>CM028132.1:1181955000-1191955000 GCA_016271365.2 Neoceratodus forsteri
CCTGGCAGATAGGGAGCCAAAGGAAGTTCAGGAAGAGTTTAGGAAATTGGGGAGGGGTCTCAAGCAAGTGGCTACTTCTGTCACTTTCTCAGAAGTACTACCTGCGAGAGGCAAGGGAGAGCATAGGGGCGCATGCACCACAAACTTTAACTCATGGTTGAAGAACTGGTGCTGTGAGGAAGGGTTTGGATTCATTGGTGACTGGGGACCCACCTGGAGGGATGGAGGTTTGTTCAAGCCTGACGGCCTGCATCCATCCTGGAGGGGAATCCAAGCACTCAATGATAAGTTTAAATGCTACATTGACAATCATTTAAACTAGCAAAGGGGGGGTGGCAGGCCAGCAAGAAGGGTACCTATTTGCTCACCCCCACAGCTAGCAGTGGAACCAGTGAACCAGAGGAGTGGCTATCTCTCCAAAGCAGTGTGCAAAAGATGGAGATTAGCGCCCAAGAGGTGGATAGGCAGAAAAGGGGCAAAATTCGGCAGAAGGGCAGACAGCAAGGAGAACCAGGGATAAAGGACAACCAAGGAATGGGCTGGAGTAGAACAGCGAAACAGTCTAGGGAGGTCAAATCATGGAAAGCCATGTGTGCAAATGCCAGGAGCCTTAGCAACAAGATGGAAGATTTGGAGGCTGTCATGGTGCAGTCAGACCTGGACATTGTGGCCATAACTGAAACCTGGTGCAATGATAACCACGACTGGGAGATGGCCATACCTGGCTACAGCATATTCAGAAGAGACAGGGTAGGCAGGAAGGGAGGAGGAGTGGCACTGTATGTGAAAAATGACACAAGGGCCACAGAGATCCAGGAGGAACAAATTGGGGGAGAGATACTGTGGGTTAAGCTGGAAAGGAAAATGGGGCCAGCCATCCACACAGGTGTGGTCTATAGACCACCAGCCCAGGAAGAAGAAACAGACAGGAGTTGATGCTAGCCATCCAAAGGATGGCAGACAGAGGTGAGGTAGTACTGGTTGGAGACTTCAATATTCCAGACGTGGACTGGAGATCCCAGCAGCAGCATCAACTAGGAGCAGATTTATCCTGGACTCCTTCAGGGTGCCTTCCTCAAGCAACTGGTCATGGAACCAACTCGGCAGAAGGCAATACTGGACCTTGTGCTCACAAACAGGAACAGTGTGATGGGGTAACAGTGGGGGAGCACCTGGGGAACAGTGACCACCAGTCATTGTGGTTTGAAATCTCAGAAAGAGCAGAACCAAACCACACAAAAACACGTATCCTGGATTTTAGGGGGGCAGACTTGAAAGAGGCATTAAGGGGAATGTGGCAGGAATCAGGGGTTGAGGAACAGTGGGCAGTATTTAAAATGGGGATTACAAGAGCAACAGAATTATGCATTCAGTAAGTTAGCAAAAGGAAAAGGAAGAGGAGACCATTATGGTTTTCCAAAGAGGTAGCAAAGAAAGTGAAAGCCAAAAATATTGCATTCAGGCAATACAAAAAGACACAGGCAGAAGGGGATAGGGAGAAGTACCAGGAGAAGCAAAGGTAGGCAGGGAGGTCAGTAAGGGAAGCCAAAGCTCAGACAGAAGAACACATTGCAAAATCAGTGGGTAGAGGGGACAAAACCTTTTACAGGTACATAAGTGAAAAAAGAAAGGCAAAGGGAGGGATAGTGAGACTGAAGGGGGAGGATGAGGGTGCGTGGAGGATAATAACAGTAAAGCTGACATATTGAACAGGTATTTCTGCTCAGTCTTTACCGAGGAAGAGGAGGGTAAAGGGTCTGAAGAGAGTACAAGGGGTGAGAATGGTGCAGAAATGGACACAAATCTCTTTACACAAGAAAGGGTCCTGAAGGAACTGGAAGTAATAAGAGTTGATAAAGCAATGGGGCCAGATGGGGTGCACCCCAGGGTCCTTAAAGAACTAAGAGAGGTGGTGGCTGAACCTCTGGCTATCCTGTTTAGCCAATCACTGGAAACAGGGAGGTACCCAAAGACTGGAGGATAGCAGATGTAGTCCCCTTATACAAAAGTGGGAACAAAGAGGAAGCGGGGAACTACAGACCAGTCAGCCTCACCTCGGTAGTGGGGAAGATCATGGAAGCACTACTGAAGGAGAGATTGGTGGAACATCTGGTTGTCAATGGACTGCAGGACCCAAGGCAGCATGGTTTCACCAGGGGAGGTCATGTCAGACCAACCTCATTGAATTTTTGACTAGGTGACTAGGGAGGTGGATCAGGGAGGGCAGTGGACATGTGCCTATCTGGACTTCAGCAAGGCCTTTGACACTGTGCCACATAGAAGACTATTACACAAACTGGGGAATATGGGTGTGGACAGGACAGTAGTGTGGTGGGTAGGTAACTGGCTGGGCGGCAGGATACAGAGGGTAGTGGTAAATGGCTGTCACTCCACAGAGGGAAGAGTGACCAGTGGGGTACCACAGGGATCAGTGCTGGGACCGGTCCTATTCAACATCTTCATCAGTGACATTGCGCAGGACCTAGAAGGCAGAATTTCACTGTTCGCTGATGACACAAAGCTCTGTAACAGTGTAGACACACCAGAGGGTGTAGACAGAATGAGAAGGACTTGCAGAAACTTGAAGAATGGTCAGGGTTTGGCAGTTGAAATTCAATGCGAAGAAGTGCAAGATAATGCATATGGGGCACAAAACCCTGGCACAATATATCAGTTGGGGTGAGGATATAGCATGCACCAAGCTGGAAAGGGATCTTGGGGTTATCATCTCTGATGACCTCAAGGTAGGGAAACAGTGTGACAAGGCAGCAGGTAAAGCAAATAGGATGCTGGGATGCATAGGCAGGGGCATCACCAGCAGGAAAAGGGAGGTCATAATTCCACTATACAAGACACTAGTGAGGCCCCACCTGGAGTGCAGTGTACAGTTCTGGAGACCTTACCTACGTAAGGACATAGGGTAGAGAAGGTTCAGAGGAGGGCAACAAAGATGGTGCATGGATTGCATCACAAGTCCTATGAGGACAGGTTGAAGGAACTGAACATGTACTCCCTGGAGGAGAGGAGGGAGAGAGGGGATATAATAATAGACGTACAAGTATCTTACAGGGAGGAACAGGGTGCAGGAATACACTGTTTTTAAGAGAAAAGATGTTCCAGGACTAGAGGGCATGGGATGAAGTTGGAGGAGGGGCGATTCGGAGGAAGCGTGAGGAAGAATTTCTTCACAGAGCGGGTGGTGGACAAGTGGAACACCCGCCAGAGGAAGTGGTGGGGCTGAAACAATCAGGTTTAAGAATGCATGGGATAGACATAAAGGAATTCTGGAGGTCTGGGGTAAGGGGCAACAGACTTCTAGGAAAACAAGCTGAACTTACAAGCTCAAATGGGCAGACTGGGTGGGCCATAGGCCCTTATCTGCCAACACTGTCTATGTATCTATGTAATATTCTGATTGTATAAAAACACATCACATGACCATGCGTATATCAGAACGCGACCGCACCCCTCAGAGTGGTTTATCTATTATATATATATATATATACACATATACATACATACAGTATACGTATATGTAGGGGATGCATGATGGGCATAAGTGGGATGTGGAAAATATTCTCACTCCTGCAGAGTGAGCTCTGGATACTCATGAGTGCCGAAGGCACGAGTGAGAGTATTTAGAGCTCACTCTGCAGGAGTGGGAATATTAGCCATATCCCATGATCTGCACATCAAGTGTGCGATATACCATAGAGGTTTCCAGAACTTTTTTTTCTTCCACTTTATGTTGTAGAATAAATGAAGAAGACACAAGACAAAAAAGGACAATTGTGCTAAAACTAGCAGAAACACTATCTTGCCATTTGGAATAAAGCAGGCTGTATTCCTTGGTAGTTGAGGTATTCGTGGATTTGGAAGACTTCGCTCTTTTTTGGCTTCTTTTCCAGTATGAAACTCAGGCTGCTGGTTGCTTGCTTTGGGGCTTTCATAGAGTGCACAAGGTGAAAGTGAAAGAGGGACATACAGGTGCAGGTGTAACAGGTGAGCTACATTCCTGTCATTAACTTCATGAAAGCAATTCCAGCACTTAGGCAGAATCTGAGTGTTGCTGGGTGACATCAGCATAGTGAGAATGTTTGCTAGTGATGTAAGCACAATATGTATAAATGGAAAATATTCTCACTGTGTTGACTTCCTGTAGGACTTATCTCACTATGTGGGAAATACATGGTGTTATCCACTACTCTTTTTTTTTCTCAGCCTTATTGTGTGTGTGTGTGTGTATATATATATATATATATATATATATATATCTATATATATATTCATGGCAAAAAAACTCAGTTTAATGCATCAGTTAAGGTTGTTCCACAGCAACAAAAGCGAGAAGTCGGTGTTAGGGTTGAGCCCCTTGACACACCCACCCGCCCCTAACCGGCATCTGGGTGTGTGTTGGGGTCATCGGTCCTAACTCTCGCCCCATTCTGCTATACCTCAGCTTGCTTACACATGTGATAGGGTGAGAGTTGAGGCCAACGACTCCAACGCACACCCCGATGCCGCAAACGCAACGGAAGGGCTGCCGCAAACGCAAGTGGTAATGCACATGGTGACACAAAGCGAAACGCAAACAAAAACAGTACTGTAGACACAAATGGTAACAATAATGCAAACGCAAGTGCAAAGGAAAATGCAAAGGGTAGTGTACACGGTGGCATACACGGGAACGGTAACGCAAACAAGTATGGAACCGCAAGCGGAAGTGGTAAGGGTAACAGTAACGTAAGCGCACACCCGGGTTTTCCCCAACAGCTGCATAGAGAAACACAGTGAGTACAGAGAATATATGCATAATAATAGGCTCGGAGCAGAAAATGAGGAGTTGGAATAGTGAATTGCTTATGTCTCAGGAACCATACAACGTAGAAAAAAAATTAAAATTTCGTATGAATTATGACTTTCCTGGCTAGTTTTGCACTTAGCACCTATTTGGGGGGCTAAGCATTTTTCTAATGAAAAGTCCATATCTTGCACTGTTTCCAAGATACGGGCCCCTAAGGGCGCGGCGGATGCCATAGTGATATCCTGTGGGGGAAAAAAACGTGAACTTCAGAGTGTCATAACTGTGCAGCCATATAATATTTTTTCACCAAACCACCAAAAGGCACATCTGTGAGATGTTGGCTGCCTTCCCTCCAAATTTAAGCCCAAAAGACCAAACCATTCTTTTGCAGCAGGGTGGCAAACTAATTCCTGTCATTTTGGCCATAGTGTTGAAAAATATGTCGGATTTGCGACACCTTTCACAAAAATTTGCAAAAAGTGCAACACTGCTTTTCCCAAAAATTCTAGCATCCTCCGGGCCTGACTAGATAAACACAAAAATAATTATGTCCCTAGATGGTCCCAATTTTAAATGCCAAGCATTTCTGTGATCAGTAACTGAAAACAAAGTGGCGGATTTACGACACTGCTAGGGTCATTTGCGACACTAAAAAGCTGCATTTGCGACACTGTTGAACTTTTTGTTAACTTTTCCCATTGACTATAATGGAAAACTTGTTTTTTGAATAACTTTTGAACTGTTCAATATTTTTTCATGAAATCGTCAAAAGGCACATCGGGGACCCCGGCCGTACGTTCCCTGAAGTTTTCGGACCGGTCGTGCAAACCATGCAACCTGTAGGCACGAGCAAAGAATGCGCAAACAACTGTAATTGCACGCTGAAATGTTGCTTAATAACTCTGCAGCTGTATATCTGACTGGTACGAAAGTTTGCAGATCCCAAGATCTATGGTTATGCCCTGTGCCTGCCAAATTTCATGCAAATCTGTTGAACGGTGGCAAAGTTATTAAGGTGCAAAGTTTCACCATTTAAACTTAAATGGGGTACTCAACTCTAACTATGGTAGCATGGTATGTGTGTGTGTGTGTGTGTGTGTGTGTGTGTGTGTATATATATATATATATATATATATATATATATATATATATACATAGTATGTATAGGTCATTAAAGCTTTCGGTGGTAGAACTTGCGTGAACTGAGCATATCCCTGCTGTGGCACTGCTCCCCCAGAGGCCCATTCAGACAGAATGGCATCCTCAACCCCCAGACTCTGCATTCCACTGGTGTGGAGTCATGCAGTGCAGTGGGCGGCAGCAGTAGGCAGAGTGAGTCCAGATCACTGGCATCCAGTCCGATGCCCCTGACCATCTGCAAGCGGACCCCTGCCAGCATAGGGAACAAGTCATATTTGGATACGGCAGTGGTCCAGGACTGCTGTACTCCCACCAGAAAAATAGAAATTTGCTAAAATGCACCCTCTGGTGCTGGTCATGCCACCAGCCCAGTGTGGAGGCTTGTAGAGCTAGAGGAAAGAGGACCAGTTGGGGCCAGAATCATGATGTGTGGCTGGGCAGAGGGGCACATAGCCGTTATTGCTGCCCTAAGGCAGACAAATCAGCTGCCTCCCCACCGGCCCTCTGCACTGCAGAGTTTGCTTCTTGGATTGATGGATACCTGCCCACACCCCCTAGCCCATCCCATCCCACCTGCTCACATAGCCACACACATGGGACAGCATTCTGGTGCAGAGGGGGCAAGTGTCCCTAATTGGTAATGCTGCGGAGTACCCTGATGATGTGCATCCTGTGCAAAGGGGACACACCTAGCCCTCCGCTCTTGCGGACGTGCCAGGAACCTTCTGTGGATTGGGCACTAAATATTTTGGGAGGTAGAGTAGTGCATAGAAGTCGGCTAGAGCCCACTTGCTGTACCTGTTTTGTAGGCCTTTAGGCCCTGTCCACACTGTACATCTTAAACCGGTTTAGCCAAGCACTACTGGTTTAAGAATGCTTACAACTCTTTGCCTCCATTCAACTCTGTCCTCCCTTAGTTACCTTTCACAAATAAACACAGATTTTAAAATGAGCTAAATGAAAAAAAATTGAAAGCAAGGTGTTGGTGTAATTGCTGTAGTAAGTTAATGTTGGAAACTGCATGGGTAAAGGTTGAATAGGGTCATCTCACACTTTGGTGGTCTGAACTTCTACTGTGTACAGCTTTCAAGTACATTTAGAACTCCTCTCAGAGTTAACAAGTGTGCAAGTCCGGAAAGTATAAGCTGGTGCAATTGTACTATCTCTGAATTCTTTTCTTGCCTCTTATACAGTTGTTTTTGTTTATTGTGTACACACCTTATTGAATTTACTGTTTTGCACCGTTTCTCCCTTCTCCCCCTTCCCCCAGGATGCACCTAGAAATGAGCTTTTCCAGCTCATAAATATAAATAAATAAAACCTTTGTACTAAATAAAAATAACCTAGTTCTGTAACAGTTGCCCTGTCCCATCCCATCCCACAAGTCTTGTGCTGGTGTGCTTCCATTAATTTTCCAGATGAAAGACGAATATATTTGTTCTGTATGTAAATTCTCTGGTGGTTTTGAGCTTGCAGTGCAGAAAGTTAAAGGCCCACTTGAGCCTCTTGGCTAAAGAAAATTATTGTTAACTGAATGGTTAAAACTGCTGTGTCTCAGGGTTCCAGGTTTGATTCCCAGGCAGGGCTGGAGGGTTGCCTAATGAAGAGAGTTGGACAGCCATAACAGTGGCGATGAGGATAGACTGTATGTATAATGTGAGAAAGCAGTCCGTGCAAAGCAGCACCCTCTAGGTGTGAGAGCAGCAAATGACAGTGTCCTGCAGTGCTGAGGAATAGTACCAGCAGAGTGACCTCTGGTGGTGGTCCTTGAGATTACAGTGTATGAAAGCAAAGGCTCGGTCTAACATGCTGGCTGATAGAAACTCTCTCCCACTCTCTTGGGTAGAATCATCCCCATCTCTTAATGGGCATCAAATCATGGCCCTGGCGTCCCAAAGCAGCACCTTAACCAGTCATCTAAAAATAAATCCCTATTATTAATTTAACAAAAACTAGCTGATTGTGTGTTTGACTATAACATTTTAACCACACAAAAAAATTATAGGATTTTTTTTTTATGCAGTGTAATTTTTTAACTAGCAACTTTCATGTGAACATACAGTACCACACAAGACTTTTCATTTAAGTACACTGGAATAAGGTGTACAATTTACAAGTCTACCATGAGGAACAAAACAATACTAAACTAGATGATTAGGGATATACCTACAGATAAAGAGCATTAAATGCAACCAGATTAAAACAATTAATGATATTGAGCTAAAGTAATATTGAGCTAAAGTAGGAAGGACCAACAAGCCAATGCAGAAGAGCTTATAGCAAGGTCAACAAAATGCTGGGGTGCATAGGGAGGGGATGCGACAGTAGGAGGAAGGAGGTAATACTGCCACTCTACAGGTCCCTGGTAAAGCCCCATCTGGAGTACTGTGTCCAGGTTTGGAGTCCACATCTGAAAAAAGGTAAATAAACAGGTTGGAGACTGTTCAGAGAAGAGTGACCAAAATTATCCAAGACCTTCAACGGCACTCCTAGAAGGAGCATCTGAAATCATTAAATATGTTCTCACTGGAGACAACAAGGGAGAGATGAGATATAATTGAAACGTACAAGTTCCTGAGAGGAATAAATAAGGTACCATCCTCTGAACTGTTCAACAGAGTCTCTGACTCTAACATTAGAGGGCACAAGTGGAAGTTTTGAAGGGGGGCTTCAAGAGGGAACTTAGGAAACACTGTTTTACAGAAAGAGTCGTGGAGCCACGGAATAAACTGCCAGCTGAGGTTTTGGAAGCAAAGTCCATGACATCATTCAAGCTGGGGTGGGACAAGGCTAAAGCACAATCAAAAGCAACAGGAGCAGCAGGCATACTTAGGCAGAAGGGGGGTTAGATCCTGGGATCTGAGAAGGTCCAAGGAACAGATGGGCAGACTAGATGGACCCTTGGTCTCTTTCTGTTGTCTTTTCTTCTATGATCATTAAAGGTGAAGCTGAGCTACCCTGTGGGGAACCTTTTTTTATTATCCATCATGAAGTGAAAGGGACACTCAGGATTTATGAGTTGTTGTTTTTCTCATGTAATTTTTTTGTCCACACTACCTACACTACACTAGTCCCCATACCCAAGGGCACCTCCTTTTCGGGTGGGCAGGTAGCCAGGACAGCTCATGAACATCGTCCAATCTGGGCATTGTTATGCAATGCCAGATCCATTAAGAACAAAACTGCATTGATTGCAGATTTTGTAGGAACAGCGGATCTGGTTTGCATCACCGAGAGTTGGTTAGATGGTAATGCTGCCCCAATTTTTGAGGCAGATATTCCTCCCGGGTGCTCAGTGATACACCACCCGAGGTTTGATCGTGGAGCGCGGGGGGTGGGGGTAGCGGTCTGTTTCAAGACCAGATTGGGCCTCACTGGTGTACCAGTTGAGGAGGCTGAATCATTTGAGTGAACTGTGGTAACTGGTGTGGGGTGCAGGATAGCTCTCATTTATTCTCCACTAGGGGATGAAAAGCTGTTCCTGCAGAAAGTAGCAGACTTCGCCGCCGACATGGCATTGGAGTCGCCCAGACTGATGGTTCTGGGTGACTTCAATGCCTGGGTCGATGATGAATCCTCGCTTTTTGGACAACACTTCCTCCAGTTGATGATATCACTGGGCTTCACATAGGTTGTTTCCTTAGCTACCCGTAATGGTGGTCACTCTCTTGATCTGGTCTTCCTCCTGGGGATCGAGGCCTCCGATTTGGGGGTGGAACCTGTTGGTTGGTCTGATCACTACACCGTGAGGTTAAATTTTTCTGCCCCCCCCGAGTAGATCTGCCCCTGTGGCGATGGTCAGTTACTGCCCTTTGCGGGATGTGGTCCCTGAAGACCTGGTGGCAGCGATTGACCTCTCGATGTTCGGTGAGACCAGCAGCAGTCCAGAGCAGTTAGTTGTGGCCTATAATAAGGCTATTTCTTCAGCTCTTGACTAGATTGCTCCAGTCCATGTTCACCTCCTTCTACTTTGCCCTCGGACCCCATGGTTTGATGGGTCTTTGAGGGAGTTGCGGAAGTTGGGACACAGGTTAGAACGTTGTTGGCAGAAATCCGCCTTGGATACCGACCATCTTATTTTGTTACAGCATTATCAACTCTATCAATCAGCGATCTCCCGTAAGAAGGCAGAATTCCTGTCCAGGGAAATCGCTGTTGCTGGGAACCGACCGGCTCAACTCTTCTGAACAGTGGACAGGTTGTGCAACCCAGCCTGTCTGCAGCTCCGTCAAGTTTTTTCACAAATGGAGTGTGATGAGATTGCTCGATTCTTTGCGAATAAGGTGGCCGACATCAGGCAGGAGATACTTCTGTCCCGTTCTATGGGAGATATGGTTGGTCGGGGCTCAGCCACTATGCCCGGTGTTTTCTGGAGTGCCTTTGACCTACCTGAGTTCGTTGACATTATGAGGATTGTCCAGGGGATGCCCCCCACATGCTGTAGTTTAGTCCCAGGCCCTACTTCCCTAATTTTGGGTTGTAGTGATGTTATCAGCCTGGTCTTAGCTCAGATTGTCCGGTGCTCCTTGGAGTCGAGTGAGTTTCCAAGTTCCCTGAAGGAGGCGGTGGTGACACCTCTTCTGAAGAAAGCTTCTTTGGACCCGGAGTCTCTAGCAAACTACAGACCTATCTCGAACCTTCCTTTTGTGGGAAAGGTTATCGAGAAAGTGGTGGCAACTCAACTGAAGAACCATTTAACCATCCATAACTTATGCGAACCTCTCCAGTCGGGTTTTCATAAGAGGCATAGTACTGAGACTGCTCTGGTTCGGGTGCTCAATGATCTCCTGATAGCGAGAGATCAGAGAAACCATTCCATCTTGGTACTCCTTGATCTCTCTTCAACTTTTGACACTGTGGACCATGGGGTTCTGCTCAAGTGCCTGAGGTCCAACTGTCGGCTGACTGGAACAGCGCTCAGATGGTTTTCATCTTTCCTCACTGGTCAAACTCAGAGAGTTGTCTCGGGAATATTTTCTTCCGAGTCTTTCTCTCTGCCTTGTAAGTCTAGGCTCCGATGCTGTCCTCCATGTTGTTTGCAGTGTATATGCTGCCCCTCGGAGACATTGTAAGATGGTATGGGCTGAGGTTTCACTGCTATGCTGATGATACCCAGCTCTACCTGTCTTTCACCCCAGACCAGGTGTGTGCTTTCTCAGTATTTAACAGCTGCCTCGTTGAAATCCAAGACTGGATGAGTTCCAGTGGGTTAAAGTTAAATGCAGGAAAGACTGAGGTCTTGGTGGTGGACCCGGGTCGCAGGACAGAGGACTGACTTGCCCTCTGGTTTATTTCTGGGAGCGAACAGATCCTTACCTCTGAATGGGTGCGTGACCTGGGAGTGATACTTGATGGGCTGACCCTTTGACATCAGGTGTCTGCAGTCATCAAGTTAGCCTTTTGCCATCTTAGGAACATTGCCAGGATCAAGCACCTTGTTCCATCCAGTGATTTGCCCATTTTGGTCCACGCCTTTGTGACCTCGCGCCTTGACTGTTGTAACTCCCTGTACCTAGGGCTTCCTGGGGTTGATTTCCGCCGCTTGCAGCTAGTGCAGAATGCTGCTGCACGTTTATTGACTGGGGTATCAAGGAGATCTCACATTACCCCAGTGCTGCGCGATCTGCACTGGCTGCCAGTTCAGTGGCGGATCACCTTTAAGGTAGGTTTGTTAACCTACAAAGCCCTATACGGACAGGGTCCTGACTACTTGAAAGAACTTCTGACTCCTTACACCCCTGTGCGACAGCTCTGCTCGGCTGATGAGGGGTTGTTGGAGATTCCAAGGGTTAGTTTGAAGTCATCTGGGGCTTGGGCTTTTATGTTTGTTGCCCCAACCCTCTGGAATGCTCTACCATGTCAGCTATGGGAGTGCAGCACAGTGGGGAGTTTCAAGCAGGAAATGAAGACTTTTCTATGGGAAAAAGCTTTTCCTGATTTTCTATGATTTTATTCATATTTATTGTTTTATTGAATCTGTTTGTATTTGTGAAGCGCCTTGACATTTTGAAAGGCGCTATATTAAATAAAGTTATTATTATTATTATTATTACACTTAGGGTCCCTTTTTTCTGTCCAGGAAATCAACCAGCACCATCTGCCACTAACCTCGCTGTTGCCAGTTACCCCACCAGCTGCCCCCAGTGGTGTGGTTCTGGAGGTGGGGTTCCCCCCAGTACCAAGGATCCATAGTACTTGGAAACTACCGACCAATCTTCCTCCTCTCCACTCTTGCCAAACTGCAAGAAGTTCTTCTCCAGTCCAGACTGACTAACTTTCTTTTCTTGGGGCATGGCCAGCAGCTGAGCTGAGAGTAGCTTTACCTCTTAGCTCCGTACCTCACTAGCTATAATTAACAAATTTAAATGCCATACAGCTATTAAACTTGCTCATCAAAGCTGTACATTATGATAGAACAGTCCTGTACCTGATTTCGGGTCTCCAACTTGCTGGAATGGGTTGTAAAAAAAACTGCTGCAGGTGGAGACAGAGCCAAGTATAAAGAAACGTGGTCTGGCCCAGAAAAAGATGGAGGCCGTCCGGCAGCCGATCCGAACCAGCCATCTAATGTCACATTATTAAAGGCCATCCAGACCATCAATAAGAAGATGGATGACTTTACTTCCAAGATGGCTGTAGTGGAAACAAAACTACAGAAGGTGGAGGAGACAGCAAAGAAAGCTAATAGAACGGCAGACAAAACTAAGTCGACTATAGCAGGCCTTGTTAAAGAAAATTTGCTTCTCCGACGGAGATTGGAAAATCTTGAGAATGGGGTGTGGGTGACCCATATATGGATCCTGGGTCTCCCAGAAGCAGTAGCGGGAGAAGATATGGGCAGTTTCATCACAACATGGCTCCTGGGCTATCTACTAGTGGATTTCCCCGATTACCCTGCAGAGGGCTTACAGAGTTAACAGCAGAGGGGCCCGCCTGCATGTGGACCCAACACATCCCCAGGCAAGAGCAGTTTTGGTAATCCTGGGGTCCACACAACAAAGGGACTTGGTACTCCAAGAAGAATGGAAACGGGGCCCATCGCAATGACAGGGCTCCCCCATTCATATCTTCCTGGACCTTAGCTTTGCCACACAGTAATGGAGAAAAGGCTTTGACAAGATCCGGTTAAAGCTCTGGCTGCTGGGGGCCCACCACGTCCTGCTCATGCCAGCAAACTCGAAGATCGTCTACGGTAACAAGACCTACCATTTCTCTGATCCGGTGGCTACAGGGAAATTGCTAGCTAAAATAGAAGTGGACTATGCAGCTCAAGGGTCAGACTCTGGGTCTGAGGTAGAGGAAGAGACCTGAAGATATGGGGTCAGTGTAATGAGCAGCAAGGCCGTAGCAGGCAAATTTGAGAGACTAGTCAGTTAAATTTTGGCTTTCCCCCTTGAAGATATGGACATTAAGTTATGGTACGGACACTAAATCTGTTACCCTAATGTTGTTTCTACTGGATCATTTGGTTAAAAGGTGTTCTTTCTTTTTGTTATGGTTAAAGGGGTGCTGGGTTGAGTGTCTTGCATGGCACGGTTTTTAAACGACTGTGTGGCTCTCTCTAAATTTGGGTCCTGTACAAGCTAATAAGACATACAGTTGTCACTTACATGGTTAATGATACAGTTATTTCAGAACTGTCCTGTACTTCAGTAGCTTCAAAGTGCTGTAACTCAGGGAGCAAGAATCAAGAAGCCAATATTTAAAGCTAACCATTAAGAGGTTAAGGAGGCGGGAGTGAGCTCTATGTATTTTTATATGATATTCCTATTAAGGATGTTGGGGAAGTGTCACTTATTAAAGGGGTGTTTATTTGATATTTGTTCAAGACTTTATGGGATAATCCCCACTCGTGGTGGCAATAGCCTTTGATAAGCGTTTTGGGAAGTTATAAATATGTGTTGATAACCCTCATATGATGTATCAGTAGAGATGTGCCGATGAGACTGTAATGTCAAATATTCTGATTGTAATCTTTTGATGCATTGTCCTTCGGGCTATACTTGTATTTGTTTGAAATATAAACTCAATAAACATAAGTGTAATAAAAAAAAACTTTCTTTTATTTTTTTGAAATGATATTTTATTGAATTATGTAATATGACATTACAAGTAGGTTCCAACAGGCAGGCAATTACAGGTAATACCTACATCAATATGTTATAGCTTCACTTTTACAGTAGCACAGAAATATAGCACCCCTGTTTTTAGTTACATCACCTGGGGGAGTGTGAACCATGCCAACATTGTACATACTGTATCTAAATATTAATATCAAAGCCTTACAATTTTTTTTATTTAATCCAATAGTGACCATTGCTGCCATGAGATGGGATAACAAACCTTGATTAAAACATATCGTTCACCCTCTGATAGGGTATAGCATCCCACACTCTAAACATCGTTTTGTGATATATAAACTTTACACCCCTCTGCGCAGCCCCTGACATCATCCAGAAAAAAGAACAACAGACAAATATCAGACTTATTATGAATCCTCATCACATTCATGCTTAATAAGCAATAATTATTTTACCCAGCCTTAACTGCTCCAACGTATATTAAGTTGTGAACAAACTCTTTCGCATACGCAGCTAACTCTACTGCATTTCAAACAAAACATTGTGATGGGGATATGAAGCCCTGTATGGTAGGACATGTCTAAAGGGGAAGGCAATAGCTTTCTGCGCCACATGGTGCCATTTTATCTCAACCCCCATTTTAAAACATTACATTTTCACCAAGAAATGTTTTCCCCAACTTGTCACTGTTTAATTTTTTTGGGGGGTTAGAATCTGAAAAGATAATGCCCCAATCCATCCCACCAAATAAACAGCTTTTAAGCTACAGCTCATTCCCCTTCAGAGTCCAAAGTTGCCTCACGGGCCACAAATTGTTTTTTAGATTTTGTCTAAAAGTTTAGCCGCTTCCGATGCATCCTAAAATTGGTAAGTCTTACTATCATAAATGATCCTTAAGCTGGCCGGCATCAGGATCACATGGTGCACCCCCAGGATCCGAAGATGCGCTCGCACACCATCAAAACTCTTGTGCCTCATCCTTGTAGCACAGCTTAAGTTAAGGAACAAGTGGATCCTATGTTCCTGCCACATAATCGGGCTTAATACTTTTGCCTGTTGTAAAATGGTGTCCCGCTCTGTGGAGGATCAGAGTTTCACCGTGATTGTGCGTGGTGTCTGGTCCCTGGTTACTGTTGTCGAGCGACCACCAAGTCCGATTTGCTGTGTAGCAGGTTTTTTAACCATTCATGCCGGAAGCTGAGGAGGTGTTCCCCTTCAGCCGGATCTGGGAGGCCAAGAACTCTGATATTGCAAGCGCGAACAGAGTTTTCTGCCATTTCTAAATGCCTCAGAAGTAGGCCATTCTCCTTTGTGAGACCCGAAGTTACCGCAAGGGCCTTGTCTGCATGTTTCTTTGCCCCCTGCGCTTCTCATTAGCTAGAGCTCCAACTCTGAGGCTCACCTGCCGAAGTTCGGCATTGTACTCCTTTAACTTTTTATCTAGGCTTTGGATTGCTTTCAATAAAGCTACATTTGTTGGCTGCTGTCCGGGTTGTTCTTCAGAACCCAAGTTAGAGTCTTTACTGCCGCCCGATTTGGGCTCCTTCCACATTAGAGCTAGCTTGTTTACACAGACCATTGTAGCTAATTTCAGATGCTCAGCGGGTCAACTTTGGTATCAATCGAGAGCTTGCTGATTTGTTTTAGAAGCTGGTTATTCTTATAAGTCTATTTTCCAAGTGAAAATCAGTGTTTTTATCTTTTCCCTGTGTCTGCCTCAGGAGCTGCTCAAAGAAGCTATTCTCAGCTTGGCTGTTGGCCACGCCCCTTGACTAACTTTCTCACGTCCACAGATTTCCTCTCCCCATATAAGTCTGGGTTCAAAAAGCACAACTCTACCATATCCTCCCTCTTTCGCATCACCGAACACATCCAGTCTGCTGCTGACCAAGGCCAACTAACTGCTGCAGTCTTCATTGATCTGGCAAAGGTCTTCAGTTCTGTTTCCCACCCCCTGCTTCTTGACAAACTCAAGGCAGCCAGACTCGCCCCTCTTGCAGTTCAGTGGTTCAAATCGTACCTCGAAAATAGGCTCCAGTCGTTCAGGATTGCAGACTCCACTTCCCCCTCCATACTGGCCAGTGTCCCCCATGGCTTGATTCTAGGCCCTATTCTGTTCTCTCTGTTTATTAACAACCTCCCATCTGTCAGTTCAAGATCCCTCATCCACATGTATGCAGACGACACTGTGACAGGGAGCTCCTGCCACTCTTGAGGACCGACCTTTTCTTAAATCTGTTGCAACAGTTCTTCTATTTCATTTAGCCTAATCTGTTCTTTACAATTTCTAGTCCATAAGGTTGGCCACCTATGGGCACCTCTCCCCTTTCTTGATTATGCTATAGTGTCCTCTTTAATTTTCCTTTTCCCTCACAGGTCCTCATACAGGGAGGTTATTGTTGCGACCTCCGAGCTGATATAAAACAACAGGCTGTGTTCCTCCTTGGATTTAGTATACAATGGCACTATATCATAAAATACTTTAATGTCTGTACCTTATGTGTATAAAATCTGTAAATGTTGAAAATACCAAGGCACTAGATGTTTTTGATAAAGGTGAAAGGTTACTAGGGGATTGTATGATAAAAATTAAGTTAGTTGTGCTATTTACAATGCATGTAAATTGTTGTAAACTGAACAAGTCTGAAATTTCATGGTGATATGCATATATCCCATGATGCTTTGAATATGGAAGTATGTATGATGTTGTGTTACACTTCACACATACTTCCATAATACAAAGCATCATGTTGTGTTTCTTTGAAACTTGGCTTATTGTCAATGCTCTTTGGGGTAACCCTTGTTTCAGCACTTATGCATTGAGGTTCTTTGTCTTTAGCTTTTTTTTTTTATTTGCGACACCACCACCCAAGCAAACAAGGCCCGCATAGGGGATGCTAAATTTCAACAGATAAGTTAGATCAGAGATCAATGAGTCAGCAGGTGCTGGCTAAGTGTAGAGGAAAGACTTCCATAGTCTGTTACTACAAGCTGATATATTGAAGAAGGGATATGCTATTGCTAAAGGGTAACTCCTGCATTTTGAATAAACGTCACACAGAGACTGTGTGTTGAACTTGAAGTTTGGTGTCTGGTCCATCTGTTATCCCACAACCCCTCCACAGACTTGGTGTTAGAGTGGGATAACTTGCTGGAAGCATCTGGGCTGGCCGAAGAGGGACGTTTTCTGGTGGATATCACCCAGATATCCCAGGTGGACTGATGCACCAGGAGTTGCCAGAGGAGAACCCAGAGAAGAAAGTCAGTGGAGTTCTGACCAGAACCATGGCTGACAGACTGAGAGAAACTGCTGCCTGGACTGGACCTGGGAGCTCGGAGGAAGGCCAAGCCTGAAGATGACGAAGAGATGCAGGTTGAAGCAGACTGGAGGTGCGAGAGACAACACCCAGGAGGTGGAGACCCTGATGAGGATCATCCACTGGATGAGTGGGCAGTGGCTGGAGGCAGACTGACTATGCAGAGAGATGAAACACCGGTGCCAGGTGCTCTAGAGGTTCCCTATGGTGAGTTTGGATAAAGAGTCAGAGGAGGATGAAGTGAGACTGCTCAATTATTAAATATTTAGGTGTCCATATAGGTACATGCCCTATCAACCTTTTTGAAGATAACTTCCCTCCTTTAGTGAAGTTAGCGTGGGAGGATCTTGAAAGGTGGTCTTTGCTCCCTTTTTCTTTTTACTCTAAATTGCAAATACTAAAAACCAATATATTACCCAGATTCCTTTACCTGTTTCAGGCTGTGCCCTGTCATATTCCCCAAAAGGTGTTAACAACTTGGCAGAAAAAATTAAAGTATTTTCTTTGGGCTCAAACTCACCCACGGATCTCCAAAAAATATTATTTCTACCTAAACGAAGTGGGGGGAGAGCATGCCCTTGTCTTCAGGAATACTGGTTAACATCTCATATGAAGAGTGCTCTTTTATGGTCACACCCTCAGTATAATGCGCAATGGCAGTAGAAACATAGAAACATAGAAGTTGACGGCAGATAAGGACCGCAAGGCCCATCCAGTCTGCCCATTTCTTTTTCTACCTTATAAATGTGCCATTGGCCTTTGCTCTGTCAGTGGTCTATCTATTCATACTCATCTGTATTGCTCCCTTATGCCTATCCCATGCTTGTTTGAAGCCCTGCACTGTATTCATAGCTACCACTTCCTGAGGTAGGCCGCTCCATATCCACCACCCTTTCTGTGAAAAGATTTCATTCCCCTTAATCGGCCTCCTCTAATCTCATGCTGTGTCCCCTTGTCCTGCTATTTTTCTTATATTTAAACATGTTAGACTCTTTCACCTTGTTAATGCCCTTAAGGTGTTTGAATGTCTCAATCATATCACCTCTCTCCCTCCTTTGCTCAAGGGTATACATATTGAGCTTGGTTAATCTGTCCTCATTTGTCTTCTGATGCAGTCCCTGCACCATTTTGGTTGCCCTTCTCTGGACTGCCTCAATTTGGTTAATGTCCTTGTGAAGGTGTGGCCTCCAGTACTGCACGCAGTACTCCAGATGGGGCCTAACCAGTGTCTTGTAAAGAGGGATTATTACCTCTCTCTTACGACTTGTGATACCCCTACTTATACACACTAACATCCCCCTAGCCTTACCTACTGCTTTAGAGGTCTGCTTGGATGATTTCAGGTCATCATTGATGATGATGCCCAAGTCTCTTTCTTCCTTTGTGACTGCCAGCAACTCCCCTCCCAGCCTATAGGTGGCTTCAGGGTTTCTCTTCCCTATGTGCATGATCTTGCACTTCTTTGCATTAAATCCCAGTTGCCACTCTTCTGACCATTTTGCTAGTTTATCAGATCTCTTCTCATTCTGCCCACCCCATCTGGATCATCTACTCTGTTGCAGATCTTGGTGTCATCTGCAAATAGACAAGCCTTACCCTCTAGTCCATCTGCAAGGTCACTATTTGAAGAGGACTGGCCCCAGGACTGATCCCTGAGGTACCCCACTTGTGACTTGCATCTCTTCTGACTGTATACCATTTACCACCACTTTCTGTTTTCTGCCCATCAACCAGTTTGCCACCCAGTTGACTAACTTCTGACCCACCCTGAGCCTACCCAGCTTATTTATCAATCTTCTATGTGGAACAGTGTCAAAAGCTTTGCTGAAGTCAAGGTAGGTGACATCAACTACTCCCTTGGTCCACCACTCTGGTTACCCAGTCAAAGAAATCTATGAGATTAGTTTGACAGGACCTTCCTTTGTAAACCCATGCTGTCTTGGATCCTGTGCCCTATGGATTCCAGGTGTTGCACTATCCTTTCCTTAAGGAGTGCCTCCATAATCTTGCCCACTACTGAGGTAAGACTGACTGGTCTGTAGTTCCTGCTACCACTTTTTGTGAGCGGGATCACATGAGCCCTTCTTCAGTCTTGGGACCTCTCTTGTGCTCAGAGACTCATTAAACAGTTCTGCTAATGGCTCTGCTAGTTCCACCCTTAGCTCCTTAAGTACCCTGGGATGTATGCATCAGGTCCCATTGCCTTATCCACCCTGAGCTTAGCGAGCTCTTGTAGGACCCTTTCTTTTGTGAAGGCAGTAGTGCTCTCCTCCCCCCTGTGTCCATGGTGCTGAGCCTGGCCCTGCCCTACCTTCTCTTCAGTAATATGAGCAAAAGTATCTATTTAGGATAGATGCTTTTACAGGGTCCTCCTTCTCACATGTTCCCTTTCTCCATTGAGCTTAACAATACCCCTCTGGACTTTCTCCTTTCACTAATGTATCTATAGAAAGTCTTGTCACCTTCTTTTACTGTTCGTGCTAGTGTTTCTCAGTTTGGGACTTTGCCTGCCTTACTGCCTTCCTGTTTCTTTAGGGCAGTTTGGTATGCCTCCCTATCTTCATCCCGCTGTGTTCCCTTATATTTCCTGAAGGCCAGCCTTTTGGCTCTGACCTTTTCTGCTACTGTATTTGAGAACCAAAGTGGTTTCCTTCTTCTTTTGCACTTCCTTTTCTGTCTAACACAGTGGGATGTTGCTTCAAGTATTGCATCCTTAATGCTTGCCCACTTTGCTTGTATCCCCTCACCTGTGTTTCTTTTTGCCAGGGCTAGCTTAACTCTGTTGGCCATCTTATCAAAGTCAGCTCCTCTGAAGTCCCATATATTTGCCTTGGAATGGGATGATTTAGATGTAGTAGCCAAATTGAACCATACCATGTGATGGTCACTGGCCTCCAGGTGACCTTCTACCTGGAGATCTGTGATCCCTTCCCTGTTGGTCAGTACTAGATCTAGGATAGCCCTGTCTCTTGTGGGTTGTTGTACCAGTTGTTTGAGGCCCTCCTCCTGCAGGGAATCCACCATGTGTCTAGTTCTGGCAGATGTTCCTGCTGGTATTGACCAATCTGTATCCGGCATGTTGAAGTCTCCCATTATCAGAACCTCCCCTTTAGCTGTCATGTTTTGTATATCTTCTAACAGTAATGTGTCTATGTCCTCCCCTGGTCTGGGGCCTGTAGACAACCCAGTTCTTATGGCTGTCCCATTTCCTGTTTCCAGCGTGACCCACAGTTCTTCTGGCTCCTTATGTGTATCAATTTCTGTAGCTTTAATATTTATTGATATACAGGGCCACCACCCTTTTGCACCTCTGTCTCTTCTGATCAATACAGCCAGGTACTGAAGTCTCCTAAGTGTGGTTACTGGTAAACCACATCTCACTAATTGCTACTATGTCCAGTTTAGCCTCTGACATTATTGCCTGCAGGTCTGGGATCTTATTTCCCAGGCTGTGAGCATTTGTGTACATGATTTTCCATTGGCCAGATTTCGGTGTGTTAGTTGTTGGATGAGGTTTGGCATTTCCCCTGTGCATCATATGGGGAGACGGACCTTTTTTCTTACCTGGTGATGCAAATGAACTGCAAACATGGTGAATCCCTTGTTTGACCACTAGCTGAGGGAGGTGTTCTTCCATTCACGATGGGGTGCTGCACCCTCCCCATTTGCCAGTTTAAATATTCTGCAAAGACATCAAACTTTGGCTCCCAATGCACTGACTCCCTCCTTAGTCAGATGCAGTAGATCAAATTTAAAGAACTTTCGCTCCCAGAACTGTTGCCAGTTCCCTACAAATCTGTCCTTTTTCCTGGCACCAGCCCTTGAGCCACATGTTTAGCTCCCCTGTCTCCCCTTCTCTGACCTTCTGTCCATCTGTCCCCCTCTCCCAGACTGGCAGGATCTTAGAGAAGGAGATGCCGGATGAAATGGATAATAGTTTGTCACCCAGCCTGGTCATGTGTTCCTTGGTCTCCACAACTGACCGGCTGGGGAGATCATTAGTCCCTATGTGTACCAGGATGTCAATGTTTTCTCCTGCTTTGTGAACAGTTTTAGCAATGTGGTCAGTGTCTCTCCACGCTGATGTACCTGGGAGACATCTGACCATTACTCCTGGCTGGAGATGGGTATCAACTCCCCGAATCATGGAGTCTCCTATGATCAGGTTGGAGTCAGTAGATGGAGTTATCTGGGGTAGCCAGTCCACCTTTGCAGGCCATCCTGTTCATTCTTCCATCCCAGATAAACATATTAGCTTATGAAATGTATACAAGTCAAGTAACATTACAAGGTTGGTTCCAGGGTATTAGAAGAGGTTATGCAGCAAAAAGTTGATGGAATATAGGTGGTGGTGTTATGATTCTGAGTACCTCCTGGCTGCAATACATAAGTGGTATGTTGACCAGATGAAAGTTGGAATAAGAGCAACATGGCAAGTCACTTGGGGTCCTGACCTGATTCCATTTGAAACTCTTAGTACCAGAAACAGTTGGTCACTAATGGACCGCTTTTATTACTATCAGCTAAGAAATTATATATCTAATAAAATGAGACAAACTTTATCTTGGCAGGATGAAAGACCCTTCCCTCAGGTGTTTGAGTTAGTTTGGGGAGGAACTCATGGAAAAGGTGCAATTACCATGTTATATGCAAACCAGATTGCTGATATAGCTCATAATGTCCAATATATACAGAAGAAATGGGAGGGAGAATTTGGCATAGTACTGAACTCACAAAGGTGGGCAACAATATTTCATAATTTCTGGAAAACAACATCCTCCCCAGGCAGGCAAGAATATGCCTGGAAAATAAGGGTTAGATATTTCTATACACCAATGAAATTAAGCAAAGTGGGTTTAAAAACATAGGGACACTGTTGGAGGCACTGTGAGCATGATACGGCTGATCAGGCACACATTTTTTGGGATTGCCCTGGAGTTCAAGGATTCTGGTCTCAAATCAGTAAACATTTAATTGAACTGTTTGGATTAACAATGGTTGTTGGCCCTGAACATTGCATACTAGGATTATACCCTTCAGAGATTAAGGATAAGGCAACACAATATTTATGGGCTATTCTAACATTGGCAGCCTTGAAAAGTTTAACAAAAAAATGGTTACAGCAGCCTTCCCCTCTAGTACAAGAGTGGCTAGAAATTGTAAACCAAATTCAACAGATGGAGAGAATAACATATAATGTTAACCAGAAAAGAGAACAGTATAGTAATAGATGGACCAGATGGGAACTTTATAAGGAGAAAATATAGAGAGCCACCATTCTTTTTAAACCAAACAGTGTGTGTGGGTCCGCAGTTTTGCCTGTGGTGACAAACTTTTTGTATAATATGTACATTCCCTTCTCCACCCCTACCCTGCTTCTTGTAGATCGGCTAGTAATTCTGAAAGTATAAATGACTTACCTGGAAATACCCTCTTGATATAATAAATTAGAATTGATGTGGTTTAATTAACTGACAGTCTATGTTGTAATGTTAACTCCCCTATTTTATTATTATTATATTTTTATTATTGATTTTTAATATATTAATGAAAGGAAATAAAGTAAAAACCTATAAAATAAGTGACTATAGTAAATCCAAATTGTACCCTGTACTGTAGGATAATGCTCTATTTATAGATCTGTATAATTTTTTGAAATTTCTATTGTATTTGTTTTATGTGTGTAAAGGTGTATCTGTTCTATGTTGATAAAACAGTACATGTATTATGAATACTGAAAACTAATAAAAAAAAAAAAAGAAGTGGAGGAAGATTCTTCATGGGCTCAGTTTGAGGAAGACCCCCTGACCGAGCAGGTTTATTTATTTATTTATATCCTTGTTTACCGGGTAAGTGCACTGATCCAGAGGACCGTTTTCAGTCATGACCCATGCCACAATGTGGCAGACAATACAGAGAACACAGCAGCACATACAGGTAAATACAATCCATGCAGTAAATTCACACCTCAGGCACGAGGTGGTGTGGAAAAAAATAAAGTAATAGTACAGTGGACATAGGGTAGGCAGTGGCCAGACATACGCAGTATGAAATAGGGCCATACACATCAATAGAAAACATGAAATACAGGAGATTACAAGGTGCGGAAGAACATATGTGGCTATAAGAGTATGATATGAGACCAGTTAGTAAGGATCAACAGTAGAGCTGTGTGGGTTTAAATAGTCAGATACAACGGGTTCAAGAGGGTTTAGAGAGATACAGAGAATGAGAGGGGAGATAGGTGGAGGGCTGGAGACAATGGAATGGAGATATAGGCATTAGAGTGCCAAAGAATTGATTACCGGGCGCAGCGGCAGTCCGCACCATCCAGGAGCCAGTGTTTCATTGCCTGTTTGAAGGCCAGGTGTGAAGGGGATGATTGGTCGGACTGTGGGAGCTTGTTCCATAGGGAAGGAGTGGATACGGAGAAAGCTCTGTTTCCCATTGCCGTGGAGACGCAAGGAGCCTCCGGGGGGGGGGGTCCTCTGTTGCCTTTGATCCTAGGAAGTTATCTGTTGGAGGTCGGAGGTGCAAGTATGGAACCTGAATGTGAGACCCCAAGTGAGACGGTGCCTAGTAATATTGTGCTGATGTTGAAGACTCCAAGTAAGCAAGAAGAAGCCTATGAGGCTGAAGGGAGTTGATACAGCTAAATCAATTAACAGTATTCACTGGGATATACTGCAGGCTAAAGATGCTTATGTTCCCAAAATGTTGCAATATGTTAAGATCAAGGAGGTGGTACATGTGTTTTCATTTTAAATGTTTTTTATGGAAAACCTACAAAGGAGAAGGTGGGTAGAAAATGGATTGGAACCCGTGTTGGGGTAACACCTAGAGTGTCTTCCCTCAGGTGTCTGTATCAGTAGCAAGTGAAATGAATGAATCAAGAGACATAGTGGGTTTATGTAGAGGGGTTCAACCTAGGACTGGGCCCCTGCTTAAAACCTGCATGTCTGGTGGGGTTGGAGCTGGTAATTACTTACCCCATAAAAAGTCTTTCTATAGTACTGGACTTTACAACCATCCAGATTTTCGGTCAATAAACTATGACAGACTTTCCCTAACAGGAGATGGGAAGGTAGCGTTAGTCTCTGTTGAGAAATGTGTTAATGCCTCAGAGTAAAGAATGATGATATCCACTATGTTTATGATAGAATGTTTATCGTTACTAGGGGCCCTGAGACAGAGCTTCTGAAGATGGATGGATGGGTGGAAGCTCCATCCCCTCCTTGGACAGGAAGGTGGTAAGCAGTCTGCAGTAACTGCTTCCCTCTTATATATGACAGGGAGCTCCTGCCACTCTTGAGAACTGACCTTTTCTTAAATCTGTTGCAACAGTTTTTTCTATTTCTTAGCCTAATCTGTTCTTTACAGTGACTAGTCCATAAGGTTGGCCACCTACGGGAACTCCCTCCCCTTTCTTGACTATGCTATAGTGTCCACTTTAATTTTCCTTTTCCCTCTCAGGTCCTTGTGCAGGGAGGTTATTGTTGTGACCTCCAAGCTGATATTTTATTTATTTATTTATTTAGTTTTTGTTTACCGGATAAGGTGCACTAGCCATAGCAATGACTATTTTCAGGCACGACCCAGAAGAATACAAGAACAAAATATTTTTACAATATAAAACAACAGGCTGTGTTCCTCATTGTTGGATTTAGTGTGCAATGGCACTATGTCAAAAAATACTTTAATGTATATACCTTATGTGTATAAAACCTATAAATGTTGAAAATACCATGGCACTAGGGTTTTTTGATAAAGGTAAAAGGTTACTAGGGGACATATGATAGAAATTAAGTTAGTTGTGCTATTTAAAATGCATATAAATTGCTGTAAACTGAACAAGTCTGAAATGTCATGGTAATGTGCATATATCCTATGATGCTTTGCATTATGGAAGTATGTGTGATTTTGTGTTTCTTTGAAACTTGGCTTATTCAGTGGCAGAGGAAGAGAAAGATGGGCCCAAGTGCATTTTGTAATTTTGGGCCCCCACTCCCCCTGATGGCGCCCAGCGGCTCCCCCCCAATCGATTTTGGTGGCCTGGCTGGGTGGGTCAAAGACAACTTAGAGAAAGAATCCATTTAATTCAGTGGAGGGTACTGCTGTGCTGCTGTCTGCTGAATGATTCTGAAGGCTTCTCTCTAACTGAGCATGAGCACTGGCAGCAGTGGCAACAACAAGTGAAGAGTTATTGAACTTGTTTTAAATAAATTAATGCAATAATTTTTATGCAGCCGACCAGTGACAGTGTGGCCAGCCAGCCAGCCGGCCCCAAGCCGGCCATTAGATCAGCAGTGACCTGCTCTTCTGACCTGTCCTGGCCTCAGACTAGTCTGTGGCGCACTGTTGCTGCTACAAGTTCAAAGAACAGTAGTTCATAAAAATGTTATGTTTGTGCACCCTAGAGCAAAATTTAGAAGGATCAGGAGGAGTTAGGAGTACTAGGAGTAGGCAATAATGCAAGGTCTAAAGGTCAGAAAGGAAAGTGAAGTTGAGGCGCGCTGCAAACATGGGAGTTGAAATCAATCTCCACCACCCTCTCACTCTGCTATCTGTCTCGCAACTACAGCTATGGCTGTAATGCTTATTCACTTATACTCCCCGCCCTCAGCTCTGCCTACCAACCACAGAGTAACTGATGTTTGACTGACTGACTGACTGACTGACACTGTCTCTATCCAGTCAAGTGTCAGCCAGCCAGTCATGTAGTGCAGCAGTTCTGTGAAGGAGGAGTAGGACCCAATGGCTGCCGTTCTGTGCCTGCTATAAAAAAAGCATGGGTGCCACACCACTGCCAGACCAACACCGCCCACACCCACCCAGTCGTCACCAGCCTAGCGGTAAGTCAGTAGCTGCTGATCCCTCCAGCCCAGACCCATCCCCTCACCATCTCTGAGGCTGACCCTCCTCACTTGCAGTCGCATTGCACAACAGTACTGGGGGAGGGACCGTCAACCACTCTGAGAGGCTGAGAGCCTGCCCTGCCCACTCCCCAGCCCTGCCCATGCTGCCACAACAGATCAATAAACACAGATTCGGACGGCATGGCGCCAGTGGGTCTCTTGATTTTTGGAGGAATGGGGAGGAATCTGGATTTACAGCAAACTGCACTCTCTGCTGCCACCTGCAGACAGGTCAGTAGTGGCACACTGCAGAAACGTGGGGTAATGGGGAAATAGGGAAATTAAATAAAAAAAAAAAAAAGTTTCAGTGGGCCCCCAAGTGTGCTGGCCCTTGTGCCACTGCACCAGCTGCAATGACTTTTCCTCCGCCCCTGGGCGTATTGTCAGTGCCTTTTGGGGTAACCCTTGTTTCAGTTCTTCTTTAGCTTGTTTTTTTTTTTTTTTTTTTATTTGAGCCCCCACACCCAAACAAACAAGGCCTGCACAGGGGAGGATAAATCTCAACAGATAAGTCAGATCAGAGATCAGTAGGTGCTGGCTAAGTGTAGAGGAAAGACTTGCATAGTCTGTGGCTACAAACTTGAAGTTCAGTGTCTGGTCCATCTGTTATCCCACAACCCCTCCACAGACACCATCCTTTTCACATATGGCCCAGTTCTAAGCGACGTTCAATGACGACTGCAACACGATTATCACAATGTGCAGTCTTGGTTTCATGCAAGCCAACAAAAACTGTTTCCATGACTTTTGGGTCTGCTCAAAAACTCGCAAGAATATCCTGTCCAGTCAGAACCCACCACTGCACTCCCCTTTCTTCCCTCTGGATACCACCCCTCCCCCATCATCGCTTCAGCCACTCCATCTCCTTCATACCCAAATTCTGGTTTGACCTGCTCCCCTCTTACCTGGCAGAGAGGCTAACACCGTCGCCATTTCCCCATGCTCATCATGCTCAAGGGCCTCCCATTCTTTCTCCCTCCCCAAACCTTCCTCATCCATTGACTAATCCGCCTTCACCTACAGACTCTCCTCTTTATATAAGCAACTTCCGCCTCTCCTAAGAAACTGGCCCTCTCACTACTGCTTCAAATGCCCAATCTGACAACTTCCACTCCCCATCTGCACCTGCTCTTAGCCACTCACGTGCCCAGCCTCATGCCAAATGATTTTTGTGAGTAGTAGTCTAATCCTCAGAATTGTATGACACTATTTGTATATAGTTGGCCATGGTTAGAAGTGAGTTTTATCATCTCAGGAATATCGCCCGAATTCGAGCCCTCATCCCGCCTGAGGACATGACCACACTGGTACATTCGTTCGTCACTTCCAGGCTGGACTACTGTAATGCCCTGTACTTGGGGTTATCTGGAAGCAACCTCTGCAGGCTGCAGCTGGTGCAGAATGTGGCAGCGAGATTGTTGACGGGGGTCAAAAGGTGTGAGCATATCATCCCGGTCCTCTGTGGACTGCACTGGCTGCTGGTCCAGTGGAGGGTTGTCTTCAAGATAGCCCTGTTGACCTATAAGACCCTGCATGAAAGGGGTCCTGTCTATCTGCAAGATCTCCTTGTCCCCTACCATCCAGTCCGGACCCTCTGTTCTGCCGGGGGAAGCCTTCTGGGAGTTTCTAGGGTTAGGTTGCGGTATTCTGGGGATAGAGCATTCTCGGTGGCTGCACCTACCCTGTGGAACTCCTTGCCTGATTATATAAGGGAGGCTCCCTCGGTGGAGGCCTTTAAAAAGGGCCTTAAAACATATTTGTTCCAGCAAGCGTTTTCTGATTTGTGATTATTGATAATGCTTTTAACTTGTATCTAGTTTTATGGGATAGATAGATAATTGTATGCTCCAGTTGTATTCTTTTACATGTATATTTGTGTATGATTTTAAATATATGGTTATTGTACAGCGCCCAGAGTCTCTGGAGATGGGTACTTTATAAATAAAATATCTGTCGTCCATCTGAATGTACAGTACTTTGCTGTATAACTTATGCAACCAACTGTATATTTATCTTATGTATCGATTATGTATTTTCTGCTTTATATTCCTTTCCCTCTTCCCCAGGTTGCACCTAGAACTGAGCATCAGCTCAGTGTGCCTTTCCCTGTTGTCAAATGTTTAAATAAATTAAAAACAAATTTGAGCTGAGAGCTTCATGTTATGTGGCCTGAATGTGTTGGAAGCTATTAGACTGATAGCAGGCAGGCTTTTCTCCACATTGCCCGATTGGGATATTGTTATTTATTTACTGTCCATGAAATGTACGCTAGCCAAAATTGAGTATTTATTTAGCCATGTCTATATGCAAGTCTATTGTAGAGTGAACCACCACTAATTTTACATATTGCTCCTTTCATCCACTATCAATGCTGATATAGCCCACTATGATTATATGTGATTTAGGTCTTATTTGCAAATCACATTTGATCTGTTTTTAGCCCCCACTCATTTGCACTATGTGTCCTTTTCACTTGTCAAATTCACTGTTTGTTTGCACAAATTGATTAGGATAGCATGCTGAGAATTTTTGCTTTGACATGTGGAGCACTATCTTAGCAGCACCACACGGACAGAAGTATTGTTGTAATTTAGGTACCATGGATTTCTGTTTGCAGCTGCGAAAGTGCAGGCCCCACAGGGGCCTGCACTGCCTATGGGGCCTGCAGATCATCAGCCAGAAATATGTAAGTCTTGTAGTGTGCATGAGTACCTGTGGCTACAGAAGCACTGGTCCCATAGGGGCCTGCACTTCTGCAGACAGAAGTACTGCTGTAATTTGTGTATAATGGAGTTGTATCTGTGGCTGTAGGGACCTTCACTTCTGCAGACAGAAGTAGTGTTGTGATCTGAGTATCGTGGATTTCTACTGGCAGCCAGAAGTGACAGTGTATGTCTTGCAATGTGCATACCACTGATGCAAATCCACAAATGTAGCTCATCAGTGCTACTGCATTAGTGTCATCTGGAAACAGTTGTATGTTGTGTGTTATATCTGATAACTGTCTTTGTTTTTTTGTGTGGTCCTGTCCATTTGCTGCTTGGTGGGAAGGAGTTAGGGTTTGGGACCCTAATGCCACATTTCACTAGCTTTGTGGGTTTAAGTTGAACTCTGATTGATACATTAACCGTTTTTTTGCAATGACTCTATAATATACTTGCACAAGTACAGTTAGGATTATGCTGAGTGTTCAACCCAATCTGAGCACTTTTTAATAACTTTGATGGTGTTTGACAAAATTGCATGAAATCTGGCGTGTGGGGTCCAGATGGCAGTCAACTGCCAGTCTATATTTGGTCTCTAAATAGCACCGAGACCCCTAACACATAAACCGGAGCTAGTAATTGCTCCACTCAGATGACTAAACTATACACACTCCTGCAGCTGCTCCCCAGCTCTGACGTCACCCACAGGAGATTGTAGAATACACCGTTGGAAGTGCCTTCCTCAAAGTGCTGGTGGGAGGGACAGCAGTATCAACCAGATAAAACATAACAGCAGCAAAGTAAGTGAAAACCATTAACGCTGTGCAAAACTGCTAATCAGTGGGGGTGTACCACACTGAAGTATAGGATGGAGGGACGTGGATATTTCCCTTTAAATAGTTCAGGAAGGGGTTTGTAGCTGTTAGCTCCCACCCACTGAACTACAGGTATAGCCTTTGTGTGATACCTTGTGTCTTTAGAGAGTGGATTTCCAGCCTGTATAAAGGTGTTACTGTCATACCAGTAGTTAGTGGTTGTAAAGTTACACCTGTACCAGTATTGCAAGGGGTCAGACAAGGGTGCCCTTTGAGACCCTTGTTATATGTGCTTTGCCAGGATCCATTGCTGAGATGGCAGGGCACACACCACCAGATATGAGGGTTGACACCAAACGAGTCACATCCATTTAATTTATGACTTATGCAGACGTCATTTGTCTGGTTTTAAAAGATGTTGAATCTGATAGGGCAGCTTATGAAGCCTTATAAGCTTTTTTGGGAGCCTCTAACTCTAATATTAATTACCAGAAAAGCAGTGGTATTACAGTAAGGCGAATAAATAAACTTGACCCACCAGTTACTGCTGATATTCTGATAGTGGAGTCTCCTATTAAACTTTTGGGATCACTGTTCGGGGAGGGAGACTTACGGCAAATAAATTGGGGTAAAGTATTGTAGCAGGCAGGCTGGTAAGTATTCTTATGGAAGTCTTGGTCTTTGTTAAAACAAGGAAAGGATTCTCCTTATAAACACGTTATTTATTCCTATCTTTTGTGTCTGTGTGATATTGCGCCCGAGGCCCAGCTGTTTATTTTATTTTTTTAGATGTTTTTGGGGAGCTGTCTGAACCCTTTGAAAAGGGATGTGATGTATAAGGATGTTAATAAGGAAGGGTTAGGGATAATTCACCCATTAATTTTCCACAGGGAAGGTTTCAATAAATAGTTTTTTTTCTATTATATTTTGTGGTTATGCAATGCAAAATAAGCCTAAAATGTGGTTCCTTTAGTAAAAGAATGTCTTGATTGTATACACCCCTCGTGACAGTCAGGGGCTATTTGACTTACTAGATCCCTTCGACAAGCTATTTCTGAATACTTTATAGATGCTTTAAATAAACTGATGGGTTGACACGATTCATGTACTCAGGTGCAGCTGTTATCCTGAAGAAAATTGCATGATACCGTTTTGGCTCCGATAGTGGAACCTGAGGTAGACTTCTGTGTAAGTGTCCCCTTAACCAGAGGGTAATTGCATTGGAACAATTACAAGATAAATTAATTCCTATCTACACATGGGACGTGGTTTGGCTGTCGTGAAATGGTAGAGTGGGTGTAGAAAACAAACAAAACAATTTACACAAGCATAAAAGCATAGATGAGCAAAATTGTCCTAGAATGGGTTGTGGGGGGTGTACTGGAGACCGAAGACATTTATACTTTGAATGCCCAAATGTTAGGGAATTATTGGATACCTTAGCACTTGTTTACAGCAACCACAGTTTCAGACATTATGATATGAGGAACTGGTTTTAGGAATTATTTCTGCCAGATGGGTGAAATACCATAGCAGCACTGTATAGCTTCTTTTCGCCTTACTGAAGTATTGTTTATAGTAACCTTGGTGCACCTTAACTATTCAGCAGAAGCCACTGGAGTATAGGGAAATAATACACAATGTTAAAATAGGATTGGTACAGGTATAAGGCAGATCACGCTGCAAAAAACCTAGGACACTAACATCCTTATGAAAAGCTGTCAGAGGATTTAAATTTGACTAATTATGAGGGATGAGCACAAGACTGATGGTATTTATTTATTTAGTTTTTGTTGACCAGGTAAGTGTACTAGACAAATTCTTGCCTACATTTAGGCACGCCCGGCCGGGGGAGGGGGATACAGAGGAATACCAGGTGACCTTGAACCAGATTAAGCTGTTTGTGGTATTTTTAGTGAACGGGGGGAAATTTTGGCCAGGGCATTGGGGAAATTCCCTGAGATAATAATGTTTTAGAAACATGAAAATTGTCAGCAGATAAGGACCACTTGGCCCATCCAGTCTGCCCGTAGGCCCTATACATGTATGCATCCACTCACCCTACGTGGTCAGTGGCTTTACCCTCCTTAGTATTGCTTTGTATGTTCTTGGGGTAAACACCGACACTGATGTTTTTCAGTTGTGTTTTGCTTCTATGTATTTAATTATAATATTTATGGATTTTGTTTATGTAATATATTTTTTTGAGTTTCTATATCAATTTTATTTTAATAAAAATTCCCATACATACTCTTCGAGAAGTGCCATGGGATCTTTAATGTCTACCTGAACCACCACCAGAACAGACAGACAAGACCTCGGTTTAAAGTCTCATCCAAAATACAGCACCTCAGGAGTGCAGCACCCACCTCGTACTCTACTACAGTGTCAGTACTGGAATTTTACCCCAAGTTCCTGGCGTGGGGCTGGAACCCGCATTGCGATCTTCTGGCCTCAGAGGTGAGAGTGCTGCCTACTGAGTCGCTGACACTACAATACAAGCACCTACTTGTGTTTGGGTTAAAGTACTTGTAGCTTCCTTAATGTATTTTTAAAGATCTGCTCCACAACCATGATGATAATGCTTGCTCTGCCACTCGCCATTGGAGCCTAAAACAATTTTTATTTGTAAATGATTTTTAAAACTGTTGGGTGCAGTTAAAAAGAGTTGAACCATGTGCTGAGCAGTGCGTGTGGAGGGATCGCTTGGGCACATGGGCAACCAGGGTTTGCGCCCCAAGCCTGGAACATCAGGCGCAGACATCAGCATGGAGGGCTCAGAGCATTTGCGTGAAAGTCCTCTTCCTGGGCAGGAGGGGAATGGAGAGCCACTCTTGTCACTGCTCCTGGTGGTGGCGTCATGAAGGTGCTTATGGCAACATGAGTGACCATATGTTTCCAGGCACCCCCTCCCCTTGGCAGCTGTCAGCGTACCCGTCAGTGGCTGGGTGGCTGGGGAGAACAGCTGCAGAAAATGGCCTGTCTAGGCAGCCTCTGATGATGGCCACAGCATGCTGACTCACTCACACCACCAGACCGTCTTGTGCAGAGTGCACACTACTGAGCCTCCAGATCCAAAACACAAAGTCACAACTCCCTCTTCTCCAGTGACTGTAGAGGGGGGAGGTGTAGAACCAAACTCAGAAGGGTGGGACGGGGTTGACCCCATGGAGATGTGCTGTGGGAGTGAGTCCAGCAGGCAGAGGAGCAGTATGGATTATGCCTCCTGGGGGCACAGGGAAGGAGGTAAAAAGAAATCTAACGGGGAAAAAAATGAATATACAGTGGTCCTGCATAACTAAAAGAAATATTTTAGCTGAAGGTATTTGTGCAAAAAAAAAAAAAGGTAAAGCTAGTCCTGCAAAGGCATGCATGCATGTAAAATATCACAATTTGCGTGCTCACCTGTGTTCAGGCTCTCCAATCTACTTATGTCAAGTTACCAGATTGGGATTTTTTATTAAGGTGCTCACAATCACTGTTTCATCTGGAAGACTATTATATTGTACAGCAAGAAATCATTTATTATGAAACTCATTTGTATATCAAAGACACTTCAGTCAGTCTTTTAAAGTGAACTGAATTCTAAACCTTGAATTATAATTCTATAATGACAAAATGGCAGTACTTTACATACAAAAAATCCCTTTCATTCCGTTGTAATATGACTAAAGCTGAGGCTCACAGGTCTGCAAAACCAGGCCAACAAAAACCATACGTAGAATGTGTAGTCCTTTTTTTTTTTTTTGTCAGTCCAGGAGCTTCTGGCAGGTCATTTTTTAAGAGTCTAGGATTTCCCATTCAGATTTTTAAGAGTCTCAGACACAGTTTCTGGGGAAAATACATGCCATACGAGCAAAGGCTGGAGCACCTGGTGGTGTTCTCCCTTGAGAAAAGGAAATGGAAAGATCTGGTTGAGAGATTAAAGATTATCCAAAAGCACTTTTACACGACGCCCCTATGCACTGCAATTATTTGTTGCAGTCTCTTCGCATTTTGGCGCCTCCTGTCTGTGTGCTTTTACACAGCACACCTCAGATCGATCCCGGAGAGAGTCTCGGATGAACCTCCGGAATCCTCGTGGTCTCTCACTGTCACTGCTTCCCGATGCTCGTATGAGTAGTATTGTGCCCACGTTCAGCTACTTACATTTTCTGACAGCACAAAGAAAGCTGAACTTGGGCAAGTAACCAGTTTTGTGTAACGTTGGGTAAAAATGCTTTCAAATAACTTGGAAAGTGGAGCTTATACTGGGCATGCGCTTATGAATATGTGTAAGTGCATGCGATCAGTATAAGCAGTGACAGGGGTCCTTATATTAGAGACAGTATTTTAATGGCATTGAAACAAAAAGGACAATTACTTCTACTGGGATAGAGAAAGCTTCCTTATTTTTCTGGATTTTGGTTTTTTGACCCATCAATGCTGAAAATTGTTTGTGGTGTGGACTGGCCTGAAAGCACTGGGAATTTCCCACACATTGCAGTTCCCAGCATTACTCCCAAGTGTTACACACTGGAAAGACTTTCATATTTAATGATGCGGAGGAGATGGGTAAATTGCAGGCCAGCCGCCAAAGCATAAATCTGATAGAGCAGATGAGAATCAGACTGTACTCTTGCATTTTTTTGTTTTTTTTTGGGCCTCCCTTGCCATCTGGTCAGCCACTCCTTCAGGCCGCCAATGGCCACAGACTCAGCCAGGCTCATTCCCTGCCACCACCAACCCACTGCTCCTGATTCCCATGTCCTTGGTCAGCCTGAACATATCCCATCACCGTGGTGGCTTGCGGGGAGGAGAGACTGGGAATCCAATCTTCCGAAGCATGGGGGCTATAGGAGAGGCCCAAAAGGCAGCCTGCAGGGCACTTGTGGTGGAGGAGGATCCGGCGACCGTCATACAGTCGGCTGGACAGCTGTTTTCTGGTTTTCTCGTGGGAGCGTGACATGTCTCGCGACGTCAAGGCCGAAGCTGATGTCCATCATGCTCCCTCCTACAGTGGAGCCCAGCATATTGCTGTGCCTCTGGCCTCTGACGGGGCCAGCAAATGCCAAGGCTCAGATCCCCCCTCCCTCTGTGGAGAAGGCAAGCAGTCGTGGGACACTCGAGCCTTCTTCTCTGGCCGGCCCTCTGACTCCCGGGCCAATTCCCAAACCTGGGTCGGCGTCGCAAGCAAAAATTCAACCACTGTGCTGGCGGGCCGGCCACCTCAGCTTTAGGTATATCTACAGTATGTATCAACATTTCTATGTATTCACCAAAAGGAGGCTTCACGCTGCTGGTTGCGCAGATGGGGTTAAGGGAATACCAGCAGTTCTTAATAAAATGCACTGATTCAGCTGATATCCCCTTAGTTTCTGTTGGCTCTGTCAGATGGAAATCTGGGGGTCCAAAATGGCCGTGGACGCATGGTTAATAGGGCTTTTGAGCGAAATGCACCATGGCATCCCCCTACCACACATAGTGAACTGGATTCAGCTCAAGCACGCCTGGACATGTTATGCTGGTATGAGTTAAGGAATTACAGTTCTATAAGCTGTTTAGCAGTACATCTATTTCCCTGCTCGACAATACAGGGTTTAATATAATCTTTAACATCACATGCTCGTACGTCGTTGGGGGGGGTTAGTGATTTTCAACTTAAACTCTAATCAGGATATACTCTGTCAATGGTACCATGTATATGAGTTGCCCAAAAAGTTGCTGTGATTGAAATATTTATTAGGTTTTTTTGTTCATACACAGCTGTAGAAAAGCTCAGAACATTTTATCTATGCTTGTAACACGGCTCGGTCTTGCGTCCGCAAATGCAGTGCCAGGATTCGCTGAATGGCCACAGGTGACTGAAACCGAGCGGGTATTAAGCCACACATAATGCCCGCTCGGTCAGTACCAGCTGTGGCCATGAAGACACCAGAGGGCACCCGCCCACCGAGTCACCACTGCGCGGCACCAGCGGTGGCGCTGCAGACCCTGGGCCCCCCCAACCCGCGTCACATAGCAGCAGAGCCACAGGCGGCGCAGAGCCTACCTCCGGAGCACCGACGTTGGTAGGCATACGCAGTGTATGCTAGTCTGTACATTTAGTTTTTACCTGGGGTAGCATTTGTGAGGTCTGCCTACGTAGTTCTTTGCAGCTGCCCTTTAAGTGTGTCTCCTGATGTTATTCGCGCCATTACCTGCATGCTGTGCCAGTGAGAACTGATGTGCTATTGCTGCTGGGGGTGGAGGGGGCATGACTAGCCAGCACTCAGTTTCCAGTACTTGAGATCCTCCGTCCTCTGTGCGCCAGCAGCGGCAAGCCTCCACGATCCCTGCCAAACCAAGAACCATAGGGTCAGTAAGGATTTTACAGTTATCAGCGCTAGCGTCACACTGAGCAGGGAGGGGGGTGTCAGCGGACCAAAGGACACCACCACTGGAAGTATTTGAAACACACAACGCCAAGCCAGCATGGGAAACAATGATGGCTTCACAAACAGTAGCGGCGGTACTGATTTCTCCGCATTTTCAGTCACTCCGGCATGGCACTAAAAATCTCCATTTCAGAATCTGGATGATGGCGCTCAGGGACCGGATCACCAGGCAGGTAGCAACCTCAATTGTGCGATTCTGTATTTGCTATGGCAGTCCTTGCAGGACTGCTGTATGTGACCAGCCCTTCCTGAATTTGGAGTTAGGGATACAACACTCAGCTGAATGCATTGCAAACAGTCTCGATGCTGCCTGCGGAGGTGATCCTGGTAACATAGGCTCATTATGGCGGCGGCGACCATATAGCAGCAAGATTAATCACTTTTCGTCGGCTCTGACGGATTAATGCTCGCAGGGTGAGTTGGACCTCGGCCGCACCCTCGGCACCAACCTCAGCTGGCATTAATCCACCGGCAGAGCCCTCCTCTGGCGGTGATTAATGCTTACTTATCGCATATTCAGGAATTCATGGACCCTAAAAGCGACTGGTTGACTTCTTGAGTCTTGGACATGGGTGTGCAAATCTTATTGCCCTCTGTCTGGAGCAAGTAAATTTCCTTGAAGGGCAAGTGCAAAAAAGAGAGGTAATTTCATTGTAATGAGTAGGGGCAAGTGAAAATTCTGCTTCATTAATGGCTGGGTATATCCTACAAGTTTTGATTTTAACACCCCTAGTCTTGGACTCTGGAACATTAATGAAATATAGATTTCCACTCTGTTTCCATGGCCATGCTGCAGTAGCTACTTTATACATTCATTACTGGACTTAAAGAGAATTTCCCTGAACATGGGTAACACTGTGTGACAGGAATAATATCTTACTGTAAAAAATTTTTGTTCTCTCTCTCTCTCTCTCTCTCTCCCTCCATGCCCTGGAAACAAGCTTTTTTTATGTGTTCTGTTTTCTGAATATGAATTAAAAGGAAAAAAAAGGCAGAAGACCTCAAAACAACACTCATTGAGCATTGCAGGCAGCATATCATCTGTCTATTTTGGAGCCCATTTTTTTCCATTTTCAGGCCATCCTACCAGTGTCAGCGGGTTGGGCTTAGTGAGACACTCAACTGACAGCTACTCTTGCTCAGTCCAGCTCCTACCTCCCTTTTCTGATCCACATGAGTACTAGAGGGCAGGGAGGGAGGTAGCAGTTGTTCCCACCCTTTCTAGGATGGAGCGCCTCCTAGTGGAACACTCGTCCTTTCCTGGCAGTATGCCCATTGCGAGGCCCTAGGTTTGGGAGTATGTTAACCCAAGTCACAGGATATGGCAAGCGGACTCTGCTGGGGCCAGTGTTTCAGCTGCAAACATAAAAAGTTACTTGGATGCAATAAATAAAAAAAGAAGAAAAAAACGATATGTTTTCAACTTGTAGAGCTTGTTATGAAAATAGATTTTATTAGCTTTAAAGAGGCTTCATGCAGTGGTTTATTTACTGTATTTATATGGCAAGGTAGTTTATTTTATATAATGCCCTGTCTAAGAGCATTTAAAATTAGCAACAAAAAAGGCAAGTTAAAAAGTACATAACAGTGTTACAGAAGACAAAAATGATATAAAACAGGGGTAGACTTTAAATACTCAGGTTGTGCGGAAAGCAAGGGAAAATAGAAGACAGTTTAACCCCTTCTTAAACAACTCTACCAAAGGGGAACTTCTGAGATTGTAGGGCAGAGAGTCCAACATATAGACTCTTAGGCCCTGTCCACACTACGACTCTGTAACATTACAGAGTGCCCAAACCGTTACCGCAATGGTTTGCGTTTACACCTGTAACGTTACTGAAGGTGTTTTCATAACCGTTGTTGAAACCACTTATGAGGTGGCTTCAACAACGGTTATGAAACTGGTCCCGCCTGAGTAACGTTACCGGTAATAGTGTGGACAGGCGGTAACGGTCTCCTGCAGGGCCCGCAGCGCAAGCTGCATTGTGGGATTGGGCGCCACGGTAATGGTCGCCCGGCTCCCGAGGTGTGGACTGGCGCTACCGGTCTCACACCAGTCACTGCTGCAGTGTGGACACACTGTACAGCTCCCCGGCTGTAACAGTTTCTGTCAGTTACAGGGTCTGAGCAGTGTAGTGTAGACAGGTCCTTAGTGTGTCTCTCGCTGTTGTAAGAGCATCTCCTTGCATGTTCTTTGCATGAGAAAACCTCTTGCACCCTAATGATACAAGAACTGGCATTCTTATACCAATAAGACACACCTTAAGTGTCCATGTAAAAAATTAAAAATCATCAAACTAAGTTTGATGATTTAGGATATGTAAATCAAAAAAGGATTCCTCTGTTTTTTTTTTTTTTAACAAAAAACATCTGCTTCAAATAGGAATGTTCCACTTTATCTGTGCTGTAGCTCTATAGGTAGCACACTTGTTTCTGAGGCCAGAAGATCAGAAGGTTGTAGGTTCTAGCCCCACATCAGGTACTTGAGGTGTAATACCAATGATAAACACTGTTGTTTAGTACGGGGGGGATGCTGCACTGCTCAGTTGCCATCCTTTGGATGAGATGGTAAACCGAGATCCCTTATGCCCATCTCTGGTCACTATCCAGGTGGAATTCAAAGACCCCATGGCACTAATCAAGGAAGAGTTGGGGAATTTCCATGATGTCTTGACCAAGGACGAACCTGGAAATGAACTATCAAAGCTCTCTGTGCCCCTGTTGGTTACAAATGACAAATATGCTGGCCTGTCAACTCCGTGGTAGTGCTGCTGTTTGTAGCGCTGACGTCTTGGGTTTGGGAATGAGCCTGGCTGGCCTGGGAAAGAGGATTGAGCATTCCACCAGACACTCTCCTCCTCCTGGCAGGGGGAGGCAGTGTGCTTTGCAGCATGATCAGCACCTGAGGATTTATAGGTGGTACCGCTGTCGGAAACACGCTTACTATGGGCAGGGGTATGCTGCTGGATGGCTTACATGAGTGTACATCACATTTGTTTGTGCCTAACTTTCCAATTCAAGCTGTTCAGGGGAGGGAGAAAAACGGAGTGAAACTACTGACTGTAGCAGGATGGTGGCTGGTCTCTCGCAGGCCCCACACTGGCATCGTGGCACCTGTCTCAGCTGGATCCAGCCCCAGCTGGACTTGACAGCCGTGTCGGCCCTGCCTAAATGTCTAGAGATTAGAAGCCAGGTGACAGGGCTGGCGGTGCCCAGAAGAGGGTAAGTCAGAAAAATCTTGATTGCAAACAAAAATGATAAATGAGTACATAAATAAAACATTTCTACAGTCTCAGTTCCTCATGCACAGCCTAATCTCAGCACTGATTGGTTCAGTCACCATGATGATTTATAAATTATGTGGACACTTAGGGTTTGTTTTACTGGTTTAGGAATGTTCCCTCACATTACTATAGTGGCATAACTAGTATCGTTATAGACTGCGTGCAGCCATTGTATTATTCTGCAGTGTGGGACACTTGGGTTCAAGCAGGACCTCGGATCTCTCGTTTCCTGGAGTACATGCAACAGTGGTGTAGGTACTAAGAGATGGGGATTTGGGTACATTGTGAAACAGCAACCTACAGCCAGTTCATTGGCAGACTGTGTAACCTGGTGGTTGGCCTATAGAATTGTGAACCAGGAGACCCGAGTTCAAATCCCACCAGAGTCACATCAGGACTCTTGGAAATGCAGAGACCAGCATGCTTTTCACACTAGTAGCCTGCTGGCCACAGCATTGGTCAGTTGCATCGCGTGCTGCCAGCACTTGAAGATGACCAGCCTGTTGCCTGGCTCCAACTCATCCTATTATTGGACACACCACAACTCTGAAGAACTTCAGGGATGTTGGTGTAGGACCTCTGTGTGTGTGTGTTTTTTTATTTAATTTTTATTTTATGTGCCCCTCAGCCCTGGAGGGCAAAGCTATGGAGAGCCTTGACCACAGAAATCACTAAGTGGCCGTGTGAAAGTCACATAACCTCCCAGTTCTCCAGTTGTAAATTGGGTTAAGAACAAGACCGCATGATCAGTAAGCTGGAGAATCTCCATTGGATGAGGCAAGTAAACCATGTATGTCATGACTGAGGAAAGTTTTTGTGCCAAAATATCTTTACTGGTGAAACTGTGTGTGTGTGTGTGTGTGTGTGTGTGTGTGTGTGTGTGTGTATACATATACCTGGTGTCAGTGGCTCAGTAGGTAGCACACTCGCCTTTGAGGCCGGGAGATCACAGGGCCGTGGGTTCAGTTCCCACATCTGGCACTTGGGTTAATATCCCAGTACTGACACTGTAGTGCAGCATGAGAGGGGTGGTGCACTTCTGAGGTGCCGTCTTTCGGATGAGACGTTAAACCAAGGTCCCATCTGCCTGGATTGGTGGTAGTTCAGGTGGATGTTAAAGATCCCATGGCACTTATCGAAAAGTGTAAGGGAATTTCCCCAGTGTCCTGGCCAAATTTCCCTCATTCACTAAAAATATCACCGACAGTTTAATCTGGTTCAAGGTTAATTGGCATTCATCTGTATCCCCTTCCCCCAGGTCGTGCCTGAAAATAGGCAGGATTTGTCTAGTGCACTTACCTGGTCAACAAAAATTAAATAAATAATATATATATATATATATGTGTGTGTGTGTGTGTGTGTATAGTTTTCATTTTCAGTTATTTATTGAGTTTCAAAATAAGTACAACCACAACTATACAAACACTGTAACAGGAGAATAAAAATTATAACTAAACAAGAAAACTTAACAAGTATCAACTCCCCCAACTCGTCCACCCATCCTTCCACCCAGCAAGGGAGTAGAGTCTGAATGCCTTCGGACCTAATATACTAAAAAAAACATAAAACACTATTTCTGCGATGAAAATAACAAGAAAAATAATATTCCACGTTGTCAGGGAAAAAGGAGAGAGCCCTTACCAGGACCATCAAATAGAAAACAAGATATGCAGCCTACTTCATCGTTCATCCTATTATGAACACTATCATTTTTTCCATTCGTAAGTTAGAAAGAAACTCATTTAACCACTCTTGATAGGAGATATTATCTTGATCCTTCCAGTGCTACAGGACAACCTGTTTGACTGAAATGGAAATCATTGCTATGTAATATTTCCAAGTTTTATCCGGAATCTTTCTGTAATACCCTACTATACAAATTTCCGGGCTAAAAACTGATCAACACCCAACAGGGGATTTGCTTTAGATTGTATAGTGACCCATAAAGGATGAGCCGTACAATATTCCCAGATTCAGAAGATATGCAATAGGGAACCCACAGAGGCAGTACATCTGGTACAAGTTTGTGAATTACTAATACCCAAGATAGACAGTCATTGAGGGGTGTAATGTATATTATGAAGAATGTTAAATTGTGCAAGATGGAATTTATCACTGGTGATGTGTATCATGCCAAATGTTATTCCAGTTAAAATGTCCAGAAGGAAAAGCCAAAATCCACTGATGACGTACTCTGTCTAAAGTGGGAAATAAATTTGCAAAAAAGAAGGCGTATAAATGGGATTGAAGGGCTAATTTAGTCGCCGATGATAAAAAGTTATGATAATCAACACTATGAGGACCTCCTGAGAAGCTCTTTGACCTTCAAAGAGAGCCAAAAGCAAACATTTAAGTTAAAATAATCTGTAAAAAAACAAACAAACAAAAAAAACTGGGCATCCAGTTGAAATGCATGACGTATATCACAGAGAGATTTAAAAAAGCCATCATGAAGCAAGGAGTCCACCCTATCAGATGACAATTGATGGAGCCATTCTCTAGAAAGACATTTATGATCTATCTTAAAATTAGGGTTCCCAGATATTGGCTGAGAAACGTCCTGGACAAAACAATGTTGTAAAGCTCTGCCTAGTTGAGCATTCACTTTAAGGGAGAGGCCAGTTAGAGAAATAATTTTTAATGGTACCTTCCAGAATTTTTCCTGGGATAGAGGTGAGGCTTATTAGCCTTTGTAACATGGCATACCAGGCAGCAGTGAAATGGAGCAGCCGCATTGGCCAAAGTGGCACAGGTGACACAAACTGAGCGGGTATTAACCCACAGTTAACGCCCGCTCGGTTAGTACCACCTGCGGCCACAGACAGCAGCACTCATTAGAGCCCGCTGGGTCAGTGCCCAGATTGTCCAGGAGCCAGAGGGTGCAGCACTGAGACAGCAAGAAACAGCGCGGAGATGCCATCGGGAGCGCGCGGGGGAGCAGCGGCAGAGAGGGACAGCAGTACTAGCTATTAGCAGAAGCCGGTAGATGGCAACAGTCATTGAGCAGCAATGAAGTGGCCGGCGGAGTTGCAGGCGGCACCCCCCACGCCCGCCAAATCGGAGGATGTGAGACACAGCACGGGGTGAACGGAAACAAATGCTGGAGATCGACGTATGGTGGCACACAAAGACACAAGGTAGAGTACCCCAGCAGACAGATAATAACTGTGTCAATAGTTCGTACTCACACTGAATACCTTGCCCAAACTGCACTGCTTTGAACGGCGAGCGGCATATACCGTCCATGGAGAAATCATACAACAGCTCGCTCCGAGCACAAAAATGTGCCGGTCTTGTGTGTGTCAGAGAGTTATCGTCTCTTGCCGTCATGTCCGAAATAGGCGCCACAATGGAAAAGAATGTGGAGCCCGCATTGGGAACGCCGGATCCAGGTACTTTTATCACACTGACTACAATGTAAGCAAAAGTAGTATGAGTTTCGCAACTCTTCAGCATTTGCGAGCTTATCTACGGCTCGCACAATGTCCCTGTCGCTTGTTACAGTTATAGTGCATTAATCACCCCAGAGTCAGGCTCTACTGGTGATTAATGTCCGCTGGGGGGTTGGAACCCTCAGGCTTCGCCCTCGTGCACCAATCCCCTCCAGCGGGCATTAATCCACCGGCAGAGCCCTCCTCTGTCGGTGATTAATGCTTACATAGTTGTTAAGGTCAGATGTGTTACCCTTTTTAAAGACTGGAGAAACATTCACCTTTTTCCAATAAGCTGGGACTTGTCCTTTATTCAGAGAGGTTTAAATATGGTCTTAAGTGGTGTAGTGATACCTCATAGGTCATTTTAAGAATTTTAGCAGTAATGTTGTTGGGACCAGGTGCGGAGTCCTTTTTTAGTTTGCTTGAGCCGTTTCTGATTTCTGCCGTAGAGATGGACATTTCAGGAGAGTCTAGTATGTTGCTTGTGGGTACCTGCTTGAGGTTGTTTCAAAGGATTTACAAAAGTGAAAATTAAAACCATTAGCCATTTCTTGAGGATCAGAAATAATACTATCATTAACTGAGACTGGAGCAACAGATTGTCTTTGATTGTTTAAGGAAGTTGCATAGCTGTAAAAAGGTTTGCTATTTAATTTATTTGAATCTTTCGTCAGCTTAAATGGACACGCTCAAGTCTTTTTGCATCATATCTCTAGATGAAAACCCACATTTTATGATTGCTTACCTTCTCTAAAGTTTCTTGGTGTTGCTGTTTGTTTTCTTTGCTTCCTTTCTTAGTAGAACTGAAATGCAAGGCAATGGTGTAATATAAACAACCTTGTTTTGTTTCAAGTCCTTGATCCGTTCTTACTACATACCCAATGAGCATTATGAACACCTCCAAACAGTGCAGCCACTCTGGATGCAATAGTCTCCTCTCCTCTCACGGCATCATGAGTGGCTAGATTGTGTGCAGGGGAGTGTTCCAAAGTCCAGGAAAGATGTAGTGGAAGCTGGTCAAGGAATGTAAACAAACATGTTTTCATGTGGTAACACCAGTATGGTGGGTAGTCTGTTTTCACTTTTAAAAAGAAAAATGGAATCAAAATCAAACATCCAGCTACATCAGCAATCTTTACAGACTGTGAGCAATCATGAAATGTGTTTTTTAAACTAGAGACACTTTGAGGCCTAAGGGGGTTGACCGTGTACCTTTAACCGCCATCATAGACTTTGCTTTTTTTGTTGCATGTTTTGTTTTTTTCAGTAAGAACTTATATTTGTTCCATGACTCCACGGAGTTATGTTTCAATTATTTTCTATAAGTTCTTTTTATTTATTTGGTTTTTAATTTTATTAGATAACCATTTGGGCCTCATCCCTCTCGTGGTATATTTCCTTATTCTTGGAATATATGTATTACAGATTTTGAGTAGTGTGTTTTTTGAACTCTACCCACATCTCATTTATTTCTTTATTGATTAATTTCTTGTTTCAGTCTATTCTGTTTAATTCAACATTTATGCTTCTTATGTCTGCCTTTGAATATAGAAATATTTCTGTTACCCCTGTCATCTTTTGTTTATGTATGTCAAAATTAAACAGAATAGACTTAGGGTAACAATTATGGGGAGACAACTGTGGCATGAATTTCTGTTTATTGTGTCAGAACTTATAACAACATCTAAAATATTTTCACCTCTGGTAGAATTAAGTACATGCTGTATTAATCCATGCTGCTTAATTAATGATATAGTTTTTTCCTGCAATGGTTGAGGCAGTATTTTCCTTCCAGTCAATGTCACCTCGGTTTAAGTCACCCTACAACAATATATCACCCATCTCTGTTGCCTCTTCTACTTCAGTCAATATGTCAAATGTTGTTTCTATGCAAGTATCAGGAGGCCTGTAACAGACCCCGATTATATTAATTAAGTAGAGTTTATTAAACAAGACTCTGTACACAGAGGGTGGAAGGATGCATGGGGGGACTGACTATGAGTTGAGTTTAAAATTTCTGAGTTGTGCGGTCTATGTAGAATGCCTAGAAATAAAAACAAATGCAGCTTAATCTATGTTTTCAAGGAGCAGTGAGGCTTGGAATACTTAACATGTGCAGACTCACTGTCAGGGTATCTCATCCCTTCAGACACAGGTAATAAAAATCTGTAATTGTCTCGATCTCCATGAGCACCATTTGAGACTGGAGGGGCACCGATAGTTTCAAAATGGTGGGCGCTTTATGGCCCCGGATGCCATACTGCATACACGACACTGGAGGGCTCTGAGGTATGCAGTACTTAGCTCGTCACTTTCCTGCCAGACCAGTATGATAAGGTACCTGTTTTTGTTACCACTACAGTTCCTCCTCTAAGCTATCTTTACTGCTGAATGACTGTTCAGGTTTTATTATACCCACTGAATGTTGCATCTATGGTTTCTGTTAATGGAACTCTTTTTACAAGCATAGTTCATGTGCCATGTTGTAAAACTCTGTTTTTTTTTTAAGTTCAGAGGCTAATACAATTTAAATGATACTCTACTTAAAGCTGTATGTACATCAGTGAAATGGATGATATTAGGACCGTTAGTGTATATAATGTATTTACTTTCTGTTCCAGGCAATGCTTTGACTGCGGCTCTGCTTTTGGGGCTCTGAGCTGTACAGAATTGTATAATACACTGTTCATATCCTTGGTGACTCTATGTATATATTCTTTGTTCCTATTCTGTGTTTAGTGACTGCTTGTGTTATGTTCATCTGGTTCTACCTGCTTCTCTGTAATGCCTAACTTGTGTAACCCCCCTGCAAATGGGGGTTCCCAAAAGACTTCCAGGAGCTTGCTTGAATGCTCCAAGCCTGAATGGTGTTTGGCGTTTAAGCCATTTATCAGTGAGTGTTTTTAGAACCTCTGGTACTGTCTCTTTAAGAGCTGTCTGCTTGCAGACATAATTAGTTTATATGGGGGGACTGTGTGTTTCTCTGTTTGAGTACCACTCAAGCTGCTGCCAATTCACTCCATTTTTGCAGTCACTAGGAGTGCAAAGGGAACCTATCTGAAAGATGTAACTGTTTGCCAGAAACCATTTAGAGTGATAATGAAATTACAGTTTGTCTAACCTGCTTTCTTTTGCAGTCAGAACAGTGTCTGCTTAGTTCCCCATTCTGGTTTTGAACTGCTGAACTGGACCAATCAGTGTGGGGTAAGCTAGCTCTAAAATGGTGCCTTGGACGAACTCAGAACTTGACTCATAATCTGAGCCAGCCACAAGAGGATTGTATGGGCAGTGACTCTGGGAGATGTAGTTTAGACTTCAGTGCCTTTTTGGACCAACAGCAGCAGTCTATTGTGAGTGACAGCCAATCCAGTCAAGAACTGGGAGGAACTCAAAGGAAGTGCCCGTTTTGTCGGTTGGAGTTTCAGTTGAGCTTTGGCAGTGAAGAAGGAAGGAGCCCTGTGCTTTTTCAGTGTGCAGTTTTAGTCAAAACGTGTAAGGCCCAGAGTTCCGTCTGCAGCTCATGTAACTGCTTGTTAGGACCGAACTGGCCCCAGAAAAAGAATCAAAGGATCTCTGAAGAGTAGAAACCAGGCTCACCCTGTAGAAGACTGGAGAAATTATTGAATTGCACTCGGTCTGTCAGAACTGAATCTGCTGTGTGTTCTCCTGGGTATTGTGCAGTAATTGCGATCGATAGAGAAGCAGCCTGCCTGGTATAGTACTTTTTTTACCATATAAATGTGTGAAGAGTCTCTTGAGCTCAGGAGTAGCCCTGCTGATATTGAAGGACCCTATCTTATTTGGAGGTCGTAGTACTAATTCAGGGTCACTCCCTGTTGAATTGCCACATTAAATCCAAATGGAATTACTGTACTGCTGACTGTTTAATTTTCCTTTTCTTGTGTGAAAGGGCCCCACCAGCTGCCACGGTTTGACTAGCCACTAGGCTTGGGTACCCAGGGACAGTAACTGATAGGGATAGGCCTGTGCACAGAGCCATAGGTAGATTATTAGAGTGATAAGCTAATTAACCTGATTTCCTGTCCTTGTTATATCCCCCTAAATAAATCAGAGCTGCTTGTTTCAGCAAAGTTATACTGCCTGAGGTATTTGTCATGTTAAAGTACTGTACTGTGATTGTTGCATTGTATCTCATTTCACAGGAGGTCCCAGTGCCAGAACCAGTCCTGGGGTAAGTGTATACTGTGAAGGTAATTCTGATATATTGTGTGGGCCACTAGTGGGAAGAAAGGGTTGCAGTGTCCCAGAGGGCTGTGACCAAGTTAGTTTAACTATTGCAAACCCTGACCTCTGGGTGGAGGCACCCGCCATTGGATCCAAGCCCCTCAACCTGTTAGTGGCAAATCAGGCAGGGGTAGTAGCCCTTGGGATAGCGCCATCTAGGGGTTACACTTGTATCATGTTGTCCTTTGTATGAACTTGTATTTCATTGTACTCTCCCGGGTCGTACCTGAAAATAGGCAAATGTCTTGTCTAGTGTACTTACCTGGTCAACAAAAGCTAAATAAATAAAATGAGTGTGACCTTTCGTATTTTGATCTGAGTACTTTCAGAGCAGGCCTCCAAGAGGGGTGTACTAAAGTGCACTCTAGCACACTTGAACTTCTCAGACTTTCTTTTGAACTTTGTCCGTGGTCTTTCCCACTGTTGCATACTCTCAGACTTTTGACTAGAATGACCTTTAATGGCTTTAACATGGCTCTTATTTGTTCCTGACTTGTTTTAACAAAGGATGAAAAGTGAGAATATAATGTCTGTTTATGCAGTGTATAAGGCATGTGCCTTCCTTTGTTTGGAACCAAGGTTATGTTTGTTTCATGTACTTGGTACAACTGAAACTAATAAAAATAAATATTAAAACAAAAGGCAGCATGAGAAGCATGCCATGGAAGTACAGGAGGAGCAAGGGATGGGAAGGATCATTGGACCACCAGAGGGGGCAGCTGCTAGGTTCCATGGTAAAATGGTTGCACAACCAATTTTTGAAAAAATAGAAAGGATAGGACAGGACAGGTAAAGGACAGAACAGAATAGGTTTTTAGTAATTTTATTTTTCCCTATAACCATGAAACAGGATCCTGACTCGGTCACAGGATATATATATATATATATATATATATATATGTTTCCTTTGGGCAGTGTGGTGGGGTTGGTGGGAGGGTGCCCTAGGGGCACCATAAGGGGAACATTTCAGCACACTGCATCCTGGCCCAGGTTTGGGGGAAGCCATTCAGTGCTGCACCCAGACTAGCTGTGGTCACTGAATACCAAGTCCCAATCCTTAACCAAGCTTAAGGGAACTCTTTCATTGTTGCACACGTCTAGCTGTGACCAGTGAATTCTCAACCCTGATCTTGACCCAGGATCTGGGGAGCCCATTCATTGTCATACATCTGCTGTAGCAGTGACAAATGAATTCACAACCTCGATCCTGACCCAAGCTCAGAGGAATTCTTTCATTGTTACACCCAAACAAACTGTAACTACTGAATTTCCAGCCCCGATCCTGACCCAGGCTCAAGGGGAACCCATTCACTGTTTGCACTCAAACTGCATGGGATAGACATAAAGGAATTCTAGAGGTCAGGGGTAAGGGGAAATAGACTTCTAGGAAAACAAACTGAACTTACAAGCTCAAATGGGCAGACTAGGTGGGCCATAGGCCCTTATCTGCCGACACTGTCTATGTATCTATGTATTTACTGAGCACTCACACTAGCCATTGTTGGCTTCCAGAGGTGTAACAGACTTATCTTGTATGCCATGTCATGCAAGGTTGGGCATGAGGACCACTGAACAGTTCTAGCTATCCATATTTATACGAGAGGATGCTCTTGTACCATGAGAGACTCATCTCAGTGTCCCATCAACGTTAATGCATCAGTTAGGGTTCCAGTGACAACATTTTGGAAATGTGGTGTTAGGGTTTCCAACAGGCATAGGGGTGTGCTTTTGGGTTGTGAGCCCTAACACTCACTCCATTCCATAAGTAAATAAGCTGAGATGGGTACAGTATAGGAGAATGGGGTGTGCGTTAGGGCTGACAACCCAAGGCACACACCCCACGCCTGTTGCTGCATACAGGGTGGGGAAGGGGTGTTAGGGTTGGAAACTCTAACACCACATTTCCAAACATCTGTCATTAGAACCCTAACTGATGCATTAACAAAGTTTTTGCCAATAATTTCATTACTTTTTGAGATAGTATAATTATGGCCTTATTTGCTTGTGGGAACTCAGGGCCCTCCCTGCCCTACGCTCCTATCCATCCATCATTTTTGAGAGACTATAATTGTAGCCTTATTTCCCTGTGGCAATGCCGGGTCTTCTGGGCCCATCAGTCCATAATTGTATCTGTATTTGCATGTGGGAATGCAGGGCCCTCTGGGCCCTGTGCTGCCATCTCGTAGCATGCAGCACCAAAAAACACCTCACATTGCAATGTTATCCTGTAGAAAACACAGCAAAATGTGAAACCTGTGTAACTAGACACCAAATTATTATATTTTCATGAAAACGATCAAAAGGCACATTGGTGGCACAAGGCCTTTTTACCCTGAAAATTTCAGCTCAAAATTGAAAACCGTTTCTTCAAAGCGTAGTGACAAAGAAATGACTGTCTAAACCTCACATTACAATGTTATCTTATGGGAAATGAATCAAAAATTTAAAGCCGTGGAACTCCACAGCAAAGTAATATATTTTCACTAAACCAGCAAAAGGTACATCTGTGGTGCAAGCCCTTTGTACCCTGAAGAGGTCCCAGAAGACTGGAGAAGGGCTCATGTGATCCCACTTCACAAGAGTGGTAGCAGGGAGGAGGCAGGGAACTACAGACCAGTCAGTCTTACCTCAGTAGTGGGCAAGATTATGGAGGCACTCCTTAAGGAAAAGATAGTGCAACACCTGGAATCCATAGGAGCACAGGATTCAAGACAGCATTGGTTTACAACAGGAAGGTCCTGTCAAACTAATCTCATAGATTTCTTTGACTGGGTAACCAGAGTGGTGGACCAAGGGGGAGCAGTTAATGTCGCCTACCTTGACTTCAGCAAAGCTTTCGTACATGTGCCACATAGAAGATTGATTAATAAGCTGGGTAGGCTCGGTAAGTCAGAAGTTGGTCAACTGGGTGGCAAACTGGTTGACGGCAGAAAACGGAGAGTGGTGGTGAAATGGTATACAGTCAGAAGAGATGCAAGTCACAAGTGGGGTACCTCAGGGATCAGTAATGGAGCCAGTCCTCTTCAATATCTTCATCAGTGACATTGCAGATGGACTGGAGGGGTAAGGTTTGTCTGTTTGCAGATGACACCAAGATCTGCAACAGAGTAGATGATCCAGATGGGGTGGGCAGAATGAGAAGAGACCTGGATAAACTGGCAAAATGGTCGGAAGAGTGCAACTGGGGTTTAACCCAAAGAAGTGCAAAATCATGCACATAGGGAAGAGAAACCCTGAAGCCACCTATAGGTTGGGAGGGGAGTTGCTGGCAGTCACAAGGGAAGAAAGAGACTTGGGCATCATCATCACAGATGACCTGAAATCATCCAAGCAGACCACTAAAGCAGTAGGTAAGGCTAGAGGGATGTTCGGGTGTATTAGTAGGGGTATCACAAGTCGTAAGAGGGAGGTAGTAATCCCTCTTTACAAGACACTGGTTAGGCCCCATCTGGAGTACTGCGTGCAGTACTGGAGGCCACACCTTCACAAGGACATTAACCAAATTGAGGCAGTCCAGAGAAGGGCAACCAAAATGGTGAAGGGACTGCATCAGAAAACATGAGGACAGATTAACGGAGCTCAATATGTATACTCTAGAGCAACGTAGGGAGAGAGGTGATATGATCAAAACATTCAAATACCTTAAGGGCATTAATAAGGTGAAAGAGTCTAACATGTTTCAATATAAGAAAAATAGGACAAGAGGACACAGCATGAGATTAGAGGGAGGCCGATTAAGGGGTAATGTGAGGAAATTTTTTCACAGAAAGGGTGGTGGATGCATGGAACGGCTCACCTCAGGAAGTGGTGGATATGAATACAGTGCAGGGCTTCAAACAGGCATGGGATAGGCATAAGGGAGCAATACAGATGAGTATGAATAGATAGGCCATTGACAGAGCAAAGGCCGATGACACATTCATAAGGTAGAAAAAGAAATGGGCAGACTGGATGGGCCTTGTGGTCCTTATCTGCCGTCAACTTCTATGTTTCTATGAAAATTTCAGACCAAAATCATCAACTGTTTTTGAACTGTGGGGTGACAAAGAAACAGCTGTCTCAAAATTCCTTTTTCACAAATTGCAAAAAAAGAATCCTTTTCTGCAATTCCTTTTTTGCAATTTGCAGAAAAAGAGAAAAATCCTTATTTGCAAATTGCAAAAAAGCATCCTGTTTCATGGCTTTTGTCTCCTGCGGTTTGCGAAAAAAGATTTCCGCATGTTAAAAAAAAAACTAACCCCAGAATCTGATTGTACGGATCCCTATTAGGTAAAGACAACTGTTGTTGTCTGCTAAACCCATGTATTTTTTAAGTTATTTATTTTGTTCTCACCACTAACTGAAAACAAGATGGCGGTGGCACAAAAAAAAGATTCCGCATTTGTGGCAAAAGATTCTGCGTTTGCAAAAAATGACTCCGCATTTACGATAAAGAATCTTTTTTTGAGCGCAACATCTAACTGATCCCAAAAGAAATAATGGGAAACTTTAAAATGTAATAACTTTGGAATGGAGTAATATTTTTCATCAACCTTTCAAATGGCACATCTGTGACCCAAGATCTATATACAGTAAAATTTCAGACCAAAATTCTACACCGTTTGTGCGCAGCAGTGAGAGAAAGAATTTCACCAAAAACTATAATTTTAACATTTTTTGACAATCTGTATCTCCACATCCACACATCGACTGGAACAGAACGTGCCACATCAAGAGATCTTTGGTCCCTGATGGTGCATGCAATTGCTTGAACAGTTGCAAAGTTATTGAAGTGCAAAAACTTGAGTTTAACATAGAAGTGAAGACTGAACCCTAACTACAGGGGCATGACCACGCCCCTATAATACTGTATATAAGTATACAGTGTATATAAATATAGTAATAGCTTCACTCCCATTCAGTGGAATTGCATTCAATTTGCATGGACAGTCTGGGGAGCAAGGTGTCTTGATCTGACAAGTTTCGTTCTAGTCAGATGTGCTGATTCCAAGATCTGGAGAGTGAGTTTTTAGGAAATTTTGTTTTTGGTTTTTTTTTTGTCATCACCTTCAGTGCAGATGGTTTGAAATTATGTACGGAAAAATAATCGTGTATGTATCTTACCAATGCCGGTGCTATTTTTCACAGGGAATTTGGCAAAATCTCATGGGTATGCCTGCCATACTCATGGGATTTAGTCAAATTCTGTGAAAATAGCACCGGGTATTGAAGATACAGACCTGGTTATTTTTCCGTACATGGGGACTCTATTACGGCTGGGGTAATGATACGTCGTAACCTCACAACGTTTCCAGCGAGACTGCGGTGGTTCTGGGGCACCATATTTAAAAATGTCAGGGCCACCTGGGGATCGTCAGGATTTTACGAGTGATAAGGTAAATAAATCAGTGATTTATTATGGTGATTGCAGGGGGGCCGGAGCGGTGAAGCCCCGATCTGTGACATGGTCGGGGCTTCTCCGTTGCCAGTAGAACTACTTTAATGGATAGGCAACAGAGGGTGGTGGTTAACAGCGTTCACTCTAATGGTGGGAGAGTGACCAGCAGGGTGCTGCAGGGCTCAGTATTAGGAGTAATCCTCTTCAATGTCTTCATAAGTAACATTGCAAAAGAACTGGAAGGGAAAGCATGCCTTTTTCCAGATGACACTTAATTCTGTAATAATGTAGACAATCAGGAGGTAGTGGAGAGAATGCATAGGGATCTTGGGAAACTCGAGGAGTGGTCAGGAGCATGGCATTTGGCTTTCAATGCCAAAAGGTGCAAAATTGTGCACCAAGGGCATATGAGCCCAGGAGCTGAGTATAGGATTGGGGGAAATACAGACTCACGAAGAAGGAAAGGTACCTTGAGGTTATCATATCTAATTATCTCAACATGGCAGGGCAGTGTGACAAAGCAGGGGGATGCTGAGGTGCACAGGGAGCTGTATCTCCAGCAGGAGGAGGGAGGGGGTATTTGCAGTTGTGTCATTCATTGTTGAGAGCACATCTGGAGTATTGTGTCCAGGTCTGTAGACCCCAACTCAGAAAGCACATAGACAGGTCGGATCAGTCCAAAGGAGGGCAACTAAAATGGTGCAGGGGTTGCACCAAAAGCCCTACGAGGAGAGAGTGAGGGATCTCAACATGCACACCCTGGAAGAGAGGCAAGCGAGAGGGGACTTTATAGAGTCTGGCAGGTACCTCACAGGGGTTAACAGGGTGCAGGAGGGAAGTCTCTTTCAAATGGGAAAGAGCTCCAGGAACAGAGGGCATGTGATAAAGAGGGAGGGGGGAAGTTTAAAAGGATTGTGAGGATGTACTACTTCATTGAAACACTGGTACGCATCAAACAGACCATTCCAGCGCAATTGGTGGAGGCAAAAATAGTAGGGAGCTCCATGTATGCATGGCATAGACATAGAGGCATATTAGTAAATAGGCAGAGAGGAGGGAGGCTTTCCGGAGACCAGTTGGGGTCAGTGGAGACAGACTAGGCAGGGACCATCAAGGCAGACTGGGTGGGCCAAGCGGTCCTTTTCTGCCAAGTAATTCTATGTTCCTGTGTAATATAAATCACAGATGAATATGTTTATTTTATTTTGTAACCAATTGTTATTCTGTAACCATACACCAATAACAGGATGACTTTGTAGATAGGACTTTTGTCCTACCAGTGTTTAGAAGGGTGTGTGCCCCGATTAGTGACACCAACAGAGCGACCTACACACCTGTCGACAAAATCGATAGTTCACCGACAGGTCACTGTGTTGATGCGCCTGACAGAGGGACACACTGTCTCCCTATCCTGCACCCCCTCACTGAATCAACTCCGACTTGGAGTTCATAATCTATAGTATGGGGGTGCAGGGGGCAGAGCCCCTCACATAGGGGGTTTGGGGGGGCCGAAGCCCCACGATGAAAACATGGATTGGGAGACAGTTGGGATTTATGTCAACTGCAATTTGAGGTTGACATAAATCCTGTCACTGCAATCCCAGTTGACGAAAGTGTTGTCGAACCGGCATCGTAGAGCTGTTTAGAAGTATCTGAGTCTTGGAACCTTCCAGGCTCCACTCCCCGGCTTTGCTAGACTGCCTTGTCACTGTGCATGCTTGCAGGTGTGAAGGGCCTATGCAAATGCTGGGAAGCTGCCTGCCACTCCCACTGCCTATCAAAGGGAGCATTCCCCCAGCACATGGTTAGTTCTGAGCCTCCAGCTGAGTGTGTTTTTAGCTCAGTGTGCACAAGAGAGGTGCAAAAAGAAGCAGATAACTGGCAGCTTCCTCCACCTTGAGGAGGTGGGAGATGTTCCTGAACATAGGCAGCAAGCCTGAGAGGGGAGAAGGAGGAGGAGAAGAAGAAATAATGCAGTGTTGACTGGCAACTAAGAAAGAGAGTAAGTATCCTGAGGCCACTTGTTTCACCAGCAGAGAGGGAGAATGCAGAGGAGATGTGGGGGGGGGGGGGGCCTCAAGAGAGTCCCTTGAAGTTCATGAGAACCTATTCTAAGTTTCATAGAGGGGCTGCCAATGTCCTAGATGATAAGGCAGAGCTGCAGGGGGGTCAAGGAGAAGTCATCCACCCATCCTGTTGATGCTTAGGCTCCATGAGGAGACCACATCTGCATGCTGAGCTTGGCTTTCAGGTATGTGTCTGTACTTGGGGAGGCTCAAGATAGTTTGCCCTTTTGTGAGCTGGAGCTGATAGGATGTGACTAAGCCTGGGAAGAGGTACCCATTTTATTCCAGCCTTCCAAGGGAATGGTTCTGTAAGCCAGTTGTTATAACGGGGTTACGAGGACCCTAGTAATGAGAAAATCATTTTTCGTATTACCATGAGGCTATGATATATGGCCTGCAAATGTTACAGCAGCGTGCCTATGGTTAAAGTGCACATACAGTGTTAAAGTAAAGGTGTGATCTTTTTGTTAAACATTTTGGGCTTCATAGCCTGCTACCGTGGGGTGAGGATAGCCCCTCTGTTTTTTGGTTTGTTTTTTAATTTATTTATCCTCCCGCTTCCGACTACCCCCCCAGCCCGGCCACCCCGGCATCTGCTGGACTCACCTCTGGATGTCTAGCGAGGTGCCAGCTAGCCGGGTGTAGCGCCTGCAAGGGGCCGGCATCATCTTGCTGGTCGGGATATCTCCTTGCTGTCTCCTGAGTGTGGAGTGGAGGCATGCAGTGACGCCAATGGCCGAGCCACGCACGCTTCTGCACGTGGCACACTGGGCATCTGTCCCGCATCCACCCCTTTTGTATGGGTCCATTGCGCCATCCCCCAGCTGCCGCTAGTTGACAGGCAAGCAGTGGACTCCATCCCTTCCCCTCCTCGGGAGAGGAGAGCTGTCCTCTGGACGCCCAATCCTCAACCTCCCCGGCTGACCTCCGGCAATCCGCTCGCACTGGAAACACGGGTCATCAGCCTGGCAGGAGTTAAGGCACGGATGCCTCAGCCCTCCACACCATTAGGCCGGCCAGCCTCCTGTGTTAAAAGTTTACATTCTGTCTCCTGAAGCTGTTCGCAGGGCTAAGGTACAGTTGGGAGGTAGCCTGCGACCAGCAGTCGGAGAAAGAAAATTTACAGGTATTTAAGTTTCTGTTTTTAATGCACTCTTTAAAGTTTGGGAAGAGATCGTAATTGTGGCGAACCTTGCAGAGCTGATCCCTTCCCCACTTCTGACTGTTCTCACCCCACGCTCCTTCATTTTGTGACGCGTGGAACCAGGAGAATGGGACAGTCTCCATACAAGTCTATGGGGCTAATTTTCAGAATGACTTTACTAAATAGGGTCCCTATTAGTTGAGCGGTGGCTTTCATTTTTATCAAAAGGTAGTTTAAAGTTTAGTAAAATCATTCTGAAAATTAGCCCCATAGACTTGTATGGGGCATATCCCCGTACTCTACCTGGTTCCCCGTCACAAAATGTGGGAGCGTGGGGGAGGATCAGGCAGACTGGAAAGTGGGAAAGGATTGGTTGGCTGGCAGTTTGGTCACAATTATGATCCCTTCCCAAACTTTAAAGAGTGCATTAAAATGTAAACTTTTAACACAGAGGGGCTATTGCCACCTCAGGATAGTGGGTTATGAAGCCCTAAATGTTATATCACACATTTACTAGTTTGCCTAGCCAAGATTTTGTCCTGTTTTGCATTTTGTGTTCAGCTCAGGGACAGTATCTCTGGGTGCTAGCCTTGGACCTGCAGTTTTCAGTCGGTTGGAAAGGGTCCTGGGCAGTGTATTCCTGATGGCTAGGGGCATATAAATAGGGCTCCAGCCCATCAAAAACTGTAAGCAGTTTGTCTAGTGTGGTGTTCTAGTCCAGAGCACCTGTGTGCAATTTCACTTAGTACCTACAGGTGCAATTCTCCAGCTGCGAACGACCGAGGGGGTCAATGGGCCCAGTGATGGTGGCAGGGTTCCTGGGTCTGGGAGGGACTGGCTCCCTCCTGTGCAGGTCTCTAGTGACTTGAACCCTTACCAGGGTCTGAGACTGGGAACAGTGGGGCTTGTTGGGGACTCACTCCAGGAGGGTTTCCTGATGGCTTCTGTGCAAAGGGTCCCAGGATCCAGTAACCAGTGGAGATGAGGCAGCAGGTGTAATCCCATTCTAGCAAGAGACTGTGACCAAGAAGGACCTGTGTGAATGGCAGAAGATGCAGGTAGATGGCACCGAGGCTCATAACTCCAGGGAAAAGGGATGGACCTCGTCGGTAAGCAGCTGTTGCTGTGACTGTGTTTAGGCACTGACTCTGACCCTCATGTAGGCAAGGGTTTGGGGCAGGCAAGCCAAGGTAGCCTATGCCTCATTGTGCTGTGTGTGTATGTGTGTGTGTTTGTTCAGAAGGGCACACCCTTTTATTTGCCCTGTGCCGGAGGCACTGTGTTGATAAGTCAGTGTCATGCAGGGCCAGGTACACCTAATGTTCTCTAACCCACTCGTGATTGTGAGGGGCACCATAATGTAACTGTTAGTATCCCTGTATGTCACTCATTGAGGCCTCAGGAGCTCTTTGAGAGTTACACTACTTGTGGCTTGTATACTTTTAATAGTCCATCCTGGAGCTTTCTGAGCAAAATCAAACCATGATCAGATCAGCATGCCACAAACAAATGTGAATACCTCATGAACCGTAAGTGCTACACACAAAGTACGAGTGGCAAAGTTGTTCAGCACAAAATTACCTTTCTAACAGTGCTATGCAATTAATTATAAGTAATTCCTATTTTTTTTGTATTAGTTGAAATAGCAAAAAAGGGTTCTCTCTCCTAAACTCATCTCCGGGCTTCCGTACAAATGGGCTGTACCTCCTGATGCAGATATGTAGGCAGGAACTAAGCTCTGCAGCTGAGGATATCCAGCCCTCCACTTCCTGTTTCCATCAGTTTACTACCTGCCTTCCAACTAGCAGGTACTCTGCAGCAGAGCTCTGTCACCACATGGCAGAGCTGAAGACATCAAACTGTAAGTCACAAAATTGTATTTCTCATTGGGATTGCTGAAGTAACACAGCACTTTAGAGCACTCCTGCATGGGTCCCAGTCTTGCAAGTTGAACTGACTGGGTCCACTTTACCGCGGAAGTTTTTCCCGCAATTCTGGGCTCAACCCAGTGGTCATTTTAGCCTTGGAGTTCGTCGACTGGTGGATTTCGTCGATGGGTGCCGTTTTTTCGTCAGTTGGACATTAATAGCAACTCAGTGCTCTGACATGATTCTCTCCTCATCGACTGCAGTGCCTTTTTTCTTCTGTCGACAGCTGGCTCCCTGACTCTTTCAGCCGCTTGTTGATGGTCCAGTGCTCTCTCATCAACGAGCACGGCAGTTCATCAGGAATGCTGCTCAGGACATAATGGAGGTTCTCACCCGTGCTGCAGGTCCCCCCAGCACTAAGGGAGCAAGAATGTATTAACTAATCAGGACCAAGGCAGCAGTTTAAACAGCTCAGCTTTTTGCCCTTGAAGGGCCAACAGCAGTGTTCAATCGAAGCTTCAGCATTCTTCCGGACAGCCTCCCGTTTTATCAGGAATCCTCCAGGGGGGGTACACTGAATCAAAGGGGATTAGAGCCATTTTCAATCATGGCCTCAGACAAGCCTGCCTGGGGCAGAAAATGCCAGCGTTGCAAATTCCCTCTTCTAATCACCTTTGTAGGTTTGTTGTACCTAAAGTGTGAGAAGACAGCATCTGCAACTGGGGAGGATATGGTGGAGACCTCCCATGCCTCGGCTCAGACTGATAGCCAGCAGACAGACAGGTCTGAGCAAGTAGCAGCTACTAGGTCTGGGAGAGCAGCAGCTACCAGGGAGACTCGGCAGTCCACAACCCCCTCTCTGGCCCCAGATCTCATAGACAAGCTAAATAGGGCCTTTGCAGTGGACCCTGCATGCTTCAACTGGCAACCTCTGGGGTCACCAGATGTGCAACCTCACAAGATGGCAAAAAGAAAGAGGACCCCGTCCACGTCCTCATCTGAAGAGGGGCAGCTGTCCTACACTTTGATAAAAGAAAGAAATCCTGATACAGGAGCAGATCCTCAGATGAGAAGGATCAGCATTGCTCACTCCACAAGAGGAAGAAAAGATCTTGTTCTCGGAGCAGATCTAGGAGCACCCACAAGGGGAAGTGTCGCAGGGACCATTCCCCAGGCTCCTCAGACTCCAGTTCTTCTTCTCCGGAAGAGGGGGAGCTAGTGGACTCATCCTCTGACTTGGATTACTCCCCGTCCAGAAACTTTGACCTGGAGGACCTAGAGTTTTTCATTAAGAAAGTCATAACTGAAATTCATCTTTTTTGTTTGTTTTTTATACTTTATATTTATTGTTTTCATTGTACATATACAATACATTCCAAACAGACATTTCAAATGATAGTTACAATCTGGACACATTGCAGAAGCCACCCCTCTAAAATTCCTATATACTACTTATTCTACTGCTTTAAGATACGTCTTGGAGGGTTACTAATTTGTTATTATTAACAATTTTTAATACAGAATTGCTAGGTATAGAGCCCATGAGCGGCATGGAAAATTACTAAATCAATATTAGTATACATAGTCCACTTATTCATGTTCCCCCTTACAAAAGGGGCTATGAGGAAGTCCATGCTTTAACTAATATAAGCATCACAAACTGATAATTCTAAAAGGGCATGCCACTTTAAAATAAAACACCTCCAAATATGAAAGCCTCATTAATTAACTCTAGGAGGCCATAGTTATCTAGTTATCCCAAATCTAGACATACTAGAAACATGCATCTAGGATTTTAAAGAAAAAAACTATATCACCTTCTTTATTTATATTTGTCACTCAAAAGGCAGATAATAATACGTCCAAAGAGAGAAAATTAAATATTCAGGAATGATTGTCCTGGCATAAACTTTAATAAAGTACTCACTCGAACCTCTCTCTGGGATAAACTAACGTTATAGTTATTTAAACAGAGTTCTTTCTTTCCCCTAGGTCTTCTTGAGATAATCCTTTCTGTTTTTTTTCATGGCTCGTCGTTTTCAGATGAGTTCTCACTTTGGTCTGCAATGCATTTTCTTCCTGGAGCATGATTTTGGACCCATCAGTTAGCTTCCTTCGGTTCTGAAAAAATGAAGATTTTCCCCTGGTGCGTTATCCTCAAGCGAGCTGGAAAAATTATGCTGTGCTGAATCCCTGCTTCGTGCAGGAGTGCCCTGGTACCGTCGAACTGTGTTCTCTAGTGGCAAAACTGATGTCAGGGTAAAGCCGAACGGTCTCTCCATCGCAGAGCAGTGTCCGATGTTGTCTGGCTAAGGCCAGCAAGTAGTCCCTTGTAGCTACTCCATCGGTGATCGCCAAAACTGTCCGCAGGGCTTCGGGATTGTCTGGCCTACTTCTGGCTGCGATCCTGTAGGCCTTTTGTATGCCTTTTATACGTGGATTGGCATCTTCGCCAAACTGTTGTTGTAGCCAGTCATGGAAAAAAAGAACTAGATGGTCTCCTTCACAACCCTCTGGGAGCCATAGAAAATTGATATTTGAGGCCCTAGTTTGGTTTTCCAAGTTTTCCAAACGCATTTGGAAATGTCTGTTTTCTTTTATAATGGTATTAACGGCTCCCATTGCCGCTTCTGAACTTTTTTTGGGCATCAAAAGATTCCGCTGACACAGAGTCAATCTTCGTTTCTAGGTTTGTAACTCTATTTGCTATGCCGTCTATTTTTTCAGCCAGACCTGACACAGAGGCTATTAATCTTGTTATTTTAAAGCCTAGGGATTGCAGAGTTTCCTCCCCTTCGCTTCCTGCATCTGTGGCCTGTTGTTGAGAGGAAGACTGCGTGGTAGAGTGAATGGGGACATTTTTTGATTTTGCTCCTTTGTGAGGAGTGCGATCCTTTCGAGGATTTCCCATATTGCTCCTGAGGTCTTCCGGATGCTGCGTCTGTATTTTGATTACTTCAGGACAGTCCATATATTTTCGTCTCTCAAAGCCAGTCTTGATGAGGGGGCTCTATTCGAAAGCGGCCATGTGCTAAGACTCGCTAAGCGCCCCACCCCGAAATTCATTTGATTCTTCCCCAGTGGCTCCAGCACAGCCAAAATGGGCCTTTCACCTGGCATCTGCCGCCAAACTGGCCACAGCCTTCCCTATTCCTCCAGCCATAGAAGACTTGCTAAAGGAGGAAAAGCAGGGTCCAGAATGCACATTTCCAGTGCCCCGGCAGATCTCTAAGCTCCTCAAGTTTGACAAGAGACAATCTGAAAAGTGGCTAGACTGCCCCAGAATCGACCCTCTGATTTCGAACCTCACCAAGAAGACGGTTATCCCAGCTGAGGGAGGGGCATCACTCAGGGACCTAGTGGACAGGAAAGTGGATGCCTCACTCAAGAAGGCCTTACAAGCATCAGCAACTTCTCTCAAGGCAGCAACTGCCAATCTTTTTTCGGCCTGAGCCACTCTGTCCTTTGCCTTAGAATTAGCTTTTCAATTCACTGAGGACCCAGAGAAGAACAAGGTTATTATTCATCAGCTGCAATTAATTTGTTTGGCATCAGCTTATGCAGCGGACATATCAGAGGAGGAGGTCAGGTGCACCACTCGGACCATGTTTTATCAAACTTAGGCTCGCGTAACCTCTGGCTTCGGTCCTGGCAAGCAGACGCCTCTTTGAAGAGCCATTTAGTAAATGCCTCCTATGAAGGTAATCTCCTGTTTGGCTCAGCTCTGAAGGAGGCAGTGAAGGAATCCAGGGAGACAGCTACGGTGCATATGCCCCAGTCATGTGGCAGGGGCAAATTGTGGTCCTCAGGCTCCAGACATAGTTTTCGTGACAGAGGTTACAGCAAAGGGTCAAAACTCTAATTCCTCTGGAAAGAGAACATAGTTCTCCTCGCGTAACTGGCGTAACTTCAGAGGAGGCGGATCTGGTGGCAGTGGTGGCACCAGAGACACCAGGAACAACAACAAGAAGTCGCAATGAAGCTATCTGGGCCCATCCTCAAGTAGGAGCAGACTTTCATTTTTTTCTTGAGGAATGGGTCCAAACCACGTTGGACAGATGGGCCCTAGACATCATCAGTAAGGGTTACCTAATAGAATTCGAATCCAAGCCCCCACTACCTCATGCAGTGCCCTCCCCTATCTCGGGCAACCCGTCCAAAAGACAGGCTATGTTACAGGCCATTACAGACCTTCTTCAATCAGGGGTTGTTGAGCAAGTTCCCCCCACAGAGATCAGTCGGGGGTCTACTCCCTATTTCTTCATCGTGCCAAAATGCACAGAGGGGATTCAGTCCAGCCCTAGTCCTCAAATTCCTGAATCATTTTGTCCACAGCAGACCCTTCAAGATGGAAATCTTGTCATCAGTCATCAGGGAGTTGCAACAAAGGGATTTTCTGGCATCCATCGATCTGCAAGATGCCTATTTGCATATTCCTATCCAGAAACTACACAGGCAATATCTCAGGTTCAAGGTGGGGGAGCAGCACTTCCAATTCAAAACACTGCCATTCGAGCTTTCTTCAACCCAAAGGACATTCTCCAGGGTGCTAGTAGCAGTTATAGCTCACCTTCGGAAACAAGGGATACAACTTTTCCTGTACTTGGACAATATTCTCATCAAGGCCCCGCAACTCGACTAAGCCGTACAGGCAGTGGCGGAGGTAGTCCGGTGCCTGTCAGCACACAGATTTGTCATCAACTGGAGAAAGAGTTCCCTAACTCCAAGCCAGACCTTGAACCACCAGGTGGCAGACTTCATGACACAAGCCAACAAAGGTCTTTCCCTTGGAAGCGAAATTCAGGGACCTGCTGAAGCTCCTCAAGAAGTTTCATACAGCTCCTCAGCTGCTGGCTCACTCCTCCATGCAGCTAATTGGAACTCTAGTATTGCTGGTGGATTCAGTCTCTTGGGCCCTAGTCCACATGCGGCCCATTCAAGCACACTTGCTCAAGCTGTCGTCCCAGTCCAGACACAGCCAGCACCGACTGATACCAGTTTCGCAACAGATAAAAACTTCCCTCCAGTGGTGGACTCAGAGGTCAAATGACATGAGGGGTCACAAGTTGGGCCATCCCCACCAAATCCGAATCATGACCGATGCCAGCCTTGGGCTGGGGGGGGGGCTCAGTTGCATCAGCTGTCAGCTCAGGGCAAGTGGTCACTGTTAGAAACCAGGTACAGCATAAATGTCCTCGAGATGAGAATAGTACACCTAGCCCTGATACACTTCGAACAGCAAGTCCTCAATCAGGATGTACTGATTCTAGCATACAGTCAAACAATGATGGCATACATCAACCATCAGGGCGGAACAAGAAGCTCAAAAATGCTACTGGAGTCCCTTCTTCTCTTTCAGTGGGCCAAGCACCACCTGTCAAGCATAAGGGCAGTGTACATTCCCGGACAGGAAAATGTCACAGCAGACTGGCTCAGTCACCAAGATGTTCTACCAGGGGAATGGGAGCTGAAGGACAGTGCCTTCCACATCCTAATAGAACAGTGGGGCAATCCTCAGATAGATCTTTTTGCATACTGGCAAAACTCCATGTTAAATCAGTTCTGCTCACTGGCCAAGGACGAACTAGCGGTGACTCAGGACACTGTTTCCCTAGGCTGGGATCAGTTCGTTCTCCTGTATGACTTTCCTCCAATACCGCTTACATCCAGAGTCCTACACAAAGTGGCTCTGGACCAGACAGAACTGATTCTAATCTGTCCCGGATGACCTCATTGTCCATGGTTCCCACTTCTCATTCATCTTTCAAGGCGACCACCTCTGTCCTTCCAGATCAGCCTGGACCTTCACCATCAGGGTCTGGTACTGCATCCCATTCTGAACAACCTCTCCCTCTCGGCCTAGAGATTGAGCGGGAAACTTTCAAAAAGCTAGGCTACACAGCTCCTGTTGTTGAAATGACGGTGAACTCACGTCGCCCCTCTTCCTCTAAAGTGTATTACAGAATTTGGAGGAAGTCTTGTTCTGGCTCCAATCCAAACACATACAGAGTCAGCCAATATCATTGCCTGTACTACTGCAGTTTCTTCAGGATGGATTTGACAAAGGATTGCAACCAGCCACCTTACAGGTTCAGGTTTCTGCGCTGGGGGCTCTCTTGTTGGTGGATTCCGGAGAGTCATTGGGTTGACATCCCCATGTCAGGAGGTTTCTAAGGGCAACAACATTAAAGCGCCCTCCAGTCAAGTCAACAGCACCACCTTGGAGGCCTAATTTGGTTCTGAAAGCTTTGACCAGGGCTCCTTTTGAGCCTCTCAAGGAGACATCCGTCATGCATGTCACAATGAAGGTCGCTTTTCTCATAGCTATTACTTCAGCAAGGAGAATCAGCGAGCCAGGAGCCTTGTCCACCAAAGAGCCATATACTGTGTTTCATCAGGACTCTGTGGTGCTCTGAACAGATCCAGGTTTTTTACCAAAAGTTATGTCTCCATTCCATTGCAACCAGGAGTTGATTCTGCCTTCCTTCTGCCCACACCCAAAAAATGAAAAGGAAAAGGAATTTCACATGCAGGACCCAAGAAGAGCGGTGAAAATGTATATTAAACGAACAGATTCTATTCGAAAAACTTCCAGTTTGTTCATCCTATCTACAGGTCAAAATATGGGTAAAAAAGCTTCAAAGGACTCCATAGCCAGATGGATCCGTTCTGTCATCACCACTGCTTATGATCAGACTGGAGTAACCTTGCCTGGCCCAGTGAGAGCCCATTCTACCCGGGCTATGGCCACTTCATGAGCAGACTTCAGAGAAGCATCTCCAGTAGACTGATGCAGGGTGGTCACTTGGTCATCTATTCACACGTTCACAAAATTTTACAAACTGGATGTGATGGCCTCGGTGGAGGCATCTTTTGGCCACCGAGTTCTTCAGGCGGTGGTGGACCCTTAAGGGCACTTACATTCTTCCCACCCAGGATATCTGGGGATGTACTGCTTTTGTATATCCCATTTGTATGGAAGCCCAGAGACCAGCTTAGGAGAGAAAAAACAAAATTTAAATACCTGTAAATTTTTAATTCTCCGACGGCTGGTCTCCGGCCTTCTGCTTCCCTCCCAGAATGTATAAAGTTGGCCAATTGGCCATGAATGGCTTAATTTTCTTGTTTTCGTGTTTCCAAGTTTATGTAGTGTTGCCACATTTGGACTGCTTTCAGAAGAACTGATGGAAACAGGAAGTGGAGGGCTGGATGTCCTGAACTGCAGAGCTTAGTTCCTGCCTGCATAGCTGCATCAGGAGGTACAGCCCATTTGTATGGAAGCCCTAAGGCCAGCCGTCAGAGAAAGAAAATTTACAGGTATTTAAATTTTGTTGTTTTCTTTTCAATAAAAAAAGCAACATAAACCATTTTTTGTGGGAAAATATGTAACATATCAACACCAAATTAAGCATACATACATTAGATGGAGGTACTGTACAAAATTAATTTTTTGCTAAAAAGCAATTTCTCTAATGTGATACATGAATTTTTTTTCCCGTTTTATTCAAGGTGGCTAGGTGAGGCTTGAGAGACAGATGTCAGCCATACACACCGTACAAAAATGCAAATATCTTCTCAAGTATACATGACACATGCCAGCAACCTGGGTTCAGGAACGGACTCTGGTCGCTGGTGGGTCGGCCGGTGGGGGGAGATAGGCTTGAGTGTCTGACGACAGCTCGCCTTCTCTGGGAAGGGTTGCGGCCACAGCCCGAGCACTTGTCTGACTCCGAGCGGAGGCTCAGAGTACTACAAGCCCTGATTGCAGGGCGGGTGGCCACACTTTACAATGTGGGCGTCGACATGCTTGTGACGCGGGGGGCTGCATACTGAAGGGGAAGGGAGGAAAAAGAGGAAAGACACCTGCTGGCTCCAGGAAGACTGACTTCCCAGAGCATGCCTCCGATGTGCCCCACTCACCAGGACCACCATCTTGGCCTGACGAGATGAAAGATTATGGGGCGAAGGGCCCCGCCTCTTCCCCGCTCGGGGGGGAGAACCGAAACTCCATGGAGGAGCGAGAGGTGAGTCCTAGTGGGTGTGTGGTAGGAGGATGACTCGGATGTCCTGAAGGAGCGGGGCTAGCAGGCAGTAAGGAGGGATAAAGAGTAATTTTTAAAAAAAAGTATACGTGACAGACGCAAAGTATCAGCAGCAAAGTTGTTCAGCACAAAATTTCCTTTCCAACGGTGCCATGCAGTTAATTCTACTCACTTCGGTTTGTGCAATATTTAAGTTTTAAGCACTGACATCCAAGTCCTCAGTGGCACAAAGTGCAGGACGTCTGGAGGCATTAAAAGACCTCAAGAAAATATTTTCTGCTGCCACCTACAGGCGTCTTGGGGCCTCAGTGAGTTAAAGTAATGGACAATGTGGTAACTGGCAGTAATGTGCTGGGGAACCTTGATCAAACTGTAAATATGTTGAAGTAATTGACACTGCTAAAGTGACTCAAACCCATGACTGGCTGCTCTGGCACATGAGTAACTGTGATTATGCCAGTTATGACTGTGATTAATGCTGATCTGAACTGGGCCCAAAACTGGGAGCTATGGCTGCAGACTTCTCACTACCTCATGCTGCGTTCACTCAATACATTTTTGGAATTTTGCAACAGAAGTTGAGACTTAAGTGTCATGCCTTGTATCTGAATGATTTCCTGGAAAGGTTTAGTGTTTTAATGCAACTGAAACATTTGAGGCGAACTAACATAAATTAAAGGTTACCGTTTTTTTTGAATACTTGCATTATTGAGGAATAACGTTCACATTTACATACCAACTGCAGTACTGAATGCACTTAAAATACTGCATTTCATTTAGTATGAAGTACAGGCAGTAGAAGTATACATCCTACTTCTTTGTTGTTTACCAAAAGGGTCCTTAACAGAAAAATACTGTACCTAAAGAACATTAATAATATTTCTACTACAACTATAAGCCATACAAGGCTTTGTTCTAGTTCTAGTACAGTTTTTTTCAGTCTAGCTGCTGTTTTGTCTCCTAGTGGTGATGGGAAGATACTATATCTCTACTTAAGGGTCTCGTTATCATAACAACAGTTGAGCTTTCTTTTTCTCATGGTATGTAGCCTAGTCTATATGTGGCATTTAATCTTAATCTTCTTCCCCCACTTCAAGATCCTGATCTGCTTCAGCCATAAGGCTCCATCCAATCCATCTCGCCACATACTTTTCTGTTTTGTCTTGTACTTGATAAGTCAGTCTTTCCATTTCTGCTATAGCCTCCATTAGTCCCTTCCAGTCTGATATTATAGACGGGTCTGCCTGTAACCATTTCCTGGTTATGGCCTTAGCTGTTGCTGCAGTACAAATGTACTAAATGTATAAGGAGCTTGCCCCCTCTGTTGATGGAGGTGGCAGCTCCAGAACCAGGTTTTGAAAAGGAATCCATGGGCCCGGTGATGCTGAGGGTTGAGGCGCTGGACGCCACACCTCGCGCCACGCTGGTGACCCGGGTTCAGGAACGCAGACTTGGGCCGCCGGGGCTGGCAGGGGAAAGGAAGGATTGAGCATCCCATGACTGCTCTCCTTCCTCTGAGGCGGGTGGGAATGGCGCATTGTGCTGCAGCGGCGACTAGTGGAGGACAGCCACACTACAGTGGCGTGCCTAGAAGGAAAGGGAGCACAGCAGGTGGCAAGGGAGCACAGCAGGCGGCAGCACGGATGTGCTTAGATGCCATTGCACGTCCAGCTCCCTGAGACTAGAAAAGTGGAAAAAATGGTGGGGCGATCTCTGTGGCTGATGGCCGTGTCTTGCACCCCTGGACACGAGAGGCGCCTTTGTCGGGGAGTGGCCCACCCTGTGTGATGGAGCATATCACGCGCCAGACCAGGTCCGGGGGTGCCGGTGCCGGCGGCTGGAGGTCGTGGGGCCTGCTCCGTGACGGAGAAAGTATTCTACGATAAAAAAAATGAAAAGGAATCCATGTAGGAATAGTGAGTAATACTTTCAATCTCAGGATAGTGTCTTCCCAGAATAATGCCAGGGCAGGGCATGCATAGAAGACATGTTTGTGCGAGGCTTGGGTCTCCCCACATTACCTCCAGCATGCTGATTAATTATCTCATCCTATTTAGCTTTACTGTTTGGGGTAATAAAATATCTAGTTTTCAGTTTCCAGGCATATTCATTCCATCTTTGGGATGAAGATGTTTTGAATGAGCCGTTCCAGACCTATGCCCATTCCTTACCTGTTGGTGTACAATCTGTTTAATTCTCCTATTAAGTAGTAATGTGTGTTGCAGCAGTTTTCCTATGATGTACGGTATTAAATACTGGTAAATCATGGAGATTGTTCCTGTGTCCCATTGTGTTACTTGTGCTAGGGTAGGATCTCCAAGGTCTTCACCTCCCACCATACTTGAATATAGTTGTTCAACTGTGAAAATAATGAAACTGGTCCCTGTTTGACTAGCGAAATTCTCCCCTGCATTCTTTGACGGACTTAATGACCATCCCTCTAAGCAGCTGGTCTGGGGAGCAGCTCATCCCTTACCTCGCCTGCCTAATATACCAGGGGTTTAACCTGCTGGGAAAATCTCTATCTCATCCAGTACAGGGCAGAAAGGGAGAGGCAGAGGCACTGTGGGTCACACTTGAGCCTGGAAATGGTACAGCAGTTCGCACAGGGGTGCTCTACAGGCCTCCAGCTCAGCAGGAAGAGGAGGACAGATTGCTAGTGGAAGAAATGCATGAGATGGCAACAAAAGGGGAGGTACTGCTGCTAGGTGATTTTAATATGCCAGATGTGGATTGGACCATCCCATTGGCAGCCTCAGCCAGGAGCCGAGACATCTTGGACTCCCTGCAGGGGGCAGGTCTCAGGCAGCTAGTGCTAGAACCCAGCAGGGACAGGGCAATTCTGGACCTGGTGCTGACCAGTGGAGACAGATTCACAGATGTCCGGGTGGAAGGGCACCTGGGATCCAGCGACCACCATACAGTGTGGTTTAACATGGGTACAGGGTCACAGTCAAGCCACACAAAGGCAGAAGTCTTGGATTTCAGGAGGGCAGACTTTGCTGGGATGGGGCTGGATATCGAAGAAGCCCTAGCAAGGAGGGATGTAAAATGGGGGGTTGAGGAGCAGTGGGCACACCTAAAAGTCAAAGTGGAAGCGACAAACCAGTGCATTAGGCTGAGAAACAAAGGCAAGAGAAGGAAGAAACCACTATGTTTCTCTAAAGTTGTAGCACATAAAGTACGAGCCAAAAGAAGGGTTTTCAGAAAATACAAGGAGACATAGAAGGTGGTGTGCCTAAGTTGTCTGAGAGAAGCAGGGAATGCTGTTAGGAGCAGAAAGGGGCAAACAGAGAAAAGAGTAGCGCAAACATTTGTAACCCCTAGGTGGCGCTATCCCAAGGGCTACTACCCCTGCCAGCTTGGCTAGTAGCAGGTTAAGGGGCCTGAGTTCTGAAACGAGTACCTCCACCCGGAGGTCAGGGTTGGTAGTGGTCAGGCTAAACTGGGCACAGCCCTCTGGGACACCGTAACCCCCCTCTTTCCCCTCTAGTGACCTGAACAGTGTACAATAATCACTTTCACAATACCCCTGGTACGCCACACAAGTACCCTCACTGTTTGCACTTACCACCAGGGCTGGTTTCTCTGGCTCAACCCTGGGGACCCCCTGGAAAACAAGGTTATGCACAGCAAATAGCAACAGTACAGTACTTTGAGCACAAACTGGAACCACAGTCAGATTACATGCAGAAAAAGTTAGATCTGATTTATTCAGGGGATTTGAACAAGGAAGGGGCAAAATCAGGTTAATTAGCTTAAAGGTTATATCAATCAAGCAATTATGCATGCACTTTGAGTCCCCTCAACACAGTCCACCTCTGGGTACCCAGGTGGAGAAGAGATGGGCTAGCCAGGACCGTTGCCCAGGGTTGCAGCTGGTTAGGGCCCTGTGATGGAAAACACAACATGCACAGTACACAATATTTGTAATCTGGAGCCAGAGGGCTCAGTTCGTAAAGGAAACGAAACAACAAGACAATCAGATGACACGCTCAGATTAAGCTGTTGTTGCAGGGAGCTACCCTGGTATTTACCTCCGATACCCAAGACTGGACACAGGCTGGATGAAAATCGAGACCGCAGGTGGTTGATCTGGAATGCCAGGAGAAGCAGGGCCTACCAAATGCAGAGGCGCTGCTCCTGTTCAGGTTTGGAGCAGGGGCTGATCCCTGGGGCAGGTCTCTCGTCGATGGCTTCTCTGTGCAGTGGGTAGTCTGGCTGGGCCAGGCTGGCAAGGCCTAGACCGCATGGAGACAAATTCAGATGCAGTCCGTTTTGGGCTGGATACAGCTTCCAGCAAGCAGAACACAGTTCACACAGTGGGGAACTAACTCACAACCCACTAGCAGCTCATAGCACATTTACATGTATGGGAATTCTACTCTATCAGGCAAAGTGCTCCCTGGTCACAATCGCAAAGTCTCTGCACACATCGGGAGCTTAGGGGTAGCTGGAACTCCTAACAGGCCGATCCCATTCAGTAAAATCTTCGGTCTTCTTCAGGTTGAGCCTGGCCCACTTCACTAGCTTACTTTAGTCACACAAACTTGGATTTAGTCCAAAATAATTCTCTTCTCTCCCTTTCAGGAGCAGCAGGCAGACATGCAAGCCAAACTCTGCTCTTTCACAGTTTTCCCATGCGAATCCACTCAGGATTGCTGCTCAGAATCACTTCAGCTCCTCTCAGTTCACTTCCCAGCTCAGAACTAACTGAAAACTGCAAGCAGTCCAGGACTTCCCCAAGATCCAAAAGATTTGGTTAGCTGATTTGGCTGTCAGTCAAAGCAAGAGCTTCCCCTTCAGTTACAAAAAAGGCACAAAAAAACTCCAAACTACAGTTCCTACAGATTCTGAATTCAGACAGCTGCTGTAGTCCGGCTACATTTTAGGTCCCACCAGTACTGTTTGGTCCAATTTGCAGTCCAGGACCAAGATAGCGGAGACAAACAAAACAGTCCTTGCTACAAAGAAAGCAGGTTAGACAAACTACATCATCATTATCATTCTAAATGATTTTCAGTAAATAGTTGCATCTTTCAACAGAGCTCCCTCTCAGATTACTTAAGCTGCAATCAGGCAGCTCTTAAAGACACAGTACACAGATGCTATGCAGGCTCTGGTAATCACATTTCAATTGCTAAATGCAGGACACCAACCTGGCACTGAGCATTTAGGCAAGCTCAAGGAAGACTTTTTGGGAACCCCCATTTGTAGGGGGTTACACATTGAAGAAAGGGGACAAGACATTCTATAGGTACATCAGGGAGAGAAGGAAGGCCGGGGTGGGATTGTAAGGCTCAGAGGGGAGTGTGTGGAGGGAGACCTGGAAAAGGTGTCAATACTGAATAAATACTTCTGCTCAGTTTTCACTGAAAAAAAAGGAGGGTCACAGGGACCGCAGCTAGGCATCAGATACATGGGGGGAAGGAGGTGAACACCAGTCCATTTATAGAAGAGAGTCCTAGAGGAGCTGACAAAACTGAGGGTGGACAAGGCAATGGGACCAGATGGCATACATCTCAGGATTGTAAAGGAACTATGGATGGAGCTAGCAGCACCATTGGCAGCCATGTTCAGTGAGTCATTCAATATAGGAGTAGTTCTGGAGGAGGGCACATGCAGTCCCTCTTCACAAAAATGGAAGCAGTGAGGAGGCAGGAAACCCTGATAAAGAGAGTGATCCCTCAAAGCACCAGGGAACTTGTCATGTCCATTTAATAAATTAATACTTATTTACTGGAGCCTTCTGAGTGAGCGTGTTTTTGCCATGTATTTGTGCAAGTTGATGCCTGTTTAAATGCCGATTCTCAGTATGACCTGTTAGTTCATTGGTCTGTGCTTGAGGAGGCAGGAAACTATAGGCCGGTCAGCCTCACCTCAGTAGTGGGTAAGATTATGGAGGCACTGCTTAAGAAAAGGATTGTGAAACACCTGGAATCCAATGGAGCACAGGATCCGAGGCAGCATAGATTCACAGCAGGGAGGTCATGTCAAACACATCTGATAGATTTTTTTTTGACTGGGTGACAAAGGAGGTGGCTAGTGGGGGAGCAGTAGATGCCACCTACCTCGATTTCAGCAAGACCTTCGACACTGTTCTACATAAAAGACTGGTAAATAAGTTGGGAAGCCTGGGCGTGGGCCACAAGGTGGTGAACTGGGTTAGAAACTGGTTGGGGGACAGGAAGCAGAGGGTGGTGGTAAATGGAATCCAATCCGAGGAAAGAGGGATGACCAGTGGGGTACCACAAGGATCAATCCTGGAGCCAGTCCTTTTTAATGTCTTTATTAGTGACATTGCAGAGGGACTGGAAGGAAAAGTATGCCTATTTGCAGATGGCACCAAGATCTGCAACAGGGTAGACACTCCAGATGGGGTGGAAAAAAGAGGCGGGACCTAGGAAAGCTGGAAAAATGGTCCAAAGTGTGGCAACTGAAGTTCATCCTGAGGAAGTGCAAAATCATGCACCTGGGGCACATAAACCCTGCGGAGAGCTGCAGGATGGGGGAAGGGGAGTTGCTGACAGTCACCAGGGAGGAAAGGGATTTGGGGTTTATCATCTCAGATGACCTAAATGTGGCCAAGCAGAGTACAAAGTCTGTAGAGAGGGCCAGTGGCATGTTGGGGTGCATAGGAAGGGGAGTATCACCAGCAGAAGGAGAGAGGTGGTGATACTACTATACAGAACATAGGTGAGGCCTCATCTGGAGTACTGTGTGCAGTCCTGGAGGCTGCATCTTCGTAAGGACGTAGATGGGGTGAAGGCGGTTCAGAGAAGGGTGACTAAGATGGTGTAGGGCTTGCAACTTATGAAGAGAGATTGAAAGACCTCAATATGTATACCCTGGAGCCGGCCCTGTGGCACTGAGGGCTGAGGCATCTGTCTTACCATGCACCATGCCGTCGACCCAGGTTCAGTAGCAAACTCAGGGTGCCGGGGATCAGCTGGGAAGGAGAGGACTGAGCGTCACACGCTGATGTCATTGCATGTCCGTGCTTCTGGGGACCAGCACCAGAACAAGGAAAAAGTCTGGCACCTGGAAAGATGACGACTGACCCAATGGTCGGCTCCCACACCCATCACCAGACCCTGCACAGTCATCCTTTCAATTCCTCCTCCTCACTCCGCCTACTGTCTGGATTTCAAGGAGCACCAAGGTAAAGTGGTGGTGGCCCCACCTCGGGGTAGAAGCCGTGGAGTCAGCAGGGTGAGAGTGTAGGAGGGGGCTCTGGAGGAGAGGTCTGACCTGGGAGGGTCTCAGGCAGGGCGGAAGAAAGCTGGCTGTGAAGCCACGTCTGAGGGAGATCCTAAGGGCCAGTCGATCGGAGGGAAAAAGAGCTGGAAAAAAATATGTATACACTGAAAAAGGAGGGCACGGGGAGATATGATAGAAACCTTCAAGTATCTTAAGGGCATAAACAAGGTGCAAGTGGAAGACAACTTTCGATACAGGAGAGGTGCAAGAACAAGGGGGCACAATATGAGATTGGAGGGGGCAGTATAAGAGGTAATGTGAGGAAGTTCTTTTTCACAGAAATGGTGGGGGATGCATGGAATTGCCTGCTCCAGGAGGTGATCAGGAGTGAGCACAGTGGCGGGATTCAGACATGCATGGGATTGGCATAAGGGAACCCTGGATGTGGGACGGAGAAGCTAAAGCCAATGACCAAGTAGGGTCAGTGGCTGCTGGTACAGATAGGGTATACGGGCAGACTAGATGGGCCTAGCTATATTCATCGGCCATCAGCTTCTATGTTTCTATGCCATGTCCACATTTGCCCCTTCATCTGGGGGTAGCAAACTGACCTGTCCAAAACTGTAACCCTTTGGCTGCTGACAGAATTAGAATGCGTAGTAATTCTGGACTGATACATCAGTCCATGGCACAGCAAGGGTTAAGAGCAACTTCTAGGGCCTCATACAGAAATTTTTCTCTGTCTCTTAGAACAGTCAAGTCATAAGAGATGTAAGTGGCCACAGCTTTGTTGCTTCCTCTTCTAAGCTTGTCCAATGTGCCTGGTATTGTGGATCATTCCACAGACACGCCCACAGGATTTGTGTCACTATCCAATATTCTTCCAAGGCTGGTATGGCCCACCCATCCCATTTTTGGGGGGGGACTAGGAATAAGTTGTTCCTGACCCGTAGTCTAACATTAACCCAAATAAATAGTGGTCAAACAGGAATACAGCATGTTTGCCATTCATTTGCATCACCAGGTAAGAAAAAAGGTTTGTCTCCCCATACGACGAACAGGGGTAATGCCAAACTTCACCCAACAACTAACACACCAAAATCTGGCCAATGGAGAATCATGTACACAAATGCTCACAGCCTGGGAAATAAGATCCCAGACCTGCAGGCAATAATGTCAGAGGCTAAACTGGACATAGTAGCAATTAGTGAGATGTGGTTTACCAGTAACCACACTTGGGAGGCTTCAGTACCTGGCTATGTATTGTTCAGAAAAGACCGAGGTGCAAAAGAGGGGAGGTGGCCCTGTATTAATGAAAATATCAAAGCTACAGACATTCAGAATACACATAAGGAGCCAGAAGAACTGTGGGTCACCCTGGAAACAGGAAATGGGACAGCCATAAGAACTGGGGTTGTCTACAGGCCCCCAGACCAGAGGGAGGACATAGACACATTACTGTTAGAATATACAAAACATGACAGCTAAAGGGAGGTTCTGATAATGGGAGACTTCAACATGCCAGATACAGATTGGTCAATACCAGCAGGAACATCTGCCAGAACTAGACTCATAGTGGATTCCTGCGAGGAGGGCCTCAAACAACTGGTACAGCAATCCACAAGAGACAGGGCTATCCTAGATCTAGTACTGACTAACAAAGAAGGGATCACAGATCTCCAGGTAGAAGGTCACCTGGGGCCAGTGACCATCTCATGGTATGGTTCAATTTGGCTACTACATCTAAATCATCCCATTCCAAGGCAAAAATATGGGACTTCAGAGGAGCTGACTTTGATAAGATGGCCAACAGAGTTAAGCTTAGCCCCTGGCAAAAAGAAACACAGGTGAGGGGGTACAGGCAAAGTGGGCAAGAATATGATGCAATACTTGAAGCAACATCCCATTGTGTTAGACAGAAAAGGAAGTGCAAAAGAAGAAGGAAACCACTTTGGTTCTCGAATACAGTAGCAGAAAAGGTCAGAGCCAAAAGGCTGGCCTTCAGGAAATATAAGGGAACACAGCGGGATGAAGATAGGGAGGCATACCAAACTGCCCTAAGGGAAGCAGGTAAGGCAGTAAGACAGGCAAAGTCCCAAACTGAGGAAACACTAGCACGACCAGTAAAAGAAGGTGACAAGACTGTCTATAGATACATTAGTGAAAGGAGAAAGTCCAGAGGGGGTATTGCTAAGCTTAATGGAGAAAATGGAGCATGTGAGGAGGAGGACCCTGTAAAGGCATCTATCCTAAATAGATACTTTTGCTCAGTGTTTACTGAAGAGAAGGTAGGGCAGGGCCCACAGCTCAGCATCGTGGACACAGTGGGGAGGGAGGTGAGCACTACTCCCTTCACAAAAGAAAGGGTCCTACAAGAGCTTGCTAAGCTCAGGGTGGATAAGGCAATGGGACCTGATGGCATACATCCCAGGGTACTTAAGGAGCTAAAGGAGGAACTAGCAGAGCCATTAGCAGAATTGTTTAGTGAGTCTCTGAGCACAGAAGAGGTCCCAGAAGACTGGAGAAGGGCTCATGTGATCCCGCTCCACAAGAGTGGTAGCAGGAGGAGGCGGAGAACTACAGACCGTCAGTCTTACCTCAGTAGTGGGCAAGATTATGGAGGCACTCCTTAAGGAAAGGATAGTGCAACACCTGGAATCCATAGGGGCACAGGATCCAAGACAGCATGGGTTTACAAGCGGAAGGTCCTGTCAAACTAATCTCATAGATTTCTTGACTGAGTAACCAGAGTGGTGGGACCAAGGGGAGCAGTTGATGTCGCCTACCTTGACTTCAGCAAAGCTTTTGACACTGTTCCACATAGAAGATTGATAAATAAGCTGGGTAGGCTCGGGGTGGGTCAGAAGTTGGTCAACTGGGTGGCAAACTGGTTGATGGGCAGAAAACAGAGAGTGGTGGTAAATGGTATACAGTCAGAAGAGATGCAAGTCACAAGTGGGGTACCTCAGGATCAGTCCTGGGCCAGTCCTCTTCAACATCTTCATTAGTGACCTTGCAGATGGACTAGAGGGTAGCTTGTCTGTTTGCAGATGACACCAAGATCTGCAACAGAGTAGATGATCCAGATGGGGTGGGCAGAATGAGAAGAGATCTGGATAAACTAGCAGAATGGTCAGAAGAGTGGCAACTGGGATTTAATGCAAGAAGTGCAAAATCATGCACATAGGGAAGAGAAACCTGAAGCCACCTATAGGCTGGGAGGAGTTGCTGCAGTCACAAAGGAAGAAAGAGACTTGGGCATCATCATCACTGATGACCTAAAATCATCCAAGCAGACCTCTAAAGCAGTAGGTAAGGCTAGGGGATGTTAGTGTGTATAAGTAGGGGTATCTGAAATCGTAAGAGGAGGTAATAATCCCTCTAGACAAGACACTGTTAGGCCCCATCTGGAGTATCATGTGCAGTATTGGAGGCCAAACCTTCACAAGGACATTAACCAAATTGAGGCAGTCCAGAGAAGGGCAACTAAAATGGTGCAGGGACTGCATCAGAAGACATATGAGGACAGATTAACGGAGCTCAATATGTATACCCTTGAGCAAAGGAGGGAGAGAGGTGATATGATCGAGGCATTCAAACACCTTAAGGGCATAAACAAGGTGAAAGAGTCTAAGATGTTTAAATATAAGAAAAATAGCAGGACAAGAGGACACAGCATGAGATTAGAGGGAGGCCGATTAAGGGGGAATGTGAGGAAATTATTTTTCACAGAAAGGGTGGTGGATGCATGGAATGGCTTACCACAAGAAGTGGTGGCTATGAATACAGTGCAGGGCTTCAAACAGGCATGGGATAGGCATAAGGGAGCAATACAAATGACTATGAATAGATGTGCCATCGGCCTTTGCTCTGTCAGTGGCCTATTTATAAGGTAGAAAAAGAAATGGGCAGACTGGATGGGCCTTGCGGTCCTTATCTGCCGTCAACTTCTATGTTTCTATGTTCTATGTAAATATCTGCTTCTGCATTTCTCCCAGTCTATTTTTAGTTAAATAGGGGCATACTGGAAAACATATAGGTTTCTGGCTAATACAGTCGTTATTATTATTGCTTGTATTCTAGCATATAGTGGCAGGGTAAAAGGGATCATCTTTTAATATTGTCCCTTAGGTGGTGCAGCAGGGAGATGTAATTATCCTGATATAAATGAGAGGTCATCTTGCTGAGTATGATGCTGGGGTATTTCAGCCTAGGTAAAGCCCATTTAATGGGAACATGGGTTTGTAATTCTCTGCATGTAGAGTAGTTTAGCATGAGGACCTCCTACTGGAATTAAGTTTGTAACCCGCCAAGACAGAAAACTCCTCTACCAGGGTCATAATGTAGAGCAAGGACATTTTGGATTTGTGAGGCGACTGAGTACATCATCCATGTATAACGTGATTTTATGTTCCCATCTACCCAGCGTGACTCCCTGTATGCCTTGGTCCAGATGAATTCGATGAGCCAGTGGTTCAGTACAGAGGGCGAATAACACAGGGAATAGGGGACACCCCTATCTGGTGCCTCAACCCAGGGTAAAGCTCTGTGACATGTAATCGCTGTCTGTAACAAATGCCTGAGGTTCCCTGTAAAGGATCTGTACTGTATGTATTCTAGAAATTGTGATGAGAAGCCAAACCCAGCAGGGACCATGTAAATGTAGAACCAGTTGACCTGATCAAATGCCTTTGCAGTGTCCATTACTCATCATTAGGGCTGGTAGTTGGCATTGTTCAGGTGGTCTGTACCATGCAGCGTTTTCTTCAATTATCTGCAGGCTGGCGAGCCATTACAAAGCTTGTCTGGTCCACATTGACGAGCTGTGGTAAAATGCCCTCTAGCCATCTAGTCAATATGGCTGCCAGGAATTTACAATTAACATTTAAGATGGAGATAGGTTGAAAGGAAGGGTAGGGTCCCTGCCAGGTTTGGGGATCACTGATATCATGGCCTGGTTCCAGGTGGGTGGGAGACATCCTCCCTCCTCTAGTGCCGCTTTATAGGCTGCCTTCAGCAATGGCACTGTGTACTCCTGAAATAAGTTACGGCCTACCACAGCTTGTCATGGGGAAACAGTAAGTGCAAGCAAATTCTGTTTTTTGGACTAACAATGGTGGCTTCGTTTACTCCTGGAGCTATTGTGAAGACAGTGAAGAGTGTGATGAAGAAGAGGGAGAGAGGCGTATCCATCAGACTGCAGAATTAAAATCAGGAGCATTCCGGCCATTAAACATGGAAGCCGCACGGTGGAAGGTAAGTAGTTTTCCACAAAGGGGCTCAAGTAGTGTGGTCAATGCAGGGACAGTTGCTGTGCAGAGACATTTATAGCCATGCTATAGTAGGCCACACCTCCAGGAGTGTGATTCAAGTGCCAAGCCTGGAAACTGTACAATACATGGAGTGGCTTACAGCAAGAATGTACCATCCTATTACCCCTAGACATGGGAGTTGTCCCTGGAGTTATTGTCTGCCCAGCCTCTCACCGAAGGGACTTTGTGTAGGAGCAACCTGAAGTGGGGGATGTGTTGCAATTATATCAGCTTTCTGCACTGGTACCAAAGGGTGGGTAGCTGTAAAGTTACAGCACTAGGCCCCTTCAGAAGATGCGTGCAGTTCTGCAGAACTGTATGTTATGGGTAAGGGGATTAGTCCTTGTAGAAAGAATGTTCTAGTCCAGGACCCTTAAGTGTGTGTGCCCCCAGAGCAAAATATCCCATACAAAGAACTGCCTAGCTGTACAATGGGCAAAGAGCTATAGTGCAAAGGGGTTCCTATTATGTAGGACCATACAGAAAGGCCCACTAAGTTTATATTTATATCTGTGAGCATTCCCATTCCCCCAGGGGACAATGTTTGGTGGTTTGTGTAGAGTTGAATAAATTAAGTTTGTGCTCAACTCTACTTTCCCTGAGTGAACAGTGGCCTCACTGTGTGAAATATGTTACTCTAGTTAGTAGTAGTAGCTCTTAAGGGACCCCATAGTTGCTGCAGTGTCCAGACACAAATAAAAACCCTGGACAAGTCCCTAAATGGAGGGGTGGGGCCTGTTGTACCCGGTGTCTGGGGAACTGATTACATCCTTTTCAGTGGTGGAGGCTAGAACAACCCAATAGTATGCAGGAGAGACGAACTGTACACAGAATAAATCATTTGGGAGGCATCTCTTAAATCCTACATTCTGATTGTCTGGTGAACGTTGAGTGATTTATAAGCAAAACACTGATAATGGTCTTCAGAACTTTGCATACATGTGGTTGTCATATATTCAGAGATTGTGAGGTTACATGATTGATTCCCGTTTATGTAATATGTCAGCATAAAGCCTGTTCCTCAATAAATCAGTATTTAACAGTAGGAAATTGCTAGACTAGCTAAATATAGTAACAAATTACAATAAAAATGATTACGTAGTGTTTCAGAAAGTTATATTTATATTGTGTACTTTTGGCCTTGGAATGTCTTCCTCTTATATAACTAACAGGCTTCAAGGCTAGTGTGTGTGTGTGTATGTATGTTATAGACTTATAGATAGATACATAGATTAGATTCATTGCAAAAATCTACATTACTGCACACATAAGGGTTGAAGAACGCAAAGTGGACAAAGTAAGGAAATGAAAAACATTAGGGATTGGAGTCTTGGTGAATCCCGGGAGTGATGTTCCTTGCAATTGTCAACCCTAATGCCCAACCCCTCACCACAAGGAAATGAACATGATCTCTTGCGTCATGCAGGGCAATGACTGAAGAAAGCTATGACTGATTCTTTTGATTGGTATATATTCTTTGCAGGTAGAGAAGTGTATCTCGCCACATGTAACCAACAGGATCAGTCACAACTAATGTTTTTCATTTTCTTAATTACTCAGCTTTGCATTCTGCAACCCTAATGTGTACATTTACATATTTTGTTTTGCAGTGAATTTCCTTTCTTTTTGTGATAGTGAAATCATATTCTTATTCACACAGATCCCGATGCACCAATGAAAGAATCCGTCGGCTAGTGCCAAGGAAAGAGTCCGTGCAACTACAGATGCATAGAATCTGTGGGGCTATCTGCGGAGCTGTGGAACCACAGGACCCTCTGAGTAGTATGCCAAAAGAAGAGTTCTTCTCACTATATGGTTACTTGTTGCCCTTGTGGTCAACACTGCACTGCCTCTCTCCAGGCTAGGAGTGGTGCCGCATGGCCCTGTGCCAAGGGAGAGTTTGTCTGTCTGTGGTACAGCTGCAGATGCAAACACACAGGGCCCCAGGACAGGAATCCATGGAGCTGTCTGTGGGTCTGTGTAAGCACTCTCTGGGCCCTGAGCTTCCATGCAACTAAAGATGCTGACGGGGGCATCCAGGCACTGCTGCAAGGGAAGAATTCATCTGACTGCAGAAGTGCTTCCATGCAGTTATGGATGGAGGTGCACAGGGCCCTATGGGCTCTGTTAATAATCCTCTTCACCATATGGCTTCCTGTCTTTTTTATCCCCCACTAACATACTTTTGAGTAACAGTATTTTCACTTTCATGTTTCAGTACTGCATTATGAAAGCAATTCTTAAGAAAGTGATTCTCACGAACGTGAACATTTTTTTTTGTGAAAACATTTGAAAGTGAAAATTTTGATAGTGAAAAATAATGTTACTAAAACGTATGTTAGTTGGGGGATAAAATAACCATAGAGTGAAGAGGTTGCTTCCCTAGGTACTAGGTGACAATATTAGAAGTGGAGCACTCACCACCTCTTTTTGTAAAGGACACCAAGCAACATTCAAGATTTAACAGGCATTTTTATTGCAAACCGGTGCTCACAAGCCTGCCTGTCGCGTTTTGGATCGAAAGATTCTTTATCAAAGGCCTTTGATAAAGGATCTTTCTTTTTGAAATCTTCTTTTTATTATTCACATTTTAACCTATATACATACAGGTCATCAGCTTTGGTTTTACATAATACATTTCATTTACATTTGGTCATCTGGTACAAGCAGTTTTGAGGTACTTCCATTCATCACATCATCAGTCATCACAGTTATTCCAGCGGGTTCGCTGCCTCAATATGGGATACAGCGTAATTTTAACTTACATAGAATAATGAGGTGGTCAATAGGACGTTGAATAGGTAACTTTGGATCCTTTACCCATCTTAATTAATTCATGCAGAACCCTATTCCCAAATTACTTGTCATAAGGGCTCCAGCCCCATGGAAGAGGAGGGGGGGGGCAGGGGACACCAGAACCCAGGACCCATAGTAGAAGGGCATAGCCCTTGGATTCAGGGCAACCAGAGCATCTCTGGAGCCATATTCCTAGGGCACAAAAGTGGGGTCTTTTAACATATAATATAGTTGCCATCGTGTCCATCTCACAGAAAAAAGTTCCCCATGTTTGTTTAAATTATGTGTCATTTTTTCCAGGTTATAAATCTGCCTAGTAATGTCCTACCACTCCCGGATGGACGGGACTACTGTTGACAGCCAGTGCTTGGTAATTGCCTTTTTAGCTGCTGTGAGGAGTAGTGAAAGGAGGTACCTGGTATTTGGTCCCCGATAAGGTTTAGGTATCACGAGAAACATATACATTTCCAGTATCAGCTGGAATTTTGGGTCAATAAGCTCCTGTAGCTGCATCTCAAGCTGTTGCAAGTAGCCAGAGAGGGCTGGACAAGCCCACATAATATGGGTTAAATTGGCTTCCTGGTCTCCACATCCTCTCCAGCAGTCCGCTGTCTTACTCCGTACATAGTGTTTAGTAATCGAGGGGGTTCTAAAATATCGAATTAATACCTTCCAAGCATATTCTCGCCAATGGTGCGAGCACGTGACTCTGGAAGCCTGGCCACAGGCTATTTTCCAGTCTGCAGTGGTAAGCTGATAGCCAGATTCTTTGTACCATTGTGCGCGAATATTTTCGGTAAGGGCATCCCCTTGTGTGTTAAGGGACTGATGGTAGAGGGAGACCAGATGTTCCTGCTGTCCTGAACTATTAAAAAAGATTTGACGTTGTATTAGTGCTGGGTATGTTTCAGGATTTTGTAAGGGAAGCGGCAGGTCTTCTACATAATGTTGAAGCTGTAAGTATCTGTAGAAGTCTTTGTGAGGCAAATGAAATTTTGTCTGGATTTCTGCGTAGGTCCATAGTCTCCCCTGTGTCATTATCTGTGGCAGAAATCTTAACCCGTGAGTTTCCCATACGTCAAACCCTGAGTCCAAGGAGTTGGGGGGAAAATCCGAGAGCGTCTGGATTGGGGATGTTAGCGGTAAATAGGGTGTTAGACCGGAAGATTTTCTTAAAGAGTTCCAATTTCGGAATTGGGCTGTCAACCAGGGATTAATAGTTAGGTGAGTCGAATCTCCTGGCGCTTGTCGATACAGTGTTGGAAAGTATTTTGCATCCCGATGAGCACCTTCTCCATTTCCATCCAGTGTGGGAGTGCCTTCTTATTTTGTCTAGCCATAACGTTGGCCATGGTTACCATGTTGATAGTATTTTAAGTCCGAAGTCCGAGTCCTCCATCTGTCCGTCGAGGATAGCACCCCAAGGTTTACTCGGCTCTCGTCCATATACAAAGTTCCGTATATGAGTGGTTAATTTCTTTGAAGATTTTAAGGGAACTGACAGTGGGATATTTTGAAAAAGGTATAGCGCTCTAGGGAGGTTATCATCCTAATGAGCTCAATTAAGTCGTGAGAGGCTTAATGGTATGACAGACCACGTCCGAAGGTCCTGTTTTAATTGTGCAATAAATGGAGTAGTTATACTTGTAATAGTCTGATTTCTCCCGGTATATAAATTCCCAAGTATTTTAGTTTGCCAAATTCCATCTGCCGGGAAGGCTGTCTATAGTCTTCTGTGTGGGGAGTAATTAAATGTGAGTATTTCGGTCTTAGTTAGGTTAAGTCTATAACCCGACACTATACTGTAAAGTCTAGGATTGACATAACATTGGTATAGATTGTTCTGGATTTTGAAGATATAGGAGTATGTCTTCTCGTACAAAGCAATTCTGTGTTCTGTGTCTCCAAAGCAGACTCCTGTAGCTGTGGTGAGTCTCGGTTGTTGCACCAGGGTTCTATAACTGCTGCAAATAGTAACGGGGACAGTGGGCAACCTTGTCGGGTGCCTCTCCAGAGTTGAAAGTATTCAGAATGGTGCCCATTCACTCTCACGCAGGCTCGGGGGGTGGAGTATATATTTTGCAACACTTGAATAAAGGTATGGGGGAAGCCAAACTTGCTCAGAGTCGAATACAAGAAGGGCCAGGCCACTCTATCAAAAGCCTTCTCGGCATCAAGACTAATCAGTACTGCCGGTGTCTCCGTTTGGGCCATTTGATTCACGAGGTAAAGAGTCGTTTAATGTTATCAGTGGTAATCCGAGCCTGACAGAACCTGTTTGGTCTTTATGTATTAAAACAGGCAGGATTTGGTCAATGCGCTTGGCCAGTATAGTCATGAACAGTTTGTAATCTTGGTTTAGTACTGAAATTGGTGGGTATGATCGCATTCCTGGGGTTCTTTCCTGGCTTGGGGATCACAGAGATAGTTGCATAGGACCAAGAGTCCGGGAAGATTACCCTCTAATAGAGAGTTAAAACACTAAGAGTGTAGGAAGGACCTGCGTTTTGTAATTTTGTAGAACTCACCCCATACCCATCGGGTCCAGACTTTCTGAGATTTGGAATTAGTTATGGCATGGGCAATTTCAGCTGCCGTTATGGGTCTAATGAGAGAGTCTCTACTTTCATCCGTAAAGTCGGTAGGGTGAGCTTCTCAATGTCGATGTTAAATTATCTAAAGAGGATTGGATTCTGGAGTATATAAATTCTTATAATATGCCAGAAAGGCTCCAGCAATGTCATGTGTTTTAGAAAGCGGTTGGCCTTTCATTGGGTGACGTATAGTTACTATTGTTGCACCCTTCTTCTGTCTGCGAGCCTGGTATGCTAGCATTCGTGTGGCTCGTGGCCTACTTCGTAAAATCTCTGTTTCAAAAATGCTAATGCTATTTCGGTCTGTTGTAGCGCGAGATTATCTAGTGCTTGTTTGGTTTGTTGTATCTGAGAAAGGAGAGCTTTGTCGCCCCGTTGGTGCGCCTGTTGTAGAAAATGGAGAGTTTCTTCAAGATTAGTCCTATACTCATCACGTTGTCTCTTCTTTTGCTGCATATTTAATTATATGTCCTCTCAGGACTGCTTTAATTGTGTCCCAATGGACCGAAGGGAAGTGTCAGCAGCGGGTTATCAGCGCAATCTCAGTTATCTTATCCGATATGAATTCCTGAATTCTTTGGACCGTAAATAATATGGTTTAGTCTCCATTTGAGTAGCTCTGGGTTGGAGGCCCAGTTCCCATTAATGTAATCACGGGTGCATGGTCCGGGCGGAAATATCTCCCAGTTACGCATCATTTGCTTTATGCAGCTTTTCAACTTGTGTGTAAGCATAGTCTATACGGAGTATGTATTATGTACGGGGAGTAGTAAGAATAGTTTCTCGACCTGGTGTAGTTTCGCCAAATGTCGCACCATCCGATCTCAAAGCGAACTTATTAAAAACTTTTGAGTTGTTGTGAGTTTCTTCGGTCTCGCTTTAGAGGAGTCTAGGCTTCGGTCAGCAGTTAAATTAAAGTCTCCAGCCATCAACAGAGTGCCTCTGGTAAACTTCACCACCCTATCCATGAGGGGCCTTAGCTGTGAAACCGTAATGCCAGGTGGGAAGTATACGTTAGCAAGAGTGACTTCTTCATTATTAAGCCTTCCCCGGGTCAGGACCATTCGTCCCTCCGGATCCGACCAAGTTAATTCTGGACGGTAAGGTGTATATGGTGAGATAATTATGGCAACCCCTCTGCTTCTGCCACCCTTATAGGATGCATAGAATGCCTGCCCTTTACTCAATTTAGCCAACTTAGCATGTTCTACTGAATTCATATGGGTTTCCTGGAGGTAAATAATTTACTTTAGTTCTGCGAGGTATGCAACGTCTTTGACCTTTTAATAGGAGAGGCCAGGCCGTTTACATTTAGAAAAGCAATTTTAGTTTTAGGATGTTCATCTCATCTGATAGATGGGTCGCTGGCATCCTGGGTCCCCCGCCACCCCATGGGGTATTTGTATTTTTTGCTGTAATGACCAGAAAAAATTCGATGACCTATTCACAATACAATCAACAATAACAGTATAACCATTTACATACACATACACATACAACATAACACTAGTAAAGAACTGTTTGGCCAACATAGCCGTTAAAACAACGTTTGGTACTTCCACAGATCTGGGCAAGCCCTGATCATTGATAGGATCCATAAGTCCTACCTGTGCGGTCCTTTTTTTTCATTTTAAAGACCTTAGGTGCCAAGGTGCCTAGAGGAAAAGGGGGTAGTGGAGATTGGTGACTATTACCACGAGGCGTTGCCTCCCCTGAAGCCAATAATGTAGAAGGGGCAGACACCTTATAGCAGTGTGTCTAGGCCATCTAGCAGCTCGCATGGGTTCTGGCCCACCTCTGTAGAGCGCTTATGTGGGGTAGCCCAAAAGGTGCCGCTGGGGCACGTGCTCCAGCTTCAGCCATTTAATGTGAGGCTTCCGGGGCATGGATACAATCAGACAGGACTCAAAGTACCTGAAATATGGGACGGCACTTGACTCCAGCACAAGGAGTGCCTAAGTGGCCTAGGGCCAGTGCGAGAGAGCACAGGTTGCTCCGAGCATTGGAAAATCCGCGAGACAGATCCATCAGGTTCTTCTCCCAGATCCAGTACCTAGGCCTGGCCAGAACACTAGATGGCAAGGGGCCACATCCCCTGTACATCCTTGTTTTCCTTATGGGCTCTATTAGATATAAAGGAACTATCCAGCGCACCCCTCAACCCGTTGCTAGTTCTTTGTCCCATCTCAATCACAAACCCATTCTCTTATATTACTAAAGATAAAGGATCTTTCAGTCCAAAATGTGGCAGGCATGCTTGTCTGCACCGGTTTACAAAAAGAGTTGGTGAGTGCGCGACTTAATGTTGTCAGACTGATTTTGTGGTTGGGGCACCGCCAGCCCTGTGTAGGACTTCGCCTGTGATTGTCCTAGGTACAGGGCCCAGAGGGCCCTGTGCATTTGTATCTATAGCTTCATGGAAGTGAAGGGCCCAGATGAGCTTGTTCATTGGTACAGGGTATTCACAGCTCATTACTCTAACCTCTAGGCAATACTGTCAGCCTTATTCTGGAGAATTTCCTAATAAAGTATTTTTAAGAGGCTTACTGCTAGGCAGGCTAGAATACTAGCAACCTCGGATAGTTGTGTATCACGGATCTAAAATAAATAAGTGGATCTAGCAGTCCTTTATTCAACTGTACACATAGTAACTTGAGTTTCTAATCAACATAATGAACCCCCAGTATAAGACAAAATTATTGCTGCGTATCATGATATGTGCTACATTCTAGCAGTTTGAATCCTGCCATACCCACCGGGAATCTGGTCTGACCAAAACAGTTTTCTTAATGTGTACTTGGTGATAAATCTGTCGTTATATTGCTGTTGGCCTATCACTTCATCTATGAAACTGCCAAGTTCACTTGGGGTGGGGTTGGGATTTCCTCCAATCACCTCTTTGGCTAGCCACCCATTCAATGACTTTATGCGATCACAGTACTGTTGTAAGAACAGCTGACCATACAATCTAATGGTGAATGCACAAAATCAGACGGGGCGATCAGCCGTGGATGTGAACGTGTTGGTCGTCCTGACATTGGAATATCATATTTGAATAAATACAGAGTGAATTATTGGTCGTGGTGGTGAGGGGTGGGTGTGGTGCTGTTGAGGAAACAATATACTTGCATCACAATTTTCATAATGGGGGGGTGCAGGTTTTTTTAACATAGGTTGTATTACAACAACTGATGTTATTTGTAGTACCAGGAAATTATATTCAAATTCCAAAACTGAGCAAACAAAAAATGAACATATGAATTATCGAGTAATAAAATAAAGACAGGAGCTCTGTGAAACTACACCAACCTAAAAAAAAAGTCAGCTATCATTTTGGTGCTGTGATATTGTGTGTACGATAACAATTAGCCAGTCTAGTCTCACAATGTTAAAAGTCTCTAAAGATCATTCTAATTGCAAGGAAGATGTGGCCATCACGCCAAAAATGTAGTGCAGCACTGGGGTTACAGTTCATATGCGTGATATTTGTAAGCAATGGTTATCTCAGCACTGCATGAGAAGCCACACTCACTGTACAGCTGTTCCTAAGAAATGCTCATGCAAGGGAAAGGGAAACACCAGGTATATTTCAAACAGTTAAAAAAACTTAGTGTTTGTACCCTAACCTTCAGATGTGTGTTTTACAATGCAACATGCAGAACTTCTTAGTTATTGGACCAGGTAATAAAAATTGTACTGTTGTGGGATTGCATACGGACAGACCATCTCAGTGACTCAACATATAAACCAAAAACAAAATGCAGACATGTTCATGTATTTAGATGGAAGTAATGGACGTTAATATTTTAACATGTACCTACAGGATAGTATAGACCCCAGATATTTAAAAGTAAGCTACATTAGAAATGCAGTATAACATAAAGCCTCTTGCATTACAGATGATTAGCAAATAAAACTAGATGGGGTCCGTTTACTTGAAAACTAGAAATAATAAGCTATGAAATGTCCCAGAGGGCAGGTTGTGTCAGTCGCCTGAAGAAAAGGTCTTCTGCCCTTGCTTGATTTGATTGTGTAATAGTAATAGTAAACTATTACAGTCAGATCAAGCAAGGCCAGGAGTGCTTCTGCTTCCACTCAGGAGAAGGCAGCCGGCCATGGAGGAGGGCAGGTTGTGCTGGTTGCCCTCATTCTCCTAAAGGTAGGGGGGAGAGGCTTCTGGGTTGGGGGTATTATATTGTATTTTAAATGCAAAGGATCGCTGCAAGAGAGCGGCTGGCTGTGGAGGAGGGTTGGTTGTGCTGGTCGGGGCTGTGCTGTTCTTTTTTTTTTTGTTGTTAATCTCCAGCCCCTTCGGCCAGGACCCGGAGTTAGGACAAACAAAACAGTGCAGAGAGGTATTGGAGAGAGAGAAAAAAACACAGTATTTTAAATATGATAAAGGGTCACCGCTAAGATCTGGCACTGTGCCCAGTTTCATTTATAGTGTGTCTAAAGAAGTAATAGAAAAAATAAGTAAAGAAATCAGAATATAGTAATAAATTCAGTACTAAATAAAAGCAGAAATGAAAGCTGCTAAGTAAAATCAGTCATGTTGACACTATAGGGTTGCTTTATATTCATTTGTGTTTACTTTTCCCCACTTTCATCGCCTGTTATGAAGTAATGACTATGAATGGAAAAACAAATTCAGCAATGATCTTATTGTATTTATTTGCATTAGCTTGTGATCTACTATGCGGGCAGATACTAGAGAACAGAATAAGTATGTACGTAACAACATTGGATGAGTATGTTGGAGCATTGATAGATCTGACATAACTGAAGTGAGTATGCTGAGTGAATGCGATGTGGAGGGTAATCAAAGAACACTTTTATTCAGCGTGTCAAGTACAGATGTGGGTAATTACACTGATGCATTAGTAAGAATTGCTGATTTTATATATTGTTTCCAAATCAAATAAATGGGGACATGCGTAACCTTGTGTTAATTTTGAAGAAGTCGAGTCTAAATATATCTGGAGTAAATGGGAGCAGCAAGAAGGAGCTGGTAGGAGCTGCCAGCATCTCTAGGCCACGGAGAGGATCGCAGGCAGGAACTAGGCAAAAGGAGAGAAGTGGGTTGGGAGAGCGGGAAGACAGAGGAAGGAAATAGGAAAAGGGAAAGAGAAAGAGAGGATGCAGTGCTTGAGTGGGACCAGGGCATGGGGACTGAATGGGGGCGACAAGAGACAGGAAGGTAGTTCAGTTACCTGCACCACGGGGAAGGAGAACTGCGACGCAGCAAAACCAGAGGAAGGAGGGAGGGCAGGATATTTCTGAGTGGGGATTTTATCTTGAAGGGGATCTAGTGGGGGGACAGAGGAAGTGCAGTGTGGGTGGAGTGCATACCGGAGACGATGCTGGAGGTAATCCACCACATCCCGTCATGGGGAAGGGACCAAGATAAGAACGTACACCTGGTGTTCTACCTGGGTATAGATGACCTGGGCGGCAACAGCCTCATGGAGGTACAGGTGAGATTTAAGGTTCTGGCTAGATTCTGTGGGGGGGCTGGGCTTTAAGTCTCTAGCCTTCTCAGAGGTACTGCTGGTACCAAGGGCCAGCAAGGAGAGGAAGCACAGGGTAAAAGAATTCAATGACTGGCTGGCGAGATGGAGCAGACAGATGGGGTACGCAGTGATAGGGGGATGGGGGCAGCTTGGGAGGATGAAAGCCTCTATTCCCCGGACAGGCTGCACCTCAGCAAGGATGGGTCAGCCGTGCTGAGGTGCAGACTGGGGGAGTTCTTTGAGAAGGAGTATAATTTAAACTGAGTGGGGGGGTTGGGTGTCGAGCTATGCCATTCCATGGCTGAGTTGGGGGACCCTAGGTCCCCCCCAGGAAAAAATTGAAGACATAGGCTCTGGCAAGCCAGTGGGGGAAACTGTGGAATGGGGGCAATGGCGGTAAGGCCTGGTAGTCAATGCTAGGAGCCTAGCAAACAAGATGGAGGAGTTAATAGCCACCATTGCACATGATAGGTTGGACATAATAGGGGGATACGTGCTGGGCAGCTGTGTGATAGCTGAAATATCAGCATGAGTGGCAAGTGAGCTCAGGGTTATCACGAGTAGCGGAGCCACGAGTGATTTAACCCTGAGTTCAGTTGCCATGAGTGCTGATATTTAAGCTATCACATAGCTGCCCAGCACATATCCCCTGATTATGTCAAACCTATCAAGTGCAATGGTAGCTATTAACTCCTCCATCTTGTTTGCTAGGCTCTTTGTGGATGACATGAAAATCTGCCAGGGTAGACACTGAGGGTGGGATGGAGGACATGAGGCAGGACCTAAGGGCGCTAGAAGAGTGGGCAGAGACCTGACAACTAAAATTCAACATCAAGAAGTGTGCGGTTATGCACGTGGGACACAGAAACCCAAGGACAGGGTACAAAATGGGAAGGGAGGAAAGAAACAATTACTCACCTTGGTAATGTTGTTTCTTCTAATGGAGTCTTGCTATATTATAGACCTCCTTGGCCAATTGCATAACAGTATCCCATCTAGATTTCTGATACCTAGCTACATAAGCCATATAATTTGCTTGCCTGAGTCCCAGAGAGGCTGTATACTGTTTTTTTGCCATGGCATCAATCTTCCTGGAATCCTTGTCAGGAGGATGTGAAGCCAAGGGAATATTAGCCACACAGACAAAACCTTCATTTACTTACGGTTACCACAGATAGAGCTTGAACCGAACGGTTTTTCGGTTAAAATAAAACTATTCTTGGTTAAATCCAACCGAGAAAACACTTTTTAAACCGAGAAATGAACCGAGCAGAAGGAGAAATCTCCGGAGCGACTGTTCACTGAGGCGGAGTAAAGAATCTGACAGTTCAAGTTTGAAATGACACAGATAGAGCTGCTCTCGTGCCAAAATTCTATTTTGGAATGGTTTTAACCATTTCACTCCGGGGCAGTTCTAGAGCTGGATCAAACTGCTAATGTCTATAATATAGCAAGACTTCATGTTGTTTGAATCAGGGCAACAGAGCAGGAGAAGGATTTGAGTATAGTAGTCTCCAGCAACCTTAAGGTGGGGAAACAGTGTACTAGGGCAGTGGGTAAGGCCTACGGGATCCTGGCTAGTATGGGCAGAGGAATCACCAGCAGGAGGAGAGAAGTCCTAGTGCCCCTGTACCAAGCTATGGTGAGACCGCACCTCGAGAACGGAGTCCAGTTCTGGAGGCCTCACTTGCGCAAAGACATAGACCTGATTGAAGAGGGAAGAGCAACCAAGATGGTGTTAGGGATGAAGGGCAACCATATGAACAGAGATGCTGCGAGTTGGGGGGCTATACACTCCGAAGACCAGAAGGGAGAAAAGGGGACATGATAGAGACCTTCTAATATGCCAAGAGGATAAACAAAGGGGGCCCAGGGTGCTTATTTCAAATGAAGAAGGACACCGCTACTAGAGGGCATGGCCTGAGACTGCAGGGTGGACACTACAGAGGGAACTTGAGGGCACCATTCTTTATGGAGAGGGTGGTGGATGCCTGGAACAGGCTTCCGGAGGAGGCTGTGGGGGTGGAGACAGTGTTTGGATCCAACAGGGCTTGAGACAAGCATAAAGGGCAATAGGGGGGTGGGGTGGGTTCTCAAGTAGGGAGGCAGTAGTCTAGGGGGGGGGTTAAGGACAGACTGGATGTACCATGGGGTCTTTTTCTGCCATCAAGTTCTGTGATTCTATGAATGAGAAAGCCAAACAAATAGTTTACATCTGCATGAAAAGGACTGAACCTGCATGTACACGGACCTGTAGGGAGATCTGCAAGGTCACTGTTTTAATTGAATGACAGGGAGCAACAGAGATTAACATTTTTCTGATTAAGGTAATAAGACGCTGGTGTTCCTATAGATAGTAAAATATGGGAGGGGGCACCCCAAGTCTACATGGAGGGAAATTAAAGGTTGGACTCTGCTCCAGATACAAAGTGGCGAAGGGATGGGGCAGTTTTGTAAAGGGAAATCTCTAGATACATAACAACACACCAAATAGTGTACAAAAGCAGCATTCAATAGGGAAACCTTCCCCCAGTCCTCCATCTGGGGGGATGTTCCTTCCTCATAAAATGCTGTGCCCTGTCCCTCACTCTAAAACACTTTTTTTTTTCTTTTCATATTCACTTTTGCTCAAAGGTCATCATTGCAAAATTCAGCACTTTTTTTTCAAACAAACTTCATGAAAAGTGTTACAATTTCAAGAAAATAATTTATACAAAGCAGGGCTCAATCTGAAGAAAATGCAGGGGGTACTCTTAGCTCGGCAGACCAACCATCCTAATTTTCATGTCAATGTTCTTTTTTCTTGATTTCTACTTTTAGAAGCGATAAGCACCACCACCCTTCCAATCAAGTAAGGCACTGCCATAGGCAGGTTCCATTACTGGATCCGTATAGTGACATTTGGAAGCTAAAGTTTGTGCAAGTTTTTCTTTGCGATCCTGTCTCTCTCTCTCTCACACACACACACACACACACGCACACACACTACTGTACCTAGTCCCCCCCCTTCCTTTTTTGTCGAACAGTATAAATGAAATTGGAGGGCTGACTGCATACCATATATGTATTATCCAAGTGAGAAAGCCAAACAAATAATTTACACTTTCTTCAACTGAACCTGTGTGTTTGCGGATGTATAGGGAGATCTGCAAGGTTACTCTTTTAATTGAATGACAGGGAGCGAAACAGATTAACGTTTTTCTGACTAAGTTAATAAAATGCCTGGTGTTCCGGTAGACAGTAAAATAAGGGAGGGGCATGCAAGTCTACGCAGAGGGACATTAAAGATTGGACTCGGCACTGAGGGTTGAGGCCCTGGATGCCACACCTCGCACCATGCTGGCAACCTGGGTTTGGGAATGGACTCGGAATGCAGTTTTATAAAGGGAAATCACAGAATACAAAAAATGTGAAAGTGTTGTTTCGTCTCTGAAGCTGCGCCTCAGCCCACGTGCCAGTCGCCTCAACCCAACCTCGCAGTCCAGGAGGCATTACCGTGTGTCTCAGCCCTCCACTGCCCCAGCCATCAACCACTCCAGCTGCCACAATTGACTTAATAAAATAAAAAACAACAGTATGGGAGAGGGACTAAAATAACACTAAGGGGACAGCGACCAGAGGGTGGGAGGGGTGCCACAAGACCACCAGGGACAATGATTGGTGGGTAAGGGGTGCTACTAGACACCAGGAACAACGATTGGCGGTTGGGGGGGTGCCACTAGACACCAAAGAAAAGGGCGGCTCACAACTAACACTGCAGCCGGCAGCAGGATTTCAGCTACGGCTGCAGAAGTTAAGAAATTCCTGGTGTTCTCACACAGAGAGCGCTGAGGAAGCACTCCTCTTGCCAAGTTGGGCACTTGGGATTTTGGGTGCTCAGAAAAGGCAATACTGGGCACAATTATCAAAAACATCAGAATCTAGTTGAACGGGTACTGTTTAGCTAGGTTCTAATGTTTGTTTTTAAAAATCTCAGCAATTTTATGTATTTTCCAAATTTTGTAGGTGGTGGAAGAAAAAAACAAGATGGTGGCTCATGAAAAGGGACTTTTTCCTCACAAAAAAGGATTTTAATCTCATGAAAAAGGAACAGGTCTCACGAGACTGAATCCTTTTTCTCGAGATCAAACGCTTTGTCGAACTTTACACATCTATTCTGAAAATTGAACTTCCCATAGGATATAATGGGAACTTAAAAACTGAATAACTTTGCAACAGTTTAATATTTTTGCACCAACCTAACAGTAGCAGTTCTGTTACCTAAGTTCTTTCTACCATAAAAATCAAAATAATATTCCACACTGTCTGGGCGTAAGGTGATGAGGAAAATACTGCAAAAAATGGTGACTTTTGACTTTTTTTCACTATCTGGATCTCAGAATCCACAAGTCCGACTGGAACGAAACTTGACACATCAAGAGATATACCCCGTAGGACAGTGCATGCAGAATTTTGTGTAAATCCATTGATCAGTTGCAAAGTTATTAAAGTGCAAAATTTGAGGTTTAACAATAAACATGCCACTCAACCCTAACTGTAGGGGCACATTCGGGCCATATATGTATTATAATTTGTGTATGTCTACAAATGTAGAGTAAATGATGGATAAGTGTAGTAGCTGAAATAAACCCCTGGGGAGGCTTACCAGATCATAAAGCCATGATCCCGAAGGGTGAGTGGCTTTATGATCTGGTTAGCCTCTCGAGGGGTTTATTTTCGAGTATAGTGGACTAACCCATCCTTTTTTTATAAACTCTGTTTATGCTGTTTGTTCATGGAAGAATGTACCTCTTATGAGCCCAGCATGGTGACTTACCCTTACCCTCATGATGTGGCTGCCCAGGGCTAGGTGAGAGACTGAGAGCAACCTATTCATCCCCGATGAGCACACCAGGCATCTGTTGGGCTGCAATAGCTGCAGGAGTCCTGGGCAACATGTAGCTTTGGTTCCAGAGAATTTTTTTCTTCAAGTGGTGCCAACCCTTGGTAGAACGGATGTGCAGTGGCGTCGGCGCTTGTCAGGCATGTTCCCGCCACTGATGATGGATGTCTGTCTTATTGACCAATCCCTGTTGCTGCTGAGCTGGTCTCAGGCACACCTAACCCCAGCCAACATTAGGGGCAGGAAATTGCCAGGAACCAGATCCCTCCCTCCTTCCCTGGAGGAGGAGGAGAGTAGTCCCTTGAGTGCTCATGTTCCTCCCCCTGGCTAGTGCTCTGACATCCCAGAGATTGCTCCTGAACTCTGGTCACTGGCTTCACAAATGGTAACGCTGTCACTGTGTCATTGGGCTAGACTTGCCCATCTTTTATTTTATAGCATATATTTGGATGGCTACTGTTTGTTTTGATTGCAGTTGTGTATACATGGAAAGGGTAAACAGGAAAATAACGACTAACAACTTCTGTGGGGATGGGACCTTTTGCAGGAATGCAGGAAGCATGAAATTAATGCTGTAAGCCGTACAGAAAAGGAAGTAAACATAGTCCATAGGCAGTGAACCTGAGTGAAGTAATGGTTTACCCAGGCCATAAAACGCTTGTGATAGACAGGTTATCTGTTTCAAATACAGTTTTAAAAAAAGACACTTCTGGTGACGTCACCATCAGTGATGGCTGCCTAACTCGATCATGCTGCAGATTGGGCCACATAATTTGAGCCAAAACTCAGGTTTTGTTGACTTTAAAAACATTTACCTTTGTGATACAGTACCCCAGCTTACGGCAGCTGTGGAAGGCTCAAATTAACACAAATAGGCTCAGGTTTCTCCAACTTCACTGGCTCTGACACAGCGTGGCTCCTCTAGCCCCACAGGTAGCATGGTATCAATTTCCGCCTTTACGAAGAGGTCTCCCTCACAGGTTACCAACAAATGTCTGCTGGCTGAACTCCATGCATTTTGAACAGAAGTAAAAAAAATACTTTGACCACAGTCATCTCAGAGGTTGATTCGTTGAAGCCAGATGCCAAAGATTTGCAAGCTGTGACCACGCAATTGTCTGAGCACTCGGACCATATGTGTTAACTGCTCCTATGTATACACCATAGACAAGTGCAAATGGAGGCAAAATGACAGAACCTGAAGGGCCATCTGTGGAGGAAAAACCTCCAGGTTTATGGCATCCCTGAGGGCATTGAGGGCCCGAACATGACTGTTTATTTTGTAGAGCTGCCTGAGGTCTTAGACCTGAAGATGGAACAGATTCACTTGTCTTTGGGGCCTCAGCCAGGTCCGGAAGTGTGGTCTCCTCCATTTTTATTAAATTTTTGAAATATCAAAGTAAGGAACAGGTTATTTGTACAACATGGTGGAAAAAAAACCTATCTGCAGTTAGGGTAAACAGATTAGTCTCAACCATGACTATGTATCCGCAATACAGCAAAAACGGAGATCATAATTAAGCACTGCATCAGGCAGACCATAAATGTCAAATATTTTCAATCACAAGGGTGAGGTGTGCATATTTATGGAACCCACACACCACACCCTTGTGACTGAAAATGTAATTATCAGTGTAGCACCAGGTTGTGCATTAGAGAAGGAATGAGTTGCCCAAATATCTTAAACGGCTACACACCCTCTCCAACAAAGGAGAAATGCTGCTAGAATTTCAAGGTAAGTTTCCTTTTATTTCTTGCATCTTCCACCACACCAGCAGAGAAACAACTTGAAGCCAAGTGGTGATAAAACACCACTACCTTATGTTTCACCCTCACCCATAGGGGGCTTCATCAGAGGATAAAGAACTTAAACTGTGGTTTTTATTTAAATCTTTTTTCACCAATGGCGTGTTCACAACACTCACATGTTATTAATCAGTTAATTAATCTAATCAACCACAGATTAAACCCAACAGTGGAAAACCATAACAAAAAAATGTGTATAAACTTCATTTCCATATTCACACGCACATTTATATTTAGTTCATAACATCCAAAGTCTTGAGGTGTAGAACCTAGGAGAACGCATATAAAAGGAAAGCATAAGCAGGGTGACTTTAGTGCATTACATCTTATTAAGAGTAGCATACCTTTTGTGCCTTTTCAAATCATTATGTCAGGCTGTTTCTATACTGTACATTAAGGGGATATAAGTAATGATGGAAAATAGATAAAAGATGAAGAGTTGGGGTGAGTATAGGGGAAGGGGGGATTTGGGTTTGAGGAAAAAAAGAGAGAGATGGGGAGGAGAAGAACCAGAGGAGTGGGGAAAGAAGAGAGGGAAGGGGTTTGGGACGGATTTAAAGGGGGCCAGTGAGAAGGGGGAAAGACAGGGAGGATAAAAGAAGTAGAAAGAAACAGAGGGAAAGAAAAAAGGGGAATAAATTAGATAAAAAAGTAAGAAAATATAGAGTAGTAAATAAAAAGTAGTGATAATACTATGGTTGTGGGGAGGGGGGGAGAGGAGATGTGTGGTGAATGCCCAAATACACAATACAGATTGCAACAATCCAAAATACCATATAGAGGGGTATATCATATATTTTTTTTTATTATTTAGTTGTTTAACCAGGTATAGCACACTAAGCTGAAAGCTTTTTTACAGGAGCGACCTGGGAGCACAAGGAGGTTAAGTGACTTTCTCAGGGTCACACAGTATACACATATATCATATATCATACATGTATATGTACAGAACTGGTGTCACAGGATATCAAGGTTAAGAGAGTTTAACTTATTATCTTTTGCCTTTACCTCCTATTTAGGAAAGGTTTCACTTCAAATTTTCCATTAATGCCTGGTTTCTTTAAGGCTCCTAAATGGAAGATCCATTCCTGTTCTCGTCTGTTAAGGAAATTCTCCAAATCTCCCCCTCTAATGTTTCTAGGAATTGCTTCTAATTCAGTTGCTTCTACTCTGTGTGGTATTGGGTAAAGCCTTGTATATGTGGGCCGCTATTGCATACTCCATATTATCGGTAGCTTTTTTAATGGCCTGTAGGTGTTAATTAATTCTAAATCTGAACTGTCGTTTTGTGTGGCCCACATAGAATGTACCAAAGGAGCAGTTTAATAAATAGACCCCTGCTTCAGTGTTGCAGTCTATGGCAGAGTGTATTTTTTCCATCCTCTTGGTCCTTGGATTAAAAAATTCTGTGCAGTAATTTTACAGAGGAACACACCCTACACGTACCACACTTCCTGGTACCTAGTTTTTTTCTTATGGTTATGATGGATAATTTGCTCTGGTAGCTGTTTACTAAGCAGTTTCTCAAATTTTGGGCCTCGTCTCTATGAGACCTGTAATGGCCTTGTCAAGACAGGGCGTAATTGAGGTATGCCCCTTAGCACTGCTAAATTTCGTTTCACAGTCTCAACAATTTCATGTGAGCCCCCCCCCCCATGTGTAGTAATGAACATAACCAAAGGGTCAGTTTTGATTCTCCTACTTTTTGGGTGGAACATATTTTCTCTAGTCATTGCCCTTACCTCTTGTTCTAGATGATTGGCCTTATAGCCCCTTTCTAATAAATTCTGGGTTCGTTCATCTGACCTTATTTCCTACAGTTCATTGATGCCACAGTTTCTTTTAATGTGCATGTATTGCCCTTTTGGTAAATTTTTAATCACATGTTTTGGATGGCAACTTGTGGCTTGTAAGACTTTGTCTGTTTTTTATACGAATCAGTGTTCAGGGGTACCATCTTCTAACTTGAAGATGGTCAGATCTAAACATTAACAGACTGTCTATGTGCTGTAACTTTAAACCTTAGATTCTGATTAGTACTTTCTAAATAATAGATAAAGGCTTGTAACTCTTCCTCAGATCCCTGCCATATAATCAGCAAATCATCTGTGTAGCATTTGTACAGATCAGTTTTGTTGAAAAAATGATTTCTAGATTTGTTAGACACAAACATATCCTCCCACTCTCTGAGATGCATATTGGCCAAACTCGGGGCAAGTGTTGCCCCCATTGCTGTACTCTTACATAGAAACATAGACCTTAATGGCAGATAAGAACCACTTGGCCCATCTAGTCTGCCCATTTCCCTACCTACAGGATAAGCTGCAGATCCTAGTTAACCAACAGCCTATTTCTTCTTACCCCCCACAAGAATTGCCTTATTTCTGTCCCATGTATTCTTGAATTCTCCCACAGTTTTAGACCCCACAGCCTTCTCAGGAAGGCTGTTCCATGCATCCACCACCCTCTCTGTGAAAAATACTTCTCACATTGCCACTGAACCGCCTCCCATCTTTAAATTGTGTCCCTTGTTCTTGCACATCTCTTTTCTGAAAGATGCTACCCTCTTGGACTTTGTTGATTCCACTGAGGTACTTAAAAGTTTCTATCATGTCCCCTCTCCTCCTTTCCTCAAAGGTATACATATTAAGCTCCTTTAGCCTCTCCTCAGTATGGCTTCTCTTGCAGACCCTGCACCATTTTAGTTGCCCTCCTCTGGACTACCTCTATCCTGTCTATGTCCTTGCTGAGATGGGGTCTCCAGAACTGGATGCAGTACTCCAGATGGGGTCTCACCAACTGTCTGTACAGAGGGATAATAACTTCCTGTTTTCTGCTGGTGATGCCTCTCCCTATACATCCCAGTATACCCCAGCCCTCCCTACTGCCTTCTCACATTGCTTGCTAACCTTAAGGTCATCTGATATGATTACCCCCAGGTCCCTTTCCATTTTTGTTGTTGTTACTACCCCCAATTGTGTAATCTTCCCCTAGGTTTTTGTTTCCCAGGTGCATTATTTTGCACTTCTTTGCATTAAATCCAAGCTGCCATACTTCTGACCATTCCTCCAACCTTGCCAAGTCCCTTCTCATCCTTTCCATGCCTCCTTGTGTATCAACCCTGTTGCAGATCTTTGTGTCATCTGCAAGAGGCATACTTTTCCTTCAGTCCTGCAATGTCACCCATAAAGACATTAAAACAGCACGGAACCAGTACTGAACCCTGCGGTACCCACTAAGTAACCCTCTTTCTTCAGCGTGGACTCCATTTACAATTACCTTCTGTGTCCTGTTGTCCAGCCAATGTTTTACGCAGGCTACCACCCTGGGACCCACTCCCAGGCTGGTTAATTTGACAATCTTTTGTGTGGAACTGTGTCAAATGCCTTGCTAAAGTCTAGGTAGGCCATGTCCACAGCCCCTCTCTGGTCTACTACTTTGGTTACCCAGCCAAAGAGATCAATTAGATTCTTCTGACATGACCTTCCCGCTGCCTTGGGTCTTGTGTCCCACTGGCCTCTAGGTACTATACATTTCTTTCCTTCAGAAGTGATTCCATCACTTTCCGTACCACAGAGGTCAAACTGACAGGTCTGTAGTTTCCTGCCTCTGTCTTGGTCCCACTTTTGTGAAGGAGAATCACATCTGCCTTCCTCCAGTCCTCAAGTACCACACCATCCTTCCATGATTTGTTAAAAAGGGTAGTCAGTGGTTTTATTAGTTCTCCCCTTAATTCTTTTAGAATTCTGGGGTGAATTCCATCAGGCCCCATTGCTTTATCCACCTTCAGTTTTAGGAGTTCTTTCAGAACCCTTTCTTCTGTGAAAGGACTGGGATCGACCCCCAATCAAGAGTGCTTCTGTTAATTGGATTAGGCACCTCCCCTTCTCCTCTTTTGCGAATACTGAGCAGAAATATTCGTTCAGTATCCCTGCTTTTTCAGTGTTCCTCTCTGCCCACCCACCATCCATTCTATTCAGTCTCACTGTCCCTCCCTTTGTCTTTCTATGCTCCCTGATGTACCTATTAAAGGTTTTATCCCCCTTTTTAACCGAGTTGGCTATCTTTTCCTCAGTTTGGGCCTTTGCTATTCTGACTTCCCTCCCTGCTTCCTTCTGCCTTAACTGGTACAGCTCTCTGACCTGCTCCTTCTATGTTTCCTTATACTCCCTGAATGCTATCTTTTTCTCCCTGACTTTCCCCGCCACCTCTTTTGAGAACCATAGTGGCTTTTTCTTTCGTTTTGATTTGTTTATTTGCTTCAAACAAAGGCTTGTTGCCTCTGTGATGGCAGTTTTGATGTTCCCCATTGTTGCGTCACCCCTCCTTCTAGCCTGTTTGCTAGTGCTTTTCTAAGGCACTTTCCCATCTTGCTAAAGTCAGCCCTCCTGAAGTCCATTACCCTCACTTTTGTATGGCTTGACTCTGTAGCTGAGTTTATCATGAACCACACTGTTTGGTGGTCACTTGTTCCCAGATGGCAACCCACTTCAAGATCCGAGATCCTCTCACTGTCCCCATTTGAGAGTACGAGGTCTAAGATTGCTCCCTCACGAGTGGGTTCTGAAACTAGCTGTCTGAGGCATGCCACCTGTAGGGCATTGAGAATGGCCCTGCCCTTAGATGTGGCTGCAGCAAATGTGCTCCAGTTAACATCTGGTATATTCGGGTCTCCCATCAACAGTATCTCCCCTTTCTCTGCATCCTAAAAATGCCTTCTATCATATCCTTGTCCATTCCCTTCCCCTGACATGGGGGTCTGTAATCAACCCCTGTGCGGACTGTGGTGCCATTTCCAGTCTCTAAGGTGACCCACAGTGCCTCCTCTCCTCCCTGTTTACTCTTTTGTTTAGTTGCTTTTATCCCTTCCTTTATAGAGAGAGCTACTCCTCCCCCTCTTCTCCCCTCCCTGTCTCTCCTGTAGGTTATGTACCCTGGTATGTTAACATCCCAGTCATGGTTCTCTGTGTACCATGTTTCTGTGACTGCTACGATATCCAGGCATCCCTCTTCCATCAAGGCCGTCAGTTCAGGGAGCTTTTTGCCCAGACTACGGGCATTGGTACTCATTACCCTCCATTTCCTGATGGCCTTACTCCTTTTTGCCTCATCCCTGTCCTTATTGCCTTTGTCACTTTCTCCCTTTACCCCTGCCCTACTCCCTATCGACATCTCTATCTTGGTGTTTACCTCACTTACTACCCTGACTTTTTTGGGGGGGCTTGGATTTCCCTGCTCCTTTCCAGTGCCTCACCCCTTGGTTAGTTTATATGCTTGCCAATGAAGCATTTAAATCTATCACCTAGGATCCTGGTTCCCCTCCTGGACAGATGCAGCCCATCATGCCAGTATAGGCCTGCATCATTCCAGGTGGACCCCCAGTCCCCAGTGAAGCCAAATCCCTGAGCTCTGCACCAGTTTTTCAACCACTGATTGAATCCCATGGTGTGGAACACCTAGCCTCACCCTCGACATACAGACAGGCAGCACCTCTGAGAAGGTTACTGTGCGTGCTGCTTGTCTAAGGCCCCTCCCCAATTCCACAAACTCTTCCTGCACTGCTGTGATCCCTTTCCTAGCCAGGTCATTTGTACCTAGGTGGACAATGACATCCAGCTCCCTCCCCTGTGCAGCTGCTCCAGCGATCCTGAGGATTCGCTCCCTGTCCCTCCAAGCCATGGCGCCAAGCAGTCACCTTACCTTCTTCCCCCAGTTCTACCTTCCTAACAATGGAGTCCCCCACCAGGAGTTGTTTCTGTGCAATCTAATTACATTTAGAAAGATCTATTAAGTAGGGGGAGTGGCTTAGCTAGAGGAAAGCTTGATTTAAACACTGCCCTAGATAGATTTTGCCAGAGGCTTGGCAGAGAACACCAGGAGGAAGGAGTGCTGTGTGACTAGACTTAACTGCTCAGATAATCATTCACTTTAGCTAACTCAAACACACTAATTTTTTTTGTGTTTTTTTTTTTACCCTAAATTGAAGGTCCCAGTAGAAGAGTTCTACTTCTTTAGTCCCAGTAGAGCAGTCCAGTCACACAGCACTCCTTCCTCCTGGTGTTCTCTGACAACCATCTTTATTTGTCTGTATACCTTGTCTTCAAACATAAAAACATTGTTCGAGTATAATTTCAGTCAAGTTAATCAGCATGTTAATTTTTTCTTGTGAGAAATCTGTGTGCTTCATTAAATGGTACTCAATAGCCTGTAGTCAACCTTCATGAGGAATGTTGGTGTATAGTGACTCTACAGCCATTGTTACCAGTAGCCAATCCTGTTCTCAGTGTATCTCATTCTCAATCTCCAGCACCTGACTCTTGTCCCCAAGCTAGCTTCTTATTCTAGGGACAATAGGTCTAAGGAAGCTATCTACAAATTTTGAGAGGAGTTCTGTAGCCCACCCGATACCAGAGACGATAGGTCACCCTGGTGGATTAGTTGGATTTTTGTGAATCTTGGGGAGAGTGTGAAATACAGACTTTATTGGGTTCTGTACTGTGAAGAAAAAAAGTTCATTAGTGGAAATAAGGTCTTCTGATGCAAGTCCAGTAGATACATTTCTATATCTTTTATTTTTTTATTTCGTTGGTGGAGTCATATGTGAGGAGTGTATAAAACTGACTATCTGCTGTCTGTATACCTCTTTAGTATAGTTATCGACACTCTGAATAACGATACTCCCACACTTATCAGCCAGTTTTATCACTATATTTCTATCCTCTCTTAATTTTTGGATTGCCTGTCTTTCTTGAATACTTAAATTATAGTAAGACATGCTTGGTGTACACTGATATAGTTGGTTCAAATCATTCGTGCAATAATCAAGAAAAGTTTATACTCTGGTGGAGTGGAGGGCAGAAAGTAGATTGTTGCACACTCTCGGTCATGGCTTTGTAATAATGCATTGCTACTATCATCTGAATCAGGGGATACACTTTCTGTAATAGAGCTCTGACTACTCATTTCCTGTCTGTTAGCATTTTTATCTGAAAAAAATACTTATTCAATTTTCGAGCAAACTTTTGAATGTCTATAAAAGCAGAAAATTCAGTATTTCTAAAAGTAGGCACAAAAGAGAGTCCCAATGAAAGTACCTTTTGTTGTAGTTCACTTAGTTCAGTCTCTGTTAGATTAACAACAGTTAGTAGTGATTTTTTGCAGGCATCGCTCTGCCGAAACCCCTGCCTCTTCTGTTTCCTGTGCCACCTCTTGCCCCCCCACATGTCCTCTTGCATTCCTGTGTTGTTCCTTGAATATGAAGCGGGTCTGTCGTGTGCTCCTCCTGGGGCCGCTGCTCCAAGGAGGAACTGCCGCTAAAAAAGGACCTCATTCTGTGTCAGTATCCTCAGGTTATCAGGCACTCTCGCCTGTGCTATAATCCTGTCCCACATTCTCAGTTCTGCGGAATAGTGATCTAGGTGTCAAGGGTGCAGTCTGTGCCTCCTCATTCGATCCAGTCCCTGCTGAAGTGGGCATTGATTTCTTTTTCCAATTAAATATACGGTTTTGTGCGTGATCGTTAGTGTCCCTGATAAACTTATTCTTCTTCTGGTACTGTATTTTACTATCATAGGACTGAAGGTACTTTTTGAACTTGTCTTCACATCTGTTGAAATCAGGATGATTCTTAAATGTACATACCTTTAGTTCCTGTTCTTTGATACTTTCTTGCAACTCGGTCTCTGTCTCCTGGCTGTAGTTCACAATCAGTTCCATAAGTGGGATAGAGGCCGTTTGTAGGGTAAAGTCCCATTTCTTAATAAATGCTGCATTATCATTACTGAATGTTGGGCGTTTCGGGAGACGTAGGCCACGGGTACTCGTTGAACTTTCACATATGCTTGCATAGTCTGGCATTGCCAAAACAGACGTCGGGTTCTTGTTGAGAGTTTCTCGAGGGTGAAAAAGGCCTCTCAAAAGCTGTTCTGTGGATCCGATGCTGCCATTGTCTCAGGTTCCCCCACAGTGGCAAACACTGCTTGTATCGTGCTCTCCTCTCTGTGGTTCCCCTCCGGATATAAGGATGAAAAAATGCTGTTGCCTCCATTCATCGCTCCCGTGTCATTCTCCACTCTATTTTCCATCGTGTTTGCTTAGGTGGTACGAATTCCCTTTGACTTGGAGATTTTTCTTTCCTCGTGTAGAGTATTGCAGCCCATGCTCAACCCAGGATACGAAAGTGAGTAAGCAGTAGTGGTGAGCACACGGGACTGTGGTGCAGCTCGGTAATACTAGTAGTCCAAATAGCTTAAACAGCTGCACGCACTCTCCAACAAAGGCCAAATGCTGCTAGAATTTCAAGGTAAGTTTCCTTTTATTTCTTTCATCTTCCACCGCACCAGCAGAGAAACAATTTAAAGAAGCCAAGTGGTGATAAAACACCACTACCTTACGTTTCACCCCCACCCATAGGGGGCTTCATCAGAGGATAAAGAACTTAAACTGTGGTTTGTTATTTAAATCTTTTTTTACCAATGGCGTGTTCACAACACTCGCACGTCATTTTAATCAGTTAATTAATCTAATCAACCACAGATTACACCCAACAATGGAAAGCCATAACAAAAATTTTTTTTTTTAAATAAATTTCATTTCCATGTTCACATGCACATTTATATTTAGTTCATAACATCCAAAGTCTTGAGGTATAGAACCTAGAAGAACGCATATGAAAGGAAAGCGTAAGCAGGGTGACTTTAGTGCATTACATCTTATTAAGAGCAGCATACCTTTTGTGCCTTTTCAAATCATTATGTCAGGCTGTTTCAATACTGTACATTAAGGGGATATAAGTAATGATGGAAAATAGATAAAAGACAAAAGACAAAAAAAGATGAAGAGTTGGGATGAGGATAGGGAAGGGTTTTGGGTTTGAGGAAAAAAGGGAGATTGGGAGAGAAAGAACCAAAGGAGTGGGAAAAAGAAGAGAAGGGGAGAAGGGAGGAGGAAAGGGGTTTAGATGGGTTGAGGGTAGGGAAGAGGGGTTGGAGAGGGATTTAGAGGGGGCGGTAGGAAGGGGAAGCCAAGGAAGAAAAAAAGAAGTAGAAAGAAACAGAAGGGAAAGAAAAAAGGTGAAAATTAAATAAAAAAAGTAAGAAAATATAGAGTAGTAAATAAAAAGTGGTGATTATACTGTAGTTGCCTCAGGATGTCCTAGTTTCCAGTTGCCTTGGTAGTCCTGCTGGTAGCGCAGCTGGAATGGTACGTTCAAGTCCCAGCTAAGGCACTTATTTTTTTTTCTCTTCTGTTTGTCTGGGTGTAATAGGGAGGCCCTGTCTAATGAATGAAGGACCAACAACATGTCTTTTTTCCATTGTTTTATTCCCTTTTCTGAGTTGGCGGGGAATGAAGATAAAAGGGGCAGCTAGCTACAGAGATACTACAGTAAAAATAAGGTGGTGTGTGACAGTAAAGACAAGGTAGTGTACTGTAGAGATACTGTAGAGATACTGTAGCTGTCCCCAAGCTGAAGAGCTGACTGCTCGGTTGGATGAAAAGCCAGTTCTTTTATACTGTTACCATAAAATGTGATGTCAATTGAATAAGAGGGACTTGTGCCAATTTAGAGGGTAAAATTGATTTTAAGGAAAATGAAGAGAGAGAGAGAGATGCTGTAATAATCTAGATGTGTAAACATGCTATACTCTGTTTTCTAAAGAAAGATCATAATCTCATGTCAGATGAGTCAGCCTGCCTGTGTTTACTTACAGAACTGTGAGTCAGACAGGTCACATGGTGCAGACATAATTAGTAGGCAGGTATAAAAGCCTACCTCCTCAGATTCAAAACAGATGAGTTAGTCAGTAGAGACCTGACTGTTGTGGAGGAAGTAACTCGTAGTATATGCGCATTTTCATGTGTGAGGAATCTATTTGGCTGGAACTAAGCCTGGAAGTTGTGTACTGAGGGAACTGTGCTCTGTTTTGAACTGAAAGACTAACCAACTATTTCCTTTCTGTACGTTTTTACTACTTTATTTTCTTTTATTTTTGGAAAATAAATACCACAAAGTGCATTCTATATCTTTTACCTGTGTTTGTTGCATCTGTCTACCCACTAACCTTCACATTGCGTCCCATACATTTCAAACTCCTTACCCTGCTTGCATACGGGTTCAGTTCCCGGAGACGGACGTTTACTACCATGCGGCCAAGGAGGCCAGAGCTGACTTTGAGAGATGGGATATTGCAATCCATCAGACTCATCTGTAATGTACTGTATCACTAGGTGCATTTTTATCTTTCTTATAAGCTCTTTCAGTAAACCATTGGCATACCCTCTGTTCCTAAATCTTTGGCACAGTGATGTGGCTTGTGTCTCAGTGGCCTCAGTGGTGGAACAATTCTATTCAGTTCTTAGATATTGCCCAAGAGGTATACTTCTGATCAGTTCACATCACTCTGCATGTAGCATATAGTTCCCTGCAGTGTTATTTTCTGATTGTATTTGATTTTACCATTCCAGAGCTGTCCACGGAGAATGTTATATCCAGGAAATCATTGTGAGAAACATTAGACTGGTGGGTGAAACTAAGGTTGTATTCATTGTTATTCAGCCACTTAAGAAAATTTGAGGCATCTTCTTCTGATCCATCCCGTATACAAAATAAGTTGTCAGTAAAGCAGTGCCATCTGACCACTTCCCGAAGGTGTGGATTAGACCTTTTGAGCACTGTTTGCCCCTTCCAGCAGGCCAGGTACAAATTGGCATAAGATGGGGCCATGGTGGCTCCCATCGCTGTACCTTGGACCTAGTGATAGAAACACTCATCAAACATAGAATAGTTGTGGTTTAAAATTTAATCCACATCTTGGAGGAGAAATGCTAATGGCATTGCTGATACTGAACCACTGTTCTTAATCAAAACATGTTTCACAGCTTCAATGCCCAGATTATGGGGGATGCTTGTGAACAAAGCACACACATCAACTGTCAGAAATCTATGTTTTTTCCACTGAATATCCTTCATCTTGGTTAGGATGTCCATAGAGTCTTGGAGACAGGTTGGTGCCTATAACATTATCTCTCTAAGAAAACAATCCCCATGTCTGGAACATTATCTCTTTAAGAAAACAATCCCCACATCTGGATAGGTTCTCGGACACCCCAAGACTAAGAAATGACCTGGGGGGTTAATTAAAGATTTATGAATCTCTGGTGAAAGGTAGAATGTTGAAAAGACATGTGATTTAATCTTAATGAAAATTGTCTCATCCACGGTAATTTACCCTGCCAACAGAGCCTCATCCACCATCATCTCCAACCTTTGTTTAAATAGGGCCATAGAATTTCCATGGAGATGATGGTAACAATCAGAGTTGTTCAGCTGACGCAACGCAGTTTTATACTGTTCACTGGACATCACCAAAATGTTCCCACCCTTGACAGCACTCTTTTATTATTATATCCTGTCAGTTGGACAGTTTTGTAAGCACTTGTATTTCAAGGGCAGGAAGGTTGCAGTAATTTCCAGTGTGGTCATAAGTGGCAAACAATTGCTCAACATCTTTATCAACCATTTGTTGAAAAACTCGAATGGATGCATTCAATGGGTATAATGTAGATTTTGGTTTGAAATTCATTTTCCTGTAACATAGGACCACTCTGTGCTTTGCCATCCATTACATCAACATTTAGCAGTTGGCCATGATTTGTGGGACCTCCTCTTCCATCCAGGGACCACCAGTGCCACTGCCGTTGCCTCAGAGGTTGCCAAGAAAGAGGAGCGGTTGGACCACAGTGGGCTCAGGGAGGGTGAGGGTGGTGGAACAGAGGCACATCCCTCCAGTTGTACCTCTCCACAATTCCTATGCCATTCTGGCAAAGTGTGGTTCCTCTATGGAGGCACCCACAGTGGAGACCAAGGAGGATGCTGGGAACCTCCACAAAGGAGACCCACAGGAGGGTGGCAGGGGACCCTGCAGGGAAAGGAAACAACTCCTGGTGGGGGACTCCATTGTTAGGAAGGTAGAACCGGGCAAGGAAGGGGAGAGAGAGGTAAGGTGCCTGTCTGGCGCCATGGCTTGGAGGGACAGGGAGCGAATCCTCAGGATTGCCGGAGCAGCTGCACAGGGGAGGGAGCTGGATGTCATTGTCCACCTAGGGACAAATGACTTGGCTAAGAAAAGGATTAGAGAAGTGCAGGAAGAGTTTGTGGAATTGGGGAGGGCTTAGTCAAGTAGCACGCATTTATAACCTCTCGGAGGTGCTACCCATCTATGGCATAGGAGAGGCTAGGTGTTCCATACCAAGGGATTCAATCAGTGTTGAAAACTGGTGTGGAGCTCAGGGATTTGGCTTCATTGGGGACTGGGGTCCACCTGGAGTGATGCAAGCCTATACTGGCATGATGGGCTGCATCTGTCCAGGAGGGAACCAGGATCCTAGGTGATAGTTTAAATGCTTCATTGGCAAGCTTTTAAACTAGCCAAGGGGAGGCACTGGAAAGAGCAGGAAAATCCTAGCCCCCAAACAATCACGGTAGTAAGTGTGGCAAACACCAACATGGAGGTGTCGATGGGGAGAAGGCTGGGGTAAATGGAAAAGTGACAAAGGCAAGAAGGTCAGGATGGGGCAAAAGGTGGTAAGACCATCAGGAAATGGAGGGTAATGAGTACCAATGCTCGTAGTCTGGCAACAAGCTCCTGAGCTGGTGGCCTTAATGGAAGAGGATGCCTGGATATCGAAGCAGTCACAGAAACATGGTACACAGAAACCACGACTGGGATGTTAACATACCAGGGACATAACCACAGGAGAGACAGGCAGGGGAGAAGAGGGGAGGAGTAGCTCTCATGTGGAAGGAAGGGATAAAAGCAACTGAACAAAAGAGTAAACAGGGAGAGAGGAGGCACTGTGGGTCACCTTGGAGACTTGAAAGGACACCACAATCCGACAGGGTTGTGTACAGACCCCATGTCAGGGGAAGGAATGGACAAGGATATGATGGATGGCATTCTTAGAATGGCAGAGAAAGGGAGATACTGTTGATGGGAGACCTGAATATGCCAGATGTTAACTGGAGCACATTGCTGCAGCCACATCCAAGAGCAGGGCCTTCTTGATGCCCTACAGGTGGCAGGCATTAGACAGCTAGTTTGGAACCCACTGTGAGGGAGCAATCTTAGACCTCGTGCTCTCAAACGGGGGCAGTGAGAGGATCTCAGATCTAGAAGTGGGTTGTCATCTGGGGACAAGTGACCATCAAACAGTGTGGTTCACGTTAAACTCAGCTACAGAGTCAAGCCATACAAAAGTGAGGGTACTGGACTTTAGGAGGGCTGCCTTTGGTAAGATGGCAGAGTGCCTCAGAAAAGCACTAGCAAACAGGCTAGAAGGAGGTGTGGAGCAACAATGGGGAATTATCAAACTGCCATCACAGAGGCAACAAGCCTTTGTGTGAAGCAAATAAACAAATCAAAACGAAAGAAAAAGCCACTATGGTTCTCAAGAGAGGTGGCTGGAAAGTCAGGAAGAAAAGATAGTATTCGAAGACTTATCAGGAAACACAGAAGGAGCAGGACGGAGAGCTGTACCAGTTAAGGCAGAAAGAAGCAGGGAGGGAAGTCAGAATAGCAAAGGCCCAAACTGAGGAAAAGATAGCCAACTCAGTTAAGAAGGGGATAAAACCTTTTATAGGTACATCAGCGAGAAAAGACAAGGGAGGGATAGTGAGGCTGAATAGAATGAGCGGTGGGTGGGCAGAGGGGACAGTGAAAGCAGGAATACTGAACGAATATTTCTGCTCAGTATTCACAAAGAGGAGGGAAGTGCCTAATCCAATTAACAGAAGCACTCTTGATAGGGGGTCGATCCCAGTCCTTTCACAGAAGAAAGGGTTCTGCAAGAACTCCAAAACTGAAGGTGGACAAAGCAATGGGTCCTGATGGAATTCACCCCAGAATTCTAAAAGAATTAAGGAAGGAACTAGTGAAACCACTGGCTACTCTTTTAATAAATCATGGGAGGATGGTGTGGTACCCGAGGACTGGAGGAAGGGATGTGATTCCCCTTCACAAAAGTGGGACCAAGACAGAGGCAGGAAACTACAGACCTGTCAGTCTGACTTCTGTGGTAGGGAAAATGATGGAGTCACTTCTGAAGGAAAGAATAGTTGAGTACCTAGAGGTCAGTGGAGCACAGGATCCAAGGCAGCATGGGTTCTGGCGGGAAGGTCATGTCAGGCCGAATCTAATAGATTTCTTTGACTGGGTGACCAAAGTAGTAGACCAGGGAGGGCTGTGGACATGGCCTACCTAGACTTAGCAAGGCATTTGACACAGTCCCACATAAAAGATTATTAGTCAAATTAACCAGCCTGGGGTGGGTCCCAGGGTGGTAGCCTGAAATAAAACATTGGCTGGACAACAGGACACAGAAGGTAATTGTAAATGAGTCCACTCTGAAGAAAGGCGGTTACTAGTGGGGTACTGCAGGGTTCAGTATTGGTCCAGTCCTTTTAATGTCTTCATCAGTGACATTGCAGAGGGACTGGAAGGAAAAGTATGCCTTTTGCAGATGACACAAAGATCTGCAACAGGGTTGATACACAAGGAGGTGTGGAAAGGATGAAAAGGGACTTGGCAAGGTTGGAGGAATGGTCAGACGATAGCAGTTAGGATTCAATGCAAAAGTGCAAAATAATGCACCTGGGAAACAAGAACCCAGGGAAGAATACACAATGGGTGGGAGGTAGTAACAACAACAAAACAGCAAAGGGACCTGGGGTAATCATATCAGATGACCTTAAGGTTAGCAAGCAATGTGAGAAGGCAGTAGGGAGGGCCGGGTATACTGGGATGTATAGGAGAAGCATGCAGCAGAAAACAGAAGTTGTTATCCTCTGTACAGACAGTTGGTGAGACCCCATCTGGAATACTGTGTTCAGTTCTGGAGACCCCATCTCTGCAAGGACATAGACAGGATAGAGGCAGTCCAGAGGAGGGCAACTAAAATGGTGCAGGGTCTGCAAGAGAAGCCGATGAGGAGAGACTAAAGGAGCTTAATATGTATACGCGAGGAAAGAAGGGAGGGGGACATGATAGAAACTTTCAAGTACCTCAAGGAATCAACAAAGTCCAAGAGGGTAGCATCTTTCAGAAAAAGAGACTTGCAAGAACAAGGGACACAATTTAAAGATAGAAGGAGGGCGGTTCAGGGCAATGTGAGGAAGTATTATTTCACAGAGAGGTAGTGGATGCATGGAACAGCCTTCCTGAGGAAGTTGTGGGGTCTAAAACTGTGGAAGAATTCAAGAATGCATGGGACAGACATAAGGCAATTCTTGTGGGGGGCAGGAAGATATAGGCTGTTGGTTAACTAGGATCTGCGGCCTATCCTGTAGTTAGGGAAATGGGCAGACTAGATGGGCCTAGCGGTCCTTATCTGCCGTCAAAGTCTATGTTTCTATGTTTCTATTTATCTTGCATAAGATACCAGTTTCAGCAACATTCTTATTAACATTCAAAGGTAAATCATTATTAAGTAATATATCAAGTGTCAAGTACAATTTTTCTTCAGGTCGGTCAAGCAAGTCCAAGTAATTAATTGCAAGTTGTTAATCATTACTAACACCAGGAATCTCATTAGAACTTTCAAACAAGTCCTGGTCTTCCAGCCCTGATGCATTGCCATCTAGAGTATTGATATTTCCAAAATGGACTTTCAAATTAATTTTTCTATATAGTTTAAAAAACTCAACTCTGGTTTTAAATAAATTAGGTGTTGGTGCTGGGGCAGAATTAAGTCCTTCTGCCTTGACTTTTATCTCGTCTGTTAAATCTTTTCCTGAGATGGTGATTATTTGTTATTCAGTCTGCTGGACTTGCTCTGTTGTATCAGGGCTGGTTGCCATTTACATTGCTCCCATCTCAAAGGGATGCAGTCGTCTAGACGCAGTCTTGGGTACAGCCTTTTTTGACCATCAAGGTGCTCTAGTTACAGAAGGGTTTACTTTTTACATGGGGTGTTGTTTTTCCGCCTTGGTGACAACTAGTTCTACTCTACAGCTTGATTATTCTAATTCCAATACTGTTGTGGGTCTTTGGCTATTGACAACAAGTTTGCAGAACTCCAAGGATGTCAACTGTGCTGTCTTGGCCAGTATGTATTTGTGTTTTTATAGATTTTTTTTTTTCAGTAACAGAGTAGTATAGACGTGTTGTAGACCTGATCTCCCAGACAGCCCTTTGCACTGCCTGATCCTCTTTTACTTCATGCACTGAAATATCAAATGTGGCTATAGCCAAACACTGGGACTTCTGTTGCAGCAAGCAGGACTCTATACAGCTTCCTTATGGCTTGCCACGGCCATCAGCTATGGAGTTCTGTTTCCCATCGTCTCATTTAGTCTAGTCAGGAAAATTAGGAGTGTTATGCATCACAGTCTTTTTCATACAGTCTTCTGCCATAGCTCCAAGGATGACACATAAGTTCGCTACTAGATGCCTGAAGAGGCAGTGTTGTCCCAAGCATCCAGTATGGTGCAGCAATCTTTTGGCGTATTCTCTGTGCCCAGCCCCTGCAGATTGGGTGAAAAAAAGACTGACACTCTCCATTGCTCTGGACCCTGTTCTGTAGGGTTATCTGAAGACTATCTATCAAGGCATTGCTTTTTGCCTGGACAGTGATTTGTGCGACTTTTCTGGTGCCCGTTGGTATGTTGTTATCCGTAGCACTCACTGTGCATTTTCAACAACTTCAGTCTGTTGTGTACTGTAAGGACGTCTCCGATATGACAGATCCAGTCAGTTGGACCATCGTTATCAGTTTATTCCTGCATGGATACCCCTCTCCCCCTTTTTTGACCTTTGTATCACTGCTGTTGTATATCCCAGAGGTTATAAAGCGCTGCAACCAGTATAAGGAGAGAGAGAACAAAATTCAAATACCCATAAATGTTCCTTCTGTGACTGCTGGTCAAAGGGCTGTCTCCTCCCTACATGTTGTTAATTTTACACTCATGAACTAAATAAATAAATGAATATGAATCTTGACCCCTCTGGATGATTGTGGATTGGTTAGTTTGGTATCTAAAGTAAAACGACAATCAAGCCTCCCCACCAGTTAGGATGTGCTAGAGAAACAAACCTCGTTGAAATAAGCAGACGTACACCAAATTAAAGAGTCTGTGAAAGGCAAAGTTTTATTGTAAAAGCCCAGAAGCCCAAAGGCTAGTCAGTGAACTCACCACTCCTTACAAAGGTGGATGCCGGCAGACTCTCTCAGCACCAAACCTCCTAGCGGTTTCACCCTAAGGCATCATCAGGGAGTGCCTGAGGTATTTCCTTGCACACTCTTATATGTGTCCCTTAAAGAGAAAGTGCCTAAATTACATCACTCTTAGTTGTATGTTGTATAAATAATTGGTAAAAAAATACTGGCACCAGGGGGCGGAGTGGCAAGGTAGTCGCGGTGCTGCTCCACTCCCTGCCAGGCTGTATCTTTGCCTTGCCGGCTGCCCTCTAAAAAGGGCTCTGGTATAATTTTTGTTAATTTACGTGAATTAAACTGTAGTTATTTTAATATACTGCACTTGGACAAGTGCTTTTGTATAACTTTATGAATCACAAAGGGCTTTTTCTCTGTCTCTGTGGTATCTTTCGGGGTGATTTAACTAGCTGGCGTTTTGATCCGTTTTGCTGGCCTTCTTCTATAAAATTTTGGAGACGCTGGCAATATGCTGTTTTAGCAACAGCTTCACCGGCAGAACGAATAATGTTGTATTGGTGAAGCCAGTTTTTGAACCCTGGAACCAGAAAGACCCTCAAGCAGAAGGGAGGAAGTTTGTGATTCTCCGAGCACTACAAGTGCAGAAAGGCTTGTTAAGCCTTTTAAAAGGTATGATATTGTTGCCTAGGAGCCAGGGTTACTAGGGTTGGAACTGCAGACCCTGCAGTTACTGTGCTTTTTTTTTTCCGGGAATTTAAAGGTGTTTATGGCCACAGCCGAAGAAGGCAGATCCCGAAGGAGCATTCTTTGCATCATGGAAAGATGATTGTATCTGCCATAGTTAAGAACAGTGGAGAATAATTGTGCTGATTGAGTCGAGGAAGATTTGCAGCTGACATTGGTCCTGATTAGAAACAAGAGTGCCCTTGTATTAACAGATTAAGAAAAAGAGAGAGACAAATCTATCTGAGACCTGTAAATGGTGACTGTACTCTGAAAATAAACATATGGACGCCGTACTAGCGATCGCTGAAGACTGGTAGGAGGCCTTCTATTTAACAGGTATGCATTTTACCATTTCATATATAACACTTTTTTCCCCTTGGGATTCATGAGGACGCTGTTTTAGCGAGTTCAGTGACTTCAGCGACCCTTGGGGGTCTAACTCTGGGATAAATTTTACCCAAGGAATGATCTCTGTTAGTTTCCTTGGAGTCTGAATATTGGAGGTGTGTACTTTTTTGCTGTGATAGTGTAACCCCCCTGCAAATGGGGGTTCCCAAAAGACTTCCAGGAGCTTGCTTGAATGCTCCAAGCCTGAATGGTGTTTGGCGTTTAAGCCATTTATCAGTGAGTGTTTTTAGAGCCTCTGGTACTGTCTCTTTAAGAGCTGTCTGCTTGCAGACATAGTTAGTTTGTATGGGGGGACTGTGTGCTTCTCTGTTTGAGTACCACTCGAACTGCTGCCAATTTACTTCATTTTGCAGTCACTAGGAGTGCAAGGAACCTATCTGAAAGATGTAACTGTTTGCCAGAAATTATTTAGAGTAATAATGAAATTACAGTTTGTCTAACCTGCTTTCTTTGCAGTCAGAACTGTGTCTGCTAGTTCCCCATTCTAGTTTTGAACTGCTGAACTGGACCAATCAGTGTGGGGTAAGCTAGCTCTAAAATGGTGCTTGTGACGAATCAGAACTTGGACTCATAATCTAAGCCAGCCACAAGAGGATTGTATGGGCAGTGACTCTGGGAGATGTAGTTTAGACTTCAGTGCCTTTTGGACCAACAGCAGCAGTCTATTGTGAGTGACAGCCAATCCAGTCAAGAACTGGGAGGAACTCAAAGGAAGTGCCCGGTTTTTCAGTTGGAGTGTCAGTTGAGCTTTGGCAGTGAAAAGAAGGAAGGAGCCCTGTGCTTTTCAGTGTGCAGTTTTAGTCAAAAACGTGTGTAAGCCCAGAGTTCCGGTCTGCAGCTTGTGTAACAGCTTGTTAGGACTGAATCCGTCCTGTGAAAAGAATCAAAGGATCTCTGAAGAGTAGAAACCAGGCTCACCCTGTAGAAGACTGGAGGAATTCCTGAAAATTGCACTCGGTCTGTCAGGAACTGAATCTGCTGTGTGTTCTCCGGTATTGTGCAGTAATTGCGATCGGGATACAGATGCAGCCTGCCTGGTATAGTGCTTTCTTTTATATGGATGTGTGAAGAGGTTTGTGTACCTCAAGTGAGCCCTGCTGACATTGAAGGACCTATCTTATTTGGAGGTCGTGAGTACTAATTCAGGGTCGCTCCTGTTGAATTGCCACATTAAATCCAAATGGAATTACTGTACTGCTGACTGTTTAATTCTCCTTTCTCTGTGTGAAAGGGCCCCTACCAGCTGCCACGGTTTGGACTAGCCACTAGGCTTGGGTACCCAGGGACAGTAACTGATAGGGATAGGCCTGTGCACAGAGCCATAGGTAGATTATTAGAGTGATAAGCTAATTAACCTGATTTCCCCTGTCCTTGTTATATCCCCTAAATAAATCAGAGCTGCTCGTTTCAGCAAAGTTATACTGCCTGAGGTATTTGTCTATGTTAAAGTACTGTACTGTGATTGCTGCACTGTATCTCATTTCACAGGAGGTCCCAGTGCCGGAACCAGACCTGGGGTAAGTGTATACTGTGAAGGTAATTCTGATATATTGTGTGGGCCACTAGTGGGAAGAAAGGGGTTGCAGTGTCCCAGAGGGCTGTGACCAAGTTAGTTTAACTATTGCAAACCCTGACCTCTGGGTGGAAGCACCCGCCATTGGATCCAGGCCCCTCAACCTGTTAGTGGCAAATCAGGCAGGGTAGTAGCCCCTGGGATAGCGCCATCTAGGGGTTACATCTTGGAGGCTCACCGCTGGGATTGTGTGTCCTCTAGTGGCCATATTCAGAACCACTGTTAAGAAAAAATGGGTACCCGACAGAAGTGGCTGTGCACCGCTGGTGGAGTGGTGTACTGGGAGGAGATCGACCCCAAAATGCTACTTATCCTGGACATCCCCTGGTATCAATACGGACACTGTGCAGGGAGTACTTTCCAAGGTGGAAGGTTTACAAACCCTGTGGTGGTGGGTCGGCATGCTAATCTGCTCACCCACACTTTCCTGGCCCTAGTAGAGTTTAAGGATCCCATAGATAGCTCCAAAGTGCCACAGACCATTACCCCAGAGGGAGCCCTCACTGCTGGAGAGTGATAACTAAGGACAGTAAAGAACCGGGGGAATCAGCCCCACCACTATCTGAAACTTTTGAGGAGAAATTTGCTGAATGGTTGCTGGGAGAGGGGAAAACTGTGGAGGACTTGAAGAAACTATTCTTGCCACCTGGGGGTGTTCCTCCCCCAACACCCTCTCCTGCTCCAGTGCCCGTAATGGTGGCTGAACCAATGCAGACTCCTATTTCTGCACCTGCCATTAGTCCCGACTCTTACCGAAGGTTGAGGATTTTCTCTGGCACCTCCCACCCCCCAAGGGAGGATGACTGGGAGACCTGGATAGACTATGTTGCCCCCAAGTGCTAGAATGGCAATGCTCGAAGGCGGTGCTTAAAGAGGGTTAGTGAGAGCCTCGAGGTCCTGCCCTGGCTACCATCCGTGCTAAACGGGCCAGTAACCCTGAAGCGACTGCACAGGCCTATCTTGAGGCCTTGGAGAATGTGTATGGGAGCCCAGATTCTGATGAGGACCTATGGTGGAGAGTAAGAAATGCACAACAGTACCAAGGGAGTTGTTGTCTGTGTATGTCTCGGCTGGAAAAATTGTTGCAAGAATGCCTCAGAAAGGGTAGTTTGCCAGCGATTGAACTGGACCGAACCAGACTGGACAGAATCCTTAAGTCTGCCCCTTCTCAGAACTGCTGTTTGCTTCAGTTCGCCTGGCCGAACGACTGGAATCCCCACCCTCCTATGATGAGTTAATGAGAGAATTCGAGGAGTTGAGAAAAGGCGACCTCGGGAGGTACCTGCACCAACAGCTGTGGCTACGACCAGTGACTGAGGGTGACCCATCAAGTGAAGTTCAGGGGCAGAGGTTGACAGTCAATGAGTGCTCTGACAAGGAAAAGATATGCCACAATGGGCGAACTGTTGAGAGATCCGAGATTCAAAACAGTCCCTTTATGAAGGCCACGCCTGCAAGTACGGGCCCCTGACCTATATCCGACTGCATCTGCTATGGGGTGGGGGTACCACCATGTATCTCCTGCTGATAACAGCTCCAAACTCAATTCCTTGACCATGGAAGTGGAGAAACTGACGAGATGTCTCCAAATGCTTATCACGCCAAGACAGAGATGGCACCCAGGTTTCAAGTTAGTAATACCCCGCCCTGGCTCCCAGTGTGGCGCCTCGGCCAGCTCAAACTCCAGAAAGTATGTTTTGCTATAATTGTGGGAAAGATGGGCACATGAAAGGGAATACCAGTCCCAAAGACACTGACAAAGTTGCATATAGGCTACAAGGAGAGCTTGGAGAAGAAATCAGTGGTTAAGAGGTGCGACATGATCCAGTGAGGGCACCAAAATGCTAATTCACGTCCTTCTGTGGCAAGTTCAGTTGCCCAGGCCCCCACTACCTCTCTCAGACTGGTCCAGAATAGTGGGTCCCTCCATGGAGACCACTGTAAAGGTGAATGGAGTGTCTACAAGAGCTGTATTAGACAGTGGCTCCCAAGTGACAATTATGTTCCAGGTTGGTATCAGAAGCATTTGTCAGACGTACCCTTACAACCATTAGAAGGACTGCATGTATGGGGTTAAGTGAGAAGGCCTACCCTATTCGGGTATATCCGAATTTGGCTGTCTTCCCCACCTCCGTGGCTGGAGTGGCCGAACAAGTAGAGACCCTAGCCTTAGTGTGTCCCCCACTGGACTGTATGATGGTGTCCCTTTGTTGATTGGAACAAATGCTCATATGTTAGGAAGGCTGGCACAGTTGTGTTATGAAAAACAGGGTCAAAGACTAGTAGAGCTTTAAGAGTTCCGGCTTTAATTAAGAAGGCCTATGAGGCAGAGAGATGCTGAAAAAACAGAACCAGAGGAACCGGTCGGAATTGTATGGAAGAAGGATCCTGAGTCTCTGATCCTGGCGCCAAATGCCCAGTGTACCTTACAGGGAGAGGTCGTATCAGAAAGGATGTTAAGAAAAAATATTAATGTTGGATGCACCAGGCGATGGAAAATTGCCAGAGGGACTGCTGGTCAAGCCTAGTATTTTGCCCGCTAGAGCCCATGCTTATGCCAGAAGGGTAATGGTCCAAGTTCATAATGTGTCTGAAGAGACATTCGAGTAAACAGAGGTTGCATCCTGGCTAATGTGCATTGTGCAGACACTGCAGTGCTACCCAGCAGCAAGAGTTCAAGGAAGAATGACAGAGTAACGCCTGACTTGTTTGATTTCGTGACTCCCGCTGCCAGCTGAATGGAAAGTGAGGATCAGTGAGAAGCTTGCCCAGAGAGACCAGGTGTTTTCTTTAAAGGAATGGGATGTAGGATGCGTGCAAGGAGCTGAGCACAATATCCGCTGCATGACGAAAGACCATTTCGTGAGAGGTCTCGGCGCCTGGCACCTGCTGACATAGATGATGTGAGGACGGCATCTGCAAGAGATGTTAGCTGCTGGTGTAATACAAGAATCCAGAAGCCCTTATGCTTCCCCCATTGTGGTAGTGAGGGAAAAAGAATGGAACAGTAAGGATGTGTGTGGATTATCGCACTTAAACCGCGGACTATCCCTGATCAGTACACAATGCCCCATTCAGGATGCTTTGGACTGCCTAAGCGGAGCAAGTGGTTCTCTGTGCTGGATCTCCAGTGGGTACTACCAGATCCCGATGGCCCAGAGGACCGTGAGAAGACGGCCTTTATCTGTCCGCTTGGCTTCTATGAATTCATGGGGATGCCTCAAGGATTTCAGGTGCCCAGCCACTTTTCAACGATTGATGGAGCGTGCAGTGGGGGACATGAACTTACTAGAGTGCCTGGTATACCTAGATGATGTTATTGTGTTTGGCAGCTCACTGGAGGAACATGAGAGCAGATTATTTAAGGTATTGGACCGACTGGAGGACTTTGGCCTTAAACTGTCCATTGATAAGTGTCAATTCTTTCAAACATCAGTAAAGTATGTGGGACACATAGTATCCACCGAGGGAATAGAGACCGACCCAAGTAAAGTTGAGGCCTTGACCACCTGGCCACAGCCCAAAAATCTAAAAGAACTGCAAAGATTCCTGGGATTCTGTGGTTATTATCGGCTTCATCAAGGACTATTCAAGAGTGATCCGCCTTTACTTAATCTTACTCAAGGGTATCCCCAACCCACAAAAATACCAAAGTCAGCGTCCCTCAAGACTGAAAGAGTGTATTTTCATCCGAGTGAAAGTATTTGGGGCCCGCTGGACTCCTGATTATGAGACTGCTTTTCATGAGATCATATATCAACTTACCCATGCTCCAGTGCTGGCCTATGCCGATCCAAGAAAACTCGATCCTGCACACTGATGCTAGCTTGCAAGGGTTGGGGCTGTGTTGTACCAAGAGCACGAGAATGGCCTGAGACCAGTGGCCTTTGCCAGTAGAAGCCTGACCCCATCCGAAAAGAACTATCCTGTACATAAGTTAGAGTTCCTAGCTTTGAAGTGGGCTATTGTTGACCAATTCCATGAGTACTTGTATGGGGCTAAAATACTAGTAAAAGCAGACAATAATCCTTTGACCTATGTGCAGACCTCAGCTAAGTTGGATGCCACTGGCCATAGGTGGCTTTCTGCATTATCTACATATGACTATGCTCTGAATACCGAGCAGGTCTGAACCACATAGATGCTGATGCTCTCTCCGGAGGCCTGTTCCCCAGAATGATTGGGTCCGATTGGCAGAACCTGACATTCGGGCACTCTGCCGAAGTTTGACAGGGAGGAACAAATGTCCACGGACGCAGTGGACTGCATGGTGGATTGCTTGGGAGCCTCTGAGAATTGCATACCTGCGCTTGTTGCCACTTTTCTGCAATAGACATTGGTGCACTGCCTCAGCTGGACAATGACAGTATTCGCGGGCTCAATCCCGCGATCCCATGATCAAAGCAGCTTTAGAAGCCCTCTATGCAGGAAAAGATGTGTCCAAATTACGCTCCACTGATTTGAGAACTGCACTGTTATACAAAGAAGGTCCTAAGTTGAAACTGATCAATAAACTGTTATACAGAGAAACAGTAGACAGAGGGGACAAGTAGACAAACAACAACTAGTGCTGCCCCTGCCTTCGAGACTCAGTACTGAGGTCCTTGCACAACCACATGGGGCACCTTGGTATAGATAGAACACTTGACTTGGTGAGATCCAGATTCTATTGGCCTAAGATGGGGGCTGATGTGGAGCAACACATTCGAACTTGTAGTCGCTGCTTACAGAGGAAAGCTTTGCCCCAGAGGGCTGCCCCCCTTGTTAACATCACCACCAGTGCACCCATGGAGCTGGTCTGTATTGATTTTCTGAGTTTGGAGTCAGATCAAAGAAATATCAGTAATGTGCTGGTGGTCACTGACCATTTCACGAGATATACCCAAGCTTTCCCACCAAAGACCAGAAAGCATCCACTGTAGCCAAAGTACTTGTAGAAACTTTTTGTTCACTATGGGGCTCCACAAAGAATCCATTCTGATCAAGGAGAGACTTTGAGAGTCGCCTGATCAAAGAGATGCTTTCTCTGTGGGAGTGCGAAGTCCAGAACCACCTCACTACCACCCCAGGGGACCCACAGCCTGAACGCTTTCAACCGCACTTTGCTAGATATGCTAGGCACCCTGCACCCAAAGGACAAGCCTAGATGGAGCCAACAAATTAGCACCCTGGTACATGCTTATAACTGCACCAAAGTGATGCCACTGGATTCTCCCCTACCGCCTGATGTTTGGAAGAGAAGCTCGACTACCAGTAGATGTGTGTTTTGGGGTCTCTCCTGATGGGGTTCAAGCTGACAACTATTTACAGTATGTGCAAAGTTAAAGGCCCAGCTAACTCATGCGTACCAACTGGCTCAAACCATGGCTGCCAAAAAGAAATCTGGCCAACAAAGAAAGGTATGATAAAAGGTGAAAGCACAGGAACTCCAGGAGGAGATCGGTGTGCTAAGAAATCTGGGACTGCATGGCAAGCACAAGATTGCTGACAGATGGCACCATCTCCCTCACATTGTAGTGGGCAAACTAGATGATCTGCCAGTGTACAAAGTAAGGCCTGAGAATAATTCAAAAGATGTAAAACAATGCATAGAAATCATTTACTGCCCATTGGACAAATCCTGATTGAGTCTGAGCCCCCAGAAGATGCCCCCTCTGGACCAGTGACTAGAGCTGCTGCTAAGAAAAGACCAAGGAAGTCTGCACCTACAGAAGCAGAGTTAAAGTGTTCCCCTGCACAATTCCCAGTTGAGCATGACTGTCAGTCCATATCAGAAGAAAGTGAGAGTGACTTTGAATACTATCCTTCTTACGAACTGAGTCAATTATTTCGGGGCAATCCCCTAGTCAATACTGGAGATGAGCTGGGCCTTCTGGACTGTCCAAGCCCCAGCTTCGTCCCTGGAGCAATGCTCCCAGAAAGTGAAGTGCAAAGCATCAGATCAGATGAAATGGAATCATTGTGCATGGTTGAACTGTTTGAGCTTTCAGGGAGGAAAATGATAGATTGGAGCAGACTGGTGATACACCGAACAAGAAGAGTATTTTGAGTGCCCTGACAGTCCACTGCCAGTGTCCAAAGCTCTCCATGCGAGCCAAATGTTGTGGACTCAGAAACTGTAACTCCTGGAGCTGAAAGTGCCCCAAGTTCTAGCCTCTCTACCCCCATGGAGACTCCTGACAAGTGAGGACAATGCTGAAAATGAGGCTCAGAGTGCAGAGACTATAACAGTTCCCCTAGAAAGACTGGTCGAGCTGTAAAGCCTGTGGTGCACCTCAGTTATGATTCACTTGGGAGGCCTGTGGACTTGCCTCTCAATGTTGTCCATAAAGGAGTGTATGTGTCCCGAGCTCATTGCCCAAACTGAGCATCAGTGCTAACTCAAGTTACTTGTGTTGCCCTCTAAGTATGGTGCCTTGCCCCATCCAGCCCCAAGGTAACTGATAGGAAGGCCCCTCTCTTCAGGTTTCATGTACAAGAGGTAATAACTTGAGTTATGGTACAATGTGTATGTAATACTGTAAAGAGTGACGTACTGCAATGTTTCAGAAATGTGTTCTTGGTAAAATGATATATTGACTGATGATTACATGTGTGCGACCTAATGCAAATGTATATGGTTGCAGTTGAAACTTATAGGGGTACCTTGTGTGGACGTCAAGCTTTCCCAAACCAGGAAGGGTGTAACCCCCTGCAAATGGGGGTTCCCAAAAGACTTCCAGGAGCTTGCTTGAATGCTCCAAGCCTGAATGGTGTTTGGCGTTTAAGCCATTTATCAGTGAGTGTTTTAGAGCCTCTGGTACTGTTCTTTAAGAGCTGTCTGCTTGCAGACATAATTAGTTTGTATGGGGACTGTGTGCTTCTCTGTTTGAGTACCACTCGAACTGCTGCCAATTTCTTCATTTTTGCAGTCACTAGAGTGCAAAGGAACCTATCTGAAAGATGTAACTGTTTGCCAGAAATTATTTAGAGTAATAATGAAATTACAGTTTGTCTAACCTGCTTTCTTTGCAGTCAGAACTGTGTCTGCTAGTTCCCCATTCTAGTTTTGAACTGCTGAACTGGACCAATCAGTGTGGGGTAAGCTAGCTCTAAAATGGTGCCTTGGACGAATCAGAACTTGGACTCATAATCTAAGCCAGCCACAAGAGGATTGTATGGGCAGTGACTCTGGGAGATGTAGTTTAGACTTCAGTGCCTTTTTGGACCAACAGCAGCAGTCTATTGTGAGTGACAGCCAATCCAGTCAAGAACTGGGAGGAACTCAAAGGAAGTGCCCGGTTTTTTCAGTTGGAGTGTCAGTTGAGCTTTGGCAGTGAAGAAGGAAGGAGCCCTGTGCTTTTTCAGTGTGCAGTTTTAGTCAAAAAACGTGTGTAAGGCCCAGAGTTCCGGTCTGCAGCTTGTGTAACAGCTTGTTAGGACTGAATCGTCCTGTGAAAAGAATCAAAGGATCTCTGAAGAGTAGAAACCAGGCTCACCCTGTAGAAGACTGGAGGAATTCCTGAAATTTCACTCGGTCTGTCAGGAACTGAATCTGCTGTGTGTTCTCCCGGGTATTGTGCAGTAATTGCGATCGGGATACAGATGCAGCCTGCCTGGTATAGTGCTTTCTTTTATATGGATGTGTGAAGAGGTTTGTGTACCTCAAGTGAGCCCTGCTGACATTGAAGGACCCTATCTTATTTGGAGGTCGTGAGTACTAATTCAGGGTCGCTCCTGTTGAATTGCCACATTAAATCCAAATGGAATTACTGTACTGCTGACTGTTTAATTCTCCTTTTCTCTGTGTGAAAGGCCCCTACCAGCTGCCACGGTTTGGACTAGCCACTGGGGCTTGGGTGCCCAGGGACAGTAACTGATAGGATAGGCCTGTGCACAGAGCCATAGGTAGATTATTAGAGTGATAAGCTAATTAACCTGATTTCCCCTGTCCTTGTTATATCCCCTAAATAAATCAGAGCTGCTCGTTTCAGCAAAGTTATACTGCCTGAGGTATTTGTCTATGTTAAAGTACTGTACTGTGATTGTTGCACTGTATCTCATTTCACAGGAGGTCCCAGTGCGGAACCAGACCTGGGGGTAAGTGTATACTGTGAAGGTAATTCTGATATATTGTGTGGGCCACTAGTGGGAAGAAAGGGGGGTTGCAGTGTCCCAGAGGGCTGTGACCAAGTTAGTTTAACTATTGCAAACCCTGACCTCTGGGTGGAGGCACCCGCCATTGGATCCAGGCCCCTCAACCTGTTAGTGGCAAATCAGGCAGGGGTAGTAGCCCCTGGGATAGCGCCATCTAGGGGTTACAATAGGATTCACTTTTAACGGTCAATTACCATAGCTTCTACTTCTCACGCGAGATTCTATTACACAGGTGAGCCACTGAGGACTCCAGGTAAAGAAGCTGCTACACACCCTTTCAAATGCCTGAAGATAGAAATATTTGTTTAATGGGCTGCAATTGGTCTTGTTATATATGAGCTCAGCATCTTTCGATGGCATAATTGTCTTTCGTATCCTGCTGAATTAAAATGAACTGCTTTGCTAATAATCTAAAGGACTTCTATAAATGAAAAGGAGACATCTAGCCTTGTATTTTAGCTTACTAACTATGAAAGAGATGTTTTGGCTGTTTGCTCCAGCTTACGGACTACTGGACTCCCTGAGATAAATGACGCCTTTGTAACAGTTGTGTTTTCCTTTTTAAGTTTATATTTAGCTGCTAAGTGAGGTTCTTTTTTTTTGCACAGAACTGAGCTGCTGAATGATTGTCTTGAATTTACTTATTTAGTACTGAAAACTAGTAAATTATCTTAGTTATATGTAATAACCTCACCGCTAAAATTGTTATTTATGGCCATTTAGATAGGAAAGTGTACGCTGAATTTGCATTATTCCTGATCTAAGCTTCTGGCAAGTGTGATGTCAGTTGTTTATATACATTGTATATTTGCATGGTTTGTTTTATGATGTTTTTAGTATATTGTAATAGCATGTAGCTGAACAAAAAAATCCATTAACTAGTAAAAAATTGGTGACGTTATTAAATCCATCCCAAAAGTGACCTAAATTGTAAGTGTGCTTTCAGAAAAACCCAACGGCTAAACGATCACCTGTTTATATCTTAACACATGCTTCTCAAGTAGATCTAATGTGTGAATATGTCAGTAGTTCTTAACTTGGAATAAGGTGTATTTACATGTTTGCTGCCCACAATATTTATATGGTAATAAGTTTATATGTTCCCATACATTAATTTCTTGTACTATTTACTGAATATACTACACCTCCACTGGTCATGATAGTCCTATCCAAGTCCCTCTGCCTCAAATGGCATCTTCTCCCCATCCTCCATTTTATCTCAAGGCTGTGACGGTAAAAGAAATGCAGAGATTGCCAACTGGTCTCTCACCCTTTTCTAGTGCTGGCCTTGATGGCATGGAACCAAAGCTTCTCTGCCTTGGTGCTGCCTGCATTGCCTCCCCTGTGGTCCATATCGTCAACCTATCTTTAGCCTCTGGGGTTATCCCAGACTTGCGGAAGGTGGCACGGGTTGTCCCTGTGCTCAAACAGGGCAACCCCGGGATCCTTGACAACTATCGTCTGATTGCCATTCTGCCTGCCATCAGCAAGCTCCTTGAGAAAGTTGTGGCGGGACAACTCTTGGATTATATCCAGGCTCATGAGCTTCTGTCTCCCTCGCAGCATGGCTTTTGAAAAGGGCACAGCACCACCTCTGCGCTGGTCTGTGTCACTTCTGGGATAAGGGCTGCTATGGACCAGGGCAGACTCTCTGGGGCCATCTTTATTGATCTCTCTAAAGCCTTTGACCTTGTTGACCATGCCTTGCTATGCTCTCAACTTGGGTCTTTGGGCTTATCCCCTCCGGCCCTGAGTTGGTTCTCCAACTACCTTCATGGAAGGCAGCAACTGACCAAATATAGTAAGGTGCTTTTGGAAGTCACCCCGTGTCCTCAGGGGTCCCCAAGGGGTCAGTGCTTGGGCCCCTGCTTTTTTCCATCTTCATCAACGACCTTCCCTCCTCGGTGGCCTCCTGCAGGGCTGTCCTGTATGCTGATGGCCTTGTTATCCTCACTCATTCAAAGGATATTGGGGTCATTAACCACCAACTGAGTGAGGGTTTCAGGAGTGTCCATTCCTGGATATCATCCCATAAACTGGTCCGAAATCTTAAAAAGACCCAGGCCATGCTGTTCGGTTCCCTGGCCAAGTTAAAGGCCTCCTCTGTTCCTATGTGCATCTCGGGTATTGATGGCACTCCTGTTCTCACCACCGATTCTGTCAAATACCTTGGAGTGACACTTGACCCGCAGCTCGATCTTGGTCAGCATATCCAAAATGCGTGTAGAGCTGTTAACTGGAAATTGGGTCTGGCTTACAGGGCAAAGAATAACCTTACTCCAGCTGCTCGCCTAGCACTGTCTAGAGGGGTGTTTCTACCATCCCTCTGTTATGGGCTCCTTTTGTTTGCCAATACCTCCAAGATCCACCTCTCTAGATGGACCGTTGCCTATAACATCTGCCGTTTTGCTCTTGGAGTCCCTCGTCTCACTCACCACTGTGATCTGTACAGTAAGCTCAACTGGCTCTCCCCGCCCAATTATTTGAATTTTGTTGTGGGCAGTTTCACGGGTAAGGTACTGGGTACTGGCACCCCGGACTGGCGGAGCTCCTTGTGCCAGCAGCCCCGCTACCTACCCGCTAAGGTCACTAGGCCCTGCTATCCTTAAGGTTCCTCCTACTCGTACCAAAATGGGGGACAGGGACTTTGCGGCATGTGCCCCTAGACTGTGGAACTCCTTTCCTGTCCAGGTCCGGACCTCCTCCAAGTCGGGCCTACACACCTCCCTGTGGAACCACTTGAAGCTCTCGTCAGTATGTAACTGTATTAACCCTCCCTGATTAGCCTGGTCCTCTGCACAGTATACTTGAAGTGTATTCATTCCATGTATCTTGCAAATGTGTAAAAATTTTGTATATATCTGTATATATATTGCTGGTGACGTTGTGTCTGTGACGCTGTACCTTAGCATATTGACTATGATTACTGTTGTGACCTGAGATATCTTACTATGTATGTTATGCTTCTCCTGACATCTGTGTATCTGCCCTACTTGCTTCAAATTGTACTCTGTATGTTCTTTGATTTCCTGTGCTCTCCTGGGTCGTACCTGAAAGTAGGCATGTGTTTGTCTAGTGTACTTACCTGGTTAACAAAAGCTAAATAAATAAAACCTAATTTCTACATTTATTCTAATATTCCAATTCTAATTTCCATAGGGAACCACTAAATACTTATTTACTATCATATCTAATTCATTATCAAGATGCAGAAACCTTGTCATGAGTTCAGTCCCTCTTATTTGGTATCCAAACACATAAACACATATTAGCCATTTTGCATATATCTACATCCAGGTAAGGCGGCACCACTGTTAGAGGACCAAAGGGGGGGAGGGGAAGGCGGAGAGAAGGAAGGAATGGGGGGTTGAATCCCAACATCCTTACATTTTAATTCATAGAATCATAGAAATCTGCCAGCAGAAAAGGACCCCTCAACCCATCCAGTCTGCCCGTAACCCCCCCCCAGGAAGACCCACTCCCTCCCTTACCAGCTTGCCCTTTGCTCACTAGGCCCATATGCATGTCCCAGACTCTTTTAAAGTTGTCTACTGTATCCGCCCCCACCACCCAATCTGACAGCCTGTTCCATCGCTGTACCACCCTCTCGGTAAAGAACCTCCCCCGATGTCCCCTCTGAATCTGCTCCCCTCTAGTTTGTAGGTATGCCCCCTAGTGGAATTGTTCTTACTCAGTTTGAAGATGCTGTCAACCCTTAACCTATTTATGCCCTTCAAGTATTTGAATGTCTCCACCTTATCCCCCTCCTCTCCTCCAGTGTGTGTACAGGCCCAGTTCTCCCAGTCTTTCCTCGTATGACCTCCCCTGCAACCCCCACACCATTTTGGTTGCTCCTCTCTGGACCCTTTCCAACCTATCCTTGTCCCCTTGCAGGTATGGCCTCCAGAACTGGACCCGGTATTCCATGTACGGCCTGACCATGGTTTTGTATAGAGGCAGGATCACCTCCCTTCTCCTGCTTGTGAAACCCCTCCTTATGCATGCCAACATTCTTAGTATCTTTCCGGCTGCTCTGTCCCACTGACTCCGGACTTTCAGATTGTCGGAAATGGGTATCCCCTGGTCTTTTTCCTGTTCTGTTCCCCCGCTGGTTATCGCTTTTGGGTTTACACCCAATATGCATAATTCTGCACTTTTTTGTTGTTGAACCGTAGCTGCCACCTTTCTGACCACTCCTCCAGCCTGACCAAATCCTCCACCCCCGCCCTCTGCCTTATCAACCCTGTTACTACATATCTTCATGTTGTCCACAAACAGACACACCTTCCCCCGTAGACCCTCTGTGATGTCCCCAACGTATATGTTGAAAAGTATGGGTCCCAACTCAGACCCCTGGGGAACCCCACTCATCACCGTTTCTTTTTTCGAGTGCACCCCATTCACAACAACCCTCTGTGTCCTCCCCTCCAACCAATGCCCTATCCAGTTCATGAACTTGCTCCCCACTCCCAGGCTTTCTACCTTACCTATCAGTCTCCTGTGTGGGATGGTGTCAGATGCCTTCCTGAAGTCAAGGTAGGCCATGTCCACTTCCCCACCCTGGTCCCATATTTCTGTCACTCTGTCAAAGAATTCAGTCAGATTGGTCTGACAAGACCTACCACCTGTGAATCTATGCTGATTGTTATTTAGGAGGCCTTCCCCCCTGCAGATATTTAATCAGCCTTTCCTTAACCAGTGTCTCTATTAGCTTGCCGACCACAAGGTAAGGCTAACCGGTCGGTAATTTCCCAGTCCCCCCTTATGTAAAGGTACTACCTCAGCCTTTTTCCAGTCCCCAGGAACCCTTCCCTTGTGCAGTGACAGGTTAAATAGCCCCGTGAGTGGTGTTGCCAATTCCCATTTTAATTCTTTGAGCATCCTCGGGTGGATCCTGTCTGGTCCCTGTCGACTTATCCATCCGTAGCTTTCCCATTTCTTCCAGTACCCTAGTCTCCACAAAGGGGCTTGAGTCCATCTCCCTACCCTTCCTCCCCCTATTATCTAATTTTGGCCCATCCCCCTCCATCACCATGAAGACCGATGTGAAGTATCTATTTAGGACATCAGCTTTTTCTATGTCATCCTCCACCAGTGCTCCCCCTTGAGCCTTATAATCCCGTGCTTCCCTTTCTTTCTGTCACTCAGGTATCTGTAAAACCTCTTGTCTCCCCTTTTCACCTCCCTTGCTATACGCTTTTCTGTTTCAGCCTTCGCCTGCCTGATCACCTTCCCCATTGCATTTAGTTTTTCCTTATACACCTCCCTGTCTGTCTCCCTCTGCGATGCCTTATATATCCTGAATGCCCTCCTCTTCTCCCTAACTGCATTCCTCACCTCTGGTGTAAACGAAAGCGGTTTCCTTCCCCCCTTCTTCTTGCTCAGCATCCTAATGCATAGCTCTGTAGCTTTCAATATTCCCCCCCACATCTTCCAGGTTCTCCTTCCCCTCCTGGACCAATGCCCTCACCCTCCTAAAATCTGCCTTCCTAAAGTCTAGCACCCTAGTGTTTGAGCTGCCCTTCTCCTTCCCCTTTCTGATTCTAAATGTTACCGTCCTATGGTCACTGTCACTCAAGTTTTCCCCAACCCTTACCCTGTTGACACTGTACCCATTTGTCATAACTAGGTCAAGTATGGTCCTCCCCGTAGTAGGTTCTATTACCTATTGGTTGATGAGTACCTCCTGCAAGGCTTCCAGTAACTCTCTACTTCTATCCATGGCTGCTGCCGGGATGTCCCAATCTACGACTGGCAGATTTAGATCTCCCAACACCATGATTTCCCCTTTGCTGGCCATTTCCTGTATCTCCTTACCCACCTGTCTGTCTGCTTCATCCCCTTGATTCAGTGGGCTGTAGACCACCCCTACCTTCACTGCCTTCCCTCCTGCTCTGTTTAAAGTCACCTATAGGGTCTCCGCAGGCCCATCCCCCCACACACATCATCGCCCTAATACCCTGTTTTACATAAAGGGCAACCCCCCTCCCTTTCCCTGTCCTGTCCCTCCTGTATAGAACATACCCAGGTATTTCTGCCTCCCAGCTGTGGTTTTCAGTCCACCAGTTCTCCATAACTGCAACTAGGTCCAGGTCATCCTCCGCCACTGTTGCCTGCAGTTCTCCTATCTTATTACCCAGACTCCTGGCATTTGTCAGCAAACCCCTCCACCAGCCCCTCCCCTCTCCCTCCCCCCTGTTGGCTTCTCTTGCCCCCGTCTGGGGGGGAGAGCGAGTTAGGCCAGTTCCTCCCATCCCCACTGGGCTACACCTAGCTTCGCCCTCCTCCTATCCTAGTTTAAAGCACTCCCTAGTATTTTATCTATATAGCCCTGTAGCTTCCCCCTCAGAATCCTAGCTCCCTCGTCATTTATATGCAACCTGTCCCTCGCATACAGACATTGATCTAACCATGTGTCTTCCCAATCACCTATATATTTGTAGCCCTCCCTCCTATACCACTGTTTTTATTAATTATATTTTTATTTTTAATGTGTCTACATTAATTTATGTATATCCACATTTATCTCAAAAATATAGATCTATTCCATCCTTTAGGGCCTGGATATCTTAGGGCCCCTAACTTATAGATCCAAAAAGCTTCCTTCCTGCACAGTAGTAAATCCTGATCCCCTCCCCTCAGTCCAAGGACCACTTTTTCTATTCCTTGGAATGTGAATCTGTGGTCTCCCTTATTTTCATTAACCTGGATGTGTTGTCCAGTGCATTATATGCATCCATTCCACAAATCGAGCAGAGATGTTCTCCTATTCTGTTTTTAAAGAGCCTCTTCATTTTCCCAACACAGAAAGCTGTGCAACAGCATGTTGCCAGGTACACCACTCCCTGGGTGCTGCAGTTAATAAATTGCTTAATTTCATACTCTTTACTATTGTTAACCCGTGCTAAAAGTTTTAGACTTGTTTACATGTTGGCAGTATACACATCTGCCACATGGGCAGCAGCCTTGTGGTTGTGCAGGCAGCCAGGTTGGTGTACGTGGCATTTCTGTCTGGAGGAAGCTGTGTACAAGGCGGTCCCTCAAATTTGTACCATACCTGTACATCACCCTGGGTGGTAATCTGGCAATTTCCATTAATGCTGGCTCTGTTTCAAGAACTGGCCAGAAAAATTATAGAAAAAGCTTCAAGAAAATGTAGTGTTTCCTTTTGATACCTGATGATGATATATAAAAATATGGTTACTCAACATATAAACAAACAATGAACTACTGCTGGCCCAATGATATGGCAGCTGAGTGACGTGCTGCCATCAAGGAGACTTGGGTTCAAGAGTATACTCAAGCACTCAGGACCTGTGCTGTATGTTAATGCTGCCAAGGAGACCACTCTTACAACTGCGGATCATGGTTCCCATACCCTGAGGATGTGAGACCACTCTTACAACTGTGAGAGTGGTCTCCACATCAGTATTAATATATTATTCATCAAGGTCAGTCAATAATATATGAAAACACATTTTTAAACTCCCCCAAATGAGCCCGCTTCCAGGGTACCTGCACATAAGACACTCCTTACAGAATAAGAGCATCTTACACACAGGGGAAGGCGTGCTCTGATTGGTCAGAAGCACTGCCCCCCACCTCCACTCTGTAATGAGGTTATGTATGTGCGTGCTGCACAGTGGCACACAGTGTAGTGTACTCTTTACAGTGAAGGACTATGAGCCAGGAGTGGCTGGCTCAGATCACAACTTAGTCACTGGTTCTGCGGCTTTTTTTTAGATGTGTGATTTTAAAGTCTCAAAACAATGCAAGTGTTGGCTATTGTCTCCAGGCCAGCAGACAACATTATTGGCTTCTGGACCCTTGCCAGCCTGTATGATTAGTTAATTTTCTTCAAAAAAGGCGGTTTCCATTTCCTACTTCTGTGAGGTAACGCTTCAGCTGGGTATTAACTATTGCTTCATGATGCCAGCAGGAGGTAAGGTTCCAATGAGGAGGAAATGCAGGGTTTGCCAGAGACCCCTTCAACCAACTACTGTGGGCCGAGTTTGTCTAAACCATTTCTACAAACTGACCATGCCAGTGCTATACCTTTGTAGAACATCCGTAGGGCAAAGATCCTTCCGCTACCGTGCCCCTCTCTAGCTCAGCACGTTACCACCCTCACTCTCCCAGACCCATAGCATCTCACTATTCAAAACAGGCCTTAAAGCTCAACTACTGGAGAGTGCTAAATGTGACTGTGGCTAACGCTGCCCACCCTCTTTGCTCCCAAATCCTCCAGATTTCCTGACACAGGGCCTCTCTAGACCCTATGAAACGGCATCTTACAAGTCTCTGTCTAGGGATTCCAAGAATGCTACGTAATTACCTCACAAGCTAAATAAGTTCAAGTCTGGACTGCTCTGTCAATACTGCCTGTTTATGTTCATCTTTGACTGTATTTGTTTATCCAACCCCCTGTAACCGACGTGGAGCCTTTGCAAAAGAGTCTGTGACTCAAAGGATTGTAATTCCGATTGTATTCAATAAATAAAAAAAAATACCATGGCTGGCCTTTCCATCCAGCTCTGAACAAGAGTTGAACACTGTCACTCAGCACACAGAGGATGCTAATTTCCAGATATCAGAGGATCCATCCAAGAAGATCAGTGACGTGTTTCAGGGGGCTACGCTTCTCAATCCACAGCTAGCAGTAAGCCTAAACAAGGCATTTGAGCAGGACGAGACAAAGGGGGGTATTAAGTAGGCAAGATTAAAGGAGGTGGGGAACACAGAAGTTAAAAATAAGGGAGGGGGTAAGGCATGGAGAGCCATGTACGCCAATGTACAGAGTCTCAGAAACAAAATTCCAGACCTGGAAGACATTATGGTGGAGGCTATCCCAGATTTGGTGGCCATAACGGAGTTGTGTACTGAGCAATATAACTGGGACATGACCACACCTAGATACTGTCTGTTCAGGAGAACAGGGTGTGTGAGGGATGGGGTTGAACTGTATGTGAAGGAGGGAATCAAGGCCCTGAAGGTACAAGGGCACTCAAAGGAAAAGGAAGGGCTTGAGGTGCTGTGGGTTATCTTGGAGACAGACTTTAGGAAGAGGAGTTAAGTAGGGTACTTGGGGAAGCATCATCAAAGTGGCAAGTAAGGGGGAGATGCAGCTAGCTGGTTATCAGATGTGGAGTGGAGTCTTCCAGATACAGGTTCCGCAAGGATCAGGGCCATCCTTGACTCCCTACAAGGGTTTTTTTCTCAGACAGCTAGTCAAAGAACCAACTAGGTAAGGGGCAGTGCTGTACCTGGTGCTTGCAAACAGGGACAGCATGCAGAGTCCCAGCAAGCAGTCCTCCAGGTATCAGTGATCACCATACAGTGTGGTGCAACATAAAGACAAGGCAAGGCAAAGTTTAATTATAGGATGCCCAATCCCGGAGGCTCTGGGCACCTTACATAAAAACACAGGCAGTGTATTAAGTAAAACATACATGACAAATAAAACCACAACAAGCAAAACAATAAACTTCAGAAATAACATTTAACATTTAACTTTTAGTTGGCAGTTTCTTAGGGCTGGTCAGATGGATTCAGCAGGGAAAGCCATAGTGAACAAACAGGCCTTGAAACTACTCTTAAACTTCTCGACCGATGGGACCTCGCTGAGAACAGCTGGAAGAGAGTTCCATAGGATCAGTTCAACGACACTGAAAGCCCAGTCACCGGAGTTTCTTAGTCTGGTCCTAGGAACTTCAAGGAGGCCCCTGGTTGAGGAGCGGAGGAAGCGGGCTTAGGTGTCAGGTATTAGGAGATTGACCAGGTAGCCAGGGCCAAGTCCATGTTGGGCCTTGTAAGTGAATAAACTCACCTTGAAGATAACCCTCCACCTGACCGGCAGCCAATGCAGAGCATGCAGCACTGGGGTCACATGGCTGGACCTGGAAAGGCCAGTCAGCAACCTGGCAGCTGCGTTCTGCACCAACTGCAGCTAGTGAAGGGTATCTCCAGAGACCCTGAAGTAGAGAGCATTGCAGTAATCCAGCCTGGATGTCACAATGGCATGTACCAGTGTGGGCAGGTCTTCGGGCAGAACTAGGGGCTTGATCCTGGCAATGTTCCTCAAGTGATAAAAAAACGTTTTGGACAACAGCCGACACCTGAGCTTCATGTGTCAGTCTGTCATCCAGGAACACACCCAGATCTCGCACCCTAGAGGAGGCTATTGACGACGAGGTTCCCAGGAATAAACCAGTGACCACTTCAGAGGCACTCCCATCACACCCTCATCCCGACTCAATCACTAGGACCTCCATCTTATCTGGGTTCAGTCATAACCAGCTGGACGATATCCAATCTTTATCTCGGCCAGGCAGCTATTTAGCACTTCAACAGCATTCGGTGTTCCAGGGGCAAAGGACAAGTACAATTGGGTATCATCTGCATAGCAGTGAAAACCCACATTGTACTGCGTAATGAGCTCACCCAGGGGCAGCATGTACACTGCAAATAACATCGTCGACAAGATCAATCCCTGAGGTGCTTCACATGGTAGGAACTTAAGGGAGGAGGAGAAATTCCCCATTACCACCTATTGCTTCCTGCCAGAGAGATAGGACTCAAACCAGCTGATGACCGTGCCGGTGAGTCCACAAAACTCTCAAAGGTGATCAAGAAGCACAATGTTATCTACAGTGTCAAAAGCTGATGAGAGATCAAGGAGAACAAGAATTGACCTGTCTCCTCTATCTCTAGACCTGAGGAGGTCATTGTGCACCCTAACTAATGCTGTTTCGGTGCTATACCTGGCTGTGAAACCTGACTGGAGTGGCTCATAGATGTCAAAGGCCATGAGGTGCTCCTCGAGCTGCTGTGCCACAGTTTTCTCAACAGCAAAGGTTGAAAATTGGGCGGTAATTCACCAGGGTATCTGGGTTGAGAGATAGCTTCTTCAGAAGGGGTCTCACCTGAGCCTCTTTCAAGGCCTCCAGAAAGACCCCCTCTAACAATGAACACCGGACAATCCCGATGAACACTGGGCCAATGGAACCAACACATCTCAGCAAGAAATGAGTTGGTGCTGGGTCCAGTCCACAATATGTGTGTTTCAGCTTCTAGATGACCTCAGTGACCTCAGCCACCCCCACCGGTTTAAACTCATCCCAGACAAGTGGAGTGCCTCTGCTACACCCAGGCCGATCACTGCAAGTCACAATGCTGCTCGTTGACAGAATCCATTCCAGGTAGCGGAGACTCTGTCTGAGAAGAACTGAGCAAACTCATCACATAAAGTGGTTGAAAAAGCTTTTCTTGGCTGCAGACAGACCAGATGAAGAAGTCTGTCGACAGTCCAAAAAAGCTGAGGTGGTCGGTTCTTCCCGGCAGCAATCTCCCTGGACAGGAACTCTGCCTTCTTACTGTTGAGTGCCCCCGGTACTCCAAATCATGGGCTCGCAGAGCCAGCCTGTCCACATCCGACCGTGTCTTCCGCCAACAACGTTCCAGCTTCTGACCCCTGATCTTCATCGCCTTGAGATCCCCATCAAACTAATCCTATACCCTACTTGGTCATAATTCTCAAACGAGAAATTTGAATTCAATGAATTTACTACATGTAACACTCCATTCGTAGTGTAGGTGTCAGTGTGGCTCAGTTGGTAGCACATCCTCCTCTGGACCAGAAGGTCATGGGTTCTCGTCCCACACCGGGATTGGACTTGCACCTAAAAATCGCTGGCATCTGAGTGCAGTATTGGGGGTGCTGTACTGCTGGGGCGTGCCGTCCTTTGGATGAGACGTTAAACCGAGGTCCCTTCTGCCCATCCTGGTGTTGTCCTGGTGGGTGTCCAGGTGGAAGTAAAAGAACCCAGGGCACTCTTCGCAAAGAGTAAGGAACATTCCCGGTGTCCCGGCAAACATTCCCTTTCCCATAAACCGGTTCATGCAATTATCCAGGCTGTGTGTGGGTGATGATGTGCGATATGGCCGCCACCACACATTCAGTCACTTCACTACCAGTCTAGCATTGCTTGTAAAGCGCTTTGGATGTATGAAAAAGTGCTATATAAATGCTGATTCTTCTTCTTCTTCTTCTATATTTGCTGGTGTCCATGCAAGAAGTATTACAATACATTGGTAAACCTGTGAGACCAGTTAAGCTTAGGATACAAGAGCATATTAGAGCCATTATAAATGGCAACATGTTGAATGCTATAGGGGCACACTTTACTGAATCGCACAGCAGTAGACCAGACTCTTTGAAGTATACCATATCACAGCATGTTAGGAGAAATCCAAAAGAAGGGAATAGGGAACAGACTCTGGAACAGAAAAGAAACTAAGCTAAGTAGATTCCCGTCAAACTCAAAACTGCGGTTCCAACGGGTTTGAATGAAGAAACTGACTTCAGCCCTTGTTTATAAGTCGTGTTTAATATGGTTTTCTTCTCCCCCCTTTCTTTCTTTCTTCCCCCTTTGACCCCCTGAACCCTCCCCATCTGAGCTTTTTTGAAAACATTCATTATTTGACCTTTTGCATATCCTTTGACCTCCATGTGTTTCACGGGCCAACATTTTATAAGGCTGACATTCAGTAAAACTACAAGACTGATTCTTCTATCTAAGGTCACATGATCCTGCACAGTTAAAGATTTAAATATTTTTGTTCTGTGATGTGCAGGTCTTTTTAAAGTAGTGCTACTTGTGTTTTTTGTTTTCTTTCCCTCCCCCCCCCCACCCCCACTCCTCATTTTTCCTTATTCAACAATTGTAGTCTTTATGTCTCTTGGTATACCTATTCCTGATTTTCTAAATAACTTAAAATTGTGCATATTTATAATACGTAGATGGCAAAACATGAGACCTAAAGGAAGTTAAAATAATATGTCCTCTCTCTCATATGGTTCTAGGTGCAGTACCTGATTAGTGCTAACCTAACATGTATTATTGCTGAAATGTATATTTATTTGATGTAAAAAGAAGTAATATGGTTCGCACAGTCAAGATTTTAATAATAAATGTTACAGTAAACTAGTTTGTAGTTTTTATTTATTTATTTATTTTTTATAGCCCCTCTCCTTCTGCCATGGTGGAACTTCTTCGGGGAATCCCTAGACTGTGCTCCCCTAGTCCCTCCCCGGGTACCTACCTTGGTGTCGCTCGGACCTACCTCCATGCTGCCTCGGCCTACCCCCTCCCGGGCGGGGAGGAGGGGGGAGACCCATTTTAACCCCCTCCAGTCCATCAGTGTGTGTCGGGAGGTCCATCTGCGGCATCCAACGATAGCCTGGTTATGGGTTATCTGGGGCAGTCGGGTCCCGTCTCCGTCCTCCACGATAGGTTCCATTTTCTGTTTTTCGGTCCCCTCCCACAGGACGTGAGTATGCTAGAGAAACCTAGGGGCGGCGCACATCGAGACGTGCTAGCGCTCCGGTCTCCGGCCCACATCCTCCCTCCCTTCTGTATGCAGTCCCGCTGCACCTCCACCCGTGGTCACCCAGGTGGCGGTAGAGCTGCAGGGCATGCATCCCCTCCCTCTCCAGAGGAGGAGAGCGGCCGCTGGGCGCTCAGTCCTTCTCCCCCCAGCCGACCCTCCAGCCGCCTGAGACCGTTCCCGAACCCGGGTTGCTGGCACTGCAAGCGAGAACCCTACTGCTGCGCCGGCGGGCCGGCCTGTTTTTTTATTTATTGATAACTAGGGTTAACACCTTTGAGCTAGGAGCTCATTTACAAAGGTTCTGCGTCAGTGGGAGGAAAGACAGTACTACAAAGGATTAGACAACAGAGAGTATAAAACATGGACAATAATTACAGCGGTTTATACAAGCAGGTTTGTACATACAAGACATAACAATAGAGGGTAAGATACCCTCAGTTTGCGTATATAGTAGTTAGTGGAAAGAATAGTTGGAGGTAGGGGAAAAAAGAAGTTAGAGATGGGGGTAAGGTGGTAGTAGGTGGGGGAGGGTGGTGAGGTAAGAAAAAGAGTTGCAGCAGTCATGGACTTTGTCAAGGGAGAGGGTGTGGGGGGAGGTTGGAAGGCGGAGAGTGGCCAAGCCAGAGCAGCGAGCCACTAGGTGGAAGGGTAGTAGGGTGAGGGAGGGAGTGTAGGGGGAGGGTAGAGGTGACATGGGACCATGCCAATGCAGGGAGCCGCTAAGAGGCAGGGCAGAGACTATTGGCAAGGGGGACTAATGGAAGGAGTCACAGGTGCTGGATGTGGAAAGATGTTGGCGTAGCAGTCTCTTGAAAGGGCCCAGAGTAGGTTGGTTGGAGATGTCCCAGCTGAGGGCATTAAACCAGAAGGGTGCTCTGTAGGCAAAGGAGGGTTGACCCTGCATCGTTCAAAGACGAGGAATACGGAAGAGGTGCGTGCCTGCACTTCTTGTCCGGTGTGAGTTGCTGCTGTGTGGTTGAAGTAGGTTTACTGTGCCATGAGGAAGAATGCCAAGTAGAGTCTTTTAGGCCAGCAAACAGGTTCGGTAGTGTAACCTCTCACTGACTTGGAGCAAGCCCGTTTGAGCATAGAGGTCACAGGTATGGGTGAGACGTTCGGCTCCTGTGAAAGTCTGCAGGCTTTGTTCAGCACAACCGATATTCTGCGGAGGGCAGTGTGGCAAGCAGCACCATAGATAACCAAGCCATAGTCTATGACAGAGAGTATGGAGCTGTTGATGGCTAGTCCAAGGGCGTCTGAAGTGAGACAGTGCTTGTGCCTGTGGAGGAGACTGATTTTTGTGGTTGACAGTCCTAGAAACATTGCTGATGTGCTGGTCATAGGCCAGACTGCTGTCAAGTGTGACCCTAAGATATTTAAAGTGCTGGGTGCGTTCGAGTAGAGTTCCAGATCGGGTACTGATTTTGAGAGCGTGGGACTTGTACTTGTTCCGAGTGCTGCAAGACATCATGTAGTTTGACTAATGAGTATTAGTTTATAAGCCTTCACCGGTGATGTGTTCCACTTACAGTGTATGGGTCTTTAAAAATGTACTATAAAAGAGGTGTTGTTCACTATTCTGGAGACCCGCCCTCTCAGGAAGGCCTTGTGTTGGACTGAAGCACTGGGGATGTAGGATGGTGTTTGTCCTGGGCACCTTGCTGCAGTAATAAATTTGTTACTTTATTCAATACCTTTTATCTCCTGGTGAATTATTGTGGTAAGAGTGCAGAGTTCCCTTTTCTTTTAGTCAACAGTTCACTGAAAATGGGCATGGTTCTGGAGGACTGGTGAAGAGCTGACATGGTCTTTCTACATAAGTGCAGCAGCGGGGAGGAGACTAGTAACTACAGGCTGATCAGTTTTCATTGATGGGGGAAATTTAATGGAAACGCTTCTAAAGGAAAGGCTGATGGAGTATCCAATGGGCTGCAAGCCTGCAGACAGCATTGATTGCTGTGGTGGTGGTGGTGGGGGGTCATTTTGGATGTTAATTTCTTTGACTGGGTGACCAGGGAAATAGATCAGGGGAGGGTAGTGGACGTGACCTTTCTGGACTTTAGCAAGGCCTTTGACACTGTACCACATAGGAGACCGAAAGAAACTGAGCAGCCTAAAGGAGAGATGAAAAGTGGAGAATTGGGTTAGAACCTGGATAGCAGATAGCCAACAGAAGGTGGTGGTTAATGGCACTCGCTCTAATGATGAGAGAGTGACCAGCGGGGTGCCACAGGGTTCAGTACTGGTACCAGTCCTCTTCAGTGTCTTTATAAGTGACACTGCGAAGAACAGGAAGGGAAGATATGCCTCTTTGCAGATGATTCCAAAATCTGCAATAGGGTGGACTCTAGGGAGGGGTTAGAGAAGAGATTGTGCAGGGGTCTTTGGAAACTCAAGAAGTGGTCAAGAGCATGGCAGTTGGCATTCAATGCCAGAAGTGCAAAATAATGCACCCAGTGCACAAAACCAAGGACTGAATATAGGATTGGGGGTACTGACAGTCACTAAGCAGGAAAGGGACTTTGGTATCTTGACCAGATGGAATGAGGAGCTACAAACTACATACACTTCTGAAACTTGATCTAGAGATTCCCTTTCAACTTTTTATTTATTTATTATGTTCACGTCCCCTTCTCTCTGCAGACGGCCTTTCCTTGGGGACTCCCATGGCAGGGGCCAGCCTAAGCCCCGGAGTTCGGTCCATTCGGCCCCCATCCTACTGTGCATCACCACCCGGGCAAGGAAGTGGGAGGTCCAGAAGCCTCCCCACTTGCTCCATATGTGTCGGGCCTCCGATCGATGCTCCACAACTGTACTGCACCCCCACCGGGGCCCTTCACCAGACACAGCTACAGGGTCATTTTCCGTTTTTCTCTCCATTTTCCCTTGAGGATGTCGGCAGCCAAGGAGGTCCGTAGAGACATGCACACGTTGAGACGTGCCACCGCTATAGACCCCAGCTGATGTCCTCCCCTCCCATTTGGTGCCCTGCATTGCACCTCCACCTGGGTGCACCCAGATGGTGGTGTTGCAGCAGGAGTGACATCCTTCCTTCCCCAGAGGAGGAGAGCACCCCTCGGGTGCTCAATCCTCCCCCCCCCCCACAGCTGACCCTCCAGCAACCTAGGTTCATTCCCGAACCTCGGTTGCCGGCACTGCAAGTGGTAATGCAACCGTTGCGCCCCCCTTTCAACTCTTAAGATCATGGCCTCTAACCAGGGGTGAGAGTTTGCCTGGAAGTGTAGAATTCACTTCTTTTGCACTCCAAAAATTCAGGTAAAGTATATGGGAGAGAAAGATGACTGAGTGTGGAACAGCTCAAGCTGACCAGTCCCATATTTTTTGGTCCTACTCCTCATTAAAGACATTTTGGGAAGCCACCAGTTTTCCTTGATGTCCCTTTCAACCGATTTGCTTCACCCCAGCACAGTCCTACTTTCCATTCCTCCTCCTCCTGGTGTCAGGTTGAAATCTCGTTCCCTGGTACCAATACTTCTGTTAGAAGCAAAGAAAGCTGTAACAAGGTTATGGCTTCAAGATACAGTCCCTGCTGTTGGCCACTGGCAGCAGATAGTGACTAATATACTGTATATACCTTTGAGAAACTTACATTCTGTTTGCAGGGGAGGCTTTCTCAATTTCAGGATAAATGGCAACCCTGGTTTATCTATTTATGTGGCTCAGAATCCCTCATTTGTGCCATGATATTTGACACACGTGGACTGGCAGCCTCATGATTATCTCTTTCTGTTGTCTGTCAGTACAGGGCTCACATGCCTTCAGAATGTAACTCTATAGCCAGCCCAGCGGCACTGAGGGATGAGGCATCCGCCTTACCTCATGCCACGCCAGCGACCCGAGTTCAGGAGCGAGCTCAAGCCGCCGGGGGTCGCAAGGGAAGGGGAGGATTGGGCATCCAGAGGACTTTCTTCTCTCTTGGGAGAGAGGGGGGACTGATACCTGCGGCGCTAGTGGCTCTTAACGGAGACTGGGAGAACAGCATCTGAGGGTTGTATGGAGGGGGAAGGTGTCGGCGGACATCCTGTATGCGGGTGTGGGATCGTGTCCGCCACACACTGGCTGTCAATGCACGTCTGTGCCTTCGTGGGGGGGCGGGACACAGAAAAAGTGGAAAACCTCAGATCGCAGGAGGGCGACGACAACCTCTAGGGATTGGCCCACACACCCACCGCCAGACAGTGCCCAACCAGCTCTCCAGGTCTCTCTCTCTCTCTACTCCCAAGCCACGGCCTACTGGATTTCAGAAAGGGCACCAGGTAGGAGTAGATGGCCCTGCCTGAGCCTCGGGTGGGTGTGGAAGCCGGGGGTTGGCCGGGAACTCTGTGGATTGGGAGGGGAGATCCAGCACCCAATTTCCTGGTGGGGAGGGCCTCAGGCAGGGCGGCAAGGAGCCAGTTGAGTGAGGTCATCTGAGGGAGATCCAGCAAGCCGATGACCAGAGGGAGAAAGAATAAAAAAAAAGAATGTAACTCTATATGAGTCTGTTATTTACCTTGCTGTTTTTATTTTTACCATGTGCCAGCCCACTGGTGCATTGGTAGGATATTTGCTTGCAACACCAACTCCCCGGGTTCAGAAACAGACCAGAGGGGTCGGAGTGATGGCCGGGGGAAGGAGGATTGAGCATCCCATGGACTGCTGTTTTCCTCTGGGGGGGTGGGTGGTGGGAGAGCATCTGGCGCATGATCAACCCCTGGCGGAGGCCGGGGCGAGCAACTGCCAGTGCTGAAGTTGTTGGGAGGTGTGTCAGACATCAGCACTTTGGCACAATACATCATTGCACACCATGCTTCCCGGGGATCTATAGCAAAGAAAAATGCCGGCTCTGTGGATGACACCCCACTTCTCCGGTCCCGCTATGCCCACCACGGCACTTGGCTGATGACCAAGCTTACAGTCTTTGTCAGTACAGCCGACCCTCAACCTCGCTGGGGGGAGGGGAGAGGAAGACCAGTGGTCTGAAGGCTACATCAGTGACATAGCAGAGGGGCTGCAGGGGAAGGTCTGCCTTTTTGCTGATGGTACGAAGATGTGCAACAGGATGGACACCCCAGAGGGGATGGAGGCTATGTCGGAAGATCTAAGGTTGCTGGAGGGGTGGTCAGAAGCATGGCAACTAAAATTTAGTGCCAAAGCGCCAAAAAATGCACAGTGATGCACAAGGGGCAGAATAATCCACAAGCAAATTATACACCGGGGAATGAAAGGAACTGAGCAGGAGAAGGATCTGGGAATTATAAACACAAACAACCTTAAAGTTGGGACCCAATGCAGCAAGGCAGTGGGCAAAGTGAACAGAATGCTGGCGTGCATAGGGAGAGGGATAACTAGTAGGAGGCGGGAGGTGCTGATGCCACTCTACAAAATCCATGGTGAGGCCCCACCTAGAGTACGGGGTTCAGTTCTGGAGACCTCACCTACATCAGTATATAGATGCCATAGAGAGAGAGTTTAGAGAAAGGCCACCAAGATGGTACATGGGCTACGTGGGAAGCCATACAAAGAGAGGTTGAGGATGTTGGATTTGTACCCGCTGGAGACCAGGAGGGAGAGGGGGCACATGATAAAGACATTCAAGTATGTGAAGGGGATTAGTAAAGTGTTGGGGGGGAGCTTATTCACAGGGAGGGTAGGCACTAGAACTAGAGGGCATGGGCTAAGGGAGGAGGGAGGTTCAGGGGAAACTTGAGGGGGCATTACTTCAATGAAAGGGTGGTGGTGCCCAGGAACAGTCTACTGGAGGAAGTAATGCAGGCCAGAACTGTGGAGGGATTCAAGAAGGCATGGGGCAAACACAAGGGGTTGACTGGGGTGTGGAGGGGGGAATCTATGGAAGCTATGGGTGAGGGAGGGCAAGTAAAGAGGGGGAATGGGCAGACTTGATGGGCCAAGAAGGTTCTTTTCTGCTGACACATATCTATGAATCTATGAATCAGCACTGTAGACTATTGGTACCTTTTCAAATTGCTCTGAAATACATATTTTGCAGCGTGTCTACACTGTGAAGAGGCTGTATTTACCGATTTGACCATTAATCACAATTGAGCAGGAATTTTTTCCAAATATCTCTTTATAACTTGTTTGGCCTCTCAAATTCTGTGACTCGTGCTGCTTCAGACATAGTGTCTAAAACTTTCTGGCCTGCCTCACTTACAGAGGTGTTACAATTGTGATTTCTCCTTTACATTGCAATCGGAACCGTTTTCTTGTGACTAAAATGAACCTGTATATGGACTACAAGCATTTTTCAGCTCTACAGCTCAAGTTAATTAACAGCTCAACATATAATTGTACTGGGCATTGCCAGGCGACAGTGTTTCTTAGCACATTTTTTTCACTATGAAACAGTATTTTTTTTTGCTCTTTGAAATATGCACTTCACAGTCATCCACCGGCTGTTATGCAAATGCCTAGGTTTGATTTGCTAATGAAATATGCTCTATTTTCCAAACTATTTCTCAGCATTGTTGTTGCACTGATATTGTTGGACACTAAATACTGGGAAATAAGATATTTACACTACTGGAGATTTGTGTTTTGTTTCCTGAACTACCTGTTCTTGAGTTACTAAATAAAGATAGAGCTGATTCTGCCTTTCCAAAAAAACAGTTAAAATTGGTGTGGATGGTAGTTCTTTTGGAGTGCCTACTGCTGACTTTGTTATGATGCTGTGCTGAATTTCAGACTAACTAGTGGCACACACTGACTCAGGTGTTAGGCTCTCTCTTAGCATACAGAGCAAAAAGCTGTCTCACTCTAGCTGCCCGTCTCTCCTTAGCCAGGGAAGTCCTCCTACCTACGCTCTGCTATGGACTAGTCACCTTCGCTCATGTTGCAAAAACTAATCTAGTAAAGTGGGACTCAGCGTACAACAGCATATGTCGTTTTGCGCTCTCAGCCCCCCACCTCACCCACTGCTGTGAGCTCTTCTCCCGTCTTGAATGGCTTCCACCGGAAACTCACTGTTCCTATGTCATGGCCAACTTCACAGACAGTGTTGTCAGATCTGCCACCACCCTTATTCTCGCTGAATCCCTCTTTCCGGCTACTTCCTCCTACCATCTGCGATCCAGTGACTCTCATGCACTCCTGGTACCAAAGACCCATACTCAAATGAATGACCGAGCCTTCGCTGCGTATGTACCCAGGTTATGGAATTCTCTTCCATCAAGCACTCGCTCCTCTCCCTCCCACCAATGCTTTAAAGCCTCCCTCTGGGGCTTTCTCAAAACAGCCTCTACCTGCATCTGCACTTGATAAACCCCCTCGGCCTATGCCGCTCCAACTAACTGAGACGCTACCTAAATAATATGACATAGGCAGTGCCCCTCTGCACTTTATACTCTTCCTGTACTTACAGCTTACTAGAAGGAATAGACCACTTAGGCCCACCTGCCCAACAGGGAGAGCATTGTTACTGTACAACTTCCTTATCTTGCTCTGGGCCCCCTCTACCCCAATTTGTTTCGTCTCTGCCTACCTGCAAGCCTTGCAGCATTGCTGCCCAGCATGATGAACACTGACTTACATATGACTACCATACTGTTCTTCTACCTACTGCCTGCGTTGTAAACCCCTGTTGTTACTTGTATTGACCCTATGCGCTAATGCTCTTTAATGTAATCCTTCACTTGTTTTTGCCTGATGTTCATGTATGTACCTTGTAATCTTCAGGGTCGCACCTGAAAATAGGCACTTGACTGTCTAGTGTGCTTACCCGGTTAACAAAAGCAAATAAATAAATTAGGAGCAGGAGAGTGGGGTCTCTGGGGTCTCTCTTTTTATCTTCTTTGTGCTGTCCCGTGTGAGTCCTGTGCATACAGCTGTGTGATTTCTGGGAGCTGAGACAGTGTACTTTTCTTGTTCCATGTTTGGCGCTATTTAAGTCACGCTGGAGCTGAGCAGCCAGCTCAGGGGCTGAAGACCCATAGGTGAAAATCACTGTAATCTGCAAAAGTGAATTTATAAGGAGATACATGCATTGGGAGGTCATTAAGGAAGGTCAAGAACAGAAAGGAACTAATGACAGAACCTTGGGAAATGCCTGCACCCAAGGCTGCCTGCAGGCATAGCAAGTACACACAATGTGTATCCTAAATTATTGTAGTTAGAGAGCACTGATTTTAAGTTGGGTCCATCCTGTTGGCAGTGCTTGGTGGTGTTGCTGCCGTAGAAGTTATATTTTCAAAAGATTGCATATCACTTTAAACATCTTGGGACTGCCCTGTATGCACTTATTGGGACTGGTGGGGAAGAGAGAGGGAGTTGCGTATAATAACAGCATGAGACCTTTCCCTCAGGTAGGAGCTGAACTATATGACCACAAGGTCCAACAGGCAAGCCTCTGAGGAGACCGTGTCCATTAGGAGGGGTGGGCTACAGTGTCAGATGCTTTGGCAAGGTCAACAAAATCCCCTTCAGAGTGGTATCAGTGAGCTGAAGTAGAGATGAGACAGTGGAGTGGTCTTCCTTTAACTAGACTGGTAAGGGCTGAGAAAGGAGAAGTCAAGAAGAGTGAGAGCTGGGAAAGGAAAAGGTGCTCTTGAAATTTGGTCAGAACAAGAGTGACAGAGATGGGGGTGGAAGTTACCTGCCGCAAAGCAGTCACCACCTTTGTGGAGGGGAATGCATTTTGCCTTCTCCCATGCACCAGGAACTGTACGAGAAAGGAAGTAAAGGCTGAGGAGATAGTGATGGGGGTGGGGCAGAGAATTAGAAGAGTTTAGGATCAAGTCTGTCAGCACTGTTGCACTGACAAAAGTTAGGAGACAAATGTAGGGAGTTTAGCTGTATGCAAGGAAAGGAAGAAAAAGGAAGGCAGGAGTGGGGGAGAAAGGTGGAAGGGGAAGAAAGTAATGAAAGAGCACATGTGGTGAATAAATGACTAAAGGAGGTGGAAATGCCCTGTTTGAGGACCAGGCTAGAAGATGATTGTTTGGGGGATTCAACAGCAAGTGGATAACCTTCCTGAACTGAGGGGCAGTTAAGATTGTTCCAGAAGTTGAACAAAGCAAAACATGTTGCCTTGGCCAGCCTAGTGTCTTTCATGCAAGTATTATGGGGCTGTATGTACCTAGCCAGACCCACTGGCAAGCCAGAGGCCTTATAAAGGCTCCAAGCAAAGTTACGAGCCGTAAGAAAGGCAATGAGCTCAGCTGAAATACAAGGTAAATGAGAACCTTTAAAATGAACCCTTCTGAAGTGGGGCATGCTTGTCCCAGACTGCTGCAAATTTAGACTGAAATGTGGAACGGGCATCAACGGTATTAGTAGACAAAGAAGTGAGACTGATCAGTGTAGTGAAGGTCATCCAGCAGGGCAGACAAGTCAGGAGACTTGAAAGGCCGTTTCAGGATGCCCTGGAGGGCGTGGGACTTTGGGGCAGTGAACATTGTGCATATAGTGTAGATCATACCGTGGTCACTCAGAACATCAGTCAGTTTGCCAACTTCCAAGATGCAGTGCCGGTGGAAAATCCCTCTCGCTAACTTAAGTGATTAATAATAAGTTTGTGATTGTTCCGTGAGATATAGGCAGACGGTACTTTCACCAAAACTGAATGGGACGACACTCATAACCATAACAGACCTCTCCGGATTGCCAATAAACTTATAGCAATTAGAGTTAAAAGGAATGTGTGCAATACCCTATATGGTTATTTCAACAGTTACCATAGTTGTTCAGAAATTGGTGTGTTAGGATACATTTGGAAAACTACTTTTGTAAAATACTGAAAATACTTTTTAAATAGGGATGTGGAGACATGCATTTTGCAGATTGGAAGGGTGTTATGATGATGTTGCCGCATCATAAGTCTTACCTGTATGCATTGCAGCATGTAAGAACAGTTGGGCTCTGCTAAGAGGCCTTATTACACCATGAAGAAAACCCTGGATTTTATGTTTGGCACAGTTTCATGAGAAAATTATCTGCTTTTTCTTTACAATTTGACAGAATCCCTGTCTCTAGGAGCAGTTTGCTTTAGGCTGCTTAACTGCACACTGTTCGGGCTGGTGAGGCAGTAACATCATCACAGCACACTTCCTGTCTACGAAATGGATCCTTTCACATCACAGTTTTAAAAGTTTTTTGTTGTTGTTTTACTGAAGACATTTACTAAATACAGTATAACCCAGCAGTTGATAGTACATACTGGATCTTTATAGTAACCTTTACAACAATTTTATAGGGAATGCATTCCCTTTACCTCAAATATACATTCTCTTAAATTTACTGTTAGCTTTCTGAGAGTTTGATTCAAACTTTTCCATGAAATGTCAGATAACAGTTATAAAACTTTATCTTGGTAGAAACATGTTCTTTAAAGACTTAAGGGGTGGGTTTGTCAATCCCTAAATAAGTATAATTTAAAGAATACTGAAATTGGCAGGATCCAGCCTTTAACACATGAGCCATTGTGTGCCGTGCATAGACTGATAAATGATTGATAGACATGATGTATTTTTCTTTCTTTCCTTTTTTTTGTGTGGTTCATGTATGCCTACAAGTTTGACAGTTTCTGGGGGAGTTCAGTGGGAGGATTAACAAAAAAATTGTTTGCCTGCAAATTAATTTTGCAAAACGCTGCCTTGCAATTTTTCTTTCAAATTTAGTGGGTTGAAGTTGTCATCACAGCTAATAGTTTTGTTTAGCTTATGGTCTCTTCTTCTCTCCCTCTTTTCTTTCTTCTTTTGGGAGACAGTGTAGCCTAATGGTTAGAACTTCTAAACCTCAAAACCTGGATGTGAATCTCTTACTGCTGGCACTTACTTACTGTGTGACCTTGAGCAAGTCACTCCCCCTGTGCTATAGCTTCTCTGTCCCTCTTTGTAACCTTCTTGAGTATTCCTTATCCCTCTAGTCCCATTAACCTCCATTTATTTTTTGATCTATACTTTTTTGGTCCAGGTTCTGTCTCCATTGCCCCCAGCTGTGGCCCTCTCCTTTCAACCCCCCCCCCCCCGAACTTAGGCTCGTAACTTTGCTTGGAGCCTTTACAAGGCCTCCGGCTTGCCAGTGGGTCTGGCTAAATACGTACAGCTCCATAATGCTTGCATGAAAGGCAGTAGGCTGGAGCATGTATGGGTGGTGAGGCATACAGTGGGCTGCATATGGCACAAGTGTACTGGGTATCATCTTGCAGGCTGAGGAATTTTTCGTGCAGTGTGCCACATCGCTGTGGAAACTAATGCTGCAAAACCATTCAGGAGAGAGGATCGGAGGAGGGTGGTGGCTAGCTGCAAGAGCAGATTTCAGGGAAGTCAGACACAGAAGAGTTGAGAGAATGGAAGGAAAGTGAAGGTCGAGTTGCTAGGGGTGGGTATTCCAGACGGTTGGTAAGTGGACATTAAAGGCAGATGGGCTAGCAGAGGTTTTGCAGCAAGGAATGTAAAATGAGCAAGCAAGGGAGTAGGATGAAAGGATGGAAGGGGTAAGGAGGTCAGCCAGAAGTTAGAAAGGAACGAGGAGCAAGGCAAGATGAAGGGTCTCAAAGGCATGGAAAAGAGAGGTCAGAATAGAGGGATTAGTGATGGGTAAGAGAACAGGTGTTAAAGGCAGAGCAGCAAGAGAAGAAGAAAAGGGATCCATTCTAGTAATTTTGGGGCAGCGCCATAAACCACATCTGCACAGTCAAACTCTATTAGGATAATTTTGATGATGCGTTTATGGTGGACAGGAAGTGGCAGTCAGAATTTATATAGATAGACTACACCAAGCTTAGCACAGAGTTTTTTGTGTATTGTGTCAATGTGGGGGAAAAGGGGATAGGGTTGATATGCTTAAAATGGGGAATAACAACAAGGGGATCTATCAAGAGTCCTGAAGACCGGGGTCAAGTTGGAGCCTCGCTAGCCTCTGTTTAATGCCAGAAGTCATGGAGACATATATTTTTTTTAATATTAACCGAGAATGTCCACTTAATAAAGCTCCACAACTAAGCATGGAGCTACCCCCCCCCCCCGTTAACACTTCCTCTATCACTTTTCAATTCAGCAAAGCATGTGGGAAGGCAAACAAGAGATGCATCAACAGTCACAGAAGGGAGATAAAACTGCCCCTGTACAGTCCCCTGGTCTGACTACACCTGGAGTACTGTGCAATTCTGGATCACACATCTGAGGAAGCAGAGAGATAGGTCAGAAAAAATACAGAGAAAGGAAACAAAAATTATCCAAGGCATCAGGGTAGGTCCTATACGGAGAGATTGTAGAGTCTCAGGGTCCGATTCACAAACTGGACCGGCATAAGCCTCGATTCGCCAGCACAGGCGCATGGGCTTCAAGCAGGTCCACGGATGAGTGGCGGATTCACAGTTGGTATAAACCGCCCGATGCTAGACCAGCTTTTTCTGGTCTATCACTACCGCCCTCCTAACAGGGTTTGCGCCACATGCCTGGTGCAAGCCACCATAAATGGGATAAAAGGTAACAAACGCACACAACCTTTGTGACTAGGGTGCACAGTGCGCCAAAGTGGATGGCACAGCATCGGGACAGATGCAGGTTTGGCACAAGTCGTGCATCCCCTTCTGTGAATCAGGCCCTCAATATGTTGTCTCTGGTATATGGAAGGGAGGGGGGACAGGATAAAAAACATTTAAATAAACACAGGGATACAATATAGCATGGGGAACTTCAGAGTTGTTCAGGATAAGGAACAAAATCTTACGTCGAGAGGGTTCCTGCAGTAGGTTTTCACAAATAGGACTGCACCCCCTGGTGTCAGGACCGCACAGCAAACACCTAGCTAGTAATACATAGCGGGGGACTGCCCCTGGCGTCACATGATGGGATGTCAGTGTGACAGTATATGGGGGTGGTCCCCATGCCCTCCCTCCAGTTCTTTCCCGCCATCGACCTGTATACGTCGGACCTCGCAGTGAACTTGCTTACAGTCGACCGCCATTTTATAAGTATTTCTTGTTCTTTTATTTTGTCCTTTTCTAGTTTAATGCATGTCTTCTCAGTTACATGGAACCAAGAAGAAGTGCTGTCAGTGTGGTTTTCAGATTTGCGTCCTCTGCTTAGGCCTAAAACACAGAGTTGTCGACTGCAACATCTGCCGGTCCTTCAACCAGGCCACGCATGTGAAGCACCACAAAGCTCTCAATGCCCATCTGCTGAAAAAACACCTTGCATCGATGGAAAAGGAGCTTCAGGAGCTGCGGGGACGTTCCTCTTCACCCACCTCTGAGCACAAAAAAAAAAAAGACAGAGAAGCGCCGGGACCGGTTCCCCTCTACCCAGCATTGCCAGGCAGTCAACGGTACTTCAGGTGGGGCATCTTCATCGGTGAGTACTCCTCTTCCTTGTCACAATCTGCTCCAGTGGATCGGTCGCCGCTGCCCCCACCTTAGTCAGAGGGTGACAGGGGTGTTCCTTTCAGGAGGATCTTGCTTTGGGGCCTATCGATAGCTCTCAGGCCGATAAGTCACCCTCCAGCTCGGCCGCCGGGTGCATGGCCTCGGTTGATAAGCCAGACTGCAGCTCTGCTGTTGCCGGCTTAACCGTAACCAATAAGTTGGATGCCAGCTCCTCCGACATCCGCTCGGTCGAGGACGATCAGTCGGTTGCCGGCCTACCCGTTGACCGCTTGGCTGAAGCTGTCCTGTCAGGCCTGATTGTAGTGGCTGACATCGCACAGAGCCAGCTTCCAGGCACCCTCTCATCCCACGAGGGTTCTCCCTCGCAGGACTCTCTGACTCAGCCTGACCCCTCATTTTCGCCTGAACTCCGGGACACAAGTGCTTCTGGCCAAGGGATTCCTTCTCCTACGTCGGGCCTTCTTTACGAGCTTCCTGCTTCACCAGTGGACCTGTCAATGGGTGTCTCTATTCCTTTACCCCCTTCACCTTTCTCGGATCAGACGTCAGGTCCTCTTAGGCCCCCGATGCCAGGCCAGTCTCCCATTTACGTCCCTTCAGACTTGGGGATGGTGTCTGGATCTTTCGTTCCAATGCCAGAGCCCCCGTCTGACCCTTCTGGGGTTTCAGCTGGGACCCCAGGCCTGCCAATGGACCCACATGTTCCTAGTGGTCCCTCGGCCCTGCCTCCTTCTGGGCCTGTCGCATGTGCCAACATCAGGGTATCTGACGCCAGGCCATATGTACCGGGGTACCATCATCAGCCTTACCCCTGTTGGTACCAGACACCTGGTTACCCCCATATTCTTCCTCAGGGTTTCCAGGCTATCAGCCTCCACCACCTCCTCTGTCACCTCCTCCTCAGCCGGAAGCACAGGGAACAATTTTGGCCTGGTGGAAGGATGCCAAATTGCAGTTCCTGCAGGAGGTAGGACACTCCCATCCGGTCGTGGTTTCCACCGCACCCCCTGGGCAGTTCCTAGGAACCCATCCCCAGTCGACCATTGGTCGTCAGATAGGGACTTTAGCAGGTGCCCAGCTGGGTCTCTCTCGGGCATCAGGATCATGGAGGAGGTTCCGGACATAGTCTCTCTACCCAGCAGACCAGAGTCTTCTGACTCAGATACTGATTCTGACTCTGCAGCTCACTCAGAGCCTCATTCTCCTTTGCAACCACAACCCAAGGAGTCACCCAAATCTCTGCTGGAGACCCGTTATTTGCAGAGCTCCTTAGATCCATCCTGCAGGCTTGTGCCTGGGCATCCCAGGAGATGGATCCTAAAAGGAAGAGGCTTGCGGAGCACCTGGATTTGACAAATATGGACCCCTACCCATCCCACCTTGGACGGGGCCTCACGAGGACCTAACATCCACAATATGGCAACAATCATCCTCAATTCCTGCGGTCTCTAAAAAGGCCAACAGGACCTATCATCCCCTGGAAGGGGTCGGCCACCTCATGAGTCAACCTAAGGCCAATTCGATAGTCATCACAGTGGCCCATGATAGGACAGCTCAGCCAAAGCATCTGAGTGCCTCACCTCTGGACAAAGAGTCCAAGCAGATGGACCAATACGGCCGCAAGGTCTGCGCTTCCTGCACCTGTGCTATCAGGTCTCTTAATTACGTGACCCACATGATCTCTTCCAGAAGCCGGCCTTGACCGACCTAGAGAAAGAGCTACACTCTGTCCTGGATGAGGAACTCAGGAACAAGCTGTTGGACAAGGTGAGACTTAACAAATCTTCCTGCCATCACGCATTGCATGTCATCTATAACTTGGTGGCCCGATGCATCGCTCCGGGTGTTTGCCTGAGACGTCTGGCATGGCTTCATCTTGTGGGACTGGTGCAAGACATCCAAACCACTCTCCTGGATGCCCCCTTCAGGGGCACTGTCCTGTTCGGCGGTGACACAGAGGGTATAATTACAGAGTTACAGGAGAGCAGCAGATCCCTGTGGGACGTCTGCTTCATGTACCGCTCCAGCTCAAAACTCAAGCAGCCTTTTCATTGCCCACAGAAAAGATGGAATAGACAGAACCAGAACATATGTTAGGGAAAGTGCCACACCACTGGTTCTGGTGCCCAGACCCCTCAGGCAAAAGCCCAAAAGGCCGCCAGAAGCAGTTGAGCGGCTCTCCCCCTCCATCTCCTCCCTTTCTTTCAGTGGAGCTGGTGGGGGGAAGGTTCGCCCTCCACCTAGTCGGGTGGAAGGCAATAACTGCAGATGCTTGGGTCCTCCAACTGATCGCAAGAGGGCACACAATTGAGTTCCTGGACATACCCCTGGACAACCCTCCAGGCAGGTCTCACTACCCGTCAGGCCATCTACATCTCATTCAGCAGGAAATCCAGGCTACGTTAGCAAAGTCAGACATAGAGCCGATTCCTCTCAGGCAGGCAGAAAGGAGGTATTATTCCAATTTTTTCCTGGTACCAAAAAAAAAAAGGCGATCTGAGGCCCATCCTGGACCTCAGCCTGCTCAATCTCTTTGTGGAGTGCAAGAGATTCTGCATGATAACCCTCCAGGGACTCTTACCCCTGCTCCAGCAGAACCAATGGCTATGTTCAGTGGACATGCAGGATGCTTACCTGAACATCCCTGTCTTCCAGGCCCACCACCGTTTCCTTCGGTTCACCTTTCAGGGGAGCCACTATCAATTCAAGGCCCTTCCTTTTGGCCTTTCTTCAGCACCTCAGGTTTTACCAAGTGCTTGTCGGTGGTGGCTGTGGCCCTGCACTGCAAGGGGAATTATGTTTTCCCATACCTGGATGACTGGCTGTTTTCGGCCCTGTCTCAGGACAGTCTGATGGAGTCTCTCTCCACCACCCTGGACCTCTTTTCCTGGCTTGGCATCACTGTGAACTATCCCAAGTCTCCACTTTCACCCTCTCAGCGCCTCCAATTCATTGGAGCAGTGATGGATGTGGTCCAGGGCAGGGCCTTCTTACCTTTGGACAGGGTGGAAACTCTGATTCAACAAGATTTGTCTGTGTCCAGCTCTTGTTGGACCGCAGCCTGCTCCATCCTCCACCTGTTGGGACTTATGGCAGTGGCCATTCCCACAGTTCCGTTGGCCAGACTGCATATGAGGGCGACCCAGTGGACCCTCAGAGTCCAGTGGGATCAATGCTCGGATGACCTGGACCACAGGGTCCTGGTCTCTGGCAGTATGAAGAGGGATCTTCTGTGGTGGCAGGAGCCATCCAACCTCTCCTCGGTGGGCCCCCTTTCATCCCCTGTCTCCTTCCATGACCCTCACAACAGATGCCTTGAGTCAAGGTTGGGGAGCCCACCTCGGAGACCATCGAACTCAAGGAAGATGGTCCCCGAAAGAGGAACACCTGCACATAAACGTTCTAGAGATGAGAGTTGTGCTCTACATTCTCCAGGCGTTTCAGCCCCTCTTATAATCGGGAACACTCCTAATCCAGACCAACAACGCTGCCACATAAAAGGGAGGCACCTGATCGTAACCCCTCTGCAGGGAGGTGATGCAGGTGTGGCACTGGGCGGTCCAGCATGGCCTATCTCTGACAGCAACCCATGTCCTGAGAGTTGACAATGTCCTGGCAGACAGTCTCAGCTGCACCATCACACGGGCACATGAGTGGAAACCAAAGCAGGAGGTAGTAGAAGATCTCTTCGATCAGTGGGGTCGGCCAGAAATAGATCTATTTGCCTCCCCATCCAACGCAAAACTACCCAGCTTTTGCTTGCTCGTTCTCGGGCGTGGTGTTTTCTGGTGAGATGCACTGTCTCTTTGTTGGACAGGGAGGTTTTTGTACACTTTCCCTCCCTTTCCAATTCTGCAGGAGGAACTGTTGAAGCTTCAAGCTGAGGGCGCTCGTATGATTCTCATAGCTCCCCTCTGGCCTCGGCAGATCTGGTTCCCCCTGCTACAGCAGCTGGCATTGGAACTCCCAGCACCTCTTCCTCTCCTCCATGACCTTCTGTCACAGGAGCAGGGCAGTCTGGTGCATTCAAGCCTCAGGTCTCTCCACTTGCATGTGTGGCACCTTTGGACATAGCAGTCTCAAGATCTGGCATCTCCTCGCGAGTTGCCCAGGTCCTAGTGGAGGCCAGAAAACCGTCCATTAGATCTACGTATGCCATGAAGTGGAAGAGATTCACCATTTGGGCCATGGCCCCAGGTCCTTGAGTACCTCTTGCACTTGTCTGATTCAGGTCTCAGTTACTCTTCCCTGAGGGTCCATCTTTCAGCAGTTTCCGCCTACCACCTTCTGGTGGATGGCAAAACTCTCGTGCAGTTGGAGGTCTCAAAAACCTTTCTCAAGGGGATCCTCCACTTAAAACCTCCGGTCCGTAGTCCAGTAACCCCCAGGACTTAAATTCTATTTTAGAGAAACTTACTTTGCCCCCTTTTGAGCTGGCAGCAAGTTGCGACATGCACTGTTTATCTGGGAAAGAGCTCTTTTTAGTTGCTATTAGCTCTGCACAAAGGATTTCAAGACTTCAGGTCCTTGTTTGCAAGGAGCCTTATTTAATTTTCCACAGAGAATGGGTGGCTCTGCGGACTAACCCTTCTTTTCTACCGAAAGTGGTACCGGAATTTACGTTGAACCAAGATGTTCAACTGCTGGTTTATTTTCCTGAGTATTCCAATGGGGGGGGGAGATACCTCTTGCACATGTTGGATGTGCACAGGATCTTGAGATACTATATCTCTCGGACCAAGGAGGTGCGCAAGTCTGACCAGTTGTTTGTTGCTTTCACACCCAGATGTCAGGGTACGGCCAGTTCTAAACAGGGCCTGTCCAAATGGTTGGCTAACTGCATCTTGTTCATCTATCAGAAGTATGAGAAACCCCTTCTGGGGGAAGTGAAAGGCCACTTGACCCGTGGCATGGCTGCTCTGACGGCCTTCTTATGGAACGTGTCTGCTTCCGATATCTGTGCCGTAGCCACTTGGTCTTTGGTCCATACCTTCACTAAGCATTACAGTCTGTACATTGCCTCTAGGCATAGGGCCGGTTTTGGACTTGCTGTCCGCCAAGGCCTCCTATCATAAGAGGCTGTCTAGTTGGTAGACATTTCTGCCTCCCGGACCTTAGTCTCCAACTTGCTTTTTTCTTGACTGCTTGATATTCCATCCTGTATGTGAAGACCTACTGCAGGAACCCTCTCAAAGTAAGATACAATAGTTACATAAGAACTTACTGTAACAGTAGGTCTTCGAGAGAGGTTCCTGCAGTATATCACATTTTCCCTCCCACCTTCCCCCAGCTTCTGTTTTCCTATTCCTTTTCAGGGCAACTACCAGCAGCTCTGGGTTCTAGGAGTTATGCTCCTTTCTCCCGTCACCCTTACAGGGATTTCCAGCGGGAGAGCTGGAGGGCGAGCATGGGGACCGCCCCTATATACTGTCACACTGACGTGCCGTCATGTATGCTGAGGGCGGTCCCATGCTATGTACTGCTAGATAGAAGTTTGCTGTGTGGTCCTGACACCAGAGGGCGCAGTCCTATCTGTGAAGACCTACTGCAGGAACCTCTCTTGAAGATCTGTTGTTATGGTAAGTTCTTATGTAACTGTTATTTCATCCACCAGGGGCACAAACTCAAGCTGGAAGGGGAAAGTTTAAAAAGGACATCGGGAAATATTTTTTCACAGAGCATGTGGTGGATGAGTGGAGTAATGTACCAAACAGTATAGCTGGGTTCAAAACATGATGGGGCACACTTAAAGGAAAACACCACTTACCTTCTGGCTTTCTTTTTTTTATACTTTGGATTTATTGTTTTCATTGTACTTATACAATACATTCCAAGCAGAGACATTTCAAATGATAGTTACAATCTGGACACATTGAGGACACCACCCCTCTAGAATTCCTATATACTACTTATTCTACTGCTTTAAGATACGTCTTGGAGGGTTACTAATTTGTTATTATTAACAATTTTTAATACAGAATTGCTAGATATAGAGCCCATGAGTAGCATGGAAAATTACTAAATCAATGTTAGTATACATAGTCCATTTATTCATTTTCCCCTTACAAAAGGGGCTATGAGGAAGTCCATGCTTTAACTAATATAAGCATCGCAAACTGTGATAATTCTAAAAGGGCATGCCACTTTAAAATAAAACACCTCCAAATATGAAAGCCTCACTAGTTAACTCTGGGAGGCCATAGTTATCCCAAATCTAAGCATACTAGAAACAAACATCTAGGATTTTAAAGAAAAAACCTATATCACCTTCTTTATTTATATTTGTCACTCAAAAGGCAGATAATAATTCGTCCAAAGAGAGCAAATTAAATATTCAGGAATAATTGTCCTGTCATAAACTTTAATAAGGTACTCACTCGAACCTCTCTCTGGGATAAACAAATTTTATAGTTATTTAAACAGATTTCTTTCTTTTCCCTAGATCTTCTTGAGATAATCCTTTCTGTGTTTTTTTCATGGCTCGCCATCTTCAGATGAGTTCTCGCCTTGGTCTGCAGTGCGTTTTCTTCCTGGAGCTTGAGAGGAAGACCGCATGGTAGAGGGAGTGGGGACATTTTTGGATTTTGCTCCTTCGTGAGGAGTGCGATCCTTTCGAGGATTTCCCATATCGCTCCTGAGGTCTTCCGGATGCTGCGTCTGTATTTTGATTACTTCAGGACAGTCCAGATAGTATTTTTAAATCTCCCAAAGCCAGTCTTGATGAGGAGCTCGATTCGAAAGCAGCCATATTGCTCGGGCTCGCCAGCGCCCCCCCAACCTTCTGGCTTTCTACCGCTGGTGCATATGCCCCTGATTAGCAGTTCTGTATAAAAAAAAAAAAAAATACAATAATTTTTTTAACTGCATTTAGGTATTGGTATTTAAGTTATAAATTACAGTGCTTGAACCCCCCCCCCCAGGCTTCCAGCAGCCATCTCATGGGAGGCACTCGCTTCCTTGTCCAAAATATGCTAATGTGCCCTTGCCTGCCATTTTGCTGAGTCGGCAGAGGCACATTAGCATATCCTGGGAGAGGGAGTGAGCAGCCCCTATGAGATGGCTGCCGGTGGCCTTGGTAAACAGACATTTCTAGGGACATGGATATGTTGTTCATCCACACTGTCTGGCAGGTATCCTTGCCACTTTAAATCTTGCCGGAAGGTCTTCAAGCTGGCTCCTCCCACCCACCCGGGTGATAAAACTCTGGGCTGCACCCCATGACACCTGATCTTCCTTACCGCTTGGAAGCTCAGGTTCCCTCCTTAACGCTCTGCGTATAAGACTGGTTCCTAATTCTTCGGTTTTCGAATTTAAGCGTTTTTGCTTATAGACTTGGTCTTCTATCCCTCGTGCTGCGATGGACAAATCGACTCGGTTTTCGGCGGTGCCCTTGCGGGCAGAAGATGTCTCGGACGGATCCGCACTCCACGTGTGTGTACTGTTTAGGCCTTGAGCACGACCCGCAGGCTTGCGACCTGTGCTCTTCCTTCTCAGCCTACATCCTCGAAGACCGTGCTGCCCGTTTACAACTGGGGCACCCCGAGAAACGTTTTCCTTCGGTAAAGTCTAAAGAGGCCCGGTCGGCGGTTTCCGTGGCAGCGGGCTCGGCGGATTAGCTAGAGCAGATGATCGCCCTCAAAGAGGAGGCGGCGCGGGCTGCATCTTCCTCGGCCTCGGCATTTATCCCGCTCTCCCTGGGTTCCTCTTACACAGCTTCCTTTAAGGAGCTTTGTCTGTCCCTCTCCACTAGGGGAGAGGGACCAACGTCTGCTGGACCTTCTTCTCGGTCCAAGAAGAAAGACAACGGTAAGTCTCTTCGTCGACGCTCTTGGGAGCGGGAAAGGTCCCTCTCCCCGAGTTGTCAGCCATCGACTTGATCGATCATTTAGCTTCGACCACTGGTCTCATGGTGTCCCGTCAGGTCCAGTTGACCGAGACTCCCGTCGGCCCATGATCGAGATCTTTTCGACCCGTTGGACGGGTTGTTGACCGGCGGCCGAAAATCCCCTCTCCCGGTTCCCCCGGTGGGAGTTGAGGATCCCGTGGGCTTGCCAGTGCCTCCAGTTCCGAGCCCTTGGGTGTTCCTCTGAGCCAAGGGAGGAGCGGTTCCACCCGTCCCCTCCCCGTCCTCAGAAAAGCCGAGGTTCTTGATCTTCTTGGGTCCAGCCGATCCCGCCGTCATAGGCGGTCTCGGTCTCAGCACCGCGGTAAGTGGCGCCGCCGCTCGTCCTCCTCCTCGGATGAGGGGAGGCTTCGACGTAAGTTACGTCGACGATACGAGGACCTCATGTGGCAAAAGCTCCTTCTGACCAGGAACAAGCTGACGCCGTCGCCTTCCCTGGCCATTAAGTGGCTGTCACTGGAGCGGCCGAAACAACCCCCCGTTTTACGCGAGGAGCCTGTTCCCAGGCTGGTTGTTCAGCCAAAACCAGCTGCCCCACCGATTCCGGGTGGAACCTCCGCCTCCACAGCCGCTGTTTGGGGCTCCGACCAAGAACTCTCGGTCGGCTCAGGGTCTGCCCCATAGGCTGTCGGTCACCCTCACTCCCGATCGCCCTCGGCAGGTGGAGGGTGGCTGAGGCCCGAGGCAGCTCTTTGCGGACTCTTCTGAGTCCGACGACGATTCCTCCTTTTTCTCCAAGCGAGTGGACTTGGAGTCCTCTGGAGGTCAGTCGCTGGACGACAGCCCTTCGTCCTTCCTGGGTTTGCTCAGACTCATCTCGGAATCCACCGAGATGCAGCTTGAGCCCGTATCCAAGCGGGCCAAGTATCCCCTCACGGAGATATTGGACCGAGGGGATTCCCCTACGGAGGCCTTCCCTGTGGCTGAGGCCATTGGAGCTCTGGCAGCGCCCTGCTTCCTGCCCTGCGCCTTCGGCCAGGAAGTATGCGATCCCTACCGGTTCCCTGTCCAGTTTCTCGGAACATCCCTCTGCCGAGGGGTTAGTTACCGACAGCGTTTTCCGGCGTGCCGGAAACGCTAGGGACATGGACAAACCTCCCGACAAGGAGTCCAAGAAATTGGACTATGCCGGGCGAAAAGTCTATGCTGCGTCCTCCTTTGGCCTTCGTCAGGCCAGCTCGGCTGTGCTGATGGCACATTTTTCTCACGCCCTGTTGGGCTCCCTGGATGAGGTAGTCCCTCATCTCCCGGCTGACCTGCAGACCACGGTTAAGCAGGTGCGGGACCAGGGCAGGGCAGTGGCCAAGCAGCAACTTCAGACTGCTTTGGACATCGGTGACTCATGCGCCAGGTCAGTAGCGGCCACAGTGGCTATGCGCCGTCAGGCATGGCTGAGGATATCCACCTTCACAGCGGATACCCAGCACAAATTGGCGGATGTCCCCTTCCTGGGGACCGACCTCTTCGGCCCTGGAGTGGAAGGCCACCTCCAGAGGATCGAAAAGTCCAATGCCACCTTGGACTCGGTCTCATCCGCTCAGAGGGACAAGGGTCGCAGACCGCAACCCAAGCCCTTTCATCCGTCTGCGCCCCCGGCACGTCCGGCCCAGCAACACCAGGGCCAGCAGGCTCGCGCTTGGCGTCCCAAACCCAAGCCTGCTGCTTCTCCTCCAGGAAGCAGGGAGGTAAAGGCCCAGGTGGTCCCTCGGCCGGTCCCCCCTCCAAGCCTGCACAGTGACGGGTTGAGGGGTGTCGCCCCCAACCGCGGCACCTCACCCCAGGCTCCCCCCGTGGGGGGACGGCTCCGGTACTTCCTTTCCGCCTGGTCTGCTATTACTACAGACAGGTGGGTGTTGGAGGTGGTAGGAAAGGGCCTGCCTCTGGAGTTCGAGCAGGCCCTACCCTTCAGAGCTGCCGCACTGGGGCCTCGGTCCGGAGCCTCGCTGTCAGCTCGCCGAGCCGACATCGCTCTCCTCCTCGAGAAGAAGGTGATAAGAGAGGTGGCAGACCCTCCCTCAAACCCGGGGTTCGTGTCCAGGTACTTCCTGGTTCCGAAACGGACGGGGGGCTGGTGCCCCATTCTCGACCTACACGACCTAAACAAGTTCCTAAGGTCTCGAACCTTCAGGATGGTCACTCTGGCTCAGATAATCCCATCCTTGGAACACGGCGTGTGGTTCTGCTCTCTGGACCTACAGGACGTGTTCTTTCATGTCCCTATCCGTCCGTCCCATCAAAGGTTCCTTCTCTTTCGAGCGGAGGGATCCCTTTTCGAGTTCCAAGCCATGCCCTTCGGCTTATCTCCAGCTCCCAGGGTCTTCACCAAATGCATGGCAGTGGTGACAGCATTTCTGCGGCGCCGAGGGGTCCGGGTTTACCCTTACCTGGACGATTGGCTGATAGCAGCCCCCTCCAGACAGGAGGTGGAGCGGTCCAGAGATCTGGCCCTCCAGGTTTGCTCTCAGGTCGGCCTCCTCATCAATGAGGCCAAGTCGGAACTCGAGCCAAGCAGGTGATTCTTTTCATCGGGGCAGAGCTCGACTCTCTTCGAGCCAGAGCACGGCTCCCGGCGGACAGGGCCGAGGTTCTTTCCTCCTTTGCCCAATCATTTCTGGTTGGGCAACTGCGCCCTGCCCGGGACTTCCTGCGCCTCCTGGGTCTCATGGTGGCCTGTACCAGCGTGGTCCATTGGGCCCGCTGGAACATGCGCCCCCTTCAGTGGGGGCTGGCCAGCCAGTGGTCCCAACGCTGCGATCCATTGGACCAGCTAGTGACTGTGATCCAGGGGATGTGGAACGCTCTCCAGTGGTGGACCGTTCCAGTTCATCTGCAGGAGGGCATCCCATTTGTCCGCCCCGAGCTGACAGTCTCTCTATCGACCGATGCCTCTCTGATGGGTTGGGGTGCCCATCTGAGGGAACACCGAGCGCACGGCCTCTGGTCCCTGCGGGAGTCCCGATGCCACATCAACCTGCTGGAGCTCCGAGCGGTCCGCATAGCTCTCACCGCCTTTGCTCCATTTCTTCGGGGTCAAGTGGTCCGGGTCCAGATGGACAATACCACAACCATGTACTATCTAAACCGCCAGGGCGGGACGCGCTCCATGCTTCTATGCAAGGAAGCTCTCCCCATCTGGTCACTCGTGCGCAGCCTGGAGGCGGATCTCCTAGCCATTCATGTGGCAGGAGCCTCCAACACCCTGGCTGATGCCCTAAGCCGGATAGGGGCTGCGTCCCACGAGTGGTCTCTCCTGCCGGAGGTAGTACAAGATCTATTCTCCCATTGGGGCACACCTCAGGTGGACCTGTTTGCCTCAGGGAAATGCGAAGCTGAGGCTGTTCCATGCCCGCCCCTCAGCAGGGCTCACTGCAGGGGGATGCCTTCTCGAGGCCGTGGACCCCGGGCCTCTTCTACGCCTTTCCCCCATTCCCCTTGATGCACAAGGTGCTGCTCAAAGCAAGGAGGGACAAGGCGCAGGTGATTCTGATAGTCCCAGACTGGCCCAGCCAGTACTGTTACCCAGATCTCCTCAGCCTCAGCTCCAGGCTTCCGAGGCAGCTTCCAGCTCGCCCGGACCTGCTCTTAGTCAATCAGGGGAAGGTATTCCATCTGGACCTTCAATCCCTGCACCTGACAGCCTGGTTTCTGAGCGGCTAGAGTTCCAGGCCTTGGGTCTTTCCGACGAGGTCCTCAACGTAGTTGAGGCATCCCGTAAGGAGTTGACCAGAAAATGCTACGCCTTCAAATGGAAAAGATTTTCCATTTGGTGTCAGGGCAAGGGCCTGGACCCTTCCTCCTGTTCCTTGGCGAGCATATTGGACTACCTGTGGTCCCTTTCTCAGCAAGGGCTTAGGTCGACGACCCTTAAGGTGCACCTGGCAGCCATCTCTGCTTACCGGGCGCGGGCCGGGAAGCAGTCGGTGGCGCAGGAGAAGGTGGTCTGGCGCTTTTTCAAAGGCCTTGATCACATTTCCCCTCCGGTGCGAGAACCTCCACCTCTGTGGGATCTACTGCTGGTACTGGCAAAGCCCATGGGCAAGCCATTTGAACCAATGCACAGGTGTGAACTCTCTCACCTGTCGTGGAAGACCGCCTTCTTGGTGGCTATCACGCCAGCCAGAAGGATGGGAGAGCTCAGGCACTCTGCATCAAGTCTCCTTACCTGGTCTTCCACAGGGACAAGGTTGTCCTGTGCCCCACCCGAAATTCCTTGCGGGGTGGTGTCGGAGTTTCACCTTAACCAGGTGTTGACTCTGCTGGTGTTCTACGCCAATCACACCTCGAGGTCTAATATAGGCTCCATACTCTGGATCTAGAAGGGCGCCGATACTATAAGGAGCGACGTTGAAATTGGGAGAGGTTCACCAGCTGTTTGTCACCACGCTGAAGCCGCACCTGGCAGACCTGCAGCCAAGCGGACGTATAGGCAGGTGGGTCACCTCCTGCATTGATCTTCGCTATAAGTTGGCGGGCATGGAGCCCCCAGAGGGATAAGAGCTCATTCTACCCGCCATACTGCTACATCGGTGGCTGCTTCCAGGGACGCCCTATCCAGGAAATCTGCAGGCTGCTACCTGGAAGTCAGCACACACCTTCATCACCCATTACCACATCGACCTTGAGTCACGCGGGATGCTGGTTTTGGGGCCTCGGTCTCTCCAGTCTCTCTTTCCCAAGTAAGTATCGGGTGTGCGCCTTTGCCTCCCTCCTCCCGGGAGAACTGCTAGAGTCTGCCAGACAGTGTGGATGAACAACATATCCATGTCACTAGAAATACAGGTTACTCACCTGTAACAGGAGTTCTAGGAATGGTATATATTTGTTCATCCCTACATTCCTACCTCCCGGCTTGGCGCACAACCTGAGCTTCCAGCGGGCCAGATCTGGCGTCATGGGGCGGAGCCGAGAGTTTTACCACCCGGGTGGGTGGGAGGAGCCAGCTTGAAGACCTTCCGGCAAGATTTAAAGCGGCAAGGATACCTGCCAGACAGTGTGGATGAACAACATATACCATTCCTAGAACTCCTGTTACAGGTGAGTAACCTGTATTTTCAAGCACTGTTTCATCAGACCTGAATATCAGTACCTAAATGTGGGCTGACCCATTGGCACAAGAGGTAACACTACCACTTGTGACACTTTCGACCCTGGTTCAGAAATGGGCCCAAAGAGTTGGCTTGGGGGTGGGGATCCTCCAGGATGGGAGGGACAGGGCGGTCAGCAATAGTCTGACTCCTAGCGGTGGCTGGGAGTCTATGCACCTGACACTCTGCATGCATGACTGGGGTTCAGCAGGCATCTGCACACTCACACATGGGAGCATGCATGGCATGCCTCTGATACTGTTGCATGTGTGAGCTTTGGGGGAACTCTCTGCTAAGCAACTTGACACCCAGGGACCCCCAGATGCTCCTCACCTGAAATGCCACTTGCGTAAGACTTGGTCGGGGCTCAAAGATGATGTTGGTTTCCTCCCTAAGGGGGCCTCCTGAGGGGAAGTCTCAGTCCTGGGACTGGGCAGCATGGTGAAGTGCCAGGAAGGGGCATGGGTTGGGGAACCCAGCGGCAGATATTGGGTACATCCCCTAGCCTGGCTGGAGTGGTAAAAAATTAAATAAAAAAAAAAAAAATAAATGCAGTTAGAAAAATCTTTTTTTATACAGAACTGCTGATTGGTGGCATATGCCCAGCAGGAGAGTGCAAGAAGGCAAGTGGTGTTTTCCTTTAAGGGTTTTTTAGTAAGTAATGCATTGCAGGGCTTCACAACAAACTTGATGGACTTAGTCTTTTTCTGTCTCTCTTCTTCTGTGTTTCACTTTTGTCTCTCTAAATAAATTTTTACTTACAGTTAACTTGATTTTGTTAAATGTGGCTAGTTGATTGTGCCGTCCCTTAGCTTTGCATTACATGCATGGAATCAAAACTGCGTTCTTTATTCCCTCATGGCTAATGTCATGACCAGGGATCAGCCACGGGAGAGTCAGTTAGCCAGTGTACACTACTGGAGCTATTTTTAGTTCAGTTTCATCGTTCACCAGTTTAATACACTTCTGAGACTAAAGTCTGTACAAGTCTGTACTTAGTCTCAGGAGATCGTTGGATCAGTGAAAGGAAAAACAGAGCTTTAAATACAGTAAGTAGCTTCATTAGTGCACATGAGCTAACTGTATCTCTCACGGTTCATCCCCAGTCATGACATCAGCTGTTGGGGATTCTGGGAGGCCTCTTGAGCAGCTACATGCACGCAATGTTGGGGTTGGGGGAACAGCAGGATCAACCAGATTAATTTAACAAAAGCAAGAGAAGTGTAAGCAAAAATGGGGCTCACCGAACCATCAAAAGAACAGTCTGAGTCACCTTTGGGCCCTGTTCCGTGTTGACTCCCACCTACTTCAACATGAAGGGAGTGGCATATGGGGCTGAGGGGTCGCTGCCAGCACACGACATGAAGAAAGGAGAAGGTAGTGGCTTGGGGGCAAAAGACTGTGAAGAAGGAAAAAAGGAGAGTTGGTTTGAGCAGAACCAGCTCTGGACATTGTCCGAGTCCTGCTCAGTGACAGTCTAGCTCAAGGGCACTATCCTGCAGGGAGGGAGGAATGCTGGCTCCATTGCTATACTGCTACATGGATGACCACAGTTGCAAAGTCTGCAGAACCTTCAGTTCGCAGTTCTCATACACATATTAGAATGCATGGAGACCACTCTTACAATTACAACTATGAGTGGTCTCAACAGTGGTATTGTGTTAACAGATAGCCTCACTCCAGCCCTCCCTTGTGTTTTATTTATATCCCTCTATTGGCTTCCAACAGTGCAAGTGCATTACTTCATGAAGTGTGGAGCATTCACACAGCGACTTAAAACTTTTGAAATATTACAGCATGCCACCATTGCAGAGTTTTGCAGGAGCTGAAACTAATCAGCTTACAACACTCCCAAAGGTGTTTACACTTATCCTCTGAAAGCGGATTACTCTGCACTGCCACTCACTGATGCAGAATACTCATTGTAAACCGGTCTGAAGAGACCAGTCAATATGGAATAATAACGGAATGTGAACCAGTATTTGAAACACAGTTACTAAAGGAAACAGGCTTGCAGGTTGAAGGCCATTTCCTTTTACGGTTTTATATAGATAACCACATAAGCTAAAGAGCTGAGAAAGAAGCTTCCTCATAGCTTACTGATGAGGTAGACTTTATTAGAAGGCTCATATACCTTGCTTTTGTACCTTTGCCAGCTAAAACAGGGAAGTTCAAATACTGCCTTAAAGCACCATATAAATCTCAAATGGCAGTTTCTGCAGTAAAGCAAACCACAGTTATGGGCCATTTATTTAGATAACAGAAACATGTAGTAGTATCTGAGCTTCTGACTTAATAGGAAACTTGACAAGTCATATTTTACAATCAGATAAAAACTGCGTTGTGTTGCTTTCTGAATGAAAAGCACTATGCCAAAGAAAAGTGTAGTATATCGTGTTTTATACAATATACATTAGAGTTATTTAGGCTAAATAAAAACACTATCTGAACCAGAGAACATCGCCTAGCTTGATAAATTTTTATCTTCCCAGTAGAATATGTCATAAAATGTATCTAGTTAGTTGGGTACGACTTCACAAAGAACCTTTTCTGTGACCCTCGGCATGAGCTACCTACAGCATGTGGCAGCTGCCGGTGCTTCAGATCTCCTACGCTGTGGGAAACTTTCACTTTTAAATAAAATAAAACCAGCATAGAAACGCTAATGTGTAGTGTGTAAACCGGACATGTGATTGGTGCTTGTGAGATATATTTATCTACACTCATGGTCAGTGACCTCTTTTGACCTCACTCATGGCTTCAACACTTGTGAAGGTCAAGCGATCACTCATGAAGATAAGTATCATAAGCGCACGTCACATATACCCTATTATATAGTAGGAATGAGCAGATAACTCATTAGATAAAAACAGGTATTCTCACTGCTGTGTGACAACTCCAGTTATCACACTGTGATTACATCATCAAACAAAAAAAACCTGCACAAAACACAGTCCTATTGTATAAAACGAATGCGTGATGGCTAGGTGTGTGATACAGAATATATCTGAACTGTGGCAAGTGAGCTCAGGGAACCACACTCTTGGCACCGCCGCTCATGATATTCCCCGAGCTCACTTGCCACTCATTCAGATACATTCTGTATTACACACCTAGCCATCATGTATCCCCTTGTTTATACAACACTAGAGGAGATAAAATGGCAAGATAACAAGTGATGTTTAGCTAACCTCAGTATATCATATCTTGTTGTTAGTTTTGTCATAATTGATATCATGAAAATTAGTTTCATTGCACAGTAGTACTGAACCAATCAGAAAGCAGCTTTAACAATATTGATGACATCACAATTGCCTAGTGCAGTGCTTAAGCCAAGAGTTGAAATCAAAGAGGCGCAGTTCAAATTAAAACAAATAGCAGGTTTAAAATCTATAACAAGTAAATCCATACTGTATTATTTGAATATGCAATGGTCTGACTCAAAATACAGTTTATCACACCAGCCTGGTGGCACTGAGGGCTGAGGCACTGGATGCCTTACCTTGTGCTATGCTGGCAATCTGGGTTTGGGAATGACCTCGGGTCGTCGGGGAGCTGGCGCGGGAGGGGGAGTGCGATTGAGCAGCCGCAAGGCAGCTCTCCCCTCCCTGGGTGGATGCCTGCATACTCCGTAGTTCCACTCCCACTGGGTGGAGGTCCGGTGGGAAGCGTAGACATGAAAGGTGTGGTGGCAATAGCCAGGGGTGGGGTGGAAGGGGCCAAGCCAGAAACCAGCATGCGCCTCCATGCATGCGCACGTATGTGTCTACTGGGGTCCCGGGTCAGGGAGAAAATGTATAAATTACATATATATATATATATATATATATATATATACATACACACAGTATATATATATATATAACATTACAGTTTATCATCACTTGTGAGAGGGCAGGACTTCAGTAAGTCACTCATGGCTCTGCCAATCATGAGTAATGGTTCTCCCCCTGCACACTTGAAGATAAACTATATATTTTGAGTAAGGCCAATACATATTCCATTAATACTGTATCTTTAAAAAACATGGATGTTTCTCTTGTTCTGTGTCTGCAGCAAAAATCGTTTGGTTATTTGATTGATTGTTTATTTTGTTTTTGTTGACCGGGAAAGGAAAGCTAGAGAGTACTGCCTGCTGTCAGCCTCACCCTGAGGGACAGAGGGATACAGATGTAAACTAACTGAACTAGAACCTCATTAACCTATGGGTGTTATTTAACTGAATGGGAGAAATTTGACCAGGACACTACTTCATGTCATGACAGCGTGGTTTTGTGGGCAGGGCTGTGGCGAGCACTCGGTGGCTAGCATCAGAATAGGAAGTGGGATTACGGTTGTTTTATGTAAAATAACGTACTAATCCTCTGCAGAAAAAAAATCGATATTGGACTGATTTAGGTTCTGGGTGCAGGTAGCTCCTAGCCAGGAGTTGCCTGTCCTTAAGGTGTCAGCTGCTCTTTAGGAATGTTTGTCTCTGCTCGGATGCTGACCTCACACTTGTCTCAGTTTAAATGAGGCAGTTAACTATTAAGAGAAATAAAAAGGAAATCATTTAGAACTTCAGAGCCTTACTTCTGTGCAGTAGTCCCTTTGAAGAACTAACCTCCCAAAATTAAAAAAATAAATGTTGCAAACTAGTAATTATTATTAGGCCCTGGGACCTGATATTTCTAAGTGCCTACATCCAGCTTCTCATGCTAATTGGGTTAGTCATCCTGATAAACAGCACCACGTGACTGCTAGTTTGGTAACAGGCTTCAGAATGCTCCAGTCCAATCAGGAAGCAGTTCCCACACACTGGTTGCTGAAACATAGACTGCTGTATCCTTAATTAGCCTAAAAAGTCTGAGCAAGGAAAACCGTTCTTCAGAAACAAAAAGAACAGTATTTGCTTTTGTTTTTCATAAACCCTTATAAAACTCTTCTTCACAGTGTGGCATGACAGCAGCTGACTAAATTGTTCATAAGATAACTGATTTGTATTGTGATTAACATCTTGGGATGATTTCCTTTCCGTTCTCATTATTCAGCTTTATTTTTCCAAAGTTTATCCACATGAGGGCCTGAAATTTATATCTAAACCCATAGTATAAATAGAATATCCCATAAGCCTTCCAGGAATACATTATTTTTCTTTTGCATTATTTGTTTATCCTCCTCCTCGACGTCTCGATCGGGCTGCCAGGGACACCCTCACCTCCCCTGAGAACCCCTGTCGTCAGCTGCAGCCTCACATTGCAGCCACTCTGCAGGGTAACCCAGCGTATCCCTTTGTCGGACGGGTCCTCTCCTTCTGGAGAGAATGTGCCTTGCGGCTTACCTTTCTTGGCCCTGGGTGCTGCTGAGGTCGATCCTGGCTGTCTGGGGGGCTTCATGGTGGTGAGAGTCTGGGTGGCCGTCATCTGGTCGGTTGAGACGCCATTTTTTCCTCTGGTTTTCTTGGCCCATCTATAGCGCCGTTCTGCAGTGCTCCTGGTCTCCACCAGGGGCTGCTACAGAGCGAGGCAAGCTCCCCAGCCCTCCCCAGGACAGGAGAGCAGTCCTCCAGATGCTCAATCCTCTCCTTCCCCTGCCAACCCCTAGCGTCCTGAGTCCATTCCCAAACCCGTTTCGCCATCATGGTGCGAGCTGTGGCATCCAGCACCTCAACCCTCAGCACCACCAGGCTGGCTTTTTTTTTCCCGTAATACAAACTGGATGACGAATTTCCTGCTTGGTTAAATAAGCTTTGAAACCCATATGTTAATCCCCCAGAAATGCACAGGTTGAAACAAGTTCAGGCAGTGGGATCTGGAATTTGGACAAATTACATACAGAATTGATGAGGCACTTCACTTGTCCCTGATGACCTCACAAACATGGCTGCCAACTTTACTCACTGAAAACCTTCAACAGGGCCATACAAATTTAAATAAAACAAAATTCTTTCCTCTCATGATCCCATCTTTACACACACATAAACACATTTAAAAAATGAAGTACTATTGTACTTTTTAAAATGTATTATTTATTTTCTAATATACAGTGTACATTTGAAATTTCGTGTCAGGATTCAAGTCGGTTGTCCTGCTTTGTTACAACTCGGGGCATACATGAATATACAAAGAGTACCTAAATAGACAGCAGAAACTGGCCTTTGCAGCACTGACCATGGACCTGATGCTGAAGGTACTGTATAGTCCCAAAAAGTTCAAGTAGTGCTCACTGCACCTTGCCTCTCACCATATTGTGATGGTAGGTCCATGTCAGGTGAAAACTCCAAGCAGAACCGAGACGTACTAGTAAACCCACCCCACAGTAAGAAATATCGACACATCCACTTCCTATAGAAAAAGCATTAGGTATAGTTACGTTTGTTAATAACATTAAAACGGCATGTTACAGACTCTTTACCAAGATATGGTAAGACTGTTTACTATAATGCGCTTCGTTCTGAATCTGGAAGTGAAGCAACTAATATTTCTAACATTTTAACACCTAGATTGGCATGTCTACTATTACACTTACTTGAGAACTACATGAAACATTTGACACTTTTGTCACTAGGTGAGGTCACTGCTTGTAAGAAGGCACTGAACAACTTTGTGCTGGGGAGATTGGGCCCATTGGGGTGTATCAGAGTGGAGCATTCCATCCATGAGGCAGCAGACATTTTAATATACCTGACAACTCTAGCATATCTCCATGGAAGAAAATAAAATCCGGAGAAATAATCAAGTTTTGCAGTAATACCTAGTATAATTACCAACAGTGCTACGTTACAACATAGGCTAACAGTAGCTAAACATGAATAAAAAACGTGTTTCGTAGCTCACAGTCACTGTCCCTCATCTTCCCTCAGAGGCCTCTTCCTATGCCCTCTGCGCAAAGTCCAGCTTGATTGTGTCTAATCTTGTGCCGGCCTCTGAGAGGTCAGTGAATGACTAAACTTTCCTGGTTTATGTGATCAGCAGGTGGGCTGGGAATGGCAAAAGGGCTGACCCCAGTGTCTTAAGACCCAACTGCACTGCATCAGATCATTTTCTGCATTGTCTCATAGCAAAACAGGCATCAGGGAACAAGTAAAATAATGGAACCTCCATGTGTTCGTAGTTGTGTGTTTCTCTTTGTTTCACTTAGGATTCTGTCGTTAATGTGCAGACATGGTGACACAATTAGGGTGGTCCTAGGCTGTTCTGGAGTATTGGGCCTCCATCCAGGAGTAATTCTATACATTTTAAGGATTACACCTTCCACTGAAAAGCCCAGGCATTGTTCAAGCAGACTGTGAGTGAAGGCATAGAGATCGTCGCCCTTGGACCCTTACTGCACTCCAAGAAGGTGAACGTTTGCCATTCTGGCTCCATTCTTTTAAGTGTTTGAGCCTTAGTCTTAATAACTTTTCTGCAGCCATGCCCCGACTGTGGTAGCGGAGTTGTTGGTTTCCGTGGATTTTTTGGTTTGCTCTGAAACCAGGGAAAGTTCAGTCTCTAGACAGGAGAACCACATGTTGAGACTTTCCACTTTGTTGTTGAGTTTTCGTATTGTATTGAGCAGAGCCACACTGGTAGGCACTCCAATGGCTGTGGTCTCGTGTCTTGGACTGCCTGTCTGTAACTGCTCTGATGGCTCCCCTCTTTTCCCTTAGTTGTTGTTCTGTTGTGCGGTTTGCCACGGCCTCATCTTGTTGCATGGTCCCGAATTTTATACCCTTATGATCAACAGAGAAATCTCAACCACCTGTGATGATTTCTTTCATTTAAAGAGTGAAATTGTAGTTAATCTGTGTGATTGTTCTGCAGAATATTCTGACCTCTCATAAGGAGTATCATGCTCCATCGGGTGATGGCCAATTCCCCCCCCACCACACTTTTAATTCCTGCTGTTACTTTGGTGACCATCCCCCTCCCATCCTTACCAGCTGCCAGAGCAATCTCTGCTGCTTACCCTGCCACAGATAAAATTGAGACTATGGCTTCCTACAAGGCCTTCTGTTGTGTGTGTGCGGGGGGGGGGGCATTCTGCTTGAGGAATTCTGCAGGAGTTTGAGTTCGTGTTTCTCATAACAGACAAATATTCCATCTAAGTGTGTTGAAAGACGGATGACTGAGAGCTGGGGAAGGACTACTATTTACTAGTTACTTTAAAAGCAACATACCACCTGTTTTTAATTTTTTTAAAAATGGCATTTAGTTGTTTTTTAAATGTTCTCAGTTTACCCATTTTGTAGGGACAGTGTGACACTCAGTGATGTGGGTTAGGTTAGATAACTGACTTTTCAGGGACTGTAAGGGCATCAGTGGGTGTCCAGTTATCTCCGCCTGATCCATACCCTGTTCTGTGTTATTGCTTGTTGCATATACTATGCTGTGTAGCCAACTGTTCAGCACTGATACTTAGAATTGTGTCTTTTCTTTCCAAGCAGCATTATTGGCAATATTCCTGAGCAAATAAAAAGCTTATTTCTGGACATCCCATTAAATATCCCCAACATATACACACCAGTGGTGAATGAATATCATGTTAAGGACACCATTGAAAATGAGCCTTGGTTCAGTGGTTTCTAACATCATTCCTTGATTTTCCAATAAACATAATTGCTGATAATGACGATGATAGAGAATAAATTGTGTAAATGAATCATATTATTTTGGAATACAATTTATTTTCACTAGGAACACGCTTTTTCACTTGAAACATGTTATTCCCGGTTAGATTATTTCCTCTTGTAGAATGGGGTCTGCCCAGTTCTGCTTTCTCATCAACCAAGAGCAGGTCATATGGGGAGGCTTTAATGGCTAGCAAATCATGCCTAGGGGGTATGCTTTTTTTTTTTTTTTTTTAATATATGTAGTTTTTTGTTTTTTTTTTCTTTGTAGGTAGTAGTGCCCCACTTCCCCTCCCAAGGCCCCGGCACACGGCTGTATGTGCATGTGGAGGTGCGCACGCACACCGTGGCACTAGCTCAGCCCCTCCCACCCTCCTGTCCTTGCCACCCCCTCCACCTGCGCTATCCCACCGGACCGCCACCCGGTGGGAGCGGAACTACGAGAGGGCAACAACCCACCCTCACTGCCCCCAGGAAAGGAGAGCAGCCTGCTGGCTCTGCTCGATCCTACTCCTCCCATTGGCACCCTGACGACCCGAGGTCATGCCCGAACCCAGGTCGCCGGCGTAGCATGAGGTAAGGCGTCCAGCGCCTCAACCCTCAGTGCCACCATGCCGGCTAGGGGGTATGCTTTTAACAACAATGATGCACCCCCACCCGAAAGGAACCTCCCTGCAGAGTTCAAAAAGAAAACCGCAGTGCTTATTACAAAGTTTACCTCAGTTGCCCTTCTTGGTAGGCACAACTTCAGTACAAGAACCTGCTTTGTGCAGGGAACCTAAAACAATATCACATTCTTCTGTAAAACGGCCTTAATTTTTTCATATTTTTAATTAACCTTTTCGCTACTCCAAGGTCCTGCTAGTCACTTCCATTGATCTTTTTGACTCTAAATCTTGGTGTGTGGGTGTGTGTGTGTGTGTGTATGTATGTGCTCACGCATACGTGCACGTGTTTGTTTTCGGGTGGGAGGGGTAACTGTGCTTTAACCCTGACAGGGCATGGGTGTATCAGGCATTAATGCACACCCCAGCTGGTTGTGAGGTATGAGGCTAAAGATCACTGGGGGTGTGTATTAATGTCTGATACACCCATACCCTGCTGTAGGTTAATGCACCCATAAAATGGATATATGTTAAAAATGAAAGTCTTATGAGCCTCTTTATGCTGAAGAAGAGAAAAATATTTATTGTGTCCTATTACTTTTATAGTTAAGTAGTTTATTATAGTACAGCATAGTAACTACTTTTTGTTCAAGAATAAAGTAAGTAAAGTAATTGGAGTGAAAGTAATAATTTCTGTTAATGTTGCTTTAAATAAACTACAGTTTCATTCTTAAATGTTGTCTTTCACTTTCATGTGCTTTATCAGTTTCAAGATTCTTATACCTCTTTATTCTAAATGTCAGTGTTATCATCAAAATGGTAATCAGCCCAGTCACTTTTTGTGAGACGTCCAAACATTGCAAAATTGGGTTTTGGTATATCACTTGGATGGTTTGTTGAAAACAGTTTCTGCTGTGGTTCTTTGAAGTCATGACAAACAATGACCGTCTTTTGTCGTTTTTTTTTGGGGGGGGGCAGTACTGATCAGTTGTTTGTACAGATGCTTTTGGTTAAGGTTGGCTATCTTATGTATATTTTAAAATTGTTGTATTTATTTTGATTGTGAAGCGCTCTGAGTTCCTGGAGAGGGACGCTATAGAAATAAAGTTATCTATCTATCTAGCTATCCATCCATCTGTCTATCTGTAGTTTGGCAGGGTAGTGTTGCATTAGTCAGTGGTCAGGTAAAGCATTTTGGCAAATGATGTTTGGTATTTTTGTGGTTATTACCTACCAATTTTATAACAGAAAAAGATAACCAATCTGAAGGCTAAGTAATTACTGAGCTCCACCTAGTGGCAAGACCTCTCCATGTACATGACAAAAAACTACTGATTTGACAGCGCAAAGTGAGGTACTGCTTTTTTCTTTTTTAACTTTTCTCCTGTAAATATTATCTAGTTTCACTAAAGTCTTCACTTAAAATTCCTTTTTAGCTTTCCTAGTTACCCGTGTTATAAGAATAATAAGATGCTTCATGGTGTTGGTTGCTATTTCTGAGCCACACTTCCAGGTGGTTAAAGGCAGGCGGTGCTCGTGACACACTTAGACATGCAGTTCAGAAATTGGAAGCCACACCGTGTTGTGTCTCATCGCTAACATAACCTACCTTCTTGAGTGTCTTATTCCTTACTTAGAATCTAGACATAGAACTCAGAACACCGTGGGCCAGATAGGAAGTCCACTACAGCAAGAAAGGCAAATTCAAGCAAAAACAAAGTAAAATACTAATAAAAACATAAAAATGAATGTGACATAAATAAGCTGCAGTGTAATAACACATTTATACCCCATTCACTGGCCAACGGAGGTAAATGTGTTGTTCCAGTGTGACCTGTTTGTATCCCTTGTATGGATTTCCTAAGTATGCTATTATAAATTATGACAGCATTTTCAGACAATTATAATTGTTTCTTAACATTCCAGACATTTTTATATATATTAATGCGTCCCACGGAGCCACTCGTTGCCAGATGAGTGGTTTTCCCCACATTCTGCTCTGGCGAGACAGCGAAGATAAGCTGAGCTGTTCTGGCAGGCACAGAATGCAAGTGAAACCACTCTTATCCTGCAATAAGTGGCAACAGGGGACGTATTAAAATATTATAGATCGAGGGAGCGCCCAGTATTATTTAAAAAAAAACAAAAACGGAATGTGCCTGTTTCCAGGGCATTTGTGCTTAAGAAACTCGTCGCAGAATAAGAGTGTCTCATGCACAGGGGAAGGGAGCAATCCTTTGATCTATAATAACCATAAGAGGAATACTCATGCAAAACAGTTCTAAAAGTCTGAAGTTCTAAGTTAAGTTGGCATGCAAGCAATAAGACACGACAGGTTGGGCATTATGATGAGATAACTGATGGCCCAGGTGTGTAGTACCAGACACCATATGCGGAGGGCCTTACTGCCCCTGGAACGGCAGTTATCCCAGTATAATGCCCACACTGGAGGGTCTTCACTTTTAAAATGGATGATAAGTAGTTTTATTTGGGGGGGGGGCCATGGCCAGCAGCCAACCCAAGATGATCTAAACAGAGCTCTTTAAGCGCAGACGAAACTTTTATTTTTTTTTTTTACTTTCTGTTTATTGCTTTTCATAAAGTAAAACAATACAGTAGTCATTCTCATGTAAGAACTTCACATCTACAATAATAGTCATAGTTGGAGTACCATAAATGTAGTCTTACACTCTTTTATATAGGAAGTGGGGGTATGACACAAATACTGGGCTTACTATGCCCAAAGTCCAGTTAGTGTCAGAATATGCCAGCTGCTCCAATGGCAAAGGAAGAGTCCATAGAGATATGTCGAGGAAGAAAAACTGCACTACTCTAAACTGCTATATACCTTATAACATTACTTGGTATCTAGGAAAGTGAAACCCCACATTCCCACACCCAGCACCAACCATAAATGTAAATAACACAATAGGCACTTTAGAACAACTTAAGCCTTAAGCTATTATATGTTCCCTTTAATCAGCTTAGTCCAGACAAAATTTTTTAATTTAAAAACTGACAAAATAGAGAATATAAAGAAACTTCCTGAAATATCATGACCTCAGCTACACAGGGGTATCTGTTTGGCACAAATTGATAATGGAGAAGCCACAAACATATCCAGCTCATGACTTGGGGGTGGTGGTGGGAGAGGGGGGGAGGAAAACCAGGAGGCTGGTTGATGAGATGGGTGCTGATGGCTCAGGCCTGGATCCTGGCAAGGAGGCTGAACCATCTAACGGAGTATTGTTATAATTGATGCAAGATTTGGATCATAAAATGGACACTGTGAAAGCTGAATTTATCACATTAAATGCAAAACAGTCTCTGCAGAGTATAAAGCTGCAACAAATTCAGTGGTTAAAAATACGATTGTGACATGAATACTGGCTGAAAACAAACTGATGAGACTGCATATTAAACACCTGAAAAATGGAGCTAGATACCGGAGGGCAGCGAGAGCTCTGATCTGACAGATTTTGTGCGAGACTTAATTAAGAAGCTTTTAGACTTTGACGTAACAGATTTTATGTACAAAAGCTACAGGATCACCCCACGCAGGAGAATCAAGGCAGCAGAGCTGGCCAGAACGATCTTTATAATTACGGGGAGCCCGCATGTCATGGACTCGAAGCTTACGGCATCTAAGAACAAAAGGCAAATGGCCCTGGATGGTAACCCAGTACATTTCTTCCTGGACCTTTGTTCTGTAACTCCTTTAAATACTTGGGAGTCACCCTTGATTCATCACTTTCTTTGGATGTTCATATTTCCTCCCTCACCAAAACTGTAAACCAAAAGTTTGGTGTCCTATACTGAATTCATCCCTTCCTCACACTGACCTCCTGTCTCAAGATAGCATCCGCTACCCTCCTCTCTCTCTTAACTTATAACTCCCGCTTCTAGCTACCTCCTCCATCATCCTGGCTTGTCTCACTCAGGTTTGTCATAGAGTGGGTAGGTTTGCTCTGGGGTCAATGCTCGACACCACTACTGGGATGTACTGTCTTCCCTCAGATGGCTACCTTACGAATCGAAGCTAAGGTATGGTACACTGTGCTTCACTCATAAGCTGGTTCACCGTTTTACTCCTTGCTGTCTTGCTGTTATAGTGCAACGTAAACAACCACAGCGCCCACTCAGATCTGCCTCGTTGCCCCTTCTCCTATTACCTAATACTCAGCTAGCCATGGCCCAGAGGTCTTTTACCTTCTTGGCTCTGCCTTGTTGGAATTCGCTCCCCCCATCCATACTGACCATCTCCTCTCTCCCTCTTTTCAAGTCGCCTCTGCAATCTCACCTTGCTGCTGCACACTGTACCTGCTTTCGCTGACTCCTGCTGTCAGGCAATCCTTCCTGCCAACATATGTCTACCCTGGTAAACTATGCACAACTCTTAAATCCCTAGTCACTCCTCCTGCACATTCGATCTGCTAACTATAATTAGTGTTTGATAGTTAGTGAATGCTTGTCCTCTTGTATCTGGCACAAACTGTGATTATCTTGCATGAGTAGCTGTGTTCTCTAATTGCTGCCTGTCTATTAATTACTATTACTGTATTAATTGATTTAAAATTACTGTATTGCTTGATCTAAATTGTACTTTTACATCAGTTTTTGTTGGCTTAGACTGCACTGCTATCTTTTGTCTGCTGGACCACTGTCTTGAGCTTTTTTATTGCATTGTATGTTCTCTGTATCCTAGTGAAAGTATTGTCTTCAGCGTATTGCACAATCACTGTATTGTACTTCCCGGGTCGCCCCTGAAAAAGGGACTGTTTTGTCTCAGTGGGTTCACCCGGTTACCAAAATTCAATAAATGAAATGTGACCAGACACTGCCGCAAAAGTTTCAAGGTGGTGCAGTCAGGTCTATGTACTCTCAGCATCACCCTCGCATTGTAGTTTCCGGCCTTACTAAGTATACAGTATGCAGGCAGAACGTATGTTTACGCAGACCCCCTCTGAGGCTGGCAAGAAACCTGACTTAATTAAATAAGACTTTTCTAGACACCAGGATGTGTCAGCCTCAGAGGGAGAGGACTAATGCTGGACTTTGTAGACATTCTGATCAAATTCCGTAGTAGTGAGATAGGTATGTGGATGTATTATTTGAAACTGCAGGCTTGACACAATGCTAAAATGTTTTTTAATTTATTGTTATTAGTGCTGATGGCATGAGTGCAGGTGATTTGGACGTTAAATTGGTTCAGTCTCTTTCCTTTTCATATTTGGAATGATGCTGCAGGGAGCAGTTGAGGTCATTGGGAAGGTGTAGACAGCAATATGGCTTCCACCACAAGACTGTAACTTGATGAGGCACTATATGCACAACAGTCCGTTTCTAACTGCACAAAGCTGCATTAGAGAGTGTTCACTAGTGAGCACACATTTATTCATATCAGTTATCCTCAAATGTCCCCAGCCTACTTGACAAGGGGGAGAAGCAGATTTCATGCCAGTGAGTGCCTTTAAAACTAAAATTAAGCCAGCCCGGTGGCGTAGAGGGCTGAAGCACTGGCACCTTACCTCGACCCATGCCGGTAACCTGGGTTTGGGAATGGACTCGGGGCGCCAGGGGTCGGCAGAGGAGGAGGAGAGGACTGAGCGTCCGGAGGACTGCTCTCCTCTCCTGGGGTGGGCTGTGGGAGTGCATCGCTGTGCAGTGACCTCCGGTAGAGACCGGGGGTAACGTAGATGCGAGCAAGAGAAGGAACATTACCAGAAAAATGGAAACTGGCTCAGTGCTTGACTAGATGATGGCCACCTGGTGTCCGATGCAATCAGTGTCCCGAGAGCCATTCGTCCCTCAGCAGTACCCCAGGGCTAAGTAGTGCGCTTGCCTGCCCCACAGGTGCCTCTCCCCTCAGAGGAGGGGGGCCCGCCCGGCGAAGGGTCACGTCTGGGTCACCCTGGGGATGACTGCAAATATGAGGGACGAGGGCATGGAAACAGGATGGATCGGAGGTGCCTTGGCACAGCCTGAAGGAGTGGCTGAGAGCGGTAGCACGTAGGGGAAAAAGATGATAAAAAAAAAAAAAACTAAAATTACAAAAGTGAATGCGTTTTCCTCCCTTAGCCTGGGGCTAAAGTACCTACCATTCTAGTTAGCTGAGTTTCCCTTCATTACTTGTAAAATGTTTAAGCATAAACTGCTGAAATACACATTACAATTGTAGAAATTTATCCGTGGGGATGGCTCCTATCAGAGCTCCCAGTTTTACACATTAACTGTCCATTGTTCAGGTTCTCGTGGACTTGGCCACTAGGTGACAAAATTACATTGCACAGCTGCTTGCATAGCATCATCAATTTTTGGTCTTCCATTAAGTAAACCAATATCTCGTCATTCTGCACATGGCATATTCAGGAAATATTTAGGATCTGATGAATCTTATACTTTAAGACCCCTAAACACAGCATCAGTGAATGACGATGTAATTCTAGTGTGTGATGTTGTAATATGACCTATTGCCAGTCTCAGAACCCGTGTCAGTTTCATGTATTTTACACCTGAACATTGAGTAAAGATAAATTATAATAAGTAGTTTATTTCAAAAATAAGGAACTAAAAAAAAAAACTTCCTTTTATAAGTAAAATAGTTCCTCCGCTGGATGTCACTAAGTGAAGCTGTGATGTACTTGTGCTCTTTCCCAGTCCTCACTGCCATCATTAAGGACTAGGAGTGAGTGACAGACTTTTTTTTTTTTTTTTGCAGTTTTATTCTGAATAGTTTGCCCCTCATTGTGGCATCTGGATATTTTATACTGTTGATTCCTGGTCCTTACTGCTTGCTCTGAGGACCAGGAGTGATTGCACAGGTGGTCTGACTTCTGTAATTTTGTTTTTAGTCGTGTCCCTGGTTGCAGCTTCTGGACTTTCTGTGTTGCCATTTCCTGTCCTTGTGTCGCATCTCTTACAATCTGGAGGGAGGGAGGAAGTGCTATTTCAGCTAGTGGGTGGTGGTGTGTGTGTTTGCTTGGACAGGCAGGGAAGGGGGTTGCATGTAACAAAGAATTTTATAAAATAATTTCAAAAATTATAAAAATAAGAAGAGAGGGTGAAAACATGCACAGCTACAGTGAAGAGACGAGCAGGAAGTCAGCTGAGCAAGATGGGCAGTGAAGGTCAGCAGTGAGCATCTGCTGGTGAAACAAAATGGTGGCCATTCAAAATCGGAAGATTCTCCAGTGACACACTTTCACTCCTAGGTCTCTGGTGCAAAACCAGCTCAGATGACTAGTGATCAAAAGCTGTTATCACCTGAGAGCTGTCCAGTGGCCGTTATGAAGTAAGTTGTGGTCTCACTCTGGTTCGCAGTGGGCATGTGTCTATATCACAGATGCATCAGCACTGTTGGCACTAACTGACTTCCTTGTTGGCAGTCTCAGGTGTGAGGCCAAGGACTGAGTGGCATGGTGTCTGAACTACCCTTTCACCTATGTGTCGTGGTCCCCCTGTGACAGGGTTGAGGCACATTGGGGGGCAGTGTGGGGAAGCTTGCACTGTAGTTGTCAGTGCTGTACCTGTCCTGTGAATAACTGGAGGGCTTCAAGGGGCACAGTAACTACCAAGGGCCCCCACACTCAAGAGTGTGTCTTGTCCTACTGTGCACTTCGTGAGCAAAACATTTTGGTTAACTTACTGTAGTATGGTAGATCATATAGGACTAATTTTCCTTAGTTGTAGACTGACATCTTCTATTACTATAAATCCCAGAATCCCCTGCAGATAACCTCAGAGCAGTAGGCAGCAGTGAGAAGAGTCATTAGCCTGCAGACAGTGCATATTAGAGTTTTACGTGTTGATCATTTGTGTGCTGGTCCCGCTGTCCTCCATGGGCTATGTACAGTCAAGAGGACTGTACTTAGCCCCTTTAGAAAAGCAGTCCTGGAAAACATCTGATCTGAGATTGTAAAAGCTCTGACGTGTACTGCAGGCAGTTAAATCTCCCACTGCTGCCTACTGCTCTGATATCAGCTGCAGGGGATCCTGGGATCTGTAGTAAAAGAAGATGTCAGCCTACAGCTAAGCAAGGTTAGTCTGATATGATCTACTTACTATGTAAGCAATGATACCCAAAAGGGTGGGTGGTACTGGTCAGTATCGGACCGCCCACGGGCGTGCAGCATCGGGCCTTATAGCCCCAGAAAGGTCCAGTATTGCCCATTCCGCCCACCCTGGAGAGTATCATTGCACTTAGAAAATGGATTATCTGTGGCATTTTTAGATGGAATTTTTAAAAATCTCAAAAAAAAAAAAAATACAGAAATAGAGTAATAATGACATTTAATTGTTTTCATTGTAAAGTAGTGCCTCCGTGTTTCTGTGGTGTTCTGTTTGCTGTTGCTCTTCCTCGGAGCCATGCTCTTCTACCCCCCCCCCACACACATCACCATGTCTACAAGAAGATACAGAGTTTCTTGTTGAGCCCCACCCACCCCCAACAGTGTCTTGGCATCTTTGTTGCGCTAAAAAAAAAAAAAAAAAAGACAACATTTTTCTGCTGCTTTTGCAAGATTGGCCAACAGAATGGCTGTGAGTAGTAAGATACAGACTGCTGAGCAGCTGGAGACCGAGTTTGTAGTGAGAGAAGTGGTCAGTGTAGAACGAGCTAGACAATGAGATGCATAGCATGTAAATTAAATATATTTTCCATGTTTGTTTTTCCTTAAAAAAAATATAACAAGTTTGTTGGAGAATTGACTGCACAGTAGAAGTGCCAGCTTACCTCTGTGCAGCGGAACCATGGGAATGATCATTAAAACAAAAAATGGAGCAGAGGCATGTAAAGTTGATTGAATACGTAGCATTGCTTTTTTCTGTTTCTGTTTTTTAATTTGAAGAACTGCATCATCATTCGCAGGCATGAGGCAAGCAATAAGGAATGGATGTATAAGCACAGTTGGAAGGTAACGGTCCTGATGTGACGGCAGCAGGAGCGAGATCGCAACTCAGTCTCAGAGAACTGTTTTTTTTTTTTAAACTGCAGTTGGAGGTGTGGGGAGTAAGTGGGGGGGGGGTTTGACTAGCCACAACGATGGACAAAGAATCCCCTCCTGCACCATTAAACAACACAAAGGTGAAAAACCTAACTTGTGTTGCATGTCCTGTACATTTTGGTTTTTAAATTCTGTTGTTCCCATTTTCAGCTCGGGGTCTGTTGCGGTTGGAATGGAAAGCACAAGCGCGAAAGGCATCGACTAAGAGATTTCATACTGTTTATCGAGGTGTACTTGACAGTGAGCGGAACATCAAAAGTAGTGCCAGCAACCATTGCAGTGAGAATGTTTTTTTTTTTACTTTTCGGTTGTTTGTTACTGACTCCGGAGATAAAGGAGGTACTGGGTTGAACCAGCCAGGCAGTTAGAATAAGAGGATGCAACACCATGGTTGGGAGAGTGGCAGCACTCTTGCAAATGAGCACGGTTTCGGGGATATGATCATTTGCTCTCTTTCTCGTCTTAAAACCGCTTACTATTGTTTAACTTATAAAATCAGTCAGGCAGGGAGGATCTGCAGTCCTCCACACTCTCCTCAGTTCTTTTCTCGTTGTCAACCTGCGTATGTCGGACCTTAGCAGACGTTGCAGCTGCAGTCAATCGCCATTACTCGTGCTTGACCGGGCCCTCCCTTTTGGCCTTTCTTCAGCCCCCAGGGTCTTTACCATGTGCCTGGTAGTAGTGGTGACTGGTCTACAAAGGCAGGGCTTCTACATGTTTCCCTACCTGGACGACTGGCTGCTAGGAGCCCCCTCCAGGGACCACCTAGTTCAGACTCTGGAAAACACCTTCCATCTATTTCAGGCCTTGGGGATCACCAGCAATCTGCCAAAGTCATGCCTCTCTCCTTGCCAGCACCTTCGATACTTAGGGGTGATCCTGGACACCAACTAGGGCAAGTCGATTTTGTCCATGGACAGGGCGGAGCATCTGATGGAGCAGACCTGTCTGTTTTCCTCCCATCACCAGGTCCCGGCCGGGGCATTCCTGGGCCACAAGGTGGCAGCCATTGCCATGGTTCCCCTGGCCCACCTGCAGTTGTGTGTTCCCCAGTGGACTCTGACGGTCCAGTGGGACCAACGTACGGACGACCTGGACCAGTTAGTCGTGGTCTCCGACCTGGTCCAGAGAGTCCTTACTTGGTGGCTGGAGCCTGCCAACCTCCTTCAGGGATCTCCTTTCAGCTCTTGACCCCTTCCCCCATCAGATTCTCACAGCAGAAGCCTCCAGCCTGGGATGGGGTGCTCCTCTGGCCAACCACCAAACCCAGAGCACCTGGACAGAGTTGGAACAGGGTCTCCTTATCAACATCTTGGAGATGCAAGTGGTCCCTTATGCTCTGTAGGCTTTTCAGATTCATCTCCTCCCTGATCCGCTGCTGGTGCAGATGGACAACATATGTGTGGTGTATTGCATTAACAAGCAGGGGGGACTCACCCTTACCCCCTGTGTCGAGAGGCGAAGAGAGTGTGGTATTGGGCCATTGAGCATGGTTTGGAGCTCTCAGATGTAATGTTTCAGGCATTCAAAACATCCTGGCCAACCATCTCAGCCACTCCCGGTCGCGGGCTCACATTTGGGAGCTTCTGACCACAGTGGTTGAAGATCTTTTCAACCAGTGGGGTTATCCAGAGTGGGACATTTTTGTGTTCCCACTCAGTGCAAAGGTGTCACTTTTCTGCTCACTCAATCCAGGGCCTTGAGTTTTTTTGTGAGATAGATTGTCCCTCTCATGCAAGGGGAGGTTTTTGTATGCCTTTCCTCCCTTCCCACTCCAACAGAGGGTTCTGCTCAAGCTCCAATTGGAAGGGGCAGAGATGATTCTCATAGTTCCCTTCTGGCCATGTCTGATTTGGTTCCCCTTGCTACAACAGCTGGTGGTGGAACCTCCAGTGCCCTTGCCCCTGTGCACCAGCTTGCTGTCCCAGGACCAGGGCACCCTAGTCCATCTGGATCCAAAGTCCCTACATCTCCATGTTTGGCTCCTGCAAACCTAGCTATCACCCATTTCATGACGTCCTCTAGGGTCACAGATATCCTGGTGGCTGCTAGGAAACCCTCCACCAGGGCCACTTATGCCATGAAATGGAAGTGTTTCACCCTTTGGGCTGCTTCTCACCATTTGGACCCCTTCACCTGCTTGAGTCAGGTATTGAAGTATCTTCTCTCCCTCTCAGAATCGGGCTTGGGTTACTTCTCACTCAAGGTGCGTTTTATACCATCTTTGCATACCATGCGCCTTTCGAGGGCAGGGCTATAGCTCAGTTTGAGGTGTCCTGCACCTTCTTGTGGAGCATCCTGCATCTGAAATCTCCCATTCGGGATCCGGTCCCTCCATGGGACTTCAGTTTTATGTTGGAGAAACTCACTTTGCTTCCCTTTGAACTGGGCGCGGGTTGTGAGCCGCGCATTCTGTCACGAAAAGCGCTCTTTTTAGTTGCTGTTATGTCTGCTCAAAGGATTTCCGAGCTTCAGGTTCTTATGGGTGTAACCCCCCCCCACAAATGGGGGTTCCTGAAAAGTCTTCCTTGAGCTTGCTTAAATGCTCACTGCCAGGCTGGTGTCCCGCGTTTTAGCAGTTTAAATGCATTGCCAGACAGTGCCTGTATAGCCTCTGTGTACTGTCTCTTTAAGAGCTGCCTGGATTGCAGTCATAATTAATCTGGGAGGGGGCTGAGTGTTTCTATGCTCTAGTCCTGCCCAGGCTGCCAAATAATCGTTCCGTTCTGAGTCGCTATTAGTGCAGAGGGAGCTCTGTTAGAAGATATACTTGTTTGCTGATCATTACTAGAATAGTAATAATATTGCAGTTTGTCTAACCTGCCTTCTTTGCAGCTTGGACATTTTTGTTTATCTCCACCATCTTGGTCCTGGACTGCGGAAAATGGGCCAATCAGTACCTTTGTGGACTCTAAAATGGAGCCTGTCCCCAGGGGCTTTGTGGGAGCAAAATTCTGTAGGAATTGTAGTTTTGGGCTTTTGGCACCTAAATGAACCTGAAGGGGGAGCCCTTGTTGTGGCTGACAGAGGAATCCGCCAACCAAACCTTTTGGATCCTGGGGAAAAGTCCCAGACTGCTTGCAGTTTCAGTTCAGATCTGAGTTGGGAAGTGAAGGAGTAACAGCTCGAGATAGTCGAGCAGTAATCCTGCATAGATTCGTGCAGGGGAACTATGAAAGGGCTGAGTTTTGGCCTGCCTGTCTGCCTGCTGTCCCTGAAAGGGAAATTGAAGTTTATTCAGACTGAATCTGAATTGTAAGGATGATTTAAGCCACAGAAATGTGACCAAGCTTTAACCTGAAGAAGACCGAAGATTTGCTGAATGCGTTCGGCCTGTCAGGATTTCCAGCCACCTTTGAACTCCCGGTTTGTGCAGAGACTCTGTAATTGTGACTAGATAGCAATCTGCCTGGTACAATAGAATTTCTTACATAGAAATGTGCTGTGTGTTGTTAGTGGGTCATTATTTGGTTCCCCACTGTGTGCTGAACTGTGTTCTGCTTGCTGGTGGCTGCATCCAGCTCCCACAGACTGAATCCGTATTCATCTCCATTGGGCCTGAGCTTTGCCACACTGGCCCAACCAGACTACCTGCTGCACAGATAAAGCCATCGACAAGAGACCTGCCTGGGGATCAGCCCTCTACTCACGCTTTGAACAGGAAAGATGCCTCGTGATTCGTGTGGGCCGTGCTTCTCCTGGCACTTCAGTTCAACAACCTGCAGTCTCGATTTCATCCTGCCTGTGTCCTGTACTGGGTATCGTGAGTAAACATCAGGGTAGCTCCCTGCAACAACAGCTAAATCTAAAGTGTTGTCATCTCATTGCTTTGTTGTCTTTTTTTGTCACGAACTGAGCCCTGTGGCTCCGGATTACCAATAGTGTGTGTTGTGCATGTTGCTTTCTTCCATCACAGGGCCCCAACCAGCTGCGAGCCGGCCTACCCCGGGCAACATTCCTGGCTAGCCCACTGCCTTCCTACCTGGGTACCCAGAGTGTGTGACTGTGTAGGGACTCTGAAGTGCATGCATAACTGTCTGATTAATGTAGCTTTGAAGTAAATCAACCTGATTATGCCCCTCCCTTGTTCAAGTCCCCTGAATAAATCGGATCTAACTCTTTTTGCATTTAGCCTGACTGTGGTTCCAATTTGTGCCAAGAGTACTGTACTGTTGCTATTTGCTGTGCATAACCTTGTTTTACAGGGGGTCGCCAGGGTCGAGCTAGAGGAACCAGCCCTGGTGGTAGTGCAACAGTATGAGTAATGGCATGGTGAATAAGGGTCATTGTGAAAGTGATTATCGTATATTGTTCAGGCCACTAGTAGGGAAAGAGGGGGGTTACAGTGTCCCAGAGGGCTGTGCCCAGGTTAGCTTGACCACTAACAACCCTGACCTCCGGGTGGAGGCACTCGTTTCAGTACCCAGGCACCTTAACCTGCTACTAGCCAAGTAGGCAGGGGTAATGGCCCTTGGGATAGGGCCACGTAGGGGTTACATGTGTAAAGAGCCTTATTTGTTTTATTTTTCCACAAAGACAGGGTGTCTTTGTGTTCTAATCCTAAGTTTCTGCCCAAGGTGGCGTCTGAATTTACGTTGAACCAATCCATCCACCTTCCGGTTTATTTTCATGAGTACTCTAATCAGGGGGAGGCTTTGCTTCATACTTTGGATGTACATAGGATCTTGTGGTTCTATACGCACTGGACCAAGGCTTCAGGAAAGTCTACTAGTTGTTTGTTTAGTTTGTCCCCAGAGAGAGGGCACTCCTGTTTCCAAACAGTGTTTGTCTAAGTGGTTAGCCAACTGTATTGTTTACTGTTACCATAAGTACAAGAAGGACCTTCCAGGAGTGGTCAAAGGTCATTCCACCAGGGGCATGGCAGCCTCCACGGCCTGGTTCAGAAATGTGTCTGCTGCGGATATCTGTGCAGATGCCACCTGGAGTTCTGACCAAACCTTCAAGCATTACAGTGTGGACATCGCCTCTCATTGCAGGGCTAATTTCAGCCTAGCAGTACTTCAGGGCCTTCTCTTCTGAGCTCTTGGTTGATGATCTGTCCTCCTCCCAGAGGCTGACATCAGTGGCTAATGTTGGTAGTGGGCAGTCTCCCATGGTAGACTGCTAGCTAGAAAGTTTTCCATTTGGTCCTGGTGCCTGGAAGCTTAGTCCTACCAGTGTTGGCCTACTGCAAGAGCTTCTCTCATAGGTCTACTGTTATGGTAAGTTCTTATGTAACTACTTTACTGAGAACCGAAGCTCTATGTCCCTCTACAGGTCAAAATGCTTTAGTTTAGAAATGTATTCAGATGTAGAAAACATCTTGAAGCAAGAAGCAGAAGTAGTGCTGTCGTAGTTAACATTATTTTTTATGTCTGACTAATAACCTCAGACCTAGATTAATCCATTAGTAAATGCTCAGAGTCTCACAATTCGTTCATTTTTAACTACGCAGAGTCATACAAGCAGCAGAGGCTTGCTTGGAATCTTACTTCTGGACTCAAGTGACGCAACATTATAATAGAGAAGTGCAGGGTGATTCTAGTGCAGTAGTTGCTTCTCATTTTCACTCCTTTGTTCTCCATATCGCTGTTTCCCCCATCTGTGCGTACATGATGGAGACAGAATGGAAATAAACTTAAAGGTGACCAGTAGAGGTATATGGGAGCAGGCTGCCCTCGGCATTACTTACTCTAGTGGCCCCGGTCTCCATACAGTGTATCTACACAATTTTAAATTAAAGAGCTAGTGTGCTGCCTGAAATTAATAGTTACTTTCAGTAGTAGTCAGTTATCACTTTTTATGTCTGAAGTATTTTTTCTGTTCTATTTTGCTAATTAAATTTTCTTCCTGACAATACTGGGTGAGATGTGTGAACCGCACTCTACCTGGAGGCTGACAATAGTTGGTTTTATTCCTCCCTAAACATCATCAGCAGTGTGACATCACTTGTAACCAAGAGGAGCCTGTCTCCTGTTGCTTGATTGGTAACTTGTGACACCTATTACCCAGTCAGGCAGGACAGGGGCTTGTAATGTAACAATGAGGCAAGTTTCATGTTGATGATGTAGTGGGAGGAACAGAACTAAGTAAGTCTGCTTCCAGGTAAGGCACTGCCTTTATTAAAATGACGCTCAATAACACTGTTGGGTAGAAAAACATCTAATGAGCACACACAAAAATAAAAACACTTCAGAAATAAAAAGTAATCGGGGAATGCTTATCAGAATTGCTAGCATTTTCTGCCTATTTTTATGGTGCTACAGTACCAGCTATTTATCTTATTCTACTTAATACGGTAATTGCAGAGTTTCAGCAAAAACAGAAGCAAAGATGGATCCCCAAGGAGCCCATTCAAGTGGCACCAAAGGGTTGTGGGGAAAGTTCTCCACGTTAGAGACATCAGTGTTGCTACTTTCGTAACTGAGACAGCAGCGTGTGGATATTACATTAATGTTTTAATTGATTCAGCAGGGATATTATTTTTTAAAATAATACTTTGTTACTTGGGGTCTAAAAGTTACTGTAAGTAGCATTGTAACATTAGGTTTGTATATTAATTTATTTATGTAGCTTCTGTTTACCGGGTAAGTGCACTAGACAAAACCTGTCTATTACTGAGGCATGACCCGGAAGAATACATTACAAGTAACAACAGTATTACAATGTTCAAAGATACAAACATTGAAGACAGCAGAGAGCAAAAGTGCACAACGCTGCACAATATACTCTTGCTGGACACCTTACAGTTTTGGTACTCTTCCCCCAGTTCCAGTACACTGCTGGCTGAAAAACAATATTATGCTTGCTTAAATTGAAACTGGAGCATGGCAGTACAAAGGAACAATATTCAAGTGGGAATACCAGATCCACAAAAATAGTATTCTGACTAGTCATGTCAGAGTAACATTAATCTGCATAACACTGTTTGTTGACCCACAGTTGGTTATGCCAGATCTGTGTTAAGCATGGGATAAAGCATATGGCAGCTTCAGTTTTATGCATTTGCATTTAGTTTTGTTCAAACAGAGCACAAAAGTCCAATCAAAACAATGAAAAGTTATGTTGGTCTGGTGCTGTGGAGGGCTGAGGCATTAAACACACCTTACCTCTTGCCATGTCTGCGACCCGTGTTCAGAAACAAGCATGGGTTGCTGGAAGTTGGCCGGGGGTGGTGGGTTAAACATCTGATGGACTGCTGGGACTGCATACAGGGGTCAGGGGCATGGCAGATGTCCAGTGTGTTGCGTATGCAAGCGTGTGTAGCTTAGTCATTGACGTCATTGCATGCCAGCTCCTCCACACCACTGGTCAGGGAAGAGACAAGGATGATCACCCTCACAATCCCCACCTGCATCTCCGACTCCGGAGTTTTGCCCGACTCTGTCAGCGATCATTGTGTATTATTTTGCCTTTGGTCGGCCCAATGACCCAAGTACTCCCCCACCTTTATATTTACCAGAAGACTGACCGAACGGAACATTGAACTCATAGCCCATGATTTCAGCCTTGTTGACTGGTCCTTTACCGAGGGGCCAGAGGACTGTGACTCTGTCCTTCCAAAATTCTCCAGCATCTTTGTCAACATATGCAATAAACATAATCCACTCAAAAAATTAGAATGAGGGGTAAAATTAATGAATGGGTTGCCCAATCTTATTAACTTGATGAGATCAAGAAATAAAGCCTGGGCCCGTTACTCGAAGCACAAAGACCCTTCCCAGCTGTCCCTCTACAGATCTCTCTGCAATAAGTGTAAATCTGCCGTCAGAAAGGCAAAAAATGACCAACAACTGGGGGATGCCTCGAGCCCCTGTCAGCTCTGGGGTACCCTCAACTCGCTCCTTGGAAAAACCAAAACTTCTGATCCCATCACCCTGTACCACAACGGAACTCTTATTAGCAATCCAACAAAAGTTGCAAATATTTTTAACTCTTTCTTTGGTGATCTCAAAAAATACAAACCTCCCTCCTCCACCCCTCCATCCTCATTCCTTCCCTTTCCCACCCTAGTCACCCCGACACCACGGTCCTGCCCTCACCCAATTTTTACTTTAAGGCCCTTCACTCTGGTGACACCATCAAGCTCATTCACAGGAACAACCTGAAACCCTGCAAAGGAGCTGATGGTATTGACTATAAAATCCTGAAACTTTCCATCCTGGCATTTGCAGTCCTGGTTACCAATCTTCTCAATCACTCCCTTTTTTCTGGATCTTTCCCCAACACCTGGAAAACTTCCACCAACAAACCGCTATTCAAAGGTGAGTCCAGAAATGATTACGGTAACTACTGCCCTATTTCCCTCCTCACCCCTCTCTCAAAAATCATTGATAAGGTCATACAGTCCCAAATCATAGCCTACCTCAACACCTACAACCTGCTCTTCAGGGCATGGGGTCATAATGTTGCAAGACATTATGCCGCATGCATAAAGCGCGCTGCCAATACAGCGTGCTTTCTTGTGTAACCCATATGTCCATTTTTGTAACATGGATATACATATGGTATCTACGGGTTCGGGGAAGGATGAGGTTACCTGGCACAAGAGACCTAGGTTTGACTACTCTGCACAGGGGCACCCAAGTAAATCCAACTACAGGAAGCAATAACTGTAACGTCCAGAACCAGAATTGGAATTTTTCAGTGTGGCTTTATTTATTAACTCACTAAACATAAACAAAGCTTTGTATGGTCCCCCAAAGGGCTACGTAACTGTAATGCAGATTAGAGGTTAAACACAGCGGTCCATTTGAGGAATGAACACCATACAACAGTTGTCTGGCTTTGGACCCACCAGGCACTCAGCCCAGGCTTTGCATGCGCATTGGATACACAGCCCGACTGGCCCGGCTCCCCTGCCGGCCACTCGACTGACGGTCCACTTGGCAAATGAACCCAAACTCTACTTGGAAAGACATCCCATCAAACAAGGAGACTCCCAAACTGTGGCCTCCACACCACTTGAAGTCTGCGACTCCTAGAGAATTTTGTTTCGTACTTCCAATTGAAACTCCCATCAAACAGGAGACTCCCATCCAACAAGGAGTAATTTTCCCATCCTGTGGCTCCCCACACCACTTAGAGTCTACGACTCCTAGAGATTTTCAAGTTCGACCCGTCTAGGTACCCACCCCATCACTGGCCAAGCACATGAGGCAAGTAGCAAAACACAGAAGAAATCAGTAGAGGTGGACCTGGTTACTAAAGATGGGGGGTTTTCCCACCTCCAGCTCCCACAGCCCATACCCGGCCATTTCTCTGGACACACAGAACTTTAGACTTTAAAATGTAGATTGACGGTGGATGACCTGAAGCACCCCCTCTGCAAATGAACTTTAACACTTTAAACAGATGACTGCTCTATTTGTTTGTCCTAGTTGACATAGTCCTCCCAAATAGCAGTCCCCAATACTTGAAATCCAACTGAAGAAAAGAAGTTGTTTGCCCTTCCAATGGGGCCAAACACTCACCCATTCGTTGCAGGTGCCCCACAGGCAAGAACTGTAACCTTGCTGTTATACATGAACAGACTGAACTTAAATTAAAACAGGCAGCTTTCTTCCCAAGGGAGAAGGGATTGCCCTGGAACCCACAAAGAACTTTTTCTCACCCCCAGAGGAGGGGGTAAACAGACAACTACTGGTGTCCTTCTTGTTTGCTTAAGGACAAACTGAAGACTCACCTTTAAATTCCCAAGATTCTAAACTTACTCTGAGCTGAAGATTCCAAATGTGGCTCATGCAGCTGCGACAGTTCTATTATGATGTCATCCCTGTAGTCTCAGCTGTGACTGAGGACCGAGTGAGACAGTGTGAAACCCATTTAACTGGAGTTTCACAAGCTGCCTTCCCTGCCTACCACTAGGTCTTACTGGGATTCTAGTAACCCCGGGTAACAAAGGGGTTACACTTGCATGTGGCATAAGTCTTTCTTCTGGGGGGGCTGTCCCCCTGAACCCCTCCCCAACTAAGATTCCTAGCTCCAGGGTTGGTTTTCAGTGAATATCGCACAAAGTGCAAAAATTAAAAAAAATTACTATGTGTCTGGGACCGAGAATCAAATCCAGTCCAAAATGCTCTGCTTCTGTCCCTTGCTGCCAGTGGCTCATCTCATCAAGCCATGGCAGCCGCTTGGCGGAAGCCTGTCCCGACAGAGGTCTTGTCCTCTGCCTGGGACAGCGAGAGAGGGTGCAGTACCATGCACAGAACCATTTGCAGTATTGCACCCTCTCGCTGTCATGTACAGCGCTTGTGTTGTATGCTATTAAACATACAACACATTCTCCCAGTACCCTCTCCAGTGCCCAGCATGGTTTTAGACCTGGTCGCAGCACTGAAACAGCCCTGGTCAGGTTCACCGGCGACATTATTAAGGCAAACGATAAAGGGTAGTACACCAGATCTGTCTTTGTAAACCTTACCAAAGCGTTCGACCTTGTGGATCACAACCTTCTCCTCAACACCCTCCGAGGTCTGCACCTCTCCAATAATGTTGTAAAATGGGTTGGTAGCTACCTCTCCGGGAGATCCCATCGCACTTCCATTCAAGGTCTTCTTTCCACAGCATGTCCTATCAAATATGGTGTTCTCCAGGTCTCCATCCTGGGCCCCCTTCTTTTCTCACTGTTCATTAATAACCTTACCTCCATCTGCCAAAACACACAACTTAACCTGTATGCCGATGATGCGGCTCTTTTCTGCAGCCACGAAAACCCAGCCTCCATGCTTCAGAATCTACAGTCAGATTTCTTGAAACTTCACTCCTGGTTCTCTGGGAACGGCATGGTCCTTAACTCCAAAAATACAAAATTCATGATCTTCTCCAGACCGAGGAGAGCCCCTACATCCAGACTGACCCTATTTGACAATTCTGGTAACCTTATTTAACATGTGACCGAATTCAAATACCTTGGTCTCTACCTGGACCCCCACCTATCCTACAACCTTCATATAAACAATCTTACTAAGAAGATTCATATCAGGCTTGGTCTTCTGTATAGGATCAAAAAGTTCCTGCTTCCCTCATCCAGGCTACGCCTGACTACCGCCTCTCTCCTGCTCCTGATCGACTATGGTTCCATCATCTACTCTCCGTGTACACCCTCGCTACACTACTCCAAACTCAGAATTACTTAGAACAGCATAGCTCGTTTCATCTCCTGGCTTCCCTGGAAAACTCACCACTACACCCTCTACTCCTCCCTAAGCTGGCCCACCCTCGAAGAAAGGCTCCTCAATCTGCTGCCACCCAACATCAACTCCCTTTTCCCTCTTTCAGCACCTGGGCAGTCGACTAGAAGTGCCGCCACTATGGTCTTTGACACCCCGTTTTTCCGTACCAAGCAGGCTCAGAACTCCATCTCCTTTAATGGCATGAAGCTGTACAATAAACTTCCACCCGGAATCCAAGCCTGCAAGTCCATCCACTCCTTCAACTCCTCCCTCAAAGCTCGCCTCCTAAATTTGTCCACCTGTAGATGCCGTGGGCGGTCTCTTTGCTAAACCATATGCTCTTCACCCCTCCTCCTGGATCCACCTCCCCAGCACAACTCGCTCCCCTTCCTCTCCCCCCTCCTCCTTCTCTCCCCACCGCGGCCCCATGACTCCCAATCCCACCAAACCCTTCAGTCATGCAGTTCCCCCTCATACTGCACTGATGGGTAATGTCTTTGTTCACCTCTTCTCCTTCTACATATTTTGGATTCGTATTGTTCCTCTCCCCCTCTTTCATATTATTCCCTGTCATATTATTACTCTTGTGATCGCCACCTCAACTTTGTTGCTGTATATTATGTACTTTCTTGGAACCCCGATTGTATTTTGCACAGCCTTTTTATCATACGATTTTGGAAATCTTGTTAATATGTTTGTTTGCTGTACCTTGTTATGTTTATATTACCTGTATGTGTGTTGGATCCCTCACTGATCGTTTGTGAAAACGGGTATTTTTGCTCTCATACTTTCCAGTATATAAATAAAACTGATTGATTGATTGACTGAGTTGGGAGGTATGGAAGGACTTGTTTTGCATTTACCTAACTGGACTGACAGCTGACTCACAGCTGTGGTGGGTAGGTGGGAGGGAAGAGGGGGATGGGTTTTATGAAGGTGGGAGGAAGAGAAAATGTATGTATATTTTTTCCTGGTGGTGTTAGGCAGGAGGGAGAAGGGTGGTTGTGTTCTTCAAGAAGGGAAGGGTTTGTTTGCCTTTTTAACTTCTTTTTACAAATTTAAATTTTTTTCCCACCAGCAAAGGTCATGGAGAGCGAAGTTTGGTACAACACCAAAAACTTCACAAAGCGCAAAGTCATCTGCTTAGCTGTGACAGTCTGTGAAATACAGCTCCTTATCCAGTACTGCTTCCTGATCGGTATTGTAAAGCATCTCTCTAAAGCTTTTAAACACACTTTTTTTTTTTTACATTTTCATCTACTTTTATTCATCCTGTATCTCCTTCGCTGCTAATCTTCTCCAAAATGGTTAGTGCCCCCTCAGTCCACTCACCTGCCTTCTCTAGGTGCTTACCCCAGCATCCCTGTTCCCCCACGGTGGGGTGTGCAGTCTTACCCTAACCACAAAGATCAGATGTTCTTCTCTCTGTGCTATTTAGAAAGTATGTGTCTTTCATTATCATTTGTACACAGGCTTTCCCCCTATTTGGTTCAGTAAACACTAAACCAAAATAAACGAGCGGCCTGCCTCAGTTGCAGTACAATCCCTTTTATGCCCCTTAAACATGCACACCTCCACTTGTTGATCGCCTGCAGTTTGCGCTCCATCCGGCTTGAAAGCTGCACCCCCCCCCCACCTCTCCTGAAATTCAGACCTCCACCCCATCTGAAATGTGTCTTCACACACCTTCCAAACGCTCACCCCTCACACAAAGCTGCCAGCAACATCCTGGCGTTTTTGCACCATTCCAACATTTGCATTTTACATTCCACCTTCATACATTCCAGCATTCATGCACCTCTTAAAAATAAATTTATGCTTCTTGCCCCCCCCATAGTTTGAATGTTCAGCACCTCCTGAACCCCACACCTCTCTTGAAATCTGTATCCCTAAACTGTTCCTAAAATTTGCTCCTAATACCCTCCCACAATTTACATTTCTACACCCCTCCTGAAATCTGCTTCCTCGCATCTCTCCAGAAATGTTTTATCTCCACCTCATTACAAAATTTGAGTTTCTTTAATTTTTTTCCTTCTTAAATTGCTTGTTTTGAAATGTTGCCATTTAGAAACTAGTTTGTTAGATTGGAAGGATGTGGGGATCAGTAAAATCTCCAAAAAATGACATGTTGCAGTGGGTTGATAATGCATGGAACCCAATTTAGAAGCATAATTATATACAACAGGGTGGGCGTATTGATGAGGCTTAGACATGCTTCACAGTACACCAGAGATTTTCAGAAATCCCACCGTTACTATCTACACTCTTTCATGTGCAGCTGCTTACAAATAGACTGGAACTGGTTTGCTTCATTCAGTTCACTCAGTTCTCTAGTATTTGCAAGAGCAAAATAAGATTCTTGCTTTGTTTCACCAGTATCAGTGCCCCCAGGACAGTCAACACTTAGATGCAGCATCTTGTTTCTGGTGGGGCCCTGCTTTTGCCAATTTCTGTGGTTGAGTGGACTGGAGCACTGGTAGACTGTGACTTGCTCAAGGTGAAACAGTGAGTATTTGGCTCTAGTGGGGTTTGAACCTGTGACCTGCTGGTTCTAACAACAAGAGTCCAGTAATGATGTCATACAAATGGCATTGCCCCCTGCTGTAGATACTGCCGCGGAGACAGGAATTTAGATTTAGAACTTAGAATCTAATTATAAATCACGACAACACACTTAGCCAACCAAGACAGTTTGTTTCTAAACATTCCGGGTACTCATAAACGTTACAGATTGAGAGACTCCATTCCTGTGCACATGAAATACTCTTACTCTGTGAAGAGTATCTCAAGTGCAGCTGCCCTTGAAACTGGTAAGCTTGGGGCTGTATAAAGGACAACAATCAGTACAAAGGGCCTCCACACTCAAGTGTGGGGTTGGTCCCAGTGTGCACTTTGTGTGCAAAAACATTTTGGTTTACTTATTTTTACTGTAGTATAATAGATTGTATTAGACTAATTTTGCTTAGTTTTAGGCTGACATCTTCTGTTACTACAAATCCCAGAATCTGCTGAAGCCGACATCAGGGCAGTAGGCAGCAGTGGGAGATTAATAGCCTGCAGTGCATGTTTGAGCTTTGATAATCTCCGATCAAATGTTTTCTGGGTCTGCTTTTCTCCAGGGACTAACTGTGTCAGGGAGGACAGTGGGACCAGAGCAAACAAAAGATTAGAGTTTATATAAACTCTTAACATACACTGCAGGTTTCTGAATCTCCTCCCACTGCTACTGTACCTACTGCTCTAATGTCAACTGCAGGGGATTCTGGGATTTGTAATAACAGAAGATGTCAGCATAGAACTAAGCAAAATTAGTCTGATACAAGTAACTGTACTACAGTAAACTGTAAATAAACCCAAAATGCTTTTGCACAAAAAAAGTGCTTATTGGGACCAGCCCCCACACTCTGGTGTAGTGCCGCTGGTGCTGACTGTTTCCCTTTAAATTTTAATATATCATTGAGCAATCTCAATCAATAATATTAATAAACTACTAGCAGCCTGGCCCGTCCGGTGCAGTGGTTGGATTTCCGCCTGACGCCGGCGACCGGTTCCGGAACTCGGGTTGCCGGAGGGCCGGCCGGGGGAGAGAAGGATAGGGCGTCCAGGGACAGCTCTCCTCCGGGGGGAGGGTAGGGGATGCGCACCCGCATAGGCTGACTCCTGGCGGAGGCTGGGAGTGCAGCACAGCCGGGGCTCGGTGTCCAAGGGGGTGGTGACAGACGTCGGCGTACGCCTTGACATCAGACGTCACTCCCCACAGGAAAAGCAGAAAAAGGCTGCCTGGTCTGCTGGATGATGGCTGTCGACTCCCCGCCGCCTCAGATGCCCCGACGCCCCGGAATCCACCTCGGCAGCACCCAGGGGCTGATTAGAGAGTGCGCTGGGTACCTCTCCTCCTGGTGCCTTCCCCCTCGGAAGAGAGGGACCCATCCGGCGAAGGGTTACGTTAGGCCACCCCTGGGTCAGCTGCGATCTGAGGTGAGTAGGAAGGGGGTCGGGCGAGGAGGTCGGGGTGGGTCTTGTGCAGCCAGAAGGAGTGGTAGGCCAGGAGCCAGTAAGGGGCCAAAAATAACATAATGCAAAAAAAATTAAAACTACTAACACCACTTTTACGGTTGTAAGAGTGGTCTCACTTACATTCTTAGGGTATCAGATCCGCTCACATTCAGTTCATAGTTCATATACCCTAAGAATACATGTGAGACTGTAAGAGTGGTCACGGCCACTGTATTAACATACATAAGCAGTTATCTCATGCATATAGTTCTACAATTCTGAAATTCTAAGTTCAGTTGACACAGTTCATATCCCACAAAGGGAATAATATTCTGCAAAGTAAAACATTTTTTTTTTTTTTAACTTTTTTTTTATCCCCTCCTATTGCCCCGTCGTTCCACTCCTTTGGGCTTGCTCATGCTACCCACCCCAACACTGAGTCTGCCCGTAGAGTGCCCATGGGTGACTCCTACCTTTCCTCCCATCTTTCGTGGAGCCCCCCTGGCACAGCGGGGTCTGCCCGTGGTTCCTGGACTGAGCAGCTGGAGCAGCCGTCATCTAGGACCGCCGAGGTTGATTTCCGTTTTTCTGTGCTTCCCATCCCCCGGGGACGTCAGCTCGGGTAAGTGCATGCTGATGCACGCCTGCCAAGTGCCTAACAACGTCCTCCTCTCCCCGACTCCAGCCCTTCTAAAGCCACTAGTGCCCCGTGAGAGCCGTTGCTCCCACCAGCCCCCAGGGACGTCGGGTGCGTACAGCACCCCTGGTAACCCACCCCAAAGGAGGAGAGCATCCGTTGGGACACTCAATCCTCCTTCTCCCTGCCGACCCCTGATGACCCGAGTCCATACCCGAACCCGGGTCGCCAGCGTTGTACGAGATGTGGCGTCCAGCGCCTCAACCCTCAGCGCCACCAGGCCGGCCAAAGTAAAACATTTTGATTTGAAATTTAAATTCCATGTTTTTTAAAAAGGTCTTTAATGTGTCTTATAATATGTTTATATGTACAGTTTGTTATAAGAGTTTCTTCTCAAGTCCTTTGCATGCCAGAATTGTTCAGTTTCGCTTTGCACTTCTCTCACGAAAGGAACTCGAGAATGCAATCTTATAACCATTGGAGACACAGTAACAGTACGTAGAAGTAAGTTACAATGCACAACAGGCTGCGGGTGTATGGGGGCATTAATGCACGTCTCGGGTGTGTTGTGAGGCATGAGGCCGAAGGCCAAATGCCTTCCAACCACCCAGCAAATACATGACGCCGTGATCCAGCAAGTGCCGGGATCCAGCCGATATGGTTGGGTCCCCCTGCCGGCAGTGATCAAGGCCAAAAATAAGCACATAAAAAAAAAAAAAAAAAGTTAAAACAGCATTTGTTTCTCCGGCTAAGTTTGTTTCTCTGTTTGAGTGCTTGGTAATTTTGGGATTGTCCTTCACACCACTTGTAGATCTGCAGTACCAGTAGGCTTCCACTCAGTAGCAGGCAGAGGCCAAGACAGCTAGCCACCCCTCCAAGGGAGAGGAGAGCAATCCCTTGGATGCTTGTTCCCACACACAGGTCGCCGACGTGGTGAGAGGTAAGGCATTCAATGTCTCAGACTTCCGTGCCACTGGGCTGGCCTCTGGTGGTATATTTTTGATTTTGGTGTCTCTGTGATAAATGTTTATGATGGTACTAGCCTTAAGGTCTTATAGTGTGTTTATTGGTGTGCTGCTGTTTGTATTTTTTGTCTTAGTCTTGGTCCAGGAGCATCACCAGCACTGACTGGTGATTTATTTATTTATTTTCGTTTTTTGTTGACTGGGAAAGGAGGACTAGACAATTCTGCCTATTTTCAGCCTCGTCCTGGGTGAGGGGGATACAGATGGATGCCAACTGACATTGAATCAGATTAAGTTGTTTGTGGTATTTTTAGTGAATGGGGGAAATTTGACCAGGACAATGGGGAAATTCCCCTACTCACCAGCGGGGGAGATTCTTGCCAGCCAAGATGGTGGACGAGAGCCCTGGAGGATGGATGGAAACCATGGAGGTGGGAGAGTTGGTCTCCTCCCCCGCCTCGACTATGCCTGAGACTGAAGATTCAAGTGTTATGTAGGTGGAAAAATTGTTAACAGTGCAAGCAGAGTTAGTGCCTGGAAATATGGAACAGAACGAACGGAATGTAGTTGCTACAGAGATGGAAAATATCGCAGAGCTAGCTTTACGCTCTGAGGAAAACGAGATTCGAGTCGTGGAGGTTCCTTCAGGTTCTGTATTGACTGAAACACATGAATTACAGCTGCTGTTAGAATTTGAAGAGAGGAATCTTGTAGCATGGAAAGCAGCCCTAATGCAGAAGATTCAGTGGTCCCAATCTGCCAGCTCGTCCAGCAATGTTAAGAGTCAGCTGAGCGACGAAGCAAGAAGCTCAAAGGAACCGCCATCTGCTGTGGGGCAGTAAGTCTGCGTGTGTTTCTAAGACAAATATAAATACTGCGTCTACTTGTAATGAGACAAATGTGAATGAACAGAGGGACTTGGTAACTCAAAAAAATGCCATGCAGGCGAACAGTGTGCCTGGGACAGGGCCCTGGTCTGTTGACAAGGCTTTAGAGGGTGCAGGGTGGGAAAAGCGGCTGACTTCGGGACAATGGATGTCGGGCAAGTCCCCGATACATATACCTGTAGCAGAGGACTTTGTGCATGACGATGCAGGCAGTCATCTGAACTCGGCGGGAGAAACAAATGCTGATATTGCTATACCTGACCCACTTGCGCTTCCAGAGGGTCTTAACCTAACTCAGAATCAGAGGATGGGGATTCTGAGAGAGAAGGAACTGACTCTTCCTCCATTGTTTCTTGCACAGGCACTGGGGGGGGTCGGATTTTATTGCCAAAAGAACTAGGCAGAGACATAAGGCCCAAACACCATAAAATTTTGAATTATGAGGCATACCTCAGCCCCTTCAGACTGCCTGCCCATCACTTCTGTTAATGTTAATAGCATTAAAGGAGATAGGAAATCGGCTATTACTATGTTATCTTTACAGGAGTTGAGGTGTGACATAACTTGTATAGTAGATACCAGATTAAAAACCGATGGAGAACTTGTGAGGGCATCTAGAGCCTGGACATCAGGCCCCTCTTTTTGGTCCTTAGGGACAGAGTTACGTGACAGGGTGGGGATCATTATGACTAATCCTGGAATTCAGTTTATTCGATTAGTAGATATTTGTCCAGGCAGAGCCTTATTATTAGATTTCTCATATTATTTGGAACAATGTAGAATTGTTGCAACTTATACGCCACAAACTAAAGCCCTTCGGGCTTTGATGTTTAGAGAAATTCAGCCATACTTGCACACTTCTCATCTTATAATTTGGGTGGGAGATTTTAATTGTAGTTTAAATCAGCAGGATAGAGGTTTACAAACTAATACGCTTTTTTGTGACTCTGTGGCATTACAGCAAATTTTGTAGAATGCTGCTCTAAAAGATTCATATAGAGACTTGCATGCTACAGGGGGATACACCTTTCATAAAGGTGTATTAAAAACAAGAATAGACTTTATTTTTGTGTCTAAAATTATTAAAGTGTTGGCCAGTAGGGTAGGTGCTATGGAATTTTCCGACCATTTGGCTGTGATTTCCAAAATCTCCTGGCAGGATACGCCTAGATGTAAAAAATCAAAATGGAGACCGAATAAGTCCTTATTGTCTGATAAAGGATTCAGAAATTATGGTTCCAAAATTGGACAGCATGACTATCTGTGGTAGACTGTTATGAAGATCCGGTGGTTTGGTGGGAGGACACAAAACAATCTTGGAAAGAATTATTTCCAAATGAAGCAAATTATGAAAATAACAAAAATTACTTAAGAGTACTTGCAGCTGAGACAACACTTGCAACATTTAATTTCTTTAGCAGAGACTTCAAAAAAAGATTATGGACAGCAGATTCAATCTGTAAAACAGCACTGGCAAAAAATGCAATATAATAGAGCTCAGTCTTTGAGTCAGGAGGCAAAATTTGGAATGAGAGGGGATGCAAAATGTATAGATCCCTTTAAAGATAATAAGGAAAGGGTGGAAGATAGAATCATAAAAGAATTAACTGAATACAAATGGAGATATAGTTTCTTCCCTATTAGGATTATTAGATGTGGTGAAAAGGCAGATGTATGCTTTATGTGGAACCTCCCCCTCAAATGGAAAGGCTACCAGAATTTAGAAAGATCTAAATCTACCGCAGGTGTCTGATATAGACATCGAACCCCTTATTGCAGAAGTTATTGAACCTGAGATTTTAGCAGCCATAGGAGGCCTAAAGGCTGATTCAGCTCCTGGATCGGATGGCACAGGAGCTGGTTTGCATAAACAGTTTAAAGATACATTGGCACCTGCATTAGTAATATTATTTAATCATGTGCTAACTAGTAAAGAATTGGCTCCTCGATGAGAGAAGCAGTCTTGGTTTTGATCCATAAAAAAATGTGACAAGGTGGATATAAATAACTGAAGGCCATTAAGCCTCCTAAATACAAATGTTAAAATCTTAGCTAAAATCATGCTAAGGAGATTGCCTATCATTGCCCCATACCTAATTAGTGACGCTCAAACGTGTGCAGTCCAAGGCAGGAAACAGTATGATAACTTAATTATGTTGAGAAAAATGTTTTACAAAGGGGAATTGGGGGATCTTGAGGGGTGGGTAATTAGTATTGATCAAGGGAAAGCCTTTGATCAGGTTTCACACCACTTCCTACTTGACGTTTTAAAAGCTTTTGGAATACCAGAACCTTTCTTGGGCTGGATTGAAGTATTATACAAAGATGTGTCCATCATCCCCAATGTAAATGGGTGGTATGGGGATAGAGTGGGGTAAAGAGGGGGGGGTGAGACAGGGTTGTCCATTAAGCCCTCTATTGTACATATTTTGCATAGGCATGTTCATTAGGTTATGTAATTATCATCAAAGATTAGTAGGGTTAAAAAATGTGGTCTCTGATGGTGAGACCAGGGTTTTAACTTATGCAGATGATGTATTTTTTAACTGTGAATGTAACAACAGAAGAATTGGGCTTAGAATACGTAATGAGAATGTATTCTTCAATCTCTGGATCTAAAATTAATGTCACTAAAAGCAGGGGTATTCCCTTGGGCCAGACTTCAATACCAGCCTCTGAAATGATAGGTGGTATAAAATTAACAAATGATCCCATAAGTATTCTAGAGATAACCTTTGGGCCTCAGGACTCCAATGTAAGGAACTGGGAGCAAAGTCTATGTAGAGCAGAACAGGTTATTGCAGGGTGGAGGAATAAAGTGATTGGTAAATTGGTGGTCTGGCTTATCAAGACCTTACTGGTCCCAATCTTCTTATATGTAAGTTATGTGTGTACCCCGGAAGTGCACATTAAGTTATTTAGTATTTTCTTTTAAGGATTTTGGGGTTCCAGATTAAATCCGATTAAAAGGAGCATAACTTATAAATCAAAAAAAGAAGGTGGTATAGGTATGGTAAACCCCTTAGCTTTTTTCTGGAGTGTGTTTTTGAGCTATAATCTGGGGAAATACTTCCATTCTGAGACATTAGGTTGGAAGGTCTGGTTAGAGGAATGGATTGGCCCAAATATATTGGCATGGCAACAGCAAAAACCCAGATTACTCGGGAAATAGGGCTCATAACACAGTTATGGGATGGAAAGTATGAAATGGGCAAGTAAATGAAACATATATTTGCATATCCTAGACACGGAAGGGATGGATTCAGTAGAATGTCCTTTATTCCCTGAGACCCAAAAAGCACAAGTTTTATTTAAGACTATTAGTGAACCTTAGAATTCCTCCATATATGTGGGATTGCATATGGTTGGGAAACTGTGGTAGACTCAGTGTCAAAGGCCATAACAAGCATAAAGTGCTGCCAGAGAGAGAGATTGTCCAAGGGAATCTTTCCCCCAGGTTATTGAAACTCAGGCACATTTGTTTTTGGAATGCCCATATGTACAAAGGGTATGGGGAATAGTGAGTAAAGAATGGAAGGACACTCAGTTCTCCAATTTGTTATGCAGATGTTATGTATGGAACTAATCCGAACCTAATAGGGAAGTATCATGCAGATAGTATATATACTGTATATATGTATATATATATAATTCTAGGAATGATTAGATACTATTTATGGCAGGCAAGATGCTTATGGGTGCTACAGCAAAAATGGATGCATCAGGATGTGTTTTTTTTTCTAATATACAAAATGCATTGAAGCAGTTCATGAAATATTTATCTAAGTCTACAGCGTCAAGTGACTCATTTTTGGATTAATTGTGAAACATGGTGTTAAAATTTTCTTTTGGGTTTGTTAAGATGTTGTTCTTTGTTTATGGATTCACAAACAAGTCATGAATGTAGACTAACTGAGAATGTATTTCTGTATATATTTGTATTATATTGTTATTTGATTGGAATGAAGTCCATTATTTCCAATAAAAATTCCCCATCTCTTTTCATGAAGTGTCATAGGATCTTTAACACCCACCTGAACTACCACCAGAGCAGGCAGCTGGGACCTCGGTTTAACGTCTCATCCAAAAGACGGCACCTTAGGAGTGCAGCACCCCCTAATGCTAAACTACAGTGTTAGTATTGGGATTTAACCCAAGTGCCTAGTGTGGGGATAGAACCCACAGCCTTCTGATCTTCTGGCCTCAGAGGCAAGTTTGCAACCTGCTGAGCCACTGGCACTGACTGATGCTGTGATGCTCTGTATCCAGTGTTTGTTTAGCCCTTAACATGTTCACGGGGGATAATAGGAGGCTGAGAGGGGACATAATTCCAGTCTTCCGCATACTCAAGGGTATTGACAAGATTAAAGAGACAAAGATCTCCGTTCTGGTGTCCTCCAGCAGAACACAGTGGCATACCCTTATGCTCAAAGCTGCTAAATTCAGGGATAATGTTAGGAAGCATGTCTTCTTCTGTGGGTAGCTATCTTATGGAATGGCTTACCAGCCGACAGTAGACATGAAGACAGCATAGGCCTTCAGGATAAGCCTGGAAAATGTTCAGCTTTCCAAGTGAATCACTGGATACCCTAGGTAGTAGAGTAGGTAGGGGACACCTTTAAATAAGTGCTTTTTTTGCACAGTGTACATATTCATACCTGCTTCTGAAATAAGGAGCAAACATGGTCTTATGGTCCCTACTGATTTATGAATTACTATATTACAAGTTAAAACAATGTTCTTTTGACTCCTGGTTTAAGAAATGGGACAAGAAAGGATTTCACTCCCCTTATCAGTCTTAAAAGGGGAAGTCTCCCATAGTTTCACACCCATATTTTCCCAGCTCCTTATGTGTAACTGTTGTGTGCCTCCTCCAGTTGCCAGCAGTCCTATTGCTGTCCAAATCTAGATTATAAATAAAAATATACAGCCCTCAGAAGTTATCAATGTGTTTGTCCTCCATTTTACCATCAATGCTGCTGGAGGATGATGTCATCAGAGCAACAGATAATGGTGCTGCACTAAATGCTGTTCCACCAGTAAACAGAACCCACAATGTTTGGTTCCCCACTTGAGTAATGGGGGAACCCTTTAAGTGTTGTGCACATCCTGAAGAGCAGGTCTAATAACAACTAGGACCATATGAATGTAATTCAGCACTGATTTGATGTGTATATACTATATGCCTATAAGGAAGTGCCTGTATGTGTTGTGTTAATGTTTCTGTTGGCAAAAACAGTTTACCCAATAAATGACTCTGGGTGCAACAAGAGTCTTAAGTGATATTATATAGCTGTTGTATTATGTTCTGTGTGTGGTAGCATTCTCTGTTTTGATTGACACCAGCAGTGAGACAAAATCTTGCAAAAATGCCCCTTTCCCTTTGTAACTAGGCAGTCAGTGATTGGATGGCTGATTTAAGGCAATAAAGAGTTTAGCTATAACAAGGAATAGGTTACCAGGACAACGAAGAGTAATCTAGTGGTTAAAGCACCGCCACAAGAACTGGGAAACCCTGGTTAAAATCCTACTGTAGTCCCTTACTCTCTAACCCTTAAGTTCCCCTAACCTCCTTGGGAACTGTGATGGCCCCTCAGGTCCATGACTTTAAAAGTGCCCCCATTCCCATTATAAATCATTAGCAGTGATGTGAGAGCTACAGCACTTTGAAGGTACTGAAAGCAAGCTGTGGCAGCCCCCGCTTGTAATGCCAGCATTTGAAATAGAATGTCCCTCACAAATCAGATGCTACACTTCAGCTGTTGTAGGTAAAGAAACTAATCAGTCTGTGTTTATAGTGCTCTGTATTTACTTAGCTCATTTCTCCCATGCCATATGCATTCTGTGTCTTGGTATTTCCAGTCAGAAACCCAGATGTAAGGAACATTTGAAATGTAAAACAATACACTTTATAAGTAAGTGATCTAGCTCTCCACTTTCAGGCTGCAGAAAGGGGGTGTATAATTTGTGCAAAGGAGGAATTCAGTCTTGTGTGATCCTCTGGGAAACTGCTCAGGCCTACCTTGTAAATGAATCTTCTTAAGGGTGTTCACCTGGTTCAGTACTGATTGACTGCTAGATTGACTACTTGATTGTCTGATTGATTCCTTCCACTGCTTTCCAAAACATGTTGCAACTGTTTCACAGAGAGAAATGAGCAGCACAAAGTAAGAGATTTCTGTTTCCTGGGAATGAAATACTATTAGATGTATTATTTGCTCTACACATGAAGTATTAAGGATACAAGTACCACTCCCTGTGTGAGTTGCATGACAGGACTGTCTTAAGCCATTGCAGACTTAAACTAAAATCAGGATAGACAGCACTGATGCCCTTATGTGTACTTCTGCACTGTTGCTGCAGTGACATTAGGGAACGGGAGGGGCTGTATTACAAGTGACCCATTTGCATGTAAATGGAGGCTTGCTTGACATTTTCCTACCTTGTGTCAGAGCCTCAGACTCTAGATATGTGTTGCAACAGCAGAAATGACTGATCGCTTATTGACATATGTACAGTAACTGATTTAATGTATAATAAATACATCAGGCCTGTCCAAATCAGAAATATACAGTAGTCTTCTCCTTTAACAGCAGATAATCCTATTTCTTTTGAGGCAGCCAGGCAGACATTTGGTCTTCTCCCACAAGATAATCTAAGATTTTACCAAATCAGAGATTATGTCCACACCCTTCAGAAAACTTACGCTCAACTGCAAGAGGATGCAATGGGCCCCCCTTTTCGAGGCATTTGGTCACCAGGGGGTGGTAGAGGAGCCATATCCTCATTGTGTCAAAGGTATTTATCAGCTCTGTCTCTACCCATTGAAAGACTTAAACTCAAGTGGGAAACGGACCTGGGGATTACTCTCCTAGAAAAACAATTGGCTGGTGTATGGCGCACCACATGGCGGACAACAGGGGCCACTCTTTGGAGGAATATGGCTGGAAGGTGAGATCTAGGTATTTTCGTGTTCCGGCACAGGTGTATGCACCAGCAGCTGGTTCGAACTGTTGGAGGGATGTGGGTTCACTCCAGCCTCCCGGGCTCACATTTTTTGGACATGTCAGATGCTTAAAGGAAAACTACACCCAAAACTTGAAAAAATATATGCTGTGCAGAGTGTTTTAATTTGTATGTGAAGTTCTTGTGTTTCCTTCCCTCTGACTGGTATTAGGAGTTTCTCCTAAATTAGCCTGCTAGCTTTAGGGTAGTTTTACGAGCCCTAGAGATCTCCATATCAAATAGCTTTATTGCATTTCTTTGTCCTACAATGCACCTTGTTTCATGTGATGGTGATGTAGCAGAGCCCATAAATCCAGCAGAAAGCATTGCATTACAATCAGTTCACAACAATAGAGATGGCTATATTTTAAAATCTGTAGAATTCAGCTTGGTGACCACCCTCATCCTAAAGGTTTTACTGTCCTGAAAAACTTTGCTGCTGGTAATTTTTGTGCAGCTTGTAAAACTTCCAAGATATTTAGTTTGTTTGGCATGTGTGTGCTGAATGTTGGGTCTCTCTTACATCACAGTCACATGAGACAAGATGCACTGTGGGAACAAGAAATACAATTATGCTATCAGGTATAAAGATCCCCAGGGGTCGTAAAACTAGCATAAAGCTAGCAGGCTAATTTGGGAAAAACTCCAAATACCAGTCAGAGGGAAGGAAGCACTAGAACTTCACATACAAATTAAAACACTCTGCACAACATATATTTTTTCAAGTTTTGGGTGTAGTTTTCCTTTAAGGGGTACTGGACAGATATAGAACACCATCTTAAGGAGATTTTTCAGTTTTAGTCCCCCCCTGGGTCCTGAGCATCTGGTTTTGGGCCTTAGACAAAGGGAGATACGGTGAATAGGCAACATATTTATGGTTGGTTCTTACAATAGCTGCCCTTAAGGCCATTACTAAGAAATGGGCGCAGAGAACTTCCCCCTGTTAGCAGACTGGAGGGCTATAGTTGACAGTATTCACTTAATGGAGAGGATTACATTTGGTCTTCGCCAACAAACCCACTCATATCAAAACAAGTGGACCAGGTGGCTCTTGTACGAGTCTTAATTTGTATACAGAGCTAGCCACGCTTCACTGGGCTCTCTCTCATCAAGAATTCATAAAAAGAAACAATAAGAAAATATATATATTTTGGTACTCCAGTCAGTGCACCGAATAATCTTCTAGTATCTCCATTGAGTTGCAATAGATAGGAAAATTAGAAGCGTTATTTGACAGATCTGTGGGATCTTTTAGTTCAGTCTAACTAGATCATCATATGCATTTATTCAGTAAAAAGTACCTTGTAGGTACACACTGTGATGTCAACAAGATTTATCTTATGTACCTATGTAACAGATGTATGATCCATATGTTTGGATATGATGTAACAAGCCCCTTGGGGCCTATCATAATAAAGGAAGTATAAAAAAAAAAAAGTTAAAACAATGTTGGTGCAGCCCACTAAAATAACATCGACATATCTGCTCACTGAGGCAGATATCCATTTAAAAAAAAACAGTAGTATGCTGGCCTAGTTACGCTGAAGGTTGAGGTGTTGGATGCCACACCGGCAACCCAGGTTCGGGAACAAGCCAGAGCCACCGAGGTGTCAGCAGGGGAGAGAGAGAGAGGATTGAGCATCCGGAGGACTGCGCTCCTCTCTCTCGGGAGGGAGGGGTTGCCACCCCGCTTGTCGATCTCCCTCTGGTGGTGACTGGAGGAGAGGTGAGTCTGGAGACACGTTGCCGATGTATGATGGCGGGGGGAGGGGAGGTGGAGAAAATCGAGCTGGAGCTGGCAGGCTATGTGATGGCTCACAGTGCCTGTCCCAGCTCCCCAAACATCTGAATTTCTCTCCAGGGTGGGGAAAAGCCCAGCGCCCCTTGGCCCTGTCACGAAGGGGAAACCCATGGGGGATCGTAGTGGATGTCGGGCAGGGGGAATGGTGAGCCAGAAGCAGAGTCCCTCCAAGGAAGGGACCGAGCCACCTGCCAGGCTCCCAAGAGGATAAACAAATAATAGAAAAAAGAACAGCAACGTGATTGGCAGTGGCATTTTCGTGATTTGTATTTTTGTGGTAGAAAATAAAAGACGTAAAAAAAAAAAATTTTTTTTCAAAAAGGGCCCTGGGTTCCATTAACAAATTATCACTCCTGCATATCCATATAAAGGAATGGTAGGTAACCTTTGCTCCTTCAGTATATTGTACAAATATTTTAAAACTCATTCCGTCCTGAATGGCCATTTTGTCTCAGGTAAACAATGGATGGTTCACACTTCATACAAAGCTAATCGGAAGTTAGCCCTATAACGTAAGGTCCTTAGGGCCTTGGGCCAAACAGCCAGTTTGACCCCTTAGTTATTGGTTTTTGCACATTTCTGTACCTTTTACATGGGTTATGTGGGCTTTCCTCAGAATAGAGGTAGCTGGATTGTTTGTTGCCCACAGAACTCCCCTTGAGGACCCCATAAAGACGTATCTTGTCATCACTTTTAGAACTGTAAACCATTAGCACAGTAAAATCAGTAACTCTTTGGTCACTCATTCCGCCCGCGGCGTTAGGAGGTAAGAGTTTAAAGCCATCAATTACTGGAACCATCTGTGTAGCAGCACCTCATTAAGAACATAGTTTCACGTCACTGTTGTTACTCCTCCCCAATACATTTTTCTTGAGCAGTTATAAGAAATGCTGTATGTGAATTTTTATCCTTGGTTTTTGTATTTGTTCCAAGTGATATTTCAATGCAAAATGTAAGAGGAATGTCTCCTGTGTATCCAAATAGAGATGTAAAAGCTGCCTGAAATGTCTCCAAGGAAGTGCATCATTATTGAATTCCAGTTTGTTAATATAAGAAATTTTTTTTCTTAGCACAAGCCTAATGATGCCCACTAATCAGTCAGTAAATTGGACACTCCATCTACATAAGTGGCCTATTAAGTTTAAAAATCTCACTATCATGAACATATCACAGTAACAAATACTTCAGAGTGACCTATTTTTATTAAAATCAGCGCAAAGAAAATCATGTGAATAATTGGAATACATGTTCGTGTATTTATTAATTTCTGCTCTGCTGTACATTTTTAAAGCATAGTTTCAAAACAGCATGCTGTTTTCTTTCCAATGACTAGATGTAGGTCAGTTATGTCAGACTTTGTATACTCTGTGTAGTGCGGTACTAGTGATTTCTAAGGAGCACTGGAAGACGCTGCTTTAAAGTGAATTTCTGATATAAACATATGGGCTTTATAGCCCGTTAACATCATAGCTGCGATAGTCTGTCTACGCAAAAAAAATAATTTTCTCGCTGGTTTAAGGAAGGGAAGGGATCGTACCTGATGCCAACAGACTGCCATGGTGAGGTCCTTTCTACTTCACTGTTCACCCGTGGTGCCCCGGCGTTCAGAATTTGTGATGTCTCGCCAGAAAGAGCAGGCAGCTCTCCATTATATATCTGGGGAGAATTTTAAAGTCGAGATTTATGCAGCAACATTTGACATTAATCAAAGCCACCGCCAACTGATAGGACCCTGTCTGTGATATCAAATGTTGCTGAAACATATAAAACGGCTCTTTAAAATTCCCCACCATAGACTACAATGGGGCGTGTCCCCGTGCTCTCCCTGGTGAGATTTCATAAAACATCTGAGCACGAAGACAGGATGGGTGAACAGGGAAGTGGAAGGGAATCACTTAGCAGTCTGTTTGGCATCAGGTACGATATCTTCCCTTCCTTAAACCACTGAGAAAATTTTTTTTTTTTGCATAGACAGACTATTGCAGCCACAATATAATGGGCTATAAAACCCATATGCTAATTTTAAACTACAGGAAATTTACTTTAAAAAGATCGGTGTAGGAGTGGTTTATAGACTACTGGCACAGAAAGGAGAAGTAGTTATGATATAGCAGAAATTTCCCTTCTCAGTGTGTAGCTCATTTTACATATTCCCAGGTCAGATCCTACCTCTGGGGGTTAGGCGAGGATTTTAAATCCCCCTTGGGGCCACAAGATACAGCTGAGTCCTCTGTTCACACCAGTAGGGAGAGCTATGGCAACACTTAATGTGGGAGATATATATACAAAGGCCAAATGGAATTACTGCTCAGCAATACAACTGCGATACTCAACAAATGGAATGTAGATGTCCAAACAGAACATATGCTAGAAGTTTGGCAAAAAATAGGCAGTTTCAAACTACAGATTAACATCTGCCACGTACTGGAGAAATTTCTCCTGGAAGTGCAGAATGCACTACTTTTCCAGCAGTCCAAGCACACTACTTGGGCCCTCTTCGTGGACAGTGCTGACGAGGCGGTGGAGAACCTCTGGCAAGACATGGCCACATTTTCTGGTCATGTCCCCCAAATTCTGGACTTCTGGACGGAGACAGATAATGCAATTCAGCAGGTCCTAGGCAAGTCAGTAGAGGTCACGCCCTCCTTGATACTACTAGGTATACCTTCCAGAGAAACTAGGGATCCACACTTAAACCACTCTTACTATTACTCCTCGCCACTAAACAAGTCATAACCAAATTATGGCTCCCAGAGCATAAACCTACACTGGCAAAATGGCAGGCGATAGTCATTTCCATATATGGTATGGAGTAGTTCACTTACAATCAATCAATCAATCAATCAAAATCTTTATTTATTCAGGCGAACATCATTGAGCATAGCTCATTTACAAGATGGACCTGAGTGGTCATAACAATATAAGGTTACAAATTTTACACAAAAACATGGTACTGAATAAACACAAATACAATGATTTATGAATGAGACAGATAAACAAATATTTACATATATACAAGGCAAAATGACAATAAACCTAAGTCATATTAAAAGGAAAGAAACAAACAGAATAGTAGGGATAAAGCTCGGGTAGTTGGACTTGGGTGGGCATTTTTGTATGAAGTAGGTTGGAGAACAAGCTAGAAGAACGATAGAGAAATAGGGGGTAGCATAAAAAGGGGTGGGGGAAGGAGGGGGTGTGAGAGGACTAGGCCTTATGGAAGCAGTTGCATGATTCTGGGAATAGACTAGTGTACAGTTTTTTGAAGGATGTTAATGGAATGAGGGTCTCCAATTTCAAGGTCTTTTGAAGAGAATTCCAGATACTTACAACCTCAGGGGGTATCCATAAGAGGAAGAGGACTTCTAGTGTCGCTGGACCCTCTACCAACTAGAAAGAAACCCAGAGTTTGTCTCTTAAGGGTACACAAACATCTAGGTCAGACCTTCTTATATTCTCACTGAGAAGGTCAATGACTTCAGACTACACAGCTTGTTGAAAGTGTTTTTTGTACAGGTTTTGATTTGGAGACTATAGACTATGCTGCCAGTGGCACATAGGGCATGCGAACAGCAAAGAATACTTCTGGGAGTTTTTTCACACCACAAAATGAACAATCAAAAGTACTCATCGAAATGGACATTCTGAATTACCATTCTGGATTAACTTCTCTTCTCAGAGGTTTCTGTGTACAGTTCCGATGTTGAAGCTTAGAGATGTGTGCTAGTTGCATTCCCTTAATTCTGTCTGTACTGACTCTGTAAAAACAAATGGAGAAGCTCAATTACAAAAACATTTTTTTAAAAGGCGGAGGAGTTATTAAGCTTGAAAAGGAGATCAGAAGGGGGACTGCTTGGGGTTGGGGGGAGCTGGTGATGGTGAGTGATCTAAATTTGCCAAATGTTGATTCAGAATCCCTGACAGCAAAAAGTGCAAGAATTAGTTTTTGTTTGATGTAATGCAGGACTGCTTTTTGGCACAAAGGGTAACAAGATCAACCAGAATTAAAACTATTCTGGATCTGGTATTATCCATCTCAGAATCAGTTGGTAAAGTTGTAGGGAGCCACTAGTGTCCAATGACCACAACACAGTGTGGTTTAAAGAGCAACTGACTCCTTTGGAAAACATAGTATTTTTTTTTTTTTATCTATTTCCCTCCTAGTCATGGTTCGAGGAGCCTCTCTCAGGCATCCAGCCGGATCCTGCCCTGCCTGAAGTCCGCCTGTCTGAGCCTCCTCTCTCCTCCCCCTCGCGTCGCAGCTGGCACCCCCGGCTTGACCTCTCCGGGGTGGGGCTGCCCCTCCTCTCTGGGCGCACTCGCATACATAGACTCCAGCTGTGGGCGGGGGGTCCCTGGTGGAGGAACCTGAAAGGCCCGCCAGGATGGACCCGGCAGTGGGCATGGGGCTGGTGCCATCGCCTACCCCAAGGACTGGGTTTTTCCCCTGTTCTGCAGTCTTTCCCCCCTTGCGTGGGCACGCTCCAATGCACTGGCTCACAGCAACCCTGCCTGTGTTGGCCACACTGATACATGCTACCCGGCTTGCTGCAGTGCCCCCCGGTCTCCACCAGGGGCCGCTGACTCGCCGGGCCAACCCATCCCTCCCGGGAAGGAGAGCTCCACAAGGGTGCTCAATCCTCGACCCTCCCCCTGCCGACCCCTGGCACCTGAGTTTGCTCCCTAACCCAGGTCACTGGCGTAGCGTGAGGTGTGGCGTCCAGCACCTCAACCCTCAGCGCCACCAGGCCGGCCTAGGAAGACCTAGTATTTAGACACAATTCAGCTTTTATTTTATACTGTACATTCTGTATAGATTTCTCCCGTCCATTAAATATTACTGAAGAAATTCCCACAAAACAAGATCTGTATCCCTTAGAGTTCCTCTGCCTGTATAGCTTGTTCCCTGTTTGAAATCATAACGATCTGTTGTGACATCACAGTCTGTTGCCATGGGAATAACTGTGAAATCACAAGCAGAGTATTATGACATCAGGTTGGGAAGAAGTGATAGAAGCTGATGAACCTTCAAGGAACAGCTATCCTGTTTTCAAGCACATTCAGTAATAAGCACTGGGGATAGGAAAAACAGAGCTAATGAGAAATATTAGCTGCTTTATGTCCAGATATTATGTGTCTCAAAAGTTCTTCTCAAGGCATCGCTGGCTGTTTACTATAGTCACGAAAAGTTGTACTATAGATCTACATTGCGCCGAATACAGTTGAACCTCGATTATCTGGACCTACCAGGGATAGAAAATTTGTCTGGATAATCGATCGTCCAGATAATCGAATTCACAAATCAATGCTACAGATAGGAAGATAACTTTTTCAGGACCAAGTCACTAGTCCGTACTAGTGAATAACCCGGATAATCGAGGTTTGACTGTACAGTGTTTCTTGATTTTAAAGGGATGAACTTTGAGACGAGGTGGGAACTGCTAAAGGACAAGTTAGCAGGAGTGGAAAACAAACTACAGGAGAGGAAGGAGAATGCACTAGAATAAAAAGAGCAAAATTACAGGTGACAGACTCGTGTGAGGAAAGTTACTGCAAAAAACAATGCAGGATGCCACGCAGGTTTTCAAAAGATGTGAGGGAGGCAGTAAAGGACAAGAGAAAGGCATTGAAGATATATAAATAGCAGGAGGGGAGGAGTGGAGTATTTATCAGGAGATGTTTAAAGAAGTAAAGACGATGAGAAGGCAAAGGCGGAAACAGAACTGCTCATAGTTGAGGAAGTAAAGATGGGGGAAACAAGGAGTTTTTAGGTATATCAGAGGAAAAAGAAAGACAAAAGGTAAAATTGTTAGATTGAAGCCAGCTCTGTGGCACGCTGGTGACCCGGTTTCACGTCCCAACCCTGGGTGTCAGGAGCGGGGTCGACAGAGAGGGAGTTAAGGGCACCCTTTGGACGCTTCCCTCCTGGGGGGAGGGCTGTTGTGAACCGCTCTTGAAGCGGCACCTGGTGGTGGCTTGTGGAGAGGCTTGAGGCAGTGTGGGTGACCACATGCAGCCAAGTGTCCCCACCCTGAGGACTCCGCCACTGCCGCACGTGTGGGAGGTGGATGGGGTCCCGAAAAGTGGAAAACAACAGACCAACGCAGGATGCTGCTTGCTATGTACTGTAGGACCCAAGTAGCCTAACCTGAGGCACTCTCCACAGAAACCAAATAGAATACATCCTCAGGGGTCATCCCCTCTCTGGCCTCAGGGACCCTGCCTTTGAGGGGGGAGCAGACCAGGGAGGAACACCATGGTGGAGTAAGTCCTGGAATGACAGGCCGAGGTGCACAGCATGGCTGATGGGGGTGTAACCCCTAGATGGCGCTATCCCAGGGGCTACTACCCCTGCCTGATTTGCCACTAACAGGTTGAGGGGCCTGGATCCAATGGCGGGTGCCTCCACCCAGAGGTCAGGGTTTGCAATAGTTAAACTTACTTGGTCACAGCCCTCTGGGACACTGCAACCCCCTTCTTCCCACTAGTGGCCCACACAATATAGCAGAATTACCTTCACAGTATACACTTACCCCAAGGCTGGTTCAGGCACCGGACATCCTGTAAAATAAGATACAGTGCAACAATCACAGTACAGTACTTTAACATAGACAAATACCTCAGGCAGTATAACTTTGTTGAAACAAACAGCTCTGATTTATTTAGGGATATAACAAGGACAGGGGAAATCAGGTTAATTAGCTTATCACTTTACTATTCATTTATGGCTCTGTGCAAGGCCTATCCCTACCAGTTACTGTCCCTGGGTACCCAGGCCCTAGTGGCTAGTCCAAACCGTGGCAGCTGGTAGGCCCTTTCACACAGAGAAAAGGAAAATTAAACAGTCAGCAGTACAGTAATTCCATTTGGATTTAATGTGGCAATTCAACAGGGAGCGACCCTAATTAGTACTCACGACCTCCAAAGAAGATATGGTCCTTCAATGTCAGCAGGGCTACTTTTGATCTCCAAGAGACTCCTCACACATTTATATGGTAAAAAAAAGCACTATACCAGGCAGGCTGCATCTGTATCCCAATCGCAATTACTGCACAATAACCAGGAGAACACACAGCAGATTCAGTTCCTGACAGACCGAGTGTAATTCAACAATTTCTTCAGTCTTCTACAGGGTGAGCCTGGTTTCTACTCTTCAGAGATCCTTTGATTCTTTTCACAGGACTGATTCAGTCCTAACAAGCAGTTACACAAGTTGTAGACCGGAACTCTGGGCCTTGCACACGCTTTTGACTGAAACTGTGCACTGAAGGAGCACAGGGTTTCTTTCCCTTCTTTCAGATCTCAAACTGAAACTCCCAACAGACAAAAACGGGCACTTCCTTTGAGTTCCTCCCAGTTCTTGACTGGATTGGCTGTCACCACAATAGACTGCTGCTGTTGGTCCAAAAAGGCAACAAGTCTAAACTACATCTCCCAGAGTCACTGCCCATACAATCCTCTTGTGGCTGGCTCAGATTATGAGTCCCAAGTTCTGATTCGTCTAAGGCATCATTTTAGAGCTAGTTTACCCCACACTGATTGGTCCAGTTCAGCAGTTCAAAACCAGAATGGGAACTAGGCAGACAGTTCTGACTGCAAAGAAAGCAGGTTAGACAAACTGTAATTTTATTATTACTGTAAATGATTTCTGGCAATCAGTTACATCTTTCAGACAGGTTCCCTTTGCATCCTAGTGACTGCAAAATGGGGTGAATTGGCAGCAGCTTGAGTGGTACTCAATCAAAGAAACACACAGTCCCCATACAACTAATTATGTCTGCAAGCAGACAGCTCTTAAAGAGACAGTACCAGAGGTTCTAAAACACTCACTGATAAATGGCTTAAACGCCTAAACACCATTCAGGCTTGGAGCATTCAAGCAAGCTCCTGAAGTCTTTTGGAACCCCCATTTGCAGAGGTTACACCCTTCCTAGCCTGGGAAAAGCTTGACGTCCGCGTCAAGACAGTGTACCATAAGTTTCAACTGCAACCATATACATTTGCATTAGGCTCACACATGTAATCATCAGTCAATACATCATTTTACCAAGAACCATTTCTGAAACATTGCAGTCGTCACTCTTTACACAGTATAACACACACATTGTACCATAACTCAAGTTATTACTCTTGTACATGAAACCTGAAGAGGACCCTTCCCTATCAGTTACCTTGGGGCTGGACGGGCAAGGCACCATACTTAGAGGGCAACACAAGTAACTGAGTTAGCACTAACGCTCAGTTTGGGCAATGAGCTCGGGACACATACACCCTTTATGGACAACATTGAGAGGCAGGTCCACTGGCCGCCCAGGGAATCATAACTGAGGTGCACCACAGGCTTTACAGCTCGACCAGTCTTTCTAGGGGAGCTGTTACAGTCTCTGCACTCTGAGCCTCATTTTCAGCATTGTTCTCACTTGTCAGGAGTCTCCATGGGGTAGAGAGGCTAGAACTTGGGCACTTTCAGCTCCAGGAGTTACAGTTTCTGAGTCCACAACATTTGCCTGCATGAGAGCTTTCAGACACTGGCAGATCATCTAGTTTGCCCACTACAATGTGAGGGAGATGGTGCCATCTGTCAGCAATCTTGTGTTTGCCATGCAGTCCCAGATTTCTTAGCAATACCGATCTCCCTCCTGGAGTTCCTGTGCTTTCACCTTTTATCATACCTTTCTTTGTTGGCCAGATTTCTTTGGCAGCCATGGTTTGAGCCAGTTGGTACGCATGAGTTAGCTGGGCCTTTAACTTTTGCACATACTGTAAATAGTTGTCAGCTTGAACCCCATCAGGAGAGACCCCAAAACACACATCTACCGGTAGTCGAGCTTCTTCCAAACATCAGGCGGTAGGGGAGAACCCAGTGGCATCACTTTGGTGCAGTTATAAGCATGTACCAGGGTGCTAATTTGTTGGCTCCATCTAGGCTTGTCCTTTGGGTGCAGGGTGCCTAGCATATCTAGCAAAGTGCGGTTGAAACGCTCAGGCTGTGGGTCCCCTGGGGTGGTAAGGAGTGGTTCTGGACTTTCTACTCCCCACAGAGAAAGCATCTCTTTGATCAGACGACTCTCAAAGTCTCTCCCTTGATCAGAATGGATTCTTTGTGGAGCCCCATAGTGAACAAAAAGTTTTCACAGTACTTTGGCTACAGTGGATGCTTTCTGGTCTTTGGTGGGAAAGCTTGGGCATATCTGTGAAATGGTCAGTGACCACCAGCACATTACTGATATTTATTTGATCTGACTCCAAACTCAGAAAATCAATACAGACCAGCTCCATGGGTGCACTGGTGGTTATGTTAATACAAGGCAGCCTCTGGGGCAAAGCTTCCTCTGTAAGCAGCGACTACAAGTTCGTATGTGTTGCTCCACATCAGCCCCCATCTTAGGCCAATAGAATCTGGATCTCACCAAGTCAAGTGTTCTGTCTATACCAAGGTGCCCCATGTGGTTGTGCAAGGACCTCAATACTGAGTCTCGAAGGCAGTGGGCAGCACCAGTTGTTGTTTGTCTACTTGTCCCCTCTGTCTACTGTTTCTCTATATAACAGTTTATTGATCAGTTTCAACTTAGGACCTTCTTTGTATAACAGTGCAGTTCTCAAATCAGTGGAGCGTAATTTGGACACATCTTTTCCTGCATAGAGGGCTTCTAAAGCTGATTTGATCATAGGATCGTGAGGATTGAGCCGCTTGAATACTGTCATTGTCCAGCTGAGGCAGTGCACCAATGTCTATTGCAGAAAAGTGGCAATAAGCAGGTATGCAATTCTCAAGGGTCCCAAGCAATCCACCATGCAGTCCACTGCGTCCGTGGACATTTGTTCCTCCCTGTCAAACTTCGGCAGAGTGCCCGAATGTCAGGTTCTGCCAATCGGACCCAATCATTCTGGGAACAGGCCTCCGGAGAGAGCATCAGCATCTATGTGGTTCAGACCTGCTCGGTATTCGAGAGCATAGTCATATGTAGATAATGCAGAAACCACCTGTGGCCAGTGGCATCCAACTTAGCTGAGGTCTGCACATAGGTCAAAGGATTATTGTCAGTTTTACTAGTATTTTAGCCCCATACAAGTACTCATGGAATTGGTCAACAATAGCCCACTTCAAAGCTAGGAACTCTAACTTATGTACAGGATAGTTCTTTTTGGATGGGGTCAGGCTTCTACTGGCAAAGGCCACTGGTCTCAGGCCATTCTCGTGCTCTTGGTACAACACAGCCCCCAACCCCTGCAAGCTAGCATCAGTGTGCAGGACGAAGGTTTTCTTGATCGGCATAGGCCAGCACTGGAGCATGGGTAAGTTGATATATGATCTCATGAAAAGCAGTCTCACAATCAGGAGTCCAGCGGCCCCAAATACTTCACTCGGATGAAAATACACTCTTTCAGTCTTGAGGGCGCTGACTTTGGTATTTTTGTGGGTTGGGGATACCCTTGAGTAAGGTTAAGTAAAGGCGGATCACTCTTGAATAGTCCTTGATGAAACGCCGATAATAACCACAGAATCCCAGGAATCTTTGCAGTTCTTTTAGATTTTTGGGTCAGGCCAGGTGGTCAAGGCCTCAACTTTACTTGGGTCGGTCTCTATTCCCTCGGTGGATACTATGTGTCCCACATACTTTACTGATGTTTGAAAGAATTGACACTTATCAATGGACAGTTTAAGGCCAAAGTCCTCCAGTCGATCCAATACCTTAAATAATCTGCTCTCATGTTCCTCCAGTGAGCTGCCAAACACATTCTCCAAGGCCTCAAGATAGGCTTGTGCAGTCGCTTCAGGGTTACTGGCCCGTTTAGCACGGATGGTAGCCAGGGCAGGACCTCGGAGGCTCTCACTAACCCTCTTTCGCTTTTCGGCTACCGAGCATTGCCATTCTAGCACTTGGGGGGCAACATAGTCTATCCAGGTCTCCCAGTCATCCTCCCCTTGGGGGGTGGGGAGGGTGCCAGAGAAGATCCTCAACCTGGTAAGAGTCGTGACTAATGGCAGGTGCAGAAATAGGAGTCTGCATTGGTTCAGCCACCATTACGGGTACTGGAGCAGGAGAGGGTGTTGGGAGAGGAACACCCCAGGTGGCAAGAATAGTTTCTTCAAGTCCTCCACAGTTTTCCTTCTCCCAGCAACCATTTAGCAAATTTCTCCTCAAAAGTTTCAGATAGTGGTGGGGCTCATTCTCCGGTCTTTACTGTCCTTAGTTATCACTCTCCAAGCAGTGAGGGCTCCTCTGGGGTAATGGTCTGTGGTACTTTGGAGCTATCTATGGATCCTTAAACTCTACTAGGCCAGGAAAGTGTGGGTGAGCAGATTAGCGTGCCGACCCACCACCACAGGATTTTGTAAACCTTCCACCTTGGAAAGTACTCCCTGCACAGTGTCCGTATTGATACCCAGGGGGATGTCCAGGATAAGCATAGCATTTTGGGGGTCGATCTCCTCCCCAGTACACCACTCCACCAGCCGGTGCACAGCCACTTCTGTCGGGGTACCCATTTATTTATTTATTTTCCCTTAACAGTGGTTTGTAAATATGGCCACTAGAGGACACACAATCCCAGCGGTGAGCCTCCAAAATGTAACCCCTAGATGGCGCTATCCCAGGGGCTACTACCCTGCCTGATTTGCCACTAACAGGTTGAGGGGCCTGGATCCAATGGCGGGTGCCTCCACCCAGAGGTCAGGGTTTGCAATAGTTAAACTTACTTGGTCACAGCCCTCTGGGACACTGCAACCCCTTTCTTCCCACTAGTGGCCCACACAATATAGCAGAATTACCTTCACAGTATACACTTACCCCAAGGCTGGTTCAGGCACCGGGACATCCTGTAAAATAAGATACAGTGCAACAATCACAGTACAGTACTTTAACATAGACAAATACCTCAGGCAGTATAACTTTGTTGAAACAAACAGCTCTGATTTATTTAGGGGATATAACAAGGACAGGGGAAATCAGGTTAATTAGCTTATCACTTTACTATTCATTATGGCTCTGTGACAGGCCTATCCTCACCAGTTACTGTCCCTGGGTACCCAGGCCCTAGTGGCTAGTCCAAACTGTGGCAGCTGGTAGGGGCCCTTTCACACAGAGAAAAGGAAAATTAAACAGTCAGCAGTACAGTAATTCCATTTGGATTTAATGTGGCAATTCAACAGGAGCGACTCAATTAGTACTCACGACCTCCAAAGAAGATATGGTCCTTCAATGTCAGCAGGGCTACTTTTGATCTCCAAGAGACTCCTCACACATTTATATGGTAAAAAAGAAAGCACTATACCAGGCAGGCTGCATCTGTATCCCAATCGCACTACTGCACAATAACCAGGAGAACACACAGGATTCAGTTCCTGACAGACCGAGTGTAATTCAACAATTTCTTCAGTCTTCTACAGGGTGAGCCTGGTTTCTACTCTTCAGAGATCCTTTGATTCTTTTCACAGGACGGATTCAGTCCTAACAAGCAGTTACACAAGTTGTAGACCGGAACTCTGGGCCTTGTACACGCTTTTTGACTGAAACTGTGCACTGAAGGAGCACAGGGTTTCTTTCCCTCTCTTTCAGATCTCAAACTGAAACTCCCAACAGACAAAAACTGGCACTTCCTTTGAGTTCCTCCCAGTTCTTGACTGGATTGGCTGTCACTCACAATAGACTGCTGCTGTTGGTCCAAAAGGCACACAAGTCTAAACCACATCTCCCAGAGTCACTGCCCATACAATCCTCTTGTGGTTGGCTCAGATTATGAGTCCCAAGTTCTGATTCGTCCAAGGCATCATTTTAGAGCTAGTTTACCCCACACTGATTGGTCCAGTTCAGCAGTTCAAAACCAGAATGGGGAACTAGGCAGACAGTTCTGACTGCAAAGAAAGCAGGTTAGACAAACTGTAATTTTATTATTACTGTAAATGATTTCTGGCAATCAGTTACATCTTTCAGACAGGTTCCTTTGCACCCTAGTGACTGCAAAAATGGGGTGAATTGGCAGCAGCTTGAGTGGTACTCAATCAAAGAAACACACAGTCCCCCATACAAACTAATTATGTCTGCAAGCAGACAGCTCTTAAAGAGACAGTACCAGAGGTTCTAAAAACACTCACTGATAAATGGCTTAAACGCCAAACACCATTCAGGCTTGGAGCATTCAGGCAAGCTCCTGGAAGTCTTTTGGGAACCCCCATTTGCAGGGGGGTTACAGGGGCTGGTTCGGTTGGGAGCAAAAACTAAAAAAATGGAATTGTTAGGTTGTCTGAAGGATGGAGGGTGGTAGAAGATGATGAGTAAAAGGTCAGTTTATTAAATAACATTTTCTACTCTGTATTTATCAGTGAGGATGGGGTGCCATGGCTAGCCCTCCTGAACAGTGAGTACCCAGGAACAATCAGGTGCCAGTTGTAGCCCTCATTTCCATGATGGCCATGAGTTCTGCCGCACTGCCTGCCATCAGGGCCTGTATCTCGCTGATTTTATTACCCAGACTTCTGGCATTACAGCATACTCCCTTCCCTCTGACCTCTGAACCCACTTTGCTATTCTCCTGCTTATGTCTCTGGTGTTTCGCATGATTAAATTAGCCAAGGCAGTTTTGGCTCTATCTATCAGTAAACAGATTTTATTTATTTATCCCAGAGACTCAGATCCATCCCCTCAGACTGGAAACCAGCAGCAGTAGTTCCTATATTTAAGGCAAGAATCCCATTGCAACCAGTAATTACCACACCATATCCCTCCAGGCTGCTCCTGGAAAAGATAGTATTTGATCAGCTGGCGAAGTATTTTGAAAAATATGAGCTCTTGGCCACAATGCAACATAGTCTCAAACCATGCCATAACGCAGTGACGGCTTTGTTAAGGTTCACAAGTACGTTCACCAGGCCAAACAAAGGTAACTAGCTAGTACTGTAGAGAGCCATGTAGCTCTCTTTTGCTCACGTCAGTGAGGTCATTACATTTCACATCTGGTGGCCATTTTAGGGTGCAGACGAGGTGGGATTTTGGAAATGGGGAGGCTGATGTTTACATTTTTCAAATGCTACAAAAATGCATTTATGTTAGTTATATAAATGTAGTTTTGGCATTAATGTAAACATCAGCCTTTCCATTACCTCTCTAAGAAGCCAACTTTTTGAAATATTTTGTTTGAAAAAAAGGTGATTTAGGTGTCCTTTAAGTGCAGCTGAACAGATTTCTAGGCAGGATGGGTGGGGGTGTCTTTAGTAAGTGTGTTCAACTGGTGCTGTTGTAACAGCTGAAACCCCATGTAAGACTAGTCCTTGTTTGAATTTGGATCTGTTTCTTGTCTGCTTTATTCTGAACACTTCTACTCTCTGCTGCTGGTTTCAGCAGTAAGCAGGCAAATTGTTAAATTGTTTCCAAAATAACATTTATTTATTTTGTTTAAAGATTTTAACCAGGATAGCCTACTGTATGTGGGATGAAAACATCCTGCTTCCAAGAGTGTCCTGGGAATACGCTGTACACTGTACCCACTTAACAGACCTTTGAATGCTTTTTAGTTAGTTAGGTTGTGCAGTATTTAATGCTATACTCCTACAAACATGTTAAAACCTGGTAAATGTTGCAAGTACTTTGCAGTAATAGGAGATTAATAGAAGATTCTCCATCGCTGAGGTGGCATCTGTCACTTCTAGTGAGTGGGTACAGGGGTCGAAATAACCACCTGTCTGCCTGTCCCAGACACCCAGTTTTCCCCCTCCTGCTATTTATGTATCTTAAATGCTTTTCTCTTGTCCCTTACTGCCTCCCTCACATCTTTTGAAAACCTATGTGGCGTCCTGCATTATTTTTTTTGTAGTAACTTTCCTCACACATAAATCTGTCGCCTGTAATTTTGCTCTTTTTATTCTAGCGCATTCTCTTTCCTCTCCTGTAATTTTAATTTCTATGCCTGTCCCTGGGACAGGCACCAAGCGAAAAAGCATTAGTGCCACGTCCCTGGAGATGCTGCTACCTGTAAGGTTGGGCTATGGATGCTCCAACATCATGGTGTCGCATGTTGAAAGATGTCCATTCAACCCAACATCTGATGGGCTCTTCTGTGTAGTTAACAGTTTTGTCAAGCAGCAGAAATGAAAACCAAGCCGCAGTAGGAACAGATTGCTCATGTGTTCCTTGTCATCGTGCATGTACAATTAGCCGTGTTCCTTTTGCTTTCTGCACTGCACTCCATATTTCTGTGTGCTATACTTATAGTAGTAGCCCAAGACTAGCTCGTGTTCAGCGGCAGCAGAGTTTTTTTTTTCTATACATACTTTTTGGCTTTTCTGTTTACTCCCCTCCCCCCCCCGGCCACGGCATACACAAGTGTGTACATGCATGGAGGCACACACACCCACCAGGATCTGGTGGCCCCTTCCACCGCTACCCACCGGACCTCCACCCAATGGGAGTGGGACTACGGCGGAGCGGGCATCCACCCTATGGAAGGGAGAGCCATAACTTGATCCCGCTCCAACCCTCCCCAACCCCCCGAGCCAGCACCCCGGTGGCCCGAGGTCATTCCCGGACTGCTGAAAAGATTACAGAATTTAAGAATGCATGGGCTAGGCATCAGGGGATCCTGGTAGTCAGAGGAAGGGGACAACCTAGTTCTAGAGAAGCTTGAAGAAGCTAAGTATGTGCACACATAGGCAGACTAGGTGGGCCGTAGGCCCTTATATGCCATCAACATCTATGTATCTATGGAACAGCTTCCCATGTCGCACAATGCAGCAGCCTGACATACAGTACATCATTATAAAGTATTTCGGCTTAGGCCAGCCCGGTGGCACTGAGGGCTGAGACGCTGTGTTCCTTACCTCATGCCACGCCAGCGACCTGGGTTCGGGAATGAACTCAGGCCACCAAGGAGCCAGCTCCGGGGGGGAGGGTTGGAGTGGGATTGAGCTGCTGTGCAGCCCTCCCCTCTCGGGGTGGCCGCCTGCTCCTCTGTAGTTCCACTCCCACCAGGTGGAAATTCAGTGGGAGCGTAGATGAGAGGGAGCGGTAACGTAAGTCTGGGGTGGTGCGGAAGGAGCCTCCGGATCCTGGCATGCATGAGCGCTTCCATACGCATGCACGCATGTGGTCCCGGGGTGCTTCTGATCTCATCATCTCCTGCTGCCCAGTCCTGCTTTTTCTGCTACATCTGTTGTCCTCCTGCCTTACTGAATCACAGCTATTGTCTGGGTTTCTTACCTAGTGCACTTACCCAGTTAACAAAAGCTAAATAATTAAATAAGACCCACATTCTTCAGCGTAGATTGCTGTGAGGAATGTGGGCGTTGGTATGTCAGCGCTTTTGGTTCTCGCATTAGAACATGTCCAGGAAGCTTATTGAGATACTAGTTTCTGAGTTTGATCCTCTCCAGTGGTAAGCCTGAGTTTGTTTGAGTTTGAAAAGACTCTGTCTGAGTAACCTGTGTAAAATCAACATAAATGCATGTGTGTAATTCAAGATGGTATGTCCAAAATACTGCAAAGTGTTACTCGACTGTGTTCTTGAGGCAATGATAGTCTTCTAACAGGAAGGTCATGCTGTACTTTTGCAGTATCTTAAGCATTCCACATTACTTCTTACTTGGAGGATAAAGAAAGGACTGCTTAAAGGATTCCAGCCTTTTGCTTAGGACTAAATGGAATCTCTTTTACACTGAAGCACAAATATGACAAACTTCTTTTCCCCTGTTTATTACTTCTGCAGTTTCTTCATTTGTCACCTGTGTGTCAGCACTGCAGCAGCATGCAGATCTGATTTCTTACTGCTCTTCTAATTACGGGGGAACTGTAACTTCACCTGCCTGCAAAAACTGTCATCTGAAGCCCAAATGGTTTCAGTCGAATTGAGTACCAGCCATGACCCAAATGATTCATGACTGCCATTTCCAGTTGCTTCAGTAATTTTATTAGTCTTCAAAAAAATTGTAAAATGAGGTATATAAAAATGTATATAAAATATGTTATACGGATATGAGCAACATATTATACCTAAAGAAATTACCTTTATGGTATGCTGTACTATTAAAATATCATTGCATTTCAACTTAGAGTAAATGTTTCTTTACATTTTATGAGCTCAGAACTCTCTGGCATAGGCTGGCCCAGCAGTGCTGCAGAGTGGGCAGACTGAAGTTCCATCTCAGATCCCACACATAGGCTGTCTGTGGTCTGAGTGCATTGAAAAATGCAAATGCTTGTAGTTCTGGGAGAAGGCATACCACAAGATGTGCCACTGTTACTCCTCTGCAGACCCAGCATGCTTGTGCCAAAGCACTCTCCCATTCTGAAGTGGACAGTTGCCATAAGCACAGTAGCCAGGCAGCTTCTCCTGTGCCTATGGTGTACCACTAACATCTCATCTGTATCCGAATGGCTTTTGGCAGTGAGCCATCTTGTGGCCTTGTAAAAAAATGCCTGACAAGAATGCAGGCACACTTATCCAGTATGACCAGGTACGGGGAGCCTACCTTTCCTCGGGACCTCCTGAACTTGGCCCACCATTACCTGGTCAAGAGGATGATGAGCAACAGGATTAACAATCTTGGTGTCGTTTGGACACGCTGATGGCTGACTTCCCCCACTCAAGTTCCAGGGTTCCACGTGGCATGACACCCAGGTTGTTGTTGCTATTACACCATAGACACAACTCATTAGTTATTCGTCTTTGTTACTCTTCTTCGTAGTGATGCATACCTACTGTTACTTACACTTAGTGTTTTCAGCGACTATGTCTGACTGTTTTTTTACTAAGTTATGCTGTATACCTTTCATTGCATTTAATATGTGATCTACCACATTTGTATATTTGTTTTTATCACGTCAGCTGTTTATGCGCCTCGCTGGCAGCCCCCATCTGACTGACCCTCCCCAGCCCCATCCCCTGGAATTACCGGTGCTTACCTTGCCCAGCCCGGGAGCAGTGTCTGTGGGAAGTCAGTCTTCATCCTGCTGCCGGCGTGTTTTTCCCCCTCCGATTTTTCTCCTAGGGGCCCCAGGAGTATGAACGCATGCACGTGGAGGCATGCATGCACCGTACAGTCCTGGTCACAACCCCTTTCCCCCACCCCATGGTCTGATGTCTGGGCATCCTCTGAGCCTGTGTTTTCCCTAGCCTCCACTGGGGGTCGCTATCGGCCAAGGGATGCTGCGCTTCCTCCCCAGAGAGAAGAGCTTGCCTGCCGGCAGCTCCATCCAGCTCACATTTCATATCTGGTCTGTGTGTAGATAGTACATGTTGATCACCATTGGGCCACACTGTGGCCCAATGGGCGACAGCCCTACTGAATGGAATCAGGCTGGCAGGTCGGCTGGTGGGTGAGGAGCTGCCGCCCCGCTGACCGGGGAGCGGGGTGTTAGGACTCAGTGGGCGGGTGGGGAGGGGGTACGCTGGACCACCAGGGATGGATTGGTTTGTCATATTTTATTACTGACGCCCACGATCGAGCTGCGTAGCCGTCCACTGGACCACCAGGAATATAGGGGATATTACTCACATACTTCGTCTAATGATCGGGCTGCGAGCAGTCCACTGGACCACCAGGGATATTGACCTTCATTCTATTACATATGCCCGCAATCGGGCATGGGCGTTATACCACGAAGGTGCCGCCGAGTCGGATGGCCACCCATAGCTGGCAGCTGCTGTGTTGCACCTGCAATACGCCAGCTCACCTGTGGGTGGCCAGCTGTTCTTCTTTTTTTTTTTTTGGGATCAACTGTGTGCAGCGCAAGTAGAGTTACGCTGCATTGGCTCAGCACATCCCGGGCTGAGCATGCATGGGCACTTCACTTGTGCCGCGATACATTACTGATGCACTCCAGCGCATCGGGATTTGTGCCAGTCACATTCCCCTTTTGAATATCGCGCCGGGGGCGCAATCCTTCTGAATATCCCACCCATGATGTCTGTGAATCATGCGTTAGTGAAAAGGGCACGTACCAATGTTAGGCTTTCCTCGAGGGCCACAGGTTTTCTTCCTACACAACTCCACTCCACAGGGGACAGCCATGCAGCAAATGGTGCCATCTTATACTGCCTGAGATGGTAAGTGTCTGCGCGATGCCCAGTTCATCTCCGACAGTCGGTACTTGAGTGCTTAGGTGCAGAGCATGGACCTGGATCAACCTGGATGGCAAGTGGCAGTGCTGCTGTTGTGCTAGTTGACCAACCAGCTTATATAGAGAGCATTTTATTGGCTGAACCATAAATGTGTCGAAAAGGGATATGAACAATGAGTGAGAGCTGTACACGGAGGTTCACTGTCAGTAAATCATAATGTCAACAGCTAGATTTGCATTGTTGGAGGTTTGCTGGGAGTGTGTGTTCCTATGGCAACAGAAGGGCATGAATAATGTGATTGTTGTCAGGAGGAGAAGGGGCTATTATTTTGCACCAGGTGATCAAAGTATTTATATCGTCAAAAATCAGAGAATCTAAAATAGAAGAATTAACGTCGGTTCTAGTCTGATGCACACTCCAGTAGATGAACACTGTATGAATGTGTTTTTTAAGGATGGTATACCTTTCTTACATTAAACAGAGAGCTGAGTTTGGAGGCTCGATGGCATTGCATGATCAATGTTTTCATTGATTATGTGTGTTTCAAGATGCAGTTGATTATTACTCATGAGAAAATGGGCAAAGTTCAGTCTTAATTCTGATTGGCTAAAATCGCCAATCAGCTGGTCTGGTATGAGGCAACAGAGACCGGGAAATAACTAGTCCCAGTCTCCCTTGCCTCATATTGTTCTAAAAATGAATGGGCCAGTAGAACATTCAAAAGGCTATAACTGCCATGTTTAGTATCTCGCTTAGCAAGTGAGAGACCCTCCCCATCAACCAGACTTAGAACTGCCAAAGTAAGACTACTGCAAGTGGTCACAACTATACTACTTGTTTCACTCTGCCAGCTTAAATAAAAATAATGTGTACCCTGGAAATATGTTTCCGAGCTGATCGCTGACGAAGGCCCACTCAGAGCCCCTCCTGATGTCCCACAAGGCACCGCCGCAAATGTCCCAATCACGGACTTCACATGCTGCACAATAAATGTGTGAGAATTAATGGCAGTACTCAACCTCATATTAAAACTGAAAAAATAAAACATTTAGCGGTCGCCACCTCTTCCTGTCTTTCCATACTGTACTTTGGGAGACATGAGCACACGTTCCCAAAACACCTCTTTCATTTTACATTGCTTGTACTAGCACATCCTGTGCTCAGCGCCGCTGCTTCCCAGCGCTTTCTTCCCAACTTGCCCTGCTCGAGCAGAACTACAGATGTCTGGGTTTTTCTTTTTTTGTAATATGCACACGCACCTCTACTGGCATTCCCAATCGTGCCGGAGCAGTCGTCCAGGAATGTACACCTCAGCTCCATTTCCCCCAATTTCTCTCTTTTGTCATCTGCTGGTCACACAAAGCAAAGAACCCCCTCCCCCACACACACACAGAACTAGGAAGTTGCTGTCCCGAGTTCCGACAGCACTCTAAGCTCCCTACATAGTTTCCTCAGTCATCACATGCTTCCCCGCAAAACATATGGGGAAGGGGATAGAAAGTTGCTGCTGTTCATTCCGTGGCTGTCCTGTGTTTCAGCTGCAGACCACCGATCACTCACCTCTGTCATACTCTTCTGTCCCTCACATTATCTGTTCAAGAGACTGCTGCTGGAGGGAGCACACTGCAGTCTTAATTGACTGAATAAATAAAAAACTAAGCTAAACAGTAACAATGTAAGTGCTGTGTGTGTGTGTGTGTCTGTATAACCATAACAACCGACTTCAAAGTCACAACTGCAGAGGCTCAAGTAGGACAAATGTCCCTAGCTCAAAACAAAAATGCAGCACTCTAATGCAGGCGGAGGAACTATTTTATTTTTTATTTATTTTTTTTTGTACTTGCTATTTGTCCGCCTTCCCCTGCCCCCTATGCTCTGCTTCGGGAGCACCTGGCCTCTGCCTCGGTTCCTTCCATGCCTGGAGCCCTGGCGGTCCCCCCCATGTAGCCTGGGATTCCCCAGGCGGGACGAGGTGGGGCCTAGCACCCAAACTAGCGGCCACTTGCCAGGGTCACGCGGGGACAGGCAGGGACCATTGAGGTCTGTGCTGGTGCTCTGTCTGCCCGGAGCGATGGAGGCATTTTTCCCTGTTTTCTGGGCGCATGCTCCCGACATCACATGCGAGTCACGATGTCTCGGCACGCCCAACTCTCCTGGATTGGCCAGGCACTTGCTGTACCCCAGGCCTCTGCCTGGGGTCAGTCAAGCACTGAACCTTGTCCCCCCTCCCTCCCTGGAGAAGGCGAGCAGTCCATGGATGCTCAGCCTTCTCCCCCTGGCCGGTCCTCCAGCTTCCCGGGCTCGTTCCCGAACCCGGGTCACCAGCGTCGCGAGCGGTAGCGCTACTGCTGCGCCGACAGGCCGGCTAGGAACTATTTTATTGTAAAATAGATCAAAAACCTAAGACTTTCAGCATTCAAACATAATTTCTTTTTTTAAACATATGTAATGTAGTGCCCATTTTCTAAGTGCAATAATACCCTCCAGAGTAGGCAGTGTTGTGTATACTTCACCTTCCGGGGGCTATAAGGCCCTTTGCCTGCAGCGTTGGGCCTCATTACGACCCTGGGTGGTCCAGTATAGCACAACACTGCCCACGCTGTCGGGTATTATTGCTTACTCAGAACTTGCTCTCAAGTATAAAAATAGGTGGGGCATCCTAACATTGTTATAAATTCCCAAAAAACAGAGTGAATAAACTTCTTCAGGTGGCAGCATTTGCTGTGTTAAGTTTCTCAAATTATGACACAAGCATCTCCACAGTCATAGACTCCCCAGTCTGAAAATGAGGTTCTGTTTGCATTCAACTGACTCATCATTCGATTTCTTGAAGCCCAGAACAGAAAATTTGTCACCAAACACAGTAAATGCAGTTACCAACATGCTGTTTGGCATGGGCTGGTAGTATAGCCTAGATGTTAGAGTAACAAGCTGTTAATGAGCTTGGTACATCCAACAGTACAGTACCTGGATTTGATTCCCACAACCTCCACTTGCATACTGTGCGACTCTGAACAAATCATTTAACCTCCCCAGCGCTGCTGGGTCAACCCATGAAAACCGGCGTGTGTGCCTTAGTGGGCCTGACCCAGTTATCAAAAAAAAAAAAAAACATTTTTCCTTCTTTATCCAGTTCCCATTTCTTGTTTGATGTTGCCCTTTGTCGGTTGAAGAACAGCATTGCCTGCTGATTGCTTGGGGGGCTGTGGGCTTTCTCAAAGCACCATTGTATCATTGCTGCTAAACTGAAGTGTGCATTAATGGGTGTGTGAGCTTCAAAGTCTGCTGAAGGCCTGGGGTTTTAAGAATTGCTGTTGCTGCCTGGCCTGTTGGCGCCAGCAGAGCACAACATGCTGCCATGTGGGTGGATCCTCCCACTCACCACGGACCTGTGGAACTGTAGGAGCACTGTGGAAGCAAAAGTAATAAATGAGGACATCTCCCCTGGCTAAAGAACAGGACCGGCCCTAGCTAGGTGCAAACTGTGCCCCTGTACCTTGGGGACCCATACTTTTTTCTTGAGGAAAAAAAAATAATTTAAAACGTTAAAAATGCATACATTTTGTTTATGATTAAAATGTTTACCAGCAAATGAAAGCAGAAGACAACTGGCTCTGTTACTGTTAGAAAAGGTGGTGCCACTTTAAGATGCAGTGGAAAAGATTGGGTTAAGTAACTGCTAATGGTGTTAATGGCAATATGTTATGCCTCCCAGGTTTATTTATTTATTATATATTAAATTTTGATTACCAGGTGAGCCCACTGAGCCCCAAAGATCCCTTTTTCAGGGGCAACCCAGGAAACGATACAGTGACAGATTATTGGGTACAGGTTGTTGGGTGAAAACATGTTACAGAGATATTGCAAACATTACCAGGTTACAGTGAAGGCAGTGACACAGTAATAGCAGCAGATCACAGTGAAGGCAATGACACAGTAATAGCAGCAGATCACATTAATTAATCAAATCTGAGAACATATTTGACATTCTAGCTGTGATTTTTGAGTCTTGACTAAGCCTAATAGGCTAATTGGTTGAACTGGGAGAGGGGTAGTGTTATTTATTGGAGAAGGGGGAAGACTACCTTATACCTTGACAATGGCAGGTACTGGTCTCCAACATGTGAGCCTTGAGCCTAGTGCGAAAATGTGATAGGGAGGGGGCTTCCTGAACTGAAGGTGAGAGATTATTCCACAGGTAGGGGGCGGTGAAGGAGAAGGATCTGCCCCCGGCATTTGTCCTGACTCTGGGGGTTGCTAGTAAGGACCAACCAGTGGTTCTGAGCGTCCAAGAACTGCGCTTATGGGAGATTGTCCCTATTAGACTGGGGGGGAGCTGCCGGACTCAGTATTTTGTATGCGAGGCAGAGCAGGGGGTACTGAAGATACGAAGCAAAGGAAGGCCACTGCAGCTGGGCGAGGGAGTTGCATAGGTGGCTTCTTGGGTGATTTAGGGTAGCAAACTGTGCAACCTTGTTGTACAGTACCGTAGCCGGTTGAACTCTTGTTTTGGCATACCCTGTAGGACAGGGGCAGTGTAGGTAAGAGTTGGGAGCAGAACACTGAAGTCAATAGCAACCCTTGCCCCAGGGATAAGCTGGCCTTTTAGCCGGTATAATGTGCCTAGTTTGCAGTGGATGGTCCTGGTTACTTAGTCTACGTGGGACTTGAGGGTGAGACCTTGGTCCATCGTGAGCCCGAGGTATTTTATGGTATCCAGCACATTTATGCTAATTCCCTCTAGAGAGTTAAGCTAAAGGAATCTGGACCTGTCCTGCCCTAAGGATGTTGGACCCAATAGCATAGCTTCCGTTTTGCCTGCGTTGAGGACCATTCTGTTGGAAGTGAGTCAGGCCTCCAGTGGTTTTAGGTCAGCTTGGAGGAGAGGGCCTAGTTCCTCCAGATTTTCCATGGAGCGGTAGATTACAGTATCATCAGCATATTGAACAACAGAGCTATCCCCGCAGTGAAGGTTGAGGTCATTTGTGAAGAGAGAGAATAAGAGAGGGCCAAGGATTGAGCCCTGAGGAACTCCCTCTTTGATAGGTTGTGGATCTGACTGCTCAACCTTCCAGATTACCTCTGGGAGTGACCTGATAAGTAGCTCTTGAACCATCCCAGGGCATGGGGATCAAGACCTATTTTGTCGAGCTTAGTTAGCAGGAGGTTGTGGTCCACAAGATCGAAAGCCTTAGACAGGTCAATAAAGATTGTGCCCGTCGGTTTGCCTGAGTCCATTGCACTGAGGACGTCCACTGTGAGATGGGTGAGAGCTGTATCGGTGCCATGGTTCGTCCGAAACCCGTGCTGAGAGGGGGAAAGGAGCTGATGGGACTCAAGGTAGTCCCTCAACTGCCTGTCAACCAGCCTTTCCTGCAGTTTAGCAAGAGTGCATAGCAGGGAGATGGGTCTATAGTTGCCGATGAGTTCCTTCAAACAACCCTTGTGAATGGGGACCATGTTCGCCTACTTCCATTGGAGAGGAACGGTTCCTTCCAGTAGGGATCTATTGATGAGCCAGGTCAGAGGCCTGGCGAGGGACTGTGCTCCCTCCATAAGTAACCTAGGGCTGATGCCATCAGGGCCTCCTGCACCTTTAATTTTCAGATCCTTAAGGAGAGGAAGGAGCTCTTTAGTCTCGACAAGTCTCGGGTGGAATTGGGGTCTTTTTATGCAGGAGTGTTCTTCTGTGAACAGTGCTGGTGTAAAGGGAGGCATTCCAGCCTTGTAGTCATCAAGGCTGGTAAAATGCTTGTTTATTTCTGTGGTTATTATCAGGCTTTCACTCTGTAGCTGTCCATTTATCTCTATTAGGCAAGGTGCTTCTTTGGAGTCCTCCTTAAGTAATTCATTGATGTGGGACCAGAAGAGCTTTGGATTACCTAGATTGTTCCATTGTAGGTGTGTAACATACTCCTTTTTCGCAAGTATAATGGATCTCTTGCACTTGTTTCTTAGAGATTTGTAAGCCAGAAGGTCATCCGGGAGACCAGACCACCGGAACTTCTTCCAAGCCTTGTCCCAGCTTTTCATCAAGGATTTCACTGAGTGGGAGATCCACTTATAGCAGCTTCCCTTTGTTCTGAGTTTCTTGAGCGGGACTATGATGGAAGCTGCCTTGAGGAGGGAGTCTTGGAATAATTCCAAGGCCTCATCCACAGTTGGTAGGAGCCTGATTGGACTCCAGTCCAAGTTACGTAGATAGTAGTTAAATTGTCCCATTGTGAAATTAAAGTAGTCACGAATGGTGTGTATCCTAGGTGGAACTTTTGGTGCTCTGTTCTTCCAGATGCAGAAAATTGCGGAGTGGTCGCTAAGAGCATCAGCCATTAAGCCTGCCTTCTGGATGTTGAGGGGGTTAGAAACCAGAGCCCAGTCCAGGATGGTGTGGTTCCCTGTTTTGTGATTAAGCCTGGTGGGTTGTTAGATAACTTGTTCTAGGTTAGCCTCCTGGGTCACAGCCAAGAGGACTTTTTCGGGTCAGAGGCCCAGTTTAGGTTGAAATCACCCAGGATTAGGAGTTCAGTGGGTACTTCCTTGCCTGTTGTTTTTGTGATACAATCCAAGGCTTGTATAGCAGTCTTAGGAGGGTTATAGACGCAGCCAAGGGTGAGGTGCTTAGCCTGGCCAAGGGTTAAACGGATGAAAATAGATTCTCCGTCCTTGCCGTTTCCTGGGTTCAGTGTCAGTTGCATTGCTGTGAGGGTGTCCTTCACATAAATTAGAACTCCACCACCTCTTTTGTTCGCCCTATCCTTTCGGAAGGTATTGTAACCTAAGACCCCAATCTCGTGGTCGAGGATGTGGCCTTGAGCCAGGTCTCCGAGATAGCAAGGATATCAGGCTTGTATTGTTCGAGCCAAGCTTGTATCTCCTGGATCTTAGGTCTAAGGCTGCAGATGTTCATATGTGCGATCCTGAGACCCTTAGAGGATGCCCAATACGGGTCCTGAGGGGAGGCAACTAGGTAATTAGCCATGGGAGGGCTCAGGTTAGACTGCACATCTCCTGCTCGAAGCAGAAGGAGACCCAGTAGGCAAAATAATGAGGGGCTGACAGATGGGATAGAGAGGCTGTGTAGCCACCTACGGGTGGCATATAGAGCCTTGTAGAATGTGCCTCTTCTTACCAACTCATGGGATATCAGAAGGGCATTGGTCCTAGGAGGGGGAGGTCCAGTTGTAAAGACTGGTTGTAGAGTGGTCAGTGTATTGTGGCCCCTTGCAGTTCGAGTATCCTTGTACTAAGCTCCTGTCCACCCAGAGGAGGGACATTATGTTGAGAATTGCCAGGAGAATGCCCCTGTTAAGAGAGAAGGCAGGTGGCTTGTTTGCACAATGAGCATTGTGGCAGAGAATCCCAGGGCCCTTTGATAGTCTCTCAAGTACCATCTTAAGAGAGCGGTAACCCGCTATTGCTGACTGTGGTTATCAACCGACTTTCTTTCGAGTTTTGCTATCACAGCAGCATCCTGCCTGAGAAGCAGCCAGAAAACGAGTAATGTGCTCCAAGGGGTAGCGAGATTCAGGCTATCTGTCCTGACCCTGTAGGGACAGGTTGACTACTTTTCACAGACAAAGGGCTACAGTGTATTGACAAGAGAACTTGTTTGTAACCTGGACATGTAGCCAAAACAATGAATAATATGACAAAATCTGTTTTAGGAGTATGTGAGCACTCAGAATGGCTCAAAATCCTGACCAGCACAAAGAAAACTGGATTTGCGGATAGGGACCCTGAAACCCTGATTACCAGGTAAAAAATCTGACAAGTGGCAACCTTACTGGTGTCCCATGATAATCTTCTCTATTTCTCTTACTTACACCTCCAGAAAAGTTAAATTGTTTAACTTGTTTGCAGATCGGATTATCAGAGGTGTGAGTGTTCAGTGATGAAGTCCCTGTCCTTACAGAAATGAATACTGTAGTAGTACTGTACTTACTTGAGTTCTTGCTCCAGGCTTAGTCAGATTAATTTCCAGTGGTGAAGCCAAATAATTCAGTGCAGTCAATGGCCCTAATTAAAAGATGCTGGTTAAACTAATAGACTTGGTACTGCTTTATTAATACAGGACAGGAGGGTTAATTAGTTGTAAATGATGGATGGGGGGGGGTCCACAGGGAATGGAGTGGTGGGGCCCGGCAGGGAGCTGCACAGGGCCCAGAATGGTTAAGGCCAGCCCTGCTAAAGAAGTGAATACAGATGTACATAAGGGTTAGGAAAAGAATGTGACGTAAATTAAATGGTACACAAAGTACTGCTGATTGGCAGGCTTTGAAACGCATAAGAAAGAAGTGTAAAAAACAAATAACAGAAAAGCATGGTATTATAAACAAAAGATAAATACAGTAAAGGAAACAAAATCATCTTTAAATCTGATTAAATACCTGAAAAATCCAGTCAGTACAAATACTCATTTCCTCTTAAATAAAAATGAGCAGCTGGTACAGGACCAGGGGTGAAACAGCAAATATTTGAATGAAAACTTTTGTTTATTACTGGATATTCAAGCTGATAATACTTTTTGAGTGAGGATGGGAGAGACAGCGGTGCAAAAGGAAAAGGTCAGAGATTTATGCCCCCTTTTACATTTGAGGAAATACAGGTGGTTGAAGTATATACTGAATGTAAATAAATCTGGTGGACTAGATAATACAGAAGCACCCTTTCTAAAAATTGGGGGTAGTCAATGGCGGAGCTGGGGGGGGGCAGCGCCCACCCCGGACCATTTTGCCTCTGAGTTTGCGCCCCCTCCAGCCGTAAACTAAACTAACAAGTTAGGTGCTTCCTTGGCTGGCTTCCACCCATGGCAGGCAGCAGTCCTGCCTGGCGCCCCTAGAGCCCAAGCCCCAGGTAATCAGGTGCAGGAGCACTTTTTGCTGCTGGGGACTTCAGTGCCTGGGTCAATGAAGAAACCTCACCCCTTGGTCAGCAGCTCCTCCAGTTGATGATTTCAGTGGGTCTAACAAAGGCAGTAGCTCTTCTTAAACAAATAAATGTAATGCAGAGCCTCGCAATCTCCTGGAGGTACTGAACATCTGGGGTACGATGCTTGTGTGCAGGGAGCTGAGAATGCCGTGGAGCACTATAATATGGTTCTCACTGCTGCCTTGGATTCCCTGACACGTTATTGTGTTCATCCCTGATATCCTATCATAACTCCATGGTATTACAATGAACTGCAGTTGAAGACTAAGAGATGGAAGTTGGGCATTCTTGGTGAAGGTCCTGGTCAGCGGAGGATAGGTCGGTGCCAAAGGCTCACTTTGGTGAGTATCAGTGAGTGATCACCTTGAAAAAGAGAGTTCCTTTCAAGGGTAATTGCTGCAAGGAAGAATTGGCCAGCTCAGCTCTTTCATGCCGTGGACAGGTTGATTAATCAATCCTGTTGCCACGTGCAAGGTGTTTCAATATGTAGTACTGTAGATAGGAATGTTTCAATGTACAGTTAATGGCCATAACGGTCACAGTTTCAAATGATCACTTTCACTGGCTACCATCTTGGCACCCCCAAAATGACTGACTTGTCCCCCCTGGCTCCCAAACCTGGCTCCACCACTGGGGCTAGTGAGATTGTATTGGTATTGGCATATTTGTTTAATTGTATTATTAGGGAAGATATATTCCAGTCCAGCTGGAAAGAGAGTGAGGTTACTCCTGTTCCAAACAGAGGGAACATGTCCAGCCTCTCAACCCCTAGACAGGTTGTTCCATTGCTGCTGCGCTGCTGCCTATTTTATCGAAACCTTTTGTTGAGACATGTAAACAGTCAACTGGGCGAATACTTGCATTACTATAACTTATTAACAATAAGTCAGCATAGTTTTCTACCAGGTTTCTCCACAAGCACCACTCTACTCAATTTTCAAAGCATCGTCTCTAAATCTTTGGAAAAAAGGAAAGAGACCAGAGTGGTGTCTGTGGATTTTCCAGTGCTTTCAACCTGATGATGCATCACCTATTACTGGAGAGAGATTAGATAAAATAGGAATACATAAAGGAAACCTTACGGTGATATAAACCATACTTGGACCAGAGAAAACAAAGGCTGACAGTGGGGTACAGTTGTCCAGGACACACGGACTACAAAGAAAGTCACATAGGGCTTAGTTCTGGGCCCCTTGCTTTTCCAGTTTTTTTTATAAATTATTTCCCTAAATCCCAGACAAAATGCACTGATATTAGAATTATGCTGATGACAGAGTAATAATGTCATTAATAAATACTGTTAGGCAAATGGAACCCATGCATCAGGAAGATTGTTTTCGATATGCGGAGATGATTTACCAGGACGAAACTGGTTATGAACCTAAAGAAAATGATATGTATGAAATTCATAAATCGATAAGAAAATAAAACTGAAGGTTTTACTACAAATTAAGTGAAATGACTAACAGAAGAAAGCACTGAAAACATCTAGAAATATTAATATCCAGGAGTTTCATTGATAATAACTTCAGTTTAAAACTTGGAGCCTAACCGAGATTCGCTCGTTGTTTGATTAGAGCGGTCAGATTTATTTATTTGCTTTTGTTTACCAGGTAACCACACTAGACAGCCAAGTGCCTATTTTCAGGTGCGACCCGGGAGGGTTATAGGGTACATACAGTGCATCATACAGAGTCAAGGAAACATACAGGAGCATCAGGCTTATACAAATAGGTGATAAAGCATATGGGACATCAGGCATAAGCAGTTAAGTAGGCAGATAGCAACAATAGAGTTGATTAGTAGAATACTATCTAAATAACATCAAAATATAGCATAACATCAAATTATCGAGAATTCGGGCAGGTGTCCTCTCAAAACAAGAGGGCAGAGGGCAGAAATGCCTAGTGCAGATTATCAGCAGAAATGTAGCAACAGCACTCAGGGCGTCACCCCCAATCAGTCGAAAAGGGGAGAGAGAGTCTCCACTGGGGTTTATATGGCACCTAGACAGGCAGAGGACGATCTGAGGAAGCTCCAGAGGGATGCTTTGAAGCAGGGATGGGAGGGAGAGGCACGAACTAACGCAGGAAGGGAGTTGCATAGTCTAGGCGCATGGACGGAGAAGGTCCAATCAACCGAGATGGTGTGGGTCTTAGGAACTAGGCAGTCCTGTGCAGCACTGGATCTTAAGTGGTCGGCTGGGTTGCCATGTTTGAGGGGAAGGGCAAGCGCAGAAGGAGTGGCCGTTCTGACTATGTTTTAATGAAGATGCCGAGGACAAAGGCACGGAACTTTTCGGCGGGGGCGCCACTCCAGCCACGAGTAGAGCTCATAGCGATGTGTAAGACGAGGGGCAGAGAGTGGAAAGCAGCATATATTGTTATATGCAGTGTCCCATTTTGTGAGACTAGATTTCGGGACGGGGGAAAAGGCTATGAGCCCATAACAGAGCGTGGGAAGGAGTATCCCCCTGGCTAGGGTGAGCCGTGCAGCCGGGGTGAGGCAACTTTTGACTCTGTAGGCAAGTCCGAGCTTGCTGTTAATGGCCTTACATGTATTCCGAAGATGCGGGGTGAGATCCAGTTGCGAATCAAGGGTAACTCCCAGATACTTGACGGAGTCCACGGCCTGCAGGAGGGTGCCACTTGCTCCCAAGATGGTTAAGGGAGCAGGGCAGGAATTAGTTTTGGCCACGGAGCCGAAGAGCATTACCTGGGTCTTTTTTAGGTTGATCGTCAGCTTGTGGCCCTCTAGCCAGTTCTGGATAAGCTTGAAGTCGGAGTTTAGCCAAGAGGTGATGACAGTAATATCCGGGGAGCTGGTCAGGATGATGATATCATCCGCATGTAGGGTGGAGTGCCCATGGGATGTGACGGAGGGCAACTCATTAAATAGGGAAAACAGAATGGGTCCAAGGACAGATCCCTGGGGGACTCCACAGTTAACAAAGGAGAGGACAGAGAGGGCGCGGCTGAAGTTGGTGTATTGCTGCCTATCCGCAAGGTAGTTGGAGAACCAGGCAAGGGCAGGGGGGAGAATCCGAGAGATTGAAGGGTGGAGCAGAGGAGGGAATGGTCAACCTGATCGAAGGCCTTTGAGAGATCCATGAAGATGGCACCAGTCAGTTTGCCTTGATCAGTCTCGGACCTTATCTCAGAGGTAACCACGGCAAGCGCAGTTGATGTGCTGTGCCCTATTCTGAAGCAATGTTGAGCAGGGGAGAGAAGAGCATAACCCTGAAGGTAGTGGGAGAGTTGTGTGGCAACTACCTTTTCAAGGAGCTTACAGATTGCGGAGAGTATGGCGATGAGGCGGTAATTTTTTATATCTTTGGGGTCACCTTGTTTGAAAACAGGGACAATGTTGGCCACTTTCCATGTGTCAGGGTTGATCCCCGAGATAAGAGAAGTGTTAAAGATGTGAGAGACAGGCCAGGCGAGGAGGGGAGCCCCCAGGTTAAGCAGTTTAGGTTCCAGGCTGTAATGTCCTGCCCCCATGTGGGGGGGAGAGACATAGATACATAGACAGTGTTGGCAGATAAGGGCCTATGGCCCACCCAGTCTGCCCATTTGAGCTTGTAAGTTCAGTTTGTTTTCCTAGAAGTCTGTTGCCCCTTACCCCTGACCTCCAGAATTCCTTTATGTCTATCTTATGCATTCTTAAATCCCGTGATTGTTTCAGCCCCCACCACTTCCTCTGGCAGGGTGTTCCACTTGTCCACCACCCGTTCTGTGAAGAAATTCTTCCTCATGTTTCCTCTGAATTGTCCTCCCTCCAGCTTCATCCCGTGCCCTCTAGTCCTGGAACATCTTTTCCGGTTAAAAATAGTGTATTCCTGCACCCTGTTCCTCCCTGTGAGATACTTGTATGTCTCTATCATATCCCCTCTCTCCCTCCTCTCCTCCAGGGAGTACGTGTTCAGTTCCTTCTACCTGTCTTCATAGGACTTGTGATGCAATCCATGCACCATCTTTGTTGCCCTCCTCTGAACCTTCTCTACCCTGTCTATGTCCTTACGTAAGTATGGTCTCCAGAACTGTACACTGTACTCCAGGTGAGGCCTCACTAGTGTCTTGTATAGTGGAATTATGACCTCCCTTTTCCTGCTGGTGATGCCCCTGCCTATACATCCCAGCATCCTATTTGCTTTACCTGCTGCCTTGTCACTGTTTCCTACCTTGAGGTCATCAGAGATGATAACCCCAAGATCCTTTCCTGCTTGGTGCATGCTATATCCTCACCCCGCAACTGATATATTGTGCCTGAGTTTTTGTGCTCCATATGCATTATCTTGCACTTCTTTGCATTGAATTTCAACTGCCAAACCCCTGACCATTCTTCAAGTTTCTGCAGGTCCCTTCTCATTCTGTCTACACCCTCTGGTGTGTCTACTCTGTTACAGAGCTTTGTGTCATCAGTGAACAGTGAAATTCTGCCTTCTAGGTCCTGTGCAATGTCACTGATGAAGATGTTGAATAGGACCGGTCCCAGCACTGATCCCTGTGGTACCCCACTGGTCACTCTTCCTCTGTGGAGTGACAGCCATTTACCACTACCCTCTGTGTCCTGCCACCCAGCCAGTTGCCTACCCACCACACTACTGTCCTGCCCACACCCATATTCCCCAGTTTGTATAATAGTCTTCTATGTGGCACAGTGTCAAAGGCCTTGCTGAAGTCCAGATAGGCCATGTCCACTGCCCCGATCCACCTCTCTAGTCACCCAGTCAAAAAATTCGACGAGGTTGGTCTGACATGACCTCCCCCTGGTGAAACCATGCTGCCTTGGATCCTGTAGTCCATTGACAACCAAATGTTCCACCAATCTCTCCTTCAGTAGTGCTTCCATGATCTTCCCCACTACCGAGGTGAGGCTGACTGGTCTGTAGTTCCCTGCTTCCTCTTTGTTCCCGCTTTTGTATAAGGGGACTACATCTGCTGTCCTCCAGTCTTTGGGTACCTCCCCTGTTTCCAGTGATCGGCTAAACAGGATGGCCAGAGGTTCAGCCACCACCTCTCTTAGTTCTTTAAGGACCCTGGGGTGCACCCCATCTGGCCCCTTTTGCTTTATCAACTAAAACGGGTCACTGTTAGACAGGCAAGGAGTTTCTGTGTCTCTCTAACAGTGACCCGTTTTAGGTAGAAGAGTGGTCGAGGGGTGTGCTCACTCAGAGGCTTATGGGCAGGGTGCTAGGAAGAAGTGGGGGCAGGTAGGTCCGAGAACATGGAGTTAAATGCATTGGCAATAGTTTGGGGGTAATAGCCATTTTTCCTACCGATGTGCATGTCAGCGACCTGTTCCCTGGCAGACCCAACGACCAGCTTTTTGATGTTATGCCAGAAACTCCGTGGATTTTGGGCTGAGGCTAGCAGGGCAGATTGGCAGTACTCGCTCTTGGCGGTGTAGATCACCCTTTTACAAGAGTTTCTGAGCAACCGGTATTCAAGGGGTTGTTGTTATTGCTGGAGAGCTTGTATTTCTCCCAGCTTTTATCCCTCCTCTTCATGCGGGAGAATAGGCTTCCATGGAGCCACTTTGTGACGGTGCCCCTCAGCCTCCTTTTAGTGAGGCCGGCATGCTTGTTTTGCAAGGGGACAAATAACGCAAGGAAGTGGTCAAGGGCTGCTACAGAGTCGTGGGTGGCAGTGACCCTGGACCAGTCAGCGTGTTGTAGGTCCGCAAGATAGTCCTTGAGTATAAATTTAGAATAGTCCCTCGTCTGGATCACTTTGCTAGCGATTTTGGGCAAGGAGATGCCTCATGTGCAATAAGTTGGAGAGTGATCTGAGATGATGTCAGGGAGTATTCCTGAGGAAGTAATTCTGTCCGGTCTGTTGCTCAGTACCCAGTCAATAAGGGATCCTTTATCCCCTTGGGAGGAGAGCCTTGTAGGTGCAATAATGAGCTGGCTGAGAGCAAGACCAGAGAGAAGTGGCTCATATTGCTTGTTATTAGGACCAAGCCAATTGAGGTTAAGGTCCTCCAGGACTAGCAGCTCATTTGAGCCAACCTTGTCCCTAAGGTGGTCAAGTGGTGAGAAAAGCCCTAGTATGCCACCCTTTGGAGGGTTGTAGACACAGACGAGATGCACCTTTTTTGTGTTTCCAAGCAGGAGGAGGGCATGTAGGAACTCGCTGACTTGGGATGTAGGGGGTGCATGATCAACAGAATTCACATTTAGGTGCGCCTTGTGATAGAGGAGTACACTGCCCCCATGCTTACTTCCTACCCTGTCATGCCTGATGAGGCTGTAGCCTGGGAGGGCACACAAGGAGTCTGGGATGTGAGGCTTCAGCCAAGTTTCAGAGATCCCCACAATATGAGGGTTGTAGTGAGCCACACAGGCCGTTAGTTCTGCTAGATTGTGGAGGATACTGCGGACATTCAGTTGTGCAATTTTTAAGCCTTTTGCAGATTACCAGGTAGGGGGAGACTTAAATGAAGGCAGGGTGGCCAGAGGACCTTGATTAATGGCTAACTCCCCAGCCATTCCAGATAGGGCCATGGCCCCAGATGTGAAGGCCATAGGTGCAGTCGAGCCACTGGGTGAGGGAAAATCCTGAGAGAACAGCACCTCGGCCAAGGTCTGCAGGTGTAAGCCCAGGCAAAGAGTGCAATGCACACACAGCATGATCAGGCAACTTATTTCTAGGCCCCGCAAGCAATAGGACCGGGGCGTTGCTGAGGACAATTTATTTTCACGCCCCTCAAGCAATAGGACAGGACAGACATTTAAGACGGCACCACAGGGGTTGGTGTGGCACTTCCTGATGCAGGAAGACTGTATATAACCTTTGGTAAGAACTAGGTAGCAATAACACGGGTGTGCAGGTGCTAGTGATGATGGCACAGGCTGGCAGGAAAACAAAGCATACGCATTAATCAAGGTCAGCTATGGAGGTCACACGCTGAGCATATGAACTCCAGTAGAGTAGTACAGACCCCACAGCTAGTTGGATGCCTAAAAGCTCCCTAGAAAATTGGCAGTCCAGGAGTGACATAAGGCAAGGGGACAGGACTAGCTATTGACACAATTCAGTGTTTTGAGACAGTGGCGGCCACTACAAGTGAGAGCAGATAAGCTGCTAATGGAAAAGAGGGCTGATAAATTTTTTGATTGCTGCTCACGTGATCTCGCCGGCCTATATAAGGCCAAGTTGACCTATGGTGGGTGTGGTGGGGCAGCTGGCGCCCAGCGCCGGTGGGGCAACTCTGCTCTCCGAGGTAGTCTGAAGCAGGCTGCCCTCCGAGCTGGTCTGAAGCAGGCTACAGAAATTCGAGCTGGCGTCTGTAGTGCACGGGAAAGGAAAATGCTGCCGGTTCACAGCTGAAACGGGCGTACCAGGATTCCATTGAGGGGGGGTCCGGCTTGCTGTGGGGGAGGGCAGGCTCCGAGGCCCTTACGACCTGCTGAGGAAAGCGGAGAAGTGATGGCAGTTATATACAGGACACAGGTAGGTTGAAGGAGGAGTCAGGATTTTTTGTCCCAGTCTAAATGGAGGGGTTTACACAGTTAAAAAACAGTTAAAACAGCAGCAGTTTTACTTTTCCAGGCACGCATGCTGCTCTGAGCTGCCGAGATTAAAATGAAAGGTGGCACAAGAAATGCTAATGCTGGTTTTAGAATATGGCATTATGAGTCACAGAAATGTATCCAGTGCTGGGCGATCAGGGGTAGGGGACAGACTGAGATGGTGGGTATAGAGTCTGCTGGGGGGATGCAGATGTTGGTTACCAGTAAGACACACTCAGAGCCCGGGGAGTCAAAAGTGAATACTGTACTGTGATGTTTTGGTGTTTGTCAGCCATTATAGGTCCTTACCTTCTTTTTGTACTGCCAGGCCCATCTGTTGCTGCTGGTGAGGACCCCTTGCTGGACCATGCGAACAAACTTGATGGACGCAGAAATAAATGAATAAAGGTTTTATTCTGTACAGCAGGATGTTCTCCTGTGGTCTAGCCCCAGACTGAATAATTCTCTGACTGACAGGCATTACATGGCACTGCCAGGCAGTGCAGCAAATGGTTACATGAAAGTTCTAAGTGCTCTTAAAGTGGCGGCAGCAAACATTAAGCCCCATGCTTAATGTGTACTTCACAGTACCACAGAAATTGATTCTCTTGACTGGTGCTCTTCAGTATCTTCATTTGTGGCAGGGCCTTCATGCCCATAGAGTTGTGGGGGGGCATGTGCCTCCCCCCCAGTTACCACCCAACTAGTACTTCCCTTGGTATGACATCCCCCCTTTGCAGTATAGGAGAGGGAGAGGGAATCCAAAATATGTTAGATCTCTCTGCTGATGACATTTCAGTCTGCAGGAGAGTGGACTAAAAGGATAGAGTTGGGGATATGGAAAGGGACTTGGAAAAATGGTCCACATTTTGGCAACTGAAGTTCAAATGCAAAAAAATGCCTAAACACACTAATAAACAGAACTCAGAATTGGACTCCTGGATGAGGGTAGTAGGGGTGGTGTAGACAACCTGGGGTCATCATTAGAAATAGCCTCAAGTCCACTGCTCAGTGCAGCAAATTGTATGGCCAAGCAGACAGCATGCTGTGATATATAGGAAGGGGATTTAATAGTAGAAGGAAGGAGGTGATCTGCCCCGTATAGGTCCATGGTAAGGCCTCACTTGGAGTACTGCACGCCGTTGTGGAGTGCACACCTCAAGAAAGACAGAGACCACATAGAAACCATACAAAAGAGGATCACAATGATGATCCAGGGGCAGCAAGGGATGTTGCATGATGAGATACCTTAATATGTATACACCAGAGGTCAGGAGGGAAAGGCAGATATGATTGAGACATGCAAGTTCTTGTGAGTCATCAGCAGGTGGAATTGTAGGGATGAGTTTGCAAGGAATGAGGGCACAGTGACTGGAGGACAAGGGTGGAGACTGGTAGTGGTAGGGATTCAGGACATGAGGAAGTTGTTCACAGAGCAGATGGTGGACAAATAGAATACACTGCCCAGAGAAGTGACTGAAGCCAAGATGGACTGCATTTAAACTTGTGTGGGAGGATGCTCGCTTACTCAGCTGTAGTGCACTGCAGTCCCACATTGGTATCCTGGATTCGGGAGCAGACTCGGGGAGCCATTCAGGTATCCCAGATGGGTGCTCATGAGGTGCTCTGTGGTGGTGCTTCAGGCAGGGAAGAACAGTGCCAGGGTCCAGCAATACAGCAACCCCTTCGATGTGCCAAAGAGCTTTCCTCCTCTGCAAGGGATCACTAAGTGCTGGCATGAACCTGCTGGTGTATTGTCTGGCATTTTGTGGGTGGGCAGGAGGAGGACAGAGCTAGGGGGTGAAAATTAAAAAAAATTGGGTACCACAAACCATCTATATGATGATTGATGGAACTCTCTGACCTTGCCCCTTGTATATCCCGCAGGTGTAGTGGTGGCGGGAGCAGTGGACAAGGTTGAGAGGTGGCCAGCATCAGACAATAAGGAGTAGGTTGATGGTTTGCAGGGCAAAAAGCTGGATCAAAGAAACGTGGGTGGGACAAATACGATGGAATAGTGGAACATAACAGGTCAAAGAGGGGAAGGATATCTGGGGAATGGGGTGATGATCAGCCACTAGGGCTATTGGATCTGTAAATCCAACCCAGCATACACCCGAGCATGGAACTAGGCAGGAAAGTGGGCAGACTGGATGGACCTCTGGGTTGTTTTCTGCTGACGCAATCTGTGTTTCTATGTAATGTGGGGACAGGAGGTAATGTAAGTGCGTCTGAGGTGAGCGAGATAGAACATTTTGTAAATTAAAAATGCCAAACAAAATTTCCTGTTGACACTGAGGCTGGCTTAGGGCTGGGCTATTATGGAGGCAAGACCCTTGGCTCCTGGGAAGGGATGGGCCACCCAGCATTTCTGTACCCCATGCCACCCAGTCACAGAGCAGGTTTAGGAGAGACGCTGCTTGCCAGCACTCCAGACTGCAGGAAGGGTGCAGCTGTGGTGGCCTCCCAACATCTGGGTGGGGGATCACTAGGCAAAAACAGTGCAGAATAATCTTGGAAAATACCTTCATGTCATTTGTACAGGTACTTCCAGATGTCACAACATAGAATTTGACAGCAGATAAGGACCACTTTGCCCATCCACTCTGCCCGTTTCTCCCTACCTGCACTATAACTGCAAACTGTGCATGATCTACAGCTCTCTCTCCATCCCACAGAAGACACTACAGAGCAAGCATCGTTTAGTATTTTGTCTCCGGATAGCAGCAGGCTTCAAATGCAGTGCAGTCTGCCTTGTTTGAAACTCCCTGTCTTGAAACATCAGTGCACCCTTGTGCTTTGCTGTGTGTGTGTGTGTGTGTGTGTGTGTGTGTGTGTGTGTGAAGGTTGTAGCAGATCATCCTTTTTTATGGCAAGCCTAGACTCAACCTACTATATCTCTCTTTCTCACATTATTTGCTGTTGCTTCCAGGAATAGGAGTCCCAGTTTCTGGTTTTGGAGTGGTGCTTTTCAGCCCTTTAGTGTTCTAAGCCACTCTTACCTAATGGGCAATAATTATATGCAAGTGCCTTTTTGTATTTGTATTCATTTGTTTTGCCAGGGAAAAGCTCAGTTGAGCAGGACTCATTTATAAGGAGTTCCTGGTTAGGACAGGCAAACAGTATGGCAGATCAAAAATGGTACAATAGTTCAGAAAGGTGATTACATATTACAGGAATCCAAAATGAGCAGGTGCAGCAGATTAAAACGACCAGTATTCTTATTTATACCAGTAAAATTCTTTATAATTCTTGTAACTTTCCAATTGACTTAAACCTCTCGCCACACCCAGGCTGTCAGTACGATTTGTATGTTTAAGGTCCTGGGCTCCGTAAAAAAAAAAAAAATTGGCAGCATTTGAAAAGTCCTCCTAACTTTGTTAGGGTCCCCGGCAGACTGGCATTCTAATGCCTCCCCATGTGTCAGCTGTTCACATTACAAGGGACCTCCAATATTTTACCCCTCAGAATTGCTGTGTCCCATATTCTGGTCCCACATGGCAAACTGCTGCCTGCACAGTTAAGGTGCTGTAAACCTAAACCATGAACATGATGTTTTGAGCTTGCATCTCCCTGATGATAGTCCTGCACTGAGTGCCAGGGTCCCGTGTCCAACATGCGTATATATGTAAGTCCCCCTTTTTCAAATATAGTAAGACCCACCCCACCTATCTACCTGTTTCCTCAACTTTCCTCCTTCCTCTTTATATTTTCTCCCTTTTCCCTCACAGTACTTCTTGTCTATCTTTCCGGCATTCTGTAGATGCAATGTTTACTGTGGACAGAATACAAGAACTCAAATCTCTGCTCAGTTCTACCAGTAGAACATTCACTGGGTGAATTTCACCCCAACAGTCACACAACAGAAGGCCTCAGATGGAACCAGGGCATCTGCTTTATTTGTAGCAGGTTAAACAGCAGAGATTCCCTGGTAAGCAGGTGAGGACGGAAGGGGGATTTTTCATGGTCCGCAAAGAAACACTAGAAATTAAAAACTGCTGTGGCATTTCATTTTATAATTTGTGTGTGTATGAAGAGAATTATGAGGGCAAATACCATTTTATTATTATTTTTTTAATTAATACAAGGTAGTTTTAGTTTTAGGGCCTTCTTGAATGTTTATAGTGAGTAAAGGTGGCAGCCATGTTTGTGATTGAAAACTGTAACTGGCATGGCTCATTGATTTTTTATGAGCACGAAAAAGCTTATAGCAAGGGACTTTTATGAAGTGAACTTCTGTACTGTGATAACATCTCTATTTAGAATGGTCTCTAACTAATCAGAAGTCAGAAAAATTGCATACCATTTTGTAATGCCTGTTTTATTGCTCTCCATGTCCCCTGGGACCGGTTCTCCCCTATTACTGAGTCATTCGTTTATTAATAATACAAGAAAATAGAATATTTACTATTCAAAGATCACCTTAATAAGAACCTATATTATGACTTTCTTTGTCGCTATAGTTACGACACACCAGCCATAAAGAGGATGTATTTGAGACACAGCATGCTGTTTCTTTGAAGCGATTTTTCAGTTTCTTGCAAAACAAATTGGTATCACTTGAATCTCATAACTGTTACAAATATTTGCTTTTCAGGATATGCCATTCTTCATTAGAGAAGAAAGAATACATTTGCATGAAACCAGGCTCTTTGCCCCTTAGACTTTCCCCTTTCCAGGGCTGTTAGAAATGTTAGTGAGTGATGGTATAGTTTAAAAGTGGGCACAGTGCTTTGTCAAGTGACAGTTCATTTTTAACTGGGAGCAAGGTCTACGGTATGTCAAAGATGTATGATTGAACAAAATGAGTTGTCAGACTGGATGGGCTGTTAGGCATTTATCTATTTTGAATGTCTGTGTATCTATGAAATATATCTGGGGACTATAGTAGAACTAACTGTAAGGGACTTCTTAAGGAAATTATTTTGTCCAATATTATGGAGGTTTTTTCCAGTTAAAGGAGTACTGCAGTAAGAATTTGCTAAAATGCATTGTATTTTGTGCAGAGGGTTTTAGTTTGTGTGTATAGTCCTAGTATGTCCTTCCCTTTGTTTACAGTTAGATTTTTCTAAATTAGCCTGTTAGTTGTATGGTAGTGTGGCCCGTGGGGACCTCCACTGTTAACATAGTTTATTGCTCTTCTTGTTCCTACTGTGCCTCGTGTCTCATATGTCAGTTATGTATCCGGGACCATAGATTCAGCAAGTACTGGTTTACAGTCAATTTTACAAAAGTAGAGCTGTGATTTCTAGTAACTTTCCTTATCCAGTGATCATTGAAGGCTACATGTACAGTTTAGCAAATACCTGAGGGCTAATTTAGTGCATTTTTCTGTAGGAAAACAACGAGAGTCTTTATTAACTATAGCATTGATGGTCTGGGGTGATTTGTGTGCTTCTCATGGTTATGTGAAGTTTGACGAAATTAAAAATTTTAAAAGCAAAACATTTTTTACTCCTGCTGGATAGATCTGACACACACACACACAACAAACATATTCAATTAGAGTTATTTCGTGAAGGCCAGAACATCAGGTTACTGTCTACAGTACTTGCGGAATCATTGGCTCGGGGTGGGTCAGAAGTTGGTCAACTGGGTGGCAAACTGGTTGACTGGCAGAAAACAGAGAGTGGTGGTAAATGGTATACAGTCAGAAGAGATGCAAGTCACAAGTGGGGTACCTCAGGGATCAGTCCTGGGGCCAGTCCTATTCAACATCTTCATTAGTGACCTCGCAGATGGACTAGAGGGTAAGGCTTGTCTGTTTGCAGATGACACCAAGATCTGCAACAGAGTAGATGATCCAGATGGGGTGGGCAGAATGAGAAGAGATCTGGATAAACTAGCAGAATGGTCAGAAGAGTGGCAACTGGGATTTAATGCAAGAAGTGCAAAATCATGCACATAGGGAAGAGAAACCCTGAAGCCACTTATAGGCTGGGAGGAGTTGCTAGCAGTCACAAAGGAAGAAAGAGACTTGGGCATCATCATCACTGATGACCTAAAATCATCAAGCAGACCTCTAAAGCAGTAGGTAAGGCTAGGGGTGTTAGGGTGTATTAGTAGGGGTATCACAAGTCGTAAGAGGGAGGTAATAATCCCTCTGTACAAGACATTGGTTAGGCCCCATCTGGAGTACTGCGTGCAGTATTGGAGGCCACACCTTCACAAGGACATTAACAAATTGAGGCAGTCCAGAGAAGGGCAACCAAAATGGTGCAGGGACTGCATCAGAAGACATATGAGGACAGATTAACGGAGCTCAATATGTATACCCTTGAGCAAAGGAGGGAGGAGGTGATATGATCGAGACATTTAAACACCTTAAGGCATAAACAAGGTGAAAGAGTCTAACATGTTTAAATATAAGAAAAATAGCAGGACAAGAGGACACAGCATGAGATTAGAGGGAGGCCGATTAAGGGAATGTGAGGAAATTCTTTCACAGAAAGGGTGGTAGATGCATGGAATGGCTTACCACAAGAAGTGGTGGCTATGAATACAGTGCAGGGCTTCAAACAGGCATGGGATAGGCATAAGGGAGCAATACAAATGACTATGAATAGATAGGTCACTGACAGAGCAAAGGCCGGATGGCACATTTATAAGGTAGAAAAAGAAATGGGCAGACTGGATGGGCCTTGCGGTCCTTATCTGCCGTCAAATTCTATGTTTCTATGTTTCTATTGGTCCCAGATGCATCACTGTCACATGAGAAAGGAGGCATTGCAGAAAAAAGAAGAGCAATAAGCCATGTTGACATGAAGATCCACAGGGGCCATAAAACTGCCAGGCTAATTTAGCAAAAACTCCTAATAGCAAGCAAAGGGAAGGACACACCAGGGCTACACACACAAATCAAAACCCTCCGCACAACATAATGTTTTTGCAAATTTTGTCTGTAGTACTCCTTTAATCATTGTTCATGTTTTTAAAAATGGCAACTTTAAGAAACATCAAGTACACACTTTGTCGGAATATAGACATCACGAGCATATAATGCATTACACCAGGAATTAGAAACATTAAAGAGATTTCACCAAGCTAATGTTATGCACCACATGGTGTGGTGCATTACCTCTGCGGCATCCTGTCTGGCTATTTTAGATAAAAAAAAAAATTCTTCATTATGTAAGAGTGGAAGGGATCGTAAATTTCTGCTTGACCAATTCCTTCCACTTCCCGATCCTGGGAACTGAGTAAAGACCCCCCCCCCCCATGCGCAGGCATGCAATGACATGTGCCCAGGGAGAGTATGGGGCGCGCTCCATTATAGTCTATGGGGGCAACTTTAAAACCTTTTTCTATATTGTAATAGATGTTTTATCATTAACCAAGGTCACTGGGTGGCTAACAAGTCCATATTAATCACCTGGTGCCCTTGGTTAATGATAAAAGTCCGTTTCGATATAGAAAAAGGTTTTAAAAGTTGCCCCCCATAGACTATAATGGAGCGCGCCCCCATTCTCTCCCTGGGCACACGTCATTACGTGCCTGAGCACGGGAGGGGGGGGCTTCACTCAGCTCCCAGGACCAGGAAGTAGAAAAGATTGGCTGAGCAGAAATTTATGATCTCTTCCACTCTTAAATAATGAAGAATTTTTAAATCTAAAATAGATGGGGTGCCGCAGAGTTAAGGCACCACACCATGTGTACATCTGATTTTAATTAACTTGGTGAATCTCTTTAATGATGCACATGTGTTACAGCATATTGGACAGCATATCCAAATAGAATTAACATACCAAAAAGAGTGGGAAGAATATGCTGTAAGCCATCATAGTGCACGACCTGCAAACCGTGTAATATTTAAACATGAAAAAGCATCCTTATTAGCTGTATAGCTAAAACCAAGGTCATGCCTAGGTGTAGGATAGTTCCAAATGAGAATATAGTGAGGCACATGACTTCCACCATCGACTGCTACTCCCAATTGTGGTATAAGAAAGAGGACAGCGGTAATAACCAAGAGTCTATAGGACCAGGAGTACAGCAGCATCCGAGGTGCTTTGAAATGGAAATGCAAAGATATAATTGCAAATAAACAAATAGAATTATGCACCCTATACAAATAAAATGAAATACAGAAAGACATAGTTAACTATTAGGTTCCAAATAAAGCATTGACACACTTTGCACAAGTCCAAAAGTCTGTCATTGAATGACAGTATGCAGCTCCCCCCCCCAATCCATCCCCTGATTGGCATGCTGGTCCACCAAAGCATGACGCCATTAATCTGTGATGCAGTACAAATTACCACTGGCCACCATATGGATAACAAGACAAAAAGAATTGACAACAAACATAGTATGGCGGCCTACAATAAAGCACTTCAGTGTCTAAGGGAGAAAAAGTGGGTGTCCAACCCCAGTGCAGAGTCCAGCAGAGTGGGCCAGGGTAGCAAAACCTGAAATACAGTACTTCATGAGATTGTGTGCTCCCCAGAAGTGTCCCCCATATCCAGACCGTGACATTCACCCTCAAGTGGGAGGCAGCATAGCACAGTGGTTTAAGGCTCTGAGCTGCAAATCTGGTGACATCCAGCAGACCAGCCTGGGTTTGAATCCCACAACTTCCACTTGCATACTGTGGGACCCTGAGCAAGTCACTTAACTTCCCTGTGCTCCCAGGTTGCACCTGTAAAAAAAGCTTTCAGCTTAGTGTGTCTCACCTGGTTAAATAACTAAAATAAATAAGTTTATGCAGTAGTTTATAAGCATCTTGGAGGGAGTTATACAGATATGTCTTTCTTCCCACCTTGTCCCGCAAATGTGCAGGTAGCTGTAAGGTGAATGACAACTTCAAGCCCTTGAGTCTACCTCTCACTCCTCGAATTCCTTAGGGGAGGTCAGGAAACCGATGTACACTAGTGTCCCCCATAGTCAAGCCCCTGATATGGCAAGTTGATGCTGACACCCCACGTATGATGCCCTTAGCTCGTGCCCCACTACGCAAAAGACTGTTTAGGTCAGTTCCCTTTTAGAAAATGTTAGTGCAAGGCTAGCAGGCTCTTGGCACAGACCAGTTGGCTGCCAGGTCACATGACTTGCTACCCTTAGGTAGCATACCAAATTGGCAAGATTTTGAAAGGTGAAAATATTTGTTTAAACTGTTCCAGTCCCTCTATGCAGCTTCAGCTGTAGAAATGTTTTGATGAAGGGGTGGAAAAAGCTTCAGCCACAACATGACCTGCTCCCCCACAGTATATTTTTAACATCTAGTTTCCCCCTTTGTTTCCTGTCTCCCCCACCCAGCTGGGATCACCATGACTGCACCCTTTCTCCAGCAGAGTGGGCCAGTGAGCAGATGCATTCCCTGTTCATGCTACTTCAGCTCTTTGGTTGGCAGGCAGGGGGTGTGCTAATGTTGGGCAGCACACACCCTCCAAGCTGTGCCACTCACCTCTGTGATACGAGTGGCCCCCAGCTAGGCTCAGTGTGAGATACTGCAGCTGAAACACCAGCCTCGGTCTCCCAGGTGGTAGTACGATGCCATGCCACTGGGCCAACACTCCATCCCTGCAGCCTGACTCTCTCATGTCTTGCTGAAGGCTTAAATGTGTCAGCAGGGAGAAGGGTATTTGTTGTATATTGACTGGGAAAGGAAGGCTAGACAATGCTGCCTGTTTTCAGCCTCATATGGGGGTGGGGCATGTACAGATACAAACCAGCTGAAATTGAACCAGATTCACCTATTGGTGGCATTTTAGTGAATGGGGTAATTTGGCAAGGTTACCCGGAAATTTCCAATCTTTTTTCAAGAAGTGCCATGGGATCTTTAACCTCCATGTGAACAACTGCCAGAAAAGGCAGATGGAACCTCAGTTCCAAGCAGCAGTGCATGAATGCGGTGAACATTTTGACCTATACTTTTTTTTATTCTAATTTAGATTGCCCCTTCTCTACCGACTTATATGATACCCTTCTTCCCACAATTTGAGTCTGCTTCAGTATTTTTTTCACATCTGTATAATAAAAGGAGCACTCCTTTTAATATGGCTCGGACCACGTTTTCATCAGTATTCTCGGCTGTTGTTGTACATCAGTTGTTTAAAATCACTTCTGTTCCCATCGGCACAGCGGTTGGATTTCCGCTTGTCACGCCGGCGACCTGTGTTCGGGAACAGACTCGGGTTGTCGGAGGGCCAGCTGGGGAGAGAAGGATTGGGCATCCTTAGACTGCTCTCCTTCTTTGGGGGAGGTGGGTGAGAGTGTTCGGTGTTGAGTGACACCCAACAGAGGCTGGGTTGCTGCACGCACACCGACGCCAGTATCCTTCAGGGGCGGATGCCAGTCGTCATTGCACGTCCCTGCCCCTGCTTGCAGGAAGAATTCAGGGGCCTGGCTCATCTCGATGATGCCCTGCCCCCAGACCTCTCAGTAGCCTCTGATGCGGCTCCCCAACTAGATACTAGATTTGCAGCGTTGGGGCCGGACGCACCCGCCCTCTGGGGTCAAGCATGGGGTGACTGGGGGCCGCTGGCCATGATCAGTGGTGGGAGGTCCGAGGGTCTGTGACCAGGGCAGACTGTACCGATGGCCAAGGCGCTGCCAAAAGTATAATAAATAACAATAAATAAATAAATAAAATCACTTCTGTTGTGAATTTGTATGCAGCAGGCAATGGCATGCTTCCTGACCTTATGGAACAGTAGGTGCTCAAAAACAGGTGGGAACAGTGATGAAAACCTGGTCCAAGACGTATGAAAAGGAACGCTCCTTTTATTATTTCAAATACGTAAAAAAGTACCAAAGTAGACTCGGAATGGAGAAAGATGGATGGTCATACAAGTCAGGAGATAAGGATCAGTTTAAAATAACATAAAATATAGGTCAGAACTTTTACTGGATTCTTGCACTGCTGCTTTAATGTCTCATCTGATGGGTGACACATCCCAACAGTATAGCATCCCCGTAGTACTACACTGGGGTGCTGCCATTTATGGCATGGTCCCAGTCCTGGTGTGTGACTAGAACTGGCAACCTTCTGGCCCAGAGATGGATGTGCAGCCATCTGAGCCACGCTGGTGCGTAGGAGAGCTGTTTAAAATTATAGCCACATTTGTTAAATGTAAATCAATATTAAATATGTAAATTCAGCTTGTTTTCATTGCCATACAGTCTAAATTTCTTGTAGAGTGAATTTGCTCTCTTAATATTTTTGAGTCCATCACGTGAATATATTAGGACCTTGGTGCCAGTGAATCACTTAAAAAAAAAATAACATGTACTTATGTTTTTATATGATAAGGAAAGGAAAACACCAATTAAGAGGATGCAGGACAGGAAGCACTAAGGCGACCACCTTCCTGTTCACTGAGACCTTGTCACTCTCGAACGTCAAAACAAAGATAAATTTAGAAGCAGTGAATCTATTTATTGTAGGACAGATGTTATATTATAAGAAAAATGGGAATTCCTATGTTTTCGAGTTCTTCTTGCCCCTCCTTTCCTCCCTTTGCATTGCGCTACAATAATAGTGGTTACACTTGCATGTGAGAACCAGTGGAGAATATGGTACCCATGAGTTTTATATAGCATGGACTGATGACTCTTCTTGGAACTTGCCTGTTTTATGGGACAGGTTGGTGAGGCAGTATTAAAACTGGGCTTGCCAACAGCTGATTACATGAAAGGCCTTTGATTATGATAGGTAATGAATGGAACTATTGTACTTTAATGAGTTCCTACTCAAAATATCATTATACAGTCCTGGAAAGTAATGGTTCTTATTGTTGAAAGCACCTGAATGCACACAATAGCAATCCCCAGGATAGCCATCATGTGTTTAATTACTCAAATAATAATGTAGGCTAGGTAGCTTGGAATTGAGCTGTAAAAATATCTTTCATTGTAATACAGTATTTAGATGTGGTTAGACTTGCACTGGGGGAACAATGAAAAATCGACATTTCTGTATCGAATATATATTTTTTGCTTTATCTTTTTTTTTTTTTATCCCCCGGGGCCACTCCTGGTCATCCCCTCCTTCAGGCAGTCAATCCTGCCCTCTTCCCACTGTCGTCGTCTTCCCCATCACCGTCTACTGTCCCTCATGGCACCGTAGCTAGTCGACCCAGCGTGTCCAGCCTTCATTGGAGGGCTTCTCTCGTGGTCACAACAGGGAGAGGAGACTTTCATATGCCCGAAGGCATTTTTTATCCATCCTCACTGGGGCACGGCAGGGATGCAGCATGGACACCTCTGGCTTTGCGGTCCTCCTCTCTAATTTAGACACTAATAAGAGTGCAGGTGCAGACTCCCTGGATCCCTATTTCCTGAAAATTGCTTCACATGTCTTATCTGTCCCCCTCACTCATCTCTTCAATCTTTCCCTAACTACTGGATCCATTCCCTCTACTTGGAAAACAGCTCAAGTGGTTCCATTACTCAAATCTGGTGATACTAGAGATCTCAACAATTACAGACCTATCTCCATTCTACCAGTTTTATCCAAGTTGCTCGAAAACTAGTAAACTCTCAGTTAAGGGACTATTTGGATAACAACAACCTTCTAAACTCTGCACAATCTGGATTTAGATCAAAACATAGCACCATTACTGCCTTAGCTAAGGTAACCAACGATTGGCAGACTACCTTGGATAAGAAAAATTGTACCTGTGCTGTGTTTCTGGATTTGAGTAAAGCCTTTGACACTGTGGATCACGACTTATTAATCACCTCCCTTAACTCAATAGGCCTGGATTCCCTGTCACTCAACTGGTTTAGGATTACCTTTCAAATAGGTCACAACTGGTTAAAAATGGAAATTACCTATCCACCTCAAAACCACTGCTAAGGGGCATACCACAAGGTTCTATTCTTGGCCCTATCCTCTTTGCTATTTATATAAACAATATTGATGCCAACCTCACTCAATCTAACATTCATCTGTTTGCTGATGATACTGTATTATATGTCAGCAATCCCTCACCTTCCAAAGCCTGTGATCTGTTACAATCCGAATTCTCCATTCTGCAGCGCAACCTACTTGACAAAAACTACTTCTAAATGCAAAAAGACAAAGCCATGTTCTTTGCCACAAAGAGTTGCTCTACCCATACCCTAGCATCCACCACCCTACATTTATCCACCTTACTTGGAGAAAAACTTGAATTTGTTGATAATTTCAAATATCTTGGAGTCTGGATAGATAACAGGCTTGACTATTCAGTCCATATCGAAGAACTGCTTAAAAAGCTAAGACAGAGGCTTGGACTATTCTTTAGAATAAAGCATTACCTAAACAGTGACTCCAAAAAAAGGTTAATTAAGGCCTCATTCCTATCCCTCATTGATTATGCTGATTTTCTATACTGCCATTGTCCAGGTCATCTCTTACAAAAACTGGACACCCTGTATCACAGGGCCATAAGATTTATTACTGACCTTCCCCAGCACCCATCATTGCTCCCTTTATATGGCAGTCAATTGGACATCATTACAGCACAGAAGGACTAGGAATGCTGTTATCTGGACATTCAAAGCGTTAACAGGCAAACTACCTACCTATATCACTGATTGCTTTACCCAAATTACAACTAGGCCATACACTTTAAGATCAGTAAACTTATCATGTTACAGGTCCCCATTGCCTGCACCTGTATGGGAGGGCTGCTTTCAGCTATACTTCAGCAGTTGCATGGAACTTCTCCAAAATCCATGAAGCTAGATAGCTTTCTACCTCTGACATCCTTCAAAAGACTGTTCTTCGCCCTTTTTCCAGAGCTCTGCAATTGCTTTTATAAACCATAATCCTCTACCCTACCTGACCCACCTTTCTTTTTCCTCCATTATATTGTTTCATATTCTATCTTCCGACTCACCTATCTATTCTCACAAAAGCTAGTTAGACCCTATAATTTTATATTTTATTCCTGCTATACCTTTGCCCACATTTTTCTTGCAGGCAAAATGGTTCTACTGCTCCTTGTATATATGTAAATTGTTGTATACATTCATTTCTTGCCATTTTATTGTTATTTATGCTATTCTTGTCTATGTAATAATATTTGTATCCTCATTTGTATGACCACTCAGGTCCATCTTGTAAATGAGCTTTGCTCAATGATGTTCGCCTGAATAAATAAAGATTTTGATTGATTGATTGATTGATTGGTGGTGATGGAGCAGGTCTCCATCATCTGGATGGCCAAGTGGCCATGATTCTTTCTGGTGTACACCCCATCCTCCCTACAGTCGTCCACATGTTCGCAGCATCCTGGATGATGCCCCCATGGAGCGTGGTCACTTGCCTTGCAACTGAGCGCTGCCCCTACGGGCTACCAGGAGCCGCTGTAAGAGCAGTGCAGCTTACACCCTCCCCCCTGGGAGGAGAGCATCCATAGGATGCTCTGAACCCACCCTGCTGGCCTCCACTCCTGCCACCCTGGGCTTGGGATGCGGAGCTGGGTCGCCAGCATGCCAGGTGAAACCCCATTGCCTAGCGCCATGGAGCCAGCCTAAATATATGTTTTTTTGTAGTGAAGAAAAGGTTCTGTAGTGACAGGCTAGAGACATTGTACATTGCTTTCTCCCCCCCATCCTCTATTTCTGCCAAAGATGTAATTCGTTGGTGCTCCAGTAGCTCCCCCCCACATCCAAACAGCCCCCAGCCTGCCTGCTGTTATCCCATCATCCGGCTCCCCACCCACCCTGGTGTCTGGTGCTCCTAACATCAGTACAGCATACTCGCTCACTGACAACTCATATGGTGGCCAGCAGTGGAGGTGGGTTCCATCTCATAAGGGCGAAAACTCTAAGGTGACTCGCACAAGAGTGAGTACAGTACGCTGCTTGCAGAATTGGCACTGAACCCACTGCAACTTCTGCCTATACAGCACCACAACTAGCATCCAAGAGGGGGACATTAAAATTAATGCTTATTATGGGGTGCTGTGCCACTGCCACCCACCCCCTCAAACTAATATAATCAACTCTTGGGGGCAGCGGCGGACACTGGGGGAAAAGGTAATACATGGGAGAGGGCAACAGTATGCCGGGGGGGGATTACTGCAGCTGGGGCACCATCGGTCCGGGGAATACCAAAACAAAAAAATATTTCTAACAGCCAAACTGGTTAAAACAATATTTTCCTACAAGCAGTCCCAAACCCAGAACCATCACCATTCTAGGCGGTGACCCTATCTGCCTCGCCAAGCGAACAGCTTGGCAGCAGCAGACTTCATTGTTCTATTTAACCAGCATAACTGTATAGCTCCCCCGTCATTCGCCCTTGATATTGTGTCGCTCCACACTCGCTATCCCCTCCCATGGCTGTACCTCCACATTTGCTATTGTGTCGGGCACGCAAATTGAGTCGCTCATATTTGAGTTGCTCAGTTTGCTTCACCCATATCACAGGACACCATGGAGATGAGAGGAGGGCTGTGCAGGTCGCCATATACAGATGTTAGGAGCACCAGCTACCGGGGTAGGGGTGGGAGCAGAGTAGCAGGAGTACAGCAGGCTGGTTGGGTGGGGGAGAACCACTGGACCACCAGGATATTACATCCTTGGTAGAAATGGAGGATGTGGAAGAGGCCATTGAACGATATCACTAACCTTTCAGTATCTGGCACAGTGTGTCTGAATCCTGGGTCCAGTGTAGCACGATAAGTGTTACATGAAGATCATCTGTCTTCATCATCATATCCATGTGTGATATTGTTACCACCCAATCTGCACACGCAGCATCCAGCACGTTAGACATTTCTTATTACAGGTATTTCGCCAAGGGGTGACAGACTGTAACTTTTTTTTCTTAACAGAGAAAAGTGTAGAAATATAAAGGTGCTTTTAGGAAACTTCAAGACACCAAATATTGCAATTTTCCAGTAGAATGGGTGATTGGGGGGGGAGTACCACTAGGCACTGGGGATTCAACGTTAGCATTAGTAGTCAGGCAGGGGCAACTGCAGTACAGTCACCCTGCCTTTGGGGGGGTGAGGGTATGGGCAAAATGCCCAGTTAAGAGGTGGTGTGCAGTGATCTATAAACAGCACCACTTTGGGGGCTGTTTACTGCTGCTACAAACTTTTGAATATACTGCTGTGTCAGTATGCATGAGGTGACCCCCTCATTTGGGCATTCTCAGGGCTTTTGAATATGGGTCAACTGGAAGCACCCACGCAAACTCTGTTTAGCGGGTGTGCTAACCTTTGAATATCTTGCCTTATGTCTATAAAAGTGCATACTAAAAGACAGAGCTGCTGTTTCACTGGTAATGGGGAAACGTGCTGTAAAAGGAATAACCAGCAATGATACTGGAGGGCCGGGGACTTGAAATCGGTAATGGTTGGACTGCATCCAGTGATGGCAGACCCTGTCAGATGGCTGGAGGATCACACCTAGTTGGTCACCCTTTGATGGTTTCATTTTGTAAAGAGTCAGTTTTGATCTGTTGCGTCTTTTCTGTGCTGTTCTTTGTATTTTATATTAAAATGGTTCTTAATAAATAAAGAGAAAAAAAAAAGAATGCATCAGGTGGTAGTAGACTTCTTCATGTCAGGTGATGGGGGATACATTTGATGATGGGGCTTACGGAACCACTTCAGGTAATGGGGGACTGCATCGGGTGAAGGGGTAACCACTTGTCTCATGGAGTGTTTAGAACAAGTTCAGGTGGGTGGTCCAGCACAAAAGATACCAGTAATAAGCAAGTAGTTTATTAAGAGGGCACAAGCAAACATAGAGTTAAGGGGGCACCTGAAGGGTGCCCAAAAATACCATATGTCTCTCATAGCAGCATCACTGGCCGAATAAAGATATACCCACATATCAAGAGTTGCATGCTGAGCTTTTATTTGCTTTGAAACCTGAAAAGTCTATTGCAAATTATGAAAAACAGGGTACAGGGATATGAAAATAAATTGGAGAAACTGTTCTAATGACATTAGACTAATGTTTCCCACAAGTTGGGAAGAGTCCTTGTACATGATCTACAGTATGCTTACACTTGACTTCTCATGCCGTTTTTATAGGATTATATTTACATCAGTTTTTTGCAGAATGCTTTATAGTGAGAGAAGCCAGTGACAGGCTATCTGGCACACGTGCTACTATTAATTGTCATACTAAAATGGCTATAATGCGTGTGCACTGTGGGAGTCCTGTTTGTGTGATTGTCATTGTATGTTTGTGTACTTGTGACTGCAAAATCAATAAAGTATATTAAATTCAAAAAATAGCCGGCCCATCGGCGCAGCGGTTGGATTTCCGCTTTCGACGCCAGCGACCCGGGTTCGGGAACGAGCTCAGGTCGCTGGAGGGCTGGCCGGGGGGAGGCAGCTTGAGCATCCCACGACTGCTCGCTGTCTCCAGGGAGGGAGGGGGATCGCGACCCGGTGCCGAAGCAACCACTGGCAGAGGCTGGTGGTAGTGCAGCACATCGGGGTCATTAGGGGTGGTGCGTGACAGACGTCAGCTCTCACCTTGATGCCTGGACATCATGCACCTCAAGAAGCCAGGAGAATCACTCACTGGCCTGCAGATGACGGCTCTCTGTTCCTGAGGGTCACCAGTGCCTTCCCGGCGCCTCCTGTTCCCCAGCAGCATCCCCGGGCCCTAGTAGTGTGTGTGCGCTGGGGCTATCCTCCCCCCTGGTGCCTTCCCCTTCAGAGGAGAGGGACCCGTCCGGTGAAGGGATACACCGGGATATCCCGGGGGTCAGCTGTGATCTAGGGGATCAGAGGAGGGCCGGGTAAGGACAGAAGAGGTCAATGGGAACTTGTCAGAGCCCGAAGGAGTGGAGGACCAGCGAGCGTGGGTAGAAAAATAGATCACAAAAAAAAAAAAAAAACGTTAGAGATGGATTAAGGAAAATAACACCATTGGGTACATTAGGAAAAAGAGACAAACAAGCCACAGTATAGAAAGGATGAAGAAAGATGGAGAGAGGATAGAGGAGTATGAGGGAAAAGAAAACGCACTGAAGTGGTACTTGAGGATGTGTTTACGGTGTAAGCAACTGTAACAGTTCTGGACAGTAGGATAACATTTGAGAGCACAGCTCGTCACAAATTGGAGATGGGAGGTACTTAGGAGAGAGTACTGAAGAGTCTGCAGGACTTAAAGCTACACAAGTCCCCAGGCCCTGAAGGGATGCACCCAAGCGTACAAAGGGAAACGAAGCAGGTAGGCCTTGGTAGCACCCTTGGCAGAACTATTTTTTTCCCTCAGCTAAGTGTTATTGCCTTTTCAAGAAACCACAGCCTGCCAACTCAAATGGCAAAGATGGATCCTTTACATGATAGAAGTGGATCCGGAGTTCATCCCTTAGTGGTTTGGTGGGCCCTTTATCAAGAGACTGGGACAGACAGGGTGTTCTGGGGGAGAATTTATTCTGTGTAAACAAAATTGCTTCACTTTGTAAACTATGACTTTAATCTACGTCTGCCACACCTGAATGCAAAACTGTAACCTGTTGTGTGTGTTGCCTCATCTTGTTTTTTTAATAAAAATCATATTAAAAAAAAAAAAAGGAAATAATACATAAACAAAATAAATCAATATTGATAAGTTATTTGATAAGTTGTTTATGATGTGGTTTGGTAGTGCAGACTGAAAATGGGCTGAATACATTCTGATAAACTGAATGCACGTTGTGCAATTAATTCCAGCAAAAGCCTCAACAACAAGTTTTTTCCAGCTGCTGTGTCACCAGGGGGCTAATAGAAATTCAAAGGGAAAGGCAAGGGGTCTGTGAGCTATTTCACAGGTTGTTTGAGGATCCAAGGCTACAGCAGGGAACAAAACAATTGTAGATAGTAATTCATATTCTGTCAGCCCCTGCTTTGAGAACAATTCAATCTTTTACCTGTATCTAAGATTGTCATGTTGTTTTCATGGTTTACCATCGTTTCTATACAGTTTTGATTCCGGTTGAAGTCTTAAAGAACAAAGAAGCCTTCTTGAATTTGCGGTAGGCATCATGGGGTAGTGGTTGGAGCAAAAGCTTGTGAACCAAAGCTGCTTACTCTATATCTGACACTGAGCAAGTCACTGTCCCTCCCAGGGCACCCAGCTACAGAAATGGGTAAAAGCATGACCCTACTGAAAATGAGATATTATCTCAGCTGGGCTGTTCTTGGTAAAAAAAATAACTATTTATAAATGCATGACTGGTAGTCTATACAAAAGAACAGTCTCAACTTATTCCCCTATTAATTTGCATATTGCTACTGTACCTGTAACCCCTCATCAACAGTGGGTGTTTACTGACTCCTTCGCGTCACTGATTTCATCTATTTGGACTACAGTTTGGGGGTCGGTCGGGCAACAGATGTACCCTTACAAAGCTTGGAAGGGCATCCCTTTAAGAACTCTGAAAGTTGTTTGTTACGAGGTGAAGTCTTAGTCTGAGTGCTATAATCTGCCTAGAACATTGCTGCGGAAACCCTGCGACTTTGCACCAATCGGGAGCTGCAGTTTTGCAGAACACTATTCATGCAGACTTGCCCAGGCTCAGGACATGGTAACCATAGAAACTTGAGAACCAGTGTGGCTTCTTGTTCTCTGAACTCTAAAAAGGACTTGCACGTGTTGACCATTGCTTTTTGGCTGCTGCTGTTATTAGCGGGCACCATTCGGAGCATCGCTAATTATTACTCGCAACCCTCAGGCTCTAGGCCTACTTATCTGGTGTTAATGTGAAACTGGGAAAGTCTTCCCTCAGCAAGAGACAACTTCTGCCATGATGACCTTGCTACCACAAGCCGAGGGTTGGGGGATTGCTACTACCTTGACAGTTGAGCATTAACTCAGTTTACCGCTGCTGCTGCAGTTGCTTTTGTAACCAGGACATGGAGGCATCTAAAAGTCAGCATTTACTTTGTTTAAGGCATATTCCAACACCAGCAACCAAACAAAGTAGATCCCAGGGTATGCACCTTGCGGGGCACACCAGAACTGCGTCTACAGCAAATTAAACTGTTGAGAGAGAGTTTTTTTTGGGGGGGGGGGTTCGAGACTTGAGAAGAGTTAGGACATAGGGGTTAAAAGAGGGTGGGATAGAGTCAAAGCAAAGGTTAGGGTTACAGTGCTGCATGGAGCAGACTTGGTAGACCTTAGGGCCTTCTTCTACAGGCCTTTCATATGTTCTTATGACCCTGATGAAGATTGGAGTTCAATATTCTGTCCCAGTGGACCCAGCCACCTTGTTCATCCCTGCCATGCAGAAGAGACAACCATCAAAAACTGATTCTTTTCAGTCAACAAAGCATCAGCAACCTGGAGTTCAGACTCTGAAGGGTTTCTTGTTTAAGAGAGTCACTCACTTAGAAAACTTTTCTATCCTCTTTGCATCACTAGTTTTGTGATGAAAGCTGTGTGTGTGTGTATGTGTCAACGAGCCCCAACTCACCACTGCCAGTGTTAGTTTCAGCAAGGTACTCGCTGCTACAAGAGGATAATCTTTCATTTTTTGGCCGGGGCCAACAAAGGTGCACTGATTAAGATTGAATAGAGACTAGCAGGAGGAGGGAGGTAGACATTGTGTGCTGTTGTGTTAATTGGACTACAGAACAGCAAAGAAGGACACGCACTCACTAAGCCAAAATAATGAAAAAAAAAAAATCACAAGGCAAAAGGACAAAGTACAAAAAATATTTTATTGATTAACAAATATGAAATAAGATAGAGCTGGGCATAAAGCCAAGTATTCCACAGCCTGCTAGTAAATACCCAACAGCATTTCGTGCCCTTCACCGGCACTTTATCAAGGGCACAAAATGCCATTGGGTATTTACTAGCAGACTTTAGAATACTTGGCTGTATCTCGTATTTGTAAGTCAATAAACTTTTTTTGTACTTTGGACTTTTACCTTGCAATGTCCTGCATAAACAAACACAGATTTTGCCTAAATGCCATGTGTATGCTGTGTATACACATGGCTTAAGGCAAAGTCTGTGAAAATAGTGCAGGGCATAGGAGATACAGAGATTATTAAATCTCCATACATAATGGCACAATACAGGCAAGGGCAGTGGCACGTCTTGATATTGCGTTGTTGGTAGCATGATCTTGGAGGTTGAGTACAGGCATGGCACAAGATGCTGCTTGCTATGAGAGCCCTCACAGATTTTACGAGGAATCAAGTGTGGACACATTCAAATGAAGATTTTGTCTGCAGGGGGAAACATAGTGCAACCCTCCTTCACTCCTGCTCCACACATATAACTTTTTTGGGTAAAATGCTTGGTTTTGTCTCTCACTCCTGCCCTGGGTTTTTGTTTGGTATCATTTCACTCAGTCCATGAACATGCAGGCAGCTCCCTCACGCCCAGTCTTGGAGGTGACACTTCTCTGTGGCTCCCTTCCCCTTCCTGTGTAGGGGTTTTGGATGTTATGAGTTCATAGAGAAGGGGGGGGGGGGCACCACCAGTCTGACAGGGCAGTAAACTCACAGTACCTTTTCATATGCAGAAATTGGGATTCTTTCCATGATGGCATGAATTCCGTCGAGATGCAGACTGATGTTATCTCTTCCTTCTAATCATCCTGGAAGTACAGGCTTTGGCTCAATTATCTAGAAAATAACTTGGTTAGGAACACAACAGCAACAGTCTTTACAGAGACAGCAATGATGCAGCCCAGGCATGGAATCTGATGCAATCAGGCAACTTTTAATTTTAAAAGTCAAAGGCTCAGCTGGTCCAGTGGCACTGAGGGTTGAGGTGCTGGGCGCTACACCTTGAGCCATGCCAATGACCTGGTTTCGGGAACGTGCCCTGACCACCGGGGTCATCGGGGGGGGGGAGAGGATTGAGCATCCAGAGGACTGCTCTCCTCTCTTAGGGGAGGGTCCCATGTCGTCACACTCGCCGATTGCCCTTTGGTGGTGACTAGAGGGCAGTACGGGTCAGGAGGCATGCTCCAACATGGTTACATTGGTAGGAAGGGGGGACGGGACAAAAACAGGAGGAAAAAGGAACCTGGCCGGGCTCCATGATGGTCCGCTGTGCCAAGGGCTGACCCTGACTTCTGGATTGGGTCCCCTGGAAGGAGTTGCCACCTTCCCAACCCTGCCATGGGGGGCATGCCATGGCCGAATTTCTGGGGTTGGCTTAAGTGAGGTGCAGCGGGACCAGAGAGAGTGTCCCTCCTTTGGAGGGTCAAAGCCCCTGCCAGAGCTTGGAGGATAAAAACTTGTATTAAAAAAAAAAAAAAAGTCAAAGGCTCAAGCCACAACAAACAGCTCCATGGAGAGAGGGGGTTATTTACAGTCCATACACATTTTCTCACAGGACATTATGGCAAGTGGCCATAGCACAGCTACATTGCGGTATCTGGGTCCCGAAACTGGACCTTCCCCCACACAGTTCTCTCTCTTTGTTGAGCCAAAAGGGATCCTCTTCCCTCAGAACAGCACTTAGGGACTCAGATATGGTAGTCTCCTTACATTCTATCCCTGCCAGTGGGAGTGGGGCAAATCCTACCTCAGACCTTTTTCTTTCCTCCTTGGGGCATTGGTGTTGCACTCTGGGCACAGTCCAACCTCCTGAGGTAACCACCCTGCTGATCCACAGGCAGGGTTCGCAGCCACCTTTCACTGGGCACAGCTCTCCTCTTTCTTCCACAGCAGCTCTTTACTCTTATGGGCGGACATGGGATGGGCAAGAGGTCTGCACTGCCACCACAGACCCTACAGAAACTTCACTGCCACCTCGGTGACCTGATCCCTCCATGGCAGCCATCCCTCTTGGGTCTTCCTCTTTATGGAGCCATTCAGGCTCCAGTCTTTTCTCTCTCTCTCTCTCTCTCTCTCTCTCTCTCCTTGGATGCAGACACTGTCTGCCATCCCCATCGATGAACTGTGGAGGTCAATACTGCTGTTTTGGGGCTGGGGGGCCATCTCCCCAGCCCGGCCCTGACTGGCAGCCCTCATCGACAGCCTAGGAGCAGACTCCAGCCACTCCTCTCACTTCAGCAACTGCACAATTACTCCCTCCAATGGCTCCCCTCATGCCAGTTGGCACTTGAATCCCTCTTGCACTGCACTGGCCCCTCCCCCTGGCAGCATGCACAGTGGAACAGTGATGCCAACTGGGCATCTTAGTAACCCCAAATCGGCACAGGGGTTATAATAGAAACATAGAAATTGTTGGCAGATAAGGACCACTAGGCCCATCCAGTCTGCCCATATGCCCTATACTTGTGTGCGGCCTCTGACCCTATCTGGTCAGTCACTTCTCCACCTCTAAGGTTCCCTTATGTCTGTCCCAGACATGTTTAAATCCCTCCACTGTGTTTGCTTCCACCACCTCCTGTGGCAGACTATTCCATGTGTCCACCACCCCCTCAATGAAGAAAAAGGTCCTCACATTTCCCCTTAACCTACAACCTTCCAATTTCATATTATACCCCCTCGTTCTTATAGTTCTCTTATATTGAAAGTTGTCTCCCCTCTGTACCTTGTTAATGCCCTTAGGGTACTTGAATGTTTCTATCATGTCCCTCCAATCCCTCCTCTCCTCCAGCAAGTACATATTGAGATCCTTTAATTTATCCTCGTATGCTTTGTGGTGCAAGCCCTGTACCATCTTAGTCACCCTTCTCTGGACCACCTCCACCCTGTCAATGTCATTATGAAGTTGCAGCCTCCAGAACTGCATAGTACTCTAGGTGAGGCCTGACTTGTGTTTTATACAATGGCCAGATACAGATTGGTCAATACCAGCAGGAACATCTGCCAGAACTAGACTCATAGTGGATTCCCTGCAGGGGGAGGGCCTCAAACAACTGGTACAGCAACCCACAAGAGACAGGGCTATCCTAGATCTAGTACTGACTAACAAAGAAGGGATCACAGATCTCCAGGTAGAAGGTCACCTGGGGGCCAGTGACCATCACATGGTATGGTTCAATTTGGCTACTACATCTAAATCATCCCATTCCAAGGCAAAATATGGGACTTCAGAGGAGCTGACTTTGATAAGATGGCCAACAGAGTTAAGCTAGCCCTGGCAAAAAGAAACACAGGTGAGGGGTACAGGCAAAGTGGGCAAGCATTAAGGATGCAATACTTGAAGCAACATCCCATTGTGTTAGACAGAAAAGGAAGTGCAAAAGAAGAAGGAAACCACTTTGGTTCTCAAATACAGTAACAGAAAGGTCAGAGCCAAAAGGCTGGCCTTCAGGAAATATAAGGGAACACAGAGGGATGAAGATAGGGAGGCATACCAAACTGCCCTAAGGGAAGCAGGGAAGGCAGTAAGGCAGGCAAAGTCCCAAACTGAGGAAACACTAGCACGAACAGTAAAAGAAGGTGACAAGACTTTCTATAGATACATTAGTGAAAGGAGAAAGTCCAGAGGGGTATTGCTAAGCTTAATGGAGAAAAGGGAGCATGTGAGGAGGAGGACCCTGTAAAGGCATCTATCCTAAATAGATACTTTTGCTCAGTATTTACTGAAGAGAAGGTAGGGCAGGGCCCACAGCTCAGCATCATGGACACAGGGGGGAGGGAGGTGAGCACTACTCCCTTCACAAAAGAAAGGGTCCTACAAGAGCTTGCTAAGCTCAGAGTGGATAAGGCAATGGGACCTGATGGCATACATCCCAGGGTACTTAAGGAGCTAAAGGAGGAACTAGCAGAGCCATTAGCAGAATTGTTTAGTGAGTCTCTGAGCACAGGAGAGGTCCCAGAAGACTGGAGAAGGGCTCATGTGATCCCGCTCCACAAGAGTGGTAGCAGGGAGGAGGCGGAAACTACAGACCGGTCAGTCTTACCTCAGTAGTGGGCAAGATTATGGAGGCATTCCTTAAGGAAAGGATAGTGCAACACCTGGAATCCATAGGGGCACAGGATCCAAGACAGCATGGGTTTACAAAGGAAGGTCCTGTCAAACTAATCTCATAGATTTCTTTGACTGGGTAACCAGAGTGGTGGACCAAGGGGGAGCAGTTGATGTTGCCTACCTTGACTTCAGCAAAGCTTTTGACACTGTTCCACATAGAAGATTGATAAATAAGCTGGGTAGGCTTAGGGTGGGTCAGAAGTTGGTCAACTGGGTGGCAAACTGGTTGACTGGCAGAAAACAGAGAGTGGTGGTAAATGGTATACAGTCAGAAGAGATGCAAGTCACAAGGGATACCTCAGGATCAGTCCTGGGGCCAGTCCTATTCAACATCTTCATTAGTGACCTTGCAGATAGACTAGAGGGTAAGGCTTGTCTGTTTGCAGATGACACCAAGATCTGCAACAGAGCAGATGAGCCAGATGGGGTGGGCAGAATGAGAAGAGATCTGGATAAACTAGCAGAATGGTCAGAAGAGTGGCAACTGGATTTAATGCAAAGAAGTGCAAAATCATGCACATAGGGAAGAGAAACCCTGAAGCCACTTATAGGCTGGGAGGGAGTTGCTAGCAGTCACAAAGGAAGAAAGAGACTTGGGCATCATCATCACTGATGACCTAAAATCATCCAAGCAGACCTCTAAAGCAGTAGGTAAGGCTAGGGGGTGTTAGGGTGTATTAGTAGGGGTATCACAAGTCGTAGAGGGAGGTAATAATCCCTCTGTACAAGACATTAGTTGAGCCCCATCTGGAGTACTACGTGCAGTATTGGAGGCCACACCTTCACAAGGACATTAACCAAATTGAGGCAGTCCAGAGAAGGGCAACCAAAATGGTGCAGGGACTGCATCAGAAGACATATGAGGACAGATTAACGGAGCTCAATATGTATACCCTTGAGCAAAGGAGGGAGAGAGGTGATATGATCGAGGCATTCAAACACCTTAAGGGCATAAACAAGGTGAAAGAGTCTAACATGTTTAAATATAAGAAAAATAGCAGGACAAGAGGACACAGCATGAGATTAGAGGAGGCCGATTAAAGGGGAATGTGAGGAAATTATTTTTCACAGAAAGGGTGGTGGATGCATGGAATGGCTTACCACAAGAAGTGGTGGCTATGAATACAGTGCAGGGCTTCAAACAGGCATGGGATAGGCATAAGGGAGCAATACAAATGACAATGAATAGATAGGTCACTGACAGAGCAAAGGCCGATGGCACATTTATAAGGTAGAAAAAGAAATGGGCAGACTGGATGGGCCTTGCGGTCCTTATCTGCCGTCAACTTCTATGTTTCTATGCATCACTACCCCCTACCTTCTGCTAGTGATAAGAACATAAGAAATAAGAAACTTGCCAGCAGAAGGAGACCACTTGACCTATCTAGTCTGCTTGCGTTGTTGATGAGACCCGGCTATTCACCAGTGCCTCATGTCCCCCCTCCCACTCTGCCCGCTCCCTTTCTCCCGTCACCACCTCTGCACCCTTGTTTCCCTCTGTGCCTGTCCCATGCCTTTTTTTTGTTTTGAACTTCAATATTGTTTTATTGGGTACAGAGTAAAATAGGTACAGTATATTAACCACGTATATGGGCCTACATAAAAATAGTTTAAAAACATATAGTGCATTAGACATCATATCAGATAGGCATTAGATAATAACAGTGATTATCTTTCAGATCACTAGTCAGCAAAGATTTAAATGGAAAACCTTGGTGAAGGGGGCACTCAAAGATTGCATCAAGCTTCAGCTCAACATAGTACTAAGGAAGTATCTCATTGTTCCAGATGGATCTCCGTCCTGCCCAGAGACTGACGTCCACTCTACAATACATTTATAGGAGTTTTCCTTAACTGTTCCAGTTCAATAAACAATTTCAACTCTAAAACCGCTCCTATGTGCCTTTTTTCCCCTTTTTTCCCTTATAGAGAATCATAATTCTAACAGTTATCATTGATCTTCAGGCTGTACCTGGACAGTAATATGTAAGCTTGATACAGAAGGGAGATGAGACCCTCATCCACCTACTCTAGAGAGGAATATCTTTATTCATAAGGGAGTAGGAGCAGCCTCACTGCAGCACCCTATGAGTGAAGGAGCTGTTCCAGAACCGGTGTCCCCTCCTTTCTTTCCATGTGGTTGAAGAAGGGGGAGCCATCTGGGATTGAATTTATCTACCATCAATCTAAGTGATGCCATGATGGCCTCCATCTCCCTGATTTGTTTAGTGTTCTTGTACCAGTTATGTATAGAGTAGGGTGATTCCCTCAACCAATGTTGAGTTAGCAGCTTAAGTGCTGTTGCAATCTGGACGTAAAAAAAGGTATTTCCCTGTCAAGGTTGTAATTTCCTCTGGGGGAAGTCCCAAGACTAATTTGGACATTGTAACTGATTGGAAAGTGTCAGAATCTCAGCAATGTTCTGTGCAACCTCTTGCCAGAAAGGGGCAATTTTAGGGCAATCCCAAAAGACATGGAAATGTGTACCATTGTGGCCACAACCTCTCCAACATTTGTTAGAGATTAAAGGGGAGTAGTGATGTGTTATGTTTGGGGTTATGAAAAATCGAATGTTTATTTTCCAGTGAAATTCTCTCCATACAGGAGAGTTAGTGGTTTTATGAATGTCCCTCCAGATATTTTGCCATGCTTTGTGTGAAATATTAAGTTCAGCTTCTCTTTTCCACTTCTGTTCGACTCTTTGTATCGCCAGTGTTCCTCTGTCTTCCATTAATAATTTATATATCTGTGATATATAACATCTGGTGTCCCTCATTATACCTCTATGATATGTTAGCTGTATAGGGGCTGATGGTCCGTCCCATGCCGTTTTAAAAGCTCTGACTGTCTTAGCCTCAACCACCTCCTCTGGTAGGGATGCCTCAGCATATGCACCCCAGCATGCCAGTGGCCCTTCCTGCAGCCTTTGTACTCTGCTTAGACACCTTCAGGTAATCTGAAATAATAACCCCCAGGTTGCTTTCTTTTTTTGGGGATTGTGAGTAACCACCCCCCTCAATCCTGTAGCTCTCCGCAGGGTTTCTTTGTCCCAGATGCATTATTTTGCACTTCTTTGAATTAAACCTCAGTTGCCACACCTCAGATCATTCTTCAAGCTTCCCCATGTCTCTCCTGAATTTCTCCACAGCGTCTGGAGTATCCACCCTGTTGCAGATCTTAGTGTCATCTGCAAATAGGCAAACCTTTCCCTCCAGCCCTTCCGCAGTGTCACTAATGAAAACATTGAACAGGACTGACCCAAGGGCTGATACCTGAGGTACTCTGCTGGTCACCCCCCCCACCCCAATTGTATCCCATTTACCACCATCCTCTGCCTCCCATCCGTTAGCCAGTTCCTAACCCAGTTTACCACCTTGTGCCCCATGCCCTGACTACCCATCTTGTTAACCAGCCTCTTATCTGGGATGGTGTTGAAGGCCTTGCTGAAACTGAGGTAGGCGACATCCACCCCCCCCCAATTTACTTCCTTCATCACCCAGTCAAAGAAATCTGTCAGATTCGTCTGACATGACCTTCCTGCTGTGAATCCTTGTTGCCTTGGATCCTGGGCACTGTTAGATTCCAGGTGCACTACTATTCTTTCTTTAAGCAGTACCTCCATGATCTTCCCCTCTACTGAGGTGAGGCTGACTGGCCTGTAGCTTCCTGCCTCCTCCCTATTACCACTTTTGTGTAGAGGGACTACTCGTGCCCTCTTCCAGTCCTCTGGAATCACTCCTGTGTTCAGTGACTTGGTGAACATGGCTGCCAGAGGTACTGCTATCTCCCTTCGCAGCTCCCTTAATATCCTCATATGTATGCCATCTGGTCCCATTGCTTTCTCCACCTTCAGTTTTGTGAGCTTCTCCAGGAGACTCTCCACTATAAATGGACTGCTGTCCACCTCTTCCCCCCTTTTGCATCTGTTGCCCAGCTGTGGTCCCTGACCCTCCCCCTCTTCCGTGAAGACTGAACAGAAGTATTTATTCAGTATTTCTACCTTTTCTAGGTTTTCCTCCTTACACACACCTTCATCCCCTTTGAGCCTTACAATCTCCACCCTCTCCTCGGCATTTCTTCTTTAGTTGATGTAGCTATAGAATGACTTGTCCCCTTTCTTTACCATCTGTGCTAATCCTTCCTCATTCTGTGTCTTTGCTCACCTAACAGTCTTCCCCGCTGTAGGTACACCTCTCTGTCTTCCTCCCTTTGGGTCTCATATTTCTTGAAACCCACCTTTTTAGCCCTTACTTTGTCTGCCACTTCTTTTGAGAACCATAGTGGATCGGGGTACTGAAGTCCTGATTTGTGCAGTGGTGGCTTCTTTATGTGTGACATAAGTTCTCCTTTAACTACTGCCTATACGTGTTTATTCCCTTTTAGATCACCGTTTTCTCATGTCTTGCAAGATCCCCTTTTTGTGCCCACGTTAGCATTTTATTAGATCTGAAAAGACAAATGGAGTCTCCTTTTAATGCTGCTTGCCCCAGGGTTTTAACATTATTCTTATCTGCTTTTGAACATATTATTGTTTAACATCTCTCGTCTTGTGGCTGAGGTAAACTAACAAGCAACAGACCGCCTTCTAACCTAATGAGACAAATTCTGTTAAAAACAGCTGAGAATACTGATGGCAACTTGAGATAGCTATATTTAAAGCAGTGTTCCTTTTAATTATTTCAAATAGTAAAACAGTTGCCAAGTAGCCTCCACGTGCAGAACAAAAAGCACCTTACAAGACAAGAGAAAAAGGGTGCTCTAAAACAGAAAAAAGAATTCGGTTCAAAATTCTCACCAGAATGTGCACTGCTACTTTCAGTCAGTACATTGTCAGGCTTGACTGTGCCTCACATGGAACAGATTAAGGCCTCCACTTGGAGGCTGGCCTCACCATTTCAGAAACACTGACCCAGATCAATTGAAGAGGAAACGTGATGTGTACCGTACAAGACTGAAGTCTTCATCACTGGATATAAAAACTGAGCAGTGGGGGATGGTCCCAATGGGCAGTAGCCTCTTTCTGTCCTAAATCCAAGTATAGATCCAAGTATAGCGGTAAAGTTTGACAGTATTATTATTATTTTGTTTTTTTTAAATAAAGAAAATGTTGCAGGGATTGAAAATCAAATTCAGTTTTGCAGCCACTAGCCAGCATGGACAGTGATGGTGGGGGGACAGTGGTCCCACAGACTTTTTCACTGGCCCAAGTGGTATACTTTTTGAATTGTTACCTTCTCCAATACAAGCTATCGGGGCTAGTTAAAGGAGTATTTTACTAGCCCAATACAAAATCTACCAGCATTTGGCTAGTGATCTGGTGCCAGTTTTGACCCTTGTCATTATAAATACAACTTGGCAGAGAAAATGCAACTTTTTTATGTATGTCCATCTATCTTTAAATGTTCAGTTGAATATAGCGTTTACATTTTCAGCTTTAGAATAGCATAAGTCTAGGTATATCACCTATTTTTCAAGAGGATTCCTAGGCTGGCATTTAAAGCAGCAGTATTTTAGTTGGCAAAAAAGTTCATAATATAGTTTTTAAGCAAAAATGTATTTATGGCATCCTTAGTCATCCTCATAGTATTTTTGGTTTTCCCAGATATTGTTAAAACAGCTTTTCTAGCTTGTTTTGTAATTAATGACTCATATCATTAAAGATGGCCACCACTTGTATTTCTTAAAGTATCTCTTCCGTTGAGATTACGTGTTGAGCGTACATGCTAGAGTCATAATGTGGATGTATTAGAATGATGTTACCACATTTTTCTACTGGCAAACAGCATAGCATTGTACCAAGATATTTAAGGTTCGCATGGTAGGCACGCCACAGATGTGGAAACGTTTAAACACTTCAAAATCCCACGCCTTGGTTAAGGAATGAAAAAAAAATGAAAAGAAAAAACTGGGTATCTTGATATTTTTTTCCAGACAAACATTTTTGCTGGGGATAAAAATAATAATAAAAAAAATGGTAGTTTGACTAACAAACACTTCTGCTTTAAAACAGTTTAAAAAAAAAGATCTTGCTGATAGAATACAGCAGGATGTGAGCAGGATGGGAGATGCAATCTGCAGTGCTAGTTACTAGGGCATAACAACTGTGCAATAACTCCGTTCTTTATTTTGCTAGTCACCTCTACTGCATGCACTACTAAGAAAGAGGGCCATACAATCAAGTCATACAAAAGCAAGAGTACTGGACTTTAGGAGGGCTGACTCTGGGGAAAATGAGAGAGTGCCTCAGAAAAACACTAGCAAACAGGCAAGAAGGAGGGGGTGGAGGAACAATGGGGAGTGATCAAAACAGCCATCACAGAGGCAACAAGCCTTTGTGTAAAGCAAATCAGTAAAACACAACGAAGGAAAAAACACTATGGTTCTCAAAAGAGGTGGCAGGGAAGGTTAAGGAGAAAAGGACAGCATTCAGGAAATATAAGGAAACACAGAAGGAGCAGGACAGAGAACTTTATCAGTTAAAGCAGAAAGAGGCTGGGAAGGCAGTCAGAATAGCAAAGGCCCAAACCGAGGAACGGATAGCCAATTCTGTTAAGAAGGGGGATAAGACCTTTTATAGGTACATTAGGGAGCGAAGAAAGACCAAAGGAGGGATACTGAAGCTTAATAAAGGGGAGGGGAATGTGGGTAGAGGGTGACAGTGAAAAAGCAGGGATACTGAACAAATATTTCTGCTCAGTATTCACAAAGGAAGAGGAGGGGGAGTTACCTAAACCAAACAAGAGAAACACTCTGAAGACGGGGGTCGATACCAGTCCATTTACAGAAGAAAGGGTTCTGAAAGAACTAATAAAATTGAAGGTGGACAAAGCAATGGGCCTGATGGGATTCACCCAAGAATTCTAAAAGAACTAAGGGTAGAACTAGTGACACCGCTGACTACTCTGTTTAACAAATCATGGGAGGATGGGGTGGTACCCGAGGACTGGAGGAAGGCAGATGTGATTCCTCTTCACAAAAGTGGGAGCAGGAAAGAGGCAGGAAACTACAGACCAGTTAGTTTGACCTCAGTGGTAGGGAAAATGATGGAATCACTTCTGAAGGAAAGAATTGTTGAGTACCTAGAGGCCAGTGGGGCACAGGACCCAAGGCAGCATGGATTCATGATGGGAAGGTCGTGTCAGACGAATCTAATAGATTTCTTTGGGTGACCAAAGTAGTAGACCAGGGAGGGGCTGTGGACATGGCCTACCTAGATTTTAGCAAGGTATTTGATACAGTCCCACACAAAAGATTAATATACAAGATAGCCAGCCTTGGAGTGGATCCCAAGGTGGTAGCCTGGATAAAAAATTGGCTAGACAACAGGATGCAAAGGGTAGTAGTAAATGGAGTACACAGTGAAGAAAGGAGGGTTACTAGCGGGGTAACGCAGGGTTCAGTACTGGGACCGGTCCTTTTTAATGTCTTTATAAGTGACATTGCAGAGGAACTGGAAGGAAAAGTATGTCTCTTTGCAGATGACACAAAGATCTGCGACAGGGTTGATACACAAGATGGTGTGGAAAGGATGAGAAGGGACTTGGCAAGGTTGGAGGAATGGTCAAATGTATGGCAGCTCAGATTCAATGCAAAGAAGTGCAAGGTAATGCACATGGGAAACAAAAACCCAGGGGAAGCATACACAATGGGGGGTGAGATACTGACAACAGTAAAAATAGAAAGAAACCTGGGGGTAATTATATCAGATGACCTAAAGGTGGGCAAGCAATGTGAGAAGGCAGTAAGGAAGGCTTGGGGATACTGGGATGCATAGGAAGAGGCATCAATAGTAGAAAACAGGAAGTTGTTATTCCTCTGTACAGACAGTTGGTGAGACTCCATCTGGAGTACTGTGTGCAATTCTGGGGACCCCATCTCCGCAAAGACATAGACAGAGTGGAGGCTGTCCAGAGGAGGGCAACCAAAATGAGAGGACATACGAAGAAAGACTAAAGGAGCTTAACATGTATACTCTTGAGGAAAGAAGGGAGAGAGGGGACATGATAGAAACTTTCAAGTACCTCTAGGGAATTAACAAAGTCCAAGAGGGTAGCATCTTCCAGAAAAAGAGATGTGCAAGAACAAGGGGGCACAATTTAAAGATAGAGGGTGGACAGCTCAGAGGTAATGTGAGGAAGTATTTTTTCACTGAGAGGGTTGTGGATGCATGGAACAGCCTCCCTGAGGAGGTTGTGGAGTCAAGAACAGTGGGGGACTTCAAGAATGTATGGGACAGGCATAAGGCAGTCCTAGTGGGGGGAGGAGGAAGTAAGCTGTTGGTTAACTAGGATCTGCAGCTTATCTGTTAGGTAGGAAAATGGGCAGACTAGGTGGGCCAAGCGGTCCTTATCTGCCGTCAAATTCTATGTTTCTGTGTGGGGCATCTGGGCATTATCAACCCCATTCACAGTACTAATTCACTGTTCTAAGTGAAGAAATCCTCGTATTCTGATTGGCCAAGATCATAATGTGACTACCTGGTTATCACAGTGCACTCCAACATCTCAGAGCTCATTAAATAGGTTTGTTTGATCAATTTTTAGACACTTTTATGAGGAGTAACACACTTCAGTGTGTCCTGTTGTGCTAGATACAGGCTAGATATATGGACACACCAAATGCATAATGCCCCATACATTTCTGTATATCTGCATGCAACCAGACAATACCATGGGGAGTTGTTCTTTGCTTAAAGGAAATGTCTAAGATTTTGGTAACAGCATTTTAAATACAGTAGAGCATTACCTTCTTCTGGGGATAGCCATTTGAGCACAGACAGTAGTGTTTTCCTTAGTCATTTATGAGAGGGAAGTGATCAAAAATTGTGTGGAACAGATGGCCAGGCAACCCCTTCAGTTCCTGACCTACCTGTCCCACCCTCATGCTCAGGCAGTTTGTGGTGTTTAACCAGGCAGAACACATGAGTGTGCCACCTAGAAGTCAATGGAGGATGTTTTTGAAACAGTTCTATGTATGTTAAAACAACCTTTGTTATAAATAAAAGTCACTACTCAACTAATAGGGCCCCTGTCAGTTGGGAAGTGACTTTCAATCAATCAATCAAAATCTTTATTTATTCAGGCGAACATCATTGAGCAAAGCTCATTTACAAGATGGACCTGATTGGTCAGAAACAACATAAAGGTATAATTTTAAACTTTCATACTTTTATACTTTCATTTATATCAAAGATTACTTTACTATATACAGCATCAAACAGTTCAGAAAATGTCCTCCTTTGACTTCTATGTGGCACATCCCCTCCCTCTGCCTGGTTAGACATCGCAAAACATCTGAGTGAGGGTGTGTGGCCAGCTGACCAGAAAGTGGAAGAGTTCAACTGGCTATCTGCTCAGCACAATTTTCAATCTCTTTCCTTCTGTAGTGGACTTAATGAAAACAAATTCCTTTCTGGGCTCAAATGTGTGTCACTAGCATAAGGTAATGGACTACTGTATTTTAAAAGCATTACCAAAATCTTAGACATTATCTTTAAAATGAATTTAAATTTGTAATAGAACTTATCTATCAAGGACACCTTCAAGACCAAAGTGTCCATTCTTAATATCAATTTATCCTTGATATACAGGTTTTACATCACTAAAGAAATTTCAGTCAGGACTATAAGAAATAACTTTACTATTGTAACGTCCTTAATATGCAGTGTACTTAGACTGTATTTATATTTTATTGTTTTAGTTTATTGTAATCTCGGATTAACACCTTTGAGAACAAGCTCATTACATAGATTCCACGTCAGGATTTATAGATACAGTTAAACAAGTGAAATTACAGGGAGTCACATAGGAGGGAAAACCATCCTGAGCCAGAAAATCATAACAAGGTAGGATTACAGAGAGTCAAAGGAGGGAGAGCCATCCTGAGTCAGACATTGTATAATGGTTCCAATAACAGGATAACAATTGTTCATAACAAATTACAACATTACCACATGACAGTTGGATGAAGAGGGCAGGGAAGAGATAAACAGAGAACATACATACGTACATGGCTCGCAGAACAAGTGCTGAATTGCAAGAAACAAGGCAATCAGTGCTAAGCTGCAGGAAACTGGGCAGGCGGCTGAGGGAGAGGGCAGATGGAAGAATGAGAGAGGGCAGTGGGGGAGGGGTGGGTGGAAAGGAGAGGACAGAGGCAGTCTGCATGCCCTTGGGGGAGAGTGATTGGCTAATAGGACAGGAGGCTGGGCTGGGAGCTGGTTAGGTTCATTACCTTTGTTAAGGCGGTGCAGAAGGAGTGCAGTCACAACTTGACTTAGCGACCTGGAAGTTTAGGAGCTCATGTTTGAAATGACCTAAAGTGGTAGTGGAAAAGATGTTAGATTGAAGGGTGTTGGTTCACTTAGGAGCCCTGAATGCAAAGGCTCTTTGGTCCAGGGAGGTACGACATCTAGGAATACTGATGACAGCACTCTCAGAGCTTCTGGAGGAATGACTGCTCTTGAAGGTGGAGAGAAGATTCTGCACCCCTGCAGGCATGAGGCCCATATTCACTTTTTTTGTCAGCAGGCATGTCTGGTACATGATCCCGTCCGTGAACTGGAGCCAGTTTGCATGGGCATAGAGGTCACAAGTATGGGCTAAACAGTCAGTGCCAGTTGAGAGACAACAGGCTTTGTTAAGGGCGACTGTAATTTGTCGGAGGGCAGTGTCCATTGCAGATCCGTAGATTACTGAGCCATAATCTACGAGAGAGACTACTGAGCTGTGAATGGCTAGATTGAGAGCCTGTGGGGTTAAACTGTGTTTATGCCAATGGAGTAGGCCAATACAAGCGTTGACTTCCTTTGCAATGTTGTCAATATGGCAGGAGAAAGACATAGTGCTGTCAACTGTGATCCCCAGTATTTGAAACGTTGGACAAGTTCAATAGTGGCACCAGCAATATTTGTTATGGCTAGGGGTTAAGTTCAATTTCTATTCTGGGTTTTATAAAACACCATAGATTTGTTTTTGTGTAATTCATGATGAGTTTTCTGTTTTTAAACCAGCTTTCAACTTCAGTAAAACAGCTCTGCAAGTACGTTCCAGGGCCTTAGGGTCAGTATAACTTGTGAACAGTACAGCAGCATCTGCATATAGCAAAGTTTGATAGTTACAGGCAAGTGGGAGTTGGTTTAGGAATATGCTGAACAATAAAGGACACAGTATTGATCCCTGGGGTACCCCTGAGCAAACTGGTTTGCTGTCTGAGAGGGTGTTATCTATCCTGACTTGTTGCGAACGGTTAGAAAGGTAGCTTTTGAACCAGAATATGGTGTCATGTGAAAGGCAGATAGCTTTGAGTTGCTCGACTAGCAGGTCATGGTTAACTGTGTCAAATGTTTTTGACAGATCTATAAAAGTAGCACCGACTAGAGCACCACGATCCAGGGAATTGTGTATATAACCGGTAAATTCCACCAAGGCTGTGGTACTGCTGTGACCTTTGCGAAACCCATGCTGCTGAGTGCACTGTAAGTTGTACTTCTCAAGGAATTCTACCAGCTGGTCAGCAACAATCTTTCCCAGGACCTTTGATAAATGAGGTAGAATGGAGATCGGTCAATAATTTCCCTGAGAGGAGAAATCACCACCATTTGATTTAGAATTGATAAAGAAAGAAATGCCATAACTGGGATTTGAACCCTAGTTTGCTCAGAATGCCTTTCTGCTGCAGTAGTGGCTATGCTGTCCTGACAGTAGGGAACTTGGGGATCCCAAAGGCATTTATCCCCTCTCTCTCTCTCTCTCTCTCTCTGTCTGTCTGTCTCTCAGTCCACACCCTGGAGCAACTCAAATTAGAAATAACATTTTTATTTACAAGGAGAGTGCTGTGCATATATTTGAAATACAATTTAAAAGTGGGAAAGAAATAAGTGCCCTAGATGGGATTTGAAACCAGGCCTTCTTGGAATGCACTACCAACTGTGCCATCAGGTTGACTGGAAACCTGGGGATCCCAAAGATTCACATTTGTGTGGCATTGTGTGGTGGTTCTCTGAGCAGGCCTCGGGCTTCACTTATTTCTTTCTATTATAAACTGTATTTCAGATACATGCACACTACACTTCCTGTAAATAAAAATATATTTCACTGTATATTGTTGCTTTTCCACAACTGACCCATCAGTTTAATGGGTATGACGGCTTTATGCCGATATTCTTTCTCTTTGAACTGCTAGGTGGGATTTCACAGTGGTCTGGATAAATGTTACACTTCAGTGCTGGTCAGAGTGATTTTCATTATTTATTCATTTTTTAGTACTTTGTATAATTATGGACCAAAACAAGATTATTATATATGACTTTTTCAGTCTGTTGAAAAAATACGTAAGTAAAAAGGTTAAAGGCAGAGTAATATTCTATTTTTATTTCTGTTGGCAATGATATAAATGTTCTTATAATTATCATGAAGTCCCATGAATGCCAAAAATGTTTGTCATACAGTTCATAAACTAGAACTTCTTACTGGGGTAATATCTGATGTGCTATTTTAGTTGTTTTCAGCAGTGTTCTACATTTTAACCTTTAATGCATGGAAGCTTGGTAAACCACAAACACAAGAGGAATACTGTGTCACATCCACAAAAGAAGAGCCTGTCTAAATGTCATGACTTCTAGATTTACTTTTGGAAGGAAGATGATAAAAAGCGTTTATGAAAGCAGGCCTGGTGGAAGGCTGTGGCACTGATTGCCTTACCTTCTGCTACACCGATGACCTGTGTTCAGGAATTACTACAGGCTGGTGGGGTGAGAGGGCATCGAGTGTCCCAGGGACTGCTCTCCACTCCCAGGGAGGGGTGGCCAGTCATCTCAGCCCTTGACTGTCAGTGGGTGGAGGTCCTCTGGTCATGCAGGCATAAGCAGCTTGAAGGGAAGGGCCGTGATCCCACAGGATGTGCATGCCTCCATGTGTGTGTATGTCCTGATGTTCTGTCGCGGCAGGGGAGCCAGGGAGAAAATCACAGGGCTGGTGTGGGCTACATGGCTCTGTGCCTGCATACCTCTGTCCCATGGCATCGGCCAGTCACCCTGCCCACAGTCTGGATGTGTGTCTCTGGATGGGGGAGAGGATGGCCCTCCCCTTCCCAGCCATACCACAGGGGGCAGTCCATGGGGGATCTCAGGCACCCTGGTCCAGTGCGCCGAATGCTGGGCGAGAGGAAGCGGGGATAGGGTTGAGATCCCATCCACATCACCCACGGCAGAAAAACCTATATAAGGAAAAAAAAGCATTTATGAAAGTAACCTTTCAAGTTTTTTGTTCTACTCATAGTCTGCTTTAATTCTAGTCTCTGGCCATTGAACATGCGTCATGGCCTATCATACATTCATTGGTTATACTGAAATTATTTAAGAGGGGAACTCTCATCTCTGTATTTGTAGGATGGGTGTCATTCCCTATAGTGTAACCCCTCTATGTGTCCATTTTTGTAGGGCATCTATGTGTCCACTTTTGTAGCATGGATATACATAGGGGTATCTACAGGTTCGGGGAAGGATGAGGCTACTTGGCACAAGAGACCTAGGTTTGACTACTCTGCACAGGGGCACCCAAGTAAATCCAACTACAGGAAGCAATAACTGTAATGTCCAGAACCAGAACTGGGATTTTCAGTGTGGCTTTATTTATTAACTCACTGAACATAAACAAAGCTCTGTATGGTCCCCCACAGGGCTACGTAACTGTAATGCAGATTAGAGGTTAAACACAGCGGTCCATTTGAGGAATGAACACTACAACAGTTGTCTGGCTTTGGACCCACCAGGCACTCGGCCCGGACTTTGCATGCGCATTGGATACACAGCCCGACTGGCCCGGCTCCCCTGCCGGCCACTCGACTGACGGTCCACTTGGCAATGAACCCAAACTCTACTTGGAAAGACATCCCATCAAACAAGGAGGCTCCCAAACTGTGGCTCCCCACACCACTTGAAGTCTGTGACTCCTAGAGAGATTTTGTTTTCGTACTTCCAATTCGAAACTCCCATCAAACAGGGAGACTCCCATCAAACAAGGAGTAATGTTCCCATCCTGTGTCTCCCCACACCACTTAGAGTCTACGACTCCTAGAGAGATTTTCAAGTTGCGACCCACGTCTGGGTACCCACCCCATCACTGGCCAAGCGCATGAGGCAAGTAGCAAAAACACAGAAGAAATCCATAGAGGTGGACCTGGTTAGTAAAGATGGGGATCTATCCACCTCCAGCTCCCACAGCCCATACCCGGCCATTTCTCTGGACACACAGAACTTTAGACTTTAAAACTGTAGATTGACAGTGGATGACCTGAAGCATCCCCTCTACAATGAACTTTAACACTTTAAACAGATGACTGATCTATTTGTTTGTCCTAGTTGACATAGTTCTCCCAAATAGCAGTCCCCAATACTTGAAATCCAACTTTAGACTTTAAACTGTAGATTGACGGTGGATGACCTGAAGCACCCCCTCTACAATGAACTTTAACACTTTAAACAGATGACTGCTCTATTTGTTTGTCCTAGTTGACATAGTTCTCCCAAATAGCAGTCCCCAATACTTGAAATCCAACTGAAGAAAAGAAGTTGTTTGCCCTTCCAATGAGGCCAAACACTCACCCATTTGTTGCAGGTGCCCCACAGGCGAAGAAATGTAACCTTTGCTGTTATACATGAACAGACTGAACTTAAATTAAAACAGGCAGCTTTCTTCCCAAGGTGGGAGAAGGGGATTGCCCCTGGAACCCACAAAGAACTTTTCTCACCCCCCCCCCCCCAGAGGGAGGGGGGTAAACACACTACTGGTGTCCTTCTTGTTTGCTTAAGGACAAACTGAAGACTGACTTTGAATTCCCAAGATTCTAACTTACTCTGAGCTGAAGATTCCAATTGTGGCTCATGCAGCTGTGACAATTCTATAATGATGTCATCCCTCTAGTCTCAGCTGTGACTGAGGACAGAGTGAGACAGTGTGAAACCCATTTAACTGGAGTTTCACAAGCTGCCTTCCCTGCCTACCACTAGGTCTTACTGGGATTCTAGTAACCCCGGGTAACAAAGGGGTTACAATAGGATGTGGAATTGTCCTGTATTATTCAATAGAGAGAGGTCTGAGGAACAGAAACTGTTGTACAGATTATAAGAAAGGGGGGCACTGAGTTCATGTCAGAGGGGTGGGGTTTTGCAAAATTCAACTGTCCCTGCAAAAGTCAAAACTGTACAGTTTGTTTTTAAATATTTTCACAATTGATTTTTCATTCTTTCAGGCTGCTTTGAACTGTTTACCAACCTCACTGTCTCACAGCAGTAAGATGTGCCCTTTCCGTAACAGCAGCTGGTTCAGAAATCTGCATTAAAGCTTTTAAGGGTCTGGGTAAAACTACATCGGAACAGCCAACGGTCTTGATAGACTATTAGACTGTTTCTGTCCTTTATTGTTTATCTGTCTAGTGTACAGTATGTACTGTACCAAATGGGTAGTCGGCGCCTCATTGGGAACACTTACCACAGCATGTGAATGATTGGTTATACTCTCATGACAGCGGATGATGGCATGTACCAGATCCTTGTTTCATGATGGAGTAGGCTGACTCTTTACAGGTCCTTTTCCCTAGAAGCTGTGTGAGAACTGACATCTGTGTAGTACCTATTAGGATTCTGAGCTGGTGATGTTTGAGTGGCAGGTTGCTGCAAGTTTATTCACTTTACAGTGGCACCTCTCCACAATAACTGTGGAAATCAAGCACCTGTATCATCACTTAAACTTTTTTGACTTAAGGATTATGATTCTTGACTCACTTAAGTTGTCCCTTCATTAAAAACAACAACGAAAAACTCCTTTCTGCCACTAAATATGTGCATGAAGTAGTACTTCTCCATGAGCGTTAGTGTTATAATTCTTGTAGTTTTGTTGAGGTTTAAAGGTTAAGCCTATGAATGACTTAATGACCTGCATAGCTAAGAGATACTGAATACATTCTCATAATGGCTATATAGCATGTATTTAAATTTCACTTCCTTCTGTGTCGCACCTGGGGTCCCAGAAGCCATCTGAATTAATACTATACATTCTTTTGGGGAGTATGGAAATTGGGAGGCATGTAGTGGACCTCTCAAGTGTCACACATTACAAGGAACTTCCCTCATTTTACCCCTCAGAATTGCTCTGCCACACATCTGTCCCACAAGAAAAAAGGTGCAGCTAATAAGTTGCTAGAAACTCGGACTTTAAAAGGGAAATTCCTAATATTCCAATGTGCCAAAGCGAAAACAAACTTGGTACAAATGAGATTCAGCATCTCAGTATGGTGCACTGGCAATCTCAAACTCGGTCTTGAGAAAGCGTGAGAGGTGCAAAAGTGTCGACTTGGCATGGGAGAGATCTTTTGCCTGTCACTGGCGGGTTTTTATCATTTTCTATTAAAATTATGGACTTCATCAGAGAGAGTCTATTTGAATTCTTTTGAGTTTTGTGAGTACACCATATTGAGCTGCTGGATATTCATAATTTTTGGGCTTGCACCAGATGCACTTGGGAGCCACTTCTGAGGTATGGAGTTTAGTGATTTTATCTGTACCAGTTTCCCCAGTGTTCTGAATGTGTATCTTATTGCTTCATGATGTGTATCACATTGTGGTGTCCAGTGTCCCACATTACCCACTTCTGAAATGTCAGGGTCAGCATTTCGGTGACAAAACCTTTCCCTCTGTACGGACAGCTGGTGAGACCCCATCTGGAGTACTGCGTGCAGTTCTGGAGACCCAATCTCCGCAAAGACATAAACAGGATGGAGACAGTCCAGAAGAGGGCAACTAACATGGTGCAGGGTCTGCACCGGAAGACATATGAAGAGAGACTTAAGGAGCTTAATATGTATTGCCTCAAGGAAAGGAGGGAGAGGGGGACATGATAGAAACTTTCAAGTACCTCAAGGGAATCAGCAAAGTCCAAGAGGGTAGCATCTTTCAGAAAAAGAGGTGTACAAGAACAAGGGGGCACAATCTGAAGATGGGGGGTGGCTCAGAGGTAAAGTAAGGAAGTATGTTTTCACAGAGAGGGTTATGGATGCATGGAACGGCCTTCCGGAGGAGGTTGTGGAGTCAAAAACAGTGGTGGAATTCAAGCATGCATGGGACAGTCATAAGGCAATTCTAGGGGGTTGGGGGTAGGAAGAAGTAGGCTGTTGGTTAACTAGGATCTGCAGCTTATCCATTAGGTAGGGAAATTGGCAGACTGGGCGGACCAAGCGGTCCTTATCTGCCATCAAATTCTATGTTTCTATGTTAAAACATTGTGGTATAGGGTCAGAAGCATGCATCTTCAAGTTGTAAGACTGTAGAACTGTAAGTCAAATTCCTAATAAACTGTAAGGGTGTATTACTTTTGTAATTAGAAATATCTGCATATATGAAATCAGTGACATGTGAATTTACAGGATAACTTTTACCAGCCCTTTTTAATTATGCCATTCATTCATTAAGAAGATGGAGCTGAAAAGAACTGGTAGGACTACAGAAATACAGTAATACAGGTGAAAAAAATATATTTTATTATAAATACAAATAAAAACATTGAAAATATTATTTTCAGTGATTGTGATGCTATAAGAAAATCCCCAAATATTTCTTTTAAGTTTTCTAAAAACGTTTTTTAAAAAAGTAAGTCAAAACATTATGAATAATTGGTCTGGAGTGGATGAGTATAGCAGAATAATGTAGTATTACTTAGCCATGTTGGTCCTGAGAAGGGAACTTGTATTATATAGCTAATGAAGTCACTGTATGGTCAGCTTTGTACAATATATTGTACTGTATATGTTGTTTCAAAAAGGCATCAAACTATGCTTTGACTAATACTGCTTGAAATGCTGCATGTTTAATTTTGTCCTTGTTTTACATCTGCCCCCATCCATTCCTCCTTCCTACATACCCCAAGTTTCTTCTGTTGTGGTACTTTCCCAACAGTATTTATCACCATGCTACTGGACCCCGTGGCACCCCTTCTCCCATAAGAGAGGAGGGGGAACAGACTCACTTATCTATTTAGGAAGGGGGGTTTACTGCTTTTTGTTTTTCAAAAATCGTCTTTATTTAAAGATTTGAAGACCACATATATTTCAGTTTTGCCATGTATAAACATATCTTTTTAAGAGACTTTCTATAAAATCGCATAACAATTTCTAACGAGTCATAACAATTCAACTTATTGTACTATTAATGGAGGTGATAATAGCATTTCTTTTTATATTTCTTAAATCATTGACATCTATATTAGGAGGCAGCATAGCGTAGTGGGTAAGGGCACTGAGCAGCAAACCTAGAGACCTGGGTTTCAATCCAGTCAGCTTCCATTTGTATACTGTGTGACCCTGAGCAAGTCACTTAACTTCCTTGTGCTCCCAGGTTGCACCTAGAAACAAGCTCCAGCTTAGTGTGCCTTTCCTGGCTAAAAATTGTCCCCTTCCTGTCTTTACATCTGCAATCTAGTATTTTATTCATTTCTGGAGCATTTTTTTTTTTTGTTAAAGTTTGGAGCCATTTCTATGTATTTATATCTTCTAGATTTAAAACATTGTGCTTAGATAGAATATACAAAAAGTTAATTCAAACAAAACTCCATGGGATCTAGAGAATCAAACATCCCAGCCATTTTTTTCCATTTCTTTTTGTGTAGTTTGCCACCATTTTTTTACTACTGGACAATCCCTTAGAGAATCGAACGAGGTACCTTTGACCTTACAGCTATGTCATCATTTATTTTCGTGTATTCTTATTTTAGATAGACAATTTGGTGTGTAATAAGTACGTTAAAATCTTGTACTGAATTATTTTGTTCTTGGCATAGGCGTGGACTCTATCTGTATTATATCAATAATGGTTCTACTGAGCATCTGATATCTTTATATTATACAATGGGATGAGAAAATCCTGTAACCTCATTGGTCAGAACACATCACATGACCATGAGTATATCCTGCAATAACCCACGGCTGAGGAATGGCATTTATAAAAAAAAAATACTTAAACACATTTTAAATTTATTTTACAAATGGATCCATTGTATAATCGCAATAAGGCACTCCAGAGTGTGGGTTATTGGGGGATTTACCCACTTCTTATGTGGTTAAGTCACTCGGCTGCACCTCGTGACACACCACACAAGGCGTGGGTATATCCCCCAATAACCCACAACCTGTTGTGCCTTATTGCTTAATTCTATTCTCTTCTTCCTGACATATTTTGCTTTAGTTTTCTGTTACTTTGAAGGTTGTCTATGAATATAGTCCTCCAAGCATTGGGTAATTTGTTTTGGGGAGTATTTGATTCTTAACTTTTCATCTTGTTGTCTTGTTAGACCATGGTTATAAATTCTAATCCGGGGTATCTCTAAAAAAGCTTTTAAATAGGGATAGTAAATGATTGCATTCCCACCAATTGTTGGAGAGAGAGATGGATATTTAGTAAGTAAATCCCTCACAGGCAGCAGTCACGATCCAGCCGTAGCACCTCTACGGTGCAAGGAGCCTGACCCACCTACCCCCCAAAGAGATAGATAAGGTGCCACTTGCCCCCACGAGCAGCAGTCACGATCCAGCCATAGCACCTCTACGGTGCAAGGAGCCTGATCCACCAACCCCCCAAAAAGGTAGATAAGGTACGATGCTTGAAAAATTGCCACAGTTTCTCTGGGCTGTGTGAACGCTGAACCGGATCATCACTTGCAATTTGCTGTTTTCAATTTCAGCACCTTCTCAGGGTAGCGCTATTGGCTCCATGCCTGTGTAGAGCTCCCTGATTGGCTGGTCTCACTCACCTGAGACAGAAGCACCCGAGATGTGTGGCTTAATGTCAGCCTACATCCCTGTACTCGGCTTCTAATTTATATATTCTAATTTAGCCTGTTCTGCTCGGCCTGTGTAAAGTAACTTAACATTCCCCCTGCTGCAGTTTCTCTCCAACTGTATGTGCACTGATTCAGTTCTAGCTCTGCAAACTTCCCCTTGATTTTTTGTCCCACCCCACCCCCCTCCCATGCCTCCTTTAAATGCACACAGTCTCCGCCCACTCCTATCTAATGTTTCAGTTTGTTACTTACTGTCAACAACTGCAATTCCTCCCCTTTTTGCAACTAAGCCTTCTAGCAGCTTTATCTCATTCTGTCTTGCTGAGGCATACCATTTTGGTACTTTAGGTCTGCATATTGCTCACTAGCATATCCTGTCTTGCTAAGGCAGTTGATTTAGGTCAGGTGATCTCTCTAGTACTTAGTCTGCTCCAGAGTAGTAGCTAAGAAATTTGCTTCAAAGCTTCTCTGCCCTTAGTACTACTCTATAGTCTGATGAACTCTTTTCTTATTAGCCTGACTAGGAGCTGTACTTAAGGATTACTGCTTCAGGCTCCACTGCCTATAGTAGTATTCTGCAGGGATTAAGAAATTCTCCTCCATTGAGAATCCCTTCTCTTGCTCACACTTGTAGTGCCCATTGGGTAATAGTCTCTTAATGAGGGCTTATTACCTGATTCTATGCTTGTCTCTGCTTATCTTACATTTATTGGACCCGAACGTGAATCAAAAAATAACTCCTAGAGTGGATAATGGCTCTCTTTTTACATCATCCGACTAAGACTTTTCCTATCGAGTAAAAGAACTTGTATGTCCTCTAACATCCCCTAGCCTGCAATTGGTCCTTCACCTGTACCAGCATACAGGAACTCTCCTAGAGCCTGCCCACAGGGCTATACCACCTTCTGCATACTCCCCCCTACTCCCATTGACTCTGTCAGTCAGGGTATTATTGTATGCAGCATCAGGAAAACTGGAAACTAGCCTCAGAACTCCCTATACTGCTGCAGATAAATCACGTAACTGAAAGAAGACCCAGCCATCCACACTTCTCCTAGGACTCTGCAGGAAACTCTTGTTCCTGCTTTTACTATGCTCAGGAAATGTTGAGCTTAATCCAGGCACTCTGGCACCCATGGAATCCCAAGCAGAGCTACAAAGCCTCAAGGGGCTTACATTCTTGCATGTTAATGTATGTAGCCTATTAAAAAAAAATGACTTCTGTTCAGGCCTGGGTATGTCATACTGCTCCAGATATTCTGGTAATTACGGAGTCCTGGCTCCAACCGGCGACCAGTAACAATGAAGTTAACATCCCCTCCTACTCTTTGTTCAGAGCCAACAGGCAAACCAGAGGTGCTGGGGTAGCTGTTTACATCAAGGATAAATTCCCTACCTCCATAATTGACTCAACCTCTGTCCCAAAAGAATTCGAAAGCTTGTCATTAAAGATTGAAATTGCCACTGATGTCTCATTATGTATAATAGGATGCTACAGACCCCCATCAGCTGGACTACAGTTGTTAAAACTTCTCGAAAACATCCTTGGTTCGGCATCTTCAGAGTGCATCATACTAGGGGACTTCAACTTAGACTGGCTCTCCAGTGCATCCACCCCACTTAAAATGTTCTGTGATTCCCTTGGGTTGTCACAGCTAATAAACAAATCTACTCGTCCAGACAAGCTCAACCCTAATAACAGTACTCTCTTGGATATCATTTTAGTTAACAAATCCCATTTATTCTCCCATGCTGGTGTCTTTTTCTCTGATATTAGCGACCATTGCTTCATCGCGTGTGTAAGATCCACTCTTAAATCCACAACTGTACCAAAATTCTCCTTTAAAAGGTGCATACGCAACTTTGATCTCTATGGGTATATATCAGAACTAAGAGACTCCATGCGATGGCAGGACTTCTATCTAGGCAAGTCCCTGACTACGGCTTATATTTTCTCAGAAATTGTGCTAGGGGCTCTCAACAAGTATACTCCCATAGTAAAAGTTTGTGCCAGAAACAAATCCTTTCGGTGGTTTACAGAAGACCTGAAAGATGCTTTGCAGAGTAGAGATGTACTCTGGAGAACTGCTCGGAAAACTAAGTTAATAAAGGACTGGAATTCTTTCCGGAGGGCGAGGAACCTCTGCACCAAAATGGTCAGAGACGCCAAAGCTAATTTCTACCACTCTCAGCTGGAGAGCTCCTCAAGAAATGCCTCCAAATTCTGAAGCACTATCAAAAACATTGAAGGTCACACCACTGTAAATTCCCTACCTACTAAATTATTGATCGACAAAACTGTCATCTCTGACAGACCGTCTATCCTTGATGCTCCCAACAATCATTTTGCCACTGCAGGGCTAGCCTTTGACTCCTCTCCCGCGAATATCCTCCGCCAACAACTTAGATTGGATACACAAGAAAAAAACATCCCCAGTCCATCCTTCTCTCTGCAGCCTACCTCCCTGAAAGAAGTCTAAGATCTTCTCCTTCAGCTGGACACTAGGAAAAGTGCTGGGGCCGACCTCATTGACCCGTACTTCTTAAAGGTTAGCTACCGTGTCCTCACAGTCCCAATTACTCATCTCTTCAACTTATCCTAGTTCCAGGATGACCTACCGCCCATTTGGAAAAATGCACTTGTGGTCCCTTTGTTTAAGTCAGGAGATCCTACTGACCTCAATAACTACAGGCCAATCTTCCGACTTCCAGTCCTGTCAAAGATGCTGGAGAAAATAGTGAACTCCCAGCTTCGGAAGTACCTGGAATCAGAAAAATTGCTCAACCCCTTACAATCCAGTTTTAGAGCACAGCACAGTACAATCTGTGCTCTAGCCAAGTTGACAAACGACTGGCAGCTTGAATTAGACAAAAAAAAAACTTTGCGCAGTTTTCTTGGACCTAAGCACAGCGTTCAATACCGTTGATCACAGACTGCTTCTGTCGTCCCTCCGGAACATTGGTTTAGATTCCCTATCCCTTAAATGGTTCTCCAACTACCTCTCAGGATGACTTCAACAAGTAAAGGCAGAAGGGGAAGTTTCTCCTCCAAAACCCCTATTGAAGGGTGTACCACAAGGTTCCATTCTTGGTCCCTTGCTCTTCACCATTTATATTAACAACGTAGATGCCCCCATCAAAGAAGCACAAATACACCTATTCATGGATGATACGGTACTCTACGCTAGTAGCCCCACACCTGAAACAGCCTGTAAAGCCCTTCAAAATGAATTTAATCTGCTGCAACATCAGCTTATAAACTAGAAACTGCTCTTAAATGCAAAAAAAAAACCAAAGCAATGTTCCTCTGGCCCCTTCAAAATGCAATAAATCCTGCAATTGCTGGGACACTCCCACAGACCACTACCATTCTAGGTGAGCAGTTGGACTATGTACCAAAGTTCAAGTACCTGGGGGTCTGGTTAGACCATAGACTTACTTTCACAGATCACTTAGAAGAACTGGCAAAGAAACTTAGACAAAGACTTGGTCTGTTCTTTAGGATTAATAATCTCCTCACAAGAGATGCTAAACTGAAACTGGTTCAATATACCTTTCTTTCCCTATTGGATTACGCAGACTTTCTATATAGTCAGGGACCTGCAGGTACCTTAGCCAAACTCGATACGCTTTATCACAGAGCCATAAGATTTATCACGGGTCTTCCTTGCTCAACCCACCACTGTGCATTGTACATGTCAGTGGGATGGTCATCCCTTGCTTACAGATGGCAAAAAAATGCTGCGGTTTGGACATACAAAGCTCTCTCAAATAAACTGCCCCAGTATATCTCTGTCTGTTTACCTTTGTGCACTCTGGGGAAGTATGCCCTGAGAAGCATCTCATGTATCTACCTTTATGTTTACAAAGCAAAATCTCGCATTGACAGCGCAGCCATCAGCTTTGTGCTCCCTCAACTATGGAACAAGCAGCAAAAAACTTTGAAATTAACTCACCCCATCAGCCTAGCAGCTTTTAAATCTCTATATCTGCATCATAATAAGGAGTCCTGTGCCTGTCTACCCTAGTGACTCCTATAAGTCCAAGCACACTCTAATTACTACTGTTAAAAGACTGATCCACATCTATAATCGACTCTTCCCTCTCCCCTTTTTCTACCCCCATATCTGTCCCTTCCACATTCCTTTGACCCTGGTTCCAGCTCTAAATTCTCCATACTGTATCACTATATATCTTTTTATAGTCGGTTTTATTTGTGTTCGGCGCACCTAATATGTATGTTTTTTTTATGAAAAATTGTCCTACCCAAAACTAGCTGTATCTTCTGTTCCAAACATATACTACTGTCAATGCTACCCGCTGATACTTTGTATATACTGTATTATTGTATCTCACTTTATTTGTATTACTATTTTCTTGTGTGCTGCATCCCATGTATGTTGTCCCTTGTTCCTTGTTAACAAACCCAAGTCCACCTCGAAAATGAGCTTGTTCAACAGTAATTGCCTGGTTAAATAAAGACTTTGATTGATTGAGTGACTAAAGATTTATTTTCTTATTTATTTGATATATCGGTTTACAACCTTTGAGCCAGAGGCTCATTTCCAAAGGTACCTCATCACATGTATGACAGAATGTAATACAGACAGGGTATAACAACAGTTACATAGAGCATGTGCTACAGACATTTGTCACAGACATTATTTAGAGTATTTACAGTAAGTACAGACTTTATTTACAATATTTGGATGATTATATGTACATCAACACAGCACAGAGACATTATTAGCTTGAGAAAGCATCTAAACGGAGTAGTCAGTCCTATTCATGGGTTTGGTAATTCTTGATGTAGGTTGCAGTCCGTAATGGACTTTGTCAGAGAATTAGAATCGGAGAGGGTGAGAGAGTGAAATGTTAGTTGCAGTTACAGGAGCGGATATTGAAGAGGTGGTTGCGAAGAGTGGTTTTGAAGTGGGCAATCTTGGGTGCACTAGTGATGGTGTTTGGGAGTGCATTAAACCATGTGGGGGCCCTGGAGTGGAAAGATCTCTGGGCAAGGGAGGTTTTTACCCTGGGCACAACCAGGGGTGCTTTCTCTGAGTTGCGGGTGGAGATAGTGGGGTTGGCTGGATGAAGAGAGGCGGAGACCCAAGGGGGATAGAGTCCAAGCAGTATTTTCTTGGACAGTATGCAGTTCTGGTAGCGGAGCCTTTTGTTGAGGTTGAGAAGATTGGCAGAGGTATAGAGGGAGCAGGTGTGAGTGAGCCTCGGTGCGCCAGTTAGGAGCCTGCAGACCTTGTTTGAGAGACCTGGATTTTCTGGAGTGCTGAGTTATCTGCGGCCCCATATACAGGAAGCCCATAGTCCAGTAGGGACAGTATTGATGAGGTGATGGCCAGCCTAAGGGCACGGGGAAGGCAGTCCCTGTGTCGGTAAAGGAGTCCAATCCGGGTGTTTGTTGCGGCAGCAAGGGTGTTTATGTGGTCATGGAAAGTAAGGGCCGAGTCGAGGGTAAGTCCAAGATATTTGTAGTTTGATACCTGTTCAAGGGGGTGCTGAGGAGGATGTGCAGAGGTGCACTTTTTGCTTTGTTTTGGCGGTTAGAGAAAATCATTGATTTAGTCTTTTTTAGGTTTATGACCAGCCTACGGTCCTTAAACCATGTTTCGGCCTGGGAGAAGGCATGTTGGAGGGAGTCCTGAAGGGGCGTAGGTTTATGATGCAAAGCAAAGAGCACTGCATCATCTGCATATAGTATGATTTTTGTGGAGCAGGCCTTTGGTAAGGAGTTTAGGTAGAGGGAGAAAAGAATTAGCCCCAGGATAGAGCCTGTAAGATGGAAAATTGTTTTGGAAAATACATAACCACAATTAGTTATTCATATCTTTCTCAGTTTATTCAGAATCATTTCTATCCATAGTTGATGTTCTTTAGTTTTAGTTTAACAACAAAACAAAAGGTGGCTACTAAAGCAAAAAATGGAACCAGGTAAGGTACTCGCATAGCAGACGGGGAACTCGGCTACACCATCACTATAAGCCACATAATCCACAAGATGCGTGTAGATAGTTGCAAAGGTTTTTAATTCCAAAGTGCAAACAGCAAGCAGCTAACATACTGGTGCCCCTCCCTATTCAAAAGGCAACTATCTACACACATCTTGTATGTTATGTGGCCTACAGTGATGGTTTAGTGTTAGTGAGGTCATCACAAATGTTTGCTCTTGTCTGTGTTACTATAGATGTAATTTCCTTTTTATATGTACCCCAGTTATGGATTTATAAATAGACACAAGAATTGGATGCTACCTGTAATGAAATATTTTGGTTTAAATAGAATCAAAGATGGTTTCCTACTTCCATTAGTTCCGGTATAAGCTTCATTGTTCTCTCTTGACTTAGTGCCCAGTTCCATGTCATAGCTAATTTCTGTGCGTTCTAATAAATAAATGTCTGGATATCCAGTTCCACCTTCCTTTCAAGGTATAATGAGAGTATCCCAGGCAGTTCTTGGACCCCCACCCCCCCGCGGACACTTTTTTGTTCTATTAGTACATGGAATGGATATATCAGATGTGGCACAGTCATCATTTTGAGGGAAAGGGATCTTCATCTGGGATATCTCTTCTGTTGGGCCACACCTTTGGAACTGTAAGTTAACAGCATCAGGACCACTTGTAGACTTCTGCTAGCTGGGTTCGCCCACGATAATGTGCAGCGTCAGTGCCTATATAATCAAGGGTGGCCCCATTACTCGTCACCTGTTTCTCTCTTCAGCAACTGCTCATCGAACCTGCAGAAAAATAACACTGTTGTTTCTTCTGTTTTATTATTCTTTTACTACTTTAACTCATGAATGTTGTCCTTTTATGCCACTGTTGAAAGAACCTTTATTTAGGTTTTGTACTTGTGGCTGCAAGATCTATGAGGATGATGCTCTCCCAGTTTAAGTTTGCTGTTGAGCCTGTCCCACATCGTCAAGGTCTGCCAGGGATTCCAGGCCACAAGGAGATGCTGAAAAAATGTTCCAGAAACCTACATCGCTATTAAGGCCATGGACACCACTGCAGAGGCCACCATTTATAAACTGGCTTCTCCCTCTCATTCAGCCACCTCCAGTAAGGAAACTTCCTGATGTTCGATGATGATGATGTCACAGCCATTGAGGACTCGGGACAAAGACAAGGATAAGTTGTTGTTGAAGTCCCAGTCAGGCCTCCGGTTGACGACCCTCAAGGTGCACGTGGCAGCTATCTCTGCATACCGGATGCGGGCTGGTATGCCAACAATGGCACAGGAAAAGGTGGTTGGGTGCTTTTTCAAGGGCCTTGACAACTTGTCCCCACTGGGGCATGAACCACCACCACCTTGGGACTTGCTGGTGATGCTCATGGGTAAGTCATTTAAATCAATGCACAGGTGAGACATCTTTCACCTCTCCTGGAAGACCACCTTCTTGGTATCTATCACCTCCACCAGAAGGATCAGTGAGCTCCAGGCAGTTTTAATGGCATCTCCTTATTTGGTCTTCCACAAGGACAAGGTTGTCTTCCACCCCAACCCGAGGTTCCTTCTGAAGGTTGTCTCGGAGTTTCACATGAACCAGGTGATTAACCTCCTGGTGTACTTCACCAATCCATCCATGGAGGCTGAGTACAGGCTCCATTCGTTGGATCTGCGGCGAGTGCTCACCTACTACAAAGAGTGTATGGCTGGAGTTTGGGGAGAGGTTCGCCAGCTGTTTGTCACCTAAGCTGAAACGACACCTGTCAGACAGTCTCCTGCATCAACCTGTGCTATAGGTTGGCTGGTAGAGAGCCTCCCTTTGGGCTCATTCCACCAGACATATCGCTGCCTCGTGGCTGCTTCCAGGGACATCCCTATCCAGGAAATCTGCAGTGCTGCTGCCTGAAAGTCAGCACACACCTTCATCTCCCATCAACACATTGACCTTCAGTCTCACCAGGATACTGGTTTTGGGGACTTGGTTCTCCAGTCTCTTTTCCCTAAATAGGGGGCATGCACCTTCCTCCTCCTCTGAGAGAACTGCTAGGAGTCTGCCAGAAGTGTGGATAGTACACCATATCCACATCCTTACAAATGAGGGTTACTCACCTGTAACTTTAGTTGTAGGAGTGGTATATGGTGTACATCCATACAACTCACCCAACCTTCCCTGGCTAGTGGTACACCGGTTTTGTTTCCAGCATATAAGATCTGATGTCAAGTGGCAGTGCTGAGGAGGATACCACCTATGTGGGTGGGATGAGCCAGCTTGAAGACCTTCCAGCTATTCTTAAAGGGGGAAAGAATTCTGCCAGAAGTGTGGATGTACACCATATACCACTTCTACAACTATGGTTACAGGTGAGTAAGCCTCATTTACTCATTGTAACAGCAGATCTTCAAATGAATCTCCTCCATTGGCCACACCACACCCACCCTTCTTCCCCCTTTCTGAGGTATCAGCTGGCAGGTTTGTCTGTGGCCTTGCTGGAGGTGTCCGTAAGTGCTTTATGTATACTATATGTCCAGTCCCATGCCTCGCTTTATATACCTGGTACTGTTTGGTCTCCTAGTTTCTGGTGGTAAGAGGCCGTCCGAGCTTATCTCCAGTGGGGAACTGAGGAGCAAAGGTGACACCCACAATTTTATAGGCACCGACACGGCATGTCATTGTGGGTGACCTCCAGCTAGCAAAAGTTTCTGAGTGGTCCTGATGCTGACAACTTGCAGTTTCAAAGGTGTGGCCCAATGGAAAAGATTCTCTTGAAGATTTACCTTTGTGGTGAGAAACTGTTCTTTCTACTGCTGTGTCACTCACTCCCTCTGGGCCAGCCGGGGGCAGTGTCTTTTATTTAGTTTTTATTGACCAGCTAAGCACACTTGAAAATTACAGTGCCTATTTTCAGGTGCAGCCTGGGAGAATCAACAAAGCAAGGCAATGAAGACAAACCATATTACAACTGTTTTGCATAAATCCTACAGGTTGCTGGAGGACATGGTGGCACAATATAAAACAAAAGTATAACATCAGCTGCACGATCCAGTTTACAATGGTGACTGGAACAGAACATAAGAAATCAGTGCATTATACAGTATCATCACTAAGTTAAGGTGCACAGATTGCTTGAAAACTAATCAGAGGTATATGCACAGGGGAGTGCAAGGGACCCCAGCACATGGGGGAGAGATATCTGTGAAGATTAAGTGCACGTGCAGGCAGAGTCAGCCTTCAGAAACAAAAATGTAGAAGGCAATGCACCCATGGATCTGCTCTTGAACATTTATTACTGCATCATGTGCTTCTTTTATTTTTTGCACCTCTCACACACCCACGACTGGCCACTGCTTCAGAGCACCAGCACCCTACCTACCACCCTTCGACCTCCTGTCACCTTCCCCCAGCCCCCATTGTAGCCTACCTTGAGTAGCCCGGCATATCCCTTTGCCAGGAGGGTCCCTCTCTTCTGGGAGAGAATGGCCTCAGCTGACGACATCACAGCTCAGGTGCTGTGGGGCTGGATCTGGGCTGGCTCTGGGGCTTCGGGTGGCAGGGGCCAAGGCACTCGCCATCTGGTCAAGCGGGGAATTTTTTCCTGTTTTCTATGCCCTGCCTACTGCAGTTCCCGTCCTTGTGTAAGTGCGGGGGATTCCTGGGCCGGGGGCTTGTAGGGCGTATGTCGAGGCAGCACATACCCCAAGCACACCGCCAATCCTCCCACAGGTCCCCAGGCAGACCCCCCCCCCCGGGAGGGAAGCGTCCAGTGGACGCTTATGGAACCCTTCCCTTGCTGGTCTCTGCCACTGGTACCTGGGCTTGAGGTGTGAACCCGGCTCGCCAGCAAGCTGAGCAAACCCCTTCGCTCGGTGCCACGAAGCCGACCTTCCATGTGCTTCTTAAAGTGCAAGTGTTTGGTCCCAGTCATCTCTTTCAAACATAAATATCAGGTTAGCCCATGCTCGTTTAACAGTAAGATAGTTTGTATAGGTGTCTTTCAAGAAAATATGAAGTTATAACACCATGTTTATATTTTGCCATAATTGACTGTAAAATATTTGAGGCTTACAAGCTGCCTGTATTGCAAGGGGCATGCGCACTCACAGCGAACAGTGTAGAGAGCCAGTGGTGCCAGTTCCTCAGTCATTACTGCATACTGTCCCTTACCGGGAGTTGGGATTGGAGAAAGTTATTACTTTGAGAATGTCTACCGGGTGCGGACAGTAGAAGGAGAAACAGTAGACAGAAGATATGTGGGGTGGAAGCTGGCAGTTGTATCATATCATGTGCAGTATGTACTATAGTCATGTGGTCCTGCTGGCTGCTAGACATTTATGCTGTCACCAGGTGGTGAGTCATGGATGTTATCAAGAGGGTCGACGTTGTGGTAAATGCAGTCACAACAGCACAAGATGGTGCAGTGTTTCAGGGTACTGGGGGGGGGCCTGTACAAAACCCCTTTTACATGAGCGGTACTTATAATGATGCCTTTCTTAACTGCTCACACCGCTCACTCGGCACTGTTGCCTGCTGGTTGTACACTGATGAGCCTTGCATCGTTTTGTGTGCCCTTCTGTTGTTTTTTGCGGTGTTTCTGTGTGGCCGACTTTTCCTGTTTACTTGACTGTTCCAATCGCTTGCATACGAGTAGACAGCTCAAATGAACACCGCAAAAGGTTAAAACGCAACAGCGAACCAAATAAAACAGAGAACGCCTGGTCAGCGAACGTTCATCCATAAACCAGTGCGGCTCGCTTGTTGACGACGAGACAGGTATTGCTTCGAGCGGTCTACTACATTCAATGCGTTTTATAGCCTGTCATGTAAAAGCCCTACAAGAATTAAAAAATTTATTTTGGCATACTAGTTGCTGTATCATCTGCTGTTAGAGGGCTAGATTGAGTGGTAAGTGTTCAATCATTTAAACTGATAATATAGGGTACAGATTCCCCTTTAATGTCAGCAGGCTCCTTAGGCAAGTGTGCTACTCACTGAGCCAAGGACGCTGATATCTTATTTAATTGTGTGCAGTGAATGATTTTTTACTTTGATTACATGTAGCACAGTTACCATTTGCACATAGGCAGAAATCAAGGAGTTATTAGATTCATATACTATGTGTAAGCTATAACAAACGACAGTCCATGGGTGTATGGGGACATTAGTGCATGCCCTGGGTGCATTGTGAGGCACGAGGCTGGAGGTGTCCTCCAAGCACCCGGGAAGTGCACTAATGCCCCATACATCTGTGGTCTGGAGTGGGTTATTGCACTTACAAAATGGATTATGTTTGTAACCCCCCTATAAATGGGGGTTCCCAAAAGTCTTCCTTGGGTTTGCCTAAATGCCCACTGCCAGACTGGCGTTCTGTGTCCTAACAGATTTAAGTGTCAGCATGCGAGTGCACTGTTGGCCTCTGTGCCTGTCTCCTTAAGAGCTGCCTATCTCATAGTTATAATTAATCTGGTTGGGGGCCAAGTAGTTTCAGGCTTGAGTCCTGCCTGGGCTGCAGTACTACTGCCCCGTTCTGCCATCCCTAATTGCGCAGAGGGAGCTATGTTAAGAACTGTGATTGTTTGATGGTTATCTGCTGTAGTAATAATATTGTAGTTTGTCTAACCTGCTTCCTTTGCAGCATGGACTTTCTGCATTGCACCACCATCTTGGTTCTGAACTGCCAGTTTGGACCAATCAGTACCTTTGGGGATCTTAAAATGGAGACTGTCCCCAGGGGTCTTGTGGGAGTGAATTTCTGTAGGAATTGTAGTTTTTACAATTTGACACCTAAATGGAGTGCCCTTGCTGTGACAGACAGATCAACCAGCCGAAGCTTTTGGATCACTAGGAAGTCCCGGTGCTGCCTGCAGCAGTGTGTCAGTGTGGAATAAGAGTTGGGAGAGTGAGGAGCTTGAGAAATTCGAGCAGCTGCTCTGGCGTAGTGCACAAGGGAAATTGCGGGAAGGCTGTGTCTGGCCTGCCTGCTACCATCTTTCTAAGTGAGGAGACTTAAGCCTAGAATCAGACTTTATCCGAACTTTCGACTTTCTTCTTGAATTGTGACTAATTTCGCCTGAAGAGGACCGAAGACTTGCTTTCATGCGATTGGCTGGTCAGGTCTTCCAAAACGACCGCAGCACTTACAGTTTGTGCAGAAACACTGTGTATTGCAACCGGACTGTCATTCGAACTGTGGTATTTACTTGCTTTTACTATGAGTGTGCTGAATGTGGATAGTGGGTCGCGATTTGGTTCCCCACTGTTTGAGTGTGTCACACTTACTGGAGGCTGTATCCAGTAACTTTAACCGGACTGTATCCGTTTCATTCTCCCTGTCTGGGCCTCACCACCTCGGCTCAGATTGCCACTCACACCACAGAGTTACACCAGATGAGAGACCTGCTCGGGGATTCGTCTCCTTGCTCAACACCATTGAACAGGAACGGCACTACATTGAATCATGTGGGCCCTGCTTCTCCTGGCAAACCAGCATTTCATTCTGAGGTCTCCATTTCGTCCATCCTGCAACCTGCTCTGGGTATCATGAGTAAACAACAGGGTAGCTCCCTGCAACAAAGCTCAAATCAAAGTGTGTCATCTGATTTAATTATTTTGATTGATTTTCACGAACTGAGCCCTCTGGCTCCGGAATACAAATTGTGGGTTAAGATGCATGTTGTATTTTCTTTTCCTAAGGGCTCCAACAACAGCTGCAATGCCGGCCTACCCCTAAAGTGTTCCTGGTATCTGCAAAGAAAAACCGAGGACTCACTCAGCTGAAAAATACTTTTTAGAGCTGGTGCCCAAATCCCACATATGCACAATAGTGGCCAGGGAAAAGATCCCATGCTTGCGCGAGAATATGCCTCGGTTGCACATGCGCGGGATTTGAGCACCAGCTATAAAAAATATTTTTCAACTGAACGAGTTCTTGGTTTTTCTTTGCAGATACCAAGAACGCTTTAGAATAACACCCAGTAGGGGACTTAATCCTTTTTGCCATGAGGATGTTAAAATGTGCACGTCGGGACAGCGCTCCTGGTAGATGCGCATTCTTGGTGCTGATCGGCTTCCGGTGGCGAGGTGATATAAATTTGGACCGCCAGTAATGAAAATAATCGAAAATTTGCAAAAATAGATAAACGGGTTACTTTGTGTTTTATGCTGAGCCATTCTACAGTCACCATCTTACAAGTATGTGCCTACAGACCACTGAGAGAAAATGACAAAAAACCGAGTGGCAAAGCTGACAGTGCCCCAAGTACTGAATAAGAAATTATTGTGACAGAGCTCGAACTGGAGGGGTATGTGGGGGTATAGAATGTAGGCACTTTTTAATCAATGTGAAGCAAGGAAAGGATCAACTTATGGAATGCAATATTCAGTACTGTTTATCGCTGTCCACCATGTAGTTTATGTTTTGTGACCAACTGACCACTGTCACAAATGCACTCAGCAGGTCAGGCCCTCTGCTCCCACAGTGCCAACCTCCAAGCGCAGTAATGTGAACAGGTAACAGAACAGGGTAACCCTCCTGTCTGCTTTTGGGACCCTCTAGGAATTTTAGCCTGAATACAAACTTTTTCAAAGGAATTTAAAAAGGCATCCATATCCTCCCCCTCTTTAAATTCAGCTATCAATTTGGTATTCAATTTGTAACCCAGTCCTGTAGTTCCAGTTAAACACAAGCCACTTACCTGCTCTGGTGCTGGTGGTTGGAGTCATTGTTCTCCAGTTCATGTCGCCTCTGGTGCTCACACTCCTCACGGTCTGCCTCCCACTGTTCCCGGTCCCTCTTCTCCTCTGCGGCTCGCTTCTCTCGCTCCGATTCTCTCTGTTCTCGCTCCACCTCTCACCGTTCTCATTCAGCCTCCTTCTGAAACTCCAGCTCCATTCTGTGCAACTCAATCTGCAGCTTGATTTCTTCTGGCTCCAGAATGCTGGTGACCTTCCCTTGCTGCTTTGGCCCTTCGCTGGCACTGGCCCTACTGTCATCCTTACCGGATCTGGACATTGCACTGGCCACTGGCCCCTCCGTGCTCAAGGTTTAATCTGTTACAGTCACAGTCTGTGACTCAATGCTCAGGGCATCCATGAGGTTCTGCTTGGTGGCTTTCCCCTCATACAGGATTCCTCTGTCCTGGCACAACTGCCTCAAGTAGTCTACAGTGTGCATGCTGTAGTTGGAGGCCATTTTCTTCCATAACTACGGCTACTCTAACTTGCACTTTAGAGAAAAAAAATAAAACGGGTAGGAATGTGACTGTAAGCTAAATTATATAGTTCTGTTTCCTTTTTAAAAATAAACCACTGCTTTATTTTACGAGTGAGCTGTACAGTATTAAGCTGACACACTGAACAGTTAAAGCTTGTGTTATCAATTTTATCTGCACCGTTGCCAACCGATCTGTCACAAATGCACTCAGCAGGTCAGGCCTTCTGCTCCCACAGTGCCAACCTCCAAGCGCAGTAATGTGACCAGGTAACAGAACAGGGTAACCCTCCTGTCTGCTTGTGGGTCCGAATCACCTTTAGTCTCAAATTCTGGGAGGATTCAAACTGTGAACCTTATGCTAGCATACACAAATGTACAGGCTCAGATAATCTTCTCTTTGGGGAGATGCCAGATATCTTTCACCTAAGGGTAGCTAACCAGATATCCAAAATGAACCCTTAAAACTCTATAAAAGACCTTAGGTATATTCTTACCTTTTCCCAGTTTGGTAACACCATCAAGCTTATGAACAGTTTTTTTTGTCAGTCTTAACCCTCTGTAGATCACATGCAAAATGAACTTTGAAGACACACCCAGGCAGTCTTTCAAAATAATATTTTTACTAAAATGGATAAAAATATTTAAAATGTAAACACAGAGCGCTATATCACAAAACATACAATCACTTAAAAGAAAAGCAAAGAAAACTACAGACAAATTCTTACCACCATACAGTTATACTTTTTATATCTAAAATATTATCTCTATAGTGCTTGTAGTTAGATCTTGTTTCTTAAGAGCCCCAAAAAATAATACCTCAGTTGAAACACAGAATACAGTTTAAAACTTTGTGTTTCCACCCCTTCTATGATGTCATCTAGCTCCTCCTTTTAGAATATAAAAATTATACAAACAATGATCTTCCTGTCAGGAGATGTATTAAATAAGTGACATCAGCAAAAACTCATTTCCCAAATATAACTCCTTAATTAACATTTTCTCTGATCTTGAGCAGTTCCTGTTTTTCCAAGGAGCATCAAAGGTTTTTACAACTCTACAGTTTGTCACCTAGGTGTAATACAGCTTTACAGGAATCAGCTTTTCTGAAGTCATAAAATGTATATTTTAGTTTCCCAGCTTCAGAGGCAGGAGGTCATAAAAAGCTATATACTGCAACTTCTCAAGGAAGTTAATTATATTGCAGAGACCTCCTGGTGTAATATTTCCCATTATTCTCACTAAAACCTGGAGGGGGGGGGGCGGGGGGCATGGCACAGCTGCCTTGCCTTATGGAGACAATCACACACTACATTTTTATATTATAAATATCAAAGAACAGTCGTAGCCAGCTAGCCAAGCATCACAACCACTGCATCAGAACTTGGGTGGTTACTGCTACACTGTTAGTGCCCAAGCCACAAGTTGCACCTGTGTCTTGCCCTGATTCCTTGGGCTTCCTAGAGCTTGTTTTGGCTGCTGTCAAGCCTTTATCTTTATTTATAGCATATAATTCTAATAACTTCTTGATTTCTGCCCGGGTACAAATGTTAACTGTGCTATATTAGGTGAAACTGGACTCTAATTTCACCAAATGTCCAGTTAAGTGCCAGAAAACGGGTTTGTAAGTCACGCTTCATACACTTGAATGAAGCGCGGTCCGGTGCTCTCCCTGGACAGATGTCGCAGGGTGGAACCGGTGATATGGAAGTGGAAGGGATTGCATGGCTAGACCCTGAGGGCAAATTATGATCCCTTCCTTACGGAGCCTCCTCTTATGTGTTACAAACACCAAGAAGGGTATTCTTTAATTGCTTGTTTAAGGTTGTGTCTTGGTCACTGGGTTCACAGTTCTGTGCTCTAGACACCAGGCTATACTGCTGTTCTATACGTCACCTGTCTGTTGTGTTGCTGCTGCTGCTCTAATTCTGGTGCCAGTTATTGCAGTCATCCTTCATTTAACTAGGATATGTCATTAACATTAAAATCTCTTTTCTTGCAAGAGAGAGAATTGATGAAAAGGTGTCAAGACATAATAGTAATGCAATTAGTTTCTGCCATTCAAAATCTGACAACAAATAATTATCCTGTTAGTCATCTAAAGCAGGAACAGGTATTGCTTATGGGTTCATCTGAAATACCTGTACATTCTCTCAAAGAAACAAGTGCACTGAGTTTTCTGTCCTTTCCAGTACATTCATATACATACTGTACTCCTATTCACATTTATACATAGACACAAAATTACCTTTCAACTCTTGAAATGGTCACGTATGGATTTTTTGTCAGTAAGCAGCTTTTTAAAGTCCTTTCTATCTTTTATGAGCTGTTCGATGTGTGTTGTAGCCCGATGGCTCATTTAGAAAGAGTCAGCATAATGAAATGCTGACTAAAAAAACTGATCAGATCTGGAAGCAAAGGCATTGCTTTGTATCGACATTGGAATGTAAGTGTGATGGGGTTATGGGTTCTTTACAATGAAACATGAACCTTAATGTTGCAGCAGGGAAGCCCATAGGAACAGAGAAAAACTGAAAGATTTTTTTCCCCTGCTTTTTTCCTAAGGGGTTCAAATGTTTTAATTTCTCTGGAACTCTGTCAGAACACCATGACTGAAAGCAGTTCCTAGGTCCATAACCGAATGATTCAGTATCAAGGAGCCACATAACTGCTGTTTGCATACATTGCAGGAAATCCAAATAACACTTGAAGTGAATCTAATAGAGTTGAGCCTTCATCGGTTGACAAATCCACACTAGACGATACAGCTCATTTAGGCTACTTGGTGGCCCAGCGGGTAGCGCGTCATACTCCTGCGCCAGCAATCCAGGTGCAGGAGCTTGGTCGGGTGTGCAAAGGGGCTGGGGTAGTGTTGTCGTAGCACTCCCAGCTGTGTAGGGATGGCCTTGGTTCTGCCACCGCAGTGACCCCTGCAGTGGGCTGAGGAGCTTAACTCTTCTGCAGGGGCATTGCCTTGTGCGTGCGAAACCTGGCAGGCACTGCCCATCATTGAGGAGGAGGGAGGGTCTAGGGGATAGGGAGAAGAAAACAGAAACATCCATGCTTCCCGAACCTGTTTGTGTGATAGTTGTTGGTACTCTCAAACCCCACACTTTGTGGTTCCCCATTGGCTTTGACAGTGGGCAGAGCAGCAGAGGTCACTGGACACAAGGAACAGAAGTACTGTAGTATGAAGGTAGTGGTACAGGAACAAAAAGTAGAAACATGGTGACAGCAGAAGGGGGACTGCATGGTCCATCTAGTCTGCCCATGGGCCTAGCCCTTCTACCTTAACTGCTATGTTTCTGTGTGCTAATAAAAAGTGCAAATCAGTTATTCCCTTACGGGAAGAGACTAGGTACCTATTTTTTTTGTTTATTTCAAATTTTTATCATCTCCTCTGCTACCATGAACTCATCAGTGTGTGCCCTACCAAAGATCATTTATTCTGACAGCATGGGAATCTTTCTGCCTGTATAAGGGGTATGACTAGGGCACCAGCAAGCTGTTTGAATGAAGTACGTAAAGGTAGGAGGAGAAAGAGGCCACTGTGGTTCTCAAAGGAGGTAGCTAAGGTGGCAAGGGAGGAAAAAATAGTTTTTAGAAAGTACAAGAAGACCCAGACAGAGGGGGACAGGGAGGTATATCTAAACAAACAGAGTGAGCCAGGAAGGAGGCTGAGGGCAGCTAAGACATAGAGGAGAGGAGAGGAGAGGATCACCAAGGAGGACAAAAAAGGGGATAAGACTTACTTCAGGTATCTGAGTGAAAAGTGGAAAGCAAGGGGTGGGATAGTGAGGATCAAGAGAGTGGGGGGGGTGTGCAGAAGAAAATTATGAGAATGCTAAAATCTTAAATGAGTATTTCTGCTTAGTCTTCACAGTTGTGGGGCAACATGTATCAGTAGGTACTGGGGGGAGGGGTGAATGGACACAAGTCCATTATCAGAGGAGGGAGTCCAAAAGCAGATTGGAAACCCTAAAAGAAAACAAGATGATGGGGCCAAATGGGATTCGCCCAAGGGTTCTAAAAGAACTGAGCATGATGTTAGCCACCTTGTGGCAACACTGTTCAGCACTTCATTGAAGATTGGCGGGGGTCCAGAGGACTGGAGGAGGCTGATGTGATCCCTCCACACAAGAGCGCTGGGAGGGGGATAGCAATTACAGGCCAGTCAGTCTCACATCAGTGGTGGGGAAAGACTCTACTGAATGAAAGGCTGATGGAATACGTGGAGGTAAGTGGGCTTCGGGACCACCGGCAGCATGATTTCCCGGGGGGAGGGCGTAATTTAAAACAAATAATTTATTTGGGTGACTAGGGAAGTGCATCAGAGGAGGGCAGTGGATGTGGTCAGTCTGAACTTCAGTAAGGCTTCCGGCACTGTGGTGCAAAGGAGGCTAATAAAGAGAAATGTAGCAGTCTTGGGGGTTTGGGAGAAGGTGGTAAGCTCGATATCAAACTAGTTGAAGAGTAGGAGGCAGAGGGTGGTGGCAAGCAGCAGTCACTCGGGACAGGAGAGTGTCCAGTGGAAGGCCTTGTGTATCAGTACTGGGTCCTGTCCTCTTCTTCCATATAGATTTTTGTCACTTCTCTGTGGCAGGCTGAGCGGCTGTATCAGCCCTGTCTCAATGTACTGTGGCTGTCCCGAGTCTCCGTCTGTCCCCCCGATACCAGATGGGCTGTCTATGTCAGCATGAAGAGCTTCATTAAGACCAACCTCCATTTTTCTTCCAGTTTTGCCCCAGGGCATAGCACATACATACGCATGTGCACAAGCACTACATCTCCGAGGGAGGTGCTCAAGCTATGCTGTTCCCACCCTTTTCCTAATTAGCTGGAGCAGCACATGCCACCATCTGGCTTCTGCCAAGTGGCAGTCAAGCGGCAAGTCATGGGAACCCCCCCCCAAGGGAAGAGAACAGTCCTGTGGCCGCTTAATCTTCCATCTCCAGGCAGGCCCCTGAGTGACCTGAGTCTGTTCCCAAACCTGGGTCGCTGGCATGGCAGCAGGGAGGCATGGATGTCTCAATCCACTGGGCCAATGGGCTCTGTCCTCTTCAGTGTCTTCATAAGTGACATTGCTGAGGAACTGGAGGTGAAGACATGTCTCTTTGTGGATGATCCATAAATGTGCAGCAGGTTGGACTCCTAGAAAGGGATGGAGAGAATACAAAAGGATCTGGGGAAACTAGAGGAGTGCTCTAGGGTGTGGAATCTAGGTTTCAGTGCCAAAAAGTGCAACGTCATGCACCTGGTGGGAGGAAACTTGGGGACTGTGTATAACATGGGGGGGGGGTTACTTACATCACCAAGCAAGAGAGGGACCCTGGGCTAATCATATCTGATGAGCTCAAGGTAGCAGGGCAGTGTGACAAGGCACTAGGCAAGGCTAGTGCGATGCTGGGGTGTATAGGAAGGGGGATATCCAGCAGGAGAAGGGAGGTGGTTTGCCACTGTATTACTAGTGGGACTCCACCTAGAGTGCTGTGTCCAGTTCTGGAGACTACACTTCTGCAAGAACATAGAGAGGGTGGAAGCTTTCCAGAGGAGGGCTACCAAAATGGTGCTGGGTTTGTACGAGAAACCATATGAGGAGAGACCCCAGGAGCTCAGTATGTACTCCCTGGAGAAGAGGAGAGTGAGAGGGGACATGATTGAGACCTATAAGTACCTCATGGGTGTGAACAAGATACAGGAGGGGAGTCTGTTTCAGAGGAGGAAGAGGAAAGAACACGGGGGCATGCAATTAAGATTGAGGGGGCAGTTTAAGAGGGATGTGAGGAAATACGTTTCACAGAATGGGTGGTAAGCACCTGGAACAGCCTGCCAAAAGAGGTGGTGGGGCAAAGACAGTGGGGTGCTTGAAGCATGCGTGGGATAGGCACATGGGCATAGTATGTAGAGGAAAAGTTGGATGGAAGGACACCGGTTACCAAATAAGGTCCAGGGTGTAGTAACTGGCAGGGAAACAAAGAGTAGACAAGCTAGGCCTACCAGTACTTTTGTGCTGTTAAATTCTCTGTTTCTCTATATTTTTCCCCTGCTCTTTCCACAACCCTCCAACCCAGCTGTGCCACAGAGGCAATCCCTACCAAATGCTCTCAGCAGTAGTGGCCCTCTGTGAAGGAGGTAGAGAACCCACCTCACTGGCCCACCGGAGGGTCACTGCAGGAGTGTAAATGGGATGTCTTTCCAGCCTAACAATAAATGGTTTTCATTACTAGTGTTCCTTTGCTGACAATGAAAAATCATCCTCTTATCTTTCCCTGCTTATCAGCAAAATCTTTGCTGCTTACTCTGGCAGAGATAAAACGTTTTTTTTGTAAATATCTTTTTTTAGTTATTCCAACAAACTAACAGATTAACATAAAATATTGTGCATTTCTGGTATGAATTCATTTACATTTGATGAGACAGAAATTTGTTATACGTACATTTCAAGGCTTTGATGATTTTATTTATTAACAATATTCATCCATTTTGGGAGTCTGATCCCTACTCAGCTTGAGGACCTCCCTTTAGGGACTCTTGTCTATCAATTCTTTGCCTTGTATATAGTAACCTTCAGATCTACTGGATAGTATTCATTGTATGTGGTAGTTTCCACTAGTTTCTAGGTTCCTAAATTCTCTCATTTTGGGCTTTATTTCCTCTACCTCTGTGTGCATCATGTTGTCCCTGGGTTCTCAAACCTCTGGTTCTTACCTCTAGGGAATAAAGGTATAATCATGCTGCATCACATATATTACCCATGATGTCCATCTTGTTCTATGTACTGTATACCGTTATCTAATCTATCATTCAGTCTAAATGTTATTTTTTCCATTTGGTATATTTAATTTACTAATTTTCTCCACTGCTGTATGGTTGCCACCTGTGGGGTTAACCACTTCTGAGTGATAAATTTTTTAGCAGCTAGCATCATTATTCTCAGGAGGTATTTTATACGTCTGTCTTTGATTGTGTTGGGGTAGATGTGAAGCAGACAGAGCTGTGCTGTTAGTTGTATAGGGGTATGCAGCACTATTGCGTGTTCTATGTCCTGATATAAATTGCTCAACCTGGGGCATGACCAAACTATATGTGTATGTCCCACTCGGTGCTGCCCGCATCCTCTCCAGCATTCAGAGGATGGATGTGCCTCATATTTGGCTGTGATTACTGGTGTCCAAAAATATTAGTTTAAGTGCTTCCAGGCGTATTCATGCCATATGTGTGAGGAGGTGACCCTACCTACCTCGAGGCATCCCCTCTTGCAGTCTGTTATGTCTAGGTGTATGTCCATCTTATCCTCCAATTTTGGCGCCACATATTCAGTGTGGCACTGGTATGTGAGCTGGAGGGCTTTATAGATGTTGGATATTAAATGTGTGAGATTAGCTGAGTCTCTATGGAGTATCAAGGCTCCTATTAAGGCAAATCTTTCCCCTGGGTCTCTTGCTACTATGGTTACAGTCATAAAGAAATGTCTCGGCCGGCCCGGTGGCGCAGAGGGCTGAGGCGTTGAACGCCACACCTCGCTCCACACCGGCGACCCGGGTTCGGGAGCGGACTCGGGTAGCCGGTGGGTCGGCCGGGGGGAGTTGGGCTTGAGCATCCGACGACAGCTCGCCTACTCGCGTGGGATTGGCCATATTCGCTTCGTACGACCCTCGAGCGGAGGCTCGAGGAAGCACATGCCCGCACAGGGGATTGGTCGGACGTCCGCCAAGCAGATCAGACGTCGACGTACGTGTCATGACGTCAGGGGGGAGTATCTGCTAAGGGGAGGGAGAAAACAGGAAAATGGAAGCCTGCCTCGTCCGGGAGGAAGCGGGCCCTGGGACATGCCCACGATTTGCCAGCGCCCTCACAAAGTCCACGGGCCGACTTAAGTTACGGGGAGTGCCTCTACCTCGCTCCCCACCTGGGGTAACCGCGGCTCCATGGGGGCCTGTGGACTGTGTGAGCTGGGTCGCAGGTAGCGGGATGTCCTCGGGACAACGCCGAAGGGTCGGAGGAGGCAGGCTAGAGGAGAATAAAATACAATTTCAAAAAAAAAAGAAATGTCTCACCTGTAGGTATCTGAAAAATTTGCTACATGTCAATCCATATTGTTGCTGTACTTCTAGGAAGGATTTCATGTGACCCCCCCACATAATTGGTGGATGTACACAATGCCTAGGTGTTGTCATTCTGTAAAAGCTGTATCTGAGGTGGCAGGTATGAAGTCTGGGAGCCATGCCAGGGGGCATATCTAGATCTGCTGGGGGTATATGTGAGTTTCTGATGCTACCTGCTCTCAGGTCTCCCTTACTACTTGTATCCAAGGGTTCACTCTGTCTTTCTCATATAAATCTTTTCTCCCATGTATGTATTTTATCATTTCCTGAAAGGGGAGAAGTGTTTTCTCCATGTCTAGCCATTGTATTCCAGTAGCTTGCGAATACCAGTAAAAGAGTATCCACAGCTGGGCTGCTGTGTGGTAGAGTTTAAAGTCTAGTGAGCTCAATCCTCCCCTCTTTTTCGGGAGCATGAGTGTGGAGTACTTTACTCTGGGTTTTTGGCCTCCCCAGATATATCTGGATATTTCCAAATTCCATTTCCTCCAATCTTGTTTAGGTACCTGGAGTGGGATGTTCTGGAATATATAGAGGAATCTCGGTAGTATTACCATTCTCACCGAGTCAGTACTCCTTATCAGTGTCAGTGGGAGTGTCCTCCATTTCTGACAGTCCTCCTCCAGCTGACATGTTAATGGTATGTAGTTAACTTATTTATTTTATTTGTTTAGAAAATTGGAATTACCACTCTTTGAGTCATAGACTCGTTTCCAAAGGCTCCACATCAGAATAAAACATAGACATTCATACAGTACATACATAGAATAAATGTGGGTGAGCAATCATACAAAGTATAAGTACAATGAGTACTGGTTAATGCCTATACATTTGGTAGCTAAAACAGGGCAGAGCTATCGACATATTTACCTAATGAGCGGTTAAGACCTATACAACTGGTAGCTAAAGCAATGCATGATATTAGTTGGTAGTAAGCCACCTCAGGGAGGCCTTGTCTATTAAGCTTTGTAGTGTTCACTTGCCTGCATATTACTCCGGAATCCCATCCACTGTGTAACCTTTTGGGATATCGGCTGTATAGCAAAAATGTATCGTAGCTGCCTTGAGTATCTGTTTACTGTTCTGTATTTCCTGTGTGTTTACTAATTGTAATATTTCCTGATTCTCCTCCCCCAGAACGCATCTGGAATTGAGCAGTCTCCACTCAGCATGCCTTCCTGGTAAAACTCTTAAATAAATGAATAAATAAAATGCATAATACAATGCATTCATAGTCCAGTGCAGCTATATAGTAACCAAGGGAGGTGAGGAGCCTGTAGGCTAGAAATAGTGAGGGCTCTCCACTGCCAGGTCAAGGGCAGGTGCGTGGCCTAGCGGCATGGTGCATGATCCACAGGTTACCGGTTACACTGGCATTGACGTGAGGAGAGGATATAGGCCCTTAAGGCAGCTTTAAAAGTACCTAGATTGGCGATTGATATGATGGCTGGTGGGAGGGCATTGTACCAGGATGGAGCTCTAGATGTTAAGCATCGCAGGGCCAGGGTGGTCCTGACCCTAGGCACCTTCCAGATAGTTTTTGGGGTGGCCCGTGTGGATGCTGAGATGGTGGCTGCCTGAAGAGAAGCCATGACACCTATTGGGGTTAAACCCAGGTGGATTTTTTTGGTGAAGAGACATGTCTGGTATAATAGTCTTTCCTCAAAGGAGAGGATATTGGTGAGCACGTATAGGGTGCAGCTATGTGTATTTCTGTTGGCACCAGAGAGGAGCCTGCAGGCCTTATTGATGACTATTAGTATTTGATGAAGCGCCATAGGGTTGGCGGCAGCATAGATTTTGAGGCCATAGTCCACCAGTGATAAGATTGAGGAGGTAATGGCTAGGTGAAGTGCGTCAGGTAGCAGGCAGTCTTTATGTCTGTACAGGAGCCAGTGCGGGTGTTGGTGGCAGAGATCAGGATTTTTATATGTTCGTGGAACGAGAGGGAAGAGTCAAATGTAATACCTAGATACTTATACTTTTGGACCTGTTCCAGTGGGATGAGAGAGGTGGAGAGTATTTCAAGGGGGAAATCCTTTGATCTCTTTTGGCTTTGGGCATAGAGCATCGTCTTAGTTTTTTTAATGTTGACCTCAAATCTGTATTCAGCAAACCAGTGTTCAGTCTGAGTGAAGGAGTTTTGTAAGGTTCGCTGGAGAGAGAGAGAGAGAGGATCAGGATGTGTGGCGTAAAGAACAGTGTCGTCTGCGTAGAGGAGAAGGTTGCCGGGGCAGGATTTAAGCAGGGTGTTGAGGTAGATGCTGAATAGCAGGGGACCCAGGATAGATATGGTATTATTAATTTTAACACATTGGGTTCTAGATGAAAGATAGCTGGAGAACCATGAGAGTGGACAATGAGAGACCTCAATTTTTTGTAATGTGTTAAGAAGGAGGGGGTGAGAAACTGTGTCGAAGGCCACTGAGATAGTGGCATATTGCCATGTTTTAGGGATCTCTTCTTCCCTTCATAAAGTCTTTTCAGCAAATGAGGCAGCCTAATGCCTAGGTATTTAAGATCTTGGCGATCCCATCGGAAAGGGAATGATTCTTTCAACTTTGGGCTTGGGGTATAGTAAAGAGGCAGGGCCTCCATTTTGTTAGTGTTCAGTTTATATGCCAAAATCTCACTAAATGTTGTGAGGATCTGGAAGACTTCTGGGATGTTTTTTTCTGGGCTCTGTACGTAAAGAAGAATGTCATCCACGTAGAGGGCTGCTCTATGCTCCCTGTCTCCCACCTCTACTGCTTTGTAGTGGGGATTCTGCCTGATTGCTTAGGCCAGTGGCTCTAGATAGATCGTGAAGAGAAGAGGCGAAAGGGGGCATCCCTGTCGTGTACCCCATCTCAGAGGGAAATGTTGTGTGATGTGCCCATTTACTTTGATGGTGGCCCTAGGGTCCACGTACATATTTTGCAGAATCTTTATTAGTTTCTCTGTGAAACCCATTTTTTGCAGTGTGGTGTACAGATAGGGCAAGGAGACCCTGTCAGTGGCCTTCTCTGCATCAAGGCTGAGGATTACTGAGGGTGTGCAATGTTTACTGAGCTGTTGTAGTATATGCAGTGTTCTTATTTTATCTCCTGTTTGCCTACCTCTGATAAACCCTGTTTTGTCTGAGTGTGTAAGATGAAGGAGTGTGTTTCCCATTCAGTGTGCTAGAATTGATGTAAAAAATTTATAATCAGCATTCAGCACTGAAATGGGTCTATATGGAGTACATTCATCAGGCTTTTTGCCTGGCTTTGGTATCACTGAGATAGTGGCATATTGCCATGTTTTAGGGATCTCTTTCCCCCTTCACCTCATTGCATACTCAAAGTAATTGGGGTGACGGTTGTTCTTTATGTGCTTTATATATTTCGATAAATATCCATCTGGCCCTGGGGCTTTTTGTGTTTTTGCTTTACTTACCACGTTCTCTAGTTCTTGCATTGTAATTGGCATTGTGAGTGTCTCTGCTATTTTGAGAGGGAGTGTCTTCAGGTTCAGGGACCCAAGGAATTCCTTAGTGGCTTCTTGGTTGTGGTTTCCTTCAGGTGTATATAATTTTAGATAGTGATCCTGAAAAACTTTTACTATCTTAACTGTCTCCCTTTCTACTTGTCCAGTACCTGGATGCTTGATCCCTGCTATTGTGGTTCTGTGTTTTGGCACCTTAGCTGATATGCTAGTACTCTAGATGCTCTGGGGCCAACTTCATAATATTTTTGTCGAAGATAGGAGAGGGTCAACTCTGTTTTATGTCTGTAGATCTCCTGTATCTCTTCCTTCACCTTTTTCATTGGTGTTGTAACTGACTGGTCTCCCTGCTTATGTACTTCTTATAAGAAGTGAAATGTCTCTAACTTGTCATGTAATTGTTGTCTCTCCTTATTTTTCCTTGCGGAATAGCTATTATTTGTCCTCTGAGTACTGTCTTTATTGTGTTGCATATTACTGTCTCTTGGCAGAGATAAAACTAAGGATCTGGCTCCACATGAGTCCTTTGGTGTGTGTGTGTGTGTTTGTGTTTCTGTACAGTATGTTGAGAGAGGAACATTCTGACAGTGTGGAATTGTGCAGAATTTTAAATCCCTACAGTCCATGGTAAACATTCCGTATGTTGAATGCAAGGAAAAACACAGAGATAAAAACAGGATGAAGAAATGAGGCAATAATATAGTACTATATAAACAAGCAAGAGAAAAGGTGGGAAAATACAGTTACATAGGCAGAGACCGGTCCAAACTGCTTAAAGGAGAACTGCACTGAACATGTAAGTCATTTTTCCCAATAGAACCTGTTTTTTTTTTTTTCTAAGTACTGTTTACATTTCTTTTATTGTTCCATCTATACAGGCTTTTTAGTAACCTTTGTGGGTGTTTCTGTGTTACAATCTGGTGATAAGAGCCATTTTAGAACTGTGTGATGTAGTTTATGTCCCCTCAACTACTGAGTTCTATAATAGAACATGGATGCATTGTGCCAACAATAGAAGAGTAGAACAGGGACATAAACTACATCATGCAGATCTAAAATGGTTCTTACCAGCAGCATGTAAATTAGAAAATTAGAAACGCCCAGTGGGATAACTAAAAAGCCTGAATAGCTAGAGCAATAAAAGAATTTGAGCCAGTATTTAAAAAAAAAAAAGCTTCTGCTGGGGAAAATGACTTCTAGATTCAGTGCAGTTACATAGAAACATAGAAACATAGAATTTGATGGCAGATAAGGACCGCTTGGCCCACCTAGTCTGCCCATTTTCCTACCTAACAGATAAGCTGCAGATCCTAATTAACCAACAGCTTACTTAATCCTACCCCCACTAGGACTGCCTTATGTCTGTCCCATGCATTCTTGAATTCCCCCACTGTTTTTGACTTCACGACCTCCTCAGGGAGGCTGTTCTATGCATTCCCAACCCTCTCTGTGAAACAATACTTCCTCATATTACCTCTGAGCCGACCCCCCTCTACCTTCAAATTGTGCCCCCTTGTTCTTGTACATCTCTTTTTCTGAAAGATGCCACCCTCTTGGACTTTGTTGATTCCCTTGAGGTACTTGAAAGTTTCTATCATGTCCCCTCTCTCCCTCCTTTCCTCAAGGGTATACATCCCTTTAAGTACTCCACTCCTTTAAGTACTGTATATTCCCGAATTACATAAAAGCACATGCATTTACATAGAAACACAGACTTTGACGGCAGATAAGGACCACTTGGCCCACCCAGTCTGCCCATTTCCCTACCTACTGGATAAGCTGCAGATTCTAGTTAACCAACAGCCTATTTCCTGCCACCCTCCCACTACAATTGCCTTGTGTCTGTCCCATGCATGTTTGAATTCCCCCACTGTTTTAGCCCCAACAACCTCCCCAGGAAGGCAGTTCCATGCATCCACCACTCTCTCCGTGAAAAAAGATTTCCTCACATTACCCCAGAGCTGTTCCTCCTCTATCTTTAAATTGTGTCCCTTATTCTACACATCTCTTTTCTGAAAGATGCTACTCTCCTGGACTTTGTTGATTCCCTTGAGGTACTTGAACGTTTCTATCCTGTCCCCCGTCCCTCCTTTCATCAAGGGTATACATATTAAGCTCTCTGTCTCTCTTCATATGATTTCTGATGCAGACCCTGCACCATTTTAGTTGCCCTCCTCTGGACTGCTTCCATCCTGTCTATGTCCTTGCATAGATGGGGTCTCAAAACTGCACACAGTACTCCAGATGGAGTCTCAAAACTGTCTGTACAGAGGGATAACCACTTCCCTTTTCTACTTGTGATGCCCCTTCCTATGCATCCCAGTATCCCAGCTCTCCTTACTGACTTCTCACATTGCTTACCCACTTTTAGATCATCTGATATGACTACCCCCAAGTCCTGTTCCATTTTTGTTGTTGTTAGTACCTCCCCTGCTATTGTGTACTCTTCTCCTGGGTTTTTGTTTCCCAGGTGCATTACTTTGCACTTCTTTGCATTGAATCTAAGTTGCCATATGTCTGACCATTCCTCAAACCTTGCCAAGTCCTTTCTCATCTTTTCTACCCCACCTTGTGTATCAACTCTGTTACAGATCTTTGTATCATCTGCAAAGAGGCATACCTTTCCCTCCAGACCCTCTGCAGTGTCACCTATAAAGATGTTAAAGAGGACTGGACACAGTACTGAGCCCTGAGGTACTCCACTAGTGACCCCCCTTTCTTTGGAATGTGTTCCTCACTATTACCTTCTGTGTCCTGTTGTGCAGCTAGTTTGCAACCCAGGCTACCATCCTGGGACCTACTCCCCAAGCTGGCTAACTTGATTATTAATCTTTTATGTGGGACTGTGTCAAATGCCTTGCTAAAGTCTAGGTAGGCCATATCCAAGCCCTCCCTGGTCTGTTACTTTGGTCACCCAGTCAAAGAAATCTATTAGATTTGTCTGACATGACCTTCCCGCTGTAAATCCATGCTGCTTGGGTCCTAGCCCCACTGGCCTCTAGGTACTCAACATTTCTTTCTTTCAGAAGTGATTCCATCATTTTCCCTACCACTGAGGTCAAACTTGCAGGTCTGTAGTTTCCTGCTTCTGCCTTGCTCCCACTTTTGTGAAGGGGAATCACATCTGCCCTCCTCCAGTCCTCAGGTACCACCCCATCCTCCCATGATTTGTTAAAAAGTGTGGTCAGTGGTGTCACTAGGTCCTCCCTTAGTTCTTTTAGGATTCTGGGGTGAATCCCATCAGGCCCCATTGCTTTGTCCACCTTGAGTTTTAGGAGTTCTTTCAGGACTCTTTCTTCTGTAAATGGACTGGTGTCAACCCCCCTACCCAGAGTGCTTCTATTGTCTGGTTTAGGTAACTCCTCCTCATCTTCTTTTGTGAATACTGAGCAAAAGTATTCATTCATATATGGGTGTTTCAAGAGAAATCTACCCCTCCACCCAAACAATATGTGGGGTTCAAATGTTTTGAACACATTTCCATTAAAATACTGTACCTGTATTGATTTGAAATGCAAATAAGGTAACAGATATTTTCTTCCTTATAAAAAAGCATGCCACACGATTTTCATTTTCATTTATTGCCCCCGGCCCCATTACCAGACTATGGACTGTTGCCATTATAGTGATATCATCGCACTTCTCAGGTGCATTGAGTGGCACTCAGTTGCACCTCGTGCCCAAACACATCTAATGTGTGCAGTTATATCACCATAATGCACACATTGTTATGTCTTATTGCATACATAGTTGCTGTGTACATAAACAACATCTTAAAGAAGAATGTTACAAGTAACTTGCATTAGTGAGGCGCAACTGAGTGCCACTAAATGGACCTGAGAAGTGCAAGTATATCACTGTAATGGCAATAGTCCATATTCTGGTAATGAGGGGTAGCTAAAAACAATAAAAGACAATGAAATGTGTTCCCCCGCTCACCTCCAGACAGCCAATTAGAACCCACACAGTAGTACGTCAGCCCACCACTGCCCATCGGCCTGTCCATGCGAAAGACACAAAGGACAGGGAACATATATGCCGGAGTCAGCCGGGGATCAGCCGGTCTACCAGCTACTTTGCTCCACACCACTCTGGTCTCCTCCTCCCAATGCAGTGTATGTAGGTTGCTAAAACATTACATTAGTAGTAGTACTGTATGTTATTGGCGTGAGTACGTTCTACTGTTTGTAGTCTGCATTCCCCATAGGGCTGTACTGTGTCCACTTTGTTATATTACTAAAGTCTTAGTTGTTTTTTTTTTTTATTTATATTTTTATGGTATTTTTCCCCAGTTTTCTCCTGCCCCCATCTCAGTTGCATGCGCATGTGGAGGCACGCGCCACACTTCGAGACACCCTCCCTAATTGCCACCCCCTCCTGCCTGTGCTGCCATTGGACCTCCACCCGGTGGCAGCAGAAGTACGGGGGGGGGAGTGACAACCTCCCTAGGAGAGGAGAGCTACCAGTAGGTTGCTCAATCCTGCTCCCCGACATCCCGAGGTCATTCCCGAACCCGAGTCGCTGACGTGAGGTAAGGCAGGATGCCTCAACCCCCTGTGTCACCAGACCAACAGCTTTAGTTTTATTGTGTATTTCCTCTTCATATCAGGTGTGCCTTACTAAGTGTGTACGTTACTACTGACTACAGTCTGCATTCCCAGTATAGGGCTCTATTGAGCTCTTGTTGTTATATTACTACAGCCTTAGTTTGATAGTGTGTTCTCTCCCTGTATCGGTTTTTGCTTGCTAATATTGTGTTTATTCTACTTGCGTATCGTTATTACCTTAACTAATGGTGCCTTATACCTTAAACTAATAGTGCATACCATCTTTATCTGCTTAATTATATTCAGCTTGTGATCTTGTTGCTTCTGAACTGTATGCCATCTTTTGCACTCTGTCCCTGTAGAGTGTCTGACCCCTACTATGCCTCATCTCCAACTCCTCATTCTCAGCACCATACCTGCCTGACTTACTCCTCAACCTTGCCTACCTCAACCCCCCTCCAAAATCCTTTGGCTGCCTCGCTCTCCCCTCTCCCTTTCTTTCTGCATTTAGCACAATCTCCTCTTTAGGGCCCCTTTCCTTTCCCACTGCACCTCTTCTCCCCTTCCCCTGTGCTGCCTCGGTAGTGCTCTTTTCAATCTTCCTCCCTACTCTTACCTTTTCTATTTGCCCTAAACTCCTTATCTCGGGTCCCTCTGTCTTTCCTTAGTTCACTGTGCTTCTTACTTCCACTTTACTTCTTATCAACTGCACAAACTCCCTATATAGCGTCCCCCTTTCTCTGTACTCAATGTACTGCTCCTGTTCTACCTGCCCCATGTCCTCTTCTCTACTCTTGCCAACTCATTTTCCTCTCCTCCCCACTTCTATTAAGTGTTTGACCCTTCAGCCTCTCTAATATGCGGCTTATCACCCTTTCTCTCCTTCCCCATCTATGTTCTCTAACCTCCCTCCCTCTTACATGGTTTCATTCCCCCCTACCCCTTCTCCTTCCCCCTCAACTTCTTCTGCCTTGCCCTCTCCAGCCCTCCCTCCTTCCATTCCCCATGGCTCCCAGCTGCTCCTCCTCCCCTCCTCCTCCTCCTTGTGGCTCCACTTGGACTCCCTTAGATCCTTTCTTCCCCCCTGCCCCCTTTGTCCCCTCTCTTCTCTTCGCCCACCATGCAAACGCATCTCTGACTACATTAAACTCTTCATCTCGCTGCTGCTACTTGTGGCAGATGATATTGAATCCAACCCCGGCCTTGCACACTCCCCTCCCATTTGTCTACCCAGAGGACTGAGAGTGGCACATGTCAGAAGCCTCCTCACTTAGATCAGCTGCAGACTCTCACTGTTACTCTGCAACCTGATATGTTAATAATCTCAGAGTCTTGGATTTCTCACAAGATCTCTGATACCGCAATAGCTATCCCTAGGTACAGTCTTACCCGGCAGGATCGTGCAAAGCGGTGAGGTGGTATTGCCATCTACCTCTCTTCCACCATCCAGTTTATTCCTGTACTCTGTGTCACCTTTCCCTCTGCCTATGAACAGCTCCTCCGCAAATTCTGTCCCTATCTTTGTGGCTGGTGTCTAATGCTGCCCTGTCCTGTCCCCCTTATCTGTCACGGAGCTCCCTACCTCTCTCTCCACTCATGCCTCAGCCGGTGAGCTACTCAGTCTTGCAGACTTCAGTATTAATTGGCTCCCCCCACCCCACAGTCGAAACTCGCCCAAAATATTAAGTCTCTCCAGTCACCATCCTAGATCCCTCAATCACTCCCTATTGGACTGGCTACTTTCCTCTCACTCTCACCATAGCACAGATGCTGGCACCTTCCCTGATGCACTTAGTGACCACCACATGGTCTATTGCATATGCAAAATTCATTGCCCCAAAGCCCCCCCTCCCCATATCCTCCAGATTTGGTCCTTCCAGTTGCTAAACTTGTCTTTGTGCCATGTTGACTTGGTAGCTACTGACTAGTTCCCTATTTCTTCAGCCAGTAGCATTGACTCTGCTCTCAACTACTTTCTCTCCAAATTTATGTAAATCTGGGATCTGCATACCCCCCTCAGGAAAACCACGGTCCATGGTTCCCACCTCCCCTGGATCTCAGCCAAATTACTGGCCTGCCTACATACACGCGATCTAGTCTGGAAGACCCATAAGTGCTCTGGTTCCCCAAATGACCTTAAAGGGACAGTAAACATTGCTGGGTCACACAAATTGTGACAGCTCATAAAACAATCTTTCAAATTAGGTATTTGGCTTACCTGTACGTGTCAGGAGTCCTGAGTTATGAATACCAAAATCATCTGTAAATCAGAACAAGGTAGCAGCCATTTCATTGAATCATGAGACCAGCAGTGATGTCACTGAGGGGGGCAAGCTGTAATTAACAACATGCAGCTTGCCCCTCAGTAACATCACTTCCTGTTTTAAAATGACTGCCTGCTGCCTTGTTGTGATTTACGGAGTAATTAGATACTGTAGTTATATCTCAGGAGTCCGGACACTTACAAGGATGTCCAGTGCCTTGTTTGAAATATCTTTACAAGAGCTTTCACAATTTGAGTGACCCCTGCAGTGTTTACTGTCCCTTTAACAGGTACCTAGCCCTACGGAATGCTTGTACCAGAGCCACCAGGCTTGTCAAGGCTGAGTGCTTTTCTTCCTCCTTCCAGAATAACCTTGGTCACCCCACCAAATTCTGGAAGGTCTTGCATTCCCTCTTCTCCCTCAAGTCCCAGTCTTTCCCCCTGTCCTCAAGGTGGGTGACACCCTCATTTCTGACCTCCTTTCTGTTGCCTCAGGAGTTCACCTCCTTCTTCACCTCCTGTGCCTCCTCCCAGCTTTCCTCCCTCCCCAACCCCTCCCGCTGCCCCACTCGTCATCTCTCCATCTTATAGAAACATAGAAGTTGTCTGAAGATAAGGACCTCTTGATCCACCTAGTCTTCCCAGTTTTCCCTGCCTACTGTGCCACCACAGACCCTATTTGATCTCCAGTCATCTCTTCCCCTTGCCTTAGAGCCAAGGTCCCCTTGTATCTGTCCCATGCATGCTTGAATTCTGTCAGCGTTTTGGCACCCACCACCTCTGCTGGAAGGCTGCTCCAGGCATCCACCACCCTCTCCGTGAAGAAGTATTTTCTCCCATTTCCTCTGAACCTCCCCCGCCCCCAACTTCATAGCATGACCCCTTGCCTCGAGCTTTATTTTCTATGGAAAATGCTACCTTCCTGTACCTTATTAATACCTGTTAGGTATTTGAATGTTTCTATCGTACCCCCCTTTTCCCTCCTCTCCTCCAGAGAGTACATATTCACTTCACTGAGTCTCTCCTCATGGGACTTTTGATGCAGGCCCTGCACCATTTTGGAAGCCCTCTTTTGTACCACCTCTGCCTTATCAATGTCCTTCCAAAGGTGGGGCCTCCAGAACTGGACGCAGTACCTGAGAAGGGGGGTCTTACCAGTGATCTGTACATGGGTAAAATTACCTCCTGCTTAATACTGGTGTTACCCCTCCCTGTGCACCCGAGCATCCTGCTAGCCTTCTACACTGCCTTATCACACTGCTTGGCTACCTTCAGGTCATCAGAAATGATTACCCCCAGGTCCTTTTCCTGTTTAATGGTTGCCAGTATTTTCCTCCATTTGGTATCTAGCGCGGGTTTCTTTTTTTTTTTTTAGCTTCGCTATTTATGCCCTGCCACAGCACACCAACCCATTGGGTGTCATGAGCATCCCACAGCTGCTGTCCCTCCTTACCTGGAGCCCAGTAACTGAGGTCATCCCCTATGAAGCCAGAGCTACCCCCCAGGCGGGATACAGGGCGAACTTCCCTCAAAATTCTGGCATTTGGTTGGGACACCGGGCCATGGGACAGGCAGGGAAGATCTGGATCAGCGCCGAGCACTCCTCCTTCCTGGTGTGCTGGGGTCATTTTTTCCACTTTTCTCTGGAGGTGTGATGTGCGCTGTGACATCAGGACATATATGCCAATGTCCATCATGTCTTCTGCTCCAAGTCATGGCTGGTGCTTGCTGTGCCGCTGACTTCTGCCAGAGGCCAGTCAAGTACTAAGACTCACCCCGCCCTCGCCCCTGGAGAAGGTGAGCAGTCCCTCGGATGCTCAAGCCTTCTCCCCATGGCTAATCCTCAAACTCCCCGGGCTCGTTCCTGAACCCTAGTCGCCTGCATCTGCGCCGGTGGGATGGCCAAAGCCCCCAGGTTTCTGTGCCCCAAGTGCATGATTTTGCACTTTTTTTCTCACTCCTTTTTCTTCTCTTCTGCTGCTCCTGCTGCTCTCTCAAGGCTATCTTGGCTCTCAACCCTCTTAAGGATGGGAGCCCTGATGGTCTCAATCCCCACCTGCACCTGCCATTGCTCTCTCTATCTTCTCCCTTCTCAGTCTCTCCTTCTCTCTTGCTTCTGTCCCTGACTCCTGGAAATACACCACTGTCATACCCCTTCCTAAAGGTGGCGACTCCTCCAGCCCTGGCAACTACCACCCTATCTCCTTGCCTCCCACTTTAACTGAACTACAAGAGCACATTGTGCTGTCTCAGCTCTCCCCTTCTCTAATTCTTTTTTTTTTTTTTTTTACCCTTCCACCCTTCCAGTCTGGCTTCCCTAAACACCATTCCACCATCTCCTCCCTCCTCTGGCTTACTGATTCCATTCTCACAGGCATTGATCAGGGCTCTTCACCTCTTCCATCTTTGTCAGTTTGGCAGAGGCCTTTGACACTGTTGCCCACCCACTCCTCCTTGACAAGCTCAGGTCAGCGAGAATCTCTGACTCCACAACTAGCTGATTCCACTCCTACCATGTGGATAGATCACAATATGTTAGGATTGGTGATTCCCTTTTTCTCCCCCTTCCTATCAGCATTGGTGTCCCCCAATTTTCAGTCCTTGGCCCAGTACTCTTCTAGGTCTTCCTTAATGACCTCCTTTCTGCTTGGGCATCTGCATCCATCCATATGTACACAGATGACACAGTCATATTTGCCTCTGGTTCCTTCCCCTCTGAGCTGATGGCCAGACTGCAACTGGATATCAATAATGCCAAGCATGGTTTCAGTCTAATCTGCTATCCTTAAGTGCCAAGAAAATGGTCTCTGTGACATTTGGCACTAAGTAGAAGCATTCCAGACTCACGTCCCTCCCCTCCTTCCACACCTTAGATGGGGCCACACTCGATGTTCCCTCATTCAAGTACTTGAGGGTCTGGCTTGACCTGCACCTCGACTTTTTGGAACATGTGGATGCCATGCACAAAAACCTCCACCCTAAACTCGGCACGTTTATACAGGAACAAAGGCTGTGTCCCTCTTCCTGCTTGCTCAGCTATTATCCAGAAAATTATCCTCCCCTCTTTCGACTATGGTGACATCGTCTACAAAGTGCTGCACCAAAGATCACCCTAGCCAGACTGGACCCTCTCTTTCACTCCTGCTGCTGCTTTGTTCTGGACTGTCCTCCTCGCACTCACCATTTCTTCTTATACTTCTCACTCTCCTTCCCCTCACTTGTAGCTAGATGCCTCGCTCACTGTGCCTCCTGTATCTCAAAATTCTGGCTGACCTCCTTCCCCTCTTACCTTAAGTCTCTCCTCACCTCTCCTCCACCCAGGGGTAATGGTCAGATGTCTCCCAACTACATCAGCATGGAGAGACACTGACCGCATTGCTAAAATTGTTCAGGAAGCAGGAGAAAACATTGACGTCCTGGTACACATAGGGACTAATGATCTCGCCAGCCAGTCAGTTGTGGAGACCAAGGAACACCTGACCAGGCTGGGTGACAAACTATAATCCATTTCATCCAGCATCTCCTTCTCTGAGATCCTGCCAGTCTGGGAGGGGGGGCAGATGGACGGAAGGTCAGAGAAGTGGAGATAGGGGAGCTAAACATGTGGCTCAAGGGCTGGTGCCAGGAAAAAGGACACAGATTTGTAGGGAACTGGCAACAGTTTTGGGAGCGAAAGTTCTGTAAATTTGATGGACTGCATCTGACTAAGGAGGGAGTCGGTGCATTGGGGCAGAAGCTTGACATCTTTGCAGAATATTTAAACTAGCAAATGGGGAGAGGTGTGCAGCACCTCATACGTCAAATGAGAAGAACACCCCTCCCCCATCAGCTAGTGGTCAAACAGGAGTTCAACATGTTTGTAGTTCATTTGCATCACCAGGTAAGGAAAAAGGTCCGGCTCCCCATACGACGCACAGGGGAAATGCCAGACCTTGCCCAACAACTAACACAACGAAATTTGGCCAATGGAAAATCATGTACACAAATGCTCGCAGTCTGGAAAACAAGATCCCAGACCTGCAGGCAATAATGACAGAGGCTAAACAGGACATAGTAGCCATTAGTGAGACATGGTTTGCCAGTAACCACACTTGGGAGACTGCAGTCCCTGGCTATGTACTATTCAGAAGAGACCAGGGTGCAAAAAGGGGGTGTGGCGTGGCCCTTTATGCCAATGAAAATATCAAAGCTACAGAAATTCAGAATACACATAAGGAGCAAGAACTATGGGTCACTCTGGAAACAGGAAATGGGACAGCCATACGAACTGGGGTTGTGTACAGGCCTCCAGACCAGGGGAAAGACAAAGACACATTACTGTTAGAAGATATACAAAACATGACAGCTAAAGGAGAGGTTCTGATAATGGGAGATTTCAACATGCCAGATACAGATTGGTCAATACCAGCAGGAACATCTGCCAGAACTAGACACATGGTGGATTCCCTGCAGGGGGAGGGCCTTAAACAACTGGTACAACAACCCACAAGAGACAGGGCTATCCTAGATCTAGTACTGACTAACAGGGAAACGGATCTCAGATCTCCAGGTAGAAGGTTACCTTGGAGCCAGCGATCATCATATGGTATGGTTCAATTTGGCCACTAGAACTAAATTATCCCATTCCAAGGTAAAAATATGGGACTTCAGAGGAACTGACTTTGATAAGATGGCCAACAGAGTTAAGCTAACCCTGGCAAAAAGAAATACAGGTGAGGGGGTACAGACAAAGTGGGCAAGTATTAAGGATGCAGTACTTGAATCAACATCCCATTGTGTTAGAGAGAAAAGGAAGTGCAAAAGAGAAGGAAACCACTTTGGTTCTCAAAAACAGTAGCAGAAAAGGTCGGAGCCAAAAGGCTGACGTTCAGAAATATAAGGGAATGCAGCAGGATGAAGATAGGGAGGCATACCAAACTTCCTTAAGGGAACCAGGGAAGGCAGTAAGGCAGGCAAAGGCCCAAACTGAGGGAGCACTAGCATAAACAGTAAAAGAAGGTGACAAGACTTTCTATAGATACATTAGTCAAAGGAGAAAGTCCAGAGGGGGTGTTGCTAAGATCAAAGGGGATAAGGGGGCATGTGAGGAGGAGGACCATGTAAAAGCATCTATCCTAAATAGATACTTCTGCTCAGTATTTACTGAAGAGAAGGTAGGGCAGGGCCCACAGCTCAGCACCATGGACACAGGGGGGAGGGAGGGAGGTGTGCACTAGTCCCTTCACAAAGAAAGGGTCCTACAAGAGCTCGATAAGCTCAGGGTGGACAAGGCAATAGGACCTGATGGCATACATCCCAGGGTACTAAAGGACCTAAGGGTGGAACTAGCAGAGTCATTATCAGAACTGTTTAGTGAGTCTCTGAGCACAGGAGAGGTCTCAGAAGACTGGAGAACGGCTAATGTGATCCCGCTCCACAAGAGTGGTAGCAGGGAGGAGGCAGGGAACTACAGACCAGTCTATCTTACCTCAGTAGTGGGCAAGATTATGGAGGCATTCCTTAAGGAAAGGATAGTGCAACACCTGGAATCCGTAGGAGCACAGGATCCAAGACAGCATGGGTTTACAAAAGGAAGGTCCTGTCAAACTAATCTCATAGATTTCTTTGACTGGGTAACCAGAGTGGTGGACCAAGGGGGAGCAGTTGATGTCGCCTACCTTGACTTCAGCAAAGCTTTCGATACTGTTCCACATAGAATATTGATTAAAAGCTGGGTAGGCTCAGGGTGGGTCAGAAGTTGGTCAGCTGGGTGGCAAACTAGTTGACAGGTAGAAAACAGAGAGTGGTGGTAAACGGTATACAGTCAGAAGAGATGCAAGTTACCAGTTGGGTACTTCAGGGATCAGTCCTGAGGCCAGTCCTCTTCAATATCTTCATCAGTGACATTGCAGATGGACTGGAGGGTAAGGTTTGTCTGTTTGCAGATGGCACCAAGATCTGCAACAGAGTAGATGATCCAGATGGGGTGGGCAGAATAAGAAGAGATCTGGATAAACTAGCAAAATGGTTGGAAGAGTGTCAACTGGGGTTTAACGCAAAGAAATGCAAGATCATACACATAGGAAAGAGAAACCCTGAAGCTACCTGCAGGCTGGGAGTGGAGTTTCTGGCAGTCACAGGGGAAGAAAGAGACTTGGGCATCATCATCACTGATGACCTGAAATCATCCAAGCAGACTACTAAAGCAGTAGGTAAGGCTAGGGGGATGTTGGGGTGTATTAGTAGGGGTATCACAAGTCGTAAGAGGGAGGTAATAATCCTTCTTTACAAGACACTGGTTAGGCCCCATCTGGAGTACTGCGTGCAGTACTGGAGGCCACACCTTCACAAGGACATTAACCAAACTGAGGCAGTCCAGAATAGGGCAACCAAAATGGTGCAGGGACTGCATCAGAAAACATATGAGGACAGATTAACGGTGCTCACTATGTATACCCTAGAGCAAAGGAGGGAGAGAGGTGATATGATCAAAACATTCAAACACCTTAAGGGCATTAACAAGGTGAAAGAGTCTCACATATTTCAATGTAAGAAAAATAGCAGGACAAGAGGACACAGCATGAGATTAGAGGGAGGCTGATTAAGGGGTAATGTAAGGAAGTTCTTTTTCATAGAAAGGGTGGTGGATGCATGGGACGGCCTACCTCAGGAAGTGGTGGATATGAATACAGTGCAGGGCTTCAAACAGGCATAGGATAGGCATAAGGGAGCAATACAGATGAGTGTGAATAGATAGGCCATTGACAGAGCAAAAGCCGATAGCACATTCATAAGGTAGAAAAAGAAATGGGCAGACTGGATGGGCCTTGCGGTCCTTATCTGGCGTCAACTTCTATGTTTCGTCTTACTCCCTTTCCAACACTTGCTGTCGTTCCTTTGTACTCCCTTCACAGAAATCCCTCGCTGGCCAGGCTATTTTCTCTCACCACTTCCCCAAACTTTGGAACTCTATCCCCTAGCCATTCACTCCTCCTCCTCCTCCTCTACGTCCCACTGCTGTCTCTCTCCTCTCTTCTCCTTGACTTCACTGCCCACTCCTGCAGCTGTACCTAATTCATCTGCTTGTTCCACTTCCAAAAACACTCCCTCTTCCCCCTCACTCTCCCCCTGATCTGACCTTATGTAAACCCTCCTCCTCTTCCTTCCCCTCACTGAGCAACCTAGCCCCACAAGCCTGTGCAGTCTGAAGTATGTTCCTGAACTTCCTACAACTGCCCCTGATTATCTGCCTGCTCCACTTCAAGTACTCCTTCCCTCTTTCCCCTCCCTCTTTTTTTCTCTGATGTAAACCCTCCTTCTCTTCCTCCCCCCGCCCCATGGAGCTGCCTAGCCCTACATTGCCTCTGCAGGCTGAAGTATGTTCCTGAACCCAGTGGGCAGGCCCCACGCCAGTTCCTTGCATAATTTTTTAAGTTGAATATATTGCCTGTTGTAAATTGCTTAGCCCTAGTACTGTATATTTTTATTCTGATTGTTTCTTACTCCTCCCCCCTCCCCCAGGATGCATCTGGAAACCAGCTGTTACCAGCTCAGTATGTCTTTCCTGGTGACACTTTTGAGATAAATACATTTTCTAAATAAATAAATAAATATACAACAAATCAGAAATCAGAAAAAGCCTACTTCATTGTTGCTGTTGGTATGACAAAATTAGATACCAATATTTTCCAAAATACCTCTGCTTTGCAGGGATTTCTACTAAAAATATGATGCATATTCTAATGACATTAGTAGAGGACTAGATGTTAAAAAAAAAAAAAAAAAAAAGTTCTGTTTAAAAAGTGCAACATTAGAAAATACTTCTTTTTTCATAAAACTATCTGGCTATAATAATCGAGTATTATAATTTGCTGACCTTTTCTTGCCTGAATAGCATTTTAATATGTAGTGTATATTTAGTGTTTGTCACATTTTACATATTATACAATGGCAAGAAAGAATCTTGGCTTCTGATTGGTCAGTTGGCCACCACAGCAGGGATGTTATCCTGGTATAACATCCCTGCTGATTGTTTGTATTTGCATTGTTTGTATCTTCTCTTAAGAAACAAAAATATGTTTACACACAAGCAGCATTCTTTAAAATAATTTTTTTATTCTGTATATAACAGCAAGCCATTGTATAATAAGAATAATGCCCTCCAGGGTGAGTGTTATGCTGGGATAACATCCCTTCTTGGGTATTGGACACCCTCGGCCTGCAGCCTCGTGCTCAACCACCCGCGGCGGGATGTTATCCCAGCATAACACCCACCCTGTTGGGAATTATTCCTTCATTGTCCTGTTCTTTTTTGTAATGATTTAAGTGTCGGTCAACTAAACAGATCTCTCTCTCTACCTCCGTGTTCTATTTCGAGAGAGAGAGAGAGAGAGGCTGGATGCTAGTAACACGTTCATATTAGAGAAGATGCGGCCGATAGGGAACATGGGGAAATTGATCTGAGTTTTCTGCATGCTCGACTTATTGCCAAGATCAACTGGAGATGTTTTATCTGGTATCTTCCAGCAGGATACGTGGGCATACCTTGAATCTCAGGGATGCTAGATTCAGAGATAACGCTAAGAAACTTTTCTTCGCCAGCAGGTGCTAAACCTATGGAACAGTCTCCCAGCAGAGACAGTACACATGAAGACAATACAGACCTTCAAGTTTATGCCTGGACAAATGTCAGTTTACCAAGGGAGTCACTGAGTACCCTGGGTAGTAGATTGTGTAAGGAACCCATTTAAATTAGTACATTTGCAAAGCATACATATTCATACTTGCTTATGAAGAAAGGGCATATAATTCCTTCAGGCACAGGAAAGGAATGACTGAGTATTAGCGTGAAATGTTTGGTCTGCTAGGGCCTCGCGTTCGTGCTTGATGTTACTTTATAAAACTTACTCTTTGCAAAAAAAAACTGTCCTATGTCTGTTCTAGTCAGTCTCATGATTGTGCCCATTTTCATATTAAAGATCATACATAAAGTTCTTAGATTTAAGGAGCAAAGGAAGGCGCTGGCCCATTAGTTGCTCCTGGTTTTAGCACTTCATATTCACTCCATTCAGAATGAATTTGTCTAATTTAGTCTTGAATTCTGGTTTAGTTTTGCTATTTATAATTTCACGTGGTAATTGATTCCGTGAGCTAACAATGCTTTGAGTGTAGTAGTTTTTCCTAATATTGGTTCTGATTTTTTGTGGTTTAATCTGAAGAGGGTGTCTTTGTGTGCATGTAATACCATTTTTGAAATCAACTTATAATTCATTCATGACATGAGGGTAATGGATATTATCGTACATCAGCACAATATTTCCTCTTGCACGCCTAGTCTCCAGAGACATAAGGTTAAGACTTTTTAATCTATCCTCATAAGATTCATCTTTCGGTTTGCATATTAATTTTGTAGCTCAGTGCTGAACTGTCTCCACTCTGTACGCATCATTCCGGTTAAACAGACACCATAGCTGACTACCGTAGCCCAAGATCAGGCTGACATAGGCCATATTAAGGGGCATTTTTATTTATTTGTTTTTTATTTATTTCACAATTCAGATTAATACCTTTGAGTGCAAGAGGCTCTTTTACAAAGGCGCCAAGTTGATGTAGTACAAAATACAGATCAGTTTAACACACACAGTAGGATCAAAAATATGAGACAAAACAGCGATTTCACCCATACAAGCAGGGACAAATAATAGTTACAGACGTGCTTAATGGAAAGGTGGACATCTTCATAGTCTGGCAAGGACTGTATCTTAAGTGCAACCTGTGGATAGAAGATGGCCTGGTAAAGGCTTTGTCAGTATACGGATGGTGAAAAGGGATAAAATAGGGGGATAAGCAGTGGGTTTGTTGAAAATGGTTCTGAAATGTGGATATAGGACAATAAGAGGTTGGAATGGGATGAGGAGGAAGCAGTTGGTGGCAGGGATTTAAGGAGTTGAGTTGCAACAGTGGGACAGTTTAGGGTTTAATGTGTGGTACAGATCTGTATAAAGATGGCGGCCAAAGCAAGGCCTTGTCATGGGTAGTGGAAAAGCAAGGGGGGAAGGAGTAGGAAGGTGAGGAGGGGCAGGTGTGGGGTAGAAGGAGAAATTACTTGAAGGAGGGGAGCAGTCAAGGGGGGAAGAGGGGCAGGAACTTAGGGTACATCATTACTAACCTGAGCTTTACACTAGAGAGCATTAACTAAGGAGGGCAGGTGCATAGTTTCTCTTGTGCCAGCAGAACACGAAGCTCTTTTTTAAACTGGCCTATATGCTCAGCTTCAATCAGCGAGACTGGGAGGTCATTGAACCATTGAGGACCCCTGACAGCAAGTGCACGTTGTGCTGAAGTAGTACGTCTAAAAGGTATCTGTGGCATAATATCTTTTCTGTCTTGCTACAAGTTCCACCTGTCTTAGTGTCATTGACGTACAGCATTGATCCAGTTTAGCAGATTTTGGTTCCTGTCCACTATAATGATTTGTAATACCCGTATTGGCCTATCATACAAACACAGACACTGCCTTACCCTGGAAGCCCTCATCTTGCTATACATAGTTCAGTAATTGATTATTTATGTATTTTATTTTATTTATTTAGTTTTTGTTGACCGGGTAAGTGCACTAGACAAATCCTGCCTATTTTCAGGCACGACTCGGGGGAGAGGGATAGAGATGAATGCTTACTGACCTTGAACCAGATTAAGCTGTTGGTGGTATTTTTAGTGAATGAGGGAAATTTGACCAGGACACCAGGGAAATTCCCCTACTCTTCTGCCAGCAGGGGGCTTGACTTCCTGTGAGCAGGGATGGAGGAGCCCAGTTGGGAGCCGGACCGAGGAGGAGGAGGAAGTGCTGATATGGCAGGGGAGATGGCCTCCTCCCATGACCTCATATTGCAAGAGGCTACTTTACTGGAAATAAACCAAGAATTAGCTCAAAAGAAACAAGAAGAGATGTTTTTCTCGATCGAGGACTTGAGTAATATTGATAGAAATAAGGACTGTGAGAGAACTCCAATGGAAGGAATTAAAGGCAGAAGTAAAGAAGAACTTATGCAGGCATTAGAGAAAGCCAAGGAGAAATATGCAGCTTTTATGGCAAGAAAACAAGCTGAATTAAAGTTACTGGATCACAGTGAAGAAATTGACAATGGGTATGGCCCAGCTGACAGCTCTGAATATGATGCTTCAACATCAAAGGACGAGGAAGGAGCAAGCTGACAGACACTCCCACAGGTAAATCTTCACCCTATTATTTCAACCACTGATGCAAATGTGAACAGGGCTGGCAGGAAAACCGAAGGATTCGGGTGCCTAGAGCCCCATGAGGTGAATGTTTTGAATAACCTGCAGGAGGTAGAGGGCAGTGATATTAAGGCAGAAGTTCCTACTGAAACTAGCTCTAAAACTGAGCAAAGGAGCGAAGGTTTAAAAACTGCTGTACAAGATAAAGAAATGCCTAATGTAGTTTCAGGACTGGAAAACAATCCTAAGTCTGGTAATACAGTCCCCCGGTTCAACACAGAGATTCAAAATGGCCCAAATACAGAGGAAAAGAAAACTGGGGAAGTCATTTTCCAAAATAATCCCTTTGAACAGACTGATGCTACCATTTTTTCTTTCTTAGCACGATCTGCTAAACCAGGATCAAAGGAAGGGAAAAACAGGAGAGAGGCCATTATGTTGGCAAAACGCAATCTAGTTGGGCCTAATACTCATAAAGGGCCTGTAGAACACAAGGGACAAAATATTTCTATGCAATCCTGTCCAACAACAACAACAACAATGGAGGCAATTGGCAAAGCATTTTCCCTACACAGTAATCAGGGACTTGAACCCTTCTGCAGTTGGTCACCAGGAAAAGCCCTACAGGAGGCAGGATGGAAGAAATTGCCTTCAGGCCAGTGGTTGCCAGACCCTCCGTGGCCTGCAAACACCCCAGAATGGTGTCCCAGGGGTTTGCCTCAAATCTCTGTTGGGGAAAAGGAGAGTACAAATCCAGACTCTGCCCAAGATATGGGGGATGAAAATATGGGACAGCTTCAGAGTATAACTGAACTGATTATACTGAACAAAGAGCCTTTAGAGAAAAACATACGGGAACCCCGGGGGGATCCGACACAGGACAGGAAGAATGAAACAACCTTTGCAGGGACCCCAGATCTCAGAAGAAGAGCGGCACCTGAAGGTGAAGAAAAACAAACTGACCACCCTGCCCAGCGCCCACTATTGTCAGAACTCTTTGCCAAATCAAAAAAAGAGGCTGCTCCTAGAAGGAATGCAGTTAGGATTCGGTACAAAGGGGGTCTGGAAATCAGGCCAGATCGGCAATATGTGGGGAGAAAGCTCCTGAAGGACTCACTACACTTTTCACCAAAAGATGTTTATGCTTTTATAAACATCTCAGGAGAGGACAACTATGACATTAGTTTCAGATCTGCATACACCCTGGATTTGTTCTGGCAACGCTTCAATCAAGTTAAATTTTCACCTCTGTGGTCCCCCTTTATGGTGATCCCCTTGACAAAACCCCTCATTAAATATGTGACAGTGATGTTTCGGAACGAAGGGGTACACGTTGATGACATTACATACTGGCTTCAACAAAAATGTGAAGTATTGAGTGCACCAGAAGCACAACTGGATTCTGAGATGTTTTGGACTGGGGGATGGAAATATAAGGTTAAATTGAGGCAACTGGAGAGTGATATAGCGCATATACCAAACTCCTTCATGCTGGTAGAGATAGAGGTGTGTTTTATTCAGGGCAGCCACAGGCATGCTACAGAAGTGTGGGGAATAGGACCCACCTCTCTAGTGTATGTGATCGCCCCGCTGTGACAACTGTGGGGAGGTGGGGAACATAAGTATGCAATGCACAAACCTCACGATGTGAGTTATGTGAGGACACAGGTCACACATTTCCGGAGTGTCCGTGGGCTGCAGAAAAAGGCAATAGTCATTAGCCCTGAGCTTCTTATCCAACAAGCTCAAGAGGAAGCAGCCAAAAAGTGGTAGAGGCTGAAGCCCTCCTGTGGAACACAATCCCCAGATAAGGCTCCTGACCCTATTCCAGGCAGAAAGGAGGAAGTCGAGACTGAAGAGATAAGAACAGATGAGGAGAATCATCCACTCTGTCCCAATCCTGATAAGCCTATCCAGTGGGGGACCTATTGCCGTTTGCTACACAGATAAGCAATCACTGATGTGCAGGTGATCCCTCTTCCACCCCAAAAAAACCCACCCTCCAAGAAGGACAACTAGGAATACAAAACCAAACCCGCCCCCACCCCCACAAGTGAGCAAGCAGGCCTAGCAGAACCTAATCCCTTGAGGTTTTGGCTCCACTGAGGTAGAATCAGACACAGAACAGATGGATGTAGCTCTTACACCACACAAGCTGAAGAAGGAAGAATGATATGCTTGAGTACAAAGGAAGAAAAAGAAAAGGAGGAAGAAAAGGCCTTGAACTCTTAAATTAAATGGTTAGTTATCCTTGGGGTCATGTAACTGTCATAGCCTCTTACATTCCCTTAGGAGAACGGCGTTGTTTCACCTATTGATAGATCTAAAACTGGATATCTGTTTTTTGCAAGAAACATGGATGCTCACATCGGACCAGCTTAGGCTGTTCCAGGCCGAATGGAGATGGCGGCCATCCTGTTGGTCCTTTGGGCCAGACAGGGCCGATGGAACAGGTATCATATTTAGTACCTTTTCCTTCCAAATAACCAAGATGGTGGATTTGATTCCAGGGAGGCTATTCATCCTAGATGGATATTGGGATAAGGTCCCATATAGATTAATAAATGTATACAGCCCACAAACAAAAGCAGATAGAGTAGCTCTAATTTCCAAACTTCAACCTTACTTACATACGTCCACTTATGTAATCCTTGGGGGGGATTTTAATTGCGACTTACCCAAAGGGAGACTGAGGGGGGAAAGAGTGAAAACATACTGCGATTCAAATGCCTGGCAAAAATGTGTTGATATTGGCGAGCTGAAGAATTGTGCGCACTACCAATCCCAAGGGCCCAAATATACATACAAAAGGGGACACCTGGACATCAAATATAGACCATATTTTTGTTTCTAGGAATCTCCCTGACCCAAACTTTCATACTATCCCTATAGAATTTTCAGACCACCTTCTTTTACAAATAACGTTTCAAACAGCCCCCCCGAAAATAAGGAGGGAGAAAAGATGGAGATTAAATGTTTCAATGCTCACAGACCCTTTTGTTAAAGAGAACATTTCTTCATTACTCTGGGCTAGGACCTCAGTGAGTGATCTTCTACGAAGATTTGGGGGTATGGTGGATGGACACAAAAGGAGATAGCAATATGGTTCCAAAACATGGCAAGCATAGGGCACAAAACAATTTTTAGCTATTTAAAACTAAGATCAAAACTTCAGAACATGCTTTCACAGTCTGCTATGTCTAGACAAGATTATGGCCTGACATCGAACAGATCCAGGATGAAATGAGGAAATTTCAATATGACAGGGCAAAACTTTAAATACAGAATTGCAATTTGAAACAAAAAACCCAATTGGAGACCCCTTTGAAGCCTGTAAAAAGAAGAAAGATACTTTAGATATGTTTCAATTAGTAGATGATAGAGGAAACATAGTGGAAGATGAGATGGGGATCCATGAAATAATCTGTGGGCTTTTGGCATCACATGAGAGTTCCCCTCCTCCTTCTACAAATTTGATTAATTCTTATTTGGAGAAAAGCCAGGTAACCTTGGCCCGGGAGGATCAGGAATTTTTAACCTCTCCTTTGAAATTACAGGAAATAGAAGATGTAATTATGAAACTAAAAAATGGATCTTCGCCCGGACCTGACGGACTGCCTTATGAGTTTTACAGATCATTTTCCAAAATAATGGCAAGGTGTTTAGTAGAACTGTTTTCAGTATTTTTTGACAAAGGGGTGGTCCCCCCTCAATTCACAGCAGGTCTTTAATTTTTATATATAAGGGAGGCTGAAAGGTAGACATCTCAAACTGGAGACCTATAACTCTCCTGAATGCTGATTTTAAAATATTGTCTCAGGTTCTTAACAATAGGCTAAGGCAAATAGCTCCTTTATTAATACATCCAGCCCAGTTTTGTGGGATCCCTGAAAGGAAGCTACAACATGCCTTAATGATTATCAGAGATGTAATAGAGATGTGTGGAGATGCACAAACATCCGGTTGTATCATTACTTTAGATCAAAGCAAGGCTTTTGATAGAGTATGCCTTCCTTTCCTCTTTCAGACCTTATTACATTACGGTATTCCAAAGGAATTTGTGCATAAAATCCAACTTCTATATTCTAGAGTCCATGTGCAACCTATTATTAGAGGGTTGGTAATGAAAGGTATCACCATAAATACAGGGTTAGACAGGGCTGTCCCTCAGCCCACTCCTTTATAACTTTTCCTGGACCTTCTGATTAGAGTTCTGAGCAATACTCAAGAATGGGAAGGTTTGGGGGAATCCCAGGCCAAATGGAACTGAAAATCCAAGCCTATGCGGATTATATATGCCTGTTTATAGCAAACCTGGGGCAATTACCAACAGTAATAAAACAACTGCAGGAATATTCTAGAGTATCTATACCCTCAATCTAAATAAATGTAAAGGGTGGTACTTAGGAAATACAGAGAGGGCACCTGTAACAGTAAACCACATTTATTTCTCCTCAGAGCCACTAAAAATCTTGGGAATAACGTTTGAACAACATAATCTCCCACTTGAGAATTGGGAAAGGGCTCTTCAGGGGGCTGAAAATAAAGTCCAGAGATGGAAGTCATGGAGGTTGTCTAAAATAAAAGGGTACACATAATTAAAGGTTCATTAACCCACTTTGTTGTATACAGCCATGATTTCCCACCCCAGTGATCTTAGAAACCAGGTTATATGCATGCTTTTTCAGATGGTTTGGGGATGCAGATTGAACCCAATAAAAGGTGTTTTATACTTGTCTAAACAACAAGGGGTCTGGGTATGGTGGACCCTATAATCTTTTCCATAGCCTTTTCTCTCTCACAATCTTAAAATTGGGCTAGGGGAACCAACCGGTGTGATATACCATTTATTTTGTAAAACTTGTAGTGCATATTTGGAAATTTGGACTGGAAACCTTCCCCAAAATTGCCCACCGTATCAAAATACCAGAATACATTAAACCAGCTCAAAAGCTTTGCAAATGGGAGATCACTAAAGCGGATATCTCAGACTCTCAGAACGACAACTGTACTCACACATGGTGAGTCAAATCCATCGAACAACCTGAATTTAAAATTGCCCTGCAGATCTAAAGGGAGGGGTGTTAAAACAATTAAATAACAACAGAATTCCAATGCACATGGGAGGTATTATGGCTTTCAGCTTATAGGAGACTGAATGTAAGAGGCAATGCAAAACACAAGGCCCAAGAAGAAAGGAACTGTCCATATAGCAGTTGTATAAATATTGAAGAGACAATGGATCATTTCCTTTTACCTGTTCTATGCAAAAGCCTATGGGATATTTAAAGACAGAATGGAATCTAAGGTGGTTAGACAGTTTAACCTACGAGTCTTTGGTCCTTGGGCATTGTCCCAACCTCAAGATAATGTATGATTATGATACTTTAATGGTGTTGTTTTGCGGTTTAAAGTTTTACCTTTGGCAGGCTCGCTGTCAATGGACACTCCAACAGAGACTGATGTCATATACCACCTATAAGACACTGGTAGAACAAGCTATGGGGGCAGTGTTTAAGAAAGATCTGCAGGCTAATCCTAAGAGCTATGTTTTAAGGAAATGGAAAGGGTTGTTTGGATTTATCAAATACAAGTAAGGAGGTAGACTAAAAACCTATTTTTAAACAAGACGTGTTTAAAAAGTACTACTGATTTTTGCCCTAATAGTTTATTGGTTACTCAGTAGTTGGAAAATTATTTTTGAACAATCACTTTTAACAGAGTATGAATGAAATACTTGTTTATTTGGGATTAAAATTGTATTCTTTCATGTGACTTAACACACTCAGAAGTAATTAGGTTTGAGAGCTACAACTAGCAAAATTCCCCTGCCACAGTGGTATGGGGAAAGATAATAAGGGGGAGGGGGGAAGGTTTCTTTGGGGTTAAGGAGTGATTATTGTGTGGTCTTTAACATACTGCATCAAGTGTGTGAAGTGAATACCTGTTGTTCTTTCTTTATGTTTGTTTTTTCTTTCCTCTTTATTTTTTGTACAATGTATTATGATTTGTGATGATGTGATATCAATAAAAAATTCCCCTACTCTTTTCGATAAGTGCCATGGGATCTTTAACATCCACCTGAACTACCACCAATCCAGGCAGATGGGACCTTGGTTTAATGTCTCATCCAAAAGATGGGGCTTGTGATCTATGGATCCGTCTCTGACACCGCCCTGCGCCGTGTCACCACTGCTCTTAACAAGGCCTGACGTTTTCTGACTGGTGCCACCTGCCTGACACCGCACCTTGAACCATGCTTTCATAGTGCCTCGCTGACATACCACCCAAGGGCAGTGCACATTTGCATTCAGAGCACCATTGTGGTGTAATTCACCCCACTGTGATGTTACCAAAGACCAAACACCGGGCTCCTTCGAAAACAAACTTCACCAAGCACTAGTCGCCAATGCCTCCTGTGACTGCCGCGCATAAAACAACTTGGGCCTGTTTCTTGTCCTTCACCCACACTCTACCCCACCCATCCTCCACCCTACCATCCTACCCTTGCTACCACCCTATAACTACCCTGCCTTCCTGAGGTCCCCATTAACCAATCCCTGCATCAAACTATGCTTGCTGCTCCATAGAGGGCATCATCAGTTCCTGCACTGATTACCCCACTGGAGTGCACTCTGAAACTGAATGACACAGCCCATGTCTGTCTGCTGATATTCCCTTCCTGGCAATGCCCCACACCCCCTCACTCAGACAATATCTTTGGCTGTATCCCTACTCTGGAACAATGTTAGGCCCTAGCCCTTCGCTTCTGTCTGTCCTGTAAGACCATGTCCCTAGTTGTTGTCTTTCTCCTCATTTTGTCTCCAACAGTGCCACTTGGCTGCATCTTTTTCCTTCTGTAGCCGGATCCCAACCCTAATGCCCTTTTTGCTAGTTTAGCTTACTCCTAGCCACTGTATGTCTGCAAAATACCTGTTTTTGTAACTTAAATCCATATGTACTTATTTTGTTACCTTTACTCTGAGGATCACTATGTATTTTCTCACTATACTGTTTGTTTCTGTTCTTTGATATGACGTGGAACCTGTGTAAAAGAGCCTTTGGCTCAAAGGTATTAATTCCAAGACCGAAATAAGTAAATAAAATAAAATACTCTGGGTCCAAGAATGGAACCCTGGGGCACCCTAGTGACTGAAGGATGTCCATTATGGCTCTGTTTGAGTTGTGCTGTATAACTAATTGCTAACCCACTTGACTATATGGTAATTTATTTTCATTTTGACCTTTTTTTCTATTAAAGCCCAGTGTGGTACAGTGTAAAATGCTTTTGAAAAGTCTAAAAATATACAGTCAACCGGTTGTTTGTGGTCCAGAGTGGCTGAAACTTTTACATAAAAGCAAAACGATTTGTAATACAGGATCTCCTCGAAGTGAAGCTGTGCTGTTCCATGTCTTTTTTAGGATTTTATCTTTGTAACTGATTCAAGTAGTTTGCCTGGGATGGTTTTCTGGCTTATTGGTCTATGGTTTTGACATCATTTCTGTCTCTGTTTTTATGAATGTGGGCAACTGCTGCCATTCTTCAGTTTGTAGGTCTGACGCCTTGTTTTATAGAATTCTCATATAAAATTCTCAGTGGCTGAATATGTTTTTACCTAAGATTTGTAATATTTGAGGGGAAGATACCATCTGGCCCTGCCACACTGTTTTTTATATCGTTTATTTTCTCTAAGATGTCTTCATTGTTGATTTTAATCATATTATTATTAGTGTTTAATCTGATAGATGGTGAATGATTTTTGGAAAAAACTGAGCAGAAATAATCACTGAAGGAGTCTGCAATTATTGCAGGGCCAGTTATTTATTTATTTTTTTACATGTTGCTGTTACTGCATGTACCATGTGTCCCCCCACCCCCCACCCCGAGCGCCTGTTTTGCTCAGGGTTGACCAGAGAAAGGCAAGCTCAAATATTTTTCAGCTGCTTGTTTCCTTTGCCAGATGTGTGCCACATGTTTAAACAAAAAAAATAAAGGAGTACATTTTTGTGCATGGAAAATGCGAGGGGAATGCTGCTGGTAAAAGTGGATCGGCTAGGAGGAAAAACAGAAGGTAGCTGTCTTACCATAATGGGCACCAGCTTGGGGGAGGGGATAGCAATTAACAGCTGCTAACATCTTAGCAGGTTATACGTGGGACTGACTGATCCTCATCACACACCTGATGCCACTGTTTCGTAGCCAGGCTTCAGTGTCTTCAGGGAAGATAGAATAAGCAAGTGAGGTGGGGGCTGCCTAATCTACCTCAGTTCAGACCTGCAGGCCTCTAAAATTGCGATCAAATACCCAACCAGGGACTGTGAATGCCTAACGATAAAGCTTTTGATAGGGTGAGGGCACAGATCTCTTGTCATCCTGTCTGTATATATTCCACCGGGCGAAGAAAATCCAGGCACAGAGTTACTTACTCCCTGCTTCACTCAGCTCAGACAGAACTGGGAATACATTGTTACTGGTGACTTTAACATCAGTTAGAACACTAAGTCCAGTGCAGGACATAGGGATAAGATGTCCAGCCTATTTCTAACACAAATGATCACTGAGCACACCAGGACCAATTATAAAATAGGCACCATGATGCTACTTGACTGGATACTAGTTGCACACCCTGACAGGGTTAAAGTTATTAAAAATTCTGTCAGATACCCTAAGTGACCACTCCCCAACGCAGTGTCTGTGGGCAGTTGAACAGAAAAGGCCCCCCTCCCAATCACAGTCATCCAGGTCCTAAGCAAAATGAAGGTGTCTGAATTCAAATCTTACTTGGCACAAACTGATTGGAGCTTCTTAGATTTTATTCCCGATACTGACTCGGTCCGAGAATTCTTTGTCTCTGAGTTCACACTTGCCAGTGATAAATTTGCATCCTTTAAAAATGTAAGGCAAGAGGAACACTGTCCAGATGGATCCCCTCTGAACTCCTTGCCTGCGTGAGGGAGAGGGATGATCTATGAGCACCGGCCAGGGAAATGGGACCCACTGCCCGTCTGCAAAGATACAGGGAAGCACACAATAAGTGCACCAGTATGACTAGAAAGGCTAAATCTGACTTCTGTAAGGACCAGCAGACCCAGAACTGGAGCAGTGGCAAAAGATTATAGGACAATGCCTCAGAGCTCGTTGGCAAGGGAGTTAAAACCACTCCTCAAATGCTTACGGTGGAGGAGTGAGAGGTCCTTGATCCCACCAAAATTGCCAGTTACTTCAACACAGCTTTTACTGACCTCAGTTCTATCATCCCCATTGAGCCTGGCTAGACCCCCATGCAGGGAACCAGGTCTTGAAGTCATCAAAATGGTGGTTTGTGAATTAAGGTACCCTAAATTCTACTTTAAGGCTGTTTCAGTCAAAAACACCTTGAAATACATCAGTAGGGTACTTGGTAAAACTAGGTGTGGGAGCGACTCTATTGATGGAAACTTCATACTCTAGTGGTAGAGGAACTTTCCTACCCATCTCTAGAATTTTTTATTTTTCCCTGTGCTACTCACAGTTCTCAGAGAATTGGAAATCCACACTGGTTACAACAGTTTTCAAAAGCGGAGACTGTGCTAGCTTAGCAAATTACAGACCCATTTCTATTCTCTCCCCCCTGTCCAAGGCTCTCGAGAGAATAGTCTCTGACGAACTTGTCACATACCCTGAACAATACAGTGTCCAGTCTGTACAGCAGCATGGCTCCCGGAAGCTCCGCAGCACCAGCACAGCACTGTTGGAATACACCAGCTTCGTTTATGAGGCCCTTGACAATGGTGACCTAGTTGGAGTTATATATATTGACCTTACTTCTCAAACAGTCCAGCACTCACCACCATCAAAGAAAACGCTGCTCGCTGAAGTTCCATAAAAGTGCAAAATTGTCTTTTGATAAAGAACAGTGGTTCAAAACTAGTCAAGTCATGCTGATCACTGACACTTCAATAAATTTGCACTTTTATTGAACTTCAGCGAGCAGCATTTTCTTTGGTGGTGGTGAGTGGTGGAATGTTTGAGAAGTTTGTTCTGCATTTATCCGAGCACCCCAACCTGGTGCAACGTTCTACTTTGAGAATATAGTGACCTTACTAAAGCCTTCAACCTGGTCAGTCATAAGCTCCTACTCAACAAACTCCTTGGCGTAGGTTTGTCACAGAACACAGTTGACTGGCTCCACAGCTGTCTCACCAGTCGCTCACAGCAGGTGAAGATTGATAAATATTTGTCCAAAATTAGGGGAGTATCTGTTGGTGTAGGGATGTCACGATAACACGGTATGACGATATATCATGAAAATTACCAGATATTTTATCATTGTAAAAAAACAATATTGCGATTATTGTGCTTCATGATATAGCGTGATATACAGTGATAAAGCACCTCAGTTTATTTTCCAGCGGCGTGTCCCTTTCCAGGTGCAACCATGATTCCTGATTCCCCACCATACTCCTATCATATTTTTACTATTTTTCCCTAAAATTAGAAATTCTGTGCTGGCCCTGTGGTGCAGAGTTTTGAGGGCCTGGGGACCTCACCTGTCGCTATACCAGTACACCAGGTTCAGGAACAGACCTGGGTTGCTCGAGGGCTGACTGCATCGTGAAGGAGGACTGAGCACTCATTGATGGCTCTCCTCCTTTGGGGAGGGGTGACAGTGCAAGCCACTGCTTGGCTGCCATCTAGCAGAGGCTGGGTGATGCAGCAGTAACAGCCTTTTGACTGTTTGGGTGCAGGGGCTGAGTATTTGCAACATATTTACATCACACACCTGTACCATCGCACATGTGCCAGCCTGAGGGACAGGGAAAAGAAATAAGGGAAGGTATATGCACCAGTCAACTTACTCTTCCCCATGTTGATTCCCACTGGTGACACAGCAGGGGAGTGGTGGTTGGCACCAAGACACCCAGACACTGGAGCTGGTGGTGACCAGGTCCAAACATTTTACCCAAATATCGTGATGCTAAAAATTTGATATCGTGACATCCCTATATTGGTGTCCCCATACCTCCATCTTGGGCCTACTCTTATTTGGCCTCTTAAAAAGTCAAATGTCTAATGCTAGTCAGACAGCCAACATACCCCTCTATGCTAGTGATGCAGTCATCTGTTAAAAAAAAAACTTGACCATAACAGCCATACCACTGCTCCTTAGAGTAAAGACCGTGTTGTTCTATAGCCTCCCACAGAAGCATCTGCCTGTGGCCTCATGCCTCATAATGAACCCGGTGCATGCATTATTTCCCCATAAGCCCATGCCCTGACGTGGGTTATTGCTTACATATGTCCACCTCTAGATAAGGTACTACTCTTCACATCACAGCTAACACTATCTGGTAGAAAGCATTCTAGCAAGCAAATAGGAAAAAGAAAAATGCTTCAGAAATAAGAAGCACCCGGCCTGTCTGCACAGTGGTAGTGCTGCAGCTTGCGGTGCCAACAACCCGCATTCAGGAATGAGCCAGAGTCACTGGAGGGTCAGCTTGGGGAGGAGGTTGAGCATCTCAGTGGACGTACGCCTCCTCTGAGGAGGAAGGGCTGCCTCTCCTGCAGTGCAATAGCCATCTGCCTGATACCAGGTGGAGGCACAGGTGAGGAGTGAGGAATGAGAAAGGAAGGGAGAAGCTGCCACTCGGCTCATTGGGATGTTGTCACGCCCTACATGCATGTACCTGTCACTGAGCCTGGTATCTCTGTGATGGAGGGAGTATAAAGTTCCCCCTGATCCATCTTATCAAGTCCTTTTTAAAACTGACATCATGCATCCTCTTAACTTTTTTTATTAGGGAAAACATACAGTTCCTAATGTGTCTTAACACTCGCCCTAGCTTGAACTTTCCATTCGGTTAATCACGTTTTTTTTTAGCTCTGTTCTGCACCTCCTGATTGCTGTAATGTTCTTTTTATACAGAGGTAACCATAACTGCACAGAGTACTCCAAGACAAGTGTGCCCTTGACTATACAGTATAAACGGGCAAAACTACATGCTTCTCATACCATGTTTTGCACCATTCAGTTTGCCTTACCCCCTGCTGCTGCACATGGTTTTGACAGCTTGAACTTCCAATCAGTGATGGCACCCAGGCCTTTGAATGCCCATGGGATTTTTCTTTCTGCCACATACAGCCAATGTTCAATGGATCACCACTTTTGTGACTGTGCAGGGCCACCTTTTGGCAAGCTTTTGTGAAGCTTCCCAAAAATCCATCTGAAAGAGGGGAAAAAGAATTTTACAGTTCTAAATGCTAAATGAAACCATTCCACTTCATGTCAGCATTGAGTATTTGAGGAAACTGTGTATATATATGTGTGTGTGTGTGTGTGGGGTGGGGGGTGGGAGCATCACCATGTCCCTGACAGTCAAGAGGAGCCTCTCCATTTCAGTGCTCCATGGGCCCCAGGGGACCAAGGGAGCAAAAGAAAAGCACAGAGGTTTTGCAGAAATATAACATTAAAGAAGCGGTAGAACTCCAAGGTTGATAAACCCACCCAGGGTTGTAACAACGGTTGGGGTGTCTTTTTTTCTATTCTGTGTGTGTGTGTGTTTTGTACTGTGATGAATACAGCAAGGCATACTGTTATTCAATGTGTGTGTATGTGTTGGGGGGCAATGCAAGGACCTACAGGAGTGTGTGTGTTTGTACACAAAATGCAGTTGCAAAGTCTACAAGGCTGTGTGGGATGGTTAGAGCACCAGTTTGGGAACCAGGAGACTGCAGGTTCAAACCTCACCGGAGCCAAATACGCACTGTTTTATCCTAAGCAAGTTACTTTACCATGCCGCCCTAGGCTGCCCTGTTGTGGAAATGGGTGGCAGCAAGACCACCCTGAGAATGAGATGTTGCACTTGGTCTGCTCTGGGTAAATAAGATGTAAAGTGTGTGTGGGGACCTTTTTTTTTTTTTTTAAAAGGACCTGTGGGAATGGGGAGGGAGTGAAGATGTTAGTTTCTGACTATCTACCTCTGCACTCTATCAGTTGGCCCCGGTGTCCTCCCATCCACCTTCCAATCTAGCCACCTAGCCCTTCTGCCCCATGATTGGAGGTCAACAGCTTCTACAGCCAAGCCTCATACCGTCCCCAGAAAGCTTCATTGGGTTACACAAAATACCAAACTCCTGGTCACTCTACTGCTACTCCTTGCAGGTGACATCGAGCCTAACCCTGGACCTACCCACCACCACTCCATAAACCCATCCGTACCCAAACTCCCCTCAGGCCTTAAACTGATTCACCTAAATATATGTAGCCTTCTACATAAAATAAGCCTACTTCAACCTCTCGCTCTGTCCTTTAGCCCAGATATCTTGATTATCTCCGAAACCTGGCTGAAGCCACACAACCCTGACAATGAATTTGCTATACCCGGCTACACACTCAACCGGCATGACCGTACGGGCAAAAAAGGAGGTGGCATAGCCATGTACATTGCCTCCACCATTCAATTCTCCCCGGTTACTTTATCCCTGCCCTCGGAGTCCATTGATTCCCTAATGGTAAAACTCTCCATCCCCCATTCAATTCCAATTTTCATAGCAGGTACCTATTGTGCTCCTTACACCAACTTACCTATGCTACTGGGTCACCTGGGCACACTAAACTCCCTGGCAGCTGGTGAGGAGCTCCACACACTTGGGGATTTTAACCTGAACTGGCTTGCTGGAGTCCATTCCAAGCTTCGGGATAAGGTGACCGCTCTAAATCTAACTCAACTGATCTCTGAGCCCACACGATTAAACTACAAAACACAGAATTACATCCTCCTAGATTGGTCCCTCACCTCTCACCCTCATAGAATCCTAGCCTCTAGCCTCATTCCGGATGCCCTTAGTGACCACCATGGAATATACTCGGTACGCAAAATCTTCAGACCTAAAGTCCCCCCCTCCCAGAATCATTATGACCAGATCCTACAAATCTCTGGACCTCCCCTCATTACTAAACAATTTGGGCAATACTGTCTGGTCGCACACTAGTCAATCCACCGCTGTAGATGAGGCCCTGTTGACTTTTAAATCCAAGTTCACTGCCATCTGGGACCATTACGCCCCCCTCTGAAGAACCAGGGTCAGGGGTACTTGCCTCCCATGGATAACACCCGAAATACTAGCCCTCCTTAAAGCCAGAGACAAAGCCTGGAAAACCTTTAAGACATCCAGCTATCCAGCTGACCTCCAGCACTACCGTGAGCTTCGCAATGCTAGTACTAGGAAAACCCGCCAAGCAAAAGCTAACTATTTCAAAGGCGCTTTCAACTCCACCTCCCAGCACCTGACCAAATTCTGGAAAGTGGTCAAGACGCTTCTCAGCCCCCCTTCGCAGTCCTCCACTCCGTCCCTGCAGGTAGGTGGACTCACCATCACCGACCCCCCAGCAGTGGCCACACTGTTTAACTCTCACTTCACAATCAGCCATGCTACTCCCCTGCCTGCACCACAACCTGCACTTTACCACACACCCTCCCCCCCAGTAATGGCACCCCTCAGCTCAATCTTTCTCTTTCCTGCAGGTCACCCCAGAAGAGGTATATAAGGCACTGGTTGCCTTTAATCCAAGTAAGGGCAAATGCCCCTCCGGGTTGGACTCCAAAATGCGCCACCTATCGGCCCCTGCCATGGCCAAACCCTTGGCCTCCCTTTTTAACCTCCCCTTCTCCCGTGCTGAAGTCCCCTCTGAATGGAAACATGCCACCGTAATCCCACTTCCTAAGGGTGGGGATACCTCAAACCCAAACAACTACTGGCTCATCTCCCTCCTACCTATCCTCACAAAACTACAGGAGCGCCTGGTACTTTCTCACCTATCTCCCTTTCTGGATTCCTCCTCCTTTTTCTCCCCCTACCAGTCCGGATTTAGGAAATCCCCCTCCACCACTACCTCCCTTCTCAGGCTTACCGACTCCATCCTCACTGTTATGGATGCTGGCCACATCACAGCTGCCATCTTCATCGACCTGGCCAAGACATTTGACACAGTCACCCACTCTCTACTCTAGGCCAAACTCGCCGGCACTGGTCTATCCAATTGGGCCACATCTTGGTTCCATTCGTACCTTGCTGACAGCTCCCAATCTGTCTGTATCAGTTCTTCCACCTCGGCACCTCTCCCAATCACCTCAGGAGTACCGCAAGGTTCTGTTCGAGGCCCACTCCTGTTCTCAGTCTTTCTGAACGACCTGCCCTCTGCCTGCCCACACACCTCAATCCACATGTATGCAGACGACAGCGTGCTCTATGCATCCAGCCCCTCGTCCTCAGAGGTCACAACCAGACTGCAGCAGGACTTCATCACAGTCCAGCACTGGCTTCGTTCAAATCACCTCCTCCTCAATACCAAGAAAATGGTCTCTTTAACCTTTGGCACTAGGCAGAGACTTTCCAGGCTTCCCTCCCCAATCACATTCCACAATCTGGAAGGGACACCGCTGGAAGCTTGTACTTCCTTCAGATACCTCGGAGTCTGGCTTGACCAGCACCTTAACTTCTCCGCACACATTAAATCCATACTCAAGAATTTGCACCTTAGGCTTGGTGTACTTTCCCAGAATCGTGACAGCATCCCCTTACCTGCTCGGAGGGCCATTGTGCAGAAAATGATCCTCCCCATTTTCAACTACAGGGACGTAGTCTACAGTGCTGGCCGTAAGTCTGCCCTAGCCAGACTGGACCCTCTCTTCCATTCTTTCTGCTGCTTTGCCCTAAACTGTCCCTGCTCCACACACCATTGTGTCCTTTACCAATCTATGGGCCTCCCCTCTCTACATAATCGCAGACAGTCCCACTGCGCCAAAATCCCTGCCGAGTTTTGGTCCCAACAACTCCCCTCCTACCTCTCAGCTACCTTGGCCAACCCCTGAGCCCTAGCATACTCTCTCAGAAACCAGAACTCTCAGTCCCCGGCTGTCCCACATAGGTCCACTACTGCCGGTCAGGCAGCATTCGGCTATCGCATACTAACGTTATGGAACACTCTCCCAGCAAAAATTCATCACTTCTCCTCCCTTCTGCACCTTAACTCTATGCTCCAAGCCCATTTCACCCCTACCTGCACATGTACTTAGACAGTTCAGCTCACTGTGTAAATGACTGTGTTGCCTGCTCTAAGCACTTGTACTGCAACTAATCTATGACTGTAACTCCCGTCTCTCTTATTTCTCATTGTCTGCATCAAGAACAATTTGTTAGAGCTCTCCATTATGTAACTACTTGTACTATGCCGTCAAACTGATTGTCTATACCACTGTTTTCCTGACGACTATGCTTAGCCTTTACAACCAAGTGTTAGTGAGTCCCCACTATGTATTACACTTGTATCTATGTTGTTTTCAACTATTGTCTATGTACCCCCTCCCCCAGGGAAATGAGCATTAGCCTGCTCAGTATACCTTTCCTGGTTAAACGCTTAAATAAATAAATAAATAGATTCAGTTTACGATCCATACTTAAGAATTCTCCATTGGACATGCTCAATCACTAGAACAGTCTTTCCAGTATACTCCTCCCACCACCTGCGGTGTTGTCCTCCGGCTCCACCCCTATTGATAGCAGATCTTTATTTTTTTCTGCTGGCAGGAAGGGACAGGCCAACTCCACTACAGAAAATGTATCCATGTCACATCCAGTGCAGGTCTCCCTCATTACCTGTAATAGCTGCAATCTCGGGGTATCTGAGCATCGCTAGCATCAACTAATGCTTTTTCGTAACAGCACAGTATTAACCAGTCCCATTAGGGGCAGTTGAAGTCAGACAAGGTGGAGGACACGTAAATAGAGTTACAGTTTGCTTTATGAAAAGGATCGAGAACCACCTGCCTGAGATTTCAAAACATGCTTTGAGCATGAGTGACAGACTGCTGATTGATGGACCAAGTGACATAAAAGAGCAGTCAGATGGAAGATGAGAGTTCCTTAAACACCTGGTTACTGTTATGTGTACAATCCTGGCGGCTCCATGCATGCAAACAGTCAGGGGGTCAGAAATATAATTATCTCTGTCTTGCAGTCTCTAGTGCACTTCATTAAGTGCATTGCATTGTCCCTAGTGTCTCTTGCAGTACCACACACAGCTGCTGAACGTCATGACTCGCACTGTATTATCGGGCCCTTGGGAGGCGACTGTCAGGTGTTTCACAAGAAACTAAACTGCAGCTCAGGTGTAATAATGAGCGCAGAGCATCCCATGTATCATGCTAGCTGTAGTGCAAATCTGTCAGGACTCTGTAGTCCGTTTTCTGGGCTATGTGTTGTAACAGAAATTGTGCTATCAGGAACTTCACCAGAAATATTACATTACTTTGCAGTAAATCATAATAATTCATCAGTCTTTTGGTAAGATTAATTAAGAACTAACAGAAAACGGTGTGAGAAATGTTAAAATGTGACTGCTTTTATTGAATTAATTAATTCATACAAGTTACTGGGAACTTTTGGAACTGATTATACACATAAATAATTGTAAAACTAACAAGCGAGTTTTTTATTTTTTGTAGAAATAGGAAAAGTAAAATAGCTGAGAATTGATAACATTACAAAAGGAGGTGCTGTTACTTGTAGGAAATATTTATTTTTACTGTATTAGTAAAGTGCATTTTGCCTGTCTCTTAGAATGGTGGCAACATTCCATTTTGGTTTTTGTAGGTTTTATCGGAGAGTTTCAGTTTGTGGGAGTTGGCAGTATAGATTTGAAATATAGAGACTTCATTTCCTGATCAGCTACAGCATATGGGAGAGTATGGCAGATGGGTCAGGAGTCAAGTGATAGTGTATTGTCAGAAAATGCAGTACTTACAGAGCCTAAATTATGGATTTTTTGGAAAAAATCTTTTAACATACTGGAAAGGCCAAATTTGTTTTAGATCAGACTTTTGGACACTAAAACTAAATTTGTCACCTGTTGACTTTCAAAAAATTAATAAAAAAGATCTCCAGGCTGACTCTTTGGCAGAGGGTTGGGGTTCCAGCTTGTGACCGCGACGAGCCAGGCTCGGGAACAAGCCTGATATGTCGGTGTCCCGTCAGATGGAGGAGGATCGAGTGTCTTGGAGGATGCTCACTTCCTGCAGGTGCAGATGGAGACACCAAACAGAGTGGGTGGATCTTGCCTGATGTTTGTTGCGACATCACACTTCCATTTTATAATCGCCCTCTGTTCATCATTACAGATATGGTCCTAGAGGAGTGGGGACAGAGAAAAATGGAAAATACCCAGAGTCAGCAGGATGTGGAAAAGCCCGGAACATTTGGGCCCTGCACAGCCTGCATGTCTCCTGCCAACCTTGGAATACATGATCAGTTGAAGAAGTAGCTGTGGTAATGGGACTGGGTGTTTTTCTGGGGGAAGGGGCTTCAATGGCAAGTGAATTAGTACGGAAGGGGGCATAAGTAGAAAGTGGGGGAAAAATCATTGCCAGATCATTTATAGCAATTTTGCTGTTATAAAAACTCCTTTCCTTCTAAAAAAACAAAGAAATCTTAACTTGAAAAAAATTATGTTTCAGCAAAGGCAGTAGTCAGCCAGCTTATTTGTAAGTGGCACATCTCGGGGGTTTAAAGAGGGTAGGTTTCACTTAAAGTGGTCCAGCCTCAGTGATGAGACAGTCAGGGGTAGGGGGCACATCAGACTTGTATGACATTAAAACAGAGAGCGGGAAGCATCTAACCCAAAGGCCTCAACAGTAGTATGTACATGGGCACGCATCAGACATGGGGATTGCATTTAAGAGCAGCCTGAAGCCCACAATGCAGTGCATCAAGGCAGTGGTGATGGCTAACGGGATGCTGGGTTACAGAAGTAGGGACTTCACTAGCAGAAAAAAAAGCTCATACTGTCTGCCATTGTACACAGCCATAATACTACCTCAACCTGAGTAGCGTGTACAGTTCTGGAATCCCTATCACTAAAAAGACACTGAACAGTTGGAGTTAGCACACAGAATGGCCACAACAAATGAGTCATGGTCAGCAGGGACTCTCATATGAACAGAGGCTTGAGAATGTGAATATGTGCTCTCTAGAAAATGGAAGGGAATGAGGGTACATGATAGAGACATTTAAGTACCTCAAGGGTATTAACAAGGTAGACCTCAGAAAAAAATAAAACCTGAGGGGTCAGAATTACAAACTGTCTGGAGGGAGGTATGGAAAGAATGCCAGTAGACACATCTTACATACGAACATGCGAAAATGCCAACAGATTAGGCCACAAGGTCTATCATGTCTTCTAGAGATACAGCTCATAGTACAGTCATTGTTGCTTCACTCCCTGCCCCCAAGTTTCTCCACCCTGAGTTTCCCTGCTGGCAACTTCCTTTCCCTCCTGTACCTTTCCCATGTACGTATCCAATCCCTTCTTAAAACTTCCTACTGATTCCATTGAAATCCCATCTTCAGGTAGCGTGTTCCAAGGCACCACCACCCTTTCCATGAAGAAATGTTTCCTCAGTTCTCTTCTGTACTCCCCCCCCCCACCACCAGTTTTAGGCTATGACCCCTCATGATCCCTTCTCCCTTCAATCTGAACAAACCCTCAGTGTTTACTCTGTTGATGCCCTTCAAGTATTTAAAGGTCTCGATCATATCTCCTCTGTCCCTTTTGTCTTCCAGGGAGTACATGTTCAACTCCCTAAGTCTCTCCTCATAGGGCTTTTCCCCCATTCCCTGGATCATCTTAGACATCCTCCTCTGGACTCTCCCCAGGAGCATGACGTCCTACTCTAGGTAAGGACACCAGAACTGCACACAGTACTCCTAGTGCAGCCTCACTAAGGATCTGTACAGTGGCAGGATAACTTCCTCCCTCCTCGAAGTGATCCACCTAGCAATACACCCCAGCATTCTGTTTTCCTTTACCACTGCTTTCCTGCACTGATTTGAGTGATTCATTTTGCCAGTGATCACCACTCGTAGACCTTTTTCCTCCTCCGAGACTGTCAACTGTTCTCCCCCCAAAATGGTAGCTGTACCCTGGATTCCTAGCCCCTAAATGTAGTACACTTCACTTCCGAGCATCAAACCCCAGCTGCCATGTGTATGGCTACTGTTCAAGTCTTTCCAGGTCTTCCTGGAGATTCCTCCACCCCTCCTCACTATCCATCACCACTCCCAGTTTGGAGTCGTTGGTGAACAGGCCCATTTTGCTCTTAACTCCCTCTGCAATGTCCACAAAAGCATTACATAACAGTGGACCCAGAACAGATCCTTGTGGGACCCCACTAATGACTCTTCTGGGTGTCAAAAGCTCCCCCCTACCACTACTCGCTGTTACCTGTTGCTCAGCCAGTTCCCAATCCACCTCACCATCTTTACCACCACCCCCAGGTAAGGATGTCACGATATACCGGTTTTATGTTTCGCTCCCTTGGCTGGAGCCCACTAGAGACCAGAAGAAAACGGGCATGGGCCATACAAGTTCATGGGATTCTAAGAAATAATTTGATATGTGGGTTGGTAGAAAAGTTAGAAAAACCAAAACATGGTTGTAACTTGAGAAAAAAAAAACGTCTAGAGAGTTAGTAATTCCTAAATACAAAAATAAATTTACCTCTATGACCTTTCAGTATAAAGCAGCTATTTGTTGGAATCAATACCCTTTGTACCTTAAAGACCCATCTATGAAATAGATGTTTTTAAAATTGCCTTTCACTGGGAATTTGAGCATTGTTGTACATGTAATAATAGGTAGTCTAAATTGTATTAGGAGTTCATGACGTGATTAGTTGGACAGAATGCATGGCATTGTAATAGTGTGTATTTGCTCCTTGTATTTGTCTTTATTTCCCTTGAATGTAAATTGTTTGATCTGAGATATGTTTGTTAATGTATTTTTGTATTTTATGTCCATGTATTTTATGTTATTGTAACTTGACACTCTAAACAGGTGCATCTTGTGAAAAGGGCATATATAGCCCTAATGGAGGCATTACTGTGTAAATAAATTTTATCTGCTACTCTGCTACTATTGACAACAGGCTGACCGGCTTGTAATTTCCTGGCTCGCCCCTAGGACCGCTCTTATAGAGGGGCTTATGTCTTCTCAACGGAGAGGATGGTGGAGGGGTAGAACAGGCATCCACAATGGGTAGTACCCAAGAAAAGTGTTGATGGCTTCAAAAGGGGATAGGATAAAGTTAAAAGAGAGTAAGAGTGTCCAGGGAGGGGGAAGTGGAACAACATGTAAAGAAGAATACATAAGTTTCGCATCAGGCAGACTCGATAGACCATAAGACCTTCTTCTTCTGCTGGTAGGTTCTGTTGTATGCATGGCACCCATCTGCACAGTGTGAGTGTAACACAGATTAAAAAAATAAAACCTACATGATTTGTGCACTGGCTGCTTTACCTAAATCATTCAAATGTATGTAAAACAAATGCTAAGAAAGTGTACTGTACTTGTAAAATAATGCCTTTTCAGGGAGCTAGTAAGGTAAATGATTAAAGGTCCTACTAAGGTCCTGCCCCCTCACAAATGAAGATAAATCACATAGTTTGAGTCCAACCTTTATGTGTCTGGTCTATATAACACCTTTTTAAATGCAGACCTTCCAGATATATAGTGGTTATAACCAACTAGTGGTTGGTTGGCCCAGGAGCAGAATCTCTACAATGGCATGTCCCCCTAGCCTTGGGTTGATAACAGCAGCGGTGCTCCTGTGCCTGACTTTTTGGGAAGATTGTCTGGGGGGCATAACTTCCTGAATTTTCGACACGACTTCAGTTTTAAAACTTTTAAAATGGGGAAGGGGGATAGCTCTTTTTACCTGAACTGACACCGTTTGAAACACAATGAACAACTAATGAACTATATGTCCTATTTAAGGAGAAAGTATCACTCCGTGGTATCTGGACTCAAAATGTCGTCACACTGCTGTTACTTTTGTTTCCCATGCACTGTTTTAGAAGTGTTTTGTCACATGTTGATGTAATTACATGTTTTTCTGCATATGTTTTGTATCATCTTGAATCGTCTGGCTGTCCAGCAGTTATAATAACTACATTATATCCAATCTAATATAATTGATCAAGAATGGCCCAGCTTCGAAACATCTCTTTTTTCAGTGGAGTCGTGCTTCTACCCATTTCTGCAGCTGGGTGGGCTGGAACACTGGGAGGTTAAAACTTTAGGTCACACAGTGCATTTTTGTCTTGGATGGGTTTGAATCTGGGTTCCATGTCATTTTCACGCAAAAAAATTCAGTGCGGTCAATACAGCGCTTGCAATACAGCGTGATTAATTTCGCCGTATAGATTTATCAGCGCTAATGGATCTCAGCGCGATGACCTCGAATCTGTACACCAAGTCTCAGCAATATTCAATAACAATCTTTTATACACTCCCTTTAGAGTTCCTCTGTCAGCCTGCTCTTTTCTTCTTTTCATTTGCTGCATAGTTAATTGTATGCTAATTTTTTTTAAATAAAATGGTCTGTGTATGGCAGGCAACCTACATACAGAAATCATGCCGCTGCATTTCATTCTGAGCACCAGAGGGCAGCCACTCCTCAGTCACGAAGGATACCTGTACCGCAAGGAGAGAAAGTATGGGCAAAAGGAATATTGGAAATGCATCCAATATGATGCATTCAAGTGTACTGCAAGGTTGCACACAGAGAACGAGGAAATAATAAAATTCATTCAGGAACACAATCATGTGCCAAACCCTGCCGATGCAGCTGTTAGGCAAGTTGTGAATCAAATGAAACAGAAGGCAGCAACGTCCCAAGAGACTACTCAGCAGGTAGTCACCAGTGCTACAAGTGGTATTAGCCACTCAATCAGTGGCAAGTTGCCTTCTTTTTTTAGTTTAAAACGAACAGGCCCAAAGGGCACGTCAGACTGCTTCAGTTGCTCCGACTCAACCAGCAGCACTCAGTGAACTAATAATACCACCTGAGTGCTGTAAATCGGATCGGGGGGAAATGTTTATGCAGTATGACTCAGGACCAGATGATGCTGAACGATTCATTATTTTTGCCACAAAACAGAATTTGCAATACATGAAATGCTCTCCTCACTGGTACGCCGATGGAACATTTAAGGCCACCCCAATCTTATTTTTCCAGTTGTACACAATACATGGTGTTCGATTTACAGCAGTAATCCTATCGGTGTTTGTTCTTATGGCAAACCGTATTCTACACAGCTATTCCAGGGTTCTATGTCAAATAAAATTATTATGCACAGATTTAGCACCCCAAAGCATTATGACAGATTTTGAGCTTGCTGCTGCAAAGGCATGTGTGTCTGAATTTCCAAATGCTGTAATCAGAGGATGCTTTTTTCATCTGTGCCAGGCGGTGTGACGCAAGGTTCAAGAGCATAGTCACCTACTTAAAAACTATACCCTTGACACAGACTGCGCTCTCCAAATAAGGATGCTACCTGCTTTGGCCTATGTGCCACCTTCTGATGTTATCGAGGCATTCGAATATTTGAGAAATAGTGATTTCTACATCGCAAATGATGATCAACTGGCCCCGCTGATTGACTATTTTGAGGACACATGGATTGGGAGGCCAGTTGGTCGTTGTGGTCATTGTAAACCACTATTTGCTATTGATTTCTGGAATTGCTATAACTCTGTGAGGGAAGGGTTGCCAAGAACAATAAACGCTGTTGAGGGATGGCACACAGGGTTCAACAGCCTACTTGGTGCAAGCCATCCGACTATATGGAAATTAATTAAGGCACTGAATGTTGAACAGAACAGCAATGAGCTAAAAGTTGAACAGTACCTTTCTGGAATGGACCCTCCAGCACCACGTAAAGAGTATAGAGATACATCAAAAAGAATAGCAGCTGTTGTTGCTACGTATGGGAACTCAGATTACACTGACTACTTAAGGGGTGTAGCACACAATTTTCAGCTACAAGTGTAACGCTGTTCTGTATGCGCTGATGCTACGATGCAGTTATCAAATACATTGTTTTAACTTTGTTTCAATAAAGATTAACATTTTAAAATGTGATACCATTACTAGCTAAGTAACAGAAGTTGCCTAAAGTAATGCCTCCCACAACCAGGAGAAGATGGATTATCCCCCAACCCTGACCCATGAACTCTGAACTGCAATGACACAACCCTGACCCATGAACTCTGAACTGCAATGCCACAACCCTGAGCAGCACAGGAAGGTAAGGAAAAATAATTTAAATATTTTCAAAATAGCAAAGCACTGTTTTAGAATGACACATCTCGGCTAAGCGCTTGGTTGGTAATGCGCTTATTTGATGTGTACGATTAAAAGCATCACGCGTAATTGTTTATGACGAAGTGTTTACGCGCTAATGTTTGCGCTGAAATGACGTACTACCTTGAATCTGTAATCTTCTGCCTCCTAGGCTGTTGGTCTCATCTACTAGGCTACTGAGCCTCGTAGAGCTCAGGCTTGGGAATCAGGAGACCTTGATTCAAATGCCACCAGAGCCACTTAACTCACCGTGCGACTTTGAGAAGGTCACTTCTTCTCCCTATGCTTTAGTTTTCCAAGCTGCAAACAGTAATTCAAGTTTGTTTTTTCTCTCTCCTAAAGCTGGTCTCTGGGCTCATAACTACTGGGAGGTCCTTCCTGGTACCATGTGACAGGCAGGATACAGATCTCTGTAGGGAGACTATATCCTCCCCTCCATTTCCTGCAGCCACCCGTTTACTTCCTGCCTGACAAGAGGCAGGTTCTCTGTAGGGGCGGTGACAGAGCTGAAGACATCAAACTAAGTGCTGATTATTTTTATTGGCAAGAGAGGTTCAGCAGTTTCATCAAGAAATTCTACTTAAGGGATTTGCCTCCCTTCTTTACTGGGGACTCCAGTCTCAGCCGTGCATGCTGTACAGACTGGCTCCCCTTCCCCCCTCCTGCCTTCCCGTGCTCTGAGGTGTTCCCGTGGCGCTGCCTTTTCTTCCCCTTCCCCCATCCAGGGTCAGCTTCTTCTCGGGGGTGCAGCAGGACTTACAAGGAGCACAAAATAATGACTATATTGCGCTCAGGAGCAACAGGAAGAAACCACAACAGTGGAAGAGCCACGTTTACCCTTCGGCTCGTTGATGGGCAAGCTGTACCACATGCAGTCTCCATTCACAGCAGCAGGGGAAGTCAATTGGAGTGATTGCGCTCCACCAGCGGGGGTCCCACGACGAACCAGCTCACTGATGGCATTCAGAGCAGCAGGGGAAGTCAGTCGGAGTGATCATGCTCCACCAGTGGGGGTCCCATGATGAACCAGGTCGTCAATGGCATTTTCAAGCTACAGGGCCCACCCTTAAGGCGAGCGGGGGGGCAACGCTTCTAGTGTGTTCACAAGCATCTACTGGCCTTTGCTTATCGATGGATTTACAAGCCCCTGGCTGCAAGCTTCACTACTGGCCTTCGCTCATCAACAGCTTTTCATGCCCCTAGCTCCAAGCGTCAGTGTTATCTGGAGGGACTGTAAAAGGGACTATCATGGGACTGTCAGTAAGGGCTGGAACAGAATCACAGTTTAAATTCCTTGCCCAGGGGACACCACAAGCATCAGTATGCCCTCCACTGAAATGGACAAGCCTTCTAGGGGGCAGAAAGTGCCACGAATGCAGATCCCCCCTTGCTGGCCGCCTTTGTGGGCTCGCTCTGCTTAAAGTGCGAAAATGCTGTGGTCCCAAGGTTGGAGAAGCCACGGATGCATCCATTTCAGAGTTGCAGGAGCTACAAACCCTGGTGATGGGGTATGAACAGGCCTCCACCGCATCAAAAAGCTAAACAGGGCTTTTGCTCGCATCCCGTCTCCCTTTGATATCCTGCACAATTCCCAGATCACAGGACACAGAGGAAAGTCACCTGAAGGTGAACCCCCTCCCCATCCTCAGATGAGATGGGGGGTACACCTTTTCACAACATAAAAGGAGGAGAAAGAGGTCCAGATCCAGGAGCAGATCCAAGATGCCAACAAGAGGAAACGCTGACAAGACAGGTCCCCTGACTCATCAGAGTCCAGTTACTACTCCTCAAAAGAAGGGGAACTTCCAGACAGTGACTCTGATTCAGGCTCCTCGCCATCCACTAACCTTGATTTGGATGAGCTAGCTTTTTTTCATCAAACAGGCGACCAAGGAGATTCACCTGGGACCCTCCTCACCAGCTCCTAAGCAATCAAAACCAGCTTTTAGGCTACCGTTGGCCTCCAAACCTTACCACAAAAAAAAAAAACTGTTATCCCAGCAAAGGGTGGGGCCTCCCTGCATGACCCAGTGGATAGGAGGGTAGACGCATCCCTCAAGAAGGCATTCCAGTCTGCCGCAACCCCGCTCAAGGTAGCTACAGCCAACCTGGTCTCAGCACAAGCCGCATTATCATGGGCCACTAACCTGGCATTCCAACTTGCTGATGAGCCAGATAAGAAAAAAAAAACACTGTGCAACAATTACAACTAATGGGGCTAGCTTCTGCCTACTCGGCTGATGTATCTGAGGAGGCAGTCAGATGTGCAGCAGGAGTCATATTTTACCAGACCTCGGCTCGATGTAACCTGTGGCCGCGGGCATGGCAGGTGGACGCCTCCTCAAAGGTGCACTTGTTGAATGCCCCCTACAAAGGAGGCCTCCTTTTTGACTCAGCTCTAAAAGAGGCGGTCAAGGAACCCTGAGAAACAGCAAAAGTTTGCATACCACAATCCAGGGGCAGGAACAGGTCCTGGTCATTGGGATCCAGGCAGAATTTTCAGGCCCAAAATTATTCAAGGGGACAAAATAAAACATTTTCAGGTCGACAAACTTAGTTCTCCTCCCACAACCAGCATGGCTTCAGGGAGGAAGAGGTGGCTCCCAGGACGCCGGAGGCGATGAGAAAAAGTCTCAATGAGGATTCCTGGACCCATCCTCGAGTAGGGGGCAGGCTTTCCAGTTTTTTCAAGGAGTGGATCCACACCACCCGAACAATTGGGTGCTAGATATAGTACACATGGGTTACTTTGAGTTCTAATCAAAGTCCCCACTACCCCGTGCATTGCCCTCCCCATATCCAACAATCAGGAAAAGAAAGTTGTGACATTATGAGCGATCACAGACTTTATCCAGGCATGAGCGATCGAAGAAGTTCCAATCTCCGAACGGCGCAGGGGCATTTTCTCTATTTTTCATAGTTTCAAAACACTCAGGAGGATTCAGGCCCGCATTTGTCCTAAAATTTCTGACTGGCTTTGTTCGCAGTAGCACCTTCAAGATAGAAACCCTTTCATTCATCATCAGAGAATTCCATCAGGGAGATTTTTTGGCCTCAATACATTTGCAGGATGCCTGTCTGCATATCCCCATCCGAAGGGCTCACAGACAATTCCTCAGATTCAAGGTGGGAAAACACCACTTCCAATTCACTCTAATACCATCCCAGACACTGAATCATCTAGGTGTGGACTTCAAAACACTACAGAACAAGGTTTTTCCCACAATCAAAGTTCAGGGACCTCGGGGCCCTTATCTGCAAATTCCAATCGGCACAATACCTGCCAGCTCACACCTTCATGCTGCTCATAGGGATGATGGTCTCTCTGGCAGACTCCATTCCCTGGGCACTGGTTCACATGCATCCCCTCCAGTGGAACCTTCTCCAACAATGATCCTAGTCAAGGGACAATCTGGGCCAGCAGATACAAATCTCTCACCAGGTGAAAGCTTCTCACTGATTGGTAGACTTGGTGACCCTACATCATGAAGGGTCTCAAACTGGGGCATCCTTACCAGATGAGAATAACTACCGATACCAGTCTTCAGGGCTGGGGAGCTCACATGGATCAGCTCTCAACACAGGGCAAGTGGTCACTGGCAGAAACACGTTACAAGCAGCATCAGTATTCTAGAGTTGTGTGCAGTCCCCCGGTACTTCAACGGTTCCAAGTACAGATCTCCAACTGGGATGTGCTCATCCTCACAGACAATCGAATGACAATGGCCTACATCAATCGCCAGAGAGGCACCAAGAGCTCTCGGATGTTACAAGAAACCCTGTTGCTCTTCCAGTGGGCAGAGCACCACCCAGAAAGCCTAATGGCCGTGTACATCCCAGGTCAGGAGAACATCACGGCAGGTTGGCTAAATCGAAAGGTCATTCTTCCAGGAGAATGGAAACTGAAGGACAGTGCTTTCCACCTCCTTACTACACGGTGGGGCCTCCCGCAGATAGATCTTTTCGCCTGCCAACAAAATTACAAAGTTCCACAGTTCTTCTCCCTAACCAGGGATGAGCTGGTAGTAGAACAGGACGCCTTCTCCATAAACTGGGGTCAGTACAATCTCCTGTACACCTTTTTCCACCAATACCACTAATCTCAAGGGTTTTGCTCAGATCGCTCTAGATCAGGCAGAGCTGATTCTAATCTGTCCACGCTGGCACCGCTGGCCATGGTTCCCTCAACCGGTTCAAATGATGCTACAACCTCCACTGATTTTTCAGGCCAGCTCTGACCTGCTTTCATCAGGGCCCGGTACTGCACCCCAATCTTCGCAATCTGTCCCTCTTGGCATGGAGATTGAGCAGGAGACTCTTAAGGAGTTAGGTTATAATCTACCTGTCATTGAAATGATGATCCACTCAAGACGACCTTAGTCTTCCAAGGTCTATTACAGAGTATGGCGAAGATTTCTCTTCTGGTTACAATCCATTGACATACCAGACAACAAAGTATCTCTCCCCACTATACAGCGGTTCCTACAAGAAGGCTTTGACAAGGGTCTCCAACTGGCAACCTTGTGAGTCCAAGTTTTGGCTCTGGGTGCACTTTTGCTGGCAGATTCAGGGGAGTCCTTGGGTGTTCACCCTCATGTTAGACAATTCCTGAGAGCAGTGATGCTAAAACATCTTCCAGTGAAGCCCATTGTCCCACCTTGGAGACTCAACCTGGTGCTCAAGGCCCTAACAAAGGCCCCCTTTGACCCTCTTAAAGAAGCTTCCCTTTCTTCACCTGATGATGAAGGTCATTTTTCTTACAGCAGTCACCTCAGCACGACGCATCCGTGGGATAGGAGCCCTGTCAACCAAAGAGCCATACACTGTGTTTCATCAGGACTCCGTGGTCCTGCCAACGGCTCCCTCTTTTTAACCGAAGGTGATGTCTCCTGTTTACTGCAACCAAGAATTGAACCTTCCTTCTTTCTGTTCTCACCCTGAGAAGGAGAAAGAGAGAGAATGTCCCACACTGTACCCAGGAGAGCACTCAAGCTGTACATCAAAAGAACAGATTTCATATGCAAGACTTCGAGTTTGTTCATTCTCACTTTGGGGCAGAATATGGGCCAAAAAGCATCAAAAGACACTGTTGCCAGATAGATTTGTTCCACCATATCCATCGCCTACCAGAAAATGGGGGTAGCACTACCAGGTCCAGTGAGGGCCCACTCCATGAGAGCAATGGTGGCATCCTGGGCGGACTCCCGAGAAGCCTCGCTGGCAGGCTTATACAGAGCAGCCACTTGGTCTCCATCCATACCTTTGCAAGGTTCTACAAATTGGATGCCTCCACGGAGGCATCCTTCAGCTGCCAGGTCCTCCAGGCAGTGGTGGACCCGTAAAGGGCTATTAACATTCTTCCCACCCAGGAAGCAAGGGAATGTACTGCTTTAGTATATCCCAGTAGTTATCAGCCTGGAGACCAGCTTTAGGAGAGAGAAATAGAAATTTAAATACCTGTAAATTTTCTTACTCCGACTGCTGGTCTCCGGGCTCTTTCCCTTCCAGAATGTTTGAAGTCTGCCATCCAGCCGCATGTGCAGACTAACGTTTCTTTTTGTTTCCAAGTTCTGTAGTACTATATGGGACAACTGCTTTAGGAAGAAGCGGTGGCTGCAGGAAATGGAGGAGAGGATGCAGTCTCCCTGTAGGGATCTGTATCCTGCCTGTCACATAGTACCAGGAAGGACCTCCCAGCAGTTATGAGCCCGGAGACCTGCAGCTGGAGAAAGAAAATTTACAGGTTTTTAAATTTCTATTTTCACGGCAGTCTCCTGGGTCATTCCTGAAAATAGGCATGTACTTTTTGAGTGCACTTACCCCATCAACAAAAACTAAATAAACTGGGTAAAAGCAGGACTCCACAGAAAACAAGATATTACATCTCAGTTGGAATTGCTTGCAAACAGATAGAAATATCACACCAGTGGTAAATAAATTGTGTAAATAAATCTCGGATATACACATAGCCTTACTCAGAATATGCCATGTATCTTTATGAGTGAGGGGACAGGACCATGTCTCAGGAGTGGCAGGGCAAGCTCTGCCTCCCCCCAAGTGATTATACATGTCATATGCTGAATTGAGATCATTGTATGCCCAGTTTATACAAAATGTATTTAAATTGTAAAGCTTTCAGATTAGTTCTTTCAGTGAAGATTTGAAGAAGACAGGAAATAATTTCCAACTGGCAGCTGCTTATAATGTTCCCATTTACACAGATGATATACTGTACGTAAGCCTAAATGATCCATATGTACAGTACCTGTAACGGAATAAAAAGTGACGTGAAAAACTATTTTACATTGTTTTGTTTTTATGGGCAGCATTCTGTTACAGTTCTCTTCACAGAACAAGTGATCTGGAGTCTTATTTTTTTTTTTTTATTTCTTTTTCTCCCTCTTACATCCCTACCAGAGCCGCCCCTTTGGGAGTTGCCAATGGAACCCTTCCCTGCCACCAACTTACCTTCTGCCTAGGGTCCCTCATCCTGCTGCGGATTGCCCCCTGGGTGGGGTTCAGGGTGGTGCGAAACTCTTGTACCTTAAGTGTCTTCTTCAGTCCCTACGACAGTGGCAGTTGGTGGCACATCAGGACTGGGTTCAGCACTCTGTCTACCCGGCTCTGGAGGGTGTTTTTCCCTGTTCTGTGGGGACGTTGCTACCCCGTGACGTCAAGGTGCAAGCGCCGATGTCCGCAATGTCCTTCCCCCTTGGTAATGCAACCTCTAGAGGTGGTTGGTTCACTGGCCTCCGCCCGTGACCAATCGAACCCCCGAGGTGCTGACGAACTGTTGTGCCCCCAGCCTCCGCCAGAGGTCACCATTTGCCGAGGTGAATCCCCACCTTCCCCCCGGAGAAGGCGAGCTGTCATCGGACGCTCAGCCTTTCTTCCCCCCCGGCCAACCCCCAGCGACCCGGGTCTGCTCCCAAACCCGGGTTGCCGGCGTGGTGCGAGGTGTGGCGTCCAGCGCCTCAACCCTCAGCGCCACCGGGCTGGCTGTGATCTGGAGTTTAAACTATGTGACGGGTTGTGCACGGAACTCTTAGCTTGGTTCTAATAGGATGATAGCTCATGCTTAGCATTCTGTACACAAACCGTGACATGGTTAAAAACTACAAATTACTGATTCTATGAAGAGAGCTAGGCAGAATGTTGTCCCATAAAAGAAAACTATTCAGAACAGTTTTTCACATCAGTGTTTATTCAAGTACAGTTACATATGGCTCATTTGGAGGCAAATCTTTTATTTCTGTTACTAGGTACAACATTACCAACTGCTGTTAGTTGGCACAAATTTCCTGTCCCCTTTAACTGTTTGATTTCATTGCTCTGTTTTGAGTGTAGCAGAGGTCATTGTGTTGTCACCAGGAATTGTGCAAGCTGTTCAAGACTTGTCAGACATGAAAATAAGTGCATTTACTTGGAAAATTGTATTCTTACTGTCTGTTCCATAGGGCATGCAGAAATAAGCTTTTTATTCACTCGGGAATGTTGCCAACGGTGCTGCCAGACAGTGAGTGGCATAGCAGGGTGGAGCACCGAGTTCTAGGTCAGCATTGTTTGCAACATTCCAGAGTGAAAAAAAAAGCTTATTTCTGCATGATCTTTGAAATGTCCTGTTTATATCATGGAACACTGAATGTCATTGTGATGAGGCTACAGGGAAAATAACATGTTTATCACCTCAGAGGCAAATAACAAGGCTGAATTAACCATTTTTATTTAGCCCTGTTATCCATCCCTCCCATGATAGAAATTATGTTATTTTGGGATGGATATTTATTTTCGGGTAGAACCTGAAAAATAAAATGTAGAAAACAGTGGATCATATTAGGAGCTTACAATGTAGAGAGGCCATTTTAAGCCAAAACAAGGTAAAATAGTGATAAAAACGTTAACAGTAGTGTGGTACAGTGTATATCAAATACAGTGTCGTCCCCCAGGATGAAACCCAATTCTGCATTATTTTGCAGCACTTTGCAGAATGCTGCAGCAGACCTACAGAATAAAGCAATGTAATGTCAATGGAAATTAGTCCCTTTTGTCATTCAGGAAAATGTGACACTGCCAGGATGAAGTGAATGCCACAGTTTCCTGCATGACAAAAGGGACTAATTGCCATTGAAATTACATTGCTGCAGAGTGATTTAAAAGTGGGTTTCATCCTAGGGGACGCCACTGCACATATTGGGCTACGTGGAGTCACATGATGGAACTCTAGTGGGAGGACACCACCAGTTTGAGCTCTGTGCTGACCACCGACTTGAAACTTTAAAAGTTAAACAGTTACGTGTTGTGTAATTTTTACATACTGTAATTCAGCACCAGAATGGATACTACACCACCACAGATGGATTTTGAGTTCAGCAGCCCGAGAGTCCATGAAACAGTTGTCTAAAAAATTATGGCTCACAACACTGCAGGCTACAAATCCACAGCACTCTCCCAGCATGACAGAGCAGCTTACCAGGCTCCTGGAGGAAATGGCCCTGTGGACGATGGTTACAGATGCTGTGGCAGAAATCAAAGATTATTAAAGGGAGCTGAGGCCACCAATGCAAGTCGAATTACTGTTGCAGAACTCGCATCTCAAGCCTAGAAGATGACTTAAGGAAAAGCAAGAGTGACTCAGGGACACAAGATGCATCTGGAAACTTGAGTATCAAGAAAACTACTCTAGCCGAAACAACTTGCTGGCATTTGGGATACTAGAAGGGAAATTGTTGCAACTCCTTGGTCCACTACCAAGCAAGTGGGGCTATCACCTAGAGAGAGCACAGCGAAGTCTAGCCCTGAAGCCCGAGCCAATGGAATGGTCAAGAGTATTTTATAATTCACTTCCTCAACTTACAAAAAGAAGTTTATGTGCAGCAGCAAGCACGCTGCATTACACATAGAAATTGTCGGCAGATATGGACTGCCTGGCCCATCTAGTGTGCCTGTAAACCCTTGTACTGGATTACTGCATCCGACCCACGCACTGCTGTACCTCTGTTGTTCCGCTTTGCCTGTCCCAAGCATGAATGAATCCATCCACAGTGCTCGCTCCCACCACCTCCTGAAGCAGACCATTCCATATGTCCACCACCCTCTCTGTGAAGAAGAACTTCCTCACATTCCCTCTTAACCTCCCACCTTCCAATTTCATGTCATGCCTCCTCGTTCTTGTGCTCCTCCTGTATTGGAAAATGTCACCCCCCCCCTGCACCTTGTTTATACCCTTGAAGTACTTGAATGTTTCTATTATATCCTGTCTTTCCCTCCTCTCTTCCAGCGAGTACATATTGAGGTCCCTTAGTCTCTCCTCATAAGTCTTGTGCTGCTAGCCCGGTACCATCTTAGTCGGCCTTCTCTGGACCATCTCCAGCCTGTTAATGTCCTTACGAGGGTGCAGCCTCCAGAACTGCACACAGTACTCCGTGTGAGGCCTGACCGTGGTTTCATATAATGGCATCACTACCTCCCTCCTTCTGCTGATGATACCCCTTCCTATGCACCCCAGCATGCCACTGGTCCTCCCAGCTGCCTTAGCACTCTGCTTTGACATTTTCAGGTCATCTGAAATAACCCTCAGGCCCCTTTCCTCCTTTGTGACTGTCAGCAACTCCCCCCTTCCCCCAATCCTGTAGCTTTCCCCAGGGTTTCTGTGTCCCAGGTGCATAATTTTGCACTTTTTTTAATTAAACTTCATTTGCCTAAGTTTCTACATAGGATATACTGCCCCCCGAATTTGGTACATAAGTATCGTCCGGAGATCTCACCCCTATGTAAAAGGTGCAAAATTGAAGTTGGTACCTATGTACATTGTTTCTGGGAGTGTCAACAGCTAGTGCAATTCTGGGAAGGTGTGGCTATAGAAGTAGGTAAGGTGCTGGGAGGGCATGTGGGGAAAAACCCGTTTTTCCTTTTATTCGGAGTAGATGATTCAGTGGAGGAGGAGGGGGAACCCCTTCCGAGATGGGTGAGAGTTCTGGTTGCAATGTCTAGGCATTGTATATTAAATACATGGATTTCAGGGGATATCCCTACCCTGCAGCAATGGAGGAACTTGTGCCTGCAGGCTCTCGGCATGGAGAAGTTATATTATGTAGCCAAAAACAGGGAAGAGCAATGTTGGGCAATATGGGGTGCATATGTATTTTCGCTCTCCCCTGTTGAAAGGGAAATTATGGAAAAAGGGTTGAAGAGCTGAGGGGGGTGGCTTGGAGTGCCGGGAGGCTGGAGGTTTGAGGGGAGGTGGGGTGAAGGGCTGATGGGGAAAGGAAGAGGGGAAAATGGACTAACGGAGAAGCCCTGTGGCTGGGGTAGTATGAACCTTGGAGTTATTGTAAAATCAAGATTGATGACTGAGTGATGGGTGTAGAGAAGAGAAGCCACGGATAGCAAGAGAGATGAGTAAAGGGGGGACTTCACGGGGTGTTTTTTTTTTCTCTTTTTCCTTTTAGGGTGGGGAGGGGATGGACAAGGGATTAATGTGAATGGACTAAGACAATTGGAATATATGTATGTACATGGTGGTATTATGGAAAAGTCAAACAATAAAAATATTATGCAAAAAAAAAACTTCATTTGCCAGTCCACAGACCATTTTTCAAGCTTCCCCAGGTCTCTCCTCATTTTCTGCACCCCTTCTGGGGTATCCACCCTGTTACAGATCTTGGTGTCATTTGCAAACAGGCAGACCTTTCCCTCTAGCCTTTCTGCAATGTCGCTAATGAAGACATTGAACAGGACTGGCCCCAAGACCGATCCCTGAGACACCCCACTCTCCCCAGACTGCACCCCATTTACCATCACCCTCTGCCTCCTGTCTGTTAGCCAGTTTCTAACCCAGTTACCACCCTGCCCCCATGCCCAGTCTACCCAGCTTGTTTATCAGCCTCCTGTGTGGGACAGTGTCAAAGGCTTCGCTGAAATTAAGGTAATCGATGTCCACTGCCCCACACTGATTTACTTCCTTTGTCACCCAGTCGAAGAAATCAACCAGATTTGTCTGACATGACCTGCCCTCTGTGAATATGTGTTGTATGTGGTCCTGGGCTCTGATGGCTTCCAGATGCCTCACTGTCCTTTCTTTTTAATTTTTTTTTGTCTCCTTCCCCTACTCTTGGTCTGCCACTCCTTTGGGCTGCCTAGATCTCTCGCTGGCACCCCTGTCCTGATGCCAGCCACCTCTACCCCACATTGCAGCCCCCAGGGTAATCCGACGTGTCCCTTTGCCGGAAGGGTCCCTCTCCTCCGAGGGAGGTAGGCAGTGGTGGTAGAAGGCCAGCACACTCTACATTTTTTCCCCGGGTGCTGCTGAGGTGGAACTTAGGCTGCATCAGGATCTCTGCAGCAGCAGAGGAGGCCAGCGGCCATGGAGCATTTTTCCTGTTTGCTCCCCGAGAGTGTGGTGTGCCACAAACGTCAAGGTATATGCCGATGATCACCATGCCCCTTTCTAGGTCTTCAGGACCCAGCATGTTGCTGTACTTCTGACCTCTGCTAGGAGTCAGCAAGCACTAGGTCCATATTCCACCCCCGAGAAAAGATGAAGAGTGTACACACGCTCGAGCCTTCTCTCCCCAGCCGGCCCTCCAGCTCCCGGGTCCATTCCTGAACCCGGGTCAGTGGTGCTGCAAGTAGAAACACTAGCCTTTCTTTAAGCAATGTCTCTATGATCTTCCTCACTACTGAGGTGAGGCTGACCGGCCTCTATTTCCCCGCCTCCTCCCTACTGCCAGATTTGTTTAGAGGGACCACAAAGGCCATCCTCCAATCCTCCGATACCACCCCTGCATTGAATGACTTGGTGAACATGGCTGCCAGAGGTTCTGCTATCTCCCTTCGCAGTTCTCTTAATATCCCTGGGTGTATGCCATCTGGTCCCATCGCTTTGTCCACCTTCAATTTAGTGAGCTCCTGCAGGACTCTTTCCCCCGTGAATGGACTATTGTCCACCTCTTCACCCCCTTGGCAACTGCTGTGGCCCCTGTCCCTCCCCCTCTTCTGTGAATACAAACCATGCACCCGAACAGGGACTTGAACCCTGGACCCTCAGATTAAAAGTCTGATGCACTACCGACTGAGCTATCTGGGTTTATCCATTCTCCCACGTTTCAAAACTGCCAGATTAGACTATTCAATGATCATAGCCAGGAGTGCAAGAACAATGGGACAAATTTCTTGATGTGAAAGAAAGCTGTACTACATAAAACCAACACCAGATTCCATCTGATGTACTCAGCCCAGCTTAAAGTATGACATAAATCTGGGACCCAAACTTTTCTTACACCTTAACTGGCAGAGAAATCCCTGGATGTGGAATATCCCAATGTGTTCCCGTACAGTAGAGCCTGGCCATCCTGCAAAAGACCTAATGAGACTAACGTAAATTGTATACTGCAGCTTTGGGTGCTGATTTCCCCTTCCCCGACCTCTGTAAATTAAGATATAATGGTCCACCAAACATCGTCAGTTGCCATTAGAAATCCCGAGTCAGCCAGTCATCGAGAAGCACATTCCTTCATGATCCTGCAGCTTCCTGCCATTCCCATGCCATGACCATTCAAGGAAGAAAGCTGCACCATCATGCTACCCAGCTGTACAATCATCCTGCACAACAGTGTGACTTAGCCAAGATCTGCTGGGAATACAACCCACCTCTACATGAGACTAGTGCTGTTTTATACTCCTCACAGTGGAACAGACGTAGTGGACAGTGTGAAGAGTTTTTCCAAACCATGAGTATGGGTTGTTTCGCTGGATTGGGGGTATAATACACAAAACCTTCAGCCTTTGTCCTGAAATGAAATGCCATTTCTATAGAAAAGTTCAAGTTTATTGCAGGAAAACTCCATTGAGCAAGCTCATTCACAAGGAGGTCCTGTGACATAAACACTTAAAGTACAAACATAGATAGGTAATAACAGTATATACATGAAATGCACGTTACATGACACAGGCTGGATATACATACAAGGGTACCACATAGGGTGACCGCAGGTGGTAAACATTAATATGACACAGGGAAGCGACTTACAGGTTGCACACTGATAAATGAAACATGATGACTGGTGTGTGCAATACATATATTTTGGCAGCCAGAACAAACAACAGACTACAACTGATATGGGGGGAGGAGTGTTTTGATAGAGTAGCAGTGGAGCGTAAGCATAGATAAAGCCAGGAGTAGAAGAGGAAGGGAAGCAGTTAATATGACCAAGTAATTATACCTTACCAGTGGATAAATATGGCACACATGGGGAAGGAAGAGACTTAATGACAGTTACAGGTGTCTTTTATTTTGGCTGAACTTAGCAATTTGTAGAAGTTTATTGAAACTGTACTAGTTAGTTTCAGTACGGTTTGTAATTGGTTCCAAATGGAGGGAAGGGCATATGCAATAGCACGTTTACCAAAGAAAAGTGTGCATTAAAGGCATTTTACATTTTGAACCTTGTACTTTTGATTGACAAGCCACTATACTATCCTGAACTAAGTCCTAGCTGAAGCAGTTTCATAGTGCCCCCCCCCCCCACCTTGGAACTTTGTGCAAGTGCCACTCACACAGCAAGGAGACCATGTAGTTTCCATGTAACTTTTGGGATTTGTTATGTACTGGATTATACTTCTATGAAGTATAGTACTAATCCCACTTATAACATGGGTATGCTAAAGCAGGTTCCTGATTGGTGCAGGACTGTCACCTGACTGTACGATAATGCACATTGTCAGCACAGTTAGGGTGAAGAAGTGCCCCAGATCTGAGATCCATGGCCAGACCTGCACTTGTTCTGTAGGGGGAAAATAATTTTGCACAGGCAGTCATTTGCAATCCTCACTAAGTGACTGGCACTATTAGTGCAAAAGTCAGAGGTGCCTTTGCACAATTATTGTCCCTTACAGAAGAAGTGCAGCTGTGGTGGAAAGACAGACAGGGGGATCTGTCTTCCCCTGCCTTGTCACTAGCCCCATATGTGTGTTGTCTTCCCACTCACCCGCCCCGTCGATCACCAGGAACCGTACAGTCACTGGGGATCTGAGGGCACTTGGACTGCGCCCTCATGCCTCACAGCGCCCCCAAGGTGTACGTTAATCCACATCATCAGCACACCCTGTTGTGCATTAATGCTTACTTATGAGTTGCAGAAAGTAACAATTATGGTGGTTTATCAGTGTTAACGAGTTTCTTATTGGTTAAAGTAATAAGGTGCAATATATGCAGCTGTGTTATTTTTAGGTTACAGGACTATTCATGAACTGTTGGCAAATCTGGTCTTGAGCTCATGGGCTAGCTGCCTTTTGCCTGAGAGATCATGGACCTACACAGAAAGAGAAGGAGGGCACTAGGGGCATGCACGGTGAATACACATCATCTAAGCTTATCAGCACAGACTAAAAGAGGAGAAATGTATTACTTTCACATTATTGAGGAGGAAAATTACTAGGGACCCACAAAGATTATGGCTGATAACATGATCACATTAACAACCTGGAATGTCAAGGGCTTGCAGGTGGGCAATGAACTCCAGCATGTATTACAGCATCTGAAAAGAAATAAAACGCAGGTTGCCTTTTTGTAGAAGACCCACCTTAAAGAGACAGCGTCCAACATGATGAAATGTCTGTGGGTGGGGCTGTCCATTGGAGCTGGTTCCAACAACCATACTGGCAGAACACTAATTCTCATCCATGGGTCCCTTGCATTTGTACACCAGTCAGTGTGGAGACATAAATCCGGCAGGATCTTAATTGTAGCCGGAGAAATCAAGCACACAAAGGTTGTCTTCATTAACATCTATGGACCCATTACGGATAATCCAGATTTATCCACTGAATTGAGTGGTCCTCTTGCTAACTAACCAGAACACTTGACAGTTATTGGTGGAGACTTAAACCTTGTGCTAGACGTGCACAGAGATGGTATGAATCTGAACAGAACTAGGTCATAAGTGGTGAGAGTCCTAGACGGGCTTATGCATGAACAGGGTATAGTGGATGCTTGGCGCCTGCCAGGAGTCCATCTGTATGTTCAGATCTGTGATGCATCATTCCAGTTCAAGAATAGATTCTAGGGACGTGGATATGTTGTTCAATCCACACTGTCTGGCAGGTTCCTTGCCGCTTTAAATCTTGCCGGAAGGTCTTCAAGCTGGCTCCTCACACCCACCCCAGTGGTAAAACCCTCGGCTCCGCCCCATGATGTCAGATCTTCCTTACTGCTTGGAAGCTCAGGTTTCCTCCTTAGTGCTCTGCATTTTAGGCTGGATTCATGCTCTTCGGATTTCCCAAAACAAATTTAAAAATTTACAAGACTACAGTCTTTGTTTTCCCTCGCGGCTGCGATGGTCAAATAGACTCCCAGCTTCCGTCGGTGCTCTTGTGGGCCGAAAAGATGTCCAGGACCGCAGCACGACTCCACGCATCTACTGCCTAGGGCTTGGCCACGATTCACAGGCCTGCGAATTGTGCAAGTCCTTCTCGGCTTCGGTCTTGAAGGACCGTACTGCCAGACTACTTCTTGGGTGCCCCGATAAACGGTACCCACCGGTCAAGTCTAAGGAGGCCCGATGTGCGGTGTCTGGCGGTGGGCTCCAAGGAGCAGTTAGAGCAGATGATCATCCTCGAGGAGGAGGCAGCCCAGGCCGCTTCTTCTTCCTCCTCAGCCACGGCATTTATCCTGCTCTCCTTGGGCTCCTCCTATATGGCTTCTTTTAAGGAGCTCCGTCAGTCCCTCTCCACTAAGGGAGAAGGGCCTTCAGGACATTCCAGTCAGTCCAGAAAGAAGGACTCTTAAGGTAAGTCCCGCCATTGATGTTCATGGGAGCGGGTGAGATCCCCTTCACCAGACCGTTGAGACTAGACTTTGGTCGAGGTTGCGGCTGTGGTCGCTAGCTTCACGGTGTCCCCATCAGGTCAGCTGGCCAGACATCCATCGATGCAGTCAAGATTTTTCTCGACCCATCGGACGGTTTGTCGACTGGAGAAGCCAACAACCCTTCTTCACCGGTTCCCCCGGTGGTTACCGAGGACTTGCCTGTGCCGAAGTCCTCGGTCGAGGTCCCTGAACCGAGGTGGGGGTGGGTTTCCCCTGTCCCCTCTCTGACCCACCCTCGGAATCCCCAATGGTTTAGGTCTTGGTCCTCTTCCAGGTCCAGCCGATCCCGCCAACATCGGCGATCTTGGTCTCGGCACCATGGAAAGTGGCGTCACCGCTCTTCCTTGTCCTCCTCTTCGGAGGACAGGCTCCAGCGCAAGTTGCATCGGCGCTACGAGGATTTAATGTGGCAGCAACTTTTATTGGCCGGTAACAAGCCAACTCCGTCGCCTTTTCTGGCCATTAAGTGGCTGTCACTGGAGTGACCGAAACAACCCCTCGTGGTGATCGAGGAGCCGACCCTGGCGCTGGTTGTTCGGCCAAAACCGGCTGCTCCACTTATTGTGGTGGAACCCCTGCCTCCACAACTGAAGACTGGGGCCCCGAACAAGGATTCTCGGTCAGGTCAGGGCTTGCCCTATAGGTTGTCGGGCACCCTCACTCCCGATCGACCTCAGCAGGTAGAGGGTGGCTCAGGCACTCAGCAGCTGTTCGCAGACTCCTCGGAGTCTGACGACAACTCCTCCCTGTTCTCCAGGCTGCTTGACCTGGAGTCTGCAGGGGACCAGTCGGTGAACTTGAGCCCATCCTCGTTTTTGGGTTTGCTTCGACTGATCTCGGAATCCACTGGGATGCAGCTCAAACCCATTTCAAAAATGGGCCAAGTGTCCCCTTACGGAGATACTGGACTGAGGGGATTCCCCTACGGAGGCCTTTCTGGTAGCCAAAGCCATTGTTAGCCTGGCCATGGAGTTGTGGCAACAGCCAGCATCTTGTCCAGCGCCTTTGGCCAGGATGGCTCGGAATTACGCGGTCCCCACCGGTTCACTCTCCGGTTTCTCGGAGCACCCCTCTGCAGAGGGGTTAGTGACCGATAGCATTTTCTGGCATTCCGGAAACACTCGGGACGTGGACAAACCACCCGATAAGGAATCCAAAAAGTTGGATTACTCAGGGTGGAAGGTTTACGCTGCTTCCTCCCTAGGCCTTCGTCAGGCTAGCTCGGCACTTCTGATGGCACATTTCTCACACGCCCTCATGGGCTCCCTGGATGAGGTGATTCCTCATCTCCTAGCTAACCTTCCAGTGACAGTCAAGCGGGATCAGGGAAGGGTGGTGGCAAAACATCAGCTCCAAACTTCATTGGACATTGGTGATTCTTGTGCCCGATCAGTAGCGGCTGCAATGGCCATGTGCCACAGAGCTTGGCTGCGGATCTCCACCTTCACGGCTGACACCCAGCACCAGCTGGCAGATGTTCCCTTCCTGGGCACTGACTTGTTTGGGCTGGGGGTGGAAGGCCATCTCCAGAGGATTGAGAAGTCCAGTGCCACCTTGAACTCGGTCACATCTGCTCAGAAGGACAAAGGCAGCCAGCAGCAGCGTAAGCCCTTTCGCCCTTCCACCCCTGCAGTACGTCCAGCCCAGCAGCACCAGCACCAGGGCCAGCAGACACACACTTGGTGCCCTAAGGCCAAGTCTGCTGCTTCCTCCAGTAGGAAGCCTGGAGGCAAGGGTCCAGGAGGTCTCTCAGCGGGCCCTTCCTCTAAGCCTGCCCAGTGATGGGTTGAGGGGTGTCACCCCTACCTCATCACTCCTCCGGTTCCCCCATTGGGATATTTCGCACTTCTTTTCCACCTGGTCCGCTATCACCATGGACCGCTGGGTGCTAGAAGTGGTAGGCAGGGGTCTGCCTTTTGAATTCGAGCAGTTCTCTCCCTGTTGAGCTGTCGCCCCACGGGAGGCAACGGGTTTCGCAGCCTCTCTGTCGGCTCATCGAGCCGACATTGCCTTGCTCCTCCAGAAAGAGGTGATCGAAGAGGTGGTGGACCCTCCTCCAGACCCAGGATTTGTGTCCAGGTACTTCCTGGTCCCAAAACGGATGGGGGGCTGGCGCCCCATTCTCGACCTGCATGACCTGAACAAGTTCCTAAGGCCGTGCACCTTCAGGATGGTCACTCTGGCTCAGATTATTCCATCCTTGGAACTAGGCATGTGCTTCTTTTCTCTGGACCTTCAGGACATGTTTTTTCACGTCTCAATCCATCTGTCTCACCAGCGATTCCTCCGCTTCAGAGCAGAGGGATTCCTTTATGAGTTCCAGGCCATGCCCTTCGGCCTCTCTCCAACTCCCAGGGTCTTCACCAAATGCATGGCAGTGGTGACAGCATTCCTGTGGTCCGGGGTGTACCCTTACCTGGATGATTGGCTGATTGCAGCCCCCTCCAGGTTGGAGGTGGAGCGGACCAGGGATCTGGCCCTCCAGGTGTGCTCTCAGATTGGCCTTCTCATCAACGAGGCCAAATCAGAACTCATACCTTTGCAGGTGATTCAGTTCATTGGGTCAGAGCTCGACTCTCTTCAAGCCAGAGCCCGGCTCCTGGCAGACAGGGCCGAGGTCCTTTCCTCCTTTGACCAGTCATTTCTGGTTAGGCAATTGCGCCCTGCCCGGGACTTCCTGCGCCTTCTGGGTCTCATAGCGGCCTGCACCAGTGTGGTCCATTGGGCCCACTAGCATATGCGTGCCCTGCAATGGGGACTGGCCAGCCAGTGGTCACAGCGCTGTGGTCCTCTGGACCAGCCGGTGACAGTGACCCAGGAGATGTGGACGGCCTGCAGTGGAGGCTCATCCCAGTTCATCTGCAGGAGGGTATCCCGTTTGTCCACCCCAAGCCGATGGTCATGTTAATGACTGATTCCTCTCTAATGGGTTGGGGTGCCCATCTGGAGGAGTTCAGGACCGACGGCCTCTGGTCCCCTCAGGAGTCTCGATGCCACATCAACCTGCTGGAGCTTCGAGCGGTCTGACTAGCCCTCACCACCTTCGCTCCATTTGTATGGGGTCAAGTGGTCCAGGTCCAGACAGACAACACCATGACCATGCACTACCTCAACCATCAGGGCAGGATGCACTCCTTGCCTCTGTGCAAGGACGCTCTCTGCATCTGGTCTCGTGATCAGCCTGGAGGCGGATCTCCTAGCCATTCATGTGGCAGGAGCCTCCAACAGTCTGGCCAATGCCCTCAGCCGGATAGGCGCTGCATTTCACGAGTGGTCTCTGCTACCGGAGGTAGTACAAGATCTGCTCTTCCATTGAGGCACCCCTCAGGTGGACCTGTTCACCTCCAGGGAGAATGCGGAGCTGAGGCTGCTTCACGCCTGCCCCCCTCAGCAGGGCTCGCTGCATGGGGATGCCTTCTCGAGGCCGTGGACCCCGGGCCTGTTCTACGCCTTCCCTCCATTTCCCTTGATGCACAAGGTGCTTCTCAAGGCAAAGATGAACACGACTTAGGTGATTCTAGTAGCCCCAGACTGGCCCCGCCAGTTCTGGTATCCAGATCTCCTCAGCCTCAGCTCCAGACTCCTGAGGCGGCTTCCAGCCCACCCGGACCTGATCTCAGTCAACAAGGGGAAGGTACTCCGTCCGGACCTTCAATCCCTGCACTTGATGGCCTGGTTCCTTAGCGGCTAGAGTTCCAGACCTTGGGTCTTTCCGACGAAGTCCTCAACGTCGTTGAGATGTCCCATAGGAGTCGACCAGAAAATGCTTTGCCTTCAAATGGAAGAGATTCTCCATTTGGTGTCAGGACAAGGGGTTGGACCTTCTTCCTGTTCCTTGGCTAACATTCTGGACTACCTGTGGTCCCTTTCTCAGCTAGGGTTTTGGTCGACGCTCCTTAAGGTGCACCTGGCAGCCATCTCTACTTACCGGGCGTGGGCCGGCAAGCGGTCGGTGGCACAGGAAAAGGTGGTCGGGCGCTTTTTCAAAGGCCTTGATCACATATCCCCTCTGGTGCAAAAACTGATGCACAGGTGTGACATCTCTCACCTGTCATCGAAGACCGTCTTCTTGGTGGCTATCACGTCAGCCAGAAGGATGGGAGAGCTCCAGGTGCTTTCCATCGAGTCTCCTTATCTGGTCTTCCGCAGGGACAAGGTTGTCCTGTGTCCCCATCCAAAATTCCTGATCGGAGTTTCACCTTAACCAGGTGTTGACTCTGCCAGTGTTCTACCCCAATCACACCTCAGAGGCCGAATATAGGCTCCATACTCTGGACCCTAGAAGAGTGCTCGCTTATTATAAGGAGCGAATGGCTGAAGTTCGGGGAGAGGTTCACCAGCTGTTTGTCACCTACGCTGAAGGCACACCTGGCAGACCTGCAGCCAAGCAGACAATAAGCAGGTGGGTCACCTCCTGCATAGATCTCTGCTACAGGTTAGCGGGCATGGAGCCTCCCAGAGGGATAAGAGCTCATTCTACCCGCCATACTGCTGTTTCGGTGGCTGCTTCTAGGGGCGTCCCTGTCCAGGAAATCTGCAGGGCTGCTACCTGGAAGTCAGCACACACCTTTATTTCCAATTACCACATTGACCTTGAGCCACACTGGGATGCTGGTTTTTGAGACCTCGGTTCTCCAGTCCTTATTTCTTAAGCAGGGGGTGCACGCCTTGCCTCCCTCCTCCCGAAGAACTGCTAGGAGTCTGCCAGACAGTGTAGACTGAACAACATATCCATGTCCCTAGAAATACAGTTTGCTCACCTGTAACAGGAGTTCTAGGAGTGGTATATGTTGTTAATCCACATGACCCACCCGACCTCCCTGGCTTCGACGTGCACCCTGGCTTCCAGCGGGCTAGATCTGGCATCATGGGGCGGAGCCGAGGGTTTTACCACCCGGGTGAGTGGGAGGAGCCAGCTTGAAGACCTTCCGGCAAGATTTAAAGTGGCAAGGAGCCTGCCAGACAGTGTGGATGAACAACATATACCACTCCTAGAACTCCTGTTACAGGTGAGTAACCTGTATTTACTGGCTTATACCGTAGACTTTAATACCGGGACTGGTAGACATACGAATACTGTCAATGACCATATCAGACCATACCCTGGCTCAGATGAGGATACAACTCAGCATTTCTTTAACGATTTTAACAATGCAGACAGCAGGTAGGATAACATTAGAGTAGTCGCAGGATAGGCAGGGACCTCCATGTTAGGCGGCAACTCAATATTCAATAACTCTGTGTATATGTTAGCTGGCAGTCTAACCGCTATTCCACACATCTAACACAATATTATCACATAGAAAACTTTCTAATGACTAGGAGGCAGTATAGTGCAGTAGTCTAAGACTCTGAGCTGCAAATCTGGTGACATGCAGCAGACCAGACCTGGGTTTGACTCACACAGCTTCCACTTGCATACTTTGTGACCCTGAGCAAGTCACTTAACCTCCTTGTGCTCCCAGGTCGCTCCTGTAAAAAAGCTTTCAGCTTAGTGTGCAATACCTGGTTAAACAACTAAATAAAAAAAAAACAGATACTTCAGAAATAAAAAGCTACAGCTGACTACTTATTAAAATGTGTATTATTTTCCTGTCTGTCTGTTTTGGTTCCACTAGCAGTTTAATTTAGGGTAAAAACAAACAAAACACACAAAAAAAGTGCGTTTGTCTGAGTTGGGTGAAGGAATTGTTATCTGTGCAGTTAGCTAGGTGAAAAAGAAACTGTGAATTAGGGGGAGTGGCTTAGAGAGAAGGAAGCCAGTTGTTTGCATTTAAAAACTGACCTAGATGACTTGTGGAAGAGAACAGCAAGAGGAAGGAGCTGCTGTTAGAACTTAACTGGGACTATATTGCCCTCCATCCCTCCCCTCCACCCCCCACCACCATTAGCCAGTTCTACTTTTATAGGCACAGGATTTGACTGACAACAGGAACTTCCTGTTTGGGAGCAGGAAGTGAGTGATCACAGAGCCACAAAAGACTCACCATCCTAGAAGGAAAAGAGTAGCTTTCCATCCCCCCAGCTGCTGGAGGTCTGACTCTGAGCAAGTAAGAAAGAGACTACTGAGGAATATAGGAACTTACTGCCCCAGAACAGGAAGAGCAGGAGCTTTAAGGGCACGGAGGCAGTAGGAAAGTAGGGAGGAAAAAAAATGATATTAAAAAAATAAAATAAAATAGAGAGAAGAGGAAGTACACAAAACAACGGTTAAGGGGCCACAGATAAGACATGATGGGAGTGGTGCAGTGGCTGTGGAGCAGCAGTCTTCCGGGAGATGTTCTGGAGGATGCAATGTTGTCCTATCTGCAGGCACCTCTCTGGGCTGAGGGAGGAGGTTGCCCATCTCCAGGCTGAGTTGGCCAGTATTTAGGGGACCTCCTTTCCCACCAGGGCCACCACCGCTGCCTCAGAGGTTGCTAAGAAAGAAGAGCAGTTGGACTACAGTGGGCTCAAGGAGGGTGAGGGTGATGGAACAGAGGTGCATCTCTCTAGTTGTACCTCTCCACAATTCATATGCCATTCTGGCAAGGTGTGGTTCCTCTATGGAGGCACCCGCAGTGGAGACCAAGGAGGATGCTGGGAACCTCCACAAAGGAGACCCACAGGAAGGTGGCATGGGACCCCACAGGGGAAGGAAGCACATCCTGGTGGGGGACTCCATTGTTAGGAGGGTAGAACTGGTGAAGGGAGGGGAGAGGGAGGTAAGGTGCCTACCTGGCACCATGGCTTGGAGGGACAGGGAGCAAATCCTCAGGATCACATGAGCAGCTGCATGGGGCAGGGAGCAGGATGTCATGTCCACCTAGGGACAAATGACCTGGCTGGGAAAGGGATCAGAGCAGTGCAGAAGGAGTTGGGGAGGGGCCTTAGACAAGTAGCATTCACAGTAACCTTCTTGGAGGTGCTGTCTGTCTATGATATGGGTGAGGCTAGGGTGCTCCACACCATGAGATTCAATCAGTGGTTGAAAAACTGGTGCAGAGCTCAGGGTTTTGGCTTCATTGGGGACTGGGGGTCCACCTAGAGGGATGCCGGCCTATACTGGCACGATCGTCTGCATCTGTCCAGGAGGGGAACCAGGATCCTAGGTGATAGGTTTAAATGCTTCATTGTCAAGCATTTAAACTAGCCAAGGGGGGAGTCACTGAAAAGGAGAAGGGAAATCCTAGCCCCCCCCCCCAAAAAAATCAGGGTAGTGAGGTAAACACCAAGATAGAGAAGTTGATAGGGAGCAGGGGTAAATGGAGAAAAAGACAAAGGCAGTAAGGACTGGGATGGGGCAAAAAGGGATAAGGCCATCAGAAAATGGAGAGTAATGAGTACCAGCACCTGTAGTCTAGGTAACAAGCTCCCTGAACTGTGGTGGCCTTGATGGAAGAGGGATGCCTGGATATTGTGGCAGTCACAGAAACATGGTCCACAGAGAACCATGACTGGGTTGTCAACATACCAGGGTACACAATCTACACGAGGGACAGAGAAGGCAGAAGAGGAGGAGGAGGAGGAGCTCTCTATGTGAGGGAAGGGATCAAAGCAACAGAACTAAAGAGTCAACAGGGAGGAGAAGAGGCACTGTGGGTCACCCTGGAGACTGGAAATAGCACCACCGTCTGGACAGGGGTTGTATACAGACCCCCCCCCCGTCTTGGGGGGGTGGACAAGGAAATGATAGCAGGCATCCTTAGAATGGCAGAGAAAGGGGAGATATTGCTGATGGGGGACCTGAACATGCCAGATGTTAATTGGAGCACCTTTGCTGCAGCCACATCCAAGAGCAGGGCCATTCTCTGTGCCCTACAGGGGGCATGCCTCAGGCAGCTAGTGTTAGAACCCACTCGGGAGGGAGCAATCTTAGACCTGGTACTCTCAAATGGGGACAGAGAGAGGATCTCAGATCTAGAAGTGGGTAGCCATCTGGGAACAAGTGACCACCAAACAGTGTGGTTCATCATAAACTCAGCTGTAAAGACAAACCATACAAAAGTCAATGTACTGGACTTCAGGAGGGCTGATTTTGTCAAAATGGGACAGTGCCTCAGAAAAGCACTAGGAAACAGGCAAGAAGGAGGGGTGGAGCAACAATGGGGAAACATCAAAACTGCCATCACAGAGGCAACAAGTCTTTGTGTGAAGCAAATCAACAAAATAAAATGAAGGAAAAAAACCCCACTATGGTTCTCAAAAGAGGTGGCAGTGAAGGTTAGGGAGAAAGAGCTAGCATTCAGGAAGTATAAGGAAACATAGAAGGAGCAGGACAGAGAACTGTACCAGTTAAAGCAGAAGGAAGCAGGGGAGGCAGTCAGAATAGCAAAGGCCCAAACTGAGGAAAAGATAGCGCTGCCTGGAGAGCTGGTTCAGAGATCCACAGTGGAGGGCTTCAAGAGAGGGTGGGACAGACACAGAAAGCGGATGTATCAGATGATGGCCTGGCCCAGGGGGGTGGGGATGGATGATAGGGGTTTCTGGAACACGGGGGGGGGTTGCCTCGGCACCCAACTAGGGATCTGAGGTTCGAGCAGACTCGATAGACTGTAAGGCCTAATCTGCTGGCAATTAGTATGTTAGTAACTCAGTTAAGAAGGGGATAAAACCTTTTGTAGGTACATTAGGGAGCAAAGAAAGACAAAGGGAGGGATACTGAGGCTGAATAAAGAGGAGGGTGGGTAGGCAGAGAGGAGACAGTGAAAAAGCAGGGATACTAAATGAATAAATCTGCTCAGTATTCACAAAGGAAGAGGAGGGGGAGGTACCTAATCCAGTCAATAGAAGCACTCTGGATGGGGGGGTCGATATCAGTCCTTTCACAGAAGAAAGGGTTCTGAAAGAACTCCTAAAACTGAAGGTAGACAAAGCAGTGATAGAATTCACCCCAGCATTCTAGAAGAACTAAGGGGAGAAGATGTAGCACCATTGACTACCCTTTTTAATAAATCATGGGAGGATGGTGTGGTACCTGGGGACTGGAGGAGGGCGGATGTGATTCCCCTTCACAAAAGTGAAAGCAAGACAGAGGCAGGAAACTACAGACCTGTCAGTTTGACCTCAGTGGTAGGGAAAATGATGGAATCACCTTTTTTTTATTTTTATTGTTTTCATTTGTTATACAACATATGACCATTTCGTATTCAAGACAAGCCAAAAGCATCTTTACAATCCACTGAGAGTCAAACGACTCCTTAATACAAGGATAAGTGTATCTTAAATAGTTTGATACCTCATGTTGAGGGAATACTAAAATACATTGCTACAGTAATAAAACAAGATTTGAGGCTGTTAATTGAGCCCATGAGCAGAGCGACTATTTCGTGTGCTAAAGTCTATATAGGAAGTCCAGCATTTCACATCCCAAATGGGAGTAGTGGTGTCTCTCTATATCCCTTTAAGTTTTACTAGTACCATTAGACTAATTTTACACAGCAGTAAACAACAGTGTCGCTAGAAAATAAACTGAACAAAGACCTCACAAACACTGGTCTGGTCTAAGTTACCATCAAATTAACGATAACATTTGTTTTAGAAGCAACCCTTTTAATCCACTGCGCAGCAACCTGCAGAATTTTATTTTAATATATTGCTAAGAGATCGTTTAATCAGGAGACTGAACTTATAATAATTATTACAGTCTATTTACCCAGCATTAACTTGTTGCAAACTAGCACTTGTCTGCTTAAATCGTAATCAACAATAGGATCTCAGCAATATCCCCATTATTACATTGCAAAAATCAGAGGTAAAATCAACAACTGTTTTAGATAAAGTCATTCCCCCTCAGTCTCATCCAGGTCACTATCTTCTGTGCCACTAATTCGAGAGTGTTCCCTTTGCTTACCACAAATCGAGAAGCCCACTTGCCTGCTTCGCCAGGATCAGAAAACATCCAAATTTTCCTCGAACACCACCCTGAGGCAGGCTGGAAATACTGCCACATGGGTGATTCACGGCCTCCGGAGTTTCTTGCGCACCCCATTAAATCGTTGCTTCTCCCGGGTAGCATAACTTCAGTATCAGAAAAGAGAGCGAGGCGATAGTCTGTGTAATCGAGCAGCTTGTCTTGCCAAGTGGAGAATTTTGTCCCGTGTTCCAATGCCTTCTGTTATCACAAGCAAGGTGCGTGGGGTTTCAGAATCCTCCCGAAAACCCCTGGGAGTGATTCTGTAAGCTTTTTGAAGATTAAAGCGGATTGTTTGATCATCTGGCACTAACTTCTCTCCCAACCATTCTTGTAAGAACATGAGGGGGTGATCCCCCTCAGTCCCTTCGGGCAAGCCGAAAATCCGTATACGAGATGATCGATTTTGATTTTCTATTGTCTCTAATCTAGCTTTAAGGTGAGAGTTCTCTTTTATTAGTAGCGTAGTGGCTGCAGATGTAGAATCACTATTCTGCTTCACATCACTCATCTCCGTTTGTATAGTTTCCACAGTTTTTTCAACAATGTTTATTCTGGTGTTAAATGAGTCTATCTTAGAGTGCAGGTCAGCTACAGATGAGATTGTTCTCTGCAGTTTTAGCCCAATAGACGCCATGGTTTCTTTGGCATTGGGCTGAGAGGTGGCCTGCGTCATTAGGCCTGTCCGCATGGGCTGCTTGGAACCTGATGATTTCCCCCCCATTGCACCAGTGCGATCCTTACGAGGGTTGCCCATTTTAGGTTTCCAACCTTCCCAGTTCCAGTGATGGATGTGTTTTCAGCTACAGAATGCTCCAAATTGGTAAGTTTTTAAGTTTTGTAATATTTCATCAAGGTGCTGATAGTTCTTGCTGCCACAAGCTTGGGCTCCACGGCGCCCCCCCCCCCCGATGGAATCACTTCTGAAGGAAAGAATTGTTGAGTACCTAGAGGCCAGTGGGGCACAGGACACATGGCAGCATGGATTCACAGTGGGAAGGTCATGGCAGATGAATCTAATCAATTTCTTTGCCTGGGTGACCAAAGCAGTAGACCAGAGAGGGGCTGTGGACATGGCGTACCTAGACTTTAGCAAGCATTTGACACAGTCCCATACAAAAGATTAATAAACAAATTAGCCAGCCTGGGAATGGATCACAGGGTGCTAGCCTGGGTAAAACATTGGCTGGAGAACAGGGCACAGAGGGTAATAGTAAACAGAGTCCACAGTGAAGAAAGGGGGGTTGCTAGTGGGGTACTGCAGGGTTCAGTACAGGCTCGGTCCTTTTTAGTGTCTTTATAAGTGACATTGCAGAGGGATTGGAAGGAAAAGTATGTCTCTTTGCAGATGACACAAATATCTGCAACAGGGTTGATAAACAAGGTGGGGTGGAAAGGATGAGAAGGGACTTGGCAAGGTTGGAGGAATGATCAAATGTCTGGCAGCTTAGATTCAATGCAAAGAAGTACAAAGTAATGCGCCTGGAAATCAAATACGCAGGGGAAGAGTACACAATGGGTGGTGAGATACTGACAACAACAAAAATGGAAAGGGACCTGGGGGTAGTTATATCAGATTACCTAAATGTGGGCAAGCAATATGAGAAGGCAGTAAGGAGGGCTGGGGGGATACTGGGATGCATAGAGAGAGGTGTCACCAGTAGAAAACAGGAAGTTGTTATCCCTCTGTACAGACAGTTGGTGAGACCCCATCTGGAGTACTGCATGCAGTTCTGGAGACCCCATCTTCGCAAAGACATAGACAGGGTGGAGGTTGTCCAGAGGAGGGCAACCAAAATGGTGCAGGGTCTGTACCAGAAGATATATGAAGAGAGACTAAAGGAGCTTAATATGTATACCCTTGAGGAAAGGAGGGAGAGGGGGGACATGATAGAAACTTTCAAGTACCTCAAGGGAATCAACAAAGTCCAAGAGAGTAGCATCTTTCAGAAATAGAGATGTGCAAGAACAAGGGGGGCACAATTTGAAGATAGAGGAGGGGACGGCTCAGAGGTAATGTGAGGAAGTATTTTTTCACGGAGAGGGTTGTGGATGTATGAAATAGTCTTTCTGAGGAGGTTGTGGAGTCCAAAACAGTGGGGGAATTCAAGAATGCATGGGACAGACATAGGCAGTTCTAGTGGGGGGTAGGAGGAAGTAGGCTGTTGGTTAACTAGGATCTGCAGCTTATCCATTAGATAGGGAAATGGGCAGACTAGGTGGGCCAAGCAGTCCTTATCTACCATCAGATTCTATGCTTCTATGTTTCTATGTTTAAGCAGGAACAGGTCAAGTCCACAATGAGGGCCATTCAAAACATGGATACCCAGGACACCACCACGGATCAGAAGGAATTAATGTAACATTCTCCCCATTCTACCAAAAGGTTATACCATTCAGATACCACAGTGGATGGTATGCCCACACACACGCACCTTACTAGAAGGTCTATAGCTCACCAAACTATCCCAGGAGCAGGCTGCAAATCTGGAGCAGGAGGTATCAGTGGCAGAGGTAAGAGCAGCACTCAACTCCGTCCCCCACGGGGAAAGCACATGGTAGTGACAGTTACACCCCAGATTTCTATATCATGTTTGCAGATACATTGGCACTGCTGTTACAAAAGGTATACATGGAAGCAGTTGAACCTGGCTACTTACCATGAACCATAATGACCAAAGTCATCACTCTACTTCCTAAGCTCAACACTGATTTAACTCCATGTGCAGGCTACGGACCAATTACTTTATTAAACATAGATACTAAAACATTAGACAAAGTGATTGCTAAGAGGCTTATCCCAGTGTTACCTTCCCTAGTACAGTAACCCAGTGCAAACAGGCTTTATGCCAGGACGCCACATAACAGATGACACCAGGAAAGTGGCATACCTTGTAGAGGCCGTCAGGACTAAATATGACCCTGCTATACTGGGTCACACTTGACACTGAAAAACATTAGACTGTGTTGAATGGTCCTATCTCTTTGAAATGCTAGATACAGTTGGCATCCCAGAAAACATAATCAACATGATACACCTGATGTATACCCAACCAGTGGCCACAGTATCCAATGACAGACTCTTCTCCCAGGAATTCCAGATGTACAGAGGCACACGGCAGGGTTGTCCCTTGCTGTCAACATTGTTCAATCTAACACTGGAACCATTGTTGCACAAAATTCAATAAGACCCAGGTTTTGTAGGGATGGAAGCTTTGTGGCACCACATGCAAACTACTGGCCTACACCAATGTTGTCCTGTTGCCACAAAGTAAACCAGGAACATCTCTTCCTTGAGTGACGAAGATAACAGTTCGACGGTTCCTCCGGGTACAGATTGAACGCTGATAAATCGGAGACTCTGCCCATGAACAATAAATGTACAAGAAACCAAATAGCTCACATAGGAGTACAGTGAAGACCGGACTTGGTTCAGTATCTGGGAGTAACCATTCATCCATCTGCAGCAGATTCAGTACAACACAATATGAAACCTATAATAAACACAATCAGGACTAATCTCAGCAGAATAATTCCTTACCGCTGTCCATGATACAAAAAATACCAGTGGCTAAGAGATGAACATTTTACCCAGTGTGCTATTTACTGCATCAATGCTGCATGGAGAATTACCCAGCAAATGGTTCACAGATATCCAGCAAATCATCTTGGACTTAATCTGGGCACATAAGACCCAGAGTCTCACTGAAAAGGCCAACATGATTAACTGAAAATAGAGGCCTGTAAGTGCCAAATGTTACCCTCTGTTACTGAGCTACGCAGATGCAAAATGCTTCCTCCTGTCTGAGTGATGATAGTGACCAAAATACATCTCGAACTGAACTGGAGTGGCTTCTCATAAAAAGGGGGCAGTGCCAAGACCTGGAGACCACACTACCTGCATTTACCTTTGCCCCCCACCTCCACATTCCTGAACCAACCTCAGAAAATGCTAATGAAAGTATTGAACAAAACTCAGAGCTACCTTAATCAATTAGAGGAGCAACCCCTGTGGGGGAAGGAACCATTCTCATTGCAGGCTTCAGGGTAAAATGGAGGCAGTGGGAAAATGCTTGCTTGAAAACAGTACAAAATGTTACCATGCGGGTACAATATATTCACTTTACAACCCTACAGCATAGATGTGCGTTGCATACATCAGATGCTTATAAGTATAACCAACTCAAACACACTGTATCACAACATTGGAGATCGAGATACGCAATAAGATGGACCTCAGAGTGGGAAACCTCTGTCTTGACCATTCTTAATGGACAGCCTTCAGTCTCCATGTGGTACAATACCCCAGTATCCAAGATCCAGAGGGAGGCATATGAGTTAAAGAAATGGTGGGGCAAGGGACATAGCATGGATATCACAAACTGAGACTGAAAGAAACTATGGACTTTTTCTAGACAAGCCACATCACTGGTCAACCTAAAGATACAGTCGTTAAAAATATTAGGGAATATGTAGTACACCCTTAAAAAGCTGCACAGTATGAAGAAAATCTCGACGACCAAATGCTACAAATGTGATCACCCAGAAGGTACCCTAATCCTTCTGTTACGGCAGTGCCCACTCATCCAAATATTCTGACAAGAAAGCAAGACTAAATTCAACCCACTCTTGGGATACAAAAACTTGTTCAAGCCTGAGATATGTAGGCTGGCAACATGGACCACTCACGTGTGGCACTTAGCAGACAACATGGCATGTATCTAATAGCAAACATAGCTAAAAGACAGATCTTACACCGCTGGATAGATGAGGCGAGCAACTACATACTGAGAATGGCTGTCAGTTGCTATAGAGTCTCTCAGGCTTGAAGGATTAGCACATGGCCTACGTAACACTTTTCCAGCTTACTGAAAGAAATTCGGGAACCTAGAAGAACTCATTACAATACCAGAGGAATAATCATTCTATGTAAATTTTCCCCCAAACAGGCTCCTAGGGGTATAAGCTAAAACAAACAATACAACAATAAGGTGGTCTCGCTCGCTCTCTCTCTTACTTTCCTCCAAAACAGAACATCTGTCTTAGATATTTATTGAAAAGGTATATGTCAAAGATATTTAGTGCACCGAATGCTAGTAGAACTTAGCTTAGGAGGATATTGAACCCAGGTCCAATGTCCATATAGGAAGAGGTAATCACTGTTGAAGTCACAGTATGAATTATTGTTATGTGTTGCCTAGGTCTATGAATGCACTCACACCATTGAATATGATGATACTTAACACCAATTGGCACTTGAACTGCAATGCCAAGGATCATCAAACAAACTAACAAACCTGGGTATGGCCCTTCATGTCTAGCCCTAGGGGCTGTGGGTTGCACAGCCTGAAGAGCTCATAAATGGACTTGTAATGGACCCTTTGATAACCCACTGAGGTAGTTTGTGGGCATATATCAGGTGATATTAATGCCAGCAACACAAGGTACCATATGTAATGTTTTTGTCTGTATGTTGTACGAAATTTCAATAAAATTTAAGTGAAAAAAAATACGTATTGGGTCGCAGTATAACACCACATTTCCATCCAAACAAGTGGTAATACCTTCAAAACTAGCTCATGGCTATGTATTTCTGTGTCTCTAAAAGATTCTGGATTCTGGACATATGGTATGTCTGTATTTTCATACCCCTAAATAAGTGACATTTCCTATCCATCCATGATTACTTTTCTTTTCACATATTGGCTGTTAGTAACACCATCCCAGGCCTGAACAAAAAATATGATTTACAGATTTCCTGCTTTGCTCTCGTGTCATAACCACTGCTGGAAAAATGTAATTATTACTCCTAAAAACAGGCCAGCTATAGTTGAACTGGTGCACTTGGATTGCAGATTAATGCACTAAGTGGCGTCTGCCTCTTGACCATGCGTCATACCAGGAGGACAAAATCACAGTAATGAGGTCTTGGTGCCTTTTTCAGAAGCAAACAGTTAACTGTTTTTCTTTCCAAATGTCACAAAAAACTAGCACTGGAAAATGATTTCTGTCATCTCTAATAGAAAGTAATAATTTATTTATTTCAGAAAATATTACCAGGAAAGACGTACTGAGCTGGTAACTGCTCGTTTGCATGTGTTCTGGGGTGAGGGATATGGAAGATAGTATAAGAGGAGAAAAAATAAATAGTAATTAACAGCATTACAAAAATAGTAATTATATACAGCAGTACAATACATCAAAGAAGTATAATCATAAACACTGTACGGTAAATCAGTGCAACAGGGGCTTGCAGTAGATAAAATTGAGCTTTGATAGGCAAAGGGAAATTACTCATACACGCACAACGGCGGGAGGAAAAAAAGCAAATAGGGATTTAGCGGTGGGATTATGGACGCCGTGGTTTGAGTCCAGAACATAGATTTTCTTTTCTTTTTTTTTTCATAAAAGTTTTTATAAGATTTTACAGTTGGTAACAGCCATCACGGTGACAAGAACTGCAGATATTCATACTATCATAAATCATGAACATGATCCAGTAGATGTACTTATGCTAGAGCTGCATTGAGGACAAGAAATATGTTTCTGTTTTACATATAGCCACACACTATGCCACTTAAGTTACTGCTATTAGTGCAGCTGTGTGTTATAGCTGTTAACGCTGATCCCAGTATAAATAGTGCATTGTACACAGAAGAGAGGGAAGTTCTTTAGATTGGCTGAGGTTAGAAGTCTAAGGCCCTGTCCACACTACACTGAAAAGTCCCCTCTGTAACGTTACAGAGGGTCCAAACCATTACTGCAACGGTTTGCATTTACACCTGTAATGTTACAGGAGGCATTTTCATAACTGTTGTTGAAACCACTTATGAGGTGGTTTCAACAATGGTTGCGAAAACGATTCTGCCTCCGTAACGTTACCAGCTGTAGTGTGGATGCGTGAGCGTGTAGCCCCAGCATTGCCCACAGTGCAGCACGAACTGCATTGTGGGATAGGGTTCCGACTGTAACGGTCACCCGTCACCCACAATGTGGACCGGCTGTAACGGTTCCGAACCATTATCATAATGGTTCACTGGCAGTGTGGACACACTGTAACGTTTACTGTCTGTAACGATTTGAAACCGTTACAGGTTATAAATGGTGTAGTGTGGACGGGGCCTTAGGAAGTGCCTGAGTTACAGAACAATATGATCAGTAGTATTCACTTCATCCCAGCCACAGCCCTGCCACTGGCTCTAAGAGGCACATGATGCTTCTTGTCCAGACCCTGGAGGGAAGTGTGTGATGGACAATTTCTCCTGGGGAAGGGGGAGAGATGGAAGGAATTGTACCTCCCATATTAAGGTACTGTGCCTTACGGTATCCTGCATCAAATAGCTTTCTCTTGTCAGTAGATGATTGTAGAAAGGTAGATAGAATATTTCATACTGTGTGTTAGTGTGGATTGGGTGGGGCGTAGTTGGTGGGGGGGGGCGTCAATGGCATAAGCAGTAAGGGGAGGTGACACCGCCAGTTGCATTCAAGGACCCAGCATCAGTTTGTCACTGTATAAAAATGTATGCAGTCAAGGTCAGGGTTCACCTTGTCAAGGGCAGAACAGGTGTTTATGAGGGTGAGCCTCATGGTAAGGACTCTTAAATTTTTATGTACAGTAAAGTTTTCTCACAGTCAAGGGTTGATTCTCTGATAACGGTCTGTAAGAGCCAAGAGGTTACTCCACTCCTTTACCTGTGGTGGTTCAGGGTCCCTCCACTGATGAAGAATCACTCTTTTGGCAGAAGCTGAGGAACCAGCTACCTAGTGCAGTAGTGGGGGATGAAGAGTGGAAGCATATGAGACTAGGCCTAGTAGTGCCAGGTAGGAGTCCCAGGCTCCTAGGATGGGGGCCATTAACTTTTCCAGAGCAGGACAAGACTGCACTATATGGTACAATGAGGCCTGGTCTGACGTACACCACCAAAAGTTACTGATTGGCATTAATCCTGCTCTATACAACCACTGCAGTGTCATGTAGGCCCAGTGAAGGATTTTGTATTGCAAGATTTTTCCATGTTGCAAGATAGTGTTTCCAGACCCTATCCCATTTTTCTTACTGGATAGGGACATCTATCTTCCTTTTTTTTTTTTTATAATCCAGCTATTTGATCCCCGGCACCACCTCCCACCTACTTGGCGACGGGGGTACATGGTGGAGCTGGCAGGTGGCTCTGGCCCCTCCCTTGGAGGGGCTCAGTTTTGGGACCTCCGCTGTCTCTGCGCCCAACTCTCCTGGCAATCCCCCATGGGTTCCCCCCCACCCCGTGACAGGGCTGAGGATGAAGGGCGTCGACCCCCTCCTGGAGATCAACATCTAGACTCTGGGAGCCGCGGGTGCTGCAGGGCCATTTTGGAGTCTGCCAGCTCCATATTTTCATATTTTCTCCCCGCCTGCTGCAGTTAACAGACGCCAGGGAGGCACATGCACCAGCTTACCCATGGCACTCTCTCACTTAGTTACTCTCTGACTGCACTACCTCTGGGCTTCCACCTGGGCAGCCCTGCAGTGAGCACGGCTGGATCCCCACCCGAAGGGGATCCCCACCCGGAAGGGGAGAGCTGCCTTATGGCTCCTCAGTCCATCCCCCGGCCTCTCCCCCTTGCCAACTCCCAATGACCTGGGCACATTCCTGAACACAGGTCGCCGGTGTGGCATGGGGTGTGGTGTCCAGCACCTCAACTCTCAGCACCACTGGGCTGGCAGGGACATCTATCTTCTGCATCTATTTTTCCCTGGGCACTACAGAGGGAGGAGATGTAAGTTCATGTTCTGTTTATTGTTTCAGCTTACCAGCCATGTGGTGGGCTGTTTGGAGGTCTCCTATCCGCTTTTCCGAGGGAGGAGGCAAAACATGGTCCAGGGTCACTTTGGTTCGTAGAGATCTCTAAATTGAATGACTCTCCAGAAGTGCAGTCTAGGAATATTGTAGGTGGCACAGAGGGCTTAGAAGGAGCGGAGAACTCCTGTCTGTGGGTGGTAGAGGTCGCCCGACGTAAGGAGTCCACAGGTCTGCCAAAGCTGCCAGTTGACTGGTCATTTGCCAATTCTGAGTTGTAGATTATTCCAAATAGGAAAAATCTGTGTTGTTTTCACAACTCAGTCCGGTAAATTCTAATATTTAGCCCAGACCTACTGGGTGTGTTTTGCACAAGGGGATAGGTTCAGTCTAGTTCCCAGTCAGGAAAAGGGAACATGGGGGTGGGGTGGAAGCCCCCATGTGCAACTTCAACAGAGAGCCAGAACAGGGGTACCAGTCTTGGACTGTGACAGGACACTGCCTGGTGAAGTAACAGATAGTCGTCATGAATGTTTTTTAGGTTTGGTAGGCTGTATGTTTGCTGCTGTGGTACCTGGTAGTGTGGGCTGCAACTGTACTCCTAGACAGGTGACCCCCTCTGGGGCCCATTGATGGGGATAGCCTGTAAAAAACTGTTGTATGTAAGCAGAATTGAGTGACATTATCTGGGATTTTGCCTACTCTGCTTATAACCGCCGGGTACTCTGTGGTGCACTGCCCGGGGCGGAAACACAGGGGCAGGGGTGTGGCCATCTGTTTTATATCTTGTTTGAACTTCACTGTGCAGCCAGTGGGTTCTGCCTTGTCCTTTGAATGTGTGTTGGTGCGTGGGGTTCCAGGTATGGGTTGCAGGATTCTCCTCGTTTACTACCTTCTGGGGTCGGGGGGGGGGAGATTTCCTGTAGGAGGTAACAGACTTTGTCATCGACAGGGTGTTGGTGTCCCCCCTGATGGTTGATTCTGGGGGACTTCAACGCCTGGATCAATGACGAGTCCTCACAATTTGGTTATGACCTCCTCCAGCCAATAACATCACTAGCCCTCACACAATCAGTTGCTTCTGCAACCCACCACCACAGACATGGACTTGGTTTTCTCACTGGGGCTTGAGGTCATGAACCTCCAGACTTGATTGGGTCACTTGGTCTGATCATTGCATGGTGGAGTTCACATTTGGGGCTCCCCTGATAGTCTGCCTCCCCCCCCCGTTGAGATGACCAGGTATCGCCCTTTAAGGGGACTATGCCCAGGGTGACTGTTGGCGGGGCTGACTTCTCTGGTGTGACTGCTGCTTGTGCGATTGGCACGGGTGAGGCGGTGGCCACCTATAATAAGGCAGTATCCGAGGTGCTTGATGCCATTGCACCAGTCCATATATGACACAGATCTTCTCGCTTGAGACCCTCTTGGTTTGGTGGGGCTCTCAAGGTGATGAAGATCAAGGGTCAGCAGTTGGATCATTGCTGGCAGAAGACCTGTTCTGAGGAGGACAGACTGACCTTGCGTGTTCACTACTGTGAGTACCAAGGGGCACTCGACTGTTAAGAGTTCCTATCCAGGGAGATTGCTGCAGGGAAGAACAGACCATCCCAGCTCTTTTGGACCGTGGACAGACTACTTCACTCAGTCTGTATATAGCCAAAAAAAGCTTTTTCAGTCACATTGTGTGATGAGTTTGCTTAGTTCTTCTCTGACAGGGTGTTCTCCATCTGGTCGGGAATCTCGTCAGTGAGGCAAGTTTTGCCTCGCACTGGTCAGCCAGTTAGGAGCAATGGCACTCCTGTTGTTTTGGAGGAGTTTAGACCAGTGTAGGTTGCTGAGGTCATTGGGGTGATTTTGAAAACTGAGGCATACTTATTGTGAGCTGGACCTGGCTATGATGCGTTTCTTACTGGGATGTGTCAGGACTGTTGGTCTGGTGTTCGCCAAGATAATCCAGTGTTCATTGTCGAAGGGGTTCTTTCCTGATGCTTTGAAGGAGGCACTGGTGAGACCTCTCTTGAAGAAGCCATCACTCGATCCTGATATCCTGGTGAATTATCAACTGATCTCCAACCTTCCATTTTAAGGAAAGGTTGTTGACAAAATAGTAGCACAGCAGCTCGAGGTGCACCTCAATGCCTTTGACATCTATAAGCCATTCCAGTCTGGTTTCAGGGCTAGGCATAGCACTGGAACAGCATTGGTGAGGGTGCAAAGTGACCTCCTCAGGGCAAGAGATAGAGGAGGTAGGTCAGTTCTTGTTCTCCTAGATCTGTCTTCAGCATTTGACACCGTGGATCACATTGTACTTCTGGATCACCTTAGGGAATATTGTGGACTCACTGGTATTGTCATCAACTGATTTGAGTTCTATCTCTTGGGAAAGAAGCAACGGGCAGTGATGGGGAGTTTCTCCTTATCCCCAGAGCTCCTGCCTTGTGGAGTTCTTCAGGGCTCAATCTTGTTGCCATTTTTTTTTTTCTTCAGTATGCTTTGTTGGAGCCACCGCCAAGGCTTAGCCCCTGCCCTTCCCGGACCTTATCACTCTTTGGGACTTACCTCGGAGCTGAAGATACCTTCTGGATTACCCCCCAGGGTGGGGCCAATGCCTCCGGAATGAACCTGCACGAGACGGAGGAAGGATTCCGTCAGGAAAACCTACTGGTATTGCCTCCCTGTCTTACCCCCCTGGGCAGGGCATGGAGTCAGACTGGCATATTGGGAGCCATAATAGGTCGACAGTCCAGACTGCCATGGTAGAGCAAATAGAGCTGGGAGAGTGGAGCCTCATACAGGCGTGGTGTGCAATGACGCAAGTGTCGCAAGGCGTCGGCGTCCGGCACGTCCCCCAGAAGAGTCTAGGCGCCATGCACCATAGAACCCCTGGTCTCCATCAGGGATCACAGGCACCAGTCACACAACCCCCCAACCCTCACCAAGAGAGGAGAGCTGCCATATGGTGGCTTAATCCAGCTCCGGCCCCCGTCCCCCCGCCTGACTACCGACAACCCTGCTCCGTTACCGAACCTGGGTCGCCAGTGTAGTGCAAAGTGTGGCGTCCAGCACCTCAACCTTCAACACCACCAGGCCGGCTCTTGTTGCCAATGTTATTTGCGGTGTACATGCTACCCCTGGGTGAGCTCATTAACATAGAAACATAGAATTTGACGGCAGATAAGGACCGCTTGGCCCACCCAGTCTGCCCATTTCCCTACCTACTGGATAAGCTGCAGATCCTAGTTAACCAGCAGCCTACTTCTTCCTACCCCAACCCCCCAGAATTGCCTTATGACTATCCCATGCATGCTTGAATTCCACCACTGATTTTGACTCCACAACCTCCTCGGAAGGCCATTCCATGCATCCACAACCTCTCTGTGAAAAATACTTCCTTAAATTACCTCTGAGTCACCCTCTATATCTTCAAATTGTGCCCTCTTGTTCTTGCACACCTCTTTTTGAAAGATGCTACCTCTTTGGACTTTGTTGATTCCCTTGAGGTACTTGAAAGTTTCTATCATGTCCCCCCCCTCCTCCTTTCCTCGAGGCTATACATATTAAGCTCCTTAAGTCTCTCTTCATATGTCCTCCGGTGCAGACCCTGCACCATTTAGGTGCTCCTCTGGACAGCTTCCATCCTGTCTATGTCTTTATGGAGATTGGGTCTCCAGAACTGCACACAGTACTCCAAATGGGGTCTCACCAGCTGTCTGTACAGAGGGATAATAATCTTCCTGTTTTCTACTGGTGATGCCTCTCCTATGCATCCCAGTATCCCCCAGCCCTCCTTGCTGCCTTCTCACATTGCTTGCCCACCTTTAGGTCATCTGATATGACTACCCCAGGTCCCTTTCCATTTTGTTGTTGTTAGTATCTCACCCCCATTGTGTACTCTTCCCTGGGTTTTTGTTTCCCAGGTGCATTACCTTGCACTTTAGCATTGAATCTAAGCTGCCATACATTTGACCATTCCTCTAACCTTGCCAAGTCCTTCTCATCCTTTCCACCCCACCCTGGCATCACTCTGTTGCAGATCTTAGTGTCATCTGCAAAGAGACATACTTTTCCTTCCAGTCCTTCTGCAATGCTAAACATAAAGACATTGAAGAGGACTGGTCCTAATATTGAACCCTCATGCACCCGCTAGTAACCCTCCTTTCTTCTTAGTGGACTCCATTTACTATTACTCTCTGTGTCCTATTCTCCAGCCAATTCTTTACCCAGGCTGTCATCTTGGGACCCACTCCCAGGCTGGCTAACTATATATTAATCTTTGTGTGGGACTGTGTCAAATGCCTTGCTAAAGTCTAGGTAGGCCATGTCCACAGCCCCTCCTGATCTACTACTTTGGTCACCCAGTCAAAGAAATCTATCAGATTGTCTGGCATGACCTTCCCGCTGTGAATCCATGCTGCCTAGGGTTCTGTGCCCTTCTGGCCTCTAGATACCGCGACAATTCTTTCCTTTAGAAGTGATTCCATCATTTTCCCTATCACTGAGGTTAAACTAACAGGTCTATAGTTTCTCTTCTGCCTTGCTCCCACTTTTGTGAAGGGAATCACATCTGCCTCTCCAGTCCTCAGGTACCACCCCATCCTCCCATGATTTGTTAAAGAGGGTAGTCAGTGGTGTCACTAGTTCTACCCTTAGTTCTTTTAGAATTCTGGGATGAACTCATCAGGCCCCATTGCTTTGTCCACCTTCAGTTTTAAGAGTTCTTTCAGAACCCTTTCTTCTGTAAATGGGCTGGTATCAACTTCTATATCCAGAGTGTTACTACTGTTTGTTTTATGTACCTCCCCTCTTCCTTTGTAAATACTGAGCAAAAATATTTGTTTAGTATCTCTGCCTTTCACATTCTCCTCTGCCCACCCTCCCTCCCCTTTATTAAGCCTCACTATCCCTCCCTTGGTCTTCCTTTGCTCCCTGATGTACCTATAAAGGTTTTATTCCTTCTTAACTGAGTTGGCTATCTTTCCTCAGTTTGGGCCTTTGCTGTTCTGACTGCCTTCCCAGCCTCCTTTGCTTTAACTGATACAGTTCTCTGTCCTGCTCCTGCTGCGATTCCTTGTACTTCCTGAATGCTTTCTTTTCTCTTGAACCTTCACTGCCACTTCCTTTGAGAACCATAGTGGTTTCTTATATCGTCTTGTTTTGTTTATTTGCTTCACACAAGGCTCGTTACCTCTGTGATGGCAGTTTTATTATTCCCATTGTTCTTCCACCCTCCTTCCCGCCCATTTGCTAGTGCATTCCTTAGGCACTCACCCATTTTGCAAAGTCAGCCTCCTAAAGTCCAGTACTTTTGTCTTTGTATGGCTTGACTCTATTGCTGTGTTTATTGTGAATCATACTGTTCGATGGTCGCTAGTTCCCAGATGGCTACCACTTCTACATCTGTGATCCTCTCTCCATCTCCATTTGAGAGTATCAAGTCTAATATTGCTCTCCTCGAGTGGGCTCCAGTACTAGTTGTCTAAGGCATGCCCTGTAGGGCATCTAGAATAACTGCACTCTTCAAGTGGCAGCTGCAACTGCACTCAGTTAACATCTGAGCATTCAGATCACCCATCAGCAATATCTCCCCTTTTCTGCCATTCTAAGTATACTTTCTATCATTTCCTTGTCCACTTCCTCCCCTGAGAAGGGGTGTATCACAACCCTGTGCGGATTGTGGTGCCTGGCTGTCTGTCTCCAAATTCTACCCACAGTGCTTCTTCTCCTCCCTGTTTACCCTTTTGTTCTGTTGCTTTTATTCCTTCCCTTATGTAAAGAACTACTCCTCCCTCTTTTACCCTCCCTGTCCCTCCTGTAGATAGTGTATCCTGGTATGTTTACGTCCCAGTCATGGTTTTGTGTGTACCATGTTTCTGTGACTGCCACGATATCCAGATGTTCCTCCTCCATCAAGGCCACTAATTCAGGAAGCTTGTTACCTAGACTACGGGCATTGGTACTCATTGCTCTCCATTTTTTGATGGCCTTACCTTCTGTTGCAGCATCCCCCACTGACCGTTCTACCTTGGTCTTTTTCTCATTTAGTACCCTGTTTTGTAGGGAGAGGCTGGGATTTTTCTGCTGCTTGTCAGTGCCTCCCCCATTGACTAGTTTAAAAGCTTGCCAATGAAGCATTTAAACCAATTGCTCAAAAGACTTGTTCCCTTCCTGGACAGATGCAGACCATCCTGCCAGTATAGGCTGGTTTTACAGTTTGGGTTTTCACTGTTATGCAGATAATACCCTACTGTATATGTCCTTGGAATACAGAACGCTGTGGAAATGCTTAACTGCCTGGCTGAAATCAACGATTATATGTCCTCCAACTGGTTGGGACTGAATCCCATCAAGACAGAGGTCCTAGTGATTGAGCCAGGATGCGGGCGTGATGGGAGTGCCTCCGGTGTGGTGACAGGATTGGTCCTGGGATCCTCTCTGTTGATTGCTTCCCCTAGGGTGAGGAATCTTGGCATCTTTCTGGATGACAGATTGATACTTGATGCATAAGTGTCATCTATGGTCTAAAGTGTTTTTTACCACTTAAGAAATGTTACCAGGATTAAACTCCTAGTTCTGCCCGAAGACCTGCCAACACTGGTACACATTTTTGTCACATCCAGGCTTGATTACTAAAATGCTCTGTACTTCGGGGTCAATGGAGAGACCTTCCACCGACTGCAGCTGGTGTAGAACGTGGCGACTAGGTTGCTGACAGGCCTGTCTAGGTCCTTTCATGTGACCCCAGTCCAGCAAGCTGTGCACTGGCTGCCTGTCAGGTGGAAGATCATCTTCAAAGTGGCCTTCCTCACCTATAAGGCACTATATGAACTGGGCCCTGACTACCTGACTGATCTTCTGACACCGGCCACCTGGCATGGGGTCATAATGTCTCAAGACATTATGCCACATGGCAAAATTGCGCTGCCACTACAACGCAATTTCTGCCATAAGGCATAAGTCTTTTTAGAGCCCCACACACCCTGTTACGGGGACTGAGCCCCCAACCCCCCCATAAAGATTCTTAACTCGGGGAGGGTTACCAGGAGTGCACAAAGTCCAAAAAATAAAGGTTCTGGGACCGAATCAAACCCGGTCCCAGACGCAGCGCTTGGTTCCTGCTGCTGTGGCTCAGTCCAGTGAGCCACGGCAGCTGTTGAGTGAACCCACTTCCAGCAGAAGCTCTTATCACTCTGCCGGAGAGTGTGAATGGTGTAATACCGCGTACAGCAGTACTCGGTGTGCACCATTAAACTCCTGAGTACAGCGCTGCATGGTTTAGCCATAATGTCATATGCTATTAAGCATGCTACATTATTACCCGTAGGCGACCATCTTGGTCCACTCCCTCCGCTCCTCCACCCGGGGCCTCCTTGCGATTCCAAGGGCCAGGTTAAAAACATCCGGTGACCGACAGTTTGAAGTCACCGTACCGGCCCTTTGGAATTTGCTGCCTGTCTTTGTTAGGGAGGCACTGATGGTGGAAGCTTTTAAAGGGGCTCTGAAGATTCATCTCTTTAACTTGGCCTACCCAGACAGACTAGACCTATGTTTATGTTTTCAAGATTGTATTTATTGTTTTAATTAGTATTTATAATTCATTTTTGAAATGTATTTTACCTGTATTACCCTGCCTGTTTTTATATAAGGTGCCCAGAGCCCCCGGGATGGGGCACTGTAAAAATAAATGTTACATACCTACCCTGACAGGGAAGAATACTCCCAGATAATAGCATCCAGCAGTGGTAAGGAATTAGGTATATCAGAGAGGAACAAAGTAATATCATCCACAAATGTTGTCAGTTTATGTGTGGTCTCTACTACTTCAGTACTAGTAAATGAAGCAGATGCCCAAATTGTATGGGTGAGGGGGCTCCACCATCAACAGGAAGGGGAAAGGTGACAGGAGACACTCCTGTCTTGTGCCCCTCCCCAGTGGGAATGCTGCGGGCATCACAGAATTGGTCAGAACTGATGCCGTAGGACAGGTGAACAGGAGTTTGACCAGTGTGGTAAACATTGGGGCAAAACCAAATCTGGATATAGCAACTTAAAGATACCATATACAGCACTTCTTCAACATCTAGGGACTGGGTGGAAGTGGGCATAGTAGGTTCTGATTTCCTAGAGCAGGTCCAGGATCCTATGGGTACTATCCGCACCCTAGTGGCCTGGCACAAAACCAGGGCCAGATCAAGCCATGGGGGGCCTGGGACACTCACAACTTGGGTGGCCATGTAAAACGCCCAACTTTCCATACCAAAATGTTTTATTTTGCTCAACATTTACTGAGCACGTTGTTTATTAACCATAACAACCACCATATGGGGAGACTACCCCCATTATTCACAGGAGGAAAAAGTAACTTGAAGTACAACACCCTGTCATGTTGTCATAGTCTGTAATGTTATATTTATTGTACTGTACAAGACATGAAGGCTGCCAGGCTCCAGATGCTCTGGGGGTCTAGATGCTCTGTGGTGAGTTTTGGGGCTTTTATTGAAGTCGCTCTCCTCTAGACCCTGTTCAGAAAAGCAAAGTAATCTCTAAGTAACCTCTTTAATCACAAGTTTATTTTAAGGAAATAAATTAAGCAAAAATAAACAGTGCTTTACTAAGAGGTATGCATCCTGCTCAAACAACAATAAGTTACTGTATGTACCCATTGTACAGAAGTGTGCAGTTCAATGTACAAATGCTATGACTCCAAATAAACAGACTGATGTCATACCTTTATCTACTCATGGGATATCAAAGGAATGATTAATTCCTTTATTTCAGAGTTACACAGGATCCATGCATGTATACACACACACCCACCCACGTCCCTTTATCTCTTCTTTGAACAAGCTCAGATCAATTATCTCAGCATAAAAATAAAATACAGATATCAACTTTCTAAGCCACTTACTGAACTCAAGCTGTCTGCTGTTGCTTGGCGCTCCCTTTGAAACTCCTTAGTTTAGCAGCAGCAGGCAGTTTAGAACAGTGCATCGATTAATCATGCTGCTAGCGATAGAGTGGCTGTGGCGTACAGATAGCGGTGCAGGTGCTGCCCGCTGGCAAAGTGCATGCTGAGCCTCAAAAACCACCAAGAAAGAGTGGTTTAAAAAATGCTGCCCAGATGGATTGTATGCAAAGCTCCTGGTCCTGGCGCTTCCTCGTATTATGCAGCGGCAGCCCAGGTCTGGTAGCAACTTGCACCGGTCCAGGTCCAGTCCCAGACTCAAAAAAGTGGAAAACCTGTCAGTATCCTAAGGAGGTAGATCACGGTGCTTGCATAGTTAGCCTTCTTCACTTCTTGTGCCACACAGTGCCAGTTTGTTTTTCTAGCAAGTCACCTGACCCTAGCTGCAGGCTGCAAATAACGGAGGAGGAAGGTGGGGGGAACGAGAGAAATCTTCTGCAATGTTGGCTTGCTGGGGGGCCTATCTGTAGCAGGAGGGTCTGGGGGCTTGTGTTTTGTTTTTTTTAATTAAAGAAAGCCTCTCCAAAGTCATTTTTTTTGTTTGTTTTGTTTTATGTAGCAAGCTCTGGGGGAGGGTGATTCACGCTTGACTCATGCGGGGGGGAGGCATGATTTATTACAAATCCTTACCAGTACTGTACCACCTGAGGGAAGGGGGAACGAGAGAAATCTGCAGTGTAGGCTTGCCGGGGGGCCTATCTGTGGCAGGGGCTTGTGTGTTTTTTTATTTTACTTAACGATGTGCTTCTTCGAGTCGCGCTGCTTTCACAGCATTTTTAGAGCAAGCTGCCAGGGAGCCTATGGGGAAGGTTGACTGCTTTAACTGCTGCTGGCTATGGCGACGGGAGTGGCATGATTTACAAACCACCAGTCCACCTACTAAAGGTGTCTCTCGCTTCCGACTACTGGGGGGGCCAGTCTATGGTGGGAGGCCTGGGGCATTTGCCCCATTTGTCCCCCCCTTAATCCAGCCCTGCACAAAACCCACCTGGTCAGGATGTATAAGGTCTCCCATTATATCATTAAGTCTCCCTGCAGTCATCTCAAAGATGTTGGAAGTTGCATTGATTAGGGAGGTAGGATAGAATTGACAGCAAAGTATAGTATCTCTCCCTTTTTTCGGAATCAGTGTTATCAGTGCTTGCATAAAGGAGGAGGGACGGAGTCCCTTCTCCCATTCTTCATTAAAGACTTTGGTCAGTCTGGGGGCCAAGATCTCTGTGAAAGGGACATAGAAGGTACTGGGGAGCCCATTCAGACCATGGAACTTTCCTCTAGACATGCCAGAAAATGGCATTATTGGGACACATTTTAAGAGCGGCAGGCCTGAAATGTGTCACGGTTAAGTGGCTCTCACCCTGTTCACCAATGGTGGATCAGTGGGAACTCAAAGTAAATGAACTTGAATATATATATATATATATATATATAGAGAGAGAGAGAGAGAGAGAGAGAGAGAGAATTACAGCTGGACCAAGATTCCAAGGGGACAAGTTCCTTGACATTTAGGGGCCTTGGCACAGAACCCTCCTCCTGGGGGGCAGACCTGGGGGAAAGCATGACACCAGATGCTCAATTCCATCCCAATGGATCACTCACAAGAACTGCTCAGTCTCTAACATAATTAAAGACTTTATTATCAGGACTGTGGGAATGAAGGAGGGGTAGACGCACACTGATGATCTTGTTTTAAATATACAATACTAGTTCTTTATTTGTAAACTGGTTATCAGATATTGTTAGACCACGAACCCCTCGAGCTTGCAATGACGTTATGTATATTCTTGAACTACCAACCTCAATAAAATATTTTAAGTTTAAAAAAAATGGCATTCTGGACCTCTTTAGTAGCTTCCGTGAGGTTAAGTGCTAATTAGCCAAGTTTTTAGCGTGAGGTAAAGTGATATTTTGGTAAAAGGCTACAAATTGGGCAGCTGAAGGGGATACTTCAGAAGTATAGAGGGTCTGATAATAGTTGTGGAATGGAATTCACAGTTGATCAACTGAGGGGGGGGAAGAGTAGCTTCATTATTTTATTTTATTTTTTACCTAGAATAGTGCAGTTGAGATGTAACATTACATGTTAAGTGAGGTCCTGCCTCTCCACTGTTTTACAGCTGAAAGGAGGGAAGCAGAGGGGAGGTCTAGTGACTAGATCAACATTACATAATGAATCAGTGACAGTGGTGGGATTCAAACCTTTGAATTTTGCATCGTAGTTCAGTGCTATAACCTCCAGAGCATACTGTCTTCCAGTGATGGCAGACCATGTTAAACAACACGAAAGAGGGGTTATTGACTTAAAAGGTGGGTGTTGGGTGGTGCAAGGAGGGTATTGGATGGGGTGCTGAGGGGTGCAGGTTGAGGGGCTTAATTTATAATATGAGTGGATTGGGGGTGCTAAGAGGTGGGGTAAGGGGTTAACTTGCCTTATGAATGCGTCATTAGGTGTGGGAATCCCTTAGGGAATGGTGGGTTTGGAGTTTAATGATCGTTGCTTGGTACTCTGAGGGTGTCGGGTGTGTATACCCAGTGGGAAGCCCATCCCAAACTGTAGGCATTAAAAACAAGATTCATTGCTGGCCGAGTAGCAGTGCTGCTCATATGTCATCGATCGGGGTTCAGCAGCAGATTCCGTTCACTCGAGGACTGACCAGGGTAGGGAGGATTGAGCATCCCAGGAGAAAGTTCTCCTCCCTCAGTGGGGGGCACTGTGTTTGCTGGTCTACCTCCACCTAATGGGCGCTTAGGTGATAGCACACTGGGAGTGTAGTCCTGCAGTAAGGCCCCCCCCTCCCCGGATGCCTCCTAACTCATGCACACACATCATTGCATGCTGGCGACCATTGAGGCAAAAATTGGGAGGGGAAAAAAAAAAGTCAGTTGGACGACACCAGCTCGCTCACAGGCCTTTCACCATTGAGCATCACACTTATCCACCAGAAGCTGGCCCTCGGTAAGTGGTGAGGTATGTCCTGGAAATGTGGGTGTCGGGCTGGAAGGTGCAGGCAGATGTGGGACCAGCTCAGTAATGAGGAAGATAAACAGAGGATGGTAAAAAGAAAATCAAAAATACAAGATTCAGATTGTTGTTTTAACCCTCTAGTGTTCAAGTTCTAAAACATATCTTAAACCTCAGGGTTCCAAAATGAATTGTTTCCAGACTAGTTCTGACAACCCAATTAAGTGTACTCTCTCTAGCTGATCCTTTATTCTCCTAGTATAGATCTCTGGTTTAGGCAGTCACTCCTCTTAATGCTCACACTCTTCCTCCATGAGGTGGTGTAAGGAACAAGCAAACCAAGGGTCCGCTTGTGGTTCCAGCACGGAAGGGGCACACTAAAGTAGAAAGTATAAGCAGAGATCAGCATGAAATGCAGATGTACAAACAAACTGAACTTACAAGCTCAAATGGGCAGACTGGTTGGGCCATAGGCCCTTATCTGCCAACACTGTCTATGTATCTATGTATTATATGAAAACCAAAGTTGTTGTCACCCTTATATTCATAGAATGTGTATCCCTTTTTTAATTTTTGGGTGGGGCAGAAGGGATGTGAGGGGTGGAGGGAGCAGAGAAAGGGACACCACAAGTGTTTCTGCTTCAGCTGCCATTAGGTCTACAGTCAGTCCTGAGTACAGTAATTAAAGAGCAACTGATGCATTGTTGGCTCCAGGCAGGCAATCTATACTATAGAGTTGCCTGCCTTAGGAGCCATTTTAGCCATATATCAATTTTTTTTTGTACTTACATAAAGAGTTATTTGCTCTGTAAAGCCCAGCTTGTGAATTCCTTGTTCGAGCTGAGCAGTCGCCGAGCGCTGCAGCTGTGCCCCTAAAAACAGCATAGTGTTGACTCTAGGTAGGGAATGAGGCTGCAGGTGCTCTATGGAGATTATAATAGGATCAGGGAAGGGGGACTGCTTAAATGTACTTGGATTATCTTTGCTGGCAGGTATAAATGTAGGAGGCTAACACATAGCATATATTATAGCCCCATATGTGTGCTATTTCTTTGTTCCCAGATTCAAGTTTCTCATTTTGATTTTTAAGAGGATCAGTACTTTCATAATTCTTTTCTCTACTGTGTTTGATTTTTTTTTTTTAAAGACTTGATTGTTTGAGATGCTTTCTGCAGTATTTTCTAGCCTAGTTCTAGGATCATACAAAACCAACATGACTGAATTTGAAGCTTACATGAGAGGTGCAGCACTGATTAGGAGATAAGAGTGAGCATACAGAATGGAAGTGGAAGGGCATTGTGCCAACAGAAAGAAAGGGATTTTGGGTTGTTGGTATAAGTCACCCAGACAGGAAGAATCGTTAGATCAAGAAGTATTAAAATGTGCCAGGCCAGTAACAGGACAAGCATTGCAATTGTGGGTCTGGCTCTGACTGGACAGGAGAGTAGGTAATGCAGAATTGTTCTCCTATTCAGTCTGCACCAGATAAGGTGCGTATTAGCTCTTTTATGTAGTGTTTTGTTTTTGTGTAATTCGGCGCCCCCCACTGTTCCCATTCTTCTGCTTGGTCATGCTGCTTCAGCTGCCTCTTTGATATTCCTATGGACACTTAAGGGGTCCAAGCCACATCTTACACTGTATGAAAAAAAAAATGCTGTTTGTTGAAAGTGAGAATTGTTTAAAAAAAATTACATTTATAAAAGATATTTGTTCGGAAAGTATTTATTTATTGAAAACTTCAGAGGATACCTTTGAGCACAGGTGATCATTTACAAAGGTTCCACATCAAATACATAAGTCACAAAAAACATTACAAGTACACTAAGCAGTTCCAGAGGAAATGCAGTCGGGTCAGGATCAGGGCACTTAAGACAGATCAATTACACAGAGTTTTGAAAAAATACATACAAATCATTGTATAAAAAAAACACAGGATGTGTGCAGAGAGAAACTGATTAGAACTGTTTTATAGTTGCAATGTACTGCAAAGGCAGACCGCAAAGATCTCTTAAACTGATTAATGTTGGGGGGGAATTCAGCAGAGTATCAGTCTAGTTCATTTAACCAGTTAGCAACCCTGACGTCTAATGACCACTTGCCCAGCAGAGTATGCTGGAAAGGAGGCTTTAAGGGGCTATGTACTGTTCAGAAGAGACCAAGGTGCAAAGAAGGGGGGGGGGGTGGAGTTGCCCTGTATGACAATTAAATTATCAAAGCTACAGAAATTCAGAATACACATAAGGAGTCAGAAGAACTGTGGGTCACCCTGGAAACTGGAAATGGGACAGCCATAAGAACTGGGGTTGTCTTCAAGCCCCCAGACCAGGAGAGGGCATAGACACGTTACTGTCTGAAGATATATAAAGCATGACAGCTAAAGGGGAGGTTCTGATAATGGGAGACTTCAACATGCCAGATGCAGATTGGTCAATACCAGCAGGAACATCTTCCAGAACTAGACACATGGTGGATTCCCTGCAGGGGGAGGGCCTCAAACAACTGGTACAACAACCCACAAGAGACAGGGCTATCCTAGATCTAGTACTAACAGGAAAGGATCACAGATCTCCAGGTAAAAGGTCACCTGGGGCAGTGACTATCACATGGTATGGTTCAATTTGGCCACTAGAACTAAATCATTCCATTCCAAGGCAAAAATATGGGACTCAGAGGAGCTAACTTTGATAAAATGGCCAACACAGTTAAGCTAGCCTTGGCAAAAGGAAAAACAGGTGAGGGAGTACAGGCAAAGTGGGCAAGCATTAAGGGTACGATACTTGAAGCAACATCCCATTGTGTTACAGAGAAAAGGAAGTGCAAAAGAAGGAGGAAACCACTTTGGTTCTCAAAAACAGTAGCAGAAAAGATCAGAGCCAAAAGGCTGACCTTCTGGAAATATAAGAGAACACAGCAGGATGAAGATAAGGAGTCATACCAAACTTCCCTAAGGGAAGTAAGGAAGGCAGTAAGGCAGGCAAAGGCCCAAACCGAGGAAATACTAGTACAAACAATAAAAGAAGCTGACAAGACTTTCTATAGATACGTTAGTGAAAGAAGAAAGTCCAGAGGGGGTATTGCTAAGATCAAAGGGGATAAGGGGGCATGTGAGGAGGAGGACCATGTAAAAGCATCTATCCTAAATAGATGCTTCTGCTCAGTGTTTACTGAAGAGAAGGTAGGGCAGGGCCCACAGCTCGGCACCACTGACACAGGGGGGAGGGAGGTGCGCACTAGTCCCTTCACAAAAGAAAGGGTCCTACAAGAGCTCGATAAGCTCAGGGTGGACAAGGCAATGGGACCTGATGGCATACATCCCAGGGTACTAAAGGAGCTAAGGATGGAACTAGCAGAGCCATTATCAGAACTGTTTAGTGAGTCTCTGAGCACAGGAGAGGTCCCAGAAGACTGGAGAAGGGCTCATGTGATCCCGTTCCACAAGAGTGGTAGCAGGGAACTACAGACCAGTCAATCTTACCTCAGTAGTGAGTAAGATTATGGAGACACTCCTTGAGGAAAGGATAGTGCAACACCTGGAATCCATAGGAGCACAGGATCCAAGACAGCATGGATTTACAAAAGGAAGGTCCTGCCAAACTAATCTCATAGATTTCTTTGACTGGGTAACCAGAGTGGTGGACCAAGGGGGAGCAGTTGATGTCGCCTACTTTGACTTCAGCAAAGCTTTCGATATTGTTCCACATAGAAGATTGATTAATAAGCTGGGTAGGATCAGGGTGGGTCAGAAGTTGGTCAGCTGGGTGGCAAACTGGACGACAGGCTGAAAACAGAGAGTGGTGGTAAACTGTATACAGTTAGGAGAGATGCAAGTCACAAGTGGGGTACCTCAGGGATCAGTCCTCTTTAATATCTTCATCAGTGACATTGCAGTTGGACTTGAGGGTAAGGTTTTCTGTTTGCAGATGACACCAAGATCCGCAACAGAGTAGATGATCCAGATGGGGTGGGCAGAATGAGAAGATATCTGGATAAACTAGCAAAATGGTCATAAGAGTGGCAACTGAGGTTTAACGCAAAGAAGTGCAAGATCATGCACATAGGGAAGAGAAACCCCAAAGCCACCTATAGGCTGGGAGGGGAGTTGCTGGCAGTCACAAGGGAAGAAAGAGACTTGGGCATCATCATCATCGATGACCTGAAATCACCCAAGACCACTAAAGCAGTAAGCAAGGCTAGGGATGTTAGGGTATATTAGTAGGGGTATCACAAGTCAGAAGAGGGAGGTAATAACCCCTCTTTACAAGACACTGGTTAGGCCCCATCTGGAGTACTGCGTGCAGTACTGGAGGCCACACCTTCACAAGGACTTTAACCAGATGGAGGCAGTCCAGAGAAGGGCAACCAAAATGGTGCAGGGACTGTATCAGAAAACATATGAGGACAGATTAATGGCGCTCCATATGTATACCTTAGAGCAAAGGAGGGAGAGAGGTGGCATGATCAAAACATTCAAACACCTTAAGGGCATTAACAAGGTGAAAGCGTCTAACATGTTTCAATGTAAGAAAAACAGCAGGACAAGAGGACACAGCATGAGATTAGAGGGAGGTCAATTAAGGGGTAATGTGAGGAAGTTCTTTTTCACAGAAAGGGTGATGGATGCATGGAACGGCCTACCTCAGGAAGTGGTAGATATGAATACAGTGCAGGGCTTCAAACAGGCATTGGATAGGCATAAGGGAGAAATACAGATGAGTATGAATAGATAGGCCATTGACAGAACAAAGACCGATGGCACATTTATAAGGTAGAAAAAGAAATGGGCAGACTGGATGGGCCTTGCGGTCCTTATCTGGCGTCAACTTCTATGTTTCTTTATGCCTGGCCATATTCCTGGTGTTGTATTGGTTGGAGAGAGTATGAAAACAGTTTGTTAAAGCAGGGGGTGTTAGGCCCAGGAGTGCTTTTTTGGCTAGCAAACAGGTCTGGAGCTTTATTCTTCAGGGTAAAGGTAGCCAGCCAAGCGAATGCATAAAAGGTACAATTATGAGTGTGGTTATCTGCACCCAGTACAAAGCAGCATGCCTTATTACAGATCAGCTTTACTCTTTTTAGCACTGTGTCACAGGCAGCTGCATGGATGGGGAGGCCATACTCTATAAGTGACAGACTGAAGATGGCTACAGTAAAGTGTCTAGCATCCCCAGTGAGATTGTTTGGATTGTGGTACAGAGTGCCCAGTCTTATGACCACTAGACTGTCATCATGGGGGGCAAAAGATAAGGTGTCCTCTAGAGTTACTCTGAGGTATATGAAGGTCTCCACATGTTCAAGGTTTTGTTCCTGGTCATTTCAAATGACAAAAGGAGTCTTCTATAGAAGAGCATTGTCTTTGTTTTTTTTGTAAGAGAGAACCAGTTTGTTATTAGAGAACCAGCTTTCTAGTGACCTGAGATTACTTTGGAGAGCAGTGGTGAGGCTGTCAAGGTCAGGGATTTTGGAATAGATGACATCAGCAGCATAGAGGAGTAGGCTGTCTGTCTGACAGACATCAGGTTGTTGGTTTATGAGGAGGTCAAATAGGAGTGGACCCAAGATGGAGCCCTGGTGGACAACAGTACATACTTCCCTAATGTCGGACAAAGATGTATCGATCATCACTTGCTGGAAATGGTTGGTAAGATAGCTCTAAAACTAGTCAACTGTGCTCTGTACAGACAGCTGGTGAGACCCCATTTGGAGTACTGTGTGCAGTTCTGGAGACCCAATCTCTGCAAAGACATAGACAGGATGGAAGCTGTCCAGAGGAGGGCAACTAAAATGGTGCAGGATCTGCACCAGAAGACATATAAAGAGACACTTAAGGAGCTTAATATGTATAGCCTCGAGGAAAGGAGGGAGAGGGGGGACATGATAGAAACTTTCAAGTACCTCAAGGGAATCAACAAAGTCCAAGAGGGTAGCATCTTTCAAAAAAAGAGGTGTGCAAGAACAAGGGGGCACAATTTGAAGATGGGGGCAGCTCAGAGGTAATTTAAGGAAGTATTTTTCACAGAGAGGGTTGTGGATGCATGGACGGCCTTCGGAGGAGGTTGTGGAGTCAAAAACAGTGGTGGAATTCAAGCATGCATGGGACAGTCATAAGGCAATTCCTAGGGGTGGGGGTAGGAAGAAGTAGGCTGCTGGTTAACTAGGATCTGCAGCTTATCCATTAGGTAGGGAAATGGGCAGACTGGGTGGGCCAAGTGGTCCTTATCTGCCATCAAATTCTATGTTTCTATGTTTCTCTGTGGCAAACCCAGGCCAAGAAATTTAAGTAGGAGCTTACAGTTGACCAGGTTGAAGATTTTAGTAAGGTCAATATATATAGCTCTGACAAGGTCACCATTGTAAATGGCCTCATGAACATAGTTGATGTATTTCAACCGAGCTATATTGGTGCTGTATAGCTTCCAAAAATCATGCTGCTGTACACATTGGACACTTTTTTCCCAAGGTATGTGACAAGTTGGTCAGAGACTGTTCTTTTGAGGGCCTTGGACAGAGGAGAGAGAAAAGAAATGGGTCCGTAATTGGCAAGGCTAATGCGGTCACTGCTTTTAAAAGCTGGTGTAACCACCATTAAAAGTCAAAGGTCAGGCTGGCCCGGTGGCACTGAGGGCTGAGGCGCTGGACACCACACCTTGCACCACGCCGACGACCTAGGGTCAGGAGCAACCTTGGGTGTCAGAGGGTTGGCTGGGGGGAGGAGGATGGAGCGTCCCAAGGATTGCTCTCCTCCTCCTACAGGGAGGATGGGGTGGGTTCACCGAGGCAGTGCTGGCTGCTAGTGGTGACTGGGGGTCAGTGCTAGCAGGCGGCTCACTGTGGGGATGGCATAGATGGCATCAGATGAGCAGTGCATGGAAATGCACACGGCAGCATCATTGACGCTCTGCACGTCCGTGCCGTGGGTGGGGAAACACAAGAAAATCCTCTGGTGCGCTTGATAACATCTGGTCCTTTGGCACTGCACCACTCTGATTTAAGTCCAGCTCCTCCTGACTACGGACCCTCGGCTTTCTGCAGTGGTGGGGGTAAGTACCCACCGTAATGTAGCTGGCGAGAGGAAAGGAGAAGGGGTTGAGCTCAGGCCATAGGGGTGGTGCGAGGGTCGCGGACCCAGACTGAAAGAGGGGGGAACCATAGGCAACACCCACCCCAGCTGAGGAGGGAACAGAAAGCAAATGAGGAAAAAAAAGTTAAAGATTGGTAGTAACTACTACTGCCAGAAACATGGTCAGTTTAATTGATTGTACACATTATAGTGGTGCATTCTGAATTATTGCAGGAAAAACCTGTAGAAGGAATTACACAGGGTATCTAATCTTTTTACCTTAGTGTTGTCTCTGTGATGTAATATGGCTGAGAAAATGAGTTTTTTGGGAAGGATAAGGCACATTTTTGAGATTCTCAATATTGTTGTGTATGCTGGAAAGCAACAAAGATATTAAAGTGTGTCACAAATTCAATAATATAATACACGTTCATCATTTGTCATGTACTTTGATGTTGGGACAGTTTTACCTGGCATTCCTGACATAGAACAACTTCACATATCTTAATTCATCGCTGTCAGTGGGCACCAGAAATGGAATTTTTGTGCTACTGTTAGACACAATTGTCTGATGTTTGTGAACTTTTTGTAGTACAGTGGGATTCCAATCTTGCATAACACATTGTTCCTGAAAGTTCAAGTGACACAGCATCCAAAACAGAAAAATTATGTCTTTGTGGTCTACTGTGGCTGAGAATATGAGTTTCCAGTAAAAAATAAAAATTGTTGATTACGTTGCTATGTAAAATTCCAGTGTATATGTGTGTGTGTGTGTGTGTGTGTGTTTGTGTTTGTGTGTTGTGGGATTGGGGGTACTAGTAACTTTTTATTAACTAAAATCAATGTTAAACTACTCTTATCACTTCAGAACTGTGTCAGGCACCTGAAAGTAAGGAGCAAGTTCCGGTTTAACTTGAATGACCGCTAGAAAGGGGTATTACAGATGAATAAATGGCCAAAATGGTATGTGCAGGCTTCATGTAGTTTAGCAGCACTGTAAGTTTGACTGATGGTATATTATGAAATTGATGTGAAAATAACATTATCAGTTTTGAAATAAGAACAAAACAAGAAGCAACTGAACATAAGATCCTAGCCCTGGATGATGTTCGAGGTTGGGTGAAACGTTGGGCTACAGGGGATCATGGTGTTCTTAGAAAAAAATCTCAACAAAAAGTGAATTTTATGAAAAACAAAAGGTGTGGCTGGTTGCTGAATAAATTGATTGTTCTTGCATCTTTGGATCTGTACCACCAGCCCCAAACATTAACTTGGATGAATTACATATAAATAAAAAGGCACCCACCCTGCCTACCCCTTTCTTTAAACTGCTCAAAACAGCACAAAATTGGATTTAGCCTACTAGGGAATGTGTTTTGTTAATGTTTTTATTTTTATTAGTTGATAAGATAGTTTCTTATACAATTGATTCATGTCTTATCAAGAAATCACAGTAGGTATACAACACATCACTAAAATATGATACTTCATTACACAGACAGCTTTTATACGTCAGATAAACTGAGTAAAACATAAAACTAGCCTAGCTTAATCTCATGCCAGTAGTGCCATCAGCATTGCAAACCATATCTTATGAAGTGTAAATAGCCACATAAGGTTTCTAGGCTTCTCTAGAGCCTGTATGTTCTTTACATTCTAAAATGGTTAACAGAAAATAATTTGTCATGCCTGGGCATCCATACACAAAACTGCATATAAAACATGCTGTGTAACAGTAGATAAATTATTTAACAATGAGTGACTATAGTAGCAACTCTTATGTAGACTGCCATTCAGTCAACTTTAATTTACCGTGAAACGTCTGTGGGCAATAAAAGAGATCCACAAATGCCATCTCTGGTTTGGTGATTAATTATTGTGGATAGACTATAAAGGAAAAACAAGAAGCTGCATCTTAAGGAAAACATTTAGCAAGATTTAAGACTGTGATACTTTTCTAGTCTATTGCTGCATTATTGAACTTCCACAGCTGATCAGATTTACAAGAGAACAGTCTTGAAGAATTTACAATCATCCTTGTGAACGGAGACATTTCTCAGCAGCACCAAAAAGCCAAAAGGCGCAAGACTGTGGGGATTGGGGACAGAATGGTCAATACTTTGAGCCGTCTCCGTGTGGCAGGTGTCATCTTTTGAGTTAGCCATGCAGTCTAACAGACAGTCCATGTTCTTTCTCTGACATACAGCACCACGGTAAAAGGCTAGCACAATTAAAGTAATAAAGGCATCGAAGCTTTTAGAGTGAGACACTTTTTTGCCTGTCCCTTAAATGTTCAGTGCTGCCTGCCTTGGCAACCCATTAGTCCCAGATCCCAAACCTGGAACTTACAATGCATACTGAGCAAAGAGTCCCTCAGTCTGAATCCTAGGCGCCTTCCTCTCTGGTCTGCTGCTCCACAGTCTCTCTTGATTTTGTCTGCTGGAGTCCCAGCATCTTTTGGTTCAGTGAAAAGGTACTGCATGCCCTCGTAAATGACTTTAAGTTTGGCAGAGTATTGTGAATTGTGAGGAACTCCACAGGACTGTGCGTACCCTGTCAAATGCCTTTCAGCATTTCTTCATGGCAAAACTGAGGTCAGGGTACAGCGAGAGAACATTTTCCACCAGTGTCAGTTATGGTGGGGCCTTTGCATCAGGTCGCATCTAGGACTCAATCCCATTCATAGGGGTCTTGCAAAGTAATCAGGAGGGTCTGAGGGAGCTCAAATCTTCTTTTTGCTTTTGAGGAGTAATACGAAAGGCCCAGAACACTACCAGCCCCGGCTCAAACTGAAAAGTGTCTCCCAGCCATTTCTCCACAAAGTTAACCAGATTATCTCCCTCCATTGTTTCAGGCAGACTCAAAAGTGTAAGACTTGAGGATCGGGTCATGTTTTACAATGTTTCCAAACAGAAGCCGAGTGCCTTGTTTTCATCGATTAGGCTGTTGGTAGCTCTCACAGCTTTGATCACTGAACCCAGTGCATCCCTGGACTCTGCAACAGCTGTATTAATCTGCTGTTCCCAAGTGGTAACGCGTGAATTGCAGTCCACTGTCTTCTGGTCCAAAACTATCACCTTTTTGTCAAGAACTTGAATTGCCTGCATTAAATCTTTGTTGGAGGGCTCATCTGAAACCTCCTTCAGAGCATTCAAGGTCGCTGCATTACCGTTCCACTAGCCCAAGGCTGGTGGCCCTTTCCACTACCACCTTCTGCTTGCTTTTTGGGTCCTCCCATTGTCTGATCAGGTTGAAAATTCACCCCAACAGTCTCCACACAACATGCTATCAAGTTGGGTGTACAGAGTGCTGAAAAAATTAGCATTTCAAAGTAGATGTACTTAGATTGCTGTTCTGTGCTCAGGCGCTCTAGGGACACATGTCTGCACAGGATGGCTGCTGGCTACCACCCCACCCCCTTTTTTTCTTTAAAACTGTGGGAAATCTAGCAGACTTGCTAAACTGCTAATTTGCAGGTAATCTTTGCAGTTAATCTTTCAAATAGGTGTATGTGGGTGAGCCACAGAAGTGGAGCGTAGGTATTAAGGGCTTAAGGAAAAATCTCAAAGTGCCCCCAAAACACTGCCTAAAAATCTTTTTCCTCCACTTATCCACTTACACTATTACTTTAAAGTATGGAGAGCAGCATTCATCGCTGGCCCACCTCCAGTGACTCATAACAGCCTGTAGTAAGGTAAGGAGAGTGAGGCGAGTGAGCTGGGGAGGGCTTCAGTATTTTGTTGGGGCAAGTTTTCTTTGTGTATCGGAAATTCTGATTCTGTCTCCAGTTCCACTCCCATGCCTTAATCGGAGGCAGAACGAAACTGAGATTTCTGAAAACCCTATTTCTGCAAATGAAACAGATTCTAGAGAATCCAAGCATCCCCTAGTGACATCATTGACACCTTTTATTGTCACAATATAAAAACATTTTTGTACATGTACTGCTTTTTTAAGACCTAACAGATTTCTTTCTTAGGTGCTGGTAAAAGGTAAAAGGAAAAATGGCGATGAAAAAGTTCAAATAGATATAATCTTCTGTCTACCAGAATTTCCAAACTAGTGAGAGCATATTGAATCATTTTCTCATAATGAATTGATGGAAACCATTCAAAGAAACAAGTAAGTATCTTAAGATATACAGGTAGACCTGAGTTCGGTGAAGCTTGTTTATTGGGGAAACAGTACAGCTACAGATTTATATTTTGCAGTATCCCACTACAGATTCAGTTTACATGTCTGCACTGTGGCACGGTAAGTGCACAATTACTGGTTGAGCGCAGTACTTAACAGAAATCAGTACCCCTTGTTCTTAGTTATCGCTCATGCAGGAAATCAGGAAAACTAATGCTTGGGTTTAAAAATAGTGGTTAGTTCTAAAAATACCAATCTGCTGATTTAATGAAAGGCATAGTCTGACAGCAGTTCAAAGGCTTGCAAAGGTCATTTGCTATCAGTTAAGGCTGCAAAAAGTACATAGAAGATAAATAACAGAAGTACTGCCATACCAGCTGATTCCTGTCAATGAAGCCTTAAAACAAATTTATTTTTCTGTTCAACATTTCCTTTCATGTTTTTTTATTTAAAGAAGCCAGTATTTAAAAAAAATATATAAAAATGTGGCACAACCCCTACATTAGACCTTCATCGGGGACTCCAAGGTGCTCCCAGATGATATATCCTACCAAGTTAACGTAAGCCAAGACTATCTAACCTGTATTTTTAACTACTACTGTTAATGTATCTGTATTGTGTCTTATGCTGTTCCTTTTCCATCAACTGACGTGAAGCCTTTGCAAAAGAGTCTATGACTCAAAGGATTGTAATTCTGATTATTTTCAATAAATAAATAAAATACCACACTGTCCCTTGGTGAGGAGGGGGGCATGCAATAACCTCAGGGGCGACTCCAATATCTGGGAGTATTTTAGAAGGAAAGTTCTTGTTGGGAGCCACCCCCGTCTATTGTACAGTTCTAAGGTTTGGACCTCTCCCACACCCTTGGAGGTTTGACCCACTGTGGTGCTGCAGTAAAATTCTCTGCATGCCCCTGTGACAACTGCCTCAGCCACAACTGGCAGTGCCCTTTGGGGGAGACTGTCTACGTTTTCTAGTCCACACTGCACTCAGAACTCCACTTCCTTGACTCCTTGAATTTTTTTCTTTTTTGTTACCATAAACATATTCAAGGCTAGACTAGACAAATCTCTCACTTCGGGAGGGTCAACTGGAAGCTGCCGCTGAGTTAAACAGCAGACAGGCTAGATAAGCAAGTGCTCCCCCATCTGAACACTCTGTTCCTGTGTTCTTATAAAGGTTATTATCCTCCTGGGCTGGCTGTTCAACCTGTCCCTGGATGCCCTCAACTGGCCTGCTGCCTCTCCTCCTGGGATGGGGGTCCCCTACTGATCCCGCAGGGCAGAACCATGGGAGGGGCCCCACCCACCCGATAACTGTCATCCAGTTCCTCGCATACCAGTGGAGTGGCAGGACAGACCGTGGCACCTCTGGCTGGGCTTCATGAAGCCCAGTCCCCCATCCATTTTTCTGGCACAGAAGTACATGGGGGTGGAGGGTGCACAAGTGCTGTGGAACCACGGCTTTCTTTCAACCCCCCCCCCCCCAAAAAAAAAATAATGTCATTGCTACAACCAGACCTCCATGTGGTGGCAGCCAAGAGCTGGGAAGGCTAACTACCCCTGCTCTGGAGATAAAAGCTGCCTGTCAGCCGCTCATCTGTCTCTGTTCCCCTTCCCCCAGCCTTTGCAACATGAGTTCATTCCTGAAATTATTATTTATAAGCTGAGGCACACAATTTGAGGTGGTGGTGGATCTGTAGTCATAGCTCTCATTTTTTGGGCCCAGATTTAATTCAGCAATCCAAATCAGTTGTTACAGTGTGCATATATTGGCATAATACAGTTCTGTGTAGGTCAGTGATCAGCAGGCCAAGGGTTTGTTTCTTGTTAGCAGCTTAATTACTTTCAACATATTCACACTTTAATCCCTGTTACACTTCTGCCCATAGCTTCAGTGGCACACAGGTAACACTATTTACTTGGGTGATAGTAATCCAGGGATTCCCTTTCTGGTTGCGAGCCCCTCACGGTTGCAACAGGGGTGAGGACATCGGAGTGTACCCATCCCTGAATGCTGCAGAAAGGAATGATACAGTACTTCTCATGGAGGTCAAACAAAGGGTTTTCCAGAACACGTGCATTAGAACAGAAATGGAGTAGGTATATTGCTGCCTCAGTTGGCCTGCCCTTTCCCCATGCCTTCATATTGGTTGGAGCCAGTGCCTTATCAGTCACAGACCACAGTGGCTTACCCTTTACTGGATACTGGCTCCATCCCTTGGGGGTAAAGAGCAGGTGCCTACTGTCAGACACCCAGCTCCCCTCAAACATATATAATAGTAGATCTGCTTTACTGTTGAGAGGCATTGAAAATTCTATGCGCTTCCCTCTGGTTAAAAAGTTATAGCACCCCAAATTTGCACACCCATATAAACAAAGCCTTATCTGACATGCCTCCTTTTGTGATGTCAGAAAATGAATACAGAGGGTGCATGTCATTAACCTGTATGTATGAGATATGTCTGTGGCATTTAGTACTATTTAGAGGTGCCATGTAGACAAATCAAAGCAGCCGCTGGAGTAACTGTCCCTGTTTACTGGAGCGGTCACTTTCATTGTTCCAAGTGGCAACTCTAAATAGTACTAAACATCATTGACAAATGGCACCAATATAGAGTTATGGAGCACACACAAGCAGCCTTCATTTTCTGACATCACAAAAGGAGGTGTGTCAGACAAGGCTTTGTTTTTATGGGGGTGCACATTTGGGGTGCTATAACTTTTTAACCAGAGGGAAGCGCATAGAATATTTAATGCCCCTCAACAGTAGAGCAGATCTACTATTATATATGGTTGAGGGGAGCTGGGCATCTGACAGTAGTTACCTGCTGTTTAAGATCCTCTGTGTCACTACGATGATCTTCCACAGAACTTCGGCTTTTTAAGCCACAGGCCCCCACCAGTTTAGATTTCTCATCTGTGACTTCTTTGCCATTTCAGGATACCCAGGACAGATGGTGCAGAAGCCATCAGGAGGTCCTCCTTGAAGGTGGACCTCCAACTGGTCCCAGCTGTTCCCAGTCTTGATCCTAGTTGGTGCCCGACCCTCCGGAGAGCTGCATTGAAGTGAGCCAGTGCCATTGAACTAAGGAACCCTGCCACCATTCTTGGTCCCACAGGCACCCTCCCACCAGTCGCAACCAGATAATCACACCCAGAGGTGCCAAAACTGATGCAGAATAGGGGGCTGGCAGTATAGCCTAGAGGTTAGAGAAATGAGCTGTGATGAGCTTGTTACATCCAGCAGACATGGGTTTGATTCCCACAGCTTCCACTTGCATTCTGTGTGACTCTGAGCAAGTCACTTTACCTTCCTAGTGCTCCTGTGTCACCCCTGAAAACAGACCCTTGTATCTAGTGGGCCTTACCCAGTTACAAAAGAATAAACAACAACAACAAAATAGCACCCCAAACTGGGATGCATGGAGAACTGATTTTTGTAGTCCAGAGCCCTTTTTTTAGGTGCCCCAGTGGTTAGGGAAAACATTGCTTGGGAATCCCTCCCGTCCAGGGGACACTTGCAAGTGCAGCTGACAACTAGATATACATTAACCAAGCAGGAACACGTTGCAAGAAACAAGATGCACATTGTTAACATTTGAGGACCTAGGAAGGCCAGGGCTAGGATTAACCCATTAAGTGCATTAACTACACAGACACAGTGTCTTAATTAGCAGTGTCAGTGGCTCAGTAGGTAGCACACTTGCCTCTGAGGCCAGGAGATCAGAGGGCTGTGGGTTCAGTTCCCACATCTGGCACTTGGGTTAATATCCCAGTACTGACACTGTAATGCAGCATGAGAGGGGTGCTGCATTTCTGAGGTGCCGTCTTTCGGATGAGGCGTTAAACCGAGGTCCCATCTGCCTGGATTGGTGGTAGTTCAGGTGGATGTTAAAGATCCCATAGCACTTATCGAAAAGAGTAGGAGAATTTCCCCGGTGTCCTGGCCAAATTTCCCCTCATTCACTAAAAATACCACCAACAGCTTAATCTGGTTCAAGGTCAGTTGGCATTCATCTGTATCCCCTTCCCCCGGGTCGAGCCTGAAAATAGGCAGGATTTGTCTAGTGCACTTACCCGGTCAACAAAAGCTAAATAAATAATTTTAGGTCATATAGCATAGCCACAATGTAACACATGACATGTTCTGTATAGATCCATGCTGTCAGTGAGGACTCAAAGGGGGAAACTCCTGTCACATCCCTCAGTGCAGCACCGGCTGCAGAAAGACCCGATTAGGGCTTTTAACATAAAATAAAACTTTTTTATTACCTGGTGATGGTGACAGAGCCCCAGGCGGACATCTCGCACACCTCGGGTGACAAATGGTAGATATTGGTAGTCCTCATTAGCATAACCTTCATGGCGGAAGTGACCTGAGGTGTGCAAGATGTCTACCCGGGGCTCTGTCGCCATTATGGAGTGAGCGGATCTTTTTAATTAAAATTCTGGGGCACCAGGTAATAAAAACATTTTCTTTATGTTAAAAGCCCTAATCGGGCATTTCTGCAGCTGCTGTTGCACTGAGGGACTCGATAGGAGTTTCCATTTAATACATATGGATAATGAAGTGAACTCCTGTACTGAGGTAGTGGTACTGCCTAAGGCTGTCATCAGCACAGAACCCTGAGGACATGAAGATTCCGAGAGCAACAGTTACTCAGTCTTTGCTGTACCACTGAGGGACAGACTGCATAAACAGAGCTCTCTGAAAAGAAAAGCTGCAATTTTACTTCTGTTTTATTATTTTTCAGTAGGATTGAGTAACTTGGAGGCATATTGGGTGACCTGGTATCAGTGGGCACCCTCAAATTTAGAAATCGTGTCTGTTAAGCTGCAGCTTTCAAATTAACTAACCTGCTAATGAAACACTCTTTCAGTGCATATAGTGCCTGAATGAGGACCACATGCCTTTCTTTATAAGGGTGTCCAGGGCCTCTGCTAGTATTTGCTTAGCCTGGTGCCTCAGGTAAGCAATTTTCCTTTTTCATTTGGGGGCAGGTAGTCAGCGGGTCTGATTCTGTCAGCCCAATGCCCATGTTTGTCCCTCTGCACTGAAAGCCTATTTCCAGAGCTTCACACATGCTGGCTGGTTGCCGCCTTCTTACACCATTTTTCAGCCTACAGTACCCCTTTCCTGGTGCTGCTCTTGCAGGAGCCTGTTAACGTGCCACTGACGCAAAGCATGCTGATATCACGCACTAGCCAGGTCATTGTTTGCTTCCTCCACATCAGGGTGATAGATAGTGTGCTAGCTCTTCCTTTCTTTCTGGCATGCAAGGCATTGTTGGTCTAAAGGTAGTGCTGCCATTTACGGTACTTAGCTAGAGATTAGAGAGGAGAGCCTTCACAGCAGGGTTTACGGTTGCTGTGGTGGTGGTGGTTGTTGTGGGCAGCTCAGATTCTATTTGCTCACTATTTAGACCATTCCAGTCTAGCTTGGTGGCACAAAGGCTTATGGGAGACCAGTGACATTTAAAAGATGTAAGACCTGCAGGAAGATGCTGAGACCTTGCCTATGGGGTCATACTGTTCCATCTGCTGCTTTCAGAATCCTTATGTCTCCAGGGTTCTGTGCAGATTGATAGCTTTGGGCTGTACTGCTACCCAGTGAGGGAGCTCATAACCTATATTATTAACTCCCCATTGACAACATTGGAGCCAGCAGAAAAGGAAGTTATAGCAAGTACGAAGGAATTTCTCCTATTACATTGATCCTAGTAAGCCATTTTGACATCTGGGTTACAAAAAAATATAAGGAACTGTCAAAACTTTTTTTTTTCTTATATACTGTACATCCTCAATTTGTGAGGAGTGAATTAACCACATCAGCTTCTTTCCAATGGCTCATGAGGTCATCACAAACCTCGATGTGGGTTAAACAAAAAAAAAACTTGCTACGTACAGTTTCCCAGACATTATTTTACATATTATCAGATGGTAGTTGTGTGGCAGTGTGCTGTCTGGATGCAGTACTGGTATCTGAAGGCAGTGTGGTATACAAAGGCAGTGTGCTGTCTGGATGCAGTGTGGTATCTGGATTCAGTGTGGTATCTAGATGCAGTGCTGGTATCTGGAGGCAGTGTGGTATCCAAAGGCAGTGTGGTGTCTGGACCCAGCTTTGTGTCTGGAGGAAATATGGTATCCAAATGCAGTGTGGCGTCCGGAGGCAGCATGGTGTCCAGAGGCAGCGTGGTATCTGGAAGTAGTGTGGTATTAGGAGGAAGCATGATATCTGGATGCAGTGTGGTCACACGTCTAGACCACTGGCTTGGGAATCATGAGATCACTAGTTAAAAACCCCACGGTGGGAGCTAGAGAGACCTCTTCCAGGCAGGATGCACCTTCTCAGAGCTCTTCTGCACAGAATATCATTTTGCAGACTTTTTCCGTTTAAAACTTCAAATACAACCTTCCATCCAGTATAGAAGTGTAGACTATTTTTTAATAAAATCACACCACTTGTTCAATGGGGCATCCAAATAATCAGCAACAAGGATCGATGAAAGTTCCCCAGCCAGCAACAAGCAAGGCTGCTGATATCCAGAGTAGTAATGAAGCTGGCAACTTGATTGCCACCATTGAGCCTCCTGGGTAGACCATGAACTCCAGAATAGAGAATAACCTTCAAAAATTGGAAGCGCATGATATGGCAATAACTACTTTTAACAGGTACTGTAGCAGAATCAAGTAAGCGTACAACTACAGCCCTAGCTGCCATTGCTAATCTTACTAAAGAAAATGGACCACTTCTTGAACGGATGGAGGTGATGGAGAGTGAGATAAGGGCCGTTAACCTCTGAGTGGTTGGAGTACCAGAAGGCTTGCAGTGAATGGATCTATTATGTTTCCTGAAACGATGGCTACAAGAGCCATGTTTACACGGCGGCAGCACTGTGCAAAGTGCACTGCTCCCTTCCTGATTCTCCGGCTGCTGTCGGTTTACACAGCCCGCCTTGCAGCGCTGCGTTGCTCCAAGAAGGGGCTGAGATTGCACTGCAGGCTGAAAATAAAACAGCCTTTTTAGCGGAGCAAGCGCAGCAAAGTGTTCACACTGCCATTTAACACGCTTGTTCTTCTACTGATCCCACATCTGAGTCGGATTAAAAAAATGATCAGAGGAGCACTTAAGACACTCTGGGCAGTGTTTACACTGCTAACTTTGCAGCTCATCAACCCCTGCGCATGAGCTGATGTGCTGCAAAATCGGCAGTGTAAACAGGGCTAAGACCACCTTAAGCTGGAAGAGGACTTGAACTGGTCAGAGTTAAAAAAGGCCTGCAGAGTAAACCCAAATGTTCAGCCTTCCTTACCCATGCATCCTTGCACTATCCTGATTAAAACATCAGGATCTGAAATAAGGGATTTGGTGCTTAAAGCAGCAAGAACTAGTTTCCTGCTGGATATCAATGGAGCTGATGTGAAGTTGTACCCGGACTTATCTTTTCAAACTTGCACTTGCAGGACATTCTTTGACCCAGTAAGACAACTGCTTTGCGCTTTGGGGATCATGCACTCTTTTCTTCTCCCTGCCAAGTTACAAACCGTGTATGGGGATAAGACTTGGCAGTTCACTGACCCCCAGGATGCAGGTCAGTGGATGACAAAGACTGAAGCTGAGTTTTTGGCAAGAGCGGACAATGCAGGAGAATTATGGCAGGATTCAGAGAGAGACTGAGGAAAGTAAAAATGTTGTAATTCTTTCTGGCACAATCAGACTTTTCCATTAGGAGTTGAGCCCTTTACCTAGCTATTATTGGCATGATCTATAAGGCTGATCTTCACTTAATTAGTGTTTAATGATGGGGGGAGAAAACGGAGGGTGTTCAAGTGTGAAGATAGTTATAACATTTGGGTAATACTGTAGGTAACTGTTCGGTTGCGATGGTTATAACCGCTATTTTGATAGCTCCACAATATTTCTCTTACCCAGGTCAGTGTTCATGGCCCAGTATGTACCCGAGAGTTCATATTTTTCTCTTCTGGTTTACAAAATAAGAAAAAATTAACATTCCATTTACATTTAGACAGGGCTGCTTTGTTTCTTGGTAAAAGTGCTGCTTTGGTGCAGATTGACATGGGCGAGTCTGTACCACTAAATGAATACCTAGTTAACTTTGTTTTACCTGGTTAAATAGCAGTCTCAGTTGACTGCATATGTTGTCTTATGTACGTAACCCTGCCTTTGGACTTACCTACAGCCATTGAAGAGGCCAACAAGGGACTTTGAATATGTTAACAGTCATATTCCACCGCACCCCCCCCCCCACTCCTGTTGTACAAGGTTGCATGGGTCTTTATATAACTGGTGATTATCAGCTATTACTATGGCACATATTTACTGTATATGGTTATAAGCTGTTACCCTGCATGAGCATTGAATGTTTGTCCTTATGTTCAACTTAAAATTAATAAACATATAGTTAAAAAAAAAACACTAGAGACAAATACTACTCAACCCACATAGATGCCATCACTTCGAAGCTCTGCCCAAAGCTTGGTCTTCTTTACAGAAACCGTGATTCCCTCCCACTACCCGTTAGACGCACACTGCTAACAAAAAGAATCACTCCCATCTTTGATTACACAGACATTGTTTACAACCCCGCCCCACCCCCTCCACGTCACTATCCAGGCTCGACTCCTTGTTCCACACTTTTTGCCGTTTTACAATAAATTCTCCTTTTAGAACACACCACTGCATGCTCCTTTCCTCCCTCGGGTTAGTGCTCCTCTCCCAACGCCTTTTTTGCCACTCAGTTTCTTTTATTTCCAAATTTGGTTTGACCTACTTTCCCCCTACCTGGCCAAGAAACTAGCCCCTGCAGCCTTTTCTCCTTACTTGCTGTGCTCTAGGGACTCCTGCTCCTTCTCCCTCCTCAAACCATCCTCATCAGCTGGCAAATCTGCCTTCTACCGTCTTCCCTACCTATGGAACCAGCTTCCCCAGCCCCTCAGAAACTTACCCTCACACCAAATGAACACGGTTTAAACTTTAAAACCTCTGTACTGTATGTTATTGTATTCATGCAACTGAATGTAAATAACTCCTTTGTACAAAGTTTTTTTTTTTTTATTTAGTTGTTTAACCAGGAGTAGCACACTAAGCTGAAAGCTTTTTTACAGGAGCGACCTGGGAGCTCAGGGAAGTTAAGTGACTTGCTCAGGGTCACACAGTATGTAAGTGGAAGCTGTAGGATTCAAACCCAGGTCTGGTCCTCTGGATGTCACCAGATTTGCAGCGCAGAGCCTTAAAACACTGCGCTATTCTGCCTCCCTATGTGACTGTATGTAATATTCTCATGTATCTATTCTATGTATGCATACTGTTGTTACTCCCTCCCCCTCACCTCTGGGTCGCACCTGGAAACGAGCCTCGGCTCAGTGTGCTTTTCACGGTTATCGAATGTTTCAATAAATAAACAAAATACTCATGGTGTGACCTTGGGTAAGTCTTTTAATCTCCCAGTGCTCTAGAGTCTACCCTGCTGCGCAAATCGATAGAAGCAGGACCCCACTGAAAATGAAATGTTATATCTCATCTGGGTTATCTTGGATAAATAAGCTGCAGAATAAAAATAAACACTACATGACTGTCGCTGGGTGATTGTGAATCCATGTTTGCCACAGGACAGTAGAGTGCTTTGATATTTAGTGAGTACGAAAGGCAGTATAAAAAAACAATTCTATCGCTTCGCTAAATATGAAAGGGGTTACAAACGGCATATAAGCATTTGCCAGGATTCAATTATGGTGCAGATCTGTGTATTTGGGGGCCCAGTTTTGAATACCATTACCATCATTTACTTGTGTGACCTTGAGCAAGTAACTTAACCTCTCCTGCCCCTCCCCCCGTTCTTAACCTTTCTACTCTTTTCTTAATGCACCTATGCAGGTCTACTCACTACAGCACCCGTTCGTGCCTGTTCATGGCTTGTCTAAGTCACCCCTGAAAATGGGCAACTAATGCTCTTGTGTCCTGTCCTGTCCGGTCAACAAATTTCAAAAAATTAATTAAATATAATAAAGCTGTTTGGAATACATGTGTATTGTTTTGTGATGAAGTTTAGTGCTTGTGAAAGGAGCTGGTTTGACAACACTAGAGACTGAAATGTTATGTATCCACATGAAAAGTGTAGAACGAGAGACCACAATGCAGCTTCCTTACACAGCCCTGCTAATGTACCTCACCTCTGTCATGAGTGGTACCACCGCCCAGAGGAGAGGGTAATTCTCCAGACTCTGTGCCCCCCCCCTCAGTCTGTGACCTCTCATGTGAGACTGCTTTGTGTGTGATGTAGGCACTTGTCTGCTAGGAATTGGACTGAGACCACCACAATTCATTTCACAAAGGCCGTTCATGAGCTATCCAATGAAAATGGCTTTTGGTCACAACAAACCAAGCTGGTTCGTATTCAGACATGTAACCTGGAGGCAAAAGGCAGGGACACTGTTAACAACTCCCTAACATAGGTGTAGCCGGAGGGGGGGGGGGTCCTGGGTGCCCAGAAATCCCCCTCCAATCTTGCTTTGATTGTTTTCATAAAAAAAAAAAAAAAAAAAAAAAATGGTTTGTACACAGGGACTAAATAATGGGATTTGATTGGTGGAAACCCCCTATTCTGAAATCCTGGCTATGCTTAGGCCTCAAAGTGTCCCTGATTTAAAAAAAAAACACTTTTTACAATTGCTCACATTCTGAAAATTTGCTGATGCAGCTGATAGTTTGATTTTGATTGCTTTTTTCTTTTTGAAAACGGACTGCCTACCATGCTGGTGTTAGCACACAAAAATTTGTTTACAGTCCTTGATCAACTACCAGTGCATCTTCCCTGGACTTGGGAGCACCCTCAACAGTCTAGACACTTGAGGTGCACTGGGAGGGCTCTACGATGCTAAGTCGACAACAAACTCGTTGACCGGCATCACAGCACCGGGCTCCCTGTCGACTGCGATTTGCAGTTGTCAGGGAACCGCACACAGAGTCTGTTTTTTCTTTGGGGGGCTTTGCCCCCAAAGTCCCCATGCTGGGGGCTCTGCCCCCTGCATCCCCCATACCTAAGGATACCAACTCCAGGTCAAAGTTGGTTTGAGGGAGGGGGTGCAGGATGGGGGAAAGTGTTGCTCGGTCCTGAGCGCAACTCTTACAGCGACATGTCGCTGTTGTCGGTAGTGAAGTATGTCACTGTAGAGGTTTCGCCATGGGGGATGCATACCAAACGGGAGGAGAGGAGACTGTTGCATCATGAGCAGCTGCACTGTTGGGGGTGTTCCTAATGTTCAGGAAGTATGCAATAGGAGGAGGAGGAGGAGGAGAAGAAGAATCAGCATTTATATAGCGCTTTTCATACACATTATATCCCAAAGCATTTTGCAAGTAATTCAACACTAGTAGTAAAGTGACTCATTGTGTAGTGGCAGCCATTTTGCACATCAGCATCCACACACAGCCATGGACAGTTGTGTGAACCAGTTTTTTAGAAAGGGGAATGTTGGCCAGGACACCAAGGAAAATCTCTTACTCTTGCGAAAAGTGCCTAGGGTTCTTTTATTTCACCTGGACACCCACCAGAACAGTACCAAAAATGGGTGGAAGGGACCTCGGTTTACCATCTCATCCGAAGGATGGCATCCCCCCAGTACTGCACTCTGGTGCCAGCATTTAAGGTTTGAGCCCAATACCAGTGTGGGACTAGAACCCACGACCTTCTGGCCCAGAGGCAGATGTGCTACCAGCTGAGCCATACTGACACCAGTAAGAGTAGATCAAGGATTTGAAACAAAACAAAGTTAGGTATAATTACACAATTAGCATGCATTTCAGTTCTACCAAGAAAGGAGGAAGATGAAAAAACAGCAACATCATTGAATTTTTGAGAAGGTAAATGATCATAAAATGTGGGCTTTCAGCTAGAAATAATGTGATGCAAAAATGGTTGACAGTGTCCCTTTAACCTGATATTGGTCAACTTAGCCATCCAGTGACCTGTATGGATTATGTGTGTGTGTGTGTGTTCCACGTTCCTTCCTTCCTTGACAATATTTTTTTAATTACAATTTTATTGAATTTTTCAGTCTTTAACATAACTTAAATATACACACTGACACATCACACAGTTACAAAAACATTTAAACCATTCATTCATTTTTAATACTATGTATCTTACACATTTGACCTTGCTGAATACTTACTGGGCAACATCAGACTGTAGATTAGCCACTAACAGTTTTTTTTGCATTATCTAAATATAGTTTACTGGATCGTGAAAACAAATTATTTTGTCTGACACGCCATGCTAGTCTAACCAACTGGTTCTCTCATTGTTTAACTAGTAGTACTGCTGCAGTTGAAGGATCAGTTATGCAGAGTGTGGGTTACTGCAGTGATCTTGGCCTCCCCAGAATTGGAAGCTGTTTTCTATCTACAGTTTCCTCTGATGCTTGCACGCCCCTCTTGAGTCACTTCAGGGCTGCTGTAGCCACACTGTTTCTTTGGTTGGGGGGCAGGCAATTGGATCATCATACTGATGTCACTGCCGGTCTGTGGCTGGTCTACATATAAGTGTGGCTCCTTGTTAGTAGTTTGATTCCCACAATGGAGAAATGGGCTCGTATCTCTCTCTCCCCCCCCACATACACTTTCACCCCTCTCTTGTCCCTGTAGCCACTGGTTGGATCCCCGCTCCCCCCTCCCCGATCCTCCTACTTTCTACCCTGGTACAGACAAAGTCAGCTGGCTAACTGCACTAATGTTGCTACAATATACATTCGTTGAACCTACTTGAACTATATTTTATATTGTTAACTCTTACTGTTTGTAATGTTATTTGTCAAGTTGTCGCTAAACAGACCACTACCCCTTTCCATGGCACTCTGGTTCAGCTGCTCAGTGCTGTTGAATTCCAGTTCCAATCTTAGAGCCAAGTCTCCCAGATGGCACCATAAATTACTGCCAGCCTGTCACTGATCTGCTATTGGCAAGCCATCTTTTATCGTGTCCCTAACCAGGCTGAAATGGTTGCCAACAAGGTTGTGGCATGCTCCATGAAAGTACCAAAGACGTCATCAGTTTGGTTACTAGATCAGTCTCAGTGAAAATGAATGAATGTGGGTAGATTAAAATGTATTTACATAATCGCCCTGACGAAGGCACTGACAGTGTGCAGTGTCAAACAGTTCTGTAGTCTGTGTTCCACATTATTTACCATTCTTTTCTTGCAGTATTTTCCTTATCCTGGCTGGAGCAGCTTACCATATTTACTGACCGTTCCTATCTCCGGTGTCAGACGCTGCTAGCAGCCTCCATCCTGCTCTACATCCGCGTAACATCCTGGTCCCCATTACCCATGCTTCCTCCTCTTTTCAACGGTGCATCCCTCTTTCCAACCCAGCATTTAGTGGATGAGCAGGGGTATGCTTGGGTGCTATAAGAGCCAGTGGCACAATGTCTTCATTAGTGACAAAAAGGAAATTTTGCAAGCATTTAACAACCACTTTGCCTCAGCCGGACTAGCCTTCGATAACTTTCCTGCCTGCAACCTGCGCTCTCAGATGCCTGCACCACTACCTGAAACAAATTTAATAAATGTTACCTTCTCCTTCTCACCTGCTTCTCTGAAAGAAGTCGAAGAGTTACTCCTTCACTTGGATACCAAGAAGAGCGCAGGGGGCGGACTTGCTAGGCCCCTACTTCTTAAAGGTGGCCTGGTATGTATTGGCAGTGCCCATTACGCATTTGTTCAACTTATCATTATCCCAGGGGTCTCTACCTATCATGTGGAAAATTGCCCTCATTATCCCGTTATTTAAATCTGGGGATCCCTGTGATTTAAACAATTACAGGACAATTTCATTACTCCCTATACTGTCTAAACTGTTAGAAAAAGTAGTGAATGCACAGCTAAGAGTCTTCCTGGAAAACTCAGACTTCCTAAATCCATTACAGTCAGGCTTTCGGTCAAAACACAGTACAGTTACAGTGCTGGTCAAGGTAACAAATGATTGGCAAAACGACCTTGATGATAAAAAATTTGTTTGCGCTGTGTTCCATTGACCTAAGCAAGGCCTTCGACACCGTAGATCACTCCCTACTCATATCCTTTTTAAAAGCCCTAGGTCTTGACTCTACTTCCCTTGGATAGTTCCAGGACTCTCTCACGGACAGGCTCCAGCAGGTCAAAGCAGATGGGGAGCTATCACTCTCTAAACCGTTAGTAAGAAGTGTCCCCCAGTACTCTTCACCATATACAGCAACAGCATAAACCTAGGCATAAAAAAAGCCAGTATCCACCTGTTCGCAGACGACACAGTTCTATACCTAAGCCAGTCAACCCCAGAAACTGCCCGCACAGACCTGCAACAAGACTTTGACACCCTCCAATACCAGCTACTGGAAAAAAAAGCTACTTCTGAATGCTAAAAAAACCAAGTCAATGGTCCTTTCCCCCCAGCAACACTCAGCCTTACCTGTCCATTGGCACTTTACCCCCTATCACCACCTTACTGGGGGGAAAACTGGAATATGTCCCCAAATTCAAATATTTGGGAATTTGGCTAGACCACAAACTTTCCTTTGGGGAACACCTGGAGGACATGGTAAAAAAGCTAAAGCAGAAGCTGGGGCTCTTCTACCGAATAAACCGTCTCCTGACACCTGTAGCAAAAAACAGCTCATCCAGACCACCTTTATCCCCTTGCTGGACTACGCTGACTTCATCTACAGCCACTGCAATACCTCTCTCCTGGACAGACTGGACGTCCTATACCACAGAGCATTGTGCTTCATTACCAGTCTCCCCTCCTCTACCTACCACTGCTCTCTATACACTGCTGTGGGGTGGACCTCTCTGCAATACAGAAGAAACAGAAATGCCACAGTTTGGACCTTAAAAGCCATTACCTCAAAACTACCACACTATATCTTCGACCTCTTACCTCTAAGCGATCTTCGAACCTAGGCCTTAAGGAGCTGCTCACTAATTTCCCTAAATATACCCAGGGCCCGCACACGCATTGGGAGAGCTGCCATAAGTGTCTCGCTGCCAACCCTCTGGAACGAAATAAAAAAAGTACTGAAACTAAAAACCCCAGCAAGTGTCCCATCATTTTAAACTTTATATGCAAAACTAATCAAAGAGGTCTGTCATTGCTTCAACCATCTATGATTTACGGCTCCACATCCTGCCAGGGCTCCTTACCCGACCACTGTACTTGTGCGTTTATCGTGTGGCAGCGCCCCTGAAGCCGACGCCCGAGTCCACTAAGCCGGATCCAAATTCAGTAGAGCTTTAGTAAAGCCATAAACTGCCGGAGAGTGAGCGCCATTGCTGAGCGCACCCCCAAGTTCTCCTGTACTCTAGACTCCACCTGTTCTCCACTCCCCTGTCCACCCTCCTAACCTGCTATGCTTATAACTAGTTATTTATACAGATCCTCCTGGATTATAGGGCTGCATTCCCCATTTATTTGTGTCTTTGTCTGGTTCTTCCTCTTTTTTACCCAAATGTATTCCTTATTGCATGTAACTCTGTGTGGTTTTATTTAGTATGTATGCGCTCCTCGCTCATGTCACTGCTGTTCTTCCTATGTATTACATTGTATTATCTCTCTTTTTTTTTTTTCTCATTTGTATTGATGTATGATCATTTGTATCATTTATGACTTGTGAGATGCAGGTCCACCTGGCAAATGAGTTTGCTCAATGGTGTCCGCCTAGATAAATAAAGATTTTGATTGATTGATTGAGGGGCATCACAGCCCCCCCATAGGAGCCCACCCACCACCTGGTACTAGTGTGGCCTGTATCACCCATTGGCCAGGGAGATGGCAGGGCAGAGAATTGTGTCGTCACCAGTGATGTCTAAGTCTGCTCCTAGGTCAAGAGCAGGAGGTGTGAAGTGGAGAAGCGAGCTTTTACCTTGGAGTCTGATTGTCCTGGCTTCACTAACCCAAGTTATGTAACTTGGGATCACATCTACATCTCCTTTGTGGTAGCATAATGTACTACCCCCAGCACAACTGATTCAGGTACCTCACTGTGTATAACTTAAATTCAACTCATTTCATCACAGACATCTCTAAAATCGGCCCCTTCAAAATCGCCCTACGTAAACACCTCACTGACACTCGAAGCTGCAAATGCCCATGACTGGGCTATACCTAAAGCTCTGCTTGAGCCAATCCACAGACAGAGTCCTCCCGGTCTACCACACTCCCTAGCAACTACCCCTCGCATCCCCCGTATCCGCCACCTAGTATCTCTAGGGATCTCATAGTATTTCATGTATACTAGTTTATTTAGATTAGCTTACTTGTAGCCTGTACACCATGCATTGAAACCTGCGTGTTCCACTGTATCGCTGAAATTACTTTGTACGTCTGTTTGCTTTGTATGCTCTTTATTGTATCTCACCTGTATTGTTCCCCACTGTTGTACTCCACCAAAATGTTGTCTCCCCTCCCTGCGACGAGGTGCCTTTGTAAATGAGTCTTTGACTCAAAGGTTGTAAATCCTAATTGTGAATAAATAAATAAAAACTCTCAGGATCTTATCATTAAATAGTTTTTGTTTGGGAACTTACTTTACTTATTCTGCCTTTTCAACATAACCTTTGAAATGAAGTGTCATGAGAATCTGCTTAATTACAACTGTGTTTCTAACAGCACTGTATGTTTCTAACTACATTTACTTAAAACCTAATAGACCAAGTTAAAAAACAGTTCTGTAATAAAAGATACAGATCTGCATTCCTTTGTTGTTTGTCCCGTAAATGTAGAGAGTTCCATAAGAAGAAGACAGTAGGACCTTGTCTGTTCTAATAGAAGCATCGTGTCACAAGATAATCACACTTTCTAAAGCAGGCCCTGTTAGCTTTTAGCAGACTAGCCCTATAGAATCTGAGACAAACCTCCCAACAGTAAACTGTGTTGCTCCGGCGCCAACTCTTCCAGGAGAACTTTGAAAAAACAAAATGTTTGGACACAGTTCAGCTTGTGTTTCACATTAACTTTGTATTTCTCCTCCTTGTTATTTATTGCCAAAGTTATATGCATAAAAACGGGAGCTTTGCTTATTCAGAGTTCATCAGCACCCATTGCTTGTTCCCTACTGTAAGTCACAGTACTCTGCTTGTGCCATCAGAATTATTTTCATGGCAACAGGCTGTTATGTCACAACAGAGGATTATGACTTCAAGTTGGGAGCAAGCTGTAGAAGCAAATAAACTCTATGGGGTGAAGATCCTGTTTTTCTGCAATGTTCCTCAGTTATGAAAAGTGGAAAGGAGAAATCCATAAAAGATTATGAACTACATGCTGAATTTGACTAAATATTAGGTTTTCAAAAATTTAAGAGGCATCAGTGGCCCTTTAATGTGTAGAGTGAATTTCATTTTTTTACCAGGTAAGTGAATGGAATGTGGAAGGCCTTGTTTCCAGTTGTGACTGGGGGTGACAGAGGACCACAGAGGTAATAAGTATACAGTAAGACATGCCAGGGTTTGTAATTAAGCTGTAATAATTGCACAGCTCGAGGGTGTTGTTAGGCACGAAGTGTTTGCGTCGAGTGCCTTCAAACACCCAAGAGCAAAGTGCAATTATTACAGCACAAATCACACATCCTGAAGTGTCTTATTGTTCTTATAACGTGTAGAAAAAATAATTAAAGCTGTAAAATTAAAACAAAATCATACTACTGCTTGCAAAAACATTTATTATTGTAACTGCATTTTGACATCATGTAGTTATTTTCTGTTAAATCAGTTAACGCTTTGCTAATGGGTATAGCAGCTAATATGGTGATTTACATGCAGTAACAAAGAATTCTAGGTAGATTATAAGTATCTTAAATTTTCATTATTCAGAGGTACAGTCTCCTATTTTGGTAGTGGCATTTCCAGCGTAGTACCTAATATGTAAATATACATAGAGAGGTATTGTGGGTACAATATGAAGTTAGCTTTAATTTCGCTTACTGGGAAGTGCAGTCCCCTATTTTTGTGGTGGTAGATGTTTATCTTCAAAATGAGACATTGTGCATACAGTATATAACTGACAAGATTTCTTTACTGAACAATGTAGTCTCCTATTTCTGTAGTGAGTACAGAAATATAATAGCCTATATACTAATTTACATAGTGAGGCATTGTGGCTACAGTAAATAGCTGATTTTTCTATCTCTCTAATCAAAGTGCAGTCTCCTGTTTCTCCCATTTATTAGTGTTTGCAGCAGCACAGTCAGAAATATTTTTGTGATGCGGGTAGGTCAAAAAGATCATTTGCCATTCTGTGTAGATGTTGTTTCACTTTTACTGCCTGCTGGTGAAGTAACAAGTCTGAAGTGCAGCGCCTGTCAGAATGTGGGAGCGTAGTGATACTTTTCTGTGTTTATGTTATAGGGCTTGAACGGCTGTAATTAGTTCAGGAGTGTAATTATGGGTCACTAATTACACAGCTCTGAACCGCTTCCAGCCAATCAAATCAGTAGAATTTTTCTACATGTTATAAAATAATGCAAATATACATTTAGATTACCTCCTCGACTAAGTTATTGAGGTAATACATATATATTGATGCACCATTGAAATTATTCACATTTATAATTAGGCAAAAGCCCCATACCTAACCTAGGAATGTAGAGTTGCATTCTCAAGTAAATAAGGAGGATGCAAGGGTGATGGTATGCCATGATTATATTGTTTCCATTTGTAAGCAGTTTTTTAACACAATTTCCAGGTGTGCTCAGAGGCAGGGCAGAGGTGGAATTCACCAGTAGGCAGTGTTGGAATTACGGGTTTAAAGAAGGTCATCTAAACTGAGGCAATCTCAGTAGGGCCAGAGCCAGAGACAAATTTTTTAATGACCTGTGAGGGTCTGACCAGAGAGAACCCTAGAAGCAATTATGACAGGCCAGTGGGGCATTGTAGTGTGTACTGATCAAAGTCTTAGCCATCTTAAAGTTGTGTGTGGGGGGGGAGGGGGTACTTAGCCTAGACAGAAGGTTGTTCCAGATATTCGGGAGTCTGTGGGTGTCAGTGTGACTTAATTGTAGCTCATCTGCCTCTAGGCCATATGGTTGTGGATTCTTGTCCCACACCAGGATTGAATGCATGCCATAAATGCTGCACCCAAGTGCAGTACTGGGTGGGGGGTGATGTTCTGTCAGAGTGTGCAGTCCTTCGAATGAGACGTTAAACTGAGATCCCTTCTACCATCTCTGGTGCTTTCCTGGTGGGTGTCCAGGTGGAAGTAAAAGAACCCAAGCCACTTTTTGCAAGAATGGGGGCATTTTTATTATAAAGACCCAAAATAAAAGCATTTTAAAAAATACAACAGATCATACAGAAATTATACAAAGGAAAGGTTCTTTTCTGCTGCCAAGTTTCTGTGATTCTGATTCTGTGAAATAAGTCAGCTCAGGCACCTTAAAAACAAAAGGGGAAAAACATACAGGTTAGAGCAATAAATAATATTACATAAGGCAATCAGAAACAGAAATCTCAAGACAGTCCTATCCTTCAGAGTGAAAATAAGTGATCAGGAAGTCATGCAAACATACAAATTGTTTGTTGCCCCTCTCCCGACCAGAAGAGTCAATTCCCCGGTTTCTGGGGCAATTTGGTAGACACTCTGGATACTCAGTAAATAAATCAAAGACAGAGATCATTAGTTTCTATTATATGCCTTCACAGATAGTAAAGGACCTACTTCCCCTAGACTGGTCAGCCCACAAAATGAGATACCTAGGTGCCTACATCACCAAACATATCAAGCAACTCTTTAAAACTAATTTTACTACTACTAAATCAGGTGAAAAAATATTTGGAGTGGTGGTCACTTATAAATCTCCCTATGTATTCAAGAATCCACTCAATAACCATGAATATACTCCCATGATTCTTATACCTGTTCCAGTGCGTGCCCATCTTTATCCAAAAGTCACATTTTCAAAACAGGCACAACAATAATATCAAAGTTTATCTGGAATAACAAAAGGCCCAGAATAAACCTCCAAATCTTACAGAAATAAGGGGGGAAGGTCTCTCCTGGATCTGGAGGAGGATTATTTGGCCACACAGCTAATGGTGACCCTCTTGTGGTGTACCTCAGTCTATTCCTCTGGTTGGAAGGAGATGGAGAAGGAGGAGGAGGAGGAGGAGGAAGAAGATGGCCCACCTCTGGAGGCAAGACTTATGATTCCGGAAACTGCCCAAAGTGCACAAACGAACACTTGTTTTACAGTTGGGGATACGTTGAGAGCTACCCACAGGGCTTGGCAGAAGTATAAATTTACAAGCTCATTGTGGCCATTGATTTGATTGGCCTGGGACCCACACTTCTCCCCTGCAAGATAGGATCATACCTTTAGGGTCTGGGACAGATTGGGCCTCTCGCATTTGAGTCAGTACCTTCAAGGGAGTATGGTGTTAGACTTTGAGACACTTAAGAACACATACGATCTGAGAAACTCCGATCATTTTAGATATTTACAGGTTCGAACATACATTAATAAGCTGCAAAGGGCAGATCAAGACCCAGAGGGGGCTGTACAGCTGCGAGAAGTCCTCCGCACAATAATAACAGGACAAACCCAGACTGGCCTGATCTCGATGCTGTACAAAGTATTGACAGAATTGAGAAGGGATTCCCTGAGAAAGTTAAAGCTAAACGGGGAGAGGGAGGGAGGACTGGATCCTACTGTGATTAATTGGGGGGAGGTATTTTGAGTCTCCTCAAAAACAACTCAATCCCCATATTGGCAAGAATTTAGCTGGAGAATTAAAATATGCAACTTCCTCACCCCCTCAGTTTTAAACAAGAGAAATCCCCTGGGACGGCTAGAATGCTGGAGAGGATGTGGGGAGACAGAGGCAAACCACCTACATATATTCTGGGCTTGCCCAGAAATTCAAAGGTTCTGAGAAAATGTAATTGCAACACTGAAGGACCTTTTTATGATAAATCCCCCTCTGGACCGGCAGAACACTATTCTGGGTGCCCCCCCCCGGCATGAAGAACTATATCTCTGGGCCATTATACTGGCAGCTGCCCATAAAGCAATCACTCGTTCTTGGAAGAAGGTGGAGCCACCCACAGTCCAGACCAGGATTCAAATAGTACAAGAAATTTCAGAACTTGAGGAGCTCACCTTTAAAATTAATCAAATGACACACATCTACATATGTAGATGGGTGAGATGGCAGATTTGGCTAGATACACACCCACCCCTGGGCCCTCTTCCCTTGAGGAAAAAATGACCTCTTAATTGAGATCTTTGTTTTCTGCGGGGGGGGGGGGTGGCGTGAGGAGATGATATACTTAAGAATGAAAAGTGTCAATATGTAAACTTCAGGATAGCTCATTGATCTCATCTATGGTAGAAAATGTATTTGTATAAGAAGTGAAATTGTAAGATTAAAGATTCTATATTAATTTATAATTGTATAAGAACTGAGGATGAAATTAACTGAACCTGGAGTTGTGATCTATGTTAATGTACCCAAATTGTTGTTAATAAAGAGGAATTAAAAAAAAAAACCAACATATAAATTGTGCCACCAGAAAAAGTCTTTATGGTTTGTCTTGTCTGCTCGAGTTCCCAGGTTCCCAGACCCTGTAGTATATACTGAGGGATCTGCCCCCCCCTTTCCATTCCTCCCTTCCCTTCGATATGCCCCTCCCCTCCATACAATTTTCCCTTTTACTCTGTCCCAACCTATCCTGAAGCTGTCCACAATTTTCAGAGAGACAACTTCCTCTGGGAAGTCATTCTAGTTTGTCACTACCCTGTCAGTAAAAATGAGTCTCATTTCCTTCTTGAGTTGTTTACCCACCAGCTTGAGGCAGTGCCCCCTAGTGGTCCTTTTCCCACTAAGGTTGAAAAGACCTCAGAGTTCACTTTGTTGAAACCCTTAAAGGAGAACTGCAGCTCCCCAGGAGCAAAGAAGTGGGACCTTTAGGTCCCATTTAGCAAAACTGCAGACTGTTTGAAATGATTTTAATACCTTACACTGCTAGAGTCCTTATTTTTTTCTGGTTGATCCTGTGGCAACCCCAGCCATTATTTTCCCAGAGTCCCCCCGTGACCAGCCCTCTGATGAAGTGACCAACAGGCTAAGCTCTGGGGGGACTCCTATGCGCCAGTACATGCTACAGGAATAATTATAACACATACAGTGCTTGTTTGCACTTCTAATACCAGTACTGATCGACCGAGGAAAGCAGTTGTGACATCTAATGCATCCCCCATCCCTCAACAGGAAGTACTAGTAGAGCAGCAGCAGCAACAGCAACACCCTCCCTCCCTCCTGGAGCCTGAAAACACTGTGCTTGCAGTTTTCCAAGAGTCCACCAGTAAAGAGTGGGTGGGAAGGCTTGCCGGGTTACCCACCTGAGAGCACTGGGTGCTCTGCCAGCACCACAGGGTCTGGCTAGAAACCCTTTCTTAAACTCTAAATGGCAGCTGGCCTTGCTGGCTAGAAGTTAGTGCGGTGATGGAAAAGGGGTGGACAAGAAGTACAGGAACTCCAAAAATGGAAACTATGAAATGAATAGAGAGCTTCACTCTGAAGGATACCTCTTTCAGTCAGCCAAGACACATCTCATCTTGAATCAGTTGGATCCAGGTAGAAATTGTGAGTATAGCTAAAAAATAATAGAAATTGCCGCAGTAAGGTCACATTTCGCAGTGGGAAAACCTGATTCAAAGTCATAGGCCCAGAAAGTGACATTATTTTACAGTTTTAAGAATTTCGGTTCTTTCACCTGCGTGAAGAAGTTTGTGCCATATATTGGCTTTTTGTTGTTGCTTATGTTTTGGGTGGGAAAGGCGTACTGAGCTGCAGCTTATTTCCAGGAATGACCTGGGAATGCAGGGAGGTTCACTGACTTGCTCAAGGTCACGTAGTATGCAGCTGGCAGTTGTGAGATTCAGTCTCATGTCTTCTGGGTCTCCAGGTTCACAGTTTGGCACTCTAACCTCTAAACTATACTGCTATGCAAAGAAGTACTTCATTCCCGCTGCAGAAATAGATAACCTGAAATCAATTCCTGCTATAAAAGGTACTGGAGCTCAGTTTCTGCTACAATAGGGTATCAGAAACTTGGTTCCTGTCACAATAAAAAATACCTCTGATTACAGTTTGACTACTGTGATACTGTTTTAATGACCTTTACATGCAAGTAGTTCACTTTGTAGTCACTTACACATGTTATAAGGGTATATAAATGTAATACTGCCCCCCCTTAATGTGTGTATAAACTACTCGCATGTAAAGGTCGTTGCTGCTCCCAATTGCTGTCTAAGCCATTAGTAGTCCTGCAGCCCTTTCCCTACTTAGCATCATCAGAATGCTGTTTTTAAGGGCAGGGCTGTAGGGGGCACTGAGCAGCTTTCACTGATGTGGAAGGGCGATTGCAGGTAATCTAAATTTCTACATAATGCCTCAAGGAAGAACTTCAAAATATGAACACTGTAGGTCCGTGGGCAGGCAGCTCCTTGCCATGTGTTGCCTGACCTGAGATGTCAGTAGCCCTTTAAGTTGGTTGGTTGTGTCAACCTGGTGGCGCTGAGGGTTGAGGTACTGGACGCCACACCACACGCCATGCCGGTGATCCAGGTTCAGAGACAGACTCGGGTCATCGGGGGTCAGCAGGGGAGGGAGGGGAGTGAGTGTCCGGAGGACTGCTGTCCCCTCCCGGGGTAGGTACTGGGACTCGCATCGCTCACCAGCAGCCCCAGATGGAGATCAGCAGCCCTTCACGAGCATTGCAGATGTTAGGGGGCAGAGCGGCGGCATATGTCAGCATGTTGGTGCTTGGACATCATTGCACGTTCGTGCTCCGAGGAGAGCAACACCAAAGGAAAACCCTGGTGGACCAGTGGAGGTGAAGGAGACCCGGGGACCAATGTCCACATCCCGCTGCCATACCAACCCTTTACCGGATGTCTCAGTCCCCCACACCTGGCTCAGGACCATCCCTTTAATTTCAGAAAGGCTGTCAGGTAGCTGAGGCACACCATCCCCCGAGGGGTGATCCGGGGACTGGAAGAGTCCGTGGGACAGGAGAAGGAAACCAGTAGGAGGGTGGTTTCAGGCTGGGAGTAGAAGCAGAGGTTGTATGGGCACTCCGGAGAGATGCCCTAGTTACTCTGGAGCGAAAAGAGAGTTTTAAAAAAAAAAAAGTTGGTTGTCTCTGCTAACCCCTCACAACTGCCTTTTAAGCAATAATGACCTCACAGACAGTAATTTCCTGGGGATTAAAGACCGGACGGAGGGAGAGGGTGGCCTGAGGTGCAGCCAAGGGCTAACCCCCACCAACCTGTCGTTAATCCCCAGGAAATGAACAGCTATGAGATTATGATTGCGATTATAAGTCTAATCGCTGTAATGACATTTTTGGGGGGATTTTTTTTTTTATTTAGTTTGTTGTTCTTGTTTTCTTTGCGGTGTGCGCTTACACTTCTGCATGCTACCAGCTGTTATTTGTGATACTGTACCTTTCGGTACTCGGGATTGTGTCGTGAGGTGGTTTAAAGTGGCTGTCCTGAAATGGTGTAGCAATAATGGTCAGGAGTGCAAAACTGTTGCCTTTTTTTAATTTTATTTGACAAATTTTACACAGTAAAATGGTTCAGTGAGAAGACTTTTGTCGCAGTAATGAATATGCAATGGCAACACTTAGTAAACTGACCAGTCACTACTGATGTTCCGAAGAGCGTCATGAATTATTCAACAAGAATGTCACTAGTGATTGGTCAGTTTACTAAGTGTTGTCATTGCATATTAAAATATAAAATAAACAATGTTCATTACTGTGTTAATTTGTCAATTAAAATAGAAAAAAAAAAACAGATGCGCGGATTCGCAGTCCTGACAATTATAACTTTAACAATTTCTGGATAGCCACTTTAAATCGCCTCATGACACAATCCTGAGTACCATAAGGTACGTTATCTGAAAGGGCCATATCCATTTACCACTGTTCCACATTGAGCTGTGTGGCTGCTGTGCTGGGCACTTCTAAGAGATTTCAGACTGGCACGGCAGCCAATCTGTGAGCTTGTTTTAGCTCATGAATAATTAATTAGACTTATAATTCTTCTTTATGCTCTTTGACTTGCAACTCTTGAATGTGTAGAGTATTCCAGTGATGTAAATTTCTTACCTACTACTGCAGTTAGTTTGTAAGTTAGAGGTTTTGAAGCACCAGCTGAAGTTTGGAGCCTATTGCCAACGGTATGACCATTTTCTTTTCTTTGTTTTTTCTGAAGTGGAGTAAGTAGTTGACTTTTATCCATCGACTCCCCAGCAGTAAACTGGTCCTGTGATTTGACCAGGTTTGAGTTATTGGTTTTTATTGGCAGAGAGTTACAGTATGTCTGGACTTTTTGCAATATTGCAGTATCCTAGATTTTGTAGTTTTTATGTACATGAATGCATTGCTGTCTAGTCTACTGAGGATGGCAAGGCTACTGCTGTCTGAGATTTCATGCTAAGAGTCCCTCACTGAGGGCAGCAGTTGGTGACTCTGAAGCAGTGTATTCGTTGTGTAGGAGTTTCACGGAGAAGTATATCATGCTGCTGTACATCGTATGATTTTTAATGTGCTTGTGCTGGTGAGGAAAGGCGATTTTGCATCAGAAGAAGTCCTGTGACGTCAGGATGAAACGTCAGTGCCTACATGCCATTGCTGTGGCCTGGCAAGGTTCCTGAAATTGTCTGCACTTTAAGATTTTAAACGCTTTGAATTTGCACTTCATATGTTAGCATGTCTTTATCAGCGGTATGTATACCTTTTTTCTCACTTACTGGAATAAAGAAGATCTTTTGTACTAAATTCTAATCGAGTTGCTGATGGTGTGTTAACAGAGCACAGGTTTTTTTTTGTTTTTTTTGGTAGGGTACCCTATTCTACATTTTGCTTCTGTCTCCACATAAAATATAGCTAGAATTTTCAAAAGAACACAAAAGGTGGCACACAGAGAAAGTAATAAAATCTTTGATTTATTAATTTAAACTCCCCCCAAATTAAAATGCCACGTACAGTGTGCCTTCATAGCAGGCTGTTATAAGTGGGATGGGACACTTTTAAAGAACCGACCTGAAGGACTTCCAATCACTTAATGTGTGATTTCAACACCTTATATGCAGAGCAAAACTACCATTGTCATTGCCACTTGTAACCCAAGTAGGGTTTTACTGGGTAAAGAGAGGCTTGCAGTTTTGGAGGCATCCAGGGTTAAGAGGAATCTGCAGTTTCAGGGCCAAAAAAATCCTCATTTCCTAGCCTCCCTTACCTTACCTTAATCAAACCAGATGTAAAGAACTTTGAAGGTGTCATCAGTAACTGACAGAGAGAGGAATTTCAGAGAATGTGTTCATTGTGGACAAGACTGCACTTTTCATATCAAAGGTAAACCATTTACTTTTATTGACTTTGAGGCAGTGGACAGATCTCTGGAAGCTTTACCGGAGGGCAGGCTGATGGTCCTGTGGGGGCAGACCAGAACTATTATCAGACTCTAGTTTTGCTTTTCTGGTTCCTGGTGCCTGTGTTCAAAAGAGTTTCAGACTGATTTGGGACATGGCTGCTATAGTAGACTGGCAGTATACTGTTATGTTTTTGCTGAATGTTTTATTTCAAGGGTGGATTTTTCGGGAAGGGGGGGAAGTTACATGGCTGGTTAAAATGTAACTTTTTTTCCTGCGTAAAAGGGTGGGTATGTTTTACTATGTCCTAATAGCAGGTCTCTCATATTAGTGCTGATTTTATTATAGCCTGTACCTTAGTGTGGAACTATTTATCTTCTTTCTGATTACAGAACAGCTGTCTCCTTGTACAATGATTTATTATATTTACCAGTTGTCTATAGCTTGATGTTTACAGACTATTTAATTTTTCTATGACTGCATCCTACATTGGTATGGAAAAAGGGGTGCATGGGGTAGAACTGTGGGTTCCGAAGGCAGTGTTAGGAGTAATACTGCATCAGAGGTGGATTTTGTTATTTTGAAGTATTTTCCTGTTTCTCCTACTCCTATGACAGGGTGCACCCAGTTTATATTTTAGCATTATCCTTGTATGTCTAGGTGAGAAATGTGGTAGAAATACAAAATCACACATACCCCAATGATGCACGTAATCATGAGATGTATATGCAAATCACCATGAACACTTAGCCTGGTTCTGCTGCAGGAGTGCAGGGGGCCAAATGGCTCCTCACATAATCTGCAAAGGCTGAGAGCAGAAGACACAGACACGTACTTCGTCCTGTGGCTCCTCACACAATCTGCAAGGCTGAGAGCAGAAGACACAGACACGTACTTCGTCCTGTGTGGTGTCTCCCTTGTTCCGTGTTCTCTGTAATACTTTACAATAAAATGGTCCTGACATTCTTCGTGTGGGTAATGTTATAGTAGTGCTGTATGGTACTGCATTTAAAATGGTAAAATAAAAACTGACAGATATATTCGAAGTATTGAAGGGCGACCACAAACTAAATTTGCTTTTGTTTTTAAGTAGACCGCATCAGCAGACAGATAGTTACCCCTTTGTGGAACTCCTGCCTCGAAATTGAAGTTAAAAGTCTCATTGACAATGAGTGACTTGTATTATGTTCTCACTGAAGTGATTATTGGGAGGAGGATCTCGATGGACCGCTGGTCTTCATCTCCCAGTTAAAATATTTATGTATGTACGCATGCATGCACACACATTAAGTGCTAACTCCCAGGTTTGCGTTTCCAGATGATCTAGCTGTATCACAAAATGATGACTTGCAGTCCAGCTGTAATGTACTGTAGACAGTACTATTCTCACTTTTTAAAATTAAAGCCTGAAAGGGCCCAGTTCTTGAGAAAGGTATGCTTGGGGTAATTGTTGTCCCCCCCCCCCGCCTCCATCTGCAGCATAACCAGAACAGTTTAAACAATGATCACCTTATAGCTCTCATCATAACTGGGAGAGCTGTGTCATATTGTCATGTCACATAAGGCAGTGTCAGTGGCTCAGTAGGTTGTACACTTGCCTCTGAGGCTGGAAGAGCAAAAGGTTGTGGGTTCAAGCCCCGGACCATGCACTTGGGGTAAATCCCAATACTGACACTGCAGTGTTTCATGAGGTGGGTGCTGCACTCCTGAGGTGCTATCTTTCGGATGAGACATTAAACCTAGGTCCTATCTGCCGATTCTGGTGGTTGCTCAGGTGGACGTTAAAGATCCCATGGCACTTCTCGAAAAGAGTATGGGAATTTTTATTATAACCTGAAAGCAAAGTACATACAAAATAGTGTTTCTTCACACAAAATCATAAAAAGGAAAAATTAAGTATTACATCAAACATCAAAACAAACTTTCATGTTCATACCCCAAACATTACCCCCTCCTAGAATTATACAAAAAGGATAAGGAGAACAGAAGTAAATAAATATCACAGCCCACATCAAAGTAAACACGTATATTCAAAAACATATACTCAGAAATATAAACTGAAAAGCAGCTCCCACCCCCAAAAAGAAGGGGAATTTATAAATTAGAACTGCACAAGTAATCCCAACAGCAATATTAAGGTGAACAAAAGTAATAAAAAATAGAAGTCTATCAGGGATCAAAATGTAATATAGGGATTTCATATATATGTTCAAATATTATCCATCAAAAGGAGTGGATCCTAACTGAAGGAAAAACTACATAATAATGAAAAACCTGTCTCTTCAACATTTGGGTATCATGTATGTAAACCATATCATATCCCCCCCACCCAAAGAGTGGGAAAATGTGTGTTATCACATTAAGGCAAAATATACACATAAATAGAAAAAGCACCGAATTAAGACAAGAGGCATATCTTAAAACAAAATAATGGTGAAATATCCCTAAGAAGTAAACTAAAGCATCACTCCTAGAAATAAACCATTATCACAACTTTCTCATGTATCTGAAATACTAGCATTTTACACTGTGTTCAAGGCACAAACAGTAGTAAAAACATACCTCTCTCCTGATATATCTCGTATAGTCATGTTATCCAGTCTATACTATTCCACCAATCATGAACCACTCTAGGGGGAACCAAAGTATGCTCATGAGATCTGTGTTTCCTAACAGCATTCTCAATCATATAAAACAATTATTCTTCTGTAAAATGTAGTTGTTGGATTATGAACCTACAGCGTACATACCATATATGAAACTTAAAAGGTAAGGTAACATTTTATTTAAACACGCCCATTCCCAGAGGCTCTGTACGCCGTACAATAAATTAACATATGTTCACAATACATCAGCAAAATAACATAAAAACAATCCAAATGCCCTTTGGGGTAACCCTTGCCTCAGTGTTTGCGCACAGAGGTTCTTTGTCTTTTAAATAGTTTTTTATTTTAATGGGTTCACCACAATTTATCCAAGGCACACTGCCTTAAGAGTAGTTGGTCCATTCCACTGGGGTGTCAAACAGACGAGGCATACTGATGAGTCCTGGTAGGACGAAACACGTGTCTATGTCTTCTGTTAGCACCCTTTGCAAACTGTGTGAGAGGCCTTTCGGCACCATGCAATTCTGCTTAAAGTTGGATCAGCATAACATTCTGTGGTGATTTGCATATGCAGCCCATGATGCTTTGCATTGTGGGGGCATGTGTGATTTTCTATTTTCATAAAAACAATTATATGCATAATTACATAAAAACATTAATTTGCAGCAAATAATCAGCTATCCTTACTCTACTAAATCGGAGTTCATCAATCAATAACTTTGTCTAAAAATGCCTGGGTGAATAAGAGGGCCTTAAGGCCTTGAATACCTCCAAAGTGAGGGCCCCCTTAACCCCAGAGGGGAGCGAGTTCCACAGGACCGGGGCGGCGATACTAAATGCCCTATCGCCAGCCGATTTCAGCCTTGACCTGGGAACCACTAGGAGGCCTCCATAGGAGGAACGGAGGGGGCGAGCCGAGACAGCAGGAACCAGAAAGTTTAAGAGATAACCAGGGCCCTGACCCTGCATGGCCTTATAGGTGAGAAGTCCCACCCTAAAGAGTATCCTCCACCTGACTGACAGCCAATGCAGCTCACGCAACACTGGTGCAATATGGCAGAACTTCGGCTGCCCAGTAAGTAACCGGGCAGCTGCATTCTGCACTAGCTGCAGTCTGCGGAGAGAGATCCTCCCGTGACCCCGAGATAGAGCGCAATACAGTAGTCAAGCCTTGATGTAACCAAGGCATGCATCAAAGTGGGGAGGTCCAGAGGTGGAACAAGGGGCTTTATCCTGGCGATATTTCTAAGATAGAAAAAACAGGAGCGGACAACGGAGGAAATCTGCGCCTCCATAGCCAAACTCCTATCAAACATAATGCCAAGAATTCGCACCCTTGAGGAGGCCTTCAATGAGACAGAACCCAGAACTAGTCCAGTCTCTGAATCAGAGGCCAAGCTATCATGTACTCTGTTCAACTCCACCATCAATACCTCCGTCTTATCGGGGGTTCAGTCGCAACCAGCTAGATGCCATCCAGTCATTGATCTCGGCAAGGCAGCTGTTTAGCACATCCACCGTGTTGGATGTTCCTGGAGAAAAGGATAATTATAGCTGGGTATCATCAGCATAGCAATGAAAACCCAAGCCATACTTCCTAATGGCCCACCCCCCAAGGGCAGCATATACACTGCAAACAACATAGGGGTCAGAACCGAACCCTGATGTACTCCGCAAAAAAGAAGGCTAGCGGAGGAGGAGAAATTCCCCATCACAACCCGTTGCCTCCTGTTAGATAAAAAGGACTCAAACCAGCAGATGACAGCGCTGGTGAGTCTGCAGAGTTCTCTGAGATGGTCAAGCAACACACCATGGTCCACAGTGTCAAAAGCTGAAGAGAGGTCAAGGAGAACAAGAATTGTCTTTTCTTCTCGATCTCTAGCCCTGAGGGTCATTCTGCACCTGAACAAGCGCGGTTTCTGTGCTATTCCTTGCCCAAAACCTTGACTGGAATTGTTCATACAACACATAGGTCACGAGGTGCTCCTGCAACTGAAGCTCCACTACCTTCTCCACAACCTTCGCTAAAAAAGGAAGATTGGAGATAGGTCAGTAAGAACAACCAAAGTGTTGTCCTATCATGTTTAGTTCAAAGAAACGGCAAGATTCCGAGACATAATATTTCTAGGGTTAAATTTAAAAAAGGGGAATGTAGGCCATTTGTTCTGCAAAATATGCCAAAAATTCTGTACAAAGGGGCAGTCCAGAAATAAATGTTCCATAGTTTCTGTTGTTCCATGGCATGTGCTTCTAGGACAGTATCTTTCCTTAGTACTGTTGTGTTTCAAATTCCCTTTTATGTTCAATTTCCCATGAAGGGAGAGCCACATAACATCTCACATGTATGCTGGTATGTGTGAAGATACCATCATTTTACCTATCAAGTTTCTTTCTAGTGTTGTCTTTGAATCAAAATGTGACGCATCCTGAAAGAATTTATGTAAAACGTAGATGTAGATACAAGATCTTTCCTACTGAGTCTAGTTATTTGTTCTTTTGCTAAGCCTCACAATTTGATTTTCCCAAAACAAACTTTAAAGCCGGCCCGCCGGCACAGTGGTTGGATTTCCGCTTGCGACGTCAGCGACCTGGGTTTGGGAACGAACTCAGGTCACTGGAGGGCTGGCCGGGAGGAGGCAGCTTGCACGTCCCATAATTGCTCGCTGTCTTTATGGAGGGAAGGGCTGTGACCCGGTGTTCAGCGACCGCTGGCGGAGGCCAGGGGTAGGGCAACACATTGGAGTCATTGCTGGGTGGTGCGTGGCAGACATCGGCTCTTGCCTTGATGTCTGGACGTCACACACCTCAAGGGAAAACCAGGAAAATCGATCGCTGGTCGCCGGATGACGGCTCTCTGTTCCCTGAGTGCCTTCAGCGCCTTCCCAGGGCCTCCTGTTCCTCGGCAGCATCCCTGGGCCCTAGAAGTATGTGCTCGGGTCATCCCTCTCCCCTCAGTGTCTTCCCCCTCGGAGGAGAGGGACCCACCCACCGAAGGGATATGCCGGGATATCCCGGGGGTCGGCTGCCATACGAGGTCCAGAGGAGGGCTAGGTAAGGATAGTAGGGGCGGGGGGGTACTTGTAGAGCCCAAAGGAGTGGAGGACCAGCGAGCATGGGGCGGAAAAATAGAATAAACAAACAAAAAAAACAAACTTTAAAGGTGTCTGGGAGGTTTTGCATAGATCTTTGTCTTGGGGTTTCTTTGCAAGGGCCATACTAGTAACATCTCAGCCAGAGAATCTACAACCCATGGTATCCAGTCTTTATTTTGGAGGGACACAATTGGGCTGATATTTGTATTAACAAACATAGAAAATAAAAACACAATAGGATTCACCATTTTTATCCCTCCATGATTTTTCTCGCGGAATAATAGGCTCCTTTTAATAGGATTTAGCCTGCTACCCCATACACAGGACAAAAAACAACTATATATTTTAGCTTCCAATTGTGGGGGCAAGCTAAAGACTGCGCTCAAATAGAGGAACATAGACAATAAAACGGTTTTAACCATAAAAACCTGCTTTAGTTTGGACAGTCTCTATTTATTCCACAAAGCCACTTTTCTTGTGCTAACTGGAATTTGCAATTCCAGTTATGAAAAGCTAGGTCTCCTGTGCTGAATTGTAGACCTAAAATAGTGCAGGACTCGTGGACTATCGGAATATCAATAATCTTAGGCTCTGTAAATTCTACAGTTCCTACAGGGAGACATTTACTCTTCTCAAAGTTCACCTGGGCTCCTGTCAGACTAGTAAAGTCATGTAAGATCTGTCCTACTTGCCTTGCAGAGTCTGAGTCTCCAATAATGAAGCAGATGTCATCTGCATACTCTATGCTCTTAATTTCTGTTTCCATACTGGAGAAAGACACCCCATGTACGTTGGCTGTGTCATTTACCCGTCTTATCAATGGGTCCAACGTAAAAGTATAAAGAAGAGGGCTAAAAGGACAGCCTTGTCTAACTCTTCGCTCAATACTATATTTCTGACCTATCCACCCACTACAGTATGCTTGGGCTGTTGCAGTAGCATAGTAAGTTTGTACAGCGTTTTAAATAATTGATTAGCAGTTTTTTTCTTGGGACAATAGTAATGGTTTAGAAAGTATTTATATAGGTTTTCTAGAAGTGTTAAGTTTGTTAAACACAGTGAGGTAGGTGCTATGCATTTTCTCAATGTTTTAGCACTTTTATGAGCAAAACACTAATCAATTTTTAGAGTTAAATAAAACCCTGTTGTATCCAGTGAATGAATGTGGGCAGAATCCCATACCTTCTCATACATTCTCAAAGGTAGTCATGATTTATTTTATCAAAGACCTTGGCCTGGTCCAGGCTCGGCACAAAGTCTGTTAGTTCTCCCGTGTGACCTCTATGCATTATTTCCCTCAATAAAAGGAGACTATTATTTTCCATTCAGGAATTGTGCATGTTTGGGATGGATGAATGAGGGTATGTAGCACAATACATTAATCTATTGTTTAAGAGCTTGGTAAGAAGTTTAAAATCGGTATTTAGTAGTGTACTAGGACGCCAGTTTTGTAATTGAGATTTATCTCCTGCTTTGAACATAAATATTACCAGTCCCACTCCAATGCTTTCTGGTAAATTCCCAGATGCCAAAAGATCGTTTAATAATTCTAAAACTTCTTATATTTATACAGGAAAAATTATTTTATAAAGCTGATAGGGAATCCAATCTTTCCCAGGAGCAGAGCCATCCTTAACTTGGGATAAAGTGGCATACAGTTCCTGCCGTGTAAATGGGGAAATGAGTGTCGCAGCATCTGTTGGTGACACCTGTGGCAACTTGCAACCAGCGAGCCATGTATTGTACAGTATGTAGTGTTTGGTGGTGTTTCTGTACAAAAAAATAGTTTTAATATAGCTGTCCACTTCATTTAAAGTATCTGTTTTAGTAGTTAAAAACTGTGCCATGGGAGTTCTTTAGTAGTGTCATACGTTTTTGTTGTATTGAGCAGAATTGGTAGGGGTTCACAAAATCTTGTTTCCCTTGAGTCCCAAATCTGCATTCCTGGTCTAAAGATTTGAGTCTACTATATTGTATATCATTCAGTTTTTGTCTAACCTCTGCTAATTTTGTGAGAACCTTACCATTACCTTGGGATGCCTGGGATGAAAGTTCCGGAAACTTATTTCTGTAGGCCTGGTACATATCAGTTTTATATTTCCCGTTAGCCGACCAATATGTTGGAAATACTGTAACTCAGTGCCCCGTTTGGTATCTTCCCACCACTCTTGGGAGATATTGTTTAAAAGTTTTACTGATTTCCTAGCTTCAAGTAAGGATAAAAAAACCTTCTTTTATTAATGGGAGAGAGAAAAGTTCTAAATTCAATCTCCAGTACAGTACCCCGGGCCCTGGTGCGTACCATCATAATTAGAGACTGTTAATTCTATAATGGCATGATCTGAGGAAGCTACCGGCTGAGATTTGGTATGTTTAATCCCTACTGAAGAAGAGACAAACCAAAAGTCTATTCTGGTGACCAAAGTGCCACAAAAAAATGTTTTCTCAGGTGTCCCAGAATGTGCAAAGGCATCTACTAATCCTGTTTGTGAAATGAGGGCACTCAGACCATTTTCATCACAATACCTTTTGTTTGTCTTCAGTCCCCTGAGGTAAGGACTACAATTGAAGTCCCCACCCAAAAAAACATATCTAGCTGTAAAGAGATATGGTTGTATAGCATGAAAAAGTTCTGTTCTATTGGCTTTTGATTGTAGGGTGTAAACACTGACACACCTACGCTGTAAGTTGTAGAGTCAGATCTAGCATGAGAGCTCGCCCTGGGAGAATATCCAGTATCTGTGTTACATAGAAACATAGACTTTGACGGCAGATAAGGACAGCTTGGCCCATCTAGTCTGCCCATTTCCCTACCTACAGGATAGGCCGCAGATCCTAGTTAACCAACAACCTACTTCTTCCTACCCCCCACAAGAATTGTCTTATGTCTGTCCCATGCATTCTTGAATTCTCCCACAGTTTTAGATCCCACAACCTCCTCAGTAAAGCTGTTCCATGCATCCACTACCCTCTCTGTGAAATAATACTTCCTCACATTGCCCCGAACCACCCTCCTTCTATCTTTAAATTGTGTCCCCTTGTTCTTGCAAGTCTCTTTTTCTGAAAGATGCTACCCTCTTGAACTTTGTTGATTCCACTGAGGTACTTAAAAGTTTCTATCATGTCCCCCCTCTCCCTTCTTTCCTCAAGGGTATACATATTAAGCTCCTTTAGTCTCTCCTCATACGGCTTCTCTTGCAGACCCTGCACCATTTTAGTTGCCCTTCTCTGGACTACCTCTATCCTCTCTATGTCCTTGCGGAGATGGGGTCTCCAGAACTGGACACAGTACTCCAGATGGGGTCTCACCAACTGTCTGTACAGAGGGATAACAACTTCCTGTTTTCTGCTGCTGATGCCTCTCCCTATACATCTCAGTATACCCCCAGCCCTCCCTACTGCCTTCTCACATTGCTTGCTAACCTTAAGGTCATCTGATATGATTACTCCCAGGTCCCTGTAGGGTGTGGAAGCAGGCTAAAGTCCACCTCCTTCACAAAAGGGGTTACTGCTTTCCCCTTGGGAATGACCACCCTTCTTGCTCATTCCTGCCCTCGTCAAAGTTCTTGCAAACTTGGTTCTTTTGTCAGCTCTCCTTTTTCCCCTTGTGTGGACATTTTTAAGCAGAGCCTTATGACGCATCTTTTTAATCAAGCATTCAGTGTCCACTGATTTTAGCTGAAGTTGAATTGAATTTTAAGAGAGATGTTTATGATTATTATTTATTGTGTGTTTTAAAATTGTTTGACCCGGAGTTAAAAATGTGTGCATTGTTATAATTTGTTCTTTACCATTATATAAAGCACCCAGAGCCTCTGGGACTGGACGCTTAAGAAATAAAAGTGACTTGACTCTACCTCCTTCCTCTGCCCCTTCCTGTCTGGCTTTTATTAATCCTATTCCACCATGTCTGGGTCACCCACTCCTTTCTTACAGTACTGGAAAAGGGCCAGGACACCACTGCCATTTTTGTATGTCTTGCCATTGCCTTCTGTACTGTGGCCCACCCCATATTTGTGGATAAGCTTGGGGGGGGGTCTGTCTGACCATGGGGTTGGACAGTTCTGCTCCTACCTTGCTGACTGGTACTGGTTGATACCGATTGGCAACATCTTATCCTCCCCATCAGGTTCAGAGTCCCCTAGGCTCCATCCTAGGACTGTTTCCTTTTTTAATTTTACTCAATGACCTCCCCTCAGTCTACTTCTTCATGCATCCACATGTACAGTACACAGAAGACAAGGCAGTCTTTTCCTGTAGAGTCTCTAATCCTGATCTGATATCATTGTTTTAACATGACTTTGATGATGCTGAACACTGGTTCCTCTCAAATCAGCTTTCTCTTAATGCCAGAAATACTGTATCCATGAGTTTTTGCAGAACCCAGACTTGCTGAACCCCTGAAGCTCAGGCCCATCCAACGCTTGGGTCCTCAGTCAGGTGGCCCAACCAGGTCCTCCTCAGGCGGCGGGTTTTCCCATCACCCTCCAGGTCAAGGTGCCAGTGAAGTATATTCCGAAGTCATGGAATGATGCCATCTTGCGACGTTGGGGCATGCGGTCATATCCCCTGTGAGTATGATGCCTCTGCCCCGCTCAAGAGTTGGCTCCTTATACAGGCTTCTTCCTCCAGGTCAGTGTTGGCCGTTTCACCAAACTGGTGTCAGCCTGCACCTGTCCTGTTGATGCCGGGCTCCCCAGCGCCAACCCTGATGAAACTTCAACTGCCGTCCCCTAACCTTCCACAGTCACTAGCTGGACCCGTCGTCACATAGCCGACGCCAAGGGGACTGACGCCAGGTCTTTGGACCCCAGTCAGACCGACGCCAGATGCCATTCCTGGGTCAAGGTTCACGAATGGGAACTTTTTCCCTCAGAGGTCGAAGATCTCTTTGACAAGTGGGGCTGACCTAAGTTGGACCTATTCGCGTCCCCATCCAATGCAAAACTGCCCAATTTCTGCTCACTAGATTCAGGGCCTGGTGTTTCCTGGCAAGATGCTTTGTCCCTCTCTTGGGCAGGGAGGTTTCTATATGCCTTCCCTCCCTTTCCATTGCTGCAGAAAGTTCTGCGCAAGTTGCAGTTTGAAGGGGCAGAGATGATCCTCATAGCCCCGTATTCGCCATGGCAGATTTGGTTTCCACTTCTCCAGCAGCTTGTAGTGGAACCCCCGATTCCCCTGCCTCTGTGTTCCGACCTGCTGTCACACGAACAGGACACCTTGGTCCATCCAGACCTACGGTCACTGCACCCTCATGCATGGCTCCTGCAGAATTAGCCCACTTTGGGGGGGTTTCCCCAGGTGGCAGATGTCCTAGTGGCTGCCAGAAAACCCTCCACTAGAGCTACTTATACTTATGAAGTGTAAGCTGTTCTACATCTGGGCCCCCTTTCATCAATTGGATCCCTTTACTTGTCCAGAGAATCTTTGTTCTAGAGTATCTCCTTTCCTTATCTATCTCAGGCCTGAGTTACTCGTCAATTAAGGTGCACCTTTCAGCCATCTCGGCGTAGCATAGACCTGTCGAAGGCAAGAACCTTGCCCAACTTGACCTATCCCGTACCTTTTTGCGGGGTATTCTGCATCTGAAACCTCCCATAATGGACCTTATTCCACCTTGGGATTTGCTGTTAATCTTAGAAAAGCTTACGTTGCCACCTTTGAGCCTGCTGCAAGCTGCGAGCTTTGCTTCCTGTCATGGAAAGCGTTATTTTTAGTTGCTATTACTTCTGCTCAAAGGATTTCTGAGCTTCAGACTCGGATGTGTAAAGACCCTTATTTATTTTTTCACAGGGGCAGGGTGTCTTTGAGAACCAGTCCTAAGTTTCTTCCTAAGGTGGTTTCTGAGTTTACTTTGAATCAAGAACTCTACCTTCCAGTGTATTACCCAGAGTATTCCAATTCAGGGGAGGCCTTACTACATACTCTGGATGTCCACCGGGTGCTTTGTTATTATTTGGACCGCACCCAAGCCATCAGAAAAACTGATCAGTTGTTTGTTTCTTTTGCCCCGAGAAAACAAGAGGCTTCAGTTTCTAAAAGTTTGTCCAAATGGTTGATAAATTGTATTGTTTACTACTACAACAAGCCTTTACTGGGCCTGGTTAAAGGCCATTCTACCAGGGATGTAGCTGCTTCGTTTGCATCCTGCGGAATTGTGTCCATTGCTGACATCTGTGCAGCGGCCACTTGGACTCCTGTCCACACTTCCGTCTGGCATTATAGTCTGGACATTGCATCTAGGTGCAGGGCAGGTTTTGGCCTGGCTGTTTCTTTAGGGCCTACTCTCTTGAGGACCTTGAGCTGACCTCTGCCTCCTCCCAGCTGACCAGGGTCAGTCTTTTTGCTGCTTGGGACTCAGTCCTCATGATGTAACCTGCTGCAAGAGCCCCCTGGAAGTGAGATAGTACAGTGACGCAATAAGAAAAACAGGTGGAGGAAAGATGAACAGGAAGGGGAGACTGTTATGTAAGAACTTACTGTAACAGTAGATCTTCGAGAGGAGCTGTTGCAGCAGGTGCTGCTTTCCCTCCCTCCTTCCCCCTAGTGATTGCCTTTCCGGCACTTTTTGGTGTCCTTGGTTTCAGAGGAACACCTCAGTTTTCCATTCACTGTACTTGCCATGGTCTCCAGCAGGAGAATTTGAGGTGGAGTTAGGGGACCGTCCCTTTTATACTACAGGCGGACCGACGTCAGGGGCGATCCTCCGCTATAGACTGCTAGCTAGAAATTTTCTGTGGGGTCCGGGCACCTGCTGGCTTCAGTCCTTATGGCGTAACCTGCTGCAAGAGCTCCTCTTGAAGATCTTCTGTTACAGTAACCTCGTGCGTAATTGTACTTTCTCTCCCTTTCTCTCTTATCTTTCCTCACACTTGGCCCTTTTTCTCCCTCTTCTTACCCCGTGCACTCTTCTTTTATCCCCTTCCTGATTGACCTCTGCTGGGCAGCCTGCCTTCTCTGTCCACCTCCCACACCTCTGGAACAGCCTCCCTTCCCTGTTCATCTTTCCTCCTTCTCCTGTTTTTTTTTTTTGATACTTTTTAGTATTGTTTTACATAGTAAACCATTATTAAACCATTAATTCTCCGTAAGTCGTGTCTAGACCAAATAGGTGTGGGAAGGGGGATTCATTTATAGTTAATTACAAATAGCTGCTAACGATATTCAATAGTTAAAGATTACTTTCTCCCAGCTTTGTTAGTAGGCCATTGTGGGGTACCGAATCGAACGCCTTACTGAAGTCCAGATAGAGGACATCCACCGGCCTATGTCAGTCCAGGGAACCCGTCTCCCAGTCATAAAACTCCACCAGGTTAGTCTGGCATGACCTCCCCAGAACAAAACCATACTGCCTGTCATCCAGGTGCCCCAGCCTTTACAGCTGCCCTCCCAGCCTCTCCTTGATAATGCCGTCCATAACCTTGCCTACCACAGATGTTAGGCTAACGGACCTGTAATTCCTCATCTCCTCTCTGGACACCCCCTTGTGGATAGGCACCACATGAGCCACCTTCCAATCTTGAGGCACGCACCCTGTCTTCAGGGAGATGCTGAAGAGTGAGGCTAGTGGAGCTGCCAGCACATCCGCCAGTTCCTTCAGCAGCCTTGCATGCAGCCCATCTGGCCTCGGTGCCTTCTCAGTATTTAGCAACTGGAGGGCCTCTCTCACCCTATTCGCTGTGATTTCACCCTCCCATCCCCTCTCCTCATGCATTCTCTCCTTCCCTTCTAGATACGACCATCCCCTGCCCTAGTCTCATCCAGTCCTTCAGTCTCCAACTGACCTCCTGGTTCAGTGGGCTCCTCTACCCTCCCATCGAGTTGGAAATATCCCCCACCTCCGCCGGTAAAGACATAGTCAAAGTACTCATTTAGCACCTCTGCTTGTTCCCCACCTCCTGCGTCCATCCCCGGAAGTTCTAACCCTGCTGATCTGTGCCCTCACTTTTCTTTTCTCCCCTATGTATCTATAGAACCCCTCCCCAGGGATGTCCTAGCCAGGTTAGCTCCTTCTTTGCCTTGGCCCCCCTAACCTCCTGGTGACCCTCTTAGCCAGGAAATCATACTCTCCCTCTCCTAGCCACCTTGGCGCTTTAAGCGGCGCCAAATTTTCTCCCTCACCACCTCCTGCACTTCCTGGTCCACCAACGTGTGCTTACTGGCCCTGCATTCTTGCACTTTACCTTTGTGTGGCCCTCAAGCCTCCTGCACCCCTTTAATGGTCTTCCACAAGCTACCAGCATCCATGTCTGGCCTTATCTCATCCAAGCACCCTTTAAGAATCCTTCCCATGCCCTCAAAGTCCACCCCCCCTGAAATCTATTACTTCTGTGTTAGTGCAAATTTCCTCTCCCCTAGGAACATAAGAAACCAGAACGTGGCATGGTCACTGCCTGCCAACGGGCTGCTCATCTCCAGGCCCCTTATCCGGTCACTGTCTGCTAGGACAATGTCAAGGATCCAATCTTGCCTTGTAGGCTCCCCCACATGCTGGACTAGGAAGGCATCCTGGAAGACATCCAACAACCTCTGCTCCCTGGCCACCGAGGATGTCATAGTGCCCCAGTCTGCTCCCGGCATGTTCAGGTCACCCATGATCACCACCCTGCCCTTTCCGAGGCCACAGTGACCCCTGATGTTCTCAGCCAGATCATCCTCCAGTTCTGCTTCCATTGCGGAGGGTCTGTACACCACCCCTATTTTTAATCTTTTATCCCCCCTGTTTGTAGGGTTACCCAGATTGCCTCCACATCTCCTTCTGCCTCCTCGATTCCACCAACTACTATGTCATTTTTAACTATCAATGCCACACACACCCTTTCCACCCCCTATCCTTCCTAAACATTGTGTATCCCTCTAAATTTAGGTCCCAATCATGCCTCTGGGTGGCCCATGTCTCAGTAATTACCGCCAAGTCTGCTGCACCCTCAACTAGCATTGCCTGGAGCTCTGGTATTTTATTGCCCATGTTTCTGGCATTGATTAGGACCCCTCCTCCCCCTCTCCAGTCTTCTCAGCCCAGCGCAATCCCCTGTCTCTCTTTCCCCCAGTCTTTTAATGCTACCTGCGGCCCACTTTGCATGATCTAGTCCTGAACCCTCAAGCTTCTTCACTGGGGCTTTCAGTCTTTCTGTCCCTCCCCCCTTTACAAGTTTAAACCCCACCTATCACCAGTGAATCCAGAAAGTTTTAGTTTAAGGATCTCCCCCCCCCCCCAGGTTGAGGTGTAGCCTATTCCTGGCATATAGTCCCTTGTCTTCCCATATATCAGCCCAGTCCCCCATCAATCCATACCCTTCTGATTTGCACCACTCCCTGAGCCACTGGTTAACCCCCCTAAGTTTTTACTTATTTTCCCCGCTTGCCCTTGGTACTGGCAATATCTCAGAAAAAGAGATTGGGCATCCTATAGAGTGGCAAACCCTGGCCAGTTCCCTGAATCTTGCCTGTATCTCCAGTTCACTGTTCCCTTCTGAATCGTTTGTTCCCAGGTGAACTAGAAAATCTTGGGATCCTCTGCATTCCCTTGCCATTTAGTATAACTGGAATTTGGCCTTATGTACTGATAGGCCTGGGATACATTTAACCTTGACTGGGCTGCCTTTTCCCTCCCCAGCCCCCTCCCACTGGATACCTCTAATCATGGAGTCATGCAACAGGAGCACCTTCACCTCTCCCCTCAAGTTACTAGCCCGTTTGTGCCCTTCCTTACTCCTCCTTCTGTCTACGTCCCCCGACTTGCTCCTTGCACCCCCACAGCCTGGATGTCTCTGTTTTGTGCGTGCCCTTCCAGGCTCCCTCTTCTGCCTATGTCCCCCAGTTTTCTCCTCTCACCCCCTGCAACTTTGGGGTCACAGGTCTGTATGTGCCCTTCCAGACTCTATCTCCTGACTATGGCCCCCTTGCTTGCTTCTCGCCCTTCCCACAGCCTGGCATCACTAGTTTGATTGTGCCCTTCCAGGCTCCCTCTTCTGTCTCCCTCTCCCAGCTTGCTCTTCGCACCCCTCACGGCCTGAATATCACTAGTCGCCCCCCTAACTCTTCCCCGGTTGGTTTGTTGCCATTGACTTCTCCACTCAGGCCTCTTATTCCTGCTTTCTTTCTCCCTCCCCCCTCAGGTTCTGCAGTAACTGACCCTTGTGTCCTAGTGCTCTCTACACCCCCCTCTTCTGGAAATTCCAGTCTCGAAGCTGGCCTACCCAGAGTGCTCCCCTCCTCACCCCCCTCCTTGTCCGCTTTTCCCTTCCTCAACTCTGCCCTGTCCTGGGTCCTGGCCTCGTCCACCCTGACTCTGTTCTGTGTGTCCCCCTCTGCCTTACCTCCCTCAGACCTGGGCTCCTGCCCCCTCCCACCCATCTGGTGCCCTGCTCTCATGTTCCCCATGCCCTCCCCTCCTTTGGATCAGGCCCCCCTCCTGTCCCCTGCCCCCCTCCGACACCTGACCAATCCCTCCCCATCATCAAGCACACCCTGCCTGCCAGCCTCTTCCACCTCATCATCTGGGTACAGCAGGGTGAAGTGATTTCTAAGTGTGATGCCTGCCCCAAGCTCACCCATTCCTGTCCCCTTCCCCTCCCCCTTCCTTGGCTTCTCTCGGGCGGCCCCTTCCTTTTGGAGTGAAGACCATACACTGGTATTTTCATGCCCCCCCCGGGAGCGACCATGTGGTCCTAGTCCTCTCACTCCTGCCCCATACCCTGGGGTATGCCATTTTGTCCTCACCTATCATCATATGGTTCCTGCCCCCCTTCCCTCTTTAACCCACCCCCTTCCCTCCCTCCAGCTGCTTCCTGATCCCCTTGGCCTCCTGCCTGAGGCCTGACAACTGGTAACACACTGGGCATCCCCCAAACCTCCATGCCCAATTCAATATTATGGCGGCCTCACACCCTGTACACCCAATCACCCTCCTGAAGATACTGGCTCTTGCATCATTCAATCCCATCTTCACTGTTGGGTGTGGGCAATATGGGCCCCCCTCGGCAATATAAGTACCCTCCAATCCATATGCATTCAATCAATTACCCCTTTCCCAGTAGTAGCTAGCATATTCCCAAGCAATCGATACAAACAGTACCCAAGATGCAGTAGCTAGCACTACCCAAGCGTCACCCTAATAGGATTAGGATGTTGCAAGGCCTTATGGGGATTCACCCAATAAATGTAGGGTGAGCCTTGGTGCTGGTGGGTGGGTGGGAGTACACCACAGGCTGTGTCAAGACACAATCAGCCAAGGAGTCCTCTGGCAGTGACCCCTCACACAATCACCAATTTGTCTGCTAGAATCCCTTACTCTTGCCCAAACTAAATGTAAAAGCACAATAAATGGCAGTTAAGACCAGTCCTCAAATACAGTTACAAACACACAGAAATACCAGCTAAGAAAATCTTTCAGATCTACTAACACTCACAGCCACCAGCTAGAGGCTCCTTCTCCCCCTCCACTGACTGAGATGGTAGTTGCACCTCACATTCAAACAGCACTAATCCCCTGCAATATGATGCTTGCACTTACAGGCTAGACAACAACAGAGTACAGTGCTGTCCAGACAGCTTGCAGGTTTCTGCTCAAGGTGTAACTCGAACACCCCCTACCTGGAGGCACCTGCACATTTTCGATACTTTACTTAAGTGATAACATTTAGTTAGCTGGAGTATATGAAAGAATAACTAGATGATATGGGTGATTAAATGTCGAGGCCGTATGCTAAGGCATTTAAACAACCACAGAAGCTAGTTAATTCCAAGTGTACTCCGGTTAACTGAATGTTGTTATTGTTGTGCAACTAGAAATGTTGAACACAGGGTTTTAAATGTTCTGTGGTAGTTAAATTGTAACATGCCCCCCCCCCCTTTTTTTGTGTGTGGAACAAAGAGATAACCTACTGTGGTCATGTCTGAAATGTGGATAACCTAGTGTGGGTGTGCCGAGAATGTGGCTAACCTGTGGGCATATCCAAAAGAGGGTTGTCATAGTATGTGGTGATGTGATGTCCTCTGTTATAATTGGCTTAGAAGAGATATCGATTGTATAATTTGGGACAACCCCCAACTCCCACCGAACATCAGGTTAGTCCAGCTCTGCAAATGCTTTACTGTACATGTCCTAGCTATGTCTCATCAAAATTGAACAGTAGATTATGCTGATTTTACTTGTGAAATGCAATACAAGAAACTGGCTGTATAAATATTGGTTGCCCCTTGTTACACCTTAACAACAGCACTCTTAAAATCCTGTAATACACTTGCACTGCTCTCCTGGTCATACTAGGTGGGTGGAATAACAGCATCTTGGTACACCACTCATACAGCTGTAACAGTTGTCCCTTGCGCATTCTTAGGGCATGAGATGGCTCTGATACCCTATGAATGTGTGAGAGGATTCCTTCAGTTGTTGTTTCTATTCTTTCTTTCTCTCTTTCTCCCCCTTGCTTCTCTGTGGTTAAAAATGTATGTGAATCTTTATGTAAAACTGGGACCTCTTGGTTTGCAAATGTATACAGTTATATTGTTGAAATGGTTACAGACTAAGCTAATGATCATGTTAATGTTTGTATTTCTCTATTACTTTTTCGTTATTGTGAAATTGCTGAACCCTGTAGATACCAAATAAAGCTTGAGTATAAAAAATGAAATGGTTACAGATAGTGACTTAGGTTTGTTAGAGAAGTTAGCAGTTTGGAACACAGGGGGTTGATCTTGAGAAACCTTTCGACCTTTCACAAGCTTGTTAAAAGAATCGTCAGCAAGAAATTGGCCCAGGGACAAGATGTCTTAATTGACTGCACCTGTTAGGAAGACTAACTGTAGTCTTCTGGCAGATCACATGAAGGTCAATGAAAAGAGTCTTGCTGAGATTTGTGAAAAAGAGGACATGAAACTTACAAAAACAGGATGCAGAGGTTAAACTGCCAGGCAAAGACATCTCATATAAAGAGAGCAATGTTTTTTCTAGAGAGATAGAGACAAGACAGACAGACAGACTCGGAGGAAGAATTTTTGTTTGCACTGTCTTTGTGAAGCGCTATCATGTACATCTTTTTTTATTCTATTTCTATTGATAATAATAAAATGCTACTTAAGAAGTTTATAACTTCTCCTGGTTTGCCCATGCTTCGTGACCTGTGCCTGGATGACAGAAGTAAGACCACTCATGCATCCATAAGACTGGTCTCCTATGCTGGTACGTCAGTGCAGCGGTTGGATTTCCGCTTGCGACGCCGGTGACCTGGGTTCAGGAATGGACCCAGGTTGTCGGAGGGCTGGCCCGGGGAGAGAAGGATGGTCTTCTCCTGGTGGAGGGATAGGAGCACAGCCAGTGCTCGACGGACCCCTGGCGGAGGCTGTGGGTACCACAGCAACCGGTGTCTGATCGTTCTGGGGGCGGGGCAAACGCTGGTGTCCTTGCACAGCCCCCCCAGGGAGAAAAAATGATGGCAGCTCGAGATGACACCACCTTGGTGCCTGGCCTCCATGGCTTTCCGCCGATCCACCGACTTAATTACGATCCGCGGCGCCACCACAAGCCCCGAACCCCCCCCTGGGGGTAAGCCAGGGAGGCAATGTCAGTTCCACTGACATCTTTCCCTGTCATTGACAGGCAGGCTGTAGTGTTGTGGCTCCACCCTGGGGGGTAAGCCAGGGAGTATCGGTGGACGGCGGCCATAGGAGAGCGAGGTAGGTGACTGGAGTGGGGCTGATGGCAGAGCGTCAAGGAAAAAAGTATACTAAATAAAAATTAAAAAAAAGACAGGTCTCCTAGGACATCTTAATAAGCGTGTTCAACAATATTCAATAATATATTAAAAATTAAAAAAAATCTTCCCCCAAATTTGCCTGTTTCCAGGGCATCTGCATGGGAGACACTCTACAGAATGTGAGTCCACTTCTTTGTTTGGAATTGTAAACAGTGAGAAATGACAGGAGCAACCAGATAAATGATATAATTAAACAATCATGGAACTTGACAATGAGGGGGTGGGATATTTGGCAAAAGTGTTTTGGTTACAAATTTGGATGAAATGCCAGTGTGTGATAACTGAGGGAGGGGGAGGGTGCACTGCACAAAAGCAATAATCACATTGTTTCATGTTTCAAAAATCAGTAAATTATAAAAAAAACAAACAACAAAAAACATTAAAAGGGTGTGTAACTTTTTTTTTTTTTTTTGTACACACGCACAATTGAGAGTGTGATGCCTTGATAAACTAAGAGAGTTAAGGGAATCGTACACCTTGGGGATAAGCCAGACTCTCCAAGGACACAGGGACAGCCTGGGGAGCCAGCTGGTAGGAAGCGACAGCAATGGGTGAAACTGGTGGGCAGACAGGACGTAGAGCAGCAAGCAGGAGTGGGAGGTTGGGGGTTTAGGGGATGGCACAAAGAAAAAAATTGCTCTCACTAAACCTCCACCCAAGCCATCTACCTTTATGATGCAAAGGCCCCCAATCAATGTCTTCCCAACCCAAGTCCTCCAGTAATATATTTTCCTGTCTCTGACCTTCTGCTAGTTCCCCATTTGCTGACAAACAGTCCCCCAAGCACCTGACCTTTGTGAAGGAAAAGGACAGGAATACGGTTTTATGCAGTGTCTTTCATACAGAGTTTCCCCAAAGAGCTTTACAGTACTGGAGATTGATTAGAGACAAATGTTACTGCCATGAGGCACACATGGAGATTTAAACAGCACAAAAAATAGATATGAGAGAGAGAGAGATATTAGCAAGAGGTTGGGAGGTTAAGTGATTTGCTAATAGTCACACATGAGTGAGTAAGAGGCAATTGAGGGATTCCAACCTGGGTGTTCAGGTTCACCGCTCACCCTCATAGAATGTAGTAATAACTACCTCCTGCCAACCCCTTTCCACCTTTTTTTTTTGTTTGTTCTTTTGGTAACCAGGTACGGCACACTAGGCACAGGTGCCTAATTTTCAAGGGCTACCCAGGAGCACTGGGGAGGTTAAGTGACTTGAAGAATAAGAATCAGCATTTATATAACGCTTTTCATACACAATGTATCCCAAAGTGCTTTACAAGCAATGCTAGACTGGTTGTGAAGTGACTGAATGTGTATTGGTGGCCATATTGCACATCAGCACCCACACACAGCCTGGACAATTGCATGAACTAATTTTATGAGAAGGGGAATATTGGCCAGGACACCAGGAATATCCACTACTCTTTGCGAAGAATACCTTGGGTTCTTTTACTTCCACCTGGATACCCACCAGGATAGGTAGAAGGGACCTCTGTTTAATGTCTCATCCGACGGACGGCACGCTCCAACAGTACAGCACCCCCTAATACTGCACTCTGGTGCCAGTGTTTTAGGTGCAAGTCCAATCCCGGTCTGGTCCAGAGGCAGATGTGCTACCAGCTGAGTCATGCTGCTCAGATTCACACAGTATACAAGTGAGGCAAGTGGAGGTTAAGGGAATCAAACCCAGGTCTGTCTGCTGGATGTACCAAGCTCATTCACAGCTCATTATTCTAACCTCTAGGCTGTATTGCCAGCCCCTGACACTGTCTTTATAGATAGCCCCTCCTTCTTTAAGTCCCCCACTCTGAAATATCATCACTCCCACCCCCCCAGATCCCCAGTGGTCATCCATGGGGGGGGGTGCTGATGGGCAGATGAATCTGAGCTAGTAAATTACTGCTTGGATCCCTTCAGTTCACTGTTACCTGAGTATAGTAACTCTGCAGTATGCTGCACAGAAAATAGCATTGTGCTGTGGGGAGAAAGGGGGCCATATGCTGGCTGAACTAGCCAAGACTCATCTGCCCACCATGCCCCCTCTTCCAGTGAACTAGTCGAAATATCAGGGGGCTGAAAACATTTGAGAGGGGCTCTTGTCCCACAACAGTAGGGAGTTGTGGAGGGAAAAAATGGTGTTGAGTGGGAGGGGGATTGGCAGGATGCCAGATATTACAATATACACTGTTGAGGAGGGCAAGGAGTGGGGAGGTAGGGGACTTAGTGAACAGGAGCTGGTCACTGGGAACAGGGTAGGAATTTAGAAAAGATCTGAGCTGCTTCAGGTTTGGCGCAGTCCCTATTAAGTCACTCAAGTTCTGTCCACGCTGGTTATGCACATCTCTGGTTCTGCACTTGAGGGGCAGGACTTAGAGTATATAACTCACTTATGGCTCTACCACACATGAGTTATTGTCTTGTCCCCTCGGTCATTAAGATAAATGGTATATTATGAGCTAAGCCAATGCATAGCCATTGTACATGTATTCAGTATCCAACTACAGTGGTCAGTCAGGGGCTATGTAGAGGCTTGGTCTTTTAAAAATTGCACTTTTTCCATTGCCATGTTCTGTGAGAAGCATTTGAAACATGAAACATAAAAAGTTACTAATGTTTGCATTTTTCACTGTTTGCTTATCCTACCAAACATAATGTTACAAAATGTTACTGTCCCTAAAGTACACTACACCTGTAAAATGTCAACCCAATTCCTGTTAAGACAGATAAGATAGTTATTTTAAAATCCAGGGTTTGAGCTGGCCCAGCGGCAAGGAGAGCTAAGATGCTGGCATCTAATGTTCCATCACACTGGTGACTCGGGTTCAGGAACAGACCACGGTTGCTTGGGCGTCGGCCGGAGGAGTAAGCATCCCACGGACTGCTCTCTTCCTTTGAGATGGGGGGGGGGTTGAGATGTCTTACTGCACTGTCACCACCTAGTGGAGGTTGGGTGGTGCAACAGGCAAGCACCACAGGAAAGGGACACCGTGCAGATGCCTGTGAGGTGCACATGCATCGACACACTGCATGTGACTTGGCCATGAGGAATGGAGGACCAAAAAGGAGGAAAATCATATGAGCACTGGCCGTCAAAGATGACAGTTCTAGCGCCCTTGGATCCTAACCCATGTGAATCCCTACTGGCATGACAACAGGTGGATGAGACTGGGGGCACAGGGCAACAGCCCGAAGCAGGCCGGAGGCTGCAGCCAGAGGTCAATTAACTATATGGAAAAAAAATCCAGGGTTTTGTAAAGAGACTGCCATACTGTGGTGACAGAAAGAAGGCATTCTGTCTTTCTCTCCCAGTGGCAGCTTTGTACTAAACAGGTATCGCTTTCACTCATGCATTTTTACTTTTGAATGGTTCTTTATCAGTGTTCCACACTCAACAACAATACAGCAGCCATGTTTTCCTGAGCCTACTTGTGAGTGACTTAAATTATCTCAGGTTATGTAAACATGTTTATAGAAAAGCAGTAATTTAACAACCATTAGTTACTCTTTGAGGTAATTGCAACAGGTGGTGCAGGTGTACTGACATATCAAAACATCAGTGAGCATGCCCAGTGCAGTCAGGTAGACGAGTCTGTCAAGTCTCAGGAACCCGCTTGTTACAAAATGTGCTTCTCCAGTTTTGCTCCCCCTCAATTCCTGTGTCCCAAGTCACCCCGCTTCTTGCTGGCAGTCACCACGGACAAGGTACTAGTCCTGACTTGCTGAGTCATAGTTTTAACAAAAAAAAAGTCAGATACACAGTAATCCTGAGCCAGAGAATTACTTGGTCTTGACTACTATGACATAAAACTCTGTGTGACAAAAGAAACAAAGTACCGGTATCTCTGTATCTATCTCTGTCTCCATATATCCTTTGCAAATCAGGCATGGTGTATGCCTTGGGGTTTTCAACCCTAACAATCACCCCATTCCATCAGTAAGTAGGCTGAGATGAATACAGTACATAAGAATAGGGTGAGCGTTAGGGTTGGCAACCCCAACTCACACCCTACACCTGATTTGCGAAGAGGCAAGAGAGGTGAAACCATAATGATTTTTCCTGTTGCTACCTGCAAGGTAGAGTATTAGGGCTGGAAACCGTAACGCCGCATTTCCCCACTTTTGTCGCTTCAACCCTAACTAGTGCATTAGCAAAGTTTTTGCAAAGAATTTTCTTACTTTTTGAGATACTATAATTGTATAGGAACAGTCTCTTTGGAGAATACAAAAAAGGATTCTTTTTCATTCGTATTGTAGTTCATAGCTAGTAAGCACCATAGTACCATCATTGATGGGAAATTATTCCAAAGCACCTAGCGCTACAGGTGTCAGAAGAACAGCATCAAATAGGAGAAATCCACTTTTCTCCTATTTGTTGCTATTCTTCTGACTCTCCTATATAAGTGCTTTGGAATTTGGATAAATTTAAAGGTGGAAGGGAAGGTCCACAAATGTGCCTTTGCTGGTTTGGTGTACAAATCTTCTGCCATTCAAAAGTTACGTACAAATGAAACAAGAATAATTTTTTTGTATTCTTTTTTTGTTTGTATGTATGTAGTTCATAACTTTTGAATGCCTGAAGACTTTTGCACCAAACCAGCAAAAGGCACATCTGTGGACCTTCCCTGTCTACTCTGAAAATTTAAGCCCAAAATCCCAAAGCACCTGGGATTCTACAGGTGTCAGAACAACAAAAAAATACCAGAAATCCCCTTGTACAATAAAAACAATGATTATTTTTTTGATTGTATAGTTCACAACTCTCAAATGGCAGAAGGTTTGTGCACCAAACCAGCAAAAGGCGCATTTGTGGACCTTCCCCTCTATACCCTGAAAATTTCAGGCCAAAATTCCAAAGCATGCCCTGGGGGAGACGACCAAGAAAAAAAAAAAAGAGAGAAGCAACAGAGCGAGCAGCACAGGCCATACAGCTCGTAGGTCAGGATGCAGCTAGCATCCCTGGCACCCAGGACCAGTCTGCCCCTGAGCAGGGCAGCAAGGAGAGCGAGAGAATGAGAAAGCAGGGATGGGGTATTCATCAAAGGAAATTGCTTTCTTGTCGGCAGGTAGTGACATCACAGAGAGAGAATTATGACTTCAAGTTGGGAAACCAACATAGAAACATAGGAAATTATGGCAGAGATAGGGCCAGTAGTCCTATCCAGTCTGCCCACTACCTAAATTCCCAGTGTAGGCCCTTGTGGCCATCCATCTCCCGTACCTCTCTCATGTACCCGTCCAACCCTACCTTAAAGCCTCACCTCCTTCACGCATTGTTTGGGTCTTTACCACATCTTCAGGCAGTCTGTTCCACTTGTCCATCACTCTTTTGTTGAAAATATACTTGTGTGCATCCCTCCTAAATCTAGCTCCTAACAGTTTCAGAGTAATCCCCTGTCTACCTGTATTCATACTTAAGTCTCTGCAAGCCATCTTGTTTACTAGATATGCGGGTATGTGTACATTTCTATCATGTCTACTCTCTCTCTCTTCTAGTCTCCAGGGTGTACATGTCCAGGTTTTGTAGCCCTCCCAATAGCCTTTTCTCACATACCTGGTTTATTTTACTTGCCCTACACCACTTCTGCCCGCTCACAGTCCTTATGTAGGTATGGACTTTAGAACCCAGTGCAGTACTCCAGCTGTGGTCTCCCCAATGACCTAGGAGAAAAATCACCTTCCTGCTTCTGCGGCCCGTTCTCCTCCCTGTGCAACTCCGAATCTGGTTTACCTTCCTCACTGCCTTGTTGCACTGTGCTGGTTCTTCTGCTGAGTTTTCCACCCCCCTCCTCATATATTGTGTTCTTGGGTTCTTTTTTCTGATGTGCATTGTAGCAGGAGTACATTAACTCTAATGAAGGACTCTATGTTCATGCTAATAGCTTTAATAATAAACTACAGGGGTCAATTAATACTAAATATTATTCTTCTCAAAGTTTTCCAGTAGGGTTAGTTGCTCTTCAAATATTGGAATACAATAAAAGAATTGAATAGAGCAATCATCCTGACGGTGACAGTTTCCCCCTCAGATTTAAGCCACCTGCTTGTAATCCTGACTCCAGTAGTTGTGAACCGTTCTGTTTGTGCGAGCACTGGTGCGTCAGTCAGTTTGCAAAAGTTTGTTCTCAGGGTCAGAGAAGTTGCGTTTGATCTTCCTCAGCAGGGATGTGAATCAGAGGTCACACATTCTACCCTCTGACCAGAACAGCCTGGCAAGAGCAACTGTGTGTCTGCTTCATGAAGTCCTAGAAGGCACTGATGCCTGCTCACTCCTTCCACGTCCATGCTCCCTGTCCCCCCTACCAGGGTGACGCTTTCAGTTGTGTTATACGGTTAATAATGTTGGTGGCATTCTATCAGTATAGGCTGGGTGTACCCAGGACATCTTAAAAACTGATTCACTTTACAGGCCCCCCCCCCTCCCCAAACACCATGCTCATGTGTTCAGCCCTCATTGTCAATCTGCGATGTGCTTGAACAAACGTCCAGCTTTTCCATTAGAAATAGGATTGTTTGTTCTGTCCTTCTCTTGTAGACGTGTTTACATTGTGTTTTACAGCATTTGAGAATCCACTGTACACAAATCACAAGAATGCGTGTTACTCATTGCTTAGTGTCTATGTGATGTATTGTGATTTAATATTCTTGCCTTTCATAAACAGATACATGGTTTATTCAAGTCATTGACTGTTCAGGCAGCCATGTGTCAGCTAAGGTTGAAACACTGAACAGAGGCCAGGTGAGCAGGGCCCACCTGGAAATTTCCAGGTATCCAGGTGGGTTTTTCGGATACTGAGCACCTGTATTACAACAGCATTATTGATAATATAATTAATGGAATATGGTTGCTTTCTAAACAAAATTAGAAACAAAGTCTATTTTGTATGCTAATGGAAATATTGAATAAGACTACACAACCAGGATAGTTCCATTATAACATTTTTGAGTGATACAACCATAGCCAGTGAACGTTGTGAAATTATACAGAAAAGGAGGAAATCTCGGGACTGTTCTGGGATGTTTTCAGCAATGACTGTCCATATAGTCCTTAAAAAAAAGCTCTGCAGCGAATCCAATTGTGAGTGTTTCTTTGCAAACATCACAACCCATTCATAAAGATCATCCAAGTAAAGGGTTGTCTACTGGTCGGAGCATTAGCTCAAAGTTGGGGACCCAGGAGAACAGAGGTTCAAACCTGTCCAGAGCCAAACACTATGTGATTGGCAGCAAACTTTCAAGTGCTTTGGTTCACCTTGCTACGGACAGAGGTAAAAGCTGGATGACCCCCTCCCCCCCACACTGAAAACAAGATGTTTCATCTGTGCTGGTTTATCCTTGGGAAGTATATTGTAAACAAATAAACTTCATCACCACAGCTGCGGGAGGGCAAAAGTCCCGGCAGGTCAAGGTGCCACCTTGTCATACATTGGTGGCTTTTGTGGGTCTTAACTCATTACTTTCAATAGCTTCATATGAAGTCTGAACCATCCGTTGCTTAACCCGACACAAAGTTGCTGTCCAGGACAGTTTGACCTATCATCCATCTCACTAGTTGCCAAACTGAAAGATGCATGCTTGTAAAAGAATCATGACCCAAAAAAGGAAAATGAAAAAGACAGTTTTCAATGAAAAAAAAAAAGGTATTCTATAATTTGGTCAATAAATGTGAAACTTTTTTCCAAACTTTGCTGAAGGGCCCGTAATATGTCCGTTGCTCAGAGAACAAGAACAGGGATCCAGATTGATTGATTGCAGTCCTTCACAGCTCTACTCTAGATGCTTTATTTTGCAATTTCTTTGATAGGATAGGTGCAGTTTAGCAGTTAGGTGGACTGGAACCCTAGTGATGTGCTCAGTCAAGGAGATATAGTATGTATTTCACTCTAGTGGGGGTTCGGTCTGTGATCGTATGGTTCCTGAGCTGGTGATCTAATCACTAGGCCACACTGTCACCGTTTGATCTCTCTGTTCTCTGCCATTCCAGCTGTTACACTTTATAGAATCATGACTCACTATTAACAAAATGTTCCGCTTAGAATATTCTAGGCAAATAAACACCCCAAAAGAGGGCGTTGTTTCTGAATAGTGAAATGGTGCCACTCATCAACATATTTCATAGACATTACGCTGTGCAGAGCAGAAATGGAATCCAGTTAGGTTCGGTCTGTGATCGTATGGTTCCTGAGCTGGTGATCTAATCACTAGGCCACACTGTCACCGTTTGATCTCTCTGTTCTCTGCCATTCCAGCTGTTACACTTTATAGAATCATGACTCACTATTAACAAAATGTTCCGCTTAGAATATTCTAGGCAAATAAACACCCCAAAAGAGGGCGTTGTTTCTGAATAGTGAAATGGTGCCACTCATCAACATATTTCATAGACATTACGCTGTGCAGAGCAGAAATGGAATCCAGTTAGCTTGTATATTTTTTTAATGTAAAGACATTTGTACATTCTGTGACAGCATACTATCTCGCATTCTGAAAGAAAAGTACAGTTTGCTTATTATTTATTTAGTCCAGACAAAATGCACGCACTGGCTGCATTTGTTGCCATAAAAATAGATTTTTTTTAATTTACATGTTGGTAACTGGGTAAGGACCACTGGGCACAGGGACAGTTTACAAAGGTGACCGGGAAGCAGAGAGAGGTTAAGTGACTTGCTCAGGGTCATATAGTATGCAAGAGGAGATTAGCAAACTCATTCTTTATGTTTGCATAATATTTCTTAGATAGAACTTGCAAACAAGTGTAGGGAAGAAGACATAATGGGGTGAAATATATTGGGGGAGAGAAAAGCAGGAATGATAAGGAGAATAGAATATTTGCTATCATAGTACTTAAAATGTATTAATTTATCTTATGGCTTTTAGACCCCAAAATGGTGAGCAGACAGCAAAAAAAGCCCTTTGTTATAGGCTTCAGTATAGAGCGGTTGCCTGTAAATGAATTTAATCATTTTGCAAGGCCCTTTGTTCTTGGGAGCGCATTCCAGTCTGCAGACTCGTCAGGCTCACCTCGGGCAGCAAATCACAATAAAATAATTAAAATTTAATTAAACTAAATGCTTTCTCCACAAGGGGAGAAAGAAAAAGACGAATTTTTTTATTCTTTTTTAGCTTGGAGGGAAACAACTTATTTTGTTCTCCTGCAGCGCTTCACCTGTCAGGGCACCTTTCACCTTCACTGTGTCTAACCTCTCTTGGACCGCAGCAAGTAGGCAGCACATAACTTTCTTGTACTGGGGCAATAAAAGGGATTTAGGTACCACTACACAACAGGGCAATATTATTTATTATGGGGCTGCGATTTTGGGGGGTGCCACTAGACCCCAGGAAAAGATTCCGTCAAAGAAAAAAATCAGGTTTTCCTCATGAAAAAGGATCTTTATTGTCACTCATAATAAGAAAACAGATTCTTTTTCATATCACATGATACGAAAAAAGATTTATCATCTTAAAAGAGAAACATTTTAAAGGTATTTCTGGAACAGTAAAGTGCAGAATCCAGCTAAGGGGGGGTCCCGATAAGCAAGGTACTTATGTTGGTCGCTCACCAAAATGTCATTTTTGTGAGTTTTCAAATGTGATTATTTAGGGGAATAATGGAAAACAGGATGGCGGCAAAACGAAAAAGGATTTTCCACTCATGAAAAGGGATGACGTCAGAAATGAAAGAAGATTCTTTTTTCGTTTCGTACAGCTATCTTGAGGTGTTTACTAAGCATGCTCAGAACTGATTTATTAAAATTCTAAAATGAAAACTTTTGAAGGAATTAATATTTTCTCACCAAACCAGCAAAAGGCATAAACCATCTGGGCACTACAGGTGTTTGATGAAAATCCATTAAAACCACTGGGGGAAAAGTTACAAAAATGTACTATTTGCACTATCCAGAACTTGGAATCCATACATCCGACCAGAACGAAACGTTGCATATCCAGAGGTTGGACCTACAAGACTGCACATGCAAAATTTCATGCAAATCAATTGAATGGTTGCGAAGTTATTAAAGTGTGTAAATTGGGGTTTAACATTAAACAGCTTATTCAATTCTAACTGCAGCGGTGCGACTGCACCCCTATAATTAATATATAGTGATTGTTTACATCTGTGCTGCTAGATTCTTACCTGTAAACAAACAGTCTTGCATTGCCACTTGAAGTGAAAAGAGGGGCTAATATTAATATTCCTGTAGTAAAACGTTTAGTTTAAAACAAATTTTATGTTGAAAACAAAATGGCTGAAGCACTAAGGATGCACAACTCTCGTCCCTGCAGTACTGTTATTCTCAGGTCATTGTTCATTGTGAGGCAGAATTGACCCATCAAACCAATAAACATGCTCCCACACGTACACTCTCACAAAGCTCAAAGTGTGCAACGCCAGTTGCTATTCAGAAGTTTAAGGGAAAAAAGTTGCTTTTTGAAAAAAAATATATACATCACAGTCCAAAGGGAAAAGGAAAGGGGAAATTGTTTAACCAGGAAAGGCACACTAAGCCAGAGCTTGTTTCCAGGTGCGACCTGGGAACACAAGGAAGTTAAGTGACTTGCTCAGGATCACACAGTATGCAAGTGGAAGCTGTGGGATTCAAACCCAGGTCTGGTCTGCTGGATGTCACCAGATCTGCAGCTCAGAGCCTTAGACTACTACGCTATACTGCCTCCTGCAGTCATGTAAAGGTTGTAAAACTGTAAATTCCATGTTCACTCCACACCCAGCTGTTTAATAACCACCTGGTTCCCAAAGTTGTACCTTTTAACTTGTTCATTTCTGTAAATTTAATTCTGATTGTAGAACAGTTCACACTTGATGATCCTGTTATTTAAAGCACTTCCGTTTAAATCAGCTCGTGTGGCACTAAACATTTCTGTGATAGAAATTAAATGTACAAACCTTTACAATGTAAAAGGAACAACTCTGACCACTAGGAGTACAGTGAGCAGCTAGGTGTGGGGTAAGTTTTATTGCCTCATAAAGAAATGGCAATGTTTTTATTTGGAGTGGCACGTCTGTGATTCCTTTGCAATAAAAATTAAGCCTAATGTACAGAATAAAAGGTGGGCAACCACACACAACTCTGCATGTGTTTTAATCTGTGGGTGCAGATGACAGTATGAACCAGTTGTATACAGTTGCCCATACATTTTTCTATATTCTATATTTTTTATAGCTTTTTTTCATAAAGCCTGGACTGCCCTCTCTGCCCTAGCCTGTCCCCAACTGGCAGCTTGCCTCCTCCAATACCCATTAGCCATGTTCCCCTACAGTCCCCATCCCCCATGGTGGGGCACAGAGGAAGAGAGCTATGTTCTCCCAACCCCCGATCATAATCCAGTTAGTCTGGGAGCACTAGTTGGGGGCATGGGTCAGTAGCAAGCCAGGTGTCATCTACTGTCTTTTTTTCTCCTCCCCACAGTCAACAACGTGCAGTGACGCACCCCTGCATCATACCACTGGCCAGCCCACATTACTGGTACACCAAGTGCCCTACTGTCGCATCTCCATGTGATGGTAGCAGTGCAGCAAGCCCCCAGGAAAGGAAAGCAGGCACTAGATGCTCGATTCTCTCCCCCAGCAGCCTCGATCTGCCCCAAACCCAAACTGCAGGTGTGGTCAGAGGTGTTAGTCCAGTGCCTCAACGCTCCACACCACTGGGCCGGCATGTTGCTCTGTATTTCATGTACAAGTACAATGACATTTGCTCTTATTTTGTGTATGTGCAACCCTTGGGCCCTGTCCACACTAGGACTGTATAGGACTTATAAACCATTTAAATGGTTTCAAAATATTGCATCCAGATAGTAGCACGGTAAAACTGTGCAACCATCGGTGTTACAAAACCATGCTCGGAGTAGGGATTTGGCATGGTTGCCTTAAACTGTATTAACAGCAGTGTGGAGTGATCTGTGCTGTAACACGGCTTAAGACATCAACTGCCACATCACAACCTTTGTTTTTGGGCTGTTACTAAGGAAGAAACTCTTACAAACATTGCCGAGCTTGCAGTAAGCTCCCGAACCAAACTAGCATTTTCTCCTGAGTCCTTTGCCGCACCTAATCGCGAGTATCCTGGCATGCATTGCATTACCCAAAGTGCTTTGTGGTACTGCCCCAGTCACACCTGGGAACTTGCTCCGTCAAGCATGGTATCAGAGCACAAACTGGGCACTCCAACAACCATGCTAAGACACAGAAAGGAATTTTTTCTAAAATGTTAAAATGTTTTTAAAAACCTTATCAGTGAAGGAGATGCTGGTTGTACCTACCCTGCTGACTGATATGAGCCCTTGTTAGTTGTCTGTCCCATACTGTTGACAAGTATGTGTTTAGGAATAGAGGAGTAGCACAGAGGGAAATATACTTGGTGTTGCACAAAGGAGTTTCCATAGTGTAGTGGTTATCATGTTTGCCTAACATACTAAAGGTCCCTAGTTCAGAACCAGCTGGCAACATTTATAACGGGCAGACTGGGTGGGCCAAGCGGTCTTTATCTGCTCTCAAATTCTGTGTTTCTGTACACTTGAGTGAAATATGCGGGGTTTTATTACAATAAAGATGAAAACCTGACCCTTTAAAAGAAAGGGCTTCTGTTCCAGATAGTTTAATGTCTGTGTGTTTAGTGCAGTTCCACAAAACAATATGGGCTCTGTTGAGGAATGGTTAGCAAGTCTGCAGAGAAGAATGTATGCACTCAAGAATTGTGCATAGAGCTGATTTTTTTTTTGTATTTCTGTGTTTAATATTCACCTTTCTTTGTACAATCATGTTTATTAAATTATATTTTTTATATTTGAGACTTGTTTTTGTTGTTACTTATGACACAAGACCAAGTGTTTGAGTTAGCAATAAAAAATAGTCTTGAGTAGTAGTAAGTATTCTTTATTGCTTGACATAAATGTCATTACAAAGATTATTTTAAATCATTTTGTTTGCCTTATATCATCATAAAGCAAATTCATATCTCATAGTAGAACCACTATACATGTTCTCCTTTTGCAATTCATATATTAATACAACCTATATCTTTCAATTACCAGTCATCTATACATTTCTTATTACTCGTATATTTAATAAACTTCGTTCAATTATATTTCCCTTTCCTGTATTATAGCTTCCATTATATTGCACTTTCTCCAATCTAACATTATATCCTTTTGTCTGTCATATATCATTTCCCTCGGTTTGAGAACTTTATCCATCTTCCCTTACGTTATTCCTCCTGTTTTATATGACATTTCTTTTTTCTATTGAAAGGAGGAAGGAGGCCACATGATCCAACTCGGTATATTTACCAGTTTTGAGTAAATATGCCACCGTATCCTTGGGCTTATATTCTAAATTACTCAATATTTCTCCTAAAAATGTTTTCCCTTTCCTTCCTGTAGAGTGGACAAAGTATAATTATATGGTGCAAATTATCAAAATCCAGATTACACTAAATCTTTCCTTATCACCCTCCCATTTTCTATATTTTGCATTAAGTCAGTTACTTTCATATGTTTCAAATTGGAATCTAGTTATACTTTTACGTCTTTCTGGATCTTTAATTTGTGTTAGATAACGCTCCAGTTTAAGTTGTCTCTTATTTTGTTTATAGTATTGTATGTCTTTCTGTGCTCTGTATTCTTGTTTTTATATCCTTTCTCACTACTTCTGTTGGCAGTTGAAAGGTATCTGTAAGGGTATGCCTTAGCACATTTAGTTTCATAATTTTTTCTACGATGTTTATACTAGGAGGGATTATACCTTTTCCTAAATATTCTATTATTTCCTCTATACGTTTCCTTGGTTATCTATTTTCTTTCATCATATATGCTTTTAACCAATAATTTATACATCTTATTTTAATTGAGCTCTCCACTGTATATTGACCCAATTCTGTCCTTATTACAGCTGATGGTATTCCATTTGACACCCCTAATAATTTCTTATAGTGTATGTTTAGGCATTTATCTATTCCTTTACCCCCATCTTGGCCCCAAATTTCTGCACCATACAAAAGCTGTCTTTGAATTTTTGCATTTACCACTCTCAAGTGTCCTTCTATTGAATATCCCTCATATTTATGTAGGAATTTATTAATTACAGATAAAAATCTTTTCGTTTTTAACACTGTTTCTTTAATATGCCTTCCCACTTTAGATTCATTGTTATTACTACTCCAGTATAGTGCAGTGGTTTAAGGCTCTGAGTTGCAAACCTGGAGACCTGGATTTGAATCCCACAGCCCCACTTGCATACTGTGTGGCCCTGAGTAAGTCACTTAACTTCTTGTGTTCCCAGGTCACAACTGTAAACAAGCTTTCAGCTTAGTGCGTGTCTCCTGGTTAAAAAATAAAATGAAAAGAAAATAAAATCCATTAATTATTTCTAACTGTTCTTCAGCTTTATAGGTATACTTTTTATTCGTTTTGCCACATACCATTACTTTTGTCTTTTGGTAATTAATTTTCAGATCTGCCATTTTACACTCTGCTTCAAATTTCCTCAGCATTCTTGTTATACCCAGAAAGTTTGTTGACATTAATACTAAATTGTCCTCATAAGTCAAATATGCACATGCCTGATTTCTTATTTTTGGCAGATGAAAACTTGTATCATACATTCTGACTAGTATATGATTTAAATACAAGTTGAGTAATACTGGTGAAAGAGTGCACCCTTGTCTTAACCTGCTGTTCGCTTCAAATGGGTCACTTATATTTCCCTTCGAGTCGTATCTAATTTGTGTAATGTTATTACAATATAATTTTTTAATTATCTCTTATCAGTCCTTTATCCATCTCTGTATTTTCCATTACCTCCCATAATTTGTTTCTGTTTACTTTATCAAATGCTGATTTCAGATCCACAAATATGCAGTATAAATTTTGCTTCTTCACCTTCATATATTTATGGATTAAATGTTGACAATGTAAAGCATTGATCTGTTGTTGAGTGATTAGATTGGAAACCTGCCTGGGCTTCATCTAACTTTACTGCTTTATTTATCCATTCCATAACTCTATTATTTATTATTTTTGTAAGCACTCTTTGAGTGTAGTCCATCTGGCTTATTGGCCGATAACAGCTTGGATCATTCTGATCCCCCTTTTTAAATATAGGTACTATTATGTTAAACCTCCAGCCCTCTGGGATATTCCCTTTTCCCTGAATTACTTGGAACAGTTTTTGTAATAATAAAATCTGTATTTCCATATTTTGTTTTATTACCTCTGTTGGGACTCCATCTGGTTCCGGTGCTTTATGTGAAGCAAATGATTCTATTGACTTCTGTATTTCTGCTGAATCTATACTTAGATCTACTTTTGTCCATTCCTTTCTTATTGCTATCTTTTGAAATTTCTCCTCTGGTTGAAATGTGTCTTTATAGTATTCTACCCATTTGTGTGGTTCTGTATTTGTCTTTGGCTCATTTTTATAGTCTCCTAAGCTTTTATTTGTTGTTATACCACAGGTATCTACTCTTAGCCAATCACAACACAGGAAAACTGACAATTATTCCTCCCACAAACTACCACCTACATACCCACAGTAGTTTATTCACCTATAGCCATGCCCATAGTAGTTTAATCATCTTTCCACAGTAGTTTATTCATCTTAACCACACCCACAGTCATTTATCCACATTCCCTTCCTGTCCACTCATAGTCACAGGGAATGTCATATACAGACACTGTCACTCTGTGTAACCAATTTCCAAACGCAGGCACAAACTGTGTAATCCCACTTCTAACGTGTACCATTTTCCCCTGATTTCTGTTCACTGCTAAAACAAAATTTCACCTTGCATCAAATTTAACTCACACCACACATTTCCTTCTCTGTATGTCTCTAAGCTGTAGTGCGGCGGGAGCAACTGAGAAGACTGTTTCTCACTAACTGATACTTTTATGGGTCTTTGTCTGAAAGTAGTAATATGGGAGACTTACTGGTTTATAGATTATTTCAAAGTTGGTCCTGTTGAAAACCGAGCACTACAAGCCTTTTTATTTTCTGTTTCGAAATAAAATCCGTGATTCTGGCCATGCGCATTACACAAACTGGTAATGCGCATGTCCAGAATCACAGACTCAATTTTTGAAAAGAAAATAAAAAGGGTTGTAGCATTTGGTTTTCAATGGGACCAACTTTCAAACGACATATAAACCAGTAAGTCTCTCATATTACTACTCTCAGACACAGCCCCACAAAATCATCAGTTAGTGATAAACTGCATTTCTAATTGCTCCCACAACATTACACCGCAGAGACGCTCGAAGCACATATTGCCTCCTCTCCAACGTTAATTTCTACAGAAAAATACAAGGTTACCACAAATTCTAGTGGTATAATAGTAATAACATTACGTTTTATGGAGTATACTTGCAATAACTGACTTCTGTGGGGATTAAACACCTCGGCTTCGCCTCGGTGTTTAATCCCCATGGAAGCCGCTTATTGCTTTGTATAGTCCATAAAACGTAATGTTATCACTTACTATAATTATCCAAAACTTATTATTATCTTTTTCTTCTACTGCTGTTTCTAGTTTCTTCTATAACTGTCTCGTATACTTAATCTTGTTTTTATTAACTTCCTTTTTATATTCTTTCCTTAATTTATTAAGAATCCTCCTGTTTACCATTTTACCCTCTTTTCTAACCTTTCTTATCTGTCTATTCACTGCTTTTTTAGCTATCATACATTCTTCAGTATACCACTCTGGTTCTTTCTTATTGTGCATTTTTATTTCCTTAATTACTATCTGAGAAATAGTTTCCATTATCTGTTGATATTCTTGTAATAATATTGTCTCTGGGATTTCGTTCTTTATGATTTTCTCCACTTTATCCCATATTCCTTTATCCTCCAATATATTCTGAAATTCTTCCCCTCCTATCTTTTTCCAACATACACAGTTCTTTTTCTGAACCTCATAAGGTACGTATTTTTTCCTTATATTTTCCCCCGTATTGTTCGAATAAGCAGTTCTAATCCAGAGTGTGTGCTTTCTGCTTTTGATACTATTTTAAGATCTAGACATGCTTCTATCATATCCGTATTTATCCATATATGATCTGTTATTGAAGAACCCACATATCCCAAATAAGTGTAGTTCCCTCTTTTATCTGATCTAGTTCCTCCACTGATCAGTATTAAGTTCTTTTCCATCATATTTTTATAGTACTTTCCTCCTTGGTTTGTCATTTTCCTGTCTTTAGAGGACCTTATTGTTTTATATTTTTGTTCTCTATAATACCTAAAAATTCTATTGTCATCTGTTAAATTTGTCATGTTGCTTATCCTACAATTAAAATCTCCTGTCATAATCATACCTCTTGATACATTACTATTCGACTATTTATCTATAAGCATTCAAAGATCTTTATTTATATTATTGTTTTTATACTTACTTCCATCTGGTGGGCGATATACATTAATAAGTATTATTTCTCTTTCCCTAATGAAAATTGCTAAGATATTCTGATTTTTCGATTATGTTTCTTCCGTGTATCTTGTCTCTTTTAATTTGCACATTGTAACCTGGGCTTTTGCATACTGGCCCACTCTCCTTATTTTATATACATCTTTTACATATATTTTAAATCCATTCATGTGTAACTCTCCTTTATACCTCGTTTCTTGCAAATTAATATATTCAGAAGTTTCCAGATAGGCTACAAATTCTACATCTGCTAAGTTGTTAACCAGTTCTGATACATTCCAGGACAATACCCTTATAATTTATTTTTGTCCACTTATATCTGGTTCGCTTACCATGGGATCATGTGACCTCCTTCCTCCCTCCCTCCTTTTCAAGTCACTTTACTTCTTCCTAGTCTTTTAACAGTCCATATCTGTTTGATGTTTTAATTATTGTCTCCCATTTCAGATTCTGTTTTTCCCTTTTTTGATCGTTAACATTAAGATCAAAATTAATCTCATCATAGATATAGCTACCTAGTTTGTCCAGTTTTTAACCCGAATATGGATACCAATCTCTCTTCCATAGTAAATTTCTGAGACTGGTTATATCTTTCTGGGAAAAGTTCCTGTAAGGTTAGTACATTTCAGTTTCCATTCCCAGTTCTTTTAATTCCTTATGTTTCTTCCAAATTGCCTTTAGAATGTAGTACTGGTCTGAGATTATCAGAACCAGTTCTTCATTCTCAATTGGCCGTACCATACTGGTATAATCCAACATGTGTTTATTTCCAGTTAACAGAGTGCTCAGTAGGTGTTTCAGTATTTTATTCAAATATTCCAGACTTTCTTGTGGTAGAATTCCTACCCCACATATTGGGAGAACAAAATCTGATCCCACTGTTTTAAGCAGAAAGTCCTGAAATAAATCCTTTATTTTATTTCCCCCTTCAAATCCCCTCATCTCTTCTTTTTCCTTTTCCTGTTGTTGTTTCACTTGTTTGTCCAATTTTATAACTGACCCATCTTCATCTTCTGAAGATTCATCTTCACCTATAGCCATATTTTCCTGTTTTTTTTACTTTTCCCCTTTCCCTTCCTCCCCCTGCTTTTCCTTTCTTTTTTACCTCTACCTTTCTTCCTTTCCTGTTTTATTTCTCTTACTCTTCTTCTAGTGGTTTCTTGTTTTTTTTTACTTCAACCTCTTCTTATCCTGTAAATTTCTAACTCCTTGGGTTAGTCCCTTTTCTATCAACTCCAGCTGAGTTGTCTGTCTTTTTCCTGTTTTGTTGTTTTTCTCCAATCCCTTGTTTTCTACCTTGCTGTCCTTCTTTTCCATTTAATTATTATATATCTCCTCACTATTCTCCTTTTCCCTTGGTTCATTCTCTTCCTCTTTCTCCCCTTTCTCCCATGATGTTGCATGTACCCTTCTCAATTCTTTACATATACTATTCTCCCTTGGACTTTTTGCTGGGATCAGTATAAATTCTTCCAGCTCAGAGCCCTCAGTTTCTATTGTCAAGGGTGACCATATACTATGGCATTATTATTTCCTTTCTCAACTACTGAAACAGCTAATTCCTCTCCTTCTTTATAATTCTGGTATTCTTTCTGTTCTTCTTTCTCCTTCTCATTCCCGATTTTAAATTTGTCTGCCCTTTTCTGGTTTTCCAAACTTAGTCCTTTTGAAAATGAAATTTGTGTTTTAATCTCTACTAGTTCCTTATATACCAGTAAAAATTTGCCATATATGGGTCCCTCAATACTGTTTGAACATCCCTAGCTATACTTTCTACATTGACCATCTCTGACCCCTCTGGGCTTATTATCTGAATTTGACTCATTGTCTTATCTGTACTCCCCCAATCCAATTCACTAGCATCCACATGATTTAACATTCCTGATAAGTCTATCTTAATCACCTGGTTATCTGTTTTCTTGTTCCCACTAATAATTTTGTCTTTGTTTACTTCACTTTCTCTTTCTTTCAATATATCCGTTTGGCTATTTTCCTCTCCTTCCATTTTCCCCTCGGATTTTTTCTCTAGTATGCTTATTTCTTATGTTATTGAATACCACATATTAGAGATATCCTGATTTAGTTCCTCTACATCCTTAAATTTGTCTAAAAACTTCACTGTTAGCTGTGGTATATCGTTTACTTGTTTGCCTTTTTTTCCCTTTAAACCAGAATTTTCTCCTCCTTCATTTCTGGTATTTTTGGAAAACAAATAATCAGTTATTATAGTTGTTGGTGTTCTATTATTTCCTTTTTTAACTTCTCCATTTTCTCCATCGCTACTACCTTTACTACAGTCCTTAGCCATGAATTTCCCTTTTTTCCTTATTTTAATAATCTCTTATCTCTTTCCCTTTATTCCTTATGTCCACTGATTGCTGGCAACATTTATAATCCACTTTGTCTCCTAGATTACTCTTTTGTGAGTCATCCAGTTTCCCTTTTTTGTTTTTGACTTGCTGGTCCACCATCATTAAGGTTTTTCTGCTTCTGGTAGTTACAGCCATATTTATTTTGTGTAAGATTGTAAATTAATACACACAATATACAACATTAATCTTCAAATGTTTCCTAAATACTACTTTCAGATACCATAATATGTTCAGGTACCAATGTTATTATGTATTCCTCTCAAAGGTATTGAAGTTTCTATATTCAGTTCAGTCTAGATTGCACTGTCTCTATTATCTCTATTGTCATTAATTAAGATAAGATGCATAACACAAAATGCTATATATGTAAAATATATGTAAAAATGGATGGTGCTTAGAATATTCCAGAAGTATTTGTTATTGCTGTCTTTTCCAGAGAGATCTCAAAGTTTTTAAAATCTAATACCAACAGCTCATATTACTGCAGTCACTGCTCTCATTAATCTCACCACCGAGTCACCAAATAAATCCATAAAATATTAACCATGCAGATATGAAACTCTCAACTCTTGATATTTCTCCCTTTTTCCTTTTTCCACTTTCAGCTTTCAGCTGTCCAAAAGCTTGAAGCAAAGAGTTCAAACAAAGCAAAGGGTTCAATATAAATAAACTTGTATCTTTTTCTTCAGATCCCGAAGAATTTATGCTCTCCACTTTAGGCAGTTCAGAGAATTCACTCTGTGCAACCCATCGTTTGCGGGTATTCACTACTTCACTAATTTCCTACCTTGAGCTCAATTCGACCTTGTCATGGCTGTACTCAGTCCATGTGCTTTCTTCTATAGTATATGGATTTAGTAAGCAGACTCTGTGCTCTCTGGTAATAATACAATTGTTCCTAGTTGCTAATTTTTTCAGTTATACTTGATCCACTTTATTCTGGCCTCTCGGCACAGTCTTGAGGTCAGGAGTCAAAAAACCCTTGCAGTCAGACCAACAAAACTGATAGTCCAGCTCAGCTCCAACAGTGCTGCTCAATTGTGTTCACTTCTATTCACTTCTCTATCCCATTCCACCGATCTACGGTCATCTTCACCCGTCTTCCTCCGTTCTCCCGTTCCATTCTCTCTCTCCTTGAATCGTTCTCTAACACACAGCACAAGAAGGGTAGTGCAGTTGACCTAACTGTCCTCCGTCTCTTGAACCCTCCACAGGGCGGCCTGGCTCCCGTTGCCACTGGCGGCTCCTCCACCACTCCAAACTCCACACAGGTAGGCTGCAGGCAAACAAACAGAGACAGAAACAGATACCAAGGACCAAGGGGCTAACCAGATAGTCTGGAAAGAGCAGTGAGTTTAAAAATTATTGAGGCAATGGTGGTATACCTGTTCTAAAAAAATAAAAGCATCTCACTGCTCCTGCAGTTTCTCCTCAACAGCATAGCATGCGGCCATCTTGATCCTCATTAAAGTCCTAACTGCTTATATCATGGTCATGAGTAGACAGTCATATGTGTGTTATACCAGCCTCAACTAGGGTTTAACAGTATTGTATTTGAGCTAACAAAAATGTGGGCACGGGCTAAGGCTAAGTCACAGTAGGCAGTGGCTAATACAAATACAGAGTCGTTAACGAAACATGTTAAACAGTTAATGGCACGGGGTGGAGTGTTACAGAATTGGGACCAGGAAGGGAAAGGGATTGGGCAGCAAGCTCCTCTGAGCAAGGATTTGCAATCACTTTCCCTTCAAAAAATAAGGATAGCAAAATTAGACAAGGTGGACAGATGAAGTCTAGCGCAGGTAAGCTACTTGGGGAGGGTGGGGTTGAGGACATTTTTAAAGATAGCACAATTAATGCTATTTAAAGGCTCACAATGGTCATCATTAAGAATGTGCCATAGCTTACTATGAAAATAGTGCACAGTTTGTTTATAATTGATGTGTCACATACCCTTAATGTTTATAAATCTGTGTACATGGTGGTTTTCGGAAATTAATGGCTATCCACTTAGCTCCTCATAGTCTAATTGTAAGAACTAGTTTACTACAAAACACCATTCAGATAAAACCCAGGGGATTCATTTTCATGTGGCAGCAGTTATGACCCTTATGACTTCCACAGCCACTATCATAGTAAATTTGCAACCATCTTCATAACCCCCCCCCCACACACACACACACACACACCACCACCACAACTAGTCACTAAAGAAAGTTGTTTTCCTGACATTGGGTTCTCTGTAAGCATCTAGGGATTTACATTGTACTCATCTGTAACCAAGAAACTTAAAATAGGAATCTTAAGTCATAGACCTTACTCTGTCATCACCTAGGTTTAGTCAGAGGAGGCTACTGGCACGGAGAGATGATAGTTAAGTTTGCAAGTTCAGATCCCAGAATGATTGTATAAGAATGAAATCAGTTCTGTAGTTTTGACTCGCTGTGAGGCTAGGGAGCAGATTTTGTCTATAGTAAAAGACATTAATTATTGAATAAAATGAAAGGCAGCATTGCTATCCACCAAGGAGCACATGCCTGAAAACCTTGCTGCTGTGTGAAAGAGCAAACTGTACTGCAGGTCCCTTTTGGGAAATACTTGGTGGTTACCTCTGGAAATTCCAAAAAAATGTACCAGATCTCTATGGTAATTGTGCCATACCTCATGAAAGCAGAACCCTGACGCTTGCTTTCTTCATACCCCTGTAGACTATCCTCTGTCCATAGGGGCCAGATTCAAAATTAGGAAAATCTGTGAGCTACATCTCAATTAATTGCTTAGTGTTTTATAAGCATCAACATTTTTTTAATTGACTGTCTTGTATACTTAAGTGGTAGGCAGCCCACAATACGCAGTTTAACTTTTTGGAGAGGGAAACTGTAGGGGGGGCTGTCCTAAGGTTTCACTCTGTACGTGATCGCTAAATCACATAGTGGTAGTGAGAGGCACAAAAACATCAGAGGGGAACCACAATCAAAATTTACAAAAAGAGAGTTCACCCTCCTTGTGCTGGTTGCAGGGCTTTGGGACCACTGCAGCCTCCCTCTTTAGATGCAGCTACAAATATCTGGCTGATGTGTTTCCATCTACGACACTTGAAAATCTTTCCACTCACACCGCTACAGACTGCCATTTAGATGAGAGTTATGCACTGTTGCAGGGTGGCACACGATGCTTCTGGTATTTTGTACAGTATTTCCACCAGTGCCAGTAGGCAGGTACAGAATCAGCGCTATGTGAAAAGTTGCATTGTTGGTTTGGTTAGCAGCTGTCTCGTCTCTGTTCTGAACCATCTGACCAACAGCAAAAAGGCTCGGCTTAAAATAGCTGCTTCCTTCCTATCACACCTTGAACCTCCCTCGCCTCAATTTTTGTGCATGTCTAGGCAAATTTCTTACAAATGACAAACATGCAATCAGGCCCCGCAAAACAAAATCACCATTGCAAATGAATGCTGTTGACATAGTTAACCTGCTGGCAAATCATTTCACTTTCTCCTTCGGCTTGCAACTTTTGAAGGATTTTTTCATGCTGATTTCTCTTGAGGCAAAAACACAAAACACTACCTATATCTTGTTCAAAAACAGATGTCCCTGCATTTTTAATTGTGGAAAGCTGCTATATTAGTGTGCAACTAGTGTGCAAGATCACCAGGTAGGGGATCTGAATGAGCTGACCCCCATGACAGCAGTGTTTGTAATTAGATTGGGCCACAAAAGAAGGGTCAGGTAGAGGGGGCGCGGGGTATGGAAAAGGTGGGTAATGGGTGGAGTGTGGTCTCCCTGAATGTGAGGAGCCTGGGTAACAAAGTAGCTGAACGACAGGCTCTCTTAAACATAGGGATGGTGGACATTGCGGCCATCACAGAGATGTGGGCCAGCCAATACCAGGATTGGGATCTGGCGATCCCTGGGTACAGGGTTTATAGGAAGGACAGAAGGGTGGGGAAAGGGGGAGGGGTGGTGATTTATGTAAAGAATGGCATTAGATGCACAAGGGATGAGGGTGAGGAGGGGAGGTCAGAGGCACTGTGGATGCAGTTCCTGGATTCAAGGGGTAGGAAACTAAGGCTAGGGGTGGTGTATAGGCCACTGCCGCAGTCCGAGGAATTGGATAGGGAGTTGGTGGATCAGATTCAGTGGGTATGTAGTAAGAGGAGCGTGGTGATCGAGGGGAACCTCAGTCTACCTGGGGTGGATTGGGGAACCCAAGCCACCTCTAGTGCCAGGGAACTGGTACTTTTGGATGCATTCCAGGGTAGCCATCTAGCACAGACGGTTGGTGAACCAACCCGGCTAGGTAATATATTAGACCTGGTATTATCAAATGGAGAAATGGTGAGGGAGCTATGGGTGGAGGACCCACTAGCTGGGAGTGATCACCTTTCAGTGTGGTCACGCTCAGCATGAGCAGGGAGGCTGTGGGGTCAGCAACAAAGGTAGTGGACTTCAGATGGGTGGACTTTGGGAGGATGAGGGGAATACTGAGGGGGGGTGCCTTGAGGGGATTAGGTCGGAGATGGAGGCACAACAGAAGTGGGATATCATAAAGTCTGGGCTGAGGGAGGCTACCGAAGCATGCACCAAGACTCTGAGCAAGAAGGCCAGGGTTAAGGTGCCATGCTGGATGACCAGGAATATGTTGGAGGGTGGAGGGCCAAGAGAGCAGCTTTTGGGAGACTGAAAAGAACCGGGAGGGAGGAGGAGGACTGGGAGATGTATGCGAGTAGGTACAAAGAGGTAACCAAGTTAGTAAGAGAGGCTAAGGCCTGCAAGGAGCTGAGGCTGGCTCAGGGCATCAGGGAGGAGGAGAAGGAATTCTACAGATATGTAAGGGAGAAAAGTAACTGCAGGGCCCAGATAGTCCAGATCAAGAGGGACAGGGAGTGGGTGGAGAAGGAGGTGGAACAGGCAGAAGTACTGAATGAATACTTCTGTTCTGTGTTCATGAGGGAGGTAGGAGGTCCACTACTTCTGTGGACTGGGAGGGTGGGGACGAGGGGGGAGGAGGAGGTGACTGACAGGGTGATTCTGGAAAGCAAGGTATTGGAAAGTCTGAAGGCACTTAGGGTGGATAAGGCACCAGGTCCAGATGGCATTCACCCTAGGGTGTTGAGCGAGATGACAGAGGTATTAGTTGGGCTGCTGGCTGACCTGTTCAACACCTCCCTGGACATGGGGTGCATGCCGCAGGACTGGAGGTTGGCTCATGTGCCTATCCACAAGAGCGGCCCAAAGGATGAGCAGGGTAATTCCAGACCTGTCAGTCTCACTTCCATAGTGGGTAAACTTATGGAAGCATTCTTGAAGGAGAGACTGGTAACCTTCCTGAAGGTCAGTGAGCTCCAGGATGGGCAGCAGCATGAGTTAGTCTCTGGGAGATCATGCCAGACCAACCTAATAGAAAACTATGACTGGGTCATAAGGGAGTTGGACAAGGGCCATGCAGTGGATGTCCTGTATTTGGATTTCATCAAGGCCTTTGATTCGGTCCCTCATGGGCAGTTAGAAGCTAAGCTGAAATATGTAGGGGTGGGGGCTAAGATGGCTAACTGGATCAATAATTGGCTGCAAGATAGACTGCAATGGGTGTTTGTGGGGGTGGGGATGCTGCTCTGCTAGGCCAGTGACCAGCGGTGTGCAGCAGGACTCTGTGCTGGGGCCAATGTTGTTTGGTTTGTTCATATCAGATATTGCACATGGGATTGGGAGCAAGATCAGTTTGTTAGCTGATGACACCACGATGGGGGCTGTTGTGGATAACAGAGGGGTAGCAGAAGCTACAGGGTGACCTAACCAGACTTGAGAAGTGGTCGGCAAGGTGGCAATTGGGTTTTAATGAAAAGAAGTGCGGAGTTATGCACTGCGGGGTGAAGAACCTGAGGAGGGAATATTGGTTGGTTGGGGTGCAGTTGGGTGTCACTGAGTAGGAGAAGGATCTAGGAGTCATAGTAATGGGGAGCATGAACAACTCTGCTCAGTGCTGGAAGGCTGCGGCTAAGGCCAATAGGATGCTGTGGTGCATTGCGCGGGGGTTCTCATCCAGACACAAGGATATGATCCTTCCCCTGTACAGGTCCTTGGTCAGGTCACATTTGGAGTACTGCATGTAGTACTGGTGTCTGTACCTGATGAAGGATATCAGGCTGCTTGAGGCGGTGTAGCATAGGGTGACAAAAATGATACAGGGGATGGGAGGCAGAACATACAAAGAAAGGCTGTGAGACATTTGAGTTTGTGAACCCTGGAGGAGAGATGGAATCGGAGGGATATGATTTAAACTTTCATATACTTGAGGGGGACCAACAAATCTGGCACAGGTAAGTTGTTTAAGCTGAAGAAACAAAGGGACATGAGGGGGCACAGGCTAAGAATGAAGGGTGGCAGATTCAGGAGGGAGATGAGGAGGCATTATTTCACTGAGAGGGTGGTGTCGAAATGGAATGCTCTACCAGAGGAGGTGGTGGCATGCTGGACAGTGGGCAGTTTCAAAACACCATGGGACAAAGCAAGGTGGGGCTGGGTAAACAACGCTGAGCAGTTTCTGAGGATGAGAGTGGGGATGGGGTTGGGATAGCTGTAGTATAGGGGTGCTAGCTGCACATTCGAGCAGACTTGATAGACCGTGAAGCCTGTTTCTGTTGGCATGTTTCATATGTTCGTATTCGAAATCCACTGTATTATATAGTGATAGTGATACTGTCAGCAGCAGGAGCAGATCTGGAAACACACATCCTAGTTTGAGGAGGAAAGGTATGTGAGCATTTTTGATCTCCCAAATTAAATATAACAAATGAATTTATAAAAATAATATATTAGGTAGTCGCCTGGCTGTAGAAGGTTTTGTGCAGAGCAGACACTGCAGCACAAGTTCATGCTGTGATCTATAAACCTGGAGACTGTGTATTTTTTAATATGATGATAGGTATTCTACTGGTTAAGTTATTAACCCCAAATCCACCTGCTGCCATGGGGCTGAGCGATGTGTTAACACACTAGCTAAAAATGCCTGCGCTGAGAAGGCTTAGTGGTGCAGAGGTCTGAGACCCTGGTGGTGTCTCATTTCTCACCATGCTGGCAACCCCAGTTCAGGACCATGCTCGACTTGCTGGGGGTCGATGGGGTGGGGGGGTGGCTGGGAGAGGATCAAGCTTCTGACTGTCAGCTCTCTTCTCCCAGATTGGGGTGGTGGGCCATCCTGGCTCTTGCCTGCCACCAAGTGGAGGCCTGTTGGTAGCGCTGATGCTTGGGAGGCAGATGTAAGTTGGGTGGGTGGAAGGGGCTGGTGGTTCCAGAGTGCAGGTGCACCTCCACTTGTATGTGTCCTCCCTCTTTCCCATAGCCTCAGGAGGGAGAAAATCAGAAGGAAAATGGAAGGTAGAGCTGGATTCAAGAAGCCCTGCCCAAAATGCTGTGGCCTGCCCAGTCATTTGGATGGGGTAAGGGGGACATCTGGATTGGGGGGGAGGATGCCCCCTGGCCTCGCCTTAGGGGGTAATCTACAGGGGAATTAACGCCCCCAGAAGAAGTGAGGCAGTCAGGCCAGCCGACACAGCACCGGGGGACAAGTCTGAACTGTTACCCAGTTAGCCAAGAAGGATAAACACTTTTATATGTAAGAAGAAAAAAAATGCTCTGGTATGTAAACTTACAAAACCTGGAGCTGTCCTGCACTACAACGGAGTGAGTTACAACACACCATTCCCAATGGTGCAGATCAGTTCATGTAAACACGTCTCTTGTCTATTGGAGAGGCAGGAAGTTGACTAGCAGCATCTTTTATTGCCTCGTGTCCCATGTGACAGTGATGCGGGGGGATTTACTAAGTGAGTTCTGACAGTCCATGCTTTTAAGTGCCTCTCCTTAGCCAATGAGCACTAATGAAAGCTATAGTCACAGTTTGGCAAACACCTGAGGGATAATTTAGTGAGCAATTCCTAGGAAAAGCAGAAGTCTTCACTAATTACAGCATTAATGACCTGGGGTTATGTGTAAACTTTTTTTTTTTATGGCTGTGTGCAGTTTGATGAAAACAAAAGCTTTGAAAGCAAAACATTCACTTCTACTGGCTAGACCTAGGTGTACACCTAAGAAACAAAAGATTAGATAAGAGAGAGTTATTTGAGGCCAGAATAACATGCTACTAATAGCGCAGTGCTGCTATAGAACAGTAAATTAGCATTTACTGAATAAGTGGTCTCTGACACATCATGGTCACATGGGACAGGAGCCACATATGAAAAGAAAAAGCAGTCAAAGATATAATCATGGTGATACCCAGGGGCCATAAAGCACATAGTTAAATTTTGGGGAAAAAATCCTTACAGCAAAAAGAGGAAAGGACACACTTGGACTATACACAAATCAAAACACTTTGCACAACAAATTGCTTTGTAGATGTTTACTGTAGTTCTTTTTTAGCCGCACATAGCTGTAGATTGCAGGTGATAGATAGAGGAATAGATAAATGCTTTTTTTTTTTTTTTTTTTTTACTTGAGGTAACTTTTAGGACTCAGAAAGCCCTATCTCACAAAGTTGTCCTGCAAAAGATTGCAATGACAAAAGAAAGAACTAAACTTAAAATATATACATTTCTAAAATACACAGAAAAATACATAGCAAATAGAAAAATATGAAATTCTATGTAAAATCTATTTTACATAGAAAAATATAACATTTTGACAAATGTACAGCATGGTTTCAGCAGGGGGTGTGGAACTTGAACTGCTTTGGTCAGGTTCATGAACGATCTGTATGTAAATATGGAGGGCGGGTTTTATACTGGTGCGGCGTTCGTGGACCTGACCAAGGCATTTTTACTTGTGGACCACCACCTCCTGTTGCATAAACTCAACAAATTAGGCTTTAGTACCCCAGTAATGAATTGGTTCTCAAGTTACATGATAAACAGGGAGCAAGTGGTTAAGGTGAACAGGATCCTAGCAAGTAAACGGGATGTAACACATAGTGTAACACAGGGGTCCATTCTTTGACCCCTGTTGTTAACATTATCAGAGACTTGCCAAAAAACTGTGGCTCATTTAATGTAATATTGTATGCTGATGATGTGATTTTATATTTGGCAGATGTAGAAGTTTTGAGAAAAATTTTGAAGAATTATTTAGTTGATTTACATATAATAAGTTGCTGATGAATAAAAATAAATTGATGACAATTTTGTACAGAACAAAAAGCAAATAAAAACTCTGGTGACTTGATTGTTAAAAATGTGGATGGGAGTAATGTAGAAAAGGCAAATCATTTTAAATACCTGGGATAATTTTAGATTCACATTTAACATTTGCTATACACACTGACCCAGTTTGTGACTCATTACATCGAAAGTTGGTGCTTTGTATTCTGTTAAAGATGTTCTTACAGACTCCTCAAGGAAGGCAATAGCAAAGTCCTGTCTCTTGCCCCCTTTGGATTATGGGAGTGTTGTGTGGGGTGGGGCATCTGAAAGAGTTTGTTGTAAGAGGACTGTAATGTACAGTGCAATTGCTGGATTTGCTTTAAGGGAAAGACATAATGAACATCTCTGTAATTTGTATTGCAAGTTAAACTGGCTACCATTAGATCTTGGGGGGCAAGTATCATTTAAATAGCTTGGTATACAATGAATTAAATAAGCATTTGTCAATGCCAAATGTTTGCTTGCTGGCATTGGCAGCGGTAGTGTAGAAGTTACAGAGCTGCGCAATAGGAGTGGCAGTGAAGTATTGAACTGAAGCCAACCCCACCACCACCCTGCAGAGAGTGACAGGCATTGGGGTGTGCCTTTGGGTCGTCGGGCATAACGGCCATGCCATTTCACCACACCCCACCCTGCAGACACTGACAAGTGTCACGGTGTGCCTTGGGGTCTTTGGCCCTTATGCGCACCCCATTCCATCAGGAAATACGGGTGAGATGGGTGCTGTATAGGAAAATGGGGTGAACTTTGGGGCCAAAGAGTCCAAGGCATACTTCAATGCCTCTCACTGGCTGCAGGGTGTAGAATGGTATGAGCATTGCAGGCAAGAATCCCAAGTCACATCCCTGATGCCTGTCATTCTCTACGGGGTTGAGCGTTATGGTTGGAAACTGTAATACCTCAGGCATTCGTTGGTATTTTCACTCCAAATTTTCAACATATTTTTTTTGTGACCCCACCTCATGAACAGTGGCAGTATCAGTTTGTTAGCGAGCTGCTTATGCACAGCGACTATGGCATTTAGCACCACAGGTGCAAACACATTCCGAACAGGATGTAAAAAATGACAGCTGTACTGTTCGTGGGGAGGTGTAAAAAATGGCAATGTTGCAAATCTGTAGTAAAAATATAAAAACATTGGTGAAGTCAAGAGCGTGCATAGAAACTGTGCAACGCACACCCGTAACGTAATTAGTTTGGGAATTTTTTACAGCAGATTGTCAACACAGGCATTTTGGGAACTCCGATCATGAACAGTGTCACTGTGATTTTCTTTATCTGTCCCGAACAATGATTTCCTACAGTGACCACGCATCTCTGCGCTGAAAGTGTGAAAACACATTTCAGCCATGTTGTGAAAAATGACAGCTGTACTGTTCATAAGGAAGTGTGGAAAAATGCCACTGGTGAAAATCTGGACTGAAAATATTACAAAGTCATGAACTTACGAGGGTGCGTGGAAACTGTGCAATGCTCACTCATAACACAGTCATTTTATGGACTTTTATCACCAGATTTTCAACATAGCCATTTTAAGACCTCTGCTCATGAACAGCGTAACTGTGATTTTCTTAATCTGTCCCAAACATTGCTTTCGCACACTGACTGCACCATTGTGTGCTACATGTGCGAAAACACATTTTGGGCAACATGTGAAAAATGGCAGATGTACTGTTCATAAGGAAGTGTTATAAAATGACAATGTTGAAAATCTGGAGTGAAAATATTGAAAATTCGCAAACTTACGAGCGTGTGTAGGAACCGGGCAACGCACGCTCGTGAAAGTCATTTTAGGAATTTTTCACCAAATTTTAACATAGCCATTTTAAGATGTCTGCTCATGAACAGTGTCACTGTGATTTTCTTAATGTGTCCCATACATTGATTTCGCACACCGACTGCGCCATTGTGCGCTACATGGGCGGAAACATGTTTTGGGCAAGATGTGACAAATGACAGCTGTACTGCTCATAAGGAAGTATAATAAAATGGTAATGTTGAAAATCTGGAGTGAAAATATTGAAAATTCACGAACTTACGAGCGTGCGTAGGAACTGTGCAATGCACACTCGTAAAACAGTCATTTTTTGGAATTTTTCCACCAAATTTTCAAAATAGTCTTCTTGATAGCCCACCTTATGGACACTGGCAGTGTCATTTCTTAATCAGGCTCGAAAGGTGATTTCGCGCAGTGACTGCGAAATCACCCTTCGGGCCCGAATAACGCCATGACAGTGACATCATTCATGAGAAAGGGTCCCCAAAACCCCATGTTGAAAATTTGGCGCAAAGAATGCCTGAGATATGCAACAAAGTTGGAAAAACCCTGTCTATCCCATTATACAGCTTACCGGCATTTCCTCAGTTCGCGGTCAGCTTTGAAGAGTGCAGATGTGTTCCCGGTCCACCGAAGATCGTCACGCCGAGGTCCGGAGGTAAGTATGGGGTGAGGAGGGGTGTGGGGAGGCAGGGTGGGCAGTGGGTGGGTGCGGGTTGTGGGAGGGGGGCAGGGAGAAGTGCCGAGGGACAGTTTTTAATTTCCAGGTTTTTTTATCAAAATGACGGCGGGACATTTGCCACACTTGGGTGGGCTCCCAGCATGGCACAAGGATGGCTGGTTGGGGGGGGTGTGGAGCCGATGTGGGATTAGGCACCCCGTCGGGCCATATCATCAGTTGCCATGCTGGGGTGGGCTCCCAGCGTGGCACCCTGTACTCGGGGGAGGACAGTGGAACCGACGGGGATTGGGCACCCCATCGGCTATACCATGACTGGGCACCCAGCGTGGCATGTGGAAGGCTTTGGGGAGCACAGCACAGCCAGCGGGGATTGGGCACCCCGTCGGCTATACATTATTGTGCGTGGGAAGGGCAGCACGCACTGTGCGTGTTTGTGTGTGTGTGTGTAGGGGCTGCTCGCGAGCAGGCGATATCTGATCGCTGCTCACTGAAGCGTAGCTCCCCCTTTCAACTGTACTCCACTGCATTTTGGAGCTGTCATAGACAGCTCCAGCAGGCATGGGAGAACTGCGGCCTGCCAACACACTGACTGAATTGGAAGAGGGGGTGACACACTTCCGAAAACTCGGATGATGGCACTATGTTTGTTGCACATGCGTGCAAGCAAACATAAAAACGGGATGAATGGGCCTTTAACTAATATCATTATGTTAATGAAAACATACAGCATTTAAGATCTGATGAGACCCTGACACTATATATACCTAATATTTTGCTTGCAGTGCTGCAAAACATTGGAATGCAATACATCCTGAAGTAAGGAGTGCTAGTAAATTTTCCATTTTTCATTTAACATGGTACTAATTATCACTGATAGAATGAGCTGGTTCATACACATTTCCTATATCTCTTTTCTTCTGACACCCATGTACTGTTGTGTTTAAATCAACGACCTAAGAGACAGGAATGTACTACTTATTAGTATTTGCTTCAAGCTCTGTAATATTGTGATATATTGTTACTCTCTGAACCAATAAAAGTATATCAGAGTTAAAAGAAAAAGGAGTGCTAGTAGCTTAAATTGTTTTAGGAAACTGTATAAACAATGTTTCCTGATTGAAGCAAAGTGTAAATATTTTTAAATATTTAAGTTAATTTGTATGTATTTGTATTTGTGTCCCGGGTCGTGCCTGTAAAAGGGCCTTTAGGCCCAGTGTACTCACCTGGTTAACAAAATAAAATGAAATGAAAGAATAAATAAATCCAACAAAAAACCACTAGAAACAATAGACACGCATTTGTCAGGTAGGTCTTGGATCTGTTGTAGAGAATGATAAAGGCAGAGCATTATTATAGTAAAGAGAGAGTTTGCAATGACGTCTGTGAGTAGCAATGTTTGTCTCTGTATTTTCATTTCTGAAGCAGGGTACAGGTTTTTGAAAGTTTTAAAAGTTTAAAAATTTTCATTATTTGTAGATGCTGTCCACAGATAAGGACTGCTTGACCCACCTAGTCTTCCCATAAATTCCACCCTAATAGTAGTCCCCAAGCCACTACTGGGGGGGCTGTTATCCCTGCCCCTCCTTTAACCACTATGCCCATGTGTTTATTCTATGCATTCATAAAACCTGTGATTGTTTCAGCCCCCACCACCTCTGCTGGGAGGCTGTTCCAGTCATCCACTACCCTCTTTGTGAAGAAGAACTTCCTTATATTACTCCTGATCCTACCCTCCTCTAACTCCATATTGTGACCCCTACTCTTAGAAGATCCTTTCTTCTGGAAAATACTCTCCACCTGTACCTTGTTTATTCCCTTGAGGTATCTCAATCATATCCCCCCGCCTCCTCCTGTCCTCCAGGGTTCATTTCTTAAGCCTCTCTTCATAGGGTTTTCTATGCAAGCCCTGTACCATTTTGGTAGCTGTCTGCTGCACCCTCTCCAACCTGTCCCTGTCCTTTCGAAGGTGGGGCCTCCAAAACTGCACACAATACTCTAGGTGTGCTCATCGGCGACGTAAACAGGGGAAGTATTACCTACCTGCTTCTGCTGGAGATGCTTCTCCCTATGCAAGCAAGCATATGGTTAGCCTTTCCCACCACCTTCCCACACTGCTTTACCACCTTCATGCCATCGGTAATGCTAACTTCCAGGTCCCTCTCTTATCTTGCGACATCTAGTACCTCTTCCCCAAGTGTATATGTCGCCCCCAGGTTCTTGTGGCCCAACTGCATAATCTTGTACTTCTTTGCATCAGATCACAGCTGTCACCTTTTTGGCCACTCTTCTAACTTTTCTAGGTCCTTCCTCATCCTCTCTACTCCACTTTGTGTGTCCACCCTGTTGCTGAACTTTGTGTCATCTGCAAATAGACATACCCTCCCTCCCAGTCCTTCTGCCATGTCACTTACATAGATATTAAAGAGTACCGGTACCAACACTGGCCCCTGTGGTACCTCGCTAGTCACCCTTCTCTCCTCAGAGTGTACCCTGTTTACCACCACTCTTTGGCTCCTATCCCTAACCAAGTTCTTTACCCATTTCAATTAAATATATTGGTACAGTGCTGTGGTATTTGCCATTACAAATATGTGATAACATCATCCCATGACATCCAGAGTATGCATCTACCAAATACATTGAATAGGTGAGCTCAAGGGAAAAGGGGGTGGGGGATTGTTTAACCAGGAAAAGCACAGTAAGCCAAAGCTTGTTTCCAGGTGTGACATGGGAGCACAAGGAAGTTAAGTGACTTGTTCAGGGTCACACAGTATGCAGGTGGGAGCTGTGGGATTCAAACCCAGGTCTCCAGGTTTGCAGCTCAGTGCCCTAAACCACAGCACTATACTACCTCCCTCAAGGGAAGAGACTTTTAGAAATTTCAACTTGTGGTCATATTTAATTATTTTTTATTTATTTATTTAGTTGACCAGGTAAGTGCACTAGACAAATCCTGCCTATTTTTAGGCACAACCCAGGGAAGGGGGTACAGATGAATGCCAACTGACCTTGAACCAGATTAAGCTGTTGGTGGTATTTTTTCAGTAAATGAGAGAAATTTGGCCAGGAGACCAGGGAAATTGCCCTACTGTTTTCGATCAGTGCCATGGGATCTTTAACATCCACCTTAACTACCACCAATCCAGGCAGATGGGACCTCGGTTTAACGTTTCATCCGAAAGACGGCACCTTAGAAGTGCAGCACCCCTCTCATGCTGCACTATAGTGTCAGTACTGGGATATTAACCCACGTTAACATGAGTAATTAATTACGTAACTAGGCCATGACATGCACGGCAACCCCTTGTGAGGGAAGGCTTCTCGGCCCATTACATGGTGTTTCCTGTGTGACAGAACACTGCACAGTACCTTCCAAGACTTGGAACAGTGGTGAGCGACATTCTTGGCCCCCATCTTTGTGCTGCCCAGCTGGCTTCCTGAACTCACGTCACTGGCATCCGGAGTACAACATGCTACCCGCTGGGTCAAATGGCTGCAAACAATGTTTCATCACACAACTTTTTTTTTTTTTTTTTTTTATATTTTGATCCGAAACGTTTAACAGTCTTTTTATGATTCTCCCTTCTGAACATGACAGATGTCATTTTTTTTGAGGGGGTCCAACCCCCCCCCCCGTCTTTTCAGACCCATCCGCCTGCCGCCCCATGCCCAGGCTTACCCCCCCAGGCAGGGCTGCTGAGGAGGCTTCCCACTCCCAATGGACATTGTGGGCAAGGCCCGGATTACCCTCTTTTGACATACTGGTGCCGATCTCAGTGATGCCCCCAGCCTCCGCCAGGGGTCCGTCAAGCACCGACACTCTTCCCCTCCCTCCCCCCAAAGAAGGAGAACAGTCTCAACGATGCCTGATCCCTCTCCTCCACGGCCAGCCCTCTCACCCCCGGGTCCATTCCCAAACCCGGGTCGTCGGCATTGCAAGTGGAAATCTAACCACTGCGTCGGCGGGCTGGCCTGACAGATGTCATTTATAAAGTATTGACTGAAACATCATTTTGCACTGCAAGTGCAAAAACATGTTTTTGACTGGATTTGAAAAACAACACCTGTTACATTCATGAAATGGTGTGAAATAATGGCTATGTTGAAAATGTGGGGTCAAAATATTAAAAATTACTAAAGTTATGAATGAATGTTGAAAACTGTTGACGTACCTTCATAGTTCTGATGTTTTTTAAGATTTTGACCCCAAATTTCCAACCCAGCCGTTTTATGACCCCACGTCGTGAACCAGGTAGGTGACATTTTCCAACTGCTGACCGAAAGATTTCACTGAGCGACTGCAAAATCACTTTTGGGCCAGATTTGAAAAAATTTACCTACCTTGTTCATGAGATTGGGTCCCAAAATGGTCATATTTAAAGTTTGCTGAAAAAATATTGAAAAACAGCAAAGTTATAAGTAAAAGTTCAAAACGTATTGAAAATACATTATCCAAATTTACCTTGTTTCTTCACTTCCTGGCTGGCATTGAAGGAAAAAGGACATGTTTTCTAGAAGTGGCAGTGGACCATTTCAAGGTGAGGGAGGGTATGGGGTGGTGGGTACTGAGTAGGGGATCGGGGTGGGTGTGTGGCAGGTCGGAGTCAGCTTTGAAATATATCGATGGATGGTTTTCCGTGTTTCGGGGTAAAAAAAAAAAAGACTACCAGGAACCATTTTTTTCTTTCAGCAAGGGTGACACAGGGGATTTGGAACCCCAGTGTCACAGATGTTTGGCAGCACTGGGGTGGGCACACCATTGTCCACACATTTTAAGGGGTTGGGGGTACACTATGTTGGCGGTGGTGGTGGGGGTTACATGAATAGAGGGACAGGAGGAGTTTGTGCTATGGGCTCCCTGTTCATGGACAGGGCTTGGATTCAGTGCTGCATGTTTTGGGGAGAAGAGCAGGCTGAGCAGGACACCTCTCAGCTGCTTGCTGGACGGAGTCATACAGATGAAAGGTTCCTGCCGCCATGTGACAGGAGCAGCAGGCTCATTAAAACTACACAGAGTTTCCACTTGCAAGCAGCAGAACACCATTATGATCAACCTTGCAGATTATAGGTCTATTACGATCCAGTTCCCTGCCGTCTGAGCTGCATTGTATCCCACAGTGACATGCCTCTGAAGGCTGCTACTGTGACAGTATGTTTGCTTCGCATATGTGTGCAAGCAAACCTAAAAAATAATATATGCAAACTAGATTAACTATACATCACGAAAACTGTTCACACATAACTAAACATCTTTTGACAAAGACCATAATAAATGTGCAAATTGTTATTGTTTTGTCCTAATTAGACAAAATTGCATCCTTCAAGAGCTACTGATGCCTCAAAGAAAACTTTAAAAACATAATAATTAGGTACAGTTCTGCCTGCATTCCATTTATATTTTATATATTTCTCCTCCCCAATATTTATTACTAAGGAAATTTGCATGAATATATTTTATCCCTTTAGAGTCCATCTGCCTCTACAGTTTACTCCCTACTTCAAGTCATAATCCTCTGTTATGACATCATAATCTGTTGCCATGGGAGTAGCTGTGATATCATAAGCAGTTCTCTGTTACTTCAGGTAGGGAGAAAGCAACAGCAGTAGACAAACTCTTCAGGAACAAAGATCCTGTTTTCATACAGATGACCACAGTAATAATTAATGGGGAGGAGGAATACATGCACTGATGGGAAATACAAGCTGGACTGTGTCTGAGTATTAGGTTTTACTAAAGTTCTTCTGAACATGTCACCAGCTCTTTAAAGATTATTATTTTATCAGTATTCTGTGTTACTGGTAACAGTTCATTCCAAGTGTTAGGAATGTAATAATTGGATGTCATTTTATTGTATGAATTTGAAACTACTGTCACAGTTAATGCCCTTTTTGTATAGCCCTTAGGTTGTATCCATGATCTTGCACAGCACATCTTTCGCTGGGTGAGACACTTGTTTCTCTTTTAATTCTCTTGAATGCCACCACCACCCACAGCTTTTTCCTTTTTAGACATAGAGTTTCAACTTAATCTTTGATACATGGTGCAGTGGTGGCAGTCAGAAGAGCACCGCAGCACAAAACAAGCCATTCTATTATAGGTTAAATCCCATGTATTTAGTAATATAGTGCTGGTGTTTTGGTAGACAATGCTACCATACAGTATATCAAGACCAACAATAGAAATTGCTGTGCGATTTTTCTGCTTGCATCTTTAGGTATTACATATACTTTATGTTATGACATCCCATAACTGGAGTTTACTCACAGTTTTAATAATATGGGTGCCAAATGTAAGGCAGCTATCAGTCTCATCCCCTAAATATTTACAAGAGTCTGTGTTTACCCAAATAGTTCCATTGTGTAACTTAATATCTAGTTCTAATGTTGATTTTTATTTGGAAAGTGCATCACCTGAATTTATTTGCACTTAAAACCATTTTTTTTTTGCTCCTCCCCTGCGTCTCGGCCGGCCTCTCCTTCGAGCTGCCTAGGACCTCAGCCCAGGCAACCCCCGCTGCCGCCCCATACTGCAGCCCCCCAGGGTAACCCGACATATCCCTTCGTTGGGTGGATCCTCTTCTTCCCAGGAGAATGAGCCTCACTGACTTACTTTCTTGGCCCTGGGTGCTGCTGGGGTTGGCCCTGGCTATCCAGGGTCTCCATGGTGGTGAGGGTCCAGCGGCTGTCATTGAGTTGGTTGATATGCCCTTTTTCTGTTTTTCTCTGCCCTACCCCACCAAATTCTCGGCCTTGTGGGTGGTGTCCTTGGGTGGGGGGCATGTTGAGGCATCACGTCCCCCTAGCATGCACCCAATACACCCAGAGGTGCCCAGGCAATACCCACCCTCTCAGGAGGGAAGGGTCCAATGGACGCTTGTGCAACCACTCCCTGCCGGACTCCGCTCCTGGTACCTGGGCTTTGGGATGTGAACTCAGGTCACCAGCATGCCGAGAGAACACCTTCACAGGGTGCTGTGGAGCCGGCATTAATATAATTTTTGATTCTTTAAGCAATTGTTGTAGAGTGTTAAAATCTATCTGTAATTTGTATTATAGTTTACTAGTGTTATTTGCTCTACCAATGTGAACTATGTTGTCTGCATAACATCTAACATCATAGTTTGTAATAACTTATGGTAGGGGATTAACATATATCAGGAACAAAGTGGGGCCTAAAATGAGTCCGTGGGGTACTCCTCTAAATAGGGACCCTTTATGTGAAGAGGTGACACCAACAGTCACTTATTGAGTTCTGTCTATTAGATACGAATGAAACCAGTCAATTATCTGAGTTGAAATACCGGTCAGTGAGTACTGTAAATAAAATATGGTAGTCTACTAAATCAAAGGCTTTGGAGAGGTTGACGTACACCGCACCAGTGGACTCTCCCTTTTCCGGACCCTTAGCTATAGCATCAGCAAGTCTGTTATTGCGGTGCCTGTTGACCTCCTTGCCCTAAATCCTGACTGAAAAGGCATGAGTAAATTATATTCGAGATATTCTTAAAGTTGTTGACTAGTCAATTTCTCAAAGAGTCTGGAGACTGCTGATAGTTGGAGAAGGAGAAGAATCATTATCTGTATAATGCTTTGCATACACGTTTTGTCCCAAAGTGCTATATAAGCAGTGTTAGACTGGTAGTGAAGTGACTAAATGTGTAGTGGCAGCCATTTTGCACATCAACACCCACACACAGCCTTGGACAATTGCACAAGTTGGTTTTATGGGAAGGGGACTGTTGGCCAGGACACAGGACAGTCCCCTACTGTTGTGAAAAGTGCTTGGGTTCTTTTACTTCCACCTGGATACCCACCAAGACAGCACCAGAGATGAGTGGAAGGGGCCTCAGTTTAATGTCTCATCCAAAGGACAGCACACCCCGACATCAAAACAGCTTAGGCCAACTTCCATAGATCCCAGCAAATAAACCTACTTCACCACCCTAAGCAACTCTGGGGAAGCACCAATGAAATGCTTGGAAAGTCAAAGAAATGCTGCCCTGCACTATTATAATCGATAACTCCATGGTTGCTGGCAATGAAAAGATTGCTAATACATTCAATAAAATGTTCTGCGACCTGTCATCGTACATTCCTGACCCCCCCACCCACATCACCACTCTTGCTGAGCTCCCCAACTCCCCACCCTGACCCAAATTCTATTTTAAAAAGCTCTCCCAGAAGGAAGTATTCACCTACCTTACTAAGTCTAAAATATCTACCTGACTAGGCCCAGATAACATCAACATGGAGCTCCTCAAACGTGTCCTGCTGGAGGTTACCCATCCCTTGCAGTTTATCTTTAACCTGTCCCTATCCACTGGCAAAGTGCCCGAGCTGTGGAAAAAAGCTTGTCACTCTGGTACATAAGGGGGATCCTGACAACCTTCCTTCTTACTGTTGCCCTATTGCCATCTTGTCCCCGGTGTCTAAAATCTTGGAGAAATCCATCAGCGATCAGCTTACCCACTATTTAAATAATCATGGGTTCTTGCTAGGGAGCAACACGATTTCAGGAAAAATCACAGCACTACAACAGCTCTGCTGAATTTACAGCTGCTCTACACTGTGCCCTTGACAAAGGTGAAATTGCCAGATCCATATATATAGACCTCACCAAGGCATTCAATCTTGTTAACCATGCCCTCCTCTGCCACAGACTTCTTTCCCTGGGATTCTCCTCCAATGTAGGGACTTGGTTCACAAACCACCTGAAAGGCAGAACCCAAGCAGTAAAATGATGTACAGCACTTTCCAACACTCAACCAGTAACCATTGGTGTGTCCCCCAAGGGTCCGTCCTTGGACCTCTTTTATTCTGCCTTTTCATCAATCAATTACCCTCTGTCTGCAAGTCCTCTAATGTTCTGCTTTATGCAGATCATGCGGTCCTCTTTATCAGTGGTACAAACCTGGGGATTCTGCAGCAGACACTCCAGTTGGACTTTAATGCCATTCAGAACTCATTCTCCTCCAACCTTCTTGTGTTGAATGCTAAGAAAACTAAATGCATGGTCCTTTCCACCTGTAATAAATCCCATTCCTCCCCAAAACTTACTGTAACAACTTCAGCTGGCACTCTCCTGGAGCAAGTGGTCACCTTCAGGTATCTTGGTGTCACCATAGACCCAACCCACTCCTTCAAAGCCCACATTGACACCCTAGTCAAAACTGCCAACTCGAGGCTCGACCTTCTCTTCTGTCACAGAAACAGCTTCCTCCCTGAAATCAAAAAACTACTAGTTCAATCCCACATCACTTGTCTGATAGACTATGGGATCACTGTCTATGGCTCTGCAAATGATGGTGAGCTCCCTAGAGTTCGGGGTGTCCTCAACAGAACCTGACATTTTGTCCTAGGCCTAAAACGTGACACACACACATGTGTACTGTACAGTAGCCTCAACTGGCTTAATCTTGAATCCTGGCTATGTCTCAATACCCTAGTCACGGGACGGAAATCACTTTGGAGCTCTCTGCCCCCAGGCCTTCAAGCCATGTTCGACCTTGTTGACTAAACATACGCCACCAGGGGAGTGGTGCAACATACTTACTCCTACCATGAAGGAAAACCTCACTAAGACAAGCCAGCTTTTCTTACAGATTTGCCAAACTCTGGAACTAACTGCCCACTCTTAAAAGCTGATGGCACCCTCTTCCAATTTAAATTAGTTCTCTTCTCCCTCTCCTCATCTGGTCCCACTGATGCTAAATTAACTTCTGTGAAATGTTGCTAGGAATTGTAAACTGTTATTAATATGTTTTAATGACGTCCACAGCCTGAGCAGGGCAGCACCTAAATGTAGAAGGCAACAATATTGTGATTCAAAAATGTATCAGTTGTCCATGTCCAATGTGCAGTGAGTTTTGCACTGCCTCATTGTTGCATTTAATGTACTGTATTCCCTTGTTCTTCTCCTGTCGATGCTGACTCTAAACCCTTTGAAAATAGGCCCTGCCTAAAGTATTTTATGTGGAATAAATAAATAAAATAATTACAGCACCCCCCTATTACTGCACTTGGGTACCAGCATTGATGGTACGAGCCCAGTTCCTGTGTGGGACAAGAACACATGACCTTCTGGCACAGAGGCAGATGTGCCACTAACTGAGCCACACTGTCACCAGGTAATGGAGTTATTGCTCTTACCTCCTTTAAAAATGGTAACTGCCCTGGAACATTTTCAGTCATCTTGGAGAACAGAATGCTGTAGACTTTGATTAAAAAATTTAGTAAGTACAGTGGCAATTAAGTCAGCTGAATGTTTTAACAATTTAATTTTGATTTGGTCAGAGCCTGTTAATTTTTTAGCATTTAACTTTTTGATTTCTCACAAAACATCTGATAAATTTTAAGTTTTAAAGTAAAATAAAAAAAAAAACAGTAACATTGTCTGACAGTAGAACCACTTGAAAATTGTGATTATCGTCTTTTGAAAGTTATCCTTCTCTGTCTCAATGTCTGGTAGATTGCATAAGTAGGAGTTTAACATATTTGTTGTTTGTGAAGCTGGTAGCTGTTATCTTATCCTTCCTTGTCCTTAAAACTAATTTTTGGTCCTTTCTTGGTTACACCTTCCATTTGCTTTACTAAACTGTAATACATGGCTGGACTTGTTAGTTGGTTTATTTTGTTCTTAAAGTTGGTGTGTTTTTTTTTAAATCGTGCTCTTACATTTGTTTCTGAGTTTTTGAAAGCATCCCAGTCTTCTACCTTCAGTATTCTGTTTGCTTTTTCCAAACTCTGTCCATTAATTTCATTTGCTTCTTAATTTTCTTGGTGACCCAGAGGAGATGGTTCTTTATCTGCTTATTAAGTTTGAAAGGGACATTGTTATTGCATACTGTAAAGAAGTAATCTGAAAATTCCTTCCCTGCCAAATCTGCATCTGGAATTATCTCAACCCTGTTCCAGTTTGTGCTGTCTGCTCTGTGAAACTTGATAAACAGAAGTTTTCACAACATCTTATGAAATCATAGTTTGTACGCTTTTGACATTGAGCTTAGATCCAGTATAACAGTGATCTCCTAGAATAGGTGTCCCTGTCAGCGTCTCCCTCATTTCGATATCTGATGGGGTTTTTTTGTTTGCTTTATCTGTTTATCTCCCCTGCGACCCTCACCTACCTCACCTTCAGGCCAGTTACCACAAGGACTCTCACCTCTCTTGTCTCCGCCGCTGATCCCCGACCCCATATCGCAGCCACCTCAGGGTAATCCGACGTAACCCTTCATCGGGTGGGTCCTCCTCTTCCGAGGAGAAATGGCCTAATGGCCTAGGCATTGGCCCTGGGTGCTGCTGGGGCCGGATCAGCTGTTGCGGAGCTCGAGGCACTGGTCCAGGTGGCCGTCATCTGGTAGGAGGAGGCGGCATTTTCTAGTTTTCCTCAGATTCCCTGGCGCGCCAGCTGAGCTTCCCTGGTCTCCACCGGGGCGACCAAGCGATGCTGTTCCCCAACCCACCCCAGGGGAAGAGAGCAGTCCTCGGGATGCCCAATCCTACTCCTTCCCCTGCCGACCCTCTGACTCCCGAGTCCGTTCCCGAACCCAGATCGCCAGTGTGGTGTGAGGTAAGGTGCCAGCGCCTCAGCCCTCTACGCCACTGATACTTGATGTTTTAAATATGAAGTCTGAGATGTTGGCCAGAATCTGTTGGGACCCCTTCTTTGTAGGAGCATCTATTATCTGGTTCAGGCACATGGAGGAGGATTTTGAGCAAGACTGTCCCCTCTGGACCTGCCTCAGGCTGCATTAAAATCCCCCATTAGGATGGTTTCCCTGCCGCTTATTATTAGGGATAATTTCGAAGCAGGTTCTTCAAAGGTCTTTTGGTTTTTTTAGTTTTTGGTGGTGAATAGAGTACTCCAATACACACTTTTTTGGAAGAGGGAGAAAAACGAACACCACCTTGATTACCTCCACATTTCCCATGAACAATAAATCAGTTGTGACCCAAATAGTTTTTAACATAAAGAACTACTCCCTTTTTGGATCTATGATATCTGCATTTGCCTTAGCCTTTAATGGATATCTCTAAATCCAGGTTCTATTCTGAGAGCCACGACTCTGAGATCCCTATGATATCATAATGACCATATTAGTGGGATTGAAATTGGCACCAGCCATGTGCCATACTGGTAGATTTTGTATCAGGCTACTAACATGTTCCTTTAACTAGTTCTGCTGGCTAGTGTTGGCAAAAAGTAATATGCTGCTTCTGTTGCCTCCCTTCTAAATCTCTTCTTTGAACTTGGGCGTGTCCCCAGTCCTGGAAGCAAGGGTCCTTTCTCTTCACAAAGGAGGTGACACCTATGCTCCTGGGAGCTACTGTTCTATCTCTCTCTACTGCCTATACTGGCTGAAGTGTAAGTAAAAATTAATCCTCTAACGGCCCTTGTCCTTCCTTGACTTCACTTCCTTTCCCTCCCCTTTCCAGTCTGGCTTCCACAAATCATGCTGTACTGGCTCATCCCTACTGCAGTTCACAGATTCTGTCTTGAAGGGTATGGATAATGGTCAGTTCACCTCTGCCATCTTTATTTATTTTTATTTTAAATGTTTGGATGGGAAAGGCACACCGAGCAAAAAGTTTGTATGTGCGTGCTAGGTTAAGTGACTTGCTTAGGGTCACACAGTATACAAGTGGAGGTAGTCTAAATCAAACCCAGGTCTGCTGGAGTTAAAAAAGCTTGTTCACAGTTCATTGTTTTATCCTGTAGGCTATACACCAAGCTTGTTGATCGAGACTCGACTTTTGACACTGTGGCCTATCCTATTCTTCTCATCAAATTGATGGGGGCAGGCCTTTATGACCTTTAGGTTGGCTGGTTTAGCTCTTATCTTTCTGACCATCACAATTCTGTTCAGATCGGTGATCCCCTATTGTATCCCCCCCATCCAGTCAGTAGTCCCACAGGGCTCTAACCTATACCCTATCTTGTTCTCAATCTTCCTCAGTGGCATCCCTTCTGTCCATATTTCCTGACCCATTCACATGTACACACTCAAATTTTCTTCTGGTGTTTCACCATCTGAGTTGAAAGTATCCTTTTAGCATGATTTTGACAATGCCCAATGCTGACTCTGCCCAAACAAACTGTCACTAAATGCCAAGGAAATGGTCTAATTGACCTATGGCACTAAAAAAAGGTTAGCGAGGCTCACCAGTACCCTGATCTTCCTTCCTTCCCTTTCCCTTCCCTCTCTTTCTTTCTCTCTCTCTCTCTCTCTCCCTCCCTCCTCCTTCCTTCCTCCCATGCATACTGACCAGGACTTCCTTTGACTGCTGCCAGTTAGCCATCTTCCCATCCATTGAGGCCCTTTCTCACTGGTGTTCCTGGGACTCTGAGAGATGACACACTGCAGCAATGCCTCCGAGGCAGGGCCTGTCTACAGTGCCATGGCAGTCTTCCCCCTCAAAATCCAGCTTTCCGTGATGGAAGTGAATGTTCAGAGCCACCCTAGGAGCCAAGAGGAGAAAAGCTGATAGGGATTTGGACATGAGGGAGAGGGAAGCGTCATCTGTAAAACCATCTGCCTTTTTTCCCTTAAGTCTCTGCTTCTGGGAATGTGCTCTCTGGGTACCGGCAAACGTCATGCACCGTGGACACAATTAGCCTCCATTGAGTATGCTTGCAGGCTTCCAGCTACAGTAGAGCAGTGGTATGCACAACCCTCTTTCCCCACAGGAGGAGAGTGTCCTGAAAGACACTCGATTCTCCACCCTCAAGTCAGCCCATGATGCCTCGATCCCAGTCCTGAACATGGGTTGCTGGTATCCTGACAGTAATTCTACTGCCATCCTGTAGACTGTTGGTCCTCTTTTGGCTGTTCTGCCTACCTGTAGACAGAGCTATCACTGTTTCCTCCCGTAAGACAGTGACTACTAAATCAGGGTGGAGCCATTTTGGGCTGGGATCTACCACCATCACAGTCCTGGAGGGACAAGTTGTATTTACCTTTTATTGCCCCTTAATTCCTCCCAGCTCTTCAAAGAGATCATACACCCCACCCTGCCCAAGCAGTTGTGACTTCTACAGGATGCACAAGCATGTTCTTGTAGATTATCTCCATGGCCATGGTGGTAGTGTGCTAGTGCTGACATGGGAAAGGGCCTTATCACGGTTCTGCTGTCATAATGTTTCTGATTTTTTTGTTTTTTTTTATTTCATATAGTGCTTTTCCTACACATTGCATCCCAAAGCACTCTAGAATGAGTGAGTCCAAAGGTGAAGTGACTTCAAACTCAGTTGTGATGCCCTGTTATAACATGGGTTAGGTGAAGCACCGTATATCATTGGTGGAGAGCTGTCAGTTGTCCATGGATTAAATTTCTTATTTAATCCATGCTTTCTATGCCTGATCTTTTTCCTTGCACAGGAGCAGACCTGAGCACATCATGGAGGGATCTACAGATTGAAGTCTGCTTGTTCCTCACAGCAGCCATTGTTGTTTTGTGGATAAGCGAGCAGATAACAGAGTAGCCTCCAGGGTGTTAGCAATGTATATATATCCTTGTTTGGTAGCCCAAGTAGAAATATGTGGGCTAGACGACAGGTTTTCTAATGCAGAAGCCATTGTCCTAGATGTGAGAAAAGTATACAATGTCAAACATGGCTCTGGTCACTTCACAGACACCTGACAGTTACGAGATGCTAGTTGTGAACAGTGTGATCCTGCCCCCCCCCCCGACCTCGATTCACAGGGTCAACAGCAGCTGACGGTTACTGCATGTATGTATCGGAAGAGCAATACAGAGGAGTACAGTGAAAGACAGTAAGGGACATTTCAGTGTCCAGTCTTTCAGTGTGCTCTGTTTTCTGTGCCTCCTTGGCATCAACCAGTGTAGCAGCACTTGATGGTACTCTCTTCGATGGCCAATCAGACCCAGTACTGCACCAATTAGATGCATCCTGTGTCCACACTATCCCAGTCAGTAGTGTAGCTGCAGTAGCCATGGATTAAACGCTGATCCATACTGTTTTTCTCGTTAGCGGGCCCCTTCCCCACTCACGGGTCCTGTCCCTCAGCAGAATTGCAGGTCTCCAACAGTGATCCAGAGTCACTATTGCCATATTCACCTGCACAGAGGTAGATGAGAAATGTTAGTGGACAGACAGCGGTACAAACATTGATTCTGTCTGCAGCAGGCAGCAGACAGAACATAGATGGGCAAACATGGCAACATGTCGGCAGACAGTAACTCCCCCCTTCCCCTGTACAGCCATCCACCGACTCACAGCAAGGTTCGTGTAACCGAGGGACAGAGCGACACAGACAGCACAGTTAGTAAACCTGTGTCTCTCTCAGTCCTTAGCGGTGTGCAAGGCAGTGGTTTGTGAGACAGCGGTCTGAGCTGGGGAAAGAAACATACAGCAGTGTGACAGCCCAGCACCCACATTTGTGGTGTCCGGAAGCTTTCTTCTGCTTTCCAGACCAGTTGCCAAGTTGCTACATGACAGGGATACACGGGAGACAGAGCGGGGCAGAGTGACAAGCAAGTTTGTCAGTATTACCTGGCGACACTCAGTGTTTGCCAGCTAGCCGTTGTTTTTCCGGATCATCCAGTATTTGTGGCCTGTTGTCCTGGTTCCCAAGTCCAGTAACACCGGACCGCCTGGCAGGAGTGTTTTTTTTTCCCCCCTACTGAAGTCACGCTAGCCATCCAATTGGTGGGGGCTGAAACAGTCACAGGATTTAAAAATGCATGGCACAGACATAAGGGAATTCTGGAGGTCAGAGGTAAGGGGCAACAGACTTCTAGGAAAACTTAAAGTGAACTTAAAAGCTGAAATGGGTGGACTGGCTGGGCCATAGGCCCTTATCTGCCAACAGTGTCTATGTATCTATGTAACTCGATTGCCTCTGCCTATCCTAGGACTGAGAAAGTCTGTAGTGTGCCGTGTAGCAAAGTTTGCTGTGTGTGCCTGGTGTGTATGTGGGAGGGGGGGTCAAAAGTAAGTTCAGAAGTCCTTCTCCCTGTCTGCAACCGTTGATTAAACTATCAGTTTAATCCACAGTCAGGGACTACTTTGCAAGGCAGAAGGATAAAATCCCATTCTGCCATTAAAACGGGGAACAGCTGTTTTGGGGGTATTGTACCCTATGCTTAACCTTACCCATGTTATACATGCAATAACCCACTCCAGGATTTGGGGCTGTAGGCATTTAATCCACGCCTGGTATGCTGTGAGGACACTGTGCCTGCGGCCTTGTGCCTCACAGTGCACCCCGGGCGTGGATTAAATGCCTATAACGCCACACCCTGCCCTGGGTTATTGCTAACTTACCTAACACTCCATACCTCCTGTCTTGCTTGCATCCCAATATTTATTTATTTTATTTGTCAACCAATCAATCAAATCTTTACTAACCTTTAGGTTTATTAACCTACAAAGCCCTACACGGTTTGGGTCCTGACTACTTGAAAGAGCTCCTGATTCCTTACACCCCTGTGTGAGAACTCGGCTCGACTGATGAGGGGTTGCTAGAGATTCCGAGGGTTAGATTGAAGTCATCTGGGGCTCGGGCTTTTATGTTCGCTGCTCCATCCCTCTGGAATGCTCTACCTCGTCAATTATGGGCAGGGCCCCTGGTGTTCTGCGGCAGAATTTTCTGATTTCTGTAGCAGGGCTCCCTGACTTCTGCGGCAGCATTTTCTGATTTCTGCGGCATGATTTATTCATTTCTCTGGCAGAATGCAGTCCTGTTATTGGCCAAATATGATGTGATGTCATCGATGACATCATATGCTGAGCGTAGAGGAAGGGCTTCAGGATAAACGAGGTGGGAAAGAAAGCCTGACACTATGGAAAAACAGCATATTAATATGAAAATTCACCAAAAACAATGAATTCTGCGGCACTATATATATTCTGCGGCATGATGCAAATTCTGCGGCAAATTCCGCAACCGCAGAATTCCAGGGGCCTTGATTATGGGAGTGCAGGACTATGGGGAGCTTTAAGCAGGCACTGAAGACCTTCCTTTGGGTTAAGGCATTTCCTGATTTTCTATGATTTTATTCTTAGTTAGTGTTCGATTGTGCATGTTTATATTTGTGAAGCGCCTTGATGCTCCGAAAGGCGCTATACTAAGTAAATTTATTATTATTATTATATAGTGCCTTTCCAAACCAAGTTTGGGAAAGCCAATGAAAATAAATAAGTTTTTAACATAGATTTAAAATTACTGACAGTCAGGCATTCTCTTAACCAACGAGGTAGAGAATTCCACAGGGTTGGTGCTGCAAATGAAAAAACGTAAGCTTCAGACGTTTTTAGACGAACCCTGGGAATCTCTAGCAATCCATCATCGGCGGATCAGAGAGGATGATTGGGGGTGTAGGGAGTGTGGAAATCTTTAAGGTAGTCTAGTCTTTGTTCGTGTAGGGCTTTAAAGGTAAGCAACATTGCCTTATAGGTGATCTGCCACTGAACTGGCAGCCAGTGCAGTTCGCACAGCACAGGCGTAATGTGGCTGGTCCTAGAAGTACCAGTCAACAGCCTGGCTGCAGTGTCCTGCACCAGCTGTAAGCGGCGGATATCAACCCCAGACAGCCCTAGGTAGAGGGCATTGCAGTAATCAAGACAGGTAGTAATGAAGGGATGGACCAGTGGTGGAAGGTCACCCAGTGGAAACAAATGTTTCACCCAGGCGATATTACTCAGATGATAAAATGAGGATTTAACCACAGCTGACACCTGAGATTTTAGGGTCAAGTCGTCGTCAAAACTAACGCCCAGGTTACACACCTGATCTGAGGTAGTGAGCTGGACACCATCAAGCCATAGGCCCAACACTTGCCCAGCCCCCAAACCCGCCCCCAGGTGACCCAGGTTCACAACCAACACCTCAAGTCTTATCTGGATTCAGTCTCAGCCAACTCATGCTCATCCAGTCTTTGATCTCGGAGAGGCAACTATTTAGCATAGAGATCGCATCAACCTGTCCGAGCTCAAAGGACATATACAGCTGAGTATCATCTGTTGAAAACTCAAGCCGTATCACCTGATGATATCTTCTAAGGGCAGCATATACACTGCAAACAACATGGGCGCCAATATGGGGCCCTGTGGCACCCTGCAGGACAGGGGAAGGGCATCACAGGAGTAAATTCCGGCGATCACCCTCTGAGACCTGCCTACAACGAATGATCAAAACCATTCGAGGACTGTACCCGACAGTCCACAAAGGAACCGCAGCGTCTCCAAAAGCACCCTATGGTCCACAGTGTCGGATGAAGTTGAGAGATCAAGAAGGACCAAGATGGTATGAGCCTTTTGATCTCTCGCCATTAGGAGATCATTTAATACCCGAACAAGGGCAGTCTTTGTGCTATGCCTCTTCCTGAAGCCAGTCTGAAGAGCTTAATAGACATTGTGAGTTACAAGGTGATCATCCAGTTGCAATGCAACCACCTTCTCAGTAAACTTCCCCACAAAGGGGAGGTTAGAGACAGGTCGGTAGTTAGCCGGATTGTTGGGATCTAAGGAGGGCTTTTAAGAAGTGGTTGGATGACTGCCTCCTTTAGGGTGTCTGGAAAGACTCCCCTCTTTAAGGATCTCGATACAGTTTCAGCTAGTATTGGGCAGATAACATGTACACACCTCACTAAAAGGTGTTGCTTACCTTTATTTAAAAGTTGATAACCAGAGCCAGCCTAGTGGCAGTGGAGGTTGAGGTGCTGGTCGCTACAACTCATGCTACGCCGGTGACCTGGGTTTGGGAATGAACCCGGGCCACAGGGGGTCAGTAGGGGGAGAGAGGGTTGAGCATCTGGAGGACTGCTCTCCTCTCTTGAGGAGGAGGGTGCCATGTTGTTCTGCCCACTGATCGCCCTCTGGTGGTGGCTGGAGGACGATACAGGTTGGGAGGCATGCTCCAATGTAATCACATCAGTAGAGATGGAGGACATGCGAAAAGGAGAAAAAGGAACCTGGCAGGGCTACATGACGGTCCGCCACACCTGTGGGATGACACCGACTTCTGGATTGGGTCTCTGGGAAGGGGGTGGCACCTCCATGGCCCCACCATGAGGGGCAAGCTGTGGTGGAATCACTGGGTTCAGCGAGTGCAGGGGCGGCGGAACCTGAGAGAGAGTTCTCCTTCAGAGCTGAAGTCCCTGCCAGGGTTCGAAGAGAAAAAACCTGAATGGGAAAAAAAAGTTGATAACCAGGAAAAGCACCATTGAGGCGAGGCTCGTTTCCAGGTGTGACTCGGGGACAAGGGTAGATGAGGGGGTAATACAACAATAAGCAAGGCGCTAATAAAATGACAAGTTAGTAGAAGGAAAAAAAACAAGGTAAAAAAAAAAAAATCAGCAACAGAATTGTACCATACAGCATAATGCAGAATGAAGCAGCATAAAAGTAAGACATGGATTAAACAAATCCCTAAAAAAAGTGAGTCAACGTGAGTCAGCAACTTGGCCTACATGGGTGACAAACAAAGGATACAGAACATTAGGGAGGTAAGGAATATTTCCATTGGAAGGACCATTTACTCTACATACTGCGTAACTGTATGTGTAAGATGTAACTGTGGAGCTCTGTAAATAATGTCTGTTGGAACCCTAACTACCATTTCCATGTAAACAAATGTGCATATCTAAGTTAAGTAACTTATGTAACATTTACTGCTGCCATTGTTGTTTTAAATGCCACCCATGGACTTTCTTGAAAACTAGGTGCTGCACCTAAATGAGGCTTTCCTGGGTCTAAAAATTACAAATAAATAAAACATGTGTGGTAGCTATTCCATTCATCACCACCCACACACAGAAATGGACAATTGCCTAAACAGGTTTTATAGGCAGGGAAGTGTAAGCCATGGTACTGGGTAAAATCCCCTATTGTTATAAAAAGTGTTATGGGTTCTCTAACTTCCTTCTAGACGCCCACTACAGTTTCACCAGAGATGGGCAGTGAGGACCTCAGATTAACATCTGTTGAGATGGGTTCCTCCTACTCTTTCTCAAATTGCTGGTCTGTGACCATATCAGGAGAAGACTGCCTCTGGTTGTTTTCATTCTATTTTTTTTTTTCTTTTTTTAACTTCATACAGGAATCTGCACAAAGATGCAATCAAACAGAACAATGCATCGTACTGTGAAGGGTATTTCATAGTTTTCTGTGATGAGTTACAACACATGGGGGGATACGTATTACTAGCACCATGCGAAGTTAGCATGAATTGACCATCTTAACACTGCGTAGTATTCACAGAGTGGCCATTTTGCTGTATGCTTCAATCTGCAAAATTAACTTTGGGAATTCTCCACTTCATGGTAAAAGCACAGCTGTGAAGTGGTGAATTAGTGCACTTTGCATAGTTTTTCCTACGTGAAGTGAGAACTTTGTGAGTGCAGACTTCAAGCAGCATATTGCTATGTGAAGTTCCGTACTTCACGGCAAAATTCACAAAGTGCATTTTTTTCACTTTGCACAGACCTACCTGTTACTTCATACCTGGAAAAGATCACATGAGCTAAGTGCAGCAGTGAACACAGCCCACACTTCTTATATATGCTGTTTCCTAGAGAGCCTTATTATATGGGTCTTATTGTTTATTTAAAACAAAGAGCTTTAGGGAGTAATTACAATTTTCCATGTTCACAGAGAAAAAAAATAAAGTTGTGTAAACATTAAATGCATAGACCCACTGAATGTATATACAGACAGCGATTCAGCCATCTGCTCTTGTTAAATCTAATAACTCTAAAATCAAGACTTATCTATGTGCTATATATATATTACAATTGCTTTTAACTGATGTGCATCATTTTATAACTGTCAAACAAGATGAAGTGTCCCAGAAAAGGTAAACTTCAAGTCCGTTCGGATGATAATCCATCTGAAGAGAAAACTTCACGATCAGTCAGACTAATCAAAAGACCGAGTGAGTCTATCGCCTTCCTAACTGCAAACTGGTAGTTGATGAATCCAAACAGCAGCAGAGTTTCAATCTGCCTAGCAGTGGAAGGAGATGCCAGCATCCCCTGCTTGTAATCTGCCGTGAAAAGCAAGGGTCCTCAAACCCCCAAAAAAGTGTAGGAAATGCACCATCCTACATGCTAGTATTCCTTACTTAGCGTGTTGATCATTAATAAAAATAGATATTTTTTACCTATATTTTATTGTTTATAATTTAAAAAAAAAAAAATCCATATACATGCAATAATAGCAGTTCAATAAAATATAAATAAATACATATGTAGACAGAATGAAATTAGTGTGCTAGTGCATGTTTAATCTCATATTCAAATTGATATAACAGTTGGGGGGTATAGCCATAAAAATAAAGAATATAGCCCTTAGAATACATGCTAGCACATCCATAGTTGTGGCAAAAATTAAGGAACTGCTTTGCCATATGTTTAAAAACCCTAGCTGCCTGTTACCCCTTTATCTATGCAAAGATATAAGGCATTGGTGCCCCCAGTAAAACAAATTCCTGTGTTCTAGAAAATGCATAAGCATGACAGCTTTTCCAAAGGCAAGAATTTAAACCAGTCAAGAAATCGTAAGAAAAGCTCTGCATAGCAAGTATCTGAAAACAAGACTCTCCTAAATGGCACAACTGTGCGCGACTGTCGGCCAGCATTCCTGTGCATTCTGCTCTGCTTAATGTGCAAATAAAAGATTAAAGGCTCTCATATTGCGAGTTTACCAGTCTTGGGATTCCAAAGAGTTCGCCATTTTAGGCAAATCAAAGTCCAATATCTAGCAAAGTTTGTACACATTAAATTGCAAAATTAAGGACTGAAATGTACAGAAAACACATCAGGGATGATTGAGGCAAACACTCAGTGCAACATTTAGTTACTCTTCAGCCATATCGGAGTTTTCTGGCATTGACGTTGATGCACATGCCTGGAGTCATGGCTTTACTTTTCAAACCATCATTTCAGTGTTACACCGCATGTTTTCCCATGAGAGTTACATTGTAAAGTTCAGTTTGTGGCCTGCTTTTACAGCATGTCATTAGCTGTTAGAGCTTGAAAAATGCCTAACTTCTTCATGCATGAGTTATCCGGCACTTTGTACTCATGGACGTACAAGAGCATCAGGCGGCAAGGACTAAAGTCGGGTGACTTAAAATACTTTTTTTCATCAAAAACATAATAAATGGTTGTTTCATGATATTCTGAGGTCACATTTGCCATCACTAAGACTAATGATGGCAACAGAAGCAGTGCTCAAAATGGAATAAAAATTCAGCCAAAAGCTGACAGTGTCCGTGTAAACTTTAGCTTGCCATAAAACAAACACATGCTAGTTTTGACCGTGAAAAACCTTTAATGTAGCTGTGGCATCTTTTTATTACTTCCCCTTTACCAGAGTGCACTATTTAAGTTTTAACAAAGTAATTTGTTTGTGTTGGTATGTCAGGCTGAGTCCTTCTATTTGGCCTTAAACATACGCCAGATTTCATGATCATAGACACGAGCTGAAGCTCGCCACTGTCTTTGATCTCACCACCTCTTCTGGCAAGCTGTCTCAGGTGGGCACCACCCTTTCTGTGTATAAGTATTTCCTCACATCCCTCTTAAACTGCCCCTCCCCCAAGGTTCATAGCATGTTCCCATGTACTGGTGCTCCTCCTCCTCCTCCTCTGAAAGAGACTCCTCTCCCGCACCTTGTTCACCTCCATGAGATACTTTTAGCTTGAATGTAAGCGGGAAGTGGATACAGGAATCTGAATATGGGATTGCACATTGAAATTGAATTCTACAAATGAATTTGGATCCATGGATCTGCCAGGGGAATATACAGATGAACTTTTACAATTCTCCGTCACTGAAGGTCAAGTGCTTTGACATTTCTGAGTGTGCATACTTTATTGCAAGTACCAGGCCAGGTCTCGGGATGACATAGGACTGACTTTTGTTCAAGGCAACCTATCAAACTGTATAGAAAGAGTGGCCTTTGCCATTTTATAGTTACGTGTGTTATGACATGGGTAACTAATTCAGTTACTGGAAGGTCATTGGTGTCTCCAACAGCACTACACAGTATATAAAAAGATTGCAGCTAGGTAGTTATTCCAAAATACGCAGCCTGGTGCCCAGATTATCCACAAGGCTTCTCCGATTCTGAAGCAATGGAAGAAATATTTAACTCTCCCTTTTCCCGGTTTGATTAGGGAATAGGTCAGTTAGTGCAGTTCAATAGTAGCACACTCATTTTTTTTCTTGGATTAAGAAGTGGCAGAAAACAGTTTGACTCGTATTCTTCTGGTGTGTAAACACTGTGAAAGTAGTTCTGTCAACACCAGCAGGTGTCCATCATCAAGAAGTGAATTCTCTACTATAACACACAAACAGTATCGAAGATTTCTACAGGTTCTTTTGCATGAGCTCACTGTTTTTGGTATGGAGCTTTTGCCTCCCTTCCATCTGACTGGTTCTGGTGACCACCAAACCCCAATATCACTTTTTTTGCCAATGGCCTCCATGACTCTCCCCTACCAGCCAGCCGGGGAGTTCCCCTCTCTGGACAAATTATCTGGAGAGGCAGTCTTGTAATACAGAGCCCGAATGTACCAGGGTTGTTACCGGTCAACATTTTGAGATTTTTCTTTTTCCCAGTGTCCTCATATGTTGGATATGCTAGCACCACATCACTACTGCTCCCTCGGTGGTCTCATAGCACCCACAGCTGCCAAACCTGCAGAGGAGGCAAACTCCTTTGCCCACCACTGGGGGATTGGTGCTGTGGATCGTGGAGCCACCCTCTCCAGACCAGAAAGCGCTGCCATTGTAGCGTGCTCCTTACCCTGGCTGCCTAGTTGAAAACCTTGTAGTCACATTCCTGAATCAGTCATCCGCATGGAAGCATGTTGTGCTATTGTTGACCCACAGGGTCCTGTCTCTACTTCTGACAAAGCTAAGACCTGCATTACACTGGGAAGCCTTGAATATTTCCATGCTGTTTGTTTACACACTTGTTTAATAAGGGGACCCTTTAAGACCAAATAACCTATTCTTCATATCAGTGTGTCCTTACTATTGGGGTTGCACATAGGTTAAGAAATCACATTAAATACTACTTGAAATGTCCTTACTATGGTGACATCCTTAATATGCAGTGTTCTCAATGGGCAAACTTCACTGTAGTTTGAAATGTCTGCTTCGACCATAGGTAGTTTACTGTCATTCTGCCTGACAATCTTTGTTTTTTTTTACTTCACTTTTATGGCCAGGACGGCACCCACATCAGCCCTACTGCCGCTTGCACAATCCACGGTTCCGCGGTGACACTGAGGTCCATCCAACCAGGTGTTCCTCCTGGTTTACCATCCAGGGCGGGACCTCTCTTCCAGTCTCTAGCAAAACTATCTGAATAATGATCTTTTTCAAAATCTCTCTCTAAAAGAAAGATCCTTCCTAACCATCATTCTTGAGGACCTGTACTATATAACTGTGAAGTGTTTTTCCTTATCCAACAAATTGGCCTTTGCAAGAAATAAGGGGAAGGTGGTCCATCTTTATTGTTGCAGCAGTTCTGCTTTGCAGCTAGTTCTTAGGCAGACAAGAGTAGCTATTAATTTAAATGCCCACATGCAGTACAGACTTGCATCTCACTCATTTTTTTTTTTTACTATTCTCTTCTTATTTTCCCCATAGTTACATCCTTTTGTCCCACATCCCTACAGTGGGGCCACTGTAGCCACACCATTCCTCTGGCCAGGAGTATTGGCCAGTGGGCACCTTTACAGCAAGTGCCGCTGTGCAGTCAGGTGGCACTGGGGGTGAGTGAATGCGGGGCAGCCTGTGCCCTTCCTCTCTGTATGTTACTGGGCATCAGGGTGTCAGTGTCACGCAACTGGGGCAGCTGTCAGCAGCAGTGTGCCTTGACCTGAGAAGGGCTGGTAGCAGGCTCCAGCACTACAGCAAACCCTGAAGAGGACTAAAGGAGCTTGCTTCCCTGCAGGAGCATGCTGTGCATGCACATGTCTGACATGTGCAATAGTTCTGTTCGCACTGCTCAGCAGGGAACTGTTCTACCAGCAGGTTTGGTTGTTCAAGAAAAGGGTCCGAGATGAGTACAACCAGAACAGCGTACACAGCTAGGAGGTGAACAACATACTTCACAACAAGTCAAGGAGGATGTTGGAGGATGCCCTCCTTTGTGTACTGTAATAATTGGAAATTACAGGACACCACGATCATACACCATTGACCATGGCTAATATCAACAAATTTACTATCCCGTCTCAAAATGTCAGTGGGCTTACTAACCCAATTTCTTTTTTTTTTAGAACTCTGTTTATTCACCTGGTGGTCCGGGGCATCTCTCAGGCTGGCTCACTCGGCATTCACCCCTAACTGCTCGCCGGAACCACTCCTCCGACTGAAACATTGGGATCAGAATCCCCTCCTCCCAAGCCAGCCCGGTGGCACTGAGGGTTGAGGCGCTGGACGCCACACCTTGCGCTATGCTGGCAACCCGGGTTCGGGAACGAGCCTGGACCACCAGGGTTCGGCACGGGAGAGGGAGGATTGAGCATCCGCAGGACTGCTCTTCTCTCTCGGGGTGGGATCCAGGGGTAGCCCGGTGCAGCAGCGGCCCCCGGTGGAGACCGGTGGCACTGCTATGCACAAGGGGCTCGCTAGTATGCAAAAGGGGGTGACGTCGGGCGCTGCTTTCCGGATGTGGGTGGGAGCACGCACGTCTTGGGCTGGGCGGCACTGCACATCCCATGTCGGGGCATAAACACTACAGAAAACCCCCTCCAAACCGGATAGGCAATGGTCCTCCCAGAGCCGTGCCGCCACATGCCCAACACTGGAGCCCTTCCACTGCCCTTTCGATCTCCTTGGGCCCTATGTCCCCAGGGGGCTCGGGGAGAAGTATAATGTCCTTGAGGATGGCGGGGCTCACAGTGGGCGGTAGAGCGACACCAGCCAGTGGAGTGGCCTGAGAGTGTTCCGGCTTCGGGGGCGACAAAGAAAGTTGTAAAAAAAAAACCCCTCCTCCCCTGCTGGCCATTACAGGAGGAAACTGAGGATCCCCAGGGGGTAGGGTCGGGATCATAGCTGGCATTGAGCATGTGGGGTGTCTGCCAGTGGAGACCAGCCGTCGCCTCACCCAGCCACCAGGATTTTATTCCTTGTGTTACCTCAGGAGCTCGGACGCGCAGTGATGTCCAGCGCAATGCGGGCATGCTCCCACACCCACTTGCAGGAAGTCCGCCGTCACTCCCTTACCCAGTGCATGCTCCTCGCCTTGCTGCAGTATCCCAGCCTCTGCCGGGGGATGCTAGAGCAGCAAGGAACACAAACCACCCACCCCAGGAGAGGAGAGGAGAGCAGTCCTATGGACACTCAATCCTCTCCTCCCCCTGCCGACCCCTGGCGCCCGAGTCCGTTCCCAAACCCTGGTTGCCAGTGTGACACAAGGTGGCATCCAGCGCCTCAACCCTCAGCGCCACCGGGCCAGCTCACTAACCCAATTAAAAGGAAAAAATAGTGGCAGCACTAAAAAGTGCAGAAACTGAGACTCTTATTACTTCATGAGACCCACTTGTCTCAATCCGAGCAAGACAAACTGAGCAATTATTTTTTTCCATAGATTCTGTTTTTACAGCGGGGGACCAGGGCATCTCTCAGGTGTGCTCACTCAGCTGCGACCTGTACTCCCTGCCTGAAACCACCTTCCCTGGGAGTACAGTTGCTGAGCACCCTCTCCCCAGACCCAGGAATCTTTCCTGCTCCCCAGATCACTCCCCTGGGAAGGGCCTGCCTCATCTACCAGGCGGCCTTTCTGAAATTAGAGGGTCAGTCCCGGGTCGAGTGGAGGGATGTGGGCGTAGGCTCCTGGGGCCTCTGTCTCCTCCCTGTGTCCTCTGGGTTTTCTGTTGGAGTTTTCCCCCTTGGAGCGTGGATGTGCAATGATGTCTGCATGCTAACGTGCTGACGTGCTGACATCTGCCACTGCTCCACCCCTCGTTGCAGCACCACTTCTTGCAGGGCCCGCAATCTCCATCGGGGGGTCACTGAAGAGCGATGAAGCCCCACTACCCACCCCAGGAGGGGAGAGCAGTCCTCCAGATGCTCCCTCCAGTGCCAACGCCTGGTGGCTCGAGTCCACTCCTGAACCCATGTCACCGGTGTGACGTGAAGTGTGGTGTCCAGTGCCACCGGGCCAGCTGAAATTGAGCAAATTTGGTTTTAAAGATGTAGTCACCTTCACTTGCCAAAGGGGATGTTGAGGGTGGGTGTGTGGCCATTTTAGTTGCTTGTACTGCTCCTTTTTCTGGGGAAAAAACAAATAGTGACAAGGAGGGCAGAATGGCCATAGTTATAGGGAGCCTATCTACATAGAAACATAGATTGTCTGCAGATGAGAACTGACAGGCCCATCCAGTTTGCTCAATTTTCCTGCCTTAATTGGCAGCCAGCCAGTCTGGTGGCACTGGGGTTGAGGTGCTGGATGCCACATCTCGTGCCATGCAGGTGACCCAGGTTCGGGAACGAACCCGGGTCATCGGGGGTCGGTAGGGATGGGAGAGGATTGAGCATCCAGTGGACTGCTCTCCTCTTCTGGGGTGAGATCTGTGGCACGCTCATTGCAGAGGGGACCTCTGGTGGAGACCAGAGGTACCACTAGCACTGGGCTATACAAGGGAGCAGAGTGGGGCCAGCCAGGTGGTGCTGAGGGTTGAGACGCTGGATGCCACACCTCGCACCACGCTGATGACCCGAGTTTGGGAGCAAGCTCGGGTGTCGGCAGGGAGGGAGATGGATTGAGCACCCGCAGGGCTGCTCTCCTCTCCCGGGGAGGGCACAGGATCGCTCAGTGCTCTGACAGCCCCTGGTGGAGATTGGGGGTGCCACAGAGTGCCAGAGATGCATGTAAGGGAGCATGGCTGATGCAGGCAGGGTTGCCATGCACCAGCGTCAGATGTGCAACATGCACGGGGAGGGGCTCTGGGCACCACAGGAGAAGGAGAGAAATACCTCTCCAGATCGGATAGGGCATGGCCCTACCAGTGCCACCGCCACATGCCCGTTGCTGGTTCCCCGCCACTGCTCCCTGCAGTCTCCCCGGGTTGTCCTCCCCCAACCCGGGCACCGTGACGAACTTGAAGATGGCGGGGGAACACAGCTGGTGGTAGAGTGAGTCAGCGAGAGCAGTGACCTGAGAGAGTTCCAATCTGGAGGGCCTGAGAGGATAATCGGGGAAAAAAAACCTCAAAAAAACGAGGGAGCAGAGTGGCAGCAGACATCAGCAACTTAGGTCGCGCAGATGTCATTGCACGTCCGCCTTCTGAGGAGAAACTGCACAAGGAGGAACAACCTTGTCCTTGGGGATAGGCGATGGCACCTCTGCCCTGGGCCACACTCCCAACACTGGGCACTCTCCTCTCCTCTCCAGGCCGCTTGTCCAGCCCAACACTCTAGATTGTAGATAGAGTGCCCTGGGCAGATAGGGCGGCCCCACCTTGGGGGGTTCAGAGCCGGGGGAGGGGGTCTGTTGGGCTGGTGCGAGGAGTAGGAGGTGTCTCAGGTGGGAGGTAGAGTCCGGAGGTAAGAGGATGCCAGAGAGAGTTCCCCGAGGACGGTGAAGAAATAGAGTTGGAAAAAAAAAATTGGCAGCCAATGTCCCTATCTAGTCGTCGACTTTAACCTCTCCTTCCCACTTCTATGGTCCCCTTATGCCTGTCTCATACAAGTGTAAATTCCCCCACTCTGGATGCTCCCACTACCTCCTGGGTAGGCTATTCCATGCATCCCCCACCCTTTCTGCAAAAAAAAAACAAAACAACAAAAAAAAAACCTTTCTCATATTTCCCCTTGTCCTGCCCCCTTACCAATCTCATATTGTGCCTCCTTGTTCTTGTACCCCTCCTATATTGAAAGATGTCTACCCCTAGCACCTTGTTTATGCCCTTAAGATAAAAAGCAACTCTTTAGAGGGTTCAAACCCAGTACCTCCTGCATCATGATTGCCTGCACCAAGTCAGCATGCCACAGAAACTCGTACCCAAACTTATTTAAAGTACAGTACACGGTAGTCAAATTACATTTCCCACCAGGTTCCAGTTCCTCAGGGATTCAATTATTGTTTGATTGATTAGAACCCTTCAGATAGGGACCTTGGTGATTGGTGGTGATTTTAATATGCTGATGGACACTAGCAGAGACATCACCTCTGTACAGGGAACATGGGTTTCAACTGCACTTTAGCGTTACAAATGGCTCCTGTGGAAAATCGGGGTCCTGGTTGTCTGACAAAACCTACATTGTACCACAGAGCAATTCAGATACTGCTCTCACACTCATAAAATGTACTCTAGGTTGAACTATTGTTTTGTATTTCGGCTCCTTACTTGGTGAAGTTGTAATGCTAGATATGGGCTCAGTTTTACCTTTGGACCACACACCAATTACTCGTCACCTAGAACTGACAATAGAAGCAAAACAGCAACATGGAGATTAAACACTGGGCTTCTCAGTAACCCCCAGTTTCAGGAGCTGTTAGCTGAGAAAATTCCTGTCATCCTTGGGGATAACCAAACACAAGGAGTCCCAACGGCGCAGCGGTTAGATTTCTGCTTGTGTCTCTGGCGACCCGGGTTTGGGAACGGACCTGGGTCGCTGCAGGGCTGGCCGAGGGGAGAAGGATTGAATGTCCCTTGGACTGCTCTCCTTCTCTGGGGGGGGGCTGCGTGTGCGGTGCAGTGGCGGCACCCAGTGGAGACTGGGTTCACTGTGACACACCAACACCATAATAATTCAGGGGCGGAGTGGACGCTGGTTGTCATTGCATGTCCCCACCCCTGCTTACACTCATAACTTCCATCCCATCTCCCTCCTTCCTTCCCACCCTGGCTAAGTTACAGGAACATGTTGTACTATCTCGACTTTCTTCCCTCCTTGACACCCCCTCCTTCTTCACCCTCTTCCAGTCTGGTTTTATGAAATCCCATTCCACTTCCACCTCTCTTCTCTTGCTCACTGACTCCATCCTCTCAGGGATGGATCACCTTCGCCATATTTGTTGATCTTGCTAAAGCTTTGAGAATGTGGCACATCCCATCCTTCTGGATAAGCATAAAGCAGCGGGCAAGTCAGTTGGTTTCATTCTTACCTTGAGGGAAGGTCTCAAGCTGTCTAGATAGGAAGCTACATTTCATCACCACTCCTCATCTGCTCAGATGTCCCTCAAGGGTCTGTCTTGGGCCCTATTCTGTTTTTCATATTCTTGAATGATCTCCCCTCTGTTTATTCCTCTGCATCCATTCATAATGTACACTGATGATACAGTTCTTTCTGCATCTGACTCCTCTTCCCATGACTTTACCTCACAGCTACAGCTGGATTTTTACAACATTCCGAACTGGTTCCAGTCTAACCAGCTATCCCTTAGCATCAAAAAAACAAACAAAACAAAAAAACAGTTCCCATGACTTTCGCCACCTGACAGAGGCTTACTAGACTCGCATCTCTCCCTTTATTTCTCACCCTTGATGAGGCTATGATTCAGGATGTATTCTCTCTTAAGTACCTTGGGGTCTGGCTAGACCAACATCTTGATTTCTGAGTGCATATTGAGGCCGTATACCATAAGCTCCACTCAAGCTTGGTGCACTGTTCAGGAAAAAAGTGAGTCTCCCACTTGCTGCTTGCCAAGAGATTGTTTTAAAGAAGATTGTGCCTATTTTTGACTGGTCTATAGTGGAGCTCTCAAATCCTTCCTTGCCAGCCTGAACCTCCTCTTTCACTTGTTTTGCATTAGACTGTCCCCCTTATACGCACCACTCAGAGGTCGAGCTGGGGGGGCTGGGGGGGCAGCCACTCCTCCTGGCTACCCCAGTGTGAGTAGTGGTGCCCCACCACCATCTTTATTCAATGTTAAGTGCCCACTGTGGAGCCCGTAATTGACTGAAAGGCCCTACCTTGATCCCAAACCTGGCTCCGCCACTGGCACCACTGCTCACTCTACTCTGCCCTTTCACTCCCCTCTTTCCATGCCAGGCACCTTTCCTGTTGTGCCTCCTTTATATCCAGAATCTGGTTTGGTTCCCTTCCCTCCTACATTACACCCCTGGTATCCTCTCTCTTCTTCCTTGTATCCTCTTTGCAACAATATTTCCCATTCCTCTCTGCTGTTGGTCAATCTGCTTCCTCATATTGCTTTCCTAAACTCTGGTTCTCTTTTCCCTGTCAATCCTCTCTGCCTCTTCAGCTTTCTCCCTAAAGTTTCTTCTTCTTTTCTTCTCTTCTCCCAGCTTCAACTATCCATGACCCTTTACCTCTTGTCTTCCTCCACCTCCAAATAGTTTTGCCCTGACCGTTTTGTTCCCCTCATCCCTAGGCTGTACCTTTATGAGTAATTTCCCTCACTCATCATGACTCAGTTTTATCTACTACATGTACCTGTTGTACTGATTTGCCTTCAGTATTTATGATTATGCTCCTTTGCTATACTGTATTCCTGTACACAACTTGTTTTTGTAATGTAATATTGTTATTACTGTTTATATTTTTCCACCTTTTGATCTGTCTCCACTTCCCTTCACCCCCATAATGCATCTGGAAACGCAACATGTTGGACGAGGTTCTCAAGGCTGTAAAAGACTTGCAGGGGTTCGTGGATAACAGAAGTTATAGTTTTACGGCTAAGGTCATGCTGCTGGAGTCTAACATAGACAAAATCTCTATTAAAGCACAAAACGCAACCACAACAGCTAACAAAACACCTTCAGGAAAACAGGTTGCACTGAATACGCCTTGAACATTTGGAAAATGGCACAAGGATGTCAAATTTATGGATTTTAGGGGTGCCAAAGGAGCTTGAAGGATCCAGCTGTATGAACTTTGTGATGAAGTTACTGCAAGGGACTTTGTGAACAAACTTAGACTTTTTATTTTGTTTCATTTTTATTTTATACTGAATAGTCTGTGGGCATAAATGCCCATTTTCGGGGGGCGCTGCTGAGCCCAAGCAAGATGAAGGCTAAGAACTAAAGCTCTACATCATATTCAGGAATAAAGCTATTTTATAGTCATTCATTTGGGCATTTCGCACAGAATGATCGCATTCGGCAGACATCGGAACATTTATAGTAGCAAAATGGGTAACCCCAAGAAAGATAAGATGCAGCAAGGCAGTGCGAAAACCAAAAATACTCCAGACCTTCCAGCCACGAGGTCTGCACTGGGCCACATGGAGTTGCAAATGGAGGAACCAGGTGGGGAAACGCTTCAAAGTATAGACCTCAAACTTAACGGAGTGATATCCTCAGTAGCTGGCTTCCCTGAAAAATTTTACATTTTGACAAACAGGGTTACCAACTTAGAGATGGATATCTCCGTTTTGAAAACAACCTCGAGGGAGACGGAGCAACAAGTGGTGGCGGCTATGGGAGCCACAAATAACTTTTTGAAAGTGAATAATCACTTATGATCCCAACTTCAGAATCTGGAGAACCAGGCTCGTTCAGCAAATTTACAGGTCGTGAGGATGCCAGAAAAAAGTGAAGGAGGCCATCTGCCACTCTTCTTAAAAGAATTGCTGGAGCATCAGTTGGGGCAACCCCTGCAAGACCGCAAAATTATTCTACAGAAGGCATACAGAGTGGCCTTCAGAGGCAGGCAAGACAATCCTGTGGGCCCCCTGTGTGATCGTAGTGGTCCTTGACGGAGTAGGAACCAGGGACTTCATTTTAGCGCTGGTGAGACAGAAACGTACCCTGTTATTCAATGGTCAGCAAGTTTGTGTATTTCCAGACCTCAGCTACACTACGCACCAGCAGAGAAAAAGGTTTGATGGGGTAAGGGCAATCCTGAGAGGCGCTGACGTTGCCCATGAAATAGTGTTCCCTGCCAGATTAAGGATCCTCTGTTAGAGCCAGGTGATTGCATTTACAGATCTGAATGATGCTCTGACGTGGGCCCAGCGGCACATACCTGCCTCCTGACAGAGAGACGACTCATCCCAGCTGGAGTCTGAGGGTGAAGAAATGGTAAACACGTGATAGGATCCTCTGCGTGTTCCGGTTAGTTTGAAATTTGAAATCTACTCAAATTTTTAGAATTACTACAACCTTGTTTAAAGTTTAAATCTTAAATGCCTTTTCTTTCTGTGATACGGAGGTGATGCAGAGTTACAGTTTGTCCAGGAGAAAAACCTTTATAGGTTACCCAACTATGAATAGTGCATGGACATGCTAATTTTCCTGTTTTAGGAAACAGACACTGGATATTTTTATTTTAGCTCTTTTGGCATACTTCCATGCAGCTCATGGGTTCATTAATGCAGTAAATATCGAGATGTTTTAAAATGGAAATAAAATAAATGTTTCTTCCTCCATGATGTATCCTTTAGATGCAGCAGAATCTTTATACTTGCATGTATTAAGAGGGGTGGCACCCTCAGTGGTTATCAGTATTTTTTGTATGCACTGCATCAAGAAACCAAACTTTATGTTTGATTGCTTAAACAATAAACGTAAAGTTTAAAAAAAAAGAAATGCCTATTTTCACAGACATCCAGTTACAATGAACATACAATAACAACAGCAAAAACATAAAACAAATGATATACACAAATACACAGAATACAAGGAACACTATAATTCACTTAAAACACAGTCAGAGTCAGAAAGTATTTTTTTTAAGAATCTCTTAATGTCGAAATCTTAGTGTAACTGACAATATGAATTGGTAATATATTATAAATAGAATAAATGATAGGGGACTGAGTATTCCAAGGCTATAATAGCATCGAGAGGTTCTGGGGACATGTGAACTCGAGAGCTGAAGCCCAGAGGTTCCAACGTGTCCCAGAACATCGAGATGCTTATTTAACCTTGGAATACTCAGTCCGCTTTAATTTATTTTTTGTAATATATGGATCTGAGGTATTTTAAATGTTTTTAAATTTGCCTGCTACAGTAGTCGTGTCTGTATTGCAGCCCTTTCTTTTCCCGTGGTTGCCAGCCATTGCTATTGACGCCACAACGCTTGCACGCATGTAAAGTGCACAGTGTGTATTCTGATTGGTTGTAGCTGTGCTTCTCTCATAACTTTCAAGGGAAAATGGCGGCGTGTTTATGTGATCGGGCTTGAGAGCTGTCTGATGGTTCAGCATGTGGGACTTTGACTGGAGAGGACAGCAATTATTCCTGTGTTGTTTAAGGTAATACTTTGGGGAAAGTTTTTCATTTTTTTGGCTAGCAGTGAGTTGTCTTCTACTCTATGTGGCGTCGGTTACAATAAAAGCCGGCTCCGACTCCGCATGAGACAGTTGTGACCCACCAGAGGGGAAATCCTTTGACGCAGTGAGCGCTGGCTTCAAAGCATTGGGGATCTCACACACACTGCTGTTGCCTGCCCATCTTTGTCTGGTATTTGCAGGTAAAACTTAAACATTCTTTGAGCCAGAAAAGGCAGGCAAAAAACTGACAAAACTGGGAAGACATTGCAAGCCAGACCACTGGGCCTCAGGCCAGTGATACAGAGGCTAAATAGTGACTGTAAACTGCTTTATGTACCTCTTAATATACCCTGTTGATACTTGCTACATTGGCAAGTGTTATTCTGTGTCATTTAATTGATAACTTGCATAATTTATTCACTACAGTAGAGCCTACTGGGGAGAGGGTACATTGTGCTGAAGTTCGGCATTAAATTATCAAATGTAATGTGGATGGACTTTGGAGGAGGTTATTTCTACGTAGACACATGCTTTTCTTTAGCACTGGGTACTCCAAAGCTTTTCTGATCTGCTCAATGGGAGCTGGGAGGGAAAATGATTGCCACTGCCTTGCGGCCGGGGTTACTTTGGACGCAAATGCACTCTGCCATCCATCCTTCTGCGAAGCTCTTGGAATCGGCCCAAGTGCTTGTCTTTAGTGGGCAGCAGTACGCATCCTACTAAGCAAGTTCCCTGGTTATGTAACTAGTTCTGTTTGCTCCACTGGTTTTGGAGGGGAAGATTGATCAGACTGTTACTACCAGAATGGGTAAATGCTGTAATTGCTACTTAATTCATTGTTTTCTGACAGAATTGTTTGACGTGTTGCTATAGTTTAAGTTCTGATATTACATAGAAACATAGAAGCTGTTGGCAGATAAGGACCACTTGACCCACCTAGTCTTCACAATTCACTACCTATAGTGCCACCTGAGACCCTACTTGGACTCCAGCTTACGCCCCCTCTTGCTTCTAAGATTCCCTTGTGTCTGTGCCATGCATTCTTAAATCCTGTGACCATTTTAGCCCCCATCACTTCCTCTGGTAGGCTGTTCCAAGTGTCCACCACCGTCTCTGGGAAGAAGTACTTCCTTATGTTTTCCCGGAGCCTCCCTTCCCCCAGCTTCATATTGTGTCCTCTTGTCCTCTAGCATCTTATCCTTTGGAAAATGCTCCCTTACTGTACCTTATTTATCCCTGTGAGGTGCTTGAATGTCTCTATCATATCCCACGTTCCCTCCTGTCTTCCAAGAAGTACATATTTAAATCCTGAGTCTCTCCTCATAGGGCTTCTCATGTAGGTCCTGCACCATTTTGGTTGCCCTTCTTTGTACTGCCTCCACCCTATGTCCTTTCAGAGATGGGACTTCCAGAACTGTACACAGTACATGAGGTTGGGCCTCACCAGTGATCTATACAGGGCATTATTACCTCCCTCCTTCAGCTGGTGATATCTCTCTCTATGCATCCGAGCATTCAGCTAGCTTTTCGCACTGCCTTGTCACACTGTTTAGCTATCTTTAGGTCATCCGTAATTGGCTGGTGATACCTCTCTCTATGCATCCCAGCATTCCGCTAGCTTTTTGCACTGCTTTGCCACACTGTTTAGCTACCTTTAGGTCATCCGTAATGATCACCCCCAGGTCCCTTGCCTGCTTTGTAACTGTTAATACCTCTTCTGCCATTTGGTATGTTGCCCCCTTGGCTTCTGTGCCCCGCGTGCATGATTTTGCCCTTTTTTGCTTTAAAATCCAGCTGCCAAACCCACAGCCATTCTTCCAGTTTTTTAAATTGTTCCTCATTCTGTCCACCCCCACACTCCCCGGTGTGTCTACTGTGTTGCAGAGTTTTGTGTCGTCTGTGAACAGGCATACTTTTCCTTCCAGTCCTTCTGTAATGTCACTAATAAAGACATTGAAGAGGATCAGCACCCCACTAGTCACTTTACCTACTCTAGAGTGGGTGCCATTTGCCACCACCCTCTGACTCCTGTTACTCAGCCAGCTTTCTACCCATTTTACTACTTGAGACCCTATTCCTAGGCTCCTCAGCTTGCTTATCAGCCTCCTATGTTGAACGGTGTTGAAGGCCTTGCTGAAATCCAGGTAGGCCACGTCCATCACCCCTCTTTGATCCACGTCTTTGGTCACCCAATCAAAGAACTCAATCAGGTTTGTCTGGCAAGACTTCCCCCCCATGAAACCATGTTGCCTCGGATCCTGTAGACTATTGGCAACAAGGTAGTCCCCAACCCTTTCCTTCAAAAGTAATTCCATTACCTTGCCCACCACAGACGTCAGGCTGACAGGCCTGTAATTCCCTGCCTCCTCCCTATTACCACTTTTGTGTAGTGGGACTACGCCCACCCTCCTCCTCCAGTCTCCCGGCACCTCCCCGGTTTCAAATGACAGATTTGAAAGAGTCGTCAGAGATGCAGCCAGCACCTCTTTCAGTTCCCTCAGTATCTTCAAGTGCCCCCCGTCCAGCCCCGCTGCCTTATATACCCTTAACGTTGATAGTTCCCTAAGCACTCTTTCTTCTGTAAAAGGGATGGTGTCCTCCTCATGCCCCATCATACAGTCTTTATCCTGTTTCCATCTCCCTCCTCCTTAAATACTGAGCAGAAGTAGTTGTTCAGTATATCTGCTTTTTGGTGGTCCTCTTCCACGCAACACCCCCTTCCTCTTTCAGACTTACTATCCCTCCATTTGTCTTTCTCCTTTCACTTAAGTATGAAAAATGTTTTATCCCCATTTGACACTGATTTGGCAATCATTTCCTCTGTTTGTGCTTTAGCGCTCTGAACTGCCTTCCCTGCCTCTCTTTACTTTTCTTGGTAAGTCTCCTTGTCACCCTCCTTCTGCATTTCTTTGTACCTTCTAAATTCCATCCTTTTTGCTCTCACATTTTCTACTATCTCCTTAGAGAACCACAGTGGTCTCCTTTTTCTCTTGCCGTTACTAACCTGCCTGATGCAGAGGTTTGCTGCTTGTTCAATGCCCACTTTTATTTTTGCCCACTCTTCCTCAGTTACCCCCAGGTTTCCTATCCCTGCTAGGGTGTCAATAAGGCATTCTTCCATTTTCTGAAAATCAGCCCTCCTGGGGCTGGCTCTTTGGCGCCGAGCAAAGGGGTTCGCTTGGCACACTGGAGGACCCGGGTTTGTGCCCTGAGCCTGGGTGTCTGGAGTGGAGACTGGCAGGGAGGGGATGCACAAGCATCCATTGGACGCTTCCCTCCTGGGGGAGTGAGAACTGCCTGGGCACCTCTGGGCGGACTGGGTGCATGCTTGGGGGACATGATGCCTCTACACACACCCTGCAAGCCCCCACGCAAGGCTGGGAACTTGATGGGCAGGGCACAAAAAACATGAAAATGGCACTTCGGCTGACTGGATGATGGCTGCCAGACACTCACCGCCATGGAGCCCTGGACAGCCGAGGCCGACCCCAGCAGCACCCAGGGCCAACAAAGGAAGCTGGTAAGGCACATTCTCTCTAGAAGGAGAGGACCCGTCCGACGAAAGGATTTGTCGGGTTACCCTGGGGGGGCTGCCGAGAATGGGGCGGCAGTTGGCGACGGGGGTTGATTGGGGTGAGTAGGTCTGAGGCAGCCCGAAAGAAAGGCCGGACAAGGTGCAAAAAAAAATCAGCTTCCTGAAATACAGCACCATAGCTCTTGAGTCATTTGATTCTGACCCAGAACTTGTATCAAACCACACTATATGGTGATCACTGGTCCTCAGGTGGTCCCCCATTGTAATGGCAGTTACACTGTCCCTGTTTGTCAGTACTAGGTCCAGCAGTGCCTCCTCACGAGTAGGTTCCAACACCAGTTGCCTGAGGAATGCCCCCTGCAGGGTATCTAGGATGTTCCTACTCCTGGCTGTAGTTGCGGCAGGGAGGCTTCAGTCCATATCCAGTAAACTGAAGTCACCTACCAGTAATACTTCCCCCTTGTGAGCCACCCTAAAGATCGCTTCTGTCATTTCCTTATCCACCTCTTCCCCCCGTGTTGGAGGTCCGTAAATCACTCCTGTTTAAATAGCTGCCTCTTTCTTCTCTCCGGAGTGACCCACGGTATCTCCCCCTCCCTGCTCCCCCTGTTCTTCTGTGGCCTTTATGTTATCACTTACATAAAGGGCCATTCCTCCCTGTTTTCTATCTACCCTGTCCTTTCTGAACAGAGTATAACCTGGTATGGCCACTTCCCAGCCCTGGTGCACATTGTACCAGATCTCTGTAATGGCAACTATGTTCAGATCTGCTTCTGCCATTCTAGCCTCTAGGTCTGCCATCTTGTTGCACAGACTTTGGGCATTTACACACTTGGCTGTCCAGGTTAAATTATCATTGGTATCCTGTGAACAAAGCGTCTGCAATTGAGTGCCTGCAAAAACGAGGACTCAGTTATGGCGCCTGTGTTCAGGGCTACCTGGCAGGTTAGCGTCCGGATACCTGGATGGGTGAGGTAGGGTGAAGGGATGTACGTGCATCTACACTGGGATGAAGGGGAGGGAAGGTATGTTGGAGGGGGTGTGGTGGGCAGCTGCTGAGCTGGACCGCTAGTGTGGTGGGGTGGGTGGTTGCTTGGGAGGTACACGATACAGGGTTTGGGTCTGGCACATTTTTGGTTTTTTTTTTACCTGCAGCCGGATTTTGTTTTCACAAGTATTTCAGCCCCCCACCGACATGCTCCCCTGGGTTGAGAATCCTTCAGTGGGGGTGCGGGGGGCATAGCCTCCCACATTAAAAAGCAATAGTTGTATCTCGGGCACCCTCTTCCCACTCGCCGCAAATGTACATCGCTGAAATTCATTTTTGGCATTGTGCACGTGCTGTAATGGCGATCGTTATTCTGCGATCGCCATTATGACATAGAGCCATTCTGCCATCCTTTACCCTTTTTCACGTTTGCCCTCCAATCCCTATGCATCTACTATATTTTTTAGTTTTATTCTTGCCATTCACCCCTTGGCATTTATTGTTATTTGTTCATTTTCGGGTTGTCTCTCCCTCATTATTTTCATTACCTGCTTTGTCAAACCACACAAAAGCAGGGGACCTGGATTTCAGGCAGGCTGACTTTGCAAAGATGGGGGGAGAGTTTTAGGAAACCACTGGCAGAGAAGGAGAAAGAGGGGTGTGGAGGAACAATGGGAGAATCTTAAGGTAGCCATAGCAGAGGTAACAAGCCATTGCATTAGGCAAGTAAGCAAAACAAAGAGAAAAAAAAAAACACTGTGGTTCTCAAAGGAAGTGGCTGAGAAGGAAAGGGCGAAAAGGGTGGCATTCAGGAGATATAAGGAAACACAGAGGGAAGAGGACAGAGAACTGTGTCTGGAAAAGCAGATGGAGGCGAGGAAAGCAGTCAGGAGCGCAAAGGCACAAACAGAAGAAAAAATAGCCCAGGCAATAACAAAAGGGGACAAGACCTTTTTCAGGTATGCTAGTGAAAGAAGAAAGACTAAGAGTGGGATTGTGAGACAGAAAAGGAAAGGAGGGAAGTATGCAGAGGCGGACCAAGAAAATCAGAAATTCTGAACAAGTATTTTTGTTCAGTATTCACAGAAGAAGGGGAGGGACCAAAGTTAGGCGATGGAAGCACCACTGGGAGGGAGGTGAACACCAGTCCATGTAAGGAGGAGAGAGTCTTAAAGGAACTCACTAATCTGAAAGCGGACAAGGTCATGGGGCCAGATGGGATACATCCCAGAGTATTAAGAGAACTCTGGGAGGTGCTGGCAGCACCCCTGATAGCCCTGTTGAACAGTTCGCTGGAAGCAGGTGTGGTACCAAAGGACTGGAGGAGGGTGAATGTAGTCCCTCTCCACAAAAGTGAGAGCAGGGAGGAGGCTGGCAGTTACAGGCCAGTCAGCCAGACCTCGGTGGTGGGGAAACAAACTCACTACTATAAGAAAGACTTGTGATATATCTCTAATCCAGTGGAGCACAGAATCCAAGGAAGCATGGATTCACAGCGAGAAGATCTTGTCAAACAAATCGGATAGATTTCTTTGGCTGGGTGACTAGGGAGGTGGATCAGGAAGGGGCGGTGGATGTGGCCTACCTGGATTTCAGCAAGGCCTTCAACATTGTCCCACATAGAAGACAAGCAAACAAGCTGGGCAGTCTGGGAGTGGGTCTCAGGATGGTAAACTGGGTCAAACATTGGCTGAGTGATAGAACACAGTGGTGAATGGAGTTCAGTCCAAAGAGAGGGGGGTGACCAGTGCTTGGACCAGTCTTCTTTAATGTCTTTATAAGCAACACTGCAGAGGGGCTGGAAGGGAAGGTGTCTCTCTTTGCAGATGACACGAAGATCTGCAACAGGGTTGATGCTCCAGGAGAGGTAGAGAAAATGAGAAGGGACCTAAGCAAGCTTGAGTAGTGGTGAAGGGTGTGGTAGCTACGATTCTATGCAAAGAAGTGCAAGATCATGCACTTGAGGCACAGAAATGCAGGGGCAGGAGTATATGATGGGAGGGTACTGACGGCCACCAAACAGGAAAGGGACCAGGGAGCAATTATTTCTGATGATCTAAAGGTTACCAAGCAATGTGAGAAGTCTATGAGGAGAGCCAGTGGAATGCTGGGGTGCACAGGGAGAGGTATCTCAAGCAGAAGGCAGGAGGTGGTGTTGCCACTGTATAGAACATTGGTCAGACGTCATCTAGAGTACTGTGTCCAGTTCTAGAGACCGCATCTCTGGAAGGACATAGAGTAGAAGCATTTCAGAGAAGGGTGACAAAAATGGTGCAGGGGCTGCACAAAAAATCATATGAGGGGAGACTGGAGGATCTCAATATGTATTCCAGAGAGGGGGGATACTATATAGACTTTCAAATACCTCGAGGGTGTAAATAAGGTACAAGAGTGTAGTATCTTTCAAAAAGAAAAAATGTTCAAGGACAAGGGGCCATGATATGAAAACAGAGGGGGGTAGACTTGGGGGTAATGTGAGGAAGTATTTTTTCACAGAAAGGGTGGTGGATCCATGGAACAGGCGGTTGTAGGGACAAAAACAGTAGGGGATTCAAAAATGCATGGGACAGGCATAAAGGAACTCTAGCAATAGGAAAAAGAGGGTAAGCCACAGATCATCTGGGATCTGCGGTATATGAAACAGGTAGGGAAAATGGGCAGACTAGGTGGGCCAAGCGGTCCTTATATGCTGTCAAATTCTATGTTTCTATGTTTCTTGTGAGTTTGTGGGGAGGACAGCTTTTGTTTCCCTGCCTCCATCCGCCTCCTCCTTCAGCTAGTTTAAATGCTTGCCATTTCTTTTTTTTTTACTTTCTATTTTAGCCCCCTGTCACCATGCCTAGACCCTCTCTCAAGGCTCCCAATGCACCTACTCAGGCCATGCCAAGAGAACTGGGGATCTCTCCATTTGTGACCCAACCGTACATCTAGAGGCCCGATGACACCGCCCGGGCTGGGGCAGAGGAGGCCTCCCCTTACCTCCTCCGAACTTCAGGAGCGGGCACCTGAAGTCTCCTCCCCGGTTCCTCTGTGGTAACAATAGTGCGGGACCCCATTGCCTGGCCCAGATGTGGAGTCCTTTTCCTTGTTTCTGGTCCCCGTCCTGCAGGCGTCAGCACACAGGGAGGGCCACTGTGATGGAGGTGCGTAGAGACACACCTCCATTCTGGTCCTCTGCCAACGCCTGCCCCTCCCTACTATTCTGCTTCCTCGCTGCACCAGCACCACCCGTGGTCACCCAGGTGGTGGCGGTATTACAGTGAGGAGAGCAACCTACCTCCCCAGGAGAAGGAGAGCGGCCCATCGGGTGCTCAGTCGTCCTCCCCCAGTCAGCATTCCGACAATCAGGGCTCACTACCGAAGCCGGGTTGCCAGCGTCACAAGCGGTAGCGCTACCTCTGCGCCGGCGGGCAGTCCCAAAGGCTTGCCATTTCTGCACAGTTGTTGATTATAGCTCTGTTACACCTTTCAGTTTGTATGTCTCGGGCACAGAGTGGCATAAGAACATGGACTTTTCTTTGTGCTTATTGCACTGTTGGTGTAACGTGGATACAGAAGCCACTGGCTGGCTGATAGAGACCATGTTGTCAGGGATATTTTTGATCATATATCTCTTCACTGAGTGCCCATCATCATGCTGTGAGATGCCATTTTCTATGCTATATGGTACTGCATTATTGATTCTCCAAGTCTTTTCAGTAGCAACGTAAGACAGCTGTTAGATTACCTTCCCATCCGAAAATCAGATGGTTTGGGCTACCAGTTTTACTATGTACATTGAATGTATTAAGTCTGCATATCCTTATGTCTGGCGTGGTGTAAAACCGAATGTTTTATATGAAAAGAATAAAATATGTTTAAAAAAAAAAAAAAGGTTTATTTTCTCAAAACAGCCTTAACAGCAGCCAAGAAAGCTGTTACAAAATTATGGCTACAACCACAACCACCTGCAACACAACACTGGAGAGCAATTATCTTAAATATATACATTATGGAATAAATAACACACAAACTCAGACAACATATAAATGTATTTACTAGCAGATGGCAAGGCTGGATACTCTACATGATGGAAGAAACGGAAGATTTTGTTCCTAACTCCCACATACGTAGGGTGATCTAGGCTGGTGCACGAAGTCTTTAGGTTGGAGACATAGAACCTGCACTAGAAAACAGATAAGCAAATTTGCAAAATAACCAGGACAATGTGATCAACACCTGTGGCATATTACTTTTTAAAAACTAAGCTATGTATAATTGTATACATGACAGTTTACATTTTACCGTATCTCTGAGCATGCATGCTAACTTACAGTTGTGGAAATATGTATTTGGTACTGTAACTTGCATGTTATGTTACTTGTTGCCACTTTCTTTCTAATAAAAAGAAAGTTAAAAAAAAAAAAAAGATATGGCCTTGTTGAAGCCTAACGGGGCCCCAACTGGGGGGAGGGGGCATAAAGTGGGGCAGAGAAAGCATATCAGAGTTACAGGGTCTAGATTAGGAGGATGAACCAGCTCAGAAAGTGGGATATAGGGACAGAAGCTGGCAGAGGGCAGGAGTTGAAAGATATGTCTGGTAAGGCAGGACAAGGAGAATATTAAACAAGCATTTGTCAATGCCGAATGTTGGCTTGCTGGCACTGGCATTGATAGTGCAGGAGTTAGAGAGATGCACAGTAGGACTGGCAGTGAAGTAGTGAACCGATGCCGACCCCAGCCCCACCCTGCAGAGAGTGACAGGCACTGGGGTGTGCCTTTGGGTCATCGACCATAACGCTCAAGCTGTTTCACCTCCCTCTACCCCGTAGACACCGACAAGTGCTGCAGAGTGCCTTGAGGTCTTTGGGCCTTACATTCACCTCATTTCATAAGGAAATACACTGATATGGGTGCAGTATATGAGAATAGGGTGAACTTTGGGGCCGAAGAGTCCAAGGTATACCTCAACGCCTGTCACTGGCTGCAGGGTGGGGGTGGAATGACGTGAGCATTACAGCTGACAGTGCCAAGTCACACGCCTGATGCCTGTCAGTCTCTACAGGGTGGGGCATTACGGTTGGAAACTGTAATGCCCCTGGCATTTGTTGGTATTTTCACTCCAGATTTTCAACATGGGCCATTTGTGACACCACCTCATTAACAGTGGCACTATGAGTTCGTTAGCCGAAAGGTGATTTTGTACAGCGACTGTGCATTTTAGCGCCACAGATGCGAAAATGCATTTCGAGCAGGATGTGAAAAATGACAACTGTACTGTTCATAAGGAGGTGTACAAAAATGACAGTGGTGAAAATCTGGAGTGAAAATATGAAAAATTAGTGACGTCATGAGCGTGTATAGAAACTGCGCAATGTGCGCCCGTAACGCAATTATTTTGGGAATTTTTTTTTACCAAATTTTCAACATAGGCATTTTGGGACCTCCAGTCATGAACAGTGTCACTGTGATTTTGTTAATGTGTCCTGAACATTGATTTCACACAGCGACTGTGCCATTGAGCACCACATGCGCGAAAACACATTTCGGGCAGGATGTGAAAAATGACAGCTGTACTGTTCATAAGGAGGTGTGAAAAAATGATAATGTTGAAAATCTGGAGTGAAAATATGAAAAATTGTCAAAGTTACGAGTGTGCATTGAAACTGCGCAACGCACACTCGTAACACAGTCATTTTTGGGAATTTTTCCACCAAATTTGCAAGATAAGGTTTTTGGGACCCTACCTCATGAACAGTGGGATTGTTGTTATGTTAATCAGTCCAGAAAGGTAATTTCTTGCAGTGACCTCGAAATTACCTTTCGGGACAGAATAACAAGACGACAGTGCATGTGTTCATGAGGTGGGGTCCCAAGCACCCCAAGTTGAAAATTTTGAAGAAAAATTCCAAAATATGGGTGCGATATCCACCTAAATTGAAAACCCCCATTTATGCCATTTTAAAGCTTACCGGCATTTCTTCAGTTTGCGGTCGGCTTTGAAGAGTGCAGACGTGTTCCTGCTCCACCGAAGAGTGCAGCGCCGGCCCTCTGGAGGCAAATATGGGGTGAGGGGGTAGTATGTGGGGAGGCAGGGTGCGCAGAGAGTGGGTGCAGGGACACCGAACACAACGAGAGACCGTTTTCTTGGTTTCAGATAAAAAAAAATTAAAAACATCACGGACTGTTTTCTTTTTTTCAGGTATGAGAAAAATGTTGAGCATACTTGGTGACTTGGGGGGTGAGTGATGTTGGCCACACTGGGGTGGGCTCCCAGTGTGACACACAATGCGGGTGGGGTGGGGGCAGGAACATGCTGACGGCGGTAGGCTTTTGTACAATGGAGGCACACTGGGTTGGGCTCCCAGTGTGCCACACAATCTTTGGGGAGGGTATTTAACATGGCGGCAGGGAGACTGGGCACCCCCGAAGTTGGCTTTATAGGGATCATGTAAGAGACAGCAGCAGACGCTGCCACCATGTTTATTGCAATGCTTCACCAGGAAAGCAGGTACGTTGGGAGGCATGCTATTGTGCCGCTGCATGACGAGCTTGTCTCTGATTGCAGCAGCACTTTCTTTACAAGTTTTGTCCACTTTACATATTTCTTGTGTCAGTGGCTGCATGCTGGTTTATTGGGGAACGAGGGATGCACCTACTAAAGCGTGCCCTGCATTCGCCAACACTGACACACCTCCAGAATTTGCTACTGCTGCAAGATGTTGGCTTGCACCTGCGCGACAAGCCAGCATAAAAAACAGGTGACTCTGGTTGGGTTTAAATCTGGTTACTGGGTTCTCTATTCTGTACCCTAACAAATGGACGGCAGTACCACTACTTAGGGCTACTTGGGCTGCTGACAAAGGTGCTCCACAAATGGAAGCACCATCAATCACCAACAGTAGGGTTAGAGAGGCCCTGGATCAACTTAGGGAAGATAAGTCGCCAGTGCCTGATGGAATACACCTGAGGGTGCTAAAGGAGCTAGAAAGTGAACTGGCAGGTCCCTTACCACAATTATTCAGCAGATCACTTCAGATGGGGGGGGCGTTAGTGCTGGGAGACTGGAGAAGAGCTGATGTGGTACCTCTCCACAAGGGAGGGAGTTTGGAGGAAGCAGGCAACTACCAACTAGTCAGCCTTACATCGGTAGTGAGGAAACTGATGGAAACCTTAATAAAATAAGACTTGGTAGAGTACATAGGTAAGAATAGTCTGCAGGATGACAGGCAACATGGGTTTGTGGTGAAACGGTCATGCAAAACAAACCTGATCACATTTTTTGACTGGGTTACAAGGGAACTAGAGAGAGGCCACCCAGTGGATCTCCTCTACTTTGATTTCAGTAAGGCCTTTGATTCAGTGTCACACAGCTGCCTGCTGAAAAAGTTGGAGGACCTGGGTGCAGCCAAGTGGATAGTCAGTTGGGTAGGTAATTGGCATAGGGACAGAAAACACAGAGTAGTGGTCAACGGGGTGAGATCTGATGAAGGCACGGTCACTCGCGGTGTTCTCCAAGGCTCAGTGTTGGGCCAGTCCTGTTTAATGCTTTTATCAGTGACATCCGCTTAGGTATTCAGGGCAGAATTGCCCTGTTCATGGACGATACCAAGCTAGGCAGAAGGGTTGACAGTGAAGAGGTGGTTAAGGACCTACAAAAAGATCTACAGAGGCTGGAAAGATGGTCCAACATCTGGCAGCTGAAATTCAATGCAGAAAAATCTAAGGTGATGCATTTGGGTAAAGGGAACCCAAGGGCAGAGTACCACCTCAACAGAGTCCAGCTCAGTGCCACGTAGAAAGAACGGGACCTAGATGTCATCATAAGCAGCATCCTTAAACAGACAAGCCAATGGAACAAAGCTTATAGCAAGGCCAGCAAAATGCTGGGGTGCATAGGGAGGGGATTTGACAGCAGGAGGAAGGAGGAAATACTGCCACTCTACAGGTCCTGTAAGGCCCAATCTGGAATACTGTGCTCTGTTTTGGAGTCCACATCTGAAAAAGGATATAAACAAGTTGGAAGCTGTCCAAAGAAGAGCAACCAGAATGATCCAGTGCCTTCAAGAGCACTCGTACGAGGAGTGTCTGGAAGCACTAAATATGTTCTCACTAGAGCCAGCCTGGTGGCGCTGAGGGTTGAGGCGCTGGACGCCACACCTCGCACCATGCCGACGACCCGGGTTTGGGAACGAGCACGGGTCACCGGGGGTCAGCTGGGGAGAAGAAAGATAGAGTGCCCAATGGCAGCTCTCTTTCTCCAGGAGGGTTAACTGCAGGCTCCCGCTACAATGCCACCACCTAGGGGAGCCCGGGTGGATGGTGTGGTAGGTGGAGAAGCAGTAAGTGGATTGGGTGGATGTCGGCAGAGGGGTGGAGCAGGAGGTACGTCTCGGCATGCCTCCTAGCCCCTCATTGCACGCCGATGTCGGGGAAGAAACTGGAAAAATACCTCAGTCCCTCCTAGGCGACGACACCTCCTTAGGACGTCTCCGGGCTCGTCAGGGCAGACTCCGCTGTGCCAGATCTATGCACACACACAGTATGCTGGTTTGGAGAGAGATAAGTGTGAGGTGTGGGATAGCAAGGAGGACGCTTGATCAAGTTTGCAGATAATCCAGAAATCAATTTATTAACAAAGTTGATTTTACAAAGCCGAACTTTCAGCGAAAAGAAAATGAGGCAACAAATTAAATCAAAAAAAGTTGTCTTTCGACAGCACTAGAATAAGCTAGTGTACTTCACTCTTGGAGGTCAGCACTGGTCTGAACCTCTCAGACTATCTGACTCACTAAGTTAGATTCTCTGAAAATATACAGGGCAGAGGTCAGGTGACTATCAAGCCCCACCCCTGTGTCTCATATCAAAGTATAATTTACTATTTACAACACATTTTACTACATTGAGAACAGTACTACACCTTTAAATGTATGAAATAACTTTTATACCTTTTTAAACATTATTTTCTTAAGGATTCTGGGTTTTAATATTGTACCAAATCTTAGGAAGCACCCCCTTCTGATAACAACATAAAAACACTCAGAATATGGCCGGCCAGCTCCTAGATAGAGGCTGTAGAAGAAGCAGGATACATCCCAATATACGGGTAAGCCAGCAAATCCCTCGTTTTCTACAATACCTTAAAACTGACTGCAAATGCACTAGAATGCCTTCGGGAGGTATGTAGACTGTAGCAAAATTCTTTTCAGAAGAGAAACCTTTTTGCAGAAAAATTTACGGAAGAAAATACTTTCACGATCGTGCGCACATTCGCGAGGAAATTCAAAACTAGCGCTAGCGTACGCACGGTCGTGCAATGAGTGTAGTGGCAATACTGCTTTATTTTATTTTTATTTGTTTGAGATGTAGTTCTTCCATTAGGTCAAAATAAATATTGGTAAAAAAAATGAATGGACCGTTAATTGGGAATGCTTCTAGCTCTTCCTATACGCGTTTACAGTCAAAACAATTATTCTTTACACCAGAATATAAAGCGCATTTATTATGCACAAGCCAGAATATCTTGCAGACTGTGTGTGATACTGTACAATAGCGTGTGACTTTCTTGTACATTTATAGACACTTAAACCTACGAGTGGAAGCCGCAGCATCGAGGGGCATTAAACCGAAAAAATATTCAATCTCGGGAGGTGGCTTTGGTTTACTACTCGGCTTTCCTTATGTTTAGCGGCTACCACAGGTACCGATACCGAGTGTAAAATACTCTGCATTATATTTATATTTTAAACATAGGAACCCACTAACAAGGGAAGTAGCAAGAGGCATCCGAAAGGGGGGGGGGTTATTTTCTTATGTAACCCCCCCTGCAAATGGGGGTTCCCAAAAGACTTCCAGGAGCTTGCTTGAATGCTCCAAGCCTGAATGGTGTTTGGCATTTAAGCCATTTATCAGTGAGTGTTTTTAGAACCTCTGGTACTGTCTCTTTAAGAGCTGTCTGCTTGCAGACATAATTAGTTGTATGGGGACTGTGTTTCTTTGATTGAGTACTCCAGCTGCTGCCAATTCACTTCATTTTTGCAGTCACTAGGAGTGCAAAGGAACCTATCTGAAAGATGTAACTGTTTGCCAGAAATTATTTAGAGTAATAATGAAATTACAGTTTGTCTAACCTGCTTTTTTGCAGTCAGAACTGTGTCTGCTAGTTCCCCATTCTAGTTTTGAATTGCTGAACTGGACCAATCAGTGTGGGGTAAGCTAGTCTAAAATGGTGCCTTGGGCGAATCAGAACTTGGACTCAATCTGAGCCAGCCACAAGAGGATTGTATGGCAGTGACTCTGGGAGATGTAGTTAGACTTCAGTGCCTTTTGGACCAACAGCAGCAGCTCAGTCAGAGTGACAGCCAATCCAGTCAAGAACTGGGAGGAACTCAAAGGAAGTGCCTGATTTTGTCGGTTGGAGTTTCAGTTGAGCTTTGGCAGTGAAGAAGGAAGGAGCCCTGTGCTTTTCAGTGTGCAGTTTAGTCAAAAACGTGTGTAAGGCCCAGAGTTCGGTGCAGCTTGTGTAACAGCTTGTTAGGACTGAATCCGTCCTGTAGAAAAGAATCAAAGGATCTCCGAAGAGTAGAAACCAGGCTCACCCTGTAGAAGACTGGAGGAATTGCTGAAAATTGCACTCGGTCCTGTCAGGAACTGAATCTGCTGTGTGTTCTCCGGGTATTGTGCAGTAATTCGTGCTCGGGATACAGATGCAGCCTGCCTGGTATAGTGCTTTCTTTTATATGGATGTGTAAGAGGTTTGTGTACCTCAAGTGAGCCCTGCTGACATTGAAGGACCCTATCTTATTTGGAGGTCGTGAGTACTAATTCAGGGTCGCTCCCTGTTGAATTGCCACATTAAATCCAAATGGAATTACTGTACTGCTGACTGTTTAATTCTCCTTTTCTCTGTGTGAAAGGGCCCCTACCAGCTGCCACGGTTTGGACTAGCCACTAGGGCTTGGGTACCCAGGGACAGTAACTGATAGGGATAGGCCTGTGCACAGAGCCATAGGTAGATTATTGGAGTGATAAGCTAATTAACCTGATTTCCCCTGTCCTTGTTATATCCCCTAAATAAATCAGAGCTGCTTGTTTCAGCAAAGTTATACTGCCTGAGGTATTTGTCTATGTTAAAGTACTGTACTGTGATTGTTGCACTGTATCTCATTTCACAGGAGGTCCCAGTGCTGGAACCAGACCTGGGGTAAGTGTATACTGTGAAGGTAATTCTGATATATTGTGTGGGCCACTAGTGGGAAGAAAGGGGGGTTGCAGTGTCCCAGAGGGCTGTGACCAAGTTAGTTTAACTATTGCAAACCCTGACCTCTGGGTGGAGGCACCCGCCATTGGATCCAGGCCCCTCAACCTGTTAGTGGCAAATCAGGCAGGGGTAGTAGCCCCTGGGATAGCGCCATCTAGGGGTTACACTTATCAATATCTTTTACTTGAAAAAAAAAATAGACATCAAAATTAAAGGTGGGTTCTTTAAATGAACACTGACTAGAATTTCTGAGAATGACCCACGGAGAGAATTTATATTTTCTTATTGTATTTTCCTTTGAACCGCTACTAATTTGCATATCCTCGGGGGGGGGGTCAAACTCAATGTATCAGAGTCACAAAGAAAGAAATGAGAACTGAGAGGTGCAGAGAGATCATATAGGTGGCCACCCTATATGCAGGAATAGGAACAGTTAGAGGAAGAAAAAGAAAAGCAAACATAGGGAGCTGTTTCAACAGACTTTTAAAAAAATAAAATAAAATAAAGAAAAAAAAAATTGTGGTCTGATATATAAGGCTTGTTCTTTATAGTAAGCACAAGGGGTGCTCTGTCCACCCCATACCTGGGGGGTATATCAGGGGTCTTCAGGGGAGAGTGTGTGTGGACGAGGCACTCTAGGGGCAGACCACGGCAGGGATTGGAAGGTCCACAGTGGATGTCTGAGAGAGTGGAGGGAGGAGGCAGATTAGGCGCATAAACACAGGGTTAAAAAGAAAAAAAGAAAAAAATATATATGTTCTCACTAGAGACGTACAAGTTCCTGAGAGGAATAAATAAGGTGCCATCCTCGGGCCTGTTCAACAGAGTCTCGGACTCCAACACTAGAGGGCACAAGTGGAAGTTGGGGGGGGGGGGGAGTTTAGGAAACACTATTTTACAGAAATAGTCATTGAGCCATAGAATAAACTGTCAGCTGAGGTAGTGGAAGCAAAGTCCGTGATATCATTCAAGCTAGGTTGGGACAAGGCTAAAGCACTATCAAAAGCAACAGGAGCAGTAGGAGGCATTAGGCAGAAGTGGGGTTAGGTCTTGGGATCTGAGTAGGTCCAGTAAACACATGGGCAGACTAGATGGACCCTTGGTGTCCTTCTGCCTTCTTTTTTTTCTGTTTCTGTAGTGTGCAGTGGAAGTCATATGAATGTGTTTGTGTGTTCACAAAAGAGCTAGTTTAATAAGTATCAGTCCATGATCCGAGGATAAGAACAGCTGTTTAAAAAGCCAGCTTGAGTCCAACCTCTGTAATTTTGTAGAGATACAATAGTTGCTGGCCTGGATTTCTGAATGCCAGTTATGCAAGACAAAACTCGAGTAAGAATGCAAGTTGAACATGGTATCTGTGGCAGCCATAGTTGACCTTTCTTAAAAAATCTTATGAAATTCCCTTTTCTGATGACTAACCCGTGACTTCTAGTAAACACATTACCCATGACAAAATGACAGTATATCCCAATTCTCGAGAGATCATTCTGTCATCAGTTAAGAAACATCTTATACTGTGATTGATGAGACGTAATTCTCTTAGTAATAAAACCTGGAGAGCAGACGGTAGAAGATACCGAAAGATGTTAACCTGCACACTTTCAACAAAGCTCTGTTACCATACTTTCAGTTTTTATGTCTGGCAGTGTCCACTAATCCCCCACCCCATCTCCATCTAAAACCAACCTGACTGCTATAATCCCTTCCCACTGCCTACCTCAGGCTTATACTGGCGACTTTCCAACCTTGGCAGTGCTTACAGTACCATCACAGGATCTGCGATATTGTACTAGGGAAAATGGGCAGATTAGGTGGCCCAAGTGGTCTTTATCTGCCATAAGCTTCTGTGTTTCTATGTTACCTGTTCTGAAAATGTTTGTTCCTCACATTCTATTCCATTTCTTCTAGGACACACTTGGAAATACCACCAACAGCTTAATCTGGTTCAAGGTCAGTTGGCATTCATCTGTATCCACCCCCCCCCCCACAAGTTGTGCCTGAAAATGGACAGTCTAGTGCACTTACCCAATCAACAATAAATAAATAAATAAAATGAGCAGTTCTCAGCTCAGTGTGCCTGTCCTGGTCAAATACTGTAAGCAAATAAAATAATAACTTCAACCGTATTCCCTTGCCCCATCTACTTTTGTTCACAAATGTTGTACTGCTCTTATTATGACTTTATTGGTATAAGTATAAAACGACCCATAACTGCTGCTTGTTTTACATGACTAGCTCTACTTTATTTATTTAAAATTTGGTGGCTGGGGCAGGCTCACTGAGCTGGGGCTTGTTTCCGGGTGTGACCAGGGGGATGGGATACAAGAGGGAGTGAAAACAGCCATGACAAAGTGATAACAGTAGGTGCATGAAAATGTATAATAAAACCACAGTCCAAATAATGAATTTCAGAGAAAGGCAGTAACAGTAAATACATACACATTGATTACGGAGTTGCCAGGTAGAGAGCTAAAGGACCGGGCTGGCAGCATCAGGCAGGACATTTGTACAGACCCAAGGAGGCCTAAAATTAGGACTACAGAGTACACGGGATAGTAAGCTATACAGATGAGTAGGCAATAAAGGGGAAAACAGGTTGAATAATAGGGGGGATGATTAGGACATGGGTTGTTGCAATGTGTGGAAAGCAGGAAGAAGTCTTTCTGCAGGCACATTCTTTGGTGAAGAGTGTAAGAGTGGCTTGAGAGAATGGAGGAAGGAAGAGAAATGGACGGGGAGAAGGAAGCTGTTCCAAAGAGCAGGAAGTTGGATAGAGAAAGCAGACTGGCCTGCTACTGATTTACTGTGAGGGTTATGAAAGGAAGAAGCAGCAGATGAATGGAGGGAGTGGGGGGGGATGACAGGGCTAAGGAAAGAGGAGGAAGGAAGTGTGAATGGTGGCAGGCCAGGATTTGGCAATGTAGGACGAACATTGTGAGAAATGCCAGGCCTCAAGAGAGGTGAAAGAGAGATCAGCATAGAGAGAGCAGTGATGGATGAGGGATGGAGCACTAGGAGCATACCGTCAGAGGGAATAAAAAGGGGATGAAGCCTGGCGAGAGTAGACTTTAGGGCAGTGCAGTAGGCTACATCTGCATAATCAAACACTGGCAGGAACATCTTTAGGATGATCTCACCATGGATCGGGAAAGGAAGGCATGATTTGTTTTACAGTGTCTTGTCTCTTGATTTCCCACCACAGGGCATCATGGTATTATGATGACCTGAGGTGGTTCAAGACAACGGGACAGAGGTTAAGAGTGTTTCTGGCCGAGGTCCCAGTCAATGGAGGATAGATTGGCAGTGAAAACTCACTACAGTAAATATCAGTGGGCAATCACCCTGAAAAAGTCAGAATTCCTGTCATGGGTGATTACTGCAGGGAAAAACCAACCAGCTCGACTCTTCTACATTGTTCACATATTGCTAAACCCTACCTGTCTGCAGTCGGGGAGTTTTTTTCTGTCAGAAAGATGCAAGGAGTTTAGTTGGTTCTTCCTTGACATTTATCGTCCATCCATGCTGGAATCTCCCCAAGCAGCCTGTTATGGGCCATTTTTGATATGTACTACTTACTGTACAATACTTTGGACCTGGGGCCTAGCTTGGGTGCTGGGAGGCCCTGCATCTGACCTTCATTAAGATGACTGGGTGTTCCTTGAGGGAAGGAATCTTTCCAGCTGCACTGAAGAGGTTGTGGTTGAGACCCCCTCCTGGGGGAAAAAAAAAAAAGGTTGGACCCTAATGTTCTGGTGAATTACAGACCTGTTTCAAACCTTCCCTTTTTTGGGAGGGTAATTGAAAAGGTGGTAGCAGCACAGTTGAGGAGTCGCCTGGAATGATAGGACATGTATCAATCAGGTTTCAGGCCTCATCACAGCACTGAGACCACCCTCATTAAGGTGTTTCATGATCTCCTCCTGGGAGAAGACAGCGGACTTTGTTCCATCACAGTCCTGCTGGATCTCTCCTCATCAGTTGACATAGTGGACCATGGGGGGTAGTTAGTATGGCTGAGGCCCTGTGTGGGACTCACAGGGAGGATATTATATTGGTTCAAGTTTTACTTGCCAACAGAGTGCAGCAGGTGGCATTGGGTTCTAACATCTCAAATAGCATTGTGCTCTGTTGTGGGGGTGCCTCAGGGTTTGAACCTGGCTCCCATGCTGTTTGCAGTGCACGTGCTGCTGTTGGGGGAGCTTATTTTATGATAAGTGCTGGGTTTTCATTATTGTGTTGATGATATGCAGTTGTATTTGTCTTGTGCACCAAACAGGGGTGCTGCATTCTCAGAGCTGAGCAATTTGCCTTAGTGAAGTCCATGATTGGCTGGCTGCCAGCTGACAGCCTTAACTCATGAAAGATGTAAGTGGTACTTGTTGAATCAAGAAGGCCTGGGTCAGCAATGAACAGTGTTGGTGCTGTTCTACCATCTTTGAATGGCACCTCACTGGGAGCTGTGGATGTGGTTAGGAATCTAGGGGTCATTATGGACCATAAGCTGAAACTAGAACATCAGGGGTCCAATATTCAAAACCTTGCACTGCGCCTTGCAGCTGCCCAGGGGCCTGAGGATGCTATACTTAGTTGAATAGCACACCGGCGCTATTCAACTGCATATAGGCCCACGTCAGCACAGTGCTAAGTCAAGTAGCGCTGCTCCGACATGCATCCCGAAGTACGCAACCAGAATGGATTGCGCCAGAGTGCTATCTGCAATATTCAAAGGACCCATGCAAACGAAGCCCGCTGCGTGCAAAGTTAGCGAGGCAGGCAGGTTAACTTGGTGCTGCCCCCCTATTGCCCGTCCCAGACATGTGTGGATATCCTGGGTGGTGGTGGTTCCTCGATCTCTGGCTTATATTGTAAACACAGGTTCTTGGTGCTAGTGGTCCCCTCCGCCCTCGATTGCCAATCCCTACTTACAAAACAAACCTCCATGGCATCCGGTGGTCCATCCCCAGGCACTGATCCATGGTACCACCACTGGAGATACCATAACCCCTGCCATTAGCCCCCCACTCGGCACCCTAGCACTCACCCCCGTCACCTTACCAGTACCCCAGTGCTGCTGGTACGCATACAGCAACTGGTGCAGCTCCTCACACCTCCTCAGCCGGGCACCGTATGTCCAGGTAGAGAGTGCGCCTCTTATTGATAGGACAGGGTGATGCACCCTGTCCTACAAGTAAGAGGCATGCTCCTTGCCTGGACATACGATGGTCCGCTGAGGATGTGTCGGGAGGGCTGCACCGGTTACCATATGGTACCCATGGTAAGATGACTGGGAGGTGGGTGTTGGATGATGCAGGGGACCAGGGATTATGATATTTCCAGTGGTGGTACCATGGATCAGTGCCCGGGGGGAGGGGCCACTGAATGCCAGGGAGAGTTTGTTTTGTAAGCAGGGGAGGGCGATTGGAGGGGTGGAATTCATTAGCACCTGGGATCTTTGATGTGCAATATGGGCCAGCGATCAGGGTTGGGGACCACTAGCACCAGGGAGTCTAGGATTTACAATATGGGCCAGTAACGGGGAAGGACCACTAGCACCAGAGAGTCTGTGATTTACAATAGGGGCTGGCAATTGGGGAATCCACTAGCACCAGGAGTCTTTTATGTACAATATGGGCTGGTGATCGGGGGTTATCCACTAGCACCAGGAAGTCTGTGATTTACTATACAGGCTACCGATCGGGGGACACGAACAGACTACAGGGGATGGGTGTGCTCCCCTAGCATCCAACTGACTAGATGACTGTATTACCTTCAGCAGTCACTAGGGTTGCCTGGAGTAAGTTGGGGTTTTGTTCGGCAGTATTTACGCTGCGCAAAAGGACCGTGCTAAACTCTTGCATAACAAAGCTGCTAAATATGGGGTAGTGCGACTATTCATGGCCACACCCTCCTGCCACCTGCATACATTCGTTTGCTTGGCATGTACCTCTATATCCGTGCAAGAGCCCTTTTGAATATAGGGATCCTGGGCAACCACAGAGACCTTTAAATATTGGGTACCAGGTATCAGTGGTGGTCTGCAGTGACTTTTTCTATCTCCAAAACATTTCAGATGAAGCCCTCTTTTGCACCAACTTCAAAAAGAGCAGACAGTTCTCGGTCACAAAGGTTTCAGTAATTATGATTGGCGCACTATTATGGGATAAATATTTTTGTGTAAATTCTGCTGTATTACTCTTTGAGGGAGTAGGCAGTAAGTCAGTTGACTATGTTAAACCATCTTATTTTTATGATAGAAAGATCTCAAAATTGTGACAAGCTCTGTACAAGTCAAATGCGGTTTGAAATTTATGGATTAGTGACTGTAGTAGCAAATGACAGGTCCTTAGTTAAATCTTTTTCTTCGGTTTCAGTTAGGCTTTGGCAGGGCAGGTTAATTAACCTTTGATTCCTGTTGCGTTTGTAGTACTGTTGATTCTGTTGTGTTGTCTATTGATGTCCCCCTCGTTGTGTGCCTCCTCTCCATCCTCTGTAACCGACCCAGAATCCCCTGTATTGGGTATCTGTGGTGCTCCAATGTAACATTTGTTCAGCTGACGTTTGCTGATTGCTGTCCCTTAAAAAACTCCAAGGTATGTATGTTGCCATAAAGGCCCTCACAGCCTCAGCCTGGCCAGCCTCCAAGACCTCCTGATTACTTATGCCCCTTGCAACCCTCTTTGTTTCTCCAAGATGGGTTTCCTGTGGGTTCCTCAGTCATGTCCTAAATCATCCAGTGATCATTATTTTCTCTTCCGTGCTTTGGCGGCAGTATAGCGTAGTGGTTACGAGTACTGAGCTGCAAACCTGGAGGCCTGGGTTTGAATCCCACAGCTACCACTTACTGTGCGACCTTGAGCAAGTCATTTAACTTCCATGGGCTCCCAGAATGCACCTGGAAACAAGCCTTGGTTTAGTGTGCCTTTCCTGGCCAAAGAAATTGTAAGTTAGAATGCATTATCCATGTCATAGTTAGTCTATAGAGAGGAATGAAATGAGCCAGTTTGGCCTAGTGATTAAAGCGCAGACTTGTGAACCCAGAGACCCGGGTTTGACTCCCACAGCTGACACTTGCTCACTGTGTAGCTTTGACTAAGTCATTAACATCATAGCACAGTAATCTGAAGTTGGGTGGGACTCTAGGTCCACCATGTCACCCCCCCCCACACACACACACATATACATATGCAGTTTCATAAGTGGGGATGCATGAGTATGCTGTACAGACTGTACTAATTTTCTATCCCCTTTCCAATCTGGCTTTTGCAATTCCCACTTAGAAACATAGAACTTGTTGGCAGAGAAGGACCTCTTGGCCCACCTAGTCTGCCCTATGTTTCCTACCTACTGTGCCACCACAGACCTTACTTGATCTTTGGTCTCTCTCTCTTCCCCCCGCCTTATTTTTAAGGTCCCTTTGTTTCTATAACATGCATACTTCAATCCTGTTACCATTTTAGCACCCACCACCTCTTCTGGGAGGCTGTTCCAGGCGTCCACCACCCTTTCCATGAAGAAGTATTTCCTCACATCTCCTCTGTCATAACTTCACTGTCTTTTCTCTCTCCTCTGGGTGACTGACTCCATATTCAAGGGAATGGACTAGGATCTTTGCATTGCCATGGTGGTCTTTAGTCTTGCTAAGACCTTTGATGTGGTGGCACATTCCCTACTCAGGAATAAGTTGGCAGGTGCAGAACAGACTGCATATGCAGTCAACTGATTTTCTCCTAACCTGTCTGACCAGGTCCAGTTGATCCAGGCTGGCGACAACGTATCTCCCCTCATTCCCCATCAGCTGCTGAGTTTTTTAGGGCTCTATCCTGAGTCTTATCCTCTTTTCTAAAAAACCTCCCCTCCACTTTTGCTCCTCACACATTTCATATGTATGACACTGTACTTTTTGCCTTTGATGCCTCAGTATCTGGGCTGAAAATGTTGTACCTACCTGACATTAGTGTTCAGAGTTGGTTTCACTCAAACCAGCTGTCTCTTAATGCCAAAAAGACTGTCACCATGTATTTTGATACTACAGTAAGTAGAGGCTGCCTGGCTCCCTGTTTATTTAGTATTCAAGACCACAGATGGCACCCCACGTGAAGATGCCCCTTCCCCTTTGAAGTATATAGGTACGTGGCTTGGTTAACACAAAGACATCTCCGTACACATCGATGCCATGCACAAAAAACCCAGGCTTACCCTCCTCTACTGGCTTATTGTATGACCTTACACTTAAGTGCATTGATCGTCTTGTGCTTCAGCCTTGACAGTCGTAGAGCTGGGTGTAAACATGCCACAAGATCCACTGTGAAGGGATGCTGCATCTCAGCTTGGCCATCTGGTGTAAACAAGTTGTAATAATTGATGGTGGTCCTAACTTAAACACATTTTTCTTAGACTGTTCATAACAAAAAAAAAACATTTTAAAGGGGATCCGTCAGCACTGAGAGCCCCAGAACCAAGTGTGGGTCTGGTCCCAATTTGCACTTTGTGTGTGTAAAAAAAACAAAAAACAAACTTTTTTTTTTTCAGTATGGTACATTGTATCTGGCTGATCTTCTGACTCCAAAGCTGACATCTGCTGTAACTAGAAATCCCGAAGTCCCCTGCAGCTGAAGTCAGAGCTGGGCTGCAGCGGTGGGAGATTTAACAGTCTACAGTGCATGTTGGAGGTTTTATTAGCTCCGATCAGATGTTTGCTGGTCCTTCTGTTCTCTAGGGACTAAGTACAGTCCTCTGTGACTGTTTTTATCAGCAGGACTGGCAATCATCTGATCTGAGCTTAAAAGACTAACATACACTGCAGTCCATTGAATCTCCTACTGCTGCAGCCCAGCTCTGACTTCAGCTGCAGGGGACTCCGGGATTTCTAGTTACAGCAGATGTCAGCTTTGGAGTCGCAGAGCGTTTTTGCACACAAACTGAGAATTGGGATCAACTCCATACTTGGATGTGGGGCTGTTTGTGATGACTGTTCCCCTTTAACTTCCATGTTGTGGACTACCCTTTATTTACTGCTGTAGAGACCAATGCACATACCGGCAAGCGTATCTGTGATGTGTGCTTTGCAAACTCTGCAGGTCTGCCCCCAGTTGTTGTTCTGTGAGCGCATGTATAACATCGAGTTGCGCCATCAAAGAGTGCGGAGCTACTTGCAGATTCATGGGGGGTGAAACTGGGTTGGACACTGGGCTTCAATTTGGCTGCTCAGTGTATGGAGCAGGGAACTGTGGGAGACAACGGGATACCTTGGATAGCTTTTGTGCCCAACAGCAGGGGATACAGGGTGTTTATATCTGGGAACTACATGCTCCGGGAGGCCAACACCAGACATATCTGACTTTCTGAATTTCTGTGGAGTGCACTTCCTCCCCTGCTACTAACCACCTTACCATTCCATATAGAAATCGCGGGTCATATTGCAGGAAGCCTTCCAAGAGTGAGGGGTTCCCAGGATGCACCAAAGCCTCCATATGTGTGGAGAGTAACCCCAAAGCTTCAGGGGTTGTCTTATGTACTAACACTGGGGCATATAGCACATTGTGGGTCAAGCCCTTAGTGAATACAAGGTTATGTGGGATTTGCTCACACTGTACGTCATGGTTGAGACTGGTGATTTCTAACTGCTTTTCTAGGTGATAAAGTAAAACATTTAGCCATTGATCAGTTGCAGAATTAGTACTGTACCTGCTAACACCTCTGAAAGAAAGAGACTGCAGATATATAGTTTCCTAACAGGCTGTCTCCATTTTCCAATGAAACATATTCCTTTTTCTCTTCCAATAGATGCCAGAATTCTTCCAACTCCTCTAAAGCCTAAGGTCCTAGCCATTTATCAGGTTGGGCCAGAAACTGTTTATCTTTAAGAAACTGATACATGGTAGGCCCGGTGGCACTGAAGGTTGAGTTGCTGGATCCCACACCTCTCACCACACCGGTGACCCGGGTTTGGGAATGAGCCTGGGCTGCCGGGGGTCAGCAGTGTGGGAGAGGATTGCGCATCCAGAGAACTGCTCTCCTGTCTCGGGGGGCGGGGGGAGGGGGACTAGTCATCCAGCTTGCTGAGTGCCACCTGGCAGTGGCTGGAGGGCAGTATGGGTCATGAGGCATGGAGCTGACAGGAAAAACAAGCCTGGCAGACTCGAGGATGGTCCACCGCTCCCGGGAGCAGTCCTCTGGGTTCTGGATTAGGTCTTCAGCAGGGGGGAGAAGCTGGCAACCTCCTCCTGGCCCCGCTGCAGTTGGCAATCCACAGAGGAACTACCGGGGGGCCACCTAGCATGGGAGCGGCGGGACCGGAGGGAGAGTCCTTCCAATCGGAGGGCTGTAGCCACCTGCCAGGACTCAGGAGGAAAAGTACAAATAAAAAAAAAAAGTGTTTGTCGTGATTTTTGTGACTTATGACTGCTGACCCATTCTGATGCCAAATTCAAATGTTACAATTTATAGAACAATGTAAGTTACACATCATTCTCAAGAAAAAGCATGCACCGTCTGTGTAACAGGAACTGTGGTAAATACTCAGCTTGAAGATTCTGAACTGGTATGACAGTAAAGTAAGGTGTGCTCAACCATGGCTTCTGAATCTTGAGTTCACCTACGTACTGTGTTAAGATCACGGTGCTAAGCCTCTTCTTCCTCTGACCACAGGCTGTACTAAGTGTTTACCATTGTGTTCAATGTTTCGTTTGACCTTACTCTGAGACAGAGTAAGCTTTCAATATAATGGGAATTGATCTGCTCCCCCATCCCTGCCCTCCCAGTCTGTTCTCTTTAAATAAATGCTTGATATTGTTATACTTAATGAAAACATCCTCCTTGAAGCAGATCCCTACAGTGCAAACCCACCTCTTAATTAACAGCCTTGGTAAGTGCCTGCCATTAACGATATTGCCTGGAGCTGACCTTGTATTGCATTGCTATCGTCATTTTGGCTGTTGTCTGGGAGACAGAGTGGTAAACAGCAACCTTTATTTTTTCCTGTTTTTTTTTTTCTTCTTAGTGGTCCTTCTTGGGCATCCGAACAGTACCCCCCCTCCCAAGAATATTGCACAGTTCTTCATCCTGAGTATGACTTCCCTATTTTTCCTCTGTGTCACCTTAGTGTTTTAACACAGTGAGGTCCAGTGAGTGGTAAGAGCACTGATTTCGGAACTGGGAGAGCGCAGGTTCAAAGCTCAGCAGAGACAAGTACTCTCTGTGTGATGTTGAGCTAGTCACTTAACCTCACAATGCTCCAGTCCACCCAGCTGTGGCAATGGGTAAAAGCAGGACCCCACTTGTGATGTTACTTCTTGGCTGGGCTATCCTCAGTAAATATAATGTAAAATAAAAAATAGTTATCCTCCACACTGTAACCGTGCTGTCCACCACAAGGAGTACAAGGGAGTAGACTGTTCAAAGAGTGATACTAAACCCTGCTTATGTCCCTGCCACCAGAGTCTGCTGTTTCGTCACACAAGCTAAGCCCCACAACTCTACCCAGTTCAGTGAGCTTGTGATCTCCACAACAAAGAGTGAGCACCTGAGGTTGTTCTTGAACCCGGCTGTGCCATACGACGGTGTAAAAGAGTAAGGCTAGTATTTGTTTAAAACTTTGCTCACTGGATTATGAGATCCTCTTATTGTAAGGGCCATGATGGCACCAGATGGACATGCGAGTAGTTATATTGTTACACAAGACGTATTGTAATTACAGTGTGTATGTCACCATAAGCTCTTTAATATTAATAATCATGGCCCAATGACGCTGTGAGGGTTGATCGCTGTATACGCCACACCTCGCTCACGCCCCGGCGACCCTGGTTGGGAGCAGGCTCGAGCAGCTGGGGGTCAACAAGGAGGTTGAGGATCGAGTGCCCTTATTGGTGTCTCCTCCCGGGAGGAGGGGTGGGATGGTTCGGCAGTTAGCCGACTTCCCGTGGAGACCGGGGCACTGCAGCAGGTTGGGCAGCACGTGATTACGTGGCTGACGAGGCAGGCTGCCATGTGCCAAGGCCTGGGGCATGCGCGATGCATGGGAGGTAGGCTCAAGATCTAGAAAAAAAAAACACCAGCTGGATAGACAACGGCTCCACAGAGCCCGTCCACTACATGTCCGTAACTGGACCTCTGCCCCTTGAACTCCCCGTGGACCTAGGGACCGGGGGTCCAGTGGGGAGAGCTAATGCCTTTGAAGAGGTTGGGGGTCTCAGTGGGTGATACAGCGGCAGGCGAGTTGGCCGCCTGAGAGAGTTCCAGTCTGGTGGGGGGCCATAAAGAGATTAAAAAAATATATATATATATTAATAATCATAAAAAAGCAGTCAGTCCACTGCTTATACAGGGTTATTGTAGCAGATTACAGCTGAGAGTACGCTGAAACACAGAAAAGATTATGCACATTTAATTACCTTAGTTAGTGAAATAACCAGAAGTCACTGGATTTAATGTTTCTCTCCTATTTCACTGCAATTTAACTTAACTACACCTTCCATACTACACTGTGAACTAGCATTTTAGTCTGTGGAATAATCTGCTTATGTCCCATGTCCCAATACTCAACCTCCTCTGCAAAGTGGAGGATCTCTGCAAAGATTCTGCAAATCCATGTGTCACTCAGTCATGGGGGGGGGGGGGGGGAGTGGTGGGATCTGCAAAGTAATGTGGCACAACCTTTCCTCCGGAAACCAGGCTGATCACCTTTACAGTGGGATGCCCTCCATTGGCCTAGTCTGTGAGGCACCCGAAGTTTGTTTTTCCCCCCATATACAGTTTCTGGGTTTTTACGGGTTTTCTCCTGGCCCCTACACCCACGCTTCCCCGGTGTAGTGCATGTGTGTGGAGGCACGCGCATGCATGCCATTCAGGATGCCTCTCCCTTCCACTCTGGCGGTATTAACTGCCTGCGCTGGCACCAAACATCCATTCGGTGACAGCGGGACTATGGGCGGGTGACTCCTCCCCTTACCCAGTAGAGAAGATCCAGTGCTCGATCCTGCTTCCCTCCCCCCCCCCGTGTCAGCACCCCGAGGTCATTCCCGAATCTGGGTCGCCAGTATAGTATGAGGTGTGGCGTCCCGCGCCTCAACCCTGCGTGCCACCAGGCCAACCTGACACCCAAAGTTTTTAAGGTTTGGGCTTGGTGGAGAGCGGGCTGGATGACACTGGAAACTAAAGATTTATGTATATCTGTGCACAAGTTGGGTAGATTGGTGGAGGCAATATACATGTTCTTACCAGATGTGTTGTCCTATAGGGGACATGCCCACCTAAAGACCCCACCATGGAGTGTAGGTGGGGCAAGTCACAGAGGATGGACGGATTCTGGTTAGTGCTGTTGGAGCTCTGAGGTCACTGGCCTGTAGCAAAGCAGTATAGTAGATGAGGTCAGAAGGACTCTAGGCCCATCCCCTGCGGGAAATAATAAATCTGAGCAGGAAATAAATCTGCTTTGCAAACATGTGCTTTATTGATAGGGATGTTCCATCCCCACCCACCCATGGCACCTTGTCATTTCCTTGGCTACCAGACTTTTGTTCAGGCTTACCTTGAAAGCCTGGATCACATCCAGAAAGCCAGGGTCCTGGGTGATGGTACTGACTGGAAAAGGTGGGTGAGGCTTCATGTAACCTGCCCCGTTTTTCTCAATTTCTTTCTCTGACCAGATGGCATGTAGTGAAGCAGACATGTGTGTACACGGAGGTGCACATGCACTATATGCCTGCTGCCCTACTTTATAGTTGTTCCCACTGCCCAGCCACTACGCCTCCACATGGGTGCAGTGTTAGAGTGGTGCAGCATAAACCCCCTCCCGAGGAGAGGAGAGCAGTCAGATGCCGCCCAGTGCCAACCACCAGTAACCTGAGTCCTAGTGGGCCAGCTAGGCCTGCATTATCTGTGCCTGCTGTCTCTGCTTGTAGACTGTTCCATAGGTTCACCAGTCACTGAGAGAAGTGCATTCTAATATTACTCCTCTATTTACCGCCACTGAGCTGTTCTGTCTCATCAGCACCCTTGAGTACGGTATGCAGAAGACTGAGATCATGTCCACTGTCAGCCTTCTGGTCCCCAGGGTAGACATAGAGTATTATGGGCCTCTGGCCTTTCCTCGTAGCTTTTGCCTTTTTGGGGGCAGTATAGCATAGTGGTTAGGGGCACTGTGCTGCAAACCAGGAGACCAGGGTTTGAATCCCATCAGCTCCCACCTGCGTACTGTGTGACTATGAGCAAGTCACTTAACTACCTTGTGCTCCCAGGTCGCACCTGGAAATGAGCTCTGACTTAGTGTGCCTTTCCTGGTTGAACAATTTCCCCCTTTTATCCCCATACCACTGATAGAAACACTGAAACATAGACAATCTCAGCAGAAAAGGACCATTGATATGTCCAGCCTACCCTGTTATACTCTATCCTAGCCTGAGATATGTTGTCTAGATGGTGGGTTGCCTTTGCTTGCCCCATCTTACCACTACCCCGAGTAACTGTTAAGCCCTTAACTCTGTCTCATCTGTGCTTGAAGTCAGTAATGTTTTTTGTGCCCACCTCCTCAGCTGTCAGCAGGCTACTCCTTGACTCGGCCACTCTCTGTAAAATGAAATTTTCTCACATCCCTTTTGACTCTTCCCCGCCAACGTTCGTTCGTGTCCCCATGTTTTTGACTCACTATTCCTATTGCATTGTTCCTCATGGTTTACCCTGTTGATTCCTTTCAGGAACTTGAAGGTCACTGTTATATTGCTCCTCTCCGTTATGGCCTCCAGTGAGTACATGTTCGTGGCCCTAAGCAGATCCTTGCTTCAGTTTAGTTCGCTTCCGCAGCACTGTCTCCAGTCCGTCTTTATCTTTCCTTAGCTGGGCACACTATTTCAAATGGGGCCTCCCAGTGATCTATACAGAGGAAGTATCGCCTTCTTCCTCATGCTATCGAAACCTCTTCCAATATACACCAATTTACTGGCTGTCTTTCTGTAGGCCTTGATACATTGTCTTGTAGATCAGTTTAGGGAGCCCCCATGATGACTCCCAGGTCCCTATTTTGTGACCTGAGCGCATAGGGATGAGAAGACCTGGTCAGAAGTTACTGAAGAAAGCTGGGTACTGCCCGTGGAGGCATTTGTGTATTGTAGTTGTACGCTTTGAGGTCACATCATTCCTCTGGAGACAGGAGGCTAAGATAGCCATAGAACAAGTAATGATGTGTTCATCTGTCACAACCCAGTGCACACCTGCAGACATTATTGAATGCCGTTGAGATTTTGTTCAGTGAAAAGACTGGAGCTGGCTTTTGAATTTCTCTGCCATACCCCAGGACCATCAGTAGAGATTGCTTAACTATAAGCTTCTTACTGGATAAAAAAAAGTGACAGACAAGATAGATTGCTTGAATTTTCTGGTGTGTCAATCTGACTGTTTTTGCAGTGTGTTAGCTTAGTTTTTGGTCCAGGTGTAGGCCAGGGTACTTGAAGGTTTGCACAGATTTAAGTTGGCTTGTGTGAAATCAAATTTGCAAGAAGTGGGGTGAGGATATACTTCCATGGAATGCAGTGAAGTGAGTTTTGCGGATGTGTAGGAAAAGTTTGCTTTCATCTTTCTCGGCCTCAGTTTTATTGAAGACTGTTTGAAAGGTGTTGAAAGGTGGTGGTGAGCTCATAAGCAGTTTCAACCTGTGCATACATAAGGGTGTCACCAGCATATAGGTGAATGTTGGTTTTGTGACACTTATAGTCTAATGGGAAGTCATTTTCAAAGAGACTAAACTACACAGGACCAGAGTGAAATCCTGAGGGACTCCAGGGTTGTGGGGGGTGGGTGGGTTGGAATTTGCCATTGACTTTATCATTTGTGATTTGTTGTCCAAATAGGATCTTAGCCATGCCAGATCCTTCTGGGCTGATCCTAGCAGATGCAGCTTGTGTGTTGTCCACTGTGTTGAAGGCCTTTGAGATATCAATGAAGACTGCACCATTGTGGAGGCCAGAGTCGAGAGCAAATGCTAGGACATGTGTTGTTTTTTAACAAGGCAGTACAGATGGAGTGTTTCAGGTAGAATCCTGATTGCTCCTCAGTGACCATGTTTTTGCATCCAGGGTTTTGGCCCTTGGCTTGCACTACACACCTGCTTCAGGCAGTGTCCCAGTTTCCCCAACCACCACCACCTCCGCGCTCACGCCAGTGGGGAGCCACATGGGGTGGAATCCGAGGGTACCAACATTGTCATTAATGGCAGCCTGTGCTTATTATTTTTTCATCCCCCCCCTTCCCTTCCCCACCCCTAATGCTAGGCAGTGCCCCTGCAGACATAGCATGCCTTTGCAGAGGAGGAAGCCCCCTGGCCCACTGCTGGTTTTGCTAGTATGGTGGATCTTCGGTGTCAGTCCCTCCTGACTGCGAGCACAGCAGTACCTCCCTGGCTGCCTGACTGTCTCCTGAGTCGGCACCCAAACTTGGGTTGCCAAAATAGGAGTAAGTCACGCTAACCAGTGGGCCATTGTGCGGTTCCATGTTAGTGAATGTGTTGTGGAGGAGTAAGTGATCAAACAGCTGTCTGTATTCTAGTTTTTCTAGGAGTTTACACAATGTTATTACCCAGGGTCCTTTTCCTTTGTAGCAACAGGATCCCAACATTTTACATAGGTTCTACCTCTGTTTTTCCTCCTCAAGTGTATCGCCCTGCATGTGGTTACATTGAATCTGACTCCAAACAGTCTTTTAGCTTGTTCAGTTCCTCCTGAAATTGATCCCCATCCTTAAAGGAGATAGGAATGGTTTTTACACCTCTAGATGTCCCCCTGTTGTCTGATATGTTTTTGACCATTTCTCTTAAATTAATAATCTAATGTATGTTGCCTTTGCAACGACCCTGAATCCCTCTCTCCTCAGCAGTTGCTACTCTCTCTTTTCATACTGACTGAACATTCTTTGACATCAGTAACACCATTCCAGGCCATTCACATGACTACAAATTTCAAAAAAGTGCAAGCGTTACTCCCAGCTCCACAAAAAGAGTCAAGCACAGTAGTTTCAGTGATAGCTGTGGTTTTACTACAAAGTAAGCTGCGGTTTACAAAATGTGGTGCAAAATTTCACTAAAGATGAGCAACAGATACACACTAGCCCCTACGCTTCGGCTCCTAGCCTTCCTTAAAGGGCGTCATTCAGATGACTAGCATGGAATGGTATTAATGATGTCATACGATGTCTTAGAAATATGAAAAGAAAGAGCAGTAACTGGTGAGTAGGCTGGAACATTTTGTAGATCTGAGGGCCCCCTTAAAGCTAGATAATTTACTTATCAAAAATTGGTCAACGCATATCAGAATGCATAACTGGCATGGAAAGGAAGATGGAAGGGCAGTTAATTACATAAAGATAATTTCCTATCTCCTGTATTGGAGTCAACCCCTCCGGCCTACGTAGCGTGATCGGCAAATTTCATCAGTCTGCGAGAGATCTCAGATTCCAGGCTGTTCACAAAAATGTTGCCATAGCACCGGTCTTTATGGGTTGATGGAATGGGAAGGCACTAAATACAAAAATACTAAAAGCCTGGATTCATCATGAGAAATATTATTCTGAATTGTGTGGCTTTTTTTTGCCACAAAATTCACAACCTCACTTTGCCTGTTATGCAAGTCCTTGACTCCAGCGGCAGGAGCATCATGCAATGCCTCACCGAGTTTCATGTGCTATCCCAAGTATTGTTATGGCAAGGGAACTATGTACAAGGTGGAAAAAATATGTGAACTAAAATGTGTGCAAAGTTGACATCAGTCCATCTATAAAGAGAAACTGCTGGGTAGAGGACAGTTACTTGTCTCTGTGTTCACAGTGTCTGTGAAAAATTGGTGTGGGCCTTTTTTATGATTAACAGCTGCATGCTGTGTTATGGGAAAATTATAACTTTCTGCCTTAACGCTGTGGTAAACAATGAGGCAATAAAGGTTAACCTTATCTGTAATGAGCTCTATGATGATTTTATTGAACAGTTTGTAAAATTAATGTCAGTATTACTGGAGCCTAATATCTGTTGTTGCCAAACAAGTCCTTCTGCCTTTGTATTTCTTGTGGTACAGTGTGATTCAATCAGCTAAAGATAGGGATGGTGATTTTTTGGGGGGGTGGGAGATGGGGAGTCCTTTATGAGGCAGAAGTTGTATGAGGGGGAAGAGAAGGTTGCTGCAAGGGAAGAGGAAGAGATACAAATGTGAGGAAAACCACAGAATACATATTTATGAAAAAAATTGAAATATGATAAAGAGACACTTTCAGACACTACATAAAAATGCTAGGTTACTTATTTAGACTTTGTTGAACAGGTGGAGCCCACTGGGGTGAAGCCGATTTACTGAAGCAGCCCAGACATTATATAAATGTAACCCCCAGACCCCTGCCGTTTTGCAAATGACAGGTGGCATGCTGTTGAAGCTGACAGCAGTACCTGGTGGGGACTGGGTTCAGGGAGGACTAATTTACTCGGCACATGGGGCCTAGGTTTGGCTACTCTGCACAGGGGCACCCAAGTAAATCCGAACACAGGAAGCAATAACTGTAATGTCCAGAACCAGGAATGGGATTCTACAGTGTGGCTTTTATTCACATCCAAACTGAACAAACAAAGCATAGACGGACCCCCACGGGGCTACAGTACATTCCTGGTAATGCAGATTAGAGACAAAAGACCACTTCTTCACATTTCCAGCCCTCAGGCTCTAAACCCACCAGGCACACAGCCCGGACTTGCACGCAGCTTTGGGTACAGAGCCCGACTTGTACACTACTTGAGTTTTCCCCACTGGCCCGGCTCCCCTGCCGGCCACTTGATCTGCGGTCCATTATGGGAATGAACCAGTTTTCTATTGGTGGCTCTTCAACCACCTTAGAGCCTTCGACTCCTAGAGGGAATTTTCCTTCCATCCCACGCCTGGGTACTTCCTCATCACTGGCCAAGTGCATGAGGCAAAGTAGAGATCCACAGAGCAAATCCAGAGAGGTGGACCTGGTTACTAAAGATGGGGGTCTCCCACCTCCAGCTCCCACAATCCATACCCGCCATTTCTCTGAAACTAAACAACTTTTCTGAAAGCTTGGCAATGTAGATTACTGGTAGGCGATGTCACATCTCCTCTACATGTCTTGACTTCCCTATGTGCTGGACTTGAACATACTTTTACTTTGGCTAGCTTCTATTACTCTAGGCCTCCCACTACTTCAGTAGTCCAATCCCCACTATCACACAAGTCCAGGGTGAAACATGGGCCCTTTAGAAAGAGCAGAACTCACCCTCCGGTTGCAGGTGCCCCACAGGCGAATCACGAAATCTTCTTGTTTCCCATACTTTTGGACAAAATAAGGCAGCTTCTTCATTAGTAGTAGCCAGGGGGTTGCCCCTGGAAATGCAGGCAAAACCTTCCTGCCCCATCCCCTGAGGGATGGGGCACAGAGACCCGAATCAGCGATCTCCACCACTTTAAAACTAGCTCACTGTGTCTCTCTTTAGGTGGAAACACACACCTTTCCCTACTTGTAGCCCTGTGTCAGGGCTGAGGCTCACAAGAGCCTAACACAGAGCTGTTGTGCTCCTCTCACAACAAGCTCCAAACTCCAGTTGACTACAGACTACTGTTCAAACCTCCCAACATTCTACTCCAGCTCCCTGCTGCAGATTCCATTGTGGCTCATGCTGCTGCGATAGTTCTATGGTGATATCATCCCTCAGTCTCAGCTGAGACTGAGAACAGAGTGAGACAGTGTGAAATCCATTTAACTGAAGTTTCACAAGCTGCCTTCCACTAGGTCTTACTGAGATTCTAGTAACCCCGGATAACAAGAGGGTTATATAAACAATACTGAGGCACAGAAATCCTAGTTTCAGTTTTCAGTGGGACGTTGTTTAGCCTACTGCCACAAACCTGGTGATCTGGGTTTGAATCACACAACTACTGTGTACTCACAGTGTCACCAGAATCTAGCCCGCAGGTTCACCAGAATCACGGGTTAGGAGAGTGACGGTAGTAATCTTCATTACTTCTCAGGTCCCCCATGTTCTTTCCCCTGATTATCTTTCTGACCCCACAGCGATGCACATAGACCACTGCTGGCCTTGTGCGCATGCAGCAGGTTCCCTGTCAGGAAAAAAAGTTCCCTGGCCCGCAACTGGGCATTGTTTGTGCAACAGAATTCATCCTCCACACCCCCAGACTGAGGCATGCTGCCTGGGGCAGTGTACTTCCCTGCCAGCCGCCTGTCTGCCAATGCCTGAGTCTGCTCCCAGATCCAGGTCACCAGCACGGCTGTGCTCTGGGCCATTGGGTGTCATTTCTTGCTTGTCTCTGTCTTTATTCATTGACTCTCCCTGTGCACCAAGAACAACAGCGAAGTTCTGTCCACTTCCTCTCCTGGATTTTAAAGGGCTTGGGGATGAAGTTTGATTGAAAGGCATTATATGAAACCAAATTCCTTTCGATGGTTTACTGTACCGAATAATCTGCTTCTAATGTAGTGAGAACAGCAGTAACAGGAAACATAGACTTTGACAGCAGATAAGGACCGTTTGGCCCACCCAGTCTGCCCATTTCCCTAACTGTTGGACAAGCTGCAGATTCTAGTTTACCAACAGCCTACTTCCTCCTACCCCCCACTATAATTTCCTTATGGCTGTCCCATGCATTCTTGAATTCTCTCACTGTTTTTGACCCTACAACCACCTCAGGAAGGTGGTTCCATGCGTTCACCACTCTCTCCATGAAAAAATATTTCCTCATGTTGCCCCTGAGCCATCCCCTTCTATCTTTAAATTGTACCCCCTTGTTCTTGCACATCTCTTTTTCTGAAAGATGCTCCCCTCCTGGACTTTGTTGAACTGAAGAGGACTGGAGGGTGGCTTATGTAGTGCCTATATATAGATGGGGGTCTAGGGAGGAGATGGGGAAGTATAGGCCTGTCAGTCTAATGTCTGTGGTAGGCAAGGTAATGGAGGGCTTTATCAAGGAGAGGCTTGGGAGGCAGTTGGAAAGGTTAAGACACCAGGATGATAAACAGTATGGCTTCATCCCGGGGAGATCATGTCAGTCCAGCCTCGTAGAGTTTTATGACTGGGTGACGGGGGCCTTGGATAAACATAGGCCGGTGGATGTCCTGTACCTAGATTTCAGCAAGGCATTTGATTCAGTGCCACATAATGGACTGATAGCAAAATGGGGGGTGAGAAGACAGGAACTAAATTGGGTTGAAAACTGGCTTACGGGGCGTTTACAGAGGGTAATGGTGGGTGGGATACTATCCTCCCACAGGAAGGTAATCAGTGGAATTCCTCAAGGTTCAGTATTGGGGCAACTCTTGTTTAATGCCTACATCTCGGATATAGGGAGGGGGGTTAGGAATAGGTTGAGTCTCTTTGTGGATGGTTCAAAACTGGGAGCACTGGTGGATTGTGAAGAAGCAAGGGAGACAGTCCAGGGGGATCTGGATACTCTGGAAGGGTGGTCAATGAGGTGGGGACTAAAATGTAATGCAGGGAAATGTAAAGTACTTAATTTGGGGGTCAAAAACCCGGGCCATGTATACACCCTTGGGGGTCACACTGCATGCCACATTGGGAGAAAGGGATTTAGGTAGACATCAAAATGAATAACTCTGAAAATTGTAGAGCAGCAGCCATAGCAAACAGGATATTGGGTTGTATAGCCAGGAGAATTACATCCAGGAGGAGGTAGGTGATCCTTCCTCTATATAATGCTTTGGTCAGGCCGCAGCTTGAGTACTGTGTATAGTTTTGGAGCCCTGATCTGAAGAAGGACATAGCACTGATGGAGAGGGTCCAGAGGAGGGCGACCAGGATGATTCTGGGCATGGAGGGGGAGGCCTTATGAGGAGAGACTGGAAGAGCTTGGGCTTTACTCACTGGAGGAGAGGAGGGATAGGGGAGACATGATAGAGGTTTTCAAGTATGTAAAGGGAATAACCAGGAGTGGAACCAAGGAGCTGTTTAGACTAAAGAAGGGGGGAACAACCAGGGGCCATGAGTGGAAGCTGGAGGGGGGAAATTACGGAGTGGGGAGCGTAGCAAGCATTTTTTCACTGAGAAGATGGTGGAGCCATGGAATGTGCTGCCTAAGAGGCTAGTGGAGAAGGGCACAGTGGAGGGCTTCAAGAATGGGTGGGATAGGTACAAGGGGAAACTGAACCTAGGGAAGACCCTCTTGGGGGCTGGGGGTGGTGGTGAGACGAGCAGCCACTAGGTTGGTGGCTTTTAAGCAGACAAGACAGACCATTTGGACTATTCTGCTGGCTTTTTAGTATGTTAGTAAGAGACTTCTGTTCTAGGAGTGGGAGGCAATTACTGTCTCTCCTCTTTCTCTCCTCTCATCCCCTGCAAAGTCTTACTTTATTAAAACATTTTGTCTACAGGATCAACCCATGCCAAGACAATCCATCTAACTTACAAAGGCATTCCATGGGACAGAGTAGGCAACCATAGAACGTTCCAGGATCGAATACACATTCCCAAGTAATGATGCATAGTACTACACAACATCTGGCCCATGGGTTTAGTTTCTTGTGTCATTGGTCCTGGCTTCTACAATTTCAGCCAGGTCAACCACAGAACAGGCTTCAGATGTTACTAGCTTTGGGCCACTGCCAATTTGGGACAGCTTAAATTCTGTGAACTAGTGGATAACTCCAGATTTTTGTATCTATTGGGAGGGCTTTAAGCCAGAGGTTCGATGAGCGAAGCAACTATGTCACTCCCCCATCAAGCTTAAAAGGTCTCTACATCCTGGGCTTTGCCAGGATTCTTTTAGTTGCGGCCAGAGGTGCCGCTCCTCCTGTCTGTGTTTTTCTTGCTGTCCACATGTTTCATTGCCTCTCCCCAATTCATGTGCTTCCAGCTCGCTCCGTCCCTGCTTGGCTGCTCATCTGTCAGCTCGTTCCTCCTGCTGTCTCGGCGGCTCTCCTCGTTCTTTGCTCCTGTGCTGTTTTTCCCCCCCCCCGCACGCCTCCTTGTCTCCTTTTGCCTGCTCCTTACGCTTGGCTCTGCCAGAGCTCTGTGTTTCTTCACTCCATTTTGCCCTTTGCCTTCGCTTGTTTCCCTCGCTGTCTGCTTGCTCCTCGCCCCCTGAATTTATTGCCTGCTTTCTGCCTTTTCTGCTCCCTGCCTTCTCACCTCTTATTCGGTGCACTGCTCCGACCCTTCTTATTCCCAATGGGGAACCATTTGGCCCACTCATGGCAATTCAGCTGCTCCTTCTCATCGCTCCTGCCTCCCTCTCCCCTTCTTCCCTGTCGATCTTCCTGGGTGGCTCTCCTTCTGTTTGCAGTTTCCTTGCTGGGCACATGATTGATTTGATCATATTGCCTTTTGACCTAATCCTTTGTACCTGTTCAATATATTTCTGTATTTGACCTCTATCGTGATCTTTCTACTTTATTTTGCTTGATGAATCTCTCCATCGAAGTACTGGCTTTGATTTTACTGCATGCCTTTGGGACCTATAGATATATTCTCCATGCACTATATGTCTGACGGTAGGAGCATGCTAACATTCCAGAAAGAGGTGGGGATTGTGCTTTCGGCCGCCCAGGTCTCTTTATGTTCCATTCCCGATGGCAATTTAGAATGAATTCCTTTTCAACTAAGGACGGACTGAATGGACATACCACTGAAGAACTACTCATGTCTCATAATATGTGTCGGCTCCGGCAACTTGACCTTCAAATAAAAAAAAAAAAGCAGTTTGGGGGATACTCTTCTTTCCATTCCTATCCGCACTGAGTGCTCTATGTTTTTTTCATTTTATTTTATTTATTCTCATCGCTGTATGCCTTGGCCTTCTGGGCTTCCCTCCCTCATGGCCGCTGTGCTGCATTGCAGTCTCTGGGCTTGTTTGATCTGCCTCAGAGTCCCTTCATTCATGTCTCCCTCTTGTGGGTGAGCTCCCTCATTCCTTTTCCGGTACTTCTTTTGGGGTTTCCCCTATCCTGTCTCTGGCCCTTTCCTGCCATCAGCTTCCTATTCATTTTCTCCTCCCCCCTTCGAAATCTACCGTCTTTCGAGGAGCCTACCTACTCCCTACTGTCCTTGTCCTTTCATACATCACTTCCTGTACCAGCTACCAGCCTCCCTGGCTTCAATCCATCATCTTACCCTATCCGTTTTCTAGTTTTACCTTCCTTGTCCTAGCAATGCCTTTTCTAGTGCCCGCCATCAGGGATTCACTCCACTCATGGCTACACTCCTCATCCATCCCTGCTACCTCGATTTGACTCTACCTTCACTCAAGAGCCATGCCTTCCTGTCCGTCGCCCTTTGCTAAGGGCTGGCTAGAGGCTTTCCACCATCATTCAAGTTCCTTTCACATTCCTTTCCGTATCTACCTCCTTTCGAGGTGCCTACTTAATCACATGGCTCTATTCATTTCCCAGTCTACCTCCTTTTGAGGAGTCTACTTAGTCACAATTCTCTATCAAGCATATCACCCATCTAGTTTGCATACCTTCTGGTTCCAGATATGCCTTCTTGGCCTCCGAGTATGTCTCCTTTTGAGGAGCCTTATTCCTTGCATCACTCTATCAAATCCTATGATATCTCATCCCCCATAACATCAGAGTCTAATTGTTCACATCGCATGTGCATACCTGATCAGCCTCAGTGTCTCTTTCCTCAGCTTGCTCAATTAGGCGTATGTCTTATTTGGTCTTATACTACCTCATCGACCTGCCACCCTCTCGTGGCAATCATCACTATCAGTATTCATCTCTGCCTCCTGTTCCTTCGATCCGTGCGCAGCCTCATGTTCCATATTCAATCTGTGCTTTCTTTTGGGAAGTTTTCCTATTTTGTCATCATCTTCCCTATTCTTGTTGCTTTCATTACTCCTCCTTAATTATATCCCTCATCTATGAACCATTCTCTTTATTAACATATGTCCTCAAATCAAACGTCATCAGCCTGGAGGGAAGGCAACCTAGGCCTTGGATTCCCAGAGGTTTCCTCCTCAAAGGAGTTTTTTCCTCTCCTCTGTGCTAATGGTCATAATATTAGTTAGAGTTAGTGCTTTCTTCTCATTAGTTAGTTAGGTTCTGCTGTTGGATGGAGGCAGATGGTGGTCCCGGCTTTCCCCTCTCTCCTTAGGAAGTTAGCCCTTCTCTTCATAGTATTCATTCATCATCTTCACCTCTTTGATGCTTGACATCTTTAGGTATTCTGTTTGGGCTTCTTCCTACCCTACCTTTAACTGACATATTAATTCCTGGCACCTGTAGGGGGGAACCCTCCTTTAGAGTTCCTTGAGTCGTACCCCTACAGGGTGGTATATCCCATGGATAGAGAGATGGAAAGCCTCAAAGAAAAACTCAAGTTACATAAGCATTATATTATCTCATTCAGTTGGGTAAGCACATCGAATGGGAGGGCTTTAAGCCCGAGGTTCGATGGGCGGAGCAACTACGTCACTCCCCCATCGAGCTTAAAAGGTCACTACAACCTGGGCTTTGCCAGGATTCTTTTTGTTGGCCACCAACCACCCCTCCTCCTCTAGCAGCTCATCTCTCTTCCCCATGGGCTTCTTCCTACCCTACCTTTAGCCGACGCATTCATTCCCGGCACCTGTAGGGGGGGAACTCTCCTCTACGGTTCCTTGCTTTGTACCCCTACAGGGTGGTGTGTCCCACAGACAGAGAGGCGGAAAGCCGCAAAGAAAAACTCAAGTTACATAAGCATTAGCTCATATTATCTCATTCAGTTGCATAAGCACATCAAACTATCTATCTTCCTCTCTTTCTCTCTCTCTCTTCTAGTATATGGTATAGTGCTGTTACCTACAGAAATCCATACAGTTCCAGATGCTGTTGTACCACAGTAGTGAAGTTAGAATGCTGCTGTCCCACTGTAGCTATGCTACTAACAGCATAGAATCCTGTCTATTAAGATTCCTAATTTTTACAGTACCTACACTTTAAATTTTTCATAACAAAGATATGTAAGCAATAATACCCAACAGGGTGGGCAGTATTGGGCTATGTCTAGAGCACTTACCCAGTAATCAAAAACGAAATAAATAATATCAGACTGCCCAGGGGCATAATGAGGCCCAATGCCACAGGCGGAGGTAGGGTTACCACCTTTTAAGAAGCCCAAAGTAGGACATTTCTTACTGAAACATGACTTTTAGCAGGACAATATGTAACCTCGGCCAATACAACAGACTTGTTTTCACTAAATAAGCAGAATTAAGACTAAGTGTTGTAGTTTTTCAGTTGTTTCTAGTGTTTCTTATCATATTAAGGTGTTTTAAAAAAGGTGTTATAGTTTTTTGAAACATTTAGAGGAAGGTAAGAAAATATTTTTTCTACTACAATGTCAGGACAAGTAGCATTTTTCATATTGTTCCGCAGGACACAGCTGCCCAGATCAGGACTGTCCTTTGAAAATCGGGACAGGTGGTAACCCTAGGTGGAGGGCCTTATAGCCCCTGGAAGCTGCAGTGTAGCCCAATACTGCCCACCCTGTTGGGTATTATTGCTCTTAGAAAAAGGGTTACATGTGGCATTTCAATGTAATATTTAAAAATAAAAAAATATAAAAAGTTTAGTACAAATCAATTTAAAGTCATTTTAATGGCAAAGTAGTTACTTTACTGGCATACTTGCCAGTAGAGGACACTGCAACATTTAAGATGCTGGTGGTGCTGCTTCCAGTAGTGCACTGTTTTGTTGAGAATGTTTTTTTTTTTTCTTCCTTTTGTTGTTACGTAAGCAGTTTCCATAATTTTCGGCTTGCCACTTATTTTTTTTTTTCAATGACTGTCTGTTGGAAACACAATTAGAACATGTGGCAGCTGTGTTTGGCCACAATGGTGTGCTTGGGATGGCAGGGTGGCTTAGCCGAAACTGGGAGTAACAATGCTGTTACTTAGGAAAGCGATCGGATGGCAGAATCTGAAGCACAAGTAACAATTGGGATGATGGCAGAGTGAGTGGCCGACTCACAGAAGATGCACTGTACACTTAATTTTCATTGTCCTACCACCACCCTGAATTGCAATCCATTTTCATTTTAATTGCTCTCTGCCTCTCCTGTACAAGTAGCTGTCCTGTTTCCAGAAGTAACTGTTTTTAAAGCGTGGTCAGACATATACCGTAGTTGGTCAGTTGGCAGCAGTTTTAAAATTATCAGAGTGCGAGTGACTGCGATATTTATTGTATCTGTCTGTGGTATCTATCTGTCTGTCTGTCAGTGTGTCTGTCTACTAATTTTTTGTCTGTGAACTGAAAACAAAAAATAACTACACATGTTGAACTGCTCTGTGTGTGGAGGGGTTGTGGGATAACAGATGGACCAGACATCAAACTTTAGGTTCAACACACAACCTGTGTGTGATGTTTATTTAAAACACAGACGATAACCTTCAGCAGCAGCATATTCCGTCTTCAGTACATCAGTTTGCTGCAACAGACTATGCATGTTCCTTCTCTGCACTTAGTCAGCACCCACTGATCTAACTTTTCAGTTGAGATTCAGCTTCCCCTATGTGTATCTTGTTTGTTTGGGTGATGGGAGCTCAAATAATAAAACAAAGAACCTCAGTGCAGAAGCACTGATGCAAGAGCTACCACAAAGGGCATTGGCAATTAACCAAGTTTCAAAGAAACACAACGTCGCACATACTCCCTAAATGTAAAGCATCATGGGATGTATATGCAAATCACCATGAAATTTCAGACTGGCTCAGTTTACAGCAGGAATGCATGGTACCAAATGGGCTCTCAATCTCCAATGTACATGCATTTAACAACACAACAGGGGGGTTTCTGATATCTCTACCCCAGTAACTTAATTTCTATAATACAGTCACTTAGTACTTTTTACCTTTATCAAAAAATGTAATGCCATGATATTTTCAACATTCACTGGTTTCATATACATAATGTACATACATCAAGGTATTTTATGACATAGTGCCATTGCATACTAATTGCAACAACGAGGAACACAGCTTGTTGTTTTACACCAGCTCAGAGGTCACAACAGTAACCTTCCTGTATGAGGACCTGAGAGGGAAAAGGAAAATTGTAGAGGACACTATAGCATAGTCAAGAACGGGAAGGGGGGTGCCCAGAGATGGCCAATCTTTTGGACTAGAAATTGTAAAGGATAGATTAGGCTAAGAAATAGAAGAACTGTTGCAACAGATGTAAGAAAAGATCAGTTCTCAAGAGTGGCAGGATCTCCCTGTCACACTGTGCATATCCAAGATGCTGACATGTGAACATTTGACAGGGTACTGGATTTCTCAGATAATACTAACCTTGCGGAATGCCCAGCTTTGAATCCTGTATTTTGATTGGGTCAGTAGTTGTCCTTAGCTTACTGGTATTGGACCATTAATGTGAAAAGAATGCAGAGGCTTTTCCTTGCATTCAAACAAGAAAAAAAGCACACTGGGATAGTGGTGCTCATGGCAAAAAGCCAGAACAACACAAACTGGAAGCCAGGCACTCACAAAACCAATTATTCTAGACACTGCAGCTTATGAAAAAATACGAATGTGCCAGCAGAAACAGACCACCCGGTCTATCTAAGTCTGCACGAGTGTGCAGTTAGCACTCAGCTTGCAGCTGCCCTACCCTCCCTCCCTTTGTCACCCCACTTCCACCCCCCACCCTCACTCTCCCCTGTTCCCTGTCCCATGCCCTTTAAAGCTGTTCACAGATTTACATGATACTACCCATTCTGGTAGTGCGTTCCATTTTGCTACCACCCTCTGTGAAATAGTGTCTCCTCATTTCCTCCTAAATCCCCCCCCATTCTTAGCCCGTGCCCCCTGGTGTCCCTCCCCTCCTTAGCTTAAAGACCCCATCTGCCCCATCCTTACTGATTCCCCTCAGATACTTCAATGTCTCTATCATGTCCCCCCTGTCCCTTCTATCCTCCAGGGTGTACATATTCAGGTCTCCCAGCCTGCTCTCATAGTCTCTCCCCTCCGTTCCACATATCATCTTCGTGGCCTTCCTCTGCACACCTCCCCCAGTAGCCTGATATCATGCTTCAGGTATGGCCTCCAAAACTGCACACAATACTCCCAAGTATGGCATTATCAATGACCTGTAGAGGGGCAAGATCACCTCTCTTCACCTGGATGAAAACCCCCTTACTATGCACCCCAGCATTTTCTTTGCTTTTGCAGCCACTTTTCTGCACTGGGCAGTGCTGTTCACGGTCCCTGTTACCATTACCCCAAGGTCCTTCTCCTCCTCAGTGATCCCCAGCTTAACCCCCCCTAGCCAGTATTCTCTCCTTGGGTTCTTTGCCCCGAAGTGCATAACCTTACACTTCTTTGCATTGAACTGCAGCTGCCACCTCTCTGACCACTCCTCTAGCTTGCTTAGCTCCCCCTGCAGCTGCTTCCATCCTTCCCCTCCATCCACCACTGCTCCCGTTTTGGTGTCGTCTGTGAACAGACTTACTTTGCTCACCACCCTGTGCACAATGTGTGACATGAAGAGCCCAGATAATACTGGTCCCAGCACAGAGCCCTGTGGCACCCCGCTCATCACCGGCCATGGAGTTGAGCGCTCCCCTGCCACCACTATCCGTTGCAGCCTCCCACTCAGCCAGCTTGTAATCCAGTTCATCATTTTTGCCCCTACCCCTACACCAGTTAGTTTCCCCCTTAGCCACCCATGAGGCACTGAATCGAAGGCCTTGCTGAAGTCCAAGTAAAGAACATCCACCGCATGACCCTCATCCAGCGTACCTGTCACCCAGTCATAATATTGCATCAGGTTGGTTTGACAAGACTTCCCCGAAATGAACCCATGCTGCCTCACATCCTGGAGGCCGTTGTCCTCCAGGTACGACACCAGTCATTCATTTAGTATCGTTTTCCATGGGTTTGCACACTATGGATGTGAGACTTACCGGACGATTATTACCTGGTTCATCCCTTGGCCCGCTCTTGTGTAATGGCAGTACATGTGCCATCCTTCAGTCCAGTGGTACACATCCCGACTCCATTGAGGTACTGTACAGATCTGCCAGCGACTCTACCAACACCTCTGCCATCTCCCTCAGCACCCTGGGGTGGATACCATCTGGCTCTGGTGCCTTGTTTACCCTCAGTGCCCTTAGTCCCTCTAGTACTCTACCTCCCTCAATTCTTCCATCTTTTGCCTCCTCTCCCCCCGTCCCCACCTTCCCAGCCCATGGTGGTAGCAGTCCCCTCCCCCTTTCTTCCGTGAACACTGAGCAAAAGTATTCATTCAGTGCTTCCACCTGTTCCTCCCCATCCACTCCCCACCCTTTTTTATCCTCACTATTGTCTTCTTGCACTTCCTTTTCTTCCTGATGTATCTGAAAAATTCCCCTCCCCCATTAATTCCATGCACTAATCACAGCTCCCCCTGGGCCTTGGCTTCTCTCACTTTTCTGGTCACCTCCCTGGACCATCTTGCATACTCCTCCCTGTCCCCTTCCTTCCCCGTCCTCCTATACCTCTGATATGCCTCTCATTTTGCCCTCACCACCTCCACTACCTCGCTGTTCAACCAGCATGGTTTTCTTGCTCTGCTCCTCTTACTCTGTGTCTTGGTGCAGGCTCCCGTTGCCTCTGTAATCCCGTTTAATAATATCCCATTTCTGCTTTGTGTCCATCTCCTGCCTTATGCCCTCCAGTTTCCCTTTCAGTACTTCCCACATCCTCCCAAAGTCCACCCCCCTGAAGTTTACCACTCGGGTTACTGATTACTCTGGCTTCCTGCACATGGTGCTATTAAACCACACTGTTTGGTGATCGCTCTCGGCTAGTGGGTCCTCCACCCTTATTTCCCTTACTGTCTTCCCATTTGACAACACCAGATCTAAAGTGTTCTTTAGCCTAGTAGATACACTGACCAACTGTGCCAGGAGACCCTCCTGGATTGCGTCCAGGAGCACTTGCTCCATAGCGCTGGAGGTGACCGGAATGCTCCAGTTAACCCCCTGCAAGTTGAAATCCCTCACGATGACCTTTTCTACATACCTTTCTGATTTGTCCTGCTAATTCCCTGTCAGGCTCCTCAGACTGGGACGGCGGCCTGTATACCACCCCAAACCTCAGTTTCCTACCCCTTGAGTCTAGGAGCTGCAGTCAGATTGCCTACGTTCTCCTTTCCTCCCCCTCGTCCCTTGTGCATTTGATCCCGTCCCTCACGTAGACTGGCACCCCACCCCACCCTCCTTATGGTCCTTCCTTTATAATTTGTACCCTAGGATTGCCAGATTCCACTCCTGGTGCTCAGTTGCCCACATTTCCATGATAGCTGCAGTATCCACCCTCCACACTGCCAAGAGTGCCTGTAGCTCAGTTGATTTGTTACCTAAGCTTCTCGTATTCAGCGAGACCACCCTCCATCCTTCCCCTTTCCCTTCATTGCGCTCTATCTCCTCCCTTCTACTCCCTCCCTTTTCGGCCACCCCGAGTCCTTCACTGTTAGCCTGAGGGTAGGCTGTGACGCCACTCTATTGGATCCCTGCTTACCTGCTGTCCACTTGCCACCCCCCATCTAGTTGAAATCCACCTTTGTCGCAATATACCTCCCTATTCTTTGTTTTAATACTTCCTTCCCCTCCCCACTCAGGTGCAGCCTATCCCTTGCAAACATATTGTTATTTTCTCAGGTACTGCCCCAGCCGCCCACAGCCCCATACCCCTTAGTTCGACACCATTCTACCAACCATGCGTTCAGCACCCCAATCCTCTCCTTTCTCACTGTGCTTGTGCAGGGTACTGGGAGTGTGACGCTTGGCCAGCTGGTTATGATTGTTCTATGATATTTGTCATATAGAATGTGGTATGTGAGTGTCTCACATGAGACATCCTGTGCTCCTGGGTGACAACCCCCCAACCAGGTTTTAGTGAGAATAACGGGATATATTAAACCAGGAGGTCTCTGTAATGTAATTAACTTCCTTGAGAAGTTGCATTTTATAGCTTTTTTATGACCTGCCTCTGAAGCTGGGAAACTAAAATATACATTTTATGACTTCAGATAAGCTGATTCCTGTGAAGCTGTATTGCACCTAAGTGAGGTATGGCAGAGTTGTACTCTTTGCTTTAATACCTCCTTCCCCTTCCCACTCAGGTGCAGCCTGTCCCTTGCAAACAGATTGTTATTATCCCAGGTACTGCCCCAGCCACCTACAACCCCCATACCCCTTAGTTCAACACCATTCTACCAACCGTGCATTCAACACCTCAGTCCTCTCCTTTCTCACTGTGCTTGTGCAGGGTAGTGGGAGCACCTCCGAGAAGGCCAAAGAAGCAAAGCAAACTTTATTTATATAGCACCTTTCTTAAACCAAGACGCTTTACAAATTAATTACAGTGAGACATATAGATTAAAATAAAATTACAAATATATAAAATTAATTAAAATCATCTGGGAAGGCCATCTGAAAAAGATAAGTCTTAAATTCTGAATTGAATCTCTCGACGATCAGGAATTCTGTCAACTGACGAGGTACAGAATTCCACAGGGTGGGGGCCGCAAAGGAAAAAGCATGAGCACCAGATGTTTTCAAGCATACTAGCAGTCCCTTGTCAGTGGATCGGAGAGGGCAGAGGGAGCGGTAGGGAGTCGAGAGATCTTGCAGGTATCTGGGTCCCAGTTCATGTAGGGCTTTGAAGGTCAGAAGACCGACCTTAAAGGTGATCCACCACTGAACAGGCAGCCAGTGCAGTCCGCACAGCACAGGTATAATATGGCTGGTCCTAGATGTACCAGTCAATAGCCTGGCTGTCACGTTCTGCACTAGCTGCAAGCAGCAGATATCAACCCCAGGAAGCCCTAGGTAGCGGGCATTGTAATAGTTGAGGCGGGTAGTGACGAAGGCATGGACCAATGTTGGAAGGTCATCCAGAGGAACCAGGTTCAATTGGGTGATGTTCCTCAGATTGTAAAAAGAGGATTTAACAACTGCACACTCCTGAGATTTCAGGGTGAAGCCGTCATCAAAAATAACACCCAAGTTACGCACCTGGTTGGAGGTAGTAAGCTGGACGCCGTCAAGCCGTATGCCCGATGCCTGCCCAGCCCCCAGACCCGCCCCCGGACAACCATGGTTCACAACCAACACTTCAGTCTTGTCCGGATTCAGTCTCAGCCAGCTCGTGCTCATCCAGTCCTTGATCTCAGCGAGACAGTTGTTAAACACAGAGACTGCATCCCCCTGTTTGGGTAGAAAGGACAGATACAGTTGAGTATCATCTGCATAGCTGTGAAAACTGAAACCGTATCATCTAATGATATCTCCTAATTGACTGATTGATAAAAGCTTTATTTTTATACAGGTAATTTTGTTGGGGAGAAAACCCCATTTACAACAAATTCCTGTGTTTTTTTTGGTTTTTTTTATAAAAGGTTAAACATTATTTAACAACAGGACAATACAAAAAATCATAACATACTTGACAAAACTACATAATTAATACATACATCAGACATACAAACAAAATCTGATATACCATACAAAATTATCTAGAAACAGTGACATTGAACCTTCAAAAAATTATGCAACTTGGGGGGCGCTAGAGAGCCATCTTCTAGGAAGGAAGCACCTTCAAGAGCTCCTCCGTGTATAGGCAAATATAATATAAAAACAGCGAGATAATACTATTTAGTCAACAAACTGACACCAAATTTGGACTCCTGAAATCACCGAGAGTCTAACGATACCAGCCTTAAAGATGGTTCGTCAAAAGGCTCAGCAGCAGGGACCGATGAAAGACTCTCAGCAGCAGGGCACAAATAAGGCCACGGCATCAGCATGCAGTGGGGGAGGCGAGAGCCACAACTTCATCAGAACCTCCTTGGAAAGCAATGCTGGAATCAATGAAGGCAATGGACACAAAGATAGAAAAAACCCTGGCTAAGCTTGAGTCCCACGACGTTGCCATAAAATCACTAACAGGATCAGTAGCCGAAGCAGAGAAATGCAATACAACCACAATGGCAACAGTGGCCAACCTAACTCAGGAGAACTCACAGCTCAGAAGTAGACTGGAAGCCATAGAAAATTTATTTGTTTATTTATTAAATTTTGGTGACCGGGGTAGGCCCACTGAGCCCCAAAGGTCCCTTTTTCAGGGGCGACCCAGGCTAACAATACTAGTTACTATATAAGAATGAACAAGGACATAAGGAACATGTGAGGCATTGTGAGTTACGTCATGAAGTGGTTACAGTAAAGAAAAATAGTGGATACAGGCATGGTAAAAGAAAAGCAGTGGATACAGGCATGGCTTACAGGCATGGAAAAAAGAAAAGCAGTGGATGCAGGCATGGGTACAGGCATGGTTATCATCATGACATGTAAGCAATTGGTAGTACTTTGCATATAGTTTATTCAGGGGTTACATATGGCCTCTGGCAAGCAGTCTGTATAAGGCAGGTAGTAGGAAGGTTAAGCTAGGAGATGGGAGTTGGAGAGGAGGGGGAGTACCTTAGGAGCTTTAAGTGCCATGACAGTGGCATGCACTTGAGGTCAGCAGACGGAACTTAAGCCTGGTGCGGAAGTTCATGAGTGAGGAGGAGGCCTGGACCTGGGGAGGGAGCTTGTTCCATTGGCAGGCTGCTTGGGAGGAAAAGGATCTTCCGCCAGCATTTGTCCTTACCCTAGGGACTTCTAATAGCGTTCTATCTGAGGTCCTTAGGTTCCTTAGGTTGTGTTTGAGGGTTATGGTCCCGGCAATGCTTGGCGGAGCGTGGGGTTTGAGAAGCTTGTAGGCCTGGACAAGCAAGCAGTGTTGGAGGCGGGCGACCAATGTGGGCCAACGAAGATTGGCCAAAGTGTCACAGTGGTGACATCTCAGGTGGTCTAAGGTTGCGAAACAAGCTATTTTATTATATAGGGTTTGCATCCTGGTAATCTCTTGTTTAGCCATGTCCTGTATAATAGGGGCCGCAAAGCTCAGGTTGGGTAGAAGGATGCTGGTAGCTATGGAGAGCCTGGCTTCAGGGATGAGTTGGTCACTGAGTCGGTACAGGGTGCCAAGTTTCCGATGTAGGGTCCTGGTGACCTGGTCCACGTGTTCCTTGTATGTGATATTCTGATCCAACGTGTGGCCTAAGTATTTAAGGGAGGAGACTACATTAATAGCTTTACCAGAGAGTGAGGTTAAGGAGAGGGATGAGGACCTGTCAAATCCCAGGGATCTTGGCCCGAATAGCATTGCCTTGGTTTTGTCAGCATTTAGTACCATTCTCTTACATAGCCAAGTCTCTAGTGAAGTGAGATCCTTTTGGAGTAGAGGGCCTAGGGCAACCACATCATGCAGGGGTCGGAAGATGACAGTATCATCAGCGTACTGCACAACCGAGCTCTCCCCACAGTGGGTACGCAGGTCGTTGGTAAACAAGGAAAACAGAAGGGGGCCTAGAATTGAGCCCTGAGGTACACTCTGGTTTAGGGGTAGTAGGTCAGACATGGTCCTTTCCATGAGACCTCTGTGCCCTGCCTGATAAGTAGCTCCCAAACCACTTCAGGGCATGATTGTCTAGGGCTATATTTTGCAGCTTCTGTAGCAGCAAGTTGTGGCTCGATGTAGGTTGAATGCCTTGATAAGTCTATAAAGACTGCACCAATGGGTATCCCTTTGTCCATTGCCCTGAGAACTTCATCCGTGAAGTTAATGAGGGCAGTGTCAGTACCCTGGTTTGTTCTAAATCCATGTTGGAAGGGGGCAAGGAGCTGATGAGCTTCCAGGTAGTCCCTGAGTTTATTGTAGATGACTCTTTCTTGCATCTTAGCAAGTGAGCAGAGGAGGGAGGTGGGCCTGTAGTTATTGAGTTTTTCCCTGAGCCCCCGTTTGTGAATAGGGACAACACTGGCATGTTTCCACAGGTCAGGTACTGCTCCTTCCCTCAGTGATCGATTGAGGAGCATGGTTATAGGCCAGGCTAAGGAGGTAGCTCCTGCCTTGAGTAGCCGAGGGTTGATACCGTCAGGTTCCCCTGACCCTTTCGGTTTCAGGTTCCTTAGGAGGTTTAGTACTTTAGTGCATTTAGCCAGTCTCAGGTGAAATGGGGGTCTTTCTATGTGAGGTGGTTCATCTGAGGTAGGGGGGAGAGTCTGGGGAGACAGGCAGGTCTTGTAGGCCTCGAGGTCTGAGAAGTGCCTGTTAAGGGCAGCCAATATTTGAGAAGGGTCAGTTGAGATGAGATCAGATCGGGGAATATGTGAGTAGTCGGGGTTCTGGAAGGTCTGGAGGGAAAAGATCTCCTGCTTTTCTTAACATCTTGGCTATCAGAGCATATAAAGATTTCTGCAGAGTTTGAGTGGTCTACACTGAAGGAAAGCTTATCGCGTCAGTCAACGAGTGAAGCTGACAGGCAAACCGCAGCCCCGTACTATACTTCTGCGCACTTCATGCTCTCATCTCTGCTGTGAGAGACAGTTATCCACTAGAAATAAACGCTTCAGACATTAAACTATACCCGGACCTCTCATACCAGACGAGAGCCCGCCGGAAGAGTTTTGACACGATCCGTCATTGACTAAGAGCACTCGGCATAATCCACTCATTTTTGCTTCCTGCCAGGTTGAGGATAGTATACGGGGGGAAGATGTAGAATTTCAATAACCCCACAGGTGCCGGGCGCTGGGTGGAGAAAGTCGAGGAAGAATTTGCAAGTCGCAAGAATGCACCAGACCCTCGTCTCTTGGATTCAGACTTGGAAGATTGAGCTGAACTGTTTGGGAATCAAGACAGTAAGAGATTTGTGCAGAGAGTCTCTTAGAAATTGTTAAAATAAGCTGGACTTAAATGCTCTCATGGGAGTAGTATAAGTACTGGGAGATAACAGTAGCCTAGTTGATTCTACATTTGGTTATAAGTTGATCTTCCTAAATGTTAGAGTAAATACATCAAATTCTTTAGAATTTGGGCTCCGGGGGGAGCGAGGGATGAATCATCTGAAGGCTCGGTTTACTAAAGCTGCACATTTTCTTCTGTTTCAGTTGGTTATTTAGGGGAATGCCGTTTGGCACTACGGTTTAATAGAAATAATGTTTAGAACTGTTAAAGTTAGATACTATCGCATCTCTTGCCGTCTGATGCCTATGTTGGCTGGGGTTTGGAAGCTGTTTTTTGATGCCTTATTACATTAGAGGAATGTTCTATAGAGAGCTACATTTTTTTTTTTTTTTTCACCTATTATTACCAGGTTAAACAGCAATCCAGTTATTGTGTTATATTTTCTAATATCACTTCCTAGGATTTACCTTTTCCCTTTGAAGAGGCTGGCAATGTATTAGAACATCTCAGGTTTGAACTACTTTAAGGAACTCCCATGTCCTTTTGTACAAGAATGCAGGGTTTCTGTACTACTGTTTACTAACTATACCTAAAATACCTAAAATGTAATACCTTGTATGAGGAATATATTTGTCAATTGTTTGTTGATGAAACTCTAATAAACCTAAAGTACAAAAAAAAAAAAATTATGCATCTTAGATTTAAATTTGTGCAAATCAGCAATTTCAGTTAATTCAATCGATAATTTGTTCCAATTTTTAGCCAGACTATTTTGAAGTGTCATATCCCCCATCCTATTTAAAATTCTATTCATAGGTACCTTCACAGATGATTTCCTTATGGCAGCATATACACTGAGAATAACATGGGCGCCAATGTGGAGCCTGCAGGACCTCACAGGACACGTGAAGGGCGTCAGAGGAATAAATTCCAGTAACCACCCTCTGAAACCTGCCCATGAGTAAAGAACAAAACCATTCTAGGACTGACCCTGACAGTCCACAGAGAGGCCGCAGGCACTCCAATAGCACATCATGGTCCACAGTGTCAAATGCTGCGGCGAGATCAAGAAGGACCAAGATGGTACGAGCCTTTCGATCCCTCGCTATTAGGAGGTCATTCAATACCCGGACATGTGGAATCTTTGTAAACGAGCAGTTCCTGCTCAAAGGTATTTGTAATCCTAAATTTCAATAATAAAAAAATAAAAAAAAAAGAGCAGTCTCGGTACTATGTCTCTTCTGAAATCCAGACTGGAGAGTATCATAGACATTGTGGGTCACAAGGTGATCATCCAGTTGCAACACAACCACCTTCTCAATAACCTTCCTGGCAAAAGGAATATTAGAGACAGGCCTGTAGTCAGCTGGGCAGTCTGGATCCAAGGATATTTTTTTAAGAGTGGACGTACGACTGCCTCCTTAAGGGGATCAGGAAAGACACCCCTCTCCAAGGCACCCCACACAATTTTAGCTAGGATCGGGCAGATAACATGTACACAACCCACTAATAGAGGTGTAGGTCCCAGATCCAAACTACAGCTGGTTGGGCACAGTGTTTGGAGGATCTGTACAATGTCCATGAATCCCAGCTGGCTAAAGTCTGCCCAGACAGACCAAGTGTTCATCTCCTCTTCCCGACCTCTGCAGTCCCTCATAGGGAGAGTAGGGCCAATGCCAGACCGGATGCTGGCAACCTTATCTGCAAAGAATCGTGCAAACTCCTCACATTTAGCCTGAGAAAATACCTTTACGGGCTGGAGACAGACTGGATTGCACAGTCTGTCCACAGTCCGGAAGAGCTGAGCTGGTTGATTCTGTACAGCAGAAATCTCCCTGGACAGGAATTCTACCTTCTTATGGGTGATTTCTGATTGATAGCCCTTTTAATATTCTGTCAAGCTAAGCCTGTCAGCATCCAGGCCTGACCTCCGCCATGCTGTCTCTAGCCTTTGACCAACTCTCCTCAGCTCTTTCAAGGAACCATCAAACCAAGGAGTCCTTGGGTGAAGAGTGAGTGGTCGAACTTGAACTGGAGCAATCTTGTCCAGGGTCTCTCCCACTGCCCTATTATAGGCCAGTACAAGATCTCCACGTAAGGGATATAGTTAAACAACTACGAAGGGAAGGGGCCTCAGACAGATAGCAAGCACGGTAACCTTCTCAGAGGTGCTGTCAGTCTATGGCAGGGGTGAGGCTAGGGTACTGCACACCATGCAGTTTAATGAATGGTTGCAAAACTGGTGCAGCGCACAGGGCTTTGGCTTTATTCGGGACTGTGGGTCCACCTGGAGAGATGAAGGTCTATACTGATATGATGTTCTGCATCTGTCCAGGAATGGAAACATGCTCCTAGGTGACAGGTTTAAAGGCTTCCTTGGCAAGCTTTTAAACTAGTCAAGGGGGAGGTGCTGATAGGAAATAGGAAAGTTCAAGCCTCCCCCCACAAAACATGGCAGGTAGTAGGGTAAACACTGAGGTACAGAGCTTGACAGACGGCAGGATGGGGTAAATGGAAAAATGGACAAGGGCAATAAGAGCAGGGATGGGGTAAAAAAAAGGATAAAGCCAACATTAAATGGAGGGCAATGGGTACCAATGCCCGTAGTCTGGAAACAAGCTTCCAGAGCTAGTAGCCCTGATGGAAGAGGAACACTTGGATATTGTGGCAGTCACAGAAACATGGTACACGGAGAACCATGACTGGGATGTCAACATACCAGGGTACACAATCTACAGAAGGGACAGGGAGGGTAAAAGAGGAGGTGGAGTAGCTCTCTACATAAGGGAAGGGATCAAAGCTACAGAACTAAAAAGTAAAGGGGGAGGACAAGAGTAACTCTGGGTCACCTTGGAGACAGGGAATGGCATCACAGTCCGCGCAGGGGTGGTATACAGACCCCCGTCTCAAGGGAAGGAAATGGACAAGAAAATGCTAGCGGACATTCTCAAAATGGCTGAAAAAGGGGAGATACTGTTGATGGGGGACCTGAATATACCAGATGTTAACTGGGTGCATGGACTGCAGCCACATCCAAGAGCAGGGTCATTCTCGATGCCCTACAGCGGGCATGCTTTAGACAGCTAGTGGTGGAACCCACTCGGAAGGGAGCAGTATTAGAGCTGGTACTCTCAAATGGAGAGAGGATCACAAATTTAGAAGTCAGTAGACATCTGGGAACAAGCGACCACTGCACAGTGTGCTTCATAATAAACACAACCATGGAGACAAGCCATACAAAGACAAGGATACTGGACTTTAGAAGGGCTGACTTTGGCATAATAGGTGAATACCTGAGGAATGCATTAGCAAATGGCCAGAAAGGAGGGGTGGAAGAACAATGGAGAAAAATCAAAACTGCCATCATGGAGGCAACAAGCCTTTGTGTGAAACAAATAAAGAAAACAAAGCGGAATAAAAATTACTATGGTTCTCAAAGAGGTGGCAGGGAAGGTTAAGGAGAAAAGGCTGCATTCAAAAGTATAAGGAATCACAGAAGGACACGACAGGAACTGTATCAATTAAAGCAGAAAGAAGTGGGAAGGCAGTCAGAAAAGCAAAGGCCCAAACCGAGGAAAAGATGGCCAACTCAGTTAAGAAGAGGATAAAACCTTTTATAGGTACATTAGGGAGCATAGAAAGGTTAAGGGAGGGATAGTGAAGATTAATAAAGGAGAGGGGAGGTGGGCAGAGGGAGACAGTGAAAAGGCAGAGATACTGAATGAATACTTTTGCTCAGTATTCACAAAAGAAGAAGAGGAAGAGTTACCCAAACCAAACAGTAGAAGCACTCTGAATAGTGGGGTTGAAGCCAGTCCATTTACAGAAGAAAGAGTACTGAAAGATCTCCTAAAACTCAAGGTGGACAAAGCAATGGGGCCTGATGGGATTCACCCTAGAATCCTAAAAGAGCTAAGGGAGGACCTAGTGACACCACTAACCACACTTTTTAACAAATCATGGGAAGATGGGGTGGTACCTGAGGACTGGAGGAGGGCAGATGTGATTCCCCTTCACAAAAGTGGGAGCAAGGCAGAAGCAGGAAACTACAGACCTGTTTGTTTGACCTCAGAGGTGGGGAAAATGATGGAATCACTTCTGAAAGAAAGAACTGTTGAGTACTTAGAGGCCAGCGGGGCACAGGACCCAAAGCAGCATGGATTCACAGCAGGAAGGTCATGTCAGACGAATCTAATCGATTTCTTTGACTGGGTGACCAAAGTAATAGACCAGGAGGGGCTGTGGATATGGCCTACCTAGACTTTAGCAAGGCATTTGACACAGTCCCACACAAAAGATTAATAATCAAGTTAGCCAGCCTGGGAGTGGGTCCCAGGGTGGCAGCCTGGGTAGTAAACTGGCTGCACAACAGGACACAGAAGGTAATAGTGAATGGAACACATTCTGAAGAAAGAGGGGTTGCTAGTGGAGTACCTCAGGGCTCAGTACTGGGTCCAGTCCTCTTTAACGTCTTTATAGGTGACATTGCAGAGGGTCTGGAAGGAAAGGTATGCCTCTTTGCAGATGACACAAAGATCTGTAACAGAGTTGATAGACAAGGTGGGGTAGAAAGGATGAGAAGGGACTTGGCAAGGTTGGAGGAATGGTCAGACATATGGCAACTTGGAGGCAGTATAGCGCAGTGGTCTAAGGCTGTGAGCTGCAAATCTGGTGATATCCAGCAGACCAGACCTGGGTTTGAATCCCACAGCTTCCACTTGCATACTGTGTGACCCTGAGCAAGTCACTTAACCTCCTTGTGCTCCCAGGTCGCTCCTGTAAAAAAGTTTTCAGCTTAGTGTGCTATACCTGGTTAAAAAAAAAAAACTTCGATTCAATGCAAAGAAGTGCAAAGTAATGCACCTGGGAAATAAAAATCCAGGAGAAGAGTACACAATAGCAGGGGAGGTACTAACGACAACAGTAATGGAAAGGGATCTGGGTGTAGTCATATCAGATGACCTAAATGTGGGTAAGCAATGTGAGAAGTCAGTAAGGAGAGCCAGGGGGATGCTGGGATGCTTAGGGAGGGGCATCACAAGTAGAAAAAGGGAAGTGGTTATCCCTCTATACAGACAGTTGGTGAGACCCCATCTGGAGTACTGCATGCAGTTTTGGAGACCTCTTCTATGCAAGGACATAGACAGGATGGTAGCAGTCCAGAGGAGGGCAACTAAAATGGTGAAGGGTCTACATCAGAAACCATATGAAGAGAGACTGAGAGAGCTTAATATGTATACCCTTGATGGAAGGAGGGACATGATAGAAACTTTTACAGTAAGTACCTCAAGGGTATCAACAAAGTCCAGGAGGGTAGCATCTTTCAGAAAAAGAGATGTGTAAGAACAAGGGGGCACAATTTCAAGTTGGAGGAGGGACGGCTCAGGGGTAATGTGAGGAAATTCTTTTTCATGGAGAGAGTGGTGGACGCATGGAACCACCTTCCTGGAGAGGTTGTGGGGTCTAAAACAGTGGAGGAATTCAAACATGCATGGGACAGACATAAGGCAATTATAGTGGGGGTTGCAGGAAGTAGGCTGTTGGTTAACTAGAATCTGCAGCTTATCCAATAGGTAGGGAAATGGGCAGACTGGGTGGGCCAAGTGGTCCTTATCTGCCGTCAAAGTCTATGTTTCTATGAAGGTTACATCCAACTAAATCAGGGGTTACATGGATTGGAGGCAAGACTCCTGAGAGAAGGTGCTGAGGTAATAGCTCCACCCTTAACCAATTTGTTTAATTATAGCCTTTGTTCAGGTATTTTCCTGGATAAGTGGAAGGTTACAAAGATAATTCCAATTTTTAAAGGAGGTGACAATACACTAGCCCATAATTATAGGCCTATAGCCTTACTATCCATTGTATCAAAAATATTAGAGAAAGAAATACATAAACAACTATGCGATTACTTAAATCAGTATAATCTTCTGTCACCCCAGCAGTCGGGATTTAGACCACTGCATTCCACAGTCACCACTTTGACAGATTTTTACAGACACAGTCTCCCACACAGTTGACAGCAAACTACACGTGGGAGTGGTGTTCGTTGATCTGTCAAAACAAGTGCCAATGTAGGTTTACAAGTGCCAGCAGCAGATTAAGCAGAACAGGATGCTTGGTAATTACTTTGAGTAGTTAGGTTGTGGAATCAGACATTGAGTAGTTTGGTTGCGGAATCATACATATCATACATATGATATAGAATATGGTGTTATAAGAGAAGGTACTACAGGATAATAGAGAGTAGGCTTATAAGGTGGGTACTGCAGGAGGGGAATTAGGCAGGGGGATAGGGGAAGAGTGGAGGCAGGGGAGGCGGGAAGGGGAGAGGGGACAGGTGCAGGGGGAGGGGAGATATGCTTAATTTGGCATTTAAGAGCAGGAAGGGATAGGGATTCACAAAGGGAAGGGGGTAGTTGATTCCAGAGGTGAGGTGAGGTAGGTGGAAAGAGAAGGCAGAGACTCCGGCTGCAGATCACTGGTGGGGAATGGAGAAGGAGCAAGGATGCCAGGATCTAAGAGAGGTTGGCAACAGTATAGAGGAGAGGTACTGAGGGAGAAGGCTGAATCAATATTTTCCAGTGATTGTCAGAGTGAGTGAATGTATCATCTGTGGGTGAGGGGGGAGAAATTTAGAGAGGAGAGAAGTATGCAGTGATGAGTAAGTGGTGTGGAGTTTGTGGAGAATCTACAAAAAGAGTTGAGTAAGGTGTCGAGCTTGGAGAGGGAGAAGGCAGAGGCTGAGGCATAGATAATGTCCCCGTAGTCAAACATTGGGAGGATGATCTTGTAAACTAAGTCATGGTGAATGTGTAGGGGGATGGCTTGCTTGTTGCGAAAGAGCACACCTAAGTTGCGGAATAAACAAACAAATCTGAAACCTGGGCAGTGCCTTGAAAAGCTACAGTAGGGGTTTAACTTTGGTGGCTTCTGTAGTGAGAGTGAGAGACTGATATTTCATTTTGAGAATTGTCACTGAAGTTTATTGTGACCTAGAAAGGCACACTCTTTTCTAGGTGCATCCAGGGGAGAGATAAAGTAGGGCAAACAGGAGCAATGTTTCAGTAATTACAGCGATATAAAAGTAAATTGCAAATGGAACTGGAGGGTTGTAGACTGATTGAAGGGTTTGTTCAAGACCTTTTTTAAGTTTTCTACTACATAATACTATGCATTTTGGGTATCACATGCATGCATCAGCAATTCAGATGGCCATTTCATAAGTGCAATAAGCCACTCCAGTGTGTGCGTTAGACACTTTAACACATGTCTAGGAGGCTGGACGCACTCTGCCTGCGGCCTCATGCCTCACTACACTTCCTAGCCATGTGTTAAAGTATCTTGACACACACCCTGTTGTGTCTTAATGCTTACTTGTCACATACTGGGTATTCTTATACACACTGAAAGGATGGGAATACTAATAGGGAGGGTATAAAAATTAAACACATACTGTAAATAATAAAAATAAAATCTTACTCTGCGTTGAAAAGGGATTCATAATCTTGAGGTTGTTGAAAAAATGCCAGTGTAAGGGGGCGTTCTTGTCCCTTTAGAACACACAAAATATGGACAAGTACATCAAGACTATGTTTGTGGTTGAAGACTGTGTCAGTGGCTCAGTAGGTTGCATGCTTTCCTCTGGGGCCAGAAGGTCAGGGCTTCTAGTCCCACTTCAGGAACTTGGGCTCATCTTCAGGTGAGACATTAAATTGAGGTCTCTTCTGCTGATTTTTGGTGGTGGTCCAGGTGGACATTAATGATCTCATGGCTAATGTCATAGGAGTAAGAGACCTTTCCCGCTGTTCCTGCAGGATGCACCTAGAAATGAGCTGTCAACACTCAGTGTTCCTCACCCAGTCAAAAATTAAAAATAGGTCCAGTTCCTTGTGGTACAAGATAGAGGATGCAGGATGCAGGTATCACCCTTGCCTTGTCCAGTGTTCCTTTGGACTGCTATAAAATAGATCACAACCCCTGGGTTCAGCACACCTTGAAGGTCCTTCATAAAGTTCAATGGAAATTGACCTCAGATGTCTCCATGGGCCCCTTATCCCATATTCAGTATCATCCTGATTTTCTGCCCCCCCCTCCCCCGAGTGAAGGTTATACACTGTGGGAACAGAGAGGCCTGAACTGTTTCTCACAAACAGAGGGGAAAGTGTCAATCTTTCAAGGGTTTACAGGAGAAATATCACCTGTAGCCACAAGATTTTCATAGGTACCTTCAGGTCCATCATTTTATTAATAACAATAAAGATAGTCTGGTCAGGCCTATGTCCTCCTGGAAAGAATTTTATATATTGGACGGTTACATTGAAGGCTAAACCGAGATGCATCTCAGAACTAGATAAGAGAATGGGGTAAGCCAATACTGAGCCACTTAGTAGCATCAGGATATCTTGGGAGAATAAAACCTCCTGCACAATTTTACTGCAGGAGTGGTCACAGAGACTGCGGTTAGGCTGGAGGTTAATTCCCTCTCCTATGTGGAGAGAATTGTTTTGGCGGATTTTTGTCTGCTACTTTCGGACCCCCATGGTCACTAGGCACTTTCATAGGACCCATGCAGCGGATTGCTGTGAAGATGTGGGGGACTCAGCTCACACTGGCACGTTTTTGGAATTGTCCAAAATTAAGGAATTTGGACCATAATAAAAGGAGGTGGTCCAACAAATTTTGTTGAGGGATATCCCAGACTCATTCATGGAGTGGGTTCTGAGATTCCTAGAGGTGATTCGATTACTTCTCGACACGTAAATTAGCTCTGACTTTGTTAGCGGTGGCACTCAAATGTATTAAGGCCCATTGGCTGCAGCAGCACCCCTCCACCAGGATCTCAGAGTGGTGTGAGATGGAACGGCTAATGGCTCGTCTTCATCTCAGGGAAGAATGCTACTAGCAGTGCTGGGCTCCCTGGTTGCGCTGGCTGGAATATGGGACTGGGAAGTAGGCCTTTTCTAGGTGGATTACTGTATAGTGTTTGTTCCTCTTGTGCTCCTCTTAACTTGTTCCAGTCCTCTTTACCAAGATGTGTGCTGTACAATTTGGTAGGGGTGAACCATAAGGACTGGCTCTCATTCAGTTTGAGATTTTAATAGTATGAATCCTTATAACGGTGCACTTAATTACATTTTATTGCAAACTATTCTTTCTTCTTAAAAGACAAGTAAACAAGCTTTTTACACATGTTTTAATGACTCCATAGGCTTATAAAGGAGAGGCAGTTGTTTACATTTATACTGAAACTGCATTTATTTAAGTAGGACAAACGCAGTTTCATAGCATTTGAACATTTTTAAACACAGCCTCTCCTGATTCAAAACTCCTGCTCTGAGAATCCTAAAATAACTGCCTTCATGATGTCAATGAAGTGAGAAATGCCAGCTGTGTAGATGTATTCTAGCTCCACTAACTGTATTTAAATATGAATAACTTTAAAATGAAAAAATGATAGCATGGTACTTTGAGCACGAAAGTTGTTCAGCACAGAAATATCTATAGAATGAGAGGTGTTTCATTTATAGATACCGTTTAGTTTGTTTTGTTTTTTAATTAGCAAAAAAGCAGCAGACAGTTCAGTTTTTTGTCGTTTTGGCAACAAACAGATGTAAATAACTTTAAAACAAAAAATGATAGCATGGTACTGTGTGCACAAAAGGTGAGCACAAACATTTCTACAAAATGAGTGGTGTTTCATTTATTAGTACCTCTTAGTAGTTTTTTAATTAGCAAAACTAGCAGGAAATTCAATTTTTGTCACTTTGGCAACATACAAATATAAATAACTTTAAAACAAAAAAATGATAGCATGGTACTGTCAGCACGAAAGTTGTTCAGCACAAAAAATTTCTACAAAATGAGTGGTGTTTCATTTATAGATACCTTTTAGTTATTTTATAATTCACAAAAAACTGCAGAAAGAAAGGGATTTCGTTTTCTCTTTTTGCAACAAACAGATGCAAATAGCTTTAAAACAAAATATGATAGCATGGTACTTTGAGCATAATAGTTGCGCAGAACAAAAATATCTGCCAAATGAGTGGTGTTTCATTTATAGATACCTTTTAGATTTTTTATAAACAGCAAAAAACTACAGGAAAATCAAATGTTTCCCTTTTTTTGAAGGTGTGGCATAAATGGAATATGCTGCCTCCCTACTGGAAATATTTTTTGGTCTTGTGCCATTCCTAATTAACCAAACTGCAATTTGCTTTTCAAATAACTCCCACCTCTTTGAACGGGGGGTGGGACTGTATGTGCAAAACTGTTGTACGCTTAATGGGCCAGATTTTTAACAATATTTCCAGTAGGGAGGTAGCATAATATTGCATTTATGCTATACCTCCAAACAAGTGAAGAACAAATTGAATTTCCTTCCATTTTTTGCTGATTATAAAACATCTAAAAGGTATCTATAAATGAAACACCTCTCATTGTGTATAGTTTTGTGCTGAACAACTTTCGTGCTCTAAGTACCATGCTATCGTTTTTTATTTTAAAGTTATTTGCATTTCAATATAGTTAGTGGAGCTAGACTACATCTACACAGCTGGCATCTCTCACTTCATCGACATCATCAAGGCAGTAATTTTAGGATTTTCAGAGCAAGATTTTTGAATCAAGAGAGACTGTGTTTAAAATGTTCAGATGCTATGAAACTACATTCCTCCTACTTTAATAAATGCTGTTTCAGTATTCATGTAAACAGCCTCTCCTTTGCAAGTCCATGGAGTAATTTTTAAAAAAACAAAACGTGTAAAAAGCTTGTTTACTTGTCCTTTAAGGTTGAACTTCTTGGATAGAGTAGTTGAACTGTGTCTAGATAACACTAATAGGAACACCCAGTTTCCATTGGGAATTATTTCATCATATGGACATGGGTATGAACTCTGACCAAAGTTACCAGCATTTGCTTCCCTTTTATGTCAGTAGATTGCACCTGAGCATCATACATCAGTCTTGTTTATTGATTAGTCGATGTATCCTTGTCAGCTGTGTAAGTTTTGGCTCAATGAAATGCTATAATGTTATCTGGTGTTCCTATCTGTAACTGTAAATAACCTCTCTTATCATCTTCATGTCTTTTCTCCCCACCCACCTTCATCTCCCATTCTCATTAACCTAATCGGCTCCCAGTCCTCGACTTTCTCTAAGGCCTCACCTTTGATGATTTCACCTTCATATGCTGTTTTGTAAATATGTATAGACAGCACAAGAACTGAAGGTTTGTTATGTATGTACCACTCTATCGTTGCATTAGTCCTACCCTGTAGCAAATATTAAGAAAAATATATATTCTCCTCTGTTTTGTAATCCATGTCCCTACCTGTATGTATATTTGTAAGTTAAATGATATTTCTATAGGTATGGAAGTGTAAACAGTACATACTTACAAATTAAACCTTATTTCTGCACAATTGAATGTGTAAATAGTTCTACCACTGTAATGCAATGTAGTTTATTGATTTTGCATGGAATGCCTGTATTCCCTAGGTCGCCCGTGAAAAAGGGACAACTTTGTCTCAGTGGGCCTAACCGGTCATCAGAATTCAAATAAATAAATATTTTTTACTCTTGAATAAAGGAGAGTTACAAAAAAAAATTAGAAATAGGTAAGTAAAGGTTACAGTAATATGTCAGCTTCAGCAAAGCTATCCACAGTGAATGCTAGCCAGATTTGGGTGATTTATTGCACGGTGCTTAAGGTTGACAGATCAGTTTCCTTATGGTAGTTAAGAAAGACCAAACGACAGCATACTGAAATACAAAATTACACCTACCCCTAATGGGGTGGGGGTGGGGTTGTACAATTTTGTATTTCTTTGAAACTTGACTTTATTGCCAGTGTCTTTCCAGGGTAACCCTTGCTTCAGTACTTATGCACCGAGCTTCTTGTCTTTTAAACGATGCACACTGGTTTCCAGATATAGTCAGCAAAATAGATGTATTATTTATACTGTGGTACTTTGGATTTTCTGTGTTACTTCCTTTTGTAACTGTCGCTTTAACTGTACTGTGCTTTAATGATGGTTATCTGATCTTATGTTCAAAGGGGTATGCCTTAGATGTGTTTTTCCACAGGAAAGAATGTTCTGAACAAGAGACTTTGGACAAGCAAGCTTAGAAAAACATACTTTATTCTTTCATGTTAGTCTTCTTTTGTGGAGCTAGCTACTCCTGTTCATACAGATGCTTAGTACTAGGGGGGTACAAATACTCTCAGGCAAATATTCATCACATATTAATTTTCATCCCCTCATAAAATTGGAAATATTGAGCAAATATTGTCATTGGGTTGCAAACTGTGATTGCACTAAGCCAAACTGAACAGCTTTAACACAGTATATAATATATCTATATTTTTTTTATATGCAGATACCCTTAGAAGTTTTAATTTGGTCCTTACGAACTCCAGCAAGTGGCTGGCTCTGTTCTCCAATAGGGAGCTGTATTGGTTTTGGGGAAAACACCATCTATCCCCAAAGGGCTTAAGTCCCATCTTAGGAATCCTTCCTGTGCCCCTGAGTTAATAGCCTCCCACATCCCACCAGCCTGCCTCATGACTGTGCATTATGTTTCTAGTGGAGAGGAGTGCATGTACTGTAACAGCACCACAATGCACACTGCAACACAGCAGGATTCATAGGGGACCTTGGACTGAGTGAGCACAAAGGTTCCTCCGGGTCTACCATTAGGTGCCTTGTTGGTGGAGAATTTTGGAGAAGTGTGCCCGTATTTGAGCCGTGGATAAAAATAGCGGGAAGGGACATAGTTTCTAGTGGCATCCAGTGACCGCTGAGCAGCATATGATTATTGAGCACTAATACAGTCGGTGACTGACTTGGAGCGAACTACATGGACAAGTCTTCATTTGCTCCTCCTCCCTAATAATTTTGTGCATTAATCCACTTACCTTTAAGTAGTACCTTTACCACAGAAAAAATTAAAACAAGGGGATGGGCCACTTCGATGACCCAGAGGCAGTGAGCCATGCTGTGGCAGAAGTGACCAGAGTTTTGGAGAGGAGCCAGGTTGCTGTGTTGGGGCACAGGCCTAGCTGAGGTAGCTGCAGTTTGGCAGTGTGCCTTAGCTGGGGAGGGGTGACAGTGGCTTCTGACCCCACAGCGACCCTTACAGCTGGGCCATGGATCATGCTTCTCACATTAGGGATGCTGTAACGTAGAGGCCACTGGAGTCATGGTGCAGACCACTGGGATGGCGAGTGGAATTGGGGAGAAACTGGGGAAGACAACGCTCCTGGACGTCCCCATGATGGCTCATAGAGCCTGAGCAGGGTGTATTCCTGGTTACAGAGTATATTTGTGAAAGATGGCTGGGAGGAAGAAGAAAACAATAGATTTAAAAAATAAAGTGACAAGGAGGTTGCCCTGTGGCTCAGCAGTAACCTGTTATGCTACCTTGCCAGTGACCTGGCTTTGGGAGGAGACCCGGGGTCATATCATTTGAAAATGCAGGCCTGAGGTATCTCAGCCCCAGGGAGGATAGTGCTCCGTTCAGCTATTACAGTGACCTGCACGGTGGGCTGGGAGAGCACGCTGTGCCTCGACAGGGATATGATGAGCATGCGTAAGGCCATTGCAGCTCGACACAGTACCAAGCGGTAGTGGGAGCGGGGGGGGGCTGAGGTATCTCAGCCCCAGGGAGGATAGTGCTCCGTTCAGCTATTACAGTGACCTGCACGGTGGGCTGGGAGAGCATGCTGTGCCTCGACAGGGATATGATGAGCATGCGCAAGGCCACTGCAGCTCGACACAGTACCAGAGTGGTAGTGGGAGCGGGGGCTGAGGTATCTCAGCCCCGGGAGGATAATTCTCCGTTCAGCTATTACAGTGACCTGCACGGTGGGCTGGGAGGCATGTTGTGCCTTGACAGGGATATGATGAGCATGCATAGGAGCCATTTGCAGCTCGACACAGTACCAAGCCCGGTAGTGGGAGCGGGGGGGCTGGTATCTCAGCCCCAGGAGAATAGTGCTCTGTTCAGCTATTACATGACCTACACGGTGGGGCTGGGAGAGCATGCTGTGCCTCGACAGGGATATGATGAGCATGCGAAGGCCACTGCAGCTCGACACAGTACCAAGTGGTAGTGGGGAGCGGGGGGCAGGGGTATCTCAGCCCCAGGGAATAGTGCTCAGATTCAGCTATACAGTGACCTGCACGGTGGGCTGGGAGAGCATGCTGTGCCTCGACAGGGATATGATGAGCATGCGAAGGCCATTGCAGCTCGACACAGTACCAAGCGGTAGTGGGAGCAAGGGGTGGGGGCCTGAGGAGAAATGAAGATGGAGAATGGCAGCTGCTGAAAGACTGAAATTGTAAAGAAGATTAAGTGTCCTAAAAATGAGTGCAGTTACAGAGCAGTAAATACAAAATATACAGTAGAGTTAAGATAAAAATACATTACGGTACATACAGCCTTTACATTATTTATTTATTTAGTTTTTGTTGACTGGGTAAGTGCACTAGACAAATTCTGCCTATTTTCAGGCACGACCCGGGGGAAGGGGATACAGATGAATACCAGCTGACCTTAAACCAGATTAAGCTGTTTGGTGGTATTTTTGTAGTGAATTTACAGTACACACAACCTGAAAAATAATCACAGTACAGTATACACAGCATCAGGCTAGAAATAATTTTCTGTGGATGGCTGTGCAAGGGACAGGTGCAGTATTCATTTTTACTGTCCCACAGAGTTTGTACCTGTCCTGTTAATTTTTGTTTACTAAGTTTACATTTCTGTTTCCAAATACGGGGTAATGTGTTCCCCCTGGCTGGTACAGTGCCCTGAAGATGGCTTAATTATTAATGGTGTCCATCGTAAGGTGCCCTAAAAAGGGCTACTAAATATTATCCACTGGCTGCTACGTGGCTCTGAAAAAAACTTAACGTGTGTGTCCCCAGTTCATGGCCCTGATAAGGGCCAAGGGGCCTTAAGTAACTCCCTTTCTGTTCTGCCCTGACAAATGGACCAGCTTTATTGGCTTCTGTATATAACGCCGATACTAAATGTCTCTCCCTACTTAGTAACTCAGACAAGGGCTTTTAACCAGTCTACTCATCTCCTGTCTGTGACGCCCTTGCTGCCCTGTCAGGGTATTTTAAGTGGTTGTCTCAGCCCTTTATGTTCTCCTAATCTCTAAATACCGACTCCCCCCCATTCTGCTGTGATGGTCTGCCCTGAAAAGGGTTTTCAAATATGGTTTTCTAGCCCTTACAAAGGCTTTTAGTTACCCTGACCCCGGCTCCCCTTAGTAGACAGCCCTGAGAAGGGTTTTTAATTTGCTTCCCCAAAACTCTGCTGCTTGTGAACAAAAGCTAGTTCTGGGCTGGTACTACAGGTGCAGCACACAGAGAATTGAGGTATGCTGTGCAGAAAGCAAGAGGACTGCATGATGGCATGGAACACGTGCACAGTCTAGTTCTACTGTGGCACTGCTTTCATTTCTGCTACTTGACAAAATTGCCAGCCACACAGTACAGCCTGTCTCTGGATGTTGAGTTAAATGGACATGTCTCAACGTGCAGCAATGGGCTGTCAGGACATCCATAGCCCAGCCTTAGAAAAAGAGATGTGCAAGAACAAGGGGGCACAATTTGAAAATAGAGGTGGGACGGTTCAGAGGTAATGTTAGAAAGTATTTTTTCACAGAAAGGGTTGTTGATGCATGGAACAGCCTACCTGAGGAGGTTGTGGAGTCGGGAACAGTGGGAGAATTCAAGAATGCATGGGACAGACATGAGGCAATTCTAGTGGGGGTAGGAGGAAGTAAGCTGTTGATTAGCTAGAATCTGCAGCTTATCCATCAGGTAGGGAAATGGGCAGACTAGGTGGGCCAAGCGGTCCTTATCTGCTGTCAAATTCTATGTTTCTAGCCATCCCGGTGGCGCAGAGGGCTGAGGCGTTGAACGCCACACCACGGTCCACGCCGGCGACCCGGGTTTGGCAGCGGACTCGGTAGCCGGTGGGTCGGCCGGGGAGTTAGGTTTGAGCATCCGACAGCCTTCGCCTACTCCGGGAGGGGATTCCGGCCACATTCGTTTTGAAGCACTCCCAAGCGGAGGCTCGAGGAAGTGCATGCCCTTGCAGGGATTGGTCGGGAGGCCGCCAGCAGAGCAGACGTCGACTGACGCTGGGCCATGACGTCAGGGGATCTAATCTGCTAAGGGAGGGAGAAACAGGAAAATGGACCCTGCCTCGTCCGGGAGGAAGCAGGGACCTGGGGCGTGCCCGCGATTGCCCGGCCCACTCGACAGTCCACAGGGCTGTGAAACTATGAGTTATGGAAACCCCCTACCTGCGTCCCGCCCGGGGGGTAAGCCACGGCTCCATGGGGGCCTGTGGACTGTGCGAGCTGGGTTGCGGGTAGTGGGATGTCCGCGGGACAACGCCGAAGGGTCGGAGGAGGCAGGCTAGGAGGAGGATAAAATACAATTTCAAAAAAAAAAAAATTCTATGTTTCTATGTTTCTTACTGGTGGCAACATCTCTTTGGTCCTAGTACCTGCTAATGGTTTTTCTCTTAGTGCCTGTCCCAGGGACAGGCAGAGAAATGAAAGCAGCTATCCCTGGAGAAAACTGGGTGTGTGGGACAGGCAGACAGGTGGTTATTTTGACCCCTGCACAGCATCATTAGCAGCAGCCAGGGATTGGGTGTTGAAAAATGGTGCGAAACAAAACACAAGCGCAAGTCAGTCAGACAAAAGAACAGACCATGCAAAGTATCCTTAGACAAGCTCTAATGGCAAATGAGTATATGTACAGTCCAATGGCAGTAATTGTTGTCTACAGAGTGGCTATCAAGTTGCAATTTAAATGCATTGTAGCTAACCAAAGATCCTCGTTCAAGAGTGTTCTGTCATTTATTATAGAGTGTAGTTGCAAGACAACCTCGGGACATCAACAAGGATTCACTGTTATCTGGACTTCAGCAAGGCCTTTAACACTGTGCCACACAGGGGCTTGATTAGGAAGTTGACCATCTTAGGGTGGAGTCCAAATTGGTAAATAGGGTTCAAAATTGGTTAATGGATAGGCAACTTAGGGTGGTGGTTAATGGCATTCACTCTAAGGATGGGAGAGTGACCAGCAGTGTAAAGGGGTCATGCTATGAAGTTGGAGGGGGTAGATTTAGGAGAGATGTGAGGTAGTACTTCTTCACAGAAAGAGTGGTGGATTCCTGGAACAGCCTACCAGCCGATATAGGGCGAAAACAGTGGGGTTCAAGAATGCATGGGATAGGCATAAGGGAATTTTAGTGGAAAGGAATGGAGGATGGGAGAAAGAACTGGAAATCAGGTAGGTTCTATGGAGATACTGTATGCAGGGAAAAATGGGCAGACTGGGTGGGCTAGGCGGTCCTTATCTGCTGAGAGATTCTATGGTACTATAACCAGTCCTTTTTAATGTCTTCATAGGGGACATTGCAGAAAAGCTGGATGGGAAGGCATGCCTTTTTTGCAGACAACACCAAAATCTGCAATTGGGTGCACACTCAGGAGGAGGAGGTGGAGAAAATGCATAGGGATCTAGGGAAACTTGAGGAGTGGTCAAAGACATGGCAGTTGGTGTTCAGTGCCAAAAAGTGCAAAATGTAATCATGCATCTCGGGCATTGTAACCCTAGTGCTGAGTGTCGGATGATGGGGGAGGTACTGACAGTCACTCAACAGGAAAGAGACATTGGGGTTATTGTATCAGAGAACCTCAAGGTGGTACAGCAGCGTAACAAGGCTGTGGGCAGTGCTACTGGGAGGCTGGAGTGCACAGCGTGGGGCATCTCCAGAAGGGGGAGGGAGGCGGTGGCACTACTGTATTGCTTCCTTGTGTCATCCCCACCTGGAATACTGCATCCAGGTTTGGAGACCAGACCTTAAAAAGTGTATAGACAGAGAAGAGGTGGTCCAGAGGAGGAAGAAGAAAAACAAAATATATAGGCTTCAGCAGCCTGTCTAGCAACTTGTAGTCACAAGTAGACTGACTATTGTAAAGTGCAACCTGATCACTTTATTGAAGAAACTGTGCAAACATCAAGTCAAAGAGGAACTGGGGGAGTCTAGATGCCCAGTTCCATGCCCATTGCCTGTTTGCCTCGATGTTTGCACAGTTTCTTCAATAAAGTGATCAGGTTGCACTTTACAGCGAGAGTTTGCTTGTGACTGCAAGTTGCTGGAGAGGTGCTAGTTGGCTTAGAAGCGGTTCCTGTCGTGTTACTATGGTCCAGAGGAAGACACCTAATGGTGCAGGGTTTACAAGGGAACCTTACGAGGAAAGACTGAGGGATCTCAACATATGTACCCTAGAGACCTTGAGGGGACTGTCTTCCAAATGAAGAAGAGCACCAGGACTAGGGTGCGTGCAGTGAAGCTGGAGGTGATGAAGTTCATGAGAGATGTGAGATGTGAGTGACGTTACTTCTGAAAATAAACTTGGCCACTTCAAAACCCTCCTCAGGGAACATTTCCATTCCTCTGGGGCCTGTGACTGTTTCTAGTCAACCCCAATGTTCCTTTCTGGCCTGTGACTGTCACCAGTCCACCCATATTCATTGTATTCCACCCTACCTACTGCATACTGTCCTGACTGAGGGTGTCTTTGCACACCTGTCCTGCTTGTAAACTGCTGTTTAAGCTTGCATAGCCTCAGTCAAAGCCTTATTCTCATGACTGTAACCTATGTCTAATCTCAACCAAAGCCTAATCTCATGATTGTAACCTATGTCTTATTTCGCTTTGCCATACTCTGTAATTACCTATTTCTATGCACACTGTTTGTTGTCTGTTGTACTTTGTACAGTGTTTATCATCTGACATGGAGCCTTTGTAAAGGAGTCTCTAACTCAAATGATTGTAATTCCAATATATTTAAATAAATACAAAAATAAAAAATATTTCAACACTAAAAGGGTCATAGATGCCTGGAATAGACTGCCAGATGAAGTGATGGAGGCTAAGACAGGGGTGCTTCAAGCATCCATGGGATAAATATAGGAGTATACTAGAGCAGAGGTAGTGAGGGTCGTCAGAGATCAGACAGGGTTTTCGGAAGTCTTCGGCAGACTAGGTGGGACAAACAGTCCTCTTCTGCTGACATACTCTGTTTCTCTTTTCCTCAGGCCATACAGGCTGGTGGATCTTTGGAAAAAGGTTGTAATGGGGGTCAGCTACTCAGCAGGGCCGTATACAGCATGAACTGAGCTAGAGGTTTTTTAACCTTCTAGAATACACGTTCAAAGTGTGGTGGTGTCCACCAAGATTACAATAAAATTGTGTTCTTTTATCCCTTTCATACAGTATGTAAGAATAACATGTTTTTCAGGAGGCAGACTTTCCTAGAACTGTCAGTAATTGTCTTTGATGGTTACCTTGTCAAGAGAGAATGACACATAATATGCCTAACTTTAAGTGGAGGAGTGAAGTAGTGAGTGTGTAACAGCCCTTCAGTAGGACTAGGAATATTATTTTTGAAGTGCACATAAGAATTAAGAAATCAGTACACATCCTGTAATAGGAGGTCATCAGGCTTAGTGAGTGCAGCTTTGCTAGTGCTTAGTTGAAGTGAGATGGCTTGTTCATAAACAGTTGCGTCTGCAGAGGTTAAAGAACGGAGAAGTGGGTGCCAAAACTAATAGTTTACGTCAGTGGCCATTTGGGCAAATATCTTCTGGACAAAACTGACATCATTAGGCAAGTGATAACAGAAGAAAAGATGTGGTATACATTCTGATATTACATACAAAGATGAGCCTTGTTTGACATGAGACATAGCGGAGTACCAAAATACTGCCCCTACACATACCTAAGGTGTGCATATAGCAGAGTATATATGTGCATGTCCTTTGAGTGTTACCAGGTCTGTAAAATGGGTTTGTATTGGGGGGATCAAAATGATCTAGAAAATAAAAGGAGGTTGGCATTGTGTGTATATTATGGGATGCCAGAAGGCAGCTAGAACCGTCTTGATTTGGACAGATCTGTAGTATTGCTGGCATGTGAACTTGGGGGGTGGGATTGCAGTGAAAATTTGCCCCACGGTGTGTTGCAGAATAGTATGCTATTTATCCTCCTTTTTTTGGGTGGGTGGGGTGGTTATAAAGTGACAAAGCACAAGAGTGTCGGGGTTCCCCACCTTATATGGACCTGAGATGTTGTCAGATCTGTTAATACCATATGACAAGGCTGTTGACACGTAATTCCCTCTGTCAAATTTTTTTTTTATGCTTCTGTTTATCCCCCTCAACTCCTGCACTCACACTTCTTCGGGAGATGCCAAGGCACTAACCTTGCTGATGCTGTCCCTCCTGACCTGGATTCTGGTACTCGGGGCCCATCCCCCATCGAGCCGTGGCTTTCCCCCCAGGTGGGACCCTTGGTATCTTGCATGTATCGGGAGGCTGGAGTAGCGGGACAGGCAGGAAGGATCCGTAGCAGTGCCAGGCACTCTGTCATCTGTTAGTGCAGGGGCAATTTTTCCAGTTTTCCCCCCATGGACGTCAGCACGCAAGGGAGATCAATGGGCATGCATGCTCGCTGATGCACGCCGCTCCCAGATCCCGACCGACATTTGTCCCTCCCCTGGTGCCCCCGAATGCATTTCCATATGTGGTCACCCAGATGGCAGTATTCCATCGGGGGCGGCTATCCTCTCTCCCTGGAGGAGGAGAGCGTCCTGTGGGATGCTCAATCCTCCTCCCACTGGCCGGCCTCTGACGACCGTTAGCGCGCTCCTAAACTCTGGTCGCCGGCATCGCGAGCGGTAGCTCTACCACTCTCGTATTTTTTAACAGGTCCTACTGCATTATTTTCTCTTTTCTTAACATTCTCATTTATATTTTAAGGCAGTGCAGACAAATGGTGCCTCACTGGTTTAATACAGTGGATCATTTAAGTATTTACTCTAGCACCCCCATGCCCTTTACAGACCAAATCCTGGTTACACAATTCACATTACAGGCCATATGCTGTTATATTATCATACAAAAAAGGGTATGTCAAAGTCAGCAATAAAACACCCAATATAGACATTCTTATGTAACTGACAATTATATAGCACTCATCAGATGCCCTCCCCACAGTGCCATGCCTCTGCACCTAGTCAGTATAGCTGTCCCGTAATCACTGCCACTATTATTTCTGAAATAATAGCATTGCTAGTTTTTCTTATTAGTGTAGTGGCTGGCGAGAGATTTATTTAATCTTATAAATCTGTTTTGGGGGGGGGTTCTATCCCATAACCATGTGAATTGCTGTGTTTACCCGCCAGCAAAATGAGTGTAATCAGCACTGTTCCTTTGATTGGTCAAGTGGATAAAGGAAAACTTGTTGATATGGGTTGACAATTTATAGAAAAATGGTGAGCTGTGGACACTTTGCATTCATAGAAACATAGACTTTGATGGCAGATAAGGACCACTTGGCCCACCCAGTCTGCCCATTTCCCTACCTATTGGATAGGCTCTGCAGATCCTAGTTAACCAACAGCCTACGTCTTCCTACCCCCACTAGAATTGCCTTACGTCTGTCCCATGCATTCTTAAATTCTCCCACTTTTCCTTAAGACCAAAATTGTTCATAAAAGACAGGCCCTACCAATTGTATGTAAACTAGGAATATACAATTCTAAGTACAGTTATTGTCTTAAGGCATACTTATTTTGCTAATGTGCCTAAACTGTGCAGACAGTTTCCTTACAAATCCTGGCAGATCTTTTTATATCCCCTAAATTAGCTGTCTATACACTCTTGATTGCATGATTTCCCTAGTCACAAATGAATAATCTGAATTTTTATTATACTTCTATTTTTGCTCAGTTTTCCTCTCACCTGCCACAGACTTTCTACCTGCCATAGTAGTCCTCTGAGATTCCAGACCATTGCCAGCTGCTGGTTGGTGTACTTCTTCAGAACTTTCAACTTTTACCCACCGTTTATCCCGTGTGTGGATCCCGCCCCCCGGTTCCTTAAGCGAGGGATGTGTGTACAGAGGCAGATTATAGGTAGGATTTAAACCACTCCCTATCTAGGGGAGGCATATGAGGAAATGGAAGTGATAAGACAAGAGGCAGGAATGTAGAAAGTGGTGAGTTGCAGGGTATGTGGGGCTACAGTTTTCCTAGGCACTCTCTGGGAGGCTGGGGGTTGAATGGTGTGCAGGAGGCTGGGGGCTACAAGGGCCAAGCTATAGATGTTTAGGCCAGAACTAAACAGGTTACTGATGAGTCAGGGGGTGGAACTGGGTAGATCTGTAAGGGGCATCAGGGACGGGGGTAGGGGGAGTAAACCGGCTACAGGGGGACTATAGGGTAGGGATAAGTAGGCCAGAAATGGGACAGTGGGACCCAGGGTTGGGGGTTGGGGACAGTGACATTGGGGGTGGAGTTCAGCGGACTCCAAGATTGTGGCTGCCTCTGCCATAGAGGGAGTACTGGGGAAAGGGGGCAGGCTTGAGAACAGTTGGTAGGGGCAGTGGGTGGAAGCAGAGCAGTGAAGGAAACAGACAACCCCATGGAGTTCCTCTACAAAACAGATACCAGTTACTGGATTCCTAAGAGAATAGTATTCAGGCTAGTAAGGATGGGGACACAGAGGAAAAAGTAGCGGGGGCATCGGGAAGACCATAAGGTTAGACCTAAAGTGAGCCAGGAAATGTGTTCAGGGTGAAGATCAGGAGGAGTATTAAGAGGAGGCTCAAGAGGTGCAATAAGGGGAGAAACCAGCAGGGAGAAACCCCAAACTAGTAATGGGAGGATGGCAGATGGCCGGGGGGGGGGTTGGGTGCAAGAGGGTTAGTGCAATGAGCGGGTGACAGTAGGGGTGGGGATTGAGTAAGGGAGAAGATGACTGAGGAGTGGTGGAACAGGAGAAACTAATTGGAGGGGAGTTGGGGGGAGGAGAGGATACAAAGACGACGGTATCCAGAGGTGTACAAAATCCAAGGGAAACTAGCAGAGTTCTGATGATAGGGGACTTGATTGTGAAGGCAGTTAGATGGTCACAGGGTAGAGGGGGACCACACAGAAGGAGTGTTATGTGCCTCGAGGTATGACAGTCGTGAGGATCGTGCCTATGGTGCACACACTTGTGCAGGTAGCAGGGGGATCCTGATCTGATCCTCCACCTGAGCCCAAATGACCTGGCAGGGTGTGAAGTAGAGGAGGTACAGAATAAATTTAGGGAGCTTGGGAGAAAAGTCAGGGAGGTAGTAAAGTCTGTGGCATTTTCGGAGGTGCCACCAGTACCAAGGGCCAGTTTGGCTAGGAAGCTCTGGATCGCTGAGTTCAGCTAGTGGCTAAGGGACTGGTGCAAGAAGGAGGACTTAGGCTGTGTGGGGGACTGAGAAAGTGTCTGGAATGAGAAACCCTGTACTCTTCACAGGCTACACGTCAGCAGGTGGGGAACCAAGGTACTATGTGACAGGTTAGGGGAGTATATCAGGGACAGCCTAAATTTAAACTGCGTGTATGTGGGGGGTGTACCTGGGAGTGCATAATCCAGGGTTCACAACAGGAGAAGGCAGGAAGATCTCCCCCCAAGTGGAGGGGACAATAAATAAAAAGAGAAAGGGGGCCGGGGAAGGGTGAACACAGTGGGGGAGGGAGAGAAGAAAGACAAGGAGAGGGCAAGCTAATATGGCAACCAGAGGAAGGAGAGTGGAGCAGGAAACCTGGGATGTGGAGAGCAATATCCATGAATGCCAGGAGTCTGGGGAACAAAATGGACACCCCCCGGGCCATGAGGATGAAGGGCTGAACAGATCTGGTTGCAGTCACTGGACCTGGGCAACCACAAACCATGACTGGGGTCTGTCTGTTCCTGGATACACCCTCTATAGGAAGGACAGAACAAAGGGTAAGAGTGGAGGTGCGGCAACCTAGGTTTAGGAGGGGATAAAGATCACAAGGGAGGACATGGGTGGGAGGGTACAGAGACACTATGGGTACAGCTGCAGTCAGGGGTGGGGAAGAGTATAAGGGTAGGGGAGTGTACTGACCACCAAGTCAGGATGAAACCACAGACAGGGAGCTGGGGGATTAGATAAGAAAGGCTGAAGAGGGGGGAGAAGTGGTAATAGTGGAAGATTTTAACATACCCGATGTGGAATGGAGCATTCCACAGGCCAGCAGTACCAGTAGCAGCAGCCAAATGATCCAAGATGCATTCTAGGATGTTTTTCTAACACAGGGGGTGATGGAGCTGATAAGGGATCAAGCCTTTCTGGATCTAGTTCTGACGAGTAACTATCTTGTCAAAAGCATCGGGGTCACTGAGCCCCTTGGAGGGAGTGACCACCAATCCGTGTGGTCTCAGGTGAACATGGGATGTGAAATGCCAAACACAAAAATACGTCTTCTTGACTTCTAAAGGGCAGATTCTAAGTGCACAGGGATGATGCTAGTGGGAGAGATTGAGAAAAACTAAGGGAGGACATGAGTGTGGAGGATGGATGAGCAGTAATTAGGGAGGGGGTTCAGAGAGTCACCACAGCCTGACTTAAGCAGAAGGATAGAAGGAGCAAGAGGAGGAAGTCGCTGTGTTTTACAGAGGAGGTGGGAAGAGCAGTGAGGGAGAACAGGGCTTCTTACAGGAAATACCAGAAGACCCAGAGGGAAGAGGACAAGGCACAATATGCAGGGCAGCTGAAATCAACTTGCAGGGTGGCAAGGCAAGTCAAGGCAGAGACAGAACTAAGAATAGCTGGGGGGGGAGTCAAAGAGGGTGATGAGACCTTCTTCTAGTACATCTGGGAGAAAACCACAACAAAAGAGGAAACCGTGAAGCTGAGAAGGGGGACAGAGTGGGTGGAGGAGAACGGAAAAGCCAGAGGTACTGAGTGAATACTTCTGCTTAGTCTTCACTAAGGAGACGGATGGGCCACTAGTACTACAGGGGAAAGTAGGAACAGGGTGGCAGTGGGGATGAGGGAGGAAGCAATAACAGAGGACAGAGTCCTCAAAGGGCTGAAGGCCCTCAGGGTAGATAAGTCCCCAGGATCAGACAGAATGCACCCAAGGGTGCTGAGAGAGCTGGCAGCAGTCCTTGCAGCACCTGTGTCTGGCCTGTTCAGCTGATTACTGGACACAGGGGTGGCTCTGCGTTAGTGGAGGACAGCCAATACAGTGCCCCTGCACAAGAGTGGACCTACTGTAGTATTGAACTTGGGAACTATAGACAAGGCAACTTGACATCAGTTGTTGGCAAGCTGATGGAAATCATCCTAAGGACAGGTTGGTTGAGTTTCTTGAAGCAAATGGGCTTCCTGCCAGAGGATAGGCGTCACGGGTTCATGGTAGGGAGTTAATGCCAAACTAATTTGATTAGCTCCTTCGATTAGGTCACTAGGGCAGTAGACAAGGGCCGGGGGGTGTACATACTGTGCTTGGACTTCAGCAAGGACTTTGACTCACTACCTCACAAGATGTTGATCAAAAAGCTGGTGGATATGGAGACAGGGGAGAAATTATCCACGGAGGTGGCAAACTGGCTAGGGGTAGAACCCAGCAGGTGGGGGGAGGAGCACTCTGGGATGAGAGAAGTTACTAGCAGGGTCCCACAGGGATCAGTGCTGGGTCCACTCCTGTTCAGTTTTTTACCACCGACATAGGTAATGGCATCAAAGTCAAGATATGCCTTTTCACAGACAGTACCAAACTGTGTAGGAGGGGTGGACACTGAAGATGGCATAAGAGGTCTAAAGGAGAAACTAGCAAGTTCATAAAGGTGGTCTGGATTCTGGCAGCTGGGGTTCAGTGCTGAAAAGTGCAGGGTAATGTACGTATGGCATAGGAACCCAAGGCCCAAGTACAGTCTCAAGGTGAAGGTCACTGAGGAAGACCTGGAGATAGCAATTACAAGTGATCTCAAACTGTCAATGCAGCACAAAAAGGCAATGGAAAAGGGGAACATGATGCTGGGGTTACGTATCAAGGGGGCTCTCCAACAGGAGGAAAGCGATCATTCTGCCCCTGTACAGGTCCATGGTGCGTCCACATCTGGAGTACTGTGTGCAGTACTGGAGCGCCTACCTGCCTACCTTAAGAAAGAAAGAAACCAGATGAGGCAATGCAGAAGAGGGCTACCAAAATGGTTCAGGGGCAACAGGATATCCCATACGAACAGAGGCTGGTCAACCTGAGCATTTGCTCACTGGAGTTTGGGGGGGGGGGGCATGATCAAGACAGATAGATACCTTAAAGGCATTAACAAGGCTGACATAGGGTATCTTTTTTGTAAACATAAGAAAGTAAGAACAGAAACACCAGAGGGCACAACTACAGATTGGGGGAGCACAGGAAGGAGGCCAGAAGGCACTTGTTTACTGAAATGGTGGTGGCAGGATGGAATGCACTGCCGGGGGTTTAGTAAATCACAGTATAGTTGGCTGTTTAAGAGGGTGGATAGATTCAGGTGGAAGGTTAGGGTGTAATGGGGAGGGGGCAGAGTAATATGTAGCATACACATATGAGCTCTGCACTGAGCAGACTCGATTGGTCTTTCTTCTGCGGGCCTTTCATTTGTTAGTATGACATACTCATTCAGTGGCGCAGGTCTGAGAGGAGGAGAAGGAGGAGTCTATGGCATGGAGAGGCTTAATCTGCTTGGGCTGTTGTGGTGTTATTCACTCTGAGTCCCTCTTCTTATCCCACCCCTTAGGGTAGAAACATTGAAACATAGAATTTGACAGCAGATAAGGACTGCTTGGCCCACCCAGCCTGCCCATTTCCCTACCTAATGGATAAGCTGCAGATCCTAGTTAACCAACAGCCTACTTCCTCTTACCCCACCCCCTAGAACTGCATTACGACTGTCCCATGCATGCTTGAAATCCCTCACTGTTTTTGACTCCACAACATCATCAGGAAGGCGGTTCCATGCATCCACAACCCTCTCCATGAAAAAATAATTCCTCACATTACCTCTGAGCCATCCCCCTTCTATCTTCAAATTGTGCCCCCTTGTTCTTGCACACCTCTTTTTCTGAAAGATGCTACCCTCTTGGACTTTGTTGATTCCCTTGAGGTACTTGAAAGTTTCTGTCGTCCCCCCCGTCCTTCCTTTTCTCGAGGCTATACATATTAAGCTCCTTAAGTCTCTCTTCATATGTCTTCTGGTGCAGACCCTTCACCGTTTTAGTTGCCCTCTTCTAGACTGCCTCCATCCTGTCTATGTCCTTGCGGAGATCGGGTCTCCAGAACTACATGCAGTACTCCAGATGGGGTCTCACCAGCTGTCTGTACAGAGGGATAACAACTTCCTGTTTTCTACTGGTGTTGCCTCTCCTTATACATCCCAGTATCCCCCCAGCCCTCCTTACTGCCCTCTCACATTGCTTGCCCACCTTTAGGTCATCTGCTATGACTACCCCCCGGGTCCCTTTCCATTTTTGTTGTTGTTAGTATCTCACCCCCCATTGTGTACTCTTCCCCTGGGTTATTGTTTCCCAGGCACATTACTTTGCACTTCTTAGCATTGAATCTAAGCTGCTATACATTTGACCAGTCCTCCAAACTTGCCAGGTACTTTGTCTTCTCCCTTTGGAGCACTCCAACCAATAGCCTAACAGGGTCATCAGAAGAGTGGTCGAGCCCTAGCCTTCCTTTGGAACGCCTCTGTTTACCTCACTCTTGGTGTATGATACCTCTGCATCACTCACCAGAAGAACAGATGCATGCCAATGTAAGGTTGCTGCAAAGGGGCTACAGTGTTCCTTCCCCCAAAACATGACACCCCCTCCCGGGCTACCAGGGAGCAGTTGTGCAATGGAAGAAGGTGCCCTCCCTCCTTGAGGCAGAAGATGTCCAAGATGAATGCCGAAACCCTGCTTTGCTGGTCAGCACCAGACATCCCAGATGGCTAGGAGTGTAAATCTGGATGGCAAGAATCTGAATGTTTCTAAAGTACCTTCGTCAGAGCACTGATCAGAAGTAATCATTCTCGATGCTATCATTACTTGAAGCAAATATAATTTGATCAAACTAGTTATTGACACTTCCAATTGCCCATTTGTGCTTCTGAGCAGGCAGCCTGTATTCAGAAATGAACCTAGAACCTTAGTCTGGCTGTCCAGGATTTGCTGCAGTGCTGCCGTTGGCAGTGTATCCTAGTTAGGGAGGGGTGGGGCTGCTGCCACCTGCTACCATAGTGGTTCCTTGTGTTTGCTCCCTCATGAGCAGGCTGCATGGTGAACCTGCTGTTTTGGGTGCAAGGCTTGCAGTGAGCTGTGCACAATGCTTTTCGGAGGATGGGAGGGTCAAAGGGCACCAGAACAAACATGCTGGCTCAAATGAGAGAGGAAACTAAATACCCCTTATAGTGTCAGGATGATGACTCCATACACTCTGGGCCCAGTGCTGCGAAATGTTTGCCCCCAACGCAATGTGTCTGGGGAGGGAGCACCACTCTGAAGACCCTATCATGGAGCAGGCAAATCATGGAGGAACAAGCAGATGGTTAAGTGGTATTGTGTCTTGGTGGCCCCCCCACCAGAAGGGTGACTAGCTAAGGGGCCAAATACAACCACTTGTTCTATTAAATACTATTGCAGATATAATGAGTAATCTCAGAGAGTCACTAAGAGTACCATTTATCAACTAAAAACAAACCTGTAGATACTATCTTACATGTAGGTAGAACAGACATGCCACGACTGGCTACCTGGATTCAGGAGTTAGCCTGGAATGTTGTGGGCTGGCTGGGGTGAGGAGGAGGAGGAGCAAGTATCCCAGGGGACGCTCTCTGGGGAGGGAGAGCAGCATGCTCTGCTGCAACAGTGCCACCTGGGTGACCATGGGTGGCGGTGCAGCAGGTACCGCATTATGAGAAGGACGTTGCCCTTGCATGCAGGCGTGTACACTTCAGGGCCCTGTACATCATTAGTGGGTGGGAGAAACACCCTGGACACTTGCAGCATGAAACCAGCACTCTCTGGCCCTGCTGAGTCGACTGCCCTGCTGATTTCCCACATAACAGGACCTGCGGGAGTGCACCGAGATGGGGGGGGGGGAAGGAAAATATAGAAAAAAACAGGCTGCCATGAGGCTGGCTCCATAGCGATGAGCAGTGGTGTACTGCCACGGCATGCTGGTGACCCTGGTTTGTGCCCTGAGCCTGGGATGTCAGAAGTGGAAGCTGACTGGGAGGGCTAAGAGTGTCCATCTGGATGCTGTCTGCTCAAGGGTGGGAGGTTGTGTCAACCACATAGTGAGTGTTGTCTGGAGGAGGAGTGAAGTATCCTTGATGATGTGAGTGACCACTCATTGCTGGGCACTCCCTCCCAGGTTTGTTGTACGTGTCATGCATAGTGAGAGGGTGTGGGTGGGATTGTAACAGAGGACAAGACCTCACTGGTTGGCAACAGCATGTTAGAGCTGGTCCAGTTATGGCCCATGCATGTTGAGCTGCCCCCGCAGCCGCTAATTGACCTGAGGTAATCCGTGTTGGTCCTCAGTACACCAAGCACCATGATAAGAAATGGGAACCCCCACTCAGGGCTTTGGGTGGGGGAAAGCCAGAGACTGACTGGTCAATCAAAGCAGGTGGCTGGTCTGGAATGGAATGCGGTGCCAGCCAAGTACTAAAGACTCTGGGTGAGAGTCTGTGTGAAGGACCCCAGCTCTTAAGGTGAGTACAGCCAAGGATAATAGAGCAAGAGTAACCATCTTACTACAGGGCTCTGGCTTCATCCATCCACATCGGAGGCAGCTGCTGCTTTGTGCCCTGCTCCCCTCTATAAGTATCTGAAGGGGCTAAATCTGCCCATGTTGTCTTGTCCTCCTGGCCTGGAGATCAACTGTCTAGACAGATGAGCTGCTGTTTTTCTGCACTTACTGCTCTGTCCTGCAGTCTTGGCAGTGGAGCACAGAAGAAGTTGGTACTGAGAAATTCTTCGCACAGTATTTGCAGGGAAATATAGCTGCTCTATAGAATGTACTCCTTACCACACGTACACACACACACACACTCACACTCTCTCTCTCTCCCTCTAAACTTATACAAGAGCATAAACAAAGTATAAAAATGCAATATTTTGCGGAGGATCATGTTTCTCATCCCCTTACTTTGTTCATAATTGTAAATATGTTTTCTTAGTAAACGTTTTAGAAATATGCTAGTTCATGTGTTGCTAATTTTTTTCCCTATATAGCTTTTTTATTACTTCCCTCAGTGCATGTCACCCTCTTCATGCTATAGCAGTCACCCAGCTTAGTTCTCCACTATCCCACCATTGCTATCTTCCATGGTTCCCTTTCCCTGCGATGGGACCCTGAAGTGAGCCCCCCACCCCCAATAAGCAGGATCTATGGCATAGGGCTTGAGTGTACCCTGGCCGCCATTCAGGTGCCACTGGGGATTTTATCCCTGCCTGCCCCCCCCTTCACCTACTAGATGGCACAATCAGCCTACCATTGGCCTCAGATGGTGCAGTGGAGCCCTGGGGGAGCCAAGCTTCCTGGTTTGCCACAGAGTCGGCTGCGGTGCTGGATGTGGCATCATACCCAGGCTGGGAAGCACTTTTGGCCACACGATCTCGGAACTTTGTGACAAAGCTCCTTTGTGCAAAGAGCTGGGGTTTAAATGGCAGGTGCCTTCTTGGGGAGAGGCAACATTTTTAGCAGTTCGTATAAACTGAGCACTTTATTCTTTCGTAATGTTTCCAAAGAGTTGGGGCACCTGCTAATGAGATGTAGTTTAAAAAAATGAATGTATGTTGCAAATAATACATTTTGTCCATCTTACATGCCCAGAAGTGGACATTCTTTCAGCTGTTCAGAATGTGTATTTAATGATGTTACCCTCCCCTTGAGTGGATTCCCCTATTTATTGATAAGCTATCTCCCGGACAGCCCGGCTGCCTGCTATGAGTGTCCGAATCTGTGTAGCTTGCACAGGGCCATCAGGCAATCATATCTTATTAGTTTTACTGCCTTGTGACAGCAGCCCCATGCCGGAGGTTTTGGAGTCTGCAGGTACATAGTGGGGAGGTAAACCAAAGGCAGAACTGGCTCCAGTGTGGATGGGCAGAGCTTGAGTCCCTGATGTTCACACTGGTAAGGATGGTTGTTGAAAAAGTTAATTATCAGCTATGGGGGAAAATTCCCTTTGTCTTGGTCATAAAATGTGCAAATGTCCTTGAATGTTTTTCTGTAATATTAGAAGGACAGTGCTGGTTTATGATTTATTTTTTTCAAAACATATTGCAGCATTCATTAATTGCAACAAGATATTTTATATATGGAGTCATTTTTATTCTTGACACAAGTTTGTAGTTTGCATCTTGGCGGGTTTGTACCCTGTGGCTTCCCTCTGTTCCTTATGCTAATGTTACGTATTATGTGCCAAAGCCTTGTCTTTATCAGTCTGTAATTTACATTTCAACGTACTGTAGCTGTCTTTCTCAAAAGCATGCAGCATTAGATATCACAATACATTTTCTTCTTACATACTATATAGTCAAATAGTCAATTTCCTTTTTTATGTTACTTTTCTCTTGTGTATTATCTAATTTGTGTGCTACTTATTGTTGCAGTACATTGGTATTTTTGTAAAGTTCTCTGAGTTTAGGAGGGGTGCTTCAAACAGGCTACTACTACTTTTGTCAATATTTTTATTTGCTTTACTGTCAACACAAGTACAGTTACACCTACTTCGGACAGTTTTAGACGTGATTGCTAATCAAGGATTTTGATTAGTAATCAATTTTTTCAAATTTTTTTAAAACTGACATTGTCTCTTAGATTGTCCCACGTCTCTCTGCTGGGCTATTACCAGTACCTACCCAGCCCCATTGACCTTTACCCACTACCACCACTGTCCCCCACTGCTTATCCTTCATAGTAGAGGGGTCTAACGGTGGGCCTTTCTTCATCCCACCCAGCAAGAATAGGGCAACAGACAGATGGCTAACTGCGTGGTGCGGGGGCCCGAGTGAACTGCCAGCTTTCATCTAGATTGAGAAGGATGGGATTACAGCCCATGTTTCCTCCTCTGGAAGGCCGCCCGCGTCACCCCGCCATGACATATGCGCAGCTGCTGTCCCCCATGTGCGTGCACAGCATGCCATCTGCTGGTGAGCAAGCTCCCTAGGCCTCTCCAGAGGGTCACTATGTGGGGTGGTATTTCAATTGTTTTTATTTGATCAACCAAGGTAAAAAAATATGCTAGAGTTATTACAAAAGATCAAGTGTTTTTGACATACATACATATATACATTCTTGTTTCTTTCTTATTTAAAAACAGGAAGAAGATTATTTTGTTCTAAAACATAGCACCTTGAATAGGATAAATATATATACAGTACTTTTTCATGAACTTCATATGGAGTCAAGAGTTTCCTAGTGACGTAGGTCAACAGGTTCAATTAAGTATACATAAAGAAAACATAAGAAAGATCATTCATTTACCCTTATTTTGCTCTGTTTGTTGCCAAAGCAAGGGTCCTTGGCTTAATCTTTTGTGCTATTTTTTTTTTGCGTTTAACAACTGAGGCAAAAAAAAAGTAGCAATCTGATGTGCATCATTTAGTGTGAAAGGATGTAGAAGTACTGTATAAAGACATCATAGGTTGAATTATTGTAACACCTTAAGATGTACAAATATTTGGAGAGTAGATCGGTATAATTGGGACAATGTATTGTCAAGTGTATTAGAGATTCAGGAACAGACGGATTACACAAACAAGTAAGTTCTCTATTTGATCCGTTAGTGCCAGTTATCTTATTAAAATGGGAGTATTTATAATTAATTAGTCCGAACCTTGCCCATGTTAAAAAATTTCTTTTAGTAGGAGTAAGTGGTAGAAAAAAATATTCTTACATAGTATGATCAATTTTATTGGCCCTAAATCATGGGGCACATTTCTGAGATCTAATCACCTCCATATCCTTATTTAGTGCAAGGGCATATGCAGTAGTAGTAGTAGCAAAGGTTTTTATTCATAAAAATTTATGAAAAAGATAGATGTTACAATACTCCTTTGAGAGGGGGTCATTTACAAGGAGGTCTTTTGTTAATAATAAATACTTATACAGACATACAATTCAAGATCACTTAAAACAATACATATAACTAGTATAAAATGTGCCAGACCTATATAATTACATTTACACAGACATACATGACCATTTAGAATACATAAATTACAAATTCAGATATATTCTATAGAACTCTTAAGTCTGTTTCTCTTTACAGCAGTGCAAAGGTACCATTGTCTTTCATGAAACCATCTTTTAATCGATGCCAGGTGTATAGTTCAATTTGCATTACGTAGAGAAACAGGCACAGAGTTCCAAACCAATGGTCCTCTGAACCAAACCAATGATCTTCCTATATTTAAGTTTCATCTTGGGACTGTATATTTTAGACCCTGGGCTGACCTTAGAGACTCTCTCTGATTCTTGTAGTTTGAAAAATATTACAATGTATAGTTCGGCAATTTTCCTTTCTGTATTCTAATCATAAATGTTAAGAGATGCCAGTCTCTCCTATCTTTAAGCCTCATCCAATTTTAGGAACTATACGGTTCACAATGATGAGTCCTCCTAGGGGCATCGAGGATGAGGTGAGCCAACCTGTTGTATATTATATCCAGTTTGGCTAGCTCCACCCCCAAAGCCCCTGCATAGATCACATCCCCATAATCTATTACAAGGCGCACCATGTTATTAACTATCCTCAGTCTTGTCTCAGGGGACATAAATTTTTCAGTCTATGCATCATACCCAGCTTTCTACCTAAATTTTGTAATAAGGCCTCCGAATGAGGTACCCAGTTCAATTTTTCATCTACAATAATTCCAAGGTACAGTACCTATACTTATTAACTTGTTGTATTTGAGCTCCTTCTATAGACTGAATCTTTAACATATCTACCTTTCTATCAATTCAAGCAGACATCGACTGAGTTTTCTTTTGTATTTAGACATCATTTATGCCCCTTAAAGAAGGCCTGCAGACAGAAAAAGGCCTCTTGTAGATTATTTTGAATATCATTACCCTCTACATAGATTACTGTATCATCCGCATATATATGATAATTTATCATAGGATCCTTGAATTGTAAATTGTTAATGTAAATGTTAAAAAGAAATAGATCCCTGTGGAACCCCTGTTCTGATTTGTGCTGACATGGATCTACAAGGGCCTATCTCCACCACTTGTTCTCTGTCAGGTAAATATGTTCTGAACCATTCAAGCTCCCATTCCATCACCCCCATTTTGTGGAGTCTGGACAGGAGAATGCTGTGGCGCCGAGTATCAAAAGTCTTCGATGGAGCTATCAGTAAAGTACCCACAGACATTCTCCTGTCCATACTCCAATGTATATCCCCCACTACTTTCATCGGAGCTGTATTCGTGCTTTGGTTGGATCTAAATCCTAACTGATGAACATTCATTAATTCATTTAGTTCTAGAAATGTTCTTAATTGTGAGGCTGCCATTTTCTCAAAAATCTTAGACAGTATAGGTAAAAGGGAGATAGGGTGATAGTTGTTAATATTGTGTTGTACACCTCCTTTGAAAATTGGTACTGTTTTAGATAGTTTCTATACTTTAGGGGATTCGCCAGTAGACAGAGAAAAATTAAATCATTAAGTTAACAGGTATGCAATACATGGAGCTACATATTTCAACATCCTGTGGCCTTTTTGACATCCAATTTCAGAAGTTCGTCCCTTACTTCATGGCCCTTTATACTTTTTTTTTTTTTTTTTTTAAACTTTCGTTCTTTATCCCTCCTTACTACCTCTGGAGCCCCCTCCTTCTGTCCGCTCATGTCTCCCTTGCCTACCTTAGGGATCTGCCCCTAGAGTGCCCGTCCTCCTCTCCTTGCACAGTGGGGTCTGTCCTGCAGGTGGTCCGGGTGGACTTAGGCGGCCTTCATCTAGGGCTGCGGAGGATTTCTCGTTTTCTCCCCGCCGTCCCCTACCCCTAGGGCGTCGAGCAGCAGGACGTATGTCCGAGTGATGGCGTGCTGGCGCGCGCCAGAGCCCTCATACGTCGGCGTCCCCCTCCCGACTCCGTTAGACAGAGCCGCCTTCATCCTCTCTATTGTCGGTGCTTTCACCGCTGACGGGTGATGTGAGAACGCGGAAGCGTTCTTGGTTCCACCCCTGAGGAGGAGAGCATCCGTTGGGGCCCCTGATCCTCCCTCTCCCTAGCCGACTCCGCCACCCGAGTCCGTTCGAACCTGGTTAGCGGTGTAGCGCGAGGTGTGGCGTCCAGCGCCTCAGCCCTCAGCGCCACTGGGCTGGCTGGCCCTTTATACTTTTAAACTTAAATATTTCTGGCCCATTCGAATATTGAGATGTCTTCCTATCCTGCGCATCACTTATCAAATCATTTTCAGAAGAATTTAAATCCAAAGTTTTTATTCCTACTTCTACAAAAAAATTGTTGAATACATTCACTACAGTTTTACTTAAAGGAACCAATTGACCATTTAGTTCAATTCTTTTTACCTGTTCTTTTTTGACATTTCCCATGAGAGTAGCCATTGTTTTCCAGAAGATTCTTGGATTTTGATTTATATTACTATCTAATTCTGTTTTGAAAAATGTTTGTTTTGTTTTCCGAATTTGTTTGATATATTTATTTTTTGCCTGTCTGTAAGAGTTCCAATCACTAGTTCTACCAGTTGTACCTGAAAACTTTACTTCATGCCATTTTCATCTCTCTCTCTAATTAATGTAGTGTAGCATTGTATCACTATTCATTTCTAGCCTTTACCCTTCTTTTTTGTGTCGGAACATGCTGGTCACAAACAGTGGCAGCTGTACACCAGGGCCCGCCAGGGCACATGCCCTGGTAAAACAATGCTGTGCCCCAGTTGGTGCCCTGTATGGTGCAGAGCTTCCCCCATAGTAACAATATAGCAGTGCCCTGGCTGCCATCTGTTGTGCCCCAGCTGTGCCTTGGTAAACATTTGTGGCTAGAGCTGCTGCTGGTCACAAATCTTTAAAAACTCTTCCTGAAAGTATAACCGTGCATCTGATGCCGTGAGCATATTTTTTTCTTTATATAGGATTTGTATTGGATAGAAATGGATATATTCTTTTGAAAATCCAGCCAAAGATGATTAAGCTTAATTTTATTGAGAATCACAATTAGGGCCAAAAACCATTTAGATTTTAGGCCCAGTTGCTGCCATTTTATTTTTTCTTGGAGTCCGGTGAAAGGGAGAATGTTATATTTATTATTTATTATTTTCAACCAGTATGATACACATCGAAATTGAATAATTGTATTGATGGGCATTTTCTCTAGCTCTGCCCTAACCATTGCAGATGGAGTTAATAAAGGTATAATTAATAATGATTTGTAAATGTATAGTAAGGGGGTCTCTAGTGCTGGGAATGATCAGTGACCCAAACTTCAGCTCCATATGCCAATAAGGGATTAATTTTTGCATCTGCGGCTTGCAAGGCTGGAGTTAAAGCTAAATCTATGTGTTTATAATGGAATTTTAAAAGTGCCTTAGCATTTTGTTTTGCTTTTGTTATTTGGGATTTATGATGTTGCAAGCAGTTTGTGTTTGCTATTACTTTAATCCCAAGATAAACATGTTCTTTGACAGTATCAATTCTTTGTCTAAGAAAAAGGAAATGTTGGTGTTATTGGAACCAAAAAGCAATGACTTTGTTTTGGTTAGATTTATTTTAAGTTGAAGATGTTTATCATTGATAGTGTCAATCTTTCTTTGTAAACCTTTTCTTGTTAAGGAGAACATGTCATCTGCAAATGTAAATAATATGGCAGGGTAGTCCATTAATTTTTGGAGAGTCATATTGTATATTGTCATTAAACTCCAATAAGTCGTTCACAGACAGATTGAAATGGGTAGGGGCTAGTAAGCAGCCTTGTTTTACCCCTCTGGTAGTGGGGAAAGGGTCAGTTGTATTACCCTGGGCAACAAATCTTAACTTTTGTATACGTGTTAGAATAGAAGAAGAATCAGCATTTATGTAGCACTTTTCATACACAATGTATTCCAAAGCATTTTACAAGCAATGCTAGACTGGTAGTGAAGTGACATGTAGTGTCGGCCATATCGCACATCAGCACCCACATACAGCCTGGACAATTGCATGAACCGGTTTTATGGGAAGGGGAATGATGGCCAGGACAGCAGGGAAAGCCCCCTACTCTTTGCAAAGAGTGCCTTGTGTTCTTTTACTTCCACCTGGACACCCACAAGGACAGCACCATGATGGGTAGAAGGGACCTCAGTTTAACATCTTATCCAAAGGTCAGCACAACCCAACAGTACAGCACCCCCTCAATCCTGCACTCGCATGACAGCATTTAGGTATGAGACCAATCCCAGTGTGGGACAAGAACCCAGGACCTTCTGTTGCAGAGGTGGATGTGCTACCAACTGAGTCACGCTGACACCTAGAGTAACTGTATTGGATTTAAAAGGAATTCATCATTGCCCTTACACCTTTGTTTGTTCAATAGTATACTATGATTTACTGAATCTAATGCTGAGGTGAAATCTATAAATAAAGAGTACAGTTTCATCTTTTTAATGTGAATATGTTTTTCAAACATATGTGCTAAATAATAGATGTTGTTTGTGGTGGAGAAATGACATCTGAATCCCGCCTGGAAGGGGGAAATTGAGTATGCCTGATTCAGCCATAAGTTATTTTTTTTAGTAATATTTTGGAGAAAATTTTGAACACTGTATCTAGAAGACTAATAGGCCAATAATTTGAGGGGTCTAAATGAGTACCTTTGTTGTGTAGTGGAATAATTATGTTAACTTTCCAAAAAGCAGGCATATAATTATTTTTAAGATGGGTATTGAAATATTTCCCGAACAAAAGGGAACAGAAATCCGCACTGAACTTGTAGATTTCCGACGGAATAGTGTCAGTCCCTGGGGCTTTGTTGTTAACCCAATTTGAAATAACTTCTGTTACTTCAGACATATCTATTGTTAAAGGATGGAATTCTTTATTTGGATAGTGGGAAATTTATACTGTTCAGAAGAATCAAATTTGTGGTTGAATAGTTGTAGATAATGTGTTATTTATCCAGGCTTCCTTAGGGATTAGTGTTAATGAGGTTGATTGAAAAGGTTCAGAGCCCTTGGTCACCATATGCCAAAATGCTCCTGAATCTTTGCTGTCGATAATTTGTAACATTTTCTTCCATTGATTTTCTCTAAATGATTTTTTTTTCCAGTTTGAGGAAATCCTCATACGTTTTCCTAGCCTTGGATAGTGTTTTTAAATTGCTTTTGTTTGGATAAAGTTTTACCACATCCACTATGCTTTTTTAATTCCTTTTTTTGCTTGTTTACATGCATCATCAAACCAATTGTTCTTATTTGTTTGATTGGTGATGAGGGGCTGGGGTGTAGATGTGTGTCTTTATTGAGTTTAAAATTTGCTGTAATGCATTTTCCATTTCTATTGGGGAAGATGATTGATATATACTATTTGTTATACTTTTTGTTAACTGTGTATGATGAAGATAGTTAATTTTTCCTAATATTGGTGGATATATTCTTAGTTTTTGTTTTCCCTGAATTCTTGGATCTTTCATAGGATCAGTTATTGAGTTGTTTGTTTGTTCAGACTTTGAAATCTCTAGCTTTAGCATCAATGGAGCATGATCACTTTCTGTCCGCATCTCAATATACAAATAGTCAACAAGATCATATATTTCTGTGTCACAGAAAATGTAGTCAATTACACTCTGGCCATTTCGCCCAAAAATAAGTTGGGTTCCCCATTTTATCCCCTCTAATGCTACCATTTAGTGTTATCAGTGCATTATCATTAATAACACTTTTCGAACATCTCCCCCGTCATTAGTTACAGTATCTATGGATTATCTGATGGATATATCCTGCCCTTTCATAATCAAAGATAAAAGGAGAGGTTGTCATAATTGATTATTTGAGCATTATAATCTCCGCAAATAAATATATTTGCCGTAGGGGAAGCAGCTGAAGCTGCCTATGTGTCTGCGGATATATCTGCCAATAATTAATTAAAGTTTACAACTTTTGGGGGGGGATATATACATCAACCAACATTAATACCATATGGTTCCAGTCTATAATTAAGATCATGTAATTAGGAGAAGTGTTATAAGTTTGAATACCTCTCAATAGAGTAGAGATTTTAATGCAAATAGCCAATCCACCTATGTATCTACCATACTGATTTGGCTTTTGAGCTGGAGAATGTAAAACTTAAAGAACAACTATCTAGGTCCCTGGCCAGAGAAGCATAATGAAAGCTTACCTGGGCAGAAGTCCTAGGATGCCCATATTTTATTTTTTATTAGCTCCTATTTTAGAAGGGAAGGGATCATATTTTGGCTCCATAGAGCCGAGCAACACTGATCCTTCCGTTTCCTAAATAACGCAAGTCTGCGATCCCCATTCCACCCCATGCTCACACGTTTTGTGATGTCATGATTTGTGAACGTAGAGGGCGCTTCTGAAATGAATAGGGCTGTTTTAAAGTTAAATTTATGTTGTTTAGATGCCCATTTGAATCGAATCATGCACCGCTTAACTAACAAGGTCCTGTTAGTTAGCGGTGGCCATGATTTGTTCCAAACGCCATCTAAACAACATAAATTTAACTTTAAAACAGCCCCATTCATTTCTATAGATCGCCTCACGCTACAAATCGTGACATCACAAAATGTGTGAGCGTGGGGGCAGATTGCAGACTGAAGTGCCATCAGAAAGTGGAAGGGATCAGCGCGCTCAGCTCTACGGAGCCAAAATAGGATCCCTTCCCTTCTAAAATAGGGGCGATTAAAAAATTAAATATGGGCATCCTAGGACTTCTGTCCAGGTAAGCTTTCATTATGGTTCTCGGGAGGAATCATCGAAAAGCCCGAAAAAGTTGCTCTTTAATAGCCATTAATAAAAATTGGGTCCTGGGCCCAAGTTTCCTGCATTATTACTATAGTAAAAGATACAATGAAATCCAGCCATTCAGTATGCCCTGGTTTCTGTTTCAACCCTGCCACATTTCAAGATAAATATTTGCATCTCTACCATCAGTACCCTGGGGCACATTAAGAGGATCTTTCGGTGGTTGTACTTTTAGTCAAATAGAAGAAGAGGTTGCTTTTGGGTGTTCTAGGTTTATAAGATCTACCACCAATATATTATTTAGTGTTCTGCCGGAAGCTTTGTCCAAGATTATATTGCTAAGATCACATGAACTGATATGTATATCAATTTGGTTCCCATCTCCCATTTTATGAACTCTTGCAATACTAGAAAAATCATTTTTGGAGATAGAGATATCCAACATTGCTTGCCCCACCCCACCCGCCTCATAGTCTACAACTAGGCATCCTGCCCAGAACAGAAGACTGCCTCTTCCTGCAAGCCGCAGGAGCTGCTCTGACCCCAGCGGCTGTTCTGCGCTGACCCACCTGCCTCACAGCCTACAACCAGGCATCCTGCCCAAAACGGGGGACTGCCTCCTCCTACAAGCTGTGGGAGCCACTCTGACCCTGGCAGCTATTCTACGCTGTCCCGCCCGCTTCACAGCCTACAACCAGGCATCCTGCCCAGAATGGGTGACTGCCTCCTTCTGCAAGTTGCGGTAGCTGCTCTGACCCCTGCGGCTGTTCTACCCGCCTCACAACCTACAACCAGTCATCCTGCCCAGAACGGGAGACTGCCTCCTTCTGCATGTCACAGGAGGCTATTCTGCACTGACCCACCCGCCTCACAGCCTACAGCCAGGTATGGATTTTGAAGAGCAGCGCAGAGCCATTGACGGGATTGAACTTGGTGCTTTTTGCCTTTCTGGCCAATTGACTGCAGTGCTGCTGCTCCTGAGCTCTGATTGGGCACAACGCTATTCCCCCTTCTCTTATTGGCACTTGCCTCTACCCTTTCTGAGCTGTCTTTTCTTTAATACAAAAACTGCTAATGCTGAGTTTTCCAGTACCGACTGTTAAGGAGAACAGGATTGTTAAAGTTATAGCTTGTTGATAATTTTTTTTTTGTATAGTTATTGATTTTTTTTGTGTGTATTTTCCCATTTTCCAATTATACTGCAAAGCCACTAGAGGGCAACAACTCAAGGAGGCTGAAATCCTCTTCCCATTGCTCTCCCCTAACACTTCTAGTCCTGGATCCTTCATACCTCTCCAGATGTACTAGTGATTACAGAAACATGGCTGAAAGCATCTACCACTGACCTTGCCATCAACCTATACTGTTTTTATCTCCAGTACTGCTCTCATGGCTATCCTTGGCTGGCTAGTAACCCTGGCCTGTCTTATTCTTCTCTGCTGTGTGGACCAATTTATTCCACACGCATTAAGATTCCATCCTCGGGTTAGTACCCCTCCGTATCACATCTGGCGTGACTACCCCGTCATACTGTTACGCACCCCTTGCCTTCCTAAACCTGGCACTGCCCTCCTTGGGCTCAGGCTCTGCAAGTGTTTGCATATACCTACCCTGGAATGAAGTCTTCTTGCGTCTTGCTATGGGTCCGTATTTCTGTTCTCCTCTTCCTGGCCCGTGCAGGGAATATTGAGCTCAATCCTGGATTCCTCTTGCCCTGCCTCTACACAAATCCCTGTCACTAATATCCAAACGCGTCCCAAAGGCCTGACAATAGCATATATGAATATTCGCAGTCTTCGCCCTAAGATGGCCGAATTAGAAGCCTGGGTTTCCCTGAAGAACCCTGACAATCCTATGCATCTCCCGAATCATGGCTAAAGCCAGCTATCAAACAGCATGAGGAGTCATTACCTGGCTATAACTGCTGTAGGAAGGATAGGGTGAGCAAAAGGGCTGGGAGTGTCCTTATGAACACTCTGGCTGACTTGTATGTCATCGAACTCCCTGAGCCTGACTCTGTATCCCCAGTTGTGGAATCCATATTCCTCTCCTTTATGCATGTAAAAGTCAAGAAATTAATTGTTGGGTGCACCTACTTGCCTCCCAGCAAGGTTTCTATTGGCCTCTCTCCCTTTCTTAACTCCCTTGCGTGTCTCCCTTGCCTTGATCTTGTACTTGGTGATGATCTCAGTATCGATTGGCTTAACCCTATTGCTGACAAAGTGCGTTCCACACTTGCAGATTCTAATCTAGTACAACTTATTCAGCATCCTATGCGCCTCAGTACAAAGTCTGGTAAACATGCTTTGCTTGACTGGGTGATTACTAATTGCCCCCAGAAGGTCAAAGCTGCTGGAGTTCTTTCAGATTGTATAAGCGACCATTCTCCAACTTTAGGTGTATGGAGGAATAACTGCCCTAACCCCCCTCCCAAGATTACTCTTGTTATGGACATGACCAAGTTCTTCATCAGTAGCTTCTGTACCTCGATCATTAACACTGACTACAGCCCAATTAAGACTCTCCCTGATATCAGTCAAGCCCTTTATCTCCCCCCTCACTCAAATCATTGATAACCATGCCCCCTTGAAAAAATGCAGGTCCAAGGGTGTCAAGGCTCCATGCTTAGCAAGGACATTAGGATGCTTATGTCCTCCAGAGACAGGGCATGGTGGACTCACAAAAAAGTGGTCTGCCCTCCGATTGGCAGATCTATAGGCAACTCAGAAATAAATGTAAACATGCCCTCCATAAAGCCAAACACCACCATTACAAAACCTTACAAACTGAACACCTTTGCCATCCCAAAGAGTTTTGGAGACAGGTTAATTCCCTGGTCAAAGGGAAAGCTGCTCCAAGCTCTCTCACTGCCCAGGGTACCACCCTAACTGACTCCCCTTCTGTTGCCAATTGATGTAATTAATTCTTTACAGAGCTCCAAAATTACACCTCTCTTTTCCAGAACTCATCTATTCCCCCTCGGCCTCATTATCTTTGGCCTACTGTGGGACTCAGTCTGTGTTCCATTTGAAGCTGGCCTCTCCCAAAGAGGTCCAGAGGCTTCATGGTAACTTGAAAGCTGAGGGATACTCTGGAGCCCAAGTTTCTTAAGCTCGGTGCTCCTGCCCTCGCTCACCCTGTTTGTGACTTATTCAACAGGTCCTTCCCCTCAAGTACAGTTCTTGACAAGTGGAAGATAGCTGTTGTCATGCCTGCACATAAGTGTGTGGTGGGGGGGAGGCCTAATTCAGTGGCCGAAAATTGTAGACCCATATCCATTCTTTACCCTCTTGAACACCGCAACTTGCTATCCCTCTTCCAATATGGGTTCAGAAAGAACCATAGCACCCTCACTGTCTTGTTAAAAGTAACCTCTGACATATTCCAGGCCATGGACCGTGGTTCTGCCACTGGTGCCATATTCGTTGACCTTATAAAAACGTTTGACCTGGTGTACCATAGTCTCCTGCTCCAGCAAATTCATATACTTAGCCTTGACACCGGTGTCCTAAGCTGGGTCCAAAGCTACCTGTCCTGCTGGTCTCTAAGGATCAAGTGGGCCAATTTTCTCTCTAGCCTCAGACCCATAATGCATGGTGTACCCCAGGGCTCCATATTAGGCCCTATGTTATTCTCCTTATTTATTAATGATTTACCCAGTAACTGCGGAGGTGCCTCTGTGCATCTCACTGCAGATGTTGCTATCATCTACTGCTCCTCTCCAGATGTTGACTGGATAAACAGAGAACTAGCATCAGAATTTGCTGCTTTTAAAGGTTGGTTCAGACAGAATCAACTTGCCCTTAATACGAAAAAAACAAAAAGCATGTTATTTTTCCACTCATCCTCCATATCACGTACCTTCTACCCTCTCTGTATCACCTCTTTTAATGGTGATTCCCTTGAGCCAGTCATTACTTTCAAATATCTGGGCATCACTTTAGATACCTCTCTCCTTCAATGCCCATGTCTCAATCATAACTAAATCGCTAAACCAAAAGCTAGGTCTCTTATCACATCCGCCCCTTCCTCATCTCTGCCTCTTGCCATAAGATTGCTTCCTCATCCCTTCTTTCACTGCTAGCCTATGGTGCTCCCGTATTGCTCTCCACTAATGCTGCTGCCCTGTCTCTACTAACTCAGGCCTACCACCGGGTGGTAAGGTTCAGCTTGGGGACCAATGCCTACCACCACCACTGTGACATCCTTGCACCATTGAACTGGTTGCCCAATGAATCCAAACTGAGGTATACCACCCTGTGTTTCATTCATAAGTTGGTGCATAAATTTACCCCTCCTTGCCTAACTGAGATCATCAGCCTCAGACAAGCTCCTCATGCACTGAGGTCTGCCTCCATCCCCCTTCTCATTAGACCCAATTTGCAACCAGCCACTGCCCGTAAGTCCTTCTCATTTACAGCAGTGTCTGATTGGAACTCCCTTCACCCCTCCATCTTATCATGTTCCACTCTTCCTAAGTTCCGAACCAATCTGCTTTCCTCTTTCTCTACCTCTGCAGTATGCTCCTGCCTTCATTGATGACTATTCTTCTCTGTTACTGCTCTATATCCTTCTCCTCATCCGACCTGACCCCTTGTCCAGGCACCTCTCCCTACCTCCCATCCTTATCTCATGGTATTCTTGCCATTTCTTCTCCCCCTCCTGTACCAATACTACTTACCTGCCTTCAGATTTCGCTGCTTCTGGTCATCCTGAAACTGACTTATGTTATTACCAAAGTGTATATATCTGTTTTGTTAGCTGTTATAAACTGTTAGTTTTATATTTCTGTATGTTTTATGATTCTTTATCCCCTACCTGCTATATGTTAATTTTGTTATTACTATAACAGAATTCCCTTATTGTTTTTGCACTGTACTGTACTGTTTGTTGCTGCACTCCCGGGTCGACCCTGAAAAAGGGACTGTAGTTGTCTCAGTGGACTTTTCTGGTTACTAAAACTCAGTAAATAAATAAATAAATAACATTGAGGCTAATAATGTAGTTACAAATGATGCTAGTGTGTCTGTGTCTTCATTTTCCAAAGGTTCTACTCCAAATAGTGAAAGAATATTACTGGTTGTAGATTGTGTTGGAACGTTCAAAGGAAATTTCCAATTTAACTGTTGTTGGACATGGACTAATGTTTCAGCTTTAAGGGAAACTGAGAAACTGGAATCTTTTAGAAATGATTTTGCTGGTTTTCGCCAAGTTATTTGGGGGATGCATTTGCAGACTTAGCTGTTTTAATTTTCTTTGTTGCATACCCCATGCTTGTAACGACACAATGGGGATGGGAAAAAAGTTGTGTCTCTATAGACTGATAAAATGTTATTGTCAGCTTTTATTTATTTATTTGTTTATTTATTCGTTCATTTGATCTTGGATTTACATACCTTTTTTGCTTACCTCTAGCGGTTCCTGAAAAAGATGAATGATGATTTCTCTCAATGATTCATTATTTTCATTCTCCTTTTGATATAGGCCTTCTAGCCTTAAAACTGTTGCATCACCTTTCAGGCATATATCAGAATGGACCTCAGGGGGATCGTTAACTTATTCTACATTTATACAATTAGAAGACTCTAGGAGGACCTGGGGAGAATAGGGCTTATAAGCATTCACCTTATCACCTCAGGATGAATTATTTCATTCACAAAGTTGTGCATTGTTACAGTATGCACTGCAAGCCCATTGGTCCACAGTGTGGACCAGTGAGCTTGCAGCTTCTGCTGTAAGTTGTCATTCAGCAGGCAGCCGCTGTGGTATGCATCAGGTATGCTGCCTGCTGATGACTGGGGAAGGGATCTGGGTGGGCTGGGGATCCTGTGTGGTGGGAAGTGAGGGTTACCACTGGACCACCATGGACATGTACTTTACCGATTTGCCAGTGATCGAAGGTACGGGCAGGGTGGGGGCATCCACTGGATTACCAGGGATATGACATTTGGATTTGTGCGGTGATCGGAGGGTCAGGCAGGGTGGGGATCCACAGGACCACTAGGGATATTACATTTGGATTTGTATGGCGATTGGAGGGTTGGGCAGGGTGGGGACTCACTGGACCACCAGGGATCCGAATGATGGATTTTACAGCAATCGGAGGGTTGGGTGGGGTGGGGGCTACCACTGGACTAATAAGGACGTTATTGGTAGTACAGTACAGTGATAGGTGCTATGGGAGGGAAGGGAGGTATCATTGGACCACCAGGGCCTAATGTGTGTGCTTGTGCATGGTGTTTTTGGGAGGGGTTGCCACCCACCGGCCGGCGGCTCCTGTGTTGTGCACTGCAATACAGCGGCCCAACGGTGGGTGAGCTGTACTTGAGCCATGATTTATGAGCTCAACTTTGAGCCCAGTTATGCAGCACATCTCAGGATTGTGCCAGCAGATGCACCACACATCCTGGGCTGAATATTGGGATGTGCCGCATATGCATGGGCCGGCCCCCTGGAGTTGTGCCACATACATTATCTTTGCACCCCGGCACATTGGGGATTGCACTGTGCATTTCCCTTTTTTGAATATTGCCCTGGGCCGCAGTTCTGGCCCTTTGAATATCTATCACTTAAGATATAGATTTGTTATGTAGATAGGGTATTATCCAAAAAAAATATCCTAAGAGCCTTGTACTTAAGATTTTAGCTATATTTTAGTGTTAGGAGAGAAAAACTAAAATGCAGTTTAAATGGGAAACAGAACCTTTGATGTTAGACCTAAATGCTTGTACCATCGAATCTCTGAACCAATCTCTGCCCCCAGCAGTTACTCTAACTGTAGCCACAATGCCAAATCTTGTAAGAGTTTTGCTCAAAATTTTCTTGAATTCAAAACATACTTGATAATGTTTGTGGTGCTTGATAAAAGATCGACTGTTCTCCCAGCAGTAAGGCTCCTCTACTCCACGGCTCTCAGCTTTGCGAGCCGAGAAGCAGCTTGCGAAATGCCAATCTATCCTAAGAACGCCATGCGTGTGCTTTAATCAGAAATGTTAGTGCACACCTGAGCACCTGAACACACCTGTGGGTGAGATCATGTGGTACCTTATTTGAATTTTTCGAAACAAGGAAAATTATTTCTGATCTATGTCTTGTACTGTTGTAGCCATTTTTATTGGATTTAACGTAGAAGCCTTAAATAAGTGGAAACTAAACTAGAAGAAAATCTCTGAGGACCAAAAAGAGGGAGATAAGGTAAAGCAAAAGTAAACTCGGGGCATTAAAACTTCAGCCTGTGGTCCCCAACTCCCCCACTGTCCCCCGGTCCCCAACGACTTCCACTACTACACTTACCTTTAAAACTTCCTAAAAGACCCAGTATATGGCTGCCAGGATTAAAACATATTTTCTCAGTGCTGTATAGAACACAGTACTAAGGGATAAAAAAATGAATATTTAACAGCCTAAAAAGGTTGGTAGTGCCTTTAAGCGAGAGCACTACATAACCTGCTGATCCTATTTGCAGGTTATGCAGAGGAGAGAAAAGAGTCAAGTCTAAAAGTAACAAAAAGCTCTGAAGTAAGGAAGATGGAGGATATGTTCATAAACACTCCTTGGATACTCCAAAATCCAATCTTTGTTGCAAACTTTGCTCCCGAGCTTCGATGGATAAACAAAGAGTATTATTCTGTAAAAAGCTTGCTGTTGCTTGCTATAACTTCTCTGCAGCTCCGTCGCGACTGCCTGGAGACCCTTCGTGCTCCGCAGCGCTCATTGACTTCTTCCTCATTAGGAGTGGGGCTCCCCAGTGCCTGATCACCTGTTCACCTCCTGTAAGGGAAAGCAGAGCAGAAACAACAGGCTGCAAAAACTAGTAGAAAACATTCTCACGGAAAGAACTTGGGTATTAAGAGTAGTGTGGCAACGGTGGTATACCTTTTTATAAAATAAAGATAGCTTCCTCAGTCTCTGCCGGGCCTGCTACTCCTCAGCAGGTCAGCGTTCAACTATTGCTCGGCTCCTACAATCCACTGTATGGGGTGGTATGGTGCATCTGTAAACAGACCGATGTGGCTATTGGCAGCTGCTTCAGCCCTGGCCTGCCACAATGCAAGTGACCTGACATCACACCTGAACACAGGTCGCCTGCAGGCAGCACAATATGTTGCTGCTGTGCCATCAAGGCGACCCATAATCAAACCATTTTGAATAGTGAGTTTTAAACTTGCTTACGTTATAATAGTTGTAAAAGTACCCTATGATAATGTTCAGGTTTTACTACTTTTTTTCAGTTTTTGACTCCCTTTCCTCCATTATCACCTTTTTAGTTTTACCATTCCCCAGTCTGTTTTTTTTTTTATTTCACTAATACGTTTTATATTTGTATTAATTTAAACTCATCTACTCAGAGGTGGCCATTTTGCATTAAGATTTTGTTGTCCTGACTTCTGTCTCCTTATGTATGATTACAGTATTTACAGTACCTTATTTTCACTGCACTTGTTTTTCTTGAATGTTTCTGTTAATGTCATGCCTGTTTCCTGCCTCCTTTTCACTTCCTCTTGCTCAAATGGTGGAGGAGTTTCTCTAGGTTTTGATAGTTTTGAGCTAATAATGGGGAAAAAAAAACACTTTCTGTATTTATTTCCATTCTTTGTTTATTGCCCCTTCATTGGTCCACCTTCTGGATAATGACCTCTCAGCCTCCAAAACACTTGCCTCTGCCCTCCATGGATTGTCCCCTCCCATCACCAGGCCTCCCCACTAAATGTTCATACATCTGTATAAGTGGAGGTCTTTAAAGTGGAACCTTAGAGACATTGCAGTCTGGTCTCTGCAGCTTACCCACAGGCAGGGCCAGTATGACCAGCTACATAAACTGCTGGTCAGGGGTGTAGCCAGGGATTTCAGATCTGTACACCAAGTGGACTTACTGCTACCCCCCCACCTTGTTAGTGTGAGCTGCCCTCCCCCCCCGGATGTAGCCAGACAGTTTACAATGTACACCAGAACCATGTCTGCTGCCTGATTTGGTACAATAAATACAACTTTTGTATGTCATGACAATGGTTGTTGCCATGCATGGGTAAATACAAATGCCATGCATTGTTCCCTAAGACACCCACATACCAACCCAGAGCCTGTAAAGTTGTATTGTCCTTGGGTTACAAAGAGAGTATTAGTGACCAGTCCTTCTAGTTTCGACTCCTATGAATAAAATTACAGAAAGGTTCAGTATTTTCTTAGTTTTCGTGGAGAAAGGAAACAGTTCAGAGCCTACTTGCTACCCCCCTTAAATAAAATTGTACACCATGGAGTGCTTGGAGTATGCCTGCCTACACCCTTGCTGCTGGTCCCAGGAAAACTTTTAAGTCAGTGGGGAGTTTGAAAGGAGGGGCAATGGACATTTTCAAGGATGCTGAGGTTGGCAGAGGAGGCAGTATAGCGCAGTGGTCTAAGGCTCTGAGCTGTAAATTTGGTGACATCCAGCAGACCTGACCTGAGTTTGAATCCCACAGCTTCCACTTGCATATTGTGTGACCCTGAGCAAGTCACTTAACCTCCTCGTGCTCCCAGGTCGCTCCTGTAAAAAAGCTTTCAGCTTAGTGTGCTATACCTGGTTAAACAACTAAATAAAAAAAAATAATAATAAAAAGAGTGACAGTGCCATCATGAACATGGGCAACATTTTTCCCCTTTGATTCCTTGTTAAGCCCTCCCTCTACCCAGTCAACATACTGAGCTACCCGAGTGCTGGCCTGTGAGCGGTGGGTGACCAGTATCTCGTAGTGACTCACAACACTGAGACCACCACAGGAGGTGGTGCTGTACTGGGTTGTGCTATACCCTACCCCTCACCAGTAGATGATGGCTGTGCATCATACCCTGTGCCTCTGTGACAAGAGCAAGAGAATCTGGATTGAGAAGCAATCCCGAATCTCTCCACGTGGTAGCTACCAGCCTGTGCCACTCTGCTGGTGAATTGTGGTTTGTTTTTGTATTGTAATTGTGGTCCCTTGGAGGAAGATGTTAGAGGCTGGAATGTAGCAGAGCTGTTAAAACGTAGTACTGCATTTTCTTGTGTTACTAGTAACAGTTTGAGAGCATTTTTTGAAACCTCATAGTTTTGTTATAGTAACTATGCACATGTAGATAAATACCCCCTCGGACCCCCCCCTCACACACACACACACTTAACACTACAACCTAGCCATGAAATCACAAACGTTCCGCTGTTGTTCTTCTCCCTGGCCTGCATTTAGCTTTGAAAAGGCTCCTTCCCTGTATCTGCTGCTCGAGTAGAGCATGCAGAGGCATCTTATTTTGCTTTGTTTACTCATGAGGGAAATTGAACGTGTATGTGGAAAAGCAGAGGAGATCCAGTGTAGCGGGATCAGTGACAAGGAAGACTGAGCCCTGGAACTGGTAGTCTGTCAGCCTGGCCTGGAAGCTCTATGGTAGGAACAAAAAAACACTTGACCTGAATGCAGTGCACTGAAACTGGGTATTTAATGGGTAGATTCCACTCTACAAAAGCAGCCTGCAAGCTGTCACTGAGCTTTGATTTTGCGACTGTAAGAAATTATCTTCATTGAACTGATTACTAAATAGTGTAGTAGTAAATGGGGAATAGCTGGGAGTGAAAAAGGTCACAAATGGGGCCTTGCAGGGGTCCATCCAACGACCAGTACTAACATCTTTATCGGTGACATAGGGGAGAGCATCAGAGGGAAAATCTACCTTTTCATAGACAACACCAAGTTCTGCTGCAAAGTGGATAGCGAGAGAGGTATTCATGACTTCTGTGAAGATCTAGATGGGCTGGTAGAGGATCCAGCAGTTGAGTTTTCATGCCAAAAAGTTTATTGTTATGCATGTGGGCTGCAGAAACCCTAGGGCAGAATTTAGGCTGAAGAGGAGTAACGATGGCAAAGATAGATCTAGAATATTGGTTGCAGACACCCTCAGATCTCCTCTACAGTGCAGCAAAGCTATAGGGAAGGTAAGCGGGTTGCACTGGGAGAGGATTTAGCAGCAGAAGAAGAGAGCACATTGTACCTCTGTGTAAACTCCTGGTGCGGTTGCAGCTGGAATACACAGTTGGAATGTACAGTTTGGGAATATCCACCTAAAAATGGATGAAAACACTGAATATGTCAATCCCAATTCATTTGAAAAGCACAGCAACACGCTTGACTTCATCAGCAGTGACCTGACCGTGGCAGCATCAGCAAATTCTCCAAACAATAAAAATCCTTACCATGGAAAACATGCAAAATAATCATAGACAGTTTGTTTAGTAAAACTGTGGTGAAGGGTGCCAAAAAACAAAATCCTTATCTGAATGGGGGTATTTCATTGTTTGCAGGTGGCTGCTTCAAAAATGAGGTCATTTTATATATTGAATCCCACTTAAATTACAAAGCTAGACATATCATAGTTGCAGGCAGCAGGACTGATGGATCCAACCCAAGTCATGTGTGACTGCTCTTACAGAAATCTTTTTAATCAGCAACTGATGCTTTTGGAAGGACTTCAGAAACATTAAGACACAAATCAGCTTCTGTTTAATGTATGTATGTGTATATATATATATATATATATATATATATACATATACATATATATATACACATATACTGTGTTCATCTCCCACTTGCTTCATTATTGTGAAGGCAGTTAACATACATATGAGCTCTCTGTCTCTGAACATTCATCCATACCTGGCTACTCTACTTTTAGGCAGGATAGGCTCACTAAAAGAGGTGGTGGCTGTGTTATTTACTTAAAAGAAACTCTAATGGGTCACGCCCTTGAATTGCCCTGCATAGGAAACTCCTCTCAGGCCCTGGCCATCAAGGTACCTCTGGGGGGCCAAACAAAAACATTAACTTTGCTATGTGTTTACATACCATCCAAAGAATCTGTCTCTGGCATTCATAACTTAATGGAATATATTCGGAGTGTGCCTCGGAACACTGAAACCATAGTACTGGGAGATTTCAATGTAAACTGGCTCTTATCTGACATTGGACACATTAAGGATTCCATCTCCGCCTTGCACCTTACCCAGCTAGTTAACACCCCAACCAGAATTAACTATAGAACTGGATGAAGTACCTTACTGGATTGGGTTCTGTCTAGTCACCCTGAACGAATCACAAATATCTTTGTACTCCCTGACACCCTAAGCAACCACTCCCCTATACTTTGTAGTTGGTCCAACAAGTTCAGCAAATCTCCACCTAAGGTTATTCTCAGTAGGGTCCTAACTTCAGGATACCTAGAACCACTCAGGCCACACCTTCAAAGCCAGGATTGGTCACCACTGGACTCTGCCAATGACACTGATGAGGCACTTGATTTCTTCATCGACCGCTTTAATGCTGCCTGTGATATCCACGCCCCTCTAAAAAAGTGGAAAGTTAGGGTGTGTGCAACCCTTGGTTAACACCTGAACTACTGGGACTTATGAAGACTAGGGCCCACCTCTGGCACCGGGCCAAAGCCACAGGCAAGCAAGCAGATATTCAGGCTTATAAAAAATCCAGAAATGTTTGTACCAGAGCCATCCATCTTGCAAAAAATCAATACTTTAGGGAGGCACTTTCCAACTCGTGAGGTGACAGTAAACATTTCTAGAGCAACATAAAGGAATTCACTGGCAAAGACCTCAAGAGAGCACCCACCATGCTTAACATTGATGGAAGCCAGACTCTTGACCTAATGGCCATAGCCAATATTTTTAAAAATGCCTTTACAGACCTCAGCAGTGTCCTCCCCCCTGATTTTTTTCACAGTCTCTGCCCCTGCCACCCCCCAGTCTGTGATGCTCAGCAGCAGGCCCTCCTCCTTTTTTTTTTTTTTTTTTTACTTCAAAGAGGCTACTAAGCATGAGGCTAGAAAGTATATATGCAAAGTACTCAGTAAAGCAAGAGTCAGTGGGGACAATCTAGATCTCAAATTTCTTGCCCTCACTCTCGAGGAAACTCTTACGCCTCTTACCAAGATTCTGAACCTTTCTCTAAGGCTTGGGCAATTCCCCCAAAAATGGAAACAGGCCCTAGTAACCTAGTAGCACAAAGGTGGAGCTAGGGCACAGCACACAACCTACAGGCCAATCTCCATTCTACCTCTATTGAAAGCACTAGAGTGTATAATTGCAGATCAGCTTGTGCAATACCTGGACAAATACAATATCCAATGTCCCCAGCAGCATGGCTTTCGTAAAGGTCATAGAACTACCACTGCAATGTTAAAATTCACTGGATTCATACATAATTCATTCGACCAAGGCCATCTGGTTGGTGCTGCCTTTATCGACCTGACGAAGGCCTTTGATACTGTGAACCACTCACTGCCAGTCAGGCAGTTATCGCTCGCAGGGGTGTCGAATGATGCTGTTAGCTGGTTCAAAGGTTACTTAGAAGACCGTTCGCAGCAGGTCAAGATAACCAATGTCCTCACCGAAAGGAAGCCAGTCTGTTCTGGAGTGCGTCAGGGATCTATACTGGGGTCCCTTCTCTTCAGTATCTACTTGAATAACCTCCCACGAGCCTGTCATGAACAGATTCTGCTTTACGCGGATGATGTCTTGATCTACTCTAGTAACCTTGACCTTAACAGCCTCCAGGATAACCTTCAACACAGTTTCTCAGCAGTGGAAAAGTGGTTCAGCACTCAAAAACTGGTGCTAAACTATAAAAATACCAAAGTGATGCTTTTCAACAATGCCCATAAGAAACACAAGTCCAAACCCTTGTTCATCACAAACTGCCTTGGCACGCCACTTGAACAGATCCACTCCTTCAAATATCTGGGGGTCAGTGTTGATAGCTCACTCACCTACTTGCAACATATTGATAACGTAGCTCGAACTGTCAACATAAGGATTGACCTACTCCACAGGCACAAGCATAGCCTCACTCCCGAGGCACTAAGAATAGCAATTTTCAGCTCTGTCATTACCATCATCGATTATGGGCTCGTTGTTTATGGCTCTGCCTCTGCTACATCCCTTCACAAGATCACTGTTGCTCTTAACAAAGCATGCAGACTCCTTACTGGGGCTGCCCACCTCACACACACGTGACCTATATGCTCAGACTGGGTGGCTTTAATTATTCAACCGGATCCAATATCAAACCTGCTTACTTGCCAAGAAGGCACACCTTGATTTGTTACCCCCTGGGGTCCAACAGCTCCTTAGCCCTTATCACAGTACCCAACATACTCGCAGCTTGGCAACTCATGTCTTTACTGTTCCCAGATGCCGAATCACCTTAGGTTAGAAGTCTTTTTCTTACAGAACCCCTCTCTGGCTCAACTCCCTGGGTAGGGACATCTCTGCTGAGTCAAAACTCGGCCCATTCAAACACAAACTCCGACAACATCTATTAGCAAACAGTATATGTGACCGCCGCCCTTAGCAGCCTTCGGCTTATTTTGTCATTGTGCTTATACCTTTCAGCACTTCATTTCGATCCTACCCTCGAGCCTTTTCCCCTCCACCCCGCACCCCTGATTCTTCTCTGCTCAAGCATCTTCAAGTTCTTCCCCTGCTCCTCCTCACCTTTCCTCTTCCACCCTTCACCCATTCTCTTATCTCATGCCATCTCTTTTGCAACCCTAATGGGACATAATGTTATGCAGCAATAGCGTACAGCATTATCTGTGAACCAGACCTGTGCACTCTCCGTGTTGGACCCTGCCTGGGTTTGAATCCTAATTGGGGGCAGGGGCACAAGCCCCATAACGGGGATGTAGGGCGGAGCCCCCCACAGAATAAAATAAATCTGGAAATCGCGCAACACAATTAAGTCGCACGGCATTCTGCCGTGTGACATTTTGACCATGTGCCTTTTGCAACTTCTTCCCCTGCTTCTCCCTACCTTACTCCCTCTTACCTCTCTCCCACCCATATTACTCTCGCTCTCTCTCTCTCTCTTGGGTTTTCAACAAGGCCTGCTAGGCTACCCCCTGTCCTGACTAAACACCACCTCTTCTCCTTATACTATTAGTTGTTCTTCCTCCCCCTCATTCACCAGCACTCCCCCCTTCTCTTTTCACTCACCCCATTTCCTTCCTTCCACCTCCCCATCCTCTCATCTCTCTGTCTCCATTACCTCCTTTGCAACTCTGCTCCTTCCCTCTCCACCTCCTGTGCAACTCATCTCCTTCTCCCTCTTGTTTCTCCCATCCCCCACCTTACACCCCATTACTTTCTCTCCTAGATTTTGACAAGTCCTCCCAGGCTGCCCTCTCTTCTAGCCCACTCTACTGTTATATTGAGCAACATTCAGTGCTATTTTGATTGCTTTTGATGTATTAATGTTTTTTTAAGTATATTCTTGATATCTGCTAGTTACTTATCTATTGTTTACCTTGTTTTGTTTTTGTACTACTGACGTGGAATCTTTGTAAATGAGTTGTATTGCTCAAAGGTGTTGTAATCCAAGACTCAATAAATAAATAAATAAAATAAATATTCCTGTTCCCTATTCCCTACTTGAAACAGTTGCCACAGGAGGGTGATTAACAAAAGCAGCCTACCCCCACCCCTTGAGTATCTTCTTGTGATTAATAAACATAATTTAAAGGTGATTGACAAAAGCAACCTACTGCCAGCCCTTGAGTATCTTATTGTGATTAATAAACATAATTTGAGGGTGATTAACAAAAGCAACCTACCCCCACTCCCTCGAGTATCTTGTTGTGATTAATAAACATAATTTGAGGGTGATTAACAAAAGCAACCTACCCCTCCCTTTGAGTATTGTGATTCATAAACAAATAATTTTTGTTCTCCATTTTTACAAATATTATTTGTACTTGTTAACAGACAAACCATTTACTGTGTTCCTTTAGGTGCCATTCTGCTTCAGAGTTTCCTGATGTAAAAATGTTGCTGTCTTAGTAATCAGCCAAATAGATTGTTTTTGTAATAGTAATTGTAATTTGCAGTTTTGTAATAATATTTTTTTTTCAGTAACTTACTTATTTGATCTTTGTCGCATCATACATTGCGTGGAACATTAAAACACAAAAGGCAAACAACTGAGTACAGTACATTAACTGAACAACAGATTAGGCCCCATTTGAAGTGTATTCACAGTGTCTGTCCTTGTTACAGCTCAATGTAAACTGGAGCATGAAACAAACCAATTGAGCTGGGTACAAAAATGGTACGGCAACATTGCTCCCAGATATATTTGGCAATTTCCCTGTATCTCCAGGGTGATTTTTTTTCTTGCAGATTACATTATTTCCCATGGAAGCTGAATTGCTCTGTTTTCCTGCATCACCTATGCAAGTATAAGGAAAGAATTTCCCTGTAGATGGCTCCAGATCCCTGTATAATACAGGAATCCCTTGTAGAGCTGTGAGCCTGGCGGCAATGGAAAAGGAGGCACAGGACTAGTGACAGGATCCTGTATGTTACATTTTGTAGCAATAATGGGTAATAATATTGCTAATGGCAGCATACTGTGATGTCACTGTGAATTATGACTGGGGAATAAACAGCATGAATGGACTAAATCTAGGAGACAAAGACTGAAGATGTAAAGAGACTGTAAGGCTTCTTAAGAAACTTTGGAATTATATATAGACATAGTTATATTTGCTACATTCCCTGTTTTTGTCTCCCACTTTTTTTTTGTTATGAAATGCATATAAAAATCCCTACACCTGATTGACTGAGGAGCTCGGATCCCAATGCTGATATCCACAACAGCACTTGAAAAAGATCCATGACCTAATTGTTCAGTTTACATTAACCAGGCACAGCTATGTCAATACACCTCAATTAATTTGCTTGTGTCAGTGTCTCAGAAGGTAGCACGCTTGCCTCTGGTACCAGAAGATCAGCAGCTCATGAGTTCTAGCCCCACAGTAGGCAATTGGTTTTAATGCTCATAACTGACACTGTAATGCGGGTCGAGGGGGTGCTGTACTATTACAGTGTCTTCTTGTGGTTGAGATGTTTAACTGAGAGGAGTCCCGTCTGGCAATCTCTGGTCACTGTCCAGCTGGAAGTAAAAGATCCCTTAGTGCTTACTGAAGAGCTGGGGTTGCCTGGTGTTATGGCCAACATTCCCCCATCCCCCATGCACCTGAAAACAAGCTGTCACAGTTTAGTGTGCCTTTCCTGATCAAAAATTACAAATAAACAAATGAAACTTGTATTTAACAAGAAAATGCAGCGTCTGCCATCTACTGGCCAAACGGCAAAATTACAGCAGATAAATAGGATCATTTTTGTTCTTTTTCTTCCTTTCTTTTTTCAAAGTTTTACTTATTTAAATTAAAACTTCTAAGTTATTTCTTTACTAATCCTAAAGGACCCATTTGATAATGTCACTAAGGTACCCCGGGGTGTGAATTCTGCTTGGGGAAACTAACCTTCTTGTGCAGTGGAAGCACTTGGCCTTCAGCCTTGTGGTTTAACCCACCTTAGGCGTGCTCCTGTCCAGTACAAAGCACACCCTGTCACGCCTTATTGGTTAATTATACTGCAGAAAACACCATGTAGTCAATCTTTATCTAGAGAAACTGACCCATTATTCAGTCATAATCAGACAATGGACTGAACAGTTGTACTGCATGCTAATGCCAGCATTCTGGTTGGTTAACACTCTAATAACTGCTGTTAACTGTCAATATTCTGTCACCCAACTTCACTGAGGAACAACTACAGGGGAAACCTCTCATTTGCAGAGCCTCACAGAAGAAACCTGCACTTTTGCTGGACCAATCGACTTAAAGAGCAGCTGACACCTTCAGGAGAACTTTAAATAAACATAATATTGCACTACAGTTCAGCTTGTATTTCACATTAGTTCTGTATTCCTCCGCCTCATTATTTATTCCTGATGTTATCTGCATGAAAACAGGGTCTTTGCTCCTGAACAGTTCACCTATTCCTAGTGCTTTCTCCCTACCTGAGGTCACAATGTACTGCTTGTGATGTCACAGTTGCTCTCATGGCAATAGACTGTGATGTCACAACAGAAGATCATGACTTGAAGTAGGGAGTAAGCTACAGAAGCACATGAACTCTAAGGGAACGCCACAGGATAAAGATCATATAGCCATGCAAATTTACTCAGTAATAAATAATGGAAAGAGAAATATATAGAACATCTAAGAAATACAAGCTAAATTGTACCTAATTATTATGTTTTTCAATGTTTTCCTTGAGGTGTTAGTAGCTGTTAATAACTACAGTACATTCATTAAATAATCACATAGTAAAACATTTTATTTAGCCTGTGTACATTTGTGTGTATTGAAGGTAATACTTGGTCTGTGACATCTTGTTTATTGTCATTCCACTACAGTTATTCACCCTTATACCCAGCTCACTATATACCATTATTGCTTACATAAAATGATTCCGTTCAGCCAGTCAGAACACAGAGCTACTGTCCTTTTATTTAAGCAATAAACCACAACACGGTGTGGGTTATGCTGGGATTTACCCATGCCTGGTGTAGTTTGGTCACAAAGTGCAGCCGACTGACCAAATCCACACTAGAAGTGGGTAAATCCCAGCATAACCCACACCCTGGAGTGATTTATTGTGATTATACAATGTCCCCTTTTTAGTGAGAAAAACAAAACAAAAACAATTTTTGTTTGTAGTTTGTTATTTGAATTTATTTTATTGCTCCGCTGGAAGACAAAAATAGTTTCTTGTTGCCAGGGAGACCCACATTTCTCCCACATCCCACGCACCTGATCCCATCCCACAAATACAGCTTAGTGACACATCCCCCCACACACACACATTTGTTCTTTGTTTTGTAAGAGAGCTTGCCAGACTTTTTTCTTTAGAGCTTCTGAGGCTTTTTTTTATCAGTCTTGGACAGTGTGGCAGCTGCAACTGCGGTGTGAGCAGTGTTAAGGAGCGCTGACGGCAACCATCCTGTGATTCTGGTTTTTATAAGCCTTTTCCGTGCTTCTCTGTTTACTGTGCATTGGGTGATACCGGCCATTAATCCCTTAGTTTTGTGGCAGCTGGTATTTCAGTTAACCAGCGTGAGCCCAGTTAGGAGTCATTTGGGGAGAAAAAATTTGTTTCTGTCACATTATGCTGATTTGAGTGAGAGAGCGTAGTGTGAGTGGCTCTGCCTCCCATTGCTGAGCTGCCAGGTTTGTTTGTTTTTTTTAGCTCTGCAGAACACTTTTGTTAGGGAGCGAACCTGGGGAGAGGAGAGAGCAAGCTGACAGGTTTGATTGGGGATAGAGAGAGCGATGCAGCTGACACGTTTGATCTGGAAAAAGAGAGAGAGTAGTAGACATGCAGCTGACAGGTTTATTTAGAAGACCATGGGTTCCAGAGTGGAGTGCAGGTGCGGCTGTATAGAGTGTCATTATTAATAAGCAGATTTAATGGGGAAGAAGGAATCGTGGACTGCTTCGATGTCACTTTTTTCCTCTCGGTAAATCTGATAATCAAGATGGCGGACAAAATGTTTGTGGAGATGTTCATTTTGTGAAGTGGCTAACTGGGTCTTTTTGTGTGAGTTATGCTGGAATTTACTCATGCTGAAAAGACCGAGTTAGCCAATCAAAAGAGAGGATTGTTCGGTGACACTGTATGATGTACAATAACTGGACAGCAGACTCAGTAATGTGAATGTATGCTAATTCCCATGTTCTGATTTGCTGAGATTAGCACTAAGTGCATCTGTAAGAAACTGGCAAATAGTTTGTTTTCTCACAGATGCGCTGTAACCCTAGTGAGAGAGTGATTTTGGCACTTTACTTTAAAACTTTTTTTTAATGGCATAGTGGTGTGTGTTTTACTCAGTAATAACTGGACTAGGGTGTTAATAAAATACCTCATTCTATGACCTCTGTGTTTATTCACCCAGTCTGGTTATTACCTCGTAAACCTTGACCACTATTCCATTATCACTATATTGCTAGGCATATTTATATAGAAGTGGGATCCTTACCATCATCTGCTGCTACTTATCTGCTCGTGATGTCATAAATTCCTCATTGTTGATATCATAATCATTCCCATGGCAACCAATTGTGATTTCATAAACTGGGAATTATGACATCACTTATAGACAGGATGTAGGAGCAGCCGACAAGGATCCTGTTTTTAAGCAGCTGTATGTTGTTAGCAATAAAGAAACAGATAAATATAGAAACTAGGAGAACTATAAGCAGAGTTGTATATAAATACTGTATTATGTTGTTCTTCACACAGGTGTTTTGGGCTCTTTAAAGCAACAGTGCAACAAAATTGGACAAAACTTTTGATCTTACCTTTTTTCGCTATAAAAGATTCCAGGTATCTTCCAGTTTTATTTGGTGGAAACATTTTCTAGTTCCACCAAAATATGAGTATTTTATCAATGTTTTAATTTAAGTTTTTCCTCAACAAAAGATGGCCACCACATTTGGCTTAGAAATATGATTCTACACCTACTAAGGGTTAGGATTGAGAAAAAAATATGATGCACAGCATAGAAGGTACCTAGAAAAGGAGATTTGACAAGTTTGCTAATATTTTTATTAATTACAACTGAAACTAATTTTTTTGGAAAACATTTTTCATTGTACTGCTTCTTTAAAACATTAATACAGTGGGTGAATATTCAGGATTTTAGGTGCAAAATGTGGGTAATTACTACATTAAATATCAAATCGTAATGTTATAGTCTGTTGAAGTATTTTTCTTTAAAGTACTGGTAATTTTGCTGTTGTGTATATGTACTGTGTTGGCTTGCCTGGTAGTTAGCAAACTTCACAGGGTATTTATTAATTTTTTTACTAAAAGTTTGTTTTACGGACTAGGTACCATGTAAAATAATCTTACGTATTGTTCTGATAACAAAATTAAATTAAGACAATAAAACTGCAGTCATAAAAATGAATCCAAAGTTGCACAAATATTTTGAAACATGCTCTTCTCAGTGGTACAGAATGAGACTGAATTGGCATAATTCCTGAGAGTTCCAGGATGCTGGAGTGCCATGCGAAAACAATGATTTGCCAAATTCTGTACCGACATTTGGGAGCAGAAGAGTATAATCTAAAAAACATCACACAGATTAAAACCATAAGTAGGAACAATGAATTTAACTGAAAAGTAAGGCTGTTCGTTGACTTGCATAGTAATTCGAGGCAATTTACAGTAGCTCTCTTATCTGATCCTGAGAAAGCAACAGAATGTAGAATGATATATATCAGAACAGTTTAAATCGATGCGAATGCGGCCACCCAAAGTCCCAGCTTCAATTTCCAAACAGAAAATGAACAGGGTTAGAGAGCTCATTATACAAAAAGTTAGATTGCTGACATCTGTAACATCAATCAATCAATCAATCACTTTATTTAACCAGGCATAAACCCCATTGAGCAAGCTCATTTTCAAGGTATCCTGGGCATAAATGCAATACAGTACACTTCATAAGATTACAATTACAGTGGACAATGGTGCAAAAAAAAAAAAAAAAAAACATTGTGAAGGTGCCGGTCAATATGGGCCTATACATACTGAGCAACATAATTAACATGCAAAGGTACATAATGATAAGCTTTACTGAAATGAGAAGAGACAACAATCCCATATAGTCTCCGCTAAGTAAGAGCTCATACCTAAATGATAAAAAATAAGGAGGTGTTAAGGAATAGGGTAGAAATTGTGATGAAAGAGTAGGCAGCCAAAAGGGAGGCCAGAACAGGTAAAAGGTAGAGAATAGGCAGGGTCATCTTGGATTAAGGGAACTAGGCTTGTAGGTCCTAGGTTTCTGATGTTAGGAATGTGGGGTGGATGAGATACTTAGGCGTAGGATTTGAGAGTGGCACCCGAGGCTTAGGGGTCATCGGCATCTGAAACAGTTGCATGATTCCTTCAGATAATTGGTTAATAGAGCTTTGAATGTGAAAATGCTTGGATGTGAGGATAATTTTAATGAGTCTTGCATAGTGTTCCAAAGTGATGAAAGTGAGAAGTTGATTGCTGCTGAGCCAAGGGTAGTTTTCACTCTAGGAGACTGGAAGCAGATTAAGGAGAAGCGTCTCAGGCCATAGGAACCTTTAGCTCGTTTGAAGATGTTCGAGATGTATACAGGGAGGTTATCAGATAATGCTCTAAAAAACCAGAGGAGAGCATTCCTTTTTCTTCTAGTTGAGAGTGAGGCCCATCCCGAAACCTGGTATAGACGACAGTGATGTGTACTACGGGGTAGATTTAAGATAAATCTTAAAGCCCGGTGGTAAAGGGTGTCCAGTTTGTTTAGCATTGTTGATGGGCAATGACTGTAAAGGAAGTCAGCGTAGTCCAGTATAGGTAGTAATGTAGTTTGTACTAGTGTCATTCTGGCTTCTAACGTGAGTAGGTGTTTAATGTGATAGAATAAACCTAATCGCTGTCTTAGTTTCTTCAGGGTTTCATTTAAGTGGCACAGAAAGCTGAGCTTGTTATCCAGCCAGAACCCTAGGTATTTAAAAGTATCAACTACTTCAAGGGGTTCATCTAAGAGTGTTTGGATCTGTGTGATATGTGAACATCTGTAAGTAGATTTTGGTGAGAGAATCATTGCTTTAGTCTTTTTGGCATTGAGGAGGAGCTTATGAGTGAGAAGGTTGTATTGGAGGGTGACAGTCTTTCTGTAAGTACTCATGGGCCAGATCCAAGGATGAATTTGTGGTATAGAGTACAGTATCATCTGCGAATAAGTGCACATTTGCTGTGCCCAGCTGCGAGTCCAGATTATTGATGTATATTGCAAAGAGGATAGGGCCCAGGATGGAGCCTCTTGGGACTCTCGTAACAAGGATTTTTGTGGGGACAGATCTCCTATGGCTTTGACTTGTTGTAACCTATTGGTTAGGTAGCTGGTGAACCATTTAATGGCAGAACTATCACGTCCGATGTTACTCAGTGCAGTAAGCATGATAACATAAATGCTAACAGAATATAATCCGTTCATATGTGTTACAAATACCAAACTCGCACTTGAATGAGTTTACCCACAGCTCGGCACCTTGGTTGCATAGGAGCATTGACCAGTGTCCTTCTGGGGCAGGTCACTTACAGCATATTTTCAGTTTGAAAAAACGAATACATTGAAATTATCAGTAAATCCTGGGGCATTGCTGAGATCATAGTAACGTAAAGAGGCCAACTAAAAACAAAAGTGTTGAAATTTAAAAACAAAGCTGACAGTGTCCCTTTGAAGAGATGGTCACAAGTTCAGGAGAACTTTAACAAAACCTAATATTTAGATACAGGCCAGCTTGTATTTCCCAATAGTGCTGTATTCCTCCACCCCATTATTTATTACTGAGGTCGTCTGTATGAAAACAGGATATTTGCTCCTTAAGTTAGTCTATTCCTGCTGCTTTCTCTCTGCTTGAAGTCATAGAGCACTGCTTGTGATAACACAGGTACTCCCATAGCTACAGATTGTGATGTCACAACAGAGGATTATGACTTGAAGTGTGGGGAGTAAGCTATAGCGGCAGATAGGCTCTAAAGGAACTCTGAGGGATAAAGGTCATATAGTCATGCAAATTTCCTTAGTAATAAATAATGGGGAGGAGAAATATATAAAATATAAATGGAATGCAGGCAGAATTGTACCTAATTATGTTTTTTTTTAAAGTTTTCTTTGAGACGTCAGTAGCTCTTTAAGTGTATAGAAATTCATCTTCATACCTGTCATTTTGGCTCCTCCTACTCAGATAAATGCTGGAGGCAGTGTGGTCAGCAGGCTTGTCATCATACTCATGTGTTTTGGAGTTGCCTATAATGGAAAAATGTGGAGCCTGGTAAGGGAGGCCATTAAACAAACCCTAGAAATAGACCCCCAACATATACAACATTGTACATGGGGTTTGTTCCCGACACAGGTTAAGTCAAACAGTAAATGCTGTCTGTTTCTAATATTGATACCATATGCGTCCAAAGCCATTTTGCAAACATGGCTGCAAGTGACACCTCCCACTGTCATCCAATGGTTAGACAATTGTAGGTTAATATTGCAAATGAAATTGATGACAGCCAGGATTAGACATTCAGTAGAAAAGATGAAATCCTGATGAATGTCCCTTTTTCAATACATGGAGTTTGTAGAAGGGTTGTGGGTCTAGGAACAGTTGGGGCAATTAATGGGTATCTGATCTTGTATAAGCATTGTAGCCTGTATACGCCTATCCCACTAGAGGATGAGTGTGTTTTTTTTTTGGTTAAATCTGGGAACAGGAAATTTTCTTTGTTAGAAACATAGAAACATAGAATTTGACAGCAGATAAGGACCGCTTGGCCCACCCAGTCTGCCCATTTCCATACCTAATGGATATGCTGCAGATCCTAGTTAACCAGCAGCCTACTTCTTCCTACCCCCACCCCCTAGAATTGCCTTATGACTGTCCCATGCATGCTTGAATTCCACCACTGTTTTTGACTACACAACCTCCTCCTCCGGAAGGCCGCTCCATGCATCCACAACCTCTCTGTGAAAAATACTTCCTAAATTACCGCTGAGCCGCCCCATCTTCAAATTGTGCCCCTTGTTCTTGCACACCTCTTTTTGAAAGATGCTACCCTCTTGGACTTTGTTGATTGCCTTGAGGTACTTGAAAGTTTCTATCATGTTCCCCCTCTCCCTCCTTTCCTCAAGGCTATACATATTAAGCTCCTTAAGTCTCTCTTCATATGTCTTCTGGTGCAGACCCTGCACGGTTTTAGTTGCCTTCCTCTGGACAGCTTCCATCCTGTCTATGTCTTTGCGGAGATTGGGTCTCCAGAACTGCATGCAGTTCTCCAAATGGGGTCTCACGAGCTGTCTGTACAGAGGAATAATAACTTTGTTTTCTACTGGTTGGAAGTGTGCATACCAGTGGATTATTTAAGCAATAATGCCCAACAGAGTGTGGGTTGTGCTGGGATAACCTCACGCTTGGGGTGGTTGGGCATGAGGCTGGAGATGAAGTGTATTCAACACCCCAGAGGTGAGGTTAACCCACACACCTTGGAGTACATTATTGCTATTATGCAATGGCTAAATTTTTTTATACAGAAAAACTAAGAAAATAATGATTTCTTAAATTGTTTTTACTTTGTTTTTCAGTGTAGATGTATTCTTATAGAAAAAAAGTTCCTGTTCTAGGGACATGGATATGTTGTTCATCCACACTCATTGGCAGTATCCTTGCCGCTTTAAATCTTGCCGGAAGGTCTTCAAGCTTGCTCCTCCCACCCACCCGGGTGGTATAACTCTCGGCTCCGCCCCATGACGCCAGATCTTCCTTACCGCTTGGAAGCTCAGGTTCCCTCCTTAACGCTCTGCGTTTGCGACTGGTTCCTATTTCTCCGTTTGCGGATTTAAAAATAATATTTTGCAAAAGACTTCCGATCTTGATCCCTCGCGGCTGCGATGGACAAATCGACTCGGATTTCGAGATGCCCATGCGAGCAGAAGATGTCTCGGACGGATCCACACTCACGTGTGTCTACTGCTTAGGCCTTGAGCATGACGCAGGCTTACACCTGTGTTTCTCGGCCCACGCCCCGGCAAGACCGTGCCCGATTGCAACTGGGCCGCCCCGAGAAGCGCTTCCTCCGTGAAGTCCAAGGAGGCCCGTTGGCGGTAACCGCGCGGCGCGGGTTTCGGCGGATCAGCTCGAAAGCGGATGGTCGCCTCAAGAGGAGGCGCGCGGGCAGATCTTCCTCGGCGCGGCATTTATCCCGCCTCTCTGGGTTCTTCCTCACGGCTTCCTTTATGGAGCTTTGTCTGTCCTCTCCACTAAAGGAGAAGGGCTCGTGCCTGCTGGACCTTATTCTCGGTCCAAAAGAGGGACAAGGGTAGTCCCTCCGTCGACGCTCTTGGGAGCGGGAAAGGTCCCTCTCCCGGGCCGTCGACCGTCGGCTTTCGCCCATCGCTCGGGCCGCCACTGGCCTCACGGTGTCCCCTGCCAGGTCAGTTGACCGAGACTCTCACTGATGAAGTCGAGATTTTCTCGACCCATTGACGGGCTGTCGCTTTAGCAGCCGAGATTCCTCTCCCGGTTCCCGGGAGGAGTTGAGGATCCCTGGGCTGCCTGTGCCTCCGGTTCCGGAGCCCTCGGATGGACCTTCCGAGCCGAAGGGAGTGCCGGTTCCGGCCGACACCTCCCCGCACCGACCCCGGAAATTCCGGGACTCTCGGTCTCGGTCTCGGACCTCTTCGCGGTCCAGCTGTTCCCACCGTCATAGGCGGTCTCGGTCTCGGCACCGCGGTAAGCGGCGTCGCCGCTCGTCCTCGTCCTCCTCCTCGGATGAGGGGAGGCTTCGGCGTAAATTACGTCGACGGTACGAGGACCTTATGTTGCAACAGCCCTCCTGGCCGGAATAAGCCGACCGCGCCTTCCCCCGCCATTAAGTGGTTGTCACCGAACGGCCGACACAACCCCTCGACTTGTCCGAGGAGCCTATACCCAGGCCGGTTGTTCGGCCAAAACCAGCTGCTCCACCGATTCCGGTGGAACCTCCGCCTCCACAGCCACCAATTGGGGCTCCGACCAAGGATTCTCGGTCGGCTAAGGGTTTACCCCATCGGCTGTCAGTTACCCTCACTCCCGACCGACCTCGGCAGGTGAAGGGTGGCTCAGGCCAGAGGCAGCTCTTCGAGGACTCTTCCGAGTCCGAAGATGATTCCTCCTTCTTCTCCAAGCGACTGGACTTGGAGTCTTCAGGAGGTCAGTCAATGGACGATAGCCCGTCGTCCTTCCTAGGACTGCTTCGGCTCATCTCGGAGTCTACCGGGATGGAGCTCGAACCCGTTTCCAAACGGGCCAGGTATCCCCTCACGGAGATTCTGGACCGAGGGGATTCTCCGACGGAGGCCTTTCCGGTGGCCGAGGCCATAGTGGGTCCGGCACTGGAACTTTGGCAGCGCCCTGCTTCCTGCCCTGCGCCTTCGGCCAGGATGGCCAGGAGTATCACGGTCCCTACGTCCTTGTCCGTTTTGAACACCCTCTGCTGAGGTTGGTTACCGACAGCGTTTTCGCGCCCGGCTAGCGCCAGGGATGTGGACAAACCTCCTGACAAGGAGTCCAAGAAATTGACTATGTCGGGCGAAAAGTCTACGCTATGGTCCTCTCTCGGCTCGTCAGGCCAGTTCGGCCGTCCTCATGGCACATTTTTCTCATGCCCTGTTGGGCTCCTGGATGAGGTCATCCCTCATCTTCCGCCCGATCTGCAGACTACGGTTAAGCAGGTGCGGACCAGGGCAGGGCAGTGGCCAAACAGCAGCTCCAGACTGCTTTGGATGTAGGGACTCATGTGCCAGATCGGTGGCGGCCGCAGTGGCTATAAGGTCGAGCGGCTTGGCTGAGGATATCCACCTTTACTCGATACCCAGCACAAGTTGGCGGATGTTCCTTTTGGGACTGACCTCTTCGCCCTGGGGTGGAAGGTCACCTGCAGAGGATCGAGAGTCCAATGCCACCTTGGACTCGGTCTCTTCCGCTCAGAAGGACAAAGGCCGCAAACCACAGCCTAAGCCCTTCGTCCTTCTGCCTCTGCGCGCCTGCCCAGCAACGTCAGGGCCAGCAGGCTCGGCCTTGGCATCCCAAACCCAAGCCGCCGCTCTCTAACAGGAGGCAGGAGGAGGCCCAGGAGGTCCTCGGCCGTCCCTCCTCCAAGCCTGCCCAGTGACGGGCTGAGGGTGTCGCCCATCCCCGTCCACCTTACTCCTGGGTCCCCCGTGGGGACGGCCCGCACTTGCTCCGCCTGGTCCGCTGTTACCACGGACAGGTGGGTCTTGGAGGTGGTGGGAAGAGGCCTGCCTCTGAATTGAGCAGGCACCACCCTTCAGAGCCGCCGCCTCGGGGCTTCGGATCCCCAGCCTCACTGGCGCTGTCGAGCCGACATCACTCTCCTCCTCCAGAAGGAGGTGGTAAGAGAGGTGGTGGACCCTCCTTCAGACCCAGGGTTTGTGTCCAGGTACTTCCTGGTTCCAACGGACGGGGGCTGGCGCCCATTCTCGACCTACACGACCTAAACAAGTTCCTAAGGTCTCGAACCTTCAGGATGGTCACTCTGGCTCAGATAATACCATCCTTGGAACGCAGCGTGGTGTTCTGCTCTGGACTTGCAGGACGTTTTTCACGTCCCTATCCGTCCGTCTCACCAGAGATTCCTTCGCCTGAGCGGAAGGATCTCTTCAGTTCCAAGCCATGCCCTTCGGCTTGTCTCCAGCTCCCAGGGTCTTCACCAAATGCATGGCAGTGGTGACAGCATTCTCTCGTGGCGCCGAGGGGTCCGGTGTACCCTTACCTGGACGACTGGCTGATAGCAGCTCCTCCAGGAAGGAGGCGGAGTGGTCCAGAGATCTGGCCCTCCAGGTCTGCTCTCAACTGGGCCTCCTTATCAACGAGGCCAAGTCGGAACTCGAGCGAAGCAGGTGATTTTATTCATCGGGCGCAGCTCGACTCTCTTGAGCCAGGCGGCTCCCGGCGGACAGGGCGGGTTCTTTCCTCCTTTGCCCGATCATTTCTGGTTGGGCAATTGCGCCCTGCCGGGACTTCCTCGCCTCCTGGGTCTCATGGCGGCCTGTACCAGCGTGGTCCGTTGGGCCCGCTGGAACATCGTCCCTTCAGTGGGGACTGGCCAGCCAGTGGTCTGGCAACGCGATCCCTTGGACCAGCTTGTCGGTGACACAGGGATGTGGAATGCTCTCCAGTGGTGGACCGTTCCAGATCATTTGCAGGAGGGCATCCCGTTCGTCCGCCCGAGCCCGGTCTCTCTGTCGACCGATGCCTCTCTGATGGGTTGGGTGCCCATCTGGGGACACCGGGCTCATGGCCTCTGGTCCCCGCGGGAGTCCCGATGCCACATCAACCTGCTGGAGCTCCGAGCGGTCCGCCTAGCTCTCACCGCCTTTGCTCCGTTCCTCCGGGGTCAAGTGGTCCGAGTCCAGACGGACAATACCACGACCATGTACTATCTAAACCGCCAGGGCGGGACGCGCTCCATGCTTCTATGCAAGGAAGCTCTCCGCATTTGGTCACTCGTGCGCAGCCTGGAGGCGGATCTCCTAGCCATTCACGTGGGAGGAGCCTCCAACACCCTGGCCGATGCCCTGAGCCGGATAGGGGCTGCATCCCACGAGTGGTCTCTCCTGCCGGAGGTAGTACAGCATCTGTTCTCCCTTTGGGGCACACCTCAGGTGGACCTGTTTGCCTCCATGGAGAACGCGAAGCTGAGTCTGTTCCATGCCCGCCTCAGCAGGGCTCCTGCAGGGGATGCCTTCTCGAGGCAATGGACCCCGGCCTCTTTACCCTTTTCCCATTTCCCTTGATCCACAAGGTGCTTCTCAAGGCGAGGAGGGACAAGGCGCAGGTGATTCTGATAGCCCCAGACTGGCCTCGCCAGTTCTGGTACCCAGATCTCCTCAGTCTCAGCTCCAGGACTCCGCTGGCAGCTTCCAGCTCGCCCGGACCTGCTCTCAGTCAATCAGGGAAGGTGTTCCATCCGACCTTCAATCCCTGCACCTGACGCCTGGTTCCTGAGCGGCTAGAGTTCCAGGCTTTGGGTCTTTCCGACGAGGTCCTCAATGTAGTTGGAGCGTCCGTGAAGGAGTCGACCAGAAAATGTTATGCCTTCAAATGGAAAAGGTTTTCCATTTGGTGTCAGGCAAGGGCTTGGACCCTTCCTCCTGTTCCTTGGCAAGCATCTTGGACTATTTATGGTCCCTTTCTAGTCAAGGGCTTAGGTCGACGACCCTAAGGGTGCACCTGGCAGCCATCTCTGCTTACTGGGCGCGGGCCGGGAAGCAGTCGGTGGCGCAGGAGAAGGTGGTCTGGCGCTTTTTCAAAGGCCTTGATCACATTTCCCCTCCAGTGCGGGAACCCCCACCTCCGTGGGATCTACTGCTGGTACTGGCAAAGCTCATGGGCAAGCCATTCGAACCTATGCACAGGTGTGCTCTCTCTCACCTGTTGTGGAAGACCGCCTTCTTGGTATCACGTCAGCCAGAAGGATGGGAGAGCTCCAGGCGCTTCCATCGAGTCTCCTTACCTGGTCTTCCACAGGGACAAGGTGTCCTGCGCCCACCCGAAATTCCTTCCAGGTGGTGTCGGAGTTTCACCTTAACCAGGTGTTGACTCTGCCGGTGTTCTACCCCAATCACACCGAGGTCAATATAGGCTCCATACTCTGATCCTGAAGAGGGCCGCTATTATAAGGAGCGACGGCTGAAATTCGGAGAGGTTCGCCAGCTGTTTGTCACCTACGCTGAAGCCGCATCTGGCAGACCTGCAGCCAGCGGACGATAAGCAGGTGGGTAACCTCCTGCATAGATTCTGCTATAAGTTAGCGGGCATGGAGCCTCCCAGAGGATAAGAGCTCATTCTACCCGCCATACTGCTGCAACGGTGGCTGCTTCCAGGGACGTCCCTATCCAGGAAATCTGCAGGGCTGCTACCTGGAAGTCAGCAAACACCTTCATTACCCACTACCACATCGACCTTGAGTCACGCCGGGATGCTGGTTTTGGGGCCTCGGTTCTCCAGTCTCTCTTCCCAAGTAAGTATATGGGGTGTGCGTCTTGCCTCCCTCCTCCCGGAGAACTGCTAGGAGTCTCGTGAGTGTGGATGAACAACATATCCATGTCCCTAGAAATACAGGTTACTCACCTGTAACAGGAGTTCTAGGAATGGTATATGTTGTTCATCCACACGACCACCCGACTTCTTGCTTCGACAAGACAACCTGAGCTTCCAGCGGCCAGATCTGGCGTCATGGGGCGAGCGAGTTATACCACCCGGTGGGTGGGAGGAGCAAGTTTGAAGACCTTCCGGCAAGATTTAAAGCGGCAAGGATACTGCCAATGAGTGTGGATGAACAACATATACCATTCCTAGAACTCCTGTTACAGGTGAGTAACCTGTATTTTTGCATTTTCCAATAGGTGGGGCTGTTGTGTAAAGCTGTGCCCCCAGCTCCGTTACTTTGTCTTCCGTTCATCTCGTTAGTTGTTTCCCCCCGTCCCTGTATCCTGCCTGTGTTCCCTGTGTAATACATAGTTTTGTTTTCATTTGTAGAATGTGTTGTCGGCCATTACTTTTGGGAATGGGGCAGTGTTGGGTGTTACTTTTCGGAGCTGCTTTCAGGAGCTGGGCAGTGTCAGAACGAGCGCTTTTAAGTTATCAAGCTGCGGGGAGGGGACAAACCGATTGTGGTTTCAGGTATGGGAACAGAGTAAAGGTGGCTAACCTGAAGAAAGATTTTATATTTTAAATGCTGGCACTGCTCATTTTAAATTCCGGACCACATGTGACTTTTTGGCGAAATGAATGACTGAGTGGGCGCGTGCGCTGACAGCCTGTCAGTTGCATGCTGCTGTTGCAGTGTCTGGACTGGAGAGAAAAACAAAACTTTCTTTGTGTTATTTATGTGGTTAGCTATTAAAAATGGAGCAAGAGAGTGGGGGGGTGCTGAATTTCTGGAGGATTAACTGTTCGTGGGTGGCGGCAGGTGAGGAACACATGGGGGAGGTTGTGAAGCTGCATGCTGCTGTTGCAGTGTCTGGACTGAAGAGAAAAACAAAACTTTCTTTCTTCGTGTTATTTTTATGTGGCTACCTATTAAAAATGGAGCAAGAGAGTGGGGGGGCATTGAATTTCTGGAGGGTTAACTGTTCCTAGGTGGTGGCGGGTAAGGAACACATGGGGGGAGGGGTTGCAAAGCCCATGATGGCTTCCAGATGAAAGGTGCAGTGATTTTCCTTTTTTGTTTGCTGTGGTCCTCTTGCTGCTGGTCCTTCATACAATGAGGTTATATTGAGATAACCTCACTGGTGAAGGTGGGCACTGACCAATCAGAGCCCAGCATTCTTTCTTGCCATTGTATAATTATGTGTTTATTCATTGTTCCTGCTGTCTGTATTTTGTATAATACTGGACTACAGTTTGTAGGTCTTGTATGGTGATTTTCAAGTTTAAAAATGAGAATAAAATCTTATTACAAACAAAAAAAAAAGAAATTCACCTTCAGTAAAATGCTTGCACCTTCATTTTGACATTATCATACTGTTGTATCATCATTTTGATGTCACATCACTGGTAAAACAGCACTCCAGAAAGTGAAACTCATGACATAAGTTGAAACTGGTGCCTGTTGTTTTTTCTTTAGGATCTAGATTTTAACAGTAGAGCAAGCAGCAGTTTCCTATATTTCCAATGCCAGTGATTCATTTGTGAACAAGAAAGCAAGTGTACAGTACCAGTAAGAAAACAGCCTTCATTCTTTAGTTTTTAAATAACAAAACACTCCCAACTGCTGTACTGCCCACCCATCTGTTGCCCAGGTTACACATTTTCACACTTACTGTTTCATTTACTGAGTGTTTAATCCAATGCTGAGACAACTTCTTCCTCTTTCTTTTATTATCGCCATCTGAGCAAACACTGTGGCATAAACTGACACTGCTCGGACACGCGGAGAAAGTGAACGCAGTGGGATCAAGTTGACTCACATCGCTGGACTAAAAACTAAATAAAACACAAAGTATGAAATAAGCAGCTGGTGGGTGGCTTAGGCAGTGGGTGGGCTTTTGAGATAAAAGAAAAGAAGGCTGTTGCTCAGCAATGGATCAATGAAGTTGTCTGAATAATTGTGACATTTATAGTTGGCATGTGACCATATACTATACAAAATAATAGGAAACGTCAAACATAACTCAAGATTGGGACAATCCTTACATAATTCAGGATTTGGATGACCCATGCATAATTCAGGACTGATTTCAGTCCTGAGTTCCCATATCGGGATTCTGTTGCCGTCATGGATCCCCGTGAGGTTTGCTCTCATTGTTCTCATGGCACCCGGATTCCTCAGTGGCAACACAGGTATGGTTTCATATCTTCTATTTTATTTATAATAAAGCCAACATGGTGGATACTGTGGCCCTGTACAGACAGAGGAAGTGTTCTTGAAAACAGATTAAAACACAGTGTGCAGAGCACCCACACTGTGCTCCAACACCGTGCTGATCCATTTAAGTTCCTGTGCATGTAAACAAGGCACCACAGATGCTACAGAGCATTCTGGGATACTTTTGGCAGCAAATCACAGCAAAAACCAGCAGTGAGGTGTTTAATTCTGCGCTACGGGCTGTGTAGGCAGACTTTTTACCACTGCAGCTTATGCTCGCGGCCCTTATTCCAGGTTCTAGCACGGTTTTCATCCATATAGAGAGGTTAGTGTCCTCCTGGAATGAGCTGCCAGAGGAGGTGGTATAGGCAGGGATGGTGGGAGCATTCAAGAGAGCCTGGGACAAGCGCAATTAAAACCCTTGGGGCCAAGTAAGTGGAGAAGGGGGGAGGGAAAGAGGGACGGTTGGGGGTGGTGATTGGCCTAAATTGCAGGGCCAGACCCTGCATCACTTAGTAAGCAGACTCAATAGACCAGGTGGTCTTCTGCTGGCTTTTTTCATATGTTCGTGTGTTCATACTACAGTTGCTTAGTGTAAGGAAACCATGTTTGTATAAAACCGTGTTGTAGCCTACCCCCAGAAGGGTAAGAACATAGTTTTGAACACTGTTTGTGACATGGTTTTACAGTCTGGATGCAAAACCTTTAAACAGAATTAAACTAGTTTGGAAGTCAGTGTGTACATGGTGGGTCTATAACACCTTGAAGGACTTGTAAGAATGTTGTACTTAATTACACTATAGTGTATTTTACTTGCACATAATCATTGCCTTTGCACAATTGTGGATTTTGTTGATTCTTATTTACCTATTACTTGTATTTTTGTACTTATTATACCTTATTGTTTGGATAAGATTCTCTCCCCCCCTTCAAGGGCGCTCCCGGACACAATCTGTTACCAGTTCGGTACGTCTTTCCTGGCAACACTTTTGAAATAAAGAAATAAATAAGTAAATGAACAGATACCTCAAAGTGTGTTGTAAATGTATAGTTTTGGTATATTGTGCATTCTTTGACAACCTTTGTATGTATGTTGCCCCTCATCCTCTGACGTGGAACCTTTGTAAACGAGCAGTTTCTGTTCAAAGGTATTTGTAATCCTAGAATTTAATAAATAAAAATTAAAAAAATGAACTATACTAAGCTTGGTGACAGTGGCCCCTGGACTTGGTCAAAAACTGGACTATTAGTAGCAATCCTTTTCTCCCAATTATCTTGAAAGTTCTAAAGAAAACAATAAAATTGGATGTGACACTCATGATACAGCTAAAAGAAAGTAAGCATAACATACACATGTATTTGTGTAACAGACTAATCAGATGCCAGAACTTCTGAATATGCAGTTTGGTCACTGTGGCTTACATTCTAATAGTACTCAGAACTCGTACTACCAGATCTCTATATCAAGTTTGGTGACAATCCAAAAGTGGTTTTCGAGATATAGCTGAAACTTAAAGGCAGTAATTTTTGCATAATTAGGTCACTGTAAACATAGAAACATAGAAATTGTTGGCAGATAAGGAGCGCTAGGCCCATCCAGTCTGCCTGTAGGCTCTGTAGCAGATATCTGATTATCTAAAGAACTCCTAGCATTGCATGTCTTTACTAAGTTTTGTGACTAGCGTCTCTCATAAGATTGCAAAAGATGTACGTTTGAAATGTTGTATTGTACCTATATTGTCAAGTACAGGTACATACAGAGGACTTCACTGCATCTCCCTTTTCAATACTACTGCCCTGAGTGGGATAACTAAGCTAAATTGTATGTAAATATGTTTTATGAAGTTTTCCTAAAGGTGCCAGTTGCACTGTTGCATTTGACAGATAATGTTTCTGATGTAATTTGTATATTTAAATCCTAGGGTGATAAGATGCCACAAAAGAAGCGTGCTTATGCAGCATGCCATTGTTGAAATAGTTTTAAAATAATCTGTGTGCATTCTAGGTGCTTTGGTACGCCATCTCTGTGCCGGATGGGTGCCGTATCAAGGGTTGCCAACTTGGCCAGTCCCATTCATGGTGTATACCACTTCTTGAGTTTGCAGCATGGCTGGGATTGGTTATGGTGATACCTCCCTTTGCGATTGCAGCATGACTGGGATTGGTCATGGTGCGTACCTCCCTGTACGTTTGCAGCATGATTGGGAATGCTCATGGTGCATAACTCCCTTTGTTTTTGCAGCATGACTGGGATTGGTCATGTGCATACTGTACCTCCCTTTGCGTTTGCAGCATGACTGGAATTGGTCATGATGCATACTTCCCTTTGCGTTTGCAGCATGACTGGGATTGGTCATGATGCATACCTCCCTTTGCATTTGCAGCATGACTGGGATTGGTCATGGTGCATGCCTCCCTTTGTGTTTGCAGCATGGCTGGGATTGGTCATGGTGCATACCTCCCTTTGCCTTTGCAGCATGACTGGGGTTGGTCATGGTGTATACCACCTCTTGTGTTTGCAGCATGGCTAGTTCATGGTGCACACCTCCCTTTGCATTTGCAGCATGACTGGGATTGGTCATTGTGTATACCACCTCTTGCATTTGCAGCATGGCTGGGATCGGTCATGGTGCATACCTCCTTTTGTGTCTGCAGCATGACTAGGATTGGTCATGGTGCACACTTCCCTTTGCATTTGCTTGTCTGTAAGCATGCCAGCATCCTAATCATCATAGTCATCATTGTCACTTGAACTGACATACTTGCAGATACCTTGCCAGCAGGTCCTTTATCCTGCAGGGGCAATTATTAATGTCTTTTTATTTCTGTTAGCCCTCCTTAGCCCTGTCTAGCTGAGAGGGCTCTCTCGCTTTTCTGGCACTAACGAATTTGAGCCAGAGCATTGTGTGTGACAGAGGACAGTAGCCTGCACTAATTTCCTAGAACATCTGCTTCCCAGCAGGCAGCTGCAAGTGACATGTTAATAGTGGTAGTTAGATCACATTAAGGCCACAGTGCCACAAATACAGTAGATGGGGCAGGCACTGTGATGAGCCAGATGGGCGGCATTGTGTTATCAAAGTGCTGCCTCGTCAGCCAGCACTGTGTAACTTCTCATAAGGTAATTGTGTTAGTTGAAGGTTTAACTCCATACCACCAACCATGCAGTATTTGACAATTAACTTGCTGTTAAAAGATTCACAGTTTCCTCAGCTGCATTTTCTTAAAGAAAGAATGGGTTACCCTTGACTACAGAACCCAAATCATAAGAATAGCTTTACTGCCTGGTGCCTGTCTAATTTGCAGTAATGTTTAGTTTCTATGGCTACAGTGAGCTTAGTGTGAATCAGAAAATCCTAGTCTTATGCATTTCTTTCACTGAAGCAGTTCACTAGCAAAACAATTTCATTTAATTTTATTTAATTTGGTAACTGGTTAAGTATTCTGAAACATAATTTCTTTTTTTAGAAGCAGTCAGTATACAAAGAATAGACATAAAATATACACTTGTAATTGTATGAGGACCATATCCAATGGCCCCCCCAACTTTGTTTATCCTCCCCAGCCAAAGGCATATCTCCTTCCACCACTGTGCTCTGATCCTGTACTATTGAGAGACTGTCAGCCACCCTCCTAGGACCCCTAGTCCACCCACAACTCACTGCGGTACTGCCCCCTGGCTTGTCCACCCCCCTCCCAGAGCTGGGTACGCCATCAGCTCCGTGGCATTTCTTCCCTATCAATCTGGATGCCCATGGTGCAGGTGAAGACTGGTGCAGTCCCTCGGAGGTGGTGGCTCAAGTCCGACATAGAGCATGGTAGGCTAGCAGAGGTTTCATCCTCCCACTCCTGTGGCATTTTTTACCATTTACCCCTGCCCATGTCCAGGAGCACACGTACATCACTGGGTACTGGCATGCTTGGTGCACCCAGAAGACAGAGCACGCTCAAATACCCCATTTCATCCTGTGCGTTCCCCCGCACCACCACCTGTGGTTGGCTAGGTGGCAGTATAGCAGCGGGTCACAGAAACCCCCCTCCCTGGAGTCCTCCTCCCACCCCAAGTTGGTCCTCTCATGGCCCAATCTCGTTCCTGAACCTGGGTTGTCTATGTTACAAGCAGTAGTGCTACCGCTGCTCCAGTGAGACATCATCCAATGTCAGATTTACAGATTTATTTTTGCATATAGAGGCCACTTATAGCCCCCTCCATATTATCTTTTTTTTTTTTTAATTCTCTGATGGTCCAGATTGGACACTGGACCTGTCAGGTAGTTGGGGGAGGGGTCCAGATTTCTTTTTATTCCTTGATGGACCAGATTGGGCATCAGACCCATCAGGTACTTTGGGGAGAGAGCCAGGTTTTGCATTTTCCTGAGAGGCCAAGTTGGACTAGAATTTATCAGGTTGTTGAAGGGATGGGGACAGATTTATTTTTTATCTTCTATTTACCACCATGGGCTGCTGGCAACGGGTCTGCGGCTCTCTCATGAGAGAGCTCACATCCACCCTGACACCATGTGTGTCTCCCCACCCTATCCCAGACCCCAGGTGAACTGCGGAACCCTTCCTCGTAGGCTAGGAGGTGAGGCCATCCTCTGCACATAATCCGCTTGTCAAGAACGAACTCCTGAGTCAGGAGTGCAGCCAAGTTTCATGTAGCCTGCCAGTGCCCCTCCATTTTCTGTTTTTCATCCCTCCCCTTCTGCGGCCATGAGCGTGTGTGCCACATCACCACGTTCGTGCCTCCCTAACTCCGGTGCTGCCACCTGGCCTCCACCAGGAGTCAGCCAAGGAGCAGAACAACATGCCCTGTCTCCCAGGGAGAGGAGGGCAGTCCATCGGATGCTCAGTCCTCTCCCTCCCCTGCCAGCCCCTGGCAACCTGGGCTCGCTCCCAAGCCCAAGTCATTGGCGTGATGCAAGGTTTGACGTCCAGTGCCTCAACCGTTGGCACCACTGGGCCGACTGAGGGATAGATTCACTGAAAGTTCATGTTGGGCACTGGACCCCTCAGGTAGTTGGGACAGATTTCTTTATTCCCTGACAGGCTAGGTTGGACACCAGTCCATTCTGTTGTGCAGCACGATGAGTTGGAGAGTGCATGGCAATGTGATCCTTATGTGCATGTTGGGAAGAGTGCAGAGCTGTGGTTGATTACTGAGACAAGGAAACAAGTGAGAGTAGTAGAGTGGGACAGTGGAGCTGGGATCACTGCCACTATGAGGTTACAGCCTGAGAAGTGTACATCATTAGTCTCCCTTGTCCAGTCTCCCATGCTAGTGCGCTGTGGGCTGGAGGAAGCGGAGTTACCTGAACAGGCTGGTAACAGCAGCAGCCTCAAGCCTCCCATGCAGGGTTTGTGCTCCTCACAGTGACATGAGTGGATGAGCATGGGAAGAGCAGTGTTTTACTACCCCGCCTGTTCCACCACCCCCTTACAACTTCAGTGCTGCTCATCCTTATCTCTGTTTGGCTTAATACATGGGCTGGGGTAGGCATGGAACCCATCAAGTGGTTAGAGGGAGGGGGACAGATTTTTTATTCCCCGGTTTACAGGGTTTCACACTGGACCGGCCAAATTGTTGGGGGGGGGGGCGGCGTTTTGTTTTTCTGTTCGCTAACAAGCCAGGTTGAATATTGGACTTGTCAGGTTGTTGGAGAGGGGAATAGTTTTTTTTTTATTCCCTGATTGACTTTGTTTGGCATTGGGCCTGTCAGGTAGTTTGGGGGAGGTGGCAGGTTCTTTTTATTCCTTGACGGGGGCTGCATTGTGCACTGGATATGTCCAGTTGTTGAGGGAAAGGGACACTTTTTTTATTCCCTGATATGTTGAGTTGCACACCCGACCTGTCAGGTAGTTGGGGAAGGATTTTTTTTTTCTTCTTTTAAATTCTTTGCTAGGTGATCAGCAGACCCATCAGATAGTTGGGAGAGGTGTTCATATTTTTTTTTATTCCCTGTCAGGCTAGGTTGGGCACAAGAAATGATTTTGTAGTCTGCATTCCCTGTGCTACCATTAAGGAATTCCTGGGCCTTGTAAAACACTTTGAGATACAGTGTATTAAAGTAATTATATAAAACCAAACACTGTTATATTCTACAGTCCCTGCACTACTTGAACATAACTCTTTTGCTTTGTAAAGCACGGGACCTGCCTTAGTTGAGGGAAGAAGGACTTATTTTCTTTTCCCACAGACTGGGTTGGGCACCAAATCCATCAGGTAGTTGGGGAAAGGGGTCCGGATTTTTTTTCTTCCTGGTCGGGTCATGCTGAACACCGCTATTCTGTTCTGCATTCCCCGCACTGCCAGTATGGAACTCCTTTGTGTTGTAAAGCCCTTTGGGATACATCATGTATGAAACTCCTAAAACCAAATTCTGTCATTCTACAGTCCCTGCGCTGCCAGAATGCAACTCCTGAGCTTTGTAAAGCACCAGAGCTTCATAATTGGAGGTAGTGGGGCAGATTTTTCCCTGAAAGGCAGGGTGAGACACTGAATCCATTAGGTAGTTGGTGGAAGGGAGACAGTCTTAGTTATTCTTTGGGAGTGAAGGATGGTAAACTGATTATGCCTACATACACCCTGTTTTTATAAAAAAGACTTTGCTTCTGATAGTCATTGTCAGCGAGTGTTGCTGTCTCAGGGCCAGGAGCTCCACTGACCAGCATGCTGGGTTGGAACGTGCATGGCAGTGTGAACCTGTGGCCCCTGTTGATGTGTTGGGGAGAATGCAGAGTTGAGATTGAGTACCAGTGAAAGAAAGGTGGTGAGAGAGGGAGAGTCGGTTGGCGGAGCTGGGATCACATGCATTTGGGATTACAGTCATGGAAGTAGATGCTATTAGCTCTCCTTGGTCCTGTCTCGCACACTGGTGCACTGCAGGCTAGAAGTGATGGAGAGGCCCAAACGCATTGGTGGCAGCAGAGTGGGATATATTTTTGTATTACCTGACAGGCTGTATTGGGTACTGGACCTATCAAGTAGTTTGGGGGAGGGTCAAATTTTTTTTGTTAATTCCTTGATAGGTCAGGCACTGCATCTGGCAGGTTGTTGTGGGGAGGGGCGGCAGATTTTTTTTTTTTATTATTCCTTGATGGGTTGGGTTGGTCCCTGGACTTGTTAGGTGGTAGAGGGAGGAGGGGGACAGATTTATTTTTGATTTTATGGTTATAATGTTTGCTCATGGTAGATCTAAAGTGCCTAAACATTTGAGCATCCTGCCCCATGACAAGGGGTCCAGAAAGTTGGAAGTCACGGGAAGAGAACTTTTGCCTCAACTACCTTAAGCCTAAAGATTGCAAACTATCAGGCATCTATGATTAAATGTCAGAATTGTCTTTGGAAAACTATGGCTACTCTGGTGGACAAATTGCCTGAGGGCCGGGGCAAAATATTGGCTCAGCAAACAATTGCAAATGGCCAAGTGGCTGGTAAGCATCTCCTTAGATCAGCCAGGTTCTGGTGGGAGACCGTATCTCACTCTAGCTAGAAAAATGGAGGGAGATCACTACAGATGCTTAGGTTCTAGAGGTGGTTCAGCAAGGACATGCCCTAAAGTGCCTTACTGTTCCTTCAGTTGCTTCCCCCATTGCCAAACCAATACCTCTGGGACATATTGCATTCTGCGGGACGAGGTTCAAGCCCTCCTCCACAAAAGGGCTGAGGAATTAGTCACGGCAGCAGAAATAACTCTTGTTTTTTACTCTTGGTACTTTCAGGTTCCAAAGTGGACAGGATTTACAACCTGTACTAGACCTAACGGACCTAAACGTGTACATAGAATACAACTTTCACATCAAGATCAGGAAATCTCACAGAAAGTAGCTATGATTCATGCTTCAGGGCTGTCACTGCCAATTTCGTGTTTTTCCCTTTGGCTTATGCTGTGCATCGTGTGTCTTTACCAAAGTATTTGCAGCAGTAGCAGTGGCCCTCCTCAGGGAGGCTCTGTGTGTCTTCCCTTAGATGACTGGCTTTAAAAACCCTGTGGCAGGTGCAATAGTGTATACACTGTTTTGTACCAGGCTACTGTTCGACCAACTGGGCATCTTGTTCAGCAAGCCAAAATTGGACCTTAGCCCCTGCCAGGGGCTCCAGTACATTGGCGCCATTCTGTACACTGGTCTCTGTCAGGCGTTTATGCCCTCAGACTGTGCCACGGCACTAATGGCACAGGCACAGCTGGTGACCTCCAGCGATTGTGTGTCGGCTCACTGTCTTTTATGACTGGTCGGTCTGATGACTGCTGCCATCCTGACAGTCCCGCTGGCCCATCTCCATATACGAGAATCCCACAGTGGTTTCTCAGTGCACAATGGGCTCAGTATTCAGATGAGTTGGCGCGGCTGAAAAAGGTCACTCCTCCTCTCTGTCATTCCCTCCTCTGCTGGCTGGACAGATCCAAACTGTAGAAAGGTTTACCATTCCTGCTGCCATTTTCCCTGCTGGTTAGTGCGTTTACTCTTTTGTACATTTTGTGTATTTTCCCAGGACAGACCAGCTGAGATGTAATAGCTCGCTTTTAGTGGACCCCAGCATTTTCATATTCTTTTGCACTTTCTTTATCCAGGATAGTACAGCCCAGCTGAGATGTAGTGTACTGTTTTCCATGGGGTCCAGCCTTTGCACATTGTACAGTATATTTTCCACTGGGTAGCCCAGCTGTGATGCAATATCTCATTTTCTGAGGCCCAGCCTTTTCACATTTTTTTTGCACTGTTTTCCTAGGATATGCACCCAGCCTGAGACTGATTATGCTGTTTTTACTGGGGTCTAGCTTTTTTACAAATTGTTGCACTGTTTTTACCCAAGATAGGCCAGCCCTCCTGAGATACATTATATTGTTTTCAGTGGGGTTCTGGTTTTACATATGTTTGCAGTATATTTACCTAGAATTGAGTAATGAGCTGTGAATGAGCTTGGTGCATCCAGCAGATCTGGGTTTGATTCCCACAACCTCCACTTCCATACTGCGTGACCTTCAGCAAGTCACTTAACCTCCCCAGTGCTACCCAGTCACCCCTGAAAACAGGCTTGTGCCCACTTAACCGGTTACCAAAACAATAAAATAAAAATAAGGATAGCACAGCTGAGATCCAGTATCTCATATCTGGTTTAGTAATGCTTGGTAATGCATTATCTATTAGTCTCACTATGCTGACTATGAGGGCTAGAATCCCAGATGGCCGCAATGGATGAGCAGAGTACCTAGGGTACTTTTATTTTCTTCAGGATTTCCACTGGCCTTGTAACGTTCTCCACTAAAACCTGTCCTGCTATATAACACGCTAAATGCACTTTAAAAGCTGCTTGCAGTGCAGTTTGAAAATCTGTGCTAAGAATAGGATGGTTAATGTAAATTTCAAGGCTGGGGGACGTCTTCAGCACTGATGCCTTAAAGGGACACTGTCAACGCTCTTAGGCCTCAAAGTGTATCTAGTTTTAAAAAAAACACGATATGATTGGTCACATTCTGTAGAGATTGTTGATGAAGCTGGTAGTTTGCTTCTGTTCCTTTTTTCTTTTAAAAAGTGAAAAACAGACTGCCCACCATACTGATATTACCACACAAAAACAGGTTTGTTTACAGTCATTGATCAACACCCACTGCCTCTTTTCTGGACTTGGGAACATCCCAACACAACACAGTCTAGCCATTCATGACACAGCGGGAGGAGAGCAGGCTATTGAATCAAACATGGCTGCAGTGTTAGGGGTGTTCCTAATGTTCAGGAAGTATGCAATAAGAGCAGGTCATGTTTTGAAACAAACAAGGTGGGGTATAACTACATCATTAGCATACATTTCAGTTCTACTAAGAAAAGAGCAAGTAAAACAACCAGCAACATCAATGAATTTTAGAGATGGTAAGCCATCATAAAATGTGGGTTTTCACTGAGAAAGGATTATGGTGCAAAAAGGGTTAACAGGGTCTCTTTAAAGCGGAAGTCTTCACTGTATCCAGGGGTGTAAGCAGTGCTGCTGACGAAAGCAGAAGTCCCTGCTGGCCTGGGGAGTAAGCAGTGTTGTGTGATTGGCAATGATCCCTATGCTATCTTTACAATTGTATTCAGACTGTACTAACGCCAGCACCACACTATGTTCTCCCCTCAGAGTGGTTAAAAACAACATAGTTCGCCTTTTCGGTTGTGGCGACACCCAGCAGATCGCTAACAAGAAGGAGTGCTTGTGGCTCAGCCAAGCAGCTTTAAAAAGGAAAGGCATACAGTGTCATTCTCTATAATAGGTCAGAGGTGCGGTGGCAGTGAAAGTTGGAATCCTAAAGAAAGTAGCAGCAAGTGTCCCTGTAGCTAATCTTAGGAAATAAGTCCTTCACAGCTGGAAGTGCCTTAGATTTCAAGGATGTTGCCAAGACCAAATGTTAAAAAGAGGATGGGTCAGTCCAGTCTGGGCAAGCAAACATTAAGGTCTGCTTGACGATATTATCGTGAGTGCCGATCCTCATTTTCTGCTTTGTTCTCAACACCACAGAGCTGTTCCAAAGCTCTCCATCAGGGAACTAGCAATTATTTTCTGATGCAAGCAAGACTTAGGGTGGAAACTGCAATATGACATACAATATTATACGCCACAATAAGCTTAAATATCTTTCATAGCCTATCCTGAGGTATCATAGATAGCGAACTGTATTTGTTTGCAAATGTGTGTTGTAACCTAAGTTTCCTGCCTGAGCGCAACTTGTGCCTCTGTTTCTAACTCAGTGCATGCAACTTCCAGGATCTTCTAGACTGCTAGATGCAATTTTTTTCCTTTTTAGACATCCTGCTGTTTAAAATCCACTGTTGTTTTACTGCTTGCTGTTAACACAGCCAAACCCCTCTGTTTCTGTTTATTTGTTACTGCCGTGATTGCTAGCCAGTTTCCCATTACTGCCCAGCCTGACCCCTGTGTCTCTGTTTAATGTATATTGTATCCTCTAGCTGTTTCCCATAGTCTCGCCCCGCCATTCCATCCATGCCATTGTCTTTACCATCATCCTTTCTGTCCCCACCCCAAGATATCCTAGCTGGCGCCTCACCAAGGTCTCAGCAACCCGACCCCTGTTTTACTTAATCCAGTTCTGTGCAGCTCAGGACTTTGTTATAGTGTAAATTTTCTACACTCCCACTGATTACAGTGGTAATTAATTTCTCTCCACTGTCCCTTTCTCCACAGGCTCTCAGCCCACTTTGGGCTAGCAACTGCTCCTCGCAGCTGCACCAAAGTTGGACCCTGCCCGCTGGCTCCACAGTGAGATTTTTGAGAGCCCGCCTGCTGACACCCGCCCACTGCTCCAGGTCATAAACTGAGCCTGAAAACCATCGCTCCTGCTGCCAAGAAGGACTTTTGGCTCACTCTCCCAACCCCTCCTCCTCCTCCACTGTTTATTAAATCCTCCTAAACCACTCCCCCTAACTTGTGCACCTCCTCTCATTGGCCGTCTAGCCCCACACTAATTTTAAAGTAGCAGTGCACCTCCTGTGGGCTGTCTGCCGCCACCAGGACCATCTCCTGGCAGCATACTACTGAGTCCTTAGCTGTCCTCTTAGTCCCTTACCTCACTCCTCCCTTAATCACCATTAACAAGGCTGACTTCATGCTACTTCCTACCAATATTTCCCATACTGTACCAAGGAAAAATGAAGCCGGCATGGCCTTTAATATGGGCCGCATCCCTGACTGCCACGCTGGTACTGACTGACTTCTGTGCCACAGCGCTGGCACATGACCAACAATGACTCTCATTCCTCTACTTCCCCACCTCCCCTCTTTCTCACCACCCTCAACTCGTTACTAAGTATCAGTCCTCCCTGGGGTACATCCCCCTAGCGTTCCTCACTGCCACGGAACACCGCCTCATTGGACACTACATGGCAAACCTGTCCAAGTCTCCCACCTTTCCCTCCTGCCCATATACTCTCCTGCTATCACTACTACCCCTGGCTGGTGACATTGAGTGCAACCCTGGTCTGACAAACTCCCACATCTCCCTCTCCTCCAGTATCTGGACAAATGTCCCTGGTCTTAAACTTGCGCACATTAATATCTGCAGCCTTCCATCCAAATTCACCGACCTCGAGGCCTGGACAGTGCTCCACAAGCCCCATATTCTATGACTCACAGAAACTTGGCTAAAGCCACACCACGCTGAGAACACCTTCCATCTACCTGGCTACTCCCACCTACGACTTGATAGGCCTGGCAAGAAAAAGGGAGGCAGTGTGGCCCTGTTCCTTGGGGAACCACTCTCAGCTAGCATCGTCTTTCACTCTGACCCTTCCTCGCCAAGCGAATGGCTACTCACTGGACTGACCCTGGGATCCTGCAAAACAATTTATATCAGCTGCTGCTACAACCCCCCCCCACGTCAGGGACCCAGGGACTCGCTAGCTTCCTCCAGGGCCTGAGTTCTCTAACTCCCCATAGGGAATCCATCCTTCTTGGAGATTTTAATCTGAACTGGCTGAGTTGCCATCAGCCTGACTATGTATCCCTGTTAAAGCAACACAACCTGATGCAGGTGATTACTCTCCCCACCAGAATAAATCCCCGCACGGCCACCCAGACTCTACTGGATTGGATCCTCATAAACAGGGAGGATTGTGCATTGCACGCTGGCACAATGGCTGACTCTGTAAGCGACCACTCACCTATCTGTCTCCTCTGGTCCTCCAAATTAAAGCGCTGCCCACCTAAATACCTATTCCTCAGAAACTTTACCTGCCCAGACCCCACAAATCCCCTCAAAGAGAACCAGTTATTGGACTGGTCTGTGCTTCTGTCCTCCACTGATGCAGCCACAGCAGTCTCTATATTCATCCAGACACTACTAACCATCCAAGATCGCTTTTTCTATGCCACGACCAGGCGGGTCAGGGGCGGGAGCACACGCTGGGTCTCCAAGGACCTCCTTACCCTTATGAAGCCCAGAGACCGCGCCTGGTCCACTTACAAAACAACCCACTCTCCTGCCCTCTGGGATGCCTACAGGCGTCTGAGAAATAAATGTAAACAACAGGCCAAATCTCAGAAGCAGACCCACTTCGGCAGCCTACTAAAGACCAGCCTCGGGGACCTGAGGAAATTCTGGGACTCTATTATCTCGCTTCTAATCACCCGCTCTAGCAACACTGCCCCACATCTAAACTCACAGGATGGGCTGCTTACCGACCCACCTAATGTGGCCAGTGTCTTTAATTGCAAGTTCACCAGCCTATCTACGTACCTAAATAAACTCTCAATGGTCCAACCACAAGGACAACCCCCTACACACACATGATCCACTACCGTCCTCACCCAGCCCTGCAACTCACCAGCAACCTCCCCCTTTCTACTTTAAAGCCCTCTCCATACATAACACAGTTATACTACTCATAGGTTTACCTAACCACGGTTCCCCTGGAGCTGACGGCCTATCTCCAGTATTTCTCAAGCAGATGGCCCTGGCCATTGCCAAGCCGCTTACATTCATCTTTAACCTTGCCCTCTCCACCTCCTCAATGCCTGACCCATGAAAAACAGCCAAGGTAATCCCCATTCTCAAATCAGGTGACCCCAAATCCACCGGTAATTACCGCCCGATATCTGTCCTCCCTCATCTTAGTAAATTACTCGAGAGAGTGGCCACAACCAACTCACCGAGTACTTGGGCAAATACATCCTCCTATGTACCCAACAGCATGGCTTAAGCAAAAACCATTCCACCGTCACTGCCCTAGCCCTTCTGACCAACCACATCCTCTCTAACATGGATGATGGTAAAGCCACCGGGGCAGTCTTCGTCGACCTCTCTAAGGCTTTTGACATGGTTAACCAGGCCCTCCTTACCTCCAAGCTTAGCCTCCTAGGCTGCTCTCTGACAGTCACAAATTGGTTCACAAACTACGCTTCCGGCCGCTCACAATTCGTGTGTATTGGTCAAACATGCTCCCCCACACTGCCTGTCTCTGTGGGGGTACCCCAAGGCTCAATACTGGGTCCCCTTCTTTTCTCCTTATTTGTCAACTTGCTTCCCGCTGACTGCCTAAATTGCCACTCTCTCCTGTATGCTGATGACCTGGTACTATTCCACAGTGACAAATCCATAGCCGCATTCTCCTCAGTACTCTCGCTCAACTATGCTGTGACCACAACTGGTTCTCAAACAACCTACTCTTAGTTAATGCCAAAAAGACTCAATCCATGCTGTTTGGATCAAAGCCCTTCCTTGCTAAATCTGAAAACCATGCCCCCTTAACCATTTCCTTCCCGGACAGACCAGCCCTCCAGGACGTCAACACCTACAAATACCTAGGAGTACAGCTGGACCCTTCCCTCACCTTTACTGAGCATGTGACTTCCCTAGTCGGACGGTTCCATCAGAAACTAGGTGTCACCTACCATTTCAGGCAGTACCTCACCCCTGAAGCCAGACTCGCCATTGTCCAGGATAATCTCCTCCCTATCCTGGACTACTGTTCGCCTATCTATGCAAGGACATCTGCTGCTGCCTTGGCCAAACTCTCCACTGCCTACAACAGTGCCTGCTGTTTTGCGTTACTGGCCCCTTTTCCCACCCACCACTGTACCCTCTATAAAACCCTTGGATGGCTACCACTGCAAAGCTGCGTCAACCTAGCCATCTGCTGCATGGTGGACAATGTTATCCGTACTGATCCAGAATCCCCCCTAACCTCCCTCCTGAAAACCCATACGCTCCACCGCAGCCTCCGCTCAAACAATACATAGAAACATAGAAGTTGACGGCAGATAAAGACCGCAAGGCCCATCCAGTCTGCCCATTTCTTTTTCTACCTTATAAATGTGCCATCGGCCTTTGCTCTGTCAATGGCCTATCTATTCATACTCATCTGTATTGCTCCCTTATGCCTGTCCCATGCCTGTTTGAAGCCCTGCACTGTATTCATATCCACCACTTCCTGAGGTAGACCATTCCATGCATCCACCACCCTTTCTGTGAAAAAGAACTTCCTCACATTACCCCTTAATCGGCCTCCCTCTAGTCTCATGCTGTGTCCTCTTGTCCTGCCGCTTTTCTTATATTGAAACATGTTAGACTCTTTCACCTTGTGAATGCCCTTAAGGTGTTTGAATGTTTCGATCATATCACCTCTCTCCCTCCTTTGCTCTAGGGTATACATATTGAGCTCCGTTAATCTGTCCTCATATGTTTTCTGATGCAGTCCATGCACCATTTTAGTTGCCCTTCCCTGGACTGCTTCAGTTTGGTTAATGTTCTTGTGAAGGTGTGGCCTCCAGTACTGCACACAGTACTCCAGATGAGGCCGAACCAGTGTCTTGTATAGAGGGATTATTACCTCTCCCTTCTGACTTGTGATACTACTAACATCCCCCTAGTCTTACCTACTGCTTTAGTGGTCTGCTTGGATGATTTCAGGTCATTGATGATGATGCCCAAGTCTCTTTCTTCCCTTGTGACTGCCAGCAGCTCCCTTCCCTGCCTATAGGTGGCTTCAGGGTTTCTCCTCCCTATGTGCATGATCTTGCACTTCTTTGCATTAAACCCCAGTTGCCACTGTTCCGTCCATTTTGCTAGTTTATCCAGATCTCTTCTCATTCTGCCCACCCCATCTGGATCATCTACTCTGTTGCAGATCTTGGTGTAATCTGCAAACAGACAAACCTTTTTTTTTATACTTCCTTTATTATGGTAGGCCTGAAAGGGCTTGAGAGATCATGTCCATACAGGTAGATCATACATCTATTACATAGGTACATAAAACATATCTTGATGACATCACAGTGCGTACCTACACACTAGTTTTTTACTGAATAAAAGCATTTGATGATCTAGTTAAACTACATGTTCTCAAAGATCTATCAAATAATACTGCAGATGTTCTTATCTATTACTACTCGATGGAGATATTAACAAACTGAACAAGACGCCTGCCAGTATTTTCTGACCTATGGCTACTGAAGGGGCCAGCCTGGTACATCCAAGACTGAAATTAGTGATGGTACACAACTGCTTTAAAAATGATGCCAAAGCTTAGCTCTGCACCAAGTGCCCTGATGCTGGGGGCATTTTGGAATGCTAGAAAAAAAGTAATAAAACTTCTGAGTCCAATCAAGCAACCAACCCTCTCTGCAAAACGAGTGGCTCAATATCACAGAAACGAAACATAGAATTTGTTGACAGAAAAAGGCCCCTTGACCCATCATGTCTGCCCCAGACCTACCTATCCAATGAGGAATGTGAGAGACCTTGTATCGGTGTTTCAGAGACAGTAACAAAGTGTGGAAGACTGTGTCCTTCTGTTTACCTCAACATTTATTTATTTATTTATGACTTTGATAACCGGGTAAGTGCACTGATCCCAGGGACCATTTTCAGGCATGACCCGGGCCATAACACTGGCTCAGGTGGTAGTGAATACAGTAGCAATAATACATAGTACAAGATTAGACATACCGATGCAACAACAGTAATATCAGTGTACAGTTGTGGTGCAGAGTCCCAATTGTGGGACAAAGAAATGCTAGACTACAGCATGACATATACATGGATACAAGCAGTAGTTGTCAAACATATGTACAAGATAGGTTCACATAAGTCCAGGGCATGCAGGATGTTGTATATACAAATAGGCAGGATAAAACATACATAAATATATACAACAGTATATGCAAGGCAGTGAAGCCGTATATGCAGCAATTATACAGTATAACAATGCAGACACAGTTGATGGCATGGGGAGGAGACTAGCGTAGGTGAGTGAGTAACCCCTGGGAACAGCGACAGGAGTACTGTGCCAGGAGCTAGGTTTTGAGTCTGGACTTGAAACTGGAGTGTGTCAATGGAGCGGAGTTTAGCCGGCAGGTTTTCCACTGCAAGGGGGCAGCTGCAGACCAAGCTCTGCTACCCATATGGTTGGATACCCTGAGAACCACTAAAAGGGGAGCTAGCCCTGGCTAAAAGAAATACAGGTGAGGGGGTACAGGCAAAGTGGGCAGGCATTAAGGATGCAATACCTGAAGCAGCATCCCACTGTGTTAGAGAGAAAAGGAAGTTGAAAAGAAGAAGGAAACCACTTTGGTTCTCAAAAACAGTAGCAGAAAAGGTCAGAGCCAAAAGGCTGGCCTTCAGGAAATATAAGGGAACGCAGCAGGACGAAGACAGGGAGGCATACCAAATTTCCCTAAGGGAAGCAGGGAAGGCAGTAAGGCAGGCAAAGGCCCAAACCGAGGAAACACTAGCACAAACAGTAAAAGAAGGTGACAAGACTTTATAAAGATACATTAGTGAAAGGAGAAAGTCCAGAGGGGGTATTGCTAAGCTCAAAGGAGATAAGGGTGTGTGTGAGGAGGAGGACCACGTAAAAGCATCTATCCTAAATAGATACTTCTGCTCAGTATTTACTGAAGAGAAGGAGGGGCATGGCCCACAGCTCAGCACCATGGACACAGGAGGGAGGGAGGGATGTGAGTATTAGTCCCTTCACAAAAGAAAGGGTCCTACAAGAGCTTGATAAGCTCAGGGTGGACAAGGCAATGGGACCTGATGGCATACATCCCAGGGTACTAAAGGAGCTAAGGGTGAAACTAGCAGAGCTAGTATCAGAACTGTTTAGTGAGTCTCAGAGCACAGGAGAGGTCCCAGAAGACTGGAGAAGGGCTCATGTGATCCCGCTCCACAAGAGTGGTAGCAGGGAGGAGGCAGGGAACTACAGACCAGTCAGTCTTACCTCAGTAGTGGGCAAGATTATGGAGGCACTCCTTAAGGAAAGGATAGTGCAACACCTGGAATCCATAGGAGCACAGGATCCAAGACAGCATGGGTTTACAAAAGGAAGGTCCTGTCAAACTAATCTCATAGATTTCTTTGACTGGGTAACCAGAGTGGTGGACCAAGGGGGAGCAGTTGATGTCGCGTACCTTGACTTCAGCAAAGCTTTCGATACTGTTCCACATAGAAGATTGATTAATAGGCTGGGTAGGCTTGGGGTGGGTCAGAAGTTGGTCAACTCGGTGGCAAACTGGTTGACAGACAGAATACAGAGAGTTGTGGTAAACGGTATACAGTCCGAAGAGATGCAAGTCACAAGTGGGGTACCTCGGGATCAGTCCTGGGGCCAGTCCTCTTCAGTAACTTCATCAGTGACATTGCAGTTGGACTGGAGGGTAAGGTTTGTCTGTTTGCGGGACTTCCGGTTGGGACACCCGCCTAATGGCAGCCTAAACAGAAAAACTCCACCAATCGACAAAACAATCCACAGGCATCTAACCCTTAATCCATCATCCTGTCGACTAAAAGACGAATCTCAGACTATCTGATGCCTCCGAAACATCGCTGGAGGGATAATTCCACGAATCAAGCAAGTAAAAGCTCAAAAATGCCGGCATCAGTTGACAACAAGAGGGCCTAGGAATCCCAGAATCTTGCGCTCGGGCAAAGCGTTGGAGAACATCTGGAGAACTTTGCTAAACCCTGAAACAAATCCACCAGACACTCCAGTGATTAGAAGCTAAGGTCTCAGACTAATGTACAGAGATTGCCACATTAACCAAACGAGCTGGGGAAACTGAGGAAACCTTAACGGATTATACTACTACCACTAATGTGCATAACAAAGCCCTTCTGGACTTACACCATCACTCTCAACAACTCGAAGCATGCTTAGAAGAACTAGAGAACAGAAATAGAAGGAATAACCTCCGGATTCACAGGCTTCCCGAGGGCACTTAGACTGGTGCAATGACTGCTTTCATAGACTCATTTCTGCATGAGATTTTTATTCTACCTCCAGATAAAGCTCCCAATATAATTCAAGCCCATGGATCCCTGATTCCAAAACCTCGGGACCCCAAGGCGAAACCACGCCCGGTAGTTCTAGCATTCCTGGATTATAGAGTGAAGGAGGAGATTTTGCAGTTAGCATGGTCAAAAACAGTGATTCACTTTGGGGGCACACGACTGTATTTGGACCACGACTTTATACCACAGCTGCTTTCCCAAAGGAGAAAAGTACTTACAGTGGTTAAACAGTTACAGCAGCAGAATATCAGGGCTTTCGTTGAATATCCAGCACGCTTAAAGATTCAGATGGCTCAAGGTATGAGATGAGTTCAAGATTTGCAAGCAGCAGGGGACTTCTTGATTTCGGTGGACATTCAACCCCAGGGAGAGGAGGCCAATCTACCACAACGCAGACAGTTGGAGACCAGAGACTGGGCCTACAGTGGAACTAAAAGATAGGGCGCAAAGGCCAACACGACCGCTTCCTCCTTTTTGGACTCCCTATGCAGTAAGAAATGCTCGAGAGGGCCAAATAAAGAGCCAACACAGACTGCGCCAGAAATGGACAATGCCATAGAAGAAGCAAACTCCAAAATTACCTGAGCGCTTTCAGGCGTAATATCTTTCATTCATTTGCTTCTTGTGATCTCTTCAGGCTTAACTTTACGGGGACATATTTTGAAAACATCTCTGACTTTACAAGGGGTGTCTGAGATTGACCTCATTTAAAATGGAGTACAAAATACTCAATTGAACAAATTCGATAATGTCAGGATGTACTAGTTTTTAAAATATACCACTCGGTATTTACACAGCCTGTGGTCTGATGGTTGGGGGGGGACGTGGCTCCCTCATCGGGGACATTGAGTGGGCCTGGGAGCTTCTTGGGTCTGTCAGGTGTGGGCGGAGAAGCCATGTCAAGAATTCATGTCTCCCTCACACAATTTGGAAGTATTAACTGGGTGATCTGACTTAAGCAGTGGTCAATGAGGCACAAAGATCAAAGGTTTCAGCTGGATTGCAGGGGCCTTTTAGGGCCTTTGTTGGTAACCTCTTTGAGGAAGTCTTCGGGGCTGGGCCTCGCTGCGGGTGGCTAACTTCCCTCCATTTGCGGGCTTGGCTTCGGGGCAATTTGGAGATGTGTTGCTGAGGTTCAGTTCCTTAACCTGCTAAATGTGCCTATGACTGGGCTTGCTAGGTCTCCCATAATTACTTTATTATTTTACTAACTTCTTAAAAAATGGGAGCTATCAGGTGATTGGTATATTGCACCCTAATTTCTATGGCTTTCCTGCTCAGACCTGTTCACAGACGAGGGCTCCTTATGAGGCCTGCTTGGTGGCCCTTCTGACGGGGGATGGCTACATTACTCATTACTCCCTTACCAGGGACCAGGATTTAGTAAAGTATGTTCATATTGTTTTACAGAGCATAAATCGATTGACGTACAGTTTTATATGTTGCTGATAGAAACAACCTGACTGAGTAACACTCGTACTGAATAGACAGGGTGTCCTTTCACTAGGAGTGTCAAGGGCGGTTTGGGCCCACGATTTTTAGTTGGTTCAGCTGCTGATACACAGTGTAAGGAGCTAAATAATAATTATCATCATTGAAGCTCTAGGGGAAGCCCTCCACTTGGAGAGCGTAAACACATACCCCCTCTTAATTCCCTTTCCAGCAGGAGCAGGAGGGCAGGAGGATCACTGGTTTTAGATTTAGATCTTCAGCTTTACTTCAGGTGGATCCTGGTGGCCTAGATCCTGATATGACAGAACTTGTGTTTTGCTCTTTGGTTATATTGCCATTTGACATTTGTGACTTACTTGCCCAGAAGTCTAATGTGTGCACTGCTTTTTTTTTTTTCAACTATAATATTTTTTAAAATGATATCAAAATGATTTGTACATACTTGTACGTACAGACACTCACATACACATCTGCTGCCATTTCTGAGATCGGGGGGGGGGGAGCCTGTGAAAGGCTGCTCGGGTGTGTGTGTGTGTGTGTGCGTCTGTGCGAACTGGATTTTCTTGCCCTTGATTGTATAAAGTCTTGTATCAGGGTCTTGCAGCAGACAAAACGGTCAATTGCTTGTGCTTACACCAATAACAAATCAGAAAGCAATGCACATCTTCTTAATAAAAAACATATTTAAAAAAAAAAGCAGTGCACACATTAAACTTCTGGGCAAGTAAGTCACAAATGTCAAATGGCAATATAACCAAAGAGCAAAACACAAGTTCTGTCATATCAGGATCTAGGCCACCAGGATCCACCTAAAGTAAAGCTGAAGATCTAAATCTAAAACCAGTGATCCTCCTGCCCTCCTGCTCCAAATTTGCATCACATTTTCTGCGACGCTGGACCTGATCTGTCTCTGTCTACTTATTAAATAGTGGGAACGAAAAAAGGAAAAAAAAAAAGATTGATAACTATAGAATGCTAAAAATGAAACTACGGAAACGAAAGGAAACAGTCTTGATGGATGACTAGGTCTTCTTCTGTATTAAACACAGTATTACTTTCCTGCCTCCACCAGGTCATTGTGCACGAAAATAGCCATTACGCATTATTCTCAAACATGCTGGAAAGGCGAGAGTGAAACCATGGCGTCCCTCAATACCTGGTGGTCAGCATCAAATTATACTTTGTATATACTGTATTATTGTATCTCACTTTATTTGTATTATTACTATTTTCTTGTGTGTCGCATCCCATGTATATTGTCCCTTGTTCCTTGTTAACAAATCCAGGTCCACCTCGAAAATGAGCTTGCTCAATGGTGATCACCTGGTTAAATAAAGACTTTGATTGATTGATAGATAAATTGTTTGTGCTTTTGATGCATCTTGGCTTAACGTATGTTCAGGAAGAAATGTATCATTCCCTCATACAAAACATGTCTGTTTCCACAACTTAAGCCCAGGATCCCAACCCTCATACCTCTCCCGCCTGTCACAATCAGTTCAGCAAACTTGATGGTCCTTCGATCTGCTTCTGCCATCTGATTCTGTGTATCCAAAGTATTCTTGGCAACAGATGCTCAGCTGATGAGCCTGCAAGGTGACTCTGATATTCCTTCTGAAATAGGAAGGCATAGAAACATAGACTTTGACGGCAGATAAGGACAGCTAGGCCCATCTAGTCTGCCCATTTCCCTACCTACAGGATAGGCCACAGATCCTAGTTAACCAACAGTCTATTTCTTCCTACCCCCCACAAGAATTGCCTTATGTCTGTCCCATGCATTCTTGAATTCTCCCACAGTTTTAGACCCCAACCTCCTCAGGAAGGCTGTTCCATGCATCCACTACCCTCTCTGTGAAATAATACTTCCTCACATTGCCCCTGAACCGCCCTCCTTCTATCTTTAAATTGTGTCCCTTGTTCTTGCAAGTCTCTTTTTCTGAAAGATGCTGCCCTCTTGGACTTTGTTGATTCCACTGAGGTACTTGAAAGTTTCTATCATGTCCCACCTCTCCTTCTTTCCTCAAGGGTATACATATTAAGCTCCTTTAGTCTCTCCTCACGGCTTCTCTTGCAGACCCTGCACCATTTTAGTTGCCCCTCTGGACTGCCTCTATCCTGTCTATGTCCTTGGAGATGGGGTCTCCAGAACTGGACACAGTACTCCAGATGGGGTCTCACCAACTGTCTGTACAGAGGGATAATGACTTCCTGTTTTCTGCTGCTGATGCCTCTCCCTATACATCTCAGTATACCCCAGCCCTCCCTACTGCCTTCTCACATTGTTTGCTAACCTTAAGGTCATCTGATATGATTACCCCAGGTCCCTTTCCTTTTTTGTTGTTGTTACTACCTCCCCACCCATAGTGTATTCTTCCCCTGGGTTCTTGTTTCCCAGGTGCATTATTTTGCACTTCTTTGCATTGAATCCTAGCTGCCATACTTCTGACCATTCCTCCAACCTTGCCAAGTCCCTTTTCATCCTTTCTACACCTCCTTGTGTATCAACCCTGTTGCAGATCTTTGTGTCATCTGCAAAAAGGCATACTTTTCCTTCCAGTCCCTCTGCAATGTCACTGATGAAGACATTAAAAAGGACTGGACCCAATACTGAACCCTGCGGTACCCCACTAGTAACCCCCCTTTCTTCAGAGTGGACTCCATTTACAATTACCTTCTGTGTCCTGTTGTCTAGCCAATGTTTTACCCAGGCTACCACCCTGGGTCCCACTCCCAGGCTGGTTAATTTGACTATTAATCTTTTGTGTGGGACTGTGTCAAATGCCTTGCTAAAGTCTAGGTAGGCCATGTCCACAGCCCCTCCCTGGTCATAGAACATAGAAACATAGAAACATAGAAGTTGACGGCAGATAAGGACCGCAAGGCCCATCCAGTCTGCCCATTTCTTTTTCTACCTTATAAATGTACCATCGGCCTTTGCTCTGTCAGTGACCTATCTATTCATAGTCATTTGTATTGCTCCCTTATGCCTATCCCATGCCTGTTTGAAGCCCTGCACTGTATTCATAGCCACCACTTCTTGTGGTAAGCCATTCCATGCATCTACCACCCTTTCTGTGAAAAGAATTTCCTCACATTCCCCTTAATCGGCCTCCCTCTAATCTCATGCTGTGTCCTCTTGTCCTGCTATTTTCTTATATTTAAACATGTTAGACTCTTTCACCTTGTTTATGCCCTTAAGGTGTTTAAATGTCTCGATCATATCACCTCTCTCCTCCTTTGCTCAAGGGTATACATATTGAGCTCCGTTAATCTGTCCTTATATGTCTTCTGATGCAGTCCCTGCACCATTTTGGTTGCCCTTCTCTGGACTGCCTCAATTTGGTTAATGTCCTTGTGAAGGTGTGGCCTCCAATACTGCACGCAGTACTCCAGATGGGGCCTAACCAATGTCTTGTACAGAGGATTATTACCTCCCTCTTACGACTTGTGATACCCCTACTAATACACCCTAACACCCCCCAGCCTTACCTACTGCTTTAGAGGTCTGCTTGGATGATTTTAGGTCATCAGTGATGATGATGCCCAAGTCTCTTTCTTCCTTTGTGACTGCTAGCAACTCCCCTCCCAGCCTATAAGTGGCTTGAGGGTTTCTCTTCCCTATGTGCATGATTTTGCACTTCTTTTGCATTAAATCCCAGTTGCCACTCTTCTGACCATTCTGCTAGTTTATCCAGATCTCTTCTCATTCTGCCCACCCCATCTGGATCATCTACTCTGTTGCAGATCTTGGTGTCATCTGCAAACAGACAAGCCTTACCCTCTAGTCCATCTAGAGGTCACTAATGAAGATGTTGAATAGGACTGGCCCCAGGACTGATCCCTGAGGTACCCCACTTGTGACTTGCATCTCTTCTGACTGTATACCATTTACCACCACTCTCTGTTTTCTGCCAGTCAACCAGTTTGCCACCCAGTTGACCAACTTCTGACCCACCCCGAGCCTACCTAGCTTATTTATCAATCTTCTATGTGGAACAGTGTCAAAAGCTTTGCTGAAGTCAAGGTAGGCGACATCAACTGCTCCCCCTTGGTCCACCACTCTGGTTACCCAGTCAAAGAAATCTATGAGATTAGTTTGACAGGACCTTCCTTTGTAAACCCATGCTGTCTTGGATCCTGTGCCCCTATGGTTTCCAGTGCACTATCCTTTCCTTAAGTGCCTCCATAATCTTGCCCACTACTGAGGTAAGACTGACCGGTCTGTAGTTCCCCGCCTCCTCCCTGCTACCACTCTTGTGGAGTGGGATCACATGAGCCTTTCTCCAGTCTTCTGGGACCTCTCCTGTGCTCAGAGACTCACTAAACAATTCTGCTAATGGCTCTGCCAGTTCCTCCCTTAGCTCCTTAAGTACCCTGGGATGTATGCCATCAGGTCCCATTGCCTTATCCACCCTGAGCTTAGCAAGCTCTTGTAGGACCCTTTCTTTTGTGAAGGAGTAGTGCTCACCTCCCTCCCCTGTGTCCATGATGCTGAGCTGTGGGCCCTGCCCTACCTTCTCTTCAGTAAATACTGAGCAAAAGTATCTATTTAGGATAGATGCCTTTACAGGGTCCTCCTCCTCACATGCTCCTTTCTCCATTAAGCTTAGCAATACCCCTCTGGACTTTCTCCTTTCACTAATGTATCTATAGAAAGTCTTGTCACCTTCTTTACTGTTCGTGCTAGTGTTTCCTCAGTTTGGGACTTTGCCTGCCTTACTGCCTTACCTGCTTCCCTTAGGGCAGTTTGGTATGCCTCCCTATCTTCATCCCGCTGTGTTCCCTTATATTTTCTGAAGGCCAGCCTTTTGGCTCTGACCTTTTCTGCTACTATATTTGAGAACCAAAGTGGTTTCTTCTTCTTTGCACTTCCTTTTCTGTCTAACACAATGGGATGTTGCTTCAAGTATTGTATCCTTAATGCTTGCCCACTTTGCCTGTACCTCCTCACCTGTGTTTCTTTTGCCAGGGCTAGCTTAACTCTGTTGGCCATCTTATCAAAGTCAGCTCCTCTGAAGTCCCATATTTTGCCTTGGAATGGGATGATTTAGATGTAGTAGCCAAATTGAACCATACCATGTGATGGTCACTGGCCCCCAGGTGACCTTCTACCTGGAGATCTGTGATCCCTTCTTTGTTAGTCAGTACTAGATCTAGGATAGCCCTGTCTCTAGTGGGTTGCTGTACCAGTTGTTTGAGGCCCTCCTCCTGCAGGGAATCCACTATGAGTCTAGTTCTGGCAGATGTTCCTGCTGGTATTGACCTACTACTTTGGTCTACTACTTTGGTCACCCAGTCAAAGAAATCTATTAGATTCGTCTGACATGACCTTCCCGCTGTGAACCCATGCTGCCTTGGGCCCTGTGCTCCACTGGCCTCTAGGTACTCAACTATTCTTTCCTTCAGAAGTGACTCCATCACTTTCCCTACCACAGAGGTCAGACTGACAGGTCTGTAGTTTCCTGCCTCTGTCTTGGTCCCACTTTTGTGAAGGGGAATCACATCCGCCTTCCTCCAGTCCTCGGGTACCACACCATCCTCCCATGATTTATTAAAAAGAGTAGCCAGTGGTTTCACTAGTTCCTCCCTTAATTCTTTTAGAATTCTGGGGTGAATTCCATCAGGACCCATTGCTTTGTCCACCTTCAGTTTTAGGAGTCCTTGCAGAACCCTTTCTTCTGTGAAAGGACTGGGATCGACCCCCCTATCAAGAGTGCTTCTGTTAATTGGATTAGGCACTTCCCTCCTCTTTTGTGAATACTGAGTAGAAATATTAGTTCAGTATTCCTGCTTTTCACTGTCCCCTCTGCCCACCCACCGCTCATTCTATTCAGCCTCACTATCCCTCCCTTTGTCTTTCTCTTCGCTGATGTACCTATAAAGGTTGTATCCCCTTCTTAACTGAGTTGGCTGTCTTTTCCTCAGTTTGGGCCTTGCTATTCTGACTTCCTCCCTGCTTCCTTCTGCCTTAACTGGTACAGCTCTCTGTCCTGCTCCTTCTGTGTTTCCTTATACTTCCGAATGCTATCTTTTTCTTCCTGACTTTCACAGCCACCTCTTTTGAGAACCATAGTGGCTTTTTCTTCGTTTTGATTTGTTTATTTGCTTCACACAAAGGCTTGTTGCCTCTGTGATGGCAGTTTGATAATTCCCCATTGTTGCTCCATACCTCCTTCTAGCCTGTTTGCTAGTGCTTTTCTGAGGCACTCTCCATCTTGCCAAAGTCAACCTCCTAAAGTCCAGTACCCTCACTTTGTATGGCTTGACTCTGTAGCTGAGTTTAACGTGAACCACACTGTTTGATGGTCACTTGTCCCCAGATGGCAACCCACTTCTAGATCTGAGATCCTCTCACTGCCCCGTTTGAGGTATGAGGTCTAAGATTGCTCCCTCACGAGTGGGTTCTGAAACTAGCTGTCTAATGCCTGCCACCTGTAGGGCATCAAGAATGGCCCTGCTCTTGGATGTGGCTGCAGCAAATGTGCTCCAGTTAACATCTGGCATATTCAGGTCTCCCATCAACAGTATCTCCCTTTCTCTGCCATTCTAAGAATGCCTTCTATCATATCCTTGTCCATTCCTTCCCCTGACATGGGGTCTGTACCAACCCTGTGCGGATTGTGGTGCCCTTTCCAGTCTCCAAGGTGACCCACAGTGCCTCCTCTCCTCCCTGTTTACTCTTTTGTTCAGTTGCTTTTATCCCTTCCTTTACATAGAGAGCTACTCCTCCCCCTCTTCTCCCCTGCCTGTCTCTCCTGTAGGTTATGTACCCTGGTATGTTAACATCCCAGTCATGGTTCTCTGTGTACCATGTTTCTGTGACTGCTACGATATCCAGGCATCCCTCTTCCATTAAGGCCATCAGCTCAGGGAGCTTGTTGCCCAGACTACGGGCATTGGTACTCATTACCCTCCATTTCCTGATGGCCTTACTCCCTTTTGCCCCATCCCTGTCCTTCTTGCCTTTGTCACTTTCTCCATTTACCCCTGCCCTTCTCCCTATCGACACCTCTGTGTTAGTGTTTGGCACACTTACTACCATGATTCTTTGGAGGGGGCTAGGATTTTCCTGCTCCTTTCCAGTGCCTCCCCCCTTGGCTAGTTTAAAAGCTTGCCAATGAAGCATTTAAACCTATCACCTAGGATCCTGGTTCCCCTCCCGGACAGATGCAGCCCATCATGCCAGTATAGGCTTGCAACACTCCAGGTGGACCCCCAGTCCCCAATGAAGCCAAATCCCTGAGCTCCACACCAGTCTTTCAACCACTGATTGAATCCCATGGTGCGGAACACCCTAGCCTCTCCTATGCCATAGATGGGTAGCACCTCCGAGAAGGTTACCGTGCGTGCTACTTGACTAAGGCCCTCCCAATTCCACAAACTCTTCCTGCACTTCTCTAATCCCTTTCTTAGCCAGGTCATTTGTCCCTAGGTGGACAATGACATCCAGCTCCCTCCCTGTGCAGCTGCTCTGGCAATCCTGAGGATTCGCTCCCTGTCCCTCCAAGCCATGGCGCCAGGCAGGCACTACCTCCCTCTCCCCTTCCTCCCCCAGTTCTACCTTCCTAACAATGGAGTCCCCCAGGAGTTGTTTCCTTCCCCTGTAGGGTCCCCGCCACCCTCCTGTGGGTCTCCTTTGTGAGGTCCCCAGCATCCTCCTTGGTCTCCACTGTGGGTGCCTCCATAGAGGAACCACACTTTGCCAGAATGGCATAGGAATTGTGGAGGGTACAACTGGAGGGATGCGCCTGTTCCACCACCCTCACCTCCCTGAGCCCACTGTGGTCCAGCCCTCCTCTTTCTTGGCAACCTCTGAGGCAACGCAGTGGCACTGGTGGTCCCTGGATGGAAGGAGGTCCCACAAATCCTGGCCAACTCAGCCTGGAGATGAGCAACCTCCTCCCTCAGCCCAGAGAGGTGCCTGCAGATGGGACAACACTGCATCCTCCAGAACATCTCCGGAAGACTGCTGCTCCACAGCCACTGCACTGCACCACTCCAATCATGTCTTATTTCTGGCCCCTTAACTGTTTGCAATCCTTACTCTTTCCTCTGTTTTTTTTTCTCTCTCCTTACTTTCTGCCTGTGTGCCCTTTAAGCTCCTGATTGTCCTGTTCTGAGACAAGAATATCCTATATTTCTCAGTAGACCCCTTACTTGCTCAGAGGCAGACCTCCAGCAGCTAGAGGGAGCCGGAGAGCTACTCTTGCCCTTCTAGGATGGTGGGTCCTTGATGGTTCTGGCATCCTGTTATTGATCACCGTGAAGTCTCTGTCAGCCAGTCAAAACCCGGTTACATATGTTGAACATCTTTTCTCCAATTGCACCAAAGTTTTCTTTGCCATCTCAGTTTGACTGTTACAGTCAGTCATGTTTGTTTTCAGTACCTCCATCGAGGTTTCATTATTTATTTTGCAGGCGTTTATAGTGTTCAGTTTACAGTTTACATCGTAAATTGAAGTAAACATCTGGGGTCCGAGCATTTGGAGTGTTTCTTGCCTCCTGAGGCTGAGAACTGGTGCCATGTTGATTAGGTAGTGTTTTTGCTCATGGGGATGGACAACCTTTGATTTTGCCAAAGACTCTGCCTTCTGTTTTTTTTTTTTAATTACCTGTTCCTGTGCAGAGGAAAAAAAGTGCTTTTTAAAATTTCTTTATTATATCAAGTGTGTCGCATTTTTTTTTTAAATATTATGTTTATCGCCTTCACCCCCTGGCTGCCCCGCTCTGACCGACCCCCCCGGCTCTGTCACCCCAGTATCACTGGGACTTAGTTCTTTTGTTGCCCGGTTGCTGGGTGCGGAGCCTACAGAGGATTGGTCGTCATCTGCAGCCAGGGGATTTTTCCTCCATTTTCTCCCTTGACCCCGTTGCTGGGGTGCACATGCCAGATGTGCCTGCATGGAGGCGTGCGCATGTCCACGGAAGTCCCGCTGCACTCTCCCTTTCTATGGTGTCCTGCAGACCTGCACTGCCCTTGGGCCTCCACCCGGGGGCAGTCATTCGGCTGGAGCACCAACCCACTCTCTCTCCCCAGCCGACCCCCGGTGGCCAGCTCACACGAACACGGGTCACCGGCATGGCAGGAGGTAAGGTACGGATGCTCCAGCCCTCCACGCCACTGGGCTGGCTAAAATGTGTCACGTTTAACCTGTACTTGCAATACCTGTATGAGGGTATCCCTCAGATGAGCAAAGAAGCCATTCCAGTAAACAGTTATTAGTTAAATATTTCAGAGAATCTCTGTCCAGACCTGTCCATATGAATAGTGGCGAACATGTAACTATATACATAAAAGCTTCGGCATCATTAATTTTTTTTTTGTACTCCGGTGTCATATGCACACGTTCATACTCAAATTCCACCCCATTGCAATTTGTGACAAGACTGAATGTCTCTGTCTCCTCCATCCACTCCAGAAATTGCATTCCGCATGTCTGAAAGGAAAAACCTTTTAGATGGACCCACACTGAAGTCTAAGGCCCCTCTTTTCAAAAGGAAACCCATTATGTACCTAATGCAGATAGTTTTTGAAAATAGGGCCCTAAATGTTGCTAAAATCTAAAAATATTATTAGCAATATTGATGCCTAAACCGGAACAAGAAACTGTCTCCACGACACAGCTTGGATACCACAATGCTCCCCTTCCTGTATATGTGTTTCTTAGCTATACCATTTTAAAGAACTGCTGATTTTGAAGGATCCTCCCCCACTGACAGCAAAGCCCCTGATTAGTATCATCATTACAGAAATGTTTTTCATTGACCTTAAAATAGTTTAATTCATTGTATAAAGCAGCACCATAACTTTCTGTTTACTACCCAACCTGAAGTATGTTCAGTGAATGTTCCAGTTCCAGATATAATTGGACGTCCTGCCGTTCCCTTTTTGTGTGTCGGGGGAACAGATAGTAGGTACCATTCCAAACATTATTGAACTTGAAGCCATTCTTTTCTTAAGAATTTAGAATATCTGCATGAAAACTGGATAGATGCCCCTTACTCACAACTGAAACTGAGCCTGGAGCTGGCGTCATCATGCCCTGCTGGTGACATCACGGTATTTTGCTCTGACACCAAGATGTCACAAGTAAATGCATCATGACTTACACTTCAGCATACACCTTGGCTGCAGATGAATTGTAAGGGAGGAAAACTCATCACTAAAGAAGAACTGAGCGATTTAAAATTTAAGGTTTTTTTTTTTTTTGTTTAGAGTGTAGTACAACTGAGTTCCACCAATGCCAAAAGTGAGGTCCTTGATGGTGTCTGAACACCCTTTTTCTATCATCTTCTTTATCCTCCTACTGCTGTTGTCTGTCACTCCACTCCCTCAGAGCTTTCGATTGAGATTCTTGCTGCCTGCAGACTCACCGCTCACTCTGGATTCTGCCGCCAGGCACCCTTGTCCTTGCCACCGCTGCCTGTCGTGCTCTGGTGCTGGGTTGGGTGCAGTGGGGAAGGCCTCTGAAAGATGTCCCCTTACGTGCCAGTGATCCTTTTTCCCCTGTTATTGCTCTTCATCTGTTGAGTGCACACTTGTAGCAGTGCCCTGGAGGGGGACTCACAGTGCATGTTACCCATGTTGCTGGTGACTTCGCCACAGGCCTCCACCAGTAGCAGCTATAGCAGTGATGCCGGATAGGTCAGATTACAAGCCTTTTTTCAGAATTATGATTTCTGAAATTGAGGGCTAAAAATCCTAAATCCACAAAAAGGGGTCGAATTCTGAACTCAGAAATGGAACCAGATTCCAGTTCTGCATATGACTTCTGCCATCCAGTACACAGAAAAGATCCCTGTGGTTTCACAAAACACCTTCCCTCATCCCACACCCTTGTTTCTCTCAGCATGCAGGCTCCCTTACCTAAAGGTTTGGGCCGCTGCTGACAATTCACGATGGGTCTTCATTCTGCTAGTGGTAGAGGGTAGGTGTCAGTTCAGGTTTGTACTGGTGGCACTGGTGCTGCAGGGTCTATCAAGAAATTAATCAAGTGCACAATGATTCACCGGCAAGAAATAAAAAAAAACCCAGGCTGCTCAGTGGCCCACTGGGTAGCACGTCATGCTCCCATGCTGGCAACCTGAGTTTAGGAGTAGAATTGGGAGCTGGCCAGATGGCTCGGGGTTGGGGGAGGGTCACTGCTCCAAGGCACTGCTTACAGCTGCAGAAGGTTTGATGCCAGATTCCAGCATCTAATGGCCCCTACAGTGGGACAGGAAGCTAAACTCCTCCACAGGGGCGTGTTACCTGTAGGCATTGCCAACAGGGGTGCTGCCTAGGATTGAATGGGCATTGGGTGCTGAAGGGGAAAAAAACGAAGAAAAATCCTATGAGTACCTGTCACCATTTGGGATGGAACCGGTACCCTTGGAGCCCTTCCCATGTTGATGCTGGCTGGCAAGACATCATGAGGAATGGCAGATGGTATTGAGGGAACCAGAGATTGTCTGAAGCAGATGCAAAGAGGTTGCTAAAGGTCAAAAAACAATATGCAGAGAAGACCCCTTCCCCAGAAACCTTCCACCATATGCCCACTGCCAGCTGCCCCAATAGTAGCCACTGCCACATTGGTCCTGAACTGCCCAGTGTAATCAAAGGTTCAGAACACCCCAACTCTCGCCCTCCTGTTTGCATGTCCTGTTCACTCTTATTGTCATCACAGACTTTATTATGGAGGGATTGTGGAGGGTGGTGGCGGTGGTGGAAACTGAACTATCCTGGATTATAGAATATTGTTCCTCATCCCCAAAGCATGGTTTGGGTCAGAAGTGAGAGCCATTATTTTACAAAGTGATTGGCGAGGCTGGAGGGGGATCAGGTTAGGGAAGGTCGTGTTGTATAAAAAGGTATGCACATTGGCAGAGTGCCAGGAGCTACTTTATTTTAAGAAAAGGTATACGGGAATGGGAAAGGGGATAGAAGAGTGTGAAATCACTGGGGTTGGGGAAGGTGTGGCCACCTTGGAAGGGCTGGAAGGATTTTTGCTGTTTTTCTGTTTTTGGCCTTGCAGAGAATGAACCATTTTGGACCATGGCGCACTTTGCAGGGTTCGACAATTACGATAGCCCGACGTCCCGGGCTATTACTTCCCAGTCAGGGACAAGTACTGTTGTAAGGAGCCACTTGTCCGTGGGCAAGCATTAAAATAAAAAAAATATTGGCTGCAATACCAACTTTGCAGCAGCAGATCAAGGCGATCATGCGTTGGCGATACTGCAGCAGTCTCGCCGACCTGTCTTGTGCTGGTGGTCATCGAGCCCACAGAGCAGCACTCCGCGTGATATGGCAGGTCGGCAGCAGAAGGGCTAGAAACAGCGCCTGGAGCGGGTACAGCGCCTGGAGCGGGTACGAGCAGCGCCAAAACGGAACAGAGGAGGAGCCAGTCATGACTGGGCATGTGGCAGCAAATCCATCCGAGGCTCACGACGGGAAGGGCGACATTGGCTCCAGCGTAGGCTTGGCGACTAATCTGGGGACACGCACTGGACGCACTCACTTTCTCTCATCTTCACAGAGAGAAGGGCGTGCGTACTGTTCCCAAACGGTTTGTTAAATGGAGAGATTGATTAGGCCTCACAGTCGGCGCTACTTGTAATAAAATAAAAGCCAGGAGAGAGTAAGAGTTAGCGAGGAGGTTGGTTGGTGTGAGCCGAGGTCAGTGATCGGGCGTGTTGTGGCAGGGTGCGAAGCTGCAAGCTGGACACAAATGAAGCTGCCATCAGTTTGCTCACACAAATAAAAAAATAGGGGCTGGAGGGAGAACATTGTTGAAGCCAGCCTTTTGCTGTCTGTGTTTTGCAGAAGCCAAAAAAAAATGAGAGAAAACACAAAGTCAATAAGGGGCAGTATTACAAATAAGTGAATTGAATTTGTTCCCATATTTTATATATTTTATATAACTTAATTGAAGGAACAAGGAAATCAGGAGGGGTATACTAACCAAAATAAACAGGGAGGGAACTTACTAGTGCAGTGATCCAAGGAAACACAGTGCATTGTAACTTTTTTAGTTTGAACTGCTGTCTGGAGCTAAATTGTCTGCTAGGTTGAGACTGTGGAGTCAGTGGTGAGCCTAATAAGGGAAGGGAGGGGAGGATCAGCCACTGAGACAGCAAGAGCAGTTTGTGTTGTCAAGTTAAATGTAGTAAATGTCTATCTGTGCCAAAATAAAATTGTAGCAGTAAGGAGGAGGAGGAGGAGAAAGAAAGCAAGGAGGGCTTAAGGCCAGGGCTATAAATAAATAAATAAATAAATAAAAAAGTTGATTGGTTGATATTTTGAGGTTAGCACCGCTCATTGTAGTGTCCTTCTGCCCCCAGTGTCACCGTCTGCCACCCAGTCCACCAAACCCCCGCACCCAAAGAAACTCACACAAACACACTATATATATTTTATTATTTTATTTTATTATCACTGGAGGAAGAAAATAAGTGCCAGTGCCACAATATGCAGAACAGGAGTAGGAGGAGCAGTAAACAGCAGACTCTTTTTTCTCTCTGGTCAGTAGCCTCACGAGTATCAGCAGTGACAGCAGACTCCATCAGTAGCAATACACCACCTGAAACTGAAACACAATCCACCTCTGTGTCTAGTGCAGATAAGAGTAATAACAATGACAATGAGCCTATATCTGTGTCAGGAGATATAACTGCTGATCATCAGTGTCTTGAATTAAGCAGTGACGGCTTAACTGAAAGTTTACATCCACCCTAAAAAACGCATTTTAGTGCTCCATGAGCAGGATGAGAGGCCAGAGAGGCCAAAAAGATAAGAAATACGATCAGGAGAAAAGGGCCAGATTGTTTCAAAGGCATTGGTTAACCATTTATAACTGGCTGAGATATGATGAAAAAAAAGAACTGATGTATTGCACTATGTGCGAAAAATATCCAACCATTGCAGTACCAGCCTTTTCAAAGAAACCTAATGTTTTTGCCACTGGCTCAAATAATTTTCGAATTGAGTCACTACGTGCTCATGACAAGTCCAATCCACATTTGCTGTATGAATCAACATATTGCACACAGTGGTCAGCGTGTGGTACATTTTGATATCACTGAGTCCCCACTGTATCAAGCATTTACGCAGTTGGATCAGGGCACTAAGGTCAGATGCAACGCCTGTTCAACACAGCATATTCCATTGCCAAAAATCTGCGCCTTTCTCGGACATGGAGTGGTTTCTGCTAACTGCAAGAAAAATGGGTAACGCTTGGTTCTAATTATACCAATGATAAACGAGCCAGGGACTTCTGTGGTGCTATATCAGCAGTTATATCCCAAACCCAGATGCAGACTCTTATTGATGTTAAATATGTGACAGTTCTTGCTGGCGGTAGTACAGATTCTAGTATAACTGAGTGGGAAATGTTTTCATACGGTTTGTTGACCCAAACTCAAAACTGGTGCGAACAGTGCTTAGCCAAGCTGTGCCACTGGAACATGCACATGCAGAAGGTGTATTTCCACGTAATAACGACTGCACTTGAGTCAGTAAATCTTCCTCTAAGTAACCTACAAAATGTTCACAATGCAGGGCCATTCCTTGTTTCAGCAAATTTTGATGGGGCCAGTGTCATGATGGGTGAAAGAGGAGGAACCATAGCAAAGTTGCTGGAACACTGTCCTCAAATAATTAGTGCGCACTGTGTTGCCCATAAGTTAGAGATGGCAGTTCTTGATGTGGTAAAGAAAATACATTTGTGTCAAAGCTGGAAAGTACTTCAAGGGAATATTTAAGTTTTATCATTACAGTCCCAAAAAATGAGAGAACTAAAAGAAATTGCAAATGTCATGGATACTGATCTTGCTCACTTTAGTGCTATAAAACAAGTGAGATGGCTTGCCAGTAGGTCACGGTCAGTTCATGCAGTTCAGGTTAACCTACCCACTGTCGCTCAACACCTAGAACATGCATCTTCTGCTGCTGGTGATGAAGGTTCTAGAGCAAAGGCCCTCTTAAAGGAAGTACAGAGTGTACAATTTGTAAAATCCTATATGTACTACAAGACTTCCTGCCAATACTAAAAACCTGTCACCCAGTTTCAAAGAGATGACATAGTAATACTGGAAGTTCCACAACTTGTTGAGACCTGCCTACTCCAGCTTACGGAGCTGAAAACATCACCAGGAAATACATGGCAACTTTCCTTAGCCATTACAAACCTGAACAGAAATGGATGGAGTATGTTGTGTCAAAGAGGGAGGGAGGAGGAGGAGGAGAGGACTGTTCCTTTCCCATTCAGAGGCAACTGCCCAGAAGTCAGTTTTGTAAGAGATACGAATTGCAGAATTTAATAAATGCAGCAATAACGTATATAGATTAGAGGTTTAAAATTTCTCAGAGGTGCTCAAATGGTTCAGCTGTTTAGATTTCAAGCAGTTTGATCTGCCGAGACCAGCTAGCGGTGTTTGGGACCTGTGAACTGGCAAACCTGGTTAAATACTTTGATTTTTTCACAGAAGAGCAGCAGGAACATATAAAGTCTGAGTATGCTGCATTTAAAATGCTGCTTAAATCTTCAGCTGACAAGCCGTATTTGCAGGTCTACACAAAATTACTAAAAGAAAAACCACCACAGATTGGGCACATTATTCTTGACTTAGTTGAAATACTAATAACTATGAGTGTCTCAACTGCTAAGTGTGAAAGAGTTTTTTCTATTCAGAACCTTATCAAAACAAAAATACGGACACGGCTTTCTGATGACACACTACAGTCTCTCCTGCAGATAGCGGTAGAAGGTCCTGAACTGCATGAATTTAATCCTGATCCTGCAATTAACCACTGGCTGCTCTGTGGTCCAGGAACTAGACATGTTCATGGGCATGCTGCTGTTACTGCTGCTACATCTACTGCTGGTGGTGCCGCTGCTGCTTCCGTTTCTTCTCCTGATGAGTGATGATGATCCAATGCAAGTACTCCTAGTAGTGCTCCATCATCATCTTCCTGTCTTCCCAATCTCTAGTCAGTCTACCCCTTGATGACAGTCATGCTATATTCACAGAATGGCTTGTTGATTGATGGCCTTGGCTTCATTTCACTACAATTATCCAATCTCTTCTGAAACAGACTTCAGCCTGCCCTGCATGCACACATGGTTAGTTAGGGTCACCACCAGATGTCCTCTTTTACGAGCACATGTCCTCTTTTCCAGCTGCCAAATATTCTTCATGTACCTTCAATTCAATATCCTGTATTATTATTATTATTTTTTTATAATTTTTTACTCTCAGTCTCTTCTCCCACTGTACCTAGGACCTCCCTTGTATATGAGCTGTGAAGGAAGTGGAGATTTTAAACTTGTTTACTCAGGGTCTGGCACCAGGGCTCATCAGGGGAACTAGGTGTCCTCTTTGGCATCCCAAAATCTGGTACGGTACGGTACTCCCACACACAGTACACCGTCCCACCCTGGACCCGCCGACAATATTCAGAAAAGAAAGGAATTGGATGAGAGTCAGTCACTCAATATTGTTTTTCTCGATTTACACAGTTCTTCTACATCTACATCCATCCTAATACAATAGTACAACCCCAGACACACCATGTAATTTATTTCTACAGATGTTTGGTTAAAATTTTCATGTAAGCGTATTGGACTACCACTCGGAACTCTGGGACTACCATTTTTGACCAGACCAGTTGTCCAGGACTAGCATGCCATTTTGAAATTTGTCGATCCCTGGCACTTTGCCTGGTTTATAAGGTCAGTGTTTGCAGGGTGGAACTTCTCGCAGTCTGCTGTACAACTTTAGTTGAGAGGTGGTGGGGTGGGGTTGAGAGTTATGGGGCATGACGCAGCTCTGTGGGGAACAGCTTCAGGGCAGCCCTCAAACTGTATTGAATACTTACCTTTTTAGGAATGTTGGCTGATAACGAAGTGAAACCAGAAGTACAAGAAGTTTATTGCCATTGAGCAGGGAGAGGAGGGTGGGGCAGCTGCAATATAAGGGTGCTAGTTACGCATTCGAGCAGACTTGATAGACCACGAGACCCGTTTCTACTGGCAGACTCATATGTTTGTAAGTACAGTAGTTGTGCTGTATGTCTTTCTGGGGTTCCAGAACTCCATGCCAGTGCTTATTCTATTCAACCTGCCTTTTAATAAGGCAAATGTACTTCAGAGCCCCGTTTTCCTTTCATTTTTAATATCTGATCAAATGACACCCTAGTCACTCTTAAGCCATGTTTACACCTCGACGGTGATGTAAAATCTCCATCACTCCATGTCTGCCGTGCTGTATGTCCACAGGGCAATTCAAGTTTGCACAGCCCCCTCTTGCTCCGCTGCAAGTTGTGCCGTGCGGCTACTCTGCCTTTAGTGGGGTGTGATACTGGGAGTGAACATGCATGACAGGAAAAGGGACTGCGCAGCGGATCAGGCGCACAATCACATTTACAGTCAAGGGGAATGTGCTCAGCTTGAAACTGATGCCCTGTCCTGCGTCGCTCCGAAAACGTGGACCAAAGGCATCATCAGACAGTCCGGTGAGTGTCCACGCGTTGACATTTGCAGCACATTAACCACTGCACATGGGTTAATGTGCTGCAAATAGGGTAGCGTAAACAGGGCTTTAGTCTAGCTGGTACTGTATCAATAGTTGATGTCATGGCAAATTCACTACAAATGATGCCATTCTTGTTGGCCTTCCACTTCTAGTTTTGGTCATTACCCTACAGCAGGATATGCTGTATGTTCTTTGAAAGTCAATGTCCAAGGTAAACAGATGTGAACTTCAAATGCAATGTTTTTTTTCTTCAAGTGATTTCAGAGATATTTATTATTTTGCAGGTGTTTGGCTAGTACCTGCTGCTCAGCACGTAGGCTTTTATAAACAAACACATACACACACACACACACACACACACACACACCATTGAGGGAAGGAAACGGAGTTCAGTACAGCATTGTTTCTGTAACATAACCAAAACAGTGTAATTTCAAAACTTTTACTGATGCAGAACTCTACTACTAGACAAGTTATAGAATTATGTTTTTACACCGCTGTAGCCAAAGAGCACCTACTTCCAAAGAACTGACCCAGGAGCGACTGACGACCCATGGATAACGTTGAAAGTTACAGGGCACCATTCCATTTATAATGTTGTAATTTCAGTACTTCTCTTTCCCTCAGTCTTCTGATTTTTTTTGCTCCCACACACTACAGCAGCCCTTCCTCTACAGGGATCATCCAGTCCTGTGAACCCTATCTCTGTTTCTTCCCTCACCTTCTCCTTCTCCTCATACCCTGGACTTGCCCCTCAGGTGGGGTCAGTAGGAAGTGGGCTCCAAAACTTCTCCATTGGAACTACACAGTTTTGGGAGGTGGCAGGTAGCTGACTCTCCACTGTCCGAGAGGGCCTCCCATCTTTCCTGCAGAACTGCAGTCCCCCCCCCGTGTTGCTTTCTTCCCTGCCCATAGTGCATGACAGAGGTCACCCAGGTGGCAGTAGCACAGTGGAGACTGTGGCTCTCCTTCCCAGGAGAGTGAGAGTGAGAGCACTCACTGGGGTGCTCAGTCTTTCTCCCTTGCCTGGCCTCTGATGGATCGGGTTGTTCCCAGACCCAGCTTGCCAGCATCACGAGTGGCAATGCGAAGGCTGCGTCGACTGGCAGCTTCTCACTTCCTTTTTATTAAAGATAATTTCTATTAGAACCAGATTCATTTCCTTAGAATCCCTCTGTTCATGCTGCTTCTGAGCATCTGAACTGGGAACATACTCTGCTGCTGTTATCAGTGCAGTGTCAGTGGCTCAGTAGGTAGCACACTCGCCTCTGAGGCTGGGAGATCAGAGGGCTGTGGGTTCAGTTCCCACATCTGGCACTTGGGTTAATATCCCAGTACTGACACTGTAGTGCAGCATAAGAGGGGTGCTGCACTTCTGAGGTGCCGTCTTTCGGATGAGACGTTAAACCGAGGTCCCATCTGCCTGGATTGGTGGTAGTTCAAGTGGATGTTAAAGATCCCATGGTACTTACCGAAAAGAGTAGGGGAATTTTTTATTGACAAAACTTCAAGAAAAGTAAAACAGATACATTGTTAATACACAATAGTACAGGAAATGAAAATCAAAATCCAAAAAAGAAAAGAGAAATAAAGCTAAAAATAGGAGAAAAAAAAGAAAAAAAAAGAAAAGAAATTAATAAGAAACATCAAGTCTAAGTGATTCAGAAAAGAACTCATGTAACAGGAATGTCATTATCCATCACTCAAGGTAGATTTCTCCAATGTGACATTAATTGGGTTTGATGATGTCTGACCCTTTCATATTTATAAACATTGAATAATTCAGATTTGATTTTATACAAAAGTTCATTATAGGAGAAATGTTTCTGTTGTAAAGTAAAAAGACACCTGTTTTGCCAGATAAACCATTTAAAAACTGCAAATATAACATGTAAGGTGCCAGCATCCCATTTATCCCGATGAACAGGATAAGAACCATAAATGAGAACATCATAAGTAACATAAGCAAAAACTGGTTCATTCCAACTAGTGGCAACATAACCCCAAAAGTTTGAAATATATGGACAGAAGAAAAATAAGTGATGCATTGATTCAAGAACTTGAAAGCAACCAGGGCGGGAACAGTAACGATCTTGCAGTTGTTTATGAAACTGATTGCCTTTGACATTCAGTCTTCCATGACCACATAACCAGGTAACATCCCAAAGTTTAGGAGGAATCCTGGTATGAGCAATTAAGTTCTGTACCAACAAACGCAATTCTGCAGGACAGTTGGGAAATAACAAGAGTTCTGAAAAACAGGACTCTAATACTGAGTGATATAAAGATTTTTTACTTTTAGAAAGCAGCCAATCACTGGATATTTTCCACTGTCGTAGTTTAAGGAAAACTCCGCGGAGATGGGGTGGAACCGGAGGAAGTGAAGACGGCCCAGTCTACCAGAGACCTAGTCGTATACCAAATCCCCATGGCTTGTAAGGTAAGACCAGTCCATAATTTGGGAAATAGTTTCAATAATGGTAAAAATTTGTAAACAGGAATTGACAATAAAAAGAGCAAGGGATTAATCATATTTAGACCGCCCCGGGACACAGGCAAGTACAAGATATTGTGTTTAATGGGATTGAGACGACTACCCCAAACTGCTTGAAAAAAAATACTAAATAAGGTTGTTTCCCTTTGTATAGGTGGGGGAAAGATATTACTCAGAAATAAAAATATGGGGATTAAATAGGTACGTATCATGTAGATACGCTTAAGTTTGGAAAACTGCCATCTGTTCCAATTCTGTACCATCAATTTACCTTTCTGTAATTGAATATCCCAGTTATAGACCGCCGGCATAGAAGACCCCAAAAAAATACCCAAAATCTTGATAGGTGTCAAAGTAAAATAGATACCACACATAAGAGATTGGTCGGGGACAGCCCTACTTAAATCAAAACCCAAGCATTTAGGCATATTTAAAGACATACCAGAGAGAGAACCAAAGGAGTGGCATAAATCCACTACCAAAGGGACAGAGGAAGCAGAGGAAGTGCAAACACAGATATCATCCGCATAAGCAAGGGCCGAAAAGGAGATAGAAACCCCAGGTACTTGAATAGGGGTATAAAATTGTTCAAAGTACACAATAAAGGATCTATACTATAAATGTATAATAACGGACTAAGTGGGCAGCCCTGTCGAACCCCTTGCTTTACTGGAAGCATAGGCCCAAGATGCCCATTGACCAAAGGGGATACTGTAGCTGTTTTGTATAATTTCTGTAACGAAGAAACAAAAGTAAGTGGAATACCATAATGAAGTAAAGTGAGCCACAGAAAGTTATGATTCATGGAATCAAAAGCCCTTTGTTGATCTAGGGATAAAATAAAGCCAGGCAAGCCCAGTGAAGTAGAATTATCAAAATCCTCGAAAAAAGCAACTGGTCAACTAGAGATCTGTTGGGAAGTGCAAGTCTGTGCCAAGAAATTAAATAAGAGGATGCCGTCAACAGTCATGTATTTAAAATTTTCATCAGGAGTTTCAAATCAACATTCAATAAGCTGATAGGCCTCCAGTTGAAAGGAGCTGTTTGTCACCTTTCTTAAATAAAAATCAAAACACCCTCATCATTTCCAAGGGACAGTCAGAGTGTGTCAACAAATCATTATAAACATCTGCAAGTTCTTGGGAACAGATAGGGCCCAACAATTTATAAAATTCAGTAGTAAGACCATCCAAACCTGGAGCATTTTTGCATGAAAGAGTGTTAAGAACTGTAAGAACTTCCTGTGGTGTAATGGGAGTAAGTAATGCATCCAAAAGAGATTGCGGACAATCAGGAACAGCAACATTGCGAAGATAAGCACGAGCTGAATCCAGGTCAACTGAGCTTTCTGAAAAGAGTCGACACATATGAAGACACCTCAGTCATCATATCTGCTAGTGACCGTTTAACCTGACCGTCCTGCCCCATTAGACTGGTAAAAATCTTTTTACCAAGCTCTCTTTGTTTCCCAAAAAAGGCAAATAGAGGCAAACCACCTTCTGCATCGAATTGTTGTTGAAATTTTAAAACTTGGGACTGGTGCCTATGAAAGGTGCCATTTTGTCCATGACAATATTTATTTGGGATGAAAAATCATGCTTTATAGTCTGGGCCAGGGACATAAGTTTCTGTAATTGTTTCCGAAGTTGTAAATAAGAAATATAAGCAGCTGAACGTTGAAATGTCCCAAAGGATTTCAATAGGGAAACAACATCTGATTTAGTATCCAACCACCAAAGCAGTGGGTCATCGTACATTTCGTATAGTGGTTTCCTTGCCATCATAAAAGCTTGTAAATGTTCCAAAGTATCTTGACAGAGAAGCAACTGAGAATTAAGCTTCCAGAGACCCCTGCCAAAGGAACAGGCATCTGGAGACCCAACCCGTATGCACAAAGCACTGTGATCAGAAAATTTCACCGGGGTAACCCATGCTTAGCGTAATGGTAGTATTTTATTAATAAAGAAAAAATCAATCCTTGTGGCCAATGCACCTCTGTGAAAGGTAGGAACAGGAGCCACATGAAGAGAAGCATAAGCATCAATCAGTCCAGCAGTGTGAACCACACCCGCTAAACATGTCATGTCACAAAATATTTTCGTAGTTTTTACTCCCTTGCTTCTATCCCTGTTGGATAGGCCGCAATTAAAATCTCCACCCAAAATAACATTATGGGATGTATGCAAGAAAGGTTGTAAAAGTTTAAACAAATCCACCCTGGTTGCTTTAGTTTGGGGTGCATAGACATTTAGTAAGCGATAACATGTCCCAAGGAGTACAACATCTAAAAGTAATACTTGACCTGGAACTAAATCAATTAGCTTCAAAAGTTTTATCTCTGAGGAAAAAAGAATTGCCACCCCCGTACATCTGTCGAGGCCTAATGACCAAAATGAAACCCCCGTAGACCAACGCGGAGAGGCACCTGTAAGTTCAGCCAATGTATGGAGACGTGTATCTTATAGAAAAAAAATATTACAGTGCAAGGTTTGTAAGAGGGAAAAAAAAGCAACCTGTCTTAACTGATTTTTAATGCTGTTTACATTAAGAGAACAAAAGGTCAAGGAAGAAATGTAATCCTTCATGGTGGCTTGCGTTTATTCTTTTTCCCTTTTTTTGAGACTGCAGTAGTAGATTTTTGAGGGAGGGCCGGGGGTAGAGAACCCTCGGAAGGTACTTCCACTGATTGTTCTATGGCGTCAACTCCAGACTGTGAGGATTCGGAATCAGCGTCAGACACATCCTGTGCTGATAGAAGGGCATGAAATCTATTAGTAGTGGGGGTATTCGCCAATTTAGGAACTTTTGTAGCAGGTTGAGCATTGTAGGACTTAATCCTGGGTCGCTCTGGGTGGAAAAAAGAAGACCTGGGGAGGTGGTGGTGGTGGGGGGGGGCATAGAAAGGTCTTCTATAGGAAGAGAGAGGTCTGAGGTGGAGGGTCAGGTAGTGGTACATCTGGACCTGGGGCCAACACAGGGAGGCGGGGGGGGAGAGGAGAGTCACGAGAGACGGGAGGGGCGTATGTATAGGAAGGTACCTCAGCAAAAAAGGGCTTAGCACGGGATGAAGAAAGGGTGGTTCTAGAGTTCTGCAGTAGCTATCAACAAACGTTAATCTTCAGGATCCTGAGTGTCCGAGTGTTGGTGAGTTGCCACAGGGCAGGTGGCGTAAGTATGTCCGTGAACAGCACACAGGGAACAAAGAGCTGTACTACGACAATGTTCACTTACATGTCCTAAAGAATTACAAAGGTTACAACGCAGCTGATCACAGGCACTACTAATATGACCAGGTTTGCCACACCTGTAACAGGATTTAGGCTGACCAGCATAAACAGCACCCCGCTTTGTCCTAAAAACACAATTTGGAAGATGTTGTAAACCATCTGCTGTAGAATGTAATAAAACCCGAATCCTCCATCCCCCTGTCCAGATATCTTCTGAGTCAAAAATTGCCTCAGATTGGCCTAGCAAAGTACATCTCAATTTCGACCAAAAAACAAGATCTGTAATGCTAACACTTTCATTCCTAAAAAGGACGGTGACAGTTTTATGTGCTGGCTTTGTAAGGGGAAAGACTTCAAAGGGGGACCAAAATGGAGTTCGTTTTACTAAACGTAATCTAGCCCAGAATTTCTCCAAACCGCTATGTTGCTTAAAAGTAACATCGAAGGTTTTCTCACCAGAAACATGTATTAATGCATACAATTCAGTAGAAGAAAAATGCAGACTATCTTTTAACAATGATTTCGCCACATATGTCCTATCAGGAAAAACCTCCAATCCACCTTTATAAACTAGCCGAACTGCATTATGCCTTTTGGCAGTATAAGAGGAGGAACGAAACGGAGGCATAGGAGTGGGGTGCAGGACGTTCCGGGCCAGGCAAAGAGTCCGGTGAAGGGCCCTCTGTGTTGCGAGACTCCCCTGGGTCAGGTAAAACACCTGCAACTGAAGGGTCCAAATCCTGATTTGGTATCGAATCCTTAGGAGGTGCCTCTTGTTGTGGAAGAAACCTGAGTTCAGGAGACTGGGTAAAGGAAAGTTCAGGGGGTAAAGTCAAAGGAGAAGCAGAAATTTCTTCAAGTTGAATATCAGATTTAACAAAGGGAGCCACCTGAGAAGCAGGAAGTACTGGCAACTGTGCAGGGGAGGCATCAGACTGTTTCTTCGAAACCCCTGGCATGGTGATCGGGGAAAAGCCTGAGATCCATGCACCAGAGTCGGAATGCCGAGCCCATCCTGCAGATTTCAGGGCTGTAGAAACCGACCAAGAGGCGTCGGCGTCCTCGACCTGATCAGCCCAGGAGCGGGGTGTGTCAGCTTGAGAGCGTTTGACAGCAGTTTTGCAAACTCGCAGACAATTAGCAGGAAAAGAAAAGACTGATGCAGCGCTCTGGTCAGTGGGCAAAGTGACATAAACAGTACCTTTTGAAGAAAGACCAGAAGAAACTTTGTTCCAAATTTCCACAGGAGCAGCAGTCGCCCGAGAGCTGGCATCAGTTACCGAATCAACCTCGCTGTCATTCGGCACAGGTACTGCTGTCATTGGAGTCTCAAACAGAGGTTCTGCAGTTCTTGGACGAGTAGAATGAGCAGAGAGAGCCGAGGTGGAAAACTGAAAGGTAGAAGGCAAGGTTTCCGAAAACGGAGTCGTAGGTAGAGAGGCCACACGTAATGAGTCTGCAATAGACGGAACATCGGAAGAAGCTGTCAGTGCTGTAATTAATGCTGGTTCCATCGGAGCTTCGAAAAAAACGTCAGTATCTGTAGTTTCCATCGATATAGAGGTAAGTGGCCCCATGGCCTGCAGCCCATCCTGCTGCAACGAAAGCTACTCAGCAACTGAGTCTTCCATCCTGAGAGTCAGCAAGTCCCCTACTGGCCACAGAGCGCCAGCAGAGTAGGGGAATTTCTCCGGTGTCCTAGCCAAATTTCCCTCATTCACTAAAAAAAATACCACCAACAGCTTTATCAGGTTCAAGGTCAGTTGGCATTCATCTGTATCCCCCTCCCCTGGGCCGTGCCTGAAAATAGGCAGGATTTGTCTAGTGCACTTACCTGGTCAACAAAAAACTAAATAAATTAAAAAAAAAAAAAAAAATTATGATATAAGTTGCAGACTGGGGTCTTACCCAAGGAGGGTGTTATGACATCATGAGCAGACAGGCAGCAAGAGCATGTAAAGAATGCAGATTCGGTTTAATGCAGATATTCCTGGCAATAAAAATATGAGGGAAAGAGGAATGCAGAAAATAGGAAATACCATATTTCATCAAATTGCAGCCACTCCCATTTTGTAGCCAACTTCGTTTTCAAGCCGCACCCATTTTCAGTAAAGAAAAAAGTCCACATAAAAACAGACCCCACCTCAGTATGAGGCAGGGCCCAATTAGAATATACAGAAAATGTACTTTTTTTTACATTCTCTGATTTTATATAGCTGTAATTTATCTGGTTGGTCCTGCCTCCCTCTGTTCTGCTGGCATTTTACAATTCAGTGCCGCGAGCAGCTCGCTTACATAACCACCTCGGCTGTCCTGAGAATGACATGTGGTATTGCATCTGGTCTGTCCATTACATCTATGGATCCTGCAGCTTCTAATAGCTCCGGTTTGGAGCATACAGGTCTTGGCCCCATACCAAGACCAGATATAGACTGACAAGTCTGTATCTGGTTTTGGTATAGCACCAAGACATCTACACGCCAAACCAGAGCTATTAGAAGCTGTTGGAATATATAGATGTAATGGACAGACCCGCGGCTGATCCCCACATGACACGTCATTCTCGGGACAGCTGTAGGTGGTTGTGGGCGTGCCGCTCGTGGCACTTAATTGTAAAATGCTGGCAGCACAGAAGGAGGTAGGATCGGCCAGATAAATTACAACTATATTAAATTGGGGAATGTAAAAAAAGGTACCTATTCTGTATATTCTAATTGGGCCCTGCCTCACACTGAGGTGGGGTCCGTTTTTATGTGGACATTTCCCTTTCACTTAAAGGATGCTGCCCCTGTTTTAAGCCCCAGCTGCAAGTCGGTACAGTGTGATCAATAGTACACAACTTGACAACAGTTCAGTGTAAAATTCAGTGCAGATGCCAGACTAAATACAGGGACACTTGGCACACTTTATTCATCTGCAATAAGGTGTAGTATGTATGCAAAAAAACAAACAACTTGAGGACAGCAAATGAAAACTAGTCAGTTACAGTCAATTCTGGTCAGAAAAAAAAAATCTGTTGTTCACCAGTAGCATCCAGCTTCACATCTGCATCTTCATCTGATCTACCCTCATTCTCGATCATGAAATCTGTACCAGTACCTGGGGATAAGTATAATTAGAATGAGAAACAGAACAAGAGAAAGGGGGGAGTCATATCAAATTATACTGGTTACCTCCACTGTCTGTTGCACTCTTACTTATTCAGGTCAGGCGTCTTTCTGTTTCATCATGGGTCTCATAAAACACGCCATTTTCTCTAGTGCAGTGAATAATGTGCATGTCTGTGCTGGTTATGCCAAAGGTCTGATGCTTCTTTATAATATTCTCTTTAGTGACTGCATTCCATGCCTCTTTTACTCACTCAGTAGCCCCGTTCACACGGCCAATTCTGCGGTGTTGTTGGTGTCGCACAGTAGCAAGATCATTGCTGCTGTGCACATCTGAACGCCACAGTTTTGCCATTTGCGGGTTGCATTTCATTGTGACCACAATCCCTCTTTTCTTGGAATCGTGTAGTGGTGTGGGCGTTTTGTACCATTTTATTGGGCCGTCTGAACAGCCTGCGCCACCCACAACCTTGTGACAGGCTTTTCCCTTCCTGCACTTCTGGTTGTTTCGGGTGCAGTCATACTAATTTTTCCAACCCAAGTTCAGCTAAAGGTTGTTTTTGGTACTGTAAATACAGCTGAACTCTGGGAAGTGATTCTGTTTGTAAACTGAGGGGTACAAATTGCAGAAAACGTGGTCTGTGAGTCAAGACGTGACACTGGGCATGCACATATGCATATGGAAGACCCAGCCACGATCTTCCTGGTGGCATCACCCCAACTCATCCACTCCCCCCAACAGAACCTTCCTCAAAAAGCCGGAACTTCTCTGGGAGCATCTACAGCACTCCAGGGCCATGCCGTCTGAATGCTGCTTCACAGCGTTTCAGCAAGAATGGCCACAACGATCAACACGGCGCTGGTGTACACCTTCGCCATGTGAATGAGGCAAATCATTTTCTGCTAAGAGCGAGCAAGTAGTGGGTTACCAGCAGCAGTGCCTTCCCTCTCCTCAGTCACCAACCATAGACTGTAACATTTACAGAAATGGGCTTTTAATAGGATTTTCCAGGACATGTTAGCCAGTTGCAGAGATTTTGTGCAGCCTCCAGGGATTGCAGACATTATGTTGTTTTTTTCTTTCCACTCTGGATTTAACAGCAGGGGAGATACGGCATTGAAAAGTCTCCCACACTAGGAGAAAATGGTCAACTCACTGCCTGTTAGCCTGCAACTCAGATATATGTTCCAAGGAGGATGCCTTGGGGGAATTTTTTTTTGTGTGATACTCAGATGCTGCTGTGCTGAGTCCCAAGTTGCTTATTTTATTTATTTATTTATTTATTTATCAAGTCTAGGATTACAAATACCTTTGAGCCATGGCTCTTTTACAAAGGTTCCATGTCAGAGAGATACAAATCATGGGGAACATCAAGACGGACATTACAACAATGTGGGCATTGCAAACAGAGTACAGATTAATACAGTTCAAGGGTAGCATTGTAACAAGGCAGCCAGCGGCATTTGTCAGAGAAAATAGACAACAGATAAGAAGTGCCAGAGTCATAGGGAAGGGGGGGGGGAGAAGGAGTGTAGAAAGGGTGGCGAGAAGGTGAAAAGTGCAGCATTGGGTATACCAAGATGTGAGGGTAGAATCCAGTGAGGAGGGTAGGGGAAGGGGGGGACAACTAGAGCAGAAAGGGAAGTGGAGAAACAAGGTTAAGTTGGGCAGTCACAGGAGCTGTTGGTAGTGAGATAGTCCCGGAGCCTAGTTTTAAACATACCAATAGTTGGGGCAGAGGAGATGGTTGGGCTGAGGCCATTGAACCAGAGTGGCGCTCGATAAGCAAAAGAGTGTTGTCCCTGTGAAGTGTGACAGTGAGGGACTTTCAGTAGCTGTAGCGTGGATCTCCTAAGGCACCATTTGTTAATTCGTTGTTGTAACAGAGTTGAGACCCCAGAAGGTGCAAGGCCAAGGTAGATTTTTTTCACCATGGAGCAGGTGAGAAACTTTATGTGGTTTGATAGTTGGAGCCAGCCGGTCTGAGTGTACAGGTCACATGTGTGGGTGAGACGGTGAGCACCAGTGATGAGCAGACATACTTTATTTAAGGCAGTTGAGAGGCATCTAAGGGCTGTGGTTGTGGCCGAGCCATAAATGATGAGACCATAGTCTATTACAGAGATCACAGAGCTCAGGACTGCAACCGTCAAAGCTTCTGGCGTGAGGTGTGGTCTGTGTTTGAAGAGGAGACCAAGCTGTGTATTAGCAGCTCTAGCTACATTATCTACATGAAGTCCAAAGGAGAAATTAAGGTCAAGCTGTATCCTGTATTTGAAGGACCCCACCTGATCTAGAGTGTTCCCTGGGTGGTGGAGATAGCCAAGTGGTGTAGCTTGTGTGGGTTATGAGAGCTGCAGAAGAGCATATATTTGGTTTTCTTGTCATTGAGGACCAGTTTATGATTAAGAAACCATGTCTCTACAGAACTGAAACCAAGTTGAAGGTTGTGTTGAAGAGTTGCAGGATCTTTGTGAGTGGAGAATACAACAGCATCATCGGCATATAGTGTGATCTGCTCAGAGCAGTGGTAAGGAAGGGAGTTTAAGAAAAGGCTAAAAAGGAGGGGTCCCAGTATGGATCCCTGTGGGACGCTCGAGCAAACAGGCAGGGTGTTAGAAAGTGAGTCCACAATTTTTACTCTCTGCGACCGGTTTTCTAAGTAGCTTTTAAACCAGAGAGAAGAGTCAGGTGATAGCCCGGCATTCAGTAGTTGGTGTATTAGTAGTCCATGGTGTACTGTATCAAAGGCCTTTGGAGAGGTCGATGAAAACGGCCCTTGTGAGAAGGCTGTTGTCAAGGGATTTGTGCAAAGCTCCAGTGAACTCAAGAAGGGCTGTGGTGGTGCTGTGACCTTTCCGGAAGCCATGTTGTTGTGGTCAAGGTATATTGTATTTATCCAAGTGGTCGGTAAGTTGATCAGCCACGATGCACTCGAGTGCCTTAGAGAGTGGGGGCAGTATGGAGATAGGACGATAATTTGAGTGAATCGTCTTGTCCCCACTTTTATGGACGGTTGTCACGGTGGCTGTTTTCCATAGGTCCGGGAATTTTCCACAGCTGAGAGAGGGTTTAGGATTTTTGTTAATGGATGAATTACCTCATCGAGGGTGAGCAACAGAAGCTTAAGGTCCAGGGTGTCGCTACTAGATCTAGATTTAGAGATAGCTGCAGTAATAAGGTGAGCTTCATTCAGCCTTACCTTTCTGAAGTAGAAGAGGGGATGGTTAGACTGAGGGGCTGAGGTATTTGGGAGTAGGCCCTGTTTTCGAAAAAGTCATGGGTAGAACAGCACTAAGTTCTAAAAAAAGTGTTAAAGATGTTTGCGATCACCTTGGGGTCAAGGGTTGAGGATCCATCAACCATTAACATGGCCAGAGAGGTTTTTGGCTGCTTCCCTGTGACATCCTTGATATTGTCCCAGAAAGCATGACCATGTCCCCATGTATTGGTGAGAGTGTCTTTGTAATAGGTGGATTTCATTAGCCTTATGGCTTTTGTGCAGGCATTTCGTGCTTGTTTGTAATTTTGGATGTCCAGTTGTTTGCCAGTGGCCCTGGCAGCTGCCCAGAGGTGATCCCTTAGTTTCAGCTGTGAGAGAAGAGCCGCAGTGACCCAATGGTTAGAGAGAGATTTTGTTTTGCGCCTTTTAGCAGGGGCAAAGAGGTTGCAGGCTTTGTTGAAAATTGAGATGAAGTGATCAAGAGCTAAGTTAACATCTGTTGCTTCTAGATGGGTAGCCAGTCTTGTAGAAGCAGGTGTTGTTTGAGATGTGGAAGTTTTCCACGAGGAAGGACTCTGCTAGCGATAATTTTGGGAGGGGCTTAAGGAATTTGTTAGACCATGCACACATGACTGGGGAGTGGTCACTGAGTGAGTCTGGAGAATGGTCATACGAGAAATCCTTGTGGGGTGAGTGGTGAGGACCCAATCCAAGAGGGTACTGGTGCCAGTCTTGTAGTTAATCCTAGTAGGGGAGTTTACCATTTGCGTGAGGTTAGCAGCTGAGATGGAGTCTTTATAGGCACTGGCACTCGATGCTAACCAGTTTATGTTGAAATCCCCTAGTAGAAGAAGTTCAGCTTCGGGAAGCTGCTGCATTAGACTTCTCAGTGGGACATGAGGCTGTGGCGCCTTGTGCAGTTTGTTTGCAAGCAGACATCCTTTTCTAACTTAGCTTCAAGACTCCATATGCTTGTCTGCCACTCGTGGACTTCATACCCATCGAGCGTTAGTGCATTGGCCACAGGACGACTGCCTTCTACCGCTGCATGACAGGCAACAGAAACTTTAAAGTTGAGCCGACAGCACATGCCGACATGCGGTAGCTCACAAAGCTTATGTGACATCTAAAGAGCTGATCATAGTTGTGGGCACCCTGAATTATAGCTACCCTCAATTAGAAACTGGTGGCAAAAACAGAGAGGTCGAATTGAAGCTGCAGCTTCAGTTCCTGTAATATACGGTATATACTGAGTTGTTTCCAGATATAGTTTGTCAGAGTTTTCACTGAAGCAGCAGCAGCAGTAGTAGCTCTTTTTTCTGTCTGTATTCCCCTGCCATCGAACTGCCCCTTCTAGCTAGTCCCATTACCTCCTCCTTCAAGCCCCCCATCCTCCAGCTTTCCATCACTTACTCCCTTCAAGGTTGCCCTTTCCCCTCTGGAGGTCTGGATCCAGTGGCGGGAGAACCCGGTCAGTGGAATAGGGCCTGCGGGTGGCTGGCTGTCATCCTACCTGGTCAAAGTGTATTTCCTCCACATTTTCTCCCTCCCTTATGAGCGACTCCTGCTGCACTACAACCTGTTGACACCCAGGTCTGTCCTTCCCCCCAAGGGAAGACAGCATTTGCTGGGATGCTTGTTCCTCCTACCCCTGCCATGTCACCAGCATCCCAAGCTTTCACCCAAAGCTTTTTCATCAGCATCACTAGCGATAGCCCTATGGCTGTACCCATGGGCTGGCTTGACTCATGTGCAGTGCTTTTCAGAACTGTAACAGGCAACACCTTTAAGTTAACATTGTTACTGGAGAGGATAAGGGCCATAAATAAAGAATGACCTGGAAATTGGGAGAGGTTTTCAAGGACACGACAGCTGAAATATGCACAAAAGTGCAAGTTAATGCACATAGTATCCACCAAAAAAAGGAATATAGGATGAATGGGTTGGTGGTGGAGAGCATATCAGAGGAAAGGGACCCGGGGGGGGGGGTTAATAATGGAGAACTGGAAGGCATTGGCACAACGTAGTAGGGCTCTGGGCAAGACAGAGCTGATGCTAAGGTGCATAGGGAGAGGGATCAGTTGTAGAAGAAGAGAGGTAATACATCCATTTATAGATCTCTGGTTCACCCGCATTTCGAGTATTGGGTGCAGTTTTAGAGCCCGCACTTGAGGAAGGACAAGGACAGACTAGTGGTGGTGCAGTAATAAGTCCCCAAAATGATACAAGAGCAACAGGAAGGTCTTTGAGAAGAGTCTGGGGGCTCTAAACATGTACAGTACACACCAAAGGACATGAGAAAGTGGGGTGACAAGATTGAGACGTTTATGTACCTCCGTAGAATAAACAAGGTCGACAGCTGCGAGCTTCTCAAAATAAGCAGTAACACGGATACCAGTGGAGGTTCAAGAAGGCTGTCAGGAACTATTTTTTTTCTCAAAAAGAGTGGTGATGGACTGGATCAAGCTTCTGGGGGAGGTCATCAGGGTTGAATGAAAAGGGAGTGGGACTGGCACATGCACACTGAGGTATGTAAAAGTATTTCTTTTTTTTTAATACAAATTCACTAGCCAACCTATTGAGCCACTCTGACTGGTACTCCCTAGATCTGCAGGCAACCCAAGAAGCACAGGATGGACCTCCTGTGGATTCCCACCCCCAACCCCTTGGGATGTACCTTCCTCACCTTGACAGTACATGACCCACTTATCTGGTCACAATGACAGTGGCTTTCCTAGTGCTAACCAGGGGCTGATCGGAAGCTGGCCTGCTGTGACTGTGCGAGGCATGCAGGATGTCATCTGCCCAGCAGTACTCTCCTTTCTTCCTTTTTAGACCAGGAGAAGCCAACATGCAATGACACTTCTAGGCATACTGTGTGCACGTCCGCACATACCGTGCTGGCGCGAGCCACTCCTCCCAACGTGTTGTATGCTCGTGGAACTTTCCTCTAGCCTGCACTGGATGTCCATATAAAGTCAGGAGCTATGTCCCACCATCACCAGTGGAGGAGAAGAGCTGTTATCTGCTTAATCCAATGACCCTGTCCGGCCCTCTGATGACCCAGTGTCATATCTGACATTGTGAGCAGTACTGCTACCACTGATCAGATGGGCTGGCAGTACATATGGGCTTGGAACACTTACTTGTGTTGAAAATGCCAGTCTTGTACAGAGGCTAGGCTTAGTAAATCCCCTCTTGCACTGCCTGTACCAGTTCTGTACAGTGGGGTACAGTGTTCAGTCAGTATATGCTCTTTTGCACTGCCCCAGTTCTGTATGTGACTGGGTGAAGCAGATACAGTTCATTACATTCTCTCCTGCACTACACCTACTATCACATCTTATTGTCAGACTTCCTGTATGTAAATCCTACTTGTAGGCAACACTTTTTTCAGTGCTATATGTTCCTACTGACTCAAATGGACCTCAGTGTATGTGAACTTGAGATTGCATTAGCGCTTGGCTTGTTGTTAGGGGGAATGTAATAATTGCTCATCTTTATTTCTGTTTTCTTTCTAGAAGAGACTGCAACTCAGACTGTGTATATGAGGGCTTAAATCTGTTGCTGAGACCCCCAAACACATTCCACATGTGATCTGATCAGGTCTAGCTGTCTGATTTGTTACATGGGTCTGGAGATCACTGAACAGTTCCTCTTGTTCTCTTTCCCTGATTTTTGTCTTCTTATTGAAACTGTCATCGAGGCACAGGTCAGGAAGCATAGGAAAACCAGGAGCAGTTTCAAAATTCGCAAACAGCGTTTTATTTTTCTCAGCAGCAAAATTAAGATTAAATTATATTCAGTATAACTGTTTACAAAGGCAGTAAAAACAGAGAAAACTAAGTCCTTTTTCTGAGGGTATCTCATAATTCCAAGTTTGTCTCTCACTCTCCTTGTCTCTCTAACAAAAGCAGTGCTTCTCTTTTTATAGGTCTTTGCCTAGGAACCTCATTAAGATATGTTCTGTTTCTCACAGAATGTTCTTGTAAGTTTCATTCCTTGCAGGTGCAACCAATAAAAAACATAGTGACCCAGATCTGACCTCTTGTTTACAGTTCTGCAAAAGGCTTAAAAACTGCATCTCAGGTTAACCCATTGAGTTCCAAATAGCTTTTTGCAACCATTTCAACATTAAAACTATACACAGTTTTAAACAAAAAGATCCCAGTTTCACATACAGTTTTACACAGAGGTTCACTTATGTTTTATAACTGCAGATGTGCAGAGGGGAAGAAAAGGCAGAAATAGCAAGGGAAGGCAAGGAGATAGCAAGAGGCGGAGAATTGCAAAACCACTGTAGTGATCAGTTCCTAGGTCTCACAAGACAATTTGGTTGCACATCCAGACAGAGAAGAGACAGAAAAGGAGAGGAGAGAACAGATCCTTGCATTTAAACTCCTTCTGCACAACAAATGAGGCAGGGTCTTATTCAACCCTGTCACAATTACCCTTATCCCCCAACCCTATGAACTGTGGCCTTGACAGTCAGCTCAGTGCAAGTCAAAGGTCAGCCGACTGGTAGTGCAGAGATGCCAGGTGGCTTACGGTTTACATCCTGGTGAGCAAAGCTCCTCACCTCAGTGGCGTGCCTGGTCCCAGTCAGCCTCAGTGTGTGATTCTGGGGCTTGAGGGTGACAGCTCATCTTCCATGTGGCAGCTTGTGACCCTGTCACCACATAGTGGGCCAACTCTAGCTTCTCTTGTTAATCTGGAAAAAGCATGTAACTCTTTTACTAGCCTGTTAGAACAGTCTTCCAGGGCCAAAGCAACTGATTACTTTATATATTGTGTAAAGTGATGGTGGTTTCCCAATTTACAGCAAACTGTGAGCTGTTTGTTTTGTTATTAGTTCTAAAATGTAGTTTGTGCAGCCTTTTTCAGGCATAGTTGATACGCTATTGATTTTTCAGAAAAACCCAAAGGCTCTTAAGCACAAGTGACTTGTACTTATAACTAACTGATAACTTAGTTTCTCATCCTTAAGGTGATGAGGCCATGATATAGAAAAATGGCACTGCATCATGTTTTACTAGGACCTGCAGACACTCAGCTGTAGGAGGATAAGGAGCAACAGATGGAAACTGCTGTGCAGCAATTTTGTTTTTAAAAGCCGGTTGCCAGCATAATTTATTTCTTTAGTTCATTTACCCAGAATAGCCCCTCTGAGATTCAGCATCTGTTTAAAGTGGGGGTCCTGCTTCTGTCTCATTCTCATCTGGGAGGTCAGAAGCACAGGAGGGTCAAGTGACGTGTTCAAGGTCAGGCAGTGGAGCAACTGTAGTGGTGGGCTTCAGTGTCATCTCCCGTTTCACAGTTCAGGACTCTAACCAGTAAACCACACTACCTTCAGACAATGAATGACTGCATATCTGTTAAACTTACTTTCTAAGTGCATCAGTCCTACAGACTCCATTTTGTCCCTTCCTGCTCAACTCTCCCCCCCTTCCATGTACTTCATGATAGACAAATGGACTGTGCACAGCTTTTGGGACATCTAAAAGCATTGCTGATGTGAACACTGCATGGATTATTAAATGGGAACTAATGTTAGCACGTTGAGAGCACCTCTGAGCTGAGAATGATAATGAGGCAGAAAGCAGCCATGTTTTTTTCTTGAGCACCATTCCTCAAATTCAGTTTATGAACTGTAACTTCTACCTAGATGGTCATCACAGTTGCAAAGAAAGGATCTCTGTATATCATCTTTCCTGAAGGGGGCAACTAATCAGTGTACCACTCCTCTGGTGCCGTAGTGTCAGTGTTGGGCATTAACCCAAATTCCTGGTGTAAGACTAGAACTGATGACCTTCCTATTGTCCAGCCCAAAGGTGAGCATACAACCTACTGAGCCTCTGACACTGCTAATGTAGTTCCTTTCATCCTGAAATGATCTCAATATACTATTGAGTTAGTAGATAGAAATGCACAGTCATGGACAATTGTGTTGTAACCTGTTTCACAAAAGGAGAAAAAGTTGGCTAGGACTCCAGGGTGGAGTGAGGGTGGGGTATCCCCTACTCTTTTCAAGTAGTGCCATGAGCTCTTTAATTTCCACCCGGATAACCACAAGAAATGGGCAGAGGTGACTGTAATAACCCATCTGAAAGACTCCACTTCCAACTGGGCAGCCTCCCAAGTACTGCACTGCAGTTATTACATTGGGTATAACTAAGTCCGTATTTCAGTGTGTTGTGTATGACCAGTGACCCCCAAGGGACAAATTCTACCACATGAGCCACATTGACAAGGAAGTGACAGGAACACTGAGTGGCCATATTACACCCTCCACAGAGCTCACCTGTGACTGTCCACTCTGTAACAGAACTGACTGGAATATTAGTCTGTTCTCTTTTCCAGTGCTTCAGCACACTGCTGTTTTACGTGTGAAAAGAAACAACAGTGATTCATTTTAATCTGTCTTTTATAAAACGCCATAGTCCATGTAGTGAAGCAGACTCCGAGGGCTACCATTTTAGGAATCTGGCGAAGCTGAGTGATTTAGCTTTCAACATTTGTTCTGGTCGAGGCATGGGCTCATTGTTAAATAAGCAAATACCGTATTTACTCGCTGTGACCAGGTGGATGCAAGTGACGTGACTGCAGTGTCTTGTGGCTCTTCTTATTTTCTCAACCCCTCTCAGAAATTTAGACACATTTAATAAGATCAAAGGAATAACAGCAAGATAATTAGTTTGACAGGGAGAAAGATGATAGTGTCATTGGCATAAAGATGTATGCTGGTATTATGAACAGAGACTAGCAATGAGTGGTCATTTATGAACTGACTGAATAACAGAGCTCTGAGAATGGAGTCCTTTGGGACTTCGAGGGTAAGAGAGCTTGGTGGAGAGAGTTTACAGTTAACTTTAACTTGGTGTGGTCTGCTTAACAGATAATGTCAGATCCCAGCCTACCCTTATTTTTGGGCCAAAGTTTGCTGAGGAGGATGCTGTGGTCTACAGTGTCGAAAAGGCCACAGTAAGTTTAATGAAAGTCGCCCGGGTGGGGAGGACAAAGTCAAGTGCAGGTGCTAGTTCATTCATCACTTATAATTGCACAGAACAGGTAGAATGCTTCGGACAGAAACCTGATTGCTCCTTGGTGAATTTGTTATGGTGGCAAATGTGATAGAGTAGTTTCTTATGCACCAGGTTTTCAAGGATTTTCTTAGTATAGGGAGAACCGGAATATTTTTAATTACTAGGTATTTTATATTATGTATTTTGCTGTGTAATTATACATTAATTGATGTATTTATGGATGTATATTGTTGCTATGTATTTTCTATATCTAATTACTGACGGGCCTTTTTTTTGTTGTTGTTACACACAGCTAAGCATGTGATACTCACCACTGTAACTAGTTGGTTATAATGTCAAGTGCAAGCCAGTTTCAAACTGTCAATCATAGCTGACAGCTTAAGCGCATAATAAAAGAGCGTGGTCTCCGAAAACAGTGTGTCTGCCCAGTGTCTCTATTTTGTCCTCGTGTCTGCTAGGTCTTCACCTACAAAACCTCTCATCTACCCCAAATTGTTGTGGTAGCACGGTTAAAAACAAAAGAGGAGCTGCCACATAAAAATTGGGTTGTTCACAGCACCTGTAAGCTGTGAAGGAGTGACATGTCGAGCATGGAGCAAATGGCTGCTGAGAGTGAAAGTGGTGATTCACGGGGGGGCATGGCCAGCAGCGGAGCTCCAGTAACAGCAGCCTAATGTTCGAAATTAAATAAACTACACTTTGAAATGGAAGAAACAAGCTACAAAATTGGAAGTTTGAAGATCTAAATGTCATCTCACTCATGGTAGCTATTTGGGAGAGACGGACAGAACTAACAGAGCAGCAGCTAGCAGGGAAGGTATCCACGCAAAGGAATCAAAACCTGGTACTAACAAAGACTCTAGTGTGGGGGTTGGGGACAAGCCTTCCACTTCCTCGCAACCATCTAATGCTGCACTCTTAAGAGCAATTCAGAAGCTGGATCGGAAAATGGAGGACTTTATCGCCCAATTCAAAATCCTGGATACTAAAGTTAACTTGCTGGAGGAAGAGACTAAACTGTGACGAAATCCGCAACTACATCATTGACGGTTACAGCGAGACTGACAAAGGAAAATACAGTAATATGGAGGAGACTCAAAAATCTAGATATTTTATTCAGAGCAACACGTGCGAATATTGGGAATACAAGAAGATGTTGAAGGAGAGGACTGTGTGGGCTTCTTAACTACTTTTTTCTTGGAAACTGTGAAGGTGCAAGAGGAACTCTCGGTGGTCAAGGCCTACAGAATTACTCCTCATGGTGCGAGAGGCCACACAGCTATTAATCAAGTCCTACCTCGCACTCTTCTTGTGGTACTGGGATCAACACGAGATAAAGAAATAGTCATTGCACAAGCCAAGAGAAAGGATCCAATGGACTGGGAAGGACATGAAATACATATTTTTCCATATTTAAGTTATGCCATCAGGCAGCGCGGGAAAAGTTTTGATGGCATTCTGGCCTGGCTCAGGCAACTGGGGGTGCAACACATGTTATTGGTGCCTGCAAGTTTGAGTTTTTTTTACAGAGGGAAATCCTACTAATTCGCTGATCCTCAGGATGCCAGCAAATTACTGGACCGCATTGAAAAAGAATTTCAAACAAAAGAGGATGATTCAGAGAGTGACTCTGGGACAGTGAGTAAATATCATGTAACATAGTGGTTTGCCACAATAACCTGAATTAAAGAAATCAGTGATTTGCTATCCACCACTGTTATTTGCTAAAAAACTGCTTTTTGTTTAAATGGGATCTTAAAATTAACATGTGATTGATGGAAATGGCTATAAGGGATGGGTGGTTGGTGTTGTTTCACTGTTATAAATAAATACAATGGTTGTTCTGTAGATGGGGCAAGATACGAACATACGAAAAAGCCAGCAGAAGAAGAAGGCCATTTGGTCTGTCAGGTTTGCTCATGTTGCAGGGCTCACAGCTTAAGCTACTGTCCCTGCCCCTCCCCCCACTCCTCCCGTCCTCCCTACCCATGACCCTTACCCTCCCCCTATACATGTCCCAGCCTCTCTTAAAGCTGCCCACTATCTTCAATGAGATTACCTCTTCTGGCAGTGCATTCCAAGTGTCCACCACCCTCTCTGTGAAGAAATGCTTCTTTACCTCCCTCCAAAACCTCCCACCCTCCGACTTAAGACTGTGCCCCCTTGTGTTATGGTTGCCACTCAGCTTAAAGGGACTCTCCTTATCAATCTTATTTATCCCTTTCAAGTACTTGAAGGTCCCAATCATGTTCTCTCCCCCCCCCCCCGGTCTTCCAGGGAGTAGATGTCCAGTGCCCTCAACCTCTCCTCATATGCCTTACCCTGCTGACCAGCTATCATCTTTGTATCCCTCCTCTGGACCTTCTCCAGCAGGTTAATGTCCTTTTTGAGGTGTAGGCACCAGTACTGAATTCCATACCCTAGATGCGGTCTTACCAGTGACCTGTACAAGGGCAGTATAACCGCCTCTCTCCTACTACTGATCACCCTAGATATGCATCCCAGCATCTTGTTTGCCTTTGCTGCTGCTTTCTTGCACTGCTTGAAGTGCTTCGGGTCACTAGTGATCATCACTCCTAGGTCCTTCTCCTCCTCTGATGCAGATATCTGGATTTCACCCAGGTAGTACTTTGTCCTAGGATTCTTGGCTCCAATATGCATAACTTTGCATTTCTTGGCATTGAAGCCAAGCTGCCAGATCCTGAATCACCTCCCTAGCTTTTCCAGATCTTCTGTAGGTCCTGTATCCCTTCAGCTCTGTCCACTCTCCCACAGAACATGGTGTGCAGTTAAAGGTCTCTGCCATCTCCTCCCCCCCCCCCCGAGAGATCCGATATTGAACTGATTTTGGAACCATCGAACTTTTAACTGTGCACAGGAAGGTATATGCCATGTGGTGACCAAAGTTATGTTTTTCCTTCTGTAATACTGCAAAATATAGATGTTTTAATGCCTGTTCATTTTAGCTAAAAATGTCTTTAAGATGTTTTAGTCTGTTTCAAAGTTGGTAATATTGTAAGCTTAATGGGCTACTGGGGAATGGGAGCAATGTTGGTCTTTTAACCTTGAGACAACGTTTTAGTATAGGGATGACTTGACCCGCTAGAAAAGGATACACGATGGCATTATTATTATATAAGTCGTGATGGTGAATCCCTCCTCATGGCAGCAGCGGCCAGTTTCATACCTGTTATGGGGATATCTAATTGTATGTTTGTTTATTCCCCCCTGTGTGGTATCAAATTGTAGGGGCTTATCAAATCCTTACTACACCACTATTGTTAAGCATGACTTGTAATGCCTATTTCAATGCTGAAAGCTTGGCTATGTGGGTAATGTTCTGTGTATCATATACAGTAAATCTAATAAAAATAAAGTACAAAAAAAGAAACTGGTGATTCACTCGTGGTTTAATTTTCTTTATTCTCAAGCTTTAAAAAACTTCTTTGAGGCAGAAAAAACAGCACAGGTCAGCAGCAAACAACTTAAAGAGGTACAAATTATAATTAACAGCATTTGTCAGAGTGTGATTAACATAATTTTCCAGAATGTGATCTGGCACAGAACGACTTCTCACTCATAGTTGCCTGTCAGTAAAAATAAATAGCTTTGCAGTTTAACTTGTGGGTCAATAATTATAAAATCTGTCCAGGACTAGGGCATCCTCAGGGACTGTACCACCTGGACACCCACTGGGACATCACTTGGGATGAGCAGAAAGGACCTCAGTCAACATCTCATCCAGAGGATGATGCACCCCGATATGTCAGCATCTCCCTAATACTGCATCTGGGTGTGAGCATTTAAGGTATGAACCAAAGTCCCAGTATGGGACTAGAACACATGACCTTTTGATCCAGAGCTGCATGTGCCAACAACTGAGTCATACTTACATGCTGAAAGGAAAGAAGTTGGGTTTTATGTAGGCAATTACATACACATTGTATCCCAAAGCACTTTACAAGCCACAAACTGATGCAGCAGTCATTAGGAACAAAGTGAGGTTAAAGAGCCCCAGACCCCATGGGACAACTTTAGAAATATGTAATATTTAAACATAATCCATTTTATATTTCATATCTCTTTCTGCAATTCTCACCTTTATTTCTTCATTACTAAGGACATCTACATGGTAACAGGATATGTGCCCTATCTGCTGTGGCTCCTTGCCTACACCTGGCATCACAGTTCTGTTTATGACACCACAGTCTGTTGCTGTAGCAATAATTATAATGTCATAAACTGAGATTATGATGTCAAGAGTAGATGAAGTGTAGAGGACAGTAATCCTGTTTTCATGAAACTGTCTTCAGTAATAATGAAAAATGGGAGGGGGTGATAATTGCAGAAAATATAAATCTTACATTTCCAAAGTTATCCCAATGATGTCAGGGGCTCTTTAAGTGAGACCTGAGGAAGAATAAACACCGAGAGGTTCAGTGAGATGGAGGGAGGTTAAAAAAGGGAATGGGGGTGAAAAACAGAGAATTAAAGTCTGTGTGTGTGTGTGTGTGGGGGGTGATAAAGCCGGAGATCAAGTAGGTTCTGCGGTATTACAGTAGGTAGGGAAAATAGGCAGACTAGGTGGGTCAAGCAGTCTTTATGTGCATCTGTTTGTATGTTTCGAACTGTAACACCTCCTCCGATAAGGGAGCTGTAACTATTAATTTCCTTCCATTCATACCATAGCATATTCAGTACAAGGAAACTGCCCTAGATGGTTTGCTGTAGTGTGATGTAAAGTTGTGTAACATGCAAACCATTGACAAATTAAATACCATTTATTAAAAAAGTCTCACTAAAGATATGTGCTACTCTTAGTTGATAGAGATAGAGGGGGGACGGCTCAGGGGTAATGTGAGGACATTTTTTTTCACGGAGAGAGTGGTGGATGTATGGAACCGCCTTCCTGGGGAGGTTGCTGGGTCTAAAGTGGTGGGGGAATTCAAACATGCATGGGACAGACATAAGGCAATTGTAGTGGGGGTGGCAGGAAGTAGGCTGTTGGTTAACTAGAATCTGCAGCTTATCCAGTAGGTAGGGAAATGGGCAGACCGGGTGGGCCAAGTGGTCCTTATCTGCCGTCAAAGTCTATGTTTCTATGTTAGTTATTTGCTCTGTGTCTTAAAGAACAATACTGCCATCAGGTCGAGCATGTGACACTGATACACACACACACCAGTTTATACTGTAAGTGCTAGAAAAGTTGAACATTTCATTACTGTTATATAGGATCACTATTTGTCCTTATTTAGTCCTCACCCTGTGATCATTAAAGGACTGCAGGCTCTGCCCAAGCAGCCCTAAAACCGAGGAAGTACAAAAGTGAGAGCTGCACTCTAAAAGTGAGAGAAGAAAATCACAGGGAGGTGCTCAGTCAAGGTGCATGAAATGGAGCTAGATTAAGCAACCTCTAGACCTTGATTGAGGTTGATCAGTAGTATAATTTAAAAAATGTCCCCTTTTTGAGCCCGTTTCTTGAGCACCTGCACATAATTTATGAGACACTGGGAGTCATATATGCAAGGGTCAGAAATGCTCCCACAGTTTCGATCTGTCATGGGTGTATGACCAAATTTCCTTATCACTTTATACTATATTTCTCAGCTATTCCTATCTCCTGTTATACAACCCAACAGAAACGTGTCTGTACTGTATTTCTTTAAAAAAAAATGCCCCTACAGTGTGCTCTGGGAACCTATCAAGAATCTCTCTATTCTCTGAGGAAAAACATGTACCTATTTTCTTGTGTTGTCCCTTGCTAACCTCTCCCCATCCCCATCATGTTCTTGAGACTTACTGTCTTTCACCCCAATTAATGATAACCCTACCTATGGAAATCGTGTACAGTAGTACATTTTATTTTATAATTATTTATTAGGGAAAAACGCGAGTATCAGAAGTTTGTTTCCCCAGGTGGAGTGGAGGCACACAAAGAGGTTAACTGACTTGCTCATGGTCACACTGAATGCAAGATACAATTGTGGGTTTCAAACCCAGGTCTACTGGCTCTCCCGGTTTGTTGCTTTTACCTTCTATGCTATAGTGCCTCCCAGTCATGCCTACCTCTTTTTTACTACCTTTAGAAGCCCTAAATAGTTTTCAGTTCAGCAGCGCCTCGTTACCAACTTGCTCTCTCAGTCTGTGGTGCAGTTTTTTTCCCCGTTTCCTTGGTTGAAGAGTAAAACTTCCAACCTCTTCAGCAGGATAATGACCTTTTATTTATTGTCTCTATCGACTGTTTCTGTTGGTATAGGCATGCTGGGGACAGATTTTTTTAATTGTCTGTGTGATGCACCGACCCAACCTGCAGTGCGTTGTCAATGCAGGACTATTTCAACCGAGCAACTACTTCTAAAGGAGAGGACACAAAAAAGCAAAACCTGCAGAACTTGGCTTTCCAGTTGCCTCTTTTCTGTCAGGTGGAGAACATTAACCCTGTGCATGTTGTTTGCCTCAGTGATGGGGAAAGTGTGCCGTATTCGTATACTTAGATTTCAGCAAGGCGTTTGATTCAGTACCACATCATGGGCTGATAAAAAAGCTGGGCGAGATGGGGGTAGGAGGAAAGGAGCTCAATTGGGTTGAAAATTGGCTCACGGGGCGTTTACAGAGGGTAATGATGGGTGGGATACTCTCTTCTCCCAGGAAGGTAATCTGTGGGGTCCCTCAGGGTTTGGTATTGGGGCCACTCTTGTTCAACACCTATGTCTCGGATATGGGGGTTAGGAATAGGTTGAGTCTCTTTGCGGATGATTCAAAACTGGGAGCACTGGTGGATTGTGAAGAAGCGAGGGAGGTGGTCCAAGGGGATCTGGATACCCTGGAGGGGTGGTCAAGGAGGTGGGGACTGAAATTGAATGCTGGGAAATTTATTTATTTAGCTTTTGTTAACCAGGTAAGTACACTAGACAAACACATGCCTATTTTCAGGTATGACCCGGGAGAGTACAGGAAATCAAAGAACATACAGAATACAATTTGAAGCAAGTAGGGCAGATACACAGATGTCAGGAGAAGCATAACATACATAGTAAGATCTCTCAGGTCACGACAGTAATCATATTCAATATGCTAAGGTACAGCGACACTGACACAATGTCACCAGCAATATATATACAAAATTTACACATTTGCACGATACATGGAATGAATACACTCAAGTATACTGTGCAGAGGACCAGGCTAATCAGGGAGAGTTAAAACAGTCCCATACTGACAAGACCTTCCAGTGTAAGGTACTACATTTGGGAGTAAAACACATGGGCCATGAATAAACCGGCGGGGGGGTGTCACACTGCAAGCCACATTGGGAGAAAGGGATTTAGGGGTGGTGATAGATGTCAAAATGAATAACTCTGAAAATTGTACAAGAACTGCAGCAAAAGCAAACAGGATACTGAGCTGCATAGCCAGGGGGAATTACATCCAGAAGGAGGGAGGGAGGTGATCCTCCATCTGTATAATGCCTTGGTCAGGCTGTAGCTCGAGTACTGAGTACAGTTCTGGAGACCTCATCTGAAGAAGGACATAGCGCTGCTGGAGAGGGTCCAGAGGAGAGTGACCAGGATGATTTGGGGCATGGAGGGGAGGCCTTATGAGGAGAGACTGGAAGAGCTTGGGCTTTACTCATTGGAAGAGAGGAGGGATAGGGGAGTCATGGTAGAGGTTTTCAAGTATGTAAAGGGAATAGCCAGGAGTGGAACCAAGGAGCATTTTAGGCTAAAGAAGGGGGGAACAACCAGGGGCCATGAGTGGAAGCTGGAGGGGGGAAACTACAGGGGGGGAGCGTAGGAGGCATTTTTTCACTGAGAGGGTGGTGGAGCCATGGAATGCGCTGCCTGGGAGGCTGGTGGTGGAAGGCACAGTGGAGGGATTCATGAAGGGGTGGGACAGGTACAAGGGGAAACTGAAACTAAAGAAGACCCTCTTGGGGGCTGGGGGGGGTGGTAAGGCGAGTAACCACTAGGTTGCTGGCTTTCAAGCAGACAAGACAGACCGTATGACCTATTCTGCTGGCTTTTTAGTATGTTAGTATTCCATAGTCTCTCTCTCTCTCTCTCTGGATTGCACTCGGTGTGACATCACAAGAAACAAGCTGCCCTCAGGCTCCAGGTGGACAAAGTGGACCGAACGACTGACCAAGTCTTTGTACACACACAGGTAGGGGAGCAGGTACTGACAGCGGCTTGGAGACTTGTAGGAGAGAGAGACTTCAAAGCCGCTGTCTGTCACAGTGCTCACTAGAGAAAGGTTTCCAGGTGAGAGAACTCCAAGCCTTTGTGTGTGTTCCAGTCTTCGCAAGCGAGAGATAGAAAAAGAGAGTGCAGAGATGGGCGCTGCTTAGACTGAGACATGCTAGGGCTATGTTATGTACTATGTTCAGTAACGAAACCTCACCCCCAGACTTAGATGTTTAAAAAATCAGTTGAGCTTATTCAGACTTCAGTAACTCTGACGCCTGCTTGCTGAACTTTTTTCAGGATTAACAATGTGTGCTGATTGGGCACATTATGTGTTCGCCCCCTTGTTCCTATATTATTGATTTGCTGATTTTAAGGTAATTACACTGACGCTTTGATTATCTGCACATGTAGGGGCAAAACTGTAGCTTGTTTTATTGGGTGAGGTCTGATTGCTGTGTCTTGCTGATACTCAAGCATTTTGTTTTCTTCATTAAAGCTTTGAAAACTTTTAATGCAACGGTGTGGATATCATTTGGAGTTCGTGAATGTCACATTTTTTTGTGCAGTAGCTGCTCGCACTTTGCTACAGCCATTTTCATTTATGTGTATGTATAACACACGGTTGGGGTGATACTGCCAGTGCTCACTCAGTAGAAGGAGTAGTCATCCCATGCACATGAAAACACTTTCCCAAAACATACCAGAAACTTGTGTTTCCAGCCTGGTTTCCTTCCTCCACCCAAGTGCTGCTCATAGCTGATCCATTCAGTGGACAGCACTTGCAGTACTTAAATTTCCACAGTCACAGACAATGAACAGCAAAAGAGAAAATGCAAACTATCTGCAAAATGCTTCTACAATGATACTGGCTATAGCGAAAACTGACTGTTGCCTAAAGGGTTTCACAACAGCCTGTCTGTTATTGCCATATTGATAACATTTCAGATGCAGTTTGCATTTTCTCTTTTACTGTTCATTGCCGGCTGTGACTGTAGAGATCCGAGTACGGTAAGCGCTGTCTGTTGAATACATCAGCTAAGAACAGCACCTGTGTTTTCAGCTTCCACCCATGTTTTTGGTATTTTTGGTAAAGTGTTTTCATGTGCATGGGATGGCGGCCCCTTCTACTGAGTGAGCACCGTCAGTATCACCCCCCCAACCAACCATATGTGCTATGTGACTGACATCTTATAAATACACACCTGACATCTTATTAATACTCATAAATGGAAATGGCTGCAGCAAAGAGCGGGTAGACTTATGAGAAAAAAAAGATAAGTTTAATATCTTGCAAACACTCACACTAGCTCCATACACAAAGAGCGAGCTGCCAGCAATTAGCTGTTCTGACATACTGATGGGAATTTTAGACTAGAAGGCTCCGTCCCTACCACTTACAATCCATTGCGACACTGACATCAGTTACCTGGGCTTGTTTTTCCAGACAGTAGCTGACCACAATTTGGCATCATTGGTCCCCTGCCTACTGACCAAGTCTTTGTACACACACAGGTAGGGGAGCAGGTACTGACAGCGGCTTGGAGACTTGCAGGAGAGAGAATTCAAAGCCGCTGTCTGTGTGTCACAGTGCTCACTAGAGAAAGATTTCCAGGTGAGAGAACTCCCAAGTCGCTGCCTGTGTGCCCCAGTCCTCGCTAGACAGAGATAGAGAAAGAGAGTGCAGAGATGGGCGCTGCTTAGACTGAGACATGCTGTAGCTGTGTTATGTTCAGTAGAAAAACCTGACCCCCAGACTTAGATGCTTAAAAAAAAACAAGAGTTGAGCTTCTTCACGCTTTAGTAACTCTGATGCCCGCTTGCTGAACTTTTTCAGTCTTCACTAACTCTGATGCCAGCTTTTTGCTTTTGGTGATAGTAGTGAGACGCCTAAACACACACACACACAAAAAAAAACAACAGAAAAAGGGTTATGCAAGTTGGGTGGGGAAGGAGAGCAACCTCCACAGAGTAGCAAGAGGGCGGTGCTCTGCATGTTAGGTGGGGGAGGGGCGCAACCTGCCTACAGTAGCAAGACGGCAGTGCTGATGGTGAAGGGGTGCAACGTGGGAGGGTTTCTTTTTTGAACAGTACAGAGAAGAGTGGGGCGGAGCATGGGACACCAGGGCGGGGATAGACTGGTGATGGGCAGAGAAAGGGCGGGGAGGAGCTGTTTGGATAGCAGTACAGCAGAGGCACCAGAGAGTGGGCAGGGCTATGATGGGCAGAGAGAATCTGTTTTTTTTTTTGTTTTTTTTTTTAATTAAAGGGAAACGTCCACGTACAGTCTGGCCCCACCTCCATGTAAAGTGGGGCCCGATTAGCAGATGCAATAAAAAAAATTAAAAATAAACTTACTCGCTTCTCATTTATTTGAAATTATATCTGGCTGATCCTGCGCCCTCATTGCCCCGGCATTTTAGGATGCAGAACCCTCCCCGTCATGCCCACTGGCACCCATGGCCTCCCGTGATGACGTTGCAGGCGAGGAGCAGCTGGGGGCACCTATATACTTAATATGCGACTCATTTTTAACATAGCTCTGGTTTGGAGCCTGGACATTCTTGGGCATTTTTCTTACAAGCAGTGGATGACCAGTACCCTGCCAGTTGATACATGGTCTCGGTGTAGCCCGGACACGCATAGATTCTAAACCGGCACTATTTGAAGATTTGGCAATACAGATTACTTGTATATAATGACTTCACAAATTAAGTAATTACTTAAAAAGTTAAGAAACAAACTATACAACTCTTACAGATTCAGGCAGCGTTTTACTCCCTGTACCCCCTCTGCTTCAGTTGACTATGGCAGACTCCATACTGTGCAGTCGTACAGAGCTGCAGAAGTCAGTTGCTGCCACTTGAAAGAAGCTGCTGTGTCTAGTAGTTATTCTTTAAATATCCTGTTACCCCACCCACAGTAGCCTGCCGTTGCAGCTGATAGGTTGAGTCAGGGTAACTGGTGGGGATTAAGGACTCAAGAGCAGTCCGGTATTACCGAGAATGGCAGGTCAATGGCATCGTCTCACAGCAACAGGCAATTAAAACAAACTGAATGCAGTGGCTTCAGCAGCAAATGTTCAATAGAGTAAAGTCTTTATAGCAACAATAAAAGGAAATAATGATCATATCCAAAAGGCTTCAAGTAAAGTGGTGCTCTAAATTACTGTGCATTTCAAGACACAAGACTTACTCCCCCTCCAACTCAGCATCCTGCTGGTGTAATTGTGGGGAGTGCGGGCGATCCACTCCTATTATGTGGGCTTGCCTGGTGCTCTGCCCCTTCTTTGGGGGAGCTTGAGACAGAATTTATGGAATTATATGGCAGACAATTCTCCCCTAACCAGGACTTGCTCAGTATCCTGCTTGTCATGACAAAAAAAAAAAAAAAGATTACTATACTGTGGCTGACTCCTCACCTCTCGGACCGCAGTTCCTGGCAGAAACTGGTGGGTCAACTACACATCATAAAAAAAAAATTACTTACTCTTTGAACAGTCGCACTGAATGTTTCACCTGCAGGTGGAAATCATGACTCCTGCATGTTATGGTGAAGGATCCAACTCTGATCTCTTGAGCACTAAGTACCTTATGACTAGTTCTTTCTTTGGGAGGTCAGTAACTTACACCAATGAAAGATCACCTATACCCCCAATTCAGCTAAGCCAAATTGTCCATTCCATATGGGGGATTTTACTGGCTGTGCATCTCCATGTTCAGTGCATGTCTTAGCTCCTATTCTCCCTCTCGAACTGTGCCAAAGAGGGGAAGCTAACATAGTACTGTCCAGGGTGCGCAGGTTGGATGCTCCTACTTTAACAGTCAGTTGTAAAGATAATGTATAACCAGTGAATGTGTGAATTACAATGCTACCTGTGACTTGTAGATCTTTTGAAAAGTTCAATAAAAGAATATTAACAATAAAAAACTAAAAAAGGAACAGGACTTAGCCCCTTGTTATTAGAATTTTGTTACAGAACCTTAATCCTGAAGATAACTTCAGATGATTTTCTAGCATCTGGGGAAACTTTTTATCACTGTTTTTATCCTTCTGGTTGCCAGCTGCATAACGCCCCCCCCCCCCGCTGGCTACAGTCCTCCCAGCCCTGTCGCTCACATTTCTGGGGCTCTCTCTCTCTCTCTCTGTCCTGTGTCCCTCATGGATTACCCCCACCCCATGGATGAGCCATCGAGGGTGGCCAGGCTGTTCCTGAGCACAATCCAGAATGCCTTGAGCAGGAAGGGCCCAGTTGATAGTGCAGGACTTGTGGAGGACGAGAGCACCATCCTACTCGGTTGAGTGCTTTCTTCCGGTTTTTGCTCCAGGACTGCTGGTCGTGCAGTGACACAGCATGCATGTGGAGGCACACATGCATGTGACAGCGTCTGATGGTGGGCCTTCCCTGAGTGGGCACTCCTGCTCTGCTGCCACCCAGTTTCTGCCAGGTGGCAGGCAAGTAGTGAAGCGACCATCCACCATCCCAGAGACAAGAGGAGTAGTCCATGGGATGCCCTGTCTCATCTCCCAGAACAGGACCCGCCCATGCAATATGAGTGCCCTCCCAAACCCCGGTCATTGGCACATCAGGTGGTAGTGATGCCCATGCTACTGAGTCAGCTTCATAACACAATTCAACTTATATTTCGTTAAGTTTCTGTATTTATCTCTCTCATTCATTATCTCGTCTCCCAAGCCAGTGACCAGCGGTGTGCCACAGGGCTCTGTGCTGGGACGGGTGTTGTTTGGTCTGTTCATCTCAGACATTGCACATGGGGTTTGGGGCAGAATCAGTCTGTTCGTGCATGGCACCAAGGTGGGTGCAGTAGTGGATGACACTGAGGGGTGGCAGAGTCTACAGGGTGACCTAACCAGGCTTGAGGAGTGGTCAATGAGGTAGCAACTGTGTTTCAAAGCAAAGAAGTGCAAGGTTATGCACTTCGGGGCGAGGAACCAGAAGAGGGAATACCAGTTAGGTGAAGTGTAGCTAGGGGTCACGGAGAAGGAGAAGGACTAGGGGGTCATGATAACGGGGAGCATGAAAAACTCTTCTCAATGCAGGAGGGCCACGGCTAGGGCCAACAGGATGCTGGGATGCATTGCGTGGGGTTTCCCGTCCAGGCACAAGGATGTGATCCTGCCCCTGTAAAGGTCCTTGGTTAGGCTGCAGTTGGAGTACTGCACACAGCATTGGTGGCCGTACCTCAGGAAAGATATCAAATTGCTCACAACGGTACAATGTAGGGTGATGAAGATGATACAGCGGATGGAAGGCTGTACCTATGAAGAAAGGCTGAGGCATTTGAACTTGTTCACCTTGGAGGAGAGAAGGGTTGGGGGACATGATTGAAACTTTTAAATACGTGAGGGGGATCAACAAATCGGCCACAGAGGGGCTGTTTAAAATGAGTAGGGGAAGGGACACGAGGGGGCTTGGGCTAAGACTGGAGGGGGTGGATTCAGGAGGGAGATGAGGCATTACTTCACTGAAAGGGTGGTGTTGAAATGGAATACACTGCCTGAGGAAGTGGTGGCATGCAGGATGGTGGGGAGCTTCAAAAGGGCATGGGACAGGACAGGGAGGGGGCGCTGGATAAAGGACACTGGGCAGTTCCAGGAAGCGAGCGGAGGGTTTGGGCGAGGGGCAGCTGCAGTATAGGGCACTAGCTGCACACACAAGCAGACTTGATAGACTGTGAGGCCTGTTTCTGCTAGCAAGTTTCATATGTTCGTATCACTGAGGATATTTGCATGAAAACAGGATGTTTGTCTTAGATATCAGTGCACTGTCCTGCGGTGTCCTCTGCTAAAGTCATAATTCTTTGTGTGTGGCCTCATAGCTATTCACACAGCAACAGACTGTGATGTCAAAAACAGGATTAGGACTTCTACTGTAGAAAAGATACGAGGATGAGATGAAGTCTCAGACACAGAGATCCTGGTTTTATACAAATGCATTCAATAATAAACAAGCATTTGTCAATGCCGAATGTTGGCTTGCTGGCATTGGCATTGGTAATGCAGGAAGGAATGGCAGTGAAGTATTGAACTGATGCCAGCCTCACCCCCACCCTGCAGAGATTGACAGGCATTGGGGGTGTGCCTTTGGGTTATCGGCCATAATGCTCATGCCATTTCATCTCACCCTACTCTGCAGACACTGACAGGTGTCGCAGTGTTCCGTGGGGTCTTCAGGCCTTATACTCACCCCATTCCATAAGGAAATCCTGCTGAGATAGGTGCGGTATAGGAGAATGGGGTGAATACTGGGTCCGAAGACTGCAAGGCACACCTCAATGCTGGTCACTGGCTGCAGGATGGGGGTGGAATGGCGCAAGTATTACAGCTGATGATCCCAAGCCACACCCCTGATGCCTGTCAGTCTCTACAGAGAAGGGCATTATGGTTGGAAACCCTAACGCCCTGGCTGTTTGTTGGTATTTTCACTCCAGATTTTCAAAATGGGATTTTTGTGACCCCACCTCATGAACAGTGGCACTGTCATTTTGTTACTCAATCCCAAAAGGTGGTTTTGCGCAACGATTGCGCCATTTGGCGCCATAGGTGGAAAACACATTTCTGGCAGGATGTGAAAATGACAGCTGTACTGTTCATGAGGTGGTGTGAAAAATGGCAATATTGAAAACTGGAGGAAAATATGAAAACTCACGGTTACTTAACGCATGAGAACTGCGCAATGCACGCCTGTAACGCAATCATTTTTGAATTGTTTCACCAAATTTTCAACATGGGCATTTTTGAACCTCTCCTCATGAACAGTGGCACCATGATTTTGTTACTCTGTCCCAAAAGTTGATTTCCAACAGCGACTGCACCATTCTGCGTCACAGGTGTGAAAACATGTTTCAGGAAGGATGTGAAAAATGACAGCTATACTGTTTATAAGGAGGTGTGAAAAAAATGGCAATGCTGAAAATCTGGAGTGAAAATATTAAAAATTGGCAAAGTTACGAGCGTGTGTAGAAACTGCGCAATGCACGCTCATAATGCAGTCAGTTTTTTGAATGTTTTCACCAGATTTGCAACATGGACTCTTTGGGACCTCCCCTGATGAACAGTGGTACTGTCATTTTGTTAATCGGTCTGAAAAGGTGATTTCATGCAGTAACCGCGAAATCACCTTTTGGGACCGAGAAACTAAATGACAGTGACATGTTCACGAGGTAGGGTCCCAAGAAGCCCATGATGAAAAATTGGGGGGCCAAAATTCCAAAAAATGGCTGAGATGTCAACCTAAGTTGAAACCCTACCATTGCCTCCCATTAAAGCTTATCGTCATTTCTTCGGTTCGCAGTTCAGCTTTGAAGAGTGCAGACGTGTCCTAGTTCAGAGAAGATCGCAGCTCCCGACCTCTGGAGGGTAAGTATGGGTGAGGGGGGTGCGAGGAGGTGGGTGCACAGAGGTGGGTGGGGATGGGTTAGGGGTACGAGGGAGACAATGGTGGATCGTTTTCTTGTTTGCAGGGAAATAAAAAAGGACTGGGAGGGAAGGTTTCTTTATTTACGGGTTACACAGAGAACAAAAAATAGGCACACTGGGGTGGGCTCCCAGTGTGCCACAATTCGGGAGGGGATGCTGACACGAGGATTGGGCACCCCGATGTCGGCAAGGCGTATAGATGGGTGGGCGCACATTCGACACTGGGAGTGGGCATACCGGTGTCGGAAAGAAAAGGGGAAACTGTTTAACTAGGAAAGACACACTAAGAAGGGGGATTGTGCACCCCGATGTCGGCTTTTCAGGAAAGTGTGGTAGGTGGCAGGAGCCGCCTTGTGATGGTGTGCCACATAATGGGGTGGGGGGGGGGAGACATGCCGACATGGGAATTGGACACCCCAGTGTTGGACTTCTGGAAATTGTGTGGAGGATGTGAGGAGCCGCCATCTTCATTGAAATATTTCACCAGGAAAGGCACGTAATGGAGGCATCTCATCTGCCGCTGCAGTGATGAGCCTGTCTCTGATTGCAGTGGCAGAGCAGTTTCGGCTTCATGGCTCTTTCTGAAACTGCTATCATTGGCAGCACTCTCGCTGGTTGGCGGCTGAGGGATGCACCCACTAAAGCATCCCCTGCATTCGCCACAACACTGACACACCTCTGAAATGTGCTACTACCGCAAGATGTTGCTTGTGGATGCACGTAAGCCAAAATAAAAATGATGAGCTAGATAAAGAAGGACACATGCACACTGTTCAACCCCTTCCTATGATACAGTGCTGCCTGTCAGGATAAAGCAGTCTATAATAATCGTGTTGCAGTTTCCTGTGTGACAAATTGGAGTAAGTTCCATTGAATTACATTGTACTTCTGCTGTATCCTGCAGGATATCACTGGCAGAATCTGGGATAAGAGTGCTTCATCCTGGTAGGTGGCACTGCACACGTGTAACTTATGTGTTTGTTGAACAAGGACTGACAAGAATGCAAGTGGCAGTTTTTGTGTATTACTGTATATTGTGCCCATCGCCGCCATGCCATTGAATTTGCAGGAATGGAGCGGGACTGGAATTTGGGTGACCCCTGACCGCTGCCACCACTCGTGGGTCAGCAGGGTACATTAATTACGTATATTTCACTTTAATTTCTTCAACATTTTCCCCCACTCCCATCCCCCCAAAGAATTGCTCCATCACTGAGGAAAATTCTCTTTCTCTCACCCACCAGCCTAGCACCACAAATATCTGAAATCTAGCAGCTGGAATCTCAGCTCAGCTGGTGGTATTGGACATGAAAGTACAGGCTCAGGATAAAGAGCTCTACTGAACCGTGGTGCTGACTCAGAATTAAACTGCAGTATTTATAAAACGCAGCTGATTGTTAACTTATCCATATGCTGTAGGAGACAGGTTGTCAGTTTGCTGTTAAAACGTGTGCTTTGTTCAACAGAATTTGTTGAAGTATATAGGAAGGCAGCAAATGACTAACCTGAAATAAACTGAACTAAATTGATGCTCTGAAGGAATGTCAGTCCATGTGACTGAGCACAAAAACTGACTTTGAAGTCTTCCTCCTTTAATCTGTCACAAGATATTGAAAGAAGTGCTGCTTACTGACCCTTTACTTTCTGTGATCCTCCTCTGCCACCTCCTGGGCTTGACCTCAGATGGCAGCTTTCTGAGTTGACCAGAGCTGCTGCTTTGACTAGCCACTTAAATCTAGCCTCCTACTGTAGCTCGCCTCGATTGCTGTTCTTCAGGATAATTCATTAGTGTTGTGCTGTATTTATACTGCTCCAGATTACATTTACACTGTTATTGTTGGATATGGTGTTGCATTATATTTCTACATTTCTAGTATAGTCACAGTACAAACAAAGGCACCACAGGGTACTGTGCAATTAATCTTTATTTCTTGTGCAAAAATGCAAACCACCCACAGCTCACAGTCACCTTCGGCTGGTTTCGCACGCACATGCATCCTCAGGAGGATGGTGTGTCTAATATCCACACACATATAAAAAGATGCAGTTTAAAGTGATAGTGCCATTAAATTGCCATTAAAATAACTAACATATAAAGTTTAAAACAATAATATATATATATATATATATATATATATATTAGAGCCAAAAAACTCAGTTTAATGCATCAGTTAGGGTTGTTCCAAAGTGACAAAAGTGAGGAAATTCGGTGTTAGGGTTGAAAGCCCCCCCTTGGAACTCCCCAGCCCATTCCCCCAACCGGCATCGTGGTGCGCATTGGGGTCGTCAGCTCTAACTTTCACCCCATCACATGTGTAAAGAAGCAGAGGTATTGGAGAATGGGGTGAGAGTTAGACCGATGACTCCCAACACGCACCCCAGTGCCGTTGTGGGGTGGGCTGGGGGGTCCAAGCGTGACGGACGCCGTAATGTTATCCTGTGGGGAAACGCATCAATTTTGGAGTGCCGTAACTTTGCAGCCCTCTAATATATTTTTACCAAACCACACAAGGCACATCTGTGGCATGTTAGCTGTCTTCCCTCCAAATTTCAGCCCAATAGACCAAACTATTTTTTTGCAGCAGGGTGGCAAAGAATTCCTGTCATTTTGGGCATAGTGTCGCAAATCACGACACTTTCGCAAATGAAATCACGAAAGTGTCGTGAGTGCGTCACTACTTAGCGACTCTACGTTTTCCAGAAATTTGAAAAACATATTTCTGGGGTGTTTAACCCCCAAATAAAGACACGGCTAGCATCTTGAGGGTCCGGCTAGGTAAACACAAAAAGAATTGTGTCCCTAGATGGTCCCAATTTTAAATGCCAAGCATTTTTCTGATCACCAACTGAAAACAAAGTGGCGGATTTGCGACACTACTAGGGCCATTTGCGACACTAAAAAGTGCATTTGCAACACTGTCGAACTGTTTAACTGTTCCCACTGACTTATAATGGGAACTTGTTTTTTGGATAACTTTTGAACTGTTTAATATTTTTTCACAAAATCTTCAAAAGGCACATCGGGGTCTCTGGCTGCACGTTTCCTGAAGATTTCAGACCGGTCGCGCAAACCAAGCGACCTGTAGGTGCGAGCAAAAAATTCCCTGGGGAGAGTGAAACATCCAGGGCTGAATGACAAAACTGATGTGGTGCCACTTATAAAAAAGAAAAAATGAGAACAATTGAGAATTGGTAGGATATGAACAAGCGTGCTTAAGTTACTGTTCTTCACATGCACTTTGTCAGCACTTTTAACAGACAGTCAGAGGTGGTGGAAAAAGTGATCAGGAAACATTGGCCTATTCTGAGTTTAGATCCATGCCTGAGGGAACTGACTGCCCATGCCCTATGTATGACATACAGGAGGGGTACTAACATTAAAGGGGCATTGTCAGCTTTGCCCTTTGTTTTTTGCTTATTTTCTATCACTGGGTTGCTATGCATGTAACTGCTGAATGGTCACTGTAGAAAGTATCCAATTAAAGCACACATGATTCCACTTACCAATTTTGGTGACATCTGTATTATTTGTAACCCTGCTGTCCCGACTGAAAGTCTCCGTACACCAGAAGCGATTTCATGGCGAGAGCGCGCCAAGAACGCACATCTACCTAAAGCACGGTCCCGTCATGCATAATTTCACATGCCCACTGTAATAAACATCATTCTGTTAGCGCCAGTTATTCTGTATATCTCTTGGTATGTGAAACCCAAAACCGAGGGCTAATTTTTGCGCAAATTAGTTTGGAAAACTGGTGCCCAAATCCCACACATGCGCAGCAGCAGTTCCTTCTCACGCATACGCGGGATCTTTTACCTGAGCGCTACTATGCATGCACAGGATTTGGGCACCAGTTTTTCAAACTATTTTGCTCAAGAACAAGCCCTTGGTTTTGGGTTTCACATACCAAGAGATATATCTAATAACTAGCGCTAACAGACCTTATGTTTATTACAGTGGGCATCTGAAATTATGCATGACGGGACTGTGCTTTAGGTAGACGTGCGTTCTTGGCGCGCTCTCGCCATGAACTCGCTTCCGAGTATACGGAGATTTTCAGTCAGGACAGCAGGGTTACAAATAATACAGATTTCACCGAAATTGGTAAGCGGAATCATGTGTGCTTTACTTGGATACTTTCTACAGTGACCATTCAGCAGTTATATGCATAGCAACCCAGTGATACAAAATAAGCAAAAAAAACGAAGGGTAAAGCTGACAGTGCCCCTTTAAGGACAGGGTAACACACAGTAACCAACCAATCCAGAGGCCTGAAAAACACACTGGAAACTGGTTGCCTCCTAAACCTAAAGGCACACACCCCTGCGGTAACTGCACATTTTGTTCCTACATTTGAAAGAGTAACACCTTCACCACAGGTAACGCACCCAGATCTTATGACTCGAGGTAATTTTTCAGTTGTATCACTGAGGACTTGGTATATCTGGCTACATGTGGGTGTGGTAACTTCTATATAGGGAAAGCCACCCGCCCTCTGAAAATTTGCATGGGGAACACATTAGGAGCATTGCAAATAATGATGAAAAAAAATGCATTAGCACTGCAAGAAACAAAGTGGGGAAGGTAGGTAACATCAGTTTAAATTCTGTGGGGTGGAAACCGTGAGGATGGGACCAGGTTGGGGGGGAGCAGTGTAGATGACAGACATTTGGAGAATGAGGCATTTGGGATATACTGTATACCCTGGGAGGATTGAAACATCCAGGGCTGAATGACAACATTGATGTGATGCCACTTATAAAACAAACTCTGACCAGAGATGATAGGGCTGTGATGAGCTGCCAAGAGCAAAGTTACGCATGTGCGTAGACATTATTGAACACCCGGGTGTATCTTGGCCATTCTTTGGAGGTGTTGAACCAAATTTTCAACATGGCCTTTTTGGGACCCCTCCTCATGAAGAGTGCCAGTGTCATTTTGTTCACTTGTCCCAAAAGGTGATTTCACAGAGCAACCGTACCATAGGTGTAAAAACATGTTTCAGGCAGGAGGTGATAAATGACAACTGTACTGTTAAAAAGGAGGTGTGCAAAAATGGCAATGTTGAAAATGTGGAGGAAAAGTATAAAAAATTGGCAAAGTTAGGCGCATGCTTAGAAACTGCACAACACACACTAATAACACAGTCATTTTGTGGAATTTTTTCACCAAATTTGCAACATGGACTTTTTGGGACCCTACTTCATGAGCAGTGCCACTGTCATTTCGTGAATCGGTCCCGAAAGGTAATTCTTCGCAGCAACTGCAAAATCACCTTTTGGGACTGAGTAATGAAATGACAGTGAAAGTTTTCATGAGGTGGGGTCTCAGGAACCCCATGTTGAAAATTTTGGGCCAGAATTCCACAAAATGTCTGATTCATCAATATAAGTTGAAAACCCCATTGAATGGCATTTATAGCATGCTTACCTTTGATTCTTCAGTTTGTGGTTCGGCTTTAAAGAGTGCAGGCATGTCCCGGTCTAGAGAGGATGACAGTGCTGACCTTCAGAAGTACATTTGGGGTAAGGGGGAGACATGGGGAGGTGAGTGCTCAGTGGGAGGGTAGGGATGGGGGAGGGGTACTGGGGTGATGATGAGGAACCATTTTCTTTTTTACAGATTAAAAAAAACGTGTCGAGGAACTTTTTCCTTTATTTGCAAGGGGGAAAAAACAGACATTTGGGCATACTGGGGTGGGCTCCTAGTGTGCCACATGAGCGAGAGGTACATGATGCCAACACAGGGATTGGGCACCCCAATGTCGGCAGGGGGCAGGGGAGAAAAATACATTTGGGCACACTGGGATGGGCTCCCAGTGCACCATATGAGTGGGGGGGTGGCTATATAATGCTGACATGGGGATTGAGGACCCCAATGTCAGCAGGGGAAGAAAAATACATTTGGGCACACTGGAGTGGGCTCCCAGTATGCCACATGAGTGAGGGGGGTGGTTACATAATGCCCCGATATCAGCGTGGGTTTTCTTTGTTGCCAGTGCTGGTGGGGTGGCCATAGCGCATGCATGGCACTTTCGAGTATGCGCAGTTGCAGTGAATGGCATTTGCACAATTCACAACATGACCAGCACCAGCAGAACTGTGCCAGCGACGCGATGCATGCACAGTTCATGCCCAGAATTCAGTACAGCCAAATAGTGCAGCTGTTATTCCGTGTGGCCGATCGTAGCAGAGGGTTTCAAACTCCGTTGGGTTTTTGGAAGGATCATGGCTTCCAAAAGTCCAACAGGAGGTTCCACAATTGGCTGTTTGTCGAGCTACTAAGTGATCAGAAAATGGCAGCACTAAAAAGAAAAAATGAGAACAATTGAGAAGTAGTAGGATATGAACAAGTGTGCTTAAGTTACTGTTCTTCTTCTTGTAGGTGTTGTATGGTGAGAAGTATTCGAAGAAGTCTCAGAAATGTTGTGAATTCAGCATCTGGCTGTTAATTAATGAAGGGCCAGCCCAGTGGCGCTGAGGGTTTACTTATTTTTTATTTTATTTATTTGAATCTAGGATTACAACTACCTGTGAGACAAGGCTCTTTTACAAAGGTTCCATGTCAAAGGAGGTACAGTACATAGTAGAACAAGGCATTCAATTACATCGGCACGGTAAACAGCAAAACACCAAAATATAACTATGTGGTTATAGACAATAGGGCTAACAAGCACTAGATCACTGAGCAGCTGCAGAGGAGAACAGAACTGCCGGGGGACAAACAGTGGTGCAGCCAGAGGCATTGTCAAAATACAGATAGAAGTGCTGGAAAGGAAAAAGAAGGGGGGGTAGAGGATAGCAGAAGTGCAAGGTGGGGACTAGAGGGGCAGCTAAGAGTGGGGGTCAGGTGTGCTAAAAGCGGCAGTAGGGAGTGGGGGGAGGTGTGCAATTAAGTGGGCCAGTCACAGGGTTGAGGCAGGGTTGAGGTGCTGGACGCCACACCTCTCGCCACACCGGTGACCCAGGTTCAGGAATGGACTCGGGTCATTCGGAGGTCGGCTGGGGAGGTAAGGATTGAGCATCCGGAGGACTGCTCTCCTTCCTTGGGGTGGGGGGTTTGTGTACTGCACACGTCACACAAAAGGGGTTCCACCCGCACCCAGGTGTGCTTGGCTGCCTCTGTGGAGATGGCTGCTGTGCCCATTGCATGGGTGCGGAGGTAGGGGAGAAAAAAACGGAGGAAAATACTGGGACCTGGCAGGACCCATGATGGCCCCGATGTGCCAGAGGATGTACCCCTACGAGGGAGGAGGGGCCATATCCCCTGCCGGGTCCATGGAGGAGGTGATAAATAATGTCATGATAAAAAAATAATAATAATAATTAATGGAGGACTTCATTATGGTCGTCTTTCACCATAATGGAACACTATTTATTTTAATTGGTATTTTAGAAATGAAATACTATAAAAATGGTTGATTTCATTAGTACCATTATTCAGTCCAGGGTGATGACATAGAATCTAGATCTAACAGTCAATTGAATAAAAAAGTAACAAATTGCCCAGTAGACAAAGAAAAATTATTTTAATAGCCAATTAATTGTATTGGTTTCCACATTAGTGAAGAAGTGTAATATTACTGTATTTTTATACAGATTCCTCCAGGAGAACTATTTGCTTGTTTATTAATATTAACTGTTTGTTTGGGGGGGGGTGTATATATATATATATATATTCTATGCAAAAAACTTTGTTAATGCATCATTTAGGGTTTTTCTACAGTGAAAAAAGTGAGGAAATTAGATTTTAGGGTTCCCACCCCTTGCACCCAGCCCGCCCACACCAACAGGCATCGGGTGTGTATTGGGGTCATTGGCCCTAACTCTCGCCCCATCCCATGTGTAAACAAGCTGAGGTGGTGCATTGTAGCAGAATGGGGTGAGAGTTGGGGCCAACAACCCCAATGCACACCCCAATGCCTTTTGGTGGGGGCAGGCTGGGGTTGGGGTGCAAGGGGTGTGAACCCTGAAATCGAATTTCCTCACTTTTTTCACTGTAGAAAAACCCGAACTGATGCATTAACGAAGTTTTTTGCATAGAATGTCCATACTTTTTATGAAAGAATAAAAAGTAAAAAGTTGTGCAAGTTGGTGGAAGCATAGGGCCCTTTGGGCTCCACGCTCCCACCAACTTGTAAATGTTGGGCCACATTACATAGTTGATGACTAAAAGGTACAGTGGCAATAGCACAACCAGCCACTAAACAAATATAAATGTAGTAGAAGAATAGAAAACGCTGTCCACGAAACATTAAGTGCACCACGCAATCTCTCCACAAAAAATAAATTGACCGAGACGTAAACACCGCAATTCACATCTACAGGACATCTCATCAACACTCTCAGATTTCAAGTGAAAAGACCAAACCATCTCCGAGATATAACATGTTACAGTTTGAAATTTTCAGTCGGCAGACTGGCACAGTTCCACACCTGTTGACATTTAACACACAACAACTGGCAACTACATCCATGACACTAAGGCTAGGGATCTTATCAATTTTAAGGCACCACCACAAGCAAAACGCCGTCCGTAGAATGTAAACTGCGCCACACCATATCTCCAGCAAAAAAATTTTTCTTGACACATAATCGTAATTTACATGCACAGGACATGCCGTAAACACTCTCCAAATTTCAAGTAAAAAAGCAAACCGTTTCCAAGATATTAAATCTTAAAGTTTGGTAAAATTTCCCTATCTATTCCATTACAAAAAATCTGGCCATCTTGTCCTGCCCTGACGATCAAAGATGGCGATCAAAGAATCTCACAATCAAAGAATTTGCAGGTTCATGAACAAAGAATAAAAACTGTTATAATTTACAAAATTGAAAGAATTGCAGTAAACCACCACCATGGTTCGCCAGAATGAAGCCCCCTGAGCAAAACCCACCCTCATTTGACTTCCTAGGGCACCCCTGGGCTGAGAAAATGTATTTTTTAATCTGGCCATCTCATCCTACCCTCACAATTCATGATCGCGATCAAAGAATCTCATGATTAAAGAATTTGCAGGCTCGCGATCAAAGAATTTGCATGGTCACAACCAAAGAATAAAAACTAGTGTAATTTACAGAATTAACACAGTTGCAGTAAACCGCCACCATGGTTCGTCTGAACGAAGCCCCCTGAGTAAAACCCACCCTCATTTGTCTTCCTAGGACACCCTTGAGTTGAGAAAATTGATTTTTTCATCTGGCCATCTCGTCCCTCGCTCCTGATGCATGATCGTGATCAAAGAATCTGGCAGTGAAAGAATTTGCAGGCTCGCGATCAAAGAAATTCCTCGCTTTTAAACAAAGAGCGAGGGGCGAGATGGCCAGATATCAAAAAGGTTTTTTGTAGCCCAGTGGTGCCCTACAAAGTAATATAAGGGTGGGTTTTGCTCAGGGGGCCTCGTTCTGCCCCATCTGAATAACAAAACATTAGTTTTCATTATCCCTGGTAGTCTAGCGGCTTCCTCCCCATCATAATAGTGTCCATAGCGATCTCTCGATCCCTGGTAGTTTAGTGGCCCTCCAATGAGTATTTTATTAATATATGTGTTTTTATCTGTAGTAGTCTAGTGGCCCTCCCCCCAATGTGTGTTTATTAATATTTTTTTCTTACATCCCTGGTAGTCTAGTGGCCCTCCCCCCAATCTGTATTTCATTATTATTAATATCCCTGGTAGTCTAGCGGTCCCCTCACCCCATCACAATAAAATAAATAAGCATGTTCGATGTCCTGGTAGTCTAGTGGCCCCCACCCCCCGACTGAGCCATGCCAGCCCATCCAGCACCCTCCACCCTTCCCCAGCCGGTGACTGACACAGCCCACCTCTCACCTCCACGGCCAGCCGCAGACTGTGTATATTACAAGTGCTAATTCAAACAGGGGCTCTGAAATTATTTTTGAAGATTTTAAAAGCTAATAACTCTTATTTGTAGACAGATTTGGATGGAACCAAAAGCATGGCTCAATAGATTGGGGCCCCCTGAGTAAAACCCATCCAAGTTTAACTTCAGAAGTGACCCCTGAGCCAAAATATTTGTGTTTTTCCGATCAGAAAACTGAAAACAAGATGGCGGACCTCGTGATCAAAGAATTTGAAAAAATCCTTGGGGACAAAGATTCTTGAACTGTGAGGCTGCAAATTCTTTGACCACCAGATGGCCAGAACACCATTCTTTGTTCACGAGATATACATATAAATTTTCCATTGACTTATAATGGGAACTTAAAAGTGCCATAACTTTTGAATGCCTTAATATTTTTTCACCAAACGAAATGCGACATATTCGGCAACCAAAGCTCTTTCAAACGAGCCATCTCACAGAGCGGCATGTCACATGACAGCCGTGCAGGACCACATTCAGAATCCCAAAAGGTGCCTCCAAAAAGGGACAATTTTGCATTTTTCATTGCTTTAGTACACAAAGACCGTCAATTCAACCGAAACGCAATTTAACAAATCAAGAGATCTACCATGCCCCACCACACATACCAAATTTCAGGCAAATCCATTGAATGGGTCCAAAGTTATCAATGCTCAGACTTTTGACTTTAGTATGTAACTGACCGCTGAACCACATAATAAGGGGATACATATGGGCACGAGTGTAACAGTGACAGTGCTCCCAGTCATGCCAGGTTACTGCAGATGGACTTTTCAGAGTAGAAATTAGTTATTTGCATTTCTATGCAAACTGGTCATGTACTTACTGGTCATGGTCTTACTGTTGGATATTTGTTGTGTGCTGTACATAAATGCAATGTCCCCTTTACAGTAGCTGTCAATAATAAAACGGATTGCTGGTTGCATTAGATCAACACAGCAGAGTTCCTGTTGAGTTGCAGCAGTGCCTAGTGTAAAATGTACAGTACCTGACTTGTCATGAAGCATGTTGCACCTGGATTATGAAGGCAGTCTGGGTATGGGAATGGTATACTAGAGTGAGAGAGTGAATGAAGAGGTAATGCAAAGGGTCCTTTATGTTGTTGATAGATATGTACTGCACTCTTTTCATTTGATTGCCTTTTAGCTGGTTAGAAATGGAAACATGATTGCCAAAGTGCCAATCCATGTGCAAACAACAAAGACGACATAGTAACTATAACTAGTACAGTGATTGTTGACTCAGTCATCCTAGACCACGTCGCTGGCAAATTATAACCATATCTAATGGCTTTTTTTTTTTGTTACAGCTGATTGCCAATGTTCTCATCTTCTCCTGTACAAATATTGTTGGAGTCTGCACGCATTACCCAGAAGAGGGGTCCCAGAGGCAGGCCTTCAAAGAGACCCGAGAGTGCATTCAGGCCCGACTTCATTCGCAAAGGGAGAACCAGCAACAGGTGAGATGGACCGGAGAGGAGAAATGCGGACTGCCAGCGATCTAGCTTGTTACTGTAAACTGTAGAATAAACACTAGCAACCAGGCAAGACAACACTGTGTGCTACCCAAACAGAGACTCTTGAGCAAATATCCATGGCTATAGGGAACATTTTATTTATTTATTTGGGAACTGGTAACCAGAAAAAGCACACTGGGCCTGAGCTCGTTTCCAGGTGTGACCCTGAGGAAGGGGACAGAGGTGATAACACTATTAAAGCAGATAGAAAATGTGTGTGAATATGGAGTTATTTTAACATTCCTGTTTTTAGATATGACATTCACAGCCCCCAAACGATCCATGTTACACCAGAAGCCCTACCAGAAGAGTCTGCGGAGTCTTAACATGTACACCATGGGGGGGGGAGGTGTGACATGATTGAGACTAACAAGTACCTCCTAGAGGTCAACAGGCTGCAGGCAGAGTGTCTCTATCAAATGAGAATGAGCACCAGGACCGACCGGGGACACATGTTGAAATTGGAGGGGGAGATTCAAGAGAGTTGTGAGGAAACATTTTTTTCACCGAAAGTGTCATAGACGTCTGGAATAAACTGCCAGTGGAAGTGGTGGGAGCTAAACAATGGGGGGCTTCAAGCATACATAGGATAAACATAATGGTATATTAGAAAAGAGGCAGGTGGGAGGCTTGCTGGAAACCATAAAAGTTCTACGATGGCAGAATAAGCAGGAAACTTCTGGGTGGACCAAACAGTCTTTTTCTGTCGACAAATTCTATTGAACTGTACCTCAACACATTTTCATTTAAAAATTGCATTTTGTTTTTTTTCTCTGTATGGCAAACATTCTGCACAGTTTTCTTCATGACCAGAAATCCAGAAGCTTTGCTATTCACTGCATGGACTTAGAGCTGTAACCGTGAGCCCCTGACCTATCAGAGCAGTGCTTAGAGTTCTAAATCCATGCAGTGACATAGTCAGAAGTCCAGATTCCTGGTTCCACACAGAGAGCTGTACAGACTCCATATAGAGAGCTGTACAGAATGTTGTTCATACAAAGAAAGCAATGCAGAACAGTTTTTTAATAAACATTTTCAGGTACTGTACAATATGAATCATTTGAGGGTAGGAATATAATTTCTGAAAATTGAAACATTACAGTCAGTTACGTCGTCTGGCAAATTTCCTGTCCCTCTTTGAATGTTAAGGCCAAAAGTTAAAAGATTCTAACTACTAGGGATTCAGCTCTGCCAAAACTATTATAATGTGCTCACGAGACTGGACTCTGGCTTGGTGAAGATGATTTTATTTTTCATATTGCACAGAGACTCTAAATCTTTGGGAAGTACTAAAGCTCTGGATGGGAGACAGCAAACCTATGGATGTAAAGTGTTTGCTGCATGTTTCTGACACTGAAAAAAGTTAGTTCAATGCACTAGACTGGATAGTCTTGATAAATTGAGTCTTCATGAATTAAGCTTAAAGGAAGACTGCTTGAAATGAAGGAAGCTACCCCTCCCAGAGGTAATCCCTTGACCAGGAGTGCTCTGCAGAATATTTTTTCTTCTATCCCTTGTTTTTGCTCCTGCACCCCCGCATGTTGCTGACATTCTTACAGGCCTACTGGTTATCTGCTAGTTGCCCGGGAGGAGGAGTGTGCTGCCACTTTGGTTGCGCGTACTTGATTGGGCTTGGGTATTTTCCTTCGGTGTCTGCCTTTCCAGGGTGTATAGGTGGTAGTCCTGCAGTAAAATGCAGGTCACCCCTCTCCCAAGGCAAGAGAGCTGTCCTTGGGATGACTGATGCTCCTTCCTCTGGCTGGTCCCCTATAACCCATGTTCATTTTGAACCTGGGTCACTAGCATTGTGAATGGTAGCTCTAACTCTGCAAGTGGTCCAGCTTAACAAAATACATTTTTTAAGTACATCAGTATAGTCATATTGTTCAAAAAACATGAGTTTCCAGAGCTAAGTTCCTAAATTAGAGCTGCCACTTTGTGGTTTGAAATATGTACTCCTGCAAACACCGAAGTTGTTGTTTTTGTTTTTAAACTGGGTCGTCACATTCTCATGAGAAGGCAGCCCGCTGATATCTTGTGGGCAGCCACATGCTTCCCTTGCTTGTCCTGTATTAATGTGCCCTGCCCAGTTGTGGCTAAGTCAACAGGGCACACGAGCATAACACAAGGGAAAAGCACAGGTGCCAGCATGATGGTGACGGGCAGCATTATCATGCACATGTTGCAGCCACATTTACAAACAACAGTATCACTAAATTAGGCACTTTAAAACATTTTATTTTTGCAGCAGATTGAAGGATTGAAGTAATTGAAGGATTGAAAATTGACGGGGCAGCTCCCTCTATTTGTGCAGACAGAACTGGATTCTTACAAAATAAGTGTCAAATTATATTTGCCCTCAACATTCACATTTTCTTTGTTTTGACATTGTCTCATTGTCGTCTTTCTGAATACCTTAACAAACTGTCCCTTTTTCCTATACATATTTCAGAAACTTCTGATTGCCAACAACTGAGCTCACAATTGCTGTGTTTGTGATATGATATTTGGTTGTCATGGAAAGGATTGTGAACTCTGTAGAAAAATATTTCTAAATATATCACAGAGCTGACAGGTTGTTGTAGGAAAGTGGTTCTCAATACATCTCAGAAACAACAGATAATGATAAAAAAAAGTAGTTACATAAACATCACAGAGTTGACAGTGTTTAAAAAGAATGTCGTAATACATTCATGAGCTGCCAGGTAGTTGTATAAAAAAATAAATAAAAAAAAGGTATACTAACCCCAGGAATCCCTCACTTAATGGTTACATTTTAAGCATCATCTCCTAGGAGACAGATGCCCCGGGGACAGAACCCTCTTCTAATTAGCAGAATTAAGAATTTGGAAGTTTTAAAAACTTTGAAGCCAGTTGCCAGAGATGTTTCTCCACCTGAAGAGAAAAGTCACTCCAAGCTCTGGTACAATTGGGTCTCGAGTAACTTACTAATTTGAAATAAGATATTTAATAAATATTTAAAATAAAAACAAGAGGTTTTAAAAAGTGTATATTCTGTTGTACTCTGCATTAGCTGAGATATTTTAATTTTAAACACCAGTCCTTCCGGCTCCCGTTTTGATTTCCAGGAACTGGAGACCACCTTTGGCTACCTTTTTCTGTTTTTGCTAAATTTATCACTTACTTGCCTCCTTTTAATAGGTGATCCTGTGTGATCCTTCACCTCCTCACCCAATCTCTTCTCATCCTTCTGCCTCTCCACAGCACCTCACTACCCATGGCCTCCTGTTTCCTCTCTCCTCCCTTCCCCTCCCCTCCCTCAATATCATTTTCATATGACTCCAACTCTACCTCTGTTCCCCTCTCAGCCTTTCACCTTCTTTCTCCCTCCATTATCTTAAGGAGCATAAGTACCTTGTTCTCTCCTTTTCTCTCTCTCTCTCTCTCTCTCTCTCTCTCTCATCCTGGTTCTGTTGGACAATGTGAAACTGGACCCTGCCCACCCCTTTCAACCCCCTCCTCCCCCAAAGGTCTCCATATCTACCACCTAAATGCCAGAAGTCTACTCCCTAAATTGGACAGTTTAAAAGTTTGGATATCCCAGCACTTTTGAAACATTCTCTGTATTTCCGAAACCTGGCTTTCCTCCAGGATCCCAGACTCTTCCCTAATCATCCCTGATTTTACTCTCCCATCACCAAAACAGAGGTAGGTGGGGTGGTAGTGTTGCCATATACATCCACCATTTCATCACCCACTCTTATCTCCCAAAACAGCTGTCCTGATTCTCTCGAGTGTCTGGTAGCCCATATAGCCTTGCCTCCCTGTCTATGTCACTGTTATATACACCACCCCGAGACTTGCCACAGAATCTCTCATTACGTCCATATCCTCCATTATCTCCCTTATAAGTGTTGGCAAGTTTATACTGATGGGCGATTTCAACCTGGATTGGCTCTCCCCACCATCAGAGCCATCCATCCAAAGAACTGAATCCCTCAACCTCACACAGCTAATCCAGGAGCCTGCCCAATACAACCCTCACTACCCAAACCACTCCCTCTTAGACTGGATTCTCTTATCCCATCCACACCATATCATTGCTGCTGGTATCTTTCCAGATGCACTAAATGACCACTGTATAACTTTCTGCAGAAGGAAAATTAATCTCCCCCACTCTGCCCCCAAATAAATCAGCATCCGGCCACTCCATGCACTCAACACTAATGCCCTTCATCATGACCTTGCTTTAGCTGACTGGTCTCCTGCCTATTCCACAACCGACATGGACTCTGCCCTTAACTGCTTCCTGACCACCTTTCATCAGGTCTAGGACCACCATGCCCTGATGAAAAAAATCTGTGTCAAGCATTCTCACTATCCCTGGATTTCACCCCAACTCATTTCCATGTGCAAATCCTGAGACCAGGCCTGGGCTCGATACAAGTCCTCCAATCCCCATCCAGTTGTTACACCTGTAGATCCATCTGAAACATGTGCATTAAGGCCACTCATATCGCCAAGTCCACACACTTTAAAAAACATCTACACTTAAACTCCAGATCACTTTCCTCTTTCTGGAAGACAATTCATTCCCTCATTGCTCCTCAAGCTCCCCTTCCCTTAAGATTGATGGCTCATCCATCTCTGATCCCTCCTCCGTGGCAGGAATTTTTAATAAATTATTCACCACATGTGCCTCCCTGCCCACCCCCTTCCTCCAAGTCCTTCCCCTCAAGGGATGGATACTGCTTCCCTCCTATCTCCTCACTGGAAGTCTTACAGGCCTCACACTTGCTACATCCCAGCAAATCGAGTCCAGACAGGCTTCATCCTAAACTACACTGCCTGTCTGCAACAGCCATATCTGCACCCCTTGTGTACCTTTTCAACCTCTCTTTCACCACCTACTCTGAACCCATCCTCTGGAAAACAGCCTGTGTGATACCCCTCCACAAGGGTGGATACCTATCATCCCCAGAAAATTTCAAACCCATCTCCCTTCTCCCCTCACTCGCCAAGATCCAAGAATCCCTAGTCTACTCAAGATTATTGAACTTCTTCACCTCAGCTGACATACTATCCCTATACCAGTTAGGGTTTAGAAAGCATGACTCCACAGTCTCTTCACTTATGCATGTCACTAATGCTATCCACCACGGACAAAGGCCATATCACTTCCACCATTTTTATTGACCTTGCCAAGGCCTTTGATTCTGTCTCACACATGCTGTTATGGAATAAACTCCACTCTGCTGTTCTGGCATCCTCCTCCACACAATGGTTTCACTCCTATCTCATTGGAAGACAGCAATCAGTATGACTGGTCAACTTCTTCTCTCCCCATCTTGGCAGGTGTCCCCAAGGGGTCAGTTCTCAGCCCTTTACTCTTCTCAATATTTATTAACGATCTCCCTTCCATCTGCACTAATTCCCACATTCATATGTACACGGATGACACAGTCATCTTTGCAATGGGGCATCTACAAATGACGTACAAGTACCTCTCCAACAGAATTTTAGTAAAGTCTTGGCCTGGTTTCAAGCTAACGACCTAAAGTCTTGGCCTAGTTTCAAGCTAACGATCTAAATGTTAATTAAAAAAAAAACTGTCTCATTGACCTTTGGCTCTGCTAGAAACCTCTCCAGGCTGCGCTCCCCACCAGTATTTTTCACCCAGGACAACTCCACCCTAGACGCTGTGTATGCTTTAAAATACCTAGGGGTCTGGCTAGACAGTCACCTTCATTTCTCTGCACATATAGATGTATTAACCTCCAAGTTCCACTCCAAACTAGGATTTCTTTATTGAAATAAACACTCCCTCTTACTCACCATGCATCGTGAGCAGTGTCAAAGATGATCCTCCCATCCCTAGACTATGCAGATATCACCTACAGCACTGCCCGTGCTGCATCCCTCTCTAAACTGGACACTGTGCTGAACTCCTTCTGCAAATTCACCACTGGCTCTCCTCCCAGTATGCATCACTGCTCCCTTTACTCCACTGTCTCCATCACACCCCTCTTGCATAGAAGGCATGACAACGCATTATCCTTCATTGCCAAGTTCTGGTTTGGGCTTCTCCCTCCTTACCTCTCCTCCTGCATCTCCTCCCTTGTACTCTCTTCTCTCTCGTGGGATCCCCACTCCTTCTCAATCCCTCATCCTTACTCAACTGCTGGCCAGTGTGCTTTCTCCTACCGCCTCCCTCTCCTATGGAATAAACTCTCCCCGGAACATCGTAATTCTTCCATTTACCTCTCCTTTAAAAAGTCTGTTCGGCTTCTTCCAGCTCCACCTTGCATCTGTCTGTCCTTCTCCACTGTGCTGTCCCTCCCCAATCCCTCACCTCCTGCTAATACTACAGTTGATCCCAGCAGCTAATGCATCCCCAAATGTCTCACCTCCCCACTCCGTTGTCTAGGTAACAAAGACCCATCACTCCCTTGTGCTTATACAAAATATCTGCCATTTCTGCACTTAAATGGTTGTCTGTATATGTCACCATTTTGCTGTTGCTATGTAACCTAATCACAACTTGCTTTATAAATTCTAAACTTGTGCCTGTACCTAATTTTGTATCTCCTTGTGTCTGTATTCAGTGTCCCATGTCTCACCTGGAAACGAGCTTTGGCTCTGTGTGCTTTTCCCAATCACCGAAGTTAAAATAAAATAAGCCACACTGTACAGAGCTGGAAGCACTTTCACTCTCTGTTTCTGCCTGTGCCCTTTCATCCTAATTAATCACTTCCTGTACAGAAAGCCACAGTTTGACCTTTGGCACAGTTTTTAGTAGGTAAGAGACATTTTTGTTACTGGGCTCTTACTTTTCCACTATTTTTTGCTTTCAAATTTTACTAGGATCTCTCAGATTTGACATAGCAGAGAGAAACATAGAATCCACAGGCTAAAAAAATGTTTAAACTCAGTTTTCAGCTCCTGGAAAAGGCAGACTGCCATGAGCCCAGTGTAAATTGCCTAGGATCAGACCACAACTTTACTTATTGTGAGTCCTGGATTGTTTTTGTCCAAAAACTGAAATAAAAGGACAAATAAATTATAAGGTATTATGGCTTCTTGGTCTGCATTCTTGTCACAAAAAAATAATAAGGCTCAGAGGAAGTTCCCAGTCATGTTGGAAAGCACAATCAGAAGAGTCTGTCTCCTCATGTTCAACAGCAGCATCAAAAAATGTAAAGGGTGACAAGAGAAAGACAAAGCTGCTCAGTCATCTGAAAGGCATGGTAAAGATGGATCAGATATCAGGGTGTCCGAGAGGGGAACCTTGAATCCACTGATGGCAAAAATATATATAAATATGCCTCTGAGTAGGCATTGGCAATGGTTTCTGCTAAAAAGAAATAAAAAAAAAGTCACTGCCACTCCTCCTGAATGGAGAAGGGAGCAGGCAGAAGACAAAGAAAAAACACCCTCATCTAAGGACGTATCAAAGATGTGGCAATTTTTCCAGGCCATCCAGGCTGAGGGAGATCTTCATAATATAAATGCCACACCCCCCTCCCCAGGCTCAGGCTCCACCCTGTCTGCCCGTGGAGGAAGAAGAGGCGTACTATATACAAGAGGAGGAAGGTGACTCCATGGAGTCAGAGGGTGCACCGGAACAATATTTTGGCCCTTCTTCAGGGTATAATGAGGACCGTACTTAATTTTGAGACATGTGCTTGACACTCTCAACATCCATCCTCACAAAACTGAGGAGGATGAAGAAGATGCTGAATTCATGAACATGGTGGGTATAGTACCTTCAAGGAGGTTGCTAGTTCCCATACAAAAGTCTCTTAAAAAGGCCATATAAAAAATGTCTGCACCTAATTCAACTGTACCCATTGATAAACAGATTGAAAGAAAATATAAGGTGAACAGGCAAGAGGTGGATTACTTGTATACCCACCCTTATCACCAAGGTGTATTCCAGGCTGCTGCATGCGAGAGAGCAAAAGTCACGCTTTGCACAACCTCCAGAAAAGGACTCAAAAAATTAGATGCTATGGCCAAGAAAGTTTACACTAAAGCTTCCCTGCTCATTGGGCAGGCAGCTTATTAAACATATGCGGCACAGTACCAGAACGTATTGTGGAACACAGTTCTGGTACTTGCTGATAGAGCAGACAGCAGTCTGGCCCAGGACATGATTACCACAACAAGATCAGCCCTGGATGCCACTAAGTACCATTTCCACACTGATGTGGGCACTAATGATAGTGCAGCTGGAGTTCTAGCTCATGCAGTGTCTTTAGGAAGATTTTTTTTGGTTAAGGAATACCATCCTTTCCCAGAATACCCAAAGCCATGTATTTTTCCTTTGAGGAAAATTCACTTTTTGGTAACAAAACCAAGGCATACTTGAAAAAAGTAGATCAGTACAAAACCACTTATAAGAGTAACAGTGAGGAGGAAAATCCCTCTACCTCCTATAGGGCATATGGAAGGTGAGGCAGGGGCTACTCCCCAAGAATCTGTACCCTATATGCCCCTTATGAGTATCAGCCACAGAGAGGATACTGCAGGGGCAGAAAGCATACAGCTGCTGCAGCACCCAAACCCCAGCCAAAGCAAAACACCTGACAGTTCTGCCAAGGTCACCCGTCCATTGCAAGCAGTGGGACAATTGGCTCACTGCCTTCAGGAATGGGTAAACATTGCTTCGTGACAAGTGAGTCCTGAAGCTAGTATGTGTAGGACTGCATCTGCAGTTCAGAAAATTCCCCCAAAACTACAGAAACATAAAACTGTTCCAGCACTCTCTCCAACAGAAAGAATGCTGCTGGAATTGGAAGTAAAAAAAAAAAATTTGCTGGCAGCAAAAGCAGTAGAAAAGATCCCTGCCTCTTAGTGGGGCAAGGGTCTAGTCTCAAGGTACTTCCTGACCCACAAGAAAAATAGGGTGTGGTGACCCATTTTAGGTCTCGGGTATCTAAACAAGCATTTAAAGAAAGAGAAATTTAGGATGGTTACACTGAGAACAGTAATATTCCTGCTGTCAGGACACTGGCTGGGATCACTGGATCTGAAAGATGCCTCTTTTCATATCCTGGTCAGGCCATTGCACAGAAAATATCACTGGTTCAAGCTAGGGAATTGCCAGTACCAGTTCACAGCTCTTCCCTTTGGCCTCACCTCAGCAAAAAGATATTCACAAAGTGCTTTGGCAGTGGTGGCAGCACACCTGAAAAGGCAAGCTGCGATAGTTTTTCCTTACCTGGGCAACTGGCTAGTCTCAGGGAAAACAGAACGGAAGAAAAAATTACTCACCTTAGTAATTGCTTTTCTTCTCATGGAGTCTTGCTGTATTAGGACTTAATGCAGTTAGCCACTGCACTCGAACTGCCTCGGAGAGGATAGGGTTAACTCCAGAGCAGTCTGGAGTTACACAGCGCGAGGGCGCTGTTCAAAGCTCTATCTGGCTAGTTTCAAATGAAACTTCCAGGTTCTTTACGAAGCTAAACTAATATAGCAAGTCTGTGTGGAAAAGCTCTACACTAGCCATTGGCTACCTACCAGTAGTAGGACAACAAAAACACAACAACAATCATAGAATAATAACAAAATCACCTGTTACTGTTAGAATCACCCATGACAAGCACTATAGGCCCCTGTCCCCAAAAGACTCAAGTCCAGAGAGGAGCCACCTATCTAACAAAAAAACAAGAATCACCTAGTTCTAACCCAAATGAACAAAAGGAGGGAACTAGAGAGAAATGAAATGGCATGACAGTGCTTGCACCAATTTGACAACCCCATACTCAAGTAGGAGTTCCGAGCGGGGTAGGAGGAGGTTGTCCTAATACAGCAAGACTCCATGAGAAGAAAAGCAATTACTAAGGTGAGTAATTTTTCTTCAAACACCATGAAGTCTTGCTGCTATTAGGACTTAATGCAGATTATACAGCAGTACCTCCATGGAGGAGGGTCAGAACCTACTTGGGGAATAGGCTCTGAAGCACAGCTGTGCCAAACTGAGCATCTCTCCTGGACTGGACATCCAGGGAATAAGGCTTGGTAAAGGTGTGGACTGTTTTCCAGGTAGCAGCTTGGCAAATTTCCAAAATGGGAATATCTCTAGCAGCCCTGGTGGAATGAGCCCTCAGTCCTGAGAGAGGTTCTCTACCTAGTTTTTGGTAACAGAACTGAATACAAGAGACAATCCACCTCGCAATTGTCCTCTTAGTGGCAGGTCTCCCTTTGCCAACTTCTCCATAGGTAAGGAAGAGTTGGAAGGATTCGAACCTGTGACCCTTGGTGCGTTCCAAATAGCAGCTTAGGGCTCTTTTGACGTCCAGACTGTGCAATCTCCTCTCCCTGAGGAGGAATGCTCAGTGAAAATACTGGAAGAGAGATGGATTGGTTGAGATGAAAATCTGAAACCACTTTAGGTAAAACTTTCTGTTAGTCCTAAGGACTACCTTATCTCTGTGAAAAAAAAAATCTTCTTCTACTGACAAGGCCTGTAATTCACGTATCACGTCTAGCAGAAGTGATAGCCACTAGAAAAACAAGTCTTCCAAGTCAAAAACTTGAGGTCTGCCGGGACAGAGGCTCAAAGGGGTTGCATTAGCTGAGCAATGCAAACATTCAGGTCCCATGCAGGAGCTGGTTCCAAAGGGGTTAGTGTGAAGTAACCCCTAAAAACTTGGAAAATACAGGGTGAGAAGAAAGGAAGCAGGCTTCCCGCTGACACAAAAGCAGAGACAGCTGCCAGATGAACCTTTAAGGTAGCTGGCCTAAGGCCTAAGAATTTAAATGGACCAAATAGTCCGTAAAATGGGCAGATTAGCAGATTCGGGATAATCTGCTTCTCAGAACACCAAATGGAAAACCTCTTCCACTTAGAATTGTAAGTGGCTCTAGTGGAAGGTTTCCTAGAAGCCTTTAAAATATCCAGGACACCTTGAGAAAGGTGTAAATCAGCAAATTCTAACTCCTCAAGAACCAGGCCTTGAGGTGGAGGAATTGAGGTTGGATACCACACTCTCCTGTGCACAGATCAACAGGTCGTGGGTCCTAGGGCAAGCTCAGGGAGGGTGGAATATCGGAAGGACAGGAGGAGAGGGTACCAGGGCTGTCTGGCCCAGTCTGGAGCAATCAGAATCACTCTGCAGGGCTGAGTTCTGATTTTACTAGTACCCTGAAGAGGAGAGGGAAGGGAAAAGCATACAGAACTTCCTTTCCAATCCAACTGAAAGGCGTCCAGTGGGACTGATCCCAGAACTGGAGGCCTGCAACAAAACAGGGAAGTTGGTGGTTGTCTGGGGCTGCGAAAGATCTATCTGAGGGTGCCCCATCTGGCAAAGACTGACCCCAGCACCAGAGAATTCAGAGCCCATTCGTGATGGCCCTGAGAAATTCTGCTGGGGGCATCCACCAGGACATTGTCCTTCCCTGGAAGGTGAACTGCTATCAGGAGGTGTTCAGGGAGTAAGCCAGAGACCACAACTTCATTGCTTGATTGCACAAGGCTGATGACGAGTGCCCCTTGTATTGATGTACCACATTGTTGTGGTGTTGTCTGTCCTGACTTGGACTACCTTGTTCTGGACAGTAGTCGAAAAAACCTGGAGAGCTAAGAGAACAGCTCTGAGTTCCAAAAGGTTGATGTGGAGCAGAGATTCCTGGGGGACCACACTCCCTGAGTGGAAAGGTCGCCAAATGTGCCCCACCCTAACAGGGAGGCATCCGTGGTGAGGTGAGGAATGAAGAAGCAGGTGAAGGGGACCCCTGAGTTAAATTGCTTGATCCTGCCACCACTGAAGGGCTAGGATCAGGGTTTTGGTCACTGGGATTAACTTGGATAGGGGTCCTTCCTTTGAGACCAGTAGGACCTCAAGTGGAACTGGATGTCTCCATCTGAAATCTTGCTCCCTGCCACGACAGCTGTGGAAGCAGCCATGTGTCCTAGGAGTTGCAAAAAGTGCCTTGCTGGTCGAGAGACCCGAGGGTAAGAGAGGATGCCAGGGCAATGAGTCTGTCCACTCTTCTCGGAGGAAGAAATGCCCTGGCTGACTTTGTGTTCAATTCTGCACCTATGAAAGTTAGTACCTGAACTGGTTCCAGAACTGACTTTGGAAAATTCAACAGGAATCCCAGAGAAGTGAGAAGTTGCTGGGAGACTTGCAAGTGGGATTTACCTGATCTGGAGACTGACCCACTATGAGCCAGTCGTCCAGGTGGAAACACAGCAACTGCCGTCTTAAATGAGCCACTACTACAGCTAAACATTTTGTGAAACCCTTGGAGCAGAGGTAAGGCCGAAGGGCATTGCTCTGAACTGGTAGTGGCCAGAGGGTGGTTCGAACCTGAGGTACTTTTCGGTGAGAAGGCCTGATCAAAATATGAAAATAAGCGTCCTTGAGGTCCAGGGAAGCTAGCCAGTCCCTGGCCTTGGGAAAGCAGAATCATTGCCAGAGTTAACATTTTGAACTTTGGTTTCAAAAGATGCTTGTTCAGGAACCTTAAATCTAAGATGGCCGCCACTCTCCTGTCTTTTTGGGTAGAAATACCTCCAGCACAGACCCTTGCCCTGATGGCAAGGAGGAACCTTTCCACTGCCTTGCAGCCCAGCAGAGAAGAAACCTCTGCTTCCAAAGCAAGGGCTTCTGAAGGATTTGCAGGTGGAAAATGTCTGGCTCTCATCTTTGGGAACTGTTTGAAACTGAGAACCAGACCTTGGCTACCACCTCCAGAACCCATTTGTCGAAGTTAGGGACAACCAGTTCTGAAATAAACAACAACCTGCCCCCACCGGTACAGGAGAATTGGCCCTGGGCACCCCATCAGGGTGCCTGCTTGGCAGCAGCTTTAGGCTGAGAGAGGAGATGGTCTGCCTGTGCCCGTCTACCCGCCTCTGAAAAAAACCCTCTGTGCAAAGGCTGAAGAGGCCTGAACTTGATAAAGGGCCTGTGGTAAGGCCTGCCCCTACCCCTGGGGCATGCCTTTGTGGAGTGGCATGCCTCTCCTTAGCTTGGGCACTTTGTGGTAGTTCTGTATTCATCCATTTTCTTCATGTAATTTTCTGTTTGATCCTCAAACAGAAGTTTCTACAGGAAAATCTATAGCCTTTGCCTGAGTATCTTGGGACAGATTAGTGCATCTAAGCCATGCCAACCTACGGAGAGCTACAGAAGTGGCCATGACCCTACAGGAAACATCATTAACATCAACGGCGGTATGAAATTGAACTTTAGAGGCTTCAATGCCATCAGCAGCCACTTGTTCAACTCACTAGCCAGCTGGCCCTGGGCCTGCCAGCTGGCAACTATCAATATAGTGTCCCATCTAGATTTCTGATATCTAGCCACATAAGCCATATAATTAGCCTGCCTGAGTCCCAAATGAAGCTGCCATATATTGCTTTTTCGCAGTGGCATCAATCTTCCTGGAATCCTTATCAGGAAGATGTGATGCCAGGGAATATTAGCCTTGTCTACAGGCTGCAGCTTGAACAACACCTACATGACTACACTGCTCGGTGAGGAAGTCTGTATCAGGGCCTGATAAAGTATACCTTCTGTCCATTTTCTTATCTACAGGAGGAGCGGAATGAGGATTTTTAAAATCTTTGTTGTTTGCTTCCTAAATGACTTATGCAAAGGAATAGACAACCTTCTAGACTCTGGAATATCCATCATTTCTACATAATCAGGCTCCTCTTGCTCATCCACAGCCTCCTCTAAAAGGGAGCTGGAGGGTTTCTGCCACCTTTTATAAAACATAAAATGAGAAGGGACTCAGACAGCAAAGGGGAGATTCTAAGGGTCTATCTGGAGAAATGCCCGGTTCAATGGGCACGCCAGACCTTCCAGTCACAAATACACTGATCAAATTCCTCCTCCCCTCCTGTGGTTCATAAAACTCCTCAACATCATAATCCTGAACCACTGGACCTGAACGAGCCACCCTTTTCCCAATTGTAGGGGCTCGACAAGTCCCAGACAAAGACTGAACAATCTGAATGGCTTTTGCTATTTCTGCAGCAGTTGGAGAGACAATTTTGGACTCCAGACCTGCTGATTTCTTTGTCTTTTTTGCTGTAGCTGGTTTCTCTGAATCAGCTTTTCTTTTGCCCGAGGAAGTCTCGCCCTGGTCAGAGGGCACTCCCTCTGGTCCAGTGGGTACTGGACCGGGCTGGCCATCCGGGTCAGCGGACTTTTTGGCCTCTCATTCCCTGAGCTGGCCCAATCTCTTTTCCAGGGTGGCTGCAGGAAATTTTACACACCTGGCAGTCTGACAGGAGGTGGTCAGCCCCAGACAATAGACAAGTGGTGTGTGGATCAGCCTTGGCAAGGCTTCCCCACAGACATCACAGTGTTGAAACCCAGTGGGCCGGTTTTCTTTTGGGTTTCTCAGACATAATGCCAGCCTAACCAACAAACTTGCCTTTTAAGCGTGGCTGTGCAAGACACCTATATCGGTTCCTAACCGTATCACGGGTATTGGAAAACCCCAAATAAAATTAAGGTTTTTTAGAACCGATAAGAACCGGTACCCACTTCTAAAGCCCAAAATCGTGAAATAAGTTAACCGGATCGGTTCAGACTGAACCGATAATGTATTCCACACAGACTTTATTTTTAGTACTTACGTTACCAAATAGAGCTTTTGACCGCAAAGTAATTTTAAACACTTGCGGTTCAAATGAACCGGTAAACTCGCTTGAACCTGAAATGAACTGAGCTGAAGGAGCTGATCTCCTCGAGCGACTGTTCAGTGAAAGCGGAGTAAAGAATCTGGCAGTTTCATTTGAAACTAGCCAGATAGAGCTTTGAACAGCGCCTTCGCGCTGTGTAACTCCAGACTGCTCTGGAGTTAACCCTATCCTCTCCGGGGCAGTTCGAGTGCAGTGGCTAACTGCATTAAGTCCTAATAGCAGCAAGACTTCATGGTGTTTGAAGACAAGGTTTTCACTTCATACTATAAAAAATCACCTTGGAGTCTTTCAGATTCTTGATAAACCTGCAAAAGTCCCAACAAGAACTTGTTCAAATACTAGACTTCACAGGAGCAGACTTCAACATCCTACATGGGAAAGCTTTCCTCCCACAGGCCAGAGTTACAGCCCTGATAGCGGCAAAGCCCTTCACAAGTGGTCAGCTAAGACATACAAGGCACTTCCTGCTGTTAGTAGGGCACATGGCCGCATCCACAGCTGTGGTTCTATGAGTCAGATTCCAAATAAGAGATATCCAGTGCCTCTTAATAGACTACTGGTCTTGAAGATGGTATCCACTCTTAAAGGTAGTGCCAGTGATAAAAGCACTGGTGATGTCATTAGAATGGTTGAAGGAGGAAAGTAACCTCAGATAGGGCATTCCATTCCTTCAGCAGTCACCAACATGTATTCTTACTGCTGATGCCTCTGTAACCCAGGGCTGGTGTGCCGTTTGTATCTGACAGCAATACCGGGTGGGCTGGGTTAGCATAGAAACATAGAATTTGACGGCAGATAAGGACCGCTTGGCCCACCCAGTCTGCCTATTTCCCTACCTAATGGATAAGCTGCTGATCTTAGCTAACCAGCAGCCTACTTCTTTCTACCCCCACGTCCTAGAACTGCCTTATGGCTGTCCCATGCATGCTTGAATTCAATCACTGTTTTTGACTCCACAACCTCCTCCGGAAGGCTGTTCCATGCATCCACAACCCTCTCTGTGAAAAAATACTTCCTTACATTACCTCTGAGCCGCCCCCCCATCTTCAAATTGTGCCCCCTTGTTCTTGCACACCTCTTTTTTTGAAAGATGCTACCCTCTTGGACTTTGTTGATTCCCTTGAGGTACTTGAACATTTCTATCATGTCCCTCATGTGCAAAGAGACATACTTTTCCTTCCAGTCCCTCTGCAATGTCGCTTACAAAGACATTGAAGAGGACCGGTCTTAATACTGAACCCTGCGGCACCCCACTAGTAATCCCCGTTTCTTCAGAGTGGACTCCATTTACTATTACCCTCTGTGTCCTATTCTCCAGCTAATTCTTTACCCAGGCTATCATCTTGGGACCCACTCCCAGACTGGCTAACTTGTATATTAATCTTTTGTGTGGGATTGAGGTCAAATGCCTTGCTAATGTCTAGGGAGGCCATGTCACAGCCCTCCCTGATCTACTACTTTGGTCACCCAGTCAAAGAATTTATTAGATTCGTCTGGCATGACCTTCCTGCTGTGAATCCATGCTGCCTTGGGTCCTGTGCCCCTCTGGCCTCTAGGTACTCAACAGTTCTTTCCTTCAGAAGTGATTCCATCATTTTCCCTGTCACTGAGATTAAACTAACTGGTCTGTAGTTTCCCACTTCTGCCCTGCTTCCACTTTTGTGAAGGGGAATCACATCGGCCCTCCTATCCAGAGTGTTTCTATTGTTTGTTTTAGGTACCTCCCCCTCTTCATTTGTAAATACTGAGCAAAAATATTTATTTAGTATCTCTGCCTTTTCACAGTCACCCTCTGCCCACCCCCCCTTTATTAAGCCTCACTATCCCTCCCTTAGTCTTCCTTCTCTCCCTGATGTACTTAAAAAAGGTTTTATCCCCCTTCTTAACTGAGTTGGCCATCTTTTCCTCAGTTCGGGCCTTTGCTGTTCTGACTGCCTTCCCAGCTTCCTTTTGCTTTAACTGATACAATTCTCTGTCCTGCTCCTTCTGTGTTCCTTGTACTTTCTGAATGCTTTCTTTTTCTCTTGAACCTTCACTGCCACCTCCTTTGAGAACCATAGTGGTTTCTTACATCGTTTTGTTTTGTTTATTTGCTTCACACAAAGGCTTGTTACATCTGTGATAGCAGTTTTTATTATTCCCTATTGTTCTTCCACCCTTCCTTCCTGCCCATTTGCTAGTGCATTCCTTAGACACTCACCCTTTTTGGCAAGGTCAGCCCTCCTGAAGTCCAGTACTTTTGCCTTTGTATGGCTTGACTCTATTGCTGTGTTTATTGTGAACCATACTGTTCGATGGTCGCTAGTTCCAAGATGGCTACCCACTTCTCTATCTGTGATCCTCTCTCCATCTCCATTTGAGAGGACCAGGTCTAAGATTGCTCCCTCTCGAGTGGGTTCCAATACTAGTTGTCTAAGGCATGCCCCCTGTAGGGTGTCTAGAATAACCCCACTCTTAGAAGTGGCTGCTGCAACTGCACTCCAGTTAACATCTGGCATATTCAGATCACCCATCAGCAATATCTCCCCTTTTTCTGCCATTCTAAGTATTCTTTCTATCATTTCCTTGTCCATTTCCTCCCCCTGAGAAGGGGGTCTGTATACAACCCCTGTGTGGATTGTGGTGCCATTGCCAGTCTCCAAATTGACCCACAGTGCTTCTTCTCCTCCCTGTTTACCCTTTTGTTCTGTTGCTTTGATTCCTTCTCTTGTGTAGAGAGCTCCTCCTCCTCCTCCTCCTCCTCTTTTACCCTCCCGTCCCTCCTGTAGATAGTGTATCCTGGTATGTTTACATCCCAGTCATGGTTCTGTGTGGGTTCGGGGAGGAATAGGTCACTCAGCACAAAGGCTAGGTTTGGCTACTCTGCAAAGGGGCACCCAAGTAATTCCGAACACAGGAAGCAATAAACTGTAATGTCCAATACCATAAGTGGGATTCTAAAGTGTGGCTTTTTATTCACATCCAAACAGAATAAACAAAGCATAGATGGACCCCCATGTGGTTACACTCCTGGTAATGCAGATTAAAAGAAGCAAAAACACTTCCTCAAAACTTTAGCCCTCAGGTTCTGAACCCACCAGGCACACAGCCTGGACTTGCATGCTGCTTTGGGTTACACAGCCTGAACTTGTACACTGTTCTGGGTTTTCCCTGGCTCGGCTCCCTTGCCGGCCACTCGGACACCTACCATACTTAATGGAAACATTTTCTGGTGGCTCCCTAAACCACCTAAGAGCACCACGGCTCCATCAGGGAAACTTCCTTTCAATCCCACGTCTGGGTACTTTCCTCAGGCACTGGCCAAGTACCTGAGAGAAAGTAAAAGGTGTCTCAGAGCAAATTCCTTAGAGGTGAATTTGGTTACTACTGATGGGGGGGGGGTCTCCCACCTCTCACTCCCACAATTCATACCCGGCAATTTCTCTGGACAGTAAAGATCTCATCCTGTAAAGCCTTGCAGTGTAGATTCTTGCTAAATGTATTTCACATTCCATCTGCTTGTCTTGCTTCCCATTTACGCTGGACGTGAACATATTTTTAAGTGGCATTGTCCATTACTCTAGACCCCCACTGAGTTAAGCAGTCCAGTCCCCAATTTCCTTCACTCTTTGTGCTGGACTTGAACGTACATGAATTAAGTGGCAATGTCCATTACTCTAGACCTCCCACAGATTAAGCAGTCCAATCCCCACTTTCCAACTGTACTTGGCTGTCTTTTTCTGACCCCACAGTAACAGTCCCTTTAGTTTCCTTCTGTTCAGGTGAAAAACAATTGGCCCTTTTTCAGAGCTAACTCACACTTTGGTTGCAGGTGCCCCGCAAGCGTTTCCTCCACAAGGAATTTCTCTCTCAGAGCTTCTGGTGCCTCAACACAACTTGAACAGGCATCTTCTTTCCCTTAGCCGGACCCAGGGGGGTTGCCCCTAGAAAACAGGCAAAAACCTTCCCGCCATCCCCTCAGGGATGGGGCTCTTGAACCATTGAAAGTGGTCTCCACCACTTCAGTTACCAGTTCCTGTGTTCCTCTTTAGATGGAAACACACACCTTCCCAAAGTAGCTCTAAAACAGAGCTTAAAGCTCTGAGAGCCTGCACACACTCAGTTGTACTACTGTCTCTCACTCAGACTGCACACAGACTGAATTCAAAATCCCCAACGTACACTAACCTCCAACTGCAACATTCCAGTGTGGCTTATGCAGCTGCGAAAGTTCTATAATAATGTCATCCCTCAGTCTCAGCTGAGACTGAGAACAGAGTGACACAGTGTGAAATCCATTTAACTGGAGTTTCACAAGCTGCCTTCCCTGCCTACCACTAGGTCTTACTAGGATTCTAGTAACCCCAGGTAACAGGGGGGTCACACCTCACTCCTTGAATGGGCCACCCACCTACAGGACCTCACAGTGAGTGACATATGGAGCCCACTGCAGTCACTGGAACACATCAGTCTCCTGGAGCTCAAGGTAGTGATTCTAGCAATGTAGTCTTTCTTCTTCAAACTACAGGATCAGTCTGTCCAAATCAGAACAGTCAACATGACACCAATGTATTTCATAAGCAAGCTGGGAGTGACAAGACCCTCAAAACTGTACAGAAGCAGTGAGGATCTGGGACCTGGCATATACCTTAGATGCAAACATTAATGCGGTGCACTTGACAGGGAAAGATGATGTTCTGGCAGATTCCTTAAGCAGAATCAGTCAGGGAGATCATGAATAGGCCTTGAACAGACTGGTTTTAGCCAGTGCTCAAAAGGTGGGGCACTGCCAAAACAGACCTGTTCACATCTTGGGAAAACAATCAGCTTCCACGGTCTTATTGCAGATCACCCCAGAGGAACAATCCCAGTGGATGTTCTGGTATTGGACTGGACAAGGGAGGTTTCTATATGCCTTCTCACCATTTCCACTCAACCAGAAAGTCCTAATCAATCTCAGGAGGGAACCTACAACAAGGACCCTAATAGCTCCAGAATAGTCCATAGAAACAGAGAATCTGATGGCAGATAAAGACCGCTTCGTCCATCCAGTCTGCCCATTTTTCCCTACGTATACTGTTACCGCAGACCATGCACAATCTACAGCTCTTTCTCCTACCCCCTTCCTTTCCACTGTGATTCCCTTCTGCTTATCCCATGCATTCTTAAACCACACCACTTCCACTGGAAGGCTGTTCCAGTAATCCACCACTCTTTCTGTGAAGAAGTACTTCCCTCAATCTCCCGTGAATGTAACCCCCGTCCAGCTTCACAGCATGTCCCCTTGTTCTTGAGCACCTTTTCTTCTGAAAAGTACTTCTATCCTGTATCTTAATTACCCTGCTGAGGTACAGTATTTAAAAGTCTGTATCATACCCCCCCCCCCGCTCCCTCCTCTGTTTAGGGTGTACATATTGAGGTACTTCAATCTCTCCTCATAAGGCTTTTGATGCAGACTCTGCACCATTTTATTGCCTCTTATCTGGACCACCTCCACTATGTGTCCTTCCAGAGATGCGGTCTCCAGAACTGGACACAGTACTCTAGGTAGGGTCTTACCAGCGATCCATATAGATACAACAGTACCTCCGTCTTTCTGCAGGTGATACCCCTTCCTATGCACCCTAGCATCCCACTAGCCATCCCTACTGCCTTGTTGTACCACTTGGCCACCTTTAGGTCATCCAGTATTATTACTCCCAGGTCTCTTTCCTGCTTGGTGGTTATCAATACCACTGAACCAATTTTGTACTGTACTCCTGGGTTTCTGTATCCTAAGCCATACAGAAACCTCCCTCTACAGTCAGTGTCAGTGGTTCAGCAGGTTGCACGCTGACCTCTGAGTGGGAAGATCAAGAAGGTTGTGGGTTCCAGCCCCTCACCAGACACTTTGGGTAAATCCCAATACTGACACTGTAGTGCATCATGAGGGGGATGCTGCACCCCTGAGGTGCCGTTTTTCGGATAAGACATTAAACCGAGGTTCTGTCTGTTCTAGTAATTGTTTAGGTGGAAATTAAAGATCCCATGGCACTTCTTGAACAGAGTAGGGGAGTTGTTTATTTACAAGAAACAAGTAATAATATTACAGAGTACAAGCCAAAGTACTGTATAAGAAAAATAAGAAAAATAAAAAGGGAGAAAAAAATAAAACATTGCATTATCTCATAAAGAAATTTAAACTAAGAGTAGGGAAAATGTGTATCAATAATAATAGTGATAAAAAAAAAACACAATAAGGACTGATGCGTAAAGAACACACAATAGAGACACACTAAACAGAAAAGTAAACAAGATTCGTAAATTGCACCCAATAGGAATGGTTCTCAACACAGGTAGGAAAAAATAATAATGTAAAAAAACAAATACCTGTGAAGTAAATAAGAGGAGGGGAGGGGGAGGCAAAAATGGACAAATGCAGGAAAACTACAACAAAATGAAAGGTAATCAAGCAGCAAAAAAGTCCCAGCGAAGAGGGAAGGAGGATAAATGCAGTCAAAAAAGTGCCCAAGGGCAGTATCTCCAGCATTGAATCCACAGAGCTGGAGGGAGCCTAGTACATTCTGCTGCACACAGTCTGCGCAAGTCCACTTCAACCATCTGCAAGAGTACAGTATGACCCAACAACTGCTGTTGTTGCACAGAAATCATTACTTCTGAATTAATTCTGTGGTATCCTGGCAACAGTCTCTGGGGCAAAATCGTTCTGTGATGCTCTTATGTTTGTTATTACCTTTGAGATTAATCCTGCCTTGGCAACACTGCCAGGTCACATCCCAATATTGGGGAGGAAAATGAGAGTTGGTGCTATACAATAAAGCCTGTTATCTAAGGGCAGGTAGCACTCCAGGCAACACTTCCACATTTGTGGGAAGCAACGCCTTATAAAAAGTCTTCCTATGCGGAGTGCGAATTAAATCCCACGACAAATGGCAACATTTAATAAAGGTCAAAAAAGGTGCCAAAAACTCAGGAACATGACTTGCTGGCTGGAAACGGGGGTTCGTCCCTCTCCACTCCAATTGAAGAGGTGTCAGTCAAACGGATGCCCAGTCTTCCAAATGGGATGGGGGCCTGTACTCGCAGGAACTATATTATACTGAAAAAAAAAAAAATACTATAAAAAGCAAACATGGGATTCACCATGTTCAAGCCTCTCTTGTTGTAAGTGAGATACAGGATGTCCCTTTTCATAGGGCTGAGCCAACTTCCCCAAACTATAGTAAAAAGTATACTCTACGTTCTAGTTTCTAAACACTGAGGAATGGGAAAGACAGCACTAACATAAAGAAAAATGGGGATCAAAAAAGTTTTAATCACCCCAACCCTTTTCTTTTTAGACAGTTACCATGATTTGAGGACCACCACTCTGACAGCCTTGTTATCCAAGGCCAGACTTCAGTTCAAGTCCAGCAAGTTGAGCCCCCAAAATAAATGCCCAGGATCTTGACTGGTTCTGAGGTGACAGTAATATTACCAATTTCTGAGGGAAAGGTCATATGGGTCACTATGGGAAGCACTCCCACATTTGGAATAACTAAAACTAGACCGTGTCATAGAGGCAATAGTAATAATTGCCTTTATGGCATTTTCACCAAAATGAATATCCTTAATAAATAAACAAACATCATCAGCATAAGCTGATAGTTTTACAGATGAGGAAGTGAGGGGACAAGGAATACCCAGAATCTGGGGGGCCTCGGTCACTGCTCATAACAATGGATCTAAGGTAAGAATGTATAAAGTGGGACTTAATGGACAGCCTTGTCGGACTCCCCTTTGCAAGTGAATATGGGTTCCCTGCCACCCGTTAATAGTAGGGAGTATTGAGTGAGAATAAAGCAGATGAATCCAAATAATAAAAATGGGAGAGAAAGCATACTTCATAAACACCAGGTGGAGATAATCGTGGGAAACTATATCGAATGCCTTGGCTTGATCTAACACAAAGAGGTAATGCCCCACCTTGTGGAAATGACATGAGGTGATTAAGTCCCTAATTAACAGTAGATTATCCTGAATCCTATGTCCAGGAATAGAGCAGGACTGGAGGGGGTATATAATCGAGTCAAAAATAGGAGCCAAATGTGCACAAAAAATTTTCATTAGAACTTTAGCGTCTGTATTAAGGAGGCATATCGGCCTCCAATCTGAAAGGTGCCATTTATTACCAGATTTGAATAAAAAAAATTTGAAGAGCCTCAGTAATGGAACCCAATAGGGTCACATGTCCTAAACTCAAATTACAAACAAAAGTAAGAATAGGGGCAAAAAAAAAGGGAACAACTGGAAAAGCTCGGACATTAAGCGATCTGTCCCAGGGGAAGTCTTTTTGTGCAGAGACTGGATCGCTGAGAGCACCTTCACCCCAGTAACTGGTGAAGTGAGAAATTAATTATCTGTGGGAGATACCTGTGGTAGGTGCAAAGAGTTAAAAAACCCGGTGGCTGAATCCTGAAGAGGAAAATGTGTTCCCACTGTACGCTGCAGGAAGTTCTGGACCACCTGCAGCATTCCAGTATGGGAGCAATGTTCCAATCCTGCTGTATCCACCAAAGAAACCATAGTTCATAATTTGACCCTGTGAAAACAACTCTGTTAATATCCCCAGTCAGATGTTTGCTTTGGGAACTATAAGAGCATTCAGACGTTAGAGACTTGACTCTGTGATACTGCAAGGACTTCATACGATCTGTTACAGACTTGATTTGGGCCTGCAAGGATAAACCCCTCTCGGCCTGCAAGGACAAATTTTAGATAGAGTATGATGCAAATCCAGATCTTCTTTGAGTCAGTGTCTTGCAGCAGGCCATAACACATCTGATATCCAGCCATAGGCATCCCTTCCTCCGGATGATTTCCCAACAGTCTCTTCCAGGGGCCTTCCCCTTCCTGTCACCTGACGTGCCCTTGCACACATATAAAAGGGGGGCCCCTAATACTCCTCAGTCCTTTTCCAACCGTGACAGAGTCAACATCAGGTTTTTCTTCAAGAGTACCAACTTTCTCTGCTGTCGAGTTCTACAGTCACCTGAGAAGTTCTTATGCTGATGTCTTCAGAACCTTTGTTTCGGAAGTGTTCGTGTGGCCAGAGGATTGCGTCTGAGGACCTCCATGAAGTATGTGTTTGGTGCCTGGGTCCAGAGCACAACATCAGGGAGAGTATCCTCTGCAGGTGAGTCAACAAGGCCACCAAACGTTGAAGGCTCCAGCAGCTAAGGGAGTACCTCATGGAGCAGAAGGTAACCCTTTTGAAGCAGCAGCAATGCTCCCCTGCAGGGGAGTCTTCGACCTCTTCCTCGGGGTCTTGGAGGGGGTAAACCCTCATTGGTGACAGAGCATGGGGCTGGGTGGAAACATTCCTCTAAGACTAAACATGTTTCCCCCATGCCACCATCTTCACTGTCAAAGGTCTCGAATTCCTCAGCAAAGATAAGTAGGAGGGCTCCCGCTGAACACACGCTGTCTTCTCCACTGTTGATGGTATTGGGCTCTTCTAGGTCATCGACAGTTTCTCCATCGACGTCCACAGTTGTGCAGCAGCTCCCACCGCTGCCTCCGCCAACTTGTATAGTCAGCTATCGTCCATTGACGATAGCTGCATCTGCTCCGACAGTTACTCTGTCGTCTGAGCATTCATTGGTCCTCCCGGTGATGGGGCACTCTAGCTACTCCCCGGCTGCTCCATTAATGGTGATCCCATTGACAGCCCATTCTGGCTGCTCCTCAGCAATGATGGACTCTTTGGCTTCTCTTTCATCCCCGTCAATGGTCCTCCTATTGACAGGACTTGAATGTCTTCCTCCCTCGTCGATGGACTGCTCGTCGACGATCGCGGCACCACCTCAAACGGCTTGGGGGACTTCTTCTTTGAGTGCTCCCCCATCCTCTGTTTTGGGGTCTTATGTTCACCCAACCATACCAATGAGCTGGCTGGGTCCTTTACCCTCGGCCATCTCCTCAGTGGTCCCAATCCAGTCCTTGGCCCCTCCATCTTCAGGGGGTCAACTGGCCATGGTGGATGTCCAGGCTCTAGTTCAATCTGTTATGGGCCTTACCAGACTCTCCCCTTGCCCTTTGGGTGAGGTCATGGTTCCTGCCTCAGTCCCCTCCAGGCCTTCCTTGGCCTCCCAGATGGAACGTTCCTCTCCTTCCTCCCCCGGGTTCCATCCCAGGACTGCTGACCCATTCTTACCAGAATGGGATGTAGAGGAAGAAGATGATGAGGAAATGGATCAGGATTATGGCTCACAAATCTCTTCTTTGGAAAAGTCTTCTGTGCCCAGGGATGTCCCAGAGGTCCTCTCCTGCTCTCCTCCAGATGACCCTTCCTTTGCGTATGTTATGGTGCATCTACAGAAAACTTTTGGTTTCCAAGCTATAGAGCAGGATGCCTCAAGAAGTAAGTTGACCAAGTATCTGGGCCTTCCTGATAGCCCCTCCCTAGTTGTCCCACCCGTGGTGGATGCTTTTGAGGATGCCATGTTTCTTGCTTGCCAACAACCTTTGCAAATATCCTCTACTCCCTGCAGGGCAGACAGACTTTATGGGGACCCTGTGGGCCACCCTTATCTTTCTACACCTCCACTGGTGGATTCTGTAGTTAAGAATGCGGCTCATGATAGATCTACCAGACCGCAACACATGAGTGCTCATCCCCAGACAAAGAATCCAAGAAATTGGATATCATGGGGAAGAGGGTCTATGCTTCAACTACTTTGTCTCTCTGCATTTTGAACTATATAGGCCATCTCCTCAAATATCAGGAGGAGATCCTTAAAGCTTGCTCAAATGTCAGTCCAGTCCCTTCTGCCTGGCCAGTCCCAAGAAGACCTTGATGCAAAGCTTTCTGTTACTGCAACTGGCTGCCGCCACCTGCTCAGGGCTACCTATGATGCAGTTGACTCTTCGGCCAGAGCTTCCTCGACAAGTGTTTGCCTTAGATGCTGTGCATGGCTGAGGGTTTCTGGATTATTGCAGGATGTCCAAAAATCTATCCATAATGCTCCCTTTAAAGGGGACAACATTTTTGGGCCAGAGACCCAAGACATTCTAAAAGACCTGCAAGACTCGGATCATACCCTTCAGTCTGTTTAGACCCTATATACCCACAGGCGAAACCTGCGTATGAGGGATCCTTTCAGAACCATTCTTCTAAGGCAAACCCGCTACTCAGCGATAGCCTGCTCACAATCGCAAGGCTCAGTTAGCCCTGCCAGGCCCTAAACCTGCCTCAAAGACATCCCAATATGTCCCTGCTGCCCTTCAGCAGGGTCACCTTCGGCCTGAAGGCCTGTCTCTGGCCATGAAAACAGGGACCCCCTCTTCGACTGCTGGGGGCAGGTTCTGTCTGCACCTCAGAGGTTGGCAAGTATGGTCAGACATTGGACTTGACCAGTCTTCCTCTTCTTTTACCTCCTCGGGTCTCACACTACCCTCCAGACCATGCTCTAGTACCGCAAGCAGAAATAGAGGCTTTGTTACAAAAACATGCCATAGAACCAGTTTCCACCCATCAAAGAGGCTCAGGATTTTACTCCCATTTTTTTCTGGTTCCCAGATGGACGAGGGACTTACAGCACATTCTGGATCTCTGAGGTCTAAACCTCTTTATAAGGTACAAAAAGTTCAGGATGGTGACATTGCTTACCCTTCTCCCCCTGTTAAACAAGGGGGATTGACTCTGTTCTCTGGACATGAAGGACGCATACCTTCATGTCCTGCTATATCCCACCCACAGGCAGTGTTTACAATTCCAGTTTCAGGGCCGTCATTTCCAATTTTGATCTCTCCCTTTCGTCTTTTCTTCAGCCCCCAGGGTATTTACAAAGTATCTGGTGGCGGTGGCAGGGGCCCTTTGCCAAGAGGATCTGTACATTTTCCATAGCTAGACGACTAGCTCTTAAAAGTGTCTACACACCCCATGCTGGAATACACCCCAACTGCACCCTAATGATGTTCTCCATGGTGGGCATCATGGTCCACTATCCAAAGTCTATGTTGACCCCATCACAGACGCTCCAGTATATAGGACCAGTACTAGACACCTCTCCAAGCATGGCATTTCTTCCCGAATCCTGGGCGGATGCCATTCTGACCCTCATTCTATGTTTAGAGACTTGTCGGTTTGTCTCTGCTAGGTACTGTCTTCGGCTCCTGGGACATCTGACAGCTACTATTCCCATTGTCCCTTATGCCAGACTTCATATGAGGATCCTTTAGTGGAACCTCATGGTCCAGTGGGATCAAAAATGGGATGACTGCGATACCCCAGTCCTTTTGTCCTCCCCAGCACTTTGCACACTGCAATGGTGGAAGTCAAGGGACAGTCTCCTTTTTTTTTTTTTTTTTTTAATTCTCTGTTTATGTAGTTTTTCCCCTTTAAGCTCCACTCACCCGCACATCTTTGATGGGGATACGCATGTGTGGAGGCACATGCATGCCCACGCACCCGGGATGCCCCACCCTACTTAGCCATACCTCTCCCACCTATGACACCACCGGACCTCCACCTGGTGGTGTCGGGACTACGGGAGAGGCGGCGTCCACCCTGGGAGAGGAGAGCTGCTGTTAGGCAACTCAATCCTGCTCCAACCTTCCCCCCACCCCGGACGTCACCCCAGCGACCCGAGGTTGTTCCTGAACCCAGGTCACCGGCGTAGCTTGAGGTGAGGTACAATGCCTCAGCCCTCTGTGCCACCAGGCTGGCAGGGACAATCTCCTGAGAGATATGTCATGCCATCCTCTGGTCCAGGACCTCATTCTAACTGTGGACGCCTCCTTGATGGGTTGGGGTGCTCATCTTCAGGGGGTTCAGCCCAAGGGCTCTTGGAGTGTACTAGAAGCCCATCTTCACATTAATATGCTGGAAATGAGGGCTGTTCTGTACGCCTTACAAGCGTTGGAGACGGTACTCCCTCAGGGATGCCTTCAAGTGCAATCGGACAGTTCCACGGTAGTTCAGTATCTGAACAAACAAGGTTGTACCCATTCATACCCTCTCTGCCAAGAGTCCATGAGGGTGTGGCATTGGGCAATCCAGAGAGGCATTTATCTTTTGGCAGTCCACATTCCAGGGGTTTCAAATACACTAGCGGATGCCCTGAGCAGAACTCTGGCTCGGGCTCACGAATGGGACCTCCACCCAGACGTCTTGGCAGATGTCTTCCTCAGGTGGGGTCAACTGAAATGAGACCTGTTTGCCTTTCTGCAAATTGCAAAACTGCCTCTCTATTGTTCTCTAGAGCAAAGTCCTGGAACTTTATGGCTGGACGCCTTATCTCGTTCCTGGACAGGAAAATGTATTTACGCTTTCGCGCCCTTTCCTCTCATACAGAGAGTACTTCTAAAACTGGTCAAAGATTTGGGGGGTGTCAATGATTTTCATAGCCCCCTACTGGCCGAGGCAGATTTGGTTCCTCTTGCTGTTGCAAATCTCAGATCGGCATTCTTTTCCTCTGCCGCTTTGTCCTGCCCTCCTATCACAGGAGAATGGCTCCCTGCTACACCCAGACCTTCACTCCCTGCGCCTGCATGCATGGCTCCTGAGCTCATAGTCCTCTCTCATTATCAGGTATCTCTAGGGGTAGCAGAGATTCTACGGGCAGCTAGGAAACCGTCTACTGGGTCCTTCTACTGTATGAAATGGAAATGTTTCTCCATTTGGGCCTCTTCCTGGGAAATGGACCCCTAAGACTGTTCCCCGCAGAGAATACTGAACTACATACTCTCTCTCTATCAGAAGGGGGCCTAAAATATTCCTCGATAACAGTACACCTATTGACTGTTTCTGCTTTTCATTTACCTGTGGCAACAAACCATTGTCCCAGTTGCCTCTCGTTAGAACCTTCCTGAAAGGTATCCTAAATTTACATCCCCCTGTTCGGGACTCTGTCCCGGTGTGGAATTTGAATTTTGTACTTGAAAAATTGACTGAAGATCCTTTTGAGCCCGCAGATACAAGTGAGCTCTGGTTTCTGTCGTGGAAAAAAATTTTTTTTTTGTCGCGATTACATCAGGTAGATGTATCTCAGAGTTACAGATGCTTATGTGCAAGCCACCTTACCTATAGTTTCACAGGGATCAGGTGTCCTTGCGTACTAATCCTTCCTTTCTTCCAAAAGTAATTTTTAACTTTACTCTGAATCAGTCCATTCAGTTACCAGTTTATTTTGCAAAGACAGAGAATCCAGGGGAAGCCCTGCCTCACACTCTCAATGTGAAAAGAACATTGAAAATTTTACTGTTAGGCTGTTGGTTAACTAGGATCTGCAGCTTATCCAGTAGTTAGGGAAATGGGCAGACTATGTGGGCCAAGTGGTCCTTTTCTGCCGTCAAAGTCTATGCTTTGATGTTTCTAATTTATCTTCTCCGCACTGAACAATTGAGTAAAACTGAGCAACTTTTTGTTTCTTTTGCCCTAGGACGACTGACTGGGCAATCGGGTTTCTAAGCAGTGCTTGTCCATATGGCTGGCCAACTGCATTACGTTCATATATAACAGATATGATAAACTTCTCACAGGATCCGTGAAACCCCATTCCACTAGAGGAATGGCTGCCTCCACAGTGTGTTTTCCAGGCGTCTCAGCTTCAGAAATTTGTGAAGCCACCACTTGGTCTACTGTATATACATTCACGAAACATTACAGTCTAGACATTGCTTCTAAGCAGCATGATGCTTTTGGGCGGGCTGTCCTCAACGGCCTCCTGTCCTAATCTGCTGCGTTTCGCTTCCTCCTCCCATGGGCATTATAACTGCTTGGGATTCTTCCCATGTGTTTTGGCCTGCTGCAAGAGATCGACTCGAAGAAGATAGTATAGTTGCGTAAGAACTTATCGTAACAGTAGATCTTCGAGAATATCTCCTGCAGCAGGCTATGCCTGCCCTGCCCATCTTCCCCTTGCTCCTGCTTCAGAAGGGTACCTTGCTTCATCCTATCGTGGAATCCTTGAGCCGCTGTCTCTTGTTCCTCTCCTCGGTTCCCATTGGAGACCTGTGATTCACTTTTCATATCTGTCGCTAAGATGGAAAATAGAACTGAGGAGTATCAGGGGCCTCCCTTTTATATATGTGATAGGAAGGGGAGGCCCCTGGAAGAGACTGCTGGGAAAGCATCCGGAGGAAGCGATGCCTACTTGTGGATATCCCATGTGTTATGGCCGGCTGCAAGAGATACTCTCGAACATCTACTGTTACCGTAAGTTCTTATGCAACTGTACTGTATGAATGGTATGAGGGTCTGCCTATGAATCGGGAACACCTCTTAGCTGGATCTAAAGTGGCAGCCTTGGCGAGGTCCCACCAATGTAACACATTGGGATAAAGATCCAGAACAGAGGAGTGAGCCCATAAAAGAGATCTCAGGGAGCCGACAAAGGAAGAGTCCTGCAAGGTTCACTTGGGAACAGAGGTAGGAGGTTGTTCAGGAAAGAGGTTTGGTTTTATTTTCTGTTTTAACTGAAATATTTGAATAGTTTTGTACTTGAAATTAATTCTGTGTGTTAAAAATTACTACTTTGAGTTAGAACTGTTACTTGGGCTGTGATGTTGTAACTATTGGGGCTTGTGTGCTTGATGTGGGAACACTTGTTTGGCAGTGATAATTAGAGTGAAATTTAAATGTGATGTTTGCCTGGTGGTGGTAGAGGCCTCCCACCCACCCTGTTTTGTAGGTTTTCTTAAATACTGAAAAGCCACTGGGGGTTGGGATTGAAGGGATGTGCATTTCTATTTGTGACTGAAATTTGAAGCAGCAGGAACTGGTGGGCCTGTGACATCATACGGTACCTGATGTCTGCATACACACACTGTTAGTGGGACTGGACACACACTGGACTGTATGTGTTTGTGAGACTTGGGAACTTTATTTGTGGGGTTGAAATTGGGTTCGTAAATAACTGCAGTCAGTATACAGAAGATACCATTATCTTAGGTGATCTGAATTTAAACTGGCTCTCCAAGACAGCTGCACCCCTAGTATCTTTTTGTGATACATTTGGGTTTACTCAACTAATAAATGAACCAACAAGAATCAATTTAAAGAACAGAAGTAGCAGCACCCTACTTGACATTATGCTGGTAAACAAACCCCACCTGTTCTCAGCACGCTGGAGTACTATTCAGTGACATAAGTGATCACTGTCTTATAGCAGGAATAAGATCATCAGACAAACCCGCTAACCCAGCAAAATTTCTCCGAGAAGATCTAAAAAACCTTAATATCGAGGATATCTCACGATCTATAGCCACTCTGCACGCTGGCAAGAGTTCTACCTTACATACTCTGTGGAAATAGCACTTCAGGTGTTAAACAGCATAATCATAGGTGCCCTCAATACTCATGCACCAATCACTAGTGTTAGAGCGAAAAGCAAATCTTACCGCTGGTTTTCAGCAGTACTTAAATCTGCACTGCTTGAGAGAGATAAGCTATGGAAAATGGCAAGAAGGACTAAGAACCAAATGACTGGTTGCTGTTCAGAAAAGCCAGAAATATCTGCACCAAAAAGTAAGGGATGCTAAGGCTGCTTTCTATACAGCTGAACTTGATGCCTCCTACCCCAACCCTGCTAGATTCTGGGGCACCATCAAGGGATCTTAGGGCAGGACTCTAGCACTCTCTGCCATCTCAAGTGCACCTTAATAAGGTTGCTATCTCCGACAAATGGGATGTACTAGATGCATTCAACAATCATTTCACAATGGCTGGCCTTGCTTTTGATTCCTCTCCAGCTAATCTACTCGGGCAACCTAAATCCCAGTCTACTGAGGCTCAGAGGCTAATTCTTCATTCTCATTCAAACCAATTTTACTGAAGCAAGTAGAGGATCTATTGTTGCATTTGGACACTAAAAAGCGCAGGTGCAGACTCTCTTGACCCTATTTTCTAAAAATTGCAATACATGTGCTTGCAGTTCCCCTAACACATCTTTTAATCTATCTTTAGTCTCTGGTTCTATTCCTTCGCTGTGGAAGACAGCACAGTGTTCCCTCCTAAAATCAGGGGACCCCATGGACCTCAACAATTATAGACCCATATCCATCCTGCCAGTACTTTCCAAAATGCTAGAAAAATTAGTGAGCATCCAATTAAGAGATTACCTTGATGTTAATAATCTCCTAAACCCTGCTCAATCTGGGTTTAGAAACAGGCATAGCACCACTTCTGCACTAGCAAAAGTCACAAATGACTGGCAAAATGAGCTAGACAAAAAGAACAGCGTCTGTGCTGTATTTCTTGATCTAAGCAAAGCCTTCGACACAGTGGATCATGAGCTGCTACTCTCTTCACTGCACTCCATAGGCCTAGTTCCATCCTCTCTTAAATGGTTCAGATGTTACCTCACTGATAGAATGCAGCAGGTGAAAAATGAAGGCGACCTATCCTCATCAAAACCACTCCTAAGAGGAGTACCTCAAGGATCTATCCTGGGCCTATCCTTTTGCCATTTACATTAACATTGACTCTAATCTCACCAAAGCCAATGTTCACCTCTTTGCAGATGACACTGTCTTATATGTCAGTAACCCATCATCTACAAAGGCCTGTGAAATACTACAATCAGAGTTCTCCCTTTTGCAACACCAACTACTTGAAAAAAAAACTCCTCCTAAATGCAAAGAAGACAAAAGCTATGCTCTTCTCCACCAATTACTATACTAACGCCTTCTCACCAAGCATTCTTCCCCAACTATCCACCATCCTTGGAGAAAGCCTTGACTATGTTGACAAATTCAAATATTTAGGGGTATGGATTGACAACAGGCTTGATTATATTCAGCATATTGAAGAACTTCTGAAAAAACTTCTCCAGAGGTTCGGCCTTTTCTTCAGAATCAAGCATTATTTAACCAGAGATTCAAGACAGAGACTAATCCAGGCCTCATTTCTATCACTTATCGACTATGCAGATTTCCTCTATGGCCACTGTACTATTTCCTATTTAAGTAAATTGGATGCATGCTACATAGAGCTCTAAGGTTCATCACAGATCTTCCATTCAACACTCATCATTGCTCTCTCTATGCTGCAGTTGGTTGGACATCCTTATACCTCAGAAGGAACAAAAATGCTGCATTATGGATTTACAAAGCTCTGTCTAACAAACTTCCATCCTATATTTTAGATTGCTTTACACTGGCCACAGCTAGGTCATATGCCCTAAGAGCAACAACTTCATCACTTGAAGCTACCCAAAGCCTGCACCCGGCATGGGAGATCTGCAATCAGTTACTCTCAGCAATGGCTTGGAATTCTCTGCAGAAGACCCTAAGTTGACCACCTTTATACCTCTAACATCCTTTAAAAAGCTCTACACAAGCCTCTTCCCAGAGAAATGCAATTGCTTTCACAAGGCCTAGTCCAATCACATTCTTCACCCCCCCCCTCTATGCAGCTTTGCTACCCCTTGCCAAGACCTCCTCTGCTACCCCTGGCACTTACTTCTACCCCATTCACTCACTACTAGTTGATTTAGTCCCTATCCAAAACTCCCACCAGCCCCCCCGTGTCATTTTTCAGAGGCTGCTTTCAACACTTTATTAATCACCAATCATAACTGTCTGGTTTAGCTTGCCCTGGAGCCTGTATTCTCCGGCTACCCTGCTTGTATATATGTTTATATTATTGTAATATGTTTATTTAGAAGTGTTTTGTATATGTCTGCTTTTGTACCTTCATGTTATTCCTCGACCTATCAGGTCCATCTTGTAAATGAGCCTTGCTCAATGATGTCCGCCTGAATAAATAAAGATTTTGATTGATTGATTGATACAGAGTATTCCAGGGGGAAGTGACTGAGAAAAGGGCTATTATGAACAGAGAGGGACAAACAGGGTGGCCACATTCCACCATGGCAGGCATCTTCAGAAGGGTTGTAGGCTGCCCAGGCTGTGGGATGGCAATAATTCTCAATTGGGCCTGGAGAGAGAGAGAAGCTGCCCACTCTGTAGACAGCTGTCTTGTATCAGGAGTGAAGTATATTGGTTAAGGAGTAAGCTGGGGGAGTTGGGGGGGTGTCCAAGGATAAGGGGTGTGGATATGGGCGGCAGAAGGGTGGGGCTGTGGGGAGGCTGGGGCAACACTCAGAGATTACAGGACATTATGTTACAGCAAGCAGGAGGGGTGATATTAGGGACAGAGGACACTTAGATAGGGATGTTGATGCTATGGGGAAAATGTACGGGGTAGACATTCCGAATATAAAGAGAGTGGAGGGGGAAGAATCAGGAGGGGCTGTTGTGGGGAAACCTAGAAGAGCAGACAGTGAGAAGGGAGGGGCTGTTGTGGGGAAGCCTAAAAGAGCAGACTGTGAAGGGAGCTCTAAGGAGAACAGGCAAGAGGGGAGGAAGAGGGCAGTTTAGAGGGGCAGTGGGAAACTCAGGTTACTTGATGGGGCTGGCATAGAGTGTTACAATAAATTTGAGCTACTAAGCAACTTAGAGGGGGAGGAAGGGGTTGGTGGAAATGAGGAAACTGACACAGAGGCCAGGGGGAGGGAGTTGGATACCCATAGGGCATCACAGACCGGCAATGGAAAGGATAGAAATAGTCCAAGAGGGAGAAGGGGAAACATAAATGTTAAGCAGATGTGGGAGATGCAACATATTGCAGACATGAGGGAGGAGAGCACAACTGGAGAGAAACTGGGAGACAAGGAGGCGGCCCCACTTCAGCAGGGGGGTCTGTACCAAGGATGGGGCCCTAGGTAAAGGGACCCACAGAGAGCCTCTGGAGGTAGGGGTACTATTACAAGGGGGGAGGATGGCGGTGTGGGGGAAGGGGAAACCATCAGGGCCAGGATAAATGGTTCGGATAAGAGAGGGTTAAAGGGACACCTATTCAGGGGAGTCTGAGTTAAGTAGGTAAAATAACAAGGGAGGCAGAAAGGGGATGGTGACAAGAGGGTCTCTAATAAGGCAGGAAGTCTCCCATGGAATTGAGATCACGAATAAAGGGGGTTGGGGGGTTGAGAGCGCATAGTGGAGGTAACCATAAGGATGATGGCGGTGTTAAGGTTCTGTTATTGGGAGACTCGATGATTAGGGGTATCCAGTGGGAGAGACAGGAGGGTGGATGCCATAGCCAAGTGAAGGTAGTGAGTATCTCTGGGTTGACAGTGCACAGAGCAAAGTTCATGGTGTACGAACTGGTTAGGGATTGTGGAGGGAAACTGGATTTCCTGGTGCATTTGGGAACTAACGATCTAGAGGGAAATAGCGTTTTGGAAATCCAAGCAAGGTTCCAAGAACTAGCCAGAGTCTGTCGGAATAATGGATGCAACCTATCCTTTTCAGAGATATTGCCAGTACCAAAGGCCTCAGTGGAGAAAAAAATGAAGATCACAGAGGTTAATGACTGGCTCAGGAAGTGAGGTGAAGAGAGTGGGTTGGGGGTGTTAGGTAACTGGAAAGTAGTTTGAGAGGATAAGGGACTGTATGCCAAGGACAGGCTTCTTCTTGCCCCATTAGGGGAGGAAGTCCTTAAACATGGGGTGGCTGACTACATTCAAGAAAGGTGGGATTTATACTTGTGAGGGGGGGGATAAGGAAGGGGCTGACCAGAAGTCCTCACTCCTCCAGATGAGGGAGTGATCTTCAAACCCAAGGCGGGGAGGGAAACAGACTGGGGGTGGTAGAAGTGGGAGAAGTAGAGGAGGATGGAAGTATAAAGAACCTGGGTGGGATTCAACAAAGGGGATCAGGGATACGGGGTGGTGGTGGTGGTGGTGTTAGTAAATGCAGGGCCTGGGAAACAAGTTGCCAGAGTTCCAGGCCATGCTGTTCGGGGGGGATGTGGCAGTGGTCACAGAAATGTGGGCCAACAAAACCATGACTGGGACCTAAACGTGCAGGGCACACTATGCTTAGGAAGGACAGAAATGAGGGCAGAGTGGGTGGAGTGGCTATGTACATTAGAGATGACATAGAAATTGCTAGGATAGAAGAGGCAGAGGGAAACGTGGAGGCGTTATGGGTCACCTTACGAACCCCAGCAGGAGGTAAAGTCAAGCTGGGTGTAGTATATAGGCCCCCTGGGATGGGTGATGTTCTGGAGGATGGTTTGCTGGACAACATCATAGCCCAATGTGGACCAAAAGGGGAAGGAGTAGTGTTGATGGGGGACCTTAATATGCCAGGTACAAACTGGGGAACCATGTCCTCTAAGGTGGCCAAGGAACAGAGGCTGCTGGACAGCTTCCAGGATGTGTTCTTAACACAGCATGTGATGGAGCCCACAAGGGAGGGGCATGTCCTGGACGTGGTTCTGGCAGATGGGGATCTAGTAAGAGACCTGGTTGTAGAGGATCCCCTGACTGGGAGCGACCACAATACTGTCTGGTTTCAAATAAGCATGGGTGGAGGAGGGGAGAGATCTAGGACACTGGTAGTGGACTTCAGGGGGGCAGACTTTGTGGGCATGGGAAATATTCTCAAGGATCACTTGAAGGGGATTACATCAATGACAAATGTGGAAAAGAGTTGGGAGGTCATAAAATGGGGACTTCATGAGGCAGTCGGGACCTGCGCTAAGGTGAAACCTAAGGGAGCACGGTCACATAAACCATGCTGGTGGTCCAGTGAGGTTCAGGTAGCAGTCAGAGAAAAGAAGGTGGCCTACAAAAAATATAAAACAACAAGAGGGGATAGGGAAAAGGAAATGTACCATCTTGCATCTAGAAAGTCACCCGGATGGTGAGGGGGGCAAAGTCCAGTAAAGAGCAGCGGCTGGCACAGGGGATACGTGGAGGGGAAAATGGGTTCTTCCGGTACATTGGGGAGCAGAGAAAAACTAAGGGCCATCTCGGCTGATTGAGATCAGAAGGAGAGTAGGTGGAAGAGGCGAGGGCTCAGGCAGAGGTATTAAACAAGTACTTTGCCTCTGTGTTCACTAGGGAGGGGGATGGGATATCTACAAAGCAAGGCACGATGGGGATAGAAGCAATAGTGAGTGGGATCAGGGGAGCAACAGAAATGGAGCAAGAGGGAGGGAGAGGTACCCAAGGGGTGTCGCATCAGGATAAGGATAAAAAGGCCAGTAAGGTGGAGGGGACAGATGATGCTGTCTCCACCGAAAGGGTGTGGTTAGCCCTAAAGAACAATAAATCTCCTGGACCAGATGGCATTCATCTGAGAGTACTATGGGAATTGGCGGACATATTGGCTGCACCCCTCTTGAGACAGGGAGGGTACCTAGGGATTGGCAAGAGGCACATGTTGTGCCAATCCATAAAGGGGGGTCGAGAGAAGTACCAGGTAACTATAGACCCATCAGTTTGACCTCGATGGTGGGAAAATTAATGGAGAGTATACTAAAGGAACAATTGGAGGTGTACTTGGAGGAGGTGGGAGGTCTGGATAGTCAGCAACATGGGTTTGTGGCAGGTAGATCATGTCAAACCAATCTTGTGGAGTTCTACGAATGGGTAACATCAGAACTGGACAGGAGAAAGCCTGTGGATGTATTATTCTTGGACTTCAGCAAGGCATTTGACTCTGTCCCCCACAATGGTCTGGTGGAGAAACTGACGGGGTTGGGAGTAGGCCCTTTGATGGTCAGATGGATTGAAAACTGGCTAGCTGGATGCACCCAGAGAGTAGTGGTTGGTGGGGAGCTCTTGAACCCTAGAGAGGTCGGTAGTGGGGTGCCACAGGGCTCGATCCTGGGCCCGATCCTGTTTAGTGCATACATGTTGGACATCAGGGAGGGTATAGGGTGTGAAATGAGTCTCTTCGCTGATGACTCCAAGATGGGGAGTAGTTGAGGGGGGAAGAGGGAAGGTTGGCCCTGCAAGGGGACCTGGACACCCTGGAAAGCTGGGCTCACACATGGAAATAAAATTTCAATATCACCAAGTGCAAGGTGTTACATCTTGGGTGGGAAACCCTAACACAGGTACACCCTGGGAGTGGGCGCTGGAGGCCTCAAAAGGGGAAAAAGACCTAGGGGTCATGGTGGATGCATGTATGAATAACTCTGAGCAGTGCAGGAGAGCGGCTAGCAAGGCAAACAGGATGATGGGATGCATCGTAAGGGAGATCACGTCTAGCAGCAGGGAAGTGATTCTGCCGCTGTACAATGGACTGGTTAGACCACACCTTGAGTATTGTGTACAGTACTGGAGACCACACTTGAAGAGAGACATACAGCTCCTGGTGAGGGTACAGAGGAGGGCAACTAAGGTGATACGAGGACTAGGGGATTTGACGTATGAGGACAGACTTGAGGAGCTCTGTCTGTTTTCATTGGAGGAGAGGAGAAGAGAGACAGGGGGACGTAATTGAGGTCTTCAAGTACCTCAAGGGAATAAATAGGGTAAATATGGAGGGGATCTTTAGACTAAAGCAGGGAGGTATCACCAGAGGGCATGGTTTGAAGTTGGAAGGTGGAAGGGTGAGGGAAAAGGAGGAGGTTTTCACTGAGAGGGTGGTGGACCCTTGGAATCGCTGCCTGGTGAGCTGGTTCAGAGGTCCACAGTGGAGGGCTTCAAGAGAGGGTGGGACAGACACAAAAAGCGGATGTACCAGATGATGGCCTGGCCCAGGGGGTTGGGGATGGATGATAGGGGTTTCTGGAACACAAGGGGGGGGAAGGGCCTCGGTACCCAACTAGGGATCTGAGGTTCGAGCAGACTCGATAGACCGTAAGGCCTAATCTGCTAGCAATTAGTATGTTAGTATGATGATGTTATTCTACCTCCAGCTGGGCTTTCCAGGCAGAATGGTGGGTTTGTGGTCAAAGAACAGCTTAAGAGTAAATGATCAGTAAATTCAATGGGACAAATATCTGCACTTAAAATGGAGCACCTGCAGGAAACAAAAACAATCAATATGTATCGCAGACTGAGCTCAAAGCCACCTGAAGGATGAAGGGTACGATGTATGTCAGCCAAATGCCTTGTAAACACAAGGAATCACAAAATAATTTGGACGTACGTGCCCCCCCATCACGAAGATCAAAAGGGCAGTTGTCCAGGATGTATATAAATAAGGCTGGAGCTACTTAAGCAGTGTAACCTTGTTGAATTTAGATTGCGGAACATAAATAACAAACAAATGATAAGCAGAATGATCAGTGGAGCAGTCGAGTAATAAAACCTGACCTGGGTGCACATCATGGACCCTAGTCACTGTATGAGAAAGATTGTTAAACAAAATAGTAACCCCAGAGCAAGCGTCTGAACCCAGAGAGAAATATGAAATTCCAGGTGTCCAGAGTCATTGAGTGGTGGCAATGTCATCTAATGAACGTAAGCTAGTATCGTGCAAAAACAGTAAGTCAGCACCAGAATCTCATAAGACCTGCAGAAATACATTCCTATGAAAAAGATTAATGATGCTGTTGACGTTCAGTGTAGCGAGCCTCATTAAGTGAAAAAGGGGAAGAGAAGTTCAAAAAACAATGGAGAAGAAATGCTACAACTAAGGTGGTTGGGTATGTTTCTTTTTAAATTTAACTTTTGATCCCGGCAAGGGTCCATCTTTTCATTTGTGAGGTAAAATCCATTTCGGAGCATCATCCTCCATGTCCGGAGAGTCAGAAGGCTCGATCGATATGGTTGAAGAGGCATCAGAATCGATATCTGCATCAGTATCACCCCAATTCTTAGGGGGTGCAAGCAGGCAAATTCTGGTCCAGAGGGGGAAGAGCCATAGTATTCACTAAAGGCGTACCTCCTCGAGCTGAACAGTTCTGAAGAGATCATCTGCAAGGCACTTTAATGAAGGATGGAGGAGGAGGAGGCATAGTAGATGTATCGGGGGGGGGGGGTTCAAAGGAACCTTTGGAGCAAGGACTGCCGAAACAAAAGTGGAAAGTGAGCCAAGCACAATAAGAGCATCAGGAACAGGGTCCGGAGATGACAGAGGCTGCCCAATAGTCGCTGGCCATGAGTAATCAGTTGAGATGGGCAGTGTGGTAGACAAGACTCCAGAGGATGGCTGAGAGATGGATGCTTAAGGCAGGCCAGCCTTGGATGGTTGAGACAAAACAGTTGAGTCATCCAGTTGAGAAGAAGCAGGTTTATTGTGAGCTGCCCAGGGGCAATCACGGAAGGAGTGACCAGCCATCTGACAGAGGTTGCATTTCATGCAGTTGGTGCACTGAGCAGTAATGTGGCCATGTTCCGGACAGAGGCTGCAAAGTCGCTGGTCACAGACATTGCAAAGATGATTAAGCGAGCCACACTTAAAACACGCCTTTGGTTGTACTGAATAAAACCAAACCCCTCAATCAAGGCCCAGAAAAAAGCTGTTCAGAAGATGGGTCAGCCCAGAGTCGGAGGCTCTGAGTTGCATTCTGTATTTCCACCTCCAATCCAGATTCCATATTTGTCCAAAATTCTGTCTGGCCTACCAAGCACCTTACAATGTTGCTGCAGCCAATATGTCACATTGTGAACATCAACTCCTTCATTCCAAAACATTACCGTCACTGTTCGGGTGGTGGGTCTGGTAAGAAGCATTACCTGAAATGGCAGCCAAAGTTCTGAATAACGCAAGGAATTGTACCAAATCCAAAACCTGTCCAAAGAGAAATTTAGTTGAAAACTGATATCATAAAACAGGGAGCCAGAGACATATATGATGGTAAAAATGTCTGCGGGGACAAATCCCAGGGAGTCCATTAAAAGTTTCTCAACCAAAAAGGAGCAGCTGGGTGGAAGTTCCTCTATTCCTGCACACTTGAGGCAGGCTGCATTTTGCCTAGGGGCGGGATCTGGCTGAGCAGAAAAAAGGTCCAAAAGTTTGAAGGGGACATCCCGTGAAAGTTCCAACTGCCCAGGAGGAGCCTTGGTATTGCGTGAAGAGGATGAGGCAGAAGCATCCAAGATGGCCAAATCAGCCCTGGTGGAGGTGCTAGGGTGCTCGTCTTGGGGAGAGCAGGCACATCCAGTCCTGACTGTAAGGATCACTGGTTTGGGGCTGGGGGCCACAGCTCCGAAATTTGTGGGTACCCAGAACTGGGTACCTCACAAGTGTCAATGCAATAATTCAGCAAGAATGCCGGATCCAGGATTTTCCATCAGGCCCAATCTTCCAGCCTGCTTTACTGAGGGCCCTTCCTGGGCTCCAACCAAGTCTGTCAGTCATGCAGTACTTGAAAGGCTGACTCGGTGAAGTGGCCGATAGTTTATGGACACACTCTCAGTGGATGGCTGTCCACATCAGGAAGAAGAAGAATCTACAAGACAAGCAGCGGAAAATGAATCTAAAGGAGCCTCAGGAGTAGCAACTGCCACACTCTGCAAGGGCAAGTGAGGTTCAGAAGTGAAGCTACCAGGCTGAAGAAATGGAGTCCCTTGTGTGAGTGAACCCAGCTGAGCAGGGGCTGAGGCTGCCATCAGTATGGAATTATGCTGAGGCGTTATGGTGATAACCTGCAGCCCCAAAGCAGGACTGAGTGCCATTTCTGCCTGTCCATTCGATGTTATGGGGCAGTATCCAATACAGCCCTTGTACTGGTCTGGGCCTCGAAAATGCATTGTAAGAGTATGTGAATCCAGCTGGGACTCCGCATCAATGAGTCCTAAACTTGGCTGCAGTCCATGCTGCAATTGTCCTGGCAGAGACACTGGAGAGAAAGGTGATAGCAGCAACATCTGGTGTGACTGACTAGCAGCATCAGATGCAGCCACCACATGAAAATCCAGACCAAGAGGAGAAATGGCCAGAGCAACCCCAGAAGAATATAAAAAAGGCCAGCAGAAGAACCTGGCTCTGGCATTTCATCAGCTGAAATCAGTCAGCAGTGAGGTGTATGAGGTAGCTGAAGCAAGGCCAGAGCGGCGTCTGACGTCCAAGAGTTAGGTACATCCTGCAGATCCAGACACTGCGAAGGGTACTGTAGATAATCATCCTGAGAGGGTTAAAGATGTTCAGGTGAGTTATTAGTTCTGAATTCAAGGGCAGCACAGTCCAGCAAGTAAACCGGATCTGCTGTATCCAAAAGGGTCAAGAGCCTGGTTGATTGTTCAGTTATACCATGTAGCAGCAAGGGTCTTCCAGCCTCCCCCAGTTAACCTAGCTTTATGAGGCTAGGCAGGAAGGTGTGACATCTTCCTGCTCAAACACAAAACAGGGTGGGGTGTGCCACAGAAGGCAGCCAGGCAGTGTTGCATAAGCTGGGAGGATATCTTCTTGTAATTGCTATTGTAAAAAAAAAAAAAAAAAAACTTGGGGGGTTCCTAGTACATAGTCCCTACGAAAAGGGTTAAACTACTAAGGGGAAGTGAGGTTCACTAATAGCAAAAAAAAAAACACAATTTCAACAGGGAGGGAGAGAGACATGTGGGGAGTGGTGCAATGCACTGGCTGTGGGGCGGCAGTCTTCTGGGAGACATTCTGGAGGCTGCAATGCTTCCCTATTTGCAGACACCTCTTTGCTCTGAGGGAGGAGGTTGCCCATCTCCAGGCCATCCTGGTAAGGAGTAGGGAAACCTTCTACTCAGGACCTGGCAGGGCATTGGGAAATCTCCTCCCCCACCCAGGGACCACCAGGGTCACTGCCTCAGAGGTTGCCAAGAACAGGAAAGGGTTGGACTACAGTGGGCTCAGGGAGGGTGAGGATGGTGGAACAGGGGCTCATCCCTCCAGTTGTACCTCTCCACAATTCATATGCCTTTCTGGTGGAGCATTGTTCTTCTATGAAGGCACCCATAGTGGAGACCAAGGAGGATGCTGGGAATCTCTACAAAGGAGACCCACAGGAGAGTGGCATAGGATCCCACAGGGGAAGGAAACAACTTCTGGTGGGGGACTCTGTCGTTCAGGGGGATAGAACTGGGGGAGGAAGGAAGGGGAGAGGGAGGTAAGATGCCTCCCTGGCACCATGGCATGGAGAGACAGGAAGCGAATCCTCAGGATCGCGGGAGCAGTTGCACAGGAGAGGGAGCTGGATGTCATTGTCCACCTAGGGACAAATGACCTAGCTGGGAATGGGATCAGAGCTGTGCAACAAGAGTTTGTGGAGTTGGGGAGGGGTCTTAGACAAGCAGAACACGTTGTGACCTTCTCGGAGGTGCTGCCTGTCCATGGCATGGGTGAGGCTAGGGTACTCCGCACTCTGGGATTCAGTGAACAGTTGAAAAACTGGTGTGCAGCACAGGGTTCTGGCTTCACTGGGGACTGGGGGTCCACCTGGAGCGATACAGGCCTATACTGGCACAATGGTCTTCAACTGTCCGGGAGGGGAACCAGGATCCTAGGTGATAGGTTTAAATGCTTCATTAGCAAGTTTTTAAACTAGCCAAGGGGGGAGGAACTGAAAAGGAGCTGAGAATTCCCAGCCTCCCTCCACAGAACAGGGTAGTTAGTGAGGTTACACCAAGTTAGAGAGGTCTATAGTGGGCAGGGGTAAATGGAGACAAAGGCAAAGGCAATAAGTACAGGGATAGGGCTAAAAGGGGTAAGGCCATCAAAAAATGGAGGGTGATGAGTACGAATGTTCATAGTCTGGGTAACAAGCTTCCTGAACTAGTGGCCTTAATGGAAGAGGGACATCGGGATATCGTGGCAGTCATAGAAGCCTGGTACACAGAGAAACCTGACTGAGATGTTAACATTCTGGGGTACACAATCTACAGGAGGGACAGGGAAGGTAAAAGAGGAGGAAGAGTAGCTCTCTACAAAAGGGAAGGGATCACAGCAACGGAACTGAAGGGTAAACATGGAGGTGAGGAGGCACTGTGGGTCACCTTGGAGACAGGAAATGGCACCACAGTCCACCCAGGGGTTGTATACAGACTCTTGTCTCAGGGGCAGAAAGTGGACAAGGAAATGATAGGAGGCATTCTTAGAATGGCAGAAAAAGGGAGATATTGTTGACGGGGGACCTGAATATGCCAGATGTTAACTGGAGCACATTTCCTGCAGCCACATCCAAGAGCAGCCTCATTCTCGATGCCCTACAGGGGGCATGCCTCAGGCAGCTAGTGTTGGAACCCACTCGGGAGGGAGCAGTCTTAGACCTGGAACTCTCAAACGGGGACAGTGAGAGGATCTCGGATTTAGAAGTGGATAGCCATCCGGGAACAAACGACCACCAGACAGTGTGATTTGCAATAAACACAGCCATAGAGTCAAGCCATACAAAAGCAAGGGTATTGGACTTTCGAAGGGCTAACTTTAGCAGAATGGGATAGTGCCTAAGGAATGCACTAGCAAAAGGGCAGGAAGGAGGGGTTGAGGAACAGTGGGGAAAAATCAAAACTGTCATCACAGAGACAACAAACCTTTGTGTGAAGCAAATAAACAAAACAAAATGAAGGAAAAAACACTATGGTTCTTAAAAGAGGTGGCAGGGAAGGTTAGGGAGAAAAAGACAGCATTCAGAAAGTGTAATGAATCCAAGAAGGAGCAGGAGAGAGAACTGTACCAGTTAACGCAGAAGGTAGCGGGGAAGGCAGTCAGAATAGCAAAGGTCCAAACCGAGGAAAAGATAGCCAACTCAGTTAAGAAGGGGGATAAAACCTTTCATAGGTACATTAGTGAGCGAAGAAAGACATGGGGAGGGATAGTGAGGTTTAATAAGGGGAGTGGGGGTGGGCAAAGGGTGACAGTGAGAAGTCAGAGATACTGAACAAATACTTTTATTCAGTATTCACAAAAGAAGAAAAGGGGGACTTACCTAAACCAGACAGTAGAAGCACTTTGGATAGGGGGGTTGATACCAGTCCATTCACGGAGGAAAGGGTCCTGAAAGAACTCCTAAAACTCAAGCTGTACAAGGTAATGGGGCCTGATGGGATTCATTCATTCATTGTTTTATACTGAAAAGTCTGTGGGCTAAAAACCCATTTTCACAGACGTCCAGTTTAGACAAATACAAATACATAAGAGGACATTTTAACAATATCATAAAACACTTTTTAAAGATTACAAAGTTGTTAGGTATAGGTAAAACACTTACAAACAGAATTCATGAGCATATTCCTTCTAAGCACTGTCTTAAAAATAGATATCTTTGAACAACATGTAATAGTACTCGGTGTTTCATTGTAGAGTTCAGGAGCTGAGAAAGTCACCGAGTTTGGGGCAAACACAGTACGATAAAGGGATTTGAAATAAAGTTTTGCATTGCAGTTGTGGGAATTCTTGGAAACAAGCTTGATATACCATTAGGAAGTATACCCAACTTAATGTTATGTAAAAAAAAAAAAAATCAAAGACCTGAAATTAAACCGCTCAACCAGTGATGGACATTTAAATGATTTGTACAAAAGACAATAATGAGTTGTTCTGGGCTGACCTGTAGCAAAACGTATAGCTGAGTGGTAGATTGTCCGAAGTTTTGTTATTAATCTTTCAAATGTGTATGAATAAACTATTGAACCATAATCAATTATGGAGAAAAGAAGACCGTGTTAACAAATTTCTATTATCACCCGTAAGATGTTTTCTTATACAATATAAAAACTCCAATCTTTTGTGTAATCTACTAATTAAATCCAAAACCTGCAGTTCAAATGACAGATGTGAATGTAATATTAACCCCAAATACTTAAACTCCTTAACTTGTTCAATGGGTTTACCAGCATTGTCCAAAATATTAAACTCTGTGGAAATTGGTTTCCAGGAAGTGGAAAAAAACATAGTCTTAGACTTGACCAAATTCAAAACTAATTTGTGTGCTTCAAACCAGTGATGCAGTACACTAAAATCAGACTGAAGTGACTTTTGGAGGGATGTTAAACAAGCCCCAGTACAGAAAAGTACCGCATCGTCTGCGTACAATAATCCTGTTTGAGAAAAATTAGTAGATAATGAATTCACAAAAATGGAGAATAACAATGGTCCAAGTATGGATACATCCTAGAATTCTGAAAGAACTAAGGGAAGAACTAGTGACATCACTGACTACCTTTTTTAACAAATCATTGGAGGATGGTGTGGTACCTGAGGACTGGATGAAGGTGGATGCAATTCCCCTTCACAAAAGTGGGAGCAAGGCAGAGACAGGAAACTACAGACCTGTTAGTTTGACCTCAGTGGTAGGGAAAATGATGGAATCACTTCTGAAAGAAAGAATAGTTGAGTACCTAGAGGCCAGTGGGGCACAGGACCCAAAGCAGCATGGATTCACAGTGGGAAGGTATTGTCAGAAGAATCTAATAGATTTCTTTGACTGGGTGACCAAAGTAGTAGACCAGGGAGGGGTTGTGGACATGGCCTACCTAAACTTTAGCAAGGCATTTGACACAGTCCCACACAAAAGATTAATAAACAGCAGGCCCGGTGGCACTGAGGGATGAGGCGCTGGATGTCACACCTCATGTCATGCATGCTGGCGACCTGTGTTCGAGAATGAGCGCGGGTTGCCAGGGGTTGGCAGGGAGGGTGAAGGATCGAGCATCCCAAGGACTGCTCTTCTTCTTTGGGAAGGGGGGGTCTTCAGTGGTCAGTGCACACCTGGCCCCTAGCAGAGGTTGGGGGCGGCTCACTGATGCTGCTGATGTGGGGTCAGAGGCAGGGCAGATGCCTGACAGGATGCGCACAGGAGCATGTACACTCCCGTACTGGCGTAATTGCATGCTCCACCTCTGAGGGGGCTGCACATTGCAGGGGAAAAGAATGCTCTGGCAGGATGAAGGAGGGCACCTTGCAGGTTCTGCCCCCATATAGCCACAACGCCAGCCACACTGGATCCGATCTTTGATGGGGTTTGGGGTGCCCTGCCGGCCCCGCCAGGGTGGAGAAGCCCTGGGGGTTTTGGTCAGTGGATGTCGGGGGACGGGACTGGGGGCTCAATCGAGAGCTAGGGGGCCATGAGCGAAGAGTATAAAGTGATAGCTAAAAAAAAAAAAATATTAACAACAAGTTAACCAGCCTGAGAGTGGGTCCCAGGGTGGTAGCCTGGGTAAAAAATTGGTTGGACAACAGGACGCAGAGGGTAGTAGTAAATGGATTCCACTCTGTTCCCAGGGTGACCCACAGTTCTTCTGGCTGCTTATGTGTATTCTGAATTTCCGTAGCTTTGATATTTTCATTGACATAAAGGGCCACTCCACCCCCCTGTTTTTGCACCTTGGTCTCTTCTGAACAGTACATAGCCGGGTACTGAAGTCTCCCAAGTGTGCTTACTGGTGAACCATGTCTCGCTAATGACTACTATGTCCAGTTTAGCCTCTATCATTGTTGCCCACAGGTCTGGGAACTTGTTTCCCAGACTGCGAGCATTTGTGTGCATGATTTTCCATTGACCTGAGACAAGATGTGAAAGCTCTAGATAGGAAAGTTTCATCATCGGAAACCAGAATTGGAGACCTATCTGAGGCACAGGAAACTACAGAGCATTTGCTGCTATTCTTACTTCAGAGAGACCGAGAAACCCAAGCTAAACTAGAAGATTTAGAAAACCGTTCCCTTAGGAACAACTTCAGAATTCATGGTATCCCCAAGGGGGCCGAGGAAGGCTTTCCAACGATAGCAGATTTCGTGCAGCAGGTGCTGCGGGCAGTGCTCTCTCCACCTCCCGACCTGAGTTTAGAGGTTGATCGGGCTCACAGATCACTAATTCCGAAACCAATGGACCCCAATGCAAGGCCCCACTCCCTGATAGTTCGAATGTTACACTTTCAAACTAAAGAATGGATCATTCGTGAGGCCTGGAGGCTTAAAGACTTAAAATATCAAGAAGCAGCAATTTTCTTTGACCAGGACTTTTCCTCGGTCCTGCAAGCCGAGAGGCAAAAAGTAAGGGGGGTGGTAAGGGAGCTTAGGCTGCAGAAAGAAATAAAGGCACAGTTGCTTTTCCCTGCGAGGCTGAGAATTCACCTGGAATCAGGAATTAAGACCTTCCCATCCCTGGTCAAGACAAGTGCCACCTTAAAAGAGCTTCAGGTTGCGGTGCCAGATTTGGAACAGGAGATTTTAGAGAAAAAAATTGAGAGGGGGAGCCTGGAACATAGTATCTCACAACCAGACGAGGAAACGAGGCCTGCCAGGATCCATCGCGATGGCCAGTGTGGGGGACATTGCTAAGCTGCTGCTTCACGCTGAGAAGAGAAACAGGACCCAGAATGATGAGAGACCAACCTCACCATCCTCAAAAGGCTGAGTTTACTAACACATGGAGAATGTTTTTCGGAATAAATGTTGGCGCTTGAAGAGGAATCGGTGGACGTATATGCAAATTTACCAGTGGTTCCACAAGTGGATCGTCAATATGGACTGATTGAGGAGATCTAAGGACAGTGACTTTATACAGACTATTTGTCCTTGGTCCATGAATACATCCTTCTCTCAAGGGGACACTGGGCTTGGGGGGGGGGGTTCCCTCTGTGTGTGTATATATATATATATTTTTTTTACGTAGTTAGCCCTATGAGGTACTGGTACTAAATGGGTAATGATATGTTGGAGCCATTAGAGGGCGGTAAAGGGCTACATAGAATATAAATGTTTGATGGGGCTCTGATTTGGGCAGTGATTTCCCCTTTGGAGGTGACTTTGGGGAGCCTCTCTCTTTACTCCCTTCCCTTCCTTTTCTTGCTCCTCTCCTCCCTTTTTGGGGGGCGGGGTAGAAGGAAATGACCGGTGAGTCACAGAGGGATCTTTATTGGAGGACATAGTAAAGCATAAGAGGGTGGGGGTGGTTGGGGTTTGGGTGTCTCTTTCCATATACACAGAGTGACGTCTATAAGACTAACTGTTGTCAGCCCGGGAAGTCACTTAGCTGGCCAAGGCGACAATGCCCCTAAACATCAAAGGGGCATTGATTGTGTCACACGTGTGACAACTCTGGGGGGCCTTTGACTACCACAGTTACTTTTCCTGGGAAGTCAATCTAACAGACACTTGCTTTGATTCGAAAAGAGTTTTTTATTGTGGATCCAGGTGGGATCTGATTTTTTCAGTTAATTGATTGGTGTTATTAGTTCATCAGTTTTAAATGTTTCTAGTTATATTAAGTCGACATGGGTTCAAAGGGGAAAGAGGGATCTGGATTGGTTCGGACGAGCCTATAGGGTCGAGATGGGTATTTCTGGGGGATAGTATGAATAAGAAGATAACTTACAGGGATAGATTATGGCTATGCGCCTAAGGATTATTTCTTATGTTAATGGGTTTAATTCACCCATTAAAAGAGCCAAAATCCTAACGGAACTTAATAGGAGGGGCTGTGACATAGCGCTCCTCCAGGAAACCCACCTCTCTGAGGTGGAGCACATGAAACTAAGATGGCAGTGAGTGGGCAGAGTGCTATTTACAGCCGGCAAAGAGACAGAAAAGGCCAGAGTGGCGATATTAATTAAAAAAAATTCCCCATTCTGTATTAAGGAGGTAGAGGTTATACTCCAGGGTAGGTGCATTAGGGTCTCGGGGTTAATTCAGGGTAATCTAATCCATGTGGTAAATGTTTACGCCCCCAATAGTGGGGCAGCCACCTTCTATCAGGTCTTTCAGAGGGTGGTCTCGCTTCCCAGGGGTCAGTTAATACTTGGAGGTGACTTCAGTACCTCATTGTGCCCAGTTTTAGACCGATCATCTGGAAAACTGGAGACTTCTAAACAGGATACGAAGTGTTTGAATACATTAATGCAGGAGGGGGGGTTTGGGGACATTTGGAAACTATATCACAAAAAAGAAAGGGATTATACATTCTACTCAGTCTCCCAGAAATCATACTCTCATATAGATTTTTTATATCACGTATACCACAGATGTCCACCTATTTTCCAATTCGGTAATCTACCCAGTGACTATCTCCGACCATGCCCCAATCTCATTAGATTTTGTTTGGGAGAGGGAACCCAGGACAACGAATTGGAGATTGAATAGCCCATTACTTAATGATAAAAATATCATACGACAAATTACAGAGGGTATAAAAAAATCTTGTGACAAGATTCCCCTATCTTGGACAGTACCCCAGTGGTGTGGTGGGACACAATAAAGGCTGTTCTAAGGGGACAATTAATCAGTCTAGCTTCAACCGGGAAGAAATTGAAGAACAAAAAGATAGAAGAACTGCAAACTAAGATAAGAGGGTTAGAACAGGAACATAAAAGTAATCCAAAAGGTAAGGAGAAAATCTAGAGGGACTTAATGGAAAGCAGGAAAGAACTCAATAAGTTAGAAGCGGACAAGGTGGAGTGGATGCTCGTTACAAAATCATAAATATTATGGGGGTAGGGCCTTAAAGCTCCTCGCCATGAGATTGAGAAAGGAACAAGCAGGCAGATATGTCTCATCTCTCAAGGTGGAAAAGGGAATGCACCCCGGATAGAGAAACCTAGAGAAATAGCCAAGGCTTTTAAAAATTATTATAGGGAATTATATAGTGAAAGGAGAGATTCAGAAGAGGTACAAAAGAATGCAGAATCCTTTCTGCGGACCCTGAAGCTGCCCAAGCTCTCCCCAGGAATGCAGCAGGAGCTGTCCGCCCCCATTACAGAGAAGGAAATAGCAGCAGTTATAGATAAGCTTCCTTCAGGTAAGTCCTCGGGTCCTGATGGCTACCCGGCCGAGTTCTATAAAAAATAAAAAAAACACTAGCACCCAAGTTGGCTATGGTACTGAATGCTATCCTAGAGAATAATGAACCCCAAGGTTCCTGGAGTGAGGCTATGATCACGGTCATTCCGAAACAGGGGAAATCCCCTGGAGCTTTGTGAATCATACAGGCCCATCTCCCTGTTAAGCCAAGATTATAAAATCCTCACAAAAATCCTAGCTAACCTACTCCAAAAGCATATTGAAAATCTGATACATCCGGATCAAACCGTATTCATACCAGACATACAGTATGTCTGATAATATCAGGCGTTTGCTAAATATCTTGGATTACAAGAATGCCTCCCAGAGTATCCAGATTGCTTAAGCAATAATGCACTACAGGGTGTGTGTTGTGCAGGATAACGTCACCCTGGGTGATTAAACTGCAGGCACTTGGGCGAAATCACGATGAAATCATCGATGTGGCCTGCCACTAAGTCTGTGTACTTATTATACAATGGCTCATTGTGTTTTTAAGAATATGAAAATGTGAAAATATGTTTAAAATATTTTTTTTCTTAGTTTTTTTGGTAGTGGAGGTATACCTATTGGCAAAAAAATCCTTGGTATCTGTGTTGTCCAGCAGGTGGCGCTGCAGTTATATAGTTGTGTGTATTCCCTTTTCAGTGTGTCCTTTTGCTGTGATTCTCTGGATTTGTTTATTGAGAAACCCCCCCAAAAAACAACAACAAAAAAAAAAACAATGTAAGTACTTAGTTGTATTTCTTTGAGCTGGTCCTGGTCCTGCTGTACTTCGTGGTTGGGCTGAAGGTGACCGTGTATATTTATTTACTTATGTGAAAGCCTCAAAGTTTTGAACCACGATCCTACTTCGTGTATTGCGCGCTATTTCAAATCAGCTTAGTTTGAATTGTTTTAATTTTCCCCAGCAGTGTGACTGTTTCTTTGAGGAACTGGGCGGTCTGCGCACTGAGCGACGAGCGGCTGTTTCAAAGTGCTCGCGCGACCTCCGAATGCGATGAAAATGCCGTTTTTATATAACAGCTTTTTTCTCACTAAAATATGTTTTTGTGGGGGAATACAGGGTGTGGGTGCAACGTTGTGCCAGGAGGGACTTAAACTGAGAGGGGTTTCACCCGTGTCTCTTCTGTTGACTGAACTGATCGTCCTGTCAGCAAGGAGGGTAGTGGGGCAGGCAATCGCGTCGTGGAGTGATTGCTTTTTTTTTTTTTTTTTTAACATTAGATGTGGTCTTTTCTGTGCTGGGACTAGATCCGTGATGTTGTACTGGGATAACATCACGGGTCCAGTCCCAGACTGACGAATCAGAGCCCAAGATTTTTTTTGCCATTGTATAATATTTCTTTGGGCACGGAAAAGGCCTTTGATAGGCTAAATTGGTCATACCTAAAAGCAGTTCTCACAAGGATGGGGTTTGAAGGTGCCTTTTTACAGTGGGCCACTTTGGCCTATAAGAACCCTTTGGCTAAGGTCAGGGTTAATGGGACTTTGTCAGAGGCCTTTCCGATTAGGAGGGGCACTAGGCAGGGATGCCCCCTGTCGCCCTTGCTTTTCGCACTAGCCATGGAACCCCTCACCCAGGCCATAAGGGAGGAAAGCAAACTACAGAGCATTAATATAGGTCAGGCCCAGAATAAAGTGTCACTCTATGCAGACGACATGGTGATATATATGCAGGACCCTGGGAAGTCGATCCCACCATTGATGGCCCTTTTGGACCAGTTTGGGAAGATCTCGGGCTTTAAAATCAACAGGGATAAATCTGAGATTCTGCCAATAAAGGGGAGAATTACACAGAGTCTGCGTGAGCTGATCCCGTTTAACTGGGTCAGAGAGAAGGTAAGGTACTTGGGGATTCAGATTCCGATTAAATTATCAAGACTATATCAAGTTAACTATGGTGCACTCCAGAAAGTGGTTTTTACAGACATAAACAGATGGCACTCTCTACCCCTTACTTTTACTCATAGGATAGATACAGTGAAGATGAACGTGCTCCCTAGATACCTTTTTTTGTTCACTAACTTGCCCTTGGCTTTCTCTAGAAGGGAAAGGAAAGATTTAAAACAGAAAATTTCAAGATTCATTTGGGCGGGAAGGAAACCTAGAAAGCGGTGGGATCTCCTCACAGAGACAAAGACTAGGGGGGGCAGGGGAGTCCCCGATTTATATAATTATTATAAAGCTGCTCAAGTGGTGCCTATCCTAAGCATATTAAATCCAGGTCAGAAGGGGGGTTGGTCTCTGATGGAGCAAAGAGCACATCAAAACATACCGTTGAGGTTGCTACCCTGGGTTGCCACACACTCTGATCTTAAATTAATCAATAACAGATGGACTAAACATACCCTTAAAATATGGCTGGAGGTATGGCTACACTGGGGGGTGGTGACCCCGGGCTGGAGGTATATTCCCCTTTGTTCTCTGCCAGGATTTCCGGCCTCCTCAGGGGACCCTTGTTTCAGGAGGTGGCAGGAAAAAGGATTGTTGTTCCTTACCCAATTTTTTCAAAGGGACACAGTGAAATCCTTTTTGGAAATGCAGGGTGAATATAACCTTCCAAGACAGGATTTTTATAGATACCTACAATGCCGACACTACATCTTAACAAACGGAGTGGGGGAGATTCTGGCAGATCCGTCGGTCCCACTGAGAACCACCTTCTTCAAAAGTAAGGGGACAGACTCGAGGGGCTACATATCCTTCATTTACAAGTCACTTCAGGATGAGGTGGGTAAAGTACTGACTCAACAAACTGAACAAAAATGGGAGGAGGAGATAGGTTTGCATCTTGCAGAAGAGGAATGGGCAAGAGTTTGGGCAGGGATCCCTAGCACTTCTAGCTCTCCAAGTTGGGGGGATTTTAGGTGGAGAGTGGTTACCAGGTACTTTATTCCCCCAGTGGTCTCTGCTCATTATTCAAAGGGTAAGTCCCAGGAATGTTGGAGGAGATGTGGAGGAGTCAGTTCTTATGCCCACATATTTTGGGATTGCCCTCAGATAAATAATTACTGGGAACAGGTGGCTCAGGCATTACAGAGCATCGTTCAATGGAGTTGTGTGCTAACTAGCTCCCATCTGATCCTGGGTCTTCTACCTAGTGAGGGGAGGACCAAAAACCAGAGATATTGATACTACATATTAGTGGCAGCTGCACTAAAAGTGATTACCCAACACTGGTTAAGTTCGGACCAGTTATCTCTCTCCATGTGGAGGGCCAATATTAACAGAATTAAAGAGACGGAAGCTATAACGGCCCGGTTAAGAATATAAACAGATCAATTCAATGCTAGATGGCTTCCATTTTATGAATACATCGAGAATCAGGAGGGCACTCCCATACTAGCTCAGTATTTGCTACCTTGAGACACTTTGCACCCACGTCGACCAGAAAATTAAAAAAAAATATTTTTTTCTCTTTCTTTTTTCTTCCTTTGCTCTTTCTACTTTGGTTTTGGCTTTATTGTTTCTGTGAGAATGTGTTTAGAGCACTTATGGAGAAATCAAATAACTGAGATTGGATCATTATAAATATGGTTAATCAAGTAGAGCTTATGTAACTGTTATGTAGTTTAAAACAGTTTATACAAAGATGGATTGAAAGGGCAGGGGTAATGGGAAAGTATTTCCCCATGGTACTGTTTGAGTGCTACTGAGATAGTTGTACTTCAAGTTAGGGTAGAGACAAAAGGGAAATACTCCTTGGAGTCATATTGAAAGTCGTACCCTTGCAGAGAGTTTGAAGCGCTTTTTAAATAATGACTATTAGATGTATAGTAATCCTTCAATGGAATGTACACTGTACACTGAATTCATGGAAGTTCGTTTAAACTCCTAATAAAAATTATGCAAGTTCAAAAAAAAAATATACAGTATGTTAGCAGCAAACAGTAACAACCCCTGTGAGTACAAAAGAAAATTATAACACACAGTAAATCTGCCTGGCCAAAAGAAGCCCTGATATTTTTCCTTGCTCTGATAAGGTTCATTGCTCTATCCTTACATGCACTGAATGAAACCAGTCAAGCACCATCGCCACTCAAGAAAAGGAAGAAGCAGAAATCACTGGTGTATGCATACCTGTGCAGAGCTCCACCATGTCGATGGAGTCCAACCATATTTTCTCAAATGCTTCTTGACCCCTTAGCTTTTTATATTATTGTCTCCAGAGTGGCATGGTCTATCATACAATTTAGCCACTCGCGAGAGGGCTCATTGGGGTCCTTCCAAGACTTGAAGTGTAAGGAGCTCTACACAAGGCAATGCACTATGTATTAGTTTAAATTGTCCATGTATGAGGTCCCCAGGTTCCTCTAAATTATGCAGTAGAATGTCCCAATGTGGCAGTCAGATCCTTCCCTAAGCAATCCCTGCAAGTAGCAATTATGTAGAAGAGTATTTCTGAACACATCACAGAGTTGACAGGTAGTTGTTGTATTCAGAAATCATTTTCAACAGCTACCTGCCAGCTCTTGTGATTTGTTCAGAAATACTTTTCAACAATTACCTGTCAGCTCTGTGATGTGTTTGGGAGTAACAGTTAACAACTACCTGTCAGCTGTGTGATAGCTTTTCAACAATTACCTGTCGGTTCTGTGATATATTCAGAAATGCTTTATTTTTATTTTATTTTATTTTTTTTTGCCATAACGGTTTTTCTGTCCCACAGAACCAATCAGCTTCACTTAACCCCTGCCTACCCCGACTGACATCTGCCTCTCCCAGCACTTAGCTGACAAACATCCCCAGTGGATTTCCCCAGTGGCTGAACTGGGGTTGGGGAGGTTCTCCCACCACTCCGGTGACCACATCAAGATTAGGCGATTAGGCATGGTCCCAAGTGGCAGTGCAGGCTAGAGGATGAGCTGGGTGTCTGCTTTTCTCCCTGAGACCAGCAGCATGCAATGAATATAGTTATGCACGTACATGAAAGCACACATGCACTACGCCCCTGCTGTCAGCCAGTCCCCAGCTTGCATCCCTCCCACTGCCCTACCACCACGTGTCGCCACATGCAGGCAGTATTAGAGCAGTGCCCCCCTTCCTGGGAGAAGAAAGCAGTCCTTCGGACACTTGAGCCACCTTATCCCTGGCAGACCTCCCCCAGTGGGACCTGAGTTCACTCAAACACTCAGATCATAAGCATGGCAGGCAGTAGCGCTGCCACCAAGTCTCTGGGCCAGCCTGAAATACTTTATTTTATTTTTTTAATTCAAAGTTTTTTGAAGCAGAGGAACAGTACAATTGGTATTCTATATGTTGGACAATAATAGCAGAAATACGGTCTACAGTATCCAAAAGCATGTTCCCTTTACTGTTCAGGAAACAGAAGTAAGCTTTATCCTTTCCCTCCCTATGAAGTAAAATAAGATGTAGAAAAGACAGACAACTCCACCTCACTTGATGCCTCAGCAAACCTCAGCAAGCAGTTAACAAATGGACTACATTAATCACAGAACATTGTAATTATGGAATGAGTTCTGAGCCTGTACCCATACAGTATACTACCCAGCTCTGCAGTCTGGTTTGAAGTTGTGTGGCTGTATCGTTAAGAGATGCTGTAACATACATATAATATATATGAAACAGGTGTCCTCCATGTCCGAATGGTTTCAAGCCTCCTCCATGTCTGAACGGCTGGGGGAGTAGTCTGCATCCAAAATTAGGTAAGTGTTTTTCTGGCCGCTACTACATACCGTAAACACAAGCTAAAGAACAGGGTGAAATCCGGACCCTTGAAGGTGGGATTGATAATAATACAATTGTTTGGGAGATGAATGCAGCAGGGAAGGACAATTCAACAAACTGTTCAGAGAGTTCCTGGCAAAAGATCATAATGGGACACTGCCCAAAAATAGGAAATTGATCAGCTAGCATGTGTCTGAAGTTCCTCCAGCATTTGCCTTATTGAGGTGGCATGAATTTAGCCCAAACTCCATGGTATGAAACAAATCGGACCTGACACTTCCAGGCAAACTCTCTCCATGTTCAAGAGGAGGTCACCTTAAAAGCCAGGAGTGCAGATTTAAGCCACAACTGCATCGGGACTTAAGTCTCCAGTTCTTGTTTCCTGGTATCCAAAATTGTTCGAAGCCATCAACATCAGGACTTGGAAATTGTTTGCTAGCTGGGGCTGCCACAGTGACATGCAGCGTTGATGCGTATATAACATGGGCAGCCTCATTACTCATTAGGTCTTTCTTCCACAGTTGATCATCCTCATTGGACCTGCTGAAGGACACAATGCCGAACAAGCCATTACTGTTCGTTATTTTATCTTCACAAGTTTATTGTCATTGACTCTGTATGGTGCCAAACACTAAAGAACCTTTATTTCAGTATTGTAAGTGCAGATCTTACTTCGAGAGGGTTCCTGCAGTAGGTCATTACTTGTAGGACTAGCGCCACCATGGCGTCAGGACCACACAGCAAACTTTTCCAGCAATCCCTGGTGGGGGACGTCCACCTGACGTCACCTGACATAAGCATGACCCTGTACAGTGGGCGGTCCCCACGCCTGCCCTCTAGTTCTTTCCCACCGTTGTCCTGTGCATGGTACCTCGTGGTAAACTGCTCTGCCGATCGCTGTTAGTTTTTGCTAGCAAATAACAGTTTTACCGTGTTTTCTCGGTTTCCCTTTTTTCTCTATGTCTTCTCCATCACTGAAGAAGAAGTGCGAGGATTGCAGAGCCCAGATCCCACACAAAGACAGCCACTGCAAGTGCCTTCTTTGCCTAGGTCCGGACTACAACACCTCAACTTGCCCAGACTGCCAGCCCTTCAACCAGGCCACCTGCAAGAAGAGGCAGCAGACTATGGAGGCCCACCTTTTAAAGTCACAGATGGCCTCGCTCGAAAAGGAGATGGAGCACCTTTGGAAGTCTGCATCTTAACCTTCTCGAGATAAGAAGAAGCACAAGAAGGAGAAACACTGGGAGTGGGAGCACCTTGAGGATGGGTCCCGAACCAACTCCAATAGGTCTTCCATGAGCAAGGCTCCTACCCCACCGCCTCCAGTGTTAGTCATTCAGACTGCGTCTGGGGACTCTGCTGGACCATCCATGGCTATGCTCCCGAACTCTGCGGGTAAGTCTGACACCAGCTCCTCTGGCGGGCGCCCTGGTAATGACGGTAAGTCGGTTCCTTGCTGCTCTGGAGACGACCCGGCTTACGGTAAGTTGACTCCCCGGCCCTCAGGGATTCGCCTGAACCCGGTCGATAAGTCAGCAGGGGGTTCTGCCCCTTCCCGCACCCGGCCCCGTCGTCTGATAAGAAGGCCACTTCCAGTGCCCGCCCAGATGCTGCTCACCTGTCGGGGGCTTCCACCTCTTCACCTGACATCCAGTTGAGCCCAGGAAAGACTGCCAGACCCCCCTTCTCCTCCCTGGTGACCTTGGCTTCACACCCAGCCACCCCGGAGAGAGAAGAGAGTCAGGAACAGCTGGACATAGTCCAGTACCCGGCTTCTATTCCTCACTCACCCGATGGGGTCTCAGGGAAGGATGTCCCTCAGTCTAAGCCAATTCTGACTATAGAGGCTCCTTCAGGTTCTTTGCAGCAGGTCTCTTTAGCCCTTGTGCCTTCTCCGGTGCCTGGTCCTGCGCCTCTGCTGGAGCCTGCTGGGAGTGTGCGGACACCGACTCCTCTGACAACTAAACCTTCTCCTATGCCAGAGTCCTCGCGTCTGATCGCAATGCCCATCTTGAAATCAGACCCGACTCCAACGTCAGAGCCCCTTCATCCAGTTCTGATGCCAGTCCCCTTGACACCGGATCCATTTCTGACACCGGACCCGGTGGCACCGGTTACGACATCAGTCATCCCAATGCCCCCGTCTTCTATATAGACAACGGTGGGGCTTCCATCAGCACCCTCCGATGTCAGGCTCCCTGATGTTCAGGCATTACCAGAGACCTTTAATGTCCGGAATTACCCCTCAGGTTCCCTCTGGACCTTCCCCCAGTGGGTCCACACCCCGATTGGACTTTCTCCCACCCCCTCGGAGCATCACTAACCCTGGTTACTCTTCATACCCTGGTTATTCCCATCCTTACTCCAGATTCCATGGGTATCATTATCTGCATGCCCAGGTTTCGGTTCCTCCTCCTTCTCCCCCTCCTCCTCCTCCTCCGCCGCTGACTCAGGCTCCGCAGCAGGACTTCAGGACACTGATTCAGTCCTGGTGAAAGGAGGCCAGGATGGAGTTGGTCACTGACCAGGAGAGCCGTCTCCCAGCACCCTTGCATTCTTCTCCCAGGTCTTCGTCCCCCGTGAGCTCTGTTCAGTCCACAGGTCACGTCCTGGGGACTACCCCCACTGAGATCCCCCTTCTGGATTTTGAAACCTCAGAAGACCACCAGATTCAGGGGAGGATACGTTGGAGAACTCTTTCAACCACCAGCCGCTGGTCCCTAAAGGGAAGGCCTCTCCCAAGTCCCCTCCAGAGGACCCTTCCTTTTCAGATCTTTTGAAGTCTATCCAAGAATTTTACAACTGGGAGACTCGGGAACAGGATCCTATGAGGAAAAGGCTCACCAAGCATCTGGATCTCAAGTCCTTCTCCCCAATCCCAGTTCCTCTCTGGATAGAACCTCACGAAGACCTCACCACGACTATCTGGCAACTGCCTCATTCCATCCTGGCGGTCCCAAAAAAGGCAGATCGGGTCTACTGGGTGCCTGAGGGCACTCCTTTCTTGGATGCGCACCCAAAGGCGAACTCTGTGGTCATCATAGCTGCTCATGATCACTTAGCGACCCCGAAGTACATGAGCACTTCTCCTCCGGACAAGGAGTCCAGGCAGATTGACCAGTACAGGAGAAAGGTTTACTCATCAGCTACATGTGCCTTGCATTCTCTTAACTATGTAGTCCATATGGTGTCTTTTCAAAAAGTGACCCCTGCCAAGCTCGAGGCTCACGTCCAATCTATGGAATCTTTGGACCTCAAAGAGTAGCTCACCAAGGACATTCGTCTGTCCAAAATTTCTTGCAGGCTTGCTCTTTGGGCCACCTATGACTCCATCAACTCAGTGGCTCATACCTCAGTGACTGCCATCTCCCTTCAGTTGCACACTTGGCTGTGTATCTCTGGACTTGCCAACAATGTCCAGACTGCAGTTCAGGATGCCCCCTTCCAGGGCGCAGTGCTGTTTGGAGGGGACACCAAGGATATTATTGTGGGCCTATAGGACCGAGGTTAGGCCCAAAGGTCCGTTAGGTCCATTTACTGATTGGGCACGGAGGGTCAGCAGCCCTTTCAGAAACAGACCAGAAGGCAGGGCAAGCAAGCCCAGACACGCCGTCAGGGTAAGCGAAGGGCCATGGACACCTCCTTCTCTTCTTCCCCACCTCCAAGACTTCGAGACACTCAGGGGGTCATCCCCCTGCTCGTCTAGCCACCTCCTGAATCCTTGTCCCCCACCTCCTCCTCCTTAGCCTCAGAGCGAGGAGCTGGTGGGGGGAGGTTTGCCTGCCATGTGCAGGAATGGCAGGGCATCACCTCTGACGCTTGGGTCCTGCAACTTGTGTCCCAAGGATACACCTTGGAGTTGCTGGAAACCCCTCTGGAGTCTCTACCACAAAGGTCATCCTACTCCCCAAACCAGATCATACTTGTAAGGGAGGAAGTTCAGGCTCTATTACACAAAGCGGCAATAAAGCCAGTCCCTCTTCATCACAGAGGGTGGGGGTTTTACTCCCACATTTTTCTATTTCGAAGGAAGATGGGTGGCCTAAGACCCATTCTTGACCTCAGATGACTCGATCTGTTTGTCAAGAACAAGAAATTCAGAATGTTGATTCTACAGAATCTCCTTTCTCTTCTTCAGGAGACTCACTGGTTGTGTGGTCTGGATATGCAGGACGCATATCTGCATATTCTGGTGTTTTTCCACTCGCCGCCACTTCCTGTGTTTTGTCTTCCAGGGGGAGCATTTCCAATTTCATGCCCTCCCCTTTGGTCTTTTCTCAACACCCAGGGTTTTTACTAAGTGCCTAGTGGTGGAGTCTGCAGCCTTGAGACGCCAAGGCATTGCAGTTTTCCCCTACCTGGATGATTGGCTAATTTCAGCCTCATCCAGGGACAATCTTTTGGAGGCTCATTTTGTTACCCTGGACTTGTTCTTCCACTTGGGGATCACTGTCACTATCCCCAAATCTACTCTGACTCCCTCTCAGAGGCTCCAGTTAATTGAAGTGCTGCTGGATGCAGTCCAGGGCAGGGCCGTCCTTCCCCTGGACAGGGTGGAAGCTCTTCTTGAGCAGGCTACCTTGGTAGCCTCCTCCAGTTTTCTTCCAGCCAGAGTTGTGCTCTATCTGCTGGGTTTGATGGTGGCCTCCATCTGCAGAGTCTCCCTAGCAAGGCTCCACATCAGAATTGCTCAGTGGACCTTTCGGGTTCAGTGGGACCAATTCAGGGATGATCTGGGTCACTCGATTCTGATCTCCACCGCTCTCAAGAGGGATTTGCAGTGGTGGAAGGATCCCTTGATCCTGACCCAAGGCCTCCCGTTTCGAGGCCCGACTCTCCTTTGTACACTCAGCACAGATGCTTCCAGTCTGGGATGGGGAGCCCGTGTGGGGGACCACCAAGCTCAGGGACTTTGGTCTTATTTGGAGATTTCCCTGCACATCAGTGTTCTGGAGATGAGGGCAGTCTTGTACGCCCTTCAGGCCTTTCAATCTGTTCTTCCCAGAGGGTCACTGCTACTCCAGATGGACAATATGTTTGTTGTCTGGTAGATTAACAAGCAGGGAGGCACTCGATCATACCCCCTTTGCAGGGAGGCGATGAGTGTGGGGAACTGAGCTGTCCAGCACAGTGTGTCACTCACAGCTGTGCATGTTTCAGGAGTGCAAAACGTCCTGGCAGATAGCCTCAGCAGAACTCTCACCCTCGCTCATGAATGGGAGCTAAATCAGGAAGTAGCAGATTCTCTGCTTCAGAGGTGGGGTGACCAGAACTCGACCTTTTCATCTCTACATCCAATACAAAACTTCCCAGTTTTTGCTCGCTCGTTCCAGGGCATGGTGATTTCTGGCACGATGCGCAGTCACTCTCTTGGACAGGAAATTCTTTTTTTGTGTAAAACATTTTTATTTGCTTTTTCCAAACATCTACTACAAACAAATAAATGTGTTTCAACTTCAGCAAAGGTTAGCACTATAAAAGTTTACATATATATTTCATCATACTGCTACTTTACATTTAGCCATATTAGTCAAAGATAAAAACTCAATTTCCACCTGGCGAGACCACTTTCCATCCTGATCCAGGAAAGAAAAAAAACAAAAACAAACAATTAATCTAGAACATTACCTTTAACTATTTACAAAGATCCACATCAATGCATGCATTTGGGCTGAGGCATGATTAATTACAGTCATCACAGGGTTACAAGGTCCTTATAAATAATAGTTGATAGACAAAGAAGCGCTGCTGTTTCAGTGCATCTACCTAGGGCTGGAATCCATATCACGCCCTCCATCGCCAAATCGCATATTCCTATCTCTCTTCCTGAGCTCCCAAACCTACTGGGAAAGAATCGGGAGGAGTGGACCCAAATTATTTGAAGACCTCTGCTCTCTCGTGATTCTGATAAGCCCTCCTCTCCATAGCCAGAGCGGAAACTAATAATGTTTCCCATTGGGTGAGAGAGGGATCCTCACCGACCCAGGTATTTAAAATACACTGTCTGCAGCAGCCAGGGCCACTCTCAGCCATTTCTTATGAGACCCCATTCTCTCCATCTCCTCGGTCAATGCCCAGTAACAACTCTAGTGGATGAAGGGAAACCTCGGCCTCTGTCTTCCTATTTAGAAACTCCACCACCTCCTTCCAAAAACTCTGCAACCGGGAGCACTTCCAAAAACAATGAATGTATGTACCCACGTCTTTGTTACATCGAGGGCATATTTCTGACACCTCTGGGCGGTTTTTATGCACCACAACCGGAGGATAATAAAGCCTATGTACAAACTTATAGGCCGTCTCCTTATATCTGTTTGATAATACTAAGCCCAAATGTGTCTCCAATATCAATTCCCAGTTCGAATCTGAAATCCGGGTCCCCAGGTCTCTCTCCCACAACCCCCTCCTGCCCAGCTTTCCCTCCTCAGTCCCTCCCATGAGGATCGCACATGATACCTATTATTCCCTTAGGATTATATAGGGCCTTACATATAGCCACTTCCCAGCTTATCTGGCGTGGGGGCTGCAAATCTGGTTCACCCAGCCTACGACCGAAGTCTCTTGCCTGAAAGAATCTAAATTTATGGTTACCCTGTATCCCCCAACTAGCCCTTAATTCCTCTAGAGAAGAAACCCACTGTCCCTTGTACAAATCCTTCACACATTGTATACCCTTTTCGTCCCATTCCCAGAATCCCTGGTCCTCCAACCCCGATAAGAAAAGGGGGTTGCCGCTCAGGGGAAGGAGCAGCGTCTCCGCCTTCCCATCATTAACCCTAACCCTTATCTGTTCCCACCCTTCTAAAGTCCAGGTTACCATAGGGCTGGATTGTGCCTGGTGTAAGTATGTCCTTCTACCTCCTTTCCTCAAGTAGGCTGATAGCGGTCTTTCACCCCTCTCCTCCAGGTCCAGCCAACTTGCTGCCTCAGGGCGCAACCCAATCTTTAATTATCCTTGCCATGAGAGACAGATAGTAACTTTGAACATCTGGGAAACATAGCCCCCCTCTCCTCGTCTCTAGTTTCAGTCTTTTGGAGGCTAATCCTAGGCTTCTTTCCTTGCCAAAGATAGCCAGAAAATCCCCTATCCAGCCTCTTCATATCCCTTTTGGTGACACCCATAGGAAGCATCTGTGGAAATACAATATCCTGGGCAAAATGTTCATTTTATAATATTCATTCGACCCATCCAGGAAACCGGTATGACCTCCATCTTTTCATATCCTAAGCACTTCGTCAATCATTGGGGTGTAGTTTAATCTATACAAGTCAGCTAGTGACCTTCCAATTCTAACTCCCAGGTACTGCAGAGACCCTTCACCTCACATGGTCCCCATTTCCGTAAATCCACGGTTGTTCTCCGCCTATACACATTGCCTCAGATTTTGCTAAATTTATTTTATAGCCCAAAAAACGAAAACCTTCAATAATGTCCAGCACAGCGGGAGGGACTCTCCTATCCGAGTTAGGTAAAGAATCATGTCGTCAGCATAGAGATAGTTTATGCTGTCGTCCCCCTTCCCCAAGACTCCTTCACACTTCCACATTGCCTGATGGCAGTAGCCAATGGTTCAGGCAAGATCAAACAAGAGAGAGAGGGGCATCCCTGCCTAGTCCCTAAATAATTCAAAAGCCTGAGAAGGCCACCATTAATCATCACTGTGGCCTTTGGCCGAGTGGTATAGGACCCTTACCATATTAAGAAACTGCTTGCCAATCCCATACCGCCCCAAAACCTCCATCATATAATCCCATTCGATCCGATCAAACACCTTCTCGGCATCCAGTGCCAAGACAAGGGTGGCTCCAGGACGTCGAGAAGAGACATGGATCACATTTAGCACTCTCCGGACGTTGTGATATGAGTGTCTCCCTTTAATAAATCCAGTTTGATCCGGATCCACCAGACTAGGCATCAAGCCCTCAAGCCTACCTGCCAGAACCTTCGCATATATCTTAGCATCTACATTCAGTAGTGAGATAGGGCGATAACACAGCACAATCCCTGGGGTCCTTACCTTGTTTGGGGACTACACATATGGTGCCATTTCCATAGAGGAGCGGGATACCCCTCCCCAGTCCCTATATACATCCCATAACAAATCCACTACTTGTTGTCTGACTGTTTTATAAAATTCAATAGGAGCCCATCGGTCCCTTGCTGCTACCTGACTTGATTCCCCTGATGGCTTTTCCTATTTCATCCTTAGTAATATCAGTCTCGAGGGCAGCTCTTTGCTGTTCCGACAGCTTTCTCAATTTGATCCTCCAAGAACTGCGTCATTCTGTCTAGAGTCCTTCGCCTCTCTTTTGATATAGCATGCTATAAAATTCCTGAATCTCTCCCTAATAGCCTGCGAATCCCTTGTCACATCCCCATGTCTATTTCTTATTTCCAGCACCCGAGCTTTCCCTCTTCTGCCGTTAATCAAGTTGACCAGCAGAGGGCCAGGCTTATTCCCCCATTCATAAAATCTCTGTTTCACCAACCATAGCTGCCCTCTTGCCTGTTCCTCAAGCATATTGTTCAGCTCTCCTCTGGCTGCTGCCAACCCTGGTTCACTCCCTACGTTTCCTTTAAGTACCTGTCCTTCTAGTTCTCTAACCCTCTGAAGCAAGGTCTGATAATTCTTATTTCTTTCTTTTTTATATCCCGAGACAATCCAATAATAGCCCCCCTTATTGAGGCCTTTCCAGCATCCCACAAAATCTGTGGGGAAGGAGCCGTTCTTATTCAACTCCACATACTTTTCAATTGTTCCCTAAAATATCCTAAACTTCTCAGTCCCCATCAGATGCGATGGAAGCATACATATTAAGCCTTTCCCCGGACCCTTCTAATTCTATTGTCAGGGTAACCATGGTGATCAGATATATGGATGGGTTCATGGTGCACGTCCACCACCCTTTGATACCTCCTCCTCCATATAAATATGATCTATTCTCGACCAGCTCTTATGGGGTTAGAGAAAAAAAGTGAACTCTCTTGTTTTTGGATTTGCCGTCCTCCAAACATCTATTAAATCTAAGTCAATAGACCTTCCCTCCAGTCCTTTAGAATTTGCCCCCTGCCCTTGCCCTTGAATGGTCCATCACCGTGCTCGGGTGCAATTAAATCCCCTCCCCCCAGGATTAGCCCCTTAAATTGCTCTTTCACCATAATTCCTAATAACAGTTTATAAAACTTGGGTTCAGTAACTGCAGGTGCATATACACTGCCGAACGTTATTGAGTTTCCTCTGAGCATATCTTCCACAAAAACATATCTGCCTTCTTTCCTATCAGACACAACTCTAGTTACCTGGAAGGGAAGTTCATGTGAATCAGAACTGCAGCCCCCTCTTATGCGAAGAAGGAGGCAGCATATACTTCCCCAACTCTAACTAGCTTTCTATGCTTCTCTGGAGTCAAATCGTTTCCTGTAAAGGCCTACCTGTGTTCCAATCCTCCTTAAGGCAGTAAGAAGCATGGTCCTCTTGATCGGGGATGAGACCCCCCTAACATTCCATGACACAACTTTTAAATTATCTTTTAAAGCCATAGCTCTAGGGAACCTCTGTTGACCCCTGTCTTTTCCAATCTCAGCCCATTGTGACATATAACCAAGTTATTTTTCTTTTGCATTGTGGATCGAGCGTAAACAATATTAACATAACGAATCCCCCAACAAACCAGAAATCCCCACAACTTATTTACAACATACCCCAACATAGACACATACAATGCGTTCAAACATGCGCGCCAGTATGTCTCCCCCCCCCCACCCCGGTAGCCTTGCAGGGCTTGAAACATAGAAAACCAGGTGTATCTACGTTCAACCTTCCCCAGGCAATTCAGGAGTTTCTTTCCACCATCTAAATCCGCACCCCTTGATTAAACACATTATCAATCTCCCCCCCCCTCCTCATTACTGTGGTAAGGCATAAAAAGAGGAAGCAGCTCCTTAAATTCCACCAGGAGCTACAAAAAGAATAAAGAAGAGACCCAGCGGTCCCCAACCCTCCAGAAAGTCCACTTCAACTCCTTGTCTTTTATTTTCCAGGGACAAGCTGTACCTCCATAGCTCCGATACCAGATCGCTCCCCGAGGATATCCAGGCTAGGCGCGCCCCAAGATATCCACGCCAGCCCCCAGATACCCTCCAGCCACTTCTCAGCGATATAATCAAGTCCACAGTCTCAAAGTCTATATCCTTAGGGTGGGGTAGGGTCAAATCCAAATCACAGTACTTGTAAATTATGAGACCCGAGTAAGCTTACACCCAGGAAGAAACAGTCTCCAGACTTCTTGCGAAAGATCAACCAGACATCCTAATCTTTCCCGGCACCTCACTGGTTACCCCATTTTCCTCTGCAGTTCAGCAACGAAACCCGTGCTTTCTCCACCTCCCAGAAGCTGTAGGTAGCTCCTTCATGTTTAATTTTAAGGATGGCGGAAAAACCATGTACCAGTCCACTCCTATCTTCTGGCAGGTGCAGTTATCTCATTGAATTCTCTTCTCTTCCTGCATGCAGGCAGAGTAATCTTGAGAGAGAAACAAAGCGTACTCCCTCATACTGGAGCTCAGGCACAGATTTATAAGCCCTCCACATTTCCTGCCGATCCTGATAATTATGGAAGCAGGAGTATAATCTGTCTGGGCGGCTGGCCACTCTGAGGCCTGGGTAGAACAGCCCGATGTGCCTCTCGAGCTTTAGCCTTCCTCCCTTTGGCTGCATCCCCAGGAGGCGCAGGTAGAGTCTTGCGCAAAAGCCCAGGACATCAGGGCCCTCTTTCCTCCGGCAGACCTCTCAACATAAGTTATTTCTCCGTAAGTAGTTCTCCTGATAATCCAAAACTTCTCTCATTTCTGCCACTTGTTTTCCAATTCCGTGACCCGTCTGCGAGAGGGCTTAAGCGCGTCTTCTGCGGTCGAGACCTGGCCCTCAACTCCTCGACCCTCTCGTTCTGTCTCTCAGCCTGAGCTTCTACCAGGAGAGCCTGCCTCAATTTTGCTCTCAAAGGCTCCGAGTTTAGGCGTGGCTGCCATGAGCTGATCTTTCAGCTCGCGCCCCAAGGGCGACATTTCTGCCGCGGAGAAAGAAATGGGGCCTGTGTAACTTCGTTGTAGAGCCCGCGGAACCTTCTTGGTGTTCTTGGATGAGTTTCTCTGAGATTTGCCAGCTGCAGTCACCACAAACTCATCCACCACTGTTTCTCCTACCAATCAGCCACAGAATTCGGGTGCAATTGAGATTTAAAAAGGCGGTTCTCAGATTTCGAGCCGAGAGGGGGGGGCTAAAAGCCGTCCTTACTCCATCTTGCGGTCCGTGACCCAAATTATTATATGATTTCCCTCCCATTCTTCAGAGGGTGCTTCTCAAATTTCAGGCAGAAGTGGCTCTGATGATCTTGATTGCCCCTCTCTTGCCGAGGCAAATATGGTTCCCACTTCTTCAGCAATTGGCAAGGGAACCTCCAGTTCCTCTTCCTTTGACGCACAACCTTCTTACTCAGAATCAAGGCTAGCTTGTGCATCTGGGGCTCAGGACCCTGCATCTTCATGCATGACTCCTGTAAAGATAATTAAATCTCATTTTGGGGTCTCCTCCCGAGTGGCCCAGGTTCTAGTGGAAGCAAGGAAGCCTTCCACTAGATCCACTAACGCCATGAAGTGAAAACGTTTTTCTGTCTGGGCGGCTTCCAAGGGGTGGGACCCCTTTACCTGTTCAGCCCCACAGATCATGGAATAAATGCTCCATCTTTCTGATTCTGGGTTATCCTATTCCCTCAAAATACATCTGTCTGCCATTTCGGCGTATCACGTGCCTGTGGATGGTAAGTCCGTGGCCCAGTTTGGAGATCTCCAAGACATTCCTGAAGGGAATTCTCCATCTGAACCCCCCCCCCCCCATCTGCAGCCCTACACTGCCTTGGGATTTGAACTTTGTGTTGAAGAAGCTAATGCTTCCTCCTTTTGAACCAGCAATGAGCTGCGATTTGTGCGATCTTTCTTGGAAAGCACTATTTTTAGTTGCTATTACTTCTGCTTGAAGGATTTCCGAGCTTCAGGCCCTAGTTTTCAAGGAGCCTTATTTAATTTTCCATAAGGACCGGGCAGTCCTCAGGACAAATCCTAAGTCCCTCCCAAAGGTGATGTCGGAGTTCACGCTGAATCAGTCAGTGGAACTAGCAGTTGACTTTCCAGCTCCCGTGAACAGAGGTTAGGTGCTTTTTTACACTTTAGATGTGCATCGGATCCTGAGATGCTACGTCCATCGCACCAAGGATTCCCATAAGGCTGACCAACTCTTTGTGTCCTTCGCTCCCAAATCCTTGGGGACAGCTGTCGCCAACAGTGCCTTTCGAAATGGTTGGCTAACTATGTTCGCTTCTGTTATCAGAAGCACAACAAATCTCTGCCAGGGGCTATCAGAGGTCACTCCATGAGAGGCATAGCTGCATCCGCAGCCTTTCTTCAAAATGTTTCTACAGCAGAGATTTGTGCAGCAGCAACTTGGAGTTTGGTCCCTACCTTCACGGAGCATTACAGTCTGGATATTGCTTCTAGGCGTAGGGCCGGGTTTGACCTCGCCATTCTGGAGGGCCTATTGCCCTAGGCTGGCCCTGATCTGTCCTTTTCTGTTGCTCCTCTTCCCATGTTTCTCTCGGTCTCTCTTCTGAGGGACTGCTTGGGATTGAGTCCTACAAGTAATGACGTACTGCAGGAACCCTCTCGAAGTGAGATAGTACAGTTACGTAAGAACTTACCATATCAGTAAATCTTCAAGAGAGGTTCCTGCAGTAGGTCATATTTTTCCCCTCTCTCCCTCCCCCAATTTTCTTTTGGGATTCCAGATCCCGTGGGCATGGGGACCGCCCACTATATATGGTCACGCTGATGTCGGTCAGGTGACGTTGGGTGGGTGGTCCCCCACCAGGCATTGCTGGTGGCACTAGTCCTACAAGTAATGACCTACTGCAGGAACCTCTCTCGAAGCTCTACTGTTATGGTAAGTCCTTACGTAACTGTACTTTATAAAAATCTACAAGGAAGATGCATACTCTATTTGTGTGAGCTGTCTGGGCCTTTCTCTCAACGTGAGGGATTGTGAGATTTGCCAGGGTTTCAATCAGATTATAGGGTGATGCAGTAAGAATGCTCTAGATAATTTCCTTGCCTTAAAAGCATTAAAAACCACGCCAGCCCAGTGGCGTGGAGGGCTGAGGCATCACTGCCTTACCTCCTGCCACGCCAGCGAACTGTGTTTGTGGCACAAGCTGGTCGCTGGGGGTCTGCCGGGGAGGGAGAGGATTGAGCATCCAGAGGACAGCTCTTCTCACCTAGGGGAGGGTGGGACCACAGACTGGCATTTGCCTGACTCCTAGCGGTGGCTGGAGGGTTGCATGCGCAGTCCCCTGGCAGTGGGGCGGTGAATGGAGAGCAGCTGCCCGGCCTTCAGTGTCACGGATGCACATGCAGGTGTCACTGGCAGCATATGCAGCTCTCAGACACACAAGAAAAAGTGGAAAAGGGCACCCGCCACAGCAAAGGATGATGAATAGTCCCCCATGGCGCCGCGAGAGGACACCTCCAACTGAATCCGTGATGGTGGGTCAAGTACCTCCCCATCCCCTGCCACGAAGGGTAAGTTGTGGGGGCATTAGGGAGGGGGTCTGATGCTCAGGGACGGCGCAGGGGGACATCAGAAGGATAGCCGGTGGGGCTCAGGAGAAAAATGTAACTAAAAAAAGGCATTAAAAGCTATAGAGAAGGAAAAAGATTTGAAGTCTGCTTCTTCCTCATCATCGGTCAAGAAATGGTCATCGAAACCAAAAGATATGGACAAGGAAAGGTCATCATCTTGGGCCTCCTCTTTGGCTGGACATAAACATAAGACAAGTCTGCTCCACCAGTGAGGTCCCGGTAACCACTGAAGTCAGGTACATCCTCATCTACGTCTGCTCTGGCAGCATTGCTGCCCCCGACCATCGTGTAGACACCAAGGTTGGGGTCTGGCTCATTCGCGGCCATTCTTACTATGGACAGTATGATGCCATCATTGTCAGGCTCTGGCCCTTAGATGCAGGTAGTCCTGGGTCATTTTTAGGGTGCCATAGACTCCCATGCTGTGCTGGTGTCATTCTCAGATATGAGTCAACGCATTCTGCCACAGATTCCACTAGCACACCGCAAATGCCTGCCTTTCAACTGCCACTGGCTCCTTCAGTGGCTCCCACTGTCATTCATGATGATGATGATGGTGAAATAGAATATAATCCTGACTTCATCATGGACTTAGAGGTGAGTTTAAAAGAGGAATATGAGGGTGAAGAGCAGTTTGTGGAGAGAAACCTGCCCTATAGCTGTACCCTCTTGTTCTGTAGTGAGGACTCTGTGGTATATACCTTAAGGTCTCCTACTGAGGACCCCTATTTTTAGGCCTTTTTATTCCTTCCTCCTCTGCTCCCCGGCTGGCACCTCCTTCGGGCCCTCAAGGTACTTACCTGGACTGTCCGCCATCCCCACAACCTGCCTTGACCCCAGATCGCAGCCCCCTGAAGTACCCCGGCGTAACCTCTTGGCGGGTGTGTCCCTCCTCTGAGAGGAAGATGCCGGGGGAGGGGCATCCAGCGCACTGCGGCATCGGCTCCAGGTGCTGCTGGGGTGGGAGGCGAGGGCGTGATGGCAGCCAGGTGACCAGAGCGCGTCATCTGGCCAGCCAGAGGCCGATTTTCCAGTTTTCTCCCTGGAGGAAGTGGCGTAGGTGGCGTCATAGCAGCTGCGGCGTCCGTCACTCCCGCCAGCTATTTTGAGCTCTGACATTCTGCTATGCTCCGGCCTCCGCCAAAGCCAGCAGGTGCCTGCTCACATCCCGCCCTCCCCTGGAGAGGCGAGCTGTCTCTGAGACGCTCCAGCCTTCTCCCGGCAACTCTCCGATGACCCGAGTCCGTTCCGAACCCAGGTCGCGGCCTTCTTTTTTTATACTTTATTTTTATTATTTTCTTAAAGAAATCAGTTTGCAAAAAGTAAATTGAGAGAAAAATCATTTAGATATTATATAATTCAAAAAAGTATTAGTTTAAATAAAGCATCTTTTGGGGGGGGGGATGACAGAATTTCAAAAATATCAATTTAAACCAGGAGCTTTTTTTTTTTAAACAAAAAAAGAAAAGGAAAGAAAAGTTTGAGTGCTCCAAGCAATTTGCATCCCAGCCAATAGCAAAAAGAATTGAAAAAAATGTAATCCAATTTTTTAAGATATTTTCCAAGTCCCTTGTCTTCAGACCTCCATCCGTGGCAAAATAAAACCCCCCAAAAACAATAATTTATACTGGATGATGTTCTGTAATTTCAGTCTCTTCCTGTATGAAGTCTGAGCCCAGATCCTCTGACAGCTTAATATTTTTTTCAGAAGACGATTGCGCAGCATCCTGATCGTCAAAGAAAAAGGATTTCCCTTGAAGTTGGACTTTCAGGCGAGCTGGTGCTAATAATGCAACTGGTATTCCAGCCTCTTTAAATTCTGACATAATCGCTAGAAATCTTTTTCATCTCTGCTGCGTTTGTAGACAGAAGTCCAGATATAAACAAATTTGAGTTCCCATGTATATGATATTTTTTCTCTGTCTAGCCATTTGGAGGATCCTGTTTCTTTCAAGTAATGTTTGAAACAAAATAATAATGTGTCTTGCAGCAGATTCTCCCACCTCTAGTGCCTTTGAAGAGCATAAGGGACGAAATATAGATTCCAAAGTAAAAGAGGATTGGAAAGAAAAAACATCTCTAAGCGCCACCTCCACCACCTCTTTCAGTTCATTATTTGGTATACTGCCAGGGAATCCCATAAGCCGCAAATTACGTTTCAAAAGATTGTTCTTCAAACGCTCCATCCTAGCAGCTTGTGCTAACTGCCCGTGTAGTGCTGCATTAACCGCCCCTGCTAAAGTAAGGGTTCTAGCTGAGACTGCCTTTATTTCTTGCTCGTTAGTTTGTATAGCTTTTTCTGTGCCCTCTAGTCTGTTCTCGATCACTGCACATCTAGAGGAGATTTCTCCTACAGCAGACTCTATCCGTATAGTAGACTGTCTCACCTTGGCTTGAAAGTCTGACAGCAGGGCTTGTATTGATGCCAAAGTTGGTTTGGTTGCAGCTTTGGATTTACCGCCTAGTTCTGGAAGAGCGAGTAAGACGTGAGAGCTCCCTGCTCCTTCTGTGCCGAGCTGTCCCGTAGGCCCTCAGACTGGAGCACCTCTTCCTGTAAACTTCAGGGGAAACAAACTTCTCCATATTTCTAACTGCAAAAAACCGCTCAACCACACTGCGTTTTTTAACAATATAAGAAACAAAACCAATACTTTTGTGTGTTTTTAGAGCGTCTCTCAGCTTTCAAACTGCGGAGCTCCTCACAAACGCGTGCATCTGGAAATAGCTCAACAGCACCCCCTCTTTTCAGGCCTTGATGAAGCAAATGCAGTTTGCTGTGGGCTTTGATGTGGAAGAGGAAGATTCCACTAAAAGGAATCTTATGGAGTTTTTGGAGGTACTCGGCACTCCCTCCATCATTATTCCACATGTGTATCCTACCACTTTTACTGCATGGCATAGACCCTAACTCCCTGCCTGCAGTCCCTAGAATGGCTCATAAGTAGTATCCTGCCCCATCTGCTAAGCCTTAATATGCCAAACAACCTGAGCCTGACTCTGTGGTTATCATGGTTGCTCATGATAAGTCTAGGGCTTCTAAACATATGCGTACTTTACCTCCTGATAAGGAATCCAGGAGGCTGCATGCAATGGGCAAGTGTACTTATGCCTCTTCATCCTTGGGCATGTGGATCGCAAAATACCAGGTTCATATAATCAAATACCAGAACAGCCTGTGAAAGCTACTTGTATTGCTGCTCAGGCTTTGCCTGATGGCTCTGCCAAGACTTAGTTGCTTAAAACATTATCTGCTGGTGCTGAGGTTGCAAACGGTTGCTGTGCTCAACTTATGATATCTAATGCTTCTGCCATGGGTAGCTGGCTTGGTGTGTATATATATATATATATATATATATATATATATATATATATATATATATATATTATAGAGCTGTTTGGTCCCTGTTGCCTCCTTCCGCCAATACTGGCGATGGGAGCACACTATATATATTGTTTTTGATTTTTTCCTCCTTGAGCCCCCTCTCGAGTATGTGGAGGCACGCTTCACACCCCATGGCACCAGTTCAGCCTCTTCCACCTCCCATTACTTTGCCACCCCCTCTCCACCTATGCTACCCACTGGACCTCCACTCGGTGGGAACGGAACTACGAGAGGGTGCCAACCCACCCCCACCACCCTCAGGAGAGGAGAGCTGCCCACCGGCATGCTCAGTCCTGCTCTGCCCTCCCCCCCCATGCCGGCATCCTGATGACCCGAGATCGTTCCCGAACCCAGGTCGCCGGCATAGCATGAGGTTAGGCATCCAGAGCCTCAACTCTGCTCTATTGGACTGGCTAATAGGCAGTTTTGAATGCCCTTTCTGAAGGGTCCAGACTGTTCGGCTATGATGTCAAAGAAGCCCTACATGGCCTGCAGACTTCTAAAATGACTTTAAGGTCAGCTAAGTCCCTCCATCCCACTCCCACTAAAGGTCATGGTAGGAACTCTTTTCATAGGTCTAATGCCTGGGGTAATAATACCTACCATCACCAGGGTCATGGCAGAGGTGGTAGTCCCCTTCCCCTGGTGCCCATGCAAAAGCATCTAAAAGAATCCGTTCCGGCGGCCATGCCGCCCCCAGTTCTGCCTGACTCTTTTTGTCTGTTCACCCTCCTCAGCTTACCTCCAGGGGAAAGTGTGGGGTTGGGAGCTCCCTACATCTAAAACAATGGAAAGAGATAATTATGGATAAGTGGGTTCTGGAGATGATTGCAAGGGGGCATGCTCTGGATATGATAGAAATCCCTCTAGATTATGCTCCAACTTCTTCCTTTTATCCTCCAGGCGACTTGTTCCTTCTAAAGGAGGAGATTAAAGCGTGCCATAGAACCGCTTCTTTCCCAAGAACAGAATAAAGAGTTCTATTCCAGATACTTCCTAGTTTCAAAATGGACAGGAGATCTAAGCCCTATACTAGAGCTCGGAGACATCAACCTCTTCATTGAATACAAAAACTTTTAAGTGGTGTCTCAACAGGCCCTGATTCCCCTATTACAAACAGGGGACTGGCTTTGTTCACCGGACATCAAGAATACATACCTTCATATAAAGATCAGGAAGTCCCACAGACAGTACCTCTGCTTTATGCGGGTGGGCAAGCATTATAGTTCAAGTTACTGCTCTTTGGCTTGTTTTCTGGACACGAGTCACTACAGAACGCTTGAGAGTAGTTGCAACAGTTCTTCGCAGGAAAGGCCTGTATATTTTCTCTTATCTGGATGACTGGCTCCTGAAGGCCAGTTCCTGGGAGGCTCTGTTTCACACCCTGTCCTGGACACTTCAGTTGTTGGATTGTGGGTCACAGTGAATGTGCCAAAGACTGCAATACATAAGGGCGACCTTGGACACAGAACAAGGATGTGCCTTCTTGCCCAAGGCCAGAGCGGACACTGATTGCTCGGGCACACTTGATGCAGAGGAGCCACTATGTCTCTGCACAAACAATATTACATCTCCTGAGCCTCATGGCTGTGGCCATAGTGACTGTGCCAGTAGCTCAGCTTCATGTGAGGATACCACAGTGTACATTCAGGGTCCAATGGGATCAGTTAATGGGTGAGTTGGAACAAATGGTTCTCATCATGTCTCCGCTACACAGAGTATTATTATGGTGGATGAATTGCAAGACTATTGAAGGGCATTCCTTTTCTTGTACCAGCTCCTGTACAGATCCTCACCACAGATGCCTCAGGCCACTGAGGCTGGGATGTTCATCTCAGCCCTAATCAGACACAGGGGTCATGGATCAAGAAGGAGGCTGAGTTGCATGGAAATATCCTGGAAATGTGGACTGTCCTTTACAGCCCCCATGCTTTTCAGAATCATCTCTTATCCTCTGCTAATTGACAGACAATGTCAGTGTGACACATTACATCAACAAACGAGGGGCACTCACTCCTGTCACCTATGTAGGGAAGCAATGAGGGTATGGTACTGGGCTCTGTCTCATGACCTTCAACTGTCAGCCATGATCTTACTTTGAGATTTGCTCTTGCAGCAGGTGACACCTTTAGGACTGAAACTGGCAGGTGCCAGGACCCCACAGAAACTTTCTAGATAGCAGTACGTGGCGGGGACCTCCCCTGATGTCTGCCAGCCCCCGATGTCACGCATGGTATAAAAGGAGCAGACACCAGCCCATCCCCAGTTCTTTTCCCACTGTCAACCGCGCAAGTCGGACCTCCGTGGATGCCTTCAGCTAGTTGATAGTCATCTTTACCACGTTTTAAATGCCTTTTTTATTTATTTTTTGTAGTATTTTGGACATTTTTGTGCATGTCGCCGCCTTCTCCAACGTTGTTGACTGAGAGGCAATCTTTCAAGTGCGTGTGTGGCAAGCAGATCTTCCTTCTTCCAGGGAACGACCATGCAGGCCCCAGAGGTCACCTTCCCCCTCTCTGGAATCGGAGGAATCAGACGAGGATTCCTACTCCTCCTCCAGCCATGCGGACTCGGATCCTCCATCTGACCCTAACATCAGCAAGGACGCCCTGCGCTCCCCGCCTGACAATCCTTGGTTTATTGATGTGATGCATCACATCCAGTAATTGAATGGATGGGACTCTGAAGACCTTGACCCAGAATGGAAGAGATTGGCTACCTTTCTTTGGAAGGATGACCTACCCATGGTCATCCCACTGATGGTTGTTTCGTACAAGGACTCCCAAAAAGCTGGCATGGAAGCATCCTTTCTTGACCCTAGCAGTGTCCAAAAAGTCTGGCTGGTTGTATACTGTCCTCCGGGATGGCTTCTTTTACAGGGAACAACCTAAGGCAGACTCAGTGGTGCTGAATACTGCCCACAATAGGTCCAGACGCCCTCAGCACCTTAGTACACAACCCCAGATAAGGATTCAAAGCAGTTCGATCATCTGGCCAGGAAAGTTTTTTCCTCCACTACTTGTGCCATCCAGTCACAGAACTTCCTTGCCCACGTAGTCCAGTACCAAAATGCCCTTTGGGACAAGGCACTGGACATTGTTCAAGCCATGCGAGACTCCCCTGGATGGGCAGCGCTCATGGCCATCATGAAATCCAGCTTGGATGTTGGTAACCACATCCTGTGGACCTCATATGATACCATGGATTCAGTGGGCAGAGCCGCAGCTTCCACATTTTGTATCCACCTATACTCTTGGCTGAGAGTCTCTGGGTTCACCAGGATATCCAATTCAAAACTATGGATGCCCCCTTCAGAGGACCGGTTCTATTTCGGGGAAGATACTCAGAATATCATTACCCATTTGCAAGAGGCTGGGAAAGCAGTTAGGTCAGTGCATACTATGTACAGACCCAAACAACAATCTAAACAGTCTTTTCAGAAGACTGGACGGCAGCAATTTCGAGGTCAGCAGCAGTGGGCAGCCTTCAAATGTAAGGCCTCCATCCCTGCCACTGGATGTTCTGTCCCACAGGCTCCCAGAACCTCTCCGTCTGATGTGCTGCCAGACCCCCCTCCACCAGCAGAGGCCACAGGGCAGGCGGTGGGGGGCTGGTTCTCCTTGCACACTGAAGGGTGGCGTTGGATAACATTGGACCACTGGGTCCTGCAGCTCATTGAGAGAGGGCACACTCTCGAATTCATGGAGATTCCTCTGGACAACCCTCCAATACAATCTCACTACTCTCAGGCCCACAACAACCTCATAGCAGAGGAAATCCAGGCTCTCATTCAAAAGAAGGCCACATAGCCTGTTCCCCAGGATCAATGAGGGATGAGGTTCTACTCCCACTTCTTCCTCATGCTTAAGAAGATGGGGGATCTTTGTCCCATTCTGGACCTAAGCCACTTGAACCAGTACATAGACTATGAAAAGTTCAGAATGGTTACCCTGATAGGCCTGCTTCCCTTGCTCCACCAAGGGGATTGGCTATGTTCACCGGACATGCAGGACGCATGCCTCCATATTCTGATTTTCCAGCCACACTGGAGGCTCCTGCACTTCTGCTTTCAGGGGCATCATTACCAGTTCAGGGTCTTGCCCTTCAGCCTGTCCTTGGCATCGAGGGTGTTTACCAAGTGCCTTGCTGTGGTAGCCTCAAGTCTCCGGAAGCAGAGGCATTATGTCTTCCTCTACCTTGACGATTGGCTTCTAACCACTCCCTCTCGGGGCCGCGGCTTGTAGGAACCATTCAGACACATTTTCCTCTTCAGGACCTAGGGTCACTTTAAATCTCCCCAAGTCCTCCACCTCCCCCCCCCCAGCCAAGTCAGTGGCTTCAATACATAGGAGCAATCCTGGACATGGCACAAAGCAAGGCCTTCTTCCCCCTGGACAGAACAGTGCGCCTTCAGTCCCATGCTCGGCAGTTATTCTCAGCTCGCCAAGTTACAGCCAGAACAGTACTCAGACTGTTGGGCCATATGGTAGCAGCCATTGCCACGGTTCCCATGGCCCAACTTTACATGAGGGTGATCCAGTGGAACCTCAGTGTTCAGAGGGACCAGCGGTCAGACGACCTGGACCAACCAGTCCTGGTATCTAGCCCAGTCAAGCAATCCCTGACATGGTTGCTAGATGCTTCCAACTTTTCCATAGGGGTTTATTTCTGGAAGGAATTTCCCACCCAGATCCTGACCACAGGTGTGTCAGGCCAGGGTTTGGGAGCTCATCTGGGATCTTGCCAGACTCACGGATCCTTGACTCTGCAAGAGCTTCATCTCCACATCAATGTTCTGGAGATGAGGGTTGTCTTTTATGCCCTCCAAGCCTTCCAGACAGTCCTCCTGCCCAGCCCCCTGCTGATACAAACTCACAACATGTCGGTGGTATTTTATAGCAACAAGTGGTGGGGACACTTTTAACCTCTTTGCAGGAGAGCCATGCAAGTGTGGACTTGGGCAGTGGACCATCAGCTGGAGCTCTCAGCAGTCCATGTCCTGGGGGATTACAACACCCTGGCCAACAGCCTCAGTCAGACTTGGTCCAGGGTCCATGAGTGGGAGCTTTTTCCTGCAGTGGCAGAAGATCTTTTCATCAGATGGGGTCACCCAGAACTTGATCTGTTTGCCTCCCTATCCAATGCAAAACTGCCCCATTTTTGCTTGCTAGATCCAGGGCCTGGTCTTTTCTGGCAAGACGCATTGTCCCTCTCCTGGCAGGGAGGTTTCTTTATGCATTCCCTCTCTTTCCCTTTCTGCAATGGGTACTCATCAAGCTGCAGTAGGAGGATGCAGAAATGATCCTGGTGGCCCCATTCTGGCCTCCTCAGATCTGGTTCCCACTTTAACAGCAACTGGTGGTGGAGCCTCCGGTGCCTCTACCCCTTCAGTCAGACTTGCTCCCCCAGAAGAGGGGTTCCCTGGTCCATCCATATCTCAGATCTCTGCATCTACATGTATGGCTCCTGCAGACATAGCCATCTCTAGATTTGGGGTTTCCCCAAGGGTAGCGGACGTCCTAGTGGCAGCCCAGAAACCCTCCACTCGGGTGACCTGTGCTATGAAATGGAAGCGATTCTATGTTTGGGCCACCACTAAACACTTGGACCCATTCACCTGCCCAGTGAACTCGGTACTGGAGTACCTTCTCTCTCTTTCAGATGCAGGACTCCATTATTCTTCGCTAAAAGTGCACTTGTCTGCCATTTCCGCATACCATGTGCCTATTGAGGGCAAGTACATTGCCCAGCTGGACCTTTGCTGCACTTTTTTGTGGGGCATGCTTACTTGAAGCCTCCCATCCGGGATCCTGTCTCACCTTGGGATCTTTTGTTTGTTTTAGAAAAGCTCACCTGCCTCACTTCGAGCCTGTCGTGAGCTGCGAGCTGCGCTTTCTGTCATAGAAAACGTTATTTTTAGTTGCCATTACTTCTGCTTGGAGGATTTTTGAGCTTCAGGCCCTGATGTGTAAGGAGCCTTATTTGGTCTTCCACAAGGACAGGGTGTCCTTGCGAACTAATCTTAAGTTTTTGCTGAAGGTGGTCTCGGAATTTATCTTGAATCAGGATATCTTCCTGCCGGTATATTATCCAGAGTATTCAAACTGAGGGGAGGCTTTGCTGCATACTCTGGATGTCCACAGGGTGCTCCGTTACTATTTGGAGTGCACCTGTCCTGTTCATCAGTCTAGTCAATTGTTTGTTTCCTTCACCCCCGTATGGCAGGGGCTCCAGTTTCTTTCTTTCTTTTTTTTTTATCCTCCTCCACTTCTCCCCTCTCTGCCTCTTCTTCGGGCCAACATTGGACCCCCGTCACTCACCCTGCCTCTGCTGATTGCCATCTTTCACCACCACTGCATATTGCAGTTACCCAGGGAAGGTAACCCGGTGTAATCCTTGGAGGGGAAAGGCACCAGTGGGGCCAGCTAGCACTCTCTTGGCCCCACCCCCGGGCACTGCTGCGGCGGTCTTTCCAGGGCCAACCCTGGGACATCCTGTGGCAGCAGGAGACTGGGCGACCGTCATCCAGTCAAGCAGGGAGTTTTTCCTACTTTTCTCCCCTGGGGACATGGCTTTCCTCGACATCAAGGCATATGCCAACGTCCACTGCATCCCCTCTAGTCTGCGGGTCTGACCCTGCTGTTCTCCCGGCCTCCGCCAGGAGCCAGCAGGAGCTATACTGCATTGCCTCCCCCCAGGAGAAGGCGAGCAGTCGTTGGGTGCTCAAGCCTTCTCCCCCGGCTGTCCCTCTGGCATCCTGGGCTAGATCCCAAACCCAGGTCACCACCATCGCAAGTGGAAATCCAACCACTGCACCGATGGACCAGCTAGGAGCTCCAGTTTCTAAACAGTGTTTATCCAAATGGTTGGTTAACTGCATTGTGTTCTGTTACAATAAGTACAGCAAACCCTTACTGGGCGCAGAAAAGGGCCATTCTACCAGGGGCATGGCAGCTTCTTTCACCTCATTGAAAAATGTGTCTGCCGCTGACATATGTGTAGCTGCCACTTGGAGTTCTGTCCACACCTTTGTGAAGCACTACAGTCTGGACACTGCTTCTCGCCGCAGAGCTGGCTTTGGAATTGCTGTCCTTCAGGGCCTCCTGTCTTAATTTCCTTTGAGAAGACTTCTACCTCCACCCTTCTGCCTAGGATTTCTCCTCTACTGCTTGGGTCTCTGTCCTAAAGGTATTACCTGTTGCAAGAGCAAATCTCAAAGTAAGATAGTACAGTTACGTAAGAACTTACCATAACAGTAGATCTTCGAGAGGAGCTCTTGCAGCAGGTACTATTTTTCCCTCCCTCCCTCCTTCCCCCAATATAGTCTTCTTCATCTCAGATAGCTTAGTTCCTCAGTTCTTCCTTGTTTCTATCTCACTAGCTGATCTCTGGCGGTAGAACAGGGATGGGCTAGGGGACCGCCCCTTTTATACCATGTGTGAGGTTGGGGGTGGGCCAACGTTGGGTACTGCTAGCTAGAAAGTTTCCATGGGGCCCTGGCGCCTGTTGACTTCAGTCCTAAAGGTGCTACCTGTTGCATGAGCGCCTTTCGAAGATCTACCGTTACAGTAAGTTCTTACATAACTGTACTTTTCTCCCAGGTCTGCAAAATGTCTTGGCAGACAGGTTAAGCAGGTCCCAGTCAGTGGTTCACAAATGGGAACTGCTGACCTCCATGGTAAATGGCCTCTTCGGAAGATGAGGTAGTTAAGAACTGGACCTTTTTGCATCTCCACACAATGCAAAACTGCTGCGTTTCTGCTCGCTCACTTTAGGGCCTGGAGTTTTTGGCAAGACACGTTGTCCCACTCTTAAAAAGGAAATTACTATATGCAGCCACCTCCCCCTGTCTCCCCTAATAAAGAGGGTTCTGCTCAAGTTACAGGTGGAAAGTGCCACTCCCATTGTTCCATTCTGGCCTCACCAGATATGGTTTCCACTCATTCAGCATCTGGTGGTGGAACATCCTGTTCTTCTACCTCTATGTTGGGGTCTGTTGTCACAGGTCAAGGGGTCCCTGTTCCATCTGGGCCCGAAGTCCCTAGAACTGCATGCATGTCTCCTGAAAACATAGCCGTTGCATGTTTTGGGGTATTGCCTGTGGTTGCTGATGTCCTGCTTAAGGCTAGGGAGCCTTCTACCAGACATACTTATTCCCTGAAATGGAAGTGGTTCACTCTGTTGTCTGCTTCCCAGAACATGGACCCTTTTACATGTCCTGTGAATTCTGTGCTGGAATATTTGCTTCCCCTATCTTATTCAGGCCTGCAGTATTCCTCTGTCAAGGTGCATTTGACTGCAATATCATCTTTCCATGCCCCTACTAATGGTCATGTGATTGTCCAATTAGAGATACCCCGGTACTTTTCTGAGAGGTGTTCTGTATAGGAAACCTCTTGTCCATAATCAAGTCCCACCTTGAGACTTGAATTTCATACTTAAGAAATTGAAGTTGGTTCCTTTTCAACCTGCCGCGAGTTGTGGCTTACATTTTCTGCCATGGAAAACGTAATGTGTAGTTGCTACGACTTCTGCTCAGAGGATTTCCGAGCTTCAGGTCTAATGTGTGAGTCTCCTTTATTTGATTTTACACAAAGACAGAGTCTCTTTGCCTACAAATACTAAGTTTCCACCAGCGTTGATATCAGAATTTACATTGACCCAAACAGTGCACCTTCATGTTTATTATCTTGAGCCAACCAGGATGAGGTGTTGCTCCATACTTTAGGTGTATCAAGAACACTGAGACTTGTACTATATTACTTGCACCAAGGACTGCAGAAAGTCCTCTCAGCTTTTTGTTTCACTTGCCCCTTGAAAAGAGGGTGCTCCTGTGTTTAAACAGTGCCTGTCCAAATGGCTGGCGAATTGTATTATTGAGCCACAAGTCAGGTACGGAATGCGGTTTAAGCACTGGGTAGGAAAAATGGGCAGACTAGATGGGCCCAGCAGTCCTTATCCACTGTCAGATTCTATGCTTCGTTATAGGAAGGTACTGTAAGGAACTTCCTGATGGTACCAGGTCAGCGCTTTGGAATTTTTGAAAGGCGCTTAATTAAATCAATTTTATTATTATTATTATTATAAATATGTCATACGCTTAATAGCGTATGACAAAACCCCAGAACTGCAACAGTGCAATATAGGACAGCGAGAGGGAGCAATATCGCAAATGGGTCTGTGCGCGGTACTGCACCCACTCACTGTCACAGGCAGAGGATAAGACCTCTGCTGGGATGGGGTTCCACCGAGCAGCCGCCGCGGGCTCGATGGGATAAGCCACTGACAGCAAGGGATGCAGGCAGAGCGTTGGGGCGGGTTGATTCCCAGTCCCAGACGCATGGAACTTTTCTTTTTTATACTCTGTGCGATATTTTTTAACCCCCTCCAAGTCAGTTATTTTAGTTAGCAGGGGCTGAGCCTCGAAAAAAGACTTTATGCCGCATGCAATATATTGCACTGTATTGGCAGTGTGGTACATGCATGTGGCATAATGTCTTGCGACATTATGACCCCATGCCCTTCCTGATCACTCCACAAAGGGTATGGCCACTTCTGTTGCTTGTTCCAAAAATGTTCCTGCTGCTGACATACGTGCTACAGCATTATGGAGCACTATGTGCACTTTCATTCAACATTACAGTCTGGACATCGTCTCTTGCAGACATGCTGGTTTGGGGCTTGCTGTACTGCAAGGCCTTCTTTCCTGATCACACATCATGCTATACCAGCCTCCTGGTTGCTTTGTACTGGTTGGGAGTCATTCTGAAGGTGTGGCCTAATGGATGAGGTATCCTTGATGAAGATAGAACAGTTACATCGGAACTTACCAGAACAGTAGATCTTCATGAGGATGTCCTCCATTAGGCTACTCTGCACCCTCCCTCCTTCCCCCTTTCGGTATCAAGAGGGTTATATCTGATGCTGACATGCTGTGCCAAAAGCCTTATTCCATGCATCACAATTACCAGTCCCATGTTCCTCCTTATATACCTGTTACTTGTCTAATCTCCAGGTTATTAATGCATGTAGAATTATTTTATTATGTATAGTAGTTTTTATGTTATGAATTTATGGTATTTGATATTGTTATTTATCAGGGTCAAACTTGGCTTATTGACTAATACTTTTAAACATTTCGTTACTCAGCTCACACTTTATATTTATTCCTGCACTACTGTTTTGATGTTTTATCCTTTCATGTCTCCCCTTTCCCCCCCCAACCTTTGTATGGTTATTTGATGTTGGTTAGCAGATGAATATTTTCAGCACTTCTAAATGATTATAGATTCTTTGCACATATGGATTAACCTACGACAAAGCATAGGTTTACCGAGCATTAATCCATGCTGGGGGTGTGTGAGGCATGAGGCTGCATGCCGAGTGACTTTAACCACCCAGGTGTGGATTAATGCTCAGTAAACCCATGCTCCTGAGTGGGTTAATCGCTTATAAAATGGGCAGCTTTATTTTTGAGGTGTACCAAAATAAATACTTAAAAATAATACTGTTTACATGCATTTGTAATAAAATAGTTCTTCTGCCTAATGGGTTTGTCCTTCTGAAGAATCCATAGTTGTAGTTCTCCACTAGGTAGATTTGTCCTAATGAGGATGCTGTAGTTGTAGCTTTTTTATGTTTCTCTGGCGGAGTGATCTGAAAAGATCACTTTACATTGCTGTCACTCTGGATTCTGTAGTGCGGCAAGGCAACTGTGGGTTTACAGGGGATTAATCCATAGTCAGGTGACCTGTTTTGACAAATCAGAATACAGGATTTTCAGCACCCATTTTATAAAGGTTTTTAGTGGTCACATGATGAGTTTAACACACTATATATTGTGAATGATGACGAAGTGCTGATGTCTAGAAAAGCATCAGTAAGCCATGAAATGTTAATATCTGGGTAAGGGTCCTACTCCAATGTGGTATGCTAAATAGAGCTGTTTCTAACCACTCTAGGGTTTTGGATATGTTCTGCAGTTGTATCGGGTAGCCGAGGTTTCTTCTGTTACCAGGTAATCTCCAGGTTCCTCATGGTTAGAGGCCCTCCAAGGCTAATCTCCATCAGGGAAATGAAGAGTGATGGGGCCACCCATGTTATGTACGTATCGATGGTGCACGTCATTGTGGGTGGCCCCAGACTAGAAAAAAAATTCCATATGGTCCTGATGCTGATGGCTTACAGTTCCAAAGGTGTGGCCTCATGGAGGAGATTCTCTTGAAGATCTACTGCTATGGTAAGTTTTTATGTAGCTGTTTTTTGTAGATCGTAGGCTGTACACGGAGTAAAAACTGCCAAACCGGGGTGAGGGTTGAGGGGTTGAGTTATAAGAAAACAACAGAGGTCCAGTATCATGAATATGATTAATAACAAATTCTGTTTGTTTCCTTTGGGAGACCATGTGTGGCAAAATCCAGTTATAAACTGAAAAAAGATGGGATGCTCTGACATAGTTTAACAGATTTCGTAGATTGGTCCATCTACTAGCAAAAAGAATCTAAAGCAGTGAGAATCAAATCCGGGGGTGCTGGCCACCCCAGAGAAATGGGGATTGCAGTTTAGTCCACGATACAAAATAACTAGCGGATGGGAAAAGCGGGAGACTCTGAAACAATTCTAGAAAAAAGCAACAGAAATCCGCATTTCACCAAATCATCGGATAGTGCTATCGTTAACGGTCCATAGTTAAATAATTCTAAATTTCCCAAATCCTTTAGGTTATTGAGCCCCAAATACTTGAGCTGGGTAGTATTCCATTTCAGTGGTGGAATTCAAGCATGCGTGGGACAGTCATAAGGCAATTCTAGGGGTTGGGAGTAGGAAGAAGTAGGCTGTTGGTTAACTAGGATCTGCAGCTTATCCATTAGGTAGGGAAATGGGCAGACTGGGTGGGCCAAGCGGTCTTTATCTGCCGTCAAATTCTATGTTTCTATGTTTAGTGGATATGAAGCTCGAAAGTCAGGGGATGAAGAATAATTCAAAAGCAAAATCTCTGTTTTATTAGTATTTAAAGTGAAGCCTGCTAAGCTACCATCGGCATGTAGCAGTGTCCATACTGCCAGCATGGAACTGTCAGGATTAAGAAGAGTAACAGGGACATTGTCCACGTAAAGCATATCTTTATACTCAACCCCTCCCAACGATATTCCCTCGACTTCAGGATGAGCACGAAGTGCTGCAGCCAGATGCTAAATATACAGGGCAAACAAAAGGGTCGACAAGGGACAACCCTGTATAGTGCCTCTTTGCTCTGGGATCTGAATAAATCTTCTGTAGCCAGGAGAGAAATGAGAGAGGAAAGCTGAATGCAGACAGGGTGCCCAAAGAAAATCCCAGGAGACGCTGTCAGTTGTCTTCCCTGCATCTAAACTGACATTGGCCATGGGTATCCACCTTTACATAGAAACATAGACTTTGACGGCAGATGAGGACTGCCTGGCCCACCCAGTCTACTCATTTCCCTACCTATTGGATAAGCTGCAGATCCTAGTTAACCAACAGCCTAATTCCTCCTGCCCCTCACCAGAATTGCCTTATGTCTGTCCCATACATTCTTGAATTCCCCCATTGTTTTTGACCCCACAACCTCCTCAGGAAAGCTGTTTCATGTGTTCACCACCCTCTCTGTGAAAAAATACTTCCTCACGTTGCCCCTGAGGCTTCCCCCACTCTATCTTCACATTGTGTCCCCTTATTCTTGCACATTTCGTTTTCTGAAATATACTACCCTCTTGGACGTTGTTGATTCCCTTGAGGTGCTTGAAGGTCTCTATCATGTTCCCCTCTCCCTCCTTTCCTCTAGGGTATACATATTAAGTTATTTTATTCTCTCCCCGTATGGCTTATGGTGCAGACCCTGCACCATTTTAGTTGCCCTCCTCTGGACTGCTTCCATCCTATCTTTGTCCTTGCAGAGATGGGGTCTCCAGAACTGCACACAGTACTCCAGATGGGGTCTTACCAATTGTCTGTACAGAGGGATAACAGCCTCCTGTTTTCTACTGGTATGCCTCTCCCTATGCATCCCAGTATCTCCCCAGCCCTTCTTACTGCCTTCTCACATTGCTTGCCTACTTTTAGGTCATCTGATATGACTACCATCAGGTCCCTTTCCATTTTAGTTGTTGTTAGTACCACACCCCCCATTGTGTACTCTTCCCCTGGGTTTTTGCTTCCCAGGTGCTGTACATATTTCAGAAGCAAAAGTGTCTGACAGATATTGTCCATGGTTTGCCTTTTTCTGATGAAACTGGCCTGATCTGGATGGATGAGAGAAGAAAGACTACAGTCAACACATTGCGCCCAGATCGCCATATGGCATTTATAGTAGATACTGAGAATAGATATAGGATGATAAGAAGAAGGATCTATACCCAGTATGGGAATTTCTGCCAGTGTTGCATAGTTCCAGGAAGAGGGGAGCTTCCCCGGTTGCCACTGCCAAATAAGCCCTACGAAGACGAGAGAGAAAAATATCTGAGAAGGTTTTGTATCACTCCACTTGGTACCCTTCTGGGACTGGACACTTCTGCATCTTAGCAACCATCAGAACTTGCGAAAGTTCTTTCAGATGAATTGGAGCCGACCGATTCCCATTGAAGATTCAGAAAACTTAGGAAGAATGAAGATGAAGGTTAGAAGGAGTAGGGTTTGCATATAGAGGATGGTAGTATTCCTAGAACATAGCTTGAATAGAGGCCAAAGTATGGGTTAGACCACCAGGTTCAGAATTTCCAAGCCAAAAGGCAAACACCTCTAGCCCCCCACGTAATAAATATGCTTCAAATAGAATAGTGCCTGTTGAACTTGCAAGTCCATAATGGCTTGGAGCTCTTATTTCAAGTGTCTAATATGGGCAGCTATGACTTTGTTGCCTTGAGAATACAACATCTAGTAGCTATGTTGCTGCTCCAGCAAATTATTGTATTTTTCTAGACGCTATCTCTTTTGATGTGTAGCATAAGCTGTAATCAAGCCTTGCAAGACTGTTTTCATGGTGTACCATGTATGGGAGCTGTAATGCCTGGGGAATTGTTCTCTTGTAGAAACTGTTGCAGCTTCTCCCCAGTTAACCTACAGAACTGACTGGTTTTAAGAAAAGATGTATTAAGACTCCAAAAGGTGTCTTTCCATTTCTTTCTAAGATCTAATTGTAACAGGAGTGAAGTGTGATCACAGAGAGCTGTGGCCCTTAAGAGTGACTCTGAATAGTAGAAAAGTGCTCACACGTGGTATAAAAATAGTCCAGGCAGGAGTAGCTGTGATAACAGGGGTGGGGGGTGGATTGAGTATTGGCTTTGCCAGTGGGATCTAAATGGTACCAGCTATCTACCAACCCCAAGTGAACAAGGGTTTATCGAAAATACTAATGTGTGTGGAATGCAAGACCAGAATTTGGCAGGATAAGAGGCATCCAAACTGGGGACATGGTAAGATTGAAATCTCCCCCCTTAAGCAAGTGACCCTGAAGAAGATCCATCAGTTTATTCAGGAAAGTACGAAAAACTGGAACACTGGCATTAGGAGGGAAGTAAACATTAGCAAATGTCACATCTGTCTGAAAAGATGGCCCTGTAAAATAACATAGCGACCCAAAGGGTCACTATAATCCTGCTTCAACTCAAACAGAGTAGGGGAAAGTAACCACTCCACGTCGCTTGTCTTCAGGGTGTGAGGAATGAAAAAAAAATGAGAATCCACCACCACTGGCCAATTATGAATGTTTAGGGTCTGACTGGTGTGTTTCTTGGTTAAAGTAAACATCTGCTGGGTGACAAAGCAGATACTGAAAACATTTCATCCATTTCACTGGGTTGTTTAGGCCATTAATATTTTTGAGAAACAATCAGCGCCAGAGTCACAGCCATCTAAAAAGCCATCTTCACTCAATTAATCAAAGAACCAACAAGAATTAACCCAAAGAATAATCTCAACAGCACACTCCTGGACATCATGTTGGTAAATAAGCCTCATCTGTATTCTCATGCTGGAGTGCTATTCAGTGACATAAGTGATCACTGTCCCATAGCTGGCATAAGATCAACAATCAAGCCACCTAACCCTGCAAAATTTCTCCCAAGAAGGTCAAAAGAACTTAATATTTCAGGATATCTCCATGATTTGTGCCACACCACACGTTGGCAAGAATTCTATCTCACAGCTTCAATAGAGACAGCTCTTCAGATCTTAAGTGATATTATCACAAGTGCCCTCAATATACATGCACCTCACCAGTGTCAGAACCAAACTCAAATCTTGTCGTTGGTTCTCTGCTGACCTCAAATCTGCACTGCTTGCCAGAGATAAACTCTGGAAAAGGGCAAGAAAGACAAAGGATCCAAATGACTGGCTTCAATTCAGAAAGCCAGAAACTCCTGCACAAAACAAGTAAGAAATGCCAAGGCTGCCTTCTACACAGCTGAATTGGATGCCTCCTATCACAACCTCCAGGTTCTGGGGTACCATAAAGGGGATCCTAGGTCAAACTTCTACCCCTGTCTTACCACCCAAAGTGCACCTAAATAGTATTGAAATCACTGACAAGCAAGAAATCTTAAATGCCTTCAACGACCATTTCACTACAGCTGGCCTAGCTTTCGACTCCTCACCTGCAAACCTAATGAGATCATCACTAAACTTACAATCTACTGAGGGACAAAAGGCTGCTTCCACATTCTCCTTCAAACCAATACTCTTAAAAGAAGTAGAAGACCTTCTATTCCAACTAGATACAATTAAAAGTGCAGGTGCAGACTCCCTGGATCCTACTTTCTAAAAGTAGCACTGCATATAGCTGCCCCCTCACTCACCTCTTCAATCTGTCCCTAACCACTGGTTCTATCCCTCAATATGGAAGACAGCTCAAGTGTTTCCACTACTTAAGGCAGGTGATCCCATGGACCTCAACAACTATAGGCCCATTTCCATCTTACCAGTACTGTCCAAGATGCTTGAAAAGTTAGTAAACTTTCAGTTAAGTGCCTACCTTGATACCAACAATCTCCTTAACCCAGCTCAATCTGGGTTTAGATCTATGCACAGCCATCTCTGCCTTAGCAAAAGTTACAAATGACTGGGCAGACTGCCTTAGACAAAAAGAATAACACCTGTGCTGTGTTCCTGGATCTAAGCAAAGCCTTTGACACTATGGACCATGAACTACTAATCTCCTCTCTGAACTCCATAGGCCTTGACTCACTCTCTCTCTTAAATGGTTCAGATGCTATCTCTCCGGAAGACTACAACTGGTAAAAAATGAAGGTGACCTATCCACCTCTAAACCACTCCTAAGAGGTGTACCGCAAGGCTCCATCCTGGGCCCCATCCTCTTTGCCATTTACATCAACAATATTGACTCCAATCTCTCACAATCTAATATTCACCTTTTGCAGATGATACTGTACTATATGTCAGTAATCCTCACCATCAAAGCCTGTGAGCTTTTACAGTCTGAGTCTCCCTCCTACAGCACAACCTATTAGAAAAGAAATTACTACTAAACGCCAAGAAAACGAAAGCTATGTTCTTTGCCACCAAGAGCTGCTCTTCCACTGTCCCATCATTCACCCTCCCACAATTATCTACCATCCTTGGTGAAAATCTGAATACGTGGACAAATTCAAATATCTTGAGTCTGGATTGACAATAAACTTGACTACACTAGCCACATTGAAGAGCTCCTGAAAAGCTTAGACAAAGACTTGGCCTATTTTATAGGATCAAACACTACCTGACCAGAGATTCCAAACAAAGGCTAATCCTGGCATCATTCCTATCCTCATTGACTATGCTGACTTCCTCTATGGCCACTGCTCCTCTCCCATTTAAATAAATTAGACACCTTGTATCATAGAGCTATTAGATTCATTACAGATCTTCCCACCAGCACCCATCATTGCTCTCTCTACAATGCAGTCAGTTGGACATCCTACAACATAGAAGAAAACAAAATGCTGCTGTCTGGATCTACAAAGCTCTGACAAACAAACTCCCTTCCTACATCTCAGACTGTTTCAACCGGATCACATCCAGGCCTTACACCCTAAGGATCAATAAACTCATCATGCTGAAGATTCCTATCACCTGCATCCGTATGGAAGGGCTGCAATCAGCTATTCCCTAGCACTTATCTGGAATTCTCTTCAAAAGACCCTGAAATTGGATACCTCATTCCTTTAACCTCCTTCAAAAAAACTGTACACTAGTCTATTCCCAGAATCATGCAACTGCTTCCATAAGGCCTAGTCCTCTACACCCCTCCTTCCCCACCCTTTTTATACTACCCCCTATTTCTCTATGTTCTTCTAGCTTGTTCTCCAACCTACTTCATACAAAATGCCACCCAAGTCCAACTACCCGAGCTTTATCCCTACTATACTGTCTGTTTCTTTCCTTTTAATATGATTTAGGTTTATTGTCATTTTGCCTTGTATATATGTAAATATTTGTATATCTGTCTCATTCATAAATCATTGTATTTGTGTTCATTCTGTACCATGTTTTTGTGTAAAATTTATAACCTTATATTGTTATGACCACTCAGGTCCATCTTGTAAATGAGCTATGCTCAATGATGTTCACCTGAATAAATAAAGATTTTGATTGATTGATTGATCTAGAAGGTTGAGTAAGAAGTGAGAAGTCTTTCCTCAGCCTATGGCGTTTGGAGCAGGAGACTTCATGTGAAAGCCAAAGCTACCCTGTAGGCACCCCCCTCCAGGCCAGAAAATGGGCGGCTCAATACCCATCCCTAGGGACCTAATACAGCTGAGCATCAGAGTCTGCGCAGTCCACCACCCAGCAGGGAGCTGTCTGCCAACAGTGGGTAGTAGTGCATACCCGTTTCCTAAGAAAATAAAGAACAATTGAAACCATTGTCTGTTTCTGCTTCACTTTTGATAGTAAGCTTTGTAAACTGGGAAAAAGGGGGGAAGGTATAGACCAACAGCCCCATCGTAGATGTTGAGGCTTAACGGGAGACTCCTGTCCCTCCGAAGGGGAAAACCAAATCCCTAACATAAACAAACCGGGGATTAAAATAAATAGCATGAACACTTCCAAGGTAGAAGCTGTGCACAGAAACAGCCTTATATGCTTTGAAACTACACATAGATGGATCTGTGTGCTCTGAGCCAGAGGTAAGGTCACAGACAAATGTGATACGGGCCTCCAGGGAGACTACCTAGTCACAAGGGTTGGGGGTCAGGAAATACAGGAGGCATAGGTATGGAAACAGAGCAACAGAGGGGGAGGATGTCACTGGGCAAGCCATCACCACTGCCAGCTCTCACCCCTCCTTCACAGGGAATAGGGAGCTCAGAAAGGAGCCAAGAAAACCACTCCAAAAATGTACCTTCTGCAAGAGCAGGAGTGGTCTGAACAGCAAGACAACGGCTTCCTTTTACATCGCTGTTACTCTATTAATGCCATCAAACATAAAACAATATAACAGTGGTACACTACTGCAAGGTAATTGGTAGTACATCAAAGGAACAGTGTTAGACCCTGAACACAAGTCAACAACCTGTTAAAAAAAAGAAAAGCAGAACAGATAACTTAATGCAAACAAGCTGGACAACAGCTGTCCTATTAATAATGGCCCACATAAGAAAATATCTGGCTTGTGATGAGTAGCAGAGCCTAATCAGGGACCAAACCGGGAGGAAGATCCTTGGGCAGTGGAGGTCCATTTTTCACCAGAGCTATATAGAAACCCCCCAATGTGAGCCACAGAAGTGACCCAAATATTAGCAAATTCTCAGCCTTCAAATTTATCTTGGGTAGCAAGTTATCTGACTCAGATCCATGTAAATACCTGTAACAGCTATGTTGTGTATACTGTATATTGTGAATGCACTTTTACTGTCAACTTGTATTTTTCTGTTTAAATGTACCCTATGTCTCTACCTATCTCTGGTCACCCGTGAAAATGAGCAGATTTTTGCTCATAGTCTCACCAGACATTAATAAATAAATAAATACAAAAATCAATCAAAATTAGGTCACTTTAGGGGCCCTGCCTGTGTACTCAGGTCCTGCAGCATAATCCATCCAATATTATATACCGGTCCATTGTCTAAAAATAGGAAGGAGGGTGGGCTAGTTGCAAGAATAAAGCAGCGTAGTACATGAAAACTGCCCACAGATTCCATCTCCAATTAACTAAAACAATATTAGCTCCCCACCAGTTACTGCATGGGAGCCAAAACTCCAGGAATAGCTGGGACAGACCAACAAAGCGCCACACAGAGCAGACCGGGGAGTTAAACTTCCTGATTAGAGTCAGGGAATGGGTAAACCTCAGGGGGCACAGGGAGGTGGGTGGGTGGGGACACTTGAACCCAGAATAGTAAAAATAAAGGAGACAGCACCGTATAAAAGCTAGTTGGGTATGAAGACTGGGAAGCTCCATTAAGGGATATGTGCCCTGCCCTAAGAAAATATACCCTGCTTTGGTAATACCAAATGTACCTGTAGATTGTGATTAAAGACCCATCTGTTTCAATGGGATTTGGGCCAGAGGATGGGTCACCTCCAAACAATGAAAGACACCACCTGGTATGCCCCATAACCATACTGTGAACCACCAGTACATCAAGTATTGTAGTGGGCGAAGTGGATCTTAAGAGCCAGAAGTAGGGCAGGGGACTGGGGCATGAGAAGCTGTTTTGTAGAAGCCATCAAGGACATGGATCCCACACCCAAGAAGCAGGATCAGAGGGTCACAGTCTTCACACCCTCTCCAAAAGCACCGTGGGTACCCACCTGAAACACAGAGAGAAAATAGCCAGTCCAGTCATTCTCAAATGGTCACTGTATCTCGTTGGAAGGATTTCAGTGCAGCCAGTATGTCTGCCATCGTGCAGTCAATTTGCTGTTGACGTTGTTTGGTCACTCACGCAGCTTGCCATCTCAGGGGAAGTGGAGGCACCCACAGCTGAGAAGCAGGTGTGTCTGGGAGCATTAGTCTTTTAGTCAGCATTCCTCTCCTAGTCTCTTCCATCAGATCATAAGTGCACTGTCCGTCTCGATATGGGACTACTGGCCGGGCTGGGTAGAGAGTCTGGAATTTAAGCTGCTGTTTATAGAGAACCTGCAGTAGAGGGAAGTAATCTTCCTGACCTTCTTTGTAGAATGGGGGAAACCATTGTCAAAGTACAGCCTGGTTTGCCCATAGTGAACTGCTTTCTTTCTTCTGGGCTAACTGTAGCAAGTGTTCATTGACCGCATAGCTTTGAAGCATATAATCACCAAGCAAGGGCAGGCATCTGGAGAAGATGGCTTCGGGCCCAAAGCTTGGTGAGTTCTCTCAATGTCCAGTTGGTAATCAGGGGGAAGTTTCAGGCCCATTTTCCAGAAGCTCATAGATTCAGATGTTCTTTCTACGTGCCCAGTTCTCAGTGTCTTCCTGGTGAGACAAAAATTGTGCCTGGGTATCTATCTAGCAGGTCCCAGACCACGGGTTCCAGCTAGTCGACCCGAGTATCTGTGGCAGAGGTCTGTTTCTTGACGGAGTCAGTTCTCTGTTCAAGGACCGCCACATCCAACATCTTCAGGGCATCCTTGAAGTCTGCTTGGAAGGCTTGAAGCTCTTCTAGATAAGGTCCAGTTTGACTTGTTTCTTCAGTGTGCACTTTCCCTTTCACAGCGATGCCTCCTTAAACTGTGCCATATTAGAAGCCTGTGATAATTCCACATCAGAGTGCTCAGTCCTTGACCGGGTGCCATCTGCCATTGCAAGCTGCGGTTTCCGATGAAGCGGAGTTGCCAGCACTTAGAAACCTTACCTCCTAGGTCTCCTAGGTTTGTACACTGATTTCATGGTAAAATTAACAGTTTAAACAAGGTTAAGGGCTCTGTGAAGGAGGGAGCTCTCCTGTTAGGCTGCCATTGCTCCCATGATGTCACCGGAAGGCCACACCAGCCCTAAATACTTTTCTGCAACTACCTGTTAACTCCATGATGTATTACGAAATACTTTTCTGTCACTACTTGGTGACTCTATGGTGTATTCAGAAATAGCTCTCTACAACTACCAGTCAACTCTGATGTATTCAGAAATACTTTTCTACAACTAATTGAAACACAAAGGAGCTGCACATGGAGTTCGGTGCTCATGGCAAAAACAGAACAAGACACTAGTGGAAAAATCTGGGCACTCACCTCCACAGGAACAGATAAGGCAGAATGCTGATTGTCACTAGCAGTTATTTAATTCTGACAAAGCATCTACTGATGTGAAACACGTCAGGTGATGCACCTTTCATGGTATAGGGTCTGCACTTTTTGAACTGACTGCATTTTTCATTTTTTATGAAATTAATTAAAGAATTGCCATTGACAGTCAGCATTCTGCCTTATCTGTTTCTGTAGTGATGAGTGTCCAGCTTTTTCCACTAGTGACCTTTCTACAACTACCTGTCTACTCTGATGTACTCAGAAATGGTTTTCTATCACTACCTGTCAACTCTGTGATGTATTCAGAAATACTTTCCTATAGGAAAATTCAACACATGTAATTGCAGTAACAAAAACGTGGTTTGATAGAGAGGATCCTTGGAGCAAGAACACTGACCTTAAAGAGGTGGTGAAAAAGGTAATGGCTAAAAGGGTGTCATTCAGAAGGTATAAGAAGATGCAGAGGGAGGAGGATGGGAAGGTGTATCAGGGGAAGCGGAGGGAAGTAGGAGAGGAGTAAGGGATGTGAAGGCACAAACTGAAGAGAGAATACCCAGGTGGTGACGAAGGGGGACAAGACAGTTTTTTTAACTATGTGAGTGAAAGGAGGAAGACCAGGGGTGGGGTCATAAAATTAAAAAGAGGAGGGAGGGGGACTGTGCAGAGTTTTGTTCGGTGTTCACAGAGGAAGGAGAAGGGTAGGGGCCACAAAAAAGTAACAGGAGCATTGGAGGGAGGAAGGTGGGCACTAGTCAGTTTTCAAAGGAGTGTGTCTTGAAGGGACTCGCTAATCTGAATGTGGACAAAGCAATGGTGCCAGATGGGGGATGCATCCAGGGGTATTGAGGAAGCTCAGGGAGGCACAGGCTGCACCTCTGACAGTCCTATTTAACAACTCATTGGAAACAGGACTGGTTCCAGAGGAGTGGAGAAAGGCAGATGTAGTCCCACTTCACAAATGGGGCAACAGGGAAGAAGCTGGCAGTTATGGCCAGTCAGGCTGACATCCATGGTGGGAAAGTTAATGGAGTGACTACTGAAGGAAAGGATTGTAGAATATCTTGAATCCAGTGGGTTACAAGACCCGAAGCAGCATGGATTCATGGGGGGAGCGGTCATGTCAAATGAATCTGATAATTTCTTTGACTGGGTGACCAAGGAATTAGATCAGGGTGGAACAGTGGATGTGGCCTACCTAGATTTTAGTAAGGCTTTCAACACTGTTTCTTATAGGAGACTAGTAGCAAGCTGGGTAGCTTAGGAATAGGTCCACAGGTGGTAAACTGGGTAACAAATTGGTTATGGGATAGGCAGCAAAGGGTAGTGGTAAACGGAGTTCGTTCAGAGGAAGGGAGGGTAACCAGCAGGGTACCTCAAGGATCAGTGCTGGGACTGATCCTCTTTTAATGTCTTTATCAGTGACATTGTGAAGAAGCTGGGAGGGAAGGTCTGCCTCTTTGCAGATAATACTAAAATCTGCAGTGTGGTGGGCACTCCGGGGTGGGTGGGGTGGGTGGGCGGTGTGTGTGTGGGTGGGTGGGTGGGTAGGTGGGGGTGGGTGAGTGTGTGTGTGTATGAAGGATGAGCAGAGACCTGAGAAAATTTGAGGAGTGGTCAAGGGTATGGCAGCTGGGTTTTAACATGAAAAAGTGCAGAGCAATGTACTTGGGGCACAGAAACCCAGTGGCAGAGTACAGAGTGGGAGGAGTGGTACTGACAATCACCAAGCAGGAAAGAGATGTGGGGGTAATCATATGAAATGACCTAAAGGTGGTCAGATAGTGCAATAAGGCAGTTAGGAGGGCTAGTGGGATATTAGGGTGTATAGGAACGGGTATCACCAACAGAAAGAGGGGGGTGGCATTGCCTCTGTATAGATCACTAGTAAGACCCCACCTAGACAACTGTGTCCAGTTCTGGAGACCACCTCCCTGGAAGGACATAGAGTGGGGGCAGTCCACAGAAGGGCAACTAAAATGGTGCAGGATCTGCATCAGAAGCCCTTCGAGGAGAAACATAGAAATTCATTGCAGATAAGGACCAATGGGCCCATCCAGTCTGCCCTTTAACCCTACCTACTGCAAAAGCCGCAGAACCTACTTGATCTCTGACTTTACCTCTCTTTTTGAATTGATAGGGTTCCCGTATGGCTGTCCCATGCAGTTTTGAATTCCCACACCGAGTTTGTCCCCACCACCTCTGCAGGGAGGCTGTTTCTTGCCTCCACCACCCTTTCCATGAAAAAGTACTTTCTCATGTTGCCCCTTAGTCTACCCCTTCCAGTCTCATGTCATGCCCTCTTGTTCTAGAACATCTCCTTTTCTGAAAGATGCTCTCCTCCTGTACCTTATTTATCCCCTTTAGGTATTTGAAGGTCTCTATCCCCTCTCTCTCCTCTCCTCTCCTCCAGGGTATACATATTGAGTGCCTCCAGTCTCTCCTTGTATGACCTTTGTTGCAGGCCCTGTAGCATTTTTGTTGCTCTTCTTTAAACTGCCTCTACACTGTCTATGTCCTTTTGGAGATGTGGCCTCCAGAACTGGACACAGTACTCCAGATGAGGTCTCACCAAAGATTTGTACAGTGGCATCACACCCTCTTTTCTTCTGCTGGTGATTCCTCTTCCTATGCACCCCAGCACCCCACTGGGTCTTAAAGACCTAAATATATACACCTTGCAAGAAAGGAGGGAGAGGGGTGATATGATGAAGACCTTTAAATATCACAATATGGTACAGGAGAGAAGTATTTTTTCAGTTAAAGTGCTCAAGGACAAGGGGGCATGATATGCTGGAGAGGTGTAGATTCAGGAGAGATGTGAGAAAGTACTTCTTCACAGAAAAGAGTGGTGAATTCCAGGAACAGTGTTCCAGTGAAGGTGATGGGGTTCAAAAGTACATGGGATAGACATAAAGGAATCTTAGGGAAAGGGAAGTGGGAATGGGTGAATGGGCCAAATATCCAGTAGGATCTGTAATGATATTATAGGCAGGGAAAAATAGGCAGACTAGGTGAACCAAACAAACCTTATCTGCTGGCAGATTCTATGTTTCAATGTTATTGACAATTATAATTTAAAGGGAAAAGAGGGAAGTACATAGGGGTGGTAGAGTTGCACTTTATATTAAAAACAACTTGATATGGGCACTTGAAGATGAAATAAACACTGTTTATAATTGTGAGACATTATGGTTATCAGTTATGAACACAATTGTTGGTCTGCAAATGTTGCATTTATGTAACGGACCACTGAATGATGACATTAACTGCACATTAGCCCTTTTAGTGAAATTACCCATTTCACCAGTAAATCAACATGTATGGTGGTAGGTGATTTCAATTTGTTAGAGGTCGATTGCCTAAAAGGTGAAGTAAAGACACTTTGGGGATTTGCACGGTTCCATGCAAGCATGGAATCTCGGTTTCACTTTTCAAAAAAAATTTCTCTTGCAAATAGCTCTCAGTGTACAAAACTACCTCTGCTGTGGACATAGAACATACAGTACATTTAAATACGGAGTTGATACTACATGGACTGACATTTCAGTTCGGCGTTCCATGGTGCCATGCCGATGTCGGAGGGAGGGGGGGAAGAAGGGGCAGATCAAGGAATAGTGAAACAGACCCAGAGATATTTGGTCAAGGTAACCAAGATGGACAGGCTGTTTACTTCAGAAAGGCACCAGTATCACAAGGATAAGGAAGCATTACAGCATTCACAGACTAAAAGGTACTATGACACTAGTAAAACACATGCATAAACTAACTGTGAGCTGTCTTTTTTTTTTTTTTTACTTTTTATTTATTCTTTTGCAGGAGAAATCTTACAAATGATACACCACAGGAGCATACAATAAATACATAAACATCATAGATATACTTAAAAAGGAATCAAATGACAGCTTCCCATATATAACACATGGGGAGAACTACTGTAAAAAGAGTGGCAACCGTATTAAAACCAAGAGACATGCCTTCCAGGAACTCTACAAGGAAAAATAAGTCAGGATATTGAAAAACACGTTCCTTTTTATCATATAGGACAATAGCCCAGATATCCCCTCATATAGTCTGAGCATGTCCTGTGAACATGTCTACCACGAGAGAGATTACATCAATCAATCTTTAATTTGCCAGGAGAAACACCACTGAGAAGAATTCATTTACAAAGCGGTCCTGGGAGAACGGTACATACAGAACGTTGATATTATTAAGGAGACAAAAAAGACATTAAAATGCAGACATAGGTATAATATGTGAGAACACAAAGGGTATGTTATGTACAGTGCAGACAAGGGTAATGTAGTGCAAACATTTTGTACAATTTATTATACATTGTTTTAAAATGCAAAGGAAAACCTTGTATTAAAGGAACACGGTCAGAGGGTGAGTAACGAGATTGGATAGTTGAGATCAGGGGGGAGAAGGGGATGGGTGTATTTCAGACAGCGGGAATAAGCTAGTGATAAGGGAACTAGGGAGGAAAGGGGGTAAGATGAAGGGAGGGGAATAGGGAAGGGGAGAGAAAGGAGAAGGAATACATTAACAGACTCAAATAAGGCATAATTAGAGGATGGGGCAGAGGCAAGGGACTAGGACTAGGCGGGCAGGGATAGGTAGAGTAGAAGGGGAGGAGGGGGAAGGTAGGACAGTGGGTTACAGTGAGAAATCAAACAGCAGGAAGGAGCTTACAAGGAATAGGAGAGGATTTGCGAGGGCAAGTATAGGAATACAGTGAGCAAGTCTAAACACAGAAAAAACATGAAGCAAAACTACTGCAGCATTTACAATAGAATGTACAATGGTTGCATGAATCAATTGAGGACAGATTAACTGAGGGGATAGAAAACGTCAGGATCTTCTCAACCAGCTAGATGAAATTGGTCCGAGTAAACTGTACTATAGAAACAGTCTCTTAGATTATGAAGTAGTAACGAGACTGTTTGTAGGAGTGGAAAAACAGCCATGTGAGAGCACAGTAAAGATAATTTCAAATAGTCTAAAGCAGGGGTCAACCTTAACCTTTTTATGGCTGCAGTGGGTGGAGCCTGCAGATGTTTTGCATGTACAAAAGGGCTGATGTCATGTTTTCTCTTCGTGGAACTGGCTGAAGGTATAAATAATCTCCTCCACCTTACCCTCCTCCAAGAAATGCTTTCCGCCGTCAAATAAATACGGTTTCATGTTAGTCAATGGTTGCAGGGCACTATTTTCTCTCTTAAATGGGAGGTACAAGAACTGGAACCTGAGTAGTGGGAGGCAGCATTAGGCTTTTATTTTGGTTATATCCACCCCCACCTCCACCTGAGAAGCTCCTAAAGATCCACTCCCACCTTTTTTTTTGTTCATGTGGGAGTGGCATGAGGCGGATCTATCATGTTGGAACAACTGATTATCAGTGCTGCCTGGGGCATCAGAGGTTAAGGTTCAGAAGGAAAGAAAAAGTAATTAAGTAGTGCCTGAAACTGCATCCTTATACAGCACTTGTGAAACTGCATCCTGAAATTACAGCACTTGAGGAAAGCAAGCATTTGCAACACAAGAATGACAGGTAAGGTATAAGCCCACAAAGGAGTAAAATATGTCACCCAAAGAAGACTATCCCATATTGGATACTAGAGTGTCTGTTTCTTAAAAACTTTGTATACCCCCCCCACACACACACATACAGCTGAAGCACCCACCTAAATATCTAGGGGAAGCTCTACATTTTTATCTCTCTGGAGCCTGAAGTTTAGCAGTAATGTGTCAAGAGAATGAAGTCTTGTGTTTTGTGCATTTGAATAGGTTTAGTGCTTTGAAGTTAAATGATATAAATATATACACGTAGTGTCATGGGCACCTGAAAAGGAAGGAGATACTACTGAAATAAATGTTATTCTGATTATTTATATGTAAGATTTTCAGTGAAGTTCTGCCTAGGTCACAGACACATAAGCTATAAAAAGTACATTTAAGGTTGGATGTATTAGTAAAAGCTTGTAGTAGCAAAATAAAGCAAGAAAAATAATATATTGTGTTTTTTTTTCTTTCAATTGTTTAACCAGGAGTGGCACACTAAGTTGTAGACTGTCCCATATTGGATACTAGAGTGTCTGTTTCTTAAAAGCTTTTTATTAATCTCCCCCCCAACACACACACACACAGCTGAAGCATCCACCCAGATAGCTAGGGGAAGCTCTACATTTTTATCTCTCTGGGAACTGAAGTTTAGCAGTAATGTGTGAAGAGAATAAAGTCTTGTGTTTTGCGTATTTGAATAGGTTTAGTGCTTTGCAGTTAAAAAATATAAATATATATATACACAGTGTCATGGGCACCTGAAAAGGAAGGAGATACTACTGAAATTAATGTTATCCTGATTATTTATGTGTAAGATTTTAAGTGTAGTTCTGCCTAGGTCACGGACACATAAGCTATAAAAAGTACATTTAAGGATGGATGTATTAGTCAAAGCTTGTAGTAGAAAAATAAAGCAAGGAAAATAATATATTGCGTTTTTTTTTCTTTCAATTGTTTAACCAGGAGTGGCACAATAAGCTGAAAGCTTGTTTACAGGGCATCCTGGGAGCACATGGAAGTTAAGTGACTTACTCAGGTCACCCAGTATGCAAGTGGTGGCTGTGGGATTCAAACCCAGATCTCCAGATTTGCAGCTCAGAGCATTAAACCACTGTGCTATACTGCCTCCCTAGTTATGGCAGTCATCTATTTTATGGTTCATGATATTGGTGTAGTAAGCAGCAGTACATTGCATAGCAGGTGTAAAATGTCAATAAGCAGATCATGCAATAGATGTGCTGAGCAGTTACTGAAGTAAGAAATGTATTTAGGATAGTAAAATATTCCTGTTAGAAAATTGATAAACGTGTGACATTTGCATCTCAATTTCAAGGAGGTCCTTATGGGGTGTCAATGTACAATATAAAGTAGTTATAGTTTTCAAATTGTCTGGGTAATTGCTTTGTACTACCACTGTTAATAAATTTAAATGATTCTATGAAGAATATTAAGTTTATGTAACTGCCTGTAAATGTATTAAAAACATTTACTTGTCCTTATAATGTAATGCATTAAATGATGTTGCTAGGTTAAGAAGTCACATAACAACTCCCAGGGCATTAGGGTTTCTGACCAAAACACCCTGCCCTGTAGGGACTGACAGGCATCAGGGGTGTGACTTGGGATTGTCAACAGTAATGCTCATGCCATTCCACCCCCATCCCCACCCTGCAGCCAGTGACAGATATCAAGGTGTGCCTTTGACTTTTCAGCTCCAAAGTTCTCTTCATTTTCTTATACAGTACTGTACCCATTTCAGCATATTTCCTTATGGAATGGGGGTGAGTGTAAAGCTTGAACACCCCAAGGCACAGCTCGACTCTTGTCTGTGTCTTCAGGGTAGGGTGAGGTGAAATGGCATGATGGTTATGGGCAATGACCCAAAGGCACACCCCAATGCCTGTCCATCTCTGAATGATGGGGATGGGGTTGACGTCACTTCAATACTTCACTGCCACTCCTATTCTGCCTGTCTGTCTGTGTGTGTCTCTCCCTGTATCTATATGTCTATGCAGTTATCTGTCTTTCTATCAATTGCATGTATCGCTGTTTTTACCTATTTCTAAAACAAACCTGCATGTTACATTTGCCTGCACTCTGAGCACATACTTATGAAACTGTGCATATTTGTACTCCACTCCTGCGTAGACCTCGTACTTTCCTAATATTCCCATTATCACAAGCATAACTACCTTACCCTTATCAAAAGCAACCTCCTCTGAAAGTTACTATCACATTTTCTCTGCTAACAGTCCATCATTACACCTGACTTCCTGATGTCAACACATTGCTTAAATATAACTTACATCACCTCATGGACAAAAATCCTATTTCTATAAAAATAAAACAAAAAAAAACTGTGTAAATAATCCCAAGGCTGAACATATGCATGCCATTACTTTTTCAGATACTGCCACCTTCTGTACCATCATGGGGATTTGCATATGTTTCCCATGATGCTTTGCATTATTGGGGTAGGTGCAATCCTGTATTCTTTAAAATGTGGCCATCTGGCCAATATCATCCGGGATAACACATTCCTCAGTAGCATTTGCTCTGGGGTTCTTTCGTAAACCTATATTGCTTCCTATTCCTTTCATTAAAATGTACACCTCCATATATTTTTCTAATAATGTGTATGCCTTCCTTTGAACAGAAACTAAAACTATCTTACTACTTACAAATCACTGTGTTGTTTCTCCATACCTCCTTAACAATTCCACACAACTTCACTGACTTCGTTATGCAGCCGTGGTAGATCTGACCAGATTTTGTTTTGCACTAGCCATCAGGGCAGGCTGATTCAGAATTGCACTAGCCCTCAAATGGTTGCACTAGCCCTTAAATATAATGGTAATGTTTGATCACTTATACAGGAAACAGTGCAAGCAAAGCCAAGAAATAATCTGATTATTGCACATTTATCCTGCTCCCACATTGCTTCCCGCTCCCCAGCAGAAAACAAAAACTGCAATGCCATGACACACAGTGAGCCCCCTTCCCCCCCATTATTTTGTACCATGGCCTCCTCATTTTTTTTCTGCCCCCAAACAGAGAGAGGACTTCACAACTGCAAATGTTCAGTCAAGCAGTCCTAGCTCTGCACACACAATAGCTGACATCATCATGCACCTCACCACACTGTCACCTCCACCCACAGGGCAATGAACAGAGTAAGGCAGAAAAAGACACTCTCAGCCCCCACCCTATAGTCAACTGGAGACCTGCACTTCTGCAAGTTTCTGTACAGTCCCAAGTGAGCCAGGAGCACATCTAAGGTTTCTTTGGGGGGGGGGGGTGCTAGACAAACCTAATGGGAAATAGAAAACTATGGCATTTTTATTTGTAAAAGCATTGATTTTAATATGCTCTGCCCCAACAATAACAGATTTTTATTTAACATTGTCCTTTCATCAGCTCAGGGGAAACAGTACATAGGCATAACTCTATACTATCTCTATTTCTGCATAGGATAATCTATGCACCCCAGGAATGCCTATTTCAAGCTTTCAAATTATGTATTTTTATCAGGGTTTATTGTTGTACCATACATGATCCAAAGCTTTGTTTTTAGGATGAAAGGACATGCTGGGTGGGATAAGGAAGGGGAATGTATGGATGGCGATGGCTGGCATGGTCCATTTAGAAGAGCTGGGGACCCCCTACACTTGCCAGTAATGGCAGTTATGGATCTGTGGATGGTCATTTCAGAGTCTGGTCTGCAATGGTGTCCAGGGAAAGAACAGAGTTAAGAGATTTGGAGGGGAGAGGGAAGTTATGGTGAGGCTGGGATATAACCCACCCCCTGCAGGGCCAAGCCTGTATACCTCTTTGCAATTTGTCACTGAAATGTTGGATATAAGCACTCAAAATGTAGGAAAATGAGGGGCACTGGTCTTAATATGGGACAAACTGTTACAGGCACATTCAGAAAACAGGAAGCTAGTGACTTAACAGCATTCTATTCTTGATCACACCCTGAACACTAGCTGAAAGTCCTAACAGTGGAGTAATAACGACTCACATTGAGTCTTTTATGGGACTCCCCTCTTGAACTGCCAGATAACTGCACCTCTTAATTAGCTGTAAATCACACCAGGCCATCTGGAACATTGAGAGAGATTAGCATGAGAACTAGAGCCTGCTAAAGTAGGCTTTTTTAACTTCATTAATAGCCATGAAAATCTGCATTAGTCAAAACAGGCAAGTAGAGAGTTAGCTGCACTAGCCCTGGTTAATTTGCACTAGGGTTTGGGTTAGTAAAACAACATTAGAATCGAGACCAGCACCATTCTGCCTGCCCACAGAAAGAGGAGGAACAGCACTGGCAGGAATGCACCAGATTGACCTAAGCTTTTAAGGTGCAGAGATAAGCACATATAATTTATTCCCAACATCATAGAAATGCAACATCGGAGACTGTCTTAACCTCTTAAAATAAAAACTCCCCACGTATACACACACACCTCCTTTTAACTGGTGGTACAAATAATACACAGGAAGGGATTAAAGAAAACAAAATAGCTTTCCTCATGATAGTCATTCTGAAGCAAACAGTCTACCAAATCATTTGGATCCAGGATTTCGATTGAAAAATAGATTGTGTCCCATCCGAGTTATTCGAGTCTTCATTTTCTTGTGGAGCCAAGTCCTGCTTGATCCTGTGCAGAAGTTTGCCAGCATTCTTGGGGTTTGTTGAAGAGATAAACATGGCTGTGCCACATCACGTGGAGCCGGGCTGGTAAGAGAAGTTGATGCTGGATCTTTAACGAGCGCATGGAGCTATGAATCCTGTAGAAGGCTTTACGTCGAAGTCAGGTGCTGTAGGATAAGTCCAGGAATAGAGAGATCTCTGCTTCACTGTATCGGAGGGGCCGCTTCTTCATCTAGTCCTGGTGCAGACGATGACAAAGGTCCTAGGAACAGAGGAATCTGCAGCAGCATGTTGGGGGGTAAGTCTGTAGGCTTTTTCCAAGGAAAAGGCAGGTTCCATCTCATTTTCTGTCATCAAAGTAATTAGGAAAAGACTGGCAAACTGCAAGGCATCTTCCCCCTCAGCCGACTCCAGCAGCCTGGTCACCTTTTGATTCTGTTTGCGGGCCTGATTTTTCCAGTGTGTTTCCAACCTCTCAGGAAGTTAGATATTCTCCTTCACCAAGGAGGTAGCTGCATCTTGCGATTTTAGTGAAGCTGTTTCTGCCCTCTGTACCATTTGCTCCACAGTGTCAAGTCATGTTTCCAGTTGTTGGACCCTAGGAGACAAATTGTCCAATTTATGGTCCATATCTTGGACTGTTTTGATCAACTGCCCCAGCATACTGTTGAGTGTTTGCAGGGTCAAAGATCTGGAGGCTGGATCCTCGACATCTGATGTGTCCTCCAGCTGAGCAGGTCTGGGATCACGCTGTGCTTTCTTCGGAGCAAAGAAGTCGGTCAATGGGACAGCATTACAAAACTTGCCCATTCTGTCGACGAATACCTGTTGCCGCTAAGTATGCTATTTGGTATCGACAAATTTCTATACAGAAAGCATAAATTTCAAATTATAGCAATCTGTCTCAGGAACTAGAGTAGGAGCATCTGTTCCTCTCAGAAGCTAAGCCACACCCCGGCTAACAGCATCTTGCTGTACTCATTCCCTATGCTTTGTTACTGAGGCACAAAATACATCACTTTTTCAACATAACGTATGGACAAGGCATCCAACTAGGCATATAATGTATTGCTAGCAGAGTGTCTTGGGGAAGGGGGGACAATGATGAGCACAGTATATACACCAGTGAAAGTTTTCCCTAGTAAACCTACTGCGGCTTCAATGTACTGCACACTGTGAGTCACTCCTCTGCCCTATAGCGATGTCAGCAGGAGCCAGCAGCAGAACAGCAAAGACAAGTGCAGCAGGGCTCAAAATCAAATAAAAAATGTGGAAGGCACAGTAAACCTTGACCAAAAATAACAATTGCACATGTTTCAGAACTAGTACTGCATATAATGACTACAAAATGTAACTTTCTGGACAATCGTGAAAGGTGCTCTAAGGAAGCAACAAGAGGTACAGTGATATTGGACCTAGTGTTAGCACATGATAATATCAGCACTGGAGAGCTATCTATTGGGGAACCACTGGCCAGGAGTGATGATAACAATTCCTGTAAATTTAACCAACAAAAGAAATACAGGTTTAACAATGCGATATGACTATAGCAAGGCTAATTTTGAGAGTATGAAAGTATAAAACTGGGATGGGACAAGAAGATTGCTGTGAAACTATTAAAGGAAAATTACCTACTGTAACTTACAGAACAGTTATATCCCTTTACAGAAAATGTGTAATAAGAATAGGAAATTCCAACCATGGTTCACAAAAGAACTTACGAAACTTATAAAGGGAAACATAAAAGCATATAGGACCATGTGTTTGAATAATAACTCAAGCAATATTTTGAAATATAGGATGCTTGTTAAAATCTACAAGCAGAAAATTTAATTAAAAAGGCCGCAACAGATCATGCATTCATACTAGCAATACTAAAAGGAATATAAAATCCTTTTTCAGATATGCAAACAGCGAAGAGAGTATGACTGGCAACATGGTTGGCCCATTACTAACTGATAGCAAAAAATAGCAACTCCAAAAGAAAATGAGTGTGTGTGTCAATTTGTATTTCTGTTCAGTATTTGTGCCAGAGGAATGTGGATCTCCACCCAGTACCAGAGAAACAATAAATAACTGTAAAGAAACTGAAATCAGTAGTACCTTCACATTGTCAAAATTAAAGTCACTGGATATTAATGAATTCCTAGTGCCAGATAATATATCAGTTAGAATTATAAATGAAATAGCCAATGAAATGGTTGTACCACTGACCCATGAGTTTAACACCCCACTTTTAATGGCTATATAGTGCAAAGGGATTGACAGAATGCTAACATGATGTCCATCTTCAAAAAAATGTAATAAATCCCAAGCACGTACGAGTAATTATAGACTCATTAGTCTTACTTCCCTCATCCGTAAAATTCTGGAACATCATATCAAAGAGCTCATTACTCAGCATATGAATAATATAGCAACAGATGATAAAGCGCGACATGGGCTCAGATCTGGGAGGTCATGTGTGACCAATATGATAGCTTTTTATGAGTCTATTTGTGAATTGATGGACAATACGACCTCAGTAGGTGTGACTTACCATGATTTCTGTGAAACTTTTGATATTGTAAATCACAGTAAATGACCAATAAACTACAATAATTGAAATTACTTAACTTAATAAAAAATGGATAGGAAAATGGCTAACAAACAGATGTCTGGAGGTAATGGTCAATGGCTTCTGTTCTAGCTGGGAAAGTGTGACGAGTGGGGTGGCCCAGGGGTTCATTCTGGGACCAGCACAGTTTTTTTTTAGAAGTGACCACAACTTTAACAGAAAGAGCATACAACACCAAAATTGGAAGGCAGATTAATTCGGAGGTAGAAAATAATCATTTGCAAGCTGAGTTAACAAAAATAGAGGAGTGGGCAACAATCTGGGATATGAGGTTCAACTTAGATAAATGCTGCGTAATACATTTAGGGAGAAACAATTCAAATTACAATAACATATTAGGAGAAACAGTCATCAGAGAAACCAAAAAGAATATGACCCAGGTGTAATAGTAACCAGTGACCTTAGGAGCAACAAAGAGTGCAGTAAAGTATTAAAAAATCAAATCAGATTCAAAATTGTATAAGGAAATCCTTTTTTAGTCTTACCAGCAAGACTAGGTTTGCTGATAAGGGCAGAGCAAGGAAAAAGATTAAGGCTTCTTTTGGCTAGGCAGATTTATTGTGTGTTTACTATTTTCTTTTGTACTCACAAGGTTGCTACTGTTTTTTTGCTAACATTTTACTACATTATTGTTCTCTGATTCAAATTGCTGTTGCAGGGTATACTTTCTGCTGCATTATTACAGGGCGTGCCTACAGGTTTGTTACTGTTTCGTGTTAACAGATTACTGTTGTAATCTTCTCTGATTCAGATTGTTTTTTGCATGGTATATCTTCTGTTACTGCTTAATTTTTCTCTGTAGCAAAGTGTTTTGTTGCAGGGTATATCTTCTGTGAAATTATTACAGGTGGTGTTTTACAGGTTTTACAGTTTTATGTATCATTAGGCTAAGCTTTCAGGGCTACTGCATTTGTTGTTGGTTGATTGTTTCTGCTGTTACCTTCCTGTTTCTTTTGTCTGTGGTTCTTCTTTTTCGGTGGGGAAGGACCCAGCCATCCAACCCCATCCCCAACCACCCCATGCTACACTCCTTTTATAGGTTAGCACAGTCATGACATTTCCTGTAGCAAAGCAGGAAGGGGAGGATCAGAAGGGTATCCACACAGTGACCTCAGTTACAGGGGCACAAGTAATGTAACTTGTTATAACAAGTTATACAAACACAAACAAAACAAAAAATCAAACTTTTGCTTGAGGCAGTCCAGAGAAGGGCAACCAAAATGGTACAGGGACTGCATCAGAAAACATATGAAGACAGGTTACTGGAGCTCAATATGTATACCCTAGAGCAAAGGAGGGAGAGAGGTGATATGATCGAAACATTCAAACACCGTAAGGGCATTAACAAGGTGAAAGAGTCTAACATGTTTCAATATAAGAAAAATAGCAGGACAAGAGGACACAGCATGAGATTAGAGGGAGGCCGATTAAGGGATAATGTGAGGAAGTTCTTTTTCACAGAAAGGGTGGTGGATGCATGGAACGGCCTACCTCAGGAAGTGGTGCATATGAATACAGTGCAGACTTCAAACAGGCATGGGATAGGCATAAGGGAGCGATACAGATGAGTATGAATAGATAGGCCATTGACGGAGCAAAGGCCGATGGCACATTCATAAGGTAGAAAAATGAAATGGGCAGACTGGATGGGCCTTACGGTCCTTATCTGCCGTCAACTTCTATGTTTCTATAAAAATAATACACATGAACATTAACAGCCTTAGGCCTAAAATCCATGCGCTGGAGACCTGGGCGAGCCTTTACTCACCTGACATAATCGCAGTAAGTGAAACATGGCTGAAACCCACAATACTGGACCGTGTGGTAGAATTAAAAGGGTTTCCATTTTTTAGGCAGGACAGACTAAAGAAAAAAGGGAAGGGGTCCTGATCTATGATAAATCTGCTCTCAGTGCCATGCAGGTAGCCACTCCAGACCTGACACTCTGTTCCTGTGAGGCACTATTCATTAAGCTTCTACTAGGGGGAGCGAAACCTCTGCTGGTTGAGGCAGTGTATAACCCCCCCAAAATCTCCACTAGAATCAATGGATTTGCTACTAAAAGCCTTCTCAAACCTACCCAAAGGGGAAATAATCATCACCGGGTACTTCAACATCCACTGGGGGTCCTCTAAAACTGGCAAGGTGAAAATGGCCCTCTAAGAGGCTAACCTGACCCAACTAATACTTGCCCTTACAAGGCCAAATGCAAAAACGGGTAAGCACACCACACTGGACTGGCTACTTACCACTAACCCTGACAAGTTTAACTTGGTAGAGACCTTTTCTGATTTCCTGAGTGACCATTCCCCCATAGATGGAATATGGAGTAATGCCTACCCCGCCCCTCCTCCCAGAATACTCAGGACTGTAGACTTCTCAAACTTCGACCTAAGTTCCTTCCTCAGCTCCCTGTCCGAAGTAGATTGGCGACAGATCAAAAGGGCCCAGAGCCTCAATGGCACTCTCGATTTCTTCATCGCAAACTTCTTGTCTGCTGTCAACAAACATGCCCCACTAAAACAGATAAGAGTGAAAGGTCAGGAAGCCAGGTGGCTCACCCGTGACCTCAGAAAACTAATGCGGACCAGAGATGCAGCTTGGGGTACCTACAAATCTACTGGCCAGGCCTCTAACTGGCAAAAGTTTAGGGAAATTAGAAACAAATGTAAACTTGAGCTAAAAAAAAGCTAAAACATGGCACCTTCGAAAACTAAAGGAAAACAACCTATCAGATCCCAAAAAATTTTGAACACAAATCAACAACCTAATCAAGGGCCAAAACTCCCAGGAAGGCAGAGATATAGAAGCAAATGGTAACTGTCACAAGACCCCACAATCTGCTGCCCAGGCTCTTAACACATTCTTCACTGAACTGGACAAGTTTAAAACTTACACTCCCAGGCCACCCTCCTCCCAACACAACCCTGGAAAGGTGAACCCTAATATCCCGTAGTTTCACCTCAAACTGATGTAACCCCCTTGCAAATGGGGGTTCCTAATGTGCCTTATGCCTGTTTGGTAATCGGCATAAAGCCGCTGAAAGGAGAGTCCGTGGAGTGCTTTTTAAGGCCTCCGTATACTGTCCCTTTAAGGGCTGCCTTTGCAGTCGGAATGGGTTAAAATGGGAAGGGGTTCGAGTGTTGTTATACTCGACTCCCGCCCGGGCTGCCAAGTGAGCGCTCAATTCTGCCATCGCTAATAGTGCAGGGGGAGCCCTAATAAAGGATGTAGGTGGTTGTTTAAAATAAGCTGTAAAGATAATGATAATGTAGTTGTTCTAACCTGCTTTGCCTTGCAGCACAGAGAGTTTGATTGCCTCCTCCATTTTGGTCCCGAACTATGAAATTGGACCAATCAGTACTTTGGAATCCCACAGAGTTGACTGACCAATAGAGGAGCTGTTTAGAGGGAACAAGGCATTATGGACTATGGCGCTCGTTCTGCACTAATGGGAGCTGTGAGAAGTGACTGGCAGGTTCGGCCAGCCAATGACAACGGGTCACGCCCGAACTAAGAGGAGTGTTGGGTGCTGCCAGTTTCAGATGCGTTGTGGCTGGTGAGGAGAGAGGAGCTGTGTGTTTCTGTGCTGAAGAGTGTTCACGGGGGAAGCGCGTGAAGGCCAGAAGCGGCCGTTTTTGTGTTGTCGGCTCCAGCGGACGAAACCCGTCGGCGGGCGGTCAGAGGAGGCTGTGCTCTGTACAGCTACCACCAGGCTCGACCTGAAGTAGGACTGGAGAAAATTGCTGAATCGCCGCCAACCAAGACAAGTGGAAGCTGACGCTGTGCAGTTTCAGGGACGGTGAGTTTGTGGGAGCATTGGAAGTAGTTGCCTGGTGTGGTACCCTCTGTTGCTGTCTACCATATAAATGTGCGAGGAGGCTTGTGTAGCTCAAGTAAATCCTGCTGCAATTAAAGGACTTTTGCCTGTTGCTGTTTACCATATAAATGTGAGAGGAGGCTTGTGTAGCTCAAGTAAATCCTGCTGCAATTAAAGGACTTTTGCCTGTTGCTGGTTACCATATAAATGTGTGAGGAGTCTCGTGGAGCTCAGGAGTAGCCCTGTTAACGTTTAAGGACCCTATCTTGTCCGGAGGTCGTGAGTACTAATTCAGGGTAGTTCCCTGTTGAATTGCCACCTTGGAACCAAATGGGATACTGTACTGCTGACTGTTTAACTAACTTTTTCTTTCCTCTGTGTGAAAGGGCCCCTACCAGCTGCCACGGTTTGGACTAGCCACTAGGGCTTGGGTACCAAGGGACAGTAATTGATAGGGATAGGCCTGTGCACAGAGTCCTAGGTAGATAAATATAGTGATACGCTAATCAACTTGATCCCCCCTGTCCTTGTTGTTTTCCCCCTTGAATAAATCAGATTGTTTTGCACAGCTACATCCTGGCTATTGTGTACTGCTTAATGGTGAACTGCTGTTTGGTGATTGCAACATAACTGTGCCTTACTTTACAGGGGTCCCTGAAGGAGCTGGATTATATTTTCCGTGGGGTAAGTGTACTGGTGAACAGAATTGCTGCTACCCAGTGTGAGTCACTAGTGGGACGAAGGGGGGGTTGCAGTAGCTCAGAGGGCTGTAACCGTGGTAGTCTTAACTGTGCTAACCCCGACCTCTGGGTGGAGGCACCCGTCAATGGATCTGGGCCCCTCACTCTGCCTCTGTGGGGGCAGACAGGGGTAGCACCCCCTGGGGGTTACACTGACAAGCGATAAAGAAGTCCTGAAGTTGCTAAGCAGGATCAAACCCTACGGGTTGGCTGGTCTTGACAAACATGAGCCAAAACTTCTCCACTTCGTGGCGCCTGCCATAGCTAAACCTGTAGTTTGGCTATTCAGTCAATCTATCCTTGAAGGGCAAGTCCCCTCACTATGGAAACTGGCCATTGTCTCCCCCATCCAAAAGGGTGGCCCGTGGGAACAGATTGAGAACTACTGCCCTATCTCTCTCCTGTCAATCCTTAGCAAAGTGTTCGAGAGGGTGATTTACAATCAATTGGTGGAATATATACAGAGACTTGGCATTTTCACCACACAACAACTTGGATTTCGGAAGAACCATGGCACAGATACAGCACTGATAGCACTCAACACTGAGATATTCTCAGCGCTGGACAAGGGGATGCTCACTAGTGCAGTCTTCATCAACCTCACCAAAGCATTTGACCTAGTGGACCACCAACTCCTCTTAGACAAACTGAGATGGGCTGGCCTGGACAGCCACACGGTTAAATGGTTCACTTCCTACCTTCAGGGTAGAACCCATCTAGTGAGATGGCAGGGGGCAGTCTCAGACAAGTGCCTGATACTGGATGGGGTACCCCAAGGATCTATCCTGGGGCCCCTGCTCTTCTCACTGTTCATCAATGAGCTGCCAAACCACTGCAGTGGGGCAAACATCATCCTCTATTCGGATGATGCTGTGCTATACAGGTCCTCCAATGATGCCACTATCCTAAATAATCTATTAAAAAACAACCTCCTGACACTAGAGAATTGGCTAAACAATAACAAAATGGTGCTCAATGGGGAAAAAAACCAAGGCCATGCTATTTGGTCCGAAAAAACTAGGGCCAGACACATCTAACATGCTAGGCCTCTCCCTTGCTAATGGGTCCACTATCGGCGTTGTTGAGTCCCTGAAGTACCTTGGGGTCACCCTGGACCTTCAAGGCACACATCACCCAACTCAATAGGACCCTGGACCATAAAATGGGCCTCCTATACTGCCTCAGTCCTTTCCTCACTGAAACCTCCAGATGCAGAATTGCCCAGGGTATCCTTCTACCTTCCCTCTTACATGACTTGGCCGTACTGCCCTCGGCCAAACACACATAGCTGCAGAAATTAAGAATCATGTACAACAGGATAAGCAGGTTCGCAGCTGGGGTCCCAGCAAGGGAACACCACTGCCGAGTCCTCCAAAACCTAGCCTGGCCCACCCTGGATGACAGGCTAAAATACTTGTCTCTTTGCCTGGACTTAAAACTCAGGCAGCCTAGCGCCCCAAGTCTAGTAAATCTTGGTGCCCAAACCGAGTAATCGACCTCATGCCTCCTCGAGCAGGCAGCTGTTAACAATACCCAGGACATTATCAGCCTGCCGTCCAGGACTTCCTCCAATCTAGTTCCCCCACCTGGATTGCTGTCTCACCCACCCTACAGGAAAGTACCTCACTAGGTCACTTAAAAAATGTTCTAAAAACCTACCTATTAAAGCTCAAGCAGTGCTACTGCTATTGTTAACATCACTGCACGGCATTGTATAAGTCTGATCAGCCATGCCGACTACACCAGTTTCGCCAAAGATGCACTCCATTGTCCTGTACATAGATATATATTGTTGTCTAAGAAACAAATGCCCTTGTCTTATTGTCAAGTCATGGTCTCAAAACTAGAAGGTGCACCAATGATGTATATAATGTCACAAAAATGTATATTTGTCTGCTTGTAAATTCCTGTATCTAACAATTTGATTGTAAATACTGTCTCTGGTCACAATCTATGTAGCTCCACTATGTAATGTACTCTGTGTATTCTGTTTATCTGTAACTAATCCCGGGTCGCCCCTGAAAAAGGGACCTGTATAACTAACTCATATTGCATTGACAGAATGGGAAGCGCAACCCAAGCTTCCAGCCTAGCCTCACAGATCACATGGGAAGTACAGGAAGTTAAAAGTCAGGAATATCTATGTAAAGCAACAAAATAAGCCACTCCCTTGCAGTGCAGCCGCATCCAGCTAGTGCAGTGTACCAGCTGCAACCTAGCCCTGATGCATATCTAAAGGCAGCTGTTTAAAGCTGCAGCACCAAATGACAGCACTACTACACTGCTAAAAAACTAACGTTACTAAACATTGTATAAGTGGAATAAGGCAGTTCTATCAGGGGGATTATGATATGTTAATGTACAGTACCTCATGTTGGTTGAAGTTCTCGTCCTTTGGGCTTGGGACTCCAGTCCACCACTTTGCACATTAACATAGCATAATCCCCCCTCTGTCATGCCTTATTTCTTAAATATGGATGGGTCAGGTGTGAAGGTTCTTACCACTGAACAGTGGGGGACAGACATAATGGGTACTGTGCCTTCTGCAGTCCTAAACTTCTATTATGAAATACTTTTCGACTATTACCTGTCAGCTCTGTGATGTATTCAGGAATACATTTCTACAACCACCTGTCGACTCTGTTGTGTATTCGAAAATACTTTTCTACAGCTACTTGTCGGCACTGTGCTCAATTCAAAAATACTTTTATAGAACTACCTGTTTACGCTGATGTACAGTATTCAGAAATACTTTAATACAACCACCTGTCAACTCTGTGAGGTATTTCGAAATACTTTTCTACAGCTAATTGTCAGTTCTGTGATGTGTTCAGAAATACTTTTCTATTCTGTTGACTGTGATGTATTCAGAAATACCTTTCTATAGCTACCTGTTGACTCTGATGCACAGTAGTCAGAAATAATTTACAGCTATATGTCAGCTCAGTGATACATTTTGAAATACTTTTCTACAACTGCCTGTCAACTCTGATGTATTCAGAAATACTTTTATGTGACTACCTGTCAGTGTTGTAATGTATTCAGAATTTTTTCTACAACTACCTGCCAACTGTGATGTATTCAAAAATACTTTTCTGTAACTACCTGTCAACTCTCATGTATTCCGAAATGCTTTTCTACAGCTGCCTGTCGGTTCAGTGATGTATTCAGAAATACTTTTCTACAGCTACCAATCAACTCATTGATGTAGCCATAGAAATGTAGGAATACAGAATTTGACATTAGATAAGGACTGCTTGGCCCACTCAGTCTGCCCATTTTTCCTACCCACAGTATTACCATAGACACTACTTAATCTCCAGCTTTTTCTTCCTCCCCCCTTTCTTTCCTCTAATATTCCCTTTTGCCTCTCCCATACATTTTTCAACCCCACCACTGTCTTTATGCCCCCACCACCTCTGCTAGAAGGCTGTTCCAGGAATCCACCATCATTTCTGTGAAGACGTACTTCCTCATATCCTTCCTGAATCTACCCCCTTCAGCTTCATAGCGTATCCCCTTGATCTTGAGCTCCTTTTCTGCTGAAAAATACTTCCCTCCTGTACCTAATTTACCCCCATGAGTTATTTAAAGGTCTCTATTATATCCATCCTCTACTTCCTTTCTTCTGAGGTGTACATATTAAGGTCCTATATTGAGGTCCTTTAGTCTCTCCTCATAGGACTTTTGGTGCAAACCCTACACCATTTTTATTGCTTCCTCTGGACTGCCTCCACTCTGTCCATTTCCTTCCGGAGATGTGGTCTCCAGAACAGGACACAAAAATACTTTTCTATAACTAGCTGCTTGGTGCTGTGATGCATTCAGAAATATGCTTCCAGAAATCCCTGCTGGCTCTGTGATGCATTCAGAAATACTTTTCTACTGCTACCTGTCAGCCCTGTGACGTGTTCAGAAATACTGTTCTACAACTGCCCGTCGACTCTGATGTATTCAGAAATAATTTTCTCAGATTTCATCCACACTAATTCATATCCCACCATTCACCTCCTACTGTTGTATGCCAGCTTCTCCTAACCTGCAAAACGAGATAATCTAGACAACCACACTTTGGAGCTTGGGTGTTCTGCAGCCTTCCACTTAAGTAGAATAAGTTGTGTGGCAGTGATTAATGCCAGGTATACAAATTTGTAGTCCCCTGGAGGCAAATCATCAGTCAGGGAGAGATCTTCCAGCACACCATATGATCTGATACTAGAAGGTGGAGAAATACCACTAGGGATTCAGCCACCTGAATGCAATACTGTTGTAAATGTTTACAGGCCTAGGACATATGCACTGTATTAGCTCAGTATTCTTGACATCTGGGACAACAACTTTGCCCTCCTTTTTAAACTTTGCTAACTTACTAGGAGTGTAGTAAACCTCCGGAATACACTGTTGGTTCTTTTTGCGACTTACAGTGACAACACCTAGCTAATGGTTGTAGCCTGTGGTAGCTCCCACACACAGTTCCTTAAAAATTCCCTCTAAATGAGAAATTTTAGTTGCAAAACGTCATTTATTAATTTAGAGAGACAGTACCTGAGATCAGGAAGACTGGTGGATCAAAGCAGCTAGTAGAAACAGAGGATGCTGATGAATTCTGTGAGATTTGTTCTGAGGCCTAGCTTGACTGGACACGAGTCCTGGAAAGACTGGAAAAGCAAAATACAAAGCCCCTAAAAAGGGTAAAACATTGATGTCATGAAAAACATTGACTGACTTTCAAACAGAAATAAAGTAATTTACCCAGACTGTGCAGGCCAGAATGTGGAGGACTGACTGACTGGCTGAAGTGGATAAGCAGATTACCACTACTGACTGTCATGTGGATGACATGGAGGTCCTCGTGCTACACCTGCATCAGCAGCAAAAATGGATGCAGGACAAGCTCAAACATATGGACAGCCGAGGTAGGCATAACAGTATCTGACTGTATGGACTACCAAAAGGGTTGGAGGGGAAGAAAATGTTTGAATATACTGACAAATGTTTTCATCAAGTCCTCTCGCGCCCCCCTTTCATTTCAGCCTCCAATGTGTACATCCAGGTCTCGAGTCTAAAGCAGCTGACCCTGCAGCAAGACTGAGATCTGTGGTTATGCGTTTTCTGTGGTACACTGTGAAGCAGGAGTTGCTGGCCAAAGCATTGCACTTCAAGGAGGTGACAGTCAACGGTAACAGACTGTTTTTCAAAAACATTTACTCCTACCTCCACCATCATGGCTCACAAATGAGACTCCTTACCAATCTTGAAGATGCTTTGCAAATAGAAGTTGAAATCTCAGACCCCGTACCCTTCCTGACTGGTGGTACAGTTTCCGGATAAACAGTGCCTGTATCATACAGCAGCAGAAGCCATAATGGACCTACAAGAATGGCTGAATTTGTGATCTGTTCCCTCCCTGAAAGCAGCAGTGCCTGAAGAACTTGATTGCCGCCCTTACAACATGGCAGAGAATGTCACAAGGGTCTGACCACAAGAAGTATGCAGAGCCAATGATGGTTATTCTTCCTCACCTGAAAGCCACTGCCATTTCTCGTGATGAGCACCATGGACCTAGCATCAACAGATAAGTTACTGTACTTACTTGTTTCTCTCTCCTGAGATCTGTTTGCCCAAGATTACCTGTTCTGAACTTTTGCTACTTTTCTGATATATCCCCTCCTGCAATTTGAATCGATGGTTTATATTTGAGCTGATTCTTTGCTACTTATCCAGTTTTGGGTTCCGTAGGACCTGTTTAGTTCTCTCCTCTCCTTCTATACCCCTGGGCCACTTGCCACTGGCTTTAGTAATTATAGGTGGGGCACTGTGTGTCATGCCTGCATGAAACTGCTCTTGAGGCCGCCAGTATTTACCAGAGACAGAGTTCAGAAGGGTCTTGAAGCCCTAAAGGTGGATAAAGCCCCAGGGTTGGATGGGATGCGCCCACAAAGCTGTGAGGTAGGGTGGATAGTGATTAAGGGATTAGAGACATGCAGAGGGATCTACAAAGGCTAGAGAGGCAGTCTAAGGTTTGGCAGTTGAAATTCAGCACCAAACAATACAAGGTTATGTACCTGGGGGGAAAAAAGGACAGAGTACTGGGTGGGTGGAGTTAAACTGAGCACAACAGCAGAAAAAAGTGACACGAGTCATCATTAGTGACTCCCTAAAACAATGAAATCAATGTAACAAGGCCTATAATAAGGCTAATAAGATGCTGGGGGTGTATCAGAAGGGGTATTGACTGCAGGAAAAGGAGGTGCTACTACTTCTGTATTGTGGTCACTGGTGAGACTGCATCTGGAATCCTCTGCTCAGTTCTGGAATCCTCATCTTGGGAAGGACAGAGACAGGCTGGAGACAGTGCAAAACAGGGTAACCAAGAGGATGTAGGCCCAACAGGGCAGATCTTATTGAGATTATCTGAAGACAATCTGAGGGCACTGAAGATGTACTCACTGGAGACTAGGCAAGAGAATGGGGATATGATAGAGACCTTCAAGTTCCTGAAGGGAATAAACAAGGTGATCTGTGTGGAACAGTTTAGCAGGAATACAGAATCAAGAACCCGAGGTCACGAGTGGAAACTGGAGGGGGGAAGGTTTATGAGGGATGTAAGGAAGTTTATTTTACGGAAAGGATGGTGGCGCTGTGAACAGTCTGCAAGCGGAGGTGGTGGGCACCAGGATGAACATACGAAATTGCCAGCAGATACAGACCAAATGGTCTGTCAAGTCTGCTCGAGTGTACAGCTAGCAATCCATTATACTGCAGCTGCCCCTCCCTCCCTAACAGTGACCCTCCCCGTCGCTTTACTTATCCCCTTTTAAAACTGCCCAGTGACTTACAAGATACCACCTACTTGGGCTGCGTGCTGCACACAGACACCACCCTTTCCATTAAAAAGTGCCTCCTCATTTCTCTCCTGAATATTCAACCCTCCAATCTTAGACCATGCTCCCTCATGTCCCTCCCTCCCCTTAGCTTAAAAATCCCCTCTGTACCAGTCTTGTTTATCCCCTTCATATATTTAAAGGTCTCAATCATATCCCCCATCCCTCTTCTCCTCCAGGGAATACATTTTAAGTTCCCTCAGCCTTTCCTCATAGGGTTTGTCTTCCAATCCTGGTTCATCCTTGTTGCTCTGCGCTGGACCCCTTCCAGTACTCTAACATCTTTCTTTAAGTATGGGCACCAGTATTGTATGCAGTACTCCAGGTGCAGCCTCACCAACGACCTGTACAGAGGCAGGATCGCCCCCCCCCCCAAAGGTCATAACAGTACACCCCAGCATCTTATTGGTTTTAGCTGCTGCTTTCCTGCACTGTGCTGAGTGGTTCATTTGCCCTGTTATTATCACCCCAAGATTGTTCTCCTTCTATATAGTGGCTGACTATACCCCTCCCAACTGATAACACCTTCTTGGGTTCCTAGCTCCCAGGTGCATGACTTTGCACTGCTTAGGATTGAACCCCAGCTGACGTGTCAGTCCAGTCCTCAAGTTTAGCCAGATCATCCTGCAGCCCCTGCCACCCTACTGTATCATCCACCACTTCACTGATCTTCATGTCATCCGCAAAAAGGCTAATCTTATTCTTAATGCCATGCAAGATGTCGGCGATAAAAATGCCAAACACCACCGGGCCCAGTACTGAGCCCTGCAGTACTGTGCTCATTACAGCCCTTGGAGATGAGAGTTCCCTTCCCAGCACTGCCCTCTGTTGTCTCCCTTGCAGTCAGTTCTTGATCCAAATCACCATCTTTGTCCCTGCTCCCTGGTATCTCAACTTGCTAAGTAGCCGCCAGTGTGGCACCAAATAAAATACCTTGCTTGAAATCCAGATACAGACATCCACCACATGGCCCATGTCAAGTGCTCTTGTCACCCAGTCATAATAGTCAATCAGGGTGGTCTGGTAGGATCTGCCAGAGACAAACCCATGTTGTTTTCCATCCTGGAGACCATTGCCTTCTAGAAAGGTTACCAACCTCTCCTTAAGGATTGTCTTCATTAACTTCCCCACAATGGATGTTAGGCTTACTGGTCTATAGTTGCCTGGTTCATCCTTGGGTCTGCGTTTGTGGAGGGGCACCATGTGAGCCATCCTCCAGTCCTGAGGTATGCACTCTGTTCCCAGAGAGGTATTGAACAAGTTTACCAATGGCTCTACCAGGATCACCACTAATTCCTCCAGTACCCAGGGTTGCACGCCATCTGGGCCTGGCACCTTATCCACCTGCAGTGCCCTTAAACCTTCTAGTACCCTGTTCACTTTGATTTCCCCATCCATCACCTCCTTCCCCCCCCAGTGCCTACCCTCCCTAACCCCTGAGGCAGTGACCCATCCTTCTCCTAAGTAAATACAGAAGTATTTCTTTAGTGCTTCTGCCTGCTCTGACCCTTTCTCTGCCCACTCCCATCCTTCCTGATCCTTACTATTTTATCTTTGTAGATCCTTCTCTCCCTTATGTACCTGAAGAAATCCTTTTCCCCATCCTTGATGTCCTGTGCCAGCCCAAGATCTCTGGAAGCCTTGGCTGCCCTGACTGCTCTGGTCACTTCGCTTGATTTCTTCAGGTACTCCTCTCTATCCTCCCCCCGACTGGATCTCTTGAATCTTCTGAAGGCTGCCCTTTTTGCCCTCACCTTTTCCAACATCTCCCTGCTTAACTAACTTGTTTTTTTGGCCCTAGCTTTTTTGCTTTGTGTCTTGGTACAGGAGCTGACCCTCCTTATCTGCTTTGCTAGTTCTCTGTCCAAGTCCGCCGCCTGACATGGTGGCCTATACACCACCCCCATCCTTAGTGTCCAGTTTCTCGAATCCTGGAATTGTATCCATAATGCCTCTGTTTTACCCAACTCCCTGGCACACCTTATCCCCTCCCTCACATAACTCGCCACCCCACCCCTTTCCCTTTTTCCCTCTCGCTGTGGTATAGCCCGTACCCCGTGATCACCAGGTCCCAGTTCTGGTATTGGGTGGCCCATGTTTCAGAGATGGCAGCTATGTCCACCTCCCCCTCTGCCATGAGAGCCTGCAGTGTGGCCATTTTGTTCCCCGGACTCCTTGCATTCAAGGAGACTACCCTCCAATATGTGCCCTTCCCATCCTTCCCCTTCTGAGCACTATTATCATCAACACTGTATGACCACTCCCCTGTTCCATCTCTGCTGGGGTGGGGGGTAAGCCCATTTGGCTCCCTGATCTGGAGACCTTGTTTGAGTTCTGCCCACTTGCTCTCCCCCCCCCCCAACACCTAGTTTAAATCCACTCTTGTCGCTATGTAACTAAGGTGATGCTTTTTGGGTCCAAACCTTACCAGGCCGGTATTGCCGAATCTGACCTCTCCCTCTCTGTGCTTACTCCCGATAGCCTAGCGCTAGAAAATGTTCTCAATTTCAAGTACCTGGGTGTAACCCTCAACCCTTCCCTCTCCTACACGGAGCATGTAAACTTCATTGTTCATTGGGTTAACCAAAAACTCGGGGGCAACATATCAGTTCAAACATTTCCTGACCAGCGAGGCCCACTTAGCTGTTGCCCAAGTTAATCTGTTACCTATCATTCATTACTGCTCACCCATATATTCCACAGTATATTCGAACCTATGTATGCATCTAAACTCCGTCTACAATAATGTATGTCAATTTGTACTTCTGGCGCCCTACTTTATGTACCACTGTAACCTTTACCAGGCACTAGGGTGGTTCCCTCTCTCCATCCGTTTTAAATATGCACTTGGTTGTATTTATTTTATTTTATTTTTTTTATTTCGTTTTTGTTGACCGGGTAAGTACACTAGACAAATCCTGCCTATTTTTAGGCACGACCCGGGGAAGGGAGATACAGATGAATGCCACCTGACCTTGAACCAGATTAAGCTGTTGGTGGTATTTTTAGTGAATGAGAGAAATTTGGCCAGGACACCGGGGAAATTCCCCTACTCTGTGTAGGCGGAGCCTTTGCACTGGCTGCAAGATGGCCAGTTCGCATGATCCCCTGGAGGAGATGGACGCTGCTAGCTCAGGGGAGTCGGCCTCCTCCTCTGTGCTACCTTCCTTAGGAGCCCCAGAAGAAACGTCTTGCTATAGCTGCTACTAACCTGCGACTATATATTGGAAATGGACTCCGTTTTCTCTGCTATGCCTAATGAAGTTATTCCTGCTGTACCTGGTGTGAATGGCAGTTCCTCACTGCTTCCAGCCTTCAGAAACAACGCGAGGCACTAGTCCTGCGATTGCAGATTTTGAACTTCGGCACTGCTAGCTTCTAGCAGGCATCGCCTCAGGCGACTATTCCTTGCTCTTCTTCCTGCTGGCGTCGACCTGAAGCCCCAGTCGACGTCTTGCGGCAGTTCGGCTTCTGTCTCTTCCGCGTTGGTTCCTCCTCAGCTCCCTGATGCCAACAATCTTCGGACTGCCTCTACTGATAATATTCAGCAATCGACGCCGGAAACACAAGAAACTGCAATGACTGAAGTTGCTCCTCGCTCAGTAAGTGACTCTAGCGCTACAATTGACTCTGTTTCTGTTCCTGAGCAACCTTCTGTTTTTTTTTTCTCTGCCACACAAGAACCTGGTTGGTCCAAACGTGGGGGTTCATTCCTCCATAAAAAAGTCAAACCTAACCAGGATACCCATTCAGACTGGTCGCCAGAGACAGCTTTAAAAAATGCTGGTTGGGAAAGGAATATTGGAGGGACTTGGACCCCTGATTCCCAGGATCCTGTATATCTTAATATGCTCAAGAAATCCTCTGAGACAAACAGTATGAGCTCCAACGAACCCCGGGGTGTGTCCTTTCCTTTATCTATTGCTAGTTCTACTGTTGTTAGTGCTACAACCACTATCCCTAAACCTACTTCTGCTTTGCAAGGGACTAAACTGTTTTTTCAGGACCTACTTTATTAGCTACTGCCACAGCACCTCAAGGTTCAAAATTTAAACTTGCTGATTTATTTTCCTCCAAAGGCGAGCCTGCACCAAGGAGGAACGCTGTTAGATTACTTTACAAGGGTGGTCTAGAACTTCCCCCTGATCATTTATATGTAGCTAAAACTCTTCTTAAAGGATCAATGAAGTTTTTTTCCTCTGAGATTTTTGCACTGATTAATATAGGTAACTCCAACTTTGATATTAGTTTTAAACAAATGTCTGGGCTCGATAGGTTTTGGGCTCAATATGACAAATTTCAGTCCACACCAGTTTGGTCCCCTTTCCAGGCCATTCCTCTCACTAAACCTGCAATTCGTAACATTACTGTTGTTTTCAAGAATGAGGGAGTTCACATTAAGGATATTCTATTCTGGTTAAATAAACGTTGCGAAGTTTTGAATAGGCCTACCCCTAATCTAGACTCTGAACAAATCTGGGATGGCAGTTGGAAGGTACTGTTAAGCTTTTCCACTAACACTGGCCCAAAACATCTGCCTAATTTTTCTTTTAGGCAAGGACAAGGGCTTCATTTTTATGCTGGGTAACCAAGTCTTGTTTTAAGTGTGGGGCACGTACTCATTTAAGTTCTGCTTGTGACACTCTTAAATGTAGCCACTGTTTTGAATATGGTCATATTGCAGCTAAATGTGTTAACTCATTTAAATGTAACTTATGCGAAGGAACTGGCCATGCTTATGGCAGGTGCCCGTGGGCCTCTCATAACAGAGACGACTGCCCCTCTCATGATGGCATCATCACTGTTGCTCAACAGTTGCTTGCCCACAATTTAGCCTCCTCTACCTCAGAGGTTACCCCCTTTGGTGGCTGGAGATGATCCCTCTGTAACCTCTGCTCCAGTTTCTCAGTCCCCCTTTTCTGCTGTACCCCTTCCTGCTTCTACTGTGGCTTCCCCCGCTATTACTCCCATTGTTCAAGACACTGTTATGCCTCCCCCTCATCCCATGAGTTTGGAGGGAGACAACCCTAGTTTCACCACTGTTACCCACAAACGAACCAGGAAAGGCCTAGCTGTTGCTAGTCGTAGCAAGGAAACTCCTTCACGTAGTTGGCAAACCCCTAACAAATTTATGTTCTAGCCACAGATCTTTCGGATAAAGACTCTGGGGTGAGGATACTGATTCCTCCTCCTTCTTTCTTTCCTGATGGGGTCGATGGGGCTGATACAGACCCAATAGCAAAACGCACTAGGCAACGACGGAGGGCAAGTCCCCACCCATTACTTAAATCATGTCTTCTCTAAATATATGTTCTCTGAATGTGAACGTATTAAAGGGAAGAAGAAGCTGGGTTGGATTTTTAACCCTTTCTGACCTGAACTGTGACATAATCTGCATTGTCGATGCAGATTAAAGACCCACAGGAACTATTTCAGGCCTCAAAGGCATGGACTGCAGGTCCCTCTTTTGGTCTATTGGACCAGACACTTTTGATGGTGTTGGGATATTATTCTCCAGCTCTGATTTTAGAGTATCCAGATTAGTAGACATTTCCCTGGTAGGGCCTTGTTATTGGATTTTCATATAAATCTGAGAGGTTTCGGATGATTGGGACTTACGCCCCTCAAACCAAGGCACAGAGAGTTTCCCTTTTTCATCAAATTAAGCCCTATCTTTTTATGTCCAGATTACTTTTATGGGTTGGAGACTTTAATTGCGGCCTACATCAAACAGATCGAGGCCTACAAACTTCCAAGCTATTTTGTGACTCTGTGGCTTTAAATAATATAATTTCCATGGCTAAGCTTGTGGATGTCTATAGATATTTCCACAAATTGGGTGGGTCCACTTTTTTTAAGGGATCCCTACACACCAGGATAGATTTTCTTTTTTTATCTAAGGTTTTGATTTTACTTTCTTGTACGACTGTGGCTACTGAATTTTCGGATCATGTTGCTTTATGTGCCTCCTTCTCTTGGGCCTCAGCCCCGAGATGTAAGAAAGCCAGCTGGGCTTAATGATTCCCTACTCAGTGACTCTCTTTTTCTCAAACTTTGGCACAAAGAGTTTTTAGCTCGTTTGTCTGTTGTTGACTTCTATGATACTGGGATAGACTGGTGGAGGCCTCCAAGCTAAGTTGGAAACAGTTTTTTCAGAAGACAGCTGCTAAACAACAAAATACTAAATACTTGTCCTATTTAACCTTAAGGCATCAGTTACAGCATTTATTTTCTTTAGCCAGCTCCACTAATTATGATTTTAGTTCTCAGATTAGTGAAATCAGTACTCAAATGAGGTTATCTCAGTATAATCGAGCTGATTCATTAGGTCAGGAAGCGCGTTTTGGCACCCATATTACTAAGGGTTGTTTAGATCCCTTCAAGGCCTGTAAAGATAGAATCGACACTAAATTAATCACCTCTCTATTATCTCAGTCAGGGGAATTACTCAAGAAACCTGAAGACTTGCTTCACTGTGTTGAAAATCACGTTCTCAACATGTTAGGTACTAAAACTGATCTTGCCAATGCAGATCACTTTCTTCAATCATTGTCCTTACCTCAACTTTCGGACTCTGATCAAGACAAGCTTTCTTCTGCTATTACTGAAAATGAAGTATTAGCTGCTATTACTAGTCTGAATCCACATTTCTGCCCCAGGGTCAGATGGTCTGACCCACATTTTTATAAGACCTTCTCTGCAGATCTTGTTCCTGTGTTAACTATCATTTATAATGAGATGTTACATTATGATGCTTTAACTGCTTCCATGAAAGAAGCATTGTTGATTCTACTGTTTAAGAAGAAGGGGATCCTTCTGATATAAATAATTGGAGACCAATTAGTTTGTTTAACGTTGACTATAAGATCCTTGCCAAAATTCTCCTATCCAGAATGATTACTTTTGCATCACATATGATTAGTCCGACTCAAACTTGTGGTATCCCAGGCAGACACCTTTATGATAATCTGATTTTATTGAGAGAATTGTTCACTCTAGGGGAACATAATGCTGTCACTGGGTGGATTATAAATCTGGACCAAGAAAAGGCTTTTGATAAAGTCTCCCATGAGTTTTTATTTCTAGTTCTGGCGGCTTTTGGGTTTCCAGTGCGTTTTCTTTCCTGGCTTCGTTTATTATATAGAGACGTGGTAATCGTCCTAATGTTAATGGCTGGATAGGCTGTCCTATTTCTCTAGCCTGCAGGTCCGTCAGGACTGCCGCTTAGTCCCCTATTATATAATTTTATATAGATACCCTTTTGAGAGCTATTTTTCTTTGCCCACAGATTATTGGATTGCTTTTCTCCTTCCTCTTTACCCATTAAAACATTAGCTTATGCTGATGATTTAATTTTGGCTGTGGACTCTTCCACAAAGCAAGAGGCCATTGTTCAGGTTCTACAGACTTTTCTTTAGTTTCAGGCCCTAAAATAAATTTTACAAAAGTATCTAGTGATCACTTGGGCACCTCCTTCCCAGTGCAGGCCTCTATGCGGAGTTTCTGTATCTACTGCAGCTTTTTTCATATTTAGGCATTTTCTTTGGTTGTGATAACATGCAAACATATAATTGGAATCTTGCCTTACAAAAAGCAGATAATGTGATTAATGGATGGAAAGACATTTAATTGGGAAGAAAAAAGGTTGTGCTTCTTAAAACTCTGGTCATACCGATTTTTTACATCTCTGTTATGTGTTCCCACCACCTATTTCTTTGTTTACCAGACTAACTGGGATTTTTTCAAGGGGTTGTGGGGATCAAGGTTAAACCCCATTAAGAGGAATTTCACATACAGGTCATCAAGGAAAGTGGAATCAGTAATGATCCACCCTGTTGTCTTTTTTTACAGCCTTTTTTCAATTATAATTATGGGAAGGCTTTGAAACCTGGGGATGTTTTTTGAAACCCTCATTTTTTGCTTGTTTTTCTCTGCCTTGATAATTGGCATGCTCGTTATAAAGGGGTTATTTCTAAATACCAATTACTCCTAATTATGGAAAAGAGAGTTTTAAGATGGCCTTAACCTGGTGTCTCCATCCTCAGGACTTCTGTATATTATCTAGACCCAAGTTATATGAAAAACTTTGGAGGTTGGAGGCTCAGGAGGAGATTGTTTTTCCATTTTGTCCCCCTGGACGTCTCCCCTGGGTACTCCATCAACTTCAAAATCGACGGTTACTACCATATTTATGGGATATGATTTGGTTGAGTAACTATGATAGGTTAGGGGTTAATAACAATCATAAGCACAAAGCCCTGTCTTTGAGGTATTGTCCTAGAACCTCTTGCCTTAATATTTTGAAACTCAGCAACATTTATTTTGTGAATGTCCATTTTCTTGAAGTTTGGTCACTTTAGCTACTAATTGGTCAGAGCCTCTGTTGTCCTCACTTTCTTATGAACATGTTATGTTTTGCACTAATGACCTGCTTAATAGAAAATATCATATCGATAGTTTGTATATAATTTTTGCTATTATTCGTTATTATTTATGGCAAGCAAGATGTTTGTTAGTGTTACACCAAAAAAACATTTCGATCAATGAAGTTACATAGATACATAGATACATAGACAGTGTCGGCAGATAAGGGCCTATGGCCCACCCAGTCTGCCCATTTAAGTTTGTAAGTTCAGTTTATGTTTTCCAGGAAGTCTGTTGCCCCTTACCCCTGACCTCCAGAATTCCTTTATGTCTATCCCATGCATTCTTAAATCCTGTGATTGTTTCAGCCCCACCACTTCCTCTGGCAGGGTGTTCCACTTGTCCACCAATTCGTTCTGTGAAGAAATTTTCTCACATTTCCTCTGAATCGTCCTCCTTCCAACTTCATCCCATGCCCTCTAGTCCTGGAACATCTTTTTCGCTAAAATAGTGCATTCCTGCACCCTGTTCCTCCCTGTAAGATACTTGTATGTCTCTATCATATCCCCTCTCCCTCCTCTCCTCCGGGAGTACATGTTCAGTGCCTTCAGCCTGTCCTCATAGGACTTGTGATGCAATCCATGCACCATCTTTGTTGCCTCCTCTGAACCCTCTCTACCCTGTCTGTGTCCTTACGTAGGTAAGGTCTCCAGAACTGCACAGTGTACTCCAGGTGCGGACTCACTAGTGTCTTGTATAATGGAATTATGACCTCCTTTTCCTGCTGGTGATGCCCCTGCTCATGCATCCCAGCATCCTATTTGTTTACCTGCTGCCTTGTCACACTGTTTCCTGCCTTGAGGTCATCAGAGATGATAACTCAAGGTCCCTTTCCTGCTTGGTGCATGCTATATCCTCACCCCCAACTGATATATTGTGCCAGGGTTTTTGTGCCCCATATGCATTATCTTGCACTTCCTTACATTGAATTTCAACTGCAAACCCTGACCATTCTTCAAGTTTCTGCAGGTCCTTCTCATTCTGTATACACCTCTGGTGTGTCTACTCTGTTACAGAGCTTTGTGTCATCAGCTGAACAGTGAAATTCTGCCTTCTAGGTCCCATGCAATGTCACTGATGAAGATATTGAATAGTACCGTCCCAGCACTGATCCCTGTGGTACCCCACTGGTCACTCTTCCCCTGTGGAGTGACAGCCATTTACCACCCTTTGTGTCCTGCTGCCCAGCCAGTTACCTACCACCGCACTACTGTCCTGCCCACACCCATATTCCCAGTTTGTGCAATAGTCTTCTATGTGGCACAGTGTCAAAGGCCTTGCTGAAGTCCAGATAGGCCATGTCCACTGCCCCCCTGATCCACCTCCCTAGTCACCCAGTCAAAAATTCAATGAGGTTGGTCTGACATGACCTTCCCTAGTGAAACCATGCTGCCTTGGGTCCTGTAGTCCATTGACAACCAGATGTTCCACCAATCTCTCCTTCAGTAGTGCTTCCATGATCTTCCCCACTACCGAGGTGAGGCTGACTGGTCTGTAGTTCCCGCTCCTCTTTGTTCCCACTTTTGTATAAGGGGACTACATCTGCTATCCTCCAGTCTTTGGGTACCTCCCTGTTCCTAGTGATCGGCTAAACAGGATAGCAAGAGGTTCAGCCAACTCTCTCTTAGTTCTTTAGGACCCTGGGGTGCACCCCATCTGGCCCCATTGCTTTATCAACTCTTATTACTTCCAGTTCCTTCAGGACCTTTCTGTGTAAAGGGACTTGTGTCCATTTCTGCACAATTCTCACCCCTTGTACTCCATTCAGACCCATTACCCTCCTCTTCCTCAGTAAAGACTGAGCAGAAATACCTGTTCAATATGTCAGCTTTACTGTTGTCATCCTCCACACAGCCCCCATCCTCCCCCTTCAGTCTCACTATCCCTCCCTTTGCCTTTCTTTTTTCACTTATGCACCTGTAAAAGTTCTTTGTAATGTTCGTGCAGCCTTGTGTTCTGTCAAAAAAAATGATTTTTTACTTCCTTCTACCTCTCAAATTGTATTGTTGTGGAAAAATTGTGATAACTTTTTCTGTTAACTGGACTTGATCTGTTTTTTTTGATTATTACCGTTTGTTGTGTTATTTTTTGTAATGAAGCCCACTTTATTACCAATAAAATTCCCCTCTCTTTCCGATAAGTGCCATGGGATCTTTAACATCCACCTGAACTACCACCAATCCAGGAAGATGGGACCTCGGTTTAACGTCTTATCCGAAAGACGGCACCTTAGAAGTGCAGCACCCCTCTCATGTTGCACTACAGTGTCAGTACTGGGATATTAACCCAAGTGCCAGATGTGGGAACTGAACTCACAGCCCTCTGATCTCCCGGCCTCAGAGGCGAGTGTGCTACCTACTGAGCCACTGACACTGTTAATTATTGACAACACCCTTAGAGATGGCGGTGTTTCATCTTATGCATCCTTTCTGAAGGCGAGAGCTGCTCCTAGAAGCCTGCGTGTATCGTTGGTTCCCCTATGGAAGTCCCTAAAGTCTCAACGGTAATGGGTGGCAAAGTTATGTCAGTTGCTGCTCCCTCTCTCTGGAACAGACTTCCTGCCCCACTCGGTCTGCAGACACTCACAGCTCTTTCAAACACTGCTTCAAAGCCTGGCTACTGAAAGAGGCAAAATGCCTGTGCTCTCTGGGGTAAGCTTCTTAAACTTACTACCTATCTTAGTTGCCAAACCAGCTCTTATAGTTGCCTTGCCTAACATAGCGCTCAATGACTACCCACTTTTTAGCTGGTCCAGTTGTTATTGCCTGTTACGTTTGACTGTGAGTCCAATGACTTGGTCTCTGAATTTTTGCTCAAAATGTAATAGTATACTATATGTAACCCCTAGATGGCGCTATCCCAGGGGCTACTACCCCTGCCTGATTTGCCACTAACAGGTTGAGGGGCCTGGATCCAATGGCGGGTGCCTCCACCCAGAGGTCAGGGTTTGCAATAGTTAAACTAACTTGGTCACAGCCCTCTGGGACACTGCAACCCCCCTTTCTTCCCACTAGTGGCCCACACAATATATCAGAATTACCTTCACAGTATACACTTACCCCCAGGTCTGGTTCCGCACTGGGACCTCCTGTGAAATGAGATACAGTGCAACAATCACAGTACAGTACTTAACATAGACAAATACCTCAGGCAGTATAACTTTGCTGAAACAAGCAGCTCTGATTTATTTAGGGGATATAACAAGGACAGGGGGAAATCAGGTTAATTAGCTTATCACTCTAATAATCTACCTATGGCTCTGTGCACAGGCCTATCCCTATCAGTTACTGTCCCTGGGTACCCAAGCCCTAGTGGCTAGTCCAAACCGTGGCAGCTGGTAGGGGCCCTTTCACACAGAGAAAGGAGAATTAAACAGTCAGCAGTACAGTAATTCCATTTGGATTTAATGTGGCAATTCAACAGGAGCAACCTGAATTAGTACTCACGACCTCCAAATAAGATAGGGTCCTTCAATGTCAGCAGGGCTCACTTGAGGTACACAAACCTCTTCACACATCCATATAAAAGAAAGTACTATACCAGGCAGGCTGCATCTGTATCCCATCGCAATTACTGCACAATACCCGGAGAACACACAGCAGATTCAGTTCCTGACAGACCGAAAGTAATTTTCAGCAATTCTTCCAGTCTTCTACAGGGTGAGCCTGGTTTCACTCTTCAGAGATCCTTTGATTCTTTTCACAGGACGGATTCAGTCCTAACAAGCTGTTACACAAGCTGCAGACCGAACTCTGGGCCTTACACACGCTTTTGACTAAAACTGCACACTGAAAAGCACAGGGCTCCTTCCTTCTTCACTGCCAAAGCTCAACTGAACTCCAACTGACGAAACCGGCACTTCCTTTGAGTTCCTCCCAGTTCTTGACTGGATTGGCTGTCACCACAGACTGCTGCTGTTGGTCCAAAAGGCACTGAAGTCTAAACTACATCTCCCAGAGTCACTGCCCATACAATCCTCTTGTGGCTGGCTCAGATTATGAGTCCAAGTTCTGATTCGTCCAAGGCATCATTTTAGAGCTAGCTTACCCCACACTGATTGGTCCAGTTCAGCAGTTCAAAACTAGAATGGGAACTAGCAGACACAGTTCTGACTGCAAAGAAAGCAGGTTAGACAAACTGTAATTTCATTATTACTCTAAATAATTTCTGGCAAACAGTTACATCTTTCAGATAGGTTCCTTTGCACTCCTAGTGACTGCAAAATGAAGTGAATTGGCAGCAGCTCGAGTGGTACTCAGAGAAGCACAGTCCCCCCATACAACTAATTATGTCTGCAAGCAGACAGCTCTTAAAGACAGTACCAGAGGCTCTAAAAACACTCACTGATAAATGGCTTAAATGCCAAACACCATTCAGGCTTGGAGCATTCAAGCAAGCTCCTGGAAGTCTTTTGGGAACCCCCATTTGCAGGGGTTACACCCTTCCTGGCCTGGGAAAGCTTGGCGTCCGCCAAGCAAGTACCCCATAAGTTTCAACTGCAACCATATACATTTGCATTAGGCCTCGCATATGTAATCATCAGTCAATATATCATTTTACCAAGAACACATTTCTGAAACATTGCAGTACGTCTACTTTACACAGTATTACATACACATTGTACCATAACTCAAGTTTTACCTCTTGTACATGAAACCTGAAGAGGGGGCCCTTCCCTATCAGTTACCTTGGGCTGGATGGGGCAAGGGCACCATACTTAGAGGCAACACAAGTAACTTGGAGTTAGCACTGATGCTCAGTTTGGGCAATGAGCTCGGGGACACATACACCTTTATGGACAACATTGAGAGGCAAGTCCACAGGCCTCCCAAGTGAATCATAACTGAGGTGCACCACAGGCTTTACAGCTCGAGACCAGTCTTTCTAGGGGAACTGTTATAGTCTCTGCACCTGAGCCTCATTTTCAGCATTGTCCTCACTTGTCAGGAGTCTCATGGGGTAGAGAGGCTAGAACTTGGGGCACTTTCAGCTCCAGGAGTTACAGTTTCTGAGTCCACACATTTGGCCTGCATGAGAGCTTTCGGACACTGGCAGTGGACTGTCAGGGCACTCAAAATACTCTTCTTGTTCGGTGTATCACCAGTCTGCCCCAATCTATCATTTTCCTCCTGAAAGCTCAAACAGTTCAACCATGCACAATGATTCCATTTCATCTGATCTGATGCTTTGCACTTCACTTTCTGGGAGCATTGGCTCCAGGGATGAAGCTGGGGGCTTAGACAGTCCAGAAGGCCCAGCTTTGTCTCCAGTATTGACTAGGGATTGCCCTAAACAATTGACTCAGTTCAGAAGAAGGATAGTATTCAAAGTCACCTCACTTTCTTCCATATGGACTGACAGTCATGCTCAACTGGGACTTGTGGAGGGAACACTTTAACTTTACTCTGTAGGTGCAGACTTTCTTGATCTTTTCTTAGCAGCAGCCTAGTCACTGGTCCAGAGGGGCATCTTCTAGGGCTCAGACTCAATTAAGATTTGTCCAATGGGCAGTAAATGATTTCTATGCATTGTTTTTACATCTTTGAATTATTCTCAGGCCTTACTTTGTACACTGGCAGATCATCTAGTTTGCCCACTACAATGTGAGGGAGATGGTGCCATCTGTCAGCAATCTTGTGCTTGCCATGCAGTCCCAGATTTCTTAGCAATACCGATCTCCCTCCTGGAGTTCCTGTGCTTTCACCTTTTATCATACCTTTCTTTGTTGGCCGATTTCTTTTGGCAGCCATGGTTTGAGCCAGTTGGTACGCATGAGTTAGCTGGGCTTTAACTTTTGCACATACTGTAAATAGTTGTCAGCTTGAACCCCATCAGGAGAGACCCCAAAACACACATCTACTGGTAGTCGAGCTTCTCTTCCAAACATCAGGCGGTGGGGGAGAATCCAGTGGCATCACTTTTGGTGCAGTTATAAGCATGTACCAGGGTGCTAATTTGTTGGCTCCATCTAGGCTTGTCTTTGGGTAGGGTGCCTAGCATATCTAGCAAAGTGGTTGAAACGTTCAGGCTGTGGGTCCCCTGGGGGTGGTAAGGAGTGGTTCTGGACTTTGCACTCCCCACAGAAAGCATCTCTTTGATCAGACGACTCTCAAAGTCTCTCCTTGATCAGAATGGATTCTTTGGAGCCCCATAGTGAACAAAAAGTTTTCTACAAGTACTTTGGCTACAGTGGATGCTTTCTGGTCTTTGGTGGGGAAAGCTTGGGCATATCTCGTGAAATGGTCAGTGACCACCAGCACATTACTGATATTTCTTTGATCTGACTCCAAACTTAGAAAATCAATACAGACCAGCTCCATGGGTGCACTGGTGGTTATGTTAACAAGGGGGGAGCCCTCTGGGGCAAAGCTTTCCTCTGTAAGCAGCGACTACAAGTTCGAATGTGTTGCTCCACATCAGCCCCCATCTTAGGCCAATAGAAATCTGGATCTCACCAAGTCAAGTGTTCTGTCTATACCAAGGTGCCCTATGTGGTTGTGCAAGGACCTCAATACTGAGTCTCGAAAGGCAGTGGGCGCACTAGTTGTTGTTTGTCTACTTGTCCCCTCTGTCTACTGTTTCTCTGTATAACAGTTTATTGATCAGTTTCAACTTAGGACCTTCTTGTATAACAGTGCAGTTCTCAAATCAGTGGAGCGAATTTGGACACATCTTTTCCTGCATAGAGGGCTTCTAAAGCTGCTTTGATCATGGGATCGCGGTTGAGCCCTGCTAATACTGTCATTGTCCAGCTGAGGCAGTGCACCAATGTCATGTGCAGAAAAGTGGCAATAAGCGGCGGGTATGCAATTCTCAGAGGCTCAAGCAATCCACCATGCAGTCCACTGCGTCCGTGGACATTTGTTCCTCCCTGTCAAACTTCCTGCAGAGTGCCCGAATGTCAGGTTCTGCCAGTCGGACCCAATCATTCTGGGGAACAGGCCTCCGGAGAGAGCATCAGCATCTATGTGGTTCAGACCTGCTCGGTATTGGAGCATAGTCATATGTAGATAATGCAGAAAGCCACCTATGGCCAGTGGCATCCAACTTAGCTGAGGTCTGCACATAGGTCAAAGGATTATTGTCAGTTTTTACTAGTATTTTAGCCCCATGCTGGGCACTCATGGAATGCCATCATAGCCCACTTCTCAAAGCTAGGAACTCTAACTTATGTACAGGATAGTTCTTTCGGATGGGGTCAGGCTTCTACTGGCAAAGGCCACTGGTCTCAGGCCATTCTCGTGCTCTTGGTACAACACAGCCCCAACCCTTGCAAGCCAGCATCAGTGTGCAGGACGTGGGTTTTCTTGATCGGCATAGGCCAGCACTGGAGCATGGGTAAGTTGATATATGATCTCATGAAAAGCAGTCTCACAATCAGGAGTCCAGCGGCCCCAAATACTTCACTCGGATGAAAATACACTCTTTCAGTCTTGAGGATGCTGACTTTGGTATTTTGTGGGTTGGGGATACCTGATTAAGGTTAAGTAAAGGCTTGATCACTCTTGAATAGTCCTTGATGAAGTACCGATAATAACCACAGAATCCCAGGAATCTTTGCAGTTCTTTTAGATTTTTGGCTGTGGCCAGGTGGTCAAGGCCTCAACTTTACTTGGCCTGGTCTCTATTCCTCGGTGGATACTATGTGTCCCACATACTTTACTGATGTTTGAAAAATTGACACTTATCAATGGACAGTTTAAGGCCAAAGTCCTCCAGTCGGTCCAATACCTTAAATAATCTGCTCTCATGTTCCTCCAGTGAGCTGCCAAACACAATAACATCATCTAGGTATACCAAGCACTCTAGTAAGTTCATGTCCCCACTGCACGCCTCCATCAATCGTTGAAAAGTGGCTGGGGCACTGAAATCCCTTGAGGCATCCTCATGAATTCATAGTTGCCGGACAGATAAAGGCTGTCTTTTCAATGGTCCTCCAAATACTCCGGGATCTGATAGTACCCATCATGGAGATCCAGCACAGAGAACCACTTGCCCCGCTTAGGCAGTCCAAAGCATCCTGAATGCGGGCATTGTGTACTGATCAGGGATAGTCCGCCCGGTTTAAGGTGCGATAATCCACACACATCCTTACTGTTCCATTCTTTTCCTCACTACCACAATGGGGAAGCATAAGGGCTTCTGGATTCTTGTATTACACCAGCAGCTAACATCTCTTGCAGATGCCGCCTCACATCATCTATGTCAGCAGGTGCCAGGCGCCGAGACCTCTCACGAAATGGTCTTTCGTATGCAGCCGGATATTGTGCTCAGCTCCTTGCACGCATCCTACATCCCATTCCTTTAAAGAAAACACCTGGTCTCTCTGGGCAAGCTTCTCACTGATCTTCACTTTCCATTCAGCTGGCAGCGGAGTCACTAATCAAACAAGTCAGGCGCTACTCTGTCATTCTTCCTTGAACTCTGTTGCTAGAGCACTGCAGTGTCTGCACAATGCACATTAGCCAGGATGCAACCTCTGTTTACTCGAATGTCTCTTTCAGACACATTATGAACTTGGACCATTACCCTTCTGGCATAAGCATGGGCTCTAGCGGGCAAAATACTAGGCTTGACCAGCAGTCCCTCTGGCAATTTTCCATCGCCTGGTGCATCCAACATTAATATTTTATTCTTAACATCCTTTCTGATACGGACCTCTCCTGTAAGGTACACTGGGCATTTGGCGCCAGGATCAGAGACTCAGGATCCTTCTTCCATACAATTCCGACCGGTTCCTCTGGTTCTGTTTTTTCAGCATCTCTCTGTGCCTCATAGGCCTTCTTAATTAAAGCCGAACTCTTAAAGCTCTACTAGTCTTTGACCCCTGTTTTTCATAACACAACTGTGCCAGCCTTCCCAACATATGAGCATTTGTTCCAATCAACAAAGGGACACCATCATACAGTCCAGTGGGGGACACACTAAGGCTAGGGTCTCTACTTGTTCGCCACTCCAGCCACGGAGGTGGGAAAGACAGCCAAATTCGATATACCCGGAATAGGGGTAGGCCTCACTCAACCCTCATACATGCAGTCCTTCTAATGGTTGTAAGGGTACGCTCTGACAAATGCTTCTGATACCAATCTTGGAACATAATTGTCACTTGGGAGCCACTGTCTAATATAGTTTTGTAGACACTCCTCACACCTTTACAGTGGTCTCCATGGAGGACCCACTATTCTGGACCAGTCTGGAGAGGCGGTAGTGGGGCCTGGGCAACTGACCTTGCCACAAAAGGACGTGAATTAGCATTTTTGGTGCCTCACTGGGATCATGTCGTGCACCTCTTAACCACTGATTTCTTCTCCAAGCTCTCCTTGTAGCCTATATGCAACTTTGTCAGTGTTCTTTGGGACTGGCATTCCTTTCATGTGCCCATCTTTCCCACAATTATAGCAAAACATACTTTCTGGAGTTTGAGCTGGTCGAGGCGCCACTGGGAGCGTGGGCGGGTATTACTAACTGGAAACCTTGGTGCCATCTCTGTCTGCAGCGTGATAAGCATTTGGAGACATCTCGCAGTTTCTCCACTTCCATGGTCAAGGAATCGAGTTCGGAGCTGTTATCAGCAGGAGATACATGGGTGGTACCCCACCCCATAGCAGATGCAGTCGGATATAGGTCAGGCCCGTACTTGCAGGCGTGGCCTTCATAAAGGACTGTTTTTGAATTCTCGGATCTCTCTCAACAGTTCGCCCCATTGTGACATATCTTTTCCTTGTCAGAGCACTCATTGACTGCCAACCTCTGCCCCTGAACTTCACTCTGATGGGTCACCCTCAGTCACTCGGGTCGAGCCGCAGCTATTGGTGCAGGTCCCTCCCGAGGTCGCCTTTTCTCAACTCCTAATTTCTCTCATTAACTCATCATAGAGGGTGGGGATTCCAGCCGATCTGCCAGGTGTAACTGAAGCAACAGCAGTTCTGAGAAGGGGCAGACTTAAGGATCCTGTCCAGCCTGGTTCGGTCCAGTTCAATCGCTGGCAAACTACCTTTTCTGAGGCATTCTTGCAACAATTTTCCAGCCAGAGATACACAGACAACAACTCCCTTGGTACTGTTGTGCATCTCTTACTCTCCACCATAGGTCCTCATCAGAATCTGGGCTCCCATACACATTCTCCAAGGCCTCAAGATAGGCCTGTGCAGTCGCTTAGGGTTACTGGCCCGCTTGCACGGATGGTAGCCAGGGCAGGACCTCGGAGGCTCTCACTAACCCTCTTTCGCCACCTTCCCGAGCATTGCCATTCTAGCACTTGGGGCAACATAGTCTATCCAGGTCTCCCAGTCATCCTCCCCTTGGGGGGGGGAGGGTGCAGAGAAGATCCTCAACCTTCGGTAAGAGTCGTGACTAATGGCAGGTGCAGAAATAGGAGTTCGCATTGTTCAGCCACCATTACGGGCACTGAGCAGGAGAGGGTGTTGGGGAGGAACACCCCAGGTGGCAAGAATAGTTTCTTCAAGTCCTCCACAGTTTTCCCTCTCCCAGCAACCATTCAGCAAATTTCTCCTCAAAAGTTTCAGATAGTGGTGGGGCTGATTCCCGGTCTTTACTGTCCTAGTTATCACTCTCCAAGCAGTGAGGGCTCCCTCTGGGGTAATGGTCTGTGGCACTTTGGAGCTATCTATGGGATCCTAAACTCTACTAGGCCAGGAAAGTGTGGGTGAGCAGATTAGCATGCCGACCCACCACCACAGGGTTTTGTAAACCTTCCACCTTGGAAAGTACTCCTGCACAGTGTCCGTATTGATGCCCAGGGGATGTCCAGGATAAGCATAGCATTTGGGGGTCGCTCCTCCCCAGTACACCACTCCACCAGCCGGTGCACAGCCACTTCTGTCGGGTACCCATTTTTCTTAACAGTGGTTCGTAATACGCCACTAGAGACACACAATCCCAGCGGTGAGCCTCCAAGATGTAACCCCTAGATGGGCGCTATCCCAGGGGCTACTACCCCTGCCTGATTTGCCACTAACAGGTTGAGGCCTGGATCCAATGGCGGTGCCTCCCCCAGAGGTCAGGGTTTGCAATAGTTAAACTAACTTGGTCACAGCCCTCTGGGACACTGCAACCCCTTCTTCCCACTAGTGGCCCACACAATATATCAGAATTACCTTCACAGTATACACTTACCCCCAGGTCTGGTTCCGCACTGGGACCTCCTGTGAAATGAGATACAGTGCAACAATCACAGTACAGTACTTTAACATAGACAAATACCCCAGGCAGTATAACTTTGCTGAAACAAGCAGCTCTGATTTATTTAGGGGATATAACAAGGACAGGGAAATCAGGTTAATTAGCTTATCACTCTAATAATCTACCTTATGGCTCTGTGCACAGGCCTCATCCCTATCAGTTACTGTCCCTGGGTACCCAAGCCCTAGTGGCTAGTCCAAACCGTGGCAGCTGGTAGGGCCCTTTCACACAGAGAAAGGAGAATTAAACAGTCAGCAGTACAGTAATTCCATTTGGATTTAATGTGGCAATTCAACAGGGAGCAACCCTGAATTAGTACTCACGACCTCCAAATAAGATAGGGTCCTTCAATGTCAGCAGGGCTCACTTGAGGTACACAAACCTCTTCACACATCCATATAAAGAAAGTACTATACCAGGCAGGCTGCATCTGTATCCCGATCCAATTACTGCACAATACCGGGAGAACACACAGCAGATTCAGTTCCTGACAGACCGAGTGCAATTTTCAGCAATTCTTCCAGTCTTCTACAGGGTGAGCCTGGTTTCTACTCTTCAGAGATCCTTTGATTCTTTTCTCAGGACGGATTCAGTCCTAACAAGCTGTTACACAAGCTGCAGACCGAACTCTGGGCTCTCACACGTTTTGACTAAAACTGCACACTGAAAAGCACAGGCTCTTCCTTCTTCACTGCCAAAGCTCAACTGAACTCCAACTGACGAAACCGGCACTTCCTTTGAGTTCCTCCCAGTTCTTGACTGGATTGGCTGTCACTCACAATAGACTGCTGCTGTTGGTCCAAAAGGCACTGAAGTCTAAACTACATCTCCCAGAGTCACTGCCCAATACAATCCTCTTGTGGCTGGCTCAGATTATGAGTCCAAGTTCTGATTCGTCAAGGCATCATTTTAGAGCTAGCTTCCCCACACTGATTGGTCCAGTTCAGCAGTTCAAAACTAGAATGGGAACTAGCAGACACAGTTCTGACTGCAAAGAAAGCAGGTTAGACAAACTGTAATTTCATTATTACTCTAAATAATTTCTGGCAAACAGTTACATCTTTCAGATAGGTTCCCTTTGCACTCCTAGTGACTGCAAAATGAAGTGAATTGGCAGCAGCTCGAGTGGTACTCAGAGAAGCACACAGTCCCCCCATACAAACTAATTATGTCTGCAAGCAGACAGCTCTTAAAGAGACAGTACCAGAGGCTCTAAAAACACTCACTGATAAATGGCTTAAATGCCAAACACCATTCAGGCTTGGAGCATTCAAGCAAGCTCCTGGAAGTCTTTTGGGAACCCCCATTTGCAGGGGGGTTACATATATACTAGTAGTAAAATATTTTATTCATATAAATTTCGTATGAATAGGGATTACAGCACCTTGATTGAGTAAAACTCCTTTTCAGTGAGGTCCACAGCATAATAAACACAATTTACAAAATTTTAAGACAGAAGATGTTCCATACATAGTCTTAAATCAGTTAAATAAAATCATATACTGTCACCCTTTCCCCCAATTCTTTGTAATAGGTAGTGTATTATGTTAATTTCCCGCAACACTTTGTACACTGTGCTGTTTATACTGTTCTGTTTGCATTCTGTTGCATTTTGTTTTCTGGTATGTATTTTATTGTGCCATACTGTTGACCGAGGTCGTGCCTGAAAACAGTCCCCTGGATCAGTGCAGCTTCCCGGTAATCAAATAAATAAATGTATTCCCCCAGTCTCTGTTTTAGTGACCCAGAGCTCTTCTTGCTCAAGTGTAACTTGTCCTGGGCATGTAGAGAGCTGCTATCCCAAGTTCTACCTCTACCCCAACCCCCCCACCAGCCCTTACCCTTTGGTCTGTCACCGTGCCCGCAGCCAAGTGTTAAACTCCTCTATTCTCAGTTTCCTGGCAGCACTTGCTCTGGGTAGTGAGAGTACTTCCAAGAAAGCCACCAAGCTTCCTGCTTCCTCACACAACTTCTCCAGCTCCATGAACCTCTCCTGTACCTCCTTAACCATGTTTCCCTCCAAGTTATTCGTGTCCAAGTGAACCATAATATGAGGTTAGTCTCTTCCCCTTTTTGCATACTAAAGAATAAACTATCCCACCTACTTGCTGTCACTCCTGGCATGCATTTCACTCATATGTGACTATGACGTTCCCCTTTACTTCCCCATTTCACCCCATTTTAGTATTGAGTCTCCCAGAACCAAGACCCTACCCCTTTTTTCATGTTTTAGCCTCTTCTCTTTTCCTGGCCACAGTTCTGATGCTTTACCCCATCTTGCACATCCCCGATGTCCCCTGCCCCACCTACCTCCTCCCCAGCTCCTACCCCCATCCTGTCTCCCTCCCACTTTGCCCCTTATCTGACCATTCCCCCGTACTGCACTCCGTTTCAGCACTGTCATTCCCATCACCACTTAACCCTTACTTCCCCCTCCTTAGTTTTAGTCACACCGCCCACCGTCCTAGCCATTTCCCTTTTCCCATTACCCATCATATCCCTGTTCTTTCCAGCTGCCATACTGCTGCCTGCTGGGTTGTTATTACCCCCCCCTTTCTCCCTGCCCCATCCATGAGTTCCTTTCCATCCTTATCCTCTGCTGTAGGCAGCACTGAGAACCTATTTTTTGACACCTCTACTCTGCCATGAGCTTCCCTTGGCAAACTGTTACAAGACTTCTATTTGCTGGCTGTTCTTGGGCCACTGCTGCCCCTATTCCTGATCTTCTTCTTCCAGTCCCGTCCCCTGGTTCTGTACCCATAGGTTCCTGAGGAGGTGGCAATATTGGTCCATTTACCCCAACCCCCTTCTCTCCTCTGGGTCTGGGATGTCTGCCATTCTCTGGGGCACTCCTATGTGCCCCAGGTCCCAGATGGTTCCCACACACGGCCCCATCCATCTCTTTAGTGCTGCTGTTAACCAACTAATCTCATCCCTAAGCTGCTGAAGCTGTCTACACACCAAGCACCCACCTGCTCTCCATGTCACCCCTAAAATGATAGATGCCCTGCAGCTGTTGCAGCATACCACCTTCCCCATATCTCTACCAGACCTCCAGCTCATCCCTGTGCCCATGGCTGAAGGCTGCCTGCTCCATCTCCTAGGCTCTTCCCACATTCTAGGTATATCCATGTTATTCTGCAACACACCCTCTTCCTCACTGGTACCTATCTATCTATATTTTTTTTTCCCCCTTCGAATCTTAGGGATGATCAGGACAACTTAGAAGATGCACATGGCTCTGTTGTCCACCAATCCCAACGCAGCACCTCCCAAATAAATGTGGTAGATGCTACTACCAATCAGGAGCAGATGTTACTTGACATATGTTTTACAAACAGGTTACAACAAATGGCCAAGGAAGCCTACAAGAAATAACAACATACTAGATCTTGTGCTAACAGACATCCCCCACCAAATACGCAACCTTGAGATACATGAGCCCCTAATAAATGGAGATCATAATATTATAACATTCTCAGTAAACACAAATTCTAGTAAGGACATTGGTAAAACAGTTATTAAGAACTACAATACGGGTGATCTATACCAATTAAGGCACAATCTTAGCTTGTGGCAATGGGACAGTGCATCAACATCTCTGAAACAGCTGTGGATTATAGTTAAAAACAAAATGCTGGAACTGGAAAACAGATATGTTCCAAATAAAATACTGTATAATAAAAAAAGGAAACGTACCCATATGATTGACAGCCAAAATCCCAAAACTCCTAGCTACCAAGGTAAGGACTTATAGAACTTTAAAAAGGGATAACAGTGATTATAACATATACAAATACAAGACAATTCTGAAGAAATGTAAAAGAAATATTAGAACAGAAAAGAAAAAAATTGAATTTAGGTTGGCCCACATTGAGGACGGCGAAAAGAGTTTTATGCCTCTGTTAACAACAAAAAACAGGTTGATAGATCAATCAGGCCGTTGAAAGTTAACAACACCAATATGTCACACCCCCAGGAGATGGCCCATGAATTTAATGGGTATTTCTGTTCTGTTTTCCACACAGAGCACCAGAAATCAACTTCAACTGATGGGATTATCCAAACTGAGGCATTACCTGAAATTTCTAAAATTGAAATAAGAAACAGATTAAGGAAAATCAAAACAAATAAATCACCAGAGCCTGACAAAATGCACCCGAAAATACCAAAAGAACTGGCCACCTGGCTAATAGATCCCCTTCATATCATTTTCAATATGTCACTTACCTCATGGGAAGTCCCATTTGACTGGAAAACCACAACAGTGACACCCATTTGGGTCTTTTCCCTTGCCAGTACCATATTACCTTTATTTTGCACTTTTCTGCACAGTACTGTAAGTTTTTGGAATTTGTGCAATAAAAGATTATTTCATTGCCACTGGTGCCATATTTTTTGCTTTCTCCATGCCCATTTTTAATAAGGGAGACAGCGGGAATATGACCAATTATAGACCTATTAGTTTAACAAGTATTCTGGGAAAAACCTTGAATCTCTCATTAAAGTTAGACTCGAACTAGAAATCAGTAAAAATAAACTGGGAGACAACAATCAACATGGGTTCAGAAATCATAGATCATGTCTTACTAGAAATCTAATTTTTTATGAGAGAGTGAGTACCCTACTAGAAAAATCACCTGTGGACATTGTTTATTTGGACCTGTGTAAGGCCTTTAACAAAGTCCCGCACTCTGTTATGATAAATAAAATGCACTGTTTGGGATTAAATAACATAATTGTGAGATGGGGCGACGCATGGCTAAGTAATAGAACCCAGAGTGTTCGTATCTAAGGTTATCAGTCTGATTTGGGACCAGTCACTAATGGAGTACAACAGGGCTCTGTTTTGGGACCAGTGTTATTCTCCATCATTATCTCAGGCATGACTGATAAACTCACTGATTTTTTGATCAAGTTTGCTGACGACACCAAAATAGCTGCAAAAGTTAGCTGCGACCTTGAAGTACAATCTTTGAAAAAAGGTTTACTACTCTTGAAAGACTTGGCAAACTCTAATGCATGACTTTCAATACTGACAAATGTGTCATCATGCATCTTGGAGATTCAAATGTTCAAAATAATTACTTTTTGAATGGCAGGCCCTTAAAATCAGCTGACACTGAAAAAGATTTGGGGATCATTATTTTGAGTGACCTCAATTTTAGTAAACAGTGCAGTGAGGTGATCAGTAAAACTAATAAAATCATAGGGTGCATAAAAAGAGCATTCTCATCTAGAAACAGGGTATGCATCCTGCCACTTTATGGGGCATATGTAAGGTCACATTTGGACTACTGCTCACCTCTATGGAGCCTTTACCTTCAAAGGGATATTATAGGATTAGAGGGTGTCCAGAGAAGAGTCACCAGACTTATAGATGGCATGCACAATAAGAATTATGAGCAAAGACTGACTGAATTAAATTTGTATCCACTGTAACTTAAGAGAACTAGGGCGGACTTGCTACAAATGTTCCACATAGCCCGTGATGAACAACTTATGACCGATCTAGGTCTGGTAAATAACATAAGGGACTGTTGCTTAAGAAGTCATAGCTATCAATTAATGCTAACATACCCTAAGGGAAACAGTAGAAGATTCTTTTACAAACAAAGAATAATACCTATATGGAACTCCTTCCCAAGATATGTGGTTGATGTGAATTCCTTTAATAGTTTTCAAATCTAAACTTGTTAAATACTTACTCCAGGACTTGGGCAAATAGTTCCCAGCCTCGCTGGAGATGTATGTTTATGGGCCAAAAGCCTAATGTACATCTGATAAACTCCTAGTATAACTCCTAGTATGAGCCTGGGGTGGGAGGGATGAGGGACGGATGGGTTAGGCCTACTCCACTGACTCCCGAGAGAGTTAGTCGGCCCCTTTCACAGTAGTGCACCTTAGCCCCTTCCCTCACCACTACTGAGTCCATTCAATCTCCAAAAAAGAGGACTCAGAAAATGGCATTCACAAAATGCAATGCTCATCCCTTAAACACCACAGAGCTTCACAATGCCCCTTTACAAATTTGCTGACCTAAATACTGAGCAGCTCCCCCTTAGGACCATCCAGCATCAGTTCTCAATATTCCCCACAACAGTAGACAGTATGCTGAAAGCAAAGGATTACTTCTCTGCTCGTCGCCGGTCTGCTCCGTTCAGTGTCTCTTCCGTAAATGGTTCCGAGCATGGCCGGGATAGAGTGGAGGTTTTGTGGTTGCTCAGGCTTGTAGCAGCAGGGAGGGGAGCAGGGGGTTGGACCAGGAGGCATAAAACCCATTATGGACAATAGGTAAGGCCCCCTATTCTCTGCGGTACTGTAGATGTAATTCTGCGGCAGAGACTCTGAACTTCTGTGGCACTGTTAGGTCAAGTTCTGCAGCACGTTTACATATGAATAATACAGAACCAGCATTACAGTTTTGGGGGACCCCTGCAAGGATGGTCTGTGAGGAGGACCCTTGACTTCCACCACATAAATGTGAGTTACATAATTTCCCTTAAAGCTCCAGTATTATGTTTTTCAGCAGCTGTTCTGGTTCGCCATAGTCATCTAAATCTATTTAGGGACTGGTGCTGTGTCATGCATCATTACCGGCTACTGGCAAGCACCCATCAGTGTACTGGCAACAAAGCAAATAGCTGGATAATTGTTCCCCAAGGGGGAACTTTTTTTTTAAGAAAGTCTTTTTATTGAATTTTCAAGTATAACAGAATATTATTACAGATGTAAAAACAATTTATCCTGGTCAGGAGAAAAACTCCTTTGGAAATACAACACTCTAATAATCAATAAATGCATTATGTGATTATAAAAACTATACAATAATAACATACATAACATGTAATTCTTCATATAACATAGTATAGGGTACACTCTGTCCAACAGATCCAATATATTTCAAACCCAAGGGGGAACTTGATGTAGTCTAACCATGTAAAACTTAAGACTCCCCTTTTCTGCAAACACCTATCAGGGGCCCCACACTCAGTTGTAGTTTGGGGCAGCAGGCTATCGGTGGATACAGAGGCTCCCCCGTACTGCCACCCTGAAAACTGCCATGTCTTAAAAATATACAAAAATTAAACTTTTGCAGTGTCAGCATGGCTATTTCTCTTTTTTCTCAGTTTACTTCACTCTTTACTTGTTTAGCTTTCACAATTTGAACAAATAATCTTTAGCTTGTTTATGTTTCTTACATCGGCTTCATTTTTACTTTATTTTGTTTAATGTGCACCTCCTTCCCCTAACCTGAAAGCCCTGGCATTTGCAGTGCCCTGTGACCTTGGGCTGGCCTAGAGCAGGTGATCTCAGGATCACACTTGAACATGGGTTGCCCTCATGGAACCTCGGTGTGCTAGTACTTGCCCACCAGAGTGGCTCAGCTAACTTTTAGTATTTTCACTTTTTTCTTCTGCCTCTGTAGTCTCATTGTCTATAGCCCTGTTTATCCAGTCTTATTTGCACCACAGCAACTCGAGCACTCGGGTTGCTGCAGTGCAAATGCCGCCATGTGGACACTTACTGGCTCACAGTAAGCTGGTCCTTACTCCGCTCCCGCAGTACATCAAATCTGGGAATGCATTCCAGAGTGAGCGGTTTAAGCAGCTGTGTGGACAGGCTGCACCACTCACTCCAACACGCCAGACCCTGTGGGCATCGTTTTGCTTTTATCAGCCGACCACCCTTTGACTCATAGCCCCTCTCCAGTGTGTCTTGTATTGGCGCTTAGAGAGCCTGTATAGATACAGAAACTAAGCATCTTTTTTGGTTGGGGCAGTGCTGCAACGCTGCACAGAAGGAGTGAAGTCAGCTGTGTAAACATGGCTTATGTTTCTAAATGAGGCAAAGTTTCCTTTCCCCAGAGAAAAAAATAGCAGCAGTGCTCTCTCTCCTCTACTCTGGAGCAAAAGGCTGCATTGCTGTCTGCTGTCTTGTCCCATTCCCCCAAACTTAGTAAAAGAAAAGCTTTCTTCTCCCCCACGTCCCAACTACCTAATAGCAGTAATACTCTCTCCTCTGCCAGTCTACATAATGGCAGCAATATTATATAATAGGGGTTTGCTGATAAGCAATGTGATAAAACCCCAATCACCACTAGAGAGCAACAATGAAGCAATGAAGCAGTCTGCCGTGCCGCCAATATGAAAATTGGTGGGGCCTTTCGGGTGTGACACTCCCTCACCCCTTCCGCTAGAATATCCGTAGCAAGGGGGGTGCTTCTCCTGCAGCTCCAATATTGTCTTCCTCTTCTTTACTCAGCTAACCCCAGCATTCTCAGGAGATGGGACACTACTTATAATAATATCTGCAGATTCGCCTTATCCGCCCCACGCCTCACTCATCACTGCCACCTTTACTCTGGTTAAACTGGCTGCCACCCAAGGAGCTCTGGGCTTTCTCTGGGTTGCTTTATTGACTCCCAAACTAGACTCCCTAGACCGGACTCCTGGCCCTCCTGCTTCCCCTGCATCTCAAATTCGCTCACTTAGATCCTCCTCCCCACCCCTGCTAACATGTAGACCTTTGCACCACAAAAATGGGCGAACAGGCTTTCTCGTGATTGCTACCGGTTCTGGAACTCTCTCCACTTCAGTCAAACTGCCTCTTCCCACGGATTTTCAAAAACTCGTTGTTCTCTCACTTCAACACACTTGGTCACTGCCATTGCTCATAACATTGCCACTGAAATACCGCCGGTATTGCCCAGCCCCTTCAATTGTTGCAAGATTAAAGCTTGATATGAGTATCCTGGAGTATTAAATTGTTGTCATACCTCTATGTATACTGGGTATATTTTGCCTGCACATATTGTTCACCTTAATGTCATTACGTCATTATGTATCACTTTAACTTGTGGCACTTTTTGTCTTGTACTCGACTTGATTGTACCTGAAAATGTTTGGTTCTGCTTCAATTTCAATCTTTTTTCTGTACTGTCTGATGTCGTTATGTTACCACTGTACTTTGTGGCTCCTTTTGTCTTGTACTCTCCTGGGTCGTGCTTGAAAATAGGCAGGATTGTTGCCTAACGCACTTACCCGGTTACCAAAAGCAAATAAATAAATAAATAAATGATGTGTACACCATGGAAAACGGCAGAGGTTATCCACACTCTCTCTCCGCAACTTCTAATAACTCCACTATGTACGTGTCAACACGCAGGAATCTAATGTGCCGCACTACATTCCAATGTACCTCTCCCACGCATCCCGATTCATTTAAATAAAATAAAATACAAAGGAATAGTAAATAAATAGGGTGGCAAACCCCTGTTATATAAAACGAATACGTGATGGTAAGTTATGCGATAGCTGATTTATAAGCACTTGTGGCAAATGAGCTCGGGGTTTAATCACTTGTACTCGTGATAACCCCTGAGCTCACTTGCCACTCGTGCTGATATATCAGCTATCGCATAATTTACCATCAAGTATCCCCTTAATCCCTCCTTTCCTCTCTTCCCCAGACCTAATCGCAGCAATGCTCTCTTTCATCAATCTCCCCTTTAATGGTAATAATGCTCTTTGCAACCTCCGCCCCCAGACCTAATGGCAGCAAGATATTCTCTCCGTTCTGTACTGTGATCTTGCCCCCTCAATAGCCTTGCCTGATCCCAGTTTTTAAAATCCAGTGTAACCCACCCTGCCCAGCTATGCATCACTACCCACCCCAGGAAGGAAGAAGATGGTATCTGCAATGCTCTCCAAACAATTTTATCACAGAACATTAATTTACTGGGGCTGGCTGTCAGGCTAGGGATGCTGAAAAGATAGGGCTGCTAGTTCCATAGATCCAAAATGTATTTACTTCAAATCAGGGTAAACTACACTGGACTTATTCTTTGGTAACCTTACCTGGTTACAAAAGAATAAAAAAAAAGCTCACTATTGTACTGTACAGTCATTGATGCTCTAATAAATCTACTTGTCCTCCGTGATATTTTTAACTGGACAGGTAAGCAGTAGTTATGATTCTTGTATTAATATTGTCTCGAGTAAATATATAAATGTTAACTTTTTAAAATGTTTCATCTGTATGCCTCTGTTTTGTCTGTTTCCCTCTTCCCTTATTTGGTTTCCATATTTTACATAATCTTTATCTTTAGGTTTTTACTTTTCTTACCTTGGTTGCTGCTAGCTTTTGGAAGACAGAAATCTTGCTTGTAGAGCAGAAAGCAGCTAACTAAAAAAAGCTACCATTTTTTTTTACTAATTTAACACTTCTATGTCAGCAGGAGTCCATGCCTGTTGGGATTAAGCAAACAGATACTTTATTAGAAGTAGAGGGGGTCTCATTTAGGGTTAAAAAAATCTGTGTGTGTTTCTGTGTTAGGAAGGGTACTGTATCAACTTACTTTGCTAAATCAGTAGGAGGGGAGAGAGGTTAATTGGGGGTGTGGCTTAGGCAGTAGAAAAGCAGGTGACTCCAATTATAACTTCCTGCTGCTAGCTTTTGGAAGACAGAAATCTTGCTTGTAGAGCAGAAAGCAGCTAACTAAAAAAGCTACCAGTTACTAATTGCCCTCCATCCCACCCTAAGCTAGTTTTACTTTTGTAGCCACTGAATTTGACTGACAACAGGAACGTCCTGTTTGGCAGTAGGACGGGAAGGATCATGGAGAAACATTAGTTTTGTGAATCCTGAAGGAAAAAAGTAGCTCTCCCCCCCCCCAGCTGCTGGTGGTCTGACTCTGAGCAAGGAAGAAGTAGACTATGAAGAATACAGGAAGTTGCTGTCCCAGAACAAGAAGGGTGAGAGTTGTAACAAGAGGAGAGAGTAAGCATACAGAGAAACGGGAGAGAGGACATAAAATAAGACATGATGGGAGTGGTGCAGTGCAATTGCTGTGGGGTGGCAGTGTTCCGGGAGACATTCTGGAGGCTGCGATGCTGCCCTGTTTGCAGGCACCTTTCTGGTCTGAGGGAGGAGGTGACCTGGCTAGGATTCGTGAAACCTCCTCTCCCACCCAGGGACCACCAGGACCACTGCTGCTACCTCAGAGGTTGCCAAGAAAGAGGAGCGACAGGACCAACGTGGGCTCAGGGAGGGAGAGGGTGATGGAACAGAGGTGCATCCCTCCAGCTGTATCTCTCCACAAATCATACGCTGTTCTAGTGGATAGTGGCTCCTCTATGGAGGCACCTGCAGTGGAGACCAAGGAGGATGCTGGGAACCTCCACACAGGAGACCCACAGGAGGGTGGCATGGGACCCCACAGGGGAAGGAAACAACTCCTGGTGGGGGACTCAATCATTGGGGGGGGTGGAAGGGGGAGGAAGGGGAGAGGGAGGTAAAGTGCCTGCCTGGCATCACGGCTTGGAGGGACAGGAAGCGAATCCTCAGGATTGTGGGAGAAGCTGCATGAGGGAGGGAACTGGATGTCATTGTCCACCTAGGGACAAATGACCTGGCTAGGAATGGGATCAGAGCAGTGCAAGAGGAGTTTGTAGAGTTGAGGAGGGGCCTTAGACAAGTAGCACATATGGTAACCTTCTCGGAGGAGCTGCCTGTCTATGGCAAGGGTGATGCTAGGGTACTCCACACCATGGAATTCAATGAATGGTTGAAAAACTGGTGTGGAGCTCAGGGTTTTGGCTTCATTGGGGACTGGGGAGCCACCTGGAGGAATGCAGGCCTATACTGGCATGATGGTTTGCATCTGTCCAGGAGGGGAACCAGGATCCTAGGTGATAGGTTTAAATGCTTCATTGACAAGCATTTAAACTAGCCAAGGGGGGGAGGCACTGAAAAGGAGCAGGGAAATCCCTGCCTCCCCCCCACAAAACACAGTAATTATTGAGGTAAACACCAAGGTAGAGAAGTCTTTAGGGAGCAGGACAGAGGTAAATGCAAAAAAAGGCAAAGACAGTAAGGACAGGGATGGGGCTAAAAGGGGTAAGACCATCAACAATTGGAGGGTGATGAGTACCAATGCCTGTAGTCTGTGTAATATGCTCCCTGAACTAGTGGCCTTGATGGAAGAGGGATGCCTGGATATTGTGGCAGTCACAGAAACATGGTACACAGAGAACCATAACTGGAATGTCAACATACCAGGATACAAAATCTACAGGAGGGACAGGGAGTGTAAAAGAGAAGGAGGAGTAGCTCTATGTAAGGGAAGGGATCAAAGCAACAGAACTAAAGAGTAAACAGGGAGCAGATGAGGCACTCTGAGTCACCCTGGAGACAGGAAATGGCACCACAATCCGCATGGGGGTTGTCTACAGACCCCCATCTCAGGGGGAGGGAATGGGCAAGGAAACGATAGAAGGCATCCTTAGAATGGCAGAAAAAGGGGAGATATTGTTGATGGGGGACCTGAATATGCCAGATGTTAACTGGAGCACCTTTGCTGCAGCCACATCCAAGAGCAGAGTCATTCTTGATGCCCTACAAGGGGCATGCCTCAGACAGCTAGTATTGGAACCCACTCAGGAGGGAGCACTCTTAGACCTGGTACTCTCAAATGGGGAAGGATTAAGAATCTCAGATTTAGAAGTGGGTAACCATCTGGAAACAAGTTACCACCAAAACAGCGTGGGTTCACGAGTAAACACAGCTATAGAGTCAAGCCATACAAAAGCAAGAGTATTGACCTAGGAGGGCTGACTCTTGGGAAATGAGAGAGTGCCTCAGAAAAGCACTAGCAAACAGGCAAGAAGGAGGGTGGAGGAACAATGGGGAGTAACAAAACAGCCATCACAGAGGCAACAAGCCTTGTGTGTGAAGCAAATCAACAAAACACAACGAAGGAAAAAAATGCTATGGTTCTCAAAAGAGGTGGCAGGGAAGGTTAAGGAGAAAAGAACAGCATTCAGGAAATATAAGGAAACACAGAAGGAGCAGGACAGAGAACTTTATCAGTTAAAGCAGAAAGAGGCAAGGAAAGCAGTCAGAATAGCAAAGGCCCAAACCGAGGAAAGGATAGCCAACTCTGTTAAGAAGGGGAATAAGACCGTTTATAGGTACATTACGGAGCGAAGAAAGACCAAGGGAGGGACACTGAGGCTTAATAAAGGGGAAGGAATGTGGGCAGAGGGTGACAGTGAAAAAGCAGGGATACTGAATTAATATTGCTGCTCAGTATTCGCAGAGGAGGGGGAGGTACCTAAACCAAACAAGAGAAACACTCTGGAGGCGGGGGTAGATACAAAGTCCAGTTATAGAAGAAAGGGTTCTGAAAGAACTAGTAAAATTGAAGGTGGACAAACAATGGGGCCTGATGGGATTCACTCAAGAATTCTAAAAGAATTAAAGGGAGAACTAGTGACACCGCTGACTACTCTCTTTAACAAATCATGGGAGGATGGGGTGGTACCTGAGGACTGGAGGAGGGAGGATGTGATTCCTCTTCACAAAAGTGGGAGCAGGGCAGAGGCAGGAAACTACAGACCAGTTAGTTTGACCTCAGTGGTACGGAAAATGATGGAATCACTTCTGAAGGAAAGAATTATTGAGTACCTAGAGGCCAGTGGGGCACAGGACCCAAGGTAGCATGGATTCACAGCAGGAAGGTCATGTCAGACGAATCTAATAGATTTCTTTGACTGGGTGACCAAAGTAGTAGACCAGGAGGGGCTGTGGACATGGCTCTACCTAGATTTTAGCAAGGCATTTGATACAGTCCCACACAAAGATTAATACACAAGTTAGCCAGCCTTGAGTGGGTCCCAAGGTGGTAGCCTGGATAAAAATTGGCTGAACAACAGGACACAAAGGGTAGTAGTAAACAGAGTCCACGGTGAAGAAAGGAGGGTTACTAGTGGGGTACCGCAGCGTTCAATACTGGGACCAGTCCTTTTTAATGCCTTTATAAGTGACATTGCAGAGGAATTGGAAGGAAAAGTATGTGTATTTGCAGACGACACAAAGATCTTCAACAGGGTTGATACAACAGATGGAGTTGAAAGGATGAGAAGGGATTTGGCAAGGTTGGAGGAATGGTCAAATGTATGGCAGCTTAAATTCAGCACAAAGAAGTGCAAGGTAATGCACCTGGGAAACAAAAACCCAGGGGAATAGTACACAATGGGGGGTGAGATACTGACAATAACAATGGAAAGAGACCTGGGGGTAATTATATCAGATAACCTAAAGGTGGGCAAGCAATGTAAGAAGGCAGTAAGGAAGGCTGGGGGTTACTGGGACGCATAGGGAGAGGCATCAACAGTAGAAAACAGGAAGTTGTTATCCCTCTATACAGACATTTGGTGAGACCCCATCTGGAGTACTGTGTGCAATTTTGGAGACCCCATCTCCACAAAGACGTTGACAGGATGGAGGCAGTCCAGAGGAGGAAGCCAAAATGGTGCAGGGTCTGCACCAGAAGACATACAAAGAGAGACTAAAGGAGCTTAAAATGTAAACCCTTGAGAAAAGAAGGGGGGCATGATAGAAACTTTCAAGTACCTCAAGGGAATCAGCAAAGTCCAAGAGGTAGCATCTTCAGAAAAGAGATGCAAGAACAAGGAAGCACAATTGAAGATAGAGGGGGACAGCTCAGAGGTAATGAGGAAGTATTTTTTCATGGAGAGGGTTGTGGATGCATGGAACAGCCTTCTGAGGATGTCGTGGAGTCAAGAACAGTGGGGGGAATTCAAGAATGCATGGGACAGACATAAGACAGTCCTAGTGGGGGGGGGGTAGGAGGAATTAGGCCGTTGGTTAACTAGGATCTGCAGCTTATCCATTAGGTAGGAAAATGGGCAGACTAGGTGGGCCAAGCGGTCCTTATCTGCCGTCAAATTCTATGTTTCTATGTTTATCTTTTTCATTTCTTCAGTCTATCCAGCATTTTCTCATTCTTTTCCTGCCCCAACAATTTTATTTACTTAGCTGCCCTTTTGCTTGCACTTTTTATAATTTTCATTTTTCTCCTTCAGGCACCAGAGTTAACCCATAGGTTGACAACCCCAGCCCCATCCATAGCAACCATTTGTGTTCTAAACCCCGTAAGTATAGCAAATTGGTCCCTCCAGCCGGCACTTAGCCCTCTCATGATTTTAGAACAGGTCAAACCCACCAACGCCCATCTCAGCCCCACCAACTTCCTAAGCAGCCTAGAGAATGTCACTGAGTGGGCTTGTAGATTTAAATGCGTGTCATGATATTGCCCAACACTGTACAGTGATCCTTCCTCCCTCAAAAGTATTGTAGGGTCTCCCGTTTTACATACCTCTGCCCCCTCATAAAACAAGAAATACCAATCCTGCATATCTTAGACCCAAAGTCATTCCACCTAGAGTCTCATTGAGTCACTCAGTTTTTTATATAGGCACTCTTTTTTTGCCCAACACTGTCGAACAATCCACTGCCTCTTCCTATTGCTGCTGGGCCCAAATGTGGGATTCATGCCCCAGTATGGCTTTGTGTGGGCTCCAGAAAACACTACTGGGATAAGAAACAATCATTCTGCCCACTAGCAGTGATAGGTGAAGGCAATGGATCATATCACAACCTTCAACCAAAAAAGGGTGAAATATGAAAACAAAATACCCTCACATCTTGGTATACCCAATGCTGTACTTTTCACCCTTTCCCCACCCTACCTACATTCCTTTCTCCCCTTGCCCCTCTTCCCTCTCCCTATGACTTTGGCACTTCTTAACTCTTGTCTGTTTTCTCTAACAAATGCCGCTGGCTGCATTGCTTACAATGTTACCCTTGAATTGTATTAATCTGTAATCTGTTTGCAGTGTCCACATTGTTGTAATGTCTGTCTTGATGTTCCCCATAATTTGTATTTCTCTGATGTGGGACCTTTGTAAAAGAGCCTTGGCTAAAAGGTATTTGTAATCCTAGACTTGATAAATAAAAAAAAATAAATAAATAAAATAGGGTGACTCAGGGGGGGCTTTTAGGGCTGGGTGGGGATGGTTTCAGAGCTGAGATGGTTGGGGGTAAATTTTAGTTCTTATAAGCTAAAATCAAACCTAGGAATTTGTGGAAAGGAGTGGTGTCTGTCTCTACCTAACTTACTGAGGAAATTTCTGTGGTCAGTCCCAAATTTTGCAGCAGGTCTTAATTTCTGCGGCAATCGCTGCATGCCTCAGAATCGCAGGAAATGGGGGCCTTGACAGTAGCTCCCGGGGAGATGGTGAACTCTGTGCAAACTATTTTTTCTGATGTCATTATCTATGTTTCTATGTTAGTATGTAAACAGGGTGCAGGAGGAAAGTCTATTTCAAATGAGAAAGAACACTTGAGGGACGGGAGGAAGTGCTACATCACTGAAAGAGTACTGACGCCTGGAACAGCCAGCCAGCGGAAGTGATAGTGGTGAAAGCAGTAGGGAACATCAACAGGCTGGTGCAGCAGTGGCACTACTGCGTGTGACACCGATGACTTGGGTTCAGGAATGAGCCTGGGTCATTGGGTGGACAGCCTGAGAGGATGACTGAGCATCCCATGATGTCCCTGTGTCAGTGGCATGATACTTTACATCGGCCAGGCCTTCCCAACGTCAGTGGGCAGGGACAGAAAATGGAACAAAGTCATTACTGAACCAGGATGGCATCAGCCACTCACCACAGGCCCCAAATGGGTTCTTCACTGCAGTGATCGACACTGCAGCTTTGTCCGGTGTGGGGGAAGTAAAGGCTTGACCCCCTGGCAGCACTTCCTATGGGATGGGTCATCCATGGTGGACTTGCGGAGTGGGGGTATGCCCCAGAGGTGGTGGGTGATGGGGTTGTGCAGAACAGTAGGGACTCATGGGGGCTGGGCAGACTGCAAAGGGCAAAAAGCATAATAAATTAAAATAGAAACAGTAGGGGGCTACAGTCACGTGTGGGATAAACATAGGAGAATATTATTAAATAGGCATTGAGGAGGGAGGTTTGCTGAAGTCCAGTTAGGGTTCATTGTTCGTTTATTGAAAATAATCAGAAACAACCTTTGAGCACAAATTGCTCATTTGCAAAGGTTCCACATCATACGAGAACAATATAGTAGACAATACAGAGTACAAATTCAGTACAAATTCGTATTAGTCTGCTCAAGTGGAGCCTCGTTGCAGGACTACTAGTGGTTACGTAAGGTAGACATGATAAGTATGGTACACTATAATACAAATAACACATTTGCAGTTAGTTAAGGTAACTGTGTGACACAATATAATACAGTATAATTAACACATTAGACACATTAGTGGGAAGATCAGGTAATAGCATATTACAAAGTATGCTCAGGAGTGCTAACACTGCCGCTGTTCAGGTTGGGTCCCGGTAGTGGCAGCCTGAGTTCTGGGCAATATTAGCCCTGAGGCCCCATTTGAATTGTGAGATCTTGGGTAGACTGGTTATGCTGGCAAGGAGTTAATTTAGCCACATGGCTGCCCGGTTAGTAAAGGAGGGTCCGTGGAGACCAGCTGGGTAGGGACCATCTGGGCAGACTAGGTGGGTCAAGGTGTCCTTTTCTGCTGATAAATACTTTGTTATTTTTGGATCTCCTCCCTCCTTTAAACTGATCCTGTTCTACTAGTAGTTGACCCTCAGAGGAGAGGAGAGAGAGGGGTGACATGATAGAGACCTTCAAGTACCTAAAGGGAATCAGTAAGGTATAAGAAGGCAGAATCTTTCTGAAGGAAAGGTGCTCTGAGACAAGATGACATTACATGAAACTGGATAGGGTAGACTAAGGGGCAATGTGACGAGGTACTGCTTCATGGAACGGGTGGTGGAGGTATAGAGCAGCTTCCCAGGAGAATTCGAGACTGCATGGGATAGGCATAGGGGAAGCCTAGTGGTTCAAAAGAGAAAGTAATTTTTAGTAGGTAGGCCAAAAAAGGGCTGACTGGATGGGCCTGGTGGTGCTTATCTGCCATCAAAGTCTATGTTTCTGTGTTTCAGGATTCTAAGGGAAGACTAATGTAAAAAGTGTTAATCTCCTCTGCAGTCTCTTTTTCCCCAGTTAACAACCTGTTGTAAATCCATGATGTTATCTCTTCTTGTTTAGCACCATTCTTACCTTTAGCATTGCTACAACATGCCTAATCATTTCTTCCTGTGTAGCCCTGACATTGTTACTCTCATATTCTTATTTTGCCTTCCAGATACCCTTCTTGCACTCTACAAGGTCTTATACTGCGGCTGTGTGGTGTTTGATTGCTTCTCTCTCACAGCTGTAAAGGCTTTACTTCTGCTGTCAAGTTTTCCCATCACTTCCTGACTCATGTAAACTGGACTCTCCTGGTCATGTTCCCTCTGAAACACATTCACTCACAGCTTTTTCTTTTTATGTTCATCATATGTGCAAGCAGTGGCGAACATGTTGATATGAGAGTTGCTAGAGAGAAAGGTGTGAGGGGAGCTAGCCCAGTGGCCTGCAGTGCTACAGGGGCCGGTCTGTGGCTGGCAAATCAGCAGGCAGTGTCCTGATGACACTGGTTTGCTGAGGGGGCTGGTCTCTGCAAACATTTCAAAAGACAGAGCTGATGCTGCCCTTTGAAATGCGAGCCCTTCAGCTGCAGCTTAGTGTGTTTTTCCTTAGTAAACAATGTCCACTTTCCCTGTTGCCACTTACTGTGTTTTTCCTTAGTAAACAATTTCCCCTTTCCCTGCTGCTGCTTTGTGTCTTTCCTGGTTAAACAATTTCCCCTTTCCCTTTCCGACACCGGGCTGCCCACTCCCAGTGTCGGATGCACCCCCCAACCTGTCTATATCCCTAGCCCACATCGGGTCCCTAATAACCATGTCGGCATCCCTCCCCACCCCCCACCACTGTTGTGGCACACTGTTAGCCCACCCCAGTGTGCCTAAACTTATATTTATTTTTTTACCTGTAAAAATGAAAACTGTCCCTCGTTGTCTCAATGTCCCCCTCCTCCATCCCGACCCTCCATCTGCGCGACCACCTACCCTTACCCCCTTTACCACCTACTTACCCTCTGAGGGTGGCGGACGTAATCTTCTGCGAAGTGGGACACATCTGCACTCTTCAAAGCCGACCGCCAAACTGAAAGAATGAAAGATAAGCAGTATAATGGGACTCATTGGGGGTTTCAACTTAGGTCGATATCTCAGCCATTTTTAGGAATTTTGTCCCCAAATTTTCAACATGGGGTTCTTGGGACCCTGCCTCATGAATATGTCACTGTCATTTCATTCCTCAGTCCTGAAAAGTGATTTCACAGTCGCTGTGCAGAATCACCTTTTGGGACCGAGTAATGAAATGACAGTGCCACTGTTCATGAGGTGGGGTCCCAAAAAGTCCATGTTGCAATTTGGTGAAAAATCCAAAAATGACTACATGTATTTAACATATGTTGCACAGTTTTACGACGTCAGAATCTCGCCAATGTTTAATATTTTCACCCAGATTTTCAACATTGCTATTTTTTTCATACCACCTTATGAACAGTACAGCTGTCAATTTTCACATCCTGCTGAAGTGTGTTTTCGCACCTGCTGTGCAGAATGGCGCAGTCGCTGTGCAAAATCAACTTTTGGGATGTAGTAACAAAATCACAGTGCCACTGTTCATGAGGGGAGATCCCAAAAAGCCCATGTTGAAATGTTGGTGAAAAAATTCCAAATAATAACTGCGCTATGTGCGTGCATTACACAGTTTCTATGCACGCTCATGACTTTGCCAATTTCTCATAAATTGCACTCCAGATTTTCAACATTGCCATTTTTTCACACCTCCTCATGAACAGTACAACTGTCATTTTTCACATCCTGCCCAAAATGTGTTTTAGCACCTGTGGCACTGAATGGTGCAGTCGCTATGCAAAATCACCTTTTGGGATTGAGTAACGAAATGATAGTGCCACTGTTCATGAGGTGGTGTCCCAAAAAGCTCATGTTAAAAATTTGGAGCAAAAATACCAACAAACATCTGGGGCATTAGGGTTTCCAATTGTAATGCCCCCCCCCCGGTAGAGACTGACAGGCATCAGGCATGTGCCTTGGGGTCATCGGCTGTAATGCTCACACCATTTCACCCCCAACCCCCACCCTGCAGCCAGTGACAGGCATCAGGGTATGCTGTGGACTCTTTGGCCCAAATGTTCACCCCATTCTCCTATACTGCACCCATCTCAGCTTATTTCATTGTGGAATGGGGTGAGCATTAGGGCTGAACACCTCAAGGCACACCGCAACACCTGTCAGTGTCTACAGGGTGGGGGTGGAATGGCGTGAACTTTTAGCTGATGATCCAAAGAGACACCCCCAATGCCTGTCAGTCTCTGCAGAGTGGGGGTGGGGCGTTAGGGTTGGAAACCCTAATGTCTCATTAAGGAACTAAATCAGGAAGGGCCGTTTGATGTCACCTACCTTAATTTCAGCAAAGCCTTCCACAACATTTATTTATTGAAATGTTTCACCAGGAAGGCACACTGAGCAACAAATCGCTTGTCTCCCGGTGCGACTTGGAGAAAAGGGCTACAACTGGAATGAAACATTATACATTCAAGTTACAAGATCAACATTAACATACAATTGTAAGGCAGGTGTTACAACAGTGTTGCTCATAACGTGTTGAAAGAGGGGACAATAATAAGTGCTGGGTTAATAAGTAACAAGTGCTTTCATGAAAAAGGGGGGAGGGGTGAGGTGCGGGAGGGGGAAGAGTCATGCTCCTGGAGACCCCTTCAGGATGCGAGAAACCCTGCAAGGGACTGGAGGGACCAGAGAAAAGGGCAAAAATCAGTGTCTCAGAGAGACCCCTTTAAGATAGTGGGGGGGGGGGGAAGTAGATGAGAGATACAAGCCCCTTGGGGGGAGCAGGAGAGGGACCCATGGAGAGCATTCTGGGTCCTTTATATTCTGTGAAAGATCAAGGGAGGCCAGTAAGGGGAAGCAATTAGATTACAGGGAGAAGGGGTGGGTGTGCACAGGGTAAAAAGAAGGTGACTGTAGGGGAGTAGGGTTTGTCTAGGGCTTAGAGGAGGGAATTAGGAAGGGATATGGCAAGAGCAGCTAGGTGCAAGCTAATTATTGAGGGCAGAGATAATGGAATGGGTGGAGGATGAGTGCCGGATTTTTGGGGGGTGGATTTCACATTTTTGGGAGGTGGTGAGAGTAACTGGATTGGCCGATTTGGATGGATCTGCAGGGGGCAACCAGAGTACGGGAGTTGGTTAATCTAAGGGAATGGGAAGGTGGGTGGGGGGTGTTATAAATGAGGGGGTGAGGTAGGAAGGGAGCTCACCCAACCAGTGCTTGGAGGTGAATTTAGCACAGTGGGAGAGTCGCCTGTTTGTAAGAGAGGAGAAGGATAGGGCACAATAAAGATCACAGTGATGGGTGCAAGGGGGGCATCCAGGGCAAAACAGCAGAAGGAATTGAAGAGGGTGTCCAGTCTGGCCAGGGAGAACTTAGTGGCAGCACCATAGACCACATCACAGTAGTCAAAAATGGGCAGTGTCATCTTCTGAGCAAGTTCACGCCTAGCCATAGGAGGGATGCCACTACGGTTCCTGAACAGGGCTCCAAGCTTGGGGTGCAGTTTTTTTCTGGATGACGTCAATATGTCCAGGGAAGTTACAGGTGTTGGTCCAGCCAAACACCTAAGTACCTGAAGGAGGATGTGTCCTTACGTAAAGTCCTCTCAAGGTTGTGAAAAGTGGGTAGGGAGGGAAGCCTAGAGAGTCTCTGCCTTGTGCCAGAGGTCATGGAGACAGTCTTTTTGTCTTTGATGAAAGGTTTATGGTTAGCAAACCAGAGCTGAACCTTGTCAAAGTCTTGCTGTAAGCTGGTTGTAACCTCAACAGGGCAGAAGCCAGATGCATACAGGACTGTATCATCTGCATACATATGTATAGCGGAGATGGGGAGCAAACAGAGGGAAGGACATTTAAGAAGATGGAGCATAGAAGGGCCCCTAATACCAAGCCCTGGGGGTCTCCAGTGCTAATCGGGAGGGGTGGGGAAGTGGTGTCCAAGATCTTAACTGAATTGGTTCTACCAGTAAGGTAGGCCTTGAAACAGTTTGTGGCAGAGGGAGATAGGCCAGCTGCTGGGAGTGACTTGAGGAGAAAGGAATGAGAGATGATGTCAAAGGCCTTGGCTAGGTCAACAAAAATGGCAGAGGTACTTTGTCCATTGTCCATCCCGGTTAGGATGGAGTCTGTGAGCCATAGGAGAGAGGTGGTGGTTGAGTGTTTTTCCTGAAACCAGACTGGAAAGGGGTGAAAAAGGAGGTGTCAGATAGAAAATAGGTGAGTTGGGAGAGAACAATGTGTCCTTGAAGCTTGGCAAGGGTAGGGAGGAGAGAAATGGGGTGATAGTTCCTAGGGGATGAGGGGTCACCCCCTTTGGGTAGAGGGAGGACCACAGCATGTTTCCAAGAAGAGGGGACAGAGGCAGTAGAGAATGAGAGATTTAGGATTATTGAGAGGAGGTAGGCAATGGCCATAGCAGAGAGGGAAAGGAGTTTTGGGTCAAGTCCATCAGGGGAGGCACCTTTAGAGGGGTTGATTGTGAGGAGGGCACTTAGGGCATATTTGGGGTTACAGTAGCAAAAGAGAAGAGAAGGTAGGAGGATGGTGGAGGGGCCACCAGTAGAGGGTAGGGTAGGGTAGGCAGGGTAGGGGTAGGGTGGGGGTGGGGGAGGGATTTCAGTAGCTCAGTGGCACAGGAGGTATAGTAGGAGTTAAATTCTGCAGCTACAGCAGGTGGGTTGGACGCTAGTGAGCTATTTACTTTGAGTACTGCGGGCGGTGGGTGAGATGAGGGGTTAAATAGGGTGTGCACCACCTTCCAGAACTTTGAAGGGGAATTTATGTTGGTGATGAAGGCAGATTTGAAATATTCGGACTTGGCTAACCGTGTAGCCCTGGTGCAAGTGTTTCTGAGCATGCGAAAGTTTGTGAGGTCACTAGGATGCTGGGTAGCTTTATGATGCTTCCAGGCTCGATCTCTAGCCCTAAGACATGCCAGAAGTTCAGGGGTTATCCAGGGTAAGTGGTTACCTCTGACTCTGGTTTGTTTGAGTGGGGCAAAGGCGTTCCAGTTTACAAGAAAGATTTCTTTGAAGTAGGCAAGGGCCTCATCAGCTGAGCGGAAGGAGGTTAGGGGGGACCAGTCAAAAATGGCAAGGTTACTCAAGAGACGTTCGAGGTCAAGAGACTTGAAAGAGCACAGTTGTATGGTTTTGTGTGGCAATTTAGTTCTGTGGACTTTCTTAACTATGAATATTGGGTTATGGTCACTAAAAGCATCAGAGAGGATGGCAGAGGTGATGACGCGGTGGGGGTGGGAGGTAAGGGCCCAGTCGAGTAAGGAGTGTTGTTGTGTCTTGCGGTTTGGGTGGGTGGGTTCGGAGATCAGTTGGGAGAAGTTTAGGGCTCCAATTTCATTTTTAGTTTTGATAGTTTTAGGTGACAACCAATTTATATTGAAGTTATCCAACATACAAGGCTGATTAACAAGATAAGTAGTCTGGTAACGGGGCACAAGCTGTTAAATTGGGTTAGAAACTGGCTGATGGACAGGAGGCAGAGCGTGGTGGTAATGAGATCCAATCTGAGGAGGGGGGTGAACAGTGAGGTACCTGGGACCAGTCCTGTTCAATGTCTTCATTACAGACATTGCGGAAGGGCTAGAAGTAAAGGTCTGTCTGCCTGTTTGCAGATGACACCAACATCTGTAACAGAGTGAATACTCCAGAAGGGGTGGAGAAAATGAGCAGGGACATGGAGAGGTTTGAAAAATGGTCTGAGGAGTGGCAACTGAGGTTCAATGCAAAGAAACCCAAATAATGCACCTGAGAAGATGGAGACCTGTGGAGAGTTACAGGATGGGGTGGAGGTGCTGATGATCACCAAGGAAGAAAGGGACACAAGAGTTGTCAGTTCTGATGACCTAAAGGTGTCGAAGCAGAGCACGCATGTTGCAAAGATGGCCAGTGGCATGCTGGGGTGCATAGGCAGAGGTAACACTAGCAGAAGGCACGAGGTGGTGATGCCATTGTATAATGCACTAGTGAGGCCTCACCTACAGTACTATGTGCAGTTAAATGCGCAAGGACGTTAACAGGGAGGAGGCAGTCCACAGAAGGGCAACCAAGATGGTACATGGCTTGCAACACAGAACATATCAGGAGAGATTAAAAGGACCTCAATATGTACTTATTGAAGGAAAGGAGGGAGTGGGGGAACATGATAGATACGTTCAAGTACCTCAAAAGCTTAAACAAGGTGCAGAGGTGGACATCTTTCAATACATCAAATGTTCGGCATTGACAAATGCTTATTTTTTATCCCCCCAAAAAAAGAAAATCATCCTTCATTGTTCACTGTGTAACCCCCCCTCCCCTAAACAGCATACAGACACTGGGGGTACCCGATCCCCAGTGTCCTTATCTGACCGCTGTGTAACCCCTCCAATCAGTATGCAGACACTGGGGTGGCCAGTCCCCCAGTGTCATCTGTCAGTCCATCACCACTGTATAACCCCCAAAAAACAATATACAGACAGTGGAGGTGCCTAATCCCCCAGTGTCCTCATCTGTTCAGCAAACTCCCTGAAGAAAAGAAAACTGTCCCTCATTGTTTTTTTCCTTGTAAAAAAGAAAACCTTCAATTGTTGTCTGTTCCACCATTGCCCAAACCCCTACCCTTCCACTCAGGACCCAACCCATACTTACCCACGGAGGTCCATCGCCGTAATCTGCCTTAAGCGATTAAACGTATTTCAATGGGGTTTTTGGTGTCAGTGTTTTTCAGTAGGGTTTTCAACTTAGTGCCATAACTTAGCCATTTTAAAATATTTTTGCCCCAAATTTTCAACATATGTTTTTTGGGATCCCACCTCACAAACAACTTCACAGAAGCAATTTTCAAACATCCCTTCCCCCATGACAGCAGTGCAGATGACGAACATTCGGCATTGACAAATGCTTGTTTGATTTTATTATAGTCCTCATTGCCTCACCCTCCTTACCTCCTGGTGCCTTACAACTATTACCGCCATTTTGTGAGTTTGCCCTGCTGGAATTCAGTGTCCCTGTAAGTTTTTCTTCCCTTCCAAGTCCATTGATTTAACATCGAGTCATATAGTGATCTGTTTTTCCTAGGTTTTTCCCAACATTTCAGTTACTCATCGATGGATCTAGTTGAGCTTCCTCTCTTGTCCTCTCACTCACAAATGGCACCATAAAGCAGTAATTTAAAGTGTCCAAGAAGTCGGTCCTTATCCTTGTATTGGTCTGGCCTATATCTCACCCAATTTCAAGGAAATTAAAGTCCCCCATAACAAGAAGACTCCCCTTGCTGCACTTCTCATTTTCTCCCACAGCCCATTGTCTAAAGTATATCTGCCTACCCAGTGAGGATGTCTGTAGTTGACTCCTAACAGTAACTACTCTCTGCTGCCCTCATTTTAAACTCACAGTGATTCTGATTTGCTCCCATCTTGTCTACTGTTCTCCAGCTTCTTTGCAGCTCCCATTTTTGTTACTAAATTAAAAATTGCTTGGCTCAGAGTAACAGAGGGCACAAGCCATGACAAAAGAAGTCATCTCCACTCTTTCAGACAATACTGTTACAAGCTGTGCAGATAGCTTTCACATAGGTATGTCCTGGCAGCATTATCTTCAAAAGGAGTTGTCCAACCTGAGCATGAGTAGAAATGTTTTAGAGGTAACCATTGTTTAATGATTTAACAAATCAGATTTTTTTTTAAATTTCTGCTGTTTGTTCCTTTCCCCAGTCCTCCTCCGTCTCACACAGATAACGTTCCAGCCCAGAGAACCCTCACCTCCATTGCATATCCTTTAGCTTGTTCCCAGAGGCAGTATATTCAGGAGAGAGGGAGTTCCTTCCCGAGCCAGTATCTAGTGTGTCCTAGGTAAGGCATCAGGACCAAGAGGAGGCAGTGTAGCGCAGTGCTTTAAGGCTCTGAGCTGCAAACCTGGAGACCTGGGTTTGAATCCAGAAGCCCCCACTTGCATACTGTATGATCCTGAGCAAGTTATTTAACTTCTTGTGCTCCCAGGTCGCACCTATAAACAAGCTTTCAGCTTAGTGTGTCACTCCTGGTAAAAAAAAAAAAAGACAGTTCCGGCTGTCATCCTCTTATCTGTTTGCATCCCATCAACATCGTAGATCCCGGGCACACTCACATGATGCCGTAGTCCCTCCCAATTTCAGATGTGTCACCCTCTTCTCCAGGTTAGAATTGGGGTGGTCAACTTGGCAGTCTGCTCCCAAGCTGCTGTACTAACGAATAAAAAAAAATCTGTCATCCCCACTCCAAAAAATCATTTTTGAAAACCAAAGCTTTTTTTTTTCCAATTGTTTAACCAGGTGAGACACACTAAGCTGAAAGCTTTTTTACAGGTGCAACCTGGGAGCACAGGGAAGTTAAGTGACTTGCTCAGGGTCACACAGTATATGCAAGTGGGGGCTGTGGGATTCAAACCCAGGTCTCCAGCTTTGCAGCTCAGAGCCTTAAACCACTGCGCTATACTGCCTCCCTATTCTTTAGATACCTCCAAAGGAGGTTAATGTACTACATCTTGTTCACATATTTAGAGGTTAAAATTAAGTTTTGTAGCCACTAGCCAGCACGTCTAGTAGCTGGAAAAAACACTAGCCTAATTGGTAGGAAATGTTAGCTCTTCCAGTACTAGCCAGCGGCACCAGTTAAAGGGCAGTTTTACTGACAATACAAAATGTTTTTTTTTTCCAGTTGTTTAACCAGGAATAGCACACTAAGCTGAAAGCTTTTTTACAGGTGCGACCTGGGAGCACAGGGAAGTTAAGTGACTTGCTCAGGGTCACACAGTATGCAAGTGGAAGCTGTGGGATTCAAACCCAGGTCTGGTCTGCTGGATGTCACCAGATTTGCAGCTCAGAGCTTTAAACCACTACGCTATACTGCCTCTCTCATTTGGCTAGTGGGCTGGTGCCAGTTTCAGCTCCCTGTTATTTAAATAGTGGGTCTGTGGAATAGGGAGAACATTGGTAAGAAAAGCAGAAAGCATGCTGTTAATCATAGCATTTTCAGTCCGAAACCTGTTAATTGTAGCATCTGCATTCAGAAACCCAAGCACTGATAAGTTAGATGTCCTTATGCAGATAAACACGCAGCAGTAGTTTTGCAACTACAAGTCAGAATAGTACGCACTTTAAAATGATTATATCTAATTCTGTCTCTTCAGCATGTGAGAGAGTTGATTTATAAGCTTGATAGAGCACAATGCAGCAGCCCCAAGCACAGCCGACCCACCCTACAGTACAAGCTTTTATTTTCTTGCAGGGACAAACATCTAACTTGTTACAGCACTGGTGTTTTTACTTGAGCAGTGAGACCCAACAAAGCAGACATTATTTGAAAATAATTGGTTGCTTTGGGTAAAGTGTTCCACAGCAAAGTCAAGGGCACTTAAAGTACTGCCAAGGTCGATTATCAGTTCCTGCCTTCGGCACAGGGACTTACAGTGATTACAAACTGTTTCAGGGAAGAATCTGCAAAAATAAATGTTCTTAATTAAAAGTTTTAAAAACCCTATTTGCTTATGCAGTAGTCTGATTAAAAAAGAATAAATTGTTGAATTCATAACTGACTCAGAGCGCAGAACAGAGAGGACAGTCTTTCCGTAATACTTGCGTTTTTATCCACATGACTTGCTGTAAAGAGGCAGCAGTACTGAGCCCACATGCCTTCTCATATAAGAGAGAACTTCCCAGTCTCCCTATATCCCACACAAAATATCAAACTGGGGGTGGAACTAACATCTTTGCCTTTTTTTCTTTTAAAGTATCCTTAGTTTGGAGGGAAGGGTACGTTTTTACAAAGTAACACAAAATAGAATGTTTTAGCCAGCCCAGATCCAGAAGCAAATGATTTGATACTTTTTAGTGGACCAACATAGATGTAACAACAAGAACAAACTGCTCTAGCTTTCAGACCAACCAGTCCTTCTTCAGAAGCTCATGGCAGTTGTTTAGAAAATACAATACTTATAACAGCTAGATAATGCAGAAAAAAACAGAAAAATATCCCCGCTGGTTTAAAATACTCATTTAAAAAAAAAAAACAGAAGATGATGTCAGAGAAGTTTAACGGTACCATACTGCCTTCAGCCAGGAGGGTCCCTGGGTCAAAGGTGCCAGCCAGCCCAGTGATGCAGTGGCAGGATTGCACCCACAGTGTGAGCAGCCTGGGATCAGAAACGAGCATGGGTCTTCACTTGCCAGTCGGGAGGAGTTGGATTAAGCATCCCAGAGGATGCTGTCCTCCCAGGTGGGTGGGTTGTGCCACCCACTGCAATACTCCTCCTGGGTGACCACAGGTAGCAGTGCAGCCAATGGAGTGGGGAACACAAGCAGATGTCAGTGCATTACGCCCAGTGTTGTCAGACTGCATTGTTGACATGCACGCATTCAGGCAAAGGAAGGAAACTTGGGGGGAGAGGTGGCGGCTGGTTGAAGGAAGCAGCCCAGCACCTACAGCTAATATGGAACCCAAGATCAGACATCTCGAGATCCCCAGGTCCTCGCAGTAGCTGGCAAGGCACCCAGACGATGCCACCAGGGAGCTAATAAGGGTCTCAACTGGGGAATATCCAATGCTGGCAACCTGGTCTCAGGAATGATCCTGGTATGTCAGGGGCTGACCGTGAGAAAAAGGATTGAGCATCCCAGAAGACACTGTCCTTTTCCAGGGAGGAAGGACAGCAGGTTCTGCTGCTAAATCAATGGTCTCAAATGCATCACTGTCATATGGGTAGGAGGCATTGTGGCAAAAGGAAAGGTAATAAAACAAGCAGGCATGGAGATCCTCAGGGGCCGTAAAAGAAGTAAGCAGATTTAGAAATAAATCTTAACAGCAAACAAAGGAAAGGACATACTAGGATTGCACAAACAAGTCTAAACACTCTGCACAACATACTTTTTTTTGTAAATAATGAGTGTAGTTCTCTTTAAGAAATATTTAAAATTCCAGACCCCCATACACAGAGCAAGGTTTTCAAGCTTCAGAGTTCCTTTTAAAATGGAATATTTGAAATGCAGCTTTAAAAACAAAAACATGGAAACAGAGGTTTCAAAACATGGTTATTTGCAGGCCCGGTGGCGCTGAGGGTTGAGGCGCTGGATGCCACACCTTGCGCCATGCCGGCGACCAGGGTTCGGAAGTGGACTTGGGCTGCCGGGGCTGGTGGTGGAGAGGGAGGATTGAGCGTCTGACAACTGCTCTCCTTCCTCCAGGGTGGGTAGTGGGGCTCGCATCGCCATGTAGCGGTGACTGGCGGAGGTCAGCCGTACTACAGTGGTGTGCACACACAAGGGGGAGAGCGCGGTGGGCATCAGCACTATGTGCTCGGACACCATTGTACGTCTGGCTCTCCGAAAGGGGAGAAAATGTGGAAAATGGCAGAGGGCGATCTCTGCGGCTGATGGCTGCGCCTTGCAGCCCCAGTAGGGAACCCGAGAGAGGTGCGAACCCAGGGGTGTGTGAGTGAAGAAAGGCTGGCCCCTGGAGGTGCAGGTTCATGTGGCCTGTGCGAACGACGAGGTCTGGTGGTGCAGGTGCCGGCAGCCGGAGATCGAAGGGGCCGCTCTGCCGAGGAGGCATAAAGACAAAAAAAACATGGTTATTAAAAATACAGACATGTTCGGCCTGGTGGCACTGAGGGTTGAGGCGCTGGACGCTACACCTCATGCCACACCGGTGACCCGGGTTCAGGAACGAGCTCAGGATGCTGGGGGGTCAGCCAGAGAGGAGAGGATGAAGTGTCCCTAAAACTGCTCTCCTCTCAGGGGTTGGGGAGGAGAGACTGCCTCATGCAGACAGTGGCACCCAGTGGAGACCGGATGAACTGCAGCTGCAGAGACCTCGTTGGGAAGGGAAACGTTGGGTGGGCATCTTCCAGATGTGTGCAGGAGCGCTCATGTAGTGGGCTGGATGTCATTGCACATCCCACGCTCGGGGTGGAGGGTGCTAAGTGAAAAATCCTCTCCCTCGGGGATAGGCGAAGGCACCTTGGCCCCAGACCACACTCTTGGTAATGGGCGCTCTCCTCTCTCCTGGCTCCTCCCACTTAGCCCGGCACTCTGTACTATAGATAGAGTGCCCAGGGTGGATAGGGCGGACCCACCCCAGAGGGCTCAGATCTGGGGATGCGTCGGGCGAGGCGAAGGAGATAAGGAGAAGCGTCTCAGGTGGGAGATAGAGACTGATGGCAGAGGATGCCGGAGAGAGTTCCTCGAGGTAAGGTGCAAGAAAAATAACTCGGGGGGGGGGGGGGAGATAAAATACAGACATGTTAAGGAGCAAACTCTTGGCTGTGAAACACAATCCATGCTGTGTCATGTGGTCAGTGAAATCAATTCTTTCTATCTTTCTACATAAAATTTACATTTTAAGATGATCTGCAAACATTTTCAGAGACAGTAATCACTGAAGATTAAACCTGCAAAGAAAGAAAACTAAACACTGAAACACACTTAAACTTCATACTGTGGCATTTGGTTAGTAAAACCAAAATGATTCCAACAGAGCACAATACTGTATTTGCAAACCCCCCAACCAGCCTTTTTATGCACACTAAATTCATCTTTTCACATCTAGCAAACTCTTTTTGAAACCAGAAACTGAAGCAAACTCAAACAACTTAGAAACACTTCAGTACAAACAACAAACAGCCAGACTCAGGAGTCCATTGTCAGATCTTTACTGCAGCCATAATAGGTACACATATTTAACAGGCATGTGCTCAGACTCAAACTGGGGTCTCTGCTCTAAACTGATGCCTGCACTCCTGTACCTAATACCTTGTTTTTCACTTAGGTTAATGCCCCCTGTCCTGCCAGCTACCATCTTGGTGGCCTATCCAGCCCAATCACCTACCAACCCCAGAACTTACCCCTTGATGCCCCTATGACTTGGGGGACTTGCCCTTGTTCCCCCCCCTTGAAGCAGAATCTGTTTGGTGTGCCTTGTCAGTGGTGCCATGCCTGTGGGTGGGCTGACTTCATCCTGCACTGTTGTATGCCTTTTTCCTCTGTGTTTTTTCTCCCTCCCATCAGCATGCAGTGACACGCAGAGTCATGCTGAATTACCCCCACCCAATTGGGTTTCCGACTGCCCTGACACCCAGCCTCTGCTAGGTTTCAGGCTTTTTGCAGGAAATGATGCCCCTCCCCCACCAGGAGAGAAGAGCTGTCCTCTGGACACTTGATCCCCTCCCCCAGCAACTCGAGTTTGCTGCCAAACCTGGGTATTCAGCATGGCACGTGGTAGTGCTACCGCCTTGCCACCAAGCTGGCATTACCTAATATCTTTCAGTTTACGGGGTTTACGTACTTCACTGGTAAAAACATTTTAAAGGCCCCTAACAAAAGTCAATACAAAGCATATTTTCGACTGCCCAAAAATATTATATACAACAAATAAAAAATAATGCCATCTCAGGGGCTGTACTTTATAGAATCATAGAAATTTGATGGCAGAAAAAGACCCGTCCAGTCCATTTAGTCTGCCCAACCTTCCCCTTTCACATTCCCACCCTCCCCCAATACTCAGTCCTATATGCCTGTCCAGTGCCCTCTTAAATTCCTCCACTGTCTCAGCCCCCACTACTCCATCTGGCAGTCTGTTCCAGGGCTGCACCACCCTTTCTGTGGAGAAGCGCCCCCTCACATTGCCCCTGAACCTATTTCCTTGCAATCTGAGGCTGTGCCCTCTAGTTCTGGCTCCCTCCTTCCTCCTCAGCAGACCCTCTTCATCTACTTTATTAAGCCCCTTTACATATTTAAAGGTTTCAATCATGTCCTCCCTTTCCCTCCTTGTTTCCAGTGTGTACAGATTCAGCTCCTTACACCTCTGCTCGTATATCTTCCCCTGCATACCCTGCACCATCTTTGTCACCCTTCTCTGAACCCTCTCCAATGCATCTTTATCCTTGCAGAGGTGTGGTCTCCAGAACTGAACCCCGTACTTTGTGGCCTCACCATGGCTTTGTAGAGGGGCATTATAACCTCCCTCCTTCTGCTAGTAATGCCCCTGCCTATGCATGCCAGCATTCCATTGGCCCTGCCCGCCACCCTACTTCTATGTTTCAAGTGAATAAACGGAGGACTTCAATAGCTAGTGCTGTCAGTTTGACACCCTTTACAAGCACAACATTTGTACACAGAAAACAAGTAAAAAGATTACTGTATACCTGTATAATATTTTTAGTGTTTTGTACTGCACCTTTTTTGAATTTTATGAGGATGATGTGTGTAATTCCTTACCCCTTGTAAACATAGAAACATAGACTTTGATGGCAGATAAGGACCACTTGGCCCACCCAGTCTGCCCATTTCCCTTCCTATTAGATAAGCTGCAGATTCTAGTTAACCAACAGCCTACTTCCTGCAACCCCCCAGTACAATTGCTTTATGTCTGTCCCATGCATGTTTGAATTCCCCCTCTGTTTTAGACCCAACAACCTCCCCAGGAAGGCAGTTTCATGCATCCACCACTGTCTCCATAAAAAAAAAATTTCCTCTCATTACCCCTGAGCCATCCCCCCTCTATCTTTAAATTGTGCCCCCTTGTTCTTACACATCTCTTTTTCTGAAAGATGCTACCCCTCCTGGACTTTGTTGATTCCCTTGAGGTACTTAAAAGTTTCTATCATGTCCCCCCTGTCCCTCCTTTCATCAAGGGTATACATATTAAGCTCTCTCAGTCTCTCTTCACATAGTTTCTGATGCAGACCCTGCACCATTTTAGTTGCCCTCCTCTGGACTGCTTCCATCCTGTCTATATCCTTGCGTAGATGGGGTGTCCAAAACTGCACACAGTATTCCAGATGGGGTCTCACCAACTGTCTGTACAGAGGGATAACCTCTTCCCTTTTTCTACTTGTGATGCCCCATCCTATGCATTCCAGTATCCCCCAGCTCTCCTTACTGACTTCTCACATTGCTTACCCACCTTACGTCAGGTAGGGTGCACCATTAGGGAAGAGTGATGGGGATGTATATGGTGCTCATTTGGTTGAGGTGCTGTTTGCTTTGTAGATGGAACGACATTGCCGGGGATGTTGTGGTTACTGTCCCTGACTTGTGGGCTCAGCAAGACTGTGGGGGCTTCAGTCTTTTCAGTTCCTGGTTAGGAGGGATTTATATCCAGAGTTAGAAAGAAACAGTCTCATGCCTCTACACAGAGAAAAAGTTTAAGTGGGCCCGATGTTAGTATAATAACACCACCTGAAATGTAGCACCTGCCCACCTCGCTCTGGGACACCCCACCCATGACCACTTCAGTGCAGTTACAGTCCCCACAAAGCATTCACTTAACACTTTAAAGATCATGTGCAACGGTTTTTACATATTTTTTATAAATGCTTGAAACGCTGAAATTCAAGTCCCTGTGTCATGATTAGTGTTTCCTGAAAATTTCATGCTGTTTGGCTTTGTGGTTTTCTTTAAATCAACATTTGTTAACTTGCTCTACAGTGGCTGAAAACAGTGGAGGTCTTTCTGTCCTCTCAGTCAAACTTGGAGTGTGATGACATCATTTTGGAGTAGCTTGCTGTTTCAGATTCCTAATCAGAGCAGTAGTTTGTAGAGTTAATGATTTGCTGAGCTCTCCAAGTTTCCTACAAATCCAGTCTCTGGTTTGTGTTTAGATAGAGCAGCTTAAAATACATCATCTTCTCATAAAAAAGCTGATAATTTCAGTTTCAGTGCTGAAATGAAGTAGTGGAAATCTTTATCTGTGAGAAATCAGCTTGTCTGTATCACAGCTCTCCGTTCTTTCTAATCAAAACTCAGATTTTTTTCTAACTATATAACACAGGGCTATTAAATATAAAATAAATCTAAATTTTGTTCATTCACAGAAAGTTTGTCTTTTGATGTAGCCTTCATAAATACATTCATGTAAGAACATTTTTTTTATGTCAGATTGACAAAAAGTACATGGGCTTGAAATACTGTAGTAGACTGTGATAGGCACCTGTCTGAACTCACAAATTTCAGTTCTTTGGTGGTTTATGTGTGAAAATACATCATGTACAGTATGTGTATAACTAGAAACACTATGTGGCATCCTGATGCACCGTGTCTCTGCCCCCACAGCTGAGGCAGCTGCAGTGTACTGCCACCTGTCCCTGCCCCACAAGCCCCCTGCCTTTTGCTCTACATTCGAGGCTGCTGCATCCTGCTGCCCACTGTCTTCTCCCACAGAGTCAGGGATTGTGCACCCTGCTGCCTCCATCCCCTGCCTGAAGAATCAGGGTTGCTTCACCCTGCCGCTCTCTACCCAAAGAGTTGGGGTTGCTGCACCCTGCTGCCCTTTCTCCCCCACCCTCACAGTTAGTGAAGCTATACCTGTTGCCCCCTGTTCCTGTCTCCACAGTCAGGGCTGCTGTGCCGTGCCAAGCCATAGAGTGCCAGGTTCCCTTCCTCCAGAGCTGGGGCTGCTGTACCATGATGCCCTATTCGATCAAGCACAAGCTGCTTGAGTCCAGCTTGCTGGAGTGAATCAGGTATGCCTCTGCTTCTGGCTGAAGCACCAACACTGGTGTTCCAATCCACATCTAGCACATTCCAGACTCATGCAAGGTGCAGCTATCTGGAATTATATATGGTAGATGTTTGCAACATAGACATGCAATTCTCCCTTCTCCTTATGCAAGCTTGTCCAGATTGAAAAATCGGCAGTTTTGTCCATTGCATGGATCCAAGATATGTCTATTTGATATTTGACATGAGTTCATGTATTGTATTGTTTATTCAGTAAGCAATAAAATATAAGTTAAAGAAATGACATACAGTCGGTCTGATGAAGTTGTGTGTGATTGGCTGGTAGTGGTGCACTTATACAACTAAAGCTATGCTTTGCAGATCAAATCCTAAATCCAAAGGCTGTTTAACACAAATGGATTTTTGTAAATCCAGAGGGGTGACCTAGAGCACTATCTGATTTCCCACATTATGATACAAAACGATACTGGCCAAGCCCTGAGTTTATTCATGGTTCTCCCAGACCTGGGGATCTTCCTCGATGCACAGGGATCGGGTTGGGGGAATACCTTATTTTGAGTATTCAGACAAAAATTTGAATTTGGGGCCCCAAATATTTGAAAATTCAGCATTCATAGTCTATATTTGTGTGCCTGTGGGTGGGGGAAGTAAAAGAAACAGTCCCACAACCTCCTCACCAGTCCAATCATTTACAGTACAACTCCCCATCCTTCACTCTGTGCTATAAGCCCAACCTCACCCTGCTCCCCCTGCAGCAATAATTTTAGGTTTTAACAAAAAAAAAAAAAAACTTCCCTCAATGGACAACCGGCACAATCCACCTGCCTCCACAGCTGACCGTCATCTCGTGGAGCGCTTTTCCTTTAACCATCTATTTTGCTATGCGAGCAAGGCTAGAAGGTGACCAGCCATAGAGGAGGGTGGGTTGTGTTGGTCACCTTCGCAGCACCTGAGGGGTCTTTGGTTTAGAAAATTTAGGTGCTACATGAAGGAGGGTTGGAGTTGGGTGCTGCTGCTGGGGTGAGGGTAGTGGATGGAAATAAGAGGTGGAAGACTAGGTTTGCAGGCCAAGGCACCTAGCTTCACCTGAGCTCTTTCCTTCTAGGTTGCTTGAAAGGACAGAGCAAAGAACCTTATCAGAGCAAGGAAAAGGATTAAGACTTCTTTTGGCTAGGCAGATTTACTGTGTGTTGTTGTCTTTATTTTGTACTCACAGGGATTGTTACTGTTTGTTGCTAACATTTTATTGCTTTATTTTCCTCTGATTCAAATTGTTGTTGCTGGGTATACCTTCTGCTGCATTATTACAAGGTGTGCCTACCGGTGTGTGCTAACAGATTACTGCTGTAATCTTCTGATTCAAATTGTCTTTTGCAAGGTATATCTTCTGTTACTGCTTTATTTTTCTCTGTAGCAAGGTGTTTCTTACAGGGTATATCTTCTGTGAAATTGTTACAGGTGGTGCTTTATAGGTTTTACAGTTTTATCTATCATTAGGATAAGCTTTCAGGGTTACTGCATTTGTTGCTGACTGATTGTTTCTGCTCTTACCTCCTTGTTTCTTTCATCTGTGGTTCTTCTTTTTCAGCAGGGGAAGGGCCCAGCCACCCACCCCATACCCAACCACCCCACAGTATGCTCTTTTTATAGGGTAGCACAGTCGTGACATTTCCTGTGGCAAAGCAGAAAGGGTCGGATCAGTGGGATATCCACACAGTGACCTCATGTACAAGGGCACTAGTAATTTAACTTGTTATGAGAAGTTATACAAAAACAAACAAACAAAACACAAAATCAAACTTTTGCTTTAGTTTTCTTCCTTCTAATCACTCTGACCAGGTTATAAACCCAGCAACTTATCTGGAATGGATATCATTAACTGCAGATACTGTGGAACACTTTTCAGAAGGGCAGTTTTACCGGATTTAGGACACTGTCCGACATGCTGAGCCATTGGAGATCTTAGGGCTCAGCTCCAGGCAGTATGAGCAGAAATTGCGTGCCTCAAATTTCATATTCAGGAGGAAATATATTATAAGAACCACCCACCATTTCCCCAACATCCAACAGAAGCACCTCAACCGCAGAGGGTAGTTGATCTGGGATGTTGGTAGGTGGTTAAGAGGGGCAAATCAGGTGCCCCATCACTCTGTGCTCTCCACCATATTACCTCCACAAATCGTATAAAAACTACAAACAGGTATCTGCCTCTATGTCCGAAATCAAACAAAGGGGCAGAGGACACTGCAGAGCAGGACGCTGCAGCACAGGAGCTAGCACAACAAAATGCACCCAAAGCAGGAACCAAAACAAAAAAAAGCAAAAAGGAAATCCAAAAAACGTCTGATCGTAGGAGACTCCATGATTCGGGGAGTTGATACCTATCTCCAGCCAGGGGTAATGGTCATATGACTCCCAGGCACATCAGCGTGGAGAGACACTGACAATATTGCTAAAATTGTTCAGGAAGCAGGAGAAAACATTGACGTCCTGGTACACATAGGGACTAATGATTTCGCCGGCCGGTCAGTTGTGGAGACCAAGAAACACCTGACCAGGCTGGGTGACAAAGTATCATCCATTTCATCCGGCATCTCCTTCTCTGAGATTCTGCCAGTCTGGGAGAGGGGGGCAGATGGACGGAAGGTCAGAGAGGGGGGAGATAGGGGAGCTAAACATGTGGCTCAAGGGCTTGTGCCAGGAAAAAGGACACAGATTTGTAGGGAATTGGCAAGAGTTTTGGTAGCGAAAGTTCTTTAAATATGATGGACTGCATCTGACTAAGGATGGAGTCTGGGAGACAAGATCCCAGAATTGCAGGCAATAATGACAGAGGCTAAACTGGACATTAGCGAGATGTGGTTTACCAGTAACCACACTTTGCAGACTTCGGTACCTGGCTATGTACTTTTCAGAAGAGACCAAGGTGCAAAAAGGTGGGGCGGAGTGGAGTGGCCCTGTATGTCAATGAAAATATCAAAGCTACAGAAATTCAGAATGCACATAAGGAGCCAGAAGAACTGTGGGCCACCCTGAAAACAGGAAATGGGACAGCAGTAAGAACTGGGGTTGTGTACAGGCCACCAGACCAGGGGGAGGACATAGACACATTACTGTTAGAAGATATACAAAACATGACAGCTAAAGGGGAGGTTCTAATAATGGGAGACTTCAACATGCCAGATACAGCTTGGTCAATACCAGCAGCAACTTCTGCTAGAACTAGACACATAGTGGATTACCTGCAAGGGGAGAGCCTCAAACAACTGGTACAACAACCCACAAGAGACAGGGCTATCCTAGATCTAGTACTGACTAACAGGGAAAGGATCACAGATCTCCAGGTAGAAGGTCATCTTGGGGCCAGTGACCATCACATAGTATGGTTCAATTTGGCCACTACAACTAAATCATCACATTCCAAGGCAAAAATATGGGACTTCAGAAGAGCGGACTTTGAAAAAGTGGCCAATAGAGTTAAGCTAGCCCTGGTAAAAAGAAATAAAGGTGAGGGGGTGCAGGCAACGTGGGCAAGCATTAAGGATGCAATACTTGAAGCAATATCCCATTGTGTTAGAGAGAAAAGGAAGTGCAAAGGAAGAAGGAAACCACTTTGGTTGTCAGAAAACAGTGCCTTCAGGAAATATAAGGGAACACAGTGGGATGAAGATAGGGAGGCATACCAAACTTCCCTAAGGGAAGCAGGGAAGGCAGTAAGGCAGGCACAGGCCCAAACCGAGGACATTCTAGCACAAACAGTAAAAGAAGGTGACAAGACTTTCTATAGATACATTAGTGAAAGGAGAAAGTCCAGGGGAGTATTGCTAAGATCAAAGGATATAAGGGGGCATGTGAGGAGGAGGACCATATAAAAGCATCTATCCTAAATAGATACTTCTGCTCAGTATTTACTGAAGAGAAGGTAGGGCAGGGCCCACAGCTCAGCACCATGGACACAGCGGGGAGGGTGGTGAGCACTAGTCCCTTCACAAAAGAAAGGGTCCTACAAGAGCTCGCTAAGCTCAGGGTGGACAAAGCAATGGGACCTGATGGCATACATCCCAGGGTACTAAAGGAGCTAATGGTGGAACTAGCAGAGCCATTATCAAAACTGTTTAGTTAGTCTCTGAGCACAGGAGAGGTCCCAGCAGACTGGAGAAGGGCTCATGTAATCCCACTCCACAAGAGTGGTAGCAGGGAGGAGGCAGGGAACTACAGACCAGTCAGTCTTACCTTAGTAGTGGGCAAGATTATGGAGGCACTCCTTAAGGAAAGGATAGTGTAACACCTGAAATCCATAGGAGCACAGGATCCAAGACAGCATGGGTTTACAAAAGGGAGGTCCTGTCAAACTAATCTCATAGATTTCTTTGACTGGGTAACCAGAGTGGTGGACCAAGGGAGAGCAGTTGATGTCGCCTACCTTGACTTCAGCAAAGCTTCGAACTGTTCCACGTAGAAGATTGATTAATGCTGGGTAGGCTCGGGTGAGTCAGATGTTGGTCAACTGGGTGGCAAACTGGATGACAGGCAAAAATAGAGAGTGATGGTAAGGTATACAGTCAGAAGAGATGCAAGTCACAAGTGGTGTACCTCAGGGATTAGTTTTGGGGCCAGTCCTCTTCAATATCTTCATCAGTGTCATTGCAGATGGACTGGAGGGTAAGGTTTGTCTGTTTGCAGATGACACCAAGATCTGCAACAGAGTAGATGATCCAGATGGGGTGGGCAGAATGAGAAGAGATCTGAATAAACTAGCAAAATGGTCGGAAGTGTGGCAACCAGGGTTTAATGCAAAGAAGTGCAAGATCATGCACATAGGGAAGAGAAACCCTGAAGCCATCTATAGGCTGGGAGGGGAGTTGCTGGCAGTCAAAAGGGAAGAAAGAGACTTGGGCATCACCATCACTGAAACCATCCAAGCAGACTACTAAAGCAGTAGGTAAGGCTAGGGGGATGTTAGGGTGTATTAGTAGGGGTATCGCAAGTCGGAAGAGGGAGGTAATAATCCCTCTTTACAAGACATTGATTAGGCTCCATCTGGAGTACCGCATGCAGTACTGGAGGCCACACCTTCACAAGGACATTAACCAAATTGAGGCAGTCCAGAGAAGGGCAACCAAAATGGTGTAGGGACTGCATCAGAAAACATATGAGGAAAGATTAATGGAGCTCAATATGTATGCCCTAGAGCAAAGGAGGGAGAGAGGTGATATGATCGAAACATTCAAACAGCTTAAGGGCATTAAGGTGAAAGAGTCTAACATGTTTCAATATAGGAAAAATAGCAGGACAAGAAGACACGTGAGATTAGAGGGAGGCCGATTAAGGGGTAATGTGAGGAAGTTCTTTTTCACAGAAAGGGTGGTGGGTGCATGGAACGGCCTACCACTGGAAGTGGTGGACATGAATACAGTGCAGGGCTTCAAACAGGCATGGGATAGACATAAGGGAGCAATACAGATGATTATGAATAGATAGGCCATTGACGAGCAAAGGCCGATTGCACATTTATAGGTTAAAAAAAGAAATGGGCAGACTGAATGGGACTTGCGGTCCTTATCTGCCTTCAACTTCTAAGTTCATTTAAAGGAAAAGTGCTAGACAAGATGACAGCAGGCCATATAGGTGGGCGTGTTGTGGCATTCGCTCATCGAGGGATTTTTTTTTTTGTTCAAACATAAAATTGTAGGTGCTGGGGGAAGGTGGGATTGGGGTTGTAGTAGTGGGTGGAGGACTGGGGGCTTAAACTTGCATTTATCTAATTTGATTCCTTTGTTTCCCTTCCCTTATAGGCCTCAGAATCCCCCCCCCCCCCTCCCCCTCAGAAACACTGCCAGGCTGAAGAGCACATTTTAGGGGACTCCAGGATTCACAGAGGGGCTGTAAGAGGTAAAGCCTCTCTCCTTCCAACCACACCCTTTGATTTCTAAGTGTCCACTTTCCCATTTGCAGCTTATATTTTCTGACCACTAGGAGTCAGTGCAGTGCCCTTCCTAGCCCCTGTTTTTGCCTTCCTCACACCACTCTGTTTACCCTCTTAATCTCCACTCCTCTTCACTTTCCTACTGTTGTACCCTTATTTTAGACCTTTTTTCATCCTCCCTTGTAGGTTTAGAACCCTGGACCCTTGGCACCAAATTTGGCAGCTCAACCACTAAGCCAACAGGTCAGGCTAATTTATTTCAGTTTTTTAACACTCTTAAACCCTTCGGCTCCCCCCCCCAAAAAAAAACGACCCTGTGCTCATTATGACCCTGCTTACTACTACCAGCTCTGCCATGTGGCTTGCACTGCTAACACTAGCCCCCCTCTTTTTACTAGGGGTTACTACACGTCTCCCAACATGGTGAGCCAAAACCGCTTATCAAGCTTCTCACCTTAGCCCCCCCCCACATCTACCAGTGTGCCACCCCACTCACTCTATCGATGGACCTTGCTCCCTGGTACAGCGGTGGACGCTACTGTGCCTTGCCTCTCCCTCTCTATGGGACCTACCCATTCACATCTCAATGCACTGCTGTTCCCCCTCACTACTGGTGCCTACGCTGGTGAAGAAGCGACTACAACTGGCATCCTTGCGCATCCTCCTGCTTCTCCTCTCTGGAGATGACTTGCCCAACTCCCACCCCCAGGTTACTGCTCCTAAGGATCTAATAACTGCCTCCCTTAATATATGTAGCCCCCTTAACAAATTTGACTCTTTTTCAGGGCCTGGGTTGCCCAGAATCGCCCTGATGTCATTTTGGTAGTTGAAACTTGGCTCAATGACCACACCCCAGACTCCGAAGTCTCACTCCCCAGTTTTACTCTATACCGCGCCAACAGAACATCTACAAAGTGGGGTGGATGTGCACTGTGTGTCCAGGACTCATTACAGTATCTCACCCTCCCATCCCCAACTCTTGAACATGGGGTCCAGTCTCTGACTCTGAAAATCACTCTTGCACCTAACAGAGCCCCCTTTTCCTCTCCTCAGCATACATTCCTCCCCGAAATCTGAAGAGTGCCTTCCACTCTGTACTCGCCCAACTCCAGACGCTCCCTGACAAGGCTGAAATCATTGCCCTTGGTGATTTTAATATAAATTGGCTAGCTGATGCATCAGCTCCCATTTGGGATGATTCAGCCTCTCAAAACCTATCCCAACTTGTGACCACTGCCACTAGAATCAGCCAGAAGACTGGTACTGCCACCCTCCTTGATCTTGTGCTCACCAATGCACCCCAGAAAGCAACCAAGGTCAGGGTACTACCCAATGCCCTGAGGGACCACTCCCCGGTGCTTTGTCACTAGTCGTATATTGTTAGAAAGCAAAACTGTCCTCCAACGCCACCTCAAACCCGGCAAACTTCAGTCGCTTAAACAGTGTCTCTTAGCTAGTGACTGGCCCCCCATCATAACTGCATTGAACATTGACTCTGCCCTTGACCACTTCACCAATACCTTCAACTCTGCCTGCGGCCAGTATGCACCCCTAAGCAAAAAGATAGTTAAGAGAGTTGACACACCTTGAATGTCACAAGTCCTTCTGGACCAGATGCGTGAACGTGACAATCTATGGCACATTGCTCTGGATACTGGTAAACCAGCTGATGGGCAGCACCTCCAAGAAGCACATAATAAATGTACTTGGAACATTCGAAAGGCAAAAGCTGAGTACCGCCAAACCTCGCTCACTGCCATATGGGGCTCGGGGAGTAAGTTCTGGGACTCGCTCAAAGAGCTCAGTGGCAAAGCCTCCACTGCATCTCCCTCCCAACTCAAGGCCAATGGGTCTATCACCATAGACCCTGCCCTGATTGCAAATACGTTTAATGCCTCCTTCTCCGACGCTAGTAGTGTTCTCCCCCCCAATTTCTTCTCCCCCACCCCCCAGCACCACCTTGCTCCCTCTCCACTCCCCCTTTCCACTTTAAAGCAATATCTCAGCATGAAGCTACCCCCGTTCTGCTCAAGGCCCTCAGCAAATCACGTTTCAGCAGCAACACACTAGATCTTAAACTGCTTAGGCTCACGTTTAACAAAGTTCTCCCTCCTATCACCATTCTTCTGAACCGCTCCCTCTTGCTGGGCCAGTTTCCCTCTAAATGGAAATCTGCCCTCATCACACCCATCCTTAAAAGTGGTGACCACACTCTGCCTGGAAACTACCGCTCCATCTCAATCCTGCCTCCCCTCCCCAAAACCTTGGAGAAGATTGTGGCCACCCAGCTTACGGACTACCTTACCAAATATAGTCCCCTGTGTCCAGAGCAACATGGCTTCCATCATAACCACAGTACCACCACAGCCTTTTTGGAGTTTACAAACACCCTCCACACACACACATATCTCTTGACACTGGCTACACTGCTGGTGCTGTTTTTATAGACTTTTCCTAGGCGTTTGATATGGTGCACCATACACTACTCCTGGATTCCCTGACACAAATAGGCCTGTCTCCTGAGACCACCGTCTGGTTTGGCAGCTATCTGTCTGAGAGAACCCAGACAGTCAGGCTTGCCCAAACCTTGTCCTCCCCCCTCCAAGTCAGGTCGGGGGTCCCGCAGGGCTTTATTCTTGGCCCCCTACCTTTCTCCCTGTTCCTGAACTCCCTGCCCAAGGATTGCTCTGGAAAGCTACTCTTGTATGTGGATGATGCTGTCCTATACAGCTCCCACACCCCTCTGTTCTGCACTCCAAAAATCTTTCACAGAAGCTGAATCCTGGTTTGGTCGACATAGGCTAGTCTTAAATTACAAAAAAAAACAAAATCCATGGTGTTTGCACACTCCCAAAACAGGAACATAGGACAGCCCCTGCTCATACTAAACTCTCTAAATGACCCCCTTGAGCAGGTTACCTTGTTCATATACCTAGGTATCACCCAAGACTCTGGGCTCACCTACCATGACCACATCCGGAACCTGAGTACCGCTGTCAATGTGCGTATTGGTCTGCTTCACCGCTACAAGCACTGCCTCCAACCAGAAGCCCTCCACCTAGCTGACTCAGCATCAATGCTATCACTCATAGACTACAGAATCATTATTTATGGGGCAGCCAGCAACACGTACCTAAACAAAATTAGGCTGGCCCTTAATAAGGCCTGTAGACTAGCTACTGGCTGTGCCAGAGGCACACATACCTGCACCCTTTACGCCTCAACCAACTGGCTAAACTTTGATGGGATGCTCTAATATCAGACCTGCCTCTTTGCTAAAAAAATAACATCAGGGCTACTCCCACCTGCTCTCACCCCCCTACTCCAGGCACCGTTGTCCACCCACCTCACTCGGTAATCAGCGGCAACCCACTTCAGGGTACCTCGCAGCAAGACCACCTCGGGTCAAAGAACCTTTAGGTACCTGGCCCCTAGCTGGCTTAACTCACTACCAAACTTCCTCCTCACAGAACCCTCAGGTTTGTGCCCTAAATCTGGATGTCAGGAGTGGAGACTGGCGGGGAGGGATTAAAAACGCCCTCAGATGCTTCCTCCTGGGTGTGATTGGACCATTTGTTAGATGGCTGCTGGTGGTGGCTTGTAGTCGGCATTCTTGGTGACATGAGCCTGGACATGCCGCTGAAAGCCCACATCCCCAGGATGCCGCTGCAGCTGGACCAGCATGTGGGAGGTGGGTAGGCTAGGGACAAATTGGAAAATCGCCACTTGGCCAACCAGATGATGGTCACCTGGATCACCTCATGCCACGAAGCCCTGAAAGTAGCCTCCAGAGCCAATCTCCCATCATGTGCCCAGTGCAGATTTGGATCCTGTCTCCCCTCTTGTAGACCCAGGGAGGAGCTCCCCCCAGCGAAGGGATACGTCGGGTCAACCAGGGCACAACACATGGGGGACGGGGGATAGTTTTGAGGGAAGATGCGATGGGATGGGGGGTTATTGGTGGCCCAAAGGAGTGGCCAGACAAGGGCGCAGGAGGTGCAAAACAAAAAAAAGTAAAAGAAAAGAGAATTGATAACTGTATATGCCCTCTACGCAGAGCCATTAGAGAAAATGCAGAAGTAAAGGGTATACGAATAGCGGAAGAGGAATGTAAAGTAGTATTTTATACCAACGACCTTCTGGTCTACTTAATGGAGCTGGAAGTATCACTACTGGCCCTTTTCTTAGTCTTGAGGAACATGGAGACACTTGCTGGTTATAAGCTTAATACAGAGAAAACAAAAGTCCTACACGTAGAGTATTCCCCCCGGATGAGCTATCTGTTCAGTTTCCTTTAAAATGGAGTAGGTCAAGCGATATGCTGTTCAGGTGTCCTGCTTCATGTGGACTTGTTGCAACTGTATTGACTCAATTATACCCCCATGACACAACATATCACTGAAGACCTGCAGTGGTGGACACCCCTGCCTTTGCCGTTGATTCACAAAGTGGAGACTATAAGAATGAACATTTTCCCCAGATTGTTGTAGTTTAAACAAACGCTCACTATAATGCCCCCTCCCCCCAATGAGGCCTTTAGTAAATGGGATTGGCAGATCTCAAGATTCCTATGGTCTGGGCATAGACCTAAGGGTGTCATAAGGAAGTCTAGCATTTCCACACCTGCAGCTTTACTGCAGGGCAGCACATTTTCATCATGTCCTGAGATGGCTTGAGCTGAGTAAGAAGCTCAACTGGAAACATAACTCCACACCTCCTCACATCAGGCCATAGATACTTTATTTTGGGGCACAGGAGGAAGGGGGTCAGAAAGAGTCTCTCTCCAATTTTACAGCTGCAATATTGGAAAATTGGAAAGCTCTATTCTCGACCCCTTCGGTGAGATTGGAAACTAGATACTTTGAGTTACTTTCCTTTTGACCCCCCATTTTGCTCCTTCAAGACTAGATCATACATTTTGGCAAAGGTATAGGTTCAGACTGAAACATAACTTTCAGTTTTGTAAGGCAGGAGTCTTTAAAACATTCCAACAGTTGAAGCAACAGTACGCCTTTAGAGCAGCGGACCATTTTTGCTATTTTTAGGGTCACCACTATTTAGAAGCATGGTTAGTTTGAAATGGGACAGGGAGACCACCCACCCCCTGATATACAGTATCTCATCCTTTGGGTGATCAAGGGACACATACCGAACACATCATATTGGTGGCATACAAGGCCATGAAGGGGATACTAGCAGCAGATCCAAAAGCACAAGAGAAGTGACACATACAGGGAAGTTGGAGGTGGTGAGGGGCAAGGAGGCCAGCCTGCTACATCCAACAAAAGGAAAAAACTCTGCACTTGTGCAGTCACTTACAAATCAGGCACACTCCAAAAGGTTCACGTGAAATATTATATTCTGATACCATGAAAGAATCCTGACTAGAGCCCTCTGCTGCAGTGCTGGTGCTGCAACCCACAAAGGGCCTTGGTCAGGGGGTGGGTCTAGTGGGGAGGAGTAATACACCCATTTTATACTGGAATCACTTAAAGTGATACACACCATGTTTCAGCAGACCAGAATTCATATTGTCATTCTGACTGATAGTTAAAATACAAAAACTGGAAAATACACCAAATTATTAGTAGATGGAAAGACAAAGAAATGGTGTGTAAATAAGTTAAAAAAATTAAAATGTAAAAGAGAAAATGATGTGCAACTTAAAAAATAGAGAAACACGCTTGATCAGTTCGTAAAATCTAGTTACACAAATGCCTATTCCGAAATTGAATAGTTGAATTAATAAAGTTTGCTTAAAGTGCTAATCATTAGGGTTAAACAAATGGCAATGTGTACGTCTTATTTGATATTAGAGTATATTTATGAGAAGGAAGTATAGAGGCTAAAATTACATATTTAGATAAGTGGAGATAAAAGGAGAAGCAGGAAGTGTCTGTACGAGAAATCAGAAAGGATACATTATACAAAGTGATGTTAAGGCACCGTATATTAAGGGGCAATTTCAGGACAGTAATGAGTGGAGGCCCTTTAAGCAAAAATGTGTTAATTGAAGTATTCTGGACTACAGGGAGATAGAAACATACTCAGCGGTAAAATGCAGTCAGTGCAAACAAAACAGTATTCTAGTAGTTATGGGCTGCTGTAGCACAGTGCATCATGGAAAACAGACAAATTACAATAAAATTAAGAATCGGGCAATAATCATAAACTATGGCAAACTATACAGTCAATAAAGTACCATCAAGGAGTGCAGGTGAGAAGTACTGGGAGCAGATACCCAGCAATTGTGGTGCATTACGGAGGGCATGAGGCTTGAATATTTGGGAGACTACCCAAGCAAGGGCATGCAGCAGGCATAAAATAGGCAAGAGAGAACAGAGGCCACAGATTAGCCAGGGGCCAGGGCAGGTGCAAGAGGGGGTGAAAAGGAGTTTGAGCTTATGTTTGAAAGAATGCTAGGTGGAAAAAAGTCAAAATGAAGGGGAGAAAATTTTCCAGGTGGCGGGATGACGAGAAGTGTTATACAGAAGTGAAATGTCACCTCTGATCCTTCTCTGTTCCAAATTTGTTTTATATTTTAAATTATCTATTCCAAATATAGATTTTATTAATTTTCTTTGGACTCTGAATCCTTCCAGTATCACTGTAACCCATATGTCCATTTTTGTAACATGGATATACATATGGTATCTACAGGTTCGGGGAAGGATGAGGTTACCTGGCACAAGAGACCTAGGTTTGGCTACTCTGCACAGGGGCACCCAAGTAAATCCAAATACAGGAAGCAATAACTGTAATGTCCAGAACCAGAATTGGGATTTTTCAGTGTGGCTTTATTTATTAACTCACTGAACATAAACAAAGCACTGCATGGTCCCTCAAAGGGCTACATATAGTGTAATGCAGATTAGAGGTTAAACACAGCGGTCCATTTGAGGAATGAACACAATACAACAGTTGTCTGGCTTTGGACCCACCAGGCACTCAGCCCGGACTTTGCATCGCATTGGATACACAGCCTGACCTGGTCTGCCCCTGCCGCCACTCGATTGATGGTCCACTTGGCAAATGAACCCAAATTCTACTTGGAAAGACATCCCATCAAACAAGGAGGCTCCCAAACTGTGGCTCCCCACACCACTTAGAGTCTGCGACTCCTAGAGAGATTTTGTTTTCGAACTTCCAATCGAAACTCCCATCCAACAAGGAGACTCCCATCCAACAAGGAGTAATTTTTCCCATCCTGTGGCTCCCACACCACTTAGAGTCTGTGACTCCTAGAGAGATTTTCTAGTTGCGACCCATGTCTGGGTACCCACCCCATCACTGGCCAAGCTATGAGGCAAGTAGCAAACACAGAAGAATCCGCAGAGGTGGGCCTGGTTACTAAAGATGGGGGGTTTTCCCACCTCCAGCTCCCACAGCCCATACCCGACCATTTCTCTGGACACACAGAACTTTAGACTTTAAAATGTAGATTGACGGTGGATGACCTGAAGCACCCCCTCTACAATGAACTTTAATCCATTAACACTTTAAACAGATGACTGCTCTATTTGTTTGTCCTAGTTGACATAGTCCTCCCAAATAGCAGTCCCCAGTACTTGAAATCCAACTGAAGAAAAGAAGTTGTTTGCCTCTTCCAATGGGGCCAAACACTCACCCATTCATTGCAGGTGCCCCACAGGCGAAAAACTGTAACCTTTGCTGTTATACATGAACAGAAAGAACTTAAATTAAAACAGGCAGCTTTCTTCCCAAGGTGGGAGAAGGGGATTGCCCTTGGAACCCACAAAGAACTTTTCCTCACCCCCCCACAAAGGAAGGGGGGTAAACAGACAATTACTGGTGTCCTTCTTGTTTGCTCAAGGACAAACGGAAGACTGACTTTAATTCCAAGGTTCTAAACTTACCTGAGCTTGAAGATTCCAAATGTGGTTCATGCAGCTGCGACAGTTCTATTATGATGTCATCTCTCAAGTCTCAGCTGTGACTGAGGACAGAGTGAGACAGTGTGAAACCCATTTAACTGGAGTTCCACAAGCTGCCTTCCTGCCTACCACTAGGTCTTACTGGGATTCTAGTAACCCTGGGTAACAAAGGGGTTACACTCACCCTTGACCAGGAAAATGACTGTCCCCAGTCATTATGCACCCGGCCTTAGGCCATTCCACCTATGTGCTACCTCATGGAGGGGGTGATCAGCCCCTCCTACCATGTGCAAGCACAGGTAGGCAACACTAAGGGCCCAGAGGCCTATAGCTGACATATCAACCTCTACTCTATCCACGCATTATGGACACCCAGTGGCTCTGGTAGAACCGCCCATAGAGTATAGCCCTGATAGATCAGCACTGCAATCCCTACAGCCGCCAGGATCACAGCCTGTCTATCCCCCTAACCTCTAGGGAAAACCTATCTGCCTCTAACATAATATTCCCAAATAAAAACAAAACCCGGGACCTCCCCGACCTTGGGCAGCCTGCAACTACAACCATTAGCAATAACAACACAGTACATTTAAACTCTACACACATAAGCACTGACGAGGGACTCATGAGCCCCTCCTCCTTCTTCTTTGCCTCTCTTCTGTCTTCCAGGAACACCTGTAAGAAAAGACAAAAAAAAAAAACACATCCTAATCTGTATGTACAGTCTATCTAAACAACAACAATGACAACAGCAACCCTTACCACACAGAAAAAGCACTGAACAATCCCAAAAAAGAAAAGTTTTTTTTTTTTTTTTAGGAAAAAAGGTAGAAAACAGTATTTACATTAAAGTACAATGACATTGGTAACAATACACCTTTGGGGGGGATGGAATGCCCTAAATGTCCCACTAATGACTACAAGGCCCGAAGGCCAGTCCATTAAAGAGTCTCTCCTGGGCCAGAGCCCCGTGAAGCACAGTTCTTTAAGGCAATAATCCCGAAGGGGAGAGTCTTTGCGGACAGTTCACACACTGTTTGAAGTCTGTAGTGTAAGGTGTGTATTGCAATGTCATAAAGATAGAATAAAAATAATTTTTCTGACTCACCAGCCTCTTGAAGTATTCGAACGTCACAAACCTGGTCCCTTCCGAAGACTCTCCCTGGCAGCATTTCTTCTGATACAGCTGGGCGGACATCTTCCGGGAACCCACAGGACTGCACATCTGGAAACAGCTGGGCTGATGTCATAACTGGAGAAGGAACCTTAGAACAGGAACAAAAAGAGAAACAGCTGGTCCAGCGTCATCTGATTACCAGGCAATGAACAGGAAAACAGCTGGGCTGGTGTCCTCTCTGGATCTGAAGTCATTGAGGTACCAGTAGGTGGTTGCTGAATAGGGCAGTACACTGTGGACTGAAGAATATGGGGCACCTGATTTCTTGTTTATTCATATTGGCAGTTCAATAAGGTTACTTCACAGTGTAGATGTGGCAGTATTGACTATCACTGCTTGGATCTCCATTTTGTAGGCACGGGCTTAATTACTGGGAGGTCCTTGCACTGAGGCCAATAGTAGAGGGGGTCAGGGGCTTGAATTATTACTCCATCTGGACGCACATAATTCACACAGTGGGAGACTTCACGTCCCTCTCCATCCACTATTCTCACTCTGTCCATAAACAGTGTCCTGCCTCTCTTCCACTGTGTATACTTTTCATGGAACAGTCTGTTCTTTACATGCTGGTTAGCCCCAGGATGCACATGTTTCATTGCTTCATCCCAGATCCAGGATTTCCTGCAGTTCTCAATCTCCTCCCAGACTCTCCGAGGAAAGGTTATACCAAAGATTTCATTGGCCTTTCTACAAACCAGTCTCTCCTCTTTACTTGTTTTGGTCAATCTGAGACCGCTGGCCTGGCTTGGGGGTGGCCAGTCCTGGTTCTGCCAGCTTCGCATCCTCAATGAAATTAAAAACGGATCCCTGACTTCTTCTTCTTCTGGTGAAGCCAGGGCAGTGGCATCACCACCTTCTTGAACACTTTCCTCCGAGGCAAGATCTTGAGGCTGTGTACCCGTTCCTTTCTCACAAGGCCACATAGGTTCCCCCTCATCTTCCTCTTCACTGAGGATCTGAGCCCAGGAGTGAGCAGTAGTTCTCACCCCCGAGACTATCCATTCATCACTGGGAGCGGAGGTCGACACCTCCCATTCAAAGGCCTCCCGCATCTTATTTTCACCTTCGAGACTTGGGCTAGGCCCCCCCACCCCCACCCAGGGGACTATTGATGCTTTATCTGAACTTGCTTTCTGAGATCCAGCATCCAAAGCTTCAATTTCAGCTTCAGTCTCTAATTCTGCACTCTCTAACTTTGTGCCACACTCGGGGACCTTTCTCCACAGGCTCCGCTTGATGCTGTGTGTTGCCAACTGCAGATTCTTGTGTTGTGTCCATGTGGAGCCAAACTAATCTGACGACTTTATACAAGCCATATTTTGTAGACAACCAGCTCAGTGAGGAATCATGAAGACATCCCTTCCAGCACTCAAGCACATCTGGCATACACGCACTGGAAAATTAGGATTGCCACATCAGGAGGGAGTTGCCCTCTATAGCACCAATTTTCAATATCTCTCAATTTATTTACTGCTGCTGTTACTGCAACCCGGGCATGATCCGGGTAACGAGCTGGTCCTGAGGCCATAACTGCAGAAAAACAAACAAAAGTTCACTGTAACTGAAAGTCCCACTTTAAATGAACACACTCTGTAGCTTTAAAATGGCTCCTCTGCTGCTGTGTTTGCTTTACTACCCCACCCTGTAATGGCGGCAACAGCACTCCTGTGCATCAACATTCAGACTCTGGGTCAAGCCACTGTGCACCCGATTTACATCAGCTACTAATAACTTTTATTTCAAACTGCACAACTTGCTCTGTTCTGGCTGTTCACACATTTACAGGATTTTCCTTGGACTTTTCACTTGCTGGCAACATTCATTTAATTACAGTCCTTTTTAAAACTTCAGGTTTCAGCACAGGATTGCCTGCTTTTACTAGTGTTGCACTTATTTTACAACCCACAGTCTCTCTCTGGCTGCAAACTTTAAACTGAGGCTACTTTCATTGCTATGCACACATTTAATGGCTTTACAGACTTGCACTTGCCAGCAGGATATCACACCATCGCTACTTGCAAAGCGACCACACAGCTGCACTCACATTTTATATGGCATTATCTGAAAATCACTGATTGGAGCAGTTTTAAATCGTTTACTCACTGTTATTGAAGCAGATTGCTGCGATGGGGTAAAACGGCCTGCAGCTAGATTTTGAAGGCCTCAGATTGCAAACGGGCGGGCAGTCTCCGCGATCGTAGTATTAACCACACAATTCACTGATCCCATGATCGATAAGCGGGTTGAGCCCGATTTTTAACTGGAAAGTCACTTTTCTACCGTTTACAGCGCTTTGAACACTTTGCGAACGCTCCTCCACTGCCAGTACACGCACTACTCTCTGTCTCCCTCTCGAATGCTGAAGCAGACACATAAGAGCTGGCTGAGGCGGGACTAATGGCAAACTGACCAACCACACGACGCCATGCAAATGAGCTCTTCTTCCTCACGAGGGCTCTTCCTCATGGCGATCATCACAGGCAAATTTAAATTGAAAAGATGCACTTTTTTTTTCCAACTGACTCACGATGGAGCCCATTTCAACCATGTAACATTGCCATTAACTCGCAGTCTCTAGCATTGCACAGAAAGCATTTCCAACATCCAGGGCATAATTTCTCTGTTGCTACCCTAGTTTTCCACACTTTCCTTCACAGAACTTTATTTTAAAACTGAAAACGCTGTAAACTATGTTGATGCAGGACAAGGACACACTTTGGCTTTACAGCTCCTTGGTAAACAGTTGGCATTTTTTAAACAGCAGCACAAGATTCACAGCACACAGCACACACTAGGGAAATTGCTTCAACTTTTTGGGCTACCGACTGCCAGATAGCCAAAACGCTAGCCTACTTGCCCAAGCACCTTCCTTCCCAAACAAATCCCAGCGGTGCCTCCATTTTTGTAACCCATGTGTCCATTTTTGTAACATGGATATACATATGGTATCTACAGGTTCGGGGAAGGATGAGGTTACCTGGCACAAGAGACCTAGGTTTGGCTACTCTGCATGGGCACCCAAGTAAATCCAAATACAGGAAGCAATAACTGTAATGTCCAGAACCAGAATTGGGATTTTTCAGTGTGGCTTTATTTATTAACTCACTGAACATAAACAAAGCACTGCATGGTCCCCCAAAGGCTACGTAACTGTAATGTGGATTAGAGGTTAACACAGCGGTCCATTTGAGGAATGAACACAATACAACAGTTGTCTGCTTTGGACCCACCTGGCACTCCAGCCCGGACTTTGCATGCGCATTGGATACAGCCAGGCCCCACTGGCCCGGCTCCTCTGTCGCCACTCGACTGACAGTCCACTTGGTGAATGAACCCAAACTCTACTTGGAAAGACATCCCATCAAACAAGGAGGCTCCCAAACTGTGGCTCCCCACACCACTTAGAGTCTCCGACTCCTAGAGAGATTTTGTTTTCGTACTTCCAATCGAAACTCTCATCCAACAAGGAGACTCCCATCCAACAAGGAGTAATTTTCCCCATCCTGTGGCTCCCCACACCACTTAGAGTCTGTGACTCCTAGAGAGCTTTTCTAGTTGCGACCCACGTCTGGGTACCCACCCCATCACTGGCCAAGCGCATGAGGCAAGTAGCAAAAACACAGAAGAAATCCGCAGAGGTGGACCTGGTTACTAAAGATGGGGGGTTTTCCCACCTCCAGCTCCCACAGCCCATACCCGGCCATTTCTCTGGACACACAGAACTTTAGACTTTAAAATGTAGATTGACGGTGGATGACCTGAAGCACCCCCTCTACAATGAACTTTAATCCATTAACACTTTAAACAGATGACTGCTCTATTTGTTTGTCCTAGTTGACATAGTCCTCCCAAATAGCAGTCCCCAATACTTGAAATCCAACTGAAGAAAAGAAGTTGTTTGCCCTTCCGATGGGGCCAAACACTCACCCATTCATTGCAGGTGCCCACAGGCTAAAAAACTGTAACCTTTGCTGTTATACATGAACAGACTGAACTTAAATTAAAACAGGCAGCTTTCTCCCAAGGTGGAGAAGGGGATTGCCCTGAATCCACAAAGAACTTTTTCACCCCCCGAAAGGGAGTGGGGTAAACAGACAACTATTGGTGTCCTTCTTGTTTGCTTAAGGACAAACTGAAGACTGACTTTGAATTCCAAGGTTCTAAACTTACTCTGAGCTGAAGATTCCAAATGTGGCTCATGCAGCTGCGACAGTTCTATTATGATGTCATCTCTCAAGTCTCAGCTGTGACTGAGGACAGAGTGAGACAGTGTGAAACCCATTTAACTGGAGTTCCACAAGCTGCCTTCCCTGCCTACCACTAGGTCTTACTGGGATTCTAGTAACCCCGGGTAACAAAGGGGTTACATCACCATTAAGATGCGGGGCCAAAAACTGAGATGCAGAGTCTTAAGTGTGGGTGACATAAGCTCTATTCATACCCCCAGATGTTTTTATTACTGCTTGTGATACTACACCTGATACTGTAAATTACTGTATTTGACAGAGACACACACCCCACCGTATTGTTTAGAGTGTTTTAGTTTTCCATCAATGATAACTCCAAGGTCTTTATCTGATTCCTTTACCTCCATTATGACTTTGTCCAGGTAGTATCTAAAACTTCTGTTGTTGTGCTCCATCTATAATATGGTTCATTCCGAAGCATTAAACATCGTACTTCAAGTTGTTTATTTAGGTTTTCTTGAATTTGAGTGATACCCAGTTCATCATCTCGACCACCAATTTTGGTGTCATCCTCATATGGAATTAAGCTAATTAAGCTAAGCAGTCCCACATCTATGTACATAATGAAAACTGGGAAGAGTACTGGTCCCAGTACCCAACCCTGTAGCACCCCAGTAGTGATTTTGCCTTCAACAGACTTAAATCCATTTATGGTAACATTCTGGGTTCTGTTTGTTAACCAACAATACTGCAAAAGAGCGATGTTACTATTTACTCCCAAGTTGAGTAATAGGTTTATAATTCTAATAGGGTACTTACCAAATGCCTTGCTTATGTCTAACACTCTATATCCATTGAGAAACCCTAATCAGGTTCCCTACTGGCCTGGTCATGAAAACAAAGCAAGTTCTTCACGGGGATATCTCTTCCATTGGGACACACCTTTGGAATTGTAAGCCGTCAGAGTGAGGACCACTTGGAAAGTTTTACTAGCCGGGGGGCCATCCACAATGATGTGCAGCATCGCCACCTGTATATCATGGGTGGCTCCAACACTCCTCAGTTCTTTCTCCTGCTGATCATCCTCATCGAACCTGCGGAGAAACAATGTTGAAGTTGCCATTGCTGTTTTTTATTTTTGATTGTCTATATTTCTTCATGGTCATCTCTGTATGCCACCGAAGAACAGAGAATCTTTGTTCTGATATTGTTTTTGCTGCTACAAAATCTACAAAGGTATTGCTCACCCTGTTTATGTGTTGTTTAGGCTTATCTCACAACTTGAGGGCCTGCATGATCTGTCAGAGTATTAACCAGGCTACAAGGCAACGCTGATGGAAGGTCTTAGAACCTTCCTTGCCCCAAAAAGAATTGAAAGCCATGGAAAAGTCTGTGAGTTCCGCTCCTGCTTTTCCATCGCTGTCGACCAGAAATCAGTTGTCAAAGTCAAAAGACAAAGAAAAGTTGTTGTCAAGGCCCCCCTCTTTTTCCAGCCATAAGAACAACCACAAAGAGGAGTCTGCTTCACTGGTCAGGTTAAGGTCACCATCGAAATCGGGTACGTTCTTACTGGCACCTGCTCTGGCATCATCGACTACAGCCCCCCCGACTGGCGATGAAACAACAAGGTTGGGGCTTGGCTCAGGCACTGCTGTACCTACTAAGGATGGTATGTTGTCGCTGTTGTCAGGCTCTGACCCTTTGGTGCAGGTAGTCCTGGACCCCTTTCAAGATACCATTGACTCTCTGGCTGTGCTGGCATTATTTTCAGATATATGATGTCACCTTCTATCACCAGTGCTGGCGGCAGTAGGTCTGCCATTGTCAGAGCTGCCTGAACCAGGGCTATCGATGGATTCCAGATGTATCCTATGTCACCAGCTCCTTCTGTGGCTTCCGTTGCCATTTCTGATGATAAAGTGGAATATAATCCTGACCTAACGGACATTGTGGGGAATTTGGAGGAGGAATACAGGATGAGGAGCAGTTCTGAAGATGGTAACATGCCTTCTAGTGCCACCCTGTCATCCAGCAGTGATGACACTGTAGTTGATACACCCAGGTCTCCCCCTGAAGATCCATCTTTTCAGGTTATGCTTCAGCAAATGAAACCTGCCGTGTGATTTGCTGTCAGGTAGGAAGATTCCACTAAATCTCATTGAATTTTTGAAGATTCCTTCCACAACTTCAATTATTCCTCCTGTATATCCTGCAGTAGAGGATGCTACCTTTCCTGCTTGGCACAGGCCCACTGCTCTGTCTGCAGTTTTAAGGAAGGCCAATAAACAGTACCTCCTTAGTCTGCTCAGCTTTATTACGCTGCACAGCCTGAAACTGACTCTGTAGTCATTATGGCTGCTGATGATCATTCTAGGGCCCCTAGGTACCAAAGTACTTTACCTCCAGGTAAAGAATCTAGGAGGTTGGATGTATTGGATAAAAGCACTTATGCCTCCGTGTCCATATGTCGGTGGATTGCTAATTACCAGGCCCATTTGGTAAAATATCAGAATAGCCTATGGAAGTCTGCACGTACTGCAGTACAGACTTTACATTATGGTCCTGCCAAGACTGACTTGCCTAAAACCTTGTCTGCTGGTTCTGACGCTGGGAAACATTTACTGCATTCAGCACATGATGTGTCAGATACCTCTGCCAGGGTTGCAGCCTCTGGTATCTGCATTAGGCATTATGCCTGACTCAGAATAGCTGGTTTTGCTACTCCTGTGCAACAGACTGTTTTCAACGCTCCTTTCAGGGCTCCAAACTATTTGGTAATAATGTTGAAGATGCACTTTGTGGCCTTCTGTCCTCCAAAAAGACTTTAAGGTCCCTGCAGTCCCTTTATCCTATGCCCACCAGAGGACATGGTATGGATCTTTTCAAAGGCCTGCTGCCAGAGGTAACCCTACATACCATTAGCAGTCCCATGGTCGAGGTGGTGATACCCTCCCAGGTTCACTACCCCCCTGCTACCCGTGCAAAAGCACCCAGAGAAATCAGTCACAGTGGCCCTGCTGTCCCCAGTTCCATCTGACTCTCTTCTGTCCCCTACCCCTCCTCAGCTATCACCTTCAGTGGCTAGAGTGGGGAGTAGGATCTCCTTGCTACAAAAGCAGTGGGGGGAGATCACTACAGACAGGTGGGTCTCAGAAATAATAGAAAAGGGTCATGCTCTAGAATTGATAGAAGCCCCTCCAGTTCATCCTGTGTCCCATTCCTCTTACCCTTTGGGCCACTTCTCCCTTCTAAAAGAGGAAGTCCAGACCCTGTTTCAAAAACATGCTCTTGAATCTGTTCCCCCACAAGTCAGGAACAAAGGGTTCTATTTCAGTACTTCCTAGTTCCAAAGTGGATAGAAGATTTATGTCCTGTGCTGGACCTCAGAGACCTCAGTCTGTACCTCGAATACAAAAAGTTTTGAATGGTGTCTATGCAAGCCCTGATTCCCCTTTTGCAAACAGAGAACTGTCTCTGTTCACTGGACATGAAGAATGCATACCTTCATACCAAGATCAGACAGTGCCACAGAAAATACAGTTGTTTCATGCTGGAGGGCAGGCACTATCAGTTCCGAGTGTTGCCTTTTGGCTTATCCTCGGTGATGCAGGTATTCACCAAATGCTCAGTGGTTGCAGCAGCTCTTCGTAGGGAAGGACTTTATGTCTTCCCTTCTTCTCCAAGCCCTTTCCCAATCATTGCAGCTGTTCAGGGCATTAAGGGTAACAATGAATGTGCCGGAGTCAGTGGTGACACCATGCCAGTGGCTACAGTACATTGGGGTGGTACTGGACATGAAAAAGGGATGTGCCTTCCTGCCACAGGACATGGCAGACACCATTATTGCTCAAGCACACTTGATACACAGGAGCCACTACATCTTTGCCAGGACAGTGGTCCGATCACCACACTGTGGTGTTCAATGTTAGCGTCCCCCCTTGAAGGCCTACCCCTGTGGAGATGGTCAAGTACCACCCTTTACGAGATGTTAACTCTGAAGGTGCTACGGCAGTGCTTGACCTATCGTCCATTCCGGTTGCAAACAGCGAACCAGAGGACCTCGTGGTGGCCTATAATACGGCCATTGTGTCAGCCCTGGATGTCGTTGCTCCTGTCCGTGTTTGTCCTCTCTCCCTTTGCCCTCAGTCTCCATGGTTTGATGGGACCTTGAGGGAGATGCGGCGACAAGGATGAAGGTTAGAGCGTTGCTGGTGGAGATCTGCCCTTGATGCCATCTGCCTTAGGTTGATGGATCATTACCAAGCCTGTCAATCTGCAAACACCCATAAGAAGGCAGAGTTCCTGTCCGGGGAGATTGCAGTTGCTCAGAACCGACCAGCTCAGCTTTTCCAAACTGTGGACAGGCTGTGCAATCCGGCTCATCTACAAGTTCAGAAAGCGTTTTCGCAAATAGAGTGCGATGAACTTGCTCGGTTCTTTGCAACTAAGGTGGCCGACATCAGGGCAGCTGTCCAGCCAGCACGCTCTATGGGTGCTGCTGATGACCAGTGCTTGGCCACTAGCCTCCAGCTTTCCTGGAGTACCTTTGGCTGCCCGGAGATCATGGATGTCATGAGGATCGTCCAGGGTGCGTGCCCTACATACTGTAGTTTGGACCCAGGACCATCTTCCCTGATTTTGGGTTGTATTGATTCCATCAGTCTGGTCCTTGCACGGATAGTTTGGTGCTCCTTGGAAACAGGTGCATTTCCTAGCTCACTGAAGGAGGCGGTGGTAACAACCCTCCTGAGGAAAGCTTCTTTGGACCCAAACTGCCATGCAAACTACAGATCAATCTCTAACCTTCCCTTTTAAGGGAAGGAGGTTGAGAAGGTAGTGGCCGTACAACTGGAGAGCCATTTGACCATCCATGACATCTATGAACCCCTCCAGTCCGGTTTCCAAAAGAAGCATAGCATGGAGGCAGTGCTGGTTCGGGTGCTCAATGATCTCCTGATGGCTAGAGATTGGAAGAACTGTTCCATCTTGGTTCTTCTTGATCTCTCATCAGCGTTTGACACTGTGGACCATGGGGTTCTGCTCGATCGTCTGAGGTTCATCTGTGGCCTGTCAGGTACAGTCCTCAGGTGGTTTACACCTTTCCTCACCAAAAGAACTCGGGATGGTGTCCAGGATTTATTCTTCGGACCTAATCCCTCTGTCTTGTGGGGCTCTCAGGGATCGGTGTTGTCCCCCATGTTGTTTCCAGTGTATATGCTGCCCCTCGGAGACATTGTAAGGAGGTATGGGCTGAGGTTTCACTGCTATGCTGATGATACCCAGCTATACTTTTCTTTTACACCCGACCAGAATGGAGCTGTCTCAGTTTTTAATAACTGCCTGGTGGAAATCCAGGAGTGGATGGATTTGAGCTGGTTGAAGTTGAACTCGGGAAAGACTGAAGTGCTGGTCGTGGACCCAGGATGCCGGATAGAGGGGTCGGGGGTAGGTTCACCCTCGGGACTGTTCCTTGGAGGGTTTACCACTTCCGGCCTCTGAACAGGTGCATAACCTGGGGATAATTTTTGATGAGGGGCTGACCCTACATTCGCAGGTGTCAGCAGTCATCAGGACCTCTTTCTGCCATCTAAGGAATATCACCAGGATTAAGCACCTTGTTCCATCCGGCGACCTTCCTACGCTGGTTCATGCCTTTGTGTCCTCCCACTTGGACTATTGCAACTCCCTGTATCTAGGGCTTTCTGGGTAGAAATCCGCCATTTGCAGCTAGTGCAGAACGCAGCAGCTCAGCTTTTGACAGAAACCTCTCGGTTCTGTCATATTTCTCCAGTGTTGCGCAGTCTGCACTGGCTGCCAGTACAATGGTGAATCACCTTTAAAGTCGGTCTTTTGACTTATAAAGCCCTACATGGATAGGGTCCTGACTACCTGAATGAGCTTCTGTTCCCTTACCCCCTCCCCGGGCGATCACTCCGCTCAGCTGGCGAGGGGTTGCTAGAGATTCCAAGAGTGTGCTTGAAATCTTCTGGGGCCTGGACATTTATGCATGTGACCCCATCTCTTTGGAACTCTCTACCCTGCCAGTTACGTGAGTGCGCGACTGTGGAGGGATTTAAACGAGCCCTAAAAACTCATCTGTGGCACCAAGCATTTGGCGATTGATTGGCTGTTTTATTTTAATTTTGTAAGTTTGTTTAGATGTTTGTGTACTAACTAAGCTGCTGTAATTTGTGCAATATGTCGTTTGTTTTTAATCCTGTTCGGCGCCTTGGTTTTGGAAAGGCGCCATAAAATTAAAGTTTTATTATTATTGTTGTTATGACAGCTGCTGCCATAGTAATAGTGCCATTTGCGCTGCTCCATATGCAAATCCCACAGTGGACACTTAGGATACAATGGAATAAATTGATGGACGAATTGGAACAAAATGGTTTTCATCACATCCCCTCTTTGTTGAGCACTACTATGGTGGATGGACCGTGGCAACTTTCTCAAGGGCATTCCTTTCATTGTACCATCTCCTATGCAAATACTCACTATGGATGCCTTGGGTTGTTCATCTTGGCTCCTTCCAGACACAAGGGCCCTGGAACAGAGTGGAGGCCCAACTATACATAAATGTCTTGGAAATGAGGGCTGTTCTAAACAGCCCCCAGGCATTTCAGAATCATCTATGCCCCTCTGTTAATCATTATAGACAATGTCAGTGTCATGCACTACATAAAAAAGAAGAGGGCACTCACTCCTATCCCCTCTGCAGGGAAGCAATGAGAGTATGGTACTGGATGATGTCCCACAGCCTTCTGCCATCAACCATGTTTCCTCCACATCTACAAAACATCTTGACAGACAAGCTAAGCAGATCTCAGTCCCTGATTGATGAATGGGAACTGCTGACCTCCATGGTAAATGACTTCTAAGCAAGATGATGTCATCCAGAGTTGGACCTTTTTACATCCCCACACAACCCAAAACTGCCATGTTTTTGCTCTCTTACTTCAGAGCCTGGAGTTTTTGGCAAGATGCGTTGTCCCTCCCTTGGAAAGTGAAATTCCAGTATGCAGTTCCTCCATTCCTCTTATACAGAGGGTTCTGCTCAAGCTAAGAGTGGAGAGTGCCACTCTCCTCCTACTAGCTCCTCTTTGGCTTCACCAGATATGGTTTCCACTCCTACGACAGCTAACGATAGAACATCCTGTTCCTCTGTCCCTGTGTCAGGGTCTGTTGTCACAGTGCTGGGAGTCCCTGGTCCATCCAGACCTAAAGTCCCTCCATCTGCGTGCATGGCTTCTGAAAAATGTAGCCATTGCATGTTTTGGGGTGTCACCTAAGGTTGCTGATGTCTTGCTTGCGGATAGAAAGCCTTCAGACATACTTATTCTTTGAAATGAAAGCATTTCACTTTGTCGGCTGCTTCCCCGAATATGGTCCCTTTTAGGTGCCTTTTGAATTCTGTTTAAGAATACTCGCTTTCATTATCTGATAAAAGGTGCATTTGGTTGCCGTATCAGCATTTCATGCCCCTATTGATGGCTGTACGTTTGCATAATTAAAAGTGTACAGTATTTTTCTAAGAGGTATCCTTCATAGGACACTCCCTATCCGTAATCCAATCCCCCCTTGGGACTTTCATACTTGAAAAATCGTCCTTGGCTCCTTTTGAGCCTGCTGCAACTTTTGGTCTAGGTTTCCTTTCATGGAGAACATTATTTTTAGTTGCCATGACCTATGCTCATAGAATATCTGAGCTTCATGTGCTAGAATATCTGAGCTTCAAGTTCTAATGAATCAGGTTCTTACTGAATTTTTCAGAGTCTCTATCTACCAATCATATGTTTTTACTGAAGGTGGCATCAGACTTTGCATTGAACCAAAGGATCCACCTTCCTGTTTATTACACTGAGCATTCCAACTATGGTGAGGCGCTGCTCCACACTTCAGATGTACATAGAATACTGAGATACTATGTGACTCACACCAAGGACTGCAGAAAGCCTTCTCAGCTTTTTGTTTCATTTACCCTGGGAAAGAGGGTGCACCTATATTTAAACAGTGCTTGTCCAAACGGCTGGCTAACTGTATAATTTTGTTGTTATAGGAAGTATGGTAAGGAACCACCCAGAGCTGTTCATGGTCACTCCGCAAGCTGTATGGTCACCTCTGTGGCTTGCTTCCAGAATGTCCTTGCTGCTGACATATGTGCTGCTGCAGCTACATGGAGTACTGTACATACTTTCACTAAGCACTGAAGTCTGTACTTCGTCTCTTGTAGACGTGCTGGTTTTGGACTTGCAGTACTGCAAGGCCTTTTATCCTGATCAGTTATCAGACTGTACTGTCTTCCTTGGGTGCTTTGTACTGTGTGTGAATTGTTCCAAAGGTGTGGCCTAATGGGGAGATATCCTCAATGAAGATAGAACAGTTACATAACTTACTGTAACAGCAGATCTTCGGGAGGCTCTCCTCCACTGGGCCATAGTGTACCCTCTGTCTTTCTCCCTTTTTTTCTGAGGGATAAACCGCATGCTGTGCCTAGGGTCTTATTCTATGCATTCTGTTTCCAGTCCTATGCCTGTTCCTTGTTTACCTGGTACTGATTATGGTCTCCTGGTTCCTTACAGTAAGAGACCCTCTGAGGCTTATCTCCCACGGGGAACTGAGGAGTGTTGGGGCCACCCACATTATATAGGCAGCGACACTGCACGTCTTTGTGGATAGGCCCCCAGCTAGCAAAAGTTTCTGAGTGGTCCTGACGCTGATGGCTTAGAGTTCCAAAAGTGTGACCCAATGAAGGAGATCCTCTTGAAGATCTGCTGTTATGGTAAGTTCTTACATAACCTATCCTTCATCACATGTGACCCACCTTTTCAAAATCCATGTTGTTTTGCATTCTGTAACCCTCTAACATTAAAGTACTCCATCAGTATGTCTTTAATGAATGATTTTACTGTCTTGCTAGACATACACATCAGACAAGTCAAACTGATTGCTCTTAGTTCTTTGGCACTATCATTATATATTGGTGTTACATTCGCTTTCCTCCAGTCTCCTGGCATGACACCTAACAGTATGGCTCACCTTACTATGGACCACAGAAGCTCAGCAATAACTTCCCGCATGGTTTTCAGGAACTTGGGAGACATTTAATCCGGACTTGTTCCTTTATTCACATCCAGGATTCTGATTTTATTTCTCAATTCTACCAAGTTAATTTTTGATAATAGGTCTTTGTGGATTCAGTTAACCATGGTACTTAGATCCTCAATTTTAGACTGCCTATTAGACAGAACAAAAGTAATTATTGAATGCTTCCACCATTTCCCTTTCAGATGAAATTTTAATGTTCTGTGTAATTGTCCCATTTCCATTGTTCCCTGCGTTGGCTGAATTGCTATGTCTGGTAAATTATTTTTCTTAACCCTTTACAGATAGTCTGTGTCTGAGTTTCTCATTTTCCTTAGTTATTCTACTTTTGCATTTCTTCAGTAGACAGTTCTTTGCACCTAGCTACATTTTCTAGGGACCGTGTTTTTTTTTTCTTTGTTTATTAGTGTATGTTTTTGTGTGCCACTCCTATGGTACTTTTTTTCCTCAATAGGAGTTGTTGTTAGTTTGAGTATCTTACATTTGAGGATATTCTATGCATCCTCTACATCTGCATTCCAGTTTTCTAGGGAGGTTTTTAAACTGCCCCAGTCTGCATCGCTATAGCTGTTTGTGACTGTATGCCCTTTTATCTTACTCTAATATATTTAAATTCAAATCCAACCATATTATAGTCACTTTCTGATAGTGGTTCCCTCGGGAGCAAGATATCATGTTGATTTCTGGTGAACCCAGAATGACGTCCCAACAGGTTATTACCTCTAGTAGAGGCTTCTACATACTGCAGGCCTCTGGTGTTGGCTCGTAGGTGTGTGTCTCTGTGTTTCCAATGAGGCCTCTCCTGACCTCCATATTCAGCAGGTGATTTTTCATTATTACACAGGGCAGCTCAGCCTGTTAACCAGATCCTACCAACCAGCACACCCTCCATGTCATGGCATCCATCCAGTCACTTGTGTGTGCTGATAACTAGTACCAACCTGTTGAACTGACTTGGTGACTTCCCAGATCAGCTGTGGCCACGGTTTGACTTCTGTGCTGTAGTACAGTAGAAGTCTCTCAAATATTGTAGTTAATGTAGCTTTCATCTTTCACTTTTAGTGCTGAGCTAGTACACGATTACCTCTTTTCTCAACTGGAGTGCTGCCTCTCCCTTCTCTTTCTGTCGCTGACAAATGTACAGTCTGTGTCCACAGCAGCACAGCTTCAGCTAGCTCTCTGCACACAGGCACCAGCCTGCTACTCACTGCAGTCACCTTCAGACTGAATCAATTCTGGAACAACCTCTGCTGTTTACTAGGGAATTGCAGCTCCTGACTGATGGTTCGAACTGTCAGTTACATTAAGCGGGTCTGGAGGCCAGCAGGCGATTGGATGCCACATAGGTGCCTGAATTAATTAAGTCCATGAGCCCCTGTGGATCTCTCCTCAGCTAGTTAGTCCTGGTTGGTCAGCCAGTCATTCTCCAACCCCATCACCATTCCTGGTCGGGTCAGAGGTGACAAAGATAGTTGTCGATTTGTAGTCCAAAAGCAGTCCTTTCATAACGTCCTTATTTATACCAGTTTTTCAGTTTAACAATGTTTTCATACCCGTAACCAGTCCAGTGTGGATGTGTGTTCACATTTGATTCAATCAGTGTAGCAATCAGGTGAGTCCCTGTCCAGTCAGGAGTGCTGAAGCATCAGCTCCGTTGGTGGCACCTGGCACTTTTGATGTGAGAACTACAGGGAGACTTAAAGGTTAGCCCCCATTTGGGGGGGGGGGGGATTACATAGCATTAGAGCAACAGTCATTTGTCGACCCATAAATGTATAGATTGCCCTTCAGATTTCATGTGTGAATCCTTCAAGAAGGAGAGAGGCTTTTTCCCTGAATATGTTGAGAATTTGATTATCGTAATTGAGTGAGAGCAACAAGCGTTGGGTTTGGATTCATTTGCGTCTCTGTTATTCTGTTTAATATTCTAGGTCTCTGGCACTGCAGAGTGCAATTATCGCGTGAGCTGTAGAGCTAGCGCTTTGTAGTTTTTTTTTTATTTAAATAAAAAAATACTTTTATATAAACTAATTATGGGACAGTTAGAAACCTTGAAAACAGTCAGTGAAATTAAAATTTTGCCATGAAGCTTTTCAGCATTTTATTTTGGTAAAAACTTGCACTTGAAAGATGTCCTAGTTCCTATTCAGAGTGGGTGTTTTACAGCTGATGGGTACATTGCATGGCCTCTGATGCCATTTGAGTTCTCGGAGGAGACATTCATGAAGCACAGAGAGTGGAAAAAATAGGTTAATATACTGTTAAGGGTCTTAACAGCTATATTTTGCACGTATCTGATTTGTCAGTTTGCATGCAAAAGTCAATATATGACACCAGACGCTTGTGTGCAACCAGGATGTGCACCTAAAATAAAGAATGATTTGACAGCCTTTGTTTTAACATCATGTGGCCCCTCCTGACAAAGATCAAAACCAGAGTACCTCCTTGGATGGTAGAGAACTGGATAAGAACCTTACAGAGCAACTCTCTACTGTAATAAAAAGCTTTAAAAACACTAGATTTACGCCAGTTATGTTTTAACTTTATTGTTTTCTAGGTTTTTTTTTTTTTTTACTTTTACCTGTCTGTCTACTAAATATTGTAAATAATGCAGTACTTTTTTTACGGAGTCATTCAACATGTATCTGACTCTCCCCTGCTAAGCACACAGTTGCTGTTTGTGACATTGCAGTCTGTCATAGTGAGCACTTGATGTCATAATCAAAGGTACGGTGAGGTTAACAGGGGAGAGGCAAATGTTTTTTATACAGACTTATTAATTAGACTACCAAGATGTGCTGTGTACCTTAGAAAGGAGCAGTGAAAATTAAAAAAAAAAAAATATATATATATATATATTCTTTAGTAAATTGTATTGTAACAGCTGAAAAGTTATATTTATGAAAGTACTTGATGACCAACAAAGTTGCTCTTTGACAGCTGGATGATCTGGTCCAGAAACTAGATGGGTAGCGACAGTAACGTCTAAGTCAGCATTCCCCGTCACAGTCAATAAATTTTACTCGTGATTTTCTCAGCAGTGTCTAAAATCTTACTGGCCTATATATAACTGCAGTGTTTACCTGCATACAGTTGCTGCACTACAGGCATTTACTGCCTTGCTTATAAAACACTGTGAGGGATATGGACAGCAGTACTGTACACAAAGTTATTTATTTTTGTAACCTATTTCCTATTCTCTTGCAGGCTGGTGCAGTCCCCTTCTCCTGGGTCATGGCCAGCCTCATTCCCCACTTCCCTGGAATATATCTTATTAAAAAAGACGGCAATATTTACAGTACAACCAAATCTGAAACTGTGACTAACACGGGCGGGAAATCCTTCTCCTACATTGCCCCCCACCTGTGGAACAAACTTCCGCCATCAGTACAGGAAGCCCCTTCTCTTCTGAACTTTTGTACTCGGCTCAAGGCCCACATGACCGAGACCACCATCTGTCACTGTCACGGCACCTGATAGCCTTCCCCCTCCCACAAACCAACGCCAACCCTATCACTTGTTCACCACTGCTCGCCACATGCCTTATGTCACCCTCATAGACCTCAAGGCTAGGTTTTTATCATACAATTCACAGCTTGCTTATCTAAATGACTTTGAAAAATTGTTATTGGTGTGTAACCTGTTTAATTATCTGCACTTACTCTGTAACCAATTGCATCTGTGTTTCTCACCCTGTAATGTTATCTCCAGGTCGCCCCTGAAAAAGGGACCTTTGGGGCCCAGTGGGCCTACCCGGTCATCAAAATTTAATAAATAAATAGATTTGAAAAGTTGCATGATTTGCAGTGGAACTGCCTGTCTTGGGGATTAATACTGTTTTCATTGATTTCTGTTCTCCGTTTTCCTTTACTGTTCTCCTGGGGGTTGCCATGGCTGTACCCTTGCTCTGGCCAGGATGACTGGCAAGTGAGCCTTGTCTGCCAATACCTGTCTCTCCTTGGTTTGCCAGCTTTGTGTGTGTGTGTGTGTGTGGGGGGACAGGGTGATATAGTTAATAGGCCTGCACCCTTCCTCCTTAGGAGCTGAGCTCCTCACCTCTCTGAGGTGCATGCCCTTCAGCCAGCACCAGAGTGGGATTCTGGGAAACAAAGGAAACCCCAGTCTCCCAGGTGGTAGCACATGCCGCTGCCACACTACTGGTGCAGCTGCATTATTTAATTAAACAATGATGCACAACAGGGCATGGTACTTTATATTAGGAGATATCGTAGACATTGTTACGCCTTATGTACATTGTGAGGCACGACATACTGACTGACTTTAATAAAGCTACCAACAGTCCCTATTTTCCCAGGACAGTCCATATTTTAGGTAGCATGTCCCAGTGTTCCCACAAGTTTTGCAAAATGTAACTTTTGTCCTGTTTTTTGCTTACTTGTCCCAGTTTTGTCCCTTTTTTTTTCTGCTGACTGCTAATCCATGAGTGACAGTTATTTCAGCACCACTGTGGCTCTGCTCGGGCTGGACAGCAGTTTGCAACTTCAAGCCTTGTGCCTGTGTTGCAGCGCAAGCATGTCAGTGGGAGCACAGTAAAGCATGTTCCTTCCTGTTAGATTAGACTGGGTGGTAGTGCAAACAAGCACATATGGACGTCTACCTGCCAGCAGCTGAATGGGAATCCGGACAGAAAAGAGACTGGCAGCAGTGAACTAAGGTACCCGGACCTGATCAGCATACCTCTCAACCTTTCTTCACCAAAATGTGTGACAAATGAGCAAAATGTTTGAGACATTGTCTAACATGGCACTGCAAGTTCAGAATGCTATAGCTATCAGTGCAATATTGTTCATACTGTTTTTTGATAACTGAGCATAATAGATTATTATGAATTTCTGCTTTAAAGTCTCAGTGGGGAATGTGGAATATCACCTTTCCCATGATGGACAAAGAGTTTCTGAGAGGTAAAATGAGTGACGTACCTCATAATGTGTGACAGTTGAGAGGTATGCTGATCAGCTGTAGAGAAGTGTGTGAAAACAATCTGGTGTGGTGGTGGGAGTCACTGAAGTGAAGTCCGTTCAGCAAATGAGATAAGTGTAAACGGGTTTAATGGGACTGTCAGTAGGAGCAATACATTCAGCTCGAATGTCTGATCACAATTTAAAACAGATTTGGTTCTAATGAACTTTCTGTACATCATGATTTGGAACTTGCTGCAGCAGAATGATGTATTGTTCTAATCTGGATGTTTGCTACTGGTGTTACTGTGGAGCGGCATGGCCAGAGCAAGCAGCAAAATCTAATTGATTGTGTGTAGCATTGTATGCGGTGATGCCCGTGGGAGTGACACGGTGGGAGGACGGTGTCATGGTCAGGATGGACCATCCCAGTTTTCGGCCTCAGAAAGTTGGTAGCTTTAGACTGTAACCATCCAAGAAGTGATGGTATCCCATGTTAGAAAACGGGTAAGGGGGATGCTGGCCTGTGATTGGCTGACAGCATTCTTTACCCATGTGTTTATCATACAGCATGGCCCAGTTAAAAAAAAAAAAAAGAGCCAATATGTGATTCACACTCGATGCTCACAGCTTACCTCACCAACACTGTAATTCCTCCACTCCGCTCATTTCATCTGCCATCACAACTGGATGCTACTCACACCAGGCTATTCAGTCATGTCTCTCACAAACTGCAGAGAAGCAAGGCTGCTCTGTAGTGTCTGTGCTGAAAGATCCTGAAACAATACAGTTTACACAGGACCAGCACTCGATCTGCTTCAGGAAAGGACTGCTACTCCGTAGTCAAGTGCTTTCTTCTTTTACTGATCATCCATATAAACACAAGTGAGGGAGAACTGGTGTCTGTTTGCATCTGACTACTGAATAACGGCCTTTTTTTGTAAAGCAGACAGAGTGCTGTTTCCTATGTAATTTGCCTTTCTCACACAACAGCCCAGCACAACCCATTTTCTAAGCGCGATAAGAGCCTTCAGGGTGTGGGGTGTATGATACCAGCCCTTCCAGGGATTATGAAGGCCCTCCAGCAGCGTAGGGCCACGCCCCTTGAGTGGGCAAGCATCCCTCAACACCCCACACCCTCTTGTGTCTTATTATTTACATATACCACACCTGAGCTTGTTGTGGGGAAACAGAGGAGGATTAGTTTTGCTGTTGATTTGGGATTAGAGTAAATCTCTATTTAACGCTGTAACTTAATTTTTTGTGAGTTTGCTGTTGGCATGGGAGCAGCTTAAAGCTTTCTGTAAACTCTATAACTGATTTTCAGGGCTGTTGCTGGCTGGTTGGGGAGGAGATTCTTCACCCAGAGACAGAGCAGCCAATCAGGTTTGTTTGGAATTCAGTTTGAACCACCCCCTCCAGCAGCCTTTCTTAAATACTGGAAAGCCACTGAGGGTTGGGCTTGAAGGCTGTGAAGGAGGAGCTTGGGGAGCTGCAAACTGCCCATATAACTAACTCCTAAAGCTAACAGTCAGGTGGTGAAAAGTTCTGCCACTCAAGCTTTTACTAGTTGGATTTTAGGGTTTAAATTTTTTTTTTTTCATGTAATATGCAGATAGGACTGGCAGAGGTTTAGGGAAGAGCAGTCAGTAGGCACATTGATGCTGTGAGTAGCACTAGATAGTCAAAGGAAGGCACGGTACATTTTGTGGCTGAGTATAGTGACAGAGATAGGGGACGTGGCACGGGACAGGAGATGCGGACACCAGGGTGTCATAGGAGGAGGAGGGGTTACGGTCATCAGAACGGAGGTGGTGAGATCGAGAGGGAAGGGGGGAGGCTCCAGGGGAGTGGGGAAGAAGTAGGAACAGGGGGGACAGACTAGCAATCTGCAGTGGATGTGGGTCAGCAGTCTGGATGGGCACATTATGGAGGCTACGGGGATTGTCCCGTATGTCGAAGGATAAGAGACCTACAGGCAGAGATCCAGTGGATGGAGGTGGAGATAGGGAGGTTGAGAAACATGGCCAGAGAGGGTGGGGTAGGTAGGCACAAGGAGAGGGAGAGGATGCCAAGGAGAAATATAGAGCAGGAGCGAGGACACAGCAGGGGATGGGGGTGGGGACTGGGATCATGCAACAGGTATGAGATACTGGCAAGTGAAGTAGAAGAGGGAAGTGAGATGCTGGGAAGGGGGGGGCACAGGGGCCAGCACTACAGAGGGGGACATTGATATATCGGGGAGAGCAGGCAATGCCATGGCTACGGCAGGAGGGAGCACCCAGGAGGAAGGAGACATGGTGCATAGTGGGATGGGGTGGACCACAGGGGGAGAACAGATGCTTAGGAGAGAGGGCGCAAGTGTGGACAGGAGGCTGGACAAGAGGAGAGGAGAATGAGTAAGAACAACAGCTCCAGAGCCGCCCCATGGCGCTGAGGTTGAAGTGCTGGATGCCACACCTTGCCACGCTCGACAACCAGGTTCGAGGAGCAGTTTGGGCCTCAGGAGTCGGCAGGTGAGGAAGAGATTGAGTGTCAGAGGACTGTTCTCTTCCTGGGGTGGGCTCTAGGGGCTGCGTCGCTCAAGCGCGACCGCTGGTGGTGGCCGGAGGAAGCCAAGACTGCGTTGCCACGCATAGCGAGTGGGCAGAGCTGCAGCAGGCATCAGCATTAGTGCCTGGATGCCATTGCATGACCGAGCTCTGGGGGAAAAAGAAAACAGAAAAAAAAACCTCTGGAGGATAAGCAAAGGCACCACCACCTGCACCACACTCCCAATGCTGGGCGCTTCACTCTCCCTGTGGCCGACACTCCGACTGGCACTCTATACTATAGATAGAGTGCCCTGGGAGATAGGTTGGCCTTCCCCTCGGGGGTTCAGATCTGGGGGTGTTGCTGGTTGGAGTGAGGGGAGTAGCTGCGGTCATCACAGCAGGAGATAGTGAGCAGGTAAGGTGGATGCCGGAGAGAGTTCCTCCAGCAGGGTGCAGAAATAAAGTCCACAAAAAAAAAAAAACAGCTCCAGAAATTAAAGGACAGGGAAGGAACGAGGCCATGGGGGAGTGTAGCCAGAAAGGGAGTATGGAAGGGGGGAGTTGTATTGATAGGAGATTTCTATCCTGAAAGGGATCAGGTGGGGGGAGGGGTAAAAGATGCAGTTGGATTTGGGTGGAACCTGTATAGGGCCTGACAGCAGACAGGGCAGGGCAGGCTCTCAGGAAGTGTGTTAGGGGAGGACATCAGGAACCTCACATGGTGGTACATGTGGGCACAAATGACCTGGGGGCTACATGGTGGAGTTGGTACAGGAGAGGTTTGAGGAACTGGGGAAGCAATGCTTGGAAATAGGGAGGTCCGTGGCATTCTCGGAGGTGCTACCAGTCCCAAGGGTGAGCAGGGCAAGAAAGGAAAGGATGGTGGAGTTCAACTCCTGGCTGAGAGACTGGTGTAAAGCACAAGGGTATGGGTTGGTAAGAGGATGGGGAGATACATGGACTAATAAAGAACTGTACGCAAGGGATGGTTTACACCTGAATGGGGCAGGTAACGGGATGTTAAAGCAGCAGTGCAACGTAAAAAAAATTGCGCTTTTTCAAAAGTTTATTCTCTGTGCTCTGCTGAGCATATCCCTGGTACTCTTTCTCACCGGCATTGTACTATCACTACGTAATATGCTCTGTTTTCCTTTGGTTTTATTTACATTACTGCCACCCGCCATGTTGAGCTGGAACCCCCTCAGCTGCAAACTGCACATATGTATGACTGGCAAGACTACACAGGGACATCAGGAGTGTTCAGCACAGGGTCCCACTGCAGTAACCAAAAGACGTGATGTGATGTGAAGGGGGAGAGCGCAGCTGAAAATTAGGCAGCTGCCATATTTATTATGGTGCCAAAACAATTGAAATGAATTTTACATACCTAAAAAACTAAAGATTGCTAGAAAACAATATTTACAGATATGGACACCTCATCTATGGATGCATGCTTACAGCAAAAAAAAATTATTTTGATAACCATTTCCTAATTAGGTTGCCCTGCTGCTTTAAAGAGCAAATTAGAGGATTATATTGTTTCAAGAGTGTATTTAAACTAGGTAAGGGGAGGCGAGTGTTTTGCTAGCATGCAGGGTCACCAGGTTGGAGTGCAAAACTTGCTGTCCTCCCTTGATAACATTGAGGGTGAGGAGAGGGGCAGACTAAGGAGCTGGGGGGGGGGAGGATGGATGCGAATAGGAGGAGGATGGACGCGAAGGTGGAAGGTGGTCTTTCTAAGTGCAAGGAGCCTGGGTAATAAAACAGTGGAGCTTCAGGTGCTCCTTGTGGAAGGGAGTGGGGACGTCGCTGCAGTGACTGAGACTTGGGCCACCCAGTACCATGATTGGGATCTGGCAATCCCAGGGTATAAAACTTACAGGAAAGACCAGGAGGGGGGTTGGGAGAGAGGGTGGGTAGCACTCTATGTAAGGGAAGGGATCAGCTGTACGAGGGACGAGAGGGAGGAAGGGAGGACAGAGGCACTATGGATGCAGCTTCTGAACTCCAAGGGTAGAGGCTGGGGGTGGTGTACAGACTACCAGCCCAGTCAGTGGAACTGGACGGGGAGTTAGTGGAGCAAATAAGGAGGATGTGTAGAATGGCGAGTGTGGTGATTGTGGGGGATTTCAATCTGTTGGGGGTAGATTGGAGCACCTCTGCCACCTCCAGTGCCAGGGAGCAGGTGCTTCTGGATGTGATCCAGGATGGTCTCCTGACACAGCTGGTCAGTGGGCCAACATGACTAGGTATCACGCTGGACCTGGTGCTGTCAAATGGGGAGGCAGTGAGGGAAATAAGGGTGGAAGACCCACTAGCTGGTAGTGACCACCAAACAGTGTGGTTCACTCTCAACTCGGGCAGGGAGCCTGGAGGCACAGTAACAAAGGATTTTAGGAGGGCGGACTTTGGGAGGATGAGAGAAATATTGCAAGGGAGACTTCAGGGTATCAGGCCAGAGATGGATGCACAGTTAAAGTGGAAAATTATTAAAACTGGGCTAACAGAGGCTACAGAAGCTTGCACCAGGGAAGGGGAGTGGGTGGAAAAGGGAGAGGAACAAGCAGAAGTACTAAATAAATACATTTGCTCCATTTTCACAAAGGAGAAGGATGGCCCACTACCACCATGGACTGGGAGGGTGGGGGTGGGAGGAGATGAGATGATGGACAGAATGATTGAGGGGGGTAGAGGGTCTGAGGGCATTAAGGGTGGACAAGGCGCCAGGTCCTGAAGGCATTCATCCCAGGGTGCTGAGGGAGATGGCTGAGGTGTTGGCCAAGCTGCTGGTGGACCTGTTCAGCACCTCCCTGGACATGGGATGGATGCTTCAGGACTGAAGAGTGGCCCATGTGGTGCCCATACACAAGAGTGGCGGTCCTAGGGACGAGCCAGGAAATTATCGGCCTGTCAGTCTCACTTCCATAGTGGATAAACTTATGGAGATGATACTGAAGGAGAGGCAGGTGTTGTTCTTGAGGGTAATGACCTCCAGGATGGGCAGCAGCATGGGTCCATCTCCAGGAGGTCTTGTCAGACCAATCTATAGATTATTATGACTGGGTAACAAGAGAGCTGAATATGGGTCATGCTGTAGATGTTCTGTACTTGGACTTCAGCAAGGCCTTCAATTCAGTGCCTCTTGGGAGGCTGGGGGGAAGCTGATTGCTACAGGGGTGGGGACGAAGCTGACAAACTGGGTAAGGAACTGGCTGAAGGGGAGGCTGCAATGGGTGGTAATGGGGGGAGCTCTCTACACCTAGATCGGTGACGAGCAGTGTGCCGCAGGGCTGGGTGCTGGGCCCAGTGCTATTTGGGCTCTTTATCTCAGATATTGCACATGAAGTTGGGAGCAGGGTTAGTCTGTTCGCAGAGGATACCAAAATGGGGGCAGTGGTGGACGAAGAGGATGGATGGAAACAACTACAAGGGGACCTAACCAAACTGGAGGTGTGGTCGGAGAAGTGGCAGCTAGGATTCAGTGCAAAAAAGTGCAAGGTTATGTACTTCAGGGCAAAAAACCCAAGGAGGGACTATTGGTTGGGAGGGGTGAGGCTGGGGATCACTGAGAAAGAGAAGGACCTAGGGGTGTTGATAACAGGAAGCATGAACAACTCTGTCCAGTGCAGGAAAGCAGCAGCTAAGGCGAACAGGATGCTGGGCTGTATCGCAAGGGGTTTCTCGTTCAGGCATATGGAGGTGATCCTGCCCCTCTACAGATGTTTGGTCAGGCCGTACTTGGAGTACTGTGTGCAGTACTGGCGGCCGTATCTGAAGAGGGATATTAATTTACTGGAAGGTGTGCAACAGAGGGCAACAAAAATGTTACAGGGAATGGAGGGCAAGGCCTGCAAGGACAGGCTGAATATATACATACTGGAGGAGAGGAGGGATGGGAAATATGATTGAAATGGCTGATGCTGGTACTCAGTTTTGAACTGTGATGATATACTGAGCTATTGTCATTGGTCAGAGATGGCTTCAGACAATCAGCTCCTTTGATTTCTTCAATCCATTTTATAATAATATGTATCTTATGTTTTCTGACTTGCTGTTCATCAAAATTTGATTTTCACAGAAACAAAACATACGCTGAACTCCATAATACAAAGGATTTGGGTTGTTATGAAGAGTGGTGTTGCAATATGAGGGCAATTACAAAGCTCTAAAATGTAGGTGGTGGGAGCCATGGTATAACATCAATATACATTCAAGAGAGCCTTGTAAAGAATGCCCACTGCGTCTGTACAGACAGCTGGTGAGACTCCATCTGGAGTACTTCGTGCAGTTCTGGAGACCCCATCTCCACAAGGACATAAACAGGATGGAGGCAATCCAGAGTAGGGCAACTAAAATGGTGCAGGGTCTGCACCAGAAGCCACACAAAGATAGACTAAAAGAGCTTAATATATATACCCTTGAGGAAAGGAGGGGACATGATAGAAACTTTCAGGTACCTCAAAGGAATCAACAAAGTCCAAGAGGGTAGCATATTTCAGAAAAAGAGATGCGCAAGAACTGGGGGCACAATTTGAAGATAGAGGGTTAGGGGGACAGCTCAGGGGCAACGTAAGGAAGTATTTTTTCATGTAAAGGGTGGTGGTTGCATGGAGCAGCCTTCCTGAGGAGGTGTGGGGTCAAAACAGTGGGGGAATTCAAGAATGCATAGGACCGACATAAGGCAATTATAGTGGGGGTTGGGGTAGGAGGAAGTAAGCTGCTGTTTAACTAGGATCTGCAGCTTATCCAGTAGGTAGGGAAATGGGCAGACTAGGTGGGCCAAGTGGTCCTTATCTGCTGTCAGGGTCTATGTTAGCTTATCTCCTTTAGAGCAGAGAGCAGACTACCTTCCAGTCATCTGTGGAAATTCACAGCAGGGATGAAAACATGCGAGCTGATAGGGCAAATTGTGATGTCAGCCTTAATGGCAACTATGCATCTGTTGACATAAAAAAATTTTTTTTTTTTCCACATTATTTTTTTTTCAGATCTCTTGGTGTGAGCAAAAAGGTAAAATTTGAAACATGATGTACCTGTTGATACTGAGGCTACATTAACACTTGTGGTAATTGCTTATAATTTTTTATAGTACACCTGATAATTTTTTTTTTACACAACAGTCTTCTAAAACGGTGCCTTAATTGCTTCAGACTTAAGTGCAAAGAGTACTAACTAGGCAGCAGGTGCTTTAATTGGTTCATCTGTTTGACTCCACAGGAGCGGCTCCTGCTCTCTGTGCTTCCTCAGCATGTTGCCATGGAGATGAAAGCTGACATTAATGCCAAACAGGAGGATATGATGTTCCATAAGATTTACATCCAGAAGCACGACAATGTGAGGTAAGGGCAGTTAACCGAGTCTGACTTCTAGAGGAAGCATGCTTTCGGCGTCCCAGGGTTTGATTCAAGAAGTCAAATGATTAAGTCAGCAGCGACTTCCTTGAGAGACAAATTAAACAAATGGGCATCTTCAAAGTCAAATGTTAATCTTGCATGATACAATATGAAAGGTTCATAACTTCAAACAGCTGGTTTGCTGTAACCTTTGACAAGACCCCCCCCCCAAGCTTCAGCCCAGATATACAGTTGCTTTTTTCTCCTTCATTTTGTGCTTAACCTTTTTATGCCACCCCATCCTTTCTCCACTCTCCTGAACTCCAGTTAATCATGCTGCACCAGAATCTCCTCTAGCACTGCCACTGATCCCTGTGAGACACCTGACCAGATCAACTCAAAGCTGTAGTATCTCCGAGACTTATTTCACTGTGGTGGGGCCCTTTTAGCTCAAGCTGCAGTTCTTGCCATTGTCAAGGTGAGGTTGAGAGGAGGGTTCCTAAGGTGATCACAAGCCTGAGGAAGCCAGCTAGCAGCTGTTGTAACCCACATGGCAAAGGGCAATTTTCTCTGTTGTCTTCCCACCAACCCAGACTCAAGACCACCCATGACGTCACTCCTATAGGCGTGGGATGGTCAAAGTTGTGTAGTTACCTATGGCATCAGTGCCATTCCAACTGCCCCTGTAGGAGGCATCCTAAAAGCAGATGAACCTGCTGCTGCCTCCCCCAAGGTCAGAATGTGATGATACAGTTCCTTTCTGGATAGCAGCCCTCCACTTTAAAATGTCTGCGGCACTCTTTAATGTCCATATTGTCACTAAGGGGGCAGACGGATCAGAGCACACCGAACTGAGATCAGAGGCTTTCTTATTTCCCACCCAACAGAATAAGACAATGTGTGTTTATGGTTAAAATATATGAGAAGGTTGGCCAATGCCCTAGTAGTAATCACATCCATTCTTTACACCAAGGACCCGAGTTCATGCCCTGAAACCACTACTACATGACTGCCCCCTGGTTTCCTAGGTGGGTGGGGGCATGTAAGGCAGAGTCTCTTTCCTTAGACACTCCCTGACATTTTTTGGGTCATTGGCAGGGGCAGAGTAGGCATGTCTGGCACCTCAGGCCAGTGTAACATGAGGGCCTGCTCTCAGCTTGCCTCCCTAACCACCCTGCTGGATATGACCTTTCTTCTGGGTTCCCTGCTGCATGGGAGAGCTCTGCTAGGGACAGTTGCTTGCAGAGAGTGTAGCCTAAAGTAGCTTACAGCAGAGGTGAAAAGGGGACCAGGAAGGGGGGAGTAAAAAGGAAAGGGAATCTAGGGGGATACAGTGGACTAGATCCTACTAACAGAACTAAAACAAAACATGGAGCTCTTTCAAGCAACACTTTACGTGCCTGTTTTTTCTAATATTTGCTACAGACAAAAAAAAGCACTTGAAGCACTGCTGCATAGAGTGCAGTGGCGGGTTTTGTATTACATGTGTCCAGTAGATCTTCAAAGGCGCCCACAAATGAGCTCCTTTGACTATCCGGCTTGTGTCCCGTTTTCATTTTTTTTTATTTTATTTTTATTCATTTGCATTTAACAATAACATACAAAGTATATTCTGGAATCAAAGGTATAGGAATACATACTCAATAGTGAGTATCATAGCAGGGTCATTTTTTTGGTTCTGTTGTTAGTACATGGTGTAATGTTTTCCGTAGTAACTATTGTGTAAACAATGATGGTAAAAATCAAATATAGTGAGGAGAATAGCACCAAGACCATTGACAAGCGCAAGTATAATTGGTAATGTCCGAGGGCTAAGAGACTCTTCCAAGCCATCCAGTGGCTTTTTTAGTCCATGTATGCAGTATAGTCGGTAGTTGTCTTGAACACAGAAGACAGAACTGCTGTTCTTGCTATTCCATCGATCACAAGATGAGAAAAACCAGTAAATAACAAATTATAAGCTTTTGCCCCGACAGAGCTGCATCTCGGTGAAAGCACGCCTTTCACTGTCAGTTGCTGGCCACGCCCCCATCCATGTGCAGTTTTCTGAGCAAATGTGGTGCATGGTAGGATGGACCAAGTGCTTCCTACTGTGTAGCCAAATACAGCAGCAAGCCAGCACCAATGCTCACACCCATACTACCACAAAGCAGCATGGACTGTTGAAACACCGCCAACTCACTGAATATTTGACTTAGTCACACAGGGGTGGGTGGGAGAGAGTGCAGATCCAGCAGCTCTGACCTGCATTAGGAGAATCAGACCACAAATCTGTGTGCCTGTGTGTACACCGCACATGTACTTAGATACTGGTGTGACAGAAACGCTACTAAATGCATGCTATATTTATTTCTATTCTGATCTCTGGATAGCACTACTTTTTTTATTCCTGTTTTTGTTTTAGTCTTGAAAAAAATGTAAATATAAAGTATGATTTGATGTGGAGACCAACGTCACACTTGTGACAACTTCTAATGTTTATAATATACTTCTTTTTTATATTTAAGTTTTGATCCCATGTTCGACCCCCATCAGGGTCCTGGTGACCTCCTAGGACCAACACTGTGGAGCATCTCCACTGTGAGGCAGAGCTGTGGCCATCATACTGACAGCTGGGGTTGGTGTTTTTCCCCAGTTTTCTCCCTGCCCTCCCACCTCTAAGTGGCACTATGTGACAGCACTATATGACAGCGCAGCCACTGCAGTGTCCTACAGAGGAGGCTGAGCTCCTTGACTCACTACAAGGCTCGCTAGAGCAGTGCAGCACATCTCTACCCTCAGGAAGAGCTGCCACCAATGCTGCTTACTGACCAAATGCTACCAAACCATTGATTACCTTTACTTGTTTCTGAACTTGGGTGGCCTGCATGGTACTGTGACATGCTACTGTTGCTTTTTTTTTGTTAACACAGAAGTCTTCTGAAATGGCAAACTTTTAGGCTAAGGTTCTTCCCCTTGGTGGTGGGGGAAGAGGGGTGTATTTCCCTCATTTGTTCCAAAGCTGCCTGGAATAAATCTGTGCCATCAGTAGTCCCATAAGGAATGCATAGAATAATACAATCTACACTGGTTAATGGTTAGATGGTGCACCTCTTCAAGATTTGCTTGATGGCATTGAAGGCTCTGCACAGGGTGTGTTTTGACTACATAAAAGACCTCCTTCATCCCCTGTACTCCAGAGTGACTTGTCAAGTTTACCGGGAAGAATCTGTTAGTAGTTTTATGTGCCCATTTGAAGTCTTTGGAGGTTTGGGCCCTTTCTGTGGCCACCCTGCACCTATGGAACTCGTTACCATTTCAGTTGCAGCAGATCTTTTCAGTGGAGGATTTAGAAAGGGCCATGAAGACCCATCTGTGCTCACTGGCTTTAGAGAGTACGTTTTAATGTTGTACTGGACAGAGCCTGATGTGTTTCTATATATGGCTGTTTATATAATGGGTTACTTTTATGTAACTATTTGTACAGCACCTTGGGATAAGGCACTTTAAAACAAAATGATGATGATATAGAGCTGTGGTGTGGTCTTCAGCTCTGTCGTAGATGAGCCAGGATATCAATCCAGTTTTAGAACTCGGATACATACTGATGCTGCTGTTGCAGGCCATTCCCCAAATGAAAACTAGAGCTGAGTGGGAGAACATTTGGGGCCAACTGACTGCAGTCCAGCATGATCTGCCTTACTTGGGCTAGTTTGGACCACGGTCAGAATCTGGGCTCCTAAGGGCCACTGTCTCAGCAGTAATTAAAATGTCTGTAATTGGTAAATATCACCAAAAGGAGGTCTTGTTTCTAGTACACAACTCAGCTATAGTACTTCTAGTGTTTTTAATGTGATGTGGCCCTGCTCAGCCAGTAATATCCAGGTAATTTTTCTTTTCTTTTCTTGTTGAGTATTACCAATAAAATCAGCAAAGGTTGGCATGCTTTTAGTGATGTCATTTATTCAGTGTGTTGTAACAGATATTAGTTAGACATTTTTTTTTGTTTTCAGCAAAAATTTACATTTGGCATCAGCTGAACTCAGTTTTGCAAGATTCCCCCAACATTTGAATTTCACAACCACCTCCTTTTTATTGCGGAATAAATTTTCATTAAAATAGGAATCATTTCCCATAGACATAATCTGTTCTTGTTACTGATTACAGCCGCAAAGTCATGATACCTCTCTGCTTTTGATGTCACAAGTAGAGGGTGATGATTTCAAGGCAGGAAAGGCAGCAGGGAGAGAGGAAGTCTAAGGGCCAAAGGAAGTGATTTCATGACGTACTTTCTCACATCTCTCCCGAATCTACCCCTTCCAGATTCGTATCATGTCCCCTTGTTCTTGAGCATCTTTTTTAAATATTTCCCTTCTGTACCTTATTTACCCCTGTGAGGTATTTAAAGATCTATATAATATCCTCTCCCCACCCCCTCCAGGGTGCACATGTTGAGGTCCTTTAGTCTCTCCTTGTAGGGCTTTTGATACAGACCCTGCAGCATTTTAGTTGCCCTCCTCTGGATGAGTTTCACTCTGTCTGTGTCCTTCCGGAGATTTGGTCTCCAGACCTGGTCACAGAACTCAAGGTGGGGTCTCAACAGTGATCTATACAGGGGCAACGTCACCTCCCATTTTCTGTTGATGATACCCCTTCCTATGCACCCCAGCTTCCCACTAGCCCTCCTGATTGCCTTGTTGCACTGCCTGGCCACCTTTATGTCATTTGACATGATTACCCTGGGTCTCTTTCCTGCTTGGTTGTCGTCTGTACCACTCCACACACTGTGAATTCTGCTTCTGGATTTCTGTGCCCTAAATGAATTATTTTGCACTTTTTTGCATTGAAACCCAGTTTCCATACCCTTGACCACTCCTCTAATTTTCTCAGATCTCTGCTCATCCTTTTCACCTCCTGGAGTGTCCACCCTATTGCAGATCTTGGTGTCATCTGTAAAGAGGCAGATCTGTCCTTCCAGATCCTCTGCAGTGTCTTTTATAAAAACATTAAAGAGGACCAGTCCCAGCATCGATCCCTGTGGCACCCTGCTGGTCACTCCCCCTTCCTTGCAGAGAACTCCATTTGTCACCACCCTCTTCATCTGTCTCCTAACCAGTTTGGGATGTATTTAGGGTATTGGCATCTGTCGGTGGGCCCTCTTCCCCAATTTCTGCTTCCACTTTGCTGCCATCTGATCTCCACCTTGTGGCAGGCAGGTAGTGAGGGTGCAGTGTGCCCCGAGGGAGGAGAGTCATCTGAGGGATGCTCAATCCTTCCTTACTCCCTCTGTTGCTGGTGCCTGAGTGGCACAAATCCATTCACAAACTCAGGTTGCTGAGATAGTAAGCATGCAATGGTGCTACCTTTACACTACCCAGCTGGCCCAGATGTTGAGAAATTTTAGTCCTGCTGAGTCCACCAGTATTTGTGGAGCAGGGAACTGGTAAATATCTTTCATCTGTTGAATAAAATTTGTTGTTCCCTGGGAGGGAGTTGCTGTTGTGTAGTAGTTTCACTTCTGCACATGGTGCAGAGAAACATTTACCTGTTCTGGTTACTGTTTCTATATGCGCAGTCTCCATTGCACAAGATTCCATCTGAAAATGATCATGATTAGGTGAAGCTGGATCAGAAGAATGTTGCTACCTAAAATAAATAGTCAATTTGTCCCCGGAATGTTAGCGATACTGTTTGGTTCTTGGAGGGCATTCAGAAATCCTACAGGCGGCACATTACTACATACTTCAAATAAACCATACAAAGCTACAATCCTAAATTGTCCAAGTGTATTTTGAAGAGCAATGCATTTTAATAGCATGAATCATAGGTTTGTAACAGAGGAAGGGGCATTCTGTTCATGTTTGGGATTTTATTTTTCAGAATTTGCTCTGCTTTTATGAAAAGAAGACGCTTACTGCAAAAGCCCCAAAGCAACAGACTAAGAGTTACACAAAACATTTAGTTATTTATTTACTAAAAATTGGTAACCAAGAAAGGCGCACTGAGCCAAGGGCTCATTTCAGGTGAAATGGAGGTGATACAGGAGACCAGTACATTCAGAGAAAATGTACAGTCAGTATTAACAAAACACTGTAAACTGATCCGGTTCAGGTTCCGTGAAATCTGACTGTTTATCTACACAGGTACATGGTCAAGTGAACTTTCTCAACCAATGAAGTTTCTAGAGGTTTTTTTTTTTGCCAGTTTATAAATATTTATATACTAAGTAATGTGGGGTTTGTAGGCAACCTCCCCCTCAAAAAAAAATGCATGGTGGATTAGGCAGAATGGTAGGCAATTAAAATGAGAACAATAAGGGAAGTTAAAGAAGAAAATATAGAAATGTAGAAGATGACTGCTGATAAAGGCCTAGTGGCAATCAAATCAGCCAGAGCCTGTCTAATTTTGGGACTGAGGAGTGAGGAGGGAACGAGTAAAGAGGCAGAAGGGAAGGCAGAGGAGATAGAGGGGTTTACGTGCAGGATTGGTTGTGAGAGTTGTGGTCAAGGAGTAGGGTCCTTGGGACAGAGGGAGAGGCGGTAGATGAGGAATGACTGAGGGAAGGGAGGCTAGACCAAAGTCAAGGAGTGACTATTCAAGAAAGCAGTTTAACCCACAAAGATTTTAGTATGGGAAAGATAGACAGAGTGGCAGTTGGAGTTTCTGAGGTGGTAGGAAAAGTTTCTGAGGTAGTAGGAAAAAGGAAGGGGATAAGAGAGAAGGGAGATGAGAGACAAGAGGAGGAACACAAACTAGAATTTGGACATAAGGTGGACACAGTGGGAGAGGTGCTTACTCTTGAAAGAGGGGAGTGAGATGAGGAGTCAGATGTGTGGTGATGAATGCAAGAAGGGCGAGAAGGGTAAAGTGCCGAAAAGAATGAAAGAGTGGGTCTAATCTGGCAAGTGTAGATGGGGGAGTGCAACACTGTACCACTTCCTTGTAGTCGAAAACTTGATAGGATCATTTTTACAACAGTCTCACAGTAGGTGTGGAAGGGGATACTAGTTTTGTTTCTGTATAGTGCACCACATTTTAGGTGGACCCCTTTATAAATTGCATCAACATGGAAGGAGAAGTTGAGATGACGATCCTGTCATACACCCAGGTATTTAAAGGTGATAACGCCTACTGTTATATAATTGACGGTTCAGAGGTGGATGTTGATGAGGTTGCATCTGCCTTGAACCTTGGATTCCAAGACAAACACAGATTAGAAAGGTTTATAAAATGGTAGAAGAAAATTATGTGTCCCTGATTGGTCAAATAACATCACTTGACCAAGGATTGAATCTCCTAGTTAATCCATGGTTGCCTTGCAGAACTGCATTCCCTCTGTGTTGGCAACCTGTTTACCCAAACAAAATCACTGCCCCAATCTCCCTTACTGACAGTGGAGACAGTTTCCCAACACGGAGACACCAGTGGAAGGCAACAAGTAAGGTAGGTGTGAGAATGACAGCAGAGAACTTGCAGCTCCGATCATTCAGATTAGTGAATGCTGTCTATCTTTTTCAGGTTTTCACAACTCATTTTATAATCAGCCAACAAGTCCTGTATCTGGGTTGTGAATGTTGTGTACTTGTGCACTCTAGAGTTGTGCGTTCATTGCTGTTTTTCAGAGTGGCTGTTGCCGTCCTTGTATTCATGCCTCTCCCAGCTGCGGATGTTCCCTCTTCTGTATGGCTTACGAGTCTGTCCTGAATTTAAATAAAAAAAAAAGTTGTAAGAGCAGCATATTGAGTGTGTGGGGGTGTACACGTGTGGCTGTTTCTGTCCTTGTGTTCATGCCTCTGCCAGCCGTGGACATGGAGAATATCTCGTGTGTTCAGAGGTGGGAATAGAACAAAAAAGTGTGCAGCATGGGGGGGAGCAGGAGACAGTGTTGAGTGCAGACTATAATAGTGTGGGAGGAGGGAATACAGCAAAGTTTTCTTGTCCTCAGCACATTACTTTAAATTAATTACTTTATATAGTGGATGGTTGCATAATAAATTTCTGTATGTTTTCCACACAAACAGTACTTTCTTCTAATTACTTTAATTTTAAATTATAACCCATTTATAAGTGCAGTAACCCACTCCAGGGTATGGGGTTGAGGCCTTATGCCTCACAAAACACCTGGGGCATGGATTAAATCCCTATAACCCCATACCCTCGTGTGGGTTATTGCATACGTAAACAACTGTTTAGGCAGATTAAAAATCAAGAACATAGCTTACATTCTTTATTGAAATCAAGAGGAACAATATTCCTTTAAGAAGGGACAAGCTGGATGTGCGTTTGGGAAGAACCAAACATTAAAGAAACTGAAAGAGTGCTGTGCCCTGGGCAACTAAAATGTTCTCTTGAGCGTAAAATTAAAAATGAGACTTCTGCTTATTGGGACCTACATCCACCCCTTCTCTCTTTGTTGTTGTGTGAATCTGTTTCCCTAGTGTATGTTTGTGTTTTATGTGAGGTGATGTATATTGTGGCATTTATTTACCTTTTTATATGGATTTAAAACATAGGGTTGCAATATATCCCTCCCTTTTTTTGTACTGTCTGTTTATTGCATTACACAAATAAACATTAACATACAATTTCCAAATGCCAGACATCCCTGATAGAACAAGAGCCATCCAACGATACAGGATAGAAAAATCTCAGCACTTCAGATTATGGATATGGGGGAATTAGAGATTAAAATGATATCTAGCATGCTATTATGAATGACTGCACCATACAAGAAAAAGAGGTAAATTCAGAACAATCCAAGCAAGAAAATGTGTAATTCAAAAACCAGTGCTGATTCGACCCCAGTCCAAACATGTGTTAAACTCCTGGCATGTGTAATGCCCTCCCACCAACTACTGCAACTAATATTTAAACTGATACAGAGCTATAGGTCACTGGTTAAACCTTAAGGAAGTAAATAAGGAAAGATATAAAAAGAAATAAGGCAGCTGTCCGACAGAGATTTAAGCTAGTCCCATCCAAAGGTCTTGATTAGAGGGGTTTTGATCCCAGTCCAAAACAATGTCCCAACAACTAAATTATAGATATTAATATTGCGCACTCACGCGCCTCCCCTACAAACCATAGAAAAACATTGGAAACAGTCACCAATATAGGAAACCAGAACAGCGGTGCTCAAAGAAAGTTCTCAAAGAATCACTGGGAGCACCACTCAAAATTAGAGTTCCAGCATAAAACATGCAAGGCCCTCAATTTGCCTGATTCAAGTGTCCTCCTCATCAGAACTCTGACCCACAAAAGAACGATCCTTGGAGGCCTCAAATTCTCTCTGGATTTGTTCCACTCTTTTACCAGTTTCCTCCAGGTCTGTAAATTGAAAGGTGTGTCCTCCATAGTAAATGTACAAATGAGCTGGCATTAACAATGAGTGCACCACTCCCAAGGTGCGCAACTTAGCCTGGACTCCATCAGACTTCTTGTATCAGGCTCTAGTTGCATATGAGAGATCCGGGAAGAGCTGCAAAGTTTGGCCATTGAAATTCAATTGGTCTGTGTTACGGACCACTTGCAAAAGCTGTTCTTTCATCGCTACACCATCCATAATAAGCAGGACTGTTCGAGGAAGATCCCACTGTGCCTCCGCTGATCTTGTAGAAATCTGGTAAGCTTTCAGAAAATGTTCGTCAAAACTGGACTCAAGATGCAGAGCTTGAGGTAGCCAATGTTTCAAAAAATTCAGGAGATCTGGATCCTCCAACCCCTCTGGCAATCCAACCAGCCGGACATTAGGGGCACGATTAGCATTCTCCAGGGCCTCTAAGTGATAGTGCAGCTGGCTGTTCTCTTGCATCAACTTCATCGTGGCTGACATAGCTTTATTGACTTGGGTTTCAGCAGAAGTAGCGGTTTTCGTAGCCAGTTCCATTTTCATCTCCTGCTTGCCAAGACTCTGGAGAATTGTCTCCACTTTTCCATCGATGGCTTGCATGGAAAGTTGTAAAGCTTTCCATGACAGCACCATGCTGTTACCTGCAGCAGCTGAGGTAGAGGATGGCTGTGACTTAGAGCCAGCTGGACCTCCTTTATTTGAGCGCCCCATGGCAATATTCAGCAGCAGACTGTTCAGCACAAAAGCAGGAATTCAGTATCAATAAAAAATAAGTTCCAAAGGACACTTTGCTCAAATAAAATAATCACATTCTTTCTCTAGATGCAGAGCTGTGGGAAAACATGTCTGCTCTGTATGTGTGCTCAACAGCACCCCCCCATCCCTCCCTTTTTTTTTTCTTTTTTTAAATAAATTGAATTGAACTGGGATCCATTTAGGTTAGTAAAGACAAGGGAGACTGAATTTTGGCCAGTCACTACCTGGTACAAAGATCATGGAGAGGGTTTCTTGGCATCGAGGGGAAGCTGTTTGGCGCAGAACCATTGTTGGATGTTGTTGAAGTCACACTGTTGTTGAGAAGTCAGTTCAGGTACAGCGGGACCTCAGTCAAAAAGCAGGGTCATCCTCAAACATAAAAAATGTACATGGTGATAACGTGCCTTGGGGAGACCATTTTAGGAAATCAATAACAAAATGGAGTCAAGAACAGAGCCTTTTGGTATACCTAAATGGATAGGGATGGGGGTAAAAGGGGAGTCACTTATGAGGACATCTTGGGACTTGTACGATAGGTAGAAACTGAACCACTTGACCATAATGTCAGATAGTCAGGCCCTCGCTAGTTTTTCCGGTAAGAGAGGGTGGGAACAATCTTGAAGGCTTTGGCCAAGTTGACAGAGATGGCAGAGATGATCAGGCCATGGTCTGTCTCCAGCAGGAGTTTGTTTATTTTACAATTTTTTAAAAAGTTCAAGCAATCTCCGTTTTTAGGCTTTTTATCAAAAGGCATCTTTTGCAATCTTTTGTAAATTGGTGAGTAAAAAAAAACAAACATTCACATATCTATAAAAATGAAATTAAATCATGCTATAAAATGGATTTTATCTCTTATGTACCATAAGCCTGAGAACATTCCTGAGGAGAAAACACTTCTTCAGTGGTTTCAGTTGTGCAAACAGAACAACGTTTAAGTCCGTAAGAGTAGAGATACAAAACACATAATAACATGAGTTATTACATTATCGCTCTCAACCAGCATAGGATTTGCCAGTGCTGAGCTATGGGAGCTAATGTTTGTCTTGCAATAACAGTACTTACTATATGCTGTCCGAGGACAATTGTAACTACCGTTTTTAAAATTCAATTTTAAAAAGTTTAATTTTTTTAAGTATTTCTGATAGAAAATTTGAGCATCTATGGATTATAAATGGATTATGCTGCTTAACAAAACAAAATATTGTCTTACTGGGATATCCTTTGATGTAGAAAAATAATGCCTCAACCATTTCTTTCTTACTGTATCTGGGGCAGTATAGGAGCACATGAAGTGTATTGTCCGGTGCTCCTACACTACAACCACATATTGTGGGAATCTTTTCTCCCACATCACTTCAATAATAAGCTTTCAGTACATTTCACTCATATATCTGGAATCTAAATTGTGTGAATATTTTCCTAAAATTGGGATTAGAAGCAGAGGAGAGATAAAGTTCCATTCCATGTATTTCTGAAGGAGAGACTAATGGAGTACCTAGAGACAAATGGGTGGCAGGACCACCGGCAGAACAGCTTCACAAGTGGAAGCCATGTCAAACAAATCTTATACATTTATTTGACTGGATAACTAGGGAAGTGGATCAGGAAAGGACAGTGGGTGTAGCCTGTCTGGACTTCAGTAAGGCCTTTGACACTGTACCACACATGAGGCTAATAAGTAAGCAATAAGACATGACAGGGTGTGCGTATAACATATTTTACGCACACCTAGGGGCATTGTAAGGCACGAGGCCTTGGCCAAGTGCGTTTAGCTCCTTGGTGTGCATAAAATATAGAATAATATATGGGATGGTGTGTGTAATGAGAAGTTTACATACACCTGAGGGGTTTATGTTAGCATCTAACCCCGAGGGTGTGTGTAAATTTCAAGTTTAAACACACTACCCCATATTTTATTTTATATAATTGCTGGGTTTCCCTTTTTTGCCTCAGCAATTATATAAAATAGTTTCCAGTGTATTCTCGGTTCGGTTTCATTTTAGTTCGGTGTCGAGATTTGCCATATTTTAAAATGTTTTTTTTCCCCTTTCGGCAGATTTTTGTGCGTTTTCACTGTATATGGGGAAAAAAAGAAAAGACCTTACCACTGACTTCTTCAGGTGGTTCTGTTTCGGATGACATGGGAGCGGTGAGTGGTCTTGACTGGTCGCGCTGCTGCGTGAGCATGTGCGTGTTTGCCGTTATAAACACTCCTTTATAACGGCAAATTATGCCACGGTTTCCCTATGGGAAAAAGGGGGAGCCTTTTATTATATATGTTATACGCACACACCCGGAGTGTCTTATTGCACTCATGAAACGACTCACTTAAGTTGTAAAATGAAAAAATACACATACCAATGTTTTAAAATAATTTAAACATTTATTTAACTAGATAACCTTATGCATGAGGGAAAATATGCCCTTTAAAGGGAAAGGGGGAAGGGCTTGATTGATAACAGTGGCATGAGCGGCAGCAATGGAATTAGTCAGTATTTCTGTACTCACTGCATTGCTTTCAATTATATTCTGATGGTTATCATTGAAAGAATCACTGAAGATCGTCTTCAGTAAAGGTTAGGTCACAACTAACATTGTAGATGACCGACATGGCAAGCAATGTGAGTATTCACTTTAGTGGGAAAAGCAGTGGCTGACAATTGCTTTGCCAACATTCTTTTGTACAGATCAGTGGGCAGTGATGTGGTGGGACTTGTTTTTTACAGTGCGTGGAACATATTTTACACCAGGCTATCAGCCAATTAAATGGCTTAATGTCCTCTTGCCATTTCATAAAGAAACTTAGCAGCCTGGAGGTGGAATACAAGGTGGTGAACTGGGTAACTAACTGGTTGAAGGATAGGAAGCAGAGGGTGGTGGTAAATGGCAGTCACTTGGAGGACGAGAGTGACCAGTGGAGTACCCCAGGGATCGGTACTGGGTCCTGTCCCCTTCATTGTCTTCATAAGTGACATTGCTGAGGAACTAGAGGGTAAGGTGTGTCTCTTTGTAGATGACACAAAAATCTGCAACAGGGTGGACACCCATGATGGGGTGGAGAGAATGCAAAGGGATCTCTGGAAACTAGAGGAATGGTCTAGTGAGTGGCAGCTGGGTTTCAGTGCCAAAAAGTGCAGAGTCATGCACCTGGGGTGGGGAAACCAGAAGGCTGTTTCTAAGATGGGGGAGGTACTTACAGTTACCAAGCAAGAGAGGGACCTTGGAGTAATCATATCTGATGAACTCAAGGTGGCAGGGCAATGTGACAAGACAGTAGGCAAGGCTAGTCAGATGTTGGGTTGCATAGGGAGGGGAATTTCTAGCAAGAGAAGGGGAGTGGTGTTGCCTCTATATCAGTCGTGTGTTAGATCCCACCTGGTGTACTGTGTCCAGTTCTGGAGGCTACATCTCCACACGGACATCAACATGGTGGAAGCAGTTCAAAGTAAGGCTGCCAAAATGGTGTGGGGGTTACGCAAGAACCCATATGAGGAGAGACTGTGTGAGATCAACATGTACTCTGTGGAGGAGAGGAGAGTGATAGTGGACATTATTGAGAGCTTTAAGTACCTCATGGGGGTAAACAAGGTGCAGGAGGAGAGTCTTTTTCACAGGAAGATGAGTTCCAGAACACGGGGGTATAACAGAAATGGTAAGGAAAGAGTTAATGGTTTGGATTCTCTAGCTGGTGTTTTTTTTTAGCAGTTTGGAAAAAAAACACACACAGGCTAAAATCCAAATTCCAGCAGCATCCACAAGCTGGAATTTGCAGTCCTCCCTAGCTGCTAGATAAGAGCTGGGTCATAAATCTCGAGTGGACATCTCCACACACACACAGACCTGCAGACACATACACAGGGCAGTTTGAATGGATTGGGTCATTCAAATATAAACTGAAGGTTAAAGTGAAATATAATTGGTCACTGATAGGTGTTCAGTCTGATTGGGGCAATTAAATACATACATGTTAGATGATTGGTGCATTCAAAGGGGAATAGGCATTACCTATTCTCAGGAGAATATATATGAGGCTGAAAGACAATGAAATGTTCTCTTTTGCTTTGGAAGCTGGGAGGGGAAACATAAGCTTGGAGCCTATCCTTGTAGCTATGTCCATGGGAGCTGACAGTTAGAATAGGGCTCAGTGTCTCTTAGAAGGACAGGAAAGGGTAAGTTTAGTTCTAGCATATTTCAGTAATAGCCTTCTTCTTTTGCCATCTGTTATTTAAAAACATTTGTTTACTTTTCCTGTATGACTGTTATTCTCTTGTGTTGTAAATATATCCTGTAAATGCTCGGTGCACTTTCTGTGAAGTAAAAAGCTATTTATTTGCTCAACAGTTGTGACTGTGATGCCATTTTTCTAAGGTAATATTTGGTTTCCACTGGCTGAGGTAAACTCTGTGTAGCATCCATACCCAGGGGAAGGCCTTTTTCAGACTTTACCTTGTGCAACTGCATGTTTGATTATTCAAGTTTGTAAGTTTGAAGGTTGGCTGGAGACAGTCCAGCTGGTGGCAGCGAATACCCGAGGACAGACACCTCTCTAAAAGCTGTTTCAGCACAGAGGGAGAGGTGGGTTGTCACAGGGGGCATGCAGTGAAACTTTGGGGGAGGGGCAGAGTAGTGGTTGCCTGGAGCAGCCTGCCAGAAGAGGTGGTGGGGGCGAAGACAGTGGGGAGCTTCAAACGTGTGGGATAGGCACATGGGTATAATAAGAGAAGAGGGAGGGATACCTGTGACCAAATAGGGTCCAGGGTGTGGTAATAGGCAGGGAAATAGGGCAGACTAGATGGGCATACTGGTCCTTTTCTGCTGACAGTCTATGTTTCTATGTTTTTGCACATTTGCTAACCAACTGCTAAATGTATAACCCCTTATTGAGCATAAATAATGCGTTTATCCTGATAGGACAACCTCCTCTTAATCAGTGGAACATACGTTTTGCTACTTTGACTATTCTTCAATGTTAACGGGTGTTAGTTTTAAAAATATATTGTCCAAAATGGACAACCCAGGTACCTGGAGAGCAAGATTCCTAAACTTAAGCATTTCCATTTATGACAAACTGGGGAGCGTACAACAATATACTGATCAACTTAACCCAGTCGCAGAAATTAATAGCCTCTAAAAGCAGTCTTAGAGAAGTTTGGCCCAGCTCTGCTGTTATAGCTGATGAGGGAATACCAATAGGAACACCCAAAACACTTTATAAAATGTGTTTTCATTTCTAGGTTTTCCTCATTAGTGCCTATCCAGACTTCAGTAGTATGTAGTGCTTCTGCTGTCAGCGTCGTAGTTGCTGGCTTCAATGCTGATTTCACTGAAAAGCCACTCTATTGAACTGAAAGAATTCGGAATGTGGTTGCTGTATTTTCATTGCTACAGCAGTACCTACTGTGTATTATCTGTCCAACTCAAGTCTGTACAGAATGTCACTCCGAGATAAAGAGTGCTTGACTGTTTCTATACTGTTTTATCTATGGTCTGGGCGTATTTATTCCTTACCATTTTCAGAATTTAATAATTTTGTTTTTGGCATTATTTAGTGTAAGTTTTAATCATTTGCAAAAAAAAACCCAAAACTTCCAGGGTTGCAAGATGTTTTTGTAAACCACTTGTTGACAAGGAAAGTAATGCAATGTCACTCGCATATGCAAGAGCTGATCTTTTTTGGGTCAGAATTGAGGGATAATAATAATCTGTGCCATTTAATTACATTATAAAAAAAAATGTTTTTGTGTGTGTGTGTGTTTTTTTTATTTATTTATGCTCCTTACCCCGGCCCCCAGCCCACCACTCCTTTGGGCTCGCCACAAGTTCCTTTGTGCCCGCAGGTCTCATCCCCGTTGCCAGCCTCCGCAGGTCATGGCCCATGCACTGTGTGTGGGGGGTGTCCAGCTCTAATCCTACCGGAAGGGCCCCTCCTGGTAGTGGGACAAGGAGAGGAGATGTCTGAATGCTACCCCTGGGGTAGACGCGGGGACGGAGGTGGTGTGCTCTAGGGACTGCAGCGTGGGGGGACAGGCGGACGTCTTCTGGTGGGGCTGGAACAGGCTCTTTTGCTGTTTTCTTGTGCCGCCCACCTCCCATATAGGAGAGCACTCCGGTGGCGACCTGGGGCAGGGACATCCGGCAGTGTGTGGTCACACATGCTGCCAAGGACATCATCACAAATCCCCCATCAGGAACCACTATAGAGCAGTGCTATTCCCCCCCGGGCTTCCTCCCTGCCAGCCACCACTCCTGACATCCGGGCTTGGGGCGCGAACCCAGATCGCCAGCATGACAAGCGAACACCCATCGCTCAGTGCCATGGGGCTGACTAAAAAAAAAAAACTTCTAATGTAAAGATTAAAAAACAGGGGAGCAAGAACCCACACGTTCTTTATTCCCTTATAAGAAACAAACTGATCTGTTAGGCACATTTTCTTGATTCATTATGATCATGCCTTTAAAGAGACCACTTTTCCACTTGAGAGAGATGAAGAGGAAATTTCTTGGAATATTGTAAATAAAATCTTACAGTAATGTGCTATCTCTGTTTCTGGGGGAATGTGGGTGTGAAATTTTGACAAATAATTACTCGTCCTTTTTGTTACTAATGTTCAATAAGCCTTATGGTCCCTGGAGTTAATTGCATTGATCATGGAGTCTCACTTTTTATAGTTACTCCTTTGATTCTGTAATAGCAATTTGTATGTGTTTCTGGCTATATTCATTAGTAAGTTCTCTCCAGAAGTTGTCCTATTGACTGTTCTTATCAAGTGGTTAAGCAACCTTTTTTCCTTTAACAAGTCCAATCGAACCAGGAAATCTAAACTGTGTTTTGGCTTAGATGGCTTATTAAGTCATGGAGTTAGTCTGGAAAATAATCCCTCAAGCATTTTATATTTCACATGAGCATCTGTTTCCGATAGCAGGGTTAGAGAAATTTCTGGGTCTTGCATGTTTCAGATTTCAGCAATAACCTGGGATTCTAATTTTGGATTCCACTTAATCCTGTTATGATTAACAGTAGAGATATTCTCATTTTTATCTTCAATCAAAATGGGATGAATCAAATGCTTTGAGGAAAGAATTTCCCTTTTGACCTTAAGAAGGAAATGGTCGCTTAATTTTTAAATTCAAGCTAGCCCAGCTGAGATGCAACATCTTGTTTTCAGTGGGGTCTTGTTTCTACCCATTCCTGCAGTTGAGTAGGCTTGAGCACTGAGAGGTTAAGTGATTTGCTGAGGGTCACGCAGTTAGTATTTGGCTCTAGCAGAGTTTGAACCAGTGATCTGATTCCCAACACCAGTGCGATAAACACTGGACCACGCTGCCTCCAGGGTTATGTTAGTGAGCCTGAGAAGGCAGGCTACAATGGAGTGGGAGTTTCTAAAGCCCAATTGGATGGAGATTAAGCCAGAATAGGAGTAAAAACAGGGAGAGAGAGTTGGGAGAGAAAGGAGGGAGATGGGGTGGTAGGAGTCACTAGCTTTATAAAGTGGAATGACTTTGGCCCATTTCCAAACACCAGGAACTGTACCTGTGAGGCAGGAGAGGTTAGGGAAGGCAGACAGGAGGAATGTCATAGTGGAGCAGAGAGGGATAGAGAAGTTTAGGACCATGCCCATTAGGGCAGGAGTGTAATTTGGGCTGAGAGGATAGTCGTAAGGATGATGAGTAAGAAAAAGAAATTGTAGTTTGGGGGGGGGGTAGCAAAAAATCTAAGGTGGCTGGGGGAGAGAGCACAGGTGGAGAAAAAGTCGTTGCAAACAAATACAAGAGATTGTCAAGCTGGCCTATCAGTATAGTGATCTTCTGCTTGCGGTGCTGACAACCTGGGTTCAGGAACAAGCCTGGAGCATCAGAGGTCCGACCAGGAGGAGGAGGTAGGGTGAGCATCCATTGGACTGTTCTCCGGGGGTGGGTGGTGGGGCCCAGTGTAAATGCGACTTCCAGTGGAGACTGGGAGTACAGCACCAGCTCGGGACCACAGAGAGAGGTGGAGACGATGGCAGATGTCTGTAGGGTGCGTGCGGGAGCACATGTGCCCGTGCTGATGTCACTGCACCTCCATGTCTCCAGGGGGCAACCGCAACATGGAAAAACCCATGCTTAGCTGCACCATGAAGATTCCACTCTCCATCCAAAAGATGCTGCCAGCATAGGGCCTTATGCACTACAGGGCGGGAAATGCACGCTGAAGGCGCATATCCCACCAGCGTAGCTCCACACCTGTGGACAGGTGCGCACCAGCCATATTCATCACAGGCCGCCACCTGTCCACGGGCTCGCCGCCCCTCCTCCCGGCGTGCAGGTCTACGGAGGGTGGCCATGGGTGGAGTCAGGGACCCAGCTGGGCATGGGTCCCTAAGTGGATCCCTTGTGTGGCACTGCGCTGATTCAGGTGCATGAATAGTCCTGCAGGCACCCGGATCCACGTGGTGAAGCCCCTGTGGCCAACAGTGCTCGCCTGGTGCACACAGGTCCCCCTGTCCTATGCCCGCCAGTGGCCTCATAATGCCGAAGCCCCCTCCAACACAGCAGCCCCTACCCCTGAGTGCAGTTGCTGGACCCCCACATCCCGACCAATGTATGGCTGTACCCCTCGGTGCCTGCCATACCCCTGACCAAATGGGCGGCCTGTGTGCACACACCAGAAACTTACCCCCCAACATGTGGCTGGCCATTCCCTATGATGTGCATGCCAACCCCCACACGCACACACAAACAATGAGGTACCACACCCGCCACCCAACTTGGCCCGGGGCCCCTGCTGCACCATAGTGGTCATCGTCAGCCTGGCTCCCGGGCGGCACCCCCATCCCAGTACCATCCTGTTGGTGCACACTTGGGATGACCAGCGGCACAGCCCCCTCACACCACCTGGCTGGTGGCCATCCAACTGTTGCCGGAGTGTGCTGCCTACTCCCAGCAACAGTTGGATGGCCGGCAGCCATGGTGGCACATGGAGGGCTGTGCCACTGGTCATCCGGGCTGTGGCACCGGAAGGAAGGCACGGGACTGGGGTGTTGTTGGTGCTGTGGGGGTGCAGTCATCCCTACCAGTATTGCGGGGCGGGTTCTGCATTGGGCTACAGGGGCCGGGTGGTCCAGCCAGACGTGCTGGGCAAGGGTTGCAGTGCTTCTGGGGAGGGGCATTCCCATCACCCAGCCAGGACTGCAATGTGGTTGGGCGATGCCACCCTGGGGTGGGGGCATGCATTCCTTGTCCTCAGTGTGTGGGCACCCGTGTGTGTTGGGGGGGGGGGGTTCCGGGCATGTGCCGTTGTGCTGTGTGCGTGGGGCATGGTGTGGAGCGCAGTTACTGCAGGGTTCTCCCTGACTTAACAGGTGCCCTCCTCTGCACCCCCATGGCCAGCACTGTGCACCTTAATACATGGTGCATAGTGCTGGCATGCCCCCAGCCTGCCTCCAGCGTGTTGCGGTTCACGGGCCCAGGGGATCAGGCACATTGGGGCTGCGTGCCTCCACTTAGTGCATCCTGCGCAGGGGGTGCAATGGGTGCAGAGTGGCTACGCGCCGCAGATAAGCGGCGTGTAGACATTCTGCACCATTGTGCATAGGCCCCATTATACTTAGCAGAATCAAGGTGGATCTAGGTCACTCCTACAGGAGCTCCACCATGGGAGTAAGCTAAGGGGGGCAGTTGGAGGGTACCGGGTGAGTCGGGTACTGTGAGGGGTTTTATATGGGGTAAATCCCCACCCAAAGCATGGTGATAAAATAAAAAATACAAGAGCAGGTACCTTCCTCAGTTTCGGGTGCAGCTGTGAATCCATGCTTGCAAACAGCTGCAAAAACAGCACAATAAAGCAGGAGCTGACCCAGGATTTGAATGAGTAACACTCCATACTCCCAATAAAATAAGAATTTTTGCAGTATACAGGATCAGCCCTTGATGAAGCAGAAGAGATTCTCGAATCACTGGGACTTGTCTGTGCTTTAGAGTGACTGAGGGACCACATCACGACTGTGCTGCGTGCATTACACTGGCTACTTATGTGATGATGTATCATTGTTAACATACAAGGCCCTACATGGTCTGGGACCTGATTATTTGAAAGACTTACTGGTTTCTTACCTCCCAACCTGACCCTCCGCTGATGCAGACTTGCTTGTCCCCACTTCTCACTTGAGACAATCCGGGGACAGAGCCTTTGGAATGACAGCTCCAACGTTATGTTACTCACTTTCAGGGAGTATTTGTTGTGCCCACATGATGTAGGCCTCTAAAGCATCACTAAAAACGTATTTATTTGAGCAGGCATTCCCAGCTAGCTAATATTAGCTGATTTGTGTTTCATGTATTTTATTAGCTGCTGTTTATTGTTGCAGTGTCTTATTTGTTTAAGTCTTGTTTATGTATTGTGACTTTGTTAAATTATGCACTGCTCCCTGAGCCTTTGGGAAAGAGTACTTTTTAAATAAAGTTTGCCTTGCCTTGCCTAATTGTGAGCACATAGTTTTCACAATACATTACTTGGCTCAAATCCTGGATCTGCTGCTCCTTGAGTGCACCATCTTTTAGGTTGTTAAATCATTAAAGGTAGAAACGACCTCATCGGGGTCAGCGAGTGTGGAACTCATAAGTCTGAGGACTGGGATGGATGAGTGTGTGGGCAGGTCCAAAAGGAAGGGGATGATCTTCTAGAACTTGAAGAGGCAGATAAGATTGTTCTGGTGACTGTAGGCGAAGTAGTATGACTTGGCTAGCCTAATGACCTTTAAGAGTTATGTAGCTGCTTGTAACTAATAAAGTTCTCAGGAAAGCCAGAGGCCTTAGGAGGGAGCCAGGCAGAGTCTCAAGCTTTGAGACAGACAGTGAGCTCAGCTGGAGCTGCCACTCCAAAGGCTTTGTCCCTGGCATGCTTGTCCTGAAATTTAAATGTGACATCATCTGTATCAGAGGATATAGAGATGAGTGGCCAATCAGTAGTAAGGAAGTAGGACAGCAGAGCTGGCCCAGTGGCACTGAGGGCTGAGGCGTTGGACTCCTTACCTCGCGCTACACCGGCTACCCGGGTTCAGGAACAACCTCGGGTCGCCAGGGTGCCAGCACGGAGGAGGGGAAGGTGGGAGAAGGATTGAGCAGTGGCCCTCCTCTCCCAGGAAGAGGGGGGTTGCCCACCCATAGTCTCGCCGTCACTGGATGGAGGTCCGGTGATAGGTGCAGACAGTACCTGAGCAACCAGTAGGGTGGGGCATCCCGCAGGGCATGTGTACGCGTGCCTCCACATGTGTGTGTGTCACATCGAGGATGTGCGGAAGTGGGAGTAGGGAAAAAAAACTAAAAGCAAAAAACTACTTACAGATAAGGAAGTAGGACAGCAGGTCAGAGATGTCAAGCAGCGTGAAAGACCGGAGCTAAATGATTTTGTGGCAGGGAACTAGACCATATGATGGTCATTGAGTGTCTCATGCAGGGTACAAGGCAGTTCTTGTGGGGGGTAGGAAGAAATAGGCTGTTGGTTAACTAGGATCTGCGGCCTATCCTGTAGGTAGGGAAATGGGCAGACTAGGTGGGCCAAGTGGTCCTTATCTGCCGTCAAAGTCTATGTTTCTAAGATTCTATGATAAAATGGGAGGTAGAAGGAAAGAACCTAGTCAGTTTAGTATGTTGTTAGAAGTCCAGGGACTGGGCCTTGTTGGTTCCAAGATGTGCTGCGTGAGTTAAAGACCCTGGATATTCTGAGCAAGTGTTTTTGAGGAGAGGGTGGACCAGTTAGAGTTAGTCACTTAGAAATAGGTGTGCAACTGAGACCGTGAGGGAAGAGACAGAGGGGAGAAGGTCAAGGATAGAGTCCGGTTTGTATCTCGGGCAACAGTAAGCACCAGTAATAAATATGGAAAAGGAGAAGGCTGGGGGGTGGTCTGCCAGGATGGAGCTTGTGCCAGAAAGGGGACAGAGGAGCAGTGTACTGCCTCTTACTGGAGGCTGAGGGACACGTACAAAGCCACCCCACCACCCATACTGCTTGGTTCTGCCTGAAAACAGTAGCTTGGGAGGGAGATTACTGTATCGCAAGTCCTGCGGAACAGCCTGGTTTTGGAGGTGACCTGTCTGTCTGGTGTAAGGTTAAGGGACAACAGCCTTAGTCTTCCAGTTTTAGGGAGGAGGCTGCAGATGTTGAGATGGAGAACCATTAGCCCTTTGGGGAGGGGGTAGGAGGGCAGGAAGGACCAGAGCTAAGTTATTATCTGCAACAAAAAATAGCATGAAAAGGATTAACTTAAGGGGAAATATTTGCTGACTGTGTGGAGGGTGGGGAATTAAGATGGGAAGTGGATGGAGAAGTCTCCAGAGGGATTCAAGATGGAGCCAGAGGGCCTTTAGGATATAGTTACTAGTGGGCGAGAGGGTACAAAGAGAAAGGCGAGATAAAGGAGAAGAGGGAGAGGCGGGGAAGTAAGAATAGAGGGTGAAGAACAGAGCAAAGGGGAAAAGCAGCATGCTGAGAAGGGAAAGGTTAGTTGGAGAAATAGGAAAAAAATAAATAGTGAAGGGGAGAGGGGAGGTGTGACAAAGGAACAGCAGAACTGCAGGGCAGCGACAAGACCATGCACCTGGCATCAGTTATGATCAGTAATAGAACATAAGTAATTCAATCCTAGTCAGGCAAATGATTGTGCTGCCGGCAGTGGGAGCAAAGGTTGTACAATATCCACGCAAGGGTAATTAAGGAGTTAGCAAACAAACAAGTCCTATAACTTCTATTTTTAACAAATCCCTAGGAGATGGTGTTAACCTTAAAGTATGGCAGGACACCATTGTGGTGCCCTTTTATAAGTAAGGGGAAAGGCTGTAGACCAGTGAGTCTGACCTCTGTAGTGGGAAAGGTACTAGAGTCCATTATAAGAGATGAAATGGGGAGTGATATCAAAAGTAAGAAGCTGAAGAACCGTACACAACACTGCTTTAAAAAGGGTAGGTCATCTATGACAAACCTAGCAAATGTCTTCGAGCCTATGAGTAAAGCATTGGATGAGGGCAAACCAGTGGATATGGTCTACCAGGACAACTGCATTACAGTAATAGATACTGGGAGAACTTCTTTGTCTCAGTGATAACAAGCCCTCTGGTCGGCCCTGTCTTGGGCTGATTGGGGGAAGATTCAAGGAGATTGACAGGAGACGCTTCGTTACAGGAAGGATAGTGTCTGGGTAGAATGAACTCCCATCTGAGGTTGTCACTCTGAAGACAGTGTGGAGGGGTTGAAAAGAGGGTGGGATGCGTGAAGATCAGGATTGGGGTGGGGGAGGGCCCATTCTGATCTGTGATTCAGGGGCACCATAGTCGAGCAGACTTGACACACCGTAAGACCTTTTTGTGCTGGCTGTTATGTACGTTCGTATGAAGCAGTGTCTGAGGTCGAGAGTGGCATGTGTCGGAAGCTATTGGATTGTGCATTTGGGAGTGGTGTGTATTGTCACAGCTGCTGGATTCTGCAGTCAGGAACAACTGTGAGCAGCTTTGATGGAGTGGGTTGATGGGTATGGCAGCTGCATCGTGGAAGGCCTGGTTTCTGAGGAGCGAGCTGGAACATTGAATGACATGGCTGTTGGTGAGAGAAAGTGGGGCAAGGGGTTTTGCTCTGTGTTGCTGCAGTAACTGTTTTGTTTGATGATAGGCAATTTGCTAATGTAACCCCTAGATGGCGCTATCCCAGGGGCTACTACCCCTGCCTGATTTGCCACTAACAGGTTGAGGGGCCTGGATCCAATGGCGGGTGCCTCCACCCAGAGGTCAGGGTTTGCAATAGTTAAACTTACTTGGTCACAGCCCTCTGGGACACTGCAACCCCCCTTTCTTCCCACTAGTGGCCCACACAATATAGCAGAATTACCTTCACAGTATACACTTACCCCCAAGGCTGGTTCAGGCACCGGACATCCTGTAAAATAAGATACAGTGCAACAATCACAGTACAGTACTTTAACATAGACAAATACCTCAGGCAGTATAACTTTGTTGAAACAAACAGCTCTGATTTATTTAGGGGATATAACAAGGACAGGGGAAATCAGGTTAATTAGCTTATCACTTACTATCTACCTATGGCTCTGTGCATTAGGCCTATCCCTACCAGTTACTGTCCCTGGGTACCCAAGCCCTAGTGGCTAGTCCAAACCGTGGCAGTTGGTAGGTCTCTTTCACACAGTGAAAGGAGAATTAAACAGTCAGCAGTACAGTAATTCCATTTGGATTTAATGTGCAATTCAACAGGAGCGACCCCAATTAGTACTCACGACCTCCAAAGAAGATATGGTCCTTCAATGTCAGCAGGGCTACTTTTGATCTCCAAGAGACTCCTCACACATTTATATGGTAAAAAAGAAAGCACTATACCAGGCAGGCTGCATCTGTATCCCAATCGCAATTACTGCACAATAACCAGGAGAACACACAGCAGATTCGGTTCCTGACAGACCGAGTGTAATTCAACAATTTCTTCAGTCTTCTACAGGGTGAGCCTGGTTTCTACTCTTCAGAGATCCTTTGATTCTTTTCACAGGGGCAGTTCAGTCCTAACAAGCAGTTACACAAGTTGTAGACCCGGAACTCTGGGCCTTGCACACGTTTTTGGCTGAAACTGTGCACTGAAGGAGGCTTACAGTTTCTTTCCCCTTCACTTTCAGATCTCCAACTGAAACTCCCAACAGACAAAAACTGGCACTTCCTTTGAGTTCCTCCCAGTTCTTGACTGATTGGCTGTCACTCACAATAGACTGCTGCTGTTGGTCCAAAAAGGCACTCAAGTCTCAAACTACATCTCCCAGAGTCACTGCCCATACAATCCTCTTGTGGCTGGCTCAGATTATGAGTCCCAAGTTCTGATTCGTCCAAGGCATCATTTTAGAGCTAGTTTACCCCACACTGATTGGTCCAGTTCAGCAGTTCAAAACCAGAATGGGGAACTAGGCAGACAGTTCTGACTGCAAAGAAAGCAGGTTAGACAAACTGTAATTTTATTATTACTGTAAATGATTTCTGGCAATCAGGTTACATCTTTCAGACAGGTTCCCTTTGCACCCTAGTGACTGCAAAATGGGGTGAATTGGCAGCAGTCAGTGGTACTCAATCAAAGAAACACACAGTCCCCCATACAACTAATTATGTCTGCAAGCAGACAGCTCTTAAGAGACAGTACCAGAGGTTCTAAAACACTCACTGATAAATGGCTTAAATGCCAAACACCATTCAGGCTTGGAGCATTCAAGCAAGCTCCTGAAGTCTTTGGGAACCCCATTTGCAGGGGGTTAGCACCCTTCCTGGCCTGGGAAGCTTGACGTCCGCGTCAAGCAAGTACCCCCATAAGTTTCAACTGCAACCATATACATTTGCATTAGGGTTCTAATATGTAATCATCAGTCAATATATCATTTTACCAAGAACACATTTCTGAAACATTGCAGTACGCTCTTACTTTTTACAGTATTACATACACATTGTACCATAACTCTCAAGTTATTACCTCTGTACATGAAACCTGAAGAGAGGGGACCCTTCCCTATCAGTTACCTTGGGGCTGGACGGGGCAAGGGCACCATACTTAGAGGGCAACACAAGTAACTTGGAGTTAGCACTAACGCTCAGTTTGGGCAATGAGCTCGGGGACACATACACTCCTTTATGGACAACATTGAGAGGCAGATCCACTGGCCGGCCCAGGGAATCATAACTGAGGTGCACCACAGGCTTTACAGCTCGACCAGTCTTTCTAGGGGAGCTGTTACAGTCTCTGCACCTGAGCCTCATTTTCAGCATTGTTCTCACTTGTCAGGAGTCTCCATGGGGGTAGAGGAGGCTAGAACTTGGGGCACTTTCAGCTCCAGGAGTTACAGTTTCTGAGTCACAACATTTTGGCTCGCATGGAGAGCTTTCAGACACTGGCAGTGGACTGTCAGGGCACTCAAAATACTCTTCTTGTTCGGTGTATCACCAGTCTGCCCCAATCTATCATTTTTCTCCCTGAAAGCTCAAACAGTTCAACCATGCACAATGATTCCATTTCATCTGATCTGATGCTTGTACTTCACTTTCTGGGAGCATTGGCTCCAGGGATGAAGCTTGGGGCATAGACAGTCCAGAAGGCCCAGCTTTGTCTCCAGTATTGATTAGGGATTGCCCGAAACAATTGACTCAGTTCGTAAGAAGGATAGTATTCAAAGTCACTCTCACTTTCTTCTGATATGGACTGACAGTCATGCTCAACTGGGACTTGTGCAGGGGAACACTTTAACTCTGCTTCTGTAGGTGCAGACTTCGTGATCTTTTCTTAGCAGCAGCTCTAGTCACTGGTCCAGAGGGGCATCTTCTGGGGCTCAGACTCAATCAGGATTTGTCCAATGGGTAGTAAATGATTTCTATGCATTGTTTTTTCATCTTGAATTGTTCTCAGGCCTTACTTTGTACACTGGCAGATCATCTAGTTTGCCACTACAGTATGTGGGGGAGATGGTGCCATCTGTCAGCTAATCTTGTGTTTGCCATGCAGTCCCAGATTTCTTAGCAATGCCCGATCTCCCTCCTGGAGTTCTGTGCTTTCACCTTTTATCATACCTTTCTTTGTTGGCCGATTTCTTTTTGGCAATATGGTTTGAGCCAGTTGGTACGCATGAGTTAGTTGGGCTTTTAACTTTTGCACATACTGTAAATAGTTGTCAGCTTGAACCCCATCAGGAGAGACCCCAAAACACACATCTACGGTAGTCGAGCTTTCTTCCAAACATCAGGCGGTGGGGAGAGCCAGTGGCATCACTTTTGTTTGGTTATAGCATGTACCAGGGTGCTAATTTGTTTGGCTCCATCTAGGCTTGTCCTTTGGGTGCAGGGTGCCTAGCATATCTAGCAAAGTGCGGTTGAAGCGTTCAGGCTGTGGGTCCCCTGGGGTGGTAAGGGTGGTTCTGGACTTTCTCACTCCCCACAGAGAAAGCATCTCTTTGATCAGACGACTCTCAAAGTCTCTCCCTTGATCAGAATGGATTCTTTGAGAGCCCCATAGTGAACAAAAGTTTTCTCGAGTACTTTGGCTACAGTGGATGCTTTCTGGTCTTTGGTGGAAAGCTTGGGCATATCTGGTGAAATGGTCAGTGACCACCAGCACATTACTGATATTTCTTTGATCTGACTCCAAACTCAGAAAATCAATACAGAGATCAGCTCCATGGGTGCACTGGTGGTTATGTTAACAAGGGGGCAGCCCTCTGGGCCAAAGCTTTCCTCTGTAAGCTGGCGACTACAAGTTCGTATGTGTTGCTCCACATCAGCCCCCATCTTAGGCCAATAGAATCTGGATCTCACCAAGTCAAGTGTTCTGTCTATACCAAGGTGCCCCATGTGGTTGTGCAAGGACCTCAATACTAGTCTCGAAAGGCAGTGGGCAGCACCAGTTGTTGTTTGTCTACTTGTCCCCTCTGTCTACTGTTTCTCTATATAACAGTTTATTGATCAGTTTCAACTTAGGACCTTCTTTTGTATAACAGTGCAGTTCTCAAATCAGTGGGCGTAATTTGGACACATCTTTTCCTGCATAGAGGGCTTCTAAAGCTGATTTGATCATAGGATCGCGGGATTGAGCCCGCCGAATACTGTCATTGTCCAGCTGAGGCAGTGCACCAATGTCTATTGCAGAAAAGTGGCAACAAGCAGCAGGTATGCAATTCTCAGAGGGTCCCAAGCAATCCACCATGCAGTCCACTGCGTCCGTGGACATTTGTTCCTCCCTGTCAAACTTCCGGCAGAGTGCCCGAATGTCAGGTTCTGCCAATCGGACCCAATCATTCTGGGAACAGGCCTCCGGAGAAGCATCAGCATCTATGTGGTTCAGACCTGCCTGTATTTGAGAGCATAGTCATATGTAGATAATGCAGAAAGCCACCTGTGGCCAGTGGCATCCAACTTAGCTGAGGTCTGCACATAGGTCAAAGGATTATTGCAGTTTTACTAGTATTTTAGCCCCATACAAGTACTCATGGAATTGGTCAACAATAGCCCACTTCAAAGCTAGAACTCTAACTTATGTACAGGATAGTTCTTTTGGATGGGGTCAGGTTTCTACTGGCAAAGGCCACTGGTCTCAGGCCATTCTTCGTAGCTCTTGGTACAACACAGCCTCAACCCTTGCAATGTAGCATCAGTGTGCAGGGCGTAAGGTTTTCTTGGATCGGCAAGGCCAGCACTGGAGCATGGGTAAGTTGATATATGATCTCATGAAAAGCAGTCTCACAATCAGGAGTCCAGCGGGCCCAAATACTTCCACTCGGATGAAAATACACTCTTTCAGTCTTGAGACGCTGACTTTTGGTATTTTTGTGGGTTGGGGATACCTTTGAGTAAGGTTAAGTAAAGGGCGGATCACTCTTGAATAGTCCTTGATGAAGCACCGATAATAACCACAGAATCCCAGGAATCTTTGCAGTTCTTTTAGATTTTGGGCTGTGGCCAGGTGGTCAAGGCCTCAACTTTACTTGGGTCGGTCTCTATTCCCTCGGTGGATACTATGTCCCACATACTTTACTGATGTTTGAAAGAATTGACACTTATCAATGGACAGTTTAAGACAAAGTCCTCAGTCGATCCAATACCTTAAATAATCTGCTCTCATGTTCCTCCAGTGAGCTGCCAAACACAATAACATCATCTAGGTATACCAGGCACTCTAGTAAGTTCATGTCCCCACTGCACGCTCCATCAATCGTTGAAAAGTGGCTGGGGCACCTGGAATCCTTTGAGGCATCCTCATGAATTCATAGAAGCCAAGCGGACAGATAAAGGTCTGTCTTCTCACGGTCCTCTGGGGCCATCGGGATCTGGTAGTACCCACATGGAGATCCAGCACAGAGAACCACTTGTTCGCTTAGGCAGTCCAAAGCATCCTGAATGCGGGCATTGTGTACTGATCAGGATAGTCCGCCGGTTTAAGGTGCGATAATCCACGCACATCCTTACTGTCCCATTCTTTTCCTCATCACACAATGGGGAAGCATAAGGGCTTCTGGATTCTTGTATTACACCAGCATAACATCTTCTTGCAGATGCCGCTCACATCATCTATATCAGCAGGTGCCAGGCGTCGGACCTCTCACGAAATGGTCTTTCGTCATGCAGCCGGATATTGTGCTCAGCTCCTTGCACGCATCCTACGTCCCATTCCTTTAAAGAAACACCTGGTCTCTGGGCAAGCTTCTCACTGATCCTCACTTTCCATTCAGCTGGCAGCGGGAGTTGTCAAATCAAACAAGTCAGGCGTTACTCCTGTCATTCTTCCTTGAACTCTTGCTGCTGGGTAGCACTGCAGTGTCTGCACAATGCACATTAGCCAGGATGCAACCTCTATTTACTCGAATGTCTCTTTCAGACACATTATGAACTTGGACCATTACCCTTCTGGCATAAGCATGGGCTCTAGCGGGCAAAATACTAGGCTTGACCAGCAGTCCTCTGGCAATTTCCCCGCCTGGTGCATCCAACATTAATATTTTATTCTTAACATCCTTTCTGATAGGACCTCTCCTATAAGGTACATCTGGGCATTGGTTGAGGATCAGAGACTCAGGATCCTTCTTCCATACATTCCGACCGTGTTCCTCTGGTTCTATATTTTCAGCATCTCCTGTGCCTCATAGGCCTTCTTAATTAAAGCGGAACTCTTTAAAGCTCTACTAGTCTTTGACCCTGTTTTCATAACACAAATGTGCCAGCCTTCTGAACATATGAGCATTTGTTCCAATCAACAAAGGGACACCATCTTACAGTCCAGTGGGGGACACACTAAGGCTAGGGTCTCTACTTGTTCGACCACTCCAGCCACGGAGGTGGGGAAAGACAGCCAATTCGGATATACCCAGAATAGGGTAGGCCTTCTCACTTAACCCCCATACATGCAGTCCTTCTAATGGTTGTAAGGCGCACGCCTGACAAATGCTTCTGATACCAATCTTGAAACATAATTGTCACTTGGGAGCCACTGTCTAATACAGCTCTTGTAGACACTCCATTTACCTTACAGTGGTCTCCATGGAGGGACCCACTATTCTGGACCAGTCTGGAGAGGCGGTAGTGGGGGGCCTGGGCAACTGACCTTGCCACAAAGGGACGGAATTAACATTTTGGTGCCCTCCACTGGGATCATTTCGGTGCACCTCTTAACCACTGATTTGTTCTCCGAAGCCTCCTTGTAGCCTATATGCAACTTTGTCAGTGTCTTTTGGGATTGGCATTCCCTTTTCATGTGCCCATCCTTCCCACAATTATAGCAAAACATACTTTTTGAGTTTGAGCTGGCCGAGTGCCACACTGGGAGCCAGGGCGGGGGTATTAACTGGAAACCTTGGTGCCATCTCTGTCTGCAGTGATAAGCATTTGGAGACATCTCGTCAGTTTCTCCACTTCCATGGTCAAGGAATCGAGTTCGAGCTGTTATCAGCAGGAGATACATGGGTGGTATCCCCACCCCATATAGCAGATGCAGTCGGATATAGGTCGGGGCCCGATTTGCAGGCGTGGCCTTCATAAAGGGACTGTTTTTGAATTCGGATCTCTCAACAGTTCGCCCCATTGTGGCATATCTTTTTCCTTATCAGAGCACTCATTGACTGCCAACCTCTGCCCTGAACTTCACTTGATGGGCCACCCTCAGTCACTCGGGTCATAGCCACAGCTATTGGTGCAGGTCCCTCCAGTGATCGCCTTTTCTCAACTCCAATTTCTCTCATTAACTCATCATAGGAGGGTGGGGTTCCAGTCGATTTGCCAGGCGTAACTGAAGCAACAGCAGTTCTGAGAAGGGGCAGACTTAAGGATTCTGTCCAGTCTGGTTCGGTCCAGTTCAATCAGCTGGCAAACTACCTTTCTTTGAGGCATTCTTGCAACAATTTTTCCAGCCGAGAGACATACACAGACAACAACTCCCCTTGGTACTGTTGTGCATTTCTTACTCTCCATAGGTCCTCATCAGAATCTGGGCTCCCATACACATTCTCCAAGGCCTCCAAGATAGGCTTGTGCAGTCGCCTAGGGTTACTGGCCCGCTTAGCACGGATGGTAGCCAGGGCAGGACCTCGAGGCTCTCACTAATCCTTCTTCGCTGGGCTTCCGAGCATTGCCATTCTAGCACTTGGGGGCAACATAGTCTGTCCGGTCTCCCAGTCATCCTCCCTTGGGGGTGGGAGGTGCCAGAGAAGATCCTCAACCTTCCGGTAAGAGTCGTGACTAATGGCAGGTGCAGAAATAGGAGTCTGCATTGGTTCAGCCACCATTACGGGTACTGGAGCAGGAGAGGTGTTGGGGAGGAACATCTCTAGGTGGCAAGAATAGTTTCTTCCAAGTCCTCCACAGTTTTCCTTCTCCCAGCAACCATTTAGCAAATTTCTCCTCAAAAGTTTCAGATAGTGGTGGGGGCTCATTCCCAGGTCTTTACTGTCCTTAGTTATCACTCTCCAAGCAGTGAGGCTCCCTCTGGGTAATGGTCTGTGGTACTTGGAGCCATCTATGGGATCCTTAAACTCTACTAGGGCCAGGAAAGTGTGGGTGAGCAGATTAGTGGCCGACCCACCACCACAGGATTTGTAAACTTCCACCTTGGAAAGTACCCCTGCACAGTGTCTATTGATACCCAGGGGATGTCCAGGATAAGCATAGCATTTTGGGGGTCGATCTCCTCCTCAGTACACCACTCCACCAGCCGTGCACAGCCACTTCTGTCGGGTACCCATATTATTTATTTATTTATTTTTTTTTCCCTTAACAGTGGTTTGTAAATATGGCCACTAGAGGACACACAATCCCAGCGGTGCCTCAAAATGTAACCCTAGATGGCTATCCCAGGGCTACTACCCTGCCTGATTTGCCACTAACAGGTTGAGGGGCCTGGATCCAATGGTGAGTGCCTCCACCCAGAGGTCAGGGTTTGCAATAGTTAAACTTACTTGGTCACAGCCCTCTGGGACACTGCAACCCTTTCTTCCCACTAGTGGCCCACACAATATAGCAGAATTACCTTCACAGTATACACTTACCCCAAGGCTGGTTCAGGCACGGGACATCCTGTAAAATAAGATACAGTGCAACAATCACAGTACAATTACTTTAACATAGACAAATACCTCAGGCAGTATAACTTTGTTGAAACAAACAGCTCTGATTTATTTAGGGGATATAACAAGGACAGGAAATCAGGTTAATTAGCTTATCCTTTACTATCTACCTGGCTCTGTGCACAGGCCTATCCCTACCAGTTACTGTCCCTGGGTGCCCAAGCCCTGATGGCTAGTCCAAACCGTGGCAGCTGGTAGGGCCCTTTCACAGTGAAAGGAGGAATTAAACAGTCAGCAGTACAGTAATTCCATTTGGATTTAATGTGGCAATTCAACAGGGAGCGACCCGAATTAGTACCACGACCTCCAAAGAAGATATGGTCCTTCAATGTCAGCAGGGCTACTTTTGATCTCCAAGAGACTCTCACACATTTATATGGTAAAAAAGAAAGCACTATACCAGGCAGGCTGCATCTGTATCCCAATGTAATTACTGCACAATAACCAGGAGAACACACAGCAGATTCGGTTCCTGACAGACCGAGTGTAATTCAACAATTTCTTCAGTCTTCTACAGGGTGACCTGGTTTCTACTCTTCAGAGATCCTTTGATTCTTTTCACAGGGGCCAGTTCAGTCCTAACAAGCAGTTACACAAGTTGTAGACGGAACTCTGGGCCTTGCACACGTTTTTGACTGAAACTGTGCACTGAAGGAGCACAGGGTTTCTTTCCCTTCACTTTCAGATCTCCAACTGAAACTCCCAACAGACAAAACGGGCACTTCCTTTGAGTTCCTCCCAGTTCTTGACTGGATTGGCTGTCCTCACAATAGACTGCTGCTGTTGGTCCAAAAGGCACGAAGTCTAAACTACATCTCCCAGAGTCACTGCCCATACAATCCTCTCTTGTGGCTGGCTCAGATTATGAGTCCCAAGTTCTGATTCGTCCAAGGCATCATTTTAGAGCTAGTTTACCCCACACTGATTGGTCCAGTTCAGCAGTTCAAAACCAGAATGGGGAACTAGGCAGACAGTTCTGACTGCAAAGCAGGTTAGACAAACTGTAATTTTATTATTACTGTAAATGATTTCTGGCAATCAGTTACATCTTTCAGACAGGTTCCTTTGCACTCCTAGTGACTGCAAAATGGGGTGAATGCAGCAGCTTGAGTGGTACTCAATCAAAGAAACACACAGTCCCCATACAAACTAATTATGTCTGCAAGCAGACAGCTCTTAAAGAGACAGTACCAGAGGTTCTAAAACACTCACTGATAAATGGCTTAAATGCCAAACACCATTCAGGCTTGGAGCATTCAAGCAAGCTCCTGGAAGTCTTTTGGGAACCCCCATTTGCAGGGGGGTTACACTAAGTTAGGGTGTTTTTGTGAGACTGTAGAGTGGTTTGGGTGTTGGTAAGGTGTGATTTTCGGCATGTGAATTTCCTGGTTGGTTTGATAGTTTTTTAATTGATGTGTTAACTGGTCATTCGATTTGTTGATTAGCTTTCTATTTCTTTCTAAAACTTTACACTTTCATCTACTGCATATTCATTCTTATGAGGGATAATAGGTATCTCTAGCCTGAATGGCAAAGGAAATGTATTCTATTATTACCCAAAAGATCTATCCCTATAGCAGCACTCTTTGTGTGATGCCTTGCGAATATTGCTCTTGTTAAATGTTGCACTGGTACTTGTCCTACGTGTTCTGATTGAGGAGGGGTATGAGAAGTTCTTTATAAGTGCATTTTATGATCAATTTTGTAATCCTTCTGTGAGATACTTGTGAGTAATGAACTTCCATCTATCCCTTCCTTTCTCTTTCCCTTTAACCTCATTACTCTAAATACACTTTATATATTTTTAGTTAGATAATCAACTTTCTGAGATAGTTATATATTATTTTTGGGGATAAATATTTTATTTAACACTTCGGAATTTAGCTTTGAGCGATGAGCTCTTTTACAAAGGTCCCACGTCAAGAGACAATACAACAGTTACACCAGTTACAATGGTACAATTCACATAGACAGAAATACAGGTTTCTAACATAGGAATACTAGCTGGACAAGACAGTACTTTGTAGTTGATTACAAGCAGGTGCAATTAACAAGTTAGAGAGGTATAACCAGTTGCCTTGGGAACAGGCATTGTCACAAGTTTCAGGTCCTAAATTCTTCTATGTAGTTACAGGTAAAGGGAGGAGGGAGAGGAGTGCGGGAGACGGGGATCAACATTTCTCTGAGAACACCTGTATTTGAGTATTTGTGAAATATTCATGAATAAATTATGTAAGTTAGAGGTATAGAGATGCATATTTTCTTAATTTTGTTAATTTTACCTGTTGTACCTTGCAGTTATAAGATTTCATTTAAGAGATTATTGATCAATTTAGTACAATCTTTAGATGGTAGGTAAACATACTAACATACTAAAATGCCAGCAGAATAGACCTAACGGTCTTTTATGTCTGCTTGTTTGATCAGCTCCCGCCCTGGGAGCTGACCTTGCTGCCCCCCTCTCCCTCTCTGGTTTCTCCCTTCCCAGTCCCAAATATTCTCGCTGCACAGGACTTTGCTTCCAGAATCCTTCCCCTGTACCTGTCCAACCCCCTCTTGAACCCCTCCACCATCTCTGCCTCCACCAGCCCCATGGGCAGTGCATTCCATGGCTCCACCACCCTCTCAGTGAAGTAGCACCTCCTTATTTCTCCCCTGAATCTCCCCCCCCCCGCTTCCACCCATGCCCTCTAATTGCTCTCCCCCTCCTTCCTTCGGAACACCCCGACTGCTCCTCCCCTATTTAACTATTTACAAATTATATCTAACTATATTAAACAATATATCTTCTTTGAGGATATCTCTTGCAGCAGGCCGCACCTTAGGAACCTCAGCCGCCAGGGGTCAGGACCACATTGAAGCTTTTTTGGAAGCAGCCTTAAGTGGGGCCACCCACAGTGACATCCCTATGTTGACGTCTCCCTATATAGCTGTGGGCTGCCCCAGGCCCTCCTCAGTTCTTTTTCCACTGTTGACCATCGCATCAGACTCCACGGAGCACCGTCACTTCATTCAACCACCATTTCTAAACCGTCTGAATCCTTTTTCCCTGGTTTGTTGTTTTTCCTTTCGCTCCATAGTTCTTCACTTTAGTTTTAACTAATGTGATCCCTTTCCCTCAGTTTATGTCCAGTTCAAACTTGCTTTCCAGTTGCTACAACTGCGGACAGAAAATCTTTGATAAAGATCTCCACAACTCCTGTGTCTTTTGGCTTGGCGCCAGCCATGACATCAATGCCTGCAAACTTTGCTGTGGCTTCAACCAGGCCACCCGTTGACTCCGCCTAAAGGAGCTTAAGGCATACCTCATGGAGCAAAAGGTGGCCATCTTAGAGAAGAAACTCCAGACCAGAAGCTTCCCTGCTTCCCTGGCCCCGTCATTAGGCAGAGCCCGGGACAAATCCTTGTCAACGAAGCATTGCCACTGGAAGAAGGGCCATTCCTCCCTCAAGCGGTCTCGGTTGCCACGCCCTGCACCAACTGATCCAGGGCTGTTGTCCTCATAAACGACGCTGCCCGCTGCTTCCCCTGCCATTTTGACTACATGGCAGGTTCTGGCAGCCCTCACCGCTGTTGCAACTTAGGCCAGCGGTGCCTCGTCATCAGTGGGTCCATCCCAGCTCCCACCGATGCTCCTCACTGCCTCCCTCAACCTATCTGCCATGGGGGGATGCTGGCAGTGCGACACGTTGGCTCTGTCGATGGGGGGGTCTTCCTCACTGGGGCTTCCTCCTTTGCCCCCACCTACTTGCCTTCCCCTGCTGAACCACCCCTTCCTCTCCAAGGCACTCAGTCAGGGTATATAGCTGGTCTGCTTACAGCTAGTGACAGGCATTTCTGGTTGGACAGTTGTCCTAGCCTGTCGATGCCCTTCCCTACCTCCCTGGGGCTGCAAGATACTCAGCTAGTTCCACAGCCCGCACTCATTCTTTCCTACCCTTCATTGGTGATTCCGTCATCGCAGTGGCCTCTTTTCCCTCTGGCGCCACCTCCTGGCACTTTGTCGACAGCTGTCACTGCTGATGTCTAGACCCTATTCTCCTTGGCCCTGGACCTTGTCCAGTGGGTTGCCCTGGCTCCCACCCCATCATTGGTAGCACTCACTTGCATGTCTGAGGTACCCCTGCACCGTCCATTGATGAGGGCCGCTCCTTCACACTCATCTATGTCCTCAGTTCCCCTCTCGAAACCTGGGGATGACGATGACAACTGTTATCATCCGGATTTCCTCCAACCGGACGAGGATGATGATAACAATGAGGGGGGTGCTGGGCACAGATCCCCTTCCAGCACCTCTACTGTTTCATTCTCAGGGGATGACACATCCAACTATGTGCCTCGATCCCCCTCCTGATGTGCCCTCCTTTGGAGCAGTCATGCGCCAGCTGCAAGCAGCCATGGGCTTTGATTCTGTAGAACAAGATGTTTCTCGAAGGAACTTGGCAAACTACTAGCATCTGCCAGAGTCTCCACCCCTGGTCAAATCCCCCCATCATTGACACTTACGAAGATGCTATCCTAGCCATCTGGTATATGCCACACCTGGTCCCTTCTATGTCCAGGAAGGCAGACAAGCTGTATCAGGCCCCCTTGGTCAGGTCCTTTTTCTCCAGGCCCTCGAAGACGGACTCGGTGGTCATCAATGCAGCCCATGACCACTCTAAATGACCACAACATCTCAGCTCCCTTCCTCCTGGCAAAGAATCTAAGAAACTAGACCTAATGGGGAAAAGGGTTTTTGCTTCCTCCACCCTAGCCATCAGGGTCCTCAGTTATGTCAGTCATATGTTAAAGTACCAGGCTGAACTCTGGGGCACCGCCAAATCGGCTGCCCAGTCCCTCTCTGAGAGTCCTCAAAAACAAGACATGCTAAAGGCCCTCCAGTCTGGTGCTGATGTAGGGGAACACTTGCTATGGGTGGTCTGCAGTGCCATGAATGCCTCGGCTAGAGCCTCGGTGGTAGGCATTTGCCTCCAGCGCTACTCCTGGCTCAGGATGTCAGGATTCACAACTGATGTCCAGCAATTAATCCTAAATGGCCCTTTCAGGGGACATAAACTTTTTAAAAGTGATATGCAGGATGTCCTCGGTGACCTGCAGGCTTTGAGTAGAACCCTGCATTTGGTACATTCCCTCTTCCACACACACCAGAAGAGTGATTAGAGGGTGCCACCTTCAAGCAGCCCACCAAGTGAAAGGCAGCTGCTGCTTTGCCCACCCCTGCCAACCCCAACAAGTCCACAAGAGCAGGAGGAGCAGAGCCCACTGCGGGTCCCACCTCAGCTGGACTCCTTGCCCGACCACCCTCATCCAGTTCCCCAGGATGCAGTTGTAGGGGGACATGAAGCAAGTAAAGATTTACTCCCATTGGAAAAGAAGGATATTTCAGGAGTAATGGTCCCCCATAAGCACTTAGTATCTGTGGAAGAAATAGCAACGGAATTAAAAAAGATTAAGATAAATAAGGCTGTAGGCCCTGATGCTATTCCAAATTGGGTATGGAAGGAAGGTGTTGACTTGCTTGCACCATAGGTGTGTCATTTTTAATAGATAAATGTTGAGTGGTGAAATTCCTTTACAGTGGAAGCAGGCAAAGGTTGTTCCCCTTCCTAAAATTGTGACACCTAAAAATATGTCAACAGATTTTAGACCAATTGCTTTAACATGTAGGGTTTCGAAAGTATGTGAAATGTTTATTTGTAGATGGATTACGGAGGTTGTGGAGGGGGTTTGGGACAAAAATCAGTTTGGTTCCTCGAGGGGCTGCTCAACTGTTGATGCTGCTTTAAAATTTTTGGAACTAAATATGAAAGCTTGGAATTAAGGAAACAATGTAAGGGCTGTTTTGGTAGATTATAAAAAAGTTTTTGATCTTATTGATCATGGGATGGTAATACAAAAATTGCAAAGTTTACACGTGCCAGTGTATAGTGAATTGGGTGGCCAGTTTTTTGCAGGGAAGATCACAGTGGATTGAGATGGAAGGCATGAAATCTGAGGTTGTGGGCATGTGTGGTGGGGTCCCTCAGGGAACTAGATTGGGGCCGTTATTATTTTTGATTATGATAAATGATCTAGACACGAAGGGCCTATGTATAAAGGGCGTAGATGATACTACAGTATTGGATATTTGGGAAAATGTTGAAGATAGTACTATGCAAAGTGATTCAGATTATATAGAAATGTGGTCTGAAAAGAATTTTGTGCAAATCAATCCTACAAAAACCAAAGAGATACATTTTGGTAAGCAGAATAAATGGACTGTGATAAAAGGATTGTCTTTTGCGGGTGAGGATTTAGAATTAGTAAGAAAAGTGAAATATTTGGGATTTATTTTTCAGAATGATTTTTCTTGGGCAGAACAGGTTTTAAGCATGGTAAAGAAAGCAAATAGTAGGTTATATTTTTTTAACTAATGATATGTGCATGTTTGAATGAATCAGAGTTGGTTTATTATTTTACTACAGTGGTTAGCCCGGTGGTTGAATATGGAGCTGCTGTGTGGCATAGTGGCCTCACCAAAAGTGAATCTGAAGATTTGGAAAAAGTACAAAAAAGGGCATTAAAAGTAATTGTTGGGTGGGATGTGAGTTATAGGGAAGCCTAGATTAAATGTGGACTTGATAGGTTAGATACCAGAAGAGAAAAAAAAAATGACTAAAGAGGTTTTAAAAAAAAATTTTGAGCCTGACCATAGATTGTATTATTTACTTGTATTGAGGAATATGTCTGGGTATAATTTGTGAAGTAAGGAGATGTGGGAAAAACCTGTGGTAAGAACTCAAACTTACAGTAAATCTTTGGGCAATATTTGAATGTGGTGAAATGAATGTTACTTTTTTGTATTCATTTCTTGTTTTAAAATTGTATAATTTTATGTTATGGATCTGCTATATGTAAATGTTTATCTTTTTATGCTGTATAGAACTTCAACCTGTACTTTTGTGCCTGGTTGCAATATTAAGTAATAAAGTATTAACTAAAAATTGTTTCTCCCTACATCTCGAGGGATGGCGGGGGATTACTTCCGACACATAGGTGCTTCAGAAAATCCTTCAAGGCCACGCCCTAGAGTTCGTGGAGCAGCCTCCAGACCTTCCGCCCAGACCCTCCTCTTTACCCCCAGTCTCAAGTGCCAGTGCTGCAAGTGGAGATTCATGTTCTGCTAACCAAAACTGCCATAGAACCCATTCCCGAGACCCAGTGAAACAGTGGGTTTTACTTCCATTTGTTCCTCATCCCCAAGTCCACCGGGGACCTGAGGCCCATCCTGGATTTACGTAATTTAGATTGTTACATTCAGTGTAAAAAGTTCAGGATGGTCACCCTCCCTGGTCTGTTACCCTTGCTTCGGGAGGGTGACTGCAACTGCTCCCTGGATATGCAGGACACCTATTTGCATATCAAAGTTTGTCCTGCCTCAGATTCATGTTACTGGGAGAGCACCTCCAGTTCAGGGTTCTCTCCTTTGGCTTATCCTCGGCACCGCTGGTCTTTACCAAGTGCCTCGCAGTGGTAGCGGCAGCCCTCAGGAGAGAAGGCTTCTGTGTCTTACCTTACCTGGACGATTGGCTGCTCAAGGCCCCATCCTGGGAGCAGTTACTTTTCACACTGCAGCATACCCTGCTGCTCTTTCACCAGCTGGAGGTCAAAGTCAACCTGACCAAGTCAGTCCTGACCCCTGGCCAGCATCTCTAATACATTGGAGAAATTTTGGACATTGCTCAGGGTTCGGCCTTCCTCCCTCCAGATCGAGTGGAGCACCTCATTTCGCAGGCCAGAGAACTCTTTTGCAGCTAGTACGTCACGGCTTGGACATACCTTGGACTGGTGGGGCTCATGGCTGCAGTCATTGTGACTGTTCCTCTTACATGGCTCCACATGCGCATTCCCCAGTTGACCTTGAGGGTGCAGTGGGATCTGTGGACTGATGACCTGGAGCAGATGGTCCTGGTCTCTTCTGCTATCAAGAAAGTCCTTCAGTGTTGGATGGAACTCAACCATTTGCTAGTGGGAGTTCCCTTTCTGATTCCCTCCCCTCACCAGATCCTCACCTCAGATGCGTCGGGGGTTGGGTGGGGTGCCCATCTGGGCCCTTAACAGTCCGAAGGGACGTGGTCTGCATTCGAGGCTTCACTGCACATCAGTGTCCTTGAGATGAGAGCAGTACTTTATGGTTTGTAGGCCTTCCAGTCCCACCTGTCCCCGGGCCCTCTGCTCGTGCAGATAGACATCAGTGTGGTACATTACATCAGCAAGCAGGGGGGCACCCATTTTTATCCCCTGTGCTGGGAGGCAATGAGATTTTGGTATTGGGCTCTAGACCACGGTCTCAGTCTGTCAGCTGTCCTCGTCCAGAAATGTCCTGGCGGGTGAGCTCAGCTGGTCACAGTCCAAAATATATGAGTGGAAATTGTTGACTTCTGTCACTGAAGACCTGTTTGACAGGTGGGGGGTCCAGAGTTGGACCTTTTTGCTGCCTCACACAACACAAAACTATTGCTTTTCTACTCGCTCAATCCAGGGCCTGGAGTTTTCTGTCGCAACACGCATTGTCCCTCTCTTGGAAAGGGAGATTCCTTTATGCCTTCCCTCTAATCCAGAGAGTGCAGATCAAGCTCCAGATGGAGGGCGCCATGATGGTTCTGGTGGTTTCCTTTTGGCCTCGGCAAATTTGTTTTCCACTGTTGCAGCAGTTGATAGCGGAACCTCCAATTCCTTTCCCCCTGTGCTCCGGTCTGCTGTCGCAGGAGTTGGGGACCCTACTACATCTGAAGTTGCGGTCCCTCCATCTGAATGCATGGCTTCCGAAGACATAGTCATCACCAGATTTGGCATTTCACCTAAAGTGGCTGATGTCCTGGTGGCTGCCAGGAAGCCCTCCACCAGAGCAACTTACTCCATGAAGTGGAAGCATTTTGCTTTGTGGGCAGCTTCCTGTCTTCTGGATCCTTTCACCTGGCCCGTGAATCAGATTGTAGAGTACTTGCTGTCCCTGTCAGATGCTGGCCTTAAATATTCCTCCCTTAAAGTGCACCTGTCAGCTATATCAGCCTTCCATATGCCTGTTGACGGCCGTATGGTGGACATGGCCCATACTTTCCTGAAAGGCATTCTGCACTTGAAGCCTCCAGTCTGCAATCCTGTGCCTACCTGGGACCTGATTTTTTTTTTTTGAGAAACTTGCGTTAGCGCCTTTTGAGCCTGCCACAACTTGCGAGCTGCGCTTTCTGTCGTGGAAGGCGTTATTCTGTGGACATGGATATGATGTTCTATCCACACTGTCTGGCAGTATCCTTTCCCTTTAAGGCTTGCCAGAAAGTCTTCTAGCTGGCTCCTCCCACCCACCTGGGTGGTAACTCCCTTGGCTCCACCCCCTGATACCAGATCTTCCTTTCCGCTGGAAGAAGCAGGTACCCTCCTTACTGCTCCCACTTTGAGTAGGCCCTTGTACTTAAATCTTCGGATTTACTTCCTAAAATATTAAACTGTTACGAATTTCTTCATCAGTTCAGTCTCTGATTGTGACTGTCATGGACAGTAAGTCCACTACCAGGTTCTGCCAGTGCCCTTGTGGGCAGAAGATGTCTAGAACTGACCTGCACGCCATGTGCGTCTACTGCCTGAGGCACAAGCATAATCCCTAGGCCTGCGACTTTTGTCATTCCTTGCACTCGAATGTTCTGGAAGACCCTCTTGCCTGACTTAAACTGGGTGGCCTGGCACAGCGGAACCCACCGATCAAATCCAGGGACACCTGTTGGGTGGTCTCTGCGGCCATGGGGTCCAGCGAACAGCTTATGGCCTTTGAAGAGGAGGCGGCCCAGGCCGGGTCCCTCTCCTCTTTGCTTCTGCCTTTGTGCCCCTTCAGCTGGGCTCAACTTTTACGGGTTCCTTCAAAGAATTGTACCAGCCTCTGCCGACCCTTGTTGAGGGACCCTCCAGGCACAAAACCAAGAAAGAGTCCAAAAAGGAGAAGGATAGGACTCTCTGTCGATTGTGGGATCGGGAGTATTATTGGTAGAGAGCTTCCAATTCCCACGCTTCTCTGGATTTGACTTTGGTCCAATCCTCTGCCTTGCCCACCGGCTCCATGGTAACCCTGCTGGGCCTGTTGGCCAAGATGCTGGCTGAGGCCCCAGCTGAAATTTTTCTCGAGCTGACTGACCAGTTGTTGACAGAAGAGGCTGACACTTCTTTGTCCTGGACTCCGGTCCTGACACAGACCGTTGGAGGGTTGGATCAGTCCGCTGACCCGCCGTCTCTGGTCCCAGACTCTGACCAGAGGAACGTTGGAATTCGCCAACTCCCTTCGAGCCCAGCTGCTGGTCCCCCTGGTGGTCAGGGTCTTCTTCTTCCCATGGGTCAAGTCGCTCCTGCTGGCATCGGCGCTCCTGTTCTCTGCACCGTGGAAAGCAGCATCACCAATACTCTTCATCCTGGGAGGCAGTATAGCACAGTGGTTTAATGCTCTGAGCTGCAAATCTGGAGACCTGGGTTTGAATCCCACAGCACCCACTTGCATACTGTGTGACCCTGAGCAAGTCACTTAACTTCCCTGTGCTCCCAGGTCGCACCTATAAACAAGCTTTCAGTTTAGTGTGTCTCTCCTGGTTAAACAATTGGTAAAAATCCTCCTCCTCCTCGGGTGAAGACAAGCTTGAGCACAAATTGCATCGACGCAATGAGGCTCTTATGAGGCAACTATTGGTGCTTACCAGTGTCAAGCTGACTCTGGCTTCTACGCCAGCCATCACCTGGCTGTCGCCCAAAAGGCCAGTTCCATCTCCATTGGTGGAGTCGACCAAAACAGTCCCGACTCGGCCGACTCTGGCATCTCTGCCGATAGTGGTGGGACTGCTATCTACACAGCTGCCGACTGGCGCTCCAAGTAAGGAGTCTCGGTTGTCTAAGGGGCTGGCTCAGTGGCGTGGAGGGCTGAGGCATCATGCCTTACCTCCTGCCACACCGGTGATGCCGCTGGGGGGGTCGGCCAGGGTGGGAGAGGATCAAGTGTCCAGAGGACAGCTCTCCTCTCCCTGGGAGGGAGGGATGCAGGGACTGGCATCAGCCTAACACCTAGTGGTGGCTGGGTGCTGGTATGCTAGGTCCCTCCAGCAAGCAGGGGAGGCAGAACAGATGGCCAGTGTGCTGTGGGCAAACGTGAGCACAGCATGGCCATTGCCATCATTGCACTTTCCATCTATGGGGAACAAAGAAACCGGAGGAAATATGGCCAGGTGAGTCGTATGACTTCTGACCCTCGCAGGCCCTGCCTTCAGCAGGAGCAATCCTCCCAGAAATCTGGATCCTTACTCTGCAGGGATATGGGGGTCTCCACCATCCTGCCATGGAGGGTACAGCCATGGGGGAAAGAATGGAGTAGAGCTTGCCGTGATCGGGGGGTGGGGCTGGAGGGTTGGCAAGAATGTGGGCCGACTGGTCAGGTAAGATGGATTTAACGTAAAAATAAAGAAAAAAGGGGCTTCCCCATTGGCTGTTGGTCACCGTCACCCCTGACCCTCCTCAGAGGGTCAGTGGGGACTCAGACAGTCAACCACTCTTTAATGACTCCTCGGAGTCCGAGGGATCCTCTCTGCACTCCCATCTGGGCGATGTGGAGTTCATGGAGGATCTCAATGGACGAAGGCCCATCTTCCTTCATTGGCCTTCTCTGCCTGATCTCTGAGTCAACAGGTATGAAAATGGAGCCCGTCCAGAAGCGGGCTTGTTACCCATTGACTGAGATCCTTGACCGGGGAGACACTCCTACAGAGGATTTTCTAGCAACAGAGGCTTTTCTAGCAACAGAGACCATTCTTGGCCCTGCTCTGGAGCCTTGACAGCACCCTGCTTCATGCCTTGCACCTTTTGCCCAGATGGCCTGCAAATACGTGGTACCCACTAGCTCTCTCTCGGGATTCACAGAGCACCCTTTGGGTGAGGGATTGGTGGCAGACTCTGTGTTAAGGCACTCTGGAAACACCAGGGATGTTGACAAGCCACCTGACAAGGAATCCAAGATGTTGGACAATGTGGCTAAGAAAATCTACACTGCCTCCTTGCCTGGTCTTCACCAGGCAAGCATGGCCCTCCTCATGGCCCACTTCTCTCATGCCATGCTGGGCATCCTGGATGAGGTGCTTCCTCAACTCCCAGCAGACCTTCAGACCACGGTCAAACAGGTCCGGGACCAGGGCCGGTCTGTAGCCAAACAATAGCTCCAGACAGCCAAGGATACTGGGGACTCCTTTGCCCGCTTCGTGATGGCCTCAGTGGTCATGCGCTGTAGGGCTTGGCTGAGGATCTCAACCTTCACAGCAGACACTCAGCACAAGCTGGCAGATGTCCCTTTCCTGGGCATGGAACTGTTTGGGTCCGGGGTCGAGGGTCACCTCACCTGTATTGAGAAGTCCAGTGCCACCTTGGACTCCGTGACATCTGCCCAGAAGAACCCTAAGGGCTCCAAGCAGCAGCAGAAAAGGAAGCCTTTTCAGTCCACCTCCACTCCTGCAGCCAAACCCTCCCAGCCCCAGGCTGGCCAGCAGGCTCAGGCCTGGCGACCATGGCCCAAGTCAGTGGCTTCGGTTGATCACAAGCCTGGACGATGAGGCTCTGGTAGCACCTCAGTTGGGCCCTCCTCCTCTTCTAAGCCTGCCCAGTGAAGGGATTAGGGGTTCCTCTCCTCCCCTGGGTCCTCCCATGGGGGGGTTAGCTCCGCCACTTCCTTCCTGCCTGGTCTGCTGTCACCTCGGACAGGTGGGTTCTGAAAGTGGTGGGTCAGGGTCTGCCTCTGGAATTCAAGCAATACCTTCCTTGCCATGCTCATGCCCCATGGGAGGACTTGGTTTCCGCAGACATACTGTCAGCTCTGCGCCGACATTTTAGTTTGTTTTTTTGTTGACCAGGAAAGGAAGACTAGATGATTCTGCCTATTTTCAGCCTCTTCCGGGGAAGGGGGATACAGATGGATGCCAATTGACCCGGAACCAGATTAAGTTGTTGGTGGTATTTTTAGTGAATGGGGGAAATTTGACCAGGACACCGGGGAAATTCTACTACTCTTTTCGAGAAATGCCATGGGAACTTTAACATTCACCTGAACTACCACCAGAAAAGGCAGATGGGACCTCGTTTTAACATCTCATCCAATAGATGGCACCATAGGAATGCAGCACCCCTCTCATGCTGCACTACAGTGTCAGTATTGGGATTTAGCCCAAGCGACTGGTGTAGGAATAGATCTCACAGCCTTCTGATCTTCCAGCCTCAGAGGCGAGTGTGCAACCTGCTGAGCCACTGTCACTAGCCCAGAACCTCCGCAAGGAGTCCGTGGTTCCTGTCATGGATCCTCCGGAACACACAGGGTTTGTCTCCAGGTACTTCCTGGTGCAAAGTGGACGGGAGGGCTGGCACCTCATTCTAGATCTGCATGACCTGAACAAATTTCTCTGGTTGCACACCTTCAGGATGATAACTCTGTCTCAGATCATACCATCTCTACAGTGAAACATGTTGTTTCACTCCCTGGATTTCCAGGACATGTTCTTCCATGTCCCGAGCCACCCGTCTCATCGAAGGATCCTCTGCTTCTGAGGAGAGGGAACCCTCTACGAGTTCCAGGTCATGTAATTCGGCCTCTCCTTGGCCCACAGGGTCTTCACTAAGTGCATTGCAGTGGTGGCAGCTTACCTGAGGGGCTAAGGGGCCCAGGTTTACCTGTACTTGGATGACTGGCTGATTGCAGGTCCCTCCATGCAGGAGGTGGAGCTGTCCAGGGACCTGGTCCTCCAGACTTGCATCTCCCTTGGCCTCCTGGTCAACAAGGCGAAGTTGGAACTTGTACGTTTGCAGGTGATCAACCTCATCAGGGCGGAGCTTGACTCTTGCAGAGCCAAAGCCTGGCTCTTTGCAGACAGGGCAGAGGCTCTCTGCTCCTGTGCCCGATCATTTTGGGTTGGGTAGTTGCACCCTGCACGGGACTTCCTGCATTTGCTGTGTTACATGGCAGCCTGTACCAGCGTAGTCCGATGGGCCTGCTAGAGAATGTGCTCCCTGCAGTGGAAGCTGGCTAGCCAGTGGTCTCAGCACAAGGATCACTTTGACCAGTTGGTCACTGTGACCCAGAGGATGTGGGGCACCATCCTGTGGTGGTTAGTCCCAGCGCATCTGCAGGAAGGGATCCCATTTGTCCTCCCCGTGCCTACAACCATCCTAATGACCAATGCCTCTCTCACGGGTTGGGGTGCACACCTGGTGGAACACAGAGTCCATGGGCTTTGGACCTCTGAGGAGTCCCGATGCCACATCAACCTGCTGGAGCTCTGGGCAGTTCCACTAGCGTTGACTGCATTCACTCCACACATCCGGGATCAGGTGGTCCAGGTCCAGGCTGACAATACCACGACTATGTACTACCTCAAGAAACAGAGTGGGACGCACTCCCTCTCTCTGTGCAGTGAAGCTCTCCACATTTGGACCCTCATGTGCAGCCTGGAGGCAGATCTCCTAGCCATCCGTGTGTCAGAGGCCTCCAGTCAGCTGGTGGACACTCTCAGCCAGGTGGGTGAGTCGTCTCACGAGTGGTCTCTCCACCCAGAGGTAGTGCACAGCCTGTTCTCCCAGTGGGGCACCCCACAGGAGGACCTGTTTGCCTCCAGGGAGAACGCAAAGCTGAGGCTGTTTTGTGCCCACCCCCTTCAACAGGGAATGCTGCAGGGGGATGCCTTCTTGAGGCCCTGGACTCCAGGCCCTCTTCTATGCTTTCCATCAGATTTGTTTGATCCACAAGGTGCTTCTCAAGGCCACTAGGGACAAAGCACAGATGATCCTGGTGGCTCTGGACTGGCCACGCCAGTTCTGGTACCCCAATCTCCTCAGCAGCAGACTCCTGAGGCATCTTCCCCTATGCCTGAACCTGTTTTCCATCAATCAAGGGAAGGTACTCTACCTGGACCTTCAGTCCCTACACTTGACAGCCTGATTCCTGAATGGCTAGAGTGACATGCCTTGGGTTTCTCCGAAGCTGTCTTCACAGTTGTGGAGGCATCTCGGAAAGAGTAGACCAGGAAGTACTATGCCTTCAAATGAAAGAGATTCTCTAGTTGGTGTCAGGGCAAGGGGTTGGACCCTTTGTTCTGTCCTGAGGCTAGCATTCTTGATTATCTCTGGTCCCTCTCTCAGTTGTGCCTTCGGTCAACGACCCTTAATGTGCACCTGGCAGCCATCTCTGCTTACCGGGCATGGCCAGTAAGTAGTCAGTGGCACAGGAGAAGGTGGTCTGGCCCTTTTCCTAGGGCCTTGACCACATTTCCCCGCTGGTGCATGAACCACTACCACCGTGGGACTTGTTGCTGCTTTTGACAAAGCTCATGGGCAAGCCGTTTAAACCGATGCACAGGTGGGAGATGTCTCACCTGTTATGGAAGACCGCCCTCCTGGTGGCTGTCATGTCAGCCAGAAGGATCAGTGAGCTCCAGGCACTTTTGGTGGAGTCTCCTTACCTGGTCTTCCACAGGGGCAAGGTTGTCCTGCCCCCCAAAACGTTGTGCCGGATTTCACCTTAACCAGGTGATTAATCTCTGGGTGTACTTTGCCAGTCACACCTAAGAGGCATAGCTCTCAACCTTTCATCCCCCAAATGTGGAACACTGCCTCTCAAAATGTGGAACAAAAAGGCGAAATGTGGAACACCTTGTCAAATTATGGAGATAGAAACCTAGAACACTTTAAGAATGTATGTTTTCATGTTCACAAAGTTTGTTGTTCATTGAACAATACACTTTTCACATATATTGTTTGGATTTTTTCTTTACAGTTTTTGTGTGCAATGTGGGATGGGTCATTTCAATGTGGAACAGAGGATTTTTGGGAGGCAAAATGAGGAGCTGTTCCTCGTAATGTGGGACAGTTGAGAGGTATGCTAAGGGGCTGAGCACAGACTCCATACTCTGAACCTGAGACGAGTGCTTGCTTACTGTAAGGAGCACGTGGCTGGAGTTTGGGGAGAGGTTCGCCAGCTGTTTGTCACGTACACTGAAGCTGCACCTGGCAGACCTGCAGTCAAGCAGATGATTGACAGGTGGATTGTATCCTGCATTGATCTCGCTATAGGTTGGCGGGTAGATAGCCTCCCGGAGGGATGAGCACTTATTCCACCCACCATACCGCTGTATCAGTGGCTGCTTCCAAGGACATCCCTATGCAGGAAATCTGCAGGGCTGCTACCTGGAGGTCAGCACACACCTTAATTTCCCAGTACCACATTGACCTAGAGTCATGCCGGGATGCTGGTTTTGGGGCCTCAGTTCTCCAATCTCTGTTCCCTAAGTAGAGGGTATGCATCTTGCCTTTCTCCTCCCAGAGAACTGCTAGGAGTCTGCCAAGAAGTGTGGATAGAACATCATATCCACATCTCTAGATGTAACCCCCCCTGCAAATGGGGGTTCCCAAAAGACTTCCAGGAGCTTGCTTGAATGCTCCAAGCCTGAATGGTGTTTGGCATTTAAGCCATTTATCAGTGAGTGTTTTTAGAGCCTCTGGTACTGTCTCTTTAAGAGCTGTCTGCTTGCAGACATAATTAGTTTGTATGGGGGGACTGTGTGCTTCTCTGAGTACCACTCGAGCTGCTGCCAATTCACTTCATTTTTGCAGTCACTAGGAGTGCAAAGGGAACCTATCTGAAAGATGTAACTGTTTGCCAGAAATTATTTAGAGTAATAATGAAATTACAGTTTGTCTAACCTGCTTTCTTTGCAGTCAGAACTGTGTCTGCTAGTTCCCCATTCTAGTTTTGAACTGCTGAACTGGACCAATCAGTGTGGGGTAAGCTAGCTCTAAAATGGTGCCTTGGACGAATCAGAACTTGGACTCATAATCTGAGCCAGCCAACAAGAGGATTGTATGGGCAGTGACTCTGGGAGATGTAGTTTAGACTTCAGTGCCTTTTGGACCAACAGCAGCAGTCTATTGTGAGTGACAGCCAATCCAGTCAAGAACTGGGAGGAACTCAAAGGAAGTGCCCGTTTTGTCGGTTGGAGTTTCAGTTGAGCTTTGGCAGTGAAGAAGGAAGGAGCCCTGTGCTTTTTCAGTGTGCAGTTTTAGTCTAAAACGTGTGTAAGGCCAGAGTTCGGTTTGCAGCTTGTGTAACAGCTTGTTAGGACTGAACCGTCCTGTGAAAAGAATCAAAGGATCTCTGAAGAGTAGAAACCAGGCTCACCCTGTAGAAGACTGGAGGAATTGCTGAAAATTGACTCGGTCTGTCAGGAACTGAATCTGCTGTGTGTTCTCCCGGTATTGTGCAGTAATTGCGATCGGGATACAGATGCAGCCTGCCTGGTATAGTGCTTTCTTTTATATGGATGTGTGAAGAGGTTTGTGTACCTCAAGTGGGACCTACTGACATTGAAGGACCCTATCTTATTTGGAGGTCGTGAGTACTAATTCAAGGTCGCTCCCGTTGAATTGCCACATTAAATCCAAATGGAATTACTGTACTGCTGACTGTTTAATTCTCCTTTCTCTGTGTGAAAGGGCCCCTACCAGCTGCCACAGTTTGGACTAGCCACTAGGTCTTGGGTACCCAGGGACAGTAACTGATAGGGATAGGCCTGTGCACAGAGCCATAGGTAGATTATTAGAGTGATAAGCTAATTAACCTGATTTCCCCCTGTCCTTGTTATATCCCCCTAAATAAATCAGAGCTGCTTGTTTCAGCAAAGTTATACTGCCTGAGGTATTTGTCTATGTTAAAGTACTGTACTGTGATTGTTGCACTGTATCTCATTTCACAGGAGGTCCCAGTGCCGGAACCAGACCTTGGGGTAAGTGTATACTGTGAAGGTAATTCTGATATATTGTGTGGGCCACTAGTGGGAAGAAAGGGGGGTTGCAGTGTCCCAGAGGGCTGTGACCAAGTTAGTTTAACTATTGCAAACCCTGACCTCTGGGTGGAGGCACCCGCCATTGGATCCAGGCCCCTCAACCTGTTAGTGGCAAATCAGGCAGGGGTAGTAGCTCCTGGGATAGCGCCATCTAGGGGTTACATAGAAAAACAGGTTACTCACCTGTAACAGTAGTTCTAGGAGTGGTATATGACATTCATCCACACGGACCCACCCAACCTCCCCTGGCTTTGGCGCACACACTCTGCTTCCAGTGGGAAAGATCAAGAGGCGGAGCCGAAGTAGTTACTACCTGGGTGGGTGGGAGGAGCAAGCTTAAAGACTTTCTGGCAAGTCTTAAAGGGAAAAGACACTGCCAGATAGTGTGGATGAACATCATATACCACTCCTAGAACTACTGTTATAGTGAGTAACCTGTTTTTTTTGGTTGCCATTACTTCTGCTCAAAGAAATTCAGAGCTGCAGGCGCTCATGTGTAAGCAGCCTCATCTGGTTTTCCACAAAGACAGGATGTCTTTACATACTAACCCTACGTTTTTACCGAGAGTGCTGTCTGAGTTTACCCGGAATCAATCCACCCACCTGCCTGTGTTTTTCCTGGAGCATGCCAATCCAGGGGAAGCCTTGCTCCACACCTTAGATGTACATAGACTTTTGCATGATTATGTTACTCATAGGAAGGAATTCAGAAAGTCCTTGCAGCTCTTTGTTTCCTTCACCACTGGTAAAGAGGGCGTACCAGTTTCGAAGCAGTGCCTGTCCAGATAGTTGGCTAACTGCATCATTTTTTGTTGCAGGAAGTATGGTAAGGAACATCCTGGGGTTGGTAAGGTCCACTGTACCAGGGGCATGGCCGATTTAGCTGCCTACTTCAGGAGTGTTTCCGCAGCCGGAATTTGTGCTGCGGCTACTTGGACCACTGTCCATACTTTTACAAACCACTACAGTCTGGACATTGTCTATAGAAGGTGGGCTAATTTCAACCTGGCTGTGTTACAAGGTCTCCTTTCTTAGATGCCTGTCGTCCATCCCCCCGAACCAGTCTCCTTTGCAATACTGCTTGGGACTCGTTCCTAAGGTATGACCTGTTGCAAGAGATATCCTCGAAGAAGATAACAGTTACATAAGACCTTACCATAACAGTAGATCTTTGAAAGAATCTCATGCAGCAGGTCATGCCATCCCTCCCTCCTTCGCCCTTTTTCCTTTTTTCCTTCCCTGTGATGGTGACCTATCAGCTCCTCAAGCTTCTTCTGGTGGTGGCCTCTCCTTGGTTCCCTTGAAGGCTTGTACTTGCGGAATGACCTCTGGTCGGGAACTGAGGAGGGCCTGCTTGCGAAAAAGCTTCCATGTGGTCCTGGTATCTGACAGCTGAGGTTCCTAAGGTGTGACCTTCTGCAAGAGATTCTTTCGAAGATCTACTGACACAGTAAGTTCTTATGTAACTGTTCTTTTTCCACGTGCTTATTTAACATTTATTAATGTATTCTATTACTGATTATTGCTGGATATTTTATTGTTAAAAATTGAGAAAAAAAAATTTTAATTCAGTTTTAACTAGTTGGTAATTGTTTAATTGTGTATTTTTTTGCTTTGTATATGTATTTTCCTCATGGTATACAGCTTTAATTGGTAGGTATGCAGCTTTAGTTTAATGAGGTACTATATACAGGATAAGGCACGATAATGGCTTCTATGGGGGAAAAAGTCCCTATCAATATGTTATAAAGAAATATACTCGTTGAGGGAACTTAAAAGATAATCAAACCATGAGCCCTAAGGGTGAGCGGCTTTATTGTCTGTTTATTTTTTTTATTCATTTTTGTTGACTAGATACGTGCAGTAGACAAACAAATACCTATTTCCAGGCACAACCCCGAAGATCACGTACAGAAGTACAGAGTATAATAAATACATGTGGTATAACAAAATATAGGTAAAAGCATGACATAATAAAGTACGAGTGGTCTAGAGTAGGACTAAGCACATAGTAGACAGTGAAAAACTATTCAGAATATGACAATCCACATATTGCATGGGGTGATACATAAAGAATTGTTATATAAATGCACAATAATTAGCCCCTGTGTTTGGATATTGACGAGTAAAGTAGACTTATTCATCATTTGTTTTGTAAAATACATTAGTATTCTGACTTTTACCTTTAAATTATGATTGTGATTCTTTCTGGGTTTGCTTGGTTGTAGTTTGTTCCTGTCATTACATTGTGTAGTGGCATTTTTTGTATGGCTAGTCTTTTGGTCTTTGTGTTTTTCTTTACACTAGTGTCCCCCTCTATATAAGAAATTGTTCCTGTGGTCCATCATCCTTCAGTTCATTGGTTGTGTCTTGGTGTGCAGCTGGAGTTTGCAGTCTGGAGCGACATTTGCAGTCAGGAGCAGTGTCTGCAGTTGGGAGTGGCATGTTTGGTTGGGAGCTGCTGTATTTTGCTGCTGGGAGTGGTGTGCATCATTGGGAGCTGATGGATGTTGCCATCGGGAGCAGCATGTGAGTAGCGTGGAGGGACTGGCCTTGACAGACACAGTGGCAACAGCATGGAGGAACATGTCAGCGGGAGTAGGAGGGCCTGGAATCTGAGGAGGAGAGATGGACAGGCAAGAGACATACAGGTAGTTGTTAGGTGAGATATAGGGTGTTTCTGTGAGGCTGCAGTAAGTGTTGTTTTTTGTTGTGGATAGGGTTTGTTTTTTAAACAGATTTGTGTGTGTGTGTGTGTGTCTGCAGTAAGTGTTTTTGTTGTGGATAGAGATTTCTTTGTAGGTGTGGGATGATATTGAGTGTCTTATGTTCAGGATATGAAATTAGTGAAAAAGTATGTGCCACTTTGGCATGTAAGTTGTAAAAATGCATGCCTAACAATTTATTTACATGCCACCTCATATTTTTTCCTAAAAGGGCTTTTTTTAAATGATTTTCTCCTGCCTACCCTTATGGCTGAAGTCCTTAAAAGGATTTATTTATCCACAAGCTCTTAAAAGGGCTTTTTTCAAAAGTGATTTTTATCCTGCCCGCCTTTGTGCTGCAAGTCCTTTAAAGAACTTTTTTTTTATCCCAAGAACCTTAAAAAGGTTTTTTTTATTTTTATTTCTATTTTTACTTCCTCAGCCTGCAGCAGTCCTTCGCGGTGCTCCGGGCACCACAATCCCATCACCCCTGCCATCTCCCAGGGCTTACCTTTTCTCCTGGAGTGTGTCCCGTGGTATCACCCTCCTTCTGGTGGAGGTGCCCACACCTCAAAAAGGACAACCTGCTGGAGAAGATCCAGAGGAGGACTACAAAGATGACAGTGGGTCAGCAGGGTAAAGCATATGAGGAGAGGTTGAGGGCACTGAACGTGTACTCCCTGGAAGACAGGAGAGAGAGAGAGAGAGAGGGGACACGATTGGGACCTTCAAGTACTTGAAAGGGATAAATAAGGTGGATAAGGAGAGTCTCTTTAAGCTGAGTGGCAACTATAACACGAGGGGGCACAGTCTTAATCTGGAGGGTAGGAGGTTTAGGAGGGGGGTCAGGAAGCACTTCTTCACAGAGAGGGTGGTAGATACTTGGAATGCACTGTCGGAAGAGGTGATCTCATTGAAGACAGTGGGCAGCTTTAAGAGAGGCTGGGATAGGCATAGGGGGAAGGTAAGGATCATGGGTAGGGAGGATAGGAGGAGTGGGAAGGGAGGGCAGGGACAGTAGCTCAAGCCGTGGATCCTGCAATATGAGCAGACTAGATAGATCAAATGGCCTTCTTCTGCTGGCTTCTTCGTATGTTCGTATGTCCTCAGGCTGGATCGACTCCCTTGGAGAAGTCATTCATGGTGCTTCTGGAGTGAGCCTGAGTCGGCGGGTGTGGGGTCTGTGAGCTGCCCTGGAGCCATCATGGAGTATGGATGCGTTTTCACATTTTCCTTCTCCCTCAGGATGCTGGCTGATGGGTTGCTTATGCAAGGCATGATCTCCCGTCTAGCTGATCAGCTATCCCCAACCCCTAATGCTTCACTTTGTCTGCACCGTCACCCGTAGTCACTGAGTTGGCAATCGTGTGGCAACAGTTATCTTCCTCCCTACCCAGAAGAGGAGAACATCCTGTGGGATGCTCAGTCCTCTTCCTCCCGCTGCTGTCCAGTGATTCAGGCTGGTTCTTGAACCAGGGTTGTCGGTGTTGTGAGCAGTAGTGCTGCCACTGCACCAGCAGGACAGTGAAAGAAAGCTTTTTGAAATAATTTTTCTTCTGCCTACCTGTGTGCCCTGAGTCTTTAGAAGGACTTGCAGTATTTATCCTCAAGTCCTTAAAAGGGCTTTAACTTTCCTTTAGTGCTGCTGTTCCCTAACCACTAGTCATTAAAGCTCTCTCCTTTCCTGGTGATTTCTTAGCACTTAAAACGACTTTCACTTTTGCTGCTGTGATCAGTTCACACCCATGTAGCATTCTGGTGGGCTGAACGGTGCCCAACCAGCAATACTTTGTGGGGGAGGGGTCAGTTGCATGCCAGCAGCCAATTCAGTTCACAGGGCCCTGTTATATGACTGCAGCCATGTGACTGAGTCAGTACAATTCTCAGTGCACAGAGTTTGGAGCAGTTTTCCCATTTACACAGAGATGTACATGAAACATACAAGGAATCAGAATTTCAAGTAAGTCACCAAGCCTCTGGGGTATATGTATGCAAGGCAATCATTGGCTCTACCATACTTCACACAGCAGAGACAGCTGCAGTCACAAACTGTACCCTCCAAAAACAGCAGTGGAGATTACAGAGCACCCCCAAATGGCAGGACATCATGGGAACTCTGGTTTGGAGTCACATGATGAGCTCTCCACGCTACTTCTCATCTTTTCCTGCTGGTAGGGTAAGAAATTGCAAGTGCTCATGCACTTAGTCGAGTGACGCCATGCAGTCACATAGGTAGCATGACTCAGGAAGGGGAAGAAATGCTGGGGGGGGGTTAAAGCCACAGCCAAGCACGGTGAGATACATCAGCCAGCACAATGCCTAAGGTGCCCCAGTGGGTAGGTATTAAGGAGCTATGGGTTTCCTTTGACAAAAGTGCCTGCCATGGAACACCTAAGGTATAGGAATTTCACACCCTGCTTATGTTAAATGTGTTAACTGGCACAGTAATTTTGTTATTTGCTGTGGTCAGTTTGTTAGTTTGTATTCTAGCTGGTTTAACTGGTCATTACTTTGGGTATGCTGATCGTACATCAACACCATGACCTCGAAAACTAGCACAGCGACAGATTTCGCCCAAAATCATCAGGTCGCTGTGCTGGTCGCTGCAGACACTGGCGGTTGCATTTCCTGGTGTTGTGCCCCTCCCTGAGACAACTTTAGAGACTGGAGTGTGTGGGGATCGGAAGTGCAGCCCCATTGAAAAACATACTGACATCCCTGACAGTACAGTGCCGACATTCAGCATTGTGTCTGTCGCTGCGAGGGATGTCGGTATCAGCGCTGTCGCAGCGCTATAGTAAAACTATTACTTTGTTGTGGTCTTTGCAATGTATTTCTATAAGTGTTTTTTCTCACTTGTATACAGATTTAACTGCAGAGGTATAAAACCTCAATTGGAGACGTATAGATGGAAATGAACACTAATGGATCATATGAGAAAAAAGTCCCATAAGTGTAATATACGAACATACGAAACTGCCAGCAGAAACAGGTCACATGGTCTATCAAGTCTGCTCGATTGTGCAGCTAGCACCCTTACCTTGCAGCTGCCCCACCCCCCCCTCACATTTACCCTGGCCTCTCACTCTGTCCCATCCCCTTTTGAAATTATCCACTGTCTTACAGCATACCACCTCCTCTGGCAGAGTGTTCCATTGTGCCACAACCCTCTCCATGAAAAAGTGTCTCCTTATCTCTCTCTTATATCTCCCCTTCCAACCTGAGACAGTGACCTCTCATGCCCCTCCGCCTCCTTGGCTTAAATATCCCTTCAGTGCCTGTCTTTATTATCCCCTTTACGTACTTAAAGGTCTCAAGCATATTCCCCCAATCCCTCCTCTCCTCCAAGGAGTACAAGTTCAACTCACTAAGCTGCTCCTTGTATGGTTTGTCTTCCAACCCCTGGATCAACTTTGTCACTCTGCGCAGTACCCCCTCCATCAATCAGACATCCTTCTTTAGATATGGGCACCAGTACTGTATGCAGTACTCCAGGTGTGGTCTGACCAGTGACCTGTACAGAGGCAGGATCACCTCCATCCTCCTGGAAGAGATTCTTCTTGCAATACATCCCAGCATCCTGTTGGCCTTTTCAGCCACCTTCCTACACTGCTCTGTTGTTCATTTTCCCTGTTACAACCACCCCTAGATCTTTTTCCTCCTTAGTGGTGCCTAGCTGCACTCCCCTCAGCAGGTAACCCCTCCCAGGATTCTTCGCCCCAAAGTGCAGTACCTTGCACTTTTTAGCATTGAAACCTAACTGCCACTTTTCCGATGTACCTCAGGGCTCAGTACTGGGTCCAGTCCTCTTTAACGTCTTTATAGGTGACATTGCGGAGGGTTTGGAAGGAAAGGTGTGCCTCTTTGCAGATGACACAAAGATCTGTAACAGAGTTGATACACAAGGTGGGTAGAAAGAATGAGAAGGGACTTGGCAAGGTTGGAGGAATGGTCAGACATATGGCAACTTAGATTCAAATGCAAAGAAGTGCAAAGTAATACACCTGGGAAATAAAAATCCAGGAGAAGAGTACACAATAGCAGGGGAGGTACTAACAACAACAAAAATGGAAAGGGACCTGGGGTAGTCGTATCAGATAACCTAAAGGTGGGTAAGAAATGTGAGAAGTTGGTAAGGAGAGCCAGGGGGATACTGGGATGCATAGGGAGGGGCATCACAAGTAGAATAAGGGAAGTGGTTATCCCTCTGTACAGACAGTTGGTGAGACCCCATCTGGAGTACCGCGTGCAGTTTTGGAGACCTCATCTATGCAAGGACATAGACAGGATGGAAGCAGTCCAGAGGAGGGCAACTAAAATGGTGCAGGGTCTACATCAGAAACCATATGAAGAGAGACTGAGAGAGCTTAATATGTATACCCTTGATGAAAGGAGGGACGGGGACATGATAGAAACTTTTAAGTACCTCAAGGGAATCAACAAAGTCCAGGAGGGTAGCATCTTTCAGAAAAAGAGATGTGTAAGAACAAGAGGGCACAAGTTAAAGATAGAGGGGGGACGGCTCAAGGGTAATGAGTTTTTTTTTTTTCATGGAGAGAGTGGTGGATGTATGGAACCGCCTTCCTGGAGAGGTTGTGGGGTCTAAAACAGTGGGGGAATTCAAATATGCATGGGACAGACATAAGGCAATTATAGTGGAGGGTTGCAGGAAGTAGGCTGCTGGTTGTCTAGAATCTGCAGCTTATCCAATAGGTAGGGAAATGGGCAGACTGGGTGGGCCAAGTGGTCCTTATCTGCCGTCAAAGTCTATGTTTCTATGTTTCCTCCAGTCCGGTCAGGTCATCCTGTGGCCCCTGCCACCCTGCTATGTTGTCCACCACTGCCCCCAACTTGGTGTCATCAGCAAACAGACTGATCTTATTCCTGATGTCACGTGAGACATCTGCTATAAATATCCCAAACAGCAGCAGCTCCAGTACTGATCCCTGTGGCACCCCGCTCGTCATCGCCCTTGGAGATGAGAAATCCCACCACTTCATGGCCTTTGTCCAGTTCCCTTGTTACCCAGTCATGATATTCCACTAGGTTGGACTGACGGGACCTTTCTGAGACAAACCAATGCTGATGATCACTCTGGAACCCATTGTCCTCCAGGAAGGTCACCAGCCTCTCCTTCAGGATTGTCTCCATTAGCTTCCCCACAAAGGATGTTAGGCTTACAGGTCTATAATTGCCCGGTTCATCCTTTGGACCACTTTTATGGAGGAGTACCATGTATAATGTGTTATCTAGGTACACTGTATCTGAGATTATGTGGTCTACTTTAATTCTGAAATATTCCTAGGGTTTCACATATTTTTATGTTGGTATTTAGGTTTTCCAGTCTAGAGAAGCTCTGTAGGCTAATGCCTGCCTACTTTTTTAATTTATTTCTAGTATTTTGTAAGTTTAGAGTCTGTTGATTTAAGACCATAGGTGCAAATTATTGGCGTGACTGGAATCATTTGGTTTTTCATTTCTTTAAACAAATGTGTCAGATGTTCACACCCAGCAGAACCAAAGAGCATATAGGCTACAGCACTATGGACACAGCACTGAGGTGCTAACATAGAGTGTAGTAAACGTATTAAGAACAAGTTCAGATCCAAAAATAACTAGATGGTGAACCTGATGTGGTAATTGAGGGTTCAGAAAATAGGGTCAGCCTAGGCATCCCACTGGCACAGTGCATCTTGTGGCGCTGATGACCCAGGTTCAGGAGTGAACAGGGGGCTATCAGAAGGTGGGCTGGGGGAGGAGGATCGAGCATCCAAAAGACTGCTCTCCTCTGGAGGAGGGTTTGTGGAAGCTAGGGGAAAGGCAGCTTGGGACCACCAAAGCACAGGAGGGGTGCGGCAGTTGTCGATGCATGTCCTGTGGGAGTGCTTGACGTGCATTATGGTCACATTTATTTTTATTTATTTATTTTTTTGTTTACCAGGTAGGTGCTTTGATCCAGTGGACCATTTTCAGGCACGACCCTAGCCATGACGATGGCACATTGGTAATACTATTAATTACATTAAGAATGGTGCAGTAGATAAAACAAATTAGAAATACATTGAATGCATTGAAAATGGTAACATACAGATAAAGAAGCAAGAATACATTGCAAGCAATAAACACAAACTGAATACAGTACAGTACAATACAATTAAAGTGCAAGTGCAAATATACGATGTTATAGGCAGTCTGTCTTTAGAATGTTCAGCATAGAACAATGGGACGGTTATGTCCTAGGTATGGGGGAAGGACTCTCATCCATAGGGTTACCCGGCTAAGCAAGTACATTTGGATCCTACTAGCAGCTAGGCTTTAAAGTGTGGTTTGAATGTGAAGTGTGAGTTCTGAGAGCGGAGGGAGGTGGGTAGTTTGTTCCATAGCGTTGGGGCAGTGAAAGACAGGGCATCGCTGCCGACACAAGTGGTAATCCTAGGAACTTTCAGTGGTGGGACTGAGGATTGCTAGAGGCAGCGGGAAGTGGATTTGTGTTTGAGCAGGGAGGAGTAAGGTGACAGGATACCACTTCTAATGGTGTTGTCAATGATGCAGCCAAGGGCATAGTCACGACTTGCTTGTAGGGGGGATCAGCCTAAGGACTGCTACAGGGTGCAATGGTGTGTGGAGTAGGTAGTCATAAGCACAAACCTACAGATGCTGTCGTAGACAGTATTTAGTCTAGCGCACAGAAGAGAAGATGTATGACAGTGTATGGGGGTGCAGTAATCTAATAGAGGGAGGAGGTTGCCTTGGGCTATGGCGAGGCATGCCTCAGGAGTCAGGCAGTGTTTGAGTCCAAAGCCTACCCCTGGTTTCTGGTTGATGCAGCTTATTGTAATATTGGTATGCTCAGTGAATGTTAAGGAAGGCTCTAGTGCGACACCCAGGTACTTTAAACAGGGTACGTTGTGCGGGGGGGCCAACAGGTGATAGTACTGTAAGGGTGGAATTAGTCTTGGAGAGTTTTAATAAATTGGGTTTGGACCCCAGAAGCATGGCTTCAGTTTTTTTTTTTTTTCATTTACTAGCAGCCTGTTGGTCAGGAACTGTTTCTGGGCTGCTCCGTAGGTGTGGGTGAGGGTGGTGGACAGACTTGCCAAGGATTTGTCACTGTGAAATAGCACTAAATCATCAGCATATAGTAAGGCCTCACATGAGAGGCTGTCTACAGGTAGGGAATTTATGAAAAGGAAAAATAGTAGAGGACCCAGGATGGAGCCCTGGGGAACTCCAGTGGATACTGCCCTGGTCATGGAGGTGGCAGCTCCATTGCTAACTGTTTGGGACTGGCCCAAGAGATTGCTCTGAAACCACGTGGATGTACCAACTGAGCAACCTAGGTTCAGCAGTTTGGCGAGGAGAGGGTTGTCATTGACCAGGTCGAAGGCCTTTGTCAGGTCTACGAATACGGTACCTGTGGTGTTTCCAGTATCCATGTTTCTAAAGACGTGGTTGGTGAAATGGGCCAGAGCAGAAGTGGTACTGTGATGTTTCCTGAAACCGTGCTGCTGTGGGAAGAGCAGGTTGTATTTGTTTACATGTTCAGAGCACTGGTGATGGACGACCTTTTCAAAGAGTTTGCTTAAATGAGGGAGGGTAGCGATAGGCCTGTAGTTGTCAGGGGACACAGGATCTCCTGGCATGGGGTCATAATGTCGCGGTCAAAACCATGCACATCAACAATGCCACATGCAAAGTAGCATACGATACAACACACCGACCACCATGAACAAAGCGCACACCAGAGAAATATCTTAGTTTCTGCAGGGGGTTCTGCCCCCTAAATCCCCGGACTATTTATAATCAACTTCAGGGGGGAAAAATCGGACTGGGAACATTTCTTTTGTTGTTGTTAAAAAGCAGAAAAAAGATTCATCCAGTACAGCCATGTTCCTCAAAAAAATATGTGTAAAACAAGTATTAGTAACTTATTCTTGGGGAGAGACCTCTCAACACCAGTATGTAGCTGACGCTGAATAAGTAAAGACTGATACTGGGTAATAAGGCCCACTCACCCAACTAAAAATGAATCATAATATTCTTTATATTTCAAACAAAGATTTAATCATGTAGCTTCCAGTTAGACAATAACAATCGACGTTTCGGGTAAACCCTTCATCAGGAAACTGGTTTACTCTATAAAATTAATAAAATCCACAAATTATAAGATATAATTCATTTTCATTTATATCTAATGCATAATGAAAATTATGAATAAATTATAAAATCTAATAAAGAAAACTGTCCTTACATTTCAATTTTCAGTTCATTATGTTATATCTTCTTACAATAAACTAGGTTTCAGGTTTGACTCCCGTTTACAGCCACTGAAAACAAAAAAACAAGAACAATTGTTTCTGTTAAACTTCTACATAAACTATCTATATGAACTTTAAATTATTGTAATAGTTATCACTTTTTCAATATTCCAGTAAATGTACTTTCACTTTATTTTAAAAATTTCAAAAATTTAAAGTGACGTTTTAATTCATTGTGTTCATTGCAAATACACTAAACCTTCAGTTAAAACATAAGTAGTCCCATTCTGTTTCTCTGTCCACACGCATAGTTGCATATTAGAATAAAAGGTTCTATCAGTTTCCATATTGTAATTTATTTGCACTTACTCAAAATTTCTTTTGACACCAAAAGAAATTTTGAGTAAGTTCAAATAAAAGTTTTTAATATGTTTACTGAGTATACAGTAGTTATAATATGGAAACTGATAGAACCGTTGTTGTTTTATCCATAGCGAACATAGCTGGAAAGCATTGAAAAGTTTAAGGCATAAAATACTGGTCAGCATTTCTTTCTATTCCCTGTAGTTGATCTGGCATCACTTTAAATTAGAATGTTTATTTAGTTTTTATACAGTTGTATATTTATAATAGTGTGAATAACATAGCGCTACACGGAGAATGCAGTTGTTGAAAGCGTAACAATCTAATGATGAAAAATGGGTTATGTTTTTTGTAAGATATTCTAATATGCAACTATGCTTACCTGCTGTCTGCCTCCCATCCCTCAGTGCAGGCGTTCAGTCGTCCCCATAGTCTCGTGGTCTGCTATTGTGTTGGCGGGTCTCCAGTTACTGCATTGTGGCCATGGCATGGCCTTTGTCCATTCCCTTTTATTTATTTTGTGTGCTTTTGTTAAACAATATAGTCTCCCCCCCCCCAGCGACCGAGTGAGTGGCCACATCCTTGACCTCCTGAGACAGGGCCTGCAAGGCCCCCGTAGACATCCTTTCTACTGCCTGCCACTAGTTTGCCTGCAGCCAGCCTCCCAACCTTCTTTTCTCTTGCAATTTTCTTCTCCTGGGTAGGGGCTATGAGTCGGTAGCAGTGCCAGTAGCCAGGTGCTATCTGCCCAAAATGAAACAGAGGTGGCATAAAGTTTAATTGTATTTTGAGCACCAAAGACAGCTGGGCCAGGGCAGGAGGCATGAGGGAAAGACGCAGATATAAAGAGACCGCCCAAGGGTGGATCTATGCTAATTTATGAAAATTTATTAAAATGTAGCCACATCAGCATAGCATAGCATAGGAGAGGGGCGAAGCGCCAGGACATTTCAGCCAGAGCGGGGCATTAAGATTGGGACTGGGCAGAGAATCGGGGCAGGAAGAGGGTTGGTCTTTGTGCGCATGTATATAATGGATTGTAATCGGAAATCGGGTACATTTGGGTCCGTTGAGCAGCATTGAGGCATAAACGAAAATTACAGCAATGTCAAACAAAATTCTTTAAACCAAAACTGTAAAAAGTAAGCAATAAATAACACAGAATTAACACTTAAGCTTGTCACTGTGACCTCATGTTTTTTTCTTAAACTTATTTATCTGTTTAACTGTATTATTCTATCCAAAGATCACAGCAAACAAACCAAATCGGATGCAATTTAGAATGGCAGAAGGACTGTTTTATGGTAATTTAACGCAAAAATAGTTAAAAAAATGTATAAAATTATTCAAACTACTGTAACTTGTAACCCAATTATAATAATTTATTTATTTAAAAGTTTTACCAGGAACTTCAGGAAAGCATGCTGAGCAGACTACTGCTCGATTCCAGATGCTTCCGGGGGTGGGGGTGGGAGTGAAAATGAGCTGCAGTAACAAAGATAGGCATTGCATACAAAGTCAAAAATACAAGTAGGAGGAAATACAGAAAGCAAAACAAAATACAAAAATGCAAGGTAAAAGTAAGTGCATAAATACAGGGCAGCAGCAAGTAGTAGTGCAAGGCATGTAAACAGCAAACTAGGATACACACATGCTTTAGGACACCTCGGTTCAACACATTTAAATAATTACAATAGGAGGAAACGGATCCTAGGGAGGACTGAATATTTAGTCACATGTGCAGCTGGTGGAGAAATGTGCTTTGAGGAGGGAGTTGAGGTGCGGGGTGGATGATGTGTTCCGAATGTCCCTAGGGAGGGAGTTCCACAGTTTAGGCATGTGGTATGTGAAGGCTGCATGACCTGAAGTAGTGGACATGTGAGGTACAGATAAGAGCCTTGCATCATTGTTCCTCAATGCGTATGTAGGAAGGGAAGGAGCAGATAGTTTAGATGTGAGATAAGTGGGCAGGGACTGGGTCCAGAACTTGGCTGTGATCAGAGTGCAGTGAGACAGTCTTCGGTCCTGAAGGGAGGGGAGTCCCAGGGTCTCGTAGAGGATGCAGTGATGGGTGGTAAGAGGACAGCCAAGGGTGAAACAACAGAAGGAGTGGAAGAGTGGATCCAGTTTGGCTAGGGTGGACTTGGTTGCGGCGCTGTAGACTACGTCCTCATAGTCAAAGATCGGGAGGATCATTTTCAGTACATTGGCACAGTGAGCCGTCAGCGGGATGCAACCACGATTCCGGTATAGAGCACCAAACCTGGGGAGGAGCTTCTTGTGGATGGCATCGATATGCATAGAAAAGTCAAGGTGCTGATCGAGGCAGACCCCAAGATATCTAAAGGAGGTACAGGCCTCCAGGTCAGTCTCATCAAGGGTGTGGAAACTGGGGGTGAAGAGGAGCCGCGAGAGTCTCTGCCTAGAACCGAAGGTGATGAAGACTGTTTTATTGGCATTGAGTGAAAGCAGATTTGCGCAAAATCAGAACTGAACATTATTGAAGTCATGCTGAAGTCTGGTCACCACATCAGTGGTCGTGGGGCCTGAGGTATACAGCACCATGTTGTCCTCATACATATGAATGGATGTATGAGGGCAAACAGAAGGCAGATCGTTTAGGAAGATAGAAAGCAGGAGCAGTCCAAGAACAGAGCCGGGGCACCCCAGTAGTGATAGGGAGGCGGAGGTGGTGTTTCCAATACGGACTGATTGTGTTCTACCGACCAGGTAGGAGTGAAACCTGTTGGTAGCCGCACTGAAGAGTCCTGCGAGAGAGAGCGAGAGCTTGGACAGGAGGAGTGAATGGGAGACGGTGTCGAACGCCTTTGCCAGGTCGACAAAAATTGCTGAGGTGATGTGGCCTAGGTCCATTGCAGAATGGATGGAATCGGTGAGCCTTAGCAGGGAGGTGGCAGTGGAATGGGTCTTCCTAAAACCAGATTGGTAAGGTGTGAAAAAGGATGAAGTGTTAAGGAAGGAGGAGAGTTACAAGAGGATGAGGTATTCCTGAAGCTTGGCCAGAATGGGGAGGAGGGAGATAGGATTGTAGTTTCCAGGGAGAGATGGGTTATCGCCTTTTGGAAGTGGGAAGACAGTGGCATGCTTCTACTCAGATGGGGTAGAGGTTTGAGAGAAGGAGAGGTTGAAGAGCGCTGCCAGTGGGGAAGTGATGGTAGTAGCTGACAGGTAGAGCATTTTGGAGTCCAGGCCAATGGGGCATTACCTTTGAACGGGTTTAAGATGAGCAACTCCTTTAAGACTTTTTGCGGGGGTAACCTGGCGGAAGGTGAAGTAGGGGACTTGAGGATGGGCTTGGTCTGGGGTGGGTGTGGTTGGGGGGGAATTTTGGACAGGAGGGGGGTGGACGGCAGTGACGATGTACAGTTTGTGAAGAAAGCACTAAATTCAGAGGCCACTGTGTGAGGGTTGGTTACAGTGGATCCCAATATGTTTAATGCAGGGGTTTGAGGCTCGGACGTATAGAAATAATGAACGTGGAGGAGGGGTACGTTAATGTTCAGTTATACAATGGTGTGTGAAAATCCTGTAACCTCATTGGTCAAAACATGTCACATGACTGTGGGTAAATCCTGCATAACCCACAGCTAAGGAATGGCATTTATAAAAAACATAATTAAACACATTTTAAATTTATTTTACACATGGGTCCATTGTATAAGTGCAATAAGGCACTCCAGGGTGTGAGTTATTGGGTGATTTACCCACTTCTTGTATGATTAAGTCACTCGGCTGCACCTCGTGACACACCACACAAGGTGTGGGTAAATCTCCAATAACCCACACCCTGTGCCTTATTGCTTAAGTTAATCACCCCCTGGAGGCAATATGGCACTCGGCATGGCTGCGCCTCGTGCCACATTACATACACCCCCAGGGGGTGATTAACTAGAACATTGACTTAACCCCCTGTCGTTCATTACTGCTTAATTACTGACTGGCTACAGTACTTAAATTGTAGAGAAGTGACATCTGTGGGTCCCTGTAGTAGCAGAAAATTATGTGCAGGTATCTAGGGACTGTTGGGTGCACTAACATCTGAGGGAGGAGCAAAACAGAATGAGAGTGGGACTATAAATGATAGTCAACACTCTCGGGTTTGACACTCACCAAGGCTGTCTGCAAATGTCCTCTGGCTACTGGAGGGGTGAAGAAACCTTACGGCTACTGGCCCAGCACTGTGACTCTGTGGTTGGTCCACCACTACCAGAAATCCACACAGCTGTTCATCTTCAAGTTGCCCTTCCCTAGCCTGATGATACAGGGACAACAGGGGAGGGCATATGAGGAGAGACTGGATTACCTGCTGAACATCAGCTCCCTCAAGGTCAGAAGGAGGGGCATGATTGAGACCTACATGCTCTTGAGGGGTCTCAACAGGGCGGGCTCCGGGGATCTATTCACAAGGAATGAAAACACAGTAACCAGGATAAAAGGGATGTTAGGAAGTACTTTTTTTTTTTTTTTTGCTCCCAACCCACACACCAGCTAGTCACTCCTTCAGGCCCCTCAAGGACCTGTGCTCATCCCGTGCTACTCCCTTCCACCCACCGCCCCACATCGCAGCCACCCAGGGTACCTGGATGTATCCCTTCATCAGATGGGTCCCCTTCCTAAGAAGGGAATTAGCCTTACTGGCCTGCCAATGGTCCTGGGTGCTGCTGGGGTGGCCATTCATGGTCGGGAACTCTGGTGATGAAGGTCCAGGAGGCTGTCATCTTGACCGGCTGGTGTGTCATTTTAGAAACCTAGAAGTTGATGGCAGATAAGGACCTCAAGGCCCATCCAGTCTGCCCAGTTCTTTTTCTACCTTATGAATGTGCCTTCTGCCTTTGCTCTGTCAATGGCCTATCTATTCATATTCCTCTGTATTGCTCCCTTATGCCTATCCCATGCCTGTCTGAAGCCCTGCACTGTACTCATATCCACCACTTCCTGAGGTAGGCCATTCCATACATCCACCACCCTTTCTGTGAAAAAGAACTTCATCACATTACCCCTTAATCGGCCTCCCTTTAATCTTATGCTGTGTCCTCTTGTCCTGCTATTTTTCTTATATTGAAACATGTTAGACTCTTTCATCTTGTTAATGCCCTTAAGGTCTTTTGAATGTTTCAATCATATCACCTCTCTCCCTCCTTTGCTCTAGGGTGTACATATTGAGCTCCATTAATCTGTCCTCATAGGTTTTCTGATGCAGTCCCTGCACCATTTTGGTTGCCCTTCTCTGGACTGCCTCAATTTGGTTAATGTCCTTGTGAAGGTGCGGCCTCCAGTACTACACACAGTACTCCAAATGGGGCCTAACCAGTGTCTTGTAAAAAGGGATTATTACCTCCCTCTTCTGACTTTTGATACCCCTACTAATACACCCCAACATCCCCCTAGCCTTACCTACTGCTTTAGTGGTCTGCTTGGATGATTTCAGGTCATCGGTGATGATGATGCCCAAGTCTCTTTCTTCCCTTGTGACTGCCAGAAACTCCCCTCCCAGCCTATAGGTGGCTTCAGGGTTTCTTTTCCCCATGTGCATGATCTTGCACTTCTTTGCGTTAAATCCCAGTTGCCACTCTTCCAACCATTTTGCTAGTTTATCCAGATCTCTTCTCATTCTGCCCACCCCATCTGGATCATCTACTCTGTAGCAGATCTTGGTGTCATCTGCAAACAGACAAACCTTACCCTCCAGTCCATCTGCAATGTTACTGATGAAAGTACTGAAGAGGACTGGCCCCAGGACTGATCCTTGAGGTACCCCACTTGTGACTTGCATCTCTTCTGACTGTATTCCATTTACCACCACTCTCTGTTTTCTGCCCATCAACCAGTTTGCCACCCAGTTGACCAACGTCTGACCCACCCCGAGCCTATCCAGCTTATTAATCAATTTTATATGTGGAACAATATCAAAAGCTTTGCTGAAGTAAAGGTAAGTGACATCAGCTGCTCCCTCTTGGTCGACCACTCTGGTTACACAGTCAAAGAAATCTATGACATTAGTTTGGCAAGACCTTCCTTTTGTAAACCCATGCTGTCTTGGATCCTATGCTCCTATGGATTCCAGATGTTGCACTATCCTTTCCTTAAGGAGTGCCTCCATAATCTTACCCACTACTGAGGTAAGACTGACTGGTCTGTAGTCCCCTGCCTCCTTCCTGCTACCACTCTTGTGGAGCGGGATCACATGAGCCCTTCTCCAGTCTTCTGGGACCTCTCCTGTGATCAGAGACTCACTAAACAGTTCTGATAATGGCTCTGCTAGTTCTACCCTTAGCTCCTTTAGTACCCTGGGATGTATGCCATCAGATCCCATTTCCTTGTCCACCCTGAGCCTATCGAGCTGTTGTAGGACCCTTTCTTTTGTGAAGGGACTAGTGCACACCCCCCCCCCATGTTCATGGTGCTGAGCTGTGGGCCCTGCCCTACCTTCTCTTCGGTAAATACTGAGCAGAAGTATCTATTTAGGATAGATGCTTTTACATGGTCCTCCTCACATGCTCCCTTATCCCCTTTGATCTTAGCAATAGGCCCTCTGGACTTTCTCCTTTCACTAATGTATCTATAGAAAGTCTTGTTACCTTCTTTTACTGTTTGTTCTAGTGTTTCCTCGGATTGGGCCTTACTGCCTTCCCTGCTTCCCTTAGGGAAATTTGGTATGTCTCCCTATCTTCATCCTGCTGCATTCCCTTATATTTCCTGAAGGCCAGCTTTTTGGCTCTGACCTTTTCTGTTACTGTTTTTGAGAACCAAAGTGGTTTCTTTCTTCTTTTGCACTTTCTTTTCTCTCTAACACAATGGGATGTTGCTTTAAGTATTGCATCCTTAATGCTTGCCCATTTTGCCTGTACCCCCTCACCTGTATTTTTTTTTCCAGTGCTAGTTTAACTCTGTTGGCCATCTTATCAAAGTCAGCTCCTCTGAAGTCCCATATTTTGCCTTGGACTGGGATGATTTAGTTCTAGTGGCCAAATTGAACCATTCCATGTGATGGTCACTGGCCCCCAGGTGACCTTCTACCTGGAGATCTGTGATCCTTTCCCTGTTAGTCAGTACTAGATCTAGGATAGCCCCATCTCTTGTGAGTTGTTGTACCAGTTGTTTGAGGCCCTCCCCCTGCAGGGAATCCACCATGTGTCTAGTTCTGGCAGATGTTCCTGCTGGTATTGACCAATCTGTATCTGGCATGTTGAAGTCTCCCATTATCAGAACCTCCCCTTTCGCTGTCATATTTTGTATATCTTCAGTAATGTGTCTATCCTCCCCTGGTCTGAAGGCCTGTACACTACCCCCTCCGAGTTTTCTCCCTTGGGAGTGTGATGTGACAGACTTCAAGGCAGACACTGTCGTCTGTCACACCCCCCTAGGTAATGGGACCCAGATGCACTGCTGTTCTCCTGGTCTCCGCCAGGAGTCAGCAGGCACTGGATCTCAGCCCCACTCTGCCCCCCGAGAGAAAGAAAGCAGTCGGTGGACGCTCAAGCCTTCTCTTCCTGGCTGGCCCTCCGATACCCAAGTCTGTTCCTGAACCCGGGTTGTCGGTGTCGCAGCGGTAAATCTTTCTGCTTCGCTAGTGGTCTGGCAGAAAATACTTCTTAATGAAGAAGAGTGGTGGACACCTGGACAAGTGTATCAAAGCTGGTGGTAGAAGCCAAATCATTGACACATTTTAAAATGGACAGAATAGTCACATGGGGATAGTAAGACCTAAGGGGGGGGGATGGACAGCAGGGGAAGGGAGGCTGAGGTACCAGAAGGGTAAGAGTCCTAGTGACCAGTCCGATATCAGCTCGGACGCAGAGCTAGGCTGGAAACAGGCAGACTAGATACACTTACATAGAGTCTGACTGCAGATAAAAGACTTGTATCTATGTAATTATATCTATGTAAGTCAAACCAGATACCTGGATCTTTTGTAGCAGGGTGAGGAGAAACAGACATAGAACTAGCAAATACGAACAACTGAAAAGGAACTGAGGTCTCTGGATTGTGGACCCAAACAACAAAATATCAGTGTGAGATGATTAAGTTTTAATCAATTGTGTGCCATTCAATTTTCAGCGTCCACGAGACAAGTCTGGACTTGGGATTTAGCCGAGTTGTTAAGAACTGGAATGGAAGAATAAAGCTACACGTCATCTGAAAAAGAAATGATTTGCCGAAGCCCAGAGAGGCAATCAGATAAACCAAATTGGTGTGCAGAGTGAAGACAGTAATGCACTTAATAACAACACAGAGCCTTTCAGGAACACCCACAGAAAGTGAGAACAGATAAGAAAGGGATAGGGTGCCATTACAGGAAGGCTTGAATGCATTCTTGGATAAATGGAAGGCTGGGTAGTCTGGTGGCTAGAGCACTGAACTTTGAACTGGGAGGCTATATTCAGTTCCAACCACAACCGCATTGAGTTCCCACCACAACCATTGACCTACTCTGTGACCTTCTACCTGGAGATCTGTGATCCTTTCCCTGTTAGTCAGTACTAGATCTAGGATAGCCCCATCTCTTGTGAGTTGTTGTACCAGTTGTTTGAGGCCCTCCCCCTGCAGGGAATCCACCATGTGTCTAGTTCTGGCAGATGTTCCTGCTGGTATTGACCAATCTGTATCTGGCATGTTGAAGTCTCCCATTATCAGAACCTCCCCTTTCGCTGTCATATTTTGTATATCTTCAGTAATGTGTCTATGTCCTCCCCCCTGGTCTGAAGGCCTGTACACTACCCCCTCCGAGTTTTCTCCCTTGGGAGTGTGATGTGACAGACTTCAAGGCAGACACTGTCGTCTGTCACACCCCCCTAGGTAGTGGGACCCAGATGCACTGCTGTTCTCCCGGTCTCCGCCAGGAGTCAGCAGGTGCTGGATCTCAGCCCCACTCTGCCCCCTGAGAGAAGGAAAGCAGTCGGTGGATGCTCAAGCCTTCTCTTCCTGGCTGGCCCTCCCGATACCCAAGTCTGTTCCTGAACCTGGGTTGTCGGTGTCGCAGCGGTAAATCTTTCTGCTTCGCTAGTGGTCTGGCAGGAAGTACTTCTTAATGAAGAAGAGTGGTGGACACCTGGACAAGTGTATCAAAGCTGGTGGTAGAAGTCAAATCATTGACACATTTTAAAAATGGACAGAATAGTCACATGGGGATAGTAAGACCTAAGGGGGGGGGATGGACAGCAGGGGAAGGGGGGCTGAGGCACCAGAAGGGTAAGAGTCCTAGTGACCAGTCGGATATCAGCTCGGACGCAGAGCTAGGCTGCAAACAGGCAGACTAGATACACTTACACAGAGTCTGACTGCAGATAAAAGACTTGTATCTATGTAATTATATCTATGTAAGTCAAACCAGATACCTGGATCTTTTGTAGCAGGCTGAGGAGAAACAGACATAGAACTAGCAAATAAGAACAACTGAAAAGGAACTGAGGTCTCTGGATTGTGGACCCAAACAACAAAATCTCAGTATGAGATGATTAAGTTTTAATCAATTGTGCGCCATTCAATTTTCAGCGTCCACGAGACAAGTCTGGACTTGGGATTTAGCCGAGTTGTTAAGAACTGGAATGGAAGAATAAAGCTACACGTCATCTGAAAAAGAAATGATTTGCCGAAGCCCAGAGAGGCAATCAGATAAACCAAATTGGTGTGCAGAGTGAAGACAGTAATGCACTTAATAACAACACAGAGCCTTTCAGGAACACCCACAGAAAGTGAGAACAGATAAGAAAGGGATAGGGTGCCATTACAGGAAGGCTTGAATGCATTCTTGGATAAATGGAAGGCTGGGTAGTCTGGTGGCTAGAGCACTGAACTTTGAACTGGGAGGCTATATTCAGTTCCAACCACAACCGCATTTAGTTCCCACCACAACCATTGACCTACTCTGTGACCTTGGTCAAGTCACTTGACTTCCCTGCGCTTCAGTACTCCTAGCTGTACACATGGGCAAAAGCTGTACACCACTGAAATCGTAATGTTAGGAACCTTCTGACTACCTAGCAGGCATGCATGACGCTGCCATGTGGGGGACCCAGGTTCCAGATTGAGCCCAGGCCCTCCGCAATCCAGTGCCCATGGTTGAGGAGCAGTACTGGCAACAGCACTTCCTTGACTAGGGAGGGTGGCGACATGGTCCGCAGTCACAGCATCCCCTTTGGTGGGCTGGGAGATGGTCTCCATTACTGGAGTAACTGCATGCCTGTAAAGCCGTTAGTGTGGTTGAATTTGGCACCTATGGCGGGGAACAAAATTCATTGGTAAAACACTCCACAGCTATCTAAATGACAACTGCTGGTACTCTCGGATGGTCACTGATGCTACATAGCAGTGTCGACTGGGAGGCCACCAGTGAACAGAGGAGTGACAGAGATGACTGTGAAGCGGGGTGAAAAGTGTATACAAAAAATTGTCATGTTGCATTTTGAGTTGGGCTTTCCCATGTAAATAAATGTGAAAAAAGATAAACAAACCAATCAAGTACAACACCAAATGCACTTTTAATGATGAGGATCTGCATTTAGGAAGCATTCTGCAGTGTAATCAGCAGAGTTCATTGCAGAAGACAAATCAAATAAAATTAAACACGTAAAAAGATGCCATATGTTGGAAAATATGTCATCATCATAAACTTTCAGCAAATCAGTTTTCCTAGCATGTACAGTGCTGAATCCAGACTGGACAGTATCCATTAAGGAATAGTGAGAAATTTAGCCAGGCATGCAGTTGAATAGCAACCATGTATTCCAGCTGTTTTGGCATAAATGGCAAACGACAGGTAGATACTGACTTGCTAGATTCAATACACAAAGAGCTGTTTGCATAGGACACATCATTACTGGCTTAAACTACGCTGAGTATTAAAACAGAATTATTTGTTTATTAATGATAGTGCCCGAAATGGTGGATGAAGGAACATTAGTAGCATATGTAGTTGGAACTGGGTTGAAGCGGTAGGTTACAGATCTGACTGAACCAAACAACCTACTGACCTCATTCTCACTCATGGAATTAAAAGCAGTGAGGGGGAGTGGAGGACAAATCTGAACTGGGTTCATCAGTAACTGAAGGAGACTGAGGAGGCCGCATGGTTAGCAGCCAGTCCTAATGGCTAATTATAATAAAGGTCTGAATATGAGCAATTTTCTTAATTAAATGAATGCCGAAACAGGCAGTGCTCTGTACCTCTCAGTAAATGGAGGTTTGCTACATCATCCTCAGCTGGTGCAGAATGCGGCATCATGGTTACTAACAGACCTACCTGTGTCCTGCCATGTGACGCCTGTATTTCTCAAGCTTCATGGGCTCCTGGTGAGGTGGTGTATAACCTTCCAGGTTGGTTTGCTAACCTATAAAGACCGACAGGTATCTGGGGCCTGGCTGCTTGTTTAAGCGCTCTCCTCATTCCGCTTTGTCATCCTGTCTGTTCCACCGGTGAGGGCCTGCTTAGGATACAGAGGGCAACATTGAACGCCTGGGGGGCAGGCATTCGCAGTGGTGGCAAGTGTTGTGGAATTTTACCCTGAGGGATCTGAGAGAGGCACTATCTGTGTTGAGAGGGGTCTTAAACATTTCCTACATTATTTCAGAAGTTCACAAATACTTGAATTTTGTCCCTGCAATTTTCAGCTTATTTTATGCATTTTAGTTTTTAATCTGCTGTCTTTATTGTATGATGTTCATGATTATGTTTCTGTTTTATTTGATTCTGGATATTCAGTTTTTTGTAGTGTGCTCTCAGCTTCCTGGGAAGGGCACCTTACTAAATAAAACTAGTGGTGCCAGGTCACTGGACCTTGAATTCCCAGTTTTCCCTCACTGGCATTTGTTCCTATCCACCATGCCAAAGGTCCGTATAATCAGCTGGTAACACTTCCAATGAAACAAATTTTGTACAACAACTTCTGATACTGAATGCTGCTTTCTGGATGGCTGGAGGGGAATTCCAGTGACCTTTGGTCCTTTTAAAGCTGCCTGGCCAAGCCAGACTGCTAAGGCTGCTGACATTGGGGTTACTACAACAGTGGACTGCATTGCAAGTGAAAAACACCACATTTCCCTGTTGTTGATTCGGAGTTCCAAGGCCACAGATGTTTGAAGTCATTTGTAATGGGCTTTAATTGCTGCAGTACTGCCCAGGGTGATGCAGATAGCCACTGGTGAAGTGGTTTTCCTTTTTTGATCTCTGGAGAGATAGAACTACACAGAATCATAAAATGTGTCGGCAGAGCCAGCCCAGTGGCGTAGAGGGTTGAGGCTCTGGGCATCTCACCTCCCGCCATGCCTGCGACACGGATGCGGGTCCAGTGAAAGTGGTAGGGGTCCAAAACCATGGGTCCACTTTGACTCACTAGTATTAAAAATGTGAGTCAAAATTAAAGTGTTGGGGTCCAAAACATAGGAAGCCCAATCACTGCAGGAATCATTGCCACTTACTTTTTCTTTTGTGGGGTGCCTGTGCTTTAACTTAAGGACCATCCCCCCCAAAAAACAGGGATATTGATAAACTCTATACAACTCTGTATAGGAAAGCGACAGATCGTAACACGTTGTTACATAGTTCCAGCTATCATGAACCAGAGCTTAAGAACAGCATTCCGTATTCACAACTCTAGAGTTAAAAGAAACTGTAGTAAAGTGGAGGATTACCAAACTAACAAGGAAGACATGATACAGAGGTTTAAAAGTAGAGGTTACAAAAAAGCAGTTTTGAAACAGGCTACCCATAAGATTGACACTAGAGACAGACAGACAGACATTATTGCAACCAAAGGTTAAAAAAAACAGGGACCTGAAAAGGTAGTATTAGCTATTAAATACAACCATAAACTATCAGAAATATGAAGAATAATAAACACTGGCACATGGTTGCAAGGGATAACCTTGAAATACCAGAATTACAACAAAAACCTATTGTGGCAGCGAAAAAAGGTGAAAAACCTTAAGGACAAACTAGTAAAATCACAATTTAGACAACCAGACAGGAAGGACCGATGCTCCTAGGACCACTCCAGCCTGGAACGACAACATGTGGATGATTCTCTGTATGAAATAATACCAGCAAAAAACAGAGATCTGAACTTCCACATTTCAACCTGCATTTTGACATAAAACAACACATAGATTGTAATACTGAAGGTGTTATTTATGTCATCCAGTGCCCTAGTGGCAGGTTATATGTAGGCCAAACCAACAGAGCCCTCAAAAATTACATATTGGAACATAAGGGAGACATCAGAAACAAAGATGAAAGATCGCCAGTAGCGATACATTTTAACCAGGAAGGTCATACTGGAGCATCCCTTCGATTCTGGGGGTTAGAAATTATTGACCTCCCCTCACGAGGGGGTAACTATAAGAAAGCATTGGACAGAGGTGAAATGAGATGGATTTTCCAACTCAAAACACTAGAGCCAAATATAGGCATGATCAATGAATATAACTGGCAGGCCTGTACGTAGGAAAACTTGATGGCAGATTCCAAATAGAATAGAATTAATGAAGCAAATGTGTAGGTGAAAAGAACGGAAAGATGGCTAAATTCACACGAGGAGCCACATAAGACTGGAATGAAACGAGGTAGAAAAACAGATTAAGAACCAGACAAATTAGTTGAAATATAAGAAACTATACAGTCTGTAATGTAGAAACATATCTTATGTTAAAATTTCCTATTTGTTTTCCTCCATACACGAACCCCCAACCCCATTCTGGGTTAACCAGTTTTTAAGCTTTGTAAATATGCTGAAATTTTCAACACAAATGGATTAATGGATGAACAAAGAATGTAAGATTACCCCTTGCCAAGCTAGAACAGAGCCAGCTTTCACAGAACACTGAATTGTCGTCACACTCTTTCCCAAAAACTCGAGCAGCATTAGAGCCTGTTTGGAAGGGCTGACAGCCCTTTGGGACTGAGTGTTTAGTTGCTTAGCAATGAGCATCGCATTGCGAGATTTCCGGATGATGTTACATCATCCCGTGGCCTTTCCAAACAGGCTCAAGAGGGGAAGATGCACACTAGCGAGATAGAGCAATTTAGAGACGCCATTACAGAGCTGGAACGCCGGTCAGACTTATTGGACCAAAGATTAAGGTAAAAGACAAAAATACTCAGTAATCTGAAATGACATTTGAGATAACAGATATTACAAACGAGTATTGAGAATTTAAAATATGAATGAAGGTATCTTGTTTACAGGCTTCTCTAGGTGTATAACCAGAGACAACAGAGAAGCAAAAAAGCTGAGAAAAAAACGGCTACAAACATTTTGTTTTTAACCCAGCTCACAAAGGTATGTGTCTCACAGGCAAGGGGAATCAGGTATAGTACAGTCGTCACAATAGCTGTATAGAGTTCACTTGGTGAAAATTGGAGGGACAAAATTTAAAAGTGGTAATATATAAAGCTGCAAAATAAATTCAAACTCTGTGTTGCTTATTGATTCATAGGCAGCATGTGAACAGATGACCGGTCTGCTGAGACTGCAAAGAAATAATTAAGCTTCAGTACTGGTGATAAGGAATCTATATATAAGAATTAATTAACCGTGTTTGTGTAAAACATAAAACGAATAATGGAAACTAATGGCTGTGTATATTTAACAGATAAAGAATCCCCGTGAACAAGCTCATAAAGTGAGCGAAACATAGGGGGCTGTGAAATAAAAGAACATATGGAAAGGAAAAAGAATTGTGTTTTAAATGCTGGATGAGGCTCCACACTTTCTTGTTACTACAACAGCGGACTGTATTGCAAATGAAAAACACCACATCTTCCTGTTGTTGCTTCGGAGTTCCAAGGCCACAGACGTTTGAAGTCATTTGTAAAGGGTTTTAGTTGCTGCAGTACTGCCCAGGGTGATGCAGACGTGAAGTGGTTTTACATTTTTATTTCTGGAGAGACAGAACTACATAGAATCATAAAATTTGTTGGCAGAGCCAGCCCAGTGGCGTAGAGGGCTAAAGGCCCTGGGCACCTCATCTCCCACCATGCCAGCGACATGGATGCGGGTCCAGTGAAAGCGGCAGGAGTTCAAAAATATGGGTCCGCTTTGACTCACTAGTATAAAAAATGTGAGTCAAAATTAAAGTGTTGGGGTCCAAAATATAGGAAGCCCAATCGCTGTAGGAATCATTGCCATTTACTTTTTCTTTTTGGGGGGTGCCTGTGCTTTAACTTAAGGACCCTCCCCAAAAAAAAACACATGAGGTGCAGTTCCAACACTGCTTACTGTGCTGTGCAGTTGAACACTGTTGTGACACAGATGCGAGACAAAGAGATGAGGCAGTTAAGCCTAGAGGTAGAGCAGTGAGCTGTGAATGAGCTTGGTACATCCAGCAGACCAGGGTTTCGCTCCCACAACCTCCACTTACATTCTGTGTGGTCCCATTGCTCCGGGGTCGCCCCTGTAAACAAGGCACTTGTGCCTAGTAGGCCTTGCCGGGTTACCAAAGAATGAAAAAAAAATAGGTTCCAAGTGGTAAATTGTGGGAGGTCCCTCTTGCTAATGTTCAGAAGAGGTATTTTATTCCCCACATTACTTCACTTCTCCCACAATTGATCTTTTTCGATTTTGTCACTGATGATGGAATCACATACATAATTTTTCAAACATAAACGTTTAATTACATTAAAATCAGTTGCTTTCTGAGTTTATAGCAACATTTGTATAATGGCAGCCCAGCCATAATTCTATATGTATGTATGCTAGTTTGTTTATATTGTTAACTAATTTCCTATGCTGCTGCACTTAGCCTCAGTGCTATCTCTAACTCTTTAGTCTGTACTTAACTCGCTTCCCCTGACAAGAGTCAGTTAGTGTCTTGTACACTGTGTATCACTCGACAATGTGACCCTCTTCGTATGTAACCCCTAGGTGGCGCTATCCCAAGGACTACTACCTCTGCCTGCTTGGCTAGTAGCAGGTTAAGGGGCCTGAGTTCTGAAATGGGTGCCTCCACCCAGAGATCAGGGTTGGTAGTGGTCAAGCTAACCTGGGCACAGCCCTCTGGGACACTGTAACCCCCCCCTTCCCCTCTAGTGGCCTGAACACTGTACTATAATCACTTTCACCATAGCCCTGGTACACCACACAAGTATCCACACTGTTTGCACTTACCACCAGGGCTGGTTCCTCTGGCTCGACCCTGGGGACCCCCTGTAAAACAAGGTTATGCACAGCAAATAGCAACAGTACAGTACTTTGAGCACAAACTGGAACCACAGTCACATTACATGCAGAAGAAGTTAGATCTGATTTATTCAGGGGACTTGAACAAGGAAGGGGCAAAATCAGGTTAATTAACTTAAAGGTTATATCAATCAAGCAGTTATGCATGCGCGTTGAGTCCCCCCACACAGTCACACCTCTGGATTCCCAGGTGGAGAAGAGATGGGCTAGCCAGGACTGTTGCCCGGGGTTGCAACTGGTTGGGGCACTGTGATGGAAAACAACATGCACATTACACAATATTTGTAATCCGGAGCGAGAGGGCTCAGTACGTAAAGGAAACGAAACAACAAGACAATCAGATGACACACTCAGATTAAGCTGTTGTTGGAGGGAGCTACCCTGGTATTTACTCATGATACCCAAGACTGGACACAGGCTGGATGGAAATCGAGACTTCAGGTGGTTGATCTGGAATGCCAGGAGAAGCAGGGCCCACACAAATCGCAGAGGTGTCGTTCCTGTTCAAGCGTGGAGCAGGGGGCTGATCCCCAGGCAGGTCTGTCGGTGACTTCTCTGTGCAGTGGGTAGTCTGGCTGGGCCAGTCTGGCAATGCCCAGACTGCATGGAGACAAATTTGGATGCAGTCCATTTTGGGCTGGATGCAGCTTCCAGCAAGCAGAACACAGTTCACACAGTGGGGAACTAACTCACAACCCACTAGCAGCTCATAGCACATTTACATGTATGGGAATTCTACTGTACCAGGCAAAGCATTCCCCGGTCACAATCGCAAAGTCTCTGCACACACCAGGAGCTTAGGGTAGCTGGAACTCCTGAAAGGCCAATCGCATTCAGCAAAATCTTCGGTCTTCTTCAGGTTGAGCCTGGCCCACTTCAGTAGCTTAATTTAGTCACACAAACTTGGATTTAGTCCAAAATAATTCTCTTCTCTCCCTCTTAGGAGCACCTGGCAGACATGCAAGCCAAAAACTCAGCCCTTTCACAGTTTTCCCATGCAAATCCACTCAGGATTGCTGCCCAAAATACCCCTGAGCTCTTCTAATTTCACTTATCAGCTCAGAACTAACTGAAAATTGCAAGCAGCCTGGGACTTAAACATAGACTTTGACGGCAGATAAGGACCACTTGGCCCACCCAGTCTGCCCATTTCCCTACCTACTGGATAAGCTGCAGATTCTAGTTAACCAACAGCCTATTTCCTGCAACCCCCCACTATAATTGCCTTATGTCTGTCCCATGCATGTTTGAATTCCTCCACTGTTTTAGACCCCACAACCTCTCCAGGAAGGCGGTTCCATGCGTCCACCACTCTCTCCGTGAAAAATAATTTCCTCACATTACCCCTGAGCCGTCCCCCCTCTAACTTTAAATTGTGCCCCCTTGTTCTTACACATCTCTTTTTCTGAAAGATGCTACCCTCCTGGACTTTGTTGATTCCCTTGAGGTACTTAAAAGTTTCTATCATGTCTCCCCTGTCCCTCCTTTCATCAAGGGTATACATATTAAGCTCTCTCACTCTCTTCATATGGTTTCTGATGTAGACCCGCACCATTTTAGTTGCCCTCCTCTGGACTGCTTCCATCCTGTCTATGTCCTTGCATAGATGAGGTCTCCAAAACTGCCGCAGTACTCCAGATGGGGTCACCAACTGTCTGTATAGAGGATAACCACTTCCTTTTTCTACTTGTGATGCCCTCCCTATGCATCCCAGTATCCCCTGGCTTTCCTATTGACTTCTCACATTGCATACCATCTTTAGGTCATCTGATATGACTACACCCAGATCCCTTTCCATTATTGTTGTTGTTAGTACCTCCCTGCTATTGTGTACTCTTCTCCTGGATTTTTATTTCCCAGGTGCATTACTTTGCACTTCTTTGCATTGAATCTAAGTTGCCATATGTCTGACCATTCCTCCAACCTTGCCAAGTCCCTTCTCATCCTTTCTACCCACCCTTGTGTATCAACTCTGTTGCAGATCTTTGTGTCATCCATAAAGGGCATACCTTTCCTTCAGACTCTCTGCAATGTCACCTATAAAGGCGTTAAAGAGGACTGGACCCAGTACTGAGCCCTGAGGTACTCCACTAGTAACCCCTTTCTTCAGAATGTGTTCCATTCACTATTACCTTCTGTGTCCTGTTGTGCAGCCAGTTTTCACAGGCTACCACCCTGGGACCCACTCCCAGGCTGGCTAACTTGATTATTAATCTTTGTGTGAGACTGTGTCAAATGCCTTGCTAAAGTCTAGGTAGGCCATATCCACAGCCCTCCCTGGTCTATTACTTTGGTCACCCAGTCAAAGAAATCGATTAGATTTGTCTGACATGACCTTCCTGCTGTGAATCCATGCTGCTTTGGGTCCAGTGCCCGCTGGCCTCTAGGTACTCAACAATTCTTTCTTTCAGAAGTGATTCCATCATTTCCCCACCACTGAGGTCAAACTGACAGGTCTGTGGTTTTCTGCTTCTGCCTTGCTCCCACTTTTGTGAAGGGAATCACATCTGCCCTCCTCCAGTCCTCAGGTACCACCCCATCCTCCCATGATTTGTTAAAAGTGTGGTTAGTGGTGTCACTAGGTCCTCCTTAGCTCTTTTAGGATTCTAGGGTGAATCCGTCAGGCCCCATTGCTTTGTCCACCTTGAGTTTTAGAAGTTCTTTCAGTACTCTTTCTTCTTTAAATGGACTGGTATCAACCCACTATCCAGAGTGCTTCTACTGTTTGGTTTAGGTAACTCCTCCTCTTCTTCTTCTTTTGTGAATACTGAGCAAAAGTATTCATTCATTATCTCTGCCTTTTCACTGTCTCCCTCTGCCCACCTCCCCTCTCCTTTATTAATCTTCCCTATCCCTCCCTTAACCTTTCTGTGTTCCCTAATGTACCTATAAAAGGATTTTCCCCCCTTCTTAACTGAGTTGGCTATCCTTTCCTCGGTTTGGGCCTTTGCTTTTCTGACTGCCTTCCCCACTTCTTTCTGCTTTAATTGATGCAGTTCCCTGTTGTGCTCTGTCTGTGATTCCTTATACTTTTTGAATGCAGCCTTGTTCTCCTTAACCTTCCCTGACACTTCTTTTGAGAGCCATAGTGTTTTTTTATTCCACTTTTTCTTTATTTGTTTCACACAAAGGCTTGTTGCCTCCATGATGGCAGTTTTGATTTTTCTCCATTGTTCTTTCACCCCTCCTTTCTGGCCATTTGCTAATGCATTCCTCAGGTATTCACCCATTTTGCCAGAGTCATCGCTTCTAAAGTCCAGTATCCTTGTATTTGTATGGCTTGTCTCCATGGTTGTGTTTATTGTGAAGCACACTGTGCAGTGGTCGCTTGTTCCCAGGTGTCTACTGACTTCTAAGTTTGTGATCCTCTCTCATTTGAGAGTACCAGGTCTAATATTGCTCCCTCCCAGTGGGTTCCACCACTAGCTGTCTAAGGCATGCTCCTGTAGGGCATCGAGAATGACCCTGCTCTTGGATGTGGCTGCAGTCCATGTTGCCCAGTTAACATCGCATATTGGTCCCCATCAACAGTATCTCCCTTTTCAGCCATTTGAGAATGCCCTCTATCATTTCTTGTCCATTTCTCCCCTTGAGGCGGGGTCTGTATACAACCCTGTGCAGATTGTGATGCCATTCCCTGTCTCCAGTGTGACCCAGAGTTCCTCTTGTCCTCCCCTTTACCTTTTAGTTCTGTTACTTTGATCCCTTCCCTTATGTAGAAGCTATTCCACCTCCTCTTTACCCTCCCTGTCCCTTCTGTAGATTGTGTACCCTGGTATGTTGACATCCCAGTCATGGTTCTCCATGTACCATGTTTCTGTGACTGCCACAATATCCAAGCTGCCCACTTTCATCAGGGCTACTAGCTCTGGAAGCTTGTTTCCCAGACTACGGGCATTGGTACTCATTGCCCTCCATTTAATGTTGGCTTTATCCTTTTTTACCCCATCCCTGCTGTTATTGCCCCTGTCCATTTTTCCATTTACTCCTGTCCTGCCCTCTGTCAAGCTCCGTACTTCAGTGTTTACCCTACTACCTGCCATGCTTTGTGGGGGGCGGCTTGAACTTTCCTGTTTCCTATCAGCACCTCCCCCCTTGGCTAGTTTAAAAGCTTGCCAAGGAAGCCTTTAAACCTGTCACCTAGGAGCGTGTTTCCCTTCCTGGACAGATGCAGACCATTATGCCAGTATAGACCTTCATCTCTCCAGGTGGACCCCCAGTCCCCAATGAAGCCAAAGCCCTGTGCTGTGCACCAGTTTTGCAACCATTCATTAAACCGCATGGTGTGCAGTACCCTAGCCTCACCCTGCCATGGACTGGCAGCACCTCTGAGAAGGTTACCGTGCTTGCTACCTGTCTGAGGCCCCTCCCCAACTCCACAAATTCATCCTGCACTGCACTGATCGCATGCCTAGCTAGGCCATTTGTCCCGAGGTGGACAATGCTATCTAGTTTCCTCTCCTGTGATGCTGCTTCTGCAATCCTGAGGATTCGCTTCCTGTCCCTCCAAGCCATGGCACCAGGCAGGCACCTTACTTCCCTCTCCTCTCCCTTCCCCAGGTCTACACCCCTAACAACTGAGTCCCCTATCATAAGCTGTTTCTTTCCCTTGTGTTGTCCCTTGCCACTCTTTTGTGGGTCTCCTTGTGGCTGTCCCCAGCATTCTTGGTCTCCAGTGAGGTGTCATCATAGAGGAACCTTGATTTGCCAGACTGACATATGATTTGTGTAGAGGTGCAACTCGGGGGCTACGCCTCTGTTCCACCACCCTCACCCTCCCAGAACCTACTGTGGTCCATCTGCTCTTCACACATGGCAACCTCTGAGGCAGTGGTTGTGGGACTGGTGCTCTTTGGGTGGGGGAGTCCTCCTTAGTCCTTGCCAGTTCAGCCTGGAGGTGGGCAGCCTCCTCCCTCAGAGCTGACAGTTGCCTGCAAATAGGGCAGCAACGCAGGTTCCAGAATGTTTCCTGGAAAATTGCTGCCCCACAGCCAATGCATTGCACCACTCCCCGCATGTCCCTCTTCCTTATAATATACAATGAGTAATATACAATTTTTTTTTTTTTTTTGGGTGTGTGTATACTTACGCTTTATGCACTGTGCTGGGTAATTAAGAATATGACAGTTCTGCTCCAAGACCTGTTGAGGAAGTGATGTCAGAACCCCCAAGATCCAAAAGGTTTGGTTGGCTGATTTGGGTGTCAGTCAAAGCAAGAACTCCCCCTTCAATTGCAAAAAAGGCGCAAAAAGTTCAAAACTACAATTCCTACAGATTTTGACTTCAGACAGCTCCTGTAGTCCGGCTACGTTTTCGGTCCCACCAGAACTGATTGGTCAAATTTGCAGTCCAGGACCAAGATAGTAGGGACAAAACAAAACAGTCCTTGCTACAAAGAAAGCAGGTTAGACAAACTACATTATCATTATCACTCTGGCCGGCCCGGTGGCGCTGAGGGTTGAGGTGCTAGACGCCACACCTCGCGCTGCGCCCGGCCAATTCAGGAATGGACTCGGGTGGCGGGATCGGCGGGGAGAGGATCGAGCATCCCACGGATGCTCTCCTCCCCAGGGTTGGGTTACCAAGAGCGCATTGCGCTCTGCATTCCTTCCATAGCCGGTGGAAGCACCGGCAGAGGGAAGGGGTGGAGGCGGCTTCGCCTGTCGGAGCCGGGGAGGGGGGACGTCTCGGCGCATGAGGGTCTGCGTGCGTAAGCACGCTACCACTCGGGGACGTACGTCCCTAGCGCAAGGCATCCTGGGGGAGTGGGGACGTCAGGGGAGAAAACCGGAAATACCCTCCGGCAGCCCTAGATGAAGTCCGCCCTAAGTCCACCCGGACCACCTACAGGACAGACCCCAATGTGCGAGGAGAGGAGGATGGGCACTCTAGGGGCAGATCCCTAAGGTAGGTACTGGGGGACATGAGCGGACGGAAGGAGGGGGCACCGGAGGTAGTAAGGAGGGATAAAGGTGAAAAAAAAATCATTATCACTCTAAATGATTTTCAGCAAATAGTTACATCTTTCAACAGAGCTCCCTCTCAGATTACTTAGGCTGCAATCAGGCAGCTCTTAAAGAGACAGTACACAGAGGCTATACAGGCTCTGGTAATCACATTTAAACTGCTGAAACACAGGACACCAGCCTGGCAGTGAGCATTTAGGCAAGTTCAAGGAAGACTTTTTGGGAACCCCCATTTGTAGGGGGTTACACTTACATCATGTATTTTTTTTTTTGTATAATCTGTTTATTAAATTTTCTTATAAAAAACAGAGAAACAGACAGGGAGCAAGATATTATCCGCACAATATGGTTATATACAGTGCTATTGATACACACAACTTAGGATTCATTATTCATCACACATTCCTTTGTACTTGACCTCCCCTTGGCTACCATATAAGAGCTAACTCCCCCAAATAAATAGCCCTCTCATTTAGAAATCTGTGTCAGATCAAAAGTCCAGAAAGACCTGTTTGTCCCAGCACGGCATCTATACTAAAAAGGCATTATTGAAATAATGAGCCTGGAGGGAGAAAACTCTGATCCTTTTTATTGTGTAGTATCAGTTTGTGCCTGGTATATCTATGCGACTCACTTTAGCTAAGTCTTCCCCCCCACCTTATGGACTGAAAGAAAAAGCATAGTCCTGGCAGTACATGTTTCGTAATGTTCAATCCCGAGGGAGATTAAATCTTATACAGTGCCCAGGGTGCACATCTTGTAAGTTGCCTCCATCAAGATATGATGAAAATCAGGATGCGGATGAGATAGGACAAGATTATCATAACCAGGAAATAGCCCCCCTAAAATGGGGCAAGAGAGTAAAGCTAGGAAAGAAGAAAGGAGTAACACTGAGAATCAAACAGGAGAAGAACTAACAAAAAAAAAAAAGAAAAAAATAGATTAGCTTTCCACTCAGCTTAAATGAATTTAAAGAAGGATCCCCATATTGGGGCTGGTGATGTTCTCTTCCATTACATACATCTGTGTACAATTCTCACACATCGACATTACCCTCCTGTCCCACCATGAGACCCATGGGGAAACCACGGCATTTTAATAAAGGAGAAATTCCCCCCCAACTTCCAGGCCTCTTAACCAATCCCAGAACTGTTAAAAGCATGGATTCCATTGGGGTCAGGGATGCTAGAAATTACACCCAGTCATTCTGAAATCTCTCTTCCTTACCCTTTAGAGCATAAGTAAGTCGATCTAGAGCTAACGTAGAGAGTAGGATTGTGCGTCACATACCATTGGAAGGGGTCACATTAGATACCCAAGCGTTCAGAATTATCTGGCGAGCAGTTGCCAGAACCACCCTCACCCATCTGGGATACAGGCTTCATTCCCCACACTGGTCCACCTCAATACCCATGAGCAGTGAGATGGGTGAGAAAGCAACCTCCCGTCCCCAACTTCTTGAGATTTCCCCCTGGATCTCTTTCCAGTACCTCTGCAGTGTTGGGCATTGCCAGAAACAGTGCTGATGGGTTCCCATCGCCACCCCACATCTCCCACATTTACCCGTGATCCCAGGGTGAAACTTGTGGACTATAACAGGAGGGTGGAACAGGCGCTGTAGGAATTTGTACTGGGACTCTGAACTTGTTGCATATAAGTAGCCCCATATGGGAAGTTGTCAGGGTATTCCAGTTTTCATCCGAAATCGACACCCCCAGATCTTTCTCCCATTGCAGTCTGGTATTCCCAGTCTGACCCCTCACATATTGCCTATCGAGCCTAGCCACTCTTACCTATTAAACCCTTCTCTCGGACCTTTGCTCCAAGCACTATTTGTTCCACCGATGCTAGGGCCGCTACATCCCTCGGATTCCTTTGCAACTTATATGAGTAATTTTGTATCTGCATATATCTGAATAGGTGTGACTTGGGGATCCCAATCAGCCCGCTGACCTCCTTAAAAGTCATTAGTCCCGTATTATTACATAGGTCCCCTACACAGCTTACCCCACCCATTTCCCATGCTGCAAAGCCCCGATCATCCAGTCCTGGTAGGAACTCAGGGTTCCCAGACACTGGCACTAGGAGGGTGTGGTCCTCCAGAACCCCCTGTCTCTTTCGGGTCTCCACCCATGCCCTCAGTACCGACTGTACCAGCGGGTTAGGGGCAGCTAACTGGGCATACGCCTTGGGTCCCCTTTGTCACAGGTACGCAGTTAACCTACCTGGGCATCCGGCCCCCCCCATTCCCATCCAGGAGGCAGCATCATCCTGATTTACCGAGTTATGAATGTATCTATGCTGCATAGCTAGATAATACCCCTCAATATCCGAAAACTCAAGTCCTCCCCTTTCTTTTGTTGCTTTAAGCCTGCTTAATTTCATCCTGGATGTCTTACCCTTCCAAATGAAATCAGCAAATCTCTTTTCTAATTTAGAAATGTCTTTAGATGTGGGGCACATCCAGCCTGGTGGCGCTGAGGGTTGAGGCGCTGGACGCACACCTCGTACTACACGGTGACCGGGTTGAGGAGCAGACTCGGGTCGATGGGGTTGGCGAGAGGAAGAAGGATTGAGCACCTAACGGCTGCTCCTTCTCTGGGGAGGGACGTACTCTCTGCTGCGATACCACCACCTGTTGGGGAACCTCAGGTGGTTGGTGCAGCTGGGGAAACGCTCTGAGGTGAAGCGTTGGCAGAGGGACCGGCTTCGAAGTGTGTCTCTACGCATGCTGGCAGCCTTGTCCTCATTGCATGCCAATGTTGGGGATCCACAAAGAACATCGGAAAAATACCCTGCCTTGATCTAGGAGACTAGCCTCAGCATTGGTTCCGAGGCAGCACCCAAGAAGCAGACTCCGCTGTGCGCGCTCCCAACAATGCTCAGGGGGAGATGTGGGGGATCTCCGGCGCCCTGTCCGGAGGGTAATCCGAGGCCCTGAAGGTACAAGGGTAGCGTTAACACTCTAGGGGCAGACTCCTTGTGGCTGCAGATTGGGATCTATGAGGGGAGCTCTGAGAGAGGGATCAGGGGCAGCAGTAGGAGGATAAAAAGAAATAGTAAAAAAAAAAATAGTGGGGCACATTGGTACCATCTACATAAGATATAGCAGACAGGGCAACACATTCATCTTTATTAGGTTGATACGACCCAGCCATAAGATTGGGAGCGCTCTCCATCTGACCAACTCAGCCAATACAGTTTTAAAGATGGGTGTATAATTAAGATTGTACAGCTTTGATGACGAATTACTCACTTTTATTCCCAGGTATGTGAAGCTCCCCCTCACCTTTTTAAGGCCCAATGCATGCTCCGGGAGACCCTCTATCTCCTTCCCCAGGGGCATTATTTCTGATTTTGACAAGTTTAACTCATAACCTGAGAAGACCTTCAATTCTTCAAGTTACTTGTAAAATGTGCGAAATTGAGCTTCCTGGTCACGAGGTGGACAGAAGGAGGTAATCTGCATATAGGGCCAACTTGGTCTGTCCACCTTCTTCCGATGGTATCTTATGTATGTCTCCAGAGGTCCATATCCTAATCGCTAGAGGTTCAATGGCTAGGGCAAACAGGAGCGGGGATAGGGGACACCCTTGTCTGGTACACCTAAATAATTCAAATTCCTCCGATGCCATGCCATTAATCAAGACCGTGCCTAGGGCTTGTAGTACAGCATCTGTACCAGCTCCACAAACTCATCCCCAAGCCCAAACCTGCGCAATACTTCAAATAGGTAGTCCCATTCAATCCTATCAAAGACTTTTCTGTGTCCATTGTTAGCACACAGGCCTTGTTTGGATTGCTTGTCCCCCACCAGATAACATTCAGCGACTTTCCCATGTTGTGGTACGATAGCCTCCCCTTGATGAACCCTGTCTGGTCTGGGTGAATTATTTCTGGGAGGCTTCGTTCTAACCTCAGAGTCAGTACCTTTGTTACTATTTTACAGTCGCAGTTGAGCAGGGAGATGGGTCTATGCGATACACAGTCTGTAGTGTCCTTTCCAGCTTTCTGTATCAGGGTGATATTGGCCTTCAAACTCATTCTGGGGGAACCCCCCCAGCCTCCTGCATGAGCTCTACCAGCACCCCCACCACCTCCCCCCTTAGTGTCTTATAAAATTCCACCCCAAAACCATCAGGGCCTGCAGCTTTGTCTGCTTGTAGGCTACCAATAGCCTTGACTATTTCATCTTCAGAAATCGTGGCTCCCAACCTTTCCTTCAGGGTGTTGTGTATCATAGGGATCTTTATCTTGTCTAAGAAGCTTTTAGCCAGCCTCTGTGTGCCCTTGCTTTCTGCCTGGGTTAGGGTCTGGTAAAAATCTTTAAAACAAGCCCCTATACCCTGATCCTCCTTTATTATCTTTCCTTGCTGGTTTTTAATAGCTGTGATCTTACATGGAGCTTTACCCCCCTTCATTAGTCTGACCAGAAACGGACCCGGCTTATTGCTCCATTCATATATTTTCTGCCTTGCATACCACAATTTAGCTCTCACTTCCCCTGTGAGACATGCATTTAGGGTCTCCCGGGCAGCCTGCAATTGCCTTTTTCCTCCTCACCCCTACCCTGGAGTACACTTACCTCTAACTCCCTCACTGCCTGCTCTAAGGTATCCACTTTTTGTTTCCGCTCTCTCCTGATTTTCTCAGTATAACTTATAATGGCCCCCCGCATATATGCTTTCCCTGCCCTTCATAGAGTAGTCGGGCTCTCTACCGTACCCTTGTTAAATTGAAGATAATTTCCCCATTGTTCTTTCAGAAACTACTTGAATTCTTCCTTTGCTGATAAATATGTTGGAAATCTCCATGTCCCTGTATGGGAATCTCGATCTCTCCATCTAATCCGCAGTCCTACCATGCCTTGGTCCGACACCACTATTGGACCATGGGAGACATCCACTACTTTATTATAGAGGGAGCTGGCCAGGTAGATGTAGTCTAATCTGGACCATGAGTCATGTGGAATGGAATGGAATGTGTACTCCCGTGCTCCCAGATATGCTTGCCTTCAGCTATCCACTAACTCTTAAATCCAATAAACTCCCCACCCACGCCTTAGTGGCTCGATTGATCCTCTGCCCCCTACCCAAGTAGTCCAATTCCTGGTCCATGATGTGGTTAAAGTCCCCCCCCCCCATCACCAAGCCAGGAAACTGCTCCTTGTGAAGGACATCCAGGACCCCTTGGTAGAAGCTAGGCTCGAACACCGAAGGGGCTTAGACACTTGCTAGTATGAATTGCCTATTCCCTAGAGTACCAACCACAAAAACATATCTACCCCCCTTGACATCCTTCACAACCCATGTGACCTGAAAGGGGCAATGCTTGTGGAGTAACACTGCTACCCCCCCTCTTGTGGGAGGAGTAGGAGGCTGCATACCATGCTCCTACCCAACCTCCAATCAGTTTGTTATGCTTCCTGGGAGTAAGATGAGTCTCCTGCAGCATTGCCACCATTGCACCCTTCTTTTTCATCGCCGCCAGTATTTTTGATCTTTTTATTGGGGAGGAGATCCCATTAACATTCCAGGAGACCACTAAATCAGCCTTGTGACGAGTCTTTATGCCCACTTGTCTGTCTCGGGAGGACTGTGCTTCCTGCCAGTAGTTCCATACCCTGACCAACCCCACACCTAGCAGCCCCTCTAGATCCTACTAACAACATAGAAACATAGAAACATAGAAACATAGAAACATAGAAACATAGAAGTTGACGGCAGATAAGGACCGCAAGGCCCATCCAGTCTGCCCATAACAGCATTACAGAGTGGAAAAGAACACAAAAGAAAAACAACCTTCAACATCAGCATGACAGGTGCCCATAAACTTGAACAAATGTAACCCTTATATCCCCCCTCCCCCCTGCTCCTTAACACAAAATTGTAATATGTACCATGCGTCATGAATAGAACTGTTCACTATATTTTCGTTAACAGTTTGCAGCATCGTGATTCCCATTCCCTACTCGCCCTCCTCCCTCTGTGCCAAAAAAACATAGTTTCACAGCATAGACCTGGCTGTACAATATTTTGTCCCTGGATATAGTTGGTTGTCTTTCAGCACCGATCGAGAAAACTCCCCTTCCAGCCCAAGTGCACCTCCACCACCCACTCATTGTATCCCACTATTTCCCTGATGTCTCCCCCACACCAGCCAGGGCAACCCCAAATCTCCCCTCCAGGCTCAGGACCATGGAGAGGGCAGACCCACCACCTCCAACATATATATAGGCCCACGTCCACCCAAGCCCCACTAACCTGTAGTCATGAGGCAAACCCCCATAAGCAAAGGAAACTCGATGTCCCCGACCACAGTCCAGAGCGAAAATATGCCATCACCCTCATTTCCACAGCCAGCTTTGTCTTCAAAAACCTCCGCTCAAACGTGTAGCTCACCGTCCCTCTGCATCTCCTTCCAGACAGGTACCACATGAGTCCTATAGAAGGCAGAGCTCTCTTGAACAGGACCGCATACATTCAGTCATGAGGCTAGGCCGAAAGGAGAGGAGAGCCACCCAGTCCAGGGGGAGTTGAACACAGAGAAAAATGTACCCAGGGTCTCGAGTCATCGTGGTACATCAGGGCCGCATGACAGGGAGCATCGCGGTTACTTACCGCTCAGTGTCCGAAAGAGTTCAAAAAGGACTCAATGCACAGTCTCTCTTTTCATTTTTTTTGTCCCATTCGTTGATAAATTTGCAGTTTATCTGCCTCCCAGAAAGAGTAGTTAGCACCCTCTGACTTCACCCTTACCACCATAGGGAAGGCCATGAAGAATTCTAGACCTCTCTCTCACAGCATATCCATACAGGGGTTGAATTGTTGTCTTTTATTCTGTACCTGTGAGGACAAATCCTGGTGAATTGTTAGTTTAGCGCCCTTGTATAGCACTTCTTTCTTTGCTCTGTAAGCAGCCATTATTGCCTGCCGGTCGCCAAAGTGATGCATTCTGAAGACGATTTTCCTGGGGAGTTGATCCACAGGGGGTTTAGGTGCCAGCGCCCAATGAGCGCACTCAATTTTGATCTTGCCCCGGGACTTCCATCCCAGGTTTTTAGGACTCCTCAGCACAGAAAGCCGCTGCACTCCTGCCCTCCATGCCTTCTGGTAATCCCCTGATTCTTAAGTTATTTCACCTGTTATAGTTCTCCTGGTAGTCCAGGGATTCTTTCAGGGCTTCTAATTCCTGTTCCAACTGTGCCATGCGGTTCGCCTGGGGGGCCACTGTGTCTTCTAAATCCGACACTCTGTACTGCAGTTTTTGTATGTCTTTTGTCTGCTGGGTGAATTCTGCTGTTAGAGTGCTGATTTTGTCCTCGAATAGATCGGGCCGGGGGCTAAGGCCCTTCAGCACCTGTTCTGTGACTGTCTTTCCCAACAGAGTGAGCTCTGCAGCCGAGAGAGAGATTGGGCCCTGGCCACCTGCCGCCACGTTGTCTTGCTGCTGACCTTTTTCCCCCGATTTAGCCGTCTGTCATGATGATTTAGCAGATGCCAGGTAGTCGTCCATATCTCTGTCTTTATGGCTACCAGACGATGCCAACTTAGTTTACAAAAACCAGCCTGAAATATATTTTAAATTAGACTTAGCACAGAGCTCTGGAGGGATGCGTCTGTCTCTTTCAGTGGCTCGTTAGTGCCCCCTTACATCATGTATTTTATTTGTATTACTGTTCTCCACTCCCCTACCCTCAGGACGCATCTGGAATTGAGCGCTGTACCGCTCAGTATGCCTTCCTGGTAAAACTTTTAAATAAATAAATATATCTATCCATTGGCAGAAGATTGTGCTAATGTGCTATACAATTTATACCAACCCATTCTGGAGCATGGGGTAGGGATGTGTGGCATAGCTCATTAAATTAGTGCTGCCTCTGCTGACTTCGCTCATAGTGCTGCCTCTGCTGACATTTTTTTTTTAAACTACAGGAAGACAAGACAGACAACGCAATCGTAAATCAATTAATACATTAATGTGCCTCCCATCTACTTGCACTTACTACTGCAGCTGATTAAGCTAAACAAAATCCAATACAGTACTCTTCCTTGCCAGCCTGCCTGCTGTATTGGAATGTTAATCACCATTCCCTGCCATGTTTGCCCTGGCCCGCTGTTGTCCTCCTCTGTGCTGGCATTTTGAAAGGTGACGGGTCTGTCATATCAGAAGCACCACTGGAGGCTACCTTGTGAGAGGGAGGAGTAATCTGAAGTTGGAATTTAGGGACACAGACTTGATATAACAGGCATCATGATCAGACCGGACCAATCAGTACCTCCCCCGGAACAGAACACCATGCACAGATGTGCAGCTCAGCTGATGGTTCTGCCCCGAACCGAAAGGAGTGTTGCAGTTTAAAAAAAAATCACAAATGTGGACATGTAGGTGGCATATTTGTAATGCTAAAGGACACAGCATACATACGGTTTTCACAGCAAAGAACAGGCAGGCTGCTACAAATGCACATCTGTTTGGACACACGGCCTTTGTGGGAGCGTGTCTAAATACAAACAAGCATTTGTCAATGCCGAATGTTTGCTTTCTGGCATTGGCATTGGTAGTGTAGGAGTTAGAGAGATGCATAATAGGAATGGCAGTGAAGTATTGAACTGAAGCCAACCCCACCACCACCCTGCAGAGACTGACAGGCATTGGGATGCGCCTTTGGGTCGTCAGGCATAATGGCCATGCCATTTTGCCACATCCTACCCTGCAGACACCGACAAGCGTCTCAATGTGCCTTGGAGTCTTTGGGCCATATGCCTTTTTTTAATTTTTGTTGACCGGGTAAGGTCACTAGACAAATCCTGCCTATTTTCAGGCACGACCCGGGGGAGGGGGATACAGATGAATGCCAACTAACCTTGAACCAGATTAAGCTGTTGGTGGTATTTTTAGTGAATGAGGGAAATTTGGCCAGGACACCGGGGAAATTCCCCTACTCTTTTGGATAAGCGCCATGGAATCTTTAACATCCACGTGAACTACCACCAATCCAGACAGATGGGACCTCGGTTTAACGTCTCATCGGAAAGACGGCACCTCAGAAGTGCAGTGCCCCTTTCATGCTGTACTACAGAGTCAGTACTGGGATATTAACTCAAGTGCCAGATGTGGGGACTGAACCCACAGTCCTCTGATCTCCCGGCTTACCCCATTCCATAAGAAATACGGTGAGATGGGTACAGTATAAGAGAATGGGGTGAACTTTGGGGCCGAAGAGTCCAAGGCACACCTCGATGCCTGTCACTGGCTGCAGGGTGGGGGAGGAATGGCAGGAGTATTACAGGCGACAATCCCAAGTCACACCCCTGATGCCTGTCATTCCCTACAGGGTGGGGCGTTATGGTCAGAAACCCTAACGTGCCAGGTGTTCGTTGGTATTTTCACTCCAAATTTTAAACATGGGTTTTTTGTTACTCCCACCTCATAAACAGTGGCAATATCAGTTCGTTAGCGGAAAGCTGATTTTGCACAGCGACTATGCCATTTGGCACCTCTGGGGTGCGAAAACACATTTCAAACAGGATGTGAAAAATGACAGCTGTACTGTTCATGGGGAGGTGTAAAAAATGGCAATGTTGAAAATCTGCAGTGAAAATCTAAAATAACTGTGAAGTCACGAGCGTGCGTAGAAACTGCGCAATGCACACCCGTAATGTAATTAGTTTGGGGATTTTTTACAGGAGATTGTCAACACAAGCATTTTGGGACCTCCACTCAAGAACAGTGTCACTGTGATTTTCTTAATCTGTCCCGAACAGTGATTTCCCACAGTGACCATGCCGGAAGTGCGAAAACACATTTTGGCCAAGGTGTGAAGAATGACAGCTGTACTGTTCATAAGGAGGTGTGGAAAAATGCCAGTGTTGAAAATCTGGACTGAAAATAGTACACATTCATGAACTTACGAGGGTGCATGGAAACTGCGCATTGCTCGTTTGTAACACAGTCATTTTATGGGCTTTTGTCTCCAAATTTTTAGCATAGCCATTTTAAGACCTCTGCTCATGAACAGTGTCACTGTGATTTTCTTAATCTGTCCCGAACATTGATTTCATACACCGACTGCGCCATTGTGTGCTACATGCGCGGAAACACATTTTGGGTGAGATGTGAAAAATGACAGCTGTACTGCTCATAAGGAGGTGTGGTGAAATAGCAGCTGTGAAATCTGGAGTGAAAATATTAAAAATCCGTGAACTTACAAGCGTACATAGGAACTGCGCAATGCATGATCATAAGAGTCATTTTTGGGAATTTTTTCACCAAATTTTCAACTTAGGGTTTTGGGGTTGCCTGCCTCATGAACTATGCCACTGTCGTTTCATTACTCAGTCTCGAAAGGTGGTTCCATGCAGTGAACGCGAAATCACCTTTCGGGACCGAATGACAAAATGACAGTGACTGAGTTCATGAGGTGGGGCCCCAAAAACCCCATGTTTAAAAATTTGGTGAAAAAATTGCCCAAAATGGCCGAGACACGCACCAAAGTTGAAAAAAAAAACATTTATGCCATTATACAGCTTGCCAGCATTTCTTCAGTTCGCGGTTGGCTTTGAAGAGTGCAGGCGTGTTCCCAGTCCACTGAAGATCTTTGCGCTGGGCTCGGAGGTAAGTATGGGGGGTGTGGGAGGTGGAGTGTAGAAGGTGGACATGGGTTGGGGGCAAGACAGTCAATGAGGACGTTTTTGTTTTACAGTTTAATTTTTTCCTTCTACAGGAAGGCGGCACAGGACTTTTGCCACGCTGGGGTGGGCTCCCAGTGTGGCAGCTGAAATGTTAGTTTTGGGGGCGGCAGTGGAGCCAATGGGAGTTGGGCACCCCGTCCGACCATACCGACTTTTGCCATGCTGGGGTGGGCTCCCAGGCGTGGCAACTGGAAAATAAAATGCTTTTTCGTAAGGACAATTAGACCAATGGGGGATTAGGCACCTCGTCGCCATACAGATGTCTGCCATGCTGGGTGGGCTCCCAGCATGGCACCTCTAATGTCTTTGGGGGCAGATGGATGTTTGCCATGCTGGGGTGGGCTCCCAGCGTGGCATCTAGGAGATGTGTTTGGGGAAAGGGCCGACGGAGGATGGGCACCCCGTCGGCCATACGGTGTATGGGGGGCGCATGAGCATGCTGGGTGGCTCCAGTGTGCTGCGTATGTGTTCATGGGGGGCGAACTGTCTATGACAGTTCAGATGCAGTGCCAACATAGACGCAGTATGCAAATTGCCTGTGGCGGTGTTTTCCTTAGAACTGTACGCCACTGCATCTGAACGCTGTCATAGACAGCTCGGACATTCATTGGCACGGTGCAGCCATGCCTGCAAAAGGGAGCAGGGCATTGGAAGTGGGGGAGGCACACCTACAAAAACTCACATGGTGGCACTATGTTTCTTGCACATGCATGCAAGCGAACATAATGAATGTGTTATTTTCCCTTTTGGCACACAGTAGCATGGTCACTGCACAGGGTCATTCAGGGGCCAGCCAGGACAGGGAGGGTTGAGCATCCCTACGGCAGCTCCTCTCCCTCGGGGAGGGGGAAAGTGCATCCCGCTGATTGTCTGCCACTTTGATGTGTCTGGGAGGCGTCTCCTTGGAGGCAGAGCCTGCACAATGCACCCACTGCATACAAGGTGGGCCCAGGGTGAAAACTATGAGGAAAAAAACTGACCCACAGGATGCAATCTCGTCCTTCACAGTCCCTGGAGTGGTGACTGAACCCCTTCCCCCAAGAGTCCTGTGTCAGAGTAAAATGGAGGGAAGTTAAGCCCTGGAGAAGCTGCATGACAGGAATGGGGGGGACTTGTCAAAAGAGGGTGGTTGGGGCAATCAAGGTGGAAAAACTAAATAAAAAATTGTCAGCAGAAAAGGACCGTTTGGCCCATCCAGTCTGCTCAGATGTTCCCTGTCGAATCTGTCTTTGCAGACCCGAAGCAGTCTCCGGTGACCCTCCCTGCCTGTTTTCTAATACTGTACACCCCTATATCTATTCCACACATGCTTGAAGAACCCTACTGTTTTCATGCCTCCACCACTTCTGTTGGCTGTCTGTTCCAGGCATCTACCACCCTTTCAGTGAGGAAATATTTCCTTACATCTCTCTTAAACTCCCCCCCCCCCCACTTCATTGCATGCCCCCTGGTTCTGGTGCTCCATCTCATTTGAAGGAGACTTTCATCCTGCACCCTGTTGACCCCTATGAGGTACTTGAAGGTCTCCATCATGTCACCCCTTGCTGTTTTCTCTTCCAGGGTGTACACGTTGATATCCCACAGTCTCTCCTTGTAGGGCTTCTAGTGCAACCCCTTGCTTCCCTGGACTGGACTACATAAGAGATTTGCCTCACAGAGTGAAATCCCTGCAGGACATGGAGGATAAGGGTGGGGTGGATCTGGAGGAACCAGACCGGAACCCCAGCCTGCACAAGGACATGTGAGCAGCTTGTACTGCATTGCCCAGCTCATTAACTCTGAGCTGAAGAGAAACAGTGCCTGTCATGGCAAGGGGAGAGTGGAGGGGATGGTGCCCACCATTGTCAGAGCCCTCTACCTACTGGAGGGCACCACATTTTAGCATCTCCGAGGCCGTGGCCAAACAGCGAGAGCTGATCTGTGCCTATCAGAGCCTGTGCCAACAGGGGGGCTAGGATGGACGAGGAGCTGAGCAAAAACATTGCATTCAGTATTACTTGCCTACTGGAGTCTGCAGTGGCAAGACAGGGAAGGATGAGTATGGACAAGGAGTATGCCAGAACCCACTGAGAGAAGACATTGTAGTTGGTATTTATTTATTTGATAGTTCAGATTACAATACCTTTGAGCTTATAGCTCTTTTACAAAGGTTCCACATCAAAAGACAAGATATACACAGACAACACTGGATTCGAACTGAGGTACAACAAACAGAGCAAATAGCTACCTAATATAAACAGATATACTGTATTTAAATAAAGAATCATTCTAAGGAGCAGCACACAACCTTGTCTTGAGCAAATGTTTGACACTGCCTCTGTGCCCTTATTAACAAAGGGGCATCAGGGTTATAGAGACAGTTGAGGGGAGGCAGTAGTTATCAGGGGGAGGAGGGATAGCAAGGTGCATGGTGCAGAATTAGTCAAGGGTGGGTCAGCGACAGGTGGGGATGCTGAATAGAGCTATAGGTGTTGCACTGGGTGGGAAAAGAGGTCATAGTAGTAGAAGGGTTAGAGGGAAGGGATAGGGTGCTGACAAGGTAGAGGAGGAGATGAAACTGTTTGCAGAGTACTGGTCCCGCATGTAGTTTATTCAGAGCAATCATATTTTTCCACTTGTGTGAGTCGTTTTTTTAGTTCAATTTTGAAATGGCCAATCTTGTCAGCATTTAATATTGAGATAGGGAGACCATTTAGTCATTGTGGGACCCTGTAGGTGAAAGACCACTGTGCAAGACTAGTCCTTCTACAGGGTACACAGTGGGCATTTCTGGACATGCTTCTTGTGTGATGTGTGGTGGCTGAAATAGTGCCTGGAGTCCCAGGGCAGTTAGGTTCAGAAGTGCCTTCTTACCCAGGAGGCAAACCTGGTACGTAATTCTTTCTGTGAGGGGGAGCCACCCAGTTCGGGTAAAAAGATCGAAGGTGTGGGTAAATTTGTCAATGTTCAGCACCAGTCTGCATGCTTTGTTCATGGCCATCCTGACTCTATTTAGTGAGGAATCAGAGGCTATGCTGTACACTGCTAGCCCATAGTTGATGACAGATGGGATGGAATTGGTGACAGCCATGCTCATGGTTTCAGGTGTGGTGGAGTTCCAGTGCCTAAATAAGATACCTAGGGCCAGATATTAAAAGCTTTGCCCCTGGGCTAAATTAGCACTGCCCGGTGGGCAAACTTAGCCCTGAGCACAAAACAAGCTATATTCCGAAGGAATATCCCGGGGCAAACAGCTTCTAAATATAGCATGGGAATGAGGCTGGGAAAACTGGGCTGGGAGTGCAGGGCAAACTTAGCCCTGGAATAAGACAGCTCAGAATATAGTGACCAGAAGGTGCAGACCACAACAGCAACACAGTGCACAGCGCGATGTGAAGGTAGCTAGAGGTGATTTACATGGCCAATGTGTATTCCAGCAAATGCGTGGACCCAGTACAGCTGCAGGGAGCAGCCTATGGGAAGGTACAGTGTGCAAAACAGTATAATATTCCCCGAACCATTTGCGCGGAGCTAACGCGTTTGCGCTGGTTTAGTGCAGAGCTAAGCTGTTTGCCTAGTGCAAACACATTTGCCTGGCGCTAAACATTGCCGTATTCAAAAGTGACGTGCAAATGAGCCTACTCAGGTAGTCTCTGGGCAAACATCCAGATTAGCATCTCATTATGCCCTGATTTGCATGCAGTTTGCCCAGCGTTACTGCAGGGTCCCACAGAGCCACCCGTAGGTCAGTCTGGAAGTACAGGGGCTGGCCAGGTCCGACCACAGCTCCACCTGTAGGTCTGTCTGGCAGTGCACGATGATAGCTGCAGGCTACATGTACACAGTACAGCATAGCATAGCATATTGTGCCCCAGGGGACAACACAGCATAAGCACAGGTGGTACTACATGCAACTGTAACACCATAAGGGAATGCTACAGTGCACAGCAGACACTACAGTAGCAAGGGGGCCAGTAGTGTGTGGGACACAGCATGCCTATGGTGTGTATGACAGTGACGCTGACTGCACTGTACACAGTGACAGGCCCAACTTGCAGGTGTTTTCTGACAGTGGACATTACTGTTACGCTGTTGTGTGTTCCACAGATGCTGCACCTGCAGCAGGGGATGCACACAGTGACATATACATGGCTGGCTGTGTGTGCTGTGGCATCTGTACAGTTGTGCTGTATGTGGCTGGGGGGGCATGTAGGATCCAACAGGCACACAGGCAGTGGGGTATTCCCACTACTGGCCCATGTACACTGCGTGCTGTGTCCCAGTCCGGTGGCCTGTGTGTGCTGGCATGTGTTGGGCACCACAGCTGTATGATCTGCAGGTGTGTGCTGTATGGCCACACTCCCATGATGTCCCCTGTGGGCCCGATCACCCCTTACTGCCTGTGCATGGCTGGGACCTGTGGCAGCTGTTGGCATCATGGTGGTGCCTTCAGGGAGCAGCATGTGTCCTCCATGTCTGGCAGTTTCTAAGTGTCATACTCATATGTTAGGGTCATGCAAGCCACGCTAATGCTGCGCTAACACCTCGCAAAGCAGCAATGTTGTGCAAAGCTGTTTGCCCAGGGTTAAGATCAGCTTTTCCTGAGCGTTAATGTGTACCATGCTATGGGTCACGCAAAGTCACGCTAAGCACCTTAGCACGGCGCTAGTCGCTGAATATCTCATTGCACCTGTATTCGTGTTCACTTTGCCCCTTGCATATAATTATGGTTTGCCCAGTGCTAATGTGGCTTGCCCGCGCTATTTGGCCTTTTAAATGTAGCAGACCCGTGCTAACCCCGCACAAACGCTTTTTGCCCTGCGCAAAGCTTTGCATATCTGGCCCCTAGTTTAGCATTAGCAGTTTTAACTATGTTATCAATGTGTGGGCTGGCCCAGTGGCTCTGCGGTAGGGCTGCTGCCTGCCATGCTGGTGACCCACAAGTGCCTTGTGCCTCATTATGCACCTGGGTGTGCATTAACACCTGACAACCAGCGTCCTGTTATGTGTTATTACTTACTGATAGAAACATGTGTCTCTGGCTGATGGAAAATCCCAATACGGAAATGCATGTAGAAAAAAAAGTTAAAAATAACATACAGCCCATCCTGCCTTCTGGAGTGATACATCCCCAATTAACATGCAAAAGCCATGATTCCTGGGGTTAATACAGATGCTCATGGGGTAAATCCCCAAACGAATATCATAAATCTATACCTCATAGAACAAAATCAGACACCCGACGTGTTAGCAAATGTGAAAACCAAGACTATGGGAAGGTACTGGGGGTACCAACAGCTGTCATTCAGACTGCTGAGGATAGCCCCCCACCCCCAGTTTTTCTGCTTCATCCACAGCTCCAGCCACGCTGCAGTGTGACCTGACTGGTTTGCAGGGTCCTCTGCAGGGGAGGTGACTTTCTCTGGCCTGCTGCAGGAGTCACGGGGCCTCGTGGAATATGGGACTTGTCTCCCTCAGTCAAGGGCTCTCTTCTGTCATTGGTACCCCTTTAAATACATACCAAACCCTGGTTGGAATGGTAGTTAGCCAGTTAAGTTTGAGGAATTATTCCAAGTCCAATAGAAACAATAACTAAAAAGTCACGGACAGTTAAATAGAAGTTCCAGTCACCAGCAAATAGTTATAGGTGACCTCCACTGAAGTCAGTTATAAAACTGTCCCCAAATTATATGAATTCAGTGCCATTCTTTTCTTTATTAAAGAGGCAGGAAATTATTTTAAATTTTCAGCTGTTTATAATGTGCCTATTTTCACAAGTGCTATTTTATGTGCCTAAATAATTCGTGTTTAACTCATCTGTTTTATTTTACATTGCTTTGGTTTATGGGCAGAATGTTTTTATTGACAGGGGTTCCTCTATCAGACTTGGCCTTAAGTGGGCTGTGTGTGGGCCCCCATTTATCTTCCCTTTCTCTTCTTTTAGTGGAAATTATGTGAGTTTGGTTGAAAGTGCAACATTGTTTTGAGTATTTGTGTAGGTGGAGTACGGTGTCGAGGTTTAAATAGTAGTTTATGTAAAATTGGAGTGTGAGAATTTTAAAATGTGTTTACGTACCAGTTTTATTAGTATTTTCACGGCAGACTTATTCAGCTGTGTCCATTTCAAGATCGGCTGCTGGATTTGCAGGTAGAGGTTTTTAGATTAAGTAAAGGTATAGCAAGGAGAAGGCGGAGAGGCAGAGCCGGGGTAACAAGGAGGAGAGGGGAAAAGAAGGTATCGTATGGACAGGGGTCCCCCCGCCCTCGTCGCTTTGAGATTCCCCTCTCCATCTGTAATCTGACTCTGTGTGTGTGTGTGTGTGTGTGTGTGTGTGTGTGTGTGTGTGTGTGTGTGTGTACAGTATGTGTGAGGTGACCAATCTATCCCTTAAAGGGCAATGTTGATAAATGCCAGATCAGTAGTTAATAAACTGTCATTTTACATGATTTATTTGATTTAGAGAAGGCTGACCTGGTTTTTGTCATGGGGACCTAGTTGGACGATAATGCTGGCTCTGTTTTATCAGGTCTGGTTCCGCCAGGTTACTCTGTGATTCATTGCCCTCGCATTGGATGCGGTTGGGGTAGAGTGACTGTCATCTCGGAAGTGTGTACAAAATGTGTCAGGTGTTCACTTGTTTGGAGGTCATGGACAATATATTTTTGTTGGTTTACTGTGTACCAGGTGTGGATTGTGATTTTTGGGGGGATTTCTCTGAACTGGTGTCATCCCTGGTCTTAGATTCCCCAAGACTTTTTTATTCTTGGGGACCTCAGTGCCTGGTCATACTGCTCCTGGTCTGTATTTGTGGGAGATTTCTTTAACCCAGTGGGATCAATGGATTTCAATCAGAATGTAAGGACCTCCACTCATGTGTCTGGCCACACTCCTGATTTGATTTTTACTGCTGGCACGGGGATATCCAAAATATCTGTGGAACCAGTTGTCAGGTCTGATCATTTTGTTCTGTGGTTCTAGATGATGAGCAAGGTAATAACTACTACTACCCCCTCTGCTGAGATGATCTACGGTTGTAGTTGGAGGAATATTATAACCTGAAATCTGGGCTCATGTGGACATTTCAGGGATATTGGCAACCTCCTCCCGGGGGTGCAGTGCAGCGGTTGAGGTTGAGGCTTATAATGTTGCTGTTCTTGCTGCAGCTGAATCCCTGGTGCCAGTCCGCCTCTGTTCACCTCTTGGAAGTGGCAGCCATCCTTGGTATAATTATTAGCTGAGGGGACTGAAAAGATGTGGACAGAGATTTGAGAGGTGTTGGAGATCTGGCCTGCTTTTCGACAAACTTGTCCTGATCTCTCATTATCAGAGCTATCAGGAGGCAATGATCAGTGTGAGGAAACAGTTTTATTCCTCCCTTACTGCAGCTGGGAAAAACAGACCCGCAGCTCTCTTCCGACTGGTGGATAAAATTCTTAATCTAGACTGTCTTGGGTCTCAGTCAGAGCCAAGTTCAGTGGGGAGATGTGGGTGATTCTCTGATTTCTTTACAGCTAAGACTGCAGAAAGAAGGTGAAACATCTCCACCACAAGTGCTGGAGGAGCTGAGGTAATTGATCTTGGGTGCTGTGGACAGATTTTTAACCAGCTGATTATGTAGAAATCTGCCAGGTGCTGCCGGCTATGCACCAGTCTACTTGCATCTTAGACCATGCCCCCTCCCATCTGGTTAAGGCGGGCTGGCAGGTGATAGTGCCTGTGTGTATAGAGATTGTGAACTCTTCTCTGAGAGAGGGTGATTTCCCTGGCCCCCTTAAAGGGCCGTTGTGAAGCCCCTCCTCAAGAAGCCAAATTTAGATCCAGACAATCTCACAAACTGCAGGCCTATCTCTCACCTTCCTTTTATAGGGAATGTTATTAAGAAAGAGGTGGCAGTTCGCCTGAAGGAACACCTAGAGAAATTCAAGCTCTTCAAGCCTCTCCAACCTACTTTCCGCTTACACCACAGTACTGAGACCGCCTTGCTCCAGATCATGAATGATCTTCTCCTGGTGAAGGATCGAGGAGAGCTATCTGTTTTGGTTCTCCTTGACATGTCATTAGCATCTGATACTGTGAATCACAGGGAGTTGAGCACCTGAGATGTTTCTGTGGATTGGCTGACACAGTGTTACACTGGTTCAGATCTTTCTGGAAACTTGCCACCAAACTGTGGTGTTGGGAAGTTGTCAACCTGCCCCTTCACCAGTCATGTATGGTGTCCCTTAGGGCTCTATATAATCTCCCCATTGTTATTTGCACTATATTTGCTTTCACTGGGGGAAGTGATCAGAAGGTATGGCCTGAGTTATCAGTGCTATGCAGATGACATGCAGCTTTACCTTTCATTTAGACCTGGTCAGGTGGGTCCGATGCGTGTGGTACAGAAGGCCATCACGGAGATCAAGTGTTGGATGAGGGCGAGCTGACTGAGACTCAATCCCAATAAAACCGAGTTACTTCTGGTGGTTTCAGACTACTTGGTGTTTGCAGTAAAGGAAAATCTCGTTCTCTCTGTACGTGACAGAGATTTACTGAGTTTACAATCTGGGAATAATATTTGACAGTCAGTTGGACCTTACATCTCAAATTAGTACTGTTATCAGAAGTGTTTTTTTTACCATTTCAAAAATATAGCCAGACTGCATCCTTTCCTTGACCATTGGGATCTGTACACATAGTGCTTTCGTTACTAATTGACTACCGCAGTTCACTCTTACTATGGCCTCCCAGTTACTCAGCGCCACCACCTACAGTTACTGTAGAATTTGGCAGCCAGACTGTTAACTAATATATCCAGATATAGTCACATTACATTACAGAAGTTTGCACTGACTTCCGATTAGGCACTCTGACTTTGAAATCCTTCTCTGGTTTATAAGGCCATAAATCAACTGGGCCCCTTCTACATTCGTGAACTACTGGCAACCCATTAGGAGGATTAATAGGGTACCAGAGTTCTCCACTTGGATACCCAGGGCTTTTGTTATTCCCAGCAACAAGGTTAAAATCTGCTGGGGACCAAGCATTTCCTGTAGCTGCACAGCAACTCTGGAATGTTGTCTTGAAATCCATCCATTCTGCTCCCTCAGTGAAAAGTTTTAAATCACAGCTAAAGACCTGACTGTTTAGACTGGCCTCAGGAGACTAATAAGCTCCACTGACTCTGTGGAATATGCATGTGCTTAATTTATCATTTGAATTGGGATTTATTGCTTGCTGCTATGTATTATTTGTAGTTAAATTCTATTTGTACTGTAAAGTGCTTTGAGCTCTGGAAAGACGCTATATAAATAAAGATCTTCTTCGGGGGTATCTCAGTCATCAGGTTACACCGTAGGAACCTTCGCTGTCAGTGAAGGGGAATCTACATGGAAGATTTTCAGCACTACAGCAACCTTATATAGGCATGGGCAGCCCCTCTCACTCCTCCGTTCTTTCCCGCCATCAACTTGCAAGCACAGTCTCCATGGAAGGTTTGTCACAGTGTTCGCGCCTTTTTCAGCCTATTGCCATTTTTCCCTCTAACCCTTACCAAAATCTCTTCTTAGAGATTTTTTCTTTTTGTTTATGTAAAGAGTTAATCCTTCTTCTTGTCTTTTCCATCACTGCCATTGCAGAAAGAAGAGTGCCGCTACAGATGAACACTCTGTGTCTGGTGTCTTGGGCAACATCTCTGATTGTGAGCTCTGCCAGAAGTTTACTCAAACAACCCTCAGGTGATGCAAGAATGCCCTGAAACAATTCATGGAACAACAGGTAGCCAGCTTCAGGCAGGGTTCCCACAGGGCCCCTGCCACTCAGTTGCCCACCGGATCTTTGAGCTCCCAGGCCTCCAAGGCCCGAGACATGTCCTCGGGGAGGTGGGGGGGGGGGGTAGTCATGAAAAAGTCCAGGATCACGACTGTTCTCCAACAGCAGCGATCCCGTTCCCTGTCAGCCTCTCCTTCTTTGGGGGGGTTGTTTGTCAATGACAGCTGCTTTGATGAAGAAACCAGCTGTCCAGGTCTGTAGTCCTACCAGACCCATACCGACAGCTCCTCTGCCCAACTCTTAGGGCACTCGGCCATTGACCTCCAGGTCATTTGCACCTCCACCATCGATGGGCTCGTTGTGGATGACAGCTCCATCGAGGCCTGCCCCTTCTTCTGCCAGGGCTATGGGCTCGTAGAGCTCCCAGGATGATTTCTAAGCAATGTTAATCCAAATGGTTGGCTAATTGCATTGTGTTCTGCTACAGTAAGTATGGCAAAGAATTGCCTGGTGCTGTCAAAGCTCACTCTATCAGAGGCATGGCTACCTTTGTGGCTTGTTTCAAAGGGGTCTCAGCTGCTGAATTTTGTGTGGCTGTCACTTTCACCAAGCATTATAGTCTGGACATTAACTCAAGAGCCTGTGCAGGTTTTGGCAGGGCTGTGTTACAAGGACTACTGCCTTAAGGTTATGAAGCTCCAGCCTCTCAGGCTGTCTGTTTTTCACTTGTCACTGCTTGGTACTCATTCCTACGGTGTAACCTGATGACTGAGATAGCCACAAAGAAGATAGAACAGTTACGTAAGAACACTGTAACAGTAGATCTTCGAGAAGATCTCAGTCATCAGGTATGATTTCCCTTCCACCATCCCCCTTATTGGGGCTCCTGTTCAGGACCTGGCTATCTATTGTATCCTATTTTCTATCTAGATCTGGGTCCCGCTGTCTCTCCTCGGTTCCCCAGAGCTTGAGCCTTGCTCCCTTCATCTCCAGGAGGAAAGAACTGAGGAGGGATCGGTGCCACCCAGGCCTATATAGGGTTGCTGAAGTTGGCAGATGTCAATAGCGTGTCGGTCCCGGTTGTACTGCTGAAAATCTTCCATGTATATTCCTCTTCACCGACTGCAAAGGTTCCTATAGTGTAACCTGATGACAGAGATCCCCTCGAAGAGCTACTGTTATGGTAAGTTCTTACGTAACTGTCCTGTCCTATCCTATCCTATCCTAGCATTCTCTAACATTTCTTTTCATGGAACCAGTTATGTGGAGTTTTCACTGTCACGGTTTGTGTAAAGTACTCCGAGTATGGTTCTGATAGGTCAACATTTCATGCTTAGCATTCTGTACAGTCACAAACCATGACTTAATAAAAACTGCAAATTACTATTTCCTTGAAGAGGACTGTGCATAATGTTGTCCATAAAAAGAAAACAATGGAAAACACAGATTTACATATCAGTGTTTAGTCAGGTACAGTTAGATATATATCATTTTGAGGTATGCATTTAATTTCTATAAATAGGAACATTACTAATTGCTACCAGATAGTACAGATTTCCCTGCCCCATTTAAGTACATCTATATAAAAACTGGATATTTGTCCCTTAAAGTGCTTTCACCACTGAATTGGGGTCTGGAACTGGAGTTCAGATTCCCAACTTGTGAAACCACAGGCTGTTGCTGTGGAAATGACTGTGCCATCACAAGCAGCGTATTATGATTTTGGGCACAGAATATGCCTCAGTTGTAGATAAGGGGAGAATCTTGTATTTTATATACATACCCCCAGTAATGAAGACTGATATGACCTGCAGTTTTTTTAATGTAGTGCAGTGGTTTCTGCTGATATTTTTTTCTCCTGCTGCTGGACCTCCTACTTAAATTCCAGGATTTACTGCTTAGTAGCAGTGAACATTAAAACTGTTAGAATAAATACAAAAACACACATAACCCCTGATTCAAAGCATCATGTATAGTATATGCAAATCCACAGTAAGGAAATAAAGCTGTGTGCTGGGACCAGTGCTGTTTAACATTTTCATTGCCGACATATCAGACAAGATAAAGAGTAAGTTCAGCCTCTTCGCTGATGACACTAAGATCTGTGCATAAGTGTGTGTGTGTGTGGGGGGGGAGACGGTAAAGTACTCCAGGAGGATTTGGCAAGACTGGAGGGATGCTCGAACACATGGCAACTTGGGTTTAATGCCAAGAAGTGCAAAGTCATGCACTTGGGAGCCAGGAACCCTGGAAATAGTTACTGGTTGAGGGGAGTGCAGTTATCCACGTCAGTGGAGGAGAAGGATCTGGGTGTACTGGTAACAGGGGAAATGAACCACTCAGCCCAGTGCAGGAAGGCAGCAGCAAAGGCCAACAGAATGCTGGGGTGCATCAGAAGGAGAATCACTTCCATGAGTGGGAAAGTCATCCTGCCCCTATACAGGTCCCTGGTGAGGTCACAGTTGAAGTATTGCATGCAGTACTGGTGCCCCTACTTGAAAAAAGACACAAGGCTTCTGGAAGGGGTACAGCGCAGGGCAACGAAAATGATGCTGGAGTTGGGAGATGAACCTTATGAGGAGAGACTTAGCTCAGTATGTATTCTCTGGAGGACAGAAGGGGGAGAGGGGATATCATTGAGACCTTCAAGTACCTGAAGGGCATGAACAGAGTAAACACTGAGAGTATTTTCAAATTAAAAGGTGGGAGGGAAACCAGGGGACACTTTCTTGAATTGGAAGGAGGCAGATTTTAATTTTTTATTTTTATTTAGTTTTTGTTGACCGGGTAAGCGCACTAGACAAATCCTGCCTATTTTCAGGCACGACCAAGGGGAGGGGGATACAGATGAATGCCAACTGACCTTGAACCAGATTAAGCTGTTGGTGGTAATTTTAGTGAATGAGGAAATTTGGCCAGGACACGGGAAATTCCCTACTCTTCGATAAGTGCCATGGGATCTTTAACATCCACCTGAACTACCACCAATCCAGGCAGATGGGACCTCGGTTTAACGTCTCATCCGAAAGACGGCACCTCAGAAGTGCAGCACCCCTCTCATGCTGCACTACAGTGTCAGTACTGGGATATTAACCCAAGTGCCAGATGCGAGAACTGAACCCATAGCCCTCTGATCTCCTGGCCTCAGAGGTGAGTGTGCTACCTACTGAGCCACTGACACTGACAAAATTCAGATTCAGAAGGGAAATGAGGAGGGACAGATTCAGAAGGGAAATGAGGAGGCACTGTTTTACCAAAAGGGTGGTTACAGGATGGAATGCACTGCCGGAGGAGGTGGTATCACTGTGTACAGTGAGCAGCTTCAAGAGGGGGTGAGACAGGATCAAAGGGAGGGTTCAGACTTGAGAGTGAATGGGGGTCGGTGAGAAAGAAACAGGAGGAAAAACAGTGGGGGGGGGGGAGCTGCAGTCTAAATGGCTGAAGTGCTGCATAGTCAAGCAGACTAGATAGACCACAAGGCCTGTATCTGCTGGCAATTTGTTATGGGTAAGACAACATTTTTTAGGACTCCTACAGTATGCCATAGATGTAGAGCTAATGACCAATTCCATGTAGCAAAATTATAAAATCTGCTTTTTCTGCTTTTTTTTTTTTTTTAACTCCACAAAATTGAGGGCAGATCAGCATATTTCTAACAAACAGTTGTCTCAAAATGTAGGGGTTTGCCCAAAATGCTGGTGCCAGTGTTTTTTTTTGTGCATGATAAAGTGGTGCAAATAGAGTTTTTTTAATGAAAAATTGACTCCTAAATGATGGTTTAAAAAATGGCAAATTCTGCTTTTCACTGGTGTTTTCCATTGAAAACAGAAAATTATTGGCCCTATGGCTGTGTAGGTTTCAGCCCAGAAGCAAGTTGGTGGTGGTGGGGGACCAGCCTCTTGATGTCAATGATTTGATTTACTGTAGGGTTGATTAGATAGTGCAAAGTCAGATCCAATAACAGAATTTCAAACTATCCTCAGATATACTAATAGAATCCGAGTTTGGTTCTAATGTTAAAAAAAAAAAAAACCCTCTTGGCAGCAAATAGATCCCCAACCCGAACACTGCAGTGAGGTATTCCCCCACCCTATCCACCCTGTCACACCCAACCTCTCTCCTCTCCGCCAAGCCCCTTGTGAAAATAACTTTTCAATTATAAGGCTGATGCAGATTTTTAATTTTTGTAATTTCTATTTATCTCACCCCCTTCCCAACCAGCTTCACATCCTCAGGAGCGCCAGTGGAGTCTACCCCTGCTACCCGCCTTACTTGCACTGGCCCGTTCCCCCATCCTGCTGCAGTTTACACCCTGGGCAGGGATGAGGTGGGGCAGGAACACCCCAAACAATTCTGTATCTCGTCGGGCTTGGAGCGGTCATGCAGGTGGGAGCACATTGGGGCCATACTCGGTGCTCCGTCTCCCCGGAGCTGGAGGGTATTTTTCCTCCTTTCTTTACGGACATCACGTGCCTTAGAAACATAGACTTTGACGGCAGATAAGGACTGCTTGGCCCACCTAGTCTGCCCATGACATCAAGGTGCCTAGCGCCGACATCCATCATGTCCTCCCCTCTGTGTCTGCTCGGTGCTTGCTGTGCCTCAGACTTCCGCCTGGAGCCAGTGAGGCACCAAGTCTCTACCCCCCTCCCTCCCTGGAGAAGATGAACTGTCCCTGTGATGCTCAAGCCCCCTGCTAGCCCTCCAGCTCCTGGGCTTGCTCCCGAACCCGGGTTGCTGGTGTCGCAAGCAGAAATCCAACTGCTGTGCCAACGGGCTGGCATCTGATGCGCATTTTTTTGCTCTTTCCCCCACCTGCTACTCCTTCTGATTTCCATAGCTTTCCATTCTACCCACCAGTCTCACCCTCTGCTATTGATCACTGCTACCTGACTCCCCAGACTGTTCCCATATCCATGGAGGGTCCAACTTATTCTTACTGGGGAGTGGCAGTTCCTGGGGGTCCACCCTGCCTGAATCTGAGAATGGCATTTTAGTAAATCCTGGAAGCGCAACTAGTGCTACATGTAAAAAGGAACACAGTCCACAAAAGGAAAGAAACTTAAACTACTTTAGACAGCATTTTTGAAAAACAAAAATATCTGAGAGTTGTTCAAGAGATGAGATACATGTGAAACACTGCCACATATGAAGTGGTGTTAAAAAAGGTATTTCCTGAAAAAGTCATTTGAGCATAATGGCCAAATGTTGGGGCCAACCAAGTGAAGATTTATGAATTAAAGCATCACTATTTCCAAGCATCAAGGAGTGAAGATGTTTCTGTTGTGTTCACCTCCCCCCCAATTATGTCTACTGTATATCAGTAGCTTTGCATTCTAGTGGCAGCTGGGATCTACTTGTTTCGGTATACTATTGTTGCACTTTTGCCTATGGGTCCACTAAGATATGCAGGGCTATGACAGCAGTGATGATGCACTTTGGGGGCTGTTGGCATAGGGGGCATGGCAGCCATCATTCAGTCAGGCCAGGGTGGGTGCTGGTTTCCCATTTTCTTGGCCCCGCCTCTCTCTCTCCGCAGTGGCATGCACTGTGGTGACACCCTATAAGTGGAGCCGCACAACACCAGGTATTGCTTTCCGAGTGGTGCAGCGCAGCAACCTCCCCCTGGAGGAGAGCGTCCCCTTTATCATCTTCCCTGCTGGCCTCCATTCTTGTCGTCCCATGCTCCAGGCTTGTACCTAGGTCAGCAGCATGCGAAGTGGGTGTCCCATCACTTGACACCTCGGAGCCGGCTTGTTGCACATTTTGAATCACTCCTGTCCTCCCACCTGTGCAAAATCATAAACCACCCACCTCCTCTCACTTGCAAACTACCCAGACCCTCCTAGTTAAATGACAAACCCCACCCTACATACTCTCTAGCACCCAGCCTTCCTCCATCCCCTCCAGAGCCCCCACATTGTAAAGATATAATTGTTTTATGGTCCCGCATTGGAGCGATCTTTGTACTCGTCTTCAGCCACAGTATCCCAACTAGATGAATGAATAATGACATCCTCCTGCAGCAACACTTGATTGGCTTTCAAATGGCCAGTTGGGTGTTACTATAGAAGGATATCACCATTTACTCAAACTGGTTGGGACACTGCGGCTGAAAAGTGTGAAAATAAGCATGACAATTGCTCCACAGTGGGACCCAAAGTCAATTATGTATCTTATAATTGGGGGGATTTTGGTGGGAGGTTGGAGGCTGTGTGCTAGAGGGTGAGTAAGGTGGGAGTTGACATTTAAACTCCGAGATCGGGATGGTTAACAAGGTGGGGGAGGTGGTTGGTTTGTGATTTGGTGCAAGTGGGGGGATGAGATTTTTCAGGAAATGGCACAGCACATCCTCTGCCCTTGTCACTGTCTCATCATGGAGCAGGGCGGCTATGGACCAGGGCAAACTCTCGGGGCCTTTGATCTTGTTGATCATGCCATGCTCTCCACTCAACTTAGATCCTTTGGTCTATCTCCTGATGTGCTCAGCTGGTTCTCCAACTATTTACACGGCAGAACGCAACTGGTTAAATATGGCAAGGAGCTCTCTGGCTCTATTCTTGTAACCATGGGTGTCCCCCAAGGCTCTGTCCTGGGGCCCCTGCTCTTCTCCATTTTTGTAAATAATCTCCCCGCAGCCACTGTTCACTGTAAGCCAATCCTCTATGCAGATGACTTGGTCATCCTAACTCACTCCCCGGAGACGGGAGTCATCAATCGCCATCTGAGTGAGGACCTGGGGAACATTCAGTCATGGATCTCATCCCACAAATTGGTTCTTAATCTAAAAAAAACCCAGGCCATGCTCTCTGGGTCTCAGGCCAAGATTAAGGCCTCCACTGCTCCATTCTGTGTTTCTGGTACTGACGGTGTTCCGATCCCTGCCACTGACAACTTCAAATACCTTGGGGTGACGCTGGACCCGCAGCTTGACCTTGGCTGCCATGTTCAGAATACATGCAAGACTGTCAACTGCAAACTGGGTCTGGCCTACAGAGCTAAAAGCAACCTTACTCCTGCTGCCCGTATTGCTCTGGCCAGAGATGTGCTCCTCCCTTCACTCTGCTGTGGGCTCCTTTTGTTTGCCCGCTCCACCAAAGCTCACTTCTCTAGGTGGTCTACTGCCTACAACAATGTCTGCCGCTTTGCTCTGGCTGCCCTCTGTCTCACCCACCATTGTGACCTCTTCAGCGAGCTAAACTGGCTCTCCCCCTCAAATCACATGGACTTTGTCTTATGGTGCTTCACGGGAAAGGTCCTTGACACTGGCACCCCCCCCAGGGCTGGCGAAATTCCTTGTCCTGGTTGCCTCCTCATACTATTCCCTCAGGTCTCAGGGGCCCGCCATCCTTAAGATACCTGCTACCCGGACTCAAATGGGAGGTAGGGATTTTGCTGCATGTGCTCCGAGACTGTGGAATGCTTTCCCTGCCCAGGTCCGCTCCTCCCCCTCACAGGGCTGCCTTCGTTCTTCCCTGTGGAACCACCTCAAACTCTCTTCGGCCAGTGGTTGCTCCAAACCCCCGTGATCTAACACTGCACTCCTCTCTCCTGGACAAAAGACTCGACTTCTGAGGTCTTATGTTGTAAATAGTGTTGTGTCTGCTGTCTCTCAACTGTGCCTCTTGTACCGCTCTTAGTTGCTACATGTGTTACTCTGTTGTGTACATACTGAACAAAACTGTCTTACAAGACCTGTAAGCTGTTTTAATCTGTATTAAGTTGTCCTCACATGACTTGTAAACTGTTTTAATCTGTACCATGTCGTCCTATGTATTTAAATCTGTAATTCCTGTACTCTCCCGGGATGTACCTGAAAATAGGCAATTGTCTTGTCTAGTGTACTTACCTGGTCAATAAATGCTAAATAAATTAAATTTACTAGGTGCGGCAACCTTATAATTAGAGAACCAACTTCACATGGTGTTTAGGGGTAGGAAGGAGTTTGGGTGCTAGAGGGTGGGTAGGGTGTGGGTTTATCTGATGTATCGGGTTGAGGGCATCGACAGGTTGAGGGAGGTGGGTGGATGGTGATTTCTGCAATGATTTTTAAGGCAGTTTTAAACGGGGAAAATCTCAGATTCTGGATCAGGTATTAGATTTCAGAATCCAAATCTAATATAAAATCCTAATAAAGAGGATCTTCGGCAACTATATCCAAAAATCCTAAATCCTAACATTTAGGATCAGAATTGGAGGTATCAGAATTTGCAAACAGATGTCCGAGCACACTTAGTGTGGGTCAGGGTGAGGCTAAAATAGGAAAGAAACTTAGAAGAGAAGGGCCTCAGTGCAAAAGCACTAAAGCAAGATTTACCTGGGCCTGGGAGGGCATTGTCAAGGTACTGGCCAGTTATATATACTGTGCCTTAACACCAAACTGGGCACCAGTGAGATGCCACAAAATCTCAGGGGCTAAAGTTATTTAAAGTGCAGTTCCAACATGTGTATCTTGACAGATGCAGAGAAAAAGATTAGCTGGCTTGTCTTGTTTTGTACATGCAGTTGGCCTCTTTAATGAAGATGTGGTGTTGTGCCTCTCCCTGTGGGATTCCTCTTCAAGCTCCATGACCTGCTTGACCTCACCAGTGGTACTGCTAGCCTCTTTTCTGCTTTCTTTTCTTATGTGATGAATATATTCACTAAGCATTCCCTCCCCACTTCACCACCACAATCTCCACTACAAATATCCTCAGATGTCAGTTCCCTTGGCCTGCAATCATTACTAGTGCATGGATATCGGGTGCTGTGCCTTTCAGTATGACTCACTCCCAGAGGCAGGAATTTCTTTCTTTTGAATACTACTATGGGTTAAAATGAAGAAGTTGCTGGAGTCCCACGCTATGAAACAGTAAATCACAGGTTCAAATCCCACTGCAGTCACTCATTCACTGTGTGATCTTTAACAAGTCATTTGACCTCCTTGTGTTTGACACGGACTATAACGTGCTGCACCTCAGTTTGGCTACCTTAGATACAGAGAGGTGTCAACATGGCTTACTTTTTTTCTCTGTTTGCTGACAGCCTCCATCAACCCTCATGGCTCCTCCAACCCCATCACCCACTGACCTTGGGACTTAACTTGGCCATGGAGTGCTCCGCAGCTTGCCCCCTGTGGTGGGGTCATTGGGGGAGTCCCCCAAGCCCCCTTCTGGTGCCACAGTGAGAGCCATGGTTGAGCCCAGTAGGCAGTGTGAGGTCTGTGGGGCACAACATCCTGCGGCCAGTGTTTTTTCCATTTTCTTCCCGACCCACGGAGATTCCGTGGAGATGGCGGTTTTATGCGTGCACATCAAACGATGTGCTTTCGTCTCCTACCAAGGAGTGTCCCCCCCCCCGGAAGTGCTGTCTGGCCGCACTGCCACCCATGGTCACCTAGGTGGTGGTGCTGCAGTGGCACAGTCTGCTCTCCCTCCCTGGAGGAGGAGGAGAGCATCCACTGGGACACGCAATCCTTTGCTCCCGAGCCAAGCACCGAGCAGCTCGGGATCATTCCAGATCCCGTATTGTTGGTGTGATGGTATGTGAGGCATGGGTGCCTCTGCTGTCTGTGCTGCTGGGCCCGGCCAGCATAGCTCACTTAGTAACTCATCTGCCTCTGGGCCAGAAGCTCAGTCACGGGTTCTAACCCTGCAGTGGGATTGAGCTCATACCATAAACGCTGTCACCAGAGTGCAGTATTAGGGGATGCTGCACTATCGAGATGTGTCATTCTTCAGATGAGAGTCATTAATCTGAAGTCCCACCTGCCTTTTCTGACAGTTGTTCAGGTGGATGTTAAAGATCCCATGGCATTTCTCGAGAAAACTAGGTTATTTCCCTCTGTGTCCTCGCCAAACTTCCCCAGTTCACAAAAAATACCACCAACTGTTCAGTCTGGTTCAGTTTCAGTTGATTTGCCTCTGTATCCCCCAGTCAGGACGAGTCCGTAATTAGTATTGTCCGACCCTCCTTTCCTGATCAACAAAAACTAAGTAAATAATAAAGGAAAAGGGGTTGGGCCCATTCAGGAGGTGTTTTTTTTTTTTTTTTATTGTAGAATTTTTCTCCGGGAAAGGCTGATTGAGATGAAGCTCATTTCAAGGTGTGACCCAGGAGTACAGGGAGGTTTAGTGACTTGCTCAGGATCACACAGTCTGCAAGTGGCAGTTGTGGGATTTAAACCCAGATCTTTGGGGTCTACAGAGTCATAGTTTGGTGCTCAAGTGTCTAGGTTACACTGCTTCTCTTGTTTCATTAGTTTCAGCTTCAGATTCATACTGTGCAGCAGCAGAAGCATCTTGTAGTTTCCCTGGCATGCACTGAACCATTTTTTCCTGTTTTTTTTTTTTGGTCCTACCTGCCTTAGGTATCCACTCCTTCTGGCTCTCTGCATGGTGTGTCTCCCTGCCGGACTCAAAGCACACTACTGGACCCCTCCTGCAGACCTCAGTCACATTCTGTGGGCAGATCCGACTTATCTCTGTCTCCTGATGCCATCAGGAAGGAAGCGCCTGTTGCTGGCTCATAACGGTTGGAGGTGTAGGGGCCATCTCTTGGGGATCTGGTGGTGTGAAAGGGGCTTGCTGGGGAGGCCTTCATTTAGGCTGCCCAGTGCTGCCCTTTTCTGCCTTTTGGAGTCCTGCTCACCACCCATATTCTGTGAGCTTCCTGGGGCAGGGATGCTCAGCAGCGTGTCGTCACCCATGCAGCAAGAGCATCACCGCAGAGCAGAGCCACCGCCAGGAGGTGCTAATGCAGCAGCATGCACTCATCCGCCCCCAGGGAGGGAAGCATCCAAAGGATGCCCTGACTCCCTCCCTACCAGCCTCTGCTCCTGTCATCCCTGGCTCAGGGTGCGAACCCAGGTCGCCAGTGTGCCAGAGTGATGCCCCATCGTTCTGCGCCGTAAAACTGGCTTTTCGTAGTTTAATATTTTTTTTGACTGGTAGGCAGGTTTACACAAACAAGAAGAAATTGGGCAGGTAAGACCTGTCTTTTTGCATCCAACCACAGGATGTCAACTTAACGGATTTTTACAGCAGTTACACAACTATATCTTACATTGTAATATGAATACATTATGTAATATGGAATAATTAATGGAAACATAGAAACATAGGCAATGATGACAGAAGAAGACCAACAGTTCATCTATTATAATTTTATTAATAATTTTACAATATTCAACACAAAAAAATCTTCGGCCTCTAGTCCTACTCCAGACATGCTTGGGCATGGCAGACAGATTCAAGGCAGAAGCTGGTAAGGACAAACCTGTCTTCTGTAGTAAATCTCTTATTTGTTTTTTATTTTCATATTTGCTTGTGTGCAGAGTGTGAAGCGAACTTCTTGTTACAAAGAGGACTTTCAGAGGTTTGTCACCATCGGGTCCAGTGCAGCTGAAGCTGCAGTGGGCCTAGCAGTGACAGACCAGTCAGCAGCCAGGCTAATCATAACACTGGTCAGTGCTAGCAAGGCAGAAACTTCTAGTAGTTGAAAGGAGCCAGTCACTTCAATCAGACAGTGGCTACCTTGTTTCAGCTACATAACACTGCCCAGCAACCAGGTGTCATTATCAGCCTGCTTCCCTGCCTGGTCGTGGAGTCTCTCTGTCTTCCCCATCCCCATTGTGGCTGTTGCACTCCCCGCAGTGGTGGAGCTAAAGGGGGGCTGGGGAGCGGTCGCTCCTCCTGGCTGCCCTGGTGTGAGTAGTGGTGCCCCACTACCATCTTTATTCACTGTTTAGTGCCCATTGTGGAGCCTGTGATTGACTAAATGGCCCCCCCGGCTCCCAAATGTTCCCAAACCTTGCTCCGCCACTGACTCCCCAGCTCCACGTGCAAAGTTCTTGGAGCTGGGAGAGCAAGGATCAATGTGGTACTGGCTGTGGGAACAATGTTCTAGTTCTGTTTGTTGCAGTCTCTCTCTGTCTTCCCCCATTGTGTGTGTGGCTGTTGTACTCCCTGGCCACACTTGCAGAGTTCTTGGAGCTGAGAGAGCAAGGATCAATGTGGTACTGGCTGCAGGAACAACTTCCTAGTTTTGGTTATTCCCCCTTTTCCCTACCACTGTTCCTGAGGGTGTCCCTGCCCCCGCTCGGTCACAACTTCTGCTGTTGACCATTTGCTGCTCCTGCCAAGTGCACCCCTCCCCCCTTCCATTTATCTCTGTTCTCTCAATGGCCAGTCGCAGCTGCTGTTGGCTGTCCACCCTCCTGCCTGGTCACCTTGTTTTCCCCATTCCGTTTGTCTCCTCCCACCAGTCAGTCACCACTCCTGTCAGCTGTCCACCCACCCCGCCTGGTTGCCAGTTCGTGTGCTTGTTTTAGCTGGCTGCTGCCTGGGCACTAGCCTGCTGTCCGGTCGTCAGCAGGTTTCACACTTCGCACTCCACTTCCTCCAGTCATGCTGCTAGTCTGCTGCTGCTCAGTTTAGCAGACTGATACACTCACTGCTTCAAGTAAGGTAAGTCTGACTTCAAATTTCACTTCACTCCAAGTCCCCAGGCTTAGGTTTGCTGGCAGGGGGTGAGTTGTTGAGAAAGGGAGGGTACATTGGAATTTGGGAGTTTAGAGGGATCTGTGGCAGGCAGGCTGGCAGTATGTTGCTGTGCCACAGTGTAGGTAGCACAAATGTGCAGACTGGATTTGTGGCAGCAGCTGGTGAGAGTTTGGTTTCTGTGGCATCAGGACTCCATGGCCAAGGTAGGCAGGATGGACTTATTTGAGGAAGATGGTGGGAGTTTGATTTGGAAATTATGTGTAGTGTGTACTGTTGCTGGCAGATAGCTAATTTTAATAGGCTCATGCGTCTCAGTTTTTTTCATTTATCTAATGCAAATGTGGTGAGTGCAGGACAGAGGAGGGGTTACTTTAGTTTTCAGTGTGTGAGAAAATGGTTCCTGAGTGCCCACCACATGAAGCGAGCTCGAGCTGCAAGCATCTTACAAATGTCTGTAATAGAAACCTTCCAAGCAAGACACAGGTGACAGAACAGATACATATTTAACCAGTTTGTACCATCTTAGTAATTTCTGCTAGACACTGCTTGCAATGCTGAAACAATTTTGAAGTGCAGAATGCAGAGTTTGAAAGTGCTGCTTACCACTCCTGTTTCAAAGTCATTGTACAGTGCTTTGTCATACAGACACCTCTCACTGCGCCCCTCAGATCTCACAAGAGCTACATATATGTAATTGTCAGTACCTTCAAACCACTGACTCCCAGTCGCCACTGTCACTGTGTAAGAAGGCATAGCAAGCTGTTTCTCTGGAGTCACTGTTGTGGCTTGGAACACTCCTGTAGTCATCTGAGCTGCATGTGCCCCTACAGCTAACTCAGGTTGAGATACAAGGTTCAAGGCTGATACTACTGTGGTCTTATGTAGGGAAGCCAGTTGATCGAGTTTGCTCTTTTTGCAGTAGCAAGCTTGCAAGAGCTTAATGAGAGAGAGATAGTGAAATGTACACATAAGGCAAGGCAGATCTATTCTTTAGGAAGGATAGGGATAAATTCAAGGCGGTGCAGTGCAGGGTAACAAAAAATGATTCAGGGCCAGCAGGGCAAGTCCTGTGAGGAGCACCTTAAGTCACTGAACCTGTACTTGCAGGAGACCAGGAGGGAGAGGGGAAATATGAGACCTTCAGATTCCTTAAAGGAATTAACGGGGTGAACTGCATGAAACTATTTAACTTGATTACCAGCTCATGGTGACATAGTCTTGAGCGGAAGCTAACAGGAGAGAAGTTTGGGAGATAGGTGAGGAAATATTGTTTTACAGAAAGGGTGGTTGGGCCGTGGAACAGGCTGCCAGCTGAAGTGTTGGGTACAAAAAACATTTGTGGTTTTAAGCATGGCTGAGACAGAATGGGGGTATAGTGGTTGCTCAGGGCATCAGAATTGAGGTGGAGAATGGAGGGGGGGTGGGGATGGCTAGGACCCTGGAGGAACAATGGGCCCCAGGGCTAAATAGGGAACTCGGGCAGGCTGGATGGACCTTTGGTCTTTTTCTGCCATCACTGTCTATGTTTCCATGTTTAGCCTAACCAACAGAGGATGTAGAGCAGGCCTTTAGGAATAGATGAGTACTACATCAGCTTGTATGTCACAATTGGCTGCTAGTCTTCATCACCATCATTACCTGGAGCTAACACCTACTGCTTATGTGACCATGCACCATGGCGGCAATCACAAAAGTCAGCAAGGCCTTTGACTCTGTACCTGACAAGAGCTTGATCAGGAAGTTGGCAGATATAGGAGTGGTAAGAAGTTAATTAGGTGGGTGGAAAACTGACTGAGGGGCATTACCCAGAGTGTGGTGGTGGGAGATGAGCTCTCCAGCACCAGGGAGGTCACCTGTGGGATCCCACAGATCTTGGTGTTGTTCAGTGTCTTCAGCGATATCAGGGATGGCATTAAGGGCAACATTTGCTTATTCATGGATGATGCCAAATCTGTGGGAGACTGGACACAACAGAAGGGGTACAAGACCTAAAAGAAGATCTAGAAAGCTATGGGTGATCCAGGATTTGGCAACTTGGCTTCAGTGCAAAGAAATGCAGAGTTATGCATACTGGGGCCAAGAACCCGAGGACTGAGTACAGCCTGGGAGGGGGTCAGGGTATCTAACATACTAACATACTAAAATGCCAGCAGAATAGGCCTAATGGTCTTTCGTGTCTGCTCGTTTGGTCAGATCTGCATCAGATGAGGAAAAGAACCTGGGAGTGATAACCCCTGGTGACATGAAACACTCCATGCAATGTAGGAAAGCAGCAGTAAAGGCAAATAAAATATTGGGCTGTATTGTTAGAGGGATCAGCAGCAGGTGAGAGGAGGTAATACTGCTCTTGTACAGGTCATTAGTGAGATGGCATCCTGAGTACAGTGTACAGTACTGGTGCCTATACTGTAAAAAGGACATTAACCTGATGGAGATGGTCCAGAGAGGGCAACAAAAATGATCAGGGGCCAGCAGAGTAGGATGTACAAGGAGAGGTAGGAGGCCCTGAATGTGTATTCCCTGGAAGAAAGGGGAGAGAGTGGACATGATTGAGACCTTCAAGTATTTGAAAGGAATAAATTGGATGGACAAGGAGGGTCTCTTCAAGCTTAGTGGGAACTAAAACACAAGGGTACACAGTCTCAAGTTAGGGGGGGAGATTTAGGAGAGAGGCTAGGAGGCACTTCACTGAGGGTGATAAGGCATGTGATGAGGGAATAACTTGCATGAGGGAGGAGTTAGAGGAAGGGGAGGTGGAGGCATTGTAGGTTCAGTTAAGGTCCAATAGAGGGAGAAAGGTGACGTTGGGGGTGGTTTACAGACCACCCAGTCAAGATGACGAGCGGGACAGAGAACTGATCTCACAAATATTGGAAGCTGTGGGGAAAGGAGAGGTGGTAATTGTGGGGGACTTCAACCTGCCCAAGGTGGACTGGAGCATACATCCACAACATGTGCTAAGAGTCAGGTGATTCTGGAAGGACTGCAGAGTGGGTTATTGACTCAGGGTGTCACTGAACCAACAAGAGCTGAGGCAGTTCTTGATCTGGTGCTCACAAATGGGGAGCATGTACAGGAAATAATGGTCAGGGAGCCATTGGGTGGAAGTGACCATTGCACAGTGTGGTTCCAGTTGGATATGGGCAGGGAAAGCATTCCGACTAAGACCAAAATCTTGGATTTCAGGAGGGTGAACTTCAGGAAAATGGGTGAAGTGCTAAGGAGTCATTTGGTGGGCATCAGAGCAGATATGGGGGTGGACCAAAGGTGGTAAGTCATTAAGGAAGGAATACAGGTTGCCACAGATGAGTGCGTTAGGCTCAGGGGGGGAGAACACAAGGGCCAAAGTGCCCAGCTGGTTCAGTTCTGGGGTTGCCAAGGCAGTAAGAGAAAAGAGGTTGGCCTATAGAAAATTCAGGAAGACCAAGAGAGAGAGATGGATAGGGAAAATTACCTAAGGTTGGCTAGTAAGGCAAGTAAGGAAGTCTGGTGAGCAAAGGCAAAGAAGGAGCTGCAGATAGCTGAAGGAATTAAGAAGGGGGAAAAGGCTTTCTTTCACTATGTAAGTGAGAAAAGGGACAAAAATGAAGGGATGGTTAGGCTTAAGAAAGGGGTGGAGTGGGTGGAGGATAATGGAGGGAAAAGCAGAGATACTAAATGAATACTTCTGTTCTGTCTTCACCAGGGAGAAGGATGGACCAGTGCCTTCAGGAGGGAAAAGAGGAGTGGGGGAAGGGAAACACAGATGTAGTGATTGAGCAGGATAGAGTGAGGGAGGGGCTGCTTGCATTGAAGGTGGACAAATCACCAGGCCCAGACAGAGTACATCCAAGGGTACTAAAGGAACTGGCTGAGAAGCTGGCAGGGCCACTGGCAGACCTATTTAATAGTTCACTAGAGTCAGGCATGGTACTGCAGGATTGGAGAACAGCACATGTAGTCCCCCTCCTCAAAAGCGGTCCCAAGGATGACCCAGGGAATTACAGACCAGTCAGTCTGATCTCCATTGTGGGCAAGCTCATGGAGACCATACTAAAGGAAAGGTTGGTGGAATATCTAGGGGAGCATGGTCTCCAGGATGCGAGGCAGCATGGGTTCATGGGTGGGAAATCATGTCAAACAAATCTGATTGACTTATTTGACTGTGTCATTAAGACAGTAGATGGGGGCCAACCGGTAGACATCTTCTATCTTGATGTCAGCAATGCCTTTGACTCTCTGCCCCACAAAAGGTTGATCAGGATGTTGGTGGATCTCGGGGTTGGGGAGAAGATGGCCAGATGTGTGGAAAACTGGCTGAGGGACAGAACCCAGAAGGTGGTTGTGGGGAGAGAGTTATCTGGCACCAGAGAAGTAACTAGTGAGGTCCCACAGGGCTCGGTGCTGGGGCCGGTGTTGTTCAGTGTCTTCATCAGTGACATTGGGGATGGCATTAAGGGCAAAAGGTGCCTATTTGCAGATGACACCAAGCTCTGTGGGAGAGCGGACACAGCTGAAGGGATACAGGACCTACAGGAAGATCTGGAAAATCTGGGGTGGTGGTCCAGGATCTGGCAGCTTGGCTTCAATGTCAAGAAATGCAAAGTTATGCAAATTGGAGTCAAGAATCCCAGGACAAAGTACTGTCTGGGTGGAGTCCGAGCATCTGTATCAGAGGAGGAGAAGGGCCTGAGAGTGACGATCAGTAGTGACCTGAAGCACTCCACGCAGTGCAAGAAAGCAGCAGCAAAGGCAAACAAGATGCTAGGATGCATATCTAGGGGGATCAGTAGCAAGAGCGAGGAGGTTATACTGCCCTTGTACAGGTCACTGATAAGGCCACATCTAGAGTATGGAGTTCAGTACTGGTGCCCACACCTCAAAAAAGACATTAACCTGCTCGAGAAGGTCCAGAGGAGGGCTACAAAGATGATAGCCGGTCAGCAGGTAAGTCATATGAGGTGAGGTTGAGGGCACTGAACATGTACTCCCTGGAAGAAAGGAAACAGAGAGGGGACATGATTGGAACCTACAGGTACTTGAAAGGGATAAATAAGGTTGATAAAGGAGAGTCTCTTTAAGCTGAGTGGCAACCATAACACAAGGGGGCACAGACTTAAGCTGGAGGGTGGGAGGTTTAGGAGGGAGGTCAGGAAGCACTTCTTCACAGAGAGGGTGGTGGGCACTTGGAATGCACTGCCGGAAGAGGTCATCTCATTGAAGACACTGGGCAACTTTAAGAGAGGCTTGGATAGGCATGGGGGGAAGGTAAGACTCATGGGTAGGGAGGATGGGAGGAGTGAGGAGGGAGGGCAGGGACATTAGCTCAAGCTGTGGACCCTGCAATATGAGCAGACTTGATAGACCAAATAGCCTTCTTCTTCGTACTTCTTCGTATGTGATAGCGGTGGAAATGTGCTTCTGGAGGAGGTGGTTTCATTGAAAATGGTAGGCAGCTTCAGAGAGGCTGGGATAGAGTTAAGGGGACAATAGGGGTCAAGAGAAGGGCAGACACAGGGGAAGTGTGCATTTGGGGGAAAGGGTTAGTAGCTTATGCCAAGGACCCTGTGATACGAGCAGACTAGATAGACCTAATGGCCTTATTCTGCTGGCTTTGACTTATGTTCGCATGTATGTTATTCGACATTTGTTTCATTGCATTTTACAATATGTGTGATTATACTGAACTCTGAACATATTTACCAAAATATCATATCACTGCTTACATGTGTGGCTTATTTGTAGTGGGATGCTGTAGTCTTTCTATCCAGTTTTACAGCTGGGAGTAATGGAGCACAAGGAGATCCTCAAGAGATGCAGCGAATCGCTGTGGTGGGATTCGAACCTACAAGAGTCATTGCTTCTCATTTTTGTACTCTAACCCATAAGTTCCACTGCATTAACCGTTATCAGACTGATGCTTGGGCAGACTGGTTAGGCCAAGTGGTCCTTTTCTACCGACAAATTCTGTGTTTCAGTCACGTGTGCCACCTAGTAAACAGTACTGTGTCCTGGTCTTGATGCCCAAACAGTACCACAGTATGAGACAAAATTATGTCTGAATGTTCCTGGTCTTGTCAAGAGGCACTGAGTATAAATGAAGGTAAGGAAAGAAGGTTGATTATTTTCCCCTCCTAAGTACAGTATATAATGTTTAGTGCTGTATCCTTGTGGTTACAGTTTCACACTTTTTACTAAATGTCATACTAAAAGGTTACAGAGCAAAGAAGTTGGTTTGCCATATGTGCTCTGTGTCCTTCACCTGTAATAAGATAGATCATATCCTTCCAGTATGTGTCTATCTAGTTTAGAATTCCATCTTATCCTTGTTAATTATTATTTCGGTTGGTAATTTGTTCCAGAGGTTCACTATACATTGTGTAAAGGAAACCTTCCTCTTGTTAGTATGAAATTTTAGTGGTTTAATTTGCAATGGATGACCCCTGGTGCCCAAGTTATCATTTTTAAGTTCTAGGCCTAGCTCACTAATTAAATGAGCATCCTGAATTATATCATAACACATTAATAAGTCACCCCTTTTCCTTCTAGTTTCCAGAGACATTAAATTAAGGTGCTTAAGACAATTGGGGTAATTAAGATTTTTGATGTTATAGAAACATAGAAGTTGACGGCAGAGAAGGACCGCAAGGCCCATCCAGTCTGCCCATTTCTTTTTCAACCTTATGAATGTACCATCGGCCTTTGCTCTATCAATGGCCTATCTATTCATACTCATCTGTATTACTCCCCTATGCCTATCTCATGCCTGTTTGAAGCCCTGCACTGTATTCATATCCACCACTTCCTGAGGTAGGCCATTCCATGCATCCACCACCCTTTCTGTGAAAAAGAACTTCCTCACATTACCCCTTAATCTGCCTCACTCTAATCTCATGCTGTCTCCTTTTGTCCTGTTATTTTTCTTATATTGAAACATGTTAGACACTGTCACCTTGTTAATGCCCTTAAGGTGTTTGTTTCGAGCATATCACCTCTCTCCTTCCTTTGCTCTAGGGTATACATATTGAGCTCCATTAATCTGTCCTCATATGTTTTCTGATGCAGTTCCTGCACCATTTTGGTTGCCCTTCTCTGGACTGCCTCAGTTTGGTTAATGTCCTTGTGAAGGTGTGGCCTCCAGTACTGCACGCAGTACTCCAGATGGGGCCTAACCAGTGTCTTGTAAAGAGGGATTATTACCTCCCTCTTCCGACTTGTGATACCCCTACTACTACACCCCAACATCCCTCTAGCCTTACCTACTGCTTTAGTGGTCTGCTTGGATGATTTCAGGTCATCGGTGATGATGATGCCCAAGTCTCTTTCTTCCCTTGTGACTGCCAGCAACTCCCCTCCCAGCCTATAGGTGGCTTCACAGTTTCTCCTCCCTATGTGCACGATCTTGCACTTCTTTGTGTTAAACCCCAGTTGCCACTTGTTCAACCATTTTGCTAGTTTATCCAGATCTCTTCTCATTGTGCCCACCCCATCTGGATCATCTACTCTGTTGCAGATCTTGGTGTCATCTGCAAACAGACAAACCTTGCCCTCCAGTCCATCTGCAGTGTCACTGATGAAGATATTGAAGAGGACTGGTCCCAGGACTGATCCTTGAGGTACCCCACTTGTGACTTGCATCTCTTCTGACTGTATTCCATTTACCATCACTCTCTTTTTTTTTCTGCCCATCAACCAGTTTGCCACCCAGTTGACCAACGTCTGACCCACCCCGAGCCTACCTAGCTTATTAATCAATCTTCTATGTGGAACAGTATCGAAGGCTTTGCTGAAGTCAAGGTAGGTGACATCAACTACTCCCCCTTGGTCCACCACTCTGGTTACCCAGTCAAAGAAATCTATGAGATTAGTTTGATAAAACCTTCCTTTTTGTAAATCCATGCTGTCTTGGATCCTGTGCGCCTATGGATTCCAGATGTTGCACTATCCTTTCCTTAAGGAGTGCCTCCATAATCTTGCCCACTACTGTGGTAAGACTGACTGGTCTATAGTTCCCTGCCTCCTCCCTGCTACCACACTTGTGAAGTGGGATCACATGAGCCCTTCTCCAGTCTTCTGGGAACTCTCCTGTGCTCATAGACTCACTAAACAGTACTGATAATGGCTCTGCTAGTTCCACCCTTAGCTCCTTTAGTACCCTGGGATGTATGCCATTAGGTCCCATTGCCTTGTCCACCCTGAGCTTATTGAGCTCTTATAGGACCCTTTCTTTTGTGAAGGGACTAGTGCACACCTCCCTCCCCCCTGTGTCCATGGTGCTGAGCTGTGGGCCCTGCCCTACCTTCTGTTCAGTAAATACTGAGCAGAAGTATCTATTTACGATAGATACCTTTACTTGGTCCTCCTCCTCACACACCCCCTTATCCCCTTTGATCTTAGCAATACCCCCTCTGGACTTTCTCTTTTCACTAATGTATCTATAGAAAGTCTTGTCACCTTCTTTTACTGTTGTGCTAGTGTTTCCTCGGTTTGGGCCTTTGCCTGCCTTACTGCCATCCCTGCTTCCCTTAGGGGAGTTTGGTATGCCTCCCTATCTTAATCCTGCTGCATTCCCTTATATTTCCTGAAGGCCAGCCTTTTGGCTGTGACCTTTTCTGCTACTGTTTTTTAGAACCAAAGTGGTTTCCTTCTTCTTTTGAACTTGCTTTTCTCGCTAACACAATGGGACGTTGCTTCAAGTATTGCATCCTTAATGCTTGCCCACTTTGCCTGTACCCCTCACCTGTATTTCTTTTTGCCAGGGCTAGCTTAACTCTGCTGGCCATCTTATCAATGTCAGCTCCTCTGAAGTCCCATATTTTTGCCTTGGGATGGGATGATTTAGTTCTAGTGGCCAAATTGAACCATACCATGTGATGGTCACTGGCCCCCAGGTGACCTTCTACCTGGAGACCTGTGATCCTTTCCCTGTTAGTCAGCACTAGATCTAGGATAGCCCTGTCTCTTGTGGGTTGTTGTACCAGTTGTTTGAGGCCCTCCCCTGCAGGGAATCCACCATATGTCTAGTTCTGGCAGATGTTCCTGCTGGTATTGACCAATCTGTATCTGGCATGTTGAAGTCTCCCATTATCAGAACCTCCCCTTTAGCTGTCATGTTTTGTATATCTTCTAACAGTAATGTGTCTACGTCCTCCCTCCGGTCTGGAGGCCTGTACACCACCCCACTTCGTATGGCTGTCCCATTTCCTGTTTCCGGGGTGACCCACAGTTCTTCTGGCTCTTTATGTATATATTGAATTTCTGTAGCTTTGATATTTTCATTGACATTAAGGGTCACTCCACCCCCCCCCTTTTGCACCTTGGTCTCTTCTGAACAGTACATAGCCAGGTACTGAAGTCTCCCAAGTGTGGTTACTGGCAAACCATGTCTTGCTAATGGCTGCTATGTCCAGTTTAGCCTTTGTCATTATTGCCTGCAGGTTTGGGATCTTGTTTCCCAGACTGCGAGCATTTGTGTACATGATTTTCCACTGGCCAGATTTCAGTGCGTTAGTTGTAGGGCGAGGCCTGGCATTTCCCCTGTGCGTCATATGGGGGGCCGGACCTTTTTTCTACCCGGTGATGCAAATGAACTACAAACATGCTGAACTCCTGTTTGACCACTAGCTGAGGGGGGAGGGGTGTTCTTCCCATTCGACGTATGGGATGCTGCACCCCTCTCCCCATTTGCTAGTTTAAATATTCTGCAAAGACGTCGAACTTCTGCCCCAATGCACTGACTCCCTCCTTAGTCAGATGCTGTCTATCAAATTTAAAGAACTTTCACTCCCAAAACTGTTCCCAGCTCCCTACAAATTTATGTCCTTTTTCCTGGCACCAGCCCTTGAGCCACATGTTTAGCTCCCCTATCCCCCCTTCTCTGACCTTCCGTCCATCTGCCCCCCTCTCCCAGACTGGCAGGATCTCAGAGAAGGAGATGCCAGACGAAATGGATGACAGTTTGTCTCCCAGCCTGGTCAGGTGTTCCTTGGTCTCCACAACTGACCGGCTGGCAGGATCGTTAGTCCCTATGTGTACCAGGACATCAGTGTTTTCTCCTGCTTCCTGAACAATTTTAGCAATTTATGCTAAATTTAACAAGTTATGTACCATTTTTGTGGCCGGAAGTTGTATCCTCTGTACTCTACATATTCCCCCTTGTTAAGTGGACACCAAACTTGGCTGCCATAGTCAAGAATAGGCCTGACACATGCCATGTAAAGGGGCATAACAATTTCAGCTCTTCTGCTTTTAAAGTTTTGTCTAATTGTCCGGAATATTTGATTAGCTTTGGCTATTTGTGTAGTGCAGTGGTCTGTTGAATTTAGTTTATTATTTATTGTAACCCCCAGATCCCGTTCATGTTGAACCTCTTTAATAATATTATTCCCCAGTTTACTTTGTGCCTTATGGTCTGTCCATGTCTAGGTCATTCAGCCTACAAATGCTGCATTGTGGGAGTGTCAGACTCAAGAAGTGATCCATGAATTCATCTCCAACAAAGTAACATTTGCTCCTCATTATTTAAAGTATATGGTGGCAAACTGCAATGTTGTTCTGCCATAATTAAAAAGCACATAACATATGCATTTTGGACTGAATAATAGCAGGGAACTGCTTACAGTGGAAAATGAAAAAGTCCTGGGGATAATTGTATCGCATAACCTAACTTTTAACAACCATTGTAAAGCTGTGTTAAACAAAAGCAAGAGAATATTGGGCTGTAGCAATTGAAGCATTAACAGCTGGGACAGAAAAGTAATAATCCTATTATATACAACACTTGTTAGGCCACATTTGAAATACTGTGGGCAGTTCTGTGCGCCACAAAGAATAGGAGATGAGGTCTTGTTGGACGGAGTCCAGAGAAGGGCAACCACGATAGTAGCCAATATTAGGCACGTCACATATGAGGAAAGACTGTCAGAACTGGGCATGTCCTCACTAAAATATAGGAGAATGAGAGGGGACCTGTGTATGATATACAAAGCTCACCGATACTGGAATGTTTGGGAGTGTGTGGGACTAGAGGAAAAGATTCACAGTAGGGAAACTAGAATACACAGTAAGCAGCTGAAAGGGGAAAACTATAGGAAAAAATTAAGCGTCGAATGGCTGAATTAGAGAGTGGTAACACCTTTGAACTCTCTAATTAAACAAGTAGTAAGTAGCCAGTATATGAAACAGTTTAAGGAATCCCTCGATGCTTATTTTAAAGGAAAGGATATTTTGAATTCTTATTGATGGTTAAACAAGTCAAAATGGCTAATGGCTAATAGACTTGTATAATTTCTATCATTTCTATGATAACTGTGTACCTAGGGGTGTGCGGATGCCTTTTTACAAATACTTGGGGAGTTATTTGTACTTGGGGCCAAGAAATACTTATTATTCACTACTCAGTATTCGACATGAAAGGGCATTTGGGGAAATATGTGAAATGCAGTTACACTCCCCTTTCTTCCCCCATTGGACACAGTATAGTAAGTACACCCCTTTGTGTCTCCTACAGCTTGTCACACAACAGCTACTCCTGTCATCCTGGCTGCAACAGTGACGGCTGTATTATCATCACTAGTAGTGTTGGAAAATTTTACTTAGGCTGCCAAGTGTTGGTGAAGTGCTCTGCCCATTGCTTCAGGAAGATTGGCACTGTATTGCGGAGTAATTATTTATTTATTAACAACAAACACTTGTCTTGCCAGCCAGGTAGCACCCTATCCCACCCTCCTCTCTCACATCCAGCCGCCACAAAGAAACACAATAATGATAATGCCCTTCCCCAGCCCACTTAGTACTCCATCCCATATAAAACAATTTTTTTCAAACTAACTCCTTCATCCAATCATTGTCGCACCCCCCCCCCAGCGAGCTGATCACACAGTTAAAGTATTCATCTTTAGCCCAATCCACCCTCCCCATGCGGTAATCCAATTTAATCAGAAGACATGGTGGCAACTGCCTCTAACCTTGTGCACAGTGTACACACCACCTCGCCCATCTAAATGAAAGAGACCATCTCCAGCACAGTAGCTGGACTTAACACAGGGTCTGACAAGAACAATGACTTCTTTTGGTAGTGTGACTGGCAGATTAGTACATCAGTTGCCCACCTACTAGTGTGCTCATACAGAGCATGTTGACCATAAATGCTGATGCTGTGAAACTTCATTATTCAACAGCCCTGGTTTAAAAACAAATGCAACAACTGGTGTGATTAAGCTAGAGTTACCAGTTATTGGTTACTATAATATGATTTTCGAACAAAAATTGTGTGGGTTTGTGGTATGTCACTACACAGTCACTCTTGTCATCTGGTAACATGTATGTACTGCATGTATCATGTGCATGTTTTTTTAAACCTGACTCACTGAAACCTTAAAGAAACAACATAGAAACATAGAAAGTGATGGCAGAAGGGGGCCATGCGGCCCGTCTAGTCTGCCCATAATCCTACCCTTCCCCTTAACTGCTTTTCAGTGTTATGGCACCCTTGTATCTATCCCATGCCTTCTTGAAAGTTTCCACCATTTTTGCCTCCACTGCCTCCTGTGGAAGGCAGTTCCATGGTTCAACCACTCTCTCTTGGTGAAGAAGAACTTGCGTGTGCTGCCTCTGAATCTGCCCTCCTCTAGCTTCATGTTGTGCCCTCTGGTTCTTGAGCGATTTTTGATATGGAACAGGTACTGGACCTGCACCTTGTTTATTCCTTTTAGGAATTTGAATGTCTCGATCATGTCTCCTCTGGCCCTCCACTGCTCCAGGGATTACATGTTTAATTCACGCAGCCTCTCCTCATATGATTTGTCATGTAATCCATGAATCATTTTAGTAGCCCTCCTCTGCACTGTTTCCAGTCTGGTAATATCCTTCTTGAGGTGTGGTCTCCAGAACTGTACACTGTACTCCAGGTGTGGCCTCACCATTGATCTATAGAGTGGAAGGATGACCTCCTTTTTCCTGCTGGTAATCCCCCTGCTTATGCATCCAAACAAACCATTTGCCCTCAGTGCTGTTTTCTTGCATTGCTTGGTCATTTTAGGTCATCTGTTATAATTATTCCCAGATCCCTTTCCTGTTTAGAGGCTTCCAGTTTTTCACTCCCTAGGTAGTGATCCACTCCTGGGTTAGTTCTTCTGAGGTGCATGATTTTGCATTTTTTAGTACTGAAGTTTAGTTGCCACGTTCTTGACCACTTTTCTAGAGATTCCAGGTTAGCCCTCATCTTCTCCGCTCCTCCTGGGGTGTCCACCCTGTTTCCTATCTTTGTGTCATCTGTGAACAAACTCACCTTGCCCCTCCAGTCAGTCAGAAATGTCACTAATGAAGATGTTGAATTGGATTGGGCCAAGCACTAAACCCTCTGCCTAAAACTAATATTAGATTTTAAAAGCAGCCAACCATTACCTTTTATATCTGAGGTACTTTTTCTTTTCCCTTTGTTCAAGTAGAAGACTGTTTACCTGATGTTAGTAGGTGTGATGTGTGGAACAGCTCTTAGCCTGGCAGCTGACATATCTTGCTGTGTTGCCCCACACTCCTAGACCTCAAAGATCTCATAGATAAATACAAGCAAAAAGGCTATAGGCTATGTCATGCTCGCCCCTGTCATCCGGTAGAAAATTTCCATTTATGTCCCGCATAGTAATCATCAAGTTTATTTTTGAAAATGCTCATACATGCACTGCTTACCACTTCAGATAGAAGGCCATTCCAGACATTAATGACCCTCTGGTTGAACCAACATGCTCTCCTCACTGTATTACACCTTTCACGCTGTAGTTGAAGAATGTGAGCTCTTGTATTATAATATTGATCTCTGAGTTCAAGGCCTAGGCAATCCCGCAGATCACTGTTGTTAAATGCTGCAAATACGAAACAATGAATCCCCTCTCAGCCTTCTGTAATTTAGTGAGTACATCCCCAAAGTCTGGAGTCTGCTTTCATACTGTAGTTCACTAATTGCCTTTATCATTTTGGTAGCTGTGCATTGTACTCTTTCAAGGGTATTGCTGGCAGCTTTAGTGGATGGCGCTCATACCTGAACACAAAACTCAAGGTGTGGTCTAACGAGTGAGGCATAAGGAGGCACCAAAACCTCATTGTCTCGGCTTCTTATGTGTCTCTGAATACAGTATAAGATATAGGATGCTTTCTTAGCATTGAGATAATGTGTAATTAGGATGACAATATCCATTTCCTCAGAAACTACTTTAAGTAATGTTTCATAGAGATAGCAGTTTGCCAAGGGATTTGCTCTGCCAAAGTGCATTACTGCATATTTGTCCAGCCTGAACTAGAGTTTGTGTCCCCCTGCCCTTTTTTCCAATGTTATCAAGCCAGCCTGTAGTGCACTTGCATCTTCGTGATTAACTCTTTTTTATTGCTATTGTAATCCGTTATTTGTACCATGCTGTTACTGTCAAAAACAGTATCCTACTGCTGTAATCCTGCCCTCACTTTGCTACTGTACTGTATTGCTTGTAACCTCCGAGGTCATATCTGAAAATAGTCATGTCTATGGCTAGCACACCCACCCGATAAACGAAAACTAAATACATTATTGCGTTTCCCAATTTGGTGTCCTCTGCAAATTTAGATATGCAGATTCCATCCCCACAATGTATTGAAGACATGTACAAGTTAAACAATGAGGGGCTGAGAATTGACCCCTGTGGAACCCCACTAGTCACCTTGGCCCAGTCCGAACACACCTCTCTGATGGACACCTGCTGGTTTCTGTTATGTAGCCAGGAATATATCCATTCCACAATCCTCTTATCAATGCCCAATTTTACCAGTGTTTCTACTAATTGATAGTGTGGCATGTTATCAGATGCTTTGCTGTAATCCAGATATATTACATCAAAACCATTAACCCTGTGCAGTTTCCTGCTGATGTTGTCATAGAAGTTAAGCAGGATAATTTGGCACAGTCTCTCTTTTACAAAGCCATGCTGTGAATTATCAACCAGATTGTTCTCTTTGACAACATTTTCCATGTTGTCTTTTAAATTGCTTTCCATCACCTTACCAGTATTGGAGGTTAAGCTGATTGGTCGATAATTGCCTCTTTGTCTTCAGTTACCCTTCTTAAAACTGGGTAACACTGTTGCTTTTCTCCAGTTATATACTAGAGAACCCTCATTAAGTGAGGTTTGAAGTATGGTGGTAATAAGTGCTCCCAACTTGTCCGCACATTTTTGATAACTCTTGGATGGATTCCATCCGGTCCGGGGCTTTGTTGATATTTAAGTTGTGCAAACATGACCTAACACCACTAACTTCCAGATTACAGGTACTGTCATCTGCTGTAATATTTATTGGGAGTACATAATCAACTTTAGAATTATAAACCAAACAAAAGTACTCATTCAGTTTTTGGGCCATCAGTTTAATCACATTTTATAATAGAACCATTATCATACGAACATACGTACGAACGTACGATTTTGCCAGCAGATAAAGGCCTTATGGTCTGTCTAGTCTGCTCGAGTGTGCAGCTAGCAACCCTTAATCGTCCTGGAGTGGTCCAGTATGAATGTTATTTCCCTTTTGTGGTTGACATAACTGTAAAAAGATATATAATTATCAGCTACCTGTAGGGCTAACTTTTCTTTGTAGTTTCTCTTTTTATTTCTAATAGTGCGGTTACAATTTTTAACCTCCCATTTATATTTATCCCATACTGTTGGTGTTTTTAACTTTTTGGCTTTTAGATAAGCTTTCTTTTTCCTGTTAATAGAATTGTAACTTTTATCTCCATTCATTTTGGTATCCTTCCTATTTTATTGTATTTGGTTTGTTCTGGTACGTATCTGCCTATAGCTTGTTGTAATTTATTTACCAGTACCTCCAACATCCCATTGTTCATTCCAAGAGCCCAGATCATCTCTTATTTTAGTAAAGTTGGCCCTTTTAAAGCATCTTATTTTAGTCCCCCAGTGACACTAACATTTCTTGCATCAATATGTAAATCTGATCACATTATGATCACTATTACCCGTAGGGGAGTTAGTTATGCAACCTAACTGGTCACCCATATTACTTAACACTTGGTCAACAGTATTTCCACCTGTGGTGCCATTAGTCATCAGGATTGTGACTTCACTGATGGTGACATCACTGATACTATAGTGACAGCAAGTGAGTGACTGCCAGGTCATTTACCTGTGATGTCGCTGTCAGTGAGATCATAATGTTGATGATGTAGTGTGGGGCAGTAGAGTTAGAAAATGTCAGCTGCCAGGCTAAGAGCTGTTCCACACATCCAGCACAATAGTATCACAAAGAAGATTTTCTGATGAGAAAAAGGAAAAATACTTCAGAAATAAAAAGTTACAACTGACTACTACTTACAATTTTTGGTATGTTCCTGTCTGCTTGTTTTGACTCCACTAGCTCTTTAATATATTTTTTATCAATGTAACTTTTTTACTGATTTTCCATAATGATACCTTAATTATATGAAACAAGTTAGGATCCGTAGCTCAAAGATCTGCATAGTTCATTTAAACAAGAAAAACTACTGTATATGTTACACTTCCACTCTAATGAGACTCAGTTATAACAGTTTAAAAATTGAAAAGCACAACTAGTGCTAATTAACTGTTAGTAGTCAGATTAAGTTTTTAGGTAATTGCAAGGTGTGGTATCTGCAAAAAAGAATGTATAACCATTTACTAAACCTCTCTGTGTTAGATATAATAATGTGAATGCAAAGCATCAAGCAGAAGATACAAAGAAACTCCCTCAAACATGCCTCATAGTAATTTAGGATCTGTATATGCCACATGGCATGCCTTAAATTGTATTTTACTTTCAGGGTATTCTTGTTTGTGTGCAGCCACTTCTCAGACACTGGTCAAGTCAATCTTTATTTTTAAAAAGCGGTTTCAATTATCAAGGCGCTTGTACAAAAGTAAAAACAGAAAACATTCTAACTAGTTAAAAACATAGAAGCTAACACAGGCAGATCAGGCAAATTACAGATTAAATAGCCTCAGAAAAGACCAGATCAAATAGATACGTTTTTAGAGCTGACTTAAAAGTCTCAGTGGACAGGCACTCTCTAACCTGACGAGGTAGAGAATTCCACAGGGTTGGGGCCATAGGAGAAAAAGGTCTGGCCCCTGAGGTCTTTAAATGGAGCCTGGGAATCTCTAGCAACCCCTCGCTGGAGGAACGTAGCGGGTGGAGGGTGCAGTAGGGACAGAGGAGGTCTTGCAAATAACGCTGTCCCTGTCTCTGTAGGGCCTTATAGTTCAGCAAAGCGACCTTGAAGGTGATCCTTCACTGCACAGGCAGCCAGTGCAGTTCAGGCAGCACTGGCGAGACATGGCTAGATCTCGACAAGCCAATCAACCACCTGGCTGCCGCATTCTGCACCTGCTGCAGGCGGTGGATGTCCACCCCCCCGGGAGCCCTAGGTATAGAGGTCCTATCTTCTGTGCACTAGTTCTCTACTTTTATGTTTGCTTTCATGCAGCGAAAAGGAAACATATTTTGGCTACTCGCAGACTGCGGGCTGGGGAGGTGTGGCACTGTAGCAGCAAATGCAGCTGATTGTGCAGGAGGCAAGTGATTCTCAGGCCATGGAGGAGCAGGCTGCTGCTGATGCAACTGTGCCTGGCTGGGCATCCCAGTTTCCCAGAGTGTGTGTGTGTGTGGGGGGGGGGGGCTGATGGCTGGAAACTTTGTGTAGTGGAAGGGATACAGCCGCATCTATCACAGGGTGACTGCTTCCTTTCATTTATAAGATACTGCCCAGCAACCAGCTGAGTGAGTCATCACCAGCCTGCTTCCCATCCTGACCCCCACTGTCCAGTAGTCGTCTGTGTGACTGTGCCCCACACACACACACACACACACACACACACACACACACACACACCGTGGGACACTGGGGTGCCCACCCTTGGTGCTGCCATACAACACACAACACTGGGGTTCCCATTCCCCAGTGTCAGCTGCCTAACCTCCAGTGGTCATCTGTTTTCCCCCAAACACCCTGCAACACCAGGGTGCCCACCTTTCTTGCCACCAAGCAACACATAACACTGGAGTGCCCAATCCTCAGTGTTCCTCCCCCACACACACACACAGCCTGCAACACCAGGGTGCCCACCTTTCTTGCCACTAAGCAACACACAACACTGGTGTGCCCAATCCCCAGTGTTGAGACATCCCTCGTTGTCATTTCTTTTTTTGTTTTACAATCTGAAATAAAAAAAATATCCCTCGTTGTCACATGTTATTAATTTGTTAATTTTAGCCTTAGTGCTATCTGTGCCCAACAACTTCTGATAAAATACAAACAAGCCAACATTCTGCATTGAAAAATGCTTGTTATACATTATGGTGATGTAGTAAAGGTCACACTTATGTGCTAAACAAAAAATACAATTTTGAAATCTCATCTTAGATGTTATAATAGATCAGCAGTTACAATGTCATAATACTGAGAGAGAGAGAGAGAGAGAGACATATAACAATCATAGTTAATTTTCAGCGCAGTAAAAATCCCAGAGTAATGGAGGAGAGAACTAAAAAAACAAGAACATAATATGGATGTAAACACTTACATCTGTCACAGTTTTGTTCTTTTCTTAGGGAGGGGGAAGTGCAAGTTAGGTAACACCCATTATATTAGTCATTTACCATACTGTATATACTCATCTGTAAGTCAGCCTCACTTATAAGTTGACCCTCTTTCCTAGTCAATTTTAGCAAAACGGCAGACATTATTTTGCTGCTCAGATTGGATGGAAAACTCTGTTTTGTGATCGTCAGGCACAGAATCTGCTTTTTGTGGCTAGAACTGGACATCAAATTAGGTTACACTGTTGCAAAAAATAGTTTACCGTAGTAAATCACATAGATAGGTCGATTTCGCACCAAAAACTAGACTTATATGTAAGTATATACAGTATATTTCCCATATCATTTCCTTAGGTAACTTTGATACAGAAAGAAAAAGAGAGTCATTTTAGTATATTACTACTCTATTGAAAAATAAGATAATCTCTTTATATTACAGTTATGTAACAGTTATGCTGCGTTCAGAAACTGCAGTCAAAGATAAATTAAATCAGTGTTGTTCTGAGATGTCCTAGAGAGCTAAATAAAATATTTAATAAGATGTGATTCTTCTCTCTATGCCATTCGTATCTTTTAAATCTTATTTAAAAAAATCACATGCCAGCCCGCCTGCGCAGCAGTTGCATTTCCACTTGTGATGCCAACGATCCGGGTTTGGGAGTGAACCCAGGATTTGGAGGGTTTGGGGAGGGATTCAGCATCCAGTGGACTGCTCCTCTCCGGGGGGTGGGGTGGGGTGGCCGTGCTTGACTTTTTTTTTCTCTTCAATTGTTTAACCAGGAGTAGCACACTAAGCTAAAAGCTTGTTTACAGGTGCGACCTGGGAGCACAGGGAAGTTAAATGACTTACTCGGGGTCACACAGTATGCAAGTGGGGGCTGTGGGATTCAAACCCAGGTCTCCAGATTTGCAGCACAGAGCCTTAAACCACTGCGCTATACTGCCTCCCTGACTACCCCCTGGCCAAGGCTGTGAGGTAGCAACTGGGGGTCACTTGGCTGGGGAGGCATGCCAGATGTTGGCACAAGCGCATCTCATGTCATTGCATGCCATGCCTCCCCTCGACAAACAGAAAAACTTGAAAAATTACCAGGTTGCATAGGAGGATGTCCACCCCACCAAAACCCTCGAAGCGGATCAAGGCGCTCTGATCATCTCTCAGTCTCCGGTTGGGGAGTTTTTTTTGTTTTGTTTTTTTACCAGGAGAGGCTCACTAAGCTGAAAGCTTGTTTATAGGTGCGTTCTGGGAGCACAAGGAAGTTCATTGACTTGCTCAGGGTCACACAGTATGCAGGTGGGGGCTGTGGGATTCAAACCCAGATCTCCAGGTTTGCAGCTGACAGCCGTAAACCACTGCACTATACTGCCTCCTAAAGAGTATCTCCCACCTCCCCAACAGCCCTGCCTTGGGGGTAAGCCAGGGTGCACTCTGGGGCAGACGGTAAGTCCTGGTGATGGGGTGGACTGAGCCGGTACCAAGAAACAACAAAAAAGCAAAGCAAAAAAAAAAAAATATCGCACTTTAATAAAGACCTTTCTCTGAATAAAGAAAGATTCAAGCAAAAAGCACCCATATAATGTGAATATTTAACTTATCAATATAACAGCATTCACTGGTTTCACTACTTCAGTTTTAATTTGTTTTACTTGCTTAATACTGGTCTGTTTATTTCTAGTAAATCAAACAACACAATATCAACGTTGCTGCTTTGTGCAGCAGTGACAAAACTATACAAGGGTTTGAAACCAAAAATAAATACTGTCTTTTTGGGCACAGTACTATCACCAAAGGAGCTATGGGAAAAATGCACTGCGCATGCTAGCTGGGTAGGAGGCATACTTTTATAGTCTGCCGTGACACTTCAGAATAACCATGGAACACATTTAAGACTGCCACACAAGTGCATATCTTGGGTAAAAAAGCTTTTATTTAGGCTGGTTAATATAATTGAAAACGTATCCCAAAAGACAGATAAAACAGATTTAGTAGTTACAGTTGTCTTCTTGTTGTATCATTTATTTTCTCATTTGTTCCTTAATCCTCATTTTAACTTTGTACTTAGAAACATAGAAGTTGATGGCAGATAAGGACCACAAGGCCCATCCAGTCTGCCCATTTCTTTTTCTACCTTATTAATGTGCCATCGGCCTTTGCTCTGTCAACGGCCTATCTATTCATACTCATCTGTATTGCTCCCTTATGCTTATCCCATGCCTGTTTGAGGCTCTGCACTGTATTCATGTCCACCACTTCCTGAGGTAGGCCGTTCCATGCATCCACCACCCTTTCTGTGAAAAAGAACTTCCTCATATTACCCCTTAATCGGCCTCCCTCTGATCTCATGCTGTGTCCTCTTGTCCTGCTATTTTTCTTATATTGAAACATGTTTGACTGTTTCTCAGTGATCCCTGTTGGCAAAAGTGAGCAGATCTCGCCAGGTGCCTACACTGCAGACTCTGATTACCTGCTCAGCCACACCAGCTGATTTAGTTACTGGACCTGCATATACCGGCTAGTTTTCAGCTTTCAGCTTTCAGTTTTCAGTTTAAACTTTGACAGGCTCCTAGCCTGACAATCTGAAAATTCTGTATGCTCCTGCCAGTAGCATAGCAAATTCCCAGAGGGCCTGGGTGCAAGGCGATGTTACAGGGCCCTTCCCCAGTTTTGAATAAACATCAAAATAATGATTTGGGCCCCTCAAACCTTGTAGGCCCTTGCACCCTTGTAGCTATGCCCCTGGCTCCTGCTAAGGTTCTCTAGATGGCTTCTCCGAGAGCTAAAACAGGCTCATTTTATTTATGACTTTGATAACCAGGTAGGTGCACTGATCTCAGGGACCATTTTCTGGCATGACCTGGGCCATTACAAATGACACAGAGTTAAAAATAGTACAGTACATAGAAATGGGCAGATAAACAGTGATACTAGGTTACAATATAGCACAAATTTACAAGATTGGATACATCAATCAATCAATCAAACTTTATTGAACCAGGCAGTTTACATCATTGAGCAAGCTCATTTTCAAGATGGTCCTGGACAGAGGACACATGTGGTAACATTACACAACACACAAAACTGAGACTTATTTCCAAGTGCATTCTGGAAGTACAGGGCAGTTAAGTGACTTGCTCATGCTCACACAGTATGCAAGTGGTGGCTGTGGGATTCAAACCCAGTTCTCCAGGTATGCAGTTCCGTGCACTTAACCACTACGGTATACTACCTCTAAAGTTATAAGGCTCCCTAGGAGGTATCTGATGATCAGGTTCCTCAGTCGCAGTTATAAGTCTAATTGCAATAATTTTTATTTTTACCATTTATTTTTTACTTACTTTAGGTTTTGAGAGCTCCATTTGGCAGCTGGATCGGTCATGTTTAAGATGTTAATGACTGATCCAGTTGTCAATTAGGAGCCTCGCTAGTTCATGAATATTTCATTAGACTAAAAACTACTGTTTACTGCAGTGTTGCAGATTGTGTCAGGCTGATTCTGCTGACTTCTAAGTTGACATTTTCTGTAAGTGAAAATCCCAGAATCCCCTGCAGTTGACATTAGTTAACCTGTCTGTAACTGCCTCCCTTGGAGCCTGCCACCATACATTGATAATTATCTTGGTGTCTCCCAATGTCTTATATCTTCTCCTTCCTCCTGCCTTTTCCCTCATCCTGCTCCTCCCTCCAACTATGGAATATGTCCTACTTTCTCATCTCTTCCTACTTGGGAGGTGCTCAGTGTGAATTAGTTTTCATTTATATGTCTGTCTTAGGACACTTCAAAACGAATACCTGCAAGCACTTTATATATTGCAAACTGTGATCTTGTATATATTGTACATAAGAAATGTTGTCCTTTCTTACTGTGTTTTGCTCCAGTATTCCTTATTGTGTATGTTTTGTATTGATATGTACCTATCCTGTGTACCCATATTCTTCCTACTGTTTGCTTATTATATTTTATACTCATTTTGTTACTGCCCAGGGCCACATTAAAAATGAGTTCACTCAATGGTGTTTTGCCTGGTGAAATAAAGATTGATTGATTTATTAGAGGAGTGCTGCAGCAGTGGGATATTCAGTATCCTGACGTGCATGTTAGAGATTTTAAAGTCTCAGATCAGATGTTTGCCAGTCCCTCTGTCTTTCCAGGGCTAGGAACAGTCCTCTGTTACTGTACTTAGCCCAGGGAAGAAATGGGGACCAGCAAACAGCAGATCAAAAAAGAAACTGTTTAGAACATGAGACATTCAAGAGATTTGCAAAATAACTGGAGAAATGATTTCTGGATCGAGGGTACAGTACTGCACTAGTAAGACAAGCGAAACAAAAAAGTTAAGAAATTGAAAGAGATAATTTTTTGAGTAAACAAAACATACAGGATCGAAATGAATGTGTTCTAGTTCTGTCTAGTACCACCTCTTACCTCTCAATCCTTGTTCTGGCAACTTTGTTGAAGTGTCTCAACCTGTTTTGACTCTCCTCTCAGCACCAGCTCAGCCTCCCTTCGTACTGGCACTCTGCACTTTTTGAGCTTTTTTTTTTGAAAAGTTTTTATTGAGGAAAGTCAGACATATAAATGGTAGAAGTCAACACCAGTTACAAGTACATAACCTGGCAAACCTCATTTTACAAGTTTAAAACAGTTTAAATATACTAATACAGAGGGTTCCTATCTAACAAGGGAAAGGGAAACTTGACGGATACTTAAAAAGAGAACTAGCAGTTAGCATAACTGGTAAACGTAATACATCAACAATTTTAAGGTGGTGTTACCGTGTTAGAAGTGGAGTGAGTGGTTAGGGAGGGGAAAGGGAGGGTAGTTGACTTGTTCAGTCCGGAACTTGTGAGCGCCGAAGGAGGGGATCCCATATAGCCTTAAATCTGCCCAGTAATGTAGTTGGCCAGATGGGTTAGTCTCATATATTCAACTAGCGTTACTAGAGGGAGCAGTCACTCTGCTAAGGTGGGGGAGGGGTTGTCAGTCCTCCACTTGGGCAAGATTTGCCTTTTCGATTCAGGGGTTGCTGGCAGCAGCCCAGACCTCTGGTTCCACGACACAGTAAGACAGTGGTGTAGCCTCTCCCCCCAAGGGCCCAGAGGAATGGGTTGGACTACAATTCTGCCCCAGTCACCTGCTCAGAGAATTGCCTGATCTTGGCCCAGAAGCCCAAGAGCATCAGACAGGCCTGAAATATTTGGGTCAGAGTGCCTACTTGTTTGTAGCACCTCCAGCAGGTATGGGGTACAGTACTACCAGCGAAGGATTTTTTTTTGCAGTATTCGTTGATAGCACACATCTCTGAAATGTGTAGCATTTTTAATTGGTGACACCTAGACACCAGTGAGTATGGCGTTTGGTAATGTGGATTCCCAAGATAGCCTGAATTTCTGAAGGGTTGGGATGTGAGGACTGAGAATGTAGTCATATATTTTATCTCTGATTCTCTGGGGGTTTTCTGGTCACTTGTCCAAGAGGGTTGGTAGGAGGTCTGCTCCCTCTGCTGGTGTCTGGGTGGCCCTTACATGGAATGCCGTCCTCAGTTGGAGGAAATGCCATAAGTCATCCAGGGAAGGGATAGCCTGACAGAAAGGTTTTCAAAGGACTCTATTGCTTCTGTCCCTGGGTCCATTAAATGGGTCTTAATGTGGATTCCTTTAGCTGCCCAATGTGTCAATACAGGGACTGACCACCTATGGCGAGGTGCAGGTTGTGCCATAAGGGTTCCCACTTCCGTAAGTGATGGAGCTTTCACTTGTAATGTTTGGTTAAAGTTTGATACTTGTGGCCAGAGAACCTGGCTATTGGGGATGACTGACATTTCTGGTTGACTTGGTGAGCCCAGGGAGAACCTAGTCTGATGCTCTGTTTCAAAAGTAGCCACACTGGTTTCACTAACCTTGGGCTGTCCAGACATAGTAGATTTGCCTAATGCCTGCTGCCTGGCAAAGCCAGAGCAACGACCATCCACCCTTTATACAGTACCAGGCACCCATAGCTTCTGAAGACTGAAACAAGTTTTTTGCCTTCTTACAAGAAAGATGAAAATAGCTTTTCAGGGTGCTGGAATTTAGTCATAGGGAGAGGAATGAGCAGGCTGTTTAACAAATCTAGAATTTGGGGGAAAGCCATCATCTTATAGATGGTTATTTTACTGCCAAATGTTCAGCGGAGTTTCTTCCACCTAGTGAAGTCTGCTTCCAAGGTGGACAGTAACAGGAGAAGTTTAGCTCTAGTAAATCTCTTAAGTTTGTAGTAAGCCAAATACCTAGGTATTTAATCTTCTTCTGCTGCCAGTGGAGATCTAGGTGCCTAATGGAGGATTTTTTCATAGCTTTATTTAGAGCGAGAACCCCAGTTTTGGCCCAGTTAACTTTAAGGCCAGACAACATTTTGTAGTCATACAGAATGTAGAGGGATGCTGGCAGGGGTACTGTGGGATTGGACAGGGTTAAGAGGAAGTCATCTGCAAAAGCAAGTGTTTTGATCTGGAACTGCCCACACCTAATCACTGTAATGACTGTACATGCTGAAACTTACACGGGGCTCCATTGCTATTAGAAATAGCAAAGGGGAAAAGGGACAGCCATGTCTGGTCCCTCTCTTGAGTTCTGTAGGCAATGAGATGAGGCCATTAGTTATGATACTTGCCTTAGGAGAGGACTACAAGGATTTAACCCATGAAATATTGGTGGGACCTATGTCTGTTTTGGTCATTGCCTGGAAAAGGTAGTCCCACTCTATGGAATCAAAGGCCATTTCCATATCTGTACTGTCCAATAGACTGGAGAGGTGGTTTTGGAGGCTGCTCAGATGGTATGCAGTGTTGCACTAATATTGTCCATTACCATCCTTCCCTTGACAAAGCCTGTTTGATAATGGTAGGGATGGGATCAAAGTACTCTGGCAAATTGCCATTATCACTGCCAGTATTTTAACGTCTACACTGAGTAGGGAAATGGGCTGATAATTGGATAGTAATTGTGGGGTTTGGCCAGCTTTTGGGCAGAAGGGTAATCAGTGCCTCTGTCATTGTCTGAAGAAGGGTTCTCTTGTTACAGGCTTTCTCAAAAGCAGCTTGTCCACGTGAGATATAAACGCCTGGAAGAACTCCACCGATATCCTACCAGGCCCTGGTGCCTTGCTGTTGGCGAAGGCTTTGATGGCCGCTTGCAGCTCAGTTAGCATGACTGGGACATCAAGGAAGTCTGACTGTTAGGCAGAGAATTTGGGGAGGGGGAGACCCGCCAGGAATTCCTGCAGATTGGGATGGGAGGTCTGTCTTCGGGATTAGTAGAGTTGGTGTAAAATTAGTTAAAGGCAGTTGCATTGTTGGTAGAGCTTGTGGTAACCTGCACTGAAGGGAGTGGGAGTGAAGTAACATGCTTGGCTTTCTGCTGGACCCTAGCCTGGTAGGTCAGGAGTCTCCCTGCCTTCTTGCCTGACTCCCAGTATTTGTGGGATGTCCTCATCACTGACTTCTGCACAGCATTGTGAATCAGTGAGTTTATGTTGTATTTCAGCTGTAGCATGTTCCATTGCAGCTTGGGTGTGTGGTCGGGGGGGGGCATTGTATTAATTCTCCTTATTCTTGAGAGGTCACTCTAGGTCTGCTGGCCTTTGAGCCCGCTGCTCCTTCTTGTGGGCCGCATAGTTAATTATGCACCCCTGATGTACGCCTTCAAGGTATACCAAAGTGTGCCCATGTCACCTCTGGGGACTCATTACAGGAAAAAAATAATTCTGTCTCTTTCAAGAGCCACTGTGGGACATATTTGCAGGAGAATGGAAGAGTGTTCATCTGCCAGCGGTGTGTCTTGGGGGTGATGGCCCAGTAGTTAAGGTGATTCTAGTGCACGCATGGTCCATTATTGCAGTAGAACCTATGAATGCCTGTTGCACCTCTTGGAGTGCCTGGCTTGGGATAAGAAAGAAGTCAAGGCAGCTACTCATGTTGCATGGGATAGAATGGAAAGTGAAGTACCTGTCCACAGGACAGAGGCTTCTCCAAGAGTCTACCAGATTGCACTGCACTGCCAGAGCATGCAGTGCTGCCCTAGCTTTCATGGGAAGAAGAGTGCCCTCAGAGTCTATCCCTATAGATATTGACCAGAAAGAGGGTCTGAGAGTTAAAGGTAGCTGTTGCCAATACACATCTACCCTCCTGGCTTAGAATTTACACCTTAAGTTTTTTATGAAATGGTATGGCTACTCCTCTTGCCTTTTTGGAGTATGGGCTGTCTATTACCTATCCCACCAATTCCATGGCCACTTTTTGGTTCTCTGCTTCCAGCAGCTGGGTTTTTGGAAAAAAAGGCTATGCCACAGCATTCTTTCTGCAAGTGAGGATAGGACAGGAACTTTATTTATGTAGCGCTCCTTCCCGTAAGCTGATAGCGCTTAACAATATTAAACATACATGATACAATAATACAAACTGGCACATAAAGCTCATGAAGCAGATTATACAATTTCCCATCCATCTAATCAGCAGTCTACAATACATTAATGAAATAAACTAATAAAGATAAATCATAATTATAAAAACACAACTGACAGTAATTCACTCAAATGAAAGGTTTGCTCAATGCACAGCATTTTAAGCCCTCTTTTATAGGCTATCGCCGAGGTTGCCTCCCGCAGATGTTGAGGTAAAGAGTTCCACAGGGCTGGTGCAGCAACCAAGAATGCTCGGTCCCCAGATTGCCACAGCCTAGCCCTGGGAACCACCAGGAGACAACCCACGGTGGAATAGAGCGCCCAAGACAGGCGATGAGGAACCCTGAGATCTTGCAAGTATGCTGGTCCCCTCCTGTGCAGGGCTTTATAGGCCAGCAACCTGACCTTGAAGGCAATCCTCCACCTCACTGGCAACCAGTGCAGTTCACGGAGGACAGGTGTGACATGGTCAGATTTAGAAGTGCTAGTCAATAACCTCACCACTGCATTCTGCACCAGTTGCAGCTGGTGAAGGTTGCCTCCAGATAGCCCCAGGTACTGGGCATTGCAGTAATCCAGCCTGGATGTGACAAAAGCATGCACCAGGGTGGGCAGGTTGTCAGATGGTATCAAGGCTCTGATCCATGCAGTGTTCCTCAATTGGTAGAAACCACTTCTAATGACGATCAACACCTGAGCCTTAAGCATCAGACCATCATCCAGGACTACGCCCAAATCCTTCACCCAAGTGGAGGGAACCAGGGAAGCGCCCCCTAGGACAAGCCCAGGGAGATCACCACATCCCCTCCCATCACAACAATGACCTGGTTCCATCACTAGTACCTACATCTTGTCCGGGCTGAGTCACAGCCAGTTGTGTGTCATCCAGTTCGGGTCCTCAGTCAGGCAGTTGTCAATCCTTGAGGCTGACACCTAGTTTCCTGGTGCACAGGACAGGTATAGCTGGGTATCATCAGCATAACAATGAAAACCCAGCCCATACCACCTTATAATGTCCCTAATGGAAGCATATATACCATGAACAGTAAGGGAGACAGGACCGACCCCTGCGGAGCACCACAGGACAGTGGCATCAGGCTAGTTGAGGCTAACCCAATTATCACCCTTTGCACTCTGTCCATGAGGAAGGACCTAAACCAACTGACAACTGGTTAGTCCAACCCAGTTCTGCAGGCGGTCCAACAGCACCTTGTGATCCACAGTATCACCGAGAGAGCGAGGATTAAGATGGTACACTCTCCCCTATCCCTCGCCCTCAGGAGATCATTTAGCACACTCACCAGGGCAGTCTCTGTATATGCCTGGACCTAAACCCAGACTGGAAACACTCATAAATGGCGGAGGAGGCAAGACACATCTGGAACTGACAGGCCACCACTTTCTCTATAACCTTCCTTAAGAATGGGAGATTTGAGCCGGCCCAGTGGCGCTGAGGGTTGAGGCGCTGGATGTCACACCTCACACTGCACTGGCGACCCAGGTCTGGGAGTGAACTTGGGTGCCAGGAGTTGGCAGGGGTGAGAAGGGATCGAGAGTCCGCAGGACTGCTCTCCCTTCCTGGGGGGAGGGCATTGGGTATGTCCGGTGTCCCAGTGACCCCAGGTGGAGACCAGGGTGTACTGCAGGATCATGGACCAAATTGTGTGTGTGAACATGGTAGTCGCAGGCAGAGTTGCCGTGCACCATGGCATCATTGCATGCCACGCTCTGGGGAGGGTACAGTACGGAAAAAACATTCAGGGCCGGATAGGTGATGGCATCCCAGTGCCTGGCTGCCACACGCCCAATACTGGGCCTCTGACCCTTGATCTCCTCGTGGGCATTGACCCGGGGGGGCCCACGTGGAGTGCTAATGTCTTTGAGGGGGCAGGCGGTCACAGTGGGTGGTAGAGCGGCAGGTGAGTGGACTGCCTGAGAGAGTTCCGGTCCCCACAGGGAGATAAAATAGAAATGGGGGAAAAAAAAAGAATGGGAGATTCAAGACCGGCCTGTAGTTGCTGAGACACTCCAGGTCCATCGAGGATTTTTTCAATAGGGGTCTTACCAATGCCTCTTTTAGAGCCCTAGGAAAGACCCCTTTCTCAAGGGAATTCCAGACAATCCTGGCAACCACAGGCCCTATCAGGTCCATACATCTAACCAAAAGTTGGGTTGTACCTGGGTCCAGATCACAATATGTTGGCGGCAGCTTCAAGATTATGTCTGCCATTTCCTCCATTTCAACCGTCTCAGACTCATCTCAGACAAGAGGGACGCCCCGACATGGCTCAGAACATACCCTGCAATCCTTTTGGGTGGCACTGGAAAAGATCTAGGCCCTGAAAGAGGACACTTTGTTGGCAAAGAACAGAGCAAACTCATTGCACCTTGTGCTTGAACCTGAGTCTGCCACACGGAGACAAGTTGGATGTAACAGCCTATCTGTCATGTGAAAGAGCTGAGCTGGCCTGTTCCCTGCTGCAGCAATCTCCCTAGACAGAAAAGCTGCCTTTTTCAGGAGCTTGCCCTCTGGAAGACACCATAATGCGTCTTCAGGGCCAATTTGTCTTCCATCAGGCCAGGCCTCCTCCAGTGCTGCTCCAACCTCCAACCCCTAGTCTTTAACTCCCTAAGCTCCCCATCAAACCAAGGGGGCCTTCGTTAAGTAGACAAAGGTCAGACATGGATGGGTGTGATCGAGTCGAAGGCAGAACAATGGCCCCATTATAAGCCTCCATCACCTCCTCCGGTCCAATCGCACATGCAGTCTCCACACCCAACACAGCCAGCATTGCCTCTAATCCTACTGGAGATAGACCCCTCAAAGGGTGATAACAGACCATCTCCACAGATGCCGGACTCCTGGGGGGCCCCCAAACATGAACCCCATTGTGCTATGATCCGACGACATGATCAGATTGATCCTGAGGTCATCAACCCCAAGACCCAGAGTGAACATCAGGTCAAGAGTGTGGCCATGGGAGTGAGTCGCAGAGATGACAATTTGCAACATGCCTAGGGCCTCCATAGTGTGTAAGAGGTCGTGTCCAACTGACAAGAGCCTGTTGTCGACCCAGGCGTTGAAGTGCCCCAGAATTAACCACTGGGGGGCTCCAAAACCAGGCTGGCGAACTCCTGCAGAACCCCCCCCCCCCGGAGGGTGACAGACTAGGAGGATCCTGTAGCCCGCGCCTTGGCCCCTCCTTGTAGAAACCCACTCAAATGACCTGGTAGAGCCCACTGGTAGCACCGTGGGCACAGGCTGGCTCTAAAACAGATGGCCACTCCCCCACCACTGCGATTCTTCCTTGGGCTGTGTATCAGAGTACTCAGCCTGTACTGCTGCCTCCAGGACGAGTGCAGCATTTTCATCCAACCAAGTCTCTGTGATGCAAGCCAGGTCTACTGAGGAAACCAAGTCTGCAGTTACTGCGGTGTTGTTCGTGATCAACCTGGCATTGCATAACACAGCCCAGGTAGGATGAAGGAAGACTGCAGGAGCAGCCTTCTGTCCACCTACACAGGTGGAGCCCTTGGGTAGGGGAATCAGACAGGGTGGACCCCTCTCCAGTTCCCATTTCACCCCAGGGTGCTCCCTGAACCTCACCAGCCAAATCACAGACTCCCTGGCAGCCACTCAAGTGGTCCCCAACCTTGACCCCTTCCCCTGTGCTATCCCCAAGGCCCTGCATCTACCATAAGTTTCTGCAGACAGTGGAGGAAGCTCAAAGAGACTGAGGCCGCGCAGCTGGGCCACCGAGTAGGTGCAACTTACTGGCCTATAACCCCAACACATATTAACTGTCATTTCCAATATCCCCACTAACTCTCTGTACTAAATAAACCCTCACCCAAATACCATACAAACGTTCCAAAAGAAAGAAATTTACAACTCCATTAAACATAAACATATACAGCATCACTCAACATAATAACAATACCCCTAAAAAATCCACCCACCCTCAAATTCCCAGTACAGTAATAACCCTCCCAACCCAAAATAAAAAGCAAATAAAAAGTCCACTGTGCACTAGCAATCTATATTTAATTTGCTCTTGTTAAAAGATAACAGGGCTCTTCCTGCCCAATTTTCAATTGTCCAGTTTTCGGGAACTCTCACTTCCTGACTTTTAACCAATATATAATAAGTCTATGATGAATGATGTAGCTCTCTCACAGCTCAGATTATTACAGTAATGAAAATGTTCAATTTATGTCCAAAGAAGTTACAAAACAGCACCACGGAGATCCAGTACTCACTGTTTGTGTGTCCAGACAACACTCACTTTCCCACCGGTTGCAGCAGTTATTGACTGGGTAACCTGACGACGCCAGTCAAACTGGTAATGGGATAGGAGCAACATAGAATGTCCGCGGAACTGCGCAAAATCACATACAGCACGTTATTGCTACAACTCTTCACATGCCTCTTCAGAACGATCAGGCAGATCCAACACCCGAGTCGCTCACACTGGCCTTCCTCCAACAGTTGTCGGGTCAACCAGGCACCAGCAATCATCCTGCCAACACCACCACAAAGCACTCACAGTAGCGGCTGGACCAAGACCTGAGAATAACGGCACAGTACTCCCCCACTGGTTACGGCAGTAGTCACCCAGAAACTCAGATGATGCCCAACCGCTAATTTCAGCATAGCTCGGCACAGCCACAGAATGGCCCAAAGTTCACACCTGCAGCTTCAGCTCTCCACAAGCCCTCCAGCACACACAGCAAGACAAGTCAGGTCTCCCTTCGCCAGCATCCTCCAAAAAGGTGGGTCTGCTCTGACTGGCTTTATTCCCACTCCACTCTCCACTTGAGGTAAGATAGAAACAGGTTCATCTCCTTACACCTGAAGTCAGCAGCTGTCTTTAGCAAACAACAGCTCCTCAGGTACTCCTGAGGTGCAGTTCAACTTGGCAGCCTCAAGTTAAGTGCTCAACGTGGAAAATAACGAAACTAACAAACAGTTATTCTAAAAACACCTACAAAAGAACTTAAAAACACTTTAAATAAACACTTTATTGCAGTCTGAGTGAGAATCTGCTTTCATTTGATAGGGGAGTTTATACCCTAGACATTCCAGGATATGATATGAAGTAGATTAGATCCTCTGGTCCCCATTGCTAGAGTATAGTGCCTGGCCCAGTTCATGTTGTGTGAGGGTAAATGTTTTGAGTCAGAAGCCCACGTGGAAGGCTGCAGCTGGGGGCTAGGCAGGTGCATCTCAGAAAGCACGTGTGTGAACCTGGCTTCTGTATAGAAAAAATGGTTTGGGACTCCCTCCCCTTCCAATACATTTCGGTATCAGTATGTTAAAGCTTGCGTGAGATATGTAGTAAGCATATCTGAACTGTAGCATGACAGCTGGAAGTCTTGAAAAGATTGGAACTGCAGTCTGAGCCCGATATGGGCAAGGCGCCTGTGCACCCTTTCTTGGAAACTGCTGATAAACCTCTAAACATGTCAGCTTGACAGAATAAGAGAAGCAAAACAACAATGCATGAACAGGTCCTAACATTCTATATAGTCTGATACCCTGAACTTCAAAGACTACATGACATGGAAAAGCAAACAGATGACCTATAGGGAATGAGGATGTTCCTGTTCCCTACAACAACAGTCTAACTCTAAGCTGGCTAAGATGGCACTGCCGTGGAGCTCTGCGCCTTCTCTTCGGGCTCAGGAAGAGTGGGTCTTTTCAAAGTATGGGCCCTAATACATGTGGGTAAGAATGGTGGGATAGTCATTATTTGCTTAGCTTATGGTGAGCAGTGTGGGTAGCGGAGCATGACTGGGTCCAACAGGTCACTGTGCCCCTTCTGACCCATACTGCAGTGGGGCTGAAGCATCTTGCAGAGGGAGAGTAACAGTATATGAGGTCTGCTATGCAGGGGGATTGCTGGTGAGAACTGCCTGTTAGCTTTAAGGCTACCTTGTGATGGTTAATCCCTGGAAGGTCAGTCCCTAGAGCCCTTTCTGACCAGCCATCCTTAATGTATGAAAGGGGTGTAGTACATCAAGTTCTACCTGCTTATGCTGCATGTGTGGTAGGGGAGTTCAGTAATGCATTCCCAAACCTGTAAAGGGTCACCACTCTTTGAGCTTGACCAGTTGCACAGATCATTTTGTATGCTGAGTTATTTGTCCTCCATGTGCAGTGTTTCGACATCTTGTCTGTACTGCAATCAACTTATGTCATCCTCTTTGTAACCACATAATCTAACCGGCAGCAATTAATTGTAATTGTAATTGTGTTCTCCACTTCCCATGTCCCCCGGGCCGCACCTGGAAATGAGCCTTGGCTCAGTGGGCCTCTCTTGGTTACCAAATTTTAAATAAATAAAAATAATAAATGGTATCTTTGGAGAGCATTTTGGGATGCTGAAGGACATGCACAAGAATCGGCACATTTTGTACACTCTGAGAAGTGAAAAGACTGTATTCAGAGAAAAAAATACTTGTCGCAACGAAAAAGTGCAAACATTTTAAAGGGCAGATTATGACGCACAGTGACTAAAGCCCCAGATCAGCAGGCAGAGACTTTTATGGATGACAAAAGTTGTTGATAATTATAGATGTGGGAATGGTGCCACTTGTGACAACACCTGCAGACTTTAAAGTAACTAAAAACTGTAAAAGGGAATGAAACAATAGAAATTAGAAATTTATTTAACTGTAAAACGAATCATGTGATCGTAATCATCAGATGCCTTTGAGATCTAATTTACTTAGGGAAAACCAAACCTGAATTGAGAAAAAGGATTCCTGAACACAAACATTCTGTTAGGTGTGGGAACATGAGTTCACCATTGGCTTGTCATTTTAAAGAAACAAATCACAATGTGCCATTGTTGAGATCTTTTTGGAATAGAAAAAGTACATGACCAGCACAAGGTGGGGACTAGAAAAAAACACTAATACACAAAGCCCATTGGATTGATAGGTTTTGTGTATTAGATTTAAAAAAAAAAAAATGGCCTCAGTGAAGAACTAGATTGGCAACTGGTTCTGTATCAATATATTGTTGTGAGTTTAATCCAGTCAGTTTACAAATAGAATAATAGATAGGTTCGAGTGAATTACAAGGCTGTAATTCCATCGAGAGGTTCTGGGGACATAGGTAACCTCGAGCTAGGAAGCTCGAGGATCTCATGTCCCAGAACCTCGAGATGGAATTACAGCCGAGTGATTCACTCGAACCTAACTGTTATTTTTTGTAATATATGGATACGAAATGCTGATAAGGTTTTACCTCTGGATTCCTTGTGGGATGGTTCCGTGCTGCTTGTTCTCGCTCTTCACTCACATCCCCCCTTCCTGCGTGGAGTCCTGCTTCTCTCTCTCTCAGGAATAAAAAGAAAAGAAACAAAAAAAACTATGCTTTGGACACTAGAAAAGTTGGTGATCCCAACGATAGTATTACGAGGACCGGAAGTATAGTATTATTGGACCGGAAGTATAGTACTACGGGGACCGGAAGTATAGTATTACGGCACTGACTAAGGTATTACAGGGTTTTTTTTGTATGCTTTTTGGGGGTATTATTTTTAAAATCCATATATTACAATATATATACATACACATATATGTACTCTTTGACTCTTTCAAGAAATCAAGGGTCCAGTCTCCATCCCCCACCCCCCAAAATGCCCCATGGAGCCATACTTTACATATTATGATGAGAAGTAGGTGCATTACCTGTACATGAGTAATCAGTGGTATGATACTTTGTAGCACAGAAAATATGTTTTTTTCAAAAAATCGGTATGTGGTAACAACACACTGGTCATGCGCGATTTCAACTGGAGGGGGAAGAAGCTCCTATTGGCTTTATAAGAATGCCAGAGCGCATGGCAGAAGGGTATGTGCTGCATTTCAGAAATCCTTGAGTGAGAGGGGCCCCAACAAAGTTAAAAAACAGAGCAAACATTGTAAGACAGAAATCTTCTTAAAGCAGAACGATTAAATATGGCTCAAGAGCATTTATAAAACATTTTGAAATGTACCGAACTACAGATGCATTAGGGAAAATCTTGAGTCAACGGGCAGTACTTTTGCTATCACTAAAGTAAGCACACTGGATATAATAAGTAAGGGTGTCTTTTTAGCATGAGTTTAAATGAATAATCAGTTTGAATGGTATATTTAAAAGCCTAGTGTTGTGAGACCCTCTCTGACCTCGGTCTGGCTAGTGGAATGCTTAAAAAGGGAGGAGAAAAAAGGTTAAATGAAGTAGAAGGGAAATGCACAACATAATACTGGCTTTAGAAATAAGCTGGTTTTAATAATAATACGAGTTATTTAAGCTGAGCATTTATGTTTTGTTAAATAGATATAAATACATTAAGAGGTGAGAATTAAAAAGAAATGTAGCACTTCCGAGAGGGAAAAAAATCCAGACAATTGGGTTATGCCCTGAGTCCAGATTCTCTGGTGCAGACCCATGAGGTGGAGTTTTGGCATCTGTCTGGAGGCCTTCTGCCACAGGGAGGGAGGGCACCTACTTCCGCTGCATTGCTGCCCCATGGTGGCCCAGGGGGAGGATATGTCATATGGGAAGGAACACGTGGTCCCGCTAGAGTGGCCTTATGTCGGCACGCACATGCTGGCTGGGCAAGTGACGTGGAGATGTCACGTGCCCAGAGTGGTGCTAGCAGGGGAGTTCCAAAGGTAGGTTGGGTCTCACCCTCCCTTCTGACTGCCCTGATAGATGCCTTGTCAGGTGACTTCTCAGGACCACACCATGGGGAGGGATAAGGGAGGGTGGGGGAGGATACCTCAGCAGCACCAAGTAGATGAAGGTGCCCTTCCCCCCACACTACAGTAGGGTCCTTCCAATTCCTCTCATGCCTCACTGTCTCTACCTCTCAGGCTGTGGAACTGTGGGGGGGAGCTGGTATCCAACTTGCTGGGACAAGCTTTGGGTTATGGTTTTGGTGTCTGGAGAGAATATCGAGCAGAGGATAGTGGCACATTGGAATATCGGAGGACTCCTATGGTGGACAGAAGGGCTTGAGCAGGTGGAAGGAGGACCTGGCAGCTGGCCAGGAAAAATGAGTGCAAAAATAGAAAGGAAAAAAAAAAAAAGAAAATGGAGTTTGTCATGTTTAATTAAAAAAAAATGTGTATATATTTTTACAGTTTCACATGATAATCTTGATGAAACAAAGTACGCTACTTTGCAAAACTTTAACTTAGTGTATTCTTTGCGGAAATAGATGCTAAGAAAATAAGAGAATAAAAATTAATTTGTTGAAAAACATAAGTTTGGTGAGTGGGTCCTAAACTTATTTGAAAACCACCTGACCCCTGACTCATCAGCAACCTGGAACAATCCTTCTGATGCCTGCAAATGCTCTGGACTATCCTTCTCCATCGTCAACATCGTCTTAGGAGACCCTTCGTGGGCCAGTCAGAATGTACCCGTCACTGTGGTCCCACTGTGCTGGGGTAGGCCACAGAGCTCTACTGACATTGAACAGTGGATCTGGATTGGAACTGTACGAGAGAAAGTTACGAGTGTGTGAGGGGCATCATGACCAGAGGGCAGATAAATGAGAAAAAAAGCAGAGGAGGTATATTGTGGAGACAGAGCTGAATAAAGAATTCATTGTATGTTTTTTTTTTTTGTAATTAAAAAAATAGATAAAACATGATTTGTTCCTTTTAAAATGAGACCATACACTTTAAAATTAATTGAAAAAGGCCTCAGACTGCTCTGTGGAGGTGGTCACCCTTAATATAATGTTGGCCATTTGCCACTGAATCGGGGGGATATTAATGATATTCCATCAAGGAGAACCACTGTCTTTATGAAGTTTTATAGTGCACATTTAATACAGAGTCTCACAAAACGCTTTACATAGCAATCCTTATAAACAAATGAATAGAAATGAGCAAGTTATAATAAGGAAAATGTAGCTAGGACAGTATATTACTATATTGTTATTTTGCTATTATATTATTAGAATATTGCTAAAGATTTCTTTGTAGGCATTTGCTGTTTTGATACCATCTGGGCAGTTTGCACACTGAATGCAGATAGAATGGTGAAGAAGCAAAGCAGAAACAGATGAGTAAATGACAACTTGAGCTGTCGTTTTCATTGCCTGCCTGCTGCAGGCCAGCACTTAACTCTCGGCAGTTTTATAAATTGTTTAATTTCAGTGTAGACGAAACCTTAAGTGGTAGTTGAGATTTATGTGCTACCCTAGCGCCAGTTTTCAAGCCTGGTTTTACTCAAGCCCACATCTTAGTCCATAGCTATGACTACGGAGGATTAGACTTAAAATCATGAGGTAGAATGAGCCCTACTCTGGCATCATAGCATGCTCATAGTTCATACAAATGTCTGCTACAAAAACAGGTTCTGATTGTGAGGAATAGAAGATCCTTGACAATCTTTCAAACTGCTTGCTAAACAGTGTTAGGTTTAATTTAACCAAACACGTACATAATGTCCAACTGCCTGCACAACAGCAGCATAGCCGCCTACCATACTTGCTCCCCGGTACACCTGGAAAGCAGCTTTGACTCAGTGTGCTTTTCCCAGTCAAAACTGTAGAAATAAACTTTTTGGGAGTGAGCCCTCTGGTGGTGAGGGTAAATGGAAAAAGTGAGCCGCTTGTAGGGCAGATGAAGTCCTGCCCAGGCTCCTATGGCCTTCTTAGTTCCCACTCCTCCCTGACTCCAGAACACTCCGACCTCCATGGTGGCTGCCTGGATATGGGACTGCGCCTGCCAGTGGCACTGAAGGCAAGACCCTACCCCAAGGGGTAGTCTAGGGGAGAAGCAGGGATGCATTCAGGGGTCAATATAGAGGTGGGCAAGCCAGGAAGTTTTCAACTAGAGCCAGGCCAGAGCTGAGCCAGGGGTATGACTTGACTCTACGAGGCAAAACACGAGCCGAGCCATAGCTTCTGCAGGTATTTCTCTGCAAAGGAGTTGAACATTTCAGACACTATACTAACTGCTCAGGCTGACAAAAATGCTTACTTTGACCATTACTGGCTTGGCTTGACTTTGGCTCTCAATTGCTTATATAGGTTGAACCTGCTCTGGTCTGCCCACCTCTGGGTCAGTGTGGGCCACTGCTGGATGGTGCTCTGGGGCCCAGGCAGGTGGCTAATGAAAATGGCACAAGAAGAAAACTAAAACTTAAATTGTGTCTGTCATTTATTGCAGATAATGTCCAGTTGCAAGAGTTGAGGTCAAAGCCAAAGACTTCATTAGGCCCAGCCAATGATTTAAAATTGTTTTTAAAGCCAGTGATTAATGCAGTGGCACAGAGTCAGATATGACTATTACAATGGTGGTGGGGGGGCACAGAGCGGCAGGATGGCCACAATGCCGCTCTGCTCCCTGCAGCTCTAGCTCTGAAGTGGCATTCAGAGGTTTACTCTTTTGGTTTTATCTTATTTTAAAGTTTTTTTTTAAATCGGTGAATGAAACCTACGCTGCTTTTGGCTGCTTTTAGCTGATGCAGCATTGTTTTTGTTTGTCGGTATCACAATTCAGCAGTTTGTAGTCGATAACAACATTTTGGATCAGCGTTGGGTCGGTGAGCTGATGAATTAAGTTTGGCTCTTAGTTTTCGAAACAGCCAAAATCGGTCTATTGACTTAGATGCTTAAATGCTAGCTCACCTTTTTTTTAATTTTTTTCCTTGCCTGCACTAAGGTATTAAGGCTAAGGAAACGCACTTTACTTTTGGCATATTTAAGGCAGGCTGGCTGCGGTGCTGGTCTTTTGTGATTTGTGAGCCTTGCAGCTGGTGAGTTTCTGAATTGTTTTCAGACAGCCCTGGTACCTCATGCCGTTGAATTTAACAAAATAAACAAAACAGCACTTCAAGCAGTTGGTAATATATTATCCTGGAATACCTTGGAGAGAGCCCTTGTCCACAGCCTCAGCGTTTGGATTTTGGCCGGCATCCAGTATGGAGAAGGGAGTTTTTGGTCTGCTGATTGGTTTCAGAGATAGGATCTCCCTTGGTGCTGAAATGCTTGTTTTGCCTGTGCAGAGGTATGCTGATGTTGCCTGGGGGGGGTGGATTACCAGTTTTTTAATAAATAATAAACTTTATTTTTATGGTGCCTTTCCAAAGACAAGGTGCCACACACAATTTAAAAACATACACATATTACACACATTACAGCACCTTAGTTAATATGACACACATCTGAACAAACTTCTAAAATTAAGATAAATACAACCAATCAATTAGTCGCCTAAGATGGGTTTTTAGTGCTTGTTTAAAGCCCTCCATGGTCACGCACTCACGCAACTGGCAGGGTAGAGAAATCCAGAGAGAAGGGGCCACATGCATAAATGCCCGGGCCCCAGAAGATCTTAAACACACTCTCGAAATCTCTAGCAACCCCTCGCCAGCTGAGCGGAGCCATCGCTCGGGGTGGTAAGGTACTAGAAGCTCTTTCAGGTAGTCCGGGCCCTGTCTGTATAGGGCTTTATAAGTCAGAAGACTGACTTTAAAGGTGACCTATGTGACCCTAAAGTTACTGCACTCAGTGGAGCAACTTGTGTTGACTTTACAGGTGTGCCTGTTCCTGGAGTTGTTGAAGGAAAGCTGGAGGAGGTGTGCCTGGTATGCTTGGAAGCAGTGCAGAGAGCGCCTGCCCCGAAGAACTCATTGGAAGCAAGCAACGCTTGTCTGCTTTAGAAACGCTTGTGGTTCAGACAGATTCTATGGATTCCTCTGTCTGCAGCATGCAGCTAAATTGGATACCTTTTTATGTTTGCTTGCACGCATGTGCAAGAAACATAGTGCCATCAACGGAGATTTCGAAGGTGTGTCACCTCCTCCTCCAATTCAGGCAGCCAGCTGGCAGATGCGGCCCCTGTAAGCCAATGCATTTTGGAGCTGTCTATGACACGCTCCAAAATGCAGTGGCATACAGTTGAAAGGAGAATACGGCTTCAGTGAGAGCAGCGATAAGAAGCTGCTCACGGCGCAGCTCCCTCCAACCGCAGGCGCGCTCCGCATCGCAGCAGGCAGCCGGGTGCCCAATCCCGCCGGCTGCGCTTGCATCGCCTCCTCCCCCTTCCCAGTATTTGGTGCCACGCTGGGGCCCACCGCAGCGTGGCAATCAATACTTTTGCCGACGGGGTGCCCAACCCCATCGGCTGAACCCCCAGCCTCTTGTGCCACGCTGGGAGCCCACCCCAGCGGCAAACGCCCAAGATGTTTTTTGCCGACGGGGTGCCCAATCCCCATCGGCTGAACGCCCCAAGTCGTTGTGCCACGCTGGTAGCCCACCCCAGCGTGGCAAGCGGTCCCGCGATGTTTTTTTTTTTCACCTGTAAAACAAAAACTGTCCCACGGCGCTGCCTCCCGAACCCCTCCCACAACCCGCACTCACCCACTGCGCATCTAGCCTCCCCACACCCCCCACCCCATACTTACACTCCGACTCACGCGACGATCTTCGTGGACTGGGAACACGCCTGCACTCTTCAAAGCCGCCACGAACTGAGGAAATGCTGGTAAGCTGTATAATGGGCTAGATAGAGGGGTTCAACTTTATTGCATATCTCAGGTATGTTTTTGGTTTTCAAATCCAACATGGAGTTTTATCTTTTCTCATGAATGATGTCAGTGTCATGGCGATTGGTTCAGGGGTGATTTCGCGCAGTGACTGCAAATCACCCTTCGACTGAATACCGCCATGACAGTGACATCATTCATGAGAAGGGGCCCAAACCCTCATGTTGAAAATTTGCGCAAAATTCCAAAATAACTGTTTGACGAGCGTATGCTATGCAGTTCTCACGCAGGCTCGTAAGTTCGCAATTTCAATATTTTCACTCCAGATTTTCAACATTGCCATTTCACCACACTGTCTTATGAGTAGTATAGCTGTCATTTTTCACATCTCACCCAAAATGTGTTTCCGCCCTTATAGCGCAGAATGGCGCAGTCGGTGTGCGAAATCAATGTACGGGACAAATTATGAAAATCACAGTGACACTGTTCATGAGCAGAAGTCTTGAAATGACTATGTTGAAAATTTGGTGAAAAAATTCCTAAAAATGACTGTTTTATGAGTGTGCATTGCGCAGTTCCTACGCACGCTCATAGGTTTGCGAATTTTCAATATTTCCACTCCAGATTTTCAACATTGCCATTTTTCCACACCTTCTTATGAGCAGTACAGCTGTCATTTTTCACATCTCACCCAAAACGTGTTTCCGCCCATGTAGCTTGTTGCAATGGCTAGTCATGAAACTCAGTGTATGGACACATTAAGGAAATCACAGTGTCACTGTTCATGAGCAGAGATCTTAAAATGGCAATGTTGAAAATTTGGTGACATAATTCCTAAAATGACTTTTACAGTGTGCATTGCACAGTTCCCTGCTCGTGGGTTTGCTGAATTTTCAATATTTCCACTCCAGATTTCCAACATTGCCATTTTCCACACCTCCTTATGAGCAGTACAGCTGTCATTTTTCACATCCTGCCCAAAACGTGTTTCGCACATGTAGCGCATAATGGCGCTTGTCGGTGTTCAAGCTCAATGTATGGGACACATTAACAAAACCACAGTGACACTGTTCATGAGCAGAGGTCTTAAAATGGCTATGTTGAAAACTTGGTGGAAAATGCCTAGAAATGACTTTTACGGAGCGCATGCTTGCACAGTTCCTATGCATGCTCGTAAGTTTGCAAATTTAATATTTTCACTCCAGATTTTCAACATGTCCATTTTATTAAACTTCCTTATGAACAGTACAGCTGCAATTTTTCATATGTCACCCAAAATGTGTTTACGCACATGTAGCACAATGGTGCTGTTGGTGTGCGAAAGCAATGTTTAGGACAGACTAAGAAAATCACAGTTACACTGTTCATGAGCAGAGGTCTTAAAATGGCTATGTTGAAAATTTGGTGACAAAAGTCCATAAAATGACTGTGTTACGAGTGAGCATTGTGCAGTTTCCACGCATCCTCGTTAGTTCATGACTTTGTAATATTTTCAGTCCAGATTTTCACTAGTGCCATTTTTCAACACTTCCTTATGAACAGTACAGCTGCCATTTTTCACAACATGGCCGAAGTGTCTTTTCACACTTTCAGTGCAGAGATGCGTGGTCGCTGTCGGAAATCATTGTTCGGCACAGATAAAGAAAATCACAGTGACACTGTTCATGATCGGAGGCACCAAAATGCCTGAGTTGACAATCTGCTATAAAATATCCCCAACCTACTTATATAACGGGTGTGATGCACAGTTTCTATGTACGCTCGTGACTTCACCATTTTTTTAAATATTTTTACTACACACTTGCAACATAGCCATTTTTACACCTCCCCATGAAAGAGTACAGCTGTCATTTTTTACAGCCTGTTCGGAATATTTTTGCACCTGTGGTGCTAAATCCCGTAGTCACTGTGCATAAGCAGCTTTCGGCTACCAAACTGATATTCCCCTGTTCATGAGGTGGTGTACAAACAAGCATGTTGAAAATTTGGAGTTAAAATACCAACGAATGCCTGAGGTATTAGGCTTTTCAACTAAATCGCCCAACCCTATAGAGAATGAAAGGAATCAGGGGTGACTTGGGATTCTTGCCTGTGATGCTCATACCATTCCACACCCTGCAGTCACTGAGAGGCATCGAGGTATGCCTTGACTCTTCGGCCCCAAACTTCACCCATTCTCTCCATATTGCACCCATCTCACCATATTTCCTAATGAAATGGGTGCGACAAGGGCCAAAGACCCCAAGGAACACGTTGACACTTGTCGTCTTCTGCAGAGTGGGGTGTGGTGAAATGGCGTGGCCGTTATGCCTGACGACCCAAATGCACACCCCAATGCCTGTCACTCTCTGCAGGGTGGTGGTGGGGTTGGCTTCAGTTCAATACTTCATTGCCATTCCTATTATGCAGCTCTGTAACTTCTACACTACCACTGCCAATGCCAGTAAGCAAACATTCGGCATTGACAAATGCTTGTTACCGCTTTATTAGACTGTCGATTTTGACTAATGGAATGTTGTAAGGAAATACACAAGTGCTTATTTTTTGGATATTACCACCAAAGGACTCCTAGACAGGGAGCTGATTGTTATATTTTCTAACATCCTGAAGTCAAAATATTTGCTTAACTGAGTGATATTTGCATGCTCTTTCCACCTATATATTTATCTCGGGCACAAATTAAACCACTGTTGATCTTATTCCTGGTGTGCAAGGCAAAAATATCTGTTTGAGTGGAACATAAACGCTCCCAACGCTCTTGATCAGTTGAAAATTTCTCCCTTACATGTTTCGTGAGATGTTAGCTCTGGCATTAGGGCTTTTAGGAGTTTCTTGTGACTGTGACAGGATGTGCCTAGGAATTAATTGTACTTTAATGTATAGCTCCTTTAGTCTGCTTTTATTTTATTTATTTTTTTGATATTTCTATTTTTCCTCCCCCGGGCATCCTACACTCTGCTTCTTCAGGAGTCGCCAAGGCATCTTGTCTCCCTCTTACCTGTGGTACACCCCCATCCAGCTGTGGTTGTTCTCCCCCCCCCCCCAGGCAGGGACAAGGTGGGGCCATACACCTTGACTCTTCAGTGTTTCATCAGGCTACCCTGAGGCAGAGGTTGGGGATCAGTGCCAGCACTCCGTCTCCCCGGCGCATACGAGGCTGATTTTTTTCCCCTTTTTTTCTGTTGAGTGTGACTCGCGGCCAGACGGCGAGGCGCAAGCACCGATGCCCATCACGCTCCTCCCCTCTCTCTTATGGCTATTGCTAGCTGTACTTCTGGTTTCCACCAGAGGCCAGTTGTGCACAGAGCCTTGTCCCCCGCCCCCCGGAGAGGGTGAGCAGCCCAGTTGGCGCACAAACCTCTTCCCCCTGGCCGGCCCTCCAGCTTCCCAGGCTCGTTCCCGAACCCGGGTCACCAATATCATAAGCGGTAGCGCTGCCACTGTGCTGATAGGCCAGCTAGTCTGTTTTTTAAATCATATGGATATATTTCTTTGTATATGCAGCCCCATATTTAAAATTCAACTGGAGCATTATAATAATTATTCTAGGAGCGTGGATATGTTGTTCATCCCCACACTCTGGCATGTCCCTTTCCCCTTTAAATCTGGCGGGAAGTCTTCAAGCTGGTTCCTCCCACCCACCCGAGTGGTAAATACCTCGACTCCGCCCCATGATGCCAGATCTTCCTTTCTGCTGGAAGATTCAGGTTCCTTCGTGCTACTTTAGCAATTCGTAGGCCCTGGATTCGCAACGTCGGTTTTCACCGCAAATTTCACTTAAACTCGTCAGATTTCATGACTCTGATTATAGCATATCGGACATGAAGCACAAATCATCCCCCAGATTTTGCCGGTGTACCTGCGGCCAGAAGATGTCGTGCACCAATCCCCACCTCTCGTGTGTCTATTGCCTAGGTGTCGTACATGACACCACGTCTTGTACCTTTCGTTTAGCCTTCCATCCCAATGTTCTGGATGACCGCAGTGCACACCTAAAATTGGGGAGACCGGAGCTTAAAAACCTGCCAGTGAAATCGAAAGAGGCAAGGTGGGCGGTTTCTGTGGACGCGGGTTCCGCCGAGCAGCTGGAGCAGATGACTGCTTTCAAGGAGGAAGCGGCTCAAGCTTCAGCCAGTCAAAGTTTTTTCATTCCTCTCAACCTTGGATCTACTTTTACGGGCTCATTTAGGGAGTTGTGCCAGTCTCTCCCCACCAGGGGTGAGGTGCCCTCGGGCTCGCACTCCTCCTGCCCTTGGAAGAGGGACAAGGACCCCAAGTCGTCTTCTCCTTCTAAAAGGAGACGCTTCTGGGACCGAGAGAGGTCTGAGTCCCAGGAACACGCAGTCTCGACTTCGGTCGAGATCGCCTCCTTGGCCGCCGGCTTTATGGACCTTCCATCTGGTCAAGGCACCTAGACTGAGGAAACTGCTTTTATCGCCAACTCCGGTCGACGATTCTTTAGAAAGGACTCTGGTCCTTTCCTTTCCTAATGAGGAGACACTGCCCTCGGGTGTCCTGATCGAGGAAACAGTACTGGAACCTTGGTTTTCACCGACTCTGGTGACTCCTGATTGACCGAACCGACCCCGTCGGTCTCGAACCAGGACCAGGACCCCTTCGATCAAACGGCCGAAAAAGGGCCACAAACACTCAGAAAGAGGCATCACCACTGTTCCACATCCTTCTCGAACGAGGAGAGACTTTGATTGAAACTCCGTCGACACTATGAGGATTTGATGTGGCAACAGCTGATTTTGACCAGACAGAAGCCGGCCCCACCAGCCACCTCGGCCATCACTTGGCTCCCGCCTCCTAGGCTGACCCCGACCCCTCCGGAACCGAAGGCCTCGGTTCCACCACCCATGGGGCTGGCTCGTATCCCGGCTTGGCCTATTCCAGTCAAGCCACCACCTAAGCAGCGTCTTGGAGGGGCTCAAACGAAAGAGGACCATGCAGACACAGGCTTCCCTGACGTCTGTCCATTACAGTTACACCCAACCGCCCACGGAGGATCGAAGGGGACATGGGCGGGAGACCATTGTACGCCGACTCTTCGGACTTGGACGACACTGGATTGCACTCTTATCCAGGGGATGATGAGTCATCCGTGGCAGGACTGGAGGAAGGCCCTTCCTTCTTTAAGGGCATTCTACACCTGATCTTTGAATCCACCGGAATGCCGCTGGAGCCCATCCAGAAAAAGGCGGTGTACCCCCTTACAGATATCCTCAAAAGGGGGGATACCCCGACGGAGGCCTTTCCAGTGGCCAAGGTCATCGTTGGCCCAGCCCTTGAGCTTTGGCAGCATCCTGCTTCCTGCCTAGCTCCATCTGCCCACATGACCCGCAAGTATATGGTACCCATGGGGTCTCTGGCGGGGTTCACAGAGCATCCTTCGGCCGAAAGCCTAGTGACTACTTCTGTGTTCAGATGTACTGGTAGCTCGGCTGACACTGACCGACCCCTAGACAAGGAGTCCAAGAATATGGACCATTCTGCCCGTAAGGTCTATGCAGCCTCCTCCTTAGGCCTTCATCAGGCCAGCTCGGCTGTTATCATGGCACACTTCTCTCATGCCCTTCTAGGGTCATTGGGCGAAGTCCTCCCTCATCTCCCAGCGGACATGCAAACCACAGTGAAGCAGGTCCATGATCAGGGCCGTGCTGTTGCAAAACAGCAGCTCCAGATGGCCCTGGACATTGGAGATTCCTGTGCCCGTTCTTTAGCAGCCACAGTGGCCACTCGCCGCAGGGCTTGGCTGAGGCTATCCGCTTTCCCGGTGGATACTCAGCACAAGTTAGCTGACGTTCCCTTCCTAGGCACCGACCTCTTTGGTCCAGGACTGGCGGGTCACCTCCAGCTCATAAAGCAGTCCAGTGCCACTTTGGATGCTACCTCAGCGAAGGGTTCTTCGGGCAAGAACCAGCAGAAGTGCAAGAAGAAGCATTTTTGGCACTCTTCTCCTGCGGTTAGGCAGCCCTCCAATCAAGGAGGTCAGCAGCAACAGCAGGCTCAAGCTTGGCACCCCAGGCCCAAGCAGGGTCCTCAACAGCCCCGTAAAGGAGGCCGAGGTGCCGGTCCAGGAGCCTCCTCCTCCTCCTCTAAGCCTGCTCAGTGATGGGTTGGGGGTTGCCACCCCTACACCTGTCACACCAGCTCTGGGTCCTCCTGTGGGGAGCTGGCTCCACCACTTCCTTTCTGCCTGATCTGATATCACCTCATACAGGTGGGTTCTAGAAGTGGTTGGCCAGGGTCTGCCTCTGGAATTCGAGCAGTACTCTCCCAGCCGAGCATGTGCCCCTCGGGAGGAAAGGATCTCAGCTTGCACTCAGTCAGCTCTTTGAGACGACACTGCTCAGCTCCTCCGCAAAGAGGGGTAGCTCCAGTGCCAGATCCTCCTACAGACCCAGGCTTTGTGTCCAGGTATTTCCTGGTGCCCAAGCGGATGGGGGGTTGGTGCCCCATCCTAGATCTCCATGACCTGAATCAATATCTGAGGTCTTGCACCTTCTGGATGGTAACTTTGAACCAGATCAGACCATCCCTGGAGCGAAACGTGGTTCTGTTCACTGGATCTGCAGGATGCGTTATTCCATGCCCCAATCCATCTGCCCCATTAGCGGTTCCTCTGCTTCAGGGTCGAGGGGACCCTGTACGAGTTCTGAGCCATGCCATTTGGCCTGTCATCGGCCCCGAGGGTCTTCACCAAGTGCATCTCAGTGGTGGCAGCCCATCTCCAGTGTCGAGGAGTTCGAATTTACCCTTATCTCAATAACTGGCTCTTGGCAGGTTCCTCCCTCCAGGAGGTGGAGAGATCCAGGGATCTGGCTCTTCGAACCTGCTCCCAACTAGGCCTCCTTATCAATGAGGCCAAGTTGGAACTCGTGCCCTCTCAGGTGATGGGCTTCATCGGGGCAGAGCTCGACTCTCATCAAGCCAGAGCTCACTCCTGGCGGACAGGGCGGAGGTTCTTTCCTCCTTTGCCCAATCATTTCTGGTTGGGCACTTGTGCCCTGCCCGGGACTTCCTGCGCCATTTGGGTTACATGGCGGCATGCACCTCAGTGGTCCGTTGGGCCAGATGGCACCTGCGCCCCCCCCAATGGGAGCTGGCCGCTCAGTGGACTCAGCGCCATGGTCATTTCGACCAGCTGATCACTGTGACCCAGAAGATGTGGGATGCTGTCCAATGGTGGACTACCCCAGACCGGTTGCAGGTAGGGATCCTGTTTGTCTGCCCCAAGCCGACGGTCATTCTCACGACCGATGCCTCTCTCTCATGGGCTGGGGAGCCCATGGGTTCTGGACCCCCGAGGAGTCCCGATGCCACATCAACCTGTTAGAGCTCAGAGCAGTCAGACTGGCACTATCAGCTTTCGCTCCTCAGCTCCGGGGTCAAGTGGTTCAAGTCCAGATGGACAATACCACGACCATGTACAACCTCAACAAACAGGGCGGCATATACTCCCATCTGCTTTGCAAGGAGGCGCTCCATATCTGGACCCTCGTCAGCCGGTTGGAGGCGGATCTCCTAGCCATTCATGTGGCAGAAGTCTCAAACCAGCTGGCAGATGCTCTCAGCCGTATAGGCCAGACATCCCACAAGTGGTCTCTCCATCCAGAGGTAGCTCACAACTTGTTCTCCCACTGGGGCAAACCGTTGGTGGACTTGTTTGCCTCCAAGGAAAATACCAAGCTGAGGCTGTTTCATGCCGGCCCCCCTCAGCAGGGCTCGCTGCAGGGGGATGCCTTCTCAAGGCCGTGGACCCCAGGCCTCCTCTATGCCTTTTCTCCATTTCCCTTGATCCAAAAGGTGTTACTCAAGGTGAGGAGGGACAAGGCAAAGGTGATTCTGGTAGCCCCAGACTGGCCGCGCCAATTCTGGCACCCAGATCTCCTCAGCTTCAGCTGCAGGCCTCAGGAGCGGCTCTGTACACGCCTGGACCTGATATCTGTGAACCAGAGGAAGGTATTCCATCCAGACCTTCAATCCCTGCACCTCACAGCCTGGTACCTGAGCAGCTAGAGTTCCAGGCTTTGGGTCTTTCCGAGGATGTCTACACTGTGGTGGAGGCACCTCGTAAGGAATTGACCAGGAAATGTTATGCCTTCAAATGGAAGAGATTATCCATTTGGTGTCATGGTAAGAGTCTGGACCCCTTATCCTGCTCTGTGGCTAACATTCTCAACTACGTTTGGTCTCTCTCCAAAGGGGTTCTGCGGTCATCGACCCTTAAGATGCACCTGGCAGCCATTTCTGCTTACCGGGCGTGGGCCGATCAGCTGACATTGGTGTAGGAGACAGTGGTCAGGCACTTCTTCAAAGGCCTGGATCACATATCCCCTCTGGTGCATGAACCTCCACCTCCGTGGGATCTCTTGCTGGTTTTGGCAAAGCTCATGGGCAAGCCATTCAAACCTATGCACAAGTGTGAGCTTTCACACTTGTCATGGAAGACTGCCTTCCTGGTGGCTGTCACGTCAGCCAGAAGGACAGGAGAGCTCCAGGCACTTTCGGTGGACTCCCCTTATCTGGTCTTCCACAGGGACAAAGTTGTCCTGCGCCCCCACCCGAAATTCCTTCCGACGGTGGTGTCAGAGTTTCATCTTAACCAGGTGTCAACTCTGCTGGTGTACTACCCTAATTACACCTCTGACGTCGAGTACAGGCTCCATACTTTGGACCTGAGATGTGCTCTCTCCTATTATAAGGAGAGAACACCAAATAGACCATTGCAAGGTGGATTACATGCATAGATCTGTGCTATGAGTTGGCGGGCAAGAAGCCTCCCAGAGGAATAAGAGCTTATTCTACCTGCCACACTGCTGCATTGGTAGCTGCTTCCAGGGACATCCCTACCCAGGAAATCTGCCGGGCTGCTACCTGGAAGTTGGCAAACACCTTTATTACCCACTATCACATCGATCTTGAGTCACGCCAGGATGCTGGTTTTGGGACCTTGGTTCTCCAATCTCTGTTTCCCAAGTAGGGGATGTGTGCCTTGCCTCCCTTCTCCCGGAGAACTGCTTGGAGTCTGCAGAGAGTGTGGATGAACAACATATCCACGCTCCTAGAAGAACAGGTTACTCACCTGTAACAGTAGTTCTAGGAGTGGTATATGTTGTTCACCCACACGCACCCACCCGACCTCCCCGGCTTTACACGCACAACCTTGCTTCCAGCAGGCTAAGATCTGGCATCATGGGGCGGAGCCGAGGTATTTACCACCCGGGTGGGTGGGAGGAGCCAGCTTGAAAACTTCCGGCCAGATTTAAAGGGGAAAGGGACATGCCAGAGAGTGTGGATGAACAACATATATCAATCACTCCTAGAACTACTGTTACAGGTGAGTAACCTGTTCTTTTCCATAGAAACATAGAATTTGATGGCAGATAAGGACCGCTTAGCGCACCCAGTCTGCCCATTTCCCTACCTAATGGATAAGCTGCAGATCGTAGTTAACCAGCAGCCTACTTCTTTCTACCCCAACCCCCTAGAATTGCCTTATGGCTGTCCCATGCATGCTTGAATTCAACCACTGTTTTTGAATCCACAACCTCCTCTGGAAGGCCGTACCATGCATCCACAACCCTCTCTGTGAAAAAATACTTCCTTACATTACAACTGAGCCACACCCCCTCTATCTTCAAATTGTGTCCCCTTGTTCTTGCATACCTCTTTGTTTGAAAGATGCTATCCTCTTGGACTTTGTTTATACCCTTGAGGTACTTGAAAGTTTCTATCATGTCTCCCCTCTCCCTCCTTTCCTCGAGGTTATACATATTAAGCTCCTTTAGTCTCTCTTCATATGTCTTCTGGTGCAGACCCTGCACCATTTTAGTTTGCCTCCTCTGGACAGCTTCCATCTTGTCTATGTCCTTGCAGAGATCGGGTCTCCAGAACTGCACACAGTACTCCAGATGGGGTCTCACCAGCTGTCTCTACACAGGGATAACAACTTCCTGTTTTCTACTGGTGATGCCTCTCCCTATGCATCCCAGTATCCCCCCAGCCTTTCTTACTGCCCTCTCAGATTGCTTGCCCATCTTTAAGTCATCTGATATGACTACCCCCAGGTCCCTTTCCATTTTTGTTGTTGTTAGTATTTCACCCCCCCATTGTATACTCTTCCCCTGGGTTTTTGTTTCCAAGGTGCATTACCTTGCACTTCTTAGCATTAAATCTAAGCTGCCATACATTTGACCATTCCTCTAACCTTGCCAAGTCCTTCTCATCCTTTCCACCCACCTTGTGCATCAACTCTGTTGCAGATCTTTGTGTCATCTGCAAAGAGACGTGCTTTTCCTTCCAGTCCCTCTGCAATGTCATATAAAGGCATTAAAGGGGACCGTCCTAATACTGAAACACTGCAGCACCCCACCAGTAACCCCCCTTTCTTCAGAGTGGACTCGATTTACTATTATCCTCTGTGTCCTATTCTCCAGCCAATTCTTTACCCAGGCTATCATCTTGGGACCCACTCCCAGGCTAGCTAACTTGTGTATTAATCTTTTGTGTGGGACTGAGTCAAATGCCTTGCTAAAGTCTAGGTAGACCATGTCCACAGCCCCTCCCTAATCTACTACTTTGGCACCAAGTCAAAGAAATCTGTTAGATTCGTCTGGCATGACCTTCCTGCTGTGAATCCATGCTGCCTTGGGTCCTGTGCCCCTCTGGTCTCTAGGTACTCGACAGTTCTTTCCTTCAGAAGTAATTCCATCATTTTCCCTATCACTGAGGTTAAACTAACAGGTCTGTAGTTTCCTGCTTCTGCCCTGCTCCCACTTTTGTGAAGGGGAATCACATCTGCCCTCCTCCAGTCCTCAGGTACCACCCCATCCTCCCATGATTTGTTAAAGAGGGTAGTCAGTGTCTAAGAGCTGGTTTCCTTTTTTAGGAACGCTGCTTGAGTGAGACTCTTTGGCTTTTTAAGACACAGTCTTCTTTTTAGGACTCTGCTTCTCTGCGAAGATGGAATGGAACATGTAGTCTTATATTCTGCTCCATCTGCACTTTTTGACTTTGTTTTGTGGGACTCCATTCATGGAGCCTTATGGTCTTCGATTAACTAAGTTCTCCCTTTGAGTCCAAAATGTTGTCTCAACTTGTTGGACTCCTTACATGGAGCCAAATTCAGTGACTTGCCCAAAGGGGCCTGTACACCGGCTGAAGAATGGCTCAAAATAACTGTGGAGCACTTGGTTTTGTAAATAAGTGTGTTTGAATAAGGTTGAAGCTGGATCTTTGAGGGGTGCACCCTGTCTTTCGGGACAGAATTCATACTCACTTTAAATGTATACAACAAAGTGTGTTAACTGGGACTTCTTAATATAGATGAGTCATGAAATGAGGATTTTTAGGTACAGAGCCGGTTGATATACACTCTTTCCCAAATGTTTGAGGCCAAAATACAGTGGCGTTCCCCCAGGAAGAAACCCACTTTTAAAGCACTCTGCAGTATGCTGCAGCAGACCTACTGAATAACGCAATGTAAGTTCAGTGGCAATTAGTCCGCTTTGTCATGCAGGAAACTGTGGCATTCACTTCATCCTGGCAGTGTCACGTTTTCCTGAATGACAATAAGGACTAATTGCCATTGAAATTACATTGCTTTATTCAGTAGGTATGTTGCAGCATTCTGCAGAGTGCTGCAAAATGCTGCAGAACTGGGTTTCATCCTGGGGTTCGCCACTATATTTTAATTGATCATAATTCGGTTGCTCTGGAGTATTGAGCCTAGCAGTTGTTGACAGTACAGTCTTTTTCTTCATATCCAGTCTATTAAAATTATCTGCTGCTACTAAATAATTATATAGGCCTTTGAATATGAAAAGGAGCATTTTATATTTATTAATTTATGGACTTTGGAGCTAATGGAACCTTAAACGTTTGTTTTATGAGTGAACAAACGCCTGACTAAAGGGGGGCCCCAATTTTGCTTAGATTTCAATATTTTATCCTAAACGTATGGAATAGCTGCCATTTAATTTTGAGGTGTTATAATTGTTTACAGGATATTTTATTTCTTACATAGCTCTTACAGTTTGATTCCAGGGACACAGAATAATTATGAGGTTCTCTGTAGCTTTACTTTTGAATGAGCCAAAAGCTAACCCTTAATAGGGATGCCAGTTAAAGGTAGGCTAATTTACAATTTTCAATAATCAAAGTCACTAATTAGTATTGTACATGCAGCTGAAATAACTTGATTGAAATGCAGGGTAGAAATATTATCAAGGAGCTTATTTAGCTGTGTATATATATATATATATATATATATATATTTATTATTTATTTGTTTGAAAAGGCTGTGCTCTTGTGCCTGAACCATTTTGATGTTTGGTGGTAATCCTATCTATTTGGTGAACTCTGCTGGAAAGAACCAAGGTTAAAGACTGTTCAAAAGTCTCATTATGTGCAGCCCTGAATAGGGTAGTTTCATGGGAGGAACGCAAATGGCCTTGAAGGAAGCATGTATGGCCTGTGTTGGCTAGCTTGTATGTTGGCTGAAGTAAACTTACCTGTGACTAACCAAATGAGAGAATGTGATTTGTGGGCTTGGTCCAACAAGTTGCAGTTTGGTACTTTGGGGTACCTCCTGTCTATGGTGAGCTATGGAGGGCTTGCTGTTAGATATCTAATAATTTATTGGCAGAGATATTTATAATCTTAAAGCTCTGGCACTACATATATATATATTTTATGTACACAGTCTTCTCATATTGACAGTGAACAATAATATTAACACCAAAGCCGGAACCAGACTGTTACCTCATATTCTGCTTTAATAATATATTTTTGCTGTACATTAATTTTAAGTGGTATACGCTGCTATATGTAACGGATTTTAGGAATTACAGCTTATATGAATATTTTAGCTGTGGAAAATGTTAAAAATGAATGTCTTTCGGAGATCCTGTAAAGCTTGTACATGTCTGTATGTTTTGTAATGGTCTTTTTGCCGAACAAATAAAATCTTTGTGTGCTACTATTACGCACTAAATGACTTAATTTTTTTTAAGTAAATAAAAAAAAAAAAAAAAATACACAGACCAACATGACATTCCTTTTGTGTAATACTAGCAGTTACTGCTGCTGCCGTTGGGGATGACTAACTGACCAGTTAAGATGCTGCATTTGCAACTGAAGCATTCCAGCAGGGTTAATGTATGTATAATCTCCTTTTTGTTTACTGTTGGAGCTGACAGTTGCTTAGCCGCAGTGCTACTTTTCTTGATTGACAGTGTATACACAGATAGAGAGAGGAGTTGGAGATAGTGTATGCATGTATGTATACTTGTCAGGGAATGACCAATGATGCACAGAACATAGAACCTTGGTGAGTTATGAAGGTCATTCTTTCCAGGAGGAGTAGATCTGTTTTATATCTCAAACGCATTATGCATTCTGCTCCAGCAACTGGTTTATGATTGTGTACTTTAAAATCCTTCGCTTGGGTTATCACTTGGAATGAAACATTTAGGGGGCTTCCGTTAGGGTTTGACTGAGCATCAGCACTGTTCCTACTTTTATAGTAACATATCATTTAAGGCTGGTAGGGACTCTAGGTCCATCATGCCCTGCCTCTCCCACTCCATCATAAGCAGGGATACAATAAGTATGCTTTGCAAACATGTACTAATGTATAGGGGTTCCCTACCCACTCTTTATAGCTTTCAAACGAGCAGCAGGTTTAAAAGTAAACACAGTTAATGTTTTGTTTTTTCTTTTAACCTTCTGTTTAGCAATTTATTTACCCAGGATACCCCTGCTGAGATGTGGTGTCTTGTTTCCATTGGAGTCCTGCTTTCACCACATCCACAGGAGGGACTGGAGCAGTGATTTGGATCTGCAATTCCCTAGTTAACAGTTCAGTGCTCTGTACGCTGACCACAAAGCCACACTGCCTTCTATGCTTAGCTCACCCACGTTTGTTGACACGCTAGTGGCAAGTGAATGCTTTCCCCAGCAGTACGTTACACTGGCTCAACTGGGAGGTCTGGAGGTGAGCCTGTTGTCATCCAGTGTACTTGCTAATGGGCCTCTTTTTTTTCTGTTGTTAATTTATTTCTTTATTGAGACATTACAAACAACAGCACAATATACAATACACGGCACCTGGTCATGTTAAGTCCCTCACCTGCCACTCTCTCCACTGCATACTTCCAAGTACTCAGTGTTGTTCTCCTCAGCTAAAACATTGACCTAATTGTTGCTCTACTCCCCTTTGTATTGCACATTAATTTCCACTACTGCTGTAATCAAATTGATAATGTACCAAAGCTAAGCTGTAATCAGTTTCTTAATGTAATTTACTTTTGATGGAATGCTTCCTGTGATGCATGTATTCCTGCCTCTCCCAGTCATCAGCTTTAAATAAATAAATAACTATACAAACATGCTTTGCTGGTATTCAGATAGCAAGAACCTAGGACTCCCTAAAGTAAGAAAAAAAAGCACATGTCTCAAGAGATCAGTAGCACCCATGGTACAAAATCTCATTGGAGCAGCATAGAATAGCAGTAAGGAATACAAAGTAGAGGGCGAGCAGCACATAAATCAAGACAGTAACAAATCAGAACATCCTATATGTGTTCTAGAACATTAAAGAGAGACTCTGGCCCTCCACTCCCCAGCCAGGAGTGGCTTATGGCACAAAACTAGTATCTTTTGTCATTATAAACATAACCCAGTGTCTCCATCGTAATTCAAATTTAGGACCGCAATTATTCAGATTTGCAGTTAGCATCTTCATATGATAAATAAAACACATTAATTGCCTCAACAACTGAAAAGCAGGAATAGTTGGGGTTAACTTAAATTTAGTAATGGATTTGTTTTGCTATAGACAGTTACTGCTTGCTCAATAATTTTTGGGCAGTAGAGGTGAGATGTTCCTCTGGTGGATCTAAAAATAAAATCAAAGGGGCTTTTAACTGGATATTATACAATGGCAAGAAAAAATCCTGAGCTTGATTGGTCAGTATGGGACTGGACCCATGATATTATCCCAGCACAGCATCACTGGATCTAGTCTGGGCACACAGAAGACCGCATCAAACATGTAAAGACCAAACCGCCTTCTCTTAACTGTGAACCTCGCAGCTGCACATCTTCCAGTCCCCGAGTACTTCATATCACCTCTGGTGTCAACTGCCTTTACCACAGTCCTCTGTTGTTCTCCTATACTCTGCCATTCATGCTCAATGATAAATTAAATAAGCGCAGATTGCAGCATATAGAATAAATTGAATTTTTATGCCCGTTTTCTTCCCTGGACCCAGAAGCTTTAGTGAACCGAGGAGACCGTAACTGCCAGTTGCGCGGTTCACTGACTCCACTCAGTTCGTGGGACAAAAGCTGGCATGAAAATTCAATTCATTTACAGTGTTTCAAGTGCCACACATCCATCATCCCTGCCCTGCTCCTAAGTAAAGGAAAGCTGTACTAGTAATCTGTTTGCTCCTGCAAAACAGAGCCATAGTAGCTCCTGTACCCAGTCGCCTCAGCCACTGCGAACCTTACTTATTTTCAGTGTTTCAAGTGCACCTCAGCTGACATAAAAGCCTGAATTTGTTACACAATGTAAAAAATATATATTACAACCACAGACATAAGCTGCATGCTGGGAGAGACAGATGAAGAGGTTTGTGAGGGGACAGAAAAAAAAATCGGTGGACACAGAAACGGAATACAGTACCAACTGACAGCACCATCTAGTTGGAAAAACAGAAACTGTGGATGTTTTTTTTCCAAAATATGTCCCTACACATGGCAAAAATGATAAAAAAAACAAACATATTTTTAAAATATTATTAATTCTGTTTACAAAGGGGCCATTGTATAATAGCAATAATGCACTCCAGGGTATGTGATGTGCTGGGATAACATAACTTCTGGGGGTGTTGAGTGCACTCGAGCCCCAACTACCCAAGGCATGAAGTTATACCAGCAGGACACACACCTTGTGCATTATTGCCTGCCCCCCCCAAAAAAAAAGCTCCTTGCTGATGGGCCTCATAAACATAGAATGAAATAAAGAACAAAGTAGCTTTTGGAAATATTATTTACCTGTAAGACCCTGAGGCTTTTGTCGTGCAGCTGCTTCAGGCATGAGGGTGCCGGAACAAATACTTGCCGTGTAGGTAAAATTCAGAAGGCAAATGTAAATGTAAGGGGACACATTAGGAATGCACTGAGTGTATCCTATAGCCTGGAGATTTCCTTTATTGCTTCACACCTGTTGCTGCTTATCCAACTTGGGTGGCTTACTGACCAGTCATCCTAGGGATTAGTTATTTTGTATAATATGCTCTGAACTGTTTTGTAACTGTACAGAATTCAAGTATGCAACTGGTTTTGCGTCCACTGTTGTTTTTTTTGTTTCCGTAATGATGCCGAAATGGCTTCCCATTATTTCTGCCTCCTACTGACCCCCATCGACAGTGGGACCGAGGCATACCTCGCCCAGTGTTCCTCCATGGCTTACCCTCCAGGGCAGGGCCACTGCCTTCCCCTTCTTCTGTCAGACACCGCGCTCAGGGTCCGGGGGAGGCAGACCCAAGTTGGCTGCACAGTGGTGTGGCAGGAGGTGGGTGCCATTCAGCTTGTCCGGCAAGGTTTTTTCTTTCAGTGACTGTGGGAATCATGGCGTGCTATGATGCTTGCGGAATGAGTATGCCATACATCCGGCATGTCTTCCATACACTTCTGGGTTGCCAGTGGCAGGGCATCCTGTGGTCACCCAGGAGCAATGTGCTGGGGACACTATCCCCCCAAAGGGGAGAGCACGCAGGGGTCATTCAGTCCACCTCCCCTCCAGCCGGCCCTGTAGTAACCCTGGTCGCTAGCATTGTGAGCGGTAGTGCTACTTTAGCGCCAAGTGGGCTGGCTTGTGTCCACTGTTCTGTGTAATTTCAGCTTTAATTGTCAGTCTGCCTTTCTGCTGCTTGTAAATATCACTGCATTGTTGTTGCATAGTTTTATAATGCCTGCAACTCTCCCGGGTCGCACCTGAAAATAGGTACAGTGCTTGTCTAGTGTGTTTTTCTGGTCAGTGAATGCTAAATAAATAAAATCAGACTGCAGTACATGAGTACACTGAGTACTGCAGGCATAAAAAGATGAAACATGGGAGCGGGGGGGATTCAGCATGTCTGAGTGATTTGACAGAACCCAGCAGTCAATATGGCAGTTAGGAAGTGTCTGTGATGAATAATTCACATGTTTCTATTCCGAGCCTGTTGCGAGGCCTGTGAAGTTCACAGGGTGATGGTCTGAAGATGCGTTAGATGTTTTACTAGTGAGAGATAGGCCAAAGTAAATACAAAAAAAATGGATATTGAGAAAATATTTGTAACACAGCTTGGAAAACTGCTATATATAATCACAAAAAAGTAGTTTTCCCTGCTTCCTCTCTGTCTTAGTAGTTCATACTGAAGCTACATTAGGCATTTTGTTATGCCTCTGTAATGTTTTAGGATAGACCAGTGCTTACATTTATTAAATCATATTGGTGTCAGCATGGCTCAATAGGTAGATTTTGCTTCTGGGCTGGTAGGTCAGGGTTTCTAGTCCATCAACAGGACTTGGGCACATTACGAGACTGTTTGGGGTGCCACTCAATGGATGGGACAGTTTCCACCTTCCCATTCTGGTGGTCGTGCAGTTGTAAGTTAAAAATCCCATGTGACTAATCAAAAGGGGAAGGAGCCAGGGTTGCCCTATAGCCCACTGGGTAACACGTCAGACTTGCACGCTGGCGACCCAAGTTCGGGAGCGGAGCTGGGTGGTCAGGGTTGGGGTGGGGAGACAAGCCACTCGGAAGCACTCCCGGCCGTGGAGGAGAAGGAACCTGATGCTGCTGCACTAGCAAGCACTGCACTGGGCCAGGAGGTAGCATGTGACAAGAGGGACTCAATTTGAGCGAGCCAGTTTGGGCAAGTACCAAACAGTGCATGGTAAATGAGCTAATTTAAATTAGTAGCGCATGTTAAGTTCAGTGCTGTAGTTTTGGCAGTCGGCGATATAGGGAGTTTTATTTTCTTTCTCCTCAGTTCCTCCGGCTGCCCCCATCTGACCGACCACCCGCAGCCCCATCACCCGGCTCCTGTGGGACTTACCTTACACCTGCATACTCTGCCACAGGACTTACAGTGTGTGCCCAGTCACTGGTGCAGAGCTTGTGGGGGGTTGGTCTTCATCCTGCCTCCAGAGGTTCTTTTCCACCTGTTTTTGTGCCCCTTTTACGTCCCTGGGACCTTGGCCATTCACGGCAGTGCATGCACGTGGAGGCACGCATGCGCATTGGCACCGAGCACAGCCCTGATCCACAAACCCTAATGCATAGCCTAATGCCAGTCCCTCCAGTGCTCCTACACTACCGTCTAGCCTCCTCTCAGTGGCAGTCAAGAGCTGGAGAGGCCTACCTCCCCAATCTGGGAGAGGAGAGCTGCCTGGCACCTGCTGTGTCCACTCCCAGCCCTCCCCCCTGGCCGACTACCAGCTACCTGTGCTCGTTTCCGAACACATATCACCAGCATGACGAGAGGTAAGGTATCCAGTGCCTCAGCCCTCTGTGCCACTGGGCCTAAGGAGTTACTTTTTGAAGCATGTAGGCAGTTGTTTGGATGGCCAGATCTTGGCTGGCCATGTAGTGTAGTGGTTACAGTCATCGCCTGTGTGGCGGGCAGACCTGGGTTCGAGACTGGTTATGTGAAGAGTTTTGTTTTTATTCCCATTCTGCCGCCCTCCTGACTTTGTTTCCCTCCACCCCAGGCGGAATATTTGACTGCCCCCCCAGCTTTCCCCCTTCCCCAACTTGCATTACCTGGAGAGTATCCCCCCGAGTTTTTATCCATCCCTGAATTGCATCCCTGCTGGTGTTAGTTATTTTAATTTGGTGGGGTGCATATGTGTGTGTGTGTGTGTGTGTGTGTGTGTGTGAGGTGGAACCCCCTGCAGAAAAGGTCACTACAGCTGTCTGCTGCTTTTGGTGCATGCTGCAGTGCTCCTCACCGTTTTGGTTGTGGCTGTTATTTGTTTGCTGTTTTTGTCAGTGCTCTTTTTGCATGGATCCGGGCCAGGAAACTTGCCCCTTCATAGGGGCATGCTGTGTGTGGATGTGGCCTGCAGGGGCACTGTCTGGCATAATTTGAGTGGGGGGCAGGGTCAGGTGCAGAAACCAGGAAGAACCCTATGTGCACCGGCTGCCATATACGACAGTGCTGGTACTCTCAGATCCTACTGATGTGGATCCCCGTTAGCTGGACTGTGGAGGGAGTGGCGGGTAGGATTGGGAGTCCAGACGAATGCCTGATGTAGGTGCAGGGTGGCAGCTGGGGGTCAAAATGCTGAATAAAAAAGTAGTAGGGATCACATGCAGTGTCGTGGTTAGTATTCCTACTCTCAAAATTCTTAGAGGCATGGTGTCAAGGAATTGTGGCTGCTCTGTTTGACTGCACATGTTACTCCATGCAGGCACATTATCCGGCCACAGTTCTGCCCCATTGTCATAACTGATGCAGGTTCTGAGCCGTAACAAATTGTGATTATGGAAGAAACTCTGGGTCCATCTTGTTCACCTTTCTTGCCACACGGTAGTGAGTATACCCAGTTTAAGTGTATACACACCTCCAAGCTTTACAGCCAGAATGCCACCGCTACACAGTCTGTTAACCCTGCATGCCATTCTTCATCCGAAATCTGTCTGTTCCTGCTTTAAAAGCCTGTCTAGAACTAGCTTCCACAACCTCACCACAAAGGCTGTTCCACTTGCTAACCTCCTTCTGAGTAAAGCAATGTTTTCTCAGGTTTTCCCTTAACTCTTTCCCTTTTTTGGAGGTGGTATAGCCTAGAGGTTACAGCACCAAGCGGTGAACCTAGGGACCTAGCAGACCTGCTTCTGAAACCCACAGTTGCCTCTTATATACTCTGTTACCCTGAGCACGTCACTTAACCTTCCTTTGCTGCTGAGACATACCTGGAAATGAGCTTCGGCTCAATGTGCCATTCCCAGCTAAAAGTGGTAAAATAAAAATGATCCTGTCCTCCCTCAATCTGAGTCCACATTCTGTAGTTCTGCTTGCACTCAGCAGCTCAAACATGTGTGTATACTCACCCACTCTGTCCCTTTTTGTACTTGGAACACTGTGATCATGTTGTCGTCTCTCAGGTTTGTCTCTGGACTGAACAATTTGAATATCTCCAATCCCTCCTCATACTGTAGCCCTTGCCCCCAGGCCACTAGGTGTCAGTGTGGCTCAGTTGGTAGCACATCCACCTCTGGACCAGAAGGTCATGGGTTCTCGTCCCACACCGGGATTAGACTTGCACCTAAAAATCCCTGGCATCCGAGTGCAGTATTGGGGGTGCTGTACTGCTGGGGTGTGCCGTCCTTCAGATGAGACGTTAAACCGAGGTCCCTTCTGCCCATCCTGGTGGGTGTCCAGGTGGAAGTAAAAGAAACCAGGGCGCTCTTTGCAAAGAGCAGGAAACATTCCTGGTGTCCTGGCCAACATTCCCTTTCCCATGAACCGGTTCATGCAATTATCCAGGCTGTGTGTGGGTGATGATGTGTGATATGGCCGCCACCACCCATTCAGTCACTTCACTACCAGTCTAGCATTGCTTGTAAAGAGCTTTGGAATACTGTGTATGAAAAGCGCTATATAAGTACTGATTCTTCTTCTTCACTAATTAACTGTGCTGGCTTCTGTCAGTCTCTTTATTGTCCTTTCTATACTATGCTGACCAGAATTGGGCACAGCACTCCACATGTAGTATTTGTACAGGGGGAAGGACCATGTCTGTAGTCCTTAACCCACTTGGTATGCTTCCCAATACTGCAGTAGCACATTGCCCACCTGGTTTCAGCTTCTTGTCCACAATTACCCGTAGATCCTTCTCTTCAATTTCGCTGTGCGCTGTTGCACCACACAGGGTTTATGTGTTAGTCCGATTCCTCGCCCATAGGTGCACTGCTTTGCACCCCCCACCACAATTAATCTAAGGCCCTATTTCTTGGCCTGTAACCCTAATGTGTGCAGGTCCCCCTGTAGTGTACCCCCCCCCATGTCCATTCTGTCCTGTTAGTTTAGTGTCAGCAGCAGCCTTCAGCAGTCTGCTGCTGACCCCCTCCTCTGAGTCATTATTAAATATATTAAATAGCAACAGACTCAGCACTGACCCCAGGGGTACGCGACACAGCACATCCCTCCACTCTGAATAGTGATCACCCACTACCGTTCTCTGCTTCCCACCTGTTTGCTAATTTGTTATCCGCCTCATACATGCTTTGTGGACTCCATATTGTGCTGCTTTCTCCATGAGTTTTCCACGTGATACAGTGGTCAAAGGCCTTTCTGAAATCCTGATAGACTACATCCGACCTTCTCAAAGCAGGCAATCAGGTTGGTTTGGTAGGATGGACCTACCTTATTTGCCATAATTTATGTTGTTTACAGTTAGGGGAACAGGCAGAACTGATTCTTTCGCAAAACAACGAAAAAGTTACCTCAGAACTTGGTATGTTTGTAAATTTAATGCCAGGTAGACTCTTCCTTTAAAAAAACGCTCCAGCTGGGCCAGTGGCATGGCGGGTTGAGGTGCCGGTCGCCACACCAGTAACCATGCTGGTGACTCAGATTTGGGAAGCAGAGGTAGGAACTTCATGGGCCACTGGTCTTTTTTCTCCCCTTAAGGAGTACCAACTGTGCTCATTCTAAAAAAAGATCACCAAAGGAGCCTTACCTCCCAGTGAGTCACCTGCTGCAGGAAGAAGAATTTGTTAGCTGAGTGGTGGCTTTGATTTTTTTTAACTTGACCATCTAAAATGTATAAGAAAATATATCCCCACTGACATCTACATCATGAAACATTTCGGGGGGGGGTCTCAGAATCGGGACATGGAAGGAATTGGGCTCTCGGCACCATGGAGCCAATAAACAAGCCGTTCATCCCTGAAATCCTGGAATTAAAAAAGTCTTCTTCCTTTAGCAGGTGACTCACTAGGAGGTGTAAGGCTCTTTTGTGAGTTTTTAAACATGACCTGTAAAGGTGCTCTTTAAATTGTGTATATGTACAAATGCAAGTAAAACGAGTTATCAGATTATACCTAATCATTTTTCAGTACAGTATTTTGCTGTTCAAGATACTTGTTTTGTTTTTGTGATGGAGGAGTTATTTACAGTTTTCTTTTGGGTACCAGGCAAGGTACACTGAGCTGTAACCCGTCATTTCCAGGTGCATCCTCGGTGTTGAGTTACAATGGCCTGGTAAGCAAGCAAGGGAAGCTAGCTCACAACTGAAATGGAAGAAAGGTGTGCAGTCATGCATTCCAGAGAGGCCCAGTGGACCATTCACTCCTAACAGAGCGATAGAATGCTGGTACCGGGCCGGGGACCTCGGTCTAACATCTCATCTGAAAGACGCAATCTTTTTTCCGGTGCCTTAAACTGTACCTTGCACTTTGAAACTTTGTTATGCCTATGTAAGCATACTGTACAATGCCTTGTGAGTCGTACACTGTGTCTAGTACTATTTATGTCTATAACATGGTCGCTTGCTATCAGAAAGTTTGCCTTTACAGGACACCATTGTAAACAAGCTCTGCTCAGTGGTTTTTATCCTGAATAATCTTGAATTGAATTGAGACATTTTTCCAACAATGTACTGAACACACAGAGGCAACAGTACAGGTGTAAAAACTCTCAAGGTTCCATTCTGTAAATCAGAACTATCACAGCATTCCTGAAGCCACCACCACCAGCAAGAGCGGACGGTCCATTGGGCCTGTTTGGACTGCATGAGTACAAGGACCTGTTTTGCTTACATTGGGAAGGCTGGCTAGGAGACTGAGGGGAAAAAAACTTATTTTTATGATACGTGCCTGGGATCTTTAAATTCCACCAAAACAGCTGCCAGACATGGACAGAGAGGATCTTGATTTAGCATCTCATCTGTAGGACAGTATCTCAAGAGTGCACTTTCTGCCGGCCTGGTGGCACTGAAGGTTGAGATGCTGGACGCCACGCCTCGAACCACGCCGGCGACCTGAGTTCGGGAGCGTACTCGGGTCGCTGGTGGTCGGCTGGGGGAGGGTTGAGGATGAGTGCCCACGTGGTGCTGTCCTCCCTGGGTAGCATGGGAGGGATGTCTCGGTGTGCTGGTGACCCCCGGTGGAGACCAGGGGCACTACAGCAGCCAGGCATGCATGTAATTAGCGTGGTCGATGCCGGCAGGGTTGCCGTGCGCCAGTGCGTCCTTGTGCAACACACAGGGGAGGGAGTAGGTGGAGCTCACAAGAACACGGAAAACAACAGCGCTGTGGGTGGGTGATGGCACCGGTCTACCATGTCCTCCGCTGGGCCTTTCCCCGACTGGCCTTCTAGGTCCTCCATTCCTCAGCCCTGCCTGAGCCAGAGTCTGACTCTTAAACGCACCCAAGAGGAGAGGGCAACCCACCCCAGGTTAAACCAGGGGTACTGGCTTTGGGGGAGGGGGAGGAGAGAGGAGGTGCAGATTGGGAAGGCTTCAGGCTGGGAAGGAAAAAGGACCAGGTTGCCTGAGAGAGGATCCAGGGCTCCGCAACCGGAGGGAAAGAAAGTTGAAAGAAAAAAAAACAAAGAGTGCACTTTCTACCCCCACATAATTAAAAAACAAATTATTGGGTGGGTCAGATGTTTTCTGTGGAGAGGACACATACCGTAAGTGCTAGGGATTGTATTTTAGGGTGTCAGAGACTACACTTTTATTTTTATTCTTATCAGCTAGGCCATGATTACAGCATCTGAGAGATTATGACAAATCTATAGGGCAACTGCAGTAGGATGGATCATTAGCTGGGCAGTGGCAAAGAACAGAATGGAAGGCACTGTGAGATAGGAAACTAACAAACCAGAAACAGCTAAAGGGCGGGGGCAGGGGATGAACAGATTAAGCAACAGATGTTTGCTGCAAAAAAAAAAAAGAAAAAAAAAAAAACTGGAGCTATGGCACAAAATAAAGCAGAATTCACACCATATAAAATGGGTGTTTACTCACCTGGTAAAGGTGATTGTGTTGGTTGGCATCCATGGCACTCCAGACATTACCTCATGGGTTCTAGCCCACCTGATAGGCTAATGATGCACATGACCCAGATCAGATTTCCAGTATATCCAGGTCCCAGAAACCCCTGCTCTCCAGTTTGAATCTTCCATAGCTGAAATAAGGTTAATTAGTACAAGAGAAGAGAAACATACAGTACGGTTACAGTCAAGAGAGATTATTAGAAGGATAGCCGGGACACAAAGGAGACGTACCACGACGTAATGTAAAAAAGGCCCTGGGGCCTGTAGTTTATTCCCCTACTATTTACAGTCTAGTCTCGAGCCCAGAAGCTCGACTGGTCATCTATTATAGAAACATTCACCTTATCCGTCCCCTAGTATACTTGGTGAGGACCCCTTTTCTTGCCCCGGGACCGGTCACTCTGATCACTCTGAGGGGGTTTGAGTGCCATGGATGCCAACCAACACAATCACGCTTACCAGGTGAGTAAACACCCATTGTGATTGGTTGGCATCCATGGCACTCAGATATTCCTCATGGGTAGATAAGAAGCAGTTAGTACTCGGGTGGGAGCCGAGTGACCGGGTGACGGTCGCGGATGCTGCTGCCAGGACCTGAGTTGCGAAGGAGGCCGAATGGCCTGGAGTTGTTCCAGCCTGTAGTGTCTGGCGAATGTGTGTATGGAGCTCCATGTGGCCGCCCTACAAATGTCCTCCGAGGATACACAGGCTCTCTCCTCCCAGGAAGTGGCAACCGCTCTGGTGGAATGAGCTTTGATCCCTTGGGGTGGAGCCATCTGGTTCGCCGTGTAGGCGTTCTGGATGACTCGTCTTAGCCATCCGGCGATTGTGGTTTTGGAGGCGGCATAACCCTGCCTCTGCCCCTTTGAGATGACGAACAGCCTCTCTGTCTTGCGGATGTGGCGGGTTCTGGCTAAGTAGACTGAGAGGACTGATCCTACATCGAGATGGTGAGGGGCCCCACTGTGGCCCTGTGTGGGGTCGATTGGGAAGGTGGGCAGCTCAATGGGCTGCTCTCTGTGAAAGTTGGTAGAGACCTTCGGTTGGAAGGCTGGGACTGTTCTCAGGTTGACCCCCAGTGAAGTGAACACTGTGTATGGCTCTGCGCAGGATAGGGCGCCAAGTTCCCCGATTCTTCTGGCCGAGCAGATGGCCACCAGGAAAACAGTCTTGAGGCCAACCCAGAAGAGGTCTGCCTCTTGGAATGGTTCGTATGGCGCCGATTTGAGAGACTCAAGAACCAGTGGGAGGTCCCATGGGGCGATGGCTGGTCTAATCCTCGGCCGGAGGATCTTTACAGCCCTCAAGAAGCGTACGGAGTCCGGGTGCGCTCCCGGAGGATACCCCTCCACGAGGCCTATGGCTGCCCCTATGGCTGACAGTTGTACCCTGAGGGATGAGTGTGCCAGTCCCTTGTCTACTCCTTGCTGGAGGAATAGTAGGATGGTGGCCAGGTCGGTCTGTTCGGGCACCGACCCCCGTTCTCGACACCACCGAGTGAAGATGGCCCATTGCCTCTCGTAAGTGGACGTGGTGGAAGCCCGTCTGGACTGAAGTAGGGTGCTGATGACCGATTCATGTTACCCCGTTGCCCTCAGTCTTCTCCTCTCAGGAGCCAGGCCGTGAGTTTCAGGGTCCATGGGGACGGGTGGAGTACCGGCCCCTGCGCCAGCATGTCCGGGCGATAGGGTATCCGGAAGCTGGCTAGAGCCATCTCTCTGACTGCTGTGAACCAGGCCCTGCGCGGCCAATAAGGGGCCACCAGGATAACCCTGATGCCTGACTCCCGAACCTTGGTTAGGACCTGAGGAATTAGGGGGAGTGGCGGGAAACGTGGCTCCCCGCCTCCAGGTCTGTGACAGGCGTCCGTTCCTGGGAGAGGCCGTCCTGAACCTTGTGAGTAGTACCTGCTGACTTGGGCGTTCTCCCGGGATGCCATGAGGTCCATGGACACGGGCCCCCATGTCGCCTGGATCATCTGGAATAGAGTCGGGTGTAACTGCCATTCTCCCGGGTGTACTTGTTGCCTGCTGAGCCAATCTGCTCGGACATTCAGCTTCCTTGTGAGGTGGACTGTGCTCAGGTGGGTGAGGTGTGTCTGGGCCCAGCTGAGGACCATTGCCGTTTCCCTCATCATGGCCCTGCTCCTGGTCCCCCCTTGCTTTGCTATGTATGCCACCGTCACCCGATTGTCGGAGCGGATCAGGACTGACCGACCGAGTATTAGACGCCTGAAGGCCTTCAGGGCGTGGGACACAGCTCTCATCTCCAAAATGTTGATGGAGAGCTTCGTCTCCGCTGGTGACCATACGCCCTGTGCTGTCGTGTCCCCCAGGCAGGCTCCCCAACCCGAGAGGCTCGCATCCGTCTCTATGGAGACTGGGCGAGGGGGCTCCAGTGGGACTCCCCTGGATAGATTCCCTTCTGTTGTCCACCATGTCAAAGAGGATCTTACCGCCTGAGGTAGTGGCACCACGCACTGGAGATTGTGCTCGCTCGGTGCCCCCCGTGACAGGACGTAGTTCTGGAGTGGACGCATGTGCCACCTGGCCCAAGGCATGAGGTCTATGCAGGAGGCCATGCAGCCCAACAGCTGGGCTATCTTCCCCATCGTGGTGTGGTGGCGGGCCTTCATTTCGCGTGCCAGCTCCCTTAAGTTGCGGACTCGCTCTGGGGACGGCTTTGCCCAACCTTTGGCCGAGTTGATGAGGGCCCCCAGATGTTCTATCTGTTGAGTGGGGCTGAGGTGGCTCTTTTCTCGATTCACCACCCAGCCGTGGTCCTCGAGAGCCTGCATGGCGAATTCCGTGTGTGTTCGTGCCTGGTTCTCGGAGCGAGCGCGAATGAGCCAATCGTCCAGATACGGAATGATATCTAACCCCTGTTCCCTGAGTCTGGCCACCAGGGTTATGGAAACCTTGGTGAAGACTCTCGGGGCTGATGACAGTCCGAAGGGAAGCGCTTGTACTGGAAGTGGTAGCCTAGAATGTGGCGAGAGGAATTGCCTGTGTTTCCGGATGATGGGGATGTGAAGATAGGCGTCCTTCAGGTCGATGGACGTTAGGAAGTCGCCTACCCGGATGCATCGGAGGGTGGATCGGATGGTCTCCATCTTGAATCGGTGTGAGACCATGTGTCGGTTCAGCTGCTTCAGGTCTAGGTTGGGTCTGAGCTTCCCCGATTTTTTGGGTACCAGGAAGAAGATGGAGTACATTCCCATTCCTTGCACTGGTACCGGAACAGGCTGAATAGCCCTGTTTTGGATTAGCTCTGCCAGGATCCGCTGGACCTGATGAGGGGACGCTCTCCTCCTGGTTACAGGGGAGGAGACAAGCCTGTGAGGGATATTGGCGCTGGATAGCTCTATGGCGTATCCCTTGGACACTACATCTCGTACCCACCTGTCCGATGTGGTGGATATCCAGCGGTGGACAAAGAGGGATAGCTTTTGCCCCACTGGTGGGTACGGAACCTGACCTCGTGTCTCTGGCAGTGGGCAGTCACTGTTGTTTTCCCCTGAAACCTCTACTTCGACCTCCGGATCTTTGACCCCGGGTTCTGAAAGGTGGGGACTGGTAATTCTGAAAGTATGGGCCACCGGAGGCTGGAGGAAGCCTCTACCTCGAAGGAGTGGCCCTGTTGAAGTGTGTCCTTGCGGGCTGGCCAGGTTTGTTCCCCAGAACCTCCGTCTTGAGGAGGGTAGATAGAGAACTTGGACCTATTTCTGAGGAGGTCCCTGCCCTCCTCCTTTTGCTTTAAATAATCCTGCAGTCCCTCCCCAAAAACATGCTTTCCCCTGAGTGGTAAATTCTGTAACAAGGTCTTTGATTCCAGATCAGCGTCCCAAAGTTTCAACCACACCACAGCGCCCTACGGGCCCGGTTGGTGATGGTGGTGGCCCTCGCCTGAAGGCGCAGAGTGTCTACCGCCATATCAGCCAGGTATTTGGCTGCATCCAGGGTGCACTCCAATAGCTCTGCCTCCCTAGACTTAGGGGTGGCCTGCTCCTGGAGTTCCTTGAGCCAGCGGATCTGTGCCCGAGTCGTGTAGATGACGGTGGTGGTCGCCTTAGCAGTGGTGCCCTCAATCTCAAAAGCCTTCTTGAGCATGTCCTCAATCCTTTTATCTGTAGGGTCCTTGAGGGCTATCGTACCGCATGGGAGCACAGTCTTTTTGCTGAGGGCCGCCACTTGAGGGTCGATGGTGGGTGCCTTGCACCAAGTGTCCGATTTTTCCCCCTGTACCGGGTACATTCTGTCCAGATTTCTACAGTTCGGCATCCTGCCCGGTTCGGGGGATTGCCATTCTGTGCTGAAGATGTCCTTGATCGCTGGACATACGGGGAAGGTCTCTGAGGTTGCCGGCCTAAGCTGGATCATTGGATCGAGCTTCGACTCAGGCTTGCTTTCTTCGGTGTCTAACCCCATGGTGGCCTTGATCATTTTCATGAGCCCCAGGATCGTGTCGAAGGAGCATAGCTTTGAGGTCAGTGAAGGGGTCGTCTGCAGTTCCATCTCCTCTGTGTCCGAGTCCGCCTCATCTTCTTCTTCTTCCCCCATCATCTCTCTCCCCGTCCTCGAGCGTGCATCGTGTGGGACGACCGGGAGGGTGTCCTCAGGGATTGGAGGTTCCTCTGGTTGGCCCCCTGTCTTGTCGGGTTCTGTGCTGGGAGGCCTTGCCCTGTTCTGGGTGAGGGATTCCAGTTTCTCCATAATTTTGAGCATAAAGTTCTGTTGGCTCTCCATCATGGCCACCGCGGCCTGCTGGTTCTGGATCAGGAGGGAGCCCGGGTCCATCCACGTAGAGTTGCTGGGTCCGGGGTTGTTGGGGGCCAGAGGCGGTGTTCGCTCCAGAGAAGAATCGTCGTCATCCAGGAGACAGGCAGCGCAGAGGGGGCCCGGGGTTTGGGGGAGGAGATTGGCACTGCACGCGGAACATTTCTTTGCCTTTACCATCTGGAATTAGAGAGAGGTACACTTAGGAACCAACCATACCATTGACCCCCCCTTTTTTTTTTTTTCTTTTTCAGTTGTCCCCACCTGAGTCTGGATGAGCCCTGCCCCTCCGGAGGGACAGGGGAAGCGCCTGAGGTTGAGGGGTGCTGTGGGAGGACCCCTACAACGAAGAGCGGTGGTCTGGTGCCGAGGCCCGCTATGGGAGGGAGCCGGAGCAACCGCGGGGGAGGCCAGATGGATAGAACCTACTGGGGTCGCTTTGTGAGGGACCCGAGTGGATTGGTTAATGAGATTTTTTTTTTTTTTGTGATCCACAACCCCAGGGACCAGTCCCGAGTACCAGCGACACCCCACCGGCGCGGGTCTGGCCGGCGACTGGAGTTGGAGCCGGCCTAACCAAAGAGCTGGAGGGGGTGGGGGCTTCAGTTGCTAGGCAGGCCAGGGCAACCCTTGAGAGAGGAGAGTCCCAAGCCCCACTAAGCTGCTGAGTGAGGCGTTTCTTTGCTTGCCTCCCATGAGGCGAGACTAGGAGCAGCGAGCGCCCCCGAGAGAGAGAGAGTCTCCTCTCTCTCTGCCTCCCCTGCCTGGTCCGCCACGAGGGGAGGAAGGCGTCCTCGAGAGGCTGATCCCCCTCCCTAGTTCGTCCCTCACACTGGAGGAGGAGGGATCAGCCTGCGGGGCGTCCTAGGGCTGACGCGGAGAGCGGCCCCACCGAGGCCCAGGTGCACGCGCCTGGGCACGAGGAAAGGAAGGCCCCAAACGAGGCCTATGGGCGTGCCCGAGCGCAAGGTGGCTCGTCTCCCCCTCCCCTAGCCCGCGGCTGAGCAAGTGCCGGGGGCGCGAATGGTGTGTCTGGGATTGCCCCGCCAACGGGGAAAGATGCAGCCGGGAAGGGAGAGAGAGGCCTCTGGCGGCCTCGCGGACCGTCGCGCACCCAAGGAGGGATCAAGGCCAGGTCGGACAGGCGTGCCTACCTGCTGAGCCACTAACAGTGCTGGAGGAGGCCAATGAAGCCAAAGGCCTGAGGCCTAGGCGGGCGGGGGGGGTTTGGTTCTTGGTCGCGCGGTGCCGAGATTCCTAAGTCCCTCACGAACAGCGTGAGGGAAAAAGGCAACCGAGCTAGAAAGGGGGACCAGGGTTAGAAGCTCTTTCTGCCCTGGACCCAAGAGAAACCTGATACAGGAGCCATGGGGCTGCCATAAAATTCTGCCCCAGAACCATGGCTGAGCCCCGAGAAGGGACTGTAGGGCTCAGCATCCATTGCAAATAAATTTAAACAATTCTAACGTTGCTTCCAATACCAGTTAGTGTAGGCAAAGGATACTTTAAAACAAGATTAGTTCCTACCTTGCTAGAGCAGACAGGGATTCCTGGTGTGCTTCTTGCCTGTTCAGATGCATGATTCAAAACTGGAGAGCAGGGGTTTCTGGGACCTGGATATACTGGAAATCTGATCTGGGTCATGTGCATCACTAGCCTATCAGGTGGGCTAGAACCCATGAGGTAATGCCTGGAGTGCCATGGATGCCAACCAATCACAATTAGGTGCTACTATAAAGTCAAAGAAAAAGTCTGGAAGATTGCTGGGAGGTAGTCTCAGGCAGTTTTGAAGTTTCGCTGGCTGTTGTTTTGGCAGTAATGGATGGTGCTGGGATCAGGGCATTAGCTCTGCTTCCAGCAAGTATTTTATGAAGTTGTGCACTTCAGAAGTTTTGTTCACTAGAAGTTGTATTTGCAAAATCTTGAAGCAAATCGCAAACTGAATGGCAGCAAGCAGAAATCCTGCCCACTGGTCATTTTGTTTTACAGAAATATAGATAGTGAGAACACTGTGTAGACCAAGTGGAACACTCCAATGTGTTCACTTTCACTGCATGAGACACTGTTATACTATAAAGAGTGTCTCACCTGCAGGGTCCCTGGATGCGGTCATGTTTAGGAGAGGTTTTTTTTTTTTTTTTTGTGTTATTGATTGTGCTTAATCAATAATATCCTAATTCATCCTCTGAGACCAGCATAGCAGTTGTAAGAGTGGTCTCACATTCCGAGGGTAGCGGAACTGCTCACCTTTGGTTCACAGTTCCCGTACACTAAGAATGCACACAAGACCGTGCTGACAACCATAAGGGTGGTTTAGGATGATGTACTGTATTAACATACCTTATTGTTGTGTCTCTTACACACTCAACCTGTGTAATGAAATCAGCCACACCCAGGGTAAAGGGAGGGGGCAGGGTCAAATGTTGGATAATGATGTGCACCAGCGCAAAGAGTCTTGGTGACAAAATGTCAGAACTGCAGGCAGTGGTCATGGAAGGGAGCCTCAACCTGCTGGCTGCCACTGATATGTAGCAAACTTGAACCACGAATAAGCATTTGTCAATGCCAGATGTTCACTTGCTGCACCGTGGCTATTGTAGAAGGAGGGGGGATTTCAGAGGAGTGATATCTCTGAAAAAGAGAGCCCTTGCTCTCAAATTGCCTTCCAATAAACATTGATTGATTGATTGATTGATTGAAACATCTTACTTATGGAAGCACATGCTGAAGTGCAGAGTTGCTCTTTAAAGATAAAAGATCATGCTGGTATATTACCAGGTGGAATAACAGTGTTGTCCATAACTGTGTAACATATTCAGTGTTTCCTGCATATTGCTTTGCTAGTATCTAAGCTACACACTACCAGCCATTCAATCATCTACATTTCACATACATTCACATATCGCACATAGCTATATACACACAGACATATCGCCAAAACCATGCAAACTTCTGAAATGTCAGGGCTTTGTATTCTGTATCATTTCCATAGCAGGGAAATGCAAACAATACTGTGCAAATGACTTCATGGCATGTGCTGCCAAGAGTGAGCCAGCAGTTGATAGTGTATCTCTCTGATGTAGCAGCAGCATTTCTACCACTGGCGCACACTATCTCCACCTCAAGCCTTTTTAGACTGAAGCTGCGGCAGCGCCTTACCTTTTTTTTTATGTGTGCTGTGAACTCCACACATTTCCCACCAAAGCAATGTGCTGTAATGAAAAGAAGGAGGCGGGTCTGCGGTCCGCGAAACACCCACACTTCAACCCGAGCAGATCAGTAGCGACACAGGGAACTTTCATAAGGTAACCAGAAAGGGGCTGGACCATTTTAAAGAGTCAGCGGAGGAGCATGACATTGGCCAAGCTGTCAGGGAGGGGGCGGGGCTGTAGTTAAGTCACTGCTTAGTTCATTTTAAAAATGTTTAACTGATTCATTCTGGTGAAGAAGTGAACAGAGTAGTAGATTGGGAGTAGTGACAGCAGATGTGTGTGAAGCATGGGGCTTCTCACAGTGCAGGCCAGCTTGCTTACTAGGAGCTAATATTTTGGTATTCTATTTAGAATTTTGCAGCAGATATAAGAACGACATATGAACTTACTAAGTGCTTAGACCCGGGTAGAGAGAGTGCGGTGGGTGGCAGGAGCCGCCAATAAGTAAAGCCGCACGGTGGGTAATGTTGAAGCCTGGGGTGGGGGGCAGAGGAGCCAGGACTGGGTGAGTGTGTGGCGGGTGGCAGGAGTCGCATATATCCCTGGTACTGGTGTCAACTCTAATGCGCATGCCCAGAGTTATGGCTATAGAAAGAAATGAAGAACTCTCTCACTGGAGCGGTTCCTTTCTTTCAACTACAGAACATGCCACGTCAGCAAGCAGAACTACTGTCATGACCAGAGTGCCTGATCATTGGTATACTCTGCCAAGCCCATTGCAGTTTTAGCTGTAATTGGCTTGGCAGTGACACACCTCTAAAATGCCGTTAGTAGCAAGATGTTCCTTGCCCAAGTGCAACTGAACGTAATGAGATATGACCATACCAGGTTTCTTATTATTCAGAAAGGACAGAGTAAAGGGCATGGGAAACCCTGTTGGTGCTAGCAGCGATGGAATGGGAAACAAATCAGGACTGTGGTGGTCTATAGACCACCACATCAGGATCAAGGGGCAGGCAAGGAACTGGGTGAGACACTAAGCAAGGCAGCCAATTTAGCGGAGGTGGTGGTATGGGACTTTAATATGCCAGATGTTGACTGGAAAGTTCCAGTTTCAGCAAGTACTAGGAATCGACACCTGGTGGATGCATGCCAGGAGGTATTCCTAAATCAGCTAAACTGGGGCCCCAACAAGGGATGGATTTTGTACTCAACAACCCTGAGAAAATATAGAATGTAATAGTCCAGGAACCATTTTTAGATCCAGTGACCACAGAAAAGTGGCGGTGGAAGGCACACACAATAAAGGTGAAGGCGGATTCCGACTGGATGATGGGACTGTTTAAAAGAAGCATGAGGAGAATAGAACAGGTAGAAGGGGTAGCAGAAAAATGGGAAGAATTTTTAAAAAGTAATTCTAGAGGTGGTAGAAAGCTCAGTTGGGCAGGTATTGAAGGGGGAAAGGGCACAGGGCCCAGTGCAGTTCTTGGCTGAAGTAAAGATGGTGGTAAAAGCCAAAAGAAGAGGATTTGTGAAGTATAGAGGAAGCCGGGGGTGGGAGGGGGTAATAGGAAGAAGCACCTGGAAGCACTAAAGGAAGCCAGCAGGAAGGTAAGGGAGGCCCCTTGAGAAACGTCATGCTTAGACCCGAAGCACCAGGGTTTTTGGTGCTGCACTTTTCTGCCAGTAAAACTGTGAGTTATATTTTAGTACTTTAGTTTGTATTTTTTCTGGCCTGAGTGCAATGTCCTGTGTTTTTGCTCATTTCTGTCTCCATATTTGCACCAGCTGCATGCTGCTATGAGCATGTAGGCTCTTTGTGTTTTTCAAGGCAGAGATGGAACTCCAGCTTGCAATGGAAGTGAAGCAAGGGGAAAAGGCATTCTTCAGGTACATCTGGGTGAAGTGTAAGGTTAAGGTGGGTATGGTGAGGCTAAAGAATGTGGAAGGATGGTATGGTAGGAGAGAGGCAGCTCGAATACAGAGATACTGAACAAGTACTTTTATTCATTATTGCGGAATTGTGGGGTTAAGAGGGGGAAAAGGGAGAGCAAGTGCTCAAGAAGCATGGGGAAAATAATGAGAATCAAGTGTTGGAAAAGCTGACATGGCTGAAAGTAGGTAAATCTGTGAGACCTGATGGCTTACACTTGAGGATGCATATGGAGGCAGCAGAGGTGATAGCAAAGTCACCTACAGACATGTTCAGTTGCTCACTGACCGTGGGTGTGGTCCCTATAGGCTGGAGGATAGCAGATGTGGTCCCTCTACACAAGAGCAGAAGGATGGATGAGCCTTTGTTCTATAGATCAGTCAGCTTGACATGTATACTGGGAATGATTATAGAGTCTATACTAAGGGAGTGACTAGTAGGCTTCCTCAAGTGAAATGGTCTACAGGAACCCCAGTCAACATTGGTTCATGAGGCGAAGGTCTTGCCAGACCAATCTGACCAATTTCTTTGACTGGGTGACCAGGGCAGTCGATAAGGGACAGGCAGTTGATGTAGAATACTTGGATTTCAGCAAGGCCTTTGACTTGGTTCCCTACAGGAAGCTTCTCAAGAAGCAAAAGGACTAAGGGGTGGAAGAAAAATTGTCAACTTGGGTAGAGAACTTATGTGGGGAAAAACACTAAGGGTAGTGATAAATGGTGAGCTTTCAAAGGTAATGGACGTAACAAGTGGAGTACCTCAGGGGTCGGTGCTGGGCCTGGTCCTTTTTAATTGTGTTCATTATGACATAGAGGAAGGCATTAAGGGAAAGACTTGGCTCTTTGCAGATGTCACAAAGATCTGCACAAGGGTGGACACAGACACAATAAGGGAGCTCATGGAGGATCCAGACAGGTTGGAGAGCTGATCAAAGATCTGGTGGTGGGGTTTATGCTAAAAAAATGTTAGGTAATGCACACTGGGAAAAAAAACACATGAGTGCAGTACAAAGGTGGGGGATATTGCTTGAAAGCACCATAAGGGAGAAGGACCTAGGGGCCATAATATCAGAGAGCCTACTGTAACAGAGCTGTGGGTAGGGCAGACAGGATACTGTGATATATAGGGAGGGGGACATGCAATATAAGCCAGGAGGCGATCCTCCCATTGTACAGGTCACATGTATGGCCACATCTAGAATACTGCACAAGATACTGGAGTCCACACCAGAGGCAAGGCTGTGAAAAGTGGAGGTAATACCGCTCAGAGAAACCAAGATAGTTCATGAACTAGGGGGCAAGATGTATGAGGAGGAGCTTCAGAATCTGAACATCTAGATCATCGAGAAAGGGAGGGAAAGGGGAGACATGATTAAAACATACAAATACCTGCACGATATCGTTAAAGTGGATGACGAGATATTTTTCTTCTTGAGCATCAAATACAGGTGCAAGGGGAAACTCACTTAAGCTTGCAGGGAGAAACTTCAGGAGGGAAGTCCGCAAGCAGTTTTTCACAGACAGGGTGGTTAAATGAGAGGAAAACCCTGCAGTAGGCAGTGGTTCAGGCCCAGTCAGTGAGCAGCATCAAGCAGGGATGAGGCAAGCATATGGGATTAGTTAGAAAAGGGGTGGCATTAAGCTGTTCCGTCAGCATAGCAGTAGTGCTGCTGCTCTTGACGCTGGCGACCTGGGTTCATACCCCGAGCCTGAGTCAGCCGTGGGAGGAGGATTGAGTGTCTGATGGACTGCTCTTCTCCTCTGGGGTGGGGGTGGAGTAGGGGCAGTGCCCAATGTTAGCATGGTCGCTAGTGGCAGCTAGGGGACAGACCTCTGGGACCGCAAATGGGAGTGGGGACGTGGCATATGACTGGCATACTGTGTACTGAAGCATGTGCAGCACCGCCATTGACATCATTGCACACTGGGTCCTCCACACCATGGGGAAAGGGAGCAAAATGGAAAGAATTACCCTGGCTGGCAAGATGATTCTTCAACCCCTCACAGGCCCCACACTGACGACCTGGCATGGCTCCAACCAGATCTTGTCTGGTGGGTTAACCTCGGCTCTCTGCCACTCTGCCATGGAGGATAATCCATGGGGGAAGCTGGAGATGGTAAGCCCAGGGATGCCGGGTGACGGGGCTTGTTGGAGTTCGGGAGGGAAGTCAGCCAGGGCAGGAGGAAAAAATTAATGATGACAAAGAAAAGGGATGACGCAAATAAATGATGGGATGGCCACTACAGTCTGTGCAGAGTAATTGGGTAGTGTGGGCAGACTGGAATCACCAATGGGCTTTAATCTACTGTCATAGTCTGTGTATCTATGTATCTGGAATGGGCCAGTCTGAAGGTACAGTAGGCATTTTAGCTCTCTAATGGCTAAAATTCTCATGTGAGGCTCGACTTCTGTTGAGTACCTGCAGCTGTTAAACTCATCTCCAGCAGATTTTAAAAGAACAAGATTGCAGAAAGTAAACAAACTTTCTAGAAACCTGCCACAGAATTCCAGTGCTAGCTCAGTGAGAATTACTTACTGAGTATAGAATTTCAGCAAACGTATCACAGAAATCCATCAGGTGTGACAAGTGAACTTCAATGGTGTTTTTCTTTTACTTATGCTTTGTGCGCCTCCATTCTCTCAGCCTGCATCATGCCCTTTCTCAGGCTGCATGGAGCCCTGGCCCCATCACCCAGCCTTCTCCCAGGGCTCATTTGCCTCTGCGTTGCCCCTCAGAAAGACTACAGTTGTGTACAAGGAGCCAGTCTGGGTCGGCAGGTGCAAGTGCAGTCTGCAAGCTCCATGAGGGCTGTCATTTTGTGACATCTGAGGTTTTTTTCTGCTTTTTCTGGTCCCAACCTGTGCATGCTAGAGCCGACGTGAGTGCATGGCATCAGTGTTGGCTTAGCCAGTGGTGTCTTGCCATACCCCTGTGTGCATGCTGGCCTGGACTGCCACCTGTGATCACCCATGTTGCAGCGGCGCAGTGGTAGTGAGTACCCACCTCCCTCCTTCCATCCCTCCCCAGGGTAGGAGAGCGTCCTGTGGAATGCTCAATCCTCCCCTCCCACTGGCCCTCTGACAACCAGGGCTCGTTCCGAACACAGGTCACTGGCATTGTGAGCAGTAACACTACCGCTGCGCCAATGGGACAGAAACTTCAATGGTGTTTAAAGTAGCAATACTAAATGAAAAAAAAATCTGATATTTTGCAACAGTCTGTTTTCTGTGCTCTGTTGAGCACTTACCTGGTCATCTTTCTTCTTTTCCCTGTACTATCAACCCGTAATTTGCTAAATTTTTCTTTGTTTTTGTTTACACTTCTCCCAGCTGCTATGTTGAATTGGAACTCTCTGCTGCCAAACGTGCATGCACATGACTTGCAGTACTGCACAGGGACAGCAGGAATGCATAGTATAGGGTCCCACAGAAGTAAATAAAAGACGTGATGCAATGTGAGGGGGAACTTGGCTGCAAATTAGGCAGCAGCCATATTTACTGTGGATCCACAACAATGGAAATACATTTTAAATATCTAAAAAAACTAAAGCTCACTAGAAATAAATATTTACAGATATGGAAACCAGAACTGTGGCTGCATGCTTCCAGCCAAAAAACAGAATTTTAATAATCACTTCCTGATTATCCAGTGCTGCTGCTTTAAGAAGTGCAATTTATTGGGACCATCCTTGATGAAAAAGAGTGGAGAGGGAGACAGAGAGATTTGATGGGAATCCCAATGTTGAAAGACAAGGCAAGGTCTTGTTTTCAGTATACCAGTGCTGTATAGCCTTTCAGGCATAGACACCCTTTCATTATATACATAACAGAGGTAGTTTATAACTAGTAATTATTCCATGTTCAGGTGCCACAGTCGGGACTACAGGGTTTGAGGGCATCATGCCACATTTCATGACAGACATCATGACCAAGTTTTGCTCATGAAAGGGCACTTGCCATATAACATGTAGAGGTTTCTTCGGATTGCTGGGCCTTCTCTTATTTATTTATTTGCATTCAGTCTAGGAATTACAACCCTTTGAGTCAGGGACTCATTTACAAAGGCTCTGCGTCAATGACATTAGTTAGGACATACACAGAGACAAAGTACAGTACAGAGGCAACCATGGGCTAAACAAATTCAGGGTGCCATCGGTAGAGCAAAACAATCTATTACAATATTTTTTATAGAGTTTTGATAGTAGCAGAGAGTCCAAAGCTATAAATAGTAGTTTAGATTTAGCAGTCACAGTTACTGTTTAACAGGATATGAGTGCACAGCACTGGCTTAAACGGCCCTATCCTAGGGATTTTGAGGGCAGCATCCGGGAGGGAGTTCATCCAGTTGGGGGCCCTGTAGGAAAAGGACCTTTGGCAAGTGGTGGTCCTTGCGAAGGGGATGCGAAAAGTAGAAGTGCTAGAGCTTCTAGTGGCCCTTGTCGGCATGCACTCTTGAAGGAGCGATAAACAGCCTGGGGGAGCCAACTCTAGTTGTGTTTTTTGGCCATTAGGCAGGACTGATAGAGAAATCGCTGCTGGAAATTTAGCCAGAAAGACTGTAGGTAGAGGTCACAGGTATGTGTAAGGCAACTGCAGCCTGTGGCCAGCCAGCAGGCTTTGTTGAGAGTGCGTTTTATGCTGGACAGGGCAGTGTCGGAGGCGGCACCATATATAGTTATGCCATAGTCTACTAGGGGAAGGATGTAGCTAGAGATGGCTAATCGAAGGGCAATGGGGGGAGATAGGGCCTATATTTGTAGAGGAGGCTGATTCTAGTATTAATGGCAGTACAGGTCAGTGCAATATGTTCACGGAAAGTGAGGGCAGAGTCAAGAGTAACCCCTAGGTATTTAAAAGTGAGGACTGCTTCCAACATAGCACCCTGTGAGTTAAGTATGGATAGTTTGGTCATGCTGTTTTTATGTTGAGGGTGGACAAATAGCATGACCTTTGTTTTTTTGTAGTTGAGGACAAGTTTATGGGAGGTGAACCATGATTCTATTGCAGTGAAGGAGCCCTGTAGGGAGTTTTGAAGCTGGGTAGGGTCAGGGTGCTGGCTGAAAATTACAGCATCATCAGCGTAAAGGAGCAGGTGCTCAGTGGAGGCCAAAGGAAGGGAGTTTAAGTATAGGGAGAAAAGAAGAGGGCCAAGGATGGACCCTTGAGGGACACCCGAGCGGACTGGGAGGCTGGCAGAGAGGGTGCTATTTATTTTTACTTGCTGGGTACGGCCATTTAGATAGTTGGTGAACCAGACTGCAGTTTCTTGGGAGACTCCAACAGAGAGGATGGTGTTTACTAGCAGGCTGTGGTTTACGGTATCGAAGGCCTTGGACAGATCAGTGTAGACAGATCCAGCCAGGTCTCCCTGGTCGAGTGCTTCATGGAGGAAGGAGGTAAATTTGAGCAGGGCAGTGGTGGTATTGTGCCCTTTCCGGAAACCATGCTGTTGATTGCACAGTAGGCGGTGTGTGTCCAAATATTCTATAAGTTGATCTGCAGCTATTTTTTCCAGGACTTTTGAGAGAGGGGGAAGTATTGAGATGGGCCTATAGTTACTGGGGGAGGTGCGGTCACCATTTTTGTGAACCGGAGTGATGATCGCTTTTTTCCATGAGGTTGGGAACTGTCCAAGGCATAGGGACATGTTCAGTATTTTTGTTAGAGGGGTAAGAACTGCATCAAGGGTTAAGGAGAGCAGTTTGGCATCCAGTGAATCACCACTATGTCTTGACTTTCCAAGGAATTTGGCGAGATATGATCGAGCAACATTCGGGGCGATTGTCTTGAAATAAAAAGGTGGAGTATTGAGGGGTGGTGGAGAGTGTCCACGCTAAAGAAGTCAGGTGGGAGGATAGAGCTGAGGTCTGAGAAAGAGACATTTAAGGCATTAGCTATTTTGTCAGGGTCTTGGGTGGTGACACCGTCAACAGTAATCATGGAAGGAGGAGGGCCGGGAGACTTTCCACTTAGTTCCTTCATGTTGTCCCAGAACCTCTTCCCATCGCCCCAGGTGGCAGTGAGGTTGGATTGATAGTAAGCCGTCTTAGCCTTGCGGATTGCCCAGGTGCATGAGTTTCGGGCAGCATGGTACAGTTGACGGTCAGAGGGGTGACCAGACTCGATGGCACGGTACCATAGGTTATCTCGAGCCTTCATTTGGTCGATTAAGGAGCGGTTTACCCAAGGGGAGGATTTTGTTTTTTCCAGTTGCTTAACGAAGGGGGCAAAGATGTCATAGGCAGCTTGGTGGGAGCTGATGAAGAAGGACAGGGCAGCTTCCACTGACGTCTGGTGGTCAAGAGGGGACCAGTCGAGGTTGAGAAGATAGTTTTGAAGATGTGTCAGTGACCCCTTCTTTAGCTGGTGATGCAGGGAGATCCTGTGGGGGGGGGCGGCTTCCAACTATTTGACCAACGGCAGGTGACAGGGGAGTGATCACTGAGTGCGTCAGGGAGGACCTGGATGTCATGGAGATGCTCTGGGTGGTTTATAAGGATGAGTTCAATAAGGGAACTAGTGCCCCTGCGGCGGTCTAATCAAGTGAGGCTAAGGACCATTTGTGAGAGATTTTGGGCAGTGGCTGCATCCCTGATAGGGGATGTGTGGGAGGTGAGCCAGTTTGTGTTGAAGTCTCCTAGGGCAATAACCTCCGACTTTTTTGGAAGTTGTGCAGTGAGGTTCAGAATGGAGGAGAAAGCCTCCTTTTGGTGGTGGGGGGGTATGTAGAGTGACATCAGGTAGAGAGATTTACCCGATTTTCCAACTGGTATCCTAAGGGTTTAGTGCAGGAATCTGGACACCTTGTAGGTGATCCCAAAGGTACAGCGCACCACCACCACCCCGTCTATTCAATCTATCTGATCTGAATAGTGTGTAGCCCAGTATAAAAACAGCCGAGTTAGGGATTTTTGGGGAGAGCCATGTTTCAGAGACTGCGAGGGCATCAGGGGAGTGGAGGCAGACCCATGCTTGAAGTGGGGTGAGATTGTTTTGGAGGCTACATATATTTATGGCAGCCAGTCGTAGCCCTTTTGGTTGCGTTGAAAGGCAAGGGCCAGGATTGGGGTGTATGTTGCCCATCAATAGCAGTAAGATGATGAAAGTCCTGGATAGGGCACTTTTTTGAGTGTCAGTTTGTAGTTACGCGGTGTATGGCCAGTACGATGGGGAAGTTTGTTGATAGGAAGGGCTCAGATAAAATGCAGAAATTCATGACTATAGAGCATAGGGTTGGCCATGGTTTCTGGGGGTGGATGGCTAGGAGCAAGTGGGGGGTGAGGTGGGAGAGACGTGGTTACAGAGGGGGGAGTGATCACAGGGGGAGGTGGTGAGGTGTTTTACAGGCATAGAACAGGGGGTAGAACACTGAGGGGAGGGGTAATGGAGAGGATAAGGAGTAAAGATATCATTTTGCGATAGAGAAAGAGGTATCCTAAGCAATAGGCGTGAGTATATATAATGCAGGGGGTAGCGGTGAACAGAGCTATAAATTACATGCCATATTAGGGGTCTTAGAGATGGCCTTCCACCATTTGGAGTGGAAATTTATGTTCCATGAGTTAGAGGAATACAGTTTGGGGCTAATAGATGCTGGTCTGTATAAGGCTAATTTATCTGAAGCTAGAGGTAGGGTTATTAAAGAAATAATGCCTGGCAGGGTGGGTGTTATGCTGGGATAACATCACACCTTGTGAGGGCATCCAGCACCCAAGAAGGAATGTTATCCCAGCATAACACCCACCCTGGAGGGCATTATTCCTATTATACAATGGCTTGTTGTTTTATACAGAATAAAAAGAATAATTTTAAAGAATGTTTTTGTTTGTGTAAAAATATTTTTGTTTCTTAAGAGAAGGAGCAGACAGTGGAAATGCAGAGGACGCAAATCATCAAAAAAAATCAGCTGGGCTGTTATGCCAGGAGAACATCCCTGCTGTGATGGCCAACTGACCAATCAGAAGCTAGGATTCTTTCTTGCCATTGTATAATCACTAATAGTACTGGTGCAAGAGGTTCCTTTTTCGCCACTGATATATATTTCAATGATGAAACCTCTTGGTTCCCTCATTTGAAGATTTGATAAAATGAAAGACATATCAATTGGGGATGCAACAGCAGTCAAGAATAATTAGTATTTCAAAACATTTTGTTAGAAAGATCCCAAAATGTTACCAACAGGCAATTCAGACATCATCAGTCAGTGACTTTTCAGCCAAGTACCATGTAAATTAATCTGTCTGTGGTACTCCCTGTCACGTGGGATGGTCTGAACATGTTAACAGAGATTGCTAGTTCAATTCAGTATCTTTTATTATGTTCAGCAAATCTTTGCCATTACATATACTTTACCATTGACTTGTACAAAAATGTTAGACGTATACAACCAGAATAGTGATCCAAATATATTGAGCTTTTACAACTTAAAGTTGGCAATTAGGACAAGCAGCCTCACTGTTATGTGAACAAACTTCATTGGACTCTGTTAATAATATAATAGTTCAGTAAATATCAAAAATAGCATACTAAATATCGGCCTTGGGTTTATCTTTATCATAGGCTGGTGAACCAGTACTGTATACTGAAACTAAAGGTGGGCAAGCCAGGTTTTTTTTTTTTTTTACCTAGAGCCAAGCCAGAGCAGAGCCAGGGGTCTGGCTTGACTGTACAAGCCAAAACATGAGCTGAGTCCTGGCTACTGCAGGCTGTTTTCTGCACAGGAGTTGAACATTTCAGACACTACACTGACTGCTCAGGCTGATGGAAATGCTTACTTTGAGCATAACTGGCTTGGCTTGACCTTGGCTCTCAGTTGCTTATAGAGGTCAAGCCAAGCCATGCCAGGCACTAGGCTCGAGCCAGGCTTGATCCTGGTCTGGCTTGCCCAGCTTTAATTGAAACTTAATGGGAGTGCAGAGTGACTCAAAAGTTGTCAAGCAAAAGCAAAGCAACCTTTGCTAACCTGGATTAAGCCCAGGTGAAACTGGCAATTTTTCTATCTGAGTGGCTCAGGTCTGGCTACCTATATTCCTTCTCAAGTGACCATTTGGTCTAGAAAGGTTGATTCACGTATGTTTGACATACTGAGTATAACACTTGCACAAAAAGATCATTGTATTGGTGCATTGTATTACCTATCCCCTTCCTTTTATATTTGAGGACATCTTTGAAGAAGTAACTGAACTTAAGGAGGACAGTAATGCGATTTTGAGTTAAACATCTAGGCCCACATATTCAGAGCTGGATGTTTGCACTGCCAACCAGTAGTACTGTGTGGTGAATAAGGCACCTTCAACCCTATGCAATATTCAAACAGCATCCTATGGCTAGAACTCGGTAACTGAATATAGGGCCATGTCAGCGCAGCACATAGTGACTGTACACTGTGCTGACACAACCCGTGGCTGAATATGGCTCACCGGGGAGCCTGCTGGAGATAGCACTGCCCAAATGGGATAGCATCTGGGCTTCTGTGGGCCATATTCAACCCTAGCATGTTAATGAGCCCATTGGGCATGCAAGGTGCTAAGCGGTCATTTGCATACGCATTATGGGCTCATTAGCATGCCATGCAGCCCCTTAGCACCCAAGCTGGGTATTAGAATAACAGATTCCTTGACATCTAGTGGTCCCCAATCATCCACACTTGTAATATCTTTAACTTCCTTGGCATCTCGTGGTCCCCCACCCCTGATCACCCATACTTGCAATATCTTTATCTTCCTGGCATCTAATGGTTTCCCCTCCACCCCCAATTACCGTACTCATAATATCATTATCTTCCCTGGCATCTGATGGTCCCCTCACCCCATCTCGATCACCCATGCTTGTAATATCTTTATTTTCCTTGGTGCCTACGGGCTGTCTCCACATACAGTAAGTGAATGATAGCAAGTTTTAACTTAGTTTTTTTTTTAATATATTTTAGAGACACAGTGGGATCAAATCAAAGCCCTGGTTTATCTAACTCTTGGTCAGTTTAGACCAGTGAATTCTGCTGGATAACCGACCCCCTCGGAGTCTCACTGACCAATCAACTCTCCATCATTTCCTAAGCAATTTTATAAAGGGGAGTATCTGGCCAATAACTGTTTGCTGGCAGTGATTCTGTACCTGTTGTCAGTCATTCAAATTAATATAATTTCCTTAAAGGGGATCACAGATGTGTCCAGTCTCATACATTCTGAATGTCCATGAAAAGATCTTTCAAACAAGGTACTGGGTGGTTGTTTTAGATCTTGGCAGTCCTACTATAAATATCAAAATCATTCGGGAATAAAATCAAGGTCGCAGCCATTTAATGGAATCTTGAAACAGAAAGTGATGTCACTGAAGAGCAAACTATGTGTTAAGTACAATTCTCCCTTTAGAGACAGCACTTTCTTTTTCAAGATTCTGCTGCTGCTTTTATATAAAACTGAATGCTTTACATCTCAGGACTGCTGAGAGCTGAGGGTAATCCCAGAACCTCATTAGAAATATATTTTCATTGCCTTTAGAATTTAGGGGATCTGGCAGACTTAATCTTCTTCAACATAATAGCCTTCCCTAAGCTATGGGGATAAGAAAATCTTCAGTCCCACCATGGAAAAATTCCAGAACAGACTTATTGTAATATAGGAGCAATTAAGTGTAATATTGTTAAATGAATGTTTACTCACACAACATTATTTAATGTTGTGTATGAGGACAGGTAGTCTGTGCAAAGCAGTGCCATGTAGTAGTTAAATCTCTGAAAAGCAGGCAAAGCTGTGGTACTGTAATTATAACAGAGACCTCTAGTGGTGGTCTATGGAGTAGCAAGCATGACAGTCAATGGAGCGCTCAACCCTCCCAGTGAGGGAGAATTTGCCTTTAGCTGAATGGTTAGAGTTGCTGCCTTCAGCACTCAGGGTTCCCGGTTTGATTCCCAGCAAGGGCTGGAGGTGCATTTGGCCGAATAGAGAGGAGACAACCATATATAACTATTGCCCCATATCTTCACACTAAACAGCAAGAACTGAACCATATAGAAACATAGACACTGATGGCAGAAAAAGGTCTCATAACACATCTGGTCTGATCAACCCTATGCTAGTGGTCACTCACTCCCCCTTCTCTTGTGTTGTCCTCCACACCCACATTTACCAGCTCTAGGTGTGTATCCCACCCATGCTTAAATTCCACTACTGGTCTGGCACAGACCACCTCCCATGGTAATTTATTTCACTTTTATAACACACTCTATATAGAAATATTTGTACTGAATGTTCATTTTCAATCTTTCTCCCCCCACCAGTTTCATGCAGTTCCCTTGTGCCTGTGTACCAGTGTTGAAATTACGGAGGAGGTGGGGGTTGGGGGGCTTGCCAGGAGTTGGCCTTAATAGGTCTGAAGTGAGCTCCAGTAGCCCATTAATAACTGCCATTGCCTTGTATTGGGAATGGGGGCTCAGTGTAAAGATGAAACCCTTATGCCCCCCATAGCTCCCAAAGTTCATGAAGTGAGATTCCAACACTACGTTAACACTCACTGTAATGTCAATTCACTGGTGTCCACCTAGCAGATGTAGAAACCTGTACGTCTGTGGTGTCACCCCTCGTGGCCTCCAGTATGTACATGTTGAGGTCCTGAAGCCTTTTCTTATAGAGTTTCCCATTCTGACCCTGAATTCCCTTGTTAACCTTACTCTGCACTGCCTCGACCCTGTTGTTATCCTTCATTAAGTGCAGACTACAGAACTGCATGCAGTATTCCAACCAAGTGTTGCCGCTTCAGGATTCTGAACAATGGCAGGATCACCTCCTTCCTTCTGCTGGTGATCCAGTCTTTGCACCCAGCATTCTTTTTGCCCTCTCCACTATTCTTTTGCACTGCGCTGATTGCTTCAGGTTGTCTTCAGTTAATACCCCAAGGCCCCTCTCCTTTGTTGTCTTTTCCAGGCCCTCCACCCCAACCCTGTACTCAGTCCACAGTGGTTCCTGGCACCGTTGTGCACAACTTTGCACTTTATTGCATTAAATTTCAGCTGCCAGACCTTGGACCATTTCTCAAGCCTCCCTTGATGCTCAGTCAGTACCCTTATACCCTCCTCACTGTCCACTCTATGCAGATTTTCATGTCATCTGCAAAGAGGCAGATCTTTCCCAGCATTCCCTCCCCAATGTTGCAGATGAAAATATTAACCCTTTGAGTGCTAAGTATGTTTCAAATGCATACATTTTGGAAGTATATATATACAGTAAACCTGTTGCATTGTATGGATTAAAAATAACTGAGCCTAAGATGGATCCCTGAGCTGGACAGCAACATAATGTATGTACTTTATTTCCAGAAAGCATGCTTTTGTGCCCATAATAACCAAGAAAAATTCTGAGAATCCAATTAATCTCTGTTTTATAAATGGGGGAGGGCTTTGTTTACATGAATTCCTAAAAAATACTATTTATGAGAGGGTTAGTTTTGTCTGATGTTGTGCAGACTTTTCTTTCTAAACACGCATGGCACCCAGTATTTTATTGAAACCCGTGGTGCACCCGGTTGCTATGTATAGCATTTGTGCTCCAAACTTGTTATTGTTATTTACAGAGAGAGAATGAAATCTGCTTTTGACTTCAGGTGCACCCTAATCCCTGGTTAATGGCAGCAAAGCTGACAATTTGTTTTGCATTATTACAGTGTCTGTTGTAGAATATCCCACATAATTAAAGGCACAACCTCTCTCAATTATTGACATTGTCACAAGGGTGCTGCGCGTGACTGCAGTATATAACATTAGGAGACAGGATTGGGAGAATTTATTTTTTCACTCAGTAGGAATAATGCAGGATTAGGGGGCGAAGAACAGTAATTAAGCAATATGACACAGCAGTGGTATAGGGCTGTTAAAAGATAAGCATGCACCTAGGGGAGTTCTGAAGTTCAGCACAAAGCCATTTGTCTCTAACCTCTTCTGTAGCACAGTCAGCTTTATCACAGCTGCACACCTCAAAAATCCTTGTTACTGTTATAAAACTGAGTCTCAAAAACTTTTTTAGCACACACACACACCCCGATTTAATTTCACTTGTGTCTGGCTGTGAGCTGTGAAAGGGGTGCTGTCAATCCTTCAGGGGCTAAGTCTGTCCCTTTTTAACAAAAGGTGGGAGGGTTGACATTTTCATAAACACAGAAGACAATTCTGTGTTTTAAATCTATAAACTTAGTTTTATTTCAAGCCAGCAGGAAGAACAACACTGTCTGAACATGGCTCAACTTGCAGAGAAGCAAAATGACACCCTCTTGTGCAAGGACTGTCCTTTGGTAGCCCACAGACAAGGAAACCGTGCTGTTAAGTGTTCTTCAAGCCCCTGAAGAGGATGTATGGACTGGACTTGGAGGTGTGGTTGGAGAGACTGGGCTTGGAGGTGAGGCTGCAGAGGCAGCCACCTATAGGGCCATCTTTTCGATGCCTGCTCCACTTCGCTTCTCGACCCTCTAGTCAAACATTTGTGCTTCTCCCTCTGCTGTGCAGGGAGGCTCACAGTGGTGGAGGGAGACTGGCAGGTGGCTCAGAGTCAGGGACACAGAAAATGGCCCTCATAGAAGTTGGAACTGTGCCAGTAGCAGCATAGTTGGAGGGTTCAAGAGGGGTGAGGGAGAAAATTCTAAAAAGACATGATTTGTTTATCCAAATATGACCGAATAATTACTTTGCTTTACCAGGAAGTGAAATGGTTTGTTTGACCTGTTTTTAGGCATACATGGGGAATACTTGGAACATTAACATAATCTCAACATACATGACAGAATTGCAGTGTTATGGACTATAGATATACAAGATATGAGCACTCTGAACATAGTTCATGGCTTCAAACCTGATTTTAAGCATTACATGTACTGTAGAAGTGGTTATTTAATTTATTTAATTTTTGTTAACTGGGTGGGTACACAGGGTCAAGGGCCTGTTTTCAGGCATGACCTAGGCTCGTACAAACACAACAAAAACCAGCATTTGTCAGTGCCAGATGCTTGCTTGTGTAACCCCTAGATGGCGCTATCCCAGGGGCTACTACCCCTGCCTGATTTGCCACTAACAGTTTGAGGGGCCTGGATCCAATGGCGGGTGCCTCCACCCAGAGGTCAGGGTTTGCAATAGTTAAACTTACTTGGTCACAGCCCTCTGGGACACTGCAACCCCCCTTTCTTCCCACTAGTGGCCCACACAATATATCAGAATTACCTTCACAGTATACACTACTCCCCCAGGGCTGGTTCAGGCACTGGGACCTCCTGTAGAATAAGATACAGTGCAACAATCACAGTACAATACTTTAACATAGACAAATACCTCAGGCAGTATAACTTTGCTGAAACAAGCAGCTCTGATTTATTTAGGGGAATATAACAAGGACAGGGGAAATCAGGTTAATTAGCTTATCACTTTACTCATCTACCTATGGCTCTGTGCACAGGCCTATCCCTACCAGTTACTGTCCCTGGGTACCCAAGCCCTAGTGGCTAGTCCAAACCGTGGCAGCTGGTAGGGCCCTTTCCCACAGAGAAAAGAAAATTAGTTTAAACAGTCAGCAGTAGTGATTCCATTTGGATTCAATGTGGCAATTCAACAGGAGTGACCCTGAATTAGTACTCACGACCTCCAAACAAGATAGGGTCCTTCAATGTCAGCAGGGCTACCTTGATCCACGAGACTCCTCACACATTTATATGGCAAACTGCAACAGGCAAAAGTCCTTTAATGGCAGCAGGATTCACTTGAGGTACACAAGCCTCTTCACACATTTATATGGTAAAACAGAAAGTACTATACCAGGCAGGCTGCTTCTCACCCCGATCGCCAATTACTGCACAATACCGGGAGAACACACAGCAGATTCAGTTCCTGACAGACCGAGTGCAATTCAGCAATTTCTCCAGTCTTCTACAGGGTGAGCCTGGTTTCTACTCTTCAGATATCCTTTGATTCTCTTCACAGGACGGATTCAGTCCTAACAAGCAGTTACACAAACTGCAGACCGGAACTCTGGGCCTTGCACACGTTTCCCGACTAAAACTGCACACTGAAAAACACAGGGCTCCTTCCTTCTTCACTGCCAGAGCTCAACTGAAACTCCAACAGACAAAACCGGCACTTCCTTTGAGTTCCTCCCAGTTCTTGACTGGATTGGCTGTCACTCACAATAGACTGCTCCTGTTGGTCCAAAAGGCTCAAGTCTAAACTACATCTCCCAGAGTCACTGCCCATACAATCCTCTTGTGGCTGGCTCAGATTATGAGTCCAAGTTCTGATTCGTCCAAGGCACCATTTTAGAGCTAGCTTACCCACACTGATTGGTCCAGTTCAGCAGTTCAAAACCAGAATGGGGAACTAGGCAGACACAGTTCTGACTGCAAAGAAAGCAGGTTAGACAAACTGTAATTTCATTATTACTCTAAATGGTTTCTGGCAAACAGTTACATCTTTCAGATAGGTTCCCTTTGCACACCTAGTGACTGCAAAAATGGAGTGAATTGGCAGCAGCTCGAGTGGTAGTCAATCAAAGAAACACACAGTCCCCCATACAAATTAATTATGTCTGCAAGCAGACAGCTCTTAAAGAGACAGTACCAGAGGTTCTAAAAACACTCACTGATAAATGGCTTAAACGCCAAACACCATTCAGGCTTGGAGCATTCAAGCAAGCTCCTGGAAGTCTTTTGGGAACCCCCATTTGCAGGGGGGTTACACCTGCTTGCAGTGTAACAGGGCTTTAAAGAGCTCCTGGTTTTGTTGGCACAATGCTGAAAAACATAATAGCTAGATACACTTTAGCTTATATTGCACCCTTTTAGTAATTGCCACCCTTCTTTATTACTAAGGACATTTGCCTGGAAACAGGATCTCTGCCCTCTTTGCTCTGTCCGATTGTCTTCTGCAGTCACAGTTCTGTTTTATGATATCCTAATCTGTTGCTGTGGAGATAATTATGATGTCACAAACTTGGCATTATGATGTCATATGTAGACAAACAGCCAAAGTTAATAAAGTCCAAGGGACAGTAATCTTGTTTTTATAGCACTTTTTTCATTAATAAAGTAAAAGGGGAATGAATTGTGCAAAACATAATTCTGGCTGAATGGTACAGAGGATGAAAGCACGGAACCATAAAACAGTGGGTCTGCAAGTTCAGACCCCCTCAGAACCACACACAATATTGTCTATGGAAATCTGTGCTACAGTAAACTTGTAGCCGGGCCTGTATCATAGATGGCTGAGGCAATGGATGCCTCACCTCATGCCATACCAGTGACCAAGGTTCGGGAACGGACCAAGGTTGCTCAGGGACTGATTGGTGGAAGGAGGATTCAGCACCCTTTGATGGATCTCCTCCTTCGAGGTGGGGGCAATGTTTGCTGCTGCTTGGTTGCCACCTAGGGAAGGGAAGGGAAGGTGGCTCAGCAGTGGTCACCAGAACTGAAAGTCAGAGACAACCATTGAAAGGGTGCACCGTCTTCACGGCACAAGTGTGCACCATTGCAGGCCACTGGCTCTGACTCAGGGGGAGTAATGGTCAAAAAAAGCACCCCTGTCTGCTGGATGATGCGGCAACCCTAGTGGCACCGCACCTCCACCATCTATGGCACCCACCATGGTGTAAGTCCTACAGGTGGGGTGAAGTGGCTGGGGTTTAACAGCAGAAGGGGGCCCTTGGGGAGGGGCTGGAGGATAAAGTCCATATGAAAATAAAAGGATTGCAAAAATAAATAAATAAACTGTATTGTGTCTAACTCTCACTTATTCAAAGTTATCCAACTGGTATTAGTTTTTTTTCTGAAGGGAACATGATCAATATTAATTTAAATCAACTATTGCTGGTGTTTTCTGTTCATTATTGATGTGCTGATAACATATTTTAAGCTATTATATTTGCATTCTGCATATATTCTGCGTGCTGTTTTTTCCCCCAGTTCTTTTCTGTGATTTCAAATAGGTGCTTCCTGTCATTAGCTACACACACACACACACACACACACACACACACACACACACAAGGCTTGATGTTCATCTTCAAAGCTTGATGATGTCTGCTATCTGGCTAATGGGCAGAAAACCACTGTGATTGGTGGAGCTTTTTCCTTTGCACTACAAAGAGTTTATGTCCATCAGTCAGCTGGTGGGGCTTTTTGCTTTGAACTAGAAGAAGTTTATGTCAATCAGCCATCTAAACACTGTCATCATCAGCTTTCTCAGAATTGGCTTTTGAGAGGCAAGCCTCCTGCATTTTTACATCAAATGACTTATACAGTACACACCTACACAGCCCCCTACACTACAGTAGCAGGATGTTCACCCCTTGCATTTGCACAACCAAACATAATAAGGCACACACACATTATTCACAGATAGGTATAAACGGCGTAGTATGCAGGTATAGAATACAGTTACATGCCAGTATAATTGACAAGATGATCATTTAAGTACATCATGGTAAAGATAGTCATGCAAAGTGGGGCACCAACAGGTGCTTTGAGCCAGTAAGTGTTCATTGAGACATGACTTAGGCAAGCAGTGGTGGCCTCGGAAGTGTAGTAGGGAGATGGGTACTTTTCCAGTGGATTTCGGGATCTGACATTTAAATTGAAACTTGGACAAGGGCATTTTCAGATAAACGACAATAAAAGTCAAATTGGAAGGGCAGCCTAATGGCCCAGTGGGTAGAGCATTCTACTGTCTCTCCAGCTGGGTTCAGGAGTGGACACAGGCTGGATCAGGTGAGCAAAGGTGCTGTTGTGTTGTCGCTGCCCATCAGTGCTTCCAGTTTGGGAAGGTTGGCGTTGTTCTGCTGTCGCAGTGACCCCTGTAGTGGGCGAGTGCCTTGCCTTCTCTGCCTCATATTTGTGAGGCCTGCATGGGCACTGCCTGGTGCCGAGTAGGAGCTGGGTTTTGCAGAGGGAGACATCAGTGTGTCTGGAGTGTCTAAATGATGGTCACTAGCATCCTCAGTCCCTGCTCTGTGTTGATCCCACCAGGCATGTCAGTGCGAGGAGCAGCTGATGGCACTGAGAGCTGCTGGCAGGAGACCCAACAGTGAACTGCAGGTTGCGCTCTGGAACTACAACCCTGTATATAAAAGAAAAGTAGCACGGGGTGCAATGTAGGTGTGATAATTTTTTTTTTTTTAAATAAGAAAATCCTGAAGATCAACTTATTGTTTTGCCATAGCCTTAGTTATGAATTCTAGAATGATATTAGTATATGAGAAATTAGTATTTTGAAAGGCCTGTTTCTCATTGGATGCATTTGTAAAGCCAGCCCAGTGGTATGTAGCATGGAGCTAGGCTGCCTGTTTAGAGACCATGAGGGTCTGGAGACTAGACTCAGGCTTCCACTCCTTGGGCTTGTGGGCAGCTAGCAGTGTATGGAGATGACATGTGCAGTCTCGGAGGGAAATGTGCCAGCTTCTCAGTACTGTCTAGTGCAACTGGCCACCCAGCAACACTGGCATAGGCTGCAAAGGCTGAAGAAGAGAGCATGGTTGGAAAGAGGGGTTCCAAATGAAAGCCCCTGTTCTTTTCCAGCTGGAGTCCATGCCTATGAGTTGGGACCTTTGATGAAGCAGGAACAAATGAAAATATAGTTTCTGTAAAACTAAAAAAAGTAAAGACAAAAATTTGCAAGGGCTGTAATAGTTTGTCTTTTAATGTGGGGTATGTCAAGAGTTACACCAGTTCCCCAGAAGGAACTTGTACGCGTGTGCATGCACACACACACACGCACTCTGCATCCCCTTTAAAATTACCCATCTATTGCAGAAAAAAGCATGGATGGATTTTGTGCACAGCACTGGTAACCAATACTGTGCAAATACCACGCTAATGTGGTACAAGCAGGCATATTGTCGATTCATACTGCTAAACGACTGGGTAACGTTTTGAACATTGTCCCCATATGTCTCAGTTTGGATGGCAATACAAATTAACTGTATATTTGTTATTACTAGTACGTGGAATCAAATTTGTGGCTCTCACGCAGTCAAGGAAGCATAAACCTAGTAAGAACCTGCCTCAAATCAGTGAACTGCCACCTTTGGACAATGGGATTGGTGGTATGTTTCTCAGTCATGTTTTAAAGCTGCACATTGGAAATTATCCTACAGAAGGTGCCATCACATAGCCAGAAAAGGTGACTTAAAACACATTTTCTAGACACTTTGCAGCAGGGCACGAATGTGCTTGATATTGATCTGTGCTACAGAATCCCAGTCTGCTTTGAGATATAGTACAGATCAATATGTTTTAAGAAGTTTAATTCACAAAACAGAGGCTTTGTAGTTCGGTAAAGTTCTTTGGGATTAAAGTAATGGCTCAGATCCTTTTTTATGTGTGTGTATGTGTGTTTTTTTTTTTTTAATCAATTGTCGCAACTATTCACAACCTCCTAACAAAAAAGTCTTATTTACGTAGTATTCAAATAGTTTCTTTTACTTGGAATTATCCTGACTTGTTTTCAAATACTTTTTTTTCCAGTTTTTATCAAGCTGTCTGTAGTGTGAAGCACTGAACAGGAGGCAGTATGGTCTGATCATTAGGGTTCTGTCGGGAGCCAGGAGATCACAGGTTCAAACCCCACCTGAGCCAGATACACACTGTGTCACCTTAAACATATCACTTAACCTCTCATTGCTTCTGTCACCCAAGCTGTGGAAATGGGTAATAGCAGGATCCCACCGAAATTGAGATTGTGCATCTCAGCGGGGTAATCCAGGGTACAAAGGTGATAGAGGAACTTTAGGGGAAAAACATTTGAGAGTGTCTGACGCGTCTGAACATGTATTCAGAGGCCAGAAGGGAGATAGGTGACATGACTGAAATGGATGGGAGTAAATAGGGTAGATTGTCAGGACCTGTTCGAGTGACAGAAAGTACTGACAACCAGGGAACACTCTTATAAGCTGAGGGGGGGATTCAAGATGGATATGAGGAAGTACTTCTTCACTGAGAAAGTGGTGGATAGATGACACAGCTTGCCCAGGGAGATGGTAAATGCTGAGACAGTGATGAGTTTCAAGAGCTAGTGGAAGAACTACAAGGTGTGGATGAAACTAATTACTGTGGAGAAAGGGAGAGGGCTGAACTACTACAAGGGTATTTAGTCAAGGCGGCCCAACGATAGGTTGGAGCAGCTCAGAAAGAAACTGGGCAGACACGATGGACCACAGGTCCTTTTCTGCTGGCAACTTCCTCTGTTTCCATATGAGTAAGTTGCAAAATGAAAAACTGAAAGGCCTGGCTATTGTGTGTAGTTTATGGCTGCAGGAAATTTTGCTTTGGCTTTACTAGTAGAATATTTTCCGTACAAACAGCTCCAATGTATATTTTCATGTACATTCAGTGTGTCTTTTATGGTTATGTGAATGTCTTCTCTAGTCTTTGAGAATAAACTCTTATAACCATAAGAAACAGTGGGCATTTACTATAGTGGAGGTGTCGTACCACGTAGCTATTTTGCAGGGGGAGCAGTACATAGGATCTGTAAAATGATGCTAGGAGAGAAGAAGTATCTAATTTGTTTAGTTTCTGTACATCTCTCGAAACCACATATGCACTCTAAAGCTTCTGTCTCCATACGAAGCATCATGGGTATGCAAATCCTTGCACAGAGCAGGCTGACAAGGCTTCCTCAGACTAGAAACTGATTTTTAAACGGGCTTGTACAGTGCTACCTATCAGGATGAGGCACCATTACCACAGTTGCTTCCAGTGATATCTTCCAGGATGCTGCAGGAATAGATTCATGCATGCCACAGTGACAGGCATGTTGCCGATGCCGATTATGGTGCAGGCAACATGCCGCCTGGCACTACAGTGCCAGGCTTTACGCCTCCCGGGAGTTACAATGCCAAAGCGCCATCCTGGGAGACAATCAGCTGTGGATGCATTTTCTCATTTTCTTTCTTTCTCAGAGACACTGGTGTGAACTGGCTGTTGCATGCATGCAATGGGTGTGCACAGTGCTGAGCCAAATGTCTTCCTCTTCCACTGCTACCCCAACTGACTGACTTCACCTGTGCGCCCCCAGAGGCCCCCTGCTGAAGTGGGAATCGGTCCTTCCTCCACCTCAGAGGAGACAAGTGTTTACTTGGATGCTGAAGCCTCCTCCCTCCACAAGCCCACCAGCATCCCAGACTCGTTCTCAAATCTGGGTCTCTGACATCGCGAATGGCAGTTCTTCTGCTGCGCTGAAGGTCCAGCTAATTGTAGTGATTTATAATATCTTTATAGGGTTATTGTGGGGGTGTCGCTTATTGAATAAAAATGTTATGTTGAACATTTGAGGCTAAAAGAACTGCCTAGCTTTGCTTTGCTGTACTTTCACTCAAACAACGTGAAAGTGTTCTAACTGAATGAGACTGACCCAAACTAGCCCCATAAGTATGCAATAAGACACACCAGGGTGTGTAATTATGTTGTAATAACTGCACAGCTCGAAGGTGTTGTTAGGCATGAGGCGCATAATTACATATCCCTGAAGTGTCTTATTGCATGTACAACCGGTGTAGAAAAATTGTTAAAGCTGTAAAATTAAAAATAAAAAAATACCACTTGCAAAAACATTTTAATTTATTATTGTAACTGCATTTTGACATAAAGTAGTCCCTTTCTGTTAAATCAGTTCAGTCTTATTTGGTAATGGGTACAGCAGCATAAGAGCTAATATGGTGATTTACATACAGTAACAGGAAATTCTGGGTAGATTATGAAGGTGTCTTAATTTTTTTTACTCAATGGTGCAGTCTCCTATTTGGTAGTGGTGACTGCAACATAGTACCTAATATATAAATATACATAGCAAGGTATTATGGGTACAATATGAAGCTATCTTTCAATCTTACTTCGAGTGGGAGCTCTTGCAGCAGGCTATTACATTCAGGACTATGCCGCAGGCACTAGGACCTTTCAGTGAAAACTTCTGCCAACAATACCAGCGGGGACTGCCCACCACCGCCCCACCCCGACGCCGGTCAGGTACAGAGGGGCGGACCAGCTCCACCTCAGTTCTTTCCCTTTGCTTCTGTCTGCAGTTCAGTGAAAAGAACTTCCAGCAAGATTTCTGCTGGGTTTTTTTTCGACAGTTTTTACCGACACCGACGTCAGTTCGCTGCCGTCGTCTTATCGTTGATTCCCGCTTGCAGCGCTGTTTTTTCCCCGCTCCTGCCGCTTTCAGTACCAACGTTAGCCCTCTTCTTACCCGGCCAGGTTCGATGTCTTCCTGGGCTTCGGCGTTACCCGAACACTTAAACAAGTGCGACTGCGGGTGGCAGATCCCTGCCAAGGATGGTCATCGACGGTGTGTCTTCTGCTTGGGTCCCGACCACGACACCGCCAACTGTGCAGACTGCCAGGCCTTCACCAGTCGGACCCTCATCTGCCGCCTGAAGGCCCTTAAGGCCTACCTGTTAGAGCAGAAGATGGATCTGCACTCCTTGGAGGGAAGAGGAAGGAGAAGAAGCGCCACAGCAAGGACCGTAGTCGGTCCCGTCACCGGTTCCGGTCTCGGTCCAGAACGCAGTTGCGGCCTTCTCCTAAAATGGCCCGTCCTTCAGGGTCTGGAGACCCGCCAAGACGCCTACAGGCTAAGGCCGCCTGCCGGGGAAGCCGGGCCGCTGTGGGTGACCCGCCAAGGGTCATCGCCAAGTCCTTAGAGGTACCTGCTTGGCCCCACCTGCTAAGGCACTGACGCCGCCTGCAAAGGTGTGCCTCCGAGACTAAGGACCCTCCGCGCCTCGGCATCACCCCGCCGTTGGTCCCCACACCACACCGTCGAGGGGCGAAGGGACACGGGGTCAGTCAGATACCGACGTCCCCTGCCTAAGTCCTTCTCCCTGGCCTCAGGAGAGCTCTCCTTCGCGTCCCGACGTTCCGGAGACTTCATGGTGCTGCTGATCAGACCGCACTCCATAAAATTCGCACGACTCTGAATAAGGCCTGCAGGTTAATTACTGGGGCACCTAGGCTAACACACACCTGTCTACTGTACGCTAAAGCGCTGGTACTTGATCTTGATGAGCGCCTCAAATATCTGACCTGTACCCTTACAAAAAAGACCCTCCTTGGGCTATCCCCGCCTGAATTGACCACCACCATCCGCCGCTCTGTCCCACTAGTTCATACTCAGACCTCTGGGAAAACCTCTCTTGTTATCCCTAGAGCTAGGACCTCTCACGGCCAAAGAGCCTTCAGCTTTAGGGCCCCCTCCTGGTTCAACACACTGCCGCCCTCCATCTCCAAAGCTCCAACTATATCGTGCTTCAAACGCCCTTACGAACCACCTTGTTAACACCAAAGCTGTAATTGCCACTAGTCAAAGCCGTACTCAGTACTAATGACAAAGCTTACTACTAAGCTGCTAAGGACAACATAACTCTGGTATTGTTTGCATCAATCCTACCTGTACCAGCTTGTGTGTATCTATGTCTTAAGTTACTGTTATACTGTTATACTGTGTATTTTCGTTTGTCTTACTGTGACAAGGTACCTTTGTAAATGAGCCTATGGCTCAAAGGTTTTCCAAACTGCTGTCTAAATAAAAATAAATAAATAAATTTCCGAAGCGTGCGGCAGAAATTTTCTCCAAGGACGAGCTCAAGGAGCTTTTCTCCTTTTGGTGGGGGCAGGTCCACCAGCGGTCCTCCCCGTCGCCGGCCCAGACACTGGTACCGGACCCTGCGGGAGAACCACAGCCGGGGGGTGAGACTTCCACGCGGAAGTCACCGGAGCACCAGCTTTCACCCCCCTCCAGGGCTCATTCCTGCTCCAGGTCCGAGGACCACCAACGTCGCTCCAGGATTTCTAGTGACTGACGTCGGTCTAGGTCTCATTCCAGGAGCCCTAATCGCACTAGGTGGGAACGCCTCCGACGTCTGTCTTCTGACCGACGTCGGTCACTGCTCCGTCACCGGTCCAGGGACTGGAGTCGGTCTTTGGACTGACGTCGGTCCCCTAGTTACCGATGTCAGCGAAGGCATGGTCGTAGGATGGGGTCAGACTATTCCAAATCGGATAGTCGATCCTCCTCCTCTTCATCCTCTCTCAGCCTCAAGCGCTCCCCGGGAGAGAAGGACCAGCCTCACTCGCCTCCGGATGGTCCTACTTTTATGGACGTCATGAGGCACATCCAGGCTTCCAATGAGTGGGACACGGAAGACCTGGATCCAGAACACCGGAGATTGGCTAAGTACCTGAGGCAGAAGGAGCCAAAGCCTCTGGTTATTCCTCCTTTAGTGGATACTTTCCAGGATCTTACTAGGACCACCTGGATGCATCCGGCCTTGATCCCGGCAGTTCCTAAGAATTCGGATAGGTTGTATAAGGCTCTGAGGGTGGAACCTTTCCTGGCAGAACACCCTAAGGCTGACTCGTTGGTGATCACGGCTGCCCATGATAAATCTTGGCAACCGAAACACCTCAGCTCCCAGCCTCCCGATCCGGAGTCCTGATACCTGGACCAGGTGGGCAAAAAAGTTTACATGGCCTCCACCTGTTCCATCCGCTCCCTGAATTTCTTAACGCATATGGTACAGTATCAGAATGCGCTATGGGAAAGGGGACTTGAGCTGACACAGGCCATGCCAGACTCTGACAAGAAGACAGAGCTCCTGGCCCTCTTGCAGTCGGGCTCAGACGTAGGGTCCCACGTACTGAGAGCCTCGTATGACACTGCGGACACGGCAGCCAGGGCAGCCCCCTCTGGGGTGTGCCTTCGGCGCCATGCCTGGTTGAGAGTCTTGGCCTTTCACCAGGATCTGCAGTCTGGTATCCAGGATTTGCCCTTCCAGGGTACCATGTTGTTTGGGCAGGAGATGGAGGCTTTGATCTCCCGCCTCCAGGAGTCGGGCAAGTCGATCTGGTTGGTCTGCCAGAGGTACCATGGTGACCAGCGACGTCAGCACCGTAGACGGCCCTTTCACAAGCCCTCAGGCAACCAAGGTTCAGCCCTTGGCAACCAGCAAGGGCAGAGAGGTGGCTTCCACAGGAGATCCGGAAACCAGCAGTCTGGTGGACCTCCCGCCCGTGGGCCCAAGTCCTCCCAGGCCTCTCTCCCAACTCCTGGCTCTGCCCAATGACACCCTTCCACCCCCCCCTCTTCTGACAGAAGTTCTAGGGGAGCCGGTTGGGGGCCGCTTCTCCCTTCATCTCGAAAGGGGGAAGTCTATTACCGCAGACCAGTGGGTCTTGGATATTGTACGGAGAGGACATACACTAGAGGTCACAGAGTTTCCTCCGCATACTCCACCAAAGCTTTCCCATTGTCCTCCTCCTCACATCCCACTGGTAGAAGGAGAAATACAGACTCTCCTGCAGAAGAGAGCACTAGAGAGGGTCCCCTGGGCACAGCGGGGTCAGGGTTTCTACTCCCACTTTTTTCTGGTCCCAAAAAAAGACTGGGGACCTTCGTCCCATTCTAGATCTCAGTCCTCCAAACTTCTTTATCAAATACAAAAGGTTCAGAATGGTGACCATTCAAGGACTCCTCCCCTTGCTGCACCAAGGGGACTGGCTCTGTTCTCTCGACATGCAGGATGCATACATGCATATAGGAGTCTATCCTCCCCACAGGAAGTTTTTGAGGTTCCACTTCCAAGGGGAGCATTTTCAGTTTTGGGTGCCTCCGTTCGGCCTCTCTTCCGCTCCGCGAGTCTTCACAAAATGCCTAGCAGTGGTGGCTGCGGCCCTGAGGCGGATGGGACATTATGTGTTTCCCTACCTCGACGATTGGCTTCTTACAGCCCCGTCAAGAGACAGCCTCTGACTTGCTCTCGGAGACACTTATACTCTATTTCGAGAGCTGGGGATCACCCTGAACTTACAAAAGTCATCCCTGGAGCCCAGCCAAAAGCTCGCCTTCATAGGAGCGATCCTGGATTCCGTCCAGGGCATGGCTTTTCTCCCACAAGCCAGGGGGGTTCACTTGCGAGAGCTGGCAGAACGGATCTCTATAGCACCTCAAGTTCCGGCTCAGAACTTCCTCAGTTTACTGGGGCACATGGCGGCGGCCATTCCAGTCACTCCTTTGGCCCGCCTCCACATGAGAGTCCCACAGTGGATGCTCAGGGTGCAGTGGGACCAAAGCTGCGATGACCTAGACTCTATGGTCAGGATCTCGACCCAGTCAGGAGAACATTGCTTTGGTGGATGGACCCCAGCAATCTGGAGAAAGGGGTCAGCTTTCGTCCGGAGCCACCAGGTCAGACTCTGACAATGGATGCATTGGACCTGGGGTGCGGAGCACACCTGGGTGTACATCGAACACAAGGGGTTTGGTCACCCGAGGAACAGTCCCTCCACATCAATATGCTGGAAATGCGAGCGGTCCTCTACGCTCTTCAGGTTTTTCAAGAGGATCTGGTACCAGGCTCCCTTCTAATTCAGACAGACAACATGGCAGTTGTCTTTTACATCAATAAGCAAGGAAGCATTCATTCGTATCCTCTTTGCAGGGAGGCAATGAGAGTCTGGTACTGGGCACTGGAGCGGGGCATTGTACTGTCCGCAGTGCACGTTCCAGACGTCCTAAACGATCTGGCCGACAGCCTAAGCAGGTCACGGGCCAGAGCATACGAGCGGGAGCTACTAACAATCCGTAGCAGACCAGCTCTTCGACAGGTGGGGTCTTCCCGAGCTGGACCTCTTTGCGTCACCACGCAATGCCAAACTGCCAATGTTTTGCTCGTGAGAGCATGCGCCTGGAGTTTTTTGGCCAGACGCGTTATCCCTTTGTTGGGCAGGGAGGTTTCTTTATGCCTTTCCACCCTTCCCTCTCATTCAGAGGGTAATGCTCAAGTTGCAGGCAGAAGGGGCCCGGATGATCCTAGTGGCCCCCAAATGGCCTCGACAGATTTGGTTCCCACTTCTGCAGCGGTTATCCAGGGAACCTCCAGTTCCGCTGCCCATATGCTTGCAGTTGCTGTCCCAGGACCAGGGGTCTCCGGTCCATCTGGATCTCCGATCTCTGCACCTACATGCTTGGCTCCTTCAGACGTAGCTCAAAACAGATACGGGGTTTCTTTGTGAGTCAAGTTCTTGATGGGGTGAGAGGCATACTAGGTACGGAGTCATTTTTGAGTTTTGGAAAAGTACCAGGGCCAAGTCACCAACCTGACTCCACATTCAAGCTCCTTGCTGCAGAGTGCGTGTATTTTCTGTGTGTGTATGTCTTACACCTGCAGCTGCAGAAGCACAGGCCTCTGAGGCACTTACATTTCTGCAGACACAAGAAGTGTTGCTGTTTGGGTGTAATGGATTTTGTGATGCCTGTGATTCTGCAGCCAGAAGTATATGTTCAAGTTCAAATCGGTTCAAGTTTATTGTAGGAAAACTTCACTGAGCAAGCTCATTCACAAGGAGATCCTAGTACAAGACAGGTATACAACAACAGGTTTCCAAAATAAAAGGAACATACTTTGAATAAGACAATGGGTTCTATACATCACAGCGCACAATCACAGTAAAAACAGGTCCTGGCGATAAGACAGAGCAGCAGTGAGGCAATTTATATAATGCAACAATGTGCGGTAGGATGCATGAGACAATGGGTGTAGTACATCACAACATACTATCACAGTAAAAACAGGTCCTGGCAACAAGGCAGTGCAATAATGAGGTGAATTACATGATGCAATAATGCAGCAGTCTGCAGTAGGATGTAGAGAAGGCACAGAATGCAACAGAGGGAGGGGACAGGACAGGAGCAAGTAAGGACATGAAATAGTTACTAGGGAGGGGAGTGCTACAGGAGAAGGTGGGGGACCTAGGCAGCGACAGAATAACACATGAGACAGGGCCAGAGGAGAGGGTTAGAGGAAAAGAGGGGAGAAGAGGGATTCAGGGAGCTTAGCCCTTGGGAATTTGCAAGGATCCATGAAGAATCTTGAGGCGAACGACTTGAAGAAACTAATAGTGACCAGGCCGGTGAGCTTGAGTACCGTTTGAATGCTGTTCCAAGCCACAGGGAGAGATTGCGATATAGCTCCTTGCTGAGGGAGGTTCCAGTCCTGGGGATATCCAGGAGGAAGAAGGAAGACTTCCTAATGGAATACATGCATGTCATGCAGTGTGCAGTAGTACCTGTGGCTACAGAAGGAGTAGCCCCATAGGGTCCTGTGCTTCTTCAGACAAAAGAACTCTAGTAACTTGGGTATCATGGATTTGTATCTTTTGCTGCAGGGGCCTGTGCTTCTGCAGATAGAAGTAGTGTTTTGATTTGAGCATTGTAGTTTCTATCTGCAGCCAGAAATGAGTGTGTATAATATATCTTGCTGTGTGTATGCTACATAGATACATAGACAGTGTCGGCAGATAAGGGCCTATGGCCCACCCAGTCTGCCCATTTGAGCTTGTAAGTTCAGTTTGTTTTCCTAGAAGTCTGTTGCCCCTTACCCCTGACCTCCAGAATTCCTTTATGTCTATCCCATGCATTCTTAAATCCCGTGATTGTTTCAGCCCCCACCACTTCCTCTGGCAGGGTGTTCCACTTGTCCACCACCGGTTCTGTGAAGAAATTCTTTCTCATGTTTCCTCTGAATCGTCCTCCCTCCAACTTCATCCCATGCCCTCTAGTCCTGGAACATCTTCTTCGCTTAAAAATAGTGTTTTCCTGCACCCTGTTCCTCCCTGTAAGATACTTGTATGTCTCTATCATATCCCCTCTCTCCCGCTTCTCCTCCAGGGAGTACATGTTCAGTTCCTTCAACCTGTCTTCATAGGACTTGTGATGCAATCCATGCACCATCTTTGTTGCCCTCCTCTGAACCTTCTCTACCCTGTCTATGTCCTTACGTAGGTATGGTCTCCAGAACTGTACACTGTACTCCAGGTGGGGCCTCACTAGTGTCTTGTATAGCGGAATTATGACCTCCCTTTTCCTGCTGGTGATGCCCTGCCTATACATCCCAGCATCCTATTTGCTTTACCTGCTGCCTTGTCACACTGTTTCCTACCTTGAGGTCATCAGAGATGACAACCCCAAGATCCCTTTCCTGCTTGGTGCATGCTATATCCTCACCCCCAACTGATACATTGTGCCAGGGTTTTGTGTCCCATATGCATTATCTTGCACTTCTTTGCATTGAATTTCAACTGCCAAACCCTGACCATTCTTCAAGTTTCTGCAGATCGCTTCTCATTCTGTCTACACACCTCTGGTGTGTCTACTCTGTTACAGAGCTTTGTGTCATCAGCGAACAGTGAAATTCTGCCTTCTAGGTCCTCAGAATGTCACTGATGAAGATGTTGAATAGGACCGGTCCCAGCACTGATCCCTGTGGTCCCCACTGGTCACTCTTCCCTCTGTGGAGTGACAGCCATTTACCACCACCCTCTGTGTCCTGCCACCCAGCCAGTTACCTACCCACCACACTACTGTCCTGCCCACACCCATATTCCCCAGTTTGTGTAATAGTCTTCTATGTGGCACAGTGTCAAAGGCCTTGCTGAAGTCCAGATAGGCCATGTCCACTGCCCTCCCTGATCCACCTCCCTAGTCACCCAGTCAAAAATTCAAAGAGGTTGGTCTGACATGACCTTCCCTGGTGAAACCATGCTGCCTTGGGTCCTGTAGTCCATTGACAACCAGATGTTCCACCAGTCTCTCCTTCAGTAGTGCTTCCATGATCTTCCTCACTACCGAGGTGAGGCTGACTGGTCTGTAGTTCCCTGCTTCCTCTTTGTTCCCACTTTGTATAAGGGACTACATCTGCTGTCCTCCAGTCTTTGGGTACCTCCCTGTTTCCAGTGATCGGCTAAACAGGATAGCCAGAGGTTCAGCCACCACCTCTCTTAGTTCTTTAAGGACCCTGGGTGCACCCCATCTGGCCCCATTGCTTTATCAACTCTTATTACTTCCAGTTCCTTCAGGACCCTTTTTGTAAAGGGACTTGTGTCCATTTCTGCACCATTCTCACCCCTTGTACTCCCTTCAGACCCATTACCCTCCTCCTCTTCAGTAAAGACTGAGCAGAAATACCTGTTCAATATGTCAGCTTTACTGTTGTCATCCTCCACGCAGCCCCCATCCTCCCCCTTCAGTCTCACTATCCCTCCCTTTGTCTTTCTTTTTTCACTTATGTACCTGTAAAAGGTTTTGTCCCCTCTACCCACTGATTTTGCAATGTGTTCTTCTGTCTGAGCTTTGGCTTCCCTTACTGACCTCCCTGCCTCCCTTTGCTTCTCCTGGTACTACTCCCTTTCCCCTTCTGCCAGTAATACAAATATAAATCTGCAAAGGTACGCATGCCCACTGAAAGACATACACACATAAATACACAGTTCTGGCTGCAGATACAAATCCACAAAGGTAGCATGTCAGTGCTACTGCATTTGTATGATCTGGAAATATTTGTATGTTGTTTGGCTTACCTGATGATGGCTGCCTGTAGTTGCTTGTCTGATCTTGTCATTTTGCTGCTGGGAGGGGTTAGGGTTGGAAACCCGAATGCCATATTTCCCTACTTTTGTGGCCTTAACTTGAACCCTAACTGATGCATAAATGCAGTTTTTGCAATGAAAATATGTTTAATACATATGCATACCCCCTCTCTCGTGCGCGCTCTCTCTCTCTCTCTCTCTCTCTCTCTCTATATATATATATATAGAGAGAGAGAGAGTGGCAGAGAGAGATTGATTTATAAACACACACATATTATGGTGTACTTGGGTCACCTGACAGCCCAGTGGTAAGTTTCTCAGCTTATTGTGCTGGCAGCCTGTGTTCAAGCCATGAACCCAGAACACTGCATCTTGGACTTGATTGAGTGTCCTACTCGAATATCTTCTGTCTTGAATAGGAGGGTGGCTCCTACTGCTGTATGACTGCCCCTTGATGACCCAGGTGAGAGTCCTGCAGGTGGGAATTCATGGCCCTTCAGCAGGGCAGGCCTCTTGTCCTTATACTGTTGTACTTCAGTTTCAACGTGGTAGCATTCTACACCTACTAGTAGTTCGGCACCATGCGGGGTGAATAGGTATGGTCCTTACCAACTTTCAAGCTCTCTGGAAGTTCACAGCATCGGAGTGTGCTCTGTGGGGGAGAGGGGTTTAGGAAGAAAACTCAGGAAGAAAGTGGGCTGGACTAAGAGAATGACATCCACACTCACCCTACCTAGTTGTGTTACTGTGGAGGGGTTGTGGGATAACAGACAGACCAGACGCAGAAATTCAGGTTTGACACACAATCTCTGTGTGATGTTTATTCAAAATACAGAAGATAACCTTCAGAAATGGCATATCCCTTCTTAAGTATATCAGTTTGCAGCAACAGACTATGAATGTCCTTCCTCTGCACTTAGTCAGCACCTACTGATCTAACTTGTTAGTGAAAACAACTTCATCCCTGTGTTTGTCTTGTGTGGTGGGGAGTTCAAATAAAAAAAAAGCTAAAGACAAAGAACCTCAGTGGAGAAGCACCGAAGCAAGGGTTACCCCAAAGGGCATTGGCAATAAGCCAAGTTTCAAAGAAACTCAACATCACACATACTCCAGTAATAATGTAAAGCATCATGGGATGTATGTGCAAATCACCACGAAATTTCAGACTGGCTCAGTTTACAGCAGAAATGCATGGTACCAAAAGGGCCTCCCAAACAATCTGCAATTTACATGCATTTAACAACACAACAGGAGTTTTTCTGATATCTCTACCCCGGTAACTTAATTTCTATAATACAGGCAACCAGTACTTTTTACCTGTATCAAAAACACCTAGTGCCATGGTATTTTCAACATTTAAAGGTTTCATACACTTAAGGTATATACATCAAGGTATTTTATGACATAGTGCCATTGCATACTAAATCCAACAATGAGGAACACAGCCTTTTGTCTTACATCAGCTCGGAGGTCACCACAGTAACCTCCCTGTATGAGGACCTGAGAGGGAAAAGGAAAATTAAAGAGGACACTATAGCATAGTCAAGAACGGGGAGGAGGGGTGCCCAGATGTGGCCAGCCTTATGGAATAGAAATTGTAAAGGATAGATTAGGCTAAGAAAGGGAAGAAAAGGTCAATCCTGAAGAGTGGCAGGATCTCCCTGTCATGGTTACCCAGATATCTGGGTCCACTGGCGCTCGCTGTGTTCTGGTGTGCTAGCTAGAACTGCACCTCAACCACAGCAGGATTGGATAGTGGATTTCTGAGGTGAGCCCCCCCACACACACACACTCATTGAAAGCCCTGTCGGGGGGGGGGGTGTTGGAGCTGTGGGTGCTGCAGCTGCAAGTAAGATGTGTCAGCTAGGTGGTTGCTGGATCAGATGGGGAAGTGAGGAGCATAAAGAGGAAATTAAAAACAAGCCCAAGAATGGTGCTGCTGAAAACTAATGTGGGCTCTTATCAGATGATAAAGTGCCAACAATTCTCTTTCACAATTACTGCTTCTATAACCTTGAATGCAAATAAATAAAACCTAACAAAACTGGTAATCTACGGCAATCAGTAATCATTAACATTGTTCATTGTCACTGCCCATAGTGCTGTTCTTAATTGCCATCATTACTGGCTTTTAGCACCAGGCACCATAATTATAATGACCCCAAATTGGTAGCCTGTTTACCTTTTAATAGTAGCTAATGATAAATTTAATCAATGAAAGTATTTATTATTTTTTAGTAAGTCAGGGATGCTGTGCTGATCTGTTTTATGGGGTTGGTTGTTGGGGGGTAGGAAGATAAATACTGCACTATAAAAAATAGCAAAGAATCTTATTTAAAATATTGTAGAATATTTAAAATCCATTTCTTTTTTTTTTTACATCCTCGGCTGGGGGAGTGGGGCTGTGCCTTTGGTTCCTCCTTCCAGACAACCTTCATGGCTGCTGCCCCAGTCGTGGCCAGAGCTCAGACCTCCCTGCCATAGCCCCCGGTCACATCGCAGTGGGTAATTACCCAACCACTGCAGAGACATGGAGGGCAGGCCCAGGCGGGAGCTAACTAGTGCATGTCCGTGGCGGTGTCGTCCATGACGACGTGCAGGGGAAACGCCGGACCTCACCCAACAACTAACGCACCAAAATCTGGCCAATGGAAAATCTTGTACACAAATGCCCGCAGTCTGGGAAACAAGATCCCAGACCTGCAGGCAACAATGATAGAGGCTAAACTGGACATAGTAGCTATTAGCGAGACATGGTTCACCAGTAACCACACTTGGGAGACTTCAGCATCCAGCTATGTACTGTTCAGAAGAGACTGAGGTGCAGTGGGGGGGAGTGGCCCTTTATGTCAATGAAAATATCAAAGCTACAGAAATTCAGAATACGCATAAGGAGCCAGAAGAACTGTGGGTCACCATGGAAACAGGAAATGGGACAGCCATACGAACTGGGGTTGTCTACAGGCCTCCAGACCAGGGGGAGGACACAGACACTTTACTGTTAGAACATATACAAAACATGATAGCTAAAGGGGAGGTTCTGATAATGGGAGACTTCAACATGCCAGATACAGATTGGTCAATACCAGCAGGAACATCTGCCAGAACTAGACACATAGTGGATTCCCCAAATGGGGAGGGCCTCAGACAACTGGTAGAACAACCCACAAGAGACAGGGCTATCCTAGAGCTAGTACTGACTAACGTGGAAAGAATCAAAGATATCCAGGTAGAAGGCCTCCTGGGGGCCAGTGACCATCACGTGGTATGGTTCAATTTGGCCACTAGACCTAAATCATCCAATTCCAATGCAAAAATATGGGACTTCAGAGGAGCTGACTTTGGTAAGATGGCCAAGAGAGTTAAGCTAGCCCTGGCAAGACGAAATGCAGGTGAGGGGTTACAGGCAAAGTGGGCAAGCATTAAGGATGCAGTACTTGAAGCAGCATCCCATTGTATTAGAGAGAAAAGCAAGAGCAAAAGAAGAAGGAAACCAATTTGGTTCTCAAAAGCAGTAGCAGAAAAGGTCAGAGCCAAAAGGATGGCCTTCAGGAAATATAAGGGAACGCAGTGGGACGCCGATACGGAGGCGTACCAAACTTCCCTAAGGGAAGCAGGGAAGGCAGTAAGGCAGGCAAAGGCCCAAACTGAGGAAACACTAGCATGAACACTAAAAGAAGGGGACAAAACTTTCGATAGATGAATTAGTAAAAGGAGAGAATCCAGAGAGGGTATTGCTAAGATCAAAGGGGATAAGGGGGAGGACCAAGGAAAAGCATCTATCCTAAATAGATATTTCTGCTCAGTATTTACTGAAGAGAAGGTAGGGCAGGGCCCACAGCTTAGCACCATGGACGCAGAGGGGAGGGAGGTGTGCATAAGTCCCTTCACAAAAGAAAGGGTCCTACAAGAGTTCGCTAAGCTCAGGGTGGACAAGGCAATGGGTTCTGATGGCATACATCCCAGGGTACTGAAGGAGCTAAGGGTCGAACTAGTAGAGCCATTATCAGAACTGTTTAGTGAGTCTCTGAGCACAGGAGAGGTCCCAGAAGACTGGAGAAGGGCTCATGTGATCCTGCTCCACAAGAGTGGTAGCAGGAAGGAGGCAAGGAACTACAGACCAGTCAGTCTTACCTCAGTAGTGGGCAAGATTATGGAGGCACTCCTTAAGGAAAGAATAGTGCAACACCTGGTATCCATAAAGGTACAGGATCCAAGACAGCATGGGTTTATAATAGGAAGGTCCTGTCAAACTAATCTCATAGATTTCTTTGACTGGGTAACCAGAGTGGTGGACCAAGGGGGAGCAGTTGATGTTGCCTACCTTGACTTCAGCAAAGCTTTCGATACTGTTCCACACAGAAGATTGATTAATAAGCTGGGGAGGCTCGGGTGGGTCAGAAGTTGGTCAGCTGGGTGGCAAACTGGTTGGCAAGCAGAAAACAGAGAGTAGTGGTAAACAGTATGTAACCCCCCTGCAAATGGGGGTTCCCAAAAGACTTGAATGCTCCAAGCCTGAATGGTGTTTGGCATTTAAGCCATTTATCAGTGAGTGTTTTTAGAGCCTCTGGTACTGTCTCTTTAAGAGCTGTCTGCTTGCAGACATAATTAGTTTGTATGGGGGACTGTGTGCTTCTGAGTACCACTCGAGCTGCTGCCAATTCACTTCATTTTTGCAGTCACTAGGAGTGCAAAGGAACCTATCTGAAAGATGTAACTGTTTGCCAGAAATTATTTAGAGTAATAATGAAATTACAGTTTGTCTAACCTGCTTTCTTTGCAGTCAGAACTGTGTCTGCTAGTTCCCATTCTAGTTTTGAACTGCTGAACTGGACCAATCAGTGTGGGGTAAGCTAGCTCTAAAATGGTGCCTTGGACGAATCAGAACTTGACTCACAATCTGAGCCAGCCACAAGAGGATTGTATGGGCAGTGACTCTGGGAGATGTAGTTTAGACTTCAGTGCCTTTTGGACCAACAGCAGCAGTCTATTGTGAGTGACAGCCAATCCAGTCAAGAACTGGGAGGAACTCAAAGGAAGTGCCGGTTTTGTCGGTTGGAGTTTCAGTTGAGCTTTGGCAGTGAAGAAGGAAGGAGCCCTGTGCTTTTCAGTGTGCAGTTTTAGTCAAAAAGCGTGTAAGGGCCCAGAGTTCCGGTCTGCAGCTTGTGTAACAGCTTGTTAGGACTGAATCCGTCCTGTGAAAAGTATCAAAGGATCTCTGAAGATGAAACCAGGCTCACCCTGTAGAAGACTGGAGGAATTGCTGAAAATTGCACTCGGTCTGTCAGAACTGAATCTGCTATGTGTTCTCCCCGGTATTGTGCAGTAATTGCGATCGGGATACAGATGCAGCCTGCCTGGTATAGTGCTTTTATATGGATGTGTGAAGAGGTTTGTGTACCTCAAGTGAGCCCTGCTGACATTGAAGGACCCTATCTTATTTGGAGGTTGTGAGTACTAATTCAGGGTTGCTCCTGTTGAATTGCCACATTAAATCCAAATGGAATTACTGTACTGCTGACTGTTTAATTCTCCTTTCTCTGTGTGAAAGGGCCCCTACCAGCTGCCACGGTTTGACTAGCCACTAGGTCTTGGGTACCCAGGGACAGTAACTGATAGGGATAGGCCTGTGCACAGAGCCATAGGTAGATTATTAGAGTGATAAGCTAATTAACCTGATTTCCCCTCATCCTTGTTATATCCCCTAAATAAATCAGAGCTGCTTGTTTCAGCAAATTATACTGCCTGAGGTATTTGTCTATGTTAAAGTACTGTACTGTGATTGTTGCACTGTATCTCATTTCACAGGAGGTCCCAGTGCGGAACCAGACCCTGGGGGTAAGTGTATACTGTGAAGGTAATTCTGATATATTGTGTGGGCCACTAGTGGGAAGAAAGGGGAGTTGCAGTGTCCCAGAGGGCTGTGACCAAGTTAGTTTAACTATTGCAAACCCTGACCTCTGGGTGGAGGCACCCGCCATTGGATCCAGGCCCCTCAACCTGTTAGTGGCAAATCAGGCAGGGGTAGTAGCCCTTGGGATAGCGCCATCTAGGGGTTACAAGTATACAGTCAGTAGAGATGCAGTTCATAAGTGGGGTACCTCAGGGATCAGTCCTGGGGCCAGTCCTCTTCAATATCTTCATCAGTGGCATTGCAGATGGACTGGAGGGTAAGGTTTGTCTGTTTGCAGATGACACCAAAATCTGCAACAGAGTAGATAATCTAGATGGGTTGGGCAGAATGAGAAGAGATCTGGATAAACTGGCAAAATGGTCGGAAGACTGGCAACTGGGGTTTAACACAACGAAGTGCAGGGTTTTATTTAACTATAAAAATGGATTATCGTTTTTCTCATAAAAGTTCTAAAACATAGTGAAAATGCATATCACTTGCCTCACTGTGTTTAACAAACTTAACACTTCTAGAAAACCTATATAAATGCTTTCTGTACAGTTAGTATTGTCCCAAGAAAAAAAATGCTAATCAATTATTTAAAACCCTGAAGTACAAAATCATGCACATAGGGAAGAGAAACCCTGAAGCCACCTATAAGTTGAGAGTGGAGTTGTTGCCAATCACAAGGGAAGCAAAAGACTTTGGTATCATCATCACAGATGACCTGAAATCCACCAAGCAGACCACTAAAGCAGTAGGTAAGGCTAGAGGGATGTTGGGGTGTATTAGTAGGGGTATCGCAAGTCATAAGAGGAAGGTTATAATCCCTCTTTACAAGACACTGGTTAGGCCCCATCTGGAGTACTGCATGCAGTACTGAGGGCCGCACCTGCACAAGGACACTAACCACATTGGGGCAGTCCAGAGAAGTGCAACCAAAATAGTGCAGGGACTGCATCAGAAAACATATGAGGACAGATTAACAGAGCTCAATATGTATACCCTAGAGCAAAGGAGGGAGAGACATGATATGATCGAAACATTCAAACATCTTAAGGGCATTAACAAGGTGAAAGAGTCTTAACATGTTTCAATATAAGAAAAATAGCAGGACAAGAGGACATAGCATGAGATTAGAGGGAGGCCAATTAAGGGGTAATGTGAGGAAGTTCTTTTTCACAGAAAGGGTGGTGGATACATGGAATGGCCTACCTCAGTAAGTGGTGGATATGAATACAGTGCAGGGCTTCAAACAGGCATGGGATAGGCATAAGGGAGCAATACAAATGACTATGAATAGATAGGCCATTGACAGAATACAGGCCTATGGCACATTCATAAGGTAGAAGAAAATGGGCAGACTGGATGGGCCTTGCAGTCCTTATCTGCCTTCAACTTCTGTGTTTCTATGTTTCATGCTGCCGAGGAATTTTCTTGTGTTTCTCCCCTGCGGGGAGAGGTGTGCAGTGACACCAGCGGAGGGAGCACACACGCGTCAGCCCGCACTCCTCCAGGCATCTGCCCCCTCCTGCCCCTCTTCTGCAGCATCGACGCACTGCTCCCCAGTCTCCACTAGGGGCCAGTCGAGCGCTGACCACTGATGTCATCCCTACCCAGAGAAGGAGAGCTGTCCGTTGGACGCTCAATCCTTCTCCAACCCTGCCAACCCCCGGCAGCCCATACTCGTTCCCGAACACGGGTTGCCGGCGTAGCGGGAGATAAGGCGTCCAGCGCCTCTGCCCTTAGCACCACCAGGCCTGCTTAAAATCCATTTCAGATTCTTTTTCCAATTTTTTGGAGAAGCACTAAGTTCCACTGGATGCACAAAATAGGTGATTTGATACCTTTTATTGGACCAACAAAGTTTTACAGAAAAAAACTTTAACTTTGGACTACTGTACACAACAGAGTCCTTCATTAGAAAATGGCAGTTATACAAGAAATCATCACTGGGGCATTGAAATGTGGGCATAATATGGTCTGTGGCATTGAATCAGGATCACAAATAAAAAGGCTAATTTATTATTGTTATTACCCCCACATGACTGTCACACCTCTTGCATTCCACCCTTTAGGCCATGAGCTGGGTCAGCTGCCTTGAGTTACGGCCTCGGCACCTTCAGTACCCCTGACCAACGCCATTGTTCTGCACATACCACCGGAAATCTCTGTTCTGCTGCGATCTGGGAGCATGTTGGGGGGGGGGGGGCAGAGACGGTCCTGGACCCTGTGACACTGTGCCCAATCAATGACCATAATGAGCTGACAGACAGTAATTTTGTCCCTTATTTGAAACTCGCACATGTCCCTGGATCTTGGTGTACGCAGTGCAGGACCTGTCTTTTGGGAAAAGAAGCAGACATGACCCAGTCACTGGCGACATCTGAGCTGTTCCGAACCCTGCCAAAGGAGGCTCTCAGACAGCATTGACCAAGCTTTCCATGAATAGTTTTGGGTGATGCAGGACTGTAGCATTCTTTAGTTTCTGCATTTCTCAAAAGTTGGAACTTTGAAAATGGACTGTAGATAACTTCACTTGTCAACTGTAGACACTACTTTCTGGTCATTAGGCATAAAAGTGGCTTGAATTATTTTGAGAAGTCTGTCAAAATTGCCCTCATATGGGAAAGATGATGATAGTGGTGGTGGGGAAGAAGCCGCTAAGTCAGGGCCATGTGTTTTCTGTGATTCTGTGGGTGCAGCAACCACCAAAGAAACACATTTCTGTCGTGGATCAAGCCCTTGCCACAGAAACAGCATGTTAGTTGTGGTAAAGAGGGCCACCACCACTGAAAACCCCAAACTAAGCTGAATGTCAGCATGCTCGAAGTGGAATTACTATGAGTTTGCTGGCAGCTCCATTAGACATCCATCCCTTGGATTGCAGCAGTAAGTGTGGCAACCCATTTTCAATCCAGATGTGGAAGTTGAGCAGCACTGACACATATGGCAACATCTGTATTGTAGCGGATGAGCAGGAGGACGCAACTAGAGTGGCATTACAACACAAACTGGCACCACCAGGCTTCATGAGTGGGTGGGAGGGAGGGAGCCATCAGAGCAGAGTGGCATCGCTGGCAGGACTGGTCTTCAAGCAGGTGTGTAGGCAGGGGAAGAAATCACAGGAGCATCTCTGTGGTGCACAAACACTGGACAGGTGAGAGGGTGCCGCTAAACAAGAAGGTAGCAGGAAAAAAAAAAATAACCCTTGAATTCCCCCTGCCCTATCTCCAGTCCAAGTCATGGTGCCAACATTACTTTGTGATTGCAAGAGAAGGGAGATATTACCGCATCTCTCTAGAGCACTGGTAATACCACAGGTGAAGTACTCTGCCCAGTTCTGGAGCCTTCGCTTGAGGAAAGACAAGAATGGGCTTGAGATGGTGCACTATAGAGTAGCAAAAATAATTAATGGGCTGCAGGACTGATGCTTCAAAGATCAGCTTAGGGCAGTGAACATGTACTCACTGGAGGCCAGAATAGAGAGGGGCAATGTTTAATATTTTTTGGGGGGGGGAGGAAGAGACACACTGAACAAAAGCTCATTTCCATTTGTGACCTGGGAAAAAATTAAGCAACTGATATAACAGAGACCTTTAAGTTCTTGAATGGAATGAACGAGGTAAACCGTGAATAAGTGTTTACCCGTAAAATTGAATTCTAAAACATGGGACATGTGTGGAAGCTGGTGGGAGGGAAATTCAGAAGGGATGTGAGGAAATTCTTTTTTTAGAGAATGGTTGAGCTGTGGAGCAGCCTGCCTGCTGAGGTGATGGGCACCAAGATCATTAATAGCTTGAGGCATGGCTAGGACAGAGTTATGGGCTTAATAGTCACCGGGGGTCTAGCAGCAAGGCAGGGAACATGGGGGTGGGTAGCGTGGGCATAAACTCTATATTGACAGTGGGTCTCAGTGGTATGATGCGGTATTATGGGCAGACTGGATGGACCAATAGTCTTTTTCTGCTGTGATCTTCTATGTTTGTATTGCCTTGCCTGTCCATCTGCTGAGCTGTCTCAGGCTGTCTGTGTTTAAGATTTCTATCCAGGCAACTAGATTTCATTTTTGGGGCTCATTTGAGTTGTCTCAGAATGTAATGTCAGAATGCCAGTCACAGAGTTGCGGTAGAATTGCTCATTGTCTGGCCGAAGCAAGCAAGAGATCCTGCTGTGGGATGCAGGTCCACTTCGCCGCAGTATATACAGGGCCCTTAAGTCATTTCCTTGTGCAGTAGCTATCCTTGGCTGTGACTATTCTTCCCAACCCAGAATCAATTTTAGGAGCAGTACTCATCTAGAATCAGTGTACTGGGTGCACAAATCCGGAGTCATACTTGTGCCCAGGATGTGCCAAGTTACGCCATACAACCATGCAAAACAACGGCCGGTGTAACTTGGCAGCTGTGAACCCAGAGATTCAAGTTTTAATCCCACCAACATTTTTATTTATTGAAATCTTGGATTGAATACCTTTGAGCAGGAGCTGTTTACATAGGTTCAGAAGATTACAGAGTCAGGAAACAGTTACAAGTAGTACAAACAGTGCAGACAGGTAAATGGTACAATGCAAGGACAAGTAACCTTGTGGAAAATGATACAAATGAAGCCATGAATTAACAATGCAGACACATGAAATAAACATACACGATTAGGTAGGCATATCACACAGTATGCCAGCGCTACTTGTAACAATTATACTGCAAGTCGAGGAGTTTAAAGCCTATGGGAGGAGAATACTGCAAGTCTAGGAGGTAGTAGCCTATGGGGAGGAGGAGAAAGTCGATTAAGGTGTAATCAGAAGTAGGTGTAGGGAGAGAGGGAGGGAGTGGGAGGGGAGGCAAAGCAAACAGAGGAGGTGGCAGAGGAGGAAAGTGGTCGAATGCAGAAAGGTGAAGGTCTGGAAAGCCTAGGTAGGTAAGGAGATAAAGTGTCAGAGGGAGGAGGTGGTGGGGGGTGGTAGGTGAGGCGGATGGTGGGAGTAAAGAGACTAGGAGTGGGGGGGAGGAGAAGGCAGTAACTATGCAGAGCGTGCCATAAGTACCATGTAGGATGCAGGGAAAGCAGAGAATGCGAGAAGTGCTATTACAATGAAAGGATGGCTAATAAGGGATACCGAAACAGGCAGCTAATCCAAAAGGAACTAAGTAAGTGAACCTAGTGATAGCAGTTGCAGGAAGCCAAGGAGACGAGATATTGCCGAAGCAAGCACTTAAACGAGACCAGGGTAGGGGAATTGGAGATGTTAGTTGGAAGAGAGTTGATCCAATGAGGGGCTCTGTTGGAGAAAGCTCGTTGTCCAAGGGAGGTACGGCACCGGGGGTTGTGAAACAGCTGGGTGTCAGAGCTTCTGGCGGCTGGCGCTTTGTAGTTTTAGTGGTGGAATGAGTAATGTTAAAACTCCAGAGGGCAGCCTTCCTAGGCTGGCTTTTTTGGCAAGCAGGCAGGTTTGATAACAAAGTCTGTTACTGAGTTGCAGCCAATTAGCCTGCTCATAGAGATTGCATGTATGGGTCAAACACTCTGCACAGATCAGAAGGCGACAGTCCTTGTTTAAGGCAGTTTTGATGTGGCAGAGGGCCATATCTGTGGCAGGGCTATAGATAACAAGACCGTACTCAGCAAGTGAGGTGACAGAGCTGTGAATGGCTAAGCACAAAGCATCCAGTGTCAAAATGTGCTTGTGCCTGTAAAGCGTCTCAGTGCACAAATTGATTGCCCTAGTGACGTTGTCAATGTGTTGGGAGTAGATTAGTGAGGAGTCAGTTGTTATGCCCAGGTATTTGAAGTGCTCTACTAGCTCCAAGGGGGAGCCCTCATTATTAGTGATGGTGAGGGGGAATGCCTTATGCCTGTTTTGGGGGTTGGAGAACAACATGGTTTTCGTCTTTTTATAGTTCATAATAAGCTTGTGGTCATGAAACCAATTCTTGGCAGTTGCAAAACCTTGCTGAAGTTCTTTGAGGAGTTTGGGATGATGGTTACTAGTGAAGATCGCTGCGTCATCGGCATATCGGAGGATACGACAATGACAGGAATCCGGGAGTTTATTGAGGAAAACACTAAATAGGAGCGGTCTCAAAATAGAGCCTTGCGGGACACATGAAGGTACTGGGCACATATCAGAGTGGACATTACCAATTTTTACCCGATGAGAGCGGTTACTGAGGTAGCTCGAGAACATTTGGTAGTGTCAGTACCGTAGGAAGGGTGGGGCGGGTGGGGCAGCCGCCCCAGGCGCAAGCCTCCTAGGGGCGCAGTTTCAGTCGGAAGCTCACAGTACTGTAAGTTCAAAAGTGAGTACTGTTGCTTTAAATTTAATTTTTTTCAATTACTTTAATAGTAATTACTACTTGCTGCCAGTAGTGGGCGCATCCGAGGACCAGCAGGTCGGGTGGGGGGAGTCACATGGTGCGTTGCAGCCTCAGCATGAAGAATCATGTGTACAGTTTCAGACAGCCATGTGGTCCGGCTGGCAACAAGTACATAAGGTGAGAGCAATAGTGCTGCAGTCTAGAACTATTTGAGATGAGAAATAATGAGAGAGAGGAGAAGAGACAGTGTTGTGCTGCAGGATTTTCAATGAGCACGTCTGTTTAATAAATTATATTAGTGATCTGTGTAGTGGGTTTAAAAATAGTAAAAAAAACTACCGATCTATTTAAGAAGGCAAAGAGATTAGGATAGGATTATTTGACTACAGAGTGTTTGTTTCAGTTGTTTGGACCTTGGGCTGCCTGGCGCAGCTGCATTCTCCCCCGCACCCTGACTCCGTCCTCCTGATCCTTGATCCTGGTCCCCCATCTTGCAGACTCCTGAGGTCAGGAGGCCTGCCCCCGCTCTCTGCTTTCGTAGTTTCATTCCATCCTTTCTTTCCTGGGTACTGTCTATGCTGGAGGCCAGGACAGGTCTAAAATCCGTTCTCCGTCCCGAGTCCCAAGTGAAGTGTGAGTGAATAAATACTTTGTGCAAATTGTGAAAGGGCACTGAGACCGAGTCAGTCTGTGATGACTAGACTTGCTTTCAAGTTTTTCAACTGTTGTCTTGCTGAGCCTGATAAATAAAACAAGCATTTGTCAATGCTGAACGTTTGCTTGCAGGTATTTGCAGTGGTATTTGGCACTTGGACATGGCTTAAAAAAATCAGTGACAAAGAAGTACAAGCATTTGTCAATGCTGAATGTTGCTTGCTTCTATGTGCTGTTTAGGTATTTGAAGTCACTGGAGTGCAAATATTGAAAATTCGCGAACTTTACGGTGGCTATGAGGGAACTGCAGCACCCACACCGTAAAAAGTCATTTTAGGAATGTTTTCACCAAATTTTCAACATAGCCATTTTAAGACCTCTGCTCATGAACAGTGTCACTGTGATTTTCTTAATGTGTCCCATACATTGAGTTCACACACCGACTGTACCATTGTGCGCTACATGGGCGGAAACACGTTTTGGTCAGGATGTGAAAAATGACAGCTGTACTGCTCATGAGGAGGTGTGGTAAAATGGCAATGTTGAAAATCTGGAGTGAAAATATTGAAAATTCGCAAACTTACGAGCTTGTGTAGGAACTGCACAACGCATGCTTGTAAAACAGTTATTTTTAGGACTTTTTGAACAAATTTTCGACATAGCCATTTTAAGACCTCTGCTAATGAACAGTGTCACTGTGATTTTCTTAATGTGTCCCATACATTGATTTTGCACACCGACTGCGCCATTGTGCGCTACATGGGCAGAAACACGTTTTGGGCAGGATGTGAAAAATGACAGCAATACTGCTCATAAGGAGGTGTGGTAAAATGGCAATGTTGAAAATCTGGAGTGAAAATATTGAAAATTCGTGAACTTACGAGCGTGCGTCGGAACTGCGCAATGCACGCTCATAAAACAGTCATTTTTAGGAATTTTTTCACCAAATTTTCAAAATGGGCTTCTTGAGAACCCACCTTATGAACACTGGCAGTGTCGTTTCATTAATCATTCCAGAAAGGTGATTTCGCACAGTCACTGGGAAATCACCCTTCGGGCCCGAATAACGCCATGACAGTGACAGCATTCATGAGAAGGGGACCCAAAAACCCCATGTTGAAAATTTAGTGCAAACATTCCAAAAAGTGCCTGAGATATGCAATAAAGTTGAAAAACCCCTATCTATCCTATAATACAGCTTACTGGCATTTCCTCAGTTCACGGTCAGCTTTGAAGAGTGCAGACGTGTTCCCGGTCCACTGATGATCGTCGCGTAGAGCTCCGGAGGTAAGTATGGGGTGAGGGGTGTGGGAGGTAGGGTGCACAGTGGGTGGGTGCGGGTTGTGGGAGGGGGTGGGAGACAGCGATGGAACATTTTCTTATTTACAGGTTTTTGTTTTTTTTATTCAGACTGCAGGATGTTTGCCACGCTGGGGTGGGCTCCCAGCGTGGCAGCAGGAAAGCTGTTTGGGGGACGGGAGCCGACGGAATTGGGCACCCCCACGGCAAAACAAGATCGCCACGCTGGGTGGGCTCCAGCGTGGCACCAAAGCTTTGGGGAGAGACTTGAGCCAACGGGATTGGGCACCGCCGGCTATAACAGTTTCCTTGTTTTGTCTATTTGTATATTTCTGCATGCCTAGCCATAAATAAAACAGCGGCCAGGACAGCAACAGGACGAGGAAGCTGGACGTATTTTGTTTCGGCAGCTCATACAGAAGCGCTGCCAGCACTGATCGCAGCGGTGGTTTTCTTTGAAGTGAAGACCACTGCTGTCATACACAGCACCCGCATCCATTGGTGCAGGACCGCCACGCCTGCTCAATGGAGCAATGGATTGCACAGGACAGTCACACCTCCAAAGTGTCATATTCTCCCAAGACGTTCCTTGCGCATGCAAGCAAGTGAACGTAATAAAAGTTAAAACTTTTATTTCCTTGTGTGTGTGCACCCCTGTGCATGCCTGCTCGAGTGCCTGGATTTTTTGGGTGACTTGATCATCGCCGCTGCCTTAGTTTGATCTTTTCTTTGGATCTTTGACTGGGGGCATCTGATTGAAAAAAATAAAATAAAATGAATGAATTTCTGTGTGTACATTGTTTGAATTGCTGTCTGACTTTACTCGGGGACAGGCTCCAGCAGAGCAGCAGGAGAGACAAGAGTAGTAGTCATCATTACAAAAATACTGCCAACTTCCTGGCTAGAAGGCTCTTCTGGTTCATACTCTTTCTCTGTGTGAGTGTGCTGATCCAGCACCGAGAAAGAGAGAGTATGAACCAAAAGTTTCTAGTCAGGAATTTGAATTTAATTGCAAATAAGCATACTGTTGCTGTTTTGTGTTATTTGTAATTTTTTTATAGATTTTCTTACTTTGTTGCAGTTCTGTATTTGTTTAATGTTTGCCCTATTTAAATTAACTGCTTACTAGTCTGTAGCTACTAGACATCTCCCAGCAATACCAGTGTGTACTGTACCAGGTGTATCAATCGCCTAACTATTGCTGTATCTGGTATACTGCCTTACTGTATCTGTCAGCCTAACAGATACAGTAAGTCAGTACACCAGTTACAGCAATGTCTGCTCTGTTGTATCAGTCTTTGCTCACATTTATGCCTGTGTGGCAGTGTCCCATTACACATAGAAACATAGAATTTGATGGCAGATAAGGACCGCTTGGCCCACCTAGTCCGCCCATTTCCCTACCTACTGGATAAGCTGCAGATCCTAGTTAACCAACAACCCATTTCTTCCTACCCCCCCCCACAAGAATTGCCTTCTGTCTGTCCCATGCATTCTTGAATTCCCCCACTAGTTTTGACCCCACAGCCTCCTCAGGAAGGCCATTCCATGCATCCACCACCCTCTCTGTGAAAAAAATATTTCCTCACATTACACCTGAGCCATTCCTCCCCTCTATCTTCAAATTGTGTCTCCTTGTTCTTGCACATCTCTTTTTCTGAAAGATGCTACCCTCTTGGACTCTGTTGATTCCCTTGAGGTTCTTGAAAGTTTCTGTCATGTCCCCCCCTCTGCCTCCTTTCCTCAAGGGTATACAAATTAAGCTCCTTTAGTCTCTCCTCGTATGGCTTCTGTTGCAGACCCTGCACCATTTTAGTTGCCCTCCTCTGGACAGTCTCCATCCTGTCCACGTCCTTGTGGAGATGGGGTCTCCAGAACTGGACGCAGTACTCCAGATGGGGTCTCTCCAACTGTCTGTACAGAGGGATAACAACTTCCTGTTTTCTACTGGTGATGCTCTCCCTATACATCCCAGTATCCCCGTAGCCCTTCTTACTGTCTTCTCACATTGCTTACCTACCTTACCTGGACTGTCATCTGATATGACTACCCCCAGGTCCCTTTCCATTTGTATTGTTGTTTATACCCCCCCCAACTGTGTACTCTTCCCTTGGGTTTTTGTTTCCCAGGTGCATTACTTTGCACTTTTTTGCACTGAATCTAAGATGCCTTATTTTGACCATTCCTCCAATCTTGTCAAGTCCCTTCTCATCCTTTGCACCTCTTCTTGTGTATCAACCCTATTGCAGATCTTTGTGTCATCTGCAAAGAGTCATACTTTTCCTTCCAGCCCCTCTGCAGTGTCACCTATAAAGAAATTAGAGGACTGGTCCCAATATTGAACCCTGTGGTACCCCACTAGTAACCTCCCTTTCTTCAGAATGTACTCCATTTGGTTTACTATTACCCTCTGGGACCTGTTGCTCAGCCAGCTTGTCACCCAGGCTACTACCCTGGGATCCACTCCCAGGTTGGCTAACTTGTTTGTTAATCTTTTGTATGGGAGTGGGTCAAATGCCTTGCTAAAGTCTAGGTAGGCCACATCCACTGCCCCTCCCTGGTCTATTACTTGGTTACTCAATCAAAGACTGCAGTTCCTCCTAGTTACAGTTAAACAGTGTCTTGGTTATTACAGCAGTTTCTCTTCCCACTCCAATTACAGTTATGCCAGTATCAGCTTCCTGTTATACCAGTGTCTCTTCTCAGTTACACATCTCAGTATTTCAGTTACAGCATTGTCTCCTGCCTTTTATACCACTGTCTCCTCTGAGACATAGAAACTTAGATTTGAGAGCAGATAAGGACCACTTGGCCCATCCGGGGCAGTCTGTCCACCACTCCTCCTTAGTCTTATTTAAATAATAGAATGTAGCCTTGGTTGCAGCTGCTTCCCCATGAGAAAACAAACAGTACCTACAGTGCTTTCATGTTTTGTATATAAATAAATAGAACGTGATAGCATTCGCCCACTGTGAGTGCAATCACCTTTACATTCTATTTATACAAAAGTACTGTATGTACTGTTTGCTTTTTTGTGGGGAAGCAGCTGTAGCCAAGGGAAGTCAAGTTTAGTTGAAGTTAGTTAGCTGTTAGTACTATGCTGGAAGTGGAACTTGACTTGCTGGCAGCCAGGCAGTCAGCCTGCCTGACTTGTCTGTGTTTGCTCTGCTGTCGCTCTCTGACTGTGAGGGGTTGACTGAACTCAGTTCATTATCTTGCCTGGGTGATCAGTGATTTACCTTGTTCACCCAATCCCCCTAGGTGGGATGCCAGCACTAAGTGGCAAGTGGTGATGCACACAAGCATACAGATTGCAACACTGTTGGTGTTCCCCTCCCCATATATCCCTTACCCCTACTTATGCATTGCTACCTGTGGTCTCACATGTGACATGTGGCAGTACTGCACCAGTGCTGACAGCCTTACACTCTCCAGAAGAGAAGGAGGAGGGTTTCCCCATGGACACTCGATCCTCCTCCTCCCCTCCCCCACAGCAACCCAGGTTAGCTCCCAAACTCAGGTTACCAACATCACAACAGGTAGCACTACTGTTGTGCCAAGGGGCCAGCTATAACGTCTTTTTTTTTGTTTGTCTATAGAGCTACTGATGCCTCAGAGAAAACTTTCAAAAACGTAACATGATATTTAGATTTTAAACATAATTCAGTATGTGTATTGCGTGTATCTGCAGAAATCTACAAGAACACTAGGGCCCAGATATTCAAACTGTGCCAGGCTGTGGCGCAAGCTTGGGTGCAGCTCAACTTGGCTGCGCAGGGGTGTGGACTGGGAGATATTCGACAGAGCTGCACCATGGCTCAGCAGCATTGAATACTGCACCCTTGCCACCCCCAGTGTGCATGGCACAGTGGCACTGCACCAGCACAAGTGGCCAGAATGGAGCATGGTGATGCGCTAGCGCAAGTTCCATTGCGCTATGCACAGCAACTGCGATATTCAAAACTTGACATGCAAATGGAGCCATAATGTATGCAAGGCACAAATGGGACCATTTGCATGTCATTATGGCCCCATTTGCATGCAGGTGCACCGATCCCCGACGACTTGTGCCTGGCACCCTGCCAGGCAGCAGCCATTGGGGACCAACACCCTCTGCAGCCGGCAATGTGCTCCACAGCCCGATCGCGGGCATTTGTATAAATAAATAAGAAATATGTCCAATATCTCTGGTGGTACAGTGGACTGCTGACTGCCCGATAGCGGGCATTTGTAATAAAATAGAACAAGCTTTCAATATCCCTGGTGGTCCAGTGGACCGCTATCTGCCCGATCACGGGCATTTGTAAAAAAAAAAAAATATGTCCAATATCCCTGGTGGTCTAGGGGCACCCCACTCCCCACCTGCCCACTGAGCCCCACCGCTCCACTCCCCCCCGTTCAGCCGGCGGGTGGGAGCACCCCACCCACCTGCTGCTCCGCCGCCCGCCGACTGACACCATCGGTAGGGCTGTACACCCATTGGTCCACAGCGTGAGCCAATGGGCATGCAGCCCATACCGTACTACACATTCCAGATATGTGAATGGGATCATTCAGATTTTTTATTTGCTTCACACAAAGGCTTGTTGCCTCTGTGATGGCAGTTTTGATAATTCCCCATTGTTGCTCCACACCTCCTTCTAGCCTGTTTGCTAGTACTTTTCTGAGGTACTCTCCCATCTTGCCAAAGTCAGCCCTCCTAAAGTCCAGTACCCTCACGTTTGTATGGCTTGACTCTGTAGCTGAGTTTAATGTGAACCACACTGTTTGATGGTCACTTGTCCCCAGATGGCAGCCCACTTCTAGATCTGAGATCCTGTCTTGGAAGCTTGTTCTATTTTATTACAAATGCCGGCGATTGGGCAGTCAGCGATCCACTGGACCACCAGGGATATTGGAAGCTTGTTCTATTTTATTACAAATGCCCGCGATCGGGCATGGGGGTGCCGAAATGTGCAGCCGGAGCTCGGGTGGCCACCTACAGGTGGCAGCTGCCGTGTTGCGCCCTGCAATGTGGCAGCTCACCTGTGGTGGCCATCAGTTGTTCCTTTTTTGATCAACTTTGTGCTGGCGAGGTAGGGGTTGTGGATGCAGGCTCTGCACATCCCAGTCTGAATATCGGCTGTGCAAGGTATGCATGGGCACACCCCCACACCACATGCCTGCATTACATTACTGATGCGCCCAGCGATCGGGATTGTAGGCATGCACTTTTCCTTTTGAATATTGCGCCAGGGTGATCAGTGTTACATGGCACAACACTGTTGTGCCATGTGCAACCCTTTTGAATATCTGGGCCTAGATTTTTATCCCTTAAAGTGAATTTCTGACTTACCCTATGGCAGCTACCACTTGCATGGTGCAGTAGCTGCCCTCCAAGGCAGTCGTTGTAGCCAGGTTAGAAATACTGTGTGCAGCTAATAATCCAGATATTTTACTCATAAATTAGTTTCAGCATTGGCTGCCTGATGCATGTTCAGAGCCCCATCCCTCACTTCCTGCGCTCAAGCACATAATGATGTGTGGCCAGAGAGAGCACGGGGTTGCGCCCAATTGAAATGAATGGGGCTAGAGTTTTCATTCATTTTTAACATCAAGAATGGCCAGTAACACAATAATGAAAAGCACCGCTGACTAACATGATCCTTGTTATGGACAAGTGGCTGGTCCAACAATGTGGCTGCATACTCTGATGCCAGCCAGCCAGTGTCTCCCACATCTCATATTTCATGGGAGCAAAATATTCCCTGAAATCAGGGGTTGGGAACGTGTAACAAAAGCATGTTTTTTTCCTTCAAGAAAATCCCCCAAACTCTGCACAGTGCATGTAAACACGTCAGAGCTTGTGGGTCCTTGTGGCCCCCAGAAGCCTGGCTATTTTCTGGGGGGGGGGTGCAAAATTTGTCTCTTGCCCAGGGCACCAAAATACCTTCTTACGGCACTGGGTAGTGTCAGGGTAGAGTAGGGTTATTCCAGGAGTTATTGAGGGCATCTTTATAGAATTGACTCTTTGCAGAATGAATCGCCGTAGTGCATTCATTCCTAGCTTTTTTGTAACATTGTGTGCTAGTTTGTGCCCATGGCCCATGCCTTATACCAGAGGTGGTCCCTTAACTTCACAAGCTCAGTAAGGTCAGGTGTTATCCAAGGATTGTGATGACCTTTGATTTTTTGTATTTTGGGAGGGGGGGCATGCTTGTCACAGATTGCGTTGAATTGACTACTGAAGATATCCAGCGCTGTGTTAACATCACTGGCTGTGTAAAGAGTAGACCAGTCATGTTGTCGAAGGTCAGTTTTCATTTGTTCAGGATGTCCGTTGATAAGGACCTAGCTGCAATAGTTCTTTGGGGGTTGTAGAATTTATTTGGTATTTCAAAGGTTCCACGTCATGTGAACAGAGTATAGACATTCAATTAAGGAGGCTACAGAGTTTTAGGACATTTGAGACACTGAACAGCACAGCAATCAGGAAAAGGTTACAGAGTTTCTTAGGCATTTAAAACACAATACAGCATATGGACATCAACTTTAGTTGATTTCAAGTGCAGGTAAGGTGCAGAGGCACTAGAGGTTAGGTTAGGTTGGGCAGAGGGTCAGTAGGGACAGGATTTTGGTAGGGAAGGGGGACCTCTAGTAAAAGTGCTGAAGGAGGCAGGGCTGAGGCCAGGGAGGCATAGACCCATCCTAGCGTGCAGACGGGAGAGGGGGGTACAGGAGCAGACCCTTAGAGTGATTCAGAGGCATTGTCAAGGACCGTGTGGGAGGGTGGCTTCTGTCTTGTGCTGAGAATAGTTGCTGTTAGCAGAGCCAGACTGGTGGAAATGATAGAAAGTATACTTAGTATGGCAGAAAAAGGGGAGATATTGCTGATGGGCGATCTGAATGGGCTGATGGGCGATCTGAATATGCCAGATGTTAACTGGAGTGCAGTTGCAGATGTCAACTGGAGTGCAGTTGCAGCAGCCACTTCGAAGAGTGGGGTTATTCTAGATGCCCTACAGGGGGCATGCCTTAGACAGCTAGTATTGGAGCCCACTCGAGAGGAAGCAATCTTAGACCTGGTTCTCTCAAATGGAGATGAAGAGAGGATCACAGATGTAGAAGTGGGTAGCCATCTGGGAACTAGTGACCATCGAACAGTATGGTTCACAATAAATACAGCAATAGAGTCGCTACACAAAGGCAAAGGTACTGGACTTTAGGAGGACTGACTTTGCAAAATGGGTGAGTGCCTAAGGAATGCACTAGCAAATGGGCAGGAAGGAGGGTAGAAGAACAATGGGGAATAATAAACTGCCATCACAGAGGTAACAAGCCTCTGTGTGAAGCAAATAAACAAAACTAAACGATGTAAGAAACCACTATGGTTCTCAAAGGAAGTGGGAAGGTTCAAGAGAAAAAGAAAGCTTCAGAAGTACAAGGAATCACAGAAGGAGCAGGACAGAGAACTGTATCTGAGAAGCAAAAGGAAGCTGGGAAGGCAGTCAGAACAGCAAGGCCCAAACTGAGGAAAAGATAGCCAACCAGTTAAGAAGGGGATAAAACCTTTATAGGTACATCAGGGAGCGAAGGAAGACCAAGGGAGGGATAGTGAGGCTTAATAAAGGGGGAAGGTGGGCAGAGGGTGACTGTGAAAAGGCTGAGATATTAAACAAATATTTTTGCTCAGTATTTACAAAGGAAGAGGGGGAGGTACCTAAAACAAACAGTAGAAACACTCTGGATACAGAAGTTGATACCAGCCCATTTACAGAAGAAAGGGTCCTGAAAGAACTCTTAAAACTGAAGGTGGACAAAGCAATGGGACCTGATGGGATTCATCCCAGAATTCTAAAAGAACTAAGGGTAGAATTAGTGACACCACTGACTACCCTGTTTAACAAATCATGGGAGGATGGGGTGGTACCAGGACTGGAGGAGGGCAGATGTGATTCCCCTTCACAAAAGTGGGAGCAAGGCAGAAGCAGGAAACTACAGACCTGTTAGTTTAACCTCAGTGGTAAGGAAAATGATGGAATCACTTCTGAAGGAAAGAATTGTCAAGTATCAAGAGGCCAGAGGGGCACAGGACCCAAGGCAGCATGGATTCACAGCAGGAAGGTCATGCCAGACAAATCTGATAGATTTCTTTGACTGGGTAACCAAAGTAGTAGATCAGGAAGGGGCTGTGGACATGGCCTACCTAGACTTAAGCAAGGCATTTGACACAGTCCCGCACAAAAGATTAATATACAAGTTAGCTAGCCTGGGAGTGGGTCCCAAGATGACAGCCTGGTTAAAAAAATTGGCTAGAGAATAGGACACAGAGAGTAATAGTAAATGGAGTCCACTCTGAAGAAAGGGGGATCTTACTGAGACACAGCTCTTGCAGCAGGTTACACCATTAGGACTGAAGCCGGCAGGCGCCAGGACCCCATGGAAAAATTCTAGCTAGCTATCTTCAGCGGGGACTTCCGACGCCGGTCCTCCCGACGCCAGGCGAGTACATAAGGGGCGGTCCACGCAGATTCACCGGTTCTTTCCCACCGCCGACTTGCATGTCTCACCCTTCCGGTTCGGTTTCTAGCGCCGCGATGCGGTAAAGTGTTTTCCCATGGGAAATTCATTTCTCTGAGTTCAGTTTTTCTCTGATGTCCTCTCCCACCTCTGGTCACCCTCGGCGCGCCTGTGGGAAGTAGATCCCATTCATGATCCGGACTGCCTGTGTCCGTGCCTAGGCCCAGACCACGACACCCGGTCCTGCACCTTTTGCCAGGGTTTCAACAGCAGAACCCGGATCCGTCACCAGAAGGCCCTACAGGCATTCCTGCTAGAGGAGCAACTCAAGACCATGGCTTCCAAGGGGGATTCTTCGCTGAAGGCCCGCAAGCATGCTGAGAAACAGAGAGAGAAGGCCCCTTCCAGGTCCCCGTCTAGGGCCTCCGATTCATGCAGCTCTGACTCCAGGTCCGACTGCTCTCCTTCCCGGGCCAGCTCTCAGCCTCCCCCCGCTGCAGTGAGAAAGTCTTCCTCCTCTTCTCAGGCCAAGACTCCCAGGCCTTCCTCGTCCTCCAAGGCCCTGGCTAAGTCGGGGGATCGCCACCATCACCACAAGTCGGGTTCCCGCCATTCTGAACCCGACGTCAGGTCTGCTTCCTTGCCTCCTCCTCTCCACCAGAAAACCAAGGAGCTCACCTCACTCAAGAAGCCGCTGGACCCAATGCAGGTTCGTCCGACGGCCTCTTGCCACAGGTCCCCAGAGCCATCGTCCATCAGAAGACCGTCGCCGGCCAGGCCTACTCATCACCGGACGCCGGTAGGGGGACCGGCGCCTGCTCCAATTGAGAAGAGGACCCGACGCCTCCGACCGACGTCGGTCAGGAGACCATCACTGAGGAGGAGCTAACTCAGCCCGAGGACCAGACGGGTGACCCTGGTCCTGTTGAGACTCCCAGGGAACCCTCGCCACAACCCGAACCCCCTGTGGATCCGATGCTGGGACCTGACGACCGTGCACCGGCTCCCAGGCCGTCATCGGGAGCGTGAGCCACGTTGTGCCATGTGCAACCCTTTTGAATATCTGGGCCTAGATTTTTATCCCTTAAAGTGAATTTCTGACTTACCCTATGGCAGCTACCACTTGCATGGTGCAGTAGCTGCCCTCCAAGGCAGTCGTTGTAGCCAGGTTAGAAATACTGTGTGCAGCTAATAATCCAGATATTTTACTCATAAATTAGTTTCAGCATTGGCTGCCTGATGCATGTTCAGAGCCCCATCCCTCACTTCCTGCGCTCAAGCACATAATGATGTGTGGCCAGAGAGAACACGGGGGTGCGCCCAATTGAAATGAATGGGGCTAGAGTTTTCATTCATTTTTAACATCAAGAATGGCCAGTAACACAATAATGAAAAGCACCGCTTGACTAACATGATCCTTGTTATGGACAAGTGGCTGTCCAACAATGTGGCTGCATACTCTGATGCCAGCCAGCCAGTGTCTCCCACATCTCATATTTCATGGGAGCAAAATATTCCCTGAAATCAGGGGTTGGGAACGTGTAACAAAAGCATGTTTTTTTCCTTCAAGAAAATCCCCCAAACTCTGCACAGTGCATGTAAACACGTCAGAGCTTGTGGGGCCTTGTGGCCCCCAGAAGCCTGGCTATTTTCTGGGGGTGCAAAATTTGTCTCTTGCCCAGGGCACCAAAATACCTTCTTACGGCACTGGGTAGTGTCAGGGTAGAGTAGGGTTATTCCAGGAGTTATTGAGGGCATCTTTATAGAATTGACTCTTTGCAGAATGAATCGCCGTAGTGCATTCATTCCTAGCTTTTTTGTAACATTGTGTGCTAGTTTGCTTGCCCATGGCCCATGCCTTATACCAGAGGTGGTCCCTTAACTTCACAAGCTCAGTAAGGTCAGGTGTTATCCAAGGATTGTGATGACCTTTGATTTTTTGTATTTTGGGAGGGGGGGCATGCTTGTCACAGATTGCGTTGAATTGACTACTGAAGATATCCAGCGCTGTGTTAACATCACTGGCTGTGTAAAGAGTAGACCAGTCATGTTGTCGAAGGTCAGTTTTCATTTGTTCAGGATGTCCGTTGATAAGGACCTAGCTTGCAATAGTTCTTTGGGGGGGGGGGGTTGTAGAATTTATTTATTTATTTGGTATTTCAAAGGTTCCACGTCATGTGAACAGAGTATAGACATTCAATTAAGGAGGCTACAGAGTTTTAGGACATTTGAGACACTGAACAGCACAGCAATCAGGAAAAGGTTACAGAGTTTCTTAGGCATTTAAAACACAATACAGCATATGGACATCAACTTTAGTTGATTTCAAGTGCAGGTAAGGTGCAGAGGCACTAGAGGTTAGGTTAGGTTGGGCAGAGGGTCAGTAGGGACAGGATTTTGGTAGGGAAGGGGGACCTCTAGTAAAAGTGCTGAAGGAGGCAGGGCTGAGGCCAGGGAGGCATAGACCCATCCTAGCGTGCAGACAGGGAAGGGGGGTACAGGAGCAGACCCTTAGAGTGATTCAGAGGCATTGTCAAGGACCGTGTGGGAGGGTGGCTTCTGTCTTGTGCTGAGAATAGTTGCTGTTAGCAGAGCCAGACTGGTGGAAATGATAGAAAGTATACTTAGTATGGCAGAAAAAGGGGAGATATTGCTGATGGGCGATCTGAATGGGCTGATGGGCGATCTGAATATGCCAGATGTTAACTGGAGTGCAGTTGCAGATGTCAACTGGAGTGCAGTTGCAGCAGCCACTTCGAAGAGTGGGGTTATTCTAGATGCCCTACAGGGGGCAGGCCGTCATCGGGCCTTTCTTTTTCAGAGGTGAAGGAGCTTTTCACTTACTGGTGGGATACCATCAAAAAGGACATGGTCCCCACTCCACCTCCGCTTCCTTCTCCTCTTCCTCCACCGGTTGCTCCTCCGGTTCCTGCGCCCTCTTCTCCGTCTGGGTCTGCAGGCCGGTTACCTCCTCCCCGGGAGCCCAGGACCCCTCCAAGGGGGAGACTAGATAAAAGGAGACCTCCGTCCAGATCCTCTTGTAGGTCATCCAGTCCCAAGAGACCCAGAAGACGCTGCCGTTCGCCTTCGACGGACGACACGGGATCAGAGTTTTCAACATCCAGATCCCCATCTCCCCTCTCCATCCCTTCTCCGGACCCACGTGAGCTGCCAAAGTCTCCTCCGGATGACCCTTCGTTCTTGGATATTATGAGACACATCCAAGAGAACATGGGATGGGATGCAGAAGAGTTAGACCCCGAAAGGCTACGACTTGTGAAGTATCTTCGCAGAAGGACCCCAAGCCTGTGGTGAAAGTTACTTGGTAGTCACTGTGGATCGCCACTCAAGGCAGCGTGGAAGCTCGCCCATATTCGCCTCCCGGCGATGCCAAGAAAGCTGACTGCTTGTACAAGGCACCAAGAGAAGACCAGTACTTGACTCAGCATCCTCAGGTCGACTCTGTGGTCATAACAGCCTCTCATGACCGGTCCCAGAGACCGCAACATCTGAGCACCCTGCCACCGGACCCAGAGTCCAAGCAGCTGGATGCCATGGGTAGGCGCATGTGTGCTTCCGCTACCTGCGCCATCAGATCCCTGAATTATTTGACCCACATGGTGCAGTTCCAAAATGCCCTGTGGGAGCAGGGTCTGGATGTGGCTGAGAAATTGCCGGAAGGTGAGCAGAAGGAGGAGATGTTGCAGCTCCTCCGTACGGATTCAGACGTGGGAACCCAGGTGCTATGAGCCGCGTACGACTCCGCGGACTCCTCGGCCTGAGCAGCAGCTTCAGGCGGATGCCTCCAGAGGCACTCTTGGCTCCATGTCTCCAGTTTTACTCTGGATGTCCAGAAAAACATCATGGATGCCCCATTCGAGGGAGAAGTTTTGTTTGGTAAACCCTCAGAGAGGATAATTACCAAACTCAAGAGGCAGGGAAAGGCGGTGAGGTCGGTTCGACTCAAGCTTGGTTCCTTTCCATAGGAACCAAAGCCGGATTGCGTGGACGGATGCAGAAGAACAGTCCCACTCTGTTCCACAGGTGGGCTCCGTTTTCACAGAGCCCAGGGGAAGCAACCCGCAGGTCGGAGCCAGCGCACTCCTAAGCCGGTCCAGCCAGTGAAACTCTCAGCCGCCACAGCCTGACTCCTTCCCGGCCCCCACCCCTCAGGATCAACAGGACATCATGGTCGGGGGTCGCATTGCGAATTTCCTGCCGGGATGGCAGACTATAACCACTGACAGGTGGGTTCTACAGTTGGTCGGAAGAGGCCACTTTATAGAATTCGCGGAAAAGCCACCCTCGAGGCCTCCGTTGCTCTCCCGGTACCCGGGTCAGTACAAGTCATTGATCAGACAAGAAGTATTCGCGCTCCTGCAAAAGGGAGCGATAGAGTACGTCCCAGAGAACCAGAGAGGACAAGGATACTATTCCCACTTCTTCCTGGTTCCAAAGAAGACAGGGGACCTGTGTCCAATTCTGGACCTCAGCGACCTCAATTTGTCGGTCACCTACAAAAGATTCTGCATGGTAACTCTTCCAGGTCTGATTCCCATGCTAAAGCAGGACACCTTTTTAGCGTCTCTAGATATGCAGAACGCTTACCTGCACATCCCTATAGCTCAAGCGCACAAGAGGTTCCTGCACTTCGAGTTTCTCGGCCATCATCTTCAGTTCCGAGCCCTTCCATTCGGGCTGTCATCAGCACCCAGGGTCTTTACCAAATGCATGGCAGTTGTGGCAGCGTCTCTAAGGAGACAGGGCCATTATGTGTTCCCGTACCTGGATGATTGGCTTCTCATGGCCGCCTCCAGAGAGGCGTTGTTAGGGGCGATCCAGAGCACCCAGGACCTGTTTCGATCTCTGGGTATCCTAATCAACCACGAGAAGTCTCTCCTGGTACCGTCGCAGAAACTACAGTTCATAGGCGCAGTACTGGACACCGTTCAGGGAAGAGCATTTCTTCCAGACGACAGAGCGGAGCGCATCAGATCCCTCATCAGGGAGCTTTCGTCGAACAAGACCGCCCCAACCAGGTCGGTCCTTCGCTTGCTTGGACACATAGCTGCGGCCATTCCTACTGTCCCTTTCGCAAGGCTCCACATGCGGGTAACTCAGTGGATGCTCAAGATGTAATGGGACCAAAGGCAAGACCACATGCAGTATCCAGTCAGAATCACGAACACCGCGATTCGAGACTGGCAGTGGTGGCTAGACCCAGGGACACTCTCTATGGGCGTCCCATTCATAGCACCATCCCCGGAGGTAATCCTCACCACAGATGCCTCAGGTCTAGGGTGGGGAGCACACCTGGATGGGGTGAAGTCCCAGGGTACGTGGACCCCTCTGGAGGCCCACCTCCATATCAATGTCCTAGAGATGAGGGCGGTCCTTTATGCCCTGCAGGCATTTCAGTCAGAGATCCCGCCGAGTACTCTCCTGCTTCAGACAGACAACACGGCGGTGATGTATTACCTCAACAAACAAGGAGGCGCACACTCTACCCTTTGCAGGAGGCCATGAGGGTGTGGGATTATGAATCCGACCACGGCGAACCTGATCACAGTACATGTTTCCGGGGTGGACAACACAATTGCAGACGGCTTGAGTCGCTCCCAGGCCAGAGTCCACGAGTGGGAACTTCTCCAGGAGGTAGCAGAGGATCTGTTTCTTCGATGGGGAACTCCAGAATTGGACTTGTTCGCTTCCCCATCCAACGCAAAACTGCCCAATTTTTGCTCGCTAGATCCAGGGCGTGGTGTTTTCTGGCGAGACGCGTTGTCCCTCTCCTGGGCAGACAGATTCCTCTACGCTTTCCCTCCCCTGTTGATCCAGAGAGTTCTTCTCAAACTGCGCAGGGAGCATGCAACAATGATCCTGGTGGCCCCTTTCTGGCCCAGGCAGATCTGGTTCCCTTTGCTAATTCAGCTATCCTGGGAACCTCCGCTCCCGTTGCCATTCAGCTCCCACCTCTTGTCTCAGGAGAAGGGTTCACTGGTCCACCTGGACTTATGCTCACTGAACCTGCATGCATGGCTCCCAGAGACATAGCCATCTTGCGTCATGGGGTCTCGCAAGAGGTTGCGGAAGTTCTTTCTGCAGCCAGAAAGCCGGCAACGCATGTGACGTACGCCATGAAATGGCACCGCTTTTGTCTGTGGTCGCAAGCACGCCGCCTTCCCTTTAGGTTGTCCGTGAAAGCGTGTTAGAGTACCTGCTCCCTTTCCGCTCGGTCTCGCCTACCTCTATTAAAGTGCACCTCTGTGCCATTTCAGCTTATCACCCGTGGGACAGCGCACAGTGGCACAATTAGATGCCTGTCGAGAATTCTTGAGAAGGGTGTTACACCTTAGGCCACCCATTAAGGTCCCAGTGCCTCCATGGGACTTGCTCTTTGTCCTGGAGCAACTCACGTTCCCCCCCTTTGAACCTGCCACGGATTGCGAGCTGCGTTTTCTGTCGTGGAAAACGTTGTTTTTGGTTGCTGTTACGTCAGCAAGAAGAGTTTCTGAGCTTCAGGCTCTCATGTCCAAAGAACCTTATTTAATTTTCCACCAGGACAGAGTATCCCTGAGGACAAATCCTAAATTCTTGCCTAAGGTGGTTTTCACACTCACTCTCAATCAGGATATTGACCAGCCGGTCTACTTCCCTAATTATTGTAACAGAGGAGAGGTGCTGCTTCACACCCTGGATGTTCACCGCAGCTTAAGGTACTACCTGAGCAGAACTAAGCAGCTTGGTACTTCGGAGCAACTTTTCATTTCCTTTACTGACAGGATGATGGGCCAACCAGTATCCAAACAGTCCCTGTCTCGCTGGCTTGTCCAGTGCATCTCATACTGTTATGATATCAAACGAAAGCCCCTTCCAGGATCAGTCCGGGGCCATTCCACTAGGGGTGTGGCCACCTCCTTTGCAGCACTTCGAAACGTCTCCACCTCTGCCATTTGTGCTGCAGCCACTTGGAGCTCTGTTCGTACCTTTATCAGGCATTATTGCCTGGACATCGCTTCACGGCGAAGAGCAGGCTTCGGCCTGGCGGTGCTACAGGGTCTCCTGTCCTAGATTCAGGACCTGGGACGTTTTTCTAATTTCTCCTCCCAGAGTGTTTGCAAGCGCTACTGCTTGGGAATCAGTCTAATGGTGTAACCTGCTGCAAGAGCTGTGTCTCGAAGTAAGATAGTACAGTTACGTAAGAACCTACTGTAACAGTAGATCTTCGAGAACAGCTCTTGCAGCAGGTACCTTCCCGCCCACCTTCCCCCTTGGAGGAAGCATGGCTTAAGCCTTCATTAACAGGGATTTTTTCCCGTTTGTCTTCTGACGGTGGATCCTCGGTCTCCCATTTCGATTTCAGCCTGCGGCCGGATGTCTCCGGCAGGAGAACTGGGGAATCTGGTGAGGACCGCCCCTTCTCGCCTGGCGTGAGGCGGACCGGCGTCAGGGTGGTCCTCGCTGAAGATAGCTAGCTAGAATTTTTCCGTGGGTCCTGACGCTGCCGGCTTCAGTCCTACTGGTGTAACCTGCTGCAAGAGCTGTTCTCGAAGATCTGCTATTACGGTACGTTCTTACGTAACTGTACTTTACTAGTGGGGTACCGCAGGGTTCAGTATTAGGACCAGTCCTCTTCAGTGTCTTTATAAGTGACATTGCAGAGGGACTGGAAGGAAAAGTATGTCTCTTTGCAGATGACACAAAGATCTGCAACAGAGTTGATGCACAAGGTGGGGTGAAAAGGATGAAAAGGGACTTGGCAAGGTTAGAGGAATGGTCATATGCGTGGCAGCTTAGATTCAGTGCTAAGAAGTGCAAGGTAATGCACCTGGGAAACAAAAACCCAGGGGAAGAGTACACAGTGGGGGGTGAGATACTAACAACAACAAAAATAGAAAGGGACCTGGGGGTAGTCATATCAGATGACCTAAAGGTGGGCAAGCAATGTGAGAGGGCAGCAAGGAGGGCTGGGGGGATACTGGGATGCGTGGAGGCATCATCAGTAGAAAACAAGGATGTATTATCCCTCTGTACAGACAGCTGGTCAGACCCCATCTGGAGTACTGTGTGCAGTTCTGGAGACCCAGTCTTCGCAAAGACATAGACAGGATGGAAGCTGTCCAGAGGAGGGCAACTAAAATGGTGCAGGGTCTGCACCGAAGACATATGAAGAGAGACTTAAGGAGCTTAATATGTATAGCCTCGAGGAAAGGAGGGAGAGGGGGACATGATAGAAACTTCAAGTACCTCAAGGGAATCAACAAAGTCAAGAGGGTAGCATCTTTCAAAAAGAGGTGTGCAAGAACAAGGGCACAATTTGAAGATGGAGGCGGCTCAGAGGTAATTTAAGGAAGTATTTTTCAGAGAGGGTTGTGGATGCATGGAGCGGCCTTCGGGAGAAGGTCGTGGAGTCAAAAGCAGTGGTAGAATTCAAGCATGCATGGGACAGTTATAAGGCAATTCTAGGGGGTGGGGGTAGGAAGAAGTAGGCTGCTGGTTAACTAGGATCTGCAGCTTATCCAGTAGGCAGGGAAATGGGCAGACTGGGTGGGCCAAGCGGTCCTTATCTGCCATCAAATTCTATGTTTCTATGTTTCAGACCTTGTCATCCAGAGTCTCTCAGCTGTTGGAGAAGTAGGTGCATACAGAGCTGGAGTTCAGGTAGTGCTTAAGGTCTGATTTGAAGCTGGACAGGCTAGTACAGTCCAGCAACACTTGATGGGGGAGTGGTCACTTTGGCCATCTGGGAGGACAGAGGTATCAGAGATATATATAGTGCATTTAGATAGTATCTAGTCCAGCAGTGTTCTTGTCCCGGTTCAATAGTTCACCCTGGTAGGGGCATCAACAAGCTGAGAGAAGTGGATGGCTGATAGGGCGTCCTTAGGTGAGGTGGCATCTGGGGAGAGCCAGCTGATGTTAAAATCTCCTAGCACTACTATTTCCGAGTGGAGACTTAGGATGCTTATTCCCATCAAGAGTGATTCAAAACCAGGAGTAGTATGCTTTGGGGGGATACCTACCGAGAGCACGGTAAGTGCTTTACTATGAGCCCCAAGAAGCAGTTTGACAGCGAGCATTTGTATGAGGTTGTCCCTGTTAGGTATGGGTATACTAAGACCCTGTAAGGTGTCTTTTATGTAGATAGCACAACTTCCACCTCTCTTGGATGATCGATCCTGTCTGAAGACATTATAGCCAGGCAACAAAATTGCTGCGTCAGGTATTTTCGGTGAAAGCCAAGTTTCAACAACCAAAATAACATTAGGATTATACTGGGTGACCCACACCTGCAGGTTATCTAGTTTGGGAAGGAGGCTGCAGCTGTTTATAGACGCCAGTGTAAGCATTCCCAGAGTTTTCCCAGTGGTGGTCTGGCTTTGGGGGGACCAGGGTTTGGGTGAACATTGCCTGAGGGCAGCAGTAGCAGGAGTATTATTCTTCAGATGTATTCCTTGAGCAATTGTTTGGAGAGGGTGCGCTTCCGACAACAGGAGGGGTATGACGTGTAAGTCCAGTGCCGGAATGAGAGTCCATGGTAAAGTGCCGGACTGGGTGACAGGGAGGCTTGCCAGTTCGAGTGATTTGGGCACGTAAAAGTGTGTGTGTACACAACGAAAGTGTGGGCTCCAGTTGTTCAGTTGAGGTAGGAGGTGGTAGAACCATAAGCATTAATAGATTCAGTTGGGGCCAGTAGGACTGGCGTTGCCATGTTAGCACAGCAGAATCCTGAGTGGGAGATCAGCACTAGAAGTATGGCACTCCGAGTGAGCAAAGAGGCTAGATGGATCATGTTGGGAGTACTGGAATAGCAACAGGGAGTGGCATAAATGTGAAGTGTATGGCAGGGGTGTAGCTAGACAATATAAATATGTACACCAGGACTGTGTTTGTTGCCCTGTTTTTGCACAATAAATACAACTTTTGTACCCCATGACACTGGTTGCTGCCCCCCCCCCCCCATGCATGGGTATGTACAGATGCCATGCATTGCTCTTTAAGACACCAATATACCAGCCCAGACCCTGTAAGGCTGTATAGTCCTTAGGATGCAAGGACAGTATCAGTGACCAATCCTTCTGGTTTTGACCAATATGAATAAACTTACAGAAAGGTTCTGCTGGTTCTGTTTTGTTTCCATGGACTATGGAAGCAGTTCAGGGCCTATTTGCTGCCCCCTTTCAATACAAGAGTATGCCTGCCTATACCCATGGTGTATGGCACCTCCAGAAATACTTGTCCACTCTAGAAGTGAGAGCTGTTAGGTAGGAATTCAGGAGGAAAGAGAACTATCCCCTTAAGAGAGGGGCTGCAGGGGAAGCAATATAGTCAACCAATGGGGAGAGCAAGGGTGATGCCACTCGCCAGTACCTTTACACCAGTCAAGCGGCTAGTTGCAGTGGACTCAATAACGAAAATGAATTAAGTGGAGTATGGTTAAAGGAGACCTGTAGCACTCTGACACCTACACATCATTGCAGAAAGCAGGTAGGAGTGCACTCAGGGAGGGAACACCTAGGAGCAAGCTATAAGGGTGGGAGATAATCTAATCAGGCAGCAGTGTGGGAGAGGAAAGTAACCAGTTAGGAGAGATGAGCGGAGGTAGCACTCTGGCTCAAGACCATTTAATAGAGGTTGGGGCCTGGGAGGTTGGGTGGGAGAAAATTTAGTTTGAAATACAGGGCCAAGCTGCAGTGTGCGCCAGAAATTGAATGACACAGGGCATCAGTGGATTGGTTGGCCGAAGTCCTGAGAGTCAATCGAAACTGCAGCTTTAGAGGCGAGAATCTTGAAACTGTACCTGCAGATTGCTTGGGGCAGGCTGGCTGGTAGAGCAGCTGGCACGGATCACTGCTGGGACTGCAGGCGCTGGGGAGACTGCTCAGGGCTACTTCTGTAAGTAAAGAATGGGGAGAAGTCCGAGGTTAAGTGGGGTAGCAACAATAGCCAGGTTTAATTGAGGGGTGGGCAAACGAGAGGGAGGGTCCAGGGGAAAAGCAAGAGCAGATTTAGGCAGCTTAGGAGGGAAAAATAAAGCAAGAAGAGGTGCGAAGTGGTGGGCAGGTATGAGTAGTTTAGCAGTAGGGGTCTGGAGATGAGGTGCCAGAGAGAAGCTGTGCCGAGAGAAGAGGAAAAGGAATGAATGGGGGCAGGTACAGTACACTATTTGTACCGAGGCCACTTAGGTAGGCAGAGAAGCAAGAGGCTGATGTTCTGGAACGGAGCAGGCTCAAGGGAAATTAGGCAGCGGGGAGAGGGGGATAGGAGAGAGAGAGGAAGCTGAATATCAGAGGGAGAGTAGAGAAAAATAGAAAACAGGGCAGAACGGCCACTGAGATGCGCTAGCAAATTCTCACTTTTATTTTATTTATTTATTTAGTTTTTGTTGCTCGGGTAAGTGCACTAGACAAATCCTGCCTGTTTTCAGGCACGACTCGGGGGAGGGGGATACAGATGAAACTTTAAACAGTTCATCACACAGGCTGCAGCTACGCTAACAATGCAGGCACATTTCTGGCTCAAAATACAATTAAAGTGTACAGTCTGCTTACTGGGGTGAAAAGAAAGAGAGAGAGAGTTGTGTTAGGACGGGGAAAAGGAGAGACATAGAATGGAAATAGAGCAGTTGTAATTCAGACACAGCATATAAAGATAAGCAGTACGGTCTGCTAGAATTCCCTCGAATTCTGTCTATACTATGTTGTATAAAATAACAATTAGCTTACAATCCAGCACATTAAGCAGCTTAAATATAAATTGAAAGTTTAGTTTGAAATACAGGGCCGAGCCGAGCCGAGCATCAGTGTGCGCTGGAAATTGAACGGCACAGGGCGTCAGTTGACTGGTTGGCTGGAGTCCTAGGAACCAATTGAAATCATGGCTTTAGAGCCAAAAATCTTGAAACCGTATCTGTAGATTGCTTGGGGCAGCCTGGCTGGTAGAAGCAGCCGGCTTGGATCACCAATAGTAAGCATTTTTAGATATTCCTGTACCCTCAAATTTTACCACAATGGGGACTCCATAATGGCATGGAGTTGCAATAGAACATCTGCAATAAAGGAAAGAAACGCTCTTAGTGCTTTCTAACAGTACACTGACCACAGTATCAGTGCTGGTAGGAAACTGTTATTGGATCAGTGGTTGGGGGAAACAGTCATGAGCAAGTGTTAACCCGAGGTCAGTGCTTGTGTGCGACAGGTGTCTAAGTCCCCCCCCCAGAGGGATTTGGGGTGGGGGAGGGCCTTTGAAAACCAGACTCCTAGATTTCAAAAGCTGGTTTAAAATTTAAAGTCTATTTTATGAAGGAAAGGAAGTTTGAAATGTGCCCAGTGTGCTGAGATAATCATTCCATGGTATGAATCTACTTTAATTAACGCTTACAACTGGTATAACACAGTTTAGCGATAACAAGAAAAAATACACATCAAGGCTCAAAAATCCTTTAATGCCATAAGTCTAGAATAGACTGAGAGGCAGTATAGTGCAGTGGTTTAAGGCTCTGAGCTGCAAATCTGGTGACACCCAGCAGACCAGACCCGGGTTTGAATCCCACAGCTTCCACTTGCATACTGTGTGACCATGAGCAAGTCACTTAATTTCCCTGTGCTCCCAGGTCGCTCCTGTAAAAATGCTTTCAGCTTAATGTGCTACTGCTGGTTAAACAACTAAAAAAAAAAAAAAGACTTTCCTTTGTTGTATGTGTTCGTGTAGTGGTGGTGATGAGGGATCTAAATTCCATTTACCTAGGGGGATGCACAATGCTAAATCAAGTAAAATTAAACTGCTGACTTCTGGCTTACGTTGACTATTTAGACATCAAATCACTGTGTTCAGATAAAATTTCTGTGGAGCTAAAGTGACTGTTCTTCTCCCTCTGTCTCGCTCTCAAATTATGTATTGTTTTGGAAAACCTTCACTTTCAGCTCTCCCACAGAGAAAATCTTAATTTGGCCCTTGACTGCTGTGCAAGATTTTACTGTGGGGAGGTACCAAGTTAGCTATTAATAACCACATTACAGAAGCAGGTTGCTATTTTGGTTCATGGATTGTTTATGTACCAAGCCAGTTCTTCATGATACAAATCTTTTGTGCAGTGGTGCTATGCTTGCTCACACAAAGGCCATGTGGCTTAGCATATGCTGTATTCGAGACACACGTAAGTCATTGCATTGTGTTTTCCAGCCAAATGTTGTGTTCTCTCATTTGCCTTAAAACAGAAAGTTTGGGGGTTAACATGGCCGGCCTTAGAGAATGTGACGCCCCTAGGCGAACTTGCAAATGGTGCCCCTCCCAACAGGCCTGTTACCTGGATTTTCCTGGGGATGGGGTTCTTTTAGTGAGTGGTAAAGGTATATTGCACACACAGCGTGCGAAAAATGTTTGTAAAAAGCCAGGAGTCCGGGGGCCAGTAAGCCCCCAGAAGCTCTGGGGTTTTAGGTGCTTTTTGGTGCATTTTAAGGCTTACGTTGAACAAAAAACAAAGTTCCGTTATCTTTCAAGGGCGTCTTATACACTAAAGTGGGTGGGAGGAGGGAATTACTTTACAATGAAAATATATGGTTATGAAAAAAAATGTCACAGACCCAAACACTGGAAAACCCATACCTCAGCAACACATATTTTTGCTTTAACAATTCAGTCACAAAACACTATGTTCTTTAATCCCAGCTAGATTCAGCAGGCTAGTTAGTGCCCATTTCTGTTTATTGAAATGCAACTGCAACTTGCCTGCAAGAGTTTGCATTTTGCTTTAGGCCAAGTTTCCTGCAGATAATAAACTTGCTGATAGCATCCAAATCAGGAAAAAAACTTATTTTGCCTTCCCTCTTTCTACCAGGCAGGGACTGATACAGCACCTCACAACTGGGTCTTGCCACGTGGCACAGGTGGCTTTAATTTATTTTACACAACAAAGTACTACATAATCATCTTGTATTTCCACCATGGGGGAACTGGGGCAAGTCAGAACTGGGGCTGAGGGTCCACAGTCCAGGAAGTTCAGGAACAAGAAACAAAATGTCCACAATTTCCAAATTTAAACTCGCACTTCGCAGCCAACTATTTAACACGTGAAGCTGCACCTGTATATAACTGAGTTGCTGCGCACAGTGCCCTGACAATGCCCACTGGGCAGCATCCACTCCACATTGCACTAATCCTCATCCATTGCTGTTTATACTGCTTTGACCTTACTACATCTTGCAAACTTGCTTATCTGCTGACCAGATGTAGTCACTGGTGCTTGCTACCATTAATCCAAATGCTGTAACCAAAATTCAAGTTGTCTCCTGTGCTTGCTACCATTAATCCAAATGCTGTAACCACAATTCAGTTGTTTATCTGCATCATGTGTAAGTCTGTTATGTATTGTCCTCACTGTGACGAGGTACCTTTGGAAATGAGCCCTCTGACTCAAAGGTTGTAAACCGATTTCTCAAATAAATAAATAAATAAAATGTCAGGAAACTGCAGTTTTTTGTTTTAACTCAGCTGACTGGCTGCATTACTTCAGAATCGTCACTCAGTCTGTCACCGACCTTGTTAGACATAATGGTCCTCCTTTTTGCCAAATTACTGCTCTGCTGGTCTGACTGCACCTCAGGAAACAACATGACTGCCACCAGTCCAGGACCAGATACACTCAGTGGACCCTGTGGGGCCATCTGACTCCAATAATAAGTGGCAGTTGTTTTTTCCTCTGGCCCGAGTCTGGGATAAAAATCTCCTCCTCTGGGATGCTGGGGGTGGGGTGGACTGCCAGTGTCCTCCACACAGTCAAATCTGGGCTGTTCCTGCTGCATGGGCCTGCTCTACTCCCCCACCCCCCCCGGCTGGCTAGCTGCTGCTTCCTCTGTCTGCAGTCACTGGCCTGCAGCCCCATTCAAGACTGGTAGTGGGTACTTTACTTTACTCCCACCATTCCAGTCCCTGCTCTCGAAGGGTCTCTATTGACTTTTCCGACTGACTACCAGGCCACTCACTGCACAGCCCTGCACTGATGGTGATGAGAAACCACTCCTCGACTGCAACTCCACAATGGTCTGATACCATCCTGTCGCTCTTCATGCTAACCCTTCGGACCTTGTCCTCTCCCTGATCCTATCTGTAGGTAGGGAAATGGGCAGACTGGATGGGACTTGCGGTCCTTATCTGCCATCAACTTCTATGTTTCTATCTGGACTTGACAAGTCCTGGCTGCTGCTGGCTTCCATCCCTCCCCTGTCACAGCGAGCCAGCTCTGGTGCCTTCAGCAGCACAGTGCCCCTGCACTCTCCTTTTCAGTAGCTCCCCCTGCCCTACACACTGACCTCCAGTCCTCTTTGGGGTTTGTCTCGTTTCTTTTGCAAGTTTAAAACCAAACTCGGCTCTCCCTCGCCACTCGCTAACACGGCCGCTCAATCCCTTACTGCCTCATTGTTGTCTACACGCATCACTAGAACTGATTATACCAAATGCCAGCCATTCCCAGTACACACCACTCTGCACATGCACTCCAGCCGCTCCAGCACCAAACATAAAACAGACAGCAGCAGAGATCTGATAGAAATGGGAGTGGCTCTTTTATGGGTGAGTCAGGCAGGCAGGCATGCAGCCACAAATCTGATGGAAGGGTCTTCACTCCCTCCCCGCAAATGACACCAAATTTAGCCATGTTAAAGAGCTACTGACACCATAAGGAAAACTTTAAAAAACATAATAATTAGGTACAATTCTACTTGCATTCCATTGATATCCCTTAGATTTCTCCTCCATGTTATTTATTACTGTGAAAATTTGCATTAATATGTAATCTTTATCACTTAGCGTTCCTTTAGAGTCCATCTGCCTTTGTAGCTGGCTCCCTGCTTCAAGTCATAATCCTCCGTTGTGACCTCACAATCAGTTGCCATGAGAGTAATTGTGATGTCACAAGGAGTGCATTATGACCTCCGGTAGGGAGAAAGCAACAGAAATAGATAGTCTTCAGGAGCAAAGATCCAATTTTTCTGCAGGTGACCTCGGTAATAAATAATGTGGAGAAGAAATACAAACCTAATGTGAAAAACAAGCTAAACTGTGTCTAAATATTATGTTTTGTTAAAGTTCTCCTGAAGGTGTCAGCTGTTCTTTCATTTTTATTCCATCCAGGTCATTTGCAAAAAAAAAATAATAATAATTAAAAAATGTAACTTTGTTTGATGGTGACGGTGCCCCCTACTGAATGGTGCCTTAGGCGGCTGCCTAGTTCGCCTATTCTTAAGGCCAGCTATGGGGGTTAAACAACTACAGTAGAAGCCGCTTAAGCGGGATGACCTGTTGGATAGTGGATCGTCCTGCTTAAGCGAGTGTCTCTGCAAAACAAAGTTGCTGTTTTGCATAATTCTGTAAAGACAGATTCGAGCAGTTGACATTATCCACTGCATTATCTACTGCAGAATCTGATCAGGGAACATTTTGTGCTTCATTGCTTTTGCTTTTGTGATTGTGCATTTTTGGTTTTTTGATGCTTGCGCTTATTATTTTTCAAAGTGCTTTGTAGTGCTTCATGTTATTTCACAGAGATGTGTACACTGCAGGGCACCCATTTCGTACGTTAGGAGATCTCAGATTGCTTGTGAGCATGGCCGTGGTCAGGGTACCCTCTGTAAAACAGACCAGTTACGCCCGCATTAAACACATCGACTGGTCTGTACCCTGACAGGATCCCAGGAAGGACATCAGTGGCCCAGCTCTGTGCTGCATTAGTGCCCGCGTCCTGCTTCTCCCCATGCTCCTGTTTGAAAAACAATTTGGTGCCTTAACTTCCACCTCGAGAGCCAGCCATCAGTAGCTCGAAGGTGCTGTGGGACATCTGCTCAGCCAATTCAGTGGCTTTAATCTTCAGCATGTGGGCAGAGATTCTAGCGCCTTTGTTGACAGCCTGGGAGAACCAAAGAAAGAGGGCATCTTCAGTCTCACTGTCCTTGCCCTCCCTCTTTCTGTTGTGGTTAGAATTAGCTCTCCACTCGGACAGGATTGCATCCCTGTTTTTGCTAATTCCACCCGCCTGACTGTTACAGATTTTAAAATCAGCTGCTGCAGATGACAAGGAGGCAGTAGGATTAGTCAGTGCCTCAATCACTCTAACACGATCAGCTAAGATGAGCTCATTGCTCGATCGGGACATCCTAAGCTTCTCACCTTTCAAGGACAGCTACAAACGGAAGAATACAGTGTGAAAATGCAGTTCTGTTTTAACAGCTGCTAAAAGCTGCAAAAAAAAACAATCAGTAAGTGCCAGACAGCAGATTGTAAAGATCAGATTAATTAGGACAACAGCACAACGCTGCCGTCAGGTATCTCTCTAAAGCAGCTTTAGCAATTAGGACTGTGCCAGCTAAGTGACGGATGCATAGTGGGAAACAACAGATATAGATCGGTGACTCTGCTAGCGTCTCGCTTAAGCGGCCATCCCACTTAAGCGCGTCCCACTTAAATGGCTTGTACTGTACTTCTGTATACTAGTAGTCCATTGTGATACTACGGGGCATCTATGATAACTGAACAGCATGTATTTTTTTTAACTTTCTATTTAAGCTCCTTTCTCTCGCTGCACCCAAACTCCTTCTGGAGTCACCACAGCACGCTTGCTTTGTTCCCCTTACCTGTGGGCCAGCACTCTAGGCCTTCCACCATGGAGCCTTGACTGTTCCCCGCAGGTGGGGAAGAGGCAGAGGGGCCTACCCTCAAGCTGCTGAGTTTTGTTGGGAGGCATGATCGTCGGGTCAGGCTGGGGGATCCTTGCAGTGCCAGGTGATCCTTCATCCTCGGGTGCAGGGGCCATTTTTTTTATTTTCTCCCAGCCCAAGGATGTCAGCATGCAGAGGGAATCCATGCATGCACGCACATATTTAGGCATGCTGTTGCACCTGGATCCCAGCTGGCATCCTTCCCTCCCCTGACGTCCCTAGCTGCACTGCCACCCATGGTTCCCCAGGTGGCAGTATAGCAGCGGGGACAGCAACCCTCGCTCCCTAGAGGAGGAGAGCGTTCTGTGGAATGCTCAATCCTCCTCCCCCCAGCCGGTCCCCAACAACCCAAGCTCTCACCCGAACTCTACCGCTGCACCAACGAGCTGGCACGTGTATTGTTTTTTAACTATTTATAGTACACACACACACACACACACACATATGTCCCCTTTCAGATGGAGACTGTCTAGTCTCAACACCGCTTATCTTTCCCTCATCATCCATCTAGGCCCCCCTCCAAGTTGGACGCATTAAGGCAAGGCATCCCCAACCCCTCCAGCTAGTCCATATCTGGTTGTGAGATAGGGGTTGTGGCATTTAATTGAGTGTGCCTTCTCTCTCTCATGGTGGTGGTGCTCAGTGGTGGTGGTGGTGGTGGGTATTTTTCTCCTGTTAGTTTGTTAGAATGCTCTCCATGCTCGTGGTCTGGTGACCCCCTATCCCCTCCCTCCATTTTGATGTTGTGCATGCACATCGACAGCTTTGTGCAGTGCAGTGGCAATTTGCGCCAGGTACCCTCTCCACACAGCAAAGCAGGCTCCCTAGCACAAAGTAAGGCTGTTCCCCAACCCCAGGTTCTGCCACAGAAGCACAATGCCCACCACTTTTATACTGTGAAGAGTGCCTCTTGCACAAAATGGTTCTTAGAACTTACTAGTGATTTTCACCTCTTTCGCTCTTGAGTAGATTTCAAATATTATGATCAGTCTGGACCACTCAACATAACATCACCCAATGTCACAGTTAAAAACACATAAAAGACCATTTCCAAATGAGCCTTAATGAAAAATAATTGTAAAAAACTGACTTTGTGCCAAAAAAAAAAAAATTAAATTGTTTTGGTCCAACCAGAAAAGAAAGAGTGCATAGACGTAGCAGATGTAGTGATGTTGCAGATGTTTATAGTGTCGGAATTACACTTTGGGAGCTAGTGAGACCCATAAGGGCAATATAATAACTGGCTGTTGTATTTTTTCCCATAGGGAAACCATAGCGTAATTTGCCATTATAAAGGAGTGTTTATAATGGCATACACGTGCCGGGTTTCCCCTCGTCCCGCGCATACACCAGCGGCCGTGCTTCCCTTCCTGATTGCCGAATGCCATGACTTACTGCCAGAGCTTACAGGCCCACTAGGAATCGGCAATGTCAATTAAAAAAAAAAACCCACAAACACACTGCCAAAAACTGCAGGTACTTTGAAAAAAAAAAAAAAAAGTTGTCTTCAAAAGCTGCATCCGACTGTGGAACCCGCTGAAACCTGGTTGGACCGCGACGTGGCTGCACGGAAACGTCTTTTTATTTTATATAATTGCTGTTGTAAAAAAACAATACCCAGCATTATATCAAATAAAATATGGGGTGGTGTGTTTAAACTCGAAGTTCACATGCACTGTTCACAAACCCTGAGAGTGAAGTAGCATCTGACTCCTCGGGTGTGTGTAAACGTCTTACTACACACACCGCCCCATACTTTATTCTATATATTATTAAATTGAGCCTCCCTTCCCATTACAAGTCAATGACACTGATGTGTGAGCTACCGGGGCTCACTTCAGAGCTAGGGATGCTGAGCTCTGGCAAACCCCCCCCCCCTGTAATTCCAATACTGCAACTGTGCAGGCATTATATCAAGGACTAATTAGTAAGCTAATCAAGTTGTTGCTATTGCTGTGTCATTCTTTTTAGAACCTCATTGAATCTGTCAGCATATCACCTGTGAAATAAGGTAAAGAAAATGTGGTGACTGAACTAAAACACATATTTTGCACAGTGGATCTGTATTTTGCTGACATGACCTTCATCACCACTCATTGCAGTATAAGACTGGTTTTACTTGTGCTCATCATGTGCTAGTATAGCTCAGCTTCACTTTGTTGTTCTCTAACGTGACAAACACATGTGAAACCACTCTTATACTGCAGTGAGTGGCTCCAGAGGACATAGCAGCACACAGTACACTATATGCAACTTTATAAAGCATTTCTGTTCAGTGTCCCATAGAAGCACACGTATGAGGATGCAGCGCGTGAAAACCTTTTAAACAATGCAGAGATCTTCATGTGCGGTAGCGTCGCCAAGCAGCAGCATTCAGACTACTTTTTTTTTTAAAGAGATCTCTGCATATCAGAAATGTTCTTCTGTAAATGACTGCATAACAGGCAAGCACACTCTGTGAATCTGCCAGCTTCTTTACAAAAAATTCACACACACAAAAAAAATCATTTTATTGCCACATACTCTACAAGTGTGAAGAGTTTCTGAAAAGTTCAACTTGCTTGATTTTTAAATCGTACTATGATTATTTTTCAGAGTTCTTCTTAAACATCAGCTCATTACAGAGATGTCCAGCTGATACTCTGGTTGGTTGCAAGTTTGTCCATTCAGAACATCTGAACATAAAGACTGACAGGTGTGCCAACCAATAAGAATGACTCATGATTGTCAGTTGACAAGAGCTAAGAATGCTGGGAGTAGTCCCAGGGAGTACTGCCAAGTGTGTATGACTTGAGGTTTATTTTAGGTAAATCTATATGGGTAGACCAGCACAAACATGGTATTGTTGTATTAAATGTAAACACACAAGGATGAATCCGTGTATGCTTCTGACATTCACACCGAATTTGGGAGTGAAACTGAATTGCTGCTCAGCTCTCCGCTCACCAGCTCTGACTCTGCTGCCTGCCTGGTAAGAATTTACACATCACTGTAGGCTATAACTAGTCGCTGAATAGAAACACTTTATAAATATCAAATAGTGTCTCTGAGATTTCTCTTGGTTAATCGAGAGCACCATCTTGAGACACATTTGTGTTTGAGAACTGCTCAGCTTTGCTAAACAGTTAAAAAACGCAAACATGTCTTGAGATGATACTCTTGATTAGCCAGGAGACATCTTGAAAACACCATTTACCTATACTACAAAGGTTCCACCCCATAATATGATCGATCTGATGTTATAACAATGATATTATGGGATTTGAATGTCACTCTTTATCAGTGGGAAAGGTAGCAGTACTAGATTTATTTGTTGATCACCCAATCCTGGGGGCTCAGAGTGCTGTACATCATTTAAACACCCAATCCTGGGGGCTCAGAGTGCTGTACATCAATTAAACACCCAATCATGGGGGCTCAGAGTGCTGTACATTATTTAAACACCCAATCATGGGGGCTCAGAGTGCTGTACATCATTTAAACACCCAGTCCTGGGGGCTCAGAGTGCTGTACATCATTTAGTCACCTAGTCCTGGGGGCTCAGAGCACTGTACATCATTTAAACACCAAATTCTGGGGGCTCAGAGTGCTGTACATCATTTAAACACCAAATCCTGGGGACTCAGAGTGCTGTACATCATTTATTCACCTAGTTCTGGGGGCTCAGAGCACTGTACATCATTTAAACACCCAATCCTGGGGGCTCAGAGTGCTGTACCTCATTTAAACACCCAGTTCTGGGGGCTCAGAGCACTGTACATCATGTAATCACCCAGTCCCGGATAATCAGAGCACTGTGCATCATTTAAACACCCAATCCTGTGGGCTCGGAGTGCTTTACATCATTTAAACACCCCCTCCTGGGGGCTCAGAGGGCTGTACATCATTTAAACACCCAATTCGGGGGGCTCAGAGAGCTGTAGATCATTTAAAGGAGGCAGTATAGCGCAGTGGTTTAAGGCTCTGAGCTGCAAATCTGGTGACATCCAGCAGACCAGACCAGGGTTTGAATCCCACAGCCCCCACTTGCATACTGTGTGACCCTGAGCAAGTCACTTACTTCCTTGTGTTCCCAGGTCACACCTGGAAACAAGCTTCGGCTTAGTGTGCCTTTCCTGATTAAACAATTTCCCCTTTCCCCTAAACACCCGATTCAGGGGGGCTCAGAGTGCTGTACATCATTTAAACCACCCCAAAATATCCAGTCCTTGGGGGCTCAGAGTGCTGTACATCATTTAAACATCCAGTCCTGGGGGCTCAGAGCACTGTACATCATTTAAAACCCCAATATTGGGGCTCAGAGCACTGTACATCATTTAAACACCCAATTCCTGGGTCTCAGAGCACTGTACATAATTTAAACAACCAATCCTGGGGGCTCCGAGCATTATACACCATTCAAACACTGAATTATGGGGCTCAGAGTGCAATACATCATTGAAATACCCAATCCTGGGGGGCTCAGAGCACTGTGCATCATTTAAACACCCAATCCGGCTGGCTCAAAGCGTTGTAGATCATTTAAACACCCAATCCTTGGGGATCAGAGTGCTGTACATCATTTAAACATGCAATCCTGGGGGCTCAGAGTGCTGTACATCATTTAAACACCCATCCTGGTGGCTCAGAGCACTGTACATCATTTAAAACCCCAATATTGGGGCTCAGAGCACTGTACATCATTTAAACACCCAATTCTGGGGTCTCAGAGCGCTGTACATAATTTAAACAACCAATCCTGGGGCTCCGAGCATTATACACCATTCAAACACTGAATTATAGGGCTCAGAGTGCAATACATCATTGAAATACCCAATCCTGGGGGGCTCAGAGCACTGTGCATCATTTAAACACCCAATCCTGCTGGCTCAAAGCGTTGTACATCATTTAAACACTCAATCCTTGGGGATCAGAGTGCTGTACATCATTTAAACACCCAATCCTGGGGGCTCAGAGTGCTGTACATCATTTAAACACCCATCCTGGTGGCTCAGAGCATTGTACATCATTTAAACGCCCAATTCTTGGGACTCAGATCACTGTACATCATTTAAACACCTAATCCTGAGGGCTCAGAGTGCTGTACATCATTTAAACACCTCATCCTGAGGGCTGTACATCATTTAAACACTCAATTCTTGGGACTCAGAGCACTGTACATCATTTAAACACCCAGTCCTGGGGGCTCAGAGCACTGTACATCATCTAAAAGACATAGACATAATATCAGAATAGACAGATAAAACAAGCCCGTTATAATAATGAAATAGATTAGATACAACATTATTAACTAAAACAGTCAGTGGGGATTAGCTGAAGTTTGTTTTTTTTTATTATAAATTTAGTTTTTGTTGGTTGGGAAAGGAAGGCTAGACAACTGTGCCTATTTTCAGCCTCATCCTGGGGGGAGGGGGGAATACAGATGGAAACCAATGGAAACTGAACCAGATTAAGCTGCTGCTGGTATTTTCAGTGAACGGGGGAAATTTGACCGGGAAACAGGAAATTCCCCTACTCTTGTTGAGAAGTGTCATGGGATCTTTACCGTTCACCTGAATAACCACCAGAACAGGCAGAAAGGACCTTGGTTTAATGTCTCACCCAAAAGACAGCACTCCTGTAGTACAGCATCCCCCTCATGATCAGGTTTTACTCCAGATTCCTGGTGTTGGGTTAGAACCCACAACCTACTGATCTTCTGGCCTCAGAGGCAAGTGTGCAACCTGCTGAGCAACTGAAGCTGCTGAAGTGTTAAAGGGCTCTCTAAGTGAGCAGGTCTTGAGTCCCCTCTTAAAGGTCTCCACCAAGGGTGCCTCTCTCTCAGGGATATGGGAAGCAAGTTCCACAGGGTACAGCTGACGACTTCAAATGTGCGATCTTAAGCCTGGCCCTGGGAACCGCTAGGAGACCCACCTCAGAGGACTGGAGAGGGTGAGAGGGGCAGTGGGGAGACAGGAATTCACTCAGATAACCCAGTGACCACCCATATGTTACAGTGTGGGAAGGTAGGGTCATCTAGTGGTGAGAACACTGAACTCTGAAATGGGAGATTCCCATTTTGAACCCCATCTACAGCCACCAGCTGTGTGCTGCGAAGCAGGTTGCTCAGCCTCCCAGGCTTCAGTACTACCAGCAGTAATGTTGGATAGAAGCAGAACCCTGCTGAAAGTCAGATTCAGCCTCTCAGCTGGACTGTTGTTGAGTAAATAAACTGAAAAAAAGAGTGAAAAGCTTTTGGCAGTATTGTAAGACTGAAGAAAAATCATGTTAAATTGAGGCACTACAGTTTTGTTTTAGCTATAAATGCCGTCCTTTTAAACAAATGTGGATGAGCTAAATAACAGATGAGATTTGACAAGCATTACAAAAGTATACAAACCTTCCTCGGAAGACAGCAGCTAAATAATTCAAATTACTGCATTAAACATGGTAATTTTCTTTCATTATTAAATAAAACAAACAAATGCTTCTTCTTGCATAAATAATTGCAGAACACGTACCTCTCAACCTCTTGCCTCATGAGTCAGGGACAAGGCTTAAAAAAATCGGGGACAAAGATCCAAAATCAGGAACACATCTTGAAAATTGATACTATCCTCTTAGAAAGCTGATAGAATGCAGGAATTTGTGTTAAGATGCATTTTCTGAAGAAGAACAAGTCTCTAACTTTAATGTTTGACATTATTTTGTGATTTTACTCCCCACTGTTCTGTCACAAAAATGCTAATTTTGCGAGGGACAGAGGAAAATTTTGAGGCAAAATCAGGGACGTCCCTGAAAATCAGGGACAGTTGAGAGGTATGGCAGAACACGTTACTACCTTCCAAGCTGTGTATAGTAAGTTAGATTTGGGACTATGGAAATCTCTTCTGCTTTAAAACCTGTTGCATTTTGTTATAACTCACAGAGTTAGGAGGCTCGGTCAAATCCTGCCAGCATCTGTCTTCCCACCTGCAGTTTTCTTAATACTGGCCTAGAAGGAAACTTAGTGTAGTGACTACAGTAAGTCTTATCTGATCCCTGTAGGAACTGAAGGGGCTACTGATACTTTAGGGAACATATCGGTATTATGAGTCACAGCCAAATTTCCATCTGTTTTCCCCAGATTCCACCAGTGCCTCCTGGTCTCCACTTTACCTTCCTCCTTCTGCCCTCCCCCCATGGCTAAGGTTCCCCTCCCCAGGTGAAGTACTGTGCTGAGGAGATGCACACCTGATCATGTGTCAGGACAGGCAGTGGAGGATGTAGCTGGCACCACACTGTATGTACTGGGGTCCCATAGCAGCCGATGCCGGGGTTGAGCTTTTCCTCCCTATTTCAACGTCTCTGAGGATGTGAACATTCAAGGGGGACCAGTGTGCATATGCAAGCTGTAGATGTTCAACACGGGTCTCCGGCCTACTCCTTCCCCTCCCACTCCATGCGCTCAACTACGCTGCCACTTGTGATCATCCAGGTACTGGTAGCAGTATCACAATGCGGACTGTGTCCCTCCTCCCTCCCTTCCTCCCTGGAGGAGGAGAGAGCATCTTCTGGGATGCTTAATCCTCCAACTCCTGGGTGGTCTGCAATGACCCGGGCTTGTTCCTGAACCTGGATCGCCGGCATTGTGAGCGGTAGCACTACCCCACAGCGCCGACAGGCCAGCATATTTTCTGTATTTATTATCCCTTTGTTCATTATTATCCAGCACACCTCCCACTGACCCAGATTTTGCCTTAATTTGTCTTCTGTCTCTCCTAAAATCAGTGATTCTGAAGTTCAAACACTGGCATTTCAGACTACTTCTTCATAAAATGCCTTTCCCACTAGGCCACACATTACAATAGTTTTTTGAGATTATATTATCGGGGGGGGGGGTGTTTGTTTTTTTAATGAGTCTCTGATTTGGGGTATTTGTCCCTGATTTATAGGCCTTGTACCTGATTTGTGAGTCAACCTATTGAGGGACATGTTACCCAAGTAAGCATTAAGCCATGACGAAGGTGGCATCTAATGCTGGATTAAGGCATGGTTGGGAGGGTTGTGGCCCGAGGCTGGAGACCGAGGGTGAACAACAGCCCAACCATGCATTAATTGCATTAGGTGCCACCACTGGAGTGGCTTAATGCACTTGTAACATGAGCCGCGCAACAACAGAGTTGCCAGGAGCCTATATCGTGTTGGTAGAACTACATAACACAGGGAGTCGATGTACTGATCAAACATTTTTACTGCACTTGTTAATCGTGTAACAAATCAGCATTAACATACTGATGTGGTCAAAACATTCAGTGGCTGTACTGAAAGCAAACAGTGCGGCTTACATGCCAGTCCAAAAAATGTGCCGATGTATGCGACTATTTGTGTCACTCACGAGCGTTGGAGGTCTCGGTGAGCGGCTGCCTCACTGCGGTGTTGCGATCCAGCCACAAATTAACATGCAGGCTGGGTCCTTCCCTTGCCTCTCGTGAGATCGTCTGGATGTCGGCCACTGCATCTTCTGCTGCGTGCGCTGCTAGTGCCTCTCCGGTGTGTTTTTTTTTTCCTCCAGTGGTGCAAAACCAATGTTATCAACAGTTACACACTCCTTTCAAGCAAGTATAACAAGTGATTTTTATACTGTGTCTGTGTCGGACTGTCCTATGTATCCCTCCTGTACGCACCTGCTTCTCCCCCCCCCCCATTTCCGTCTGCGTCTCGCTGGTCTCACTCTCCCTGTGCCACACTTGCCTCTCTGAAACTCGATCCCCACCTGTGCCCAGTGCTGCTAACCTAACTGTCTGGCTGACGTTAGTAGTACAATTTTGAACACGGTGGGTATCGTGGATTAATACCTGCTGCGACTTCACCTTCGTGATGCTATTTGCCCAATCGCAGGTCACCATTTCACCATTCACATTATTGCCATGTTACAAGAGAGGATCGAACACTGGGATACCTTGTACCTATCAGCTTCTCACTGCAGTCAAATAAAATACCATAATCACTTTTGCAGTTTGCTCTGTTTTGTGAGCACAGGGTTCTTGTTGTCCTTGCTTGGCTTTGATTTGTTTTTGTTTTTTATACATTTTTATCCAGTGCTGCTGGGTGTCATTTGAGCGCTCTCACTTTGCTTTTTGTAAATTACCCAAGACCCTTGCCAGGAACTAGGGGTCCAGTTCATAGTTACAAAGTACATGGGAGGAAACTTGGGATGCACAAGGACCTCCTCCCCTCCCCATCCCTTCACCACACTTCTCTATGACACACAAAGCTGACGGTCATTGGGAAGCAGGAGGAGAAGTACCACCATGTCCATTGTCGCCGGCCGTAATTAAGCAGATGAAATATTCCAGATGTTAGGTGGTACAAACAGGGTTTTCCCTATGTAGCATGGTGGAGTATGAAAGGCACAGGGGTCGGTTCATGGCATAATGCCAATGGCCCAAGCTATGTGGTGCTGCCACACACAGTCTCCTCCCGCTTACGGCCTTTCTTTTAATTGGGCCTGATTATGGGTCACTGCAGTTATGTAATAATGCGTCCCATGCCCTTCCATCCTGGTGGTCTAGTGACCCTCCAACAGTAAAAGTCCTTTTGATTTATTCCCTGTTGTCTACTGGATATCTCTTCCCTAGCCTATCCCACAGCAGCATGCTACCACCTATCCAGTTTCTCTGACGCAACTTTTGTTCCTTCTCGCATGTTGGCGACCTACTGTAGAACTGCTTTCAACAGCTCTGCTTGCATCAGGGGTCACTTTGGCTTGCCAACAGGGGATGAGGGTGCTGGTGAGCCACTACGTATCGCCAGTGGCTCATTGACACTCTGGCACAACCTTTATTTCCTGACTTCCCCCTCCCCATTCTCTTTGCCAGTGCAGTGCCAGACCTTTTTCTTCATAGCATGATGTGGTGTGAGGTTGAACAGTGGAAAGAAGTGCTTCATGTGATTGTTTTGCACCGTTTTGCAAATGTTTATAGGGACCCTGATCTTTGTCCCGTTGGACTTCATTTGTTCCTGCTGCTTGCTTGCTTACTTGCAGGTGAAATCATAATCCCATGCTTCTGACACCATACAACAGACAGTGGTGCCACAAACAGAGTATTGTGACACCATGTGTGGACAAGCAGCAGGATCAGATAAGGTCCAAAGGACCAAGGTTCTGTTTTCAAGCAGATGTCCTCAGTAATAAAGAGAAACGGAGAAGTGTATGGAATTGAGATTAAATATTACAATCTGGGAACTTCTCACAGAGGCATCAGTAGTTTGATAATACTAATAATAAAAATATGCCAGTATGTTTGTTATTCTATTTTTGTTGCGCTCACCTGGTCTCCATGTAGTCTCTTAGCCACTTACCAACTGGTTGCCCTGATACTCTGCTACTTGAATTGGGCAACCTCCTAGTCAAGTCGCTACCAGCCATGCTTGTCACTTTAGAGCCACCCCCCCCCGATAGGATCCCATTCTAGTCTAGCTAGGGCATTCTCAGGAGGGACATGGATCCAGAGTGTGGAGGTGGGGAGGAGGATTTAGCTTACCTGTTGTGGACAGCAGTTGGTTGTTTGCTGGTGTCCTGCATTCAGGTGAAGATTTATCCCTACATTTGCTCCCACCCTTATCCCTTTTAGGCTCATTTGCAAAGTACTGGGAAGGGGCAGGCAACATATAGTCAGCCATACTGCTAGTGGCACCGTCACCAAGCCCACCCACCTTGAAAGAGATCATCTTTGCAGATGCTTGGAGCTCTTCCTGCTGGGTTTCGCTCTTATGGTCCCTGGTGGGAACCTGGAATATCAGCATTGCAGGCAACCCCATGTTGGCTGTGCCATGGAGATAGGAAAATACCAGTACGTTTAATTAAGGTCAACGATTTATTCCTACACTTTCTCAAATGTGGTTTGCCAAATTGTGGAGGCAATTTATACATAGAAAAATAGGAATATGTAAGCAATAAGGCATGAAGGGGTGTGTGTAAACCATATTTTACAGCACCGCCAGGGGCGTAGTAAGGCATGAAGCCGAAGGCTGTAAAATATGGTTTACACACACATGCCTTATTGCGCTTATAAAATTGGCTTATTTTTTTTTTTTACTTTTGACTATTGGCAAAAGCATGTTTATATGTAAAAAAAATAGATTTACCTGTTTGCATTTGTGACAAAATAGTCCTTCCACCAACTGCAAGTGATGTCACTGATGATGTCATTGTATTATTGCCTACTTTCTTCTTCCTGTTTTTTTTCTCTGTTGTTCACCATTCAAGATATGGAATGTTTATCATAGAATACATGGATTCAAAATTCTGCTCAGTTCCACTGGCAGAATTATTTATCTCCCAACACACTGTACACAGACAACATAGAAAATACTGGATGGGCAACTGTGCACAACCAGTGTGTTCTGCCACAGAGAGGTTCTGATTCCCTCTGACCTGGAGAGCGAAGCTCGAGAGGTTCATGGGAATCAGAACTCCGAGGTGACAGAATACTCAGGTTGTGCATAAAGTTGCTCATCCTGTATTTTGTATAGTGTATAGTAGTACTATTTGAAATGTGTGCTTTGTGTTTTGTTTTCTCTCTTTTTCATAATGAAACTGACTTGAAAAGACTCTAGAGATTCTAGAATACTGTCACCACAGAATTAGAGGAAAGCAACAATGTAACAGGATTCCAAGTGGTTCTGCTGCACTAGTGACATCACTACTGCAGCAGAACAACATAATGACATCACTACTGCAGCAGAACATGCATATTCCAGGCATGGAATTTCATGCATAACAGCATTCCACTATACACTATAAAGGCCTTTGTTACAGCCAGACACTCCGTTATCTCACTGTCAGGGCAAGAAGAGAGTTCCCTGATAAGCAGGTAAAAATAGAAGGGGGGATTTTTCACTGTCAGTAAAAAAACAGTTGTAGTGAAAACTATAAACAATACTTATTGTTTCTAATTTGTTTATGTATGTAATCAGGGAAACAGCATTTAATTCATTTGTTCTATTTTTTTTATATAAGGTAGTTTTATTTTTAGGGCCCAGTTGACGTTTTTTTACAGTGTAAAGGTAACAGCCATGTTTGTGGTGGAAGATTAGTTCTGACAGTAGAGGGCTAACTGAAATGCCTGTGTTCCAAATGCCCGTTGATCTGTGTTGCAGATTCTTCACTGCTGAGCAGTCCTTTTTTTTAACCATGTGTAAACCATAATTTACACATAAATTAGAGCCAATCAGATTACATGATTTTACCCTGTCATTTTATAAAGACTGTTACAGGCAGATAAAGAACTGAGGTAACTCCTGTCTGCCCATAGACTCTAAACCACTAACAATGTCATGGTGCACCCCTCTTTTTTATGTAACCCCCATCCAGGTATGCCGTTTCTATCTTGACAGCTCTACCTGGTGGGCTGGGTTCGGGGAGGAATAAGTCACTCGGCACATTGGCTAGGTTTGGCTACTCTGCAACAGTGGCACCCTAGTAACTCCAGACACAGAAAGCAATAATTAATGTCCAATACCAGAAGTGGGATTCTAAAGTGTGGCTTTTATTCACATACAGTACAACAGAATAAACAAAGCATAGATGGACCCCCACAGGGCTACACTCCTGGTAGTGCAGATTTAATGGAGATCAGAACACATCCTATTCACTTTAGCCCTCAGGCTCTGAAATACTCTGGGCCCACAGCCCGAACTTGTACGCTGCTCTGGGATTTCCCTGGCTCGGCTCCCTTGCCAGCCACTTGGACACTTTCCATTTAGAATGGAAACATTTACTGGTGGCTCCCTAAACCACCTATGAGTACTTCTGCTCCATAAGGGAATCTTCCTCATCAGTCCCAGGTCTGGGTACTTTCCTCAGGCACTGGCCAAGTACCTGAGAGAAAGCAGCAGGTGTCCCAAAGTAAACCCGTAGAGGTGAATTAGGTTACTACTGATGGGGGTGTTTCCCACCTCTCGCTTCCACAATTCATACCCGGCCATTTCTCTGGACTGTAACACCTCATTCTTTAAAACACTTTGCTATGTAGATTCTCTTTAAATGTATGCACATTCAATCTACTGTCTTTACATTCCATTTGTGCTGAACTTGAATGTACTTAATAAATGGCTGTGTCCATTGCTCTAGACCCCCCCCAGAATTATGCAGTCCAATCCTCACATCTTTCAAACTGTACTTGGCTGTCTTTTCCTGACCCCACAGTAACAGTCACTTTATTTTCATCTTGTTTCAGGTGAAAACACGTTGGCCCTTTAGCAGAGCGAACTCACCCCTTGGTTGCAGGTGTTCCACTGGCATTTTCTCCTCAAAGGAAATCTCGTCCAGAACTTTTGGTGTCTCCGCACGAACTTAAATCAGGCAGCTTCTTTCTCCCGAGCCGGACCAAGGGGGTTGCCCCTGGAAGCAGGCTGTTTCCTTCCCCCCATCCCCGCAGGGATAGGGCCCTAAACACTGAAAGCGGTCTCTACCACTTCAGTCTGCTCTTGTTGTGTTTCTCTTCAGGCAAGAACACACACCTATACCAAAATAATAGCTCTTTGACAGAGCTTAGAGCTCTGAGGGCCTGCTTACAGCAGAGCACCTCTTCTACAGACTGCCACAGACTCTACTGAACTAACTTCAAATTCCCCAGCGTTCTACTCTAACCTCCAACTGCAACATTCCAGTGTGGCTTGTACAGCTGCGACAGTTCTAAAATGATGTCATCCTTCAGAGAACAGAGTGAGACAGTATGAAATCCTTTTAACTGGAGTTTCACAAGCTGCCTTCCCTGCCTACCACTAGGTCTTACTGGGATTCTAGTAACCCTGGGTAACAGGGGGGTTACATTTAGATGGGGTATTCTGTGCATGACTCCTTCCTGAGACCAAGATCTTCCTCCTCAACTCCCCCCCCCCACTCCCGTGATCACAACCAGCCACTAAGTCTGTCCCAGTCAGATTTGAACCCGGCTATAGATTCACGTTTACCATTTACCCATTTGCCCATCACCCTTTTTGTGAAGAAGTACTTCCTTGCATCCCATTTGAATCTGCCCTCTACCAACTTGTGATTGTGCCCCCAGTATATGAGCTCCTAGTTCTTGTAAACAGTTCTGAAGAGCCTACTGTTTTGATTACTTGTTGGAAAGTAATAGTTTCTGTTAAACCTCTTGTCTCTCCTCTGGCTTCCAAGGAATACATGTTCTGATTTTGCAATCTTTCCTTCAACATATTTCCCTATTGGCCATGTATTATTTTCATCAGCCTTCTGTTGAGTGTTTGCAACCTGTCCCATTCTTTCTTTAAAAGTGGGCTCCATCCAAACTGTTAGACAGTACTTAATGTGAAATCTCACCAGAGACTCATACAAGGGCAGGGCCACCTCTCTTTTTTTCTGCTAGAAAAAAATCCTCCCTGTACACCCCTACATTTTACTGTCTCTCCCATATGCCTTGCTGCCAGGGCTTCAGTTAATTCCATTTTAGGAGTATTTGGCTTCCAAAATAAGGCAAACATTTCCAAAATAAAGAGGGAGGAGTGACTGACTTCCAGATGTAAAATCAAAATTTAGATGACTTCCAAAATTACAGGCTTGGAAGTCTGAAATGATGGATTTTTCTGGAAGAAACTGTATTTTACCACAATATATTATATTATATTAACATCCATAAATTTGTCCTTCCTAGAATATTGACTTTCAAAGATAGGATTCTGGAAGTATTTTGACTTCCAAAAAATTGGAATGACTTCCAGATTTCGACTTCGGGAAGTTTTAGACTTCCACTGAAAATAAATTAACTTGAACCCCTGCTTGCTGAACTAAGAAGTTGACTTTAGGGTTTCACTAGCAACCCACAAATTATTTTCCTCTGTAGTGTGCCCCTCCCTCACCCCATCAACCCAGTAATCCATTTTGAGATTTCTGTTCCCTGTGTGCACTGCATTACAGTTCTTGTCATTGAACTTCAACTACCAGATACGTGACCGCATTTCTAATCTTTCTAAATCCTTTTGCATGATGGTAAGGCCCTCTGTACCTTCCACCCTACCACAAAGTTTCATGTCATCCATTAAGAGGCATAATTTCCTTGTTACCTCCTCCATATCACTGCTGTATACAGTATATTAAAGTGTAGATCCCAGGACTGACCCCCTGAAGGACCCTACTCGTGACCTTCTTGACTCTAGAGAATTTACCATTTCAGACCACCCTTTCCCAGCTTGCTGGAGCAGCAGTAGCACTACTGCTTGCAATGCTGATGACCCAGGTTTGGCAGCGAGCCTGGGTTGTCAAAGGACAGGCCGGGGGAGGGGGATCGAACATCCCACAGGATGCTTTCCTCTTCTGGATAGGGAGGGTTACATGCCCCACTGTATTACCTCCACCTGGGTGACCACAGGTGAAGGTGCAGGGGATATGTGGCAGCTGGGATGGACCTTTGGAGCGAGCCAACGGATTGGCTGCCCAGACTCTGCCACAGCCAGTCCTGATGCAAGCTTTATTTATTTTTTTATTTTAGTCTTTGGTAACCAGGTAAGTGGTGGGGGTGGGGAGAAAACGAGGAGACACGGGTGCACAGGTCATTCAGATGATGTTCTTCTGGCGGCCCATCCTCACACCAGACCCTGGCTACACCACTCCTAGCTTGACCCACCTCTTCACCTCTGTTCTGGGTGGACTAGATGTATGTGGGGAAGAAATGCCAAAGTGGACAGGCATACCCAGCCCCAGGGGGTAAGCTGGGGGACAGCACAGGAGTGTGTCACGGGTGGGTGTGGAGACTAGGAGTGGATGCAGCAGTGTTTCAGGCAAGGGGGCAGCACATGTGGAGAATGCAGAATGAGGTCTGAGCCTGTGGCCCCTGAAGGAGAATAAAATATATTTTGGGAAAAAAAGACAACCCTCCGAGTCATGCCATGGAGTCAGTTACTTATCCATCTTGTCAGATTTCCTCCCATTCCCAGATCCCCCACCTTCTTGATTAGTCTCCTGAGAGGCACTCGGTCAGAGGCCTTGCTGAACTCCAGGTAAAGGATATCGACTGCCTCTCACTTGTCTGCTGCCCACATTACAGAATCAAAGAAATCTATCCGATTAATCTGACATCATCTGCCTCTCATGAATCCCTGCTAACTTCTGTCCTATAACCCATGCTGCTTTAGGAAATCCAACATTTTATTTTTGATAATGGTATCCAGAAGCTTTTTGACACTGGAAGTTAAACTTACCAATCTGTATTTCTGGGATCTTCCCTCTCAGCACTGTTGTATTGCAAGACCCCATCATCCACCTTCCAGTCTCCTGGTACAACCCAAGTGCAAGGAAGAGCTGAACAGGTCTGCCAGTGGCTCCGCTTGGGTCTGCCCAGGTTCTGGTGATTTTGTCTTTTGTCAGACTCTTTAGACCCTTAAAATGCTCCACTGTGATTTTCCCATCTGTAACCTCTGTCACTAGGGTCCCTTGAACTGTACCCTGATATCAGGTAGCGGTCCACCTGCCTCCTTTGTAAAGACCAAACTAAATCATGAGGTTCATACTGAAAACACTGTGTGACTATGGGTCACTGTCTCCTTTAACCTGCAGCTGTTGGTGTGTTGTGCTGCCATAAATGGTTTCAAAATGAAACTGCTGCTGCCAAGAGCTGTCTTACAACATACAAGTAACTAGCATATGTGTATACAGTTAGTCTGCACTATCGCCTAAGCACTTTGGTATGCCTTGCTGTACCAAGCCCCACCCCCAAAAAAAGCAAGATACTGTATCTCACGGGACAGTCCCACCATCTTTTTGATACAGATTTCAAGTAGAAGCTAGGTAGATTTTGATATCTGGCCAGAAGTGGACAACCGAGATTTGCATCTAGTGCTTTGTGGTTGATTCTGTTTTATAAAGGTGCAGAAATTAGCATTTGTGAAGAAAGGAGGGTTACTAGCGGGGTATCGCAGGGTTCAGTACTGGGACCGGTCCTTTTTAATGTCTTTATAAGTGACATTGCAGAGGAGCTGGAAGGAAAAGTATGTCTCTTTGCAGATGACACAAAGATCTGCAACAGGGTTGATACACAAGATGGAGTGGAAAGGATGAGAAGGGACTTGGCAAGGTTGGAGGAATGGTCAAATGTATGACAGCTCAGATTCAGTGCAAAGAAGTGCAAGGTAATGCACATGGGAAACAAAAACCCAGGGGAAGCGTACACACTGGGGGGTGAGATACTGACAACAGTAAAAATAGAAAGGGACCTGAGGGTAATTATATCAGATAACCTAAAGGTGGGCAAGCAATGTGAGAAGGCAGTAAGGAAGGCTGGGGGGATACTGGGATGCATAGGAACAGGCATCAACAGTAGAAAACAGGAAGTTGTTATCCCTCTGTACAGACAGTTGGTGAGACCCCATCTGGAGTAGTGTGTGCAGTTCTGGAGACCCCATCTCCGCAAAGACATAGACAGAGTGGAGGCTGTCCAGAGGAGGGCAACCAAAATGGTGCAGGGTCTGCACCAGAAGACAAATGAAGAAAGACTAAAGGAGCTTAATATGTATACCCTTGAGGAAAGAAGGGAGAGAGGGGACATGATAGAAACTTTCAAGTACCTCAAGGGAATTAACAAAGTCCAAGAGGGTGGCATCTTCCAGAAAAAGAGATGTGCAAGAACAAGGGGGCACAATTTGAGGATAGAGGGGGGACAGCTCAGAGGTAATGTGAGGAAGTATTTTTTCACTGAGAGGGTTGTGGATGCATGGAACAGCCTCCCTGAGGAGGTTGTGGAGTCAAGAACAGTGGGGGACTTCAAGAATGCATGGGACAGGCATAAGGCAGTCCTAGTGGGGGGTAGGAGGAAGTAAGCTGTTGGTTAATAAGGATCTGCAGCTTATCTGTTAGGTAGGAAAATGGGCAGACTAGGTGGGCCAAGCGGTCCTTATCTGCCGTCAAATTCTATGTTTGTACTGTAACCCTGGTGTTCCATTTACAGCTAGAAAAAGTGGTGGTGCAATACATTTTTATTAGGCCAGCTTGCAAGTTTCAGTACCCAAGCTTTCGGATCCTCATGCAGGACCATTCTTCAGGGAAAACTCTTGTGTTTTTTTTTCTCAGTACAATCAATCAATCAAAATCTTTATTTATTCAGGCGAGCATCATTGAGCATAGCTCATTTACAAGATGGACCTGATTGGTCATAACAATATAAAGGTACAATTTTTTACACAAATACAAGATATAGATTGAGTACAAAAACAAGGACATTATAAATGAACAAAAAGCAAGAATATTTACATATATACAAGGCAATGAGCCAAAGAAACTGGGTTATAATAAAAGGAGTAAAATAAGACAGTAATGAGAGATTAAAGCGAGGGAGGTGGGATTGTGGGAATAAGGTCAGGTATGAGTTGAGTGGGTGAAGGCTACAAAACAAATTAAGGGTGGAAATGTGAGGAAAAAGGGGTGTGGGAGAAAAAGTGGGTTGTGATAGGACTAGGCCTTGTGAAACAGTTGCATGGCTCTGGAAAGAGACTAGTGTATAGCTTTTGAAGGATGTTAATGGAATGAGGGTATTCAACTTCAGGATCTTTTGAAGAGAGTTCCAAATAAGTGCTAGAGAGTAGCTGATTGCAGCCCCTCATGCCGGGTACAGGTAATAGGTATCTTCAGCATGATGAGTTTGTTGTTCCTTAGGTCATATGGTCTGGATATGACCTGGGTAAAACAATCTGAAATGTAGGATGGTAATTTGTTTGTTAGAGCTTTGTAGATCCATAGAGCAGCATTTTTGTTTCTTCTATGATATAGGGATGTCCAGCCGACTGCAGTATAGAGAGAGCAATGGTGGGTGCTGAAAGGAAGGTCTGTAATGACTCTAAGAGCTCTATGATACAAGGTATCCAGCTTGTTTAAGTGGGAAAGGGAGCAGTGACTGTACAGGAAATCAGCATAATCAATGAGAGATAGGAATGATGCCAGGATTAATCTTTGTTTAGTGTCTTTGGTTAGGTAATGTTTTATTCTGTAGAATAGGCCAAGTCTCTGCCTGAGCTTCTTCAGGAGTTCTTCAGTGTGGCTAGTGTAGTCAAGTCTATTGTCAATCCAAACCCCAAGATATTTAAATTTATCTACATAGTCCAGACTTTCACCAAGGATGGTAGACAGTTGGGGAAGGGTGTTTGGTGTGAGAGTGGAAGAAAAGCTCTTGGAGAAGAAGAACATGGCTTTCGCTTTCTTGGCATTCAGTAGGAGTTTCTTTTCTAGTAGTTTGTGCTGCAGCAGAGAGAACTCAGATTGTAAAAGTTCACAGGCTTTTGATGGTGTAGGACTACTGACATATAGGACAGTATCATCTGCAAAAAGGTGAATATTAGATGTGGTGAGGTTGGAATCAATATTATTGATATAAATGACAAAGAGGATAGGGCCCAGGATGGAACCTTGTGGTACACCTCTTAGGAGTGGTTTTGAGGTAGATAGGTCACCTTCATTTTTTACATGCTGTAATCTACCAGAGAGGTAGCATCTGAACCATTGAAGAGAGACTGAGTCGAGGCCTATGGAGTGTAGAGAGGAGATTAGTAGTTCATGGTCCACAGTATCAAAGGCTTTGCTTAAATCCAGAAATACAGCACAGATATTATTCTTTTGTCTAATCATCTGCCAATCATTAGTGACTTTTGCTAAGGCAGAGATGGTGCTGTGCATGGATCTAAAACCAGATTGAGCTGGATTAAGCAGATTATTGGTGTCTAGATAGGCACTTAATTGGCTGTTCACTAGTTTTTCAAGCATTTTGTACAATACTGGTAAGATGGATATGGGCCTATAGTTATTGAGGTCCATGGGGTCACCTGCCTTGAGTAGAGGAAACACTTGAGCTGTTTTCCAAGTTGCAGGAATAGATCCAGTGGCTAGTGACAAGTTGAAAAGGTGAGTTAGGGGGCTGCTAAGGCGTGCAGAGCAATTTTTAGAAAATAGGGGTCCAGAGAGTCTGCACCTGCGCTTTTAGTTGTATCCAAATGGAGTAGTAGGTCTTCTACTTGTTTTAGAAGTATAGGCTTAAAGGAAAATGTGGAAGTAGCCTTATGTGCCTCAGTAGTCTGGAAGTTTAATTGTGACCGCAATAGATTTGCTGGAGAGGAGTCGAATGCTAGGCCGGCTGTAGTGAAATGGTTGTTGAAGGCATTCAAGATTTCTTGCTTGTTAGTGATATCCATATTGTTTAGGTGCACTTTGGGTGGTAAGACAGGGGTAGAATCTTGTCCTAAGATCCCCTTTATGGTCCCCCAGAATCTGGCAGGGTTATGGTAGGAGGCATCCAGTTCTGCTGTATAGAAGGCAGCCTTGGCATTTCTCACTTTATTTGTGCAGGAGTTTCTGGCTTTTCTGAATAGAAGCCAATCGTTTGGGTCTTTGGTCTTTCTTGCCCTTTTCCAGAGCTTGTCCCTAGCAAGCAATGCGGATTTAAGGTCAGCAGAGAACCATCGACAGGTTTTGAGCTTGGTTCTGACACTGGAGATGTGCATGTATGTTGAGGGCACTAGTGATAATGTCATTTAAGACTTGTAGAGCTTCTCTACTGAACCTGTGAGATAGAAATCTTGCCAGCGTGTGTGACACAAATCATGGAGGTATCTTGTGATATTAAGGTTCTTTTAGACCTTCTTGGGAGAAATTTTGCTGGGTTGGATGGCTTGAATGAAGATCTTATACCAGCTATGGGACAATGGTCGCTATGTCACTAAATAGCACTCCAGCATGAGAATACAGGTGAGGCTTATTGACCAGCATAATGTCCAGAAGTGTGCTGTTATTTTTGTTTTTGGGTTAATCCTTGTTGGTTCTTTAATTAATTGAGTGAGGCCATTAGTGTCACAAAAGGATACTAGTGGAGGTGGATGCATTGGCTAGCCAATTTAAATTCAGGTTGCCTAAAATGATGGTGTCTTCTGGGCCTAATTTAATTATAGTGTCCAGGTGGGATAGGAGTTTGAGGCCTGCTGAGGGGGGCCTATAGCAACCAATCAATTGAAAAGCTGACATATTGGGAAGAGATATTTTAAGGGATAAGCATTCAAATTCCTTTGGCTGTGATGTAATATTGAGGCTGGATGCAGAGATATTTGCTTTAATATAAATGGCCACTCCACCGCCCCTGGATGGACTATCAGATCTGAAGAGCTGATAGTTGGGAAGATTTATTTCTCTGTCATTTGTTGCAGATTTGAGCCATGTTTCGGAGATTACCAGAAAGTCCGGTAAGGTGTGTGCAACCCAGGCCTGGATTAATGAGAACTTTTTAGGAGGCTGCAGACGTGATATGAAGAAAACTCAGGCCTTTATGGAGGTCAAGTCGGCTGGGGAGATAGAGCTTCTGTGGGTCCAGGATTGGTTTCAACAGTGCCAGCACAGATCAGCAGGAAGAGAATTAATTTAATGAGGGCTTCAAGTGATAAAGGAAGGAATAGCCAGAGGATTTGCTCTTCTTGCTTGGGGTCCAGTGTTTAGAGGGTCTTGAGCCTGCTGTGTAGTTAGATAAATTGCCAAATAATACCAGCTTGATGGACAGGCATAGGGGGGCTCTGTACTGCCAAGAGTGGAGTTGGGGGCTTATGAAATATGGAACTGGATATGAGCCTTTTTGTGGGATACCCCAAGGATTATTGTGTAGAAGCGGTAGTGTATACTTGAGGAAATTGAAGACATCCACTTTGGAAAAAAGAGGGGGGCCAGCTTGAATAGCCGCTTTAGGCACCAGGGCATGGGTTGTTTCAGTCTCCTTCTCAGGAAATGAGGAAGGTGAGGGGCAGAGCAGCATTAGGAGTAACAGTAGCATGGTGTAGGATAGGTAAGGGTTAAAATACTAAAGGTAGTGTGAGGAGTGACGCACGGTATTGGCTCGGAATTAGTTATGGGTGGAGATCGGAGTTTGGGCGGGAAGGAATGTATAAAAGAAACACCTAAGGGGGTGGGTGAAATTTTATGGCTTTCCGCACTCTTTCTGGCTGTCTCCCGGGCCTCCTGGTTTCTTTTTTCGGCTTGGCGTCACCGCCTGGCTGGCGGTTCGCTGGAGCCCCTACGGTCACTGGGTGCTTGAGGGCAGGACCGGCTGAAAAGGAGGAGACAGAGGAGAGGGCAGTCAGAAAGCATTTAGATTGCAGCAATCAAAAGATTCTGCAACTGGTGCTAAAAAGATTTGCACAACAAAGACTGGGGGTTCGCGCCTATGCCTAGCCCAGCACACAAGTCCCACCAAAGGACTGTAATCACAGAAAACAGTAATCAGGCAAACATTTTACAATTATTACAAAGATAAAGGCAAAACAGCTCTTTTGAGAAATTAGCTAAAAAGGGCAGAAATCCCGCCAGTTTTGAGGTGCAAGCAAAGCTAAAGTCTATGGGGAAGGCGACTAATCAGAGGCCAGGCTCAGCTGGCGGTTGCCTTCCGATTGGCTGCGGCTGTCCCGCACCTTTCTGGCTGTCTCTCCGGCCTCCTGGTTCCCTTCGCTTGGCGGTCGCTACCGCCTGGCTGATGTGCTCGGAGCCCCCACGGTCACTGGGTGCTCGAGGGCAGGACCTCCGGCTTTCTGGCTGTCTCTCCTGCCTCCTGGTTCCCTTTTCGCTTATGGCGTCGCCACCGCCCGCTGGCGGCTCGGAGCCCCACGGTCACTGGGTGCTCGAGGCAGGACCGGCTTGGCTGTCTCTCCGCCTCCTGGTTCCTCGCTTGGCGGTCGCCGCCCGCCTGGCTGGCGGCTCGGAGCCCCTACGGTCACTGGTGCTCGAGGGCAGGACCGGCTTTCTGGCTGTCTCTCCCGGCTCCTGGTCTCCTTCGCTTATGTGTCGTCCGCTGCGCGATGCTCGGACAGTTGGTACAGTTGGTAACCACTGACTCCCAACTGAAATAATTTGGTTGTCAATCCTTTTTTGTTGTTGTTGTTATATGGGCACCAAATCAATGCAGCAGTTTATTTAGAATCATTTTTGGGATCCTCTGGCAAATTTAGGGATGCTTGGATATCTGTTCTGCTAAATGAGTATCTATGATTTCAGCCAAAACTTAGGATTTTTAGATAAAGCTGTTGAAAAGGATTCCAAATCAGATTTAGATACCAAAATCTGATTCGATTTGGAATCCATCATTTTTACCTGTAAAACAAAATCAGCCACCCTGTACAAAGCCCTCACCAACCCTGATATTGTTAACTAACCTCTTCCCAAACCACCCTCAAACTCCCAAACTCCATCCTCCCCCACCAAGTCCCCTGTGAGCACATTTCTTATTCTTCTTAGAATAAATTCAAGAAGAGGTGGATTGGGGTAAAGGGGAGGGTTAGGATCAGCTTGAAGGGAGAACGGGATACGGGGCCCACTGTAATCCAGAGAGCAGGGGCTCTGAAATCAAGCAGCCTTGGTAGACCCGAAGGCCGTTTCTTGTGTACGTATCCTCACCTCATGTCTCATGATCCTTTTAGGGGCAGCTTAACTGTTTGTAAGCATGTCTTGATATCATGCTTAAAAAACGCACATTATTTGTGATACTTTCCCTGTTTTGCGGCTGCTGCCCTCTCCCCAATACCCATTTACTGAATAAAGGAGATGTTACTTATAAACAGATGTCACACACCACCATCTTTTGTCTTAAAGAGAGGTTTTGAACACAAAACAGGCAAGGTGGTGGCAGCTGTGCCGCAGAGTTTCATGCGAAAAGCTGCTACTGACAACCATTCCAAACTGCAAATTTCAATGCAAAAGTACAATAGAAGGCTTGTCTGCCAGGTAGACAAACCAATTTTCTGCAATATGCTGGTGGTCTCATGTACTGGTAAAACCATGTATTCATCCAGCAGTGATTAGAAGGCACTGCCCTGTTTCTCTATCCATAGAATTGCTTTAGTGTCAGTGGGTACTGAAAGTGGTTACTAAGTTCCTTCTACTCCCAACCCAGAAACTACATGAAAGTTCATTTCAGTGATCACACTAGCAGATTGCAGAAACTCAGTTTGCCTGCCTAGCAGACAGATTTTCTACTTTTATCATAAGTCCAGCTTTGCATTTGGGAGGTGTTGTCTGTAGTAGAGTTTTACATGGAGTCCTGTGGAGTTGCCCTCACTGTCTTGCTTGTTCCAAGCCGTACTTGGGATGTAAAGATGGAGGCATTCGACTACCTGATATAGGTCTATCCCACTGAGGTTTTTTACTTTGTTTTTTTCCTTAACCCAGCGGGTCAAGCTCTCCTTCAGCCAAATCCACTAGCTCTTGATCCAGTGTCTTCAGTACTGGGGCAGGGGAGCAGGCCCCACTGGCTCCCTATACCCCTTGTCCGTCTCTTCCTATATTATTTTGAACTTGCTCTCTAGGTGTAGCCGGCTGACCAGTAAGAGGAAGTGCAGTGTTTTTTGACCTGACCAAGGCTTTTAACCACAACCTATTTAGAGACCCACCTGTCATTGTTGTACTGCATAGTGCTGACATAGATGTTGAAGAGGGTTAGTCCAAGCATAGACCCTAGAGGAGTCCACTAGTCACCATACCACATTCAAACAGAATTCCATTAATTCTGGCCCTCTGTATTCTGCCTGTTAACCAGTCTCTGATCCATTAAACTGTATTCTGCTTGATGACCCAGTCTGGATAATTTAGAAATCAGCTTATAAAGAGATATAGTGTCAGAGGCCTTACTATAGTCTATATAGATTACATCTACCGGGGGAGTCCACTTTTCAAGGCTTTGCTAACTGGCTTGTAGAAGTTAATCAGATTGGTCAGACATTATCTCCCCTTACAAATTCCGTATTGTGTCTTATCTCTCAAATCTTCATTATTATATGGGTCCTAATCATATCTCTTAATAAAGACTCCAGAACGTTTCCTACCACTGACACGAGGCTCACCCGTCTGTAGTTTCCTTTACTTGTTTAAAGCCTCTTGTTCTTAAAAATGGGGATCACTATTGCATCTATCCAGTCCATGCTCATGCTGAATATTAACGTGACTGGATCTGTTAACTCCTTTGCCAGTTAATTCTGTAATAATTCTGGGGCGGATATCATCTGGTCCAGCCGAATGTTTGTACTGAAGGTTAGAAGCCTCTTGCTTACAGATTCCCTGTAGATTATAGAACCCGTAAAGAAAGTAGATGCAGCTGATTATTGTCAGAGGCAACTGGATTAAATACTGAACAAAAGTAATGATTAAAAATATTGGCCACGTTCTGCTCATTATTTGCTAAATGTCTCTGTTCCATGAATGTCCTCATATTCCTTGTAGTTTCTGTTTAGATCTGACATAGTTGTAAAAAAAAGTTAGTATTGCTCTTTGATTTGTTGGCTATCTGATTTTCCATTTGTCTCCTTGCCCTTTGATTTCCAATTTACATTTCCTCTGGGATTTTCTAAATAATTCCAGTGCTGCCTTTTTTCTGTGTTTTGGCCAGTATGTATGATTTCTTCTTATTGCTGATCTTTCTCTTAATTTTGGTACTCAGCCTTGTAAGTATTATTATATTTTGTTACCTGGGGTAATTTCTTCTCTAGACTCCGTATTTTGTTCTTAAAGATGTTCCACATACCCCTCTGCACCACTGCCTAAAAACTCCCTTTTTCAGTTCCACTCTAAGTATGCACTCATACCCATAACATTTGCTTCCCTAAAATTTCTTTGTGTTGTGACCCCTTTTCCAGTAATCTCCTTCCTAATTATAGAATACTGCAGAGGTGTAGGGGAGGGAGTGTTCAGGGTGTTCAAACCCACCCCATTACCCCTCAGATTTTTGTTCAATCTGTGGCTCAGGTACCCACCTGGTGGTTTTTATGTGTACACTAATGTATGCTCTTATTTTGTCCCGTGTTTTCTGGCCAACGTCCTCTCAGCCTGCATATGCAAAAGTTACAGCAGTTGCCACCGGCTGCCAGCTCAGTGTCCTCCCCCAGCATGTGTTGGCTACTACTGTTGTCACTAGGCAATGGTGGGGACAGGCTGGCCAGTGGCCAATGAAGCATTACACTCCTGCATCTGTGGCACTGTTCCGTAGACTATAGCTACTACCGCTGTGACTCTGTGCAGCGAATGCATGTCTCCATCCACTTCCTCTCTGGAACTTCATGCCTGCAGAGTGTGTGCAGACTGGTCTTTCTGGAGTGCGCTGCTGCTGTGTGGAAAAAAAATACCCCATCCAGCAGGGAAGATGTAACAAAAATGTGTTTTATCTTCAGAAAATGCCCCAAAACTCACCACAGAGCACCTACAGACCTCCAGCCTTTATATAGAAATCTTTGACAGTATATTACAAAAATGCATATGGGGTGGGTGGTTGTTGGCACTGTTGGTCAGCCAGTTGTCCATGACAATTGCACCTGTAGAAGACTCTAAAGCCAGCCAGAGTCTCCCTGATTCCATGGGAAAATAAATTCTCCTGAAATCAGAGGTAGGGAACATGTAACAGAAATGTGTTTTTTGATCAAGAAAAGCCCCAAAACTCACCACAGAGCATGTAAACCTCCCAGAGCTGCTGGGGGCCTAGCAGCCACCAGATCCCCGGCTTTTATGTGTCCTACTTCACAAATATCATATCCACCCCCCCCCAAAAAAAAATACTGCGTACTGCACTGGAATACTGAAGCAGGTTGTGATTGCAATTGATTAGTAGCTCCCTGTTGTAAGATTCCTTGATGCCTTCGGCTACATTAGTTACCATGGTATCCAGGATTCTTCCTTCTGTTGCTACTAACATTGCATGCTGGCTTATTTCAATTCAATTCAATGTTTATTGATCATTCAGAGTAAAAATTACACATGGATATTACAACATTGTAAAATAACATGATACACATACAAAAGATGACATGAATACACACAATATATGGTTAATACCTACATTTTAAGACCCAAAAATGAATTCATAGAGATGTTTTAAAAACCAGTCATCTGGGAGACCTCAAGGAAGCAACTCTTCCTTTGTTGCAGTTAACTATGTTTATACTTCCCTAGGGTTCCTTTTGTTTTTCCAATAAAGCTGTTTTTTGATTTTTTGAACTCTTTTAAGAAAATTGGTGTTGTTTATTACATCCTCTGGAAAAATGGGGTGCAAAATAATGAATAATGGATCATAATTTATCTCAGAGTATATTGTTAATATATTCTTTAAATATTTGTATCTAGATTTAGAGTAGAGGGGACACATTTTTATAACATGCTGTATTGAGTCAGTAAATCCTTTATTACAGTGATATAAATTGTTTGTTGTTTCCTCTTTGTTTATCGATATTTGATTATAATAAGTGTATTTATAAGTGAGACCCTCAAATCTTGTCCAGGTTAAGAGTTTCCTTTTGCTTGGAGTTAGGGGCATAATTAGGTATTCCTCCAAACAATGATTTATTTTATTAACCTTGTACCATTGTGCACTTTTAAGTCCCCTTATTCTTTCCATATCTTCTTTTTGTGCAAGATGAGAGTTGTCTTTTTATTAAAGTACTGAAAGTTATAGAATTTTTTTTTTATTAAAATCAGACTATAGATGTCTCAGATTGGTCTTGTCTAATATGCTAAGCAGTTTACTTGCCCATTGCGTGCTTATTTTCTCTTTGTCCATTTTATCTTTTCTGGCAAGCATAGTTTTGGGAGATTGTTATGTGAATTATTAATAATTCTCAGCCAGTGAGTAGCTAATCTTAATTCTTTTACTGTGTTACTATTTATCTTTTCTAATTCAGCCCTGACCATTGAATTAGATGTAGCCATGGGAACTTGTAATAAGGCCTTATAATAATATGATAGGGGATTTTCTAAGGTTTTTGCCTCACTTAAACCCCACACCTCAGCTCCATAAAGGAGTACTGGGTTGATTTTACGTTTCCCCTGCATGTAGAGCTGGCGATAAAGTATTGCCCCCCAAACTTAAAATTGAACTTAAGAAGGGCCTTAGCTGCTATTTAGCTTTCGTAACTTGGTGTTTGATATGTGCACCCCACCTGGTGGAAGATGACATTAAAACACCTAAATCGGTGTATTCTTGTACCACTTCAACTTTGTTCTCCCCTTTCATTAATTTGAATTTTAAATTTGTATTCGTTTTTTGTGTGAAAATTACAAGTTTGAATTTCTTCATATTTATTTTGAATTCTAATCGATTACACTTCTGAAGGAAGACATTAAACTTTTTTTGCAATCTTGACTGGAAAAGAGCATAAATAACCACATCATCTGCATAAGTGAGTGGAGAGGGGATGTATATATTTTAAGTGGGTCATATTGTTCTGACCTCCCAAAATCCAACAAGGTGTTTATATATACTGTATATATGTATATATGTATAGAACAGTGTTGGAGCTAGTAAACAACCCTGTTTCACCCCTCTAATAACATCAAATTATGTGGTGTTTCCTTTATTATCATATCGGACTGCCAAAAATGTTTTTGAATAAAGTTGAATTATTGGCCAAAGTAGGGCATGAATGATCAATCTGCATCTCATTTAGAATGTCCCATAAAATAGATCTGTTAATAGTATCAAATGCAGATGAGAAATCTATGACTAATGAAAATAATTTGTTTTTTCTAATATGAATATATTTTTCAATTAAATGCGAAAGACAGACTATGTTGTCTGTAGTTGAAAAAACTAACTTAAATCCTGCTTGGGATTCAGAAAGAAATGATGTATTATCTAACCATTTCATTAGCTTGTTCAAGATTAGTCCTGAGAAGATTTTAGAACTAATGTTCAACAAACTTATTAAACAGTAGTTAGATGGATCATACATACTTCCTTTTTTATGCAAAGGGACACTCATGTTCTTGGTCCAAGAGATAGGGATGATTTTGTGTTTTAAACAGCTATTAAAAAAACAAGTTATGAGGTGGGTCCAGAATTCTTTATATTCCTTGTATATTTCTGATGGGATTCCATCTGGCCCAGCTGCCTTATTATTTTTTTATTTTGATATAGCTAGTTATACGTCTTGCTCTGTAATTAATAATGGGGTGCAGCTGTTATTTAGAAAATGGGGAAGGTTACCCCTGGGATTTATTCCCTTCTCTTTATTAAAAATTATTTTGAAATATTCAGTCCATTTTTTGGGGGGGGACATAGATAGCCAATGTAGGTTGATAATTACTAAGACCTCTTGCTACTATGTTCAAGAACTTATGATTATCTTGCTGTTGAATGGCTCGGAACATTTCATCCCATTGAGTTTGTTGAAATTTACTTTTTTTTCCTTCAGAAATTTGATGTAGCTTTTTCTTGCTATATTTAAGTTTTTGGCTTTATCAATGGTTGTTGTTTTTTTTTTTAAACATCTGATTATTTTTTTAAGATTTCTTTTGGCACTTTTACATGCATGACCAAACCAAGTGTCATACTGTTTTTATTATGTTTTGGATCTGTTACATATATTATAATTTTTATATCACTATTAATCTGATTTAAATGTTGTTCCATTATCTGGGGTGTGGTTATTTTAAGTAGGTTATTTGTGTCTGTAAGTCATTCCTAGTTAGAGATGATACTTTTGATTTGTACAGAGTTTATGTTTTGCCTGATTAATTTTTGTTTTCCATTAGTGCTTAAAGCTATCAAGGGATTAGCTGAGTTATCCAGTGTTTCATTCTGATCTAATAATTTGACTTTTAATTACAGTGGAGCATGATCGCTCTCTGTTCGCATCTCTATTTGAAGATTTTCAAAGAATTCAAAATGTTCTTGGGAACAAAGAATGTAATCAATTAAACATTGTCCTGTGGAGGTAAAACAAGAGATATTTCCTTTGACGTCGCCCTTTAGTCTACCATTTAAAATGAATTCCCCACCATTCTGATTATTATTTTTTTTGTTCATACTTAGTCTTTGTGGGAAATTCTGTAGCTATATTAGAGATTCAAGTGTATCCAAGTTATCGAAGTTGGCTATCCTAGAGTTGAAGTCCTCTACAATTAATATTGTGGTATTTGGGAATTTCTTGATCTCCTCATCTATGTTTGGTGATACTGATTTGATGATTTTTTCAGCAGTACTTTTTCTGTTTGCTTGGAGGCACATATACATTTATGATTATAAGGTACTTATTATACCATTTGACAGTGGCCATAATATAATTTTGATCTATTTTATGTACTTTTACCATCTCAATTGCCCTATGTGCCTTAATATAAAGTGGCAGACCACCTTAGGCTCTGGCACCTTTTTTAGATTTTTTTGCTGGGACAAAGATGCTTTGATAGCCATTGATATCAATATTTTCAAGACACCACGTTTCCTGTAGGGCAGTGACTTCAGAGTTTCCTACATATGTTAGCCATTCTTGATCAGCGATTTTCCCTGGGAGACCAACAATGTTCCATGAGAGAAAATTTGCTAAGGGGAGTTCTGCAGGTACTTCAAGGATTTCAGTTGACAGCCCCAGTACTTCAGTACTTAGTCATCCTTCAAGTTGTTGCCCTAATTTAGTGATCGGTTGTTCAAATAAGTGGGCCATGTCTACTATTAATATACCAGCTTTATCTGATCTATACCCTCTTTCTAAACTCTGACTTGCTAACTCTTGGGAGTAACAAAAAAGATCTATTCCAGTGCCTGTATCTTCTGAGAAGACTCTTTTCTTCCTTCCCATCATATTTTTTGGGATCTCAATCCCCAGAATTCCTGCCAGTAAGGCTGTCACAAAATTAGTGAGCATTTCAGGATTTCACTTTTAAGTCTCTCTATCCCAAAGATAGAGAGCATATGTTTGTTTTTGGTATTTTATTTATTTGGGGTAAATGGCCATTCAACCTTGGAGAGTTTATTTTCAAACGCTGCCTGTGTTAGAAGCCCTTTTTTCTCATTTTCTCTAAGGAAGGAATTATTTATAGTTTACCGTGTTATTGGGGCAGGTATTAGTAATCCTAAGTACTGTAGTCTTGTCTGCTTGGCCCAGACCTTCTTTGCTATTTCCATGTTTTCCACCAGCATATACACTGCATCCTACCGTGACCCCCCCCCGGCAGGGTTCTCAACATCCTGAAGGGGGAAATCAGGAAATGGCTACCCTTTCTCCTCATATTCAGTTCTTGCCTCTCCTCCTCTCTTCTCCACCTGCCCTTCTGGGTCAACCTAACCCCATCCGTTTTACACCAACAGCACTTACGTACTACCTCAAGCCTGCTCCTGATACGCTCATGCACTATAAATGGTTATATTGCATTATTACTGTTTTGTACATTTATATGTAATTAGTATGATTTTGGACATGTATTGTAATTTACCCACTGTCCCACTACTGTTTATTGTACAATACCTTGTGTGCCAACTGTTGCACTTACTACTCACATGCTATTGTAACTGATCATCCTTCACAACCCTATGTAACCCCTCCCCCCAGGTTGTACCGTGACATGAGCAACTTGTTGTTCAGTGTGCCCTCCTGGTGAAACATTTCAATAAATAAATAAATAAAAACACTGAGGGTTTCTTACTATTCCTCTCTCAGTAGACTATGAATATTTTTTTCTTTTCTACTTTTATTTCCAATTCAACTAACAGGAGGTGGACAAGTAGCTCTCTTAATGAGACTTCTGTTTTATCAGGTTTAAGGAACATTTTCTCTAACCTCAGGACCACTTTAGTGCCTTTTAAAGCAATTTGAATTGCCACTCGAGAGCTATAATTGCAGTCTATATTTTCTCCATTTTCCTTTATTTTTTGTGGGGGTTCTTTCAGGGAAACTTCCTTCTCATATTTCTTTTAATTATTTTTCCCTTTTGTCTACATGTATGAATCGTTCCATCGGGACCAGCCTTGTATTCATAGAAGTGTTGAATGGACCTTCTTGTACTGTTTCTTTTTAATGGGTGCCTCTGGTATGTCTGGTTTGCTCTTTCTCTTTTTTTTTTGTAGTTCCTTTTTTTTTCTATTTTCCTTCTTTTCCTAATCTGGTCGACGGTATAAAAACTTGGACACTGAGATTCTATGTGCCCTGGTGGCCCTTTTTATTTTTGTTTCTAAATTCTCTTTTCACTTATTTATTTGCTGGGTCAGCCCTTCAAGTCTTTGTCTAATATTATTTAGGGCCTCTAGAGGTACTATTTCTCTCATTACTGGGTGGGCCAGGGCTTTCATGGTGTATTTTGACAAGGTATCAGGACATTGTGTCAAATAATCATCCTCCAAATGAGTTTGCTCTATTTCTTTATCTAATTTCCTGAATACTGCTTCTGGAGTACCAGCTAAGACAGAGTCTTAAGAACCCTCCTGGTCATTGGATACGATGATACAGGAGGCTTCTGAAAGTTGTAGTGGGCTAAACAGTTGTAATAGCATTTCCCCTTCCTGTTGGGGGTCCAACTAGCTCAAATTTTAGACAGGATAGATTATTTCCCTTAATTTTTATCCATTTGGGGGTTAATATTATTTTTTCCCTTGTGTCTCGCTGCATTCCCTTCATCCCCCCCCCCAATTCCTTCAACTGGAAGTGATCTGTTATATCTGTTTGCTTAGTTTTTATGCCGCTAGAGTTTCTTTTTCCAATTATTGTTTTTTTGGGGGAAAGACTTAACCCAGAATTTCTGGTATCTAAAACATCATAACGTTTTGCCACACTTGAATCTTTGTTGGTCAGTGTCATTCGATTGGGTTTGTTTGAAGTTGAGCTATTAATCTTTGATGTCTATTGTTCTGAGCTTATTAACATTAGGTTCGGTATTACTAGATCCTCCTTTGCCATTGTGGAATTTGCTGTATCAACCTTGCTAGAAACTTTGTTTGATTCTTTACAGGAAAAAGAAAATGATGAAGTAGGGGCCAGGGTAGGGGTGCATGTAATTAAGAGCTCTCCATGAAATGCACATCCCTTATCACTATTTTTTTCCTTTTTTTATTTTGTACTTTCATGGATTTTTTGCCTTCCTCCATGCTTATGATAGTTTTAACACTCCTTGTATTCATGTTCTTTACTAAGACCCTGCCTAGACAACTATTCTGAAAAAAGAACATTTTAACTGTGTTCCATTAACTGTTTTCTATAAATATGCCTTACTATAAGACTAGGACAATGCAAAGCAGAGAAAAGGTAACAGAGTCAACAGAACCTTTGTTTTTGAAAAAGAGTGTTCAATTAGAGTGACTTCAGATGTTACTAACTACCTAGGTCACCTATATCCAAGCTACTCTATCTATAAAACTTAACATACCCTTGAAAAAAGAAAGGACCTAAAAATTAGCTACTAAAATCCCACACATACCGTGACATCACACATACCATGACACTCTGATATTGATCATTAAAACAGTACAACTGATTAAAAAAAAGTTTAAGTTTAATTTGAGTCACTTCGGTCCTGATTAATTTTAATCTTCCTACCTAACAATAGTTAATCTTAAAATAACTTTCAAAATATGTGCATATGGATATTAACAGCAGGATATTAATATTGAGATAAATGCCCAGGGCTTGATAATAAAATTTTAAATGGCAGTAAATAACTTAATTACATAAATTCTAAGAAAAAAACTCTTGTGTTGAACAGTAAAATACTAAATAACTGATTGGCTAATTGACTAATAACTGATTGATTAGCTTGTTTGATAATTATGTTAATACTTTTTAGCTAACTGTAGGCAATGCTAATAATCCTTTAGCCAAAAATGACTTCAGGCAAGTGGCAAATTTTGTCTACTTTTTTACAGTCAGACTCTGATAACAAAACACACCAGAAAACAGTTATTCTTCTATTAATAAAATAGAATAAAATAATACAATAAAATGATGTCCAAAATAACATAAAACACAATCTACATAGCAATATTTATGCATATACCACTTGCCGACTTTCTAAAATAACTTCTGTTTCATTCACATGAGAGGAGGGACAGTCAGGAGAATTCGGGCAAGCAGGCGTCCGTTTCAGTCACACTTCTTCTTAACCCAAAATGGAAGCATCCAGAATAAAATATTGTCACTCAGTTTTTAAATTGATCTTTGCTGCTCCTTTTTCATTTTAGCCAGCCATTCTGACCAGTTCAACCTACCTGTTCCTACAGACCAGGTAGCAAAAAGTAACTTGTATTTTATGATGCAGAACAAAATGTTTCAAAGCTAGTTCACCAAGAAGCTGTATGACATTTGTGTGAAAGTGTAAAAACTCTCTTAAAACTGCAGTGTGCTCAATTCTTAAAAGCTAAATGTACCAATGGACTGAGCAGGCTATAAGAGCAGAAAGGCTTTAGTCACTATAACTTTCAGAAATAGCACAGATATATTGCTGCACAAGGTTTTGAGCAAGTACATGAGATGTATACACCAGAAAAGAGATTTTGCTTAACACGTAAAGCTTGCTTCAGTTTGCCTCAGCCCTCTTTAACCTGTGCTCTCTTTGGTTCAGGAGTTTCGGGTCAGCTTTTTCTGTTACTGCTCAGGGGAGGGCCGGGCAAAATTTCATAAGCAGGTTAAACATTCAAAGCATGGCGTCACTACTCCAGCCTCTTCAGACTTTGTGCGCCTTGTGGTTCAAGACTAATTGAACTCCGGTTCTTGCAGCCAAGTGCTCCCTGCTGATGGCACTCCTTCCAGCCTCTATTACACCAGTTATTACTCTCACCACTGTAGGATCTTTATTCTTCTTTGCTCAGACAGTAGTTTGTTATTGACATACAACTCACAGCATCTTTTCTAGTTCTTGGGACTGGTGTGTAATAGCTCTGCACAACCGTCTCCTCCGAGGTCCTCTACAGCACTAGGTTGCGGGGTTAAGGATTCCACAGAAAAAACAAATGGTCCATCTTGAGACATTTGCATAGAATTTCCTGATGAGAACCCCACCCCTCCCGTGGGACTTTCTGCTACACCCACTCGTCGGGCTGGCTGCTTCAGCCACCTCAGGGCTCTAGCTCCTATAATAAGTGCTGTCTCTTCATTATTTGAACTGGATATAACCAACAGAATGGAATGAACATATTTAACCTGTGTCACCCAGTCATTATGAATCTTGCAGCGAATGTATTTGACATATCCATTATCCGTGGTCTCAACAGAAATACTGGGAATCTCTTCCATTGCTTGACACTTTAACCAGTTCCTGTTCATCACCATATAGTATTATACAGTTATCCTTGCCAGTGATGCTGTATTCCAAGCATAGAGGCATTGTTTCCAGGCCGATTATCTGACAATATGACTCAAAATTAGAAAGTTCATAGAAACAAAGTTCTCGGTCACGTGTTCCAACATGCAGTTTGTTGTATTGTGGCATCAGTGCTGAATCCACAACCCATTTTAGTTTTTGGCTTTGTTCTCATCACTTCACGAAGTGCTGGCAGGGCATACAACTGTCAGCCTGCTGGATTCAAAAGCAGGTGTTCCTGCTGGGGGTCTCCATGCTGACTTAAATAGTTGTCATTAATTAACTGTACAAAGGCAATCCCTGGGAAATTTAAGTCCACCATAAAGGCCATGTTTCCTTTAGTACAGACTGAAAGAATAGCTTCCATTAACAGTTCATCAGATATGCCTGTATATACCATGGCTATATAGGGATGCATAGTCTGTAGTATGGATGTCCCTAAATAAAGAGTCTATTCTTTCCATCCATTAATCTGGGTCATACAATTTCCTGGTTCTTTCCTTTAGGGTCACTAAACTCTTCCACTTATATAGTGTCTTACATAAACTGTCACTCTTCCTTCTCTCTTACCTGTCTTGTCCCTCCTAAATGTGTTATATCCAATAATTGTTTTTGGTTCTGTGTCTAATTCTGTCCACCCGGTTTCTGTAATACCGGAAGTTTCTATATCATCTGTTGTCAGCATGACCTCAAGTTCCTCCATTCTGTTATTCAAACTTTTTGAGTTACATAGTAGGCAAGTCCAGTTTGTCTTCCCTCTTTTTTGATTAGGATCCTGGCCATATTGTTACTGCAGTTTATATACTTCCTTAGCAAATGCAAAGACTTTTCAGTCTTGGCTATATTATTGGTAAACTCATCATCACTTGCAGTGATGCCGAAAGTGAGGTAAGGTGCCTGCCCGGCACCATGGCTTGGAGGGACAGGAAATGAATTCTCAGGATCATGGGAGCAGCTGCAAAGGGGAGTGAGCTGGATGTCATTATCCACCTAGGGACAAATGACCTTGCTGAGAATGGGATCAGAGCAGTGCAACAGGAGTTTGTGGAGTTGGGGAGGGGCCTTAGACAAGTAGCACATACGGTAACTTTCTCAGAAGCGCTACCTGTCTATGGCATGGATGAGGCTAGGGTACTCTGCACCATAGGATTCAATGACTGGTTGAAAAACTGGTGCAGAGCTCAGGGATTTAGCTTCACTGGGGACTGGGGCTCCACCTGGAGGGATGCAGGCCTATGCTGGTGTAATGGTCTGCATCTGTCCAGGATGGGAACCAGGATCCTAGGTGATAGGTTTAAATGCTTCATTGGCAAGCATTTAAACTAGCCAAGGGGGGAGGCACTGAAAAGGAGAAGGGAAATCCTAGCCCCCCTCACAAAAAAAATCGGGGTAGTTAGTGAGGTAAACACCAATATAGAGCAGTCGATAGGGAGAAGGGCAGGGGTAAATGGAGAAAAAGGCAAAGGCAGTAAGGACAAGGATGGGGCAAAAAGAAATAAGGCCTTAAAAAAATGGAGGGTAATGAGTACCAATGCCCGTAGTCTAGGTAAAAAGCTCCCTGACAAGGCAGCCTTGATGGAAGAGGGATGCCTGGATATCGTGGCAGTCACAGAAACATGGTACACAAAGAATCATGACTGGGATGTCAACATACCAGGGTACACAATCTACGGGAGGGTTAGGGAGGGTAGCAAAGGAGGAGGAGTAGTAGCTCTCTATGTAAGAGAAGGGATCAAAGCAACAGAACTAAAGGGTAAACAGCGAGGAGAGGAGGCACTGTGGGTCACCCTGGAGACTGGAAATGGCACCATAATCCGCACAGGGGTTGTACACAGACACCCGTCTCAGGGGGAGGAAATGGACAAGGACATGATAGAAGGCATCCTTAGGATGGCAGAGAAAGGGGAAATATTGCCGATGGGGGACCTGAATATGCCAGATGCTCTGCGACACGTATACATGATTAATATACCATATACTGTAGTACAATCAAAAGCATTGGTTTTCTTTTCCCCTCTAGGTACATGTAACTAATCCTGGGTCACTCCTGAAAAAGGGACTGTCAAAGTCTCAGTGTGGTCTACCCAGTTACCAAAATTTAAATAAATAAATAAAGATGTTAACTGGAGCACCTTTGCTGCAGCCACATCCAAGAGCAGGGCCATTCTTGATGCCTTACAGGGGGCATGCCTCAGACAGCTAGTTTTGGAACCCACTCAGGAGGGAGCAATCTTAAACCTGGTACTCTCAAATGGGGACAGAGAGAGGATCTCAGATCTAGAAGTGGGTAGCCATCTGGGAACAAGTGACCACCAAACAGTGTGGTTCACGATCAACTTGGCTGTAGAGACAAGCCATACAAAAGTAAAGGTACTGGACTTCAGGAGGGCTGATTTTGTCAAAATGGGAGAGTGTCTCGGAAAAGCACTAGCAAGCAGGCAAGAAGGTGGGGGTGGAGCAACAATGGGGAAACATCAAAACCGCCATGACAGAGGCAACAAGCCTTTATGTGAAGCAAATAAACAAATCAAAATGAAAGAAAAAAAAAACACTATGGTTCTCAAAAGAAGTGGTGGGGAAGGTTAGGGAGAAAAAGATAGCATTCAGGAAGTATAAGGAAATACAGAAGGAGCAGGACAGAGAACTGTACCAGTTAAAGCAAAGGGAAGCAGGGAAGGCAGTCAGAACAGCAAAGACCCAAACCAAGGAAAAGATCGCTAACTCAGTTAAGAAGGGGGGATAAAACCCTTTATTAGGTACATTAGGGAGCAAAGAAAGACTAAGGCAGGGATACTGAGGCTGAATAAAGAGGAAGGTGGCTGGGCAGAGAGCGACAGTGAAAAAGCAGGGGTACTGAACAAATACTTCTGCTCAGTATTCACAATGGAAGAGCAGGGGGAGATACCTAATCCAGTCAAGAGAAGCACACTGGATATGGGGATGGATTGATATTAGTCCTTTCACACAAGAAAGGGTTCTGAAATAACTCCTAAAACTGAAGGTGGATAAAGCAGTGGGGCCTGATGGGATTCACCCCAGAATTCTAAAAGAACTAAGGGAAGAACTAGTAACACCACTGACTAGCCTTTTTAATAAATCATGGTAGGATGGTGTGGTACCTGAGAATTGGAGGAGGGCAGATGTGATTCCCCTTCACAAAAGTGGGAGCAAGACAGAGGCAGGAAACTACAGACCTGTCAGCTGGACCTCAGTGGTAGGGAAAATGATGGAATCACTTCTGAAGGAAAGAATTGTTGAGTACCTAGAGGACAGTGGGGCACAGGATCCAAGGCAGCATGGATTCACAGCAGGAAGGTCATGTCAGACAAATCTAATTGATTTCTTTGAATGGGTGACCAAAGTAGTAGTCCAGAGAGGAGCTGTGGACATGGCCTACCTAGACTTCAGCAAGGCATTTGACACAGTCCCACACAAAAGATTAATAAACAAATTAGCCAGCCTGGGAGCGGGTCCCAGGGTGGTAGCCTGGGTAAAACAATGGCTGGACAACAGGACACAGAGGGTAATAGTAAATGGAATCCACAGTGAAGATATGGGGGTTACTAAAGGGGTACCACAGGGTTTAGTACTGGGGCTGGTCCTTTTTAATGTCTTTATAAGTGACACTGCAGAGGGATTGGAAGGAAAAGTATGTCTCTCTGCAGATGACACAAAGATGTGCAACAGGGTTGATACGCAAGGTGGGGTGGAAAGGATGAAAAGGGACTTGATAAGATTGGAGGAATGGTCAAATGTATGGCAGCTTAGATTCAATGCATAGAAGTGCAAAGTAATGCACCTGGGAAACAAAAACCCTGGGGAAGAGTACACAATGGGGGGTGAGATACTGACAACAACAAAAATGGAAAGGGACCTGGGAGTAGTCATATCAGATGACCTAAAGATGGGCAAGCAATGTGAGAAGGCAGTAAGGAGGGCTGAGGGATACTGGGATGCATAGGGAGAGGCATCACCAGTAGAAAATAGGAAGGTTTTGTCCCTCTGTACAGACAGTTGGTAAAACCACATCTGGAGTACTATGTGCAGTTCTGGAGACCCCATCTCCGCAAAGACATAGACAGGGTGGAGGCTGTCCAGAGGAGGGCAACCAAAATGGTACAGGGTCTGCACCAGAGGACATATGAAGAAAGACTAAAGGAGCTTAAGATGTATAGCCTCGAGGAAAGGAGGGAGAGGGGGACATAATAGAAACTTTCAAATACCTCAAGGGAATCAGCAAAGTCCAAGAGGGTAGCATCTTTCAGAAAAAGAGATGTGCAAGAACAAGGGGGCACAATTTGAAGTGGGGGGGGGGACGGCTCAGAGGTAATGTGAGGAAGTATTTCTTCTCAGAGAGGGTTATAGATGCATGGAACAGCCTTTCTGGGGAGGTTGTAGAGTCAAAAACAGTGGGGGAATTCAAGAATGCATGGGACAGACATAAGGCAATTCTGGGGACGGGGTAGGAGGAAGTAGGCTGTTGGTTAACTAGGATCTGCAGCTTATCCGTTAGGTAGGGAAATGGGCAGTTTAGTGGGCCAAGCGGTCCTTATCTGCCCTCAGATTCTATGTTTAAATCAGCTGGATGGTGTTATGCTGCTGGATCTTTGGAATGGTGCATAAATGCCATGTGGTTAAATAAAAAATAGCGATCGGTACTAGTCTCCAGTCAAGACAGTTTTACCAGCTTTTAAGGAATAAAATGCTGTACCAGGAAGAACAGACATTAGGGTCTGTACTAAATGCAACTGGCCAGTTGACAGAACGCCATTTACAGGATTTGATGAAGTGGCAGATTGCCACAAAAGATCAGCTGAATTGTTTACTGGTGGCATTTTTGACTGTTCTAAGAATAAAAAGAATTAAGTGATATATTTGAGTGAGCCCCAGGTTTTTTGTCCTCAGAACTCGTCAGAACCTCCTGCATGTCTCTGTTACCTGGGCCATTGCAACTAGAGTGCTACAATACAATAGCTTTAAGGTCCTCCAACTAGGAATTTTGCCTCTAACCCGTAACCTCCACAAATATCAACCAAAGAGCTTTTTCTTACTCTGCTTCCAAACTCTGGAACCGACTGACTCATCTTTTGCAAACAGCGCCTAGCCATCTCCTCATAAAGGAAAAATGTAAAAGTTACCCAATGGAAAAGTCCTCATCAGTGTATGAAATATTTGTTGCATGCACTTCATCTCCTTACTATGTTTGCATTTAGTTTCCTTAATTTTTATTGCAAATCTAGATCTCTAACATGCTGTATTTTGTACTGTTTAGGTGTTTCTGCCCATTGACACAGGTCTTTTATAAAAGTTGGCCTTTGGAGCCAGTGAACATACCCAGAAATCAGATAAATGAACTTAAATGAAGAAAAAAAAGCACAAAGCTGCCCCAGCTAGAAGAGGGGATATCCAGAGGTTTGGACACCATGACTGGCCTGGTGGAACATGGTGGCATTATCCACATCTGTGCCACCATTGTTTCCCCTTACAGTATGTTTACACCACTGCCACCGTGCTCCACCCTACCTGTCTGGGGCACAGCCGAACACCGAAGACTTTTCCAGCCAGTCAGAAGCAGGCTGGGACCAGCCCATCTACCACACCCTGACTGACACTCCCTGACAAATGTCTGGACATTTAATGAGCAAGTGCTTAGTAAGGATGTATATCTTAAAGAGTGAGGATTGAGGGCCTTTAGGTGTCTCTGTAATCATTTTGTTTGCTTTTATTTGTTTGTTTACCTTTTCATCATTTTATTTGTAGTTTGCCAACTACTAGTAAAACAAAGATTTAAATTGAATTCTTGTATTAAAGTTGTACTGGCAAGGCTGGCACTGCATTTCAATGGGAAACTGCAATCCTGTGTTCAGATTTGTGTAGTGAAATAACACTTTATACCACCAAAATATTGTATATTTAAAAGTAATATGTGATTTTTGATAACCTGTGATCTTTTCTTATAATTTAGTAGGTGACATTTTCTTCATAAGCAGAATTTACTTGGTAAGTAGAAAAAGTCAATTACTGTTTTAAAAATTGTAAAATCATACAGACGTATGGCAATAGTGCAAGCATGAATGTCAAAGTTTGTTGCTGAAAGACGTATCTGTTACTTTTGAAAAAAGCTAGTAAAATATATTTAGTTTCTCACCAAAATACATTTGGGCTCCAAAGGAGTTGGCAGTTTCTGACATCACAATACCAGAATTCTGTTAAATTCTTGTTTTAATAACCGTGTGAAAAGCAAAGGTGAAAACCCACTTTTTTACTGCACAATATGTCATTATAAAAGTTGAAAGTAACTAACAACACATCAAAATACAATAAATAAAATAACTATTAGAAGTAAACACCTGCTCTTTAATGCGATGGTGTCATTGTCAGCATTCCCGTGCCATGTTGGCAACAGGATTTCACCCCACTGTCTGAAACCATGTGTTTCTGGCCATACCACCTCCCCCCCCTTCCGATCATGGGGGTGGGGGGTAGATAGAAGGAATAGTATACCACCTGGAACCACCCCATCTTTTTGAAGTATAAGGGGTCTGAGGTGGATGCTTAGCACTGCTTCTGTATCCAAATATGTGGCAAACCAGGCTCCTGCCATTGGATAGTCTGTGAACATCCTTTACTTAAATAAAATGACTGGAAAAAAACACAAGTAGTTTTGTGCCAAGATTGAATCTTTGACAGTCCATCCCCTGGTGAGGAAATAGAACTTTGAGAATACTGCAGTACAGTTACACAGTGTGGCACAGAAGTGGCATGCTGTGTTGGTAGTTTAAAGAGCAGCTGACGCCTCAAAGAAAACTTTTAAAAACATAATAATTAGGTACAATTCAGCTTGCATTACATATATTTTCTATATATTTCTCGTCCCCATTATTTATCACGGAGTAAATTTGCATGAATAAATTATCTGTATCCCTTAGAGTTCATCTGCCTCTATAGCTTACTCCATACTTGAAATCATAGTCCTCTGTTGTGACATCACAATCTGTTGCCATCTGTGATGTCACAAACAGTGCATTATCACCTCAGGTAGGGAGAAAACAACAGGACTAGATGAACTCTTCAGGAGCAAATATCCTGTTTTCATGCAAATGAGTTCAGTAATAAATAATGGGGAGTAGAAATACAGAACAAATGTGAAGTACAAGCTCAACTGTGTCTAAATATCGTTTTGTTAACATTCTCCTGAAGGCATCAGCTGCTGTTTAAATGGTATTAACTAGTGACTACATTAAAAACAGAGTGCAAGCAATGCATCACGGAGTGTTATTTTTCTTTTGTAATGGAACAGTGTTAAACTATAAATGAATATGGAAGGATAATTTTAGAGGTCTGCAAGAACACATGATCTATTTGCTGCCTAGCTCTGTGCCTCTGTGTGTTTGTGTGTCAGGGATAGGAAGAGGTGGTGTAGACATGGACGGAGGATCTGATAGAAAGGCAGTGCTGAAAAAAAAATTGGAAGCTTTTTTCACACCTTAAAAGTCAAAAACCAAAAAAGACGGATTGAAAAAGGATGTTTTCTAGAGATAAGGTTTAAACGCAGGCCAAAGTTTCAAATAGAATTGATCCTTTGAAACGCTGAACATGTGACAGCTCAGGGGGCAACAGCAGTCTCAGATTAAATGTGCAGTGTTTGACTGCTGAAGCTGAGGTTTGCTATTGATCACTTGTTGCTAGCCCGAATGATACCTCCGCTGTTATTTTACTGTGCAGCATCCCCTATTTCTGCTAATTTTAAACCCAGTCTTTACTCCTACGTACAGCAATCAATCTTCAAGGCAACTAAAGAACCTTAGTGTCCTGGATGGGTAGCTGCGGAAAGCAGAGTTCTAGCCAGAGTTGTGCAGGCTGCACGTTATGAATTCTTGGAAGTGTGAGGAAGGCTCATCCTTCAGTTACCATTTCCCACAGGGAGCCAAACCTTCAGAGAGTGAATGTGTGTTTCTGTCACCCTCCCAATGGGCCACACCAACTTTAGTTACTAGCTTCTAGCCCTAGTTGTAGTGTAAAGGTTGTTATGTATGATAGAAGAACAGTTGTCATTCTCACAAATTACATTATGTTTATTTCATAAGTCAGAAGAACTCCATACATAAAAACATAGAATTTGGCAGCAGAAAGAGGCCTGTAGTCCATCACATGTTCCCATACTGTACTGCCACACCCCCAGACCTAGTGTACTGGATGTTGTACCCCTCTCTGCCCCCACCAAAATCTCTCCTCCTCCCTGTGGAAATTGGACACTGAGTCCTCTTGCTTAGTCCCTGTCATGCTGGAATCTGTTGAGGGTACCTGCCCTCACTGCATCTGCTGGCAGTGTGTTCCATGGCTCCACCGCCCTCTCAGTGAAGTAGAACTTCTTTGCATCCCTCCTGCACTTACCCACTACTAACTTTGACTTGTGGCCTATTGTGATTACCCACCTGTTTCTAACAAACAGATTTTCACTTTTCACCTTTTTGATACCATAGATACATAGACACTTTCGGCAGATAAGGGCCTGTGGCCCAGTCAGTCTGCCCATTTGAGCTTGTAAGTTCCCTTTACGTTTTTCTAGAAGTCTGTTGCCCCTTACCCCGACCTCCAGGATTCCCTTATGTCTATCCCAGGCATTCTTAAATCCTGTGATTGTTTCAGCCCCCACCACTTCCTCTGGCAGGGTGTTCCACTTGTCCACCACCCTTTCTGAGAAGAAATTCTTCCTCACATTTCCTCTGAATTGCCGCATTTACCTCTCAAAAATATATACGTCTCTGTTATGTTCCCCCTCTCGCGTCTGGCTTCCAGCAAGTTCATGTTCAGGGCCACCAGCTGTTCCTCATAGGATCTGCCTTGTTGGCCCCGGATCATTTTGGTGACCCTCCTCTCTACTGACCTAAGCCTGTATGTATCCTTTCTCAGGTAAGAGCTCCAGAACTAGGCACAGTATTCCAGGCGAGGCCTCATCAGAGATTTATATAGGGACATTATCGCTTTACATCTCCTGCTATCAAAACCCCTCCCAATACACCCCAGCATTGTTGATCCCTTACTGTATGCCTTATTGCACTGTCTGGTTTGCCAGTCACATCAGTCACTGATGGTGACCCCCAGATCCCTCTCCTCTGTTATAGTGGCAAGCCTGGTCTCTCCCAGTCATTACCCTGTACATGGGTTCGTTTTCCATAAGTGCATCGCCATGCACTTTTTCATGTTGAATCTTAACTGCCAGATCTTTGACCATCTTTCCAGTGTCTCTAGGTCCTTCTGAAGTTCCCTGACACCCTCCTCACTGTCTTCCCTGCCACATAGTTGTTGTCAGCAAAGAGACGCATCTTCCTGGATACCCTTCCCAGTCTCTATCTCCATAATGAATAGGACATATCCCAGTACTCATACCTGTAGCACCCCACTCATGACTCCCGTGTCCCCATATTTGGCCCCATTTACTACCCCCCCATGTAACTAAATCCTTCTGTACTCCTAACTCCTTCAGCTTTTTCAGAGGCCTCCTATATGGCACAGAGTCAAAGGCTTTGCTGAACTCAGAGTGGAGCAGATCTTCCACTTGCCCCTTTTCTACCATCCTAGTGACCCTGTTCAGAAACAGTATCCGATTGGTCTGGCTTGACCTCCATGGGACAAACCCATGTTACTTATCAACCTGAAGCTCGTTGTCATCAAAGTAGGCCACCAGACTTTCCTTAACTATGGTCTCAATGAGCTTACCTACAGTGGAGGTAAGATTGACGGGCCTGTGGTTTTCCCCGAGTACTCCCTGCCAGCCCCCCCCCGTGGAGTGGGACTGTGTTCGCAGACCTCCAACCCTCTGGCACTACCCCAGACTCTAGTGAGTCAAGTAAACAGCTGGGTCAAAGGTTCTGCAAGTCCTAAAGCCATTTCTCTGACTACCCTTGAGTACAGGTTATCTGGGCCTGGTGTTTTATCCACATTGAGGGCCTCCATACAGAGAACAGCATCTTTAAACCATTGTAGCCGCTCATGTCATTCAAATACAGTTTGCAGGTTTTGCATTCAGAGACCATCACCTTGTGCATTCCATATGTAAAATACATTTCTTTGTATAAATATCTTATTTTCTTGGCCCATGTAGATGCTATCCACCACAAGTTCTACCACTAACTGGGTGCACTCTGCAGGAACAAAGCGAAGTATCCTGTTTCCTGTCTGCTAGGAGATAGTCTCAGAGATGATATTCCTTATCCGTGACTATAGAAATATAATGTACTGTGCTCCCAAGTCCACCCTTACTAGAATGAACCCATTCCTTCTGCTGTTTTGCTTAGATCTGTTCTTCCCCTTACCCACCACTGCTCTCTTTACTCCTCCTGCTCCCTCTTCTCCCTTGATACCATGCGCCTCAACCACTGTGCCTTCTTCATATGCAAATTCTAGCTTGACTGCCTCCCTACCTTTTCTGTGTAACTCTTGTTTCTTATCCCCCCCCAAAAAAACCTACTGCTCACAGTCCAGTTTCTTACATTGTTCCTCTAACCTCTGGTCCTCTCTTCTCCTATCCATCTGCTCTGCCTCCTCCTACTTCTCTCTTAAGTCTCTTCTTTGTGACTTTATAACTCCCTCCTGTGACTGTTCCTGACACCAAAGCTTGGCACCCACCCTTCACCCAAAAGGGAGGCAGTATAGCATAGTGGTTTAAGGCTCTGAGCTGCAAATCTGGAGACCTGGGTTTGAATCCCACAGCACCCACTTGCATACTGTGTGACCCTGAGCAAGTACTTAACTTCCCTGTGCTCCCAGGTCACACCTGTAAAGAAGCTTACAGCTTAGTGTGCTACTCCTGGTTAAATAATTAGAAAAAAAAAACCCTTGGCTCCTGCTCAAGTGCAGTTTTATTTTACCTTAGGACCTTGTTTGTACTGTATTACTTGGCAAAGCATATTGTGACTGCTGAACTGTTAATGTATTTGTACTCTTGTAACCTTATTGTATTGTCTACTCTACTTCACCCCCATACCCCTGGATGCATCTGGAAACGAGCTGTTACCAGCTCAGTATGTCTATTCTGGTAAAACTTTTGAAATATTTAAAATCTATATTTTAAATATATTTTGATCATATTGGTCAGATTTATGTTGGTTGATTTTATATATTCAGTAAATAACTGGAATAAATATGTTACATATCCCAATATATATTTTATAAAATGTGGTCTGGTCAATCAGCCTGTCACATTGTGGCTGCCTTACTCTAGAATCAAGCTTGTTAGCCTCTCGCAAAACTCTACAAACATACATTGCAAAACCAGACATCAAAAATATAGCTCAAAGAACAAGTACAGTGTCTAAATAAATCTGAAATCCATCCAGCACAGCTGCATGGCAGTTGCAATGCAGTTATAGGCAACAAAAGTGTAACTACAGTGTAATTTATCCTGTTGCATGTAACTAATGATTACCTACCCTGTAGTTACATTGAAACTGACACTTGACATAAAGTATGACCGAACTTCTTATTAAACAGAAACATGCAGATGTGTCAGTGGTGCTCCTCAGAGATAACAAAAACTTACTAGCTCAATCGGTCTGTAACTGTTAAGCCCCAACTCAATGTACCTTTCCCTCTTACCAATTTTCAAACAAAAACAACAGAGAGTAATTTAATGCAGAAAACAAATTGAAACAAATAAAATCTTTGAAACAAAATTCCAAAGAAGTGCAGACCTAAACACAGAACAAGCAATACAAATATCATAGAAACATAGAATTTGATGGCAGATAAGGACCGCTTGGCCCACCCAGTCTGCCCATTTCCCTACCTACTGGATAAGCTGCAGATCCTAGTTAACCAGCAGCCTACTTCTTCCTACCCCAACCCCCTAGAATTGCCTTATGACTGTCCCGTGCATGCTTGAATTCCACCACTGATTTTGACTCCACAACCTCCTCCGGAAGGCCGTTCCATGCATCCACAACCCTCTCGTGAAAAAATACTTCCTTAAATTACCTCTGGCCGCCCCCCATCTTCAAATTGTGCCCTCTTGTTCTTGCACACCTCTTTTTGAAAGATGCTACCCTCTTGGACTTTGTTGATTCCTTGAGGTACTTGAACATTTCTATCATGTCCCCCTCTCCTCCTTTCCTCGAGGCTATACATATTAAGCTCCTTAAGTCTCTCTTCATATGTCTTCCAGTGCAGACCCTGCACCATTTTAGTTGCCCTCCTCTGGACAGCTTCCATCCTGTCTATGTCTTTGCAGAGATTGGGTCTCCAGAACTGCACACAGTACTCCAGATGGGGTCTCACCAGCTGTCTGAACAGAGGGATAATAACTTCCTGTTTTCTACTGGTGATGCCTCTCCCTATGCATCCCAGTATCCCCCCAGCCCTCCTTGCTGCCCTCTCACATTGCTTGCCCACCTTTAGGTCATCTGATATGACTACCCCCAGGTCCCTTTCCATTTTTGTTGTTGTTAGTATCTCACCCCCCATTGTGTACTCTTCCCCTGGGTTTTTGTTTCCCAGGTGCATTACCTTGCACTTCTTAGCATTGAATCTAAGCTGCCATACATTTGACCATTCCTCTAACCTTGCCAAGTCCCTTCTCATCCTTTCCACCCCACCCCGTGCATCAACTCTGTTGCAGATCTTTGTGTCATCTGCAACGAGACATACTTTTCCTTCCAGTCCTTCTGCAATGTCGCTTATAAAGACATTGAAGAGGACCGGTCCTAATACTGAACCCTGCGGTACCCCACTAGTAACCCTCCTTTCTTCTGAGTGGACTCCATTTACTATTACTCTCTGTGTCCTATTCTCCAGCCAATTCTTTACCCAGGCTGTCATCTTGGGACTCACTCCCAGGCTGGCTAACTTGTATATTAATCTTTTGTATGGGACTGTGTCAAATGCCTTGCTAAAGTCTAGGTAGGCCATGTCCACAGCCCCTCCCTGATCTACTACTTTGGTCACCCAGTCAAAAAAATCTATCAGATTCGTCTGGCATGACCTTCCCGCTGTGAACCCGTGCTGCCTAGGGTCCTGTGCCCCTCTGGCCTCTAGATTCTCGACAGTTCTTTCTTTCAGAAGTGATTCCATCATTTTCCCTATCACTGAGGTTAAACTAACAGGTCTGTTGTTTCCTGCTTCTGCCTTGCTCCCACTTTTGTGAAGGGGAATCACATCTGCCCTCCTCCAGTCCTCGGGTACCACCCCATCCTCCCATGATTTGTTAAAAAGGGTAGTCAGTGGTGTCACTAGTTCTACCCTTAGTTCTTTTAGAATTCTGGGAGGCCAAACCCAAATACCCAACTGGTACCTAGGGGTCATATACCAACTATCATGCTGCATTGTACTAAGTAATCATATGCATAATATCTTTCAATGTTAATGTCATGACTTAAATCTCCCTAGTCCCTTCACGTTTCTCACCACTGCTGTATCGTACTGTATCAAGCTATGTAGTGAAGTATCTATCCTATTGTAACACTGACTACTGTACCAATGTTTTCTCTAAGCACTACCATTGTATTTTATGTTATATGCACCCAGGTCGCATCTGGAAACGAGCGGTTTATTTTCCCGCTCAGTATGCCTATCTGGTTAATCTCATTAATAAATAAATAAATAAATCCCATCAGGCCCCATTGCTTTGTCCACCTTCAGTTTTAAGAGTTCTTTCAGAACCCTTTCTTCTGTAAATGGGCTGGTATCAACTTCTGTATCTGGAGTGTTTCTACTGTTTGTTTTATGTACCTCCCCCTCTTCATTTGTAAATACTGAGCAAAAATATTTGTTTAGTATCTCTGCCTTTTCACAGTCTCCCTCTGCCCACCCTCCCTCCCTTTATTAAGCCTCACTGTCCCTCCCTTGGTCTTCCTACCTCCTGATGTACCTATAAAAGGTTTTATCCCCCTTCTTAACTGAGTTGGCTATCTTTTCCTCGGTTTGGGCCTTTGCTGTTCTGACTGCCTTCCCAGCCTCCTTTTGCTTTAACTGATACAGTTCTCTGTCCTGCTCCTTCTGTGATTCCTTGTACTTCCTGAATGCTTTCTTTTTCTCTTGAACCTTCACTGCCACTTCCTTTGAGAACCATAGTGGTTTCTTACATCGTTTTGTTTTGTTTATTTGCTTCACACAAAGGCTCGTTACCTCTGTGATGGCAGTTTTTATTATTCCCCATTGTTCTTCCACCCCTTCTTCCTGCCCATTTGCTAGTGCATGCATCACCAAACTATCTGCATATAGTGATCTAAAATGAAGTTAAATTCACAGTTACCTGACTGAAATAGGAATACAGTCTTAACACTTCCTCTCTGGAATGCATGCAAGTTTTGAGTGCAGTAAAGCAACACTGATTGCCAACCGAGGATCTCATACCAACTCTTAAAATGGAAGCAGCATGCCTACCTGCTGACACAGCAGTAGTGCCACAACTTGCAACACCAGTGACCCAGGCTCGCAAGTGGACCCAGGGTTGTCAGAGGGCAGGCTGGGGGCAGCAGGCTGAGCATTTGTTGAACTCCTTGCCTTCTCCAGGGAGGGGGAGGGATCTGGCGCCTGGCATCTGTTGACTCCTAGCAATGGCTTGGGGTAGGTGAGCCTGGGAACCAGTAAAAGGATGGATTGGTGGAGGTAACCGGTGTCTGCACATCAGGGGTTGGAGCGTGTCCGGCTGTGTGCTAAGGTCTTTGCATGCATGCCTCCATTGGGGGGGGGGCACAGGAAAACTATACATAGAAAAAAAAACTTGAATGATGAGCAGCATGAAGTCCGGGATCCCTTGCGGGAACCAAGCAGACCAATGTGGGGTATATCCCTAGCTGCCCGAGGAAAATAAACAGAGTTGATTACAAAAATTAATGGAAGCAGCACTAATTAATCTTCAAAAATACAATTCCACACAAGTGCATACACATATATAGGCCCAGTACTACAAATATGACCAACATGGATATGATGGAGACAGTACTTAAGGAGAGGCCGGTCTCCTTCTTGGATGTCAGTGGGCTCCAAGATGCTCATCAGCATGGGTTTATCGCCAGAAGATCCTGTCTGACTAACCTTGTTGAGTATTGTGACTGGGTTATGAGGGAGCTGGACAAGGGTCATGCTGTGGATGTAATTTATTTGGACTTCAGCAAGGCCTTTGATTCAGTTCCCCATGGGAGATTGGGTGGTAAGCCATGTAATTTAGGGGTGGGTGCTAAATTGCCACACAAAAGGTCGATCAAGAAGTTGGTGGATCTCGGGGTTGGGGAAAAGATGGCCAGATGGGTGGAAAACTGGCAGAGGGATAGAACCCAGAGGGTGGTTGTTGGGGGAGAGTTATCTGGCACCAGAGAGATAACCAGTGGGGTCCCACAGGGCTCGGTGCTAAGGCTGGTGTTCAGTGTCTTTATCAATGACATTGGGGATGGCATTAAGGGCAAAATGTGCCTATTCATGGATGACACCAAGCTTTGCAGGAGAATGGACACAGCTGAAGGAATACAGGACCTACAGGAAGATCTGGAAAAGCTGGGGAGGTGGTCCAGGATCTGGCAACTTGGCTTCAATGCCATGAAATGCAAAGTTATGCATATTGGAGCCAAGAATCCCAGGATAGAGTACTACCTGGGTAGAGTCCAAGTATCTGCATCAGAGGAGGAGAAGGACCTGGGAGTGATGATCACTAGTGACCTGAAGCACTCCACACAGTGCAAGAAAGCAGCAGCAAAGGTAAACAAGATGTTGGGATGCATATCTAGGGGTTTATTAGTAGGAGAGAGGAGGTTATACTGCCCTTGTACAGGTCACTGGTAAGGCTGCATCTAGAGTATGGAGTTTAGTACTGGTGCCCACACCTCAAAAAGGACATTAACCTGCTGGAGAAGGTCCGGAGGGAGGCTACAAAGATAATAACAGGTTAGCAGGGTAAGGCACATGAGGAGAGGTTGAGGGCACTGAACGTGTACTCCCTGGAAGACAGCAGAGAGAGAGAGAGAGAGTGAGGGGGGACACGATTGGGACCTTCAAGTACTTGAAAGGGATAAATAAGGTTGATAAGGAGAGTCTCTTTAAGCCAAGTGGGAACCATAACACGAGGGGGCACAGTCTTAAGCTGGAGGGTTGGAGGTTTAAGAGGGAGGTTAGGAAGCACTTCTTCACAGAGAGGGTGGTGGACACTTGGAATGCGCTGATGCGCTGCGGGAATAGGTCATCTCATTGAAGACAGTAGGCAGCTTTAAGAGAGGCTGGGATAGGCATGGGGGAAGGTAAGGATCATGGGTAGGGAGGATGGGAGGAGTGGGGAGGGAGGGCAGGGACAGTAACTCAAGCTGGGACCCCACAATACAAGCAGACTTGATAGATCGAATGGCCTTCTTCTGCTGGCTTCTTTGTATGTTCGTATGTAAACTGGTTAATTGGACTGTGAACTGACTGGAAGACAGACAGCAGAGTAGTAGTGAGGGGGAACTCTCATCTCCAAGAGCTGTGATGAGTGGGGTGCTGCAGGGATCGGTGTTGGGGCCAGTGTTGTCTGGGATTTTCATTGCAGACATCTCGCATGATATCAAAAATAAAATCAATCTGTTTGCTGATGACACCAAGTTGGGGGTGGTGGTGGATGATATAGAAGATTGACAGGGGTTGCAGGATGATCTCACTAAGCTGGCAGAATGGTCAGAGGTATGGCAGTTAGGGTTTAATGTGAAAAAGTGAAAAGTATTACACTTTGGTGCAAAGAATCCTAGAAAGGGTTACCAACTGGGGGGTGCAGTTATGTACCACTGAAGAGGAAAAGGATCTAGGGGTGGTGATAATGGCGAATCTGAACAATTTGGAGCAGTGCAGGAGGGCAGCAGCGAAGGCCAACAGGATGGTGGGTTGTACAGTGAGGAGCATCTCCTCCAGAAGCAAGGATGACATTCTGCCACTGTACAAGTTGCTAGTCAAACTGCATGTGGAATTCTGGCACCCTTATCTGAAGAGAGATGTGAGATTTTTGGAGGGGGTACAACAAAGGGCAACAAAGTTCGTTCAGGGATTACAGGATATGCCCTACGAGGAGAGATTAAGGGAATTAAACATGTATTCCCTGGAGGAGAGATGGGATCAGGGGGATATGCTTGAGACCTTTAAGTACTTAAAGAGAATAAATAAGTCTGGTACTGAAGAGATATTCAAGCTCTGGAAGGGGAGGGACACGAGAGGGCATAGACTTAGATTGGAAGGAGGTAGGTATAACAGGGAAATGAGGAGGCACTTTGTCACAGAGAGAGTAGTGGCAGTTTGGAATGCTTTGCCAGAGAAGGTGGTATCCTGTAGGACAGTGGGTAGTTTCAAAAGGGGATCGGACAGGGTGGGGGGGTATTTGGGAAGGTGGAGGAGGGATAGCTGCAAAGTAGGGTGTTAGCTGCACACCTAAGTAGACTAGATAGACCTAGAGGCCTCATTTCTGATGGCAGTTTTCATACGTTCATAACATTTCTACATCATGGGCCACATTTCTAAGGCTGTTTTGCAAAGCTGACTTCTTGTGGATACTGTACAGTACAGGGTAATGCACCCAAAACCAGGACCCCTCATTACCTGCTTGATACCTCTTATTACAGATGTGTCACATGTCTGTGTTATAAACAAGCGCATACAAGATATCCTAAAGTGAGCAGTTATCTGCAGGATTGCCTTGTAACTGTGCACTACTTGCAATAAAAAGTAAAGCCATCTTCCACCCTCCCATTTAATAATAGGGACACAGATGGCCACTGGAATGACAGGTTGTCTCTGTCCTCTACAGGAGTAGTGGGGACACAGACATCTGTCCACAGCCATAGTGGGCCATCCTGATGCCCAGGCTGGAGGGCAGGGACATAACGGCTACCTGTCCCTATAGTAGGATATCTTGGTTCCCCATTGGAGCAGTAGGGACACAAAACAGCTACCTGCTGCAGTGATGTCATCCCAGTCCCCTTGCAGGAGTGTCAGAGACACTGACAGCTGTCCTCTGCCATGGAGGACCATCCCTTCCCCCCACTGGAGTGGCAAAGACACAGACAGCTGTCCCACACCACCGTGGTAGGCCATCTTGGTTCCCTGCTGGGTGGGGGAGCCCACAGTCTGGCAGTCTGGCAGAAGGAAGTCTAGTTGGAGCTAGAGACATCTTCTCTGCCTGCAGTGGTCCTGTTCTCACCAACTGCGTGTGGCTTGGTTACTGTCAGTGCCATCTAGGGCTACTGGGGGACAAGAAGATGGGGTACAGCAGGTTCATCTGTTCCAAAGATGCCCTCGGCACCCTCAGCGTGGTGTACCTGGTGAGTGCTGCCCTGGTTGGGGGGGGCAGAGAGAGACGCACACAAACACAGTGCCCGGTGACAGGGACCAAGGGCCAGAGAGAGGGGGGCCTGGGGTCAACACAGGGGTGGGTTATGACCACAGCCATCAGTAGATATTTTTACAGACCCTCCCCTGCCTTGAGCCAAACCCACACTCACTTCTTGGCCTCACTGCTTCACATGGCATTTCTTGGTTCTTTTGTTGTTTGAAACAACATTTGGGACTGGGTCCCATTGTTGCATTCATTATATACAGTATTTAAACTTTTTATGGGTGGATCCAACCTTGCAGCAGTAAGTGCTGAACTTCAGAATGCAACTGTGAGGAACAGTGACCCAGTCAACCAGGCAAGGAGAGCTATTAACCATGTCCCCAACATAAAATCTGTGAGAGTGATGTTGCATCTAGCATCTTTAGTACCTTCAACTTTTTACTAATATGTTGGTATGATAGTGGATTTTGAGAGGTGTGTCACTGTCGGTCCAATGCAGGACAGTCTGCAAGGGGCTTGATAGTGTCAGAAAATCAGCCAGGCTGATCATGACGCTCTTCTGGGCTTGCTGGGTGGAAACTGTGTGAAGTTCAAAGAAAAGAGCAACCCAGTTATTGAGTGGCTGTTTCCTTTGATCTACATAACACTGCCCAGCAAGGAAAGCTGATCATTGTCATGAGCAGCCTTCTGTGGTCCACCCTGCCGACGCAGAAACTGTCCTTCCCACCCTCTACCAAGTATCCCTCACACCTACCATTGCTTCCCCCTTCCTTCTTAATTTTCCAACATAAGGGTGCCCAATCCCCAGAGCTGACTAGTATCCCTACCCCAACCATTTTTACTATATGACACTGCAGAGCTCCCTCCCAGTGCTGCCAAACATAACACCAACTCTGGGGTGCCCAATCCCCAGTATCAGTACCCAAAGTAAGGAAAACCATCCCTCGTAGTCTTTATTTTTTTAATTCCTGTAATCCCACCCTCTACTAAGTATCCCTCTCACCTCCCTGTCACTTCCCGTGTCCGTAGAAGTTAAACCGACTCTGAGGTGCCCAGTCTCCAGTGTTGGTACCTGAAATAAATAAAACTGTCCCTCGCAGTCCTTTTTTTTTTTTTTATACACCCTGTAAAAAAAGGAAAATGGTCCATTGATATCTGTTGCCACTGCCGCCCTTCGCTGCCATTACCCTCCCCCTCCCAACACCTCCCTACCCCATACTTACCTAACAGGGGTCCAGTGCTGTAAACTTCTCTGGACCAGACACACTTGTTTTCTCTTCAGTGCAGGACTGGAAATGAGGAAATCAGGTATGTGGCTCAGTGTATTTCAATACATTTTGAACTTGTGCTCATAACTTGGTCATTTTTAAATATCTCCCCAAAATTTTCAACATAGCCTTTTCGGGATCCCTCCTCATGAACAAGGATGGTAAAATCCTTCAAATCTGACCCAGAAGGTGATTTTGCGGCCACTCTGCAAAAATCACCTTTTGGGCAAGATTTGAACATTTTCACCTACTGGGTTCATGAGGTGGGGTCCATAAGAAGACTGTGTTGAACATTTGGGGTTAAAATATTTAAAAACAAAGTTATGAAGGTAAGTTGAAAGTTTTTAAACGCTCATCACTGGTAATTTTCAATATTTTGACCCCAGATTTTCAGCATAGCCATTTTTTCACACCACCTCATGAACATGACAGGTGTTGTTTTTCAAATCCTGGCCAAAATGTGTTTTTACACTTGTGGCGCAAAATGACATTTCTATCGGTATTTTGTAAATGAGACCTGTCTTGTTCAGAAGCAGGGATCATAAAAAGACTATGCTGAAAATTTGAGATCAAAATGGGAAAAAAACAACTAAATTATGAAGAAATGTTGAATTGTTCCAACATTTACTTGTAACTTTATTGTTGCAGATTTTGACCCCTAATGTTCAGTATATACTTTGTGTTACCCCTTCTCCTGAACAGGACAGGTGTCCTTTTTCAAATCTCCTCTGAAACATGTTTTGGTAGTCACACTGTGAAAACACTTTTCAGATGTGGTTTAGAAAATGTCACCTGTCTTGTTCATAATGTCAGGTTATAAAAAAAACTGTTGAAAATTTGGGGTCAAAATCTGAGAGCCCACTGAAAATTAGATATTGCTTCTCAGCTGTCCTGTCCTCGGTAAATACAATCTAAAAATGAGTAAAAGCAGGACACCACAGAAAATGAGATGTTGCAGCTCAGCTGGTCTGTCCAGGGTAAATGTCTAGTAAAAATTTGTAAAAGCAGGACAGCAGTACAGCAGAGCTCCCACAGAACTGTGCACTGCTGTATCCTGGGAAAAATAACATTGTAAAAGCTGGACCCTACTTAAAATGCAGCTTGCCTTTCAGCTGGCCTATACTAGGTAAATATATTATGAAAATGGGTAAATGCAGGGCCCCATTGAAAACAAGATATTGCATCTTGACTGGACTAACCTGGGTAAATACAGAACAAAGACTGAGAAAAACAGGCTTGCACTGAAAACAATATAGCATCTGAGCTGTGCTGTTGCCCATTGAAAATGAGATAATGCATCTCACCTCGGTTATCCGAGGTAAATATATTGCAAAACTGTGTAAAAACAGAACCCCACAGCAGAACCCTACTGAAAAGGAGATGTTACATCTAAAATGAACTGTCCTGGGCTGGCCCGGTGGTGCTGAGGGCTGAGGTGCTGGACGCCTTACCTCTCGCTACCTCGGCGACCCATGTTTGGGAATGAGCACAGGCCACCCGGGGTTGGCAAGGTTGGAGAAGGATTAAGCGTCTGGAGGACTGCTCTCCTTCTCCGGGAAGGGGGGACATCAGTGGTTGGCGCATGGCTGGCCCCTAGTGGAGACTGGGGGGTAGTGCGCCGACACTGCAGGAAGAGGGGTGGGAGGAGGCAGATGCCGGGAAGGGCACGTGTGGACACATGCACTCTCCTCCCATTGGTGTCATTGTAGCCCCTCCCTGCAGGAAAATTCTCAGCAGCATGAAGGCTGCCCTGATGGCACCACCACGGTCGCGCACAAGTCAGCTCCCTCCTGGGTCCACTTTCCTGGTCTCCACAGTGGTGAGGTAAGTACTCGCTGTGATGCGGCCTCGGGGGGTTATGACGGGGAGGTCTGAGCTCTGTCCGTGACCGGGGCAGCAGCTGTGACTGTTGGCTGGAGTGGGGGAAGCAACCAAAGGCACAATCTCACCCCAGTCGAGGAAAGTAAAAATAAACAAACTAATTAAGAAAAAAAATTGAACTGTCCTAGAAAAATTCATTATAAAAGTAGAACAACACTAAAAACAAGATATTGCATCTCACCTGTACTATCCTGGGTAAATGCAGTATAAAACTTTACAATCAGTACGTCATTGTAAATGACATAGTACATCTCATCTACTCAATCTTGTGTAATATATAGTAAAAAATATATACATATGTATGTATGTATGTATATATATGTATGTACGCCAGTGCCTTGTGTTATAGATTTATATACCTTCTGCACTGAGCTGCCTTGCACTAGCAGTACGCTGCTGATGTTAGCATTACCGCGTGATGTGCTACTGCCTGTGTCCCTACTGCATATGACTCGACAGGACCCTTGTATGTTTTAGTATATCGTTACCATGTACCAAGATAGTCCCTTGTTTATATCTACCATAATGTGATTTTGTGCCTTGTAATTATCGATTGTATCTACCTTAAAGTGATTTTGTGCCTTGTAACTCTCGATTGTATCTACCGTAATGTGATTTTTGTGCCAAGTAACTCTCGATTGCATCTACCGTAATGTGATTTTTGTTGCTTTGTTACTCCTGCTGGTATAAGTTATGTATGTCTCAATCTGCCTATGTAATTCAGGACCGCCTTGTGAATGAGCTCACTCAGTGGAGTTTCTCCTGCGATAAACTTGAACTTGAAAAATGTGTACAAGCAAGACCCTGTGTAACAGCAATGCAAGCCATGAACATTTGGCATGGACAAATGCTTGTTTTTACTTGCATCTGTTTTACAAGGACTCTCAAGGGTATCCTCACAAATGGTTGGTGTTTAAAGGCCTCTTTGGTGCGTGTTCTGATGGGGGCACACACTTCGTTTGTACACACTGTACAGGATTAGGTAATGGAAAATTCAACATTGCATCATTGCAGATAACCAGGGCTGTAGAAAGGTGGCCAGCTTAAGTAAAGTATTACACTATATGCCAACTACATAGTCACTAAGAAAACAACAATTGTTGGGGAATTATTTGTGTTGCATTTTCCTTGGGCTCTAATAATACTGGAAATGGTTTTAATTTGCACGTAATGTATGCATTTTCAGAACTGATATTCATACTCCCTTAATTATCTGTTTTACTGTACCTAAATAAAATTTGACTTGCGTGTGTTTGGGGGCCTTGTATTTTGTACTGATTTCTTTTTATGGACATTCTGTGTCATTCTCTCCATAGAACAGAAGTCTGGAGTTTTGACTATATCATGGTCTGTATACACAATTCAGAGCTCTGAGTTTCATATACAAGTCCTAATTTATAGTTATAACTCCAGAATTACTGGTTCCATGGAGAGAACTGTACTGAATAATATGCGTGAAAGGAAAATGATACAAACTTTTTCTCAACAGCTTGTATTTGGGTACAGTTTAATAAGAATAATCTGAATGTGTGAATATCGTCTTTGAAAATAGGAATATTACAAGAAGCTGCAGAATAACACAATTTACTTGCCCCTTTTTGCCCAAAATGTGCCATTATTGCATGTTGCCATACTTTTGTCGCCATATGAAATGTATTTTCAAGCTTCTTTCTGCTCTCTTTATTCAGTGCTCTGCCTGCCACCAGTGACCTCCCAGTCACATCCCAGCTGACTCGCCTCTTGGTCCTCCATGGCTTGTTCCCCACAGCGGGGTCCTTGGATTGTCCTCTCCTGTCCTTCCCAGACATGGTAGGGAGGTGAGTCAGCTGGCCAGGATACAAGAATGCTAGCCATCCACATTCATACTGATGCTAGGGGTATTTAAAGACATCCTTGTCATACTGGATGTCTGCCCAGTTCAGTGAGGAGTCCATCCCGTTCCTGCCTCATGACGCTGTGAGCGTGCTCTTACTTCACGATGCACCTGTAGAGGAGACATGCCACGCAGTTGTCCCTCTTATCTTAGCTGCAGGAGTCACTGTGGGAGTGGCTAAAGTAAAGCCCCCCCCACCCCAGGCTGGGAAGCATTGCTGCTGGTAGTAACCACAGCCACAGAGCACCCAGTTGCAGCGATGCAGGCTTACTCCTGAACCCAGGTTGACCACATGGGAGCATACAGCACTGTCGTTGGGCCATCATCGGGTGGCCTGTACCATCTGTAAAATATTTGCATCTCTTTCCCTTCATACCTAGTATAACTACCTGTGTTATAGTATATGGTTACCCCTTGTTTTCAACGGAAATCGGCCAGTACAGAATTCTTGTTGTGCTTGTTTAAAATGGCTGTGCACATTCAAAAGTGTTGTGCATTTTCTAGATGAAACTGAAACTGCCTGCTCCTTCTGTGTAGCACATTAACCCCACCAGGCAATAGTGCCATGGTAAGAACATTTTAAGTATGACTGACCATATAATACAAAAAAATAGAATATGAATAATCATATACAATTCAGCATGTGTTTCCATCTCTGGGACCTGTTGCACTTCACTCTGATGTCCCTATGATGTGCTCTTAACACCTCAGAGAAAACACAGCTGTATTTTGTATGGTTGTCCACACACTATTCTCTCTCTCTCTCTCTCTACATATATATATATATGTGTGTGTGTGTAAAAAGCAGTCTGTGAGCAGCACATTCTAGATATGAGAACCTGCGATTGGAGCATTCTAGTCACAAGAAACAGCAGCAGCAGTCCTTGAAAATTTAATTATTAAGATTATGCCCACTAAATTTGAGGAAGAAAAAAAAAAGCAAAAACAGATGTCATCCTGTCTTATATTGCTTTGTTATGACTTTGTCTCTTCTGCTGACTCACTAAGCTTCCCCTTGTCTGCTCCCTGGTTCACTACTCATTTGAGATCTTTTTTTTTTATTTTTTAACTGTTAATAGTTTATCCCTACAAGTTATTGTTCAAATATTATTTGTTTCTGAGAGCTGTATTAACCTTCAGAACATGATGTCACAACACCTCTTTATATGATTTATCTCTTTGTAGCAAGTCAGAATAACCTAATGAACTCTCTAAACACACATCATGAAAGAAGTTAAAAGACAAAATCTCTGTCCCTCTCCTAGTAAGGTTTTGAAGCTATCTGAAAGTAAATGACTGTAGAACTCTCACACCTTTGCTGTTACTGTTATTCAGGAGACAGATGTACTTTTGAGGCCAATGGGCATCTTGACATTGTTTTCTCACTGCTAAGACTGGAGCAAACGCGGTGTGAACACCTGGCAATGAAGGAATTCAGGATAGTTACAGAGAACTACTATCAACAGTAAAAATAAGCTAAAACAAACATTTGTATCCTCAGCAGCTATAGCAGTGGGGATGACCGATGATGAGGAAACAGATCACCTTTTCAGTATCTAAGGGTGTAGTGCCCCTTTAAGGGATGCGGACCCCATTTCGATAAATATTCCTATGCAGGAATTCAGAAGCTGGCCTTTTTATCACAGATCTCTGAACCTTTTAATGGCAGTAGTCAGTTGGAGTGTCAGTGTCCCAGAAAGGTCCTCTGAGTGAACCCTGAAAGGTCTGTACACCCCATCACTCTTCAAACAAGTTTTCAGAATTACACAGCCCTTTAATTGGGCTTAAAAACTGATGCAGAAGAGGCTGATTGGCTAAAACCAGACAGCATGTAACACAAACAAGAATATATACAACAAACCATGATGTTCGGGATTGTGTTTAATCAAGACACTTTTGACAAAATCTTATTCCTGAGACCTGAGGGGCAGTGCCATTTGGTATCAGAAGAGCTGAGATAGAGCTGTAGACCCCAGTCTGTGTAATGTGAGCCTCATATTTTCAATGAAAGCACACTGAAGATGTATTTTGTATTTGTATTTATTTTACCAGGAGAAAATGCTCTGTTGAGCAGTGCTCATTTACAAGGAGGTCCTAGTCAGAACAGGCAAGAATACAAAAATACAACAGAGGTACATGCTATAACGCAGAGTACAGCAGCAGTAAAAGTACAAAATATACATTATATACAGTGTGCAGAAAGACAAGAGCAAATTCATGGTAGGAAGCACATAACCACAAGGTACTGTATATGATAAAAGATAAAATGTAGAAGAGAAGCTGTGATGGTAGTGCAACATAACACATTCAAATAGTCTCTAGTGCAAAGTGTCAACAACAAGCACATTCATCCATGCATTGACTATCTGTAACAAACAAAGTTGTTTGTAGATCAAGGAGTCTAAAAGCATATACATTCATCCATGCATTGACTATCTGTAACAAAGAAAGTTGTCTGTAGATCAAGGAGTCTAAAAGCATATATATTCATCCATGCATTGACTATCTGTAACAAACAAAGTTGTCTGTAGATCAAGGAGTCTAAAAGCATATACATTTATCCATGCATTGACTATCTGTAACAAAGTTGTCTGTAGATCAAGGAGTCTAAAAGCATACACTTTCATCCATGCATCGACTACCCAGTAACATTTTGAAGGTTTTGGGGCTGACCAGAGTGCTCAGTTTAAGGGAGGCTTGCTGTTTACTCCAGTATGAAGGGGAAAATCAGCTGAATGCCACTTTACCACAGTTGAAAAGGTGTCTGGGAACTTCTAAGAGTGTTACATTGCTAATCATTAGGTTGTAGCAGCTGTGACACCTGTGGAGGAGGGGCGAGATATAAGGTGGTAGGGTGTTTTGCAGTGCATTGTATGACTAGTAGTACAAGTTATTTAGCCATTTGGTGTTGATCGAGGGCCAGATGATAGATATGTATAGGGTGCAGTGATGAATTCTGGGGATAGGCCGGTAATGAATCTGAGTGCTCTGTGTTACTGGATGTCAAGTTTGGTTATGTGAGCAGATGAGACGGCTTTGTAGTAGCTCAGGTCCCCACAGTAAAGTGGTGGCAAGAATGTGACTTGGACTAGTCTCTCTCTTTACTCCATCTAGATGCAGCATTTATTTATATAACGGAAGCCTAATCTTGGTTGCAGCATTTTACACAAATTATCTATATGGCTGTTATATAGAAATAGATTAGTTTCTGCATTGGTCCTTGTAAGAACAGATCCAGAAGCAAATGGTTTGATACCTATTGTTGGAACAACATAGATGTTACAAAAAGAAAGCAGTGTTTAAGCTTTCAGACTAACCAGGTCCTTCCTTGGAGACTTATGCCAGTTGTTCAGAGAATCACATTCTATTAACACCCAGATCATGCATAAGAAAAAAAAAACAGAAAACATTCTCATTGGTTTAAAGTACCTATTTTAAAATAAATCACAGATAAAAATAGAATGAACAGTATTCCAGTAGCTTGCTACTGCTGAGAATCTTTCTTTCCAAGGTCAAATACCATCAAAAGAAGATAACCTGTATACTCTAGTAGACAAAACCTTTAACTGAAATTATTAATGAATGTGTTATGAGACTACATTCATAATTAAAAGCAAGACCTTTAGATTTAATACCACAAATGACCAAGATAAAATGTGATAGTACTGTATGATAAAAAACTGTGCAACTGAAATTTATGTATGGAAATAAGAGGGAATAAGAAAAATACACCTTGTATGAACAACTGTTTAAAACATTCATACGGTATTAAACCTCTCTGGAGACATTTTCTAAACTATATTCCCAACCAGTTAACACACTCCATAAACATAAGACCTGCAGTGTTGTAACAATATTTTTACAAGATAATATCAATTGTCAGTATTATTGCCAAATAAAATATAAATGTCTCAAAGACCACCTAGAAAATGAGTTCGTGCATCATAAACTATTCAAAGTTCAATAATGAGTCAGTATATAATCATTTAACTATATGAACAGAAACAGTCTTAATAACCACCACCCTTCTGTCCTCCCTCCCTTCCCCAGCTCACCCCCTTAGATCCTATGACCATTGTTTATTGGTAGTCCCGTGATGTTCCACAACTTAGGGCCAATCTGCCTTCTCACACCGTCTCCCTAAACTCTGGAATGCCCTCTCTTCCCCAAATTCACTTTTCTTCCTCTCCCTACTCACTCTCCCTGGCCCTCCGTAACTTTCTTTCTCCTAATTGCAACTGCACTTAGTCTCCCCCACCTGTCGCCTAGTTGCCCTCCTTCTGTCAAACAGATATGTATATGTCGCTTATTAAAGGCTGCACCTTTTGCTCTTGCAAGCTGGATTTCTCCAGATAACTGTCAGCACTTCTCATGCACTGTTTATGCTTGAAGTCATTAATTGTATCCTTTGATGTACTGTAATCACTGTTTTTATGCTTGACTGTACTCTTCAATGTTGCTTGATTATGTGCTCCTCGTACCCTTTCCCCCAGGATGCACCGTGAGACGAGCAACTTGTTGCTCAGTATGCCCTTCCCGGTGAAACACTTAAATAAATAAAATCTGAATAAAACCCCCAATAGAATTAAACTCCCCCCCTGAGAAAAGATAGCTAGAAAAGAAGTGTATATTCACTAGTAAACAAAGATTCTATTACCCACCACTAGTAGCAGATAACAGCACTTGCTTGCATAACAGCCATACCCCTACACAAGCCCATCACTAGGGAACACCTCATTTACATTCAGTAAAGACTTCCAAACCCATTCCCACATGGAAAAGCTATATAACTGTACGTCCAGTTATAAAATGGGCACTAGAAATCCTGTATCTGGTAGGCTAAGACTCGTTCGTACCCATTGGATTGGGACAGTGCAACTAATCAGTACGAAAAAGTCCTATTATCTGCTTAATTAGTGTGTGCCCTGTTACTTCAGTGCCTAGACACTACAAAAGGCTTTACTTTCACTGTCCTGTAGTGGCCTCTTGCTCCTACAGTATTTAAGAATTTCCAGCACTGTGGATGTTCTATATACCATTGTTTACCTACTTTCCTAATTTACATATTATTTCTCTTAATAAAGTAAAAAAAAATTATAGCCATGTAATTATATACCAATTTTATATGCGCAATAAGGCACTCCAGGGTATTGGTTTTGCTGCCACAACCACACTTCAGAACAACAAAAGAACCCCAGAGCAAATGCAGTGGGTCAAGGGTTATCCTACAGGATATTGGCCATACAGCCAAATTTTAAAGAAAACATAAATTGCACCTACCCCAGTAATGCAATGCATCATGCGAAGCACTCTCAAATGCCCATGAATTAATTTAGACTGGTTCAACTTTAAGCAACATTTTGTGGTGCCAAAAGGCCTCACCATACAATCAGCAAAGGCTGAGAACAACAGACACAGACACGTGTTTCGTCCTCATTTGGACTTATCAGTGTGCCGTATCTGTACCTCAGCCCAGGGAGAGATAGCCAGATACCCTATAGGGAATCTTATTGGTTTGGGTCATAGGCAGCCCAAAGGAGAGAGAAAAGAGAACAACAAAAGAACCCCAGCACAAATGCACTGTGGCAAGGGTTATCTTGCAGGATATTGGCCATACAGACAAGAAAACACAAATTGCATATACCCCAGTAATGCAAGGCATCATGGGATGCACATGTAAATGCCCATGAATTAATTTGGACTGGCTCAGCTTTAAGCAGAATTGTATGGTGCCAAAAGGTCTCACAATGTAATAAGCAAAGGCTGAAAACAGCAGACACAGACATGTGTTTCGTCCTCATCTGGACTCATCAGTGTACCATATCTGTACCTCAACCCAGGGAGAGAAAGCCAGACCTTCCAGAGTTTGAAAGCACTCAGCTTATGTCCTTATACCTTACTACAGCTCTTGGTGTTCACTTATGGCAGCACAACCAACAGCCTGTCATGTCATATTGTTTACTTATTTACCATGTACTGCAGCAGATTACACATACTGTGGCCTGTGAAGAACTCGGCAGTAATTTCATCTTCTTAAACTGTAGGCAGTAGATACTGCTTGTGGTGTATACCAAGCTCTGAGCTTCACTCAATAAAATGACAATAAAATTACCACTTTGTTTTCACAGGTACCTATACATAATTATGTATATTATCCTTTCTGTGCCAATAGTATAAGGATGTGTAAGAGTAAGAGATCATGGGGAAAGATTTAACATAAACTGTGTACCCCAACTGAATGGTGGGATTGGTGGTTCTAAGTAACCTAACAGGTGGAGGTCAGTCTCTGGCAGACTATTCTGGCTCATGGGGCTGTGCCAGTCACCCTCTGAATCTACAGAGACCTGCTCCCACCTCCACCACCAAATCAAAGACCTAAACCTCCAAACATCTGCCTCTCCCCCCAAATCAGTCACTCTTTTACCAGAATGCATTTTTCAATGCATCTTGGTCCATACATTTAGCACCAAGCCTATGGCTGTTGTCTGTAATATAGACTCCACCCCCCCACCAGCAAGCACTAGAATTTGGCATCCAGCATGTGGGAGTGAACGAATTCTTGAGGAGACTCTATGAGGAATCTGAATCATTATGGGATTTAAAATGCAACTACCTTAGGTCAATGCAGGGGTTGGGAAGCATTCCAGAAGCTGAAGGGTGGGGACCCTAGAAGGCCTTTTGTAGAATGCAAAAAATCCTTATCTGGGCCTGACCAGACACGCAGTCCATGACATGGACAGCACATTACATCTGGGATGTATGGTTAACCCTAATCTGATAACATTTTAGCTAGTGACTGGGAAGCAGGCTGCCACATAAATGAATCAGTTCCATCACAGAAGTTCAGGAGTACTGCTACAAAGAGAAATCGGAGCCCTGCTAACAGCATGTACAGAATGCTCTACAGTATGTATATTCAAAGGCAGTGAAAGCAGTTCACTAATTAGTCTATGCATATCGAAGTACTGAACAATATTTCTGCTTGAAATAGTATTGTCCAGATACGCACAGTACATCAGAAAACTGTTGACTTAACAAAACCTCACCCTCCCACTGACACTTAGGTGCTCTTGAAGACTAACAGATTTTCCTTTTTTACGTTTACTTGCACTTATGCAAGGAACATCTTGCTACTAACGACATTTTAGAGGTGTGTCACTGCCGAGCCAGTTACAGCCAAGCAGAGGATACCCCTGAAGAGAGCCGTGTCCGTGGAAAAGGGGGCAAAAAAAAGAAAAAAGAAAAGAAAGGCCTCCCCGACAATGGTTACTTTCCCAACCGCACACATGTTGCAGAAATTTATTTAATGCACAGTTGGTGTTAATAGTCTTGGCTGCAGGATTCCTCTTCGGAAGTTGAACTTGTTCCCTATCCAGGCAAAGTAAAACTCTGTGGCAGCCATTGCAATCTCCCACTATCCCCAAGTACAGGCTACAGCAGCAGCTTAGTACACAGCGCAGTCCCCACTATTTTATTTATTTATTCATTCATTCTCGGATTACAATACCTTTGAGCACATAACAGCTCTTTTTCAAAGGTTCCATGTCAGTGGGAAGGGTGACAGAAATACAACGGATGGTATTACATAACATTTTGACAAGAAAGTATTTAAAATGACAATATGACATGAACATTGCAGCTAAAATGAAAACTATGAATCGGCAGGAAATCAAAAGTAACCTAATAAAAGGAGGCAGCCCAAGGTGCTTTGTCAAATAGGTATAGGTAGATTTGGGTGTACAAAAGTTCAGGTAAGTGAAGATAAACAGTGAAAAGAAGGTGGAGGGCGAGAGGGGTGAGGTGAAAAAAGAATCGGTGAAGGCAGGAAATAGGGCAAAGCGTTTAGGGTGAAAGTGGGCATTCACAGAGAAAGGGGAAGAAGTAGATACACAAGGATGTGTCAGTACTGCTAAGGTAGTGTCATGTCAGTTGAAACAGTCACAGGAACTGTTAGCTGTAAGATGCTGATGAGGAGTGCCTTTAAATGGTCCCAATTTTGGTAAGGAAGAGACATCACTGGGCAGCGCATTAAACCATAGTGGTGCTCTATATGCAAACGATCGTTGCCCTTGTGTAGTCCGGCATCTTGGGACAGAGAAGAGTTGGTTGACTGAGCTATATGTGTGCTGGGAGCTGCAAGAGGGGTTGGGTAAGTTTGTAACACCAAAAGGCAGGAGCCCAAGAAGTGCCTTTTTAGTTGGCAAGCAGGTTTGATAGTGAATCCTCCCAATTAGCTGAAGCTAACATGTTTGCGCATGCAATTAACATGTGTGGGTAAGGCATACTGCTCCAGTAAGAGTCGGCATGCTTTATTGAGTGCCACTGATATTCTGCAGAGGGTAGTGGTGGAAGCTGAGCCATAGATAACCAGACCATAGTCAACAATGGATACCATGGAGCTATATATAGCTAGTATAAGGGCTTAAGGCGTTAGATTATGTTTATGTCTATGGAGTAACCCTGTCTTGATACTGGCAGACCTGGCAACATTCTGAACATACGATAGTGAGCTATCCATGGTTACCCCTAGATACTTGAAATGTTGAATTTGTTTAAGCGGGACACCAGAGGAGTTCCTGATGGTTAGGGCAATGACTCTTGTTTATTTGTAGTTCAGAATCAGCTTGTGTTTCCTGGACCAGTCCTCCACTTTCTTAAAACTGAGTTGAAGTTGGTGTTCCAGTGGTTCAGAGTCAGTGTTGCTAGTGTATATGACTGTGTCATCTGCATAAAAGAGGATCTGCTGGTGACAGGAGTGAGGGAGATTGTTAAGAAAGATGCTAAAGAGAAGTGGGCCCAGTATGAAGCCCTGTGGTACTCCAGAGTGGACATGTTGATGGTCAGAGGTGACATTAGCTATCTTCACCTGTTGGGAGTGGTCTACAAGATAGTTTTTGAACCAGGACACAGTATCTGCCGAGAGGCCAATTGAGGACAGTTGCTTGAGAAGTAGAGCATGGTTCACTGTATCAAACTCCTTTGTGAGGTCTATGAAGGCCGCACCCACCAATCTACCTTGATCCAGAGATTGATGAATGAAACCAGTGAATTGTAGCAGTGCTGTGGTAGTGCTATGTCACTTTCTGAATCCATGCTGTTGGGGGCACTGGATCGAGTATTTTTCCATGTAGTCCACTAGCTGATCCGCAACTTTATTTATTTATCCAGGCGAACATCATTGAGCAGAGTTCTTTTACAAGATGGACCTGGTTAGAACAGGGTCAGGTAACATTCATCATACAAACATATAAATACATGTAAATAAGTATATAAACACAAACACAATGGTGCAGTAATAGGGGAGTCAAATGATAAAAGGAAGACAAGGCAAGCCATAACAGAGGAGGATTCAAATACAAGGGGGCAGGTCCACTATTGAACCATGCAACTGTATATAAACCATGTTCTCTTTATAGAAGTACCAGTTAGTTCATTTACCAGGGGCAGTCACTAGTACTAGCCATGAAAATGGCTTGGAGAACCACCAACTAATGGCAGATGGGGTACCAGGAGGGGTATGTAATATGTAATCGAAGGATAAACACTGGGAGAAGGAAGTCCTAAGGATAGGTTGGTAGAACTGATGTGGCGGTTGGGGCCTATGGGGAGAGGGAAAGGGGAGTTAAGACTTTTATAGTATGATTGCATGTAGATTGTGGATGAGTGCAGTGCAGAGTTGTGAAAAGAAGGCTGGAGAAAGCAGGAAGATAGACCAGTATCAAAGGGAGGACAGAGGCATCAAGGTGTTACATTAAAGCATGATGACAGACCAGGGCCAAGGAGGAGACAAGCACTAGAAGTAATTCGTTCATGGTTAAATGGTACAGGTTAGTATGATGACAATTCATGGTCATGGGAAACAATTGCACTGATAATTTCTGAGATATGAATATAAGAACTTGAAAGATGAGATGCTGATGGGTGACCTCAGTTTCAGGTTTTTTTGCAATTTATTCCACAAGAAGGACAGTGTAAAGCTTATAGCAATGTGCAACTATGCACTCAGCATCCCTCCACACCACAGACACTGACCACTCCACCCTGCTCACCCCCCCTTACCAATTCCACCAGGCCACAGATCCACTACAGCAACCGGCACAGCCCTCCTCTCACCTCCTCAGCTGGCCACCATATGGACTGACAAGTAACGTGCATCCTGTGTACTGTATACAAAATGTGGATTTTTTTCACATTTAAGTAGCAAAAAAAACACAAGTTTCTGTTGCCGCACATCCACAAGGAGTGACTTGTGTCTGGTCATGAGAATGTATAGTAAATAAGGTATCTCTGTCTCTTTGCTGTCAGAGACCTATGTCTTTTGAATGTGCTTTATATTTTATGTTTAGGGAGTAAAGGAAATCAGGATCCAGCTAGCCATTGCACTTCTTACTAGTGACATATTTGAAAACAGCCAATCGGTTCCTTGTTACATAGCTACCCATCTTCTCTATATAGACGGGGTTCCATTTTTTGTATGTCTTTGTTGTATTCCTAGTTGCTGATAGTTTTCCACATCACTATCTTTTGCCAATTTCTGCAGATTAGAAATGGGTTTAAAAAACACAGCTACGCAATACTTAGTTATGTAATTAGGTTGGGGTTGGTGAATGGGTGGGGGCAGTGGAGGCAGTCACTGTCATGAATCATAATAACCCGGATTATTGCACTATGGAGAAGTCATATAATTTAGGCAAAACCGAGTCGGTGTGTTTTTTTGGGGGGTGATGGTTTTGGGGGGATGGGCAGTGGGCAGTCTTATCAATCACAACCCTTTTTATTTAGTATGAGAATTAAACAAACCACAATTAACGTACAACATACTGTAAATATAAATGCTTCTGATCACAACTTAATATAAACTTATTTACACATATCTCTACATGCTGTTCAGTTGTGTGTGGGGAGGGGCTTTGTCTATGTGATCTGCCTTCTAGTTATAATTTTTCAATCTCCATTAATTATTCCTGGAAACACACAGCCATTTATTTATACTTCCAGTAGCTCCGTATGAAGTCCAAATTATCCATTGTTTACCTGACACAAAATGGCCACCCAGGTAATAATGAGTTAAGTTGTGATCAGAATAATTTATAAAACTGGACACAAAAAAGTATACACCATACTTCAGTATTAAGACTACATAGGACACAAACAGATTAGTACAGCCACATATATAAAAAAGGAACTAATTATGATTAGCATGCCATCTCCACTCCCCAGCAACCTCACATGATAACAGTGTATGAAGCTGCCTGTGTTCTTTGGTTGGCAAATGTTATGTATATATTTTTTTTTAGTCTCTCAAAATTTCCTCTTCTGTAGTGGTGCCCTGGCACGGGGCAGCAGAAATGATGGGCAGAAAACTAAATATGTATTTTGCATCGTACAATTTCACAGATAATCACTGAACAAAGTGTCTTGTAGCCTCGGAGTCTCTCAGGTGGTTTGCTCCATGCAGTGCCCCTTTTACAAGGTAGACAAATGGGACATCAGTAGTAACAACAGGAAAAACTGTATAGTCCCAAAATCAATTAAAAAGTAGACCTTAGATCACTTTCTGTAGAATTCGGTGAGAATGGGCTTGTTGTGGGCTGGTGGAGGGGTGCTGCAGTGGTCGCAGGTGAACAGGGCCCTTGGAATGGATAGAGGTGGAGTAGGGACAGGGAGACTGTGTGGAAGTGATCTCAAATCCCATTCTGCAGAATTCGGTGAGAAGCGGCTTGTTGCAGGCCAACAGAAGGGCACTGCAGCGGTCAGAGGTGAGCGGGGCCCTTGGAATGGATAGAGGTGGAGCCAGGGACAGGGAGACTGTGTGGAAGTGATCTCAGATCATTTTCTGCAGAGTTTGGTGAGAAGGGGCTTGTTTTGGGCCTGCGGAGGGGCACTGCAGCGGCATCACAATTCACCCAGAGTGTTGTACTATGTGAAATATCAGTGTGCAAAAGCACGATCGAACAAGAATATAGTAAGTGCTGTACATCAAGTTTATTAACATTAGGAAGTTCATAGGAACAGGGTTAAGGGTGAAGGAAAAGACTGAATGTTCTACTACGAAAAAAATCAAAAACAAAATACCAATGGTACTGAGAGGTGTTACGCTGTCCTATACAGCAGCAGGACACCCACTGGAAATGCAGCTATGATAACTTGTGTTAACGTTCTGGTATATCGGTGGCTAGACCTTATCTCCCTTTTCCCCTTGAAACTCAGCACATCTGCCAACCATTCGGTTTCTTGAGCTGGACTGAGTACACATCATTGAGGTCGTGACATATTTGTGGTCACTACATTGCTTTTTAAATTAAACTTTATTACATGTTTCATGTTTCCATGTAAACACATGACAGAAACACTTGGGGACAGAGTGACAGCAGGTGCCTGCCTGTGAGCCACATACTATAAACAAGCTAGTGGCGGAAGCGTGTCTTGCTGAAAAGACTGAGTAGGCTGTTCATTTGATTTGGCTGCTTATACCAGAATACACAGTGAGGTTTGTGCAAAATGGTGAATGAAATTTAAACTCTTTTCATTCATTTAGAAAAACTATAAATTGTATTAGGTAAAATGTAACATTTATTAATGTTTCTCCTTTGTAGCTTTATTTTGTTTTCTCTAACCATGTCACAAGACACAGCAATGAACTCCATGTGCTTACTTCAATGATTATTAACGGAGCCACTTCCGGGCTCTCACACCCACAAGATGTTTGCATGCTTTACTTACTCTGGCACTCAGTACTAAAGGGGAGAATCATTTGAGATACAATTCTAATTGGTGGGGGCATTCCGGTCTGATATAATTTTGCATAAACTGACCCCTAGCGAATTACGTTCCAGAAGTGCCTGGCAGCTGCTCGCAGAATGAGTGCCATCATCTCAGTGAAACAGTTGTAACACTTCAGGAGTACGGCAGCCACAGGGAAGCAGGGTATTTCCAGTTAGACCCTTAGGTTTGTACGTTGATTTGCAAGGATATTATTTTTGTCGTCAGAGTTTTAGTTGCAAAAAATCGGTATGTCGGTGGCAGGGCTGAATAAGCAGCTTCACAAGGCGAGTCAAGTGAGGCACTGCTCCTGTTGGCATTTAGCATCATTGCTGGTTCGATTTAGAGAAAAGATAACGGTTTCCATGAGTTACTCCATACATTTACCCAGACTATAAAGAGCGGGTGAATGATAATGACTAGAGAGAACCATAGTAAACTGCACAGATAAAATCAATGGTTTTGGCAGGAAATGCACTATCTATAAAGCTGCTTGCCATGATTTTATGTAAATGAAAGGACTGAAGCCTGTCAGTGTAGCAGTAGAGCTACCGCTCATGATGCTAATGACCCTGGTTTGGGGACGAGCCTGGGCTGTTGGAAGGCTGTCCAAGGGGGAGAAAGATCGAGCATCCCATGAACCACTCTTCTGCTCGTAGGGTGGGGGAAGGGCTGCCAGTCCCGCTGCAATACTGCCACCTGGGTGACAACAGGTTAGAGTGCAGCCTAGAACACCAACACAATGGGAGGGGGTGATGTCAGCTGGGGGACCCGCACTCTGCCTCCTCTGGTGCATTGGTCTCTCATCGTGTACGCCGACAGCACTAGGGGTTCACTAGCACTGGGAACAAGAAAGCTTGACCCTGGTGCTGGCTTCAGGCAGGACCCCGGTAAATCCAGGGCAGTCTTCACCGCCTCCACAATCCGCCTGATGAGGCGTGCAACTGGGGGTGTAGCCGGCCACCCTACCCCTGCCCGGAGGGTAAACCGAGGCTCTCTGGGTCCAGGCTGCGGTGGGTCAGGCGAGGACCGACCCAGTGAATTGTGAGCATAAACAAATTAAACAAAAAAAAGGATATGGCCAGACCAAAACACTGGCAAACAGAACTTAACAGCATTAAAAATATTACCCGCACTAGGGGCCTGCAGATACCTTTGGCTTAATATTAGTATTCAGGGTCTTGTCATATTCGGCATTTATTACTTGATATTTGGGGTCAGCATGGGGAAAAAATGCATTCTTCCCGAGGTGGCCTGGACTAGTCCTATGACCATCCCCTCCCTGCTCCAGTCATCTCCCATCCTCTGCTCCCCTCCTCCAACTTCCCAGAGTGATTGTTTTCTAAAATATAAGTGCCAGCTCTTTGCACTGTGCCTAGAGCTGACACTGTCTTTGCAAGTCTCCCCCTCTCTAGCCCAATGCCCCATTACCTAAAGATCCATTGGATGACATTTGCCCCCTTCATACTGATGTACAATTTGTGTGTGTGTGTGTGTGGGGGGGGTAATAAAAATACTGACTATCCCACTTGTCCCCCCTCCTTCCAGCAGCGGCCTTCCTGTAGTGAGTTTGTTTCAGTCACTCTGTCAGTGATCAGATGCACAACTCAGCAGGAGTGGGTTGGAGCAGTGTGCAGCATTGATGGCACCAGGCCAGACAGATTGGTATTTTATGGTGGAGGTGGAGGGCAAGCGATGATTGGGGTCGGGAATGGGGTGGCCAGTGGGCTAGTCTTGGCTACCTGGAGAAGGGTAACTTTTTTTTTTGTTGCATTTTAAATATTTTTTCAGTATTTTTTTCCTGAATACAATGGAACCCGATTATAGCAGACCAGTCCTTGTAAAACATGTTTGTTCACTGTATTGGGTATCCATTGTCACATGACAGTATGATTTTAATATTAAGGGTAGTTTGTAATTGTTCTGTTTCAATTAGACAAGTGGGGCAGGTAGTGGGGATGGAGGTGGCATGTCAGTTCTAGGCTGAGTTAAATTAAAAATCTTTTTAATTTGTGTTTCTTTAAAAATGTATGTTGTACTTAATGCTTCAACAATGAAGTGTACTAATTAAGAGATCACCTCCTTTTTTAGGAAATCTTTTATGTTTCTATGGTGGGTTCACAGTGCCCACAGATGCTCTGTTTTGACGATTTTGTCCCAGTCTGGTTTCATTGTAAGCCTGCTGCTCCTTTGCCTTCCTTAGTGTGAACAGGGCTGTTCGAACATCACTGGGGGTCACAAATGTGCCTTTGATGTTCTCTGGTGTATCATAATCTGATTCTGCCTCTACCTTGCCCCTAATGGACATCCTGGTGACAGTGTCTTCAGTGTTATTCAGCATCTGCTCCTTTTCATCAGTATGGTCACCCAAACGGCAGCGTTCTAAAACATCTTCTGTTAATCCAGGTGAAAGTGTGCTATCCTCATTTGGCTTTATGTTCACCTCTAGTGGTTCCTTAGTGAACTTGCAAAGCATCTCACGATTGTTTCCTGCGTGATGCTGTCCCACTCTTGCTTCATTGGGCAGACTGCATCAAGGATGGCAGAAGTAGGATTAGTTGCGTTATTTAACAGTGCAAGCACTCTAGGCTGAGTGGCATGCAAAGATGATCCCCTGGTCGAGTGGTCATATGATGTACTTTGTATTAGGAGGTAGAAAAATTAACTTTACGTTTTTAAGCTTGGGCGTTGTTGTATGGCCTGTGAAATTATCAAACAGAAATATAGCTTTTCTTGATTTTAACTTGTGAACCCAATCTTAAGCCATTCTGTGAAAATGTTGCCAGTCATTCAGGCAGACCAGCTGGCACCATAGTGGACAGGTAAGTGGCAACCTCTGGGTTGTGCAGGCTTATAGTATGAACGAAAAGCAGCTCAGACAGTATGAATGACAGGGAATTCAGTGCCTGCCTTGTTACAGTAGCAGAGCATTGAAAGCCATTGCTTCACTTTCTGCTGTTTCAAAACAGTTTTGGACTTAAAGGTTAAGGTGCCATAATCTATATATGTCTGAAAAAACAGTTTCATCTCAGATAAAGATATTACATGCCTGTCAGTCACTAAGCAGTTTGTAAAGTCCATCATGCAGCCACTGTTCAGCGTGTGCTGTGTCGGCATTCTGTTTCTCCCCTTAAGCTCATTTGTAGTCAGTGTTGTATCTAATTTACCACAGATGTTGCCAGCCAAGCGTGGGAGCAGAATTAGACTTTTGCAGGGCCATGGCGAGATAGGCCTCTTTCTACATCAAAAGCTGTCCGCTGTCATAGCCTCACTACCCCTAACATTACTGAGCCACTGAAGCAGCACCTTGTCAATGTTTGTATCCTTTGCTTCACGGTTTCTTTTTCTGTGAGGCTTCTGATTGTTATGCCACTCAGACAGTCACTTTTGAGAATTTTTTTTTATCAAGTCTAAGTGGATTTTGCCATTTGGAGGTGTCCCACTAGACCATGCATACTCTCTCACCGTTGGCAGTTTCTTGATTTCAGCCAAAAATTCAGTCTTCCTTGTCAGGGCACTACATGTTTAGATGCCATAATGCTGTTTTTGAGTCTGATTAGTGAGAGCCATTTTAATTGGGGACGTTATTCCGTATTTATGACTTTTTTTTTGAATGCTCTGTTTATTAGAAATTTTCTAATATACACGTATAACATACAACAGTAGACATCTACTAACAAAGACAGACTAACATCCCAGTTAAACCATTAATACATATCACATACCAACACATAGATACAGTCGAGTGAGCATTACAATCTATACTCTCTGACATATTCAAGTATCCATAATTAATCATATGATATTCAGGTAATCCATTACAATTCATACTGTGCAAGGCAAGAAGGACTGTGAGTACCTGGTAGGCCATGAGTGGGCCACTGACAAGAGGGGCACTCTCCCCTTAACTAACAGTTAACCTGAGATTTAGCTGTTCAACCCTGTATGGAGCATTAGGTTTTCAGATATGCTCAAGGACGCCAGAAAAGGAGCCCAGTCCCTCAAAAACACGTCCTCCCTATCTCTTACAAACCATGTAAGCCTTTCCTTTGCTAAGGAGCGGATAACCATTCTCCGCCACTCAGTTAGCGAAGGCCCACTTCCAGTGACCCAAGTGTTCTGAATACAGTGCCTGGCCAGCACCAACAGAACCCTTACCCACGTAGGCAGTGGCTGCCACTCCTCTTTCCCTTCCACTACCTCCACCCCAAATAGGCAGACCAGAGGGTCACGAGACAGTTGGCCCCCCAACCCCTTATTCACCTCTTGTACTACCCCCGCCAAAACTTAATCAAGACCGGGCACGCCCAGAAACAATGAAAGAAGGTGCTCAACCCCCTGTTACATCTCCGACATATCGGCGACACTGCCGGATGGGCCCGATGCACCGCCACTGGGGGCCAGTATATTCTATGCAAAAATTTATAGAAGGCCTCCTTAAACTTATTGCACACCATGATCCCCTCCAGCATGCCTAGAACCAGCTTCCAGTTCTTATCCGATATTTGTTGCCCAAAGTCCCGCTCCCATAGAGCCTTTGTGGGGCCCGTTAAATCTGGAAGGTTCTGCTTATCCTGTTCAGCCACTTTCCCTATAAATCCTTTCGGATCTTTCCTAGCCTGGCATACCATCTGCTGTATCCAATTTGGGTGCAACCTATCCCTGTCTCCCATTCCCATTCTCCCTACGAACGCTTTCACTTGCAGGTACCAAAATAGTTGGGATGTCTCTAACCTCACCTCTCGCCTAATCTTATCAAAGTCACTCAGCTCCCCTTTCTCTAGTAGCATCCCTATATATACCACCCCTCCTCTCTCCCATTCTGAGAACCCCCCATCCTCCATCCCAGGCATGAAAAAGGGATTCTTCACAATCGGCAGTAACACAGTCTCCCTCTGGACCAGTCCCTTCCGCCGCCACAGATGGTCCCAGGCCTCCAATGTTTCCCTGACATACGGGTTGCCACTTCCCAGATCTCTATACACTCGTAGTCCCTTACTATGGAGGTAGGCTGTAAGTCTCCCTGGAGTCCCCCCCTTGTTCCAGCCCTACCCAACTGGCCACCTCTGGCCTATGAACCCAGTCAGCCACTCCCCTAAGCTGCACTGCCCTGTAGTACGTACCCAGATCCGGGAAATTAAGCCCTCCCCTAGTCCTATCCGCCTTAAGCCTTGTTAGACTTATTCTTGGCTTCTTTCCCTGCCAAATGAAATCCGAAAACCCCTTCTCTAACCGTTTCACTTCCCCCATTGTTAGCCTCACCTGCAGCATTTGCATGGGATATAGGATACGGGGAATAATATTCATTTTTATGAGATTGATCCTCCCAATCCAAGACATAGGGAGCTGCATCCATCTCTTAAGATCTGCCAATACCAATTTGATCAAAGGATGATAATTCAGCTTATACAACTCTTCCCATCTCCGCCCTATTCGGACCCCAAGATATTTAAAATCCATCTGAACCACCTTGAATCCCATTTGCTGTACCTCTTGGCCAGCATCCGGAAACCCCATAACTTTGGATTTCTTGACATTAATCTTATACCCGGAGAAACCTGAGAACCTCTCAATAATGTTCATCAAATGTCCCATGGAACTATGTATATCCCCCAGAAACAGCAGCATATCGTCAGCATAGAACGCCATCTTATGCTGTCTCCCTTCCACCCACCATGCCTTTATGCTGGCATATCGCCGATGCCAGGGGTTCGATCACCAAAGTGAACAACAGAGGGGATAGCAGGCACCCCTGTCTTGTACTCCTACCCAACCCAAATTTCCCAGAAAGACACCCATTCATCATAACCCGCGTGCTCGGCCTTAGATACATAGCCCTAACCCAGCCTATAAACGGATCCCCCAGACCAAACTGGGTCATCACTTCAAAGAGGTACTCCCATTCCACCCTATCAAATGCTTTTTCAGCGTCTAAGGAGATCACCCCCATCTTTCCTCTGGTCTGACCAGCCCGCCATATGACATTTAACAATCTTCGTACATTATGATAAGACTGATGCCCCTTGATAAACCCGGTCTGGTCTGGGTGGATCACGTCCGGCAAAATATTCTCCAACCTGGTGGCCAGCACCTTGGCCAAAATGTTCATATCAGCATTAAGGAGGGAGATAGGTCGATAAGCTGTACAATCGAGCTCATCCTGTCCCCCCTTATGTATTAAGCAAATGTTCGCCTCATAACATGAGTCAGGTAGTTCTGGGGTCTTCCCCTCCTCTCCTTTCTCAAATACCCTACTCAGCGCTTTGCCCATTTGCCCCCCCCAAAATCCTATAATACTCAACAGGAAAACCATCTGGCCCACTAGCCTTACCCTCCTGCAACTTCTGTATAGCACTTAGGATTTCCATTCTTGAGATGGGCTGACCCATCAACTCCCTCTGCTCATCTGTGACCTGCTGCAGAAGCACCCAATCAAGGAACTCCCGTATGCACTTTTCCTTCCCCACATATTCTGCTCTATACAGCCTCTCATAGAAACTCCAGAAGCAGTCTGCTATTTCCCTTGAGTTTGTAAGGGTTTGCCCTTCCGCCCCCCCCCCAATCCTCAGTATCCGTGTTGGGCACCTACCCCCTTCATCAGCCCTCACCAGCATAGACCCAGCTTATTCCCCACTCGAACACCTTCTTGACAATAGAACCATGCTTTCCCTGCCTCTTCTCTCAGTACAGTATTAAGGACTTCCCTCACCGTTACTAACAATTTGGTGGCTTCTCCCCCTTCTCCTCCCCCTACCTGCTTCTCCAGCTCTTTCACTTGCCTCTCCAGTTCCTCCCTCTTGCCCCTTCTCTATTTCTTAATTTTAGCTACGTAAGCTATTATAGACCCCCTCATCAAGGCTTTACCTGCCTCCCAGAAGTGGCACTAGAGACCTCACCTGTGGCATTCATTTCCTCGTAAAACTTCCAGTGTTCCACTAAATACTCCCTGAATGTCCAATCCTTAGCTAAATACGAAGGAAATCTCCAGGTAGCAGGTCTACTCTCAAGCCCCCCCCCCCGACATCCTAAGCACCACCATAGCATGGTCCGAAACGAAGATGAGGCTATGGCCTATCGCCTTTATCCTGCCCACCCAACCTCTGGGCAGAAAAATATAATCTAAGCGGGACCAGGTCTTGTGAGGATTGGAATAAAAAGTATATTCCCGCCCAGTGGGGTTAACCGCTCTCCAGCTATCCACCATATCTAACTTTGCTATCCCGATTTGCCATTGACTCGTAGCCTCCATCACCCGCCCCTTACCTGCAGAGTGGTCCATATTTGCGTCCATGGTCCAGTTAAGGTCCCCTCCCATAATAAGCCCGGAAAATTGCTCTCTGACAAGCAGGCCCAGCAAAGAGGAATAGAACTGTGGGTCATACACCGCCGGTGCAAAAACACAGCCAAATGTAAGTGTCTCCCCCCGCCACATCCCAGTGACAAAAATATATCTGTCCTCCTTTGGATCTCTCACTACTCTTTATGACTTTTAAAGTGTTACTCAAGGGGCACTTTCTCGATTATAGGCAGTGCAACTTTTTTTGTTGAAATTCATATAGGGATTTATACATTCTGCTGCTCCCACACCTGCAACCTTATGTACTGTTTACATTCTTCCACCCTGTAGTTACTGAATTATGTTCCTAATGTTAAGGTATATATATTGTTAATATTGTTGCATTATTTATTTTCTTTCTGTTTTTGCTCCCTTGTCAGGTGCTGGGTCCTCCTTCCACCTGCCCAAGCCCTTCTGCCTGCTGTAGGAGTCCTCCAATATTCCTGTTCACCCCCATCCTCTGCTCGATATCCTTTCTGGACTACCCCAACTGTAACCCACAGATTGTCCCTTGCAGCTGGGACCCCCAGTTCCCCAAGCCAGGAGGAGGATACTTCACTTGATGGTTGCAGCCCAGGAGGAAGAATTGGTGAGGCATGGGAGGAGTCAGAAGGACTCTACTGTGGTGTTGGGGGGGCAGGGCAACTTCCTCTGCCTGGTGCTGCTGTGGTGTTTTTCGTCCAACTAAGCCCTCCCTTATACCCCTCCCCGGGGTGTGGTTGTGATAAGTGACCTGGCAGAGCACCTGTCAGGGCTTTTGAAAGGATGGGTGAGCCCTTCACTGCCTCCAGAACTACCCTGCTGACCCCATTCTGGGCACGTGATGCCTCCGCGACACTCGCCAAATGAGTGGGTGCATGCCGTCATAAAGCCACTCCAGAGGACCCACTTGTTCCTTCCTGCACAACATGCCCTCCCCCTGGGCCACCAGGGGCAGTTGTGCAGCAGAAGGAGGTGCCCTCCCTCCCCGAGGCAAGAGACATCCAGAGAGACACCAGTATCCCACCTCATCTGTCGGCACCAAATGTTCTGGTCATTGCATTATTGTCTCTCCACTTTTGTCTTTGTAATTTCTCGTGTAAATATCGAGTCCATGTATTTATCTCCTTTGTGTGTTATTAACTACAGATCTTTCCTGAGAAAGGGACACATATGTCTCTGTGACTCTACCTGGTTACCAAACTCCAATTAATAAATTAGTGATCCCATCTACCTGATGTTCGTTAATGCCAGCTGACCATTCTCTGGCTTCTGCTATAGGCGGATACATTAATCTGTAAAGACCAGGTTATGTAACATTGCTATCAGTTACAATGGCTTTTGGCAAATGCAGATTGTGTGGTCCACTATAAAGGTGTCCACAATAACTGAGCTGTACTGAATCACTAAATTAGGAAAAATATCCATATGCCCTATTATTCATGATTACAGATATTCGTTACTTACACACACCTAGATCACACTGTGTTCCAGAAGCATTCTTCTTTCTATCTGTCTTAGAAAGCTGAGAAACCTGAACCTGGAATGCTTTACTTTAGTTCCCTTGCTGAGGTGTTCATCTGAGTTTACTGTTCAATATTTTCCTTAAAGAACAACTCACTTCAGCATATACTATACTTTCTTAAATATGTTGCTTCAGCCATTACACTTTTCTGGAGAATACATTTTTGTCATTGTACATTTTTCCCAAAGTTATTTTTATTTTTATTGTTACTCATCCAAGTGCCAAGAACTCATATGCCACACTGGCAAATGAGGACAACCAAATAGAGGTACCCAGAGAAGTGGAAGGAAAGGATGTGGAGGTTAGCCAAGGTGACCTCAGCGGGGAAAGCAGTGGACCCCAGAGGAGGAGGAAGCGAATCCTGGTGGGGGACTCCATCATAAGAGGGATCCAGCTAGGAACACAGGAGGGGGAGGACAGGGAGGTGAGGTGCCTACCAGGTGCCATGGCATGGAGGGATGGAAGGAAGATCCTGGGGATCACTGGGAAGGCAAGGCAGGAGGGTGAGCTGGATGTCATTATCCACCTAGGTACTCAATGACCTGGCAAATGGGGAGCCAAAGGAAGTTCAGGAAGGGTTTAGGAAACTGGGGAGGGGTCTCAAGCAAGTAGCTACTTCTGTCACTTTCTCAGAAGTATTACCTGTGAGAGGCAAGGGAGAGCATAGGAGTGCATGCACCAGGAACTGTAACTCATGGTTGAAGAACTGGTGCTGTGAGGAAGGGTTTGGATTCATTGGTGACTGGGGACCCACCTGGAGGGATGGAGGTTTGTTCAAGCCTGACGGCCTGCATCCATCCTGGAGGGGAATCCAAGCACTCAATGATAAGTTTAAATGCTACATTGACAAGCATTTAAACTAGCAAAGTGGGGTGGCAGGCCAGCAAGGAGGGTACCTACTTGCTCACCCCCCACAGCTAGCAGTGGAACCAGTGAACCAGAGGAGTGGCTATCTCTGCAAAGCAGTGTGCAAAAGATGGAGATTAGTGCCCAAGAGGTAGATAAGCAGAAAAGGGGCAAAATGCAGCAGAAGGGCAGACAGCAAGGAGAACCAGGGATAAATGACAACCAAGGAAGGGGCTGGAGTAGAATAGTGAAACAGTCTAGGGAGGTCAAATCATGGAAAGACGTGTGCAAATGCCAGGAGCCTTAGCAACAAGATGGAAGATCTGGAGGCTGTCATGGTGCAGTCAGACCTGGACATTGTGGCCATCACTGAAACCTGGTGTAATGATAACCACGACTGGGAGATGGCCATACCTGGCTACAACATATTCAGAAGAGACAGAGCAGGCAGGAAGGAGGAGGAGTGGCATTGCATGTGAAAAAATGACATAAGGGCCACAGAGATCCAGGAGGAACAAAATGGGGAGAGATACTGTGGGTTAAGCTGGAAGGAAAATGGGACAGCCATCCGCACAGGTGGGTCTATAGACCACCAGCCCAGGAGGAAGAAACAGATAGGAGTTGATGCTAGCCATCCAAAGGATGGCAGACAAGGGTGAGGTAGTACTGGTTTGAGACTTCAATATTCCAGACGTGGACTGGAGCATCCAGCAGCAGCATCAACTGGAGCAGATTTATCCTGGACTCCTTCAGTTGCCTTCCTCAAGCAACTGGTCATGGAACCAACTCGGCAGAAAGGCAATACTGGACCTTGTGCTCACAAACAGGGACAGTGTGATGGGGGTAACAGTGGGGAGCACCTGGGAAACAGTGACACCAGTCATTGTGGTTTGAAATCACAGAAAGAGCAGAACCAAACCACACAAAAATACGTATCCTGGATTTTGGGGGGCGAACTTTGGGAAAATGGGAGATACTTGAAAGAGGCATTAAGGGAATGGGACGAATCAGGGTTGAGGAACAGTGGGCAGTATTTAAAATGGGGATTACAAGAACGACAGAATTGTGCATTAAGCAGGTTAGCAAGAGGAGACCATTATAGTTTTCCAAAGAGGTAGCAAAGAAAGTGAAAGCCAAAAAGATTGCATTCAGGCAATGCAAAAAGACATAGGCAGAAGGGGATAGGGAGAAGTACCAGGAGAAGCAAAGGGAGGCAGGGAGGTCAATAAGGGAAGCCAAAGCTCAGACAGAAGAACACATTGCAAAATCAGTGGGTAGAGGGACAAAACCTTTACAGGTACGTAAGTGAAAAAGAAAGACAAAGGGAGGGATAGTGAGACTGAAGGGGAGGATGGGTGCCGCGTGGAGGATGACAACAGTAAAGCTGACATATTGAACAGGTATTTGCTCAGTCTCTTTACTGGAGGAAGAGGAGGGTAATGGGTCTGAAGGAGTACAAGGGGTGAGAATGGTGCAGAATGGACACAAGTCCCTTTACACGAGAAAGGGTCCTGAAGGAACTGGAAGTAATAAGAGTTGATAAAGCAATGGGGCCAGATGGGTGCACCCCAGGGTCCTTAAAGAACTAAGAGAGGTGGTGGCTGAACCTCTGGCTATCCTGTTTAGCCGATCACTGGAAACAGGGAGGTACCCAAAGACTGGAGGACAGCAGATGTAGTCCCCTTATACAAAAGTGGGAACAAGAGGAAGCAGGGAACTACAGACCAGTCAGCCTCACCTCGGTAGTGGGAAGATCATGGAAGCACTACTGAAGGAGAGATTGGTGGAACATCTGGTTGTCAATGGACTCACAGGACCCAAGGCAGCATGGTTTCACAGGGGGAGGCATGTCAGACCAACCTCGTTGAATTTTTTGACTGGGTGACTAGGGAGGTGGATCAGGGAGGGCAGTGGACATGGCGATCTGGACTTCAGCAAGGCCTTTGACACTGTGCCACATAGAAGACTATTACACAGACTGGGGAATATGGGTGTGGGCAGGACAGTAGTGTGGTGGGTAGGTAACTGGCTTGGGTGGCAGGACACAGAGGGTGGTGGTAAATGGCTGTCACTCCACAGAGGGAAGAGTGACCAGTGGGGTACCACAGGAATCAGTGCTGGGACCGGTCCTATTCAACATCTTCATCAGTGACATTGCGCAGGACCTAGAAGGCAAAATTTCACTGTTCGCTGATGACACAAAGCTCTGTAACAGAGTAGACACACCAGAGGGTGTAGACAGAATGAGAAGCGACCTGCAGAAACTTGAAGAATGGTCAGGGTTTGGCAGTTGAAATTCAATGCAAAGAAGTGCAAGATAATGCATATGGGGCACAAAACCCTGGCACAATATATCAGTTGGGGGGTGAGGATATAGCATGCACCAAGCAGGAAAGAGATCTTGAGGTTATCATCTCTGATGACCTCAAGGTAGGGAAACAGTGTGACAAGGCAGCAGGTAAAGCAAATAGGATGCTGGGATGTATAGGCAGGGGCATCACCAGCAGGAAAAGGGAGGTCATAATTCCGCTATACAAGACACTAGTGAGGCCCCACCTGGAGTACAGTGTACAGTTCTGGAGACCATACCTACATAAGGACATAGACAGGGTAGAGAAGGTTCAGAGGAGGGCAACAAAGATAGTGCATGGATTGCATCACAAGTCCTATGGAGACAGGTTGAAGGAACTGAACATGTACTCCCTGGAGGAGAGGAGGGAGAGAGGGGATATGATAGAGACATACAAGTATCTTACAGGGAGGAACAGGGTGCAGGAAACACTATTTTTAAGCGAAAAGATGTTCCAGGACTAGAGGGCATGGGATGAAGTTGAGGGAGGACATTCAGAGGAAACATGAGAAAGAATTTCTTCACAGAACGGGTGGTGGACAAGTGGAACACCCTGCCAGAGGAAGTGGTGGGGCTGAAACAATCACGGATTTAAGAATGCATGGGATAGACATAAAGGAATTCTGGAGGTCAGGGGTAAGGGGCAACAGACTTCTAGGAAAACAAACTGAACTTGCAAGCTCAAATGGGCAGACTGGGTGGGCCATAGGCCCTTATCTGCCGACACTATCTATGTATCTATGTACTAAATTAAGTTCCAAAATATGGTTGAGTTTCACGTGAAAATACAAGATGGTACAAATGCTGAAGCAGTGCAATGCTTCAAATATTTGGATGTATACACAGATTTCAGCCTGTTTAGAAGCATGTCTGAATCATGTAAAAAATCATCAGAAAATTTGAGTGTTGTACTGGATCAGGAATTATCTGACCAAAGAGGCCAGAAGATGCACTGTTCAGTGTAGCCTGCTTCTCATGCTGAACTGTGGTTCCATCATTTAGGAAATGGCATCGTTGATGACTCCGCACCAGATGCAGGTTCCATACAGTCTAATGGCTCTGTATACTTTATTTGCAATATATCAGGAACATTATTGTATACTCCATGAAAAACATATTGCACTTCTAGCGAGTGATATCTATAGATTGAAAACTGGGCTATTAGTGTGTGGGAACTTAACAGCTAAAACAACCCATCCACTAGCTTACCTGGTAGTACTGCAGGCCTCAGATAAAAGCTTCCTGGTAGTTCCAGGAACTCTTTCAAAACTGGGTCAAGAATCTTCTACTTTAATGGCACCTAAAATCTGAAATTAAATTCCAGTCAAGTCATCTGTTTCTTGTGTCTTTAAAACAGTGATTACAAGAACATTTACTAGGAAAGTCTGTGTACATGTTTTTAAATGTATAATTTTTAAAGATGTCATGTAACATCCATGTTTGCAGTACATTATGCTGTAGGTATCTAAGCTGCACTTTTAAATGGGATATTTTTCCTAGTGTTCTTACCCAGTAAACAAACAAACCAATAGATAAATTAATGACCCAAACATACCACAAAAATATAAAAACTAAATAAATCTATATTTAAATCTCGTTCACATTGACGTGTATGGATAGGATAGCAGGTTCTTGGAATCCAGATACAATCTTTTCCATTTCTTTCTGTAGACTTTTGATCATTATGGAAGTTGGACTACCTAATTCCCACAAAGGAAAGGGAGCTACAGTATGCATGTCTCTGGAGGTGCTCTTTCAATATTGTTGACTGATTCATTTTCACCCCCACACCAAAAAATACTGTCTTCCTCCTACACATGTGAAACTATTCGGTACAGTTCCAACATATCTGACCAAGGGTAGGGCAGCATAAAAAGACATGCTGTTTACCAGATTTCACAAGTTTTCTTCTCGATTTTTCATCTAGGCCTTTGCTCATATTACCACTAATCTGTACATTGGCCAGATCTTTGATTTATTGAGCCATTTTAATTTTACAGCACATATGGATTTGGTCTTGTGCTCATACCGTTTCACACTGTTGAATTGTTATTTCGGCAGCTCTGCAGAGACCTGCATCCTAATGTAGCACTAGCTCAGTGTCTTAATTAACAATGCCGCACAGGGTTTTATGCGATAACAGTGAGTCTTTAACTGCACCGATCACATAGAGCAAGAACAAAAGCGCCCACCATCAAAGGGTGAACAACATAACACCATACGTGCCAAACAGCAATGGCCACTTACTGCAGCAATAACGGCAACGAACCTCATATTTTGAGTGGGGGGCAAGCCCCCACTCTCTTTCTGGGGCGTCCTACTACTCCCCAAAATTAAGATTACCTACTCTAGGGAGCGGACATAGAAAAATATAAAAGCCCCAGGAAGAAAAAAATGTTTTCCCTGCACCAGGACCCATACTTGGCACCACAAGCTTCAGGAGTGGTGGCTCAAGCCACTACACCAACTGACCAACTCGGCAGGGCTTGGCCAAACTAATCCTAATATACTGTTTCAACAAGTGTACAGTAGCTCAGTGCTACACTCGCTATAACTACTTGTCAGTGTTTTCTGACAGTCGCTCTAAACTACGAGTGATATTATTGAGTTGCTCATATTGAGTCGTTCGATAATACTCGCTCATATCACTATACACCCTACACAGAATTTATCCAACTATATCACACAGGCTATAATGTATTTAATAAGAGAGACAAACATTTCTCCCTAGTCACATGTTTGTGCTACCAAATTCAGTTCTAACACATACTTATTTGATATCTATGTCACCTTTTAGTTGTTTATTAATTTACATTTGTTTACCTGGAGAGGCACACTGAATGCTCATTTCCAGGTTGTTTTTTTGTGTGTGCGTGCAGGCAAGGGAGAACATACAGTAAACAGTAAAGTGGTGAATACAGCATAAAAACAAGATATCTAACAAAAATACAAAGCTCATAAAAGACAAAATTTACAAAAAAATGACAGATGAGAACTGTTTGCGTATGCATTTAGAATAGTACTGTATTCTTAGAATTGTAGAATCTTTCAAACTTTTTTATTAAATATACTTTATTAACAAGCAATTAACAGAGCAGAACACCATAACATTAAACAAAACCAATCATTTTTATTTATTTATTTAGCTTTTGTTGACCGGGTAAGTGCACTAGACAAATCCTGCCTATTTTCAGGCATGACCTGGGGAAGGGGGATACAGATGAATGCCAACTGACCTTGAAGCAGATTAAGCTGTCGGTGGTATTTTTAGTGAATGAGGGAAATTTGGCCAGGACACCGGGGAAATTCCCCTACTCTTTTCGATAAGTGCCATGGGATCTTTAACATCCACCTGAACTACCACCAATCCAGGCAGATGGGACCTCGGTTTAACGTCTCATCCGAAAGACGGCACCTCAGAAGTGCAGCACCCCTCTCATGCTGCACTACAGTATCAGTACTGGGATATTAACCCAAGTGCCAGATGTGGGAACTGAACCCACAGCCCTCTGATCTCCCGGCCTCAGAGGCGAGTGTGCTACCTACTGAGCCACTGACACCGACATTAACATTGAATGATACATTGATATTAACATGGAATGATACACTGATATTAACATGGAATGATACTCTGAATGATACACTGATAGTAACATGGAATGGACTAAAAGGGAAGGTTTGCCTGTTCACAGACGATACAAAACTCTGCAACAGTGTGGGCACAAGGGAAGGAGCAGACAACATGGAAGCTGACCTCAGAAGGCTAGAGGATTGGTCCAGGGACTGGCAGTTACAATTTAATGCCAAAAAAGGGTAAGGTAATGCACTTGGGAAAGAGGAACCCTGGAAAAAAGTACACACTGGGAGGACAACAACTTGAGAGACAAACGGAGCGAGATCTCAGCATAATCATCACTGATGAATTAAAAGGTAGGAAAACAATGTGAGAAAGCAGCACAGAAAGCAGGTGGCATCCTCAGATGTATAGGTAGATGTATTTCTAGTAGAAAGAGGGAGGTTATCATGCCTCACTACAGGTCCTTGGTGAGGCCACACTTGGAGAACTGCATTCAGTTATGGAGACCTCACCTCAAGAAGGACATTGACCATTTGGAAACGGTGCAGAGAAGGGCTACTAAGATGGTGCATGGACTGCATCACAAGTCATATGAAGCAAGACTCCGGGAACTGCAACTATACCCCCATTGAGCAGAGAAGAAACAGAGGGGACGTGATTGAAACATTTAAGTACATGAGGGGATTTAATGCAGCTCAGACAGGCAATCTATTTCAACAGAACACGGCAGCACACATGAGAGGGCATGATATGAGACTGGTAGGAGGAAGGTTCAAAAGCAACCTCAGGAAGCACTTCTTCACAGAGAGAGTGATAGACCTGTAGAACAGCCTGCCACAAGAGGTGGTAGCATCAAAGACAATCAGGGAGTTCAAACTCGCATGGGACAGACATAAGGACAAGATAGGATGAAAGCTGCATAGGGAGGAGGAAGTTTCTAGAGCAGACTAGATGGATCGTACAGTGCCGTCTGCCAATGCTTTTCTTATGGTCTTACGACACACTGATATTAACATGGAATGATACACTGATATTAACACTGAATGATACAGTGATATTAACACTGAATGATACACTGATATTAACATGAAATGATACACAGATATTAACATGGAATGGATGATGCCACTTGCCACAGTTTCCATTTGTTGCTCACATTCACCCATAGGCTAAAACTTCCATGTGGCTACAATAAGTAGCCTTTTGCGTTTGACCACCGTGTAATGATTTTAAAAACGGTGCTGAATGGTGAAAATCCTTTTTCATCTGTCTACTCATGCACAATAGATACAGAATTACATTACACAAGCACTGAGTAGGCATCAGGAATCTACCTGGTTGCTGCAATGCATCTAATACACAGACAGTGGAGATGTGATTTTGCGTTCTTTGGCAAATAAGAATCTAATCATCCAGTAACACTCTTGCAAACCCAATCAAGTCACATCTTCAGAGGAAGAGTGCATGATATTGTAACATAACTTCAGAGAAATAAGTAGCAGAGGAAGTTTTGATGTTTAAAAGTAAATTAATAAGCAACTTGAAATACTGAGTTTAGAAATAAAAGAAATACAGAACACCTTGTGTAACAGCAGCAGAAGGAACCTGCAGAAAACATCTGCTGCTTCCTACTGTTGAGACAGTTTCTGATACATCTTTTAGTGTTTCCTATGCTTTTTTTAAGTGATGCCTTGGCTTTGCTGAAGTCCAGCTACGTATTATCCGATGTGCTACCCCTAAAGATATTTCCAGTTCTTATCAAAAATTCACAGCATCAGCAGAACTGAGCTACTTAAAATCCCCCAGACTTTAATTTCTTGACCTTCCATTTTTACGAGAAATGATGGGGCATTGGTTGAGCTGGTTTTACTACTGCCTAGGGGTGGGGTGTAGTAAGACACAAAGCCCAGGCCAAATGTCTTCAGCCCCTGGAAGTGTGGTAAAACCAGTACAACCAGCGCACCAATGAGTTTATTATGCTTATACAATGGGTCTATAGAAAGCTTAAAAAGATCGCTCTAAAAGTTTTTAAAGCCGCAAAATATATAACAAACTATTGCTGCAAAATGTAAAATAGTCTCGCCACAGATGGTTTTCACCTGTCAGTCATCTGTCATTCTACACATTTAATAAATTGTGTGATAGTTTAACATGGAATGCAAGAATTTAAAATTCTGCAGTATTCCAGTAGTAGAATGTTCCCTCCTTTCCCCCACATATGGAATGGTAACATGAGATACGTAGTTCAGAATTTTGTTAAATTCCATTGGGATGCACACACAAAGGCCTCAAGTAGAACCAGAACCTCAATTTCATCTGTTGTGAGGTAAGGAACAGGGAATTCTGTGGCAAACTGGTTAGGACTGGAGGGGGATTTATCATGGTTTTCAAAGAAATACCAGCAATGGAAACTCTGAGTAGCACAAGATCTTTTAAATTTGTTTATGTGTATCAGGAGGAGCTTAGATATGTTAAGAACATTAAATTATTTACTTATTGGTTTAATTTAATGGACTTTAATTTTTAGGGCCTAGTTGAAGGTTTTTATATATGAGTAAAGGTGGAATTCATGTTTGTGATAGAAATCTAGAATGAGTGAAATGGCTCAAGATTTCTATATACAAGTTGCCCAGATTGTAAATCTCACTGCCTGAACTTGCTCAAACATGCACAGTTGTGGAGAATTCAGATATGGATCTCAAAACTTTAGTCTATCAGGAAGCAGGATATTTCTAACTCATTTTATAAATAGTTGTATACAAAGGACCCCACTTATGACATACACCTTAGTGTAGCCTTGCTTTGCCTGTTGTATCTATCACATTGAATGTAGACCCACAAACTTCCTTCCTCAGCTCGCCACACTTGGACCTCGTCACCTAACAACACACTTAGCACTTAACTACTAAACAGAAGCAACAGAACAGAATGTTTTAATACAGTAAAGCATGAAAGCTGAACTGCAACCTCAGCCCACCCTTCCGCACACAAGCTCACAACCTGACATCAGATGCGCCGTTACATGTTGCAGACTGACATACTCTCAGACTGCACTTGTTTTATTTTAGGAAGAAGCATCAGCATCATGCCATGAAACTTATGCAGACGCACTGACAAATCTCTCGATCGTCTGTTACATGCTGTTGCTCTTGGTCTACCACACTACAGCCTCCAGCATCATACACCTGACCCAACTTGAAACCTGAAACGGTAGAGATGATTAACGATCTCTAAAAAATAAATGCAAGCTTGAACTCTAGCCAAGAGTTCTTAATTTAAAACACAGTAGGAAACCAGTCTAAGTGACCCAAGACAATTCTGGACTTGTATTAACTGCATACTGAGCCCCAGAAGTACTGAGGCCCCATGACAGTCGAAGTTGATGGTTCTAAACTCACTGTCTCAAAGATTAAGGCAGAATTGTTTAAATAAACATTTCTGTGATCTGGAAAAATTCAGTACTCTTTAACACCGAAGGGGGGCCCAAAATGTTGTATATGAACCATACTCAGAAACTTCCTCTCTTTTCCTCCTAAAAAGTCAGTCAGGAAGTCCGGAAGCTGCTGACCTGCTTAAACATTGATAAATCTGCTTGCAATGATGGCCTGCCTACCTCCCACGTTCCTTAGGTTAGCTGCACCACTAATTGCCAAACCAAAGAATTTATAAGCTCTCCTTTGAGACAAAAACTGTCCCTGATATCTAGAGGTGGGCAGCGGTAGTACCTCTTCTCAAGAAGGGCAAAAACACTGTCTTGGAGAACTACATACAGTCCCATATCAGTACTTTCTGTCTTAGCCAATGTTCATGAGAGGATATTATATGACAGTACATAACCTGTAGGTTAAAGAGAAGTTAGGAAATTTAAACACCTCTAAATCCAGTGGACCAGATGGATATCATCCCATGTTTCTAAAAACCTTGAAAAATGAACTGGCGGGACCACTGTGTGTGTTATTTAATAAATCATTGAAGGAAGGAGTGATTCTGGATGAGTGGAAAGAGGCACATGTAACACCTATACACAAGGCAGGAAAAAAACACACATAGATAATTATAGGCCAATCAGTATCACTTCTGTTGTGGGGAAGGTGATGGAGAGTTGTATAAAGGACTTACTAGAGCAATATTTAGTGGACCTACAGGTATTCGGTGATAGTCAGCATGGATTCCAGGCATTTAGATCATGTACAAGTAACTTTCTTCATTTTTTGAGACCGTAAGTCAGGTGTTAGATGGTGGGCTCCCACGGGATGTAATATACTTGGATTATGCTAAGGTGTTCAATTCAGTTTCCCATAGAATATTAGTACAAACATTAATAGACCTGGGTGTGCACTGGCAACTTAGCTCTTGGATAAAAGCGTGGTTAACAGACAGGATTCAGCGGGTTCAACTGCGGGGTTTTCTTTCAGATTGGGAAGGGGTGACGAGTGGAGTGCCCCAGGGCTCTGTCCTGGGTCCCCTGCTGTTTAGGTTGTTTATCACCACTATGCAAGTTGCTGATGGTGCATGGATCTGCAAGTTTGCGGACGATACTAAGGTGGGAGCCATAGTGAACAATCAGGAAGCAATAGATAAACTTCAGGAACAATTGCTCAAACTGGAACTCTGGGCAGAAAACCACTTCTTGAGATTTAGGGCAGATAAGTGCAGAGTCATGCACCTTGGAAGGAATAATAAGGGAGCTGAATACAGACTAAACAATGTCATAATAGCTAGTACTAATTCAGAGAGAGACCTGGGAGTAACCATAACAGACACCTTAATATTTAGTAAACATAATAACAAAATGGTTAAAAAAGCAAATAATGTGATGGGAAATATATTAAGGAATATAAAAAGTAGACATAGGGATGTTATGTTGCCCTTGTATAGATCACTAATAAGACAACTTCTTGAATATGATGTTCCCCTGACTTCCCCACAGAACGTGGGAACTAGTATATTAATAGAAAAAGTACAGCACAGATATACAAAAAAAATATGAGTCATTAAGGACTTGAAATATAAGGATAGATTGTGTAATCTAGGTCTATATTCCATGAGATACCAATATTTAAGAGGAGACCTGTGTTATGCATATAGATGTTTCCATGATGAAATCCTATGGGAATGTGCAGGACTTAGAGGGAAGTAGGAATCAGGGAAACTAGATTACACTCGCACCAACTTGAAGGTGAAATATACAGAACATAGAGAAGGGGGAACTGGTATAATCAAAGGTTAGTTGGAATATGGAATCAGTTACCACGTAATGTGGTGGAGTCTCCAACAATGGAAACTTTTAAACATAGACTGGATGATTACATGAAGGGAAAAAAATGGGAATATCACCACTGATGTGGTAAGTCCGCGTACGGCCTATGGCTGATGGGACTTGAGCAACTAACTATGAAACCTGCTAGTCTCTTATCTAGAGCAGCAAAAACTGCTCTGTGAGGAGTAGCATGGGTTTAGAAAGGGACACGGAACCTACACCGCCTTGGTCAGCTTCACTGACTCAGTGTACCAAACCATTGACAAGGGGCTTATGACCAGTGCGGTGTTCACGGGCCTGATCAAAGCTTTCAGTTTGGTGGACCATTGTCTACTTCTTCAAAAACCCAGCTCCCTTGGGGTGGGACCAGCAGCAACACAGTGGTTTTCGAGCTACATGCAAAACAGATCTCAAGTGGTTAAGCCAGGCAAGGTACTCTTAGATGCCAACACCATCACCCATGGCATTCCGCAGGGCTGCATACTAGGACCCCTCCTTTTCGCACTTTTCAAAAATGACCTGCCTGAGACCAGCTCAACTGCCAAATCCCTGCTTTATGCAGGTGATACCGTTGTCTGTGTACATAGCAGGTATCTTTCTGAAATCAACAGAATGCTTAAGTTAAACTTCTGGGGCTCTTTGATATCCTAAATATACTCGAGACTAAGGCCATGCTCCTTGGTTATGCCAACAAAATTAAACGATACTCGTGAGACCCCAGTATCTCTTCCTTGGATGGTACCCAGCTCGAACTGGGTGGCCGATTTCAAGAATCTTGGTGTAACTCTCAACCCTTGCCTCTCATTTGACAACCATCTGAGCAGTACTGTCAAGGTCATTCACCAAAAATTGGGGCATGTCTAATGCATACAAAAGCTCCTCATGACAGGCACGAAAGTAAGGACTGTGCAAAGCAACCTTCTTCCTTTATTAGATTATCGGGCTGTTGTAACTGACACCACCCCAAAATCATTATGGACCCCCAAAAAAAGGCTCTTTACCACAAGTTGGCCGAATTCACCACCTCTCACAGTTCTAGATCCCAACATTGCGCCATCCTTGAGCAGCTGTGTTTTTTCCGCTAGAGCACAGGTCCCAACTCACTCTGGCCAACTTAGTATACAAAACTCTATACGGCAGTGTGCCTCAGTATCGGAAAGAGTTGCTACTACTGCCTTCACTCTCATGCCACGGCCAGCAGTTCGCTCCTGACCTCACTTACATGCACAGGGATGGGCTTGAGGTCCTTCAGTTTCAGGGCTGCTTCCCTCTAGAATGCCATACCATACCTGTTCCTGTCAGGCAGTCCACCTCCAGAACTGCATTCACTCATAAGGTGGATAGAGGTGGGCAAGCAAAAGCCAGCTTGAGCCTGGCTCGAGCCTCGCACCTGACTTAGCTTGGCTTGACCTGGAGAAGCAGTTGAGAGCCAAGGTCAAGTAAAGCACCTGGAGCCAGTGCACCTACCTGGTAATCAAAGTATAAATAAATAAAATAAAAATAAGTATGGCTTGGAACCTCCTACAGTTAAAACAGTGGCCAAACTCTCACAGCACCCTCTGGTTTACCACTGACCCCCGCCCCCCTGCACTCACCCCACATCCCACCAACATGTTCCCCCTCTGTGGCCAGCCTGGTACAGCATCAGAACAAAGGAAGGGTAATTAGCACAGGTGTTAGCGCATTGAGCACCTCACTGAGCACTAGAATCAGACATAAAGTGCCTACTGTATGCAGTGCATATAGTTCGCTGTATCTGACTATTTTAAAATGGGGATCACTGGGAATGACTTTTGTTTTTAATGTCTTGTCCAACATAGCCAAGTGTCTGTCTTAAAGGTGTGTGGTTTAAGTGTGGGCTGCACTGTGCAACAGGAATCCAACAGGAATGTCATACAAAACTAGGATCTGCAGCTTATCCAGTAGGTAGGGAAATGGGCAGACTGGGTGGGCCAAGCGGTCCTTATCTGCCGTCAAATTCTATGTTTCTATGTTTCTAACTGCATCCCCACCATTCAGAGGTGTTTCCCTGGAGCTAGAACTGGATGCTAATATTAAAATTCTGTTCAAACGCTGCACTGTGTTCACTCTCCCTGTGCTGTTGTAACATCTGATTTGTTTCACCGCTGAAGAAATCAATTGATCTGAAGCCCTGTTCCAGTTCTTCGGGTCATTTTAATGTATTTTATTACAGTTAAACAATTTGTTTTTAAGTATTTTTTTTTGTATCTAATTAGTGTTTTTTTTTTTTCCGGTTCCAGGAACCAGAGAAATCATGATTCAGAGTAGTTCCTACCTAGTGAGGAACTAAGTGTTTTCTAGTTAAAAAAAACCTCACCTGCCTTGTATTTCCAGTGCTTGAAATGTCATGTCTGTTTGAACTGTCAGCCTGAATTGCAGTCTACTTGTATATTACTTGCTTATTTATTTATTGAAAAGTTTCACCAGGTAAGGTACACTGAACAAGTTGCTCCTCTCCCAGTACGACCTGGGGGAGAGGGTAGGGGGAGTTACATCACAGGATGTTGTACAAGCAATTCACTCATACCGTATAAAGCATAGCTTACAAAGTAGGTAGTTTCAACATATACGGTGACCTCATGGATGACCTATAGTGTATAGCAGTACAAATGCTCCTAAAGCACACATGGAAGCAATAAACAGATAGGACATTTGTCGTTTTAGCAGTAGCAGTTTGTAATAATTTTAGGGACAAATACAAATTAAGGAATTAACACAGCACTTTAGCATAAGAGTAGGAGAGGTGTATTATGAGAATAGAGAACATAAGGCCGACATGCAAAGACTAATAGTAAAAATTCCATGTAGGGAGAATAGCAGTGGAACAGAGTCAGCTAGTAGACCCTGGTGAAACACACAGGCTCCGAGGCGGAGAACAGACAACAGAAAACAGTTTGCAACAACATAAAACAAGGAGCAAAATTAAGTGCTTATATATATAAGGGCTACGAGTAGGTCATGCTTAGACATGCGGGGCAGCAGACAAGGTGTTATCTCTCTGCTTTAGGTTTACTACATTTATTGTATTGTACTGTGTTGTATTTCACTTCATTTATTATATTACATTATTATATATAGAATAAAGTATGGTTGGTGTGTGTGTAATGAGAAGTTTACACACACCTGAAATTTATGAAAGCATCTAACTTGGGGTGTGTAAACCGGTTACCGACCATTTTTATTTTATATTAAAATTGCTGGATTTCCTTTTTTTCTCCTAAGCAATTATATAAAATAAAAGGGATTTGCTGTGTGACCGCAGTCCGCATAGGTTACAGCACAAGGCTGCGGTCGCTTTTCTTTGTTGATGTTTTGTTTCTTTTTGGGCTGCGTAAAAAGTTATTTTAGGAGGCACACATATTTTGAGAACTTACCAGCAACTCCCAGTGGCAGTTCCTATCTGTTTAGATGGTGGTTGGGTGAGAAAACAAAAGTGGACCGTTGGGGAGATGAGAAAATCCGTCGGGCGCATGCACACAGTCAGGGAAACCGTGCGCGTTTGCCGTAATGAACACTCCTTCATTATGGCAAATTACGCCACGGTTTCCCTATGGGAAAAAAGGGAAACCAGTTATTATACAGAGGATAATGGATGGGCAACAGTGAACAACAGTGCTGTGTTCACTTCGAGAGGTTGTCTGTCATGACAACCAAGTAGACCTTGAGAGCAAAGCTCAAGAGGTCTACAGATGTCATGACTTCCTCGAGAAGTGAACTCAGTGTTGTTGCTCACTGTTGCCCATCCATTGTCTATTATAGTGTATGGGCAACAGTGCAACAACAGTTCATTTCCTGGGCAGTTTTAATACACAGCATTCCCCATATATTCCATATCCTCCAGATATTCCCTAGTTTTAACAGACTCATGGGGCCTCTCCACATCTATGTTGCTCACCATCAGACCGGGAATTCCGTAGTATCAATCAGGTATTACCATTTTAATGAGTAGTAGTGCTTTGATCATTTGGCAGAATACACTGGTTTGACAGGACAAATTTACTTTTAGTGCTGTCCGTTGGCATGGTGTGAGCCGTGGTTTCAGATTCAGTTTCAGTAGTTAACATTTCTGTTAAACCTGCATGATATGCTAAACTGGTATTGATTTATTTGTTCAAAATGTGATTGCTGTTTGAGACAAGTGATTCTTTGGAAATTCGAGATTCACTTTCACTGCTGCTGGTTGGTGCCATCTCAGTCTCCATAATTAAATGTTTAGTTTTTTTCTTTTTTGGAAGTAGTGGCTCATTTAACAATTAATTTATTGTATATGGGAGAGTGTGATTGATACTTCTTTTTACTATTTTTGTATAGCGAAAGTCATTGCAGATCGCTGATTTGTTTCCTTACAACTGACAGTAATCTGGAAAAAAAAAATGAGCGATCAGCTACGCTGCCAGGGTAACAGTAGTGCGAGGGCATTCTAACTTGTTGTACAATCGATGTGACATACTGAAGATGGCACAACAACACTCTGACGTTACAACGATGGTACAACAAGGTTAGGAATTCACTGAATTCTATCGGTAATAGCCCTCTCCCATACACTATATATATATTATATGTATGTGTTATATTATATTATATATGTGTATAGCGTCTGAGTCTTGAAAATAACACACTAATCCCTTATCACACCTACATTCAGTTCCAGCACAACTTTTTACAAGGGGAACATGTTGGTGGGATGGCGAGTGAGTGCAAGGGGGTGGGGTCAGTTGTGAACCAGAGGGTGCTGTGGGAGTTTGGCCACTGTCTTAACTGTAGGAGGTTCCAGGCCATAAGAGCAGAACTGGAAGCTGCAAGGGCTGAAATATGCCATTTAAGAGCTGCAGCCTCTGAGCCCCATAGGGCACAGCTGCCACAGTCACAGCCACCTTCAGGGTGAACATAAGTCAGAGAAGGGGCTGGACAGTAGTGGGAGGGGAAGGGAAGTCTAAGACTGAGGAACCTGAGCTATACACCAGTATTAGGTTCACCTTATTGCAACAAGATGCACTCACTCCCCCCTACAAGGGAATAGGGAAACAGCATACCTAGAAAGCAAGCAGTGCCAAAGAGCATGCCAGGGGGTGGGCAGAGCCCCAAAGGGAGCATGGCAAAAGTACATGTAGTGGAGGATTCAATTGTGAGTGGCACAAGGAGGGATCTGGGTCTCACACCCACCTGTAAAGAGGTGATCTGCTGTTTCCTTGGAGCAACAGCAGACAGCCTTATACAGTAGCCAGGGTGGTGGAATGCATGGGAAGGGAGGAGTGAAGGCTAAATCTAATTGTGCATGTGGGCGCAAATGATCTAAGCAGGTGGAGGATGGAACTGGTGAAGGAAGATTTCTGTGTTTTGGGATAGGTAGCAAAAGAGAGATCATGGGTGGTAACCTTTTCTGAGGTGCTGCCGCAGCCATACTTGAATCAGAGCCAACAGTTCCATGTGTTCCAGTTCAACGCATGGCTAAAAGGGGCTGGTGCAGAGAGAAGGGGTTTTGATTCTTCAGGGACTGGGCCCAACCCGGTGGAATTGGAGGCTGTTCAAAAGGGATGGTTTGCATCCCAACAAGGAGGGCAGGAGGGTACTGTGAGAAAAGTGGGCACAGCATATTGCTAGTTTAAACTAATGGGGAGGGGGCAGATTAACAAGGTAGAAACATAGAGTTTGATAGTGGATAAGGACCACTTAGCCCACCCAGTCTTCCCATTTTTCCCTGCCCACATCATTACCGCAGACCCTACTTGATTTATAGCTCTTTCCACTATGATTTCCTTGTTCCTATCTCATGCCTGCCTATCCCATGCCTTCTTGAACCCCACAACCGTTTTCACCCCCACCATCTCCACTGTAAGGCTGTTCCAGGAATCTACTGAAGCTACTCCCTCCAGCTTCATAGTGGGTCCCCTTATATTTGAGCACCTTTTTTTCTGAAAAATACTTCCCTCCTGTACCTTGTGAGGTACTTAAAGGTCTCTGTTATATACCCTCTCTACCTGCTCTCTTCCAGGGTGTACATATTGAGGTCCTTTAGCCTCTCTATGTAGGGCTTTTGATGCAGACCCTGCACCATTTTTGGTGCCCTCCTCTGGACTGCTTCCACTGTATGCCCTTCTGGAGATGTGTTTTCGAGAACTGGACACAGTACTCTAGCTGGGGTCTTACCAGTGATCTGCACAGAAGATGTCACAAACAAGGGGGCCTTGCCAGCCTTCCTGCATTGACCAGTACAGCAGAATCAAACATACTGAAGGTAAAGGGAAAAAGAAGAGGCAGGGATAAATGTTGGAAGACACTGTGCACAAATGCAATGAGTCTTGGGAACAAAATGTCAGAATTTAAGGTGATGGTCACAGAAAGGAACACTAACCTGGTGGCTGTTATAGGGACGTGGGCAACCTCAGACCTCAGTTGGGATGTGACCATGCCAGAGTACTCACTGATCAGGAAGGACAGAGCAAAGTGCAGGAGAAGAGGAGTAGCACTGTATGTAAAAGACTGAATAGAGGGCACTAAAATATGCCCAAGGCAGTCAGGTAAACTAGAAACCCTGTAAGTGCTAGCAACAACAGGAAATGGGAAATGAATCATGATTGGGGTGGTTTGTAGACCACTGAGTCAAGATCAGGAGGCAGACAAGGAACTGGTAGAGATACTCAGGATGGCAGCCAATTTAGGGGAGGTGTAGTGGTAGTAGGGGACTTTAGTATGCTGGATATGAACTGGAAAGTGCCACTTGCGGCAAGTACTAGGAATCAGTGCCTGGCTGATTCACGCCAAGAGGCGTTCTTAGTTCAGCTAGTCCGGGGCCTGACAAGGGAATGGGCTCTGCTGGATCTGGTGCTCACCAACAGTGAGAGGATCCAAAATGTAGCAGTCCTGAACCACTCAGTTCCAATGATCACAGAACAATGATACTGGAGGTCCAGATAGGGACCACCAACAGAGTAAAGTGGATTTCAGCAACATGAGAGGACAGTTAAAAAAAACCCACAAAGATTACAGAGCAGGTGGAGGGGCAGAAGAAAAATGGGAACAATTTAAAAAACAATAATAGAAGTGTTAGAAAGCTCAGCTGTGAAGGTATGAAAGGGAAAAGTTGCAAGGGGTCCTATTGGTTCATGGCCAAAGTCAAGCAGTGGTAAGATCCAAAAGGAGGCCATTCTCAAAGTATAACTGAAGCCAGTGGGAGGATAGGGAGAAGTACCTGGAGGTAACAAAGGTAGTCAACAGGAAGGTGAGGGAGGGCAAGATGGAGATGGAACTCTGGCTGGCAAAGGGAGTAAAGCAAGTGGAAAATGCATTCTTCAGGTACGTTTTGGAGAAGCATAATGTCAAAGGTAGTATTGTGAAACTGATGAGTGAGGAAGGGTTGTAAGAGGAGGACAAACAGAAAGCAGAGATACTGAACAAATAATTGCTCTGTATTCATTAGGGAGAAGGTTAGGCCACTGCCAGAATGAGGGGATAAAAGGGGAAAGCAGGAGAGCAAGGGCTGAAGTGTTGTGGTCAGAATAGCAGAGAAAAGGGTGTTAGAAAAGTGTACAGGGTTGAAAATAGGTAAATCTATGGGACCTGATGGCTTATACCCAAGGATGCTGAAGGAGATAACAGGCATGAAAGCAGGGCCACTTATAAACCTATTCAACTACTCGCTGGCCATCGGGGTGGTCCCTAGGGACTGGAGGACAGCGGACATGGTCCCTCTGCATGACAGCGAAGGAAAGATGAGCCAGGAAACTACAGTCCAGTCAGTTTTACATCTGTAGTGAGGAAAAATTATGGAGGCTTTACTAAGGGAAGAACTGGTGGACCTACAAGCGGAAAACTATAGACCGGTCAGTTTGACCTCTGTGATAGGAAAGATGATGGAATCACTGTTAAAGGAAAGGATTGTAGAATAGCTAGAAGCCAGCGGTGCACAGGACCAGTAGCAACATGGATTCACAACAGGAAGGTCATGTCAAACAAATCTGATAGATTTCTTTGACTGGTGACAAGGGTAGTAGATCAGGGAGGGGTGGTGGACATGGCCTACCTAGATTTTAGCAAGGAATTTGACATTGTCCCACACAAGAGGTTAGTAAACAAGTTGGGCACTCTGGGAGTGAGTCCCAAGGTAGTAAACTGGGTCGGAAATTGGCTTAGCAATAGGACACAGAGCGTGGTGGTAAAATTTGAAGAAAGGGAGGTGACCAGCGAGGTGCCACAGGGTTAAGTACTGGGCCAGCCCGCCTTAATTTTTTTATAAGCGACATTGTGGAGGGACTCAAAGGCAAGGTATGTCTCTTTGCAGCTGACACTAAGATCTGCAATGGAGTTGACACTGGGTGTGGATAAAATAAGAAGAGACTTAGGCAAGTTGGAGGCATGGTCAAGAGTGTGGCAGCTCAAATTCAATGCCAAGAAGTGCAAAATCATGCACTTGGGGAACAGAAACCCTGGGGAGGAATACACAATGGGGGGAGGGTACTGACAACAACCAAACTGGAAAGGGACCTGGGGGTAGTCATAACTAACAATCTAAAGGTAGCCAAACAATGTGAGAAGGCAACAAGGAAAGCTGGTGGGATGCTGGGGTGCATAGGGAGAGATGTCACCAGTGGAAAACAGGAAGTGGCGATGCCACAGTACAGGCAGTTGGTGAGACCTCACCTGGAATACTGCATGCAAGTTTGGAGACTGCATTTCCGAAGGGACATTGATAGGGTAGAGGCAGTCCAGAGAAGGGCAACAAAAATGGTGCAGGGACTTCACCAAAAACCATACAAGGAGAGACTGAGGGAACTCAGTATGTGTATTCTTGAGGAAAGGAGGGAGAGAGGTGATATTTATTTACTGAAATCTTGGTAATACACCTTTGATCTGGAAACTCATTTACAAAGGTTCCATGTCAATTGAACAAAAGACACATAACATACATTACAGGACTGGAACACTGGGAACGGTAAAAGTGCAGTGTTACAGGGCACCAGTGTCCGAACAGAGAAAACAAGGATTACATACAAGTAGATTACAATGTAACAACGAATGAGGTATTTAAGCAGAATAAATGTTTCTTTGTTGAGCTCAAGAGTTAAGCAGGATAAGTACTTCTTTGTCAGGTTCCATGAGAGAGGGGTGGGGGGGATAAGTGCAGAGGGCATAACGGGCAGAGGGGGTTCAAGGATAGGAATCGGGCTAGCAATCGCAAATGTTAAGACAGGTGAGGTGCTGGTGGAGCTGTCTCTTAAATGGGCCAATCTTGGGTTTATTGATTATATTTGGGAGGGGAGTTTGTTAAGCCATAGAGGGGCCTGATAAGCGAAAGATCTTTGCACTTATGAGGTACGGAAAAATGGGACATGGAGAGATTGTATGGTGGTGCTTCTTGTACGGTGGGTGTTGGGGTCGGTGGAGAGGAGGTTCTGTATGGCAGGCGGAGTTAGGCCAAGGTGTTTTTTTTCCCTAGAAGACACACTTGATACCATATTCTACCTTGTAGAGTAAGTCAATTGGACTGTGCATAAAGGGCACATGTGTGGGTTAGTCTATTGGAGCCAAGAAGAAGCCTGCAGGATTTGTTAATGGCAGTACTAATCCTTTTGAGGGTGGTGTCAGGGGCTGCCCCATAGACTATTAACCTGTAGTCGATGATGGACAGAATGGAGCTTTTTATAGCGAGTGACGATGCTTTTTGGGTCAGGCAATGACGGTGCCTGTATAGTATAGTTGCTGACTTGGCCATTCAGCTTCCAGGTTATACCGAGTTCTGACTAGATAGGGTTGGTAAGCATGGTGGTGGCTGTGTTATCTATTTAAAAGAGCACATTCAAGGTCAACCGTTACCTCCCTTCGCCTCCAGTGGTAACACCCAACAATTGGCGATAAAAGTCCTACTTGGCACAAATGAGAAAGCTAAAACAGTGGCATCAGTCTACATCCCGCCCAAGGACCAACCCAGCGGCTTTAAGGTTATCCATGACTACCTTGCTGACCATCGCCAGAACGCAGAACTTATGATTGGTGACTTCAGCATTAATTGTTTATCCCTGGAAGTAGCACCCTATAGGGATGCCTTATCTGCTCTCAACATGGTACAGTTAGTGAACTCCCCCACTCGCATAAATTACCGCACAGGAACATGCACTTTGATTGATTGGCTTCTCACTAATTGCCCAGAGAGAACTGCCCACACGATAGTCCTCCCAGATTCCCTGAGCGACCATTCACTTATCCTTTTCACCTGGTCAAATAAAACCCCTAAGGTCCCAACTAAGGTAATCAATACTAGAATACTGAAAAAAGGGAAACTAGATGCCTTTATAACGCACCTAACTCTCCAAGACTGGAGCTTTCTCAATGCTTCCACTGACGAAGACACTGCATTTGATGGTTTCATCCATAAATTTAATGAGGCATGCAGTATCTATGCCCCTTTCACAAAACTGAAGATTCGGGACTCCAGTAACACTTGGGATCATCCATCAACACAGAGACAACCTGTGGTATAAAGCGAAAAGCTCAGGCTCTCCTGCTGATATCCAGAGATATAAAGCAGCCCAAAATAACTGCACCTGGACAATTCGTAAGGCTAAAGGCCAACATTTCAAAACTGACCTGGCCAACTCCTGGGATGACAGTCGTCGGTTCTGAGACAACATCAAAACACTCTCAGGTAAACCTAATAAGACACCACCCTCCATTCTAAATGTGGAAGGTACTCTCACCCAGGACCCCAGCATTATCGCCGACACATTTAATAAGGCATTTACCAACCTCAGTGGGGTACTGCTCCCAGATTTCCTCCAACCTTCGAGTGACAGCAATTCCACTATTGACCCTGCGACCTTCTTGGGCTCTCTACCCCCATTCCACCTCAAAATCATTACCCCAGCTGAAGCCAAAAAATACCTCTTAAAAGCTCTCGGTAAGTCAAGAGCCAGTAACGATACGCTTGACCTCAAGCTTATCAAGCTCATCATTGATATTGTTCTCGTTCCCCTTACCAAAATGCTAAATTTATCCCTTACAATGGGTAAATTCCCTCATCTCTGGAAAGCTACAGTTGTTATTATTGTACACAAAATTGGGGACAGAACCAACCAATCAAATTATCGCCCTACATCCGTACTCCCCACCCCTTTCAAAGGTGTTCGAACGCATTGTTTCTGATCAATTAACATACTATTTAGACAAATACCAGCTGCAATGCTGACAGCAACACGGTTTCTGGAAGCAACATAGCACCACTACCGCTCTTGTTGAATTCATGGGTTATATTCACAGTACACTTGACCGAGGGCTCTTGGTGGGGGCTACTTATATAGACCTCACCAAGACCTTCAACACCGTCAACCACAAAGTGCTTCTGAACCAGTTAACCTCTACGGGTCTCCACCCTGAATCGGTAGCCTGGTTCAGGAGCTACCTCACAGGGAGAGTACAGAAAGTTAAAATCCAATATACCCTCTGTGATAATAGGCCAGTTACTACAAGAGTCCCACAAGGCTCCGTTCTTGGACCACTACTCTTTAGCCTGTTTCTTAACCACCTCCCCCTAACTGTACAGGACAACATATTATTGTACACAGATAATGCAATTATCTACTCATCTCACTCTGACCCTACCCTACTAGGAAGGCAGATGCAGGCTGATTTCTCAGCAGTGGAAAAAATGGTTCCTCAAATGAAAATTACTCTTAAACTACAAAAAGATGAAGGCCATGATGTTTGCCTCTGCCCAAAACAGACATAGGTCTTACCACCTTCAAATTTGTAACAATCTTAACTCACCCCTTGATATGGTGCATAACTTCAAATACTTAGGAGTCGACATAGACAGCACATTATCATATTTTCAACATATTGACCTCGTAGCTAAGACAGCCAATGCTAAGTTGAGTCTACTTTTTAGGAAGAAACACTGTCTAACTACTGAAACTTTAAAAATTGCGGTCTCCAGCTCAGTGCTGTCAGTCATCGACTACGGTCTCGTGGTATACGGTGCGGCAACTCCCCATGGCCCTCAAACGAGTCAAGACTATGCTCAACAAGGCTTGTAGGCTTGTATTGAGCACAAACAGACTGACTCACACATGTGAGTTGTATGCTCAGTCTGGCTGACTCAACTTGGATTGTAGAATAGAGTACCAAGTATACCTCCTTGCCAAAAAATCAACATTAGAGCTCACTCCTCATGGTGTGACTAACATCCTCAACCCTACCGACTCATCCAGGTGCACTAGAGGCTTGAAAAACCAACCACTAAAATTCTCTTCCGCCAGACCACCCAAGGGGAAAGGGAAAGGGGAAATTGTTTAACCAGGAAAGGCACACTAAGCGGAAGCTTGTTTCCAGGTGCGACCTGGGAGCACAAGGAAGTTAAGTGACTTGCTCAAGGTCACACAGTATGCAAGTGGCGGCTGTGGGATTCAAACCCCTGTCTCCAGGTTTGTAGCTCAGAGCCTTAAACCACTGCGCTATACTGCCTCCTTGTACCAGCCAGCGGTCTTATGAGTACCGTGCATCACTCTGGCTAAACTCCCTTGGGGAAGACGCACAGAAGGAACCCAAGCTGGGACAGTTTAAATCAAAGCTGTGTGGGATTCTAGCATCTTCCAGTAATTGTGATTGCAGGTTATAAGCATCTCTCCCCCTCTCTCTTAACTGCCATCAGTTAGCCTTAGGTCCACACTGTCTCCCCCCCCTTCCCTGATATTTCTTAGGTCCCCTTCCCCCCTCACCTCCCATCCTAACAGCCTTGGTCCTTCCTTTTTTACCCCTATTCTAATATAGTCACCTAGTACTTCCTCCCCTTCTATCTCATTTTTCTGCATCTCCTCCTCCCTGCTCCCTCCCCCTCAACTTCTCAATTTTGTATCCCCTCAGTCCATGGCTTCAACTCCCCTCTCCTCTAACCTGTTCTACTATATCATATTACCCCCTTCACCTTCTATTCATTTCTGCAGATATCCTTCTTTCGCCTACCTGCTCCCCCCCGTTCTCATTCTCTTAAAAGGACTGGCTTCCCTTCTCCATCCTCTCTTGGGTATTACACTAACTCTATGAATTTTCCTCTCTGGTCTGTTTGACTAATGTATTACTTGACTACGATGTGTATTAGGCTAAAATATGCCTATTTGGCAAATAATATGTTCATACTGTCCTCAAGGCACTTTGACAAATGGATCTGTTTTTACAAAACCTATTCCTGTTTATTTGTAGTCTTTATATGTCCCCATTGTATATATCCCACTTGTGTGTAACTACATCCCATTGTTGTTGTTATTGTTTCTTACATGGAACCTCTGATTATATATTAATGATTGTAACTGCATTCCTTTGACGGTACTGTTGTTTCTGACATGGAACCTCTGTAAACGAGCCCCTGGCTTAAAGGTCTCTTCCGAATCATGACTAAATAAATAAGTAGATCAATTCCAGGATTGACAACCTTAACAATTTGATCTGTGTGCTGAGCAAAGGATAGAGTGCTGTTCAGAGTGATGCCTAGATATTTGAAGGTTTGTACTTACTTAATGGAGATGCATAGGCTATTCAGGATTGTCATTTCGAGGCTGTTATGCTTATTATGAGGATTTGCAAACAGCATAACTTTAGTTTTTTTGTAGTTCATTAGAAGCTTGTATTTAGAAAACCAAGCTTCTGCCGCAGTGAAGTCAGTTTGAAGGTTCAACTGAAGTCGGAGCGGGTCTAGGCTTTTGGAGAAGATGACAGGATCATCAGCATAAGGAAGAATTTGCTCTTTGCAGACTGAGGGTAGTTTGTTAATAAAAAGGCTGAATAAAAGGGGGCCAAGAACTGACCCCTGAGGGACACCCGAGAGAACCAGACGACTGTTGGAGAGTGCACTATTTTTACACCTTGAGACCTATTGTAAAGGTACCTCTGAAACCATCCAACAACTTCTGTGGAGAGTCTGAAGGAGCAGAGTTCAGAGAGAAGTGTCTTATGATTGACAGTGTCAAAGGCCATAGGTCGATATAAATTGCCCTGGCTGCTTGACTACTGTCAAGGGCCCCATGCAGGAAACCAGAGTACTCCAAGGGGGCAGTAGAGGTGCTGTGCCCCCCTTCGGAACCTGTGCTGTTGTGGGCACTGTATTCCATACTTTTCCAGGTACTCAACCAATTGGTCAGAAACTATTCTTTCTAACGCTTTAGAGAGGGGAGGCAGTATTGATATTGGGCAGTAGTTTGTGTGAAGTGCTCTGTCCCAACTTTTAAAGACAGGGGTGATCACTACAGCTTTCCAAATCAAGGGGAATTGACCCGGATGGAGAGATAGATTCATGAGATGTGTTAGCAGCAGAAGCAGATCATCCAGGGTCAGAGGAATAATAATAATAATAACTTTATTTATAAAGCGCCTTTCTTTAACCAAGGCGCTGTACAGCATTAAAAACAAATAAAATCAGTGAATAAAAAGCATAAAAAATTTAAATACAGCAGACAATTAATACCAATCCAAACGTTATTTAATCATCATAGGCAAGATGCCATAGATGGGTCATCAAAGCCCTCTTAAAGTTCTCCACAGTTGTGCACTCACGAGTCTGACAAGGTAGAGAATTCCACAAGGTCAGGACCACATACATAAAAGCATGGGCCCCTGATGTTTTAATCCGTATCTTGGGAATCTCTAACAACCTCTCGTCAGCTGTGCGGAGAGGGTGGCCGGGGCAGTAAGATAGCCCGGACCCAGTCCGTGCAGGGCCCTTGAAGGTGATCCACCACTGAATAAGCATCCGGTGCAGTTCGCGCAGCAACGGTGTGATGTGTCTCGAATGAGGAGTCCCCATCAACAACCGTGCTGCAGCGTTCTGCACTAGCTGCAAGTGGTAGATATCAACCCCCGGCAATCCTAAGTACAGGGAGTTGCAGTAGTCTAGGCATGAGGTCACAAAGGCGTGGATCACTGTCTCAAGGTTGCCAGATGGAACAAGGTGCTTAATCCTGGCGATGTTCCTAAGATGGTAAAACATGGACTTGGCGACTACCGACACCTGCGAACGCAGTGTCAACCCATCATTAAAGACCACCCCCAGATTTTGCACCCGTTCAGAGGAAGGCAGCTGGACACCTCCAAGACAAAGTCCAGAAGGCTGTCCAGCCACCGACCCCTCTGTCCGGTGACCCGGATCTACCACCAACACCTTAGTCTTTCCAGAATTCAGTTTCAACCAACTGGATTTCTTTGAGGCAGCTATTAAAGACTGAGCTTGCACTATCCTGGTCGGGTGCAAAAGACAGGTAGAGCTGGGTATCATCAGCATAGCAATGAAACCTCAGCCCATACCTTCTTACAATGTCTCCAAGGGGCAGCAGATACACCACAAACAACATGGGGGACAACACTGACCCCTGAGGGGACCCCACAAGGCAGAGAGAATGGGCAAGAGGAAAAATTCCCTGACACTACCCTCTGAAATCTGCCCATGAGGAAAGATTAAAACCATCTGATCCAGATAGGCCACAGATGACCCTCAGGCGCTCCAGGAGCACCCCATGGTCCACGGTGTCAAAAGCTGAGGAGAGGTCAAGAAGAACCAAGATGGAACGGCTCTTCTGATCCCTCGCCATCAGGAGATCAATGAGCACCCGAACCAGAGTGGTCTCTGTACGATGCCTCTTACGAAAACAAGACTGGAGAGGTTCATAGACATCGTGGATGGTGAGGTGGTTCTCCAGCTGTAGCGCAACAACTTTCTCAGTCACCTTCCCTACAATGGGAAGGTTAGAGACAGATATGTAGTTAGCGAATCAGTTTGGGTCCAGAGCAGCTTTCTTCAGGAGCGGTGTCACCACCACCTCCTTCAGGGAGCTAGGAAACTCACCTGACTCTAAGGAGCACCAAACTGTCTTTGCAAGGACAGGGCCAATGATGTCAGAACACCCCATAATCAGGGGGTGTTGGGCCCGGGTCCAAACTACAGCACATTGGATGCATACCCTGGGCAATCTGCATGATATCCATGATTTCCAGCTGGTTGAAAGAAGTCCAGGAAAACCGAAGAGAGGTGACCGGGCACTGACCACCATCAGCTCCCCTAGAAGGAGCCGGCTGGATCTCAGCCCTGATGTTGACCACCTTATCCGCAAAGAATCGAGCAAACTCATCACACTCCACTTGTGAAAAGGCTCTTCAAACCTGCAGACAGGTTGGGTTATACAGCCTGTCCACGGTTCGAAAGAGCTGAGCAGGTCGATTCTGAGTGGCAGCAATCTCCCCGGACAGGAACTCTACCTTCTTATGGGTGATTGCCGATTGATGGATTTAATAATGTTCCGTCAATCTAAGGTGGTCAGCATTCAGGGCAGGTTTCCGCCAGCATTACTCTAACCTTCATCCAGCTTTTCACAACTCCCTCAAGGTCTTGTCAAACCATGGAGACTGATGGCGAGAGAGAGAGAGAGAGAGAGAGAGAGAGGATGAACAGGGACCGGAGCAATAGAATCCAGAACCTCAGTAACTGCCTTATTAATGGTCTGAACTAAGCTCTCTGGACCCTCGCTTGGCCCCGGAAATCCCACTAGGTCTAATGCCGCCAATCAGGGCTCACATCCTGCAAAGGGCAGTATCTAACCATCTCCACAGGGGCAGGCCTATAAGGGGGAGCCTGGAAACTGAACCTTATGGTGTGGTGTTCTGACCATCTGACTGGTTCCACCACCAAATCAGAGGTTTCGATCCCCAGGAAGTATCTTAAGGTCCAGTGTGTCGCTGCTATGTCTGGATTTACCTAGAACCTGCACAAGATATTTTCTGGCTTCGGGGATGATGATTGCTTTAAGGTAGAAGAGTGGAGGGTGTGAAGGGGGCTTGTTAGATAAGAGTCATTGGTCTATGCGCATTGACATCAGATGCATCAGGGAGGTTAGGCGGCAGTGTGCTGCTGAGGTCAGTGAAAGCTTCATTGAAGATGCTTGTGATGGTGCAAGGATCCTGGGTGACTACCCTATTCACAAGTAGCATAGAGGGAGATGTCTTGTTATTTTTATCGATAAGGACTTTAACATTTTTCCAGAATTTCCTGCCATCTCCCCAGAAATTAGTAAGGCAGTCCCTATAATATCATGATTTAGCGAGTCTGATCTCGTGGGTGCAGTCATTTCTGGTCATTTTATATTTCTGAAGGTCAGCCTGTTGGCCTGTAGCCTTGGCTGTGTGCCAGAGATTATCCCTGGTGACCATGAGATTCAGCAAAGCAGGGGAGATTCAGGAATTTTAGGCTGTCTTCGTTTTTCGCTTTTTTTTGTCTTTTCCATATAGGTGTTTCTTCTCCCGTGGCGGGGTGGGACTGAGCATCCGCCAACCTACCGGGCACCGGGATTGTTTAGGACTGTTCTCTATGCATGTCCCGGCAGACTCCTGGTGCTGGCCCGGAGGCATCATCCTGCCGTGACCCCCACCATTTTTTCCACTTTTTCTCCCTTAAGACCGGGGCCCCAGACAGAGAGACGTATGCATGTAGAGGCGCGCATGCGCCCTCTTTCTTCAGTAATGGCCCCTTCCTCCCACCCCATTGACCTAGCGCCACAGCTCCCTTGGCATGCACTGCCCCCTGGCCTCCACCGTGGGGCAGCCGTGTGCCAAGGGAAGCCGAGAACCCTCTCTGGGGAGGAGAGCTGCCTGGTGACAGCTTAGTCCTGCACCACTCCCTCCCTCCCCCCACCCTGGACTGACCACCAGCTGCTCATGCTCGCTCCCGAACATGGGTCACCTTCATGATGAAAGGTAAAGCATCCAGCGCCTCAGCCCTCTGCACCACCAGGCTGACTTCACCTTTCATTTTCTAATCGGGGCATAGATGTTGCACGCCTCGCTAAACTTAGTGATAAAATAATACAGTGCCTGGTCAATATCTAAGGGAGAGTCGAGGAAGGACCACTCTGTATGGCTAAGGAACATCTTGAGTTCATTTAGCTGCCCCCACTTAAGTGTACGACTCATTATGAATTTGTGGGTGGGCTTAGAGGCGTTTATTGACCCAGTATCAAATAAGGGAATGATCACTAAGTGAATCATCTAGGAATGTGGTGTTGGAGATCCGGCTTAGTTGATTTCTTATGATCTAATCAAGCAGGGTACTGGAGCTAGTACAATAGTTGATCCTAGTGGGTGAGTCAACCAATTGTGTGAAGTTAATGCAAGATAGGGCATCCTTATATTGGACTGCATCGGGGTGACATCCAGTTGATATTGAAGTCTCCTAGAACAATCACCTCCCAGTTTTGCTTAAGGCCTTGTATTAATTCAGTGATTTTTGTGGAAATCAGCCGCTTGATCTCTAGGGTGAATGTATACAGAGGCAACTGTAAGTGACTTGCTATGTTCACGTAAGAGCAACCTAATAGCTAGGGCTTGTGCAGTGTTCCCAGTGTCAGTTTGAGAGAGGGCATGGCACGGTAGGTGATCTCTAACATAGATAGCACAGCCACTACCTCTTTTCCCTAACCTGTCCAGTCTGAAGAGGGGTGTACCCATTTAGAGCTATTGATACATAAGGGACCTTGGGTGAGAGCCAGGATTCCACTAGGGAAAGGATTCCAGGGTTTTGCTGGCTTATCCAAACTTCGAGCTGGTCAAAATTGGCAAGTACACTGCGGATGTTAATTGACACAATTTTTAGGGCTTGGTGGTTGTTTCCACAACCTTGAGGCAGTTGGGAGGGGGGGTCCGGGATTGGGGTGGATATTACCAGAGATCAGTAGAAGCATCATAGCAAGGTGTAGTAGGAAGCTTTTTAGGTAAGTCAGATTACCTTTCCGTTTATGATTTTTGTTAGCACCCTTATGTGTTGTGCATGGGATGGTAGCTGTGCAAGGTAGGTGTGTGATCATGACCCAGAGGTTGGGGGGAAAGTAACCATCTGGGGAGTAAGAACCACCATAGATATGGGTGGGGGCACTAATAGTGCTAGTGATATGTCCCTGTGTTAAGGTAACATTGGCTGTACATGAGTAGAACATGGTATGTTTGATTTGATATTTATGGGGGAGGAGAATCAGAACGAGGGTTAAAAAAGTTATGAATATACAGTGAGCCATAATTCGCAGTGGGGGGGTTGTCACAACGAAGGTGATAGACGACTAGGTGAGGGATGATAAACTGAAACAGAAGTGTAAAAAACAGTGGGAAGTACTTGGGGGGCAGAACCACGCATGAGGCAGGCAGAGTTAAGGTATAGATAGTCAGAGCTGCTTAGAGAAACCAAAGTGCAGGGTGGCCTAGTGGTTAGAGTTGTAGGCTGTGGTGTGGTCTCTGTACCAGAGACATGGGTTCAAACCCCAACAGTGTTGCGGTTGGCTGGGGGGGTGTAAGTTGATACAGTCGAGAATTACCTAATTAAGCCTTATTAATTGGGTGGGCCTACTGTTTTGAGAAGCAAGTGTAGGCTACTGTGAGACAAGACTTAGGGGGTTCAAATCCTGTATAGGGAGGGGGAGGTACTACTATGGTTGGGATTGGATTAGCTGAATAGTGAGGAATTAGGAGGCCTGCAAAACATCTTGAATTACCTATTATATATGATATGATAGAGACATTCAAATACCTCAAGGGAATAAACAGAGTTCAAGAGGGCAGCATCTTTCAAAAAAAGAGATGTGTAAGAAACAAGGGTCACAATATGAGGCTAGAGGGAGGAAGACTCGGGGGCAATGTGAGGAAGTATTTTTTTTTTTTACAGAAAGGGTGGTGGATGCATGGAACAGCCTACCTGAGGAAGTTGTAGACGCAAAAATGGTAGACGAATTCAAAAATGCATGGGGCAGACAAAAGGCAACACTAGTGGTAGGAAGGAGGAGGTAGGCTGCAGATCAAATAGGATCCGGAGTTTATACATTAGGTAGGGAAATGGGCAGACTAGGTGTGCCAAGCAGCCCTTCTCTGCCAGCAAATTCTGTGTTTCTATGTTTCTACCTCCTGATGGAAAATTGGCTACAGAACCCCATGGAGGCTTTACTAAAGGAGGAACTGGTGGACCTCCTGATAGGAAATTGGCTACAGAACCCCAAAATCAGGGGTTCATGAGAGGAATGTCTTACCATACAAATTTGGTCGACTTCTTCAACTGTGTAACCAGGGCAACAGATAGGGTACAGGTAGTAGATTTGGTAGACTTGGGCTTTAGCAAAGTCTTTGACTCAGTCCCCCACAAGAGACTGGTAAAGAAGATAAGGGAGTGGGGGAAGATTTGGCAACTTGGGTGGAGAACTGGCTGAGGGGAAGAACACATAGGGTAGTAGTTAATGTGGCGTTTTCAGAGGTAAGGGAAGTAACAAGTGGAGTACCTTAAGGGTTGGTGCTGGTCCCTGTCCTTTTCAATGTATTCATGTATTGTATCAATGTATTGCCCTAGATAGCTTTTGGCAGAGAACAGCAAGAGGAAGGAGGCACTGTTAGAACTTTACTACTCTACTGGGGCTTAAGAACTAGAACTCTACTACTGGGACCTTCAATTTAGGGTAAAAACAAACCAACAAACAAAAAAACAAGAGTTAATGTGTTTGTCTGAGTTGGGTGAATGGAACTGTTATCTGTGCAGTTAGCTAGCTGAAGAAGGGAACTGTGAATTGGGGGGAGTGGCTTAGGCAGCAGGAAGCCAGGTGTTTGGATTTAAAACTGCCCTAGATAGCTTTTGGCAGAGAGCAGCAAGAGGAAGGAGGTACTGTTAGATCTTTACTACTCTACTGGGACTATATAGCCCTCCTTTAGCTAGTTCCACTTTTATAGGCACAGGATTTAACTGACAACAGGAACTTCCTGTTTGGGAGCAGGAAGGGAGTGATCACAGAGGCACAAAAGACTCACTATCCTAGAAAGAAGAGAGTAGCTCTCCACCACCTCCCCCCCCAAGCTGCTGGAGGTCTGACTCTGAGCAAGTAAGAAAGAGTCTACTAAGGAATACAGGAACTTTGTGTCCCAGAACAGGAAGAGCAGGAGCTTTAAGGGCACGGAGGCAGTAGGAAAGTAGGGAGGAATAAAATAAAAATAAAAGAATAAACAGAGAGTGGAAAGAGTAAGCACACAAAACAACAGTTGAGGGGCCACAAATAAGACATGATGGGAGTGGTGCAGTGCGGTGGCTGTGGAGCGGCAGTCTTCCGGGAGACGTTCTGGAGGATGTGGTGTTGCCCCATCTGCAGGCACCTCTCTGGGCTGAGAAAGGAGGTTGCTTGTCTCTAGGCTGAGTTGGCCAGGATTCGGGGGACCTCCTCTCCCACCCAGGGACCACCAGGGCCGCCACCGCTGCCTCAGAGGTTGCCAAGAAAGAGGAGCAGTTGGACCACAGTGGGCTCAGGGAGGGTGAGGGTGGTGAAACAGAGTTGCATCCCTCCAATTGTACCTTTCCACAGTTCATACACCATTCTGGCACAGTGTGGTTCCTCTATGGAGGCACCCACAGCGGAGACCAAGGAGGATGCTGGGAACCTCCACAAAGGAGACCCACAGGAGGGTGGCATGGGACCCCACAGGGGAAGGAAACAGCTCCTGGTGGGGGACTGCATTGGTAGGAGAACTGGTGGAAGGGGGAGAGGGAGGTAAGGTGCCTACCTGGCACCATGGCTTGGAGGGACAGGGAATGAATCCTCAGGATCATGGGAGCAGCTGCACGGGTTAGGGAGCTGGATGTCATTGTCCACCTAGGGACAAATGACCTGACTGGGAAAGGGATCAGAGCAGTGCAGGAGGAGTTTGTGGAGTTGGGGAGGGGCCTTAGACAAGTAGCACGCACGGTAACCTTCTTGGAGTTGTTGCCTGTCTATGGCATGGGTAAGGCTAGGGTGCTCCACACCATGGGATTCAATCAGTGGTTGAAAAACTGGTGCAGAGCTCAGGATTTTGGCTTCATTGAGGACTGGGGGTCCAGCTGGAGGGATGCAGGCCTATACTGGCGTGATGGTCCGCATCTGTCCAGGAAGGGAACCAGGATCCTAGGTGATAGGTTTAAATGCTTCATTGACAAACATTTAAATTAGCCAAGGGAGGAGGCACTAAAAAGGAGCAGGAAATCCTAGCCCCCCCCCAAAAAATAAGGGTAGTTAGTGAGGTAAACACCAAGATAGAGAAGTCGACAGGGAGAAGGGCAGGGGTAAATGGAGAAAAAGGCAAAGGCAGTAAGGACAAGGATGGGGCAAAAAGGGGTAAGGCCATCAAAAAATGGAGGGCAATGAGTACCAATGCCCGTAGTCTAGGTAACAAGCTCCCTGAACTGGTGGCCTTGATGGAAGAGGGGCACCTGAATATTGTGGCAGTCACAGAAACATGGTACACACAGAACCATGACTGGGATGTCAAAATACCAGGGTAGACGATCTACAGGAGGGACAGGGAGTGTAGAAGAGGAGGAGGAGTAGGTCTTTACGTAAGGGAAGGAATCAAAGCAATGGAACTAAAGGGTAAACAGGGAGGGAAGGGGAGGAGAGGAGACACTGTGGGTCACCCTGGAGACCAGAAATGGCACCAAAATCCGCTCAGGGGTTGTATACAGACCCCCATCTCAGGGGGAGGAAATGGACAAGGAAATGAATAGAAGGCATCCTTAGGATCGCAGAAAAAGGGGAGATATTGTTGATGGGGGACCTGAATATGCCAGATGTTAACTGGAGCACCTTTGCTGCAGCCACATCCGAGAGCAAGATCATTCTCGATGCCCTATAGGGGCATGCCTCAGACAGCTAGTGTTGGAACCCACTCAGTCGGGAGCAATCTTAGACCTGGTACTCTCAAACAGGGACGGAGAGAGGATCTCAGATCTAGAAGTGGGTAGCCATCTGGGAACAAGTGACCAGCAAACAGTGTGGTTCATGATAAACACAACCTCTGTCAAGCCATACAAAAGTGAGGGTACTGGACTTTAGGAGGACTGACTTGGGCAAAATGGGAAAGTGCCTCAGAAAAGCACTAGCAAACAGGCAAGAAGGAGGGGTGGAGGAACAATGGGGAAACATCAAAACTGCCATCACAGAGGCAACAAGCCTTTGTGTGAAGCAAATAAATCAAAACAAAAGGAAAAAAACACTATGGTTCTCAAAAGAGGTGGCGGGGAAGGTTGGGGAGAAAAGGACAGCATTCAGGAAGTATAAGGAAACACAGAAGGAGCAGGAGAGAGAACTGTACCAGTTAAAGCAGAAGGGAGCTGGGAAGGCAGCCAGAATAGCAAAGGCTCAAACTGAGGAAAAGACAGCCAGCTTGGTTAAGAAGGGGATAAAACCTTTATAGGTACATTAGGGAGCCAAGAGAAACCAAGGAGGGATAGTGAAGCTTAAAAGGGAGGGAGGGTGGGCAGAGAGGACAGTGAAAAGCAGGGATACTGATCAATACTTCTGCTCAGTATTCACAAAAGAAGAGGAGGGGAGGTACCTAATCCTATCAATAGAAACACTCCGGATAGGGGAGTCTATACCAGTCCTTTCACAGAAGAAAGGATTCTGAAAGAACTCCTAAAACTGAAAGTGGACACAGCAATGGGGCCTGACGGGATTCACCACAGAATTCTAAAAGAACTAAGGGGAGAACTAGCGCCACCACTGACTACCCTTCTTAACAAATCATGGGACGATGGTGCGGTACCTAAGGACTGTAGAAGGGTGAATGTGATTTCCCTTCACAAAAGTGGGAGCAAAGCAGAAGCAGGAAACTATAGACCTGTTAGCTTGACCTCAGTGGTAGGAAAAATGATGAAATCACTTCTGAAAGAAAGAATTGTTGAGTACCTAGAGGCAAGCGGGGCACAGGACCCAAGGCAGCATGGATTCACAGCGGGAAGGTCATGTCAAACAAATCTAATAGATTTCTTTGACTGGGTGACCAAAGTAGTAGACCAGGGAGGGGCTGTGGACATGGCCTACCTAGACGTTCGCAAGGCATGTGACACAGTCCCACAAAAAAGATTAATAAACAAATTAGCCAGCCTAGGAATGGGTCCCAGGGTGGTAGCCTGGGCAAAAAAATTGTCTGGACAACAGGACACAGAGGGTAATAGTAAACTGAGTCCACTCAGAAGAAAGAGAGGGGTTACTAGCGGTGTACCACAGGGTTCAGTACTGGGTCCGATCCTTTTTAATGTCTTTATAAGTGACATTATGGTAGGACTAGAAGGAAAAGTATGCCTCTTTGCAGAGACACAGAGATCTGCAACAGGGTTGATACTCAAGGGTGTGTGGAAAGGATGAGAAGGAACTTGGCAAGGTTGGAGGAATGGTCAAAAGTATGGCAGCTTAGATTCAATGCAAAGAAACGCAAAATAATGCACCTGGGAAACAAAACCCCAGGGGAAGAGTACACAATTGGGGGGGAGAGATATTAACAACAACAAAAATGGAAAGGGACCTGGGGTAGTCATATCAGATGACCTAAAGGTAAGCAAAGCAATGTGAGAAGGCAGTAAGGATGGCTTGGGGGGATACTGGGATGTATAGGGAGAGGCATCACCAGTAGAAAACAGGAAGTTGTTATCCCTCTGTACAGACAGTTGGTGATAGCCCATCTGGAGTACTGTATCCAGTTCTGGAGACCCCAACTCTGCAAGGACATAGACAGGATGGAGGCAGTCCAGAGGAGGGCAACTAAAATGGTGCAGGGTCTGCAACAGAAGCCATATGAAGAGAGACTAAAGGAGCTTAATATGTATACCCTTGAGGAAAGGAAGGAGAGGGGAGACATGATAGAAACTTTCAAGTACCTCAAGGGAATCAACAAAGTCCAAGAGGGTAGCATCTTTCAGAAAAAGAGATGTGCAAGAACAAAGGGACACAATTTGAAGATGGGGGGTGGCTCAGGGGCAATGTGAGGAAGTATTTTTTCACAGAGAGGGTGGTGGATGCACGGAATGGCCTTCTTGAGGAAGTTGTGGGGTCAAAAGCAGTGGGGGAATTCAAGAATGCATTGTACAGACATAAGGCAGTTCTGGTGAGGGGTAGGAAGAAGTAGGCTGTTGGTTAACTAGGATCTGCAGCTTATTCAATAGGTAGGGAAATGGGCAGACTAGGTGGACCAAGTGGTTCTTATCTGCCGTCAAAGTCTATGTTTCTATGTTTGTGACATATAGGAAGCATCAAGGGCAAGATCTGCCTCTTTGCGGATGACATAGTGATCTACGCAAGACTATACGTGGAGGAAGGGAGAAGGTAACTCAGGGAGGATCTGGTCAGGTTGGAGAGCTGGTCAAAAATCTGACAGCTGGGCTTTAATGTGTAACAAACAAACAAACAAAAAAGTTAGGGATTCACACTGGAAAGAGGAACCCTAGAGTGCAATATGAAATGGAGGACGGTGGTACTGGAAAGGATCTAGGAAAGGAGAGCCTTAAAACAGCACATTGTAACAGAGATGTGGGCAAGGTAAACAGGATGATGGGTTGCATGGGGAGGGAGATAAGCAGTAAAAGGGTTCCATGTGATATAAGCGAAGATTTAAGAATGACTGAAAAATGAGTGACTGCATCTCGCCGATTCCTGAAATGGTGACTTGCCCAATAACGCAACCATACACAGCGAGATACCGCAATAGTCTCTGGGGGTGATCTGTGTGAAGAATTTCTAATACAGGGGGCTGTGCCCCTGCACTCCAATATTTATATAATCAACTTTGGGGGGGGGAGCCTGACATGACAGGGGACCACTTGGAGGGGAGCATGAAGCCATGACGGGGGAACCACCTACACAACTATCAGGCAGGGGAACACGACACAAAATAAAAAAAAAAAACTAAGTTGCAACACTAAAAAACAAAACACTATTCCCTCCAGCCGAGCTCCAAACCTGGGTCGCCCATACTGGAGGCATTACTCATGCCTCCACACCAAATGACCAGCTGGGAACTGCTTGGCCAAACATCCACCTAATGTTCTCCCTCACAGTACCTCCCTATCCCGGTTGCTTTATTCTTCCTCTCGGTGTTGTCACCCTTCAACCTGGCTATAACCACTCCTCGTTATACTGTGACAGTCATCATAATCAGAGGCACTCAAATTGAGTCGCCCATATCACTGGATAACCAGAAGGTGATCCTCCCATGGTACAAGTCACTGGTGCAGCCACACCTGGAATACTGCGCAAGGTACTTGAGTGCACACTTGAGAAGAGACTGTGACAAAGCAGAACTACAGTGCAGGGCAAACAGGATGGTCCATGGACTAGGGGGCAAGATCCACATTGAGAGGCTGCAGGCCTTGAACATGTACAATGTCAAGAAAAGGAGGAAAAGAGGCAACATGATCAAGACATATAAGAACCTGCACAGGATAAATGGGGTGGACGTTATGACGTAGACAGCCAGCTCTGAGTGCTGAATCATTTCTTTTTAATATAAAATGTATTACTGAATGTCTCCTGCTGAATAATCAAATGCTGTAGGAGTAACCTCACTCATCCCCCCCTCCCCCCAGATTTCAGCTGAGAGTTACAAGCCATAAGACAACTGCTGACAGCATGTGAGTTCACACACACTCAGTTTTTAGAGACAATGTGTTACATGGAAGACTTTAATTAAGGATCCTGTTTCTCTGAGTTAATTACAGACTTGTTTAAGTTAATTTTGTTAAGAGAGAAATCATAAAGAAGGTTTATGACATTGGAGAGGAACCTAGGTTATTACAGAGGGGTGCAAGGTTGTAAATGTCCCTGTGAAGCCTGTGTGAGGGAGGATACAGCATGGGATCAAACGAAGTGTCATTTGAAGGACATGAATTATGCTGAAGTTGCAGAATGTAATACTTTTGTATAAGATATATATTTTCATATATCCTGACAGGGAGGAGCTAGGTGACCTCCTGAAAAGAGGTGGGGTAAAAGCCAGCTATTAATTTAGTCTGTTTTACTTCACAGAGACACATTTTTACCTAGACTCTGACCACAAAACATCTTGGGAGCACTTTTAAGCAAGTATTTAGAGACTAAGTACTGAAGTAGGAATTTGCACTGTTTAAAACCTTGTTCTTTTAATAGATTTGTATGTCTTGTGATATAACAGTTCTGTATTGTTGTGTTTTACATATTCTTATCTATTATAGTAAAATTCTTTTTAGAACTTACTTGGTCTGTCTTTGACTTCTTTTTATTTGTAAGAAAAGTACAGTAGAATCCCGTTTATCTGAACCCCCGTGGACATGTGAATTATTTGGTTAAATGGGAGTTCGATGAACGGATTCATGAAAAAGTCAGTGACTCTTTTGATGGAGAGCTAGATTGCACACAGACACAAACAACCAAAATCGGGGATACATCTCGATCAAAACAAGCTCATAACAGCCCAAAAACTTGCAACATTTGGCGAAGTGCAAGTGCATTTTTGCTGGAGAGCTGCACTATTCAGCATTTTACTGTGTTTCAAATCCGTACTCCTTGGTGATAGAAATGCCTACATAAAGAGGGAACAAGCAAAATATTGAGGTAATATGGGACACTTGTATGTACAGTACGTGCGCCTGCCTCTAGCCTGCTGCTTTGGGCTCAAGCGGGTCGCCAACTGTTAAGATTCAGAAGCTGCCGCGCATGCACAGAGCTCAGGAGGGAGGTACACTACTCCGTCCGGTCCAGCTCTCGTCATCCATACAGGCAGCCAGTCTCTTGAGTTAGGAAAAATCCGCACCTTCCCTCAGCTGGGCTCCCTCCCTGGATCTTTATGGAAAAAAAAAAATCCCCTCCTTCCGGAAAGAAAGATGACTCTTTTTTGGGCAAACTTGGTGGAACTTTGGCGAGGAGGAAAAAGGCGAAAGAAGGTAAACTGACGCCAATTGGGAGCAGATTGGTTTGCAAAAGTGTTTACACGCTGCTGCTGTTGTTCTGTTCGATTCAGTAAGGCCTAAGTAAAACAGTAATCGGGCGCCACTTAGTGTTGAAAGCTAGTACAGTAATTGTAGGAGTGACAGGGGGACATAGTGCAAGTCCGTTAGATAGGGAGTTCCGGATAAACAGGATTCTACTGTACATGGTTATAGCAGACAATAGACATAAGTTTGAATGGTGATACCAAACTGGAAAGAGAAGCATTTTAAATCTGAGGTCTTTTTTAAAGTTTTAAAGGGTTCATCTCTGTATACCTGGTTAGGTGCCCGTAGGCAAAGATATCTGGCCCCCCAAAGACAGATATGTCTGAGCCTGTGCATTGGGTATGCTAACAAGAGGTTAACAGTTTGAATCCCTCCAGAACTTGAGACCAAAGGTTGATCCAAGCTCACAAAAACAGACAAGAGGGTTACCTTGTCTGTTACACTGTTCACAAGACTGCGCTCAGAGGTTGGCACTTTGGGAGTAGAGGGCCTGACCTGCTGAGTGGGTTTGTGACAGACGTCAGGGTACTTTTCTCCTGGAGTTCAACCACAGGGACGAGAGGGAACTCACTTATACTTGCAGGACGGAGATATAAACGGGACGTCTGTAAGCACTTTTTCACAGAAAGAGTGGTGGACAAGCGGAAGAAGCTGCTTGAGGAAGTGGTAAGAGGCCAAGTCAGTGAACAGCTTCAGTCAGGGATGGCACAGGCATATGGGGGTAGTTAGAAGGGAAGGAGGCAGAAAGATAGGGGAAGGATGGGCCTCAGGGTCAGTGCAGAGTAGTTAGGTAAGGTGAGCAGACTTGATGGTCTGAGGGGCCTTTTTTTTTTGCTGTCATTGTTTGTCTGTGTGTCTCTGTACCTATGTATTTGTTCGGATCTTCTTCGTTCATTGACTTTAATCTTCCAGAAGAAAAATCACATCAAAATCAATCAATAAATAGAGAAAGGCAACAGGAAACAGCAGTGCTCAGTTGTATCAGAGTGTTTTGCTGCTAGCCAGCATTTTTCTCTTTTTTTTGTTCCCCTCCTTCAGGTCGCTGACACGCACTGGGCCCCAAACACACATGTGTGCACTCTTATACCAGTGGAGAGCCTTTTCAACAATTTTTCTCCAAAGCATTACCCCCCTGATTCTCTGCTACTTGTGGTCATCTGTGTGGCAGACTAGCATTGTAGGCAGTGATCCACCCTCCCTGATCGAAGGAGATCACCTAGTTTGATGCCCCCCCCCCCAATCACACAGTTCAAACGCAGGTTGTTTGCCTGCCGCAAAGTCATAATCCTTTGCCTATAACATCATAGACTGTTGCCTCTGGATTATTCTGATATCACAATCACTTCAGGGCAGAAAAAGATTAAGTCTAATGGGCAAAGAGACTGTATTTATTCAGCGGTATTTAGAATTAAAGAATGTAATGCCCTGAAATTCAGATTTTTGCGGGGAATCCTATGAGGTTGGAGCCCGGCCTATGCCAACTGTAATAATGTTTGCAAGAAACTGGAAAATCACTATAAGGACTAGTAGGGCGTATCTGAATGCAGACATGGGTCTTTGCCAGTTGTTTTTGTACCGGTCACACAGTATGTTGTTAAATGTATTTGATTTTCTGTTAAAAATGTATATTTTTCTTCTGTTGGCAGCACTAGTCTGTTCCCCGTGCCACAGTGGCATTTTCAATGGCAATGTGCTTATCCCTCTTCAGGCTTCCTTCCTCTCATTGTTCATTATTTGGATACAAATGTTGGTCAAAATACAAAAGACCCCCTTCCCACCCACTCACAAAAAAAAGAGTTGTTCTACAAAATGACCTTGTTGAGGGTTCCCCCCCACCCCGAGTTATTTATTTTTCCTCTTGCCAGACCTTGTTACTGTCTCAGGGATTGCTTTACTTCAGTGCATCAGACTTCAGAAAAGCTGTCATGAAAGTAGGTAACTCCATGTAAAAATTGCTCAGCTCCAAGGCACCAAGTGGGCAGGCACCTGGTCATCATGCTGGCTACTCAGTGTTGAGTATTCATGCCCCAAGCTTGAGACAGTGGGAGCAGAGACCAGCAGGAACAGTGAAAGAACCGGGGGATGGTATGCATCACTTGTGGAGCGCTTTTGGTGTTGGCCTCTTGTAGGAGTACTAGGTGATGTGGCTGACCAAAACATTGTCACACACTCAACAGTACACTGCAGTGTGCACCCATACATGGAGGTGGATAAAAGGGGGAAGCAGCCCAAATAAATGTGCCACATGACAGCTTGCTGTGCTCCTCCCATACCAACTTACCCCTCAGTGCACCCCCACTAGCCAGTCCTTAAGATGTCAGAAAGCACTCACGTTCCCTGGGTGCAGCAGAGATAAGCCAACCCAGAAGGAGAACTTGGAGCTGGGTAGCCAGCAGCAAGAGGAGCGTTCATCTGACAGCGGGGATATGTGTGAGACTAAAGGATTGGGGCACTCTGGGGGCCTACAGGAGCATAAAAATGCAATTCTGGTTTTAGTCTTTGGTTAATCCCATTTGTGTCTTGCATGCAAAGAAGATACTAGATGTCACCTGGTAGAATGAGAACGACAGCAGCTCTAGACCACAAAACCTAGAGACCCTAAATTGGTAAACATAAGAGGAAATGCTGTATCAGATAAATGGATCTGGACATGAAAATGAACAGCAGGGATGAACAGCGCGGGTGAAAAGGTGTGCAGAAGGAAGTAGGTCTGCTACTTTAACCTTCCGCTGCCTCATTTGCAGAATGCTAGTGACTAATGGCGGCTGCCAGCTGGGGATTGCTTGTAAAATGCGTTGGGATACATGTGTGTATGTAAACTGTGTAATAAAACAGTTTGTCTTTCTTCGTTCCTCCCAATTGAATTTGATTTTGAAATTGCAGCACCAAAGCACATTCCAGATCTGATTTGGCAAGCACAAGGTATGAGGGTTGCTTCTAGGTGCTTGCTATCCTGGTAGAGCAAGGTAGAAACAAGTGCTGTGTCTCCTTGCCATTAGGCTAGCTAGTCCATTGCTCTGAGTAGCAGGAAGTGTAGCCTAGTTTTAAGAGTCTGGGTTTAATGTGTGCTGCAGCTGACAGTCTCTCAAAACCAAAGTTTGAGGACTGGTCAAGGGATTGGCAGATGAGATTTAATGCAAAGAAATGCAAAATAATGCACATGGGGCAAAAGAAAATCTAAACAACATATCAGCTGGGGTGGGGTGGGGGTGGGGGACGATATAGAATGTTCCAAGCAGGAAAGGAACCTAGGAGTTATCTCTGATGACCTCAAGGTAGGGAATCAGTGCAACAAGGTGGCAGAAAAAGCAAACAGGATGCTGGGATGCATAGGCAGGGGTATCACCAGTCAGAAAAGGGGAGGTCATAATTCCACAAGACATTAGTGAGGCCACACCTCGAGTACAGTGTCCAGTTCTGGAGGCCTTACCTACATAAGGACATAGGGTGGAGGCAGTTCAGAGGAGGGCAACCAAGATGGTGCAAGGATTACAACACAAAACCTATGAGGACAGGCTGAAAAACTTAAATATGTATTCCCTAGAGGAGAGGAGGGAGAGGGGGGATATGATTGAGACATATAAGTACCTCATGAGAAGGGACAAGGTGCAGAAAAACACAATTTTTCATAGAAAAAGATGTTACAGGACTAGGGAACATGGGATGAAACTGGAGGGAGGGAGATTCAGAGAGAACATGAGGAAGTTTTTCGTCACGGAGAGGATGGTGGACAAACTGAGTGCCCTGCTGGAGGAGGCGTTGGGGGCCGAAATGATTACAGGATTTAAGAATGCATGGGATAGGCATCAGCGGATCCTGGTATGGGGGGGAGAAGGGGACAACCTAGTTCTAGAGAAGCTTGAAGAAGCAAAGCTACATACGCAAATGGGCAGACTAGGTGGGCCATAGGCCCTTATCTACCATCAACATCTGTGTATCTATGACTTGAGGGGCTACTCAAACCAAAATGACTTGAGGGGCTTCTCAAACCAGGGCCCTCACTATATGTTTGTTCCCCTTACCATGACTTCAGTTGGGCAGTATTCAGAGGTATGGAGTACAGACAGTTTTTTTTCCCCTTACTTTTCAAGTTCCTTTCTCTTCTCTGTTTAACCCATACTTTGTCCTCAGTGTCCTACAGTATCTTTGTGTCTGGGTTATGTGCCTTTTTATTTAAAATGGGATTAAGAAAAAGCAAATTCTGCACTATGAAACAAAAAAAGACTTCCACAATAGAAGTCTTGTCATTTTTCCTATAACTGTAAACACTATAGACCTGGCAGTCATTTCTGTGCACTAGTAATCCCTTTGAATGCAAAACTATGAACCAGAAGATCCCAGGTTCAAATCCAATTATAGCCATTTGCTCACTGTGTGACCTTAAGCAAGTCACTTGACCTCCCAGTGCTGGAGTCCACCCAGCTGTAAAATGGGGGGAAGGAGGACTCCACGGAAACTGAAATGTTGCAGCTATGCTGGGCTATCCAGAGTAAACATACATAGTAGATGTCAGCAGAAAAAAAAACCTAGCTCCATCTAGTCTGCCCTAGATACAACGTTAGTTCCTACTTTTGTACAAACTGTAAAAAGAAGTGCACTACACCTGGCAGTGAGGAAAGTACTGCTGTGCAGAGGTTGGCTGTAGCTTTGTTGACCTGGACTTATGAGAGGGGACTGGGAGTGCCAGTACAAGAGAGCACTGGATATAGCACTGGGGGCGAAAAGACAAGGTCCAACATTTTGGAGAAAAGGGCATTTTTTTTTAACTTTTGTTTGCCTGTATATTTATAGACGTTTCCTTTTTAACTCAAAGGATAGACACAAAGACCGTGCAGTAAAGTAGAACAAGGGTCATCAACAGATGCATGCTTATTTCACTTGATTATTATCAATTACATTCACTTGTTTGACTACCCTGAATTGTGTGGGGGTACATAAGAAAGACAAAATTACAATACAGTGTTGGACCTACCCCTCACACTTGGCTTGTAAACAAAGTCCACTGAAACCGCTTATGAACAGTAAAGAAAAAGAGCCTTGGAAGCCGATACCCTGGTTTGTGTTCTTGTCACAAGATATACAGTAATTTTTAAAATTTATTTTTACAGGTTTAAAAACATTATATAAAACAAATTGCAACACTAAAATCTACTACACAGGAAATTAAAAAGGTTTTTTAAAAATGTTAGTTGCCATGTTGGTGCTTGTACAAAAAGATGGACAAAAGTGGTGGTTTGATACCTTTAATTGGACCAACAAAGTTTTAAAAAAAAACAAACCATTTCAGAGATGCTGCTGATGTTATTTTCAATCTTATCTAATTTACTGAATTGGGTAGGAAGAAGGCAGTATTATTAGATGGAAATCCTCGAAGTATGATGATGTTCCTCACTTTAACATTGCCCCACTTCTGTTCCACAGCATCCTGTTTGCAGATATTGAAGGTTTCACCAGCCTGGCCTCCCAGTGCACAGCTCAGGAGCTGGTTATGACACTAAATGAGCTATTTGCCAGATTCGATAAGCTTGCTGCTGTAAGTATTGTGTAAGATTTTGTTTGGTACCATTCCATTCCAGTTTGTACTTTCTAGAAGTACAGCCCTAAAAGGCAAGTATAAAGCCAAAGTACATATTTCTCTGATTTTGTTTTTTTAGGAGAATCACTGTTTACGTATAAAAATCCTGGGAGATTGTTACTACTGTGTGTCTGGGTTGCCAGAAGCCAGAGCGGACCACGCACACTGTTGCGTAGAAATGGGCATGGATATGATTGAAGCTATCTCGTAAGTATAAACTCCTCTAAGGAACTCAGATTCCCTCTGTAATAATTACCACTTATCAACTGTGGTATACAGATCCTTGAACATCATTCTTTTAATTGTTTTCTGGCTTCACATGCCCTCAAGGGATGAAACGAAGCACCATGAGAGTTGCATCAGAACACAATTCGTAGTGAAAAACTGGCAAAGTTGAGTACAGAAAAAGAGCTTTACTCTATGGATTTTGCCCAGAAAAACAAACAAATACAAAATAAAAATGCAATCTTAGTTTTTGCCTGCTGGTTCCACCTCTACCATCACTTGTGAAATAGGCAAGCCACCACCTTGCCCCACAACCTGCATATAAGAATATAAATTGGAGTATAACCAAAGGCAGTACAATGTGAATTCATGTACCTGGACTTCAGCAAGGCCTTTGACTCAGTTCCCCATAAGAGACTGGTCAAAACCCTAAGGGACCTGGGGGTGGAAGAATGAATAGCAGCTTGGGCGGAGAGCTGGCTGAGGTGGAGGACGCAGTGGGATGTAGCAAATGGTGAAAACTTGGATGTTGAAGAGGTAACACGTGGGGTGCCACATGAATCAGTTCTGGTCCCTGTCCTCTATAGCATATTCATACAGTGAAGCCCAACAGGATCAACTGCAGTGTCACAGTTTCCTGCATAACAAAAGGGACCAATTCCCATTGAAATTGCATTATTTACTGCAGTAACTCTGCTGCAGCATACTGCAGAATTAGGTTTAATTCTGGCGAGCTTCATTGTATGTGATATAGGGGAAGATCTGCCAATTCACAGACGACAGCAAGATCTGCACAGGGTTGGACACTTAGGAGGGGATAAGGGAATTAGAAGAGGACCCGGCTAGGCTGGTAAATGGTCTAAGGTCTGGCAGCTAAGCTTTAATGTAAAGTAATACACATTGGGGAAAAACCCCAAGGGCACAGTACTCAGTTGGGGGGGGGGGGTAGTACTGGAAAGCACAGCAGAGAAAAAGTGACCTGGGGTTATAATATTACCAAAACCTGAAATCCATGGTGCACTGCAACCAGGGTCGGACTAGCCCACAGGGCTACAGGGAGCATTCCGTGGAGGACCCTGTGGCTGGACAGCACTTTTTTTCAGGGTAAGTAAACCCTAAGTTTCCAGTTTTCCCTGGACCATGGGTGAGTGGTAGGAAATTTAAAAAATACAAAAAAAGAATCTGTACACTTTGTCTTTGTTTTTTTTTTATCCCCTAACCATGCCCATGCTAGAGTAGTGTGCCCTAGTCTAGTCCCTTGCTCGCTTGAGAGTTGTCATCATACACTTTGCATGTATGTCACAACACTTTCTTCCAGTTTCAGTCCTTCTGGCTGAGTAAGTTTTGGCGCCTGTTGCCACCATTTCCATTTGCTGCTGCCACTGGAGCTTGGGAGGAGTGCACGGTGGGCTGTGGGCTGGCTTCTCTTAATATCTGGGCTAGTTGCTAGCAGACAGTGTCATGACTTGAGTAGGTGATGCTAGATTCAGTTGGAATGAGTCGGGAGATGAACAGACTGGGCTTGGGGACTCAGGGAGTTGAGTCAGGAGAAGGACTGTGAAGTGAGATGGTCAGTCGATTGAAGCGAGGAAGTTGGGGAATTTTTTCGTTGTACCCCAGCAGCGATGCCGATGATAGCGAGAGGCTCCACTGGAGGCAAGCCAGGCCAGCTATTAATGGTGCAACCCGCCGCACCGTCAAAGTTCCGAATGACAGCTCATCGGCTCTATTCTGGGGTCTTCTTTGAATTACACTCTGGCAGGTGGCCTACCCTGTTTGCAGACAGTTGGAGGACCAACAGGGAGTGTCCTTTGGGCGTGGGACACTATACAGCCAGCCCAGGGGGGACCAGGGACTGAGTGGGTCAGGGTCAGTTGGAGACTCTCTCTCAGTGATAGACGGAGCTACTACAACAGCATGCCGGACACCCCAGAGGAGTCTGAGAAGTAAAGTAAGTAGACTGCTTTTTAAAGCTAACCCCGACAAAGAAAGACTTTTAGGGCAATGGACACATTCTGACCAAAAAATCGCTATTCTCACCAGTGGTGGCAGAAAGAATTGGAAACCAACTAGCCAGCATGGATGCTAGAGCGCAGAGCAGGTTAAGGAGAGTGATTGATGCTGCTGGTATGGGAACCAAACACAAGTAAAAAGATTCATGCAGTTAAAAAGCATGCTATCTAATGCCATGCATTTAGGGTCTCATCCCTGGTATAAGGAGGAAAAGGAAGACCTTTAGGAGGTACAAGAAAACAGGGAGAGGGAAGGACAGGGAGGAGAACCTGAACGTAGCAAGAGAGGTGACAAGGGCAGTAAGCACAGCAAAGGCATCAGAGGAGCTCAGGCTGGTGCAAGGCATTAAGAAGGGGGAGAAGGACTTCTTCAACTACGTTAGGGAGAAAAGGAGCTGCAAGGGACAGATAGTGAGGATTAGGATGGAAGGGGGATGGGTGGAAAAGGGGGAAGAAATGGCAGAAGCACTTAACAACTACTTCTGCTCTGTATTTATTAAGGAGAAAGGGGGAGATACCCAAGGGGGAGGGCGGAACAGAGGGGGAAGAGGTGACAGACGGGGTAATCACAGAGAGTAGGGTGCTAGAGGGATTGAGGGCATTGAGGGTGGATAAGGTGCCAGGACCAGATGATGCCCACCCCAGGGTACTAAAAGAACTCACAGAGGTCTGAGCGGGGCCCTTGGTAGACCTGTTCAGTGCCTCGTTGGATGCAGGGTGTGTACCTCAGGATTGGAGGATGGCTCACGTGGTACCCCTCCATAAGAGTGGCCCCAAGGATGAACTGGGGAACTATAGGCCTGTGAGCCTCACATCCATTGTAGGGAAGCTGATGGAGACAATCCTGAAGGAGAGGCTGGTGGCTGTACTGGAGGCCAATGAGATGCAAGACAGCAGGCAGCATGGCTTTGTAACTGGCAGATCCTGTCAGACCAACCTGATAGAATACAATGACGTGGTAACTAGACAGTTGAACAGGAGCCATGCAGTAGACGTCCTGTATCTGGACTTCAGCAAGGCATTCGACTCTGTGCCACATGGAAGGCTAGGAAGTAAGCTGGAAGGTACAGGGGTGGGTGCCAAGCTGGTGGGATGGGTAAGGAACTGACTAAGTGGAAGGCAACAGAGAGTGGTAGTGGGTGGGGAGTGCTCATCCCCAAGGGAGGTGACAAGCATTGTTCTGCAAGGCTCGATGTTGGGACCAGTGCTATTTGGGATATTCATTGCTGACATTTCAGAGGGTATCAAGAACAAGATCAGTCTGTTTGTTGATGATACCAAGATGGGGCAGTGGTAGATGATCAAGAAGGATGGCAGGGGTTGCAGGAGGATCTGACAAAGCTAGAGACCTGGTCGGACACCTGGCAACTGGGATTCAATGCCAGAAAGTGCAAGGTGATGCATTTTGGGGCTAAGAACCCAAAAAAGAGCTACCAGCTGGGTAGGGTACAGCTTGCTGTGACTAAGGAAGAAAAGGATCTGGGGGTAATCATAACGGGTTCAATGAACAACTCAGAATAATGTAGGAAAGTGGCCACAAAGGCCAATAAGATGCTGGGTTGTATTGCCTGGGGTATATCCTCAAGGAGGGGGGAGGTTATTCTGCCATTGAATAGATAGCTGGCAAGACCGCACCTGGAATACTGTGTGCAGTACTGGCGACCATACCTGAAGAAAGGCATTAAGTTGCCAAAGGGGGTGCAATGCAGGGCAACAAAAATGATCCAGGATCTGGGGAATTTACCATATGAGAGCAGACCGAGGGAATTGAACATATAATCGCTGGAGGAGAGGAGGGACGGGGAGATATGACTGAAACCTTCAAGTACATGACAGGCATAAACATAAACAGGATGGGGATGGAGGGACTTTTCAAAGTGAGGGAACGGAGGGATATGCGAGGCCATGCTATGAGACTGGAGGGGGATAGGTTCAGGAAGGAGATGAGAAGATACTTTTTTATGGAGAGGGTGGTGGCCGAGTGGAACGCGTTGCTGGAAGAAGTGGTATCCTGCAGAACAGTGAGCTGCTTCAAAAGGGGCTGGGAGAGGGGAGCAGCCACTGAGGTGGGTCCGGGGGGCTAGCTGCATAAATCAAGCAGACTTGATAGACCTTTGGGCCTTTATCTGCTGGCAAATTTCATATGTTGGTATAATGCACAACTTGGGTAATTAAATTACCCTCAGGGCATTTGCAGATGGCCCTAATGCCAATATGCTAAGCCATTTCCAGGTTGTACTCATACAGCAATCTCTACCTCAGCCCTAACATGAATGTATTGGAGGGACTAGGCCACTACTGGGTGAATGTGTCCCAATGGCACTTATAACTGATCGTGGAAAACCATCTGGGAAGGAAAAATGTGCATACGTATTTGAAAATGGGCAACTTATGGCTTACATAGTACAGGTCCCGGATTTTAAATAACTTCTACTTTACAGCCCATATTCTCTACAAAGTGGGGCATTTTGACACCCCTACAGTATATGTATAAGATGAGGAGAGCATGAAGGATCCCTCCTGCATATGTTATGGGAGTACTCAGAGGTGTGGTCAGTAATTCAAGCAAACCTAGCCCCCTTGCTGTGACTGCGAGATGCGTTAACCCTTAAAATTCCTTGAAATTTGTTTGCTAGGGAACTATGGAGACCTCCTGGTTCTTGGTATGCAAAAATACCATGTGGCTATGGTGGCAACTGTGGGCAAGCAGAAATTGCAAGACACTGGCTGGACTGAGAGGTCCCCTTGTACAGGTAGTGGCACAATGAAATGTTGGATACTCTGAAAATAGAAACAATTATTGCCAGCGTCAATAATAGGTACAAGATATATTTTAAATGATGGGGGAAGTTGCATATGTTAATTTCAGTGGAATAATATGGTAGGGGACCGCCAATATTAGAGGAGAGACAAAATTCCACTTATTGTACTAAAATTATATGTAGAATAGTGCTTGGTCTCACCTTTTGGGCTTGGATGTTTTATCTGACGGCTGCTTCCTGTGTATTTGAAACTAGAAGTAGCACTGTTGTTTTTTGTGTATTATGCATGAATTAACTGTTTGTAAATCTGCTATCACTAACCTATAATGCAATATTTCATTCTTAGATTATATGTGCTGTGCTGCTGGTTTGTTTATATATTTAATGTTGCCTTATTCCCTCCAGTCGGGAGGTACTGATGGTGTGTGGGGGGCAGGGCTGGCTTTAGGGTTTTGGGGGCCCCCAGCAGAATTAGTGAAGTCATGGGGCCTCTCTACTTGGCCCAGCTTTAGCCCATGTGTTTTACTGTAGCCCATAGGTGCAAGATTTTATTTGTGGTGATACTATAGGCAGGGAAAAATAGGTAGACTTGGTAGGCCAAGCAGTAGTTATCTGTCGGCAAATTTTATATTTCTTTGTTTCTATGTATAGCTTTAGTATAGCTAGTAGTATTTTAAAAACATTGTAGTAGAACACAGCAGTGTCATTTCTTGGGTCTGGTCTTCCCCATCCCATCCATTGCTGCCTGTCCATGTCATATTGACTGGATCATATAGATTGTTGAGGTATTTCATGACATAACCAGAAGGATCTGCATAGTCCTTCATTGATGTTTTAAAGATATGTTAAGATTAAAAAAATGTTTAAAAATGAATAAGGTAACCTTCTCTGCTTGGGGGCCCCCCATGAGCAGGGGCTCCCAGCTACCGCAGGGTTCGCTGGTGCCTAAAACCGGCTATGGTGGGGGGAGTGGGCTCTACACTACGCTAGTACCTTATTTCAAGAGAGGTTGCAGGTAGACTAGGTAGGCATAGACTAGTGCTAGCTAGTAGCCTGCTGTGTATTGTTGTATGTTTTTTTCCTTCTAGCCTATGTCACTGTGTGGAGACTGGAGACAGTTGACTGTTTTTTTTGGGGGGAGGGGTGCTTGCATGCTTGTTATTGAGTTGTTGCAATTTTAAATAATGTTTATCTTTATAGTTTCTGTTGTTCCTCAGTCCTACTCCCAGGCCAGCACTGACTTTAGTCTTTAATTTAAAATGGCACGGAGTGGCTGGCCCAATGGCACGGAGGGCTGAGGCAACACTGCCTTACCTCATACCACACCGGCAACCCGTGTTCGTGGTGCAAGCGGGTCACGGGGGGTTGGCCGGGGAGGGAGAGGTTCAAGCATCCGGAGAACAGCTCTCCTCTCCCGGGGCGGGTGGGGTGGTTGGCAGTCCCACCGGATGACTGCTCCCAGGTGGAGACCTGTGGGCAGAACAGGATGGGGATTCCAATAGAAGAGAGGGTGTTTCATGAGTCTGGGACTCAGCAATGTGTGTGCACCTCTAATGCATATGTAGGATTTTTGTGTCTGCCATTGTGAGGGGGCCCCTTGTCTACACCTTCCCTTGAGGCCCTTACATGCCCAGTCCAACCCTGACTGCAACAAGGCCGGGGGAGTGGGTGCAAATAGAAAGCTGGGATGCATAGGGAGAGGAAGTAGCAGAAGCTGGGAGGTGATCCTCCCACTGTACAAGTCATTAGTAAGACTGCACCTAGGATACTGCGGAAGATTCTAGAGTCCATACCTGTGGAAGGACTGAGAGAAGCTGGAGGCAGTACAATGAATGGTGACTGAACTGATCTAGGGCATGGGGGAAGGCATAGGGGGAGAGTTTGTAAGACCTCAACATTTATACCCTTAGAATAGGAGGGAGATGATAGAAAGTCACTTTGAGCACAAACACAGGTACAAGAGGAAATTCTGTGAAAGTGGTTTGAAGAAGATTCATATAGGATGACAGCAAAACACTTTTTCACTGAGAGTGTTGGTCAAGTGAACAAACTCCCTGAGGAAGTGTTTAAGGCCAAATCGGTGGTAGTTTCAAGTTGGGGTGGGACAGGCACATGGCTTTGGTAAAAGGGAAAGTGGGCAGTGACAAATGGAAGGGATGGTCAGTTGGGCCTAAGTAGTATAGTTACGCTAGGTGGGAAGACTGGATGGACCTCTAGACCTTTTTATCTGCTGTCACTTCCTATGTTTCTGTGTATCAGTGTGGTATCTCAGTTCTGCCAAGTTGTCCTTGGTGAGTGATGAGGTGAGTGTTGGTCCAGATAGCATTTCCTAGAAACAGGGGCAGCCTAGTTTGTCATTTGTATCCCCTCGGCCAGGTCCTTGCTTCTAACCTCAGAGGTAAGCAGGCACATGATTTAGTAGATGGGGAAAAAAACCCTGACTACGTACTGTATTACAATACATTGGGTTTTCCCTGACTGCATGAAACCTGCTGGCACCACAAGTAAAAGGGCTTAGTGTCGTCACTTATTGATACTTCTCTATAAGTGTGTTAAAAGCCTGCACTTGGAAAATTGGTTGTTGCCTTTGTACATTTTTTTGGTACAGTAGCTGGAAACAGCATGTTGGATCATATATAATTGTTAAAAGGCTCTGTGCTTGCCAACCCGGTAGCTTGGTGATAGTGCTATCCCTAGCTATGGAGGTGGCTCAGGTTTGGAAGCTTACTAAGCTTGCATGTGGGCCACAGCCATGGGGGTGGGGGGCAGGATAGAGCATCCCAAGGACTGCCCTCATCGCTCTCATCTCTTGGGTAGGGGGGACAAGTCGCACCACTACTTGCTTGACATCTGACAGGAGTCGGGTGCAGGCACAGCAAGAGCATCCACTTGGAGGCCCTGCTGTCAGATGCTGATATGCTCTTCATTGCATTATTGATGGCCATGGGAAAAAACTTCCAGCCGAGCAGGGTGGTGCTACGGTCCTCCACAGGCCCTACACCACTGACTAGGCTCCTGCCCTGGCACTGTCCGGATTATGCTCCTGAGAGGCCTGGCCAGCCATGACAGTCCCACCATGGGGGGTAACCTGTGGGGTAATCACCACAAAGATTGGGGTAATGGGGCTAGGGGGAACAAGGGCAGATAGGGGCTGGTGGATGTACAGGCGCATAAACATGTAAATATAGAAGTTGACGGCAGATAAGGATCACAAGGCCCATCCAGTCTGCCCATTTCTTTTTCTACCTTATGAATATGCCATCGGCTTTTGCTCCACAATTAAAGAAACAGGCTTTGTGCAGAGAAGTGCAGACTGGAGCCATGTTACCTGAAAGCCTCATCGAGACATACAAAGTACACAGAATGTGCTTGAACCCAGATCAACAAAAAAGAAACTATTTTAAATAATGAGTTTGATCTGATGAAAAGCTATCACCAGAAATGATACATCTGTTACCCCTGTTCATTTTGAGGAAGTGTGCTTCCAACCCACGAAAACCTTGGTGATACTGGAAAGGGTTGGGATTTAAACCTTGTGCCCTAATGACAAATTGTTATTAAATAAAAGCTTTGTGGTGAGTGGGACATTTTTCTAACTCTTCTGTTAGCATTTTACTGGTCATGCTATGTCTCGTTATTTAGACCCTGTCTACTCTATACTTTTAACTAGCCAGCTTGTAATTTCCTACCCTTTCCTAGTCCTTAGGTCTTGTCCACCTTCTTTCATGTATTTACTGTTGTGTTCCCACCTGCCTGTATTTTTCCACAGCTAGACCTGCCACACTGGTTAATACTGCCAGTTTTGCCAAAGTGTATGAAGGAACAACTTCACTTCTTCTGGCGTTCATCTGTGTGTTAATTATCTTCTGCAACTGCCCTCTGTCACTGTATTTGTTGGACAATACCCCAGCATTATGTAACTGAATGTTTATCTCTGCTGTATGTGCTTATTGTAAACTTCTGGTTTTATTGTACTGTAACTATTGTAACCTTGTAACTTTACTGTTTTGTAATTTCTGTAACCTTGTTGTATCGTTGTATTGTTATAGTGTACTCTCCCGGGACGTGCCTGAAAATAGGCAGGGTTGTTTGCCTAGTGCACCTACCCGGTTACCAAAAGCTAATAAATAAATAAATGTTGGCAGGCTCAATCAGACACTACACTGGAATCCTTACATTTTGATAAATAAAACATCTTCGTTCCAGTGTGCCTTAACAGAGCATGACAAAAATGAGGTGTTCTTCACAAAAGATTGAGCCTTTAAAGGAAAAGTCCCCTCAGCCTTTTATTTTGTCTCCCTGTGTAGTTTGCAGGCATTTACAATGATTGTCTCTCTTGCACCCTTCTAATTTCAACAGGATTTTATTGTAAATGAAGGTACTTAAAGGAGAACTGTAGTTAGCTAAAGCTCCCCAAAGCCTGACTGCCCAATTAGGCTTTTCGCAAGAAAAATCAAAAATTAAGTGCCTGCACTTACTTGCTATTACACTCATAAACTATGCCAACAGGCAACATGGAAGCGCTGTGCGGTGCCATCTCATGTTAGTGTGTGGCGCCACGCTGCTCACTCGGCATACAAGCGAGCAGTGCAGCACCGCACACTAACTCGAGAGGGCACTGCGCAGCACCTGCCATGTTGCCTGTCGGCGGAGTTTACAAGTGTAATAGCGAGTAAGTGCAGGCACTTAATTTTTGATTTTTCTTGCGAAAAGCCTAATCGGGCAGTCAGGCTTCGAGGGGTGGGGAGTTTCGGCTAACTACAGTTCTCCTCTAAGTCTGGTGTGAAATGCTGCTCAACTCCATTGCAGAGGTCATGACCTGACTTATGTAAGACATTCTGGAATTTTATGATGTTTGGTTCTAAATCCTGCAGTAGATGCACTGTATTGGTCAGTGCTGTTGCTGTCCTTTGCAGTCCGTAAGTTCTTGTCTTATGCTGGCCATAAAACTTTTCAAGGCATAGTAAGTGCCCTGCTGTTTTCGGTAGTTTAAAGTGTATCTGAGTTAGAAAAAATGCTTTTAGAGAATACAGGGACTTAAGATATATAACAGAACTGAATGAAAGTATAATTTCTGCTGGCGTGTACATGTACGCATCAACTCTCATGATGCCTTGCATAAGTGGGGTCATGACCTTTGGAATAAAGACAAGCAGGTTTTTCACACAAGGGCAAAACAGAGTGAAGCAACCTCATTTATATTTAAATTAGGATGACATTGGGGGTTGGAAGAGAGGGAATTATTGTTCATGCCTACAAACTACATAGGTATACAGAAAATAGGCTGAAGGGACTTTCCTTTTAAGAATACTGTCAATCCCCTCCCCATCCCTTTTTTTAACTTTAGCATATTTTATTGCGAGAGTTAATGCATCAGGTGGATCATACATCTTAAACCCAATGGGCTCCATGGTCAAACAACACAATACAATCATATTACGTGCTGTAAACCATAAAACAAAACAAAACAAATGAAATCTACATATCGCCCACCCCATCACCTCAAGTCCCTGAAGTCACAATATTTAAGTACAGTTTTTCTGTGTGAGTGTCCAAATAGCCTAGATAGTTGGCTCATCCTTCAAAATTCAGGCATCCCATGTCAAGTTATCCTCCTTGCCTTTTTCTGGAAAGGCTCATTCAAAGAATGTGTACCATTGAAACCATAAGTGTTCTGTAATTCTCTCCATATATTCTAGTTCAGTGACTTTGTCTTTCTACTGCTCCAGCTTGCATGGAGTGGGAGAAAGCCATTTATCAGTGAGCTACCACTTGCAGGATTTGACCCAATTTTTGAACACATTTAGAACTCCTCACTAGTGTTAGGAATCCCAGCACTAAGTCTGTGAAAGAATTAGGGATAGTGTGCCCCAGAAGCTTTTGGATACGTTGATGAACTGCCTCCCAATATGAGGTCAGCTTAGGCAGGCCCAGAAAATAGGATAATGAGTGCAGTGTCCCACACCACACTGTCTCCAGCATGCATCCGTGTGTGTTGCTGAATAATGTTTTGTTCTAGGGACATGGATATGTTGTTCATCCACACTTTCTGGCAGGTATCCTTGCCGCTTTAAATCTTGCGGAAGGTCTTCAAGCTGGCTCCTCCACCACCCACCGGGTGGTAAAACTCGGCTCTGCCCCATGGCGCCAGATCTTCCTTACCGCTTGGAAGCTCAGGTTCCCTCCTTAATGCTCTGCGATAAGACTGGTTCCTATTTCTTGATTACCGAAATTACTTCTAAGGTTTTCAAGACTTGGTCATTTATTTCCCTAATGGTCGATGGACAAATCGACTCCGGTTTCGGAGGTGCCCGTGTGGGCGAAGATGTCTCGGATGGATCCGCACTCACGTGCACCTACTGCTGGGCCTTGAGCGACCCGCGGGCTTCCGACCTATACTCTTTTGACCTCATCCTGGAAGACCGCGCCGCCTGTTTTGCAACTTGGGGCGCAGCGTTACCCTCCGGTAAAGTCGAAGGCCCGTTTGGCAGTTTCAGCGGCGGGCTCGATGGATCAGCTGAGCAGATGATCGCCCTCGGGAGGAGGGCACAGGCGCATCTTCGTCTTCCTCGGCCGCGGCATTTATCCCGCTCTCCTTGGGATCCTCCTATTCAGCTTCTTTTAAGGAGCTCTGTCTGTCTCTCTCCGCTAAAGGGGAGGGACCATCATCTTCAGGGCCTTCCTCTCGGTCCAAGAAGAAGGACCACAAAGGTAAGTCCCTCCGTCGACGCTCTTGGGAGCGGGAGAGGTCCCTCTCACCGAGTAGTCGACCATCGACTTCGGTCAATCCTTCTGCTTCAGCCACTGGTCTCACGGTGTCCCCGTCAGGTCAGTTGACCGAGACTCCCGTCGACGCAGTCGAGATTTTTCTCGACCCATCGGATGGGCTGTCGACCGGTGAAGCCAAAAACCCTCACTCCCCGGTTTCCCTGGTGGAGATTGAGGTTTCCGTGGACTTGCCCGTGCCTCCGGTTCCGGAGTCCACGGTTGAGCCCTCCGAGCCGAGGGGAGAGCGGGTTTTCCCCGCCCTGCCCCAGTACCCTCCTCGGAAAAGCCAAATTCACGGTCTCGGTCTCGGACTCTTCTCAGTCCAGCCGATCTCCCGCTGGTAGGCGGTCTCGGTCTGGCACCGTGGCAAGTGGCATTGCCGCCGTCTCGCCCTCCTCCTCGGACAGGGGAGGCTTCACGCAGGTTGCATCGGCCCTACGAGGACCTCATGTGGCAACAGCTTCTTCTGTCTGGGAGCAAGCCGACGTCGTCACCTTCCCCGGCTATCAAGTGGCTGTCACCGGAGCGGCCGAAGCAACCCCTTGCTCTTGCCGAGGCGCCTATTCCCAGGCCTGTTGCTCGACTGAAACCGGCTGCCCCACCGATTCTGGTGGAACCTCCGCCTCCACAGCCATTGTTTGGGGCCCTGACCAAGAATTCTCGGTCGGGTCAGGGGCTGCCCCATAGGCTGTCTGTTACCCTCACTCCCGATCGCCCTCGGCAGGTGGAGGGTGGCTCAGGCCCAAGGCAGCTCTTTGCGGACTCCTCTGAGTCTGACGATGATTCCTCTCTGTTCTCCAGGCGGGTCGACTTGGAGTCCTCAGGAGGTCAGTCGTTGGACGATGGCCCATCATCCTTCATGGGTTTGCTTAGGCTCATCTCGGAGTCCACCGGGATGCAGCTCGAGCCCGTATCCAAACGGGCCAAGTATCCCCTCACGGAGATTTTGGACCGAGGGGATTCTCCTACGGAGGCCTTTCCGGTGGCCGAGGCCATTGTGGGCCTGGCCTTGGCACTCTGGCAGCGTCCTGCTTCCTGCCCTGCGCCTTTGGCCAGGATGGCGAGGAAGTATGCGGTCCCTACCGGCTCCCTGTCTGGTTTCTCGGAACACCCCTCAGCCGATAGGTTGGTTACTGACAGCGTCTTCCGGCGTGCCGGAAGCGCCAGGGACGTGGACAGGCCTCCCGACAAGGAGTCCAAGAAGTTGGACTACGCCGGCCGCAAAGTCTACGCTGTGTCCTCCCTTGGCCTTTGTCAGGCCAGCTCGGCCGTGCTGATGGCGCACTTCTCTCATGCCCTGTTGGGCTCCCTGGATGAGGTAGTTCCTCATCTCCCAGCTGACCTGCAGACCACGGTTAAGTAGGTGCGGGACCAGGGCAGGGCGGTGGCCAAGCAGCAACTTCAGACTGTTTTGCACATCGGTGACTCTTGCGCCAGGTCAGTCGTGGCCGCAGTGGCTATGCGCCGTTGGGCATGGCTGAGGATATCCACCTTCACAGCAGATACCCAGCACAAGTTTGCGGATGTCCCCTTCCTGGGGACCGACCTCTTCGGCCCTAGAATGGAAGGTCACCTCCAGAGGATCGAAAAGTCCAATGCCACTCTGGACTCGGTCTCATCCACCCAGAGGGACAAGGGCCGCAGACCGCAACCCAAGCCCTTTCGTCCGTCTGCGCCCACGGCACGTCAGGCCCAGCAACATCAGGGTCAGCAGGCTCGCGCTTGGCATCCCAAACCCAAGCCCGCGGCTTCCTCCTCCAGGAAGCAGGGAGGCAAAGGCCCAGGTGGTCCCTCGGCCGGTCCCTCCTCCAAGCCTGCTCAGTGACGGGTTGAGGGGTGTCGCCCCCAACCTCGTCACCCACCCCAGGTTCCCCTCGTGGGGGGACGGCTTCGCCACTTCCTTTCCGCCTGGTCCGCTATCACCACAGACCGGTGGGTGCTGGAATTGGTGGGAAAGGGCCTGCCTCTGGAGTTCGAGCAGGCCCCGCCCTTCCAAGCCGTTGCCCCCCGGGGGGCCTCGGGGTCCACAGCCTTGCTGTTGGCTCGCCGAGCCAACATCGCTCTGCTCCTCGAGAAAGAGGTAATCAGAGAGGTGGTGGACCCCCCCCCCAGACCCGGGGTTTGTGTCCAGGTACTTCCTGGTCCCAAAAGCGGACAGGGGCTGGCGCCTCATTCTCGACCTGCGGACCTAAACAAGTTCCTAAGGTCTCGGACCTTCAGGATGGTCACTCTGGCTCAGATAATACCATCCTGGAATCAGTGTGTGGTTCTGCTCTCTCGACCTACAGGCAGCATTTTTCATGTCCCTATCCGTCCGTCTCACCAGAGATTCCTACGCTTCCGAGCGGAAGGATCCCTTTTCGAGTTCCGAGCCATGCCCTTCGGCCTTTCTCTTGCTCCCAGGGTCTTCACCAAATGCATGGCAGTGGTGACAGCATTCCTGCGGTGCCGAGGGGTCTGGGTGTACCCTTACCTGGATGACTGGCTGATAGCAGCCCCCTCCAGACAGGAGGTGGAGCGGTCCAGAGATCTGGCCATCCAGCTTTGCTCTCAAATCGGCCTCCTCATCAATGAGGCCAAGTCGGAACTCGGACCGAAGCAGGTGATTCTTTTCATTGGGGCAGAGCTCGACTCTCTTCGAGCCAGAGCACGGCTCCCGGCGGACAGGGCCGAGGTTCTTTCCTCCTTTGCCCAATCATTTCTGGTTGGGCAATCGCGCCCTGCCCGGGACTTCCTGCGCCTCCTGGGTCTCATGGCAGCCTGCACCAGCGTGGTCCGTTGGGCCCGCTGGCACATGCATCCCCTTCAGTGGGGACTGGTGAGCCAGTGGTCACAACACTGCGATCCATTGGACCAGCTAGTGACGGTAACCCAAGGGATGTGGAACGCTCTCCAGTGGTGGACCGTTCCAGCTCATCTGCAGGAGGGCATCCCGTTTCTCCGCCCCGGGCCGACGGTCTCTCTATTGACCGATACCTCTCTGATGGGTTGGGGTGCCCATCTAGGGGAACACGGAGCGCACGGCCTCTGGTCCCTTCGGGAGTCCCGATGCCATATCAACCTGCTGGAGCTTGGCGGTCCGTCTGCTCTCACCGCCTTCGCTCCGTTCCCTCTGAGGTCAAGTGGTTCAGGTTCAGACGGACAATACCACGACCATGTACTACCTAAACTGCCAGGGTGGGACGCGCTCCATGCCTCTGTGCAAGGAAGCTCTCTGCATTTGGTCACTCGTGCGCAGCCTGGAGGCGGATCTCCTGGCCATTCATGTGGCAGGAGCCTCCAACACGCTGGCCAATGCCCTAAGCCAGATGGGGCTGTGTCTCACGAGTGGTCTCTCCTGCTGGAGGTAGCACAAGATCTGTTCTCCCATTGGGGCAAACCTCAGGTGGACCTGTTTGCCTCCAGGGAGAATGCAAAGCTGAGGCTGTTCCATGCCCACCCCCCTCAGCAGGGCTCACTGCGGGGGATGCCTTCTCGAGGCCGTGGACCCCGGGCCTCTTCTACACCTTTCCCCCATTTCCCTTGATCCACAAGGTGCTCCTCAAGGCGAGGAGGGACAAGGCACAGGTGATTCTGGTAGCCCCAGACTGGCCCCGCCAATGCTGGTATCCAGATCTCCTCAGCCTCAGCTCCAGGCTCCCGAGGCAGCTTCCAGCTTGCCCGGACCAACTTTCAGTCAATCAGGGGAAGGTGTTCCATCCAGACCTTCAATCCCTGCATCTGACGGCCTGGTTCCTGAGCGGCTAGAGTTCCAGGCCTTGGGTCTTTCCGACGAGGTCCTCAATGTAGTTGAGGCATCCCGTAAGGAGTCGACCAGGAAATGCTATGCCTTCAAATGGAAGAGGTTTTCCATTTGGTGTCAGGGCAAGGGCCTGGACCCTTCCTCCTGTTCCTTGGCAAGCATCTTGGACTATCTATGGTCCCTTTCTCAGCAAGGGCTTAGGTCGACGACCCTAAAGGTGCACCTGGCAGCCATCTCTGCTTACCATGCATGGGCCGGGAAGCAGTCGGTGGCGCAGGAGAAGGTGGTCGGGTGCTTTTCCAAAGGCCTTGATCACATTTCCCCTCCGGTACGAGAATCTCCACCTCCGTGGGATTTACTGCTGGTACTGGCAAAGCTCATGGGCAAGCCATTCGAACCAATGCACAGGTGTGATCTCTCTCACCTGTCGTGGAAGACCGCCTTCTTGGTGGCTATGACGTCAGCCAGAAGGATGGGAGAGCTTCAGGTGCTTTCCATTGAGTCTCCTTACCTGGTCTTCCACAGGGACAAGGTTGTCCTGCGCCCCAACCCGAAATTCCTTCCGAAGGTGGTGTCGGAGTTTCACCTTAACCAGGTGCTGACTCTGCTGGTGTTCTACCCCAATCACACCTCGGAGGCCGAATATAGGCTCCATACTCTGGACCCTAGAAGGGCGCTCACTTACTATAAGGAGTGCATGGCTGAAATTCGGGGAGAGGTTCGCCAGCTGTTTGTCACCTACACTGAAGCCACACCTGGCAGACCTGCAGCCAAGTGGACGATAAGCAGGTGGGTCACCTTCTGCATAGATCTCTGCTATAGGTTGGCGGGCATGGAGCCTCCCAGAGGGATAAGAGCTCATTCTACCCGCCATACCGCTGCATCGGTGGCTGCTTCCAGGGACGTCCCTATCCAGGAAATCTGCAGGGCTGCTACCTGGAAGTCAGCACACATCTTCATCACCCACTACCACATCGACCTTGAGTCACGCGGGATGCTGGTTTTGGGGCCTCGGTTCTCAGTCTCTGTTCCCTAAGTAGGGGTGTGTGCCTTGCCTCCCTCCTCCTGGAGAATTGCTAGGAGTCTGCCAGAAAGTGTGGATGAACAACATATCCATGTCCTAAATACAGGTTCTACTCACCCAACAGGAGTTCTAGGAATGGCATGCTGTTCATCCACATGACCCACCCGACCTCCCCGGCTTCGATGCACTACCTGAGCTTCCAGCGGGTCAGATCTGGTGTCATGGGGTGGAGCCGAGAGTTTTACCACCCAGGTGGGTGGGAGGAGCCAGCTTGAAGACCTTCCAGCAAGATTTAAAGCGGCAAGGATACCTGCCAGAAAGTGTGGATGGACAACATATACCACTCCTAGAACTCCTGTTACAGGTGAGTAACCTGTATTTACTGAGGGGGTACAAAAGAATCTAGTTAAAATTTTCCTGTTATATTCCTACCATGTAGGCAACAGTAGTGGAGCCAGGTGTGGGAGCATTTGGGAGACGGGGGGCCATTCAGTCAATCATGAGCTCCACAATGGGCACTAAACATTGAATAAAGATGGTGGTGGAGCACCACTACTCACACTAGGGTAGCCAGGAGGGGCGACTGCCCCCCCAGCCCCCCCTCTAGCTCCGCCACTGGTAGGCAAATCTGTCACCCACCAACCTCTTTGCAGTCTTCTTTCCTAGGGATTACTGTAGGTGGAACAGAGATGGCACCTCTTTCCCAACTATTCCTGACACTCTCTAACTAATCCTGACTTAAACCGTCAGAGTGCAGCCGCATGTGATTTGCTCCATAGTCATATATAGGGCCTGATAAAACTTTGCAAAGGCCTACTGAATCTCTTGCGGCTGGGACATGAGTTTCTTAGTTGTAGGATCCTTGACTCTGTTAACTGCTTTACTAGCTTCTGCTTTCCTGAGTTGCCAGGCTAAGAGTTTCCCAGCACTATTGTCGTTTTCAAAAAGTCATTGCTGGGAGTACCTCAGCTGCCATTGTATCTACTGATCAAGCAACAAGGAGAGTCGTACCTCTCAACTGCTATGAATTCCGCATAGCGTTACGATTTTCACACTCAAATTTACCCTTGCTCCTCATAGGTGTACTGCTGTTCCTCATAATGTTAGAGCTATTTCTGAACATAAAAACTATTAAATCATTGAACTAAATTGATAGAAACATTCCTTATCACTACCTATATGGGACCCACTGTCTGTAGACATAATATTGTTTAAAATAAGAAAGTGCTACACATTCTGTCCCTTTGCTATGATTTTTGAAGTCCAGTGCTATGATTTTTAATGCTATGAGGTTGACAGGTATGAGGAGAGTTGTCTCTTTAGCTTCAAGCTCAGCTTTGACTGTGTCTCTGAGCACAATTTTATATTCCTTCCCCTATCCTGCTCAGCTTGAAGCTGGTGATTAGCCCACCCACTATCCCAACTAATACAAAAAAAGCATTGTTCTGCAGTATTGTACTTTTTGATTCTATTAAGACAATAAAGCTTCGAAAATAAAATAGTATCCTTCAAAACTGAAACGAAAAAGGCTGACAGTGTTATAAAGTTCACCCTTTTCTAACATGCAACAGCACCACTCTGCAGTAATAGCTGGAAACTGCTTCATGGAAGGGCAGCTGACAAAGAATTCTCACTAACCTGTTGTAGGAACATCATGGTATTTTCAATTCCAGGTTAAAATTTGTTTACCTCACTGAAAACCGTTGAATGTCTTCATCTCGTGATTTTTATTGACCAAATGACTGTGTGACCTTGATTAAGTCACTTATCTTTCCTCTTTGTATTACTTCTTCTTTCTCTTATTGTCTCTCTAATGGCTGGACCCTGAACTTTTCCTTAAACCACTGTCAATCTTGGGTGCACTTGATGGCTGCTACAACTCTTATACATGGCCGATGTGCTGTGACTCCTGCAGTGCTTTAACTTGCACCGACTACCAGAGCTGCTATAATCTTTTGTTCACATGGCCCCTTTTGGCACCAAAGCAAGCCATACTGGAGATGGGCCTTAAGTCTGTGAGTGGTCAGCTAGTTGGTGACGGCAGTGATGTGGTCAGTGACACTCGATCCACTGACATCATTTCACCCGGTTGCTATGACATCGCCCCAATGTCTCCTTGCCGAGCTATGTGCCTGCCCCCTCAATGCCCTTACCCCCATGTCCACCAAAAGGACAGGGGGACTGGCAGAGGGAAACACAAAATTATGCACGGGGAGGTTAAAAGGCTTGCTCAGATGACTGCCCTGATGTCCCAGCACTGCCATGCCGGTGACTCCAGTTCAGAAACAAGCTCAGAGAGCCATGTCATGAGGCAGATATGGCCATTGTAAGTGCCACTTGGCAGTATGCCATAGTTGGGGTAGGTTGGCTGTGGGCTCATCACAGCAGCCCCTGTGGATGGGCCAGGGAGCTTGATCACCTGTAGGAGAAGGGAGGGCTCAAGGAATAAAACTAGGTGTAAAATCCCAGCTCTTACCATGGATGACAGCTGCTGCAGCCCTGGACGTGGGGTCATCACACAGATCACCACTCAGTACCAGATGCTTTACTGGGCTGGGGAGGACAGCCCTCACTCGGACTCCCTGCCAAAGAAGGGAAGCCTTGAGGGACAGAGGCAGCAGTAGGATAGTGTAATGATGGGGCTAGCTGGTTGTCGGTAGAGCTTGACTGTAAGGTGAGGCAGGCAGGGAGAAAACCTCTTTCCAATATGTTAAACCATCCCACTCTAGCTTACCCCCTGAAATCTTATGAACAATCTCCTCTTGAAATTCCTAGAAGTTCCGCAAAAAAAAGGGGAACTTTCCTTTGCGACATCTGCACCCAAAACTTGGAACTCCCTTCCTCTAAATGTCAAACTCTCCAAATCCCACCAAGCTTTTAAAAAGGGTCTTCGCTCCTTCCTTAGGGACTCTGACATTTGCTCCTGCGCTAACATTTCCATGACTCCCAACTAGCAGCTATACCTGCTCCTCTAATGGCACTTACTCTCATATCTGCACTATTCACTTGCCTGAATACTGTCTCCTCAATATTGTATCAAAATGTTAGTTGACCCACTGTATTAACTGGCTTGTGGACACACTGCTGCATAAATCAGTTTGTGGCTTGGATATTGTACTCCTGCTTGTGCCGCTGCATGCCATTCTGCCTGGTTGTCTGCCTGAAAATAGTGAGCATTCTTGTCTAGCGCACTTAATTATTATATTTCTCTGTTCTTCCTGCCATTTTAACTGTCTTGATTCCAATTGTAAACACTGCTTTGTTGTTCAAATTTTGCTTAATTCCTGTTGTGATATTCCTATTGTATTTCCTGTCTGTACAATGTTCCATTGTTTGTAACTCTTGTGGGTCATGGCTGGAAATAGGCAACATTCTTGTGTAGTGCACTTACCCAGTAAACAAAAACTAAATAAAAAATAATATAAATAAAACCCACTATGGAAAAACAAAACATGGCTTCCTCAGGGTTGGTTCCACAATGTTGGCTTGAAAACCAGATGGGCGACCTACATTACAGCAACACCCAAATGCTGACAGCAATAATGTCGCCCGGCAGTTGTGCCACCTGACTGCCATGGCACCCAAAACACTGGGGCACATCTAGGCTGTTTGAGGGGGGCTTTACCCCTGCACCGTCCCCTTGGAAATATTAAATAATCACCGCTGGGAGGGGGGTGTTACTGGGAAGGGAGGACAACACTGGCTCAGCGCTGTGGGTGTACAGTGCTTCGACAACCAGTTCGGCACTGTGAGTATTAAACTGGTTGCAGTGCACCCTTGGCCATTGCCGTAAAGCCGTCGCTGTGTTCACAGTAACTTAGTGGCAGTTGTAAGAATCAAACCTGGGCCTGCTGTGTCTCCATTTGCACTACTCTGTACTCTAACCACTAGACTACACTGCCTCCCAGTTGGCTATATAGCCCTCTTCAAAGAATCCCACCAGGTGAATGGCATATCATTATAGACCCTCTTCACAATGAAAGCCAGCATGCGCAGACAGTAAGTCACGTGTCTGTAGCTTGTGGAGCTGTGCCCCCTAATTTCTGTTTGCACACATAGCATGCTGACAGTATTCATGGACCACAGAGGAAAGCAAGAGCCAGCACCAACCAGACTGTAGGGTGCACATTAAATAGGAACTACAAAGACCAGTTCTGAAAACAGGATTTACCTGATAAGTGGCACCTTCATCAGTGCAAGTACACAGCACTAAAACAGCAATGTAAACAGTGACTCCAAATGTTGGTAGATTACAAATGCCATACATACATAGTCAGTCACCCCTTATATTCAGACCCCCTGATAAATTTCTCGCTATCCCGCTCTTAGGATCAACCATGGTTTTACATGGTTAAACCATGGTTATTATACATGGTTAGCAACTTCAGTCTGGCAAACATTCACTTTTACCTTGCTGCCGTACTTATCAGGGTCAAAGATCCTTTGCCTGCAGGGCCCCCAGTTGGTTGAACATGCTCAGCAGTGACCTCTCATCTCTGTAATTGCTTGGACCATTCAAATCCAAACTCTGCCTTGACTTCGCTGCCTCCCGCACCTGTGACTGCCTTATTTAGTACTTTTTCCTCCATGCACTGGGGCCTCATTTCTTTCCCGTCTTGCACCTCCTCTTCTCACTTCAACCCCACCCCACCTCTTGTTTCTTCCTCACTTTTTCCTGTCTTTGACTCCTTCGCTTCTATCTGTAATATGGCAATGCCTCTCGCTGCACCTTTCCCATATTTCCCTCTTTACCTGCCTCTCCTCATCTACATTGCCTCTTTCTTTAATATGACAATGCCTCTGGCTACACCTTTCCTATATTCCCCTCCCTCGTTCTGTACCCCATCTACTGCTTTTCAGAACTGTATTACTAGTTTAGCCTGAATGTTTTTATGTTTGCTTGCACGCATGTGCAAGAAACATAGTGCCATCATCGGAGATTTCGGAGGTGTGTCACCTCCTCCTCCAATTCAGTCAGTGTGTTGGCAGGCTCGGCCCCTGTAAGCCAATGCATGCTGGAGCTGTCTATGACAAGCTCCAAAATGCAGTGGCATACAGTTGAAAGGAGCTACACTTGAGTGAGCAGCGATAAGATATCGGCTGCTCGCGCTCTCCCACACACACAGAGCACGCGCGGCGTGCGTGCCCCGCCTCGCGCAATGCACTGTATAGCCGACGGGTGCCCAATCTCCATCGGCTGAGCTGCGTTCCCCGCCTCCCCCCAAAGCCTTTCAAATGCCACGCTGGGTGCCCACCCCAGCGTGGCAATCAATGATATAGCCGATGGGGTGCCCAATCCCCGCCGGCTCCACTGTCCTAACCCCCAGTAGTAAGTGCCACGCTGGGAGCTCACCCCAGCGTGGCAAGCGATCCTAGGCCAGCGGGGTGCCCAATCCCCGTTGGCTGAACGCCCCCAACCATCTTGTGCCACGCTGGGAGCCCACCCAGCGTGGCAAATGTCCCACTGCTTCGTTTGTTTTTTTTTTACCCTGAAGAAAAAACGGTCCCACGAGTCTCCTGGCCCCTCCCACAACCCGCACTCCACCCACTGCGCATCCAGCCTCCCACCCCCTCACCCCATACTTACCTCCAGAGCTCGGTGCGACGATCTTCGGTGGACCGGGAACACGTCTGCACTCTTCAAAGCCGACCGCGAACTGAGGAAATGCCGGTAAGCTGTATAATGGGCTAGATGGGGGGTTTCAACTTTGTTGCATATCTCAGGCATTTTTTGGAATTTTTGCACCAAATTTTCAACATGGGGTTTTTGGGACCCCTTCTCATGATTGCTATCACTGTCATGGCATTATTCGGGCCCGAAGGGTGATTTCGCAGTCACTGCGCGAAATCACCCTTCGGGCCTGAATAACGCCATGACAGTGACATCATTCATGAGAAGGGGTCCCAAAAACCCCATGTTGAAAATTTGGTGCCAAAATTCCAAAAATGACTGTTTTACGAGCGAGCATTGCGCAGTTCCTACGCAGGCTCGTAAGTTCGTGAATTTCAATATTTTCACTCCAGATTTTCAACATTGCCATTTTACCACACCTTCTTATGAGTAGTACAGCTGTCATTTTTCATATCTCACCCAAAATGTGTTTCCGCCCATGTAGCGCACAATGGCGCAGTCGGTGTGCGAAATCAATGTACGGGACAAATTAAGAAAATCACAGTGACATTGTTTTGAGCAGAGGTCTTAAAATGGCTATGTTGAAAATTTGGTGAAAAATTCCTCAAAATGACTGTTTCTGGCGTCGTTGTGCAGTTCCGCATGCTCGTAAGGTCGCGAATTTTCAATATTTTCACTCCAGATTTTCAACATTGCCATTTTACCACTCCTTCTTATGAGTAGTACAGCTGCTATTTTTCACATGTCACCCAAAACGTGTTTCCGCCCATGTAGCGCACAATGGCGCAGTCGGTGTGCGAAATTAATGTATGGGATAAATTAAGAAAATCACTGTGACACTGTTCATGAGCAAAGGTCTTAAAAAGGCTATGTTGAAAATTTGGTGAAAAAATTCAAAAAGACGTGTTTTCGCACATGTAGCGCACAATGGTGCTGTTGGTGCTGAAAGCAATGTTTAGGACAGATTAAGAAAATCACAGTTACACTGTTCATGAGCAGAGGTCTTAAAATGGCTATGTTGAAAATTTGGTGACAGAAGTCCATAAAATGACTGTGAACGAGTGAGCATTCATGAGTTTCCACGCCTTGTTACTTCATGACTTTGTAATATTTTCAGTCCAGATTTTCACCAGTGACATTTTCCACACTTCCTTATGAACAGTACGGCTGTCATTTTTCACAACATGGCTGAAGTGTGTTTTCACAGTTTCAGCGCAGAGATGCGTGGTTGCTGTGGGAAATCATTGTTCGGCACAGATAAAGAAAAACACAGTGACACTGTTCATGATCGGAGGCACCAAAATGCCTGAGTTGACAATCTGCTGTAAAAAATCCCCAACCTAATAATATTACGGATGTGCGTTGCACAGTTTCTATGTACGCTCGTGACTTCACCATTTTTTTAAATATTTTTACTACAGATTTGCAACATTGCCATTTTTTACACCTCCCCATGAACAGTACAGCTGTCATTTTTTACATCCTGTTCGGAATGTTTTTGCACCTGTGGTGCTAAATGCCGTAGTCACTGTGCATAAACAGCTTTCGGCTAACAAACTGATATTCCCCTGTTCATGAGGTGGGGTCAAAACAAACATGTTGAAGATTTGGAGTGAAAATACCAACGAATGCCTGAGGTATTAGGGTTTCCAACTGTAACCAACCCTGTAGAGAATGATAGGCATCAGGGGTGTGACTTGGGATTCTTGCCTGTGATGCTCATACCATTCCACACCTGCAGTCAGTGAGAGGCATCGAGGTATGCCTTGGACTCTTAGGCCCCAAACTTCACTCCATTCTCCTATATCGCACCCATCTCACCATATTTCCTAATGAAATGGGGTGCGCATAAGGGCCAAATACCCCACGGAACACTGTGACACTTGTCAGTGTCTGCAGGTTGGGGTGTGGTGAAATGGCGTGGCCGTTATGCCTGACGACCCAAACGCACACCCTAATGCCTGTCACTCTCTGCAGGGTGGTGGTGGGGTTGGCTTCAGTTCAATACTTCACTGCCATTCCTATTACGCAGCTCTGTAACTTCTACACTACCACTGCCAATGCCAGCAAGCAAACATTCGGCATTGACAAATGCTTGTTTAATCTAGCCTGAATGTTTTTTTTTTTTCTTTTTAATCTCATACATGTACATGCTGTTATACTGTTTACCATGCCTATGTAACTCAATGTCTTGTTTACTTCTGTATTGCACCTTCTTTGACATGGAACCTTTGTAAAACAGCCTTGGTTCAAAGGTACTTGTAATCCTAGATTTAATAAATAAATAAAATACCTCCATAGTCGTCTGTCAGTGAAGGAACTGAGTTTACAGTCAATTAGGGCCACTGGCTTGCAGAGCTGTTCAATCTTAAAGTTCAGGCTGTTCATGCATGGCACTCCTTCCCTAGCTGGGCCCCCTCCATGCTTGCAGGCTGGGAATCTCACTAGATCATCATTTCCATAGGTCTAGCACTGTCTCCAACTGTTGTAGATCTTTTCAGCCAACCCATTTTGCAAAGGGTATCAAGAGTAATCAGCACTTAAAAAATCTGCTTTCATCAATATTGTATATTTGCCTTTTTAAAAGAAAAGAACAGTAAAAATAAATCTTTACGGAAAGTTGGTTGAGAGCTCCAGGCACATACATCTAGTTGTGCTGAGATGCAAGTGTCGCTCCCCAAAATCGCATTTTTTTTTTGTAACACCGTCAGGAATAGAAATCCAAGGACCAGATATTCAGATGTTAGCAATGGCGCAGTCCGGGTTTGTGACTTGCGCTGGGGGCATATTCAGAGGCTCAGGTAGCGTGGCCTAAACCCATTAGCACCTAGGTGCTAACATAATGCTGCGCCCATGCAAATGTGGGGATCCTATGCTACATATGGGCGCAGTGGCATGTTAAAAATTTGCGACAGCAGTAAATGGCCTCAAAGCGGCACTGTTTACTGATGCTAAAAACTACCTCTTAAAATGACACTAAGCCCATGCCCTTATCTCACCGATGGCAGGGCAGCTATACTGCAGTCATACACCCCAATCACCTGTCTTGTGTCAAGTAGAGATATCCCTGGTGTCTTGTGGCACCCTATCACCTGTCCCACGTTAGTGGAACATGCCAGTTCAGTGTGTTCAAATACCTGATGTCTAGTGGTGTCCCCCCATACATTCATGCCAATCCAGTGTTTAAATCCCTGGTGTCTGGTGGCACCTCCCACCCCTCCCCTCGAAGCATCTATGTACAATAAGATGAACCACCCTGGTGTCCAGTGGTACCCCCTGCCCCCTTGCATGCCTGTTGACATACAGAACAATATGCATTGGCGATCCAGTGTCCAAAGAGGTGAGAGGAGGGCTGTGCCAGTCACTGTATCGGCAGCCTCAACGCATCCCCAGAGAGACTGGTAAGGGGGTTGGATGGGTAGTGTTCCGTGAGCAGATGTGGAGGATGGTGGGGGGGGGGGACACTGGACTGTCATGTGTGCTGTTCTGTATGTTGACTGGCATTCGGGAGGTGGTGGGGGATACCACGATTGACACCAGGCAGCCTGTCTCATTGTACATGGGTGTTCCGGATGTGGGGGTGCCACTAGACACCAGGTATAAGAAAACAGAACATGGGAAGGGAGTTTGGGGGTTGGGGGGTATGTACCGAGACATGGAATGGGTGTGCCACTAGCCACCAGGGATTTGTGATCACTTACTTGTGACACATGTTGGGGGGTGAGGGTGCCACTAGACAGCAGGGGTGCTGGACTGTACATGGGACAGGCGCTAGGGGTGCCACCAGGGATTTGTGATCACTTGCTCAGAATGGGTGTTCAGGGTGTGGTGGGTGCCACTGGACACAAGGGATACTGGACTATACATGAGATTGTTTGTTTGGGGTGGGGGGATGCCACTAGACACCAGGGATAAGAAACTGAATGCGGGATGGATGTTCTTGGGGTGGGGGGTGCAGCTAGACACCATGGATAATGACAGACACCCACTGGATAGGTGCTTATGGGCTGCAGCACACCATGCAAATGAGCCCATAATGGGCATGCAAAGTGCCCCTTAGCACCATGCATGCCCATTGGATTCATTTGCATGTTGTGGCTGAATATAGCACACAGGAGTCTCGGTACTATCTGTTCCGGGAGGCGGTTTTCATTGTGGCTAGATACAATCTAAGTCCATGTCAGGGCAGTGTGGTTCTATGTGATAAGAGTGACTTCATAATAGTAAAAAAAACAAAGCGTGAGTGCACATCACCAAAAATGAAAATGGCAATGAGCACTACAGCCACGGTACAAAACAACGTAGAGTGCCCACTTGTGCTGGGAAGTGCAACATGTACTAACTTTTAACTAACTATTACACAGGAGTGGGAGAGAACACTGAAGAATAGGGAAAATTCAGGAGGGGGGCTACTCCAGGGGTGTGAGGGGACAGAAGTTGGCAGGTGGGAGAACATTGGGGGGGGCAACCTGCTGGTGGGGGGAACAAAGTCAGGAGGGTGGGAAAACAGATGTTGAAGGAAAAAAAAAACCTACTAAACAGCGAGCCTAAAAAAAAAAGTATGTCCCATAGCCAGCCCTGAACCCGGGTCTGTCAGCTACAAAGGCAATAACTCTCACCTCTACACCAGACAGCCAGCTCAGAAGTGGCCCAATCAACAAATCCCTATGTATTGCACAACAGTAGTACTCCCTACCAAACAAAAATCATTAAACTTGCAGTGCGCTATTAAGCACACATAGCGCATTTCATAATTGTTATTTTGACATTGCTGAAATTGGCTCACTTAAAATGAATCACTCTGTTCATGGGATACTGGGCAGTGCAGTGTTACTTACACTACCGGTCAAAAGTTTTAGAACACCCCCATTTTCCAGTATTTATTGAAATTCAAGCAATTCAAGTCCAGTGAATAACCTGAAATGGTACAAAGGTAAGCGGTAAACTGCTAGAGGTTAAAAAAAAAAAGATTAGGTTAGCAAAAACTGCTTTAGAGAAATTGCAAAGAAAGCCAAGGTGTCAGTGAGTACAGTTTCCACACCATCAAAGGCACTTGGAAACTGGAGGAAACTCTGATAGGAAAAGTCTGGCAGACCCAACCACAACAGAATCAGAAGACAAGTTTCTGAGAGTCAACAGCTTGCGTGATGGGTGGCTCACAGGACAACAGCATAGAGTGACTGGCTGCACCCTGAACCAAAAGAGGCTACCAAAGCATTTGCAGCGCCATGCAATACCCTCTGGTCTATGCCTAGTTGGTCAGGGGTTCATCCTACAGCAAGATAATGACCAAACATACCTCCAGGCTATGTAAAACTACCTTCAAGGAAAAGAACAAGGCAGTAGGCTTCAAATCATGGAATAGCCAGCACAGTCTCAGACTTAAACCCCATCGAGCTGGTTTGGGATGAACTGGACAGAAGGGTGAAAGCAAAGCAACCTACAAGTGCAACACATTTGTGGAACTTCTGCAACGGTGTTGGGAAGAACTTCCCGAACAATATTTGATGTCCATTGTAGGAAGAATGCCACGAGTGTGTTCGGCGGTTACAGTATATCTGCAAAAGGTGGCTACTTTGATGAGACAAAAATTTAGATTAAATTTTGTTAAACAAAATGATTCTATGATTTCTTTTTTATCTCCAATTGTTTATTTGTTCTATGCTTTAATTTCAGAGTACATTGAGACATTAACCTGTGTAAATTTCAATAAAAACTGGAAAAATGGGGGTGTTCTAAAACTTTTGACCGGTAGTGTAGTGCTGCGCCGACACAGGCCGATATTCAGTTGGCTTGCACCGGTCTACTGTCTGACTGAATATAGCCGCTGCTGGGTTGGTCGCAGGTGCAAGCCTTTGTGCCGCGCTTGCTCCTCCCGCTCAATATCTGGCCCCAAGTCTTAATAACTGGAAATGAAAAAGCTGTTTGACACAAAGCAGACTTCATAAAGGGGCAAGTCATATAATATGTTGCCGAGGACCCAAGTTTATAAGCATGATCTTGTTTTGATAAGAGATCAAACATAATGGGGGGACGCAATGAAATAACAACTTGGATTCTTAGGTAGCGGGGTACTCATCCAAGTTCTTCATAAAGGCAACATTGATGAGTAAGAAACCCAACATTAGCTAGCCCAGTGGCGTTGAGCACCTTACCTCCTGCCACACAGGTGACCTACCAAGGAAGGTACTGCTGTTTCTCTTGTTGAAAAGCTGACTGTGTCCCTGGAAATGGACTGTAGGATATTACTGATATTAGAAAAAGAACATTATGTAATGACCACGATTTAGACCTTCAGTTTAATTCTAGCCTGGCAGCCTTTTTCCCCTCTGGCATCACAGACATCAGCAGCTGTAAAGACATACTCATTCAAGTTGTCAAATGAAATGATAGATATTTTTTTCTGAACTGTTGAGCATGCACACTCCCAAACTTCTCTGCCAGAAGGCAAAACATCCAGTGGAAAAAGTGAAGATTGTGACATTTGAGCTCCACTACATGATTATTTATTTTGTTGTTGTAAAGGTTTTACCAGGAAAACACACTGAGCTGGTAACTGCTCATTTCCAGCTGCTTCCTGGGGGAAGGGGAGCAAGTACTAAAACAGCCTCCAGAGATCTGACTTCTTCAGATGCCTACAGATTCAAAGTTGCCTTCTGAACCTGACTCTGAAGGTGAGGGAAATGGAAGGCTGGCCACCACTCGTCCATGTATATACACAATATCTAAATGGGGGTAGTGCCGCCCACTTAATTTTGCACATGGATCAATCGCTTCAGGCAGTCCAACTGCACTTGGGCAGTAGCCCAGCAGTGGACAGCTGAAACAGGTCAGGTATTAACAGAACAGGAATGGCAAAACATCCTCCCATGTGTGGAGGAAATATCCCTTCAAGCAGTTGCTCAGGTAATTTAGGAGAGCTGTAGTCATGGCACACTATTTGCTAACAAGGGGACCACACTGTTGGCAACTCTGTGGGGAAACCAGAGGCACCCACATGCATCTAATGCGGTAATGCCCCCTTCTGCTGCCTTACCTGACAGAGATGGAGGCAGAGATACAGGAAGCAATGGGAAGAGAGATTACGCTCAATAGCACACTCTGTCTTCTGTTACAGTAGCCCAGAGAGTGCAAGGAGGTTCTTGTCCACTATAGTTTAGGATTATACATAAACTGTGAAAAGACTATTACTGAGAAGTGACTGACTCTGGACAGTCCACCTGTTGGGGAATAGAAAGACACAATTAATTAAGTCTGTGAAATGGAGAGAACAGAATTCTCACTGAATGAGAGGTCAGCCCAATTTCAGGACAGGTGGGTCTCCTGGGTTCTTTATATAATGAGCAAGGATCCTATTTTTGTCCCATAATAAGTTACCCTTGGTGAGCCCTTTCATGAAATACTGTAGGTGTACATGTAACAAGGCCATCGCTAGCCCCGCCATACCCAGTCCCCTCACCCCTCCCGCCTATGCGTCATAGTATTTCCACACGTAAGATCTCTCTCTCTAGGAGCTGGAAAGGAAGGGCCCTAATGGTCAAGGGGGATGGGTGTGCTGGCTCCCCTGCCCAAAAAGAGGGGCTCACAGTAATTGACCACAACACCAGATATAAGTAGTAGATCTGCAAAGTGTTTGTCACCTGTTGACCTTCATACAGAAAAAATACTGATCAGTCTCTGGTGGCGAGCACTGCACCTGAGAATGTAGCCAGTGGGTGCTCAGTTCTCCCCCAATAAGCTGCAATTTTAGTACTGGAACCATCTTAATGGACTCTTTACAGAGAAGGCTACCTTGCAGGGTGCCCTCAGACCCCAGCACAGATGTGACCCATATGAGAGCCAGAGACTACTTGGAGGTGAGATAGATTTATGCACAAACTACGTGCAATACAACTGGTATTTGAACATAACAGCTATTTGTCTATGTAGTGATATGCTGTTGAAGTTCAATAAATTATTTACAAAAAAATAAAAACATGTAGGTAAACAACACATAGTGAAAATATATAGGTGCAGAGTAATCACAAATAATGAAACAAGTGCATGTTAAATGCAATAACAGTGAAAAGACGGGTGCACAGTGATCACAAATAACAATGAAACAAGTGCATGTTAAATGCAATAACAGTGAAAAGACGGGTGCAGAGTGATCATAAATAACAAAACACATGCATGTTAAATGCTATAAGTATACAGGGAAAATACAAAAGATGCAGACTAATAATATCTGTACATGAGGTAGACATTATAGTAAGGTGCGCGTACATCATTCAATTCATAACTTAAATATAAAAACTGAAACAAACATGGGCCAAAAACAGTGCATATATACGTAAAGTCACTTTAAAACTCCCTTGATGAAATTAATGGATAGGGTTACAATTAATGTGAAATCCAAGATCTTTGATAATAACAACCAGTGAATATTTAGTAATATTCCATCTTAGGGGTGGATAAAAGATGAGTTATCTTAGGTATTGCAATAATTAACCCGGGCAGGAATATTTCAAAAGGGAGCATCTTTTAGAGAGACCAGTTAGACTGTGTGGGTTTAGCTGTAGTTTTAAGAGTGAGCCATGATGTTACAGAGGAGGCTTTTTAGCGACTAAAGGAGTGTAGGCAGAATAGATAGCAGAGGGAAGTTAGACCAGAGCTTAGAGCATCGAAAAGTTAGTGCGACTTGACCTACAGATGACTTCGTGTGAGGGTGGGAAGAGTGATTGTCAGATATTTTCTATTTATTTATTTATTTTTTAAGGTATTTGAAGGGATTAAGTGGGGAAGGTGGGTTAAATGAGGAGGGAGCTAAGGTAAGGGGAGAGAACCAAACCAAAATTGAGATAAAAGGCAGATTGGGAGAGTTTTCTGGCTGCGGGGGTTCTAGAGAAGAGTAAAGGGAGCACTGGTGAGTAGTGGGGGAGTCAAGGGCAAAGTGGCAGAAGGAGTGAAAGAGGGGTCTATTCTGACCAAGATGGATTTTAGTGAAGTACTATATACTATACTGGCATAGTCGCATCATTTTAAGGACAATCCCTTTACAAACGGGAAGTGGGATGCTTGCTTTGTTTCTGTACAGGGCATAAAGTTTAGAATAGAGTTTTCGATGAATCAGTCAATCAGTTCTTTATTTTACCAGGTGGAACACCATTGAGATGAACTCATTTGCAAGGTGGACCTGAGTACAGGTCGCATAAATTACAACAATTATACATTAGATATACATAGCAACAAGGAGCCAGGCCACATAAAGTTACATACAACCACTGAGGTATAGCAACAGGAAGGTTAACATAGACAAGGCAGCACACAAAGTACAAACTAGCTTATACACTATACAGTCTTAATTTATATACAATAATTACCGTAAATACAAAATGCTGATTGCTTATTGAAGGTCATTAACGGAAACGAGTACATGTCTCCCACAGGTTTTTGAAAATAGACAGCTTCACCAGGAGAGCAAGCCTCGGTGTTTTTTGTGCATTATTCCAGAGGACAGGAAGGGCATGACTTGTTGCCAACCGGCCATAGTGCATTCTGACCTTTGGGGTTAGAAGAGAAATATAGGAGAGACTTCTTAGAGGGTAGTTACCAGGGTGCAGATAGGCAGGTAGTCATTGATGTACTGTGGGAGCTTGTTAGTGAAGGCTTTGAAGTCCATAGAACTGCATTTTTATGCCGTCTGTAACTGAGAGAACTCCAACCTAAAGAAGAGTAGAGTGTGCAGTGGTGAGTGGAATAAAGAGCACTGGTAATAAATCTAAGCACCCAATGGTACAGGGAATCAAACTTGGAATGGGCCGTGTTCATACTATGCCCATACAGAAAATCAGCATAATCCAGGAGTGGCATGAAGGTAGTTTGAACTAACCTTTTTTTTTTTTGCTTCCTGTGTAAGTGTTTGATTTGAAACCCTCTGTTTTAATTTTTGGGAGAATTCCTCTATGTCATCTATGAATGACAATTTAAAGTCTATCCAAACACCCAGGTATTTACATTTCTCCACATATTCCAGGGACTCACCCAGTAGAGTGAGTACTTGAGCAACCATCCCCGAGGTGCGAAGTTTGAATGGCATCCACATGGTTAGAGAAGTCAAAATGATGTTCCAACCATACTCCAAGATATTTGAAGGAAAAGGACATCCTCAGTCGTAACACCATCGAAGGTTTAAAGGTGGGAAGAGGTGGTGATTTGGCCAGACGCTGCCTGGCACTGAAGAACACAGAAACAGTCTTCTGGGCATTGAGGGACAGTTGGTTGGTGCAGAACCATAGCTAGATGGTTGTAAATTCCTTCTGGAGCTTAGAAGGCAGGTCAGGAGCAGAATAGCCAGAAGCAACAAGCACAGTGGCATCTGCATAAATACCGCATATATTGCAGAGGATGCTGATGAAGATAATTCAGGGCCAGCAGAACAGTTCATGCGAAGACGGACTAAGAAACCTCAGTAGGTACGCATCGAGGAGGAGAGAGAAAAGGAGGACATGAAAGAAGGTATAATGATACAGAGACCTTGACTGTCACTGAGATGGCATAGATTCTTGCTAAAGCACTCTTTAGCTCGACATGAAGCTGTTCATAGATCATTCAGCTGTAGTGTCTGAGGCATTATTCCTCAGTGAGGCTGAGGAAGAAGGTGCTAGGCTTGTAAACTTTATTGGGTAGGAATCATCTGCACCAGAAAGATGTCTGCTGTTTTGCTTTTAGTATTGGCGGGGGTCTGCAGTTCACAGGTGTAGACCCTGCCTGGGGACTAGGACTGACTCATCTGCCTGCCTACATCTCCCGCTATGTCTAAACTAGTGGCCAGGGGGCATTATGTTGCGGGGAATAGGTCTTAAAGCTGACATGTTTTATCTATTGTGTGTTTGTCTGTGGGAGGTGTGTTTTATTTTGTGTGTGGGGGGGTCTCGCTGGGTATGTATGTGGGGAGGAAGTAATGTCTAGATGTTTTTTTTCAGTCCAGCTTTTTCTGACCCAGCCAGTCACCGATTGACCCTATCGAGTCCCCAAACAACCACCATCCCCATTCACCACTAATCTTACCACTGTGAGTCCCCCATGGTTCAAACCTTTTGACAAGCCTAGGGGATGAGCCATCCTCCTCCACCCAACATTCAGCTATCTGGACATGATAGTAAGCGCCATGGGCTGGGAGCCTACATGTGCAGGAGTCATCATATAGCTGGAGCTAAGAGAGTTTATCCCCTTTTACTAAGCCACCCACTTCCCCAACTTTGGGTGTAACACTCCATCAGCCTTGAATGTTGCAGTGCACTTGCATGTTCATCTCCCCCCCCCACCACCTCTTGAGGGAGCAGGCCCCCTAGCCCACTGCAAGTAGTTACTATGAAGGCCAAACCCAATGCCATCCTCCCCCAGACTGACTTGCTCTGCACTTGGCAACACTTAGCAGCTCTTGCTGTCTCAGTACCAGCTCCCAAGCCTGCTCACAAACCTGGTTTACAGACACAGACAATGCATAGCGGTCCCACTATGCCTTCAAGTTGCTCCTGTCCGGGTGTTTTTGCACATGTGGGTGTTTTTATGTATGTATGTGTCTGTCAATTTACATTCCCCCCAAATAAAAAAATACAAGTTTAGAAAATTGACTTACTCTGTTGTGGACATGTTGGTCAGTATAGTGGGAAAACTGATGAAAATAATTAAGCACTGAGGTAGGAGAACCTAAAAGAGCAAGGGAGAAATTAAAAATAATGCCACGTCAACAGTAATACAAGCTACAGCTGCTCCACATAATACAACATAGAGCTTAGCCCTAAAACACTGTTGGGAAATCCAACCCCTTTGTGTACCATTAACTGTCCCTTAATTAAAAGAGAGTGCTGATAACAAACAAATGTTTCCATAATTAAGGTGCTGTATACCTCTCACTCTCAGAACTCCCAACGCTCAGTGAGCTAAGTGTTTCATTCACTGAGTTATATTTAGTATGGAAGGAAAAACATTTGATTTGTCTTCATATAGCACTCTTTATGCACATAGCAGCCCAACACTTTACAGACCAATGAGTTCAGGTAACTGTAGTGCAGTTACTGTACACAGACATCTAACAAGTGCCTTCAAAATGATTACAGAAAATGAGAAAATGAGTGTTGGCCAAGTAGGACCTCATCTCTTTTGAAATACATGGATATTTAGTTTTGACAACCACTGCAGAAGGCATAAAGGACGGCAGTTTATTGTCTCATCTAAAGGATGGCACTTATACCAGTGCAGTGCCCAAGTCCAGTGATGACACTGTAATTCATTACTGGCAGAGGGTGCAGCAGTAATGAAGTGCAGTAATGCCATTGGATGTAGGCCCTGATGACACTGTACTTTATTACTGGTAGAGGGTGCTGTAGGAATAAAGTACAGTAATACCATTAGATAGAGACCCTGTTGACACTGTATTTCATTACTGGTGGAGGGTGCTGTAGGAGTAAAGTGCAGTAATACCATCAGATGTAGACCCCAATGACACTCTAGTTCATTAATGGTGGAAGATGCTGTAGGAATAAAGGGCAGTAATACCATTGGATGTAGGCCCTGATTACACTGTATTTAATTTCTTGTGGAGGGTGCTGTAGGAATAAAGAGCAGTAGCACCATCGGATGTTGGCCCTGATGACACTGTATTTCATTATTTGTGGAGGGTGCTATAGGAATAAAGAGCAGTAATACCATCGGATGTAGGCCCTGATGACACTGTATTTCATTACTGGTGGAGGGTGCTATAGGAATAAAGAGCAGTAATACTATCGGATGTAGGCCCTGATGACACTGTATTTCATTACTGGCGGAGGGTGCTATAGGAACAAAGAGCAGTAATACTATCGGATGTAGGCCCTGATGACACTGTATTTCATTACTGGTGGAGGGTGCTATAGGAATAAAGAGCAGTAGTACCATCGGATGTAGGCCCTGATGACACTGTATTTCATTACTGGTGGAGGGTGCTGTAGGAATAAAGAGCAGTAGTACCATCGGATGTAGGACCTGATGACACTGTATTTCATTAATGGTGGAAGATGCTGTAGGAATAAAGAGCAGTAATACCATCGGATGTAGGCCCTGATGACACTGTATTTCATTATTTGTGGAGGGTGCTGTAGGAATAAAGAGCAGTGGTACCATCGGATGTAGGCACTGATGGCACTGTATTTCATTACTTGTGGAAGGTGCTGTAGGAATAACGTGCAGTAATACCATTGAATATAGACTCTGATGACACAGTACTGATGCTGTACTGTTTACTGGTGTAGGGGGTTACAGTAAGGAAGTGCAATAATATCATTGGATAGAGACCCTGATGACATTGTATTTCATTACTGGCAGAGGGTGCTGTAGGAATAACGTGCAGGAATATCTGTTTGCAAGAAACCTAGAATGGTGCTGAAAGAAATACTGCCATATATGGCTATGAGCTGTTCCATCAGCGAGGGACCCAGGGGCTAGGGGAAAGTAAATTTGGTAGACTATCTGGCAGACTTGCTACATTTATTAAAATTGGAATATTCAAAAACACCAAACTCCTATTCCGGTCTGCTTACTTTTTGTTTGTAGCAATTGAATATCAGGGTTGTAAGATAGCCATAATTAATGGTTATAGTCCTCCGGCTGCCTCAAAGTTCTTTGATTCAGACATGTGGGAAATGTTAAAAAAAATTCTGGCCAATTTATCACTCAATTATCCAACAACTGAAATATTGCTCATGTGTGATCTAAATGCTAGGATAGGAAATTTTGATGGTTTCCCTGACAGTTCAAAATTCGGCTACACTAACAATCTTGAAACCATGCCCATAAGAAAAACTAAAGATCTTAAAACAAATAAAGCTGGATCAGTACTTGTTAGCTTACTCGAGGAACATAATCTATACTCAATAAATGGACAAATTCAGGGGGATACCAATAGTAGTTGTTCCTTTATAAGGTCAACTGGTATATCTTTACTGGACCTTATCTATTGGTCTGGTAATATTGAAATACGGCATAATCTCTGTGTGATCATTAGATTGGAAAGTGACCACCTACCCATATGCTTAGCAGGCCTAGCTCCCATGAGCAAAGAAATTTCAGATATTAAGGGTACCCTCATAGAAATAAGACTGAAGAATGTTCAAGTAGAGTTACAAGTAAGTACCATCATCGAAAAGTGTCTTAAAAGTAAACTGGGATATTTTCATATTGGATTAGGTTCCGACCCTATGGTCTTACATTGTAACACTATATATATATATATATATTTTTGGACAAAATTACTGAGAAACTATTTAAAAAAATATGCCCTAAAAAACAAAATGCCTCGTTTTAATGGTTGGTTTGACAAAGATTGCAAACAATTTAAAAACAATTTAAGAAGATTGATCAGGAAAGCAAAAGCCAGAAACTGGGAAGATTTTAAACAAGTAAACTTAGAAAAGAAAAATTACAATAGTTTTTAAGAACACAAAAACCATCAGTATTGTACAGAACTCTGGAAAAAATGCTTATAGCAGTCCAAATCAGTGGTTATAAGGAATTTCGGAAGTGTGTGGCTGAAGGGACTAATAGTTACAAAACATTTTGGATACCTATATTACAGAAAGTAAATGGATTGAACACTATTCAAATTTATACTATGATCCAAAACTTCTGGATGGCTGCAGTACATCGTCATGGACATGAAGAGCTCCCATAAATTACCCTGTTTAATTTCTGTACAAGATATACTGTATACCTTACCATAAAATCTTTAAAGTTAAAAAAGGCGCCTGGACCTGATGGTATTCCAGCAGAAGTATACAGTACGAATACTGCTCTGTGGTGTAAACCACTGAAGATGTTCTATAATAAATGTATAATGGAGGATTTTACTCCATATTCTTGGACGGGTGCAATTATTGTTCCAATTAATAAAAAGGAGATCTTTCAGACCCAAAATGCCTTCTCGATATTAATTAGAACATTTTTTCTAAGATAATATTAGATTACAAATTCAGATTTCTAACATGGGTAGACTGAGTAGTATGCAGGCTGGTTTTAGAGGAGGACGCTCCACCATAGACAGTTGCTTTGTCTTGGCACATTTGGTGGAAAAATATGTCCATTTATGGAAGCAAAGACTGTTTACACTATTTGTTGATTATTTAGCAACGTTTGACTCCGTCTCTAGACCCGTGTTATGAAAATTACTCCTTCAAAGAGGCATTGAACCTGCTTTAGTTAGAATTATTTCTAATCTTTATTCACAAACTTGGGCAAAAGTCAAATATGGGCAAAGGGGGCAAATGACAAAGACTTTGTCATTAACAAAGGAGTTAGACAGGGGTGCGTTTTGGCCCCTGCCCTCTTTTGCCTATATACTAATCGATTGCTTTGAGATTTTGAAAGTCTGGACTCGGATGCTCCAAGAATAGGCACCTGCATATGCCCAGTGTTGGCATATACAGGTGACCTGATTCTTATAGCACTATCAAAATAAAGGACTGCAAAAAAAAAATAGATTTATTAGAGGCTGAATCAAAAGAACTTAGATTATCCATTAATCTTAGCCAAACTCAAATAATGATTTTTGGCCCAAAAAAAGAGAAAAGAAAGTGGCTTTGGGGTACACAAAAACTAACCGTAACTACTAGCTATGTTTATCTTGGACTCGAACTGTATTTACTGACAGTGGGCTTTGGATAAAGCATGTCAGTAACATATTAACAAATACTAGAAAAACACTGGAAGTGATGAAAAAAAATTCAACACTGCATATGGGTTTTTTACTCTGAAACCACTCATTAGAGTTATTAAAGCAAAAAGCATAGCTGAATTGTCTTATGGCGCAGAGTTATGGGATACTAAAAAAAGAGATAATTTAATGATCCCTGTCAACAAATTACTGAAAGGGGTCTTAGGCCTTGGTCATTCTTGTCCATCAGCATACATTAGATCGGAGCTGGGTATAGATAACATCAGTACTGTTACTGATACGCGCAAACATAATTACTGGTTAAAACTGACTAGAATGGAAAGTGACAGAGCACCGTATGCCTGCTCGAAAGAAAATAAACTTTGAGACAAGCTTAAGTACAAAGAATCAGAGTGGTTTAAAACATTCCGGCACTTCCTTGCCAGGGCAAGATGGCAGGTGGGGGAATCGGGGGGGGGAGGAGTGGAGAGGTAGGGATGACTGGGGTTGGGGGCACAGGGAGGCTGGGAGGGTTGTGAGCTGCAATGGGTGTGGGGCAGCACTGTTTCTGGGAACCTGGTGGAAGGTGCGGGGTTGTCCAGTGTGCAGGATGTTCAGACAACTTACGCTGGAGATAGAGAGCTTGAGATGGGAACTGGGAGGTGGGGACAGGTACGAGGAGGAGATGGGGCAGAGAGGAAAGAGGGCTCCATCACAAAATAGACCAAGCTGCCACGGGCTGGAAGGGGCGCTCGGCCAGGGGGACCAATTCCACAGGGTCCTGGGAATGCCAAAAGGGGGTGTTGGCAGGTGGTGGGGAACACAGGTAGACAGAGAGAAAGTAGGAAAGAAGTTCAGGGTAAGCACAGGCAGGAAGGGATTTCAGGGGAGGGCAGGGTCAGGAGGTTGGAGACAACAAACAGACATGCAGTACTGGTTAATGAAACAGAGCAGGAGGTTGGGGAAGCCACCATAGAACAAGAGTCAGGTGACCAGGAGGGAAGGGGAGAATATAGGATACAAGGAGGGAAGGAAGATGGTGGGATAAAAGCGGAGAGGACCAGGGAAGTAGGTCAAGTTGGCACAAACACACTAAACAAAGGGGGTGAAAGGCCAAAGCATGTTGGGAGGGGGAAGGCACAATGCAGGGGGCATGGGAGGATGTAAAAGTAGTGGAGGGGGAGTGGTTGTGGAAGGGAGTGAATACAGAAAGGATGGAGGAGGAGGAGAGCAGGTGGAGGTGAAGGGAGGGGGAAAAGGGCAAGGTATGAAAGGAGAGGACACTGAGGAAAAGGGGCTCATAGGAGGGCAAACCATGGGGGAAGTGCAAGAGATGGGGGAGCGAGTACTTATATTAGGGGATTCTATGCTCAGGGGGGTGAGATGGGGAGGTAAGAGAGCAAGGAAGAGCCGAACCTGGGTGTAGAGTATGCCAGGTATAACAGTGGGGAGTGTAAGGCAGTGTGTTCAGAAATGTGTGGAGAACGTGGGAGGGAGGCCTCATATCATTGTGCACCTAGGAACAAACGACCTAGAGGCCAGTACAGTGGAAGAAGTGCAGGAAAGGTTCAGGGAGGTAGGGGATATTTGCAGTCAGGTAGAAAACTCAGTGACGTTCTCCGAGGAACTCCCAGTACCTAGGGCAAGCACAGTGAGAAAGCTAAGAATACAGGAGTTTAACGGGTGGCTGAAGGGTTGGTGTGCAGAAATGGGGTACAGGGTATTAGGGGAGTGGGGTGAGACATGGAACAGTAAGGGGCTTTATGCCAAGGCTGCATCTCAACATTGAGGGTACAAGGGCATTGAGACGGACTGGAGAAGTACATTAAAAACAGCATAGATTTAAACAGGAGGGGGGAGCTGAGCCGGCTAGCAAAGAGGAGGCACCTTCCAGGAGAGACCGGAAGGCCTTGCCCCCTCAGAGACGGAGGTGGAGAATGAGGGGAAGTTACCAAGACAAAAATGGAAGGGGGACAGACAGGAAGAGGAGGGGCAGAACACAAGATGGACTGTAGTATCCTTGAATGCAAGGAGCTTAGCAAACAAGGTGGCAGAGTTCCAGGGAATGATGGCGGAGGGAGAGGTGAATATTGCCAACATCTCAGAGACCTGGGCCACCCAATACCATGACTCAGATCTCACGATCCTGAGATACAAGGTGATCTGCAGGGGCTGGGAGGGGTGGCTGTTTATGTCAGGGAGGGGATACTGTGTACCAGGGAGAAAGGGGATAAGGGGAGGCCAGAAGTCATATGGGTATTGCTCCAAAGCCCTAAAGGTAAGAAGCCCAGGATGGGGGTGGTATACAGGCCACCTTCGCAGAGCGAGGAGGTGGATAGAGAGCTGGGAGAGCAAGTCAGGCAGGTCAGTGGCAAAGGGAATACAGTTATGGTGGGAGACTTCAACCTACCTGAGGTTGACTGGCAGACAGTAACTATAGTACACACCAGGGAATAGGTGCTGCTGGTGGCTATCCAAGACAGCTACCTAGAGCAAGGGGTGATGGGTCCTACTAGGGAGGGGAACGTACTGGACTGGGTGCTAACAAATGGGGACCAAGTCCAGGATGTGGTAGTACAGGACCCTCTAGCAGGAAGCAACCACTGCTCAGTGTGGTTCCTCCTCAACATAGGGAGGTAGTCGGCTAAGACCAGGACAAGAGTGTTGGACTTCAGGAAGGCAGATTTTACCAGAATGGGCAGCATCCTAGAGAGGTTTTTTTTTTTTTTAAAGTCTCGGATTACATATACCTTTGAGCTAAGAGCTCTTTTACAAAGGTTCCATGTCGGTAGAAAGGACAACAGATTAAACAGGACAGTAAAGTATGGTACAATAAAGTGTAAATAGGAGGTACAAAAATCATAATGGACACAAAATCATAATGGACAGTCAAACGTAAAACAACAGAGACACATTGTGCTAATCAGTTTCAGGCACAGGAAAATGCATACAGTACATTGATATTAGTCAGCAGGCTTTGTCAAGACAAACAGGGCACAGGATGTAGGAATGGATGTGGGAGGGTGGGCTGGAAAGAGTAAGGGGTGGGAATGGAGGAGTGAGGAGAGGTGGGGGAGGGGAGAGGAAGGGTGGAGGGGGAGGGGATGCAGGGAGGGAGGGGTAGGAGGCAAGAGTGCTAAGTTACTATGAAAGAGGGTCGAGTGCTGAAGTCGAGATTTGGGAAAACATGGTTAAGGGAGACAGTCACAGGTGCTAGTTGTAGAGAGTAGTGACCAAAGCTTAGATTTGAATGGGCCCAGCTTAGTTTCAGAGATGTCACTGTTAATAGCATTCATTCGGAGGGTGGCCCTGAAGGCAAACAGTCTTTGTCCCTGGGTGGTGCCATCAGGCACATTTGGCATTTGATGTGATTTTTAAGCTGTAGCCAAGATGAGACAACATGCCTTGTTAAGAGCAGTGGAGATACGCTGGAGGGCGGTATCAGTCGCAGAACCATAGATGATCAGTCCATAGTCAATTATAGAAATAATAGAGCTCTGTACAGCTATCCTCAAGGCTGCAGGGGTCAGAGATCGCCTGTGTCTGTAGAGTAGACCAGTACGAATATTTACAGCTTTAGCAACGTTATCTATATGCACCCCATATGATAGATTGCTGTCTGTGGTGACTCCAAGATACTTAAAAAATTGTACCTGTTCAAGGGCAGTACCAAGGCAGTTAGTGATAGTCAGAGGATGTTGCCTGTGCTTGTTATGGGAGCTGCTGAAGAGCACGAGCTTAGTTTTTTTTAGTTTAGTATCAACTTGTGATGACTAAACCATTTCTGTACCAAGGCAAATCCAAGTTGTAGCTGGTTCTCCAGGGTTATAGGCTGTAGGTGAGTTGTGTAAATAATGGCATCATCTGCGTAGTGTAGGATTTGTTCAGGGCAGGAGCTTGGGAGACTGTTTAGAAAGAGACTACATAGGAGTGAGCCCAGGATGGACCCTTGAGGAACCCCAGAGTGAACAGGTCTTTTCCTTTTTTTTAAACTTTTTATTTATGGAGTTTATGCAAAGTACATTACACCATTGAAGACTGTACAGCGTTATACTCAGTGAGACAAGCATCATTAAAAAGACATTCGAGTTTGTGAACCACTGTAACATTTGATACAAGATCAGAGGGAATTCCCAGTAGTTATTAGCTAACTAGTTCAACACTTTCTACGTTTCAGATGGCCATTAGCTATCAATGCTCTTAACATCGAAATAGCACTTAACCTATTTAAATAAAAGAACAAAAACCAGGCTAATATGCCTTTGATTGGTAAATAACTCTTAATTTTAAAAAGCTCCAATATTACTTCCCAGTATGCTCCCACAGCAGTTTAAAAAGGATATTTCAGTCAGATATTTATATTGCTATAAAAAAAAGGTTTCCAAGGTCTTTCCGGCGTAACTATTTAGTATTTAGTATGAGCTTTATCAGGGCAACTCAAAAAGTTAAACTTTAAGAAAAAAGAAGTAATAAAATAAAGCAGGGTTCTTAATATATCTTAATCAGTTAACTTTCAAGAGTAATTACGCCCTTTAAGTGAAAGATCTGTCTTCAACAACATCAAATAGGCTCCCACGCTCCTTTATATTTATTTAAACAAAATGTAGATGGACTTAGCCAGTTCTGCATCATTTCAAGTGTCCTCTGCTTCGGATTCTGAAGTGAAGTCGCCCTCCTGAATGGCCCTCTCAGCTTTTAGCTTTTCGAGCAGCCTCATCGCCTCTTTAGGCTCGGTGTATATGTAGGCCTTCTTCCCAACCGTGACGTGGAGCCGGGCCGGCATCAACAAATTATTAGGAACTTCCAAGGCCTTAAGGCGCCTCCTAATCCCATCAAAAGCCTTTCTCCTCATACGCGTAGAATAAGAGAGGTCTGGGAAAAACAATATTTTAGAGCCATCCACCTCAACCTTTCTTTGCTGCTGGACTACACGGAGGATATGATCCCTTACTAGCACTGATGTAGTGATCAGCATTACAGTTCTGGTCCCTTCCAAGGACCTCTATCTCTGGGTATTAATCCTATAGGCTCGCACAATTTGATCTCCTAGTTCCAGCCCGAGGGTTTCCAATAGCCAGGAATTTAGGTATTTATGCAAGTCGTTCCCTTCTTTGCCCTCAGGTAACCCTAGGATTCTGACATTAGCAGCTCGAGTAATATTTTTCAGGTGCTCCAATCAGGAACAAAGTAGATTCTGTTCCTTTACATAGGTAGCGGCGGTAGCTTGGGCCCACTCTGAAGATTTTTCAGCGTCATGTGTTGTCTCAGTAAAGCAATCAAGTTTCTGCTCAACTTGTAACAGTCGGGTATTATACCCGTCCATCTTTTCATCCATCTGCTGAACGGTTCTGGTGAGATTCAGTACCGCCTGTTGTAAAGAATCCAGAGTAGCCGGGCCAGACTCGCTACAAGTTGCTCCGGTTGTCGGGAGGTCCACAGGAGCGGATAGAGGTCTAGAGGCCCCATCATGTGGGGTAAAGAAGTTAGCTTTCGATTCTGCATTTTTCTTCCCCATTTGGGCAACTTTTCATATTGCCAAGATCCAGAAAACACCGGGAGTTCAATAGAGTTGATAAAGTAATCAAATTACTCTTTTGGGCTTTTGAAATTTGATCAGTTATAAGTGCTGTAGCGGGAGCTCTCCGGGTTTGCATCCGATCAGCTAGATAGCTGGCCCTGTCCCCCCAGTGCGAACAGGTCTTGAGTCAGAGAGGACGTCGACAATTTTGACCTGTTGAGTGCGGTTGTCCAGATAACTTTTAAACCAGGCAGTGGAGTCAGAGGAGAGCCCTGCATTAAGTTGTTGTTCCAGTAGTAGAGGATGATGGACCGTGTTGAATGCTTTTGTCAAATCGATGAAGGCAGCACCAACTAATTGACCATGGTCCAGGGAGCTGTGTATAGAACCGGTGAATTCCGTAAGGGCTGTGGTGGTGCTATGCCCTTTTCTGAACCCATGTTGTTGGGTGCATTGGATCTTGTGTTTGTCAAGATATTCAGTAAGCTGGTCAGCTACAGTGCGTTCAAGAGCCTTAGAGAGAGGGAGAGAGAGAGAGAGAGAGAGAGAGGTGGTAATATGGAGATAGTCCAGAAGTTCACGTGAAGAGTCCTGTCTCCACTTTTGTAGACCGCGGTAACCGTGGCTGATTTCCATTTATTGGGGAACTGTGCGAGTGACGAGTGAGAGGTTAAAGATCCTGGTTAAAGGCGCTAACACTACCTCATGGGTGAGGGACAGCAGTTTGAGGTAAAGGGAGTCCCCACTGTGTCTAGATTTACCAGTTGCTCTACAGATGTATTTTTGGGCTTCATGCAACAAGACTTCTTTGAAGTAGAATGGAGGGTGGCTGGTCGTTGGGGGAGAGCTTACAAGATTGGCTGGGGTGACGACTGCATCAAAAAAGTCAGGTGGAAGAACACTGCTAAGGTCCGTGAAAGCGTTATTAAAGGTATTGGCACTAGTTAGGGGGTCCAGTGTTGTAGTCCCACTGACCTCAAGTAAAGTGGGTGATGTTTTCGTGTTTTTCCCTGTAACCTCTTTGATATTATTCCAGAGAGCTTTACCATTGCCCCATGTGTCAGTGAGCACTCCCTTGTAGTATTTATTTTTCTCAAGGTGGATGGACCTTGTGCAGTCATTCCGCGCTCTTTTGTATTTCTGAATGTCCGATTGCGTGCCGGTGGCTTGAGCCCGATGCCAGAGGTGATCCCTAGATTTCATATGAGCTAATAAGTCTGCAGAGAGCCAGGGGTTGCAAGGGTCTTTGATATTCCACTTTTTTAGGGGTGCATGGGAATCGCAGGCAGCATTAAAGGTGTTGATGAAATAATCAAGTGCCGTGTTGACATCCTTCGCACTGTCGATGGGAGTCCAATCTTGCACTCTATGGAGGGATTTGAGGGGTTCAAGATGACCTTGTGCTATGACCTGACTGGTAATTGTCTTTGGTGGAGGTTTGCAGAATTTGTCCACATGCAGATGACAGGGGAATGGTCACTGAGTGTGTCCAGGAGGACTGTAGTGTTAGTAATGTGATCAGTATTTAGCTGAAATTAACCTAAGGATAAACAGAAGTGGACAGTCATTAGGAAGGGACTAAATGAGGCCACAAACACATGTGCCAAATCTCAGAGTAAGCAGTCCAGGTCAAAAAAATATAGCTGGCTCAGCAAGGAGGTGGAGGGAAAGGTGAGGGAAAGAAGATTGGCCTTCATTAAGTTCAAAAAATCTGGGCATGAGGAGGAGGATAGAGAAGTGTTCACAAAGGCATCTAAGGAGGTGACCAGGTCAGTCGGGGCAGCCAAGGCAGCAAAACAGCTGAAGTTGGTTCTGGGGTTCAGAGAAGGGGAATAGGGGTTCTTTAAATGCATAAGGGAGAAGATGAGTTGTAGGGATGACATTGTTAGAATCAAGAGAGAGGGAGGATGGGCAGAACAAAGGGAAGATCAGGCAGAGGCACTCAATGGGTATTTCTGCTCAGTGTTCACAAAAAAAAGGGATGGCCCAATACCACAGGGGAAAGGGGGCAAGGGTGGAGGGGGGCAGAGATAACAGATGGGGTCATCCAAGAGGATAGGGTTCTGAAGGACCTTAAAGTCTTGCGGGTGGACAAGGCACCAGGACTGGATGGTGTGCACCCAAGGGTCCTGAAGGAACTGGCAGAGGTGTTGGCAGGCCCTCTGACGGACCTGTTCAATACGTCCTTGGAGATGGGGAATGTACCCAGGGACTGGAGGATGGCTCACGTGGTGCCCCTTCACAAGAGTGGACCCAAGGACCAACCGGGTAACTACAGACCGGTGAGCTTGACTTCCATAGTGGGGAAGTTGATGGAGACCATTCTGAAGGAGAGGTTGATAACCTTTCCAGATAGCAATGGTCTGCAGGACAAGAGACAGCATGGGTTTGTCACAGGCAGATCTTGCCAAACTAACCTGATCGATGACTTCGACTGGATCACTAGAGCGGTTGCCAAAGTCCACACTGTGGGTGTCCGCTATCTGGACTTCAGCAAGGCTTTCAACTCAGTGCTGCACAGGAGGTTAATGAGCAAGCTGAGGAACATAGGGTTGGGGGAAAACTGGTGGGGTGGGTTGAGAGTTGGCTGCAGGGCAGACATCAGGATAGTTGTAAGGAGGGAGACATCCAAGCCAAGGCCAGTAACGAGTGGGGTACCACAGTGTTCAGTGCTGAGTCCTGTTTTGTTCAGTGTCTTCATTGGAGACATTGCAGAGGGGGTCAAGAATAAGATCAGCCTGTTCGCGGATGACACTAAGACTTGTGCAGAAGTGGACAATGAGGAAGAAAGGCAGGCAATCAGAGAGGTTCTAACTAAACTCAGACACTGGTCTAGGGAGTGGCAGTTGGGGTTCAGTGCTAAGAAGTGCAAGGTCATGCACCTTGGAGCCAGAAATCCTAGGAACAGCTACTGGCTGGGGGGAGTGCAGGTAACTGCTTCAGAGGAGGAAAAGGACCTGGGGGTAATAGTCAGAGGGGACACATGAAGATATCAGCACAATGTAGGAGGGCGGCAGCAAGAGTAAATAGGATGCTGGGGTGCATTGCCAGAGGAATCACCTCTCGAAAGGACGAGGTCATCCTGCCATTGTATAGATCACTGCTGAGGCCACATTTGGAGTACTGTGTACTGAACTGGTGCCTGTACCTCAAAAAGGATGTGAGATTACTGGAGGGGGTGCAGCGTAGGACTACAGAAATTATCATGGGACTAGGGGAGTTGCTGTATGATGAAAAGTTGAAGGAGCTCAACATGTACTCGCTGGAAGACAGAAGGGAAAGAGGGGACATGATAGAGACCTCTAAATACTTGAAAGCATAAACAGAATCAGGGAGGGAGGATTGTTCCACCTAAAGGGGGGAAGGGTCACTGGGGGGCACAGTCTGAAGATGGAAGGGGGAAGGTTTAGGAGGGAGATAAGGAGGCACTACTTCACAGAGAGAGTGGTGGCGGGTTGGAACACACTGCCAGAGGAGTTACTCAAAGGAAAGTGGATAGCTTTAAGCGGGGTTGGGATAGAGTCAAGGGCAGGGTTAGTACAGACAAGAACATAAAGGAGAAAGGACCGGGAAAGAGGAGGAAGGGAGGGTTTTTGGTGGGAGTAGGGCAGCTGTAGTGATATGAAACTAACAGCTGCACAGTTGGGCAGACTTGATAGACCTGTGGGCCTTTTTCTGCTGCCAATTTCTTATGTTCGTATGTTCCTTACCAGTGGAAGGCAGTGCCGTAAGGAAGGAGCAGTAATAAAACTGTATCTACCGTACTTCCTTACTGGTGGAAGGCGATGTCGTAAGGAAGGTGCAGTAATAAAACTGGATCTACCATATATCATTACTGGTGGAGAGCGCCGCCATAAAGCAGTGTGATAATACAACTGTGTGATAATACAACTGGAAGTACTGTACTCCCTTACTGGTGGAGGGCGCTGCCATAAAGAAAGTGAAGTAATAAAACTGGATACAGCATACTTCCTTACAGGTGGAGGACTCTGGCGTAAGGAAGTGCAGTGATACTGTACTTCATTACAGGTGAAGGGTGCTACAGTAAGGAAGTGCAGTAATAAAGCTGGATATACTGTTCTTCATTACTGGTGTAGGGTGCTGCTGTAAGGAAATGCAGTAATAAACAGGGGGACATGACATGGCCCGACAGAAGATATCAAATGTATCGTCATAAGAGATAATATCTTTGGCCTTGAATGAAGATAAAGGTGATACCTTCAGTCAGACCATGTCATTTTCTGTTTATACAGGTGTATGTTTTGAGATAAACATGATTCGGAATGTGTAATACAAAAAAAAAAAGTGCTTGTGACTTTGAAATGTATGACTTATTTTCAGCTTTTTGTACAATTACAGTACTTATTTAAGAGTGGTTTCTGAGATGTACTTCTACTTCTGTTTAACTCCCTGAGATTCATGGCTTTACATTATGGCCAGGACATAATGAAAAAGTCTGATGCACATTTCTTTGTTTCTGCCTTTTTTGGGGAGGGGCATTTGTTCTTAAAAAGTGAAACAAAAAAGATTGTTTTTTTCTTTCCTTTGCTTTTTAAAAAAAACTTTAAAAGGTATCTATAAATGAAACCCCACTCATATTGTATATACTTTCATGCTGAGCAACTGCCGTGCTCACAGTACCATGCTGTCTTTTTTATTTTAAAGTTATTTGCATTTGTTCGATGAAAATGTGAAAAAAAATTCTGCCACTTTTTGCTGATTATAAAAATTTTAAAAGTATCTATAAATGAAATACCACTCATTTTGTAGGTCATTCATGCTGATCATTTTCATGCTTACGGTACTATGCTATCTTTTTTTATTTTAAACATAGAAACATAGAAACATAGAAACATAGAAGTTGACGGCAGATAAGGACCGCAAGGCCCATCCAGTCTGCCCATTTCTTTTTCTACCTCATAAATGTGCCATCGGCCTTTGCTCTGTCAGTGACCTATCTATTCATAGTCATTTGTATTGCTCCCTTATGCCTATCCCATGCCTGTTTGAAGCCCTGCACTGTATTCATAGCCACCACTTCTTGTGGTAAGCCATTCCATGCATCCACCACCCTTTCTGTGAAAAAGAATTTCCTCATATTCCCCTTAATCGCCTCCCTCTAATCTCATGCTGTGTCCTCTTGTCCTGCTATTTTTCTTATATTTAAACATGTTAGACTCTTTCACCTTGTTTATGCCCTTAAGGTGTTTAAATGTCTCGATCATATCACCTCTCTCCCTCCTTTGCTCAAGGGTATACATATTGAGCTCCGTTAATCTGTCCTCATATGTCTTCTGATGCAGTCCCTGCACCATTTTGGTTGCCCTTCTCTGGACTGCCTCAATTTGGTTAATGTCCTTGTGAAAGTGTGGCCTCCAATACTGCACGCAGTACTCCAGATGGGGCCTAACCAATGTCTTGTACAGAGGGATTATTACCTCCCTCTTACGACTTGTGATACCCTACTAATACACCCTAACACCCCCTAGCCTTACCTACTGCTTTAGAGGTCTGCTTGGATGATTTTAGGTCATCAGTGATGATGATGCCCAAGTCTCTTTCTTCCTTTGTGACTGCTAGCAACTCCTCCCAGCCTATAAGTGGCTTCAGGGTTTCTCTTCCCTATGTGCATGATTTTGCACTTCTTTGCATTAAATCCCAGTTGCCACTCTTCTGACCATTCTGCTAGTTTATCCAGATCTCTTCTCATTCTGCCCACCCCATCTGGATCATCTACTCTGTTGCAGATCTTGTGTCATCTGCAAACAGACAAGCCTTACCCTCTAGTCCATCTGCGAGGTCACTAATGAAGATGTTGAATAGGACTGGCCCCAGGACTGATCCCTGAGGTACCCCACTTGTGACTTGCATCTCTTCTGACTGTATACCATTTACCACCACTCTCTGTTTTCTGTCAGTCAACCAGTTTGCCACCCAGTTGACCAACTTCTGACCCAGCCCGAGCCTACCTAGCTTATTTATCAATCTTCTATGTGGAACAGTGTCAAAAGCTTTGCTGAAGTCAAGGTAGGCGACATCAACTGCTCCCCCTTGGTCCACCACTCTGGTTGCCCAGTCAAAGAAATCTATGAGATTAGTTTGACAGGACCTTCCTTTTGTAAACCCATGCTGTCTTGGATCCTGTGCCCCTATGGATTCCAGGTGTTGCACTATCCTTTCCTTAAGGAGTGCCTCCATAATCTTGCCCACTACTGAGGTAAGACTGACCGGTCTGTAGTTCCCGCCTCCTCCCTGCTACCACTCTTGTGGAGTGGGATCACATGAGCCCTTCTCCAGTCTTCTGGGACCTCTCCTGTGCTCAGAGACTCACTAAACAATTCTGCTAATGGCTCTGCTAGTTCCTCCTTTAGCTCCTTAAGTACCCTGGGATGTATGCCATCAGGTCCCATTGTATCCGCCCTGAGCTTAGCAAGCTCTTGTAGGACCCTTTCTTTGTGAAGGGAGTAGTGCTCACCTCCCTCCCGCTGTGTCCATGATGCTGAGGCTGTGGGCCTGCCCTACCTTCTCTTCAGTAAATACTGAGCAAAGTATCTATTTAGGATAGATGCCTTTACAGGGTCCTCCTCCTCACATGCTCCCTTTTCTCCATTAAGCTTAGCAATACCCCTCTGGACTTTCTCCTTTCACTAATGTATCTATAGAAAGTCTTGTCACCTTCTTTACTGTTCGTGCTAGTGTTTTCTCAGTTTGGGACTTTGCCTTACTGCCTTACCTGCTTCCCTTAGGGCAGTTTGGTATGCCTCCTATCTTCATCCAGCTGTGTTCCCTTATATTTTCTGAAGGCCAGCCTTTTGGCTCTGACCTTTTCTGCTACTGTATTTGAGAACCAAAGTGGTTTCCTTCTTCTTTTGCACTTCCTTTTCTGTCTAACACAATGGGATGTTGCTTCAAGTATTGTATCCTTAATGCTTGCCCACTTTGCCTGTACCTCCTCACCTGTGTTTCTTTTGACAGGGCTAGCTTAACTCTGTTGGCCATCTTATCAAAGTCAGCTCCTCTGAAGTCCCATATTTTTGCTTTGGAATGGGATGATTTAGATGTAGTAGCCAAATTGAACCATACCATGTGATGGTCACTGGCTCCCAGTGACCTTCTACCTGGAGATCTGTGATCCCTTCTTTGTTAGTCAGTACTAGATCTAGGATAGCCCTGTCTCTTGTGGGTTGCTGTACCAGTTGTTTGAGGCCCTCCCCTGCAGGGAATCCACTATGAGTCTAGTTCTGGCAGATGTTCCTGCTGGTATTGACCAATCTGTATCTGGCATGTTGAAGTCTCCCATTATCAGAACCTCCCTTTAGCTGTCATGTTTTGTATATCTTCTAACAGTAATGTGTCTATGTCCTCCCTCTGGTCTGGGGCCTGTAACAACCCCAGTTCTTATGGCTGTCCCATTTCCTGTTTCCAGGGTGACCCACAGTTCTTCTGGCTCCTTATGTGTATTCTGAATTTCTGTAGCTTTGATATTTTCATTAACATACAGGGCCACCCTCCCCCTTTTTGCACCTCGGTCTCTTCTGAACAATACATAGCCAGGTACTGAAGTCTCCCAAGGTGGTTACTGGTAAACCCACGTCTCACTAATTGCTACTATGTCCAGTTTAGCCTCTGACATTATTGCCTGCAGGTCTGGGATCTTATTTCCCAGGCTGTGAGCATTGTGACATGATTTTCAATGGCCAGATTTTGGTGTGTTAGTTGTTGGGTGAAGTTTGGCATTACCCCTGTGCATCGTATGGGGAGACAAACCTTTTTCTTACCTGGTGATGCAAATGAACTGCAAACACGCTGAATTCCTGTTTGACCACTAGCTGAGGGGAGGGGTGTTCTTCCCATTCGGCGTATGGAGTGCTGCACCCTCTCCCATTGCTAGTTTAAATATTCTGCAAAGGCGTCAAACTTCTGCCCCAATGCACTGACTCCTCTTTAGTCAGATGCAGTCCATCAAATTTAAAGAACTTTAAGCTCCCAGAACTGTTGCCAGTTCCCTACAAATCTGTGTCCTTTTCCTGGCACCAGTCCTTGAGCCACGTGTTTAGCTCCCTATCTCCCCTTCTCTGACCTTCTGTCCATCTGCTCCTTCTCCCAGACTGGCAGGATCTCAGAAGGAGATGCCCAGACGAAATAGATGATAGTTTGTCACCAGCCTAGTCAGGTGTTCCTTGGTCTCCACAACTGACCGGCTGGCAGATCATTAGTCCCTATGTGTACTAGGACATCAATGTTTTCTCCTGCTTTGTGAACAATTTTAGCAATGCGGTCAGTGTCTCCCATGCTGATGTACCTGGGAGACATCTGACCATCACCCCTGGCTGGAGATGGGTATCAACTCCCGAATCATGGAGTCTCCCATGATCAGAGTTTTTGGATTTCCTTTGTGCTTGTTTAGTTTTGGTTCCTGATTTGGGTGAGTATTGTTGTGCTAGCTCCTGTGCGCAGTGTCCTGCTCTGCAGTGTCTTCTGCCTCTTTATTTGATTTCAGAGATAGAGGCAGATACCTGTTTGTAGTGTTTATATGGTTTTTGGAGGTAATGTGTTGGAGAGCAGAGAGTGATGGGGCACCTGATTTGCTCCTCCTAACCACCTGCCAACCTCTTGGACCAACTACCCTCTGCGGTCGAGGTTTTTCTGTTTGATGCTGGGGAAATGGCGGGTGGTTCTTATAATGTATTTCCTCTTCAATATGAAATTTGAGGTGTGCAATCTCTGCCCATGCTGCCTGGAGCTGAGACCTAAGATCTCCAAAGGCCCAGCATGTAGGACAGTGTCCTAAATCTTGTAAGACTGTCCTTCTGAAAATTGTTCCACAGTACCTGCAGTTAATGAAATCCATTCCAAATAAGTTGCTGGGTTTGTGACCTAGTCAGAGTAATTAGAAAGAAAAAAAATGCAAGTAATGGTTTAATTGTGCTTTGTTTAACTTGTTATAACAAGTTAAATTACTAGTGCCCTGTAAATGAGATCACCTTGTGGAGGCCCCACTGATCCGCCCCTTCCTGCTCTGCCACAGGAAATGTCACAACTGTGGTACCCTATAAAAGGAGTGTAGCGTGGGGTGGTTGGGGATGGGGTGGGTGGCTGTGGCCCTTCCCCTGTCTAAAAAGAAGAACCACGGACGAAAGAACAAGGAGGTAAGAGCAGAAACAATCAGTCAACAACAAATGCAGTAACCCTGAAAGCTTATCCTAATGTTAGATAAAACTGTAAAACCTGTAAAGCACCACCTGTAATAATTTCAGAGAAGATATACCCTGTAAGAAACACTTTGCTCCAGAGAAAAATAAAGCAGTAACAGAAGATATACCTTGCAAAAGACAAGTAATTAATTAAAGTAATTTGCATTTGTTCGTTGAAAAAGTGAAAAAAAATTCTGCCATTTTTTGCTGATTATAACAATTTAAAATGTATGTATAAATGAAATACCCCTCATTTTGTAGGTATTTACATGCTGATCAACTTTCATGCTCACGGTACCATGCTGTCTTTTTCATTTTAAAGTTATTTGCATTTGTTCGCTGAAGAAGTGGAAAAAAAAATTTACTATTTTTTTTGCTGATTATAAAAATGTATACAGTAGCTATAAATAAAATACCACTCATATTGTAGATATTTTGGTGCTGACTTTCGTGCTGACAGCAGCATGCTATCGTTTTTCATTTTAATGGTACTCACATTTGTTTATTGAAAAAGAGAGAAAAATTGAACTTTCTGACATTTTTTTGCTGATTATAAAAAATCTAAAAAGTTGCTTAAAATGAAATATTACTCATTTTGTAGGTATTTTTGTGTGGAACAACTTTAATGCTTTCAGTACCATGCTATCATTTTTTGTTTTAAAGTTGTTTGCATTTGAATATGGTTAACACTGCTACTGAGGCAAACATTCTAAACCTATGACATAGTGGTGCGAAGAAAGCTAACATGATAACATACTGCTATATGAAAATATATTGGTTTTTATCTGGCCAGTTATCTCAAAACATAAACTGTATAAAACTGGATATCCTGTACTTCATTACTGGTGGAGGGTGCTGCTGTAAGGAAGTGCGGTAATAAAACTGCATATACCGTACTTCATTACTGGTGGAGGGCGCTGCTGTAAGGAAGTGCGGTAATAAAACTGAATATACTATACTTCATTACTGGTGTAGGTGCGCTAGGAAGTGCGGTAATAAAACTGCATATACCGTACTTCATTACTGGTGGAGGGCGCTGCTGTAAGGAAGTGCGGTAATAAAACTGAATATACTGTACTTCGTTACTGGTAGAGGGTGCTGCATTGAGGAAGTGCAGTAATAAAACTGGATACTTCATTACTGGTGGAGGGTGCTAGAGTAAGGAAGTGCATTAATAAAACTGGATATACTGTACTTCATTATTGGTGGAGGGTGCTGCCGTAGGGAAGTGCGGTAATAAAACTGGATATTTCATTACTGGTGGAGGGTGCTGCTGTAAGGAAGTGTGGTAATAAAACTGGATATACTGTACTTCACTACTGGCGGAAGGCGTTGCAGTAAGGAAGTGCAGTAATAAAACTTGATATACCATACTTCATTACTAGTGGAGAGCGCTGCCATAAGGAAGTGTAATAAAACTGGATATACCATATTTCATTACTGGTGGAGGGCGCTGCAGTAAGGAAGTGCTGTAATAGAACTAGATATACTGTACTTCATTACTGGTGGAGGGCACTGCCATAAGGAAGTGCAGTAATAAAACTGGATATACTGTCCTTCATTATTGGTGGAGGGCGTTGCCGTAAGGAAGTGCAGTAATAAAACTGGATATACCGTACTTCATTACTGGTGGAGGGCGCTGCAGTAAGGAAGTGCAGTAATACAACTGGATATACCCTACTTCATTACTGGTGGAGGGTGCTGCAGTAAGGAAGTGCAGTAATAAAACTGGATATACCGTACTTCATTACTGGTGGAGGGCGCTGCAGTAAGGAAGTGCAGTAATACAACTGATATACCCTACTTCATTACTAGTGGAGGGCGCTGCAGTAAGGAAGTGCGGTAATACAACTGGATTTACCCTACTTCATTACTGCTGGAGGGTGCTGCTGTAAGGAAGTGCGGTAATAAAACTGAATATACTGTACTTCATTACTGGTGTAGGGTGCTGCTGTAAGGAAGTGCAGTAATAAAACTTGATATACTGTACTTCATTACTGGTGGAGGGCGCTGCCCTAAGGAAGTGCAATAATACCGTTGGAAATATATCCAAGCCATACAGTGGGACTTGAGCTCTCGACCTGCTAGCAAAGAAGCAAGCATGTGACCATCTGATTCACACTGACACATTTGTTTATTCTCTTCTAGACTGGTGCGTGAGGTGACTGGAGTTAATGTAAACATGCGGGTAGGGATCCACAGTGGACGAGTGCACTGTGGAGTCCTGGGACTCCGAAAGTGGCAATTTGATGTGTGGTCAAATGATGTCACACTGGCCAATCACATGGAAGCAGGAGGCAAGGCTGGGTAAGTTCACCTAAGTGTTCCTAAGAGTGTCTGGGAGGGAAGTCTGATCAAGGTGCCATTGTCTTGCATCCTTGTGCAGCTCAAAAGACAAAGAAATAAAAACAGTGACAGCAAGGGCAGAGAAAGCATTCAGTGGATAAATCAAACTGCATGATAGCTTTTGTTTGTGAAACATAGAAACATAGACTTTGACGGCAGATAAGGACCGCTAGGCCCATCTAGTCTGCCCATTTCCCCTACCTACAGGATAGGCCGCAGATCCTAGTTAACCAACAGCCTATTTCTTCCTACCCCCCACAAGAATTGCCTTATGTCTGTCCCATGCATTCTTGAATTCTCCCACAGTTTTAGACCTCACAACTCCTCAGGAAGGCTGTTCCATGCATCCACTACCTCTCTGTGAAATAATACTTCCTCACATTGCCCTTGAACCGCCCTCCTTCTATCTTTAAATTGTGTCCCCTTGTTCTTGCAAGTCTCTTTTTCTGAAAGATGCTACCCTCTTGGACTTTGTTGATTCCACTGAGGTATTAAAGTTTCTATCATGTCCCCCCTCTCCCTTCTTTCCTCAAGGGTATACATATTAAGCTCCCTTAGTCTCTCCTCATACTGGCTTCTCTTGCAGACCCTGCACCATTTTAGTTGCCCTCCTCTGGACTGCCTCTATCCTGTCTATGTCCTTGCAGAGATGGGGTCTCCAGAACTGGACACAGTACTCCAGATGGGGTCTCACCAACTGTCTGTACAGAGGGATAACAACTTCCTGTTTTCTGCTGCTGATGCCTCTCCCTATACATCCCAGTATACCCCCAGCCCTCCCTACTGCCTTCTCACATTGCTTGCTAACCTTAAGGTCATCTGATATGATTACCCCAGGTCCCTTTCCTTTGGTTGTTGTTACTACCTCCCCACCCATTGTGTATTCTTCCCTGGTTCTTGTTTCCCAGGTGCATTATTTTGCACTTCTTTGCATTGAATCCTAGCTGCCATACTTCTGACCATTCCTCCAACCTTGCCAAGTCCCTTTTCATCCTTTCCACGCCTCCTTGTGTATCAACCCTGTTGCAGATCTTTGTGTCATCTGCAAAAAGGCATACTTTTCCTTCCAGTCCCTCTGCAATGTCACTGATGAAGACATTAAAAAGGACTGGACCCAATACTGATTACTCTTTAGTTAGCTGTTGAGTTAAGGAGGTTATCAGCATCATATTATTTACATAATTTCTGAAAGATCTGCAGGGGTGATAATGCCATGGGTAGATTTTTCTTTCTGTGAAGTGATACTGCTCTCTTCTCAGCTGGGGAGGCAGCCAGCTCTTTATAATCGTGGGTTGTTGATATACTTTGTTCTTACAGAAACCCACTTAACAGCATTCTGCCTTAGAGGAGTTGGCAATGTATTATATTACAAAGAACCTTAGTGCGCAATCACTGAGCTAAAGGTTACCCCAGAGGGCATTGGTCAGAAAGCCAAGTTTCAAAGAAATACAAAATCACACATACCCCCATAATGCAAAGCATCATGAGCTCTGTATGCAAATCACCACAAAATATTATGCTGTTTCAACTTTAAGCAGAAATGCATGGTGCTGAAAGGCCTCTCACACAGTCTGCAAAGGGTGCCAACAGAAGACACAGACACATGTTTGTGTATTATACTGTAGCTTATGAATGATATCCATTTTTGTGAAGAGATGGAGATGCTGAGGGCATATGCTAAGAGCGTTTGGCACTTTATTTGTGATTCTTACCTGGTCATGCACCTTGCCAGTGGGGACAGTGAATATGATGACAGTACAGGCCTTCAGGGTAAGCCTGGATACATTTCTGCTTACCAAATGATTCACTGCATACATTGCAAACATAATACAGTGCTTATGGAATTCCTGTGAATTAGTATGTTTTCACATAATACTTTTTCTTCATGTGAACAACAAAAATTGGGTATATACCACCTCAATGAATGAATAAGTCACTCTGCACGATTTGAAGGTGCAAAAGTGCGCTTCTGTTTTTTTAATCTTCTTTTCTCCCCCCTGCCGGGGCAGGCTACTCCCTCCACCAACCCCACCAGCCTTGTCACCCGGCCTCCAAGGGATTTACCTCCATCCCGGTCTTCCCCTGTGTCGGGGGTTGGCAACTCCAGCCTGCCAACAGAACAGATCCAGTCCCTGGGAAAGGGCCTTGTAGCCTGGGTGTGGAGCCTGTGAGGGGTCAGTGTCATCCTGCCCACCGCCGGCTGTTTTCCACTTTTCTCTCTTGGAGGAGTGGACGTGTAATGCCATCTAAACGTGCGCGTATGCATGCTCCCATGCATAGGATGTCAATGGCTGACATTTTTCCGTTACCCACATTGTGGTCCCAACTGCCTGTATCCCCAGTTGGCACTAGTGCGCAGATGAATGGCAGGGTTGGTGTCCCCCCTTCCCCAGAGAAGGAGAGCTGTCCTTCGGATGCTCAGTCCTCCTCTCGCCAGCTGACCCCCAACTCCCCAAGATCACTCCCGACCCTGGGTCACCGGCATGACTGCAGGTGAGGCTTGGTGCTTCAGCCCTTTGTGCCACCGTGCTGACCCAATTGAAAGTGCACATTTTATTTAAGACGTACAGTGCCAGTTAGCAGACGCCACTAGAATCAAGCCTACTGCTTTTTCAGATCTATGATCCTTTATCAAAGGCCTTTGATAGAGGGATCATCAATCCGAAACCTGTCAGGTGTGAGTTCGGCAGCATCTGCTAACTGGCACTGTATGTTTAAAATAAAATGTACACTTTTGCACCTTCAAATCATGCAGAGTGGCTTTATTCATTCACTGAGGTGGTGTATGCTCGATTTGTGTTGTTCACATATTGCTTGCCTTGTTGAGAACACCACTGACCTAGTGCCTTCTTTGGTTGCTTTTATTACTTTTTCTTCATCCCTGCTTAGGAAGCAAAGGGGGCAGACTTGATGTACCTAGTGTCGCTTTCTACCTTATGTTACTGTTAATAGACTAGATCTTGCTGGAGTGTCTCCAGTCTGAAAAGTATTCTTCTTTAATTTTGAAGGCGAATACACATTACAAAAGCTACCCTGGACTACCTGAATGGGGACTGTGAGGTGGAGCCAGGTTATGGAGGGGAGCGGAATGCTTACCTCAAGGAACACAACATTGAGACCTTCCTGATTGTGAGCTGTGGACAAAATCGGGTAAGGATTGGCCATAAAGTGTTTGTGCTGGAACCTACCCATTTCTTAGTGGTAGTAATTCCTTATAGGGACTGTTGGACCTGCAAGATCGAAAGGGAAATCTCGCCTGAGTGTAAAGTCCCAAGAAATTCTGTTTGGCCGCTCAGTTCCACTGACCTTAAAAAAAAAAAAAAAAAAAAATGGACCCAGCACTTAGCTAACAAGGGTGTTAGATAAGCACTGGCTTTGATTTTTTCCAAAGCTCGGGGTAAAGAACATAAGATTACATCAGAAGGGCCGCTCCATAGACTTGCATGGAGCACTCTCCCATGCTGTCCCTATTCAGATGTCACATAACGTTGGGATCATTAAGTATGGCCATTCGCGAACCGGAAATGGAAGGATTGAGCAATGAGCCCCCGGGGGGGGTGGGGTGGAATTTATGGTCCCTTCCTTCCTTAGGGGCAACTTTTAAAAAATTAATCATAGATGCAGAGGTACTCCCTTGAAGGTAGGGAGCATCCTGTTTGTTTTCAAGACTTTGGAATGTCACCAGGAAAGGTTCACTTTAAATAACATAATGTTGGTTGAGATGCTGGTGTTTTTCACAATGGTTACCTTTAGGAGCATGTAAGCTGTGAATATTAATTGTCGAATACTGTAAATAATAGGGTACTTGGTATAGTACTTCTCACTATGGGGCGGGATATTCTGGCACCCAAAAATATTGCCTTCCCAATAAAAAAAAAAATTAAAGGCCGAGGGGCCACCCTGATGGTCCAGCGGCAGCACGTTGCTGTGCCTTGCAGGTGACTGGGGTTCTCAAGCAGACTCGGGTCACTGCATCTGGAAGCAGGCCACGCTGAGGTAGCGGCCACATGGGGGTATGGCTTGGCCAGTGAGGTCTGATAGTGGGTTCCAGTGTCACCACAACTCCTGTGGTTCAAGGGGCTTGCTTTCCCCAAGCGACACCATGGGTGCATGAGGCCAACAGAGGCTGTGCCCATGCCAAGGGATAGAGGAAGAGACTACAGACTAACCGTGGAGAAATACTAGGGAAAATGCATGTGAAAGGAGGTGCGTGAATGACGGTTGCTAGCACCCTTGGGCTGTGCTCCATGTGGAGCCTCCCCGGCTATGACAGTGGAGGGAGCAGCAGATGGGGTTGAGGGTAGCTGGCAGCACTAGACCTGAAGGAGAGACATAGCTGATGACTCAGAGGTGAAAAAGCTAAATGAAAACAAAACACTAAAAACCCTCTGTCCATCCCCAGGTGGCCAGAGCTAGTGCCTTATTTATTTAGCTTTTGTTGACCGGGTAAGTGCACTAGACAAATCCTGCCTATTTTCAGGCACGACCCGGGGGAGGGGGATACAGATGAATGCCAACTGACCTTGAACCACATTAAGCTGTGCCTTGGCCAGCCCATCCCCAACGTGGTCATTTCCTCCCCCCCCGCCACCTCACCGAGCCTCGCTGCTTGCTGGCATTGTGTCAGGAGCTGACAACATCTTTTTAAGGCAGTCTTCTCCCTAGCTTAACACCTCCAATCCCCAAAGAAGCATTATTATAAAGTTTGTACCCCTTCCCCGACCCTGATCCACAATTTGGAAGGCAGTATTAGTAATCCTTATCCACCCCTTCCAGCCACACCATTTCTGTCAGTCTTCCATATGACTGAGCACAAGGTGCGCATAAACAGATGTGCGTTTACGGGGGTGTTTTACATCACTAGCGATGCTAAGCTGACCGAATGCCTAGTTTCATCAAAGACACACACCAGTTCCCCCCCTTCCAGTCGCGTGCACCTCACAGTCAATCATATGACAGAGATGGTGTGGCTGTGGGTTAAGAAGAGGGTGACTGGGCTAGCAGAGATCACTACTATTGCGTAAGCCTTGAATCTGTGGATCAAGGGTCGGGAAGGGGTCTTTACAGTAATGCCTGTTTGGGTATAGGAGGGATCAGATTATGGAGGGGAGGAGGAGACTCTCCTTAAGACAGCAGTGCCATCTCTTGACACAATGCCTAGGATGCACCAGTTTTGAAAAAGAAAATGACTGTGGGAGGACAGAGAAGGGGGATGGAGGTCTGGAGATAACTGGGTTTGGGGAGGAGGGGGTGGCCAAGGGACTCACACAGGCCACCTGAGGACAGAGCCCTCCAGGGTTTGACACTGTCACCAGTAACAGCACAAGAGAATGAGCCTGAACTGCTACTGGTAGAAGTGTAACACAAAACAGAACCCTCTGTGGCTCAAAGCTCATGCTGGTGGCAGTGCAGCACGAAACAGAACCCTCTGGGCTCAAAGCTGCTGCTGGTGGCAGCGTAAAAAGAAATGTAGCCTTCCTGGGTTAAAAGTTGCCGGTACCAGGCCAGCTGGGGGTTGCACCCCACAGGATGCTGTCATCCTCAGTGGAGGGAGAGTTGCAGCCTCCATTGCAGTTCTGCAAGCTGGGTGACCACAAGTGGTAGGTAGTGCAGCCGAAGCTGCAGAAGGTTGGTGGACACTGCTTTCGTCAGAGCAAAAGCATGCATTGCGTGTGTGCTCCTTTAACACCTTGCACACCAGCTTCCAGGGGGAAGGAACAAGCTGGAAAAGACCCAGTAGTGCACAATATGAAGCTGGTGCCCTTTGAACCCCTCTGGCTAAACTCACCATGAAGCCTCCTGAATATCAGATAGACCAGAAGGGGACCCACAGCCCAGCCTCCAGATGAAGCCCACCCCAGATGCAGTAACTGCACTGGGGACCCCTTGGAGGTATGGTAAGTGCTGGGGAAGTGAAGGATGGTGCTGAGGGTTGACTGAGCAGAAGTGGGCCACATAGGTGGGGGGGGGGTCAAACAACCTGAAAACAAAATCACACCAGCCTTTCTAAAACAAAACAAAAAACGCTCTTTAGGAGCCATTTTTTCAGTTGAACAATACTCTTATTCATTTTCTGTTTAAAGGAGAAAAAATATGTATTTTTACAGATTGTTACATTTCTTTGCTCATAAACCAGTTGTACAGGGAGAATTATGCACTTCGGTGTGTGTGTGATCACTTCTCTGCTGTGTCTAAACAGGGTTTTTTGAATGAGGCCACTGTGGCCACATGAGCAACCAGGACATTTTTTTGCAGCCACAGAACTCTTCAAGGAAATGTGGACAGTCTCTTACCTTAAAGGAGAACTGCACTGAATCTACAAGTCAGTTTTCCCAGTAGAAGCTGTTTTTTAAACACTGGTTCAAATTCTATTATTGCTGTAGCTATCCAGGCTTTTAAGTTATCCTACTGGGTGTTTCTGATTTATGTGCTGCTGGTAAGAACCATTTTAGAACTATATGATGTAGTTTATGTCCCTGTTCTACTCTTCTGTTGTTGGCACAATGCATATATGTTCTGCTATATAACTCTAAGGTTATTTGGGACATAAACTACATCATAGAGTTCTAAAATGGCACTTACCACTAAAGTGTAAAGCAGAAACACTCACTGAGGTTACTTAAAAGACTGTGTAGATGGAACAATAACATAATGTTAACCAGTACTTAAAAATGGCTTCTAATGGGAAAAGTGACTTACAGATTCAGTGCAGTTCTCCATTACAAATAGAGGAGATACACTGTATTACAAGTGAAAATACATAGAAACATAGACTTTGACGGCAGATAAGGACCGCTTGGCCCATCTAGTTTGCCCATTTCCCTACCTACAGGATAGGCCGCAGTTCCTAGTTAACCAACAGCCTATTTCTTCCTACCCCCCACAAGAATTGCCTTATGTCTGTCCCATGCATTCTTGAATTCTCCCACAGTTTATACCCACAACCTCCTCAGGAAGGCTGTTCCATGCATCCAGTACCCTCGCTGTGAAATAATACTTCCTCACATTGCCTGACTCCCTCCTTCTATCTTTAAATTGTGTCCCTTGTTCTTGCAAGACTCTTTTCTGAAAGATGCTACCCTCTTGGACTTTGTTGATTCCACTGAGGTACTTAAAAGTTTAAGTCATGTCCCTCTCCTTCTTTCCTCAAGGGTATACATATTAAGCTCCTTTAGTCTCTCCTCATACGGCTTCTCTGGCAGACCCTGCACCATTTTAGTTGCCCTCCTCTGGACTACCTCTATCCTGTCTATGTCCTTGCAGAGATGGGGTCTCAGAACTGGACACAGTACTCAGATGGGGTCTCACCAACTGTCTGTACAGAGGGATAACAACTTCCTGTTTTCTGCTGCTGATGCCTCTCCCTATACATCCCAGTATACCCCAGCCCTCCCTACTGCCTTCTCACATTGCTTGCTAATCTTAAGGTCATCTGATATGATCACCCCAGGTCCCTTTCTTTTTTGTTGTTGTACTACCTTCCCACCCATTGTGTATTCTTCCCTGGGTTCTTGTTTCCCAGGTGCATTATTTGCACTTCTTTGCATTGAATCCTAGCTGCCATACTTCTGACCATTCCTCCAACCTTGCCAAGTCCCTTTTCATCCTTTCCGCCTCCTTGTGTATCAACCCTGTTGCAGATCTTTGTGTCATCTGCAAAAGGCATACTTTCCTTCCAGTCCCTCTGCAATGTCACTGATGAAGACATTAAAAGGACTGGACCCAATACTGAACCCTGCAGTACCCACTAGTAACCCCTCTTTCTTCAGAGTGGACTCCATTTACAATTACCTTCTGTGTCCTGTTGTGCAGCCAATGTTTTACCAGGCTACCACCCTGGGACCCACTCCCAGGCTGGTTAATTTGACTATTACTCTTTGTGTGGGCTGTGTCAAATGCCTTGCTTAAAGTCCAGGTAGGCCATGTCCACAGCCCCTCCCTGGTCTACTACTTTGGTCACCCAGTCAAAGAAATCTATTAGATTCGTCTGACATGACCTTCCGCTGTGAACCCATGCTGCCTTGGGTCCTGTGCTCCACTGGCCTCTAGGTACTCAACTATTCTTTCCTTCAGAGTGACTCCATCACTTTCCCCACCACAGAGGTCAGACTGACAGGTCTGTAGTTTCTTGCCTCTGTCTTGGTCCCACTTTTGTGAAGGGGAATCACATCCGCCTTCCTCCAGTCCTCAGTTACCACACCATCCTCCCATGATTTATTAAAAAGAGTAGCCAGTGGTTTCACTAGTTCCTCCCTTAATTCTTTTAGAATTCTGGGGTGAATTCCATCAGGACCCATTGCTTTGTCCACCTTCAGTTTTAGGAGTTCTTGCAGCGTGAAAGGACTGGGATCAACCCCCCTATCAAGAGTGCTTCTGTTAATTGGATTAGGCACTTCCCCCTCCTCTTTTGTGAATACTGAGCTGAAATATTCGTTCAGTATCCCTGCTTTTTCACTGTCCCCCTCTGCCCACCGTTCATTCTATTCAGCCTCACTATCCCTCCCTTTGTCTTTCTACGCTCACTGATGTACCTATAAAACGTTTTATCCCCCTTCCTAACTGAGTTGGCTATCTTTTCCTCAGTTTGGGTCTTTGCTATTCTGACTTCCCTCCCTGCTTCCTTCTGCCTTAACTGGTACAGCTCTCTGTCCTGCTCCTTCTGTGTTTCCTTATACTTCCGGAATGCTGTCTTTTTCTTCCTGACTTTCACAGCCACCTCTTTTGAGAACCATAGTGGCTTTTTGTTTCATTTTGATTTGTTTATTTGCTTCCACACAAGGCTTGTTGCCTCTGTGATGGCAGTTTTGATGATTCTCCATTGTTGCTCACACTCCTTCTAGCCTGTTTGCTAGTGCTTTTCTGAGGCACTCTCCATCTTGCCAAAGTCAGCCCTCCTAAAGTCCAGTACCCTCATTTTTGTATGGATGACTCTGTAGCTGAGTTTAACGTGAACCACACTGTTTGATGGTCACTTGTCCCCAGATGGCAACCCACTTCTAGATCTGAGATCCTCTCACTGCCCCGTTTGAGAGTCACGAGGTCTAAGATTGCTCCCTCATGAGTGGGTTCCGAAACTAGCTGTCTAATGCCTGCCACCTGTAGGGCATCAAGAATGGCCCTGCTCTTGGATATGGCTGCAGCAAATGTGCTCCAATTAACATCTGGCATATTCAGGTCTTCCATCAACAGTATCTCCCCTTTCTCTGCCATTCTAAGAATGCCTTCTATCATATTCCTGTCCATTCCCTCCCCCTGACATGGGGGTCTGTACACAACCCCTGTGCGGATTGTGGTGCCCTTTCCAGTCTTCAAGGTGACCCACAGTGCCTCCTCTCCTCCTGTTTACTCTTTTGTTCAGTTGCTTTATCCCTTCCTTTACATAGAGAGCTACTCCTCCCCCTCTTCTCCCCTGCCTGTCTCTCCTGTAGGTTATGTACCCTGGTATGTTAACATCCCAGTCATGGTTCTCTGTGTACCATGTTTCTGTGACTGCTACGATATCCAGGCATCCCTCTTCCATCAAGGCCACCAGCTCAGCTCAGGGAGCTTGTTGCCCAGACTACGGGCACTGGTACTCATTACCCTCCATTTCCTGATGGCCTTACTCCCTTTTGCCCCATCCCTGTCCTTCTTGCCTTTGTCACTTTCTCCATTTACCCTGCCCTTCTCCCTATCGACACCTCTATGTTGGTGTTTGCCACACTACTACAGTGATTATTTGGGGGCTGGATTTCCCTTCCCTTTCCAGTGCTCTCCCTTGGCTAGTTTAAATGCTTGCCAATGAAGCATTTAAACCTATCACCTAGGATCCTGGTTCCCCTCCCGGACAGATGCAGCCCATCATGCCAGTATAGGCTTGCATCACTCCAGGTGGACCCCCAGTCCCCAATGAAGCCAAATCCCTGAGCTCCACACCAGTTTTTCAACCACTGATTGAATTCCATGGTGCGGAACACCCTAGACTCTCCTACGCCATAGATGGGCAGCACCTCCGAGAAGGTTACCGTGCGTGCTACTTGACTAAGGCCCCTCCCCAATTCCACAAACTCTTCCTGCACTTCTCTAGTCCCTTTCTTAGCCAGGTCATTTGTCCCTAGGTGGACAATGACATCCAGCTCCCTCCCCTGTGCAGCTGCTCCGGCAATCCTGAGGATTCGCTCCCTGTCTCTCCAAGCCATGGCGCCAGGCAGGCACCTTACCTCCCTCTCCCCTTCCTCCCCCAGTTCTACCTTCCTAACAATGGAGTCCCTCACCAGGAGTTGTTTCCTCCCCCTGCAGGGTCCCCTGCCACCCTCCTGTGGGTCTCCTTTGTGGAGGTTCCCAGCATCCTCCTTGGTCTCCACTGCGGGTGCCTCCATAGAGGAACCACACTTTGCCAGAATGGCATAGGAATTGTGGAGAGGTACAACTGGAGGGATGCGTCTCTGTTCCACCACCCTCACCCTCCCTGAGCCCACTGTGGTCCAACCGCTCCTCTTTCTTGGCAACCTCTGAGGCAACAGCAGTGGCACTGGTGGTCCCTGGATGGAAGAGGAGGTCCCACAAATCCTGGCCAACTCAGCCTGGAGATGAGCAACCTCCTCCCTCAGCCCAGAGAGGTGCCTGCAGATGGGACAACACCGCATCCTCCAGAACGTCTCCCGGAAGACTGCTGCTCCACAGCCACTGCACTGCACCACTCCAATCATGTCTTATTTCTGGCCCTTAACTGTTTGCAATCCTTACTCTTTCCTCTGTTTTTTTCTCTCTCCTTACTTTCTGCCTGTGTGCTCTTTAAGCTCCTGATTGTCCTGTTCTGAGACAAGAATATCCTATATTTCTCAGTAGACCACTTACTTGCTCAGAGGCAGACCTCCAGCAGCTAGAGGGGGCCGGAGAGCTACTCTTGCCCTTCTAGGATGGTGGGTCTTTGGTGGTTCTGTGATCACTCACTTCCTGCTCCCAAACAGGAAGTTCCTGTTGTCAGTCAAATCCTGTGCCTATAAAAATAGAACTAGCTTTGGGTGGAGGGAAAGAGGGCAATATAGTCCCAGTAGAGAAGTTCAGTCACACAGCAGTCCTTTCTCCTGGTGTCTTCTGCCAAGCTATTACCTTCCTTTATTTTACACTCTATGAAAATAAATATGTTCGATCAGGGAGTTGTGGTGGAAAAATAAGGAATGAGGCAACCAGAAAGTTCCAGTGGCTGCACTTTGTGGGCCTTTTATGGATCAACCGATGCGTCTAGAACAACTTTGAAAACTATAATATTTGGACTTTGTTCAGCTTAAATGTCACAGTATTTGTCCTCCCCATGATTTATCACTGAGGTCATGTACATGGAAACAGGATTTTTGTTCTTTGCAAGCTCATCAGTGTCTATTGCTTAATCCTCACCTGATGTCATACTACTCTGCACTTACATCAGTCATTACCATGGCAACAAACTGTGACATCTTAACAGAGGATTATGACTTCAGTGAGGCAACATCTAGTTGTGCAGATTAACTCTGAGGGATAAAGATCCTGTTTTCATGTAAATGTCCTTAGTAATAAAGAACTGGGAGCGGAATTCTATAGAAAATATGTAAAATGCAAGCTGGATTGAGTCAAAAAATATTATTTTTTCCAAAGTTTACTCAGAGGCATCAGCAGCTCTTTAAGCCACCAAGATTTGGGGCTTGAGAACCACTGGTCTAAAGTCCTGAGGCAAAACAACTGAAATGAGCATTTATTTTTTGTATTGCCATGCTACGGGTGGTTAGACATCTCCTAGAGTACTGTGTGCAATTCTGGAGACCTCAACTGAGAAAAGACAGGGATAGCTTGCAGACTACACAGCGCAGGGTGACAAAAATGATTCGGTTGTGGCAGGTATGGTAATGAGACAGGAAGGTCTCAATATGTATTCTCTAGAGAACAGCATGGAGAAGGCAGTCTATGACAGAAACATACAAATGCTTGTGGCAGTCGAACAAATTGAATTCCACTGAGCTGTTCATACTGAAGAACATTACATCCACCAGTGGATATCATCTCAAGCTGGAAGGAGGGAGATTCCAAAAAGATATCAGGAGATATTTGTTCATGGGAGGGGTAGTGGTGGATTGGTTGAATAGATTGCTCAGTAGTGTAGTCAATGCTGACATTATAGCAGGGTTCAGAAGGCAATGGGACTTTATTAAAGGGGTAGTAGGGAGGGAGGAGGTGGTGAGAACTCTGGGGGGAAGGAGTTAGATCAGGTTAGTATGCTTTAGGACTATAGAGCAGGCTGAATTAACTTTTAGGACAGAATTTTCAAACCAGATCTGTCTGCCAGTGTTTTCGAAGTAGACTTCCGTTGGCACTTCTAGCAGTTTGGACCTAAATCCTTGAGGTTGCAGCAAAAAAATGATGCATGCCACATTTTTTGGGACATGTGCGCAATTCTTTGTGACATATGCACCATTTTTTGATTCATGTGTCTTTTCTGATGCAAGCAGCCATAAATTGTGGACATTGTCAGAGAAACATGAGACCCTTTGAAAATAAGGCTCTAGAGTTTTGGCACAACTGAGCAGATGCAGACGTACATGAAAAATGTTTTTTTTTTTGGAATTTCCCCCATTTGAACCCCCAGTCTTTTTTCATCTTTATTTTTATATATTCCCCAAAGGCTGCACCACTGTTGTGCTGTTGCTTATATATAGCTTACCACTTTCTGTAAGTCACATTTGTGAGAAATGTAAATGCCTTGCCATCAGAAATAGAAACTAGTCATTCTGCACTGACAAATTTACCTTCAGGGATTTAAATTCAGCTTTATTGCTCAGTTCAAACATGTGCAACATGCAAAGAGAGTGTTTCAATGAGCTTGACATATACCACATGGTCAGACCATTCACTAAGCAATGTGTAACCCCTAGGTGCTGCTATCCCAAGGGCTACTACCCCTGCCTGCTTGGCTAGTAGCAGGTTAAGGGGCCTGGGTAATGAAACAGGTGCCTCCACCCAGAGGTCAGGGTTGTTAGTGGTCATGCTAACCTGGGCACAGCCCTCCCGGACACTGTAACCCCCCTCTTTCCCTTCTAGTGGCCTGAACAATATACAGTAATTACTTTCACAATGACCCTTATTCACCAGGCAATTACCCACACTGTTTGCACGTACCACCAGGGCTGGTACCTCTAGCTTGACCATGGGAACCCCCTGTAAAACAAGGTTAAGCACAGCAAATAGCAACAGTACAATACTTTTGGCACAAACTGGAACCACATTCAGGTTAAATGCAAACAAAGTTAAATCTGATTTATTCAGGGGACTTGAACACGGGAGGAGCATAATCAGGTTGATTTGCTTAAAAGCTATATTAATCAGACAGTTATGCATGCAGTTCAGAGTCCCTACACAGTCGCACACTCTGGGTACCCAGGTAGGAAAATGGTGGGCTAGCCAGGAGCATTTGCAGCTGGTTGGGGCCCTGTGATGGAAGAAAGCAACATGCACAACACACACTATTTGTAATCCGGAGCTGGAGGGCTCAGTTTGTGAAAGAAAAGGCAACAAGACAATCAGATGACAACACTTTTAGATTTAGCTGTTGTTGCAGGGAGCTACCCTGATGTTTACTCACGATACCCAATACTGGACACAGGCTGGATGAAATCGAGACTGCAGGCTGTTCAGCTGGAGTGCCCGGAGAAGTAGGGCCCACACGAATCACCGCTGCGTCATTCCTGTTCAAGGCATTGAGCAGGGGTCTGATCCCCAGGCCGGTCTCTCGTCAATGACTTTCTCTGCGTAGCAGGTATTCTGGCTGGGCCAGTGTAGCAGGGCCCAGGCAAACGGAAATGGATATGGATTCAGTCCATGGAGCTGCATACAGCCTCCAGCAAGCAAAACACAGTTCAGACACACAGTGGGGAACCAAATCACAACCCAGTATAAGCACACAGCACATTCACATGTAAGGAAATTCCACTGTACCAGGCAAATGGCTCTCCGGTCGCAGTTACAGAGTCTCTGCACAATCCGGGAGTTCAGAGCTAGCTAGAAGTCCTGACAAGCCGATCACATTCAGCAACTCTTCGGTCTTCTTAAGGTTAAAGCTTGGTCACAATTCAGTGGCTTAATTCGCTCTCCAAATTCGGATTCAGTCTGAATTTAGCACAAGTTCCCTCTCAGGGACAGCAGGCAGGCATGCAGGCCAAACTCGGGCCTTTCCACAGTTCTCCCAAGCAAATCCACTATGGATTGCTACTCGAAATATCTCGAGCTGTTACTTCTTCACTTCCCAACTCAGATCTAACTGAAACTGCAAGCAGTGTGGTACTTTCCGCAAGATCCAAAAGGTTCGGTTGGCTGATCTGTCTGTCAGTCACAACAAGGGCTCCCCCTCCAGGTTATTTTAGGCACCAAAAGCCCAACACTACAATTCCTACAAGTTTTGGCCCCACCAAGCCCCTGTAGGCAGGCTCCATTTTAGAGTCCCAAATGTACTGATTGGCCCATTCTGACAGTCCAGGACCAAGATGATGGAAACAAGCAGAACTGTCCATGCTGCAAAGAAGGCAGGTTAGAACAAACTGCAATATTATTACTACTCTAACAAATGATCAGCAAACAAGTACATCTTCTAACAGAGCTCCCTCTCCAGGTTAATTATGACTGCAATCCAGGCAGCTCTTAAAGAGACAGTACACAGAGGTGATACAGGCACTCTCTGGCAATACATTTAAATTGCTAAAACGCAGGACACACATTTGTGGGGGGGGGGGGTTACAAATGTAAAGTAACGCCTATCAAGCCATCAAATAAGCCTATGTAATGCGACCATAACCTTCTCTGGGAGAGCAGTGAAGGAACAAGCTGTGTGACAGATCTTAAAAAAACTTAAATTCCCATTCTACCCATGAAGTAGCAAAGTCTGCCAGGAGCAGAAACAAACATGTCCCAATGATTTGTCGCTGCATGTCGAAAGAAATATACCAATGTTACAAATAATAAACATAACTGTAAACTGCAACTATTTACAAAGTGTAGAACTTATGTATGTGTCCCATTGTCAGCTCAAGTATGTCACATATCACAGGTATGTTCTAAACCCCACCCAAGTGTTGGACACAGCCCAAGGTTGCCAAGCTTCATTGAAAGTGTCAGTTGTGAGGCACAGGCGGGCCATAAGGTGCTTCATGTTATATATCCCAGACACCCTCACTTTCCATTTTTCCACCTCTGGCACTGTAGTGCTAAGCCAATGTGGGGGTCAATGTCTTGAAAGCTGCTAGCACCATGTATTGAAACACTTATACCCTTTATCTAGGCTGGATCCTTTCCACCTATACCCCCAGAAAGAAATGCTGGAAGATGTCAAGACCCCACCCCCCCAAATCCTGGATAGTTCACGTCGGATATTTGTCCAAAAGGAGGAAAGCTTTGGACATGACCACAAAATATGAAAATGTGTGCCCTGTTCAGCACAGCTCCTCCAACACCAGTCTGACACTGTGGTGTCAAAGTACCTGATGACTGTGGGAACATAAAAAAACTAATTAAAATTTTACAGCGGAACTCCCTCCAGTCCTGTGAGGCAGAGACCTTCCACTCCCCTGCTAACCAGCTCTTCCACTGCTTATCACAGATCTCCGTCTCTGCTTCTGCCTGCTATTTGTCTCTGATTTTCAAGAGGTTACACCATCTCTCCTGGAGTAGTATTTTATACAGTAAAGATATGTATCAGGTTCTGTCCTTAAGTATAGTTGACCAATACAGAAATTTTTCCTACTTCGTTCTATTCCTCTGGAGGTGTGGAATCTTTTGCTTATCCAGTAGGTAACTCCTAACTTGCAGGAAGCAGTAAAAGTCAGATTTATTCATCAGATGTTTTTCTCTTTGAGTCTGATAGGAAACACAATGATTACCCTCAGGGGTGCCAACTTGCATACATTTTTGTGGGTGCTCACTGGTAGTAGGTAATATTTTTTCAATGGGCAGGTTCCCTAGTAATGCTTTTTTGTAGTCTTCCCTCAAAATATTGAGGGTGCTTAAGTCAACTTTGTGGGTGCCTGAGTACCTTAGCAACTCTGGAGTCGGCACCTATGATTACCCTCTACAAGCTGCTCAAACCTGACCAATGCATTCCTATTTCAAATTTTAAAACCGGGGTCAGTCCATCCTGGTTCAAATTTCATATCTTCCATTATGAAGGTAAGTGGTCTTACTTCGTTAGGGGTATTAGCTGTCTAATTTTTGGCATTATAGTGAGGGAATGTTTAACCCATCTATTTGACACCTGCTTCATAAGACCGGAGGTGATTTTGGTGGTTAGAAATGCATACAAAGGAAAAGGCAGGGACCCGGAGTTCTACATTCCATACCATCTGGACTGGGCATGTTGCTTCACCCAGGTGATCAGGGGTGAGCCTTGTGCAGACAAATAATAAAGCTACAAACTGGGAAGGTCCAGTCTTCCCTATGCAGAGAGAGGACCATCCATTCAACCCTTGCCTTTTTGCCCACCTAGAAAAATTTCTGGATTTGTCAGTTTAGTCCAGAATGAGTTCAGGACCAGGACCGGGAGGGCCTGAAAGAGGGATAACAACCTCGTTAATACATTCATTTTTAATATTCCCACCTGCCCTGGCAGGGAAAAGGTAGCTGGGACCACCTCTCCAGATCTGCTGTAATCTCCGTCAAGATTCTGTTGTAGTTAAGGGAAAACAGTTCCTCCAGCTTTGGGGTGAGCCGGATGCCCAAGTATCGGCTTGTGTTGTGCTTCACCCAGGCATATGGGAAGCTGGCTTTGAAAGTATGAGATCAAGTCCCACTGATATGGATGGTTTCTGCTTTAGTATACTTCACTTGATGCCACAAAACCCTGCCATGCTTCCCCAGAATGTCCTGAAGGGCTGGAATGGATGTCTCCAGATTGCTGACAGAAAGAAGGGCATTGCCCATGTACAAGGGCATTTTATGATGTTCTCCCCCTACTATTAATCCACAAACTCCCAGGCTCAATCTTATTTTAACTGCCAAAGGTTCTATATATAAGGCGAACAATGGGGGGACAATGGAAAGCCCTGCCTGGTACCCCGAGAAAATGGAAATCTCTGAGAATTCACCCCGTTAACTTTAACCAGTGCCTTGGGGTCCCAGTACAAGGCATTAATACTGTCCTGGAAGCCTGGACCAAAATTCATCGCCTGAAGGACCTGCTTTAAATATTCCCGCTGGACCTTATCAAATGCCTTTTCAGCGTCTAACAAAACGGCCAATTGTAACCCTTGAGCATTTGCTTGAGATGAAAATATGTTTTAAGACTCTCCCAGTATTGTCTTGCAGGTTTCTTCCTTTGATGAAACCTGTCTGGTTTGGGCCTACCAGGCCTACTCACAACCCTGCAAGCGACTGGCCAGAATTGCCATGAAAATTTTCATACCAACTAGCAGTAAAGAGACGGGTTGTTATAAAGTACAAAATTCTGGATTCTTCCCAGATTTCGACAGGACTGTTACTTGTGCCCATTTCAACATATCTGGGGCTGGCTCCCCCTCTTAGAGTGAGTTACCAGTTTCTGTAAAACTGGTACCACCTGGTCCTTGAAATTTTTGTAAAGTTCAGCCAGGAGGCCATCAACCCCTGGGCCTTACCCCCATTAAAATTTTTGATAGTGTCTATGATCTTGAAGTGAGTAATAGGGGCATCTAACGCGCATTTGTATTTTCTTCAGACAGCTGCTTTATGTGGATGGAAGCTAGGAAGCACCGCAGATTCTCTTGGTCTGCGTCCCCCCAGGAGTCTGGATATAGCTTGGTATAGTACACAGCAAATGCTCTAGAGATGTCAGCCGGATTGCTATAGGTACGACCCCCCATATCAACTTCCCACCTCAATTTTATGTACTGCCATACTGATGGTTTGCTAATGAGTTGCAATGCCAGTAATTTCCCAGTCGTTTCCCCCTCATAATATCTGTCTTGTATACCTGACCCCGATCTTAACTGAATTTAAGCGTGGGGTCTAACGTGATCTTATGCTCTACTTTAGCATCAAAATATTTTTGTTCCAACTCCAATCATTGTCTTGCCTGCTCCTCTTTTTCTTTTAGATGCATAACTAATAAATAAGCCGGTCAAAGTGGCTTTCATCCCGTCCCACCGTATGGGGTCAGAGTTGTCCCCTCCTTATTCATGACTAAATGTTCTGTGATTGCCAAGCATATCTGCTCTGCCAGTTCTGTATTACCCAGGTGGGACACATTCAGCCTCCATTTTTTTTTGTCTTTGGTAACCAGGTAAGGCCCACTAGGCACAAGTACCTGTTTGCAGGGGTGACCTGGGAACACTGGGGAGGTTAAGTGACTTGCTCAGAGTTACACAGTATGCAAGTTGAGGTTGAGGAAATCAAACACAGGTCTACCGGATGTACCAAGCTCATTCACAGCTCATTATTCTAACCACTAGGCTATACTGCCAGAGGCGGTGCTTTACAGCCGGTTCAATTAGCAGATAGAGGCATACCGAAGCATGATCTGAGGCCATAATAGATTTAATATGACTATCCTGTAGCATGTAGAGCTAGTCTTTAGAAATCAGGAAAAGGTCTATTCTGGAATATTGAGAATATGGGTGTGAGTAAAACATGTAATTCCATTCCCATGCTTGTAGGTGGCGCCATGCGTCCACTAAGCCGGCCTCCATAATTAGTCTCCTCAGTTTCTTTCCCTTCCCTATCCCATTTCTATTCATTTGAGGGTGTAGTGTGCAATTAAGGTCTCCTCCCACTAGCACCAACATTCCGTTTTCTGTAACTGGCCTCAGTAGGTGCTGCTTAAAAAAACAAAACATTGAGCTGCCCTGTTGTTTGGAGCATAAATGTTAAAAAGTACACAGGGAACCCTCCTGTAACTACACACAACCTGAACAACGGCATAGACAGATAGATAGATAAACATTTTATTTTTATACAGGAAAAGGCATGCCGTTAGGGAAAATATCCCTGTTTACAAGACAGTCCTGTGTATGGTTACGTATAAGTTTCAAAGAACACTAAAAATACAAAAATGCATGCAAAATTTCATATCACTTCATTAATACAAATATCACACATCTGACTCTTTACAGCTGTACAAATTTAAAATACATGTAATTCTGCGTCATCCCATGTCATCCTCTGTCACCACAGAGACTGAGAGTGGGGTGTTTTTCCGCACCAGTATGGCAATGCTTCTGGTGGGGGTTAACCTTCCATACAGAGGAATAAATCGTCTCCACCCAACCACGTCTGAGCTTTTGATGTTCACCCTGAGATAAGTGGGTCTCCTGAAGAAATGCTACCGTGGTGCCAAATCTCCCCAGTTCCTGCAGAGTCCATGCTCGTTTAATGGGGGAGTGCAACCCCTTGACATTATAGTTTACTAATTTCAAAATCTGACATGGTGCATAGAAAAAATAAACCTGTGACTGATGGACAGGACACACACTCATTTTGCAACAATCAAAACCAGCAACAATGTAAAACTTAGAAACTAGAACTTGAAGTATTAGACGAGCTTGTATGAAAAAGCATAAAATTCCCTTTAACTAGTAACTCAATAGCCGGCCGAGAGGCATAGAGGCCTGAGGTGCTGGTGCCTTACCTTTTGCCACACGAGCGACCACAGTGGGTGACGAGTGTGGGTTGCTGAGGGTCAGCCGGGGAGGGAAAGGATTGAGCACCCGATGGCTACTCTGCTCTCCCATTGGGAGGGACCTGCACGCTCCACTGACCGACTACCACCTGGTGGAGACCAGGTGTCAGTGCAGGTGTAGAAGGGCTGCAGGATTCTAGGGCATGTGTACGTGTCTATTTGTGCGCCCCAGCGTGGGTAACGGGGAGAAAATCGGGAAAAAGCCTATGTTCCCCTCACTGCCATATGTGATGGCCCTTGGAAGAGTCCTGAAGGGCCCGATGACAGAAGACAGTGGCGGCAGAAGGGCAAAATGCTACATAAAAAACAAACTAGTAACTCATTGGTGACTTCAAGGTTGTCCAGTGCCGTTCCCAGGGAATCTCAGTTAGTGCAACCTTCGAGAACTGTGGCACATCTAAAACGGCCATTGCCCTGTTGGGCATACCTGGTTGGATGCAGGGTTCCCCCAGATCCCCTAGGTGGCATGCCTTCCAAACCAATAAAACCATCATCTGGTGATGAGCATCTCATGCTGTCTCCCCCCCCCCCCGTGTCATTCCATTTGGATCTAACCAGCCAGAGTACCCGGTAGCAGTTATGAAAAAGATGGTTCCCTAGGACCCCACCACAACCCCTGGATATCAAAAGGGCCCTGGTGGGAAGCCATCCCCTGTACAATTACCAGTTGGTGGCCAGGAGCCATTACAGAGTTACTTATCCTTCCTGCAGACACCATGGGGGAAGGGCACTAGCCAAGTGCCATGGCCTACTCGTACAATATAAAAAAACCTGGGAGCTACCACAACATCACAGCAGTGCAGAGGTGCTACCAAAGCCCATTATTCCACACATGTCCCACTGCACACTTGTACCCCCCATACCTGCCTCTGAGGGGACCACCACCCTCTAAGCACTCCTCATAAGGGTACCTGGCTGAGGAAGTACTGCGATTTGGATAAATGCTGTGTTCCAGTGTATTTAGTCAAACAGACCTCACTTATAATTATGAACATGCAGCAGAAAACACTTTATATAGGTTCCCCTCTTTTACTTATAGTCCCTTGCAAGTACGGTATATTGAGTATTAGCGGGGCTCCCATAAGAGAGTCCCAACATCAAAGCAGCCCCCTGTGTCCAGGCAGAGAGATTATCTGTGAACCAATGAAAAGTAGGAGAAGGAAGAAGAAGAAGAAAAACCATTACCACTCCTGATGAGTGGGATCAGTCCTGGCCTAATCAGCCATTATTTCGTGAAGTCAAGGGAGAGGAACCAGCCACATGGGCCACCTTCTGCTGCTTGATGGCTTCCCAACTACGAGCCTTCATGGGGGATGTGTCATGTAGTCTGCCTTTTGGCCACTGCCTGCTTCACTGCTGCTGCTGCTGCTGCTGAATATCCCGCTCCCCTGCCATCATTTCTGCAACAAACGACTGTATTTGGATTCCATATTGTTGAAGACATGAAGCTGCTTCCTCCAGGAGTTGAAAAAATTTAATTCCACCATTTGTGAAGATTTTTATCTGGGCAGGTGCAATAAGCTGCACTTTAATATTTTTTTCCTTGAGTTCCTTGAGCATGGTGAGAATCCGATGACATTGGGCCATTATTAGGGGAGTAAAGTCATGTTCCAAGTAAAGTTTGGAATCCCCAAAAATAAGCTCTTTCTTGCCCCTGGCTGCTCTGAGCACTTTAATTTTAATTGAGTAATCCATGAATCATTTCACTATAGAGTGGGGACGGGATTTAGGATCCGAGGGCTTGGGAACCAGTGCCCTGTATGCCAGCTCAATTTGCAGAGAACCATTTTTATCCCAACTGAGCAACTCCAGGAGCAGTGATGAAATGAAGGACTCCATATCCCCCTGCTGTATCCGGGTACGCCATGTATTCGGATATTATTTCTTCATGATCTGTGCTCAAGATCATCTGTTTTGCTGGTAATCTCCCTTTCCCACCCGTAGAGATAGAGCAGGACTGAGTTATGATGGTCTCTCTGCTTGGCGATTTCAGTCAGGCCCCACTCTAAATCGCTGGTTCATGCTTCGATCTGTCTCAGCTCCCATCACATTTCAGCAACATCAGTCTGCAGAGATTTTAAAGTTGCGCTTATCTTCTGCAACTCAGAGATAAGTTTCCTGGAGGTAATAGAGCATGAGGCTTCCACCTCCCCCAAATCACCAAGACAGTCTGGGGTCTCCTGAGCGATAGGCTGCTGGGCGGCCTGTGCCACTGCTCTGTTCTTCCCGGGATCGAATTGTTTGGGGCTGTGGGCTGTCCACACTGATGTCTTTGAGCCACTGCCTAGCCGACATCTTAATAGAGTTAATTTTGCTGATAAAAGCAGGTGAGTCCATTGTGAATTGCGGGATTGCAGAGGATTAAGGGGGTAAAGAATGGAGAAGAGCAGCTTAGCTGCTCATGCTGCAGTAATGCCACCGGAAGTCTTGTGTCACTTTTAAGAGCACCTTTCATGCCTTTTCTTACATTGTGCCCCAGAATGCTCCTAACCCCCCCCCCCAAACATTGCAGGCTACATTAATAAAAAATTTTCAGTAGCTGGTTTTAGGGAGGAAATGGAATGCGTTTTGACTCCATGGAGCTGACAGCACAATCCCTTCCACTTTCCTATTTCTTAATCTAATAATCGGCTCACCTACTGTATTGTTTTATTAAGATTTTTAAAGTATTACTTATTCAATTCTGTTTTTGATGATGTTTGATAATAGTCATTATTACTATATTGTATTTTGTGCCTGTAATACAAAGTAAAAAAAAGTAGGGCCTTTCTAGTCACGCTGTGGTGTTGATTTGTTCAAATCAGGCCATTAGAATGTCGAAATTAGTCTCTGGAAAAAGAAAAAGCCCCCATTGAAGTCAATGGCGCACGTCTCTGCACTCTCCTGACTATTACATCACAAAACATGCTAGTGTGAGGTGGCGCTCTGAATAGGGAAGTGGAAGGGATCAGGCTCTTGGTTCCACAGAACCAAAATACAGTCCCTTCCCTCCATAAAACCAGCTACTGAAAATGTTTTACTAATGCGGCCTGCAGTGCTGAGGTGAGTATTTGACTGAATATAGGGCCATGTTGGCAGTACTAAGCCACTTAGTGCTCAATGACAAGGCTCGAAGTACGCACAACCAGAATAATGTGCTGGTCGCTATTTGCATTCAAAGGGGACCATGCAAATGAGCCCATTGGGTATGCAAGGCCCTAAGGGCCATTTGCATACCCATTATGGGCTCATTTACATGGGTAGTGAGGCAGGTTAGCCTGGCCCCACAGCTGTGTAGAGATCCTTGGTGCTAGTGGTTCCCGCAACTCCGATCACCATTCCGTATGTCACAATCACAATCCCTGGTGCTAGTGATCCCCGGTTGCCACCCTGTATGTCCCAAACACAATCCCTGGTGCTAGTGGTCTCACCCCCTCCAATCACCAATCTGTATTTCCCAAACACAATCCCTGGTACTAGTGGTCCCTTCCCACCTCCAATCACCACCCCGTATGTCCCAAACACTATCCCTGGTGCTAGTGGTCCCCCTGTCCCTCCAGTCGCCTGCCCATATGTCCCAAACACAATCCCTGGATTAGCACCAGGGATTGTGATTGTGACACATGGGCTGGCAATCGGAGGGAAGGGGGACCACTAGCACCAGGGAGTGCATTTGCGTGGTAGAGGCTGGTGATTGGAGGGGCAGTGCAGGGACAACAGATGGCGGGTTTGCTCCACCAGTGGCCAACCAGCTAGGTGGCTGCATTACCTCCGGCAGCCGCTAGGGTTTCCCAGATTAAGCTGGGGTTTTGTTCAGTGGTATTTGCGGTGTGCAAAAGAACTGCGCTAAACCCTTCTGCACAACACAAAGCTGCTGAATATGGGGTAATGTGGCTATTCATGGCTATACCCCTCCTCTTGCCCGCTCACATACATTATGTTTTGCATGGGCACTAACCCTCTTTGCCCACGCAACTGCCCATTTTGAATATGGGGATCTGCTCTTTAGTACCCATGCAATCTTGTCAATATCGGGTCCCTGGTATTATACAAAGGCATTCTCTAGTAAATTAGAAACATCAAAACTTTTTACAGTCAAAGAAAGACCACTGGTCCATCCAGTCTGCTCTGAAATTGTAATAGCTGAATAGAGTATGTTGATGAAATTATATAGTGAAGTCAATACCTGCTCTTTAAAAATGATGCTACAAGAATCATTCTGAATAGTGACATTTTCTTGGAGTATTCCACGGAATTCCACTCATGTGGAATTTAGTTTTACCTGCAGAATTGGTGGAATTTCCAGACTTAAGTAGAGCACTGCATTCCCTTGGAATCTGCATATTTTACAGAATTTCATGAAAGTAGAATGTTTCTGTTTCACTCATCTCTAGTTTGAAAGGCACAAGATGTCTTCATGCTTGGCAGTGGAGGTTGTTTAACGTTGTTCTGTGGCACAGGCAGTTACGGATAATGCCATAAGCATTGATAATGCCAGTCTCTGTGGTAGTAACGGGGACGGGTCCTTTACAAAACTTCATTCATACTGACAAGTATAGTGGTGACCAGCACTTACAAAAATGTTTTTCATGGGGGCCACACACCCAGTTGCTTCCCCTCATTTTATCAGAAAGTCTTGTCTGCCACTGCCAAAACTTGCACAAGTTTGTTACAGCTGCCCGTACTGTTAGGGGCACAGGCAGTGAACCATTTTGGGAACCTGCCATGTCCCAGTTTACATGCTGTAGCCTTGCAGCCCCAGACAACAAGAGGGGGCAGATTGCTTCCAGACCTGGCTGTTCTACATGGCAGCATAGTGGGCTGTTGCGAGACGCTGAATAAAGTATGACAAATCACAGAAGTGATTTCAGCTAATCCGCATCCAGAGAGGCAGAACATCGAAGTCTTTTTCCTCCTTCAGTAGGATTGGTGGTTCATCGGTCCTGTCCCCATCACTTGCAGCCATCTCTACACCACCACCGGATTCCTGGTAATGGTCTCCTGTGGACCCCCATGGTGGGGCTAGGAGGAAGGGCAGTCCTCCTCGTCCACTTCGTGGTGGAGCAGGCTACAGGGAGATGGGCAGGGCTTCATAGGGCCTGCCCTCACATTTTCTGCTTTTCTTCTCCCTGTAGCAGGGACTCACACATCAGCACGTCAAGTCCCGCAGCACCCACCCCTTTGTGTTGTTCTTGGCTGTCCTACCACCAGGCTTCCACCTAGTGGAGGTCTCATGGTGGAGTCAGCAGCCACTCTCCCCCAGGACAGGAGAGCAGTCTGTTGGATGCTCAATCTTCTCCCACCCCGGCCGACCCGAGTCTGTTCCCGAACCAGGGTCGCCAGAGTGGGAAAAGGTGAGCTGCGCATGTGGCACCTCAGCCCTGTTCACAACTGGTTCGGCCAGCAGTAGGACATCTTATGTGCCATCCTGTCTTCACTCTGTGGTCATCTCATCCAAGCTTTGTTCAGACAGTGCGACCTAGTAGCTAGAGTAGTCCCCTCTCTAGCCTTGTTATTAGAAGAGAACTGCTTCCTTGTCTGAGGTCAGCTGATAGTCCTCAGTATAAGGTGTCAATGCATAGACTTAAGTCAAGCTCTAGAGCTTTTTCTGTAGCAGTCCCTAACAACTGGAATGAACTCCCAAGTAATGTTCAACTTGCTGCTTCTATTTCAACTTTTAAATTGAAGTTAAAACATTATTTAATGCAAAGATCTGTCTGTAATTGTAATGTGTGAATTGCTTGAGTTATTATGTATTATTTGTTTGTTTGTTTGTTGTTTGTCCAGGTTGGACCTGAAAAGGGACCCTCGGTCCAGTGTCCTTACCTGGTTAACAAAGAATAAATAAATAAAATACAGTACATGCTGGGGACCCAGGAGACCTAGGTTTTACAGATGAGCCATTAAATTGAGGTCCCTTCTGTCCATCTCTGGTGGCTGTTCATCTGGATATTGAAGAGAACATAAACAATGCATTACACACTTTTTAATATAGTGTATGGTTTGGCCTTATTATGTATAAAAATCAGTAGCCGCTAAAAACTTGTTCTGCACATTGTAAAAGTTGTGCCGGGGCGTAGCTACAAGGGTGCAGGGGGTGCAGTGGCACCCAGGCCCATGAGGTTTGAGGGGCCCAAATCATAATTTTGATGTTTATTCAAACCTGGGGAGGGGCCCTGTAACATCACCTTGCACCCAGGCCCTCTAGGAATTTGCTACACTACTGAGTTGTGCACGTTCTGAAAGTTATTGTGCACATTCGATAATCAGTGTTTATCAGCCCCTAATTAATATTCATGAGCCCTGCACTGTCTGCCACCTGATTGGATCAAACAGAGCTGTTCAAACAAAAATCCATACAAACATGGCAGCACTGCTTAGCAAGCGGTTCGCCAAGACGGTCTGGACATGGACTAAAGGCGAACGGTACACTCAGTCATGAAGCAGTCTGAAAAAAAAAATCGCTCTTCAGTAAAATACAGTTAATTTGTAAACAGTGTCCTGAAGTGTACAAAGCAAGTCTGATTTGAAACGGAATGCTGTAACTGTGCTAATTTAATGTTTTCCAGAAAAACAAACAAAAAATGGCACTCCATTGTATCTTTATATTTTCAAGGTAGTGTACCAATAAATGGCAGATCAAAAAAGACTAAAATCTGTGCAGCCACCTACTAAAAATCTGTCTGCACCCTATTATATGTCAGTATAAACCAGTACTTATAAGTCAAAAAAAGATGTAATACATATTTTCATTATAGTCGTAAAAAGCACAAACATCCCACGTAACGTATATAAATATCAAGCTAAAAGCTGTTGTTAAACACACTTAGCAGGAGTAAAAGGCAGTCCTAAAAATGCTGCAACAGATACAGCAGAGCACCTGGCAAAAGAACCTTATGTTTCACCCTAGCTAGGCTGGGCTTCTTCAGAGGTGTGCACAAAGGAAAATCCTGGCAAAATGTATTTATTTATTAGCTTTTGTTTACTGGGTAAGCACACTAGACAAGGAATGCCTATTTTCAGGTACGACCCTGGAGATTACAACAGCATGGTTTACAGAACGGTGCAAGGGAATTACAACAATGTGAAATACAAGCAATGAGCAGGGTGATACAAATAAACAGGTACAGGATGAACAGATAAGCATATTCATCAAGGGTAAGAACAAGCGAACAATAGTTACATTTTGAGGAAATAATACAAGTGCAATTTGTCCCATTTTGAGGATGGTAAGTGCTGAGGTGAAAGGCATGCAGGGTAGATAATTCCAATTACTAGAGCTCAGAGGGGGTAGGGGAACCAGGGAAGTGGAGGGTGCACAGCAGGGTCCAAGCAGGGGTAGAGGATATCAAGCAGCCTTGGAACAGTTACAGGCTAAGGCAGTCTTCAAGCGCAACCAGAGGGAGCTGTTAAAAATGGGATAGGTGAGGGTACATCTGATGGTTGCAGATAGGGTATTCCAGAATCTAGGGGCACAAACAGCAAAGGCACGATCACCAAACAGTGTATGAGTTTTTGGGACAAGTTGGGGTTGCAAGTCAGCTGACCTTAGCTGATATGATGATACAGCTGTCCGAAGGAGTTTGACAGGGTAGGTGCTGTGGCATTGTGGACGAGTTTGCCTGTGAAGAAGCCCAAGACAAATGAGTGATAATTACCCAGGGACAACTAGTGTAGTTGATTGTATAAATCACAGTGATGGGTAAGTCAAGGGACTGCAGGGGCAAAGCGGCAAATATTATTATAAAGAAATTCAAAATCACACATGTCCCCATAAAGCAAAGCATCATGGGCTGCATATGCAAATCACCACAGAATATTAAGCTGGTTCAACTTTAAGCAGAAATGCATGGTGCCAAAAGGCTTCTCACACAGTTTACAAAGGGTGCCAACAGAAGACACAGACACATGTTTCATCCTACCATGATTCGGTGTGCCTTGTCTGTTCGACACTGTAGTGGAATGAACCAGCTACCCTAAGATGGTCTGTCTGGGTTATGTTGTGGTGAACCCAATTAAAACAAAAAACAAGTTAAAAAACAAAGAACCTCAGTGCACAAGCACTAAGGCAATGGTTACCCCAAAGGGCATTGGCCGGGAAGCCAAGTTTCAAAGAAATACAAACTCACACATGCCCCATAACACAAAGCATCATGGGCTGCATATGCAAATCACCACAGAATATTAAGCTGGTTCAACTTTAAGCAGAAATGCATGGGGCCAAAAGACCTCTCACACATTATAGGCCACATCCCATTTAGCAAGGCTAGTTTTTGCAGCAAGGGTAAAGATTGTCAGCCCATAGTTGAGAGAGAGAAGGAATAAACCTTTAGCAAGGGCAAGCCATGCAGCAGCAGTAAGAGACCTACGAGCCCGGTATGCAAGTCCAAGCTTGATATTTGTTGCGCTACAGACATTTTGAATGTGTAAGTAGTGCCAACTGAGACACCATCAAGACTTAAGACATTAAGTGGGACAGGACACTGTTTGAGTTTGGCAGAGGAGCCGAAGAGCATGAGTTGAGTTTTCTTTAAGTTCAGTACAAGCTTATTTGTCCGGAGCCAATATTGCAGTTTATTGAAGTCAGCTTGTAGATTATGATTTATGGCAGGGACATCACCTGGGCTAGCTAGGAGGACCAGGTCATCAGCATATAGGGTTGTAGTACAATGGGTAGAGACCATTGGGAAGTCATTGATAAAAAGAGAAAATAGGATAGGGCCTAGAACAGATTCCTGAGGGACACTGATAATGATAGGAACAGGTTCCGGTAGACCTCTATTGTACTTAACAAGCTGGTGTTATACCCTGACTAATTAAAGAACCCACAAGTGCAGGTGAAAATTTAAATAAATTATCTAGTAACATATAATACAATACAAACTACAAAGATAAAAACAATTAGTAGCCCAAGCAATATTGTCCTTTTCATTAAAGAATGAAGCAACTATGTCAAAGTCCGTATGTCACACCAAAGCATAATTTTTCTTATTGAAGCATCATTATCTTGTTGTTGTTCTCAGAAGGCTGTAGGATGCCCAATTCAAGATGTAGTTTATCTATTTTCTTTTTTATTCCATTTATGCTTGATAGCACTGCTATTATAGTGCATCTCAACATATAACATCAGGACATTTCACTAGAAAAGGCATTATAGACAAAGTACATTAATCTCAGAAAAACCTTGAAACATGGAAACATTGACTTTGTCGGTTGATAAGGACCGCTTGGCTCACCCAGTCTGCCCATTTCCCTACCTATTTGATAAGCTGCAGATCCTAGTTAACCAACAGCCTACTTCTTCCTACCTGCCACCAGAATTGCCTTATGTCTGTCCCATGCATTCTTGAATTCCCCCCACTGTTTTTGACCCCACGACCTCCTCAGGAAGGCCGTTCCATGCAGCCATCACCTTCTCCATGAAAAAAAGTCCTCACATTGCCCCTGAGCTGTCCCCCCTCTATCTTCAAATTGTGCTCCCTTGTTCTTGCACATCTCTTTTCTGAAAAATGCTACCCTCTTGGACTTTGTTGATTCCCTTGAGGAACTTGAAAGTTTCTATCATGTCCCCCCTCTCCCTCCTTTCCTGGAGATATACATATTAAACTCCTTTAGTCTCAATATTCATTGTTGGAGATTACATACTGCCTTTGTCAGTTTGTTTTAAATCATGCACGTTATTTCAGCAGTTGGAGCAAGGGGGCTGGTGACTGGAAGAGACTGAAGAACTCCGATCATCCAAATTTAGTGCAAAATTAAACTTCTATGAATATCCACTGTATTAAATGAGCACTTTTATTAGTAACATTAGTACATCCAGAGGTTTCAACATGATCCAAAATGACAGATATAAAACAGACAATGGCCGTATGTAATCTCTAATAATAATAGGTCTTTCTGAGATTATTGTACTTTGTCTAAACAAAGTCCTGCTAAGTGTACTTGTTACCAGTTTTTAGCTTGATATTTATACACTTTATATGTGATGTCTGTGCTTTTTGGGACTACGATAAAAGTATGTAAGTACTACATCCCCTTTTTTGACTTATAAGTACTGGTTTATATTGACATATACTACTGCAAATGAATTTTTAGTAGGTGGGTGCACCAATTTTTGTCCTTTTTTTTCTAGCTTAATGTTTGAAAATGCAAACCGTGACTCTGGGCAGGCTCAGTAGTGTTGGCACTACTGTGCATGCCTACATTCATGGCTTCCATTTTCAAATACTAAATTACAACAATTAGAGCACTCGGTTTCAAATCTGAATCACTTTCTACACTTTGGACTCTATTTACAAACAGGAACTCTATTTTACTAAACAGTGTCTTGGGCCTGACCACGACATCTCCAGCTGTGAGCTCTGCCAGAAATTCAATCAAACAGCCCTTAAGTGACACAAAAGGGCCCTGAAGAAATGTTTCATGTAATAACAGGTAGCCAGTTCTGGGCAGGGGGTCCTCCGGGGTCCCTCATTCCCAGTCGCTGGTGGGTTCATCAAGCTTCTTGGCCTCGAAGGCCCGAGAGAAATCCTTGGAGAAAAGTCACAAAAAGGACCACAAATGGGGCTGCTCCCCATCCTCCCCCTAATGGCACTCTTGCTCCCAGCAGCTTCTTTTTCATCTCCTGGGTATACTCCGTCAGTTGCAGCTGCACCGACGTCCTCTGCTGCGCAGGCCTCGGTTCCTAACAGACCCATAATGGTGGTGCCACCTCCCACTGCTCAGGGAGTTTTGCTGTTGGCCCTTGGGTCATAAGCTCCCAGTCCATTGACCCTCGGGTCGTTGACAACAGCCCCTCCATCAAAGCCTGATGCTTCCCCAGACCCATGGCCATCGGGCTCCTTGGGCTCTCAAGCCCTGACAGATGGTTTGTCGCACCCAGTGCTGACGACCCCTCCGCAGTCAATGCAGCCCTCTCCAGCCATTAACCTCAATGATATTTTGGCCAGGGTCACTACAGCCCTAGTGCATCAGTTGAGCTCATACAGACCTGGGTTCCCGGCGCTGTGGACGGCCCTGTCATCATCAACGTCCCTTGTCCCTTCTTGCTCTGTGCGCTGTCAGTGTCTCACTCATCAGACCTCAAGTTGGAGCAGGTCGAGGAGGAATACCACCCAGACCTGATTTCTACCTGAGGAAGAGCTTCTTTCCTTAGACAGGTCCACTACATCTTCAGTCAGTGAGGACTCTGTCAAACATACTCCTAGGTCCCCTTCTGAATATCCTACTTTTTTAATGTGATGAAGCAGCTGTCCTCAGCCATGAGCTTTCGCACTGCCGAGGTAGATTCCACCAGACAGTACCTGGTGGACTTCCTGGAGATCCCAGAATATCCCCCTAAGGTCATTCCTCCCATCCTTCCGGCCTTGCGTAATGCCACTACTGTGGCCTGGCACAGGCCATACATGGTACCTGCCATGCTCTGCTGGGCAGATAAGCTTTATCATGCCCTCCCCTAGGCCTTCCTTACTATGCTGCCCAGCTGGAGACCGATTCTGTGGTCATTAAAGCAGCACACAATAGGTCCAAGGTGCCTAAGCACCTTAGTTCCCTCCCCCTGTCAGGGAATCCAGGCAGATTGACCATTGGGGTAAGATGGTCTATGTCTCCTCCACCCTGCGGCTTCAGTTTGCTAACTATCTTTGGCATATGGTGAAATAGCAGAATATCATCTGTAAGAAGGACAAAGTGGCTGCTCAAGGCCTCCCAGATTATTCCCAGAAACAGGTGGTTCTCAAATGCTTACAGATTGTGGAGGATGTTAGTAAGCATCTCCTTAAGGTCTTCTATGACATTTCGGACACTGGTGCCAGGGCTGCTAAATTTGCCTTTGCAGGCACTCCTAGCTGAAAGTCTCATGGTTTGCAATGGATGTCCAGCAGGAGGTGCTGAATGCCCCCTTTAATGGCTCCAAGTTGTTTGGGCCAGATGTCTAGAAAATCACCAACAACTTGCAAGCATCTGGTAGGGCTATAAAGTCTGTTCATTCATTCTATCATATGCAGCCTAGGAGCAGACAGCACCCGCCCTTTCATAAGGTGTCGCACAGGTCTGGAGCAGGCTCCTGCCATCAGGGCAAGAGAAGGGTCTCCTCTGCACTGCCCACCCCTTCCTTCTCCGGCAGAGCCACAAAATATCCCAGAGGTGACAGACCGGCCCCGCCTCTGCTTGACTCTTTGCTAGAACCCCATCTTCCAGTCCCCGATCAAGAGATGGTGGTTGGAGTCGGTTCTCCCTCCATTTCAATCAATGGAGAACCACCACTTCAGATGCCTGGATTCTTCAGATTATAGAGAGGGGTCGCACTCTGGAACTCATAGAGTTGCCTCCAGAGACTCTTCCAAGTACTCTCCACCTACCCCGGCCCACCTAACGGTTCTCCGGGAGGAGGTGTAGTCCCTTCTGTGGAAAAGGACCACAAAGCCTGTGCCCAGGTGCCAAATGAACAGGGGATTCTGCTCCAGGTTTTTCCTGATTCTGAAAAGGACTGGAGATCTGAGGCCTATTTTAAATCTCAAAGACCTCAATCTTTACACCCAATACAAAAAATTCCACTTGGTCACTTTGCCAGGTCCGCTGCCCCTACTCAAGCAGGACAACTGGCTGTGTTCCCAGGATATGCAAGATGCTTACCTGCATATCTTGGTGTTTCCTCCAGTTCCTTTTTCAGGGCAAGCATTACCAATTCAAGGTATTGCCCTTTGGTTTGTCCTGTGCGCCACGGGTCTTCACAAAGTGCTTAGCAGTAGTAGCTGTGGCTTTCAGAGAGAGGGTTTGTACATTTTCCCCTACCTGGATGACTGGCTTCTCAAGGCTCCATCCAGGAAACTGCTCCTCTGGACCTTGGAGAGTACTCTCCAACTGTTCCTCTCCCTGGGCACCATGGTCAGTCTGCCCAAGTCCATCTTGATCGTGTCCCAGAGGCTGCAATATATAGGGATGGTTAGGGACTCAGCACAGGCAGAGCCTTCTTGCCTCTTGACAGGGCAGAGTGTCTCATTGCCTAGGCTCAGGAGGTTCCCCAGAGCCGTTACATTCCTGTGAGGGTGTATCTGAGGCTTTTGGGTCTTATGGCCATGGTTATTGACTCGGTCCCCTAGGCTTGACTGCACATGCCGGTGCTCTAGTGGACACTCAGGGCGCAATGGGATCAATGCACAGATGACCTGGAGCAACTAGTGTTGGTCTCCTCCTTAGTCTGCAAGGTGCTCCAGTGGTGGATGGACCTACAGCACCTGTTACAAGGGGTTCCTTTTCAGATCTTTTCTCCCCAGCAGATGCCTCCGGTTTGGGCTGGGGTGCACACCTGGGTCCCTTTCAGACTCAAGGGACACGGTCTCAGACCGAGGTGTCTCTGCATATCAGTGTTCTGGAGGTGCGGGTGGTCCTGTATGCCATTGAGGCCTTAAAGAACCATCTCCTTCTGGGCCACCTGTTGATCCAGTCAGACAATCTCAGTGTTGTCTACTACATCAACAAGCAAGGGGGAATGCATTCATAGCCCCTGTGCAGGGAGGCCATGAGAGTTTGGTACTGGTCACTGGATCACCACCTGGTTCTTGCAGCAGTCTGTGTTCCAGGCATGCAAAATATGCTGGCAGACAGCCTCAGCTGGACTCAGTCCAACATACATGAATGGGAGGGTCTCTCATCCATCACAGAAGATCTGTTTGATAGATGGGGTCGGCCAGAGTTGGACCTTTTTGCATCCCCACTCAACGCAAAACTGCTCAGTTTCTGCTCACTAGATCCAGGGCCTGGTGTTTTTGGCAAGACGCATTGTCCCTCTCCTGGAGCGGGAAGTTCCTTTATGCCTTCCCTCCATTTTCTCTGATTCAGAGGGTGCTAATCAAGCCGCAGATGGAGGGAGCCAGCATGATCCTGGTCACACCATTCTGGCCACTGCAAATATCGTTTCCATTACTGCAGCAGTTAGCAGAGGAGCCTCCAGTTCTTCTGCCCCCCTGCTGGGATCTGCTGACACAGGCTCATGGGGACCCTGTTCCATCCAAACCTCAAGTCCTTTTGTCTTCTTGCTTGGCTTATGTAGCCATCGCAAGGTTTGGAGTATCCCAGCGGGTTGCAGTTGTCCTCATAGCAGCTCGAAAGCCATCCACTAGGGCCACTTCTGTCATGAAGTGGAAGAGGTTTGCCATCTGGGTTGCCATACATCATCTGGTCCCTTTCACCTGTCCAGTGAGCCAGATTCTGGACTACCTGATCTTCCTGGCTGACTCAGGCCTCCAGTACTCCTCCCTCAAGGTGCACCTGTCTGCTATTTCTGCCTTTCACGAGCCCATTGATGACCATACTGTGGCTCAGTTAGAGGTAGAGGTATTCCATACTTTTCTCAGGTGCATATTGCATCTGAAACTCCCAATCCGTTCTCTTGTCACAGCTTGGAATTTAAATTTTGTTTTGGAGAAATTTACCCCGTCTCCGTTTGAGCCAGCTGTGACTTGCGAGCTACGTGTTTTCTTCTTGGAAAGCATTATTTTCCCTTGCTGTTACTTCTGCTTGAAGGATTTCCAAGCTTCAGGCCCTCTGGTGTGAGGAACCTTATTTGATTTTTCACAAAGACAAGTTGTCTTTGCGCACGAATCCTAAGTTTCTCTCTAAGGTGGTATCTGAGTTTACCCTGAACCAATCTATCCAGTTTATTTTCTAGAGGCTGCCAATCCAGAGGAAGCACTGCTCCATACTTTAGATGTGTGCAGAATTTTGAAATATTATCTGCTGTGAACTAAGGACCGCAGGAAGTCAAAGCAGCTTTTTGTTTCTTTCACCCATGAAAGAGAGGGCGCCAAGGTTACTAAACAGTGCTTGTCAAAATGGCTGGCCAATTGCATTTTGTTCTGCTGCAACAAATATGGCAAACAGTTGGCAGGGGTGGTGAAAGCCGACTCCACAAAGGGCATGGCTACCACTGTGGCCTGTGTCAAGGGAGTCTCAGCTGCTGACATTTGCACTTCTGCCATCTGGAGTACCAAGCTTACTTTCACCAAGTATTACAGTCTGGACATTGCTTCTAGAGCCAGAGCAGGTTTCAGCAGGGCTGTTCTGCAGGGCCTCTTGTCTTAGGTTCTGGTTGGCCTTCCTCCTAGACTGGTTTTGCTGCACCTGTAACTGCTTAGGACTCATTCCTATGGTGTGACCTGACCTGATGACTGATATACCCCCAAAGAAGACAGAACAGTTAGGTAAGAACTTACCATAATAGTAGGTGTTCGAGGGGATCTCAGTCATCAGGTCTGCCTTCCCTCCCACCATCCCCCTTTTACGGGACCCTCATCTCAGAACTGGCTAACTGGCAATTCCAGCCTTTTATTTTGGCCTGGGCTCCTCTCTTTCTCCTCGGTTCCTCATGACTCTGGTTTGCTTACTTAGTCTCGCTGCCTCCAAAGGAACCTGCCAGACCTCCAGTATTCCATGTGGCTGGCTTGTCCCTGCAGTGGAGAAGCACATCTTCCTCTTCACTTTCTGCCTTTGTCTGGCTTTGTCCCTGCCAGGGGCCTCCCCTGGCTCAGAGCAGCAGTGCTGCTGAACCTTGGAGATGCCAGCTTGTGAAGCCTTGGATGGTGTGCTGGGGGGGTTGGGGTAACTACAGAGGTTGTCATCTAGCATACTGGTAAAGCATCTCTGCTGATTTTCTGCCTCTCCCCCATGACAAATATACATTTGCAACTGGCTAGGGGAGACATCATACGGGAGTGTGGTCATCCATGATGTCAATGGCACCTCCACTATGCCATCGTGAGGAGCAGCCCAGGTGGTTTCAGTGCACATTCTGAACCCTCACTACTGGTCTCTGCTGCTGACACCCTGGGTTCAGAGCATAATACTGGGTTGACAGCATGCGAGAATGATCTCCCATCTCTCTGCACCATGGAGCCAGCATAAATAAAGATTTCAATGTTTTTATATGTTTGGGCTGCCCTAGTGATGGGTGATAACAGGAAATGCATACAAGTTCCGGAATCCCACACTGAAGTTGGCTGGAGGCTAAACACATCACAGAGGAGAAGCACAAAATCATAGGCTTGTCATATCAAATGTCAGACACCATGCTACTTTACTGGAAAATGCTGCAGTTCATTTTGGTGTTGTGGAAAATGCCCCAAATCCTGGAGTTTTAACAGAAGATGTTACAATTAATGTTGGTATCATGAAAAATGCTAGAAATCCTGGCGGCATCCTCTATCTGGAAATGTCACCAACATGCATTTAGAGAGCCTCACAGCAGGCTGAGAGTGGGCGAGATATAAAGACAGGGCACAGCCATTATCAGAGAAGAACTCCTCTAATTATCTCTCCATTTAAACAAACTCCGGTCAGAGCCAACACAGTTGCTAACAGAAGCTGGACTGGGACATGTTTTTAAGAAGCCCCAACACCCAACTTCCCCTGAGCCCTGCCATTAACATTGATTTTTTTATACTGATAACAAACAAAAAGCTCACTAGTGTGCAGCGCACACGATGCAGGAAAATCAAAGTCTTACTTGCATAAGTGGAAGTCAGACACCCGCTCACACACCCCAGAGACACTTCTCAAAGTTCCTGTTGCAGTATTTATTAAATATCCACAAGTTTAAAATTGTTCCAGTTAAAAACTATTGTATTAAAACTCATGAGCCTCGCCTAGCAAGAAATGTGGAACACTTCCATCATTAGGGTAAAAGGAATCAGTAGCTGTAACCTAGTCAGGTTCTATGTCCACAGTCTTATCAAACTTACTCTGCTGCTTGCAACCGACTTATGACTGCACCACACTAATCTTACCTCTTGAAGTGGAGACGTAGGTTTTAGAATTGGAATCAACTGCCATTACCTGGAGCAACTCCCATTTGTGCTGCCACATTGTGTGTGGCTGAGAAGCGGGGGAGTTTGACAGCATCAGGGAGGGGTGCTCCCAAACTTCCCACCCAACAGAGTATTGTGTGGAGCTAGCAGTGACATTGGGTGGGGGTGGGCAAGTTCAGCAGCGAGGGGCTACGTTGTCTGCAGCTGACAGGTGGGTTTGGCAGCAGGAGATGGGAGTTCTTCTGTGAAGCCAGTGGGGAGGTTGATTCGGAGGCTGGCACATTCAATAGCAGTGGGAAATGGTGTCTTCCCTGGGTGTGGGCAGGCCAGAGGAGAGAGCGTATGGACAGTGGGTGGGTTTGGTAGTTACCAAGTATTTACAGTGTCTCTACAAATTAATTATATGGGGGAGTTGTGTGCAGCCAGGAGGCAGGTTTAGCAGCAAAGGGGTTCTTCTGTGCCACTAGGATGGAGATTGGATTGGAGGTAGGTAGGTTCGGCAAGAGTGACTGGTATTCCTTGAGTGCAGCCAGGGAAAAGATGAGCTAGGTAGCAGGTGGTTTGGTAGCACCAGTGATCAGCGGGGTCAGGCAGGAGGGTCTCTGAGCAGGACACTGCAGTGCAGGAGCCAGCAGAACAAAACTTGCCCAAAACAGGAACCAAAACAAAAAAAGCAAAACGGAAATCCAAAAAAAGTGTGATCATAGCAGACTCCATGATTCGGGGAGTTGATACCTATCTCCAGCCAGGGGTAATGATCAGATGTCTCCCAGGTACATCAGCATGGAGAGACACTGACTGCATTGCTAAAATTGTTCAGGAAGCAGGAGAAAACATTGATGTTCTGGTACACATAGGAGCTAATAATCTCGCCAGCCGGTCAGTTGTGGAGACCAAGGAACACCTGATGAGGCTGGATGAAAAACTATCATCCATTTCGTCCGGCATCTCCTTCTCTGAAATCCTGCGAGTCTGGAAGAGGGGGATAGATGGACGGAAGGTCACAGAAGGGGAGATCGGGGAGCTGAACATGTGGCTCAAGGGCTGGTGCCAGGAAAAAGGATGCAAATTTGTAGGGAACTGGCAACAGTTTTGGGAGCGAAGCTCTTTAAATTTGATGGACTGCATCTGACTAAGGAGGGAGTCAGTGCATTGGGGCAGAAGTTTGACATCTTTGTAGAATATTTAAACTAGCAAATGGGGAGAGGGGTGCAGCACCCAATATGTCAAATGAGAAAAACAACCCCCCCCTCAGCTAGTGGTCAAATAGGAGTTCAGCATGTTTGTAGTTCATTGCATCACCAGGTAAGGAAAAAGGTCTGGCTCCCCATGCGATACACAGGGGAAACGCCAGACTTCACCCAACAACTAACCCACCGAAATCTGGCCATGGAAAATCATGTACACAAATGCTCGCAGTCTGGGAAACAAGATTCCAGACCTGCAGGCAATAATGACAGAGGCTAAACTGGACATAGTAGCCATTAACGAGACATGGTTTACCAGTAACCACACTTGGGAGACTTCAGTACCTGACTGTACTATTCAGAAGAGACTGAGGTGCAAAAGGGGGGGTGGAGTGGTCCTTTATGTCAATGAAAATATCAAAGCTACAGAAATTCAGAAAACACATCAGGAGCCAGAAGAACTGTGGGTCACCCTAGAAACAGGAAATGGGACAGCCATATGAACTGGGGCTGTGTACAGGCCTCCAGACCAGGGGGAGGACATAGACACATTACTGTTAGAAGATATACAAAACATGACAGCTAAAGGGGAGGTTCTGATAATGAGAGACTTCAACATGCCAGAGGCAGATTGATCAATACCAGCAGGAGCATCTGCCAGAACTAGACACATGGTGGATTCCCTGCAGGGGGAGGGCATCAAACAACTGGTACAACAACCCACAAGAGACAGGGCTATCCTAGATCTAGTACTGACTAACAGGGAAAGGCTCTCAGATCTCCAGGTAGAAGGTCACCTGGGGGCCAGTGACCATCGCACGGTATGGATTAACTTGGCCACTAGAACTAACTCATCCCATTCCAAGGCAAAAATATGGGATTCAGGGGAACTGACTTTGATAAGATGGCCAGCAGAGTTAAGGCAGCCCTGGCAAAAAGAAATACAGGCAGAGTGGGCAAGCATTAAGGATGCAATACTTGAAGCAACATCCCACTGTGTTAGAGAGAAAAGGAAATGCAAAAGAAGGAAACCACTTTGGTTTTCAAAAACGGTAGCAGAAAAGGTCAGAGCCAGAAGGCTGGCCTTCATGAAATATAAGGGAACGCAGCAGGATGAAGATAGGAATGCATACCAAACTTCCCTAAGGGAAGCAGGGAAGGCAGTAAGGCAGGCAAAGGCCCAAGCCGAGGAAACAGTAGCACAAACAGTAAAAGAAGGTGACAAGACTTTCTATAGCTACATTACTGAAAGAAGAAAGTCCAGAGGGGGTATTGCTGAGATCAAAGGGGTTAAAGGGACATGTGAGGAGGAGGACCATATAAAAGCATCTATCCTAAATAGATACTTCTGCTCAGTATTTGCTGAAGAGAAGGTAGGGCAGGGCCCACAACTCAGCACCATGGACATAGGAGGGAGGGAGGTGTGCACTAGTTCCTTCACAAAAGAAAGGGTCCTACAAGAGCTCGATAAGCTCAGGGTGGACAAGGCAATGGAACCTGATGGCATACATCCCAGGGTACTAAAGGAGCTAAGGGTGGAACTAGCAGCGCCATTATCAGAGCTGTTTAGTGAGTCTCTGAGCACAGGAGAGGTCTCAGAAGACTGGAGAAGGGCTCATGTGATCCCACTCCACAAGAGTGGTAGCAGGGAGGAGGCAGGGAACTATAGACTAGTCAGTCTTACCTCAGTAGTGGACAAGATTATGGAAGCACTCCTTAAGGAAAGGATAGTGCAACATATGGAATCCATAAGAGCACAGGATCCAAGATAGTATGGGTTTACAAAAGAAAGGTCCCGTCAAACTAACTCATGATTTCTTTGACTGGGTAACTAGTGTGGTAGATCAGGAGCAGTTGATGTCTTTCCTGACTTCAGCAAAGCTTTCGATACTGTTCCACATAGAAGATTGATTAATAAGCTGGGTAGGCACGGGGTGGGTCAGAAGTTGGTCAACTGTGTGGCAAACTGGTTGACGGGCAGAAAAAAGACAGTGGTGGTAAACGGTATAGTCAGAAGAGATGCAAGTCACAAGTGGAGTACCTCAGGGATCAGTCCTGGGGCCAGTCCTCTTTAATACCTTCATCAGTGACATTGCAGATGGACTGGAGGGTAAGTTTTGTCTGTTTGCAGATGACACCAAAATCTGCAACAAAGTGGATGATCCAGATGGGGTGGGCAGAAAGAGAAGAGATCTGGGTAAACTAGCAAACTGGTCAGAAGAGTGGCAACTGGGGTTTAACGCAAAGAAGTGCAAGATCATGCACAGAGGGATGAGAAACCCTGAAGCCACCTATAGGCTGGGAGGGGAGTTGCTAGCAGTCACAAGCGAAGAAAGAGACTTGGGCATCATCATCACAAATGACCTGAAATCATTCAAGCAGACCAGTAAAGCAGTAGGTAAGGCTAGGGAGATGTTGGGGTGTATTAGTAGGGTATCACAAGTTGGAAGAGGGAGGTAATAATCCCCCTTTACAAGACACTGGTTAGGCCCCATCTGGAGTACTGCGTACAGTACTGGAGGCCACACCTTCACAAGGACATTAACCAAATTGAGGCAGTCCAGAGAAGGGCAACCAAAATGGTGCAGGGACTGCATCAGAAAACTCATGAGGACAGATTAATGGAGCTCCATATGTATACCATGGAGCAAAGGAGGAAGAGAGGTGATATGATCGAAACATTCAAACACCTTAAGGGCATTAACAAGGTGAAAGAGTCTTAACACGTTTCAATATAAGAAAAATAGCAGGACAAGAGGACACAGAATGAGATTAGAGGGAGGCCGATTAAGGGGTAATGTGAGGAAGTTCTTTTTCACAGAATGGATGGTGGATGCATGGAACAGCCTACCTCAGGAAGTGGTGGATATGAATACAGTGCAGGGCTTCAAACAGGCATGGGATAGGCATAAGGGAGCAATGCAGATGAGATGAGTATGAATAGATAGGTAATTGACAGAGCAAAGGCTGATGGCACATTCATAAGGTGGAAGAAGAAATGAGAAGACTGGATGGGCCTTGCAGTCCTTTTTTGCTGTCAACTTCTATGTTAGATTGTTTTTTTAATTGCTTGGTTGGGCAGGAGGGGGATAATGGGGGATGGAGAAGGAGCAAGGGGAGTACATTTAGTGCAAGAAGTGCCAGAGAGAAAATGAGATAGAGAGAGGGAGAGAGAGGGAGAGGGGAAGTGCACTGATTCATGCATACTCATTACGTGCTTCAACTCCACTGCTGTGTAAAGCAAAAATTATGTGCTGCATTCAGTATCCGATCATGCCCATCCACACCCCCTCTGTTTTCTCCTCCGGATTGTTTTTTGTTTGTTACAGAATTGCTCTGCTGGAGTGGACCAGCTTTAAAAGCCTATACACCATCTGATCAAGAAATAATTAATACACCGAGACCAGGAGCGAAACACGTCCACTTCTTACTCTTGACTGCCTGCCCACAGAGCAGAGGTGAGGCAGTGGGGTGTATAGGAGAAGGTAGAGAGTTTGGGTGGAGGGCAACCATCATGCAGTGAAACAGATTTGCTGCTTGTGCCATCTGTTTGAACACGGGGTGGTGGGAGAAAGGAATCGGCTCCTCAGGGGTCCTGGTTGGTGAGCAGTTTGTGTATTTTGGAAAGTAAACTGGTAATGGGTAGCAGACACTAAAGTGCTGGGACCTGCTCTCCTCTCCCATATACACAACACATCCCAGTGGCTCACACTCCCTTCCACCAGGAAAACTTGTTGAAAGCCAGCACATAAAATCTTATGCATACACACTTATATAAACTCTCCTCTGCCATCCCAGCCACCTCACACAGACTCCCCACTGACGCCTGCCATGCAGTTCCTTCTTGGGTAATGGAATAAATACCAAAAACAGGCAATGGGTGAAACTCCGACTCCCCACCATGCAACCCGTCAGACACCAGCTCCCTCTTTCAGAGTTTTTCTCTGGAACTCCAAGTGCATGACAGCACATCATATGGACACTTTGTCCAGCATCTTGGAGACCTGGCATTAAGCAGTGCTAGCTCCAATTGGCTGGCTGAGTTGAGAGGAGGTGGGATTAATACGTGGGTGGTACAAATAGAGGGGGCATAGACTCGAACTGCGGGAACAGAGTTGATGCGAGGAATGTTGTTGTATGTCAAGGAAGAAAGGAGATGAGCGAAACTTCAAAGAGAATATATGATGGACGGTTTTTACTAGTATCTCAGGATACTGCTACGAGAGGGCTCTTGCAGTAGGTAATAACCTTGAGGACTGCACCCCCTGGCATCAGGACCATGCAGAAACTTTAGCTAGCAGTATCTGGTGGGGGACTGCCCACCCGACGTCATGTGACCAATATCAGCATGACACTATATAGTGGGCGGTCCCCATGCCTGCCTTCCAGTTTTTTCCCGCCATCGACCTGTGCACATCAGACCTCGCGGTGATCGCTGCTGCAGTTCGACCACCTTTTTTCAGATGAGCATCCTTCCTTTGTTTCCTTTATTGTTCAAAACCAATTTTGTGTATGTCTTCTCCGTCTTCCGTTGAGTCGCATAAAAAATAAAGGCGATTTTTGCAGTACACAGCTCCTGCACAAGGATTCCCAATCCTTTTGCCTCTTCTGCTTGGGCCTGGAGCACAAGACTGAGGATTATGAGGCCTGCCTGAGCTTCAGCCAGGCCACACGGAACCACTGCCAGTAGGCCCTCGAGGCCCATCTACTAAAAAAGATGTCCACAATGGAAAAAGAGCTGAAGAAACTGAGAAGCACTTCATCCTCCCCTTTGGACTCCCACAGGAAGAAGAGGGACAAGGAAAAGCACAAGGACCAGGATCGGTCTCCCACTCACCCGCGGCCGCCCTTGGCCCCTAGGGTGATCAATGACCCTCTTCCTCCTGGAAGACCGTTGCTGCTGCCAAGTCTTCTTCACCTTCCCAGGAGCAACCCTTGGTTCCCCCTCCGCCACTGGCCTTGGTGTCTGTTGGCGCCTTGGCAGAGTCTGAGGCCTCCGCCACTCATAAACTGAGGACTCCATCGTGGAGTTTATGCAGGTAGGCGGGGCTGATAAGCCACTCATCGGACTCCCTGATGAACGCCCCACCCGGGCTGATAAGTCAGGCAGTGGGGACCCCAGTGTTCGCACAGCCATGGTTGATAAGCCGGTCATTGGACCCTCTGACAACTGCCCAGTCGACACGCTCACATCAGATTCCGGCAAGGGACCCAACTCCATCCAGCCGGGACAAGAGCCAGTAAATGCAGCCTTCACTGGTTGGGTCTCTCCACTGGGATACTGCCTCCTCTCCCTTTGTGGAGCTTCCTCCTCTTCACCCTCCCCAGATCAGCGGGAGGCAGGGATCATCCGTCTCAGGTGACATTATTGCTGGGTCACCTCCAGACCTCAAGTTGGACCTCCCGGGCAACCTTCTGGCGGGGCCGTCTGCACCGATGCGGGGTTTGCCACCCGTTGGTCCTGTGCCTGATCCTGCTCTTCCAGGTCCTTCGGCGCCGAGTTTCAGGGTCCCTCATCAGTTCCCATGGCACTGCCATTGGGGCCTTCATCGGGCTACCCTCCACTTGGTTACCTGGCACCACATTATACACCGAGTTACCCTCCCTCAGGCTACCCGATGTCAGCCTTTACGATGCGGGGTATGCGCCTACCTACTTCTTGCTGGGTTACCCAATGCACAGGTACCATACATCAGGGTACCTGATGCCAAGGTTCTTTTTGGGGTTTCAGCCTATCAGCCCCCTCCGCCTCGTTCACCTCCTCCTCAGCTGCAGGCAGATTTCTGGGCCATCCTTCAGTCCTGGTGGTCAGAAACCAAGTCACAGCTCATCTCAGAGTTGGACAGATGGCACACGGCGAGAGTCTTTACCCCGGTTTACCCAGATCAGACCCTCAGGTACTCCTTTCCACTGGACCCACACCAGTCTACTTCAGGCCTGATGAACGGTCCTTTGACTGAACCAGCATCTGACAGTATCCCTCCTAGGTCTCAGGTGGTTTCTCGACATCAGGTCTTCAGATTCCTTGGATTGGAATCCGAGTCTGGGTCCTCCTCAGTTTCAGGTTTTGAGACCCCCTCTCCTGAGGAGCCCAAGCCTAAGGAGTCCCCCAAATCACCTCCAGAGGACCCTTCGTTCGCAGACCTCCTGAAACAGATAGCTGAGGCCTACAAATGGAAAACTGATGCACAGGATCCCAAGTGTCAGAGACTAGCTGAGCATCTGGATATACAGGAGACAGCACCTGTCCCTACTCCCCCGTGGTTAGAACCTCATGAAGATCGGCTTCTGCCATTTGTATGATGCCTTACTCCATCCCTGTGGTGGCAAAAAAGGCTGACAGGGCATCAGAGAGGAAGGATCACCTCAGTGTCCACCTAAAGGTAGACTCAGTGGTCATTATGGGGGCTTATGACAGGTTCACCAAGCTGAGACACATGAGCACCTCTTGACAAGGAGTCGAGGCAGCTAGACCAATTTGGGAGGAAATTCTATTCTTCCTCCACTCTGTCCATGTGCATCCTCCATTACATGGTGCACATGCTCGTCTACGAGAAGCCCCTGTTTCATCAACTGGAGCCTGCCATTGACACCATGCCAGACTGTATTTATTTATTTATTTGAATTTTGGTAACCGGGTAAGACCGCTGAGACAATTACAGTCTCTTTTTCAGGGTTGATCCGGGAAAGACAACAAAACAAAATACAAAGCAATTACAGCAATTTAGGAAGAGACAGATTACAGGAGCAACATGATGACATATATCAATTAACAGATCTAAGGACATAAAGAGAAATATGCTATGTCACATAACATTAAGCAATAAAAAAAAAGTAATTATTTACAAATTTGTGTTGAATGCTAACAGGCATGATAGGTAGGGGGGAGTCCGATAGCAGGTATTTAAGCTTAGGCAGAGAGAGAGAGGGGGATGAGAGGGACTAGGGGATCAAAAACAAAAGAGAAATGTGGTATATGGTTATTCAAAGCACCAAGAGGTGTTTAACCTGCAACTCAAATGCGATCAGGCATCAAAGGAAGCAAGTGCATTTTGCCGAGGTGGTAAGGAAGGTGAGTAGATTGGACTGGAACAAAGGAAGTGTGGTGCAGGACAGGAGAAAGAGGGACAGGGAGTTCCGGTCGGCTTCTGCCACAAAGGAGGACTTACATGTAACAGCTAGCTGCAGATTAGGTCTTAGAAGAGGGAGGGAGGCTGATCTGAGGGCTCGAGGAGTTTGTCTTCAGTGGATAATCTCACTAAGGCATGGAGGGGTAGATTTGTGGACAAGCTTGTGCATGAAGCTTAAGGTGGCGAGCCTCAATTTAGATTCATAAGGCAATCAACCCAATAAAGAGAGGATGTCACAGTGGTAGTGGTGGGTGTTGACCCCTGAAGCAAACCTTCCCACCCTATGGTATGCCTGCACAAGGAGAGACATTGTAGATGCATTAGTAGAGAGCAATAAGGGAGCACCATAAGTAAAGAAAGGAAGAAGAGTCAAAGAGGTGATCTTGAGGCAAGAGGTAGAAGTGAGGAAAGGGCAGATGTGATAGAGAAGACCCAGCTTCTGATTCAGAGTCCAAGACTGCTCTGGCGGACACCATCAGGTCTGCTAATGTCGCCTGTCACCACTCACTGAGGGCGACATATGATGCAGTGGACTCTTCGGCCAGGGGCACCGCTATGGCGGTCTGCCTCAGGAGATATTCCTGGCTAAGGGTGTTAGGCTTGGCAACTGATGTCCAGGCAGCCATTCAGGATGCCCCCTTCTGAGTTTCTGTCCTCTTCGGGGGCAATGCTCAGGACATAATCACCAGCCTGCAGGACAAGGGCAAAGCCTTATGGTTGGTCCATACTATGTACCACCCCAGGTTTAAGGCCAGACAGCCATTTTGTCACCAGACCAAGCAATGGACAAAACAGCAGCAAACAGCCAGACACCAAACCAAATGTTGGGCACCTTCAGCCGCAGCCACCCCTCCAGCCAAAGCTCAGAAGGCCTATGGGGCAGGTCTCCCCAATCCTCCCTCCACCTCTCGACTTGCAGCCCGCCACCCCTCCTCTTCCATCGGGGGAGCCGGTGGGCAGAAGGTTTGCCAGTCATTTGACAGGGTGGGAGACAGTCACCACAAATTTGTGGGTCCTTCAGCTGGTGAGTCAAGGCCACACATTAGAACTTCTGGAGAGACTCCTGATCAAACCTCCGGGGGTATCTCACTATCCAAAGGTGCTCATCCCCCTCATAAGGGAGGAAATCGAAACCCTTCTGCAAAAAGACACCATAGAGCCAGTTCCGGCAAACTGGGTAGGAAAGGGGTACTACTCACACTTCTTTCTGGTGCCAAAACAGAGGTGATTTGCATCCAATTCTGGACCTCAGCACTTTAAACTGATACATAGAGTACAAGCGGTTTCGTATGCTGACTCTCCCAGGCTGCTGGCCCTCCTGCACAAAGGACAGTGGCTCTGCACCCTGGATATGCAGGATGCCTACCTATATATTTTGATTTTTCAGGCCCATTGCTGCTACCCCAAGTTTTCCTTTCAGGGGAAACATTATCAGTTCAAGGCCTTCCCCTTCAGCTTGTCCTCGGCACCCCAGGTTTTCACCAAGTGCCTCATGGTAGTGGCAGTGGCCCAGAGACACCAGGACCACTATGTGTTCCCCTACCTCGATGACTGGCTTCTGTGAAATCCGTCGAGGAGCAGCTGGAACTTTCCATTTCCGCTACCCTGGCCTTTTCCACACAAGTGGGGATTACAGTCAGCTACCCCAAGTCCCAACTTGTCCCCTCTCAGCATCTCCAATTTATTGGAGCAGTGCTGGATACAGCCCAGGGTTTGGCCTTCCTCCCTCAGGACAGGGCAGAAACCTTACAGAAGCAGGCTTGCCTGATAGCCTCCAGCAGGTGCGTTTCAGCCAGGTTGGTTCTCCGGCTCCATGGCCTTATGGCAGGGGCCATCCCCCACTGTCCCAGCTTCACATGTGTGTTTCACAGTGGACACTCAGAGTGCAGTGGGATCAGAGGTCGGACGACCTAGACCACATGGTCATACTAACATACTATTTGCCAGCAGATTATGCCTTACAGTCTATCAAGTTTGCTCGAACCTCAGATCCCTAGTTGGGTGCCGAGGCCCTCCCCCGTGTTCCAGAAACCCCTATCATCCATCCCCACCCCCCTGGGACAGGCCATCATCTGATACATCCACTTTCTGTGTCTGTCCCACCCTCTCTTGAAGCCCTCCACTGTGGATCACTGAACCAGCTTGCCAGGCAGTGCATTCCAAGGGTCCACCACCCTCTCAGTGAAAAACCTCCTCCTCTTTCCCCTCACCCTTCCACCTTCCAACTTCAAACCATGCCCTCTGGTGATACCTCCCTGCTTTAGTCTAAAGATCCCCTCCATGTTTACCCTATTTATTCCCTTGAGGTACTTGAAGACCTCAATCATGTCCCCCCTGTCTCTCCTCTCCTCCAATGATAACAGGCAGAGCTCCTCAAGTCTGTCCTCATACATCAAATCCCCTAGCCCTTGTATCATCTTAGTTGCCCTCCTCTGTACACTCTCCAGGAGCTGTATGTCCCTCTTCAAGTGTGGTCTCCAGTACTGTACACAGTACTCAAGGTGTGGTCTAACCAGTCCATTGTACAGCGGCAGAATCACTTCCTTGCTCCTAGAGGTGATCCCCCTTACGATGCATCCCAACATCCTGTTTGCCTTGCTAGCCGCTCTCCTGCACTGCTCAGAGTTATTCATACATGCATCCACCATGACCGCTAGGTTTTTTTTCCCCTATTGAGGCCTCCAGCGCCTCCCCTCCCAGTGTGTACCTGTGTTTAGGGTTTCCCCGCCCAAGATGTAATGGTCATGGTCTCTAATTCGATGCAACGGAATCTTCTGTGGTGGCAGGATCTCATCAACCTTACCAATGGGATCCCTTTCCAGTCCCCCCCCCACCCCACTGTCCAGACCCTGACTATGGATGCTTCAGGGATGTGTTGGGGAGCTCATCTGGAGACCCACAGAACTCAAGGGCTGTGGTCTCAGCAGAACTCTCCCTATACATAAATGTATTGGAAATGAGGGCAGTGCTGTATGCGCTTCAAACCTTCCAGCACTTGGTTTGCCAGGGCCCACTATTAGTCCAGTTGGACAATATGTGTGTGGTCTGATACCACAACAAGCAAGGGGGCACTTGCTTGTATCCCCTCTGCAGGAAGGCGATGCGGGTTTGGAATTGGGAAATTTTGCATTGAAATCACCTCACAGTGGTTCACGTTCCAGGCATGCAAAACGTCCTAGCGGACAGCCTCAGCCACACCCACACCAGAGAATGAGTTCATGAAAGGGAACTCAAGCAAGCAGTGATCAAAGTTATATTTGACCTATGAGGTCATCCAGACCTGGATCTGTTTGCCTTCCCATACAATGCAAAACTACCCAGGTTTTGCTTGCTTGCTCCCGGGCATGGTGTTTTCTGGTGAGATGTGTGATCTCTTTGATGGACAGGGAGGTTTTTGTACACCTTCCCTCTCCAATTCTGCAGAGGGTACTGCTCAAGCTTCAAGCGAAGGGGGCTCACATGATTCTGATTGCCCCATATTGACTTTGCCAGATATGGTTTCCGCTTTTCCAGCAGCTTGCAGTGGAACCACACCGATTCCCCTGCCCTGATTTCCTGACTCAGGAGAGAGGTCCGCTGGTCCATCCAGAGCTGAAGTCCCTTCACCTTCACGTGTGGCACCTTCTGACATAGCTGCTTCACGCCTTGGAGTCTTCTCCAGAGTGGCTTAAGTCCTTGTGGAGGCTAGAAAGCCTTCCATGCTGCTAGCCCACTGGCGCAGCAGTAGTGCTACCGCTTGTGACACCAGCAACCCGGGTTTGGGAATGAGCCTGGGGAGCTGGAGGGCCGCCGGGGTGGGGAAGCCTGAGCATCCGATGGACAGCTCGCTTCCCTTGGGAGGGAGGGGGACGTCAGCCCAGTACTTGTCTGAACTCTAGTGGAGGTCGATGGTATAGCAGCCCGACGCCTCACATAGAGGGGAGGAGCACGTCAGGACGTCAGTGTACGCGCCTAGATGCCATGGTGCAACCATGTCTCCAGGGGTTACAGGGAGAAAACTGAGACCTGGCAGAGTACCACCAGCAGAGGAGGCGCCCCTCACCACTCGACCTGCGAATCCACAACGGGGGACCCGACAAAACAAGAAGGATTTGGGGGTTCCCTCCACCCCAGCCCTGCCTGGGGGTCAAAGCCAAGGCTACATGGGGTGCCTGACCGGTGGATTGTTGGTTGAGATGGGTCAGTGGGAACTCCAGTGTGTTCCAGGGGAATAAACAGCAAGTTAAAAAAAAAAAAAGCCTTACACGAGGACGACCTATGCTGTGAAATGGAAGCGTTTCCCATTTGGGCCACTTCAAAGGGTTAGAACCCTTTCTTGTGCCCCGTTTCAGGTCCTGGAGTACTTTCTGCATCTCTCCAACCTGGACCTGAGTTACTCTTTGCTGAAGGTTCATTTGTCTGCTATCTCTACCTACCACACCTTGGTGGAGGGCAAATCTGTGGCTCAGCTAGAGGTCTCCAAAACCTTTCTCAAAGGGATCCTCCACTTGAAACCCCTGGTGCGCAGTCCAGCACCACCTTAGGATCTAAATTTTATTTTAGAGAAACTTACCCTGCCATAATTTGAACCGGTGAGCAGTTGTGATATGCACTATTTATCTTGGAAGGCACTCTTTTTAGTGGCAGTTACTTCCGCTTGAAGGATTTCCGAGCTTCAGGCCCTGTGGTGTAAGGAGCCTTATTTGATTTTTCATAGAGACCAGGTGGCTCTGCGTACCAATCCTCATTTTTTTACCAAAAGTGGTTTCTGAGTTCACACTGAATCAGCTTATTCAACTGCCGGTGTACTACCCCGAGTATTCCAATCAGGGAGGCAATTCTGCATACCTTGGGTATTCACAGACTTTGGTGTTACTACACTAACCTTACTAAGTGTGTAAAAATCAGATCAGCTTTTTGTTTCTTTTGCACCCAAAAGAGGGTGCAGCAGTTTTCAACCAGTGTCTATCCAAGTGGCTGGCAAACTGTATTGTGTTCTGTTACAAGAAGTATGGTAAAACCCTCCCAGTAGAGGATAAAGGGCATTCTACCAGAGGCATGGCTGCTTCTACTGCTTGTTTCAGAAATGTATGAGGCAGCCACTTGGAGCTCCATGCACACTTTCACTAAGCATTACAGTCTGGACATTGCCTCTAGGTGCAGGGCTGTCTTTGGACTAGCTGTCTTCCAAGGCCTTCTGTCCTAAATTCTCTGCGTTTCTGCAGACCTTTCCTGCCTCCCGCGTTTCAGTTCCTTCTGATTCACACTGCTTAGGACTCAGTCCTCGAGGTTGTTACCTACTGCAGGAGCCCTCTCGTAGTACGATAGTACAATTACGTAAGAACTTACCATAACAGTAGATCTTCGAGAGAGGCTCTTGCAACAGGTAATCTTTTTCGCTCCTTCCTTCCCTCAACTTCTGCTGCTCTTCCTCCATGAACTGATTTTGGCTCGAGGAGCCTCTTTTCCGTTCTCCTTTCACTCTGTTTGGAGGTCTCCGGCAGGAGAACTGGAAGGCGGGCGTGGGGACTGGCCACTATATAGTGTCACGCTCGTGACGTTGGGTGGGTGGTCCCCTGCCAGATACTGCTAGCTAAGGTTTCTGTGTGGCCTAATGCCAGGGGGCGCAGTCCTCAAGGTTATTACCTACTGAAAGAGCACCTCTCGAAGAACTATTGTTACGGTAAGTTCTTACGCACCTGTACTTTTAAGTACACATGTGAAAAGCAAAACTTTCAGTCTTCAAGCCGAGAAGTAAAAAAGAAGCATAGGGAAGGGGAGAGAGAGAGAGAGAAGCAGCACACTGATTCATGCATACTCCATTATGTGCTTCAACTCCATTGCTGCACAGAGCAAACATTGTGTGATGCATTCGGTAAGCAGTCACACCTTTCCTGACTCCCTATGTTCATTCCTCCTCAGTTAGCAATATGCAGATGTAACTAGAGGGGACATCACATGGAATACTAGGGGCTTTCATGCCACCATATGCAAGTGGCCTTCACTATGTTTTATGTGGATGGTATGCAAATGAGTGGAGGGGTCGCGTGTTTTTATATATACACAATCTCTGTGGCCTCCTTAGTGTGAGAACCAGCATATTATTCATGCCAGCATGAGTTATTCTGTATGTCCCAAACTGGTGTCACTATGGGAACACTATTATGTACTGGACCTACTATGACTGAATCCAGTGAATGAGCTCCAGATTCTGTTTTTTTGTCAACAGCAGGGCTCCCATATATGCAGGGATTCCTGTATTGTACAGGGAAATGGAGTCATCTACAGGGAAAGTGTTCCCATAGACTTGGTTGTACAGGAACTTCCATAGAAAATAATGTACAGTCTACAGGGAAACACAGGAATATTGCCCTGGGGTTACAGGGACAAAGACAGGTTAGTGTGGGAGCACTACAGCAATGGTAAATTTATTCATTTACACATGGTACATACGTGCATGCTGTCCTTACAGAAGACAAACTGCATTAACACAAAAGTGATGAAGAGCCTCGAGTATCTGTACATAAACCAAACTATATTAAGATTTGTACTTGTAGTCCTGTTTCGCAGGTGACCGGGAATGGAGGAGGCATCCGTGTCCGTGCAAGTGCAGTGTATTGTGTAACCTTTAGTTCTGAGCAGTGCAATCTTGTGCACACAGGGCCAGATCAAGCCATGGGGGGCCTGGGACACTCACAACTTGGGTGGCCATGTAAAATGCCCAACTTTCCATACCAAAATGTTTTATTTTGCGCAACATTTACTGAGCATGTTGTTTATTAACCATAACAACCACCATATGGGGAGACTACCCCCATTATTCACAGGAGAAAAAAGTAACTTGAAGTACAACACCCTGTCATGTTGTCATAGTCTGTAATGTTATATTTATTGTACTGTACAAGACATGAAGGCCGCCAGGCTCCAGATGCTCTGGGGGTCTAGATGCTCTGTGGTGAGTTTTGGGGCTTTTATTGAAGTCGCTCTCCTCTAGACCCTGTTCAGAAAAGCAAAGTAATCTTTAAGTAACCTCTTTAATCACAAGTTTATTTTAAGGAAATAAATGAAACAAAAATAAACAGTGCTTTACTAAGAGGTATGCATCCTACTCCAAACAACAGTAAGTTACTTTATGTACCCATTGTACAGAAGTGTGCCGTCTCAATGTACAAATGCTATGACTCCAAATAAACAGACTGATGTCATACCTTTATCTGCTCATGGATATCAAAGGAATGATTAATTCCATTTATTTCAGAGTTAGAGGATCCATGCATGTATACACACACCTACGTCCCTTTATCTCTTCTTTGAACAAGATCAGATCAATTATCTCAGCATAAAATAAATACAGATATCAACTTTCTAAGCCACTTACTGAACTCAAGCTGTCTGCTGTTGCTTGCACTCCTTTGAAATTCCTTAGTTTAGCAGCAGCAGGCAGTTTAGGACAGTGCATCGATTAATCAAGCTGCTAGCGATAGAGTGGCCGTGGCATACAGATAGCGAGTGCAGGTGTGCCGCTGGCAAAGTGCATGTTGAGCCTCAAAAACCACCAAGAAAACGTGGTTTAAAAAATGCTGCCCAGATGGATTGTATGCAAAGCTCCTTGTCCTGGCGCCGCTCCTCGTATTATGCAGCAGCAGCCCAGGTCTGGTCGCAACTTGCACCGGTCCAGGTCCAGTCCCAGACTCAAAAAAGTGGAAAACCTGTCAGTATCCTAAGGAGGTAGATCATGGTGCTTGCATAGTTAGCCTTCTTCACTTCTTGTGCCACACAGCGCCAGTTTGTTTTTCTAGCAAGTCACCCGACCCTAGCTGCAGGCTGCAAATAATGGAGGAGGAGGGGGGGGATGAGAGAAATCTTCTGTAATGTTGGCTTGCCGTGGCCTATCTGTTAGCAGGAGGGTCCGGGGCTTGTGTTTTGTTTTCTTTTAATTAAAGAAATCTTTTCCAAAGTCATTTTTTTTTTTGTTTTGTTTTATGCAGCAAGCTCCTGGGAGGGGGTTGATTCACTCTTGACTCATGTGGGGAGGCATGATTTATTACAAATCCATACCAGTACTGTACCACCTGAGGAAGGGGAACAAGAGAAATCTGCAATGTAGGCTTGCCGGGGGGCCAATCTGTGGCAGGGGGCTTGTGTGTTTTTTTTTATTTTATTTAACAAATGTGCTTCTTCCGAAGTCAGGCTGCTTTCACAGCGTTTTTAAGAGAGCAAGCTGCCGGGGGCCTATGGGGGGAGGTTGACTCGCGCTTAACTCGTGCTGCGGTGAGGGGGAGGTGGCATGATTTACAAACCACCAGTCCACCTACTAAAAGTGTCTCTTGCTTCCGACTACTGGGGGGGGCCAGTCTATGGCGGGGGGCCTGGGGCATTTGCCCCATTTGTCCCCCCCTTAATCCGGCCCTGTGTGCACACAGTTCACAAACTAATGAAAAATGCACCTTAACCGCTGTGTTTCTGCCTGTTAGTAGCAACAGCTACGATGCTGACAACATTAACTCACCTCAAGGTGAACAGACCAGACTGTCTCACAAAAGCTGTTCTAGTTTGTATTTCCCTGTCGTGATCATGTTGTTAATCATATGGCTTTGTCGTGCATCTCACGCTCCCAGCACTTGGGTTTTCTTTGCTTGCACAGCACCAGCACCTGCACAAAATATGTCCAGGAATAGAAAGTGTTCTTCTATTTCTTTCACTGCCTTGTTCATGTAGGATGTCTTAGCCTAACAGCCGATCCACTGTAAAACAACATGGGACCCATTGTGTGACTGGAAAGGCCAAAGATAAAGTCTGAAGGCTGTAAACACAAGCTTTTTCTGGGTTGCCATGAGTAGGAAGCTAGAGTATATCGAGGCAGCGCTGTCCTCGGGGCAGTGCCCTGTAGCTTCTCCTACCACCTATGCCTATTGGTGCATTTCATCCCCTGCCCTTGGGGCAGCACCCTGTATCTCTTCTTATCCACAAATCCTATTGGTGCAAGTCCACGCAATGCTATTGGCTATCATGACACTGCCCCGGGGCAGCGCCAGTAACCAACCATCACAGCACTGGCAAGGGCAGACAGCTGGAACCAGCATCTGACCAAACCACACCAGGCATGGGTAAATCCCAGCATAACCCACACCCTGTCATGGATTATTGCTTAACTACAGTATATAGTAGATTGTATTTGACTAATTTTGCATAGTTCTAGTCTGACGTCAATCCCCTACAGCTGACATCAGAGCAGTAGGCAGCAGTGGGAGATTCAGTAGCCTGCAGTGTATGTTAGAGTTTATATAAGTTCTCATCTTTTATTTGTTGGTCTCGCTGTCCTCCCTGGGCTAAGTACAAGCATAGAGGACTGCACTCGGCCCCCTAGAGGAAAGCAGACCCAGAAAACATCTGATCGGAAAGAACAAAAACTCTAAAGCTAGTCTGGGGACAAGCCCCACATTTGAGTGTGGGGGCCCTTTGTGCTGACTGTTCCCCTTTAATAGCTCAATTGGCTGGGTGCACATTGTAGAGACCTCAGTGGAGGTCATAAAGACCCCTGTCCTTTTGTAGCAGGTATCTAATGATGCAAGAGGCAGAGCTGAAGAAGGTTTGGGGGAAGGTGTAGGCATGAACACGGCCTTTCTATCCAGGATCTGCTCCATGGTAAAAAAAAAACAAAAAAAACTGAATAGTGGATTTATAATGGGTTTGTGCAGGTTATCAATAGAAGAAATACATGTCAAATTTGATCTTCCTGGACATAAGTCTCCACCACTCATTCACACTAGTGGGATTGGCGCCGGAGGCACTAAGACCCATCGGGAGCAAACTTTTGCTGGAGGGTCGGTGAGGAAGCGGCGCGCGAGACCTGGCGCCCATGAAACAGCCGGCTCGGCGGTAATGACCATCTCGGCGCGCGACCCTCCAACCGCCTCTCAGTTCCTTTTTCCCCGCGCGTCGAGTGCGCTTCAGTGACGACGCGGCTCGCTTGTCGGAGTCAAACTTCAAACTAGCGCGAGATTTTCAGTTTGTTTTTGTAACATTATCACGATAGTAGTATCGTTAGTTTTATTCTATTTTTACGTAAAATTTTCTAATATTTAAATTTAACTTACTTGAAGAAGTCTGCCTACTGGACCGGAGTGAGCCATGAGCAGATCAGGTGACGGTAGGGAGACTTCGTGATGAAAGCTGTCAGTCAGCCGGGCTGGGTCCGGTCAGCCTCCTTCTCCTCAGCGGGGTTCCGACTACGGTCAGTCCGATGCCTGGGGATGGGCGTCCCTCTACCGGCATAAAAATAAACGGTCGTATTCTCAGCCCGTCGGGCTCGAAGCTCTTCTTCGCCCACAGGTCAAAAAGAGAAGGCATCACTGAGGTCGCCTTCTGTATGTTCTTGCTGCCGACGGTCGGTTATCGCAAGGTTGCCGGTCTCCTTCTTCGAGTCGCCAACTCCGATAATCGTGCCCTCGGCATCGGAGCCCCTCCTCGCCTATAGGTAGGGCTCCAGATGAGCAGTTTCATCAGTGGGCCCTTATGGAGCGGCTGGCCTGGAGGTTGGTTCTTCTGCCTGGCTCGTTGCACTCGGAGCCTCTCGGCTCCTCCGCGATCAGGTAGGGCAGTTGGACCTTCCTAGTCGCTACGGCGCCTTCTTCGTGCTAGCGACTGCTTAGGTGTTTCCCTCACATGGCTGCGGCGAGGGGCCTCACCGATGCCCTTATCTCCTGGTTTTTTTCCTTCTTGCTTTCCAGGTTCCCGGGCCCGCGCCTGCAGGGTTCAGGTCGGTCGGCGCCTGCTGGGCCGCTGGAGTGAGCTGCTGGGCGGCACCGCTGCGGGTCTCGGCGCGGGCGCGCCCGCGGGTCTCGCGGCGCCGTGGTGCCGTTGATCTGGTGGCGCGCTCGAGGGGTCGCCCGCGGCGCTATACCGCAGCGGCGCCCACGGGCGCTGGCCAGCTGCTGCGCGGGCGCCGCCTGGTGTGGGCGCCGCTGGGGCGCTTATGGGCTGCTGCTCTTCGGGCGCTCGCGGCGCTTCCTCGTGCCGCCTTCAGCCTGCTTTGCCGTCTTCGGCGCTGCAGCCTTTGGGACTTCCTTGTTTTTCTGCCATTCTCCTCTCCTAATTTTCACTCCTTTCCTGTCCAAACAGTCCTTTCTGGACCATCAGGAGATGATGTTGAGCCTGACCCAGACCTTCGGTTGGGTGATGAAGTGGAGGAAACAGGATCTTTCTTTGCTACAGAGCCTGTGGTCGAGGACCTGTCCTTTAAGTCTCTGTTGAAGAACCTGGGATCCACTCTTTCTCTCCAGACTACAGACATCGATCCTGGGAAGATATTAAGACTCCAGTATCTTCATGCTTCGGAGATCCCTACGGATTTGACTCCTCCGATTCAGCCTTCCTTCGAGACGCTGTCTCAAATGGTATGGAATAACCCTGCTCTTATTCCTCAGTGGCTAAATCCATTGATAAGAAGTATTCAGCTCCCCATGATCGTCCCATTTTGGCATCCCAAGCCTTTATGGATCCTATTGTAGTCCTGGCAGAGAATGACAAGGTCGTTCTTCCTCAAATTACTACAGCTCGACCTATTAACAAAGAGTCTCGTAAGATTGATACATTAGGTAAGAGAGTCTTTGCTGCCTCCACTCTAAGTATGCGTATTGCCAGTTATCAAGGCTATTTTTCTCAGTATGAGTATATCCTGTGGCACTCTTATGAAAAGAATGGTTGAAGCTCTTCCAGATTCGGATTCCAAGTCAGAGCTTCTTCTGACCGTTATTAGAGGTATTGAGTCCAATAACCAACAGGTCAAAGCCGCCATGGACGCTTTCGACACTGCTTCTCGCTCAGCAGCCGCGAGGATTTGTACTCGGCGCCATTCCTGGCTGGCGTGACTTGGCTTCACGAATGATGCTCAGCAGCAGGTGATGGCGCCTGCTTTGATGGCTCCTTCTTTGGCCCTCAGGTGGAGCAAGCCTTAGAGGCCACTCAGAAGACTAGATCGGCCATTGAGTTGGCCAGACCTCCGCCTGCCCCCTCTCGGGGGCATGTGAACAGACGTCAGTTTCATAGTCGTCAGTCCTTTCGAGGCAGAGGCAGGGGAAGCTTCCATAAAAGCCAACCTGCCCAACCTCAAAAGAAGACGCAGCAGAAAGCGCAGGGACCTAAAGCTCCCAGCGCTACCTTATGAGTCATTGGCCCAAGTTCCATCCACTCTGCCCGAGGTGGAACTTTCTCCTCCGGTGGGAGGTCGTCTGATGTACTTCTACAACCAGTGGAAGTCCATAACCTCAGACAAATGGGTCCTTCGGATAATTCGCGAGGGTTATTCTCTCAATTTCTTGGAAACCCCGCCGAATTGTCCTCCCATACGACAACCCAGGTTGTCGGCCTCTCAGTCAGACCTCCTCACCGCGGAGATCCAGGGCCTTCTGAACAACAGGGCAATAGAACTGGTGCTCCGCATCTCAAACACAGGGTTCTATCTCCCATTACTTTCTGGTTCCAAAGAAATCTGGGGATGCGCATTCTAGACCTCAGAAAGTTAAACAAATTCCTCCCCAGGAGAAATTCAAGATGATTTCCCTAGGTACCTGTTACCTTGCTGCATCAGCACGATTGGCTGGCCTCTGGATATGCAGGATGCTTACCAGCATATCCTCGTCCACCCGACCCACCGCGAATTCCTCAGGTTGTAGCTTTGGGTCAGCATTATCAGTTCAGAGTCCTGCCCTTTAGGCTATCCTCGGCGCCATGAGTTTTTACAAAGTGTTGTGCAGTTCTGCGGCGCATCTCCAGGAAATCGGACTCGGTGTTTCCCTACCTGGACGTTGGCTTCTAGCAAGCCCTCTTCGGCCAAGGGACTTTGGAAGCCAGCAAGCGACTTCTTGTCTTCTCACTGCCCATGGGAGTTCTGCTGAATTTGAAAAATCTCAACTGCAACCTCCCAGAGGCTCCTTTTCATAGGGACGCTTTAGACACCTCTTCAGCGAAGGCTTTCCTTCCAGAGAACAGAAGACTCGACATCCTTCGTGATGGCCCTGTTACATCAGGAGAACCAATCGATATAGCTCTCGATGCAACGCATGTTGGGTCTCATGAGCGTCCTCGGTCTTCACTGTCCCTCTGGCCGACTGCACATGAGAACCACCCAATGGATGCTCTCCACTCAGTGGTCCCCGACCTCTCACCCCAGTCTTATCCCATCAAGGTGACGGGCCCTTGAGGCTCTCACCTGGTGGTCTCAAGAGAGCAATCTCCTGGAAGGATCCCTTTGCTCCCCGGATCATCAGATCTCCATCACCACAGATGCATCGCTAATGGGATGGGGAGCTCACTGTCTCTCCCTCCACACTCAAGGTGTATGGACTCAGTTCAAACTCATCTCCACATAAATGTCCTGGAGATGAGGCGGTCCTCTATGCAATCCGAGCTCTGAAGGATGTCCTTTGTCACAAGAACATTCTCCTTCAAACGGACAACAAAGCAGTGATGTATTACATCAACAAGCAGGCGGTGCTCATTCTTATCCCTTTGCAGGAAGCAATGAGGGTGTGGGAGTGGTGCTTGGGCACAAGTCTCTGATTCAAGCGGTTTATCTGCCAGGTATACAAAACGACCTAGCAGATCACCTCAGCAGAACGGAGGCAGACCCTCACGAGTGGTCTCTCGATCCAGCCGTAGCTCGGTCCCTGTTCAAAGAGTGGGGGACTCCAGACCTGGACCTTTTTGCATCCCCACTCAACGCAAAACTGCCTCTCTTCTGCTCCAGAAATCCAGGGCCTGGCATTTTCTGTCAGGATGCGTTCAGGCGCCGGTGGACAAAACGCTTTCTTTACGCCTTTCCACCACTTCCTCTAATCCAGAGAGTACTCCTCAAGTTCGAGTCTCAGGGGACCAAGATGATTCTCATTGCTCCTTCCTGGCCTCGGCAACTATGGTTTCCTCTACTCACAGTATGTTGGCAGCCTCTCGAGACCACTTCCTTTGCAAATCAGTCTTTTGACTCAGGGTTCGTTGGTCCATCCCAACCTGAAATCACTTCACCTTCATGCTTGGCTCCTGAAGAGATAGAAGTGAATCGGTTCAACGTCCTCGTAGAGTCTCAGACATCCTTCTGGCTGCTCGAAGCCAGCCACCACGAAAACGACGCTTCAAATGGAAACGTTTTCTCTGCGTGCAAAAACTCTTGGAATCCTTTTTCCTGTCCTCCTGGCAAGGTTCTGGAGTATCTTTTGACCTATCAAACTTAGGTCTTCAGTACCCACAGTTAAAGTTCACCTTAGTGCCATCTCAGCGTTCCATGAGACGGTTTCTTCCTTAACTCTGGCTCAGTTACCTATGGTGAAGAGATTTCTTAAGGGATTCTCCATACAGACCCCTGTTAAGCGTCCAGTTGCAGCCTGGGACATTAACCTGGTGCTGGACATGCTCACTCGGAAGCCTTTCGAACCCTTAGCTACCCGTGAGCTAAAATTTCTTACCTGGAAGACTGCCTTCCTGGTGGCCATTACCTCAGCCCGCAGGGTCTCTGAGATACATGCCCTGGTTACGGACCCTCCGTATACTGTATTCCATAAGGACAAGGTAGTTCTCCGTACTCATCCTAAATTTCTTCCCAAGGTTGTGTCAGAATTCCATCTGAACCAACCTCTGGTACTTCCCGCTTTCTTCGCTAATTTCCAAAATGAAGGGGAACGAGCTCTTCATTCCTTGGATGTTAAGAGAGCTTCATGTTCTATTTAGATAGAACCAAGGATGTTCTCAAGACTCAGCAACTGTTCGTTTCTTTCAGCGACACCCGGCTGGGTCAACCTGTCGCTATTAGATGTATCTCTTCATGGTTAGTGGCATGCCTTCGTCATTGCTATTCCATGGCTCAAGTTAAATTAGAAGGTAGAGTGTACGCTCACTCTACTAGGGCGGTCGCGGCATCCCTAGCGGAAATTCGCAATGTTCCAATTGCAGATATATGCAACGCCGCTACCTGGAGCTCAGTGCATACTTTCGTTAAGCACTATGCACTGGATGTTCATGCCAGGCGACATTCCGCATTCGGCAGAACTATCCTTAATGGGCTTCTATCTTAGACGCGTGAGCTCTGGCTCTCCTACGCAGCCCTTTTGGGGATTATCAGCTTGGTACTCTCCACTAGTGTGAATGAGTGGTGGAGACTTATGTCCAGAAGATAGGAAAATTACGCTACCTACCGTAATTCTTGATCTTCTGGACGAGTCTCACCACTCATTCACACGCCCACCCTCCATCCCCGAGCTCACGCTGTATTGGTCTTCACCCTCAAATCTTTAGGCCGTGAGGACTTCTTTGCTGACCCTTCTTACACGGGTCATACGGACTATCTTATGTCCGTTTTTAATGTTGGTTTACCCTTTCGTTGGTTGCGCTGCACCTCCTTGGTAAAAAGGTACTGGGCGGTTGGAGGGTCGTGCCGAGATGGTCATTACCGCTGAAGCGCTGCTGTGGCGCCGTGTCTCGCGGCGCCGTCTCTCGCGCCGACCCTCCAGCAAAAAGTTTGCTCCCGATGGGTCTTAGTGCCTCCGGCGCCAATCCCACTAGTGTGAATGAGTGGTGGAGACTCGTCCAAGAAGATCAAGAATTACGGTAGGTACGTAATTTTCCTTTTTGCTCCTTCACCTTCCTATACTCGCTCCCTTGGATTCTCTGACTTCACAGATGGTCCACTGTCCCTGCAGTTCTGGTATTACTCAGGGAGGGTTCCATGTCATAACAGTGAGCGCAAAACAGCGATCGCTGTTATGGCGTGTGTATATCGCTGAAATGCAGTTCTCGGCGACCCCACTTCCACTACCACTTAGTGTTTTTGCGGGGGGGGGGGCTGTGCCCCTTCACACCCCCTGCTTTTACATTGTCAACTCCAGGGGTGCATGTCAAGAAGGGGCAAACTCAGCGGGGATAAAATAAGACAGCCACCAGCAGCGGCAATATTTCGCCTGTCCGTCTCGAACCCAGTGCCTATTGCACTGTAGCCAGCCACCCTCCCCACCACACCACAGGGCTGGCTCGGCTTCAGCAGGCTCTCCTTCCCATCTAAACCCTCCTTTCTATCCCTCCCCTCCACCTCTGTATCCTTCCCCTTCCGGTCGCTTTCCTCACTATTCCATCGCTACCTTTGCAGGGTAGGTGATGATGATAGCACTATAAACGAGTACTGTTTTTACAGTTGCTCATTTATTGTCGCTGTCATCACTGGATACCCTCAGGGAGGGAGGCCTCCCCTGCTGCAACAGAGGAGGGAAGAGATAGCAACCATGGGACAGCACCCGGGGGGGGGATGCGAAAAAGGTGTGATGATGGGTCAGGTGGCATAGGGAAAGTACAAGGGTCATCATCTGGTGTACTTGGGTCAGGCACTCCTTTTTTTGTTTTCCTCCCCCTTCACATGTGCACACTGCATGTGCCTCAGCATCTGGAAGGGCACAGCGGAGTGTTTCCTCTGGTGCTGCCAAGTGTGCCACCGTCAGGAGCCTCTCCTAGAGCTGTGTTCTGCATATCCCTCTTCCAGGAGGAGAGAGGTACATGGAAATGCTCCTTCGTCTTCCCAGTCGGTGTCCATTCCAGATGTCCTGGTCTTGGGGTACAAACCTGGTTTGCTGGTAGGCTAGAGCAGTCTCTCATAGCTTGGTGTCATGAGCCAGCTGTTAATTACATTTGAAAAGAAATGACTGAGGCTGGAGATAGCTTGAGAGCGCTGGGTGGATTCAGAGGTGACCTCGGGTCCTACACTCTTTGGGCAGACAGAGAATGAACCCACCACATGGGGATGGTGCATTTGTCCTAGTTGCTAAGGTGTCACCAAACTGCACCCCTAGCTGCCAGCTCTAAGGAATTTATAACAAAGTTCACAGTAACTCATATTTGTATTTCAGTCAGAGGTGATGTAATAGTAATATAGTAATTTAGTGTTGAAAGGGCCTCTAGGACCATCACCGTCCACTCCCCTGCTTCAGAAGCAAGGCCGAATAAATGTTTTATGCACATGTACCAAATTTATAAGACTTTCCCTACCCCCTCTACAACCCAGAGTACCCCATTTGCCCCAGCTTATTTTGAGGGCCTGTACTATCCTCAGTGTGAGCTGGATTTTGGGTTACTATCTACGTGGTTCACTAAGCCATCTCTTACTTGAGCTTGATTTTACTGCAGTGGCGTCCCCATAACGGATCATTCTTAACTCTAGGTAGGCAGCCAGGCAGACTGACTAGGTGCTAGGCTTTCTTCAGCCATCAGTTTCCCTCCGTTTCTGTCCCTCTTAAAAGTTAAAAACCAGGGGTTAGGTTTCAAATGAAAACAAATTAAAAGCTTGGCAAGAAGTTTCTGTGAGTCATGTCTTGCTTGATTGAATTTGAGTGCATCTCATCTGCACAGATGATTTAACACCATTTGACAGGAACAAAAATAAAATAAAGCTTAAGTCTGAGTTGCTCTGTGATGGAAAACAGATGGCCAGTTCTCATGACCTAGGGGCCAAGCTTTTGGTTTTCTTGGATAGTGCAGTAAGTAGAAGAAACACATTAGTTTTTTAATACAAATGAGATAAATGCATTTTTCTCATAATTTAATTCCAATTTGTGTTTTTGGTTTCATTTTTTTGTTGTCGCTTTAATTTGAGGACTGAATTGCTGGTGCATTACTATAATTATTTGGGGGACTGGATGGGTCAGGCTAGGGAAGAAAGAATTGTTGAAAAGAGGTAGCCACTTCCTGGGGCTGTGTTAGCCAGGAAAGAGCATTTCATTTTTTCAGAAAAATTGTGTTGCAGATGACAGGGAAGTGGCTGGAGGGTGGGAAATGACATGGGTAGGCAGAGAGTGGTCCAGGGACTAGCCTTGACCACCCCGGGGGGTGTTTGGAGATTTAAAAAAAAAAAAGTATAAAATATATCCAAGTACAGAATATAAATACTGAGTGCTGAACATCTGGGGCTGGTGAGTATGAATACATGCTGAGTATTTGAAAAAGGTACTCACACACTGCTAATGATTTGGTTTACATTCCAAATAGTGGTTAACTGGAAATATTTAGGTGGGGGAACTCTCAAATCTAGATTTTTAGGTGGTGGAACTCTAATGTAATAGTCAATGGAGAAGGATGACAGAGGTGGTGGAATTGACATACACAAGTAATAAGCCACGACAGGGTGTGCATAATAAGATTTTAATGTACACCCCAGGGGTTTATTACAGGACAAGGCCAAAAGTCGAATGTCCTTATGCCCCTGGGAAGTGCATTAAAATCCTGTGATGCACACCTTGGAGGGGCTTATTACACTTTTAAAATGACTCTAAGTAGGTCTTTTGAGGGAGGAAAATGAGATTCGGCACCTGAGTGTGCATTTAGAGAGATTTAATGCATGGTCAGGTGATGTCTCTCGGACAATGACATTTCTAGATTTTATCTTGCCATTTTATAACATTTTTTAAGAGGTGGTAGAACTGAGTTCCTGTGGGATGGTTCCACCATGCCACAACGACACAGAATTTGCCGACCGTCAGCACAGCAACGACACAACACCACCAATTGATGTTATGCCGTCACTGGGGAACTTAGGAGCTTCTGTGGGGCTTGGTCCACAGGCTCTGCCCTGCACCCCTGCATTTAAATTAACAACTCAAGTTGTTCGGAGGGGCTAACACCGAGGCAACAGTGTCGGGAACCCAGCAGACCATCACAGTGAACTGCCAAAAATGTTACAGTGATGGTCTTTGTTGTATTCCTGTCGTCGTTGCGACATGATACCCGTGTATCCAAAACAGTTTGACAGCAGTGTCAACAGAAGCCCTGTATGAAAAGCCTCGTTAAAGACTTCAAATCAACTGATGTCAGTGGGTTCTAGAGCTGCTAATTATAAACTGAGTAATGAAGGTCTGCCCAATAGCACAGCGGTAGTGCTACTATTCACTAGGCCAGTGGCTTAGGTTCAGGAATGGACTTGCCTTGCTCAGGGGCTGGCCGGGGAGGGAGAGATGATTCAACATTCCGAGGAGAGCTATCCTCCCTCGAGGAGGGGGGCATGCTGAGTCCCACAACTTCACTGTGCTACCAGGGACAGACCAAGTAGCAGCACAGTGGGAGCACCTAAATTGGGAGAGGGGCAGCTGCTGGATGCCAGGCATGCATGCATGCAGCCACAGGCAGGTGTCTGTATCACTGCATGCCAGCATTTTGTGGAGAAAACCAGGTGCTGGAGGAAAAAGTCCTCGCCCGCCATTATGTTGGCGCCCTCCCCACAGGCCTTTGCACTCCCGATATGACAGGCGGACCACCACTGTCGTGGTCCTGGGTAAGTGGTAGATAAAAATGTAGTTGAAAAGAATATCAGTAATGGCTCTAGGGGTGCCATTGGATGAGCTGGGCAAGAAAGAACTTGATTCAAAACAAAACAAAAAACAAACAAACAAAAAAAAAATATATATATATATATATATATATATACACCTGTATATTATACTGGCGTGGTAGAGCCAGTATAGTTAGGGTTGAGTAAGCACATTAATAACTTTGCCACCGTACGACTGATTTGCCTGACATTTTGCATGCATGGTCTGGTACCATAGACCTCTGGATCTAGCAAGTTGCGTTACGGATTGGATAAGCGATTTGCATGGAGCTGCAATACACCAAAAGACGCAAAAAAAACCCAGACTTTTTTCGCGTTTCTTTGCTTGCGCCTACAGCCAGCACAATTTGTCCATTTGGTCTGAAAATTTCAGGGAAGATGCAGTCTGGGTAACTGATGTGTCTTTTGAAGATTTGGTGAAAAAATATTAAACCGTTCAAATGTTATTCAAAAAACAAATTTCCCATTATAGTCAATGGGAAAAAAATATATGTGTCTAACGAAAGCTGCCGCCAGTACATTTCACTTTCACAAGTGGCTCTTTTACTTTCATGCGGTGGCCATCTTGTTTTTAGTTAGCGAGAGAGAAAAATGCCTGGCGTTTAAATTTGGAACCGCCTAGGTGAACACTGACTGTTGTGTTTACTTAGTCTGGTCCTGAGGATGGACTGCCCTATCTTTTTTGGGGGGAACCCCCCCCCCCAGAAATGCCATTTTAAAACTCAGAGCCTCAGTATTTTCGCAAATTGCAGTAGAAACAGCTGCAGACTTTTGCAAATTACAAGTTTCATGCCATTTTTGCGAGACTCTCGCAATTTGCAAAAGTACTTTGCCCAAAAACCTGCAAATCTTTGCCAGCCCCCTGCAACAAAACGGTTGGGGCTTTTGCGCTGAAATTTGCAGGGTGGCTAGCTCTTGTCCCACAGATATGCCTTTTTATTGTTTGGTAACAAAACATTCAACAGGCCCAAAGTTACAGCACTCTAAAGTTGAGAAATTTCCCATAGGATAATATTAAACCAAGGTCCCATCTGCCTGGATTGGTGGTAGTTCAAGTGGATGTTAAAGATCCCATGGCACTTATCGAAAAGAGCAGGAGAATTTTCCTGGTGTCCTGGCCAAATTTCCCTCACTCACTAAAAATGCCACCAACAGCTAAATCTGATTCAAGGTCAGTTGGCATTCATCTGTATCCCCCTCCCCCTGGGTCATGCCTGAAAATAGGCAGGATTTGTCTAGTGCACTTTCCTGGTCAACAAAAACTAAAAAAAAAAAAAATTATGGTGCCCATGATGCCTTTTGGTGCCCGTATCTCGAAAATGAAGTGAGATATGGATTTTTCACTACCAGTAGCTTAGATCACCTTTAGGTGATCTAATCTGCAGAAACAAGTTTGGAAATCATGGATTACACCTGCAGTGGAATTTTTTCCCTACTTGTTACAGTTACGGAGATATTGGCAAAAACATGTTCGAAGGGTGCCTTTTCAGTGCTTTTCGGTGCCCGTATCTTGTAAACGATGCGAGATACGGATTTCGTTGACAGTATGTCATGTGGAGGTTATGCTGTCATGATTACGACGACACTGGAATTTTTTTCGTAGCTGCTATGGTTGCTGAGATATTGGCAAATTAGTGTTACCAGGGTTCCTTGCCCTATAGGGCTGCTGTATGGCTCCATTGTTATGTATAAGTGGGAGCGTAGGGCCCGCGCTCCCACATACACATACCATTATGCAAAAAATGGGCAATGTGAAGGGGGCGCAGGGCCCGGAGTGCCTGCACTCACACTGACATATACCAGTTACCAGTTACATTACACTTTCTCAAAAAGAAGGGAAATTCATTGCAAAAAAACTCTGTTGATGCATCAGTTACTGTTAATAGCACAGTGACAAAAGTTTGGAAATGTGATATTAGGGTTACACCCTTACCACCTCACCCCCACCACCCCATCCTCCATGCACCAGCAGGCATCAGGGTGTGTGTTGGGGTCATCAGGCCTAACTCTCACCCCATTCTCCTGTACTGCACCACCTCAGCTTGTTTACACATGGAATGGGGTGAGAGTTAGGTGGACAACCCCAATGCGCACCCCGATGCCTGTTGGTGTGTGGTGTGTGGAGGGTGGAGTGGTGGGGGTGGGGTGGTAGGGGTGTAACCCCAGCATCACATTTCCAAACTTTTGTCGCTATGCTATTAACCCTACCTGATGCATTAACAGAGTTTTTTGCAATACATATATATATATATATATATATATATATATATATGCAGGAGAAAAGGCAGCATTAACAAGGGACCCTAAATTAGGAAAAGATATGCCAAACCAAACACAAAAAAGAAACAGTAAATACCCCAGGGGTTATTAACCAGATTTGACACAGGCCCAAATAAACAGTTATAGGAAAAATTGTAAGCGGCAGGACTTATGTTCCCCTCAAATTAATGAATATGCTCAGATTTGTAATAATAATCAATATATGTTAGTAAATGATGTTTCCAGTGTTAACAGGAGACTAAAAGTTCTATCAGTGGAATTAAATGTCTTTGGAATATGCTAGTGGTTTTCAGTAAAGGAGAACCACACTCATTTTCTTGTTTGTTCAGTAATGTCTGCTTAGTGACAGCTCTTATGAAAGTGTCCTGGCCAAAAAGATGATACAAAATGACAATAGTTCTGTATATGTCACAAAAGCATACGTGTCTGCATATATGGAACTTTATACAGGAAAAGATCCCTCTTAGCCAATCAGAATGTAGAGTTACTGTCCCTTTATTCTGCAATAACTGAACAGTAGACTGAATAATATGACAGTGGCTCTGCATTGTGATTGACTTAGGACAATAAAGGGACCGTGGCTCTACATTCTGATTGTCTGCTGCATATGTACCTTGCCAGTCAGAGAGCAAGCCCAGTTTGTCCTCCAACTTCAACATGCAGCAGCCAATCAGAGAAATCTAGTAACACTACAGTGCTTCTGTGAAAAAACGTTCTTGCTTTTCCATAGAATTACTGTAGCCCAACAAACAAATTTGGCAGTTTTGAAATTGTATTTTTACTGTTCCAGTATAATCGCAATAATACCAATAGTCGCCTGGGTTTCCTTGGTAATAACTGGACCGAGAGGTTAGTAAACACCTCACCCTTCGGTCTGTGTGTTTATTACCCCTGATCTGGTTATTACCTCATAAACCCAAACCACTACAGTATTATCGCTATAATTAACTGCCAGCTGTGAAGTACAGAGTTTTTAGGACACCAAGGGGCACTGATTCTGCAGAACAAATCCTATGAGGATTGGCTTTGGGCATTAAATGTGTACTCACTGGAGACCAGAAGGGAGAGGGGTGATATGATAGAGATTTTCAAGTTCCTGAAAGGAATGAACAAGGTAAACTGCAAGGAACTAACTATTCAAGAGGAACAGCACATCTAGAACACTGGGTCATGAAAGTAAGCTACTGGGTGGGGAAGTCAGAAGAGACATGAGGCAGTTCTGTTTCGCAGAGAGAGTGGGTGAACTGTGGAGCAGCTTGCCAGCTGAGATGGTGGGTGTCACAAACGCACTCAGCAGGTCAGGCCCTCTGCTCCCATAGTGCCAACCTCTCAGCGCAGTATTGTGAACAGGTAACAGATAGGGTATCCCTCATGTCTGCTTGTGGGTCCGAATCACCTTCAGTCTCAAGTTCTGGGGGGATTCAAACTGTGAACCTTATGCTAGTGTACCCAGTGTACAGGCTCAGATAATCTGCTGTTTGGGGGGATGCCAGATATCTTTCGCCTAAGGGTATGTAACCAGGTATCCAAAAATGAACCCTTAAAACTCTATAAAACACCTTAGGTATATTCTTATCTTTTCCCATTTTAGTAACACCATCAAGCACTGAACAGTTTTTGTCATTCTTAACCCTCTGTACGTCACATGCAAAAAGAACTTCGAAGACACACCCAGGCAGTCTTTCAAAATAATATTTTTACTAAAATGGATAAAAATATGTAAAATGTAAACACACAACACTGTATCACAAAGCATATAATCACTTAAAAGAAAAGAAAAGAAAACTACCAACTCCTACCAACATACAGTTAGACTTTTTCTAACTAATGTAATACCTCTATAGTGCTTATAGTTAGATCTTGTTTCTTAAGAGCCCAAAATGGTATGTCACAAAGATCAGACATGAGTCCTAGTTTAAACTGTCTCTCTCTCCCACCCCTTTTGTGTGTCATCTAGCTCCTCCTTGTTGAATATAAAAATATACAAAACAGGATGTCCTATGAGGAGGTATATTAAATACTGTGACTTCAGCAAAAACTAATTTCCCAAATTATGACAGTCTTTAATTAAGCCCCTTTCCTTTGAACTGGAGGCTGGCTTCCTATTTTCCCAAGGACATCAAAGGTTTTACACAACTTTGCCATACCTCACTTAGGTGCAGTATAGTTTACAGGAATCAACTTATCTGAAGTCATAAAATGTATATTTTAGTTTCCCAGCTTCAGAGGCAGGAGGTCATAAAAAGCTATAAAATGCAACTTCTCAGGGAAGTTAATTACATTACAGAGACCTCCTGGTTTAATATATCCTGTTATTCTCACTAAAACCTGGTTGGGGGGTTTGTCACCCAGGAGCACAGGATGTCTCATGTGAGACAATCACATACCACATTCTATATTACAAATATCATGGAACAATCATAACCAGCTGGCCAAGCATCACACTCCTCCTCACCTAGACTAAATTTGGGGGCTCTATCCCCTGCATGGGATGAGCTTCCACAAGTCAGTTCACTCCTCTTATACACGCGACAGGCCATTGACATTCTGATTGGTTGCTCCAGCCCTGTGTAAGATCGTCATGTCATACACTTGCAAGGCAAGACTCCCTCTTAACAGTCTACCATTAGTTTTTCCCATTTGGGTCAGCCAAACCAGGGGGTTGTGGTCCGTTTGTACCTCAAAATGTTGCCCATATAAGTATGGCTCTAATTTCTTTAGGGCCCACACTATGGCAAGACACTGTTTTTTCCACAGTAGAGTAAGCCTGCTCCCTGGGAAGTAACTTTTTACTCAGGTACACTACAGGATGATCTTTCCCTTGGTTGGATGTCTGACTCAGTACTGCCCCAATACCCACGTCTGAGGTGTCAGTCTGGACTATAAAGGGTTTGCTATAGTCAGGACTTGTCAATACGGGAGCACTGCACAGTGCCTCCTTCGGTCTGGTAAAGGCTTTTTCACAGGCTGGTTCCCAGGTAATTTTCTTAGGCATCTTTTTCTTTGTCAGGTCAGATAGGGGTGCAGCCAGGGCACTGTAATTGGGTACAAATTTCCTATGGTACCCTGCTGTCCCTAAAAAACTCCTGACCTGCTTCTGTGTTTCTGGTCTGGGCCATGCTTTGATCACCTCTATTTTTACTTGGTTAGGACAGAGCTGTCCCCAGCCTACAACATGCCCGAGGTATGCCACTTCAGCCATGGCCACCTGGCACTTCTCAGCTTTGACAGTGAGCCCGGCCCTTTGTATTCTGCCCAGCACTTCCCTAAGGTGGGACAGGTGTTCCTCCCAGCTGGCACTAAAGATAGCAATGTCATCCAGGTACTAGCCATGGCATACTGCTCAGCACCATTTAACACCTGGTTCACCAACCTTTGGACAGTGGCCGAAGCATTCTTCATTCAGAAAGGCATTACTTTAAATTCAAATAAGCCTATCGGAGTGATGAAGGCCAATCTCTCCCTAGCTCTGTCTGTTAACTCTGCCTGCCAATACCCCTTTGTCAGGTCAGTAGTCGTAAGGTATGTCACCCCTCCCAACTTCTCCAGGAGTTCGCCCATCGGGGGCATCGGGTGGGCGTTTGACTTTGTGACTGCATTCAGTCCATGATAGTTCACACAGAAACGAGTAGAGCCATCTGTCTTGGGCACAAGGACTATGGGTGAGGCCCAGGGGATGTGAGATCTCTGGATTACCCCAAAATCCATAATTTCCTCCACCTCCCTCCTAATGTCCTTTTGGACAGCCCCTGACACCCAATATGCTGTCCACCATATAGGTGTCTGTGTCCCTGTCTCCACATCGTCCGTCGCTAAGGGGGTTAGTCCAGGCTTGGCGCTAAACAGTGGGGCAAAGTCTGCTAAAACCTCCCTTACTTCCTGGATCTTGTCCGGGGCCAGCTGGGGTGAGAATTTAATTGCCTCCACAGAGGACTCCCACTTGCTTTCTTCCAGCAAATTGAGAAGGGGGTCTCCTTCGTCCGTCCCCTCCTCAGGACTACATACTGCGAACACCATGTCAACCCTATTAGCATTTGGCTTCATCATGTTGACATGGTACATTCTTTCTGTCTGTCTTCTGTCAGGTAACTTTATGATATAGTTCACGTCATTTACCTTCCTAACTACTTTGTACGGTCCTGCCCACTCTGCCTCTAGCTTGTCTTTCCGGACCGGGATAGGGACCATGACTTCCTGACCCACTGTGTACAAGCGAGCTCTGGCACTGCGGTCATTCCACACTTTTTGTTTCTGTTGGGCAGCTGCCAGGTTGCTCTGGGCTGTCCCCATAAGCTCCTTCAGCCTTTCCCTAAACCTAAGGACATAATCCACTATGGGGGTTCCCTGGGTGCCGTGCTTGCCTTCCCAGTCCTCCCGGATCAAGTCTAGGGGCCCACTTACCCGGCGTCCATATAAGAGTTTGAAGGGGGAAAATCCTGTCGACTCTTGGGGCACTCTCCTGTATGCAAACAACAGGTGGGGAAGGTATTTCTCCCAGTCCCTCCCATGCTGTTCAGCAAACGCTGCACATTGACTTCAAGGTACTGTTAAATCTTTCCACAAGCCCATTGGCTTGTAGGTGATAAGGTGTTGTGCGCCCCTGCACCACCCCACACTTCTCCCACAAACATTTCATCAGGTCCGACATGAAGGAACCCCCTTGATCGATGATAACCTCCTGCGGAAACCCAACACGGGGGAAAATCCCAAGTAAGGCATCTGCCACTTTGTCTGTCCTCAGTGAGGACAGGGTGACTGCCTCTGGGTACTGGGTGGCATAATCCACCACAGTCAGGATGAACCTCTTCCCGGAGGAGCTGGGGGTATTTAAAGGCCCCACAATATCCATTCCTACCCTCTGGAATGTCTTCTCCACTATGGGCAATGGAATTAAGGCGGCTTGGGTTTTCTGACCCACCTTCCCTATTTCTTGGCACCAGTGACAAGATCTGAAATACTCCTTCACCTGCTGGGTGAAGTTGGGCCAATAGAAATTCTGGGCCAACCGCTGCGTAGTGTGCACGATTCCTAGATGACCAGACAAGGGAATAGCACGTGCAGTCTTGAGCAACTGCTTACGATACCCTTGGGGAATGACAAGCTGCCTGCCTATCACCCCTCCCTCTGTCTTCACAGCCTGAGTATACATCAGTCCATTTTCCCAATAAACCTTATGTTTACCGTCCCCTCCCTGTGCTCCGTCAGAGTCTGCCCAAGCCCTCAGCTTCTCTAGACTAGGGTCACTTTTCTGAGCAGCTGCAAACTCCTTACACATTATCAAGGCATGAGACAGGTCCCCTTCAGTCTTTAAACTAAGGTCCCTAGCACTAGAGTCAGGGCACTCAGGATCACTGTTCTCCCTAACCCTCTGACAATGGGTCACCCCTCCTTCTTCGGAGTAACCCTCCATAGCTGTGTGGTTAACTGCTACTGGGGAAATTTCAACCCCCTTTTCATTAGTCTCCATATCAGGAGACACAGGCTGGGGAACCAGCCTCCCAGTGGGTTCCACAATGGCTTCTGTGGTGTCCAGGGAACTAACATTTTCCATTGCCGCTTGGCTATGGATAACTGCACACACCATCCCCTGTTTGAGAGTGTTGCCAAGGATGACATCAGATGCTAAAGTTTTGGCTAGAGCCACCTGTTGCACAGTTCCCCCTGTTTCACCTCAGTCTAGGAGAACACTAGCGACTGGCAATGTGGTCTCTTCACCAGTAAACCCTTGCACAGTTACAAATTCATGGGTATAAGCTGACCAGGCTCTACCAGATCCCCTTTTACCAATGTCAGGGATGCCCCTGTGTCCCTTAACCCTTGTGTCTGTACACCATTCACCGTGACTGGGTACATGTGTTCCCTCATGTTCACAGGCATGCTTCCAGGGACACATAAACAACCCACTTCTTTCCTAGCCCCATGTTGCGTATTACTCATCCTTTTGGGACACTGTCTGGCAATATGTCCAGTTTCTTTACAAACCCAACATTCTTTATTTTTCTCAGAGAACTCTTTTCTTTGAAACCTGGGGCTACCCGGTTTCGGTGGAGGCAGTGAGGGTTTTAGCTGCCCTGAAGGTGCACTTTTCCCTTTCTGCACTGCCACACCCGCCCCATTTGTTCTCAGAGCAGGTCTACTCTTGACATAGCGGTCCGAGAGTTTTGCAGCCTCTTGCACTGTTTTGGGATCTCGGTCCTCCAGCCAGGTTTTCAGCTCTGCTGGGCATGCCCCAAAAAACTGTTCTAACAAAATAGCATTTTCAGTTTTATCTACAGAGTTTGCTTCAGTTCCTTCCCACCAATGTTTTAAAAACTGACGTTGTTTCGTGGCTAGCTCCTCGTAGCTCATGTCAGGGCTTCTCCTGAGCTTACGGAATTTAGCTCTGTATGCTACAGCAGTTAACTCAAACTTTTTTAAAAGTGCAGCTCTAAGTTTGCTGTAATCATTACTGTCTTCATTGTCCATTTTGACCCAATGCATCCTGAGCTTTCCCGGTAAGTAGCGGGGATAGCTGGAAGCTCCAGAACCCTCTAGGAATTTTAGCCTGAATACAAACTTTTTCAAAGGAATTTAAAAAGGCATCCACATCCTCCCCCTCTTTAAATTCAGCTATCAATTTGGAATTCAATTTGTAACCCAGTCCTGTAGTTCCAGTTAAACCCAGGCCACTTACCTGCTCTGGTGCTGGTGGTTAGAGTCGTAGTTTCTCCAGTTCATGTCACCTCTGGCATTCACGCTCCTCATGGTCCACTTCTGGCCATTCTTGCTCCCTCTTCTCCTTTACAGCCCACTGTTCTTGCTCCCTCTTCTCCTCTGTGGCTCGCTGTTCTTGCTCCCTCTTCTCCTTTCTGGCTCGCTGTTCTTGCTTCTTTTCTCTTTGAAACTTCAGCTCCATTCTTCGCAACTCAATCTGTAGCCTGATTGTTTCTGGCTTCAGAATGCTGGTGACCTTCCCCTGCTGCTGTGGCCCTTCACTGGCACTGACCAAGCTGTCATCCTCACCGGATCTGGACACTGCACTGGCTGCTGGCCCCGCCACGCTCAAGGTTTGGTCCTTTACAGTCACAGTCTGTGACTCGATGCTCTGGGCATCTGCTGCCATCAGGGCATCCATGAGGTTCTGCTTGGTGGCTCTCCCCTCATACAGGACTTCTCTGTCCTGGCACAACTGCCTCAAGTAATCTACAGTGTGCCCGCTGTAGTTGGAAGCCATCTTCTTCCCTAACTACGGCTACTCTAACTTGCACTTTAGAAAAAAAATAAAACAGGTAGGAACTTGAATGTAAGCAAAATGATATATTTCTGTTTCCTTTTTAAAAATAAATCACTGCCTTATTTTGTAAGTGAGCTGTACAGTATTAAGCTGACACACTGAACAGTTAAAGCTTGTGTTACCAAATTTATCTGCACCGCTGCCACCAAATCTGTCACAAATGCACTCAGCAGGTCAGGCCCTCTGCTCCCACAGTGTCAACCTCTGAGCGCAGTATTGTGAACAGGTAACAGACAGAGTAATCCTTCTGTCTGCTTGTGGGTCTGAATCACCTTTAGTCTCAAGTTCTGTGGGGATTTAAATTGTGAACCTTATGCTAGTGTACCCAAAAGTACAGGCTCAGATAATCTGCTCTTCAGGGGGATGCCAGATATCTTTCGCCTAAGGGCACCTAACCAGGTATCCAAAAATGAACCCTTAAAACTCTATAAAAGACCTTAGGTATATTCTTACCTTTTCCCAGTTTAGTAACAGCATCAAGCTCTAAACAGTTTTTATCAGTCTTAACCCGCTATACGTCACATGCAAAAAGAACTTCGAAGACACACCCAGACAATCTTTCAAAATTATATTTTTACTAAAGTGGATAAAAATATGTAAAATGCAAACACAGAACATTATATCACAAAGAATACAATCACTTAAAAGAAAAGCAAAGAAAACTACAAACTCCTACCAACATGCTGTTAGACTTTTTCTATCTAATATATTAGCTCTATAGTGCTTATAGTTAGATCTTGTTTCTGAAGAGCCCAAAATGGTATGTCACAAAGATCAGACACAAGTCCTAGTTTAAACTGTGTCTCTCTCCCGCCCCTTTTGTGTGTCATCTAGCTCCTCCTTGTTAAATATAAAAAATATACAAAACAGGATGTCCTATCAGGAGGTATATTAAATACTGTGACTTCAGCAAAAACTAATTTCCCAAATTATGACAGTCTTTAAATCAAGCCCCTTTCCTTTGACCTGGAGGCTGGCTTCCTATTTTCCCAAGGACATCACAGGTTTTATACAACTCTGCCATACCTCACTTAGGTGCAATATAACTTTACAGGAATCAGCCTATCTGAAGTCATAAAATGTATATTTTAGTTTCCCAGCTTCAGAGGCAGGAGGTCATAAAAAAGCTATAAAATGCAACTTCTCAGGGAAGTTAATTACATTACAGAGACCTCCTGGTTTAATATATCCTGTTATTCTCACTAAAACCTGGTGGGTGGGGTTGTCACCCAGGAGCACAGGATGTCTCATGTGAGACAATCACATACCACATTCTATATTACAAATATCATAGAACAATCGTAACCAGCTGGCCAAGCATCACAGTGGGCACCAAAACAGTGGCTTCATGCACAGTTGGGATGGACTTAAGGGCTTAATAGTGTCTTGTGACAGGGGGAAGGGTTGTATTAAAGCAGGTAAAATGGGTGTATGTGTAGAATGTGCACAAATCCCATGTAGACAGTAGGCCCTGGGGTAGAATAGGCATGTTGGGCAGACTAAATGGACTCATGGTCTTTTACTGCTGTCATTGTTCTATGTTTCTGTTATTTATCCACCAGAGCTAAGGTTGCATGCATTGTTAGGGTATGAGAACCACAAATTGAAGGTGAGCATCCATTTGGATCCAAGGAGACATGATTGACTGTCAGATGCCATCCATATTAGATGCAAAAACAAAGAAAGAATGCACTCACACCTGGTGGAAAGGTCAGGCATATCACTCAGGCACACACAGTACTTGTTTGTGACTTACTATTTATTCAGTCATTGTTTTTCTGTTGTGCTTTTACAGAGTTCAGAGTGTTTTTACCAGGAATATTGTCCTCCTGGCCTGCTCTGTTGCTTGACCTGGCACTTCAGTATTACACCTTCATCAGGGGATGTCCCTGATGAAGATGTAATACTGAAGCACCAGGGCGAGTAGCAGGACAAAGCAGGAGGACAATATTCCTGCAGTTCTGTTTTTATAAGTCTTTGCTACCCCCCCTTTTTAACAAGCATCCTGTTTTGTTTTCTAAAATGTTCTTGTAAATTTCAGGCAGGTACAGCAAGAACACAGTGTCCCAGAACTGAGGCCCCTTCTCCACAGCTTCTGAAAAAGGGCTTAAAACTGCTCTCAGGTTAACCCATTGAGTTCCCAATAGTTTTTTGCAATTATCTCAAACTATAATTATATACATTTCACATTTCTTTTATTGTTTCATTTTATTCAACCTTCCACCAAGTGAGAGATGATGGAGAATTGAATTGTTTGTTTATTGTTTGGGGTGTGATTTGATCTGGTTATTCTGATAATTGTCGGGTATTTGGGTTTGGGCATAGATATTAAGGTCTTGGGGGTAGTAAAATGTGTTGGTGGTCTGCCCCTCCTGGTTGTGCGCTATTCATGCTCTGAACTTCGTGACCTCTGCCCATTTGTTTCCCCCCTTTGTGGTTTTCAATCTATCAGCACTGTAGAGCACTGGCTATCATTTGTCAGGGGGGATGGGCAGGTGGTTGCGAACAGCGGAAGATAAATGAGCAGAGTTCTCACATCGGGTTGTTAGGACCAGGAGACTCCCTGGGGTGAAATGGACTCTGGAATGTGGTCCTCCATGTTGGGTTTCCATACCCAAGGGCACCGCTAGCTCGGGCAGTATTATGCAATGCCAGAGCCATTAAAAACAGGACTGCAATTATTGCAGATCTTGTCAGGACAGCTGATCTGGCTTGCATCACCGAGACCAGGCTGGATGAGAATGCCGGCCCCACTTTGGAGGCTGCAATTCCAGCTGGGTACTTGGTGATACACCACTCAGGACTGGACCATGGGGGGGGTAGCAGTCTGTTTCAAGACCACACTGGGCCTCACAAGTGTACCAGTTAAGGGGGCCAAGTCATTTGAGTGTACCGTACTAGCAGGTGTAGGCTGTAGGATCGCCCACGTCTACTATCAACCCGGGGATGAGAAGCGATTCCTTCAGGAAGTAGCAGACTTCATGGTCGACATGGCATTCAAGACGCCCAGGCTGATGGTCCTGGGTGACTTTAACTCCTGGGTCGACGACGATCTCTCGCAATTTGGACAGGACTTCCTTCAGTTGATATCATTGGGCCTCACACAGATTGTTACCTCTGCTACTCATAAACATGGTCACTCCCTTGACTTGGTTTTTCTCCTGGGGACTGAAACCTCCGATCTGGGAGTGGAACCGGTTGGATGGTCCGATCACTACACTGTGAGGTTCAGTTTTTGTGCCCCCTTCATAGGCAGACCCCTGTGGAGATGGTCAGATATCACTCTTAACGGGATGTGAGCCCTGACAGCCTTGCAGCGGTACTTGACCTATCGGTAATTCTTGAGGCAAGCAGGAGTCCAGAGGGCCTAGTTCAGGCCTATAATAAGGCCATTACTATGGCCCTGGACTGTTATCGCTCCTGTCCATATTCGTCCTCTCTCCCTTCGTCTCAGTCCCCTTAGTTTGATGGGACCTTGAGGGAGTTGCAGCAACTCGGACGAAGGTTAGAGCATTGCTGGTGGAAATCTGCCCTGGAGGTTGACCATCTTAGATTGATGGAACATTATCAAGTCTATCAATTAAGCAATAAACCACGACAGGGTGTTGGTGATGTTGGTTTACCCACTGGCGGGCGGTCACGAGGCTACAGGTCGAGTGAGTAAACCTCACCAGGCGTGGTAAAACCAGCATCACCAACACCCTGGAGTGGTTTATTGCAATTATACAATGTGTCACTTAATTTTTGTTCAAAAAGAATAGAAAATAATTATTTTTGTATTTTTATAGCTTTGTAATGAATTTGTTCTTACACTACAAAAAAGTGCAGTGTAAAAAGTGTAGGTTGGTGGAGGCATGGTCCTATTACAAAGGCTGTATTATTAAAACATCCTAGTAGTAAAAGAGAGATTTGTAGTTAAAAAAGAGTGCATAACAAAGACCCTCTGAGAGGAGCACGCCACTTTTCCTTTCTGTCTGTCTCTCTCCCGGAGAAAGAAGCCGCTGGCCCTCTCTCCAAAGACTACATATCCCAGGATGCCGCTGCACTGACCCTAGGAACAGCTGAGAAGAAAAGGGGAAACCTAACAGAGTACTAAGCGGCTGCTGTGAAACTCTAGAGTTCGAGTTTTTGTAAGCCGTGAGTCTTTACCTTCATTTGAAAACGGCTTGTTTAATTATTGTGCGGGTGCCTTCGCTTTTGCCATTGCTCCAGATTGTAAGTGCCGGTCCGAGCTAAGAACATGCTTGAGAGCGAAGAGGTTGTGGCGGGAATTCAGCCTCTTCATGTCGCACTTTCCGTGGGCAGTCAGGATCCCCGGTCTGTACTTTTATCTTTTTTGTTTTGGTTGGACAAGTAGAGGCCGAATTGTTGTAGGAATGGTGCCGGTGCCACAGTAATGTTTAGCGAGGAAAACAACATGGCGGCTCGGATTGATTTTTCCTTTTTTTTTTTTTTGGCAGTTAGTGATATGCGGCTGGCTGGCACTTGTTCCTGTTGGTGATGCTAGATTTTACAACAGGGTGATAGTGCCAGCTGGCCAATGAGAAGTGGCTATTTTTTTTGCCATTGTATAATCAACAATCACCCGTAAGAAGGCAAAATTCCTGTCTGGGGAGATTGCTGCTGCTCAGAACCAACCGGCTCAGCTCTTTCAAACTGTGGACAGGCTGTGCAACCCAGCCTGTCTTCAGTCCTGAAGAGCCTTTTCACATTCCAAGTGTGACGAGCTCGCTCGGTTCTTTGCGGATAAGGTGGCCAGCACCAGAGCAGAGATCCATCCGGCACACTCTATGGGAGCTGCTAGTGATTGGTGTTCGGTCACTCCTCCTTGCTTTGCCTGGAGTACCTTTGATTGGCTGGAGTCTGGGGATGTTGTGTGGATTGTCCAGGGTATGCACCCTATGTGCTGTAGTTTGGATCCGGGCCCAACTTCCCTGATTATAAGTTGTTGTGACATCGTTGGCTCAGTCCTTGCAGGGATAGTCTGGTGCTCCCTTGAGTCAGGTGAGTTTCTTAGCTCCCTGAAGGAGGCAGTAGTGACACCTCTCCTAAAGAAAGCTTCTCTGGACCCAGGCTGCCTTGTGAACTACAGACCGATCTCTAACCTTCCCTTTGTGGGGAAGGTGATTGAGAAGGTTGTGGCGCTACAGCTGGAGAACCATTTGACCATCCATGACATTTAGGAACCTCTCCAATCTGGTTTTCGTAAGAGGCATAGTACCGAGACCACGCTGGTTCGGGTGCTCAATGATCTCTTGATGTTGAAAGATCAGAAGCACCATTCCGTCTTGCTACTTCTTGTTCTCTCCTCAGCTTTTGACACCGTGGACCATGGGGTGCTACTCGAGCACCTGAGGTTCATCTGTGGCCTGTTTGGTACAGTTCTCAGGTGGTTTAAGTCCTTCCTCACTGGCAGAACACAGAGGGTGGTGTCAGGGACTTTTTTCCTCTGGCCCATTCTCTCTGCCATGCTGGGTCCCTCAGGGTTCGTCCATGTTGTTTGCGGTGTACATGCTGTCCCTCGGAGTCATTGTAAGTGGTATGGGCTGAGGTTTCACTGCTATTCTGATGATACCAAGCTCTTCCTGTCTTTTGCACCCGACCAGGATAGTGCACTATTGGTATTTAACAACTGCCTCACTGAAATCCAGGATTGGATGAATTCCAGCTGGCTGAAGTTGAACTCAAGAAAGATAGAGGTGATGGTTGTGGATCCAGGTCACCAGACAGAGGGGTTGGGGGCTGGTCAGCCTTCTGGGCTTTGTTTGGGAGTCTTCCAGCTTCTTACCTCTGAACAGGTGCGGGACCTGGGGGTGATTCTTGACAATTGGCTGACACTGCGATCTGAGGTGTCAGCAGTCGTCAAGTCTTCCTTTTATCACCTGAGGAACATTGCCATGATCAAGCACCTAGTTCTGTCCAGCGACCTTTCTACACTGATCCGTGCCTTTGTAACCTTGCGCCTTAATTACTGCAACTCCCTTTACCTAGGGCTGCTGAGGGTTGATGTCCACCGCTTGCAGCTAATGCAGAACGCTGCAGCCCGGTTGTTGACAGGTACCCCTTGGGTGTGTCACATTACACCGGTGCTGCTCAAACTGCACTGACTGCCTATTCAGTGGCGGATCACCTTCAAGGTCAGGCTTCTGACCTATAAAGCTCTACATGGACAGGGCCCAGACTACCTGAAAGAGCTCCTGTCCTCCTACTTCCCCTAGCGATCGCTCTGCTCAGCTGACGAGGGGTTGCTAGTGATTCCAAGGGTGTCTCTAAAGTCATTGGGGGCCCGTGCATTTATGTATGCAGCTCCAGCCCTGTGGATTTCTACCTGGCCAGCTACAGTGTGGAGGCGCTTATCGTGGGGTTTCAAGAAGGCCCTAAAGACCCATTTGTGGTGCAAGCCTACCTGAATTGATTTTAGCTATTTCTGTATTCTGCTTTTACTGTTTTTTTTCTATTTTGTATGTTAAGCGCCTTGGCAATTTTGAAAGGCGCTCTACAAATGAAGATTATTATTATTATTATTATTATTATAATTTCTAAACAAAGGGATCCCAATATCAGTTACATTTCCACATAATTATTTGCATATGTTTTTATACCAGCAGATATGCAAGGGAGGGAAAAAGACAGAACAGCAAGGGAAGACTGAGAGATAGCGAGAGGCAAAGAATTGCAAGACTGTCAGGGTGATCAAGTCCTAGGTCTCATGAGAAAATTTGGTTGTGCAACCAGACAGACAAGAGACAGGAAAGGAAGGAACAGAACAGATCCCTGCATTCAGACTCTTCATAACAACCGGGGACAGGGTCCTATTCAACCCTGTCTCATACACCCCCTCTCCCCCTCCTTAAGAGGGAACCTGTTTTATCAAACAGGTTTCCAAAACTTTCTATTCTGTACTAGCATTGGCTTCTAACTTTCATAAATTACAGTAAGCACATGTGCAGTATCCTTTTTTCTATAACAGTACAGCAAACAGTAAAGTTTAAGCTCATACGTTTGTTTTTCAACCTTCAGAACCCTCAATTCCTGATCCATATCTTGACAGAAAATCAGCATTGCTATTCTCTTTACCAGATTTGTGTATCACCTTGAATTTAAATGGCTGTAGTGCCAGGTGTCACAAACACACTCAGCAGGTCAGGCCCACTGCTCCCACAGTGCCAACCTCAGAGCACAATAGTGTGAACAGGTAACAGACAGGGTAACCCTCCTGCCTGCCTTTGGGTCCGAATCATCTTTAGTCTCAAGTTCTGGGGGAATTCAAACTGTGAACCTTATGCTGAGATACATACCCTCTTCAGAGACTGCAGTACAATCTTTCGCCAGGGGCACCCAGCCAGGCTTTCAAAATGAACCCTTTTAACTCTATAAGAGACCTTAGGTATATTCTTACCTTTTTTACTCAAGCTGAGTAACACCATCAAGCTGTTGAACAGTTGTCAGACTTAACCATCTATACATCACATGCAAAAAGAACTGGCAGACAACCAGGCAGTCTTTTAAATAAAAGATTCTTTATTAAAAGATGATAAAAATATGAAAAATGTAAACACAGAACAATATATCAAAGAGCTCACAATCACATAAAAGAACAAGGGAAAAGTACAAAACATAAACTCCTACCACAATACATTTAGATCTTTGCTAAGGTATTACCTTTGGAAGTGCTTAAGTTAGATCAGAGAGCTGTGTCTCTCTCTAGAGTCCCAAAATAATATGACATTCATCTCAGACACAAGTATCAGCTTAAACTGTGTCTCCACACCCCTTCTGTGAGTCATCTGGCTCCTCCTTTTAGAATGAAAAAAAAATATAAACATGATGTCCCATCAGGAGGTATATTAAATAAGGTGACATCAGGAAAAACACATTTCCCAAATTGAGCCTTTGATCAAGCCAGTTCTTTTGAGATTTATAACCCTGCAGTGCATCACCTAGGTGTAATATAGCCAACAGGAATCAGCTAAATGACATCCTGTCCTATAATAAAATGTATATTTAGTTTCCAACTTAAAAGCATGAGGTCATAAAAAGGCCATACAATGCAATTTCTCAAGGAAGTTAATTATGTTACAGAGATCTCCTGGTCAGTTTATATATCCTGTAGCTTCACTGAAACTTTGGGGGGGGGGCACCCATGGAAGCTCAGGCTCACATACTATATTTTTATGTTACAAATATACAAGAATTAAAACCAGCTGGCCAAGCATCACACCAGGTACCACCTTGTGATTCTGGAACTTGTATCTTTCATTTTTTAAGCCAACAGAGAGGATTGTGATCTGTTATAAGTTCAAAGACAGTTCCTAGAAGGTAAAACTTAAGGGACTCCATGGCCCACTTTGGTGCTAAACATTCCTTTTCAATGGTGGAGTACCTTTTCTCTCTGTCATGCAACTTCCTACTTATGTACATAATAAGATGTTCTGGTCCATCTATATTTTGACTTAGGACTGCACCTAGTCCTACCTTTGATGCATCTGTTTGTAGCAAAAATGGTTTCTCAAAATCTGAGCATCTTAAAACAAGGGCTGAACATAATGCAGCCTTAATGGCTTGAAAAGCTTCATCACACTCTGGGGTCCATTTCACATTATTTGGGTACCATTGTTTCATGAGTTCTGTGAGGGGAAGTAGCTAACTCTGCAAAGTTGTGAACAAATCTCCAATTATAACCAGCCAGCCCTAAAAATGACCTGACATGTTTCTTTGTTTTAGGGACAGGGCTGTTAACTACAGCATCTATTTTAGAAATTTCTGGCTTAACTTCTCCATTTCCCAACACATAGCCCAAATATCTGGTTTCCTGCATGCCCAATGCACATTTGATAGGATTAATAGTCAGACCTGCATTTTTGATAGCTTGGATAACTGCTTGTACGTGTTCCAGGTGGCTTTTCCAGTCTGGACTGTGCGCCACGACATCATCCAGGTATGCAGCACAATAACCAGTGCGAGGTGATAAAATTACATCCATGTACCATTGGAATGTAGCTGGCGCACCATGTAAACCAAATGACATGGTGGTGAACTGATATAATCCAACTGGAGTGGCAAATGCAGTTTTGTGTCTGGGATTCTTTAGCTAAAGGCATTTGCCAGTAACTCTTGGTGAGATCGAGGGTACTGATGTACTTTGCCTTACCCAGTCTGTCCACCAAATCATCTATTCTGGGTATAGGATAACTGTCAAATTCTGAGACTTGATTAAATTTCCTAAAATCAAGGCAGATTCTAAGACCCCCTTCTTTTTTGTTTACAATTACCATTGGAGATGACCAAGCACTCCTCAACTCTTCTATGACTCCCAATTCTTTCATTTTTGTATTTTCTTAACCAATGTCAGCTCTTAACTGCTCTGGTAATCTGTATGTCTTTTGCCTAATAGGGCGAGCGTTCCTTGTCACTATTACATGTTCGACCCCTTTTGCTTGGCCTGTTACTGTGGTAAAAGTACTGTTAAATGTCTTTAACACATGAATTTCTACAGTTTGTTCTGAGGTTAAGGAAACATTCACCTTTACAGCATCGGCAGATACAGTTTGTTCCAGTCTATCATAAGCTACATCAGTATCTTCTTTATCGGTTTCTGATAAAACTAGCAGAGCAGCTTTTGGCATTTTTTTGAACCCATTTCTTGAGGAGGTTTGCATGGTATATCTTAGTAGGATTTTTCCTGTCGGGAATCTCAATCTCGTAGTTAACAGTACCAGTATGTCGAAGCACTCTATAAGGCCCTTGCCACTTCATTAACAGTTTATTTTCTGTTGTGGGTAATAGTAGCAAAACCTTTTCACCAGGCTCAGAAACCTTTTCTTTTACCCCATGGTCATAATATACCTTATATTGGTTTTGGGCCGCCTCCTGATTACTATGGGCAATTTCAACATATTTGCCAGCTTCTTTCTTAGGGCACACATACAAAACATTATAGATTGCTTTTGAGTGGGGTTATCTTCCTTCTTTTCTTTTATCACATCCTGTGGCCCTCTTGGCTGCCTACTATTCAGCATTTCAAATGGTGAAAACCATGTTGATGCCTGTGGCACTTCTCTGTAAGCAAAAAGTAGGTAAGACAAGTATTGGTCCCAATCTTTCCCTTCTCCTTTTACAAACCTTTTCAACATGTGTTTTAGGGTTTGGTTAAAACGCTCAACAAGACCATCTGTCTGAGGGTGATAGGGGGAGGTTCTTATGGCAGTGATACCTAATAGTCTGTACAGCTCCTTAAGTAATGCAGCACTAAAATTACTGCCCTGAATAGTAATAATTTCTTTAGGTATGCCCACTCTGCTGAAAATTTTTGCAAGCTCTGCTGCCACTTTTGATGATGTGACAGTACACATTGGAACTGCTTCTGGGTATCGAATAGCATAGTCACATGCTACCAGGATAAATCTATTACCTTTTTTACATTGGTCTGAAGCACCAACCACATCCATTGCAATTCTCTCAAAAGGCACATCCATCAAGGGTAGGGGCACCAGGGGCACCTTGTCTTTTCTAGCAACTGGGGCTACGTTCTGATACTCAGCACATGAATTACAATAAGTAGCAACATCTTCATGAATTCCAGGCCAGTAAAATCTATACAGCAATCTGGCAAGGATGCGATCCCTCCCTGAGTGACCAGCCATAGGACTATCATGTGCTATCTGTAACAACTCTGTTCTATACTTCTGTGGTATAACCAATTGTTCTGTCTGTTCCTGTGTCTTTGGTTTAACCCAAATGCTGTACAGTAACCCATTTCATTTTCTAAACATTGGTTCACCCTGTTTTGGTTTCACCCCCAGCTGCTTAAAATAACCCTGGAGAGAAACATCTTTAGCTTGCTTGGAAACAAAATCACAATTATTTATCAGCTTAGCTTCAGCATTTTCATATTTTAACCCTTTATGTCCATCAGTCTTTTGTTGCCACTGTTGTTTCAGACGTCTTCTTTCTTTCCTGGACTTCCAGATCGTGGAGCTGTTCTCAAACAAGTCCGAATCAAAGTCACCGAAAGGAAAAGTGTCCCCACCATTTGACATTTTCTTTGCCTGAGCTCTTGTTACTACTGCTGCAGAAACTGCAGGGTTCAGTTCCACTGAGATTAACTCAGTAAATCCTAGACAGTCATTTCCAATAATCATGGGTACAGGTAACTTAGGTACTACCACCACTTTCATTTGGTGCGACACACCCTTAATGGTCAGAGTCACTTGGGTGGTGGGACAGTATCAAGTGTCCCTGAGGATGCAGATGACACCAGTACCTGGTCCTTTTGCACAGTGTTTTCCCAACACTTCAACATGCACTAGAGTCTGTCTGCTTCCCGAATCAATGAGTCCCTTTACTGTCTTATCCCCCACCTTCACATCTGTTAAGTACTTGCCCCCAATTTACCATGGACAAATCTGCTCCCGTGCCACTCTTCTGACTACGGTAGTTTCTTGCAGTATGGCCTGGCTTGTTACAATTATAACAAATAAAGTCTTTGGGGGCAGATTTGTTACCCCACCATAGTTCTTATCAGACTTTGAGTTTAAATGGGAAAAAGAGGGTCTTATCAGTGCTTTGCTGTTACCTTGCAGCTGTGGCGTCTGTCTGGCCATTTGGTAGTCCTCAGCCAAAGAAACAGCATTTTCCCTACTTTCTGATCGATGTTCTTTCACCCAAAGCTGCACATCTGTAGGCAGGATGTTAATGAATTGCCCCATTGAAAATGTATTGATGATCTGTGGGACTGTTTTTCCCTCTGGTTGGAGCCATTTAATAAGGAGCTCTCTGAGTCAGGTGAAGGCTTCTTGAGGATTGTGGAATGTGTTGTACTTCAGTGACTGGAATCTTTGCCTGTAGGTCTCTCCTGAGATGTATCTTTTCAGGATTCTTTTTTCACAAGGTCATAGTTTTCTGACTGTGCAGTGTCCATACTGCTGTAGGCAAGTTGGGCTTTAACCGTCAGTTAGGGTACCAGTCTGATTGTCCATTGCTGCTTTGGCCATTGGCAAGCTGTGTGAACTCTTTCAAAAGTTGTCAGGTATGCCTCGATATCATCCGAGGGACACAACTGTGTAAGTTTAATGTCTTTTAAGTTGCTTGTACCTTGTTGCTCTGCTGGACCAGTGCCAGGTCCTTCTGCTTTGATAGCTTGCAAGGTATCCAGCCAGCACTGCTCCTTTCACTGCATCTCTTCTTTTCTCTGCTTCTCTTTGTTGTATAGCCCACCATTAGAAAAAGTCCATCAGGCTTTTAGGTTCTGTCACAGCCTGTTCTTTTTCCACAATTTGTGCTGCCTGTACAATCTCAGCTTGGATTTCTGTCTCTGCTAGTTTGGCTGTCATTCTCCTGGTAACCACTCCTGGACTTGCTGCTGCAGAATCCATACCTTTCTCTATGCCTCCCTGGTACTAGGTCCAGTACCCATGCACAAAACTCCTAGCTTAGAGTATGCATGGTGTAAATCCCACTTTGGACACCATCTGTCATCGAGGCACAGGTCAGGAAGCATAGGAAAAACCAAGAGCAGTTGTAGAATTTGCAAAAAATGTTTATTAGTACTAGCAGTAACATAAAAAATTAAACGTGTTCAGTATAACTATTTACGAAAGCAGAATAAGCAGAGAAGATGCATCTGAATTTTCCTTCAATCTCTGTGTTGCAAGAAATTGCAGCTCTGTTTTTATAAGTCTTTGCAACCCCCTTCTTAAAAAGCATCCTGGTTTTTTTTTTTCTAAAATGTTCTTGTAAATTTTCAAGCAGGTGCAGCAAGAACACAATGTCCCAGAACTGAGGCCCCTTCTCCACAGCTTCTGAAAAAGGGCTTAAAAACTGCTCTCAGGTTAACCCCTTGAGATCCCAATAGCTTTTTGCAATAATCTCAAACTATAATTATATACATTTCAACAGTAACACTATATAATTTCTAAACAAAGGAATCCCAATATCAGTTACATTTCCACATAGTGATTTGCATATATTTTTATACCAGCAGATATGCAAGGGAGGAAAAAAGACAGAAGAGCAAGGGAAGACTGAGAGATAGTGAGAGGCAAAGAATTGTGAGATTATCGGGGTGATCAAGTCCTAGGTCTCATGAGAAAGGTTGGTTGTGCAACCAGAAAGATGAGACAGGAAAGGAAAGAACAGAACAGATCCCTGCATTCAAACTCTCCATAACAACTGGGACAAGGTCCTATTTAACCCTATCACACTGTCAACTTCTATGTTTCTATGTCTTGCTCACTGTGACCAGTTAAAAATCAGTTTTAGAGGCACCACATTGGGGCAGAGGGTCAGTTACTTTTTGTGTCTTTCCCAGTGAGATAATTTAGAAAATCAGTGCTTGAGGCAGCATAGTGGCGTGGAGGGCCAGTTAACCTTGTGTGTCTCGAACTTAAATTTGTTGTTTTAACAATAGACCAGATCTAGTTTGCATTACTCCAGATGGCACTTTTGCTGTTGGTGGAGCACAGGGACTATCAGTGTTGTCCTCATCACTGCTGCTGGCTGAACCTTCATTTGTTCTTTTGCTCATGGTAAGATGCTAAATAAAATGGTGACACTAGGAACGAACACACAAGGGGCCCGTAACAGAACAGAGCTACAGTGCCTAATATTTCAAGAACTTAATTTTCTTAAAGGGTCACATTGGGAAAGGCCCACAAGGTAACTGACCTTCTGCACCAATACGGTGCTTCTGAAGGAGCGGCGTATTTAAATGATGACTCTTGGAATGTTAAATATTTTTTTCAGCTAACAAAATAGTACATTGTTTGACGCTGAACAAGATGCACAAGGCAAAAACAATCTTCCTGCCAATAACTTTGTATGTTGTGATTTTTTTTTTAACTTGATAATCTATTTAGCTACCTATGTATGGAACTTGTTCTTTATATAGCATGGACAACCACTTTATTGCTGATAATAAGATAGAAACATAGAATTTGGTAGCAGAAAAGGACTGCTTGGACTGCATGTTGGCCCAGTGGGTAGCTGTGCATGCTCCCACATTGGCAAGGTGAGCCAGGTTTGGAAGTGAGACCAAGAAGCCTGTCAGGCGACCCTTAGTGCTGGGTAGGTGCTGCTGCATTGCAAGGCTCCCAGCCAGGGAGGGATGGCGGCGGGGTCCACTCTTCTAGTGACTCCTATGGTGGGCCAGGGAGCTTGCTTGTCCTGCAGGGGTGAGCTAGAGCATGCGAGGCTGCCTCGGGGCTTGGCCTGACATCAGAGAGGAGGGTAGGGTCAGAAAACACAAGTGCTCGAAGCAAGCGGCAGGATGATTTCCTGGTCATCACGGTCCCTGTATCACTTACAGCACCCTGGGCTACATCTGGATTGTGCTTCGAGGTGGGGAGGATGGCCCTCCCTTCTCTGACCCCGTCAGGGGGGTATATCCATGGAGGACCTCCCCCTAGGTAAATCCCCGATACAGTGGATGATGGGGTGGGTGACTTGGGAGGATGGAGGATGGCTGCGTGGAAGGGGGAAAAAGTAATATGGCAAAAAAAAAAAAGGGGGACCACTTGGCCCACCCAGTCTGCTCAAGTGTTCTCTGCCTTTACTGCTTCCGCAGACCCTATCAGGTATTTGGATACCTTTCAGCCTCCCTTCCTCTTTAGATGACTATAAGTAGTGTGATGCTTTTTTTCCAGCTTCTTAAAAGTTTGAAGTTCTGCTCTGCCAAAACCTGGGAACTCATAACTCAAAAGCCCTAATACTGCATTTTTATTACCAATGACACATGTACACAATGGCCTGAAACTGTTTCATTAATAATACAAGAACTTGACAAATACAAGTATCAGTGACACATACATAGAAACATAGAATTTGTTGGCAGAAAAGGAATGCTCGGCCCATCCAGTCTGCTCAGATGTTCCTTGCCTAATCGGTCTCAGCAGACCCTAACTGGCCTCTGGTGACCCTCCCTATTTCCTGTCCACTTGCTATGTCCCCAAATTTCTAGATATGATAACCTTCTATTAGATACAGCTGTAAGTTTAGACATAGAAAACATCAGGCGGTGGTCATGGCACTAGGTAAGAATGTAGAAAGTTAGAATTGGAAAAGATAAGGCAAAATTTTCTTAAAACATTTGAAACTGTTAACACGAAGTTGCTTCAGTTTAAAGCTTTGTGTAGCCTTTATTACACCACTTTCCAACTGCACAAAATGGGAATCAGCACTTCGTCCAACTGTAACAGATACGGGGTAGCAAACTGCAACATAATCCATATGTGTTGGGATTGTGCCAACATGTAAATATTATGTAATGATATTAAACAGCTATTGAGTAATATTAAATGGGTACAAGGAACTATGACTATGGAGTCTTGCGTACTAAGGCATTTTGAAGATAAGAAAGGCTGGACTAAAGAACAGCAGCATACAATCTTTTATCACCGGCTGTTAAAAATGCAGCTCTCAAACTTTGGTTAGAAACAGGGCCCCTACCATAGCTGAATGGAAGTGTGAATGTTTAGAGATTTAAAGATCTGAAAGGCTGACTCACTTGATGAAAGGACAGATCAAAAACTTTCTGGCCAAAGGGGAAACTATTTATAAATTCTTTTCTTCTGGACCAGCTGGTACATAAGTAATCTGGAAACCTCACAGGGTTAATTGGTAATAATTTGTAGGGCACAGTAATGTAATATCTATGCTTGTCTCCAGGAACATACTGTGGATTAAAGTTATTCAGATACGGTAAATAGAATCCAATAATTTTTTCCAGTCTTCTCTCTGATGGTTTTCTGTCATCTAATACTGCTAACCTTTTCTCCCCTACTCTCTTTATGTCTGTCATTGTGTCTAAAGCTAAAAAGGGAAACAGAATAATTACATTAGTAGAGGTATCTCTCCCGTTTATATGGAAATTTATTTGTTAGTTATGTTAATAGCAAGTATTTTAAAATTATGTGACTGGAGACTTTAGAGTGATATTATAGTTAAATAAATTAAATTTGTTTTTTTACCTTTTGAAAGTTTGAATTTATTTTTGCTGTTTACATGTATGGAAATCTATGACATGATGATTGTGTTATGTTTTAAAAAGTAATATCATTGATAAAAAAAAAAACTATGTCTTATCTCACGCATGCTTGAATACCCCCACTATTTCACCTCTACTACTTCTGCTGGTAGTGTGTCCCAGGCATCCATCACTCTTTCAGTGAAGAAGTATTTCCTCACATTTCTCTTAATCTCCGCCCCCCTCCCAGCTTCATCACATGCCCCTGTGGTCCTGGTGATTTTTCTCATTTAAAGGAGATTCCCCTCCTGCACCCTGTTTTACTCTTGTGAGGTACTTGTAGGTCTCTGTCAATATCATGTCACCTCTCACCCTCCTTTCTTCCAGGGTGTGCATGTTGAGATCCCACAGTATCGCCTCATGAAGCTTCTTGTGGAACTCCTGCACCATTTTAGTTGCCCTCCTCTTGACTGCCTCCACCCTGTCTCTGTCCTTTCTAAAGTGCATCCTCCAAAACTGGATACAGTATTTCAAGCTGGAGTCTCACCAGCAAGCGATACAGTGGCAACACCACTTCCCTCCTCCTGCTAGAGACACCCCTGTCTATGAACTCCAACATACTCACTGCTTTGTCACACCACCTTGCCACTTTGAGGGCATCAGATATAATAAACCCAAAGTCCCTTCCTGTTTAGTGACTGTCAGTACCTCCCCCCATCCTATATTCAGCTTCTGGGTTCCTTCACCCTAGGTGCATGATTTTGCACATTTTTGCATTAAGCCCCAACCGCCATGCTCTTGACCATTCCTCAAGCGTCCCAAGCTCCTTGCGCAGCCTCCCCACCTCCAATCTATTTCCGTGGTCATCCAGTCAAAGAAATCTCTCAGGTTGGTTTGTCATGACCCCCTTCCCTTGAATACATGCTGACTCTGGTCTTGCAACGCACTGGATCCAAGATACTCTACCATTCTTTCATTTAGCAGGGTTTCTATTAATTTCTCTACCACTGAGGTAAGACTGACAGGCCTATAGTTGCTAGCCTCCTCCCTGCTACCGCTGTTGAACAAAGGGACCATGTCAGCTCTTGTCTAGTCCTCTGGAACTGTACGTTTTTCCAGTAAGCTGTTGAATAAGTCCATCATTGGGGCAGCTAGCACCTCCCTGAGTTCTTTTGGAACTCTTGGGTATATCCCATCTGTTCCCATAGCTGTGTCCACCTTCAGAGTTGCAAGTCCCTTCCACACTCTTTCCTCTGAAAATGGACTTGTGTCCACCTCCCACATCACAGTTCCTGCTACTCCCTGGTGGTCCGTTCCCCTTCCCCCCACTGCGAAGACTGAGCAGAAGTACCTGTTTAGGATGTCCGCTTTTTCTTGGTCCTCTTCTGAACAGTCTGCCTCCTCCACCGTTCTGATTCTCAGTTTCCCTCCTCTTGCTTTGCTTTTCTCACTTATGTATCTGAAGAAAGTCTCATCTCTCTTTGCAACCCTTTTGGTGATCCTTTCCTGTGTGTGCACCTTTGCACCCCTTATCACCTTACCTGCTTCCCTCTGCTTTACTAGGTACACTTCCCTGTCCTCCTCCCTCTGTTTCTTTGTACCACCTGAAAGCTACCCTTTTTTCCTTTGCCACTTCCATAAATGCAAATATCTGAAATATGTACCATGCACAGCCTTGCTACCAAACCTAATTTGTATTTAAACCAATCAAAGTATTAGTCGAAAGCCTAACATGCTAAAAAGTATTGAACCTGCCATTTTTGGTTGGATGTAAATTTCTCCTAAAATGGTTCATCCTTTTCTTGTTCCACAACATGTGCTGTTAGGAACTGGATTTTTTTTAAGGCAGTTTTGGTTTGCCTTTAAACATTTATTTGTATTTCTCCAACTTTCCCCCTTTCTTATATTATTTCCACCCTTCCCCTCCTCACACTGTTATTTTCTGTCTTTACACATGTAACCACCCTGCCAAATGAGGGCTTACCTGCCATCATGCAGCTCTGTCTGCTCCTGCTCTCCTGGGCATCTTCCGAATCCAGCCAATACATTTTTCTGTCCTTCTGGTCCTTTTCTGCCCCTGGTGCTCCTCTAGCCAGCCCAGAGAGTAAATCCAGCCCTCCAGGGCTCGAACGAATGCAACCGCAATCACCCGCTATGTAGTCTGCCCCCGGGGCAGTGCAGAGTACGCAGGTGCGACCGGTGCCTTTGATCTTCAACCACACCAATTTGTGGTCTAACCGGGGAGTGTTCCATGGGTCCTGGGATCCCCATCGACTGAGTGGGACCCGGTGACCATGGACAGGCCGCTAAGAGGCTGCTGCCTGGAAAATTAACAAAGATTCAAGCGGGAGTTTTGATCGGGACTCATTAATATTCATGAGCCTGAGCCCTGCTCAAAAATGAATATTTATGAGGGCCTGTTTGCCCTCGGGGCAGCTGTTCTCAGCTTCAGCCAAGGAAAAGAAAAGAAACTGTTTTAAATAAAAATAAATGCAACTGCATTGTGCATTTGGGGAATTTACTGTGCAAGGTGGAAAGTGTTTAAACAGAGGAATGCTTTACTCCTGGCTGAACCAGTAACACATGGTACTCCGAGAAATGTGAGCCTGTCTGCTGCTGCATGTCAGGGAGCTTAAATATCGGCAGAAGTGACAGGAAAACCAACTGAGCAAATTCCTCAATCTGTGCAGCGACAGCAAGTACACTACCAAGGCTAATGAACTGTGGGATATTGGGGCAAATATTTAATTCATCCTGGCTGCACCAGGACTTTAATTCAGGACTGTACCTATGCTGCTAAGGGGACAGTGGGTTAAGCAGCCATTGCAAGCAGCCACAGCTAATCAGAGAGCCAGAAAAACAAAGCTAGGACTTGTGGGACATTCACCAAAGCTCGTGGGTAAATGCCAAGTGCTCATGGGGACTTACAGGGACCTAATTCTAGGCGCCAAAACAGCAGACCAACAGTGCATCGAGTGAGGTTCATGTATTATTCATTTCTGTGATTGACAGGTCCTCCAGCCAATTGGAGGCCTTGCACCAAAAAGCCACAGCCAATCAGGAGCCTCGGAAAATCCCTATAAGAGACAGTGTTTTCCAGCATTTTGCCATATTCAAATGGGAGCCCCCCACAGGGAGTGGGGGCTCAGGCCACCCTGCAGAGCAAATGGGCCTGGTCATTCCAGTTAAGCCCTCCAACCAGGAGGGGGTTTTGTTTTGTTAAAGTAATTTAGTTAAGTTTGTTAAACTGCTAGTCTGGAGGTTGCCAGAATGTCCTCCAGGTACTAGCCCTCCCTTCCATGTCGGGGCATGTGGACTGAAACCAGATGACATCAAGCAGCGGTGAGAGCACTGAATAGAACCTCAGTTGTGAGAGGACTGAAGACGTCAGGAGCCTTCTATAGTGGGGATCGACTATGGAGGACCTGAGTAAGTACCCTTATACCCCCTGGTGCAAGGGAGAGAGAAGCAAGCTGAGTAAACATAGGCCGTCATGCCCCTGTGACTGTTTGAATACAGAGAAAGCAGGCTTAATGAATATGGGCCATCATGCCCCAGTATAAATATGCCAACATGCACCTGTTTCAAGAAAGTAATATAAATGTGCCAACATGCACCTATGCTAGTGAGAATCTTATAAATGTGCCAACATGCACCTATGCTAGTGAGAATCTTATAAATGTGCCAACATGCACCTGTTTCAAGAAAGTGTCATAAATGTGCCATAATGCACTGGTGTCAAGTAGTATCCTGCAAATGTGCTAGTATACACCCATGTCTTATAAAATCATATAAATCTGCTGATATGCACCTGTCTCTGCTATCCGGTCAAGACTGTCCTGTGGAGCCACCAGCCATAGCCACATTGCCTCATCAAGGGATGTAAGACCTTAAAGTCCAATTGAGGCTGTGCTTAAAACCTGGAAATGACAGTTTTCCACCTTGTTTGAATTATGTCTGAGAATATAGACGTGTTAAGAGATGTATTGGTATATGAATGTACTGAATATTCAGGATTTGTGAATCCAAGATCTAGCCAAGGTAACCTGGATAGTTGCCTTTTCTGAATTGTTCCATCTGCGACATGCAGGGCAACCCCTGCTACTCTGCCAAAAGCAGGGCAAACCCTGCATCTTTCTAGGATCAACAGCTATTGCTGGTAATTTGCCTTCCAAGTTAGCCCCTTCCTCTTAAATTGAAGCCGGCCAATGCATCCAGCTGCAACATTCACCAGGCCTGCAACAATCCGGGACTTTGGTGTCTGGGTACCCAACAACCAGGAACAGAAAGGAGCAGGTACTGCTGGATGCCTTCCAGGACAGCTTCCTGCTGCAAATGGTCAGTGAACCAACCAGGTTAGGAAATGCCCTTGACCTTGTGCTGGCAAATGGGGACTTTGTGAGAGAACTTACAGTGGAGGAACTGCTGTCGAGGAGTGACCACCGCTCAGTATGGCTCACATTGGATATGGGCAAGGAAGGAGTGGAATCTGGCACAATAGTGCTGGACTTCAGGAGGGCCGACTTTGGGAGGATGGGGGAAGTGGTGAAAGGGTACCTGGCCAGAATTCAATCTAGTATGGACACTAACCAGAGCTGGGAGCTCATAAAGCTGGGGATAGTGGAGGCAACCAAAACCTGCTGCAAAGCCCAGAGCAAGAAGGCTAGGGCTAAGAAACCAATCTGGTTGAGTAAGGAGGTCATGGAAAAGGTAAGGAGGAAAAGAGCTGCCTTTAGGAAGTACAAGAAAACAGGGAGGGGGGAGGACAGGGAGGAGTACTTGACAGAATCGAAGGAGGTGACAAGGGCAAGGGAGCAAAGCATCTACTTGAACTCAGGCTGGCACAAGGCATTAAGAAGGGGAGAAGGACTTATTTAAGTATATCAAAGGAGAAAAGAGCTGTAGGACCATAGTAGGGATTAGGAAGGGGGTTGGGTGGAAGCAGGGTGCGATAAGGCAGGGAAGCACTAAATGAGTACTTCTGCTCAGTATTTACTAAAGAGAAGAGGGGGGTGACACCCAAGGAGGGAGAAATGGCAGAAGCAGGGGGGAAGTGGTGACAGATGGGGAAATCATGGAGAGCAGAGTTCGAGAGGGTTTGAAGGCACTGAGGGTGGACAAGGTGCCAGGCCCAGATGGCATCCACCCCAGGGTACTGAAGGAGCTGGCAGAGGTCCTTGCAGGACCTTTGGCAGACCTGTTTAATGCCTCACTACATTCGGGGTTTGTACCTCAGGACTGGAGGATGGCTCATATGGTGCCCCTCCACAAGAGTGGCCCCAAGGATGAACCGGGAAACTACAGACCAGTGAGCCTCACATCCATCGTGGGTAAGCTAATGGAGACTATCCTGAAGGAGAGGCTGGTGGCCCTCCTAGAGGCCAAAGGACTACAGGACAGCAGACAGCATGGCTTCATATGTGGCAGATCCTGCCAAACCAATCTGGTCGAGTTCTATGACTGGGTAACTAGGCAACTGGACAGGGGCCATGCAGTGGATGTCCTGTATCTGGACTTCTGTCAGTATTGCACTCAGTGCCACATGGAAGGCTGGGAAGGAAGTTAGTAGGCACAGGGTGGGTGCAAAGCTGGTGAGATGGGTAGGAAACTGGCTGCAGGGAAGGCAACAGAGGGTGGTGGTGGTGGGGAGCCTCACACCCAAGGGCAGTGATGAGCGGTGTTCCACAGGGTTCAGTGTTGGGACCAGTGTTGTTTGGGATATTCAAGACATATCATGGGACATCAAGGGCAAGATCAGTCTGTTTGCTGATGATACCAAGGTAGGCGTGGTGGATGACCTAGGGGATGGCAGGGGTTGCAGGATGATCTGGCAAAGCTTGAAACCTGGTCAGACACCTGGCAACTGGGCTTTAATGCCAAAAGTGCAAGGTGCTGCATTTTGGGATGAAGAACCCAAGGAGGAGTTACCAGCTAGGGGAGTGCAGCTAGCCCAGACAGAGGAGGAGAAGGATCTGGGTGTGCTCATTACAGGGTCAATGAACAACTCGGCACAATGTAGGAAGACAGCTGCAAAGGCCAACAAAATGCTGGGTTGTATTGCAAGGGTATATCCTCGAGGAGGGAGGAGGTGATTCTGCCACTGTATAGGTCATTAGTTAGACCACACTGGAGTACTGCATGCAGTACGCATCCACGTATCTGAAGAGGGACATTAAGTTACTGGAGGGGGTGCAGCGTAGAGCGACAAAGATGATCAAGGGGCTGGGGGACTTATCATACGAGAGGAGGTTGAAGGAGTTGAACATGTACTCACTGGAGGAGAGGAGAGACAGGGGTGACATGATTGCAACCTTTAAATACATGAAAGGAATAAACAAGACGGGTACAGAGGGGCTGTTCAAAGTAAGGGAGGGGAGGGCCACCAGGGGCCATGATATGAGACTGGAGCGAGGAAAGTTCAGGAGGGAGATGAGGAGACACTTTTTTACAGAGAGGGTGGTGGCTGGGTGGAATGCGTTACCTGCTGAAGTGGTATACAGTAGAACAGTGGACTGCTTCAAACAGGGATGGGACAGGACAAGGGGAAGGGTTAATGAAGGGGAAGGGTGGAAGGGAGGGGCAGCTGCAGAATAAGGGGTGCTAGCTGCACATTCGAGCAGACTTGATAGACCTCTAGGCCTTTATCTGCTGGCAAATTTCGTATGTTCGTATAGTGTGAGATTGCAAGGTTTCATCTGTATCTGCAAACTGGTACCAGTGGTGGGGAAAATTATTATGTAACATCTGATTAGTCAGCAGCTTAGATAGCCAGGGCTCTGGGTATCATTTCTGGTCATTGAACTGTGGTGCCTTTTCTGTTAATTTAATAGCCACCCAGCTGGAGGGTTCGCCAGCACAAGAAAAGCGTTTGTACATTTGTAAATATTGATCCACAGAACCTCTAGTCCTCCTGTTTCCCCATCCTAATTTCTATGTCCCCTAAATAAATACTATTGTTACTGTTTTTGAAAATTGTGGTGTGTGAGCATATTATTAGAGAGAGTCTTTAATTACCAGAATGTTGAATTGTGGGGAACGGAATAATGGGTCATTTCTTGAGGTGGCAAGAGGTAATTGTGGGTGGTATAACATCTCATGGGGTTATACCAGGTAACAGCTAGCCCATTTGAAGGTAAACTCTGAGTGGTGGCACTGCACAATTGTTTAAACCTAATGTAAGCTTAAGAACCCAAACCCCTTAGTCTATGTCCAGAGCAGTAGGCAGGGGTGTAACTTGAGGAGTAGTGCCACCTAGGGGTTGCACTCACATATCCACAAGTGATGCAGTGTTTAACAAGTAATAAAAGAATTTAAGTCTGCGCAATTCCATTGCTAGAATGTTCAATACCTCATAACCCACCTGAGGTGTGTGGTTATTATCTATACACACACACACTAAAAGGCCTCATTTGGAGCCAGGTCCTCAATTTTATTTGTGGCAGGGTAAGCAGCAGTGGCTTCTCAAATATAGGAAAGAGATTTTTCATGGCAGCAAACAAACATTGGGAATTCAAACTGTGAGTAGTACTTCATTTTTTTAACATTTTTGTATGCATAAGGAAGGGTAAATGAGGGGGAAAGAACAATATTCAGTGTTTTTTTTTTAAAATCCAAGCAAGTATGTGTTGCTGCAATATTGTACTCCCCTTCCCCAGGTTACACCTGAAAACAAGCCTCGGCTCAGTGTGTCTGTCCCAGTTACCAATTTTCAAATAAATAAGTTTGAATTTTAGGCCTAGTTGAAGGTTTAGAACTAGTAAATGTGGCAGCCATGTTTTTGAAGGCAATTTGGGATAGGTGAAATGATTCATGAATCTACCTGTAATTTGCTCAGCTTGGAAAAGAAGTTCTGCCACATTCAGCCCATGTGGTTGTGGCCTAATAATTGCACATAGCCATTAACCAATCAGAAAACGGATTACTTTTCATATCTATTTTATAAAATACTTTTCATGCGCTTAGCATGTATAAATATGGTTATCATCTGTGGAGCATTGGCCCCTAGAAAGTTTGGTCTAGTAGTTCTGTGCTCACCAGACATGATATTTTAATAACTTATGTTGCTCTGTCATCAGTACACTAATCCACTGGTGTTGGTGAGTTGGCCTGAATGCCGTCATGCAGGAAGGTGTTGGTACATACAGTACTTACTAATGCTTGCAACTTGCCACTGTTCAGCTCCGGAGTGCTAGTAACTCACCACCCTTCTACTCAACAGTGTTTGCGACTCATTACCCTTCTACTCAACAGCGTTTGTACTTCACAATCCTTCTACTCAACAGTGCTTGTAGCTCACCACCCTTCTACTCAACAATGCTTGTAACTCACTATCCTTCTATCCAACTGGGCTTGTAACGCACCACCCTTCTGCTCAACAATGCTTGTAGTTCACCGCCCTCCTACTCAACAATGCTTTTAACTCCCCACCCTTCTATTCCACAGTGATTGTAACTGATCATCCTTTTACTCAACTATGCTTGTAACTCACCTCCCCTGTCTTTAGCAATATTGTAATTGTAACTCATCATCCTTTACCATAACTAAACAGTGCTTGTAACTCACTACCCGTCTACTTAATAGTGCTTGTAACTCACCAACTTTGCACTCAAAAGTGCTTGTAACTCCCCACCCTTCAACTTAGCAGTGCTTATAACTCACCACCCTTGTATTCACTATTGCTTGTAACTTATCTCCCTTCTCTTAAGCAATGCTTGCAGTTGCAACTCGGCACCCTTCAACTCAGCAGTGCTGATAACTCACCAACCTTCATAGAATTTGTTAGCAGAAAAGGACCGCTTGGTCCATCCATTCTGCCCAGATACTTCCTGCCTAGTCAGTCTCCGCAGACCATAACTGGTCTCTGTGACCCTCTCTCTCTCCTCCCTGCATATTTACTAATATCCCCCTGTATCCATCCCATGGAAGCTTGGAAGCCACCAGCTGTTTTCACCTTCATAACTTCCACTGGCAGTCTGTTCCAGGTGTCCGTGATAGTACTTGTCCACATCCTCCCCCCCATCTTATGCCCGCTGGTCCTGGTGCTCCCTCTCCTGCACCCGTTTCACCCTGTGAGGTACTTGAAGGTCTCTATCATGTCCCCTCTCACTCTTCTGTCTTCTAGTGTGTACATGTTGAGATCCCTCAAGTCTCTTTTCATAGGGCTTTTGATGCAACCCCTACACCATGTTAGCTTCCTTCCGTGGACTACTTCCACCCTGTCTATATCCTTTCTGATGTATAGCCTCCAGAACTGGACACAGTACTCCTAGTGGGGTCTTAACAAGTGAGCGATACAGTTGCAACACCATCTCCCTCCTCCTGCTGGAGATACCTCTCCCTATGTATCCACTGGCCCTACCCACTGCTTTGTCACACTGCTCTGACACTTTAAGGTAATCAGATATGATAACCACAGTGTCCCTTTCCTGCTTAGTGACTGTCAGTACCTTCTCCCAATCCTGTATTTAGCGCATGGGTTCCTAGGCCTTAGGTGCACAATTTTGCATGTTTTGGCATCGAACCCCAACTGCCATGCTCTTGACCACTCCTCGAGTTTCCCAAGGCCCCTATGAATTCCCTCCACCCTTTCTGAGAGTCCACTCAGTACCCAACAGTGCTTGTAACTCACCAACCTTCTGCTCAACAGTGCTTGTAATTCACCACCGCTAGCAACTTACCTCCATTGTCTTCAGCAATGCTTGTGTAACCCCCCCACAAATGGGGGCTCCCAAAAAGTCTTCCTTGAGCTTTCCTAAATGCTCACTGCCAGGCTGGTGTCCTGCATTTTAGCAGTTTAAACATTATTGCCAGAGAGTGCCTGTATGGCCCCTGTGTACTGTCTGTTTAAGAGCTGCCTAGATTGCAGTTATAATTAATCTGGAAGGGGGGGCTGAGTGTTTCTATGCTCGAGTCCCATCCGGGCTGTCAGATAATTGCTCCATTCTGCCATCGCTATTAGCACAGAGGGAGCTCTGTTAGAAGATGTACTTGTTTGCTGATCATTTATTAGAGTAGTAATAATACTCTAGTTTGTTCTAACCTGCCTTCTTTGCAGCATGGACAGTTTCATTTCTCACCACCATCTTGGTCCTGGACTGCTAAATTGGACCAATCAGTGCCTTTGGGGACTGTAAAATGGAGCCTGTCCCCAGGGGCTTTGTGAGAGCAAAATTCTGTAGGAATTGTAGTTTTGGGCTTTTGGTGCGTAAATGAACCTGGAGGGGGAGCCCTTGTTGTGACTGACAGACAGATCAACCAACCGAACCTTTTGGATTCTGGGGAAAGTCCCAGACTGCTTGCAGTTTCAGTCAGATCTGAGTTGGGAAGTGAAGGGGTAACAGCTTGAGATAGTCGAGCAGCAATCCTGTGAGGATTCACGCAGGAGAACTGTGAAAGGGCTGAGTTTTGGCCTGCCTATCTGCCTGCTGTCCCTGAGAGGGAAAATAGAGTTGATTTGGACTGAATCCGAGTTGTGAGAACGATTTAAGCCACTGGATTGTGACTAGGCTTTAACTTGAAGAAGAATGAAGATTTGCTGAATGTGATCGGCCTGTCAGGATTTCTAGCCACCTCTGAACTCCCGGTTGGTGAAGAGACTATAATTGCGACCGGATAGCAATCTGCCTGGTACAGTAGAATTCCTTACATGTAAATGTGCTGTGTGCTGTTAGTGGGTCGTGATTTTGATTCCCCACTGTGTTTTGAACTGTATTCTGCTTGCTGGAAGCTGCATCCAGCCCAACGGACTGAATCCAAATTCATCTCCATTTGGCCTGGGGCTTGCCACACTGGCCCAGCCAGACTACCTGCTACACAGAGAAGGTAATCCACAAGAGACCTGCCTGGGGATCAGCCCCCTGCTCAGTGCCTTGAACAGGAACGACACCTCAGTGTTTTGTGTGGGCCCTACTTCTCCTGGCACTCCAGATAAACAACCTGCAGTCTCAATTTTGTCCTGTATTGGGTATTGTGATTAAACTTCAGGGTAGCTCCCTGCAACAACAGCTAAATCTAAAGTGTTGTCATCTGATTGTCTTGTTGCCTTTTCCTTCACAAACTGAGCCATCCAGCTCCGGATTACAAATAGTATGTGTTGTGCATGTTGCTTTCTTCCATCACAGGGCCCCAACCAGCTGCGATGCTGGCCTACCCCAGGCAACGTTCTTGGCTAGCCCACCATCTACCCAGAGTGCGTGACTGTATAGGGACTCTGAAGTGCATGCATAACTGTCTGATTGATATAGCCTTTAAGCAAATCAACCTGATTACACTCCTCCCTTGTTCAAGTCCCCTGAATAAATCAAATCTAACTCTTTTTGCAATAACCTGACTGTGGTTCAAGTCTGTGCCAAAAGTACTGTACTGTTGCTATTTGCTGTGCATAACCTTGTTTTACAGGGGGCTTCCAGGGTCAAGCAAGAGGAACCAGCCCTGGTGGTAAATGCAAACAGTGTGGGTAATTGCCTGGTGAATAAGCATCATTGTGAAAGTGATTATTGTGTATTGTTCAGGCCACTAGAAGGGAAAGAGGGGGTTACAGTGACCCAGAGGGCTGTGCCCAGGTTAGCTTGACCACTAACAACCCTGACCTCCGGGTGGAGGCACCCGTTTCAGTACCCAGGCCCCTTAACCTGCTACTAGCAAAGCAGGCAGGGGTAGTAGCTGTTGGGATATGGATAGCGCCACCTAGGGGTTACACTTGCAGGTGTAATTCACCATCCTTTAACTCAACAGTGATGTAACTCACCACCCTTTTGGTCAGCAATGCATGCAACTCACCACCATTGTACACAGTGCTTGTAACTCACAGCCTTATACTCAGCATTGTTTCTGAAGTAACACCCTTCCATTCAACGATGTTTGTCACTATCTTTTTCTCAGTGCACATCCCTTTAAAGAGCACGTTATCTTCTAAAAGTCCCACCCCATCCATAGTAGTGTCCCAATTATATACCCCTCCTCCGTCATTATCATAATAAACAAATACATGACAGCCATTGTCACTTTCTGTGGTTTTAGCTCAAATTTTTCCCCAGTCGTCTGTAATATATCCCTCCTCTTCTTTACCTCCCTAACCTGCTACCCCATACATGGCCTCTTTCCCCTATATGTGTAGTTGCTGGCTGCCCCACTCAGAAGATCTCTGCTTATAACCCCTGTATGCCTATGGTTGATTGTACATCTGCTGACTTCTTCAATTGTAAATTAATGCTTTTTTTAATTTTTTTATTTATTTCAACCTTGTACTGTACTGTATACACTGTATATACTTTTTCTTCCTTGTATATTATTGCTTTTTGTATACCTGCTTCTCTACTGTACTTTGATGTATTCATGACCAGGTCCACCTTGCAAATGAGCCTTGCTTAATGGTGCCCACCTGGATAAAGATTTTGATTGATTGATTGACTGATTAAAATAAAATGTTTAGGACAGTCATGTGTACAACAACCGCTAACGTTTTCTACTGTAGGTGTTTAGCTTCATCCCATTATCAATCTAAAAGACAGTTTTATGAATGGTTATGCCACTGCCTGCCTTAAAAACAGCTGGCTGTCCCCTATTGACTTCCAACTTGCTATGTTTGTGGCATCACTGGCTGTTGTCATGGTGGTTGCTGTGATGTCATAACAAGCAAACTACAAAGTCAGAAATCCCTAAAGAAAGGCTTGTATGGATGTTATACAGATAAGCAGATAAACACATACTGTAAAACCTGTTAATAAGCAGTAAAATCTGAAAAAGATGTACTCCAGTGAATTTTAATAACTGAATACAGTATGTTCAATCTGCTATTTAACTCAGCCATATTTCATACCCCAGGAATCCCTCACTATGCTTAGACAAGTGAAAATCAGCCTGCTGGTTTGAGCTGCCACGGAGAGTAGGACAAAGGATGTCCCATTGACCACAGGACTGTTTGCGGCAACGGAGACCGATGGGATCAGGGGTCCCCCCCCACTGCTCTGCCCAGGGAGAGAGAAGCTGGAAACCGCGGGGTTGAGGCGCCGACAGCTTAATCTGTTCGTCGGACCTCCCCCATTGTAAAATTGGAAGCAGACTGCGGATTTCAAAGTTTAAGCAAGACGAACCTGCCACAGTGAAACGATCACTGAAACGACACTGCGAGACCTTCCCTTCAAAGCCCCTTTGCTCCTGTGATCGCCTTTGTCCTGTTTCCAGGGGTCCCAGGTCCCACTTGGTGCCTTTTTTTCTGCTGGATAATCGTAAGAGACGCTAGAGCCATTGGCAGAAGGGAGTGATGTGGACTGCAGCCAGCTGAAATAGGCTGCTTCCCCCCTCTCAGCACATCCCATTGACCACAGGACTGTTTTGGCGGGACGGAGACCGACGGGATTAGCCCCCCCAACTGCTGTGCCCAGGGAGAGAAGCTGAAATCAAGGTTGAGGCGCCACAGCTTAATCTGTTTCATGGACCTCCCAGTTGTAAATTTGGAAGCAGACTACGGATTTCAAAGTTTCCTTCAGCCGCCCCATTCCTGTTGGTGATTATGTAGGGGGTAGCACCGCCTGTTGTGAGCTCCACACCAATAGGAAGTGCAGGAGGAGGAGCATCGCCCTGGGCTAATTTACCTCAGCCTGTATCAATTACAGGCAAGCCCAACAGAACGGGGGACCTACTGTATAACTCCGGCTACCTGTTGTAGAACGTTAATGATCTAAAATGAACATCAAAGGACTACTTGGTTTTAATGCTGAATTTATACTAAACTATAGTACCCTATAGTGTGCTAAAACTGAAACGCGCTCATAATGTTACCAGCTAACCCTACCCTATTATGCAATAACTAGTCAATAGCACTGCCACTGGGTTAAGTCTAGCTGCTTTTTTCTTTTCTTTTTTTTTTTTATCTCTATCTGAACTGTTGCTACACTAGCTCTGTCTTATTGGTGATAGTAACCCATATAACCAAGAATCCTATTGCTTACTGAACTTAAGGGTTAGAAAATTAGCCAAGTAAAAGTTGTATAGACACAACCCTAAGAAGCACAATACTGCTGAGCGTCCCGGTACCCTTCGGCACCCAGCCTGTTCCCACTAAATCACCCTTGTTCTGTTACTACTAGGCCAAGCTCTTGCAGCCTAACAATGCCACATAAGGTTGAAAAATGCCAGTCAACAGGCCACTGAATGCTTGTACCTTGGGCCAGCTCAGGTCAAATAAGGGTCTCCTCCTCGCTGCCCTGCACATCGCCACAATACTCTGGGTGGATTGGCTAGCTGGTAGACAAGCTTCCGCTATGCAGCCTCCAAACGGACCAGCACCACACCAGGCCTGGCACTCTCATAGCCCACCCCTGGCTGACAACCTGGCCCTCCTAATAGCCGCCAAACTCAGTAGGAGCGGGATTTGCTACAGGGCTATCCTTTTGCTGACATACAAACCTAAAAAAACTAGGTTCCCTTCCCTGACCTATATTCTCCGCCTCCTGCTAAGGACCTTGCTACTGCGGGCAGGGGACATTCAACCTAACCCTGGCCCATGTGTCAATAATACCTCTATCTCGACCCCGCAGGACCTAACCTGGACTGCAGCAAGGGGCTTGAGGCTCGCACACATGAACATTTGTAGTCTTAGGCCTAAAACTCACGAAGTACAAGCATGGCTAGGTTAAAACCATCGATCCAAGATCACGAATTTGCCGCCCTGGGGTATGTCTGTTACCGGAAGGATAGAACCCAGAAAAAAGGGGGTGGAGTTCTCATATACGTGAAGGCTACCCTGATCTCTGCTCATATTAACCTTAACATAACAATGCCCCCCGAAATTGAAACTATCTTTGTACGCATCACACTTGGCGGTGCTAAACACCTTAACATAGGGTGTGTATATAGTCCACCAAAGGGGGCCCTCCAATCCCTCGAGTCCCTCACAAAAAAACTAACAGTTGAGTTCGCTTCTGAGCTCATCATCCTCGGTGACTTCAACCTGAACTGGGCCAAAGAGGCCAGGTCCTCAATAATAGGCATGCTTCAGGAGGCTAACCTCTCCCAGATAATCACCCTACCCACAAGGTTAAACTATAAAACGGGCAGCCACTCGATCATAGACTGGGTACTGGTGTCTAATTCAAAAAATGTTCAGCTGGCTGGCACCATGGTGGATGCCCTCAGCGACCACTCGCCCACCTTCTGTGTTTGGAGGAACAGGATGGTAAAGGTCCCTCCCAGAATACTCACTTCCAGGGACTACTCAAAGTTCTCCCCGGAGCACTATAATACTCTCCTGGGCAACCTGGACTGGAGCCCTATTAGAAGTCTCCCTACCTTGGATGGGGCAGTTGACTTCTTAAATAGGTCAATCGCATGGGCCGTGGATCTCCTGGCTCCATATAAAACCTACCGGGTAAAGGGCCACTGCTATAAGTGGATTACCCCTCCCTTAAAGGCCTTGATGATCAGCTGAGACAAAGCTTGGAAAAAGTCCAAGGACACAGCTCTTCAAGCAGACCAGGTTCTCTACAGGACCCTCCGAAACCAATGTAAACAGGCCACCAAACTAGCGAAAAAGGAGTATTTCAACCACCTCCAAAAAGCCAACCTCGGCAACCCTAGGACTTTCTGGTCCCACATCAATGAACTGACGAAGGGGAAAAAAAAGTTTACCTTGGGCCCCATCACAGCCAATGGAAAGGCACTACATGATACGGCACAAACCGCTGAGACCCTTAATACGTACTTCACTAACCCTGATAAACATTAGGCAGGGTCATCGGTACCTAAAATCCTGCTCACTCCGCCGGTTCCTCAATCTCCTGACCGCCCACCCTTTCACTTGAGGCTGGCTAAGGTAAAAGAGGTCCTGGCCATCCTAAAAACCCTGAAAACGACAGGTTCAGGAGGCCCGGATGGACTCAAAGCTAGATTTCTAAAAGACGGTGCCACGGCGCTCGCGCAGCCACTCACCTGGCTGATCAATAGGTCCTTACTTGAGGGACATGTCCCGGAGCTGTGGAAACAGGCGAATGTGGTCCCGATCCATAAGGGGGGGCCTGCAGAACCAATTGAAAACTATAGGCCAATCTCCCTGCTCTGCACCCTGGCAAAAATACAGGAGAAAATCGTATATGCCCAGCTTAAGGAGTACCTGGAAGCCCACATGCTGCTGTCCCCATCGCAACATGGCTTTAGAGCCAATCATGGGACAGACACTGCCCTAACCAAATTCTCTTCGGATGTACTCAAAGACCTAGATGCTGGATCCAACACAGGGGCGTTTTTTATAGACCTCTCCAAGGCCTTCGACCGGGTGGATCACAGACTACTCCTCCAAAAACTCCTCCATATAGGCCTAGATGCCTACGCCCTCAAATGGATAGAAAGCTACCTTACGGGTCGCACTCAGAGAGTCAGGTGGCAGGACAAACTCTCCAAACCTCAGTCCCTAATGGATGGAGTACCCCAAGGGTCCATTCTCGGGCCTCTTATGTTCTCGTTCGTAAATGAACTGCACAATCACTGTGGAAGCAGCAATATAATCCAATATGCGGATGATGCTGTTATTTACATCGCCCTCTTACAACCTGGATGACCTATGCATTTCTCCAAAAGGACATTCACATCATGGAGAGGTGGCTCATCAATAACAAAATGGTCCTTAACACCAATAAAACCAAAGTTATGCTGTTCGGACCAAGAGCCCTAGGACAAGATAGATCGCACTTCTCCAGCTCATCTCTGGAGGGCAACAAGCTAGAGTTGTTCCTCTACAAAATACTTCGGCCTCACCCTTGACCAGGGTCTCACGTTCAAACAACACGTGGACCAAGTCACTAAGGTAATCCATTCCAAACTCGGATTACTATATCGGGCTTAAGGAACTGTTAACCCTTGAAGCTAGGACTGCTATAGCAGCGAGTGTCCTACTTCCAACACTAATATTTGCTGCCCCGGTCATCCAGAGTATCTCAAAGCTGGAGTATGGTAAACTACAGGTTCTATACAACAAGGTGACCCACTTTGCCACCTTATCCCACTCTAGGAGCCACCACTGTGAGGCGTTAGCAAAGCTTAACTGGCCATCCTTCGAAGCACGCCTCAGCTACACCGTGCTCTGCCTGGCGAAAAAGATAATCAGCCCCTCGCCTCCCCCTAGCCTCGGGGGACTCCTCACAGTAAAAAGAAACCAGCGCAGCCTTAGGTCCTCGGGCCAAACGTTACTAGAGGTTCCCAAGGCTAGGACTAAGGCAGGCCAGAAATCTTTCTCGTATGCTGCCCCTTCCTTATGGAACAACCTCCCGTTGGAGGTGCGAGAAACCCCATCGGTGCCGTGCTTCTGCACCAGACTCAAAACCCATCTCCTATCAAAAAAGCGTATGCCAGTGCCACTACACCTGACACTACCTAAACGACCACAACTAACTAAAATTTCTATCCCCCTAACAATGTAGCACTAACTTTTCTCCTCTCTGAACCATCCTAATGCTCTTGAACTATGTCACCCAAAGAATCCACAGTGCTGTCTCACTAACATGTAGGATAAATGTTTGAATGCAATGAACTACAACTTACCAACATGATACATATAACTTATAACTACTGCTATGTGTAAACAGCCGAATACTGTATACCCATGACTTCCTGTATATGTAAATGTACAAAAGTTCATAATGTCTGTACTGTTATTCCCGGGTCGCCCCTGAAAAAGGGACCTTCGGGGCCCAGTGGGCCTACCTGGTCATCAAAATTCAATAAATAAATATAATAAATAATTAGAGAATCTTAGAATGAAATTCAAATCTGTGCTGTGTGGTCACACTCCACTCTGCCCTCTAACATCATATTTATTTCTCTACTTGAGGAAGAAGTGGCCCTGAAGAGCTCTCCTGTCACTTAACAGTTGAACTGTAAAACATACCCCTTTGTAGTCAACAGTGCTTGTAACTGACCACCCTTTTGCTCAGCAGTACTGGTGGTGTGGTTGATCTGTTGTTGCTATAGGAGTAGGTGATCTCTCCTGTGCCAGAGCCCTGTTTCATGCCTGAATGCTAACACAGGCTGGCACCAGAAGAATCAGGGTTTCTCAGAAGATGCTTTCCTCCTGCGCTAAGGGTAGGTAGCGACTCCCAGTGCGCTACTTACTAACAACTGGGTGACCATGCAGCCAAGAGTCCTGCAGGGGAAGGGTGGCTGCATGTACAGTGCGTCAGTTTACTGGTTCATGGATGATCCAGTTCCTCACTGTGGGAGGGGATCTGAACAGAAAACTGGTGCTGTCTTCTAACCTGTGACACCACTTCTGCTAACTGACTTGCCCATTTAGGGCTGGTGTTGGTCTCCAGATCCTCCTCCCAAGGTGATCCTGACCTTGTCACTGACGGACGTGGCCTTACTGCTGATGGATTGGCCCCTTAGATGGTGGGGGTACCAGCGTGCTACTCTCACAGTGAACTCTGTTGTGGGGAAAAGAGGCCAGAACTTATGCATCCATACATCCTTTTTTGGGGCACACCGTGGAACACTAGCAGTTTGTGGCACTGGTGGGCAGGTTGAGTGGTAATGGGAATGATCCTGCCAGCATGGCAGGTGACAGTGTCACACTGATGGATCTCAGGAACAGAACAGTGAAAAAGGGAGGCTGGGACAGGAAGAAGGCTACCATCCACTGTGTGAGCCTTATCCCTGTAACTTGATATGGCCTCTCACCCAATACTCTGCAGGGATGCTCCACCACTGGAGGTGATCTGTGGTGCCTATGGGGGAGGGCAGTCTGGAAGATGGTGTGGCAGGCAGGCCTGATTGGGGATTACTGCCTCAGATGCAGAAATAACTTAATAAACAAATAATAGTAATGACTTCAAATCCAAATAAATTCTAACACTTCTTCATCCTAGGCCTACTCCTCTTGCTGCTGAACCCAATAATGATTGACACAAAAATCTTCATTTGAGATTGGTCCAGTGGCAGGAGAGAATGGCGTGCGATAGGACACACTTTGACTTTATGTGGAATGCAGATCCAAGGTAATTATTTTACAGCTAAACATGCTGTTTTCTTTCATCTAAACATGAAAATTACATTCTGATTTAACTTACAAAGGCCTGCGTGCAAAGGGCAACAGAGCCTGCCGGAAGTTCCTTTTAGCTAACGTACATTTCTGTTTTAGGCATTTAGTAACCTCTTAGGTAGCCTGCCAAATGGGCAGTTCGCAGGAGGGAAGAGCAATGCATATCATCCGAAAAGGATGCTGGGGTAGAAGAAATATCCAAATTGTTTGGTTTTGGAGCATCTCTCCAAACCACACAGTACTTTAAAGCTGCAATCCCAGTGCAAAGCATCATGGGTATGCAACTCCTGCTGTAATCATATCCACAGTCCCAAGGACATAAGGTTACCACCTGTCCTGATTTTTGCAGGACAGTCCTGATTTGGGCAGCTGTGTCCTTCAAAGAAAAACATGAAAAATGCTCCATGTCCTGATATTGTAGTAGAAAAAATATTTTCCAACTTCCCCTCTAAATGTTGCGGAAAACTATAATACCTTGAAGTGATAAGAAACTATAGAAGCAACTAAAAAACTACACCTGAGCTTAATTCTGATTATTTGCAGAAAATCCACAGAAGCTGCTGCGAGCAAGAAATGGGCCAGTGCTCTATGAAGGGTAGTTACCCCAAATTCAGCAACATACACCCACAGAGCACTTGGCGGCAAAACGTTTAACTGCTAAATTCTTAAGTTTATTGGGATCACAGTCCCAAACCCTAGAACTTCAGCGACTGCCTTTGTCAGACACCCCCTGAACAAGGCATTCGTCGAAGCGCTGGGGTTTGGGACTGTGAGCACAATAAACGTAAACATTTAGCAGTTAAACTTTTTGCCTCCGAGTGCTCTGTGTGTGGATGCTATTTTTAGAAAATAAGTCTGTTGGTTGTTGCATTGGTCTAGGTTACAAACTGTCTTGCGAAAAATCATGATTCAGTAAGAAATGTCCCACTTTGGGCCCCTTAAAAGCTAGCAATACTATCATCCATTTCAGGTCACATTTGTTGCCATTATGAAGAAAGCACCTCTGCCACAAACAGAAACCATTTCACAACAGAAAGATGCAAGTTTTGAACACAGACTTACTGGGGACATGCCCTGCACTAAAATGGGAAAAACTGCAAGTGTAAAGCCCCATGGGAAATAGTACTTCGTACCAAAACTGATGCCATCTATAGCTTCTCAACCCACAAAATATGTGGTTTACAGTTTCCACACTGAGAAACACTTCGGGTAATACAGCCCCGGACACAACTTTTATTTTGTATGTCATATGATGGTCCATAGTTCCACTTAACAAAATAACCATCATTTTTACAATGCTTGCAAAGCTATTGGCACCAACAGTTCAACTCCAGATTTCACAAATGGTTTTATTAAAACTTTATCCATCCTCTCTTAGTTGCCTATAAGTGAATGTACAACTGAAAATCCTTTTGCTTACAGTCCAGTCAACGTCAGTCACTTCCGTCTTCTGGCAGGAGTAAACCTTAATCAAACGCTTTTAAATGTTATGAGACAGGTTAAATTACCTAAACATTTTCCGCTGGTAGAAACTCTATTTTAAGCTCAGCCTCCCCTCTTATGTAAATGACTTCGGAGTACCAGTTGAATAGTTTTCCTTATATAGCTTACAACAGTGTATTAAAGTTATTGCTTAAAGCTTGGAAAAACATCTACCCATTTACAAAAAAAATACAGACTGGTGTGAACTGTAGGTTTTTCTGTTTTCCTTATGTCAAAATGAGATGTAAAGATAACAGCTACAGCTATTAAGTGGATTAGCAATTCAGAACAACTCATACTTGTTTCAGTAGTAGCTACAGTATGGAAACATGGAATTTGTTGGCAGAAAAGAACTGTTTGGCACATCCAGTCTTCCCAGAAGGGTCCCTGCTTAGTCTGTCTGCAGACCCTTACTGGTCTCTGGTGAACCTCCCTCCTGCCTATTTACTAATATTCCCCTGTGTCTATCCAACACATGCTTGAAGCCTCCTACTCTTTTTGGCACCACCACTTCATCTGGCAGTCTGTTCTAGGAATCTACAACTCTTTCAGTGAAAAAGTACTTCCTCACATCTCTCTTAAAGAGCTACTGACGCCTCAAAGAAAACTTTAAAAAACATAATAATTACGTACAAGTCTGCTTGCATTCCATTTTTATTTTATATATTTCTCTTCCCCATAATTTGTTACTAAGGAAATGTGTATGAATATATGATCGTGGTCCCTTAGTTTATTTTGAGTTCATCTGCCTCTATAGCTTACTCCCTACTCCAAGTCATCATCCTCTGTTGTGACATCACAGTCTGTTGCCATGGGAGTAACTATGAGGTCACAAGCAGTGCTCTATGACTTCAGGTAGGGAGAAAGCAGCAGGAATAGATGAACTCTTCAGGAGCAGAAATCCTGTTTTCATACAAATGACCACAGTAATAAATAATGCAGAGGAGAGATACTGAACTAATGGGAAATACAGGCTGAACTGTGTCTAAATATTATGTTTTGTTAAACCACGAGGTGTTACTGGACCACCTGCAGAACTGGTGTGGACTAACTGGAAATGTCATCAACTAGTTTAGGTCCTACCTTGTGGGCAGAGTGCAAAGGGTGACAGTGGGGTTATCCTCATCTAGCCCAATGCCTTTGCACTGTGGAGTTCTGCAGGGGTTGGTCCTGTCACCTTTGCTGTTCATGGTGTATATGCTGCCATTGGGAGATGTTATCAGGCAGTATGGGCTAGGTTTTCATTGCTATGCTGATGACACCCAGCCATACCTGTCCTGTGTACCAGGTAACCAGATGGCGGCCTCTGTGTTTAGCACCTGCCTGGAGGAGATCCAGAACCTGATGACTGAAAACTGGCTGTGGCTCAACACAGACAAGATGAAGTACTGGTGGTGGATTCAGGTTGACGAAGGGATGGAGGGAGAGCTGGGAATGCCCCATGTCTGATACTAGGTGGCGTCCCCTTGGCCCCCTCTGGATATGGGCATGGTCCTTGACAACAGCCTGACACTTGAGGCTCAGTTGTTGGCCATTGTCCAAAGTGGTTTCTATCATTTGCGGAACATCACTTGGATCTTGGCCCTGATACCAACTGAAGACCTTTCCACTCTGGTACATGCATTTGTCACATCCAGGTGAGATTACTGCAATGCTCTGTACCTGCGGCTATCTGGAGGCAACCTCTGCCATCTGCAGCTGGTGCAGAATGCAGCAGCTAGACTGGCGCTTCAAGATCTGAGCACACCATGCCTGTCCTTCGCGAACTGCACTGGCTGCCAATAAGGTGGAGGATTGCCTTCAAGGTCGGGATCCTGACCTATAAAGCCCTGCACGGACGGGGACCAGACTACCTGCAAGACCTCCTGGTTCCCTACTGCCTGACTCGTACTCTCCGTTCTGCTGAGGGTTGCCTTCTGGAAGTTCCTAGGGCTATGTTGCGGCATTCTGGGGACCACACTTTTTTTGTTGCTGCACCTACCCTATGGAACTCATTGCCAAGACAACTAAGGGAGGCACCTTCAGTGGAAACCTTCAGAAAGGGTCTGAAAACGTTCCTATTTAACCAGGCGTATACTTTACGTACTATATGATGAAGAATGTGAATTGTATTGATTAATGTTTCAAGTAATAGACAGTGTGTTTTATAATGTTATACTTTGCATTGTGGATTGTAGTATTATATAATAACTGGGCACCGCTTTTTCCCATAGGGAAAGCGGGTTATAATTTTCCGTTATGACCCGTGGGTTATAACGGGTCTGAGCATGTGCAAAAAGCAGTGTTCTGCTCCTCCTCATGAGACAGCACGTCATAGTTCACTACCAGTTGGAATCGGCGGTAAGTTAATTGAAACTAAAAACAAAATAACTGAAAAGACCGCTTCCCAAACTGGCAAACTTGTGAGAGGTTGTACAACGACAAGATTTTTTTACATGAGCTGCATGTCGCATGAAAGCTAACGAACTGCATAGTGCATGGGGATGTCTTTATTTTATATAACTGCTAAGGCGAAAAAGCATTCCCCAGCAATTATATAAAATAAAAGCTGGGCAGATGTGTGAAACTCGAATGTTAGACACCCCCTCTGTGTGGGATGCCTGTACAAACCCCTCGAGCTTCACTCTCAGGGTTTATGTGGCATCCCACACCTTGGGGGTGTCTGACATTCTCTTTATAACCACCTCCCCAGCCATTATTGTATATGTCATTGGAATTATGTTTTTAATTGTGTAAGCGCTCCGAGCCTCCAGGAAGGGGCACTATAGAAATAAAGTATCTATCTGTCTGTCTGTCTGTCTATCTATCTATCTAAATTTTACCTGAATGTGTCACTACCTCTTTAAACTCCTTCTACCCTTAGCTTCATTGCATTTCCTCTGGTTCTGGTGCTCTTGCTCATTTGCGAGAGACCCCTCCTCCTGCAGCCTGTTCACCTCGTGAAGTAACTGTAGGTCTGTATCATGTCTCCTCTCACTCATCTCTCTTCCAGGGTGTACATGTTGCAATCTGTCTCTCTCTCTCTCTCCCCATAGAGTCACTGATGCAACTCCTGCACCATTTTTGGTGCTCTCCTCTGGACTGCCTCCACCGTTTCTATGTCTGTTCTGAGGTGTGGCTTACAGAACTGAACACAATATGTATGTTAAGCATATTGTTGTATTCAGAACTGCATACCCATTACTCTTCAGTTCTTTTTCCAACCATTGATCGCTCATCAGACTTGTAGAGAAACAGCTCTGTCATTTTCTTCGACTTCATCATCGTTTAACCTTTCATTTTACCTGTCGACGTTGTCCTTTTATGCCGCCATTGAAAGAACTTTTATTTAGGTTTTGTACCTGCAGTTATATGATCTACAAGGACGACATTCAGACGGTTTGTGTTTGCTGTTTGGGCCTGTCCCACAACATCAGGGCCTGCAATATCTGCCAGGGATTCAACCAGGCCACAAGGAGATGTCAATAGAAGGCTCTAGACACCTTCTTCACTATTAAGGCCATGAAAGCAAAAGCCCTGGCCACAGGCTCCAAGCTGACTTCTCCCTCTCACTGAACCACCTCTGGCAAGGGGAACTCCCCATTGTCTAGCACCACTGCTGCCACGATCATCAAGGACTAAAAATAAAGACAAGATTAAATCATTGTCGAAGTTCTCCTCTTCCAGCCATCACCATAAACATAAGGATAATACTCATGCTTTGCGGTGAAGTCTCCATTGAAGGAGAGTGAGTCTCCGTCGTTGTCCACGCCAGGGTGATGACTGTAGCCTCCCCTCCCCGACTATCGATGAGACACGAATTTCGAGGTCTGGCTCTGGTACTGCCATACCTACTATGGATGGTATGCGCGGCCCCCATTGTCTGGTTCTATCCTTCCGAGGTTAGTTGTCCCAGGCCTTTTACAAAGTGCTGTTGTCTCTCAGGTGGTGCTAGCGTCATGCTCTGAATGATTTTGATGCCTGCTACTGTCACTCCCACTGTGATGATGGCTATCCCATCGACTGGGCCTTCACTGTCACAGAAGGCATCCAGGAGCATGCCTCTCATCTCTCCACAGCCATCGCTTCTATTGCTAACTCCATTAATTGCTCCATAGAACACAATCCTTATCTCCTTAAAGAGACTCATCATGGTTCAGGTGTGCTTCACACATCTTGATGCCTTTTATTGGCGAAACGCTGTCTGTATACATTTTATAAACTTTTATGGTGTTATTGCAGAAGTGGAAGGGATCATAACTTTACCTCCCCATATCTCTTCCACTTCCTGGTCTCTTGCTCTGCCCTTTTTAGTTGACCAGTGCCCTTGAGTTATCTCCAAATGGCTGTTATCGTATATAAAATCCTTGTTAAAATGGCCCCCCATAGACAGTTTAATGGAGCGCTCCCCCGTGCTCTTCCTAGCTTCACGTCATTACGTGCTGGAGCTCGGGGCGGATCTTGGGCAGAGCGAGAGACCAGGAAGTGGAAGGGATCTGCAATAACAGCATTAAACAGCATTTGGGTCTATGAAGTACACAGATTATGCTCTACATAGTATAGAGCGAGGGAGAGTGAAACAGTGCTATTAGGCAGTGCAATTGCCTGGTATTTTATTATTTTGGAGATTTTAACAAAAACCTGCTGTTCACATTGGAGCCCTGTTGCCTAGGCACCCAAGGAAACAGGAAGAGAGCATGGTAGATCAGACAGCTAGAGTCTGAACTGCTATCGTGCTAAATTTGTGATTTTTATAACGACCGGGACATCATCACACAGTGCCTGTGCCTCGCATGAGAGGCAGACGCACGGGGTGCTGTTTTATTATTTTTTAGGCATATTTTGCCTGCTTAGCAACACACGACCTCTGAAGTTACTTCTGTGCATTTTCCCTTTATCTAAGCGCCACTGCAGCGAGCAGGTGAGCGCTGGGTGTTGCGGCGGAGATCTCACACAGAGACACTCACATTGGCGCTGTGTCATGCTGTGTCCGCTGTGCACTGGGATCTGGGACACAACAGTTTGTTTTCAGTACTGGCCCGAGAATGAACATGAAACAGTGCAGTAAGTGTGGAATGTATACGGAGGGGGATGAAGAACAGGGGTTCATATGTGAAAACTGCTACCTAATCATTGTGCTACAAGCTGAAATTGCTTCCCTGCAACAGAGGGTTAAAACACAGGCTGAGATCTCTGTGTTAGAACAATATATAGATACAGTAGAAATTGATGTTTCTAGATCACATCAACTGTTAACATCTGATACTGATCCACATACAATAAATGAGGGTGAAAACCCCAAATGGTACACTGTACATAGATCAAGAGGGGGGGAAAGGGGTAGGAGAAACATAGGGGGGTCTTCCAACTTACTTACCCCTAATAGATTTCAAGCCCTTGATATAGACCAAGAACAGGATGTGCTACAGGTGCCCATTTCACCCAATTAAACTTGTAGTGATCTGAACCCCCCCCCCCACCTCTACTGCATCTACACAAAGTATCAAAGCACCAAGGGATGTCCTTGTAATAGGAGACCCCATTATAAAATACTCTGACCAAGTTATTTGTAAAAACAGAAAGGAATTTACAACAGTGTCAGTTTTGCCAGGGGCGGGTATCAGGGATATACACAGTTTACTACCTGGGTTACTGGAGAATACACAGACCCCATTAACAGTCTTACATGTGGGAGTAAATGATGTGGGAAAAATAAATCTCACTGAGATACAGAGGGACTTTGAGAGTGTGGGGGAGGAATTAAAAAACAGAGGATGTGAGTTGATTGTCTCTGGAATACTACCTGTTCCCCGGCAGGATGGAAGCAGACTGAGAGTATTAGATGTCTAAATGGTTGGTTAAAAAGATAGTGTCACGGAGAGGGGTTAATATTTTTGGATCATTGGGAGGAATTCCAGGCACTCCACAGCTTCTCACATGATGGGCTAAACCTAGATAGACAGGGGAAAAGGATTCTATCATCCAAATTAAAACAGACTATTGAACAATATTTAAACTAAATACTGGGGGGGGACCAGGTGCTGTGAACACAAATATGACCTACAAACAAAAACCCTTGTGGAATTACCTAGTCCTAAATGCTAGAAGTCTTACAAATAAAATGGACGAATTAAAACTAAAATTATACAATGATAATATTAATGTATGTGCCACTACAGAACCTTGGTGAAGGGTTAAGGACACCTGGGACAAGCACATCCCAGGTTATACTCTATACAACAAGGATAGGCTCCATACAAGAGGTGGTGGAGTGGCATTGTATGTTCAAAATGACATTACATCTGAGATTATGGGCTGTACAGCATGGGTTCAGGAGGAAATTATATGGGTAAAGATTATCCTACCAAGAGCACCCAAGATTAATATTGCAGTGGTGTGTAGACCACCAGCTAGGTTACCCGAACAAGACAGCCACTTACTAGATTTTATTAAATGTATAGCCCAAGAGGATAATGTCATCATACTAGGAGATTTTAACCTCCCAGGTATAAAATGGGACCTATTACAGGCAAACTCACAGGTTGAAGCCAGTTTCTTGGAAGAACTTCTAGTCGCAGGAATGGATCAACTTGTAAATGATAACACAAGGGGTAATCATATTCTAGATTTAGTACTAACTAATATGGTTGATAACATCCAAAATTGCAAGGTTGAGGCTTCTTTGGGAAATAGTGACCATTCCATGGTCAGTTTTCAATTTAATAGGGGTTATCATATTACCAGTAATAGTAGAGTACTGTATGACTATAATCAGGTCAACTATTGTACATGTAGAAATGAACTAGATACCTGGAATTGGCAGCAAGAGTTAGCAAATCTAACACTACAAGAAATCTTGCTCACCCCCACAGCTAGCAGTGGAACCAGTGAACCAGAGGAATGGCTATCTCTACAAAGCAGTGTGCAAAAGATGGAGATTAGCGCCCAAGAGGTGGATAGGCAGAAAAGGGGCAAAATTCAGCAGAAGGGCAGACAGCAAGGAGAACCAGGGATAAAGGACAACCAAGGATGGGGCTGGAGTAGAACAGCGAAACAGTCTAGGGAGGTCAAATCATGAAAGCCATGTGTGCAAATGCCAGGAGCCTTAGCAACAAGATGGAAGATCTGAGGCTGTCATGGTGCAGTCAGACCTGGACATTGTGGCCATCACTGAAACCTGGTGTAATGATAACCACGACTGGGAGATGGCCATACCTGGCTACAACATATTCAGAAGAGACAGAGCAGGCAGAAAGGGAGGAGGAGTGGCACTGTATGTGAAAATGACATAAGGGCCACAGAGATCCAGGAGGAACAAATGGGGAGAGATACTGTGGATTAAGCTGGAAAGGAAAATGGGGACAGCCATCCACAGGTGTGGTCTATAGACCACCAGCCCAGGAGGAAGAAACAGATAGGGAGTTGACGCTAGCCATCCAAAGGATGGCAGACAAGGGTGAGGTAGTAATGGTTGAGACTTCAATATTCCAGACGTGGACTGGAGCATCCCAGCAGCAGCATCAACTAGAGCAGATTTATCCTGGACTTCCTTCAGGTGCCTTCCTCAAGCAACTGGTCATGGAACCAACCGGCAGAAGGCAATACTGGACCTTTGCTCACAAACAGGGACAGTGTGATGCGGGTAACAGTGGGGGAGCACCTGAGGAACAGTGACCACCAGTCACTGTGGTTTGAAATCACAGAAAGAGCAGAACCAAACCACACAAAAACACGTATCCCAGATTTTAGGGGGGCAGACTTTGGGAAAATGGGGAGATACTTGAAAGAGGCATTAAGGGGAATGGGACAGGAATCAGGGGCTGAGGATTAGTGGGCAGTATTTAAAATGGGGATTACAAGAACAACAGAATTATGCATTAAGCAGGTTAGCAAGAGGAAAAGGAAGAGGAGACCATTATGGTTTTCCAAAGAGGTAGCAAAGAAAGTGAAAGTCAAAAGATTGCATTCAGGCAATACAAAAGACACAGGCAGAAGGGGATAGAGAGAAGCACCAGGAGAAGCAAAGGAGGCAGGAGGCATGTCAGGGAAGCCAAAGCTCAGACAGAAGAACACATTGCAAAATCAGTGGGTAGAGGGACAAAACCTTTACAGGTACATAAGTGAAAAAGAAAGGCAAAGGAGGGATAGTGAGACTGAAAGGGAGGATGGCTGTGTGAGGATGACAACAGTAAAGCTGACATATTGAACAGGTATTTCTGCTCAGTCTTTACTGAGGAAGAGGAGGGTAATGGGTCTGAAGGGAGTACAAGGGTGAGAATGGTGCAGAAATGGACACAGTCCCTTGACACGAGAAAGGGTCCTGAAGGAACTGGAAGTAATAAGAGTTGATAAAGCAATGGGGCCAGATGGGTGCACCCCAGGGTCCTTAAATAACTAAGAGGTGGTGGCTGAACCTCTGGCTATCCTGTTTAGCCGATCACTGGAAACAGGGAGGTACCCAAAGACTGGAGGACAGCAGATGTAGTCCCCTACAAAAGTGGGAACAAAGAGGAAGCAGGGAACTACAGACCAGTCAGCCTCACCTCGGTAGTGGGGAAGATCATGGAAGCACTACTGAAGGAGAGACTGGTGGAACATCTGGTTGTCAATGGACTACAGGACCCAAGGCAGCATGGTTTCACCAGGGGGAGGCCACAGACCAACCTCATTAAATTTTTGACTGGGTGACTAGGGAGGTGGATCAGGGAGGGCAGTGGACATGGCTATCTGGACTTCAGCAAGGCCTTTGACACTGTGCCACATAGAAGAATATTACACAAACTGGGGAATATGGATGTGGGCAGGACAGTAGTGTGGTGGGTAGGTAACTGGCTGGGTGGCAGGACACAGAGGGTGGTGGTAAATGGCTGTCACTCCACAGAAGGAAGAGTGACCAGTGGGTACCACAGGGATCAGTGCTGGGACCGGTCCTATTCAACATCTTCATCAATGACATTATGAGGGACCTAGAAGGCAGAATTTCACTGTTCGCTGATGACACAAAGCTCTGTAACAGGGTAGACACACCAGAGGGTGTAGACAGAATGAGAAGGGACCTGCAGAAACTTGAAGAATGGTCAGGGGTTTGGCAGTTGAAATTCAATGCAAAGAAGTGCAAGATAATGCATATGGGGCACAAAAACCCTGGCACAATATATCAGTTGGGGGTGAGGATATAGCATGCACCAAGCAGGAAAGGGATCTTGGGGTTATCATCTCTGATGACCTCAAGGTAGGGAAACAGTGTGACAAGGCAGCAGGTAAAGCAAATAGGATGCTGGGATGCATAGGCAGGGGCATCACCAGCAGGAAAAGGGAGGTCATAATTCCACTATACAAGACACTAGTGAGGTCCCACCTGGAGTACAGTGTACAGTTCTGGAGATCATACCTACGTAAGGACATGGACAGGGTAGAGAAGGTTCAGAGGAAGGCAACAAAGATGGTGGATGGATTGTATCACAAGTCCTATGAAGACAGGTTGAAGGAACTGAATATGTACTCCCTGGAGGAGAGGAGGGAGGAAGGGGATATGATAGAGACATACAAGTATCTTACAGGGAGGAACAGGGCGCAGGAATACACTATTTTTAAGCGAAAAAGATGTTCCAGGACTAGAGGGCATGAGATGAAGTTGGAGAGAGGACTATTCAGAGGAAACGTGAGGAAGAATTTCTTCACAGAACGGGTGGTGGACAAGTGGAACGCCCTGCCAGAGGAAGTGGTGGGGCTGAAACAATCACAGGATTTAAGAATGCATGGGATAGACATAAAGGAATTCTGGAGGTAAGGGGCAACAGACTTCTAGGAAAACATAAACTGAATTTACAAGCTCAAATGGGCAGACCGGGTGGGCCATAGGCCCTTATCTGCCGACACTGTCTGAGTATCTGTGTATCTATGTGGGACAAACTTATTAACAAAATAAGTGAGTTGATTCAAAAGTATGTCCCAATTGGAAAAAAAATCACAATTCCAGGAGATCCTTGCCCCCATGGTTGACGCCTGCAGTTAAAAAGTTAATTAAAAAAAAAAAAAAAAAGAATAAGGCATATTCTAGGGCAAAGAGTAGTGGAGAAGCCAGCTCATGGGCTATCTATAAACATCATCTAAAAAGGGTTAAAACGACTATTGCAAAGGCTAAAAGGAGCTTTGAGCAAAAACTGGCAACAAAAGCACAGGATAATTATAAATGTTTTATGCATATGCTAATAATAAAAGGGGCCAGGGGAAAAAATCAGACCACTAAAAGAAAATAATGACAAAATAATAACTGAGAACACGGATATGGCTGACATGTTCAATACATATTTTTCCTCTGTGTTCAATACAGGTCAAAAGTCTACAGCAGTTGATCACACTGTACCGGGAACATTTGATGCAAAAATAGAGTTCAAGGATGTAAGAAATAGGCTAAGAAGTTTGAACCACAACAAAGTTAGTGAACCTGATGGTTTACATCCAAGATTATTGAAGGAACTGGCAGATAATCTGGCAGTGCCTGTCACATTAATATTTCAACAGTCCCTGGAGACAGGGCAGACTGTGTAGGCATGGAGACAGGCAACAGTGGTTCCTATTCATAAAAAGGGACCAAAGCATGAAGTGGGTAATTATAGGCCAATTTGCCTGACTTCTGCCCTAGGAAAAATATTGGAAGGCATTATAAAGGACTTTATCATGGACTGTGTAGAGCATAAGGGGAAAAAAGATGAATCTCAGCATGGATTTACCAAGGGACGTTCATGCCAAACAAATTTACTTGAGCTTTATGGTAAAGTTAGTAAATCACTTGACGAAGGCAGTTCAGTGGACGTTATATTTTTAGACCTCGCAAAAGCTTTTGATAAGGTCCCTCACGAACAATTGATTAAAACCATTTCTTATATAGGAATACATCCAAAAATAATAAACTGGATAGCGGATTGGTTGTTTGGAAGGAAACAAAGAGTATGCATCTTGGGAGAGATGTCTGATTGGACAGCAGTCATTAGTGGGGTCCCACAGGGATCTGTTTTGGGACCATGTCTGTTTAATCTCCACATGTCTACTATGCAAGTAACATCTGACATCTGGTTGTCCAAATTTGCGCATGACACGCGTATAGGCCTACCTGTTAATAGCAAAGTAGATGCACTGAACTTACAGATAGCTCTCGGAGAACTGGAGACATGGGCCAGGGAAAATATGGCGACCTTCAGTACGGACAAGTGTATGGTTATGCACTACGGCAAAAAAAATCTCAAAGAGAATTATAGTTTGGATGGTAATATCCTCAAAGTAGTACATGAGGAACTAGATTTGGGTATTAGGGTCAGCAATGACCTTAAGTTCCACTCACACTGTAATCAGGTGGTTAAGAGGACAAATGGAATCCTGGGATGCATACATAGGCATATTAAAAGCAGGAAAAGAGAGGTATTGCTCCCTTTGTATACCTCTCTTGTGCAGCCTCACACAGAGTACTGTGTGCAGTTCTGGGCACCAGGCTACAAGGGAGATATAAATGCCCTAGAGAAGGTACAGCGAAGGGCAACCAAAAGAATTAGTGAAGTTCATGATAAGGATTATGGGGATAGATTAAAGAATCAGGAACTATATTCCCTTGAATACCATAGGCTGAGAGGGGATATGTGCCTAATCTACTGGGCACTATCCGATAATCAGTTTTGGGAGCAATTGGACTTGCACTCAGGGTACAGTCATATAATACCCGTGCCCACCCCTTACAGCTTAAGGGGGATAGATGTAACACACAGACTCGTATGTTTTGGTTTTCAATTAGGGTGGCAAGAGTTTGGAATGACATGCCAATTGAGGTTGTAGCTAGTAAAACAATGTTATCCTTCAAACAGTCTCTTGATACTTATTTAAGTGGCAGGAATATAAAGGGATACTAAATCTTACTGACAAAGCGAGCTTTATGATCATCCGTCTTTATATTGCACTGTACTACCTATTTTATATATGTAAAGTTTATAAAATTTATACAGATGGCATTTCGTCGATATAAGGAACCAGGATGTGTGGTGCAAATCCGCCTTTTTTCAGGTTGGTGGACGAGTATTTGGAGAATAATAAAAAGGACCCTGATCTCTATGGGGGGAGGGGGAGATTGCCTTCCTGTTATACCTTCTCTTCAATGTAGTGAGGATTCTTTGGTGTACACCCTCAGATCTCCTCCTGAGGATCCCTCTTTTCAGGCTTTACCCAGGCAAATCCAGGATGTAAAGGGACTTAAAACTGAGGAGGAAGACTCGACTGAGAAAAATTGAATAGAGTTTTTGGAGCTTCCTACTGTGTCCTCCATTGTGATAGCTCCTGTTTATCCTGCCTTAGAAGATGCTACCTTTTCTGCTTGGCATAGGCCTAATACCTTGCCTGCAGTACCTAGAAAAGCTGATAAGCAGTACCCTGCTCCATCTGTTAAGCCATATTATGCTTCCAATCCTGGCACAAATTCTATGGTTATCTTGGCCACTCATGGCCACTTTAGAGCCTCTAAGCACATGAGCAGTTTACCTCCTGGCAAAGAATCCTGGAGGTGGATGTTATGGACGGAAGAACTTATGTCTCTTCATCCTTAGGTCTGAGGATTGTGAACTACCAGGCATAAATGGTTAAATATCAGAATGGCCCATGGAAATCTGCTCTGTCTACCATTCTGGCTTTGCCTCATGGTCCTGCCAAGGCTGACTTACTTAAAGACTAAACAGAGTTTATTTCTGAAGTACCCTATCTATGATGCTCTGGGTGCTGTACATTTAATGCAGATAACACGATGAAAAACAATCATCATAACAGCATGAAATCATTTTTTTACATAACGTAGTACTGCCTTTAAAATCAGTTTAATTCACTTAAAAAATGTTTGGGAATTCTAGAGAAAACAAATCTGTTTGTAAACGGGCTTTAAAGGCCTCCACCATGTGTGCTGAGCGGACACTTCAAGGTAGCATATTCCACAACACTGGAGCTGCCACCACATGTGTTTTATCCCCAGATTGTTTCAAACATGAGATTGCGACAACGAGCAAGCCCACATCAGAGAAGTGAAGGATTGGGTAGTAAACAACCAGGAGATCTTTCAGTAGTCAGGATCCAAACCACGTAGGGCCATGAATATCATCAAGCATATCTTGAAGTTGATGCATATAGGCAGCCAGTGCAGAGTGCTTAGGACTGGCGTGATATGGTCCCTCCCAGGAGTTCCTGCAATCAGCCAGGCCGCAGCATTCTGGACAAGCTGCAGTCAGCACATCATATCTCCAGATAACCCTAAGTGCAGAGCAATGCAATAGTCTAGCCTAGAGGTGACAAAGGCATGGACTGTCATCACCAGATCAGCTGGCACCAAATGCAGTTTGATTAGGGTGATGTTACACAGATGGTAAAAACCAGTTCAGATTACAGCTGAAACTTCCTGTTCTAGCATCAGTTTGCAGCCCAAAATTACCCCTAGATTCTTTATTGTATCCACAGCTTTGAGTGGTTGGCCACTGAACAAAGGAATTGTTGCCATTCTCCCATCATCACTGACCCATAGTGAGCTGATTCAGCAGTCATAACCTGTGTCTTCCCTGAGTTGTGACACAGGCAGTTGGAGGCTATCCAGTCATTGAGCTCCTCCAAGCACTGTTCCAATATAGACCAGCTTGAACCCCATCAGGAGTACAGAACAGGTATAGCGGAGCATCATCTGCGTAACAGTGAAACTTAACTCCATACCACCTAACGATCTCGCCCTGTGGTAACATGTGCATGGAAACAACACAGGCAAAGATGAAACCCTGAGAAATGCTGCAACAGAGCGCAGCTGCTCATGAGACAGAATTTCTTAAAGCCACCTGCAGTGTTCTCACAGCTATATAGGACTCAAACCAGCACAAAACTATGAGACCCAGAGAGACCCACATAGTTCCTCAGGTGATCCAATACCAGCCTGTGGTCAAACATGTAAACTGCTGACAAGAGATCCAAGAGGACCAAGATAGAATATAGTCCTCAATCTCTCACATGAAATCATGTGCCTCCCTGAGTAGTGCAGTCTGCGTGCTATGGCAGGGTTAAAGACCTGACTGGACAGGCTCATAACTGTCGTAATGTTCTAGGTGAGCTTACAGCTTCACCATCACCCCCTTCTTGATAACCATCTCTAAAAAGGGAAGATTTGAGAACAGTCTGTAATTCACTAAAATGTCAGGGTCCAAGGATGTTTTTTTTAGGAAGGGTTTAACTGCGATTTTCAGAGTGGTTGATATAACTCCCTCCCTCAAGGAACACCTGACAGTCTCGGTGATAACAGGGCACAGGGATTCTCGACAGCCCAAAAGCAACCAGGTATGCCCAGGGTTCAGCATGTAGCAGGTGGGGTGCAAGCCAGAGATCACCTGTGGCATCTCCTCCACTAAAACTGGCTTGAACTCAGCCCAGGTTAGCAGATTGTCTGTGCCCCTCATAGGGGGACCAACATCAGCCCATGACAGACTGCTTGAATAAATACCCAGTCAAATGGAAAACACCTTGTCAGAGAAGACTGCCAAACTCCTTGCACTTTTCTGTGGAAAAAGCTTGACAAGGTTATGGTGGTGGGGAATTAATCAGCCTGTCTACGGTGTGAAATAGCTGGGCTGGTTGATTTTTCTCTGCAGCAATCGTCCTTGACAGGAACTCTGTGCTTTTCAAGGTGATTGCGTGCTGATGCCTACTTTAGTGAGTCCTCCGCTCCAACCTGTCCTCCATAGATCAGGAACTTCACCAAGAGTGCTCCACCTTCTATCCCTTAGTCTTGAGCCACTGCAGCTCATCACGGTACCATGGTGAACTGTGACAGGACGTCAAGGGACAGACATAGTAAGGTGCTAGGGAGTCTGAGGCAGCTGTAGAAACATTATTGTAGTACTCCACAGCATTCTCAGCTCTTTGAGCACAAGCAGGCATTATGCCAAAGACATCCGGTACCTCTGAGAGTTTGTGAAGCTCCAGATTATGTTTAGGATGGTACTGAATCACCTCCGGGGGGGAGGTGTAATTAGACAGGGGATCCCACAAAGGAATGACAGTACATGATGATAAGACCAGATTAGGCCTGACGGCACTAATGTCAAGACCCAATGAGAAGGCCTGGTCCAGAGTGTGACCATGTTGATGCATACCAGAAGCAACTGCTTGTGTTCGACCCAGTGAAATCATCAACTGGAGGAGTTGTTGACCAGGGGGCGAGGTTTCATTGTCGATCCAGACATTGAAGTCCCCAAGCAGCAAAAGTCTGGGAGCATTCAACACTTGTTTAACCATGAAATCTGCCTGCTGCTGCATAAAATCACCTCATATCCCAGCGGTCAGTATATGAGGATTATTTGGCAACCAGCACCTAGGATGCATTTAACTACTATACATTCAAAGAACCTGACAGTTCCCCTGGGATAGAGCATGAGTCCCAAAGCAGATTTAAAACAAATGGTCATTCACCCTCCCTGTGATAACCCCTTCAGCAATACACCACTGTGATCCAGATTAGGACTGGAGTCATTCAGCCAGGTCTCTGTGATGCAAACAAGGTCAGCCAAGGGATTGGTGATGGAATCCTCCATTACCGCTGGTTTATTCCTTCAGCAACCTTGCATTACAAAGAATGACCTGAAGTGCAGGAGCAGTACTGACTGGTCTGACTATTGCTGGTTTATTAACATTTAGCAAAGCCCTAGGGAGGGGAAAAAGACTGAGAGGACCCTGATCTTGGTTCCAAGCCCTCCCGAATGTCTCCTGGTTTTCACCAGCCCAATTCTCCTTCATCATTATACCCGGGACCTCCAGTATGGTTAGTGCCCCACCTCCAGAGGATCCCCGATCCCCTGCAATGACTGTGACCCTCTGCAGAGAGGGCTAATGGGGTTCCGCTGAAAGACAGAGCTGTCACAACTGGTCAGCTGAGTAAATGTGCCTCTCGACAGTCAAGTCTTTACATATTCTGCACCCCAGTAGTAACCTTATAAAACCCAAACCGTCATCTTGGTGGCGCTGAGGGTTGAGGTGCTGGAGGCCACACCTCGCACCACGCCAGTGACCCGGGTTTGGGAACAACCTTGAGTCGTTGGGGTGCCAGCACGGGGGCTAGGGACAGAGCAGGATCAAGCACCTGATGGCAGCTGTCCTCTCCTGGGGTAGTTGTCACTCCCCGAAGTTCCGTTGCCATCGGGTTGAGGTCCAGCGGCAGCGCAGGTGGAGGTGTGGCAAGTCAGGAGAGCATCTTGGAATGTGGCGCACGCGTGCCTGTCTGAGACTGGGGTTGGGTAAAATCCCCCAATATAAACAAACAACCTCAGCAATAAAAAAAACTAACAAAACAAAATAAAATACTAACTCTAAACCTACCCACCCACATTCACAAGACACTTGCACCACTAAATCAAAACAGTTAACAGATCGGGCAAATAAAACTAAAACCATTAAGGATACCACCTAATAAAACTGTTTACAAATGTATCAGAAAACAAAATCTAAGTAAACATTAAATGTGAATCATCTCATATCCACTGAGCGGTGAGTATGACCATGAATTTACAGTAAACAGACCACCTGTGCAGGAAGAGAGTCAGCATTGGAATAAGTTCATCTTTTAACAGTCAGTGAAGGCCTGGGCCTACTCTCAGCAGGCCCAGAAATAGATACAATAGAAGCCAAGTTTCAAAGAAAGACTGTTTTGTGTGTGTGTGTGTGGAGGGCGGCTCACTCACTCACTCATTCCTGGGACCCAACTTTAATCTAGGCCGCATGCTCCGGGCCCAATCCAGAGGTCACACACTCTCTGCAGTCCACAAGGAAGCACAAATATACCATGATAGATCAAAGTTACCTGATGCAGGCACCTTGCTCCTCTGCCCTCATGCCACTCCTCCCAGTAATGGCCTCCGGGTCCCAGGTACTGCAGGTCTAATCATCCATCCATCAGCCAGCATTCCCAGTCCTCTTAAAACTGAAACACCGGCCTCACATAGAGACCAGAGGAAATTGCACCATCGAGGTAGATACAGTAATGTGACTCTCAGCCCCTTACCAGTCCCAAGGTGAGCAGGGATGACGGGAACAGGTAGAATATTCAGGATTTCTAGCTCCAGTCCTCCAGCGCAGTTCACATTATGGTCGCATGGTTATTGACAAAAAGTAAGGCATGAAAACAAGGTACTGAAGCAGGTATTAAAGTGGGACTTAAAGTGTGGAATCATAGCCGGCTCGAAAAATAAATGATACCGAGCCGATGAATTTAGCATTGTGCCCATTAATGGACCCAACACTCAAATAAATAAAACTGAACTAACTTTACCTGCTTCACTGCTTTGACTAACACTATGAGGCAACCTCACCACTACTCTGCCCTACACTAAACTATCTTGTAAGAGCAGAGAAAAGGTTCTTTATAAGAGGCAGCTCAGCTGGTGTGGGTACTGGAAGACATCTGTTATGCTCTGCATATGATGCTTCTGCCAAGACTGCTGCCTCCAGCATATACCTTCAGAGATATTCCCTTAGGGTTGCTGGATTTGCTATTGATGTACAGCAGGCTATGCTGAATGCCCATTTTAGAGGCTGCAGGCTCTTTGGGAGTGATGTTGCAAATGCTGTACATGAGCTTCAGTCCTCCAGAATGACTTTAAGGTCACTCAGTTCTTTTGCCCCTCAACCCACCGAGGGACGTGGTAGGGGCTCATATCACAGACCTGCTGCCCATGGTGGCCGTGCCTCCCATCAGCAACCCAGCGCACAGTACCTTGGATGTGGTCCCCTCCCTGGTCTACTCTAGGTGCACATGTAAAGGTACCCAAAGGTATAGGTCGAGGCAGCGCCCTGCCACCCCTGGTACTTTCTGACTCCCCACTTTCTTCCCTTCCATTATTGCCTCCAGGGATACAAGTTGGGGGGGCAGATCTTCCTTTATCTATCAAAGTGGCGAAAGATCACAATGAACAATTGGGTTCTGGAAATAGTGGAAAAGAGGCATGCTGTAGAGTTGCTGTGTACCCCTCCAGTTCTCCCTCCGTCATCTTGCATTATCCTCTAGGCCGTTTATCCATTCTGCTAGAGGAGGTTCCATCGCTTATAAACAAATGAGCTGTCAAACTTGTTCCGCCCCAAGAAAGAGAGAAAGAAATAGTTCTAGGGACGTGGATATGTTGTTCAATCCACACTTATTGGCAGGTTCCTTGCCACTTTAAATGTTGCCGGAAGATCTTCAAGCTGGCTCCTCCCATCCACCTGGATGGTAAAACCCTCAGTTCTGCCCCATGACGCCCGATCTTCCTTACCGCTTGGAAGCTCAGGTTCCCTCCTTAGTGCTCTGCATTTTAGACCTGGATCCGCACTCTTCAGTTAACCTGAAACTAATTCTAAAGTTTGCAAGATTCCGGGCTTCATCTTCCCTCGTGGCTGCAATGGATAAATTTACTCCTGTTTTTTGTTGGTGCTCCTGTGGGCAGAAGATGTCCCAGACTGATCCTCACTCCACGTGCATCTACTGCCTGGGGCTTGGCCATGATTCCCAGGCTTGCGATTTGTGCAGCTCCTTCTCGGCTTCAGTCTTGGAGGACCATGCTGCTCAACCTTTTCTTGGGTGCCCTGAAAAACGGTATCCACCAGTCAAGTCGAAGGAGGCCTGTTGGACGATGTCCGCAGCAGCGGGCTCCGCGAAACAGTTGGAGCAGATGATTGCCCTCGAGGAGGTGGCGGCCCAGGCCACTTCTTCCTCCTCGGCCGTGGCATTCTCCTTGGGCTCTTCCTATACAGCTTCCTTTAAGGAGCTTTGTCAGTCCCTCTCCACCAAGGGAGAAGGACCATCGGGACATTCCAGTCGCTCCAAGAAGGACTCAAAAGGTAAGTCCCACCGTCGACGTGCGTGGGAGTGGGAGAGATCCCCTTCACCGGACCGTCAGCTTTGGTCGAGGTTGCGGCTAAGGCCGTTGGCTTCACGGTGTCGCCGTCAGGTCAGCAGGCTGAGACAACCGTTGACGCGGTCGAGATTTTTCTCGACCCGTCGGACGGTTTGTCGACTGGTGATGCCGACAACCCTACTTCACTGGTTCCCCCGGTGATTACTGAGGACTTGCCTGCGCCTCCTGTCCTCAGTTAAGGTCCCTGTACCGAAGGAAGGGCAGGTTTCCCCCGTTCCCTCTCTGACCCACCCTCGGAATCCACTAAGGTCTTGGTCCTCTTCCAGGTCCAGCCGGTCCCGCCGACATCGGCGGTCTCGGTCTCGGCACCATGGAAAGCGGAGCCACCACTCATCCTCTTTGGGGGATAGGCTCCGGTGCAAGTTGCTTGATGTGGCAGCAGATCTTACTGTCCGGTAACAAGCTGACTCCGTCGCCTTCTCCGGCCATTAAGTGGCTGTCACCAGACAGACAACACCACGACCTTGTACTACCTCAACCGACAGGGCTGGACGCAATCCTTGCCCCTGTGCAAGGAGGCTCTCCGCACTTGGTCTCTCGTGATCAGCCTGGAGGCAGATCTCCTAACCATCCATGTGGCAGGATCCTCCAACAATCTGGCCGATGCCCTCAGCCGGATAGGCGCTGCATCTCACGAGTGGTCTCTCCTGCTGGAGGTAGTACTTGATCTGTTCTCCCATTGGGGCACCCCTCAGGTGGACCTGTTTGCTTCAAGGGAGAAATGTGTAGCTGAGGCTGTATCATGCCTGTCTCCCTCAGCAGGGCTCACTGCAGGGGGATGCCTTCTTGAGGCCGTGGACCCCAGGCCTCCTCTATGCCTTCCCTCTATTTCCCTTGATCCACAAGGTGCTTCTCAAGGTGAAGAGGGACAAGGTGCAGGTGATTCTGGTAGCCTCAGACTGGCCCCACCAGTACTTGTACCTAGATCTCCTCAGCCTCAGCTCCAGGCTCCCGAGGCGGCTTCCAGCCCACCCAGACCTGATCTCAGTCGACAAGGGGAAGGTTCTCCACCCGGACCTTCAGTCCCTGCACCTGACGGCCTGGTTCCTGAGTGGCTAGAGTTCCAGGCCTTGGGTCTTTCCGATGAGGTCCTCAACGTAGTTGAGGCATCCCATAAGGAATTGACCAGAAAATGCTATGGCTTCAAATGGAAAAGATTCTCCATTTGGTGTCAGGACAAAGGGTTGGACTCTTCTTCCTGTTCCTTGGCTAGCATTCTGGACTACCTGTGGTCCTTTTCTCAGCTAGGGCTTTGGTCAACGACCCTTAAAGTGTACCTGGCACCCATCTCTGCTTACCAGGCGCAGGCCGGCAAGCAGTCGGTGGCACAGGAGAAGGTGGTCGGGCACTTTTTCAAAGGCCTTGATCACATATCCCCTCCAGTGTGAGAACCTCCACCTCCATGGGATCTACTGCTGGTATTGGCTAAGCTCATGGGCAAGCCATTTGAACTGATGCACAGGTGTGACATCTCTCACCTGTCATGGAAGACCACCTTCTTGGTGGCTATCACATCAGCCAGAAGGATGGGAGAGCTCCAGGTGCTTTCCATTGAGTCTCCTTATCTGGTCTTCCACAGGGACAAGGTTGTCCTGCGCCCCCACCCGAAATTCCTTCTGAAGGTGGTGTTGGAGTTTCACCTTAACCAGGTGTTGACTCTGCCGGTGTTCTACCCCAGTCACACCTTGGAGGCCGAATATAGGCTCCATACCTTGGATCCTAGAAGAGCGCTCTCTTATTATAAGTAGCGGACGGCTGAAGTTCGGGGAGAGGTTCGCCAGCTGTTTGTCACCTACGCTGAAGCTGCACCTGGCAGACCTGCAGCCCCGCGGACGATAGGCAGGTGGGTCACCTCCTGCATGGATCTCTGCTATAGGTTGGCGGGCATGGAGCCTCCCAAAGGGATAAGAGCTCATTCTACCTGCCATACCGCTGCTTCAGTGGCTGCTTCTGGGGACGTCCCTATCCAGGAAATCTGCAGGGCTGCTACCTGGAAGTCAGCACGCACCTTCATTTCCCATTACCACATTGACCTAGAGTCACGCTGGGATGCTGGTTTTGGGACCTCGGTTCTCCAGTCCTTATTCCCTAAGTAGGGGGTGCGCACCTTGCCTCCCTCCTCCCGGAGAACTGCTAGGAGTCTGCCAGTAAGTGTGGCTTGAACAACATATCCACATCCCTAGAAATACAGGTTACTCACCTGTAACAGAGTTCTAGGAGTGGTATATGTTGTTCATCCACAAAACCCACCCGACCTCCCCGGCTTCGACGTGCAGCCTGGCTTCCAGTGGGCTAGATCTGGCGTCATGGGGCAGACCCGAGGGTTTTACCACCTGGGTGGGTGGGAGGAGCCAACTTGAAGACCTTCCGGCAACATTTAAAGTGGCAAAGAACCTGCCAATAAGTGTGGATGAACAACATATACCACTCCTAGAACTCCTGTTACAGGTCAGTAACCTGTATTTCTACCCCAGATACTTATTGGTTCACAAGTGGACAAGAGATCTGAGTTCTGTACCGGGCCTCAGAGACATAAACCTGTTGATCGAATACAAAAGGTTTCAAATAGTGTCTCTTCAGACTGTCATCCCTCTGTTACGAAAGGGGGACTGACTTTTTGCCCTGGACATGAAGGACATATACTGTACCTTCATATCATGATTCGCAGATGCTTCAGGCTGTACCCTCCACTTCATGCTGCAGGTAAGCCATTATCAGTTCAGAGTCTTGCCCTTTGGTTTATCGTCGGCACCATGGGTATTTACCAAATGCTTAGCAGTTGTGGCAGCAGCCCTTCAGAGGGAAGGGATTTATGTCTTCCCATATCTGATAACTGGCTCCTGAAGGCCCCGTCCTGGGAAGTGGTTCTGTATGCATTGTCCAGAACAAGACAGTTGATCGAGGAACTGGGTGTTAGGGTAAATATACTGAAATCCGTACTTGTTCCTTGTCAGAGCCCCCAATATATTGGTGCAGTGCTGGACATGGTAGTGGGTTTTGCCTTTCTGCTTGCAGGCAGGGCTGAGGCTGTTGTTGCCCAGGCCCAGCTGATACACAGGAATCATTATGTGTCAGATCGGGTGATCTTATGCCTCCTGTGGCTGATGGTTGCTGCCATCATTACAGTTCCCTTTACCCTTCTCTATGCACATACCGCATTGGACTCTTCAGGTGCAGTGGGGGCAGCTGACAGATGAGCTGGAACAAATGGTCCTTGTCACTGCTCCTCTCTGCTGTGCTCTAGTATGGTGGATGGACCAGCACAACCTGTTATAGGGTGTTTCATTCTTTTCACTGACTCCCATGCAGATCCTCAAAATTAATGCCTCTGGGGCCGGCAGGGTGCCCATTACTGTTCCCATTAGACCCAAGGGTCCTGGACCTATCTGGAGTCAGCTGTTCATGTAAATATACTGGCGATGTGGGCTGTTCTGCTTGGTCTCCAGGCTTTTCAGGAGCACCCCATCCCCAATACCTTGCTGATTCTGACAGACAGTGTCAGTGTCATGCACTACATGAATAAGCAAGTGGGTACTCTCTCATCCTCTGTACAGGGCAGCTATGAGAGTGTGGTACTAGGTGATGCCTTCAGCCATCAATCATTTTTCACTTAGGTATCCAAAATAACTTGGAACACTTATGCAGCTTCTGTCAGTGGAGCCTCCTGTTCAGCTGCCACTTTGTCGAGGTCTGCTGTCACAGGCTCAGGGGTTCCTGGTCCATTCGGAGCTGCAGATCTTCCACAGAGTGGTCTCTTGCAGAAGATACACTTGGGTCATCACCAGAGGTCACTGTGGCACATGGCAGCTCTTCTGGCAGTCTTTTCCAGGGGCCGCCCACACATGACATCAGCTTCCTGTTTCCTATGTAAGTGTGGGTGGGCCCTGATATCCTCAGTTCATTTTCCCATCATCTTCAGCTCACACGCAGCAGCTAGAGCAACTTCAGACAGCAGTCATTGAGGAGAATTTGAGCAAATCATGAATGTCCAAAGAATCTTCAAGCAAGATAGTGCTATTTCATTCCTGCTGTTGCGGTAGGAAAATCTACTGCTTCGACAACCATACTACTTGTGTAAGGTGTCTGGGACCCACACACGACACCAATTCCTGCATACGTTGTCAGGATTTCAACCCGGCAACCTGTCGACAACGGTTGCTAGAAAGCAAAAACCACTTAATGGAGCAGAAATTGTCTCTCATGGAGAATCAGGGGGCTGATCCCAAGAGCTCCCCCTCCACTGATTCTCATCAATGGCACAAAAAGGAGAAGGAGAAGAAGCCCTCCTCAAACTCCATGCCTACACACTCGTCGATGGCCACTGTTACAGGTGCCCCACCATCGACGGTGCGCTCTCTGACTGCCTCTTCGTCAACGGGGGGGTTATACCCTCTCATCGACTGTGCTTTCCAGTGTATTGTCGGCAGTCTATGATGAACCCTTTATGGGTTCCAGCCACACTCCATTGACGGGGGCTCTTCTCCCGTCAATGGGGACATCATTTCTGTTGCAAAATAAAATTTTCCCAATGGTTCCATCGACGAGGAACAGCATTCCACTGAGGAAACCTACTGCATTTGCTATGCATACTGCCCCTCCACCCTCACAGGTGGGTTCTTACAGGGGCCAGGCGGACAGGGATCCGGACCCTGGACGTTACCACCCAGGGGCAAGACCTGCTCAGGCTGCACATCCAGTCCCCTCCACCATCCCCTTGGTTTCCTAGAAACCCCCCTCCCTACCCCCCTTCTACTCAAGTGGATGTCACTTCAGTAGTACAGCAGGTCTTGTATGCCATGCAGCATACTCAGACCTCCGAGGCAGGAGAGCCAAGCCACCCATCCTACTCCCCTACTCATCTGCCAAAAATATTTCAGGGTGACAAGGACCCTTTACCGCCCTGGTCACCTCCCTCGTATATAAATGACTACCTATTAGATGAGCCTGAATTTCCAGTAGACTTTATTGGAGATCTGTAGGATGAGGAATTCCAGGATATGGATTTCCAGCCCCAGTCTCCCCATCAGAGATTTACTCATTAAATGAAGACTTATCCAGACCTGCGGCTGCCTCTCCTCCAGATGACCCATCTTTCCATGAGATGATGGTCCAAATTCAGAACGTCATGGGATTCTCTACTACTGAACATGACAGACAACATAAGGATATGGCAGACTATTTGGAGTTACCAGAGGATCCAGTCTTTGTGGTACCCCCACTGATCCAAACATAATGCTATGCTTGCAGCCTGGAATCAGCCTTCCTCTGTTATGGCTGTTCCCCACAAGGCAGATCGCCTCTACCAGGCTCCTCTGGATCACCCTTTCTTATCCACCACTCCAGAAGCAGATTCAGTGGTGATTGCTGCTGCTCATGATCGTACTAAATGACCAAAACACATCAGCTCCTTACCACCAGATAAAGATTCCCACAGAATAGACTATCTGGGGGAAAAAAGGTCTTCCAAGCAAGCACCATGGATCTCAGAATCCTAATTTTATGGGACATATGGTCAAATACCAGCGTACACTCTGGTTCTCTGCCATTGAATTAATCAATAAACTTCCTCCTTCACAGGAAAGGGAACAATTACTGGCTACAATATCTACTGGCAACTCCATTTCCCAACACCTACTCCATTTGGGATATGATGTGGTCGATACTTCGGCCCGCATGTCAGCAACTAGCATTACCCTGTGTCGCCATGCTTCGCTTCGCATCTTGGGCATCACACCTGATGTACAGCATAGAGTGGTCAGTGCCCCATTTAATGGGTCCAAACTATTCGGGCCAGGTACCCAAACATTGATAGATGATCTCCAGGCTTCAGGAAGAACCCTGCGTATGGAACATGGCATGTATCATACTTCTCAGCCATCCTGCTGTTACTTAGCCTTTGTGAAATAGGTGCCTGAAAGGAAGGAAGGAAGGCAGTCCCCGGGGTGGAGGGTAGAGTTGTAAGTGATTGTTTCTGGATGGCATAGGTTTACTCCCACCCACCCTTCCCTCACCCCATCTGCATAACTGTGTTAAATAGGATCAGTCCCAGTACCGATCCCTGCGGAACGCCACTGGTCAACCAACCCTCCCTTGACAATGATCCATTGGCTAGCATTCTCTGGGTTCTATCATTCAGCCAGTTACTGATCCAGCTGACCATCTTCTGGCCAACTCCCGTGTGTTCCAGGTTGTTGGTTAGCCTTCTGTGAGGGACGGTGTCAAAGGCCTTGCTGAAATCTAGGTGTACAACGTCCACCACTCCTTCCTGATCCAATGTTCTGGTGACCCAGTCGAAGATGTCAGTCAAGATGGTTTGACAAGAGCATCCTGCTGTGAAACCATGTTGCTTTGGGTCAGTTTTTCCAGTATCTGTTAGGCACACCACTATCCTCTCTTTTAGTAGTGACTCCATCATTTTCCCCACAACTGTGGTCAGACTGACAGGATGGTAATTAACTGCCTCTTCCTTGTTTCTACTCTTGTGTAAGGGCACAATGGTTGCCTGTTTCCAGTCCTGAGGTATTTTCCCACTGTCTAGTGACTTGTTGAAGAGCTCAGCCAGTGATGTGGCCAGTTCCTCTCAGAGCTCCTTCAATATCCTAGGGTGTATGCCGTCTAGTCCCATGGCTTTTTCCACTTTTAGGACCCTCTCCCTTGTGAAGGGGCTAGAATCTTCCATTGTCCTGCTCAGTGTAGGACCTTTGCCACTGTCTTCTGTGGTGAAGACAGAGCAAAATAACTTGTTTAGTGCTTCTGCCTTGTCCTCGTCACTCTCTGCCATCTTACCTTCCTTGGTTGCTTCCTGTTCCTCCCTTAGTTTTTCTATTTTCTGTTATGTATCTATAGAAGGTTTTGACTCCCTCCTTAACACCCTGTGTTATTTTCTCTTCCATTTGTACTTTTGCCCTTCTAACAGCTTTCCCCATCTCCTTTAATTTGTTCTTGTATTCTTCCATATCTGCTTTGTGTTTTGTTTGCTTGAATTGCATAAAAGCCTTTTTTTTCTCTTTGATTTTGGATGCTACTTCATGAGAGAACCAGAGAGATATTTTCTTTCTTTTGGACTTGCTGATCTGCTAAGTGCATACAGTTATTCCTGTATGCAGAGCTGCCTTCAGCGTATTCCAGCAGTCCTCTACATCTCCTGTGATTCTCCTTCTAGCATGGATGCAATCATTGATCATAGCGAGAGATTAGAGGACCTAAATATGTACACCCTGGAAGGGGGGAGGCATTTATACTGGGTAAACAAGGTACAAGAGGGAAGTATTTTTCAGGAAAAAAAGTGCTCAAGGACAAGGGGGCATGACAAGAAGCTAGAGGGGAGTAGATTCAGGAGAGATGAGAGGAAGTACTTCTTCACAGAAGGAGTGATGGATTCCAGGAACAGTCTTCTAGTCAAGGTGGTGGGGACAAAAACAATGGTGGGGTTCAAGCATGCATGGCTGGAATAGGCATATGGGAATTTTAGAGAAAGGGAAGGGGGGTGAGTGGGTCAAGGATCACGTAGGGTCTGCGGTGATATGATAGGCAGGGGAAAATGGCCAGACTAGGTGGGCCAAGTGCTCCTTATCTGCTGGCAAATTCTGTTTCTATACACCTGAATCTGCATCACGGCTCCTGAAGGCTTAGCCTTTGCTTGTTTCAGAGTTCCTCCAGATGGCTGATGTCTTCCTTGCAGCTAGAAGGCCTTCTACAAGACACACCTAGTCTTTAAAATGGAAACTCTTCTCCATATGGTGTACTTTCTGCTCAGTGGACCCATTTACATTTCCTGTGAATACGGTACTGGACGGCTTTCTATTTCTATCTGACTCCGCTCTCCAGTACTCGTCCATTAAGGTGCACTTGGTTGCCATTTCAGACTCCTATGCCCCTATTGATGGACGCATTGTGGCCCAATTATAGGTGTCCCATATGTTTTCAAGGGGTGTTTTGCACATGCATTCCCCAGTTTGTAAACTGGTTCTGCTTTAGGATCTCGGTTTCATTTTGGAACAAGCATTTGTCAATGCCAAATGTTTGCTTGCTGGCATTGGCATTGGTAGTGTAGGAGTTAGAGAGCTGCATAATAGGAATTGCAGTGAAGTATTGAACTGAAGCCAACCCCACCACCACCCTGCAGAGACTGACAGGCATTGGGGTGTGCCTTTGGGTCATCAGATATAACGGCCACACCATTTCACCACACCCTACCCTGCAGACACCAAGTGCCACAGTGTGCCTTGGTGTCTTTGGTCCTTATGCTCACCCCCATTCCATCAGGAAATACGATGAGATGGGTGCAGTATAGGAGAATGGGGTGAACTTTGGGGCCAAAGAGTCCAAGGCACACCTCGATGCCTCTCACTGGCTGCAGGGTGTGGGTGGGGGTGGAATGGAATGGTATGAGCATTACAGGTGACAATCCCAAGTCACATCCCTGATGCCTGTCAGTCTCTACAGGGTGGGGCGTTATGGTCGGAAACCCTAATGCATCAGGCGTTGTTGGTATTTTCACTCCAAATTTTCAACACAGGTTTTTGTGACCCCACCTTATGAACAGTGGCAATATCAGTTCATTAGCTGAAAGCTGATTTTGCACAGTGACTACGCCATTTGGTACTACAGGTGCAAAAACGCATTTTGAACAGGATGTGAAAAATGACAGCTGTACTGTTCATGGGGAGGTGTAAAAAATGGCAATGTTGAAAATCTGCAGTGAAAATATTTAAAAAACTGGTGAAGTCACGAGCATGCGTAGAAACTGCAGAATGCACACCCGTAATGTAATTAGTTTGGAGATTTTTTACAGCAGATTGCCAACACAGGCATTTTGTGACCTCCGCTCATGAACAGTTTCGCTCTAATTTTCTTAATCTGTCCCGAACAGTGATTTCCCACAGCGACCACGCATTTCTGCGCTGGAAGTGTGAAAACACATTTCGGCCATGGTGTGAAAAATGACAGCTGTACTGTTTGTAAAGAAGTGTGGAAAAATGCCAGTGGTGAAAATCTGGACTGAAAATATTACAAGTTCATGAACTTACGAGGGTGCGTGGAAACTGCACAATGCTTGTTCGTAACACAATCATTTTCTGGACTTTTCTCACCAAATTTTTAACATAGCCATTTTAAGACCCCACCTTATGAACAGTGTCACTGTGATTTTCTTAATCTGTCCCGAACATTGATTTCGTACACCGACTGCGCCCTTGTGCGCTACATGCTGTGAAACACATTTTGGCGAGATGTGAAAAGCGACAGCTATACTGCTTATACGGGGTGGTAAAATGGCAATCTTAATCTGGTGAAAATATAAAATTTGTGAACTTACGAGCGATAGGAACTGCTCAATGCATCGCTAGAAATCAGTCATTTTGGGAATTGTTTATCAAATTTTCAACATAGGGTTTTGGGCCTACCTCATGAACTGTGACACTGTCGTTTTCAGAATCGGTCCCGAAGGTGGTTCGCACAGTGATCATGAAATTACCTTTGGGACTAATAACAAATGACAGTGCCAGAATTCATGAGGTGGGGGTCCTAAGAACCCCATGTTGAAAATTTGGTGAAAAAATTCCCAATAATGCCTGAGATATGCATCAAAGTTGAAAAAAAACTATTTATTCCATTATACAGCTTACCGGCATTTTCTCAGTTCGCAGTCGGCTTTGAAGAGTGCAGATGTGTTCCCAGTCCACCGAAGATCATCGCGCTGGACTCCGGAGGTAAGTATGGGGTGAGGGTGTGTGTGGGGAGGCAGGGTGCACAGAGGGTGGATGGGGTGGGGGGTCAAGACAGTCAGTGAGGGACCATTTTTTCTTACAGGGCATTTTTTTTGAAGACGACACAGGACTTTTGCCACGCTGGGGTGGGCTCCCAGTGCGGCAGCTGTAAGACTGTTTGGGGGGCAGTAGAGCTAACGGGGGGATTGGGCACCCCTGTTGGCCATACGGACTGTTGCCATGCTGGGGTGGGCTCCCAGCGTGGCACCTGGAAGTCTGTTGGGGAGGGATACAGTGGAGTAGATGGGGATTGGGCACCCCTGTCAGCCTTATGGACTGTTGCCACGCTGGGGTGGGCTCCGAGCGTGGCACCCGGAACTCTATTTGGGAGTGCAGCAGAGCTGATGGGGATTGAGCACCCCATCGGCCATACAGTGTGTGGAGGGGGGACATGAGCACACTGGGGTGGCCCTCAGTGTGCTACTTTGTTACGGGCAGTATGCAAAGTGCCTACACGTTACCGCCGCTGATTGCAGTGTTTTTTTTTACTTTCAACTGTACGCCACTGCATCTGAACGGCTGTCATAGACAGCTCCTACATTCATTGGCGCGGTGCGGCTATGCCTGCAAAAGGCAGCAGGGCATTGGAAGTGGGGGAGGCACACCTATGAATTCTCGTATGGTGGCACTATGTTTCTTGCATATGTGTGCAAGCAAACATAAAAATTGACTACCTGTGGGCTGCAATTCCTTTAATAGAAAATGCTGTTTCTGATCTCCATGATTTCTGCTCACAGGATTTCCAAGCTTCTGGCTCTGGTGCATGAGCCTTCTTATTTGATTTTCCGCAAGGACAGGGTGCCTTTGCAGACCAATCCTCATTTTCTACCAAAAGTGGTGTCTGATTATATATTGACTCAAACCATACATGTATTTTCTGGAGTATGCTAACAAAGGTGAGGTATAGGTCATTGCACTTGACATACATAGAACACTACATTTCTTTTTCTTTAATTACATTTTTTTTTTAAATACAGGGCATATATAACTTTCAAGGAACAGTGTAGCACCATTGGGAAAGAAAAATAACAAATGATGTCAGTGTAGGAAGCACAGTAGCATATTCCTTAGTGGAACCACTTAGAGGGAAGCGCTAATATAATCTCAGTAATTTATCACATATGGAGCTATAACATGGCCAATTCTCTGAGGAATTTAGGAGAAAAAACAGAATTCATTTGTTAACATTCCATGCCTAATAAGGCTACTACTTATGGTATTCCATTTCCACTCTTTGTTAGTAACATACACTAGAACCATTTGTGATTGCCAGTCTGCTGTTACAACTGAGAGACGAGCTGATAGCATAACTTGATACATCACTGCATAAGTGCCTTTTAACTATTAACCCAGCTTGCAGAACAGTACTGATAGAAATTTCCGTTCTATTAAAAACAGAAATGACATTCTTATAGGTTCTTACTGTATGATTGATGTCTGTGAGGGTGACCAGACGTGACTAGAACTCGGGAGATATGTCCTCTGCTCCCACACTAGCTAATGTTCAGTTAGCATGGGAGTATGCAACACTGTCTCTCTGGCCATCTTGGATAACCAAGACTCCAGAGGAGAAGGCAGTTGCACATCCTTACAACATGCCCATGGTGCAAAAATGTAGTAACAGCAAGCAGTTGCCATATTGCCCCTTGAGTTCTGATGCAAAAGACGGGCGGACTCATTTGACGTTAAGGTTAAACATTGATGCCATAATTACTAAAACATTGTAAATAGTCCTGGGTAGTGACTGAGTCCATGAGGCTTTCATTCAGTAATAGCTCCCCCTTTATAAAGTGAGGTACCCTGCACATTGGACACAGAGTCATTTTGTTCCAGAAAACAACTCAAACAGAAAGTCCCATAAAGTCGCTCACTGTACACGGCGACAGCCATGAAGTGATGTGTTGCTCCATGAACAAAAACAGTTAATTGTCCTCTCCTATACCATCTTGTTGTGCCTTATCTCATAGATTGTTGTGGGACAGCAGAGGGAGTTTTGCCTCAAGTTCACCTGCCACTCGGGGGTCAGTGAAAGTATACTGTTTGTCTTGAATGGTAAATTGCAGGCGGGCAGGTAGTCCAATAATACAGTATTGTACTCAAGCTCTTCTTAACTGCATAGCAACTCCCTCAAATGTGCTGCACCTTATTCTAGTGCAGTAGGAATAATCAGGAAAAAACATGATCTTGGTCTCACCCGACACAGTGGGTGCCATTTCTTTGGCAGCACAATGTATAGTATCTCTTTCCCGGGAAGAGGCCAGGGTAAATCACATACTCTGGGAGCCTTCGTTTGGTGCTGAGGAGCTGCGCAGGGAGATGTGGTATGCCCTTATAATGTGTACAGCATGGCTGAGTCCCACAGCTTCGGGTAGCCACAGCTTCAAAAAGATAGGTACGTCATCCTTCCTTGGTCCCCTCGGGAACTCCGGGACTCTGATGTTGGCAGCTCTCACCAAATTCTCCAACTGCTCCAGTCTGTTTTTGACTGCACTGTTGTCTTTCATGAGTGTAGTGGTCATAGCCAATGCCTTCCTGGTGGTCTGACATCATTCCTTCACTGAGCCTGCCGAACTGTCCACTCTGTGCTCAACTACCACAAGCTGCTTGGTCTGCTGAACAAACTTTTTGCCCAGACTTTAAACAGTCTGTGTTATACAATGTATTGAGTGATGTAGTGACTCCAGTGTCTCCAGTTGCTCTCCTACTGTTTCTGGTGGTTTCTGGGCTCTTTGTTGTTTAGAAGTCTCCCTCCCTTCATCCAATTTAACAGCATTCCTCAGCCTTCCCATTTTAAATAGTCAAACTACACTTCCAGCTGATGCCAAAGAATAATCATATCTAATTATGTTTCATTTCAGCCTACTTTTTATTGAATTTTAAAATGACAAAGTCTCCTACTGTGCAAATGCATCTTCCATGCTGGGCTGCTAGCTCTGCTCCCCCCCCCCCCCACTGTGTTTCTATCTTGATTGCACTAAGGACTGAAAAATGTCCTCTCAGCTTTTTGTTTCATTCACTCCTGGGAAAGAGGGTGACCCTGTGTCTAAAACAGTGCCTGTCCGAATGGCTGACTGTATTGTGTTGTGTTATAGGAAGTACAGTAAGGAACATCTGGTGCTGTGCATGGACACTCTACACATTGTATGGCCAGTTCTGTTACATAGAAACATAGACAGTGATGGAAAAAAAACAACACAGATCTGTCTAGTCTGCCTGGGGTTTCCCTGTCTGTCCCCGCACCTATTGTTCATGCAGGATTTTATCCCTCCCACTCTCCCCCCCTTCTCCCCTCCCTACTGCTACCAACCTGAGCAAGCACCATACTCTTTACTCTGTCCCAGCCGTGCTTGAAGCCATTTATGGTCTGGCGTCCACCACCTCCTCTGGCAGATGGTGCCATAGCTCTACCACCCATTCTGTAAAAAAGAACTTCCTCACATCTTACTTAAACTCCTCCCCCCCAGAGAGTTTCTACTTGTGACTCTATTCTCATGCTAAATAGTTTCCCGCAGTTCACCTTGTTTATTCTCTTTAGGAACTTGAAGGTCTCTGTCATATTCTCCCTCTATTGCCTGGTCTTCATCGGGTTTATGTTCAGTGTCTTGTGATGATATTTGTAAGATCTGCTGTTGTCCCTGAATCATGTTGATCACCCTGCACTGCACCATCTCCAGCCTGTCCCTCAACTTCCTTAGGTGAGACTCCAGAACTGAGCACAGTATTTCAGGTGCGGCCTCACCAGTAGCCTACATAGAGGTGGTAGTACCTCCTTTTTCCTGCTGTCAGTACCCCTTCTGATATACCCCAGCATCCTATTACCTTTACCGTAGGCCTTGTTACACTGGCTTGATTGTTTGAGGGAGTCAATAATAATGACTCCCATGTCCCTTTCCTCTGCTGTAGTGCTCAGTTTCACCCCTTCCATACAGTACTCTGTCCTGTTTTTTTTTTTATGTCTGCATTAATGTAACATTTTGTTACAAAAGAACCACATTTCATAGGTGTGTCACCGTCGGGTCCAATATAGGTCAAACTGCAGTGGGCTTGACAGTGACAAGCCAATGATCAGTCAGGCTGATCATGACACTGGTCATTGCATGTATGGAGGAAACTTGTCGTTGAAAGGATCAAAGCGCTTCTATGAGAAAACACCTTAAAGGAGTAGTACACCCAGAATTTGCAGAAACATACTGTATGTTGTGCAGTGTGTTTTGATTTGTGTGTAAATTCCTAGTGTGTCCTTCCCTCTGTCTACTGTTAGGAGTTTTTCCTAAATTAGCCTTCTGGCTTTATGGTAGTTTTATGACCCCTGGGGATCTCCATCTCAGCAAACGTTATTGCTTTCCTTGTTCCTACAATGCATCCTGTCTCATATGATAGTGATGTAGCTGGGGCCATAGATTTAGCAGCAAGCATTGCTTTACAATCAGTTCACAACAGTAGAGATGACTATATGTTAAAAAAACTATACAGAGTTCAGCAAGGTGACTTCACACATTGCATAGGTCTTTTAGTTGTGAACAATTGTGGCACTGGTTGTGTATGTTTAACTTGTATGGTTTTCAAGACATTTACATTTGTATAGCATGTCTACCAGAGTGTTCACTCAGAGAGAATAAAAGTCTGCTGTTTGCAAGCACTTCTGCACACTTGCCAAACAAATCTAAATATCTTGGAAACTTTACAAGCTACACAAAAAAATGACCAGCAGCAATGTTGTTCAGGACCAAAAAATACCTTTATAATGAGGGTAGTCACTAAGCTGAACTCTGTATAGTTTTTAAAATATAACCATCTAATCAAATATTCATGTTTTTTTGGTTTTTTTTACCAAATTTCCCGCTTCGGATGGGAAATATTTTAAAAACTGTAAGGAGTTCAGCTTAGTGAGTGGAGTAATAAGAATGTTTATCAGTTGGTCGTGGACCATTACAATATTATAAATAATCAAATACATCTGACAGTATACAAAAAAAGACAGCAGACGATTCAATGTCTAAAAAGAATATTACATATAGGAAAAATAAAGACATCCATCAATACAGAAATATTTAAAAAGGGGTCAGTGGAATTGCATTAGTAAATAATACAGTACCTGAAACTGTGCATTTGTAAACCTTCTGTATCAAAATACATTAACACCCTATCCTTGCAAGTATTTAATCTGGAAACATGAAAACAATAGTACTAGTGTTAGATGAATTTAATAGAAGCAGGAAATCAATTTACTTTTATTTGGCTTTGATTCTTGATATTGCCCCTAAATGATCTGCAGCTTTTTCAATTGTGTATTCATCGTTTGTAATAAAGAGAATATTCATTAACAAGATCGAATCAGTTGTTGTAATATTGTTTCAAATTGGAATTAACGCCTGGATAAATAAAGATTTTGTTTGTTTGATTGATTGATTGATTGAATTAACATAACTTTCCTTGGTATTTCATACCAGGGACAGATCATAATTACATGATATAGATCTTCCTTACAATCATTAGTACATGAACAGTAAGTAGAATTAGCATTCCGGACTTTATTATATCTGGCCAAAAGGACATTACTTGGAAACATTTCCAGTCTGTACCTAGTAAAGAGCTGCCTTTGTTTTGGATCAATCAATACATCCAAGTACTTTCTATACTGAACTAGAGCATCACTAAAACGAACCAATGGGTTTTTTTTCTAGTTTGAAATAGATTGTAAATCCAGAATTTTATAATAATTTATAACTTTTTTTGTGATATATGTTTTATACTTAAGACTAGTAGTTATGTTTTTATCCACGTATTTCCTTAAAAGGTTGAACCTGTGGCTTCCAGAATAGCATTAACCCTTAGAGCCATTTGGACTTCATACAGCCTATTTCTTCCCAAGAGTACTTTTCCCTCGGTGTAAGAGCTGGTAGTCTGTTACAATCAAGAGATAGCAGTTTAGTGCAGTAATTCACTTTCCTAATTTGTGAACATGCTCAGGGTCTAACTAGACCTAATTCTGCTCTTCAATAGTGCAACAGGAGTAAACTTATTCAGGCCAAGGCAGGTTCTCAATAGTTTGTTTAATGGAGTTTCAAGTACCTGAAAATTTTCAAGATCCCACGTTTCTGTATGGTATTGAACTTGAACATAATACTTTGCCTTAACTGCAGCAATTAATGGCTTAACAGAATTACCCCCATACTTATAATTTAAAGATCTTAGGGAATTTGCAGTTTGTTTTAATTTAGGGAGCAGAGAATTAGCATGTTTGGTCCATTTACCATCATTCAATAGATGTAGCCCTAAATAAACATAAGTTTTCACAGTACACAGTTTTTTCTCACCCATCCTTCAAACTCTGGTTACTCTATTTGATCCAGAATCATGACCTTTTATTTTCATTAATAATGAGTTTATGTTTATCAGCATAATCACTCAGGAGGTCAAGTTTTCTCTGTAGTCCCCCTTGTTTCAGTCATGACAAAACAAGATCACCTGTGTACACCAGTACAGGGCAGATTTTCTTGGATATTTTGGGAGAGTCTGTTGATGAGCTTCCCAAAGAAAGTAGTAAATTATTAATATAGACACAAAATAGGATGGGGCGAACACACAGCCCTCCCTGACCTACAATTTGTTTTAAGTGAGGTAGAGATTTGACCAGTTGTCCCTGATTTAACCTGGGCCCAGGTATTGGAATACAGTCCTCTTATGATGGCAATAAGTTCTACATCTATACCCTATTCCCTCATTATTGACCATAAGATGGATCGCGAGATAGAATCAAGAGCAGAGCTGAAGTCAATAAAAGCAAGAAGTAGTTTCTGCTTACGTAATTTTATGTATTTTTCATAAAAATGATGTAGAATAAAGCAATTGTCTGTGGTGGAATAACCAGCACAAAGGCCAGCCTGATATTCGGAGAGAGCTCCCAATGATTTGATTTGTTCTAATAGCTTAGACAGTGCTATTTTAGAGAAAATGTTCCCACAGTTGTCTAAAAGGGAAATGGGCCTATGCATCCTGGGATCTGACTTGTCCCCTTTTTTGTGAATTGAAATTATTATAGCCCCTTTCTATATATTGGGGAAATTAAAATCTTTAGCATAACAGTTAAACACTTGAAAACAATGGCCCAGGGTCATTTATTCACCTAAAACCCTGCCCACGGTTGTTTAATCACCCCCACAGTCGTTTAATCACCTCACACACAACAAGCAGTAAAGACTGCCGTTGTGCCAGCAGTTTCCCCGACAGTAAAATTTTTTTTTCCAGCACACTCCAACTCGTATAATAGTAATAACATCCAGCAAGTTGGAGTATACTCGCAATAACCAGCTTCTGTGTTGATTAAACGCCTCGGCGTTTAATCTCCACAGAAGCCAGTTATTGCTTCATATACTCCAACTCGCTGAATGTTATCACTTAAATATACATCAGAATGCCTACAGAATATAAAATGTGACATGTCAGCTCCTATACAAGGAGATGCATATAAGTAGCTTGGATCAAAGAAGATTCCAGTATAGTACTTTTGCCATGTATCCAAGGAAGTATAAGAATCTATACAGAATTTAGAGTTTTTCATTCCCTGAGCAACCATCTGCCAATAGGCTTGGTGGTCATTATTATAGATGTCCTTCAGCATCTTCTCCCACTGTGAGTTACGATGAGTTAACTGTTTTTCTTTTAATATTTTTTTGTAAGCATCCCTGGCTTGATTTAATGATTTAAATCGACCAACATGGTTGCTGCTTCTGACCTACCTAATAAGTTGATTAACTGCTTTTTAACCTGGCAGCATTCTTTATCAAACCATATATTAATAGTAACCTTGTGACTTTTGTTATTTACCAAATGACACTTCCTGATGGATCCAAAGCACATTTCCAGTTGTTTAACTAAACTGGGACCATTTTATAAAATACATTCGGGGTTGGGAAAAAATCCACAAAGTCTATTCCCTATTTTATTGCTATGAATATGGTTCCATTTAACCCTAACATTATTCCTTATCTCCAAATTATCATAATAATGAGCTGGTGTTTTATACTTAAGGATTTATATCGCAAAGCTAAGGGAAAATGATCACTGTCGACTCTAGGTAGTATTTCAATACGTGAAATTACCCACAGTATTGCCTCTTAGTCGTCCATTAAGTGGAACAAGGTTACAAGATGTTATGATGTTTATAAGCTTAATGCTTCTTTTATTTGTTTTCAGATCTAATGAGGCTCTGAGGAACTTAAAAGCATTTCTAAATCACCAGTTTTGTACATTATTATCTGAAAAGCCATCATAATTATCTACTCTGGCATTCAAATCACCACATATTACGATTTTTTCACATGCAGTTGTGGCCCATGTCCTATGGATAAGATCATCCAATGTTTCCCAAATATTAGAATCAAGAAATTTAGAATTACAGGGAGATATATAAACATTGATGAGACAGAAATCAGTAGAGCTCAGTTTTATGTAAAAAGTTTGTGAGAAGGAATTTGAAAATAATAGGTCAGCTGACATATCTTTCATAATCTTGATCCAAGTGACAAGGCCTCCAGAAAGTCTGTCAAACTTAGATTGCTTGTTACCAAGAAGCTGATAAGTGGATTAACCATTAAGTATAACATCATTTACTGGTGAATGCCAAGTTTCCTGTAAACATATAATTAAAGCTTGATTCATAAAGTCCATACAGTCTTTATCTGCAAATTGTGTTACCAGTCCAGCTATATTCCATGATATGATCAATAGATTTTCTTTTAGATCTGATACATTAGCCCCTGTTATGGGGATAGGACTCATCTGTCAATCGCCCTGCTCACCAAGTACATTCAAACGATCTGAAGTTGAGATATTATACTCTATTTCTGATTTGCCTGACTCTACCCTGACTCTGTTTTGCATGTCAGATATAGAATATTTGAAATTGGCTGGCCTGGTGGCGCTGAGGGTTGAGGTGCTGGACACCACACCTCGCACCATGCCGGCAACCCGGGTTCGGGAGCGGACTTGGGGACCTGGGGGTCGGCCGGGGGGGGGGGAGAATGGCTGAGCATCCGACGACGGCTCGCCTTCTCCAGGGGGGAGGGTGGGGATTCAACCTAGGTGAGCAGTGACCTCTGGTGGAGGCTGGGGGCATGACAGCGCATCTGCGCTTCAGGGGTTTGATTGGTTGCGGGTGAAGGCCTGCAGACCAGTCACCTCTAGGGGCTGCATTGTCTAGGGGGGAGGATGTTGTGGATGTTGGCGCTTGCGTCTTGATGTCGGGGGCTGGCAATATCCCTTACAGAACAGGGAAAAACACCCCTCAGAGCTGGAAAGATGGAGCGCTGAGCCGGGTCCCAATGTGCAGTGCCTGCCTGTCACCCCAGGACCCTCACAAGACTTGAAGGATTCGGGGCTGGCCCACCCCGCCTCAAATTTCACGAGACTGGATGGAGGGACTGGAGGTTGCAGTGTAGGCACTGGTAGGGGCAGGCTTAATGGGCGACTGCCGACGGACCGGCTCTGTAGGGCAGTAGGAGGGGAAAAATAGAAATTAAAAAAAAAAAAAAAAGAATATTTGAAATAGTGATTCTCATCTGAAGAAGAGACTCCGTTGCTACCTGCAACATGGTCAGTAGGGACAATATAAAGTCCCATTGCATCAAGTATGGGAAGATTGTAGCCAGCCCGGTGGCGCTGAGTGTTGAGGCGCTGGACGCCACACCTCGCGCTGCACCGGCGACCCATGTTTGGTAATGGACTCGGACCACTGGGTGCTGGCAGGGGGAAGGAAGGATTGAGCATCCTGCCACAGCTCTCCTTCCTTCGGGGGTGGGCGAGGGATATGCACCACGCTGAACTGACAGCCAGCGGAGGCTGGGTGTTCGGCAGGGTGCGAGCATCTACATTGGAGGAGAGAGCCGGTGGACGTCTGCATGTCAGGGCATTGACATCATTGCACGTCCGACTCTCTGAGGCAAAAATCAGGGGAAAAAATTCAAGGGTCCTCCCGCCTCTATGAAGCCCTCCCCGGACTTCAATCAGCCTGTGTCACGGATCCCCAACTAGATATTAGTTCATGAGGCTGGATAGGGGCCCCAGCTCCATGGCCCAGCCCTCCGGGGGAAAGCCGGGGGTGACTGGGGGAACGCGTTATCGACAGCAGGTGGAACACCGGAGCCATGACCAGGGCGGATACTTGGCAAGGGAGCCCTGCAAAAAAAAAAAAGTATGGGAAGATTGTGCAAAATGTTTTCATACAAACTAATATATTTTGCTGTAATCTGAAATTGGTCAGTTTCAAGGTCAAGGTTGCTAGCCTTGCTTGTAGAGCAGAAAGCAGCTAACTAAAAGAAGCTACATTTTCTTCTTAATTTAAAACTTATATCTCAGTAGGAGTCAGTGTCAGCTAAGATTAAGTAGACAGATAACTTTATTAGAAGTAGAAGGGGTCTTATTTAGGGTTAAAAAAAGAAAAGAAAGAAAGAAAGGCAGTGTGTGTTCTGTGCAGGGTAAGGTACTGTATCAGGTGACTTTGCTAAACCAGTAGGAGGAAAGAGAGCTTACCTGGGGGTGTGGTTTAGACACTAGAAAAGCAGGTGAGTCAAATTACAACTTCCTGTTGCTAGCCTTTTTTCTTAGAAATTGCCCTCCATCCCACCCCTCCACGCACCCACCCACCCAAAGCCAGTTCTACTTTTATAGCCACTGATTTAACTGTCAACAGGAACTTCCTGTTTGGTAGTAGGAAGGAAAGGATCATAGAGAAACATTGGTTTTGTCAACCCTGAAGTAGAAAAAGTAGCTCACTCTCCCCCCCAGCTGCTAGTAGTGTGATATTGAGCAAGAAAGAAGGAGACTACTGAAGAAGATAGGAAGTTGCTATCCCAGAACAGAAAGGGTGAGAGTTGTAAGGAGAGGAGAGAGTAAGCATCCAGAGAAACAGTACAGGGGACACAAAATAAGACATGATAGGAGTGGTGCAGTGCAATGGCTGTGGGGCGGCAGTGTTCCGGGAGACATTCTGGAGGCTGCGATGCTGCCCTATTTGCTTGCACCTCTCTGGTCTGAGAGAGGAGGTTGCCCGTCTCCAGGCTGACCTGGCTAGGATTCGTGAAACCTCCTCCCCCACCCAGGGACCACCAGGGCCAATGCCACTACCTCAGAGGTTGCCAAGAAAAAGGAGTGGCTGGACCAGGGTGGGCTCAAGGAGGGAGAGGGTGGTGGAACAGAGTTGCATCCCTCCAGCTGTACCTCTTCACAATTCATTCACTCTTCTGGTGGATAGTGGTTCCTCTATGGAGGCACCTGTAGTGGAGACCATGGAGGATGCTGGGGACCTTCACAAAGAGACCCAAGGAGGGTGGCATGGGACCCCAGGGAAAGGAAACAACTCCTGGTGGGGACTCAATCATTAGGGGGTAGAAATGGGGATGATGGGGAGAGGGAGGTAAGGTGCCTTCCTGGCGCCACGGCTTGGAGGGACAGGGAAGCCCTCAGGATCGTGGGAGAAGCTGCATGAGGGAGGGAGCTGGATGTCATTGTCCACCTGGGGACAAATGACCTGGCTAGGAATAGGATCTGAGCAGTGCAGAGGAGTTTGTAGAGTTGGGAAGGGCCTTAGACAAAGTGGCGACACGGTAACCTCTCGGAGGTGCTGCCTGTCTATGGCAAGGAGATGCTAGGCACTCTCACCAGGAATTCAATGAGTGGTTGAAAACTGGTGTGGAGCTCAGGGTTTGGCTTCATTGGGGACTGGGAGCCACCTGGAGGAATGCAGACCTATACTGGTGCGATGGTCTGCATCTGTCCAGGGGGGGAACCAGGATCCTAGGTGAGAGGTTTAAATGCTTCATTGGCAAGCATTTAAACTAGCCAAGGGGGGAGGCACTGAAAAGGAGCTGGGAAATCCGAGCCTCCTCCCACAAAACATGGTGATTAGTGAAGTAAATGCCAGGGTACAGAAGTTATTAGGGAGCAGAACAGATTTAAATGTAAAACAAGGCAAAGGCAGTAAGGACAGAAATGGGGCTAAAAGGGGTAAGGCTATCAAAAAGTGGAGGGTGATGAGTACCAATGCCCGTAGTCTGTGTAACAAGCTCCCTGAACTAGTGGCCTTGATGGAAGAGGGTTGCCTGGATATTGTGGCAGTCACAGAAACATGGTACAGAGAACCATAAGATGGGATGTCAACATACCAGGATACACAATCTACAGGAGGGACAGTGAGGGTAAAAGAGGAGGAGGAGTAGCTCTCTATGTAAAGGAAGGGATCAAAGCAACAGAACTAAAGAGAAAACAGGGAGCAGATGAGGCACTTTGGGTCACCCTGGAGACAGGAAATGGCACCACAATCCGCATGGGGGTTGTATACAGACCCCATCTCAGGGGGAGGGAATGGACAAGGAAATGATAGAAGGCTTTCTTAGAATGGCAGAAAAAGGGGAGATATTGTTGATGGGGGACCTGAATATGCCAGATGTTAACTGGAGCACCTTTGCTGCAGGCACATCCAAGAGCAGAGTCATTCTTGATGCCCTACAGGGGCATGTCTCAGACAGCTAGTATTGGAACCGACTCGGAAGGAGCAATCTTAGACCTGGTACTTTCAAATGGGGATGGAGAAAGAATCTCAGATTTAGAAGTGGGTAGCCATCTGGGAACAAGTGACCACCAAACAGTGTGGTTCACGATAAACACAACCATACAATCAAGCCATACGAAAGCAAGAGTACTAGACTTTAGGAGGGCTGACTTTGGAAAATGAGAGAGTGCCTCAGAAAACACTAGCAAACAGGCAAGAAGGAGGGTGGAGGAACAATGGGAAGTGATCAAAACAGCCATCACAGAGGCAACAAGCCTGCGTAAAAAATCAATAAAACACAACGAAGAAAAAACCTCTATGGTTCAAAAAGAGGTGGCAGGGAAAGTTAAGGAGAAAAGGAGCATTCAGGAAATATAAGGAAACACAGAGGAGCAGGACAGAGAACTTTATCAGTTAAAGCAGAAAGAGGCTGGAAGGTAGTCAGAATAGCAAAAGGCCCAAACGAAGAAAGGATAGCCAATTCTGTTAAGAAGGGGGATAAGACCTTTTATAGGTACATTAGGGAGCGAAGAAAGACCAAAGGAGGGATACTGAAGCTTAATAAAGGAGAGGGAATGTGGGTAGAGGGTGACAGTGAAAAAGCAGGGTTACTGAATGAATATTTCTGCTCAGTATTCACAAAGGAAGAGGAGGGGGAGTTACCTAAACCAAACAAGAGAAACACTCTGAAGACAGGGGTTGATACCAGTCCATTTACAGAAGAAAGGGTTCTGAATGAACTTATAAAATTGAAGGTGGACAAAGCAATGGGGCCTGATGGATTCACCCAAGAATTCTAAAAGAACTAAGGGTAGAACTAGTGACATCGCTTGACTACTCTCTTTAACAAATCATGGGAGGATGGGGTAGTACCCAAGGACTGGAGGAGGGCAGATGTAATTCCTCTTCACAAAAGTGGGAGCAGGACAGAGGCAGGAAACTACAGACCAGTTAGTTTGACCTCAGTGGTAGGAAAATGATGGAATCACTTCTGAAGGAAAGAATTGTTGAGTACCTTGAGGCCAGTGGGGACAGGACCCAAGGCAGCATGGATTCACGATGGGAAGGTCATGTCAGACGAATCTAATAGATTTCTTTGACTGGGTGACCAAAGTAGTAGATCAGGGAGGGCTGTGGACATGGCCTACCTAGATTTTAGCAAGGCATTTGATACAGTCCCCACAAAAGATTAATACACAAGATAGCCAGCCTTGGAATGGGTCCCAAGGTGGTAGCCTGGATAAAAAATTGGCTAGACAACAGGACGCAAAGGGTAGTAGTAAATGGAGTACACAGTGAAGAAAGGAGGGTTACTAGTGGGGTACCACAGGGTTCGGTACTGGGACCAGTCCTTTTTAATGTCTTTATAAGTGACATTGCAGAGGAACTGGAAGGAAAAGTATGTCTCTTTGCAGATGACACAAAGATCTGCAACAGGGTTGATACACAGGATGGAGTAGAAAGGATGAGAAGGGACTTGGCAAGGTTGGAGGAATGGTCAAATGTATGGCAGCTAGATTCAATGCAAAGAAGTGCAAGATAATGCACCTGGAAACAAAAACCCAGGGAAGCGTACACAATGGGGTGAGATACTGACAACAGTAAAAATGGAAAGGGACCTGGGAGTAATTATATCAGATGACCAAAGGTGGGAAAGCAATGTGAGGCGGCAGTAAGGAAGGCTGGAGGGATACTGGGATGCATAGGAAGAGGCATCAATAGTAGAAAACAGGAAGTTGTTATCCCTCTGTACAGACAGTTGGTGAGACCCCATCTGGAGTACTGTGTACAGTTCTGGAGACCCCATCTCCGACAAAGACATAGACAGAGTGGAGGCTGTCCAGAGGAGGGCACCAAAATGGTGCAGGGTCTGCACCAGAAGACATCTGAAGAAAGACTAAAGGAGCTTAATATGTATACTCTTGAGGAAAGAAGGAGAGAGGGACATGATAGAAACTTTCAAGTACCTCAAGGGAATTAACAAAGTCCAAGAGGGTAGCATCTTCCAGAAAAGAGATGTGCAAGAACAAGGGGCACAATTTGAAGATGGGGGCGGCTCAGGGGTAATGTGAGGAAGTATTTTTTCACTGAGAGGGTTGTGGATGCATGGAACAGCCTCCTGAGGAGGTCGTGAGTCAAGAACAGTGGTGGACTTCAAGAATGCATGGGACAGGCATAAGGCAGTCCTAGGGGCGGGTAAGAGGAAGTAAGCTGTTGGTTAACTAGGATCTGCAGCTTATTTGTTAGGTAGGAAAATGGGCAGACTAGGTGGGCCAAGCGGTCCTTATCTGCCGTCAAATTCTATGTATGTTTCTATGTATTACCCATTCTTTGTACTGACAGCGCATTTTGATCTTCTATTAAAATGTTAAGCAGTTGTTCAAATAGGTCTGTTATGATCAGTTTAAGTTTCTTATCATTCTTTTTTTCTGTTCTACATAGGCCATATAAGGACAGCTTCCTTGGCACTGTAAATTCCTCATTAACTTGCTTGTTGGATTTATTACAGAAACCTGTGGGGCTTAAAACATTACTATGAACAATATGAACCCCCACTGGATCCAACAGAAGGGCTCTCTGGAGTATTTTGTCCAGTATACCCTCACCAGACAGTACAATATCAACCTGACCCAAGCTGTTATATGCCTTGTGCCTATGGATTTTAATTATTTTTTATTTATGAAGCTGTAAACTTTAAAACATGTGTAAACAGGTTAAATCTAGCATTTTTCAGCTTACTCTGGTTTTCATTCGGGATAAGTTTCAGAACAAAAATGCTGATATTTCCTATTTCTCAGTTTGGGACTGATTCAGTTGTTTCCTATTAATAAAGTCCACTGAGCAACCCTGTGACTTCAGACATTTATTATTTAGCCATATTTGATTAACTGTCCTAGCATTAGAACAAAATAGAAACATACATTTTTGGCCTTCAAAGTCCTTGTCATCCCAGAGTTGAACTATATCACTTTCGACAATATCAGAACCTGTGGCTGCCCTTAGTAGGTGCGCATTCTGCTTTTTGTTTTGATCCGCTTTAAATACTTTATTCCAGTGATAACCGTATAGACATATAAATGCACAGTCCAGCAAATCAATCAATTTCTTTTCATCTGGAAGCTTGGTAGTTAAGAAAGCCTCATTACGTCCTTTTTTTTTTTTTTTTTTGGGCTACACCATCAGTAATATACTGAGCCTCGGTGTACAGTGTTTGCCAGTCTTCTCTAAAATTTGTTAAATCATCCCTAAAAAGGTCCAGTTGTTGGTTAATTAAGTGTATGGAGCCCACTAGCTCCTTACTGGTTGGACTGTGTTCTTTACTTAGTCCTTCTTTATCAACATGCTTAATTTTCTGATCCCCTGTTATACGCGCACTATCTTTTTCCCCATTTTCAGTAAGCACACTTGGTGCATTATTGGTAACTTTAATTTTTCCTTGATTATTGTGTGTTACCTTAGAAATACTGGCATCCAAAACGGAACTGAACATCAGCTCTCTTTTTCTTTGCTTTCTTATTCTGTTTCCCTAACTACTTCTTTGTTTTGCTGGTGAATCAGGGATATAGATTGTAGAGAAATCTGGTCTTGCCTGAGAGGTGTCAGAAAGCAATATGGAGGGAGACCCCGCCAGAGGAACTAGTTTATCCAGTTTGTGAAGTGCATATCTATTCTGCAGCCATTTATGGCAGTATTACATTTGAGGGTCTCCATTTCATTACAGACCCCCAGTAACTTATCAAGAATCATTAAATGAGCTGCATTGGGGTCCCTCACAGATTTTTTAAGTTCTTCATCCAGGCTAAATGGGTAAGGTGCAAAAGAGACTTTGATTCTATGATTCCCCAAACCAGAGCAGCAATGAGAGTTAAAAAAGTTTTCTTGTTGATTTTAGAATCTAGCTTTTGTAATCCAACTATGGCTTCCTGTATGTCTTCTGTTATACCTTGTAAATCAGCGGGCCAGTTGGTGCTTTTCCCATTTTTGCAGGGTTCAGGCTCTGGGGGAAAAAGCAAGAGAATTTTTGAAAAAGAGTTATAATACAAGCCGGCCTGGTGGCGCTGAGGGTTGACGCGCTGGACACCACACCTCACACCATGCTGGTGACATGGGTTTGGACGGAAGCCCGGGCCGCCAGGGGTTGGCAGGGGAGGGCTAGGATTGAGCATCTGTAGGACTGCTCTCCTATACCACCGCTCTCTGGTGGCCCCTGGTGATGACTGGGGGGGTACCAACAGAGCGATGGCAGCAAGGGGCCGGAGTGCAGCAGATGTCAGCATGTACTGCCCAGGCATCATTGCACACCTGCTTTCTGTAAGGGGTGAAAAACAGGTGGAAAAATGGTAGAGCGACGATCTGGCAGCTGATGGCCGCGCTGGCACCCCGGTTCCCGGGAGGATCCTGCTACAGAGTAGCGTGAGTGATAATGGCCAGCTCTGTGGGGGTGCCAGACTGGGCCCAGGGGGGGTGTGTGTGCAGGCGGCCGGAGAAAACGGAGATCCACTCTGCGAGGAGGACAAAAAAAAAAAAAGAGTTATAATACAGATCTATCGAAACTTCCTTTGTAGTTTTTTTGGTTTGATTGATAACTTCTAAAATTTTTTTTGACCGTCAATATTGACGTGTCTGTCAGACTGCTATATTCATTGCTATTTTCATACATTTGGGAAAAGGAGTCATCCTCCTTAAACATTTTCGGAGTTTATGAAAGTCTGGAGAATTCCTGACTAGTCCCAGAATTCCCCTGCTGAAGATTATTGCAACAGATCAGGGACACATTTGGTATAGAAACATTTTCTGCCTGAATTAAGCTTTCAGCTGTTTTTTTCTTCGCTGAAATAGTTTCTATTAAAAACTCATTAATTCTACTTTGCTTAGTTTTTGGTTGTATCTCACTATTTTTGCAATCCTTAGCAAGTACAACTTTAGTTTTTTTCTTGGTTAAACTACTGTCTTTTTTGGATGTTTTAGGCTTTTTAGTTACTATCCCCCTCCCTTTTTATTTTTTTAGGGGGCACTGTACTCCGAAATGCCGACCCCTTAGAATTAGCTGACTCCTGTCTAGAGATAGTAATAGCAGTATCCAGCATAGTAATTTGCTCTTTACAGGTATTGATAATATCCTTGTCTGGAGCAAATTCCTGTATTTCTAAGGGGCAATCCTGTAATTCTGTCTCTGCCTCCATGGCTGCTTGTTTTCTGGTGCAAACCATTACAGTATGGAATCGGGACTGATGCTATTCAATAAATTGTAAATATATCAGAAATTTAAAAGAAAAGACTGAATCTAAAATACAACGATTTACAACAACCCAAGTAAACTCTAATGCACAAATCCCTAGTATATTGCACTGTCCAATTGCAGTCAAATTTCCCAGCGTAAACTGTAAATACGGACACTCTGCAAATATTAGGCAATTCTAATTCATTTATTCTTTAAAATAAATTACCTTTTCACTTATGAGAATCTTTATGTGGTGTTTCCCTTTTTGAAATCCTGTAACCCAAGTCATTGAGCTAGACCAAGTTCTTGTTCTTGAGAGAAAACACCAGGACGTATATCTTAAGTCAAACAGTTCCCTTTTTCTTCACCATATAGCAGTTTTGACTCTTAAGATTCTTACTAGGTCAAGTCCTTTCAAGTTCTTTCACCATTCAAGTTGGCAAGTATGTTAATAAAATACAAAATCACACATGCCCACACAATGCAAAGCATCATGGGCTGCATATGCAAATCACCACAGAAGTTATGCTGGTTCAACTTTAAGCAGAATTGCATGGTGCCAAAAGGCCTCTCACATAGTTTGCAAAGGGTACTAACATCTGTTAGATAATGGGTAAATTCAAACTCGCTTCCTGATTGGTTCAAACAGCCTGGCACCCGGGCCGTTATTTCTTAACAACGGCCCGCTCAGAAAAAGTGCCAATTCGGGGTGCTCTATTACTAAAACTATCCTTGGGCATCCCGAATTTCGAAACTCGCCAGCTTCCGTTTTTGCCCCACTCGCTTAGTGTCATCTGCAGCTCAGTCCAAAAGAAATGTACGATACTAAATGTTTTTTTTTCCCCTTAATTACTGAAATTTCTTTACTAAGCTCGGTCGCGCTTCCTCTCAAAATACTTGTACACTGACTTCCAGAGTTGCGAGGTGTCACATGTCACAATTCAGCAAAAGAAAAACGTAGAGGTACTTATCTCAAAATACCTAGAAGCAGGCAATTCGAATTCAAATAAACGGGTCTTATCTCTGTTTGTCTGTGACTTGGGGACAAACAAGACAGAAATCGAGCCGACAAGCTGAAGAACCACCTCTCCTGTCTTACTGTGTGGAAAATGAAAGCAACAGCACAAGCTTATGGCACTCATAGAAACACGGCAGCACCCTCCTGTGGTCATTCACTACTGCAGGGATTACTTTACAAGAACACTTATTTTTTAATTTTTTTTATATACAAATATTTATTATATAGTTTTCCAAAACATTACATCTATATCCCATTATCTAAGTGTAATAATACCCTCCAGGGTGGGCGTTATGGTATATAACGGACCTTCCAGGGGCTATAAGGCCCTCCGCCTGCGGCGTCGGGCCTCATTACGCCCCTGAGCGGTCCGTTATATCCCAATAACGCCCACCCTGTTGGGTATTATTACTTACTTAGCACCCTTTGCAAACTGTATGAGAGGCCTTTCAGCACCATGCAATTCTGCTTAAAGTTGAACCAGCATAACATTCTGTGGTGATTTGCATATGCAGCCCATGATGCTTTGCATTGTGTGGGCATGTGTGATTTTGTATTTTCTTGAAACTTGGCTTCCCAGCCAAGTGCTCTTTGGGGTAACCCCTGCCTCAGTGTTTGCGCACAGTGGTTCTTTGTCTTTTAAGTATGTTAATAATCTTTTTAACTCAGTCACCTTTAATAGGGCACCTTTCTCAGCTGTGAGGTAATTGCAGTGCCTGTAGCTTTAATCACTGATTATGCAATCTTCTGTCATGAGGGTCAACAGGTTTACTATGCTTTGCGCTAGTGGTCATTTCAACTCCTTAACTTCCACCTTAAAATAGGCTGATTTTGTATAGTTCACTGGGGCAAACACAGAGAGAAAAAAGAGTGAAATTCAAATGTTGCTCGCCTTACATCCCCTGGCCCTGTTTACCTATTTCAAGTAAAGGGTCTTAACTCAATAATTAATCTGTAATATCCTGTCTAGTAGGCATTAATATAAAATTGTTCAAACCGTTTGCAAAAAGGCTACTTTTAGTACAATAGCAATGCAATTCTAAAACTGGAGTTGCCCTTCTCCTGCTGCTCTTCTATCTCGTTACATGGCTGAGTTGACACAAACTGCTATCCTTAAAATGCCACTGACCATTAACAGATGAAATTCTATACTTGCTATTGGTCTTCCGAACAGATATGGCATGGCAAGCGCCAGCTATATTACTACAGAAGTTATCCGTTGTCTATCGTCCGTATCTAAGCGGCATTTAGCAATGTTAAACGGTTTCTTCAGATGCTAGTTAGTAGGTACGTGACTAATGTTCAGGTGAGGCAATGAACTGTGTCACTGACTTTGCACATGCACTTTTCAAGGGTCAGCCCACGTGACTGAGATTGGCCAATGTGGTTATGGCACGAAATTTCAAATAACTACCTATTCAGTATCTATATACTGCCCTATACTGCTAAAATTAGTGATAATTAAGAACTTAAAAGGAACACTACTCCATTTATACTGCAGGTCCAAAATAAAATTCAGACTGCATGATATTCGGACAACAGCCCAATAGTCCCCCCCTACAAAAGCACAGTACGTGCAATAAAAACCCACAAGAACAAGATGGCAGGTGATTCTGTTGAAAAAAAAAAAGAATATATAAAACCATATAATTCAAAATATCCCTTTACTGGTAGGTGCTGGGTACAGTCTAAGAATGGTGCGCTTCTGCATTTTCCAGGTGTCTTTTCAGCCGTCTCGACTGGCCTTTTGCCACACACTGCAGTCCCACTCCAATAACGGGGCAGCCCCGTGCCACCAGTCAGGCCTTCCTCCTGTAGTGGGACAAAAATAACACAGACAAAATCTGCACAACAGGAGACTTAGCACAAAGTTGGACTGAAAAGGAGATAAGCTTTCAAAGCATAGGTGGCATACCTTATCTAAATCTTGTTTTTAGCAATGTCTCTCTGCTTTTCTGTACTTCTCCACAGGACAGAGAGTGCATAGCCAAGCATCCACCTCTCAATAGCTCCTCCTAATCATCACAAATGTGTGCAGTCAATCACCATCCTGGCACATCCTGTAGATGCCCAGTGTGTTGCTTAGTGACTACTCTCATTGTAAAACTCTATTTGTTCTGAACAACTTTGGGGCGTGTTGTTTTTGTGTAGCTTTTATAGTTTTCAAGATATTTAGATTTGTTTGGCATGTGTGCACATACACTTGCAAACAGCAGACCCTATTTTTCTCTCTGAGTGTGAACACGCTATTAGACATGCCAAACAAATGTAAATATCTTGAAAACCATACAAGTTACACATACACAATCAGTGTCTCAATTGTTTACAAGAAAAATACCTTTACAATTAGGGTAATCACCAAGCTGAACTCTGTATAGTTTTTAAAATACAGCTATCTCTACTGTTGTGAACTGATTGTAAAGCAGTGCTACTGAATCTATGGTCCCGGCTACATCACAGTCACATGAGACAGGATGCATTGTAGGAACAAGGAAAGCAATAAAACTTGCTGAGATGGCGATCCCCAGGGGTCGCAGCAGGTTAATTTAGGAAAAACTCCTTATAGCAGACAGAGGGAAGGACACACTAGGACTTTGCACACAAATCAAAACACTCTGCATAACATATGTTTTTGCAAATTTTGGGTATACGACTCCTTTAATGCTTTCATTGCATGAAACCACCCAACAAGCAGCTGAGCAGCCTCATGATCAACCCCAAGTTTCTACTTCCTCCACAGATGGAAACATGCAAAACAACTCCCTCCCACTACCAAGTATCCTGCCCACCTCCGAGTATTTCCCTATGCACTGTCTATAGAAAAGCAACACCCTCTCACTGCCAAGTATCCTGCCCATCTCCCGATCGTCTCCCGGTGCCCCGTCCATGAAAAGTAACTCCCTCCCACTGCCAAGTATCTTGCCCACCTCCCAATTGTCTCCTGGTGCCCCATCTGTGAAAAGCAGCTCCCTCCCACTGCCAAATGTCTTCCAGTGCCTCGTCCATGAAAAGCAACTCCCTGCCACTACCAAGTATCCCGCCCACCTCTAGATTGTCTCCCAGTGCCCCATCCATTAAAAGCAACTCCTTGTCACTGCTAAGTATCCTGCCCACCTCCTGATTGCCCCCCGGTGACCCACCCATGAAAAGCAACTCCCTCCAACTGCTAAGTATCCTGACCACCCCTTGGTTGTCTCCTGGTGCCCCCTCCATGGAAAGTAACTCCCTTCCACTGCAAAGTATCCCGCCCATCTCTCGAATACCCCCTGATGCCCTGTCCATGAAGAGGGACTCCCTCCCACTGCCAAGTATCCTGCCCACCTCTCGATTGTCCCCCGGTGCCGTGTCCATGAAGAGAAACTCCCTTCCACTGCCCAGTGTATACCCACTTCCCATGCTCCTTTCAAACACCTGAAATAAAGAAAACTATCCCTCGTAGTTTTTTCTTTTTATTCCCTGTAAAAAAAGATAATAGTCCATCAATGTCTGTTGCTGCTGCTTCCCCTGCTGCTGTTACCTTCCCCCCACCCAGCATCCACTACCCTATACCCCCTACCCTTACTTACCTACCGGGAGTCCAACGCTGTACTCCTCTCTGGACTTGAGACACATCTTGACTCTTCAACATCAGACTGGGAACAATGGAAATCAGGTATTGTGTGGTCAGTGTGTTTCAGTGCATTTTGAACTTGTACACTTAACCTGTCACTTTTTAATATTTTCCCCCAAATTTTCAACATGGCTTTTTTGGGACCCTACCTCGCGTACAACGTAGATGAAATTTTTCTAATTCGCCTGAAGAATGACTTTGCAGTCACTCCACAAAACCACCTTTCATGTGGGAACTGAAAATGTTCACCTACCTGGTTCATGAGGTGGGATCATAAGAAGACTACAGTATGTTGAAGATTTGGGGTCAGAATATTTAAAAATAAAATTATGAGGGTGTGTTGAAATCTTTCATTGCTCGCTCATAACTTTGGCAATTGTCAATATTTTGACACCAAATTTTCAACATAGCCATTTTTTCACACTACCTCATGAATGTGACAGGTGTCATTTTTCAAACTGTGGCCAAATGTGTTTTTGCACTTGTGGCGCAGAAAGACATCTTGTCTGGTATTGTATACAGTAAATAACACCTGTCAGGTTCAGAAGGAGGGGTCATAAAAAGAGTGTGTTGAAAAGTTAGGGTCAGTATGTCACAAAACAACAAAGTGTCATCTGGAAAGAGTTGCATGTTATTTGTCATACTTGATAATGGCCATCTGTGGTGCTTGTGTGGTCTTGTCCTTTTGCTGCTGGGGAAGGGGTCCAGAGTTGAGGTTGGAAACCCTAACACAACATTTCCTGACTTTTGTGGCATTTAGTGGAACCCTAACTGGTGCATTAATGCAGTTTTTTTGCAGTGAATTTCCTTTCTTTTTTAAATAGTGGAATCACCATATCCTCATTTCTGCAGGTCCATTTGGGATCTCCATGTACAGATGCAGAAGTACTGGGCCCTCCAGGTCATGCTCTTCTGTGTGGCTACAGATGCAGAGAATTCATGGGGCTATCTAGGGGGATGCAAAAGTGCAGGGCCCTTTGGCCCCTGTGCTTCCATGTCGCTACAGATACAGATGTGCAGGGCCAAGAGTCCATCTGTTAGCCGAAGCCCAGGGCACTCTGAAAGCTACAGGTGCCGAGTTGCAGGGCTGTGTGGGTCCTATGCCAAGAGAAGACTTCTCTTCACTATATGGTATTTGGACCCATACGACCAACCCTGCGACTTTCTTTTCCAGGCTGGGGGGGTGGTGTCTCATAGCAGTGCCGTTCCCCAGCCCACGGCCCATCAAGCTGGCTCACTTAGCTCACCCCAGACTCCGCTCACCAGCACAGGATCACAAAGGACCATCATCTGGGTCAAAAGCCAGCCCTGCACACATTTCTTAATAAATGTTTTTGTTTCTAAATTTTGACCTAGATGTTTTTGTTTCTAAATTTTGACCTAGATGTTCAATATAGTCATTTTATGTGTCCCCCCCATTATAAAGATGAAATGTGGCATTTATAAAATACTCACTAAAATGTCACTTTGTGCCACAAATGCGAAAAGACATTTTGGCCAGGATCTGAAAAAACACACGTCACATTCATGAGGTGAACAAGTATGGAAACATTTCAATGTACATTCATAACTTTGTTGTTTTTTAATATTTTGACCCCCCAAATTTTAACATAGTCTTCTTATGACCCCATCTCATGAACTTGGTAGGTGGAAATTTTCAAATCCCACCTGAAATGCGAGTTTGCAGAGTGACTACAAAAATCACATTTTGGCCCAGATTTAAAAAATTTCACCTACCCTGTTCATGAGGTGGTGTCCTAAAAAGCCATGTTTAAAATTTGGTGGAGAAATATTGAAAAAAGCAAAGTTATGAGTGAACGTTGAAATATTTCAATGTCCACTCATAACTTGGTCTTTTTACCTTATTTTCAACACAAGAGGTTGAGAGGTATGACCCTACCTCGTGAACCTGTTTGGTCAACATCTTCAAATCTTGCAAGAAAAGTGATTTCACACAGTGAATGCATAATCACCTTTCTTCCCAGATCTGAAAAATTTCTCTTACCTTGTTCATGAAATGCAGTCCCAAAAAGGCCATGATGACAATTTGGTGGAAAAATATGGAAAAAAGACAAAGTTATGAGTAAAAGTTCAAAATGCATTGAAAATACATTTAATATATTTATTTATTTCAATTTGGGAATTACAACCTTTGAGCCAACATAGCTCTTTTACAAAGGATCCAAGTCAGAGAACGAACAGCAATACAATACAATACAAGTACAAACTTTACAGTACAAGAGCATGACATTAAAGAGGTTACACCTAACAATGCGGTTACCAGAGTCACTAAATTGAACTAATGATTTAACAACGCGTGCAGTGGGACTATTAGATTCTGTAATCAGGTATACAGGTTTCCAGAAATAATCAGAAGACAAATAGTTTTGTTACTAAGTGCTAGATGCAGATAGGTTGCAGCCAGAGAAGGCTTAGTCAAGAATAAGTGTGTGGGGGGGAGGGGTGATTGGGGAAGGGGAGGTAGCAGCCAGAGAAGGCTTAGACAAGGAGGTGGGAAATATGTGACGGGGAGGGAGAGGGGAGAGGGTGTGGCAGGAGGTGAGTGGGAGGTAGCAACCAGAGAAGTCTCAGTCATAGAGAATGGGCAGGCATCAATTATGCATCGCAGTCACAGTGGTAGAACTCAGCCAGAAGTTGCCTAAACTCTTTTTTAAAGGGGCCAAGTTTTTCGTGTTGTAAGAGGATTTTGGGTGACAACACTTAACTTATTTCTTCAGTTCGTGATCACGCTTCAAGGAGGACATCTTTTTGGTATAAGAGTGGATCAATGCCAAGGGACCCTCTGTAAGTGAGAGAGGGTTGTGTGGGGATGTGGGGTGGTTACTTTAAAACTCTACTGAATGTGCTGGGAAGCCAAATTTCAAAACCTTATGATCATGGAACCAATTAATATTTTTTTATGAAACATTTGAAAGGCATAGCCTTGGCACAAGCCTCTTCTACCCTGAACGTTTCAGAACAAAATTCAGTACCATCTAGGCTGTAGATGAGTGCAAAAAAAATGGCAAAAAAGAGCCAAAAGTAAGGCTTTTTTTGTATTTGCAACAGGACAGGGAAGAGTATAGCAACAAAACAAGGGAGGCAAGCAATCTAGTACAATTGGCTAAGGTCAAGAAGAAACTGCAGCTGGCAGAGGGGGTAAAAATGGGGGAGAAGGTCTTCTTCCAGTACCTCAGGGCATAGAGGGATATCAAGGCAGGGACAGTCAAGCAGAAAAAGGAGGAGGGATGGGTGGAGGGCAGTGTAAAAAAGGCAGAGGTACTTAACAAGTACTTCTGTTAAGTTTTCACGAAGGAAAAGGATGGCCCAGTACCCCAGAGAAGAAGAGGAGGGTAGCTGATGTGTGTGTGTGTGTAGAGGAGTCACATATGTGGAGATCTAAATTGATAGGGTGAGGAAGGGTTTAAATGCTGTGAAGGTAGAAAAGTCCCCGTGACCGGCTGGCATACATCCAAGGGTTCTGAGGGAATTAGCGGATGTACTGACAGGTGCCCTGGGGGACCTGTTTAACACCTCTCTAAAATCTGCAGTAGTACCCCTGGACCGGAGAACAGCACATGTATTGCTGCTATATAAGAGTGGGCCGAGGGACAACCCTGGTAGTTATCAACTGGTAAGTCTGACCTCGGTAATGGGGAAGCATATTAATTTGTAAAGGAAAAACTGTTGCGCTTTCTGGATGAAAATTGACTCCATGACGATAGGCAGCATGGGTTTGCATCATGGTAGTCTTGCTAGACCAGCCTAATTTATTTCTTTAATTGGGTAACTAGGACAGTGGAGAAGGGCCAAGCAGTGGGCATACTGTATCTGGATTTCAGTAAGGCCTTTGACACTGTTCCCCACAGGAGAATGATCAGTAAGCTGGAGGACTTGGGGCGGGTGCGGGGGCATTAGGGATGGAACTGACTAGGTGGGTAAAACACTGGCTACAAGATAGAAACCAGAAGGTGGTGGTCGGGGGTTCTTTGATGCTAGACCAGTCACTAGTAGGGTCCCACAGGGCTTGATGCTCGAGCCAGTGTTATTCAACATGTCCATCTTCATCACCGACATTGCTGATGGGGTATGCCTCTTTGTGGATGACACAAAGCTCTGAGGGTGGACACAGAAGATGGAGACAGGACATTAGGGAGGACCTGACTAAACTGGAGAGATGGTCAGGTATTCAGCAGCTGGGAATAAATGCAAAAAAAAAAAAAAAATAATAAGGTAATGCACTTGGGGGCGAAGAACCCAGAGAACACATACTGGGCTGGGAGGTCTGCAGGTCACCAAGTCAGAGGAGGAGAAGAAAGACTTGGGTGTGATCATTACGAGTGACCTGAAGCACTCAGCACATTGCAAGAGAGCAGTGGCCAGAACACATCAGATGCTGGGAAATATAGCCAGAGGTGTAACCAGTAGGAAGGCGGAGGTCATCCTACCACTGTACAGATCACTGGTTAGGCCATATCTGGAGCATAGTGTTCATTATTGGAGCCCTTACCTAAAGAAAGACATCAACTGACTGGAGACTGTACAGAGAAGGGCAGCCAAGATGATCTAGGGACAACAAAGCAGGCCTTATGAGAAGAGGGTCGGAGATCTCAACAGGTGCTTCCCGAAGGATAGGAGGGAAAGGGATGACATGATCAAAACCCTGCTAATGAAAACACTGGTTGAGTATCCTGAATCTTGTAGACTGCAAGCCCATAGGCAGCATGGATTCATTGTTGGGGGCGGGGAGGGGGAATCATGCCAACTAATCTTATGGATTCCTTTGACTGGATCAGGGAAGACATTGGACGTAGACTATCTGGGCTTCAGTAAGGCATTTGCACTGTGCCATACAGGAGGCTAATAAAGACTCTGAGCAGCCTTGGGGTGGGATTTAGAGTGGTGAATTGGCTTACAAACTGGTTAACGGATAGGAAACCAAGGGTGATGGTAAATGGCAGTCACTTGAATGATGGAGAAATGACCAATAGGGTGCCGAAGTGCTCAGTACTGGGATCGGTCCTCTTCACTGTCTTTGTAAGTGACATTGCTGAGAAACTGGAAGGGAAGGTATGCCTTTGTACAGATGATATCAAAATCTGCAGTAGGGTGGACACTCTGGAGGGGGTGGAAAGAATGAGCAGTGATCTGGAGAAATACAAGGAGTGGGCTAAAAAGCATGGCAGTTGGGGTTCAATGCCAAAAAGTGCAAGATGATGCACCTAGTGCATAGGAACTCAAGGCATTGATTATCAGATGGTGGTGAGGTACTGACAGACGCTAAACAGGAAAGGGACCTTGGGGTTATCATATCTGATGACCTCAGGGTGGCAGGGCAGTGTGACAAAACAGTGGGTAGGGCTAATTTGATACTGGGGGCATAGGGATTTGTGTATCTAACAGGAGGAGGGAGGTGGTGTTGCCACTCTATCACTCACTGGTAAGACCCCATCTGGAGTGCTGTGTCCAGTTTTGGAGGCCGCACCTCAGAAAGGACATAGATAGGGTGGAAGCAGTCCAGTGGAGGGCAGCTAAAGTGGTGCTGGGGTTGCAGGAGAAGCCCTACAAGGAGAGACTGAGGGATCTGAACATGTACACCCTGAAAGAAGAGTGAGAGGGAACTTGATAGAGACCTATAAGTACCTTATGGGGTGAACAGAGTGCATGAGGAAACTCTCTTTCAAATGAGAGAGCACCAGGACCTGGGGGCAAGTGATGAAGCTGGAGGGGAGGAAGTTTAAAAGCGATTTGAGGAAATATTTCCTCATAAAAAGGGCGGTAGACATCTGGAACAGACTGCTAGCATAAGTGGTGGAGGCAAAAACAGTGGGTGGCTTCAAGCATGCATGGGATAGACATAGAAGTGTATTAGAAAGGAGGCAGGGAGATGAGAGTGTCACCGGAGACTAGTTATGGTCTGAGGAGACAGATTAGGCAGGGAAGATCTGTGCAGACTATGTCAGTCCAACAGTCCTTTTCGGTCGACAAATTCTGTGTTTCTGTGTTACGCCCACCGTGTTCTTCTGAAATGGCAATTCTCTTTAAAAGACCTAAAGAGACCCAGTCGACCCCCATTAGTTGATTTTTGGCCTAGTTTTTCAGGAACAAAACAACAAACAACATACATAGCAGTACTTTGAAGTAAATGTATGGGATAAGACATAACAGGTTGTGTGGTTATACGGGAATAATGCAGGCCTTTGATGGTTGTTAGGCATGAGGCATGAGGCATAGCCAAGTGCAGCAACCGCCTGAGAAGTGCATTCCCTTATGGCCCCACACCATGGATGGAGTACTGTATGTTATCCCTGTTATAAAAACAGACTTTTATCTGTTGAAAAAATATGCAGTTCAGTTGCAGTGTGCTGTTGTCAGAAAATAATGAATGGAAGCTAGTCTGTCTGCGCAGCGGTAGTGCTGCTGCTTGTGACATTGGAGACGCAAGTTTGGGAATGAGCTTGAGTCATCGAGGGCTGGTTGAGGGAGAGGAGGATTGAGCAACCCAGAGGACACTGTCCTCCTCTCAGGAGGAAGGGTTATAGCTGTCGCCTTGCAGCCATCACCAAGTGATAGTGCAGACAGGGGCTCAAATTAGGGAGGGGAGATGCCTACAGAGATGGATGCATGACACACTTCTGGTTAGTGCGGCCTCGTGTAGCAGTGTAGACCCTACAGCTGGCAGAATGATGCCGCTCCCACTCTAGAGGCCCTGCACTGCCGACCTTGGCTCCTTAACTCTGGACTGAGCTTGAACTTCGGCAAAAGCAAGGCCCACCCCTGGGGTAAATCAGGGAAGAACAAGGAGTCGAGAGGTAAGTCCAGGAGAAGGTGGGTGACGGCACTGGGAGTGGGAGGCATATGAAGAGGGCAGGCTGGCAGCAAAAAAAAAATCAGTAATCATGTGATGTGCTTTGACCAGTGAGGTTACAGGATTTTTCATGGCCCATTCTATAAATTCAGATATGGCACAGCAGATTACATTGGTAAGGACATGTGATATTCCAACAAAGATAGGCTGTTGCCTTTTTTTGTGTTTTGGACAATACACCCATAACAGTATCTGCAGGTTGCACCCTCGCCTCTGAGGCTGGAAGATCAGGAGGAGGTAGTGGGTTCTAGCCCCAATTCAGGGACTGGGGTAAAATTCCAATACTGACACTATAGGACAGCATGAGGTGGGAGCTGTAATACTGAGGTGCCATCTTTCAAGTAAGAGATTAAACTGAGGTCCCGCCTGCCTGCTTTAGTGGTTGTTCAGATGGATGTTAAAGATCCCATGGCATTTCTCAAAAGGAGTAGGGAAATTTTTATTGAAACTAAACTAAACAGAATCAATTAGATCAGAAATAAAGAAAATCATACAAAAACATCAATAGAAAAAAAGAAAAAGAAAATGAAACAAGAAATCATACTGCAGGTTAATGCCAAAATTTAAAAATATTTCAAAAAGGAAACAAGAAGCTGGCCCTATGGTGCTGAGGGTTGAGGCGTTGGACGCCACACCTCGCGCTATGCCAGCGACCCAGGCTCGGGAACGAACTCGGGTTGTCGGAGAGGGGGAGGGCGGAGCAGGATCGAGCATGCCGATGGGCAGCTCTCCTCTCCCGAAGGTGGTGAGGGTAGGTTGGTGCCCCCCCACCATAGTTCTGATCCCACCGGGTGGAGGTCCCGTGGGTAGCTTAGGTGGAGAGGGGGTGGCAAATGGCTACGGGAATCGGAAGGGGCTGAGCTTGCGCCACAGGATGTGTAGCATGCTTCCACACGCTCGCACGGCTGTGTGCCAGGGCCTTGGGGGGGCGGAGAAAACCAGTAAAACCACCTATGTGTCCCAATTGCCAGTTGCCGGGAGGAGGTGACAGGGACCAAACAGCTGGAAGTACAAAAAAAATAAAAAGGAAACAAGAAAAAACACAAAAGGAATAAAAAAATGACATAAAAAGAAAACCTTGAAAGGGAAACCAGTACTGAAATTCTGTAAAGAAACCTAACATCACATCCACTGACTACATAACAGGTTTGTCAGCAGCAGTTATCCACCATGGCATGTTATGCCACAGGGCTTGCAGCTTCTGTCTCGGACAATTCATATGCATAGACCTCCATAATTTCACAAGTAACTTAAGCCAGTAGCTCGTGCACGTTACTACACTTTTGCTGAATGGGAAAAAAAAAATCTAGTTTTCCAGATATACCATTTAAAACAGGCAAAGATAATAAACACAGTACTACCATGCTATTTTTTCCAGTCCCCATCATATATACCATAAAGAAGCACTTTGTAATTTATCAGCTTAACTACAGGTTCTGCCCAAGTAACAGCTACCAAGTCCCATAGGTTTGAAATATATGGACAATGAGAAAAAGGTGGGGGCCCTACTGCAGACTGTTTGCCGTACTTCTATGCTTTTTATTCACCTGAACATTTAGCCATTCATGGCAGGAGAGTCATTGTATATCTTACATCTTTGGTAGGATTCTGGAGTTGGTCTAAAGGCGTAGCACCTGAGGGACATAAGCAGGGAGCAACGATCAAAAGTATATTCAATCAGAAACTGGGATCCTATAACCCAATGGTACAAGGCCTTCCTGGTCATACTAGACATGTGTCATGGGAAGTTTCCAGGATCTACTGTTACAGAAGGCCTCCTTAAAATAACATGGGGTTATAGTAGAACCTCTAGTACAACAGTTCTAAAACTTTGTCATAGTGAGCCTCCCCTAAGCCATGGAAAAGATCTTGGGCCTCCCCCAAAATACTAAAATATTTTTGGGCATCCACATACAAAAATAGCCTACTTCTCACAGGTACATCAACAATAAATTGAAACCTCTTTGCATAGCTGGCTCTCATGGTAAGCTTATTGTAACCCCCCTCCCAACAGGACAACCTACTTGCTCCAATATTTTGGCTCTCGAACCATTGTTACCCCTTACTGCCATACCTTCATGGATCAGATTGCTTTCCATTTGCCCTCTAACTGGAATAACCTTCGTGATGACCTCTGTCTTTCCCCCTCTCATCCTGCTCTTAAGCAACTTCTCAGGGATCATTTTGCTCCCTCCTGCTCTTATTCCTAGCACCTGTATGGTTAACTCTTGTATCTGGACAGTTCTGCTGCCAGTCTAATTGATCAATTGTTCCTTACATTGTTAGTTTATTGTTAATTTGTTTACACTTTTATTCATTTTGTATTGCTTAAGTGTTTTGCAGTTACATTCTGAACTGTATTCTCTCACTACCCTTCCTTGGGTACACCTGATATAAGCCATGGCTCAGTGTACAGTACCTTCCCTGGTCACAGACTTGTGAATAAATACATAAATTCATCGACTATTATCCTCTTTCAGTTTGCCTTATCCCTTCACACATAATCTATAAAGTTCAAAAGTGATATATAATACTTTTTCAAGACTTGCTTAAGCCTCCCCTGGAACAGGTTGGGGCCTCCCAAGGGAGGCTGGCCTCACCATTTGAGAACCCCTGCTCTAGTAACCTTCAAAGCCCATGTTTTCCATGCATCCAGGTTCCAAAATGAAATCTGGTCCAAGAGGACCATACCCTTGGTAGTTCAATTACAATGGACAGATATTAACATGGTTGAGTATCCCAAAGAAAAATCAGGTGTTTATCATATACAAACTGCCTTGTTTTACAGGGCGATATGTAATGTCTCTCTTTAGCAGATTCAGTCTGCTTCCCCACAGTCCTTGGAGGAAAATATTCAGGAGGGAAGTCTAGAGCAGTGGGGGCGGGGAGACATATGACTAATATATAAAAACAAGGTAACTAAAAAGTTTGATTATGTAAATTATTTTTGTTGCCCTCAGTTCCACCTGGCCATCCATTTCTTACCAACTGAGTTTTAGGTTCCCAATTCAGTCTAGCAAATTCCCCATCCACAAAAGAGATCCCCACGATCTTCATTGAGGGTATCTCTTGCATCAGGCCACACCTATGGAACTATACCCGTCAGGCACTAGGACCACATGGAAACTTTCCTAGCTGGCAGACTACAAGGGCCATGACAACGCCAGATGCAGGCGACATCCCTACAATATAAATGTGGGTGGCCCCACACCTTCCTCAGTTCTTTTCCTGCCTTCGACCATCGTGCATCGGACTCCATGGAGACATCACTGCTTCAGACGACTGCCAAATTTTCATTTACAATCTTCATTTCTTCATTCTCCTTTCCTAAATCACTTTGTTTTCTGTGATTTTCATACAGCTCTTTGGTCGCTGTGTTAGTTGACCACAGTCTGCCACCTCTTCTGTTTCTTGTGGGAGTGGTGGCTCCCTCCTGGCCTACGACTGTTAGGCCTGTCATTTTCATCCCGGATCTTCAAACAAGCCTCCCGGTGTCTTCCACAACCCGCCCTACCTTTATTACAGCTGCGGATCACCCGACAGTGGAGCGAAACTATGGAGAAGAGCTCCACCATTTTGCCGGTACGTTCCTCGGGCTCTCTCATCCTTTAGGACCCATTGGACACCTTAAGGCCATCTCTCTCCAGGTGGGGGATCCACTCCTCCTGGCGCCGACCGTGGCTGTGTCATTGTCTGCTTTAGCGACAACGCTTCCTGCCACCCAACACCTTCTTTCCCACAAGGTACAGCTCTGGCAGCACTTCCCACCAGACCTTTCTCGGCCGGTTCGAGACAGTAGGCATTTGGGCTGAGCCCGTCAAGGTGGCAGGCCTAGTAAGGCTTATTGCCAGTCTTTTTTAGCCGACCAGGGTTCCTTCATATCAGGGCTTAACATGACGTCACTGGTCCTGCAGCTCAGGCCTCATAACCCACAGGTTGGCTCCTGCAGTGACTTTTGCCAGGCCTCCAAGGCTGTCGGTAGCCTGTCGACGGCCTGTCAACACCAGGGCTCCTGCCCCTCATTGTTGTTGCCTTGCGCCCTGCTATGCAGACTGCTGTAGTTGCTTTCTGCTGCCTGTGCCTGTTCCCTTGGGGTCAGCTTTCGCAGCATGCTCTGCTTAACCTTCCTAATGGCTGGTGCAGGCCTGTCCACATCAGGACTCCAGTTACCCCTGTTGACATTGCATGGTGCCCTCTGCTTGTAGGCCACTGTTCACACTCCCTGCCATGCGGCCCTCTTCACACCAAGTTAGCGGTAGCAGTGAGTTCCACCGGGCTTACCACTGTGAGCACTGGCCCATCAGTGTTACGTTTTCAGCCATCCCATCAACGTCATGCTGCACCCCAACCATTCTGGTCACCATCGCCTCACGCAGCTTAGGCCTCAGATCCTGCACTTGTCAGCCCTAGCCTTGTGTTCCACTAAGACATACTATGGCCAGTGGTAGCCTGTTGCCGTCAATACTTTAGCCACTGCCGTCAACATTGCAAAGCACTTTCCCTATGAAGTCTACCGTCGATGCTTGGAAGGTGCTCTCCCTCTTCGAGGGGATAATACAGTGCCTCAGGCTTCTTCTTCCTACCCCAGGCCTGGCAATAGCAGGGCTTCTCAGGTCGGCATCCATGTTGCCGCCTGCCCCATCAGCATATGGGACATCACCACCCTTGCTTTTTTCCTTGTAGTCTTCGTTGACCGTCGACAAGGATCACATGTGCTACCCTGACTTCCTCTTACAGGAAGAAGGAGAGGAGGAGGAGGAGGAAGGTATGGAAGGAGCCCCACTGACAGGTTTGGCTTGTACCTTTTCTTATGGGAGTGTGGCCCTACTTTGTGTATCCAGGGGCCCCCTTCTGTGGATTCCTCCCCTTTTCTCAGATGGAAGGGTGGTACTGAGGTGCTAGATCATAGGGGCAACTGGGCTACCCTGTCCATCAGGGCTATGAAGTATATTGCCCATATGGTCAAATTCCAGAATACTCTCCGGTGACAGGCCAAGGCTGCAGTCCAGGCCCTTTTGGGGGATCCCCAGAGGCGGAAGCTGCTCAACACCCTTCAGGCTGGGGCAAATGTGGGCAAGCATCTTTTGAGGTCTGCCTATGATGCCGCTGTTGCCTCCGCTAGAGCAACTGTGGTGGGTGTCACAAACCCACTCAGCAGGTCAGGCCCTCTACTCCCAAAGTGCCAACCTGTGAGCGCACTCTTGTGAACAGTTTAACAGAACAAGGTAACCCTCTTGTCTGTTTTGTGAGTTCGGATCAACCTTTGGTCTCAAGTCTTGGAGGGATTCAAACTGTGAACCTCTTGTTACCGTACCCAATGCACAGTCTCAGATATTTCTGTCTTCGGGGGGCCAGATATCTTTGCCTACGGGCACCTAACCAGGTATACAGAGATGAACCCTTAAAAACTTTAATAAAGACCTCAGATTTAAAACGCTTCTCTTTCCAGTTTGGTATCACCATTCAATCTTATGTCTATTGTCTGCATTAACCATATATACTTTTCTTACAACTAAAAGAAATTCAAAGACAGACCAAATATGTTCTAAAAAGAATTTTATTAGAATAGATAAACATATGTAAAGCATACAATATAGGACTCTTATATCACAAGACATACAAATCTTTTAAAAGAACAAGGTTTAAACAGTGCAAATTCCTACTTACAGTACTTTGATTTGACTATTTCTCTAAATATCTGTTTAAAAGGGCCCACGATCTTTCCTTGTCAGAGTCTAGGTAAAAGTGTGTCCAAGTAAAACAGAATTATTCCTTAAAGTAAACTGTATTTGCCAACCCCTTTTGTGTGAGGTCATCTAGCTCCTCCTCTGTCAGATTATATATAAAAATATATCTAATAAAAAAAACAGGATGTCTTTTTTTCCAAGTATGAAATTCTGCAACCACAGCATAACTCATACGTTTCAAATGACATCTCTTTGATCCATGCTGCATCCTCCCTCACACAGGCTTCACAGGAGCATTTACAACCTTGCACCAGTTTGCTAAACCTGGTTTCCCCTTTGGAACGTCATAAAAATGGATATGCTCAACTCAAGCCACCAACCCTGTAATTAGGTTCAGGCCTTCCAGGTAACACCTGGTATCTAAAAACTAGTGTGTGTGATCTCACATGCTGTCTTCTGCATTTTTCTCATGGCTTTCATCTTTCAGCTGAAACCTGGGGGGGGGGGGGGATGAGTGAGATCATTCTAAGAGCACCAGATTTTTCAGCAGAGACAACCAGTAATACATTTTTATATTTAAAACAAAATAATACAGCACTCAGAACTGGCTGTCCACGTCACAGTGGGCATCTGCCTTATATGGCATCCTTGGCTCAGGGTGTCTGGGTTGGCTACTGATGTACAACAGTCTATCTTGCATGCCCCTCTCAGAGGCCACAGGCTCTTCGTGGAGGCTGTGTGGGCTGTACTTTCTAAGCTGCAGACCTCGGGCAGGACTCTGCAGTCCGTCCACTCCCTATCCCACACCCAGCCACAAGGTGCCCTTTCGTCATGCCTAAGCAGGGCTCCAGGCCCCAGGGTACTGTAAGCATTGGAGAGCAACAGCCCTGCCTAACCTTACCTCTATCACTGGCAACGCCCCCAGAAGAGCTGGTGCAGCCCTAGCCACAAGTTCTACATCAGCCTGACTCCTTGCTGGACCCCACCCTCCAGCATTACCGGAGGTGGTGGTCAGATCATTTCTTCCTTCACCTGGACTGGTGGGGGGAGTTCACTACAGATGCTTGGGTCCTGTAGCTCATAGACCTAAGTCACACTCTAGAACTTCTGGAGTGGCCTCCATATTTACCTTCAGTAGAAACAGAGAAACATAGACTGTGTCGGCAGATGGGGTCCATGTGGACCATGTAGTATACCCAGTACATTCAAACTACCCTCCAGACCTCATTCTAGTGTCACTGGGGAAGATTCACACGTTGCTGCAGAAAAGGGCCGTAGAACCTGTCCCCTAGGATCAGAGGAACAGGGGGTTCTATTCCCACTTCTTTCTAGTCCCCAGATCCACAAGGGATTTACAGCCCATTCTAGATCTGAGAAACCTGATCTTCTACATCTAGTACAAGAGGTTCAGGATGGTGACCCCGCATGGCCTGCTGCCACTGCTGCACCAGGGAGACTGGATATGCTCCCTTGACATGCAGGATGCATACTTGCATATCAAGGAGTGTGCTCCCCACTGGCAGTAGCTCAGGTTCCAGTTCCAGGAGGAGCAGCACTACTAGTTCTGAGCATTGCCCTTTGGCTTGCCCTCTGAACCAGGTGTCTTTACTAAATGCTTGGCAGTGGTAGCAGTGGCCTTCAGGAGGGATGGGCTGTATATCTTTGCCCACCTGGATGACTGGTTGCTCAAAGCACAGTCTAGGGAGCAACTGCTCCTGACCCTAGAGCATACCAGGCAGTTGTTCCATGCCCTGGGGAATCACAGTCAATCTGCCCAAGTCAGTCTTGACCCCCTTGTCAATACAGTACATTGGGGCAGTACTAGCCACAGTGCAGGGCTTTGCGTTCTTGCCACAGGACACGGTGAACCATCTGTTGGCTCAGGCCCAGCTGCTTTACAACAGCAGATATGTCACAGCCAGAACCTTCCTGAGGCTCTTGGACCTGACAGCAGCCATAGTTCCTTTACGCCTTCTCTCCCTTTCCTCTGATTCAGAGGGTGCTAGCCAAGCTTCAGATAGAAGGGACCAGTCTGATCTTTTGGGGCTAGCAGTGTAGCTTAGAGGGTTAGAGTAACAAGCTGTGAATGAGCTTGGTACATCCAGCAGACCTGGGTTTGATTCCCATAACCTCTACATGCATACTGTGTGACTCTGAGCAAGTCACACAACCACCCCAGTGCTCCAAAGTCACCCCTGAAAACAGGCACTTGTGTGGTTACCAAAGACTAAAATAATTAAAATTATATAGTCATGGTACCTTTAGCTAGACTATACCTGCGGATTCCCCATTGAACATTGAGAGTCCAGTGGGATCAATGCACCGATGACCTGAACAGCAAGTTCTAATCTCCTCTCTAGTCAAAAAGGTGCTGCTTTGGTGGATGCTACCCAACAACCTGTTGAAACGGATTCCCTTCTTTATTCCTTCCCCTCAGCAGATTCTTACCACAGGCACTTTAGGGTTTGGCTGGGGGATCATCTGGGGCTTCATCAGACTCGAGGAACATGGTCCAGAGTGGAGACTGCCCTCCACATCAACGTCCTAGAGATGAGGGCCATTCTGTATGCTTTACGAGCCTTCTAGACCCATCTGCCCCTTGACCATCTGCTGGTGCAGATGAACAACTTCAGTGTAGTGCATTACATCAACTAACATGGGGAACCCATTTGTACCTTCTGTGTCAGGAAGCGATGAGGGTCTGGTACTGGGCTGTAGAACACAGTCTAGAACTGTCGGCTGTCCATGTTCCAGGCACACAAAATGTCCTAGTAGATGGTCTCAGCTGGTCACAGTCTCATATGCATGAGCGGAAGCTGCTGACCTCAGTTTTAGAAGACCTGTTCAGCAGGTGGTGTCATCCAAAGTTGGACCTTGTTGCATCTCCGATCAATGCAAAACTGCCATGATTCTGCTCGCTCGCTCAAGGGCCTTGAGTTTTCTGGTGAGATCTGTTGTCCTTGTCTTCAAAAGGGAGGTTCCTCTACACCTTCCCCTCCCTTTCCTCTGATTCAGTGGGTGCTAACCAAACTCCAGATAAAAGGAGCCACTCTGATCCTCATTGCTGGTGGTGGAACCTCCAGTGCCCCTGCCCCTGTGCAAAGGCTTACTACCACAGAAGCAGGGCACACTGGTCCATTCGGACCTCGAGTCACTGCACCTCTGTGCATGGCTCCTGAAGACATAGCCATGGCTAGGTTTGGGTTGTCCCAGAAGGTGGTCAATGTTCTGGTGGCCGCTAGGAAACCCTCCATCAGGGCACTTATTCTGTGAAGTGGAAGCTGTTTGCTCTGTGGCCGGTTTCCTCTTATGTGGACCCTTTCACTTGTCCAGTGCATCAGATTCTGGAATTTCTGCTGTCCTTTTCAAATTCTGGCACGCAATACTCCTCTGTTAAGGTGCATCTGTCAGCCATTTCAGCCTTCCATGTGCTCATTGATGGCCATATGGTGGCACAACTAGAGGTATCCCATGCTTTTTGAGGGAGGCATTATCCATCTGAAGCCTCCCATCTGCAATCCAGTCCTGCCTTGAGATTTGAATTTGTGTTGGAGAAGCTTATTTTTGGCTCCTTTTGAACCAGCTGAGAAATGTGAGCTATGCTTTCTGTCACAGAAAGCATTATTTTCAGTTGCTGTTATTTCTGCTTGAAGGATTTCTGAGCTTCAGACTGTGATGTATGAGCCTCCTTATTTGATTTTCCACAAAGACAGGGTATTTGCATACGAATCCTAAGTTTCTTCCAAAGATGGTGTCTGAGTTTACCTTCAATCAAACCATCCACCTGCCTGTCTTTTATCCAGAGCATGCGAATCCAGGGGAAGCATTGTTCCACACTTTAAACGTGCATAGAATTCTGCATTACCATACGCACTGTACAAAGTACTGCAGGAAGTCCTCGCAACTGTTTGTTTCTTTCTCTCCTGGCAGAGAGGGCATACCGGTTTCTAAACAGTGTCTGTCCAAATGGTTGGCCAACTGTATTACTTTTTGTTATAGGAAGCACAATAAAGAACTTCCAGGCATTGTTCGTGGTCATTCAAACAGAGGCATGGCCACTTCAGTTCCCTTTTTCAGGAATGTTTCAGCTGCAGAGACTTGTGCTGCTGTCACTTGGAGTTCTGTCCGCACTTTCCTAAACACTGCAATCTGGACATTGCCTCTCGTAGAAGGGCAGGCGTCAGCCTAACTCTGCTTCAAGGCCTCCTGTCTCAGGCCTATAGCCTCCAGCCAACCACACTGGTTCTCTATCAGAACTGCTTGGGACTTGTTTCATAGGTGTGGCATGATGCAAGAGATACCCTTGATGAAGATAGTACAGTTACGGAAGAGCTCACCGTAACAGTAGATTTTTGAGAGGCTCTGTCACAGCGGGCCATGTTGTCCCCCCATCCCCCTTCACATCAGGGCTTTCTGAGTCTGTCTCTCTTTTTCCAGGATGGTTCACTTTCTGTTTTACCTCTCTTTATGGTGGGAACCTCTGGCTCCCCTCTGTTCCCCAGCAGGAGATCCTCTGTACATGGTCCGTGGTGGCAGAACTGAGGAGGGTGCAGGGCTGCCCATGTTTATATGGAAGGGACGCCGCATGCATCTGATGTCATCATGGGTGGCCCCTTGTAGTCTGCTAGATAGAAAAGTTTCTGTGTGATCCTAGTGCTTGATGGAAATAGTTCCATAGGTGTGACCTGATACAAGGGATCTTCTCAGAGATCTACTGTTACGATAAGTTCTTAGGTAATTGGACTGTCTTTGCAGGTTCATCAGAGATTTCAATCCCAGCCACTGCATGAAGTTTCCTTCCTTCTCCATCCCAAAAATGGCCTGTACATTTTGACAGCCCAAGGGTGTGTCACCAGTTTAGGGATCACTGGGCAGAGTCTGTGTCCTGTAGGAGCGGGCACATATCATCTGCATAGGTTAGCACTGTACAGTTAACTGTACCTTCATTATTTTGCAAAGGCAAAATAAGCTGATCCTGATGAATAATTCTTAGTAAGGGGTCCAAACAGAAGGCATGCAAAACCTGGCTTAGGGGACATCCTTGACGGATTCTCTTAAAAATGTTGATGAGTGACCCACAGTTACCATTTACAGTAGGAAACACACAGACATTTCTATACAGACATTGTAGCCAAGAAACCAATTTACCCGGTATACCATGTTGCTGTAGAAGGAACCAAAGATAATCATGTGAGACATAATCGAATGCCTTATGCTGATACAGTGACAGCAGAAACCCAGTCTGTATCCAGCATTACTCGTTTCAACAACTTCCCTAAGCAAAATGCGAATGATCTTGGGATATAATGGCCAGAAACTGCACAGACCTGTGAAGGGGTTATCAAATGCCCAATAATTATGCTAAGACAAGTATTTATAATCGTAGACAGAAGTTTTAGGTCCATATTATATAGACTAATTGGTCTCCAGTTGAAAAGATTTCCCTTACCCCAGACTTATGTAAATATACCAAAAATCCCTCCCACATATGGGTGTAAGTAGCTCATTCTGCAACAACATATACTAGGGCTGCAGTAGTTCCCCCACCAAGGCTTGGCCTATTATTTTATGTAATTTACTAGGAAGGCTATGTCTTCCCAGGGCAGTGTTTGTTTTAAAGACACAGATGGCAGCAAGTATTTCAGCTGAGGAAATGTCAGCTTCCCCAAAAAGTTTTTTTACAGTCCGGAACTACAGGGTGCTGGAACTGTGAGAAAAAACTGCTTTCTATGAAGCTGGAAAAAAAACACTGGGGCCAAACAGAGTAGGGAATTTTTTATTGAGAAAATTCAATACATGGTATACAAAATAATCAGTTAAATACAAAAAGCAGCCAAAGTCAACTGTGAAAAAAGGAAAAGGAGAGGAATAGAAAAACAAAAACTATACATATTACTCCATAAAGTACAGTTCATGTGACAAAAAATTCATGAAAAATAGTGAAAATTATACAAAAAAAGAAAAAAATCATTTCCCAACGTGGAATTGCCCTGTTCCCAATCCGCACCTCTATCATTGGCAGAGGTCAAGGGACATCCAAAATTTTGTCAGACCTTTCCACAAAATTTGTGCTGCATCATAGGAGAACGCAATGACATCTTTCCAAAAATCTTCAATATAAGCTGTCTCACATAATTTCCCCACTGTCAAATAAGGCATTTTCAGTTGCTGGAGTACATATTTGCTCCTTGCCTGCCATCAATAAAATTTCAGAATTGCGAAAAAAGCCTCTAAAGTCTGCCTATGGTAGTACGTTAATCTCCCAGAAAAAAATTCCTAGGACAAATTGTTCATAAGTTAAATGGGGAAGCCAAGATAATGACCACTTTAGCTGCTAAAAAGTTCCATAAATGAATGGTATAAAAATATTCAAACAGAAAGTGATGCATCGACTCTACTGGATTGCCACATTCCATATAAGGACACTCTCTCTCCCTCGAACATTAACCCTCCCATAAATACAAAGCCATAAGTTGTCCCACATACGTAACGGGACCCGGGGATTATTTAGCTGATGGAGCACTCGTGAAACCTTATCTGGGGAACAGTTTTTAATGTCAGGTTCTATTGGTCCTATAAACCCCAGAATCCTATCATATAATAATCTCCAAGGCATAGTGGAAATATGTGATCATTTAACTTGCCAATTCCTCATTTTAACAATAGTCAGTTTGAGATGGGTAGGAAGACAAACCAACTATACAATTTTGGGAACCTCCTGATGACACCTATTCAAAAATGGTTGTAGGGTGCTTAAAACCCATTCTTGGCATAAAGCTAACTTATCCTGAAGTAAAATAACAGAGGTACCAGACCAGAAAAGAGTGTGGAAAAAGAGTAGGGGGTGTATCATACCCACTCCACCCTGTTCCCTTCCTAGGTATGTTAAGTCTCTCTTTATGGGGTTCAAGCGACTGCCCCACAACATCTGAAAGCAGACAATATAAACCTGGGTCTCTAGTTTGTTTGGAATTGGGAAGACCCATGCAACATACTGCATAATAGGAATCAAAAATTGTTTTGCCATATCGACTCTCTTAAATGTAGATAATTGCCAGCCTTTCCACGTGCAACTAGGGCTTCACATTTTTTCAGGGACGTGTCCCAATTCAGGTAGGCCATATTGCCGGCCCCAAAACTTATTCCCAAAATCTTCAGTGGGCCATTTGTGATTTGGATTTGAGCAATAATATCCTCTGGTTTCTTCCTCCTTAAATGTAGACCACTACTTTTCTCCCTGTTTATTTGTGCTCCAGCTAAACCGGAGAAAAACTCAAATTCCAACATTGCCTGAGCTACACTTTTTATTTTTACAGAACAGGATAATATCATCTGCGTAAGCTATAGCTTTTAGCGGAACCTGCCTGCTGGGTTCTGTATTCCGGGAATATGGTCATTAAGCTAGATATGTCTTATGCTAGGATCGAGATACAAAATATATAATGAGGGACTAAGGGGGCACCCTTGGGGAACCCCACAACGTGGTAGAATCTTACTGCCCAAAACTTTCCCTAAGATTGGTACTATCGTAGCCTCAGCATAAAGGCCTATCCACCCAGTAAAATCAATAGGGAGACCATACGCCCTTATTACTTGAAACAGAAATTCATGGGACACTCTATCAAACGCCTTGCTCTGATCGAGCGACAATAGATACTCCGAGGAAGAATGAGTATGACAGAACTCATTGCAATCCCTAACAATAAACAAATTCTCCTGAATTCTTTTCCCCGGGACAGCACAGGTCTGAGATGGATGAATCAATTTAGGCAAAATGTTTTGCAACCGTTTGTTGAGAATAGTAGTTAAAATTTTCCAGTCAGAATTTAGTAAACAAATCAGTCTCCAGTTGCGCAAAAGTACTTTAATTCCACCCTTAAATAAAAACCTCAATAATCCCTGGGTAAAATCAGGGGGAACCATGCTCCAAACAGGGACTTCTTCAAAGACTACTAGCAGCATAGGTGCCAGTTCTTTCATTAGTAATTGATAAAATTCAATAGGCAGTCCATCCCATCCCAGGGAAATGTTTTTCTTCAAGGAACTAATGGCCAGTTCGATTTCCTCAAGAGAAATCGGTGCAGATAGTGCTACTCTGTCTGCCTCTATCAGATTAATAGGGACCCTGTTAATCGATCGGTTGGTTTGAATTCTTAAAATCTCAATATTAAAGTATAGAAATGTATGAAAACATCACCCCATATAAGTCAATGAGATTAACGCTCACGCTACTTAACAGGTTTTGTACGACATCACAAAACAAGACTGTGTGTCCTAGCGTGGGGGCATGTTTTTAGGACCGGGAAGTCGGTCTTTTTTTCGGGAGTATGCCGAAATCTAATTTTACAAAGGAAATAACTTTTTACTGTCCTGGAATTAACTTGCCAAATTTCCTCACAACACTACTATAAAGGTGTGTTATCAATCACGCTGGGAGGGGGACTCTTAGTAGGAACTCTGCTTTTAAAGGCCACATAAGGATCACCCTGGGGCGTTTTCATGTGTCCCAAAACTCAGCTCTGTTACTAAAGTGGCTGCCCTATCATATTGAAAAAGTTTCATTTGCCTCTTAATTTCAAAAATTTGGTCTGAGTAGTCAGCTCCCATAAGATTAGCATAAGAAAACAGCTTTTGTAACTGTTGTCGAAAGACTAAGTACTTCATTTGATTGTTATTTTGTTTACATGCTCCCTGCACTTGTAGCCATTTCCGAAAGGCTTGTTTGGAATCTGCCCACCACTCACCCATGCAGACAAAGAACTGACTTGCGTGCTTGGAGTTCATATAGAAGGCCATCCCTAATGGAGGGGTCCTGCAATAGTAAAGTATTTGCCCTCCATCTACTTCTTTGTTGGGGGTAGGGGCATTAAGGACTATTTCAATTTGCAATAAAAAATGGTCTGAAAACTCAAAAGGCAGGGTTTTTAGCTGTAACACCATACTATTAGGGTGCAGAAAAAAGAAATCAATTCTTGTGGACAGTGACCCCCTGTAATAGGTATTCACTGGCCGTAGCCCCCTTATATTGTACACATCATGCAAACCAGCTTGGGATATACAGTGAAGCAGAGAGTTAGTATCACAATATACTTTCTGTCCCTGTAGTGCCTTATCTTGAATGTCAATAGTACAATTGAAATCCCCCCCAAAAAAAATTAGCATTTTATTAATCGCCAGATAGGATTGTATAGATTTAAACAGTTCTACTTTCTCTCCATTTTCCCCTGGGGAGCATATACATTAATGAACCTGCATGGATAGGTATTCCATAAGCCATCAAGAATTAGAACTTGTCCCGGGCATAGATCAATTAATTTCAGCATTTTAAATGCTTCTCCATGAAAAATAATTCCCACCCAACATGAAATACTCAGTCTCCTACGGTGTCCTTCGGCCCAACATGTTTTTTTCTCATATTGTTCCTCCATTAAGGGTAAAGATTTTGCAGACGAATCCGATTCCATCTCATCTGGATCTGAGGAACCCCTATGTTTAGTACATGAGAGAGAGGAGAATTTATTCCCCAGGTGAATATGGGAGACATGTGCTGCTTGTAGTCTGGCAGTCTGTCGTCTAGGTGGTTTTGACCAATCTGTTGATGATGGGGGAATCTCCTTATTGCTTGTATCCTGGTCTGTGGGATGCACAGGTTGAGCCGTGGGTAAAACTATAGGGGATCACCGGTTCCATAGTATGACCCAAACCATGGGCCTGGCCACCCAAGTCCTCGGTGCTTCTCCCTGTTGTATCGGTGGGGCCTGTGGGGGGAGCAGAAGCACTATCATCAAGATTGGCGGGCCCAGCCTGCCAGTCCCTGTCATGAGCATTGGGGAATTGCTTTCTGTTGCGCAGTTTTGATTAAGGTATCTTGGTCAAGCCCATCCGTACGATTGTGTGCCTCATATGGGCACTTTTGGAATACATGTCTCCTAGTATCACATAGGTTGCATTTGGCTACGTTTCTGCATGCTGTACTAATGTGAGTGTATTCCCCACAGAGTATGCATTTCAGCTTGTCACATATACTGGCCAAATGAGTCCTTTCGCCACACTTGTGGCATGCCTTAGGCTGTCCTGCATAGAATCAGATGTCTCTGTCTTTTCCAATAAAAAAGCTATTGGTAATATGTTGCACACCACCCACTGTTTGGCACAGTTTAACACAGAAATGCTACCTCCCTGTCCAAAACAGTTCAGAATCTATAATTGGTTCAGGCGCACTTAGAACATCGCATTTACTCTGCAGCCAGTGGTGAATATCCCCAGTACTGACACTTTCGTTCTGAAACATAATGGTAATACATTTGATTAATAGTAAGGTTAGAGAAATTACCATAAATGGGGTCCAAAGCGGGAAAAACTTGACTTGGTTGTACTTAAACCAGAATATTTCCAGGCCTTGTGGGGCATTAAAGCTGACACTGAAATGTTCCTCCCCCAAAATATGTCTCAGGGTGTGCACTTCTCCGGGAGTGAAGCATAAAGATTCTTTTATCAACATCTTACCAAAATGTTCTCGGTCCGGTGCAGTCTCCAACCCTCCGCAGTATCTGAGTCGGACTGCATTTTGTCAGGGTTTTGATGTAGATTTATCCAATACATCAGAAAATCTGGGGTGCCTGGGAGCGGGGATGGAGAAGTCCTGGGACTCTACTGGGCGTCCTCCTCACTGATATTACCTGCGCCATGGCACTGTTTGTCCCCACCTTGGGGATCACTCTCCGAATCCTGAATCAGATTTGGATCAGGTATCGGATTATCTACCGCCCCTGGGGTTTGTGGCTCACCCGCAACTGTGTCATGGGCAGGGCACTGGTAACCCGGTTCCGAGTCAAGGTGTCAGATGCGACCAGAATCTCCACCATCAAATTCTCAGTGGGAAAGTTCTATAATAAGTTTTCAGTTGGGGAACTAATAGCCACCCTCTCGTTCTGGTCCATGCCACCTGCATATTCAACAGGGTTGGAGATAATAGTAGTACCTTGCAAGTTCTCAGGGATTAACTAAATATGGCTTTCATTTGGCACATTGTGGTCTACTGTAGAAGTACTATTTGTAAGGTATTCAGTTACCCCACCAGGTTCCCACTGTTCCTGTAGCCACCAGGCATCTCCGGTTCCCTCGGCGGTACATGTCCTCTGTTGTGACTGACCAACACACTGCTCGTTTCATCACAAGCTGGGTCCGGAGTCCAATACCCCGTTTCCAGCCTGCAATTGACAGCGCCGACTCTGGATACCAGTCAATGGATGTGTGTCCAAAGGTGTGGTCACCTGAAAAGCTTCCTTTAAGCGATTCCTTACCGATAGCCCTCTCAAGGTGCTAGCAGATCCGGATGACTGAGGCTTTCATTTTGTTTTCTCGGCCACTGATTTTTCCAGCTGACGTTGTTTGAATTCCTGTTTATTCAAAGTCCGTTTTTCCATATATATGAGTCCTCGTCTTTAGCCATTTCAGTCGACAGTTGTTTTCTCCTTTCACAGATGTTTCATTCCAACAAGGCTTCCTCTGTTTGAAAAATCTGCCTTAGTAACATCCATATCAGAAGTATATCCCTCATTTTCATCAGTATCCATATCAACAGAGTGTTCATCATTATCAGTAATGTTACGAAGGTCGCTCTCTCCTAACACATCACTTTGGCAGTAGGGTAGACTTCAGCTCCCTTGAGCTGCCGCTCCTCCACAACTCCAGCCACGACTGAGTCCTCCATGTCCAAGATAGGGCCAACAGTGCCCCCTTCCCCAGAGTAGGGGAATTTTTATATGAGGATACTGGACTTCATTACAAATAACAACAACACAATCAATACAAAATCATCAAAAACAGTAATATAGAAGCATAAGCACAGACAGTACAAAAAAACATTCTTGAAAATAAACATAGAAAGGTAAACATCATACATGAATTAATGCCAATGATCACAATTGATCCATGATCCAAAGATGCGTAACATTTGTACTAGAAAAGTTCTCTATATCATATTTAGCTAAGCTCTGTACAATTTTCTTAAATATTGTCAGAACTTCCACTTGTGTCACCTATTTTTGCTGCAAAACCCATACACAATGTAACTGCCAGGTATATAAAACCTTATTATGGCAAGGATAACATAAACTGTATCTGAATGATACTTTCCTATGAGCTTAGGATTGAACCCATACATGAACTCAGGCTATGATAACTGGGTGAATAAAGGACTCTTTCCATTCCTGTGCTAGTAAAGACCATAACAATTGAACGTAAGCACACTCCACAAACAAATGCTGCTGTGTCTCAAGTAACTGGGTACACATGTCTCGAGGACAATACCTATCCGAAAACTACTTATGTTTGTTGTTTCCTTTTACAGTAAGCCTTCCATAATTCCCCAACCTTACACTATCCCATATATATGGAGGAATCCTCAAATTTACAATGTGTTTTAACACATTAGCCTTCTGATCCGCAGGACAAAGGGGGAAAACTCTACTGGGGCTTGCCTCTCTGCCAGTAAAATAGAGTTATATATGGATTTCCTATTTAAGGTCAACAAGCAGTTAGAACCAAGACCCCATTTCAATGCATCCAAACCATGGGGGGGAACAAGACCGTTTTCCCTATTAACTGGGACTACTTCTGTTCCAAAAAAGGGAGATTTGGGATCAACCATAAACCTAGCAGTGCTTTCCATACTTTATCACTAGGCCTCAAAACATGGCTAAAATTATAAAAAAGAAATCTACTAAAGAAAAAGGCTACCGGATTAATCATCCCCACCCCACCCTCCGGGGTGGGACGATAGGTAAGTTCTCTTTTAATGGAGTTCAATTGAGAACCCCAAAACGCTTGAAAGAAAACACTACAAAGGCATGTCAACATAAACTGGGGAGGAGGAAAAAACATAACTCAAATATAAAAAAATAGGAACTAACAAGGTTTTAATTAACCATACTCTTTTCTCTTTCCCTATAATTTTGTTTTGCCAACCCAGTGCCAATCGGTCTGTGCGAGTCAGCCCTAATTCCCAGTTTAAAGCCTGAGCGTTTTGAGTGCCAAAGGAAATACCTAAGATTTTAATAGGTTCCTTCGAGAGACTGATGCCTCCGAATTTCCCAGAGTCAGGGATCGGAGTGGATCCCAAAGGGATCCCTCTGCTTTTATCAAAATTAATCCTATATCCAGATACAAGTGAGTAGGTCAGCAGAACTTCAAGAAATGCATTTTCATGCGTAGTTTCACTAAGGGTAAGATCCATGTCATCAGCATAAGCTAATGTTTTTAGGGGGGGAAAGTATTAGCAACAACCGTGATACCTCCTACCTCTGGGGTCTGTTGAAATAGTCTAATGAAAATATCGATACAAAAAATGTACATGAGAGGAGGCAGCCTTGATGCACTCCTCTCTTGACTATAATCTGATTCCAATACCATCCATTCACGTTAGGAATTAAAACTACATTTGTATACATTAGTCTGATCCAGGCTACAAATTCTGTTGGTATACCAAAGGCCTGCAAAACAGAAAATAGAAACTCATGGGATAACCTTTGAAGGCCTTTTCATGCTCAATCCCAACTACCCACCCATTAAGTTGATCTGAATCCCTCTTGAAGAAGAGTTCTCTTAATATAATTAAATTGTCATATTGCTGCCTCCCAGGCACTGCACAGGTGTGAGCTGAACTGATCAAATAGGTAGAGACTTTTACAAGTCTAGCCAACAGCATTTTTGCCAGCAATTTAAGATCACTAACTCAGAAACTCAGAGGCCTCCAATTGACAATTTCAGATGTGGGACATTTTTTGTGAATGAGAACCATAACTACTTCTCACATTGTAGGGGCAAATTTGGAATGTGTTAACATGTGATTAAACAAAATAACCAATGCAGGTGCCAGTTCCACACAAAACTGTTTACATAGGCCTGCACCTAGGCCGTCGGTGCCAGGGGCCGAATCGGATTTTAATAGTCCAATGGCCTGTAGGACTTCTGTTTCTGTGAAAACCTGAGTCATTGCTCTGGTATCAGCATGGGCTGCTTGAGGAAGATGCAGGGATTTTAAAACACTAGTAGCGTCTGTACATAGGGGCCGTTCACCGAAAAGTTTGGTTACTTGCTCTTCCACCATTCCCAAAATACCACGTGGAGAGGACATCTTCTCACCTGTGGGTGAAATTAATTCAGAAATTACTCTGCAATCTATTCTGTTTTTGCAATCTTTACAGGGGTCCACCCCCCCCCCCAAGAGGGAAGCATAACTATATTAGGAGTATCACTACCATCCACTGGAGCAGGGGAGGAAGGAGATTCCTACGGAGAAATGCTAGGGCCTGCTATCTTCAAGGGGGGAGATTGCCTAGGTGTAACATCTGAAGGCTGAGATGCTAACAGTTGTTCTTGCTGTAATGTCTCCAACCCAACCCTCAAACTCTGTTCAGACATTCTTTTTGCCTGCTGTTGTTGTGCCCTGTTTATAATGCCTTCATGAGAGGGTCAGTCATCGCGATTATGCAAGACCCAAGGACAGCGACCATATGCATGCCCTGTACGCTCGCATAAATTACATTTGAAAAGATTCAGACACTTTCCAGCACTGTGTCCGAACTCTAAGCAGTGGGAACATTTTTCAGACTCACAGGCTGAACTTAGGTGGGCTCGTGAGCCACATTTAAAACAAGACCTTGGCTGCCCTGCATAGAACACAGAACCTCTGTCCTTTCCTAAATAAAATGTTCTGGGTAAATGCACAGTCCCGGAATTAGTGGTAAATAACTTAACCCTAACCCTCTACCCACCATCCCAAATCTTCTCTGTATCTAAAATGGGGGTAGGTTTACTCAGAACTTCACAGTGCTGCCACAACCAGAAAAGAATGTCTTCGATACTTACCCCCTCGTTCTTAAACATAATAGTAATATTCTTTACTGCAGGCTTTTTCAGTGGGATGGCATGGAAAGGAACCCAGAGAGGGGAAGACTTAAGGAGCTTAATATGTATACCCTTGAGGAAAGGAGGGATGGGGGGACATGATAGAAACTTTCAAGTACCTCAAGGGAATCAAAAAAGTCCAAGAGGGTAGCATCTTTCAGAGAAAGAGATGAGCAAGAACAAGGGAGCACAATTTGAAGATAGAAGTGTGACGGCTCAGATGTAATGTGAGGAAGTATTTTTCATGGAGAGGGTAGTGGACGCATGGAACAGCCTTCCTGAGGAGGTTGTGGAGTCAAAAACAGTGGGAGAATTCAAGAATGCATGGGACAGACATAAAGCAATTCTAGGGGTTGGAGGTAGGAGGAAGTAGGTGGTTGGTTAACTAGGATGTGCAGCTTATCCATTAGGTAGGGAAATGGGCAGACTGGGTGGGCCAAGCGGTCCTCATCTGCCATCAAATTCTGTGCTTCTATGTTATTATACTGGGCCCAAAACCTGTCCAAGCCTGAGACATTCTTAAAACTGATGTCGTAATTTGCATGCCCCAACCCTATTAAAGTGAATATTTCAGATGAGAGAAACTTCATTGAATCTTTCAAAGTTTTAGCTATATAAATGCAATCTGGGGGATTGCCATACCACCTTTGTACAGCAGTCTGACTGCATTGTGAAGTGGGGTCGGTTTCCCTCTATTCTGAAATAAATCAGAAAGTTTAAAAATAGCATCTGAACCCCCATTTTCCAATTGATTTTGCACCATCTCTGAGGAATGCCCGTCCTTACTGGCCCCTTGCCCTCTAAACCAGCATCCTCCCCAACTAACACATTTACAAGGTGCACATTACTCTGCAGTTCAGAAGTAGCAGAAAGACCATTACCCCGGGGTTTGTTGGAGCTCTCTGTAGCTGAAACGGTGGTGGCCACTGACTGCTGAGCATTGTCCAACATCTGAATGTAAGTAGGGTCCTTGTGTTAGGTGTCCAATGTCCAGATTCTGTCCTCTCCCAACCTGCATCCTCTAATGCATGAACTGGGGACCAGTTGGCATCCCCTATGTCTGTATTCCTTGGGGGTGCTAAGCCAGGCCCTGGCAGTTCGGAGGGTAGAGCCTGATGAGATGAATCGTCCTCTGAAGCAGTTGTACTCCAGCCAGGTACTGTCTAATTACCAGAGACAGAAAAAACAGATGCGGGAAAAACTGGGTCCTGTACAATCACGTTGGAATCAGAGATCAAGTGCCGAGAGTCATACCCAGCTCCCAACCTCTTCTTTTTCTTTTTAAGGTCCAGACGAATATCCACAGGCTTTTGGCACTCAGGAGAAGCCCATCACAACTGCCAGCCTGCCTCTCTGATACTGCTGAATTGTCGTACACTGTAGCGGGAATGCTAGTAGCGGCCTGCTACTCAGATAAATCATCCACATCAGCAACTGGCTGGCTCATCGCCAAAATATCACGAGTACTAGTGGAACTGGCAGACGGCATTGACTGAGAAAGGCAGACTAATGCCTTATCAAGAGCAGAAACTTTATCAAGCAGCAATTTTTTCTCCTGAAGTAAACGTAAAGCAGAAACATCACCTTTTTGTGTAGACAGGGCCGCGTCCATACTGAGCACTAATGGAGCATCAGGTTCAGCAACAGGAGTCACGTCAGAATTATTTAATACTTCAGCCGCAGAAAGCGTTGCATCGATGGCCGCTTGTATAGTAATGGCAGGGGAGGAGGCCTGCTCCCATGTACCTTCCAATTCCATCTCCTCCAAAATCTCCTCAGCACTCACCATCACGGAATAGTCGGCCAAGGGTTCCCCCTACTGGAGAGTAGGGACATTTCCCCTGGTGTCCAGACCAAATTCCCCCTTCACTAAAAACAAAATACCACTGCACCAATAGATTAAAGGAGTACTACAGACAACATTGCAAAAAACATACATTGTGGAGAGTGTTTTGATTTGTGTGTTTAGTCCTGGTGTGTCCTTCCCTTTATTTGCTATTAGGATTTTTTTTCTCAATTTGCCTATTAGTTTTGTGGTCTCCCCTACTTGTTTTACAGCCTTTGAGATCTCCATATTACTATGGTTTATTGCTACTCTTTTTCCTACAATACCTTCTGTCCTATGTGACAGTGATGCTTCTGGGACCCTAGATTCAGGCACATACTGGTTCACAGTCAGTTTTAAAGCAGTACAGCATCTGGGACCCTAGATTCAGTAAGTACTGGTTCATAGTAAATTTTAAAGCAGTACAGCTATAATTTTAAATTACTTTCCTTATCCTGTAGGCAGTGAAGGCTACATTCTCAGCTTAGGAATCACTTGAGGTCTGACTGAGTGGGCAGTCTGTAAGAAAATAGCCCATTTATGACCTAGGGTGATTTATGTGCATTTTACGACTGGACGTAGTTTGAGGAAATTAAAAACTTTAAAAGCAAAACATTTACTCCTGCTGGCTAGACCTAGAAAAACATATAGAATACAAAAATATTGAATTATTATTTAGCTGAGGTCAGAACATCAGGCTTCTATCTTCAGATTATGCTGCAGTACTTTTTCTCACTGAATCAGTGGTCCTGGATGCATCACAGTCATATAAGACAGGAGGCATTGTAGGCCAAAGAAAGGCAACAAACCTTGCGAAGATGGAAATGCCCAGAGGCCATAAAACTAGTAGGGAACTTTAGAGGAAAACTAATAGCAGACAAAGGGAAGGACACACCAGGACAGAACACCCAAATCAAATCACTCTGCACAACATATGTTTTGCAGATTTGGACTGTAGTACTCCTTTAACCCGAATCAGTTTCAGTTGGTCCCTCCTCTCCCCCCCCCCCCAACATCCTGGGCCAAGGCAGAAAATATGCTGAATTACCTTGCCCTCCTTCCTGGTAAGCTAAATAAATAAACACCATTTCAACAATAGTGTCAGATTAAGGATGCTATGCTCCATCATTAGTTTGTATTGATTATGCAATATTATATAATGGCAAGGAAAGAATGCTGGCCTCTGATTGGTCAGACTTGGACTGGAACCATGATGTTATCCCAGTATAACATCACTGGATCAAGCCCCAGCAAACATTAACAGAATCAGTCCACGGTGTCCTGTCCACTGATCTCTGTTCATATTCTTGCTGTAAAACCACCTTCAGTATCACCGGCTCCCTCACTCTTCAGTAAAAGTAAAAACCACCCTCTCAGAAAGTCACAGATTGCTCTCCCCACCACACAAACCTTACACAATGAATATTTTATTCCCATGTGTTCCCTGAACTGAGGGGCTTCAGTGGACCACAGAGACTGACCATACGTGCCGGTCGCGTGGTTCACCGGTGCCACTAGGTTCGGGGTTGGGGATGGGCGCAGCCATAAAAATTGAATTTATTTGGTCTCCCTTAAGTGACACACATCCTCCAGCCATTGCCCAGTCCTCCACCAGCAGTCCAGGTCCCCCACTCAATCTGATTTAATCATTTTCTGCTTCGGACTCCCAAGCCATCACTTTAAGCAGCACATGCTGTATTCAAACATACAGTGCCTTACAGCAGCACTGGTGGCTTCACAATTCACTTTGCGGTCTCCTGCTACAAACAGTTTAAGTGCAGTGAACGTAGCGGGAGACCTTGCTACAATCAGACCACTGCCCCCTCCCTCCTGTGTTCTCGTACCAGTCTTTCACATGCCAAATCTCCACTCCTGGCGCTCCTCCTTTGGCAGAAGTACTGGTACCATCCATAAGGCAAAAAGTTTTCTTTGTTTTTTTCTTTCCCAGTGGAACTGGGATGAGAGGGATATAGAGACCTGCGGGGGGAGGGGGGCAGAGGCAGAAGAGGACAGGACTAAGAATCACAGTTTAAAAGAGGGAACCTAATGCTACATAACGGCAGCACCTAGTGGACCATGAAAAAAACAGAGTATGCTTCGAAACTTCCAAAATACTGTAAAACTGCATTAAATATTCATTTTTTTTTCTGTCTTTCCAGTTTTTTTCACTGTAAGGAGCCATTGTATAATATCAATGATTCACTCCAGGGTGTGTGTCGTGGTGGGATAACGTCACTTCTCAGGTGTTGGATGCACTCGACCTGCGGCCTCGTGCACAACCACCCGAAGCGTGATGTTATCCCAGCATGACACACACCCTGTCATGCTTTATTGCTTAACTCTTAAAGAGCTGGTGACATGTTCAGGAGAACTTTAACAAAACATAATATTTAGGCACTGTCCAGCTTATACTTCCTATTAGTTTTGTATTCTTCCTCCCCATTACTTAGTAGTGAGGTCATCCACATGAAATCAGGATTGTTGCTCCTAAAAAGTTCATCTATTCCTGCTACTTTCTCCCTACCTAAAGTCATAGATCACTGCTTGTGATCTCACAGTTACTTCCATGGCAACAGATTGTGATATCACAACAGAGGATTATGACTTGAAGTAGGGAGTAAGTTATAGAGGCAGATGAGCTCAAAATGAACTCTAAAGGACAACAGTGAAGTAGGGAGTAAGCTATTAGAGGCAGATGAACTCAGAATGATCTGTAACAGAGTGGATACACCAGAGGGGGTGGAGGAAATGAGGAAGGACCTGGGGAAGTTGGAAAAATGGTCTGAGGACTGGCAACTGAAGTTTAATTCACAAAAGTGAAAAATGATGGACCTGGGACACAGAAACCTTGGGGAAAGCTACAGGATTGGGGAGAGTTGCTGACAGTCACAGAGGAGGAAAGGGATCTGGGGGTTACTATTTCAGATGACCTGAAAATGTCAAAGCAGAGTACTAAAGCAGCTGGAAGGGCCAGTGACATGCTGGGGCGCATAGGCAGGAGTATCACCAGCAGAAGGAGGGAGGTAGTCATTCCATTGTATAAAACCATGGTCAGGCCTCACACGGAGTACTGTATGCGGTTCTGGAGGCCACACCTTTGTAAGGACATTAACAGGCTGGAGACAGTCCAGAGAAGGGTGACTAAGATGGTACAGGGCTTGCAACACAAGATTTATGAGGACAGATTGAGGGACCTCAGTATGTACTCGCTGGAAGAGAGGAGGGGGAAAGAAGAGACATGATAGAAACATTCAAGTACCTCAAGGGTGTAAACAAGGTGCGGGGGGTGGCATTTTCCAATACAGAAGGAGCACAGGAACAAGGGAGCATGACATGAAATTGGATGGTGGGAGGTTAAGAGGGAATATGAGGAAGTTCTTCTTCACTGAGAGGGTGGTGAAAACATGGAATGGTCTGCCTCAGGAGGTGGTGAGAGCGAGCACTGTGGATGGATTCAAGCATGCTAGGGACAGGCATAGGGAAACCATAGTGGTATAGCAGCGGGTAGATTGGAAGCAGTAATCCAGTACAAGGGCTTATGGGCAGACTAGATGGGCCAGGCAGTCCTTATCTGCCGACAATTTCTATGTTTCTATGAATGAGCTCTAAGGGACAACAATCCTATATTCATACACATTTCTTTAGTAATAAATTATGAGGAGGAAAAATATGTAAAATATGACTGGATTGCAAGCAGAATTGTGTCTAATATGTTTCTTAAAGTTTTCTTTGAGGTGTCAGTAGCTCTTCAAGGGTTTTTTCCCCAGAGGAAAGCACATTTTTTCATTACCCCAACATGACCCCTAGCTCTGAACATGATCTCCATAGAAGCACATTCTGCTAGCCGGCCCAGTGGCGCTGAGGGTTGAGGTGCTGGACTCCACACCTCGCACCACGCTGGCGACCCGGATTCAGGAATGAGCCCAGGCCACCTGGGGTCGGCTGGAGCAAGAGAGGATCGAGCATCTAGAGGACTGCTCTCCTCTCTCAAGGGAGGGAGGTTTGCCATCCCGCTTGCTGACTGCCCTCTGGCAACAGCTGGAGTGCAATACAGGTCAGGAGGGCATGCATCAGCGTCCCTACGTAGGTGGGAAGGAAGAAAATGGAAAAAGGAGCCATCGGGCTCCATGATGGTCACACCAGTGCCCCAGCTGGCCCCCGAAGTCTAGATTTTGCTCTGGGGTTGGGGGTACAGCCAGCGACCCTTCACCCTGGCCCTATCAAGAGGGGGGACTCGTGGAGGAATTAGGGGGTGTCGGGTCAGGGAACGGTGTGGCCAGAGACAGAGTCCCTCCGAGGGAGGGACCGGAACTGCTTGCCGGAGGAAGAAAATACCTATATAGTGAGAAAATAAAAATCACATTCTGCTGTTATATTACAATAGGCAGATGATGAGAATGGGGAGGCATCCTTCCAAAGCTGCGGTATGACCAGCTTGGCTCCCAAAAGGACAACAAACAAAACAATGTTGGCTTCTCTGAACTAATGTGGGAGGTTATAGTGTCTTAAGCACAGAATTTAATTCTGTGTTTATGACTCTGAATGAGCTCCAATTCAAAAACAAATGTAAAACAAACATGGAGGACCATACTAGTATGATATTGAATCAGTGCGCTTCCAGTATGTAAATGATCCATATAGCATGCTATAGTGCTACCACACCAAAGTGATTTGATTTGATTTTTATTTGTATACGGGTAAGCACACTGGGATACAATCCCTTTTACAGGTACAACCCGTGGTCAATCAAGTACGTACAAAAAACAACATCAGACAAATTATACTTAATACAAAACATAATTAAATAGGAATACAAATTCCACATCTAAGTAAAATCACAGGTAAGTGTAAGTTTAAAAACCCTAATACAATTTAAACTGCTATACAAATCCATATCACAAGGGCTGTGACTCGATGGCTGGTGTATACATTCAGTAAATATACTAGCCATGGAGTAAATGTAGGATTTATAAAAAAAAAATCTAGACCTCCTTTAAAGTTCTTAAAACACAAATTGTAATTTTGTGAAGAAGACATCATGATAACCCTCCTTCACTTTACTTTAAAAGTGTCAGTACTGATCAGTGGGGATTGACTGTTCTTTAAAAAAATGTTGACAGTTGAAGTTAGCCTGCTAGTGCCACTAAAATGGTTGATCTACCAAATGGGAGACCCAAGTTGAGGTAAGGGCCCTGTGGTCCCAAGCCATAGGATATGTCTGTAGGAGTGAGGGCATTGGCCATCATATGTGCAAGAACCTCCTGCCTTCTACTTTTTTTTCCCTCCACCTGCACTCATCCTTTGTAAGCTCACTCCTCCCCTTTCTTTAAACAAATTTCTCCACTGTTGGGACTTGAACCCCTCTCTTTGTTGAAGTGACCTCACTATAGTCAGCTGCACTAACCACTTGTTCACTCAATTCCTTTGTGTGCCCAAGTAGTTCAAACAGTATACCTCTACCTCCCACCCCCTCCTCTCTGGTCACCCTGTAGTTTCCACCCTCCTCCCTTAGGTATCCAACCCCCCCCCTCCCCTTGACACATTTACCTTAACCCCACCTCCTTTTTTTCCACTTTGTATCATGGCTCCCAGTAATTGCTTAACTTTATCAATGCTCCTACTAATTCTCCTAACCTTTGAGTACCCAAATAATCATAACCTTAACCATGCATATACAGCTAATGATTCTCTAGCGCTGCGTTGCACAATTGTCACTAGTACGTCCTGCTTCCCTAGCTTTGCTGGGTGTCTCACCTCAGATAACTACCTACCCCTCCACAGCTGGGTCATGATTACTCACCTAATAACATGCCCTGCCACCATAACAAGCCCAACAAAGAAGGGTGGTGATAGCAATTATAAGAGAAAAGACAACTTAATAATCCTAAAAAAACACCCTACTTTACCTTGCTCTGATGCTACAGCTCATCTTCAGTAATATTCAACCCAACTCCGGACCCCCCAAAAAACTTTTGATAGTGGAAACAACCACCATTCGATAAAAATTGTGTTTATTAATATCTGTAGCCTGCTGGCCAGATTTGACCAGCTCCAGGTGAGGTGAAGGTACTTTGCACCATGCAGTTTAACGAATAGTTGAAAAAATGGTGTGGAGCACAGGGGTTTGGCTTCACTGGGGACTGGGGTTCCACCTGGAGAGACACCAGCCTATACTGGCAGGATGGTCTGCATCTGTCCAGGAAGGGAACAAGTCTTTTGGGCAATCGGTTTAAATGCTTCATTGGCTAGCTTTTAAACTAGTCAAGGGGGGAGGCACTGATAAGCAGCATTAAAATACCAGCCTCCCCCTACAAAACAGGGTACTAAATAAGAAACAGACCAAGGTAGAAAGGTCAGTGGGGGATGCTGCTACAGAAGGTAAAGCCATCAAAAAATGGAGAGCAATGAGTACTAATGCCCGTAGTCTGGGTAACAAGCTTCCTGAATTAGTGGCCTTGATGGAGGAGGAATATCTGGATATTGTGGCAGTCACAGAAACAAGGCACACACAGAACCATGACTGGGACGTAAACATACCAGGGTACACTATCTACAGGATGGACAGGGAGGGTAAAAGAGGAGGAGGAGTAGCTCTCTACATAAGAGAAGAAATCAAAGTAACAGAACACAAGGGTAAACAGGGAGGAGAAGAAACACTGTGGGTCAATTTGGAGGCAGGCAATGGCACCACAATCCGCACAGGGGTTGAGCACAGACCCTTCTCAGGGGAGGAAATGGACAAGGAAATGATAGAAAGTATATTTAGAATGGCAGATAAAGGGGAGATATTGCTGATGGGTGATCTGAATATGCCAGATGTTAACTGAAGTGCAGTTGTAGCAGCCACTTCTAAGAGTGGGGTTATTCTAGATACCCTAACAGGGGGCATGCCTTAGACAACTAGTATTGGAACCCACTCGAGAGGGAGCAATCTTAGACCTGGTCCTCTCAAATGGAGATAGAGAGAGGATCACAGATGTAGAAATGGGTAGCCATCTGGGAACTAGCGACCATCGAACAGTATGGTTCACAACAAACACAGCAATAGAGTCCATCCATACAAAGGCAAAAGTACTGGACTTCAGGAGGGCTGACTTTGCCAAAATGGGTGAGTGCCTAAGGAATGCATTAGCAAATGGGCAGGAAGGAGGGGTGGAAGAACAATGGGGAATAATAAAAACTGCCATCACAGAGGTAACAAGCCTTTGTGTGAAGCAAATAAAACAAAACAATGTAAGAAACCACTATGGTTCTCAAAGGAGGTGGCAGTGAAGGTTCAAGAGAAAAAGAAAGCACTCAGAAAAGTACAAGGAATCACAGAAGGAGCAGGACAGAGAATTGTATCAGTTAAAGCAAAAGGAAACTAGGAAGGCAGTCAGAACAGCAAATGCCCGAACTGAGGAAAAGATAGCCAACTCAGTTAAGAAGGGGGATAAAACCTTTTTAGGTACATCAGGGAGCGAAGGAAGACTAAGGGAGGGATAGTGAGGCTTAATAAAGGGAAGGGGGTGGGCAGAGGGTGGTGTTGAAAAGGCAGAGATACTAAACAAATATTTTTGCTCAGTATTTACAAATGAAGTGGGGGAGGTACCTAAAACAAACAATAGAAACACTCTGGACACAGAAGTTGATACCAGCCTATTTACAGAAGAAAGGGTTCTGAAATAACTCTTATAACTGAAGGTGGACAAAGCAATGGGGCCTGATGGGATTCATTCCAGAATTCTAAAAGAACTAAGCGCAGAACTAGTGACACCACTGACTACCCTCTTTAACAAATCATGGGAGGATGGGGTGGTACCTGAGGACTGGAGGAGGGCAGATGTGATTCCTCTTCACAAAAGTGGGAGCAGGGCAGAAGCAGGAAACTACAGACCTGTTAGTTTAACCTCAGTGATAGGGAAAATGATGGAATCACTTCTGAAGGAAAGAACTGTCGAGTACCTAGAGGCCAGAGGGGCACAGGACCCAAAGCAGCATGGATTCACAGCAGGAAGGTCGTGACAGATGAATCTAATAGATTTCTTTGACTGGGTAACCAAAGTAGTAGATCAGGGAGGGGCTGTGGACATGGCCTACCTAGACTTTAGCAAGGCATTTGACTCAGTTCCACACAAAAGATTAATATACAAGTTAGCCAGCCTGGAAGTGGGTCCCAAGATGATAGCCTGGGTAAAGAATTGACTGGAGAATAGGACACAGAGGGTAATAGTAAATGGAGTCCCACTCTGAAGAAAGGGGTTACTAGTGGGGTGCATTGAGGTTCAGTATTAGGACGGTCCTCTTCAATGTCTTTATAAGTGACATTGCAGAGGGACTGGAAGGAAAAGTATGTCTTGTTGCAGATGACACAAAGATCTGCAACAGAGTTGATGCACAAGGTGGGGTGGAAAGGATGAGAAGGGACTTGGCAAGGTTAGAGGAATGGTCAAATGTATGGCAACTTAGGTTTAATGCTAAGAAGTGCAAGGTAATGCACCTTGGAAACAAAAACCCAGGGGAAGAGTACATAATGGGGGGTGAGATACTAACAACCACAAAAATGGAAAGGGACCTGGGGTAGTCATATCAGATGACTTAAAGGTGGGCAAGCAATGCGAGAGGGCAGTAAGGAGGGCTGGGGGGATACTGGGATGCATAGGGAGAGGCATCACCAGTAGAAAACAGGAAGTTGTTATCCCTCTGTATAGACAGCTGGTGAGACCCCATCTGGAGTACTGTGTGCAGTTCTGGAGACCCAGTCTCCGCAAGGCCATAGACAAGATGGAAGCTGTCCAGAGGAGGGCAACTGAAATGGTGCAGGGTCTGCACCAGAAGACATATAAAAAGAAAGGGAAAGGGGAAATTATTTAACCAGGAAAGGCACACTAAGCCGGAGCTTGTTTCCAGGTGCGACCTGGGAGCACAAGAAAGTTAAGTGACTTGCTCAGGGTCACACAGTATGCAAGTGGAAGCTGAGGGATTCAAACCCAGGTCTGGTCTGCTGGATGTCACCAGATTTGCAGCTCAGAGCCTTAGACCACTGCGCTATACTGCCTCCTCCAAAAAGAGACTAAAGGAGCTTAATATGTATAGCCTCGAGGAAAGGAGAGAGGGGGACATGATAGAAACTTTCAAGTACCTCAAGGGAATCAACAAAGTCCAAGAGGGTAGCATCTTTCAAAAAAAGAGGTGTGCAAGAACAAGGGGGCACAATTTGAAAATAGAGGGGGGACGGCTCAGAGGTAATGTAAGGAAGTATTTTTTCACAGAGAGGGTTGTGGATGCATGGAACGGCCTTCCAGAGGAGGTTGTGGAGTCAAAAACTGTGGTTGAATTCAAGCATGCATGGGACAGCCATAAGGCAGTTCTAAGGGGTGGGGGTAGAAAGAAGTAGGCTGCTGGTTAACTAGGATCTGCAGCTTATCCATTAGGTAGGGAAATGAGCAGACTGGGTGGGCCAAGCGGTCCTTATCTGACATCAAATTCTATGTTTCTGTGTTTCCAGGTGTGGGTAAGCCAGCACAATCCAGAAGTCCTTTCTTTAGTAGAGACCTGGCTATCACCCAAGATCTCGGATGCATCCATAGCTTTAAATGGACACTTCCTCTTCAGTCTTGACTGGGTTGGGAAGAGGGGCGGTGGGTGTGCTATCTATATCAAAGATCATATACGGTGCCACACCCTCCCTCAAATCGACACTGGGATTTCTGCACTGGCCCTAGCTGTTAGGCTACTGCTAGGTTCTCAAAACAAGTCACTGACAGTAGCCTCGGTTTACATTTCCTCTAGGGATCATTCAACTGGTTTCAAAATGGTTGAGTTCATTAATGGGCCTTAAGCAAAACTGGGAGGTGGTAATTCTAGAGGACTTTAAAATAAACTGGTTATTCCATGAAGCCACCCAATACAAAGATGCCCTGTCCTGTATTAACCTCTCACAAATGGTCAATTAGTCCACCAAAATCAACTACCGAAGAGGCTCCAGTTTTCTACTTGACTGAATCATCACAAACTGGCCTGACAGGATCTCCAACCCCACAGTACTTGCAGACTTACTTAGCGATCACTCCCCGGTCACTTGCCACTGGACCAAGACTGCTAAGCCTCCGCCCAAAATTGCATACCCTCAAATGTGGGCAGCGGAACTCACTTGAGGCTTGCCTTAGGCTCATTGACTGGTCCTCACTATACTCAGCAGTAAACACTTGGAATACTGTGTACAATACTGGTGCCCATACCTCAAAAAGGATATGAGATTACTGGAGGGGGTGCAGCGTAGGGATACAAACATGATCATGGGACTAGGGGTGTTGCCTTTCGAGGAAAGGTTGAAAGAGCTCAACATGTACTCACTGGAAGACAGAAAGGTATGAGGGGACATGATAGAGACCTTTAAGTACTTGAAAGGCATAAATAAAGTCAGGAAGGGAGGATTGTTCTGCTTAAAGGGGAGAAGGGTCACTAGGGGCATAGTCTGAAGTTGGAAGGGGGAAGGTTTAGGAGGGAGATGAGGAGGCACTACTTCACACTATCTACAGGAGGGACAGAGAGGGTAAAAGAGGAGGAGGAGTAGCTCTTTACATAAGGGAAGGAATCAAAGCAACAGAACAAAAGGGAAAACAGGGAGGAGAAGAAGCACTGTGGGTAAATTTGGAGACCGGCAATGGCACCACAATCGCTGGGGTTGTATACGACCCCCTTCTCAGGGGAGAAATGGACAAGGAATGATATAAAGTATACTTAGTATGGCAGAAAAAGGGAGATATTGCTGATGGGCGATCTGAATATGCCAGATGTTAGCTGGAGTGCAGTTGCAGCAGCCACTTGAAGAGTGGGGTTATTCTAGATGCCCTACAGGGGGCATGCCTTAGACAACTAGTATTGGAGCCCACTCGAGGAGCAATCTTAGACCTGATTCTCTCAAATGGAGATGAAGAGAGGATCACAGATGTAGAAGTGGGTAGCCATCTGGGAACTAGCGACCATCGAACATTATGGTTCACAATAAACACAGCAATAGAGTCAAGCATACAAAGGCAAAGGTACTGGACTTTAGGAGGGCTGACTTTGCCAAAATGGGTGAGTGCCTAAGGAATGCACTACAGCAAATGGGCAGGAAGGAGGGGTGGAAGAACAATGGGGAATAATAAAAACTGCCATCACAGAGGTAACAAGCCTTTGTGTGAAGCAAATAAACAAAACTAACGATGTAAGAAACCACTATGGTTCTCAAAGGAAGTGGCAGTGAAGGTTCAAGAGAAAAGAAAGCTTTCAGGAAGTACAAGGAATCACAGAAGGAGCAGGACAGAGAACTGTATCTGTTAAAGCAAAAGGAAGCTGGGAAGGCAGTCATAACAGCAACGCCAAACCGAGGAAAGATAGCCAACTCAGTTAAGGATAAAACCTTTATAGGTACATCAGGAGCGAAGGAAGACCAAGGAGGGATAGTGAGGCTTAATAAAGGGGGAGGTGGGCAGAGGGTGACTGTGAAAAGACAGAGATACTAAACAAATATTTTTGCTCAGTATTTACAAAGGAAGAGGGGAGATACCTAAAACAAACAGTAGAAACACTCTGGATACAGAAGTTGATACCAGCCCATTTACAGAAGAAAGGGTTCTGAAAGAACTCTTAAAACTGAAGGTGGACAAAGCAATGGGGCCTGAGGGGATTCATCCCAGAATTCTAAAAGAACTAAGGGTAGAATTAGTGACACCACTTACTACCCTGTTTAACAAATCATGGGAGGATGGGGTGGTACCGAGGACTGGAGGAGGGCAGATGTGATTCCTCTTCACAAAGTGGGAGCAAGGCAGAACAGGAAACTACAAACCTGTTAGTTTAACTTCAGTGGTAGGAAAATGATGGAATCACTTCTGAAGGAAAGAATTGTCTCAGTATCTAGAGGCCAGAGGGCACATGACCCAAGGCAGCATGGATTCACAGCAGGACGGTCATGCCAGACAAATCTGATAGATTTCTTTGACTGGGTGACCAAAGTAGTAGATCAGGAGGGGCTGTGGACATGGCCTACCTAGACTTTAGCAAGGCATTTGACACAGTCCCACACAAAGATTAATATACAAGTTAGCTAGCCTGGGAGTGGGTCCCAAGATGACAACCTGGGTAAAAATTGGCTGGAGAATAGGACACAGAGTAATAGTAAATGGAGTTCACTCTGAAGAGGGGGTTACTAGTGGGGTACCGCGGGAGTTCAGTATTAGGACCGGTCTCTTCAATGTCTTTATAAGCGACATTGCAGAGGGACTGGAAGGAAAGTATGTCTCTTTGCAGATGACACAAAGATCTGCAACAGAGTTGATGCACAGGTGGGGTGGAAAGGATGAAAAGGGACTTGGCAAGGTTAGAGGAATGGTCAAATGTATGGCAGCTTAGATTCAATGCTAAGAAGTGCAAGGTAATGCACCTGGGAAATAAAAACCCAGAGGAAGAGTACACAATGGGGGGTGAGATACTAACCACAACAAAAATGGAAAGTGACCTGGGGGTAGTCATATCAGATGACCTAAAGGTGGGCAAGCAATGTGAGAGAGGGCAGCAAGGAGGGCTGGGGATACTGGGATGCATAGGGAGAGGCATCACCCGTAGAAAACAGGAAGTTATTATCCTCTGTACAGACAGCTGGTCAGACCCCATCTGGAGTACTCGTGCAGTTCTGGAGACCCAGTCTTCGCAAAGACATAGACAGGATGGAAGCTGTCCAGAGGAGGGCAACTAAAATGGTGCAGGGTCTGCACCAGAAGACATATGAAGAGAGACTTAAGGAGCTTAATATATATAGCCTCAAGGAAAGGAGGGAGAGGGGACATGATAGAAACTTTCAAGTACCTCAAGGGAATCAACAAAGTCCAAGAGGGTAGCATCTTTCAAAAAAAGAGGTGTGCAAGAACAAGGGGCACAATTTGAAGGTGGGGGGCGGCTCAGAGATAATTTAAGGAAGTATTTTTAACAGAAAGAGGTTGTGGATGCATGGAGCGGCCTTCGGAGAAGTTGTGGAGTCAAAAACAGTGGTGGAATTCAAGCATGCATGGGACAGTCATAAGGCAATTCTAGGTGGTGGGGGTAGGAAGAAGTAGGCTGCTGGTTAACTAGGATCTGCAACTTATCCAGTAGGAAGGGAAATGGGCAGACTGGGTGGGCCAAGCGGTCCTTATCTGCTGTCAAATTCTATGTTTCACAGAGAGAGTGGTGTCAGGTTGGAATGCACTGCCAGAGGAGTTAATCACTCAAAGGACAGTGGATAGCTTTAAGCAGGGTTGAGATAGAGTCAAGGGCAGGGTTACTACAGACAAAAATACAAAGTGGGGAAGGACAGGAAAAGAGGAGGAAGAGAGTGGTTTGGGTGTGGGTGGGGCAGCTGTAGTGATATGAAACTAAGAGCTGCACAATTGGGCAGACTTGATAGACCTGTGGGCCTTTTTCTGCTGGCAATTTCGTATGTTCGTATAACATTGACCAGGCACTGGATTATTTTATTGGCATGTTTAATGATGCCTCTGACACCTATGGTCCGATTAAAAAGTGCAAAATCAAGGGAGTCCAAAACTCATAGGTCACCCCTGCTCTTCTGAATCTTATGGCCAACAGAGACCATTTTTGGCATAGAGCAAGGCTACTGGGACAAAGGCATGCATGCAGAAATATAGATCTGCCAGAAACATCTGTACCTGTGAAATCAGACATGCAAAATCTCAGTATTTTGAAGACTGCCTCACCCATTCCTGGGGTGATGGCAAAAGATTCTGGGAGAACTTGAAGGACCTTACTGGTAAAAACAGCAAAACCTCACCTTCCATGCTGCTGGTGAATGGTGTGATCACCCAGGACCCTAACACCATTGCCAATACCTTGAATGTTGCTTTTACAGACCTTAGCAGCATACTACCAACTGATCTCCCTGTATCAATTGTCAGTGATATGCCAGGCCTTAAAACCACACACAGCATGTCCCCGCTACCTTAAGCAGTCACGGTACCTGTAGCCAGAAGTATCTGCAGGTGCTTTCACGCAAACCAGACACAGTAGTGACTCACTGGACCTTAAGATCTCACTTTGAGATAGAGCTCTTGCAGCAGGTAACACCATTAGGACTATGCTGCCAGGCACTAGGACCCCACAGATGAATTCTAGCTAGCAGTCTAAAGCGGGGGACTGCCCCCTGACGTCGGCCCCTCCCTGACGTCACCCATGGTATAAAGGGGTAGTCCCTCAGCACCACCTCAGTTCTTCTCCTGACATCGACCAGCACATATCAGCTCCACGGATGCCTCCTGCTTACAGTCAACCGCCATTTTTGTGCTTTGCGCAGTTAACGTTTTTTCTTCCGAATTACTAGTTTGTCGTGTATATTCTTCCCAGTTATCTTCCACTTCAAAGTGGCGGAAATCGAAATGTGTGTGTGGCAAGCAGATCTCAGCAAAAGACTGCCATTCGGCCTGCCTGCTCTGCCTAGGCCCCGACCATAGGCCGGACGACTGCCTGCACTGCTAAGGCTTCAACTGGAGGACCAGGATCCACCGCCTAAACACCTTAAAAGCGTACCTCCTTGACCAGCAAGTGGCCACCATGCAGAAGGCCCAGTTGGGGCACAGCTTGTCTTCCTCCTCAGCGAAGGACTCCTTCCCCAGCAAGAAGAAATCGAGCGGAAAACACCACCATTGGGACAAAGAAAGGTCCAGGTCAGAATCCTGTCCTAGGTCCCCTCACAAGACTTCCAAGTCTTCGACCTCTGGTGCGAGGTCAGATTCTGCCCCGTGGTATCTCTGGTTCTCCCGGGGTCACAATTGAGGAAGCCCCCCACCTCTTCTCAGGCGCACAGCAGGGAGTCTTCTGGGCTCAGGCTTTCTCATGCCCCCATGTCCCTGGCTATCCGACCCCACAAGCAGACGCTAGGGTCTCAGTCATCAGGACAGGCGCCTTCAGCGCCGGGCAGCAGGTCAGAGCCTGCTGTCTGCAAGACCAGAGTCCATTGGTCATCCAACAGGGTGGCAGGGTCAGACGATGCCAGGAGATGCTAGGATAGCAAGCGCCAGATGGAGGACCGACGTTCGGGTCTCATCGCCCTCTGACTCCACTGCGGAGCCGAACCAGATACCGGCCTCTGCTCCACAGGGCCCCATTGAGAACCTGCCTACAGACCAGATGCCAGGGGACCTGACGCTTGCCTCTAGGGATAACCGAGACCGGGCGCCACCCCTCCTCCTTCACCTCCTCCTCAGGAGCCTGATGACCTGACGTCTGAGCACCTGATGCCTGAGGACACAGTCTCACAATGGCTGACACCAGATAAGAAAGTACCATCAGATCCGATGCCAGAGGGCAGCATGCCACAAGGGCTGACTCCAGGGGCCCCTAACCTGATGCTAGCACCTCAGTCAGGCCCTGTCATCCCTTTGGCAGAGGTTGGGGCCTTGTTTACTAGTTGGTGGAACACCATGAAAGGGGATCTTTTACCTAGGCCACTGGAGCTGGCCCCCATCCCCACAGGGCACCCAGCCCCACCTAGACAGCCTTCACCCCCAGCGACCACCCCCGACGCCAGACTGTCTGATGTCAGGGGATGAGTAACATGGGTCACCTGTATGTCAAAGGCATAATCCCCACCCATCGTCCAGATCCTCTTCCAGGGGACAGCTCTACACATCTTCAGAAGGATCATCAGGAGGCTCCTCCTACGACTCCTCAGAAGATGACCTGTCCCTGCCATCACCAGACCATAGGAGGGACTCCCTGAAATCCCCTCCCAGATGACCCCTCCTTCCTGGATATAATGAGACATATCCAGTTCTTAAACCAATGGGAGACAGAAGAGTTGGACCCTGAGAGGCGCCGTGTGGCGAAGTTCTTAGGGGCCACTGACCCAAAATCTCTGGTCATACCACCCTTAGTGGAACCATTCCAGGACATCACAACAATTGCCTGGAAGCACCCCTCCATGACCTCGGCAGTCTGTATAAAAGGCTGACCGATTATATAGGACACCAAGCGGAGAACCACACTTGCCTGAGCAGCCTAAGGCGGACTCTGTGATCCTCATGGCTGCCCATGGGAGAGCCCAACAACCAAATCATATGAGCTCCCAGCCACCAGATAAGGAATCCAAGAAATTGGCACCATTCGGGCTGCAAAATATATTCCTTGGCCACTAGTACGGTCAGATCACTGAATTTCTTGGCACACATGGTGATGTATCAAAAATCACTGTGGAACAAGGCCATGGACCTGGCCAAAATGCAACCAGACTCTGCCAACAAGTCTGAATTGCTGGCAGTTCTCCAATCCAGTGTTGACGTCGGCAAGCACGTCCTAAGGTGCTCCTATGACTCCGGCAGACACTGCCGCCAGGGCTGCGGCCACCAGCATATGTCTAAGGTCTCACTCCTGTCTCAGAGTTTTGGGATACCACCAGGACCTCCAGGACGCCATCCTGGATACCCTTTTCAGGGCCAGTCCTTTTCAGTCAGGAGGCAAAATAACTGATAACCGGTCTGCAGGACTCAGGAAAAGCAGTCTTGGAGGTACATAAAATGTACAAATCTAAACCAGCCATGTCCAGGTGCCACTCCTTTCATAAGCAGCAAGGACAGCAAGGAAGGAGGCAGCAGCACAGAGAGGGTTTCAAGAGAAAGGGTGCCCCACTGTCCGCAGGGGTTCAGGGACCTTAGAGTGCGAAGAACACCCGAGCTCCCTTGCCCACTCCAACAACCTCGGCATGACTTCCTGCTGGCCTCCCTCCTCCGGCGGAGTTGTAGGGAGAGGCAGTAGGCAGAAGATTCTCCCTTTACTTCAATGGCTTGTCCAGTATCACTACAGATCAGTGGGTACTCCAGATAGTAGAGCAGGGTTATGCCCTGGAATTCACTCAGATCCCTCCAGACAACACACCTGTGCCCTCCCATTGCTCCCCATTCCATGCAGGCCTTATGAGGGCAGAAATCCAAGCCCAACTGAGCAAAAGAGCAATCCAAGCAGTGCCGTTGTCTCAGAGAGGAAAAGGGTATTACTCCCACTTCTTCCTCGTACCGAAAAAGACAGGAGACCTTTGTCTCATCCTGGACCTGAGTCAACTGAACACTTTCATCGAATACAAAAGGTTCAGGATGGTAACACTGCCAGAACTGCTACCCATGCTTCGCCAAGGGGACTGGCTATGCTCCCTGGACGTGCAGGATGCCTACATGCATATAAAGATCCTGCCATCCCATGGGAAGTACCTCTGCTTTACCTTCCAGGGAGAGCACTACCAGTTCAGCGTGCTACCATTCGGCCTTTCATCAGTACCCACAGTATTTACCAAGTGCCTGGCAGGGGTGACAGCTGCTCTCAGGAGGCAGGGGCGTTATGTCTATCCCTACCTTGACGACTGGCTGCTATCAGCTCCCGCAAAGGATCAGCTGTGTCGCTCTCTGGAAGACACCTTTCATCTGTTCCAGGGCTCGGAGGTTACCTTAAACCTTCCCAAGTCATCCCTCCTACCTACCCAGAGGTTACAATACAGAGGGGCAATCTTGGACACCGTCCAAGCGAGAGCCTTCCTTCCCTCAGACAGGGCAGATCGACTAAAGGTTCTGGCTTGGAGAGTTGTCTCCACGAAACAGGTTCCAGCTAGGATGGTACTACAACTGCTGGGCCACATGGCAGCTGCTATCGTGACGTCCTTAGCTCATCTGCACATCAGGGTTCTCCAGTGCAACCTCAGAGTTCAATGGGACCAATGCCTGGAAGATCTCGAACAGCTGGTCCGAGTCTCCAGAGCAGTGTGTCAGACTCTGGAATTGTGACTAACCCCTTCCTGGTTAGAATCCGAGGCTCCCTTCCAAAGTCCCAGTCCTCAGCATATCCTGACCACAGATGCCTCAGGACTAGGGTGGAGGACACATTTCAGAGATCATCAGACAAGAGGGACTTGGACCTCTTTGGAACACAATCTCCACATAAACATGTTGGAGATGAGAGCCGTCCTGTACACCTTACAGGCCTTTCAGACATTTCTCCTGCCAGGGCCCCTACTGATCCAGTTGGACAACATGCCAGTCAGTGGTCTTCTACATCAACAAGCAAGGGGGCACTCATTCTTACCCCATTTGCAGAGAAGCCATGAGAGTCTGGTACTGGGCAGTGGAGTACAACCAGGAACTCTCAGCAGTTCACATTCCAGGGATCAAAAATACCCTAGCCAACAGCCGCAACCACTTTCAGTCTCAAGCTCATGAATAGGAGCTACTACAGGACATAGTAGACAATCTTTTTGAAAGATGGGGCCTCCCAGAACTGGATCTTTGTGTCCCCACTCAATGCCAAATTGCCCAACTTCTGCTTGCTAGATCCAGGGCCTGGTGTTTTCTCTTGAGATGCGTTGTCCCTCTCTTGGGCAGGGAGGTTTCTGTATGACTTCCCACTACTTCAGAGAGTGTTGCTCAAGCTACAAGCAGAATGAGCCATCATATCCTCATAGTGCCATTCTGGCCTCAACAGATCTGGTTCCTGCTGCTCCAGCAGCTGGCATTGGAACCTCTAGTTCCCTTATCCCCGTTTCCTCGCCGGCTCTCACAGGAACTGGGAACTCTAGTACACCCGAATCTTCAGTCACTACATCTGCATGCATGGTTCTTGCAGACCTAGTCAGAGACCGATATGGGATGTCTTCAAGGGTAGAGCAGGTCCTAGTGGCCGTGAGGAAACCCTCAACTAGGGCCACATGTGCCATGAAATGGAAGCGTTTCTACCTATGGGCGTTATCCTGTTTCCTGGATCTTTTTACCTGCCCAGTGAATTTGGTACTGGAGTACCTTCTTTCCATATCTGACAAGGGTCTGAGCTATTGTACATAAAGGTACACCTTTCTGCACTGTCAGCTTATCATGTACCTATGGAAGGCAGGACCCTGGCACAGTTAAACTTGTCCAAGACCTTCTTGCGCGGCATTATGCATATCAAACTTCCCAGGTAGGATCCCATCCCTTCGCATGGAACCTTTTATTTATGTTAGAAAAGCTCATGTTGCCTCCCTTTGAGACAGCCGCAAGTTGCGAGCTACACTTCCTCTCATGGAAAGCGTTGTTTTTGGTTGGAGTTACTTCCATTCGGAGGATTTATGAGCTTCAGGCTGTGATATGTAAAGAGCCTTATTTGATTTTTTCACAGGGATAGGGTATCCCTGCGCACCAATCCTAAGTTTCTCCTGAAGGTAGTGTCCAAGTTCACTCTTAACCAGGATATTCAACTGCTAGTTTACTACCCAGAGTACTCAAACAAAGGGGAGGCCCTTTTGCATTCGCAGGATGTTCGCAGAATTTTTCGCTACTATGTAGATCACACTCGATCTTCTAGAAGGACAGAACACTTGTTCTAAGATCGTGGATATGTTGTTCATCTACACTTATTGGCATTTCCCCTTTCACTTTAAATCTTGCCGGAAGTCTTCAAGCTGGTTCCTCTCACCCATCCAGGTGTTAAAAACCTCGGCTCTGCCCCATGATGCCAGATCTTCCTTTCCGCTGGAAGATTCAGGTTGCCTCCCTCGTGTTCACAGATTTTGTAGGCCCTGGCTTCAAAACCTTCGGTTATTCCGAAAATCCATCTAATTTGCATTAGCGATCGTGACTTTATTTCTTCAGTTATGGAAGACAAGTCTCCCCTTGGATTTTGTCGATACCCTTGTGGCCAGAAGATGTCACGCACTGATCCCCACGCCGCATGTGTTTACTGTCTTGGTGTCAAACATGACACCTCGAAATGCGATCTGTGTCTCGCTTTCCATCCTAACGTCCTCGACGACCGTCTCGCATGCCTGAAGTTGGGGAGGCCCAAGAAACGGAACCCTCCAGTGAAATCCAAGGAGGCCTGGTGGGCAGTTTACATGGCTGCAGGATCCGCCGAGCAATTGGAATGCATGCAAGCATTCAAAGAGGAAGTGGCTTGGGGTGCAGATACTACTTGGAGCTTCTTTGTTCTGCTCAACCTGGGCTCCACCTTCTCGGGTTCCTTCCGAGAGTTGTGCCAGTCTCTCTCGACCAAGGGAGAGAGTCCTTCGGGCACGCACTCCTCTCGATCCCGTAAGTGGGAGAAGGATCCGGGATCATCTTCGTCCCAACGGAGATGCTCTTGGGAGCGGGAGAGATCTCAGTCCCAGGAACATGCAGTCTTGACTTCGGTCGAAATTGCTTCTTCGGCTGCTGGCTTCTCAGCTTTGCCGTCTGACCAGTCGACCGAACCGTCGATCGATGATGTGGAAATTGTCACTGACCCAATCGATCCTTTATCTTCAGCTCCGGTCTCGTTCTCTTGATCGAACTCCAGTTCTGACTTTCCCTGACAAGGAGACCCCGCCTGCTGGGACTCCCATCGAGGAAGTGGTCCCCGACCCTGGGAAATTACCGGTCCCGCTGGTGTCTCCCAAGTGACCGAATCGGCCTGTCCAATCTCGATCAAGGTCTTGGACCCCCTCGACAGAAAGGCCAAGGAAGAGCCATAAACGCTCTAAAAAGAGGTGACGCCATCGGTCGTCCTCATCCTCCTCGGATGAGGAGAGGCTCCGGCGGAAACTCCGGCACTACACGGACCTCATGTGGCAGCAGCTGATTTTGACCAGGCACAAGCTGACCCCAGCTTCACCCTGGCATTACTTTTGGCCTTCTAGGTTAAAGCCGACTCCTTGGAGTTCATCAAGTCGGTTCCCCAACCCACGGAGCCGGCGAAACCTCCGGTTCAGCCTAAAACAGTCTCTCCACAGATTGTGGTGGAACCACCACCCAAGCAGCCTGTGGGAGGGGCTCCTTCCAAAGAAGATAGGCCAGACATCAGGCTTCCTTTACATCTTTCGGTCACTGTCACCCCGGACCGCCCTCGTCGGGTCGAAGGTGACTTGGGCGGTCGATTGTTGTGTCCGGATTCCTCGGATTCGGATGTGACTGGCCTGCATTCTCATCCTGGGGATGACAAATCGGCTGGTAGGTTAGAGACGGAGGAAGGTCCTTCGTCTTTTCAGGGCATTCTTCGCCTCATCTCTGAGTCCACAGGGATGCCCCTGGAGCCAATCCAGGAAAAAGTGGAGTACCCTCTCACGGAAATCCTCAAGAGAGGGGATACCCTGACGGAGGCTTTTCCTGTGGCCGAGGCCATTGTTGGCCCTGTCTAAGAACTCTGGCAGTGTCCTGCCTCTTGTCTAGCACCATCTGTCTGCATGGCCCACAAGTATGCGGTGCCCATGGGGTCCCTTGTGGGGTTCACAAAGCACCCTTCGGCCGAGAGCCTGGTGATTGCCTCTGTGTTCAGGCTTACTGGCAGTTCTGGCAATACTGACCAACCTGCCAAGAAAGAGTCCAAGCTCTTGGTCCATTCGACCAGGAAGGTCTATGCGGCTTCTTCCTTGGGCCTTCATTAGGCAAGTTCGGCCGTCATCATGCCACACTTCTCCCATGCCCTCTTGAGGTCAATGGATGAAGTCCTCCCACATCTCCCTGTGGACATGCAGACCATGGTCAAGCAGGTCCAGGATCAGGGCCATGCTGTTGCCAAACAGCAGCTTCAGATGGCCCTGGACATTGGGGATTCCTGTGCCCATTCGATGGTAGCCGCAGTTGCCTCTCTTTCGCAGGGCTTGGCTGAGACTCTTCTCCTTCCCGGCGGATACTCAGTACAAACTCACTGATGTGCCTTTCCTAGGGACCAACCTTTTTGGCCCAGGTGTGGCTGGTCACCTTCAGCACATTGAGCAGTCCAGTGCCACCTTGGATGCCACTTCTGCCAAAGGTTCTTCGGGCAAGAACCATCCGAAGAAAAAGAAGCAGCCTTTTTGGCACTCTTCCCCTGCAGTGCAGCAGCAGCCCTCCTTTCAAGGAGGACAGCAGCATCAGCAACAGCAGCAGGCTCAAGCTTGGCACCCCCGGCCCAAGCCGGGCCCTCCCAAGCCCGTAAAGGAGGCTGAGGTTCGGGTCCTGGATCCTCCTCCTCCAAGCCTGCTCAGTGACTGGGTGGGGGCTGCCTCCCCCTCTCCCATCATGCCAGCTCTGGGTCCTCCTGTGGGGGGCCAGCTCTGCCGCTTCCTTTCTGCCTTGTCTGCTGTCACTTTGGACAGGTGAGGTCTCGAAGTGGTCGGTCAGGGACTGCTTCTGGAATTCGAGCAGTACCCCCCAGGCTGAGCCCGTGCCCCTTGGGAGGAAAGAGTATCCACCCAGACTCAGTCGGCTCTTTGAGATGACATTGCTCAGCTCCTCCTCAAGGAGGCAATAGCTCCAGTGGCGGATCCTTCAGCAGACCCAGGCTTTGTCTCCAGGTACTTCTGGTGCCCAAGCGGACGGGGGCTGGCACCCCATTCTACAGTAGAGCTGCACGATCTGAATCAATATCTTAGGTCACGCACCTTCCGGATGGTCAGTCTGTCCCAGATCATACCATCCTTGGAGCAAAACATGTGGTTCTTTTCACTGGATTTGCAGGATGCATTTTTTCACATCCCAATCCATCAGTCCCATCAGCAGTTACTCTGCTTCAGGGTCAAGGGGACCCTGTACGAATTCTGAGCCATGCCATTCGGCCTGTCATCAGCCCCATGGGTCTTCACCAAATGCATTGCAGTGGTGTTGGCCCATCTTGGGCGTTGGGGGTTCAGGATTTATGCTTACCTCAATGGTTGGCTCCTAGCAGGCTCCACCCAACAGGAGGTGGAGAGGTCCAGGGACCTGGTCCTCCAGACCTGCTCCCAACTCGGCCTCCTGATCAACGAGGCTAAGTCAGAACTCGTGCCTTCTCAGGTGATGGGCTTCATCGGGGCACAGCATGACTCTTGTCAAGCCAGAGCTTGGCTCCCTGGCGGACAGGGCGGAGGTTCTCTCCTCCTTTGCCCAATCATTTCTGGTTGGGCAATTGCGCCCTGCCTGGGACTTTCTGCGCCTTCTGGGTTACATGGCGGCATGTACCTCAGTGGTCCATTGGGCCCAGTTGCACATGCGCCCCTCCAATGGGAGCTGGCCACTCAATGGGCTCAGCGCTACGGTCATTTGGATCAGCTGATCACTGTAACCCAGAGGATGTGGGATGCTTTCCACTGGTGGACCACCCCAGACCGGTTGCAGGAAGGGATCCCGTTTGTCCACCCTGAACTGACGGTCGTCCTTACGACCGATGCCTCTGTCATGGGCTGGGGAGCCCACATGGGGGACAGAAGGGCCCATGGGCTCTGGACCCCTGTGGAGTCCCAATGCCACATCAACCTGTTGGAGCTCAGAGCAGTCAGACTGGCACTGTCAGCTTTCGCTCCTCAGCTCTGGGGTCAAGTGGTTCAAGTCCAGATGGACAGTACCACGACTATGTACTACCTCAACAAACGGGGAGGCACACACTCTCATCTGCTGTGCAGGGAGCCGCTCCGCATCTGGACCCTCGTGAGCTGTTTGGAGGCAGATCTCCTAGCCATCCATGTGGCAGGAGCCTCAAACCATCTGGCAGGATGCTCTCAGCTGCTTAGGCGAGACATCCCACAAGTGGTCTCTCCATCCAGAGGTAGCTTACAGCCTGTTCTCCCACTTGGGCAAACCGATGGTGCACCTGTTTGCCTCCAGGGACAACACCAAGCTGAGGCTGTTCCATGCCTGCCCCCTTCAGCAGGGTTCACTGCAGGGTGATGCCTTCTCGAGGCTGTGGACCCCAGGCCTCCTCTACGCCTTCCCTCTATTTCCCTTGATCTACAAGGTGCTCCTCAAGGTGAGGAGGGACAAGGTGAAGGTGATCCTGGTAGCCCCAGACTGGCCACACCAGCTCTGGTATCCAGATCTCCTCAGCCTCAGCTGCAGGCCCCCCAGAGCGGCTCCCAGCATGCCCGGACCTGATATCTCTCAATCAGTGGAAGGTATTCCATCTGGACCTTCAATCCCTGCACCTCACAACCTGGTACCTGAGTGGCTAGAGTTTCAGGCTTTGGGTCTTTCCAAGGATGTCTACACCATGGTGGAGCATCCAGAAAGGAATTGACCAAGAAATGTTACGACTTCAAATGGAAAAGGTTTTCCATTTGGTGTCGTCCAGTGGCTATCATTCTTGACTACCTTTGGTCTCTCTCCAAAGGGGGTCTACAGCCATCGACCCTTAGGGTGCACCTGGCAGCCATCTTTGCTTACCGGGCATGAGCTGGTCAGCCGACGTTAGCGCAGGAGACAGTGGTTGGGCACTTTTTCAAAGGCCTGAATCAGATATCCCCTCCAGTGCATGAACCTCCACCTCCGTGGGATCTTCTGCTGGTACTGGCAAAGCTCACGGGCAAGCCATTCGAACCAATGCACAAGTGTGCCTTGTCACACTTGTCGTGGTAGACAGCCTTCCTGGTGGCTATCATGTCTGCCAGAAGGACAGGGGAGCTCCAGGTGCTTTCGGTGGACTCTCTTTATCTGGTCTTCCACAGGGACAAGGTTGTCCTACGCCCCCACCCAAAATTCCTTCCGAAGGTGGTGTCAGTGTTTCACCTTAACCACGTATTAACTCTGCCGGTTTACTACCCCAACTACACCTCAGAGGCCGAGTACAGGCTCCATACTTTGGACCTGAGACATGCTCTCTCCTATTACAAGGAGAGGACGGCGGAAATTTGGGGAGAGGTTCACCAGCTGTTTGTCACCTACGCTGAAGCCGCTTCTGGCAGACCTGCAGCAAGGCAGACTATTGCAAGAAGGATTACATCATGCAAAGGTCTTTGTTATGAGTTGGCGGGCAAGGAGCCTCCCAGAGGGATAAGAGCTAATTCCATCCGCCATACCACTGCTTCGGTGGCTGCTTCCAGGGACATCCCTATCTAGGAAATCTGCTGGGCTGCTACCTGGAAGTCAGCAAACACCTTTATTACCCATTACCACATCGACCTTGAGTCACGCTGGGATGCTGGTTTTGGGGCCTCAATTCTCCAATCTCTGTTCCCTAAGTAGGGGGTGTGCGCCTTGCCTCCCTCCTGCCGGAGAACTGCTAGGAGTCTGTCAATAAGTGTGGATGAACAACATATTCATGATCCTAGAAAAACAGGTTACTCACCTGTAACAGTAGTTCTAGGAGCGGTATAGGTTGTTCATCCACACGGATCCACCTGACCTCCCCGGCTGCGGATGCACAACACCTGGCTTCCAGCGGGCTAAGATCTGGTGTCATGGGGAGGAGCTGAGGTTTATGCCACCTGGGTGGGTGGGAAGAGACAGCTTGAAGTCTTCCAGCAAGATTTAAAGTGTAAGGGGACATGCCAATAAGTGTGGATGAACAACATATACCACTCTTAGAACTACTGTTACAGGTGAGTAACCTGTTTTTTGTCTCCTTTGCTCAATGAATGTTAGAGGCACCAGTGACTAAGCAGACATTGGCCAAATGGTTGGTCAGTTGTATAGTTCTTAGCTACCAGAAGTACGACAAACCTTTACTGGGACCGGTTAAAGGTCGCTCCACTAGGGGTGTTGCCACTTCCTTTGCATCCCTATGAAATGTCTCAGCAGCGGATCTCTGTGCAGCTGCTACTTGGAGTTCAGTTCTCACCTTCATAAAACACTATAGCCTGAACATTGCTTCATGGAGGAGAGCAGGCTTTGGCCTCGCTGTCCTCCAGGGACTACTCTCTTAGGAGTATCAGTGGTTTACTAGCTTTTGTAATCACCACCCTTCTGACCTGGGTTCTATCCTTGTACTTCTTGGGACTCAGTCCTGATGGTGTTACTTGCTGCAAGATCTCTATCTCGAAGTGAGATAGTACAGTTACCTAAGAACTAACTGTAACAGTAGATCTTCGAGAAGAGCTCTTGTAGCAGGTGTGCTTTCCCTCCTTCCTACCCCCGGGGTTATGTAACTGTATTTTTTCCTTGGGGGGTGGGGATGTGAGAACCTCTCCTCCGTTCCCCATCCTTTATTCTAGCCGGGTCTCCAGCGGATGAACTGAGGTGATGCCGAGGGACCGCCTTTTTATGTCATCGGTGACGTCGGGGTGGGGCCGACATTAGGGGGGCAGTCCTCTGCCTTAGAACTCTTATCGAAGATCTACTGTTACGGTAAGTTCTTACGTAACTGTACTTTACTGGACCTTACCCTTGAAGAAGTGCTCCTACCTTTAACAAAACTTTTGAACCTATCTCTGTGGCTGGTACAAATCCTCTTGCTTTGGAAAACCACAGTGGTCCCCCTGGTCCATGAAAGTGGTGAAAGAGCCGTACACGTGAACTACCATCCAATATCGCTACTGCCCTCCCCCAAGGCATTAGAAAGGATAGTTGCTGATCAGCTTGTTGACTATTTAGATAAGTATGGAATCCAATGCCCACAGCAACACGGGTTTTGCAAGGTGCATCGTACCTCCACCGCCCTGCTGGAGTACTCGGGATTCCTGCACGAGCCTTAGACAGTTGTCAAGTAGCTGGGGCGATTTACATCGATCTTACCAAGACTTTCGACACTGTTAACCATAAAACACTTTTTGCTAAACTCCTCTGTATTGGCCTTTCCATTGATGCTGTAGGGTGGTTCCAGAGCTGTCTCAGTGAGCAAAAATTGGTGGGACATTCCAATAGTCCAGAGGTACTCATGGGGGTTCCCCAGGGGTCAATTCTTGGCCCACTCTTGTTCAGTCTCTTTATTAACAAAGTCCTCTCTGTCTGCAAAGAACATATTCTTCTCTACACAGATGACGCTGTCATCTTTTCTAAAAACTCCGACCCACGCCAACTTGAGTCTCAACTACAAAGTGATTTCACTGCTGCTGAAGCTTGGTTCACCAAGTACAAGCTTATAATGAATTATAAAAAACCTCAATTAATGTTATTTGGGAACCCCCACAATTAGTATAAAGACTTTCAACTGACAATCCACAATAACCTTCTCACTCACAACGATGGAGCAAGTGCAAACCTTCAAATATCTTGGCATCACCCTGGACAGCTCTTTCTCCTTTGCTCAGCATGCAGAACAAATTGTAACGGTAGTAAATCCTAGAATTGGCCTTCTATACAGGAACCAGCATTGCCTGACCCAAGATGCCTTGTCTCTCGCCATAAAAAGTTCCACACTGTCCATCATTGATTATGGATTAGTGATCTATGGGGCAGCCCCAGACTCCACTCTGAAAAGGGGTAGTGTTGCCCTAAATAAATCCTGCAGGCTGCTCCTTGGTGCAAACAGGCTAACCCACTCCTGTGACCTCTGTGCACAATCTAACTGGCTAAGCCTTCAAGGCAAAGTACAGTACCAAGTATGTCTACTGGGGGGGACTTGTCTTGGCCTATCCCCTCCAGCTGTCCAGAAGCTACTCATCACAGCCCACAACCCCCGCTGCACAAAAAGCAATGCCAGACGATCTCTGATTGTCCCCTTCTTTCACACCTCTCAGGTGCAAAGGTAATTCGATATCGTGCCCCCCTTTGGCTGAATGAACTCCTCCAGGACTTAACCTGTGAGCCCAAGCTGGGGCCATTTAAAAGAAAACGTCACCAATACTTCACCAATCGGAGCAGCTGTGACTGCTAACCCTATTTCTTTCCTTTGCTTACCCTCCTCCTGCCCGCATCAACCCCTTGCCGCCCCGGTCCCCACGCGGAAACCCCTAATTTACCCCCACCTAATCTCGTCCTTGACACATCTTCTTATACTCCTCCTTGATGCACTTATTCCTACCCTTCAATCTCTCCCCCTTCCCTGTCCATCCCTATACCTTGGCAATGAATTGTTATTCTGCTTAATAGGTCAAGTATTACAGCTCTATTCTCACGTTGTATGTAACCTTATATTCACCTGTATTGTTAACTGTTTTACATTTCACTGTACTTACATTCTCTGTACAGTCCGATTTTTGAAATTCATGCACTGTTGTCTATTTGTTATTGAAATGTATGTAATATGTTATCTTCTGCTGATGTGGAACCTTTGTAAATGGGCTTCCAGCTCAAAGGTGTACTCCTAGAACTCAATAAAATAAAAAAATATGGAGGGATTGTTGTAAGAGTGAATGTGATAACCAATGTACTGCATTTTTTTGTACATATTTTTTTTCTAAAAAAAGAAACCTTTGTTTTGTTTACAGAAAGAAGAGAAAGCAATGCTTGCAAGGATGAACAGACAGCGCAGCAGTTCCATTGGCCATAACCCCCCACACTGGGGAGCTGAACGACCCTTTTACAACCACCTCAATTCCAACCAGGTCTCCAAGGAGATGAAGAGAATGGTATGACAAAATTATATTTCCATTTACAGTATTTATTTATTTTTTAAATGATATCCAGAAAGCTTTATAGTGTTTGGTGAACTTGTTTGCTGCACAGGGTTTGCAAAAAAGTAGAAGATGCAATATATGCTGGTGTATGACTCAGTGGCATAGGGCCAGAGAAAAGACACTGCAGAATATCTGAAATAGTTTCACAACTCAACTCTGCATTCATTTTCAGGGTTGCCACTGGCCTGCCAGTTTACTAGAACAAGTTTAGAATCCTCCCAGTAAAAGTGATGATTGGCTTGGCTGCTCAAGGGCTTGAAATTGTGCATTACAGTGTGACACAGGCGACGCATTGGGAGAAGGACATATTATATGTGCTGTAGCACCGTCTTCTGGCCAGCCTGTGGAACAGCATGGGGTTGCTAGCTTTCCTGGCCAAACTGAATTGCTAGTGACCGTCAAAGTGAAGGAAAGGGAGGTATCCCACTAGAATACATGGGAAATGGGCTTCCAGATGGCTAGTTCAATTGAACATTAAGCAGTAACCTAGACTTGCGTACTAAGCCAGAGTCAACAAAGACAGCCCTTGGATGAAAAATGTTCCTAACAGTGAAACGGGATCGAATAATTAGGGGAGAAAATGTGGGAAATACAGAATTAAAAAAAGAAAAAATATGGACCTAATGGGTTACATAATTCCAAAACGCAACCTAAAAAGTCCAACCTGTATTGCTGTTGAATTCTTTGTTGTCATATCAGATGTTGAAAATAGTGATGTTTAACATATGATTTCATAAAGGTTCACAGTGCTTATCTTATGGCAGACTAATTACAGCAATCCAGTTCATATTCAACTTCCTTGCGAGACAGGTGGGACACCATCATAGACATTTTGGTAGCCCATTCAACTTCTTTTAACCTTGGGCCAATATAAATTTCAGACTAGGCTAATACTTACATGTCAGCACAGTGTATTATTTTGAAATTTCTTTTTTAAATCTTCATTGCCCCATGCATTACCCTGTTACTTGAGAGAAAATGAAATAAAGCGAAAGCATCGCCACAGTGAAATTGCACAGACAGACCACTGTAGGATATCTGCAGATAAATGACTCTAGGATATTCATAGACAAACCATCACAAAATAGGCAGAGTGGCACAATACCCTTTCAGCAGTATCTTTGGAAGGGATAAAGCTCTTTTACAGACTACGATTGTCATATTTGTTTTTGAAAATGGATTGCAGCAGGCCTAAATCATTCAGACCCAACCTAGGGTCCCCTTGCTTAGAGTAGCCTCGCAGGTATTTTATTTATTTGAGATATCGGAATTACAAACCTTTGAGTCAGAGACTCATTTACAAAGGCGCCATGTCATAACAGTGCATGAGTTACAATTGAGTAAAAAAAAAGAAAAAAAAATCACATACAAACAGGTAAGTTACAAACAGTATGCAAAACAAGCTAGAAACAACAGGCAGAGTAACACGAGTTACAATCGAGTAAAAACATTACATGCTACAGACTGAAACTCTTGTGGGGAAGGTGGGTAGCACCCAAGACTAAGTAAGAAGCGGAAAACAGAAAAAAGTTGTGGAAACCTATAAAAGCTAATTATTGGCAACTTCTCACTTACAGGATTTGTTCTCCATTCCCCTTACGCTCTCCAAAGTCACATGGCTTGAGGCCTTTAGATACCCGCAGCAATGACGAGACCTTTATTTAGGCCTCAGCAGAGGGGTAGAGTATTTGCTTACCCCTTCATGTTGAAATCCAGCTAAAGAAACATAAGAAAATGACATCAGAAAAAGGCGCAGTGGCCCAGCCGCTCTGCCTACCCTTCCTAACTGCCCTATATAGGCCCTAGTGGCCATAAATGCAACACGGAATAAATATAGACAAATACAGTCCATTTCCCTTGAGTACTGTTCCCCCTTGCTGCACCCTTACCCTTTCCTTTAGACTGTTGCTCAACACCTAGTGGGGCCGTAGTCTTGGGGGACAAGTGGGGACTGTGCCCTGGGCCCCCAAGCAGGGGTCCCCCACCGAGTTAGCGTTGTTTTTGTTTTGTTTGGGTGTTTTTTCTTTGGTGTTTTTGTGTGACTTTTTCCTTTGGTGTTTTTTTAAGGCAAGCAAGCATGTCTATCCACATTCTTTCTGAGGTTCCGGGGGCAAGGTGTAATAGTCTGTATTCCTCCAGACCCCTCCCCTCCCCTCGGCCCTAGCCAACTAAAACATTGCATATGCAGTTTAAATGGCAGCCATACCTGCACAGTGCTGTGCCAGCAAGACGGAGCAGGTGGGCCCGGGCGAGTAGGCTCATGAATATATATATATATATATATATATATGCTCAGTGGTCAATGCAGCCTGCTGCAGGACAGTGTTACATGCAAGATGAAGAGCTTGTGAGTCACGCGACACAGTTCCCGCTAGATGCACGCCATCACCCTCACACTCGCTGACTGGATGGATGGTGTGAGTGTGAACTTTTAAATTGAGCAGCACAGCATCCTCATGCCTCAGTCTGAGGTCTCTCAGTAATGCTCCCAGTCGATCTGCCCTCTTGCTCACAGGAGTCTTTTGCAGCAGCAGCAGCAGCAGCCACTGGCTGTTGGTGTTATCTTTACCTAGCTGCAAACAGAGTCGAGAGAGTCTACACATAGGGTGAGTTTGTGGCAGGTGACATTAGTGCCAAGGTTGGTGAAAGTAAAGAAGAGATACAACTCAGATTGGAACCTTGATGATGCACTTGGCATCCCTGAAAAAACAATCTAAGGACAAACGTGAAATAAAAGAGGATCCTGTTACTTAAATGTTACCTCTAGATTAATACTTAGCATTTTAAATGGCTGAATGAAGAGAGATTGGCTAAGAGAAGTACCTTCCCCTACAGAAGGTGTCAGCAGCTAGTTAGACCTATGTCTTGTTGGTGCACATGCATATTTGAAAATACAAGATTTGGGACAGTGGCCACTTCTCCTTAAAATGTGTCATTAGTAGCCATGTTTGAATGAGTTGGCACTTGGCAGTGTTGAGGCCCACCCTCCCCGGGTGGGTTTGTTATTCTTTTTGGAGTTTTTGCCAGTTTGTACTGATTGGATTTGGTTTGGATCACAGTCAGAGATTTTGACATGCAGGAAGATAAAAGGCATTTAGAACAGGTAGGCTCTGTGGATGCAGAAAACAGTTTGCTCTGCTCCTGAGTGCCAAATCCTGAAGAGAAAGACTCAAGAGAGAGATGGGCGCAGGTGGTGATATCATGGCACACAGCTGCTGCCCAGTCCTATGCTCTGTTACATAGAAACATAGAAGTTGTCGGTATATAAGGACCACAATTTTTTTTTCTGCCTTATGAATGTGCCATCGGCCTTTGCTCTGTCAACGGTCTATCTATTCATACTCATCTGTATTGCTCCCTTATGCCTATCCCATGCCTGATTGAAACCCTGCACTGTATCCATATCCACCACTTCCTGAGGTAGGCCGTTCCATGCATCCAGCACCCTTTCTGTGAAAAAGAAATTCCTCACATTACCCCTTAATCGGCCTCCCTCTAATCTCATGCTGTGTCCTCTTGTCCTGCTATTTTTCTTATATTGAAACACATTAGACTCTTTCACCTTGTTAATGCCCTTAAGGTGTTTGAATGTTTCGATCATATCAACTCTGTCCCTCCTTTGCTCTAGGGTATACATATTGAGCTCCGTTAATCTGTCCTCATATGTTTTCAGATGTAGACCCCCCTGCACCATTTTGGTTGCCCTTCTCTGGACTGCCTCAATTTGGTTAACGTCCTTGTGAAGGTGTGGCCTCCAGTACTGCACGCAGTACTCCAGATGGGGCCTAACCAGTGTCTTGTAAAGAGAGACTATTACCTCCCTCTTCTGACTTGTGATACCCCTACTAATACACCCCAGCATCCATCAAGCCTTACCTACTGTTTTAGTGGTCTGCTTGGATGATTTCAGGTCATTGGTGATGATGACGCCCAAGTCTCTTTCTTCCCTTGTGACTGCTAGCAACTCCCCTCCCAGCCTATAGGTGGCTTCAGGGTTTCTCTTCCCTGTGTGCATAATCTTGCAGTTCTTTGCATTAAACTTCAGTTACCACTCTCCCGACCATTTTGGCAGTTTATCCAGATCTCTTCTCATTCTGCCCACTCCATCTGGATCATCTACTCTGTTGCAGATCTTGGTGTCATCTGCAAACAGACAAACATTACCCTCCAGTCCATCTGCAATGTCACTGATGAAGATATTGAAGAGGACTGGCCCCAGAACTGATCCCTGAGGTACACCACTTGTGACTTGCATCTCTTCTGACTGTATACCATTTACCACCACTCTCTGTTTTCTGCCTGTCAACCTGTTTGCCACCCAGTTGACCAACTTCTGACCCACCCCGAGCCTACCCAGCTTATTAATTAATCTTCTATATGGAACAGTATCGAAAGCTTTGCTGAAGTCAAGGTAGGCGACATCAACTGCTACCCCTTGGTCCACCACTCTGGTTACCCAGTCAAAGAAATCTATGATATTAGTTTGACAGGACCTTCCTTTTGTAAACCCGTGCTGTCTTGGATCCTGTGCCCCTATGGATTCCAGGTGTTGCACTATCCTTTCCTTAAGGAGTGCCTCCATAATCTTGCCAACTACTGAGGTAAGACTGGCTGGTCTGTAGTTCCTTGCCTCCTCCCTGCTATTACTCTTTTGGGCAGGATCACATGAGTCCTTCTCCAGTCTTCTGGGACCTCTCCTGTGCTCAGAGACTCACTAAACAGTTCTGATAATGGTTCTGCTAGTTCCACCCTTAGCTTCTTTAGTACCCTGGGATGTATGCCATCCGGTCCCATTGCCTTGTCCACCCTGAGCTTATTGAGCTCTTGTAGGACCCTTTCTTTTATGAAGGGACTAGTGCACACCTCCCCCCCCCGTGTCCATGGTGCTGAGCTGTGGGCCCTACCACCGTCTCTTCAGTAAATACTGAGCAGAAGTATCTATTTAGGATAGATGCTTTTAAATGGTCCTCCTCCTCACAGGCCCCCTTATCCCCTTTATTCTTAGCAATACCCCCTCTGGACTTTCTCCTTTCACTAATGTATCTATAGAAAATCTTGTCACCTTCTTTTACTGTTTGTGCTAGTGTTTCCTTGGTTTGGGTCTTTGCCCGCCTTACTGCCTTACCTACTTCCCTTAGGGAAGTTTGGTATGCCTCCCTATCTTCATCCTGGTGCGTCCCCTTATATTTCCTGAAGGCCAGTCTTTTGGCTCTGACATTTTCTGCTATTGTTTTTGAGAACCAAAGTGGTTCCTTCTTCTTTTGCACTTCCTTTTCTCTCTAACACAATGGGATGTTGCTTCAAATATTGCATCTTTAATGCTTGCCCACTTTGCCTGTACCCCCTCACCTGTATTTCTTTTTGCCAGGGCTAGCTTAACTCTGTTGGCCATCTTATCAAAGTCAGCGCCTCTGAAGTCCCATATTTTTGCCTTGGAGTGGGATGATTTAGTTCTAGTGGTCAAATAGAACCATACCATGTGATGGTCACTGGCCCCCAGGTGACCTTCTACCTGGAGATCTGTGATCCTTTCCCTTTTAATCCTTTTTCCGGCACCAGCCCTTGAGCCACATGTTTAGCTCCTCTGTCTCCCCTTCTGTGACCTTCCATCCATCTGCCCCCCTCTTCGAGACTGGCAGGATCTCAGAGAAGGAGATGGTGGACAAAATGGATAATAGTTTGTTACCCAGCCTGGTCAGGTGTTCCTTGGTCTCCACAACTGACCGGCTGGTGAGATCATTAGTCCCTATGTGTACCAGGACGTCAATGTTTTCTCCTGCTTCCTGAACAATTTTAGCAATGCGGTCAGTGTCTCTCCACGCTGATGTACCTAGGAGACATCTGACCATTACCCCTAGCTGGAGATACATATCAACTCCCCAAATCATGGAGTCTCCTATGATCAGAAGATTTTTGGATTTCCGTTCTGCTTTTTTTGTTTTGGTTTCTGTTTTGGGCGAGTTTTGTTGTGCTAGCTCCTGTGCTGCAGTGTCCTGCTCTGCAGTGTCCTCTGCCCCTTTGTTTGATTTCAGAGATAGAGTCAGATTCCTGTTTGTAGTTTTTATATGGTTTGTGGAGGTGATATGTTGGAGAGCACCGAGTGATGGGGCACCCGATTTGCCGCTCCTAACCACCTGCCAACCTCCTGGACCAACTACCGTCTGCGGTCGAGGTGCTTCTGTTGTATGTTGGGGAAATGGCGGGCAGTTCTTATAATATATTTCCTCTTGAATATGTAATTTGAGGTGCACAGTCTCTGCCCATGCTGCTTGGAGCTCAGCTCTTAGATCTCCAGTGGCCCAGCATGTAGGACAGTGTCCTAAATCCTGTAAAACTGCCGTTCTGAAAAGTGTTCTGCAGTACCTGCAGTTAATGATATCCATTCCAGATAAGTTGCTGGGTTTATAACCTGGTCAGAGTAATTAGAAGGAAGAAAATGAAAGCAAAAGTTTGATTTTGTGTTTTGTTTGTTTGTTTTTGTATAACTTGTTATAACAAGTTAAATTACTAGTGCCCCTGTGAATGTGGTCACTGTGTGCATACCCCTCTGATCCGCCCCTTCCTGCTTTGCTACAGGAAATGTCACGACTGTGCTACCGTATAAATGGAGTGTAGTGTGGGGTGGTTGGGGATGGGGGGTGGCTGGGCCCTTCCCCTGCCAAAAGAAGAACCACGGATGAAAGAAACAAGGAGGTAAGAGCAGAAACAATCAGCCAGCAACAAATGCAGTAGCCCTGAAAGCTTATCCTAATGATAGATAAAACTGTAAAACCTGTAAAGCACCACCTGTAATAATTTCACAGAAGATATACCCTGTAAGAAACACTTTGCTACAGAGAAAAATAAAGCAGTAACAGAAGATATACCTTGCAAAAGACAATTTGAATCAGAAGATTACAGCAGTAATCTGTAAGCACACACCTGTAGGCACACCCTGTAATAATGCAGCAGAAGGTATACCCAGCAACAACAATTTGAATCAGAGAAAAATAAAGCAGTAAAAGGTTACCAACAGACAGTAACAATCCATGTGAGTACAAAGATTAAAATAACAACACACAGTAAATCTGCCTAGCCAAAAGAAGCATTAATCCTTTTCCTTGCTCTAGTAAGGTTATTTGCACTGTCCTTTCAAGCAACCTAGAAGAAAAGAGCTCAGGTGAAGCTAGGTGCCTTGGCCAGCAAACCTAGTCTTCCATGTTATGCCAGTACCTCTCAACTGTCCCTGATTATGAGGGATGGCCTTCATTTAACCCCTTAAAATTGCTCTGTCCCTCATCTGTTCTTCATAGAAAAGGTGCTGAGCCTGTCCCCTCAGAAAATGTGCTATAAATTCAGACTTTAAAGCAGAAATTCATAATATTCAAAGATGCTGAATCTGAAATAAAAGTTTGGTCAAGCAAACACAATTGTTTCCACGATGTTCTGAGTTTGTTTCTCCATGTTTGAGGATCATGTGTGTCAGTGTCCCTCAGTTTGAATATCTATGTCCCTCATTTCAGTGACAGTAGGTTGAGAAGTATGGTTATGCCACAGTGCGTATTGCTATCCAAAAGAGTAAGGCACTGTGGCAGCACTTTTCTCACTACTACTGGATGAGCCGAGGGGCTTTGTCAGTCAGTCAGTCAGTCAGTGACACCATTTGGGTTTGTGTTGTGGCCACTGTAATGGGAAGACTTTAACATTTAGCTGAGGAAAAGCTAATCCTTCTCTGCCCACAGGCCTACATGGCCCTCGGTTCCAGCTGCAGCTCTAAGGCTAGCCAGAGTCTACCACACCCCGAAGTACGGGAAGGGGGGAATATTTTTTTTCCCTGGAGTCAGGGGTAGGAAAGATGTAACAAAAGTGTGTTTTTATCTTCAGTAAAGGCCCCGCAACTCACCAAAGAGCATCTAAATCCCTAGAGCTTCTGGAGGCCACCCCCGACATTAGCTGGTTTGGGAGACAGGGGCTTCATCTCAAATAATTTGTCCTGGGCCCCAAAATTCTTAGCTGCAGCCCTTACACCAAGTCCCAATTCCCAGAATAAAAGAGCATCACCTTCATGGGAAAAACCCTGTGGCCCAAAATGGGGATCCCCAGACTGTGGTGAAAACCCGAGGGTCCTGCATGGCAGGCCTTTAAGCTCCATTCTTTGCATTTCACATAGTACCATCCATTTTATTTATTTATTTATTTGAAGTATCAGATTTGCAACCTTTGAGCCATCGGCTCATTTACAAAGGTACCTCGTCACATGGAGGACAGTAAAAAACAGAGAGGGTACAAATTATAAAGGAATAGCCATCATGTATAGATTACAGACATTGTTTACAAACATTATATACCGTTTTGGATACAGATATTTACATAAGCACAGCAAAAAACATTGTTACCATGAGAGAGCATCCGTTACAGTATAATCCATCATATTCATGGGCCGGAGGTGAATTAGACATTGTTGTAAGAGGTTGCAGTCCATAATGGACTTTGTAAGAGGTTTGGGCTCTAGTGTGCATGAGAGCACAGGCTAGCTGCAGTTACAGGAGCAGACATTGAGGAGGTGGTTGCGGAGAGCGACTTTGAAAGGGGCAATCTTGGGTGTGCTAGTGATGGTGGCTGGGAGTGCATTAAACCAGACAGGGGCCCTGTAGCAGAAGGATCTCTGGGCAAAGGAGGTTTTTACCCTGGGTATTGCCAGTATAGCTTTGTCCGAATTGCGGGTGGAGAGAGGCGGTGATCCCAGGAGGGGAATGACCGAGCAGAATTTTCTTGGTCAGTAGACAGGTCTGGTTGTGGAGTCTTTCATTGAGGTTGAGGAGATTGGCAGTAGAATAGAGGGAGCAGGTGTGGGTGAGCCTAGGGGCACCAGTTAGGAGCCTGCAAGCCTTGTTGAGGGAGATCTGAATTTTCTGGAATGCAGAATTATCTGCTGACCCATACACAGGGAGCCCATATATGCCATTTCTGTGTGTAACCTTATGATTATTCACTGTATTTTACTTGTGCCTGTAAACAGTCCCTTGGATCAGTGCACTTACCCTGTTATCAAAGTCATAAATAAATGAATAAATAAATAAATATATAAATAAATAAATAAAGGGTCTAAATGTTACCACAGTTTTGCATGTGTCTCTCTTCATCTGCATGTGTGGGTTGTTGCTTGTGGATTAGCTTGTGGCCTTAATGCAGCACCAAATGTTGTCATTTGTGGTGACAGTTGGTAGATATGGTTTATCAATGCTGGCCGCAGCAGAGTGGCTGTGTCTGTGTGTAGCTGCCATAGCTAAGTGAACATTTTCCATGTGTTTTTCTATTTTTTAAATATTGTTTCTGTGTACATGTTGTGGATTGAGAAGGAGAGTATTTCTGCCTACAGGAAGGTTTGGGATTCGTGTGTTTGATGTTGGTTGGTAGCAAGATAGCCACTACATTTGTTCTGTGGTGAATCGCATCAGGTGTAAATTTCATTTTCTTTTTATACAGTAGTTTGACAGTTTGTGCCTTTTGTGGGGTTGTCCCTGTCACTAGGATTTGCTGGCTTGTTGCTACAGTATGTGGTGGCCTGTTAATCACGCGGTAAGTGATTTAGTTTGTCACTGTTCGGTGGACTTTTTGCGCTGCTGATTTTTTTTTTTTTTAAGTATTTATTGAAAACATTTTAGCTAGAATCAGGCTGTCAACATAGAAACATCGAATTTGATGACAGATAAGGACCACTTGGCCCATCCAGTCTGCCCTTTTCTCCCTACCTACATTATTACCACAGACTGTGCACGATCTACAGCTCTTTCTCCCTCCCGCCTTCCTTTCCACTATGATTACTTTAAGCAATGAGGCATGACAGGGTGTTGGTTGTACTAGGTTTGCCCCATGGTTAGGGGCATTGTAAGGCACGAAACGAATCCGAGCGACTTCAGCCGCTGACCGTGGGGTAAATCTTGTACAACCAACGTCCCTGAAGTGCCTTATTGCTTGTATAAAATGGGCCCAGAGGCAACTTTTAAAGAAACAAACAGTAAAGGTTTTCAGACCCAAAAAAATTATAATAAAATGTTTCTAAATAATGTAAAATAGTTCCTCCACAGACATTTTTCACCTGTCAGTTATTTGTCTTTCTTCATATTCAGTACATTGTGTGGTTGTTTACCATGGGATAGAAGAATTCAAAGCTCTGCATTATTCCAGTAGTAGAATGCCCCCCACCCCCCCAACACACACACATACACGAAATGGTAACATGGAATACATGAGTTCAAAATTCTTTAGAGTTCCACTGGCATACACACAAGGCCTCAAGTGGAGCCAGAACCTCACTTTTATCTGTTGCCAAGTAAGGAGCAGGGAGTTCTCTGGCAAACTGGTGGGAATAGGAGGGGAATTTTTTATGGTCATCAAAGAAACACCAGCAATGGAAACTCTGAATAGTACTTGATTTTCTAAATGTGTGTAAGTAAGTGTGTAAGGAGGTGCTGTAGAGTGAAAATAACATTAAATTATTTGCTTACTTTAGTTAATATAATGGACTTTCATTTTTAGGGCCTAGTTGAAGGTTTCCCTATATGAGTAAAGGTTGCAGCCATGTTTGTAATGGAGATTAGGAAGCAAGTGGCTTATGAGTTCTGTGAGCTGCCCCAGTTGGCGGGGACTTGTTTTTAGCCATTGGTGGTGCTCTCTTAAGGCAATGGCTAGAACCAAATCTCAGCCAATCGGGACACAGGAATTTCCATGCCCATTTTATATTTGACCTTATCCCATGCATTCTTGAACCCCACCACCTTCGCTGGAAGCTTTTCCAGGAATCCACCACTCTTTCTGTGAAGAAGTACTTCTTCACATCTCTCCTGAATCTACCCCCCCAGCTTCATAGCATGTCCCCTTGTTCTTGAGTACCTTTTTATTCTGAAAAATATTTACCTCCTGTACCTTATGTACCCCCGTGAGGTATTTAAAGGTCTCTATCATATCTCCCCTCTCCCTTCTCTGTTCCATGGTGTATATATTGTGGTCCTTTAGTCTCTCCTTGTAAGGCTTTTGATGCAGACCCTGCACCATTTTATTTGCCCTCCTCTGAACAGCCTCGACGCTGTCTATGTCCTTCCAGAGATGTGGTCACCAAAACTGGACACAATACTCTAGGTGGGGTCTTACCAGTAATCTATACAGAGGCAACACCACCTCCCTCTTTCTGCTGGTGATACCCTTCCCTAGGCACCCCAGCATCACACTTGCCCTCCCTACTGCCTTGTTGCACTGCATGGCCACCTTTAGGTCATCTGATATGATTACTCCAGGTCCCTTTCCTGTTTAGTGATCATCAATACTACGCCACCCATATTGTACGTCTCCCCTGGGTTTCTGTGCCTGAAGTGCATTATTCTGCACTTTTTTGCATTGAAACCCAGCTGCAATACCTTTGACCACTCCTCTAGTTTTCTCATGTCTCTGCTCATCCTCCCCCCCACCTCCAAAAGAGTGTGCACCCTATTGCAGATTTTGGTGTCATCCACAAAGAGGCAAGCCTTCTCTTCCAGCTCCTCTGTAATATCACTTACAAAGACATTAAAGAGGACTGGTCCCATCACTGATCATTGAGGCACCCCTCTGGTTATCCTCCCTTCCTTGGAGTGAACTCTGTTTACCACCACACTCTGTCTCCTATCCCCTTACCAATTTCTTATCCAGTTTACCACCTTTGGATCCACTCCTAAACTACCCAGCTTGCTTACTAGTCTTCTATTTGGAATGGTGTGGAAGGTCTTACTGAAATCTAGATAGGTCATGTCCACTGATCCACCCAGATTTAGTTCCTGGTCACCCAGTCAAAGAAATCTATCAGATTCATTTGACATGACATCCCCCTTGTGAAACCATGCTGCCTTGTAACCCTCTGGATTCAAGATATTCCACAGTCTTTTCCTTCAGCAGTGATTCCATTAACTTTCCGACCACCGATGTCAGGCTGACTGGCCTATAATTGCCAGCCTCCTCCCTGCTAACACTTTTGTGTAGTGGGACTACATCCTCCAGTCCTCTGGAACCACTTCTGTTTCCAGTGAGCTGTTAAACAGAACTGTCAGAGGTGCAGCCAGTATTTCCCTGAGCTCCCTCAGTACCCTTGGATGCACCCCATCTGACCCCATTGCTTTGTCTACCTTCAGATTAAAAAGTCCCTTCAGGATTCTTTCTTCCAGAAAAGGACTAGTGTCCACATCCTTGCCTTCAAAGCTTTTGTTACTTTTTTTGTTGCTCCTTCCCTTCTCCTTACTCTGTGAACACTGAACAAATGTATTTGTTCAGGATGTGTGCCTTTTCCTGCCCCCTTGTTTAACCTTACAGTCCCACCCCTGGTCTTCCCCTTTTCACTTACATAGCTAAAAAATGTCTTGTCCCTTTTTGTTACCTCCTGGACTATTCTCTCTTCAGTTTGCACCTTTGTACTCCTTACTGCTTTCCCTTCTTCCCTCTGTTTCCCCCGATACACCTCCCAATCCTCTTCCCTCTGAATCTCCTTATACCTTCTTTTATTTGCTGCACTTTTATATCCCGCCGACAGACTGGCCCCCATCGACCCTACCTCGTGCCCAACCCTGTCATCCACTGACCCCAGGACTTACCCTACCCAGTTAATAGCCCTGGCTTGCCCCCCAGAGCAGGGCCTTCTGGAGGGGGCCCTTCCTCCCATCGGGCAACAGGATGCGGTTACCAGGGGTACCATAGGTCAGTGCTGTGAGACCTGCAGTGCGACGTGGATGGCATCCTGCTCAGCCCAAGTTTTCCATTTTCAGTCCCTGGGAGGCGGAACATGCAATGACATAAGGGGCGCAGACGCCGACATCTGCCCCACCCATAGATATGAGCACTGTCTGTCAGGCCCCTGGTCACCACCAGGGGTCGGGAGAGTGCCGGGAACTTCTCCCACCCTCCCACTATCGGAGAGGAGAGCAGTTCATGGGATTCTCAGTCCTCCTACCCCCAGCCAGCCCTCCGACACCCAGGCTTGCTTCTGAATTGAGGTAATCGGCACCACAAGCAGTAGTGCTACTGCTGCGACGGTGGGCTGGCATCTCCTTATACCTTCTGAATGCTGCCCTTTCTTTTTCAGCCACCTCTTTTGAGAATCATAGCGGTCTCTTTTTTCCTCTTGCTTTTGTTCACTTCTTTGATGCTGAGGTTTATTGCCTTTTCTGTGCTCTTTTTTTTTTTTTTTTTACCAGAGAGAGACACTAGCTGAAAGCTTATTTACAGGTGCAACCTGGGAGCACAAGGAAGTTAAGTGACTTCGTCCACTGTTCCACCACCCCACCCAGGTCACCCACCCCTGCTGGGTCATACCTGAGGCATTCACCAATCCCTTTCAAATCTGCCCTCCTAAAGTCCAGGACCCTCACCTTTCTGTGGTTCAGTTCTGCACCCATCCTTATATTGAACCACATCATAAAATGATCACTGATCCCAAAGTGGTTTCCCACCTTGATGTCTGCAACACTGTCCGTGTTAGTGAGAGTACCAGGTCCAATATTGCCCCATTATGAGTGGGTTCACTGACTAGTTGCTTGAGGAATAGCCCCTGCAGAGAGTCCAGAATATCCCTGCTTCTAGATGAAGCCACTGCTGGGAGGCTTCAATCAAAATCTGGCAGGTTGAAGTCCCCCATCAGCAGCACCTCCCCTTTTTTTGCCATGTTGCCAATGGCTTCCACCAGTACCTTCTCTAATTGCTCTCTCTGTGTTGGAGCCCTGTAGATCACTCCAGTGTAAATAGTGGCTCCATTCCACATCTCCAGGGAGACACACAGTACCTCTGCCTCCATCTAGATTCCCTGTATCTCTGTGGCTTTTATGCTTTCCCCTCACATAAAACACCACACCTCCCTTTTTCCTTCCTACCTGGTCCTTCCTGAATGGAGTATAGCCCAGTATGGACATGTCCAGACTCCAGTCATGTTTTTCAGTGCACCGTGACTCAGTAATGGCCACAATAGCCAGGCTGGCCTCTTAGTCCGGAATCTTATTTCCTAGACTTCTAGCATTCGCACACAACACATGGCTTTCCTTGTTTTGATTCCACTTTGCTTCTTGCCCCCCTTTTTTCCTTTTTGCCCTCCCTCCCACCTCTTTTTAATGCTCCTGTTCCCTTCCCCATTTATCTCTACCACCCTGCTCCCTTTATTAATTTGCACCCTGAGGGATTCCTCTCCCCTTTGGTTCTCTGTACTGTCTACTTCAGCCTGTGGGGTGAGATTGTTTCTGACTCCCCAGTTCCTTCTGCCACCCCCCTTGGCTAGTTCAAATGTTTGTGGAAGTAAAATTTAAACCATCCACTGAGGACTGCAGTTCCCCTCCTGGATGGATACAGGCCATCGCCCCTGTATAGACCCTTATGCTCCCCAGGTGGATCCCCAGTCCCTAATGTAGCCAACCCTTCCTCTCTGCACCATTCCTTCAGCCATGAGTTGAAGCTCCCGGTGCAGCATTCCCTCTCCCCTGTCATAGACAGGCAGCACCTCAGCGAAAGCCACTGAGCGAGCTACCTAAGACCCCCCAGCCCAGCTCCTTAAACTCCCCTGCACTATCCCAGCCCTGTCCCTAGCCAGGTCATTAGTCCCCAGGTGGACAATGATGTCCAGCTCTCCCTCCTGTCCTGCTGCCCTAGCAATACAGAGGATTTGCTTCTCAACCCTCCAGGCCGTGGCACTAGGTAGGCACTTAACCTGTCCCCACCCTTTCCTGTTCCCAAATCTATTCCCCTCATGATTGAGTCCCCCATCAGAAGTTGCTTCCTCCTCCTCCTCCTCCTCTGAGGTCCTCTACCACCCTCCTTGGGGTCTCCACTATGGAGAGCCCCCACATTCCCTTGGTCACTACCACGGGTGCTTCCTCCTGGCAGTCCTGCCACAGCGGAATAGGAATTTCCTAGTGTTATCAGTTTAGGAATGTGCCTCTGTCCCACTACCCCATCCTTCCAGAGCCCACCATAGTCCAGCCATTCCTCCTCACTGGCATCCTGTGAGGAAACAGTGGCAGACTTGGTGGCCTCTGGGTGGGGGGAGGAGGGTCCCCCGAATCCTAGCCAACTCAACCTGGAGTCTACAGACCTCCTTCCTCAACCCAGAGAAGTGTGTGCAGATGAGGGAGCACCACAGTCTCCAGAGGGTGTCTCTGAAAACTGCCACACCATAGCCACTGCACTGCACCACTCCCAGCATTCTCAGCCTCTATTCTCCCTGTATTACCTGGAGATACTCTTGTACCTTTAGCCCTGATAGGGTGTTTCTAGTTTCCACTTTTATTTTACTTCTATTTGTGCTCCCCCATGCCTTGTTTAAATCTTTATATACTCCTACCCTAGATAGGGTGTTGCTCCTGTTTCCAGTTTTGGCCTACCTTTGATCTTCCACCCTTCCCAGTAGTGAGTATTGCACAGAAATGAACAGGTGCCTTGTCCTAGTCGACCAGCTGTAAGAAACCGCTTTCCTGGCATAATGTTCTAGTTCTGATAGAACGTCTGAAGTAGCAGCCCACTGAGTTCTAGATTATTGAGATTTGCTATTACATTTGGATGACAAAAAGTAAAATAGAAATGCATACATTTTTGAATAGTTATATTTATGTATATTATAGAAATACAAATCTATAATTGTAATTAAGGGATTAAGTAAGGGAGGTGTAGAAAGTACTTCACATATAACAGAACTCCATGTATAAGGTAGGCCTTTTTGTATTATAGAATCAGTATGGAGATTGGGTACATTGGGGAGGGAGATAGTTGTGGGGACTGTGGATTGCTCTTCTTTGGGGTCACGTTCTGGAGGAAGGGGCACTGCCTCATCTGCAGGACCTTTGTGGAGTTCCATACTTGGCTGGTAGCAGCAAGAGATGAGATATTTCAGCTGTGGCACCAGCTCAGTTGGGGTTTCACCCCCACTTCCTCTGAGATCCACTGTCCCAGGTTGCTGGAGGGTGGCAGGGGCAGCCACAAGGGGTTTGACCAGTCTCACACCAATCAGACGCAAATCGCTTTGTACCCCAGAAGAGGTTCAGGTGCCTGACACGGGGGGGAGGGACTCTTAACTCTTTGAGAAAATGGGCAGGATGATTTGGTGGCGCCCAATAGGGAGAGCAGGCAGAAGTCAACAAGGAGAGTCTTAGTGATCAGGAACTCAAAGATTAGGGAAGTAGAGAGGGTGGAGGGAAAGAGAGGGAAATGGTCAGTTGCCTTTCTGGTGCATCAGGCATTACAGATATAGATAGGATAGGGAGTATGGTGGAAAAAGGAGAGGGGGATCTGGGGTGCTGCTGCTGGTACACTTGGGTACCAGTGATCTGCTGAACTAGTGTGTGGAGGCAGTAAAGCAGAGCCTCAAGAGGCTGGGGGACAGACTGAAGGTGCATTCGGTTTCCCTGACCTTTTCCATGGTCCTCCCTGTGTGGAATAAGTGGAAGGGGTACGATAAAGTAAGGAAGGAAGACACTGAGGATTTAATAGGTTCTTGAAGGAATAGTGTCAGGAGGGGGGTACCACTTTGTCGGAGACTGCGGGGGCTTCTGTCTTCAGCTGACAAGAGAGAGGGCCAATGCTCTGGGGCAGAAGTTTGATGTTTACGTTGGACAATTAAACTGTCTGTGGGGGAGATGGAAGCTAGGGGAACCACTAAGAAGGGAGAGTAGGTGGGGAACCTAGCTAGGGCTCCCCCTCAACAGGGGACAAGTAGCAGCAAAGTGGGTAACAGTAAGGTTATAGTTCAAATTAGTTGGTATGGGGAACAGACCAATGAGTGAGGGTTGACAAAGCCTACATTCAACATGAAAATTAAAAAATTAAAGGAACTAGGGAAGAATAAGGGACAAGGAATAGGAAAAGGCAAGAAGGGATCAGGAGAAAGATGGAAAGGAGTCTACCTTAATGCCAGGAATCTGATAACTAAAATTAGTGAGCTCCAGGCAATGGTGGCAGATACTGAGATAGATTTAGTAACCATCACAGAAACTTGGACCACAGAGAATAACGATTGGGACTTGACAGTCCCAGGCTACACCATGTTTAGACAGGATTGAGGGAAAGGTAAAGATGCAGGAGTAGCCCTATATGTCAGAGAGGGCATAGAGGCAGTGAAGTAAGGGGACTTCAGGGGAGGTAATGGGGAAACAAAATCACTGTGGGTTCCGCTTATGACATACTCAGGCAAGAAACTATGAATGGGTGTGATCTGTAGACCTCCAGGATGGGAGAAAAGAGAGATAAGGAGCCAGAGACAGAACTAATAAGGGAGGGTGGCAAAGGGGGAGATGGAGGTGGTGGGAGATCTAAACCTTCTGGATATTGAGTGGGTCATTCTAGTGGCCAGGAAGTTCAGAAGCCAGGCCCTACTAGATACATTACAAGACTATCTGCTGGTGCAGCTAGTTAAGGAACCCTCTAGGCAGGCTTCCATTTCAAGATGTGGTGTTCGCCAACTCAGAGATGGTGCAAGTAGGGGAGCCACTGGGTCCAGGGACCATAACACTCAACTTGGCCCTTGGAGGCCGGCCCGGTGGTGCTGACGGTTGAGGCGCCGGATGCCACACCTCACGCCGCGCCAGCAACCTGGGTTCAGGAACGAGCCCGGACCGCCATGGGTCGGCAGGGGGGAGAGAGGATCGAGCATCCGGAGGACTGCTATAATCTCTTGGGGAGGAATCCAGGGGTAGCTCAGCACAGCAGCGACCCCCATTGGAGACCGGCGGTACTGTGACACCCAGGGGCTCACGAGCGAGGGGAAGACGTTGGCAGCTGCCTTTCAGACATGGGTGGGAGCACCCACATCGTAGGCTGGGCGGCATTACACGTACAATGTTGAGGGCGTAAACATCCAGAAATACCCCTCTTGCTCGGATAGGCGACGGCTCTGCCAGTGCCATCGCCACACGCCCAACGCTGGTTCCCCATCACTGCCCCCTGCGGTTACCCTGGGTTGTCTCCCCCGACCTGGGGAACCGTGATGAAATTGAAGATGTAGGGGAACACAGTGGGCAGCAGAGCGAGTCGGCGAGTGCAGTGGCCCAAGAGAGTTCCAAGCTGGAGGGCCAGAAGAATAGTTGTAAAGAAAAAAAAACTTGGCCCTTGGGACAAGTAAGTCCTCATCAGAGGCTGAAGTCCTAGATTTCAGAAGGGCAGACTTCACCAGATGAGACAGCTGGTCCGGGACAAGTTAGTCAAAATGGACAGCATCAGGGATGTGGAGGAAAGATGAGGGGCAATCAAGGGGGCCATTCTTGAGGCAACAAAGTCTTGCATGAGAACGGTAATCAAAAGAAACGGGTATAGGCCGGCCTGGTGGCACTGAGGGTTGAGGCGCTGGACGTCACACCTCGCCAGGCTGGCGACCCAGGTTTGGAAATGAGCCCGGGGTGTCAGAGATCGGGGGGGAGGGTTAGGATCGAGCGTCCTTGGACTGCTCTCCTATCCCTGGGGAAGGTTGAGGGACTCCCCCACTCTGTAGCAACCCCTGGTGATGTTCAGGGGTGCTACCTAGGGCTGGTGCACTTAAGGGTGGAGTGCGGCAGACATCAGCATGTAGTGCCTCAACATCATTGCACGTTCGCACTGCAAATGGCCAAAAAATAACAGAGGAAAAGGCTGGGCACAAGCGAGCAACTTGATAGCCGCGCTCATACCGCCTGGAGGTTCTGTCATGGAATTGCACTGGAGGAGTTCGGTCTCGGCCTGGCATGGGAAGGCATTGGGGGGCCTCCCAGCGGGTTGAGGAACGGCCGTACCGACCCCATATCATATGAGTGAGCCTGCTGCCCTCCGGGTGTGTCGAGCCCCTGCCAATCGCACCACAGCAGGCCGGATAAACAATGACATGATAAAAAAAAAAAAAACAGGTATAAGAGACCAGTATGGGTCTCTGGAAAGGTCAGGAAAGCAGTGAGGACAAACAGGAAAGCCTTCACCAGGTACAAGAAAAAACAATGGAAAAAGAATGGGGAAAGTACTAAATGAGAACAAGGGAAAGCAAAAGGGCAAGTGAGAGAAGCAAAAGACAGGCACCGAGCTGAGTACTGTTGGGGGGGGGGGGTCAAGTGTGGGACAAAACAGTTCTTTAGCTATATTAGGGAAAAAAGAAAGAGGAGGAATTGTTAGGCTAACAGAGGGAAGTAGGGTAATTGAGGGCAACGGGTAGAAAGCAGACGTTCTTGTCAATGACTTTTGCACTGTATTCACAGGGGAAGATAGAGAGCCTCTACCAGGCAGTGGAATTAAGACAGCTGAGATGAGGCAGCAAGTATTTACCACTGAAAGGGTTTGTAAATGGCTAGCAGCCCTTAAGATAGATAAGGCCCCAGGGCCAGAAGGAGTACATCCAAGGGTGCTCAAGGAATTGGCAGCAGAATCCCTAGTGGTGCTGTTCAGTAGTTCAGTTCAGACAAGGGTAGTTCCAAAAGACTGGAGGGTAGCAGACATAGCCCCGTTCCATAATGGGAGCGACAAGGAACTACTGGGTTACTACAGATCTGTCAGTCGTACTGCTATTGTGGGTAAACTGATGGAGACACTAGTCAAAGAGGACCTTCTAAACTACCTGGAGAGCAGTGAACTCCAAGATAGTAAACAGCAAGCACAGGTTTGTGGTAGTAAGGTCTTGTGAGACCAACGTGATAATATTCTGTGACTCGGTAACAAAGGTAGTGGATAAAGGACATGCTGTGGATTTACTCTACTTTGATTTCAGCAAGGCTTTCGACTTGGTGTCTCACAGAAGGTTGCAGAAGGAGCCAGATAATCTGAGTATATCAAAAGACACAGTTAGATGGGTGAGAAACTGGTTAGAAGGGAGACAGCAGAGGGTTGTGGTTAACGGACTCAAATCGGAAGAGAGGGAGGTCACCAGTAGGGTGGCACAAGGATTGGTCCTGGGTCCAATCCTTTTCATTATGTTGATTAGCGATACAGGAGAAGGAATCCAGGGCAAGATGTGTCTCTCTGCAGATGACACTAAGCTCTGTGGCAGGGTAGACAGCAAGGAGGGGATTAGGGAGATGCAGAGAGACTTGCAAAAGGTAGAGAGGTGATCAAAGGTTTGGCAGTTGAAATTCAATTCCAAAAGGTGCACGGTGATGCACGTAGGGAACAAGAACCCAAGGACAGAGTACTGGATTGGGGGTAAAGCTATGCATGACCTCTGAGGAAAGAGACCTAGGGATCATCATCATTGATTTCCCAAAGCAATCAAACCAGTGTAATGTGGCCTACAGTGAGGCAAACAGGATGCTGGGGTGTATAGGAAGGGTTACTGATAGCAAAAGGAAGGAGGTATTACTAGCTCTCTATACATCATTGGTGAGGCCCCATCTGGAGTACTTTGTATCATGTTGAAACAGCGAAATTACTACAGCGAAAGTCATTACAGTGACAATTTTGACAAAATTAGAAAGTGTCACTGTAATGTCCCAGCTGACAAAATGTTGCCATTTCCCCATGATACTCCCCCCTTCCAAGTCAAGTGCAACTTGGAGTTGAATCTCTAGAGATCGGGGTGTGTGGGGGCTGAAGTCCCTTGCATGGGGTACAGGGGGCGAAGCTCCACAGAAAAAAAAAAAAAACAGCCAATGTCTAACAGGTGGAATTTCGCCTGTCAACATTGTGACTTTTGCCGTGCCGCATTTTGACAACTTCGTTGTCAATGCGGCTTGGTGGAACCGGAGTACTATATCCAGCTCTGGAGTCCTTACCTAAGAAAAAATAAGGACAGGCTGGAGACACTGCAACATAGGGTGACCAGAATGATTCAGGGTCAGCAGGGCAGATCTCACGAGGATTAGCTCAAGGTACTAAACATGAATTTGCTTGAGGCAAGATGAGAGAGGGGAGATATGATAGAGACCTTCAGGTTCTTGAAAGAAATGAACAAAGTAAACAGCGAGGAACTATTTGGCATAAATAGTGGATTAAAAACATGGGGCACAAGCGGAAATTGATGGGGGAGAGATTCAAGAGGGAAGGGAAACTATAGAAATCTATGAAACTGAGCCTCCCTGTTAGTCTTACCACCTTCAAGACCTTGTATGCCAAGGCTGTTAAGGAGCTATGCAGCTGTTTCCAGCACGCTTAGCGTGCTAGGGTGCCTACTGTTTACCTGCCCACTACATCTCCACCTAACCCAGCCCCTTGACTGTCTCCACCTATAACCCCCCCCTTTTTTCTGCTAATCCGCTACCTTTCTTACCATCAGACTCCTAACATGTATGACCCCAGCCCAGCTACCGCAGCACCCCTCCTAGAGCAGCTGCAGTCCTGTACCCTCCATATCTGCCCCTTAAGTTTGTATATGTCCTGACCAATGATATCCCGTGCTGTTTGAAAATGTTTTTATATGCTGGCTGTTTCAGAATGTTTTAATTCCACTTCTCATACCATTCTCCCTAACCTTGTTAACCCTATACCTGAAATACTTGTATTTGCTCTGTGTGTTTTTTTTTTCTATTTCTGTATAATTATGTCTCTTATCTGTACATAAAAGTGTTGTTCTTGACCTTGTGTAACGCAGGTCCACCTTGTAAATGAGCCTGCTCAATGGTGTTCGCCTGGATAAATAAAGACTTGATTGATTGATCGGAAGTGAGAAAGTTTTATTTTGCTGAAAGGGTGGTGGAGCTGTGGAACAGTTTGTCAGCTGATGTAGTGGGCGCCAGAACTATCAATGGTTTCAAACATGACTGGGCCAGAATGAAGGGCTTAGTGGCTGCTCAGGGTGATAGCGGTAGGGTGGGGAGCATGGGGGTGGACAGTGTAGGTTAGAACCCTGTATGGACAGTAGGTCCCAGGTTTGTTAGGGTTTGTGGGCAGACTGGATGGATCTTTTTTTTTTCTGCCATCATTGTCTATGTTTCTGTCAACATCTAAAACATCTAGTGCCTGATTAGCAAAGATCATATGATGTACACTGGATGTACAGATCACCAGTGCAGGTACAAAAAGCACCACACACGTGACCTGAGGAGAAACTGCTATATTCAGTGGCTCCCCTTTCACTTGCCTATGTACATGCTACGCTTGGTTATACCTGGGTATAGCCTGGACGCATCCATCTTGACTGCTACTGTGTGCCATGTTACAGTTGTAATCTGATACACAATGGACAGGCAGCATACCCTGGTCTCTATTTTCATGTGAAGACCTTTAATACTGTACAGATTCAAGGAACAATAATTATTTTAGTTTTCTATTTACCAGGTAAATGCACTAGACAAGAAACTGTTTATTTTTAGGTACGACCTGGGAGGATACAGTAAAGGCAATGACAAGATAACGCAAAGATCTGAACACATTTCAGCTACAGTGCACTCCTGACCATCTACCACCTTCACAGCAGCCACTTGCTCCTCTACCACTTCTTCCACCTCACCCCTTTTCCCTCTCTACCTCTCCGTCCTCTTGTTGACAACGCCTAATGGCTGCAACCTTTTCACCTTCTTGCACTACCTCTACTCTCTACCTGTATTTTTTCTTTACCACCTCATTCTCTCTGTCACTTCTCCCTCGCTGTAAACCCTACTTAAATCAAGCTGCAATATCCGTGTCAGCTGATCCTCTTTTGTAAATACTGCAGTAGCTGAAATGCATACAACTGTGAAACATTTTTATGCCTTGTATATTGAAAAGTTTTCTTCTCAGTCTGTTTTGTTACCCCCTCCCACATTGACATGGAACCTTTGTAAATGAGATTACTATGCTCAAAGGTGTTTGTAATCTGAGAATGAATAAACAAACAGTACCACTAACATTTTCACATTATGCAAGATTTAGTACATTATTTACTTTCTCCAGTCACCTGGATTTTTTGGCTATTCCAGTTATAATCAAAGCACCAAATGCCTTCCCCTGTCTGACTTTACTGCTTCAAAGACTGAATTACAAGCAGCTGAATGACTTGCCCAAGGTTACATAATTGGCCAGTGGCTGTGGTGGAATTTACGTACAAACATACAAAGAAGCCAGTAGAAGAAGGCCATTTGGACTATCTGGTCTGCTCGTATTGCAGGGTCCACAGTTTGAGCTACTGTCCTTGACCCCCCCCATCCTCCCTAGCCATGATCCTTACCTTTTTCCCTATGCCATATCCCAGCCTCTCTTGAAGCTGCCCACTGTCTTCAATGAGACCACCTCTTCTGGCAGCGCATTCCAAGTGTCCACCACCATCTCCATGAAGAAGTGTTTCCTGACCTCCCTCCTAAGCCTCCCCCCCAGCTTAAGTCTGTGCCTCCTCATGTTATGGTTGTCACTCAGCTTAAAGAGACCCTTCTTATCCACCTTATTATCCCTGTCAAGTACTTGAAGCTCCCAATCATGTCCCTTCCCTCTCTTCTGTCCTCCAGGGAGTACATTTTCAGTGCCTTCAACCTCTCCTGGTATGCCTTACCCTGCTGACCTGCTGTCATCTTTGTAGCACTCCTCCAGACCTTCTCCAGCAGGTTAATGCCCTTTTTGAGGTATGGGCACTGGTACTGATTTCCATACTCTAGATGTGACCTCACCAGTGACCTGTACAAGGGCAGTATAATCTCCTCTCTCCTACTACTGATCCCCCTAGCTATGCATCCCAGCATCTTGTTTTGCCCTTGCTGCTGCTTTTTTGCACTGCATGGAGTGTTTCAGGTCACTAGTGATTATCACTCCCAGGTCCTCCTCTGATGCAGATACCTGTACTCCACCCAGGTAGTTCTCCGTCCTGGGATTCTTGACTCCAGTGTGTATAACTTTGCATTTCTTGGCATTGAAGCCAAGCTGCCAGATCCTTGGTGTCATCCGTGAATAGGCACATTTTGCCCTTAATGTCATCCCCAATGTCATTGATGAAGACATTGAACAACACTGGCCCCAGCACCAAGCCATGATGGACCCCACAGGTGACCTCTCTTGTGCCAGATAACACCCCCCACAGCCACCCTCTGGGTTCTGTCCCTCAGCCAGTTTTCCACCCATCTGTCCATCTTATACCCAGCCCCGAGATCCGCCAACTTCCTCATCAACCTTTTGTGGGGCATAGAGTCAAAGGCCTTGCTGAAATCCAGATAGAGGATGTCTACTGCTTGGTGCCTGTCTACTGTCTTAGTGACCCAGTCAAAGAAGTCGGTCAAATTCTTTTGACAGTATCCCCCCCCATGAACCCATGCTGCCTGGCATCCTGGAGACCAAACTCCTCTAGATATTCTGCCAACCTTTTCTTAAGTATTGTCTCCATGAGTTTGCACACAACTGAGATGAGACTAATTGGTCTGTAATTTCCAGGGATTGCTTTTGTGGAGGGGCACCACATGTGCTGTTGTCCAGTCCTGCAGTCCAATGCCTGACTCCAGTGAACTATTAAATAGGCCTACCACTGGTCCTCCCAGCTCCTCAGCCAGTTCCCTTAGTACCCTTGGATGTACTCTGTCCTGGTGATTTGTCCACCTTCAATGCTAGCAGCCCCTTCCCCACTCTTTCCTCCTCTATCACAACATCTGTGTTTCACTCCCCCCCTTCTCCCTCCTGAAGGCACTGATCTGTCCTTCTCCCTGATGAAGACAGAACAGAAGTATTAATTTAGTGTGCCTGCTTTTTCCTCGTTATCCTCCACTCACTCTTGCCCTTTCTTGAGCCTAACAATCCTGTCCTTCTTGTCCCTTTTCTCACTTATATAGTGAAAGAAGGCCTTCTTCCCCTTCTTAATTTCTTTAGCCGAGGACCAGGTAGGGTCAATGGCTGCTAATACAGGTTAGGAAACAGACTCGATGGGCCTAGCGATCCTTATCTGCTGGCAAGTTCTATGATTCTGTGTTTCAGCAATCTGCAGCTCCTTCTGTGCCTTAGCTTGCTTCCTTACTTGCCTCACTAGCCAACCTAAGGTAATTTTCTCTATCCACCTCTCTATTGATGTTCCTGAATTTTCTGTAGGATAACCTCTTTTCCCTTACTGACTGGGAGACTCCAGAACTGAACCAGCTGGGTGTTTTGGCCCTTGTGTTCTTCCCCTTAGCCTAACACACTCCTGTGTGGCAACCAGTTCCTTACTTGATGATGAACCACCTTTGGTCCACCCTCATATCTGCTCTGATGCACTTCACTCATCTTCCTGAAGTCCGCCCTCCTAAAATTCAAGATTTTGGTCTTAGTTGAGATGCTTTCCCTGCCCATATCCAACTGGAACCACACTGTGGAATGGTCCCTCCACCCAGGGGCTCCCTGACCATTATTTCCTGTACATGCTCCCCATTTATGAGCACCAGATCAATAATTGCCTCTGCTCTTGTTGGTTCTGTGATGGCCTGAGTCAGGAACTCACTTTGCAGTCCTTCCTGGATCACCTGGAAAAAAGGATAGAAAATCTTGTCCAAAGTTACATAATTAACCAGTGGCTGTGATGCAATTTTAACTTGTGACCTACTGTTTTATAGGTTAGTGGTCTTGCAGCTACCACCCAGCCCTCTTTAATACAATTATATGACAGTGCAGCTTACTGTAAACAAGAAGCAGCCCATCTCGCTGATTGGAGCAACATTTTTATGAGAACCCCACTCAGTCCTATTTCTTTTTTTTTCTATTTACATTTTATTCTCTGCACGCACTAGGGGCAGTATATCTGTCTCGTACCACCAGCCCTGCAAGTCCAACCACCATCTGGCCAACCTCAAAACCCCCATGGATTGCTCCCTGTGGTGGGGCCAAAAGGGGAGCTCCCCCCCTCCCGAAGCACAATCCAAATCCAGGGAAGGCAGTGGCAGAGGACCGGCGAGACATGAGGGTTGAGGCATGATGGAGCCCCTGGCTGCCATTTTCCTCTTTTGGTGTCCTCCCACCCCTCTGACATTTAACATGAGTGCACGTGTGTGGGGGCACCTGCACACCACGCCCACTGGCTGTTTGCCGTCCCATCCTGCATCACCCCCAGCCCCTACCAGATGGCGATAGACAAGCGGGATGACAGTCCCTCCCTCCCTCCCAAGAGAAGAGGGCAGTCCTCCGGATGCTCAATCCTCTCTCACCCCTGCCATGCCCTGGCAGCCCGGCTCATTCCCCAACCCGCCGCCATGAAGCGCAGTGTGGCATCCAGCACCACTGGGCTGGCGAATTCCAGTCCTATTTCTTTTTTTATTTCTTTATTTTTATTAGTTATTTTCACACACACATGCAGCATTTGTACATTGTACAGTGCAATCACAGGATACAACTGTATAGACATTTTATGGATTAACAGCCGGAGTCATTAGAAGTTATGGTACTCCCCCCAGAACACATGACCCTTAGTTAGATAGAAATGCCGTAAAATACATTCACGGAACAAAAGCTGGATCTATCCCTGAGTAGTAAAGTATCCAACCCTGACACTTAAGTCTAAATCTCTGTAGACGGTCTTGAAGTGTTGCCATAAGGCTTTCTATCTGGTAGATTTTCCAGCATAGTGGATCTCCAATCTTGAATGGAAGGGATTTGTGGGGACATGATTTTCTGGTGATGGCCTTCTTGGCCACCATAAGAAATATGGGCAGCAGTGTTTTGGTCCATTGGGGAGAGCGGTCTGGATATACCGAGAACAGTATAATCTCCTCTGTTAATTCTACTGATTCCCTAAGCAGTTAGACAGCTCCAAATGAAGTTCACACCAAAAAGGCATGAGGAGGGGGGCAGTGCCATAAAACATGGCCCAAATCTACCAGACAACATCCACATTGTCTCCGGCAGTGGCCATATGTTAGGATCGCTGGTGCTTGAAAATTTCTGGATCGAATTTTCCAGGAAAACTCCTACCAAAAAGAGGAGGAGGTCACCCTAATAGCTGGCAGAGTCTCGGCAATCCAGTCTGAAAATTGTACCTCAGAAGCTAGATCCCTATTCCATTTATCTAGAACTGACTTTGTCGAATCTCCCAGTAAGTCTCTTAATGCCTTATATATGTTTCCTATAAGGTGATCACACTGATTCCCCCTAATAGAGTCAATGAAAATTTTTAGCAAGGGTGGAGTTGGAGTAGGGAGTTTAGCGGCTAATGTCTGATGGCGGAGTATATAATTCCTCACTTGGAGGTGTCTAAAAAAGTCTGTGCCTTGAAGCCCATATTGGATCTTGAGCTTATCAAAAGGTAGAACCCCTCTCTCGTCCAGAAACTGGAACAAGTGCGATAAACCTGATTTGCGCCAATGGGAGAAGGCTAGATCCCTATGAGAAGGTTGAAAAAGGTAATCTTTGGAAATTATTTTACAATAATCATATATTGGTTTTATTTCTGGCTTATTTCTTGATCTGTACCACACTTGGAGAGTCCCGGATGTGATCTGTGTGAAATGCCTCACAGCCAGGTGTATTATCGATGGAGGAAAAGAGAAGAGCAGATATATCATTTAAAATAAACTCCAGGGATTTTCAGGGTGCCGAGAAGCTATCAGAACTCGGTCCTATTTCTAATTATTCAAATTCAGTGCATTAAGATGATTTTCCAGTTATCTATGAACCACTGACAGGTGCAGAACTCAAATCATATTCCAAAAAAAATGTTACGTTTTGGGGCATTCCATTTTTTATTTCTATATGCAGAAAATCAAGTTCTTTGCCTCTTGGAGTTCATCTGTTCTTGCTGTTTTTCTTGCTGTGAAGTCATAATCCTCTGGTGTGACATCACAGTCTGTTGCCATGGAAATTATTCTGCTGTCACAGGTTGAGAACTGTAACTTCAAGGTGGGAAGTTCAGCTGGAAGAGATGAGTTCTAAAGTAATAAGATCCTGTTTTCATGCAAAATGCTTTCAAAAAATCAAAATACCAGTGACGCTGAGAGGCGTCATCTCAGCCAGGCTACCATGTGTAAATAAATTGCTTGTAAATCACTTTCAGATATAGTATATGAAAGTGCTATATAAATGCAAATTCTATATTATTCTGTATTTCACACTCTACAAGCATTTAATGCTACTGAGCAGTGCTTAGCTATTCTCACTTGGCCGTAATTTCTTCAGTCTCCTCAATGCTTTCCTTCAAAGTTATGCTCCATTACATCTTCTTGATTGTGCGATCCTTCTGGGTTTCAGTTTGTTTGATCAGCAACAGTAAATAAGCTTGTCTAATCACTAAACGAGCCAAAGGACTTAGCAATCGGGCTTGGAACAAGAAAACACAAAGAAAAGCTAACTCTGTGCAGTGCTTGATTATGTTTTAAATAAAAACTAGTGCAAATGTGTAGAACGCAAACCCATTGTGTCAGACTCCCAACACAAGAGGACCCACTGGCGTGCAGCATTTCACGCCTGCCGCTCCTGGTGCTTTGTCTCTTAGTTCTGTCCTGGGATTTGTAGCATCACACCAGGCAAATGGTCCTTCCCCTTCAGCTGCGTAATCATTGGTCACAGAGGAACAAGGGAGTATTTTGCAATGCACAGAACTCCTGTTATAAAACGTCCAGACCAATATACAGTATGAGACACCCATTACAGTTGGCATGATATGCAGGAGATACAGTCAAACACAGAGACAATTTGCAACAAGGGCAACCTGTAGAATATAGAAACAGTACAATAAGACAGATGATTTCCAATTTGTTTGTTTTTTGTCAATCTCTCCAAGGAGTATTCATGAATCCCTTTTTTTAATACTCTTTTATTGATAATTCATGTACAAGATATAAAGCATACACTATACACCACATTCCATCTTTCAATTTCAAAGGCTTCATGCCTGTTCTGCTCTTGTTACATAGTGACATAAAGTAGCTTTTATAGATTAACAAATTATGTAGTCATTTAAGTTCAGACTTAAGCATTAATAACTATAAAAGAGCTTGTAATTTAACATAAGTAAAAACCTAAACTAGACAACTCTAGACTACCCATATATCTTTCCTTATATCGTCTCTTCAGGTTTACATCTAGATAAATATTTTAAGTAATCAAAGTATAATACTGTCCGATCATATTTTATTTTATACATGGGGTTTAACTTTTTAGCATAAACTTAATTTAATTTGGCATAACTCCTTGTATATATGACTCACCCTTATTATTAAGACATATGTCTATGCTCTATCCTGTTAATCCATTCTCCTAGTGGCTTTTATCCAGTGAGGAGGACAGTTCCCATCTATTCCAGATATTATTGAACTGTTCCTCTCTTTGATTTATTTTCCATGTTATTCTCTCTGATATTTGTATTTGGATTACAATATCCATCCATTCTACTCTATCTGGGGGATTCTCCTGCAACCATCTTCTCGTTATAGCTTTTAAGGCGGCATCTACCAGAATATGCCAGAGTTGTTTCTCATCCCTTCCGTTCAGTTCCCTAGGGGGCAGCCCGAGCACTAAATGTTCAGGACCCAGTTTTGTATGGAACATAAATACTGTCTGTAATTTATCTGTCACTTGCACCCAGAAAGAGGTCAACTTGGGGCAATGCCAAAAAACATGGGCCTGTGTGGATCTGTCTGCCCCACACCTTCTCCAACAAGATGTGGGAGACCACCTATCATAATGAGTCGCCTGCACAGGTGTCAAGAAGTACCTAAGTCTAACTTGCCAACAGAACTGTCTCCAATTTGGGAAGGAGGTAGTTGCCCATGTGTATCTCAATACTTTAGTCCATTCCTTGTCAGTGAGGATAATGTTCAGGTCATTCTCCCACTTTTTCAAAATGGGCAAGGTGGACACTGAGGCTCCTGTGACATGTGCTTTATATAGTAGGGTAATTGCTTTCTCACCATGTGTTGTATTCCAGATATCCCTAAAAGGAATGCATATTTTCTCAGCCTCCTCTGTCTTTGCCTCCTGCTTTTGCAGCTCTTTAATGTAATTTCTAATTTGGTAAAATCTCAATGTATCTATATGTACCCAGCCAAAAACATTATGGGCCTGTTGAAAGGCGATGATCTGTGTACCCTGTACTATTTGATATGAAGATGTAATCCCTCTTGTTGCTTGTTTCATAAACCACTTGTCTTGTGTTGCTGGGGAAAACTTAGGATCATATATCCACTACCGAAACAGCCACATGAGTTTTTGTATTTTTTCTCCCCTGGTGCCTCTTCTCCAGCCCTCTAATACTGTCTTGGTACCTAAAAAATATGTATGGCAAGTAAATGTAATTTTAGGCTGAAAAATTAAGGCCATCAACAGGGGATTTGTTTGGTCTAGCATATCTATTCTTTTCCATAGTGTATCATAATTTCTATTTCCCCACAGCAAAGCTATTCATATCTGAGAGGATACCCAATATCCAGCCAAGTCAGGGAAAGCCATACCCCCTTCCCCCTTTGGTAGGTATAGTATTTTTTTTTTTAACTCTAGGCTGTGTTTTTCCCCATGCAAAGAAAAGGAAAACTTGTTGCCAGTTTGCTAGTACTGATTGTGGGACACACTGGAACACATGTAAGAGTCGAGGTAATGGGTTCATTTTCAAGGCCTGAACCTTTGCACCAAATGTCAAAGGTAGAAGTTTCCATCTTAATATGTTTTTTTTTTTTTAATTGTGTGATTAGGAGTGGGTAGTTTAGATTATATAGTTTGTCCGAAATTCGCCCTATGAGAACCCCCAAATATCTCAGGCTAATGAGGTCCCATTTCATGGGGTACCTCCCTCAAAGTGTTGATGTAGGGCTATAAAGGAGACACGGTGTTTCTGTTTTCTTTATTTAATGTAGACCCAGATATCACTGAGAACACATGCAGCTGCCTCATCAGTTGTGGTAAGGAGTCTTCGGGTGTGGACATGTATACCAGAACATCATCGGCATACAAGGCCACTTTATTCTCCCCATCCTTCACCTGTATTCTGTGTATCTGAGGAGTCTGTTGAATACTCTCCGCCAAAGGCTCAATGTACAGAGGGAAAAGGAGTGGTGAGAGGGGACAACCCTGTCTTGTACCCCTCTCCAAAGTAAACCCTGTAGAGATATGCCCATTTGCTCATACATATCCCATGGGTCTCTTTTATATAGCTTAAATAAGTTTGTGGTAAAGTCTTCCGGGAGAGCAAACCTGGAAAGGACCCTCCTCAAAAAAGACCATGAGACTTTATCAAAAGCCTTTTCTGCATCTAGACTCATGAGTAAGGATTGTACTTTATAATGGTTAATATGGTCTACTCTATGTATAGTTCTTCTAAGATTGTCCTGGGCCTGTCTGCCTGGGACAAATCCCATTTGATCTAGGTGAATCAAAGATTGTATGATTTCTTGACGGGCAACTATAGATGTATATAAGTTATAGTCATTGTTTAGTAGGGATATGGGTCGGTAAGCTGGGCATTTGGAGGGGTCCTTTCCGGGCTTGGGAATCACCAAAATGACAGCTTGCGCCCAGGAAGGGGTTGGTTCCCCTTCTCCCTCAAAAACTTCTTGCATCGTTTTGAACAAAAGAGGTTGCACTAGTTCTGTAAAAGTTTTGTAAAACTCGGCTGCAAGGCTGTCATGGCCTGGACATTTTCCTGTTTTCATTTTCCCTATTTCTGTTTTAAGCTCATGACATGTGAGGGGTTTAGTAAGGTTTATTCTCTGCTGTTCTGTAAGTGTCGGGAGTGTTATTTTCTCTATAAAGTCTTCTGTCAGGGTATCTGGGGTAGAAGGACCAGCCTTATATAATTTAGCATAATATTCTCGGAAAGCTTCCACAATGTCCTTTGTTTTTGTCAAGACCTGACCCGTATTTGAGTGCATGAGTTGGCTGGCCATAGCATTGGCTCTTTGTGCTCGTAATCTGTCAGCCAGTAACTTTAATGAGCGGCACAATATATAAAAGCTCTGCCTCATAAAAGAGTTTTTTCTCCACCTGGTAATCAAACAGATTCCCTAATTGTTTTTTAAGGGTATTTAATTCCTTGTGTCTGTCCCTATTATACTGTTTCTTTTGTTCTTCTAATAATTTTATTTTATTCTCTAAGTTTAATTTGTTCGCTTCTCTGTCTCCTTTTTTTTTTTTGCTGATATTTCGATAAACTTTCCCCTTAGGATTGCCACAGTACACTCGCTATAACTTCTGGGGTGGTGTTTTCTTCTAAGTATCACTCATATGTGTCTTTTATTATTTTCTGGGTCTCTTCCTCTTTCAGCAGGGATACATTAAGCCTCCAAATTGTGTTTTTTTTTTAAAGTCTCCTAAGTCCATTAAAAGTCCATGGTCAGATAAGACCTTGTCTCCTATCCAGGTTGAATCCATTCGCTGCATATCTTCTCTATGTAAGAGGTAATAATGAAGTCTAGAATATGTCTTGTGAGGATTCGAGAAATATGTGTAGTCTCTTCTGGTCTTATGCAGCTGCCGCCAACATCTATCATCACTAATTCCACTAGGAGCTTATGTAACTTTTTAGCTATTCGATTTGAATGTCTCAAGGCCTTAGATGTGGTGTCCAGGATGGGGTTAAACACCAGGTTAAAGTCCCCCCCCCCACAAAGCAGCATTCCCTCCACCCAGTTCTGTAACTTTAACAAGAACACTTTATAATCATTATATTCAGAGCCTAGGGGGAAGTACACTGATGCCAGGGTAATCTTCTGAACCCTGCACAAGCCCTTCAACATTACATATCTGCCCTGCTTGTCAATCCAGCTGTCCTCCTTTTGGAATTGTGCCCCCTTCGAGACCAGCACTGCAGTCCCCCATCGCTTCCCTTTTTTATAAGTAGATGCCACCACCTCCTCAAACCCCATCCTGACAATCTCTCCTTCACTTCGTGGAGAGATGTGTTTCGCATAAGGTGAAAGCTGCTTTTGTTTTTTTAATACACGCCAATACTTTACTCCTTTTAACAGGGTTATTTAGCCCATGGACATTGTAAGAGCAGATCAACGTGTTTTTGTTAGTCATTTTACTGGGTAGAAAGATGTTGTTCTGCTCTCACATTTAACTATTTCTCTAATAAATCCACTGTTTTTGGATTAAAAGTCAGTCATTTTCACGGTCATTGCATTGTAAGACGGTATGGGCTGAGGTTTCACTGCTATTTAGTAGTCTTTAACCTATAAACCAAGTAAACTTCAATCAAACCATAACCATTTGGAACTCCCTTAGCCAACCAGGCCATTCAGAGCTCCCAGAAACTAGATTATTCACAGGGTAGGAGACCCTACTGTTCAGGTTTCTATTCTTAGCGAGACCCCCCCTTCCTTGCCGGGGTGTCACTAAGTTGGGGTATGAGTATTTCTCCTCAGACAGAGGATCTCTTCCCCCTGAGCTGTATGTTCTTTCTAAAATCAGCTCTTATATAGCTGACAATACGTCACAGACCTTTACAATAATATAATTCGTTCACTTTCTCTTCCGGCCTCCCAACCCCCCGACCCCTTCATTTGTTTATGAATGTCTTATGCTCTATTTCCACAATAAGCTTTTATCCTAAATGACAGATTACCTTTGCCATGTAATTCAAAATACAAATAAAAAGCAATAAGTCAGATTAAACTTTTCAACCTTTCTCCTAACTCATTTTAGTCTCAGATAAGTAGTCCCCTCTCCTCTTGCTAAGGAAGTTTTCGAGCAAGGAGAGCAGTAACTCATACATCGAGGAGCATAAACATGTCCCTTAGGGAGAATTTCTCTCCTATAAGCCCTTTATGAAACCAGCAGTGCATGTCCATGACAAGTTCTGAGACTAGATATTCTACAATACTGTAGTATTTATAGTACATTTGTCGCAGATCAAAGAGGGACTAATTAAACAAAATTGTGTATTCGCGTCTCCCCCCCCCCACCACCACCACAGGACCATGAGCCTCTCTCAGTAACCGGAGCTCTCAAAACTCTTTAGCAAGGCAGATCCAAGGGGAGCGTTTATTTTTCAGTACCTTTACTTTCTGGCTTAAATTCAGACTTCCTCTCCGTTCTAGATGATGGCTTGGCCTCGCTTGTCCCCAGATTGAAGTAGTGTGTTGCTACGTGATCTCGCTGCTTCTTTTGCACTCAATCTAGCAGCTCCCCCCACCTTCCTCTGACGTGCCACTGCTTGCCAGTCCAGGTGGAATCGACTTCCTGCAGCTCTTCATTCTATAGGCAATTCGGCGATCTGCATTCCTCTTTTTATCATGTCTTGTTTTGCTTCTTGGGCTGATGTGTATATTACAGAACCTGTCTCCCAGATAACTCTCAGTCATGCTGGAAAGGGGTTTTGAAATTTGATGTTTTGTTCCCGAAGTACTCTCAAAATGGGGGCATATCGTTGTCTGGCACCCTGTATCTCTGGTGGATAATCCTGATCAAGCATTAATTTGGAATCCAGGTATTTCAATGTTTTTTGGGACCAAGCTCGGCGCAGTGTGTCCTCCTTGACTTTGTAACTTGCACACTTTATAACTATAGATCTGGGACACGCCTCTGGGTCAGTCGGTTTCTTTACCAGCAAGCGGTGTGCTCTTTCAATTCGTAGAGTGTATGTTGAGGGGAGGTTCAGTACATCTCTGAGAAAATTTTCTGTGAATTCTGCCATCGGGTATGTTTCCGCCTCTTCCTTTAAGCCATAGATTCTCAGATTATCTCTTTCAGATCTACTTTCCAGATCCAGAGTTTTGGTATATAGCTCTACTGTTTGCTGCAGGAGTCGCTCCAGGACACTTCTCAGCTGCTGCATGTGATCTTCCGTGGTTGCTACTCATTCCTCCATTTGATCTATGCAGGCTTCTAATTTTGTAAGTTTCTCTAAAATACTTTTGAATTCCTTCCGATTTTCTGCCCTGGAGCCTTGTATTTCACTGAGCAAGGTTTCGAATCTATTGCGCGACAGATGTTCCAGCTCTCCATCCGTATCGTGCTCAGAGCCCCTGTTTCTGGATGGGGATCTGCTTCTCTCTCTAGGGCCTCGGCCTCTACTCAATCTGTCGGCATCCTTGAACACAAACCCTTTTTAAGGAGTCATTTTCAAGCCCCTCTTGCTCTTCGGACCACCACTCGCCATTTTACCTGAGTTGGATGCCGATTAGCTTTTCAATGGTGATTTTTAAAATAGATTTAAGGAATCGAGTAGCTCGGAGCCACTGCTGCCAAGTGTTTACAGGTCCGTGGCAGAACCGGAAGTCGGAGTATTCATGAATTCCAAAGCATAAAACCCTGTGTTGAATATAATGGGTATGCAATTTTTTTTTATGTTGGCTTGCACACACGCACAAACATGTTGGGCTAGTAGCACTTTCAGAGGTGTGTCAGTGTTGTGGCAAATGCAGAGCATGCTTTAGTAGGTGCGTCACTCATTCCCCAGTTAGCCAGCATGCTAGCGCTGACACAAGTATTATGCAATGTGCCACAAACTTGAGAGAAATGTGCTGCTGCAATCAGAAAAAAAGCTCATTCAGCATCACAGATGACACGCCTCCTGTACGTGCCCTTTGTGGTGAAACATTTCAGTAAACATGGCGGGACAAAAGAAGGTCGACATCAGGGGTGCAATCCCCATGTCAGTATGTCCGCCACCCCCCCACATTGTCTGGCACACTGGGCACCCACCCCAGTGTGCTGCCTCTTACAGAAAGCTGACCACATTGGCATGTTCCTGCCTCCACCCCACCTCCATTGTGTGGCCAACGTCACCCCTGAATGTCATGGGGCACACTGGGAGCCCACCCCAATGTGCCCAACATTTGTTTTATTTCACCTGTAAAGAAAGAAAACTATCCCATGGTGCAGTGTCCGTATATATTTTTTTTGTACCTGAAAAAAAGAAAACGGTCCATTGTCCGTGGTGCCCCCCCAACCTGTACCCACCCTCTGCGCACCCCACCTCCCCACACCCCCCTCACCCCATACTTACCTCTCTTGGAGGTCCTGCGCTGCATCTTCAGTGGAGCGGAACATGTCTGGACTCTTCAAAGCTGAACTGCAAAATAAAGAAATGCCAGTAAGCTGTATAATGGCATAAATTGGGGGACCAACTTAGGTGGATATCTCAGCCATTTTTTTTATTTTGTTCCAATTTTCAACATAGTTTAGACCCCACCTCATGAATATACGCACTGTCACCTCGTTATTCAGTCCCAAAGATCATTTCACGGTCACAGTACTGAATCACCTTTCAGGACCGATTAACGAAACAACAGTGCCACTATTCATGAGGTGGGGTCCCAAAAAGCCTATGCTGAAAATTTGGTGAAAAAAAATTCCAAAAAATGACTGTGTGTTACTAGCGTGCATTGTGCAGTTTCCACGCATGCTCATAACTTCGACAGTTTTAATATTTTCAGTCCAGATTTTCAACACTGCCATTTTTTCACACCTCCATCTGAACAGTACAGCTGTCATTTTTCACATCCTGCCCAAAATGTGTTTTCGCACATGTGGCGCACAATGGTGCAGTCACTGTGGGAAATCAATGTTCAAGACAGATTAACAAAATCACAGTCACACTGTTCATGAGCAGAGGTCTCAAATGCCTATGTTGAAAATTTGGTTAAAAGTCCCAAAATAATTTGCGTTATGGGCGTGTGTTGTGCAGTTTCTACGCACGCTCATGACTTCACCAGTTTTTCATATTTTCACTCCAGATTTTCAACATTGCCATTTTTTACACCACCTCATGAACAGTACAACTGTCATTTTTCACATCCTGCCTGAAATGTGTTTTCGCACCTGTGGCGCCAAATGGCGCAGTCGCTATACAAAATCACCATTCGGCTAACAAACTGATATTGCCACTGTTCATGAGGTGGGGTCACAAAAAGCCCATGCTGAAGATTTGGAGTGAAAATACCAACAAACACCCGGGGCATTAGGGTTTCCAACCATAACGCCCCACCCTGTGGAGACCGACAGGCGTCAGGGGTGTGACTTGGGATTGTCGGCTGTAATGCTCACGTCATTCCACCCCCACCCCGCAGCCAGTGACAGGCATCGAGGTGTACCTTGGACTCTCCGGCCCCATAGTTCACCCCATTGTCCTACACTGCACCCATCTCAGCATGTTTCCTTATGGAATGGGGAGAGAGTAAGGCCTAAAGATCCCAAGGCACAACGCAACAGTTGTGGGTGTCTGCAGGGTGGGGTGAGGTGAAATGGCATGAGCATTGTGGCCAATGGCCCAAAGGCACACCCAATGCCTGTCAGTCTCTGCAGGGTGGGGGTGGGGTTGGCATCAGTTCAATACTTCACTGCCATTCCTGTTATGCATCTCTCTAACTCCTGCACCACCAATGCCAATGCCAGCAAGACAAGATTTGGCATTGACAAATGCTTGTTATGTGTGTGTTTGTGGGAGATAGGAAATCTCTCAACTGGCACTACATTCTGCTGGCTATTTCATTACTTAAACCTCACCACAGATGACGCACATGCTAAATATAGCAAGTAAGCAATAAGGCACAACAGGGTGCTGGTTGTCTCAGGTTATGTACGCCTAACTGTGTAGTGAAGCATGAGGGGTCTGCGCCAAGTGCCATAACCCCAGACAACCAACAACCTGGAGTGTCTTTTTGTGGTTATAAATGGGTAAAATAAAAACAATTTAAAAAACCAAAAAATGCCAACTTTTGCACAGTGGTGCTATCAAGATGGCAGTGGCCACACTGGGCTAGCTGCCAGGAGTTTAGAGCAGAACTACATTTTGTTATATTATTTTATTTTCTCTGCCTTCGATATTCGATATTAGTCTGGTTGTTATTTATAGCTTAGTTAGATAGGGGCCTTCCAAGTGAAGTAGTAAGTCTAGGTGCATCTTTCAGGGGAAAGATAAATTGTATGCTGAGTATTTCGGAGTCACCGTCATACTTTAACCACTAACCTTACGGTTCCACTAACTGAACAACTCCATTATTTGAGGCTGAAGTGGAGGCGCATTCTTGGACCATTCTTTTCACCTGAGTTGGTTTATAAATTACCCACCTTAGTGCAAACTTGGTGGCATATTTACTCACTGGATAACAGGTGGTTTTGGAGTGGTGGGAGATGAAGCGGAGGAGGTTCTGACGGTGTCCTAGGGAGAGGAGCCTTCGTGAAGAATCTCCTTGCCTGTGGAACAAGCGTACGATGCCGAGCTGTGAGTCGGACCGTTGAGGGGCTGGACCCGTGCTGGATTGTTGTCGTCCGAAGATCTACTGGCCTTTCTGCCATGAGGAATGGGAAGTGCAGTCGGCTGGGACTGGTTATCTGTGGGGCTTACTGCTGGCTGGAAGGGGAGAGGTCCGACCTTGTCCTGGGGTGGCTAAGCTGCCAGATTCTTGGCCGTGTGGGAGACTGGGGACTAAGCCAACTGGAGAGTGGGCTAACAACCTCGGGTTACTCCTAGGCCTTTGTGGGGGTTGGCTGGTGAGCAGACGTTTACTGAGGGCCGAAGTCACGGTTATGGAGATGTCTGTCGGCGTCCTCCTAGGGCAGAGTTAGTTTGGACCCCTTGCCAGTGTTTAGTGGGCCCTGAATCCTGGTATGAAGATTATTGTTCCTCGGGAGACATCGGAAGTTTGAGTGGGACTATACCTTGGACACAGTCAGACCTGTTTTTCTACTTCTTTATGCCCAACTCTTGACTTTAGGGGCAGTGAGTCTGCCTGGTTTAAATAATTTGCATAGAATAATTCTGTAGTTCTAACCAGCCTATGTGAGAGGTAGTGCAGACAGAAATTACACTGGACAATTATTTGTGGAGGTGGAAGCTCCTTGAGCTAATCATTTTATATGTGAGACATTCGGTGACTGCTCTTTATAGCTCCCAGTTAAAAAATACTGTTTCGTCTACTGCAATAACATTTTTATGCTGCTTAATATTGAATGTGGGGGTAATATATTATTTGTTTTATGTATTTTATTTCCTCTGTTTAATACCCTCCACTCTGTGAGAGAGAGAGTGGAGGAGTAGCTATTGGAAAAAGAAGGGGATTCTAGGTTGTGTTATTTTATTTTTATTTATTTTGTTTTATTTGTCCTCTACCCTGTGAGAGAGTGGATGGTTGTAAGTTTTTGGATTGTTTAGGTGGGGTGGTGGTTTTGTTATTATAATTTTTTTAGCTTTGTTTGTTTTCAAGTCGTCCCTCACTCTGTGCGAGAGAGAGAAGGATTGTACTATCTTATTTTTGAGAATTTGTTTTAGTTTTAGTTATTTGTTGCAGCTATGCTTTTGAGTGTTTTGGGTTTGGGGTGTGCGACGTGAGTCTTTGGGTGCATAGATGTGTTGGTGGATTGCCCCCCCCCCCGGGTCATGCGCTACTCACCCTCCGAACTTCGTGACCTCCACGCTTACTGCCCCCCCCTTACACTTCACAGTATATCAACACTGTAGAGCATTGGGAATTGTTCGTGGGGGGGGGGGTGTTGGGCTGTGGGTTGCAAACGTCGGAGGGTGAATGAGCGAGGTTCTCACATCGGGGCAGGGAGGCCCAGGAGATGCCCTGGGGTGAAATGGATTCTGGAACATGGTCCTCCATGTCTGGTCTCCATACCCAAGGGCTCCACTATCAGTGCCCAGGTAGTTTGGGCAGCCCTGGAATCCCGTCTGACTCGAGCAGTGTTATGCAATGCCAGATCTATTAAGAACAAGACTGCAATTATTGCAGATCTTGTTGGGACAGCTGATCTGGCCTGCATCACTGAGACTTGGCTGGATGATAATGCTGGCCCTATATTAGAAGCTGCTGTTCCAGCTGGCTACTCTGTGATACGCCGCTCGAGATCGGATCGCCGGGGGGGAGCTGTCTGTTTTAAGACTGAACTGGGCCTCACAAGTGAGCCAATTGAGGAGACCAACTCATTCGAGTGTACCGTGGTTGCCGGTGTGGGCTGTAGGATTGCTCTCATCTACCGTCCACCTGGGGTTGAGAAGCGGTTCCTTCATTAAGTAGCAGACTTCATGGTTGACATGGTGTTTGGGTCACCCAGGTTGATGGTCCTGGGCGACTTTAACGCCTGGGTCGACGATGAGCTCTAGCGATTTGGAAAGGACGTCCTCCAGTTGATGACATCACTGGGCTTTACACAGGTGGTTGCCTCTGCTACCCATAAGAGTGGTCACCCCCTTGACTTGGTCTTCCTCCTGGGGATCGAAACCTCCAACTTGGTGGTGGAACCGGTCGGATGGTTGGATCACCACACTGTGGGGTTCAGTTTTCATGCCCCCCCATATAGGCCTGCCCCTGTGGAGATGGTCAGACACCGCCCTTTACGGGATGTGAGTCCCAGTCTGTTGGCAGTGTTAGACCTAGCGGTAATTCCGGAGGCAAGTGGGAGTCCAGAAGGCCTGGTTTAGGCCTATAACAAGGCCATTACTATGGCCCTGAACTCTATCGCTCCAGTCCGTGTTCATCCTCTCTCCCTTCGCCCTCGGTCCCCATAGTTTGATGGGACCTTGAGGGAGTTGCAGTGACTGGGATGAAGGTCAGAGCATTGCTGGCGGAAATCGGCCCTGGAGGCCGGCCGCCTTAGATCGATGGAACATTACCAAGTCTATCAATCAGCAATCACCCATAAGAAGGCAGAGTTCCTGTCCGGGGAGATTGTTGCTGCTCAGAATTGACCGGCTCAGCTCTTTTGAACCATGGACAGGTTGTGCAACCCAACCTGTATGCAGGTTTGAAGAGCCTTTTCACAGATTGAGTGTGATGAGTTTGCTCGGTTCTTTGCGGATAAGGTGGCCAGCATCAGAGCGGAGATCCAACCAGCAGACTCTATGGGAGCTGACAGTGGCCGGTGTACGGTCACTTCTCCTTGGGTTCTCTGGAGTTCCTTCGACCAGCTGGAAATCGGGGATGTTGTGAGGATTGCCCAGGGTATACTCCCAACGTACTGTAGTTTGGATATGGGCCCAACTTCCTTGATTATGGGTTGTTGTCAGATCATTGGCCCGGTCCTTGCAAGGATAGTTTGGTGCTCCTTAGAGTCCAGTGAGTTTCCTAGCTCCCTGAAGGAGGTGGTAGTGACACCTCTCCTGAAGAAAGCTGCTCTGGACCCAAGCTGCTTTGCAAACTACAGACCGATCTCTAACCTTCCCTTTGTTGGGAAGGTAACTGAGAAAGTTGTGGCGCTACAATTGAAGAACCACTTGACCATCCATGACATCTATGAACCTCTCCAATCCAGTTTTCATAAGAAGCATAGTACCGAAACCACTTTGGTTTGGGTGTTCAGTGATCTCCTGATGGTGAGAGATCAGAAACGCCGATCCAGCTTGGTACTTCTTGATCTCTCATCAACCGTTGACACCGTGGACCATGGGATGCTTCTCGAGCACCTGAGATTCATCTGTGGCCTGTCTGGTACAGTTCTCAGATGGTTTAAGTCCTTCCTCACTGGCAGCACTCAGACGGTGGTGTTTGGAATTTTTTTCCTCTGACCCATTCTCTCTGCCATGTGGGGTACCTCAGGGCTCGGTGTTGTCCCCCATGTTGTTCGCGGTGTATATACTGCCCCTTGGAGACATTGTAAGACATAGTGGGCTGAGGTTTCACTGCTATGCTGATGATACCGAGCTCTACCTGTCTTTCGCACCCGACCAGGATAGTGCATGTTTGGTATTTAACAATTGCCTCGCTGAAATCCAGGACTGGATGAGCTGCAGCTGGTTGAAGCTGAACTCTAGAAAGACTGAAGTGATGGTAGTGGAGCCTGATCGCCGGACAGAAGGGTTGGGAGCCGGCCAACCCACTGGACTTTGTCTAGGGGGTATCCAGCTACCTTTCTCTGAACGGGTGTGAGACCTGGGGATGATTCTTGACGATGGGCTGACACTGCATCCGCAGGTGTCAGCAGTCATCAAGTCCTCTTTTTACCATCTGAGGAACATCGCCAGGATTAAGCACCTTGTTCCATCCAGCGACCTTCCAACGTTGATCCATGCCTTTGTGACCTTGCGCCTTGACTGTTGCAACTCCCTTTATCTAGGGCTTCCAGGGGTTGATATACACTGCTTGCAGCTAGTGCAGAACGCTGCGGCCCGGTTGTTGATGGGGACCCCACGTGCGAGTCTCATCACACCGATGCTGTGCAAACTGCATTGGCTGCCTATTCAGTGGTGGATCACCTTCAAGGTCGGGTTTCTGACCTTATAAGGCCCTAAATGGATTAGGCCCAGACTATCTGCAAGAGCTCCTATTACCTTACTGCCCCGGGCGACCGCTCCGCTGAGCTGACGAGGGGTTGCTAGAGATTCCCAGGGTGACCTTTAAGACATCAGGGGCCTGTGCTTTTATGTATGTGGCTCCAGCCCTGTGAAATTCTCTGCCCCATCAGATACGGGAGTGCACGACTGTGGAGGGCTTTAAGAAGGCCCTAAAGTCGTACTTATGGTTGAAAGCATACCCAAACTGATTATTTTATCCTCTTATTTATTTAGCTGTTGATTACTGTGTATTTTACTGTTTTATATATTTTTATTGTTCAACGCCTTGATATTTGAAGGCGCTCTATAAATAAAGCTTATTATTATTATTATTTTTTTTTTTTTTTTACATCTGTTTCTTTCCCAAGTCCCAGTCGACAACCATCCTCGTTCACCCAACCAGCCCCACACCCCGACATCAGGCAGCATCCCCTCTTCCTCCACGGTTTACCCTCAATGGCAGGGCGGTGAGGAGCCCCCCTAGCTCAACTCACCTCGACCAGGATCCAGTTCGGGGAGTGCCATTCGGAGTCAGGGTCTGCGGCTGATGGCTGCTTCATCCTGCACAACCGGGGACCATTTTCACGTTTTCTCCCCTTGTGTGAGTGGGGCGTGCAATGATGCCAGCGGAGGAAGTGCGCACGCATCTGCACGTGCTCTTCCAGGCGTCTGCCCCATCTCAACCCCTCTTTTGCAGCATCGGCGTCCTGCCCCCTGGCCTCTGCTAGGGGCCAGTAGTGCGCCCACCACTGGAGTCCCCCTTCCCCAGAGAGGGAGAGCAGTCCCTCGGATGCTCAATCCCTGTCCTCCCCTGCCAACCCTCGGTGGCCCGTGCTCGTTCCTGAACACAGGTCGCTGGCGTAGCGTGAGGTAAGGCGTCCAGCGCCTCAGCCCTCAGCACCACCGGGCCGGCCAAATGCCAACTTTTTAAATTAAAAACAGATACTTTCATTTGTTAAACGTAATGATTAAAAGGTACCCCCATTTCCACCTCTCAGTCATCTTTTTGCACATTCAGTAGATGGAATGTGTGTTTATTATTAAATACAGGAATTCAAACTGCTTCAGAATTCCTTTGGCAGAATGTTCATCCCTCACATACAACAGATGGCCTTATATGGAACTAAAGTCTTAATTTTGTCTGTAGCAGAGAGAGCAGCAGAGATTGCCCTGGCAGGCTGATAAGGCTAGGAATGGAATTTTTCATGAACACCAGGAATAAAAACTGTGACTAGCACTTCATTTTTTCAATTAGTTTATGTGTATAAAGGTGCTGTAATTGGAGTAAACAATGTGTGTTTGTTTGTTAATTTATCTATTTTATAAAATTTAAGGGAGTTTTACTTTTTAGGGCCTCGTTGAAAGTTTTCAGTGAGTAACAGTGACAGCCATGTTTGTGATGGCAGTCAGGGATGAGTGATGTGGGTCATTACGTGTGTGATTTGCCCAAAATGTAAATCCCATTGCCTGAACTTGTTCTATCCTGTACATTTCTGGGTAATAACATATGTGCCTGGGAACTTATTTAACCAATCAGGAAGCAGGAAATTTCCAACCCATTTCATAATAATCTTTAAAATCTGCACAAAAGTGTGTGCATGACTTCAAGAGGCACTGCAAGCTATGCTTGTCACCTAAAAATGAAACATCCTGAAATGAAACATTTTTGGGAAGTGTATGTAACTGGGTTCTGCTAATGTCAAGTGTAATTTTCTTTTCGCTAGAAATCGGGGAATTGCTTTAAACTAGTTCATATTTTTACTTTCCTCAGGTTCACTGTCTTTCCAGTCATGTGACTTTTTGAATGGGTTAACTTGTAGAATTGAGAAAAAGATGTGTGGTTTAGCAGCTAGTGTGCATAACTCCAGTACAAGAGTACTCTTGTACTGGAGATTCCAGCTGTAAATCCCACCGCAGCAGTTGGCCTGGTGGCACTGGACGCCACACCTTGTGTCATGCCAGCAACCCGGATTCTGGATGAGCCCAGGCTGCCGGGGATTGGCAGAGAGGAGAGAGGATTGAGCATCCGGAGGACTGCGCTCCTCTCTCGGGGGGAGGGTCTTGTGGTCCTGCTCGTTGATTGCACTCTGGTGGTGACTAGAGGCCAATACGGGTTGGGAGGTGCACTCCAACATAGCTACGCCGTAGGGGAGGGGGGGGGACATAAACAGGAGGAAAAAGGAGCCTGGCAGAGCTCCATGATGGTCCACCGTGCCGAGGGCTGACCCCAGCTTCTAGGGTGGGTCCTCAGGAAGGGGGCACCACCTTCCTGGCCCCACCACAGGGAGAAGCCATGGGGGAATCTCAGGGCAGCTAAGAGCGGTGCAGCGGGACCCGAGAGAGAGTCCCTCCTTTGGAGGGCCAAAGCCCCTGCCAGGGCTCGGCGGAGGATAAATACTTGAATGAAAAAACAAAATAAATCCCACTGTAGGCACTAGCTCTGTGTGACTGTGCCCAGTAGCATAATCATGCAGAGTCACTTGTTTGCACTGTGCTTCAGTACTCCAGTTGCAAAACTGGATCAAAGCAGGATCCCCCACTGGGGGGGGGGGGATAAAATGCAAGATGTTGCATTCTAGTTGATATCCTGAGTAAATACATTAAAACATTGTTACATACTGTACATGAACGAACAAATGAAATAAACCTAATTTATATCACACCTTCTGATAACACTCAATGTGTCTTGCATCAGCATGCAAATGAATTAACCATTTGTTTTCTTACAAACATTCCATACTGTCTTTTTGCTTTATCAGGACCCCAGCCAGCTATACGAGTACAGTACTGCTTTGCACACCACAAGACAAGTGGCAGCCCTGTCTGTAGTTTTTTTTTTTCAAAAGTTCACAAGAAATAGGCAATCTATCATCTATTCGTATTTATTATTCTGCAGTCAACAAGGAATGTTAATCTGATTTTTGCCGAATATAAGCATTAGGTTTCAGACATTTAAGAGACGTGCAATATTTCTCATGCTTCAAAATGCAATTTTATAGTCTATTTGCGTTACTCTAAATATCATTGGGCCAGTACACTCATTTTACTGCTGTAACTTGTTTATTAACTTGCATTGGCACAGTTGGAGCGGCATCATTAGGGGGCCTTAAGAAAGCAAGCATGGAACAAGTTTAATTACCAGCTTCTTTGAATGTATTTGTCTTTCAGTGGCTTGTTGCACTCTGATTGTTTTGGCAGGAAGTCTGAGGCATGGTAAATATAATTACCTACAGATCGGTAGATGAGATCCATGGTATCTTGTTTGTTTGCATGGTTTGTGTGTCTTGATTATTTATGCAGAGGGCTACAATGAAATTAGAAAAACTAGATGCTTCAAAGGAATGGCAGATGGAGTTTAGGATGCTATTTGCATGACTGTAGACCTGACAGAGTGCCGCAACAATGGGGAGGCAAAAGGTTGTTCATCCCAGCTTCAGCACTGTCCCATTTGTAACACAACAGGGCCCCGATTCTCCATTTAAAATGCTGATGGCACAAAATGATTTCTGTCATCCCATTGTGCTGCCTCACATTTCTCCTTTACACAAAGACAAGCTTGTCATGGGGGCAGAGAGGTCACACCTGTGACAGTGGAGCACTGCAAGTATCTAATCCAGATGTTAGAGGGTCCAGATGTGGCTTGCTCCCACTAACGTGCTGGCTGACGACCAGACTGCAACATATTCGTAGCTCCAGGTGCATGGTGTTATGACATGCTGCAGGCCATTCAACTATTTTGCAAACGGGCATCCTGCCCAAAAATAACCCCCCCAAACCCCTGCATTGATTCTTCCAATGGGCCAGTTGCTCTGTCTGCTGCTGGTCCAACATCTCAACTCCCTGGTAGGCCAGTGACTCCTCATCCACTCCCCAGCATGTCTGTAATTTCCCTGGTGTAAAGTTGTAACCCCCTCCCGGTCTCTCTTGTAAACTGCTCTTCTGTGGTGCTCCCCCTTTCCCAAACTCTGTCCCCACCGTGCTCTGCTCATCAGATCACAGCACTGTGACTCCCTATACCACCTGCCTGTAACAGCTCTACGGACAGAGGGGCTATTGGTGAGGGCCGCTAGGCTTCTGTGAATAGCCCTTTGGACCATTCGCATTGTGGATCCTTTTCCCACATGGTTGCAAACACTTTTGCAACTCTGTAGTGTAACACCCATTGCGCATAGCTCAGCATGGTCACAAAGTTACAGATAGCGCAAAGTGGTCGCAGTGACCACTTGTTTTCCTCCTCATGTGGCTGCAAATGGGACCAAAAGTGTCACCCGGCAACCAGTAAGTGCTAAGAACACACCATTTCAATCAGTATTAACTTGATCATATATAATTTTATGTTTTTGAGGTTTGTTAAATTTGTGCATGATGCAAACACTGAACCAGTGATGGGTCTGTTTCAGTCCTCTGGTGAGTTGTGAAAAGCCTTTGTACAAATGAGGAGCATTTATTGTTATTCTGTCAAACAGTTTATTTGCCCCTGATAGCCCAACTGGGATGCAACACTTGATTTTCAGTGAGGTCTTACTTCTACCCAATTATATGTCTAGGAAGACTGAACACAAGGAGGTCAAGTGACTTGCTTATGGTCACACCTAGAGTCGGTAGTTGTAATGGGATCTAGACCTACTTCACAGTTCTGCATTATAACCACTGGGCCACACTGACTTCCTGAGTTCTGTACCTTACAAGATCCATTCCTCCTGCTCAGGTTTGGCTTTACAAATAAGATGACAGACTGTCATCTTGATTTATTCCTAGTTGCAGGATGTGCAATACCAGAGAAAAGAAGTGTGTCTGGGAACCTTAGTTCCAACCATTTGAGCCTGTAAGCCCACTGGTTAGAGCACCAGGATGTTATTCTGGGGGCTGGGGTTCAATTTCCAGTACATTATATCTTTCTCAGTACAATTTGTGCTTTAAATGTAATAAAGGCTGACGTCTCATATGTGGGTGAGGGTATTGCATGTAGGAGTTGCAGATGATCATGGCCAGGTACCTGGCAAGGCTTAGCTGTAGTCTCTGCAAATCATCTCTTACTCAACTGGCAGGATGCCTTTTCTGTTTGGATCTTAACTAGCTGACGAGGGTCTCTACCACCAGTGTCACAGTGTGCCCATTTTATTCAGTCAGGTCGGGTAATATTCCTTGAATGCAGCTGTTTGTCAGAGCGCAGGTGTTGTAATCTGTGCTTATTTTAAAATCCATTCACTTAAGGTCACCCAAGGGAGCCTCTAGGCTGCCACTTGCTATGCTGACAACCCAAGGTTCACAACCAGATGGAACAGTTGCTTAAGGAGCCTAATGAAACAAATGACTCTGAAGACCTCCCAGACTGACACCCTACAACTCACAGAAATGTAAAGGGGGTAGCTTTTTACATAACAAGCAGTCCTTTCGCAGCAAGGGCAAAGGAGGCCATCAAAACAGTCCCTAGCCACCTCAAGTCGAAAAGCGCAGCTGGATGCACAGGCACCAGAAGCGCTCAGGGCCACCACCTGAAGATGTGGCCCTAGGTCCACTTCAGCTGCCCGAGGTGGACCAGTCCTCTCTGTTTTTCTTTTATTTATTTAATTTATTATTTCGGAAGACACCTTTGAGCCAAGGCTCTTTTACAAATGTTCCACGTTGGGGGGAAACAATACAGAACATAGTGAGGACAATAACAAGTACAGTAGTTTCAAGCAGGCATAGGCTTTGTCAGGTACATTAAAGCTTTCATATGGAATTAATATGTACAGTGATTCACAGTATGTATGTTAAGTTACAGTAATTTGTGTATATTATTCAAGAACATATGTACAATAAAAAAAAAAACATAGTTGTAATATGCTTCACTAGAATAAATTAGAAAGTGCTAGGACAGATGGTAGATACAAGTAGAGGAAGCTATGGGGAGAGAATGTAAATAATTGTGGGGAAATAAAAAGGGAGAAGATATGGGATAGTGGGGGGTAAAGGTGGGAGGGACTTGGGGAATTAGAGGGAAGGAGAATAAGTTTAGTTAGGAGAAACATTCACAGGAGGCCATTGTGACAAGGTGCTGACGCAGGTTGCACTTGAAAGTGCCCAGGGTAGTGTCATTGGTAACAGCAGGTGGAAGCGAGTTGTATCAGGATGAGGCTCTGTATGTAAAGAAGCGTTGTCCTTGGCTAATGCGGCAGCATGGAACAGAAAAAGTAAGATATTCTGAGCTCTTGGTTAGCCGGGGCCACAGCGGGGGGCCAGTAAGGACTGAACCCTTGAGGGTAGGAGATTTAAGGTAATCTTTTTTGCTAGCATACAGGTCTGGTACTTGAGTCTGCCGGGAAGTTGGAGCCAGTTTGCTTGCTTGTAAATGTCACAGGTATGTGAGAGGCATGGAACAGAGGTCAATAGACGACATACCTTGTTAAGGGCAATAGCTATTCATCGAAGTGCGGTGTCAGTGACAGAGCCATAGATCACAAGCCCATAGTCGATTATTGATGCAACAGAGCTCTGAATGGCAATGCATAGGGCTTCATTGGTGAAGCAGCTCCTGTGTCTGAAGAGAAGTCCTATGCGGGTGTTCACGATCTTGGCAGTGCTCTCAATGTGCTCAGAGTAAGACAAGGTGCTGTGGAGGGTAACCCCCAGGTATTTAAACAGTTGAAAATGTTCGAGCAACGTCCCTTCACTGTTTATGATAGATAGACATTTGTTTTTATGTTTGTTATGGATGCCATGAAACATCACTGTTTTAGTTTTTTTGTGATTTAGTATGAGTTTTTGAGATTTAAACCATGTCTCCACTTACGTAAAGCTTGTTTGCAGTTGCAATTGTAGGAGTGAAGGGGTCAGAGTGGGAGGTGAAAATAACTGCATCGTCTGCATATAACAGGAGTCTATTAGGGCGTGATGCAGAGAGATTGTTCAGAAAAAGCAAGGGACCCAAGATGGACCCTTGGGGAACTCCAAAGCGAATCGGACGGGAGGGTGAGAGGGACTCACCAACTCTGACCTGTTGGGTTCATTCGCTAAGGTAGCTTTGGAACCAATGTGCGGTGTCATCTGAGAGGCCAAGGCAAGATAATTGTTCAAATAGCAGGGAGTGGTTGACAGTGTCGGACACCTTTGTCAAATTGATGAAGGTGGCTCTGACAGGATGTCCCTGATCCAGAGCATTATGGATGTAAGTGGTGGTGGTGGGGGGGATCTCACCAATTGTACCATCAGTGGGAATCCAACTCAATGAATAAATGGGTTTTAAGCATTATCCAAGAGGGGTACTCCCTGGAGTTGCTGGAACCCTCTCTGGTCAATCTCCCCAGGATGCAATTTCCCTTGTCGGCTCACATGTTGGATCTACTGCCACAGGAAATTGCAAGCCTGTTGAGAAATATGGAAATAGTGCCAGAGTCCAAATGGAACAAAGGGTTCTACTCCCACTACTTCCTGATACCAAAGAAATCACAGGGCATGTGCCCCATTCTCGATCTCAGGAAACTGAGCAAATACATGGATTGAGAAAAAAATCAAAATGTTATCTCTGGGATCCTTGCTACCCTACCTGAAGCATCAGGATTGACTAGCATCTCTGGATATGAAGGGTGCATACCAGCACATACTGGTGCACCTCAACTACTCTAAGTACCTCCGGTTCTGTTTGGTGGGGTAACATTACCAGTTCAGAGTCCTACTGTTAAAGCTTTCTTCGGCACCTTGCATATTTACAGAGTGCTTTGCAGTACTTGTAGTACACCTCAGAAAGCTAAGACTACAAGACTTCTCATATGTGGATGACTGGTTCCTAACAAGTCCATTCAGACAGGGAGACAGACCAGGCAGTGGCCACTGCCTCTAGATTTCTGCTGCCTATGGGAGTCCTGCTGAACATTGCCAGGTCTCAGCTGGAGCCCTCCAAGGTATTGCTGTTCACAGTAGCTGTTCTGGATATGACTTGGACTTGGGCCTTTCTTTCAGACAGCAGGGTTCGAGCAGTCTTGCAGATGGCTTGCTTCATCACGGAATGCAGGACTGTGCCATCTCACTTCATACAATGTATGCTGGTTCTCATGGCATCCTCTATGTTCACAGCACCCCCAGCAAGGCTGCATATGAGGACAACTCAGTGGATGCTCAGTACTTCGTGACCTCAGACATCACACCCTCAGAACTACCCCACTCAGGTGACCAAACCTCTGGTTAGGTCTGTAATGTGGTGGTCAGTGGAGGAAAACCTCTTCCAAGATTCTCCTTCTCCCCATCAGAGCCAGAGATGACTCTCACCATGGATGCCTCCTTACTGGGATGAGGGGCCCACTGCCAAAGTCCACAGACTCAAGGGTTGTGGGACTCATCAGAAACACATATTCACCTAAATGTGCTGGAGATGCTTGCAGTTCTATATAGTGAGAAAGCCCTAGTGAACTTAGTAGGCCAAAAGACAGTCCTCCCCAAGACAGACAAGTCTGTGATGTACAGTGTCAACAGACAAGGGGGAGCACACCCCTACCTTCTCTGCAGGGAGGCAGTGAGAGTATGAAAATGGTGCTTGCAGCAAGGGACCCTGCTTCAAGCAATCTTTCTGCTGGAAATCCAAAACACCCTAGAAGACGAATTAAGTCCAACAGCAGCAGAGCCTTATGAGTGGTCACAAGGCAAATGGTCTCATTCAGGTGGGACTTGGTCAGTACCAGAACTGATAAACAGGTAGCACAACATAATAATATAACAAAGAAACATAACAGTAGAACAGATAAGTTCAGTCTTAGTTTATTGTAGGCTCCAAGTAAGAGTGCATAGTGCTGAAAGTACAATTTCAATGGCTCACTGCACATCAAAAGGTTGAAAATGGGCTTCAGCTGCAAGGCAAGGGATTCATGAACTGCTTCAAATAAATCCAGTATAGTAGTGCAGGAAAAACGTCCACGTTATCAGCTAGAGGAGGAATTAATCCAAACCAACAACAGCTCCAAAATAAAACAAACTTGGAGGTGCCCGCCACCTCCGGTCAAGCCTGCCAGTGCCTCAGCGGTCACACCTGTGCTGTTTCAGTGTCATTATGATGACATCATCAGAGTGTGACACCCAAGTGCAGAGAGTGCATATATTGCCATGTCTTAAAGAGACAGAGCAGAAACTTCAGAAAGTGCCAAATTTAAGCGACTAGTGCAGTGCAAGAAAGAAGCAAATACATGTAAAACCAGCATAATATTATTTCAGAAGCGAGCAAACCAGAGAAACCAAAAAGAAAAAGGGGTGAGGGGGAGAACAGGGAAGAGAAACAAGGCATGAAATGAATTCACAAGTTAAAAAGCATTATTAATACATATGCAAAAAATTACAGACAGGTCATAAATAAGCATGAAGAGGTAGATCGTCATTTAATCCCAGGGGGCAGTAGCACTGAGGGTTGAAATCCAGGAAGCCTCCCTCTGATGAAGTTTTTTCACAAAGTCTCCATCTCGTGTACCCAAATACACTTTATCAGTGCCTGAACACTGAAGAGTAGCAACCGATCTGTGGCCAGCTTCCAAACAATGTCTTGCCATAGCATATTCTTGGATTCCAACTCCAATAGCTGGTTTATGTTCACTCACATGCATTTTAAGTGCTCCTTTCGTATGGCCCACATAAGTCATCCAACAAGGGCAGTTAACAAGTATATCATACCAGTGGCTCTGCAGTTCATAAACTGTTGAATCTTAAACCTTTCTCCAGATCTGGGGTGATTAAAAGTTTTAGTATTGTGTTTATTTATACAGTGGACACAATGTCCACATTTAAAGTTGCAAGTGGATGGTTTGGGGAGCCAAGACATTCTAGGTTCTATTGGGTTTAGGGTAGCATGGACCAGTGTGTCCCACAAAATGATCCCCCTCCTGTAGGCAAAGCATGGTTTCTGTGCGGCGATATTATCAAATTTTTTATTGGTTTTAAGGATATCCCAATGTTTTAAAATGATTTTACGTATTTTTGGTGCAGTGGGATTATATTGTGTCACAAATGTCATTTGATTATTAGTGATATTGTCCTAATGGCCAGTGGGAAGAAAATCTCTGTCTGTCTGTTGTGCCTTCCTAAGGGTCTCTCCTATCACATACAGTGGGTATTCTGTCCCTGAACATTTGTCCACTGGCTTGTTTGAACTTTGAATCTTCTGAGCATGTAGTCTGATATGTAGAAACTGTCTCCTAGGGATATTATCAGTCAGTCTCGAGGGATGACAATTGTTATGGTGAAAGAGGATATTTCTTGCCATAGGTTTCTGGAATAATCTGGTACTTTAAGTTCCATTATTTTTATAAATAAGTAGGTCAAGAAAGGTGACCATGTTCACACACTGTGTAGGTGAAAGAGCGATGGATACTTGTCACATTAATGTATTCCCCTTTTATTTTTTTCATTTTTTTTTTTTTTAGTTTTTTAGTTTTTGTTGACTGGGAAGGAGGGCTAGACAATTGTTTGCCTATTCTCAGCCTCGTCATGGAGAAAGGTGATACAGATGGATGCCAACTGAAGTTGAACCAGATTTTAAGCTGTTGGTATTTTTGGTGAATGGGGGAAATTTGACCAGGACACCAGGGAAATTTGCCCCTGCTGTCCCTTCCTATAGGCAGGATGGAGGAGCCCAATTTGATGGTGGACATGGATTCTGAGGAGGACGACATGGAGGAGAGGTTTCACCTGGCTCGTGAAAATGCAGCAGAAGTTGTGGAGGAGGATGGAGGTGCTACAGCTCCTGCAGCACAAAACACTATTGTTTTCAGTAGTTCTATGGATATTCCAGATAATATTGTCGATACAGACTTATCTCAGGACATGGATATTGCTACTGATGAGCAGGCTTCTGCTGTTCAGTACCTTTTCATAATGGTTCTACTGCATCACAGGTTGCTCACTGCCAGGACTATGTGTTGTGGACGCTCTGGCGAGTGTTGTCTTGCATAGTGACCCATTGCTGACTGAACAGCAAATTCTTTATGCTGGTGATGTAGATTTTGTTGAAAACCAAGACCAACCTGGAGCAATGGTTAATTGGCCTAAGAGCAGCCGACGCAATTCCTGGTCCCTGGAGCGAGCATTGAAAACTGCGGGTTGGATTTTAGCTCCTGATGGTATGTGATGGCTCCCGGGAGATCCTCCTATGGCGACCTCAATTCAGGCTCTCCCTCACATGGTGGATGGTGCAGACATTTCCTCTGCTATTCCGACTACTCCTCTTTCTGCATCAGCGGTTTTACCCGAGGTGAATCCCCCACTGGTGAGTTCTCCCACATCTCTACCGAAGGAATCTAGGGATGGTCCTGCTGCTGCACCAGGTAACAATGCTTTACCAGTCCTTATTGACGCTACTATACCTCCACTTCTATCACATGTTGTAAGAAGGCAGTTTCACAGCCTTCTACATCTCATACTCCCACTACTACCTGTGCTCTTCTGGTCCCAGTGACACCTGGAGCATCCACATCATGGGCGAGTCAGATCCTTCACAACCCAGGTCGGACCCTTTGATTCCACCTATACCTGACCCCCCTAAGCTGGTCAGAATGGGTCTGGGCCTTATACCAATCCTAGCTGCCGGATGGCTGATCTTTTCTCCAATCTGGGTAAACCCCGGGCAAGAAGAAACAGTTCGGCTGAAGTATGTTGGCGGGCTAGAGTTTCAACTGGACAGAATACGTGTGGCTAGAAAGTTGCTTAAGGAGTCAATGAATTTTTTGGCCTCTGCTATCTTCGCACTCATTCATATTTCCGGGGATACGATTTTTGATGTTTTCTTTAACACTCCTGCACATTTGGACAGATTCTGGTTGAAACATAATAACTTAGTAGAGCATCTAGAGGCTGTGTTTTAGGAAGCTAGGGAGGAGGGAAGGGAACTACTGCATTCTTGGGGAGAAGCAACAATATGCTTGATTCCAAACACAGGAAAGGATTTGCTTGAGTGCTCCTCCTTTAGGCTGATATCCCTATTAAACTGTGATTCCAAGATATTGGCCAAAATTTTGGCTAGTAGATTGGATATAGTGCTACCGGAACTTGTCCACCCAGACCAAACTGGATTCATTCGGGATAGGTATTCTTATCATAATATGAGAACCCTTTTGAATGTGGTGTGGGGGGCACACTGCAAGCAGAAGGAGGTACATATCTTGTCGATGGACGCAGAAAAAGCGTTTGACAGAGTTGAATGGCCATATCTGATGGAAGTTTTGGCCCGGTTTGGTCTGGATGACGAGTTTGTAGGAATGCAGCGGATGTACACAAATCCCAGAGCCAGAGTTTTAGTTAATGGTAGGCTTTCGGGTAGCTTTGAATTGAGCAGAGGGACTTGGTAGGGGTGTCCTTTGTCTCCACTTTTGTTCGCATTGGTACTTGAACCTCTGGCTATAGCTATCCGAGCACATCCCAGAATTGTAGGGGTCTGGGGCAAGATGGGCAGAGAGAGTAAACTGTCGTTGTATGCAGATGACATGTTGCTATATGTTGCTGACCTGGATCAGTCTATGCCAGTATTATTAGATTTAATTGAGCAATTTTCTAGGTTCTCGGGATACAAGTTAAACTTAGATAAGTCGGAGGAGATGAGAGTCGGGGGGGTCAGAACATGGGGAATGGCTTGCGGACTTCAAAATGGGGTTTTAAGGTTGTTCAAGAGACATTCACATATCTGGGTATTACAATTGGAAGGAATATTGGAGCCCTATATAATCTCAATTACGGCCCGCTCTTACTCACAATAATTGCAGATTTGACTAGATGACTGGATCTACCTATTACATGGATGGGCAGAATCAATTTGATCAAGATGAATGTCCTACCAAGGATACTCTATAATTTGCAGATGCTTCATGTGGGGCTTAGACAGGCTGATATTAAGAGATTAGAAAAGGCCTTTTCTGATTTTATATGGCGGGGTAAGTGGCCTAGGGTAAGTTTGGCTTGGCTAAAAGCACCAATAGAAAAGGGAGGACTTCAGTTTCCAGACCTAGGAGTTTATCACAGGGCTATTCAATGTCGATACATACAAGACTGGGTGGGAAGACCCATAGAGGCTGACTGGTTGGACTTAGAAGAGAGGGGCTGCCCTGGTAAGATCTCCACCTATCTGTCGGTTAGAGGGTGGAAAGCCTACCTTAACCTACCTGACTCTAATCCCCTGGTTAAGGCAGTTTTAGAGAGCTGGAGGGGAATGGTTAAACACAGAAGGAAAGGATAGGATAGGAAGATACTCTACTCCTGCCTTTGAGAGGAAACCCCTTTTTCCTCGCTGGTATAGAGGATCTGGGATATCAGGAATTGGAGACGATGGACGGGCATTCTTTGCCTTAAACATTTATTTACCAGGAGTGGATTAGATTCTTTTGAGACTATACAGGCTAGAACTGGTTTGGGATGTCAACATTTTTTTCATTATCTACAACTTAGAGCTTATGTCAGATCTAGCAACAGAACACAGAGCCCAGACTCTATGTGGGAACAACTTGAACAGTTAGTACTAACAGGGCAAAAAAACCCTAAGGGTACTATCCGGAGAGTAACTAAAGATGGTAAATCTTGGCTCCCAGATAAAATGCAGAGCACTAAGCTGCTATGGGAGAGAGACCTAGGGATTCCTATATCAGAAAACAATTGGAAATTACTAATTCAACTTCATCAGGGTATACTGTTGTGTAATAAGTATAATGAATCTTATTATAAGTTCTGCCACAGATTATATCGCCCACCATTGGTTGTTCATAAGTATAACCCTGTGGTATCGCCTGTATGTCCCCATTGTAATAATAATTTAGCTTCATACTACCATTATTTCTGGGCTTGCCTGTCTTACAGGATTTTTGGGGAAAGGTAGTGGTAGAATTACAAAACATAACTGGGTAGCAGTATGTTGGGTCGCCACTGCTGCCATTGTTTGGCACTGAAGTATTGGAGGATGGAGAATGGGCTCCTATCAGGAGATGGCTCAGAGTGGTATTATGCATGGCCAGACATTGTATCCTTAATACATGGGTGAATGCGGTGGAACCTACTATACCCCAATAGAAGGCCCTAATATTACAAGCCCTCACTTTGGAGCGCTTGACGTATGTTATTAAAGATAAGGAGGAACTTTTCCAACGGGCATGGTAATCATACTTAGCCTCCTTCTCACTTGCAGATAACCTTATGCTGAGGAAGGGATGGATTTAACATCAAGGTTATGGAGACCTAGTTATAGAAAGGCTTTCGACTGCTGGGAAGAGACGTGGGTGTGTCCTTCTTCTATACTTACACAGGAATGATAAAACTACACTTATATAGGAATGATAAAATAAAATAAGAACTTGCTGATTGGTATTTACATTAAGAGTGATTAAGGTATTGGATCTATTGTATATAAGTTATGTATTTAGATCAATGTGGACTGTATTTGTCTAAATGTCTGTATGTATGTCTTGTATGTATATTATAACAAAATTCAATAAACAAATATTGCAAAAAAAAAAAAGAAACATAATAACTTAAGACATTCTACTCTCAGGGACCCTTTTATTGCCATTCCGTTGACTAGACCCTCAGTTAAGACCGTCACGATTTTGTTTTGTAATGAAAATGTGCATGTTCAGGACATTTTACACTGGGTTAAGCAATAAGCTGATGTTCTGGAATGCCGTGCCCCAATCCTGGATAGTGAACATATTTGGGCAGCGGGGTGAAAGTTGCACCTGAAACTACGCATGTCTGAAGCTGGGCCTCAGCATTTACCTAGCTGTTTCTACCTGGGTTTGGACCGTGGCTTTTGTTTCTATCCCAGTCACCCTAAGACTTGCCATCAGTGTGATTCCTTTTCACACCTTAGTAATGCCTGTGATGCCCTGGTTTGTAATTTTTGTTTGCAAGTCGGTCACCCAAGCAGTTGTTGTCAGAACCCCCCAAAATGTAATCTCTGTGAGGAAATGGGTCATCTTTTCTTCCAGTGCTCATGGGCTGTGCACAACAAGGGTACATTTTGGGACCAGGACGATATTGTCCACTCTGCTCAAGAAAAGCTCACTTCAGCACCTCATTCACTAGTTCCTTCTCTGTGTGAGGTCCCGATAGTGCCCTGTACCTCTCTTGAGATAGCTACTCCTGTACTTGTCCGACCTGTTCCTCTAGAGGGTCTCTCTGTGGCCCCAGTTGTAGTACTACCCCTTGCTGAACCTGACTCTATTTCACAACCCTTGCAAGACCTGGATATGCCACCCCACCCCCACCCCCACCCTCACAGGAAGAGTTCTTGCTTGCCAAAGGAAAACGGAGATCCTCACGGGATCTTGCCAAGACTAAATTGCCTATATTGGATGATACACCTTGTTCAAATCAGCTTTCTGCTCTACAAAATCATTTAGCTGAAGAAGAAGGGGATTCTGACTCCTCCCTTGCTGCTTCACAGCCGGACATCACTGATGTGGACAGTGAGCCTGCTGCGTAGGCAAAAGTTAAGAAGAAACAGGTAAGGAAGAAAAGTTTGAAATAGAGTGGCATTATGATCTCTTTTCTTTCACCTTATACACCATTTGTCGGCGGACTCCTTGAATGTTGTTTCTTTGAATGTAAACCATAACAGGTGCTATAAACGTAGGAACATTACGCTGCAGGCCCTGTATGAAGCTAGGGCTGACATTTGTTTACTTCAAGACAGTCGTTTGCAATCTGAGTCCGATATTTATCAAGCCCAGAAAGCTTGGCCCTTGGGTATCTCTCAGTGGTCCTTGGGGACAGAACTGTGTATTGGAGTAGGAATTCTGTTTTCTGGGCTGGTTACCATTCATAAAGTGCAAGATGTGGACCCGGGGAGGGCATTATTTTTGGACATCTCTTTTCAACAGCGGGACCTTAGAATAGATGTCATATAGGCACCCCAAACTAAGGCCTTCAAATGTGATTTAGTTCGGCTGATGCACCCATGTTTGCATACCCATAGGAAACTTATTCTGGGGGGAGATTTTAATTGCCCTTTGGACCTTGGGGATAAGACGGGTAGGACAACAAAACGTTATTGTGACACGACTGCTTTAACCTCAATCCTACATACAGCAGGGTTTTTTTTAACTCTAAAAATTGATTAGCATTTTGCCCATAAAAGTGATAAAACATTGTGAAAATGCATAGCACCTGCCTCATTGTGTTTAACAAACATAACACTTCTAGAAAACCTATATAAATACTTTATGAACAGTTAGCATTGTCCCAAGAAAAAAACTGCTAATCAATTATTTAAAACCCTGTACAGCTTCTTTGACGGACTCCTATAGATCCTTACACCAGTTGGATGGTCATACATATCATAGGGGTGACCGTTCCTCCCGGATTGATTATATCTTTCATTCCAAACACTGGACAGTCCTTACAGCTGACAAACACCCAACAGCCACCTCAGATCACTTAGAATTACATGTCCATTTAGGACAATTGCATACAAATTATACTGGACCAGGGTACTGGCATCTTAATACCACTATGCTTACAGATGAGACTGTTCAGGCTGAGACACTAGAGCTACTGAAAGCGCGAGCTACCTTTGTTGCCTGGTATAATTCTGTAGGGGAATGGTGGGTGGAGACCAAACAAGCAGTTAAACTCCTCTTTCAAAGGCAGAGTAAAAGGAAAGGTCGGCAGGAGTACTTTCATTTTTTATCCCTTCGGAAACAGTTATTCCGACTCATCTCTTTGCATAACACTGAGGGTGTAGACAGATCACAACAAATTGCTGATGCTAAATTGGAAATGAGATCTGCTCTTTATAGTAAAGCGAGATCTTTGAAATGGAGCAACTGGCGGGTACTCCGGGTACCAAAACTTCACTGGATAGTTTTCAGGACTGCTCTACGAGGGTCCAGAAAAAGTCATGGGATGTGGAACGTGACCAAGACAGGGTTGTGAACACAGATTTTCAAGCTATACTGGAAGTTATTTCCGGACATTTGCTGTCTCATTTTGGTACTAAGGCTCAGCTGGAGGGAAATCTTACAAATGTTCTACTTAACTTGAGTCTTCCTTACTTGCCACAGGGTGCGGATGCTCTAACTTGCCCGGTGACCGAATTGGAAGTTAGACGGGCTATCCTGAACTTAAAAGGTAATACCGCACTGGGTCTGGATGGCCTTGTTCCGCCTTTTATAAAACCTTTGTGGATTTGTTAACCCTATTATTAATGGAAACCTTTAACGATATGTTGCTTAATGAGGATTTGCAGGAATGATTGGCACCAGCCTTTTTGATTCTATATAAAAAGGGGGATAGACTGCCTCTCTCAAACTGGAGGCCGATCTCCCTACTGAATGTGGATTTTAAATTACTCTCTATGGTTTTATGTCATAGATTGGAGCAAGTTGCCCAAGTTCTGATTTCCCCACTGCAGTCTTGTGCTATTTCGGGCAGGAGTCTCCATGATAATCTGTATTAGGAAATTTTCACTTGGGGTCACAGGGGTTCATTGCAGGGTTATGTCTTAGCTTTAGATCAGGAGAAGGTGTTTGATGCTGTTTCTCATGACATTCTTTTTTAGATTTTAAGAGCGTATGGGATTCCACACACCTTTGTGCAGTAGATACATATTCACTACTCACAGGCTCATTTCTTTCCTCTCATTAATGGTATGGTGGGACGGAAAATCTGTATTAAGAAAGGAGTCAGGCAGGGTTGCCCCCTTAGCCCCCTGCTCTAACACATTTTACATTGATATATTAGTACGTAAATTGCAGATAGATACAGACATTCAGGGTATGTTGGTTTCCCCTGTTACCCTACCCTTGAAGGTTTTGGCATACTCCGATAATCTCTGCATATTTTTGGGACAGGACAGTGACGGACCCATAGCCTTTTCCCTTCTTCAGCTTTATTCTAAGATAACAGGGGCTAAGATAAATATACAGAAGAGTGTGGCCTTATGGCTAGGAAACGTTCCCCTGGGCTTAGGTGACACTATTGAGACCATCCAGATTGTGGCAGGTGCCATCATTTTGGAGGTTCATTTTGTCCCTATTGACATGGCTACACTTAATTGGGCTCGTACTTTGACTCTGTGTGAAAACAGAGTATTGATGTGGAATAAGATCCAAACTACTAAACTAAAGAGGGTGTCTTTGGCAAAGACCTTTCTTATTCCCCGATTATTGTTTATTGGTATGGTGTTTCCCCCTCCGGTTCCTTTAGAAACCAAACTTTACAGTATTTTTTTTAAGAACTATTTGGGTAGTAGGCTCAATCCAGTTAAACGCAATATCACATATCGACCTATCTCACAAGGGGGTTTGGAGATGGTTAATCCTTTGTTGTATTTGCACGCATTATTTTGTTTTCTTAATATAGTACTGGTCCTGAAATGGGTTGATTAAACTCTGGGTTCATTGGGAAGCTGATTGGTGGTGGGCGCTGTTACCTCCTTCGTTAAATGCACACTGGACTTTCAAGTTGTCATCTACCTGTTATCCTGATTATGTCATTGTTTCCATGAAGAAAATTAGACTATGGAAAGGTTTACAACAGGATTTACTATCCCTTTGCCTTACCATGGTCTATGAGAAACTTCTATTGCAACATTTTACGGATGACTTGATATTTTATAAGGGCACTGTGCAGACCTTTTCTCTTACCATCAAACAGCTTTTGGATAATAGAATCCCTAAATATTTGTGGGACACTAGTTGGCTTGCTGGTCTTGGCAAATTGGGTGTTAAAAACAACAACAAACATAAAAAAACTGGAAGACAAATATTGCACTAGAGACCTCTATAACACTATTTTGGAGACACAAAAACATCTCTTCTTTGATCGTCCTTATGTTACCTCATTAAGGATTCTCCTGGCACAGACTATACAGGATCATGACTTCCTCAACGTGACATATGGTGTTCTAATTCTGGGTTTGTGAACTGGCAATCGGAGGCAGTATTCCTACTGTACATTGCTCCTTCTCTGTGGTCTTCTAAAATATCATATCTGGCAATTCAGATGTCATTGGACACTACAGCAACATTATATCTCTCAGCAGGAATTAGTGCGAATTGTGTTGGGTCAAGCACAGCTACTGTATAATACTGAGAAACTCCATCTATCTGCTCCTGCTGTTGCATGGTTATGGTTTCACTGTTTGACTTGGGTGACTTAAAAAAAAAATAAAAAATGGGTGGTGGATGGGAACCAAAATAAAAGAAAAAAAATGCATGCACCTGAAATGGAAGACGCTGCACCTCATGGCTTTCTGGGTGCTGAACAAAGAAGACTGCTTTGAGACATTTGATATTATAAGATTTTCCCCTGAGTTTCTATATATGCAATTATGTTGACCCTAGTATTGTGTGATTCCCACAATAACAAAACTTCACCCCTACTCTTTTTGAGAAGTGCCATGAGATCTTTAACATCCATCTGAACTACCACCAGAACAGGCAGATGGGACCTTGGTTTAACGTCTCATCCAAAAGACGGTACCTCAGGAGTGCAGCACCCCCCTCATGCTGCACTACAGTGTCAGTATTGGGATTTAACCCAAGTGCCTGGTGTGGGAATAGAACCTACAGCCTTCTGATCTTCCGGCATCAGAGGCAAGTGTGCAACCTGCTGAGCCACTGACACTGTTTTAACTAAAATTAAACTAAGCGTGTCTCTCTTGCCCATTCAGATCATAAAGCATTCATCAATGTAGCGTTTCCAGATTTTTATATAGTACTTAAAAATATTTGCATTCCCATCATAGATAAATGCCTCCTCCCATGCCCCCATATAGATATTAGCTAAATTTGGGGGCGAAAGTAGTGCCAATAGCCGTCCCTTTTTCTTGTACATAAAAACACACCTTCAAACAAAATATAGTTTCCCTCAAGAACAAACCTTGCCAGATCTATGATGTAGTGTGTTGGAGTGAGTAAAGGATAGTCTCTAGTGGCCAGGGCTTTGCTGAGCACATCAAGCTCATTCTCGTGGGGAATATTTGAATATAGGGATTTTTTTATTAGCTTTAATATGTGGTTTGTGTATTTAACATAGGACTGGAGTAATGGAACTGGTTGTTTGACCAAAAAAAATCCACAAATTTTGATATAGGTTTAGTAACTGCACCTGTCGATGAAACAGTTGGTCTGCCTGGGACTGGTATAGTTTTTTCTGGACTTCTGGACACAAATAAAATGCTGGTCTCTTGGCGCATTTAACTGTCAAAAATTCTGTGAGTGGTCGCTAGCACCAGATGTTGTGAAATCACTGTTCGACAAGTGGGGCACTTCAGATATGGACCATTTGGCATCTTCAGCCAATGCCAGACTTCCTTGGCTCTGTTTCAGAAATCCAGGACCTAGCATTTTCTGTCAGATGCATTCAGACTGCCATGGTACAATCTTTTTCTGTATGCATTCTCTGCAATCCCTTTCATTCAGAGAGTGCTGTTCAAGCTGGAGGCACATGGGGACAAGATAATCCTAGTGGCCCCCTGCTAGTCTTGGCAGATATGGTTTTCTCTGTTGAAGCAACTGTCAGTCAACAAACCAAGAATTCTGCCACTCCAGATGGACTTATTGAGCAAAGCTCAGGGCCACGTAGGGCACCCCAGCCTGTGCTCCCTTCAACGTCAGGTCTTGATCCTAAAGAGATAGACGTGAACAGGTTTAAAACATCTCAGGAGAGTCTCTTGAATAGTCTTGTATGTGCATCCTGCACATGAGGCCCCCCATTAGGAAGCCGGTGGCTGCTTGGGACTTCAGTCTGGTGCTGGATATGCTCACTTGCAAACCCTTTGAACCTACTGCTAGTGTGACATGAAATGTCTCACTTGGAAAGCAGCATTTCTGGTGGCCATCACTTCTGCACGCAGAGTGAATGAAATCCATGCTTTGGCCACAGATCCGCCTTATACGGTTTTCCATAAAGACAGGACAGTGCTCTGTGCACAGCTTAAGTTTCTACCCAAAGCAGTGTCACAGTTCCAGCTCAGTCCATCTCTGATTCTGCCTACCTACATTGCCAACTTCCAGAATGAGGGAGAAAGGATTCTCCACTCACTGGATGTTAAAAGGGTCTTTAGATTTTACCTGGACAGGACTAAGGACTACAGACAGGCAAAGCAGCTGTCTCTTTCAACCCCTATTGAAAGAGACAGCCTGTCACAAACAAGTGCATTTCAGCCTGGATTGCAAAGACCCCTCACTACTGCTGTGCCATGGCAAAGGTAAAACGAGAGGGCAAGATACATACCCACTCCAGCAAAAGGGTAGACACTTCCTTGGCAGAAATACACTCGGTGCTGATTGCAGATATATGCAGGGCTGCAGCTTGGAGTACACTGCATACCTTCACCAAGCACTATTGCCTGGATGTCCAGCCAGGCAGCACGCCACCTTTTGCAGGACAATTCTGAATGGATTATTATCCTGAAGTGAGCACTGAGCTCCAGCCTCCTTAGTCCGGGGGACTTTCTTTCTCAGAGCTCGGTACTCTGACCCTTTAGTGGTAATGTATGGAGAAGATTGATTCTTGGACTATATGAAACTTACGTACTTAACATTTGATCTTCCTGAAAATCTTCTCCATAAGTTACCATGCCCACCCACCATCCCCTGGACTCACTCCAGTATTGTTGTGTTGTTCTTCACCTCTTTTGGTTTGGGTTGTAAAGACACTGTGTTACTACTGGATTGGTGGCCCTTGTTACATGGGCTACCATGGGCTATCTTATGCCTTTGGGTTAAGTACATAGTTCACTCATTAGGTTTATGCTGCTTACCTCCTTGGTAAAAAAAAGTACTGAGGCAGTTAGGGGCTGCTGCGGCTGTCTACCAGCGGGTGTGTGCACTGACAAGTAATGCCACCAGCCCCCTACAAAAATGTTCTGGCTCCCACGAGGTCCTACCGCCTCTGGCTCTGACCCATTAGGGGGAATCTATGGAGGAGATATTCAGGAAGATCAACAGTTACTTTAAATATGTAACTTTCATTTCTGGAGTCCACACCTGAGAAAAACCTGGGACAGGCTGGAGGGTGCACAGAGAAAGGACCACCAAGAAGATCTAAGGGCAGCAGAGTAAGGCATATGTGGAACGACTCAAGGACCTCAATATGTACTTGCTGAAGGAGGGAAGGGAGAGGGGAGGGACCTATTAGAAACATGTACATTTCTTAGAGGGATAAATAGTGTGGATAGAGGGGAGCTGTTCTCCAGGAACAAAAATACTGTAGCTAGGGAACATGAGTGGAGATGCAGGAAGGGGGAGGGGGTTAAGAAAGATGCAAGAAAGTTCTTTATGGAGAAGGATGCAGGAGCAGTGGAAGAGCCTCCCAAGGAGGTGGTGGAGGCAGGGTGAACCTGTGATTTCAAGGTGAGGTGGAACAGATATGGTGGGGCTAGTATGGACCAAGGGTGCAACACAAGGGGATGAGGGCTAGTCTGGTAAGGCATCAGGCCTGTGGGACTTCACATAGTTTTTTCTGCCATCACCTTTTTTTGAATCTGTGTGCTACTAAGCCTTGACAAAATAAAAAGCTAAGCCTTTTATAGAGGGTCTGAGACCGCAAGAAGAAAAAACAAACCAGCTACTGTAACAGTCGACATCAGCTGAACTAAGTTATGTAACAATCCTCAAAACGTGACTGTTGAATCATTCCAAGGCATGTTACTAATGGGCGTTTGCATGAAAACAGGACTTTTACCCCTGAGAATTCCATCTGCTCCAGATGAATATTCCCTGGATTAGGACACGTTCCTCTAGTTGTGTGACTGTAAACTACAGTCTAGTTAGTTATAGGCTATTATTAAGGATATCTTAATAGAACAGTTGACAAAGCTCAGGATAGCAGGTGATTGCAAAATGTGTTTTTTTTTGGGGGAGGTCTTGTCATACAAATATTATACTTCTGTAATGGCGTAGCAGGAGGGATTGATCATGGAGGCCTTTGATTTAGTGTGTTTAGACTTAAGTAACATTTTTGTAAAGGGCTACACAGGAGGCTGATAACTAAGGGGTGGGAAAAACTTTTATTATGGATTAAATAGTAGATAATTAAAATATTTTGGAGTGTGGTGGCAGGAGGCCTGGAACAATGTCTTCACCTCAGTTGCATGTAAAATTCTTTTATGTATGGGTTTGTAAAATATTTGCTTCTCCATGTCATGCTACTTGCAAAAAGGGTTACATTATGGTGTTATGGAGATCGCGTCAATTAAGGTTGTTAATATCTGATGGGGAGGGGGATCGTTGAGCCTCTCTTCTGAAATAAAAGACAGTATAGGTGGACTCATCTGCTGTTCCCATATGAATGGGCAGCTTAACTTTTTTTTACCTCATGGAGGAGCAACTCCAAGACCAGTTAAAACTGGCTGCTGACTGAATCGAGGCGATTGGATGTTACTGAAAAAAAAAAATCAAGCCAATTGCCTATGGTGATATCATGTCCCAGACCTGCAGCATTATGGGACCTCATGGCATGCTTTAGGTAGGGTGCACAGGCAAGGGAGTCAGGGACATTTGTCTTTCTCTTTTCTGCACTTGGAAGGTCTGGAATCCACCCAGAGAAAGTTTTGTGAATCAGAGATGCCCTTTCCAATCGGTTGAGTGGTCTCTTCTGGACCTAATTCTGAGAAGATGATCTTGTCTAAGAAAGCCCTTGTGGCAGGGGTAAATTGGACAGGAGCCCACTGGAACTCAGTTCCACCACCTCATAAAATATTGTACGACAGTTCCACCACCTCTGTCATCTTTCTTCATTGACTAATGTAGGAGAGTACCACAACCTTAGATATAACAGTTCCACCACCTAGAAATGTAGATGTGAGAGTTCCCCAACCTAAACATTTCCAGTTTAACCACTGGCTTGAGGAGGCTGGCCTGTTGGCACAGGGGTCTCACTACTGTTTGTGATGCTAGTGACTCATGTTCAGAAATTAGCACTGGCTGTTGGGGACTGGCTGGAGGAGAAAGGACTAAGCCTCCCAAGGACTGCTTTCCTTCCACTGGAGAGGGAAGGGGTGATCAGTGCTCCCACTGCTTATCTGCCACTTGGTGGAGACCAAGTGAAAGCACAGCTGAGAGCGCAGAACAGGGAGGGGTAGCTGCTGAATGCATGGCCCGCGTGCCTGCCATTTGCACACATGCATGCTTGCAGCATTGTACTGTGGCACCCCTTGGGACAAAACCAGGAGGATGGATGAAAAAGCTTGGTAAGACCATAGCGGCACTTCCCATAGGCTCTTATATGGCCAGCACGACAGGCCTTAACCGGTAATTCTGTGGAAGGTCTGTGGTGGGGCTGGAGGAGTGGGTGCCATTGGCAGAACTGGGAAAAGAAAACTTTTGATTTAAGAAAAGAAAAAGCCATTGAGGTAAGACATATCTAGAATTTATTTTAGTAAGTCTTTTGTTTGTAATTCTTTCATATAAAAACTTTATTTTGATTTGCCTGTTGGGTTTTGTATTTCCCAATTTATCAGTATACATTTAATGCATCTGTGATTGTGCAGTATGAAGAGGTACAGGTAGTTCTTGTTACTTGAAAATTCAGGGTTCTATTTCAAAGATCCCCTACCATGGTAAAAGTGAGGCTGTTTCTACAACAGTGGCATCTTCAGGTGTGCCCGAAATGATCTGAGGTTCCTCTGTTCAGAGGCATGGTTCTGTATGAGTTGGGCAGTAAAGTGTACCAGGAAAAGAACAGCCCTGTGGTACATTCACAACAGGCTGGTGGCAGCACAGGTGTAATGTGTCAAGCCAGTTGTCAGCCAGGTGCACTATGGCATGGGCTAAAGTCAGACAAGAAGACACTGACTGGTGGGGCATTTAAGCAAGGCGCGTATGGGGTGGAGACTACTCAGTATGTCAATGAGGCTGTCCTGGGCTTATTTATTTATTTAAAAGTTTAACCAGGAAATACTTACTGAGCTTATAACAGCTAATTTCCAGATGTATCCTGGTGGAGAGGCGAGAAGGAGATAGCTAAACAATATAATTGTTAAAAATACAAGAAATCAAATACAGTGATATAGAATTTCAGGCAGAATCATAAATATTAGAGGGAAATTAGTAGTGAATGCAATTAGAAAATACAACAATCTCTTATATGTAAAGAAGGGAAAAAACAGTGAAACAGCGTGAACAGGGCAAAAACTAGAGAAGGGAAGTAAGAAGAGGACAACCAGTAACAAGTAATGAGGGGGAACAAGAGGAAAGGGTCATAAACATTTGCAGGAAAAATAACAAAAGTCATAAAGAAGAGACTTCAGGGAGGAAGGAGAAGAGGCAGAATAAATAGAAATGGGAAGAGAGGACCAAAATTTAGGAAAGCGTTAAGAAAACGCAGATAGACCAACAGTAGATTTTCCAGAAGGAAGAGAGAGAGAATGGGAAGTAGTATTGTGGAGAGGGTAGGAGGAAGGAGGAGGAGGGGATAGGAGGGATCTGAGATAAGAGAGGAAAGGGAGCCAAACCAGAATTTGGATAAAAAAAGAGACATAATGGGAAAGATGCCTAGCTTAGCTTGGCTTAGGGTTCTATGTGATAAAGGCAAGTATTAAATCTCACCGACCAAAAGACTGCCCCATGTCCAAACAGCGATCAACATTAGAGCGACAGCTGCAGACAGCGACAGTTGCTTACATTCCCAATCCACACAACAATGAAAATCATTTTTGTGTGGGGGGCTATGCCCCAACCCCCAAATTAAAACAGTCAACTCCGGGGTGACACAGGGGAAAAGAATAGTCAAAAAAAAAAAATTTCCTCCAGCCAGACCTGAACCCTGGTCTGACAGCTCCAGGGGCAGTGGCTCACACCACTACGCCAAATGGACAGCTCGGCAGGGCCAAACAACTCCCTGTAGCCTGCTTTAGCGAGTGTAGCTCACTGCTACATTCGCTCTACAGGAGTCACTGATCTCCTCCACCACTTGCTCTAACTACGAGCGGTTTTATTGAGCTACTCAGTAAAACTCACTCACATCACTGCACACCTGGCTTAGCTGTGATAAACTGGGCAAATAAGGTAGTGACATATTTCCTCCACCTGGGGAAGCCCCTTGAATTACCTGCTGGCACTTAGGATGGTAAACACCTTTCCCAAGGAAATAGTATTATTATCTGTTCCACACTATCCCACTTCTACAGTGCAGTGACACAGTAACTAAACCCTTAACAGTAGTACTCAGAAGTGAAATGCAAAACCAGGGATAAGGTTTATTAGGGAAGATCAGTGCAAGGATCTGGGGAAGGAGGTGGTGTAGGTTAAAGCAGTCAGTATATAATGACAACAGCAGTCCCCTACTGTACACTGCTACTAGCCAAAAGACACAGAGTGACTTAGGCTAAGCTGGCATACCAGTCTTAATACCCTAACTGTCCCTTGGGAGTTCTCCTTTAAAAGTTATTGAGTACCATAGTAATTGAAAAGATGAAGGCCCAGCGTTTAAAGAAAACCTGCCCAGCTTCAACCAGTTTGACCTTTCTCCTTAACAGCTCTGGAGTGGAGCTACTACCTCAGTGACCCAGAATGTGTACCTTCGGTCTTGCCTACCAGCTTCCCATGGGACACAGGACATGGCTGGCTCCCCTCAAGCTACAGCAGGAACAGCCTAGAAACACTGGCTCCATAGCTTCTTATACTTTCTGGATCACGACTTCCGATTGGCTGGAATCTTGCAGACAAAACAGTGAATGCCGCAGTCATGTCCTACTGCTCAAGCTCCCTTGCTCCCTGTTAGTTGCTAGGTGATCCCTGACTTCTTTACCCCAAACTCCATGAGGTTAGGAGGTGAAACAGCACGAGCGCTGCCATGTTTGTTTACCTCTTGTCCTTCTGGTTTTCCTTTGTGACCGTTTCATGCTGCTGTACTGAGGCACCCTCAGATACTGTGCATTTGATTCCTGACTCCACAACCTATCCTGGGGCCGGAAGACTGTACCATACTTTTTGACAGCGGAGCCACAGTGCAAATGCACTGGCCACTCAGATATCAATAGCCCTGCCAGGCTGCACCAACCACTCCTTCACTCAGACTACCTGCTCAGCCTTGTCATCAAGGCACAGGTCAAAAAGCATAGAGAAAACCGAGGAGCAGTTGTAAAATTCCACAAAACTGTTTATTTGTAGTTACAGGGACATAAAATAAAATAAATCTGATCAGAATAACTATATACAGGAGCAAAATAAAATCTCTTGTTAAAAATAAATCTCTCTTGTGGCTTAGCTTAGCTATTTTTATCTTTTACAACCCCCATCTTCTGCAAGCATCCTGTTGTCAATTTCTGGAGCTGCTAGAACATTGAGAACTTCCTGAGGTACCTCCAACCTTTGCAAAAGGCTCAGGCATTTGCACTGAAATGGCCTCTAACTTTTTACAGTCATCTCAAATTATAAATATATACATTTCAACAGTAACACAGTTTTCTAAATAAAAGTGATCCTATTATCAGCTACATTTCCCTACACTGATTCTCATATATTTTATATTAGCAGGTATAAATATGCAAGGGAGGAAAAACAGACAGCAAGAGAAAACGGAGAGACAGTGAGAGACAAAGGACTGCAAGATTGTTCGGGTTGATGAAGTCTGAAGTCTCACAGGAAGATTTGGTTGCGCAACCAGACAAAACAGACAGAAAATGAAAGAATACAGATCCTTGCATTTACACACTCTCTCTCCAAAACAAATGGGACAGGGTCCTATTCTACCATGTCACATATACCCCCTCTTTAAGAGGGAACCTGTTTTTATGAAACAGGTTTCCAAAACATTCTACTCTCTCTAATAACGTTTTCTACTTTCAGAAATTAAGCACATTTGCATCCATTTGTTTAACAGTGCAGCAAAAATACAGTTCAAACCCATAAATTATTATTTTTTTTTAACCATCAGAACCCTCAATTCCTGATCCATATCTTGAGAGAAAATCAGCATTGCTATTCTCTTTACCAGATTTGTGAATCACAGAGAATTTAAATGGCTGCAGTGCCAGGTACCACCGTGTGATTCTGGAATTTTTATCTTTCGTCTGGTTAAGCCAGCAGAGAGGATTGTGATCAGTTACAAGAACAGAATCAGTTCCTAGCAAAATTTGAAGGACTCCATAGCCCATTTTGCTGCTAAACACTCCTTTTCAATAGTGGAGTACCTTTTTTCTCTGTCATGCAATTTCCTACTTATATACAGAATAGGATGTTCTTTCCCATCTATATTTTGACTTAGGACAGCACCTAGGCCTACCTCAGATGCATCTGTCTGTAACAGAAATGGTTTCTCAGAGTCTGGGCTTCTTAAAACAGGTGCTGAACATAATGCAGCCTTTATGGCTTGAAAAGCTTCATCACACTCTGGAGTCCATTTCACATTATTTGGGTACCTTTTCTTTGTGAGTTCAGTGAGGGGAGTAGCTAACTCAGCAAAGTTAGGAACAAATCTCCGGTAATAACCAGCCAGCCCTAAAAATGACCTGACATGTTTCTTTGTTTTAGGTACAGGGCTGTTAGCTACAGCTTCTATTTTAGAAATCTCTGGTTTGACTTCTCTGTTTCCCAACACATAGCCCAAATATCTAGTTTCCTGCATGCCCAATGCACATTTGGTAGGATTAATAGTCAGACCTGCATTTTTGATAGCTTGGATAACTGCTCATAGGTGTTTCAGGTGACTTTTCCAGTCTGGACTGTACACCACGACATCATCCAGGTACGCAGCACAATAACCAGTGTGAGGGGATAAAATCACATCCATATACTGCTGGAATGTAGCTGGTGCACCATGTAAACCAAAGAGCATGGTGGTGAATTGATAGAATCCTATAGGGGTGACAAATGCAGTTTTATCTCTGGATTCTTTAGCTAAAGGTATTTGCCAGTAACCCTTGGTGAGATCAAGGGTACTGATATACTCTGCACTTCCCAGTTTGTCCACCAAATCATCTATTCTGGACATAGGGTAACTGTCAAATTCTGACACTTGATTAAGCTTCCTGAAATCAAGGCAGATTCTAACACCCACTTCTTTTTTGTTTACAATTACCATGAGAGATGACCAAGCACTCTTCGGCTCCTGTGCTGTCTGTCTGGCCATTTGGTAGTCCTCAGCCAAAGAAACAGCTTTTTCCCCATTCTCTGGTCAGTGTTCCTTTACCCACAGCTGCACATCTGTAGGCAAGATGTTGATGAATTGCTCCATGGCAAATATGTTGATGATCTATGGGACTGTTTTGCTCTCTGGTTGGATTCACTTCATCAGGAGTTCTCGGACTCGGGTGAAGGCTTCTTGAGGATTGTCAACCGAGTTGTACCTCAGAGATCGAAATCTCTGCCTGTAGGTCTCTCTGGAGATGTTGTACCTTTTCAGGATTTCGCTTTTCACCAGGTCATAGTTTTCTGACTGTGCAATGTCCATATTGTTGTAGGCAAGCTGGGCTTTCCCTGTCAGGTAGGGTACCAGTCTGATTGTCCATTGCTGCTTTGGCCACTGGCAGGCTGTGGCAACCCTTTCAAAGGTTGTCAGGTATGCCTCAATATCGTCTGAGGGACACAACTTAGTAAGTTTAATGGCCTTTAAGTTGCTTGCATTTTGTTGCTCCTCTGGATCTGTGCTGGATCCTCTGCCTTCAATAGCTTGTAAGGCATCCAGAAATTGCTGCTCCTGTCGCTGCATCTCTTCTCTCCTCAACGCTTCTAACCGTTGAATTTCTTTTTCTCTCTACGTCTCCGTCTCTTTTTGTTGTATAGCCTACCATTTCAAAAAGTCCATCAGGCTTTTAGGTTCTGTCATTGCCTGTTCTTTTTCCATAACTTGTGCTGGCTGTACAATCTCAGACTGGACTTCAGCTGCAGAATCCATACCTTCCTCTGTGCTTCCCTGGTACTACGTCCAGAACCCATGCACAAATCTCCTGTTTTAGGGTATGCATGGCTTAAATCCCACTTAGACTGACACCATCTGTCATTGAGGCACAGGTCAGGAAGCATAGAGAAAACCCAGGAGCAGTTGTAAAATTCCACAAAACTGTTTATTTATAGTTACAGGAACATAAAATAAAATAAACCTGATCAGAATAACTATATATAGGAGCAAAATAAAATCTCTTGTAAAAAAAAAAAATAATTTCTCTTGTAGCTCAGCTTAGCTGTTTTTATATCTTTTCCAACCCCCATCCTCTGCAAGCATCCTGGTGTTTGTCAATTTCTGGAGCTGCTAGAACATTGAGAACTTCCTGAGGTACCTCCAACCTTTGCAAAAGGCTCAGGCATTTGCACTGAAATGGCCTCTAACATTTTACAGTTATCTCAAATTATAAATATATACATTTCAACAGTAACACAGTTTTCTAAATAAAAGTGATCCCATTATCAGCTACATTTCCCTACACTGATTCTCATATATTTTATATTAGCAGGTATAAATATGCAAGGGAGGAAAAACAGCAAGAGAAAACAGAGAGACAGTGAGAGGCAAAGGATTGCAAGATTGTTCGGGTTGATCGAGTCCAAAGTCTCACAGGAAGATTTGGTTACGCAACCAGACAAAAGAGACAGAAAATGAAAGAATACAGAGCCTTGCATTTACACACTCTCTCCAAAACAAATGGGACAGGGTCCTATTCTACCCTGTCACAAGCCTGGCTAAGATAGATGTTGGCAGCCACTTGGAAAGTGCTGGGGGGTCCTTGGTAGCCTGTAAGGTAATCCCCATTTGGTGGTGGTGGGGGAATACTGGTACCACGTGAGTTGGTTCGGGGAACGTGGCATGAGAAAATGAATTCTACAAAAAGCATTCCTGTTGCTTGGTTCTGAAGTGGTAATGGCTGTATCATCTAATTGTGTGAACATGTATAACTGACTACTTGCTCTTTAGAGCTACAAAAAAACATAACTTAAAGAAGAACTGATGCCTTCAGAGAAACTTTGAAAAGCAGAATTCAGCATATATTTCACACTAGCTCTTTATTTCTCCACTCTAGTATTTATTATTGAGGCCGTGGACATGATAACAGGATCTTTGCAAGCGGTGTACCGTCAAGATCATGTTGAAATATCAGCACAGTGAAATGCATGCTGAGACACATAGTGTGAGTGAAAACAGCTATATGGACGTTACAACGGGAGATTTTGCAGTGCTGTACATGTAGCTGCTTTCACTCAGGCCAAGTCATTTAAGTCCGCTAGTGTGTGCTGCCTACTTGTGCTGGCAGCGTAGCGTAGAGGTCAGAGATACATGCTGTGAATGGGCTTGGTACATCTAGCAGGCCTGGGTTCGATCGAGTCTGAGACACTCTTCTTTTTTGTGGGGCTTTTGTGCCGTTCGTTGGCCCCCATCCGAGTTAGAATTGTAAATCTACCCCACCCAACCTTCTGCCCCCCAAGTTGCTTCCTCCCCAACTGAATTACAATAGTAAATCTGCCCACCTCCTGACCCCCTCGAGTTGCAGTCCCCCAGAGTTAGAATAGCAAATCTGCCCAACCCCATCTTCCTGCCCCTCTGAGTTGCAGCTCCCCGATGGTACAGTAGTGTCTGTGGTAGAGGTGGTCTGCAGTGGAGTGAGTTTGTGCTGTGTATGCTTTTGCTTGCCATGTCACGATTTTGTAGTTTCTGTATTCTGTAGCGGTTTTCGACCACGCAGCAATTATTTTAATGATCTTATGGGTAACCATCCGCTCCATTGCTTATTCCCAACCTGATATCATAATACACTTCTTATTACATCACAGCTATTGCCATGAGAACTGACTGTGACTTCACAACAGAGGATTATGACTTTTAAATGAGGAATCAGCTGTATGTGCTGATGAACTCTGAGGAATAAAGATCCTGTTTTCATGCAAGTGCCCTTGGTCATAAATAACCGGGAGGGGAATTCCCTGTAAGATGTGTAATATACAAGTGGAATTGTGTCAAAATATTGCATTTTTCAGTTACCCGAGAAATGTCAGCAGCTGTTTAAGACATGCTTAGCTTTTTCTGCCAGGGACTGACAATCATGCCTTCCCTAACAGTTTGTTGCTTTTTAGGAAGCTGCTAGGGATCAAATGCAAGCAAGACCACCACCCGAGCTGTATGCAGGTACCCTGCCACTGAACTGAAAGAGAATTTACTGAAGCTCATGCTCCTTGCATCTTAACCCCCCGCAGCAACAGTATAGTGAAGTATAACAAAAACCTGTCCCTACTTTATTAAGGATAAAAGATTCCAGACATCTTCAGCTTTCATTTGCTCATATCATGTTCTAGTTCTGTTAGAATTTGAGTATTTTTTTAATGTTATAAACTTTTTTTTTCGCAAGAAAAAAAAGATTCTTTCTTTCTTTTTCCTAGAAATATTACTGTGGATCTAACAAGGGTTAGTAATGGCAAAATAAATATGTAATGCACCATGTGAGAAGCAGTCAAAAAAGCAGATTTATTAGGTATGTTAATATTTCTATTAACTGTAGATGGAGACTAGCTTTTTTTTTGAAAAAGCATTTTACATTGCACTGCTGCTTCCACAGCTTATTAGTAAGTTCTCATGCAGAGGATCTCGGGCTGAGTCTCCCATGTTTGGTGCCACTGTAATATTTCAAATCTATTTTCCGAGCAGTGGGAGACCATCACCCATTTCTGTCAACTGACATATCAGATGGAATTAAGTCACTTTTCAGGAAGCTGTAAGAAATGGAACTGTTAGGCTGGAGTAGTTCTGTATTTTAAGTATACACCTTGCAGTTCGGCTAAAGAGGAATCTCACTTAGCTTATGCTGTTAACTGGGCTTTTGACCTCTACACGTCTTAGTTGGAAATGGCTTACGATGAAGGAATGCAGATCTGTCTTGTCCCCCCGTGCTTGCAGAACTGATGGAAAAGCTAGTATACCAACAAACTATTCATTACATTCATCAATCCCATAATCCACTATACCCTAATTGGCTTGGATTCGAAAGCAGCATGGTACATCTACTGCCTGGGATACTTTCACTGATGATCTTTACTAGGCCTTATACACAGGCTTGCTGACAGGAGCCATATTTTAGACATGTCTATAGCTTTTGATCTTGTTAGTCATCTGCTGCTCCTTAAACTTGTTCTGGGTTTTGGTCACTCACCCGCCTTAGCTGTTTACGTGATAACCTGACCAGCTGCACACATGTTGTCGAATTCCAGTGTATCTGATCTTCCTCCCTTGTTGTCAAATATGGTGTCCCCGAGGGTTGACCAGTGACTGAATACTTTTCTTGATTTATTAATGCCTTACTTACAATATATAAGAACTCCAGGGTCCTGCTGTATGCCAGTGCTCACCTCCTTCCCTGATTTCTCCATGCTAGATGGCTCCCCACCTGTGGCTGCACCAACCTTCAAGTACCTCTGTGTGTGGTTAGATAGCAAGCTTGACTTCTTGGCTCACATTGATGCCATATGTGCCAAACTCCACCCAAAACTCACTGCCCTATACCACAGTAAGGAATGCCTCTCTCCACTCGTCTGCTGGGAGTTAGTTACCAAAATGGTCCTCCTGGTCTTCGATGCAGATGTGGCCTATGGCATTGCCGTGTCTAGGTCCTTGGTGAGACTAGGCACTCTGCAACTTGTTCGGCAGCTTTGCTACTAATTCTCCCTCTTGCACCCACCACTGTTCCCTTTATTCCTCCCTACCCATTCTTTGACTCCCCACACTTCACCAGCTCCTCTGTGCCTTCCTCAGCTATAAATACTGGTTTGGATCCCTCCTCCTACTTATCCCATCTTATCTCCCCATCCCCTCCGCCTCCTACTCCTTCCACTCCAGGAAGCCATGCACTTTCTCCCTTCCCCACCCACACTCCTTAGTTGGAAAATGTGCTTTCTCATACTGTCTCCCCTCACTCTGGAATCAACTACTGTCCTTCATCCATCTCTCTCTCTCCCTTCCTTTCCTTAGATGTCAGCTAAATCTTCCCTCTTCCCTAGTTCCTGCCTACCCTCTTCTTAAGCCCTTCCTTACCTGATGCCACCTATGAATACTGGTCCAGTATCCCATCAACTGGTTTCCTCTGCACTTTTGAATTTATCTTATTTGCACACTTGCTTTGTTTCAGCATGCTAAGTCTGTATTGCACTTCTACTTGTGCACTTTATGTCATTGTTTTGTAATTATCATCATTGGCCTGGATTGCATTTCTTTGTAACTGTGATTTCCCCGTCCCTTTCCCCCATGTCGCACCTGGAAACGAGACTTGGCTCAGTGTGCCTCTCCCAATCACCGTTTTTCAGATAAATGAATAAATGATATGGCACATCAGTATACTTGAAGACTAGCAGTGTTGATGAAGTAAATTCAGGACTGTGCTCTGACCGCCATCTTCTCCAGACCTGGTTTAAGTCAACATATTCTTGCATAATAAAAGCAAAACTAAGATATGCTCTTTGGCCCAAACCTGGAGTCCTTAAGCACAAGGGTACTCTCTGCCTAGTTACTTCTGATAGCACCCTAATAGTATGTGTAAAGAAACTTGGTATGCTATATTGAGTTAGGGACTATCTGACTCCTTAATCTAGAGTCAGTATTAGGGTTGCTCAGATATCCATTTTGCTAAACGGATATCAACAAAATTTAGGATTCATTTTGCATGAAGCTGCCAAAATCCTGAATCTTAAATATAAGGATACCAAATCTGATACGAAAATCCAGTCCAGTTTGGCTTCTGTGTAACTCCCACCACTTTATGTGCGAGTCCTCCCACCCTGCAACTCATAAATTCTCCCGCACTCAAACTACTCCGTAATCCCCAGCTTCCCTCCTCTCCAAGCCCTCAAGAGCACATGATACTGGAAACTAGTAGTGAAAGATAATTTAATGTATTATTACATTGTTTGCACTGCAGCTCTTTATAATAAAAAAAGCCCCTTGCGCTGATCAGAGACCACCCCCAAACCCTGGAACAAGGCACACACCACAACCCCCCCCCAGTTCAGTTACACCCCTGCACAACACACTCACTAGCCCCCACTTCCTCCTCCCATAGCACCTCAAAAATAGAATCACCGTGTCAGGTGGGTGAGCAGTCCTTATAATAAATCCTCCTCCGCTAAATTATGAGCCCACCTCCCCACCTTGGCACAAGCCACCCACCATAACCTCCCAGTTCAACTAAGCACCCCCCACCCACACCCACTAGCCCCCACTTTCTTCCTGCCCCCCATAGGACCTCCCAAAATGGAATCACTGGTGTTCGGTGAAAGTGAGCAGCTCCTTATAAGTCCCCCATGCTAAATTGGGAGTCCCACTCCTCCACCCTAGCACTGTCACTCACCACAACCCCCATTCAGTTAAGTACCCCCCACCCACTAATACCTACATCCCTCCCCCTCTTCCATATCACTCAAAAAATAGAATTACATGTGTCGAGTGAGGGCTGGGGACTCGGATGGGGTTTCGGGGTTCAGCAGCTTGCAGTCATCTTTGGTCCAGTTAATAAATGAATGATGACGTCCTTGTCATCACGGCACAGGTCAGGAAGCATAGGAAAACCAGGAGCAGTTATAAAAATTCACAAGTAGCATTTTATCATAATCGATAACAGTAAATAAAACTTTTTCAGTATAACTATTTACAAAGGCAGTACAAACAGAGAAAACAAAGTTCTTTATTTGAGGGTATCTTTAATTCCAAGTTTCAATCTCTCCCAGCAAAGATTGCTGTTCTTTTTAAAGTCTTTGCCTGGTAATTAACTTCTGCAACCTCAGCTTGTCAACAGACATCCTGTTTCTCATAAAATTAATTAGAACGTTGTCATTTTCATTGCAGATGCAACAAAATAGAACATGGTGTCCCAGAACTGACCTCCTGTTGCTAGGTCTGCAAAAGTTTGTGCTGCATCTCAGGCTTAACCTCTTGAGTTCCAAACAGCATTTTGCAGTCATTTCAACAGTATAACTGTATACGTTTTCAAACCAAGGGATCCCAGTTTCACACAAAGATTCACATATTTTTTTATAACTGCAGATACACAAGGGGTAAGAAATTACAAAAACAGCAAGTGAAGGCAGAGAGATAGTGAGAGGCAGAGAATCATGAGATCACCAGAGCGATTAGTTCCTAGGTCTCATGAGAACAGTTGGTTGCGCAGCCAGACAGACAAGAGACAGAAAAGAAGAGGATAGAACAGATTCTTGCATTTAACTCTTTCTGTGTAACAAATAGGACAAGGTATTGTTCAACTCTGTCACAATCTTTCCATAGTAACTTCTCATTATCCATTACTAGCCAGTCAAATGTTACTATAGGAGGCTGTCATCCTTTATTTACGTACCTCGACCGAAGATGAGAACAAGCTGCTTCACCGGGGAACCGCATTGGAATAACCAACTCTCACACGACACAGGCAGTTCTATTTTTTTGGGTGCTGTAGTGGGAAGGAAGTGGGGGACTAGTTGATATGTTGGCAGGGGGTGCTTAATTGAACTGGGGTTTTTGGTGGGTGCCTTGTGTCAGGGTGGGAGAGGGGCTCCTGATTTAGCATGGGGGAGCTGCTTTTTTTTTATTATTATTCTAAAAAGCTGTTCACCTCCATCTGATGCCAGCAATTCTGTTTTTGGGGTGTTATGGAGGAGTGGGAGCTAATAGGTGTGTTGGGTGGGGGGTGCTTTATTAAACTAGGGTGTTGTGGTGGTGGACTTGTGCCAGGGTGGGGGAGGTGGGCTCCGATTTATCATGAGGGAGTGATTATTTTTATTTATTTATTTATTTATTCGCTCATCCATTCAAAGTTGGTAACCGGGAGAGACACACTGAGCAAAGGCTTGTTTCCGGCTTCGACCCAGGGAAAAAGGGAGCAAGGGAGACAAATACAACAACAACAAAATTGGCTGAATACAATACAGCAATACAATATAAGATGTAAACGCATTATTAAAGTACTGTATACAAAGAATACATCATGTGGTGCACATTTGAGCAGATGTAATACAAGTCTTTTGCCACAGTGCAAAGGGACGCAGTGATCAGGAAAGATAAATTATAGGCATGGGCATCAGGAAAAGGTGGGGAAGGGGGGACAGGGGAGGGCAGTTTCAGTAAAGGGAACTAGAGAGGAGGGTAGCAAGTACTGGAGGTGGAGGGGAATAGGAGAGAGCATGCTTGAAGGAGGAAAAGGAGGGAGACAGTTGGAGTGAAGGGAGAGAGTTCCAAATATGAAGAAGGCGGTAAGAGAATGCCGCCTGACTAGCATTGCTGTGGGGAAGAGGAAGGTCGAATGTATGAGTATCTTTGGAGCAGAGAAGGAAGAGAGGGAAGAGGGGAGAGCAGAGAGGAGAGGTAAGGGGTGAGGGTTCCAAACCAATATTTGGAGATGAAGGTGGAGGTATGGAGCTGTCTGTGGGAGGAGAGAGAGGGGAAGAGAGAGAGAGAGAGAGAGAAAGACAGAGAAAGAGAGAGAGAGAGAGAGGACTAAAGGTTGCAGTGATATGTGTGTGTTGGGGGGGGCATTTGTGGCAAAAAGGCAGAAGGTGTTGAAAAGCAGGTCCAGTCTGGAGAGGGATGTGGGGGAGCCAGACAAATAGACGATGTCTGTGTAGTCAAAAATAGTGAGGATTGTTTCAGTGACCAATTCGCAGCAGACTAGAAGAGAAAGGGCCTTTTGTTCCTATGCATGGCACCAAGCCTTGGGCAAAGCTTAGAGTGGATATAATAGATGTGGGTCTAGTGGTCAAGTTGGTTGTCCAGGGTGATGCCATCAAGGGTGGAAAAGGAGGGGAGGTGGGGAAACCTTAGAGAGTTTTTGAGAGGTTCCAAAGGCCATTGACACTGTTTTTTCACGTTGACTTTAAGCTGGTTGGCTTGGAACCATTGCAGGATATGGATGAAGTTGCTCTGTAGTTGTGTTACCACCAAAGAATTGGAATGGTGTCATCGGCATAGAGGTGGATTTGGGAAGAGGACCAGACAGAGGGGAGTTTGTTAAGGAAGATAGAGAAGAGAACAGGATCAAGGATAGAGCCTTGGGTTACACCCGCCAGAATAGGGAGATGGGGAGGGAGGGCATCCCCAGCTAGGAGACGTTGGGTGCGACAGCACAGATAGGATCTGAACCAGGTGAGTGCAGAGGGAGAAAGGCCTGCAGATCTGAGTTTAGAGAGTAGGAGTGGATGAGCGAGATAGAGTCAAAGGCTTTAACGAGGTCGATTAAAAATGGCAGAGGTAAGGTGCCCTTGGTCAATGCCAGAATGGATGGCATCAGTAACCCGGAAAAGTGAGGATAGAGTCGAGTTTTTTTTTTCTGAAGCCGGACTGATAGAGGGAGAGGAACTTGGAGGAAAGAAAATGGGTGAGCCTAGTAAGGAGGAGGTACTCATGGAGGTTGGCTAATACTGGGAGGAGGCAGACGGGGTGGTAGTTTCCAGGTAAGAAATAGTCACCCCCTTTGTGTAGGGGGATAACTTTGGCAGATTTCCAGGCCTGGGGGACTGAACAAAGGGAGAAAGAGAGGTTGAGCAAGTGGGACAGAGGAAGGGCAATGACAGGGGCCGAGATTTGGAGAAGGAGAGAATCAAGGCCATCTGGACTGGATATGTGTGGGTTCAGGGAATGAAGGGCATAGAGAACCTCGAGGGGAAAGATAGGAACTGGAAGCCACTTATTTGAGGGGGAGGGGCAGGGATTGAGGGGTGTTTGCAGGGCTGGTCAGAAGGGCACATGGTAAAGAAAGTGTTCAAGGTGGAGGCAACGTGAGGGGTCAGAGATTAGTTTATCATCGATTGGGGGATTTAGAGGGGGTTGAAAAGGGAGGAGAGGGTTTGCCTGAATTTGTGAGGAGAGTTTATATTTTGCAGAAGAGTGGTCCTGAAGTAAAGTGCTTTAGCAGCTCAAATCACTTGGGTGCAGGAGTTTCTTAGAGAGCGATATGTTGAGAGGTCAATGAGAGAGAGAAGGAAGATTTATATTGTGCCCAGGAACAGTCCCTGGAGTCACAGAGTTTGATGATGCTGGCTGAGATCCATGGGTGATGGAAGTGATGCACTCTGTGCCGTCGGTGGGAAGGGAGGGGATGAGCATTCTAAGCTTTGTTTAAGAAGTGGGAGAAAAGGGAGGGGGCAGTGTCGGTGGCAGAATAGAATAGAGATCAATCAGAAGACGCAAGGTCATGGAGGAGGGTGGCGGTGCTTAAGAAACAGAATGATCTGACCCAAGGGCATGTGGGGGTCCTGGAGTGGGGCAGATGCAGCTTATGCATGCAGTAAGTTATGAAGTGGTCACTGAATATGTTGGGGAGTGTGCCAGCAGAGATTATCCAGTGTGGCTGAGTGGTTAGGGCCCAGTCCAGGAGGGTGTGATTATGTGTGCGATGGTTAGGTCTGGTGTGTTCGCTGATAAGCTGGTGGAGGTTTAGTGATTTGATTTGTTGAGCAGTTGGCTTAAGGGCAGGGGAGACCCAGTTCAAGTTGAAATCCCCATGTAGAATAAGTTCACTAGAAGAGGCAAGGGTTGTGAGGGAGGAGATGGTGTCAGTAAGAGAGGGTGGGGGAGGTTCTAGGGGAGACGGAAAGAACACCAGTGAAGCTGGGGAGAGAGGATGGAAGTATTAGTTGAATAAGGGGGAGCTCAAGAGATGAAGGCACTGATTCGTGGGTGGTGATAGAGCACAGTAGTTTATGCCCTGTGTAGATGGCTACACCACCACCATCACCATGCTTGGTGTGGTTCTGCCGGTAGAGGTAATAATCAGGTGTGGAGACCTGGGAGTCGGGGAGTCTGGGCGAGAGCCAAGATTCGGTGATGCAGAGGATGTCAGGGGTGTGCTGGGATACTTATACCCTGACGAGGTCAATTTTTGGGAGTAGGATCCTAATATTAAGGTGGAATAGTGTAAGACCTTTAAGAAGTGGAACGTAAGAGGGGAGGGGCCTGGGTTAGGTTAGATATCGCCAGAGAGGAGGAGGAGGAGGAGTAGGTGTAGAAACAAGATTTTGCATGCAACTTTGTGTAACTTTGACTGGCTGAGGCATTTGAGTTTGAATTGGGCAGGTGGGAGGGAGTCTGAAGATAAGTTTGAGCTTGAGAGAGGCAGGAGGCGAGGGGTGGGGCGTAAATACAGGGGGGAAGGGGCTAGTTATAGTGGTGGGGGCATAGCAGGGAGGGGTGTGACAGCAAGGGGAGGTGAGGATGGGCTGCCTCCAAAGAATGGGAGACGGGAGGACCAGGGTGGTGGTGGTGGTGGTGTGGGACATGAAGGTAGTTGAATAGGAGGAGGAGGAGGGGGAAACAGTGGTACATGAGTCAAAACCCTTTGGGTCTGGATTGAGGGCACTCTAGGGGGCATGGGTCACTCAGTGCAATCGGCTGAGAGAAATTGGACCCTTGGGACAAGACAGCATGACAGAGTGCTGTAATTGTGGTTCAGGGTGGGAAGGTGGGGGCAGCAGAGGTGAGAATCAGTAAGCTATTTGTGCTGGGAGCTGTGAGGTTCTAGGGAATTATTTGGCTGAGTATGAGAGAGGGTATGTGCAATGCAGCAAAATACCTGCTATAGGTGCAGAGTACGTTAGTGTGAGAGGAAGGGTTAGGCAGGATAGTTCCAAGTGGAAGGAGGGAGGTAGGAAGAGAGGGTTGAGCCAAGTGGACCACAGGAATGGGAGTGGTAGAAAGTGAGGTGATTGGTTCTAGGAGATCACTGGACCTTAACAGTCTCTATAAGGTTAGCACTATTTCAGGTGGGCTGGAGGAGGGAGGGTGGGTGGGAAGCACTAGGGAATGATGCAAAGTGGTGTTGCCACCACTGAAATGCAGGTACCTGGGAGCGCTGTAAGTGCTGCTGCTGATGCTCGAGGAGGGCTGCAGATGGCGTCCTGTCGACTCAATTGCCACCTGGGGTCTGAAGCTGAGACTGGCTGGCTGTGGAGAGAAAAAGCAGAGGTTAGTGTAATCGGAGATGGGAGGAGGGGGAATCAATGAGGGAGGTGTTGGGAGTGAGGAGTACAGCAGGGACAGACGGGAGAGAGATGATCAGGTAATGGGAGGCAGACAGGAAAAAAAAAACAGTTTTCAGTTATGACATGCAGAGAAAAAGCATAAAGCAGGCTACAGCAGTGCTACAATACAGATAGCTAGGTGTAAAATCGCAGGCTACAGCACAGAAAGTATACAGGAGCTGCAGTGCAGACTAACTGTAATAAATAATCTTTCACTACTAGTTAACAGCATCATGTGCTCTCAGGGGCTTGGGGGGAGGGAAGCTAGGGCTTACAGGGTTGTTTCGGTGGGGGCCAGAGAAGGCTATTTAATTGTGCAGTGGGGGAATGTCATTTAGGGTTTTAGGATAGTTGGACAGGAGAATATCTGAATCCAACATCCAAGGCTAGGATTGTATATTGGTTTTGGATAGGGATGATCTTAATATCCAACTATCCTAGCTCAGATCAGATTTTAAAGTACCTGAGCAGCCCTAGTCAGTATTCCTCTAATTGAATATTGGTCCCTATTCTGCAATGCTCGGCCTCTGAGCTCTGCAGGAGAACAGTGCCTCACAACCATAGTACACAGTTTGCACTGATGGCAGACCTACTGTACAAATGCACGATCACAGCAGACTTGTTTGGAGCAAAACCATCCTTAATAGATCATCAGAACTGTAAGTAACCTCAAGGCTTGGCCCTGTAACACCATAGAAAGTTGGATTTCGAGGGGCGTAGGTTAAAGTCTTGGGCAGGACTCTGCCAGATAAATGGTTGGCCCACTCAGGAAACCTGCAAGTCTTGGGCTCATTCCAGTAGGACTGAACATAGCAGCCTCATTTTATTTTTAAAGTGTATAACTTTTGTTTACGTGATGATTACTTCCTATGCGCACTAGTGACGCCAGCTCATCATCAGCCACCACCTTCCTGACGAGGTACCCACTGCGACTAGTGGAAAGTTCTCTCATAAGGCCTTTGGAGAGAAAAGCTGGGTGTACCAGTGTGTGAGGGGGTTACAGGACTCTTTGGGGGGGGGGTCTGGGAGCTCGTTACAGTAAAAACGTTATAATACCTGCACAGAGAATAATTCCTTCTGATTCCGTTTTCCCTTGCTGCTCCTTGTTCTGTCCCCCCCCCCATCCCAAATAAATAAATGTCTTGTTTATTGCATCTTAAATTCAGTGTGCTATATTTTCAGTTTCTTTTCAGGGTCACAGTTTCTGTTTGGGGAACGTATTATTGTGTGGGAGGGGGAACTGTATTTCTTATAGGGGATGGGGGTTGATCATTGCATCATCTAGGGATTCCTATTTCTACCCCAGTAGGATGCACTACTTCATTTTATAAGCGTACTTAGGTTGCCCGCAGCCATAGGAACCCACCCCCCTCAGACAGGTAAAGGAGAGGTGGGACCCCCGAGGGCCTTGAGTTTATACATACCCCCTTGTTGCATGTCCTGTGTATGATTTTGCTTTCACATGGGCTGGGACAGGGTCAGTAGCGTAAGCTGAAGACCCTGCAATACGAGCAGACTTGATAGACCAAATGGCCTTATTCGGCTGGCTTCTTCGTATGTTCATGTGTTCGTATGTTCTTATGTTTCAGCAGCACTGAACTTGTGCTTACACTGTCAGACACTGGTAAACACTGGCAGGGTGCTGTTATATGCTGTATGTGGTTTGCATGGGGGAAAAAAGGGGGGACATCTGATGATGCATCTGATGAGAGCGGTCATGCACTGAGCAAACTCCAGATCCAACAGTGCTAAAAAATTCAGATTTTGCTTAATTGGACACGAACCCAGCTCAAACTGTCTATCCTGCACAGCTTTTCTTCTGGGTACTCGCAGTTATAATCTTAGCAGTATGGATCATCAGCAGAAGGAACCTGGAGTTGAAGGCCTCCCAACGCTGCTGCTTCCAGCCCACTCTCAAGCTCTGGCGGCTCCAAATCTGACTCTTCCCCACTAGCTTCACTGGAGCCATCAGAGCAAACATTGCTGTTGGAGAGATTCTTAAATGAGCTTACCTCCGTCAAGGCAATGATCACTGCCAGCACCAAAGATTTGAAAGTGGTCAAAGCCTGCCTTGACACCCTGGCTCAATGAGCAGGGGATGTGGAAGCATGAATAAGTTCACTGGTGAATGGGGCAGCTCATGAAGAACACGAGGTGGTGGCCCTGCATAAGCAAGTTGCTCTCCTGGAAGAAAAAATAGATGATCAAGAAAACAGGAGCAGGCACAGCATCCTGCTCTTTGTAGGCATCCCTGAGCTGGCTAAAATGAAAGACCTGGCAGGCTTCGTAAGTCAACCTTTCCTACAGCTGGCAGGAACCCACACCACGGCATCTCTTACATCATTGAGAGGGCACACAGGGCTTTGCAACTGATGCCCCAAAAAAGAGAATGTCCGAGGGCTCTGATCTGAAAACTGCTGAACTGTCGGAACAAGCTCAAGATTCAGCAGGCCGTGAGGAACGACCCGGCACTCTACAGGAAGGAGGCTAGATATTATCTTCAGTGATCTAAGCCAGTTCATGCGAGACAAACAGAAGGCCTGTTGAGATATTAAGGCAAAACTACATGCTAGCCACATAAAATTCTGCAGCCTTTCCAGCCTGTCTGATCATTCAACTCCCAACACGCACACATGCTTGTGATTCTACAGCTGCAGGCACCTAGCAACTGCCAGCAGTCCTTCTCCAACTGTTCCAGGGTAGGCAGAAATCACCACCAGCAACTGCCATGGAACAGTGAAGCTCACTACAGCTCTAGCTATGTTAGAGGTCAGTTTTTCAGTTTGTGCTTTTTGGACATTTGCTGTTAGGGTCTCAGAAGGAGACCAAATGTTAGAGTGTGCTTGAATTCGCTTTTTGTAAACTTTGTTTGGGCTAATGTAGCTCACTCCCAAGGTGAGAACTGTATGGTAAGCAACCTACTCTATCACAGATGTATTGTGAGGGCAACTGAGCGCAGCATTTGCTCAACTACCTGCATCACTAGTTTGCTCAACATGGTGCATGGGGAGCCCATCTTTTTCTGCCTCATGACCCACTATAGATAAGCAGGGCTGTGATGACTCCACCTCACAGGGTCTGTTTATGCTGGGATGGATACACTGCACATGATCATGGCATATCTTCTGGAATACCACTGTGGTGAACAGATGGACATGGAGATACAGAAGCAATCCCCTGCGGGCAGCTCTCCAGCATGGCTCACTTGCAATGTCTCCTCCAGGCTCTGTGCTCTCCAGCTGATCACCAGCTACTCCTAGACTCTGGCCTGGATCTGGCCCCATGATAAATCTCGCTGTTGGCTGGACTGGCAACTGTGATGGTCCTCTCCTGCAGCTGATGTACATCCTGTTGGATCTCTGGACGTGTCAGCAGGGATTGGATCCCCCAGCCTCAGGTACTCTGTGATCACCCAATTTGACACCACCTGGTTTCAGTATCGAGTGCTCTCTGGCCAGTGCACTCTACCTCTAGCAGGGTTGACCAGGACAGTCTCACTCTTAGAATGTTTACCACACCATGTTTGTTTACAGCCCAATTATCGGGCCTTTATTCTAGTTATGCATCAGGCTTTGTTCAGTGTTGCTTGAAATTTTCAGGGAACATGTTATTGTTCTCCACCTTAGTTTACATAACTGCTCTTTACAGAAATTAACTTTGGACTTTATTGTGTTACTGTTTTTAATTGCTGTTCAGGTTTTCTTGCTCTGTAGTTAATGTCTGTGTTTGATGGGGGTTAGTCATGTTATATATGCTTCGGCAGTGCTGCTGGTCCTGGCCTTGGAGTGGGATAGTGCTCAGAGGATCTACACCAGTTGGTGAGAAGGGGTGTGCAGGCAGGTGGAATACCTGCTTTCCTTTTTGCACCACACATCTCCTAGCTACAGAAGGGATATCCCCGATCCTAGAGATGTGGTTCAGGCCACGTTCTGGCTAGGATAGCCACACACCGGGGGAGATGCTGTTTTACGTCTTGGCATTGGGGTGGGGTGGGGGGTTTACTGCGTTTGATGTGTTTTATGTATTTTTGTTGCTAAGTATGGGAGGTTGGAGGGTGGGAGGTACTCCGTAGGTGACCAGATAGGTTTTAAGACCTGCAGATCTCTGTGCATACTACCCTTCTATGACTCTCTTTTGTGCTTTTCTTTTTCTCAAACCATGTCTCATGCCGCAGATGCCCTTGCCCTAACAAATGATGACTAACTGGGTAAAAATTGTTACCTGGAATGTTAAAGGGGCCAGCTCCTCACAGAAACGAATGCAAATTCTGACCAATTTGAGACTCACCTCTGTGAGCCACGTGATTTTCCTTAGAAGACGGGGTTGGGAGACTTCCGTGATCGCCATCGAAAGCATGGCAGCTTAAACCAAGAGCTCCTCTCACCTCCCAGCAAGAAACGACTCCACACAGACCCAAACAGCATTTTTTGGGTGAAATATGCAAAAACACACAGTGGAGGCAAAGCAGGAAGAGATCGCAAGCTAAAATGAGAAATGCATAGCGATCTGCCGACATGAGTCCCATGTAGTTCGACGATTAGCGGGAGGGCTTCACCACAGTGAGTACAGGAGCAGATCACTGAATCAGAGCTAGAAGCTCTTCTCGTCCAGATTTGAAATATTACTCAGAGAAATTAAACAATCAAGATCGGACACTAAGCGAGGTTGGAGCAAATACATAACTGACCTACTCAAACTGGAGAATCGCATAGCAACCATCGAGGAGAAGTATCCACAGCAGAGGACGATTTGGTGGGCTTATCAGTACAATCGAGAAAATTATTCAACAACAGGAATTTTCAGATCCAAATGTTTAGACCTCGAAGCCAGATCGCGAAGAGACAATTTAAGAATATATGGCTTACCAGAAAAACTGAATCCGAAACATGTGTGAGTTTATTGAAGAAATGCTGAGAAATGTATTAGATCTGCCACAAGCCTTTAATTTCAGAATCGAGAGAGCACACAGGGCCCTAGTGCCTAAGCCCACCTCGGAGAAGCGAGGCCTAGATCTATTATTGCAAAATTCTCCAGTTACAGGGACAAGGAGCATATTTTGAGAATGGCATGGAGACAACACACAGTGGAATATAAAGGGCAAGGTTATTTTTGATCAGGATTACCCACCCTCCATACAACAACAGAGACTGGCCTACACGCCAATATTACAGAAATTGAGACAGTTGGGAGTTCGTTTTCAGACCCCCTACCCCTCCCGCCTCAGGGTGTTCTGGGAGTCGGGTACTGAACTGTATCAAACTTTGGAGGAAGCATATCAAGCAATGAAAAATAAGGGGCATGAAGTGCAACTGATGAGAAACCAAAAGGACACTCAGGCCTCATACCAGGCTCAGTGGAAATTATCTACAAAGAAGGGCAATAGACCGCTGGGAGAGACGTCATCATCGCACACTATGAATGAGATTAAAAGGCTGCTTCATAATTTAACACACACGAGGAGCACAGAGAAACAACCGAGGAGAGAGAGAAGAGAATGGAGGGCGGCAGGAGGTGGGGGAAGAAGAAGAAGAACAGAAATCATGACCTCTCTATATGGGGGGGTACTGTATAAATTTAACATTAGCCTTTTCTTAGATGGGCTATCAGCCAGATCCACATATGAAGGAATATTAAGGTCTTGGGACACTTTGGACAATCTACTACGATATAAACTTTTGGGACACTTGAAATCAGGACTAGTAGCCCACTAAGTCGTGACCTTTTATTTCATTCTACTGGGACTCTATATGGACATAATTCTTCTGTTATGTGATTTTTTTCTCTCTTTTAAAGGAGAGGAAAGGAGGAGGCACGAGGGTAAAATAAAGGAGGGTGGGGGCTGGTGTTTTTTTTTTTTCTTTCCTCTCACAGTTTGTCAGGCGAAAGTGGCTCAGCTATGGAGCAAACATGGAGAGAGGATATGGGAAGCAAAGGATTTGCTTCGACTCAAAGTAATGCACCTGTTTTATGAAGCTGGTGGGTGAAAGGGGTGTCTCTTCGAGGGATTCATGATTAGACCTCCGGCTCGGATGTTCTTTTCTGAGCTGGATGATATGGGCAGCCTCCTTGAATGTGGGGTCGATAGCTAATATCATGACCAATCTTGGGCGCAGGGGAACTTTGATGTGGACAGGCCAAAACAGCAGGCCAGGACCTGATTTTAAGGTCCAAGAGGAGCGAGATAGGGTCTTGATCTCCTTCCTCTAACTCGGGTATTAGCTTCCCGAGTCAGTAGGGGACACGAGAAATTGTCCCCCTACCTTGGAGGTCACTTTGTACATAGTTTGGGGGGGGTGGCTGAAGGGGTTGTTTCTAAGGTCCTGTACAGGGGCCAATGAAGAGGCATTGTTTAATAAGGTTGGAGACACACACACAATTTTGTCTGAGGGATGGGAGGTGCCATGTATACCTTCTTTTTTCTGTGTAAGATTAAGTGAGAGACAAATGTTTTTTTAGTTGAGAAAGCGACAGGGGGTAAAATGTCGATGATGCAACAGGGGCTTCAGTATATAGGCAAGTATATATATATACCAAAATGATTGATAAAACTATGTTAAGGTACTTTCTCAGAATGTTAATGGTTTTGAATAACCCGATTAAGAGGTATAAGGTTCTGACAGACATAAAGAGGCTGAGGCCCTCCTTTGTACTTCTCCAAGAAGCATTTAAGTAGGAGGAGCACAGAAACTGCAGAAGCTGGGCTTTAGTCAGATAGCGGCGGTGGCATATAAGGAAAAAAGGAGAGGGGTAGCCATCCTGGTGCCCAAAAATATCCAGTTCGGTCGACTTCCACCTATGCAGACCGGAGGACGTTTGAGTGATACTGGTGGGGGAATTTGAGGGAGAGATGTTACTGGTGTCTCTCTGTCTTCCACCGGGACAACGAGGGAGGTCACTAGGGTCCTACTGCAGAAAATAGTGGATTGCAGAAGGAAGGCTAATCATGGGAGGGACCTAAATCAAATCTGGACACAAATAGACACCTCTAGGAAGGACAATTTTAGGCAGAATCCCACTAGTAAAGAGATAAAGGCCCATTTGAGAAAGGCCTTTGGGTAGACACCTGGAGAGGAGAGAACCCAGGGAGAAGAGATACACACATTTTTTCTTACCGCATGGGTCATACACACCGAATAGACTATATTTTAATATCGGAGAACACAAAACTTAGTGACTAGCTGTAGGCACATCCCTTCTACACTCTCGGACCATTCTATGATCCTGATGGAAATGGAATGGAATAGGAAAAGAGGTCAGACCCTGTGGAAATTTAACAACTATATGTTGAATTTGAAGGAATTCACGGACATGGCTAAATCCAGATTGGAACAAATAGTTAGAGAGAATGAAACACCTGAAGTCTCAAAAGGTATTCTCTGGGACACAATAAAAACAGTTTTTAGAGGGGATTGTATCAAATATGCGGCGTACTTTAAGAGACAGCAAACTCAGCAGATGGAGAAGCTGCAAACACAATTGCTAGAATTGCAAAGACAGCACGCAGCCGGTGATGAGACAGTCTACACAAACATAAAAGAAATTAAACAAAAAATTCAGAAGCTGATTGACATCAGAACTGAACAGGCGCTACAACAAGTTCACCAGAAATACTTTTAGGTAGGCCCAAGAGCCACACGCCTCTTGGCCCATAGGCTGAGACAACAGACCGCACAAAATACTATTACCCAGATTAGAGATCCTGTCTCAGGGAAAATGATGAGAGGTCCGGAAAAGGTATTAAACTGTTTTAACAGGTTTTACCAGTCGTTATATACATCAGATAGAAAGCCCAATTGAGTTAGAGATCCAAAATTATTTAAGGAGGCTAACCTGCCAAGCTTAACACAGGAAGTGAGAGAGGTATTGGAAAGGCCCATTGAGTTGGCAGAGATAGATAATGCAATCAAGAAACTTAAATCTAAAAATCACCAGGTCAGATGGATACACCCCAGAATTCTTTAAATTTTTCAGAAGAGATTAGCTCTCAGTTATTAGAGACATGTAGAGAGATACAGTCGGGAACCTCTTCCAGACAGTTGGAATTTTGCCGTCATTTCAAGTATTCCAAAACCAGGAATAGACATCACACAATGTAAATCGTTTAGGCCTATATCGGTGCTGAACATTGACTATAAGTATATACAGCCATTACTAGCTAGGCGATGGAAAAAGTAATGCCTGAACTGGTAGCGTTGGATCAAACTGGATTCATACTAGGAGACAGACACAAGATAATATTAAAAGAACCTTGCACATACTGCATCATGCTACTAGGTCAGGCTCCCGTTCCTGTGATGAGCTTAGATCTGACGAAGAAGGCGTTTGATCGGGTAGAATGGAGGTTCCTAAGTCTGCCCTTGCTAGATTTGGTTTCCCGGACTCAATGATTAAAGCTATTGAAAACATATATACAAAACGAAGGCCTATGTTAAAATAAACGGGCAGGTATCCGCCCCCTTCCAGCTGCATAGAGGCACGAGGCAGGGTTGTCCCCTCTCGCCCCTTCTGTTCGCCCTCTACTTGGAACCACTAGCCCAGAGAATACGCCAGGAGAGAGAGGTGAGGGGTTGGGAGACAAGGGATGAAACACATAAGCTTGCGTTATATGCGGATGACCTACTCATCTATTTGTCAGATCCCGAGCGTTCAATGGGACCGCTGTGGAATTGCCTAACAGAATTTAGTGAATTAGCAGGGTATAAGCTAAATACTACTAAAACTGAAGTATTGAAGGTCCATTATACACCCTCAGTGAATTTGATGGAGTCATTCCCATTTAAATGGGACCGCACATACATTAGAGTACTTGAGGAGTCCTTCTTAGTTCTGAGGTAGGACATTTGTATGCACTAATTTAGCAACCTTAAGAACAAGCTTAGGTCAGAGCTGGAGAGATGGGCTCCGACCCCTATCCCCTTAGTGCAAAGAGTGGAGGCAGTTAAAATGGTATTGCTTCCCAGATTCTTATATTTAACCCAAACACTACCCATCACTGTCCCAGACTCCTTCTTTATGGCATTGCATGGGAGAATTTCTCGCTTTTTGTGGGGCCAGCAGAAGCCAAGAGTTCGCCTCTCGGTGCTCCAGACTCCGAAGGAGGGGGGAGGCCTTGCCCTTCCTAATTTGAAACTATACCACCAAGCAGCCCAACTTAGAACTGTCATGTATGGTTGGATCAAACATATGAGGCTAGATGGAAGGATATAGAGATGGGAGGGGCCTGGAGGATCTCAACCTGGCCCTGCTCTCACAAAGAGGCTAGAGACCTAGGGAGGAGAGAAACCGCATCTGGAAGCCACCTAAACAGTTGGTATAACATCCTCTTAGACTCAAAGGCCAAAGGATGGAGGTACCTAATGCTGTCAGTGCCCTACCTGACATCCTTCACCCCAGTCAAGTGGGACAAGGGTTTCAAAAATGGGAAGAGAAAAATTGCATAATATGGCATTTCTTGGAGGGATGAGATTTTGGACTTTCAGACTTTAGTTGTCAGATATGATATATCATGGAAAGATAGATTCAGATACTTCCAGATAAGAGCATATATTAGATCGCTGCAGGCACAGTTGCCCCCGGGATTAGGTCCTCCCCCTCAGATTGCGAAAATATTAAAATCAGCTATAGAGGGCAAACCGCCTAAGGAGCATATAATTTCAATTATATACACAGCTCTTATCAATTGGAAAGGAGATACTATTCAGAGTACCAAAGAGACCTGGGAGAGGGATTTGGGTATTAGGATACAAGAAGAGCAATGGAAATGGGCACTACAAAGAACACAGTGGGGACTTAGGTCAGTTGGAAGGAGTTTGCTTGGAAAATGTTAGGAGATTTTTAAGACCCCTGCGATTCAAGGGAAATATCAAGGGAGGAAGCTTCAAGGTGTTGGAGGAAGTGCGGATATTCCCCAACAACGATGGGTCATATATTCTGGAGTTGCCCAAAAGTCCAAAGTTTTCTAAAGGACCTACAGCAGACCTTACAGAGTATAATTGATCCGAATTTACAACTCACCCTTCCCTTTTTTTTCTTTATGGATTATCCCAGGGGATGCAGGGATCCTAACACAGGTAAATTCTTAAAAATGGCATGCCTAGCAGCACAAAAAATAATTACAAAAAATTGGCTTTCTCAGAAGGAGATTAACATCCAGGGGTGGCATGACATAATGATCAAACTATATAGATTAGAGGCACTCACAGCCTTACTTAATAAGAAGCTCACCAAATTTGAGTTGATTTGGAGAAGATGGGTGCTTTATATGGTAAATGGACCCTGGAATTTTATTCCTTAAAATCTAAAATATTTAACATCTGAGGGATTTGATTGTACCCTTGGGGAAGCTGAGGTCCTTGGGCTACAGTTTAAACTATGACAGAGCGCAGACAAAAGGAATATGCAAATTAAAGATATGTCGTACTGAAAAGGAGAGAGAAAAGTATGTATTAGGAAGAAATATACCCTCACACAGATTGATGATGAATGTATAATTAATGCGACACGGTATCCTCTCAGAACCATCATGTACCTGGAAAATTTGTCACTCTTATACTTTTGTTTGTAAATGTGGTCTCCATGGGATGGGGTATGGAAAAAAAGAAAATATACATAAATAAAGAAAGTTTTAAAAAAAGAAGACGCTGGGTTGGACAGATATTTGAGGAGGGCCTTCACTCCAAACGAGCAGGGGTGGCTGTTTTGAAAGCCAGAAATACACCTTTTCAAATGCAGGCAGTCATAGCTGACCCACAGGGCCATTATATCATAGTGAAGGGTAGATTGGACAGATCCCCTGTAGCCCTTGCTAATAGTTATGTCCCTAACAGTAGCAACCCAGCCTTTTTTACCTCTTTGCTAACCCATCTGGAAGACTGGTCCTCCTGCCTCTTTATCCTGGGAAGGGATTAGAATACTGTCATGGACATGGACCTTGATAGATCTCATGCACAAAGGAAAGGTCTGTGCCCTGACTACAGAGCGCTGAGGGAGGTACAAGATTCCCTTCACTGTATGAACCCCTGGAGCTCTTTTTCCCCACCCAAAAGAATACACCTTCTTTCCACACCCTATGTGGCACTAACTCCAGAATATACTTTTTGATTAGTCTGACTAATCCCTGGCCTCCATTCTGTGGAGATTATTCCCAGGTCATCTCTGACCATGCCCTGGAGCAGCTAACCTTCAGCTAAGACATCACAGCTGAGGTGGACAGAACCTGGGAACTGAATAATAATATCCTTATAGACCTGAAATCTTAAAAGTCCTGAAAGTCTTTGCAGCATAGTTTTTCCATGACAGCAGAGGTTCAATCCACAAGCTGCTACTCTGTGGAATGCCTTTATGTGTACCATATTGGGGGGCATCATTGGTGTCTCTGCCAAAGGAAAAAATCTAAGTCAGGAGAAGGCTACGCCCTCCTCACCCAGATTAGGGCTTTAGAGAGAGCTCTATAAAGTACCTCGGATATCTCCACCAGATGTGAGTTGGGTATTCTTAGAGAACTACATTATGAGCTAAATAGAGAAAAAGGCTGAACTGGCTCTGTTCGTGCTAAAACACACCATCTCTGAGGGAAAAAGCTGGGAAACATTTGGCCCTATGGCTCAAAGAGCAAGAGACACTAAGGACAATCAAATCAATTATTGATCCCAGCACTGAGCAAATCATCACAGACCCCAGTTGTTTGCCCAAATCTTTCAGGAATACTGTTCTAAGTTGTACAACCTGGGAGACTCAGGTTGTTCTCTCCAGCAGGTAGAAGACTATCTAAACTCCATCCCACTCCCCAGCCTCTCTCAGATACAACAGGCTACTCTTAAACTTCCCATATCTACCCTGGAAAATACAACAAGCCATTAACTCAATGTCCCTGGATAAAGCCCTGCCCCAGATGGCTTCTCGATTAATTTTATAAAGCCCTCATTGACAAACTCTCTGGCCCACTTCTGGATATTTACCTAGAAGCCTGAAACTCAAACCCTAGATGCTGTCCTCCAGCAGGCCACTATCTCTGTCTTGGCAGGCCGAGCAAAGACCCTACCTAGTTCAAAAATAGGCCTATTTCCTTATTGAATATAGACCTGAAAATCTTAGCTAAACTGCTGGCCACAAGGCTGCAAAAGGTTTCGGTCTCCCTGTTGGGCCTGGAGCAGGTGAGCTTTGGGGGGGGACACATATCCTCTGATCATTTAACTTATTACCTCCAATAGCTCCATGAAGTCCGAACTATCCATTGTTTACCTGACACAAAATGGCCACCCTGTATGGTGCCATTCGAACCCTGCTGCCACACAGATTTGGGTCCCCTGCAAAATGCTGGCAAGTGGCCCTTGCTTGGGAAGCTTTAAACAAAATTTGTGGCAAGAGCTGGTCTAATACCCATAAGTAATAAGTATGTGAAAATAGGCCAGCCCAGTGGCACTGAGGTTGAAAGCACTGGATGAGCCTCGCTCCACGCCGGCAGTCTGGGTTTGGGAACAGACTCGGCCACCGGGGTCAGCAGGAGAGAGGGATTGAGCACCCTGAGGTAGCGCTCTCTCTGGGAGGGTTTAGTCTAGTCCATGCAATACTGCCCTCTCCCGGGTGAACCTGGGCTTGGCAGTGCAGTTGGTGACAAACGATGGAAGGGACAGACATCAGCCGAGAGCCCTGGGAGGAGCTGTGTCCTGACACACACCTTCCAATTAGCTCTCTCCGAGTGCCGACGACTATGGGGCACTAGAAAAATGGAAAATGGACTCCATCACTCCTAGGTGACAACCCCTCCAGAAGCCGACAGCGCATCCCCCAGAGTTGTAATCGGGGGGCAGACTCCAGTGTGCACCACCCGCTCTACCGTGGTTTGGGGAAAAGGTAAGGGGAGACCTTTCCTCCCCCTGCCCAGGGGGTTATCTGGGAGTATTAAGAGGATTTCACAAGTGATCGGTTGCACTCTAAGGAGCAGACTTCAGGGCAATAAGGGAGAGATGCAGCAAGGCATGAGGGGATCTGATTGAGTGGAGGGCGGGGACAGTAAGGCGAATAAACAGAATGATTAAAAAAAAAAAAAGTATGTGAAAATGGCCACTACATATTGATGCAAACTAAAATACTTCAAAACATGTACCATATGCCAGAGAAGCTCCATACATGGCATGTCCTAGACTCACCAGTGTTTGAGGTGTGAAGCTGCCCCAGGCACTCTGAAATACATTACATAGAAACATAGAAATTGTTGGCAGATAAGGACCACTTGGCCCACCTAGTCTGCCCATTTTCCCTACCTACTATAATACTGCAGATCCTATTTGTTCTCCGTGTTTACCCTCCCATTCCAAACCCATTCATTTCTGTTATGCCTTTCCCATGCACTCTTGAATACCGTTACAGTTTTTGCTCTGACCCCCTCCTCTGGGAGGCTCTTCCAGGCATCCACCACTCTTTCTGTGAAGACATACTTCCTCATGTTTACCCTGAATCTACTCCCCTCCAGCTTCATAGTATCGCCCCTTGTTCTTTTTTTGTTTTCTTCTTTTTATCCTCCTGCCTACCTCCAGTGCCCACTCATTCCGTCCGCTCATGTCCCCCCAAGTCGCCTACCTTGGGGATCTGCCCCTAGAGTGCCTCCTCATCTTCTCCTCGCACAGTGGGGTCTGTCCTGTAGGTGGCCCTGGGTGGTACTGGAGGCCTTCATCTAGGGCTGCGGAGGATTTTTCCATTTTCTCCCTTGTCCCACTCCCCTGAGACGTCAGCGCTGGGGACGTACGTCCGCTGGTGGCGCTGCTGACGCACGTCAACCCTCAGGCACTGTGACGCCCCTCTCCTCGCTCCGTGAGCCGAAAGCCAGCCCATCCCTTCCCTCTGCCGGTGCTTCCCACTGGCTATGGAAGGGATGCAGAACCCTAAGTGTTCTTGGTTACCCACCCCTGAGGAGGAGAGCATCCTGGGACGCTCGGGACCTCCTCTCTCACTGACCCCGGCCGCCCGAGTCCGTTTCCCAAACCCGGCCGCCAGCGCGAGAGGTGGCCCTTGTTCTGAGCATCTTGGCCATGAGGCTGCAAAAGGTTTTGGTCTCCCTGTTGGGCCTGGAGCAGGTGGGCTTTGTGGGGACAGGTATCCTCTGATCATTTAAGAAAACTCCTCCATATTGTTTTGCATCCAGGGCAGAGACCCCATGGCTCTGGCCTCCTTGATGCAGAAAAGCCTTTTATCGGGTTTCTTGGGAGTACTTATTTAGTGTTTGAAATATTTTGGCCTGCCACTTGAATGTATCCAATAGGTTAGGTTACTTTATTCAGCAGCCTTACACAAAATTCATTGTAAGAAGGTGCTGTCGCTCTGGCTTCTCCTCGTCCAGTGTAATTTATATTTGGAACCCTGGCCATTAGGCTGAACCTTAACAGAAAGATATAGGGAATTCCATTTGGGGAAAAACAATATAAAATGTCCTTGTACGCGGATATCTTCTTGCATGTTCAAAACGGAAAGGTGTCCATTCCTGAAGTTCTGAGAGAAGTGGAAGAGTTTGGTAAAATATCCACGTACAAACTGAATATTTCCCAAACTGTAGTTTATCCTTAATCATTTGACTACCAGAGGTAGAAAGATGTATGCCCAGATACAATATCAAAGTAGTGGGCCAAGCTAATCGTAGCTCAGCAAAGTCCCGTTGTCTGGTATTGTGGTTTGATGGGTAATCTCATGTCTCTCTTAACAAGGATCAGATAAGACCTACACCACTAGTCTTCCCTCCCTGTCACTCTCTGGGGCAGTGTAGGTATCATTACAATGAATATTCTTCCCAGACATCTTCATCCTGTAAGTATGACTCCCATTACAATGGTTTCAATCCCTGTGTAGTATTATTTCTTCTTTTCTTTGGCAAGGCAAGCATTCCCGGAGGGCCAATACCAAGCTGGCAGCCTCAAAGCAAGTGGGGGGCCCCAGCCTACCTGATATCCTGATTTATTATCATGCAGCCCAGGGTACCAAGTACTTTAAATAGGGGAAACCAGTACTTAACTCTTGTGGAGCAGTATCGCCCACAGTGGCTAGAAACAGAAGAGCCAGTCTGCAAACAACATGGCATTGGGTTACCTTCTCTTTTCACACCAGGGTTAAGGCATTACCTAAACTTTTATGACATACCCCATTGCCACATCCCTATACATTTATGCCTAGTCATCCAGACTAATGAAGACTACCCTGGAATCAGTCACATCACAAGCATCATGGCTCAAGAATGATTTCCGCATAGGAGGTAAACCTGCTTTTAAGCAGCAGTGACAAGATAGGGGCATCACTAACCTGGAGCATATCATTGTGGAAGGCAAGTGGGCAACTTATGCCCGGATGCAAGCAGAATTCCATCTTCCCACTACAGAGATATTTTTTCTCTAGGTTAGACATGCAGCTATTGAACTCATTGGTACAGTGTCCTTTATGCCTTAGGGAACCCCAGTGCTATGTCAACTTCAACAAGGAGCGTCTATGCCCCATGCTATTTCCTTTTTGTGTGGTGCCATTCGAACCCTGCTGCCACACAGATTTGGGTCCCCTGCAAAATGCCAGCAAGTGGCCCTTGCTTGGGAAGCTTTACACGAAGCCTGGGGCAAGAGCTGGTCTAATACCCATAAGTAATAAGTATGTGAAAATAGCCACTACATATTGATGCAAACTAAAATACTTCAAAACATGTACCATACGCCAGAGCTCCATACATGGCATGTCCTAGACTCACCAGTGTTTAAGGTGTGAAGCTGCTCCTGGCACTCTGAAATACATTACATAGAAACATAGAAATTGTTGGCAGATAAGGACCGCTTGGCCCACCTAGTCTGCCCATTTTCCCTACCTACTATAATACTGCAGATCCTATTTGTTCTCAGTCTTTACCCTCCCATTCCAAACCAATTCATTTCTGTTCTGCCTATCCTATGCACTTGAATTCCTTTACAGTTTTAGCTCCAACCTCCTCCTCTGGGAGGCTCTTCCAGCATCCACCACTCTTTCTGTGAGACATACTTCCTCATGTTTACCCTGAATCTACTCCCTCCAGCTTCATAGTATCGCCCCTTGTTCTTGAGCATCTTTTTCTGAAAAATGCTTCCCTCTTGTACCTTATTTATACCCGTGAGGTATTTGAAAGTCTATCATATCACTCCTCTCCTTCCTTTCTTCCAGGGCATACATATTGAGGTCCTTTAGCCTCTCCTCATAGGGCTTTTGATGGAGGCCCAGCACCATTTTAGTTGCCCTCCTCTGGACCACCTCTATTTTCTCTGTCCTGTCAAAGATGTGGTCTCCAGAACTGAACACAGTACTCTAGGTGAGGTCTCACTAATGTTTTATACAGAGGTATAACTACCTCGTTCTGTCTGCTGGTGTTCCCCCTACCTATACACACTAGCATCCCACTAGCTCTCTCCACTGCCGTGTCATACTGTTTGGCCACCATTAGGTCGTCAGAAATGACTGCTCTCAGGTCAGTTTCATGCTTGGTGGTTGTCAGTACCACCCTCTTAATCTTGTACTCCGCCTCTGGGTTTCTGTGCCCTAAGTGCATGATTTTGCATTTCTTCGCATTGAGTCTTAGTTGCCACACTTTTGATCACTCCTTAAACTATCTCAGATCTGTATTAACTGCTCCCCCCGAGTGTCTACGCTATTGCAGATCTTTGTGTCATCTGCAAAAAAAGCATACCTTCCCTTCTAGCCCTTCTGCAGTGTCGCTAATAAAGACATTGAAGAGGACCGGTCCCAGTACTGATCCTTGTGGTACCCTGCTGGTCACCCGCCCTTCCTTGGAATGAACTCTGTTTACCACCACCCTCTGTCTCCTATCCCCTAACCAACTTCTTACCCAATTTTCAACCTTTGCACCAACTCCCAGGCTGCCCAGCTTGTTTATGAGTCTTCTATGTGGAACAGTGTGGAAGACCTTACTGAAATCTGGGTAGTCCATATCTCAGACTCCACCTGATCCAATTCCTCTTTAAGTCCTAATTCTTTGGGAATGTTCCAAAGCACAACCCCTATGGCAACAGGTACAACAAGCAGTAGACCCTAATGCTTGGTCAGCAGACATATTCATCCCAGAGAAATGTCTCGGGTTGGGATGAAAACACTCATGGACACTAAGAAGCATCAAGTCACCCTGGTGACCATGGCTGTTAGAATATCGAGGCACTAGATAGACCAAGACCATGCCTTCCTTTCAGGAATGGCTTACTGAAATAATGCAGGCACTCAGGATGGAAAAGATGTTGGCCTCTATGAGACAGTGGTACGCATCCTTTAGGAAGCATTGAGAATCCCTTTATGCCCTACTAGGGACAGCAGGCTTGTAATAACTTTCATCTTGCAAATAGTTGCAGTATATCTATTATAATTCCTATTTATGAAATGGGTAATGGATTTTGAGCAATGTGTTTGGCTGTTAGCCGTGCGCTAGAAGTGTCTAATGCATGGCTAAAACTAGTTCTGCCAGCCTTGATGCAGTACATGCTCAAAATCCTTGTGCCATTATGTCCGTTCCCTTATCCTTTGCCTCTCATTCCTGAAAGCCATGTTCTCCCCTCCTCTCTCGTGCAGCCATCCAATTTAAAGTGCTGCTTTTCTACAGGGCATACTGCTCACCAGCACCTCCCAGAAACTGAACTCGCAGTATGAAAGCTTAAAGTTAAACAATTACATTTTAATTGACCCACCGTTCATTGAAATCTACTGGAGGCAACACAGACAATGCTAAGATAACCAGGTTGTTGATTGTTTAATGTTTTTTTTTTCTCCCCATTTGCTTACCAGCATGTTCTGCTGCTTCAGTCTTTTTTCTCCTGCCCGACTAGCTCTCCACTCGCTTACTATCCACTGGTTCAGCCATCTGCTGCAGCAGTCCACTCTCTCTGCTGCCAGCCCGCTTTCTCACACCTCACGATCTTCAATGACTGAAGTAAAAATGTAGTAGTGATACAAACTCCCGAATTTACTTGTGATGTGGGAGCCCACCAGCATTGTGACGCTCACTACTCACTAGTCTTGCTGACAAAAAAAATTCTTCAGAGGGATGGTATTCTGGGGTCCGAGGATCAGTTCCCAGGTATCTGATATCATGTCTTTCTTGCAATAATCTATCTGTGCCACCAGTAACAGAAATAATTAAATGAGGTGACCTCATTGGTCAGCTTTTTTGTTTTTTATTTAAATGCAGCTTTTTCTCTAGGCTTGGTCGGTGGTGGGCGGGGCCTCTTTAGCAATGTCCTCGCTTCCTCTCATCAGGTGCCTACCTTCCCTGAACCATAGAGCCCAAGATCCCCCACGAATTGCCCCATTCTTTCCTGCTTGGTGGTCACTAGTACCCCTCCCATTTTGTACTCTGCCTCTGGTTTTCTCACCTTGAAAAATTATTTGCACTTTTTGCATTGAAACACAGCTGCTATACCATTGCCCACTCCTCAAGTTTTATCAGGTCGCTGCTCATTCTTTCCACACACCCCTAGACTGTCCACCATACTGCAGAGTTTGGTGTCATCCGCAAAGAGGCAGACCTTCCTTCCTTTCCAGCTCCTCTGCAGTGTCACTTATTAAGACATGAAAGAGGACCGGTCTCAGCACTGATCCCTGAGGCACCTCACTGGTCACTGTCCCTTCCTCTGAGTGAACTCCATTTACCACCACCCTGTGTTGCCTATCCCTTAACCAATTTCTTACCCAGTTTTCCACCTTTGGACCCACGCCTAAGCTACCCAACATGCTTACTATTCTCCTATGTGGAGCTTTGTCAAACATGTTACTGAAATCTAGGTAGGCTTTGTCCACTGCTCCACCCTGATCTACATCCTTGGTCACTCATTCAAAGAACTCGATCAAATTTGTTTGACATGATCTCCCTCACCATGAATCCATGCTGCCTTGGATCTTGTAACACCATTGGATCCAAGGCATTGCACAATCCTTTCTTCCATCGGTGATTCCATTAACTTTTCCGCCACCAAGGTCACGCTGACTGGCCTATAATTGCTAGCCTCTTCCCTGCTACCACTTTTGTGAAGTGGGACTACATCTGCCCTCCTCCAGTCCTCTGGGATTACTCCTATTCCCTATCAGCTGTTAAATAGGGCTGTCAGAGCTCCAGCCAGTGCCTCCCTGAGCTCCCTCAGTACCCTTGGGTGGACCCGTCTGGCTCTATTGCTTTGTCCACTTTCAGAATTACAAGTCCTTCAGGACTCTCTCCTCTGTAAACAGACTGGTGTCCACCTCCCTGCTTCCAATGCTCCAGTTACATTTTTGTGTCCTCTCCCTGCATGTTTCCTCTATGAACACAGAACAAATGTATTTGGTTAAGATGTCTGCCTTTTCCTGCCCCCCCCCCCCATAGTCCTCCCTTTCTCTTCTTAACCTTACAATCCCACATCCCTGGTCTTTCTTTTTTCGCTTACATACCTAAACAATGTCTTGTCCCCTTTTGTTACTGCCTTGGCTATTCTCTCTTCAGTTTGAGTCTTTGTGCTTCTTACTGCTCTCTCTCTGTTCCCTCGATACACCTCCTTATCCTCCTCCCTTTGTGTCTCCTTGTATTTTCTGAATGCTGCCCTCTTAGCTTTTACCTTTTCCACCAGCTCTTTTGAGAACTGTAGTGGTCTCTTTTTCCTCTTTCTTTTGCTTCCTTGCTTGATGCAGAGGTTTGCTGCCTTCACTGTGGCCTTTTTTAGTTTCCCCCACTGTTCCTCCACCCCACCAGGTCACTCCTGCCAGTTCATCCCTGTGGCATTCACCCATCTTTTAAAAATCTGCTCTCCTGAAATCCAGGACCCTTGCCTTTTTGTGGATCAGTTCTGCAGCTGTCCTTATATTGACCCACATTGTATAGTGATCGCTGGTCCCCGGGTGGCCCTCCACCCTATCATCTGCAACACTGTCCCTGTTGGTAGGTACCAGGTCCAGTATTGCCCTATCACCAGTGGGTTCACTGACTAGTTGCTTGAGGAACACCCCCTGCAGGTAGTCCAAGATTTTCCTGCTTCAAGCTGAAGGCACCAGTGGGAGGCTCCAACCTTCATCCAGCAGACTGTCCCCCACCAGCAGCACTTCCTCCTTTTCTGCCATCTTGCCAGTGGCTTTCATCAGTACCTTGTCTAACTCCTCCCCTTGTGCTGGACATCTGTAAACATAGAAACATAGAATTTGACGGCAGATAAGGACCGCTTGGCCCACCCAGTCTGCCCATTTCCCTACCTACTGGATAAGCTGCAGATCCTAGTTAACCAGCAGCCTACTTCTTCTTACCCCCACACCCTAGAATTGCCTTATGACTGTCCCATGCATGCTTGAATTCCACCACTGATTTTGACTCACAACCTCCTCGGAGGCGTTCCATGCATCCACAACCCTCTCTGTGAAAAATACTTCCTTAAATTACCTCTGAGCGCGCCCCTCTATCTTCAAATTGTGCCCTCTTGTTCTTGCACACCTCTTTTTTTGAAAGATGCTACCCTCTTGGACTTTGTTGATTCCTTGAGGTACTTGAAAGTTTCTATCATGTCCCCTCTCCGCCTTTCCTCGAGGCTATACATATTAAGCTCCTAAGTCTCTCTTCATATGTCTTCGGTTGCAGACCCTGCACCATTTTAGTGCCCTCCTCTGGACAGCTTCCATCCTGTCTATGTCTTTCGGAGATTGGGTCTCCAGAACTGCACACAGTACTCAGATGGGGTCTCACCAGCTGTCTGTACAGAAGGATAATAACTTCCTGTTTTCTACTGGTGATGCCTCTCCCTATGCATCCCAGTAACCCCAACCCTCCTTGCTGCCCTCTCCATTGCTTGCCACCTTTAGATCATCTGCTATGACTCCCAGGTCCCTCTCCATTTTGTTGTTGTTAGTATCTCACCCCCATTGTGTACTCTTCCCTGGGTTTTGTTTCCCAGGTGCATTACTTGCACTTCTTAGCATTGAATCTAAGCTGCCATACATTTGACCATTCCTCTAACCTTGCCAAGTCCTTCTCATCCTTTCCACCCCACTCTGTGCATCAACTCTGTTGCAGATCTTATGTCATCTGCAAAGAGACATACTTTTCCTTCCAGTCCTTCCGCAATGTAAGCATAAAGACATTGAAGAGGACCAGTCCTAATACTGAACCCTCGGTACCCACTAGTAACCCTCCTTTCTTCTGAGTGGACTCCATTTACTATTACTCTCTGTGTCCTATTCTCCAGCCAATTCTTTACCCAGGCTGTCATCTTGGGACCCACTCCCAGGCTGGCTAACTTGTATATTAATCTTTTGGGTGGGACTGTGTCAAATGCCTTGCTAAAGTCTAGGTAGGCCATGTCCACAGCCCCTCCCTGATCTACTACTTTGGTCACCCAGTCAAAGAAATCTATCAGATTTGTCTGGCATGACTTTCCCGCTGTGAATCCATGCTGCCTAGGGTCCTGTGCCCCTCTGGCCTCTAGATATTCGACAATTCTTTCCTTCAGAAGTGATTCCATCATTTTCCCTATCACTGAGGTTAAACTAACAGGTCTGTAGTTTCCTGCTTCTGCCTTGCTCCCACTTTTGTGAAGGGGAATCACATCTGCCCTCCTCCAGTCCTCGGGTACCACCCGATCCTCCCATGATTTGTTAAAAATGGTAGTCAGTGGTGTCACTAGTTCTACCCTTAGTTCTTGTAGAATTCTGGGATGAATCCCATCAGGCCCCATTGCTTTGTCCACCTTCAGTTTTAAGAGTTCTTTCAGAACCCATCTGTAGATCACATCAGTGTGAACAGAAGCACCAGAAGAGTCCTTGGTGCAGAAACTGAGTCTGTGCTCCTCCGTGGCATTATTCTGAACACATGAAAGACTACTAGGCAGGCTTAGTTTTAAATTGTGTCCCAGCCATCTGCTCACAATGATCTGAATATTATCTCTTTATGTCCTTCTTGCAGGTCAGCAAATATGCATTATTAGCCCCGGAGAAGTTCTCTAAGACCTCCCTTTAAAATGTATTTTCTTTTTATGAGACCCACAGTAGCAGATGAGGCCCTCTGTGCAGCGCCAGCAGCCTCTCTCGCTTCCTCAAAGCTGCTTCTGATTATGTCTCACAGATCTACAGGCAGCTCTGAAAGTCACTCACTTTGTGGTTGAGTGTGGTCACCAGCTGTTCCAGTGCTCACACCACAGAGAGGGCATTGTTGATGGTTGCTGCCAGCAGTTTTATCTCCTGCGGTAGGCCTGGGTTGCTATTGGCCTTGCCTCCTATGTACACCATTTGTCACTGCCTTTTTGGGATTCCTCATAATGTATAATACTAGACATCCTCCTGTATTTGAATCAGGCAATACCACTTAGTAAGGCAAACATTGAGATAAAAGAAAAACAACAACTGATAAAAAGAAACAGTTTGAAGTTCCTAGAGATGGAGCTAGTGGAAAGCTCTGAGAAATGAGAAATTTGTGTAATAAAATGGCACAGATTGCTATAAGTTCTTCTTCTGGTGATAAATTACATCCTAGAGTGCTGAAGGAACTTGCAGATGTCCTGGCGAAACCCCTGGCAGAGCTTTTCACCATCTCTCTGAGGACAGGGTGGGTGCCCCAAGACTGGAAGGTGGTGCATGTAGTGCCTATCCACAAGGGGGGATCAAGGGAGCTGGCAGGGAACTACAGGCCTGTCAGCCTGACATCAGTGGTGGGCAAGGTGATGGAGGGCATTGTCAGAGAGGCTAGGGGGACCTGATAAGTCAGGGTGCCTGGACGATAGACAGCATGGATTCATTCCAGGAAATCGTGTCAGACAAACCTGGTGGAGTTCTATGACTGGGTGACAAGTGCCTTGGACCTGGGTAGACCGTGGATGTCCCTTTCTAGACTTCAGCAAGGCATTTGACTCTGTTCCTCACGTGGGCCTGCTGGATAAGCTAGGAGAAATGGGGTGGGAAACCAGATGATCAGATGGATGAGGCAATTGTCTCCAGGACCAGACCCAGAGGGTCGTAGTTGGTGGGATAGTCTCATCCCCAAGGAGGGTCATTAGTGGGGTCCCACAGGGATCAGTCCTTGGGCCCCTTCTGTTCAACGCCTACGTATCTGACATAAGGACAGGAATCAGGAGTGAGATGAGTCTCTTTGCAGATGACTCGAAACTGGGGGCGGTGGTGGATGGGGAGGAGGGGAGGGTGGCCCTGCAGGGGGACCTGGAGGCTCTGGAAAGATGGTCTAGAAAGTGGAAGCTGAGGTTCAATGCAGGGAAATGCAAGGTACTCCACCTGGGGGTCAGAAACCCAGGCCAAGTGTACACCCTGGGGGAAATACTACAAGTCTCAATGGCTGAGAGGGACCTGGGGGTGGTGGTGGATGTCAAGATGAACAACTCTGAGACTTGTAGGAGGGCAGCAGCCAAGGCCAACAGGATGCTGGGATGCATCACTAGGGGGATCACCTCCAGAAGGAGAGTGATACTCCTCTGTATAACTGCTTGGTGAGGCCGCACCTGGGTACTGCGTGCAGTTTGAGGCCACACTTAAAGAGGGACATTAACCTCCTGGAGAGGGTCCAGAGGAGGGCAACCAAAATGATTTGGGGCTTGGGGGACAGGACCTATGAGGAGAGGCTCGAAGAGCTAAATATGTACACATTGGAAGAGAGAAGGGACCGGGGGGACATGATAGAGGTCTTCAGGTACATGAAGAGGGTAAATAGGGGAGGAACAGTCAGGGTGCTTCGAAGGAAGGAGGAAGGGGCCACTAGAGGGCATGGGTGGAAGCTGGAGGGGGGAAGATTCAGGGGAGAAAGGAGGAGGTGCTACTTCACTGAGAAGGTGGTGGAGCCATGGAATGCACTACCTAGGGGGCTGGTGGAGGCAGAGACAGTGGAGGGGTTCAAGAGGGGGTGGGACAGGTACAGGGGAAGGGTTCAGGAAGCAAAATCCAATGCAGCAAGAATATCCGGAACTGGGAAGGGAGAAGCCAGAGAAGGCAAGGGGGACAGCAAGGTCAGCACCCAGGGTGGGGGCTGACCAAACGAGCAGACACGAAAGACCGTTGGGCCTATTCTGCTGGAATTTTAGTATGTTAGCTCTGATTCCGAGTTCCTTTGGACAGATGCATAGTGACTACTACCCATGTAGATTAACTGAAATTAAACTGTTGAGAAGATGCACATTTTTGAAAATGCATGACAGTTGATGTAAGTGTAGCCGACTGTGGTTGCTAGGATAACTGACAGCCTACAAAAGGTGTTTAGCACACTGCAGCTGGCAGCATCTGATAAGCCGGCCTTTCTTTGTAAACCACTCCTGTTGACCTTTGGCCCCACCCCAACCCCCATCTTGATTGGGTTTAAAGGGAAGATACAGCTAGGTATCATCTGCGTACCAGTGAAAACCCATGTTATACTTTTGTATCCTCATTCAAGTGGAATCAGGAACACTGCAAACAAAGGGGACGAGATGGAACCATGAAGAGCCGGCCTGGTGGCGCTGAGGGTTGAGGCGCTGGACGCCACACCTTGCGCCATGCCAGCGACCCAGGTTTGGGAACGACTCCGGGCGCGGGGAGAGAGGATTGAGCATCCAGGACTGCCTCCTCTCTCGGGGAGAGATCCAGGGTAGCCTGGTGCAGCAGCGCCCCGGTGGATACCTCAGCACTGCTATGCATTTGGGCTCATACAGTACGGGCGGTCGGGCAGCTGCCTCTCTGACTTGGGTGGGAACACCTACGCCGGGCTGGGCGGCATTGCACGCCTCACGCGGGGCATAACTAGAACAAAGGAAAACACGGCCCGGGATCAGGGCGACAGCACCTATCCCCTATGCCACTCGGCCAGACTTCCCTGGCTGGCCTTCAGTTTCCTGGGCCCGCCTCCTCATCCGATGCTGGAGTCTGCCTAGTAAGAGCGCCCTCAAGTAGGAGAGGGGGCGACCCACCCCAGACGGGGTTAGCCGAGGGTGCTGGCATCGGCGACTAAGGAGAGAGGAGGCACAGCTTAGGATCCTCAGGTAGGCAGGATAAGGATGGGATGCCTGAGAGAGGACCTCGGAGCCGTGACGGGAGTGAAACAAAGTTGAAAAATAAAAATAAAATAAAAGATGGAACCGTGAAGGACTCTGCATTCAGTGTCAAGGGGAATACCCAATCCCCCAAACCACTGACTGATGATGATTATCAAGGAAGGATCAGATCCTGCAAAGTATGGTGCTAGCCATACCAGCAACACACCTAGTGCACTCCAAATATTCACAGTGTTCAGCAGTGTCAAATACAGATGATAAATCCAACAGAACCTTGAAGGAACGCTTCTGTGGTCTCTGGTGAAGGGGATCATTGAGAACCCTCACAACGGCTGCCTCTGTGCTGTGCTGAGGACAAAAACCAGAGTGGAAAGACTCGTAGATTTTATATTCTACCAGATGCTCTCTTAGCTGCAAAGCCACCACCTCCTGAATACTTTGCCTTAAAAAGCATGTTAGAGATGTGTCTAAAATTTGAGAAATCATCAGGATCTAAAGATACCTTCTTCCGGATGGTCTGCACCACTGCCTCCTTCAATGCAGATTTGGGAACTCCCTCTTAAGAGGCACTGACGATTTCCATGACAATGGGGCACTAGCACCTTGCTTTCAACCTTCACTGGAGAAACAGGCACTGGGTCTAAGACACAGGAACCAGGGCGTAGGTCCAAGAGCACTTGGCGAATTTCATTCTCCTCATCAGATGGACGTAAACTGTCCCAAGCACATAGAGGTTCAGCTAGCTCTGAGACTTTGCCACTACAAACATGACTAGCAACAGTGGAAGCCATCTCGGCACTAATATCCACAATGTTTGCTAAAGAGATATGACTGACCAACCTGATTCACTCCTAGGATACTTCTCCCTGTCGTTGTGAGAGGCATTCTGGGAGGAGATTGACCCACCACCCTGAAAAGAGTGGTGGATCAGTATGTTTCAGTTGAGATGATGCCTGACAAGAAATTACTTCCTTAGAAGTGAAATTCAACTAGGCGGTGCAGCCTAATGGTTGGCGGATAGAGCTGTAAACCCAGGGACACATGTTTCAATTCCACCACTACTGCTTACTCACTCTGTGACCTTAAACAGTCACTTAACCTTCCTGTGTATAACCTCCTTTCTCTCTCTGCCTTTTACTGCACATGACCCCCTTGAGTTCATTGTAACCTGTCTCAGTCCTTTTTTCTGTATACCCACTTTGCTTCCTCCAGGCTCCTGTTTGCCCTCTGGCTGTAATAGTAGTAGTAGTCTTTATTTGTATGTGGTGCCCTTCCCAGAGGCCCAGGTGCCATTACAAAAAGCGAAATGCAAAAAACATTAAAATGAATTAATACATTAAACAATACCCACTAAAATTGGACAAAAGTAAAAACAATAGCAGTGTGACAGGGAACTCCTGCAACTCTTGAAGACTAACCTTTTCTTAAATCTGTTGCAACAGTTCTTCTATTTCTTAGCCTAATCTATCCATTGTAGTTTCTAGTCCATAAGGTTGGCCACCTATGCCCCCCCATTCTTGACTATGCTACTACAGTGTCCTCTTTAATATTCCTTTTCTCTTTCAGGTCCTCGTACAGAGAGATTATTGTTGTGACCTCTGAGCTGATATAAAGCATCAGGCTGTGTTCTCGATGTTGGAGTTAGTATGCAATGGCACTATGTCATAAAATACTTTAATGTATATACCTTATGTGTATGAAACCTGTAAATGTTGAAAATACCATGCCACTAGGTATTTTTGATAAAGGTAAAAAATTACTAGGGGTTTATATAATAAAAATTAAGTTAATTGTGTTATTTAAAATGCATGTAAATTGCTGTAAACTGAACACGTCTGGAATTTCATGGTGATCTGCGTATATCCCATGATGCTTTGCATTATGGACGTATGTGTGATGTGTTTCTTTGAAACTTGGCTTATTGTCAGTGCCCTTTGGGGTAACCCTTGTATCAGTGCTTCTGCACTGAGGTCCTTTGTCTCTAGCTTGTTTTTTTTATTTATTTGAGCCACCAGCACCCAAGTAAACAAGGCCCACATAGGGGAGGCTGAATCTCGACAGATAAGTTAGATCATAGATCAGTGAGTCAGTAGGTGCTGACTAAGTATAGAAGAAAGACTTGCATAGTGTGTTGCCACAAACAGATGTACTGAAGAAGGAATATGCCATTGCTGAAGGTTATCTCCTGCATTTTGAATAAACATCACACAGAGATTGTGTGTTAAACTTGAAGTTCGGTGTCTGGTCCATCTGTTATCCCACAACCCTCCATAAACAGAATACATAATACACTGGCAACCACCCAGACCCACACTTTCTGAACCCTGCCACTTCTGATCACACACCCCCAACAGCTTTCCTTCATGGTAGGAGGTCTGGGGGGGGGGAGCTATCCTCCACCCCCCCAGTCATACACAGCATCTGGTAGCTGGTGGTGTGGCTGCATTTCTTAGGGCCAGAGTGTACCAGCAACCATCACATAGATGGAGAATGGGATGTTTTCCTGCTCAGTTTTCTCCTTTGCGTCCTCCCGCCTACTAGGCATGCTCAATGTAGCAGCCTTGTGCATACACAGTGCATCCCAGCAGGGGAGCAAGCTGCCTGGTCCTCTGCAATGGTCGCTGTGGTGCCAGAACTGGCAGCCAAACCTCCTCAGCTGAGGTGAACTTCCAGCAGCACTGCCTTGGCCAGGGCCTGCCTCCTGAAGCAGACAAACCAAGTTGGCTTCTGAATTTGTTTCACTTACTCAGTAGTGGCATGTGCTGCCATAGGCCATTGGGGCAGCTGCTTAGTCTCTCTCTCTCTGCCTAATGGCTGCTGCCTCCTGTCCATGTGAAGCAGTTTGGGATACAGTGTGTCAAAAGTATTGTATAACACCAAATTCCTTTCCTTCTCCAACTCACAAAGCATCAATCCAAACAATAATGTCCTTAAAGTTGGGTGATGTCATTTTAGGTTGTCCAGCTGGATTTTTTCCAAGAAAAGCAGTGTTGGAAGATACAGAAGTGTGCAAGGTTTAAACCCTTCGATCCCAGGTATCTGAAGTGGGTCCCTGGTTAACTCACTTGAGGTACCATGCAGGGGAACTCGCATAGTGACTTTCATGTTTCTGATAGAACATGTGCCAACCAGGCAAGCTCTGTATAAGGCATTTGTTCTTCAGGTGACAAGATCAGTGAAAGTGCGGTATAAGGCCTAGAAGTTAGGTTGACCCACCAACAGACAGCTGGGGGGGTCTGAGATAATCTGCCCATAAAGCCCCACCATAACATCTCTTTTATTAAAGCAGCAGTGCATGATAGATAGTGGTAACAATTTTTTGCTCAAGTCTTTTTATTCTATTCTAGATTGCCCTTCTCCAGACTTGTATTGTACCCTTTTTTCCAAATTTGTCTGCTTTACCACTTTTTTGTTACAGTTGAAATAATAAAAGGAGCACTCCTTTTATATGGCTCGTCCAGGTTTTTATTTTCACAACAATTAGTAGAAAGACATTTAGCCACATCCATTCGGCCTAATAACATTTTGCCTAAGGCAACAACTGGCAAAACAACCTCAATACCCACTGGCAGTGGGACATTAATATACTACAAGGCAGCTGAGTGATAAATGATGTTACCCTGTAGTTGTTAGTCACTGCATTAGAGCAAACGTCTTTTAGGCCAAACCAGTATTAGTCCAAATGTCAAAGGCTAAATGTCTTTCTTCCAAATGTTGTGCTACCCAGGTTTTCATCAGTATTCTCCCTTGTTTTTGAATACCCATTGTATAAGATAATTTTTATGTGACTATAATGAACAAGCTTGCAGCAGATACTTCTCCCTGACCTTAATGGACAGCAAGTGTACAGAAACAGCTGAATGTACTGATAAAAACCTGGTCTGAGCTTATATTAAAAGGAGCACTCTTTTTATTATTTCAATTTTGAAAAGTGCTAAAGCAGGCTCAAAATGAGGATAGAAGGGTATCTAACAAGATAAGGAGGTAAGTGACAATCTAATATACAAAAAGTATAGGTCACATTTTCACCGCTATCATGCACTGTTGCTTTAAGCTAAGTAAAATACAATCCAGCACTCTGACATGGAATTTCCATGTGACCTAATAGATATTAGGCCCCATACTCAAAAGTCTGTGTCTTTTACTTGTAAAGGCTCTAACCTGAGCCCAAATTAGTGCAATACCTAAATCTGTTATATTCAAACAAGTTCAGAATAGTGTTGATGCACTAAACTTGTGTGAATATAGCCCCAGAGCGAGCCCTAATGAAGGCCCTAACTGGTGGTCTCGGCACAAAGCACAGCCCCTGCTGGACAAAGAGAAGTATATGTGTAAGATAGGGCCTGCAAGCAGTAAACCTAGTTCAGGAGTCCCAAACCTGTTAGTCCTTTTGCACAAACTTGTTTTATTCAAAAGTTCCTATGCAAATGATCTTTCTTCCCATGCAGGCGCTAAGAAATTATTTGCATTCCATTATTTTTTTTTTTATTTTTTTTTTGAGACAGGGTAGAGTAGGACCCTGTACCATTTGTTTTGGAGAAAGTGTTTAAATGCAGGGATCTGTATTCTTTCCTTTTCTGTCTCTTCTGTCTGGTTGCGCAGCAAATTTTCCCTGTGAGACCTCAGACTTAATCAACCCGACCAGTCTTGCAGTCCTTTGCCTTTCACTCTGTCTCTGTTTCTCTTGCTGTCTGTTTTCCTCCCTTGCATATCTACATCTGGTAATATAAGAATATGTCAAATCAATATATGGAAATGAAACTGATAATGGATCATTTTTGTTTAGAAAATATGGTATTACTGTTGAAATGTGTATATATTAATAATTTGAGATAATTGTAGAAAACTGGAGGTTACTTGAGTACAAATGTCGAGCCTTTTGCAGCTGCTGTGGGGACCTCAGGAAGTTCTCAGTGTTCTAGCAGCTCCTGAAATTTACAAAGAACAGGATGCTTGCAAAGGATGGGGTTGAAAAGACTTATAAAAACAGCTAAGCTGAGCTGCAAGAGAGATTTTTTACAATAAATATTTTATTTTTGCTTCTGTATATAGTTATTCTGAACAGGTGTATTTTATTTTATGTTCCTGTAACTACAAATAAACAGTTTTGTGGAATTTTGCAACTACTCCTGGATTTTCTCTATGCTTCCTAACCTGTGCCTCAACGACAATTTTATGTTAGTATTTTTGGCTGGGAAAAGCACACTGAGCAGAAGCTCATTTCCAGGTGTGTCCCAAGAGCATAGGGAGGTAAAGTAACTTTCTCGCGGTCTCGCAGTTTGTAAGTGGAGATTATGGAATTCAAACCCAAGTCAGCTAAGTCTCCAGGTTCACAGATTAGTACTCTAACCTCTAGGCTATACTACCTTGCAGTTGTGGCCTCATTAACCTTGAGGCCCTAGCTTTTGCTCCACAGATATCATAGATGACTGCCTCTCCCCCAGGCACCTGTGGTGCCATGTTTCCTAAAACAATAACACCCAATCCCATAATCTTTTTATATTTTAATATCTCTGGTAGTCTAATGGCATCCTGTCTCACCTGATCCCTGTTGGTGGAGTTATTGTATTTCAGTATCCCTGGTGTCTAGTGGCTCACCTTCCCAGTCCTGCTAGTCAGTTTCATCCCTGACCTCGCGATGGCAAATGGAACAAACTCATATCTCACCGCCATCTGCCTCAGATGTACTGGTTCCACTATGTAGTGTATTTAGCAATGCAGTATTTACCTGATATCTACTGAAAGTTCATTCATTTAATTTTCAATAGACATCATGCAAGTACTGCATTGCTATACAGAGCTGTAGGTAGGTTTGTGCCTTTACCACCGCCAGGTCAGGGATGTGTACTGACTAGCACTTAGTCTTGAAAAGTTAGCTGCATTTGAGATATGGAGAGTATTTACTCCATTCAGAAGGCACTGTATAGGTAGGGACAGTGGCACATCATTATCCAATGCTCTTAGCAGTCTCGAGGAGTGCAATTTGGGGGGGGGGCGCCACAGGCATGGCAGATGATGCCTGCCTATTAAGTGAGGAGCAGTGGTTTTTACAAGGGCATAATAGCAATTTGTTAACAACGGTAGACATTACAGTCATGAATTTCTTATAAATGTGACTTATTACAAGAATTATCTACATTTTCATGGCTTTGAGAGGCATTATGTTGTTTTAGTAATAATACGAGTGCCTTAGAGAAATCCTGTTAGCCTCAAATAGCGATTTCTCATGGATTATCTGTTTTCATTCAGTATTGCTATTTTCGTGTGTGTGTGTGTAAATAATGCAAGATTGTAAATAGGCTTGCCTTAACTGGCCTGTCCTGTATAGGTATAAACTGTAGTAGCCCCTTTACCATTGCCAGTGCTTTTAACAGACACCTTACAGACTTAACTGCATACACCTGGAAGATTAGGCCCTCCTGTGACATTGTACCTTCCATGCCCTCTCTATCCCCCCCCCAACTACTTCCCTTCTACCTAAAAACAGTATTCTTAAATGCCATCCAAAATATCCTGGCCAGCCTACCCCCTGTACTAGCATTGGTTACGATGGTCTTAATCCCAAACTTCTTAATCTCAGTCTCCCTATTATGGCCACTATGGTCAGGTATATCTTCAACCCACTTGCCTCTGGCGGCCCCCTAAGCGGGGAAAATAGCCAGAGTAGTCCCTGTCCCCAAACCAGGAAACAACATATGCATAAACAACTACGTCCCCTTGCTATATTGCCTACACTCAGTAAGCTGCTTGAGCATGTTGTCACGAAGTGGCATACTGACTGTCTCTATTTGCATAATATACTCACACCTGAACAGCATTGCTTTCATAAGGATAACAGCACATCCACAGCCCTTACAAAGGTGGTAACTGAAATTAAGTCATCCAGGGCCAAGGCTTTCTTACTGGTGGCTCCATTGTCAACTTGTCTAAAGCATTCAACCTGGCCGATCATACCTTTCTTTGGCACAAACTGCATACCTTGGTCTGTCCATGCACGAGTTGCATAGATTAACCATTACCTTTCAAATTGGAACTAAGTTGTCAAATTTATTAGACCTATCTCGCACTCCTGCCCCTGTTAAGCTTTGCCATTCCCAAGGCTCCATACTTGGTCAAATCCTTTTCTCCTTTTGTAAATAACCTCCCAATTCCATAATTTAATGTATCACCACCCATCATGCGGACAACCTGGTACTGCTCTCAGGCACAAAAAGTATAAACTGCATATGCTCAAAACTTGCTCTTGACATCATAAACTACAAACATGGCTCTCTGAACACAAAATGCAAACAGTGATCTTTGGATCTCTTGCCAAAATTATTTATTTATTTATTTATTTCAGTTTCAGAATTACAGCCTTTGAGCCAAACTGGCTCTTTTACAGAGGCTCCCAGTCAGTAGAAGAACAGACAAAAACAATACATTTTACATCATATGACGAGAACATACAATAGCCAAGTGATAAGACTATTTTACAAGCAAGATAAATGTGGAGTATAACCTCAAATACAAATACTTTTATTACAGAAATATTTCTAGTCTATAGGTCTAGTTACTAAGTGCAGGTTGCTTGTAGTTGGCAGCCAAACTTGGCTTTGTTAAAGAAAAGGGGAGTAGGTATGGAGAGTATTGGCATGGGTACAGAGGAGACATATTGTATAATGTTATTAGGGGATAGGAGAAGGGGGTATGGTGATGAGGGAGAACAAGCTGATAAGTGCTGTATGCACGGGGCAGCCTAGGGGAAGTATAAACTGAGGGGAGGGGGTGAGAACTCGGGGGGCGAGAGGGATAAGAGGTGGGGGGGGGGTAAGAGTTGGAAGTCTAGGGCAGGGGATGGAACTCCACTGTCCATTAGTGTCTTGATGGGACCACCCTAAGTGTTATGTCATCATTTAAGTATCTCTGTGTCACCTTGGACCCTCACCTTGATTTCTCCATGCACATCCTGAGTACTTGCCATGCAGTAACACCAAACTGGGTATGGCATATTGAACCAAACACTGCCTAACACCAGCTGCCCACCTAGCCTTTGCCATGGGTGTCCTCCCTACCCTTAGCTACAGGGTAATTGTTTTCTCCCTGGCCCCCAAATCCTTTTTATCAAAATGGGATGTTGCTTACTGTACAACAACATCTGCAGATCTGCTGTCTCACTAAACCATCTGAGACACCACTATGACCTCGACAGCTACCTTGGATGGGTAGCCTCATCAGTCACGTGTTTGCACTGAGGTGTTTCCCCAGCCCCCATTGCAGCCCTTCAACATTTCTAATACCTCACATATCTGCTTAGATCAAATGACAGGTCCTTGACTGTCCCTAAAACCTCCACTAACAGGGACCAAGCCTTGTCTGTTACTGCTCCAACTCTGTGGAATTATTTTCTGTCCTCTGTCTGAAGTTCCCCCTCACATTGACAGTTTAGAAGATCTCGTTGGGACTACCTGAAAGTTTTTTAGACCTGTAACTGCACTTGATCTATATCATGTTACTTGGTTTGCTGTTATGTTACTTGTTTTGCTGTCATACTACTTGTATATTTCTGCTCTAATGCCTTGTTCTTACATTTTTTGCTTGTTGATAATTCTGAAGCTGCCTCTGTATCGTTACTATTGACAATGTGTTTTATTTCTCCTATGTACTTGTGGTGTAATCTCCTGAGTCGTACCTGAAAATAAGCATGAAGGTGTCTGCTGTGCTTATCTGGTCAATAAAAAGTTAATAAATAAATATCCTAGATAGAAATAAAACCCATTCATTCATTCATACCCAATAATATATCACACCCTGGAGTGTCTTATTGTGATTATAATTGGTGGCTATATCCTATACCAACCTGAAACCAGTACTGTAAAAGTCCCTTAAAGAGGGACTCTGGTCAGAATTTCTGGCATCAGTATATTCAAAATTTGGATCAGCATATCCTCAATCAGCCTCATGCCAAAAATGAGATCTCCTAAGTTTCTTTGTTAAAAAGTTACAAGTCATTTTACAACTCTAAGTTCACTGCATGTTTAAAAAAATAGTTTCAGTGAAGAGCTGTTGATGATGTCATTCCCTGAACTCACAGTTAGTCCTCCCTGTCAGCAAGCTTATAGGATCTTTTCTCCAATGTTTAAAAATCATGTGCAGTGGTTTTCACAAGTAAAACAGGCAGCACCATTCAATAAACATTGCTATAAAAACTATGCATGTTCCAGGTTTTGTAACAAAGTTGACAAATGTGTATGTTCTGTGCCTTTTTGGTGTGGTCCATTTCTCCAGGGTTGCTGGATGCTGAGTCATAGCACTTTGCTGTGAGGTTTGCAGACTGGATAACTTTTTGATATGGTGAAAGGCTGTCATCATTCACACCTGTCATTCAACTGAGGTGATTTCTCAGGATGGTACTTTACAACAATGGTCCCATCTCCCTGTAAATGGGGTTGGGAGAGGTAATGATGTTTTGAAACCTTACTAAGAGTTTCTATGTAGTAGCCAGCACAGTGTTTTCTCCCTGGCAGGCTGTTACTTGACCTACATTCAGGCTCATCTATTTTTAATCCATTTTACCAGGGCTAACACTTCCATCCCTAATATGAATTAACACAGATAAGGCCCATATTAAATGTATTGTAAAGCAGACAGTGACAAACAGCAATGAAGTTACCAACATTACAATACTAGTAGCAATACAACTTTGTAACAGGCACAGTGTGGAGTAGCACCCCAAATGGTATCAGCAGTCTGGAGGCATGCTGACTCAACATCCAGCAACCTTGAAGAAATGGACCACATCAAAAAGGCACAGAAAATACAAATTTGCCATAACTTTCTTACAAAACCTGAAGCACACATAATTTTAATAGCAATGTTTATTGAATGGTGCTGCCTGCTTTACTTGTGAAAACCACTGCGCTTGGTCTTTAAACTTTGGAGAAACAGGTCCTCTAAACTTGCTGAGAGGGAGGACTAGACTCAGTTAAAGTTATGACATCATCACTGGCTGATCACTGAAACTCACTTTTTTGAACAGGTAGTGAAATCAAGGTTACGAAATGGCTCATAACTTTAAAATGAAGTAACGTAGAAATCTAATTTTTGTTATGAGATTTATTGGGGGTATGTTTATTCTAATTTTGCAATGTATCACTTTTGGCCCGATTCCCTCTTTAATACAGAGCTGTGATGTCAAAACCATGTATTACAGTATTTTTACACTCTTGTTTTTAAACTGAGGCTGACTCACACCATTTTAATGGGGTGCAATCAGCATCTGAAGCCATTAGCTATAAAAAAAAATGTTACTATTTTTTTTTACACACCGTTGGTGTGTCATGCCAGTACAAACTACCCAAGTGGTTCACAGTATGTAGCGCTGCACACCTTGGTTGTGTTAAAAAAGAACCTTGTAATAGACTGCTACCCATGCATTATTCTATATATTAAATGACCCCCCAAAATTTGAATGTGACAGATCTTGGTAACTAGTTCTGACCCGTGATGGTATACAGTACTGAGATATCATTACAGGTCAAAAACTGCTTCAGCCAATCAGCTTGCAAGATTTCTTCTATCCATTTTATAACTGAGCTTCACAATAGAGCACTCCAGAGCTGTTTGTGAAAACATAACTCTGATGTGTGTTGAGAAATAAAACTTAGCAACTGTGCAATTTTTCATGGAATGGCGATTGTCACCTAGTTTGTCATTCTGAACCTAGATTCACTTGGCAAAGATCTTGGTTTCAGCACTTCGTCAAAAATAAATGCTCTTTGTGAGAAATGTGTCTAACAAAATGGCACAGATTGCTATAAGCTCTTCCTCTGGTGCAGCTCTGATTCCGAGTTCCTTTGGACAGTTGCATTGTGACTACTACCCACATACATTAACTAAAATTAAACTGTTGAGAAGATGCACATTTTTTAGCTGCATGACAATAGATGTAAGTGTAGCTGGCTATGGTTGCTAGGATAACAGAGAGTCTACAAAGGTGTTTAGTACTCAAGCTGGCAGCATCTAATAAGCCAGCCTTTCATTGTCAACAGAGCTTCAGTGCTTGTTTTTAATTTAATATCTGAAACAAAGAGCAGATGCATGTTAGAGAGTCCATTATTGCGTATTAAAATCCATAAATATGACACTTACTGATGGCTCCCATATGTTTTACAGTAGGCCAGTGCAAAGCAGGAAAGGCAGTGTATGTTCTTACATAAAAGGCAATGTATATCCAAGAAGTCAGGGATGCAAAAGCTGACACACAGCTGCATATTGCACAGGGGGTCAAAGAAGGGCTTTTCAGATACATTAGGAAAAAAAAGAAAGATGAGAGGTGGAATAGTAAAGCTTTTGAAGGGGGAAGGGTAATTGAGGAGGACAAGCAAATGGCAGCCATTCTTAATGACTACTTCTGCTCTGTATTCACAGCAGTGCATAGTGGGCCTGTGCTGGAAAGTGTCATAAAGGCTTCCGCTAGGGGTATCCCAGAAATGGAGGAAGTGGCATTTATGGAAGAAATGGTCAGAAAATGGCTTGTAGCCCTAAAAATAGATAAGGCTCCAGGTCCAGATGGCTTGCACCTGAGGGTGCTCTGGGAACTAGCATCCGAACTAGCTGAACCCCCATCAGAGCAGTTCAGTAGCTCAAAGTAGTCAGGGGTGGGTACAGAAGACTGGAGGGTAGAGGACATAGAGCGGGGGGTGGTGGACATGGCCTGTCTGACCTTTAGAAAGGCCTTCAACACTGTTTCTCACAGGAGATGGATAAAGGAACTGAGCAGCCTAGGGGTAGGACCCAAAGGGGTGAATTGGGTTAATGAATAGGCAAAAGAGGGTGTTAGTTAATGGCACTCACTCTAATGAGGTAGAGTAACCAATAGAGAGATGCAGGGCTTAGTACTGGAACCGTCCTCTTCAGTGTCTTCATAAGTGACATTGTGGGAGAACTGAAGGGAAGATATTCCTTTTGCAGATGACGCCAAAATCTGTAAGAGGGTGGACACTCAGGAGGGGTGAAGAGACTGTGTAGGGACCTTGGGAAACTCAAGGAATAGTCAAGAGCATGCAAATTGGAGTTCAGTGTCAAAGGTGCAAAATCATACACCTAGGCATAGGAACTTGGGAGATAAGAATGGGATGGTGGGGGAGATACTGACAGTCACTAAGCAGGACGGGACCTTCATCTTATATCTGATGACTTTAAAGTAGCAGGGTAGTGTGACAAAGCAGTGGGTAGGGCCAGTGGGACGCTGGGATGTGTGTGACAGGGTTGAATATGGCTCTGTCCCACTTGTTATGCAGAAAGAGTTTAAATGCAAGGAGCTGTTCTATTCTCTTCTTTTCTGTCTCTTGTCTGTCTGGTTGCGCAACCAGATTTTCTCATGAGACCTAGGACATGATCACCCCAACTTGCTGTTCTGTCTTTTCTTCCCCCTTGCATATGTGCTGGTATAAAAATATATGTGAATCATTATGTGAAAATGTAACTGATACTGGGATCCCTTTGTTTAAAAGTGTATATAGTTATACTGTTGAAATGTATATAGTTATACCATTGACATGATTGCAAAAAGCTGTTTGGAACTCAGGGGGTTAACCTGTTTGCAAACTCTCTAAGAAGCTGTAAGCAAGAGGTCAGTTTTGGGTCTCAGTGTTCTTTTTGCTGCACTTGTTGAAACTTACAGGAACACTGTGTGAGAAGCATGCTATTTTCTTAACGAGCTCCTGCACAGACTTATAAAAAGAGCTACAATATTTTGCAGAAGAGAGACACAGAGACTGAGAGAGTGAGATTGGAAATTGAGAAGAAACCGAGATGGACTTTCTCTGTTTATACTGCCTTTGTAAATAGTTATATTGAACAATTTTATTTTTTTTATTTTACTGTTATTAATAAAACTCTTGTTACGAATTTTACAACTGCTCCTGGTTTTCCTATGCTTCCTGACCTGTGCCTTGAGGACAGATGGTGTTAGAGTGGGATTTACGCTGTGCATACTCTAAGCCAGGAGTTTTGTGTGTGAGTACTAGACTTGGTACCAGGGAAGCATAGAAGAAAGGTATGGATTCCTGCAGCAGCAAGTCCAGGAGTGGTAACCAGGAGAACAGCAGCAAACTAGCAGAGACAGAAGTCCAAGCTAAGACTGTACAGCTAGCACCAGTTATAGAAAAAGAACAGGTAGTGACAGAACCTGAAAGCCTGACTGCCTTTTTCAAATGGTGGGCTTTACAACAAAAAGAGATGGAGAAATAGAGAAAAGAAGAAATGCAACAACTCGAAACAGCAGAGAAAAGAGGAGCTGCAGCGACAGGAACAGTGGTGGCTGGATGCCTTGCAAGCTATCAAAGGCAGAGGATCTGGCACAGATCCAGATGAGCAATAGGACACAGACAACTTGAAATACATTAAACTTACAACGTTGTGTCCCTCCGATGATAACAAAGCATGCCTGACAACTTTTGAAAGGGTTGCCACAGCCTGCCAGTGGCCAAAGCAGCATTGGGCAGTTAGAGTGGTATCTTACTTGGTAGGGAAAACCAAACTTGCTTACAGCAATATGGACACTGCACAGTCAGAAAACTATGGCCTGGTGAAAAGCGAAATCCTGAAAAGGTATGACATCTCCAGAGAGACCTACAGGCAGAGATTTTGGTCTCTGAAGTACAACTCAGTCAACAATCCTCAAGAAGCCTTCACCCTACTCAGAGAACTCTTGATAAAATGGCTCCAACCAGAGGGCAAAACAGTCCCACAGATCATCGACACATTTGTAATGGAGCAATTCATCAACATCCTGCCAGTAGATTTAGCAGCTTTGAGTGAAAGAACACTGACCAGAAAGTGGTGAAAAGGCTGTTTCTTTGGCTGAAGACTACCAAGTGGCCAGATAGATGTCATAGCAGCAATGTAACAGCCAAGCACTGGTAAGACATTCTTTTCCCATTTAAACTCCAAGTTTGATAAGAACTCTAGTGGGGGTAACAAATCTGCGTCCAAAGACTTTATTTGCCATAACTGTAATAAGCGAGGTCATATTGCAAGACATTGCTGTGGTAAGAAGAGTGACACTGGAGCAGATTTGTCTTTAGCAAACTGGGGCAAGTACTTAACTGATGTGAAGGTGGGAGATAAGACTGTGAATGGACTTATAGATTCGGGAAGCAAACAGACCCTAGTGCATATTGAAGTGCTGGAAAACAATGTCCAAAAGGACCAGATACTGGTGTCATCTGCATCCACAGGGACACTCAATACTATCCCACCAGCCAAGTGACTCTGACTTTTAATGGCATGTCACACCAAATGAAAGTGGGGGTAGTACCTAAGTTACCTGTACCTGTGATTATTGGAAATTACTTTCCAGGATTTACTGAGTTAATCAAAGCAGGAGTAAATCCTGATGTTTCAACAGCTGTGGTGACAAGAACTCAGGCAAAGAAAATCTCAGATGGTGGAGACTCTTTTCCTTTCACTGATTTTGATTCTGACTTGTTTGAGCACAACCCAAGATCCAGAAATCCAGGAAAGAAAGATGACACCTGAAGAAACAGTGGCAGCAAAAGACTGAAGGACATAAAGGATTAACATATGAAAATGCTGAAACTAAACTGATCACTGATTATGATTTTCTTTCAGAACAAGCTAACAATGTTCTCTCCAGGGTTATTTCAAGCAGCTGGGGTGAAACAAAACAGGGTGAACCTATGTTTAAAAAAATGTAATGGGCAACTGTACAGAGTTTGTTAAACCTCAGACACAGGACCAGACAGAACAACTGGTTATACCACAAAAAGTATAGATCTGAGTTGTTACAGGTAGCACATGATAGTCCTATGGCTGGTCATTTAGGTAGAGACTGCACCCTTGCCAGACTGCTGTACAGATTTTACTGGCCAGGAATTCCATGAAGATGTTGCTATCTATTGCAGTTCTTGTGCTGAGTGTCAGAAAGTAGCCCCAGTGACTAAAAAGACAAGGTGCCCCTACTCTTGATAGATGTGACATTTGAGAGAATTGCAATGGATGTGGTTGGTCTCTTAGACAAAATAAGAGAAATCAGTTTATTTTGGTAGTATGTGACTATGCTACTCGATACCCAGAGGCTGTTCCTATGTGTTCTGTCACACCCCAAACATTGCAGCAGAGCTTGCCAAAATTTCAGCAGGGTGGGCATACCAAAGAGATTATTACTGATCAGGGTAGTCATTTTGGTGCTGCATTACTGAAGGAGCTGTACCGACTATTAGGTATCACTGCCATAAACCTTCCTTTATCACCCTCAGACAGATGGTCTTGTTGAGCATTTTAGTCAAACCCTAAAATACATGTTAAAAAGGTTTGTAAAAGGGGTAGGGAAGACTGACTCATTACTTGCCTTGCCTACTTTTTGCTTTCAGAAGCGCCAGCATCTACAGGTTTTTCATTATTTGAAATGCTGTATGGTAGACAACCTAGAGGGCCACTAGATGTAGTAAAAGCAACTTGGGAAGATAACCCCCATCAGAAACAATCTATTACATCTTATATGTGTGCCCTAAGAAACAAGCTGTCAAAATATGTTGAAATCGCCCATAGCAATCAAGAAGAGGCCCAAAACCAACAGAAGGTGTACTATGACCATGGGGTAAAAGAAAACGTTTTTGAGCCAGGTGAAAAGGTCTTGCTACTGTTACCCACTACAGAAAATAAATTGTTACTGAAGTGGCAGGGGCCTTATAAAGGGCTTAGACATACTGGCACAATTAACTGTGAGATTTAGACAGCTAATAGGAAAAATCCTACAAGGATATTCCATGCTAACCTCCTCAAGAAATGGGTTGAAAAAACACCAAAAGCTGTTTTGCTAGTTTTACCAGAAACTGAAAAAGAAGATATTAATGTAGCTTATGATAGACTAGAACAAACTGTAACTGCTGATGCTGTATAGGAATGTTTCCTTAACCTCCAAACAAACCGCAGACATTTAAACTTGCTAAAGACATTTAATAGTACTTTTACCACAGTACCAGGTCGAGCAAAAGGTGTCGAGCACGAATAGTGACAGGGAATGCTCACCTATTAGGACAAAAAAAGACATACAGATTAGCAGAGCGGTTAAGAGCAGATGTGGTTAAGGAAATACAAAAATATTAAAGAATTGGGTATCATAGAAAAGTCGAGAAGTGCTTGGTCATCACTAATGGTGATTAAACAAAAGAAGGAGTGTGTGAATCTGCCTTGATTTTAGGAAACTTAAACAAGTGTCAGAATTTGACAGTTATCCTATGCCCAGAATAGATGATTTGGTGGACAGACTGGGAAGTGCCAAGTGTGACGCTCTACCCCTGCTTCTGGTTACTTGTATGATATTTATATCATAAATAACTGGTCTGTGTATGAAATTGTCTCACACAAGTTAGCAGACTTGGCCTGTACCTTTAAAGGTCAGTAGCTGGAACTACAGGATGTAATTAAACTGACCAGGGGAACCAGTTAATTAACTGACTTTCTTACAAAGGGCATTTTATTACCTTGTTATGACCTGCCCAGGCTTTTGAAGTTGAGCCCAAACATAAAGTTTATGATGTAACAGGATGAAGAGTAATTTGGTAGGTTCCTCTCAAAATTTAACATGCAATCAAGAAATAGTGACAAATGGTAGGATTGTTAAGTTCAAAGAGAAATGTTTGATTAAAGAATGTCATATTTAGCAAATGTTTTTTCTGATGTTACCATTAATTAATAATACCTCCTGGTAGAAATTATGTTAGAATTAATTCTAAAAGGAGGAGCTAGCTGACTCACCAAAAGAGGGTGGGAGATGGGAGAAATGAACCTGTATCTAGGAATATGTGACATACACAAAACCAAAAGAGCTCACACTAGAATGAGGTGCCATGGAAAACTTTAAAATGAAAAACACAAATCCAGGCACTCACCACCACAAAAGAACTGGTCCAAGAGAAAGAAACATTTTAAAAAGTTTGTTCAGTCGCTTGACGCGTTTCTGGTCCCACTGGACCCTTTATCAAAGGCTAAATAAAGCAAAGAAGCACATACATACATATATATATATAACCGTACAATGAAACACATGACAAATTACATCAATTAAAAAAGTATCAATAGGATTTGACTAACAATGAAGCAATACTAAATTTCTGTATGAGGTTTAATTTATCGAACAGGCAAAGTCTATCACTTTAAAAAACACTCAAATAAAACAAATAAAGAAGAGCAGCAGTGATAAATAACAATCATTCAACAATGAAAGGCAGTATTAAATCAAATGCATCTAATAGATATACCCCATTTATAATAGAAATCCAAAGAAAAGAAATTGAGATTTGATTTGAGTTCTCTCAATGACTAACGTCTTTCTTCTAGAAAAGGTGTTAAATCAAAATTACCATTTAGCCCAGGGTTAATAGTTACTTTCAACTGCAAATCAAAAGCTTCTCTCTTATGGATAAGATTTCTATAATTCGCCCTCCCCAGGTTTTGAGACACTTTGTCAGTGGCCATATACTTAAAAGAATGTATACAGTTATATTTTACATGCTGAAATATGTGCTGCCGTAGCATATAATGGATCTTCCCTTCCTATAGCTCGTTGATGTGTCTCGAAAACCTAAGGGGGGGCAATTATAGAAATCTTATCCATAAGAGAGAAGCTTTTTGGATTTTGCAGTTGAAAGCAACTGTTAACCCTGGGTTAAATGGTAATTTTGATTTAAAACCTTTTCTAGAAGAAAGACGTTAGTCATTGAGAGAACTCAATCAAATCCCCAATTTCTTTTCTTTTTGTTTGGATTTATGTTATAAATGTGGTATATCTATTAGATGCATTTGATTTAATACTGCCTTTCATTGTTGAATGATTGTTATTTATCACTGCTGCTCTTCTTTATTTGTTTTATTTGAGTGTTTTTAAAGTGATAGACTTTGCTTACTGGTGGGCTATAGGCCCTTATCTGCCGACACTATCTATGTATCTATAACTTACAAGCTCAAATGGCAGACTGGGTGGGCCATAGGCCCTTATCTGCCGACACTAATTCTATGTATCTATGCCTGTTAAATAAATTAAACCTCATACAGAAATTTAGTACTGCTTCACTGTTAGTCAAATCCTATTGGTACTTTTTAACTGATGTAATTTGTCATGTGTTTCATTGTATGGTTTTATATATATATATATATGCATGCTTCTTTGCTTTATTTAGCCTTTGATAAAGGGTCCAGTGGGACCAGAAAGCATCAGGTGATTGAATAAACTTTAAAATGTTTCTCTCTTGACCAGTTCTTTTGTGGTGGTGAGCCTGGATTTGTGTTTTTCATCAGAATATGTGACATACCATCTTGGGATCTGAGACAGAAAGTTCTTACTTAAACTCGCTTAGAAAGGCAATACTTAGAAAGAAATTAAGTCTTTGTGGTAGGAGTGTTTTGTCTGTAACTTCCTGTTTATTTTACATGATTGTATGCTGTATGATATATTATTCTGTGTTTAATTTTACCTTTTCATCATATTTTTAGTAAATAACCATTTTTTTCAAATGTTGCCTGGGTGTCTTCTCCTTTCTTTTTGCATGTGATGTATAGGTGGTTAAGTCTGACAGCTGTTAAAAAGCTTGATTGTGTGCTGAGCTTGTATAATAAGGTAAGAATATACCTAAGATCTCTTGTAGAGTTTTAAGGTTTCATTCTGGATCCCTGGTTGGGTGCCCCTGGTGAAAGATTGTACTGCAGTCCCAATGAGGGTACATATCTGAGACTGTACATTGGGTATGCTAGCATAAGGTTCACAGTTTAAATCCTCCAGAACCCAAAGCTAAGGGTGATTTGGACCCAAAGCAGACAGGAGGGTTACCCTGTTTGTTACCTGTTCACACTATTGCACTCTGAGGTTGTCACTGTGGGAACAGAGGGCCTGACCTGTGGAGTGCGTTTGTAAAAGATTTGGTTGGCAGCAGTGCAATAAAGTATTGGTAACACAAGCTTTAATAGTTCAATGAGTCAGCTTAATACTGTACAGCTCACTTGCAAAATAAGGCAGTGATTTATTTTTAAAAATGTAAACAGAGCTATATCATTTTGCTTAGAGTCAAAGTTTCTACCCGTTTTAATTTTTTCTAAAGTGCAAGATAGAGTAGCCATAGTTAGGGAAGAAGATGGCTTCCAACTACAGCGGTACACTGCAGACTACTTGAGGCAGTTGTGCCAGGACAGAAGGGGCCAGTATGAGGGGAAAGCCAACAAGCAGAACGTCAAGGGTGCTCTGATGGCAGCAGATGCCCAGAGCCTCAAGTCATAGTCTGTGACTGAAAAGGACCAAACCTTGGGAGTGGAGGGGCCAGAGTCCAGTGCAGTGTCCGGATCCAGTGAGGAGGACAGCAGGGACAGTGCAAGCCAAGGGCCACAGCAGAAGGGGAAGGTCACCAGCATTCTGGAGCCGGAAGCAATCAGGCTACAGATGGAGTTGCGGAGGATGGAGCTGGCGTTCCAGAAAGAAGAGAGACGAGAGCAGCAAGCCGCAGAGGAGAAAAGGGAGTGAGAGCAGCGAGAATCGGAGCTAGAACAGCAAGAGGCTGACCATGAAGAGTGTGAGCGCCAGAGGCAACATGAACTGGAGAAGCTATGACTACAAACCCTAGCACCAGCACAGGTAAGTGGCTTGGGTTTAACTGGAACTACAGGACTAGGTTACAAATTAAATTCTAAATTGATAGCCGAATTTAAAGAGGAGGAGAATATGGATGGCTTTTAAATTCCTTTGAAAAAGTTTGTATTCAGGCAAATATTCCTAGAGAGTCCTGAGCTTCCAGCTATCCCCACTACTTACTGGGAAAGCTCAGGATGCATTGGGTCAAATGGACAATGAGGACAGTAATGATTACAGCAAACTTAAACTGCACTTTTAAAATGTACGATTTAAATGCAGAAGCATACAGAGCTAAATTCGTGAAGCTCAGGAGAAGCCCTGACAACAGCTATGAAGAGCTAGCCATGAAACAACGTCAGTTTTAAACTGTTAGTGGGAAGGAATTGAAGCAAACTCTGTAGATAAAATTGAAAATGCTGTATTGTTAGAGGAGTTTTTTGCATGCCAGCAGAGCTGAAAACCTGGCTGGAGGACAGAGATCCAAAAACAGTAGGAAGCTGCTGAATCTCGGACCGCTATGCAAGAGCAGACCTGCCCTGAGAGCAAAAGGGGCAGGGGTGGCAGCACAGAAAAGGAAAAGCACGCCTTCAGGGCAGCTAAAACCCTCACTACCTCCACTGAAACTGATTAGCCCCAGGTTTCAAAGAAAATATTTTTTTCTGAGAAAAGAAACAAATGTTGGGTTTGCAAAGAAGCTGGGCATATAGCCAGACAGTGTCCCAAAAGGACGAGGAACACACAAAGTGGTGCTAGGAAAGAAGTGGGTTGTTTGTGTGTCCCTGAAAGCATACCTGTAAACATGAGGGAACACATGCGCCCAGTCACTGTGAATGGTGTACAGACACAAGGGTTAAGAGACACAGGGGAATCCCTGAAGTTGGTAAAGGGATCTGGTAGAGACTGGTCAGCTTATACCCAATAAATTTGTAACTGTACAGGGGTTCACTGGGGAGGAGAAAACATTGCCACTTGCTAATGTTCTCCTAGACTGGGGTGAGATGGGGAACTGTGCAACAGGTTGCAGTAGCAGAAACTTTAGCAGATGATGTAATTCTTGGCAACAATCTCAAACCGGGGATGGTGTGTGCAGTTACCCGTAGCCAAGTGGCAAAGGAAAACTGTGGTGCCCCAGACCCCATAGAAGCCACTGTAGAAACCACACTGCGAGGCTGGTTCTCAGCCTGTGTTCCGATATGGAGACTAATGAAAGGAGGGTAGAAATTCCTCAGTAGCAGCTAACCAAACAGCTACGGAGGATGACCCATTGTCAGAGGTTAGGATTACAGTGATCCTGAGTGCCCTGACACTAGAGCTAGGGACCCTAGTTTAGAGACTGAAGGGGACCTGTCCCATGCTGTGGGAATGTGTAAGGAGTTTGCAGCTGCTCAGAAAGTGATCGAGTCTAGAGAAGCTGAGGGCTTGGGCAGAATCTGACGGAGTAACAGGAGGTGACGGAACATAAAGTTTATTGGGACAATGGACTGATGTATACTCAGGATGCTAAGACAGTGGGAGGGGTGATAGGCAGGTAGCTTGTCATTCCCCAGGAGTACTGTGAGCAGTTGCTCGAGACTGCACACCATGTTCCCTTGTCTGGTCATCTGGGAATCACACCAACTACACAGCGGTTGGCCCAGAATTTCTGATGGCCCAACTTCACCCAGCAGGTGAAGGAGTATTGCAAGTCTTGTCACTGGTGCCAAGAAATAGGGAAGGCAGATAAGAAAACCCAAGCTGCCCTAATTCCATTGCCCATAGTGGAGGAGCCATGCTGTGTACTTGGATGATGTTGTGGTGTACCATCCAGACTGGAAAAGCCACCTGGAACACCTATGAGCAGTTATCCAGTCTATCAAAAAGGCAGATCTGACAATTAATCCTACAACGTGTGCATAGGGCATGCAGGAAACCAGATATTTGGGCTATGTGTTGGGAAATGGAGAAGTCAAGCCAGAGGTTTTCAAGATAGAAGCTGTAGCTAACAGCCCTGTCCCTAAAACAAAGAAGCATGTCAGGTTATTTTTAGGGCTAGCTGGTTATTGGAGATTTGTTCCCAACTTTGCCCAGTTAGCTACTCCCCTCACTGAACTCACAAAAAACAGTACCTGAATAATGTGAAATGGTCCACAGAGTGTGATGAAGCTTTTCGGGCCATTAGGGCTGCATTATGTTCAGCCCCTGTTTTAAGAAGCCCAGACTTTGAGAAACAATTTCTGTTACAGAGATGCATCAGAGGTATGCCTAGATGCAGTCTTGTTGGGTCAGCATATAGATGGAAAAGAACATCTTATTCTATATATAAGTAGGAAATTGCATGACAGACAGAAAAGGTACTCCAGCATTGAAAAGGAATGCCTTGCGGCAAAGTGGCCCATGGAGTCCCTTAAGTTTTACTTACTAGGAGATGACTTTGTACTTGTAACAAATCACAATCCTCTCTGTTGGCTGAACCAAATGAAGGATAAAAATTCCAGAATCACACGGTGGTACCTGGCTCTACAACCATTTAGATTTATAGTGATGCACAAATCTGGGAAAGAGAATGTCAATCCTGATTTTCTGTCAAGATATGGATCAGGAATTGAGAATTCTGAAGGTTGAAAAACCAAATGTGAGAGTTTAAACTTTACTATTTGCTGTACTGTTGTTATGGAAAAAAGGATACTGCATGTGCACAGAACTGTAAAGGTTATATGTTTATGTTAGATGAGAATTACTAGTGTAACCCACCCCCACCGCGCCAACCCCCTTGTTCAACTAGCTGGGCTGCTCCTCTCACACATGGCGCCATTGAGAGGGATGGGGGTTGTCACTAAAGTTCTGTTTACTAGTACATCTGAGCCTGCCATCCTCAGACAGGCAAACCAAGTGTGCAACTTCTGGCTTACACCTGGGGACCATTTACGATGGCCATCAACCTGGGTCCCTGGGAGAAAACGCTTGTTCACAATTATGCTAGGTTTGTACTTCGGTCAGGGCACACAAGTAAATCCAGACACAGTGGAAGCAATAACATTACTGTCCAAACCAGGTTGGGATTCTAGAGTGGGGCTTTATTCACATACACAGAGAATAATCACAGCGAAGATGGACTCCCACAGGGCTACGCCCACTGGTAATGCAGATTACTGAGGTAGAGAGCATACACATAGCGTAACCCTCAGGTTCGAATGGAACAGTGAACACACTCTGGTTCTGAACTGCACAGCTAACTGTCTGGTTCTGAATGGAGATTGCACATATGGCTAGATTCAGTACAATTTCCCTTGGACTAGGCACCCTCGGCCAGTACTAGAGACTTTTCCATATTTCATGAGGAATTACTGGTGGCACTCTTGACCACCAAAGAGCACATACAGGCTCACAGAAGATCCAAACCCATGTTTGGGTAAACTATTTTCTTCAGGCACTGGCCAAATGCACTGAGAGAAAACAAAGGTGCCCAAACTGAACCCAGAGAGGTAAACACGGTTATTCCAGATGGGGGGGGGGGGCTCCCACCTTTTGCTTCCAAATTTATACTCGCCCATTCATCTGGTTAATAACACCCTCACAGAAAACTTGAAGATGCTGTCTTGAAATGTCTTTCACATTTAACATACTACATCTCACACCTCCGAGGTGTCATGAAGTTAAAAGTTCTGTAAATGGCAATGTCTCTTCACTAGACCCCCACTTTAGCAGGCACCTTTAAATCAGACACAAACTAAAAGTTCTGTACTTGGCAAGGCTGTCTCTGGACCCCATAATGGGCAGATACTGTTAAACAGAAAACAGTCTTGATGACAGAGTCCCTTTGTCAGAGAAAACTCACCACAGGAATGCAGATGCCTCAGGGCTTTTCACACAGAAAGTCTCAGGTACTCACAGAGCAGATGAATCTCAGGCAGCTTCAACACAGTCCAGGCTGGACCAGGGGATTGCCCCTGAATCCTGGAATCCCACCCCCATCCCTCTGGGGATGGGGCACTGAAAAACCCCTCTTGGAACGGTCTCTACCACTTCACTCTCTATCTTCTATGTTCTTCTTCTAGGGTGAGAACAAACTATCCAAACACAGTGGTAGCTCTCTGTCAGAGCTAAAACTGAAAAGCTGCCTAGACTGCAACACTTCTCCTCGAACTCCACTCTACAGACTACTGAACTGTAACTCAACATTCTACAGCTAACTCCCCAGCTAGCATTCCAATGTGGCTTATGCTGCTGCGACAATTCTAAAGTGACATCATCACTCCAGCTCAGCTGAGACTGAAAACAGAGTGTGACAGTGTGAAATCCATTTACTGTAACTGGCATTTCACAAGCTGCCTCTCCCCTGCCTGCCACTGATTCTAAGTGGGATTCTAGTAACCCCTGGGAACAGGGGGGTTACAATAGAAAGTTTTGGAAACCTGTTTTTGTAAAACAGGTTCCCTCTTAAGGACGGGGGTATATGACAGGGTTGAATATGACCCTGTCCCAGTTGTGCAAAAAGAGTTTAAATGCAAGGATCTGTTCTATTCTCTCATTTTCTGTCTCTTGTCTGTCTGGTTTCGCAACCAGATTTTCTCGTGAGACCTAGGACGTGATCACCCTGACGGTCTTGCAATTCCCTGCATTTCACTCTCTCTCTACCCTCACTTGCTGTTCTGTCTTTTCTTCCCCCTTGCATATCTGCTGGTATAAAAATATATGTGAATCATTATGTGGAAATGTAACTGATACCGGGATCCCTTTGTTTGAAACTGTACATAGTTTTACTGTTGAAATGATTGCAGAAAGCTGTTTGAAACTCATAGAAACATAGAAGTTGATGGCAGATAAGGACCGCAAGGCCCATCCAGTCTGCCCATTTCTTTTTCTACTATAAATGTGCCATCAGCCTTTGCTCTGTCAATGGCCTATCTATTCATACTCATCTGTATTGCTCCCTTATGCCTATCCCATGCCTGTTTGAAGTCCTGCACTGTATCCATATCCACCACTTCTTGAGGTAGGCCATTCCATGCATCCACCACCCTTTTGTGAAAAGAACTTCCTCACATTACCTTTAATCGGCCTCCTCTGATCTCATGCTGTGTCTTCTTGTCCTGCTGTTTTTCTTATATTGAAACATGTTAGACTCTTTCACCTTGTTAATGCCCTTAAGGTGTTTGAATGTTTCGATCATATCACCTCTCCCTCTTTTGCTCTAGGGTATACATATCGAGTTCTGTTAATCTCTCCTCAGATGTTTTCTGATGCAGTTCCTGCACCATTTTGGTTGCCCTTCTCTGACTGCCTCAATTTGGTTAATGTCCTTGTGAAGGTGTGGCCTCCAGTATTGCATGCAGTATTCCAGATGGGGCCTAACTAGTGTCTTGTAAAGAGGGATTGTTACCTCCTCTTCCGACTTGTGATACTCCTACTAATATAGCCCAACATCCCCTAGCCTACCTACTGCTTTAGTGGTCTGCTTGGATGATTTCAGGTCATCGGTGTGATGATTGCCCAAGTCTCTTTCCTCCCTTGTGACTGCCAGCAACTCTCCTCCCAGCCTATAGGTGGCTTCAGGGTTTCTTCCCTTGTGCATGATCTTGCACTTCTTTGCATTAAACCCCAGTTGCCACTCTTCTGACCATTTTGCTAGTTTATCCAGATCTCTTCTCATTCTGTCCACCCCATCTGGATCATCTACTCTGTTGCAGATCTTGGTGTCATCTGCAAACAGACAAACCTTACCCTCCAGTCCATCTGCAATGTTACTGATGAAGATGTTGAAGAGGACTGGTCCCAGGACTGATCCCTGAGGTACTCCACTTGTGACTTGCATCTCTTCTGACTGAATGCCGTTTACCACCACTCTCTGTTTTCTGCCCGTCAACCAGTTTGCCACCCAGTTGACCAACTGCTGACCTACCCTGAGCCTACCCAGCTTTATTATTCAATCTTCTATGTGGAACAGTATCGAAAGCTTTGCTGAAGTCAAGGTAGGCAACATCAACTGCTCCCCCTTGGTCTACCACTCTGGTTACCCAGTCAAAGAAATCTATGAGATTAGTTTGACAGGACCTTCCTTTTGTAAACCCATGCTGTCTTGGATCCTGTGCTCCTATGGATTCCAGATGTTGCACTATCCTTTCCTTAAGGAGTGCCTCCATAATCTTGCCCACTACTGAGGTAAGACTGACTGGTCTGTAGTTCCCTGCCTCCTCCCTGCTACCACTCTTGTGGAGTGGGATCACATAAGCCCTTCTCCAGTCTACTGGGATCTCTCCTGTGCTCAGAGACTCACTAAACAGTTCAGATAATGGCTCTGCTAGTTCCACCCTTAGCTCCTTTTGTACCCTGGGATGTATGCCATCAGGTCCCATTTCCTTGTTCACCCTGAGCCTATTGAGCTCTTGTAGGACTCTTTCTTTGTGAAAGGACTAGTGCATACCTCCTCCCCTGTGTCCATGGTGCTGAGCTGTGGGCCCTGCCCTACCTTCTCTTCAGTAAATACCGAGCAGAAGTATCTATTTAGGATAGATGCTTTTACATGGTCCTCATCCTCACACGCCCTCTTATCTCCTTTGATCTTAGCAATACCCCCCTAGACTTTCTCCTTTCACTAATGTATCTATAGAAAGTCTTGTCACCTTCTTTTACTGTTTGCGCTAGTGTTTCCTTGATTTGGGCCTTTGCCTGCCTTACTGCCTTCCTTTAGGGAAATTTGGTATGCCTCCCTATCTCCATCCTGCTGCTTTCCCTTATATTTCCTGAAGGCTAGACTTTTGGCTCTGACCTTTTCTGCTACTGTCTTTGAGAACCAAAGTGGTTTCCTTCTTCTTTGCACTTCCTTTTCTCTCAACACAATGGGATGTTGCTTAGTATTGCATTCTTAATGGTTGTCTACTTTGCCTGTACCCCTCACCTGTATTTCTTTTTGCCAGGGCTAGCTTAACTCTGTTGGCCATCTTATCAAAGTCAGCTCCTCTGAAGTCCCATATTTTTGCCTTGGAATGGTATAGTTTAGTTCTAGTGGCCAAATTGAACCATACCATGTGATGGTCCCTGGCCCCAGGTGACCTCTCACCTGGAGATCTGTGGTCCTTTCCGTGTTAGTCAGTACTAGATCTAGGATAGCCCTATCTCTTATGGGTTGTTGTACTAGTTGTTTGAGCTCCTGGTTTTCCTATGCTTCCTGGCGTGTACCTCGATGACAGGATGCATTGGAAGAGGTATCTCCAGCAGGAGGAAGGCAGTGGTATTGCCATTGTATCGCTCGCTTTTGAGACCCCACCCAGAGTAGTGTGTCCAGTTCTGTAGGCGGCACTTCTAAAGGGACATAGACTGGGTGGAAGCAGTCTAGAGGAGGGCAACTAAAATAGTGCATGGGTTGCATCAAAAGCCCTACAAAGAGAGATTAAGGGATCTCAGCATGTACACCCTGGATGAAAGGAGAGTGAGAAGAGACATGACAGAGACCTAAAAGTACTTGACAAAGGTGAACACGGTGCAGGAGGGGAGTCTCTTTCAAATGAGAAAGAGCACCAGGACCAGAGGGCATGCAATGAAGCTTTCGGGAGAGAAGTTTAAAAGGGACGTGAGGAATTACTGCTTCACTGAAAGAGTGGTGGCGCTTGGAACAGATTGCCAGTGGTATTAGTGAAGACAAAACCGTAGGGGCTTCAAGCATGCATTGGACAGACATTGGAAATATTAGTAAATAGGCAGGGAAGAGAGAAGGTTGCCAGAGATCAGTTAAAAGGCAGACTTGGCAGGGACCATCTGGGCAGACTAGGTGGTCCAAGTAAACTTTTCTGCTGACAAATTCTGTGTTTCTGTGTTCTGCTACACTAGGGGTTGGGGGACAAGGAGCACCCAGGTAACTACAGGCCTGTCAGTCTTACCTTCATTGTGGGTAAACTGATGGAGACACTAGTCAAGGAGACCCTTGTGGACTACCTAGAGAGAATGGTCTCCAGGATAGTAAACTGCACGGGTTTGTGGCAGGGAGATCTTGTCAGACCAGCCTGATAGTATAATTTGACTGGGTAACTAAGGCAGTCAGTAAGGGATGAGCAGTTGCTTTACTGTTCTTGACTTCATCAGTGTGTTTCACTAAAATGCCCACACAGAAGGCTGCTAAAGAATCTAGGTACAACGAAAGACCTACCTAGATGGGGGGTTAGTAGGTCAGGGGGGAGACAGCAGATGGTGGTGGTAAATGCAGTCAAGTTAGGGGAGGAGGGGTCACAAGTAGGGAGCCACAGGAGTCAGTCATGGGTTAAGTCCTTTTCCAAATTGTTAATCAAAAACATGAGAGAAGGAATACATCTTAAGATGCGTCTCTTCACAGATGACAGTAAGCTCTGCGGCAGGGTGGACAGCATGGAGGAGATAAGGAATTTGAAGAGGGACTTACATATGTTAGAGAGGTGGTCCAAGGTTTGTCAGGCAAAATTTAGTGCCAGAAAATGCAAGGTGATGTACTTAGGGAACAAGAACCCCAGGACAGAATACTGGATGGGTGGAGTTAAGTAGGACACTACTTGCGAGTAAAGAGACCTGGGTGTCATCATAAGGACTCCCTAAAACAGTTTAGCCAGTGTAACAAGACCAACAGCAAAAGTACCAGGATGTTGGGATGTATGGGAGGGATAAGTAAAAGAAAGAAGGTTACCCATTTGAAATACTGTGCTCAGTTCTGGAATCCCCAGCTAAAGGAAGACAAAGACAGGCAGGAGGTGGTGCAGCGTGGGTAACCAAAGGACTGAGAGTCTTGAGTATCGGATTAGGGCACTGAACATGTACTTGCTGAGGCCAGAAGGGAGATATGATTGAAACCTTCAAGTTCCTGAAAGGAATGAACAAGGTAGAGCATGACGAAATATTCAGCAGGAATAGTGAGTCAAAACACGGGATATGAGTGGACGCTTGGCGGGGGAGGGGAGTTCAGAGAGACATAAAGAAGTATTATTTTACCGAGAAAGTGGTTGAGCTGTGCAACAGGCTACTGGCAGAGGTGGTGAGTGCCAAAACTATTAATGGTTTCAGGTTGGGCTGGGACAGAATTAAGTTATTCAGGTGGTGGTGGTTGGGCATGGGGCAGGGGTAAAAGAAAATCTAGATAACAAGTCTTGGGGTGGAATAGGATAAATAAGGGCAGACTGGATGGACCGATGGTCTTTTTCTCCCAACTTGTCCATGGTCTTACCCAGCCTGTGGGTAGGTGTCTTCTGTTAACTGAACCACAGGTATTAAAGAGCAACTGACATCTTCTGTTACTTGGGGCAGGCAAGTCACTCTACAGTACTATGTGTTGGGGGGGGGGGGGCTGGATCCCTGATGCCCACTCATTCCCCTAAAGCATAGGGATATAAATAAGGGGTAACTCAGAGGAGTTTGCCTCTCTAAGATGCCAACAGAAAAACTGGCACTTATCCTTTAATGTTGCTGAGGTATGAGACACCCGCTAGCTATCTACCCCTCCTTCAAGTAGTGTATCGTATTCAAGAAACCTAGAATTGATATACAGTAGAACCCCAATTATCCAAATGCCTTGGGGGACATCAATTTCATTTGGATAATCGGGTTTCGATAAACAAAAGGAAACACGTTTAACCATTCACAAAAACTATACTGACAGTGTTATAAAGTCAAGTTGAAATGTTTAATAAATACAGTGCATAAAGTGCTACAGTGCTAAAGATTTAAAAACAAAGTAAAAAAAGTCCAGCTATGAAATGGTAAAGAACTGTGTTATCACACTCTGCTTTTTAGTTAGATTTAGCTTCTGCAATGTTTGCATTCTAAGCTTACGCAGCAGCAGTAAATGTAGGTAGTCAATGTTCGGCTGGCTCTCCAGCTACAAGAGGCACTGATTGAATGCATCTACTGCCTCTGATGTTGTTGGTACCTGCATAGTCCCGTTCTCCCCCCAAGCATTGTCCTCTGGTTCTTCAGCTGTGGCTTCCATCACCTCGGGAGAGTTTTGTGCGATGGTGACTGTGTCCTCATCTGTCAGTTCACCATAACCATTGTCGTCTGCATCGCAACTATCCACTCCTGTATAGCCTCAGGTGCGCAGTCAATAGACTGTGCAATCATTAACAGCTCTTCTTGTGTTTATTTCTTCCTGTACCACTACAGGTTCTTTCTGCAGGCGCTTAAGACCTCAGATTTTTCCCAACAGTGAACAAGTGTTTTGGTGCAGATTTCGGACCATACTTCACCGAGCAGATAGCAGGCATCCTTTACAGTGAGTTTTTTTATTGTCTCTGTCAGGGTTAGCTCATTATTTTCTTCTGCTAGCACATTTGAAAGTAGCTTAGAACGGTACAGTCTTTTTAGGGTTGCTAAAATACCCTGATCCAGGGGTTGAAGTTTAGAGGTGGTGTTTGCTGGCAAAGAAAACGCATCGTACTACACCATCTGCTGAAGTTAATAGTTCCAAGTTTGGGTGAGCACCAGCATTATCAATTAACAAAATTGCCTTGGGGGGGAGGTTAACTGACCGTAGGTAGGATTTCACAGCAGGCACAAAATCAGAATGAAACCACTGCTTAAAAATGGTTGAGTTCATCCAAGCACTGCTTTGTGCAGCATAATTTATAGGCAGAGTGTCCATGTTAGTGTGTTTAAAGCAACGTGGACGAATAGATTTTCCAATAACCAGCAATTTTAAATGGTGGGTACCTGTTGCGTTGCAATAACCTAACACAGTTAGTCTTTCTTTATTTTTTTTAAAACCAGGAGCAAATCGCTCACTCCATGCTGCCGATGTCTTTTCAGGCAGTAATTTCCATTGTAACATGGGTCCAAAGCTAGGAGTGAAATAGAGACAGGGCATTGGTGGAATCGTACCAGCTGACCGAAATCCAGCAGTGATTAATCCACCAGTAGAGCCTGCTAGCACCGTAACAGAACTAGCCACACGGTGCAGCACTGAGATGCCAAGGAGCAGCTGCGAGACCCAACACAGGGTCACTGGCAAGCACAAGCGCTGGCGACCACTTCCAGAGACGGAGATATGTTGGCAGCCGAGTGCACGGTGGTCAATAATGCCCGATACTGCACTACAACTTCAAATCCAGTAGAAGACAGCAGTTGTCCATGAGGCTGCTTGCTACTGTAGCTACTGGAAATAGACAGCAAGTAGAAGAGAGGTGATGTTGGGGACGCGCATCGTAAAATATCCATGGACAGCAGGGGGCGCGAGCAACCAGTGGTGGGAAGGCTCGGGAAGTACGGACAGCAGTCGGCAGGACGAAGAAGTGTCTTGGAGGCACACTCAATGTAAGTAAACTGAAGCAAAGTCGTTGTGGTAGCAAGTTGTGAGGCATACACCTAGGAGAGTGAGTTAAAGAAAATGAGCAGCATTAAATATGTTGGAGATGTTAAAAAAAACAAAACAAAACAGTATTGGCAGATCGAATGCGGAACAAACATGCAGTCCCATAATGCACCAGTGCGATGTGTCTCGGCGACGTAAGAACAAGGGGCAAAGCATACAAAGTGCCGGGTAGAATCTAACAGGAAAGGTCAAGTTGATCGTGTTTTACACCGCAATGTTATCTCAGCAGCTTACAGAAATGTGTCCCCAGTAGCTGAATGTATGTGAGCCCGCGAACATGCAGTGCATGCTTTCTATCGTAACTGTTAGTAACTGTGAAACGGCGGTAGCATTTTTTCTCCAGCGATCGGGCGATGCTCTACAAAGTGTAACTGAATGTGTATGTGATATCAGTGTCACAGTACTTCCTTTGCCACTTCGTGTATGTTACAAGTGCATTAATCACCTCAGCGCCGGGCTCTACCTGTGGATTAATGCCTGGTGGGTGGCTGGAAGCACTACCAACCCCCACAACCTGGGCATTAATCCACCGGTAGAGCCCTCCTCTGTCGGTGATTAATGCTTACATATGCACCGGTGTCATCTGCATTATAAATCTGTGTTGCAGTAAGCCCCTCAGATAGCATGGTTTCTAATAATTTTTGTCTGAATGGTGCAGTGCTCTCATTCAAGGCAGACAGCAGCTCACCTGCCACAAACAGTTGCCGAATCCCATGCCGTTTTTTAAATTGATTCAGCCAACCTTTGCTGGCACTAAAGGTGTCATCATGCCCATTAATGTTATTGTGGAAACAGATGGCTTTTTGTCTCAATATCGGACCTCATATGGGGACACCTATGGCACGATTCTGGAACCACAAATACAGTGCTTTATCCATCATCTTTACTCCCTTCATACTCTTCAAATTATTGGGGCCATCAGCACAGTCCATTGTTGAAGCATACCCTGCAATTTGTCTTTGCTGAGTGGATCCTGCACACTGTGGCATTACTGATGTTAAATTTTAGCAACGGACACAATCTTCTCCCATTCTCGAGGCATTGTAAACACATAGCTTTTGTTCTATGGGCAGAACACATTGTTTGCACTTTACTGACATCACGCTGACTGCTTTGTCTCCTGAATGAACTTTTGACCGCCGGTAATGATACTGGTTTTAAACTGTGGTAATTAGACTGATTACATAACTTAGTCATGACTATTGGCATTTGTCTTCATTGTCTGCACTGCTTGATGTAAACTGCTGATTGTATATTAAAAAGGATGGAGAAGTCACACTACTGGAAAAGCCTATATTGTAAATTATATTTTTTGCAGAAACTGAACCTTTAATAGTTTATCAGGTGGAGCTTATTAAAGCCTGAGCACCGTTGGCCCCGAGGAAATGGTCCTTGGGACACGAAGCACTGGCTCCGGTGAATTGCGGTGGCTATTTGCACGTAACTACAATAAAAACAGGGTTTTTTTTTAAACATTTAGGAGTCAAGAGTCTTCCTCAAGTACTTTACATTACTGCCTGCCTTAAGGTCTAGGGAAGTGATTACATCAATTTTGGCAAGAAAAAATAATCAAGTAACAAGGAAGTCCGATGCCACTGTGAAGTACCGCTTGCTAAAGCCCCACAGCAAAACCTTTCGAAGATGTAAAACTGGTAACTGGGAACAGTATTTGCAATTGTTTTTTGCTCTTGTTTCTCTGCAGTGACCCTTCCCTGATCAATGGCTTCCAAGACCCCTACTTGCCATCTCCATCTCCTACCCACCTTGTCCTACCTGAACATACCTCTCTGAGATGGGGTTTCAGATAGCCAGCACCTGGTGCTCCCACCTGGATTGCACAGTTGCCTGTTGTGGCAGGCAGTCGGTTCTCCATGGCCCGCGGTACCTCCTTTATCATGCTTGCTGCACAGTGGGAGGTTTTACCATTGCCTTTCACCCTGCTGCAGGACGCTGATAAGGGCTTGGAGGTACACTTGTGCACGAAGGAGCATGCTGTCATGCACCAGAGCTAGTCTGTATCCACCTGCCCACTGTTGGCTCTAGCTGTAATACCAGCTGTGGTCAGGTGTGTGGCAGTAGCACAGCCAAGACTGTGCTGCTGCCACATGAGTGACAGTAGTACAGCAGAGACTATGGCCCTCCCCAGAGAAGGAGAATGTCCTATTGGACGCACAAAACATCTCCCTTTGCTGGCCCACTGGAATCCCGATGTCATTCCCAAACCTGAGTCAGCAGCATCTTGTGTGGTATTCTTGCTGCTGTGCAACAAACAGCATATACCATTGTGTAAGTGGGTTGTTTAGCTTATATAACCTAGCAAGCCAACTTTCATAATTTTATTTTATTTCATTTTGTTATTTGAGCATATTGGGGTAGGAACTGCATAGCCAACAAACAGCATCTTCCCCTGGGCCCATCCTCTCCTAGCTTGTGACATCTTATAGGCGGACAGCTATGACAGAGTCTACCCTTTTCTGAACTTTTTCAATCACAAAGGTGTGGTATGCACATTTATGGCACCCTTGTGACTGGAAATATAATTAGCTGTTCAACACCAAGCTGTGCATTAGAGAAAGAGTACAATGCCTTAGGATGTCCCAGTTTCCAGCTGCCTTGGTGTTGGCACTGGTAACGCAACCAGAATGGTATTCCAGGTGGCCTGGGTTCAAGTCTCAGCCAAGGCAGGGAGCAAGAGAAGCAGGGAATTCCCAGCCCCCCCCAAAATAAAAAAAAACAGTGTAGTTTGTGAAGTAGACACAAAGGTAGAGAAGTCAATAGGGAGCAGGACAGGGGTAAATCCAGAAAAAAGCGAAGGCAGTAAGCACAGGGATGGGCCTAAAAGGGGTAAAGCCATCAAAAAATGGAAGGTGATGAGTACCAATGCATATAGTCTGTGTAACAAGCTCCTTGAACTAGTGGCCTTGATGGAAGAGGACGCCTGGATATTGTGGCAGTCACAGAAACATGGTACACAGAGAACCATGATTGGGATGTCAACATACTAGGGTACACAATCTACAAGAGGGACAGAGAGGGTAAAAGAGGAGGAGTAGCTCTCTACATAAGGGAAGGAATCAAAGCAAGAGAACTAAAGGGTAAACGGAAGGGAGGAGGCACTGTGGGACACCCTGGAGACAGGAAATGGCACCACAATCCGCATAAGGGTTGTTTACAGACCCCCCGTCTCAGGGCGAAGCAGTGGAAAAGGAAATAATAGAAGGAATCCTTAGAATGGCAGAAAAAGGAGAGATACTGTTGATGGGGGACCTGAATATGCCAGATGTTAACTGGAGCACCTTTACTGCAACCACATCCAGGAGCAGGGTCATTCTCAATGTCCTACAGAGGGCATGCCTCAGACAGCTAGAGTTGGAACCCACTTGGGAGGGAGCAGTCTTAGACCTGGTACTCTCAAAAGGGGTTGGAGAGAGGATCTCAGATATAAAAGTGGGTAGCCATCTGGGAACAAACAACCCCAAACAGTGTGGTTCACAGTAAACACAACTGTAGAGTCAAGCCATACAAAAACAAGGGTGTTGGACTTTAGGAGGGCTGACTTTGGCAAAATGGGAGAGTACCTCAGAAAAGCACTAGCAAACAGGCAAGAAGGAGGGGTGGAAAAACAATGGGGAAAAAACAAAACTGCCATCACAGAGGCAACAATCCTTTGTGTAAAGCAAATCAGCAAAACAAAATGAAGAAAATAGCCACAATGCTTATCAAAAGAGGTGGCAGGGAAGGTTAAGGAGAAAAGGATTGCATTCAGGAAATATAAGGAAACGTAGAAGGAGCAGGATAGAGAACTATATCAGTTAAAGCAAAAGGAGGCAGGGAAGGCAGTCGGAATCGCAAAGGCCCAAACAGCTGGAAAAGATTAAAGGACTTAAAAGTTACTCGGGGCAGAAGTAAGGTAGGGAGTGGGGAGGGCTCAAACCTTGTCTGAACAGTCGGTCACAGGGTAGATTGGGGAAGAATGGGCAGACTGGAGGTCTTTTTCTGCTGACATTGTCTATGTTTTTAAGCAATATTTCAGATGGTCTTTAAAGAATCTTTAAAGAGTTAATGCTGAACCTGTGGAAAGACCCATGCGTCCTTTGGTTCAGATAGAGCAGCTCAAACCATTCAGCTGAGAGGAAATTTCCATTTGTAAAAGGGTCTAAGAAATTGGCTGTAAGCATTCTGTCAGCCATAGTTAATCTTTATTAACATACATGTAGAGCATAATCATATGCTGAACAAGATGTAACACTGTTTAAAAACAACAACTTTTTTATTATGATAGTAATAAGGCACTCCCAGGGTTTATGTTGATGGTCAGTTAATCACCCCCAGGGGCATGTGGCTCTCGGCTATGCTTCGTGGAACATTACACCCCTAGAGGATGATTAGCAGACCATTAACATGACTGCTGGTCATGCCTTATTGCTTAATAAACCGAGCTGCTAGACTGTACTGTAGTACTTGAACTGGTTCTGATTTAAAGGAGAACTGTGCTGAACCTGTAAGTCATTTTTCCCAGTAGATGCTTTTTCATATATTTGATCCATTTCTCTTATTGTTCCATCTTTACTGGACTTTTAGTAAACACATAGAGAATACTGGATGGTCAACTATGCACAGTGTGTTGTGCCACAGAGGGGTTCTGATTCCCTCTGACCTCGAGATTGAAGCTTGAGAGGTCCATGGGAATCAGAACCCGAGGTGCCAAACACACTGGTTGTGCATATGATTGCTCATCCTGTATTTTTGCAGTGTATAGTACTGTGTGAAATATGTGCTTGTGAGTTCTTTGGCTTTCAAAATGAAACTGACTCATGCAGTCTCTAGAGGTTCGAGAATGCTTTTTCTACCACAGTATGGTAGAATCATATTCCTTTACCTCTGAACTGTGGTACAACAGCATTTTGAAAGGGATGGAATTCTATACAAAACAACACTCCACTATACACTATAATCGTTGTTCCTGACAAACACACTGCTGGTAAGTGCCATTTTAGAACTGCATGATGCAGTTTATGTCCCCTTTGGGTCACAAAGTTCCAGAGTAGAACATGAGTCCACTGTGAAAACAATGTAAGTTCTTTAACAAGGACATAACATACATCACACTGTTCTAAAATGGTACTGCCGACTAGAGTGTACAACAGAAAAAAACAGCGAATTTATTGAAAGTCCAGTATAAATGGAACAATAACAGAATGTGAACCAGCTTCTACAGAAAACACAGGCATGCAGATTAAAGGCAGTTCTCCTTTAATACCATCAGGTTGCTCCATCCCATGACGAAACAGCATCATGCTTATTTTCATTTGGGTCACACTTCTGTTTTTTTTTTATTATCTGGGAGCACAAAGGCCAAGGGAGGTTGGCATGTGTGGGGCCTGATAATAAGCCAGTGTTTACAGGTCTGTGCTTTAACTACTAGACCACACCGCTTTCATTTTTGTAGCACACACTAGGAGTGGCTGGGGATTGAGTGCATAACAGATATGATGCACTCGCTTTGAAGGGGGGAGAGAATCCTTGCGAGAAAATCCTGGGTAGGGGGCAGCAAGCAAACTCCTTGCCAGGCAGTTCTGGAGTTGTACTGGCATTGGTTTCAGTGTTAGCTGGCTAGTCACCCTGCTGGCCAAAGAAGGGGAACACCTCAGCTCCCTTGATTGTTTGGACTATAGGAAGAACAAGTAGTAAAAAGTGAGGAAAATCATAAAAGCCACAGAAACATTTGTCTCTCTTTAGAAATGAAATAAAATGTAAAGAAAAATGGATGTGTTGATGCTTTTGTCTAGTGTAAGTAAAGACTGGATCATTTCCTCATTCTGTATATTTGCTAAGCACTGGGGGAACGGTTCCCATTTGGCCAACTGTAGGCCCCAACTTCTCTCTCTCTCTAGAAGGTCATCTTGTGGTACTGACAGCTCTTGTACTCAATGTTCCTTCATCTGCACCTCCACATTTTACTCCCATCCCCATCCCCACCCTGTGGGGTCCCACCAGTCAGCACCGTGGAGAGCGACTCCTCAGAAACCGCTGGTGGTGGGAGAAGGTGTTAGTTAGGCTCGGGGCCACCCAGTTGGGGAGGCAGAACACAGTCATCATCTGTCAGTGACCCCATCTGATTTTCCCTATTCTCCCAAGCCCTGCCAACTAGTCCCAAGTTTGCTAGCATGTTTTGGACGTACCATTTCATCCTCCCACAGCTGTATTGCCTCCATTGGCTACCCATGTATACGGCTGTAATGTTTCTCACTGCAGCTTTTTTCCAGTAAGTGATAACACATGACAGGGTGTGCGATTGTACTGTAATAATGACACACAAGGCTTACACCATAGTTCCAGCAGCATGGGAGAGCTCAGCAACTCTGAAATGTATTTTCTTCTGAAATGCATCTTCTTCTTTTGTCTTTTCTCTACACCACTCCCCTATGTGACCAAACTTGCTATACTACATGTATTTTAAAGAGCACCTATCCAGCTTTTTGCAGGACACCACAAAAACAAATAAGAAGCTCCCTTACCTGGATAGATGGGAGTTCCTCAGTGCCAATTTTAAAAATTTGTAATAATTGCCTTTTAAGATGGGAAAGGATCGTAATTTGCTCCCGAGGTGCTGGCTGTGTGATCCGTTCCACTTGCTTGTTAGACGTCTCTATCCCCACACTCAGATGTTTGGTGATGTCAGTAAAAGGAGAGCTCAGGGGCACACTCCATAGAATTTGATTTGACGGCAGATAAGGACCGCTTGTCCCACTCAGTCTGCCCATTTCTCTACCTAATGGATAAGCTGCAGATCCTAGTTAACCAACAGCCTACTTCTTCCTACCCCCACCCCCTAGAATTGCCTTATGACTGTCCCATGCATTCTTGAATTCCACCACTGTTTTTGACTCCACAACCTCCTCGAAAAGGCTTTTCCATGCATCCACAAACCTCTCTGTGAAAAAAGACTTCCTTACATTACCTCTGAGCCACCCCCCACCCATCTTCAAATTGTGCCCCCTTGTTCTTGCACACCTCTTTTTCTGAAAGATGCTACCCTCTTGGACTTTGTTGATTCCCTTGAGGTACTTGAAAGTTGCTACCATGTCCCCCCTCTCCCTCCTTTCCTCGAGACTATACATATTAAGCTCCTTAAGTCTCTCTTCATATGTCTTCTGGTGTAGACCCTGCACCATTTTAGTTGCCCTCCTCTGGACTGCCTCCATCTCCATCCTGTTTATGTCTTTGCGGAGATTGGGTCTCCAGAACTGCACGCAGTACCTCCAGATGGGGTCTCACCAGCTGTCTGTACAGAGGGATAACAACGTCCTGTTTTCTACTGGTGATGCCTCTCCCTATGCATCCCAGTATCCCCCCAGCCCTCCTTACTGTCCTCTCACATTGCTTGCTCACCTTTAGGTCATCTGATATACTACCCCCAGGTCCCTTTCCATTTTTGTTGTCAGTATCTCACTCCCTATTGTGTACTGTTCCCTTGAGTTTTTGTTTTCCAGGTGCATTACCCTGCACTTCTTAGCATTGAATCTAAGCAGCCATACATTTGACCATTCCTCCAACCTTGCCAAGTCCCTTCTCATCCTTTCCACCCTACCTTGTGTATCAACTCTGTTGCAGATCTTTGTGTCATCTGCAAAGAGACATACTTTTCTTCCAGTCCCTCTGCAATGTTGCTTATAAAGACATTGAAGAGGACTGTCCTAATACTGAACCCTGCGGTACCCCACTAGTAACCCCTTTCTTCAGAGTGGACTCATTTACTATTACTCTCTGTGTCCTATTCTCCAGCCTATTCTTTACCCAGGCTATCTATCTTGGGACCCACACCCAGGTTGGCTAACTTGTATATTAATCTTTGTGTGGGACTGAGTCAAATGCCTTGTTAAAGTCTAGGTAGGCCATGTCCACAGCCCTCCCTGATCTACTACTTTGGTCACCCAGTCAAAGAAATCCAGTCACTGCTCCAGCTCCTCTCCTTATTAAGCCTCACTAGCCCTCCTTGGTCTTCCTTCGCTCCCTGATGTACCTATAAAAGGTTTTATCCCCTCTTAACTGAGTTGGCTATCTTTCCTCGGTTTGGGCCTTTGCTGTTCTTACTGCCTTCCCAGCTTCCTTTTGCTTTAACTGATACAATTCTCTGTCCTGCTCCTTCTGTGATTCCTTGTACTTCCTGAATGCTTCGTTTCTCTTGAACCTTCCCTGCCACCTCCTTTGAGAACCAGTAGTGGTTTCTTACATCGATTTTGTTTTATTTGCTTCACACAAAGGTTCATCTCTGTGATGGCAGTTTTGATTATTCCCCATTGTTCTTCCACCCCTCCTTCCTGCCCATTTGCTAGTGCATTCCTTAGGCACTCATCCATTTGGCAAAGTCAGCCCTCCTAAAGTCCAGTACTTTGCCTTTGTATGGCTTTTACTCTATTGCTGTGTTTATCGTGAACCATACTGTTCGATGGTCGCTAGTTCCCAGATGGCTACCCACTTCTACATCTGTGATCCTCTCTCCATCTCCATTTGAGAGTACCAGGTCTAAGATTGCTCCCTCTCGAGTGGGTTCCAGTACTAGTTGTCTAAGGCATGCCCCCTGTAGGCCATCTAGAATAACCCCACTCTTAGAAGTGGCTGCTGCAACTGCACTCCAGTTAACATCTGGCATATTCAGATCCTCCATCAGCAATATCTCCCCTTTCTGCCATTCTAAGTATACTTTCTATCATTTCCTTGTCCATTTCCTCCCCTGAGATGGGGTCTGTATACAACCCCTGTGTGATTGTGGTGCCATTGCCTCGTCTTTAAATTGACCCACATTGCTTCCTCTCCTGCCTGTTTACCCTTTTGTTCTGTTGCTTTGATTCCTTCCCTTATGTAGAGAGCTACTTCCTCCTCCTCTTTTACCCTCCCTGTCCCTTCTGTAGATAGTGTATCCTGGTATGTTTACGTCCATGCAGCTCTACAGAGCATCATCTTCCAATTTTAAATGACCTTGTTGGTCCATTATGATGTCATCTCAAAGACCGTACTGGAGCTCCCTATGATCAAGTTCAGATGGGGTTCGAGAGACTTAGTTCTCAGACTTTGCATGCGGAAAACATTTATTCTTAGTGTCAGACCACATATGATTCATATCAAGTGCACTAGTTGAGGTATGGCTCTTGTTGTGGACAGTATGAAACCCTTCAGTAAGTGCTGTGGAGATGAACCCATTATGTGCTGAGCCACCATTAGGGAAAATATTAAATTGTGGCCTGTCCCTGCCTCACCACCTCCAGTAAGAAGGCCAAGGCGAGTGAGGGACAGTTTCCCCACCCCTCAAGGCTACAGCAGCCCCTCCTGTATCTAAACTGGTGGATCTGGTGTCCTCCCCAAGACCGTTCTGCATAGTTATTATAAGGCACTGTGGAGGAAGGAGCCTCTGCCCCCAAGCTACTTGCCAATGTTCAAGGATTTCAGTTAAATGTAGGTATAGGCCATGCTGCTCGAGGGAGGAGGTGCATCCTGTGCAGCCGGTCCCCTAGAGTAGGGGAACCCTACCTGGGAGGTGACCCCCCCATCCTGGCATGAGCAAGTGCAGTGTCGAGTGTGGAGGACAGCTGCACTGAGAAACAGCACTCAGACACCCCAGCTCAAGTTTTAGGGCCTATGTAGGTTCTGCTGGTGATTAGGCAGTGAGTGAGTTAACACCTAGAAGAACCTGTCTTATTGGGCTAACAGGCAAGAGCAAGAGCACACTGCCCATTTCCCTCGTGTAGTCTGCTAGGATAGTACTGTCACCAGAGGGTGGTATAAAATAGTGAATCACTGGGGAGTCCTGCTATGCACCCTGACGTGGACCCTCCCCTCCTCCAGCAAGCCAAGCAAGCAGCAGAGTCTAGATTATAGATTCTGGTGGCCACACTATTGTATCAGTCATTGTATACAGAATTGGGCAAAAATGTCTTGTATTGCTCTCAGGTCCTGTGGTTGCTGTCGTTTAGCGGAATCCACTGCTTTGGTGAACTGCTCAGCAAGGGCTCTGTTGTCTCGTGGTTCTTATGTGGTGAACGATTGACACTTGTTCTGATGGTCATCTGCTTGTCATTGCAGCTGTGGGATGGATATTACCCATTATTTAAAATCTGCCTCAGCTTCTGCAGCAGAATGGTATAATACCATACCTGTACAGAAGTAGGGAACACAATCGGCTGGAAAGAGGATCTGAAATTTTACTCCAGCTGTTCTGAAGGCTTCACGTTGAGCTTGGATAAGAGACGATAGCTCTGGCCAACAACAATCTGTTCTTTCCCAGTTCAAACACCTTTCTTCCAAGTGGTGGCTAGGACTTGTTCCTTTACTCTGTAACTGTGAAACTGCATCACAGAAATAATAGGATGTGTTAGCAGAAAAGGACCAGTAGGCACATCTGATTTGGTTTTGTTTTCCTGCCTACACACACCCTGAACCCTATTTGTCATGGGTGTCCCTCCCTCTCCTTTCCTCTACCTATTATGCCTATGTGCCTATCCAATAAATGCTTGAAGCAGTGGCAATGACCTCTGGTCAGGGCTGGGTTTAGTTACTACTGTTATTAAGGGTAGGAATAGACCAGAATCTGTCCTTCATGCTTATCCTCCACTATGCAGTGGTATATACAATCAACCCCCTCTCATCCATGAATGTATCTATGTGTATTTTGAAATAGTTTACATTTTCGTCTGTAACCGCTGTTTGTGGCAGTCCATTTCATTTTGCTGTCACCCTCTGTGTGTAGAAATGTCCCCTTGCATTAGTTTTATACTTCATTCCAACCAGTTGCCTCTCAAGTTCTCTTATTCAGTATTTTCCTCCATTCTTTCCAGACCCATGACTGCACAAAGATAATCATCTAATGTTTTATAAAGTAGAATTAAGTCACAGTTAGTTTCTTATTCTTCTTAATGATTCCATATTTTTAAGGCCTGCAATGCATTTTATGAAACGTCTTTGTACTCTTTCCAGTGCCTCTATCTCCTTTTTGAGGTAAGGTCGGACAAAACTGCAAACAGTGATCAGGATGCAGGGTCTTGCAAAGGATCTGTGCAGTGGGGCAACTGTTTCTGTGCCTACTTGCAAAATTTTTCAATACAACCTAGGATTTTAAAAGCTTGGCAACTTGCATTATTTTTATTTTGAGAGAATTTTAGATTTGATTCAGTAATGATTCCTAGGTCCAGTTACTCCTGAACACTCTTTAGCTTTATCCCCTCTAGGAAGTATGTCCTGTGCATATTTATGTTGCTGAGGTGCATGACTGTGCCTTTTTTCGCATGAAAGTCCATCCCCACCTCTTGGCCCAAGTTTAGAGTTTGTCAAGGTCATTTTAATTTTGTCAGTCTCAGCTTGCTAAATGTGGCACCCCTAGCTTTGTATCATCGGCAAACTTTATTAGGTTGCTGTTAATCCTTCCTGCATGTCTGCAATAAATAAACAAGACTGGTTCCAGGACACTCCCTGGGGCAGACCACCACCCACTATTATGCTACTTGATATTGCATGACCAATTTTAACATGTTGTTTCCTCCAGTAAGCCAGCTGCATTTCCATTTAGCTACTCTATTGTCAAACTCCATTTTAGCTAGTTTGGTGACAAGTTTACCATGAGGCACATTGTTGAAAGCTTTTTCTGAAATCCAAGTGCTGTAGATGACATCACTAGGTATATTCAGATCTAAGAGTTCACTGATTGGTTCATCAAATGCTAATACATTTGAAACACAAGATCTGCTTGAGGATATCTCTTTCATCAGGCCAGATCTATGGGACGATAAGCCACCAGGCACAAGGACCACATAGAAACTTTTGCAAGCAGTCCACCAGGGGTCATCTCTGATGACATCAGTGTCGGCTGCTACATAAATGTGGGCGGCCCCATCTCTCTTCAGTTCTTTTCCTGCCACTCATTGGACCACAGATGGAAACGCCACTGCAGTAGCTGATGTGTTTATTTTTTCTCCATAGAAAAGTAATCACTTTATGTCATTGAAGGAACTGTTGAAATTATTCCAGTACTGTGACTGTGGTGAGAAGATTTATCATGGCAACTTCCACGACGTCTGTGTCTGTTGCCTAGGCCTGGACCACAACATGAAAGTCTGCCCGATGTACAAGAGTTTCAATTCTGTGCCAATGTGGCCCTAGAAAATCATCTTCTGAAACAACAGGTAGACCATATGGAGAAGAAGCTCCAGCAGAAGAGCACTGCCATATCACCAGCCCATTCTTCCAGGTCCAGATCCTCTAAACCACCTGCTAGGGCACTGCCGACATCGCAGGCATGTTCTCTCGTGCCCATCGACCCGCTCGATGATGATTTGAATATAATCCTGACTACTTAATGCAGCACGATGAGGAAGAGCCTGAGGACTATAGTGAGAGCCACTGTAAGAGGGGCACCAGCTTACAGTGGCCACCTGCAGTGAGGACTCTGTGGTCCACACTGCAAGATCCCCACTAGAGGACCCAGCTTTCCTCACAATGATGTAGCAATTACAGGCTGCCATGGGTTTTGACCTAGAGGAGCAGGACACCACCAAGAAAAATATAGTAGGCTTCTTGAGCTGCCTGATTCTCCTCCTGTTGTGGTACCATCTCTTCTCTTGCGCTGCACTGGAGGATGCCACCATTGCTTGCCTGGTATAGGCCAATGTTATCCCAGCCATACCAAGGAAGGCAGATAAAATGTAAATGGCCTTTTGGAAAATGTTTTTCTAGGGACATGAATATGTTGTTCATCCACACTGTCTGGCAGGTATCCTTGCCGCTTTAAATCTTGCCAGAAGGTCTTCAGTTGGCTCCTCCCACCCACCCGGGTGGTAAAACTCTCGGCTCCGCCCCATGACGCCAGATCTTCCTTACCGCTTGGAAGCTCAGGTTCCCTCCTTAACGCTCTGCGTATAAGACTGGTTCCTAATTCTTCGGTTTTCTGAATTTAAAAGTTTTTTGCATTATAGACTTCGGTCTTCTATCCCTCGCGGCTGCGATGGACAAATCGACTCCCGGTTTTCGGAGGTGCCCTTGCGGGCAGAAGATGTCTCGGACGGATCCGCACTCCACGTGTGTCTACTGTTTAGGCCTTGAGCACGACCCGCAGGCTTGCGACCTGTGCTCTTCCTTCTCAGCCTACGTCCTCGAAGACCGTGCTGCCCGTTTACAACTGGGGTGCCCTGAGAAACGTTTTCCTCCGGTGAAGTCAAAAGAGGCCCGGTCGGCAGTTTCCGTGGCGGCGGGCTCGGTGGATCAGCTAGAGCAGATGATCGCCCTCGAAGAGGAGGCGGCACGGGCCGCATCTTCCTCGACCGCGGCATTTATCCCGCTCTCCCTGGGTTCCTCTTACACAGCTTCCTTTAAGGAGCTTTGTCTGTCCCTCTCCACTAGAAGAGAGGGACCAATGTCTACTGGACCTTCTTCTCAGTCCAAGAAGAAAGACAAGGGTAAGTCCCTCCGTCGACGCTCTTGGGAGCGGGAAAGGTCCCTCTCCCCGAGTTGTCGGCCATCGACTTCGGTCGATCGTTCGGCTTCGGTCACTGGTCTCACGGTGTCCCCGTCAGGTCAGTTGACTGAGACTCCCATCGACGCAGTCGAGATCTTTCTCGACCCGTTGGACGGGTTGTCGACTGGTGAAGCCGAAAATCCTCTCTCACCGGTTCCCTCGGTGGGAGTTGAGGATCCCGTGGGCTTGCCAGTGCCTCCGGTTCCGGAGCCCTCGGGTGAACCCTCCGAGCCGAGGGAGGAGCCGGTTCCACCTGTCCCCTCCCCGCACTGTCCTTGGAAAGGCCGAGGTTCTCGGTCTCGGTCTCGGACTTCTTCGTGGTCCAGCCGATCCCGCCGTCATAGGCGGTCTCGGCACCGCTGTGAAGCGGCGCCGCTGCTTTTCCTCATCCTCCTCCTCGGATGAGGAGGCCACGAAGTTACATCGACGATACGAGGACCTCATGGCAACAGCTCCTTCTGACCGGGAACAAGCCGGCGCCGTCTGCCTTCCGACCATTAAGTGGCTGTCACCGGAGCGGCCTAAACAACCCCTCGTCTTACCCGAGGAGCCTGTTCCCAGGCCGGTTGTTCAGCCAAAACCAGCTGCTCCACCGATTCCAGTGGAACCTCCGCCTCCACAGCCGCTGTTTGGGGCTCCAACCAAGAACTCTCGGTCGGCTCAGGGTCTGCTCCATAGGCTGTCGGTCACCCTCACTCCCGATCGCCCTCGGCAGGTGGAGGGTGGCTCAGGCCCGAGGCAGCTCTTTGCGGACTCTTCTGAGTCCGACAACGATTCCTCCCTTTTCTCCAGGCGAGTGGACTTGGAGTCCTCTGGAGGTCAGTCGCTGGACGACAGCCCTTCATCCTTCCTGGGTTTGCTCAGGCTCATCTTGGAGTCCACCGGGATGCAGCTTGAGCTCAGTATCCAAGCGGGCCAAGTATCCCTCACGGAGATATTGGACCGAGGGATCTCACGAGGCCTTCCTGTGGCCGAGGCCATTTGGCCCGGCCTTGGAGCTCTGGCAGCACCCTGCTTCCAGCCCCGCGCTCGGCCAGGATGGCCAGGAAGTATGTGGTCCCTACCTGTTCCTGTCTGGTTTCTCGGAACATCCCTCAGCCGAGGGTTGTTATCGACAGCGTTTTCCGACATGCCGGAAACGCTAGGGACGTGGACAAACCTCCCGACAAGGAGTCCAAGAAATTGGACTATGCCGGGTGAAAGGTCTACGCTGCGTCCTCCCTTGGCCTTCGTCAGGCCAGCTCGGCTGTGCTTATGGCACATTTCTCCCATGCCCTGTTGGGCTCCCTGGACGAGGTAGTCCTCATCTCCGGCTGACCTGCAGACCACGGTTAGGCAGGTGAAGACCAGGGCAGGGCGTGGCCAAGCAGCAACTTCAGACTGCTCTGGACATTGAGACTCCATGCGCCAGGTCAGTCATGGCCGCAGTGGCTATGCGCCACCGGGCATGGCTGAGGATATCCACCTTCACAGCGGATACCCAGCACAAATTGGCGGATGTCCCCTTCCTGGGGACCGACCTCTTCGGCCCTGGAGTGGAAGGCCACCTCCAGAGGATCGAAAAGTCCAATGCCACTTTGGACTCGGTCTCATCCGCTCAGAGGGACAAGGGCCGCAGACCGCAACCCAAGCCCTTTCGTCCGTCTGCGCCCACGGCGGCCCAGCAGCATCAGGGCCAGAAGGCTCGCGCTTGGCGTCCCAAACCCAAGCCCGCGGCTTCCTCCTCCAGGAAGCAGGGAGGTAAAGGCCCTGGAGGTCCCACGGCTGGTCCTTCCTCCAAGCCTGCCCAGTGACGGATTGAGGGGTGTCGCCCCCAACCCCGCCTCCTCACTCCCAGGTGCCCCCATGGGGCGTGCTCGGCCACTTTCTTTCCGCCTGGTCCGCTATCACCACAGACCGTGGGTGTTGGAGGTGGGAGAAAGGGCCTGCCTCTGGAGTTCGAGCAGGCCCCACCCTACAAAGCTGCCGCACCGGGGCCTCGGGTCCTAGCCTCGCTGTCAGCCGCCGAGCCGACATCGCTCTCCCCTCGAGAAGGAGGTGATAAGAGAGGTGGGACCCCCCAAACCCAGGGTTCGTGTCCAGGTACTTCCTGGTTCCGAACGACGGGGGTTCGGCCCATTCTCGACCTACACGACCTAAACAAGTTCCTAAGGTCTCGAACCTTCAGGATGGTCACTCTGGCTCAGATAATACCATCCTTGGAACACGGCATGTGGTTCTGCTCTCTGGACCTGCAGGATGCGTTCTTTCACGTCCCTATCCGTCCGTCACATCAGAGGTTCCTTCACTTTCAAGCGGAGGGATCCCTTTTCGAGTTCCAAGCCATGCCCTTCGGCTTATCTCCAGCTCCCAGGGTCTTCACCAAATGCATGGCAGTGGTGACAGCATTCCTGCGGCGCCGAGGGGTCCGGGTTTACCCTTACCTGGACGATTGGCTGATAGCAGTCCTCTTCAGACAGGAGGTGGAGCGGTCCAGAGATCTGGCCCTCCAGGTTTGCTCTCAGGTCGGCCTCCTCATCAACAAGGCCAAGTCGGAACTCGAGCTGAAGCAGGTGATTCTTTTCATCGGGGCAGAGCTCGACTCTCTTCGAGCCAGGGCATGGCTCCCGGCAGACAGGGTCGAGGTTCTTTCCTCCTTTGCCCAGTCATTTCTGGTTGGGCAATTGCGCCCTGCCCGGGACTTCCTGCGCCTCCTGGGTCTCATGGCGGCCTGTACCAGCGTGGTCCGTTGGGCCCGCTGGAACATGCGCCCCTTTCAGTGGGGCTGGCCAGCCAGTAGTCCCAACGCCTGCGATCCATTGGACCAGCTAGAGACGGTGACCCAGGGATGTGGAACACTCTCCAGTGGTGGACCGCTCCAGTTCATCTGCAGGAGGGCATCCCGCTTGTCTGCCCCAAGCCGACGGTCTCTATCGACCGATGCCTCTCTGATGGGTTGGGGTGCCCATCTGGGGAACACTGAGCGCATGGCCTCTGGTCCCCGAGGGAGTCCCGATGCCACATCAACCTGCTGGAGCTCCGAGCGGTCCACCTAGCTCTCACCGCCTTTGCTCCATTTCTTCGGGGTCAAGTGGTCCGGACCACGACCATGTACTATCTAAACCACCAGGGCGGGACGCGCTCCATGCCTCTATGCAAGGAAGCTCTCCGCATCTGGTCACTCGTACGCAGCCTGGAGGTGGATCTCCTAGCCATTCATGTGGCAGGAGCCTCCAACACCCTAGCCGATGCCCTAAGCCGGATAGGGGCTGCGTCCCACGAGTGGTCTCTCCTGCCAGAGGTAGTACAAGATCTATTCTCCATTGGGGCACACCTCAGGTGGACCTGTTTGCCCAGGAGAATGCGGCTGAGGCTGTTCCATGCCCACCCCCTCAGCAGGGATCGCTGCAGGGGATGCCTTCTAGGCCGTGGACCCCGGGCCTCTTCTACGCCTTTCCCCCGTTCCCCTTGATGCACAAGGTGCTTCTCAAAGCAAGGAGGGACAAGGCGCAGGTGATTCTGATAGCCCCAGACTGGCCCCGCCAGTACTGGTACCCAGATCTCCTCAGCCTCAGCTCCAGGCTCCCGAGGCAGCTTCCAGCTCGCCCGGACCTGCTCTCAGTCAATCAGGGGAAGGTATTCCATCCGACCTTCAATCCCTGCACCTGACGGCCTGGTTCCTGAGCTGCAGGAGTTCCAGGCCTCGGTCTTTCCCACAGGTCCTCAACGTAGTTGAGGCGTCCCGTAAGGAGTCGACCAGAAAATGCTACGCCTTCAAATGGAAGAGATTTTCCATTTGGTGCCAGGGCAAGGGCCTGGACCCTTCCTCCTGTTCCTTGGCGAGCATATTGGACTACCTGGTCCCTTTCTCAGCAAGGGCTTAGGTCGACGACCCTTAAGGTGTACCTGGCAGCCATCTCTGCTTACCGGGCGCGGGCCGGGAAGCAGTCGAGCATGAGGAGAAGGTGATGTCGGCTTTTCAAAGGCCTTGATCACATTTCCCTCCGATGCGAGAACCTCCACCTCCGTGGGATCTACTGCTGGTACTGGCAAAGCTCATGGGCAAGCCATTCGAACCAATGCACAGGTGTGAACTCTCTCACCTGTCGTGGAAGACCGCCTTCTTGGTGGCTATCACGTCAGGCAGAAGGATGGGAGAGCTCCAGACGCTTTGCATCGAGTCTCCTTACCTGGTCTTCCACAGGAACAAGGTTGTCCTGCGCCCCCACCTGAAATTCCTTCCGAAGGTGGTGTTGGAGTTTCACCTTAACCAGGTGTTGACTCTGCCGGTGTTCTACCCCAATCACACCTCGGAGGCCGAATATAGGCTCCATACTCTGGACCCTAGAAGGGCGCTCGCTACTATAAGGAGCACATGGCTGAAATTCGGGGAGAGGTTGCCAGCTGTTTGTCACCTACGCTGAAGTCGCACCTGGCAGACCTGCAGCCAAGCGGATGATAGGCAGGTGGGTCACCTCCTGCATAGATCTCTGCTATAAGCTGGCGGGCATGGAGCCTCCAGAGGATAAGAGCTCATTCTACCTGCCATACTGCTGCATTGGTGGCTGCTTCCAGGGACGTCCCTATCCAGGAAATCTGCAGGGCTGCTACCTGGAAGTCAGCACACACCTTCATCACCCATTACCACATCGACCTTGAGTCACGCCGGTTGCTGGTTTTGGGGCTCGGTTCTCCAGTCTCTATTCCTAAGTAGGTCGCTTGCCTCCCTCCTCCCGGAGAACTGCTAGGAGTCTGCCAGACAGTGTGGATGAACAACATATCCATGTCCCTAGAAATACAGGTTGCTCACCTGTAGCAGGAGTTCTAGAAATGGTATATGTTGTTCATCCACACGACCCACCCGACCTCCCCGGCTTTGACGCACAACCTGAGCTTCCAGCGGGCCAGATCTGGCGTCATGGGGCGGAGCCGAGAGTTTTACCACCCGGGTGGGTGGGAGGAGCCAGCTTGAAGACCTTCCGGCAAGATTTAAAGCGGCAAGGATACCTACCAGACAGTGTGGATGAACAACATATACCATTCCTAGAACTCCTGTTACAGGTGAGTAACCTGTATTTTTGCCACCCAGCCTGAGGCAGACTTGGTGGTTATTAATGCCACCTCTGATGTGTCAAGGGCCTGAGTCGTGCCTGAAAATAGTCATTTCATGGCTAGTGCACCTACCCGGTTAACAAAAACTAAATAAATATAAGCACCTGAGCTCCCTTCCTCCTGATAAAGAGTCCAAGAGGTTAGATGTATTAGGCAAAAGGACTTTGCCTTCTCTTCACTGGGCCTTCGGATTGTTAACTATCAGGCCCATAAGATTAAATACCAGAACAGTCTCAACAGAAAGGCCAAGGCAGCTGCACAAGCCTTGCCAGAGGGCACCCCTAAACAAGAGCTCCTTAAGGCTCTTACTCCTAGGGCCGATGTGGGCAAGCATTTACTTTGCACAGCCTATGATATTTCAGATGTTTTTGCCAGGGCTGCTGCCTCAGGCATCTGTCTAAGGAGGTACTCATGCTCAGGGTGGCAGGGTTTGATGAAAACGTGCAACATTCTATTCTCAGTGCCATTTTAGAGAACATAAGCTATTTGATTCTGGCGTCCAAGACATTTTTCTAACCTTCAGGCCTCAGGAAGGACTCTGAAGTCAGTGCATTCCCTCTACCATACCCAACCAAGGGGTGGCATGGATACTTTTTGACCAGCTAGCGCCAGGCACCATTCAGCCACCAGGCAGCAGGGTAGTGGCAAGGGAGCAGGAGCCTTGCCCACCCCAGGTACCACCCTAGGTGCACATTCAAAACCTTTGAGGTGGTGGCACAAGAGGAGCCACCACAACCAGTTCCGCCTGACTCTTTCTACACCCCCCAACCGCCATTTCCTCCAGGGGTGGTTGAAGGGAGTCTTCTCTCCCTTTCACTTGACTCATTGGAAGGAGGTGACCACAGATGCCTGGGTTCTAGAAATCATAGAACAAGGCCATGCTCTGGGACTTTTGGACACACCTCCAGATCATCCGCCAGTGCCAACTCACTGTGCTCCAGAACACCTTCCTCTACTCCTGGAGGAAATTCAGACTTGCTTCAAAAGAAGGCCATAGAAGGCCTTTGCCCTTTGAACATAGAAACACAGGGCTCTACTCTTTGTACTTCCTGGTCCCAAAGTAGATAGATCTCAGGGACCTGAACTTCTTCATAGAGTACAAAAAGTTCAGAATGTTCACCCTGCAAGGCCTTCTCCCACTGCTACAAGCAGGGGATTGGATCTGTTCCCTCAACATGAAGGATGCTTACCTTCATATCAAAATTCACAAGCCTCACAGAAAATACTTGAGGTTCCTGTTCCAGGAGAACATTACCAGTTCAGAGTATTGCCCTATAGCTTGTCCTCTGAGCCACAGGTCTTTATCAAATGCTTGGCAGTAGTGGCAGCAGCCCTTCGCAGGAAAGGTCTCTATGTCTTTCCCTATCTGGATGACTGCCTGTTGAAAGCCCACTCCAAGGATCAGCTCATACACACATTAGCTTAAACCAGACAGATGTTCGATGCTCTGGGGGTTACTGTCAACATACCCAAATCTGTGTTGATGCCTTGTGAATTCCTGCAGTACATAGGAGCAGTCTTAGACACAACTCAGGGCTTAGCATTCCTGCCCCTTGACAGAGTCCAACGCCTGATTGCCCAGGCATGGCTGGCACACGCAGCTAGTATGTCTCAGCCAGGACATTCCATTGGCTCCTGGGCCTTATGGCAGTGGCCATTGTCACAGTGCCTTTGGCCAGACTGCACAGGACTGCACATGAGGATAACCCAGTGGACCCTAAGAGTCCAGTGGGATCAGCTCATAGATGACCTAGAACAAAGGGTTCTAGTCACTTCTCCTGCATGCAAAGTGCTCAACTGGCAGATGGAACCCAGCAACCTGTTAAAGGAAGTTGCCTTCCTGATATCCTCCCTCACCAGATTCTCACAACAGATGCCTCGTGGGCTGGGGTGGACACCTAGTCTCCTGTCTGAAACAGGATACATGAACCCCAGTGGAGAGAACCTTGCACATAAATGTTCTAGAAATGCAAGCTGTTCTGTATGGGCTACAGGTCTTTCAGACTCATCTGTCCCCAGATCTTCTACTAGTACAGACAGACAATGTCAGTGTGATGCACTACATCAGCAAGCAAGGGGGGACTCACTCTTATTCCTTGTGCCAGGAAGCGATGAGAATTTGGTACTGGGTTGTGGAACATGGTCTAGAACTGTCAGCAGTATGTGTTCCAGGCATCCAAACACTCTTATGGACAGGCAAAGCAGGTCACAGTCCGGATGCATGAGTGGAACTGTTGACCTCAGTTGTTGAAGATCTGTTCGACAGATGGGATCATCCAGAGTTGGACCTTTGTGCATCCCCACACAATGCAAAATTGCCGCTTTTCCACTTCTTCGCTTCAGGGTCCGGAACTTTTTGGCAAGATGCTGTGTCCCTCTCTTGGAAAGGGAGGATCTTCTTTGAGGCTATCTCTTGCAGCAGATCACACATGTAGGAAGATCCAGCTGCAGGCACGGAATTCAACTGGAGGATTTCACCAGCAGTTGACCTGGGACTGCCCATGACATCATGTGCTGTGCTGTAGGGTAAATATAAGTGTGGGCAGTCCCAGATCCTCCTTAGTTCTTTTCCCACCACCAACTAATTCCGAAAGCTACTCAAGCTCCAGATGGAGGGAACAACTCTGATTCTCATTGCTCCCTGTGGCCTTGACAGATCTGGTTCCTCCTGCTACAGCAGCTGGCAGTGGAACCACCAATGCCTCTGCCCCTGTGCAAGGGCCTACTGTCACAGGAACAAAGAACCCTGGTCCATCTGGATCTCGGTTCTCTTTATCTTCATGCTTGGCTCCTGAAAACATAGCCATTGCCAGGTTTGGGGTTTCCCAAAAAGTGGCTGATGTTCTGGTGACTTCTAGAAAGCCTTCCACCAGATCCACTTATTCTGTGAAGTGGAAGCAGTTTGCTTTGTGGGCTGCTTCTCATCACTTAGACCCTTTTAGCTGTAGGATGCAAGCCTGCAGTATTCCTCAGTCAAAGTGCACTTGGCTGCCATTTCAGCTTTCCATATGCCTGTTGAGGTTGTACAGTTGCCCAACTGAAGGTGGCCTCGTATGTTTGGGAGGCATTCTGCGTCTGAAGCCTCCCGTCCATAATCCAGTCCCAGCCTGGGATCTGTATTTTGTTTTGGAAAAGCTTACTTTGACTCCTTTTGAGCCAGCCATGGCTTGTGGCTTATACTTTCTTTCTTGTAAAGCATTGTTTTTAGTTGCCATTGCTTCTACTTGAAGGATTTCAGAGATACAGGCTGTTTTGCATAATGCCTCCTTATTTAATTTTTCACAAAGATATGGAGTCTTTGCATACCAGTCTTTATTTTTAGTTATTTATTTCACCAAGAAAATTTCGTAGGTCAAACATCTCTCACCAAAATGTATCATTACATATCAAGAACAAACATTCATAGGGGTACTGCTGTATCAACAAACCTTAAATTAACTATACCATTGTTAAGATTCCATAAGATTAATAAAGCATGTTTGATTTGCAATTCATTATGAAATTAAACTAAACATAAGAAAAATCAGGCTAGAGTTGGTTAGCTTAGGTTAATCAGCATTTCTCTGGAGCTAATAAATTTGTTAAAATGTGCCCATATTTTGTCAAAATAATCTGTACTTTATTTAGGTATATAGTGAACTTTCTCAGTTTTGTAGATGTTACCAATTAGATTCATCCAAGTATTAAACTCTGGTGGATTCAAATTTTTCTGCTTCATTAACATGCACTTACTGTATGTGCATTAATTAATTCAGTACATATTACCCTTTGTTAATAAATATTGCAGTACTGGTCACAGCAACCAAATGTTAATAATAATGTTTCATTATTTCTTTTCCGGCAAAATTTTAGATTTTCATTAGGGTATTTAAAATGCCATCCTGTGATTTGCAACTCTAGGTCACAGATTTGAGCAGTTAGCATTCATTAGATTCAGTCTATGTGGTATAAAATAAATTCTGTGTATAATATTAAAATAAATGTTTGATAATTTGGAGGAAAGTATACCTAGTTTAGGAGGTTAATGGTTTGTGCCTACTGTTGCTCCAAGGATATTCCCTTGGATTTTTGTCTGCTGCTTCATTTTAATGTTTGTAAGTTAGAACCACATTTAGTAGCAATGATACAATAAAGTTGTAAGATCAATTTACTGTTGTTACTTTGTTTTAACTAAAATTCCCGTTGAGTACATTGAGGTTTGCCCTTAATAGCCAATTTTTACCAATATAATCACAGATTTGGAGGTACTTAAAGAAGTGTGCATTTATTAAATCAAACTTATTTTTGATGATATCAAAGTATAGTAGGCCATTATGGTCATAGAAGTTTATAATTTCTTTTACACCATTTTATACCATAGTATAAATCCATTATCTGTCAAGGAAGGGGAAATGATCATGAAGGTAAATGGGGGACTATATTGAGATATTGTTACATGTATCTGTGAGTCGCATTACTTTATCCCAAATATGGCAGGTTGTTTGTGTGGACATGCATAAATTAGTTCTGCATTTCTGATACAGGCCTACATATAATTTTATTTATTTATTTTTTTATTTAAAGTTGTTGACTGGGAGAGGCACGCTGAGCTGAGGCTTGTTTTCAGGTGCAACCTGGGGGAAGGGGAGTAGGGAAGTTACCATACAACAATTCTGCGTGTAATACAGCAATGTACAATCAGAGTATAGTAATAAAAGTAGATAATACAAGGTAAGTTAGATAAGATTTGCAACACAGCAATAGAGCTAGCATACAGAGCAGTTAGAGGAAAATAATATGAGTAAAATTATACAGGGTATACTAAACTCAAAGTTGCAAGAAAGTGGTAAATACAGAGCTACAGGATAATGAGAAGCTGCAAGTAGAAAAAGTAGGGAGGAAAGTAGAAAGGGAGTGCTACGAGGCGGAACTAGAGAGAGGAACCGTGGAAAAAAGGGAAATTATAGTTTAGTTGAGCAAGGGGTTAGTGCTCGGGGGGAGGTGGGACGACTGGAGAAATAGAAAGGGGGAAGGCGGAGAGTAAAAGGTAATAGGGAGTAATAAGGAGGGGACAACAGAGATAAAGTGCTACATAGTTTCTGTAACATAGGGCTGAGATTAGATAGTTGAGCAAAGGAAGAGCGTTATGGGGAAGAAAGAGAGAAATTAGCAATTGCAAGTGCAGATGTCAGAGAATTCAGTTGTGTGTGACAAGGTGTGTTTTTAGGAGTGGGACAGAGGGGGAGTATCTGATATTGAAGGGGAGGGGAGGGTGTTCCAGAGTGAAGGCAGTGTGTAAGAGAAAGCAGCTGCGCCAGAACAGAAGGAGGGCCTTTGGAGGGAGAAAGTGTGTGTGTCTGTAGACCGAAGAGGTTAGGAGGCCTCAGAGGAGGGAGACAAAAGTGAGGAGAGGTAGGAGGGTAAGGACCCAAGCAAAGAGTGGAATAGTCATCGGTGGTGTAGAGGGGTAAGGGAAAGGGATGAGTACAGGGAGCAGTGATGTGTGCGGGGGTGGGGGACATTTAGAGCAAAGCGACAAAAGGCATTGTAAGGAGAGTCAAGCCTGGCTAAAAGGGAAGCAGAGGTGGTGTCATACACTACGTCAGCATAGTCAAAGGAGGGGATCATCATCTTGGTCAGGAACTGACGCTAAGTATTTAAGGAGAGGATGTCTGTTTCTACAGTGTGGCCAGTTTTGGATATGCACAATGTGCTTTGAGTCGTCAAGCCGGGAATCAAGGCAGATCCCTAGGTATTTGTAGTGGGGGACCATGTCGAGTAAAGAGCCATCTAGAGTGGTGAAAAAGAGGGGGAGAGGGGAGGGTGCCAAGTTTTTGAGGAGTACCAAATGTCACAGGCATTGTTTTTTGTTACATTTACTTTGAGGAGGTTTTCACCAAACCAATGAAGGACAGAGTGGAAGTCAGTCTGGAACTGGGATTGGACTACTGTGGTAGAGGAGCCGGAGGTGAAAAGAACAGTGTCATCAACATAGGTCTGTATTTTAGCCACAGAGCAGGCCGACGGGAGATCATTTAAGAAAATAGAGAATATTATAGGGCCCAAAATGGAGCCTTGGGGAACACCTGCATAGATCGGGAAAGGAGGGGAGAGTGTTCCACCAACACAGACTTGTTGGGTTCGGCCAGAGAGATAGGAGTGGAACCAGTTTACAGATTCTGAGGAGAGGCCAGCAGAAGAAAGTATGGTTAGGAGGAGTGGATGAGAGAGGGAATCAAAAGCCTTAGCAAGGTCAATGAAAATGGCGTTAGTTATGTGTCCTTTGTCCATACCAGAGAGAATGGAGTTTGTGACACAAAGGAGTGACATAGTGATAGAGTGGTTTGCCCTGAAGCCTGATTGAAATGTAGAGAGGAAATGTGAGGAATTAAGAAACTTAGTGAGACATATAAGGCAAGGGATTCTTGAAGTTTGGCAGACGAGGGATATGGGGAGATAGTTTCCCAGAGTAAGGGTGTCACTACTGTTGTGTAGAGGTAAGACCTGGGCAATCTTCCAGGCCTTGTGGGATTGTGCAGTGGTAGAAAAATTGATTTAGGATGTGGGTGAGAGGGAGGGATAGTGCAGGGCGGAATATGTAAGAGACAAGTGTCAAGAGAATCAGGGCTAGATTTATTGGGGCTCAAGGAGGCAAGGGCTTGTTGGAATTCATGGACTGAGATTGGGGAAAGAATAGCCTGGGGGGTGGAGTGGGGTGGAGGGTGTGGACGGGGTAGAGTGCAGGCAGTGAAGTAACAGTTTAGGGCAGCTGCAACTGAGGCTGGGTCAGTAACCGGAGAGTCATTAATTGATAATGTGGGGTGGTGGATTGCGAGGGGTCAAGAAGAGAGTGGAGTATAGTCCAAAAATTAGCAGGGAGGATTGAATGGTGTGCAGAAGGGTACAGAAATTAGCAGCCTTGACTGACTTAATAGCCTTTGTGCATGTGTTATGTAAGGCCCTATATATGAACAGATCTGGAAGCGCTTGGGTAGTTTATGTTGAGCCCAGGCTTTGTCTCTTGATTTACTACAAGTGGATGAGGTCCATAAAGACCTAGGGTAAATGACATGATTTACCCTCGCGCCTGAGAGGGCATGGTGATCCAATATTTTGTGAAGGAGGTGAGAAAAATGGGAGAGGGCTGAGTCCACATCAGGGCAAAGTAACAGCTGACCAATCAGTGGCATGTAAATCATGAAGCAGTGCATCAACCATAAGCTATCTGTAGGAGCAGATATATTGGTATGCTGGGGGAGAGTGGGGAGTGTGGACTTCTTTGAACACAGAAAGTTATATGGTGGTCACTGAAAACATCTGGTAGAATGCCCGCCATGAAGATTCTATGAGGGTGGGTGGACAGAACCCAATCAAGGAGTGTGGTTTAGGGTGGAGGGGTTTGGGCATGTGGATTCCTTTATTAGCTGTGTGAGATTTAGAGATTCTGTGTGGTCTGTGTAGGGTTTCTGTGTAGGATTTATGTGAAGGGGAGGCCCAGTTAAGGTTAAAATCTCATATAATTTGTTCATTTGAAGAGGCCTGGGAGACTAGAGAGAAAATAATTTGAGTCAGGGAGTTTGGGGGGGGCGTACAGCACAGAGACCAGAAATGGAAGGGAAAATGGGTAGTTGAGGGAGATGGAGAGGTATTCATGGGAAAAGGGATGCTATTCCGAGGATGAGACGCTGCATGGCAGGTTAAGGCAGGCGTAGATGGCCATGCCACCACCATGCTTGCTTCGATCCTGACAGTAGACGCAGTAATCTGGGAGGGTTACGTGAGTATTGGGGGTACGGGACAAGAGCCTGATCTCCGTAATACACAGGAGGTTGGGGGAGTGCTGTGAGACCTAGAGCCTGAGTAAATCCATTTTATGGAGGAGGCTTCTGGCGTTGAGGCAAAAGATTTGAAGGCCTTTAGGGAGCTCAGAGAGTATTGGACAGCAGGGTTCGGGGTTGGGGTGTACATCTCCAGATAGGATAAGGAGGAGAAGTGGGAGGACCGGGAGTCGCTTGGATCTAGAGGCAAGTAACTGCTGCTTACGGTAGGACTGAGATGGGGTTAGAGAAGGGGAGAGGTAGTGGCAAAGGAGTTCCAAATTTAAATATTTTGAGGCAAGTAGGCTGAGATGTGGAGTGGAACCAGGGGTGCAGGGTGGTAGAGCAGGAGGGGGGACAGCGGGATTAAGAATAGTGAATTGTAAGAAAGTAGGCTCAGACTTGAGGGCAGTGTTTGAGGAGGAGGAGGGTGGGAGGGAGGAGCATGGGTGGTGGGCATGTCACAATTAGGTAAGGGGAGAAAGCAATGGGGAAGGGGGAGGAAAAAGACAAACTAAAATGGCTGCATGGTCAGGGCAAGGGAGAACCAGTCTGGCCTAACTGTGTAGAGGAGGCAGGGTCAGCTTGAATAGGGGAGAAAGTGGAGTACATGTATTGCTGCTGTGGAGAGAGATTTAGTGCCTCTGCTAGAGCAAGGGAGTACAGGAATGTAAAGCTGGTCACTAATCCAGAAGAAACCAAGGGGGCAGGTCTCGCGGGGGAGGGATGGAAATACGGCAAATCCAAATACCACAGAAGTAAGAGGGGAAGTGGACTGATTGTTTCTGACACCCACCACCTTAGTATGGGAGGGGTGGGCAGGTAGTAGGATGCGGTGCCGTGCAAAGCATGGCACAGCTCCACTATGAAGTTGCAACAGAGCATCCAGGGGAGGCGGAGTGGTCATCTACTCCAAAGATAAATTCAGTACTTCTGACTCGCTCAGCATGACAAAGCCAAAAGAATTTGAACTCATGTGTTTAAAAATTCACCTGCCCTCATCAGAAAGCTTAAAGAGGACCTTCCCCAGTCACTTTGACTTTCATGCATTAATTACCCCTTTTTGCATTGATTCTGGAATTGTATTTCATTAATGTCTGCTGCAGTTAGTTTTTGCATTCTGAGCTGCTAAAACTGCAGGGTGTACCAGTAGTTCTATAACAAGCCTGGTGTTGCTGTGGGCCCAGGAGTTGTACTGCTGATATCATTGTAGGGCAGAATCACTTTCACAAAAAAAAAAAAAAACAGACAAGGCATTTAGATTTTGGTATAATGCATTCCCCTTGGGGAAGGGGAACACAGTATGTGCACTGAGTACTAGCAGGTTTCCCTTGCAACATTGTTGCAACTGCATGGTACTGAACAGTGTGAGTCACACCTCTATCCTACAGTGATGTCATCAGGAGCTAGCAGCACTGCAAGCTGAACAGCAAAGGCAAGGGAAGCAGGGCTCAAAAACAAATCCAAATTATGGAAGGCAGAGTAAACTTCGGCCATAAATAACAAATGCATACACCTTTTCAGGTCTAGTACTGCATATAATGACTACAAGATGTAACTTTTTGGACCATCAGGGAAGGTCCTCTTTAAACATCATTAGTTGCTACAGACCCCCCACCGGGGGTTATGACATCATCTCAACCCTGAAATCCATTGTAGCCCGCAACAACAATGAGACCATCATCCTAGGGGATCTAAACATGGATTGGCTCTCTCCCAAATCTAATGGCCTCAAAGGTCTTTGCCATGAACTCGGCCTCACCCAGTTCATCACTGAGCCATCTAGGACAAACTTCAAAAACAACACGCATAGTTCAATTTTAGATGTCATCTTATCAAATCGTCCTCATAAAATCCTCCACTCCGCCGTTTTTCATAATGACTTAAGCGATCATGGAATTGTCTGTACCAGAGCCCATCTAAAGGGTCCATTCTCACCCAACTTCATCACGAAATGGCCCTCAGGAAATTCAACTCACAACTACTTGTCAGATCTCAAAAATATTAACTGGCAAAGCCTCTGTCTAGCCAATTCAGTAGACGAGGCCGTCAAAATTCTCAATGTTCGTCTAACCCTACTGGCAGACAGGCATGCCCCTTTCATCAAAGCCAGAGTTCATAAATCTTCCCACCCTTGGTTTATACCTGATCTTAAAGCCGCTGTATCCAACTGTGATAAACTCTGAGCCTAAGCAAGGAACACTAAGTGCCCATCTGACTGACAAGCATTTAGAGCTGCAAGAAACACGTCAAACTCGTTCGCACTGCCAAGTCCAACTTCTACATTGCTGCCCTCGAACAAGCCAAAGGGAACTCAACAAAGATCTGGCAAACAATTAAGACTGTCGAGGGATGCAAAGCTGCTCCCTCCATATCCACCAAGATCCATGCCAGTGGAGTCGAAATTGAAGACTGTGGTCGGATCCTTGAAGAACTTAATTCACATTTAACCACAGCTGGACTAACATTTGATTCCTCGCCCTGTGCTGGGCTGTGTAGCCCTCCCATGGGCAATAACTTCTCCCCTGCTCACCCTACGCCATATCCCTTTCAACTTCGCCCTGCCTCCTTTAAGAAGGTGGAAGATCAGCTCATAATTCTAGATATCAGAAAGGGTAGTGGCGTTGATGGACTAGAACCATTCTTTCTCAAATTAGATTATTATCACCTCACAGCCCCCATACTCCACATTTTCAATTTGTCTGTCACAACTGCCTCAGTACCATCCTGCTGGAAATCTGCCCATATCCTGCCCCTGTTCAAATCTGGTGACCCTTGCGACCTTAACAATTACAGGCCATCTCTATCTTGCCTACTCTCTCCAAAATCCTAGAAAAATTAATCTACACTCAACTGAAAGAGCACATCGAAAGCTACTCCCTACTCAACCCTGCACAGTCTGGTTTTAAGCAAAACCACAGCACTGTTTCTGCACTAGCTAAAGTCACTAATGACTGGATCACAGCCCATGACTCCAAACTGATCACAGGTGCTGTCTTCCTAGACCTCAGCAAGGCATTTGACAATGTGGACCACAACCTTGTCCTCCTTAGCCTCAGGAAGCTAGGGGCCATTGCGTCCGCAGTACAGAGGTTTTCCAGCTACCTTTCAAGTAGAATCCGGAAAACTAAGGCTGATGGCTTACTCTCTAACTCCCTCCCCATCACAAGGGGTGTCCCACAAGAGTTTATTCTAGGCCCTATACTTTTTTCCTATCTATATCATCTCCCTCAACAATAATATCATTGACTCTAAGCTGCATTTCTTTGCCAATGATACGGTCCTCTACACTTCAAAACCAGTGCTTACCGAAGTCTGCAAAGAACTGCAAACCGACTTCTTAAAGCTAGAGCACAACCTCATCAGTTCTAAGCTCCCACTAAATGCAAAAAAAAACAAAGGTCATGCTTTGCACTCTCAGCAATAACCTTCCCCTACTCAAACTCAGCTGTATAACCCTACTGTTACCACCATAGGTGAAACTCTTGTGGTTGTAGATAAATTCAAATACCTTGGCATGTGGCTTGACAGCAAACCATCCTTCAACACCCACATCAACAACCTCACCAGCAAACTCAAAGCCAGATTAGGTTTCTTCTTCAGAAACAGGGCCCTCTTTCCTTCTGAGACCAGACTAAGGCTAATCCAGGCCACGTTTCTCCCACTTCTCGACTATGGTGATATAATTTATAACGGCATGTCGGCCATCAGCCTGCACAAATTGGATGTCCTGTATCACCGTGCTCTGCAATTTGTCACCAAGGCCCCATTCAGAACTCACCGCTGCAATTTCAACTTAGCTGTTGGCTGGACATCCCTAGCAACTAGGCATTTGATTCACCAAGGAAAATGGATGCTTAAAATCCTGCTAAACCCCTCCAGCCCAGTGGCGCTGAGGGTTGAGGCATCCGGTTACCTCACGCCACGCCCGGCGACCGGGTTCAGGAATGAGCCCAGGATGCTGGAGGTTGGCCAGGGAGGAGAGAATGGGGCATCTGTGGGACTGCTCTCCTCTCCTGGGGGGGCTTCAGTCCCCAGATAAGTGACACCGGTGGAGACCCGGGTGCACCACAGATGTGGGGACCGGCGTGGAAGAGAGAACGCCGGGCGGTTGTCTTATGGACGTGTGCAGGAGCACTCACATAGTGTGCTGGACGGCTTTTTGCACGCTCTGTGTTTTGGGGGGCAGAACACCAAGGAAGATGGCCCTGTCACTTGGTAGTTGAAGGGGGGTCCCGTGGTTGGCCCCCCACACCCAATGCCAGGTCTTCCAGGTGGCTCCAGTACTCCCTTCCTGTCCTTGGTGCCCAATTAGCTTGTAGATAGAGTGCCAGGGAGTTGGTGGTCCCACCCCGGGGGGCTCAGAGTCGGGGGTTGGTGGCCGGGTGCAGAGGAGTGGAGCTAGATCCATATCGGAGCAGATCTGGAGGCTTCAGGCAGGCGGGTAGAGGGCTAGGACTGTGAGACCACTCCGGAGAGAGTCCAGGGTGCCGGTGAGTAAGGAGGCATAAAGAAAGTTGAAAAAAGAAAATCCTGCTGAACAAGCTCCCAGGCTATATGACCTGCATCAAACACATCCTCCATAGCACCTATTCCTTAAGGAAGTCCGACTTTATCCACCTAAGCCTATCCAGAACACGTACAGTATGTCCCATGGCAAGAGTGCTTTATCCTATGCCCTACCCACAGCCTGGAATACCTTATAATCAGTTCTCAAGCTCTCCAGCATTGTTGCAATCAACTTCTTCAAAGCCTTAACCAGAAGAAAACTTAATGAAATATGCAACTGCCGTCAGTCATAGGTTTCCCCCCCAAAGCTTGGCCTCCCTCCCCCCTTCTTGTCTTACCCTCAGTACTCCTCCCCCCTACCCTCCCAGTCTTTTCTGCCTACCCATCATTAGCCTACCCTTCCCTCTCCATGTCCTCCTGCTATCTCCCCTCTCCCTCCCTTCCTCTACCCCATCCTGCATCCAACCCTCCCCTCCCCATTGATCACCGCTCCCACACCATTACCCCCTTCTTCCTTTCCTGTCCATCACTATTTTTCTCACAATTGGCTCCTGATCCTTCTCCCCCCCCTTCCTTTTACTCTCTGGTCTCTTCACCACTTCCATTACTCCCCCTGTTATGACTTCCTTCACCTTCCCTCCGGACTATCCCTATTTTACTCCTCACGCTCTTTACTCTATTCCTATCAATCATACTCCCCACCCTCTGCAACCCCCATCATAATCCTCTGTTATTCCATACTCCGTTCTACTGTCTCTACCCCGTCTTCATTTTATCTTTCACACTCTTCCTTACCAGGGTCAACATTATCCAATGCACGCATTACCCAGCTTTATTTAAAGGATGCAATTTGACTGTTTTTCTCTTACACCTTGTTACTATATATGCACTGTACTGGCACATGTTCCTGTATTTACACTGTATTTGTACATCTCCTGAATGTATTGCCTTGCAAATCCTATCGCTGTCATTTACCAACCCTTGTTGTCTTTCCTATATTTGCACCATATCTCGATTTCTTGTTTCCCATTCAGCGTTTTGTTCTTTGTATTGTACATGTTTCCGCTTCATGTTCAGGACCTCCTTGTGAATGAGCCTGCTCAATGGAGTATTCCTGCAATAAACTTGAGTTGAATTGAATTGACTTGCAATAGTGCTGGCAGGTACCTGAGTTGCTGGATCCAGGGGAGGCTATGTGTGGCATGGGGAGGCTGCAGAACCCCTATGCGACTCTCTGTTGCCTGCTAGCAGTGTAGACCAGCTAAGGAGAAAATAAAGGGACAGGTTAGTGAAACCTGAGTTGGGGGGTCTCTGCAGGTGAAAGGGGTGGGTAGAGGGGTCTGGGGAGGGAAATGAACACAAAGGAACGGAGTGAAAGGCCTGTACAGTGAGCAGGGAGGAGGGAGAAAATGATTAACATGCATTACTCAGAATGCTTAATTTCGTCATATGTTATGGAGTGTGCTTCAATCTGAGTAGAAAGCCAATCTTGGTTATGATGAAACCACCCATAAGAGGTGACTATGTTGGCAGTGAAATAGTACCAAATGAAATTTGGTAGAGTGAGGCCCCCTTGATCTTTAGGAATATATCATTTATCTCATGTAAGTCTAGGCTTCTTGCCTTTCCATAAAAACTTTCTAATAATACTATCTAGTGATTTTAAAAAATTATTGTTCAAAATAATAGGAATATTTTGAAAAAAAAAAGTTAGAATTTGGGTAGTGTATTTATTTTTATAACATTTACTCAACCGATCAGAGTCAATGATAGTATTTCCCAGTAGTCGTATTCCTTTTTTTTTTGCAATTAATTGTTCTAAATTATTTTTATATAGATTTGAATTGTCTTGATTCAGATTAACCCCTAGATATTTTTGTAACCCCTAGATGGCGCTATCCCAGGGGCTACTACCCCTGCCTGATTTGCCACTAACAGGTTGAGGGGCCTGGATCCAATGGCGGGTGCCTCCACCCAGAGGTCAGGGTTTGCAATAGTTAAACTAACTTGGTCACAGCCCTCTGGGACACTGCAACCCCCCTTTCTTCCCACTAGTGGCCCACACAATATATCAGAATTACCTTCACAGTATACACTTACCCCCAGGTCTGGTTCCGGCACTGGGACCTCCTGTGAAATGAGATACAGTGCAACAATCACAGTACAGTACTTTAACATAGACCAATACCTCAGGCAGTATAACTTTGCTGAAACAAGCAGCTCTGATTTATTTAGGGGGATATAACAAGGACAGGGGGAAATCAGGTTAATTAGCTTATCACTCTAATAATCTACCTATGGCTCTGTGCACAGGCCTATCCCTATCAGTTACTGTCCCTGGGTACCCAAGCCCTAGTGGCTAGTCCAAACCGTGGCAGCTGGTAGGGGCCCTTTCACAGAGAAAAGGAGAATTAAATAGTCAGCAGTACAGTAATTCCATTTGGATTTAATGTGGCAATTCAACAGGGAGCGACCCTGAATTAGTACTCACGACCTCCAAATAAGATAGGGTCCTTCAATGTCAGCAGGGCTCACTTGAGGTACACAAACCTCTTCACACATTTATATAAAAGAAAGCACTATACCAGGCAGGCTGCATCTGTATCCCGATCGCAATTACTGCACAATACCCGGGAGAACACACAGCAGATTCAGTTCCTGACAGACCAAGTGCAATTTTCAGCAATTTCTCCAGTCTTCTACAGGGTGAGCCTGGTTTCTACTCTTCAGAGATCCTTTGATTCTTTTCACAGGACGGATTCAGTCCTAACAAGCTGTTACACAAGCTGCAGACCGGAACTCTGGGCCTTACACACGCTTTTTGACTAAACTGCACACTGAAAAGCACAGGGCTCCTTCCTTCTTCACTGCCAAAGCTCAACTCAAACTCCAACCGACAAAACCGGGCACTTCCTTTGAGTTCCTCCCAGTTCTTGACTGGATTGGCTGTCACCACAATAGACTGCTGCTGTTGGTCCAAAAAGGCACTGAAGTCTAAACTACATCTCCCAGAGTCACTGCCCATACAATCCTCTTGTGGCTGGCTCAGTTTATGAGTCCAAGTTCTGATTAGTCAAGGCACCATTTTAGAGCTAGCTTACCCCACACTGATTGGTCCAGTTCAGCAGTTCAAAACTAGAATGGGAACTAGCAGACACAGTTCTGACTGCAAAGAAAGCAGGTTAGACAAACTGTAATTTCATTATTACTCTAAATAATTTCTGGCAAACAGTTACATCTTTCAGATAGGTTCCCTTTGCACTCCTAGTGACTGCAAAATAGAAGTGAATTGGCAGCAGCTTGAGTGGTACTCAATCAAAGAAACACAGTCCCCACATAAACTAATTTGTCTGCAAAGCAGACAGCTCTTAAAGAGACAGTACCAGAGGTTCTAAAAACACTCACTGATAAATGGCTTAAATGCCAAACACCATTCAGGCTTGGAGCATTTAAGCAAGCTCCTGGAAGTCTTTTGGGAACCCCCATTTGCAGGGGGGTTACATTTTAATGTTGTTACCTTTCTCATTTTAAATGGTTGCATTGGTTTAAATGGAACCGCATGTGATTTGGACTCCATTAATTCTAATTTGCCCTAGTTGATCTTATATCCCAATATTCTGTTGAATACTGTTAATGTATCTTTTAGTTCCTTGTAAATCTGATAACTCTGATTTAGATCGGTGGTATATATTAAAGCATCATCTGCATAAAGACTTATTTAGTGTTTTGTATTACTTGTTCTCCTTTGCATACCAATCCTAAGTTTCTACCAAAGGTGGTGTTTGAGTTGACTTTAAATCAAACTATCCACCTGCCAGTTTATTTTTCTGAGCACGCCAATCCAGGGTCAGCATTGTTCCACACTCTAGATGTACATGGATTATTCAGGTACTATATACACTGCACAAAGGACTGCAGAAAGTCCTCACAGCTTTTTGTTTTGTTCACCCCTGGGAGAAAGGGCACACCAGTTTCTAAACGGTGCTTTTCCAAATGGCTAGCAAACTGTATTACTTTTCATTACAAGAAGTACGGTAAGGAACTTCCTGTGGTGGTTTGTGATCATTCCACAAGAAGCATGGCCACTTCTGTTACCTATTTCAAAAATGTGTCTGCTGCAGACATCTGTGTAGCTGCTACCTGGCGTACTGCCTATACTTTCACTAAACACTACAGTCTGGACATTGTCTCTCAAAAAAGAGCTGGCTTTGGCCTAGCTGTGCTTCAAGGCTTTTTTTCTTAGGCTGGTACGCTCCAACCACCCAGACTGTTTATGGTTAGTACTGCTTGGTACTCATTCCATAGGTGTGGTGTGATGAAAGAAATATCCTCAAGGAAGATAGAACAGTTATGTGCTTACAGTAAATCTTCAAGAGAATCTCTTTTGTCAGGCCATGTTGTCCCTCCCTGCTTCGGGTCCTGAGACTCTAATTAGTACTGTCCCATTCTCTATGATGGTCTACCTATAGCTGTCTGCCTTGCCTGGTTTGCAGAGCCCTAGGTTCTCTCCTGGTTCCCTATAGAGAGGTCCTATGAACATGATCTCTGGCGGAGAACTGAGACATCGTCATGGGCGGGCCCCTGGTAGACTGCTTGCAAAAGTTTCCATGTGGTCTTAGTGCATGGCGGCTTATAGTTCCATAGGTGTGGACTGATGAGAGATTCTCTCGAAGATCTGCTGTTACGGTAAGTACACAACTGTTCTATCTTCCCCCCAAAAAACCATGTTGTGATTTGTCTGTTAGATTCCTTGCATCTATTTGATGAGAAAGGCCACTGGTTTTTGATTTTTGCCGGAAAACCCAGTAAAATTCCAGAATTTGGGCTACCTGTACACTGGTAAAACAAAGAATTTCATGGAATTTGGCATTTTGCACCAGATCACTAAATCTACAGAACCTGTATTTTTGTTATAATTGCTTTCTATACTATTTTCAGTTTGCTTCATTTAATGCGCTGTATAGTGAGCTTTCTTTTATTCTGATTATTTATACACATACAAAAAAATGACAGTAAAATCCTGATAAAACCTAGAAATCACACTAACAAATCACTAGTGCAATTTTCAGAATTTGAAATCTTGAAAATAGAATTTCACTCCTTTAGTCACTGTAAATCATGGCCTTGTTCATGAGTTATATGGTGTGTTAGTAGTATTTCCATTATTTTCCCTAAGATTGGCGGCAGGCTTATCGATCTGTAGTTACCAGCTAAGTTTATTTAGCCATTTTTATGTTTGATGCGCCTGTGCACCAAACATTGTGGGATGAGAGAAACGGATGTCGGGGATGTGTCACTGCCAAGCCCATTGCAGTTCAGAATAGCAGGGACTTGGTAGTCTACACAAATGATCAAGCACTGTGGTCATGATGCTACTCTGTGCTTGGTGGGCTGAAACTTCATGTACTTCAAAGGACCGAGCCGCCTCAGTCGGAGAGGGCTTTGGTTCGATTTATATGAAGCTGGTCAGCTCAGCAAGCAGCAGATCTGCTGTGAGCAAGAGGAGCCTGAGATCTCCCCCCCCATTCCCTCCAGGTGTCTCGACCCCCTGCCAAATAACAGATTAGTTGACATCTATAAAATCTGTAAACTAAGCAAAGGAAAAGCCTTTTCAAAATGAGATGTTAACACCTAGTTCATAAAAATAACATCAGCTACAGCGTTCCAATGACGTTAAACAGCATGTATGCAGTTCGGCAGAAGACTCCAGGCCAAGGCTGGACTGCACGTTGAAAGCTAGCAGACTGACAATACAACTAGCAGGCTTTTTTTTTTTTGCATGCTATGCTTAGATTATGGTAACAACACCAAATGGCGGTGCTTGTCTTCCCACATGTCCTGGGGGTGCCCAGTCCCCCATGCCAACTGCTAACTCCCCTCCCTTCCCCTTTTAGTTATGCAGTACCAGGGAGCCCACCCCCAGTGCTGCCAAATATAACAGTGACACTGGGGGTGCCCAATCCCCCAGTGTCACTACCCGTAACACAGAAACCGTCCCATGTCGTTTTTTTGTTTTGTTAATTTCTTCAACCTGTATTATAACAGCATGAGGATGCCCAATCCCCTGTGCCAGCTGCTACCCCCACCCTGCCCATTTAAGTTATGCAGGACTAGGGAGCCCACCCCTGGTGCTGCCAAATATAACACTGACACTGGGGATGCCCAATCCCCCAGTGTCGCCACCAGTAAAAGAGAAAACCGTCCCTCGTCATGTATTTATTTTTATTTTTTTACACTTGTAAAAAGGAAAACCATCCATCGATGTCTATTGCAGCCCCTGCCATAACTGCTCTCCCCCAGGCCCAACCCACATTATTATTATTACAGCACAGGGGTGCCCAATCCCCTGTGCCAACTTCAACCCCCCCACCCTGCTCCATTTAGTAATGCAGCACCATGGAGCCCACCTCTGGTACTACCAAATATAACACTGACACTGGGTGGCCCAATCCCCAGAGTCACTATCTGTGACAAAGAAAACCGTCCCTTGTCATTGTTTTTTTTGTTGTTGTTACTTTCTTAAACCTGTAAAAAAAACCATCCATTGATGTCTGCTGCACCATTATTCCCCCACCTGCTTCTCCCACTCAGTGCCCACCACCCCACCCACCCCCAAGCTCTTACTCACTCACTGGGATCCAACACCATAATCCTGTCTGGACCGCAGACACAAATTCACTCTTCAACGCCAGTCCGTGAACTAAGGAAATCAGGTATGCAGTTCAGTGTATTTCAGTGGTGTTCTGAGCTTAGTGGTATAACTTGGACATTTTTGAATATTTTTGCTCCAAATTTTCAGCATGCCTTTTTTGGAACCCCATCTCATGAACAATGCATGTGACATTAGGTAAATCTTTCCCAAAAGGTGATTTTGTGGTCACTGCATGAAATGACCTTTCAGGCAGAAGTTGAAAAGTTTCTTCACCATTGTTCATTAGGTGGGGTCATAAGAAGGCTGTGTGGAAAATCTGGTGTAAAATATTAAAAAACAACAAAGTTATGAGCCTGCGTTGAAGTTTGCGAATGCAGGATCGTAACTTTGGTAATTGTTAATATTTTGACCCTAAATTTTCAACATATCCATTTCTTCACAGCACCTCGTGAATGTGATAGCTGTCATTTTTCAAATCCTGGCCAAAATGTATTTTCACATCCCGAAAGGTGATTTCTCAGTTGTTGCGTGAAATCACCTTTTGGGCAGGAGTTGAACATTTTATCTGCACTTGTTCATGTTGTGGGGTCATAAGAAGGCTATGTTGAAAATTTGGGGCAAAAATTTAAAAAAACAACAAAGTTATGATCCTATGTTGAAATTTACAAACACAGCCTTGTAACTTTAGTAATTTTCAACATTTTGACCCCAAAACTTTCAACATGGCCATTTCCTCTAGCACCTCATGAAAGTGATAGCTGTCTTTTTTTCAAATCCTGATCAAAATGTGTTTTTGTACCTGTGGTGCGGAATGACGTTTCGGTGGCACGGAATGACGTTTTGGGGGGATTTGAAAATCTTCACTTACTGGATTCATTAGATGGGTAATAAGAAGGCTATGCTGAAAATGTGATGTACAAATATGGTAAAATGCCCAGGTTATGAGTGAATGTTGCACTATTTCAGTGTTCACTCATGACTTCACTATTTTTCATTTATTTTGACTCCAAATTTTCAACATAGCCATTTTTCCACACCACCTCATAAACGTGACATGTGTCCTTTTAAAAATCCTGGATGAGATGTGTTTTTGCACCTCTAGTGAGATATGACATTTTGGCCGATATACTTTTTTTTTTGTACTTTCCATTTTTTCCTCCTCTCTCCCCTCAGCTCTGGTCTTCCTCGGGAGTACCTAGGAGTCATCCCACTATGGTTCGCTCCTACCTGGTCAGTCCTCCATCGCCCATGTAGCCTCGGTTTACCCACTCCCAGGCGGGGACGAGGTGGGCTCCAACACCCCGAAATTCTCTGGCGGCATCAGTCGGGAGGATACCAGGAGGGCAGCCATAAATCGTGGGCAAGCTCCAGTTCTCGTCTCCGCCAGAGCTGAAGGGTGTTTTTCTCTGGCCAGTGGCTAGCGCCCCTGACGTTAAGGTCTTACTGACGTCTGCCGCCCCCACCCTTCACTATGCTTAGCGCTTGCTGTATCTCGGCTTCCGCCAGAGATCAGCTAGCCTGAACAGGGACCCCTGTCCCTCCTGGGAGGAGAAGAGAGCTATTTCGGACGATTAACCTTCCTCTCCTGTCGACCCCAGCAACCCGGCTTTGGCCAATATTCTATAAATGGTACATGTCATGTCTATAAGGCAAATCCTAACACAAGTATCTTCAAAAGCTGGTGTCAAGCTGCTGCTCGTGACGCTGATGACCCTTGTTCGGGAGCGTGCCCGGGAGTTGCAGGGCCAGCCGGGAGGATGAGGCTTGAGCATCCCAGGACTTGCTTGCCTTCTCCAGGAGGAGGGGGGCTGAAGCTCGGCGCCTGACTGACCTCAGGCAGAGGCCTGAGGTACAGCAAGCCCAGCCAACTTGTAGGGGGGCCGCGTGATGGACGTCTGCGCTTACGCCTTGATGTCAGGGCACATGGCATGGAAAAAGGGCTCTCTGTGCTCTGAGTAGATGGAGCATCAAGGCACAGATCCTCAATTGCTCCGACACCCGTCCTGGACTGGAGATCCTGACAAAACAAGGAAAGCTCGGGGTGTACGGGCCCCCACCTCGTCCCTGCCTGAGGGGGCAGTCCAAGGCTACATGGGGGATCGACCACTTCGGGCTCCAGGTAAGATGGTGGGGACAGATGCCATAGATGTCTCCTGAAGAAGTAGAGCATGGAGGGGCATGGGGGAAGTAAAAACAGAAAGTTCAAAAATAAAGTTGGGGTCAAAGAACTAAAAACATAAAAATTGTTTAACAAGCTTTAATCATTTGGCATTGACAAATGTTTGTTACATATAGGGGTTACAACAGCATTTTCCAGTCATCAGGAATTTGACTACTCTGAAGGTATTGTTCAAAAATATCACAAGTAGCTTTGTATATTGAGCAGATTTTATGCAAGTGAGATCAAGGGTAGGGTGGAGTTCAGAGCCTGGTGTAGAAGTCAATCTGTATACTCTGAAATGTTCTGGCCGTCCTTCCTCTCTGGGAGCCCAATATGTGGAGGTTTTGCACTGGAGACTGCCACGATCACTATTTTCTCTCTCCACCTGCTGCAGTTTCTGGTACAGAGCCAGAAGCATGTCCACGTGTTGATCAGAATGCTGTGCAAGCTCAAAGAGTTCACCCTGCATGTGTTTCTGTTCCTGATGAACCTTGGTGAGCCGGTTGCAGACCGGTGAATTAGGTTTTATTTCTGCTCTAAATGTCTGGAGCTGTGCTAAAATCAGGATGCTAATAGGTTCTTGCAGCATTCCACTTGAGGCTCCCACCAGTGAGGGCATCATACTGCCACGCTGTGCTGGTTCTGGGCTGATGGGTGAGTTAGCTGTATATTCCGAATTGCTGGATCACTGCTGCTGCTTTTCCACTTTCTTGTCACATTTCGGCCTCCCATACTCTGAGTAAGTCCTGATGGTTAAAAAGTTGATGGTTAGCAATTTTAAAGCAAACTTCAGGGTTTTTCCAGTAGGTTAGCACTCAGAGCTCCACGAGGCTGCTGCTAAGCCAACAGTGATGTCTCCAGAAGTCCAAACTTGCTATGCCTTTAATGATTCAATGAGCAGGAGAGGTGTGGCATTCTCCTATTTTATAAACTCATCACTGGCCACCTGTGAGCCCCTTATAGGCCAACGCACGGTATAGAAAATTAAGCCAGAGAGTGGTTTCCACACAAGACACATAGAGAAAGCAGTGGTACTTCAGCTCACAGTGGCATGTTAAAACTGATAGTGTAGGTACCTGACCTATGAGGGGGTCACCTTGCCATTGGTGGTCGGCTAATCATGATTCTGCCAAATAATAAGACGTATAATCCCAGACAGTAGGGAGTAAGAAAGTGGAACAACTTGAAATGATTTGCAGGCTCTTTTGAGAAGCATTTGGGGGGCACTGATGCTATAACTATATGGTTCTTGCTCGGTAAACCCTGGCTTCAGTTTTACAAAAGGCCATTTAAAAGCTGAACAAAACATTCAAAAAGGTGCACCATAGAGTTAAATGGAGCTTACCCCAAGCTGTCCTTATGCCAGCATCACCAGATGTTGGAGCCTAAGGCACAAACAGCAAACAAGGAAGTGCAAGGGATCACATGGCAAGCCCCTCGGTGCAAACTCTTCACTTCCTGAAGGGTAATTACTGAAAATATTAAATCTGGGCCAACTCCCATCCAGGGAAAGGAGCTTCCTGTTTGTTTTTGTGTACCCAAAAAATGTTCTCTGTAAATCCTTATCTTTTCCCAACCAGGAGAACCACAAGTCTCGGCAACTCCAGTGGAGCACACATTTTTGTAAACTTCTAACTTATAGTTTTTGCACAAATAATACATTACATATTTCCGAGGGAGAAACAACAAAATATACTAGGTGAACACCATTGAGGCTGCCAGTTTCCTAATACTTAAAGTATCTCCCAAGGTAAGGTACATCATGAGGGCGAGTCAGACACGTTGTACAGAAATAAACAAGCAGGAAACAACAGTGTAGACTGAACCCAGGATCATCAGTGCTGATGTCAAAATTATTTTTCACTGAAAAATCCTAAAGTCCCAGTCCCAGTCCCCTCCAGGGAAAAAAATAGAGTTCATTGGATAGTATCGGATAATTGGATACTTTTAGATTTTCCAATTTGTCTGGATGCACACGGGTCAGAAATAGCTTCATCTAGCCAGCCTTGAGCGCCAAACATTTGGTCAGACTGACCTCTTCCAGTGTTAACAATGTCTTGTTCTCTGGCATTAAAAGAAACCTTTACGGAAAACACTGCCAGCCACGGCTCTCCTGCTACTACCTACTTTTGATTAGCGATTCTGTGCGAAGTAAATGTCTACGTTCATTTAGGTAGCAATATTTAACTTTTAATCAGTCCTCGCAGACTTCCATTTACTAAGGCTGCCAGCATCCATCTTGTGGAGCCGCTCACTCCCTTGCCTGGGATATGCTAATGTGTCCCTGATGACTCAGCGCATTGACTGGCAGGGGCACATTAGCATATCCTGGGTGAGGGGCCAAGCGGTTCCTACGAGATGACTGCCAGCAGCCTTAGTAAAGCAAGTTTCTGAGGACCAATTAAAAGTTAAATAACGTTACCCAAGTGAACGAGAAACATTTTTTGTATAGAACCACTAATTGGGGCATAGGTGGCGGCAGAAGAGCACTCGAGGTAACCAGTGTTTTCCTTTACAGAACTGTTCAAAAGACTCCACTCTCCTAAATATGTATACCCTCCCAACCTCACCCCTCCATCATTTCAAGTTAAAAGTAGACAAAACTATGGGACTTGGCCAGCCCAATGGAAAAGAGGACTGAGGCACACCTGTGCACCTTACCTTTCCCTATGCCGTGACTCAGTTCAGGAACAACCTCAGGCTGCAGAGGTTGGTCGGGTGGCAGGATTGAGCATCCGCTGGACTGCTCTCCTCTTCCAGGGGTGGAGGCATGCCATATTTGTCTTTGGCTGCCACCTGGTGGAGGCTGTGTGGTGGTGCCAGAACAGAAGCACCACACTAAGGGAGGGGCTGTGGTTCCACAGTGTGTGTGCGCCTCCACACACACAAGCTTACGTCCTGCTGCGACTGAGGATGTGGGGCAAATGGAACATGTTGCGCCGGCTCCATGAAACCCTGCCTGCCCATGTCTGCACTGCTGATGATGGACCGCCAACCCAGTTCAGGATGTGCGCCTCTGTGGGGACAAACCCTCCTTCCCATCCCCACCACGGGGAGGGGAGGGGTAATCTATGGGGATCTACAGGAAGGTGAGTCCGGAGAGGTGAGTGCTGGGCGAGGGGGGCAGGGACAGAGCTAAACAGCCCCCTCATGTCAACTGAAGGGAAGAAAAATCTCTATGGAAAAAAAAAAGAACTCTTTGGGACTTGGCGGATTGTACCTTAGGATGCTCAAGGAAGCTGTGGAAGTAATAGTGACTCCACTTGCAGACATACAGTTGTGGCCAAAAATATTGGCGCCCTTTCACTTTTTCAAATAACTCACAATTTCCTCTAAACATAAGTTGAAAGTAACAGTACAGTATTTGGTCTCCACAATTCTTTATTTCTCTGTTAATATTACAGAACCTTTGTTTTTGATTCAGAATTTAATATATCCTTTTAAATCAGAAAATGAAAAGAAATGGCACTGATAAAATTATTGACATCCTAGACTTAATATTTGGTAGCACAACCTTTGGTCAAAATAACTGCAATTAGCCGCTTCCTATAGCCATGGATGAGCTTCCTGCACCTCTTTACTGGCAGTTTGGCCCACTCTTCTTGTGCAAACTGCTCCAGTTCTCCGAGATTTGAAGGGTGCCTTCTCCCAACTGCTGTTTTCAGATCTCTCCACAGGTTTTCAATAGGATTTAGATCTGGACTCATTGCTGGCCACTTCAGAATAGTCCAGCGTCTTGTCTTGAACCATTCCTGGGTGCTTTTTGAAGTGTGTTTGGGGTCATTGTCCTGCTGGAAGACCCATGACCTTCGACGGAGACCCAGCTTTCTGACACTGGGTTCAACATTGCGCTCCAAAATGGCCTGGTAATCTCCAGATTTCATGATGCCATGCACACGTTCAAGGCATCCAGTGCCAGAGGCAGCACAGCAATCCCAAAACATCACTGAACTTCCTCCATGTTTGACTGTAGTGAATGTGTTCTTTTCTTTGAAGGCTTCATTTTGTTTTCTGTAAACATAAAGATGATGTGCTTTACCAAAAAGCTCTAATTTGGTCTCATCTGTCCACAGGACATTCTCCCAGAAGGATTTTGGCTTGTTCAGGTGTGTTTTGGCAAACCCCAGTCGGGCTTTCTTATGTCTGTCTCTCAGCAGTGGGGTCCTCCTGGGCCTCCTATCATATAACCCCCTTTCATTGAGTTGACGATGGATGGTGCGAGTTGGAACTGTCGTACCTTGTGTCTGAAGGTCAGCTTGAATCTGTTTGGCAGTTGATCGAGGTGCTTTCTCCACCATTCGAACAATCCTGCGCTGCAATCTTCAATCAAGTTTTCTCTTGCGGTCATGTCCAGGGAGGTTGGCTACAGTGCCATGGGCCTTAAACATCCTGTTAACATTATGTACAGTAGAAAAAGGAACATCAAGGTCTCTGGAGATTGATTTGTAGCCTTGAGATTGTCCATGCTTGGCTACAATCTTCTGTCTGACCTCCTCAGACAATTCTCTGGCTGTCTTTCTTTTCTCCATGCTCATTCAGGTATACACAGTGACACAAAACAGGAGAATGAGTCCTTTTCTCTATTCAAACTGGTTGAATGAGTGATTTTTATATTGCAGGCACCTGCAACTCACCACAGGTGAGTTTAATTCCAAAGTGAAAGAGAATCACTTGCTTGAAATCTAATTATTTCTAACTACTTCTAAAAGGTGCCAATAATTTTGTCCGGGCCATTTAAGGATTTCTGTGTGGAATAAGCTAAGACTTAGTATATTTTTCTGCTTTTTTTGTTTTATTCCACTGCAAACCAAAGAAATACATATGTGGATACCAAAATATTTTTTAATTTCAACAATTTTCTGGAAGGAATGGTGCATTATTAGAAAAAACTGCAAGGGCGGCAATATTTTTGGCCACAACTGTGTTTAACTGCTCACTGGCCACAGGGGTGGTCTCTAGGGACTCGAGAACAGCAGATGTGGTCCCTCTGTACAAAAATGGAAGAAAAGACAAACCAGGGAACTATAGATTAGTCGGCCTGATGTCTGTAGTGGGGAAGGTTATGGAATCCATACTAGGAGAGGAACTGGTGAAATTCCTAGAAAGGACATCAGGCAGCATGGGTTTGTGAAGGGCAGGTCTTGCCAGACTAACTCTCTTGACTTCTTTAATTGGGTAACTAGGGCAGCTGACAAAGGCCAGGCAGTCAACATACTATACTTAGATTTCAGTAAGGCTTTGACTCAGCCCCACTAGAGACTTCTCAAAGGTTAAGGAACTTGGGTACAGAAGAAAAGTTGTTGACCTGAGTAAATAACTGGCTTAGAAAAGTATGCATATGGTACTAGTAAATGGGGAGTTCTCTTAGTGAGGGCAGTTAAGAGTGGAGTACTGCAGGGATCGTTGCTGAACCCTGTCCTTTTCAGTACAATCACATGTGACATAGGGAGGGCATAAAGGGCAAGGTCGCCTGTTCATGGATGATATGAAGGTCTGCACAGCATTTGACACAGGAGCGATAATGGAACATCTGGAAAATTAGTCAATAATCTGATACCTATGGTTCAGTGCAAAAAAAAAAAAAAAGTAAATAGACACTGGTAAAAATAACCCAAAGGTGCAGTACCAAATTTGGGGTGGGGAGGGTACTGGAATGCACACTGGAGAAAAGGACCAATGGGTCATAATAGTGGAAATCCTGAAATCCACAGCACATTGCAACAGAGTGGTGGGAAAGAACCACCTGGATGTTGGGATGCATAGGAAGGGGAATCAACAGCAGAAGCTGGGAGGTAATTGTCGTGCTGTACAGGTCGGTGAGATGACATTTGGAGTACTGCGGATGGTACTTGAGTCCACACATGAGGAAAGACTGCAATAAGATGGAAGTATTACAGTGCAGGGCAAGCAAGATGGTCCAGAATCTGAGGGAGGGGTGGCTTTAGAACAGAGCTTCAGAACTTGAACATGTACACCCTTGGAAAAAAAAACGAAAGGGTTGACGTGATAGAAACATACATGTACCTGCATGGGATAAACAGGATTAACTTCAAGGCCATATTTTCCTTGAGGGATGAGGGGAAAGTCACACAAACCAGCAGAAGGCTAAGAAAGATGTCTGTGACTTGTAATTTTTAAGGATAATTGGTTGAGCAGAGCTCATTTACAGCTGTCTCCAATGCAGTAAAATATAACATGAAACTATGGGTCAGTCAAACTGCAGTAGCAATATCTTTTGGCAACAAACTAGACTGTTTTTCTGTGGCTTGCCCATTTTGTTATGAAGACGTTCTGAAACGAGCGTGCACTGAAATCAAACAATTCAATGAAGAGTAAATAGCAAAAAGGCAAAATATGTAAGTGCAAGGCATGAGTTTGTAACTCTCACCTCCCTCACAGTTTGAGCTCCGAAGAGACCCCCCATGTAGCACAGTAAAAGCAGGTTACCACCTCTGCATTACACTTGATTTTTATCCTTATTGCATGCCAAAAATAAATCTGCCAGCAAGCAGCGGCTCCATTGTGGAGGAAGGGGCAGACAGGTAATATGTACTGTAGTACAATCAAGCCATTAGAAAACTGTGTGGGTGGGAGGGGTGGGGTGTGCCACTGGATCACCAGGGCAGTATTCTATGGTGCTTTCCGTGATCGCTGCAATGGGTGGGGGTCCACTAGACTGCCAGGGCATACTATTTCCAACAAATACTGGGGATCAGGGACACGGAGGGTGGGGTGCCACTAGACTGCCAGGGCAGTGGTTCCTACAAGTACCTGTGATCGAGGACACGGGAGGAAGAGGTGCCACTGGATCACATGGGATTATTCGGCGCCTGACACAATGTGACACTCAGGCGGGGTACAACTAGTCCCCAGGGATATTTTAGGGCATGTCCTGGCGAAAGCAGCATCGAGGGAGGGAGGGAGGTTCCACTAGACCACCAGGGACTGATATTGGATACATATACCGCGATCGGGGAAATGGGAGGAGGGTACCACTAGACAGCTTAATCTGGTTCAAGGTCAGTTGGCATTCATCTGTATCTCCCTCCCGGTCGTGCCTGAAAATAGGCAGGACTTGTCTATGCACTTCCACCGTCAACAAAAACTAAAATAAAAAAAAAAAGACTGCCAGGGATTTACATACAGCAGTCAACGGCAGTGTGGCTTACAGGGTGGGGATGCCCCAGGACCCCCTCTGCTCATGTCAGTCTGTGCAGAGCACCTTGGCAAGGCATGCAAATGGAACATAATGACATGCAAATGGCTCCATTTGCACCTTCATATATTATGGCCTCATTTGCATGCCCTCTGCTGAATATCGCTGGTGTTGCGCTCAGCGCAGTGCCATACGAAAGGGCGCATTCTCGCAGCCCTATCCATGGCTGGTAATCGTGCAGTGCCACTGCGCCCATGCAACAGCGCACTGTGCAGTGCACTTATGTGCTATATTCAGCGGTGCTGCGCCATGGCACATCACTGTTGAATGTCACCCAGTCCTGGCCCCGGCACGTCCCACTTGTGCTGCGACCACGCTTGCACCACTGCCAGGCAGTAGTCTGAATATCCGGCCTGTATATTCTGAGGTATATTAGTGATCATAAAAGAGACTGAGAAATAAAGCTTTCTGATTGGCTGCATTCTGACAGCCTGACGTTAATCTTAGAATAGCTTAACATACATGTAAAGCCTAATCATATGCTGAACAAGGTTTACCATTATTTAAAAAAAGTCTTCTTATACTAGCAATAAGGCAGTCTCAGGGGTATGTTAATGGTTGGTTAATCACCCTCAAGGGGCTTGTAGCACTCGGCTATGCCTCATGCCACAGTATAACCGGTGCGATGATTAACAAACCATAAACATAACTCCTGGTTATGCCATATTGCTTAAATATATCTAGGCGCAGACTGAACAATAATATACATAGGCACAGACTAAGTATTACTACATCTGGTTACATATAGGGTATTCATAGGCACAGACAGAGCAGTAATGTATCCAGGTATAGACTGACCATTACTATATCTAGTCACTGATAGGGTATAAATCCAACTATGCACAGATTGGACATTAAAATCTTGAGGCACAGATTGAACATTAATATATCTAGTCACATAGTGATCATTAATATACCTAGGCACAGATTGTCATTACTTTCTTTAGGCACAGATTGAGAAGTAACAAATCTAGGCATGTACAGAGCATTAATCTGCCTAGACATAGATTGGGAATTAATATACCTAGGTTCAGACTGAGCATAACTAAAGAAATAGACTGGGCATTAATATTACTAGGCACAGGTTGAGCTTTACTATACCTCGGCACAGATTCAGCATTAATATCTAGTTACAGACTAATATATCTAGACACAGACTGAACATTAATATACCTAGACACAGACTGAACATTACTATACCTAGACACAGATTGAGCATTAATATACAGTATCTAGTCACAGACTGAACATTAATATATCTAGAAACAGACTGAACATTATTATACCTAGACACAGATTGAGCATTAATATATCTAGTCACAGACTGAACATTAATATATCTAGAAACAGACTGAACATTATTATACCTAGACACAGATTGAGCATTAATATACAGTATCTAGTCACAGATTGAGCATTAATATGCATAGACACAGACTGAACATTGATATATCTAGTCACAGACTGAACATTAATATATCTAGACACAGACTGAACAATAATATATCTAGTCACAGACTGAATATTAATTTATCTCTGCAAAGACTGAGCATTTAAATACCTTGGCAAAATTAGTGTACATTACACTAGTCATGTCAAACATTACAGACAGAACTGGTCAGCAAGTAGCAAATTCAACTTTAAAGAGCTAGTGTATTGCCTGAAATTAGTATTATCTTTCAAAAGCAGTGAACTAATACTTCTTATAGATTAAGATGACAGATGTTTTGGTCCAGCATTAGCCACTGCTAAGCAATTTAGATCACAAATAGTAGTGAGAAAGAAATAATCTGACGCTTGGGAATTGAACCCAGGTGCCAGAATACTGTCCCACTGCTCTAGCCACTGAGCTATAGACTCACATGGCTGCACCTGTCCCTTCCTGGACACACTTCCTTTCTCTGGTATTAGCCTCCTGTGTGGCACAGTGTCAAAAGCCTTACTGGAGTCCAGATAGGCCGCAATCACTGCCCTTTCCTGATCCACCTCCGTAGTCACCCAGTCAAAGAAATCCATGAGATTTGTTTGACATTACCTCCCCCCAACAAAACCGTGCTGCTGGTGGTCCTGCGGCCCATTTGCCTCCATGTACTTCATCAGTCTCTCCTTCAGCATGGTCACCATTAACTTCCCCACCACTGATGTGAGACTGACTGGTCTGTAAATGCTAGCCTCCTCCCTGCTGCTGCTCTTGTGCAGGGGACCATCATCCGCCTCCCGAGTCCTCCGGCACCCACCCCTGTTCTCCAATGAGGTGTGAACTTAACCATCCTTAGTTGCACTGGCTCTCGATTGCTACAGTTGTTTGCCTTCTTATGTAATACGTTTATATTTGTCTTTTTATATCATGACCCCTATTACTATGCATTGGTTAAATTTATAATATGGTGAAGTGTATAATCTTTTCTTCCCTCAGAATGTCACCATTATCTTATTTCTGTATCTATTGTTTATTGTTATCTCTCCTGGTAGTACCTGAAAATAGGCAAAGTCTCCCCTGTTAATGCTTAACCTGGTCAACAAAGGAAATAAATAAAAAGTAAATAAATAGTGTTGCCAGAGGGCAGCTAGCACCTTGCTCAGTTCTTTCAGAAACCTTGAGTGAATCCCGTTAAGCCACATCACCTTATTTTCATTTAAGGCTTCCAATCCATTTTGGACTCTCTCCTCCAAAAATGGGCTTGTGTCCACTCCCCCCAGTGCCTGCTGATACATGTTGATCCACCCCCCCTCCACTGTGGAGACCAAGCAGATGTACTCATTTAAATTTTAGTTTTTTCTCGATCTTCTTATGCACAGTCCCCCCCAACCCTTACTATCCCACCCCTTGCTTTCCTCTTTTCATGTACATACTGAAAAGTCTTATCCTTTTTTCACCTCATTGGCTCCTCTCCTCTGTTTGTACCTTAGCTGCCCTCATCCTCCCTCCTTCCTGCCTCCCTTTATTTATCCGGATAAACCTCCCTGTCCCCTCGTCTGGGTCTGCTTTGCTTCCTAAAGCTGTATTTTTTCTCCTACCACCTTTGCCACCTTCTTTGACAACAATAGTAGTATTGTCTTCCTCCTCCTACCCTTGCTTCCTTCCATCAAACAGCTTGCCATTACCTTACCTATTCTTTCCTTGGATCTTTTCCCATTGGGCCTCCACTCCATCCCTGCTATCCCCCCTTCAAGGTATTTACTGAAGCGGTCTCCCATTTCTTTAAAATCTGCCTTCCTGAAGTCCAGGACCCCATATGGTGATTGCTTGTACCCAGGGGACTACCCGCTGTGACGTCTGCAATGCTGTCCCTGTTCATAAGTACCAGGACCATAGGTTCTGGAACAGGAGGGCCACTAGGGCCATGGCCCTACCACTTTCATAAGTGGCTCTATCACTTTTTGCTATCATGGTAATATATTTAATAGGGGAAAATGTACCCCTTACGTCCTTGGCCCTACCACTTTTCAAACCGTTCAGGCACCACAGGTCCAGCACTACCCCATCTCTAGTGGGTTCAGTAACCAGCTGCCTGAGAAAAGCCACTGTATGTAGTTGAGGATGGCCCTGCTTCTTCTTGTAGCTGTGGCCAGATGCTCCAGTCTACATCCAGCAGATTAAAGTCACCCAAAATTAATACCTCCCCTTTGTTCGACCTTCTGTTAGTGGCCTACCCCAAACCCTTATCTAACTCCTCCCTCTGTGTTGGTGGTCTGTACACCACTCCCACATGGATAAAAGCCTTAGAACCTGCCTCCAAGCTCACCTAATGAACCTCCAGCCCTTCCTGTTCCCCCTAGTGCCCCTGTATCTCTGTGGCATTTATACTTTCCCTCTCATATGAAACAACCCCCCCACCTTCCTGTCCTGTCCTTTCAGAACATGGTGTAACCTGGTATGGCCACATTCCAGCTTTGGTTGTTGATGCACCATGACTCTGTTATGGCCACCAGATCCAGGTCTGCCTCTGCAGTGAGTGCCTCAAGGTCAGGAATTTTATTTCCTAGTCTCCTTGCATTGGCACACATGGCTCTCCACTCCTTTTGTCCCTCATTTCCCCTTCTGCCATCCCTTCCTGATACCATCCTTCACCCATCCTGTTTCCCTGTCCTTGTCCTCTTCTTTTTCATTTACCCTTTGCCCACCATCCTTAACTCTTCTCTAAGTCTTATAACCACCTCCTGACTCTCCTGTCCCTCCCTCCCCTTGTCCCTACCCTCTCCCTGATGAGTCTACTTCTCCTGGGCTTTCTCCTCTCTGCTGCTCCATGTTGGGTACAATTTGCAGCCCTAATTTTTGCCTCCCCTTGGCTAGCTTAAATGCCTCATTGAAGTAGCATTTAAACATTCCACCCAGGATTGCTGTTCCTCCCGGATGGATGGAGGCAATCTCCTTTGTACAAGCCTCTGTCCACTCAGACAGGACACCACCAATCCCCAATGTAGCTAAAACCTTCCTCACTGTGCCATGCCTTCAACCGCTTGTTGAAGGTCCTGGTGCAGTGTTCCCTAGCCTCCCCAGGCCATATACAGGTAGTATGTCAGTGAATGCCACTGTGCAAGCTACCTGCTTCAGACCCTTCCCCCAGTTCCTTAAACCTTTCCTGCACCACTCCTGCTGCATTCCTTGCCAGGTCATTAGTCCCCAGATGGACAATGAGATCAAGCTGCCCATCCTGCCTCACCACCCTAGCGATCCTAAGGTAGGCACCTCACCTCCATTTTTCCCTGCCATCCTGCTCCCGGAACTACACCTCTAATGTTTCAGTCTCCTGCTAGAAGCTCCTTCTTCTTCTTCTTCTTCTGCTGGGGTCCTCTGCCTCCCACTTTGGGGCCTCCCCAATGAAGAACACTCACATCCCCCCTGGCCAGTACCATAGGTGCCTCCCCTTGGCAATCCTGTCCTGCCAGAGTAGTGAAAGAGTTGTGTAGTGGCACCAGTTGAGGAATGTGCTCCCAACCCACCACCTCCACCCTCCCAGAGCCCACCTCAGTCCAGCTGGCCATCTTCCTTGACACCTTCTGAGGCAATGGTGGTAGACTTGGTGGCCTCTAGGTGAGGGAAGAGGTCCCCGCAATCTCAGCCAACTCGGCCCAGAGTTTAATGACCTCCTCCCTCAGCCCAGAGAGGTTTACGCTAATGGAGCAGCACCTGAATCTCTAAAAGGCATCCCTGAAAGCTGCCGCTCAACAACTAGTGCATTGTACCACACCCAGTATTCCCAATACTTCTAGTGGGGTCCTGCTTCTACCCATTTCAGCAACTGGGTGGCCTAGAGTACCGGGAAGTTAAGTGACCTACCCAAGGTCACGCAGTGATTATTTTGGCCCTGGCAGGGTTTGAACCTGTAATGTCCTGGCTCCCAAGCTGGTGCTCTAACCACTAGTCCACACTGACCACAGTGCCTATTAATTTAAGAACTGGAAACATTAAAGTAGTGGTTGAAAGTTGCAAAACAAAATTATACTGTGAATGGTAATAAACCATTGAAATAGTGGAACAGTGTGGGGGATACAGTGGTGGTCAGGAGAAAATAATATGCCAGCCAAAACGAGTATGAGTGACTTACTGCAGGAGAAAGGTCAGAAGAGAGGAGAAAACCGGAGTGGTTTAAGAGATTAGAGAGAGGAGGAGATACCTACAGGATAAAGAAGATCATTCCAGAGAGTAGGAAAGCAGACAGAAAAGGGGTACTGACCAGTGGAGATTTTGCAGTGAAGGATATGGAAAGAGGAAGCATTAGATGAGCAAAGGGAAAATGATGACAAGATGGAAGTGTTAAGGAAAGAAGAAGAATAGGAAGATATTGTGGTGAGCCAGCATTTAGACAGGAAAGCGAAGCAGTGGGAGAGATTTCTGAGCTTTAAGGTAGATGAAAAAGGTTTAGAGATAAAAGGAGCAGTGATGGATTAGTAAGTGGTGCGGCATATGGGGCAAAATATCAGTTTGGGAGTGGGGGTTTTGTGGAGAGGGAACATAGTGAGGAGGGGTTTGTGGGTTCAAGGCCTTTCAGTTGTTTCAGGTTTAAAAGCCAGGTGGTGCTTATGGAGAGGGACATGGCATACTGAGGTTGACTCCATGTTCGGAGGCTTGTTTAGCAGGTCTGCTTGACCATGATCAAGTACTGTACACTGTTCAGAATGAGTTTTATGCTATGTGTTTGCAGTTTTGTTTATCTTATAGGAAAGTAAAGAAAGTGAGTAAACTGTAGCTGGAGTCGGTGTATATCTGGATGTTTGCAACTACCTATCTTCATTCCATCACATTAAATCTTAAGAAAAAAAAGCTTTGCCCTGGAATGCTAGGCTAAGGTCTTGATTCATCTATGCTAACTAGGGCTGACTTACTAGTGTGGGCCAAGGATTGGGGTCCTCAACTCTCCTGGTTTTAGTGGAAATCTCATACATTTGCATTTGGGCTATTGTCAGCTCCACAGCCTAGGGGTGGTCAGTGGCACTTGCTATTTTGGTGCTGAGGGTTAACACTCCAAGCCAGGGCTGCTGACAGGCTGGGTGGGAGAGGATCGAGGAGGGAGGACTCCTTGCCTTCTGCTGCTGTTTTACTTTTCTGCTTTGAGATCAGACAGGTGGCAGTGCAGTGGAGAGAGAGAGATGAAAAGCAAACGATGGTGGGGATGGCATATATTCCACTGTATCTTCGGGGAAGGAAGGAAGAAAATGGAAATAATACAATGAGCTTTTAGATCAAAGAATCCAATTGACTGACTGGCACCTTTATGACATGGTAAATTGTAGCATCACCAACACAAAAGGTGCCATTCAGCTGCATCACAAACCAAAACAAAAAGTGTATTACTTCTCACCCTGCTTGATCATAATCAGATTTCTGCCATATTGGTTTCTCGTTAAACGCAGATGAGAACTATCACAAGTCAAGTACTTCCCAAGGCAGATTGGTATACTGTAAACCCCAAACCCACTTTGCATAACACCAAACTGTTTTTTTTTTTAACGATCTGTCCTCCATGACTGCTCGCACCCGGCTCACCTCTCTTGAAAATTTTGAATCCGTCCCATGTTCCCCACAAGATCGTTGTCTGCCAGCTCGAGTACACAGAAATCTGTTTACCCACGTCTGAAACTCATTTTGGAAAGACTGCTTTCTTATGCCCCTCCTCTTTCATGGAATTATCTCCTCCGCAGCTAAGAACTGTATCAACCTTTTTGTTTAAATATGGCTTAAAAAGTTTTGCAGGAAAAATCTGTTTGTACTTGTTTTAATTGACTTTGTGTATATTAGTTTATGTATTTGCTGTATTTAGTGACTTGGGGCATTCTATAAACAAGACTTGCTTCTCATAGACCCTATCCTGTAATTTATGCAACTTTCAATAAATAAATAAATACACAAAGTCTCCTGCTTTACAGTTATAAATGCCCTGGTGTCCTCCATGAAGAATAACAGATCTCCCAATCACTTTAAAGAGCATATGAATCAGTTCCAACCCTTACAAGAATGCACAGTCTCCTGATCATTTAAAAGAAAATATGAACCATCTCTAACCCTTATTTCCGCCCAACTGCAAAACCCCCAGTCGCCTCCGAACCACATGCTGAATGACGGCAGCTCCTCAGCACTCAAACCACGCTGTGTCATAGACTTAATTAAAGAACTAACTACTTGAGCTTGCAGGCTGTCTCTAAAAAAAAAAAAATCACAACATGCAGGCTTTCTATAAAAAAAGAAATCACAGTATATTACTGTGTATGTGTGTGTGTGGGGTTGATTAGGAGCTAGCCAGCACGCTCTCTACAAACATACTCTACTTAGCAACAGGGGACTATTAAATCTAGAGGAAGGATATCACACTTTAAAATCAATAAAAACCAGCAGTTTTAAAACTTTTTATATTTTTTAATCCTTTACTTCCTACACATTGTGTAATTGCAGTAAACCTCTCCTGGATATGGGTTACGCTGGTATTTATCCACTTCCGGTGTGGTTTAGTCACTCAACCTGCAGCCTCATGACCAAACTATATCAGGCATGGGTAAGTCCCAGCATATAACCCACACGCTGTCATGGTTTATTGCTTAAATGTAGCACTCTGCTTCCCTGATGATGTCAGTAATACTGCCTACTGTGTACCGCACTGCTCAAGCTAACAACTGTCTCTCCCCCCCCCAAACTACAGAATCTGTTATGTGGAGGCATGATTAAGTTGCTCTGTTGGCCAGCCATGACAGAGGCCCTCTTGATCAGGGATTGGGTCATTTCCATCAGGGGATATTCCCTGATGATTTTGTCATTTTGTTTTGGATGCTCCCTTTTGAACTCATCACTGTTTATTGTATTCACAATTGGGTTGGTTATCCCGCAGGTCAAAGTTTACTTTTTGTTTTGGTTGCTAGATATTTAAAGAGCACCCTTCCTGGTGCTCACATCAACAACTGGTAAGAACCCTTACCGTCTCCAAAGTCGGACTGTGGCAAGATTAGATTTTTTGATGTCCCCTATTTTGGAAGAGAAGGGATCATAATTTGGCTCTGTGGAGCCGAGTCGCTGATCCCTTTCCACTTCCTAGTACTGCAATCCACCCATTTTTCTTAAGTCACTACATGGTGTAAGTGGGAACGTGCTCGATAGACATGAAAGGTGTGATTTTTGAAATTTGTTTTACATATTTTAGATGGCCACCACGAACAGATCAAGGGCACTGCTCAACTAAAATGGACCTTGGTAGCTTGAGCTATACTCTTGCTTTGTTCATGGTGGACGCTCTAAAATTTGTAAAACTGAGTTTAAAAAAATGCCCATTCATGTCTATGGAGTGCACTTCCACGCATTCCATATAGTGACATAAGAAAATGGGCAGATCGCAGTACTAGGAAGCGGAAAGGATCATGCCCAGCTCCACGACCCAAATTATAGTCCCTTCCCTTCCAAAATAGGGACATCAAAAATTCTAATTCTGCCATGATCCGACTTTGGGGAAGGTAAGGGTTCTTACCAGTTGTTGATGAGCACAGGAAAGGTGCTCTTTAAGTCTATTTCTTACAATTCCATTATTTTCTCTTACTGACCTAGTTACTATTCGAAATGCCTCTATTAATTTGAGATCAGCTAAAGGTGTTACTCTTTAAACAATCGCACATAAGTCTAAGGTTGGTTCTCGTTCTTTTTCAATTGCAGTGCCCTTGTATTGGAATGTTCTACTGGATAAGTTACGTTCTGATGTTTCTTTACAAAATTTTAAAGAAAATTTTAAACATTACTTGCTGGCACAGGGTATTTGTAATTGTTTTAACTAATACTGTTTCTTTTATTAGTATCGTTTTGCTGTTGTATGTATTTTTGTCAGATCGGACCTGAAAAGGGACTTTTGGTCCAGTGTCCCTACCCAGTTAACAAAAAATTAAATAAATAAAATTCTGAGGAATTGTGATGAGAAAGACAAAGAAGCAAGTCATTCAACCCCCTCTGGTGGCTGTCAGTGTGTCTGAATCTAAAGCCAACTGAATGATAGAAAGTCTAGGAAAGTTTGAAGCATAAAAAAAACATTATAGGAAGCTGGCTCTGTTGTGCTGGGCAGTAGGGGATCGTTTGGCATACTGGAGACCCAGGTTCGCACCAGAGCCCAGGGCGTCAGGAGCAGAGGCCGGTAGGGAGGGCTCAAGAGCGTCCTTTGGATGCTCTCCTCCTGAGTGGAGAGTTGTGGATGCGCCGCCCTTCAGCAGCTTCTCGTGGCCAGTTTCAGCCTTGTGCCTTGAGGTGTGGGTGACCACACACCACATGCACAGATAGCGAGGATGTTGCAGCATGCATCCAGCAGGGGCAGGGGAAACAGAAACAAGGAAAATGGCCACCCATGCCAGCCAGATGACAGCGGCCTGCCTCCCCTGGCTTTGAAGATGGGAAGCCCCCGTGTTGTGCCCAGCCGTCTGACCAAGATGCAAAGGGGTACCGAAGGGTACCTTGATCTCCCCTCCTGGATGCTGCAGACCAAGCAGGGCCCCCCAGTGAAGGGATACATTGGAACAGTTGGGTGGCGGGGGGCAATGGACGGCAGAACAGGGGAGCGGCGGAGGGTGAGACTTGGCCACCCAAAGGAGTGGGTGGCCGGGTAGGAAGGGGGATAAAATAGAATATGCAAAAAAAAAAATAAAAATAAAAAAAAAACATTATAGGAGAGAAAGTCAATTTTTGACCCGAGATTCACCAGAAAATATTTAACATATCATTAATTGCAGCAGCAGCAGCAGTAATTTTATGCAGTTTTTTTCTTTCAAGGAATAACACTAGTTCTATGAATTAGAGGATCAGGACCTCACTACTTGGTTCCAGTGCTGACATATGAAGCACCTGTAGCCAACACACATCACCTTGCCTAATATACTCCAAGGAGCTAGCATCTTCTGTGCCCTAATAGCGTACCATTTTAGTTTTGTCTCATTGGGTTTTGTCAATCATTTTCATAATGTCATCTCAGAGCAGGAACATGCTGAGCTTGCCTACTTGGTCTGCTCAGTATAATGTGCCAGCACAATATTTCAGCTCCTTGCCAAGGCCTTCCATCAACATTTTTGAGCTTAATAAAAAACCAATGTGAGATGCTGCACCTTTCAGTATTTATTGTACATTCAAGGTCTTTCTGTTGCAAGCACTAATAGCACTCTCTCTTTATTTTCAGGGATTTGAAGATCCCAAGGACAAGTAAGTAGTAATTTTCCCAGCGTTTGTTATAAATTGTAGCCAAAGAATAGCTTTTAGAATTTTTTTTCTTCCAAAGAAAGTAAAAATACGACCTATAACGGAGGGAGAGGCTGAAAGGTTATTTAGAAGTAGTTTGGTAAGTTGCATCACCAAGCTTTATCTAGCATCCGTAAAGGAAGGAAAATGGCAAACATGCCCTTTTTTCACACTCACTGGTAAATTATGTGCGCAGCTGAGAGAGAATGGTATTCAAGGTTTCTGTACTCTAAAGTGGAAGTAAAGTTGAGGTCCATAAGGTGATCACTGGCCTATTTTACACCACTATTAAACTGAACCAAGCGCCAACTCAGCATTTCAAGGCTGGTTTAGAGGATCTTTTCCCAGTCTTTGAGGGGCTTGTCAAGGCTTCATTGCACAAGGGTCTCCTGCCATTACATGTTACAGAAACAGTGGTGATGCCCCTGCACAAAAAGCTGTCATTTGAGTCTGACAACCTCACAAATTCTAGCCCTCTCTCCAAGCTGCCATTTCTTGCACAGGTTGTTGAGAGAGCTGTTGCAGAGCAGCTGGTTCATTACCTGGAAGAAAATTATGTCCTTGGACCATTCCTGTCTGGTTTCTGTAGGCATCATTGCACTGAAACAGCTGTCGTGAGAGTGTGCAAGGATCTTTGCCTAGGAATGGGTGAAGGAACGATACCTGTTTTGTTTCTCCTTGATGTTTCATCTGCTTTTGGACAGTCAAACATTTCTGGACAGACTTGATGAGCTAGGGGGAAACTGATTGGGAAAATATTCTAGTGGTTCCAGTAGTTCCTTAATGGTGAGCAGCAGCCAATGGCAATGGGTGCTTACTGGTCAGGTTTGGCTGCACTAGACTGTGGAGCTCCTCAGGGATTGGTCCCATCTCCTTGTGCTGTTTGCCAGTATATACTTCTGTTGGAGGGATCATTAGGTGAAACAGTGTGTGGTTTCATTACTATGCTGATGATGCCCAGCTCTGTCTTTCCTTTACCCCTAACAGGGCATCGACAGTACTATTATTTGAACAGTGCATGTGAGAGTTTAGATTCTAGATGGCCTCCCACTGTTTAACTCTGAACCCTGGTGAAACAGAACTGTACTTGGTTGAGAATGATTGTCAGAGACTGGTACTGAAATGGAGCCTGAAGCTGTCCGTTTATGATGAGGTTCAGTTTCAGGCAGAGAGGGTAGTCCACAGTCTGGGAGTAGTCCTTGATTGACAGTTAGCATTTGACTCTCAGGTGTCTTTTCGTAGTTAAGGGCAGCCTTTACAGTTAAAAAAATATTGCAAGACTGCGCCCATTCTGTGATACTTTAACTTAATCATAATCCCCTTTTTGTCCAGGCTTGGGTCCCGCAGGGCTCCATCCTAGGCCCTAGCCTGGGTTCCATTTTTCTAAATGACATCCCATCCGCCTTTGCCAACTCACATGCACACATGTATACAGATAACGCAGTCATCTTCGCCTCTGGTCCATGCACCACACTTGTGGAAGACCTGCTTCAGCAGGATTTCACAACATCATGCGCTAGTTCCACTCCCATCTATCTTTGGGTCAGTACCAAAAAAACGGTGTCCTTTACCTTTGGTACCAGCCAAAAACTGGCCAGGCTCTCAAGACTTCCAGTCTTCTGCATGCTGGATGGCTCCCTTCTTGAAGTGGTGCAGTCCTTCAAGTACCTCGATGTGTGGCTTGACAGCAAGCTTGACTCTTCAGCCCACATCGATGCCATCCGTGCGAAACCCTGCCCTAAATTGGGTGCCCTCTACCATAGTAAAGATTGCCTTCTTTCCTGGTTTTTGACTATGTCAATGTGGTCTATGGTACTGCCCCATTCACTTCCCTAGACAGTCTGGACAGCCTCTGCAATGCCTTTGTGACTCCATGACAAACTTCCTCCTCATACTCACCATTACTCCCTCTACCCCCCTTTCCATCATCCCCCTACCATCATGCCACCAGTGCCACTACTCCTCTTTCATCTTCAAATACTGATTTTGTTCCCTTCCCTCCGACCTCTTACCACTCCTCTCCCACTTACCACTGCTCCATGCCCTCTCCACTCCAGAGACCAGCAAACCTTCTTCACTCATCCCCGTTCCTTTGCTGGGCAATCCATCTTCCTGTATCACTTTCCAACACCCTGGAACCAACTTTCGTCATCCCTCTGCCATTCCACCTCCTCTGACTCCTTCAAGCACCTTCTGAAATGTCTCCCACCCCTCACCTGCACCTTTTTCCCATAGGAGGCCTCCCCTGTTTGACACTGGTAGCACAGGGCTTTGGTTTTCTCCCTGACCAGTCTTGTTCCTACTACAGTGCTCATTTGGTGACCATATTTAATGGCATGTCTTGCACTAGAATGTTGGGTGACTCTTGTCCATAAAGTTGCACATTAATTTGCTCCAGGCATGTACCTATGAAGTATTTATACACTGTAGTTGTGCCAGCACTGTATTGCCATACAGTAGAACCCCAGAGTTACAAACAGCATGGGAAATTAGCTGTTCATAACTGAAAAATTCATATCTGTGAAGTATTACCACTTATTGGAGACCCCTTTCACCATTCCAGAGTAAACCACAGGTCCGTGGCTTTTTTTTTTTTTATACTTTATTTTTTTTTATTTCCTTAAGATAAGAAATGAAATCACAAGATAATATCACATAGAAAAACATTAAGACAAAAATATTTACTTAATATCTCAATAAAGCACTAAAAAAAGGATTTTCTTCTTTTTTTTAGGAGGATATAAAGAAAAATTCCAAATAATTAATAATATCTTAGAGCTTAAAAAAAACAAACATAAATCTTATACTTTGTAAGTGCTCCAAGCTTCTGCTTCCCAACCTCAAATTAATTCTTTAAATGTTAAGCTTATAACATATTTTAACATCCTGATAAGTCCAGAACATAGCTCATCATAGCCAGAAAGAAAAAAAAAACATTAATTTCATCTTAAAAAGTCCATACATATTTTCAGAGATTGACTGGATGATACTCCGTAAGCTCAGCTTCTTCCTCTTCCAGATCAGAGCCAATATCTTCTGGTAGCTTAACATTAGCTTCAAAAAATGCTCTAGCAGAATCCACATCTTCAAAAAAATATATCTTTCCCTGAAATTGTACTCTTAATCGAGCTGGTGCGAGTAGATTAACCGATAACCCCGCTTCTTTAAACTTAGACATAACTGACAAAAAGCGCTTACGTCTGCACTGAGTCTGTGCACAAAAATCAGGATATAGATGGAACCGACGCCCCTCATAGAAACATAGCTTAGTCTTTCTGACCAACTGAAGAAGATTATTTCGGTCTGCCAGATTGTTAAAAGTAATAATAATAAATCTTGCCTTATGTTGTTCCATGGCAGTCTCTTTTATTAAACGAAGAGGAGGTCTGTAGGCACCTTCCAACGTAAGTGCAGGTTCTAACGAAAAGACTGTAGCAAGTGCTTGTTCCACCGTAACCTTCAGTTCTGATACTGGAATAGTCCCAGGAAAGCCAATTAGTCATAAATTTCCTTCTAAGAGCGTTATTCTCAAGATGCTCCAGTCTAGAAGCTTATGCCAGCTGCTCATGGAGTGCAGCATTCACTGCACCTTGTAAAGTCGGTGTTCTCCCTGAAACAGCTTTAATTTCCATCTCATTATTTTTAACCATTTGCTCCGTGTTCTCAATTCTTGACTCAGTAGCCGCACAATGCAAAGATATTTCTGAAAGAGAACTATCTGTTCTCCCTGTGGATTGGCGAACTTCTGTCTGAAACTCCGCCAGGAGAGTTTGAATTGATACCAGTGTTGGTTTCACCTGTTTATGCTTAACGCTCTGATCAGGTGCATGGCTTTGTCAAAGTCCTCATCTGCTACTTTCCTTACAACGCAGCACTTTTTCACTGCACCACTCTCCTGCGACTCGCAGGCAAACATCTTTATCTTTTCTTGGCCCTTTCGGATATCACACACTGTGATTCTCCCGATCCTGTACTCATCAGCTAAACTGCTCATGCTGACACCTCTCTCCAGTTTGCCAACAATTTCGAGCTTGGTCTCTATCGAGAGGGTCACTCATTTGCACTTACAAGACATTGCTGCTGCTGGAGTTTCTAGTGGCTGTTCTGTGAAGGCATTTAAAGAACTAAAGGTAATGCTATTGGCTGCAGTTGGGGGGGTGGGGCGAGTGAGAGTGATGAGTTTGGTTGACTAGGTCATTCCGGATCTGTGGGGTTCATAACTCTGGGGTTCCACTGTACCATGTAATGCACTGTATTATTATTATTATTCTTCCTCCTGTTTCCCTTCCCCTTGTTCACACCTGGAAATGAGCTTTGGCTCAGTGTGCCTTTTCCAGTCACCAACTTTCAAATAAAAAAATAACTAAATCTTTGCACGCTTGTGTAGGCCTTTGGGTCCTCCAGACTAGACTACTGCAGTGCACTTTACATGTTTATCATATTGTCATGGACTGTCAACTTCACTGCCAGCAACCAGTACAGAATGCAGCAGCGAGACATCTGACTTGCATTCAGAACTCTGATTATATTATTTGCTCGCTCCGGGCCCTGAGCTCATTGCCTGTTAGGCGGTGTATTGATTGCAAGATACTTTTAATATACGCTTATGGGTCAGTTGGAGGAACTCTTATGGATGTAAGTGTATTGCCTTGCGAGTTCTTAGGATCAGAGTACTGCAAGAAGTGAGGAGATCTGTGATCCTAAAGACGCACGAAGTGACACTCTTAGATCCACAAGAGGTCCTCCAAACAGGCCCATAAAATAATCATAGATTGCTAACTTTTTAAATTTAAAAAAAAATCCCTTTTTATTAAAATTAAAAATGATGAATGGCACAAGCAGTCAGCAAGAAGCCCATTACAGTGGCTCACTACATGAGATGCTCTTACAGTAATAAGAGTATTTTGTGCGCAACTGAAGGCAGGCCTGTGATTGGGTGAGGACACTGCCGCGATATATAATTATGTAAAAAGCCCTGAGCAAGGTAGTCCACCAGTAGCTCAGTGAGCTACTGACCCTCTACCCCCTGCTAGAGTGACTGGGTCCATTGGACAGGGACTTTTGTGGTGCCACCCTCTCAGTTGAAACCAATGGATGATAGACTACCCTGTCTTGTGGAACTCTTTCCCAGTGGATGTTTGTCATCCTTGCTGCATAGCAATATATAAGACAAAGCTGAAGAAACACCTTTTTAAACTTACCTTCCCAGATACTGTGTAAAATGGTCTGTTCTACTGTTTAACCTTATGACAGTCACACTGATTATTGTTTTGTCACTTTTTGAATGCTCTGATATGTTAGCATGTTGTGTGTCTTGTTTTCTCCTTCCCCCAAGGGAAGGGGAACCAGTGTTCAGGACGCTGGGGCTGTCTCTGCGGAGGTGGAGCTCGGACATCGCATCCATTACATGTCCGTGGGCCCCAGGGGACAAAAACAGTGGCAAAAATATGGAGGCTTGGCTTAATGAAGCCCTCCCCAAGAGCACTAATGACCCGCTCAGTCTCAGGTGGTGGAAAGAGGATCAGAACGGCCAGTGACTACAGGATGGGCTGATATAGTCGTCCAGCCTGCAAGGGAGCAGAAAAACCACTATGGAAAAAAAAAAGGCCAAAACTGGAAACTGGCCCTCCTGCTTAATGATGAAGAACCCCAGTTCATCCAACCTACCAAGCACACCTTCTGATGAGACAGGAAAGTGAAGGGGCTATATTCCCTCCACCACATCCTGCCCCGGGGGCAAACCAAGGCAGCATGGAGGGTGGTACCTCCATGCAGGTTGGGATGCCCAGATATAGTACCTTGGGAGCTTTGGCAGGAAATCTGGCAGTAGAGAGAGAGAGAGAAGGGGACAGAAATAGAAATAAAAGAAAACACATACTTTTTGTGGTTAATCTTTTGTTGATTTTCAAAAGGCAGTATAGTCACAAGAAAAAAAAATAGGCAGCACAGTATAAGCAGCACATCCAGTGAATGAAAAGGTGAATTGTGCAAAGCATAAGTCATATCAAGCTTCAACTTACCCAGGAGGTTCACTGCAGTGTACACAGGTGAAATACATAGGGACAGTGAGAATGATATTTTAAGCCAGCCCATCTCATATTTTATTTATATAACAGGTACTTGGATGGTTTTGTGACAGAGAAGGTAAAAAGTTGCAAAAGGAAAAAGTACAAAATGAAAACTGTGACCCTTATTTTAATTATTCTGTGTACAAGCAGGAAATCAATCCAGAAAGATAAATGCATCTCACATGTGAGAATAAATGTCTTAGCATGCTCAGTGTGGCAGAAATGAGTGAGGTAAATTTCTGAGCGTGCTCAGTGACAAGCTTCATTTATCTTCCTATATTGAGTCAAGATGACCCTTTTTATCTTGCTATTTATCAGTACATACATATGGTGCAAATGCAGATAACAAGCAAAGAAAACAGATACAAATTCTGTAACAAATGTGCAGGACATTCTAGGGCACAAACCAACAGTATTTTTATTTAATTTTTATTTATTGTATTAATAGCATCAGAATTACAAACCTTTGAGTCAGAGACTCTTTTACAAAGGCTCCAAGTCAGAGGACGGACACAACTGAATGAGATACAACATACAGTGAGACTTAAAATTATCTATACAAGATATTTGCTAAGGAAGTAAAAAACAACAGGTAGGGAACAGTGCAATATATAAAAAATAGTGGCAGAGAGGCATAACAAAGGCAGTATGAGCATGGTCTTCCTTTAGTGGAGAGCCTCTAAGGAGGCTTAAAAATGGGCTTACGTTTTCCCAGACTCTTCATAATCTGAGCCCCTTGATAAGGTGGGCATCTATCAGTCAAGAGCGCCCAGGTAAAACAAGTGCCACTGCGAACCTGCCTCAGCACTAAGTAAATCAGTGTGCCCCGAATCAGTTTTCAGAAGTGACAAGCAGACATTTTTCCCCATTTTAGTGAGTGTTTGACCCCCCCCCACCCAACACAGTTGCAGCCCCTAAATGCAACTGGCAGAAACTGTGACTTCTTTAAAATTATATTTCATTGCAATTTTAGAAGCATTACAAGCCGTAAATGCATTTGGAATACAACATCTTACAAGACATCACAAGCAATAATACTGTTACTGTTGTGTTCTGTCTTCTGTTGCTAGCACAGTGAAGGGTAGCACAAAATTGTATTTGAAATACAGTGATCAGCAATAAAACCATTATTGCTGCCACTCAGTGGCGGCTCTACACCAGGGCCCGCCAGGGCACGTGCCCCGGTAAATAAATGCTGTGCCCCAGTTGGTGCCCCATATAGTGCAGAACTTCTCCCATAGTAAGAATATATCAGTGCCCTGGCTGCCATCAGTTGTGCCCCAGCTGTGCCCTGGTAACCGTTTATGGCTAGAGCCGCTACTGCTGCCAGTGCTATTTAAAGTTCAGTGAAATAGTCCATAACAGTTCATTCCCAGCTAAGAACTGCCTTTTTTTGACTGTTCATCAGAAAATCTTACCACAGCTAAGGGCTTTCCACCAAGCTCCCTTTGGCTAATAATAACAGTATATTTGGCAATGTATACTAACAAACAAAACATGGTTTACGAAGATTAAAATACATGTTGTTTTGCCCTTTTAAAGGAAAACTGCACCCTCATATCTTGTAAATATTACTTGTTTCTATGTCAACAGACAATTATTTTCCTGTAGCTGTTGGGTATATACATGTCTGTTTTAGTTTGTTTTCACTGTTCATACGAGTCCCCTATAACTCTCCTGTGGGTCTCCATTTTATGGTTGTTGAAATCTCATTGTCCATGAGAGCTGCATTAGCATATGAGAACGTGATGTAACATCGCTAATTTATGCCATATATCTCTATACTAAATGTGCAGATATCCTGAAAAAACTCACTGGAAACACAGGGACTGAATGTAGTTTAAAGGGGAAACCCTGCATTACATCTCAGACAGTTTGCAAGGCTGAGTGAAGGTAAATGTGGTTATTTCACACCATTCAGCAACTTTTGTTCTACTGTAATTAAGTAGACAGACATACTATGGAGGCTAAAGGGTGAAAATAAACAAAAGCAATCACATATATCCCTAACAGCTACACGAAGACTTGTCTGTTGACATGGAAACAAATGAAATTTACAAGATATGAGGGTGTAGTTTTCCTTTAATGACACAAAACACAGCAAAGCTTGTCAAAATCAGACTTACCTGTATTGCAGAATACCGTGAGCTGTGTGGGGATCAAGCCAAGATGGCCCCAGTGAGGTGATCTGCAGTTCTAAAGTGAAAGGGCAAGCTAGCAGAGTGGTGCCCATTTGGATGTCCAGGTTCCCTGGAGCCCCATAATGGAGGCCCCTCCACCAACTACCCACGCCAAGCAGTCAACTGTTCTCTCTTACCTCTAGCAGCACCACCTTGCCCAACAACCCCATCATGAATGAGTGCTTACATGCAGGACTGAATGTTAATTATAACTGATAAAGTAGGCAGTACACTTCAATTAACATAATTTAATTTCAAACCATTTTACTAAAACCAGGTTCCATTTACAATGTATTGGTGCCTTCTTGTCACAGAGTCATGAGTCCTGTGCACCTGAACTGTCACCCCCAATTCATCTTGGCTCAGTTTATTACCGAAAGTCCCTGCTGCTTCTGGGTTGATGAACTGGTACTTTTTATCCTTTAACAGGAACTGCAGGTGAGCTGGGAATTCAAGTCAGTATGCCATGTTAAGATCCCTTAGAGTCCGTGTTACCCCTTTAAATAATTTGTGTCAGAGTATAGTTACATACGAATAGTTGGGGAAACATTAGGACACACCTTTCCTCCACCATAACTGGTGCTTGATTTTTTGCCACTTGGAGTACATGGTCTCTCATCGCTGACAAGATAGGCACAGCCAGTACGGTTCTGGGACTCTCTGAGGTGATTGTTGTTCTACTGGGTTAATGTTATAAGCCTGCACGATGGGTATAGCATAACTGAAACCCACCACCTCAGGCAACCATTGCTCCGAGAAGGTTTTGAGATTGTCCCCTTCTCTTCTGGTATGCCCAGGAGCTGTAAATTAGCTGAACATGTTATTGCTCAAGTTGGTTGTGATCATGCCCTGCTCCCTTAATGGTAGTCGTGGCCACAACCAGTGCTGTTCTAGCATGTTTTGCAGACTCTTCCATGGTTCCAATGATATTGTCTGATCTTCTTTGAGGAGATCTCTTTCACCAAGTCACACCTATGGAACTATAAGCCTCCAGGTGCAAGGACCACATGGAAACTTTTGCAAACAGTCTACCAGGGGCCACCCACAACAACATCAGATGTTGGCTGCTACATAAACATGGATAGCTCCTCCTCTCCTCAGTTCTTTTCCTGCTGTCGACCATATATTCTGAAACAACAGGTAGCCCACATGCAGAAGGAACTCCAGCAGAAGAGCACCACCATGTCACTGGTCCACTCTTCCTGGTCCAGGTCCCCAAAATCCTGGGATAAGTCATCAGGGAGACACAAACATAAGCATTGGGATAAAGAGAAGGAGAAAACATCCCTGCTGCTCTCCGGGTCACCCCTCTGCAAAGCAGGTATGACCTCCTCTACACTGTTGACCACTACAGCGGTGATGCCACTTGCCCCCCCGACCATCGACACAACTCCAAGGTCAAGACATGGTACTGGCACTACTAGACCTAGTACGGCTGTTACGTAGCTGTCAGGGACCCAGCCAACTACTACCAGTGCATCCATCAACCACATGGGCACCGATGGTCAGGCGGTTCTGTCTTCATTTACAAATGTGCTCAGACACCTGCTACCTTCTGCCCCTGTCCTGGGGGATCCATCCACGGTGACTCCTACTAATCCCCCAGCAATGACACAAAGTAGAGCTTTGCCTCAATTGTCTTATAGGGCATCGCCAACATTGCTGATGTGTTCTCTAGTGCCCATTGACCCACTCACCAACAATTTTGAATATAATTCTAACTTAATAAAGCAGGATGAATAGGAAGAGCGTGAGGACTATGCTGAGAGCCTTTATGAAAGGGACACCACCTCTACAGTGTCCACACTCCAAGGTCACCACCAGAGGACCCAACTTTCCTCACCATGATGCAGCAGTTACAGGCTGCCATGGGCTTTAACCTAGAGGAGCAGGACACCACCAAAAAATGTAATAGATTTCCTGATTCTTCTCCTGTTGTGGTACCACCTTTCCTCCCTGCTCTGGAGGATGCCACTTTTACAACCTGGTACAAGCCAAATGCTATCCCAGCCTTATCAAGGAAGACAGACAAACTGTTCATGGCTCCTTCTGGGAAGCCCTTTTTTTGCCACCCAGCCTGAGGCTAAGCACCTGAGCTCCCTCCCACCTGATAGACTCCAGGAGGTTGGATGTGTTAAATGTGTTGGATGCGTTAGGCAAAGGGACCTTTGTCGTCACTTCAGTGGGCCTTCAGATTGCTAACTATCAGGCCCACATGATTAAGTACCAGAACACACTCTGGAGAAAGGCAGAGGCAGCCTTGCCAGAGGGCACCCCCTGAGCAAGAGCTCCTTAAGGCTGTCACTGCTGAGGCTGATGTGGGCAAGCATTTGTTTCATATAGCCTGTGATGTTTCAGATGCTTCTGCCAGGACTGCTGCCTTGGGCATCTGTCTAAGGAGCTGCTTCTGGCTCAGGGTGGCAGGGTTTGCTAATTATGTGCAACAGTCTATTCTCAGTGCCCCTTTTAGAGGACATAAACTATTTGGTTCTGATGTCCAAGACATTCTTACTAACCTTCAGACCTCGAACAGGACCCTGAAGTCGGTGCACTCCCTCTACCATACCCAACTAAGGAGTAGGCAAGAGGTACATTTTTGCCCAGCTGGTGCCAGTCACTCCTCAGCCATCAGACATCATGGTAGGGGCAAGGGCTCAGGAGCCTTGTCCATCCCAGGCAAAACCCCTGGTGCCCATTCAGAGGCCCCCTAGAGGTGATGGCGCAGGAGGAGCTGCCATGGCCAGCTCTGCCTGACTCCTTGTACACCCCTCTCAACCATGATTGCCTACAGGGGTAGTTGTAGGGCTCATCTCTCCCTTCACTTGACTCACTGGAATGAGGTGACCACAGATGCCTGGGTTCTAGAAATTGTAGCACAAGGACATGCTCTAGAACTGTTGGACACACCTCCAGATCATCTGGCACTGCCAAGTCACTGTCCTCCAGAACACCTTGCTCTGCTCCTGGAGAAAATTAATACTTGCTTCAAAAGAAAAGGCCATAGAGCCTGTGTCCTTCAAATAAAGAAGTATCTTTTTAAGCTGTTCAGGAGTTCATGGAAATGTGTGTTTCCTGCTGGGCTGCAGGCTCTGCCCCACCTTTTTTATTCTTCACCCTCAGCACATACGCACCCCAACACTTATTTCTTTTTCTTTTTAAAAACAGTAATGCTGACAGCCCACTGGCACAGCAGTAGTGCTACCACTTGTGATCCTGGATCATCGGTGGGCCTGTCAGGGGAGGAGGATTGAGCATCCTGCAGGACACACTACTCCTCAGGGGAGGGCTGGGTACGTCATTGTTGCTGTGCAGCCGCCACCTGGGTGACCACAGGTGGCTGTGCAGGTGAAGTGTAGTGGCATGGGCTAGGGACTGCCATTTGGCTAGATGGATGCTCATACCTTGCATGAGCATGCCCATCAGCCAGTGCCCCTGGGGGGAAGATAACATGAAAATGCAGCCATGCTCCATGACAGTTGTGGGGCAGCTCAGAGACATCACACCACGCTGACCCAGGCTTGCTTCAGGAGCACCAAGAATGGTCGGTTCAAAGGACCTGGTCCAGTCGGAGAACCGGCCATGTGGCACATAAGCCCTGGGAGAAGGCGGGGGTGACAGGGTTGGGACTGTTCGGAGTACTGAGAAGGACAGCCACTAGCTGGGGGGGGGGGAATAGAACATAAAAAAAGTAATGCTAGCAACAGATGTGTGCTTACTGCTGAGTGCTGCACACTCATGGCAGCTTTCTCTTTAGTTGCCCCCTGCCTGGTCCCGGCTTCCCCACTCAGCAAATAAATAAATAAAAACTTTACCAAAAATCAGCTACTTTCTTGTTTGAATTCCCAGTAGTCTGCTTAGTGACCTTGGCACTGTTCTGTTATCACCTCGAGGACCAGTACTTCAGACGCATGGATTCTGCAGATCATAGAACAGGGTCACACCCTCAAGCTTACCCAGCAGCCTCCAGACTCCCCTCCTCTACTCTCTAACTATCCTCCAGCTCATCTGCCTGTTCTCCCGGAGGAAGTACAGTCTCTTCTGTACAAGCAGGCCATTGAATTAGTGCCAAGATGCCAGAGAATCCAGGGGTTTTAGTCCAGGTTTTTCCTGGTCTCTTAAGAAGACCAGAGATCTGAGGCCCATCTTAGAGCTGAAGGAACTTAGTCTCTTTGTGCAGTACAAAAAGTTCCAGATGGTAACTTTGCCAGGCCTCATGTCTCTCCTCAAGACCGGGGACCGGCTCTGTTCACTGGACATGCAGGATGCTTACCTGCACATCTCGGTCTTTCCTCCCCACAGGAGGTTTCTTCGTTTTGCCTTTCAGGGCAAGCATTATCAGTTCAAAGTGCTGCCCTTTTGCTTATCCTCTGCACTGCGAGTCTTTACCAAGCGCTTAGCAGTGGTCACAGCAGCTCTCAGAAGAGAGGGACTGTATGTCTTCCCTTATCTGGATGATTGGCTCCTCAAGGCCCCGTCCAGGGAACAGATTTTGCTGATTCTGGAGTGAACTCTCCAACTCTTCCACTCCCTGGGCATTACTGTCAGCCTGCCCAAGTCAGTTCTAGTACCATCCCAAAGACTGCAGTGTATAGGGGCAGTTCTGGATTCTGAGCAGGGGAAGGCCTTCCTACCTCAAAACAGAGTGGAGTGCGGAGGTCACTCAGAGTCGATACATCCCACGCAAGGGTGTACCTCAGATTGTTGAGCCTGAGGGCGGCAGCCATTCCCACCATTCTGCTGGCCAGGCTCCATATCCATATATGCAGCAGGACGGGGTAAATGGAGAAAAAGGCAAAGGCAGTAAAGACCGGGATGGGACTAAAAGGGGTAAGGCCATCAGAAAATGGAGGGTGATGAGTACCAATGCCTGTAGTCTGGTAACAAGCTCCCTGAACTAGTGGCCTTGATGGAAGAGGGTTGCATGAATATCATGACAGTCACAGAAACGTGGTACACAGAGAACCATGACTGGGATGTAAACATACCAGGTACGCAATCTATTGGAGGGAATAAAGCAACTCTAAAGGGTAAACAGGGAGGAGTGGAGGCACTGTGGGTCACCCTGGAGACAGGAAATGACACCACACTCTGCACAGGGGTTGTATACAGACCCCCATCTCTAGGGAGGCAATGGACAAGGAAATGATAGAAGGCATCCTTAGAATGGCAGAAAATGGGGAAATATTGTTGATGGGGGACCTGAATATGCCAGATGTTAACTGGAGCACCTTTGCTGCAACCACATCCAAGAGCAGGGTCATTCTCGATGCCCTACAGGGGGCATGCCTCAGACAGCTAGTGTTGAAACCCACTTGGTAGGGAGCAATCTTAGACCTGGTACTTTCAAATGAGGATGGAGAGAGGATCTCAGATTTAGAAGTGGATAGCCATCTGGGAAGAAGCAACCACCAAACAATGTGTTTCACGATAAACACAGTCGTAGAGTCAAGCCATACAAAAGCAAGGGTATTGGACTTTAGGAGGAGAGCGTGCCAGCGACAATGAAAAGCAGGAATACTGGGAGGATGGTGTGGTACCTGAGGACTGGAGGAGGGTGGATGTGATTCCCCTTCACTAAGTGGGAGCAAGACAGGCAGGAAACTACAGACCTGTTAGTTTGACCTCAGTGGTAGGGACAATGTTGGAATCACTTCTGAAGGAAAGAACTGTTGAGCACCTAGAGACCAGTGGGGCACAGGACCAAAGGCAGCATGGATTCACAGAAGGAAGGTCATGTCAGATGAATCTAATCGATTTCTTTGACTGGGTGACCAAAGTAGTAGACCAGGGAGGGGCTGTAGATATGACCTACCTAGACCTGAGCAAGGCATTTGACACAGTCCCACACAAAAGATTAAGAAACAAGTTAGCCAGCCCGGGAGTGGGTCCCAGGGTTGTAGCCTGGATAAAACATTGGCTAGACAACAGTGTGCAGAGGGTTACAGTAAATGGAGTCCACTCCAAAGAAAAGATGGTTACTAGTGGGGTGCCACAGGGCTCAGTGCTGGGACCGGTCCTCTTTAATGTCTTTATAGGTGACATTACAGAGGGACTGGAAGGGAAGGTATGCCTTTTTGCAGACAATAGGAAGATCTGCAACAGGGTTGATACATGAGGGGGGGTGGAAAGGATGAGAAGGGACTTGGAAAGGTTGGAGGAATGGTCAAAAATATGGCAGCTTAGATTCAATGCAAAGAAGTGCGAAGTAATGCACATGGGAAACAAAAACCCAGGGGAAGAGTACACAATGTGGGGGAAGGTACTAACAACAACAGAAATGGAAAGGAATCTTGGGGTAGTCATATCAGATGACCTGAAGGTAGGCAAGCAATGTGAGAAGGCAGTAATGAGGCTGGGGGGATACTGGGATGCATAGGGAGAGGCATTACCAGTAGAAAACAGGAAGTTATTATCCCTCTGTACAGACAGTTGGTGAGACCCATCTGGAATACTGCGTGCAGTTCTGGAGACCCCATCTTTGCAAGGACATAGACAGGATAGAGGCAGTCCAGAAGAGGGCAACTAAAATGGTGCAGGGTCTGCACCAGAAGCCATACAAAGAGAGACTAAAGGAGCTTAATATGTATACCCTCGAGGAAAGGAGGGAGAGGAGGGACATGATAGAAACATTTAAGTACTTCAAAGTCTAAGAACAAGGGGGCACAATTTGAAGATGGGGGGTGGCTCAGGGGCTATGTAAGGAAGTATTTTTTTGCAGAGAGTGTGGTGGATGCATGGAACAGCCTTCCTGAGAAGGTTGTGGGGTCAAAAACAGTGGGGAACTCAAGAATGCATGGGACAGACATCAAGTAACGTGGGGGTGTGACAGGGTTGAATATGGCCCTGTCCCAGATGTTGTGGAGAAGGAGTTTAAATGCAAGGATCCATCCTGTTCTCTCCTTTTCTGTCTCTTCTCTATCTGGTTGCACAACCAGATTTTCTATTGAGACCAAGGATTTGATCACCCCAATGATCTTGCAAGTCTCTGCCTCTTGCTATCTCTGTATCTTCTCTTGCTGTTCTGTATCCCCCCTTGCATATCTGCTGATATAAAATATACGTGAATCATTATGTGGAAATGTCACTGATACTGGAATCCCTTTGTTTAAAAATGTACATAGTTTTACTTTTGAAATGTATGTAGTAATAATGTTGAAATGATTGCAGAAAGCTGTTTGGAACTCGGGAAGGGGTTAAACTGAGAAGTTGGTTTGCAAACTGTCTGAGAAGCTGTAAGCAAGAGGTCAGTTCTGGGTCACAATGTTCTTTTTGCTGCACTTGTTGAAACTTACAAGAACACTGTGTGAGTAGCATGCTGTTTTCTTAACGTGCGGGGGATGCAAAAACTTATAAAAACCGAGCTGCAATTTCTTGCAAGACAGAGGCTGAAACAAACTGAGATTGGAAATTGAGAAGAAACTCAGATGGACTTTCTCTGTTTATACTGCCATTCTAAATAGTTATACTGAATAATTTTTATTTTTCTTATTTTACTGTTATAAATAATAAAACTCTTGTGAATTTTATAACTGTTCCTGGTTTTCCTCTGCTTCCTGATCTGTGCCTCAATAACGGGGGAGGTAGGAGGAAGTAGGCTGTTGGTTAACTAGGATCTGCAGCTTATCCAGTAGGTAGGGAAATGTGCAGACTAGGTGGGCCAAGCGGTCCTTATCTGCCGTCAAAGTCTATATTTCTATACCCTGCAGTGGACCCTCGGGATACAACAGGACCAGCGCACAGACTAGTTGGACCAACTAGTCCTGGTCTTTTCTGCAGTACGCAAGGTACTGCAGTGGTGGATGGATCCCTTGACCCTGCTTCAAGGTGTTTCCTTCCAGATTTCTTCCCTGCATCAGATCCTAACCACAGGTGCCTCTGGTATGGGCTGGGGAGTACACCTGGGTCCCTTCCAAACCCAGGACTGCTGGTCCCAGTGGGAAACTGCCCTGCATATCAGTGTTCTGGAGATGAAAGCAGTGCCATATGCCATGCAGGCCTTTCAGGAGCACCTTGCTCCAGGCCCACTGTTGGTACAGTCGAACAGTTTGAGTGTAGTCTATTACGTCAACAAGCAGGGCAGGACTCACTCTTACTCCCTTTGCAGGAAGACCATGAGAGTATAATACTTGGCACTGGAATACAGTCTGACACTCTTTCTGCAGTCCACATACCGGGCATGCTAAACACTCTGGTCGACAGTCTCAGCAGGACTCAGTCCAGCATACATGAGTAGGAGCTTCCCTCATCCATCGCAGAAGACTTGTTCAACAGAAGGGATCATCCAGAGTTGGACCTTTTTGCATCACACTCAATGCAAAACTGCCCCATTTCTGCTCTCTATATCCAGGGCCTGGAGTTTTCTGGAAAAACGTGTTGTCCCTCCCCTGGAGCGGGAGGTTTCTGTACGCATTCCCTTCATTTCCTCTGATCCAGAGGGTGCTGATCAGACTACAGATGGAAGGGGCCAGCATGATTCTAGTGGATCCATTCTGGCCATACCATATATGGTGTTCTCTACTTCAGTAGCTGGCAGAGGAACCTCCGGTCCCTCTTCCTCTTTGCAGGAATGTGCTGACTCAGGATCGGGGAACCCTGGTCCATCCCAACCTCAGATCCCTCCATCTGAGGTTCCTGTTCCAGGGGGGATACTACCAGTTCAGAGTATTGCCATTTGGCTTGTCATCTGGGCCACAGGTCTTTACCAAATGCAGCAGCCCTTCAGAGAGAAGGCCTTTATGTGTTTCCCTGTCTGGTGACTGGCTCCTGAAAGCTCATTCCAAAGAGCAGCTCCTGCACACCCTAGCTCGAACTTGTATCCGGTGAACAAGGTGACCGAAATTAGGCGCCTACAAAAACATCAACTCAGTTACAGCGCCTGTGTTCATGGTTACCAAGGAAGGGGCTGACCAGATACTGGGGTGGGTGAAAAACCACAACAGGAAGTAGTGGGTATACGCACATGTGCACCTGCAAGGGGGGGGGAGAGGAAGGGGAGGGATGGTATGTGGGAGGGGATGTGGCGGGCAGCTGCCGAGCTGGACCGCTGGTGTCATGGGGAGGGTGGTTGGCTTGGAGGCGCAGGGTTTAGGTCCGACACGGTGCAGGTTTGTTAGGTTTTTTTTACTGGCAGGCAGCATGTATTTTTTTTTAAGTTTGTCACACACCTCTGACATGCACCCCCCTGGAGTTGAGAATCCATAAGTAGGGGGGTGCCCTGAGATCTGTAGGTCTTGGGTGCCATTTTTGTCCATGCTGCGAGTGTGCATCGCTGAAATAGATTTTTGGCAATGTACACTTGCCGTAACGGCAATCGCCTTTCCATGGTCACCATTATGACATGGAATTGCTCGAACCAGACAACTGTTAAATGCCCTGGGGATTACTGTCAGTGTCCCCAAGTCTATCTTGACACCTTGCCAGTGTCTACAGTATATTGGGGCAGTTTTGGACACAGCCTGAGGCTCAGCTTTCTTGCCTCTGGTCCAGGCAGAACATCTGATTGCACAGGTCCAAATGGTCCACAACAGTCGGCACGTGACAAGCAGAACATTCCTTCAACTCCTGGGGCTGATGGCAGTGGCCATTGTCACAGTACCTCTGGCCACACTTCATACGAACATACGAAGAAGCCCGCAGAAGGCAACTTTGTCTATCAAATCTGCTCGTGTTGCAGGGTCCACAGCTTGAGCTACTGTCCCTGCCCCTCTCTCCCCACTACTCCCATCCTTCCTGTGGAGGGGTTGTGGGGTAACGGACCAGACACTGAGCTTCAAGTTTAACACACGATCTCTGCGTGATGTTTATTCAAAATGCGGGAGATAACGTTAAGCAATGGCATATCCCTTCTTCAGTACATCAGTTTGCAGCAACAGACTACAGTATGTATGTCCTTTCTCTGTACTTAGCCAGCACCTACTGACTTACTGATCTCTGATCTAACTTAGCAGTTGAGATTCAGCCTCCTCCCTTATGCAGGCCTTTTTGCTTAGGCGGTGGGGGCTCAAATAAAATTAAAAAATAAAAGCTAAAGACAAAGAACCTCAGTGCAGAAGCACTGAAACATGGGTTACCCCAAAGGGCATTGACAAGCCAAATTTCAAAGAAACACAACATCACACATACTTCCATAATGCAAAGCATCATGGGATATATGCAAATCAACATGATATTTCAGATTGTCTCAGTTTACAGCAATTTACATGCATTTTAAATAGCACAACTAACTTAATTTTTATAATACAGTCTACTAGTACTTTTTACGTTTATCAAAAACACCTAGTACCATGGTATTTTCAACATTTACAGGTTTCATAAACATAAGGTATATACATCAAGGTATTTTATGACATAGTAGTGCTATTACATACTAAATCCAACAATGATAAGCACAACCTGTTGTTTTACATACACTCGGAGGTCACCACAATAACCAACCTGTACGAGGACCTAAGTGGGAAAAGGAAAATTAAAGAGGACACTATAGCATATTCAAGAAAGAGAAGGGGGTGCCCATAGGTGGCCAACCTTATGGACTAGAAATTGTAAAGGACAGATTAGGCCAGGAAACAGAAGAACTGCTGCAACAGATTTAAGAAAAGGTTGGTCCTCAAGAGTGGCAGGAGCTCTCTGTCACACTCCCTACCCATGACCCTTACCCTCCCCCTATACCTGTCCCAGCCTCTCTTAAAGCTGCCCACTGTCTTCAATGAGGTTACCTCTTCTGGCAGCGCATTCCAAGTATCCACCACCCTCTCTGTGAAGAAGTGCTTTCTGACCTCCCTTCTAAACCTCCCACCCTCCAGCTTAAGACTGTGCCCCCTCATGTTATGGTTGCCAGTTGCCACTCAGCTTAAAGAGACTCTCCTTATCAAACTTATTTATTCCTTTCAAGTACTTGAAGGTCCCAGTCATGTCCCCTCTCTCTCTCCTGTCTTCTAGAGAGTACATGTTCAGTGCCCTCAACCTCTCCTCATATGCCTTACCTTCCTGACCAGCTATCGTCTTTGTAGCCCTCCTCTGGACCTTCTCCAGCAGGTTAATGTTCTTTTTGAGGTGTGGACACCAGTACTGAACGCCATACTCTAGATGCGGCCTTACCAGTGACCTGTAAAAGGGCAGTATAACCTCCTCTCTCCTACTACTGATCCCCCTAGATATGCATCCCAGCATCTTGTTTGCCTTTGGTGCTGCTTTCTTGCACTGCGTGGAGTGCTTTAGGTCACTAGTGATCATCACTCCCCGGTCCTTCTCCTCTTCTGATGCAGATACTTGGACTGCACCCAGGTAGTACTCTGTCCTAGAATTCTTGGTTCCAGTATGCATAACTTTGCATTTCTTGGCATTGAAACCAAGCTGCCAGATCCTGGATCACCTCCCTAGCTTTTCCAGATCTTCCTGTAGGTCCTGTATCCCTACACCTGTGTCCGCTCTCCCACAGAGCTTGGTGTCATCTGCGAATAGGCGCATTTTGCGTTTAATACCATCTCCAATGTCATTGATGAAGACATTAAACTTCACATGAAGATCCCTCAGTAGACCTGAAGAGTCCAGTGGAATCAGCTCACCAATGATGTAGAACAGAGGGTTCTAGTAACCTTCCCTGTGTGCAAGGTGCACAAGTGGTGACGGAACCCAGCAACTTGTTAACCCATTTTACCCATTAGCTCCATATGGCATCTGAACCATCCATTGCTCAACCTGACCCAAAATGGTGGCATCAGATAGAATGCGTTAAAGCATGTGCAGAATCCCGGTTTCACATTTAAAACAAGAATTTCACTTTGAAATCACCCTCGGTTTGCAAAACTGCCCCTACTATGACCACAGAACTTATAGTACAGTCAAATATAGACTTTACATTACATGCAACTGAAATTTCAGTTCTAGGGACATGGATATGTTGTTCATCCACGCTTTCTGGCAGGTATCCTTGCCGCTTTAATTCTTGCCGGAAGGTCTTCAAGCTGGCTCCTCCCACCCACCCGGGAGGTAAAACTCTGGGCTCCGCCCCATGACGTCAGATCTTCCTTACCGCTTGGAAGCTCAGGTTCCCTCCTTAGTGCTCTGCGTTTTAGACTGGATCCTAACTCTTCGGTTCATCCAAAATTGGTTTTGAAGTTTTCTAAACTTCAGTCTTCATCTTCCCTCACGGCTGCGATGGACAAATCTGTTCCTGGCTTTCGGAGGTGCCCTTGCAGGCAGAAAATGTCCAGGACGGATACGCACTCCACGTGCGTCTACTGCCTAGGCCTAGATCACGATCCGCAGGCCTGCGAGTTGTGCCGCTCTTTTCTCGGCAACGTTCTGGACGATCGCACTGCCGATTGAAGCTCAGGCGCCCGAGAAACGCTTCCGCGTAAAATCTAAAGAGGTCGTCATGGTGTCCGGCGCGGCCTGAGCCCGGCTGAGCAGCTCAGCAGATGATCGCCCCTCGAGGAGGAGGTGGCCCAGGCCGCATCTTCCTCCTCCTCCTCCTCGGCCGTGGCATTTGTCCCGCCTCTGAGTTTCTCGAGACAGCTTCGTTCAAGGAGCTTTGTCAGTCCTTTCCACGAAAGGAGGGCCTTCAGGACATTCTTCTCGGCCCAAAAAAGATCGAAAGGTAAGTCCCCGTCGGGATCGTGGGAGCGGAGAGGTCCCTTCCCGGCAGCCGACCGTCGACTTCGGTTGAGGTTGCGGCTGAGGCCGCTGGCTTCACGGTGCCCCCGTCAGGCCAGCCTGCCGAGACTCCCGTCGACGAAGTCGAGATTTTTCTCGATCCGTTAGATGGGCTGTCAACTGGAGAAGCCGACAACCCTCCTTCACCGGTTCCCCCGGTGGATACCGAGGATCTGCCAGCGCCTTCTGGGCCGCAGTCCCCGGTTAAAGTGCCTGAGCCGAGGGAAGAGCGGGTGTCCCCGGCCCCTTCCCAGACCCACCCTCGGTCCCCTCGAAGGGCTCGGTCTCGGACCTCATCTCGGTCCAGCCGTTCCCGTTGACATCGGCGGTCTCGTTACCGAAGTAAGCGGCGACGCCGTTCTTCCTCGTCCTCCTCCTCGGGTGAAGAGAGGCTGCGGCGCAAGTTGCGCTGGCGCTACGAGGACCTTATGTGGCAGCAGTTGCTGTTGTCCGGGCCTAAGCCGACCCTGGTCAAGACCCCAGCCATCAAGTGGCTGTTGCCTGAACGACTGAAGCAACCACTCGTTCCAGTCGAGTTGCCCGCTCCAGGGCCGGTTGCTCAGCCGAAACCAGCTGCTCCACCGATTGTGGTGGAACCTCCGCCTCCACAACCGAAGTCGGGGGCACCGACCAAGAAATCTCGGTCGGGTCACGGCCTGCCCCACAGGTTGTCAGTCACCCTCACTCCCGACCGTCCTCGGCAGGTGGAGGGTGGCTCAGGGCCGAGGCAGCTCTTCGTAGACTCTTCAGAATCCGACGACAATTCCTCCCTGTTCTCCAGGCAGTTCGATCTGGAGTCCTCCGTGGGCCAGTCAGTGGACGATAGCCCATCGTCCTTCTTGGGTCTGCTTTGACTCATCTCGGAGTCCACCGGGATGCAGCTCGAGCCCGTGTCCAAATGGGCCAAGTATCCCCTGATGGAGATTCTGGACCGAGGGGATTCTCCCATGGAGGCCTTTCCGGTGGCTGAGGCCATTGTTGGCCCAGCCTTGCAGCTTTGGCAGCGGCCTGCTTCCTGTCCTGTGCCCTCGGCCAGGATGGCCAGGAAGTATGCGGTCCCTACCGGCTCTTTGCCCGGTTTCTCGGAACACCCCTCTGCCGAGGGGTTAGTCACCGACAGCGTTTTCTGGTGTTCCGGTAACGTTCGGGATGTGGATAAGCCCCCCGACAAAGAGTCCAAAAAGCTGGACTTTGCCGGGCGCAAGGTGTATGCTGCGTCCTCCCTCGGCCTCCGACAGGCCAGCTCGGCCGTGCTGATGGCACACTTCTCCCACGCCCTCATGGGCTCCCTGGATGAGGTTGTTCCTCATCTCCGCCTGACCTGCAGACCACGGTCGCCAGGTGCGACCAGGGTAGGGCGGTGGCGAGCAGCCCAGACTGCTCTGGACATAGGTGATTCCTGTGCCAGGTCAGTAGCGGCCGAGTGCCCATGCAACGCAGGGCATGGCTGAGATATCCACCTTCACGGCGGATACCAGCACAAGTTGGCGGATCGCCCTTTTGGGACTGACCTCTTCGCCCTGGAGTGGAGGGACACCTCCAGCGGATCGAGAAGTCCAATGCCACCCTGGACTCGGTCACCTCCGCCCAGAGGGACAAAGGCCACCGTCAGCAGCAGAAGTCCTTTGTCCTTCGGTCCCTCTTCTCGACCAGCCCAGCAGCACCAGCAACAGGGCCAGCAGGCTTGCGCTACGCCCCAAACCTGCAATGGCTTCCTACAACAGGAAGCAAGGAGGTAAAGGCCCAGGAGGTCCCTCGGCCGGTTCTTCCTCCAAGCCTGCCCAGTTACGGGTTGAGGTGTGCCGCCCCCAGCCTCGTCACTCCCCCCTGGGCTCCCCCCGTGGGGGGTTGGCTCCGCCACTTCCTTTCTACCTGGTCCGCTATCTCCACGGACCGCTGGGTGTTGGAGATGGTAGGAAAAGGCCTGCCTCTGGAGTTCGAGCAGGCCCCACCTTTTGAGCCGTCGCCCCTCAGGGGGCCGCGGGGTCCGCAGCCTTGCTGTCGCCCCGCCGAGCCGATACTGCCCTGCTCCTTGAAAAAGAGGTAATCAGGAAGGTGGCGGATCCTCCTCCAGACCCGGGGTTTGTGTCCAGGTACTTCCTGGTCCCAAACTGGACAGGGGGCTGGCACCCCATTCTTGACCTGCACAACCTGAACAAGTTCCTAAGGTCTCGAACCTTCAGGATGATCACTCTGGCTCTGATAATCCCATCCTTGGAACGAGGCATGTTTTTCTGCTCCCTGGACCTCCAGGACGCGTTCTTTCACGTCCCAATCCGTCCGTCCCATCAGAGATTCCTCCGCGTCAGAGCGGAGGGATCCCTTTATGAGTTCCGGGCCATGCCCTTTGGCCTCTCCCTAGCTTCCAGGGTCTTCACCAAATGCATGGCAGTGGTGACAACATTCCTGCGGCGCCAAGGGGTCCGGGTGTACCCTTACCTGGACGATTGGCTGATAGCAGCCCCCTCCAGACAGGAGGTGGAGCGGTCCAGAGATCTGGCCCTCCAGGTTTGCTCTCAGGTTGGCCTCCTCATCAACAAGGCCAAGTCGGAACTTGTGCCAAAGCAGGTGATACTGTTCATCGGGGCAGAGCTCGACTCTCTGCGAGCCAGAACACGGCTCCCGGCGGACAGGGCCGAGGTTCTTTCCTCCTTTGCCGAATCGTTTCTGGTTGGGCAATTGCGCCCTGCCCGGGACTTCCTGCGCCTCCTGGGCCTCATGGCGGCCTGCACCAGCGTGGTCCATTGGGCCCATTGGTACATCGTCCCCTTCAATGGGAACTGGCCAGCCAATGGTCCTAGCGCTGCGATCCGTTGGACCAGCCTGACAGTGACCCAGGAGATGTGGCAGCTCTCCAATGGTGGATCGTTCAGCACATCTGCAGGAGGGCATCCGTTTGTCCACCCGAGCGGACGGTCTCTCTCCGACTGATGCATCTCTGATGGGTTGGGTGCCCATCTGGGGAACACCGAGTGCATGGCCTCTGGTCCCCTCGGGAGTCCCGATGCCACATCAACCTGCTGGAGCTCCGAGCGGTCCGTCTAGCTCTCACCGCCTTCGCTCCATTTCTACGGGGTCAAGTGGTTCAGGTCCAGACGGACAACACCACGACCATGTACTATCTGAACTGCCAGGGCGGGATGCGCTCCATGCTGTTATGCAAGGAAGTTCTCTGTATTTGCTCCCTCGTGCGCAGCTTGGAGGCGGATCTCCTAGCCATTCACGAGGCAGGAGCCTCCAACACCCTGGCCGATGCCCTAAGCCGGATAGGGGCTTCGTCTCATGAGTGGTCTGTCCTGCGGGAGGTAGTACAAGATCTGTTCTCCCACTGGGGCACGCCTCAGGTGGACCTGTTTGCCTCCAGGGAGAATGCGAAGCTGAGTCTGTTCCATGCCCGCCCCCCTCAGCAGGGCTCACTGCAGGGGGATGCCTTCTCGAGGCCGTGGACCCCAGGCCTCTTCTACACCTTTCCCCCATTTCCCTTGATCCACAAGGTGCTTCTCAAGGTGAGGAGGGACAAGGTGCAGGTGATTCTGGTAGTCCCAGACTGGCCCCGCCAGTTCTGGTATCCAGATCTCCTCAGCCTCAGCTCCAGGCTCCCGAGGCAGCTTCCAGCCCGCCCGGACCTGATCTCAGTCAATCAGGGGAAATTATTCCATCCGGACCTTCAATCCCTGCACCTGACGGCCTGGTTCCTGAGCGGCTAGAGTTCCAGGCTTTGGGTCTTTCCGACGAGGTCCTCAACATCGTTGAGGCGTCCCGTAAGGAGTCGACCAGGAAATGCTATGCCTTCAAATGGAAGAGATTCTCCATTTGGTGTCAGGGGAAGGGCTTGGACCCTTCCGACTGCCCCTTGGCAAGCATTCTGAACTACTTGTGGTCCCTTTCTCAGCAAGGGCTTCGGTCGACGACCCTTAAGGTGCACCTGGCAGCCATCTCTGCTTACCGGGCGCGGGCTGGCAAGCAGCCGGTGGCCCAGGAGAAGGTGGTCAGGCGCTTTTTCAAAGGCCTTGACCACATTTCCCTTCTGGTGCGAGAACCTCCACCTCCGTGGGATCTACTGCTGGTATTGGCCAAGCTTATGGGCAAGCAATTCGAACCAATGCACAGGTGCGATATTTCACACCTGTCGTGGAAGACCGCCTTCTTGGTGGCTGTCACGTCAGCCAGAAGGATGGGAGAGCTCCAGGCGCTTTCCATCGCGTCTCCCTACCTGGTCTTCCACAGGGACAAGGTTGTCCTGCGCCCCCACCCGAAATTCCTTCCGAAGGTGGTGTCGGAGTTTCACCTTAACCAGGTGTTGACTCTGCCGGTGTTCTACCCCAATCACACCTCGGAGGCCGAGTATAGGCTCCATACTTTGAACCCTAGACGAGTGCTCGCTTATTATAAGGAGCGGACGGCTGAAGTTCGGGGAGAGGTTCATAGCTGTTTGTCACCCACGCTGAAGTCAAGTACTGGCAGACCTGCAGCAGCGGACGATAGGCAGGTGGATCACCTCCTGCATAGATCTCTTACAGGTTGGTGGGTATGGAGCCTCCCAGAGGGATAAGAGCTCATTCTACCCGCCATACCGCTGCATCGGTAGCTGCTTCCAGGGACGTCCCTATCCAGGATATCTGCAGGGCTGCTACCTGGAAGTCGGCACATACTGTACCTTTATTACCCACTACCACATCGACCTCGAGTCATGCCGGGATGCTGGTTTTGGGGCCTCGGTTCTCCAGTCTCTCTTTCCCAAGTAAGTATCGGGGGTGTGCGCCTTGCCTCCCTCCTCCCGGAGAACTGCTAGGAGTCTGCCAGAAAGTGTGGATCAACAACATATCCATGTCCCTAGAAATACAGGTTACTCACCTGTAGCAGGAGTTCTAGGAATGGTATATGTTGTTCATCCACATGACCCACCCGACCTCCCTGGCTTCGACTCACAACCTGAGCTTCCAGCGGGCCAGATCTGTGTCATGGGGCGGAGCCGAGAGTTTTACCACCCGGTTGGGTGGGAGGAGCCAGCTTGAAGACCTTCCAGCAAGAATTAAAGCGGCAAGGATACCTGCCAGAAAGTGTGGATGAACAACATATACCATTCCTAGAACTCCTGTTACAGGTGAGTAACCTGTATTTCTTGGTTCCGCCATGCCGATGTCGGGGGGGGGCATGGAGCAGAGGAACAGTTCGGCCGCAGTGATGGACTGGTTGTTTAGTAAAGAAAGGCACCACTATCACAAGGATAAGGAGGCATTATGGACAGCACAGGATTTATTTATTTAGAAAAGTTTTACCGGGAAAGACAACATGAACTTTAAACAGCTCGTTTCCAGAAGCGCCCTGGGTGGAAGGGGTTACATAAAGGTGAAGAGCAAAAAAACAACAATAAAGAATATAGTGTGCAATTCAAGTACAGTGCATTTCAAGCTAAGACAAATAATCATAATGAGATGGATAGTAGCAGTAATGGATAATAATTAAATGGATAAAAGGTACTAAGGCAGTAATAAAACTGCTCCATAAACTGACTGTGAGCCATTTCGGCTTAGGAATGACAGCAACTTGCTCTACTGATTCCCCATGCTAAATGTGTTTCTGAGGTACAATATAAATAACTTTCACAGCATTAAATATGGGCATGGAATTATTGGATAATACATTGCTAACAGGGTGCCTTGGGGAAGGGGAGGCCAATGATGAGCACAGGATGTACAACTACTACTGAACATGTTCCCTAGTAAATCTACTGCAGCTTTACTGTACTGCACACTGTCAGTCACTCCTGTTCCCTGTCGTGACGTCAGCGGGAACCAGCAGCAGAACAGCTAAGACAAGTGCAGCAGGGTTTAAAAACAAATCAAAAATATGGAAGGCACAATAAACCTTGACCAAAAATAACAAATGCACCCAATTTTTCAGAACTAGTACTGCATATAAGGACTGCAAACTAACTTTTTGGACCATCACGAAAGGTGCTGTTTAAATTAAACCATCCACCTGACAGTTTATTTTCCTGATCATGTCAATCAAGGGGAAGCATTGCTCCATATTCTAGATGTACATAGAATACTCAGGTACTATACACACTGCTCAAAGGACTGCAGGAAGTCCTTGCCGCTTTTTGTTTCATTCGCCCCTGGGGGAAAAGGCCCACCCTAGGTTCTAATCAGTGCCTATCCAAATGGTTAGCAAACTGCATTACTTTCTGTTACAGGAAGTACAGTAAGGAACTTCCTGTGGTTGTTCGTTGTCATTCCACTAGTGGCATGGCCACATCAGTTGGATGTTTCAAGAATGTGTCTGCTTCAGAAATCTGTGTGGCTGCCACCTGTAGTACTGTCCACACCTTTACTAAGCTTTACAGTCTGGACATTGTCTCTCTAAAAAGGGCTGATTTTGGCCTAGCTCTGCTCCAAGGCCTACTGTCTTAGGCATGTAGGCTGCCACCACTCAGACTGTTTTATGGTCAGTACTGCTTGGTATTCCTTCCATAGGTGTGGCCTGATGAAAGAGATATCCTTGAAGACGATAGAACAGTTATGTACTTACCGTAACAGTAGATCTTCGAGAGAATCTCTTTCATCAGGTGATGCCATCCCACCCTCCTTCCCCCTATAGGATCCTGTGGCTCTGGTGAATGCTGCCTCCTTCTCCATGAAGGCCTATCTGCTGTTCTCTGCCTCACCTGGTTGGCTGAGTCCTAGGTTCTCTCCTGGTTCCCTGTAGAGAGGTCATCTGAGTATGATATACAGCAGGGAATTCAGGAGGAAAGGGGCTACCTGCATTTATCTGGAAGAGCCAACATCTGACATTGTGGTGGGGGGCCCCTAGTGGACTACTTACAAAAGTTTCCATGTGGTCCTAGTGCCTGACAAGTATAAGTTCCATAGTTGTGGCATGATGAAAGAGATTCTCTCGAAGATCTACTGTTACGGTAAGTACCTAACTGTTGTTCTCAGATATTTAAGAGTCCCAGTGCTGGGTTAGGGCAGGATTGAAATACCCAGTACAGATCATGCATGGGGATTGCATCTTTACATTTGAGGAATGTCAACAGGAATTTGGCTGGAGACCCACGGGGAGGCTTCACTACCTCATGGTCTTTAATTATATACAGACATATATAAAAAGGCATTTAGTAAGGCCGGCTCATCGGCGCAGCGGTTGGATTTCCGCTTGCGCGCCGCGGCATCCAGGTTCGAGGAGCGGACTCGGGTCGCTGGAGAAACGGCTTGAAAGTAAACTTGAGCATCCCTCGACTGCGCCTTCTCCGGGGAGGAGGATGTGGCTCGCTGTCTGGTACCCCTGTCGGGCCGGGAGACCAGCAGCGAAAGCCCCAATGCATATGGGGGCGTGGTGAACGTCGGCTCTGCCCAGACGTTCGTGGCACACCATGCCCCGGGGAGGAAAAAGCGGAAAAATCCGGGCCTTCTGGTCTGCCGGGTGATGGCTGCCTCACTCCTGTCGGCCCAAGATGCCCTGATGCCTCTGAATCCACCTCAGCAGCACTCGGGGACTGATGCCTAGTGCGCTGGTTGCCCCTCCTGGTGCCTTCCCCCTCGGAGGAGGGGACCCACCTGGCGAAGGGATACGCCGGGCCACCCCTGGGTCGGCTGCGATCTGGGGTGAGAGGAGGGGGGTCAGGGCGAGGGGGTCACAAGAGGCATGAGCAGCCGGAAGGAGTGGCAGACCAGAGGCAAGTAAGGAGTATTAAAAAAAAAAAAAAAAAGGCATTTAGTAGATTCTCCCTACCCTGCAGAGGTTCCCACTCTCAGAGAATTGCTTTCTTTGGCTACCCCGAAAGGGGTGATTTCCTGCATCTATTGGACTCTGCAAGGCCATAGAGCAACTGTTGTCCACTACCTAGAAATGAGGTGGGAGGAAGAGGCTGCTCTCCAGTTGACCGCGAGAGACTGGCAACATATCTGGAAAGGGGCCTTCAAAACCACATCAGCACCAAGATGGCAAGATATTATGTGGGAAATGAGAGTCAGATACTGTACTTATTAATGCCTCACTTAAAGGCTAGGTGGGATGGGACGTCTGGAGCTGGGTGTTGGAGTCATTGTGGGGAGACTAAAGCCACACACACTCATATTTATTATGCTTGCTCAAAATTAGGGGAGTTCTTATCTCAAGTGACCCAAAAATTGGAAGCAATATTTCAAATAGATGAACCTCTCCAGATATGTCACGTCTTACTGGGTTTGCCTCCCGCCTCGATAAGGGGAACGTGTGCTAGATATTTGTAGTACATTTGTATGGCAGCAGTTGGCAAGGCCCGCGCAAGTGGCTGAAGATTGAACGCCCCACTTTTGCAGAGTGGCTGACAATAATGGGAGAAATTCAAGAAATGGAGTGGCTAACATACTTAATGCAGGACAGAATGCATTCATTTATGGAAAGATGGACTAGGTAGATGACAGATGAAGGTTAGAAGAGGTAGCAATAAGTATAGGCAGTGCACTACTGGAGGCTCAGAAGGAGTTAAAATTCTGATTAGTCAGACAAATATAGGAGATTTATTTCCCCCAATGTGGAGGAGAAATAGAAAGTGTTATTTGTGAATTTGGCCCTATCCCTTTGTCCTGAGCATGGTCTTAGTGCCCACCCGAATTGCCATTAAATACAGTTTAACCTTTTTCAATGAGTTTAGATAAATATTCCTGCTGCCTCAGTTGTTTGTTTGTTTTTTAGGTCAACTTTTAGGATTAAATTGAAGTTGCATTATTTTCACTGGAAACTGTTTAATGCTTGAGTGTACTGTATGTAATTCCTTAAATTAGGTGTTTCATTGACATACAGGCTGTCCATACCACTAGAGGCTTATCTCTAATTGATCTTTGAAAGGACCTGAACTCTATTCTGCTCTGAAACCTGTGCTTGGACAGAATAAAAGCCATATGAATTGCTGGAGCCAATATTTCACATAGTGAAGTTGGTCTGTGGAAACAAACTGAAATGTCAATGTGTGTAATGTATTTCCAGTATGTTAAATAAAGAATATAAAAAAGGTCCCAGTGCTTACTTCAAAAACACTTTTCTCACGCTAGGTCAGATGACCCAACAAAATCAGCTATAATAGCCGTTTTGTTTTTAATAGACCTGGCGTTGCACAACACTGCCCAAGTAGGATGAGCCTCCGAGGATGACCGTGTTACCTGCTGACTATAGTCAGAACCCTTGGGTATGGGCACCAGACAGGGAGGTCCCCTTTCCTGGGCCCATTTCGCCCCAGGGCATCTCCTTGTCCCCACTATCCCTATCCGCCCACTCCTTTCCATTCCTCTCCAGACCCAGACCCAGCCCTCCTTCTTCTCCCCACAATCCCCAAAGCCCTACTTAGTCTATAGACCTCCGGCGACAGGGGGGACAGGAGAAGGGACGAAGGTCCCTGAGCCTGGAAGAGGAATAGTACCCGACTGTCCTAATATTGTCCCAGCACATAGTTAACACAACAATAAACAATCTAGAAAATTATCCCCCACAAACACTTACATGAATAGCACAACTCTACAATAAAATAACATACAATTAGTCAAACAATAATATAAACTATAAATCTAATAAACAGAACAACCAAATAACTAATAACTTAAAAACTAAACATAAAATATAATATCTATCTAACAAACCTATATCCCTTATTTCAAACATATAATAAATTAGCCCTATCAGTCAAAAGATTCATATTATTGTAGTGTCCAGAATGTGCCTTCAGATCTCCAATTAGTAGCTTTCATTTTATTTCTCTACTCTCACCTACAATGCTCTCACCACTACAGGGAAAGGAGCTTTTCTAAACTTTACAAGCCCCTATCATAAGGCTAGATTTTAAAGTTAGAGGAAAGGCCTCCAAGTCCAACAACCAGATTTTTGGTTAAGTCACAACACAGTTCCTTTGAAAATAGAGTGAGAATTCCGAGATGCTTACTGCCCTCACCCATGTGCTCTCACCACTACAGGGTAGGCGAGTTAAGATTTTGCAAGCCTTCTCTCACGGGGCTAAAATAACACTTCGGAACACAGTTCTGTCCTTGCTGAATATGTAACAAAAACTCGCCCGAAAACAGAAGTTAAAAAGTACTTCACCAACAGATGGTCCAGGAAGTCCCAGTTCCTTCACTTGTTGTAATTTTTCCTCCTCCACAGGAATCTTCGTGGTAGTAGGCAAGCAGTATTTAGTTCTCGCTTCCGGGGTTAAGCTCTACCCGATCTTTCACCGCAGTGAACTAGGCTAGATCACCCTTCAGTGGTCTCCCTATCTCACCTAAGGGAGCTGGACTTATACCACCACCCTCCGGTGGCAATGGCATCCGTCCCTCCGTCCGGACCGAGGAACCCAAACACCCTGTAGCTTACACAAAGATCCTCGCTGCACGCAATGCACACCCCTTTCTCTGGGCTTCCTCTAACTGGTCCTCTCACAAAGGTACCCGACAACATCTTCCAAGTTTAGTCTGGCTGTGCTCTCGTCCTGTTCGGAACCCACCACTCTCTTCACTTTCCTCCGGCCCTCCACGGCCTCACCGCAACTTCACTGGACCACCAAACGATAGAAATCCCTCGGTCGAGTTGATCGAACAGTAAGCAACTTCTTACAGTTCCAGTTTACCAGTTTATATTGTATTATAACTGCGGATACTAGGTTTCCAAAAGAGATTAAATAAACACGATAAACAGCGGTCGACTTAGATCGTAAAAATAAACTTGAGACTTAACCATAAAACCATAAAAATAAATCAAACTCTCCTGTAATTAAACTTTAATTAGCACACATTATTGGGCACCCTGGTGCATTTTAATTTTTACATTTGCAAGTTTTGAGACTATTTCAGTACTAAAAAGAAACAAATACACTTAGACAAAACTGTTATTCAGTAGTCTGTGTACATTTTGTACCCCAAAATGTTTTATGAATACAATGAGATTTCCAGGGTGTGGGTTAGGCTGAGATAACTGTACCTCAAGAGGCTGTGAGGCCCTCTGCCTGCAACAGCGGCCTTACTGCACCCTTGAGCATGCAGTTATCTCTGAGCCTAACTCACACCCTGTCATGTCTTACTTCTTATGTAATCTAACCACTGGTCATGCCTTAATTACTCTTGTTAACCAAGCTGTTTCTCGCTCCCTAATTCTCCTGATGGCACACCCCTCCAGCCCCACCACCAACCTTCTTGTGGGCTTACTGGTTATTTGGCAGTTACCCAGGATCATGATTTTGGTGGGTAGCCTGTCATGTTGATTATGCTTGGGCCTGCAGGTGCTGCCAGTGCAGAGGTGGGCCATGGCTTTTTCCTCCAGCTCCTGGGTTTTCTCCTGAAGGGTGCCAGCGTCCATAGCCCCGCGGCTGCCCTTCCTCTTGTTGCAGTTCAGCAGTGCTCTCTAGTGGCCTCTACCAGGTTGCAGACAAACAGCAGAATACTATGTATCCCTCCCGGGGGAGCTGTTCCTGGGATGCTCAGTCCTCCCTCCCCAGCTAGCCCACGAATGACCCAAGTCCGTTCTTGAATCCAGGTCACTGGCATTGCGAGCATTATGCTGCAGCTGTACTGTTGGGCTAGTTATACCTTAATTCTTAAAGGAAAACAGCACAAAAAATGACATTTCCAAGCTGCTAGGTATGCTTCCGAGTTGGGGGTTTTCTGCATAATTCCAGTTTTTTTAATTATCTTATAATATACGTTTAATAGCATATTCCTGTTATGCCACAACTTTTGACCTGAAAGTGCACCTTTGGCCATATTCTTTACACCAGTCAGGTTCCCGTGCTTTTATCATGTAATTAGCACTGTCGACCTTTGCCATTAGTCGGCAGTGCTAATTAGCATGACGAGAGCACAGGAAGCTGTCTGATGTGCACGAGATTGCCTTGGGTTCATTTTCAGATTGCTGCAGGTTGCTGCAAAGTAGGAATATGCTAGTGAGTGCATATTATAAAGTAATACATTTTGAATTACTGTATGGGAGAAAACCCTAGTCTGGCACATACCTAGCATCTTGGGAGGGAAATTAATTTTTTGCAGTTTTCCTTTAAAAATATGTACAAATACTTTATTTAAAAGATTTGTTCAGGAATGGACAATGAGCTGAACTGACTTTTTCCCAGTGCATCCTGGCGGAAGCGTAGGATTGAATACATAAAACAGAGAATAATACATACTGGGCTGTGTAGTACCGGGCTACATTTTGTATTGGGGATTCTGATGATTGAACAACCTGACCAGAACGTGAGGTATTAAATATGGCCCATAATACACAGATCACATGCTTTGTTCTTTATAATATATTGGATATCAGTTTGTTACTGAAACAGAGCCCCACAAGTAGCCTGAGAGAGAGAACTGCTGTTTGTGTCCCTGTAACTGTCCTCGCACTGCAGGTTAGGGTAATCAATTAGCCAGTTAGACAGGCTAGCATAATCACTTTTGAAGGAAGTCTACAGGAAAATTAAGGGAGTTTTGGTTTTCTAAAAGGAAAAGAATCCTACAGTATACAGTATATAATAAAAAGAATAAGAAAAATAGGATATAAATCAGAATTTAAAAAATACAAGATTTTAAAAAAATTAGCAAAAAACTGTACAGTATGAACTGCAATAAGGAATAGAACACAGATGAGAGGGGAGTATCACTGGCAAGGAGCAGCTGCAGCCATATCAGAGGGAGAACAAAAAGGAGGAAATCGGGATAGGGAGGTGTTGCAGAGGTAAAGGGGAGAAATTGTGGGTAAGGGGCAGAGGGAATAAGGTATCAGAACAGACACTTTTGGAGTTGACCCATCAGTCTAGTGGTAGCACTATAACACTTATAACATCAGTGACCCAGTGAACCTGCATCTTCATGGGATGAGCGGGGAGGAGAATTGAGTGCCCCAGAGAATGCACGCCTCCTCTGGATAGGAGCTCGTCCACGCTTCAGTGCCCTGGGTGGGCCTGGGTGATGTAGGTTAGATGGAGATGGCAGTGGAAGGGGAGATACAAGGGCCTTGCCGAACACGTGCCTGTTGCGTTCTATGTGTTTATGGTCCAACATCTCAGGGGAGGTAGTATGACAGAGAATAAAAACTCCGCCATTGCACTGCAGAATGAAGCTGGAATGCTTGGGTCTGTACCACTTACCTAGCATAAGGATTCCCCGCTGCCCTTGCATTCAGAGTGATCCAGACAGGATACTGTTCCACACCCCCCCTTCCCTGTCAACCCTACCATGGGAGGATCTTTCCCCACGGTGCAGCTAAGCAGGGGCTCTCTGGGATCCGGATAGATGATGGGGCTGGGTGGTAGCCTGGCTAATGTCGGGATGGGGATGAAAAAAGATTAAAAAATAAAAGAACAAACATGGGGAGATAGTTTTTGGAGTAGGAGTGTCAAAGAAGAGGGTGAGGAGTAAGAGCAGAGGGAGAGGTGGAGGCTGGAGCAGTGACAATGAAGTCTGTGGAAAAAAGTAACCTTCCCAGCAGTGATTTTGGGAAAAAAAAAAAGCAAAACCACAAAGAGCAAGAGTCAGAGTTTTCTAAAGGAGTACAAGGAGGAGAGGGGCAAGTAAGGAGCAAACTGAAGTAGCAGAGGAGGAAGCCAGACCAGTATTTAGCAGTGAAAGATATGTAGTGGAGAGGTGTCAGCCCTCCAAGAAGGTGACTGAGAGAGTGTAAGGATTAATGGGGATGTGGGGAGGGTGGGGGTGCTAAAGAGAGTACAGTCTGGCCAGCATAGATGTAGAGGCTGTACTATAAACTACACCCACATAGACAGACAATGGTGGGAGAATGACTTTTTTTTTTTAGCTAGTTTCTTTCTTCTTTCTTCTCCTTTCCTGACTCCTCCCCACTTAGCCCCATCACTCCAGTGTCTACCAGACTCACCTCTGGCTTCCACGAGGTGCCAGCTGGCCGGGTGCAGCACCTGTGAGGGGCCTGGCATCATCTCACTAGTCGGGATCTTTTCCATGTGTTTCTTTCCGGCCCCGAGCACAGTGCTGTGGTGTGCAATGATGCCAGTGGCTGAGCTACGCACACTTCTGCGCGTGACACACCATGCATCTGCCCCGCATCCATCCCCTACGTTTTGTGGGTCTGTTGCACCAGCCCCCAACCACCACCAGGGGCCAGTCAAGCAGCGGACTCCAACCCCACCCCACCCCTCCCCGGGAGAGAAGCACAGGCCTCCAGACACTCGATCCTCTCCCTTCCTGACCAACCCCCCGGTGGCTTGCTCGCACCACGAACACGGGTCGCCGGCGTGGCAGGAGGTAAGGCACGGAGAATAATTTTTACAACCATTTACTGATGAGCAGGGAGGCGGACACATTCCTGATTTTATTCAGTACAGTGTGCCAGTGTTTGAGAGGAGTTTTTTGTGGATAGTATCTATATGGCAGTAGAAGTCGAGGTGGCGATTGAGGCAGACCCCCAGGTAATTAGTTGGAGAATTACAAATTATGACCTCATTTTTAGCCAATCAGGATTGTTTATTTCTAAACATTTCCTGTACTCTTATAGCCATAAGGGGGTGTCTCATCTCTCACACAAACAGTTCTAAAATTCTGAAGTTATATAGCCCTGCCCCAGCATCTCAGAGAGAGTGGGAGAAAAGCAGGAAAAATACCAGTAGCAGTGAGCAAGATGATGCACTGCCGGTACTCTTGAGCCCCAGCGTGCCGACTCCCCTGCTTGCATCCTGGAACAAAGTTTTTTGAGGGCAGGCCCAGCCAGCTCCATACTGCCTCATCTCGAAGCGTGGAGTCCATGGTAAGAGGAAGTAGGGTAATAACACAGAAGACACTGGTGGGGTGGGAGGTTACCATGGCAAGTGTGAATGGTGGCAGCTAGGGTTTGCAGGAAGAATAAATATCTAAAAAAAAAAAAAAATATCCAGGGTCATGAGGACTGATCCTGGTGGGGAAACTGACCCAATTTTTTTTTTGGGGGGGTCACCTTCATAGACAAGCTGGAACCATTATGCCATGTAGGAGCTGAACCACTTGACTGCAAGGCCACAGAGCCCAGCCCTAGCAATCGTGTCTAGTAGAGGGTGGACAACAGTGCTGAAGGCCTGTGCAAGGTTGGCAAAGATAGCAGATGTAGGCAAGCATTGATGCATCCCCTTCAGGATGCTGTCAATGAGCCTAAGAAGGCAAGAGATGGTGGAGTGGGTCTTCTGAACCCAGATCATAGGGGCTGAGGAAAAAGGAGAACTCTAAGCAGGGGACGAGATGGGAGAGCACCACTTTTTCTCACAACTTGGCTAGTGCAGGAGTGAGGGGAGGTAGGCCAGTAGTTTCCAAGGGCATACAGTAGGTGTCACCGTCCTTAAGCAGGGGGAAACCTTTGACCTTATCCATGTGCCATATCTCCGTGTGATCGACACGGTGAAATGCAGTTAGTTGTTCACCCTAAGCAGAAACACAAGCACAAAGGGGAATCCACTAAATCTGGCTGGGGTAAGTTCAGAAGGGGTGTGCTTTTTCACAGAAAGAGTAGTGGACAAGTGGAACAGACTGCTGGAGGAGGTGATCTGTGCCAAAACAGTGAGTGGATTCAGACATGGGTGGGATAAGCACAACAACCTTTACAAAGACAGGAGGAGGTGTAATGGAAGTGGAAATAGGAGGAAGATGGTCTCTATGGCCGTCGCACAAGTAATAAGCGGGGTTGGGCAGACTGGATGGGCCAGTAGGCCTTTTTCTGCTGTCATGTTCTGCGTTTCTGTGTAGGAACTTTACTGGTGAGGAAGGAGAGATTAAGCAGGGCAGAGATGGGAAAAGAAACAGTGAGTATAGAGAGATGAAGTAGTTTGGCATCAAGCCCTTCTGAATTGTTACATTTAGTAGGGCAGAGTGCCAGGACAACAGATTGCACAGTGGTTGAGGTGGGATGAAGAGGTGTGCAGAACTGGGGAGGAGGGGCAAGGAGGGAAGCATGGAGAGCACAGGTGGAAAAAAAAGTTATTGAAAGGATGCGTTCAGGAGACTTTGAAGTCTGTTAGGGCAGTGGCTTGGGAATCCAGCGATCACAGGTTTAAACCTTCTCAGTGGAAAATACTCAGTGTGTGCCCATGAGCAAGCTATTTAACTACTTAGTGCTCCAGCCCACCCAGCTGTAGAAATTCAGAGAATCAGGACCCCACTAAAAGTGAGATGCTACATCTAGGGTTACCTACCACCTTTTGGGGAGGAGGGGAGAGTGGCCTTGCAGGAGGACCTGGAGGCTCTGGAAAGGTGGGCGGGAAAATGGAAACTAAAATTCAATGCGGGGAAGTGCAAGGTTCTGCACCTGGGAGTCAGAAATCCAGGCCAGGGGTATACCCTGGGAGGACACATGATTCAAGTCACGGAGGGTAAGAGGGAGCTGGGGGTAGTAGTAGATGTCAAAATGAACAACTCAGAGACCTGTAGGAGGGCAGTGGCAAGGGCAAATAGGATGCTGGGATGCATCGCCAGGGGGATTACCGCCAGAAAGGCGGAAGTGATCCTTCCACTGTACAACTGCTTGGTTAGGCCACACCTCGAGTATTGTGTACAGTTTTGGAGACCACATTTAAAGAGGGACATTACACTCCTAGTGAAGGTCCAAAGGAGGGCAACCAAAATGATCTGGGGCCTGGGGGAGAGGACCTATAAGGAGAGGCTCAAGGAGCTCGACATGTACACCCTAGAGGAGAGGAGGGACGGGGGGACATGATAGAGGTCTTTAAGTACATGAAAGGGATCAATAAAGGAGGCCCAGTCAGGGTACTCCAAAGGAAGGAGGGTGGAGCAACAAGAGGTCACGGGTGTAAGCTGGAAGGGGGCAGCTCAGAGGGGAGAGGAGGAGATGTTATTTCACTGAAAGGGTGGTGGACCATGGAATGCACTGCCCAGGGAGCTGGTAGAGGTGGAGACTGTGGACAGGTTTAAGAAGGGATGGGACAGGTACAGGGGGAGGGTAAATCTGACCAGGCCCAATACAGGTGGAACATCTGGGACTGGGGCCAGTATAACCTAAGGGGGGGGACACCAGAATCGGCCCTCAGTGCGAGTGCTGAAAATCGAGCAGACTCGAGAGACCGTTAGGCCTATTCTGCTGGCATTTTAGTATGTTAGTAAGAACCCCAAAATGGAACATTTCTTACCGAAACATGATTTTTTTGCAGGACAATATGTAACCTCAACCAATGCAACAGACTTGTTTTCTCTAAATAATCGGAATTAAGACTAAGTGTTGTAGTTTTTTAGTTGTTTCTAGTGTTTCTTATCATATTAAGGTGTTTTAGTTAAGGTATTATAGTTTTTTGCAACATCTAGAGGAAAGTCAGAAAATACTTTTTCTACTATACTGTCAGGACACGTAGTATTTTTCATGTTTTTTTGCAGAACACAGTTGCCCAAATCAGGACTGTCCTGGGAAAATCGGGACAGTTGGTAACCCTAGCTGCATCTCATTTGGGCTACCCTGAGTAATAAAAATAAAATTCTTGTTGAAAAACTGCACATCCATGATATAATACATCTCTTATTATTCTGTTAAAAGTATTTATAAAATGGTTTCTTGTCAGTTCTGTCTAATCATTGGTCAGGATCCCATCACATGTTACTGCATTAACCTAGCATTTACGGCTTCTCAGAAGACATGATAAGGATGCATTAATCGAGAGCACGGTTTAACCCGTCTGGGTCCTAAAAGGTCAATTTGCTAATTATATAGCCTCAGGGTTAAAAGGTCACAACACAAGTCAAACTACACAGCAAAATCAAAAAGAAATCATGCACATTAAACACACACACACACACACCAACACTGCTCAGAACTCACAAACTGTAATGGGAATCCATCCAACAACTTTGAAAAAAAAAAACATACAGTACTTCTTACAAATCCAAACACCAAAAGCCTCAGTCCTTCTTGCACAAGAAAAAAACATTTTAAACACCTAATAAAAACACAAAATATATTTCAAAACTGTGATTCTACACTGTAATAACAGAAACATGTGTAACCCCTAGATGGCGCTATCCCAGGGGCTACTACCCCTGCCTGATTTGCCACTAACAGGTTGAGGGGCCTGGATCCAATGGCGGGTGCCTCCACCCAGAGGTCAGGGTTTGCAATAGTTAAACTTACTTGGTCACAGCCCTCTGGGACACTGCAACCCCCTTTCTTCCCACTAGTGGCCCACACAATATATCAGAATTACCTTCACAGTATACACCTACCCCAGGACTAGTTCCGCACTGGGACCTCCTGTGAAATAAGATACAGTGCAACAATCACAGTACAGTACTTTAACATAGACAAATACCTCAGGCAGTATAACTTTGCTGAAACAAGCAGCTCTGATTTATTTGAGGATATAACAAGGACAGGGAAATCAGGTTAATTAGCTTATCACTTTACTATCTACCTATGGCTCTGTGCACAGGCCTATCCCTACCAGTTACTGTCCTGGGTACCCAAGCCCTAGTGGCTAGTCCAAACCGTGGCAGCTGGTAGGGGCCCTTTCACACAGTGAAAAGAAAAATTAGTTTAAACAGTCAGCAGTACAGTGATTCCATTTGGATTTAATGTGGCAATTCAACAGGGAGCGACCTTGAATTAGTACTCACGACCTCCAAACAAGATAGGGTCCTTCAACGTCAGCAGGGCTACTCTTGAGCTCCACGAGACTCTTCACACATTTATATGGTAAAAAAAAGAAAGTACTATACCAGGCAGGCTGCTTCTCTATCCGATCGCAATTACTGCACAATACCGGGAGAACACACAGCAGATTCAGTTCCTGACAGACCGAGTAATTCAACAATTTCTCCAGTCTTCTACAGGGTGAGCCTGGTTTCTACTCTTCAGAGATCCTTTGATTCTTTTCACAGGATGGATTCAGTCCTAACAAGCAGTTACACAAGCTGCAGACCGGAACTCTGGGCCTTACACGTTTTTGACTGAAACTGTGCACTGAAGGAGCACAGGGTTTCTTTCCCTTCACTCCAGAGCTAAACTGAAACTCCAACAGACAAAACCGGCACTTCCTTTGAGTTCCTCCCAGTTCTTGACTGGATTGGCTGTCACTCACAATAGACTGCTGCTGTTGGTCCAAAAGGCGCCAAGTCTAAACTACATCTCCCAGAGTCACTGCCCATACAATCCTCTTGTGGCTGGCTCAGATTATGAGTCCAAGTTCTGATTCGTCCAAGGCACCATTTTAGAGCTAGCTTACCCCACACTGATTGGTCCAGTTCAGCAGTTCAAAACCAGAATGGGGAACTAGGCAGCACAGTTCTGACTGCAAAAGCAGGTTAGACAAACTGTAATTTCATTATTACTGTAAATGATTTCTGGCAAACAGTTACATCTTTCAGATAGGTTCCCTTTGCACTCTAGTGACTGCAAAAATGGAGTGAATTGGCAGCAGCTGAGTGGTACTCAAACAGAGAAGCACACAGTCCCCCCATACAAACTAATTATGTCTGCAAGCAGACAGCTCTTAAAGAGACAGTACCAGAGGCTCTAAAAACACTCACTGATAAATGGCTTAAACGCCAAACACCATTCAGGCTTGGAGCATTCAAGCAAGCTCCTGGAAGTCTTTTGGGAACCCCCATTTGCAGGGGGGTTACACATGCATACATACTGTACATCAGTAAACCATCAGCAAATTCTGTACAAATATTGCTCTAAAAGCTAATAAAATATCCATTTATCTAGAAACGGGACAGATCAAAAGCTCTGCTTGAATCTCAGCTGCCCAGCAGTGCACCTGAATGAGGTCACATCACATCTAATACACAGCCGAGGCTACCAGATCTGACTCAGATCACATGGAAAGAGCAATAAGCACAGCCCAGGCTTCCAGCTTAGTGGCACAGAACATATGGGAAGTACAGGAAGTTAAAGGTCAGGAATACCTAGGATAAGTAAAGAGCCTTTTTTTGGCAGTGCACAATACCAAAATCAGGCTTAACAGAAAGGTACAGGAAAGGCTACTGTTTAAATTGATGCTAAAACTGCATTTATAAATTTAAGATAAATACAGTTTGGTAACATTTAAAAAAATGCAAGCAACAGCACTCCCATTTGAAAAACCTGCCCTGCCAGCTCTACAAAATGGCTGTCAGACGTCAGACAGAATGACATCACAGGAGTGAGAGGCAGAGCTTTGTGGCACTCTGCCGTGCTAACTAATTCCTGTATTTTCCATTACATTTCATACTTCTCATGCATCTGCTCCTTGTCAGGCATTGGCTACCTGAGTGACTTCCTGACTGCGGTCCTTCACGTGCACTCGCTCCGCTCCTCTAAAAAGGGTCTCTAAGCAGTTCCCAGGGCTCGTTTGAAGTCCTCTGGAGACCGTTCGTCTGACGTGGTGGAGCTGGTATTGTGGACCTTGCTCCCAAGGTCCTTGAGGGAGTCCCCATTGATGGAGGCTCTTAAGCGGGGACTGAAGGCATACCTTTTTAAAGAAGCGTTTTTGGCTTATAGTTTAGAACAGTAAACCGTTGCATTGTTTTTATTGTAATTCAGGATTACTTATGTTTAATTACTGTTATTATTACTGTTGTATTATGTTTTTATACCTATGTATGGTTCCTTATTCCTGACAACATGTACACTGCCCAGAGCCTTTGAGACTGGGCGCTTAATAAATAAATTTTACTTACTTACTTGCAGCTAAATAGTAAAAGTCATGACTAAATGTGTGTATTATTTGTAGCAATACACATGTAAAGTCATCTTTTTTTTTTTTTTTAGAGAAGCTTTATACTGGGCCATTCATCTGGTTAATAACACCTTCACAGAAAACTTGAAGATGCTATCTTAAAATGTTTTTCACACTTAACATACTACATGACTAAAAGTTCTGTACTTGGACAGTCTCTTTCTATAGACTCCATAGTAGGCAGATACTTTTAAAACAGAAACAGTCTAGGTGACAGAGCCCCTTTGTCAGAGAAAATTCACCAAGGAATGCAGGAGCCCCTCCTGGGCTGAACGCAAAAGTACTCACAGTTTCTGAAGTTGTCACAGGCAGCTTCACTAGACAGACTGGGTGAGGGGATTGCCCCCTGAACCCTGAAGATCACCCCCATCCCTCCTGGGATGGGGCAAAGGAAAACCCCACTTGGAACGGTTTCCAGCACTTCCATCTCTGTCTTCTATGTTGTTCTTCTAGGGTGAGAACAAACTACCCAAACACACAGTGGTAGCTCTCTGTCGGAGCTAAAACTGAGTAACTGCTGCAGGCTGGAGCCTCCTCCTGGAACTCCACTCTACAGACTCACGAACATTCCAAAGCTATCTCCCTTGCAGCTAGGCAAGTGTGGCTTATGCAGCTGCGAGAGTTCCAAAGTGACATCATTACTCCAGCTCAGCTGAGACTGAAAAACAGAGTGTGACACTGTGAAATCCATTTACCTGGCATTTCACAAGCTGCCTATCCCTGCCTGCCACTGGTTCTAACTGGGATTCTAGTAACTCCTGGGAACGAGGGGATTACATAACACTGACAATTTTCGGCTGCTCCTGTTAAAAAAATAAAATCATGGCTTTACATGTGTATTGCTACAAATAATACACGTTAAGTCATTATTTTGATTATTTTGCTGCAAGAAGTATGAAATGTAATGAAAATTACAGGAACTAGTTAGCACTGCAAAGTGCTACAAAGCTCTGCCTCTTACTTCTATAACATCATTCTGTCTGACATCTGCTGGCCATTTTGTACAGCTGGCAGGGTAGGTTTTTCAAATGGGAAGGCTGTTGTTTACAGTTTTTTAAATGCTACACAACTACATTTATAAATGCAGTTTTAGCATCACTGTAAACAGCAGCCTTTCCTGTACCTCTCTGTGAAGCCTGATTTTGGTATTGTGCACTGTCCAAGAAGGCTGTTTACTTGTTCTTTAAAGCAACAAAATAACCCACTCCCTTGCAGTGCAACCACACCAAACTAGTGCAGTTTACCAGCTGCAGCCTAACATCTGCTATGTATCTAATTATGCTAATATCCAAAAGGCAACCATTTAAAGATACAGCACCAAATTACAACACTAATACACTGCTAAAAACTAGCATTACTAAATATTTTATAAGTGGAATAAGGCAATTCCATTGGGAGATTATGCTGTGTTAATGTTCCTCATGTTGGTTGAAATCTCTCACTCTTCAAACTTTCGACTCAAACCTAGCACTCAGTAAATTAACGTACCATAATCCCACTGGCATGGAGGACTGAGGCATTGAACGCCTTACCCCTGCCATGCCAGCAACCTGTTTTTCGGAATTAGCATGGTGGGGAGAGGATAGAGCAACTGACGGGCTGCTCTCCTCCCTCGAGGTGGGTTGGCTTGCTAACTTGACACTTGGATGCCACCAGGCAGAGGCTTGGGGGTAGCGTTCTGCTCGAGCAACACAGTAATGGGAGGGGCTGTGGTTCTGTGATGTGTGTGCGCCTCCATGCGTACACACTCAATGTACTGCCATAGTTGGGGAATACCAGGGGAGAAAACAGAAAATTGGTCAGCACAGGCTGAATGAAGTCCTGCCTGCTGGCCTTCCGCCCCACATCACCACCTGGACCATGGACCCATCACTGGATTGAATCTCCCTGGCACTGCCATGGGGGGGAGAGCAATTCATGAGGGCTTTTGAGTACATTGAGAGCCAGGTTGAGGTGGTTGGCAAGCGGGGGTGGGGGACGGGACAGGACAGGACTGAGAGCCTATGTCCGACCAGCTGAAAAAAAAGCTCTGTGAAAAAAAATGCATAATCCCCCGCCGTGCCTTATTCCTTATATAATTGTACTCCGTGGTTGCATGGTAAGTTTGTTTGTTTTTATTTTGTTGACCAGGTAAGGTACACTGGTGCCAAAGGCACCTTTTACGGGTACAACGGTACAATATACCTCACAGTAGGTGTTGTACTCACCAGGACCTTGTGGAAATAGAGAATGTTTCATTTCTAAAAGATTGGCCTAGACTTTTCTTTGCCTGCGGAACTTTACATACTGGAATAGATTGGAATCACATTGTTGAACCTTGTGGGGCATGAGGTAAGCAGGTGGCTTGTCTGCCTCTACCTGCAAAATAGGGCGGAACTGAGTTCTCTTCAGTCATTAAGGGTTGGCCTATCTAAGTCTTCTAGAAGATGGTATGGGTTGGCCAGTTTAAAGGTTCTAACATACCTTTCTGGTGGCTTATGGGGTACCATGACCCCACCTACAACCAGACTAAAGCTGGGTGATTACATTATGAGTATTAGACACTGTAGATGTTGTACTCTCCCTCAGGACCTTTGTGGAAATTGAGAAAATTACAGTCATACAATAATTATTCGGTCTATTAAGCAGATTCTTTTTTTTTATTTTGTTGATCTCCCCTGGATGTTTACCTGAACCTCCTTCCACCGCCGCCAGTACCACTTACCCAACCTCAGAGCGGTTGTCCTCAGGAACCTTCAGGACTCCTACGGTAACCCCTAGGTGGCGCTATCCCAAGGGCTACTACCCCAGCCTGCTTAACTACTAACAGGGTGAGGGGCCTAGATCCAGTGGTGAGTGCCTCCACCCAGAGGTCAGGGTTTGCAGTAGTTAAACTAGCTTGGTCACAGTCCTCTGGGGCACTGTAACCCCCTTTTCTTCCCACTAGTGGCCCACACAATGCATCAGGAATATCTTCACAATGTACACTTACCCCCAGGACTGGCTCTGTCGACTGGACTCTGGGGACCCTCTGTAAAACAAGATGACACAGTGCAAAAACCACAGTACAATACTTTAACATAAACGAATACCTCAGTCAGTGTAACTTTGCTGAAACCAACAGATCTGATTTATTTAAGGAGCTGTAACAAGGACAGGGGGAAATCAGGTTAATTAGGTTAAACACATTAATAATCACAGTACTGTGCACATATTCAGAGTCCCAAATTGTCACTTTCACTGGGTACCCAGGATGGGGGGGGGGGTGCTAGCCAGGATCGGTGCAGCTGGTTGGGGCCCTGTGATGGAAAAACAGTGGCACAATACCCAAATTGTAATCCAGAGCCGGTTGGCTCAGTTCGTGAAGAAATGAAAAAAAAAAAAAACAATTAGATGACACACTTGCAATTCGATAAACAGATGGCAGGGAGCTACCCTGCTTTGTACTCACAAACTCAGTGCTGGGAACTGGATGGAAGGCAGATTGTCCTGAATTGCCAGGAGGAGCAGACCATGTGGACAAGGTCCTTGTGACTGGACCCCACTGCAGTTTAGAGCAAATGGATGTAGTCTGGATTAAGCTGGGGTTTACTTCCAGCTTCATGCACTCAGTTCACTGTACAGGGGATTTGAAACACAATTCCCCACAAGCACTACACACATTTATATGTAAAAGGAAAGTACTATACCAGGCAGGCTGCTTCTCTATCCCGATCGCAATTACTGCACAATATCCGGGAGAACACAGAGCAGATTCAGTTCCTGACAGACGAGCGCGATTCAGCAGTTTCTCCAGTCTTCTACAGGGTGAGCCTGGTTTCTACTCTTCAAATCTCCTTGATTCTCTTCACAGGTCGGATTCAGTGTGAACAGGCGCTTGTACAAGCTGCAGACCGAAACTTAGGGCCTTACACGCAATTCCCGCGCTAAAACTACACACTGAAGAAGCACCCAGCTCCTTGTCTCTTCACTGCCCAAACTGATCTGACTTTCCTTTGAGTTCCTCCCAGTTCAGTTGGCTGGTTTGGCTGTCACTCACAATCAGACTCCCCCTGTTGGTGCAAAAAGGCGCCGAAGTCCAAACTACAATTCCCAGAGGCATCTTACCATACAGTCCCATTGTGGCTGGCTCCAGAGGAGAGTCCAAGTTCTGATTCGCCCAGAGCAGGCTCCATTTTAAAAAATCCCCACAATGATTGGTCCAATTCAGCAGTTCAGAACCAGCATGAGGGAGCTACTCTGCACTGTCCTTGCTACAAGAAAGCAGGTTAAAACAAACTGCATTTTCATTATCACTCTAACAGGTTACAAGCAAACAATTACATCTTTGAAGAGTGCTCCTTCTGCCAACTTAGCGACGGCAGAAATGGAGCGACATGGCAGTAGCTCGTGTGGGACTTGAGCAGGGAAACACACAAACCCCCATCCAAATTAATTATGTCTGCAGGCAGACAGCTCTTAATGAGACAGTACCAGAGGCTCTAAAAGCACCCACGGATAAACAGCTTAGACGTCGAACACCATCCAGGCTTGGAGCATTCAAGCAAGCTCCTGAAGACTTTTGGGAACCCCCATTTGCAGGGAGCTTACACTATGGTGCCCTCATCTGAGCATAAAATACCTCCTACAGTTGCCCCCCCCCCCAAAGTGTAGGGTCCTGCCTTGCAGCTCCTTCGGCAGTGTGTCCCTTCTACATCTGGTTGCCATAGCAGAGGCACTCTCTGGAGTGCTCCCTTGAGGTCTGAGGATAAGATGTCCCAAGCAGATCATGGGAGGTGGGTAGGCAGGACTTAGTCTGCTAAGCAGCCCTGATTTTTTCCTTTGTTTTATGCCCCTCCTACTAATGTCAAGATTGCCAGCAAGCCTAATACACTGGTGAGCACACTGTCCTCTCCCACACTGCCTGCTGATGCCAGAGTCTGCACCACCACCTGCAGCAGGATGCAAGTCCCTCCTTCCCTGGAGTAGGAGTGTGTCTACTAGAGTGCTCAGTCCTCCTCCCCAGGCCAACCACTGGTGACGCAAACTCTCTTCTGAATTTGGGTTACCAACATTGCAAGTGGTAGTGCTACAGCTGCTCTGACAGGCAGGCAGTCAAGCAGATTATTGATAAGCTACTGCAACTTTGCAGAGCTCAACAGAAGTTTAACACCAAGAACAATGGTCAAACTCCATCATAAAGAAAACAAATTATACAAGAATTCAGGACTTTGTTTATAGCTTTCATGCTTGTTGTTATGAGAAACACAGAAAAATAGAATTTGACGGCAGATAAGGACCACTTGGCCCAAGAGCAACATAGTATTGTGGCATTTACAAACCATCCTTTGAATACTAAAAAGCCTCAGCATTTATGTCTAGGTGTCTTCCTTGTTTCTTCTTATCTCTTCCCTCCCCTTGCCACCTCCTGTTCACTGCTCCAGAGCTATTGTTCGTTTGGGGTTCTTCAGTCCTGCTTGTCTCCTGACTGCTGCTTCATGGTTCTGCCTTCAGCCTGCTTCTCCTCCAGAGTGAGACTCCCATTCACTGCAGGGGACTGGCCATGACTATCCAGACATGCTGGTCCATGGGCTGGCTTTCTAGCTCCCCCCACCCTGTGCATGCTGGAAGGGTTAAGGAAAGTCCCAGTCCAATGAATCCATCCTGGTAGGAGCAATGAGAGTGTGATGGAGGAGACAGGTGCAGCTGGCATGGGGGAAGGGCTTGGTATCTGCATTTTCATGCCCTCTCAGCAAAGGGCTGCTTATAGGCCAGCATCACAGCCAGGAGGAGGAGCAGGTCCAGTGAAGAATGACTCCAGCCCTCCTGGATCACACAGGGCAGCTGTTCCATGACTGCTGACAGTAACCATTTTTGGAACAGCCTTCCAGTATTCTGCTGGTCCAGTTGGAAGTGAGACTACACGTAGTTCAACCTCAACCCCTCTCCGTGGAGGCAATCACTTTAAACACTGGACCACAGGCCAAACCTTGTATTTTAGCTTTTTGAGGCACGAGTACCACTTATTTATTAGAACCAGTCATTCTTCATCTACTTGTTTAAAGGCAAGGCAATGCAAGGCAAATTTATTAGGTGCCCTCTCCAGGGCTCTACGTGCTGTACAGACCATACAATGAAAATAATTTAGCTATACATCAAATGTAAAAGCACAGTTTCAGCATAACAGACATAACTTATAAATAATACAATTACAGGTTAAACATTTTGTAGGTGGTCCCAAAGGCCTGCTTAAAAAGATGTGTTTTAAGTAAGCTCTTAAAACGTCTCAAAGGGGGGGCTCCTGTGATTGAAACTGGTGGTGCATTCCACACCACCGGAGCTGCAACACGAAAAGTTCTGTCACCTGAGGATTTGGGTCTGGAGGGTGGAACCATGAGATAACCCACCTCTGTGGAGCAAAGAGGGCAGACGGGAGTGTATTCTGTCACAAGGTCTGTCAGATAGCTGGTCCACAGTCCATTGTGGATTTGGAGATATAATTGGGAAAGTGTATAATAATACTCCACCTCACAGCACAGTACCTTACAGCAGAGTTTAGTGTGGAGCAGTTACAGATGTAGCCCTATACAGGAAAGAAAGATTGGAAGGAACAGAGTTCCTGTAGCAGGACAGCAGGGTTTCCATTTCAAGTATTTGAGAAGAGCAGATACTGTACATTTCTTTTCAGACTCTGATGATCTAAGTCTTAAAGCAGCAGTGCAATGAAATTTGGCAAAAATTTGACCCCACCGTTTTTCACTATTCCGGGCATTTTCCAGTTTAATTTAGTGGTAACATTTTCTGCCTCCATCAACATTTGAGAATTTTATGAATGTTTTTAATTAGTTTTTTTCTCAAGAAAAAAGATGGCTGCCACATTTGGCATAGAAATAGCACTGCATGGCTGGCAAAGGTTCGGATTAAAAACAAAATTCATGGTTTATGGCATAGAAGGCACATAGAAAAGTAGATTTGACAGGTATGATATTTTTTTTTTATTGTAGCCGAAACTAGCTTTTGTGAAAAACATTTTTGTTGCAGTTCTGCTCTAAAGCATTCACTTCAACTCGAAGTAGAAATGATTTTGGAATGTAGTGGGAAGGACTGAATTCCGCTGCCTTGTTCCCATACCTTGCATGCATCTTCCTTCTAGGATTTGTTGTAGGTAGTTACCTTTACTGCTTAGTAATCTGCAGGGATATAGTAGGTACAGTGTGCCACATTCCTGGTTGCAGTAGGTGGTGGAGCAAAACCAAGGAGAGGGTGATATTCTGTTGCACTGTTGCTCCATCAATTGTTTGCACTGTACTCAAACCTTATTGCATGTTGGGGAAGGAATGAATTCAAGCGAGTGACTCAGATTTTACTGAGTACAAACATAGCTTATGTCTGCTGCTATGCTTGTTAGAAACATAGAATTTGCGGGCAGAAAAGGACGGTTTGACACACCCAGTCTGCCAAGATGATCCCTGCCTAGTCTGCCTTGACAGACCCAGACTGGTCGCCGGTGACCCTCCCTCCTCCCTGCCTATTTACTAATATCCCCCATGCCTGTCCCATGCATGTTTAAAGCCTCCTACGTTTTCACCTCCTCTACTTCTGCTGGCAGTCTTTTCCAGGTGTCTACCACAATTTCAGTGAAGTAGTACTTCTTCACATCCCTCTTAACCCCCCCCCCCCTAACTTGATTGCTTGTCCTCTGGTCCTGGTGCTCTTTCTAATTTGAAAGAGATTCCTCTCTTGCACCCTGTTCACCCCTGTGAGATACTTGCATGTCTCTATTATGTCCCCTCTTGCTTTTCTCTCACACTGGGTGTACAGATTGAGATCCTCAGTCTCTTCTCATAGGGCTTTAAGTGCAACCCATGCACCGTTTTAGTTGTCCTCCCATGAACTGCTTCCACCCTATCATATCTATGTCCTTTCTGAGGTGCTGCCTCCAGAACTAGACATGTTACTCCACATGGGGTCTTACCAGCGAGCGATATACTGACAATACCACCTCCCTCCTGCTGTTGTAGATAACCTCTCCTTATGCATCCCAGCATCCCACTTGCTCAACCCCCTGCTTTGTCGCACTGCCCTGCCGCTTTCAGGTCAACAGATATGATAACCTCAAGGTCTTTTTACTGCTTAGTGACTGTCAGTACAGTGCAGCCCACATATAAGAACTTTGAATATAAGAACATCTTGTTTATAAAAACAGTTTCTTGGAATGCGGATATGATGTACTAGCCACACTACTGGCAGTGTTCCTTTCCCCTTTAAATCCTGCTGGAACATCTTCACGCTGGCTCCTCCCATCCACCTGCGTGGTATATCCCCTAGCACTGCCTCGTAATGTCAGATCTTCTTTCCGCTAGAAGAAGGTTCCCTCCTTACCAGTTTCATACTGAGTAGGCCCATTGCTTTCAGAACTTTGGAATTGCGAAAAACTCGTCTTCAGGCGATCTCCTTCACCTCTCCCATGATGGATGATGAAAAGTTGCCTCCTGGTTTCAGAAAATGTGCATGTGGGCAGAAGATGTCCCACACATACCCGCACAACATATGTGTCTACTGCATAGGCCACGAGCACGATCCCCAGGCATGCGGCCTTTATTGCACCTTGCATCCTTTTACATTGAGAGAGTGGCACACTCCACTTCTTCTGGGGCACCCCAACAAACGGGATCCTCCCATTAAGTCTAAGGACACCAGCAGGGCAGTCTCTGTGGCTGCGGGGTCTGCTGAATAGCTTGTGTCATTCAAAGAAGCTGTGACTCAGGCTGTGGAGCATGCTTCTTTGACTTCGGCCTTGGGCCTCAGATTCCTGCACTTCCATGGAGGTTTCGACTAAGGTCGATCCTTCAGCCCAGACCACTGGCTTCATGGTTTCCCCATTGGGCCAGTTGGTCGAGGCACAGCCTGACCTTACTGCCGAGATTTTTCTTGAGCCGGTTGACCTGTTGTTGCAAGATGAGGCCGATACCTCCCTTTCCAGGACTCCAGTCCTGCCTGTTACCTCCAAGGGAGGTTCGGACCAGCCTGCTGATCCCCCCCTCTTCCTCAGGATCCGGTGGACCTGGAGGATCCTCAGCTTTTACGTGCTTCCTCTGAGACCCGCCATCGGCGGCCCTGACAGTCGAGGTTGCGGTCCTGATCCTGAAGTCCCAGGTCGAGCAGCCTACATTGATATCGATGTCCCTGCTCTAGACATTCGGGCAAGCAGCGCCACCACTACTCCTCCTCCTCTTCTTTCTCCTCAGATGAGGAGAGGCTGCACTGCAAGATGTATCGGCGCTGTAAGGAGCTCATGTGGCAACAGCTAATGTTCACTGGGGTGAAGCTGATCAGAGCCTACACCCCGGCCATCACTTGGCTCTCACTACAGAGGCCCCAGCCTACCCCAGCTTCCTTCGGCTTCTCCACTGATTGTGGTGGAGTCACTGCTGAAACAGCCAAAGTCTGAAGCTTCCCCTAAGGATGCCCATGCAGCATTGGGGCCTCCTCATCGGCTGTTGGTCACCATCACTCCCAACAGGCCCCATAGTGTTAGCAGGGACTCTGGCAGTCGGCCTTTATTCGACGAACCCTTGGAGTCCGAAGGCTCCTCTCTGCACTCCCATCTGGTGGACGTGGAGTCGGTGGAGGATTTGTCGGAGGAGCATGGCCCCACCTCTTTCATGGGCCTTCTCCACCTTATCTCGGAATCCACTGGGCTGCTGATGGAACACATCCAAAAATGGGCTATGTACCCGCTCATCAAGATTCTTAACCTGGGTGACTCCCTTGGGGAAGCCTTCCCGGTTGCAGAGGCCATTCTTGGCCCTGCTCTGGAGCTTTGGCAGCATCTGGCCTCTTGTCCTGTTTTTTCGGCCTGGGTGGCCCGCAAGTACGCAATCCCTACTGGTTTCCTTTCGAATTTCACAGAGCAATCCCCTGGGGGAGGGTATGGTGGTTGACTGTGTTCCGGCATACTGGGAGTATAAATAAACCTCCTGACAAGGAATCCAAGAAATTGGATCACATGGCCAAGAAGGTCTGTGCTGCCTCTTTTCTGCCTTCATCAGGCGAATTCAGCCCTTTTAATGGCCCACTTCACCCATGCCCTTCTGGGCACATTTGATGGAGTGCTTCCCCATCTCCTGGTGACTTGCAGACTATAGTCAGGCAGGTCTGGGATCAGGGCTGAGCTGTGGCTAAGCAGCAGCTCCAGACAGCCATAGACATTGGTGACTCTTGCACTCGATCCGTGCTGGCCACGGTTGCCATGCTCTGCAGGGCTTGGCTCAAGATCTTGACCTTTACGGCGGATATCCAGCACAAGTTGGCAGATGTTCCCTTCTTGGGCACCGACTTGTTTGGGCCAGGGATCGAAGGCACCTCACTGAGATAGAGACGTCTAATACCACCTTGGACTCTGTAACTTCTGCCCAGAGGGATCCCAAGGTCTCAAGCTCAGAAGAAGAAGAAGTCTTTTCGGTCCCTCTCTGCCCCTGCGGCCAAACCATCCCAGCCCCTGGCTGGGCTGCAGGCTCAGTCTTGGTGTCCCCGGCCGAGGTCTGTTGCGTTGGTCTTCCAGAAGCCAGGAGGTTGAGGGTCCCAGTGGGCCCTCAGCCAGCCCTTCTTCCACCTCCAAGCCTGCTCAGTGACAGAATGGGGGTGCCTTCCCCATGCCCGTACTGACTCCGTTTGTTCCTTCCATGGGAGGCCGGCTCTGCCACTTCCTTTCTGCCTGGTCCACTGTCACCACATACAGGTGGGTTCTCAGAGTGGTCAGTCAGGGTCTGTGTTTCAAGTTTGCGGTTTACCCGCCTTGCTGAGCCCATGCCCCACGGGAGGACATGGTGTCCACTGATAGTCTGTCAGCCCGTTGGGATGACATTGCTCAGATCCTCCTCAAGGAGGTCATAACTCCTGTCTTGGACCCTCCAGTGCACCCAGGGTTTATCTCTGGGTACTTCCTGGTGCCAAAACAGGCAGGGGGGCTGGCGCCCCATCTTAGATCTGCATGACCTGAACAAGTTTCTTCAGCCGTGCACCTTCAGGATGGTCGCTCTGTCTCAGATCATACCATCTCTCAAGCAGAACATGTGGTTCTGCTCTCTGGACCTTCAGGATGCATTGTTCCATGTCCCAATTCGTCCATCCCACTACCGGTTCCTTTGATTCTGTGCAGAAGGGATCCTTTACGAGTTCCAGGTCATGCCATTCGGCTTGTCCTCGGTTCCCAGGGTCCTCACCAAATGTATTGCAGTGGTGGCAGCTCACCTGAGGCACCAGGGGGATCCGGGTTTACCCCTACCTGGATGACTGGCTGGTTGCGGGTCCCTCCAGGGAGGAGGTGGAGCGGTCCAGGGACCTGGTCCGACAGACCTGCTTGTCCCTTGGCCTCCTGGTCAACCAGACCAAGTCAGAACTCGTGCCCTTGCAGGTGATTCATTTCATCGGGGTGGAGCTTGACTCTTGCAGAGCCAGGACTTGGCTTCTGGCAGATCAGGTGGAGGCTCTCTCCTCCTTGCCCAATCATTTTGGGTTGGCATTTGCGCCCTGCTCGTGATGTCCTGTGCCTTTTGGGACACATGGGAGCATGCGCCAGTGTGGTCTGTTGGGTATGGTGGAGAATGCGCTGCCTGCAACGGGAGCTTGCCTACCAGTGTTGCACACAAGTGCTTTCAGCGCAAGGGCCATTTCTACCAGCCAGTCACTGCAATCCAGCTGATGTGGGATGCCCTCCATTGGTAGTTAGTCCTGGAATATCTGCAGGGAGGGATCCTGTTTGTCTGCCCAGAGCTGACGGTCATCCTGATGACCGATGCCTCCCTGATGGATTGGGGTGCCCACCTGGGGGACCACAGAGTCCACGGGCTCTGGACCCCCGAGGAGTCCTCATGCCATATCAACCTGCTGGAGCTCTAAGTCGTTTGGCTGGTGGTGGTATCCAGCCTTTACTCTGCACATGCAGTGTCAGGTCGTTCAGTTCCAGATCGACAACATCACAACCATGTACTACCTCAACATACAGAGCGGGACACGATCCCTTCCTCTTTGCAGGGAAGTTCTCCACATCTGGAACCTCGTGTTCAGCTTGGACACTGTTCTCCTGGCCATTCATGTGGCTGGCATATCCAACCAGCTGGTAGATGCACTCAGTCAGGTAGGCGAGGCATCTCATGAGTGGTCTTTCCATCCAGAGGTAGTACACAATCTGTTCTCCCAGTGGGGCACTCCTCTGGTGGATCTTTTTGCCTCCGGGAGAACACCAAGCTGAGGCTGTTTGGTGCCGGCCCCCACCCTCCAGCAGGGAACACTGTAGGGGGATGCCTTTTGAAGGCCCCGGACCCTGGTCCTTCTCTATGCCTTCTCTCCATTTACCTTGATCCACAAGGTGTTGCTGAAGGCCAGGAGGGACAAGGCACGGATGATCCTGGTGGCTCCGGACTGGCCCCACCAGTTTTAGCATCCTGATATCCTCAGTCTCAGCAGCAGACTCCCAAGGCATCTCTCTCTACATCCAGAACTGCTGTCTTGCAATCAGGGGAAGGTGCTCTATCTGGACTTTCAATCCCTGCACCTGACAGCCTGGTTCCTGAACCGCTAGAGTTCCAGGCTTTGGGTCTCTCCAAAAATGTCCTCGCTGTGATCAAAGCATCTCTGAAGGAGTCAAATTGAAAATGTTATGCCTTCAAATGGAAGAGGTTCTCCATTTGGTGCCAGGGCAAGGGGCTGGACCCCTTATCTTGCCCAGTGGCTAACATGCTTGACTACCTTTGGTCGCTCTTTAAGTTGGGCCTTCAGTCGATGACCCTTAATGTGCACCTAGCAGCCATCTCTGCTTACCAGGCATGGGCTGGTATGCGGTCGGTGGTGCAGGAGAAGGTGGCCTGGCACTATTTTAAAGGCCTTGACCATATTTCCCCTCTGGTGCGTGAACCACCACCACCTTAGGACTTGTTGCTGGTGTTGGCAAAGCTCATGGGCAAGCCACTCGAACCAATGCACAGGTGTGAAATGTTTCACCCGTCATGGAAGACCGCCTTCCTGGTGGCTATCATGATAGCCAGAAGGATCAGTGAACTCCAGGCACTCTTGGTAGAGTCTCCTTACCTGGTCTTCCACAGGGACAAGGTTGTGCTTCGTCCCAACCTGAAGTTCCTCCTGAAAGTTATGTCGGATTTCCACCTTAACCATGTGATAAATCTCCCAGTGTACTTCACCAACCACACCTCGGAGGCCGAGCACAGGCTCCCCACATTGAACCTGCAGCGCTAGTCTCTTACAAGGAGTGCACGGCTGGAGTTTGGGGAGAGGTTCACCAGCTATTTGTCACATATGCTGAAGCCGCACCTGGCAGACCAGCAGCTAAGCAGACTGTTGACAGGTGGATAGTATCCTGCATCGACCTCTGCTATAAGTTGATGGGTTGGGAGCCTCCCATAGGGCTAATGGCTCATTCTACCCATCATACTGCTGCCTCGGTGGCTGCTTCCAGGAACATCCCTATCCAGGAACTCTGCAGGGCTGCTACCTGGAAGTCAGCACACACCTTCATTTCCCATTATCACATCGACCTTGAGTCACGCTGGGATACTGTTTTTGGGGCCTCCGTTTTCCAATCACTCTTCCCTAAATAGGGGGTTTGCACCTGGCCCCTCCTTCCAGAGAACTGCTAGGAGTCTTCCAGAAGTGTGGATAATACATCATATCCACACCCCTAGAAAAACAGTTTACTCACCTGTAACAGTAGTTCTTGGAGTGGTATATGACGTACATCCACACTGACCCACCCGACCTCCCCTGGCAAGTGGCATACCGATCTTGCTTCCAGTGGGCAAGATCGAATGTCACTGGGCAGTGCTAGGGGAGTTACCACCTGGGTGGGTGGGAGGAGCCAGCTTGAAGACGTTCTGGCAGGATTTAAAGGGGAAAGGAACATTGCCAGAAGTGTGGATGTACATCGTATACCACTCTTAGAACTACTGTTACAGGTGATTAACCTGTTTTTTTTTTATTTCCTGATTTGTGCAGTCAACCCATTTATAAGAACAGGTGTTTTTTTTGTGTGTGTTTTTTGTTTTTTTCCCCAGAGGTAGTGTGCTAAGTGTGGACCAAACCGTGATCCAGTTTCCTCGTTACGTGTCACTTGAATGGGTGGGTGAAAGATGTCCTATGGAAAAGGCTGCATGCATTAGTTCATGGTTAGCTGTGGTGCAGAATGTACTTTACAACAATACTCTGTTTGGGCAAGAGCTCTTTTAAAAAGATACATTCTGTTGCTCTTAATAGGTTCTCTAAAAGTTTGTGTGAGTCCAGTTTCATCATATTACCTTAGATTTCGCATGGATTTTCACTGTTTTCAATGAAGCTCTATTATAAGAACATCCTGGTTATATAAGAACATGTTTGCTTGCCATTTAGGGTGTGCTTATAAAAGGTTCCACTGTACCTCCCCCATCCTATACTGAACTCCTGTGTTCCTATGCCCTAGGTGCATGACTTTACACTTTTTGTAGGTGCCGTTATCCACCACCCTATCTGTTAACCAGTTTCTAACCCAATTCACCGCTTTGCATCCCACCACTAGGCTGCTCAGTTTCTCTGTCAGTCCCCTGTGTGACACAGTGTTGAAGGCCTTGCTAAAATCCAGATAGGCCAGGTTCACTGCCCTTCCCTGTCCATAACTAGGTTTCAGTTTGGCATGGCACCAGTCACATGGTGTTTTGTCTTGTACAAGCTGGTCAGTGAGCAGGCATCCGACCTGGAAATCTCCCCTCCCTAACTTAAATTTTCCTCAAGGTGGGCCCTGATGGCCTTCTCCTTGGTTATCCAGTGACCCCACCCCCATGTTATGGTTAAACAGAGTACTTCCTTGGCATAGTGACTCCCCTTCCTACCCCCAGTATGACATCAGAGTTACTGTTTTGTGGCCCCCCCTTACACTCCTCTTCTGATCCCAGTGCTTTGCTCCCTCACCACTGCCGGTAATTGTTCTACAGGCAGGGATTCACAGGAGTCTGCACCCAGTATTGCGAGGACTTTCCTGCATCTGACTGTTGGGCCCCCGCACCCTTTGGAAGAGTGGGGGGGTCAAAAAAAGCATAGCTCTGCAAGTTCACCAAGTTGCCTGCGGCACTGTGGGTTCACAGCGAACACTCAGCATCACCTTGTGTGACTGAAAGTTGGGCCCTGTGTTTCCTTCTTGCAGTACAGATTTCCAGAAAATAACAGTCGGATCTTGTTGTGGGCAGTTGATTCAACCTCTTTCCTGAACCCAGTTTGCCTGCAGTGCTGCTGCTGCACTGACATTTATTTGTTTAACTTAGTTGACTGGGAGAGTGCACGGGCAACAAGTGCCTTTTTCAGGCACGACCCGGGTGCAATAACACAGACGATAACTGACGAAGAGCAGTATTAATGTTAGAAAGGGAATGTTGTTTAACCAGGAGTAGCACACTAAGCCAAAGCTTGTTTCCAGATGCGACCTAGGAGCACAAGGAAGTTAAGTGACTTGCTCAGGATCATACAGTATGCACCTAGGTGGCTGTGGGATTCAAACCCAGGTCTCCAGATCTGCAGCTCAGAGCCTTAACCCACTGCACTATTTTGGTTAGAGACCTACTACCAAGGTGTAGCACTATGGTCAGGGGTTTACAGATGTGATGCAGTAGCTGACACAGGAGGTGTTGTGGAATACATACAGCAGTCATACAACAAATAAAAGTGCAAAAAATACGAAAAGGGGAGGAGGCAGTGAAAAAAATTGCAGACACTTGCAAGGGTACAGAGAACTAGTAGTACACAAACAAGGGGTAGAAGCACATATATGGGGTAAAGTAGCTGGAGTGATAAACTAGCAATTGTGATGCAGTTTTGGATGGGTAAGAGTGTGGGAAGGGGTAAGTGTAATATAAGAGTAAAGGAGAGGAGGGAAGTAAATAGCAGGGAGGCGGAGTAGAGAAGAGGAAGAAGTGCACATAGGTAGCATGAAATTGGGGGATAAGCACGTGGGATGAGAAATACTCAAGAGTTTGGACAAAGAAGAGTGAGGGGAGGGATAGGGATCAGAAGAGTGGGGGTTACCGAAGGAAATTGCAGACAGAGGATGAAGAGTAATGACCTTTGAGAAGCTTAGTAAAGGCTGAGAGTGTAGTTGTTTTTTGTAGGAGTGGTATGGAGTTCCATGCTGAGGCAGCTGTGTAACTAAAGGAGCGTTGTCCCAGGTTAGTATGGAACAGAGGAAATGCAGTATTATTGTTAGAGTCAGAGTGGGATGTGGGCAGGTCAACAAGTGAGATTTGGTTAGCTAGGTAGACAAGAGCGCCTGGTAGCAAGATTTTTTTTTTAACAAGCATGGCAAGGGTTAGATTTGCTTTAAGGTCTGGGGTTAGCCAGGTTAAAGAACTTAGCACATGGCAGTGGTGGGCATTGTAACCACTACCAGAGGCAAATTTGGCAATTCTGTAATATAGGACATGCCGGCTCAGTTTTTAAATGAAAGCTTAGTCGAGCCAATAAACTTACACTCTACTGACAACATTCAGTGTATCAGTATACTCAAAATGCAGTTTTACAAATGGTGTGTGTATATATATATATATATATGTATATATATATACTTTTTTTTTTTTTTTTTTTTTATTCTTTGTTAACTGGGTAAGGCCCACTAGGCAGAAGTGTCTGTTTTCAGGGGTGACCCGGGAGCACAGGGGAGATTAAGTGACTTTCTCAGAGTCACACAATATGCAAGTGGAGGTTGTGGGAATCAAACTTCATTGCAAAAAAAAAAAATCTTTGTTAATGCATCAGTTAGGGTTGAACCAACAAAAGTAGGGAAAAGAGGCATCAGGGTTGAGACCCTAACACCTCCCCCCACCCAACCCTACCACAAAAAAAATGTAATCCCTTTTCGCGAGCTGATCCCTTTTTGTGAGCTGTCAAAATCCCTTTTCATGAGCCAATCCCTTTTCTCGAGATAGGGCCATCTGGTCATAATCTCATGAAACGGTGTGGCCGTAGCATAAATGGCGAAGCCACGAGTGAGTTATGAAAGTTCCGTCAGCTCATGAGTGGAAGTGAATGGCATATTTGAACAAAGGCCATTGTATGTTCTGTGTATACAATGTCTGTGTTCTGTGTGACAACTGAGGGCAGATTCATTGTGGGATTGGCAGAATGGGGTGTCAGTCAAGTTGATTGTGATGTAGGCAAGTGAAAAATAAAAAGTGTTATTTACCCACTGGGTGAATAACATTGTGTATACAACGTATGTAGGGATTCCACTACTTAAATAAATGCATTATTTTCCCCCAAGACTCAGACCCAAGTGGAAGATAAATGATGTTATTCACCCAATGGGTAAATAACACTGTTTATTTTTCACTTGCCTACATCACAATCAACTTGATTGACAGCCCATTCTGCCAATCCCACAATGAATCTGCCGTTAATTGTCACGCAGAACAGACATTGTATACACAGAACATATAATGGACTGTGTTCCAATGTGACATTCATTTCCATTCTTGGGGTGGCTCGACTTTCATAACTCACTCATGGCTTTTCCATTCATGAATTATGGTCCCGCCCCCTCACTCATGAAAATAAATGGCATATTTGAAAATAAATGGCATATTTGAGCACAGGCCATTGTATATCCTCCATTTATCTTTCACGTGGGTCAGAGTCTTGGAAAAATAATGCATTTCTTTAAGCAGTGGAATCTGTACATACTGTACATTGTATACGTGTGTGTGTGTGTATATATATATATATATATATATATATATATATGTATGTGTGTGTGTAAAAATATATTTTACTATATTGATGTATATGTGTGTGTATCAATACATGAAATGCGTATCTAGCTGGTGTAAAAATATTGACCTGGCTCTAAGCTTGCATTAAAAAAAATTAAGTTTCTAGCCATAGCAATTCAAATGTTAGCCCTTTCTAAAGATAATCTCAGTAAAAATTGCTAACGTTTGAACCATAAGGACTGGAAGCATTATTTAAAAAAATCTAAAGCATGTAGCCAAATCACTATAATCCTGTTGATAGACTGTCAGTGTTTCAAAACAGATAAATACAAATCAGCATCATAAAAAACACGTTTAGTACATCAGTATAGTAAAAGGACATTTCTTAATACAGTGCAAGTATAGCAACAGGAATTACACATTCTTGCCCTGAATTCAAGCCTTCATTTAAAAAAAAGTTTCTAGTCCCAATGGTTCCAAAAATAGACCTTTCTAAAGATTGTTTAGAAGGTTTAAGTTTGAAAACATAAGGGAAGGAAGTGTACTGTACTTCTATTTTAGATTAAAGCTTGAAGTCTGGCTGACATGGCTGTGTCCTGTCAATACAGTTTCCATGTGTTTATATACATTGATAATCATCAATACACTTACTGTACTGTATAACATGACTGTATACTGTCTATACAGTTGCCACGTGCTATACACATTGATAAACATCAATACACTTACTGTACTGTATAATATGGCTGTCTCCTGTCTATACAGTTTCCATGTGTTATACACATTTATAAACATCAGTACACTCACTGTACTGTATAACATGGCTATATCCTGTCAATACAGTTTCCATGTGTTTATACACATCGATATACATCAATACACTTACTGTACTGTGTAACGTAGCTGTATGTTCTCAATAGTTTCCATGTGTTACACATACTGATAAACATCAATACACTTACTGTACTGTATAACATGGCTGTATCCTGTCAATACAGTTTCCACGTGTTATACACATTGATAAACATCAATACACTTACTGTACTATATAACATGGCTGTATGTTCTCAATAGTTTCCACGTGTTATACACACTGATAAACATCAGTACACGTACTGTACTGTATAACATGGCTGTATCCTGGCAATAGTTTCCACGTGTTATACATATTGATAAACATCAATACCCTTACTGTGCTGTATAACATGGCTGTATCCTGTCTATACCGTTTCCATGTGTTATACACATTGATAAACATCAATACACTTACTCTGCTGTATAACATGGCTGTATCCTGTCTATACCGTTTCCATGTGTTATACACATTGATAAACATCAATACACTTACTGTACTGTATAACATGGCTGTATCCTGGCAATACAGTTTCTATGTGTTAATACGCATCAATATACATCAGTACACTTACTATACTGTATAACATGGCAGTATCCTGTCAGTACAGTTTCCACATGATATACACATTGATATACATCAGTACACTTATAGTACTGTGTTACATGGCTGTATCTTGTTGATACAATTTCCGTGTGTCCATACACATTGATGTACAGTACATCAGTACATTTACAGAACTGTTAACTGCAATGTTTGCTGGTTTAAAATGATGTGGTACATTCATATGAGACAAAAAAGCAGGTGTCAAACTTTTCCAACTGGAGGGAGACAAATCTTTATGTAATAGTAACTAAGTGCATCAGAAGATGATTTTGATTACTTGCAAATTGTGCAGAAAAAAATCAAGACTGAACTTTAATGTCTTAAATGCTCTGTGATGCACTTAGAGGGAAAAATCACCAAAAGGCCATGCACTGTCTGAATGGAACTATAATTAAATCCACTATTAGTGAAGAGGATATGAGAATAGACATAAATGACAATTTTAAGATCAAAGGTTAGTGTGGCCAGGTAACAAAAAATGCAACCAAATTATGAGATACATTAGGGGTGCATTAGCAGAAACGTCGGTAATACAGTACATCAAAAGAAGTAATTGCACCTCTGTATTGATGTCCGGTTAGGCCCTATCTGGAGTGTGCAGTGCAATTTTGGGCACCGCAGCAAAGGTGTTAGGTGAACAGATAGGAGATAGTTGTTGGGGGCTACAAGAATGACTAGGGAATTTAAAGACTTGAGTTTTGTTATGGAGGCAGATTATTGAAGCTAGACATGTTCTTCCTGGAAATGAGAAGACTAGGGGGTGATCAGATTTTAAAATACTGCACCAGCCCGATGGCATGGAGGGCAGAGGCACCCATGCCTCACCTGCCATCACACCAGCGACCTGGGATTGGGAACGACCCTGGGCCACTCGGGGGTTGGCTGGGAGGGGGGAAGATTGAGCATCCCAGCAGATGCTGTCCTCCTCTGGGATTGGAGGGCAGACTGTACCACCCTAACATTGCTTTCTAGGTGACCATGGGAGATGGTGCGGCCGATCAGTAGTTCCGGTTGGGGGACACTTCCCAGTGGGAGATGTGAGTACGTCCTGCAATGTGCTCACATCAAACTGCCATCTTCTTGGAGCGTCTGGGGTTTCCGGGAGAAACAATGGAAAAACACTGCTGGCTGCAGGATGCCGCACCACAGAGCCCTGCAGACCTCACACACTGCCTACTGGGCACAGGGCCACAGATCCAAATGCGGCACAGGATGGGGCTTGGAGAACCCCCTGATGGCTTTGCCACAGGGGGCAATCTGTGGGGCACTCGGTAGCCCTCAGGTGAGTCCCAGGGATGGCAGGAGATGAGGTTGGGGGAGCTGCGAGGGCTGAAGGGGGCCACCAGTGGAGGGGAAGAAAAAGGAAAAAAAAGATTTTAGTAAACTGTACAAGGCCTTTAAGGATGATTCTTTTTTTGAACTTTGCATCTTTAACCAAAATCTGATGCTAAAATTATCAGGGGGCATTCACGTCAACTGCAGGGCAAAACTTTCAAAATGAAAAGAAGGTATTTTTTCACCCAAAGGGTGATTTAATGCCTGACACAAACGGCCTCATTCCATGGTGATGAGCATTTCCTTAGACTTGTTTATTTTTAATTTTTTTATTTATTGAAATGTTTCACCAGGAAGGCACACTGAACAACAAGTTGCTTGTCTCTCGGTGCGACCTGGGGGGAAGGGGGCAGGGAGTCTGTATACATAAAAATGCAAAAATGAACAATACGGTGATCAGAACATTACAGTAAAACAAATTTTGAAACTAACAGTCAATACAGAGTTGCAAATAATGCAGTGTTCACAGAGTAAATAGAACATACACAATAATTGGTCGGTATAATAGGTGCAAGATTTGTGCAGTAGTAAATAAGGCAAGCCCTTAAAAAAAGATTTACATACGAGTATAAATAATGTGTGGATTTAGCCAATGAGATGTGGGGGATGGACTCGATGAGCCTTCAAATCTACTTCCATGTTATCTTCTTATGTTCTTATGATACTAGAGGTATTCCTTCAAAAGAAAACACATTCGATTATATTTGTTTTGCACAATAATATACGTGTTCTAGGGGCATGGATATGATGCATTATTCCCACTCTGGCAGTCTTCCTTTCCCTTTAAGTTCAGCCAGAACGTCTTCAAGCCAAACTCCTTCCACCCACCTGAGTGTTACACTCCTTAGCTGCGCCCCATGACATCAGATCTTCCTTTCTGCTGTAAGAAGCAGGTTTTCTCTTTCACAGCTCCGTGCACGGTGTAGGCCTCTGCTCTTAAGTGCACCATTGTCATTTTATCTTTGAACTCTATTTGTGTTTTCTCTGTTTCCGCTTTGTGCTACGGATTGAGAGGAAGCCTGGTCCAGTCTGGGATTTCAGCATTGCAGTCAGTGTAACCAATGTCCGGGACAGACCTGCACTCATCATGCATCTACTGCCTCAGGGCAGAGCATGATGGTCAGGCCTGCGGCCTTTGCAAAGCGTCTTTGCATTCATCTGTAGAGGATTGCTATGTGCATCTCCTTTCTTGTCTGCTGGAAGAACGGGCCCCCATGGTCTACTCAAAAGATACCTGTAAGGCAGTGTCTGTGGTAGCCCAGCTTGCAGCCTTGGAAGAGGTGGTGGCCCAAGCTGTGGCAGGAGCCTTGCCTGCATCAGTGTTGCTCCCAGATGGGTCCAGTGTTGGGGTGTCCTTCACAGGGATGTTCCCAGATATGTGCAAATCCCACCTCGGGGAGGGCCCTTCACATAATGAGAAGAAGTCTAGAATAATCCTGCCGTCGGTTGTGGGACCGGGAATGAACACGCTCTTCCTACTCCCCTGACTCCCTCCAACGCTCAACAGCTGTTGAGTGTTTGACTTCGGCCGAGCCACTTTTGATAGAGGGCCAGGCCACTAGCTCCATGGTAACCCCATCGGGCTTCTTGGCCGTGACACAGGCTGACCAGAAGGTCCAGATTGTTTCTCAATCCAGTCAACCTCTCGTCTGAGGGGGTCAAGGATGACTCCATCCAATCTCCAGGACTCCAGTCCTTTCAGCTCTCAGGAGTGTCGGGAGCAGTCGGTGGACCTGGCTGTCTCCTCTCAAGAGTTGCCTCCTTCTGGGTTCCTGTGGCAGGAGCCAGTTCTTGTTCTTTACACAACCCCTCCACCTGCCTCGCCTCACCGTCAATGATCAAGTCGTCAGTCGAGATCAAGGTCAAGGGAATCCTTGCACTCTCAGTCTTGATCTTTGACCTGGAGGCGCTGCAGGTGCTCCTCTCCCTCCTTATCTTCTGATGACGAGAGGCTCTGTCACAGGCTGCATCAGTGCTATGCAGAGCTGATGTGGCAGCAATGGGTTCTCGGGCAGGATAGTGACAATGCTGGGGGTTTCAAACAGGGGTCGAATTAGACTCACTGGTGTAAAAAATGTGGGTCTAATGAGGAACCTACTGGATCAAAATATAATCAATGCCTGATCTGGAACAGCTACAATCATAGGATATTGTTATAGAGTAGGTGCATCAATTTGGACCCACTGACAATGGGAAAAGGGGTCATTTCTGGGCAAGATGCAACTTTTGCCCTTTTGGCACATGTTAGCGCTGTCCCTATCATAGGCTCCTTCCCTCGACCCCAGCACTTCCCTCATCACCCCATTCTGGCTCGCCCCGGTCTTGCCGCACCAGATGTCTTCGGCACCGGCTTCTCCCCTGATTAGGGTGGAACTGCCACCTAGGCAACCACTGCAGGGAGCCCCTACCAAGGTCTCCCGTCTGACCACTGACTTGCCAAGTCAGTTGTCAGTAGAGATTACCCACTCAGACAAGCCCAGGGTGGTACATGGGGAGAAGCAGTGGAGGGTGGTCTTTGAGGAGTCTTCGGACTCCAGTGAGTCCTCCATGCAGTCCTTAAGGACCCCAGACTTTGACTATGAATCAGCTGAAGAGTTGACCACTGACCATGGGCTGGTGTCCCTCGGGGCTGTGCTCCGGTTAATCTCCAAATATATGGAGATCCCCTTTGAACTGGTCCAGAAGTGGGCTAAGTACCCATCTTGATGATGGCCAACTTCAGTCATTCCATGAAGGAAGTCCTTAACTATGTCCTCCCTCACCTTTCTGTGGATTTGCAGTCATCGGTTAAGGTGATCAGAGACCAGGATCGAGCACTGGCTAAACACCAGCTCCAGATGTCTTTGGACATCAGTGGGACATCAGTGACTCGTGTGCCCAGTTCATGGCAGCAGCCATCGTGATGTGTTGCAGGGCCTGGCTGCAGATTTCCACCTTCATGGCAGACACCCAGCACAAACTGGCTGATGTCCCCTTCATAGGCACTGACCTTTTTGGTCCTGGGGTGGACGGATGTCTTACCAGGATTGAAAAATTCAATGCCACCCTCGATTCTGTGATGTCCACACAGAAAGACCTGTCAGGGAAGTGGCCGAAAAAGAAGCCCTTTAAGATTTGTCCCTTTCCATCACAGTAGTACAAGCAGCAACAGCTCCAGCAGGTGCAGTCGCAGGTCTGGCAACCCAAGATTAAGTTTGCTGGCCATGACTTCAAGAAGCCCAGGGGTAGGGGTGGTGGTGGTGGTGGTGCCTCTCTGGCAGGTGGTGTTGGTGCCCCCTCCAAGGCTGCCCAGTGATGGGTTGGGGTGCCTACCTCCTTTCCATCCAGTCCCTGCCTCAGCTCCCCATGGGGGGGGGGTCAGATTTGCCATTTCTTTTTTTTTTTTATCAGCACATTTTTTTTTTTTTTGCCCACTGCCAGCAGGAGCTCAGTGGCAGCTGTGCCAGCCATCCAGGGCTCAATCCCCCCTTTTTCAGGGACCATGCTGCATGGCAGCAGGGGCTAGAATTTTGTCCTTAGTTGCCGTCATGGTGGTCCCTGAATCCCCATCCCCTAAGGACTCTGGCACAAGGACCAGAGTCCGAGCTGTAGATATGCAAATGCATGTCTCAGCCAAGTGCCTAACAGTGTCCTCCCTCCCCACACTGTTAAGTCCTGCATACTGGGAACTGAACAGTGTAACTGCCCCCCACCTTGGAGGAGGAGAGTGTCCTATAGGATGCTCAACCCCCCCCACTGCCCCCAATGACCCAGGCTCATTCCCAAACCCAGGTCAGTGGCATGATCCATCATCACCACTGACAAATGGGTGCTAGAAGTGGTGGGCAGAGGGTTGCCTTTCAACTTCAAGGCTCTCTGACTGTACTGAGCCAATGCTCCACGGAGTCCATGGTGTCACAAGACACACTGCCCACCCTTAAGGAGGACATTGCTCAGCTCCTAGAGAATGGAGCTGTAGCCCATGTCCCTGATGCCACGGCCAGCCAGGGCTTTGTGTCCAGATACTTCCTGGTCCCAAAACAGATGAGGGTTGGTGCCCCATACTGGATCTTCATGATCTCAATCAGTTCTTGAGGAAGCACAAGTTTTGGATGGTCACTCTGAACCTAATCATTCCATCCCTGGAGCAGGGCGTGTGGTTCTGCTCTCTTGACCTCCAGGACACCTTCTTCCACATTCCCGTCCATCCCACTGGTGGTACCTCTGCTTCTGCACAGAGGGGGTTCTCTACAATGTCCAGATCATGCCTTTCAGACTCTTCCTGGCCTCCAGGGTCTTCAACAAGTTTATTGCAGTGGTGACAGAATTCCTGTGGCACCGAGGAGTCCAGGTCTGCCATTATCTGGACAATTGCCTGATAGCCGGGCCATCCAGGGAGGCGATGGAGCAGTCCAGGGACCTGGACCTTCAGATCTGCAGAGACTTGGGCCTTCTGGTCACCCCGACCAAGTCTGCATGCAACCCCTCACAGATGATCCACTTTCTTTGGGTGGAGCTAGACTCCCTCCAGGCTAAGGCATGACTCCCCGCAGACCGGGCATTGATATGTTCTCCTTTGCCCGATGATTTCAGGTTGGGTGCTCGCACCCTGCCCGGGACTTCCTGCGGCTGCTGGGGTACATGGCATCCTGCATCAGTATGGTCAGGTGGGCCCACAGGCAGATGCGCCACCTGCAGTGGGAGCTGACCCATCAGTGGTGTCAGCGCCTAGGTCACCTGGACCAGCCGGTAATGCTGACCCAGCCGATGTTGGATGCCATCCAGCAGTGGCTCATCCCAGAACATCTGGTGGAAAAGGCCCATTCATCTGCCCAGAGCCAACTGTCACCGTGACAACCGACTTGCCAGAATTCCCTTTCTTTTTGAGGTAGTGTAATCGTAGCCTTATTTGCCTGTGGGAGCGTAGTGCCCTTAGGGCTCTGCGCTCCCATCCCTCCATAGATGCATATATGTATGTTGCTGTGGAAGGGCCCTGCACTCATTTATAGGACAACAGTGACCAAATTGCCAGCATAGCCATCTTATTATCCCACCTCATGTACCCAGTACAGAAAGTTTTCAAATCCCTTTCAAAACATAATTATGCGCAACTACAACGCCATTCCGCGCCACAGGTGCAAAACACATGTGGACAGGATTTGAAAAATGACAGCTGTGACATACGTGAGGTGGGATAATAAGAAGTGTATGTTAAAAATTTGGGGTCCGAGTCTTTAACATTTCCAAAGTTACGAGCATGCACAGCAAAATTACAATGAATGGTCATGACTTTGCCATTTTTACATAAATTTTCAATATAGCCATCTTATGACCCTACCTCATGAACAATATGACTGTCATTATGCAAATCCCACCCAAAAGTTGAATTCTCCAAGTGACCTTTCAGGCAGGAGTTGCGTAATGATAGTCATATTGTCCATGAGGTGGGGTCCTCAAACAGCAATTTTGAAAATTTGGTGTCAGAATATGCTAAAATGGCAAAGTTATGCACCAAAGTGAAAATCTCATTGAAATACTTTGATTTCTCATGAGAAAAAACATATTTTTTCGTGAGTTGTCATACGAAACGGGATCTTTTTTCATATGACGCCGATACGAAAAAATAATTTTAGTGTTAAATAAAACACATTTTAAGGGCATTTTTTTGAGCAGTAAAGTGGAGAACGCACCTAAGTGGGTCCCAGTAACCAAGCTACATTTGTCGGTTCATCCCCAGAATATCATTTTTTGGGGGCTTCCAAATTTGAATTTCTTAAGCAAAACTGAAAACAAGATGGCAGCCATAAAAAAAAGGAATTTTCACGTACAAAACAGGATTCCTTTTTTGTTTCATACAGCTATATTTTAGTGCTTACTGAGCATGCTCAGAAACAATTTTTTCAAAATTTTAAATTGCAGTAACTTAAAAACGGCTTATTATTTTTTCACAAAGCCAGCAAAAGGCACATCTGTGGGCTAGTTCCTTTCTGCCCTGAACATTTTAAACCAAGATTCCAAACCATCTGGGCTGTAGGCAAGTTAAAAGAAAAATCCCAGCAAAGTCAGTGAGTGACAAAATGCTTTTTTCACCTATCCAGAACTCTGACACCGCACGTCCGATTTGAACTTACAGTAACTTGCCACATCCAGAAGTCTACCATGGATGACAATACATGCCAATTTTCATGAAAATCCATTGAACCATTGCAAAGTTATTAGAGTGCAAATTTTTGAGTTTGACATTGAAGTGCCTGCTGAACCCTAACGCGATTGCACCCTAATATATATATATATATATATATATATATATATATATATATATATATATATATATATATATATATATATATATATATAGTGCTAAAACCTTAAAATTAGCTACTTTTATCAGTTTTTTTCTCTCCATTGCACAGAGATGGTTTTGGTCTGAACTTTTTATGGTAGAAAGAGCTAGGGTCCCAGAACAGCCTAGTGTTTATTTGGTAAAAAAAAAAAAAAATGTTAATCCATTCAAAAGTTATAGCATTTTTAAGTTCCCATTATTTTCAGTAGGATTTTTATTTTTCAGGATAGCTGCATGGTACGGACAAGGATCCTTGTCCGAGAGGGGCCAGTCCTTCCCATCAGTTAGCAATCCTTGCCTGTCAAAAAAATCTTTTTTGTCCGTGATCCACCATCTTGTTTTTTTGATTTTGGCCAAGAAAAAGTGTCATAACTTTGACCAGGGACATGTTTGTCACACATCAAAGTGTGATTTTTGCTCATCGGCAGTTGATGAGCTGTGTTTTGTGTTTTTTTGTAATTTAAATCCTTGTCCGTCACTCGCTAAGTTCCTTGTCCGTCAGTCTTTGTCTGTCATGGCCATCTGGTCAACAAATCTGGAAATCCTTGCCAGTCAGCTGTTTTCCTTCTCCTCCATGACGGCCAAAAACTGATGGACAAGGAGTTGAGTGGCGGACAGGGATTCCTATATGGCCATCTGGTTGACAAAATTTTGTCGACCAGATCAGTAATCCTTGCCTGTCAGCCATTTTCCTTGTCCGACATGACAGACAAAGACTGACGAACAAGGAATACGGCTGGCAGACAAGAATTCCTTTCTGGCCATCTGGTCGACATAATTTGTCTACCAGATGGCTAGACCGGGAATGCTTGTCTGTCATCTGTTTTCCTTGTCCGCCCTGGTGGACAAGGACCCATGGGCAAGGAATTTGGCTGATGGGCAAGGATTTGTTTATTTTATTATCTTTTTAAAAAAAATATATATATATTTTTTTTTGGGGGGGGGGTGATCTTGATGTTTTTGCCTTGTCCTTTATATTCCCTATATGTTTTGGTTTTATTTTGCTATATATTTTTACTTTTTTTTTTTTTGGTGGCTTTCTTGCCACTTATCCCTGGTGTCCAGTGGTAACCCCCACCCTCTGTCCCAGAGAAATCATTTGTGGTTGCTGCCTGTTAGCTGTTGACACAAAAACCGTCCATTGCCGCTCACTGCCGTACACTGCACCCAACTACTCACTGTGCACCCACCTCCCCACATCCCCCTGATATCCCCCCGACTGCCACTCACCTCAGGAGGTCCCAGGTTCAAGAGCCGCTGTGGCGATCGAAGACAAATCTTGCTGCTGGAACCAGCAACTGCAATGTGAAGAAAGGTAAATGCGGTCCTATGTATTTCAATGGGGGAGTTTTAACTGTCTGCCATAATGCGGCCATGTTTTAACATTTTGGCCCCAAATTTTCAACATGGTCTTTTGGGGACCCCATCTCATGAACCATATGACTGTCATTAGGCAACTCTCGCCAAAAAGGTGATTTCGCGATCGGCTGGCAAACTCACCTTTCCAGTGGAATTTGCATAACAAAAGTCATATTGTTCATGAGGTGGGGTCATAAGAAGGCTATGTTTAAAATTTGGGGTCAGAATTTTGAAAAGTGGCTGCGTTATGGACATTAATTGAAATCTCACTACGTATGCTTGCAACTCTTGAAACTTTCAATATTTTTACCCCATATTTTCAACACACTCTTCGTATTACCCCACCTCATGTGTGTCACATCTATTATTTCTCAAATCCTGTCCAAAATTTGATTTTGCACCTGTGGCATAGAATGGCGTTGCGGTTGCACAGAATTATGCTTTGGCAGCGATTTGAACATTTTCTGTGCTGGGTACATGTGGTAAGGTCATAAAAAGGCTATGTTGAAAATTTGGGCTCAAATAAGAATACTGTTATTCAAACACCATGAAGTCTTGCTGTAATTAGGACTATAGCAGTCAGCCTCAGCCTCTGAACTGCCCCGGAGAGGAAAGGGTTAACTCCAGAGAAGTCTGGAGTTCCACAGCGCGAGGGCGCTGTTCAAAGCTCTATCTGTGTAGTTTGAAGTCAAACTGCCAGATTCTTACTCCGCTTCACTGAACAGTCGCTCTGGAGATCAGCTCCTTCAGCTCGGTTCACTACGCTTTTCGGTCGGTTCCTTCGGTTCAGAAAACCGCAAAAGTCTCAAGATTACAGCAGTTTCGGCTTAAGCTCTATCTGGTAACTGTAGAAGTAAGCGAAAATTTAGTCTGTGTAAAATAATTATCGGTTCAGTCTGAACCGATCGCTTTGTATTTTGGTGAATTTTTAGACGTGAGGTACCCGGTTCTTATCGGTTCTAAAAACCCTCGCTTTTAATCGGGTTTTTTCAATACCCGTGACACGGTTAGGAACCGATAAGGGTGTCTTGCTTTGGCACGGCCTGAAGAAAAGGGCAAGTTTTGGTTAGGCTGGCACTATGTCTGAGAAACCCAAAAGAAAAACCGGGCCCATGGGGTTTCAACACTGTGATGTTTGTGGGGAAGCCTTTGCCAAGGCTGACCCACACACCACTTGTGTTTATTGTCTGGGGGCTGACCACCTCCTTTCAGACTGCCAGATATGTAAAAATTTCCCTGCAGCCACCCTGGAGAAGAGATTGGGCCGGCTCAGGGAACGAGAGGCCAAAAAGTCCGCTGACCCGGATGGCCAGCCCGGTCCAGTACCCACTGGACCAGAGGGAGTGCCCTCTGACCAGGGCGTTACTTCCTCGGCCAAGAGAAAGGCTGGTTCAGAGGAACCAGCACCAGCAAAAAAGACAAAGAAATCAGCAGGTTTGGAGTCTAAGATAGTTTCTCCAACTGTTGCAGAAATAGCAAAAGCCATACAGATTGTTCAGTCTTTGTCTCAGGGACTTGGAGAGCCCTCCACAAGTGGCAGAGGGGTGGCTCGTCCAGGTCCAGGGGTTCAAGATTACGTTATTGAGGAGTTTTATGAACCACAGGAGGGGGAGGAGGAATTTGATCAGTGCATTTGTGACTGGGAAGGTCTGGACGTGCCCATTGAACCGGACATTTCTCCAGACAGACCCTTAGAGTCTCCCCCTCTGTTGTCTGAGTCCCCTTCTCATTTTGTGTTTTATAAAAAGGTGGCAGAAACCCTCCAGCTCCCTTTAGAGGAGGCTGTGGATGAGCAAGAGGAGCCTGATTTTGTTGAAATGATGGATATTCCAGAGTCTAGAAGGTTGTCTATTCCTTTGCATAAATCATTTAGGAAGCAAACAACAAAGATTTTAAAAAATCCTCATTCTGTCCCTCCTGTAGACAAAAAAATGGACAGAAGGTATGCTTTTTCAGGCCCAGATACAGACTTCCTCATTGAGCAGTGTAGTCATGTAGGTGTTGTTCAAGCTGCAGCCTGTGACAAGGCTAATATTCCCTTGGCATCACATCCCCCTGACAAAGATTCCAGGAAGATTGATACCATGGCAAAAAAGCAATATATGGCAGCTTCTTTGGGACTCAGGCAGGCTAATTACATGGCTTATGTGGCTAGATATCAGAAGTCTAGATGGGACACTATTTTGCAGTTAGCCAAGCAGGCCCAGGGTCAGCTGGCTAGTGAGTTGGAACAGGTGGCTGCTGATGGCATTGAGGCTCTAAAGTTCAATTTCATACTGCTGTTGATGTTAATGATGTTTCTTCTAGGGTCATGGCCACTTCTGTAGCTCTCCGTGAGGTTGGCATGGCTCAGATGCACTAATTTGTCCCAAGACACTCAGGCAAAGGCTATGGATTTCCCTGTAGTAGGTAACTCTCTGTTTGGTGATCAGACAGAAAATTACATGAAAAATGGATGAATACAGAACTACCTACAAAAGTGCCCAAGCTAAAGAGAGGCATGCCCCCAAAGGCATGCCCCCAGGGGTAGGGGTAGGCCTTACCACAGGCCTTTTTATCAAGCTCAAGCCTCTTCAGCCTTTGTTCAGAGGGGTTTCTTCAGAGGCAGGGGCAGACGGGGCTCAGGCAGACCGTCCCCTTCTTCTCAGCCAAAAACAGCTGCCAAGCAGGCACCCTGATGGGGTGCCCAGGGCCGAATCTCCTGTACCGGTGGGGGGCAGGTTGGCTTATTTCAGCCAGAACTGGTTGTCCTAACTCGGACAAGTGGGTTCTGGAGGTGGTAGGCCAAGGTCTGGTCCTCAGTTTCAAACAGTTCCCAAAGATGAGGGCCAGACATTTCCCCACCTGCGATCCTTTGAAGCCCTTGCTTTGGAAACAGAGGTTTCTTCTCTGCTGGGATGCAAAGCAGTAGAGAGGGTTCCCTTGCCATCAGGGCAAGGGTCTTTATTCAAGGTATTTCCTTACCCCAAAAGACAGGAGAATGGCGGCCCATCTTAGATTTAAGGTTCCTGAACAAGCATCTTCTGAAACCAAAGTTAAAATGTTAACTCTGGCAATGATTTTGCCCTCCTGAGACCAGGAGACTGGCTAGCTTCCTTGGACCTCAAGGACGCCTATTTTCATTTCTTGATCAGGCCTTCTCACAGAAAGTACCTCAGGTTCGAACTACCTTCTGGCCACTATCAGTTCAGAGCAATGCCCTTCGGCCTTACCTCTGCCCCAAGGGTTTTCACAAAATGTCTGGCTGTGATAGTGGCTCATCTGAGAAGGCAAGGGGTGGCCGTTTTTCCCTACCTGGACGACTGGCTCATAGTGGGTCAGTCTCCAGATCACGTAAAATCTCACTTGTTGGTCACCCAGCAGCTTCTCACCTCTCTGGGATTCCTGTTGAATCTTCCAAAGTCAGTTCTCGAACCAGTTCAGGTACTAACTTCATAGGTGCAGAGTTGAAAACAAAGTCTGCCAGGGCATATCTCCCTCCGAGAGAGTGGACAGACTCATTGCCCTGGCATCTTCCTTTCACCATGCGGGTCTCTCGGCCAGCAAGGCACTTTCTGCAACTCCTAGGACACATGGCTGCGTCCACAGCTGTCGTGCAGGGAGCAAGATTCCAGATGAGAGACATCCAATTCCACCTGAGATCTTTTTGGTTCCAAAAGAAGGACCCCCTCACCAAATTAGTCCCAGTGACAAGATCTCTGATCCTGGCCCTTCAGTGGTGGCAGGACCAGAGCAATCTAACTCAAGGGGTCCCCTTCTTACCCATTCCTCACTCCCTCACACTTATCACAGATGCCTCCCTCCTAGGATGGAGGGCTCACTTGGGCGACCTTTCCACTCAGGGAGTGTGGTCTCCTCAGGAATCTCTGCTCCACATCAACCTTCTGGAGCTCAGGGCTGTCCTCTTAGCTCTCCAGGCCTTTTCAGCTTCTGTCCAGAACAAGGTAGTTCAAGTCAGGACAGACAATACCACAACAATGTGGTACATCAACAAGCAAGGGGCACTCGGTCTTCTGCCTTGTGCACTGAAGCAATGAAGCTGTGGTCTCTGGCTTACTCCTGAATACCTCCCTGATAGCAGTTCACCTTCCAGGGAAGGACAATGTCCTAGCGGATGCCCTCAGCAGGATTTCTCAGGGCCACCACAGATGGGCCCTGAACCCTCTAGTGCTGGGGTCAGTCTTGCCAGATGGGGCACCCTCAGATAGATCTTTTCGCAGCCCCAGACAACCACCAACTTCCTCTGTTTTGTTGCAGACCTGCAGTGTTGGGATCAGTCCCACTGGACGCCTTCAGTTGGATTGGGAGGGAAATATCTATATGCCTTCCTCCTTCCCTCTCCTTTTCAGGGTACTAGTGAGGATCAGAACTCAGTCCTGCATGGTGATTCTGATTGCTCCAGATTGGGCCAGACAGCCCTGGTACCCTCTCCTTCTGTCCCTGATTGTCCACCCTCCCTGAGCTTGCCCAGGACCCACGACCTGTTGACCTGTGCACAGGGAGAGTGTGGTATCCGAACCTCAGTTCCTCCACCTCAAGGCTTGGTTCTTGAGGAGCTAGAATTGCTGATCTACACCTCTCTCAAGGTGTCTTGGATATTTTGAAGGCGGCCAGGAGGCCTTCTACTAGGGCCACCTATAATTCCTAAGTGGAAGAGGTTTTCCATTTGGTGCTCTGGGAAGCAAATCTCCCAGAATCTGCTGATTTGACTGTTTTATTGGACTATCTGGTCCACTTAATTCTTCTAGGCCTTAAGCCAGCTACCTTAAGGGTTCATCTGGCAGCAGTCTCGCTTATGTGTCAGCAGGTAAACCTGCTTCATCTCTTCTCACCCTGTAATTTCCAAGTTTTTAAGGGTTACTTCACACTAACCCTCCTTTTCGGGAACCAGCTCCTGCTTGGGACCTGAATGTTTGCATTGCTCAGCTAATGCAACCCCCCTTTGAGCCCCTGTCTTCGGCAGACCTCAAGTTTTTGACTTGGAAGACTGTTTTTCTAGTGGCCATCACTTCTGCTAGACGTATAAGTGAGATGCAAGCCTTGTCAGTGGAAGAAGATTTCATTTCTTTTCATAGGGACAAGGTAGTCCTAGGACTAATAGAAGGTTTTACCAAAGGTGGTCTCAGATTTTCATCTCAACCAATCCATCTCTCTCCCAGTATTTTTCACTGAGCATTCCTCTTCAGGGAGAGGAGATTGCACAGTCTGGACGTCAAAAGAGCTCTAAGCTACTATTTGGAGCGTACCAAGGGTCATAGGTTTGAATCCTCCAGCTCTTCCTTACCTATGGGGAAGTCGGCAAAGGGAGACCTGCCACTAAGAGGACAATTGCAAGGTGGATTGTCTCTTGTATCCAATTCTGTTACCAAAAACTGGGTAAAGAGCCCCCCTCAGGATTGAGGGCTCATTCTACCAGAGGTACAGCTGCATCTCTAGCGGCTGCTAGAGATATTCCCATTTTGGAGATCTGTCAAGCTGCTACCTGGAAAACAGTTCACACCTTTACCAAACATTACTCCTTGGATGTTCAATCCAGGAGGGATGCCCGTTTTGGCACAGCTGTGCTTCAGCGCCTATTTCCCAAGTAGGTTCTGACCCTCCTCCATGGAGTACTGCTGTGTAATCGCTATAGTCCTAATTACAGCAAGACTTCATGGTGTTTGAAGAAAAAATTACTCACCTTAGTAATTGCTTTTCTTCTCATGGAGTCTTGCTGTATTAGGACAACCCTCCCTCCTACCCCGCTCAGAACTCCTCCTTGGGTATGGGGTTGGCAAATTAGTGCAAGCACTGTGTCATGCCTTTTTCTTGCTTATTGGGTTTAGGAACTAGGTAATTCTGTTGTTCGTTGAGTGGTAGGTGGCCCCTTCCCTGGACTTGAGTCTTTTTGGAGAGAGGGGGTCTGTTAATGCTTCTTTTCAGTGATGCTAACAATATTTAATAATTTTGTTGCTATTCTGTGATTGTTGTGTGTTTTTTAGTTCTACTACTGGTAGGTAGCCAATGGCTAGTGTAGGGTTTTCCACACAGACTTGCTATATTAGTTTAGCCGTAAAGAATCTGGCAGTTTGACTTCAAACTGCACAGACAGAGCTTTGAACAGCGCCCTCACGCTGTGGAACTCCAGACTTCTCTGGAGTTAACCCTTTCCTCTCCGGGGCAGTTCAGAGGCTGAGGCTGACTGCTATAGTCCTAATACAGCAAGACTCCATGAGAAGAAAAGCAATTACTAAGGTGAGTAATTTTTTCTTCTATCTCAATGGAGGGATTGGAGTGCAGGGTCCAAAGGACCCTGCGCTCTCACCATAACATATGAATACTGTTCTACTATCTCAGTGGAGGGATGGGATCCCTACGCTCCCGCCATTACATATGGATACTGTTGTACTATCTCATTCGGACCCTGTGCTCCCACCATAATGTATGGATACTGTTATGCTATCTCAATGGAGGGATGGCACTCCCACTGTAACATATGGATACTATGGAACCAAGCTGCACACTCGAGCGGACTCGATAGACCGTCATGGCCTGTTTCCGTTGGCAATTTCATATGTTCATATATTATACTATCTGGATAGAGGGATGGGATGCTCCCACCATAAAATAAGGATACTGTTATACTGCTCCCACTGTAAAATAAGGAAACTTTTATACTATCTCAAAAAGTAAGGAAATAAGTTTCAAAAAACTTCATTAATGCATTAGTTAGGGTTACAGCAACAAAAGTAGGGAAATGTGGCATTAGGGTTTCACCCTAACACTCCACCCCTACCCTGCACAGACCAAGAGGTGTTGGGGGGGCATTGGGATTGTCAACCCTAATGTTTACCCCATTCTCCTATACTGTACCCACCCAGCTTATTTTGGAATGAAATGGGGTGAACGTTAGGGTTGACAACCCCAATGCCACCCCCCCAACACCTTTTGGTCTGCCATTCTGTGAGGAATTTCTGCCTGATTTTTGCAGAGTATAAAGAACTTTGGTAGAAGAACAGACAGTGAAAAGTTTGTGCAAATCCATCGATCGGTTGCAAAGTTATTACGTTTTTTTAGTTCCCATTATATTCTATGGGACTTTGCTGAACATTCCATTTCTCGGATAGAGGTGTTACTCACGAAGTGGGATTTCATCTCATGAAGAAGGATTGAGTCTCATGAGATCTGTCCTTCTTCACAAGATTTGGAATCCCTCTTCGTGAGAAATAAATCCTCGTCATGAGCCACCATCTTGTTTTCTGTTGTTTTGGGGTTTTTTTATTTGAAAACCCACAAAAATGAAGACATCAAGATACACCAAGGCATGTATCTTATTCATCGGGACTCCCTTAGATGGCTTCCTAAGTGGCTGCATGCAGTGTAGCCTCCAAGGGTGTTTTATTAATAGTTTAGCTTCCTTTTTCACCACACACTAACTTCCTTTTTCACCACCCTCTGTTCACTTTCCAGTATTAAAAAAAAAAAAAAAATTGCCAATATTGGGGTGCTCGATCCCTGTGTCGGCTTTTGAACCCCTTCCCCCCGTCACTGTTGAGCCCACTCCCAGTGTCCCAAAATATTTAGTATATAATTAATGTTTTCTGACATGGGGTACCCAATCCTCTTGTTGGCACTAGCACCGCCCCTGCACTGCCAGTGTGGGACACTGGGGAGCCCACTCCCAGTGTTCCCAGTTATTTGTAAACATCCACCCACTACTGAGGGGTACACTGGGGAGCCCACTCCCAGTGTCCCCAAACAAAAAAGTCCCTGAAATAAGGAAAACAGTCCCCCGTCTTTTTTGTTTTAAACCTATAAGAAATTCCTTGCCATCTCCCCATACTCCCTCCTCCATCCCAACCCTCCCTCTGCGCACCCACCTCCCCGCACCCCCCTTACCCCACACTTACCTCCCAAGGCCAGCGACTGCAATCTTTTGTAGACTGGGACATGTCTACACACTTCAAAGCTGAACCACAAACTGAGGAATCCAAATAAGCGCTGTCAGTGGGGTTTTCAACTTGGGTTGCTATCAGGGGTTCTTGGGATCCCACCTCACGAACACTGGCACTGTCATTTCATTACTCTGTCTCGAAAGGTGATTTCATGATCGCTGTGCGGAATCACCTTTCGGGACCGATTAACAAAGTGATAGTGCCAGTGTTCATGAGGTGGGGTCCCAGAAAGCCCATGTTGCAAATTTGGTGACAAAATTCCAAAAAATGACTGTTACGAGTGTGCATTGCACAGTTTCTACACACGCTCGTAACTTCACCAATTTTTAATATTTTCACACCAGATTTTCAACATTGCCATTTTTTTACACCTTCTCATGAACAGTGTAGCTGTCATTTTTCACATCCTGCCCAAAACATGTTTTCACACCTGTGGTGCAGAATGGTGCGCTTGCTGTGTGAAATCAACTTTCAGGACGAATTAATGAAATCACAGTGCCTGTGTTCATGAGGGGATGTCCCAGAAAGGCCATGTTGAAAATGTGGTGAAAAATTCCCAAAAATGACTGCGTTATGAGCATGCGTTGCACAGTTTCTGTCCATGCTTGTAACTTTGCCAAGTTTTCATATCTACACTCCAGATTTTCAACATTGCAATTTTTTCACACCACCTTATGAATAATACAGCTATAATTTTTCAAATCCTGACAAAAATGTTTTTCCACACGTGTGGCACAGAATGCCATTACAGTTGCGCAGAATTACATTTCGACAGGGATTTGAATATTTTCTGTACTGGGAACATGCGGTGAGGTGATAAGATGGGTTATGTTGAAAATTTGGGGTGAACATTTTTTAAGATGACACAGTTATGACTATTTGTTGTCATTTCATTCATACCACCATTAACTTCCATGCATTGGAGCTTGCAGAGCCAGAGGCCCCTGCATTTCCACAGCTAGATATGACATGCACATCTGTGGAAGAATGGTAACACGAGGGTCCTCCCACAGTAAAATAAAGATACTATTATGCTATCTAAAAAAGTAAGGAAATAAATTGCAAAAAACTTTGTCAATGCATCAGTTAGGGTTAAAGTGTCAAAAGTAGGGAAATGCAGCATTAGGGTTTCCAACCCTAACACCCCACCTCCACCCTGCACAGATGAAGAGGGATTGGGGGTGGCACTGGCATCTCCAGCCCTAATGCTCACCACATTCCATTAGAAAATAAGCTGAGTGTCCACAGCATAGGAGAATGGGGTGAGCATTACGGCTGGAATGCTGTGCCCCCCAATCCCTCTTCGTCTGTACAGGGTGGAGGTGGGTGTTAGAGTTGGAAACCCTAAGGCCACATTTCCCTACTTTTGACAGTTTAACCTGAACTGTTGCATTAATGACATTTTTGTAATACATATAGTGTATATATATATATATATATATATATATATATATATATATATATATACACATATGTATATTATGGTAGCACGGTAGTGCTACCATAGCTAAGGTTGAGTAGCCCTTTTAAGGTTAAAGAGTGAAACTTTGCACCTTAATAACTTTGCCACCGTTCAACAGATTTGCCTGAAATTAGGCAGGCACAGACTGGCAGCATGGATCTTGGGATCTGCCGACTTTCATACCAGTCGGATATATGGCTGCGAAGTTATGAAGCAACATTTGTGTGCACAATTATGTTTTTTTTGTGAATTCTTTGCTCGCGCCTACAGGTTGCACGGTTTGTGTGAACGGTCCAAAAACTTTCTGGGAACGTGCGGCTGGGGTCCCCGATGTGCCTTTTGAAGATTTCGTGAAAAAATGTTAAACGGTTCAAAAGTTATTCAAAAAACAAGTTCCCATTTTAAGTCAATGGGAAAAGTTAACAAAAAGTTTGAAAGTGTCGCAAATGCACTTTTTAGTGTTGCAATTGGCCCTAGTAGTGTCACAAATCTGCCATTTTGTTTTCAGTTGGTGATCAGAAAAATGCTTGGCATTTAAAATTGGGACCATCTAGGGACACAATTCTTTTTGTATTTACCTAGTCGAGCCCTAAGGATGCTATGCACGTCTTGATTTTGGGGTTAAACACCCCAGAAATATGTTTTTTCAAATTTCTGGAAAAAGTAGTGTCACAATGTAGTGTCGCAGCTGTGACACTTTCGCAAATTTTGCAAAAGGTTTTGCAAATTGCGACACTACTTTTCCAGACTGTGGCCAAAATGACAGGAGTTCTTTGCCACCCTGCTGTATAAGAACGGTTTGGTCTTTTGGGCTAAAATTTGGAGGGAAGGCAGCCAACATCTCACAGATGTGCCTTTTGGTGGTTTGGTGGCAAAGTATTGCATGGATGCCAAGTTACGGTACTCTGAATTTGATGTTTTTTCCCATAGACTAACATGGTGGCGTCCGCCGCGCCTTTCGGGGCTCATATCTCAGAAACGGTGCGAGATACGGAATTTTTGTCACGACAAAGCATAGTCCTATGGGCTATGTGTTCAGTGAAAACCTAGCCAGGAAACTGATGAATCATGTAAAATTTAAATTTTTTTTCTACGTTGCACAGTTCCTGAGATATAAGCAATTTAGTATTCCAACAACTCATTTTCTGCTCCGAGGTCCATTATTATGCATACATTCTTTCTACACACTGTATTTCTCTATGCAGTTGTTGGACAAAAACAGGGTGTGCACTTCTGTTACTGTTACAGTTAGCATTTCCACTGACGTTTCTGTGACCGTTTGCGTTCCCGTTCATGTCACCATGTGCGTTACCGTTTGTGTTCTCGTTTGCGTACATGCTTGCGTTCGCATTTCCATTTCTGTTTCCTTTGGCATTATTTCTGCTGTTACCATTACCATTTACATTTCCAATTCCTGTACCGTGACCGTGCGCATCATGGTTTGTGTTTCCTTATGCACTTGCTTCTCCTTTGCGTCACTTTCCGCTTGTGTTTCCATTAACGCTTGCTTTTGCACATTTACGCTTTCTGTCACCATGTGTGCAAACTGCTAATGTCATGCTTTCCCTTGCACTTACCATTACTATGTCACAAAACATCACGTGGTGGGAGCACGGGCCCAAACCACCACATTCCATTCACTATTTCTACTGCACATTCTCAAAAAAAAGGGAAATTAGAGGCAACAAACTCAGTTTAATGCATCAGTTAGGGTTGTTCCACAGCGACAAAAGTGAGGAAATTCGGTTTTAGGGTTGAAAGCTCCCCTTGCACCCCCTAGCCCGCCATCTCAACCGCCAACGGGGTGTGCATTGGGGTCGTCGGTCCTAACTCTCACCCCATTCTTCTACACCTCAGCTTGTTTACACATGTGAAAAGCATTATGGAAAGCATATGCAAATGCCCATTAATTAATTTGGACTGTCTCATCTTTAAGCAGAATTGCATGATGCCAGAAGGCCTCACAATACAATCAGCAAAGGCTGAGACCAGCAGACACAGACGCGTGTTTCATCCTCATTTGGACTCATCAGTGTGCCATATCTGTACCTCAGCCCAGGGAGAGATAGCCAGCCATCCTACAGGGGATCTTATTGGTTTGAATCATGTGCAGCCCCAAAAAAAGAGAGAGAAGAGAACAACAAAAGAACCCCAGAGCAAATGCACTGTGGCAAGGGTTATCCCGGAGGATATTGGCCATACAGTATATATATATATATATATATATATATATATTTGTATATGTGTGTGTGTATATATATAATGTATATATGTACATAGTCTATACCTGGATGCCAAGTGCTGCCTACCTTTACCTCATATATGTTTGGGTTAGTTTTAAACGTATTAGTTTATATGTACAGGCTTAAATCTATGTATATTTTACTTTGCTCTCTTATTGAAATGTATCCCCTTCCCCCTCTCCCCCAGGATGCATCTGGAAATGAGCAATTTTAGCTCAGTATGCCTTTCCTGGTGAAACATTTCTAATAAATAAATAACAAAATAAATGTACTACCTGAACAATCTGGGCGGTACACACTCATTTCATTTGTGTCAGGAGGCCCTCCGCATCTGGACCCTCATGTGCAGCTTGGATGCCGATCTCCTGGTGATTCATGTAGTAGGAGCCTCCAGCCAACTAGTGGACACCTTCAGCTGGGTGTCCGAGCTGTCTCATGAGTGGTCCCTGCTTCGGGAGATGTCACACCCATCATGAAAGACTGCCTTCTTGGTGGCTGTCACCCCTGCCAGAAGGATCAGTGAGCTCCAGGTGCTCTCGGTGGAGTCTCCTTATCAGGTGTTCCACAAGGACAAGGTTGTCCTTCACCCCACCTGAAGTCCCTCTCGAAGGTTGCATTGAAGTTTCACCTTAACCAGGTGATTATCCTCCCAGTGTACTTCATCAATCCAACCTCAGAGGCCGAGTACAGGCTCCTGCATCGATCTCTGCTATAGTTTGGCTGGTAGGGAGCCTTCTGTAGGGCTAAGTGCACATTCCACCAGACATACCGCTGCCTTGGTGGCTGCTTCCAAGGACATTCCTATCCAGGAGATCTGCAGGGCTGCTACCTGGAAATCAGCACACACCTTCATTTGCCACTACCACATCGACCTTGAGTTACACTGGGATGCTGGTTGTGGGATCTCAGTCCTCCAATCTCTGTTTGCCAGATAGGAGTGTGCGCCTTGCCCCCTCCTTCCAGAGAAATGCTAAGTGTCTGCCAATGTGTGGAAAGTGCACCATATCCACACCCCTAGAAATACTCATCTGTAACATAGTTCTAGGAGTGGTTTATGGTGCACATTCACACAACCCACCCAACCTCCCTTGGCAAGTGGCACACAGATCCCTGCTTCCAGCGTGCAAAATCTGATGTCACGGGAAGAGCCAAGGAGTATATCACATGGGTGGGTGGGTGGGAGGAGTTTAACTTGAAAAACGCTTCAGCTGAACTTAACGGTGAAAGGAATACTGCCAGAGTGTGGATGTACACCATACACTACTCCTAAAACTACGGTTACAGGTGAGTAACCCTCATATTCTTGATATAAATGCCTTCTATAGACATACAGTTAAGTATGTTGGAAACGTACAAATGTACCTTGGCCCCTTGAGCCTTGGGAATAAGCTTACTGTTGTGGTGCTAGGAGACGTGTCACAGTAGTGAGGACAACTTGCCTAATGGCCGCACTTGGGAGTAATGGTGGCCGTGCTGGGCTGTCCATGAAACACGGAGGAGCAACTGGGAGCAAAATCATTTTTAGAATGAATTCTGAGCATTTTTACGAGCAGAGTTTAGCATTTTTAATATTTTAGACTTACTTGCGTTTGTTTTGAAGTTATCTCCAGAATCTTTGTAACAAATGGGGACAGTATTCCACTTACCTTTGTGGGAGATGCTTTGCCTGCTGAAAAGTGCTGTTCATTGATTTTTTGCATTGTGGAGCTGAATTTGGAGACTGATCTGTCGGACTGAACTGTGGGGGAACTGTGGCAGACCATGCAGGGCTAGAATGCTGGTCTGAGCGTATCCTGTGAGGAGGACCAAAATGGCAGTGCTGGTTTGAGGAGGAGTACTGTTGGAGTAGGACGAGGAGGAAGGAAGAAGGTGGGACTGTTTGTGTTGCTGGAGTCCCTTGGAAGAATGAGGGGTTGAGCTTTTTGTGCAGCAGAAAGGCAGGCTGCAGCGCTGGAGTTTTGTGGATCAGTTGGCTGGTGAAGATCCATGACTGAACTATCGAGGTGTCTGTGGGGGGTATCTGGATGGTCAGACATCGGAGGGTGTCCGACCAGAGACAGAGAGAACCAGTGGGGCAGGCACTGGAGGGTGACTGCTACTGCGGGGGAGTCCCTAAAGCACCCTGAGGTTTGGCTGGGTCGGGAAGATTTGGAGAAATTGCGCTGCAGTGAATGTGTCAAGAAGGCCTACAGAATTTGGTGCTTTTTTCCTCCTCCTCCTCCTTCTCCTATACGCTGAAAACCAATGAGTAGGATCAAAGCCATATCAAGTTTTTGGAATAGTTTTTCAACAGACTGATTAATTGACAGTTAAAGTTTTAGTAAGAACTAAGAGGGTGAGAGCCTCCTGGTTCCTAAGCTATCTGGGCTGTGGAGGTGAGAGCTTCCCAATTATCATATGTGCTATGAAATCTGGACATGTTTTGATTCTGGACTTCTTTGGAGTACCTTTAAGATTGGGACTCAGATTTAGAAATTTTCTGCTCCTGTTTGTGAAATTTCTGGAGACTTCAGAACCATTATATTTAATTGTGTGATTGTGCGAAAGTTGTTTTGGTGTAAGGTGTGTGGTTGTGTAATATATTTATTTATTTTTATTTAGTTTTTGTTGACCGGGTAAGTGCACTAGACAAATCCTGCCTATTTTCAGGCACGACCCGGGGGAGGGGGATACAGATGAATGCCAACTGACCTTGAACCAGATTAAGCTGTTGGTGGTGTTTTTAGTGAATGAGGGAAATTTGGCCAGGACACCGGGGAAATTCCCCTGCTCTTTTCAATAAGTGCCATGGGATCTTTAACATCCACCTGAACTACCACCAGTCCAGGCAGATGGGACCTCGGTTTAACGTCTCATCCGTCTCATCCGAAAGACGGCACCTCAGAAGTGCAGCACCCCTCTCATGCTGCACTACAGTGTCAGTACTGGGATATTATCCCAAGTGCCAGATGTGGGAACTGAACCCACAGCCCTCTGATCTCCCGGCCTCTGAGGTGAGTGTGCTACCTACTGAGCCACTGACACTGACATAGAAGGTGTATTGTGTTGGTTTTGGGGGGGTGAGTATTTGAGGAGAGTGAATTATTGGAGTGGGTTTTGTTTTTAAGAAATGTGCTGAGGACTGGGGCCTGTAAGGCGCAGCTACTCAGGTGATGACCTCCGGGACTTTCATCCCTTAGAGCTTCCGGTACTGTCGGGTGAAACCTACTTTAGATGTAGGGCTTTAGGGATAGCTCGAAGGGGGGGCCCGGCAGACTGTCTCCCGAGTGGCTGCCCTAGTGTCTGGAATCTGGGTGGTGAGGTCAAGGAGATGCCCTGGGGCGAAATGGGGGCTTGAACGGGGTTTACCTTGTTTGGTCCCCATACCCAAGGGTTCCACCTTAGAGTGTGGGCAGATGGCTGGTCCGGCTGCTCCACCTCATCCTACTCAGGCTGTGTTGTGCAATGCCAGATCGCTAAGGAACAAGACAGTCATAATAGCGGACTTGATAGTCTCTGTCAGTCTGGCTTGCATCACGGAGACCTGGCTGGATGAAAATGCTTCCCCAGTTTTGGAGGTGGCAGTGCCAGCCGGGTACTCTGTGATACACAGCCTGAGGAAGGATCGTAGGGGCAGGTGGGGTGTCCATTTGTTTTAAATCTAGCCTGAACCTCATGGTGCTGTCTATGGGTCCTATATGGTCCTTTGAGTGTGTGGCTGCCCGAGGGGGTGCGGGTGCAGGCTTCCGTGTCCTCCTGCTCTACTGCCCCCCAGGTAGTGATGGGGATTTTTTGCGAGAAGCCGAGGAGCTTGTTGCGGGCCTGGTATTGGAGTCCCCCAGGTGGTTGCTCCTGGGGGACTTCAATGCCTGGGTCGATGGGGAGCTATCAAAATTTGGGACAGACCTTCTTGGGAGCATGGGGACACTGAGCCTGACACAGAAGGTAATGACAGCGACACACTCAGGTGGCCACACATCAGACCTGTTTTTTTCTTCTGAGCTGGATATCATGGACCTTAGCGTAGATCCGGTGGTTTGGTCAGATCATAGCACCATGGAGGTCACGTTTAGGGCCCTCCTCCCAGATGGTCCTGCCCCTATGGAGATGATCCAGTACCAGTCGTTAAGGGGAGTATCCTCAGAGGACCTATTGGCAGTGCTGGACCTATCAGGTGTTGGGGCAGCTTGTGTGATTGGGTCGGAGGAGGCAGTAGCAGCCTATAATGGGGCGGTTGGTGTGGCCTTTGACTCAATCTCACCATTATGGGTCTGACCCCTGTCTACTCATCGGAGATCTCCCTGGTATGATGAGGATCTCTGAGGTTTAAAGACTAGGGGCTGGAGGTTAGAGAGGCGTTGGAGGAGATCTGGCTTGGTGAGCTACAAATTGGCCCTGAGGTCACATTATATGGACTATCAGGGGGCAATCCCCCATAAAAATGCGGAGTTTCTGTCTAGGGAGGTTACAGTACTACAGTGAGAAACAGACCAGCTCAGCTCTTCCGCACAGTGGATAGGCTTTTACATCCAGCCAGTCTGCATGCTGGAGGGGCAGATTATAGCACGGGGTGCGAGGAGCTGGCTCTGTTTTTCACTGACAAAGTGTCCTCCATCAGGGCTGAGGTCTCGTCGGACATCTCTCAAAAGGGCTGCAGGGTCTGGCCTGAGTCGAGTCAGAGCACTCGTCCTGTCTGGGATGAGTTTCAGCTGATTGGGGTCAGGGAGGTGGTAGAGATAATCTCTAAGCTGCAGCCGACACATTGTGATTCAGATCCAGGCCCAACTCGCCTTTTGGTTGAATGTTTGGACCTGATTGGTCCTATGGTTGTTGTAGTCTGGAGTTCATTAAGGAGTGGGATCTTTCCTTTAGCCTTGAAAGAGGCCTTGGTTAGACCTCTTCTGAAAAAGCCAACTGTGGACACAGACTGCCTCAGCAACTGCAGACCTGTTTTGAACCTCCCATTTTTAGGGAAGGTTGTAGAAAAGGTGGTGGCCATACAGCTGGAGAGACATCTTTCTGCTTCCTCCACCTATGAGCCTTTCCAGTCTGGGTTCCGTGCAGGGCATAGTATGGAGACAGCCCTGGTCAGGGTGCTTAATGACCTGATGGCGAGGGATGGGAGGGACTGTACCATCTTGGTCCTCCCAGACCTCTTTGCGGCATTTGACACCATGGACCATGAGGTGTTACTTGACCACCTGCGGTTCTGGTATGGCCTGTCCAGAAATGTCATCAACTGGTTCAGGTCATACCTAACAGACAGAGTGCAGAGGGTGACCATGGGAATTTTCTCATCAAATCCGAAGCCTCTGTGCTGTGGTGTTCCACAGGGGTCGGTCTTGTCGCCTCTGTTGTTCACGGTGTATATGCTGCCATTGGGGGACATTATTAGGCAGTACGGGCTGGGTTTTCACTGCTATGCAGATGATACCCAGCTGTCCCTGTCCTGTGTACCCAATAGCCAGGTGTCAGACTCAGTATTTAATAGCTGCCTTGAGGAAATCCAGATGTGGATGACTCACAATTGACTTCGGATCAACCCAGACAAGACTGAGGTACTGGTGTTGGAGCCGGGTTGTCAGGGCGGGGTGTGGTGTGGTATTACCCCTTGACCTTGTACTGGGGTGTGGGCCTCTAGCCTCCTCTAGGCAGGTGAAGAATTTGGGAGTAATCCTGGATGACGGTCTGACACTTGATGCACAGCTGTCGGCCATGGTGAGAAGTGGGTTTTATCATCTCAGGAATATTGCCCGAATTCGAGCCCTGATCCCACCTGATGACCTGCCTACACTGGTGCACACTTTTGTCACTTCCAGATTAGACAACTGCAATGCCCTGTACCTAGGGTTATCTGGAGGCAACCTCCGCAGACTACAGCTGGTGCAGAACGCGGCAGCAAGATTATTGATGGGGGTGAAAAGATGTGAACATATCACCCTGGCGCTCCGTGAACTGCACTGGCTGCTGGTCCAGTGGAGCGTTGTCTTCAAGATGGGACTATTGACCTATAAGACCCTGCACATGAGGGGTCCAGTATATCTGCAAGAGCTCCTTGTGCCTTACCATCCGGCCCGGGCCCTCTGTTCTGCCAGGGGTGGCCTTCTTGGAGTTCCCAGGGTTAGGCTATGATACTCAGGAGACGGAGCATTTGCAGCAGCTGCGCCTACTGTGTGGAATACCCTGCCTGGTTATCTAAGGGAGGCCCCCTCGGTAGAAGCCTTTAAAAAGGGCTTCAAAATATATTTATTCCATCAGGCTTTTAACTGAGGATGTTTTAAAGTGGATTGCACTGTATGATGGATGGATAAGTCTGTGCTCCCAGTTGTATCTTGTTGATGTTCTAATTTTGTTATTACTGTATTTTTAAAATGTTTTGCATGATTTGTATGCTTACATTGTGCAGCACCCAGAGTTTATGGAGATAGGCGCTATATAAATAAAATATCTATCTATCTATCTATCTATCTATCTATCTAAGTCCCCCTCGATGACTCCTCCCGTAAGGCTTCCTGTCCTTGCCCTACACAGGGAGGACTTCAGAAATGGCCAGGGAGGCTCAGCATGCTGCCAGTCGGTCCCCAGTCTACAAAAGTTCCCCTTCACCATCTCCACCAACTGGTTCACCAGATCATTGGTACCCAGGGTACCAGCACCCCTAGCTCCCCCTGCACCCAATTTACCATCCTACCTATCCTATCTAAATCCTGGATGGCAGATGCCCCAGAAAGGCACCAAATCACCGCCCCCTCCCGTCCATCCCCTCTCCACCTCCTGTCTACCCCCTATTCATTGAGTCCTCTACCACTGACAAAATTCCTCTCCTTGGGTACCAACACATTGCCTTGACCTTTCACATTGACTGTCTCAAAGATCCCCCTCCCAACCAAGAAGAGTCAGGTGCCTGAACCTCCTCTAAAAGTTTGAAGCTATTCGCTGTCTGAATGGTGAGGGGCTGGACAACTTCCTTGTGACTAACCCTGGTTCTCCTCCCCGTCCCTTCCCCACCACGCTCCACCCTGCTGGACCAATGGGTCTCTGGGGAGTGGGGTGGGTGGTGGGTGGGCTCCTGTTGAGCTGATGATGCAACTCAGTGATTTCTAACCTTGCTGCCACCAGCTGAGCCTGGAGCTCCTCCTTGGTCCTGCATATGGAGCAGTGCCCCTTCCCCCCAAGCATATCCCTAGAGAATAGTGCCCCACATCTGACACAACAGAGTGCCTCATCGCTAAATACCATCCCCATAAAGACCTATACTAGGACATCTAATTTAAGTCGTAGAGCTCACCCAGATAGGGTGTAGCTGCAGACTTTGCTATAGCACAAAATAACAGGAGTTCAAACTACCTTGTAATGCTCTTCCAAATAGGGTGTGGCTGTAGGCTTAACTATGGCACAGAAAACTGGAGTTAAAACTATCTTGTGGTGTTTACCCAGGTAGGATGTATCTGTATGATTTAACTACAGCACAAAACAACCCTGCAAATGAAATGCTCACTAGCAGTAGCACAAACAGTGTTCTGCAAATAAACTTTACAGTAACCTGTAGTACACTTCTCATATTACAGCCAGGACCCTGCACAATACTTCCACAAAAAAACTTTGCTGTTAACTATACATATACAGTTTTACATGGAATGTGATGGGCAGAGTTACCAGCTGCTGGCTAATGCCTGGTAGACTCCAGTAATATCCTTTACACTCAGTCCTTTGTGCGAAGGGGCCACTAGTGGTAACTGCCTTTTTTTTCCATTTACATTTTTTTCACCTCTGCACCACAGCGCATGGCTCAGCCCTGTCCTTACCTCACCTCCCTCATCCATCTGCTGTCCTCTGGTCTCACCGTGCCCCATTCCCCCACAGATTAACCACCCCCCTGCCATGGTGGGGCCAGGAAGGGGGAGGTCTGTCCTCCCCCCACTCAGTGTTCCTGCATCCAGATTGGGGGTCCAGCAGACCAACAACAGAGCAGGATGAGGGCAGGCAGGGCTTCATGAAGCCTGTGACCACCATTTTCCTCCAACGTTTCCCCTGCCATGGTGTCTGCAAGTGCGTGCCTGTGTAACTATGGCTCCTACACCATGCTGCTCAACTTTGGCACTGCCATCCATTCTCCACCAGGTGGCAACCATGGAGTGAGCCAGCGTATCCCACCACGCCAGGAGAGGAGAGCAGTCTGGACACTTGATCCTCTCCCTGCCTGGCAACCCTTGCAGCATTTGATATAACTATATTTGAGAGAAACACTGACATCACACAGCAAGATACAAGGAAGTACATTATTTTTTCCCTTCTTTTAGCATTTGCCCTTGAGTAACCTAAAAGGACAGACTGGTCTGAACCACCTGCTCACTCAGCAATACTTACTAATTATATGTTTGCTTAAACTTACTGTTTACCTGAAGGAACAGAACCCACAATCTATAGTTAACATAAAAAAGCAACTGTTTACTAGAGTCATGTCAGTTGGGCAAAATACGACATTTCCTTGTACACAACTGTTTACAATACACACTGGAGGACATGGCACATAACAAGTTAATGTCACCAAACCTGTCTTTGTTTTCAGGCAAACAAGGATGGTCTGTGTGTGGCTTCCCATGCTCCAAAAGAGCTTGACGGTTGTAATGCAGTTTGTCATCCATCTTGGAGTATGAAAACATTGCAAAACAGTTTTCTTTTAGTTTTAGATCAGCACTAACTCTTTTATTTGTTTAAATTATTGCTTTATCTTAGAGTCCCCACCTTGATGCCTGCAAAGCAAGGCATCGTGATTACATCAGCTTGGTCAGTTGTGTGTTTTGCAGAAAGTGAAGCTGGTTTCTATGATTTTTGTGTGTGTACATTAGACAACATATTATGCAAATGAGGATGAAAATCAGAATTATTCGGAGAACAATCAAGGCTTTGAAGGTTATTTCCATTCAGATATTAGTGAGGACAAGATTAATATCTCTATCATGCAGCATTTTATTCGATTCATTTTCAGCCTTATGCATGTCATTGCTAATTTCAGTGAGATGTGTATACTTGCAGTCTAGCAGAGATTGCAAATTTAAGGACATGGGATCAGTATGTGCATTAAAAACAGGTATATACTTTTTGATATCCTCCTGGTGGTCAGGTTCACTCTGGATAACAGACTCATCATGCGTGGCAACAGGTGTCATTACAGTCTGGCCACTAATGGTATGTTCATGAGGAGTAAAACAAAAATGTGGGGTGACGACTTCACAAGAGAGGGACCCATAAAGATATTTCCTATAATTAATAACAGTACAGCACTGCTCTTCCATATTGTAAACTACTTTAACAGTCAGCATGTGCTATTTCATAAGCTGAATTGGACAGGAGCCTGTGAGGTTCATTTGCATCTGGCTAGTTGCTTTGGTGTTTCTCTGCCTCTCAGGCACATAACCACAAATGGGAGTAGCAGCATCAAACACATCACATCTACACACATACAGGATATATATAACCTTTGACAGAGCAACATGCAGTATGTGGGGCTGTCCACAACTGCATGGCAGGGTGGAACACCAGGAGCTGTGGTAAAGCTAAGTGTTTCTTGTCATGTCTTCCTTTAAGTATCCTATGGAGTAGACAGTGGCCAGTTTATCAAATACTGAGGTAGTAGGGTGGAAGACAGGCATGGACACAGTGAAAGACATATACAGTGTGGTACCTGATAGAGCATGATCCCCAAGTATAACATGGGCCTCTGTTGAAGTGTGATGTTGCCAACTCCAGGTTCCAGGCAGTGCTAAACAAAGGTCTCTGGCAATTTAAGAACATAAGAAAGTGCTGGCAGAAGGGGACCTTGCGATCCATCTAGTGTAGCAATTTGTTTTATCACATGTCCAATTTATCCTGTGATGCGCGTGGTCGTACTGGGAGCAATACCACTCGACCAGCTGCTCATCCTTGAGGAAGTCTGGGATGCGGCGGTTTTTCATATCCTGCAGCAACTTACTTGGTAGTCAAAACATAATCATCATAGGCTGTTCGAATGATCTCTTGACCTTTCCTATTTGTCTTTACTTCTCTATTATTGATCTCAATCAATTTGTTTATCTTTGCTTGAGTCTCATTAAATAAATTAGCAACGTCATGAACACCATACACTGTGAATGTTTCCTCTTGTGTGAGACCATCAACACTATGTAGCTCGGGCTTCTCTACCATCTGGGCCTTGTTAGTTTCCAAAGTACCCAATATGGCATTTTTATTTGTTCTATATCTGCCCCATTTCAAACTGACATACCTGACCCAAAAAATTGATATACAGACCTGACAATTCCGTCCAGGCCCTGTAATCTCCTAGAGTGGAATATGCCTTGTTGTGAAATGGTTTCTTGACCAGCCACAGGATCTTAAGCTCGCTGTTAAATAGATTGCTATAATATCAATTAACACAGAAGTATAAAATAAGGAGACATTTTTCTGGACACAATTTCCTAATTCTGCCATGCTCCAATAAGAACATTAAAATGAGAAATGAAATGAACATTTCAGAAAATTTAAAAATTGAAAATGTAACATAATCGGTAATAGGCAAAACTGTACGTAATTGAAGTCCCAAGAGTAGAAGCATAAGTGAAGCCACTGGGTGGACCCAGTTGCAGTCCAGGGCATTTTACAGTTTTATGTGCAATGGTAACTTCAGTGATGTCCATGGTGTTCTTGGTGGCTGGTCATTGTTAGTACAGCCACTTGCAGTTCAGTTTCACCATATGCCAGCCACTGATCAGTTTGACCTCCCATTGTAGATGTTTTACATGCATTCATCCTGTTTCATAGTTTTTTGTTTTCAGCAAGAGGGACCTCTTTCTGTAACCATTGACTCAGTCCTTCCCACTGGAAGTTGCCTAGACTCTATGGTCTCTCCACATTCTATTTCTGTGACCCCTCCAGTTACTGTTACAGGAAGAAGTACAGTGGTAGTCATAGAAAAGTTTCTCAGTACTGAGGTATACCTGGGTATACTGCGGCAGAATGAGGCAGGATCGCATTACAGTCAGTGCAAATTGCCTTACTGGTACCTCGAAGTAGGAAACTTTTAGATAACTACCACTGGTGTCACCTTGGACCAACATGGACCACTGAGACTATGTCCATCTGCCTTCTGTCCTGCATTCTGAAATGATAGAAAAACAAACTGGAGAGGAGGGTTTGGTTCCCCTCCTTTCTCCATATATTAGTTCTAAGCCTTAACAGCATGTAACCATCAATCTGTTGGCCTTTTTAATTTTTTTTTGTAATTAATGAAAATTATGGTAACCCCTTCCCCCACCGGAGGGTGGAGGAGGGTCAAGTTAAACTTAGAGTTCATGTTGTATTCAGAGTGATGCAGGCCTATGCTGCTAGCGTTGCAGGCATTCTGAAATGAGAAAACAGAAATACAGTTAGAAAATACACTGTTAGTCACCTGTAAACGGTTTCAGCTGACTACAGTGAAACAATTTGTCCACTGTTTTTTTTTTGCTGTTGGTGATTCTCACCATGAATCCAAATGGACTGCATTTGTCAGTTTATGCTGCAGCAGGTGCTCAGGAGTGCCATAGGATGTGACCATAGTGTATTTTTCCAAACTGCGTGCAGCAAACAAATGCACTTGTGACATGGCTAAACTAACAAGGACACAAAGCATGAAACGGATTGGCCAAAATGAGTCAGCTGGTAGTATCTCAACACGGCATTATTGAACCAATAATGCCGTATTGAAACTGAAATACCATTCTAATCCACACAATAAAAAGAGCATTGTGTAATAAAGGGCAGGCTACTAGACCATAGAGTACCTGTCTGTCCCACCTACCCTCCCAAATTCTTGTAAGTATCGCACCAAACAAAAACGGACCATAGCAGAATGGGACAGTATCCCAGAACGTGTAAATAAAATGGCAAATCAAAATCCACAGCAATCGAATTACCTTCAGAGGTGGATTTAAAGAACCGTGTAAACTTCCAGAGCAGACCCCACGCCTAGATGTGCGGCAGCTGCAGATGTCGAGCTGTTTTCAGTCTCATACTGTCACGGTGCATGCAATCGGGAATAATAAGAACTGCGGCTCCCAGCACAGCGTGGAGTGAAAGAAATAAATTCATACAGCGATAGAGAATATTTGGGCAGAAGCAAGACGCAGAATAAAAGTAAACGGAACCATTGAATGGTGCAACATCAGACAAACAGGTAGGAGCTAAAGAAAAGGTCAGACACTACGCAAATTAGTCAAGTACCTAACTCCCGTAACACACACATGCCAGCACATGGTAGACCTCCCAAGCAGAGTATTACAGTAATACCAATGTAGATTTCCCAAATATAGTGAAAATAATGTTAACTAAGCTGCCCTCTCTCAATATGTGCATTGTGTTTTTTAAAACATCTGCATGTAAATAAACAGTTCTTCATGTTTCAAAAAGTACAGTAAACATTTGTAAAATACCAAAACTGTGTTTCCATACATGTCTTGACATCATATTATCTGCATTTGTAAGACACTAAACTATAACAAAACCATGTTACAAGCGCATTGAGCCACTCCAAAGGTGGCATCTAATGGGGAATTAATGCATGGTTGGGCCATTGTAGGCACTCGGCCTTCTGCTTCGGGCCACAGCGGTCCCAACCATGCATTAAGTCCCCATTAGATGCCACCTTCATCGTGGCTTAATGCTTACTTGTTTAATCCTCTCTTTAAGTTGTGCAACATACTTGTCTGCTCATATGATTTTAGCAGTAAAGTTAGTGCCTTTATCTGAATCGAACACCAAGGCAGTGCAGTACCCACCTGCAAAACACTTGTGTAATCAAAAGTTTTGCAGTAACTGTTGCAGTGACTGCCTTAACTAAGAATAGTTCTGCCCACTTAGAAAAATAAGTCAGCGATGACTAAAATAAATTTGTTACCCCTAGATGTGGGTGGTAAATATCTTATGCAAGCAATTTGCATTAAGATCCCATGTTACAGTGCCTGGAGAGAAAAAAAAACTTGCTAATAAAGTTATACAATATATAACAATTCTCTGAAAGGCAGTAGTAATGTTTTTAGCACAACAAGAACATCTAGGTACATTAATGACAGTAAGTGCAATGCTTTTTATGCATGTTGTAGTTTTCCTACAGAGCTAAAAAGCGCTTGCCTTTTGCTTATGCAATGACTTTACAAAGCACTGTCCTTAGTTTCAGACATTACACAACATGCATCTCTGAAAGCCCAAGGCAGTGATTTAGACGTCATACACAGAATTTAAAAAAAAGTTGCAATTTTCAACTTTCTTGCTTCCCTCATTAATTCATTGTAGAAACATGGAAAACACATGGATATGTGACTTACCTAATTTAGGAGTGTTGTGGCTATTAAGATGAAAATCTTTCACATAGTCTAAAGGCAGAGTCACAAGATTGTTCCTTTTTTAAGAACCACAAATAAGCTGGTTTGGTAAAAGGAGCAAGTTCTATTTTTTTTCCTGGAAGATAAATGAATGACACTGTCGAGTCTCTTCCACAAACCTATTAACTGAGATAATAACCATCATACTTAGTGTTTCAGTAAATAGTTCGGAAGAAGAACTGAACTCCACAGACCCAGAGAAGAAAACATTAGACTGGTTATGAAACAGGTTTAAAACAAATGTCTGTGCTGTAACTACAGCATGTCACTTGGACTTAAGGTAACACTATTGTAACTTGTTTGAACAGGGCACATATGATTGTAAACTCTGGCAAACAGTTTCTTTTAAATCAAACCCCTCTTCTTTAAGAAGACGGTTATGCAACCAGTTGAAAAAAGTAATAATAATACCAGTTTGACATTGGCAGAACTCATTCCTGCTACTATACTGTGCTTAGCCCAAAATATAGGTATTTCACTAAGCTATTTCAATTAGCAAATAATTTGCCTATTTTCTTTAATTTCCCCACGTGTGGTACTATCTGGGCCTCAGTGCTTCCATTCCTTCAGATAAAACAAATATTATATTATGGCAAAAAAAAATATTGAGCTCTAATTGGTCAGTCTGGGTCTGGACCCGTGATGTTATCCCAGCATAACATCATAGCTCTAATCCCAGCACATACATGACCACATTAAATGAGAAAAAAAATCACTCCACAGGCCATGTACAAGTTGGTCACTCGACATGTCTACCAAAGTTTACCACTACTTCATGTTTTTAAAAAAATATTTAAATCCTTCCCTCACACAGTGTCAAAAAGTAAATACTTCTTTCTTGCTTCCCCATCCAACAATTCCATTAAGTACTTAGCATATTCCCCTGACTTACACATAAATTTGAAACACAAAAGTGAAGCCATCAGTGTGATCGACTTTACTATTCCCAGTCCCACTCAGCAGTGCATAACCATAGTTAATGGCAAACTCTCATTTCTCACTTTAAAAAGGCAAAGCCATGACTTTCTGAATTATAACAAAAAAAAAAAGGAAAAAAACCTGAACGAAGTAGTCCGTCCCATTAGCTTCACTATCTGCATTTCTGTCTGGTATCTGCACGTGTGCTGTAAGTCACCTGAACCCACACCTTCACCTTCCTTCCCAGTAACATGGTTATTGAGCTGGCTTGCTTCCCACCACTGGACACAACCACCCCTCAGTATATGCCCCCAAAAACTGAAAGCCATGTTCTGAAACAGCATTTCATCCCCCTCAGCTGTAGCGCAAGCCCTGTCAAGCAGCCATGCTCACCGCACAGACTGCTTGCTTCCTGTACCAATCCTGAGACTGGGCAGAGGCTCACATTGCTGCGATCGGTGTCGGGGAGAGGAATCCTGCTCTGATCAGCTTTTGCTCCAGGTGCGTATGCTCTTAAACAGTAGTACAGTGTGCTGGGGAGAAACAACCACAAACTGACAAGTGACCACGTCGTGTGGGGACAACTCTCCCCTCCTCTGTATGCTACCTTACACACACATTTGCCCCAAAAATAAGATGTGTGGTGGGGGCACCATTCAGTTCAATAAGACAGAGGGAGGCACATTCAGTTAGACAACATCAGCTCCCCCTACTGGCCTAAACAAATCATTAGAAAATCAGTACTACTTTTTCTATAAGTATACCTACCCATTTAAAACAAATTTAAAAATCACTAAAAGCCACTATATTTTACTCTTTTTATTAATTTTTTTTGTATGAGCCATTGTATAATAGGAATAATGCACGCCAGGGTGTGTATCGTACTGGGATAACATCATTTCTCTGGTGTTAGACACACTTAGCCTACAGCCTTGTGCCCAACAACCCGAGGCGTGATGTTATCCCAGCGCGACACACACCCTGTTGTGCATTATTCCTTTAATTAACATTCCTTTGGTTATTAGTTTAAGATTACACCATTGCCTCTGGTAGCAATCCATATCAGGTAGTTCTGTGAAAAAGTTACCTTGTGACATCACAAAGGCTAGCTTGAGGAATAAATTGCACATCTTTACTTTACAATTGCCTTTGATTAAAAAAAACTGATGAGTGAAACACGGTGCTTATTCTAAGGCAGTAGACCTCCAATTTATGGGGTCAGATTGCTTTATGTTTCACGTTGCAAACAGAGGCATTTTACACTGGAGACAAAAGGCTTCTTTCTTTATGACACAACTAAATTGCCCAACATAATAAACTTAGCAATTGTGTGCAGTTTGTACTCAAAGAAACATTTCATTTAGTATCAAGAAAAAAAAAAAGACCAGCAGTGTGAAACGAAAGCCATCATTGATGCAGATGGTAAAACATGTGGTTTGTAAATTTTTTTAAATACCCCAAACAGCATCAAGCTTCCTGACACCTTAATTACTCTTCAGGCAAACTCAAGGTGTTTTATTCTATTTTATTTATTTATTTTGTTTTAGGGTCAGAAGTTATTGTCATATCCTTTGTTTATGTAATAGATGCCATATTTTACAAATGGTAACATTACCAGAAGAACATAGCACCAAAGCCAACAATCTTTTCTTTCACTCGGCTACTCCAAGCAATGCATGTAACTTGTTGCTTAGCTGTGGATGTGCTTGTGGGGTAGAAAGAAAGGTATCAGAAAAGAAGAGTTAGCTCCTCTTTTTTCCATTCTTCCCTGTTTTCTCCCTCTCTCCTTCCCTTCTTCCTTTCCTTGCACACTTTTCCCTTATCTTCACCTCTCCATTACTGAACATTGTTCATATTACCACATTTATCACTTTTTGCAATTTACTGAATGCCTTGCCATAGCCTGCCCTAGCATGTATTTCGTACATGGTTGCTATTTCTGATCCTATAATACCCTATTGATTGTAACCCTTCTGCTCTCCACTTACATCCTGTCTAGGTTTGTGTTTTATTATCAATACATGTATATAAGGCTTCTCCAATATGTTTAACCCTAAATACTGTGTTTTGTTAAGTGATATTTTATACCTTACATGGAGGATAGTCTTTTATTGTATTAGATGTGTGCTTTCCTATATACTCGAATTTCAATAAAAAGATAAAATGAAAAAAGAAAAGAAGAGTTAGCATACAAGAAAAGTTAGCTAGTTAGGCCTGGTTTGCTGTAAGTCCAGTTCTGAAATGAAGCTTTCAATTCTCAGCATTACAGTGTTTAGGTTTTATACATCTAACCAGTATCATTCAAAGCTTGTCCTTGCAGTCTTTTACACTTTTTTTCTATCTTATTAATTGTCTTCTGTCTTGCTTCTATCTCCTCTCTTACATGCACAATCTGTTGATTTTGCCCCGGCCCCTAGTTTCAACTTTCACAACCACTGGACCACTGGAGGAGTTTTATTCCCCATCCTTAACATTTTCACTTCACTCTCTCCAACTTCCTGCACATACTCAAACCTGTCTTCTGCCTGATTAAACACGGGGTGGAAACATTGAGGTTCCACCATTTTGCAAGGTGAAGGCTTTTCAGTTACAGATTGGGACCCTCTGGTCCACTCTTCTTCTTTTTCGTATGTAAACTGCCTTGACTCACAATCCAACCTTGAGTAGAGGGTTGTAGTCTTTGCATCCTCATGGGGCCATGGAACTGTTGCTACAGGCATTATTTTGGGTGCTGCTGTAGTCACTAAACCCCTATGGACTTGCATTTCACTCTGCAGTCATTCTATCTGTTGGTGACAATGCATGTGATTTATTTATTTTCTGAAACTTTCCTCATTTCTGTTACAATTGCCATTTGTTTTCTGAAAGGCTGCTTTTAGGTCTGCATTTTACTTTTGTAGTTTCAATGTAGACTGCAGTTCTTTTTGTTTGGTTTCTTCTAAATTTTTATGTAACTCTAAACTGGTAGATTTTAAATGTGAGGCTTGCCTTCTTAAGCATTTAGATTTTTCTTCCAAACTAACCACAGTAACATACAAATATTACATACAGTTTTAATTTTCTTTACCAGTTCCCACCTGAAACTGTTCTTTTACATAACCCCAACTATAACTCCGATGCTTAGCATCTTTGCAAAACTTTTGCCCTTGGTGGGCAATCACAGATTTGACAATGTACTGTTCCATGTTACAATAACCTGTCTACCTTTTGTCAAACTGGGTCTTATAATAGAAGACCTTCCGTCATCCGCTGATTACAACAGACTAACTCCCAATGTCACCACGTGTTAGATTGCAGTCCTTACCTTGATTTCAGCAAGGCCTTCAACACTGTCCCACATAAAAAGCTGGTTAACAAGATGGGTAGTCTGGGCATGGGCCACAAGGTAGTAAACTGGGTTAGGACCTGGTTAACAGGCACAAAGCAGAGGGTGGTGGTAATCGGGATCCAATCCGGGGAAAGGGGATGACCAGTGGGGTACCTCAGGGATCAGTCCTTGGGCCAGTCCTGTTTAATGTCTTCATTAGTGACATAGCGGAAGGGTTTGAGAGAAAGGTCTGCCTATTTGCAGATGACACCAAGATCTGCAGAAGGGGGATGTGGGGGTTAACATTTCAGATGACCTAAAGATGTGTAAGCATAGTACAAAGGCAGCAGGGAGGGCCAGTGGCATGCTGGGGTGCATAGACAGAGGTATCACTAGTAGAAGGAGGAAGGTGGTGATGCCATTGTACAAAACACTAGTGAGGTCTCACCTGGAGTACTGTGTACAGTTCTGGAGACCACATCTACATAAGGATATTGACAAGGTGGAAGTGGTCCAGAGAAGAGCGACAAAGATGGTACAGGGCTTGCACTAGAAAACATACGAGGAGAGGCTAGGGGACCTCAGTATGTACTCACTGGAAGAGAGGAGGGATCAGGGGAACATGATAGAAACATTCAAGTACCTTAAAGGGACAAACAAGGTACAAGGGGGCAACATCTTCCAGTATAAGAGAAGTAGAAGAATGAGGGGGCATGATATGAAATTGGAGGACAGCAGGTTAAGGGGAAATGTGAGGAAGTTTTTCTTCATGGGGGGGTGGTGGATGCATGTAATAATCTGCCACAAGAGGTGGTGGGAGTGCACACAGTGGAGGGATTTAAACATGCGTGGGAGAAACATAGGGGAACCCTAGACGCAGGGAGAGTAGAGAAAGCTGTTGCCCTAGTAGGGTCACTGGCACCAAAAAAGGGGAGGGCTTATGGGCAGACTAGATGGGCCTGGCGGTCCTTATCTGCCAACAACATCTGTTTCTGTGTTTCTGGTCTCGATCCTTATGTGGGTTCCCTGTAGGAAGGTCCCCAAAAATTCGAAATACTGACTTTTATTTTATTTATTTTTATTTGCTTTTGTTTACCAGGTAAGCACACTAGATAACCAAGTGCCTATTTTCATGTACGACCCGGGAGATTACAAAGGTACAATTAAGAACACCAGGCAAAACAAGAACAAGGTACAATCAGGAGCATCAAGGAAAGCAAGGCAATACAAGTAACATACCAGGGCTACAATGCTGTGAGGGATAGGGGAAGCAGGTAAAGCGATTAGTACAATTTGGAATAGGAGAGACCAAGTGCAAAACATGACGATAAGGCAGTAACATGTACACAAAAATGAGCAGTAGGATCAAAGTGGACCCAACACAATCCAATTCTTCTAGCAGTTGCATGCTCACTCATGCTGAGACTGAGACAGGGAGAGTGAGAAAGCAGCCACAGCTTCCTTGAATCAAGGAGGTTATTCTGTAGACTACACTGAACTGAATTATTACTTTTTGGACCTGTGTAAGTAACTAGTATTGATTCTGTTTTTGGGTGGACTTTTCTTAGTTTTAACTTTAGTTAGCCAGGGAGGAACTGTAGCTGGGAGATATTTGCAGCCAGTTGTGACTAGACCTGTTACTTAGCCTTTGTGAAATAGGTGTCTGAAAAGAAGGAAGGCACACCCGGGTGGGGTGAGTTGTAGGTGATTGTTTCTGGACGGCATAGGTTTATTCCCACCCACCCTTACCTCACCCCACCCCTACCAAGCACATAACTTCCTTTATAGCAGGGGCTCTGACATCACTTCCCCAAAACTGCTAACAACATGCACCTGTTCATATTCTTAAAGGCACAGCACACTGAATAGGGTGTAGAGACACTCACAAGCTTGCACACACTAAAACGAGAACAAAAAAACAAAACAGCATCTGTAACTGGAAGGAACACAGACGTGGGGAGTGGTGCAATGCACTGGCTGTGGAGCAACAGTCTTCCGGGAGACATTCTGGAGACTGTGTTGCTGCCCTATTTGCAGGCACCTCTCTGGTCTGAGGGAGGAGGTTGTTCGTCTCCATGCTGACCTGGCAAGGATTCAGGAAACCTGCTCCCCCACCCAGGCACCACCGAGGCCACCACCACTACCTCAGAGGTTGCCAGGAAAGAGGAGTGGTTGGACCACGGTGGGCTCAGGAAGGGTGAGAGTGGTGGAACAGAGGCACATCCCTCCAGTTGTGCCTCTCCACAATTCATTCACCACTCTGGCGAAACATGGTTCCTCTGTGGAGGCACCTGCAGTGGAGACCAAGGAGGATTCTGGGAACCTCCACAATGGAGACCCACAGGAGGGTGGCCCAGGACCCCACAGGGGAAGGAAACCACTCCTGGTGGGGGACTCAATTGTTAGGGGGTAGAACTGGGGGGAGGGAAAGGGAGGTAAGGTGCCTGCCTGGCGCCAAGGCTTGGAGGGACAGGAAACGAATCCTCAGGATCGTGGGAGCAGCAGCAAGGGGGAGGGAGCTGGATGTCATTATCCACCTAGGGACGAATGACCTGGCTGAGAATGGGATCAGAGCAGTGCAACAGGAGTTTGTGGAGTTGGGGAGGGGCCTTAGACAAGTAGCATACATGGTAACTTTCTCGGAAGTACTACCTGTCTATGGCATGGATGAGGCTAGGTACTCCGCACCATGGGATTCAATGACTGGTTGAAAAGCTGGTGCAGAGCTCTGGGATTTGGCTTCATTGGGAACTGGGGCTCCACCTGGAGGGATGCAGGCCTATACAGGCGCGATGGTCTGCATCTATCCTGGAGGGGAACCAGGATCCTAGGTGATAGGTTTAAATGCTTCAATGGCAAGCATTTAAACTAGCCAAGGGGGAGGCACTGAAGAGGAGAAGGGAAATCCTAGCCCCCAAAAAAATCAGGATAATTAGTGAGGTAAACACCAAGATAGAGCAGTCGATAGGGAGAAGGGTGGGGTAAATGGAGAAAAAGACAAAGGCAGTAGGGACAGGGATGGGGCAAAAAGAAATAAAGCCATAAAAAAATGGAGAGTTATGAGTACCAATGCCTGTAGTCTAGGTAAAAAGCTCCCTGAAATGGTGGCCTTGATGGAAGAGGGATGCCTGCATATCGTGGCAGTCACAGAAACATGGTACACGGAGAACCATGACTGGGATGTCAACATACCAGGGTACACAATCTACAGGAGGGACAGGGAGGGAAGAAGAAGAGGAGGAGGAGTAGCTCTCTATGTAAGGGAAGGGATCAAAGCAACAGAACTAAAGGGTAAACAGGGAGGAGAGGAGGCACTGTGGGTCACCCTGGAGACTGGAAATGGCTCCACAATCTGTACAGGGGTTGTATACAGACCCCCGTCTCAGTGGGAGGAAATGGACATGATAGAAGGCATCCTTCGGATGGCAGAGAAAGGGGAGTTCTAGGGACATGGATATGTTGTTCATCCACACTTATTGGCAGGTTCCTTGCCGCTTTAAATCTTGCCGGAAGGTCTTCAAGCTGGCTCCTCCCACCCACCCGGGTGGTAAAACTCTCGGCTCCGCCCCATGACGCCAGATCCTCCTTACCACTTGGAAGCTCAGGTTCCCTCCTTAAAGCTCTGCGATTAAGACTGGTTCCTAATTCTTCGAAAGTTCGAAATCAAAAGTTTTTTGCTAAAAAGACTTCGGTCTTCTTCTCCTCGTGGCTGCAATGGACAAATCGACTCCCGGTTTCCGGAGGTGCTCTTGCGGGCAGAAGATGTCTAGGACGGATCCGCACTCCACGTGCGTCTACTGCCTGGGCCTTGAGCACGATCCGCAGGCCTGCGACTTGTGCTATTCTTTTTCGGCCTACGTCCTTGAAGACCGTGCTGCCCGATTACAACTGGGGCGCCCCGAGAAAGAATTCCACCGGTGAAATCTGAAGAGGCCCGGTTGGCGGTGTCCACGGCGGCGGGCTCGGCGGATCAGCTCGAGCAGATGATCGCCCTCAAAGAGGAGGTGGCGCGGGCCGCTTCTACCTCGGCTGCGGCATTTGTCCCGCTCTCTCTCGGTGCCTCGTACCCGCTTCTTTTAAGGAGCTTTGTCTGACCCTCTCGACGAAAGGTGAGGGTCCAACTTCTTCGGGACCTGTTTCCAGGTCCAAAAAGACAAAGTAAGTCTCTCCGTCGACGCTCTTGGGAGCGGGAAAGATCCCCTCCCTTGTCGACAGTCGACTTGGTCGACCCCTCAGCTTCAGCCACTGGCTTCACGGTGTCCCCGTCAGGCCAGTTGACCGAGACTCCCGTCGACGCGGTCGAGATTTTTCTCGACCCGTTAGACGGGTTGTCGGCTGGAGAAGCTGAGAATCCCTCTCAGTTCCCCGTGGGAGTTGAGGATCCGCCGGCCTGCCTGTGCCTCCGGTTCTGAAGCCTTCGGTGGGATCGTCCGAGCCGAGGGGAGTGCCGATTTCCGACACTTCTCCTCGCCTTCCTCGGCCTAGTCGAGACTCTCGGTCTCGGTCTCGGACATCCTCGCGGTCCAACCGATCCTGCCGCCATAGGCGGTCTCGGTCTCGGCACCACGGCAAGCGGCGCCGCCGCTCTTCCTCTTCCTCGGACGAGGGGAGGCTTCGGCGCAAATTGCGTCAGAAGTACGAGGAACTCATGTGGCAACAGCTCCTTTTGACCGGGAATAGGCCGACCCAGTCGTCTTCCCCGGCCATTAAGTGGCTGTCACCGGAGCGGCCGAAACAACCCCTCGTTGTAGCCGAGGAGCCTGTTCCCAGGCCGGTTGTTCGGCCAATTCCAGCTGCCCCACCGATTCTGGTGGAACCTCCGCCTCCACAGCCATTAGTTGGGGCTCCGACCAAAGATTCTCGGTCGGCCTTGGGTTTGCCCCATAGGCTGTCTGTCACCCTCACTCCCGATAAACCTCGGCAGGTGGAGGGTGGCTCAGGCCCGAGGCAGCTCTTTGAGGACTCTTCTGAGTCCGATGATGGTTCCTCCCTCTTCTCCAAGCGCATGGACTTGGAGTCCTCGGGAGGGCAGTCAGTGGACGATAGCCCTTCGTCCTTCTTAGGGTTGCTTCAACTCATCTCGGAGTCCACCGGGATGAAGCTTGAACCCGTTTCTAAATGGGCCAGGTATCCCCTCACGGAGATTCTGGACCAAGGGGATTCTCCTACAGAGGCCTTTCCGGTGGCCGAAGCCATAGTGGGTCCAGCCTTGGAACTTTGGCAGCATCCTGCTTCCTGCCCTGCGCCTTCGGCCAGGATGGCCAAGAAGTATGTGGTCCCTACCGGTTCCCTATCCGGTTTTTCAGAACACCTCTCAGCCGAGGGGTTGGTTACCGACAGTGTTTTCCGGCGTGCCGGGAACGCCAGGGATGTGGACAAACCTCCCGACAAGGAATCCAAGAAATTGGATTATGCCGGGCGAAAAGTCTATGCTGCGTCCTCTCTCGGCCTTCGTCAGGCCAGTTCGGCCATCCTCATGGCACATTTTTCTCACACCCTGTTGGGCTCCCTGGATGAGGTTGTCCCTCATCTTCCCGCAGATCTGCAGACTACGGTCAGGCAGGTGCGGGACCAGGGCAGGGCAGTGGCCAAACAGCAGCTCCAGACTGCGTTAGACATCGGGGACTCATGTGCCAGGTCTGTGGCAGCCGCAGTGGCCATGCGCCATCGGGCTTGGCTGAGGATATGCACCTTTACCTCGGATACCCAGCACAAGTTGGCGGATGTTCCCTTTTTGTGGACTGACCTCTTCAGCCCTGGGGTGGAAGGTCACCTGCAAAGGATCGAGAAGTCCAATGCTACCTTGGACTCAGTCTCTTCTGCTCAGAAGGGCAAAGGCCGCAAGCCACAGCCTAAGCCCTTCGTCTTTCTAGCCCAGCAGGCGCCTGGCCCAGCAACGCTCAGGCCAGCAGGCCTCGAGCATGCATCCCAAACCGAAGCCATTGGCTTCCTCCAACAGGAAGCAGGGAGGTAAAGGCCCAGGAGGTCCCTCGGCCGGTCTCTCCTCCAAGCCTGCCCAGTGACGGGCTGAGGGGTGTTGCCCCCATCCCTGTCTCCTCACCCCTGGTTCTCCCCATGGGGGGACGGCTCAGACACTTCCTTTCCGCCTGGTCCGCTGTTACCACGGACAGGTGGGTACTGGAGGTGGTGGGAAAAGGCCTACCTCTAAAATTCGAGCAGGCCCCACCCTTCAGAGCCGCCGCACTTCGGGGGGCCTCGGGGTCCGCAGCCTCACTGGCGGCTCGTCGAGCCGACATCGCTCTCCTCCTCCAAAAGGAGATGATCACGGAGTAGAGGACCCCCTTTGACCCGGGTTGAGTCCAGGTATTTCCTGGTTCCAAGCGGATGGGGCTGGCGCCCATTCTCTCCTACACGACCTGAACAAGTTCCTAAGGTCTCGGACCTTCAGAATGGTCACTCTGGCACAGATAATACCATCTCTGGAACACGGCGGTGGTTCTGCTCTTCGACCTACAGGACGCTGTTCTTTCACGTCCCTATCCGTCCGTCACATCGGAGATTCCTCTGCTTTGAGCGAGGGATCCCTCTTCGAGTTCGAGCCATGCCCTTCGCCATCTCCAGCTCCAGGGTCTTCACCAAATGCATGGCAGTGGTGACAGCATTCCTGCGGCGCCGAGGGGTCCGCGTGTACCCTTACCTGGACGATTGGCTGATAGCAGCCCCCTCCAGATGGGAGGTGGAGCGGTCCAGAGATCTGGCCCTCCAGGTTTGCTCTCAAGTCGGCCTTCTCATCAACGAGGCCAAGTCGGAACTCGAGCCGAAGCAGGTGATCCTGTTCATCGGGGCAGAGCTCGACTCTCTTCGAGCCAGAGCACGGCTCCCGGCAGACAGGGCCGAGGTTCTTACCTCCTTTGCCTAATCATTTCTGGTTGGGCAGTCGCACCCTGCCCGGGACTTCCTGCGCCTCCTGGGTCTCATGGCGGCCTGTACCAGTGTGGTCCGTTGGGCACGCTGGCACATGCACCCCCTTCAGTGGGGACTGGCCAGCCAGTGGTCACAACGCTGCGATCCTTTGGACCAGCTAGTGATAGTGACCCAGGAGATGTGGAACGCTCTCCAGTGGTGGACCGTTCCACCCATTTGCAGGAGGGCATCCCGTTTGTCCGCCCCGAGCCGACGGTCTCTCTATCGACCGATGCCTCTCTGATGGGTTGGGGTGCCCATCTGGGGGAACACCGAGTGCACGGCCTCTGGTCCCCGCGGGAGTCCCGATGCCACATCAACCTGCTGGAGCTCCAAGCGGTCCGCCTAGCTCTCAGCGCCTTTGCTCCATTTCTCCGGGGTCAAGTGGTCCGAGTCCAGACGGACAATACCACGACTATGTGCTACCTGAACCGCCAGGGTGGGACGTGCTCCATGCTTCTATGCAAGGAAGCTCTCCGCATTTGGTCACTCGTGCGCAGCCTGGAGGCGGATCTCCTAGCCATTCATGTGGCAGGAGCCTCCAACACCCTGGCTGATGCCCTGAGCCGGATAGGGGCTGCATCTCAAGTGGTCTCTCCTGCCGGAGGTAGTACAAGATCTGTTCTCCCACTGGGGCACACCTCAGGTGGACCTGTTTGCCCAGGAGAACTGCGGTTGAGGCTGTTTCCTGCCCGCCCCCTCAGCAGGGCTCTACAGGGTATGCCTTCTCGAGGCTGTGGACCCTGGGCCTCTTTTACGCCTTTCCCCCATTTCCCTTGATTCACAAGGTGCTTCTCAAGACAAGGAGGGACAAGGCGCATGTGATTCTGATAGCCCCAGACTGGCCCCGCCAGTTCTGGTACCCAGATCTCCTCAACCTCAGCTCCAGGCTCCCGAGGCAGCTTCCAGCTCGCCCGGACCTGCTCTCAGTCAATCAGGGGAAGGTGTTCCATCTGGACCTTCAATCCCTGCACCTGACGGCCTGGTTCCTGAGTGGCTAGAGTTCCAGGCCTTTGGTCTTTCCGGACGAGGTCCTCAATGTTGTTGAGGCGTCCCTTGAGGAGTCGACCAGGAAATGCTATGCCTTCAAATGGAAGAGGTTTTCCATTTGTGTCAGGGTAAGGCTTGGACCCTTCCCTCCCGTTCCAAGGGGCATTTTGACTATTTATGGTCCCTTTCTAGTCAAGGGCTTAGGTCGACGCACCCTAAAGGCAGCACCTGGCAGCCATCTCTGCTTACCGGGCGCCGGTCGGGAGCAGTCGGTGCTGGAGAAGGTGGTCTGGCGCTTTTCCAAAGGCCTTGATCACATTTCCCCTCGGCGCGAGAACCTCCACTTCGTGGGATTTACTGCTGGTACTGGCAAAGCTCATGGGCAAGCCATTCGAACCAATGCACAGGTGTGAACTTCTCACCTGTTGTGGAAGACCGCCTTCTTGGTGGCTATCACGTCAGCCAGAAGGATGGAGAACTCCAGGTGCTCTGCATTGAGTCTCCTTACCTGGTCTTCCACAGGGACAGAGTTGTCCTATGCCCCCACCAAATTCCTTCCAAAGGTGGTGTCGAGTTTCACCTTAACCAGGTGTTGACTCCTGCCGGTGTTCTACCTCAATCACACCTTGGAGGCTGATACAGACTCCATACTTTGACCCTAGAAGGGCGCCGCTTATTATAAGGAGCGCACAGCTGAAATTCGGGAGAGAGGTTCACCAGCTGTTTGTCACCCACGCTGAAGTCGCACTCTGGCAGACCTGCAGCCAAGCGGACGATAGGCAGGTGGGTCACCTCCTGCATAGATCTCTGCTATAAGTTGGCGGGCATGGAGCCTCCCAGAAGGATAAGAGCTCATTCTACCCGTCATACTGCTGCATCGGTGGCTGCTTCCAGGGAGGTCCCTATCCAGGAAATCTGCAGGGCTGCTACCTGGAAGTCAGCACACACCTTTATTACCCATTACCACATCGACCTTGAGTCACGCCGGGATGCTGGTTTTGGGGCCTCGGTTCTCCAGTCTTTGTTCCCTAAGTAGGGGGTGTGCGCCTTGCCTCCCTCCTCCCGGAGAACTGCTAGGAGTCTGCCAATAAGTGTGGATGAACAACATATCCATGTCCCTAGAAATACAGGTTACTCACCTGTAACAGGAGTTCTAGGAATGGTATATGTTGTTCATCCACACGACCCACCTGACCTCCCGGGCTTCGACGCACAACCTGAGCTTCCAGCAGGCCAGATCTGGCGTCATGGGGCGGAGCCGAGAGTTTTACCACCCGGGTGGGTGGGAGGAGCCAGCTTGAAGACCTTCCGGCAAGATTTAAAGCGGCAAGGAACCTGCCAATAAGTGTGGATGAACAACATATACCATTCCTAGAACTCCTGTTACAGGTGAGTAACCTGTATATATTGCTGATAGGGGACCTGAATATGCCAGATGTTGACTGGAGCACCTTTGCTGCAGCCACATCCAAGAGCAGGGCCATTCTCGATGCCCTACAGGGGGCATGCCTCAGACAGCTAGTTTTGGAACCCACTCGGGAGAGAGCAATCTTAGACCTGGTACTCTCAAATGGGGACGGAGAGAGGATCTCTGATCTTGAAGTGGGTAGCCATCTGGGAACAAGCGACCACCAAACAGTGTGGTTCACCATAAACTTAGCTGTAGAGTCAAGCCACACAAAAGTGAAGGTACTGGACTTCAGGAGGACTGATTTTGTCAAAATGGGAGAGTGCCTCAGAAAAGCACTAGCAAACAGGCAAGAAGGTGGGGTGGAGCAACAATGGGGAAACATCAAAACCGCCATCACAGAGGCTACAAGGCTTCGTGTGAAGCAAATAAATCAAAACGAAAGAAAAAAACACTATGGTTCTCAAAAGAAGTGGCGGGGAAGGTAAGGGAGAAAAATATAGCATTCTGGAAGTATAAGGAAACACAGAAGGAGCAGGACAAAGAACTGTACCGGTTAAAGCAGAAGGAAGTGGGTAAGGCAGTCAAAATAGCAAAGGCCCAAACCGAGGAAAAGATAGCCAACTCGGTTAAGAAGGGGGATAAAACCTTTTATAGGTACATTAGGGAGCAAAGAAAGACTAAGGCAGGATACTGAGGCTGAACAAAGAGGAAGGTGGTTGGGCAAGAGCGACAGTGAAAAGCAGGATACTGAACGAATACTTCTGCTCAGTATTCACAGTGGAAAAGCAGAGAAATACCTAATCCGTTAATAGAAGCACTCGGATAGGGGTTAATGTCAGTCCTTTCACAGAAGAAAGGGTTCTGAAAGAACTCTTAAAACTGAAGGTGGATAAAGCAATGGGGCCTGATGGGAATCACCTCAGAATTCTAGAAGAACTAAGGGAAGAACTAGTAACACCACTGACTACCCTTTTTAATAAATCATGGGAGGATGGTGTGGTACCTGAGTACTGCAGGAGGGTGGATGTGATTCCCCTTCACAAAAGTGGGCAAGACAGAGGCAGGAAACTACAGACCTGTCAGTTTGACTTCAGTGGTAGGGAAAATGATGGAATCACTTCTGAAGGAAAGAATTGTTGAGTACCTAGAGGCCAGTGGGGCACAGGACCCAAGGCAGCATGGATTCACAGCGGGAAGGTCATGTCAGACAAATCTAATTGATTTCTTTGACTGGTGACCAAAGCAGTAGACCAGGGAGGGGCTGTGGACATGGCCTACCTAGACTTTAGCAAGGCATTTGACACAGTCCCACACAAACGATTAATAAACAAATTAGCCAGCCTGGGAGTGGGTCCCAGGGTGGTAGCCTGCGTAAAACACTGGTTGGACAACAGGACACAGCGGGTAATAGTAAATGGAGTCCACAGTGAAGAAAGGAGGGTTACTAGTGCGGTACTGCAGGGTTCAGTACTGGGGCCGGTCCTCTTTAATGTCTTTATAAGTGACATTGCAGAGGGACTGGAAAGGAAAGTATGTCTCTTTGCAGGTGACACAAAGATCTGCAACAGGGTTGATATACAAGCTGGGGTAGAAAGGATGAAAAGGGACTTGGCAAGGTTGGAGGAATGGTCAAATGTATGGCAGCTTAGATTCAATGCAAGGAAGTGCAAAGTAATGCACCTGGGAAACAAAAGCCCAGGGGAAGAATACACACTGGGGGGTGAGATACTGACAACAACAAAAATGGAACGGGACCTGGGGGTAGTCATATCAGACGATCTAAAGGTGGGCCAGCAATGTGAGAAGGCAGTAAGGAGGGCTGGGGGAATACTGGGATGCATAGGGAGAGGCATCACCAGTGGAAAACAGGAAGTTGTTGGCCCTCTGTACAGACAGTTGGTAAGACCACATCTGGAGTACTGTGTACAGTTCTGCAGACCCCATCTCCACAAAGACATAGACAGGGTGGAGGCTGTCCAGAGGAGGGCAACCAAAATGATGCAGTGTCTGCATCAGAAGACATATGAAGAAAGACTAAAGGAACTAAAGATGTATAGCCTCGAGGAAAGGAGGGAGAGGGGGACATGATAGAAACTTTCAGATCCCTCAAGGGAATCAACAAAGTCCAAGAGGGTAGCATCTTTCAGAAAAAGAGATGTGCAAAAACAAGGGGGTACAATTTGAAGATAGAGGGGAGATGCCTCAGAGGTAATGTGAGGAAGTATTTTTTCACAGAGGGGGTTGTGGATACATGGAACAGCCTTCCTGAGGATGTCATACAGTGAAAAACAGTGGGGGAATTCAAGAGTGCATGGGACAGACATAAGGCAATTCTAGTGGGGGGTAGGAGGAAGTAGGCTGTTGGTTAACTAGGATCTGCAGCTTATCCGTTAGGTAGGGAAATGGGTAGACTAGGTGGGCCAAGCGGTCCTTATCTGCCGTCAAATTCTATGTTTCTGTGTAAGGTACAGAGCTCAGGTAACAACTCAGCCAGTCAGAACATTAAGTGCAGAGGCAGTAGAGGGCGATTTGAGGAAGCCCCAGAGGGAGGCTTTAAAGCAGGGATGGGAGGTGGAGGAGCAAGTGCTTGCTGGAAGGGAGTGCCATAACCTGGGAGCGTACGCAGCGAAGGCCTGGTTGCCCATTTGGATGTGAGTCTTTGGAGCCAGGAGGACCTGCGAGTCACTGGATCTTAAATGGTAGGGAGGGAGGGGTAGTGGGTAAGAGGGGTACGGCGAGGGCAGAAGGGGTGGCAGTTCTGACAACACTGTCAATGAAGTTGCCTAAGACAAAGGTGACTACCCACTGATAAATAACCTGCAGGGAGACCATACACCTGATCATGGGTCAGGAGTGTCTGCAGATGGAATTGAGTCGATATACGATGGAATATGATGGAAAAGCTGAGCGTCTCAGGTGAAATTGTAATGGGTGCATAAAAAGGAGAGACCAGAGGACACTGGAAGCCCCGGAATTGTAATGTCTGAATATTATTTATCGGAAAATGCTTTACCATAGTAATTGAATCTTGAGGTCGGTCAATTCCTCAGTACCAGGGAAAAAGTGTAATGAAGCAATTCCCTGAAGGAATGCTAACGGACAAGAGAATAATTAGGCAGAAGTGACGGCTGAAAATTGCAGAGTCCTGAAATACGGAACTCACAGCCAGTAGTATGGAATTATGTTTGCAGATGTTTCTGTTAACTAAAAATGTGCTGTGAAGCTGTTGGCAAGCTCCTGGTTACGGGGAAACTAATTTAGAAGTTGCACTAAAAAGTATTTCCTCATTAATTCAACTACTTGATGTTCGTTTAGACAATTAAGGCAGGACTCCTGATCTAGGAGCTGCTTACGCTGAAGGAACCTTGATGCCTCAAATACTTTTGCTGGTTGCTTCTGAAATGAAACCAAATGTGCTTAAACAGGGAGCATATATTTTTGGTAACATAGAAATGATTTTGGAAAGTGTAGCTGGTGTTAAATAATAATTGATACAGTTTTTTGTAAGTACTTCAAAAGTAAGAACACTGAAAATTGCCGTTTAAGTCCTGTGCGAAGGGAACTTTAAATGGCACGTGTTAAGTAAGTTAGTAGGCACGGGGTGGGTAAAAGCTGGTGAGATGGGTAAGAAACTGGCTTCAGGGAAGGCAACAGAGGGTGGTGGTGGGTGGGGAGCTCTCACACCCAAGGGTAGTGACGAGCGGCGCTCCACAGGGCTCGGTGTTGGGACCAGTGTTGTTTGGGATATTCATTGCAGACATATCAAGGGACATCAAGGGCAAGATCAGTCTGTTTGCCGATGATACCAAGATGGGAACAGTGGTGGACTCACCTCTGGGGATGGCAGGGGTTGCAGGATGATCTGCAGCTTGAAACCTGGTCAGACACCTGGCAACTGGGGTTTAATGCCAAAAGTGCAAGGTGCTGCATTTTGGGATGAAGAATCCAAGGAGGAGTTACCAGCTGGGGGTGCAGCTAGCCCAGACAGAGGAGGAGAAGGATCTGGGGGTGCTCATTACAGGGTCAATGAACAACTCGGCACAATGTAGGAAGGCAGCTGCAAAGGCCAACAAAATGCTGGGTTCTATTGCAAGGGATATATCCTTGAAGAGGGAGGAGGTGATTCTGCCACTGTATAGGTCATTAGTTAGACCGCACCTGGAGTACTGCGGGCAGTACTGGCACCCGTATCTGAAGAGGGACATTAAGTTACTGAGAGGGTGCAGGCAGAAGACAAAAGATGATCAAGGGGCTGGGGGACTTATCATACGAGAGGAGGCTGAGGGAGTTGAACATGTACTCACTGGAGGAGAGGAGGGACGGGGGGACATGATTGAAACCTTTAAGTACATGAAAGGAATAAACAAGACAGGTACAGAGGGGCTGTTCAAAGTAAGGGAGGGAAGGGACACCAGGGGCCATGATATGAGACTGGAGGGAGGAAGGTTCAGGAGGGAGATGAGGAGACACTTTTTTACAGAGAGGGTGGTGGCTGGGTGGAATGCGTTACCTGCAGAAGTGGTATCCAGTAGAACAGTGGACTGCTTCAAAAGGGGATAGGACAGGACAAGGGGGAGGGTCAACGAAGGGGAAGGGTGGAAGGGAGGGGGCAGCTGCAGAACAAGGGGTGCTAGCTGCACATTCGAGCAGACTTGATAGACCTCTGGGCCTTTATCTGTTGGCAAATTTCGTATGTTCGTACTTTATGATGTTACTCTCAAATAATTCAAAATGACTCTGAATGACTAATTTTAAATGAGATGTTACACTGTCTGGTTATCTCCTGTTATGTTTTTAGTAATGTTAGTGTTTCTGTTTATTAGTGACTACCTATTTTTAATTATTATTATTTTGTATACTGAGCTTCTATAATGAATTTGTAGGAGTTAGAAACAGAAACAGTCGCTTGAGCTATAAGATATTGCTTTTTAGGTCTCTCTAAGGTAACTTTAGCCTATTTAACAATGAAGGTTAGAACCTATTAATTAAGAAATTGTTATCCAAATGTGTTATTTGAAAGTAATGAAGGATTTGATGGTGAATGTTTTATAGTGAATATGGGGAGGCCAGCTGGGTATACCCCTTTGCGACTTGGCAAAAGAAGGTTGTTATAATTCCTTTAGTAAGAGGCTGTCATGTCGTATAAGCAGGGAGCTGATTTTTGAGTTAAAACACTTGGGCCCAGTTCTGAGCTCTGGTTTGTCGTATGTGACGAACTGACTTAATATGTATCTGTGGGTCCAGACCCTTGATTCGATAGAGGCCACACACTGCAGACGGACAAAAGGTGCTCGACTTGGGTTCCATATAAGAGGGATACTGGGCAGCATGCACTGAGTGATATCCCCATTGAGACCCAGTATGGGTACAAAGTTGGTAGCACAGGTGTGCTTTTTTCGGGTCCTGTGACAGTGACCTACTAACTCGTATAGGGGTCAAAGTAGCCTCAATGGCCAATAATAGTTTTTGGAATAAGGTGGAGTGATTGACACGGATCTAACCCCAGCTTGTAGAAATGAGGGACCACCAACGAGGAAGATACAACTAGGTAGTCAAGTTGTGCTTAGGAGAACTGGGATGTGAATGGGCACATATCTAGAATGTGTATGCAGTGTGGGCTGCCGCCCATTGGCTCACCTTTTGGACCAATGGGCGTACAGCCCGGCAGTGTCAAGCTGAGGCGGCAGGCAGGTGGGGTGCTGCCGGCTGGCGGGGGAGTCGGGTGGTGGGGCCCAGTGGGCGGTGGGGGGGGTACCGCTAGACCACCAGGGATATTGGATATATTAAATTTTTATTACAAATGCCCGCTGATCGGGCAGACAGCGGTCCACTGGACCACCAGGGATATTGGCCAGAATTCTTCCTTTTATTACAAATGCCCATAATCGGGCAGACAGCGGTCCACTGGACCACCAGGGATATTGGACGGAATTCTTCATTTTGTTACAAATGCCCGCGATCGGGCAGACAGCGGTCCACTGGACCATCAGGGATATTGGACGTAATTCTTCATTTTATTACAAATGCCCTCGATCAGGCTGACAGCGGTCCACTGGACCACCAGGGATATAGGGTTCTTTTATTTTACAAATGCCTGCGATCGGGCATGGGGTGTGGGGTACCAGGTGCAGCCGGAGTTTCGTACACCCACAGGTGGCAGCTGCTTGTTTGTCTCTGCACGCGGCAGCTCACCTGTGGGTGGCCATCCATTGTTTTTTTGGATCAATTTTGTGCTGGCGCTGGGTAGGGGTTGCGCATGCATGGCTCTGCACATCCGGGCTGAATATCCGGCTGTGCAGGGTATGCATGGGCCCGCCCCATCTCGCCTGTAGATACATTACTGATGCGTTCCGGCACTTCCGGATTTGTGCAGCGCGTCTCCCTTTTGAATATCGCACCGGGGCGCATCAGTGGGTTGCACATGGCGCAACACTGTTGCGCCATGCTCAACCCTTTTGAATATCTGGGCCTAAGAGTCACGATTTTAAATTCTAAGGAGCAAGTTTATTCCTTAATCTTATTACAAAGCATAGAACTAGGCAGCAGTCTGATTCAGCCTATTAAGTTTTAGCTACTCACCCTTCAGCTATGGAGATCAAGGCAGCAGTTTCTCTTTGTTCTTTTCTGGTTTCGAATTTCCACTACACAACAGATTGCTTGGCCTTTTAGACCTTAGTTGGCCTCACACATTGAGTAGCCACTAGGTCATTGGACGGATCATAATGTCAGAATAAGACTTCTACCAAATTTGGTATATGTTCCTAACTTTAAGGATTATTGACTAATTCTGATTGGTTGACCTTGTCAGACATGTGAGTAGCAGTTGATCACAGCATGATCATGCAATTAATTTGACCACTAGATGGTAGTAGTGTTCCATTTTCCACAGTGTCTTTGCCAATATGTAACAATACTTAACACGTTTGGCTTCGATTAATATGCAGTTACAGTGTGAAAATATATATTATACAATGGCAAGAAAAGAATCCTGGGCTTTGATTGGTCAGTGGCCACCCTGAACGGTGATGTTATCCCAGTATAACATCACTGTATCAAGGTCAAGCACACACATGACCAAATAACAGCGTCACAAAACATGCCACAGCATGTCTTCCCCGGAACTGACTGCCTTCACTAATGGTGCAGACCATAACTGCTGTTGTCCTCATTATACCTACTGACATACAGCCCCACAACTGTCTTCTCCTCCCCTCGCTCCAACCTGTTTAAAAACTGTAGACAAATTGCATCTTTGCAGAAAAACCATAACAGTGATTTCTCATTGTCCTGAAGTTAAGAAAGCATAGCCTTTGTAGCACGTGCGCACAGCAGTGCCACACTTGCTCACCCGCACTTGCCTGTGCTCCCCAACTGAAAAAAAAAATAGACATTTAAAATGAAACCAAATAAATACAGAGTAAAAGAAACCCTTACTTGAAACTGGCTTTGTCCCCCACAACAACGCCATAGAAACTCCACTGTCCAATCGGCTCGGCGGCCACGCTCCTTGCCTCACACAGCAGCACCGTGGTAGCTCCACTCTCCGATCAGCTCGGCGACTGTGCTCCTTTGCTGACATAACAAAAGGGCTGCATTTTAAACATAGAAACATAGACTTTGACGGGCAGATAAGAACTACTTGGCCCACTCAGTCTGCCCATTTCCCTAACTATTGGATAAACTGCAGATCCTAGTTAACCAACAGCCTACTTCCTCCTACCCCCACTAGAATTGCCTTATGTCTGTCTCATGCATTCTTGAATTCCCCACTTATAGTATAAAAACATGAATAAACAGAAACAACACACAAAAAATAGAAAGTAGGGCCTGCGTGTATTATGCCACTGTAACAGGGGCACAGACTCAGACCTGTGTGTGGTCAGAAAAGAAAAGCTGTGGAGAGGGAAACACAATGCAGTATATACTGGCAGCACCATCTAGTGGCCAAAACAGAAATGTTGGACTTTATACCTCCACACACCAAAAATGAAAACAAGAATCCCAAAAATATATATTTTTTTCTTCTTCTTTTATTAAAAAATAAGTCATTGTATAATAGCAATAATGCACTCCAGCGTGTGAGTCGTGCTGGGATAATGTCACTGCTCGGGTGTTGGATGCAGTGGCCTGTCTTCGTGCACAACAACCCAAGGTGTGACATTATCCCAGCACGTCCTACACCCTATCGTGCATTATTGCTTAAACATATACCTTATTCTAGTATACAGTTCTATTCTAAATCTCAGGCTAAACATACAGATTGTAGTTACAAAGAGGCATATTTATAAAAAAGGCAGATTAGAATGTTTTAGTGGCTACATTTTCTCACCAGGAACTCTGCAGTAACCAGAGGTTCTAGGGACATGGATATGTTGTTCATCCACACTTATTGGCAGGTTCCTTGCCACTTTAAATCTTGCCAGAAGGTCTTCAAGCTGGCTCCTCCCACCCACCCGGGTGGTAAAACTCTCGGCTCCGCCCCATGACGCCAGATCTTCCTTACCACTTGGAAGCTCAGGTTCCCTCCTTAGCGCTCTGCATTTTCGACTGGTTCCTGGAAATTTCGGTCTTCGAAATCAATTGGAAGTTTTCTGAAACTTCAATCTTTTTCTTCTTCGCTGCGGTGATGGCTCATTCATTTTCCGGCACTGGGAGGCGCCCGGTTAATTCCTCCAGGAGAGACCCGCACTCCACCTGCGTTTACTGCCTTGACTTGGATCATGATGCTCAACTTTGCAATTTTGTTGTGTCCTTCTCGGCCAGCTCTCTGGAGGATCGGCGGCATGAGTCTGGCTCGGGCTCGGGCGACCAGTAATTTTTCCTGGCCCAGAAAATTCCTCGAGACTCATCGGGCAGTGTCTGCATCGGCTGTCTCAGCTGAGCAGCTCGATCTTCTTTCCTCTGGGGAGGGGGCGGCTGCCCCTCCCTCTTCCTCGATCGTGGCGCTCATCCCGCTCTCCTTGAGTTCTCCTCATGCAGCTTCGTTCAAGGAGCTTCGACAGTCCCTTTCCTCAAAGGGAGAGGGACCTTTGAGACCTGCCTCTCGGCTCAAGTCCAAGGAGTCGCAGGCTAAGTCCTTTCGTCTGCTCCGGAGGGAGCAAGAGAGTTTCCCCCTCCCCTGCTGGCCGATGTTCGACTTCGGTCGAGGATGCGGCTTTGGCTACAGGCCTCACGGTATCCCCGTCAGGTCAGCCGGCCAGGACTCCCGTCGACGTTGTCGAGTCTCTCGACCCGTCATCTGGGTTGTCTTCTGCTGGTGCCGCCATCCCTTCGCTGGTTCCCCCGGCAGAGGCTGAGGTTCTGCCTGTATCTTCGGGTCGACAGTCTTCGGCCCTTTCTTCCAAGCCGAAGGAGGAGTGGGCATGCCCTGCTCCTTCCCAGGCCCGCCCTCGGTTCCCCCGAGGATTCGGGTCTCGGTCCTCCTCTCGGTCTAGCCACTCATGCCGACCTCGGCGTTCTCGGTCGGGGCACCAAGTCAAGTGGCATTGCCGTTCTTCCTCGTCCCCCTCCTCGGATGAGGAGTGGCTTCGATGCCGCTGCTGCCGAGCATGAGGAGTTTATGTGGCAGCAGCTGTTGTTGTCCGGGAATCAATCGACCCCGATTCATTCTCCGGCTAGTAAGCAGCTGCCGCCTGGTCGGCCGACACAGCCGCTCGAGGCAGTCGAGGTGCCCTCTCCGGGGCCGGTTGCTCATCCGATCCCTGCTGCCCCACCGTCCTCGGTGGAACCCAGGCTGGGCCATGACCTGTCCCGCAGGTTATCTGTTCCCCTCACTCCAGCACGCCCTCGGCAGACGAAGAGTGACTCAGGCCTGCGGCAGCTTTTTGCAGACCCCTCGGAGCCCGAAATTGACTCCTCTATGTTTCCTAGCAGGGAGAACCCATGGTCTTCTCCAGAACATTCCGTGGATGACAGCCCATCATCCTTTATGGGTCTGCTCCAGCTCATCTCGGAATTCACTGGGATGCAGCTTGAGCCCGTTTCCAAACGGGCCCCTTACGGAGATTCTAGACCGAGGGGGTTCACCCTCGGAGGCCTTGCCGGTGGCTGAGGCAATCGTGGGCCCAGCCTTGGAGCTCTGGCGGTGGCCTACTTCCTGCCCTGTGCCTTCGGCCAGGGTGGCCAGGAAGTACTCTGTCTGTCGGTTCTCTGCCCGGTTTCTGGAACACCCCTCGGCTGAGGGGTAGTCACCGCAATGTTTTCCAATGTTCTGGAAATGCTAGGGATGTGGATAGGCCCCCTGACAAGGAGTCCAAAAGGATGGACTATGTCGGGCGCAAGGTTTACGCTGCGTCCTCCCTAGGCCTCCATCAGGCCAGGTCGGTGGCACTGATGGCACATTTCTCCCACGCCCTCTTGGGCTCCCTGGATGAGGTCCTCCCTCATCTCCCGGCCGACCTGCGGACCACGGTCCGGCGGGTGCGGGACCAAGGTAGGGCGGTGGTGAAACAGCAGCTCCAGACGGTTCTGGATCTGGGCGACTCCTGTGCCAGATTGGTGGCGGCCGCGGTGGCCATGCGCCGCAGGGCGTGGCTGAGGTTATCCTCCTTCTCTTTGGAAACCCAGCACGAGTTGGTGGACATTCCCTTCTTGGGGACTGACCTTTTCGGCCCTGGAGTGGAGGGACACCTCTAGGGGTCCGAGGAGTCCGATGCCGCTCCGGACTTGGTCACTCCCACCCAGAGGGACAAGGGCAGCTGGCAGCCTTTGCGTAAGCCCCTTTTGCCCCCCGTCCCCTGCGGCTCGACCAGCCCAGCACGAGGGCCAGCAGGCATGCGCTGGGCGGCCTGACGCCAAACCAGCATCTTCCTCCAAAAGGAAGCAGGGAGGTAAACGTCCGAGAGCTCCCTCGGCCTCTTTCTCCCCCAAGCCTGCTCAGTGACAGGCTAAGGGGCGCTGTCCCCGGCCCCGTCGTCCCTACCCGGGTTTCCCCGTGGGGGGACGGCTCCGCACCTCTTCCTCTTGGTCCGCTTCCCTGACCTCTAGGGGTCGGAGGTGCTAAGGGTAGGTCCTGTTGCGGGTTGCGAGCAGGTTCCACCCTTTTTGAGCCATTGCCCCACGGGGATCTTGGGGTCCACAGCCTCTTCATTGGCCTGCCGAGCCGACTTGCCTGGCCCTCTAATTAGAGGTGATCAGGAAGGTTGCAGACCCTCCTTCTGACCCTGGGTTCATGTCCAGGTATTCCTGGTTTCAAACGGACGGGGGGCTTGCGCCCCCATTCTTCTGCATGCCTGGATGGTCTCTCTGCCTCAGATATCCCATCCTCAGAACGAGGGGTGTGGCTTCTTTCCTGGGCCTCCAGGACGTACTTACTCCTCTTTCCGTCCGTTTCTTGGGAGACTCCTCCCTTTCCTAAGCGGGGGATCTCCTTACGAGTTCCTGGACAGGCCCTTTGTTCTCTGCTCAGCAGCTTTCTGCGGCATTGAGGGGTCCGGGTGTAACCCAACCCGGATGGTGGCCTGACTACAACCCTTCCAGGCGGAAGGGGACGGTCCATTGTTCTGGCTCTCAGACTGGTCTCCCTTTATCGGAGCCACGTTGGAACTCGTGTCTTAGCGGGTGATCCTTCTTCGGGACGAGGCTCGACTCTTGAGTCCGAGCTCGGCTCCTGGCGGACAGGGCTGCGGTTCTTCCTCCCTTACCTAGTCAGGTCTGACTGGGCAATTGCGCCCTGCCGGGACCTCCTGCACCTCCTGGGCCTCGCGGCGGCTGGCTCCAGCGTGGTCTGTTGGACCCGCTGGTTCATGCGTCCCCTAGTGGGGACTGGCCAGCCAGCGGTCACAGTGCTGCGTTCCTCGGACCAGTTTGTGACTACAGCCCAGGAGTTAGGGGAACGCTCCCCCTCGGACCGTTCCAGCTCTTGCAGGAGAACATCCTGTTCGTCCACCCTGAGTCGATGGTCTTCTCCGACCGATGCTTCTCGGATGGGTGGGGGTGCCCATCTAGGGGAATACAGAGTGCTTCGCCTCTGGTCCTCACGGGAGTCCCAATGTCTTTCCTACCCGCTGGAGCTCCAGGCGGTCTGCTTAGCTTGCACCGCTCGCTCCGTTTGTGCAGGGTCTAGTGGTTTAAGTCCAAGCGGACAACACCATGACCATGTGCTACCTACCCCGCCAGGTTCGGTCGAGCCCCTTACCTCGGCGTAAGGAGGTTCTCCACATTGGGTCTTTTGCGCAGCCGGAGGCGTTTCCTAGCCATTTGATGGCAGGAGCTCCAGCACCCTGGCTGATGCCCTAAGCCGGACATAGGCTGCGCCTCACGAGTGGTCTCCCCTGCCGGAGGTAACACAGGATCTTCTCCCTCCTTCCCTCCAGGGAGAATATGAGGCCGAGACTGTTTCATGCCCGCCCCCTCAGCAAGGTTTGCTGTAGGGGATGCCGTCGAGGCCGCGGACCCCGGGCCTTTTCTACGCCTCTCCCCCATTTCTCTTGACCCACGGGCAAGGCGAGGAGGGACTAGGCTCAGGGGATGCTGGTAGCCCCAGACTGGATTGCCAGCTCTGGTATCCAGCTCTCCTCAGTCTCAGCCCCAGGCTCCCGACGTGGCTTCCAGCCTGCCCAGTCCTGATCTGTCTTTTCAGGGGAAGGTCTTTTCATTTGGACCTTCAATCCCTGCACTGGCAGGACTGGTCCCTGTGCGGCTAGGGGCCAGGCCTTGGGTCCTTCGGCAAGGTCCTCGACGTTTTTGAGGCATCCTGCTAGAAGTCAGCCAAACATGCTCACCTTCAATTGGAAGAGTTCTCCATTTGGTGATGGGATAGGGCCTGGGCCCCTCTCCCGTCCCTGGGTGAGCATTCCGGACCATCTGCGGTCCATTCTTTTGAACTAGGGCTTCGGCCGACGACCCTCTAGGTGCTTCTGTTGGTCACCCCTGTCTTCCGGGCACGGGCCGGAAGGCAGTCGGTGGCGCAGAAAAGGTGGTCTGGCACTTTTCTAGGCCTTGATCACACCTCCCTTTTGGGGGAGAGTACCCCATTTCTGTGGGATCTTCGCTGGTATGGGCTTAGCTCACGGGCAAGCCGTTTGAACCTTTGCACAGATGCGAGTTCCCCACCTGTTGTGGAAGAACACCTTCTTGGGGCTACTCTGCCATCCAGAAGGAGGGGAGAGTTCCAGGCGCTCCTTTGAATCTCCCTATCTGGTCTTCCACAGGGACAAGGTTGTCCTGCGCCCCACCCGAAGTTCCTTCCGTAGGCGGTGGCGGAGTCTTCCTAACCGGGTATTGTCTCTGCAGGGGTTCATCCCCATTCACGCCTCAGAGGCCGTATATAGGATCCATGGGACCCTATTTAACGCTCACCTACCCAGGGAGTGTAGGGCTGAAGTTCGGGAGAGGTTCTCCAGCTGTTTGTCATCTACGCTGAAGCTGCACCTGGCAGACCTGCAGCCAAGCGGACGACGAGCGGGTGGGTCACCTCCTGCATAGGCCTCCGCTATAGGTGGGCGGGCATGGAGCCTCCCAGAGGGATAAGTGCTCATTTTACCCGCCCTTCCGCTGCATCGGTGGCTGCTTCCGAGGATATTCCGTCCAGGATATCCGTGAGGGCTTCTACCTGGAAGCAGGCTTTACCGTTCTCCTTCCACATCGACCTTGGGTCACGCCGGGATGCTGGTCGGGCCCATTCTCCAGTCTTTCTACCTAAGTAGGGGTGTGGACCTTGCCTCCTCCTCCCGGAGAACTGCTAGGAGTCTGCCAATAAGTGTGGATGAACAACATATCCATGTCCCTAGAAATACAGGTTACTCACCTGTAACAGGAGTTCTAGGAATGGTATATGTTGTTTATCCACATGACCCACCCAGCCTCCCCGGCTTCGACGCACAACCTGGCTTCCAGCGGGCTGGATCTGGCATCATGGGGCGGAGCCGAGAGTTTTACCACCTGGGTGGGAGGGGCCAGCTTGAAGACCTTCCGGTAAGATTTAAAGCGGCAAGGAACCTGCCAATAAGTGTGGATGAACAACATATGCCATTCCTAGAACTCCTGTTACAGGTGAGTAACCTGTATTTTTAGAAAGAATCAGTTCTAAATACAAAATAAACCTTTCAAGGAGTCTGACAACTTTAACCTATAAATGCACTGTGCAAGCATACATTTTGCTTCAAATGGATGCAGCTCACAACATTTGATATAACTATATTTGGGAGACACACTTGCAGCACACAGCAAGATACAAGGAAGTAAGTTTTTTTTTTTTAATTCTTTTAGCATTTGCCCTTGAGCAATCTGAAAAGACAAACTGGTCTGAACCTCTTGCTCACTCAGCAATACTTACTAATTACATGTTTATGTAAAAGGACTGTTTACCTGAACAGACAGAACCCACAATTTGTAATTAACATAAAAAAGCAAGTGTTTACTATAGTCATACCAGTTGGGCAAAATATAGCTTTTCCTTGTGTAAAACTGTTTACAACACACACTGGAGGGCATGGCACATAATAGGCTAATGTCATTAAACCTGTCCTTGCTTCAGGTAAACAAGGATGATCTGTGTGACCTCCCACGCTCAACGAAAGCTTCATTTCATTTTATTTGTATATTTGATCAGGATAAGACATTAGGCTTAGGCTTGCCAGTTGTAATGCAGTTTGTCATCCATCTTGGATTATGAAAACATTACAAAACAGTTTTCTTTTAGTTTTAGATCAGCACCACCTCTTTTATTAATTTAAATTATTGCTTGATCGTACAACAGCACCACTCCAGGTGCCCACCCAAAAGTCCCTAGAGGTGGTGGCTCAGGTGGAACCGCCACAACCAGCTCCGCCTGACTCCTTATACACCCCCCAACCACCTTTACCTCCAGAGTGGTTTTAGGGGGTTGCCTCTCCCTCCACCTAAACCAGTGGAAAGAGGTGATGGCAGATGCTTGGGTTCTAGAGATCACAGAACATGGCCATGCTCTAGAACTTTTGGATGCACCTCCAGATCATCCACCAGTAATGGTCCATTATCCTCCAGAGCACCACCCTCTGCTTTTGGAGGAGGTTCAAACTTTGCTTCAAAAGAGGGTCATAGACATTATACCCCACCCACCACAGTAAAGAAACACAGGGTTCAATTCTCGGTTCTTCCTAGTTCTGAAATGGACAGGAGACCTGCAGTCTGTTCTGGACCTTAGAGAACGTAACTTTTTCATAGAGTACAAAAAATTCAGAATGGTCACCATGCAAGGCCTACTCCCACTACTGCAGGCAGGGGACTGGATTTGTTCCCTGGATATGAAGGATGCTTACCTTCATATCAAAATCTGACAACCTCACAGAATGTACTGGCGGTTTCTTGCCCTTTACCTTGGCATCTAAGCCACAGGTCTTTACCAAGTGCTTAGCAGTACTGGTAGCAGCTGTTCACAGGGAAGATCTCTATGTTTTCTCTTTACCTGATGACTGGCTCTTGAAAGCCCCTCCAGGGATCAACTTCTGCACACCTTGGCTCGAACCAGGCAGGTGTTCTATGCTCTGGAGGTTACAGTCAGTCTTTCCAAATCAGTGCTGACTCCTTGCCAAAGACTGCAATATATAGGAACAGTCTTGGACACAGCTCAAGATTCAGGCTTCCTGCCCCTGGACAGAGCTCAACACCTGATTGCCAAGGCCTAGCTGGTGTACAATAGCAGGCAAGTCTCAGCCAGGACATTCCTGTGGCTCCTAGGCCTCATGGCAGTGGCCACTATCACAGTATCATTGGCCAGACTACATATGAGGAATCCCAGTGGACCCTAAGAGTCCAGTGGAATTAGCTCACAGATGATCTAGAACAAAAGGTTCTAGTCACCTGTCTTGTGTGCATAGAGCTCCAGTGGGGGGTGAAACCCAGAAATGTATGGAAAGGGGTTCCTTTCCTAATCCCCTCTCCTCACCAGATTCTTACAACAGATGCTGCGGGGGTGGGTTGGGGTACTCACTTAGAGCCCCATCAGGCACAAGGTACTTGGATCCCAGTGGAAAACACCTCGTGCATAAATGTTCTAGAAATACAAACTGTTCTGTATGGGCTACAGGGCTTCCACACACACCTGTCCCTGGGTCCTCTGCTAGTGCAGATGGAGAATTTCAGTGTAATGCACTATGTCAGCAAATAAGGGGCACTCATTTATTTATTTTATTTATTTATATTTCGTATTTACAACCTTTGAGCCAGGGGCTCGTTTACAAAGGTACCTCGTCACAGTGAGGACATACAGTGGAACACAGCATTACACAGTAACAGAAAACAGTGTGAGACAGTATAACAGAGTGGCTTCCATATGCTAACAAGTTACAACATACCAAGAGACAGTAGAAATTAGAATATTTCAGTAGTTTCCATACAGTTCAATTGATAGAACTTTTCTGGGTTTCACACAGATTACGTGTTGTTACAAAACAGCGGAGGTGGGGGGCATGGGGAGGGGGGTGATGTGGGGGTTCAGCCAGGTGGGCTATGTCAGAAGTGAATAGTAGTTGAGGTCTGTTAAGGACAGGTGCAGCTCCGGGAGCTGAGCAGATGGTTCTTAAGGGCGGTTTTAAAGGCGGCAGTTTTGGGGGCAGTAGAAATGGATGTTAGGAGAGCGTTAAACCAAGATGGTGCCCTGTAACAGAAGGACCTTTGGGCTCGAGTGGTCCTGGTTCTTGGAACCAAGAGGGTGGTCTTGTTGGCAGTTCGGGTTGAGACAGTGGGCATGGTAGGTTGGATGGAGGTAGTAACCCCGGGTGGGGTGAACCCAAGCAGAATCTTCTTAGTTAGAAGGCAGGTTTGGAAACAGAGTCATTCATCTAGGGTAAGGAGATTAGCCATATCATAGAGTTGATGTGTGGGTTAGCCTGGGAGCGTCAGTCAATAGCCTACAGGCCTTGTTTAGAGTGAGGCGAATCTTGTTGAGGACAGTGGTGTCAGCAGCGGCATAGGCTGGAAGGCCATAGTCCACAAGGGACAGTACCGAGGAAGTAACGGCAAGCCAGAGGGCATCAGTGGGGAGGCAGTTCTTGTGCTGGTAGAGGATGCCAAGGCGGGTGTTGGTGGTGGTTGCAAGGGCATTAATGTGGGTGTGAAAGGAGAGGGCTGAGTCGAAGGTGACTCCAAGGTATTTGTAGGAGTAGACTTGTTCAAGCAGTTGTTTGGTGCTGGGGAGGATGGTGAGTAGGTTGTTACCAGCTTTGTTTTGGGGATGAGTGAAGAACATTGACTTGTATTTTTTGTGATTGATGATGAGTCTGTGCTCCTTAAACCAGTTTTCGGCATCATGGAAGGAGTGTTGGAGAGTGTCCTGGAGAGAGGTAAGTTTCCGATGGGAGGCAAAAATGACGGCATCATCGGCATACATGAGGATGTTGCTGGAGCAGGCACTGGGCAGGGTGTTTAGATATAGGCTGAACAATAAAGGACCCAGGATGGAGCCCTGGGGTACCCCGAGCAGATTGGGCGGGTTTCTGAAAGTGTCCCATTGTCACGTTGAAAGCGTGCTGTCAGGTAGCTTGAGCACCAGGCAAGGGGGCCAGCTGAGAAACCAATGTGGTAGAGAGCATCTAGTAGCAGAGGGTGAGAGACAGCGTTGAAGGCCTTAGAGAGGTCAACATACACTGCCCCAGCGAGGGAGCCGGAGTCAAGAGAGGAGTGCAGGAAGTTGGAAAACTCCATTAATGTGGTGCCAGTGCTGTGGCCAGCGCAGAATCCATGTTGTTCTGGACACAAGATGTTATGCTTAGCCAGGTATTCATTCAGTTGATTAGCTACCACTTTTTCTAGGGCTTTGGAAGGGGGGAAGGATGGAGATTGGTCGGTAGTTGCTGGGGGAGAACCTATAACCCCCCTTTGTGAATAGGCATGACTGTTACTGTTTTTCACTCAGTGGGGAATTGCCCCAGGCAGAGGGACTGGTTAAGTAGCCCGGTGAGCGGGACAAGGACTTCATCCAGGATCAACCTAACCCCAATGCGGGGAAGCAATGAGAGTCTGGTATTGGGCTCTGGAACATGGTCTAGAACTAACAGTAATGCATGTTCCAAGTGCCCAAAACATCTTGGCAGACAGGCTAAGCAGGTCACAGTCCAGGATACATGAATGGGAACTGCTGACCTCAGTCATCAACGGCCTCTTCAACAGATGGGGTCATCTAGAGCTTGACCTTTTTGCGTCCCCACACAATGCAAAACTGCCACTTTTCTGCTCGCTTATTCCAGGACCTGGAGATTTCTGACAAAACGTGCTGTCCCTCTGTTGGAAAGAGAGGTTCCTGTATGCCTTCCCTCTAATTCAGAGAGTATTATTCAAGCTTCAGATGGAGGGGCAAATCTGATACTCATTGCTCTTCTATGGCCTTGCCAGATCTGGTTCCCCCTTCTATAACAACTAGCAATGGAACCACCAGTGCCTCTTTCCCTTGGCAAGGGTCTGCTGTCACAGGAACATGGAACCATGCTCCATCTGAACCTCATATCTCTTCATCTCCATGCATGGCTCCTGAACATATAGCCATTACTCGGTTTGGGGATTCTGAAAAAATGGCTGATGTTTTGGTAGCTGCCAGAAAGCCTTTCACCAGTTCCACTTATTCTATGAAGTGGAAGTGGTTTGTGCTGTGGGCCACTTCTCATCATCTAGATCCATTTACCTGTTCAGTTAACCAGGTTCTGGAGTGCTTGCTACCCTTATCAGATGCAGGCCTGCAGTATTGCTCCATTAAAGTGCACTTGACTGCCATTTCAGCTTTTCATGTGCCTATTGAAGGTTGTACGGTTGCTTAGCTGGAGGTGGCCATATGATTTTGTGAGGCATTCTACATCTGAAACCTCCCATCTGTAATCCATTTCCAGTTTGGAACCTGAATTTTAGTTTAGAAAATCTTACTTTGGCTTCTTTTGAGCCAGCTGCGACTTGTGGCCTATGCTTTCTTTCTTGTAAAGCATTATTTTTAGTTGCCAGCACTTCTGCTCAAGGATCTCTGCGCTATAGGCTCTAATGTGTGAGCCTCCTTATTTGATTTTTCACAAAGACAGGGTGCCTTTGCATACCGATCCTAAGTTTTTACCAAAGGTGATGTCTGAGTTTACTTTAAATCAAATCATCTACCTGCCAGTTTATTTTCTTGAGACTGCCAGTCCAGGGGAGGCATTGCTCCATACTCTAGCTGCACATAGAATACTCAAGTACTGTATACACTGTACAAAGGACTGCAGGAAGTCCTCACAGCTTTTTGTTTTGTTCGTCCATGGGAAAGAGAGCAACCCAGTTTCTAAACAGTGATTATCCAAATGTTTAGCAAACTGTATTACTTTCTGTTACAGAAGGTATGGTAAGGAACTTCCTGGTGTGGTTCATGGTCATTCCACGAGGGACATGGCCACTTCTGTTGCTGGCTTCAAAAATATGTCTGCTACGGACATCTGTGTTGCTGTCACCTGGAGTACTGTCCACACTTTCACCAAGCACTGCAGTCTGGACATTGCTTCTCTACAAAGGCTGATTTTGGCATAGCTGTGCTTCAAGGCCTCCTTTCTTAGGCCTGTAGGCTTCATCCACCTAGACTGTTCACTATCAGTACTGCGTGGTACTCATTCTATAGGTGTGGCCTGATGAAAGAGATATCCTCGAAGAAGCTGGAGCAGTTACTTACCGTAACAGTAGATCTTCGAGAAAATCTCTTTCATCAGGCCATGCCGTCCTACCCTCCTACCCCCTGAGAGTCCTGAGACCCAAATTTCTACTGTCTCCATCTCCATCATGGTCTACCTATAACTTTCTTCCTCGCCTGAGTTGCAGAGTACTGGGTCTCTCCTGGTTCCCTATAGAGAGGTCCTCTGAGCATGATCTCCAGCGGGGAACTGAGGAGAGGAGGGGCCGCCCACATCTGATGTTGTTGTGTGCAGCCCTTGGCTAACTGCTTACAAAGTTTTCTGTGTGGTCCTAGTGCCTGGTGGACTTATAGTTCCATAGGTGTGGCCTGATGAAAGAGATTCTCTCAAAGATCTTCTGCTACGGTAAGTACGGAACTGTTCTTTTCGGATGGTGAACCTCCAAAATTTGTAGTCAGAGAGATACATAGGAATGTGGAAATAGGCATCCTTGAGATGTATGGATGTCAGGAACTCTCCTGTCTTCACTGAGGCACAGGGTCTCCATTCTAAATCATTTGTATCTGACACGTTGATTTAGAAATTTCAGGTCCAGAATGAGCCTTGACTTCTTAGGCACCAGAAAGAAGGTTGAGTAGATCCCCTTACCTGTGCCGTCATGCTTTCTGGTTTAAGAGTGCCCTTACTTGATGAAGTGGTGTCTTGGAAGGCAGCATGTGAGACAGTATGAATCAGTTGTTCTTGGGAACCTGTTGAAATTGTACTGCATAGCTATAGGTAATGAGTTCCGTTACTCATCTGACTGATATTAAGGTGGCTCAGATTGTTGAGAAGTCTGCCTCCTATTGTTAATACAGTTTCCTGGGACAACAACGCCTTAGGCTTGTTTATTTCTGTTCCCATTATGCGGTTTTGAACCTGCCTCATTGTCCGGAGTGGCTGGAGCGCCCTCTGCTGTTATCCACTTGTCCTTCTGAAGAAATTGTTTTTGAAACCAAAATTCCTATTTTTGTTGCCTTCTTAGTAGCTGTTCTTTTGGCCACTCTGGGGGTTACTGCAAAAATGCCTACCACATTTCACCATGATCCTCCAAGACTAGCTAGGAGAATCAGAGCTGCAAAGAGGCATCTTGGCATAGCTCAGTGTGCCTCTGAAACCCACTGGGAGGGATAGAGCACAAAGAGTACCACTGACATAAATCCATTGACTGTGTGGGCTGTGAAATCATCAGGGAAGGAAAAAAAAAACACTCGCATGGAGCTGGTTGAAGCACCACGTGCCGTTACAGTCAGGTGGCTGAAGAGTGAGAAAACACACTGAGCATGGTATGTCCACTGCTAGAAGCAGTTATGGAGAGGTTAGTGTGAGCAACTCAGGGCTGGGGAGGTAAATACTGTATAAAAGTGGGGAAATGGATGGCCACAACCAGCCATGAGAACATCTTGTTAAACAAATATTGAAAGAGAACTGAGTAGCAGAGTTGCCAAGTATGCTCAGCACAAAAATTCAGAAAACCAAGCACAAATCCAAGAAACAGACGATCAGGCAACTCTATCCAAACTGAAAGTAAAAACAGGATTTACTAAGTACAGACCCAACAGGCAGTTAGGCATGTGTATATCTGAAGGTGACACATCAGTTTGTTCTGGTTAGTGTGCTCTGTGACAACTCATGATGGGCTATTGTAGAATCCTGGCTCACTCCTAATGTCCCTGATGCAGCAATCCTACTTCCTGGCTACACAGTATTTAAGTGTGATCACCTTTCTCAGCATGTTGGTGGATGTGTGATCTACATAAAGGACACTTTGCAGGACCTGGGGATTCCCACCCCTGGTTGTGGTGATTTAATCCAAATGCTGGCCGTTAAGTTGCTTCTCGGTGCACACAACAAAACACTCACCATGCTTTCTGTTTACATCCCTCCAAGGCACACTAAACCTGGCTTGGCATCCTTCATAAATGCCTTAAGAGAGATGAGCCTTCACTCAGAATTTCTAATGCTTGGAGATTTTAATATAAACTAGCTCTCCCCTAATGCCACTGATGCCAAGGGCGCATTATCTGCTATCCACCCTTCCCAGCTTGTAAAAGCCCCAACCGGGAGGAACTACAAAACTGGGACCAATACCTTACTGGACTGCTATCTAACTGGCCGGATAATATCAAGGGCACCTCTGTTCTACCTGACTGTATTAGTGATCACTCCCCTGTCAAGTTTTAGTGGTCCAATAACTACTGCAAATCCCCTGCCAGAACTGTCACTAGCTGGATCCTCATTCCGGGACACCTTGAGCTACTGAAAGCTGACCTGAAGATCACTGAATGGTCTAATGTATATACAGCCAGCAACGTCGACACTGCATTGGAACTCTTCATTGACCTCTTTAATGTAACCTGCGATAAGCACGCCCCCTTCAAAACTACAAAAATTGGGTGAACCCATAATCCCTGGATCACCCCTGCTCTTCTTGATCTACTAAAACACAGGGATCACCTCTGGCACATCTCTTGAGTGCTGGGGGCACAAGCTAACCTATAGAGGTACAAAGGAGTGAGAAATGAGTGTACCCATGCTATCTGCTCTGCTAAAAGCCAGTATTTCAAAGAAGCCCTTTCCACCTCCTGGAACAATAGCAGGATGTTCTGGAAGAACATCGAAGACACCACTGGTAAAAACCCCAAAACTACCCTGAACTTGCTGAAAATCAATGGCACCCCACCGTGGTCCCAAAAGCCATTGCGATTGCTTTCAACAAAGCATTTACAGCTCAGCAACGTTCTTCCCCCTGACTACTTCATGGTTGACCCCTCAGGTATGAACACTGCAGTCCAGAACCCACCCCGAGACCACCCGCCATTTTACTTCAAAACAGTGTCTATAAATGAAGCCAGACTTTATCTTAAGAAGGTACTGGGGAAGGCTAGATTCTCTGGGGACTCCTTGGACTTAAAGTTTGTTGCCCTTACCCTCAAGGAAAACCGCACACCTCTTACCAAAATAATAAATCTGTCACTCTCTCAGTCATAGTTTCCATATCTTTGGAAATCAGCAGTGGTTACCCCGGTGCACAAGAGTGGCAGCTGAGCACTGTGGTGGAATTATCGCCTGATCTCTATTCTTCCCCGACCTCTAAGGCACTGGAGCACATCGTGGACGACCAGCTCATAGAGTATCTGGATAACTACCAACTCCAATGTCCCCAACAGCATAGTAACATCACTGCACTCCTGGAGTTTACAGGCTTTATCAATAACTCTCTGGAACAAGGGCTCTTGGTAGGGGCAACTTTCATAGACCTTACCAAGGTCTTTGACACTGTCAACCACAATCTCCTCATCAGACAACTCTTCTCCATTGTTCTTTCCTCCGACACTACAAGCTGGTTCTCCAGCTACTTAAGCAGGCGAACGCAGCAGGTAAAAATTGGTAACGCCCTGTTCGACAGTAGGCCTGTACGCTCTGGAGTCCTACAGGGATCTATCTTGGGTCCATTGCTTTTTAGCGTCTTCCTCAATTCACTACCAGGAGCTTCCTGCGACCACACACTTCTATATGCTGATGATGCTATACTTTTTACCAGCAACATGGACCCTCACCTTCTCCAGGATGAACTTCAGCAATCCTTTACACCTGCAGAGAAGTGGTTTCGGGATAATAAGCTCATCCTTAATTATAACAAGACTAGGACAATGTTGTTTTCAACCTCCCAAGGCAGACACAAAACCTTCCCACTTACCATCATTAATGACACTGGCTCCCCTCTTAAACTGGTTCACCATTTCAAGTACCTGGGTATAACTATTGACTCTATCCTGTCTTTTATCCAGCACATCAACTGAACAGCCAAAGCTATTAACCAGTGCTTAGGAGTTCTGTACAGGAACAAACATAATCTCTCTCCAGAAGCATTGAACATGGCCATCCACAGTTCTGTGGTCTCTCTCATAGACTATGGTATTGTCATTTATGGTGCAGCTACAGACACTGCCCTTCGACGTATCAAAATGGCTTTAAATAAAGCATGCTGCCTTGTTACTGGGCCGCATGCTTGACATACACCTGCAATCTTTATGCCCAGGTTAGCTGGTTACAATTTGACAGCAGGTTCAAATACCACTCATGCCTGCTTGCAAAAAAAGGCACCTTGGGACTGCTACCCCCTTGCATAATGGCCCTTCTTTCCCCTGCATGTAACCCATGCAGTACCAGGAGCTCTGGCAAACAGGCTTTCAGAATCCCATGGTGCCACACCGCCTTTGGACAACGTGCATTCACATACAGAGCTCCGCAGTGGTACAGTACAACTCCCTGCCTCCTGACATAACCAATGCTACTTTGCTGGGCTCCTTTAAGAAAACACTCCATCAGCATCTAATGTCACTGGCAACCTGTGACTGCTACCGTTAATTTGCCTTTACCTTGCTCCTACCATTTGCAATCTCTGTGATCTCTATTGACTAGTAAAATGTTATGCTTCATGTCCATTTCTTGATCTCCTGGTCAAGTTAACTTGCATGGGCTTTTTACCCAGCCTAATTATTTATTTTCCCTCCTACCTCCCTCTACCTCCTCTTCCCTTTTTGGCCCCTCCTTCATTTCATACCTTTTTCCTCCCTACCATCTTAATTACATATTCTTCATCACCCCATTACCTACACCACCTCTTCCTCCCTACTCTCCTCCACCTCTCCTTCTCCCCACCCTCCTCCCCTTTTATTCTGCTTTGACTACATAGCTATTCTTCCCTTTCCCCTCCTATCTATCCCCATCCTACCCCCCACCTCTGCTTGCCTTCTCCTCTCCGCACGTTCCTCCTCCTCCCTCCTCCCCTGTCCCTCTCTATTGGTACGAGACCTTCCTTCTTTCTTTGACTCAGGCACAATCCAATTATCTACCTATGTTGCTAGTTGTACAATTCTCCTTTTTAAAAAAGTGCCCTCATGTTATGTTACCATTACCTAGTGAAACGTTAGCCTTTGTTTTGACTCTGCACCCTGTACGTGGTTATATTGTGTAACTATTGTTAGAATTTATGCCTGGAGACAGTTTTCAATTGTTTCTTGCTGTGTCTGCATCTATGGAACATATCTGTATTCTTGTGTGTGTCATACTTGACGTGGAACCTATGAAAGAGCTTTCTGCTCAAAGGTGTTAATCCAAGATTTCAATAAATAAATAAAAATATTGGCTCCAGTGTCAATTGGCTCCCTACACAATTCGTTCCCAATTTGCTCCCCCTGGAGTTTATTTTATTAAATTTGTATGTGAGATAACTTGTCTGGGAATGATTTGTACAGGGGACTGATTGGCACCAGAGCTAGTAGTACAGTACGAGCTGTCATGGAGCACGTTGACTGGATCAAACTGAGGTGTAGCCATATTTGAAATGATATGCCATTTAGGAACCTGTTAAAAACATCGAACAAGACTGTGGTTATTCAGCATTTGTAAACTGCCTCGCTGTTGTGAAGCCAGAAAATGATTGATAATCAGGTGACAGTGTGGTTACTTGGCAACAGTGTGCTGAAGCATGGGAAACACTGTGAGATTCCTTCAGATGGAAGTTTGTTGCCAAGGATACTGTATACATTGACAGAGTTTTAAAATCACAAGCTAACAGGAGAGTAGCCAGACCATAGCCTATAGGCCTAGCCTTCATTTGGATTCAAACATTTTGAACAAATATGCCTCAACTCAACTGGGCATGGATACAAATGTGCCCCAAACAGCATGTATCTATGTTTGTGCCTTCAATTTTTAAAATCTTGGCTACTCCCCTGGCTAACCATCTGTTGGTCACTTCTCTGAGGATGTGCATAGCGTGAAATGTCAGTTGGGACTGAATCATTATACGCCGAGCTGGCGTTTGGACTTAATATGCTGGACTTATAAATGGTTTTTAACTTTTGTACCTGCATTAGATATTTATGTGTGAAGGCACTCACGTTTTTCAATAAAAAGCCTGTTTTGCACCACTTCAGCTAGAAGTATCAGTGGTCGTTCTTGAACTCGGGTATTATGAAAACAGAGGAGGTCTGTTAACTCCACTGAAGGGAGGTGAGTGCTGTTTCTCTGTTTGCTACTTAAAAAAAATTGGGCAACTCTGTAGCCAAATTGAAAGTGAAAACAGGATTTAAAGGCAGACAAGCTGAAAACATAGGGCTCTATCCAGACTAAAAGGGCACAGGATTTAAAGGGCACCTATCTTGGTATTCAGAAGGAGAAATTGGAGGCTGCTTTATCTGAATGGGAGTTCCTCCATTGCAGCTTAGAATTTTTAAACTTTGCCCCTAAGGAAGGAAAGAGATTGTAATTTGCCCCCAAGGGGCTAGCCACTCAGTCCCTGCCACTTCCTGATCACCAACTCTGCCGATGTGGAAAAAGAAATAGGGAGAGGGCAGGGTTGTACTTCATGCAGACCTGTGGAGCATCTTTTGAAAAGCTGATTTTGGGACTGGAATATGACTTTTGGTTCAAATCACATCCAGGGTTCAGATAACGAGGATCTTGTTAGTTGAACCCTGGCCTCGATTTGTACCAGAAATCAGATTATAGTCCCAAAATTGGCTTTTAAAAAGGTGCTCCTTAGGCCTGCATGGACCCTGCCCCTGCATTCTCCCTATTTATACGTCACAAAATGTGGGAGTGTGGGGGCTGTGGTCAGCGATGAGGAAGTGGAAGGGATCAGGGTGCTAGCCCGTAGGAGCAAATTACGATCTCCCTTCCCTTCCTTAAGGGGCTAAATTTAAAAATTCTAAACAGCAATGGAGAGACTCCCATTCAGGTAAGGGAGCATCCCATTTCTTCTTTTGAACACCAAGAAAGGTGCTCTTTATATCCTGTGTCCCCTTCAGTTTGGATAAGGGAGCCTTGTGTTTTCAGCTTGGTGTGTTTGCCTGCCTCTCAATCTTATTTTCACTTTCAATTTGGCTACAGAGTTGCCTGATTTTCATACAGGCAGCCTCCTGTTTCTCCTTTTTGCTGTTTAAAATTAGTGAGAAAGGTTCTCTTTAAAAGCAGGCAAACCAACTAAGCTAGAAACATAAGAGCTAATGCAGGAAGAGAGCCTCACCCAGCTGCACAAACAAAAAGGCAAGTTCCCCATGGCATTCTAAAATCACTTTGAAATTGCGCAAAAAGCCTAGTGAACAGATGGAACAGCACAGCAAAGATTAGGAAAGTGAAAAGGTGAGAATAATTGTAAATGAGGAATATTTAGGTCTTAGCATAAGCTGAAAAAGATGCAAGTGGCTTAGGAACCAAAGTGTGACCAGCCTTGAGGGATGCACCAACACAACTGAGGAGCAGTGCAGAGGTAAGGGTGGAGACTGGATCAAATTCGAGCTACTTTCTTCATGTTCGTGCACCAGCCTATCAGTGGAAGCCTGCAGTGACGGATCCAGGATTTTACAGTGGGTGGTGCTGTGGAGATGTGCCTACTCGATGTGCCCATTATTTATTTATTTTTTTCATCCTAATTGTCTAGTATCTTTTTCATTACATTTCTGACAGAAAATACACATGTAAGCTACAGTTTTGAATGTATATTTTCTTACAATGAATATGTTAGGCTTCTCCAGCAAAGTGAAGTGCAGCAGCAGCAGCACACAAGTAAGTTACAATGGGGAGTGTGGCCATCCCCTTCTCTCCCCCTAGATATGCCACTGCAAGCCTGTACTACCCACCAGTTATAACCATGGAGTGTTGTAAAATGTGCGGTTTCATAATATAGCAATAATGCACAACAATGTCTCTGGTCATGCTAAAATATATGTATTTCTTGGGTGTGTTGTGAGGCAGTAGGCAAAGCTGAGCACCTTCAACCACCTAAAATGTTTGTATAGTTTTGCACAGACGCCTTGGAGGGTGTTACTGCACTCATAAAGTTGTTCTATCATATTAAACAAGTATACATATAAGGAGTAAGAATGTGGAAGACTTGAGCTGTCCACTTGCGCTGAAATAAATGGACACCATATGACAGTATATAGCCAATCAGATTGTTTGATTTTCAACACCTGTTATTTCTATAACATATGGAAGCATAGACATGATTAGACTCGAATCATAAAGGATGTTCACTGAACACAAACTTCATAGTAAACTGCTGCCCACTAGAAAATGAGCTAAGATTCCCAAACTCACTTTGAGATTCATCTTCTGGTCTCTAACAGTGAATGAGCTAGTATTGGATTGATTTAGTAGCCATTTATATCTATGGTCTGATTTAGAAGTATTTAAAATAACCTGATTTTGTTTTATTTGCAATACAGTAAGTCTGTTTTGGTGTCATCCAAACTGCAAACAAACAACTTGGGTCACTAGTGCTTTGGTAGACAGACCTGTTTGCGATAGCCTGTCATCGGTCGACGCAATTAGGTGGTCCGACAACTGCAACCAGTTTGCTTGTCACAGCAGCAACTGGTTGTTAGAGCGCCTGCAGGCAGAGCACCACATGACTGCTGCGCCCCCTGCATGAGAAATCGCTGCCGTGGAGGTGATTATAACAACTTTCGGGGGGTATGGGGGGGGCAACCCCCCGCAAAGACCACGGACGTGCCCCAGTGCATTTCGTGCACTCGAGGTTAGGCAGCACAGTATCTGGTGCCGCGATCGCAGTTGTCATTGTGCAGTCGCCCTAATATACGGCGACATTTTTTCATGTTGAACCATATGGGGTGAACTGTTTGCTGCAAATTGGATCCCCCTCCTCAAAATGTTTTATTAATTTTTAAAAAACAGTTCATAATTTAAATGTGTTAACTGTGTTATGGTGTTATGGATTTGTCTGCCAGTGCTTTCAGCAACAAGAACAGCTGCCTGTTTCAATTTTGCATCAGAGACATACAGTTCTTACTATATAAATCGTGTTCTTGTAGGTGAGTGCTAGTGGCAGATGCAGAAACCAGTCCTTTCTCCCTTTTCTCTTAATGTAAAACCTGTGCTCATTAGTTTGACATGAGGGAATACTTTCTTCTCCATATAACTTTATATCCCCATAACCATTGCCACAGGTATCTGGCCCCTCATCTCCCTAAGGCAACCTCCCTGCTCTGACACCAGTTGACAATCAAGTGGCGCAGTGTTCGTGGGTACTAAGGGGGTCACCACTGTGCCGCTGTTGTGTTTTCTCCCTGGTTTTCTGCCTGCCATTCCTCTGCCCTCGAACATGGTACACACTATTATCAAGATCTGCAGCATCCCTGTGGAAGAGACAGAGCCTCTTGGCCTGTCACAGGGGTCACTGCGGAAGTGGAATGTGGTGTCTTCCTCTCCTGGCCAGGAAGCACTTCCATCGCTTGCCTGTCAGTGCAGTGGTAGCAGTACCACTCATGGCATCTGCGACACAGGTTCAGGAATGAACCCAAGTCATCAGAGGGCAGGCCAGGGTAGGAAGAGGATCTAGCATTCCACTCCCAGCAGATACTTTCCTTTTCAAGGGAAGGAGTATGTATTTTTTGCCACATGACTGCCATCTTGGTGACCATGGATGGAAGCGCAGGCAGGGAGCTCCTGAACGGGAGTTGGAAACACCAGTTAGCTCGAAGGAATGCCGCCTGTCCTTGTGTGGACACATACATCAGCAAGCCTGATCCAACATCTCTGAGGGGAGAGGGAGAAAAATCTGTAAACCCACAAGCGTGGCATGATGAGACATTACTGGTACTCTCAGGCCCTGACATGCCAACTGCCTGCCCAATTCCCAGAACTATGTTTCTTGTGGGGCCTAGCCAACTCCCCTCCACCCCACCTTGAAGGAGAATGTCTGAGGTAAGCAGAGGTGGGGTAAGAGATAAAAAAAGGTGTGGATGGGGCTGGGAGGTCACCGACATAGTTGCAGATGAGGACAGCTGCACACAGAAGGGGAAAAACAGAAAGTACGAAACAAAAAGAAGCGCTGCCATCTGCAGCATCACTAGCCATGGGCCACCAGACAAGCAGAGACCTTGACTTGCTCCCACACCAGAGTCATCAAGACTTTGGTACTGTTGCTCAGAACCTTCTTACAATATTTAAAAAAAAAATGTATTGACTTGCAGGAAATACCTAATAAAAATTCCTGTCACCTCAAGAAGACAAAGCCTTTAAGGGATGCTTTTTTTTTTTTAAGGATCCATCGCAAGTTAGATGTGACAGCCTTAGGACTGAAAACAATTGTTCAATTGTGTTTACTCCTTCAATGACGCTGTGCTTGTTCTTCCTTGTAGACACACCCAGGAAAGCATGAACCCAGAAGATGAGGTTGATGAGTTTCTAGGTCGTGCAATTGATGCCAGAAGTATCGATCGTTTGCGATCAGAACATGTCCGCAAATTTCTTTTAACATTCAGGGAAGCCGACTTAGAAAAGAAGGTAATTTTATGCTAATTAGGTTACAAATACTTAATTTTTTCCAATTGATTCTCTGGATAACTTCCCCCACGCCTCTTAACACTTAGCCCTCCAAGTGCTGTGAACTACAGCTGCTGCCCATGTTGTAGCCTCAGAGTTTTAACATGGATATAAACTGCACTACATAGAAGTTCTACATTCCTGGTTTTTGCTCCATCAACTTATCAGCATGGTTTGTGTCATTGTGGGGTATTACCACAGCTTGGGTGATGTAGCATGAGGCAAAGCCGAGTGTCTTAATGCAGTAGTGCAACGAAGCGGGGTAAAAAATGTGACCCTACACTTTTTTTTCATTATAAAAGAAACTAGGCATCTTCCAGTTCTGTTTGGTGGTAAAATGTTTCTAGTTCCTCAAAATTTAAATATTTTATAATTATTTAAATTTAGTTTTTTCTCATAAAAAAAGATGGTCACCACATTTTTCTTAGAAATACCATTGTAGGCCAGGTACAGATTATGATTAGGAAAAAAAAAAAAAAACTTACCGCTGCACAGCATAGGAGGTATGTAGAAAAGTAGATTTGTTATGTATGCTAATATTTTTAGTAACTGTAGCAGAAACTATTTTTTTTTGGGGGGGGGGGACAGTTTTCGTTACACTACTGCTATAAATTATCTCAGAAGTGATGATGCTGCAAAGTACACCCTTCCTGGAACACATTGTTATGATTATGCAAAGGAACCCAGTTTAAAAAAAATATAAAATATAAAAAAAGTGAATTTTTTTTTAAAGAAAATGAAAACTGAGCAGAATGCAACAATTCAGCATTCCAAGCAGTGGTATCATGCTGGGATATTGCCCAGGTGCTAGTCAGTCAGTAATACTGCAGCATGCAAATGAGCCATTACATAATGAGCCATAATACACAACAGGGGGTGTATTATCATGTGATAACACCACACCTCAGATCAGGCATGACAAAGGATTGCATGTTGAACTATATTAAAAATAAATTCAAGGAAAAATGTATTTATCCTGCACTCCACACACCCCAATGCCTTAGCCACTGATTAGGCTTTTCATAAGTAAAAACAATTTTTACTAGCAGTACTACTTACTTTAATTTAGCTTGGTAATTAGCGTGATCAGGGAATCAGGCAGCTGCTGCGTGGTACCATTTCAAGTTACAGTGCCACTCTGCACCACTCACTTGTATTGAAAAGCATACAGGCGAGCAGTGCAGAGCCGCATTTGACCTGAAATGGTACAGAACAGAAGCTGACATGTTAAATACAGCTTTCCTTTATCGTAGGCTGCCTGTTGCCCATTGAGCTGGTGACCTGGGTTTGGAGGTGTACTGAAGTCATGCAGAGTGGATGTCCAGATCCAGCACTGCAGCAACCCCTGTGGTGGGCCATGAAACTTGCTGTCCCCTGGGGCTCCGTTGCAATGTCCGAGTCCACCACTGGGCACTGCAGTGCCATGAAGTGCGTAGAGGGTGGGCTGGGGGAAACAAACAGGGGAAGTACACTCTGAGGCTGCATGAATGATAGCTGGGGTACACGCGGGCCCCATGCTACAGAGCCCACCACCCACAGGCTGTTGTCAGGTTAGTGGTCGATGGGGCAGAGTGGTCACACTAGCCTGAGGATGGCAAGGACAGGTGCTGGAAGGGGCAGAAAAAGTAAGATATAAAAAAATGCTACTTTAAAGCAGCAGTATTTGTTAGTTGGCTTTTTTTTTTTCTTTTTAGCAAACATGTATTTCAGACACCCTTAGATTCATCATTAGCATATGTTTAATTTCCTCAGATATTTTTAAAGCAGCTTTAATTACTAATTTTGTAGTTACTGACACAAGCTAGTAAAGATGTCCACCACCGTTCATTTTAAAACTTTCTTACTCTCAGGTTACTTTTTGACTGTGCAGACTAGAGTCATACTGTGAATACAGTATATTAGGATGGTGCTGGCTTACATTTCTGATGGTAAATAGCACAGCATGACGCCAAGTCTAATTTATTCATGGTGGGTGTGGCAAGCAGGAGAACTTCAAAATCTCAAAGTCACAAATTTCAATCCAGGAATGAAATAAAATGAAAAGAAAAATAGTTATATTAAGGTACATTATTATTTAAATAAACTGTAAATTCAAATTGTTTTCCCAGTGGTGCAGAGGGTTGAGGTGCTGTATGCCACACCTCGTGCCACACTGGCGACCTGGGTTCAGGAACGAGCTCGGATTGGCGATGGGGAGGGAGAGGACGTTGAGTGGCTGCCAGCTGGAAGCTCTCCTCCTTGGGAGGGTTTAAAAGGGGCTTCTCGGTGATTGGCTGCCACCCAGTGGAGGCTGGGTGGTAGTGTCGCCTCTGACAGCTCGGTGCTAGACCATGGGGAGGGCGGATGGGGATGGTCTGGAGTTGTGGTGCGCATGCTTGCCTCCACGTGCATGCGATGCTGCATCTGGGGTCCCAGGTAAACTGAATGGGGAAAAACAGGTGGAAAAATCGGGGGGGGGGTCACTGCATGATGAAGCCTCTGGGCCGGCTGTGGAGTTTTGCTCGGACGCGCATCCCGAAAGACCCCAAGTCAGGCAAGGGTGGCAGAAGACAGCAGTGACCTGCCGCGGCGAATAAAGAAAGTTGGAAAAAAAAACAAACAAAATTGTTTTTTGCTGACAATACTGCTGCTTTAGTGAAGTGCCATGTTTCCTGATTCCTGGCCCCAGCGGCGGTGACAGGAATCAGACCTGTAACCTGTGTCTGCAGAATGTCAGTTTACCAGTCCTTTGTCTATCCTTCAGTGCCAGGCTTTGTTTTCTGGTGTTACTGAACAAATAACCTCACTCCTTCACCTCAACCAACAAACACACACCTTTTTTCAGGCTTCCCTTTTCTTGCTAAGACAGATATTATATTGCTGACCTTCCCACTTGTGCAGTTACATAGTTGTTGCTATAGTAAGGGTGGAATTATCAATACGATTTCCCACTGGGCCAGTGGCGGAGCCAGGTTCGGGAGCATTTGGGAGCCAGGGGGAGCCATTCAGTTAATCATGGGCTCCACAATGGGCACTAAACATTGAACAAAGATAGTGGTGGGGGACCACTACTCACACTGGGGCAGCCAGGAGGGGCGACCACCCCAGCCCCGCCCCCACCACTGTACTGGGCTCTCTGACATTTTGTTTTTGAGTGTAACCCAATGTAGTCATTTGCAGAACCATCAGCTCTGAATCAGTTCGTAGCATCTGAGATATTTAACACACTCTGATACTACAAAATAATGTATCTCAGAGATGTATGATTTTCCCAGTGGAAACCACTTGGAAAATGGCACAGGTCTCCCTTGTGTATGTACAGTAAGTGTCTTAGGTGTCACTTTTGACAGCAGCAAAAAAACAAGTAAGAGTAGCACATTAGCTGAAACTACAATTAATTCTGAAAAGCAGTCATATTTTACTTTTTGGCTGTGAAGCACTTCCACTTGCTGGTTAGATTTTCTACCTGACGATGCTAGGTGGGATGTGTGGAACAGCAGTATAGCATAGTAGTTAAGAGCACTGAGCTGCAATGCTGGAGACCTGGGTTTAAAATCACACAGCCATCTCTTGCATACTGTGTCACCATGAGCAAGTCACTTAACTTCCCTGTGCTCAAGTCGGCCTGGTGGCGCTGAGGGTTGAGGCGCTGAATGCCACACGTCGTGCCATGCCAGCGACCCGAGTTTGGGAATAGACTCGGGTCATGGAGAGTCGGCAGGGAAGGGAGGGGATCGAGTATCTGGAAGTCTGCTCTCCCCTCCCGGGGTGGGTTCCAGGGTATGCGCAGCTCCGTTGCGGCTCCTGGTGGAGATCAGAGGCCCACCGTACAGGTAGTAGGGCTTGACGCTATGTCGGGGGTGGAGTGGTGGCGGCTGGGTGCACATAGGTGTGCTGCCAAGATTGCACGTTCATGCTCCAAGGGGGAAACATAATGAGAAAAACCCTGGCGGAATAGTGGAGGTGAAGGGAGCCCGGAGGCCTACCCACATCCAGACTCTCTACCTGCCTCCCTGGAGCTCCAGCTCTGCCGGCTCCCGCGGCTGTCCTTCTAATTACAAATAGGTCGCCATGGTGGGTGAGGGTGGGGTGTCCCCCAGGGAGGTAATCCAAGGGGCTGGTCAAGCCATAGGACCGCATAGAGACTACCCGGTTGGAGCCCAGTAGAGGAGGTTTCAGGCAGGGAGTAGAGGCAGAAGCTGAGTGGTACTCTGTAGAGTTGCCCTAGGTCCCAGTGAAGAAAGAAAGTTTAAAAAAAAAAAAAAGTCCCTGTTCTCCCAGGACGCATCTCTCGGTGGAAGTTTTCAAATGGGGTCTGAAGGAACACCTTTTTAGAGAAGCTTTTGGGACTTAGTGTTTTCTCCCTTTTATTTGTTGTTTATTTAATGATGATGTTTTTTATATATTTGTATGCCAACTATAATTCCGTTTCATTTGCTTGTATTCTATGCAGCACCCTGAGCCCCAGGGAAAGGGTGCCTGAGAAATAAAGCCTTACTTACTTATATACCTGTGTAAACAAACCTTGGCTTTGTGCGTCTTTCCTGGCCAAAAATTGTGTAATAAAATTAAAATAAAAAATATCACTCGATCTGAAGGCTGATATGTCTGGCCCTTTATCGTTAGCATTTGCTATTTACATGCACCTGCAATGATTGACATTCATTGAGGAGGTCGTGGAAGGCAATTCTGGTGGGGGGTAGGAGAAAGGTGGCTGTTGGTTAACTAGGATCTGCAGCTTATCCAGTAGGTAGGGAAATGGGAAGACTAGGTGGGCCAAGCGCAGGGGCGTAGCTATAAGGGTGCAGGGGGTGCAGTTGCACTCGGCCCATGAGGTTTGAGGGGCCCAAATCATAATTTTGATGTTTATTCAAAACCAGGGGGGCCCTATAACATACCCTTGCACCCAGGCCCTTTGGGAATTTGCTACGCTACTGACCAAGCGGTCCTTATCTGCTGTCAAGGTCTTTGTTCTATGTCATCAATTGATCTGCATCAGTTTGGCATCTGTTCAAATTTACATGTAACTGAATCCATTAGATGTTATGTGGATGCAATTATACTTTAAATATGTAAACTGCTGCCATGTAACAGTCAGCTGAATCTACTGAATGAACATTGACGCAGGGAACTTGTGAACATTGATTTATTTATTTATGGATTGATTAATTTGAAATTACTCTCACCAGCATAACCACATGAAATACAGTATCTCATTGTCATGGGAGTCCCAGGGAGGGACAGCAGCAGTCCACAGGTTAACATGGTCCAGCAGGAACAGTTGTATACACAAACACTTGAAAATAAACTTGGCAACTTATCATCTGACGCTACAGGCCACAGAAGTATTAGCAGTCAGTGCAAAGTAACTTTGGTTTGCATATTGCATCACCGTACAGCATCCCCACATCCATTACCTCTGGGTTACGTCCACCTCATAGGCTGCAGATACACATGAAATCAGATTTGAAATCCTACCTGCCTAGGTCCCCTTCCTTCCCACAGGTCTTCAGATCATACATGTGCATCGCAGAGGTTGCAAGCATATTGCCTAGCTCCAGACATTGCCATTAAGGTAAGATACTGATATTCCAATTGATTCAATATATATATACTACTGTAATACCTATTAGCAGGGTACACCTTTAAACTACTCTGCGATGCAAGATAATTAAACAGATCAGATGGATTGTAACTTTAAGGATAACCAGCAAACCTAGCTGCAATCAGAACCCAGTAAGTAAGACAGTACTTTAGCAATAACCAGCAACGTAACTTAAACTAGATGTACATAGGAGTCAGACTCTAATTATCTGCAAGTTAGCAAGCCAATGAAAGATGCAGCATGGTTACTCAAGATCTACAGTATCAATGAAACCTTCTTATATTTTGCTTATGCATTGTGGATAAGGAAATGCTTACGGTCCCCTATGTGGCTTGATATGCATGCTGTGGGTACACCGAGTACACAATCAATGAAACCTTGTTACGTTTTGCTCCTGCATTGTGGATAAGAAGATGCTTACAATTCTCTAAGTGGCTTGATCTGCATACTGCGGGTACACCGAGTACACTAAATTACAGACGACTAGACAGCATCCCTCTCAGTGTGTTTAATAATAATAAATAATATCTTTATTTTTAAGGCGCCTTACAAAAAATCAAGGCGCCATACATAAGATCAAACAAATTAAATAAAACATTTAAAACCAAGCAAACATCAATATACTAATACAGGCCAACTAATCGCTTCCATAAGCCTGGTGCCATAAATAAGTCTTTAAAGCTGATTTAAAACTTTCCACAGTCGTGCACTCCCGTAACCGAGGTAGAGAATTCCATAATGTGGGAGCAATGAACTTAAAAGTTTTGGCTCCCGAAGATTTCAAACGCACCTTAGGTATCTCTAGCAACCCCTCACCGGTCAAGCGAAGCGATCGTCCTGGGCAGTAGGGAACCAGCAGCTCTTTCAGATAGTCCGGGCCCAGTCCATGTAGGGCCTTAAAAGTCAGCAAGCCAACTTTAAAGGTGATCCGACACCAAACTGGCAGCCAGTGCAGATCGCGCAGCACTGATGTAATATGACTCGATCGAGATGATCCCGTCAAAAGCCTGGCTGCTGCGTTCTGCACCAACTGCAGGCGGTGGATTTCAACCCCTGAAAGCCCTAGGTATAGGGAGTTGCAGTAATCTAAGCGAGAGGACACAAAGGCATGAACCAAAACAGGAAGGTTGCTGGACAGAACCAGATGCTTAATCCTGGAGATATTCCTTAGATGATAAAAGGAGGATTTGACGACAGCCGACATTTGCGACTGCAGGGTCAATCCTTCATCAAAAATCACCCCCAGGTTTCACACCTGGTTAGAGATCAGGAGAGGGACTCCTCCGAGAAACAATCCAGAGGTTGACCCACTACCCAGACCTCCTGTCCAGCGACCAGGTTCCACAACCATCACCTCAGTCTTATCAGAGTTCAACTTCAGCCAACTCATATCCATCCACTCCTGGATTTCTTTGAGACAGTTGTTAAAGACCAAGAGAACACTACCCTGGTCAGGTGCAAAAGACAGGCAGAGCTGGGTATCATTGGCATAACAATGAAACCTCAGCCCATGTCGTCTTACAATGTCTCCAAGGGGTAGCATGTACATTGCAAACAACATGGGTGACAAAACCGAACCCTGAGGGACCCCACAAAGCAGACACTGGATCTGAAGAAAATACTCCAGATACCAATCTCTGAGTTCTTCCAGTGAGGAATGATGTAAACCACCAGAGGACAGATCCAGTTATTCCACAGATGTACCTCAGACGGCTAAGTAGCAACCCATGGTCCACGGTGTCAGATGCTGATGATAAATCCAGAAGAACCAAGATGGAGCAGTCCTTCTGATCTCTCGCCATCAGGAGATCATTGAGCACCCGAAACAGTGCTGTCTCGGTACTATGTCTCTTCCGAAAACCAGACTGGAGGAGCTCATAGATGTCATGGATGGTTAAATTGTCCTCCAGTTGTGCTGCCACTACTTTCTCAATCACCTTCCTTAAAAAAGGGAGGTTCGAGATCGGCCTGTAGTTGGCGTGGTAGTTTGGGTCCAAAGTAGCTTTCTTCAAGAGTGGTATCACTACTGCCTCTTTCAGAGAGTTATAAAACTCCCCAGATTCCAAGGAGCACCAAACTATCTGTGCTAGGAATGGACCGATAACATCAAGACAACCCAATATCATAAAGTCGGTCCAGGATCCATACTACAGCATGTAGGGTGCACATCCTGGATGATCCACATGAAACATAGAAACATAGACTTTGACGGCAGATAAGGACCGCTAGGCCCATCTAGTCTGTCCATTTCCCTACCTACAGGATAGGCCGCAGATCCTAGTTAACCAACAGCCTATATCTTCCTGCCCCCTACAAGAATTGCCTTATGTCTGTCCCATGCATTCTTGAGTTCTCCCACAGTTTTAGACCCCACAACTTCCTCAGGAAGGCTGTTCCATGCATCCACTACCCTCTCTGTGAAATAATACTTTCTCACATTGGCCCTAGGCACGCCCTCCTTCTATCTTTTAAATTGTGTCCCCTTGTTCTTGCAAGTCTCTTTTTCTGAAAGATGCTACCCTCTTGGACTTTGTTGATTCCCTTGAGGTACTTGAAAGTTTCTATCATGTCCCCCTCTCTCTTCTTTCCTCAAGGGTATACATATTAAGCTCCTTTAGTCTCTCCTCATGGCTTCTCTTGCAGACCATGCACCATTTTAGTTGCCCTCCTCTGACTGCCTCTATCCTGTCTATGTCCTTGTGGAGATGGGGTCTCCAGAACTGGACACAGTATTCCAGATGGGGTCTCACCAACTGTCTGTACAGAGGGATAACAACTTCCTGTTTTCTGCTGCTGATGCCTCTCCCTATACATCCCAGTATACCCCGGCCCTCCCTACTGCCTTCTCACATTGCTTGCTAACCTTAAGGTCATCTGATAGGATTACCCCAGGTCCCTTTCCTGTTTTGTTGTTGTTACTACCTCCCCACCCATTGTGTATTCTTCCCTGGGTTCTTGTTTCCCAGGTGCATTATTTTGCACTTTTGCATTGAATCCTAGCTGCCATCGTCTGACCATTCCTCCAACCTTGCCAAGTCCCTTTTCATCCTTTCCACTCCTTGTATCAGCCCTGTTGCAGATCTTTGTGTTATCTGCAAAAGGCATACTTTCCTTCCAGTCCCTCTGCAATGCCACTGATGAAGACATTAAAAGGACTGGCCCAATACTGAACTCCTGCGGTACCCCACTAGTAACCGCCCTTTCTTCAGAGTGGACTCCATTTACAATTACCTTCTGTGTTCTGTTGTCCAGCCAATGTTTTACCCAGGCTACCACCCTGGGACCCACTACCAGGCTGGTTAATGTGACTAATAATCTTTTGTGTGGGACTGTGTCAAATGCCTTGCTAAAGTCTAGGTAGGCCATGTCCACAGCCCCTCCCTAGTCTACTACTTGGTCACCCAGTCAAAGAAATCTATTAGATCTGCCTGACATGACCTTCCGCTGTGAACTCATGCTGCCTTGGATCCTGTGCTCCACTGGCCTCTAGGTACTCAACTATTCTTTCCTTCAGAGTGACTCCATCACTTTCCCTACCACAGAGGTCAGACTGGCAGGTCTGTAGTTTCCTGCCTCTGTCTTGGTCCCACTTTTGTGAAGGGGAATCACATCTGCCTTCCTCCAGTCCTCGGGTACCACACCATCCTCCCATGATTTATTAAAAAGAGTAGCCAGTGGTTTCACTAGTTCCTTCCTTAATTCTTTTAGAATTCTGGGGTGAATTCCATCAGGACCCATTGCTTTGTCCACCTTCAGTTTTAGGAGTTCTTGCAGAACCCTTTCTTCTGTGAAAGGACTGGGATCGACCCCCCTATCAAGAGTGCTTCTGTTAATTGGATTAGGCACTTCCCCCTCCTCTTTTGTGTCATCCATGAAGTCAGGGCGGCTGAAGGTACTCCAGGAAAACTGAGGGACAGTGACCTCACGCTGATCACAAGCAACACCCAAAGAATGCCCTGGTTGGAGCCCTGCCCTGATGTCAGCCACCTTATCAGCAAAGAAACAAGCAAGCTCATCGCACTCTATTTGCAAAAACGCTTTCCGAACCTGGAGACAAGCTGGGTTGCACAGTCTGTCCACAGTACGGAATAGCTAGGCTGGTCGATTCTGAGCTGCCACAATCTCCCTGGACAGGAACTCTGCCTTCTTATGGGTGATTGTGGATTGATAGACTTGATAATGGTCCATCAATCTAAGGCGGTCGGCATCAAGGGCAGATTTCCGCCAGTAACGCTCTAACCTTCGTCCTCGTCGCTGCATCTCCCTCAAAACCCCATCAAACCATGGGGATCAAGGGCGAAGGGAAAGGGGACGAACTCGGACTGGAGCAATCACATTCAGAGCCCCTGAAATGGCCTTATTATCAGCCAGCACGAGGGTCTCTGGGTCACTGCTTGCCACAGAGAGGGGACGATAAGTCAAGTGCCGCAGATAGGCTCTGAGAACTTATGTCTCGTAAAGGGCGGTAACTGACCATCTCCACAGGGGAAGGCCTCCTGGGGGGGGATGCTAAAACTAAACCCCACGGTGTAATGATCAGAACACACAACAGGTTCCACCCCCAAATTGGAGGCCTCGTTCCCTAGGAGGAAAACCAGGTCAAGGGAGTTACCATGCTTATGTGTAGCAGTGGTAACCACCTGTGTGAGGCCCAGAGATGTCATTAACTGGAGGAAGTGCTGTCCAAATTGCGAGAGTTCGTTGTCGATCCACTCACACTGATTCCCCCCCAGGCCTGAGAGCCCCTTGCGAGCGGCTCCAGTGCCCCATGCTCAGGTCGAGTCCCCTTGCGAGCGGGCTCACCTTCTTGCACCTGGAACTGTCCGGAGAAGCTCCCTTCTGAGCGGGCCCTCCACCAAAATGACCCCTCATCAGACACTCAAGATGCTCACCACACTGGGAGCAATCCTACTTGCGGGCGCACTCACCACCTTCTCCCTCAAGTCCTCTGCAGCAAGACTGACTTCCCTCATGCCGTAGCCGAAAATGGAACGCTGGCTCTCTCTCTCTCTTCAGCCATGCACGATCGAGAACTCTGCAGATCCATCCTCCAGCACTCAAGGCCGACCAGAAGCTCTACGGACTCCCCGCCATCTTGCAATGGCGTCCGTACACTGCAACCCCGGCAGCACGTCGCGCATGCGCTGAAGGACTCTTCCGTGCATGCGCACACAGCAGCCCCACAAGCAGCAATCCTTGAGGCTACACGGTGCAGTTACTAGGCACTGCGCCTTCCAGCACCACAAACAGGGCACCTACAAATGGGCCAGCGAGTCTAATAGTGCATGGAAGGTGCACACAGTTACTCTCTGAGCAAGTGATCTCCTTTTAAGGGGATACAACCTTGTCTGTGGGCATAGCACACCACAATGTGGGCAGGCAGATAGAGAGACACTGCCATCTAAGGGTCAAAGCAATGACATGCCACTGCCACCTAAGGAGCTACGTAATGGCAATGGGGGATAACACGCTACCCTGAGTACAAATAAATAAATAAACTGCAATGTCACAAACTGTAAATTACTCATTAAGTGGCACATCCCAAGGTTATTTCAAGTGCCTAACTAAACCACTTCCTCCTTATGTCCCTCCCACCCCCGCCTCTGTTTCCACAGATATAAAAAGAGATGGCCAAAATAAAGAAATGCAATACCTGCCATATCACCATTCTGGGCAGCCAGGCAGGATCACTGTGCCCCACATGCTCCATTCAACAATCTGATCCTGGGATCGTTAGTGACACAGATATGGAGCAGGAGTCTGATCCCCATGAGGACTCCCACGCGGAGTTACCCTCCACAGTGGAGGATTTCTTCAGGGCACAACAGGCGGTAATGCTAAAGATTCTCGAGAGAATGGAAGCACTATCCAAAAATAACAAAGACAATAATACAGACAAAACCAGGAGAGATCATGACAGACAGGCACTCTTGGAGCCCCACACACAGGGAGGTCCAGAGCCAGATAAACCACATAATAGTGATTCCACTCATTAGCGCAAAGCAAAAGAAGGATGAGGCCTTCCCAGTATGTGAAGCCCTCACAGAGGTCATAGAAAAGGAATGGCAATCCCCCGACCCATCCAGAATCTCAGAGAAGTGCACCTTTGACAGGTTCTACCTGGTGCAAGAGGACGCAAATAAGTCATGGTGCACGCCACCCTAAGGCGATCACCAGATTACAGGACTATGCAAGAGAACAGTCCTCCCCTCAGTAATCACTACACCACTACGTCACCCCACAGACAAGAAGATGGAGGAAATCCTAAAGAAATCATATGAGATAACAGGTATGGCTTGCAGGGCCAACACCGCTGCAACATACACCTCAAGAGCACTTGTCACCTGGTTAGAGGAGCTAGCCTCCTCCCTAGAGCCTAACTCAAAGCTAGCAGATCTGGCAGTGTATGCCATCCATGCAGCCAAATATACTGCCGATGCATCCATCGATGCACTAAAAATGCTGGCTAGACTGGCCGCACTAAGCAGTAAAACTAGGCGCCACATATGGCTCAAAATATGGAACACGGACTCTGAATCAAAGACAGTGCTCAGCAGGTTGCCTTACAAGGGAACATTGCTGTTCGGAGAGAGGGTTTAGAGAATTACGTAAAACAGAAGGGAGACGGAAAAACACTAGATGAGGACAAGCCCTCCACTAGTACTTACCTACCCACATTCTGGGGAAAGTTTCGCCCATTCTGAGGTAGGCAAGATAGAAGGCAAACCTCCCAATACTCATAGAACAAAACTTACTCTTTCAAACCCTCATACTTCAACAACGCCTCAAGAGGCAGAGCAAGAGGACAATACCAGAGGGGGAGATACCACTCTACTTTCAAGAGAGGAAAACTCAGTTTACATTGACTACTACGCTACTCAATGACCAGTGCCCATCCATCACCCACTCATAGGCACAAGACTCCTTCAATTCTATCACAAATGGCAGCAGACGGCCACAGACAAATGGGTCCTGGAGGTAGTCTCACGGGGATACTTTATAGAATTCCTTCAAAAAACCCCTTTCACACAGAAGGGTCATATCCCCAGTCTCCCGACAACCCTAGAAGATACGGGCAGTACAATCAATGCTCAACTCATTGCTAACTAACAAGGCCATCACGGAGATACCGCAGGACCAAATAGACCAGGGCATTTACTCAGTATTCTTCCTGGTACCCAAGAAAACAGGAGACATGAGACCGGTCTTAGACCTCAAGTTCGTCAACTGATTTATACAATACAAAAAATTCAAAATGGAAACACTATAGTCCACCCTACGAGCAGTTCGGCCTGGAGACTACCTAACATCCATCGACATGAAGGATGCTTATTTCCACATACCCATGCGTCCAGCACACTACAAGTACCTTTGATTCCAAATACTCAGCCACCACTATCAATACCAAACTCTACCATTCAGACTGGCGTCAGCACCACGGGTCTTCACCAAGGTCTCAGTTACTCTCACAGCGCAGCTAAGACAACAGGGGATACACATTATCCCTTACCTGGACGACTGGCTGATCCGAGCCAGGAGCCCCTCCATCTGCCAACAACAGACTCAAACAGTAATATCCACACTACAGGCACACAGCTGGGTCATCAACTGGGACAAAAGCAGCCTGAGTCCCAGCCAAACCATAGAACATCTAGGGGCCACGATAGACATAACGTCGGGAAAGGCAAAGCCATCTCAGAAAAGAACGCAAAAAGTGCTGACACAGATGCGGGCACTGACAGTCAGCAGCAAACCAACCCTTCGGGACACACTGCAAACACTGGGATCCATGGCATCATGCATTGGCCTAGTTCTATGGGCCCTATGAAACATGCGACCCCTACAGAATCTGGCCGTACAATAGGGCCATCGCCTACAACACGACCTCACACAAGCAATGCGACTGGACCACAATGTGAGAATGTCACTGAAATGGCGGACCAACAGCCACAACCTAAACAAGGGGACGGAACTACAGAGCCAACACGACGCAGTAATCGAAACAGATGCCAGCCTCCCTGGCTGGGGAGCTACGCTCAACCACACGCCAGCTCAAGGAAGATGGTCCACAATAGAGTCCAGAATGCAAATAAACATCCTGGAGATGAGAGCAGTCTACCATGCTCTGCAACACTTCAAAACACTTGTCAAGCACAAGAGGGTCCTCATCACATTGGACAACAGAGCAACCGTAGCTTACATCTCCAAGCAGGGAGGCACAAAAAGCCCCCATCTACTGCGCGAAGCAAAACGGATACTGGACTGGGCGCAGAAGCACCTAGTTTCTATCTCAGTCGTGCACCTAGCAGGCAAACTCAACATCAAGGTGGACTGGCTGAGCTGCCAACAAATAGCCCCAGGGGAATGGACACTACATCCACACATCTTTCAACGGATCAACGAAACCTGGGGCCCACTGGAGATAGATCTCATGGCTACAGCAAAGAACAAGCAGCTACCAAGATACTACTCCAGATACAGAGACTCGGGAGCCATCAGAGTAGATGCTGTGACCCAAAACTGGTCCTTCCACAAGGCATACATATTTCCGCCAATACCACTCATACAACAGGTACTAAAAAAAATCCAAAAATCAGAAGCGATGGTGGTGATGATTACTCCCTACTGGCCAAGAAAACACTGGTTCTCAGCACTAGTATCCATGCCGATCCAACCTCCATGGTCCCCGTCGCCACGCCCGGACCTTCTAACACAGGGGCCCTTCCGGCACCCAGACCTCAAGCCACTGCAACTCATGGCCTGGCTACTGAAAGGCAGAGACTGTTAAGTAAAGGTTATAACCAAGCTGTAGTCAAAACTATGCTACACTTTAGGCGCGCACATCGACCACCAACTCCTACAAGAGGCACTGGAAGATATTTGAAACATAGTGCAATACACAAGACATCGGAACACAAGCCATTAACATCTCGCATGTGCTACTGTTTCTCCAGCAAGGAGTGGTCAAAGGCCTATCGACTTCCTCCCTCAGAGTCCAGGCAGCGGTCATAGGAGCAGGTATAGGACTCCTAGAAGGCTACACCCCCGGGTCACGTCCGGATGTCCTCAGGTTCCTAAAGGCAGTATCAAACATACATCCGAGGACAAGAGCCACTGTTGCACCCTGGGTTCTTAACCTAGTACTCAAAGCGCTAGCCACGCCCCCATTTGAGCCTATGGTGATAGTAGACCTTAAATGGCTATCCCTCAAAACAATTATACTGCTAGCCATATGCTCTGCCAAAAGAGTAGGAGAAATGAGAGCCCTCTCCTACAAACCTCCCTACCTAATAACACACAACGACGGAGTCACACTAAGAACTACTGCCGCATTCATACCAAAAATTCACTCTCCTTTTCACACAGGCCAACCCATGGAACTGCTGGCCTGGCCAAATCGGGAGGAAACCAAACACTGGTACATGAAGAGAGTTCTACTTGGACAGGACAAACAACTTCAGACAAACAGACAGACTGTTCGTGATCTATACGGGTCCCAAAAAAGGTCAAGCACCAGCCACCTCCACACTGGCAAACTGGATAAAACAGGCTATTACAGAGGTGTACAGATCACAAGGGGTCACTCAACCTCAGGGGATAAAGGCCCACTCCACCAGAGCAGTGGCTGCTTCTTGGGCAGAAAGGAATGAGGCCTCTATACTGGACATTTGCAAGGCTGCCACTTGGTCATCAGTCCATACATTCACCAGACACTACAGACTAGACATAGAAAACGTAGATAGAGCAAATTTTGCATGTGAAGTCCTATCAGATGTCACCGAGCCTTAGCCGAACAGTCATCTGACCCTCCCTCGTTACTTATTCTATCACACTGCTTCTTACAACCCAGAGGTAATGGATGTGGGGATGCTGTACGGTGATGCAATCTGCAATGGTAGTTTACTCACCTGGTAAAGGTGATTGCATGAGCATCATGTTACAGCATCCCCAGTCCCACCCGGGCTAGCGGATGGCAGTACAGCTAACATGATTACTGGCTACAAGAACCAAACTTCCAGCGTACCCAGGCTAGACACAGTAGCATGTAAATAATAGGAAATAAACACCGAAATTATGAGCACCCAGTCTATGACTCAGCCCATTATTACAGCACAAGGCCCATCTCAGATGCAGGGCCCAAGTTCACACACATATTACAGTAGAAGTTGTTGTATCATAACCTTTATTCCCACAGCTTAACAGCACACATCACAGCATTGGAAAACATCGAACTGGAGACCTGTGGGAAGGAAGGGGACCTAGGCAGGTCGGATTTCGAATCTGATCACATGTGCATCTGCAGCCTAAGAGGTGAACGTAACCCAGAGGTAATGGATGTGGGGATGCTGTAAGGTGATGCTCATGCAATCACCTTTACCAGGTGAGTAAACTACCATTCCCGTGCTGCTGTGAACCGATTGAAAGGTGATCGATGGACTTCAGTTGCCGATTCAAATAGTCAGTGGTGTGCAACTGATTCGGGTCTACATGACTTCTGTAATAAATTGAAAGTACATGTCCATTTACCTTTAATCAATTCAAGTGTCCATGTAAGTGGGGCCCCAGTATTGCCGGGTAGAACATCTTCTAATCAGGAAATAAAGAACAATTCTTTAGAAAACAAACCTGGTTACTTTTAAAAATTAATAATGTTATCTGCCTGCTGTTTGTAGTAGTACAGTGCTAGCTCAGTAACTGTAGACAATGTTGCCATTTTGTGCCTTCTTTTGCCAAGGCAAATGTAAGATTTTTTCTTTCTCTCCTGCACTTATCTTTGATTTCCATGTCATTATACAAGTGACATTGCAGTGACGTCATCTTTTCTGTTTTTGCCTTGCAGTATTCCAAGCAGGTGGATGACAGGTTTGGGGCGTACGTGGCCTGTGCCTCTCTCGTCTTCCTCTTCATCTGCTTCGTTCAGATTACTATTGTACCCTAGTGAGTGAAACATTCCTTAATGTGCTTCGTAAACTGCTTTCTCAAAAAGTGGTTAGCATGCCAAATTCTGAGTGGAAATAAAATATTTCAAGTGTAAAAAAAAAAAAGTAGAATGTTGAGAGTTTGTTCACTGCGGTATTACCTCTTAAGTTAAAGATGAATAGTCAACACTAAGAACCCCACACCCAAGCGTGCAGCTGGTCCCAATTTGCACTTTGCGTGCAAAAACATTTTGTTTTTGTACTTCTGGTTTACTGTGGTATGGTAGATTGTATCAAACTAATTTTACTGACTTGCAAGCTGCCCTTTTCTACAAATCCCACACTCCCCTGTAGCTGACATCAAAGGAGGAGTACTGCAGCAGTGAGAGAGATTCAGTAGCCAGTAGTGCATGTTACAATTTGAACAATCTCTGATCTTTTGTTTGCTGATCCCGCTGTCCTCCCTGGGCCAAGTATAGTCCCAGAGGATGTACTTAGTCCCGGGAGAACAGTAAGATCGGCAGATATAAATGCTCTAATATGTACCGCAGGCTATTGAATCTCCTACTGCTGCAGCCCTCTTCTGATGTCAACTGGAGGGGGTTTTAGGATTTGTAGTTATAGAAAATCAGCTAGCAGGTTAGCAAAATCAGTCTGATGTAATCTACTGTACTGCCGTAATCTTAAGTAGAAAACAAGACAAAACACACACACACACACGAATACAAAGGCCTTTGCACACCAAGTGCATATTGGGACTAGCCTAACACTTGGGTGTGGGGCTCTTACTGTTGACTGTTCCCCTTTCAAAAGTTGGAAAATATTTTACATATAGAGATATGCAGCTGTTTTTTTAAGTATTTGTTTAAACTTCAGATACACGTTAAGAATGATATAAATGGAATAAGAGACATACATGGAATAAGCATCACATGTCATTTCTGTTTTCACTAATAACTTGTAAGAAAGAGCATGTATTTTACCCAGGATAGCCCAACTGATGGAATATCTTATTTGATCCCCCATTCAATCAGTGTCAGTGGCTCAGTAGTTAGTACGCTCACCTCTGGCACCATAGGATCAGTAAGGTCATGGGTTTTTGAAGTGAGAGCTAAAAAGAAGGCCTTCACCAGGTAGAAGGGAAAACAGGTGAAGGAAAACTGGGAGAGTACCTGAAGAAAACAAGGAAACAATAAGAAATGGTCAAGATGCAAAAGGCAGACACAGAGCTACGTGTGCAGAGGGATCGGGGAACAGTTCTTTAGGTATATTAGGGAAAAAAGAATGAAGGAGAAGAGGAATTGTTAGGCTAACAGAGGGAGGTAGGGTAATTGAGGGGAGCGGGCAGAAAGCAGCTGTTCTTAATGACTAGTTTTGCTCTGTATTCACAAGGGAAGACAGAGGGCCTCTGCCAGACAATGACAATTAGGCAGCTGCAAGGGGATCCCTGAGATAAGGCAGCAAGTATTTACCAGTAAAAGGTTTTGGAAAGGGCTAGCAGCCCTAAATATAAATAAGGCCCCCTGGGGCCAGATGGGATGCATCTAAGGGTGCTCAGGGAACTGGCAGCAGAGCTAATTCAACCCTGGTAGGGCTATTCAGTAGCTCAGTTCAGACAGGGGTAGTTCCAAAAGACTGGATGGTAGCAGATGTAGTCCCACTCCATAAGGGGGGAACAAGGAGCAACCAGGTAACTACAAACCTGTCAATCTTGCCTCTATTCTGGGTAAACTAATGGAGACACTAGTCAGAGGACCTCGTAATGGAGAGCAGTGGACTCCAAGTGGCAGGAAGGTCTTGTCAGGCCAACCTGACAGTATTCTTTGACTGGGTAACAAAGGTAGTGGATAAGGGCCGTGCTGTGGATTTATGTTTCTGTATTCTAACAACAGGAATCCAAGCTGGCCCAGTGTTTCTTTCTCTTTACAACTTGTATTTCAGGTGCCTAGAAGTGGTTACTACTGTATTCACATATATATTTTTTTTTTTTTTTAATATTTCAACTTTTATTGATGAATATCATGAATACAGGTGTAAGACACACATCATAGCAGAAATCCTAATGAGCATAACATAATGAGCAATTGAAGACAGACCAATTGTATATAACATATGACAAAATAACAAATATTTCAAAATCAAAAGTGGACAAACTGTAGTTATGATGGGCAATTGACCCCGCTGCAATATCCATGATGGTCACAAATAAAAGTTAAGCAATTAAGCCTATTGTAAGAATAGATCATTTAAGTTTCACTCCAAGTCCATAATCTAGCAATAAGTAGTGTAAAATAAAGACGGAGACTAACAGCAAGATTAAGGAACCATGAGTCAACCTTTAACCTTTGGTGGCGTAAGTGGGTTTTATTCTATTTATTTTTATATATATATATATATATATATATATATATATATATATATATATATATATAACTGGTCAAGCACTTTCTCTCAATGTACTGACCAGGTTGATATTTTCCATAACAACCAGCTGGTTGTTATGACATTCATGAGCCATGCCAGTCAAACTATGCTGCTGCCTCACTGGCCAACATTCTGTATGTGGGGGGCCAAACAGTCTCACAAACTGCTGGAGAAAAATTGCTGGTCTGTTATTATAAAAAAATAAAGATGGGGATGGAGCCACTTAATGCACACCTGTCCAGGATGCTTTGATAAACCCTCTGGCCTGCCCCCTTGGGGTTCATGTAGCATCCCACAACCTCGTGTGCATTAAATTATCATATCAAACCCTTCCCCATCCATTATTCTCTCTCTCTCTATATATATATATATGTATATATATATATATATGTATGTATATATACATATGTATATTTGAGGATAGTTTTACAGTATGACTATCAAGCTTGGGGGCTTGCTTACAATAGGGCCCTGTCCAAGATGGTTAACATATACACAGACAAATGATACAAGACAACAAATTACAGTACACACTGTATATGAATCGGGGCAATTCCACAGTACATCCAGGAATACACTTTCAATTCACTCTGGAATGTTCACAACAATGCTGCCTAGCACTGAGTAGTGGAACAAAGTGGAGCCTTGAGTGCCAGGGCAGTGGTGTTAACATGCCAGAGTGAATAAAAAGCTTATTCCTATGCACCCTCTGGAATGTCCTGTTTATTCTGTGGTCCGTGACTCAAATTGATGTAGCTGGAGAGCCAGCATGATTGACAGCTTCATGGAAAATCACATGGGCTGTGGGAAAAAAAAAAAGATGTTTTGTGTCTGCTGTTGTGGGATCAACTCTAATGTGCATGCCCAGAGTCACGGCTTGAATTTTTACATACAGAATAAAACAAGTTACAGCTCTCATTTTCATTTGGGAATTTCTTTGCACAACTCTGCATCATGACCGGTAAGCGATACAACAGTTTTCTCATATAGTACCAAAAATAACTCACTCATTCATGAATGTGTTTCCCCTCGTCTCCATGCCCTTCTAGCCCGTGGACGCTCGGAGCCGACATTTCCTTCGGGTCAAGTAGAATATTATTTTTTTAAATAATAAGTATCTTGCACTACTGTGCAAAAATCTTGCCATGTATGAACGTAAGAATATAAGAACATTAGAAAAGCGTCGGCAGATGGGGACTGTGCGATCCATCTAGTCTGCCCTAGAAACTACCCCCTCCCTATGCAGCCTTTGTTCTCCTAACTTGTCCTTTATGTCTTTCCCTTGCGAGTTTGAACTCCCTGATTGTCTTTGATACTACCACCTCCTGGGGCAGGCTGTCCCATGGGTCTATCACTCTCTCTGTGAAGAAGTACTTCCTGAGGTTGTTTTTGAACCTTCCTCCTTCCAGTCTCATATCATACCCTCTCGTGCATGCTGCTGTGTTCTGTTGAAATAGATTGCCTGTCTGAGCTGCGTTAAATCCCCTCATGAGTATAGGTTCAGCTCCCCGGGTCTGCCTGAGCTATTTTTATCCGTTCGTGCCCCTGGTGATTCCTTTGGTTCCTCACAGACAGGATGCTGTATGAGTTCTCAGCAATGCCGTTTGGCCTCTCCTCAGCCCCCAGGGTCTTCACCAAGTGCATAGCAGGCAGCAACCTTCCTGCAGTGCTGAGGGATCTGGGTGTATCTGTACCTGGATGACTGCCTGATTGCTGGTTCCTCTCGGGAAGAAGTGGAGCGGTCCCGGGATCTAGCCCTCCAGAGTTGTTTGGCCCTGGGCTTGCTAGTCAACCCAGCCAAGTTGGAACTTCATCCCTCGCAGGTCATCAACTTCATCAGGGTGGAGCTTGACTCCCCGCAAGCCAAGGCCTGACTCCCAGCAGACTGCCTCCTTTGCCCAATTATTTCAGCTTGGAGACTCGTGCCCTGTCGGGGACTTCTGTGACTGCTGGGGTACACGGCATCCTGCACCAGCATGGTCCAGTGGACCTGCTGTGGGATGCGACCCCTCCAGTGGGACTTGGTCCACCAGTGTTCTCAGTACCTCAGTCACCTGGACCAGCCGGTCACAGTGACGCAGCCAGTGTGGCATGCCATCCAGTGGTGGCTTGTCCCTTCTGCAGGAAGGAGTCCCATTCTTCCACGCAGAGCTGATGATCTCTCTGACGACCGATGCATACCTGGTGGGATGGGGAGCCCACCTGGGGGACCACAGGGCCCATGGCTCTGGACCCCAAGGGAGTCCCAATATCACATCAACCTGCTGGAATTCTGTGCAGTACATCTTGCTCTGATGGCCTTCGCTCTATCCATTTAGGGTAAAGTCGTGGAGGTCCAGATGGACAACACCATGACCATGTACTACCTCGAAAGGCCCTCAGTTGTGTCTGGAAGTCCTCCGCACCTGGACCCTCATGCACAACTTGGGTGCCGAATTCCTGGTGATTCATGTGGCTGGAGCCTCCAACCAGCTGGCAGATACCCTCAGCTGAGTGGAAGAGGCATGTCATGAGTGGTCTCTTCACCAGGAGATGATAGACCATCTGTTCTCCCAGTGGGGCACTCCTCTGGTCGACATGTTTGCCTCCCAGGAGAACACAAAGCTGAGGCTGTTCGGCGCCCCCCCCAGTATACAACACTGTTGGGCGATGCCTTCATGAGGCCCTGGAACCTGAGCCTCATGTACGTCTTCCCTCCCTTTCCCCTGATCCACAAGGTGTTGATCAAAGTGCGAAGGGACAAGGTGCAGATCATCCTGGTGGCTCCAGACTGGCCATGCCAGTTTTGGTACCCAGATCATCTCAGTAGCAAGCGTCTGTGGTGCTTGCCCCTTTGCCAGGACCTGCTCTCTTGCTCCTGGGTGAAGGTCCTCCATCCAGACCTTCAGTTTCTGCACATGACAGCCTGGTTCCTGAACAACTAGAGTTCCAGGCTTTGGGTCTGTCCGACGAGGTCCTTCACATTGTCAAGGCCACTCTGAAGGAGTGGACTCACCAGTGCTGTGTCTTCAAATGGAAGTGCTTTTTCATTTGGTATCAGGGCAGGGAGCTAGACTCCCTGTCCTACCCTGTGCCTAGCATCTTGGACTGTTTGTGGTCCCTCTCGTAGTCAGGCCTGAGGTCGACAACCCTCAAGGTGCACCTGGTAGCCATCTCTGCATACCAGGGGTGGGCCAGTATGCTGACGATGGTGCAGGAGAATGTGGTTGGGTGCTTCTTTAAAGGCTTTGTTCACTTGTCCCCGCCGATGCATGAAACGCCACCCCTGGGACTTGTTGCTGGTACTGGCAGTGCTCATGGGCAAGCCATTCAAACTGACACACAGGTGTCACATCTCCCACCTGTGGTAGAAGACCATATTCCTGTTGGCTGTCACCTCCGCCATGAGGATTAGTGAGCTCCAGGTGCTCTCAGTGGAGTCTCCTTATTTGGTGTTTCACAAGGCAAGGTTGTCCTCCACTCCACCACAACCGTAAGTTCTTTCCGAAGGTTGCTTTGGAGTTTCACCTTAACCAGGTGATTACCCTCCTGGTGTACTTCACCAACCCAACCTCGGAGGACGAGCACAGACTCTACATGTTGGACCTGAGGCAAGCTCTTGCTTACTATACAGAGTGTATGGCTGGAGTCTGGGGAGAGGTCACTTTTTGCTGAAGCCACACCTGGTAGACGGCAGCTAAGTGGAAGATTGGCAGGTGGATAGTCTCCTGCATTGGCCTCTGTTGTATGTTGGCTGGTAGGGAGCTTCCAGCAGAGCTAAGGGCTCATTCCACCAGACATACCACTACCTTAGTGACTGCTTCCAGGGATGTCCCAGTCCAGGAAACCTGCAGGGCTGCTATCTGGCAGTCAGTGCACACATTCATCTCCCACTGCCACATCGACCTCGAGTCACACCGGGATGCTGGTTTTGGGGCCTCAGTTCTCCAATCTCTGTTTACCAAGTAGGTTTGTGCACCTCTCCCCCTCCTCCTGGAGAACTGCTAGAGGTCTGCCAGAGTGTGGATGCTGCACCATATCCATGTCCCTAGAAATGAAGGTTACTCTCCTGTAACCATAGATCTTCCACGGGGTGATCTCTTGCAGCAGGTAATACACTTGGGTCATCACCAGAGGTCACTGTGGCGCACGGCAGCTCTATCATTTTGACAACCATACTTCTTGTGTAAGCTGTCTGGGACCCACACACGACACCACCTCCTGCATACATTGCCAGGATTTTAACCAGGCAGCCCATCAACGACGGCTGCAGGAAATGTAATCATATTTAATGGAGCAGAAATTGTCTGTATTGGGAGAATCAGAGGGCTCGTCCCAAGAGCTCCCCATCCACTGATTCTCACAAACGGCACAAAAAAGAGAAGGAGAAGCCCTCCTCAACCTCTGTGTCTAAATGCTCGTCGACGGCCACTGTCACAGGTGTCCCACCGTCAACAATGCGTTCGCACACTGCCTTCTCATCAACGGGGTTTTCACCCTCTCATCGATGGCGCTTTCTGGCACCTACATGGCAGTTTGTGAAGAACCCTTTGTGAGTTCCATCGACATCCCATCAAGAGGAGCTTATCTCCCTTCGACAGTGACTTCATTTCAACATTCTACCATTACTTCCTCAGCGGCCCCGTCGATGAGGGGTCATATTCCAATGGGGAAACCTACTGCATTTGCGATGCATTCTGACCCACCTCCCTCACAGGTGTATTCTCATAGGGGCCAGGCAGACAGGGATCGGGACCCTGGGCTCTGCCACCCAGGTGCAAGACCTGCTCATACTGCATGTCCAAGCCTCTCAACAATCCCCTTGGTTTCCCAGAAGTCCCCTCCCTCCATGGACATTGCCTCAGTGGTACAGCAGATTTTGCAAGCCATTTGGCATACTCAGCCCTCTGATCCAGGGGAGCCGAGTCATCTGTCCCATTTCCCTACTCCTCCACCTAAACGTTTCCAGGGTGACAGAGACCCTTCCCAACCCTGGTCACCTCCCTCATACGTGGATCACTACCTATCAGATGAGGATGAATTTCTGGCAGACTTTACTGGAGATTTGGAGGGTGAGGAATTTCAGGACCTGGATTTCCAACCCCAGTCCCCTCTTTTGGATATTTCTTCCTTAAATAAGAACTTATCCCGCCAGGCGGCTGCCCCTCCTCCTGATGACCTATCCTTCAATGAGATGATGGTCCAAATTCAAAAAGTGATGGGATTCTTTCATTACCGAACATGACAAAAAAAAAAAAGGATATGGCAGACTATCTAGAACTACCAGAGGAGCCAGTCCTAGTGGTACCTCCACATATACAAACCTACCAAAATGCTATGCTTGCTGCCTGGAACCAGTCTTCCACTATTACGGCTGTTCCCCAAAAGGTGGATCGCCTCTACCAGGCTCCTCTGGATCACCCTTTTCTATCCACTACCCCTGAAGCGGATTCAGTAGTGATTGCTACCACTCAGGATCATACTAAATGACCGAAACACATGCGCTCCTTACCTTCTGATAAAGATTACTGTAGGATAGATTTTCTGGGAAAAAAGGTATTCCAAGCAGGTACCAAAAATCTCAGAATCCTAAATTATATGGGACATATGGTCAAATACCAGCATACACTCTGGTCCTTTGCAATAGAATTAGTCAACAATTTCCCTCCTTCACAGGAAAGGGATCAGTTACTGTCTACAGTATCTACTGGCAGTTCCATCTCCTGACACCTACTTCGTTCAGGATATGATGCGGTCAATACTTTGGCCCACATGTCAGCAACTGGCATTCCCTTTCATCGCCATGTATGGCTTCGCGTCTCAGGCTTTACAGCAGATGTACAGCATGTAGTGATCAATGCCCCCTTTAATGGGTCTAAACTTTTCGGCCCAGGTACCCAAACACTGATAGATGATCTCCAGTCTTCAGGACGGACACTGCGTATGTTGCATGACATGTACCATACATCCCAGCCATTGTAGCTCCTCAATCCTCCTTTTATTCTAAAAGAGGTGGAAAACATAGAGGTGGATCCCGAAGTCATTCCCAGCCTTCCAGAACCAACCCCTTTGCCACCAAGGGCTCCCACTCCCACCCTCCTGGGGGAGCTGGTCAGCCCGCCTCCCATCTAGCCAAAATGTTTTTAAGAGGAATGTTACATATTAAGCCACCTATCAGGTGACCCACTCCTCTGTGGGATCTCAATTTTCTGATAGAGAAATTAACTCTTGAACCCTTTGAACCTGTGACCATTTGTGACCTCTGTTTTCTTTCTTGGAAAACACTATTCTTAGTGGCTGTCACTTTGGCTCGCCATATTTCCAAGCTTCATGCCCTCATGTGTAAAGAACCTTACTTAATTTTTCACAAAGAGAGAGTGGCTCTTCATACCAACCCTTCCTTCCTACCTAAGGTGGTGTCTGAACACACCTTAATTCAATCCTTGGAATTACCAGTATATTACCCCGAACACTCCAGTCGAGGAAAATACCTCCTACATACCCTAGATGTCCATCGTATAATGCGATACTATACTAATCGAACTAAATCAATTAGGAAGACCTCTCAACTTTTTGTCACCTTCGCCTCAAACAGGGAAGGTCTCCCGGTCACTAAACAGACCCTTTCCAATTGGCTAGCACACTGTATCACATTTTGTTACACAAAATAGAACAAGCCATTACCAGGGCCTGTCCAAGCCCATTCTACCAGAGCTATGGCCGCCACAGCAGCCTGCTTTAAACGGTCCTCTATCACGGATATCTGCACTGCAGCTACCTGGTCCACAATTCATACTGTCACGAAGCACTACAACTTAGACGTTGCCTCACGCCATAGGACGGCCTTTGGCCGAGCTGTCTTACAAGGCATCCTGTCATAATTCCACCCTTCCCGGGTTTACTGCTTGGGATTCATCCCAAGTGTATTATCTGCTGCCAAGAGATTACCCCATGGAAGATAGTACAGTTATGTAAAACCTTACCGTAACAGTAGATCCTTGAGGGGTATTTCTTGCAGCAGGTACGATCCTGCCCTCTTTTCCCCTCCTTCTCTAGAACAAATTGTGGTCCAGTGACTTAGGGGTTGGGATACGTATGGTACCTTGGCTTCTCAGTCTCTCTTTAGCGAGCTGAACTCAGGGAGGGATGAGGGATACTGGGGACTGCCCACACTTATACAGGAAACAGGAAGGTGATATCATGTGTGGGCAGCCCCTGGAAGAGCTGCTAGAAGAGCTGCCATGTCCACAGCGACCTCTGGCAATGACCCAAGTGTATTACCTGCTGCAACAGATACCAACTGTACTTTTGAGGAGTGGTATATAGTGCACATCTTCACGACCCACCCAACGTTCCCTGACAAGTGGCACAATTGATCCTTCCTTCCAGCATGTATGATCTGATATCATGGGGCGGTGCCAAAGAGGATACCACCAGGGTGGGTGGGAGGAGTTTGACTTGAAGACTTTCCAGCAGGAGTTAAAGGGGAAGGAAGAACAGCCAGAGTGTGGATGTGCATCATATACCACTCCTAGAACTATGGTTACAGGTGAGCAGCCCTCATTTCCTGTGCAAAGTCTTGGTTTTGATTCCGACATCTGCTGCTCCTCTTATGGCCCCCAAATACAGGGGTACCAATAAGCTAAGCCAAGGACCCTCCCTACTCCCTCATCTACTATAGGCTGCAGAGCATAGGAATTCTCCTGGGAAGTCTCTCCATTTAATCCCATGAGACCTAGTGGCTCTTTTCTCTAAGCCTTGGATCATTGAGGTTCCTGTATGGTGAACATGTGAGGCATCTCTCCAACCCTGCATGGCATTTGGTCCTTGAGAGATAGAATCTTACTTATGACACCTATACAGGTATCTGTTGGTCTAGTGGTTTACCCCACTCCCTACCAACATTGCGGATCACAACTCTGGAATGGTTGGTGGAGCAGGCTCTCTTGGAGGTGTGGGGTACTGCATTCCTTCACTAGGCAGACGCTCTCATTGCCACTTTTTCTTCCAATGGCCAGGTGTACCCTTGGTGCATGTCAGTAGAGAGATGTGGCCAAGGAAATCATCTCATAGGGCTGGATTCACTCTGTTATTTGTTGGCTAAGCCTCATTCAGACTCTGCAAAAGTTGTAACATTCCTCTGCGAGACATGATCAAAGGTGCTTGCCCTCCTCTTCGTTGCCATTTACAGCTACCATGGGACCTTGCTAGAGGTGGGTATGAAGAGATTTTCCATGGCATACAGCAAAGTTGCACAGCCCTAGCATCATCTTCTGGGTTTTGGGCCCTAGCATTGGCTCACATATGTCTCCCTGGTTCTGTGCCCAGTCTCTGCGGCTTCATCTCAGATTTCCCTCCTGACCTGGGGTGCTGCTTTTCTAGTGCATGCACCCAAAGATACAGTGTTTTACAGGTTGTAGCAGTCCACTCCTCAAAGCATTCCTACTGAACATGATTTTACTAGGAGTAAGGCCCTTTGGACCTGATTTGGAGTCCCTCATCCTTCGTCTTGTTACTGGCTCTGCCTCAGGTCATCAGACTAGCAGAACACACATCTTTCATGGTGTGCACCATAAGGGATGATGTCTTTTCCTACGGTAGGTTGCAAACCTCTGTCAAGAATGGCTCCATTTGCCTCAATAGAGGAGGCAGGGGTGGAGACAACTGTAGAGATACTCAGGACTGTGAGGACAATTACTCATACTGTGATGTGGCTAACCTTTGGTTAGCCCCCCTAGTCATGGAGAAGCCGGTTGCCATTTATGGATAGGTGAATGTGGACTACCATACTCCACTGGGTGTTTGAAGTTGTGTCTAGTGACTACTCTGTCGGGTGATGACATCCTCTAGTGTCTCTACTCCGTCGCACAACAAAGCAGGCAGATCGCCATACAACACAGTTCCAACTGCACAACAGGGACTGAGCATATACTTCTCTTCTTTTTTTTTTTTTTTCATTTTTATTCAGTATTTATAAAAGACTTTACAAAAATTTCCAAGTAATACAATATACACAACATTTGAGATGCAAAAGTATAATGATAGGTGGGCTATCACACTGATTACCTGCATTACTAGATTTGGGGGGGTTAAAAATTGAATAATAGGTTAACATGCCATTAAATGCTTGGTTGAATAACACAATAAAGTTTGGTGAAAGGAAAAGACAACTGGCAAATCACGTAAACCTAATTATACCCAGTGATCACATGTAGTTCTCCTGGGTCTATATTTAAACCCCAAGCCCCTGGATTAACACTTGCATCTGGTATAATGCAGATTGGATATGATAGGATACCAAACTATTGACAGATCATATGAACCTTTTAACTTTCCCCAGTGTCCAAAAAAAGTCCAGGGTATAACGTACCACCTTAGAGACCCAAATTCTCAATTTGTGATGAGCAAGTAAATAGGAAGAAGTGACACCCCTCCACCCCCCCACACACACACAGTCCAGGGCCTTTCATCAGAAGCACATCATGAGGGTGCTATGCTGATATGTGCCAAAGACAGGTTTCTAGTTCAAGTTCAAGTTTATTGATTTGGAAACAACCTTTGAGCTGGAAGCTCGTTTACAAAGGTTCTACATCTAGACAGGGCACACAATACAGAAAAATAGCAATGTCACCAGAATCGACTACAAGGTCACCTGGCAAGGTTCTAAATAATAATTTCACTCAGTTACAGACTTTAGAGTTGTTTATACATTCTAGTGTAAAGAGCGGAGACATAATACTTATAGAGTTTAGGCTACAATATGATGTTAATTAAAGGAGAATGGGAAAGGATAGAAAGGATTATAGAGATGGAAAGAGAAACCCTGTGCTGCCAGAGGAAGGCTTTGTCAGAGTTTAGTAATATAACTAAGCAGGGTGAGAAGTCAGCGGTGTAATGGGAGGAAGTGTCCAGGAAAAAGTGGGGTGAATTTGAGAGAGAGGGTAGTGGGAGGAGCAACCTCATAGGCGTAGATGGTGAGTCCCTAGGCTGGACTGCGGGGGTCCTCAGATGCATGAAGGGATGGGGATGGGGATTAGAGATTCACAAGGCAAGTGCTGTGAGTAAAGGTTGTTACTATAGGTAGGCGTGACCGGGGTGAGAGGTTAAGTGTTGCTACTAAGTGATGGGATGGATCTCCCATAGAGAAGTAGGTATTACTTGAAGCAATTGCAAGTGGATAAGTTGGTGAGGTGCTGTTTAAGTTGCGTTTTAAAGATCCTCAGGCTCTGTGAGCCAGTTGTGCGGACTGGGAGATCATTCAACCATTGCAGAACATTGTAAGAGAAGGAGCGTTGCCCCAGGGATGTTCTTCTGAAAGACACTTCGAAAGCACAATGTGATGTCCCACGGGTATTGTGCTGGGAACTAGTTGTCTGGAACATTTGTTGGATGCAAGGTGGTACAAGAGCTAGCAGTGCTTTTTTGTCTAAGATGCAGGTCTGGAATTTTATCCTGTCCCTAAGGTTGAGCCAGATTGTGTGATTATATAGCAAGCATGTGTGCAATTGGTTGTCAACCCCTAGGACAAACCTGCAGGCCTTATTTAGTACAGTGGAGATCCTTTTAAAGGCAGTGTCAGAGGCTGCGCTGTATACAACTAGGGCATAATCAACCACTGACAGTACAGAACTTGTGACTGATAGTCACAGGACATTGGGCATGAAGTATTTCCTGTGTCTATACAGGATTCCAAGCTTAACATTGATGTTTTTTACCACATGATCGATGTGCTAGGAAAAGGTGAAGGATTCATTGATGTGAATACCCAGGTATTTGAATATCTGTACCTGCCTGAGTGGGGCGTTCTTGTTATTAGTGATGGTCAACATGGGATTCTTTTTCCTAAGGTGGGGGCTGGTTAGTAACATCTCCTTGGTTTTTTGTAGTTGAGGAGAAGTTTGTAACCAAGTCCTCCAACAAGTTGAAGGTAGTTTGCAGTTTATTTGCCAGTTCACTTATATTTAGGCTTTGGCTCAGAATTACTGCATCATCTGCATAAGGGATGACTCTACTGGGGCATGATGCAGGAAGTCTGTTTATGAAGACTAAACAGTAGAGGGCCTAGGAAGGATCCATGAGGGATGCCTAGGGAGACCTCTCTGGCAGTAGATAACACTGCTCCAATCTTTACCCTTTGGTTCCTGGTGGCTATATAGTCACTAAACCAGCCCACAGAGGCTGATGGCAGGCCCAGATCTGCCAGTTGTTGTAGGACAATCTTATGGTTGACGGTAAAAAATGCCTTTGTTAGGTCAATAAAAATGGACTCCACAAGGCTTCCATCATCCATGGCTTCGTGAACATAGTCCATGAATTCGACCAGGGCTTTGGTGGTGCTGTGGCCTTTCCTGAAGCCGTGCTGCTGAGAACACTGTAGGTTGTATTTATCCAGGTATTCGGTAAGCTGGTCTGACACTATTCTCTCAAGTGCGTTAGAGAGGGGGGGACAGTATGGATATGGGCCTATAGGTGGCTGTGGAAACTCGGTCACCATTCTTGTACACTGGTATGACAAGTACCTGCTTCCACAGGGCAGGGAAGTTTCCCAAGGAGAGGGACTTGTTGAAGAATGTTGTGATTGGGACGATTGCCTCATCAAGGGTGAGTCCCACCATCAAAATGTCAATTAAATCGCTACCTTTTCTTGTTTTTTCCCCAAACACTCTCTTTATTAATTTCTTAGCGTCCTTTACTGAGACGTGTCTGAAATAGAATTTTGGGTGGTTGTTGGTCATAAGGGAGGACAGAGCTCAAATCCGTGAAGGCAGCATTGAAGTAGTTGGTGATGGCTAGAGGGTCCAGCGTGATGCCACCATTAATTTAAGCATAGAGGGTACTTTCTTATCAGCTTTACCTAGTTAACAGAGAAAAGGCACAAAGTAGCTGTCCCAAATGGCGCAACACTCAACTGAAATCATGCCAGCATCACACCGCAGTTAATGTTCGCTTGCCTTCTTGTGCATATGATATACTTTAACTTAAAAGGGAAGCAGATTGCACTCACTCCCCCTGGACTGTATACAGATACCTGTATACAGTATATTTTTAGACTGACCTAACAGTGGTGCAGACCTGGCCCTAGGAAGGTGGGGAAAATCAGGGGAAACATTAAAACTGTTGAATCAAAAGTTCAGTTTTGTACTGTAAGTCTAGTTATGTGGCTTCTTCTCCCAAGTCATTCTCTCCCTCAGGTTCAGCTTCTGACTTCTGAGAAGTGGCTCCCAACTTATCCAGTCTCTCTAGTAGCTTGGTTACCTCTTTAGGTACTGAAAAGGAACAGGGCTTGTTCTGGGTTGTTAGGTGTAGATGAGCAAGAAGGCAGTAAGGCAAAAGGGTTTTTTCTTTGGTGCAATTCTGTTTTAATGCTATCAAACGCCTTACGCCTCTGCCACATCATACACGACCAATCTTAGAAAAATAGCACTTTATGGCCATCAACAGTGACCAAAGCTCTCTTTGTTGCCAGAAAAATGTTATCCTTATTTCAGGCCAGCAGAAAGGAAATCAGAACTCCCTTGGAATGCTCTGACCCAGTCACTCTTCTCTGCAAAGTGACCCTGTATGCACTGTTTAGTCGAGGAAGTTCTGGGAGCTGCAACTCTGAGTGCAAGCAGTTCTCCTTGAACTCCATAGCATCACTGCCCTCCAGCCACTCCAACAAACCCAAGATTCTTATAATCTTCCAAGAATCCATGGAATAGGCTACCACTAAATGTTATTATTAGTGAAACTAAAAGATTTTTTAATACAGATTGGATGGTCTTATTTGTAAAGGGTATAACCTTACCTATTATGTTTTGGATTAGTATAAGAGCTTCATGGGCTTCTGCCTTCTTGCTCTTGCAATCTACCTTAGTATGAACCTTAGTATGAATCAGTCTTGATTCATACTAATGGGTCTAGGGCTTGAGGAACTAGGACCCTGTGGGAGCAAATCTTTTGCAGAGAGGGAGCCGATGCTGGCTACTGATGGCGCCTGCACACCTCATGTGGTGCTGTGCATGCCAGCCAATAGCCATTGTCATCTCCCTCATTCACCTCTGTTCTGTTCTTCCTGCTGGCAAGTGCACACCATTGGAGTGATAGTGCCTCAGTGCAACCATTGTAAACCAGTTTCTACCATGTCACCACCAAAACGTTTCTGCCCGCAGTGTCGTCTTTTGTTTCTTTATTTTCTGTGATGCTGAAATCTGAGTAATTTAAGAAGGGGGCAAAGAAGAAAAAACATCCAACCCCCTATCATATGTTGTTTCCTCCATGGGAAACCCATCATGGTAACGAATCGACATCAGCGGTGCTGGACCTTCCCTGGCCCTTCTCATGACATGGATGTGTGCTATGTCTGCTTCTCTGAGGATTGCAGCATATTAGAAATCTGCACGGTGAAGTGGGGTCACCCAATCCCCACCTTTGGAGGCCGGCATTGCACATGTGAGGCCAAGACACGGTCTCTGGCCCTTTCCCCATGATCCCTTCCCAGCAGTTCCAGTACTGAGGAAGTGCTGGATCCTCCTCCAGTCTCGCCTCGCCGAGGTATCAGTGGTCCTGGGGGGTGGGTAGCTGACTCCTTCTAGGTGGCCAACTGCCCACCTCCCCAAGTCTGACTGCTCTGAGCAGCAGACATCTCCAGAGGTGAGGCCGAAGCTATGTGCTCAGTTTACACTGGTGGATACCTCGGTGTTGTATCCTAGTGCTGCCCCAGCACCTGACGGTGTCAGTAAGCAGGATGATGCAGGCTGTGACACTGGGCGCCATTCTGACACCATTCACAGTGTTGGGGAGAGGGACAGGCACCGAGGTGTCACAATGCCTGGTTCCCAAGATGGTGGTGTTGGTCTCTCCACTGAGTAGCCCTCATGGCTCCCGGGGTAGGGTTGACGCTGCCCCTGAAAACAGGCATGGTACAGGTGATGGTGTTGGTCCTGGCAAGACAGCGGGTGTGGTAATGATGTTGCTCTTGGGTCTGTCCCCAGTCCCAGTGGGGATGGACCTTGGCCCAGCATTGGACTCAGCACTGAAGTTGGTGTTGGCTGTGGCGCTAAAGGGGAGCCCATGTCTAGGCCAGTCCCTGGCTCTGGGCCTGGTGCCAGAGGGAAGCTTGGGCATGCAGTTCTCTCCGGACCCACATGCTGAGACTGGAGCTGCCCTGAGTGGATTGTATGGCTCTGCTCTCCTCACCTGGGGGTCTCCCCCCCCACCCCATGGGCACCAACCTGGTTGTTTCTATCCTGTAGGTCGGCCTTGTTTGGGCAGTCTTGCCAGGCTGTCCACTTGGGCAAGGTGCCCTGAGCATCACCATTGCCCAGGCTCAGACCTTAAAACCTCTGGCTTCCACTTTCCTCTTGTGCTCTTGCCACCTCTGCTCAAATTCCCAGGGATCATGGGCTGTGTGGGTCCAATCAACCTGGAGGGAGCACGGAAGGGTTGCTGATGCCTTGTATCACTAGCATAGTCATGCTAACCAGGTTCAGTTCCAACCCAGCTCCTTAGTGCCACACCCTTCTGTACCAGTGCCTCCTCTCCATCCATGTCCTCCTTAGAGTGTATGGCATCATCCATACATATGTCCTCAGCCTCTGAGTACTCGTTGTACCAGTGATTCCTAGTGGACATGATGCAGGTGCTTGATGTGGGCACTATTGCAAGTTGCAGTACCATGACCTTACAGCTGGGACACCTTGGAGATGTTAGCGATGCCAGTTCAGTCATCTCTTCCTGGCCTGGAGATGTTCCTTCACATGTCCTACAGTCCTGAGGGATGTCCAGCTGCTGTACTGCACAACTGTGAGTTCTGCAGGGACTGTTTTTCACCCTACCTTGGGGATTGAGGTTCTGTAGGCCCTGACAAGACCTCTGTGCCTGGTGCATGACCAACCTCATGAGGCTGATTCTGCTCAGACAGATGCCCTAGATAGGAAGGTATTTACCTCGGCTCACTGCATAATGTGCATTGCTGCACATCAGGCCTACCATGTAGATTACAGCAAGCGCCTGTGGGCACAGCTAGAACCACTCATAGCTGCTATGCCTTATTCAGAGTTAGTCGGGCAAGCCATTTTCCTTTCTGCTAAGGGCCTGGAGTTAGCGAGGCACCAGTCAGGGGTACTGTACAATGCCAGTAGGCTGCTGGGAACTAAAGTCTGTGAATGGCATGGCCTTGCTTCTCAAGACTGGCACCTCTGGCCCAGCTCAGGGTGCTAAACTCTCCCTCCCAAGGGGGGCTCATTTTTTTTTCTGCAGGGTCAGGTGAGAGCTGTTGGGGCATCCTCCTGCTCCTGTGCCACAGGAGCCTCCATCTGACCTTGACTGATCTCAGGTCTCACCAGACCCATATGGAGTCCCTACCTTCAGGTGTTGTCCCCCACGCAGAGGTCTGCAGGGCTTTGGCATACAGACTTGGACAGAAGGTTTGACTGAGGGTGTATGGGTAAAGAGGAATGCCTTATACACTCAGACTTTTCAGCCTGTCCCATCTGAGAGGGGAAGACAACTCGTAACAATTTGCTGCCTGCCCATGGACAGAGCCTACACACAACCGGAATTACTGGTAAGTGAATTATAATTCCCCTTTATTCACTCTAGAGTTAAATTACAGGACAAAATAACATTTTATTCGACTATGTTAGTCATCCCTCGCATGGTATAAACATGGGATATGCAATGGGCTGACTCAGAAAATGCCATTTATCTTCACGTGTGAGGGGGAAGGACAATAACTCACAAGTAGCAGAGCCCCAAGTGAGTTGTATGCAAGTTCTACCCCCTTACAAATGATGATAAATGGCTTATTTAGAGTTAGGTAATGGTGTGTCTACTACTGTATTTTAAATTCTAAATCTTTCAAATTAGAGTTCCTTTTGAAGATGTAACTTTCTGTTTGATTTCACCGCTCTGAGTACAGCAGAGACCATCACTATGTCATCCGGCAAGCTGCTTTCCCATTTGTTTAGGGTCCCTTTGTGACCAGTCTGAAGTTAGAATGAATTGTCAAAATGAGGATAACTGATTTAGGCAATAGGTGTGGACCTAGAATCCATCATATAAATCCTTTTATTTCCACATATGTTAATAAATCTAAGAATCTTAGATTTATCGCATCCCATTGGTTTCATCTCTCCTTCTACTAGCACTTTTTCCTTTACTAGAAGTTTCAGTTTCAGCAGTCACTCACCCTGCACCACTTCATTCCACATATTGGGCCAGATATTCAAAGGTTAGCACAGGGCGAAAATCCATTGCGCTGGACTAGTGCTGAATTTGCACATGACTGCAATATTCAAAAGGACAATTAGCACTGGCACTAGGTGTTAGCACCGATGCTAAAGTGTATTGTATGCAGGGGAGGGGCCCTGAATGCCGGCGCACCGGCATATTCGAAAGTATAGCGCCGCGCTACAGGCATTAACGCGACCTGTGGCGTGGCGCTGAATACCGCTGAGAAGAGTTCGGTGTCAGCGGCGGCAGTGCGCCTCAAGCACAATTCCTGATCCCAGTATCCACCCTATGAAACATTTCCCTGGTAGTCTAGTGGTCCCCCCACCCCAGCACATATCCGACCCCGATTGAATAAATATAAGCCCCTTTCCCTGGTAGGCTAGTGGTCCCCCCCAGCACATATCCCGACCCCCGATTCGAATAAATATAAACCCCTTTCCCTGGTATTCTAGTGGTCCCGCTCCTTCCTACCTCAGTCAGCGGCCAGCCGTGGTGGTGAGAGGAGGACTGAGCCGGTCGCCGGCTCCATTCTGGCACGTTATTGGACTGAGCGGGGTGTCACTGCCGGTTGGGGGGATCGCTAGACTACCAGGGGAAACGGGTTTCTATTTCTTCGAATCGGGGGTCAGGATACGTGCAGGGGGTTGGGGGGATCACTAGACTACTGGGGAAATCTTTTTCTGTGACCGCTGATGGGGGTCGGATTCGTATGGGGTGGGGGACCACTAGACTACCATGGAAATAACTATTAATTTCGTGCAAATGGGTGGGATTCATGCAGGGGGTGGGAGACCACTAGACTACCAGGGAAATAACTATTACTTTACATGCAGACGGGTCGGGAGTGGTGCAGAGGGTTGGGGGGACCACTAGACTACCAGGGAAATTACATTTCATTCTATTGTGAATGGGTCAGGCACCAACTATCCCTGGCAGCACACAGGTCCTGCTGCTTCCGGCCTGTACTTCTGTTCCGACCAACAGGGGATGCTGTGGGTATGCCTTGGCCTGCAGCGTCCAGCATGTACTTCCATTCCGACCAAAAGGGGTAGCTTTGTGCTCCGTGCAGTAGCACTGGGCAAACTGCTTGGTGATGTATGCTAAGCAGCACCTAATGAGATGCAAATGTACCTGTTTGCCCACGGATTACCCAAGTAGGCTCATTTGCATGGGAGCTTTGAATGTAGCTCTCGTTTGCCCCAGGCTAACTAGTTTGCACGGGGCTAATGTGTTAACACTGTGCAATCAGGTTAGCCCGGGGCAAACCTTACTTCAGCATAGCACAGTTTTGCAGTGTGTGGCTTACATTGTTGTTTGCAGTAGATGTCAGACATCTCTGTGCAGTCACACACAATGTTCTCCACCTGCAACACTGGCTTGCTCCGGAGTCTAATGAGCTGCAGTTGCAGTGTGTACTTCCCTGTTGCTATATTCAGTGCTGTCTTATTCACGGGCAATTTTTGCCCTGCACTCCTGGCCCTGTTTGCCCGGCTTCCTTTGCTTGCTATATTCAGCTGGTTTTGCACCGGGCTATTTCTTTTTGAATATAGCTTGCTTTGTGCTCTGGGCAGTGCTAATTTAGCCATGGGGCAAAGTTTTGAATATCTGTCCCATAATGTTTCTCTCTTCTCTTCTTCAGCTCCTTTTCTTTAGGCTTCAGCTCCCAAGCTCCAGTTGTAATCCAACCTGCAGTATTTAAAAAAAAAAAAAACTTTCCATTTTTAAAACTGCAGTTTCTGTTCAGTCACTCATCTGCTCACACATCATATTTATTTTAAACATCTAAAACACAGATTCTTTGAAGATGTCTGAACATCAGATGCATGCAGCACGTCCCTCACAACCCCTGACATACACTGCAAACAGCAGAGCCACACGCAGCACAACACCAAAAAGTCCACCACGGTTTCTTTACAAAAGAAGAAAAGAAATGTTTAAAACAAATCTGCCTCCACAAACCTGATGTTCCCCATTGCATACATAGAAAATGTGGTGGGGACCTTGTGGAACAAATGATTTATCTGCACTTGAGCAGTTTAACCTCAGACACGTCACTTGCGGCTTACTCCACTCGTGAGGCTACCCGAGGTAAAACTTCTCTTGTGCAGATAATGATTGATTCCTCAGGTCCCCATTGCATATCCCTTATGTATCATCATTTAGAATGCCTCAGTGACTAAAATAAATCATTTATCTGTAAGACTCAACTCATGTACATTGTACATAAATACATTTATGCAAAATATATCATGTTTCCAAGTTTAGACATTTATGTATCTGAGTCAAAGTGTTTTGTGTTCAGGTAGCAAGGATACAAGCTGTTCTAGTGTTGGTGAGAAGTGTGTTGCATGGGATAGGGCCACATACAGAAACAATGATGTGTCGTCATTACAGTAGTCCTACTTTTTGGGATGTCTAGTATATATGACTATTTTTGGCTCCCAGTTTCTCAGGAGTGAACCTGTCAGTCTTAAGAGCCTTTTAATCTAGCAGCCCTTTCTGTTTTCTGCAAACAGTATTACGCAGATGGTATTATCTGCACACCTCTAGTGTCTTATCTTCTTTTTGTGGAAATCTGATCAGATTTCCAGCTGGTCCTCAGCCTCTGCATTTGCAGTAGTCCCATTTACACTCACCATTCCTGAGCCATCTTTGAAGATCTGGAGGCCCAAACTGGTTTACAGTAATACTGTAGGCATAAATGGTTCAGGCTGCAGTTTGTTTTGTCTCTAGTGCTCCACCCAGTGACTCAATAGCTGAAAGGTGGTGTAAGTGCCCGTGTGAATTCATAGCAGTGACCTTCTAAAGTCTGAGGCGAGGCAGGCCCCAGAATTCACCACTGCCACTACCATCACCATTTTCCTACTGAGTAGATACCAGAGAACCCTTTTACCTATCATGTATCAGACTTTAAGATATAGAGAGGGCAGACGCTGTGCACATAGTTTCAAATGCTTACTGAAGTCTCAGGTAATCTGATGCTTGTAACACAGTCAGCAATTTTTTTTCAAAGCCTTATTTTATCATATTTATTTTTAAATGTATTTGCCAGCAACTGGCTCATTGGTAGGGAGGGTGCAGGCCCACCCAGTATTCAGGCCCCCTCTGCCAGCCAACCAAGGAGCCACATTGGCATCAGCTGTGGTAGTAGCCATGTGCCACCGTGGCAACCCCCTGGCCAGGAGTAGTACAGGAAATGGTACATGGTCGGGTGTGTTTCTTTCTTTCAGTCAATCAAATCTTTATTTATATAGCGCCTTTTGATATCAAGGCACTGTACAGAATATAAACCATAAATATACAGACACACAACAATATAAGTTAAAAATCAGTCTGGGAAAGCCAGTGAAAATAAATAGGTTTTTAACAAAGATTTAAAACTACTGACGGTCAGGCATTCTCTTAACCGATGAGGTAGACAATTCCACAGGGTTGGTGCTACAAATGAAAAAGCACGAGCTCCAGATGTTTTAAAACACGCCCTGGGAATCTCTAGCAATCCCTCATTGGCAGATTGGAGGGGGTGATTGGGGGTGTAGGGAATCAGGAGATCTTTCAGGTAGTCGGGTCCCTGTATGTGTAGGGCTTTAAAGGTAAGCAAGCCTACCTTATAGGTGATCCGCCACTGGACTGGCAGCTTTCTTTATATTGCAGCAGATAGATTTTCTCTGGATATTTATATTGGCCATTCCCTTTCCCTATTAGTCAGGGGCTGTGGCCTTGTTGTAAAAAGGATCTACGGAGAGCAGTCAAGTGTCTGTCTCTTGCTTCTTCTTCACACCATACCTGGTGATAACCAGATTGCCTGACTGTAAATTACAGACATTTTAGTGGGGCTTAAATGGATGCAGCTGTTGTGCAGATGCATGTGCCTGACTGTGGGTATTGTCTCATCTTATTTATTTATTTGCTTTTGTTAACTGGGTAAGTGGACTAGACAAAAAACAGCCTATTTTTAGGCACGACTTGGGAGAGTATATTACAGGCAACAAGAACATTACAGTAAACAGGATTTTGTACACAGCAGGAAGTTGCAGTGTAAGGGATTAAGTGCAGTAGAGCAGCAACAGCAGTTACAGTAGACAGGTTAACAGAGGTATAGCTTTGGTTCAGTACATACAGTTGCGGTGTATAAGATCAGTGCAGGCAGAGATTAAGACAATAGTACAACAACAGTAAACCATGCAGCAGGTAATCCGTGATCTTTGCTAATATATATATTGTAGTTTCCAGGAGTGGTGCTGGTGGTGGATTATTCAATGGTGAGGTTTATAGAGGGATGAAAGTTGTTGGAAGTTCTGGTCGAACTGTTTAAATATATATTCCCCCTCTGTCCAAATTAGAAACATGTCATCGATGTAGTGCATATACATTAGTGGCGTGCAGGGATGATGACTAAGAAAATGTCCTCTAGGTTTGATATAAAGAGGTTAGTATACTGTGGCGCCATTTTAGTGCCTGCTTCAGTACCCATGATCTATTAACAACATGTCTGTCATTTAATGAGAAGTTCTTTTTGTGCATTTAGACTGGTGATAGTGGGATGGGGTATGTATTTTCTGAATGCCTGGTTAATCTAAAACTGTTCCCCATTCTGGTGCAGAGTTCGTGCATCAATTCCAGTATCCCAGGAAACTGTTTAAAATAGAAAGTTCAGATGCAATTCAGCATATATGTCATCAATTTTTGTTCTTATTTCTCCACACTAATACTGAGGACATTTGCATGAAGACAGGATCTTTGTGTCCCAGACTTCAGCTCGTCCTCCAGCTGTTTCTTCCATTGACGTCATATTCCTGTCTTTGCTAGATTATAGTCATCCCCACTGCAGCAGATTGTCCCAGACGATTATGACTTCAATGGGGGGGCAAAGTAAGAGAGGGATGTCACAAGTCCACTCCGGTGGGGCAGGATTCCTTGGGTTACAGTGAATTCTCTTGTGATCTAGGTCAGGAATAATCCCCATTTCCTTTTAGAATGCTCACTGTTTAAACTGAACGTCCACTAAGGTGGTCCTTGGGCTTCCTTTCTCTGTGTGTGAGAGAGAGTGGAAATACAGTCTTGAGCTTGTGTTCTGGGAGAGAACCCTACTGGCCACTGCACAGTGAACCAGAAAAGCCACAGGTGTGTATAGGCTTTCAGGGATACCCTATACACCCTACATGTGTCTTTTCCCAGACAAAATGCAGAGACCGGTTCAAGCCCCACAGACCCCTTTTGATGAGACCTTCTGTATTCTCCCACCCTTCATTCAGAGTCCCTTCTTGGATTATATCTCAGTAGCATCTGGCCCTTAAGCTTTAGACAGGCGTAGATTAGTTTAAACGAAACCTTTCCCAAAACTAACATACACAATAGACGCTGGCAGAATTAAAGTAAGCCAAAAGCTTTACTAATTGATAAATAAGTACTGTAAATAACATACATGAAAATTAGTTACAGGATATGAAAAGAAATTTGGAAACATACAAAAAAAGAGATACTGTTTACATTTTAGCAAATATAGTTCTGCCTTGAAAAAATCCTTAGTGCTGGAAATGAAAAGTGTTCTAGCAGGTTGCTAATTTTCTCATTTGTTTGGTGGAAATATAGACGAGGGTCCAAGTCTTCCTTGTGGTGCTTCTCCCAGGAGAGTCTTTGAAAGAGAGGTTATGTCTGTCTCTCTGGCAAGTTCTGCAGGCTCTTTTAAGTAAAATCAAAAGTATTGCCTCTAGTGTTCCTTGTTGTGATAGGCTGGCCTCGTCACATGCTGAGAAAGGGCCAGCCAGCACCCATGTCTGAAGTTTCAAAGTCTAACTGAAAGTTTCGTAGCTGGGGGGGGTTCCTGTTCCCTCCCCAAGATTGAAAAAACACCAGTGCACTCCAGGTCTGTGACTGGAGTCAGCATGTCTCATCCTCTGCTGATCTTGCTAGTCTAAAACCCTTTGTTCCCAGTATACCACGTAGCCATAAGTGGCTGGTCATTACATTGTAATTGCCCGGTCCAGGTGCAGAAATTTGAAGATAAAAGAGACATCCTTCTGCATCTCTGAGTCCCAGACATCCTGGCACCAGGCCATGGCTCTCTGAGCTGGAACCTTTGTTAAGCAAATGGGGCCCAGGAAGTTTGAGGCTTTGCTTAATTTACCAGCTGTTAATTCTTGACAACCCTTTTATTCAGCGCAGACTTGGCAACCAAAAGCCTGTTACAAATTCAAGAAATATTTCAGAGCAGCTAACAGGACTTTCCTGACCTAAAACACAGGGTTTTATACCCTTCCAGTGTCCCATATTTTCTTTCTTACCCATGGTCCCTTGCAACTTAACGGGGCCACAGGGGCCTTCCTGGTGAATTAAATAATTAAACAACATGAAATGTGAACACTGAAATATGACATGATGTAATCCCATCATGGAGGAGTCAAAAGATCATGTTTTCATGCAAACTTCCTCAGTAATAATAAAATAAAATGAATGGACACCAACAGAGAAACTGAATATAATATAAACTGAATTGTGACTGAAAATCATATATTGTATTAAAAAGCCCTCCTGGATATTGGAAAAATGCTTTACATTCTTTGTACTGTGTGGTCTGACTTCAGTTTCCTTAAGGAAAAAATAAGACAAGTAAGACCCCTTTTCTTCTGTTTTTTTCTTGTATTGTGTATGCATGTCTGCATAATTTTTGAGGGACAGAAGGGGGATTTATATACAAAAAGGGATACGGGACAGTTGAGTAGTGGTATCAGAAACTGGTCTGATTTTGGTTTAGAGTGTTTCCTTGTAGCCCAGTGCATGTGGAACTTATTATGTACCTTCGATGGAAGACTATAATCTGTGTGACCTTAAAACTGCTGCTCCCTGGGACTCCTTGTAAACATTTATTCATTTAATTTGTTCATTTAGCTAGATTTTTGCACACCACGTTAGCCTTATTTAGATTAGACACCTATTTTTCAAGAGGGTGCGGGGGGGGGCAGTTACAATAGCAGAGACAGTACATGAAGGTTACAAATATAGTTAAATACATTAAGTTATATAAAGTACAGTTAAAAACAATCACATATCTGCATAGTAACGTGAGGCCATTCTTGATTGATAGCAGTAAGTTTAAGTCATGGAATGATAGGAATTTTTTGTTGTGGCAGGAGATAGGAAAAAGGGGTGGGCTAGTTGAAGACAGAGTGAGGAATGAGGTCTGAAGGGGACAGAGGAGGGATTTGTGTTAGCAGTCACAACAAAATAAAGTTTGCCATATTTTTGATGTACAAATGAAGAAGTGTGACTGCATCTCTTCCATGGTAACTACTGAACAGACTTGATTACCAACAAGTGCCATGGTTGTTGAATACTTCCTCCCACTGAACTTTCATAACCATTTTTCTGAAAGATCTTGTCATACTGCAGATAGGAGAGGAACAGCTTGCTGAGTATTTTCTCTGCAGTGTGCCAGCTGCTGAGACGGCTCATTAAAGTGGGGTCTGGTGTCACAATCAGAGCAAGGCAAACTTTCATTAAACTGTTTTTTTTATTGCCACATTATGCAGTGCCACAAAAAAATCTGCAGTATTTGAACTAATTAAACAAACAAACAAAAAAAATCAAACGCTCTACTATCTGGTGCACCTGCCTCCCCCAGTAACTACCATTAAGCAGTGTGCACTGGTATAAGAGCAGTGAAATCACTCACGTCAAGGTATGGTTAAAAAAAAAAAATTCTCTCTCTATATATATACATACATATATATATTAATTAATATATAAATACTGATCACTGGTGCCATGACATGACTGAGAACATGCCAAGAGAACTTATGGAGTGCATTTCATACTGCTGAAACTGCACTGCAAATGGCACACCAGAACTGATGTTTTGCCTCAGTATAATGCGGCTTCCTCAGAGTATCATTTTATATATATATATATGAATTAATAAATTTTTAATTTTTTTTTACAGTACCTTGATGTGAGTGATTTCACTGGTCTTTACCCTGCCACACACTTTGTCGGTTCTGCAAGGCCAAAGTACGTACTCTAGTGACAAAAAAGGGAGATTCAGCCATTCCCTTTCGGAACTGAACCAGGGTTTTTACTCCTGTTATTTCTGATGCTGAAAAAGATGGAAGATCTCCATCCTGCTTTAAACCTCTGAAATATGAATGAGTACATAAAGTACAAAAAGCTTGGTAGAGTTTCTCTTCATTCTTTTCAGTCCTTCCTTTCTCGTTTATTGGAAGGGGACCGACTGTGCTGTAGATATGTAGGATGCTTACCTGTAGATCAAGAGCTGCTACCAGCAGTATCTGCATTTCTATCCGGTGGGCCAGCACTACTGCTTTCATGTCGTGCTCTTTGGTTTGTCCTTGGTGCCATGCTTTGCCAAGTGGTTGCCACAGCCCTTCGTGGAGAGACCTTGTATGTATTCCCGTACCTGAATGAGTAAGTCCTCATGGCCTCCTCCAGGGATCTGACAGTCAGGGCCTTACAGTGGACTCACCAGTTGTTCACCCAAGTGGGAATTCTGGGCAACAAACTCAAATCAGTTCCAATACCATAGTAATGACTGCAGTTTATACGGTGTTCATTCCAGACAACAATGCCTCTACGCTGATTGCCCAGGCACACATGTTTATCTCCAGCAGTTGTGTCACTGACTGGTACATGCTCAAACTGCTGGGCCTTTGGCAGCTGCCTTTGTGGCCATCCCACTATTGTATCTCCAGATGTGGATTCCCCAGCGTATGTTGCGTGTTAATTGGCCCAGGTGTTTAGCCCCTGGATTACCTGTTTTTTGTGACATCATCATTATGGAGCAATCTTTGTTGGTGGCAAGACTGCTCCACTTTCACAGGGGACCTTGTTCCTCCATTATTCCCCTTAATTCTCACAACTAAATGCTGGCAACCACCACCACCTTGAATGACCCCCCCCCCTTCTCTCCTTTCTTCCCTTCTCCTGCCCCCTACACAACAAAATACTCAATCCCAAGCCCCTGCACTTTGAAACAGTGCCTTTCCCCTCACCCCACATTCCTCTCTGAGACAAAGCCCCCTCAGGCTTCCTCCTTGCTACCCTGCACTTAACATCAGATTGATTTCTTGATGCCTGTCTCTGTATTTTAGTGCATCTTGTTCTGAATGTCCTAATGCACTCCTGAATTCATTTAAACATTACAGTAACTGTAACTGCCTACTTGTGTTTTACTTAGTCTGCTTTGAAACTAAATGTCTTCTTGGTATGTTCAGCATGCAATTGACATGGAACCTTTGTAAAAGAGCCCTCCTGGCTCAAAGGTATTAATCTGCAATCAGAATTAAATAAATAAATAAGAGGCCTCCGAGATAGGGTGGGGTGCCCATCTGGCCTCTTTAAGGACCCAGGATGTTTGGTCCCTGTCTGTCACATCAGTATTCTGGAGATAAGGGCTGTTCTTCTTGTTCTTACTAGGCCTTTAATTAGTTATCTGAAAATTGGTGACCAGAAAAGGCACACTGAGCCGAGGCTCATTTTCAGATGCGACCCAGGGGAGGGAACCAGAGGATACATAACACATTGCATAGACACTGTTTGGCAGTTACAGTACAGTGCACTTGGGGCAGAGGCATGGTTAAGTACAGGAGTAAGTGCAGAAATTAGTGCAAAATAAGCAAACAAGGCATGAGCAGCAGATGAGCATTGCAACAACATTTCCACTTAGGTATGAGGCAAATGTACAGGGAGTTGTCAGGGAGGGGGAAAACAGGATCGGGTTGGGGAGATGTTTCACCCGGTGCTTGAGGGAGCCAGGGTAGGCAGCAAAGAAGAGGCGAGTTGATTCCAGAGTGATGGAAGGTGATAGGAAAGGCTGACTGCCTAGCAGAGCAATGGAGATAAGGAATGACAAAGGAGCGAGGATCCCCTTGAGTGGAGGGAACAAGAGGCAGAGAGGCTAAGGGAGAGAAGGGATGAGAGGTGAGAAGGAAGGGACCCAAATCAGTATTTGGAAATGAATAAGGTACAGTGGATCTGGTGACATGATGGTAGAGGGAGAATGGATAAGGAGGAGTATAATGAGCAGTTTTTAAATTTGTTTATTTTAGTCTTTGGTGACTGGGTAAGGCCCACTAGGCACAAGTGCCTGTTTTCAGGGGCAACCGGGGAGCATGGAGGAGGTTAAGTAACTTGCTCAGAGTCACACAGTATGCAAGTGGAGGTTGTGGGAATCAAACTCTGGTCTGCTGGATTTATCAAGCTCATTCACAGCTCATTACTTCTAACCTCAAGGCTATACTGCCAGCCCCACAGTGATGAGCATGAAGAGGGGAGTTGGTAGCAAAGCAATAGAGGGAGTTGTAGGGGGTATCCAGTCTGGCCAGGGAAGTGAATGGGGCTGTGTTATAGAACACATCCGCATTATCAGAGACTGGGAGCACCATTTTGGTAACAAGCCTGCTCAGACAGACAACCATTATTATGGCATCAGGCACCAAGTGTAGGTTAGAGCTTTGCATGGATGCCAGTTGGCAGAGAAGTCAAGCTTGCTGTCTAGCCACACACTGAGGTACTTGAAGGATTGGATCATTTCTATAGGGTAGCCATCCAAGGAGGTGAAGATGGGCAGATGTGGGAGTCTGGACAACTTCTGGCTGGTACCAAAGGTCATGAAGACAATTTTTTTTGTGTTGACACAGAGTTGGTTTGATTGGAATCAGTGCAGAACATTATGAAAGTCTTGCTGGAGCAGACCTTCCACAACTGAGGAAGAGGGACTGGAGGTGTAGATGACTGTGTAATCTACATAAATGTGGATATGCGAGTTGGCACAGGCCTGTGGGGCATCACTGAGCAAGACTGAGAAGAGAATGATACCCAGGATGGGGCTCTGTGGGACCCCCATATGGATGGGAAGAGGAGGAAGCAGGGTGCTATCAACCTGAACTGACTGTAAATGGCCCTTGAGGTAGGAACGGAATTAGTTGACTACAGGAGCTGAGAGGCCAGCAGAGTTCAGCTTATCCAGGAGCAGTGAGCAAGACACCGAGTGAAAGGTCTTGGCCAAATCGATGAAGATGGCAGCTGTGCTTTGCCCTTGATACATCCCTGAGAGAATAGAATCAGTTACACATAGCAGGGAGGAAACAGTAGAGTGATGCTTCTGAAAGCGAGACTGGAACGATAAAAGGAAATCGGTGGAGGGTAGGAAATCCGAGAGTCTAGCAAAGACAAGCATATCCTGCAGCTTGGCAAGAGAGGGGGGAGGCGATGGGCCTTTGCCCCACAGATCATGGGCTGTCCACTACTGGTATGGATGGAGAGACAGTGCGTCTTGCATTACATTACCTCAACAGGCAAGGGGGTACCCACTTCTACCCTTTTGCAGAGAAGCAATGCAGGTATGGGAATGGACTCTAGCATATGATGTTCACATAGTGGCCATTTTTCTGCCCGGCTCCCTGAACACCTTGGTGGATGCTTTTAGCAGGTCAGTCTCCTATCTCATGAGTGAGAGCTGTTGGATGACCTGGTTGCCGAGCTCTTTGCCTAGTGGGGTCAACCAGAACTGGGCCTTTTGCTTCTTAATGCAATACAAAAAATACTTTTTTACTAGCTTGCTAAAGTAACTGGAGTTTTTTGGTGAGACCAGTTATTCCTTTTAGCAGGGAAGTTTCCTCTATGCATTCCCTTCAATCCCCCTAATCCAGAGGGTATATGTGAAGCTCAGAATGGAACCAACCACTGTCATTTGGGTGGCTTCATTCTGATCCAGACAAATTTGGTTTCCAGTGCTATGCCACATGACAGTTGAACTTCTGTTGACCCTCCTGTTTCAGGCAGGGCTTCTTTCTTAGGACAAGATTCTTTGCAGCCTGTTGCACCTGGACCCTCTGGTGCTGTACCTTCATGCCTAACTCCTGAATACACAGAAATATCCCAATTTGTAGTTTTCTTCACGGTATCAGATGTTCTTTTGGCATCTAGGAAGCTGTCTACCTGGCACTGCATATTCCTAAAATGGAAACATTTCAGTATTTGGTGTGCTTCATGCTACCTGGACCTGTTTTGTTGGACAGTCTAGTGGGTTTTGGATTACCACCTATCCCTGTCAAGACTCTGGCCTTCAGTACTGTTTGGAGAAGGGACATCTTGAAGCCACTTCTGCCTTTCAAGCCTTTTTAGAGGGCAAGACTGTGGCACGGTTGGAGGTGCTCTGCAGATTTCCTAAAAGGTCTCCTGAATCTGTGTCCCTGGTCCATCACCTGGTTGTGGTCTGGGACCATAATTTGTTTCTGAAGTTCCTTTCTCAGGCTCTTGTCAAACCCATTATAACCTGTGAGCTTCATTTTCTCTGATGGCAAACACTTTTTCTGGTGAATGTCACCTCAGCTAGGAGGGTTTCTGAGCTGCAGGCATTGATTATGCATCCACTGTACCTTGGTTATTTTTTTTGTTAACCATTATTAGGTTTCACTTCATACCCATCCTAGTTCCTTCCTAAGAAAGTGCCTGCATTTACGGTGAATCAGACTATTCCTCTTCCTGTGTCTTTTCTCATCCCCACAGAATGCTGGAGGGTTTATCCTGTATTCTCTGAAGCGTTATGCTTCTATTTGGATCCCACACGAGACTGTAGGAAGTCCTTGGAGTGTTTTATTTGGTTCTTCCCCAAGATGGTGGGTGCCCGTCTTTCTAAGCAATGCCTTTTCAAATGGTTGCCATCCTGCAGTTCCTTTAACCCAAAGCACGGTAAGGAGCTTCCTGGTCTTGTCCATGGACATGACACTCATGGTATGGCTTTTGTTGCTTGCTTCCCTTCCATTTTAGCAGCTGACATATGCTCCACAGCCATATGGTGTAGGATCCGTACTTTCACTAAACATTGCAGTTTGGATCTGGTCTTCTGTGGATGGGTTGGCTTTGGCCATGCCATCCTTCAAGGGCTGCTGTCTTTGGGAGCAAAGTATCCTCCCTGCCTGGCTTTCCTCCTGTTTAGCAGTGCCGAACTACTTGTGACTAGTTTATTTAGTTTTTATTCACCAGTGTAACCAGCCTCTGTCTTCATCCAGCTCAAGACAGGTTACTAGAGAGCACCCGAAGGGTTAAGCCTGACCGAGAGAGATGTTCTCTAAGTGGGCCTCAGCTTGGAGCCAGGGTGTCTGGAGTTTATGCACTGTGTCTCACAACACAGCCAGAAATGGGAAACACTGGCATGAATAGTCATGACCCTGCCATACCCTGGTGAAGAGAAGGGGAAGTAGTCCTGAGAAGACCTGAAGGTCAAAGAGAGAGTCCAGCCTCTCTGGCTGCAGTCAAACTGAAGGGACCTGTGGCTCAGGGTTAGTGGCAGGGTCCCTGGGTCTAGGTGGTACTGGTCCTCTCCAGTGAGGTCTTCAGAGGCTTGGGACCTGGCTAGGGTCCCACAGCAGAGGAACTCCCAAGTACACCAGTCAGTAGGAGGAGGACCTGATCAGGAGTCCTGTCTCAAAAGAAAGAGCAGATCAGAACTTGATGGCACCTGGGAGTACCTCTGGCACCCCAACCATTGCCTGTGGCATCTGTCGTGTTTCTCCCTTAGAACAGTCCATCCTCCCTAGACCATCATGTCCAACCCTCTCCTATCTCATCTGATCTTCCCTCCCCACTCCCTGTACCCCCTTCCCCTTCCCACCCAACTTGACAGGCCATGCCCACAATACTTATCAAAGGACTCTTACATCTCAATCTTCTTCGTACTTTGACGCTAGATGAACTGCCACTCCTGCTCACTATGACTCCTCCAATGATGTTTACTGTATAAACTTTAGCTCATTACCTTATGTCCATATATTTGTGTCTATGCAATTATATTTAAATCGCACTACCTCCTGTTGAACTTATTGCTATGTTCTGGTGGAAGTATCTTGTCACATGTGGTGGTTATATGTTATTATGATTGCTATGTAATTGTTATGTACGTTCACTCAACCTGTTATGTCTTAACACTGTTGGCAATGTTTTGCCCCAGGTCCATCTTGTAAATGAGCTTGTTTCAATGATGTTCCGCCTGGCAGAATAAAGATTTTGATTGACTGATTGATAGTGGAGAGACACTTCTTAAGGGAGGTCGCTGGAACCAGCCCAGTCCATGCAGCTCGCTTCCTACCACACTAGTGACCCAGGTTCAGAAACAGACATGGGTCACTCAGGGGCTGGCCATGTGAGGGAGGATTGAGCTTCTGTAGAACTGCTCTCCTCCCTCAGAGATAGAGGTTGCTGTAGCTCACAGTCTGACTGCCACCAAGCCACAGCTGGGTGGCAGCACATGTGACGTCACCAGGAGAGGGAAGGTAACCCATGTTCATGGCACCATAGGGCATCTCCACAGAGGCGGAGCTCACACAGTGTGCCCATTGCACGTCCTGTGGGCTCAGGGAGAAACTTGGTGGAAAAAACACCCCAACTGCAGGATGATGAAAGACCCCTCACAGGCCTTGCACTGATGACCGGGCACCCCCGCACAGTCCTGTGGCAGAGGACAGTGGTGGGAAGGTAAATTCAGGAGAAGCCGGGTGATGGGGCTGGGGGGTTGGTAGGAAGTGGACAGCCAGGCAGCTGAGGAGATAAACAGATAATTGGGGGAGAGAAGTCACTGGGATTTTTGTGGATCCACTTCCATCATCAGTATGCAAGGGGCAGAGCATACATGTAAGTTCACCTTCATTGAATTGTTCAGGGGGAGAAAAAAGGCCTAGGCAATGAATTTAAATTGTAATCCCCAGGAATAAAGTACTGAGTAAATGGTACTGCTTGTCTGGAGGAGGGGGCCTGGTAAGAGTTGATGTCTGTAAGTCCCCAGGATGGGGTCTTTTGGGCCACTAGGGCTATCCATGTGATGCTGGAAGGAAGGCACACACTACCAGAACAACTGTAATATATTTAGGAGTAGATCATAGTGCTGATGTTCTGATGCATGTTGATGCCACTTTCTGGCACAGGAGACACGCACTGGCACAGCTGCCCCCAGGAATAGTGCTCGCGCTGCCTGGGAGAGTACCATTGCACAAATGATCCTGAGAGCACCAGGGCTTCAAGGACCCCATAAATGGGAGATAGTGTATATTGTAAGTAACATAGCAACAGAGCCCCTCACAGCAGCAGGTGTGAACCCTGGAAATGTAATAGTGCACAGTGTAGTATAGTAGGTGTAGGATAAATGCCTTTTGTAAATGATGAACCTGCTGTATGGTGGCAGCCAAAAGAAATGAATGGAATAAGGTGAGGGTAATGCCCATCAAAGGTGCGTAACAACAGTACAATGAATAAACATGCATCCAGCTTGATCCCAGATCCCATTACAGACATTGATTTGTAAGTAGTCTCCATTTTTAGTACCTCAAAGTGTGCATTAGTTGCCCTGACCCGAGATGTCAAGATGAAAGGTAGAGGTACAGTGTTTCATAGCATAAGGTGGGTGCCCTTCTAATGCGAAGTGCCACCATATACCAGTAGCTATTGGTTCAGTTCACATTTTTTCCCCTGCTATACTACATTGACATCATCTATATAGAAGTGCCACTAACTCATCCCTGGCCAGATCTGATGTGTTGTATCACAGAGCCCTCCACTTTATTTGCAATCTCCCCATCTCTACCCACCTTTGTCTTCTCTACAATGAAACAGGTTGGTCATCACTTGCCGTTAGAAGGTAAGAACATCTTAATCTATGGACCTTCAAAGCCCTGCATAATTCTCGACCTGCATATATCTCTTCACTCTTATCTAGGCCCCAGGGAAACATTACGTTTACACAGAATCCTCACGCTTTCTGTTCCCAAACATCTCTCCAAATATGGGATGACGGCCTTTAGTTGGGCTGCCCCTAAAGCTTGGAATGCCCTCCAGAAAATACTTCCAAGCTCTCCTTTCCTGACACTGCACAGATCAATGTGTCTGTTACGTCTCCCAGTACCGACCTACTATACATCACTCTTAAAATTATATATTATTATTCCACTGTCTCTACCCACATTTGCCCATGGGTTTTTACTTTATTGCATTTTCTTTATCTGTATGTCCTACTTCAGTTGAATTTATTACTACAGTTCTCTTTCATTGTATTGTACTCTACACTGCTTTACTATGTACTTCATGTGTTATGTTTCAGATTTTATCTTTACCTTTTGTTTTGCTTAGTATCTGTAAATTGTACTATATTTAAAGTTTGATATAATATGTCTGTATGCATTTCTGTATTTTGCTCTGTCCTACCCAGGACCTCCTCGCAAATTAGCTTTTGCTGAACTGAGCTTTCCTGGTAAAACAAACTAAATAAATAGATAAATAAATAAATAAATATGCCCCTAGACACGGTTGAGGGGGGGGGGGGGAGTACCTGTGCACTAAACAAAGGTAACTGCCTATTTTCAAGCATGACCTTGGAGCTTACAATGAGATAAGGACATTATAAAACAGCTAGTGGATGCAATACATTTCAGCAGGCACAATACAAGTAACACAGATCGCACAATGTATACCAAAATATTCAGATGTTATACAAGGGGCCGGGAGTAATGCTTCAGTTTTCAGGGAGCGCTTATATATTTACATAAGAATGTGTCAATAAAGTGCACAAGAACTGTGTAGATGCAGAGAAAACTAGACATTATCTACGGGTGCAGATGAGCTCTCAGTCTGTTTAAGATAACTAGCACCCTTATGGAACAGAGGCATGGTTAGGTGCAAGAGCACACACAGTACAGCTGCAAATGGTTCCAAAGGTTAAATCTGAACACCTGGTCTGTAGAGTTACAGGGAATGTCAAGAGGGAGGTGGGGAGAGCACAAAACCAACATCCAGTGGGCTGGTTGTCAAAGCTCTTAAAATTGCCACGCATTTATTTAATTTTTTCATGAAGGCTTTTATGCTCCCTTCCCATCAGCTGCCCATATTGCATTTGCTCATAGTGATTTTGCAAGCCCAAAAAAACTCTTACCTGCACAACGTCTCCCATAGCCTTCCACACATGAGGGGGCTTTGAGGCATCCCCCTTCTGGACATCACTACAGTAGCCATCATCCTATGCCTGGTGTTGGTTTTCCTCCTTTTTTATCCACACCCCCCTTTGGGGATGCTAAGAATGGATACAACATGTAGTGGCATGTTAATGCCAAGCCAGACAACTCCCGCCTCTCTTATACAGTGAGATGCCATGCTAGGTCTGCTCTGTGGGCATCAGGGGGCAGGTGCATAGCAGACTAGACCACCTTCCTCCTTTAGGAGGCAAGGAACAATTAGGCGGATTCTACCCCGGTCTACAGCCAGCCTGTTGTGGAATCTCGGACTCAGGTTGTAAACCAGGGTTGCCACCATGACAAGCACCCTGTGCTATAGGTCTTGCTTACTTTATCACACAATTCTTGCAGTCCAGCCTCTGTCAAAGGATTTTCTGGTTTGATTATTCAGCACACCTGATAAAGAGACCTTGAAGGCCTCAAAATCTTGTGTACCTGAACTATTCAATAGTCTAATACAGGTATAGTCTTCCTTTTTATTTTCAATTCTTGTTTCACCTTCCCCACACCCTAATACTTTAGATGACCTTATGGGTCCCTACTGTCTGTCAGACTTGCCTTCCACTGCCATGTTCTGCCACCAGGCACCTGCGAATCTCCAACACTCCTGTGGTGTCCAGGTTGTCCCTGCAGGGGAGCTCCATGCATCCACCAGTGAGGAACAGTGTCTGCATAGTTGAGAGTGACCATCACTGAGGGTGGTATGAGTGCACTTTGAGGCTGGGTAATGTTGGACTAGGTGAGCCAAGCGGTCCTTATCTGCCATCAAAGTCTATGTTTCTGTGTTTCTATGGAGAATTCCTTGGGTATGCCAAATTACTATTTTCCCATTTATGATATTCTGTCCACCTCCCTCAAATATATGCATGCAGCAGTAACTGGGGGGCACCCAGCAGTATGTGGTCACCAACGCTGCTAAGGGAAACCTTCACTACATGAGTGCCAGGAACTGCTATTAGAATAGCATGACACAGCCCTACCTTTGGGAGGAGACTGTGCAAGGAATGCAGAGAAACCTTCCCTGCCAGTCTCCATTCTTCATATCCTGGGCTGTGGATGCAAACCCAAGTTACAAGCATGCCTGAGAAATCACCTACCACTCAGCACCATGGAGCTGGCAAAGGTACTGTATCATCGCTGCCAGATGCTAGAGTTGTGCGAAGTTGGCACACTTTGCTTTGTGAATTAATTTGTCAAGTTTGCCAGATTTGTGAAGTGCCTACTTTGAAAAGTTTTCAGCAGGCAAAATGGCACTCTTTCAAGCGAAGCCATGCAGATTCGCCTTGCCTGAAAGGTGCCACTTCCTCAGGAAAACTCATTGCGAAGTGGGCAATTCACATAGTTTTTTGCAACAGTGTCTTTCTCAACTTCAGTGGAATTTCACCAGTGAAGTGAAACTTCACATCTCTACCGAACTCACAGTTATTTTGTTAGTTCTCTGTTCAAATCTGTGAGACTAAAGCTGGGTTTACATGACTGCCTGCCTGCTCTCCTTCTGTGGAACGTTACAGCACTGCCCCGACCTTCAAAGACACTCAGCTTGTGTGTCTACACAGTCCCTCTCAGCGCTGATGCAAGACGCGCTGGAGAGGGACAGCAAGTCCAGGGGACAGTCAATGCAAGTGGAAAAAATGCCGTGAGGGTCTCTGGATATGGGAACGAGCAGTGCAGCTTGTCCACACAGCTGCTTAAACCACTCGTTCAGGAATGCATCCCCAGACTTGCTGAGGCTGTGGGAGCAGAGTGAGGACCGTCTTACTGCAATCTGGTAAGTGTCCAGATGGCCACATTTGCACCACAGCAACCTGAGCGCTCGGGATGCTGTGGTGCAAGTGTGGCTGTGTAAACAAGCCATAAGACTCGAGGCTTGTCGTTCATAAGAGTGTACTCACATTGCCTCCCCCCCCAAGGTTGAGTGGTTATAGAGCTGCTGTACCTTGATTTTATCAACTTAAATTGTGCAAACTGACAACCTGTCAGCGTTCAGGTTACTAAACAAAGTTTCTCTCTTGTTTTCTAGCTCAGCGTTGATGCTTGGTTTTTACCTGACCTGTTTTCTAATTCTGGCAACAGTGTTGTTTGTGTCAGCAATCTACTCCTGTATAAAGGTGAGATGAGAACTCCCAGCCTGCTCTGCCTCTTTGTTTAGTATTTTTACCTACTAGTGCAAACATTGTAGAAGGTGACATAATAACAAATACAGTACTCTTTTGGTATCTGTCTAGGATTGGTAGTTGTAGAGCTGAAAGACATTTCAGAAGATACAGTCATAAGATAGAGAGTGCTGTATCATGCTTTCCTAGTACAGCAAATCCAAAGGTCATTGAAGAAGTTGGTCTCTGATCCTGAACATTCAAAATAAATTAATGTTTAAACCCAATGCCCTAGCAGCCTTAATTCTGGAGCTGTATTGATAGGAATCCTAAAATAAGCTGAATTTGCAAAACTAAATATTTAATTATTCATGCAATGACTACCTTAAAGTGCTGTACGACAAAACACACAATGGGTCGTAACCGAAGCAGCCATTAAGTCAGGGGTGTGCAAATCCTGTTACCCCCTGTCCAGGACAAGTGGGTTTCCTTCAAGGACGGGTACAAAAAGGCAGCAGAGCTCATTACCAAAAATGAGGGGCAAGTGCAAATTCAGCTTGAGTTGTGGTTGGATAAGTCCTAAAAGTTTTAATTTGAACACACTTGCATTACGTGAACATCACAAGATAGGCCAGAGAAAACTGAAACATTTTAAACCTTGATGTATGTAGTGCTGAGAAACAGAATTTGCAGGCAGGTAAGAACTGCTTGGCCTGCTTCATCTGCCCATTTTTCCCTGCCTATAATATCAACGCAGATTCTACACAACCTCCGGCCCATCCACCCACCCCGTCCCTTTCCCTAAGATTGTTTTATGCCAATCCCACGCATTCTTGAATCCCACTACTGTTTGTGCCCCCACAACATCTGCTGCAAGACTGTTCTAGGAATCAACCACTCGTTCTGTGAAAAAGTACTTCCGAATATCTCTCCTGAATCTACCCCCCAAGCTTCTTATCATGTCTCCTTGTTCTTGAGACCCTTTTTTTTTGAAAAATTCTTCTGTCACATACCTTATTTACCCCATGAGGTATTTAAAGGTCTCTATCATATTCCCTCCTCTCTCCTAGGGTGTACATATTTAAGTCCTTAAGTCTCTTCTCGTAGGGCTTCTGAAGCAGACCTTGTACCATTTTAGTTTGCTTTCCTCTGGATTGCCTCCATTCTGTGTCCTTCTGGTGATGTGATCTCCAGAACTGGACACAGTACTCAAGGTGGGGGACTTACTAGCAACCTATACAGAAGCAATACCTCCTCACTCTTAATGCTGGTGATACCCCTCCCTATGCACGCCAGTATCCCACTCATCCCACTCGCCTTCCCTGCTTTGTTGCACTGCCTGGCCACCTTTAGGTCATCTGATATAATTACCCCCCAGGTCTGTTTCCTGTTTGGTGGTTGTCAATACCACTCCTCCCATTTTGTACTCTGCCGCTGGGTTTCTGTGCCCCAAGTGCATTATTTTGCACTTTTTTCATGTTGAAACTCAGCTGCCATACCCGTGACCTCTCCTCGAGTTTTCTCAGGTCTCTGCTCATCCTTTCCACCCCCCACCCTCCTCGGAGTGTCCACCCTGTTGCAGATTTTGGTGTCATCCACAAAGAAACATAGAATTTGACGGCAGATAAGGACCGCTTGGCCCACCTAGTCTGCCCATTTTCCTACCTAACTGATAAGCTGCAGATCCTAGTTAACGAACAGCTTACTTCCTCTTACCTGCCCCTAGGACTGCCTTATGCCTGTCCCATGCATTCTTGAAGTCCCCCACTGTTCTTGACTCCACGACCTCCTCAGGGAGGCTGTTCCATGCATCCACAACCCTCTCAGTGAAAAAATACTTCCTCACATTACCCCTGAGCCGTCCCCCCTCTATCTTCAAATTGTGCCCCCCTTGTTCTTGCACATCTCTTTTTCTGGAAGATGCTACCCTCTTGGACTTTGTTAATTCCCTTGAAGTACTTGAAAGTTTCTATCATGTCCCCTCTCTCCTTTCTTTCCTCAAGAGTATACATATTAAGCTCCTTTAGTCTTTCTTCATATGTCTTCTGGTGCAGACCCTGCACCATTTTGGTTGCCCTCCTCTGGACAGCCTCCACTCTGTCTATGTCTTTGCGGAGATGAGGGTCTCCAGAACTGCACACAGTACTCCAGATGGGGTCTCACCAACTGTCTGTACAGAGGGATAACAACTTCCTGTTTTCTACTATTGATGCCTCTTCCTATGCATCCTAGTATCCCCAGCCTTCCTTACTGCCTTCTCACATTGCTTGCGTACCTTTAGGTCATCTGATATAGTACCCCAGGTCCCTTTCTATTTTTACTGTTGTCAGTATCTCACCCCCCATTGTGTACGCTTCCCCTGGGTTTTTGTTTCCCATGTGCATTACCTTGCACTTCTTTGCATTGAATCTGAGCTGCCATACATTTGATCATTCCTCCAACCTTGCCAAGTCCCTTCTCATCCTTTCCACTCCATCTTGTGTATCAACCCTGTTGCAGATCTTTGTGTCATCTGCAAAGAGATATACTTTTCCTTCCAGTTCCTCTGCAATGTCACTTATAAAGACAATAAAAAGGACCGGTCCCAGTACTGAACCCTGCGGTATCCCACTAGTAACCCTCCTTTCTTCACTGTGTACTCCATTTACTACAACCCTTTGCATCCTGTTGTCTAGCCAATTTTTTATCCAGGCTACCACCTTGGGACCCATTCCAAGGCTGGCTATCTTGTGTATTAATCTTTTGTGTGGGACTGTATCAAATGCCTTGCTAAAATCTAGGTAGGCCATGTCCACAGCCCCTCCCTGGTCTACTACTTTGGTCACCCAGTCAAAGAAATCTATTAGATTAGTCTGACATGACCTTCCCATCGTGAATCCATGCTGCCTTGGGTCCTGTGCCCCACTGGCCTCTAGGTACTCAACAATTCTTTCCTTCAGAAGTGATTCCATCATTTTCCCTACCACTGAGGTCAAACTAACTGGTCTGTAGTTTTCTGCCTCTGTCCTGCTCCCACTTTTGTGAAGAGGAATCACATCTGCCCTCCTCCAGTCCTCGGGTACCACCCCATCCTCCCATGATTTGTTAAAGAGAGTAGTCATGATGTCACTAGTTCTACCCTTAGTTCTTTCAGAATTCTTGGGTGAATCCCATCAGGCCCCATTGCTTTGTCCACCTTCAATTTTATTAGTTATTTCAGAACCCTTTCTTCTGTAAATGGACTGGTATCAACCCCATCTTCAGAGTGTTTCTCTTGTTTGGTTTAGGTAACTCCCCTCCTCTTCCTTTGTGAATACTGAGCAGAAATATTCATTCAGTATCCCTGCTTTTCACTGTCACCCTCCTCATTCCTCCCCTTTATTAAGCTTCAGTATCCCTCCTTTGGTCTTTCTGCGCTCCCTAATGTACCTATAAAAGGTCTTATCCCCCTTCTTAACATAATTGGTTATCCTTTCCTCGGTTTGGGCCTTTGCTATTCTGACTGCCTTCCCAGCCTCTTTCTGCTTTAACTGATAAAGTTCTCTGTCCTGCTCCTTCTGTGTTTCCTTATATTTCCTGAATGCTGTCCTTTTCTCCTTAACCTTCCCTGCCACCTCTTTTGTGAACCATAGCGTTTTTTCTTTGTTGTATTTTATTGATTTGCTTTACACAAAGGCTTGTTGCCTCTGTGATGGCTGTTTTGATCACTCCCCACTGTTCCTCCACCCCTCCTTCTTGCCTGTTTGCTAGTGCTTTTCTGAGGCACTCTCTCATTTTCCCAAAGTCAGCCCTCCTAAAGTCTAGTACTCTTGCTTTTGTATGGCTTGATTGTATGGCTGTGTTTATCGTGAACCACACTGTTTGGTGGTCGCTTGTTCCCAGATGGCTACCCACTTCTAAATCTGAGATTCTTTCTCCATCCCCATTTGAAAGTACCAGGTCTAAGATTGCTCCCTCCCTAGTGGGTTCTGATACTAGCTGTCTGAGGCATGCCCCCTGTAGGGCATCAAGAATGACCCTGCTCTTGGATGTGCCTGCAGCAAAGGTGCTCCAGTTAACATCTGGCATATTCAGGTCCCCCATCAACAATATCTCCCCTTTTTCTGCCATTCTAAGAAAGCCTTCTATCATTTCCTTGTCCATTCCCTCCCCCTGAGATGGGGGTCTGTATACAACCCCCATGCGGATTGTGGTGCCATTTCCTGTCTCCAGGGTGACCCAAAGTGCCTCATCTGTTCCCTGTTTACTCTTTATTTCTGTTGCTTTGATCTCTTCCTTTACATAGAGAGCTGCTACTCCTCCTCTTTTAAGAGGCAGACATTCCCTTCCAGCTCCTCTGCAATGTCATTTATAAATACATTAAAGAGGACTGGTTCCAGCACTGATCCCTGAGCACCCAACTAGTCACCCTTCCTTCCTCGGATGAGCTCCATTTACCACCACCCTCTGCTGCCTATCCCCTAACCAATTTCTTACTCTGTTTGCCACCTTTGGACCCACCCCTAAACTACCCAACTTACTTACTAGCCTCCTGTGTGGAACGATGTCAAAAGCCTTACTGAAATCCAGGTAGGACACATCCACCGCTCCACCATGATTTAATTCCTTGGTCACCCAGTCAAAACTACCAGATTTCTTTGGCAATTTGTTTCTGTCCTAAAGTTGATAGGAGATCATTGTAAATATTTTACAACACCCTCTTGCAATTTGTTGAGCTAGGTATGCATTAAAAGCCCAGAATGACTGGGGCAGAGGTTAGCAGGGAGCCGACAGAGCAAACTGAGTGCTTTTCTCCCGAGGAATGAGTTTGGGTGGTACACTGTTCAGGCAGTGACACCTGGTGGCAGCATGTTAGTGGTGCACTTGGTGGCATGACTAATCTAGTAGTGCTGTGCACTCCTATCCCAGGCGCCATGGCAAGTGTGTCTGTGAAGGATGAGGGTGGGAAGCGGGAGCAAAATGAGAAATCACACGTCTCACAGCCTGAACCCTCAGCATGCTGATGTCATACCCCAGCAGTAGTCCCTGTCTCATCAAGCACTTGCTTCTCCTGGTGGCAGCAGGGGAGGCCTGCTAGAAGGTACACTCCAGAAGCCAGGATGATAGGCCACCTAGAGAGGCTAACGATGGCAGCAAGTGGTGGTACATGAGTCCAGCAGACAGCAGAGGGCACTTACAGACCTAAAAGAGTGTGGTGCCAGTGGTTAATAAGAAAAGTCTCTTTTTTTTCTTTTTAAAGGATCATGTCCTGTGCTCTTCTAATGTACTGAAGCTGTTCTTTTTTTGTTAAGCAGCAATATTTGTTAGAAGGCAAAAATATATATTTTTTTAACATTAATGTATTTCAGACATAATTAGATTCATCATCAGTATATTTTTATTTCTCTTAGACTTTTTAATACTGCTTTCATTACTAATTGTATAATTAATGGCTCAAGTCATTAAAGATGGCCACCCCTCACAATTTTTTTTAAAGTTCCTTCCCATGAGATTACTTTTTCATTTTATACACTGCATTCCTACTGTGGTTGTATTAGAAGCTAGGTATGTCTGATGGCAAGCAGCACAATATCACAGCAAAATATTTGATTTAGATATTAATTGAATTTATTTATAGTGGACACGGTCAGAGAACAAGGATTTTTAGAAACATTTAAACTCCACATTTCAGTTCAGGAGGGAAATACAATGGCAAAAAAAATGGATATATTGATGTTTTTGCCAGAAACACATTATTACAAAAAAAATGATGAACATTTTTTCTGCTAACAAATACTGCTGCTTTAATAAGGGTTCTGCATGACAGAATGTTCTCCTAAAGACAACTCAAATAAGTCTTGCCGCTTTCAGTAATAACTGTCATTGTGGGCACTGTTGGGTACATTTGTGGTTTAAACTGTGAAGCAATATTGTTGTGCATAAATACCAGCATGCACCAGATTTATCAAAGCAAAAACTAATATTTCCTTTATACGTTGGTGCAAAAAGGAGATAAGTAAGTTTCAGCCCTTAGGTGGTGGTTATTATTCATCCTTTTTTTTTTTTTTACAATCTTCTAGTCACCTAATGTCATTTACTGCAGTTTTCTGTATTTTGTTCGCATTTTACAGTGCCAGATCTACCATTCTGCACTAAGTGACTAGCACTAGTGATTCATCAGAATAACAAAAACAAAATGAAGCCAAGGCAAGTTTATTAGTTGTGACTGCAGATAATCGTCCTGCCTCCCTGACTAGGTATTTGTGAATGGGTGTAGTGCCTGTGCCCCTGACTCTATGTATTGCTTGCTTCATAGCGCATCCCTTTTCCTGTTATTGAACACTGCATTGTCAATTGCACTTGCATCTCACTTCTGTTCACACCCCCTACCCCTGGTCACACTCGGAAACGAGCATTAGCTCAGTGTGCCTTTCTTTTCAAAAAATTCTAAATAAATAGGCAAATTATTATTCAGGTGTCTTAATGGCAGTGATGTGGGATTTATGGAAGACTTTGAATTTAAATCAGTAAATAAAAATGTGATTAGATTCTCCAGAATGCTCCTCTGTTATTTGCATCAAAGGAACAAACTTCTAAAAAATGACTTTCCACGACTTACCCATGCTCCTCACACAGCTGTTTTTCTATGGAACTGCAGCAATGTCAGCATTTATGTTTGATAATGCTTCAAGTCACATTTTCGCTGCTCAGATAAGCGGGCGACTTGCAGCAGAGTGGCCCATGCCAAGCATGCTCTGTTGCTGGCAGCATGTCTCAACTGTGGTGGGTTAGTGCCAAGCACCGGTGCACCAGAGACTCCGGGTGTTGGGCCAGGGAGCATTCTCCCTCACAATGGAGTTGATTGGTCATGTTTGTCACTGGTGGGCTCTGCTTTGCACAGGGGAGGAGGGTGGCAAGGGAGAAAATGAGGAAGAAAAATGGTGGATGCCACTTGTGAAGAAACCTTCCCTCTGTGGCTTCCCGACCCAACTGGACCATTCTAAATAGTGCTCCAACTGGGGAGACAAGCCATGGATGAACTACAGGACCAGTGTGACATTGAGGGAGCTGGGAGGTTGCAGGTAAGTGCTTAATACACAGACATGCAGCTCAGGGAGAATGAAAAAGGAAAAAAAATAGCAAGAGTCTAAGTACTGTAATTAGTTTACAGTGTATATGGTTTGGATTCAATTCTTGAAGATTTAAAGTGCACTGATACAGAGTTTCTTTACAGAGTTATTAAGGACACCTACCTTAAAGCAGCAGTATTTGTTAGTAACCATATAGTTTTAGTTTCAGCAGTGAGGTTTGTCTCGAAAAATATCAAGATACGTTTTTTTTTCTTTTCGTTTTCTTTCATTCCTGAACCAAGATACAGAATTTTGAATTTTTTTGAAGTTCCCACTCCTGTGTCATGACAAAAATTAAATATCTTGGCACAGTGGTGTGCTGTTTGCCATCAGAAACATGCGGTAGCACCATCCCAATGCATCCACAGTATAAATCTAAGATGTTCCTTCAACAGGCAACCTCAGAAGAAGAGATTTTAAAAATGGTGAGTGGCAGCCATCTTTAATGACGCGAGTCATTAATTACAAAATTAGCTGTAAAACCTGCTTTAACAATATCTGAGAAAACTAAACATATTCTGAGGATGAAATGTTAGGATATTAGAAATACATTTTTTTTTGTTAAAAAAAATCAGTTATTTTGCCAACTAACATACTGCTACTTTAAAGCATTTCTCTAGGATTTAGGAAAACTGTAAACTATAACATTCAGACTCAGTTCAGTTTGGATTTGTCAGTATTTATCTCCCCAATTCTGTATTAATTTTTGGTTATATAACTGCTTAACCCCCAAGGTGTCACCTGTTCCTTCCTTTGGGACCCAGTCTCCCATTCCCTTACCTTCACAGCCTTTGGGGATCCACATGGAGTGGGGCCCAAAAGTGCCAGTGACCTGTCATTCAGGCGGCTCGCTGTGCATGATTTTCTTCCTCAGTTTTCACTGTTGTATCCCTTCTCCCCTCACTGTTGCTTGAGCAGTAGGTAGCTAGTGGCCTACACACACGTATGCCTAGCATCATGTGGGGGAAGCAAGCTCCCTGGTCCTTCCCACAGTTATTGCTATGCTTCTAGAACCTGCTGCCAATCTCCTCTGGCTGAAGTGAGCATATCCCCTGATACAGCTCCCTGAGTCCACCCTCAGACCCGGGGCATCGCTGGGACATATGGCGTCCCTCTTCTCCACTCATTCTTTATTAATGTGGACATTTACATGAAAACAGGAGCTGGTGTTTCACTGCACCTCGTCCTCCTGTTCCACCCTATTTGACATCATAATATTCTGCTTTTGATACTCTAGTCATTCATTTTCACAGTAACAGATAGTGATGTCTAAAACTGGGCATTATGACATCAGTGGGGGGGGAGACACAAGGAGAATGAGACGAAATCTGGCAGATCGAGATAATGTTTTCATGCAGATGTCCTCAGAATTAAAGAATGAGGGGGTATAAAAATAGAAAATTAATGAAATAAAAGTTGAATCTTTCCAATTTTATTTAACAAAAGTTTCCTGAATACTGGAAGTAAGCAATATAACACAACAGGACGTTGGTTGTCTGAGGTTAACATACTCTCTGGTGCTCTAAGTAAGGCACGAGGTGCTTGCACCGAGGGCCTGCTGCACTTGAGAGGGCATTAGCCCCAGGCAACCAACAACCTGAGTGTTATATTACATTTATAAAATGGTTAAACTGAGAAACAAGCAAAAAACAAAAATGAAGTTTCGGGCTGTTTTTTTTTTTTTGTTGGTACTTAGTAAAAAATAGGCCCCTCCACACCTGTCATTAACTGTCTTTCCACATATTCAATAAATGGAATGTTTGTTTATTATGGAATACAGGAATTCAGTCTGCTGCAGAATTCCTCTGGCAGAACGTTCACCCCTCATACACAACAGAAGGCCTTATATAGAGCCACGGTTTCAATTTATGTATGGCAGGGTAAGCAGCAGAGATTGCCCTCACAAGCTGGTATGGCTAGAAGGGGAATTTTTTTTTTCATGCTCACCAAAAGGAACACCAGAAATTAACACTGTGATTTGTACTTGGGTTTTAATTTTTTTGTTTTAATGGAAGGGGATTTTACTTTTTGGGTCTGTGATGAAGGTTTTCAGTGAGTAATAGCCATATCTGTGATAGCAATCAGGATGAGTGAAGCAGGTTATGAACTCTGTGAGTGATTTGCCCAAATCCCACTTGTTCCAACCTACGCACTTCTGCGGGATTAGCATATAGTTCATGGAACGTGGCCAGTCAAGAAGCAGGAAATTTCCAACCCATTTTACAAAACCACTTTATAGATCAATGGAAACTTGAAATAGAGGTTATTTTATTTGTACTGTACTAGCAGCATGTACATACAGTGAAAACCGTTTAATAAAAAAGTTCCTCAGATTTACCATGCAAGGGGTTGAGACAGGGCCAGATTAAGGTAACCTGGGGCCCTAGGCCCAACAGAAATCTTGAGCCCCCTCCCATTGTGACCATGCCCCTGTGCTGCAAAGGGACACTGTCACAGACTGTAAGGAACCTTAGGAATCCGTTGACATACAGACTGTATCTCATCATGATCCATTTTGTATGTAAAGAGATATGGGCAACAGAATAGAAATGAAAATTCCTACCCTTCTGCTCCCCTCTCTCACAGCAGTTGTCGGTGGATAAGGCCCACCTAGTCCACCCTGTTAATATTGCCTATAGCCCCCTGTAAGTCCTCAGATTTTCCCCACGTTTGCCTTGGTGCTAGGATTCCTTTATGCCTATCCCACATGTTCTTGAAGCCTGTGATCATTTTATCTTTCACCACTTCCACCAGGAGTCTGTTCCAAGCTCCAACCCCCTGTCTATAAAGAAAAACTTCCTGACATTCCCCCTTAAGTTTCCCCCTCCAGCTTCCTTGAGTGACCCCTAGTTCTTGTGCAAGTCTTCCTCTGGAAAATACTCCCTTCCTGTACCTTGTTTACACCCATGAGATATTTACATGTCTCCCTTCTCCCTCCTCACTTCGAGAGTACATGTTTAATTCTCTGAGTCTGTCCTTGTAGGGCTTTAGGTGCAGGTCCTGCACCATCTTGGTTGCCTTCCTTTGAACCCCTTCAACCCTGTCTACGTCCTTTCAGAGGCAGGGCCTCCAGAACTGTACCAGGTGAGGTTTCACCAACTTTATTTATTTATTTATTTAAATGTTTCACCAGGAAGGCATGCTGAGCAACAAGTTGCTTGTCTCCCGGTGTGACCTGAGGGGTAAGGGAACATGAGGATAGTTTTAAGAGATTTGGTACACAATATAAATTTACAATAGATTACATTCAAATAATTTGAGCAGACTGTACAGGAGTAATGAAATAGCGGGATGCTAACAGTTTTGAACTAGATAGATACTATGCCAACACTTTTGGACTAGATAGATACAACAACACAAAATAACATTTAGGCATGCACTAAATGACACATAACTGTGTAGCTAGAAAATGACTGAATAGAACTGTAGTTTGATCTAGGGAAGTTAGTGAGGAGTAAACACAGGCAGAACAGGATGGCTAAGGTATAACAGAAGTGCAAGATAACTACAAGTGCATTAGAAATGAGGGGTCAGCCATAGCGTTGGGCTATGTGGGGGGGGGAGGTGAGAGGTAGGTATGTTGGTAGGCAGAGAAGTGGGTGGGGTGGAAGGGGATGGAAGCAGGAGGCAAAGAAAGAGGTAGGAGGAGAAAGATCTGCTGGGGTCTGACACCTCCAGTATGCTGAGGACCCTGCCTGCACAAAGCAAGGGTCAAGCATGACAGGAAGCTAGCAGGTTGTGGCAGCGAGAGGTAAAGTATGATAGGAGGGAAGCAGGTTGTAGGCAGCAAGGGGGAAAAGGCTTCGGAAGAGCAGAAGAGAGGGTGAAGGTGAGAGAGAAGAGAAGAGAAGCCGAATCCCAGCCCTTCAGGATGTGGAGAAGCGGAGGGAAGAGTTGGGTTAATGGTGTAAGGATAGGGTAGGGATAGGCCCTTGGTACAACTTTGGATGATTGAGAAATCACAGTAAGAGAACAATGGAAGGTCGGAAGGAAGGGAACTGGGGGAAGGAAAGGAATGCTGTTTTTTAGCTGGGTGGGAGGTGGAGCTGCAGCAGGGGCATTGCATGGGTGCTGAAGAGGGGTAGGGTTTTTATGATGTCTCTTCTTCTGCTAGTGATCCCTCTGCCTATGCAACCCAGCATCCTGCTGGTTTTCCCCACCACCTTGTCACACTGCTTAGTCACCTTCAGATCTTTGCACAAAATTACTCCCAGGATCCCATTCCTGTCTTATGACTGTCAGTACCCTTCCCCCCGATGGTACTTAGCCACAGGGTTCCTGTGACCCAGGTGCATGATCTTGCACTTCTTTGCATTAAAGCTCAGTTGCCAGACCCTTGACCATTCTTCCAGTTTGCTAAGATCCTCTCTGATTTGCTCCGTCCACCATGGAGTGTCCACCCTGTTGCAAATTTTGGTATCATCTACAAACAGACACACATTCACTGGTAGCCCTTCAGCGATATCGCAGATAAATATATTGAAGAGTACTGGATCTAGCACTGACCCCTGTGGCACCCCACCTGTCACTTTGCCTTCCCCTGAGTGCACACCATTTACCACAACCTTCTGACTTCTACCTTGCAGTCAGTTTCTCACCCACCTAACTACCTTCAGACCTACCCCTGGGCTGTTTCGTTTATTTACTAGCCTTCTGTGGGGACGGGGTTGAAGCCTTTGCTGAAGTCCAGGTAGACCACATCTACCCCCCAAATCCATTACCCTGGTCACCCAAACAAATAACTCAAACTGGTTAGTCTGGCAGGATCTCCTCCCCGAGAACCCATGCTGTCCTGGATCCTGCAGTCCATTGGCCTCCAGATACTCCTCCAACCTCTACCTCAGCAGTGTCTCCATAACCTTGCCCACTACTGAAGTCAGGCTGGTAGGTCCATAATTCCCTGCCTCCTCTCTGCTTCCACTTTTGTGCAGTGGGACAACATCAGCTCTCCTCTAGTCTCCCGGAACCACCCCTGTTTTCAGAGACAGGTTAAAAAGGGCTGTCAGAGGTGCAGCAAGCTCCTTCCTGAGTTTCCTCAGCACACCGGGGTGTACCCTGTCAGGGCCCATTGCCTTATCCACTTTTAGCATCATACTAGTGACAGTGCACACTATTCTCTCCACTCCCTTTTCCCCAAGTGTCACATACTGTTTGATTTCAATCTGAAATCTACAGTGCACCCTTAACTATCCACCCATTTTCATACAAGCAACATTGGGTGGATAATCAGGGGTGTGACTGAGATAATAAGGGGCAAAGGAATAGCTATAATTTGGTGCATAATCGAGGGATTACTGTACATGCAAGACTACTTTCAGCATACATTATTGTCACCTTTCTCATGCTACTCAACTTCCTGCAAGTACAATCTTACTTCCTGATACAGCCCCACCCACAAAACCACATAGTGAAGTGGTTGTAGTGCTGTAGATAGACTTATAATGGTCAGGGTTAGTGGTGGCCTTCAGATACTACTTGTTTAGTTTGCAGGCAGTTGTACATAATGGGGGTAGTATTGTATGCATATAGCTCCATAACATATACAGCTGCCTGCAAATTAAACAAATATGATCTAAAGGCCACTGCTGCCCCCGATGGCATTGTAAGCCTTTTGATAGCACTGTAGCCTCTTTGCTACCTTGTGTCATTAAAATGTGGTTTTGAAAGGCAGTGTTAAAGAGCAGGCTTAGCCATACTGTTTGTGAATTGCAATATAGTACTGTTAAAGGACTTTGAAAATTCAGCCCTGTTTTTTTTCTTTTTTTCATAACTTTGATGATCATTTTCTTGACACTCATCGACCCAACCCACATTCAACCATGAACCCTCCTACTAATTTTGCCTGGAAAGAGAATTGCATTTAACAGTGATAATCCAATTCCAGTCAAGGAACACAAAAATTAATTAAAACATCAGGCAGTATAGCCTAGTGATTACAGCCCCAAGTCAAGAACCTGGAAAACATGTAGACTCACAATACTTGGATTTGTGTACCACAACCTCTGTCTGCATGCTGTGTGACCCAGGGTCATGGCACGTCAAAAAAACATCCATGTGCTAATGAGAGGCATCTGGAACTTTATTTTTTTTATTGAATTTTGGTAACCAGGTAGGCCCATGGAGACACGACAGTCCCTTTTTCAGTGGCGACCCGGTAAGTGCAGTACATTGATAGTGCAATAGTTGACACAGGAGACCATACAGGTATGCCAATTGCAAGAACAGGACCAACTAATATAGTTACAGGAACATGTCACAATACAACACAATTAAGTCATACAAACATTCACAACTAGCATAAAAAAAAAATGTACAGAGAACATAAATACTACAGTATACAATGGCAGACAGCAACATTATCAATCCCTATTTCCAGATAACATTGCACATAATTCTGATTGTACAGATAACATTGTACCTAATTGAGAAATCCAGTGATGCTAAGCACACAGGCAGTGAAGAGGTAAAAGGCCGGAAGTCATCGATAGCAGGAGCAAGGTGGGGCAGCTAGATGAGCTTGCAGCGAACATTGAAATTGAGGGAGCGAAGAGCAAGCCAGGACTGAGGAGGGTAATGAGTTCCAGGAGGACACAGCAGAAAAGGCGAATGATCTCCAGGCCACAGAGAGATGCAGGTTTGGCACTACGAGAAGGGGTAGGGAAGCAGATCTGAGAGCATGCTGGGGGAGTCGACATTGGATGATATCAGCTAGGCAGGGAGGCATGAATCGATGTACAAGCTTATGAACAAAGCTCAGGGTGGCATAGCGCAGTTTGGCCTCATAGGGCAACCATCCCAGGGCAGATAGGACATTGCAATGATAATGGCGAGCATGGGTTCCCAGAGCGAACCTACCCCCACTCTGTGGTAGACCTGTGAGAGATGAGATGATATGGTTGCAGAGGTCAAGAGAAGCAATGGGGCACCATACAAGAGGAGAGGCAGGAGGGTGGCATCTGTAATCTTGTGATAGGCAGTTGAAGTAAAGAAGGGACGAATGCGGTAAAGGACCACAATTTTTTTGTTAAGGATTTTGGTGAGAGCTGTTGCATGTGCATCCAGTGTAAGTGAGGGATCCAAGGTGACCCCCGGGTATTTAAACGACTCAACAGATTCAAGGGCAGTTCCAGTACGTGAGAGCACAGCCAGATGGGGGAGTGTGCATGCAGGTGATCTAGAGAACAACATACACTTAATTTTTTTAGTGTTACGCACCAGTTGCTTTTGAACAAACCAATCCTCAAGGGTGGTTACATTTGGATTCCAGCTTTGCGTTGAGCCAGCCCGTGTCAGAGGAGGAGTGGTAAAGGATAGCATCATCCGCACAGAGGTGGACTGAGGTTCCACAACAATTATTAAGGAGATTGTTGATGTATAAAGAAAAAAGTAGAGGGCCCAGTATGGAGCCCTGGAGAACACTGTGGGTCATGGACCTTGGAGCTGATTGGGATCCTGCCCATATCACATGTTGAGTGCGGCTGTAGAGGTAGCTTTGAGTCCAAGCTAGGGCAGAGGAATCAAAGCCAAGTCTGTTCAGCTGGTGTAGCAGCAGGTCATGGCTGACCAAATCAAAGACCTTCGTCAGGTCTACGAATATGACGCCTGTGGCACGGCCAATGTCCATGGCATAGAATATGTCAGATGTGACTTTGACCAGGGCTGCCAGGGTACTGTAATTTTTTCCTAAATCCATGCTGGGAGGTTACAAGCAGCTGGTGCAGGTCTAGATAATCCTGCAGGTGATCATAGATTATTCATTCTTGTATCTTGGCTAGTGAGCATAAAATAGAGATTGGGTGGAAGTTTTCTACTATGGAGTTGGGACCTCCCTTGTGGATAGGGACAACTACCATCACCTTCCATTTCTCTGTGATGGTACAAGTAAGGTATGATCTGTTAAATAGATCCTGAACTGGATGGGCAAGGGCATCAGCTCCTAGCTTAAGGAATTTTGGATCCAGTGTGCCATGCCCAGGGGAGCTGTCAGCCTTCAAATTCTTGAGCAGATGATGGACTTTATCAAGGGTGGCTAGTTTTAGGTGGAAGGCAGGACAAGCCAAGGAGTTGGCTAATTGCAAAGGGCCGAGTGGGGGGCTGTCAAAATAAATGTATATTTATGAAGATCTGTGAAGAACTCATTAAAGCCAGTTGCTATGGAGGGAGGGTCACTAAGAAAGGAACCCTGGGCATCAAGAGAGCTGGGGATCTTGGAGGTATTCCACTTTAGAAGGAAGTTAACCTGTTTCCAAAATTCTTTTGAATTGCTGAGGTGCTCAGTCTGGAGATTCCTTAAATGTAGATGCTTGGAAAAGACAACTCCAATAAGCAGGCTCTGCTGGTTATCTGAACCTTCAAGTATGAATGATAGGGCCCCCCAAATGCACAAGATGAGGCAAGTAGCGGACAAACTACTGCAGGGGGGCCCCCATTTAATATCTGCACCAGTCACTCTCCCTACCAGTTACTCTCCCTGTTGGGGGCAGGGATCTTTCTAGCTACTTCTTGCCACTTCTGATACCAGGGGGATAGGAGACAAAAAGGAAAAGGGCCTGTTTTCACCTTAAAGGTCAGTCTGGCTGGTGCCTCATGAAGCTATCACCTGTACATAACACCTAATCAGGGAGGTGAGCTTCACAATTCAAACAGACAAAGCAAAGGAAAAGGGCCTGTTTGCACCTTAAATGTTAATCTGGTTGCAGCCACCTGAAGCTGTCAGTTGTACTTAACACCTAAGCAGGGAGGTGAGATTCCCATCATAGTTCAGCTCCTGCTTTGTTCAGCTTATTTAACAGCCAAGTTCATTACAATAAAACTTCAGCAGAAAGAAATGGGTATATAGTAAATATATTTTGGGGATTGTTGGGGGGAGGGCCCTGGCAGGTGGGGGGCACTAGGCTAAGTGCCTATGTTGCCTATGCCTTAATCCGGCCCTGGGTTGAGACAGTGTGCTTTTTACACTGTTGCCCCTCTACCAATCTCTTAATGCTAACAGTACTTTAACAATGTCATTGTTAGTCCTTAGCGTCTAATTATTTCTACTCCAGCCCATTGTGAAAAGTGTATTTTTTTTTTTATTAAAAACAATCGTGAGAGAGAAATGTATAGTGACTGAATAAAAAAAACATAAGATGCTGCATTTCATGGAGGTCTCCCAGTTGGAGTAGTTTCAAATTAATTAATGATAATTGTTACTGTATATGCTAAGGGATTCAGTGTATAGTACCTGTTTTTAGCAGGTATTGTGCTGAGACTGAAACAACATCATGCCCATTTACAGCCTACTCCCCGAGAGCTCTGCAGCAGCACCAGAGCCCTCCTGCCCCAGCATGCATAGGTACTGACTGTTTTAGCCCATCTTGAAATCTTCTCAATCAACCTCCTCCTTGGCCCCAATAAAACCCTCCCCATCACCTATCTCCCTCCAGGAACCCCGCACTCCGACATGGAGTCACTGCTAGCCCTTAAACACTCCCTCCCACTGAATAGAGAGTGGATCCTCCTTGGGGATTTTAACATAAACTGGGACTCTTGCCATGCCGACACTGCCAAATCCTGCATTGCAAATCTAGGTCTCCATCAGCTCATCTCTTCACCTACTAGATCCAATTATAAAACTGGCACTCATACACTTATTGACCGGATCATTGTCTCGCACCCCTCCCGCATCACCGACTCCGGTGTTTTGCCCAACTATATCAGCGATCACTGTGCCATTTATTGTCTGTGGTCAGCCCGTCCACCCAAACACCCCCCTAAATTCATTTTCAACAGGAGACTGACTGATCAGAACATCAAGCTGATAACCCACAATCTCAGTCTAGTTGACTGATCTTTCACCAAGGGGCCAGGTGACTGCGACTCTATCCTTGAAAAATTCTCCAGGATCCTTATCAGCGTCTGTGATAGGCACGCTCCTTTAAAAAAAGTCAGGACCAGGGATCAAATTAATGAATGGATCTCTCCTAATGTTATTAAACTTATGAGAACTAGGGACAAAGCCTAGGCCCATTACCAAAAGCACAGAGACCCTGCCTAGTTCTCCCTTTACAGGTCTCTGCGAAAAAATTGCAAATTGGCTGTAAGAAAAGCAAAAATAGACTTCCTACACGATAAACAACTTGGAGAATCCCTGAACCCCCATCAGCTTTGGGGTACCCTTAACTCGCTACTTGGCAAGACCAAAAATTCAGATTCCATCACATTGCACCATGGCGACAAACAGACCAGTGACCCAACCGAAGTAGTGAACATTTTCAATATTTTTTTCAGCGACCTCGAAAAATACAAACCTACCCCTTCCTTTCCTCTACCCCCCCCTCACCTCCTCTGCCCCAACTCCACAGGTAGGTCTTTCCCCAGTTCCTACTTTAAGGCCCTAAAACCTGCAGACACCATCAAGCTCATCTGTAAGAACAACCCTAAACCCAGTAAAGGTGCTGATGGCATCGACTATAAAATTCTTAAACTCTCCAACAGTGCCTTGGCGGTCCCCATCACCAGCCTACTCAACTGCTCCCTCTGCTCCAGCTATTTCCACACCACTTGGAAAATTGCTATCATTAGACCTTTATTCAAGTCCATGTCTAGAAATGAAGTTGGAAACTACCATCCTATTAATCTTCTCGCCCCTCTCTCAAAAATGATTGAAACAGTTGTGCATACTCAACTCACTGCCTACCTTGAATCCAACAACTTATTCTCTAATGCCCAGCATGGGTTCAGATCTGGGCACAGCACAGAAACAGCCCTGATCAGGTTTACTAGTGACATCCTTAAACCTAACGACAAGGGCCAGTACACTGGTTTTGTTTTTGTTGACCTGACCAAGGCGTTCGACCTTGTGGACCATGCCCTCCTCTTAAATACCCTAAGAGGTCTACATCTTTCAGATTATGCTATCAAATGGGTCAGAAGCTGCCTCTCTGGGAGATCACAATTGAAGGCCACTTCCACTCTGAATGTCCAATTAAATATGGGGTCCCCAAGGGATCGATCCTCAGCCCTCTTCTTTTCTCACTCTTTATAAACAACCTCCCCTCTATCTGCTATTCCACTCAACTTGTCTTCTACTCCGATGACGTGGCTCTTTTCTGTGGCAACAAAAACCCCACCACTGTGTTCCACAGTCTACAGTCTGCTTTCAGGAAGTTGCACTCCTGGTTCTCCAAATACAGCTTAGTCTTCAATTCCAAGAAGTCCAAGGTAATGGTCTTCTCGGGCCCCAGGAAAGCCCCTGTCTCTGACTTTACACTTTTCGACAACTCTGGCAACCTCATTGAACAAGTGTCAGAATTCAGATACCTTGACCCCCACCTCTCCTACAATCTCCACATCAGTAACCTCATAAAGAAGGTCCATGTCAGAGTTGGTCTTCTCTACAGGACTAGAAAGTTCCTGATCCCTGCATCCAGACTTCGCCTCACTAGCTATCTACTTCAGCCTCTTATTGACTATGGATTCATTGTCTTCTTTCCTCCCACCTCATCCCTCCTCTACTCCAAACATAGAACCACATAGAACAGCATAGCTCATTTCATCACTGGTCTCCCCTGGAAAACAAACCACTGCATGCTCTACTCCTCCCTCGGCTGGCCCACTGTAGAAGGGAGGTTCCATCTAAAGATGCTCTCCTTCCTCCATAAGATATACCTCAATATTCTTCCCCCTAGCTTTAACTCCTTATTCCCTTTCGCAGCCTCTGGGTGGTTGACCAGAGGTTCCTCTTGTCTGGTCTTCAACATCACTTTTTACAGGACTAAGCAGGCCCAGAACTCTATCACCTACAAGGGAATTAAGCTGTACAACAGTCTAGCCCCCAAAATTCAGGCCTTGTGGGTCATTGTACTCTTTCAACTCCTGCCTCAAGGATCACTTCCTCGTATCGTCCACCTGCTGCTGCCCTGGTAGGCCCCCTCCTCGGCCCATTCACCAAACCCAGTGGCTTTTTCCTCCACAGTACCTGCACTTTTCCCCCACCTTTTGCACTAAAACCATTGGCCCTATACAATAGCCTGTCTCTCCTGTATCCTCCTCATCTGCTTTATCCATTGTCTCTTCAAGTAATCATTTCAGCTACTAATTACTCCATCTCACCTGTAAACATTACTGTTCTCTTATTGCCAGCTGTTTGACTCTTGTACTTTTCTACCCCTGTAAATATGATGTTTATAGTATGTATTTGTTAGTTTTTTATACCTTTATACCCCTGTAAATATGATGTATTTACTATGTATTCTGTTGGACTCTGTAATCGTTTATCTGTTGTAGTCCAACACTTGACATTTGTGAAAATGGATATTTTTGCTCACATATCCTCCAGTATACAAATAAAAATTGATCAATTGATTGATACTGTTTCCCGTGGAATGCTGTGGCTCTGTATATTAAAGGAAAACTCTCATTATCTGAACTGACCCACTCCTGAAAGCTTTAGCCCCCGATTAATCTTTGTCAATTAAAACCTTTTTTTTAACATGATTGCTTACAGAATTTAACTTTTGAAAAATCCGCGCATCCCAAATATGGCAGAAGGTGCGCGGCTGCATTTCAGCTGAAGTTGCGGCAATGCACCGCTAGCCCCTATACAGCATGTATCTGAGAATTTCGGATGATATTTCATCTGGTTCCATGTGTTCAGGACCTCCCTAGTGAATTTTGTGATATTTTGCAGGGGAATGGATCTCCCCCTCGTTGCAAACAATATAGGTGCCAAGTCATAGAGATAATTAATTGTACATTTCATATCCTTCCATGGTGCAAAATATGTGGGTGTTAGCCACGTAAATAATATCTTCAAAAAAGCTGCTCTGGTATACCATTCAAGGTTAGTCAGATTTACCCCTCTTAAGGCTAATGATAAATTCAGAATTCTTCTAATTTCCACTTTTTGAAAAAAGGACAAATTTAATCTACCCCATTTAGTAAGATCCTATTGTATTATCTCAGTTAAAGGTTCATAAAGTCTAGATTATTGACATTTTGTGTCATATGAATACCTAAGTATTTAATCTTAGTCCTCAGCCAATGTAAGAGAAACTTACGTTTTAAGCTAGCAGATGGGGTAAAATTAGAAGTTAGGACTTCAGTTTTGGAGTCATTTGAGTAAAAACCTGCAATTCTTTCAAATGTATCTAGTATTTGCCATATCTTGAGAACCGAATCCTTGGGTGATAACACAGAGAGTAAGACATCATCAACAAACAGTGACACTTTGTGTTGTGTCTGCCCCAAAGGTACCCCTTTTATACCCTCCTCCCTTCGAAATACAGATGCTAAAGGTTCTATGTATAGAGCAAAAAGGAGAGGGGAGAGAGGACATCCCTGTTGAGTGCCTTGTTGTAAAGAAATGGAAGGGGTCAAAGCTCCATTGATACGAATATATGCCCTCGGACCTTCATAAGTGTTTTTCAACCAGATCTGGAAAGATTCCAGGAAGCGAAAGGCAAGCAGGGTGTCCCAGAGAAAATCTCAGGACACCCTGTCAAATGCCTTTTTGGCATCCAGATTTAGCAGGACTGCTTGAATCTTTCTTGTCTGCAAGTATTCCAACAACAATAAAGTCCGACGAATATTATCCATCGTATTCCTGGCTTTAATGAATCCTGATTGGTCTGGATATATAATGGTAAGTAGGATTTGTTCCAGGCGTAAGGCCCAAATAGCCATGTAGAATTTGTAGTCGGGGTTTAGAATGGAAATTGGGTGATATGAGGAAGGTTCTGTTACATCTTTTTCTGGTTTTGATATAGCTGCTAATACTGCGTATGCCCAAGGGGGCTCACCACTTGCTACCTCCCGGTAAACCTGCAGCAAAGTAGGGAGTAATAATCCTGAAAATTTTTTATACCGCTCGGCACTGAAACCATTCAGACCAGGGCACTTGTTTATTTTTATTTATTTATTGAAAATATTTCACCAGGAGAGGCACACTGAACAAAACAATGCTTGTCTCACGGTGCAACCTGGGGTACATTTGAGGAGTATACATAAAACAAACAATAGGTTGAAATTAGAGTCAAGCAATTCAAACAATGGTTACATAGTTGAGTGTGGCTAGACAGACTTGTGGGATTTAGCTGCTAAAATATGTTTTACTATCTCCTCTGAGCTGACCGGGCTTCCAACTTTTGTCTCTGTTCATCTGTTAATCGAGGCAGTCCCAAGGGTTCTAAAAATAACTGCCTTTCTTCTATTGCAGGTGGGGTGTCAGCTTTATATATAGACTGGTAGTAGCTGGTAAAGATGGCCTGGATCTCCTCTTCCTTATGGACCAACCTGTTTGTCATAGGGTGTCTTCATTTGAGTATGACTGCTGTTTTTTACGCATTTGTATTTTCCAGGCCAACATACGTGTACTTCTAGACCCCACTTCATAATTACTGTGCTTTGTTTAAGGTACATTAGAGCTTGTTGAACTTTATAATCCATTATTTTTTTGTATTTCCTGTTTTGTCTCCCGTATTTTGAACTTTACTTCCCTATCCCCTTCCCTGTATAGTAACTGGTAAGACTGTAGTTGCTCCACTAGGGTAGAGTATCCAGCTTCCAGCTGGCATTTTTTCCACACGGTATATGTTATTTCATCCCTAATGACAGCCTTTAAGTTATCCCATAATATAGCGACTGGCATCTCTAACGAATTATTTTCTTGAATTATTTGGGGAATTCTATCCTGAATAAATGTTTTAAACTGTGTCTCTTAAAAGAGATTAGGGTTGCCACCTATCCTGATTTTCGCAGGACAGTCCTGATTTGGGCAGACGTGTCCTGCAAAAAAACTTGAAAAATACTACATGTCCTGACTTTATAGTATTCAAATATTTTCTGACTTTCTTCTAAATGTTGCAAATAAACTATAATACCTTAGCTAAAATATCTTATGATAAGAAACACTAGAAAAAAACAAACTACAACACTTAGTCTTAATTCTGATTATTTAGATAAAACAAGTGTGTTGCATGGTTGAGGTTATATATTGTCCTGCAAAATAGCATATTTCAGTAAGAAATGTCCCACTCTGGGCTTCTTAAAAGGTGGTAACCCTAAAAGAGATTCATTAAAATGCCATAATGTCCTCTTTCACTCTTTCTGTCATTTTGCCTTAAACTGCCCTCTCTGTGCTCACCATTGCTACTTTTACTCCAACCTGTCTCCCATCCTTGGAAGGCAGACACTTCTCCCACTGTGTGCCACCTTTGTCTTTATGTTCATGACTTTACCATAAAGGGCCAAACTAGACAGTATTAGGGTTTGATTTATAGTCTGTTTCCAAGACCCTAGTTTTCTAACTGCTGGTATAATGTAATCCGGAAGTGATAATAATTATGTCACTTTTGGGGGCAAAATTTACCAATTTTTGCAAAAAAAAACTTCATGACTTCTGTCCACTGAGAAATCTATATGGAATTCAGGGAATGACCTGTACTGGCAAATAAGAATTTAAGAAACAAAGTATGAAAAAACTATCAGACGGAGCATATTGAGACTACCGATTTGCACTTCCCTTTTTACTGGGTTTTGTCTGCTCCCCCAAAGTAGCTGGAAAAAAAAAAACCCACTCAAGATGTGGTGTACTGGGATGGGGGAAACAAGACTCAAAAACAGGAAAATGGGAAGGAGAAATTTTTTTATCAGGACTACTCCTTTTAATGTAGACAATGTCCAACTTTTCTAACACCAAGTTTTGTGAGCTAAATAGTACCCCTAGAATTCACACTAGCTGTTCAGAAATCTGTATGCCTGCTATTTGAACGTGTCCAGACCCATCAGGCCCTATCTTGAGACTAACACTTGAAGAATAGGGGAGTTCCCTAATGTCACAGGCAACATTCCCCCATTATTAAAACTGGTTCATGTGATCCACCCCCCAGGACGCATGTGGAAACAAGCTGTCACAGCTTAGTGTGCCTTTCCTGGTAACAAAAAAAAAATAGGACGTAAGAAAAAGATGGCGTGGGGAGGATTGTCCAGTGGCAGATGAGTCTGAAAAAAAAGGAAGCATACTTAACTGAGGTTTTGTAACAGGTAAGAGGGAGTGTCAATAGATCTGAGAAAGTAGGAGTAAAGGGGTGGGGGGTAGAAGCTGGTGAAATGATGGAAGGGAGGTAACAGAGAATGGAGCCACACCAGAATATTGAGATGAAAGCCGCCGAGTGAGAGAAGTATCTGCCATCCAAGGAGGGGAGAGGGGTTCTGCTCTTGAGACCCAGCTTTGTCTATTTACTTCCCACTCCTATTTCTGTAATTATGCCTTCCCCATCCCATGCCCCCCTTGGACCAGCCTTGCATTAGTGCAAAGACCTTTTGAAGTTTCAGTCACTCAACCCTTTACAGCAAGGAGCATGGCAAGGAACAGGTCCCAAGGGAAGGGGGATCACCAGTTAAGTGGCGTTTTTGTTTGTAAGCCATTGAGGTTGCGATTTGGCTAATTTATACAACAAAACATTACATATGCTGGACTGAATTGCATGTGTAGGGAAGGAAGGAGGTGGGAAGCCTGCAGTGGGAGGGCTGAGGGAGGGACAGTGTTAGCTGGTGTGGCTGCCATTGGAGGGGCACTGTGCCACATGGCTGCAGGAAGCCAATATGGCTCCTGTAGGCCCTATGTATAATGAAAGAAATTTTAATAGGTCACCTTGCTAGGCTCAGAAGGGAAACTGTTATAGAACAGAAATGGGCAATAATAAAGGAGGGACTGATGTAGGCCACTAGTGAGTGTGCCAAAAAAAAAGTAAGAAAACAAAAGCCAAAAAGCCCAGCTGGTTCAGAAAGCAGGTGGCAAAAGCTGTAAGTGACAAGAAGGCAGCCTTCTGGACATTCAGATGTACTCAGAAGGAGGAGGATAGAAACATAGACTTTGACGGCACATAAGGACCACCCAGTCTGCCCAAGTTTTTGTTTCACAGATGTGTTACTTTGCACTTCTTTGCATTGAAACTAAGCTGCCATACTTTTGATAATTCCTCCAAACTTGCCAAGTCCCTTCTCATCCTTTCCACCCCCCCAATGTATCAACCCTGTTGCATATCTTTGTGTCATCTGCAAAGAGGCATACTTTTCCTTCCCACCCCTCTGCAATGTCACCTATACAGACATTAAAGAGGATCAGTCCCAGTACTGAACCCCGCGGCACTCCACTAGTAACCCCCCTTTCTTTGGAGTGGACTCTGTTTACTATTACACTCTGTGTCCTGTTGTCCAGCCAATTTTTTACCCAGGCTACCACCCTGGGACCCACTATCAGGCTGGCTAACTTGTTTATCAATCTTTTGTGTGGGACTGTGTCAGATTCCTTGCTAAACTCTAGGTAGGCCATGTCCACAGCCCCTCCCTGGTCTACTACTTTGGTCACCCAGTCAGAGAACTCTATTAGATTCAGTTATAACTTCCTTGGAAGCATAGCACTAGTCAGACCTTGACCCCATGAGTAAATCACAACTGGAGGAGGCCAGGAAGGTGTTGGGGAAACTGTTGGAGCACAAAATAGAGGGGAAGCTTAGATATGCTAGACAACTTTTTTATGAATTGGAAAATAGGGCTGGTACATTGCTAGCAGCCCAACTGCATAGAGGGGCAGTTAATAGAGCAGTCCTAAGGATATGAAGGGAAACAACTACAGAGTTTACAGCTAAACCTAAAGAAATAGCACAGCAATTCACAGACTTTTATAAAGCCCTATATAGCCCTGAAAGGGGACCATCACATGTCTCTGAAGTGCAGGACTACCTAGATGGCATCACACTACCCTTCCTAAAAGAGAATGAGGCTAACTTGCTTGGAGCCCCATCACTGTGCAGGAGCTTAAACAACACATTACCTCACTAAAAATTCCAAGGTTCCAGGGATGGATGGCTATTTGGCCAAATTTTATAAGACCTTTTTTGCTGACCTACTCTGTCCTCTTCAGAGAGCCCATAACTCTATCACAAGAGATGCAAAGCCAATCCCTCCCTCCTGGAAATATGCCTAAGTTACTGTTTTACCAAAGCCTGGAAAAGACCCCCCAGGAATGTGGCTCTTACAGGCCAATTTCCCTATTAAACACAGATCTTAAGGTTTTTATGGGTATTTTGGCTTCTAGGCTGCAACCAGTCATGTGTTCTCTAGTGCACCATAATCAGACAGGCTTTGTAAAAGGCAGACTCATACAGGACAATATCCGTAGGTTTCTCAATATCATTTCCACTCAAAAGCAGCAGCAGCATTTTCAAATAGCCATTGGAGTTGGCACAGAAAAGGCCTTTGATCGGGTCCACTGGTTCTTCCTCCAGCAGGTCCTGACTAAATTTGGCCTAGGGGAAAGGTATGTGGGGGCTATAACAGCATTGTATGAGGGCCAGAGGCAGGGGCGAGGGTTAATGGCTGTTTGTCTGAGAGATTTGGTCTTGGACTGGGAACTTGACAGGGTTGCCCCCTCTCTCCACTGCTCTTCACCCTGTCGCTTGAACCTCTGGAAGTACAAATTCGAAATCATCCTTATATTCAGGGTATATGGGCGGGAGGGAGGAGCAGAAAATTACTTTACATGTGGATGATGCATTAATTTTTCTAGAGAACCCTTCTGCTTCACTCCTCCATCTGCTTCAGGTTTTGGATTAGTTCCGCAAGTTGGCAGGTTATAAAATGAACTTAAACAAATTGGAGGCCCTTACCCTTTGTGGCTCTCCTCCCCCTAACTTTAAGGAATTTTTTTCCATTTACCTGAGCCCCAAAAAATACAATCAGATATCTGGGGGTCCAAATCTCGGTCGACTTATACAAACTGTTCTCCAACAATTATTTGAAACTACTCCACACCCTCAAACAAGATCTGGCTCAATGGAAGATTCTCCCCCTATCCTTATATGGCAGATAACAAGTGATTAAAATGAATGTCCTTCCTCGTTTTAAGTTTTTCTTCCAGACACTTTCCATCCCTATCCCACAAAGCTACTGGAAAGAGTTGCTTACATCTCTCCGACAGTTTTTGTGGGGAGGTAAAAGGCCTAGACTTTCATATAACAAGCTGACTTTGTCTAGAGACAGGGGTGGATTGGGGCTGCTGGACTTTAAAAACTACTATCTGGCCACCCAGAGCCCTTGGCTCTTCTCCTGGCTGAGGCAGAGGGGGGTGTCAGGTTGGTACGCAATGGAGGAGAAACAGTCACTTCAGTTCCCCCTCTGGACATTAGCCATGGGTAAAATTCCCCAAACACTTCTGCGTCAAATTGCAAACCCTTGGACCAAACACACAATTACAACCATGTGCAACCTGAGATGCCTGACAGGTACCCCCAAACTATCTTGGTCCCATGTCCTTGATCAAATTCCACGCTGACTTTCAGCCCCCAACCTTAGACAGGGGATATGTTTATTGGGAAGCACAGGGATTGGTCTGTTTTTCTCAACTATTGCAAGGGGAAAAATGTATGAGTTTTAACCAGCTCCAACAAAAATGTGGTCTCCAGAGAGAGGATCATTTTAGATCCCTACAGGTCAGAAATGTTATCCTGCAGAATTCTCACCAGACCCAAATTTTAAGACCCCAAACTGAGTTGGAAGAATTATTCTACTGGTGGGTACAGTTGGCAGCTAGGGTGAGGTCTATATTGCCCAGCCCAGTGGCTCAGCAGTTGGATTTCTGCTTGCGACGCCGGCAACCCGGGTTTGGGAATGGACCTGGGTCATCAGAGGGCCGGTCGGGAGGAGGAGAAGGATTGAGCATCCTACGGACTGCTCTCCTTCTCCAGGGGGAGGGTGTGGTATGCTCACAGTGCACTGGGGACCCCTAGCAGAGTCCAGAGGCACAGCAAGTGACTGGCGTCTACAAAGGACTCGAGGGGGCGGGATGGACGTTGGCGTCATTGCACATTCCCATTCCCACCCCAACCCCCCCGCCTACAGGGGGAAAAACTGAAGCCTGCCCGCTGCCTCAATGATGCTTGGCCCCAGTTGCAACTGGCTTCCCAGGCCAACTCCCACCCTGTTCTTTTCATTTGTGGCACGACTGCGTTCTGGGGGCGCTAGGAGGTCCCCGGAGTGCCTCTAATGTGGGGAAAGCCACAGCCGAGGGGTCCGTGACCAGGCGGATGGACGGCAGCGTGGCAAGCACCAAAATAATAATAAATAAAAAAAAAAAAAATGAGCTCTATATTGCAACTTTATAAACTCCTGTCTGATGTTACCCCCTCTCTTTCAGATAGATTGCATCAGACTTGGGCCACAGAGGCAGAACAGCCATCTCAGAATCCATTTGGCTTCAGAGTTTTGAAAAGGGTTGGGCAGTCACCTCCTCCCCCACCTGGCGGGAGTTTAATTGGAAGATTTTAACAAGGTTTTTCCTCACTCCCACACGCACAAAACATTTCGGGTCTACCTGTACAGATACACGTTGGGAGACTCTGTGGGGCAATTGCATCACTTTGGCACATCTTTTGGTGTTGTCTGATTATAAAATTCCTTTTGGCAGCAAGTGCATGTTCAAGTCCAATCCATCCTGGGATTTCCCTACCCTTTCACTTTTCAGGCTTTGGTCCTGGGTCTGGGTGGGGGGCTTAAGGTGACTAAGGGATGACACAAGCTCTTTCAGATTCTTAGGCTGTCAGCCCTCAAATGTTTACTACCAAGTGGCTTTCATCAGAACCTCCTTTGCTCTCTATGTGGACGCAGAAGGTTGAGGAGCTGGAGACTATGGAAAGGCTCATGGCCTCTCTTTGTTTCATAACGAAGAATTTTCTGGACATGTGGAGGTCCTGACATTCCAGGAATCAGGATAAGGGGAGATGTGACCCTAATGTGGACCATACTTAAGATTCTGTGGGTACCCACACCCCAGATGAGGTACTCCGCACCCCCATCTACCACTCTAGGGTTTTGGGCATTGGCTGCACTCATTTGTCTGGTGGAAGACAGGGGGGTCGTTGGTAGGACTAGACAGCCAGTCAGTGATTTTACCAATAACCTTTAGTTAATCTTGATTATATGTACAATTTACCATCGGTGTTCGACTAATGACACACAGCACTATGTTAGTTATTGAATATTTTGATTTATTTTGATATAACCTTTATAGTTCATTTTAGCTTCAACAGATTAGTGATGTTTTTATACACCCAGGGCAACATTATCTTTATAACTCTATATCATTATAATTTTATAATCTGAAGTTTAAAGAGTCCATAGTTTAGGTTAAGATAATCTTTGTTATATTGTTGACACGTTGCTTGTAGATACAGATGAACAGCTCTCCCTACAGCATCTAGGATTGTGGCAATCTAGTTCAGTTCTAGGGTCTCCCTTGAAGACAAAAATGTTTTTGCTGTGTATTGCTCCTCTTGGCAGCCTGTACATGATTATGCCTTTCGTTGAAGGTTTATTCCTAGAAATGTAAAGAGAAAACATACAATCAACTATCTTCGGCATGAAACTACACATACCTGTATCTATGTATGATTGTATGCCTTATTGGTGTAATGCTTGTAAAGTCTGTAACAGAGAAATAAAGATCAAGTTTAAACAAAAAAAATAAATCTATAAGATTCGTCTGACATGACCTTCCCGCTGCGAATCCATGTTGCTTTAGGTTCTGTGCCTCACTGGCCTCTAGGTACTCAGCAATATTTTCTTTCAGAAGTGATTCTATCATTTTTTTCTACCACTGAAGTCAAACTAACAGGTCTGTAGTTTCCTGCCTCTGCCTTGCTCCCACTTTTGTGAAAGGGAATCACATCTGCCTTCTTCCAGTTCTCAGGTACCACACCATCCTTCCATGATTTGTTAAAAAGGGTAGTCAGTGGTGTCCCTAGTTCTCCCCTTAGTTCTTTTAGAATTCTGGGGAGAATCCCATCTGGCCCCATTGCCTTGTCCACCTTCAGTTTTAGGAGTTCTTTCAGGACCCTTTCTTCTGTGAATGGACTGGTATCAACCCCCCTAACCAGAGTGCTTCTATTGTTTGGGTTAGGTATGGCCCCTCCTCTTCTTTTGTGAATACTGAACAAAAGTAGTTGTTCAGTATCTCTGCCTTTTCACTGTCACCTTCTGCCTGACCCCCCCCCCCCACACACTTTATTAAGCCTCACTATCCCTCCCTTGGTCTTTCTTTGCTCACTAATATACCTATAAAAGGTTTTCTACCCCTTAACTGAGTTGACTATCTTTTCCTTGGTTTGGGCCTTTGCTATTTGACTGCCTTCCCCACTTCCTTCTGCTTTAACTGATAGAGTTCTCTGTCCTGCTCCTTCTGTGGCTCCTTATACTTTCTGAATGCTATCTTTTTTTCCCTAACCTTCCCCGCCACCTCTTTTGAGAACCGTAGTGTTTTTTCCTTTGTTTAGTTTTATTTGCTTCACACAAAGGCTTGTTGCCTTTGTAATGGCAGCTTTGATTTTTCCCCAATTGTTCCTCCTACCCTCCTTCCTGCCCTTTTGCTAGTGCATTCCTTAGGCACTCTCCCATTCTGCCAAAGTCAGCCCTCTGAAAGTCCAGTACCCTTGCTTTTGTATGGCTTAACTCTATGGCTGCGTTTATTGTGAATCACTCTGTCTGGTGGTCACTTGTTCCCAGATGGCTACCCACTTCTAAATCCAAGATCCTCTCACCGTCCCCGTTTGAGAGTACCAGGTGTAAGATTGCTCCTTCCCTCCCGAGTGGGTTCCAATAATAGCTGCCTGAGGCATGCCCCCTGTAGGGCATCGAGAATGACTTTGCTCTTAGATGTGGCTGCAGTAAATGTGCTCCAGTTAACATCTGCCATATTCAGGTCCCCCATCAACAATATCTCCCCTTTATCTGCCATCCTAAGAATGCTGCCTATCATTTCCTTGTCCATGTCCTCCCCCTGAGATGGGTGTCTGTATATAACCTCTGTGCGGATTGTGGTGCCATTTCCTGTCTCCAAGGTGACCCACAGTGCCTCCCCTCCTCCATGTTTACCCTTTAGTTCTGTTGCTTTGATCCCTTCCCTTATGTAGAGAGCTACTCTTCCTCCTCTTTTATCGTCCCTGTCTCCCCTGTAGATTGTGTACCCTGGTATGTTGACATCCCAGTCATGTTTCTCAGTGTACAAGGTTTCTGTGACTGCCGCAATATCCAGGTGTCCCTTTTCCATCAAAGCCACTAGTTCAGGAAGCTTGTTATCCAGACTACGGGCATTGGTACTCATCGCCCTCCATTTTTTGATGGACTTACCCATCAAAAATTGGGGTGGATTACTCTGCTGAGTCAAGAGAGGTGAGCAGAGTGGTTACAATGGCAAAGCCTAATAAGAAAGTGCATCTGGCACAGGGACTAAAAACGGGGGAGAAGGCCTTTTTCCAATATGTAAGGGAGAAAAGGAACACAGAGGATGAAATAGATTAAAAATAAAAAGGAGGGTAGTTTGGCAGAGGGTAGTGAAGAGAAAGCAGATGTATTTAACAAGTACTTCTGTTCAGTCTTCACTAGAGAGAAGGACGGACCACTGCCAGAAGGGAACAGGAGGATGGGGACTGAGAGGAGGGAAGTCACAGATGGCATCACTCATACTAATAGGGTACTTAAAGGTCTAAGGGCCCTGAAGGTGGATAAATCCCCAGGGCCAGATGGCGTGCACCTGAGGGTCCTAAGGGACCTAGCAGAGGCTCTACGGATCCCTTGGCAGACCTGTTTAATGCCTCTTTGGAGTCCGGGATCGTGCCCCAATATTGGAGAACTGCACACGTGGTGCCTCTCCATAAGAGTGGGTCAAAGCATAAACCAGGGAACTACAGGCCAGTCAGCCTGACCTCAATAGTGAGCAGGCTGATGGAGAACACCCTGAAAGAGGAATTGGTGAGCTTTCTGGAGGATAATGGGCTCCAGGATGTGAGTCAGTGTGGGTTTGTGTTAGGGATGTCCTGCCAGACAAACCTAACTGACTTCTTCGACTGGGTCACCAGGACAGTGGACAAGGGCCAAGCAGTTGATGTCCTGTATCTTGACTTCAGCGAAGCCTTTGACTCTGTACCTCACAAGAAACTGGTCAGGAAGCTAGAAGCTTAGGGGTGAGAGCTGACTTTTGGGTGGGTTAGAAGTTGGCTACAGGACTGAAGCCAAAAGGTGGTAGTTGGGGGTTGGGGGTGGGGATTCTCAGAAGCTAGGCCTGTGACCAGTGGAGTCCTACAGGGCTCGGTGCTGAGTCTGGTGTTGTTTAACATATTTATAAGTGACATTGCAGATGGGATCAGGGGTTAAGATATGCCTGTTAACGGGCAGCACAAATGTCTGTGGGAGGTTGGACACGGGAGAGGGAAGACAGGAACTCGGGGAAGACTTGGCTAGGCTAGAAAGGTGTTCTGGCATTTGGCACCTGGGGCAGAACACTAAAAGTTTTAAGTTATGTACGGGGCAAAATACTCAGGGTCCAAATACTGGTTGGGTGATGTGCAGGTAACCAGGTCAGAGGAAGAAAAAGACCTGGATGTAACTATCAAGAGTGACCGGAAACACTCTGCACACTGCAGGAAGGCTGTGGTCAAAGCAAATCAGATGCTGGGGTGCGTAACCAGGGGAATTACCAGCAGGAAGGCAGAAGTCATTCTGCCGCTGTACAGGTCTCTAGTGAGACTGCACCTAGAATACAATGACCAGTATTGGCGCCCTTATCTACAGAAGGATATCAGCTTGCTGGAAATGGTCTACAGAAGGGCAACCAAGCTGATCCAGGGCCAGCAACGTAGCACCCACTAGGAGATGTTCTGGGGACTCAACGTATGCTTTCTTGAGGGCAGAAGGGAGAGGGGAGACATGACTAAGACTTTCAAGTACCTTAAAGGAATAAACAGGGTGAGCACTGAGGGCCTCTTCAGCCTTAGTGGAAACAAGACCACTAGGGGTAACAGCCTAAAGCTGGTTGTGGGAAAGTTCAAGAGGGCGTTGAGGAGGCACTTTTTCACTGGGGGGTGGCTAAGTGTAATGAGTTATGGGAGGAAATGGTATCCCTAGACATGAAGAACAGCTTCAAGAGGTTGGGACAGGGTGAGGGGGAAAATTTCAGATGGGGGGGAGAGAGGGAGGAGTCGCTATCTGACAGTGGTCAAGGTGAGGGGGAATTTCCACTGTAAACACAGTGGGAACTACACACTCGAGTGGACTAGATAAACTGTAAGGCTTTTATCAGCTGGCAGTCATATGTTTGTAATCATATTTTATTCCTAAAACACCTTATTCCAGAGGCTCAAAGCACTCTGTATACAACTTGAGTATAAGTGCAACAAAAAATCTTACCCAAGCAACAATATACAGACAATAAAATCAGTCACACACCGAAAGCAGTTTAAACTGTTACATCAAAGGCCAGGTAAAACAGGTAGCTTTTTAGAGCACTTTTAAAAAGCTCCACCAAAGAGATGCACCATAACTGCAATGCAGAGATCTTCTTGGGGGGATATCTCAGTCATCAGGTCACACTGTAGGAACTTAACCATCGGTGAAACAGGAACCACATGGAAGATTTTCCAGTAGTGCAACTGGGGCCTGCTCATGTTGACGTCACCTGCCAACGTCATCAACCCTATAAAGGTGTGAGCGGCCCGGCTCCCTCCTCAGTTCTTTCCCGACAGCGACTCCTCTCGCATGGGTCTCCGTGGAAGCTCCATCACAGTTCATGCCATCTTTGCTACACTTTTTTTCTTTTACCTTAGTTTTTAGAATCTCTTTTTTACAAGAGATTCCTTTACCTCATTTGTGTCGAGAGTTGCTCCTTTCACATCTGTTTTCTGTCGCTGCTACTGTGGAAAGAACATTGCTTCTTCAGACGACCACAGCGTTGGTGCCTGCTGTCTTGGGCCTGACCACGACATCTTTGACTGTGAGCTGTGCCACAAATTCAACCTTACAACCCTTAGGCAATGCAAAAAGACATTGAAGAAGCTTTGGGAGGCAACTCGGAAAACAACCTCCTCTCTGATCTGGAGGGAATTTGCCTGGAAGTTGCAGGCTTGCTACTTCTTTACTCCCCAACTTCAAGACAAACAGAGCCCTGCCTTCACCTCAACCTACTGGCAGAAATGTGGGGAACCCATAGCTACTCACACTCATGTGTTTTGGGATTGCCCAAAACTATGAGACTACTGGTCCCAAATAGCCCAACATCTAGCACTTTTATTTGATACCTCAACCCCTCTTGGTCCAGATACTGTAAGGTCTTCTTCCAGACTCAATAAAGGGCAGAGAGGGAAAATACCCTTGGGCCATCCTGATGATAGTGGCAAATAAGGCGGTCACTGGGAGATGGCTGCAGGAGTCTCCTCCAACTGTTGGCGAATGGCTGACTCAGATCCAACAGATCCAGTCGATAGAGAGGATTACATTTGGGGTCCAGCATAACTTCCACAGTACGTCAACTGTTGGAAGAAATTAGAATTATACCACCATGAGATTCCCAATACCTCCGCCTAAACTACTTAGTATCCCAAGGTCCCCTCAGAATCACAGTTTATAAAGTACCTTTGAGGGAGCGACTGCAACATCAGATGTACTTACTCCCACACACATGCACACTACTGTCATCTCCCCTTTCTTTTTTCTTTCTTCCTTTTCTCACCCCCTCTACTTTTTTCTTCCCCCCCCCCACCTTTCCCTACCAAGCTTATGCCACTCACCAAACATTCACACCCATGTTCCTTCTCTTGCTCGCCAATACTCCTAGAGGGGTTTAATAAACATATTCGGCAAGGCCAGTTTTTGGCCCAGTAAACACAAGATGAGCTAGAATCAAACCTGAATTAAAGGCAACCTCGGTTAGTTAAATTGTTTTTCTTTTTTCTTCTGTATGATAATTGAAGCACATATGAATCATAACAATGTATTAGCTTAAAGGTAGAAACTGAACACTGTTTTCATGAATCAAATGTTATGTTGTAATTTTTTAAGTATAACAACTGTTATGTAAAAAGATAAGTATTAAAAAAAAGGCTTTGAAGAAATTCCTCATGGAGCAACATTTAGCCAGTCCTGGACAGGGGGCCTCCAGGGTCCCTCCTTTCCAGTCACCAGTGGGTTCATCGAGCTCACAGGCCTCTAAGGCTTGAATTATGTCCTTGGGAAAAAGTCACAAAAAAGACTGCAGTTGGGACCGCTCTCCCCGGTGGTGCTGCCATTCCCAAATGGCTTCTTCTTCCTCATCTGAGGGTACTCCGTCAGCTGTGGCTGCACTGTTGCCTACTGTTTCACAGGGAAGCCGGCCATCAACCCTCGGGTTATCGGCCCCCCCTGGGTCATCGACCCATAGCCCCTCGGTCGAGGCCTGATGCTTCTCCAGGCCCTCGGATGTCAGGGCCCTCAGGTTCTCCAGATTCAATGGACAGTTCTTGCACCCTATGCCGGTGACTCCTCCACTGTCGAGGCTTCTTTCTCCTGCCATCAACCTCAGTTCTCTTTTAACCAAGATAACTACAGCTCTGGTACACAAGTTAGGCTCTTACAGGCCTGGGTCCCAGGTGCCATCGATCGCTCCATTGTTGTCAATGCTACATAGGCCACCTTGTGCTGTGCCCTGCAGGTCACTGTCAGTCCCCCACTCGTTGGACCTCGAGTTAGAGCAGGTCGACGTCGAAGAGTAGTACTACACTGACCTCATTCTTTCTGAGGAAGAGGAGGAGGAACCTCTTTCCTCAGATAGAGCTACTGCTTCTTCAGTGAGTGAGGACTCCGTTAAACATATTCCCAGGTCTCCTCCTCAAGAGTCTTCCTTTTTCAGTGTCTTGAAGCAGCTGTCAACAGCCATGGGCTTCCATACTGAGGAAGAGGATGCCACCAGGAGAGACCTGGTGAACTTCTTGGAGATCCCACAGTCTTCCCCTAAGGTGATTCCTCCTATCCTACCAGCTCTGAGGAATGCCACCACTGCTGACTGGCACCGCCCAGACATGGTTACTGCCATGCTTTGTAGGGAAGATAAACTGTATCACGCCCCTCAAGGCCCACCTCATTATGCTGCCCAACCTGAAACAGATTCTGTGGTCAGCAAGGCAGTTCATGACAGGTCCAAGTCACCCAAGCACCTTAGCTCCCTCTGCCCTGACAGGGAATCAGGAGGATTGACCTTTGAGGTAAGAGGATTTATGCTTCCTCCACTTTGGGACTCTGGATTGCTAATTATTTATCCCATATGGTCAAGTGCCAGAATACCTTCTGGAGGAAGGGCAAAAGCAGTTGCATAAGCCCTCCCAGAATGTTCCCTTAAACAGGAGATTCTCAAGTCCTTACAGTCCACCAAGGATATTAGTAAATACCTCCTCAGGGCCTTGTACAACATATCTGACACCGGTGCCAGGGCTGCTGCCACAGGTATTTGCCTTCATAAGCATGCCTAGCTGAGGGTATTGGGCTTTGCGGCAGATATCCAACAGAAGGTGCTGAATGCCCCCTTCAGTGGTTCAAAGCTGTTCGGGCCTGATGTCCAGGACATCAGTAATGAGTTATAGGCCTCTGGCAAGGCTAAGTTTGTCCATTCACTCTACCACACCCAGCCCAGGAGCAGACAGCGCCCATCCTTTCGTAAGGTGTCCCACAGATAGAGTGCGGGCTCCCGTCCCCTAGGCAAATGGAAGGCCACTTCTAGCTTGCCTGCCCCCTCCTCTATGGGTTCTGCTGCAAAATGGCCCAGAAATGACAGATCAGCCCTAGTGCCCATATCCACCTCTGCCTGACTTCATGCCAGACCCCCCCACTTCTGGTCCCCGACCAAGAGGTGGTGGTCAGAGGTCGGTTCTCATTCCATTTCAATCAGTGGCAAACCATAACTTCAGATGCTTGGATTTTTCAGATTATAGAAAGGGGTCACACTTTGGTGCTTGTGGAACAGCCCCCAGAGACGTTCCAGCCCATGCCATGGTTCTTCGGGGGAGGAGGTACAGTCCTTTCTGCACAAGAGGGCCATCGAACTAGTGCCCAGGTGGCAGAAAAGTAGAGTGTATTCTGCTCCAGGTCCTTCCTGTTTCCCAAAAGAAACGGAGATCTGAGGCCTATTTTGAATCTCAAAAACCTCAACCTTTATATCCAATACAAACAATTTTGCATGGTCACACTTCCAGGTCTACTGCTCCTGCTCAGGCAGGGTGACAGGCTGTGCTCCTTGGATATGCAGGACGCCTACCTGCCTATCTCGGTCTGTCCTCTACACAGGCGGTTTCTTCATTTTTTTTTTTTCAGGGCGAACATTACCAGTTCAGAGTTTTGCCCCTTGGCTTTTCCTCTGCGCCATGGGTCTTTACCAAATGGCTAGCAGCAGTAGTAGCCACTGCCCTTAAGCAAGAAGGCCTGTACATCTTTCCCTAACTGGACGACTGGCTTCTTAAAGCCCCATTCTGAGCTCAGCTCCTCTGGACCTTGAAGAGGACCATTCAGCTCTTTCACTCCCTGGGCATCAGTGTGAACCTGCCCAAGTCTATCTTGACTCCATCCCAGAGGCTGCAGTATATAGGGGTAGTCCTGGACTCAGCTCAGGGCAAAGCCTTCCTGCCTCAGAACTGGGTGGAGTGCCTCATTTCTCAGGCTCAGGAGGTGGCCCAGAGTCGTTTTGTCTCAGTGAGGGTACACTTGAGGCTTCTAGGTCTTATGGCTGCAGCCATTGCCATGGCTCCACTGGCCAGACTGCACATGCAGGTGCTCCAATGGACCCTTCGAGTGCAGTGGGACCAACGCATGGACAACTGGAGCAGCTGGTACTGGTCTCCTCTCCGGTCTGCAGCGTGTTGTAGTGGTGGATGACTCCCCAAAACCTTTTAAGGGGGTCCCATTCCTGAGCTCCTCTCCACAGCAGAGTCTCACCATTGGCGCCTTCAGCTTGGGTTGGGGTGCTCACGTGGGTACCTTCCAGGCTCAGGGGACGCAGTCCTAGATTGAGACGTTCCTCCAAGTAAATGTCCTTGAGATGCGGGTGGTCCTGTATGCCATACAGGATTTATTTATTTATTTATTGATTGATTGAAATGTTTCACCAGGAAAATTACACTGAGCAACATTATGCTCATCTCACGGGACGTCCTGGGGAAAGGGAAGTGGGGGTATATAACATAAAACAAACAGTATACATAGAATCAGGTAACAGTTAAATGTAGCATAAAAACAAACAGTGCAAGATTACAACAACCATGAGTATTACCATTTCCAGACTGAATAAATAAAGGGAGCTGGGCAAAAAAAAGGGGCAGGATTAGAGCATAAAAGGAAGGGGGGTAAGGGGTGGTACAGAAGAAGTGCAAATAAGTGCTTGTTTGTAGGGGGTAAGGACTGGGGGAGTATTAGGCCCAGCTGGAGGAAGGAGGAGGTATAAACCAGCAGCTGAGCTTGGAACCCAATGAGACTTAGGTGCAGTTGCAGTTTGTCACTAGGTAGTTTGTTAGGGACGTAGAGAGTGAACTAACTGAGGAGGAGTAGCGGATTTGGGTCGGTAGTTGGTCCCGTAGTATAGGTAGGCAGTGAGAGAAGGCCATTTGGCCAGAAGTAGTGCTTCTGTGAGGTATAGTCAGAGACCGTGAGTTGCCAGATCTGAGGGAGTATTTGAAGGGGGGAAGGGCAGACAGGGAGGTAGAAAGGTAAGAGGAAAGGAAACCTAGCCAGAATTTTGAGGTAAATTTGGCAGCGTGAAGGGTTCTCCTGTCCAGAACCACCTCCTTCCTGGTCATTTGTTGATCCAGATGGACAATCCCAGTGTTGTCTACTATAGCAACAAACAGAGGAGAATGCATTTGTGCCTCCCTGTGCAGGGAGGCCATGAGGGTCTGGTACTGGGCACTTGGCCATGGCGTGGACCTCTCGGCAATCCATGTCCCAGGCATGCTGAACACCCTGGCAGACAGTCTCAGCAGGCCTCATTCCAGGATACATGAAAGGGAACTTCTCTTATCCATTGCAGAAAAGCTGTTTGACAGATAGGGTCATCCAGAGTTGGACCTTTTTTCGTCCCCACTCAATGCAAAGCTGCCCAGTATCTGCTAGCTAGATCCAGGGCCTGGAGATTGCTGGCAAGATGCGTTGTCCCTCTCCTGAGCAGGAGGTTCCTTTATGCCTTCCCTCCATTCTGTCTGATTCAGAGAGTACGAATCAATCTACAGATGGGGCCAGCATGATCCTGGTCTCGCTCTACTGGCCACAGCAGATATGGTTTCCATTATTGCAGCAGTTAGCGGAGGAACCTCCAGTGCCTCTGCCCCTTTGCAGGGATCTGCTGACACAGGCTCAAGGGACCTTGGTCCATCCCAGCCTCAAGTCCCTTCATCTGCATGCCTGGTTTGGAGTATCTCAGAGGGTATGGGTGTCCTCATGGCAGCTTGGAAGTCCTCCACTAGAGCCACACATGCCGTGAAGTGGAAGAGGTTTGCCATCTGGACTGCCAAACATCATCTGGACCCTTTTACCTGTATGGTGAGCCAGGTCCAGGCCTACTTGATTTTTCTGTTGGACTCAGGCCTCCAGTATTCCTCCCTCAAGGTGCACCTTTCAGCTATTTTAGTCTTTCGCGAGCCCCTAGATGGCCGAATTGTGGGTTAGTTAGATGTGTACTGTACTTTTCTCAGGGACATTCTTCACCTAAAACCACGAATCTGTTTCCCTGTTCCAGCTTGGGATTTAAATTTTGTTTTAGAGAAACTGATCCTGTCTCCGTTTGAGCCAGCCGTGACTTGTGCGCTAAGCTTTCTTGGAAAGCATTATTTTTGATTGCCGCTACTTCTGCTCAAAGGATTTCCGAGATCCAGGCTCTCTGGTGTGAAGGTCCTTGTTTGATTTTTCATAAAGACGGTGTCTTTGCGGAGGAATCCTAAGTTTCTCCCTAAAGAGATGTCTGAGTTTACCTTAAACCAGTCTGTCCACCTGCCTGTTTATTTTCCGGAGTATGCCAGTCCAGGGGAAGCACTGCTCCATATGTTAGACGTGCGCAGAATTTTGAAATATTATCTGCTCCAAACTAAGGACTGCAGAAAGACAGTGCAGTGTTTTGTTTCTTTTGCCCCGGGAAGAGAGGGCATTCAGGTTTCTAAACAATGTTTGCCCAAATAATTGGCACATTGTATCGTGTTCTGCTACAGCAAGCATGGCAAGGAGATTCCAGGGGTGGTGAAAGCCCACTCCACAAGGGGCATGGCTACCTCTCTGCCCTGTTTCGAGGAGGTCTTAACTGGTGACATTTGCGCTGCTGCCACGTGGAGTACTGTCCATACTTTCACCAAGCACTATAGTCTGGACATTGCTTTTAGAGCCCAAGCAGGTTTTAACTGGGCTGTTTTGCAGGGACTCCTGTCCTGAGCTTTGGGTGCCTTTCTCCCAGACTGTTCTGCTAAACCTCTAACTGCTTGGGACTCGTTCCAACAGTGTGACCTGATGACTGAGATAACCCCAAAGAAGACAGAACATTTACGTAAGAACTTACTGTAACAGTAGATGTTCAAGGGGATCTCAGTCATCATGTCTGCTTTCCCTCCCACCATCCCCCTTCTTGGGGCTTCTGTCTAGGACCTGGCTATCTGCTGTATCATTTTTTTACTTAGAGCTGGGTCCCTCTTTCTCTCCTTGGTTCTCCAGCTCATGAGCCTTGCTCCCTTTGTTTCTGGGGGAAAGAATTGAGGAGGGTGTGGGGTCACCTATGCCTGTATAGGGTTGCTGACATCGGTTGATGTCGACGGCGTGGGTGGCCCCAGTTGTACTGCTGAAAGTCTTCCGTGTGGATTTCCCTTCTGTGATGGCAAAAGTTCCTATGGTGTTACCCGATGACTGAGATCCCATCGAAGATCTATTGTTATGATAAGTTCTTACATAACTGTTCTTTTTTTGACCTACCTCCTGTGGGGCACAGTGTCAAAGGCCTTGCTGAAGTCCAGGTATAGGATATCAACCGCTGAATCTCCCAGCCATGAACTGTGTTATCACTCATCCTGGAGACTGTTTTGCTCCAGGAAGCCTATCAGCCTTTCTTTAAGGATTGCCTCCATGAGTTTACCCACGATTGAGTTCAGGTTGACAGTTCTGTGGTTACCCTGGTCATCTCTGGATCCACTTTTATGGAGTCACACCACATGGCCCATTCTCTAGTCTAGTGGTACAACCCCCTATTCCAGCAAACTATTGAACAGGTCTGTAAGAGGGTCTGCTAGTTCCACTGCTTGTTCCTTCAGCAACCTGGGATGGATAACATATGTCCCTGAGGGACAATAATCCTTTCTTCACTGTGTCCTTACTTATCATTTCATCTGTGCACCGCCCTCCTCACTCCCCCCCCTTTGCAGTACTGAATCATCCCTTTCCTTTGTAAAGACAGAGCAGAAATATTCATTCAGTAACTCTGCCTTGTCCCCACTATCTTTCACCCACCCGTCTCCCCTCTTTAGCTATACAATGCTATCCTTCTTATCCTTTTTTTTTTTTTTTACTAATATACTTCAAAAATTATTTTTCTCTTTTTTAATCTCTTCCACAAGCTGCAGTTCCTTCTTGGCTTTGGCCAGCTGGACTGCTTTCCCTGCCTCTTTGCTTTACTTCGATATTCCTCCCTGTCCTTATCCCTCTGGTTTCTCCAGAACCTTCTGTAAGTGGTCCTTTTGTTCCTGACTGCCTGGGGTACCGCTTGGCTAAACCAAATGGGTGCTTTGACCATTGAGTTTTCTCCTTTAACCTGACACACTCATCTGTGACTTCTGCTATCCCTTCTTTAATGATATAGAACTTTTTTTTAATAATTTCTATTGATGTGCCCCCTGCTATCTGTCCCTGATCTCCAGCAAGCCCCACAAGGTGAACTTTCTCTCTGCCTTGCCTGGCCTTCTCAAGGTGCTGTGCCCTTGTAGAGCCGTGGTTTACCCTCCAGGTGGGGGCAAGGTGGAGAGCTACACCCTTTAAAAATTCTAGATCTTCTTCGGGGGTATCGCAGTCATCAGGTCACACCATAAGAACTTCAACAATAGTGAAGCAGGATCCACACAGAAGATTTTCCAGCAGTACCACTGGGGCCACCCACGCCGACATCACGAGCTGATGTCACCAACCCTATAAAGGTGTGAGCAGCCCAGCACCCTCCTCAGTTCTTTCTCACCATAAACTCTGTTCGCTTGGGTCTCTACGGAAGCTCCAACGAAGTTTCACGCTATTTCTGCCTATGTCTTTATTTCACTTAGTTTTTCAGAATCTCTTTTTTTACAAGAAATTCCACTACCTTGTTACTGATGGAACAAAAGGTAGCCAGTTTTGGGGAGTGGTCCTCAGGGGTCCCTCCTTTCCAGTTTCAGGCGGGTTCGTTGAGCTGTCAGTCCGCCAAGGCCCAAGACAAGTCCTCGGGGGGGAAAAGTCATAAAAAAGGCTGAGATCAGGATCACCCCCCCCTCATGACTACTTCTTCCTCCAGGGGTACTCCATTGGCTGTGGCTTCACCGATGCCTGTTGCTGTCCAGGTCTCTGTTTCTACCAGACCCATAATGACAGTGCCGTCGCCCACTTCTCAGGGCAACCACTCATCGACTCTTGGGTCATCAGCCCCCAGTTCATCGATGACAGCCTTCCTGGTGAGGCCTGATGCTTCTCCAGGTCCTCAGGCATTGGGCTCTTTGGGCACCCAAGGCCCGCTGGACAGGTCGTCGTGCCCTGTGTCATCAACCCCTCCACCGTCGATGCAGCACTACACTCTTGTTGACCTCAACGATATCTTGACCAAGTTTACTACGGTCTTGGGCCATCAAATGGGCGCTTATAGGCCTGGGTCCCCTGCACTGTCGACATCCCCCGTCATCGATGCCACTTCAGCCTCCTTGGGCTGTTCCCTGTGGGCCATTGTTGGTCCCTCTGTCATTGGACCTCAATGTGGAGCAGGTCAGTGTCAAGGAAAAGAAATATCCTGACCTCATCTTGCCGGAGGAAGAAGAGAAAGAACCTCCTTCCTCTGACAGGTCCACTGCCTTCGCAGTGAGTGAGAACTCTGTCAAGCATACCCCCAGGTCTCCTCCAGAGGACCCTACTTTCTTCAGTGTTATGTAGCAGCTGTCCTCAGCCATGGGCTTCCTTACTGAGGAATAGTATGCCACCAGACAGGATCTGGTAGATTTTCTGGAAATCCCAGAATCCCCTCCTAAGATCATTCCTCCCATCCTCCCAACCCTAAGGAATGTCACTACTGCAGCTTGGCACAGACCTGATATGAATCCAGCCATGCCTTGCAGGGCAGATAAATTGTATCATGCTCCCCAGGGCCTTTCTTACTGCCCTGCCCAGTCAGAGTCCGACTGCGTGGTCAAGACAGCCCATGACAGGTCGAAGGTGCCTAAGCACCTCAGTTCCCTTCCCCCCTGACAAGGAATCCCACAGGATTGACCCTTGGGGTAAAAGGGTCTATGCCTCCTCTACCTTGGGGCTGAACATTTCTAATTATCTCTCTGTCATGGTCAAGTATCAGAATACCATCTGGAAGAAGGGCAAGGCTACTGCCCAAGCCCTCCCAGACTGTACCCAGAAACAATAGGTTCTCAAATGCTTGCAGAGTGCAGAGGATATCAGCAAGCACCTCCTTAGGGCCCTCTATGATATCTCAGATACTGGTGCCAGGGCTGCTGTCACAGGCATTTGCCTTCGTAGGCACTCCTGGCTGAGAGTCTCAGGCTTTGCAGCCAATTTCTATCAAATGGTGCTTAATTCTCCTTTCAATGGCTCTAAATTATTTGGGCCAGATGTTCAAGACATCATCAATGATCTACAGGCATCTGGCAGGGCTATTAGGTCTGTCCATTTACTCTATCATATGCAGCATAGGAGCAGACAGCGCCTGCCTTTTTGCAAGGTGTCCCACTAGTCCGGAGCAGCCTCCCGTACCTCGGGCAAGAGAAAGGCCTACTCCACCTTGCCTACCCTTTTTTCCTCTGGTGCCGCAGCTAAGCACCCCAGGGGGTGACGGTTCAGCCCCAGTGGCTGGATCATCTTCCACTTGACTCCTTGCTAGACCCCCTCTTCTGGTCCATGACCAAGAAGAGGTGGTCAGAGGTTGGTTCTCCCTCCATCTCAATCAGTGGAGAACCATCACTTCAGATGTCTGGATTCTTTAGATTATAGAGAGGGGTCACACTCTGAAACTCCTAGAGATGCCCCCAGAGACCCCTCCAGACCCTCCACCTATAAACCAAGCCCATCTGTCCATCCTCCTGGAGGAGGTGCAGTCCCTACTGTGGAAAAAGGCCACTGAGCCAGTGTCTGGTCACCAACGGAACTAGGGATTTTATTCCAGGTTCCTCCCCTCCCCAAAAGAACCGGGGATCTGAGGCCCATTCTAGACCTCAAAGACCTCAGTCTGTATGTCCAGTACAAAAAATTCTGCATAGTCACCCTGTCAGGCCTGATGCCTCTACTCAAGCAGGACGACTGGCTTTGCTTCCTGGACATGCAGAATACTTCCATGCATATCTTGGTGTTTCCACCGCACAGCAGATTAATTTCTTTTTCAGGGTGAGCACTACCAGTTCAGGGTATTGCTCTTTGGCTTATCCTCTGCGCCACAGGTCTTGACAAAGTGCTTAGCAGCAGTAGCTGCAGCTCTCAGAAGGGAGGGACTATATGTTTTCCCCTATTTGGAGCACTGGCTTCTGAAGGCCCCATACAGGGACCAGCTCCTTTGGACTCTGGAGAGAACCCTTCATCTGTTTTCTTCCCTGGGCATCACTGTCAACCTGCCCAAGTCTGTCTTGACCCCATTCCAGAGGCTGAAATATATAGAAATGGTTCTGGACTCAGCACAGGGCAAGGCCTTCCTACCTAAATACAGGGCAGAATGCCTTATTGCCAGGGCACCTGGTTTTCTTCGGCAGAATTTTCTGATTTCTGCAGCAGGGCTCCATGACTTCTGTGGCAGCATTTTCTGATTTCTGCGGCATGATTTATTCATTTCTCTGGCAGAATGCAGTCCTGTCATTGGCTAAATATGATGTGATGTCATCGATGACATCATATGCTGAGCATAGAGGAGGGGCTTCAGGATAAACGAGGTGGGAAAGAAAGCCTGACACTATGGAAAAACAATATTGTTATATGAAAATTCTTAAAAACAATGAATTCTGCAGCACTATATATATTCTGCGGCATGATGCAAATTCTGCGGCAAATTCCACAACCGCAGAATCGCAGAATTCCAGGAGGAAGCACAAAGTCATTATATCTTTTTTTTTAACTTAATTTTTATTATTTTTCCGTATTACATCCAGGTATAGAAAAGACATACCATTGTTTAAAAATAAAAATAGAAATCAATACTGCCATAGTCATATTTCCTGTTGAACAAATTTCTATCCACTCCATACATGTTATAATCTATTATCATATGTTTTTAAGCCCTTTATACTGGTTTAGTTGTGCTTTTGGATTTATATTGTAGGTTGAATCAAATAATGGAGTCTGCTCTCATTGAACTTTTACTCTACGATGTTCTCATTCTTTCTCCTCTGGGACATACTTCTACAACATTTCCCTTCTCTAGACCAACTATTCTTGGCAGTCTTACCATCGATCTGTTCTAATAAACTAATATAAAATTCAGATCATCCAACTGATTGTCTTGTGTCTTTTCTACTTTAAATTCTACCTTCTATACTAAAAAATTAATACAGTCAGTACATAGTTGAATTTAAACTCTTCCATAACTAAACCAGAGAAAGAGGAAGGGCAAGGACGGGGAAAGGGGAAGGGTGTTAGGGGGAAAAAGGGTAGTGGTGGTTGTCTCCTCCTTCTTAATTTGGGGAGTTAGTATAAACTTAATATTGTTCCCCAACTTTATTCCTAAGAACAGCTAAAACTGTTAGCCAAGAAAAATCTCAGCTAGAGTGATAAACATTGAAATAGATTAGAATGAAATTAAATAAAATAGGATAAATTAAAAACAATACAAAATAAAATGCGGTCTTACAGGCTGGCGATAGGGACTATGGGGGCAATCCCCTTGCTTCCCTCAATTCGGTGGCTTATCCAGCTTATCTCAGCAGGAACTGGTCCAGCACTGGGGTGCCTTTTTTAGCCTCTACGTACTCGTAGAATGGGAGCCGCCTGGAGTTAAATTGGTCTGTTCGGAGTCTGAGTATGGCCGTGAGAGCCTCCATGTTTTTAATATTTTTTACATTTAACCACAACCCTGAATAAGTAATTTTACTTGGAGATAGCCAGTTTTGTGTGATAGTTTTAGAGGCTGCAGCTATTAGTATATAAAATAGGTATCTTTGGGCTTTTGTTCTGACTCCGGGCCGGGGGGGAGTCCCAATATCACATGGGGAAACTCTGGTAGATTCTCCAGCTGCAGGATCTCTTTGATAGCCTTAGTAATTTCTGCCCAGAAATCCGTAAGCTTGGGGCAGCTCCAGAATATGTGAAACTGAGATCCTACCACTGAGCAGCCCCTCCAACACTTGTTAGTTTGGGAGGCTCCATATTTTGATGAAACATCTGGGGTAATAAAATATCTTGTTGAGACTTTCCACCTAAACTCCCTCCATATAGGGGAGTTAGTTGTTTTGTGTATACCCTGCCAGATAAGAGACCATTCCCTGTCATAAATTTGGCTTTCATATTCATCCTGCCATTTTTGTTCCACCACTTGAATGTGTAAAGTCCCTGACTCTTCCTGTAATGTTTGTTGTATGTATGTGATGATTTTCTTGGTGTCGTCCAAACAGCTTTTCTGATATATGTATCTCAGTGGTGGTGCTGGATCACTTTGTATGGCATTAATTCCAGCTGTATTAGTTATAAAGTGTCTACATTGCAGATATCTAAAAAATTCTTTATGTGAAAGCCCAAATTCTTCCTGAAGAAATGCAAACGTTTTATCTCCCTCACTGTTAACCATCTGGTATAGATATTTAAGTCCCTTATCCAACCAACTATTCCAGCATCAGTCTTTATGTGTTGCTGGGAACTGTGGTAGGTATTTTAGAGGAATGTATTTCCATGTGGGTGAAAAAATCTCCCACCACTGCCTGGCTCTGAGCCAGATCCTGAGGGTGTTTTTTTTGTCCAAACATTGTTTAAAAATTTTCAGGTCAGAGGGATGGATTGTCCAGGGCAAAAACTGTAGAGGGATCCAAGGGTGTGTCTTCTCCTGTAACTTATACCAACCTCCCTTTTGCTCGGGTTTTAACATTTTTAAAACTGGCACTGTTTGTGCTGCCAAGTAATACTTTAGAAGATCAGGAACACCCTATCCTCCCCTGCTTTTAACTTCGGTTAGGATACCCCATTTCTTGTGCGGCCGGCGCTCCACCCATATAAATTTGGATAACTTCTTCTAAGTTCTCGCCACTCGTCTCCTTCTATAGTATAGGTATGGTGGAAAATAAAAATAGAAACCTAGGTAAAATGTCCATCTTAATAGCCTCCACTCTATTCATGAAGCTGATAGGCAAATTTTGCCACCTCTGTAAATCTTCATAGACTTTCTCTTTAAGTGCCTGGTAATTATAAAGGTGCAGTTTAGTTAGGTCTGTTGGTATTGAGAGTCCAAGGTATCTGACTTTATCCTTGACCCATCTGAATGGCAAGAGGTTCTGTAAATTCTTATGTGGGGGCCCATCCAAGCTTGAAATTTCCGTTTTTTCAATATTCACTTTAAAGCCCAAAATCTGACCAAATCTGTTTATTAATTGAAGCAATTCAGGGACTGAGGTTTCTGGTTCTTTTATATATACTACTGTGTCATCAGCATATAGTGAAATTTTATTTTCAATGTTATTTATTATTATCCCCTTTATGTTTGGATTTTCCCAGATAGCCTGCACAAACGGTTCCATAGTTAGGGTGAACAGTAGTGGGGACAGTGGGCATCGCTGTCGTGTGCCTCTATTTATAGGGAAAAATTCTGAATTTATACCATTTACCCTAACATGGGCTATTGGCTTTTGGTAACATAGATTTACCCATTTAAGGAAGTTACTCCCCACACCCATCTTGGACATGACTTCTCCCATATAGACCCAGTTCACCCTGTCATATGCCTTTTCGGCATCTAAGAATATTGCAACTGGATTAGTTTTCGGAGGGTGTTTATGTGTATTAATGTTTAGGAGTTTCCTGACATTGTCTTGAAGATGTCTGTATGGTATAAAGCCTGTTTGATCAGGGTGAACTAGGGATCCTATATGCTGTTGCAATCTTGTTGCTAGTACGCGAGTTAAGATTTTTAAATCTTGATTGAGCAATGAGATGGGTCTAAAGGATGAGCACTGTGATCTGGATTTCCCAGGTTTCGGGATAACCGTAACCATTGCTTCCTGCCAGGATTTAGGAAACATTCCGTCCTCTAAGCTCACATTGTAGATGTGCATTAGTTTAGGGGCTAAGATTTTACTTAACTTCTTGTACCATTCAGCTGGCAGCCCGTCTGTTCCTGGTGTTTTCCCAGTCGGAAGGTCTGCAATGGCCCTCCGAATTTCTTGTTCCTTGATTGGGGCAGATAGTGGGCGCTTCTTGCGCCTTTGTGGGGAGAGTTGGCAACTTGATGGAGTTTAAGAAATTAAGGGTTTCTGATTTGACTCCTCCTTCTGGTCTGCTTTCTGTATAAAGTTCCTTGTAGAATGCCCTAAACTGGGAAGCAATTTCAATTGGTTTAACCCAATACCTTTCAGAGTTTGATCTGTCCCTAATAACTGAGATGTTCCTTTCAGCTTGTCTCTTTCGGAGATGAATGGCGAGAAGTCTCAAGGCTTTTCCCCCGATTCATGATATTTTTGGTTGGTATACCTAAGCAGACCTTCCGCCTTCTTATTCCCTAGTGCTTGTAGCTCTGATTGGACCTGATTTAGGTCTTTGAGTATTTGTTTTGACTCTGTGCATTTCTTGTGTTTAGTCTCTAGGTCTGTGAGTTTCTCTCTAAGGATTTTTTCTGCAGCTTTAGCCTATTTTTTCTTAGCTGAGGCATAGCTGATTATTTGCCCCTTACCACAGCTTTTAGGGTATCCCACCACAGCACTGGAGAGCAATCTTCCCTAGGAGAGTCTTTCTCTAAGTTTTTAATTGTCTTGTCTGTAAGTTCTATGAAAGGCTTCTCATTCAACAAGGACACATTAAGTCTCTACGGGGGTGTCTTATTTTCTTGACCTATGTTAACATTAATGGAGACTGGGCTATGATCAGACAGGGTGACAGAATGTATTTGTGAGCACTCAGCTAGGTGCAAGTCACTCTTGTGTGCGAGGAAGAGATCTATGCGCGAATATGAGCTTTGTGCTCCAGAAAAAAGGTATAGTCCCTTTCCCCCTCGTGTTGTGACCTCCATATATCTGCCATGCCAAATTCCGATATTAAAGCCCTGAGCTTTTTACTTGCTGCTTTGTTAGTGTTTGAGTTACAAGATGAACGATCTAGCTGTGGTGAGAGTACCGTGTTAAAGTCCCCTCCGATTAACATCTGGCCTTGGGGCAGGTCAGCTAACTTATTAAAGACCTCTCTCAGAAATCCTTCTGTGCCTACATTGGGGGCGTATATATTAACTAAGTGTAAAGTCTTATTGTGTATTGTACAGGTTGCTCTAACAAATCTACACTGAAACCCTTCCTCTGTAGATTGTATCTTTAAGGGACTGTTTCGTTTAAAAAGTATTGCCACCCCTGCCTTTTTATTAGTGGAGTGTGATGATGACACTACTTGGTCCACCCATCTCCTCCTAAGCTTGAAATGCTCTAACTGAAAAAGGTGCGTTTCTTGTAAAAATGCTATGTTACACCCCAGATGCTGGAGTTCAGTTAACAATCTGGTCCATTTGATCGGGGAATTTACCCCTTTCACATTGTGGGATATAATCTTCAGTGAGGCCATATTTTCCTAAAAGGTTCATTCCGTGGTAACCTTATTCCATATTTGCCCTTTTCCTTTTCTTTCCGCCCAGCCTGCAAGACCTCAAAATTAAAAACTCAAAATTACAAAGACGTTACAAATTAAACATTTAAATATAACCTTAGTACCTAATGTCGGTACTATAACAACAAGAAACGTTAAAACTATATACAAAATCCCTGTTGTGTTGTTTCCCTTGACTTCCATGTGAAGCCCACAGAAATATTGTGGGGGGTCTGCTTGACCCTATTGAAGCCCCTTTAGTTGGGGCAAGGGGCGTAGAAGGTTCCCCGCGGGTGAACCCCCTGCACCCCTTTTAACCCGTCACTGCAGGATCAGACCGAAGCTTTGGATTCAATTTCAAATATCCCTCTCCAGTAACCCTCTCCCCCTTTTTTACTTTTCCATATGTTTTTATCTCTCGGCTACTCCTGAACTTTCCTTAGTCATCGTACTGTAATACAGGTCCTGTTTACCTTCGACTCCTTTTGGGCATTATTTATAATGAAAAACCCCATTCTATGTGTCTCTATCCTTAAGGTCGCTGTCTTGGGTTAAGGGGGGCTGGTGGACTGGGACTAGAGATTACTTGTCTTCGGAGCAGTCTCATCCCCCCCCCCAACGTATCTTCCTCCCAATACCTTCCCTTAGGAGATTCTTCAGGGGTTGTCCTGTACCTATCGCAAGTAAATTTCCAAACATCCGAAACTTCTACGATAATGCGCAACCTATTTTATTTTGCTTGGCTTTCTCAGGGGATTGACCTCGGGGGCTGGGGAGGCAGCACCAATTCTGTACCTTCCAAACTCATCCACCCTCCCGCTTGTCCATATGCTTCCTCTCTTTCGTACACCCCCCCCACGAGACCCTCCCCAGTCCTGTCCCATGTTTCCCCCAAATGCACCTGATGTAGTGCTTCTCTGCATTAGGATTAATCTTTCCAATCTTTCTTGAGCTAGTCCATTCAGTTATTTTAGAGCAAGGCCTATTCCCCTTATCTATCCTTCCCCTATTTCACTTATCTCAATTCGTTAAGCCATTCGCTCTATCTTCCGGGTTTTCTAGCCTTCCCCTAGCTCTTTCCTTTTAACCTTTCCCTCTTCACTTTGCCAGATATTACAATTCCCCATTTCCTTGTCTCTAATTTCATTCTTAAGACTGTTCTGGCTCACTATCTATTGAGGGGGCCTACGGCTTCTAGTATAGTACTGCTTTGGCCACTCTTTGCATAGGTTTTCTGACGCATTTCGCATTTCTACCTACATATACTGATGTAACTACGTTATACAGGCGTGCCCTTCCCCTAAAGGATCATTTTACCCCTTTGGTCGTGTAGCCCCTCCTACCTTATGGAGTCTTTACTTTTCAACCAAGGATTCATCTCAGACCTCAAATACACGGTGTTGTGTAGCGGTTTTTCATATACGTTCCTTTGCCCCCCCCCCCCAAACTCATCTCCGAAACATACAGCCTTTGCAATTAAAAGTCAACCATTTAAATGTCCATATAGATCGAAAAGGGGGACTGCTTGTCATGTTCATGAATTCTTCCCAGCCCCACAGATTCTTTTTATTCCCCATGTAGAGATCTTTCAATTCTGTCCAAGTCTTTGGTTGTTAAAACCACCGCCATGGATACTTTAGGTTTCTCCACCACTTTCTCGACAGTCTCATCCCTCGGTTGATTGGTTTAGTCGTTCACCCTCCTGCAGTCTTACTTTGGCTTTCGAGATCAGGTCTCGTATATCTAAGGAGGGCTCTAGTGGGTACGATCCAGGGATTGTTCTTTTCCTGCTTCTGGGGATAGGTGCTTTAGACCACACTTCTGACTTAAGGCTGCTTTCTAGCTTCTGCATTTCCAGATCAGGAAGGGGTATTTCTAGATTTTGAAGAACCTGAGCTGCCTCCACCAGGCTCGGGAAGATTTGCACGCCAGTGTCAAGGTAAATTTTATCCCTGGCTGGAAACAACAGCTGTGCTTTGATCCCTTTTTTTTTGTTTGATGTCTCTAATAATTCCTTTGACCATTTGTCGCTCTGACTGCAGTGCTGCTGAAAAGTCCTGGTCAAAGAAAATAAGCGCTTCTTTATATTTAAGGTCCCTATGCCTCCAGGCTTCTTGTAAAATCCAGTCTTTACTCTGAAAGAAGACCATGCAAATTATAAGAGAGTGTGGCTTAGCTGCTGGGTCCTGGGGTTTAGCAACAAGTGATCTGTGTGCCCGATCAATGTCTAGCTTAATGTCCGAAGGTAAGGATAGTACTGATCGTAGTACCTGCTGTACAAAGTCAGCCATTGAGGGGAACCCTTCTTCAGCATCTTCTGGGATTCCATGGATTCTAAAATTGTTTCTGCAGGACCTATTCTCTAGATCCTCCATCCGGCATTGAGTCTCCCTATCCCTCTGAAGCAGCAGCAAGACTAGCCTGTCTAATCTTTCCTGGGCCTCCGAGACTGTAGTGAGGTTAGCAGCATTGAGCGTCACCTTTTTATTTAATATTTGTACCTCTTTTTTGAGATCCGTTAATGAAGAGTCGATTCTTGTTACTGTTGAAAGAATCTGCTGGAGAGTCCTGTGCATGACTTCAGGATCCATTTTTTCCACCGAGTCCATTTCTCCTGATGATTCTGATGCTGTGCGCCTACAGGCGGACTGGGCCGCAAATCCCTCCATGTTCTCGTCGAGCACTATCTGTTTAAACTTTGCTGAACCATTTAGTATTTTGGAATTTCTATTTCGTTGTTGCTTTCCTGCCATCCTCCACTGTTATAGGAGTCGATATTTAGTAATTTCTAAATTTTATTTTCGGCGAGAGCTTAGTTTTAAGATTCGGTGGGAGGAGAGCTGCGAGGTTTAGCTTCTATCCATCTCAGTGACGTCACCGGAAGTCAGAGTCATTATATCTTGCCCAGGGTATATCTGAGTCTGTTTGAGTCTGATGGCCATGGCCATTCCCATGGTTCCCTTAGCCAGGTTGCACATGTGGTTCCTTCAGTAGACCCTCAGAGTGCAATGGGACCAATGCACGGATGAATTAGATCAGTTAGTCCTGGTCTCCTACCCATTCTGCAAGGTGCTCCAGTGTGGATGGACCCACAGAATCTGTTATGAGGGGTTCCATTCTAGATCTCCACCCCCAGAAGATCATCATCACAGAGGCCTCCGGTTTGGGCTTGGGGGGGAACCTGGATCCCTTTCAGACTCAAGGAACGTGGTCCCAGAACAAAACCTCCCTGCATATCAATATCCTGGAAATGAGGGCGGTCCTGTATGCCATGCAGGCTTTTCAGAACCATCTCCTGTGGGTCACCTGTTGATTCAGTCTGACAACTTCAGTGTTGTCTTCTGCATCAACAAGTGGGATGAGGGATGCATTCGTACCCCCTGTGCAGGGAGGCCATGAGAATATGGTACTGGGCACTAGACCACAGTCTGGATCTCTCAGCAGTCCCGTGTGGAAACTTCTCTCACCCATCGCAGAAGATCTGTTCGCCAGATGGGGTCATCCAGAGTTGGACCTTTTTGCATACCTGCACAACGCAAAACTGCCAGTTTTTGCTCGCTAGAGGAAGGTTCCTTTACACCTTCCCTTCCTTTCCTGTGATTCAGAGGGTGCTAATCAAGCTGCAAATGGAGAAGGCCAGCATGAACTTGGTAGCACCATTCTGGCCATGGCAGATATGATTTTCATTACTGCAACAGTTGGCATAGGAGCCTCTGCTCCCTCTGCCCCCAGATCTGCAGGCTCAGGGGACCTTCATCCATCCCCGTCTCAAGTCCCTTCGTCTACATGCTTGGCTCCTAAGAACATAGCCATCACCTGGTTCAGAGTGTCCCAGAGAGTGGCGGACACCCTCGTGGCAGCTCAAAAGCCCTCCACTAAGGCCCCATATACCATGAAGTGGAAGAGGTTTGCCATCTGGGCTGCCAAGCATCACCTGGACCCTTTCACTTGTCCAGTGAGCCAGATTCCATATCACTGTCGGACTCAGGCCTCCAGTATTCTTCCCTCAAGGTGCACCTTTCAGCTATCTCGGCCTTTTATGAGCCCGTGGGTGGTTGCACCTTGGCTCAGTCGGTTGTATCCCATACTTTTCTCAGGGGCTTCCTGCACCTGAAACCATCAATCTGTTTCCCTGTCCTGGCTTAGGATTTAAATTTTGTTTTGGAGAAGTTGACCCTGTCCCCGTTTGAGCCAGCCGTGACTTGCGAGCTACGCTTTCTGTCTTGAAAGCATTATTTTTGGTTGCTATTACCTCTGCTTGAAGGATTTCTGAGCTTCAGATTCTCTGGTGTGAGAAGTCTTATTTGATTTTTCACAAAGACAGGGTGTCATTGCGCATGAATCCTAAGTTTCTCTCTTAGGTGGTGTCTGAGTTTTCCCTGAACCAATCTATCCACCTACCAGTGTTTTTTCCTGAGCACGCCAATACAGGGGAAACACTGCTCCATACCTTAGATGTGCTCAGAACTTTGAGTAATTTGCTCCGAACCAAGGAATGCAGAAATTCAGAGCAATTTTTTGTTTCTTTCGCCCCTGGTAGAGAGGGTGTTCAGGTTTCTAAGCAATGTTTGTCCAGATGGTTGGCACATTGTATTGTGTTCTGCTACAACAAGCATGGCAAAGAGTTGCCTGGGACTGTCAGAGCTTACTCCGCAAGTGGTATGGCTACCTCTATGGTTTGCTTCAAGGCGGGTCTCGGCCACTGACATTTGTGCTGCTGCCACCTGGATTACTGTCCATACCTTTACCAAGCATTACAGTCTGGACATTGCTTCTAGAGCCTGTGCAGGCTTCGGCCGTACTGTTATTCAGGGCCTTCTGTCTTGCATGCCACCCAGACTGTTCTGCAGTTACTTGTCACTGCCTGGGACTCATTCCTATGGTGTGACCTGATGACTGAGATACCCCCGAAGAAGATAGAACAGTTTTGTAAGAACTTACCATAGCAGTAGATCTTTGAGGGGGATCTCAATCATCAGGTCAGCCTTCTCTCCCACTATCCTCCTGTTTGGGGCTCCTGTCTTGGACTGGCTATCTGGTGTATCCAGCCTTTTATTCAGGCCTGGGCACCTATTGCTCCTTGGTCCCCCATGGCATGGATATGCTCCCTTAGTATCTGGGGGAAAGAACTGAGCAGGGAGCAGGGCCACTCACACCTTTATAAGGTTGGTGATACCAGCATGTGACGTTGGCATTACCACTGGAAAGTCTTCTGTGTGGATCCTGCCTCACTGATGGTGAAGTTCTTGTGGTGTGACCTGATGCCTGAGATCCCTCAAAGATCTGCTGTTACAGTAAGTTCTTACATAACTGTTCTTTTTGTCAGAGTGGCAATCTTGGCGGTGCCGGCAGAAGATCGTGCAGTGCGCCTGGGGGAGGGGGAAGGCAGGCGTCATCATCAGGCACAGGTCTTGATCATTTTCCAGTTTTCTCCCCAGCCAACAGGAGCCACGCATGCATGCTAACACAATGTCACCCACAACCAGTATGGCTCCTTTCACCCCTAGTATGTCTGGGCCCTACTGTCTCCTGCATCCATGGGGCAGGCAGTATGGTGGTAACAGATGGGACCCTTCCTTCCCAGGAAAGAAGAGCATCCTTTGGGATGTTCAGTCCTTACCCACCACCTGACTGGCCCCTGATGACCCAGACTTGTTCCTGAACCTGTGTCACTGGTGTCCCAAGCAGTAGTGCTACCACTGCGCCAATAACTGGTTGATGGACCACTTCTGATCCACCACTGTACCTTCACTGAGGCTTGCCAAGTGACCCCTGAGTAGATCCCCAACTTCCTAATGTCTGCCCCTTTAAAGTCTAGGCCATTGGTCTTTGTGCTTACCTTCTTTCTCTCTATGCCTAGTCTGAACCACACTGTACAGTGGTCACTCCCTCTCAAGGTCTTTACCCAGATGTACAGAAAATGTTCCCCATTCATCAGTACCAGGATTGCTCCCTCCCTAGTGGGTACTGTGACACCATGGGTAAGGAATCTGCTCTGCACTGCATCCAGGATTACCTGACTCTGAGTTCTGGCACAGTTTGTTGTGCAGATTTTCTTATCCACCTTGGGCAGGTTAAAGTCCCCTACAGTAACCACCTCACCTCTGCCAGCAGCCGCACTGATTAAATACATCAACCCCATATCCCCTTCCTCCTCCTAAACCACCCTCAGCCTTAAATTCTTTCCTCTAGTGGATTGCAACTGCACCCACAGCACCTTGCCTTCCCTTCCTCCCCCTCTTCCATCATACAGGTTATTCCCTTTCTTACATATACCACTACCCCCTATCCCTTTTCCCCTGTCCCTTCTGTAAAACTTATACTCAGGGATTGAGAGGTCGCAGTTGTGGTTTGGTGTAGCACTTTGGTGAAGCACAAGTTTCTGTGATTGCCGCAGTGTCCACCCTCTTCTCTACCAACATCGCCTGCAGGTCATTCATCTTGTTACCTAGGCTACATTTAGGGACACCACCCTCCACCACAACTCTGTGCCTGTCCCCCACCCAGCACGGCTGTCTTCCCTCTTGCCCTCTACTGCCTGTTCCCCCTTTCTCCCTTAGTTTATTTGATATCTTTCCGTCTGTGTGCTTCCATGTCCTGTAACCAAGACAAGGCAAATTTAATTTTTTTGGCGCCCAATCCCAGAGGCTCTGGGCACCGTACAGTAGCATACAGACAATTAAAACAGCATAAAATGAATTCAATCAGTAGTTAAAACACACTATAATAAAATGAGCATTTAAATAAAGGGCCCCCTCAATAAATCTAATATTGCTGACACTTCCACTACCATACAGTTTCTGGGAATGCCCGGCTAAATAGATAGGTTGTAAGGCGGGCTTTAAATGCCTCAACTGAAGGGGCCTCCTTTACTAATGAAGGGAGCAAATTCCGCAGGACGGGACCAGTGACACTAAAAGCTCTGTCGCCGGTGGTTTTCAACCTCATCCTGGGAATCGTGAGGAGGATCGAAGGGAGCAGACCAGGGCAGCGGGTGTTGGAAGGTCCAACAGGTAGCCAGGGCCCAGTCCATGTAGGGCCTGAAAGGTGAGCAAGCCCACCTTGAAGAGCACCCTCCATTGAACTGGCAGCCAGTGCAGTTCACGTAGCACCGGAGTGATATGACAGTATTTAGACTGTCCCGTCAACAACCTGGCAGCTGCATTCTGCACCAACTGCAGTCGACAGAGGGTGCCTCCAGAGACCCCGAGGTAGAGCACATTACAGTAGTCAAGCCTAGATGTCACAAAAGCATGTACCAAGGTGGGAAGATCCAGGGGTGGAACCAGGTGCTTGATCCTAGTGATGTTCCTAAGATGGAAGAAGCTCGCCCTGACAACGGATGACACCTGATATTCAAATGTCAATCCGCTGTCCAGAACAATGCCGAGATCACACACATTTGAGGAGGCCTTCAATGGGACAGACCCCAGAACTATTCCAGTATCTGCCCCAGAGGCCATCCTATCATGCCTCCTGTCCAACTCCACCACCAGTACCTCCATCTTTTCGGGGTTCAGTCACAACCAGCTAGAGGCCATCCAGTCATTAATCACGGCCAGGCAGTTGTCAGTACTTCCGCCACATTGGATGTCCCGGGGAAAAGGATAAGTACAGCTGAGTATCATCGGCATAGCAATGAAACTCCAAGCTGTACTTCCTAATGATCCCACCCAGGGGTAGCATATACATGGCAAACAACATTGGTGACAATACCGAACCCTGAGGTACTCCACAAGATAGAAGGCTAGGGGAGGAGGAGAAAGTCCCCATCACCACCCTTTGCCTCCTGTTTGTCAGATAGGACTCAAACCAGCGGATGACAGTGCCAGTGAATCCACAAAATTCCCTTAGGCGGTCAAGCAACACACAATGGTCCACCATGTCAAAAGTTGAGGAGAGATCGAGGAGAACAAGAATTGTCCCCTCTCCTCGATCTCTCGCCCTAAGGAGATCATTATGCACCCGAACTAATGCGGTTTCCATTCAGTGTCCAGCATGAAATCCAGACTGGAACGGCTCGTAAATATCAAATGCCATGAGGTGTTCTCCCAGCTGCTGCGCCGCAGTCTTCTCAACAACCTTTCCCAGAAATGGCAGGTTGGAGACAGGTTGGTAATTCACCTTGATGTCAGGGTCCAGCGATGGTTTCTTCAGAAGGGGTCTCACCAGTCCCTCCTTCAAGGCATCTTGGAAGATCCCCTCCGACAAGGAGCACCAGACAGTCAAGGTGAACACCGGGACAACAGTGTCAACACATCCCATTAAAAAATGAGTCTGCACCAGGTCCAGTTTGCAATATGTGTGCTTCAGTCTCAAGGCCACCTCAATGACATCAGCCACCTCCACTGGTTTAAACTCCCCCTAGCCAGGTGGAGTGCCATGTCAACAATCCAGGCGTCCACTGTCAGCCATACAATGGCTCAATGGCAGAACACCCTGCCTGATAGTGGACACCCTGTCCAAGAAGAACCAGGCAAACTCATTGCACAAAGTCTCAGAAAATGCTTTTTTGGTCTGTAGACAGGCTGGATGTGGCAGCCTCTCCACAGTCCAAAAAAGCAGAGCTGGTCAGTTTTTCCCAGCAGCAATCTCCCTGGACAGTAACACTGCCTTCTTATGGTTGATTGCCCCCTGGTATACACCATAGTGTGCACGCAGGGCCAGTCTTTCCGCCTCCAGCCCAGTCCTCCACCAGCAGCGCTCCAACCTCCGACCCTTGATCTTCAATGACTTGAGCTCCCCATCAAACCACAGGGACCTCAAGTGAGTCGTACATAGACCAGTGCAAGGGAGTCGAGTGCCCCAGCCATCGACCTACAGTATTATAGGCGGCAACTGCTTCATCCACACTGTCCACACTAGATAGGTCCACTACTGCCAGAAAACCCTCCGGGGTCAAACCCCCTCAAAGGGCGGTAGCTTACCATCTCTGCAGGGGGAGGGATCTCAGGGGGGTCCCTGAGCAAGAACTGCACCATGCAGTGATCGGACCAAGTGACCCATTCAGTCTTGAAGTTACCAATCTCAAGCCCCAGTGAGAAGACCAAGTCCAACATGTGACCACCCTGGTGAGTCACAGTAGTAACCACTTGTGACAGACCCAGAGATGTCATCATATAGAGGAAGTGGCAACCCAACCTAGATGACTCGTCATCAGCCCAAACATTGAAGTCCCCCTGGACCAAACACCTGTGGGCCTCCAATGTTTCACCGACAACGATATCAGCCACTTCCTGCAGGAACTCTCCTGCGGTCCCCGGAGGGCGGTAAATCAGGAGAATCCTGCAACCTGCGCCCGGCCCACCACGGATGGCCACACATTCAAAAGAACTCAGTGTTCTCACTGGGTGCCTGGTGAAGCCTAGCTCAACTCTAAAACAGATGGCCACACTCCCACCCCTGCATTCCACTCTGGGGCAGTGCACAGTGGAGTACCGGGGAGGGCGGCGGCCTCTAAGATTGGGCTGACATCATCCCCCAACCAGGTCTCCGTAATGCATGCCAAGTTGACCGAGGAAACCAGTTCCGCAATAATTGCGGTCTTATTTCTGATCAACCTGGCATTGCAAAGCACCGCCCTCAGGGGATTGGTGGACAGTGCAGCCCTTTTAGCTACCTGCCCACTCGGTCTCATGGGAACCCTGGGGATGGGAACCAAACATGTCTGGCATCTCACTAGGACCCGTCAAATCCCAGTGCGCCTTCTACACCCAACCACCTCTATCCTGCCCCCCTCAGCCGTGCACGGGGTGCCCCGCCAGCTCCAACCCACACGGCACCTCCCAGTCCCGACCTCCCGACAGTGACATGCTGTGGTGTTAGATACCGGGAGGGTGGTGAAGGGCCACAAGTCACAGAGCTGGGATGCCCCATACACAATCCTAGCCCGCCCCAGGTCACTGGGCACCCCCAGACACATATCGATCAGCCAAATAAACAATAAACCACAACCACTACCAAATCACTAATCATATAGCACAAGCAGACCACTAATACACATAACAATTCTAACCAGTCACCCAACACAAACACACACTAAAACCTAAAACCCACACCCAATAATCCAAACACCCACAACCACCCCCAAAAAGACAGGAAAAAGCAGCAGACAGCAATTCAGGTCAAACGAGCATAGCCCAGAATCCCTATGTTATAAGACCCAAACTTGCTGATCAGATTATACTCAGATTGTGTACAGCAACAGTAAACTAAAAAATCCTTCACAGCCCACCAAACCATAGATGGAGGGCTCTCTCACAGACCTCCACCTAAAGGCCAGATCTTTAACTGAAGTAAAACAGATACTTTGAACTTTGAGTGCAAATGAATAACAACTCCCTGGAACACCACCTCAGCTGCTCACACAAGCTTAGGGTGTGTGTTACAGGACATATAAAGTTACCAGCTGTTAAAGAGTCTGGCACAGATGTCGTTCAGTCCTAGCCCCCCCCCAAATGATAATCCAGTGGGGAGTCACAGGCCAGCATGGAAGTGGCAACTCTGGCAAACAGCGAACTTTTGAAAAACAACTCGACGGAATGGAACAGTACCCAGGTTCGCTCGGCCAAGACTTCAACCGAAATCCACTAATTTTCTTCAGGAAATGAGTGCGATAATGCCCTCTACCACCACGCTGTCCTGAAGGGATCCAGATAGCAACTAGGCCCGAAAACAATCCAGACGGCTCTTGCACATGATCTTCAGCAAAGCACCTCCAGAAGGCACAATCGAGCCATGATGCAAACAGCACCCCAAAACGGAATGTCAGATCAGTCCAGCACCACAGCGGGCCAGAGCCAGTTCATCAAAGTCTGCCCCTCTGTACTAAAGAGCACCTCCTTTTCACTCCAGCAGCAGTCGAAATCCGCAGAGGCCACCGAGCAATCAGCAGTATTCACAAAGGTCAAGACAGTGGGAGTCGGATACACCAAAACCACACTCCCCTCGAACAGCACTCCAGCTCAGTTCAGTGAGGTAGGGATCTGGGCAACTAGTGCTAAAAACAGAAAAGCTGACTCCTACTTCTTCCTTACTTGCCACATCCTGCCTAGCACTAAAACCCTATCTCCCCCCTAAATCTCTACAAAGACTAATCGTTTTAGGATCTCCAGTCAAAACATAGAACTGGAGATTAGCACCAACAAATTGCTCTCCTATAGGGAATAAAGGGAATAGAATTAAAATTACTTTAAAAACCGAGACAAGAAGGAAAGAGGCAAATTGCTCTTTAACAGAGAGCTGCAAGACGCTGGCACAGCTCCGCCGTCATATTGCTTCCTCGACCTGAGTCCACCAACCACCCTTCCCCAAAGACATCCTCCCATCTACCCCTACAGGTTACTGCACCCTCTCTGGCCTATACCCTACTCACAGTTCAGCTTGCTCAGACTGGGGGTGTGCCCTGATGGTCCCCTTCTGGAGATTCCAGGCACAAAGACTCAATCCGCCCCCCCCCCATCAGTTTTAATTAAGGCTTCCAGCCTTGTTCTCTCTCAGCCTGTCCCTAAGCACCCTGGAACCCCCTCTGCTGAGGTGTAGCCTATCTGATGCATATAGAATTTTGTTACTGCATGTTCCTTCCCAGCCTCCTATGTAACCAAATCCCTCACCCCTGCACTATTCTTGTAGCCAGCAATTAAAATCCTCTGTTCTCCTCTTCCTTGCTGTGCTGTCTGTAGGTATCAGTAGCACTTCAGAGAGGGCAACCAATCTAGGCACCCCCCTACATATCCTCCCCACTGCCCTAAACCTCTCCCACACTACCTCTACCTCCTCCCCAGCTAGGTTGTTTGTCCCTAGATAAATTATTACATGAGGTTCCCTCTTACCCCTGGAATGGTTCTGCAGTTTTTATTGTTTTGCTTTGTTATTTTGTTTTGTGCAGAGCTTAATATGTTCCCATTTCTGTTATATTTTTAGCTTGCATGCAAATGGAGTTATAACTGTAAGTGTGTTTTATTACTGTTCTTGTATTGTCTGCCTTTTTTTTCTTTAAAAAAATGGCATTTTGTATGTGAATTATTGATTCATTTATTTGGTTTTTAATAATGTGCCTATTTTCAGTCAAGACCCGGGAGAGTACCGCTACAAGCACAATAGAGTACAAATACAGTAAAGAAATAATGGCATTACAGATATTACAGCTTCCCAATACAGCACATGAGCAGAAGCTTTACAACACAATACATGATCTAGGTAACAAGGAGACCAGTACATTGCAACAAAAAAACAGGAGCATAAGGTAAATTAACAATATGGTGCATCAGATAAACAAATTCAGCAAACACTTTTAACACAAATAATGTAAATTGCACAAAGGACAGCGATGGACCTCCCAAAAGTGGAAAGGAGGGTAGACCAAATGATAGCAGGGGTCAGGAAACATTTGAAAGTGTAATAGATGCCGGCATTAGGTATATTACTCAGGGTGGCAAGAAACATTTACGAGCCGTAGACCACTAGATGGTGGTAGAGCTCTGCTTTGAAATAGGCATGGGAGGGAGTTCCAGTAATTGGGTGCAAATTGGGAGAAGGCCTGAAACTCCATGTTGATAATACACCTGGAAGCAGTTAAAAATGACAGATCACCCGACTGCAGGGTTAAGCCCATACCTCTCAACTGTCACACATTATGAGGTACGTCACTCATTTTACCTCTCAGAAACCCTTTGTCCATCATGGGGAAGGTGATATTCCACATTCCCCAATGAGACTTTAAAGCAGAAATTCATAATAATCTATTATGCTCAGTTATACAAAAACATTATGAACATTAGTGCACTGATAGCTATAGTGTTCTGAGCTTCCAGTGCCATGTTAGACGATATGTCACACATTTTGCTCATTTGTCACACATCGTGTCACACATTTTGGTGAAGAAAGGTTGAGAGGTATGGTTAAGCCAAGTCAGGGTGTTTCAGCAGAGCAGCTAGGAAGAGAGGTACCCCAATTCTCAGAATGTTGTCTGTTAAGGGCACCCAAAGCTAGAGAACAAAATGCCTCAGGAACTAATCAGTTTAACGTAGAGTAGGGATGGCAGTGGTGGATAAGTCTGTTTGAGGCCAAGGTAAAGTAACATATGCTATTGTAGGATAACATCCCATTTGTGGAGACTTGCTTTAGAGTTGTGGGAGGAGGTGACAGAGTCATAGATAAGGCTGGGAGGAAGACTGCCCTGTGCAGTGGCAATTCGGGTGGAGGGTTTAAGGCTCTATAACCAAACCAAACTTAATATTCATTAATTTATGGGTATTAAGAGATGTGTAATGTAAAATCTAGAGAAGGATCAAGGGTTATACCAAGGTACTTGAAAGAGTTAGCTTTCTCAGGCAAGGTGCCATCTATAGTGGAGATTGCCAGGAAGCCAGTACACTTTTACAATCTAGAGGTACAGCCAAATAGCATAGAATGAGATTTAGTAGCATTGAGTAGCAATTTATTTTGGGAGAACCAGGCCTGGACCTTAGGGAAATCAGAATTAAGGTTGGAGTTAATGTCAGCCAAATTTTTTTAGCTTGTATGGCGTATCGGGTTGTTCACGTAAAGCAGAGAGGAGCAGGATTTAGGGCTAAGGGAGATATAATTTACAAAGATAGTGAAGAGAAGGAGACCCAAGATAGATCCTTGAGGGACACTAGTGTTTATAGAGTGAGGTCAGAAACAACTGTGTTGAATTTGACAAACAGTTTTCTATTCTTGAGTTAGCTATCAAACCAGGAAGCCACCTCTGGGGAAATGCCCAGAGACTGCAGTTTTGTCTTAAGTAAAAAAAATGGTCCACTAAATCAAAGGCATTGAGTCAATAAACACTACCCCATGGCAACCTTTGTATATTTTGTGAATTTAAGCAGAGCTGTGGTGGTACTGCGGCCTTCTCTAAAGCCGTGGGGGAAATCAGAGAATAGGTTATGATCATGGAGATAATTAATTGTCTGAACATGTTTCTCCAGGATTTTTCTTCGAACAGAGAGAATAGTAATTGGTTGATAATTTGTAATAGGTATTAACCTGGGAGCTAAGTAAGAGGAGGCCATCCTGAGCAACCTAGGCTCAATGCCTTTTTTTCCAATATAACTGTTTATTAATTTCTATGAATAAATGTGCAGATTACATATTTGAAAAATATAACAACAAGAAAAAGAGATTCTATCATGTTAAGAAATTGAGACCTCATAAAAATACATCATGGCAGACAAAAATCTTGACAAAACCATCACAAGCAACTGACAATTAAATTCACTGAATACAGGACAGAAAAGGATTCCATATTTGAGTGAACAAATCTATTTGATCAGAAATTAAATAGCTGATTCACTCATTGTTAGCAGTGCATCCCAGCCAATCAAGCCATTCTCTTATTGTAGGAGGTTTTAAACTTTTCCAGTTTTTAAGGATAAGTCTCTTAAAGGTTAGAGCTACAGATAATAACCAGCGTTGAGGGGTCTTTTGAATGTTCTGTAGCAAAGAGGAATCCCCAGAATGAAAATTCTAGGACAGAAAAGAATGTTTTGTCCAACAATTTGTTGGCATATATCATGAATTTGCTTCCAGGACCTAGGCTCAAGGCCATCAGAGCCAACACTACTGCAGACACAGAGTCCAGTAGTTGACGCACCTCAAGTTTGTGACAGCACGTAGGTGATGTTTGTGGGGGGGCGGGTAAGAAAGGGAAGGATGAGGAAAGGAGCATCCATAGAGGTGAGTGTAGTGGGAGTCAGGGGTGGGGCAGGTGAATTTGGACAAGTCTGAGAAATGATGGCTGAAGGCATTGGCAGTAGTGACAGGGTTATTACAATTAATGCCATCAAGCACAGTATCATTCATGAAGTGGGTGTGCCCACCCCCCATAAAACCTTTAATGTTGTTCCAGAATTTTCAAGAATCCCTAGCAGCATTAAGTAAAAAACCCTTACAGTAGGTGTGCTTTGCGAGACGTATGGCCTTTTTGCAGGTGTTTGTCCTAGTCCTGTAAGCAACCCAGTCAGATGGGAGACTAGAGGATTTAAACCTGGCCCGGCTCTTGTCCCTATCCCTTAGTATGGCAAGGAAGCCCTTGTGCAGTCAACTGGTGAGTGAAATGCTGATCCTGCACTTCACCAAAGGGGTACGCAGGTCCTGGAAGGCACTAATGCAGGAGATGAAATTATTTAGGGCCTCAGTAACATCATTGGTATTGTATGGTGGTGACCAGTCAGTCACTGACAGGTCAAGCAAAGAAAGCGGCTGAGTCAAGCTTCGAGAAATCCCAGAGGGAGATTTCTTCAGGAGTGCAGGAGGATGATTGAGCCCTCCAGATGCAGTAAACAGGGATGTGGTCACTAATAGCATCTGCAAGGATGCCCGCCCCAGTGATCCTATCCTTTCTGCTAGTCAGGATCCTGTGGCAAGAGAAAGTCTGGTCAGATATGAGATGAGTTGTGTTGGGTGGTATTTTTTGACTACTGACTGAAGAGATTTAGATGATTTACCACACTAGTCAAGACTGAAGTCACCAAATAAGATACAGTAATTTCATTATTACTAATGAAGGAGGCAGTATATGTAAGGAGTTCAATTAGGCCGGCCACGCCAGTTCTGGGAGGGTTATAGGCACGTATCACATGAGGCTTCTTTGTTCCCTTCAGGAGTAGAACAGAGTTCAATGCCTCACATGCGAACAATTCAGGGATATATACTGCTGAGAAATTTAGGTGTTTCCTGTAAAAGATTACTATACCACCACCTCTTTTAGAGGACGGTGGTCAAATCTCAGTAGGCTACAATTTGGTAATGAGCAAGCAGAGTCTGGTACAGAAGGCTTGAGTCCGGATTCCAAAGTATCTAGTATCTCAGGTTTGTACTGGGACACCCAATTCTCTAACATAGGATGATTATCTAATAGACTTCAGACATTTAGGTGGGCAATTTTTAGCCCCTTAGATATAGCCCAGTGAGGGTCAGAGCTACTAAGAGAGGCTGAGGTATCAGGGTTTAACTGCACTCAGTGTAACTCAGCATCACCTGATAAGTTCAAGGTAATAAAGATATGATACCTTATGCTACAATTGTCAGCAGTAATGGGGCAGCCATACTGGGTGTAGAAGTGGTACTTATTCACAAATCTCAGTATTAAAGAGCTAGTGTACTTCCTAAAACTAATATTAGATTTTAAAAGCAGCCAACCATTACTTTTTATATCTGAGGTACTTTTTATTTTCCCTTTGTTTGATTAGAAGATTGTTTAACTGATGTTAGTAGGCGTGATGTGTGGAACAGCTGTTAGCCTGGCAGCTGACATATCTTGCTGTACTGCTCCACACTACATCATCAGGATTGTGACATCACTGCTACTTAAGAACAGCAAGTGGGTGACTGCTAGGTCATTCACCTGTGATGTCACGGTCTGTGATCATAATGCTGATGATGTAGGGCACGGGGACAGTATGTCGCACGGCAGAATACTGTGCGGCACAATCGTGCTGCGCGATTCCCGGATATCTTTTTTCCTGTGGGGGGCTCCACCCTAGACCCCCCCACTAAAGATTCTAACTCCGGGGGGGTCCAACTCGGAGACCGCACAGGTCTGGGATTCGCTATAATGCCATACGCTGTTAAGCGTATGACATTATGACCCAGTATGATGATGTAGTGTGGGGTAGTGGAGTTGGATATGTCAGCTGCCAGGCTAAGGGCTGTTCCACACATCCAGCACAATGTTATCACATAGAAAACTTTCTGATGAGCAAAAGGAAAAAGAAAAACACTTCACAAATAAAAAGTTACAACTGACTACTACTTAAAATTTGTATTATTTTCTTGTCTGCCTTTTTTGGCTCCACTAGCTCTTTAAGTATACATATCTTAATTTCAGGAGTGTGATCGGGGTTAGAATGAGACACCCAAACTGTAGAGTATGTAAAATCATGGAGCTCTGACGAAGCAGTAGCCTTATTCAGTTGGGAGGGCAAAGGTATACTGTCTGTCAGTTGGATTAGGAATAGCAGAACAGTGCTGCACAGGACTACAGGTGAGAAGGATGCCATTTTGGGAGGTGGAAATTAGTTGCAGGAAAGTGACTACTTAGGGGCAACCAAAGCGACGACACAATTGCAGTGGATAGAGATGGCAGTCACTGAACTGAGTTGGGAACAAGCAGCCTTGGTGGAGCCCAGCGAGGGAAGGCACTGAAAATACACCTAAAGTAAGAGTGCAGGTATGTTACAAACAGTACTCACAGTACTAACTATCTAGGTGGTACAGTTTAGTTGTGGTACACAGTATTATGCATATGTGTATTATACCGCCGTGGTAGGGTTGTGTTAATGTTTTATTAAAAATGGCTATTTCAGAGGCTTATATCTCTGGCATTTTAGACTACAATATTTGGTATGCACCGTCTCAGTCCTAGGGTCTCTTAACCCTACAAATTTCATGAAGATCTGTTTTGCACTTTTGGAGTTATTAAGGGCCAAAATTATTGTATTTGTGCCAGATTCGCTACCTAAACTTTTGCCCTAAGATAGCTAACAAATGACTAAGAGCTGAGGTACAAAATTTACAGGTTTTGTAGGTATCATATGGGAATAGGTCCTTTTGGTGGTGGTGTTAAATAAAAATTCATTAGTTTTTAAATTAATTGGTTGTGGCTACGCATTAAAAGAAATAAAGAAAACTAGTTATAACTACATATCAACTTTTATCATGTTAAAGTTCCAAACGAACAAAAAAGTACAATTATATAAGAACTGACTGTAACAGTAGATCTTCGAGAGGACCTCTTGCATCAGGCCACACCTATAGCACTGCAGCCCCCAGGCACTAGGACCACATGGAAAATTTCTAGCTAGCAGTCTACAAGGGGGCCGCTCATGGTGATGCCACATGCTGATGCCATCCCTCCCATATAACCATGGGCGGCCCCTTGCCCTCCTCAGTTCTCCCGCTGCAGACCATATACAGAGGATCTCCTGCTGGGGAACTGGGGGAGTCATAAAATCCTGCCATAAACAGGTGAAACAGGATGAGAACCATCCTGGAGAGATAGAGACAAGAGACACAGAAGCCAAAAGGCCAAGGGGGACAGGGGGTGGGATGGCATGGCCTGATGCAGGAGATCCTCTTGAAGATCTGCTATTATGGTAAGTTCTTACGCAACTGTACTATCTTCATCAAGGGTATCTCTTGCATCAGGCCACACCTATAGAACGATTCCCAAGCAGTTCTGACAAAGCAACTAGTTTGGGTGACTGGAGGCTACAGGCTTATGAGAGGAGACCTTGAAGCACAGCCAGGCCGAAGCCTGCTCTTCTGTGAGAGGCAATGTCCAGACAGTAGTGTTTAGTGAAATTGTGGACTGAACTCCAGGTTGCAGCAGCACAGATCTCAGCAGCTGAAACACTCCTGAAACAAGCAACCGAAGTGGCCATGCCTCTAGTTGAATGGCCGTGAATAACATTAGGAAGTTCCTTACTGTACTTCCTGTAACAAAATGTAATACAGTTAGCCAGCCATTTGGACAGGCACCGTTTAGAAATTGGAATGCCCTCTTTCCTAGGGGCGAAGGACACAAACAGCTGCAAGTACTTCCTATAGTCCTTCGTATGGTGGGTATAGTAATGCAGAATTCTATGCACATCTAAAGTATGGAGCAATGCTTCCCTAGATTGTCATGCTTCAGATAATAAACAGGCAGGTGGATAGTTTGATTTAAGGTAAACTCAGACACCACCTTAGGAAGAAGTTCAGGATTCGTACACATCAGAGCCTAAAGTTTGGAAATCCTTCAAACAGAAGTAATAGCAACTAAAAATAATGCTTTTCACGATAGAAAGCATAGCTCGTAACTTGTGGCCAACTCAAAAGGAGAAAAGTAAGCTTCTCCAACACAAAATTCAACTACCAAGATGGGACTGGATTGCAGATAGGAGGCTTCAAATGAAAACTGCTTCTCAAAAAGGTACCGGACACCTCTAGTTCTGCCACCATACACCCATCAACAGGCACATGGAAGGCTGAAATGGCCAACAGGTGCTTCTTAATAGAAGAGTACTGTAAGCCAGAATCAGAGAGGATCAGCAATTACTCCAGAATCTGATTCACTGGACAAGTGAAAGAGTCCAAATGATGTGAAGCCATCCACAGGGCAAATTGCTTCTGCTTCATGGAATAAGTGGCCCTGGTGGAGAGCTTCCTAGCAGCCACCAGGACATCAGCTACCCTCGAAGACACCCCAGACCTCGCTATGGCTATGTCCTCAGGAGCCAGGCATGAAGGTGGAATGACTTGAGGTTTATATGGACCAGGGTGCCCTGCTCCTGGGAGAGCAAGCCTTAGCACAGGGGCAAGGGTACTGGAGGTTCCACCGCCAGCTGCTGCAATAAGAGGAGCCAGATCTGACAAGGCCAGAAGGCAGCAACAAGAATTAGAGTTGCCCCTTCCATCTGAAGCTTGATCAGAACCCTCTGGATTAGAGGGATGGGAGTAAACCTGTAAAGAAACCTCCCTTCCCAAGAGAGGGACAATGCGTGTTGCTAAAAACTCCAGACCCTGGAGGAAGCGAGCAGAAACGTGGCAGTTTTGCGTTGAGTGGGGATGCAAAAAGGTCCAACTCTGGATGGCCCCATTTGTCGAACTGGTCTTCTACAGCCGACATCAGCATCACCCATTCGTGTATTCTGGACTGTGACCAGCTTAGCCTGTCTGCCAAGACATTTTGGACACCGAAAACATGGACGGCCAACAGTTCTAGACTGTTCTAGAGCCCTGTACCAAACCATCATCGCTTCCTGACACAGAGGGTATGAATGGACTCTCCCTTGCTTGTTCATGTAGTGGACTACACTGATATTGTCCATCTGCACCAGCAGATGGCCCAGGGTTAGATAGGTCTGGAAGGCTTGTAAAGCATACAGAATGACCTTCATCTCTAGGATGTTGATGTGGAGGGCACACTGGTCCACATTCTTTGAGTTTGATGAGGCCCCAGGTGAGCCCCCCAGCCCAACACCGAAGCATCTGTGGGTGAAAATCTGCTGAGGGGAAGGAAGGAGGAAGGGAACCCCTTTCAACAGGTTGCTGGGTTCCATCCACCATAGCAGCACTTTTTTGACTGGAGAGGAAACTAGAACCTGCTGCTCAAGGTCATCGGTGTGCTGATCCCACTAGAACCTTTATGTCCACTGAAGGACCCGCATGTGCAGTCTGGCTAGAGGTACCATGACAATGGCTGCAGCCATGAGACCCAAGAGCTCCAGGAACATTCTAGCCGTGACATATCTGCTGTTGTAGAGCAGCTGGGCCTGAGCCACCAGGCATGTCCACTCTGTCCTGGGACAAAAAGGCATAGCCCCGAGCTGTGTCAAATACTGCCCCTATGTATTGTAGATGCTGACAAGGGGTCAAGATGGACTTGGGCACATTGACCGTGATCCCCAGGGCCTGGAACAATTGCCTGGTATGCGTCAGGGTCTGGAGCAGCTACTTTCTGGACTGTACTTTGAGTAACCAGTCATCCAGGTAAGGGAAGATGTAGAGCCCCTCCCTCCCTCCTGAGGGCTGCTGCTACCACTACCAAGCATTTGTGTCTGATTGTCAAGGGAGCATATCCAGTTTGCCTTGTGCAGCAGTGGCTACAGGCCATGAAGCATCACTATTCAGAATTTCTTGTGCTGGATGTAGAAATTCAGGTTCCTGAGATCTAGGATGGGCCATAAATCACCTGTAGATTTGGGGACTAGAAAGAAGTGGGACTAGAACCCCCTGTTCCTCCAATCTGCAGGGACAGGCTATATGGCCCTTTTCTACAGCAATGTGTGGATTTCCCCCAGCAGCACTGGGATGTGTTCTGGGGGGGTAGCTTGAATGAACCGCAGGTCTGTCTGGGGGCCACTCCACAAGTTGTAGAGTGTGGCCTTGCTCTATAAGCTGCAAGAGCCAAGTATCTGTAGTGATGTCCCTCCACCTTTCTAGGTGGGAGGGAGGGAGACATGGCCCCTACCACTGCCTCCTGTAGATTTGCTGGAGGATGGGGTCTGGCAAGGAGTCAAGCTGTGGTGGCACCTGCAGCCGGGGCTACACCACCTCCTCTGGGGTCCTTCCCAGTGGTGGAGGTGGGTGGAGGTGGGGCTGCTGCTGCCAGTGCTTGCCGTGAGGCTTGGTGCCTGGCTTGGGCTTAAGGGAGGCATGACAAAAGGGCACCTTCTGGCCACTTCTTTGCTGGGAGTGGTACAAAGAGTGGACAGACCGCAGAGTCCTGCAGGTCAGAAAGAATGTCCTACACATCCGCCCCAAAGAGTTTATAGCCTCTGAAGGGGCATTCAGGATGGACTGTTGTATGTCAGTAGCAAACCCAGACACCCTGAGCCAAGAATGTCTTCTCAGGCAGATGCCAGCTGCAGCAGCTCTAGTAGAGGCATCAGCTACATCATAGGCAGACCTCAACAGATGTTTGCCCACATCTGTCCCAGACTGTAGGGTTTTAAGCAATTGCTGCCTCTGGGGACCTTCTGGAAGGGCCTGGGCAGCAGAAATGTAGCAGGTGCACCATGTAAACCTAACAGCATGGTGGTGAACTGATGGAATCCGAAAGGAGTGTCAAATGCAGTTTTGTCTCTGGATTCCTTAGCTAGGGGAATCTGCCACTAAGCCTTGGTGAGCTCGAGGGCACTGGTGCACATTGCACTTCCCAATTTGTCCACCAAATCATCTATCCTTGACATAGGATAGCTGTCAAATTCGGACACTTGAATAAGTTTCCTAAAATCAAAGCAGATTCTTACACCCCAGTCCTTTTTATTTACAGTCAAAACTGGTGATGACCAAGCACTTCTTGACTCTTGTATGATACCCAACTCTTTCATGTTTTGTATTTCCTTAACCACGTCTGCTCGTAACCGCTCTGGTAATCTGTATGCCTTTTGTCTAATAGGGCGAGCATTCCCTGTCACTAGTACAAGCTCCTTGACCCCTTTTGCTTTGCCTGGCACTGTGGTAAAAGTACTGTTAAATGCCTTTAGTTAAAGTTATGAATTTCTGCGGTTTGTTCGGAGGTTAAGGAAACATTCGCCTTTACAGCTTCAGTAGTTACAGTTTCTTCCAGTCTGTCATAAGCTGTATCAATATCTTTTTTATCAGTTTCTGGTAAAACAAGCAAAGCAGCCTTTGGTGTTTTTTCAACCCATTGCTTCAGGAGGTCATCATGGTATAACTTGGTAGAATATTTCCCCATCAGGGGTCTCAATCTCATAGTTAACCCAGTATGTCTAAACACTTTATAAGGCCCTTGCCACTTCATTAACAGTTTATTTTCTGTAGTGGGTAACAGTAGCAAGACATTTTCACCTGGCTCAAAAACGTTTTCTTTTATCCCATGGTCATAATACACCTTCTGCTGGTTTTGGGCCTCTTCCTGATTACTACGGGCAATTTCAACATATTTTGCCAGCTTCTTTCTCAGGGCATACATATAAGATGTAATAGACTGTTTCTGAGTGGGGCTATCTTCCCATATTTCTTTTATTACATCTAGTGGCCCTCTAGGTTGTCTACCATACAGCTTTTCAAATAGTGAAAAACCTGTTGAAGCTTGTGGCACTTCTCTGCAAGCAAAAAGCAAGTAAGGTAAATATCGGTCCCAATCTTTCCCTTTTACAAACCTTTTTAACATGCTTTTTAGGGTTGATTAAAATGCTCAACAACACCGTCTGTCTGAGGGTGATAAGGGGAGGTTCTTATGTCAGTGAGACCTAGTAGTCGGTACAGCTCCTTGAGTAATGCAGCACCAAAATTACTGCCCTGATCATTGATAATCTCTTTTGGTATGCCCACCCTGCTGAAATGTTTGGCAAGCTCTGCTGCCACTTTTGGGGCTGTGACAGTACGCATAGGGAACTGCCTCTGGGTACTAAGTAGCATAGTCACATACTACCAAAATGAATCGATTACCCTTTTTACTTTTGTCTAAAGGGCCAACAACATCCATTGTAATTCTCTCAAAAGACACATCTATCAAGGGTAAGGGCACCAGGAGTACCTTGTCTTTTTTTAGTCATGGGGCTACTTTCTGACATTCAGCACAAGAACTGCAATAGGTAACAACATCTTCATGAATTCCAGGCCAGTAAAATCTGTACAGCAATCTGGCAAGGGTGCAATCCCTCCCTGAGTGACCAGCCATAGGACTGTCATGTGCTATCTGTAACAACTCGGTTCTATACTTTCGTGGTATAACCAATTGTTCTATCTGTTCCTGTGTCTGAGGTTTAACATAAACTCGGTACAGTAACCCATTACATTTTTTAAACACTGGTTCATCCTGTTCTTGTTTCACCCCAGCTGCTTAAAATAACCTTGGAGAGAAGCATCATTAGTTTGCTCAGAAACAAAATCACAGTTATCAGTCTAGTTTCAGCATTTTCATATTTTAACCATTTATGTCCATCAGTCCTTTGTTGCCACTGTTGTTTCAGGCGTCTTCTTTCTTTCCTGGACTTTCGGATCTTGGAGCTGGGCTCAAACAAGTCTACATCAAAGTCACTGAAAGGAACAGTGTCTCCACCATCTGAGATTTTCTTTGCCTGTGCTCTTGTTACCAGTGCTGCTGAAACTGCAGGTTTCAGTTCCTCTGAGCTTAACTCAGTAAATCCTAGACAGTCATTTCCAATAATCACAGGTACAGGTAACTTGGGTACTACCCCCACTTTCATTTGGTGCGGCACTCCATTAATATTCAGTGTCACTTTTGTGGTGGAATAGTATCATGTGTCCCTGTGGATGCAGATGACACCAGTACCTGGTCCTTTTGCACAGTGTTTTCCCAGCACTTCAACATGCACTAGGGTCTGCCTGCTTCCTGAATCAGTAAGTCCCTTTACAGTCTTATCTCCCACCTTGACATCTGTTAAATACTTTCCCCAATTTGCCGAGGTCAAATCTGCTGCAGTGGTACTCTCTTTATTTTTATGGAAGTTTCTTGTGATATGGCCTGGCTTGTTATTTATAGCAAATGAAGTCTTTGGGTGCAGATTTGTTACCCCCACCACAGTTTTTATCTGATTTGGAGTTAGAGTGCCGGTCTTTGGCTGTTACCTCGCTGCTGCATGGTCTGTCTGGCCATCTGATAGTCCTCGGCCAGAGAAACAGCCTTTTCTACAGTTTCTGGTTGGTGTTCTTTCACCCAAAGTGGTACGTCTGTAGGCAGGATGTTGATGAACTGCTGCATTGCAAATGTGTCAATGATCTGTGGGGCTGTTTTGCCCTCTGGTTGGAGCCATTTACTAAGGAGTTCTCTGAGTCGGGTGAATGAGGTGTACTACAGGGACTGGAATCTTTGCCTGTAGGCCTCTCCTGAGATGTATCTTTTCAGGATTTCTCTTTTCACAAGGTCATAGTTTTCCAACTGTGCAGTGTCCATACTGCCGTAGACAAGTTGGATTTTACTTGTCAGGTAAGGTACCAGCCTGATTGCTGCTTTGGCAACTGGCAGGCTGCAGCAACTCTTTAAGTCGTTGTCAGGTATGCTTCGATATCATCCAAGGGACATAGCTTTGTAAGTTTAAGGCCTTTTAAATTGTTTTGTTGTTCTGCTGGACCTGTGCCAGATCCTCCAGATCTTACCTCGAGAGGGTTCCTTCAGTAGGTCATCACATATAGGACTAGCGCCATCTGGCCTCTGGGCCACATGGCAGACTTTTCCAGCAATACCTGATGGGGACCGCCCATCTGACATCACGTGACCGTCAGCATGGCTCTATATAATGGGCGGTCCCACTCAGTCACCTCAGTAGACTTACTCAGCGATCGTCGTAGAAAGTTGTTTGTTCGGTTATAACGATATTTCTTCAATATTTACAGCTCTTCTATGTCTTCTCCGACGAAGAAGTGTCAGTCTTGTGGCACTCAAATTCTGCATAAAGACAGCCATGTGAAGTGCATCATTTGTTTGGGCCCGAACCATCCCACTTCGTCCTATCCAGACTGCCAGCCTTTCAATCAGGCCATGCGCAAGAGGAGACAACAGGCTCTCGAGGCCCATCTCTTGAAGACCCGACTGGCCTCTTTAGAGAAACAAATGGAGCGCATTCTTGATTCTTCTTCTTCTTCTTCCCCCTCTAAAGATTGGAAAGAGAAGCACAAGGAGTGGCAGCACTCCATGGATGGTTCACAGACCAAGGTCTCTAGGCCCTCTACCAGCAAGGCCTCTCCCCAGCCACCTCCGCCTAAGGAACAGTCGGCAGCAGGGGATCCAGGTAAGTCTGGCAAACCCTCTGCAGTGGGCAAGTTGGCCACCAGCTCCTCTGATGGCCACAGCGCATCTGCCATTAAGTGGGCCCGGGCTTCCTCCGAGGACCGCTTGACCACCCGATGAGATTGGCTCCCCAAGCCTACGGACCTGCCTGGCCTCAGCTGTTAAGTCAGTTGGGGCTCCCCCCTCCCGCCCAGCCGTCTGGTCAGATGAGCGCCTCTGGCGATCGCACACATCGGCTCTCCGCCAGCGGCCTGGCGGCGCCTTCCACCCGGACGTCCAGCACGAGCCCAGGGAGACCGCCCCTCTCTCCCATTCTCCCCACTGGCAGCCTCTCCCTCTCTGGTCTGCTACCCTGGGCGAAGATAGTGCAGGGCCCCTGGATGTGGAATGCACTTCTGGTCTAATCCCCACTCATCCTTGGGGGTCACTGGGATGGAGGTCCCTCCTCAGCCATCCAGCCCTACTGCGGAAGTACCTCCTGTCCCTTCAGGGGGGAATGTTCCTGTCCCGGCACCTGTTCCTGCTCTGGACAACGTTCCTCTATCGGATCTGGTGAGACCTACTCCGACGCCGGACCCTCTGATGACTGTCTCCAAGCCAGAGCCCATACGACTGCCTCTGCCGCCGGCTTCTGTGCTAGACGAGGTCCCTCCGTCAGATCCCCTTTGTTGGGTCCTGGCGCCAGCCTATCTGATGCCGGACCCTTTTCTGGCACTGGATCTAGTGGTGCCGACTCCAATGCCGGTGGCCCCGATGCCGGCTCCCACTACGCCAGACCTGCCGCTGAGTTATACATCGACAGGCCCTATGTAAATACCTCCACCGTCAGGACTCCTGACGTTGGGTCACTATTTGCAACCCCGTACTGTCCCGCATTACCCCTTGAGGTATCCCTTGGACCACCCCCTGGCAGGTCCCCCTCCAGATTGGAGCAATATGGGACATTACTTCTCCGGCTACACCCTGTACCCAGGTTATGGATATTCGGGATGCCAGTGGTACCACTATCCGCCTCCCCAGGCTATCCCTCCTCCTCCTCCTCCTCCTCCACCCACTCTAGGCCCAACCGGATTTCAAGACCCTCATCCAGTCTTGGGCAGGGTGGCAGGAGGTGCGCACGGAGTTGGTGATGGACACAGACAGCAGACTCCCACTTCCCCACTCTCCTAGGTCCCCGTCACTGGTGAACTCATCCCCTTCCACAGTTCACGTCATGGGGACTACATCCAAGGACATTGTTCTTCCAGATTTAGGAGACTATCCAGACGTGGGGGGATGATGATGATGAATCTTCAGAGGAGCCCTCGGACCATGAATCCCAGGTCCATAAGGGTAAGGTTTCTCCCAAGTCCCCACTGGAGGATCCTTCCTTTTCAGACTTCTTGAGGGCCATTCAACACCACTTTGAATGGGAGTCGGAGGAGCAGGATCCCATGCACCAGAGACTCGCCAAACATCTGGACCTGGAGTCTCTGTCCCCGATCCCTGTTCTTCCCTGGATTGGACCTCACCAGGACCTCACCACCACGATCTGGCAGATGCCTCATTTAATCCCGGTTGTTCCCAAGACAGTGAACAGAACTTACTGGGTACCTAAGGATGCCCCCTTCCTTAACGCACATCTGAAGGCTGACTCTGTCATGATCTCGGCTGCTCATGATCGCTCCTCAGCCTGCAGGACCAAGGTAAAGCCCTGAGGTCCATGCGGTCCATGTACCGATCGGGCACCCAACAACAGCAGCCCTTTTGGAAAAGGACCTGGAAGCAGAGGAAGCAGGCCCTGGACTGGCACCAGGGCATGCATAAGTCCACGGGTACCACTACCCGCCCGCCTCCAAGAACCAGAGATGATCAGAGGGTTCTCCCCCTGCCCATCCTGCCACTTCCTGACTCCCTTGCCCAACCCCCTCCTCAGCCTCAGTGTGAGGAGCCGGGGGGGGGTTTGCTCACCACGCGCAGGAGTGGCAGAGCATCACCTCCGATGCGTGGGTCCTGCAGCTAGTGTCCCTAGGACACACCATAGAGTTCCTGGAGTTTCCTCCAGATTCTCCTCCCAGAAGGTCAGCCTACTCCTGAGACCAGGCTCTTCTCATAAGGGAAGAAATCCAAAATCTCTTGCTCAAAGAAGCCATAGAGATTGTTCCCCTCCGTCAAAGGGGAAGGGGGGTTTACTCCCATTTCTTCCTGGTTCCAAAAAAGTCAGGTGAGCTGCGACCCATCCTCGACCTGAGCAGTCTCAATCTGTTTGTCGAGTACAAAAAGTTCCAGATGTTGACACTTCAAAGCCTCCTCCTTCTCCTTGTGGAGAATCAGTGGCTTTGTGCTCTGGATATGCAGGATGCGTACCTACACATCCCAATCTTTCCCAGCCACCGCCGGTTCCTGCAGTTTTGTTTCCAAGGGGAGCATTTCCAGTTCTGGGCTCTCCTCTTTGGCCTTTCTTCGGCGCCTTGGGTCTTCACCAAGTGCCTTGCGGTGGTGGCGGCTGCCCTGCGACACCAGGGCATAGCGGTTTTCCCTTACCTGGACGATTGACTGATTTCGGCCCCATCCAGGGAGTCTCTCCTGGAAGCTCTATCTTCTGCTCTGGACTTGTTTTCCAGGCTGGGGGTTACACTCAGTTTCCTCAAGTCGTCCCTTATTCCCACCCAGAGGCTGCAGTTTATCGGGGCAGTTTTGAATACTGTCCAGAGCAGAGCCTTCCTACCTCCAGACAGGATGGAGACCCTGATCAGACAGGCCTCCTTAGTGGCCTCTTCCAGGACCCTCCCAGCCAGGGAGATCCTCCGGCTGCTAGGTCTGATGGTGGCCTCCATCACAACAGTTCCCCTTGTGAGGCTCCATATGAGAATCTCTCAGTGGTCCTTATGGGTGCAGTGGGATCAACTCCTGGATGATCTGGACCATCCGGTACTTGTGTCATCCTTGGTTTAGAGAGATTTGAACTGGTGGATGGATCCCTGCAATCTGTCTTTGGGTCTTCCTTTCAGGAGCCCAGCCCCCTCGACATTTCTGACTACGGATGCCTCGAACATGGGTGAGGGGGTGCACTTGGGGGAGCACCAAGCCCAGGGACTCTGGTCCAGCTTGGAGATGTCATTGCACATCAACGTCCTGAAGATGAGAGAGGTCTTGTACGTACTGCAGGCATTCTAGACTCTTCTTCCTTGGGGATCACTGCTCATCCAGATGGACAATATGTCAGGCATCTGGTACATCAACAAACAAGGAGGAACTCGCTCGTACCCCCTTTGCAGGGAGGCGATGAGAGTGTGGAACTGGGCAGCCCAACACGACCTGTTTTTAACAGCCGTGCACGTTCCAGGAGTTCAGAACATCCTGGCGGACAGTCTTAGCAGATCTCTGACACTCAGTCACGAATGGGAACTCTAAATCAGGAAGTGGCAGATTCTCTCTTCCTAAAGTGGGGGCATCCAGAACCCGACCTCTTCGCCTCCCCTTACAATGCAAAACTTCACAGTTTTTGCTCGCTCGTTCCAGGGCGTGGTGCTTTCTGGCACAACACATTGTCTCTCTCTTGGACAAGGACATTTTTGTATGCCTTCCTTCTGTTTCCCATTCTCTAGAGGGTTCTCCTCAAGCTTCAGGCAGAGAAGGCACAGATGACTCTCATCACCCCCCTCTGGCTGAGACAGATTTGGTTCCCACTTCTACAACAGCAAGCAGAGGAACCCCCGGTTCCACTTCCACTGACACATGACCTCTTGACGCAGAATCAAGGCCGGCTCGTGCATCTGGGGCTCAGGACCCTGCACTTACATGCGTGGCTCCTGCAGACATAGCGATTTTTCGCACTGGGTTCTCCACTAGAGTTGCCCAAGTCATGGTTGAGGCTAGAAAGCCCTCTAACCGCTCCACTTATGCCATGAAGTGGAAGCGTTTTTCCATTTGGACGGCTTCCAAATTTTGGAACCCCTTTTCTTGTTCTGAACCGCAAGTCATGGAATACCTCCTCCATCTTTCAGATTCAGGCCTTTCCTATTCTTCTTTGAAGGTCCACCTTTTGGCCATTTCAGTGTACCACGAGCTGGTGGATGGTAAACCCGTGGCTCACTTGGAAATCTCAAAAACCTTTCTGAAAGGGATTCTCCATCTGAAACCACCCTACACCACCTTGGGAAATTAAATTTTGTTTTGGAGAAGCTCCCTCTCCCACCTTTTGAACCAGTGATGAGATGTGATTTGCGCTACCTTTCATGGAAAGCACTGTTTTTGGTTGCCGTTACTTCTGCTCGAAGGATTTCAGAGCTTCAGGCTCTAGTGTGCAAGGAGCCATATTTAATTTTCCATAGGGACCGGGCGGTCCTCAGAACAAATCCTAAGTTCTTACCTAAGGTGGTGTCGGAGGTCACTCTGAACCTGACAGTAGAGCTCCCAGTTTACTATCTGTCCCCTGCGAATAGAGGTGAGACGCTCCTGCACACAATGGATGTGCATCGTATCCTCCAGTGCTATACCCATCGAACCAAAGAATTACGGAAGGTCGACCAACTCTTTGTTTCCTTCACCCCCAAATCCTTGGGGAAAGCTGTCTCTAAGCAGTGCCTGTCCAAGTGGTTAGCCAACTGCATCCGTTTCTGTTATCAGAAGTATGACAAACCTCTGCCGGGGTCTGTGAGAGGTCATCCACTAGGGGCATGGCTGCATCCACAGCTTTCTTGTGTAATGTTTCTGTGACAGATGTTTGTACAGCAGCAACTTGGAGTTCTATCCATACCTTTACCAAGCATTACAGTCTGGACATTGCTTCTAGGTGGAGGGCAGGTTTTGGCCTAGCTGTGCTGCAGGGCCTTCTGTCCTAGGCTGGTTACACTCTGGTTTTCCTTTTTTGTTGTTGGAGTTTCTCCTCCTCCCGTGTTTCTCTTGATCTCTACTAGGAGGGACTGCTTGGGACTCAGTCCTATATGTGATGACCTACTGAAGGAACTCTCTTGAAGTAAGATAGTACAGTTACGAAGGAACTTAACCATAACAGTAGATCTTCGAGAGAGGTTCCTTCAGTAGGTCATATTTTTCCCCTCCCTCCTTCACCCTTTTTTCTTTTGGGACTCCAGAGTCTGTTCCTTCCTGCTGTCAGGCCTTTTCTGGGCTCTGTCGGGAAAACTGGAGGGTGGCCGTAGGGACGGCCCACTATATAGGGCCAGGCTGACATTGGTCACATGATGTCAGGTGGGCAGTCCCCCATCAGGTATTGCTGGAAAAGTCTGCTGTGTGGCCCAGATGCCAGATGGCGCTAGTCCTATATGTGATGATCTACTGAAGGAACCTCTCTTGAAGATCTACTGTTACAGTAAGTTCCTACATAATTGTACTTTTTGATAGCTTGCAAGGCATCCAGGAAGCATCGGATGAGCAGGAGCAGTTATAAAATTCGCAAGGAGTGTTTTATTATTATTAACAGCAGCAAAATAAAAAATATAAATTGTTCAGTATAACTATTTACAAAGGCAGTACAGATGCAGAAAACAAAGTCCTTCATCTGACAATGTCTCTAATTACAAGTTTCAGTTTTGCTCTCTGCCTAACAAAAGCATTGCTGCTCTTTTTATAAGTGTCTGGGAGTTTGTTAAGAAGACAACCTGTTTTTTACAAGATGTTCTTGTCAGTTTCCTTCCTTGCAGGTGCAAAAAAACAGTACACGGTGTCCCAGAACTGACCTCCTGTTGACAGCTGTGCAAAAGAGCTAGTGTTGTATTCCAGTTTAACCCCCTAGGTGCCAAATAGCTTTTTGCAATAATTTAAACAATATAACTATATGCATTTTCAAACCAAGGGATCCCAGTTTCATATAAAGATTCATGCATATTTTATAACTTCAGATATGCAAGGGGTAGAAAAGACAGAAACAGCAAGTGAAGACAGAGAGATAGCCGGGGGGGGGGGATAGCGAGACCGTTGGAGTGGCCAGTTCCTAGGTCTCACAAGAAAATTTGACTAGTCAGACAAGAGACAGAACAGAAGCGGATAAAATAGTTCCTTGCGTTTAATTATTTCTACGTAACAAATCTTTTTACATAACAAATGGGACAGGGTCTTATTCAACCCTGTCACACTTATGTGATGATGTCAGTTTATTTTTTTATTTTATTTTATTGAATCTCGGAACTAAGACCTTTGAGCCAGGGGCTCTTTTACAAAGGCTCCATTGTCAACAAGGAATTATACAGAGGAGGGAGTAACAGGCATTAGTACATTGGGTACAAATTAGCAGGCTGGGTGAGGTACAATAAACCCAGGAGACATTTGAAAATAAACCTAGTACATACAATACATAATAATACTGCTATTAAGTGCTAGGGTTAAAAAGGTAGCCAGAAGTTGTTGGAAGGCAGGTGTACAGGCAGAGAAAGTCGGTTAGAAGGAAACTAAAATAGTGATGAGTTATGAGGCATTAGTAGGCCAATAGGTGGAGGAAGAAAAGAAGAAGAAAGAGCAGTCAAGGCGGTTGACTTTGGATGGGATAATAGTGGTGATTTTCCAGGTTATGGTGTGGGAAACGCTGCAGATTGCAATGGAGCAACAGTGCTAGGGAGAGCTAATACACTCTGCATAGGGACTTTACAAATATACTGTAGATTTAATATTAGCAAAGCACCAACATACAACAGGACCCACCTTGACAAAGTGCCGGGAGCATGTGGGCATGAAATGTTGGGGCTTCAGTGGGTCCTCTTGTATGTCTTTGGGGTTTTGCAATAAATAATGCTTGCAGCACTATGAAACAATTTTTGAGCATTTTTCTGTGAATTTGAACAGAGTGCTGAACCCTTTTCTCTGTTGGCTACCAGAGCAAGCATGAGGAGAGAAGTCATGAGAGAAGTCGGGGTGACAGGTCTGGGGAAGCTGGCACGATAGAGGTTGGACGGGGGCCGGAAAAGCAAAAAGCTCTGTAGAAAGAAAGAAAAAAGTGTAGTATACAAGAAAATAATGCCATTGAGGGTGGCTAACGAGTTCTTAAACCACAAACCTGAAAAATAAGTGGATTTTTTTAGCTTTTTAGCTCCAGGGATGGGATTATTTCAGGTGTGCACAGTGCTTTTCTGATATTTGTTTTATATACTGTAATACATTTACTTAGTTGAACATGGCGTTATTTTAACATTTTTGGTAAAGACATGAAAAAGTAGTTAGCAGTGCTGGAGTTAACCCACTTAGTTTGCCAATGTCAAACAATTCCCTTACTTGATTCCAATTAATTTCGATCAGCATCATAGGAATAACTACGTTGATTTTGTTTGATTGTGAAAGAGTGAGTGATGTGACTTGTTGAATCATGGTTGTGAAAGAGTAAAACATGGCTGCTAGCAGTGTTGGGTGTATGTTTGGGAGAGCCTCTGGGAACTGTAATCCCAGTAGGCAAGTGTTTATTTTAAAATATTTATATTAAAACTTGGCTGTGCTATTTTGTTATGACAAGATACCACTTTGAGAATTACAGTTTTTTTCCTGTTATGAAAAGGTACTGGTTTAAAAACACCATTTTGCAGTCTGTTTTGAAAACGTACAGTCAGTTCCACTTGTTTGCACACTCTCGGGGAAGCCCCAAAATGTGCATACGTCTGAAATTGCACTAATATGAAATCAGGAGTTTCAGAGCAAGTCTGCATGGTGTGTAGTGTGAAGTGCTGATTCTCATTCATAGATTATGGAGAGAATTGTTGTTCATGCTGTTTGTTTATTTTAACACATACTGTACTGCATAAGCAAATGTTAAAAATGTTAAAAACAGTTTCTAAAACCTTTTTAAAAAGTCTGTAATACTCCGCTTTTGCGTGTCAGCAGTGAGAGACACAAGCCACCGTTCAAAGGAGTAGAACCAACTAAAGTCATTTTGTTCTTTGGTTTCTACATACAGGTGTATGCTTCATATCATTTTCACATGTCCTTAGTGGTTGGGATTGGCAAGTGTTGTTCTTCCTTGTCAGCCACTTCATTTTCAGCTTCAATACCCATGACTGCCTGGCAGATCTCCACCTCGCTCAGCCCACCCAGTGGTGGCTCAGCATTGTCTAGTGCAGCGTTGGCTTCAAAGTCAGCTGCAAACATTTCTTTGGGTGGGGTGATGGGCTTCTTCGATCCAGTGGGTGCTTCCAGGAGGCCAGCTTTGATGAAGCAGTTCTTCATGGTGTCTGCTTTAACTTCAAGCCAGGCTGTGTGCAGTAGTACACAGAAACATAGAAACACAGAAATTACATAGAAACATAGACTTTGACGGCAGATAAGGACCACTTGGCCCACCCAGTCTGCCCATTTCCCTACCTATTGGATAAGCTGCAGATTCTAGTTAACCAACAGCCTACTTCCTGCAACCCCTCACTATAATTGCCTTATGTCTGTCCCATGCATGTTTGAATTCCCCCACTGTTTTAGACCCCACAACCTCCCCAGGAAGGCGGTTCCATGCATCCACCACTCTCTCTGTGAAAAATAATTTCCTCACATTACCCCTGAGTCGTCCCCCCTCTATCTTTAAATTGTGCCCCCTTGTTCTTGCACATCTCTTTTTCTGAAAGATGCTACCCTCCTGGACTTTGTTGATTCCCTTGAGGTACTTGAAAGTTTCTATCATGTCCCCCTGTCCCTCCTTTCATCAAGGGTATACATATTAAGCTCTCTCAGTCTCTCTTCATATGGTTTCTGATGCAGACCCTGCACCATTTTAGTTGCCCTTCTCTGGACTGCTTCCATCCTGTCTATGTCCTTGTGTAGATGAGGTTTCCAAAACTGCACACAGTACTTCAGATGGGGTCTCTCCAACTGTCTGTACAGAGGGATAACCACTTCCCTTTTTCTACTTGCGATGCTCCTCCCTGTGCATCCCAGTATCCCCCTGGCTCTCCTTACTGACTTTTCACATTGCTTACCCACCTGTAGGTCATCTGATATGACTACCCCAGGTCCCTTTCCATTATTATTGTTGTTAGTGCCTCCCCTGCCATTGTGTACTCTTCTCCTGGGTTTTTGTTTCCCAGGTGCATTACTTTGGACTTCTTTGCATTGAATCTAAGTTGCCATACGTCTGACCATTCCTCCAACTTTGCCAAGTACCTTCTCATCCTTTCTACCCCCCCACTTGTGTATCAACTCTGTTACAGATCTTTGTGTCATCTGCAAAGAGGCATACCTTTCCTTCCAGACCCTCTGCAATGTCACCTATAAAGATGTTAAAGAGGACTGGACCCAGTACTGAGCCCTGAGGTACTCCACTAGTAACCCGACTTTTTTCGGAATGAGTTCCATTCACTATCACCTTCTGTGTCCTGTTGTGCAGCGGGTTTGCTACCCAGGCTACCACCCTGGGACCCACTCCCAGGCTGGCTAACTTGATTATTAATTTTTTGTGCGGGACTGTGTCAAATGCCTTGCTAAAGTCTAGGTAGGCCATATCCACAGCCCCTCCCTGGTCTACTACTTTGGTCACCCAGTCAAAGAAATCAATTAGATTCATCTGACATGATCTTCCTGCTGTGAATCCATGCTGCTTTGGGTTCTGTGCCCCGCTGGCCTCTAGGTACTCAACAATTCTTTCTTTCAGAAGTGATTCCATAATTTTCCCTACCGCTGAGGTCAAACTAACAGGTCTGTAGTTTCCTGCTTCTGCCTTGCTCCCACTTTTGTGAAGGGGAATCACATCTGCCCTTCTTTAGTCCTCAGGTACCACCCTATCCTCCCATGATTTGTTAAAAAGTGTGGTCAGTGTTGTCACTAGGTCCCCCTTAGTTCTTTTAGGATTCTGGGCTGAATCCCGTCAGGCCCCATTGCTTTATCCACCTTGAGTTTTAGGAGTTCTTTCAGGACTCTTTCTTCTGTAAATGGACTGGTGTCAACCCCCCTACCCAGCGTGATTCTATTGTTTGGTTTAGGTAACTCCTCCTCTTCTTCTTTTGTGAATACTGAGCAAAAGTATTCATTCAGTATCTCTGCCTTTTCACTGTCTACCTCTGCCCACCTCCCCTCTCCTTTATTAATCTTCACTATCCCTCCCTTAACCTTTCTATGCTCCTTAATGTACGTATAAAAGGTTTTATCCCCCTTCTTAACTGAGTTGGCTATCTTTTCCTCGGTTTGGGCCTTTGCTGTTCTGATTGCCTTTCCCACTTCTTTCTGCTTTAATTGATACAGCTCCCTGTCGTGCTTCTTCTATGATTCCTTATACTTTTTGAATGCAGTCTTTTTCTCCTTAACCTTCCATGCCACCTCTTTTGAGAACCATAGTGGTTTTTCACTCTGCTTTTTTTTCTTTATTTGTTTCACACATAGGCTTGTTGCCTCAATGATGGCAGTTTTGATTTTTTCTCCATTGTTCTTCCACCCCTCCTTTCTGGCCATTTGCTAGTGCATTCCTCAGGCATTCACCCATTTTGCCAAAGTCAGCCCTTCTAAAGTCGAATATCCTTGTTTTTGTATGGCTTGTCTCCATGGTTGTGCTTATTGTGAAGCACACTGTGCAGTGGTCGCTTGTTTCCAGATGTCTACTGACTTCTAAATCTGTGATCCTTTCTCCATTTGAGAGTACCAGGTCTAATATTGCTCCCTCCCGAGTGGGTTCCAACACTAGCTGTTTAAGGCTTGCCCCCTGTAGGTCATCGAGAATTACCCTGCTCTTGGATGTGGCTGCGGTACATGTCGTCCAGTTAACATCTGGCATATTCAGGTCCCCCTTCAACAGTATCTCCCCTTTTTCAGCCATTTTGAGAATATCCTCTTTCATTTTCTTGTCCATTTCCTCCCCTTGAGACGGGGGTCTGTGTACAACCCCTGTGCGGACTGTGATGCCATTCCCTGTCTCCAAGGTGACCCACAGTGCCTCTTGTCCTCCCCCTTTACTTTTTAGTTCTGTAGCTTTGATCCCTTCCCTTATGTAGAGAGTTACTCCACCTCTTCTTTTACCCTCCCTGTCCTTTCTGTAGATTGTGTACCATGGTATGTTGACATCCCAGTCATGGTTCTCCGTGTACCATGTTTCCGTGACTGCCACAATATCCAAGTGTTCCTCTTTCATCAGGGCTACTAGCTCAGGAAGCTTGTTTTCCAGACTACGGGCGTTGGTACTCATTGCCCTCCATTTAATGTTGGCTTTATCCTTTTCTCCTCCCATCCCTGCTCTTTTTGCCTTAGTCTATTTCTCCATTTACCCCTGTTCAGCCCTCTGTCAACCTCTGTACCTCAGTGTTTACCTTACTACCTGCCATGTTTTGTGGGGGGAGGCTTGAAATTTCCTGCTTCCTATCAGCACCTCCCCCCTTGGCTAGTTTAAAAGCTTGCCAAGGAAGCATTTAAACCTATCACCTAGGTGCTTGGTTCCCTTCCTGGACAGATGCAGACCATCGTGCCAGTATAGACCTTCATCTCTCCAGGTGGACCCCCAGTCCCCAATGAAGCCAAAGCCCTGTGCTCTGCACCAGTTTTGCAACCATTCATTAAACTGCATGGTGTGCAGTACCCTGGCCTCACCCCTGACATAGACTGGCAGCACCTCTGAGAAGGTTACCGTGCTTGCTACCTGTCTGAAACCCCTCCCCAACTCCACAAACTCATCCTGCACTGCACTGATCTCGATAAGGACCGCTAGGCCCACCCAGTCTGCCTATTTTCTCTACCTGCTACAGAAACCACAGACCCTACTTGGTGTTGTAATGCCTTTAGCAGCAGCATTTCTTTTAGTCTGTTTCACTGAGCCAGTCATGGAATCTGCAACGTCTGCAGTCATCCACACATTTGAACTGGCATAGTAGTGGACAGGGAGGGATTAAACATTGATGAACATCGACTCCTTTGAAACACCATGGTCTTTGACTTTTGCCGGTAATCATCAGAGGCAATTTCTCGGTCCCGGTACTGCTGGCATAGACAATCACAGACGCATGCTTTTTTTGTCTTTTTGTGTCCAGCTGATATTTCCTTTTTAAAACTCAAATTGCCATCTGGTGTTGCTCAAAGAAACAGTGCAGTTTCATCTGCATTAAAAATGTCTTGTGGCTGGAACTCAGCGAGCAATGTCGGAAGGACCATTCTGATCCATTCGTCGGAGGCAGCAGTGTCCAGCTCTCTCTCCCCATGAATGCAGTGGTAGGAAATACAGTTTGTCTACTTCCATCTAGAAAGCCAGCCTGATGTGGGTTCCAAAGTCACACCCATACCTGCTGCCAAACTGAGAGCCTTTTCCAACAAAATGATGCCTGACAGAGACCCCCCCACCCTGAGCCACGGTGAACCACCGTAAAGAGCATACTCTACTTGGGCATCTTTCCCATCTCTCTTTCTTCTTCGGGGTTTATTGCAGCCACTGCACCACTCCATAAGGATATATCCTCTCTGCATTCCACCATTCAGCAGACACTTGAAATGTCAATGACAGACTCGGAGACTAAGTCTTTTCATGGAATGCCAGGAAGACTGGCTTTATTATTAAGCAGTTTCACTTTGGTTTCTAGTGTGAGGGCTTTTCGTTTAATGTGTTCCGTCTGTAGCTCACGATACATATAGAAGAACACAGAGCAGACTGACAGCAGAACAGGAACAGGGGATAGTCATTGTGGCGTGCTTAGTGTGCATAAATAGCCTTAAGGTAAGCAAATTAGCACGTAATCAAGGGAACTGGGATGGGGAAATAAGGTGTGAAAGGGCTGCAGTTGCACTGACTGTCAGATGAAAATATTGCATACAACCACCAAAAAAGTAAGTACATATAACCAGATTTTTTTGTAAGTAATTATTTATAGCGTGCCCTATCCCTGAGGCTCAATGTGCTGTACAGTATACAGACAGTGAACAGAGGGTTAAATATATAATTCAGAAAAAGTGAGAAACACATAACTAAATTACTAGGAGCATTATAAAAATAAAATAGTAGCAGTTAAGACACATAAAACCAGTATGGATTAGATCACGAAGGCCTCGCTGAAGAGATGTGCTTTCAGACCCCGCTTAAAGGCCTCCAACGAGGAGGTCTCCCTCAAGGATCTTGGAAGCAAATTCCACAGGACTAGCACAACCACTGCAAATATACGATCATCACATATTTTTAGTCGGGCCCTGGGAATTGCTAGGAGGCCTTCCTTAGAGGAGCAGAGTGAGTGCTGAGAGTGGTAGGGAGTCAGGAGATAACTCGGATAGCTAGGATCCAGATCGTATGAGCTCCATAGGTGAGAAGACCGACCTTGAAGGAGATTTGCCACTTCACCAGCAGCCAGTGCAGATCACCCAGTACCAGGGTCACATGACGTGACCTTGAGAGGCCAATCAATAAGCAGGCTGCCACATTCTGCACTAGCTGCAGGCAACACAGGTCCCCTCCACTAACCCCAAGTTACAGTAGTCAAATCTGGATGTCACAAATGCATGCACCAGTGAGGGCATGTCCTCCGGTGGGAAAAGGGCTTTGATATAGGTGATATTCCTCAAGTGATAGAAACCACCCTGGACAACACCTTAGACTCAAATGCCAATCTGTCATCGAGGATAACACCCAGATTTTTCACCCCTGTGGTGGCCACCAATGTGGTTAGGCCCAGCGTCACGCTGGAGCTCACCTCGGCAGTCTCTGCTGCTCGCCGTTGACTAGAGTCAATCACTAGTACCTCTGTTTTGTCTGCATTGAACCTCAGTCAGCTAGAAGACATCCAGTCCTGGATCTTGGCCAGGCACGCATTTAGTACCTCCATGGCACCAACAGTCCTGGGTGCAGGAGGCATACAGCTGGGTGTCGACTGCATAGCTGTGGAAACCCACGCGGTAGTGTCGAATGATCTCACCCAGGGGAAGCATGTACACTGCAAACAACATGGGTGAGAAGATCGAGCCCTGGGGGACTCCACATGGCAGGGGCTTCAGGCGAGAGGAGAAAATCCCCATTACTACCCTTTGTGTCCTGCCAGTGAGAAGGGACTGGAACCAGTTGATGACAGTACCAGTGAGTCAACAAAGCCCCTTAAGGTGATCTAACAACACGCCAGTGTCAAAAGCTGAGGAAAGATCGAGGAGAATGAGAATTGACCGCTCTCCTCTATCTGTAGTCCTGAGGTGGTCATTATGCACCTGGAAAAGTGCTGTTTCAGTACTGTGCCTCAACCAAAATCCAGACTGAAGGGGCTCAAAGATGTCAAAAGCAGCAAGATGGTCTTCAAGCTGCAGTGCCATGATTTTCTCAATAACCTTGCCATGCTTGTATATGAATGATCACATACAGTACTTGTTTTATATTATACTGTATGGCCAGATCAGTGTTGCAAGCCCCACTCCACACACCAGACACACAGAGAAATACTTTGGGGGTGTTATGGATTGTATAGAAGCCACTCCCTGCACCCAGCTGCTCAGTACCCACCCACTTGGTGTCCCAAAATGAGTCTTGGTATATAAAACATACTGTAATTTCTAGTTCATTTCTTTAAAAAAGCACACTGCTTGAGTGCCGACTACTTACTCTAAAACAGTTGGCAGTTTCCATTCAGGTTAACCAAATCAGGTCAGTGGAACACTAACTGTCATAGAGTAAAGGAGATGGGGCTTAATGGTGGACCGTTTTTAACATGTAAAAAACTATCGATTATGTTTTATGTAGAAAGAATGATTTTGGGGCATCATGTGGGTAGGTATTTAGCACCTTGTTGTAGGGAGAGTCCCCCCACCCCATGTACTGTTTATACTCCTTTGCCAGGACAGGCTGGACTCCCTGCAGCCCTGCCCCACTGACCCCCACCATCAGACATCTCCCAAGGACTTACCTAGTGGTCTGAATAACCCCACGGATTCTCCCCATGACAGAGTCAGGGAGGGGAGGGATGTCCTCCCCCCTCAGAGTACAAATCTAGTTCTCTGCCTCCAGGTCCTGGCGATGTGGTGGGTGAGGGATCAGTGGGCAGGGTTTCATTCAAGCTTGTCCTGCCACCATTTTTCCTTCATTTTCTCCCTTCTGTGTGCTTGGGAGCACTCCTCAACATACGCTTATGCAGGTATGTGCATGCTGCGGATCCCGCAGCATGACCTACGTCTGCCGCTCCCATCCCACACTGCCACCAGGCCTTCACCTGGTGGCAGTCATTCCGCAGAGCAAGCAGTCCTCCCCCAGGAGTGAAGAGCAGTCCCTCAGATGCTTGATTCCCCGGCCAACCCTCAGCAACCTGTGCTCGTTTCCGAACAGGGGTCGCTGGTATGGAGCGAGGTGTTGCATCTAGCGCCTCAACCCTCAGCACCACTGGGCCAGCTGTAGGGAGAGTTTTTTATACAAAATATTAAAAAAAACACACAAAAAACAACAACAAATTAACCGTGTGTACATATACATATTTTAAATTGCCATGGGCTTATTGAGTTGGTTTTGCAAATTGTTGTACCATAATAATGATGTCAAAACTACTGTATTGTACAGTTTGTTGATTTCACTGCTATGGTACAACAGTTTCTGTTTTTGGCTGTATGGCTTTCCATACACAATTGTCCTTATTTATTTATTTATTTATTTATTTATTTATTTATGAAATCGGAATTACAACCCTTTGAGTCATAGACTCGTTTCCAAAGACTCCATGTCATAATAAAACATAGACATTCATACAGTACATACATAAAATAAATGTGGGTGAGCAATCATACAGAGTATAAATACAATAAGTACGGGTTAATGCCTATACATTTGATAGCTAAAACAGGGCAGAGCTATTGATATATTTACCTAATGATCGGTTAAGACCTATACAATTGGTAGCTAAAGCAATGCATGATATGAGTTGGTATTAAGCCGCCTCAGGGAGGCCTTGTCTTATACATAATACAATGCATTCATAGTCCAGTGCAACTGTATGGTAACCGAGGGAGGTGAGGAGCCTGTAGGCTAGAAATAGTGAGGGCTGTCCACTGCCAGGCCAAGGGTGGGTGCGTGGCCTAGCGGTGAGGCTGTAATATAGTACTGTATTGTTATTAAAACTCCAGTAATCCCGTGTTGCATATTTCATTCATTGACCCCATTCCTAACTCAGGTTATTAATTTCATTGATGACCCAGGCTATTATTCAATATATCCTTCTAATATAACATAACTGCATTGTATTGCTACCAAAGTCCTTTTTTCATAGTAGAACACCTCTCCTATATGTCATTGTAGCACTTACCAGTACCAAGATTGTATGGCCTGCAGTCCAGTCCATAAATTCGGCTGGTAATAAGATGAGGGTGAAAATACCAGCTCGGCATGGCATTTTGGTTCAGGACACAAACCAGGTCATACACTGTAGGTTTGGCCTCACTCAAAACTCACGTATAATTGGGAGAGCTTGTGTGGTTTTTGTTATTACAATTAATTTTCTTAGAATAGACCAACCATGATCAGTATTACAGTGTACTGGTAGATAACACTAGATACAGATTAAATTCAGAACGGATCTCTGGTGGACAATTAAAAATGTATTAAATACAGTTTTGTTTGCGTTTAATACAGTATAATTATTATATTATTAAAGTTCTTCTTGGGCCCTCTGCAGCTTCTTCCAGATCAATCTATTACTATTTTCTCAGGTGGTGCCTGTTTTTCCTCTTGCTGAGGAATGACTTGCACCTTGTTAGTACAGTAAGAATGGTCCAGTTATCCCTGTTGGTTACATGAGGTTGAGCAAAAGTTATATGTTTCACATTATACACAAGAGAACTGGCAGAGAAGTAGCAGGATGAATATAATTTTAATAACTTCCTTGTGCAGTTGATGACACGCACACACCATATCTCTGAATAAGCAGACATGCACCATCAGGAACTTACGTCAACCTGAGTGCATTTAAAGGCTAACTGAATTAAAACACACAGGTGCACACTTGTTGTCTATTGCCCGAAGCCACAATGATTGGAAATACTTCCTCAGCAAAGACATAGTGGCTCTGATGGTTACCTAGGAGTGACTGGTATACTGTAGATCAGCCAGTGTGATCTCCCCAGGAAGACATAGCAGGTGGTACTCTGGTGCTACAGAGAAGCGGTGTGTATAGCTTGGAGAAAAATAGTTCAACAAGAGGATTCCACACTGGAATATGTGAGAGGCACAACCACCAGACTGTCAAACCAGAGGATTTTCAATGTGGAATATATGAGAGGCACAACCACCGCAATTGTTACAACAAAGGGAGCAAGTCTTTCTCTCAAAAAGATTACTTTGCCTGCATGCTGTCTTCAGCACAGAGCACACTGCTGCTATTGCTCCCCTTAGTAATTACTACATTACAGAAAATCATACCTCTGAAATGTACCATATTACGCGTGATGTTCTGGATTCTGACCCCAGTAGTCCGCCTGTACTGCTGCCTCACATTCACCCGTTCTTTTCCGCTGGAAAGCCAAAACCATGCAGTCGCACCGCGCGCAGCACTAATCCCTTTGTTTGCTGCTCAGAGTCGAACTTTCAAATCCTTCCTGGTGCCTGTCTACTCATCATGTCCACAGCATGCACAGGCACGTCTAATAATGATGACGTCGGGAAGGGGGGGGCTAGTGGGACTCGAGAACTATGAGCAGAACCGGCAAGTGTTGAGTGGTGGCACGCCCCCAGGCTACCCTTCACCCTGCCCCACAAACCCATTAGTCAGTGTCTCAGGTGTCCCCCCCAGGTCCACTGCCCTGCTATAAGCAGCCTCGGTGTCTAGAGGGGAACCATAACTTCAAAGCATTTTGGAGGACCACTGTAGAGAAGGACCAGCAGCCACCAATCGCCGTGCAGCACAACTGGAAGGAAGCCGTAACACAGGCTGAGGATCCGAGGCAGAAACGCCGCAACGCAATTCAGAAGAACGCGCCACCCGCCCCGGGAACCAGCTGAGCAAGCGAGCAACAGATAAACAGCTGCAGAGGTTGGTATTCAGCCATCGGGCTGTTGCTGTGCCTTTTTGTGCACTTTGTTTGTATAGGGACAGGGCGAGCAAGGGGATGGAGGGGGTTCGTTCCATGCACCAGCAGGGCAGACAGTGTGTCAGTGACACAGACTCGAGCTAGCAGCAGCAGGCAGCCAAGGAGAAAAGAGAGGGCTCTTGCTTGGAGGTTGATCGGGTCCTGCTGTCGGAAGGAACGACCTGTAGTTGACGACTCCAAGTCGCCCGAATGATAAATCCCAAATGCAGTTCCAACCATCAGAAGACACTGCCTGCACAGCAGAGAGAGGAGAGCTGCCTGATTAAATCCCTCTGAATGGCAGCAGCGCTCACAACACAGTGCTCTGTAGTCTGTACCAAGTTCCTTCAGGCTTCCCCTTCCAAATGGGCTGTAAAATCATGGAAGTCAGCTTGGTTACAGACAGTGCTGCTGCCTGCTGCTGTGTTCTAATCTGTGTTGCACCAAATGTGTTCTTGCAAACTCTTTTTTCTTTTTACTGGCAAAATATAAAAGTGCAGGCAAAAGTGAACACAGCAGAAATACAAACAGCAACTAGATGGGCGTCTAGTTGCTGTTTGTATTTCTGCTGTGTGTTCACTTTTGCCTGCACTTTTATATTTTGCCAGTAAAAAGAAAAAAGATTTTGCAAGAACACATTTGGTGCTGCTTCGTTTTTGTACTATGATATATGTTTGGCTGGTTGCCTTATTGCAGCATAGCACCGGACCCGGTTGAGCAGTGTTGCTTGAATTTGTTTTTGAGACTTCTAATCTGTGTTGCTGTCCTCTTTGACTGTTTGTTTTGGGGGTTTGCAGATCGGCCCCAGGCAGAGAAAAGCCAGTATTGCACTTGCATTAACTGGAAGTTGGTTGTGCACTTGTGCTGTTTGTGACTGTGCTGTGCAGACTAGAGTAGACTGGGTGCCTGGGTCAGTGGGTCCTGTTGTGTGGTGCTGGGTCCAGTCCCTCCGTGGTGGGCCAACCAACAGAGGCACAGCCTGGCCCTGGTGCTCTTGCCTTGTACATAGTTGGCAGAGCAGCAGTACATCTACCACCACCACTGAAAAAGCTAATGGCCAGGAGGGACACCACCACTAAACTTTCTCTGTTTTTTTGACAGAGGGGCTCCAATCTTTGTTTGCTGCCTGTACAGTAGCAGAGCTGTTCTTGCCTTGCTGGTGCTCCCTTGTCCTCAGCAAGCAATGACAGAAGAAAAGCAGCACCCCGGCCCCAGTGGAGGAGCTGACTGGCCAGAAGGGACCTCTACTAACTTCCCTTATACTGCTTATTTTAATTAAGGACACACACACATTTAGGATTTGCATCACTTAATTTTATTCAAGGACACACACACACACAACACTTTCGCTTTAATTTGCAACACAAACCACATGCCAAGCATACAAACAATAATTTTAGTGTGGTAAAATTCATTTTATGTGACAACACCAGTGCGCGACTCTGCACGCTGTGAAAAATCAGGCGTACCACATTTTTGGCATTTGTCACACATTTTGTAGCCCTCTGTCACACATTGGCAAGTTGGGAGGTTGAGAGGTATGCAGAAAATCATTTTGTGGAAAACCACGTACTCCATAACTTATTTGTAAATCTGCCAATGTAAACAGAGATCCGCACCTGCAGGTTCACGACCAGGAGGCACACCTGGGTGTGTGCATATCACCAATGCTTCAGTGTCATCATGCCTTGTCCAGCAAGAAGGCATGATGATGCTAAAACATTGGTGACATGCACATGCTCAGGTATGCCTCCTTGTCACGATGATGTGGATGCCTGTTAACAGTGGCAGATTTACAGGTAACTTACGATGTAAGTGGCTATCCACAGAACTGAGTTTCTGCTATATAGTCTATGTTAAAGCACCAGTATTTGTTAGTGGCAATATATACATTTTTTCCAGCAATAATGTTTGCCTGGCAAGAATATCAAGATATCCAATTTTCTTTTTGTTTTCCTGAATCGAGATATGGAATTTTGAAGTTTTTAAAGTTCCCACTCCTGTGCCATGCCCACCATGAAACAAATTGTATGGTTTGGTGCAGTGCTGTGCTGTTTACCCTTAGAAATGTGTGGTAAGTAACACCATCTTTGTACATCCACATTATAAATTTTTTTTTTTTTATTTTAATCTTTGATAACTGGGTAAGGCCCACTAGGCACAAGTGCCTGTTTTCAGGGGTGACCGGGGAGCACTGGGTGGTTTAGTGACTTACTCAGAGTCACACAGTATGCAAGTGGAAGTTGTGAGACTCAAACCCAGGTCTGGTCTGCTGGATGTACCAAGCTCATTCACAGCTTGTGACTCTAACCTGTAGGCTATACTGCCAGTGTGCTAGTGTGTACATTCAAGAGGTATTCTGAACAGAAGAGATCTGTAAAAACTGAGTGGTGGCCACTTTAATGACGAGTCACTAATTACAAAATTAGCTGTAAAAGCCGTTTTAATGATGTCTGAGAAAACTAAATATGAATTGAGTATGAATCTAAGGTTGTAAGAAATACATTTTTGCCAAAAAACTATATGATTAAATTTTTTTGCCAACAAATGAAGATTTAGCACCAGTCTGGATCAAGTGGGGACTGCTGAAGATGGCATGCAGCGTAAGCATGTATTTTTCTAAAAAGACTGCTCCCCTTGCAGTAACAGTTGCGGTGGCTGTGCCTCTCATATTCAATGTTTGGAATCCTCTGATTTGACTCCCCATTAAGATGCTGATTTCTGCTTACCTCATATACTCTTGATTTCTTTCATAAATAGTTTTTAACCCTTTTTATGTCTATTTCCAATATGTGGCTCCTACTTGGAAGCTACAATGCATGCACCTTTCTTTTAGCAGTCAGCTCCTGGGGCCATGAAGTCTGTTTTATCAACCCAGTGTATGGTTTTGTGGTTTTTTTCTCTTTTCCCTTGCAACTGCCACAGTTCCACATCTTTAGGCTCTCATGATGGATCTTCCTCCTGTCCGTCCAGGCGGCATCTGCTTCTGCTGCTTATCGCCCATCAGACCTATAGGTCTGACCTGTCAGGCACACCTGTGGATTCCAACCAATCCTCAGTAGGGGGCTTAACTGGGGATGTCAGCAGGAGGGGCAGGAATGGTCTGTGCTGCATGACCTGGGGTGGCGTAGGGCAGCTTACCCGAGGCCGTCATCTGGTCTGCAGCAGCCATTTTTCTGTTTTTCCTGGTCCCGCCCACCGCTCCTATTGGCTGTGCATGCTCATGGCTGGCGTGGGGGGTGCCTAATGGCATGTGATCACCCACGCCATCATCGGCACTACCTCGAGCCACTAGCAGGAGCCGCAAAGAAGCAATGCAACAGCCTCCCTCCTCCCAGGAGGAGTGCGCCCATGAGGCACTCTTGAGCCCTCCCTGCCGGCCTCCGCTTCTAACATCCCAGGTTCGGGGCGCAAACTCGGGTCGCCAGCATGCCAGAGCGATCCCCTATCGCTATGCGCCACGGAGCCGGTTCATGTTTTGTTTTGAATGGTCCTGTTGTTTTCCTCATATAGTGCTTTATATTAAAGAAGCCTTTTCCCACACAGTATTCATTTTTTAAATTACTTAGTTCCAGAACCCAGTGACATTAGTTGAGAGGAGAACTGCAATGAAGCAGAACACAGTGACATAAGCTCAGCCGACATCACTGTGTTCTGCTTCATTATAGTCTTCAGCTCAGCTGATGTCACTGGTTTTGGAATTGCTAAGTAATTAAAAAAAAACAAATACTGAGTGGGGAAAAAAGGCACATTCATTAATATATGTGGCCCTCTAAGGAAAAATAGGACTTTTTCTAAACAGAAACATAAAATGATACACTGGAGTAACAAAACAGACATCACAAATGGCCACATTTACAATTATATGGTTGATGTTCCCTTTAAGTAATATATACAGAATGTCCACCCACCACTGGACAAAATACCAGTAGATTTCCAAAGGAATTTTGTCCATGCCCGGGGCCTTATTTAACTTAAAGCAGCAGTACTATGAAATCAGGAAGTGAGTTATCAAAATTGTATTTTTTGGCTGTAAGCATGCGGCCAAAGTTCTAGTTTCCATACATTTAAATGTTTTTTTTCCAGTCATTTTCAGTTGTTTAGATAGTTGCAATTTATTTGAATGGTTGTAGCGCTACAACAAATATGGCGGCTGACTAATTTTCCGTGCGCTTTTTCTAACGGTCACATCACGTCTTTTGAAAACAGCAGAGGGACCCTCTGCTGACCATTCCCGAAGTCCCTGCAAGTCATTCATATGTGCAGTTGGCAGCAGAGGGGGTTCCAGTGCAACATGCTTAGTGGTAGACATGTAAGCAAAAGCAGAGAATAACCGAGCAAATTACTCGGCGATAGTACAATGCCGGCGAGAAAGAGTACCAGGTATATGATTAGCAGGGCACAAGGAATAAACTGTCAAAAAAGCGCAGGTTTTTTTTACGTATTACTGCTGCTTTAAGAGACAATAGCTGAAATAATTTCTTCTTCATGAGCTATAACCGTAAGGTTGTTAGAAAACTCAATAATTTCAGCTAATGGTTCATTGTTGTTATCAAAAGTCCTTTAAAGTGACCCACGCAATCTTGCAGGGATCTAGGAATCTAGATCATTTGCAATTTTTTTACAACCCTTTGCTACCAGGCTCCAAAATTGTGGCAAGTCTTTATTATGTATTATAAAATAGGCACCAAAATCCTCAAATCCTGATTGGCTAGAATCAGTCACCTGACTGTCCATGAATGCAGTTCTACCCACGGTCACCCTGGTATTTAGCTTCATTACAAATTAGTACATAAGCATAGAATTTTAAAAATAGTTTGGCAGCCATTTTTTTCTCGCTAACTCAACAAGCACACCATAATTGTAACCAACCAAGTAAAAATAAATCCCCACCATGTCTTCTCTGTTCCACTTCACCCCAGTAATACAGCCATACACACAACTTCTTCACTTTTCTTTTTATTTATTTATAGAAACATAGAAAGTGATGGCAGAAGGGGACCAGAAGATCCATCTAGTCTGCCCAAGACCCCACCCCCTCCCTTAACTGCTACTCAGTGTTATGATGCCTTTGTATTTATCCCACACATTCTTGAAAGCCACAACTGTTTTTGCCTCCACCATTCCCTGAGGGAGGCTGTTCCATGTGTCGACCACCCTGTCTGCAAAAAATAACTTTTTTTTTTTTTTTTTTTCAGTCTTTGGTAACCGGGTAAGGCCCACTAGGCACAAGTTCCTGTTTTCAGGGGCGACCTGGGAGCATTGGGTGGTTAAGTGACTTGCTCAGAGTCACACAGTATGCAAGTGGAGGTTGTGAGAATCAAACTCAGGTCTGGTCCGCTGGAATGTACCAAGCTCGTTAACACCTCGTTCCTCTAACCTCTAGGCTATACTGCCAGCCATATTCAACTTCAACATAGCCAACTTCAGTCTGTTGCTTCTGAACTTGCCTCCCCCAGCATCATATCATGACCTCGAGTTCTTGTATAACTCTTGACCTGAAATAGGTCCTGAACCTGTACCCTATTTATGCCCTTCATGTTGCTGAAGGTTTCAGTCATGTCTCCCCTTTCCCTCCGTTGTGCCAAGGAATACATGTTGAGAGCCTTCAGCTTTTCATTATATGATTTCTGATGCAGTCTTTGCGGCTCTCCTCTGCACCATTTCCAGTCTGTCTACATCTTTTCTAAGATGCGGTCACCAGAACTGTACGCAATATTTCAGGTGTGATCTTACCAGTGATCTATAAAGTGGCATTACGACTTCCCTTTTTCTACTGGTAATTCCCCTTCCTATGCATCCCAGCATACCATTTGCCTTTGATGCAGCTTTGTCGCACTGCTTGGTCTTTTTTAGATCTTCCATTATAATCACCCCTAGATCTCTCTCCTGCTTTGTGGCCTCTAGTTTATCGCCCCCTCCCCCCCAAATGTGGTATTCTTCTCCAGGGTTGCCCTTCCCTAGGTGCATGAATTTGCACTTCTGTTCATTGAATTTCAGCTGCCATGTTTTTGACCACAATTCCAGCCTTCTGATATCTGCCTTCATCCTATCCATCCCACCGGGAATGTCGGCCCGTTGCAGATCTTCATGTCATCAGCGAACAGGCTCACCTTGCCCTCCAGACCTTCAGATATATCCCCAATGAAAACATTAAAGAGGATGGAACCCAACACTGACCCCTGCAACACACCACTTGTCTTTCTTCCGATAAGGTGCCATTTACCAGTACCCTCCGGATCCTCCCACTCAGCCAGCCCCTTATCCAGTTTACCACTTTCTGACCAACTCCCATGTTAGCGAGCTTGTTCAGCAGCCTTCTGTGTGGAATGGAGTCAAAGGCATTGCTGAAGTCCAGATATGCCACTTCCACAGCGCTGCCTTGATCCTCAGTTTTGGTTACCCAGTTGAAGAAATCTGTTAGATTTGCCTGGCATGATCTCCTGTGGTAAAGCCATGCAGTTTCAAGTCCAAATTACCCCTCTCCCTCTAGAGAGGTTAGAATTCTTTCTTTGAGTAGGGCTTCCATCGTTTTGCCCACAATTGAGGTGAGGCTAACTGGCGATAGTTGCCCGCAGCTTGCCTACTCTGATTCTCATGGAGAGGGACAACACTGGCCCTTCTCCAGTCCCTTGGGACCACACCTAGTTCATACGATAGGTTAAATAGTTCAGTCAGAGGTGCCGCAAGCTCCTCTCTTATTTCCCCTAAGAATCCTAGGGTGAATTCCATCTGGACACATTGCCTTGTCTACCTTGAGTTTCCCCAGTTCCTCAAGGACTCTTTCCTTTGTGAATAGTTTTGAAACTACCTCACAACTAATGGAATTTCTTCCACCTACGGTGGGCCCTCAACCATCTCTTCCTTGGTAAAAACAGAGCAAAAGTATCTGTTGAGGATCTCTGCTTTGTCCTTTTCATCCTCCGCATGCCCCCCCATCCCTTGTGATTCTGACTATACCCCCACTTGTCTTCCTCTTTTCTCTGATATAGCTAAAGATGGTCTTGTCCCCCTTTGACCTCTTTAGCTATCTTCTCTTCTGTTGATGCCTTTGCTGCCCTAATTGTCTTGCTCACTTCCCTCAGTTTCTCCTTGTGTACATCTCTATCTTTGTCACATCCAGTTTCCTTGTCTCTCCTGAAAGCAATTTTATTCCCTGACCCTGGTGGCCACCTCCCTAGAAAATCAGAGATGTTTTCTTGTCGTCTTTGCTTTATTTACCATCCTCAAACACTGATTTGAGGCTTCCATTATAGCCCGCTTTAGACGTGTCCAGTACTCCTCAACCTTCCCCGCCTGTTTATTTACTAGGTTATTTTTAAGACACTCCATTTTAGCAAAATCTGCTCTTCTAAAGTCTTGTACTTTAGTTTTTGAGTGTCTAGTTCTCATCACCATATTTACCTGGAACCACAGCATACGGTGGTCGCTGGATCCCAGGTGGCTCTCAGCTTCTACTGTTGAGATGTTTTCCCCGTTGGTGAGTAACAGGTCAAGGACAGCTTCCCCCCTTGTTGGGTCTCTCACAAGCTGCCTCAGGCCCAATCCCAGCAGAGCTTCTAGGAAGACTTTGCTCCCTTTTGATGCTGCTGTGTAGGTACTCCAATTTATATCAGGCAAATTGAAGTCACCCACCACTATCGCCTCCCCTTGTCAGTCATCCTGTGCATGGTTTCAATGATCTCTTTGTCCCCCTCCAAGCCCTGCACTGGGGTCTGTAAATTATTCTTACCTGAGTCACCGCACCATTTTCAGCCTCGAATGTAACCCAAAGTACTTCAGATTCAGTCTGAGCATTTTGGATCATTACAGCCTTTTATTTTTCATATATACCTACCAGGCAGGTATTTTTTATATATATATATATATACAGTATATATATAATGTATGTATGTCTGTGTGTATATATGTATGTGTGTGTGAGTGTGTATATATATATATATATGTATGTATGCATATGTATATCTTCGGTAGGGCAGGTATAGTTAGGGTTGCACGGCCACTTCTATGTTAAACTCAAAAGTTTTAACTTTTATAACTTGCACATGTTTGTTCGATTCACCTGAAATGTGGCATGCTTGTTGTTGTACCATAGATCTCTGGATCTGGAAATTTTCGTTCCTGACAGATATTTGGTTACAGAGCTGTGGAGCGTAGAAAAGTGTGAAAAATCCTCAACTTTTGCAAATTCTTTGCTCATCTCCATAGCCCGAACGCTTTGTCCGTCTGGTCTGAAATTTTCAGGGTATATGGAAACTAGCTCAAGGATGTGTCTTTTCAAGATTGGGTAAAAAAATACCAATCCGTTCAAAAGTTATTAAAATTAAAATTGTCCCATTATATCCTATGGGAAAAAATATATGTTCCGCATGAAAGCAAGTGGTACTGTCGCGAAAGCACCATTTTCTGGTCGCAAATGCCCTCAGTAGTGTTGTGTCACCGCTGTCTTGTTTTCAGTTAGTAGTGGAGAAAAATGTTACAGTTTAAAAACTAGTGCCCCTAGGTAAACACCAACTGTTGTGTTTACATAAACAGGGTACTAGGACAGCATCCATGCATCCAAATTTTAAAATAACACCCAGAAATATGTTTTTTTTTAATCTGGCCATTGATACTGTTGTAAATACAAGCACACACTTTAGCAAATTTGCAAACGTGTCACAAAGTACTCTTGCAGTTTGCGAAACTTCCGCATTTGGCGACAGTACTCTCCCCAAAATCACGGTTTCTTTGTCACTTCACTGCCACTACACGGTTTGGGCTTTGGGGCTGAAACATGCAGGGTGCCAAGCCATTGTACCACAGGTGTGCCTTTTGGTGGAAAAAATTACGTTGGTTCTATAGTTACAGTACTCGGAAGTTGTGAATTTTTCTCATAGGCTAACATTATGGCATCCGCCAAAAGCATAGTTTTTATTTGCCACCTCACTGCCACTACACAGTTTGGAGTGTTTGGCTGAAATTTGCAGGGTGGCAAGTCCGTGCACCACCGATGAGCCTTTTGCTGGTTTGGTGAAAAAAATTATACCAGTTGCAGAGTTACAGCACTCTGAAGTTGCAGATTTTCCCATAGGATTACATTGTGGTGGCTGCGACACCTTTCGGCGCCTATATTTCAAAAACGGTTTGAGATGCACATTTTTTACTAACCACAGCTGAGCATACCTTTTGTGCTAAGCACCCATGGAGGTGGCTAGGTCATGAATATAAATATGAAAGATTTTTTTCCACAGTTGCTACAGTTACTAAGATATTGCCAAATAATCATTATGGGGGTTGCTTGGAATTCCTCTAGACCTGTGCTGTGTGTCTGTACTTATGTGTAGGTGGGACTGCAGGGCCCAGAGGATCCATTCTCCCACCTATGCATACTATTTATGCTAAACTGGGAGCACTGGGTCCTCCTACGCTATGCCACTACACTCGTTGGTAGGTGGGAGCGCAGGGCCAAGAGGGGCCACCCTCCCACCTATGGATACGACTACACAAAACTAAAAACACAGGTCCATCCAGTGCTATATCTCTATACTTATAGGTAGGTTGGCGCACAGGGCCCACGCTCCCACCCATGGATACCATCTTGCAATACTGGGAGCACAGGGCCCTCAGGCGCTATGTCAACACGTCGGGTCTAGCTCGTACCCCATTCTCCTGTACTGTACCATCTCAGCTTGTTTACACATGGAATGGGGTGAGAGTTAGGCTGCCGACCCCAATGCACACCCTGATGCCTGTTGGTGTGTGAAGGGTGGAGGTAGTGCGTGGGGTGGTAGGGTTGGTAACCCTAATGTCGAATTTCCACACTTTAGTCGATGTGGAATCAACCCTAAATGATGAATTAACTGATATATAGTGTTTATTAATCTGCTGAACTAAACTGTCACCGAATTGTAGCAGCAACATTCCCTCATCTGTGGAGGCAGGTGCTCTGTGTTACAGCCTTCTATAACTGGACCACTAACAAAATTAAATGTACAATATTTAAGAACAAAATGCTGTCTGTTCTGTCTTAACTGCTCCATGTAAGCTGGCACAGTACAAGATGGAGAAGGCAAGGGAGGGAGGATCAAGTGAGCTGGCGGGCGGTGGCTGACAAAAAGGATCACAAAGGGAAAATATGCTATGCAGTACAGCTGTCCCTTACCTCGCAGACACTCACTTGTTGTCCTGGTGTAACAGCCGCTCCTTGGTCTCAATAAGCATAGCCACTGATCTACCGCTCAGTCATTTATCCATTGGCTGGATGCAGTAAAAAGTAAGAGACAGCTGATCGCAGTTTTCAGAGCAGGTACTGTTTACTTTTTGAATGTGTCACTGTCTTTCACAGTCCACTCACTCTCCTCGCTCTCTCACCTCACATGTCAAATGTGCCCATCAGTTATGGCAAAAACAAACTATAACCTCATATACTTTTTTATTATTGGTAAAGGGCTTATAAACATTGTGATGGGAGTGTGGGGGTGTGCAGGGGAACTACATAACTACAACTGTGGTATCGCAATTAGGTCAAAAGACCTAAAGCAAAGTTGTAAATTAAATGTAGTCCCAGTTGATGGAAAGACTACTTTAGGGAAGAAACATATATAAATTACAAGCTTTTTCAAGTAAAAGTGCTTGTTTTAATATTGAAACCTATTTTTTTTAATAACAGAAGCCCATTTTATAAGAGCAATAAGACATGGCTGGGAGTTGGTAGTACTGAGATACACACACACCCAGGGCCTGAATGTGCACTCGGCCTGTGGCCTCGTTCCTCACTGTGCCCCTGAATGTGCGGGTATCACAGTACTATGAATACCCAGACGTGTGTTATTCCTTACTTATGTCACTAATCATCTCCCACTTAGAAATGAAGTATTTTTTTTCTCTTTCAAGAATATTTTTGTATGCTTTCATACAGGGGTGTAGCCAGGAATTTCAGATCTGCACACCAAGTGGACTCACTGCTACCCTTCTCCCCTGTTGTTAGGGTGAGCTAACCCACCCCAGGGTGTAGCAAGACAATATACAAATGTACACCAGGATCATGTTTGTTGCCTCATTTGGCACAATAAATACTACTTTTGTATCTCATGGCAATTGTTGTTGCCATGCATGGGTAAATACAAATGCCATGCATTGCTCCCTAAGACACCCACATTCCAGCCCAGAGCCTGTAAAGTTGTATTGTCCTTGAGATGCAAAGACAGTATTAGTGACCAGTCCTTCTAGTTTCGACTCCTATGAATAAAATTACAGAAAGGTTCAGCATTTTCTTTGTTAGTGTTCATGGAAAAAGGAAGCAGTTCAGAGTCTATTTGCTACCACCCTTGAATAAAATTGCACACCATGGAGTGCTTGGAGTATGCCTGCCTACACCCATGCTTTCATATAGATTTTAGAGGAGTCTGTTTCTACAAGAATTTTGTTTAGTAAGCCTGACATGTCTGTTAATCTCTTTTCTTGCTCTCCTGTAATTTTTATTAAACCATGAATCAACCATAGTCCTAGAAAGAATGTTTCTAATGTTTTCCATACTATCAGATAAGAAATATGTTCTCTAAAGAGGATTCTGAAACCAGATTCCATTTGACTCATTTTTTTTTTTATTTACATTTACATCACCAGTAGATATATGATTTTGAGAATGGGTAATACCATTGGCAGATGGATAATTTCTCTGTCACAACGGGAAAAGTTTGCTTTCTTCATGGGACATGTTTTAAATAAGAAATACATAAATAGATGGAGCACTGTCTTTGGATACATTTCAGAAATCACTTTTAAACTAAATGGAATCTAATTTTCAGTTAAATAAGGTTTCAACCCCCACCTCAGTTTTCCAAAATGAAGGCTATACTGGGCTTTTTGAAGGCTGACAGCATGTCTTTCATGAATCCTAAGCAAACAAGGCTGATAATAGCAGCCTCTCATTTGATTTCAGCTGTCTGTTTTGGTTGATAAGCAGGTAATTTTGTTTTCCATATAGTTTTTTATCCCCAACCTCAAGCTGCGTTGTTTCTTCTTTGGGTTGATGACTTTCCAGTCCTGACTCCATGGGTCTAGGTGGTACCTCTGTTAGTAGAGTGAGGCCAAGAGTGTGGTACTTGCCATTGTCATGACATGCATGGGTTTTTTTTACTCCTGTTTTTCCCCATGCCTTCCACTGCCTACCTTTGTCAGCTGTGCCTTACTCGCAACACAGCTGTTGTTATGACCACATAGCTCCCCTGCAGTGGGAGAGCGAATCCTCCACAGCCTCACAGCAGGGGTAGGGGTTGCTCTAGCCATAGATGTGTGGCACCTCCTGCTGTGGCTGAGGATGCGCTGCTGTGGGCAGAACTTCAGAAGTCATGGGCACCCACCTGCAGGCTCACTCCCGAACCTTGGTCACCTGCGTAGCAAAGCAGTGCACTTCTGCCTTGCCAGTGGAGCAGCCCTAGTGGTAGGTCATTTGAAGCACTTGCCAGCTGCATTACAGGCATGATAACAACAGCAAAGGACAGGCTTTGAATTTGGCTGAACATTGATTTGGTTTCTTTGAGTGTCTAATGCTGGCTTCCTAGGATTCTTTTGTGACTAATCCTATTGGTTGTGGTGGGGGGTAAAAAGAAACTTTACCGAGCAGGGTTGGTAGTTCGGCGAAAACAAAGGATTTCATGCCCTGGCAAAGCAATAAAAACTGTTGGTTTCAGTAATTTACACACACAGCAAAGCCTTCACTGCCCTGTGGTCTGCGATCATGAGCTGCTTTTTCTGCATCGTTAGGGGCTTTTACATTACCAGATCTGACCCATGCCAGCAGTACAGATCAGTTGCCCTGGAGTAGATCTGGCAGTGTAAAGAGCTGCCAGAGCGTTGCAAGCCCTCTCCATTGCAGCAAAACATGTTCCTCTGGTTTGTTGGGAACACAGAGCAGAATGCACCGCTGCAGAAGTTTTTTTGCAAGCATGTAAAAACACTTTTTTGCCTACACTGTTGCATTCCTGTTCACTAACCACGCCACCAGAAATGCCTCCAAAACACCAGAAGGCCATTGGGAATGCTGCACAGCTGCAGCATGTAAAAGAAAAGGGCGATGGTGTGAGCAGAGCGGAGCAAGTTGATTCAAGACGGCAATGCTCTAAGTAAAGTGTCATGTAAAAGCAGCTATTGGGAGTTTAATGAGGAGATAATGTACAACAGGTAGCTGACTTTTTTCTCCCCCTGAAGGTATGGTCTGCAAGGTCTTTATGCGTAGGGCTTCAGGTAACTTCATTTTTAAAGTATTTGGCTTCCAAAGAAACGTTAGCTTCCAAAATAAAGGAAAAGTAAATCATTGACTTCCGATTGGGTAAAAAAAGATTAGATGACTTCCAGATCTGCAAGCATGGAAGTCTAGAATATATGTATTTTTGACACTAATATTAACTTTCAAAAATTGTTTTCTCTTAGAATACAGGCTTCCAAAATTTGGAATTTGGGAAGTATTTTGACAAAAAATTGTGAATGACTTCCAAATTTGGAATCATGGAAGTTTTTTGACTTCCACCAAAATAAATTAATTGAATCCCTGATCTTAGGAAAAGTTCCTCTACTGCTGACAAATGAAGCAGATTTTTTTTTTCAATTCAAAGTTTTATTCAATTTTACACAACTACAGAGAAGATGTACTGTAACATGTAGATTAGTAATACTGTAATAGATTATTAGGAAATTAGATCAACTCTCCCCCCCCAAACCCCCATTCACACAGAGCACAGCAACCTAATATCGAACTATCTATCAGAAAGTGAGGGACCATTAGGTCTTCTGGAGAGCGTACAGAGCAACAAGAGGACCCCATGTTTTAAGAAATTTCTGAGGTTGATTATGTAGGCTAGCAATTGTCTTCTCCAGTCTAAGATTGGCCAACAATTCCTGTAACCATTCACTATAGGAAATACCAGTCATATCTTTCCAGTGCCTCAGGACCAGTTTTTTAACCAACATGGCAATGAGGGTTCTATGATACTTTCTGTTGGTGACAACCACAGAGGAAAGATCCCCCAATATACACATTTCAGGAGTAAATAGGTACGATAAACCCAATAGAGGGTCAACCTTCTCTTTAATAGCATTCCAGAGGGGAACTATCTAGGGGCATGCCCAGAAAATATGTAGTAAGTTACCCTCTCCTTGAAGGCATCGAGTGCATGTGGGTGAAGGGAGGAGTCCCAATTTGGCAGTCTTCTGAGGTGAGTAATGGAGGTTATGCAAGACCTTGAATTGTGATAATCGGAGCCTATCCTGTATCACAAAATTGTGGCAGTTCAGTCACAGAGAAGGCCAAAGGAATTCTTGATTAGGAAAAAGGGAGGCCCAGAATTGAGTCGGGCCAAAATGAAGCAGATTTTAAATCTTCAGTATTCTGTTATTGTCCATCTGTGTTTTTTTTCCTCTTTTTTTCATTTTATTTACCAAGGATATCCCAATTGAGATGCAACATGTTGTTTCCAGTGGGGGTCTTGTATCGACACATTTTGACGGCTTGGTTGACTGGAGAGCTAAAAGGTTTAAGTGACTTGGCAAAGTCACAGAGTAAGCATTTGACTCTAGCGAGGTTTGAACCTGTTTGATAACCTGTTCCCAAGCCTTATTAATGGCTATACCAGGTGTTTCAGAAAGTAACAGTTTTGGTGGATGAGATGTGCTTGTAAAGTCAGTCTTTTGATGTGGGTCTATAACTTACATCTGTTCTCTCGATAGAAAAATTCAAAACCAGTATCCACAACACTGAGAAAGTTGGCAATGTTTATTTTCACAACATGTTCTAATACTATGAGAATTTTGTTTTCAGTGCTATCTGAACTCTGTTTATCATGCTCAGTAATCTGTTTTATTTACAGCTCTGTCCAGCCCCGTTACAGGCAGTCACTCAGAAGATAGTGCAGTCCAAGAACATCAGCACTTTAGTCGGGGTCTTCACCATTATACTGGTCTTTCTGTCAGCATTTATAAACATGGTATGTAAAACATCCCATTTGGTCTTTTTTTGCATGTTTTGCAGTAAGGGTAGGAAGGGGTAGAATTAGTTCTAAATAAAAGAATCTCCTAAAACCTAGCTAGATCCAAAATGTAGCCCCAAAAAGAACCTTACCATAAACAAACAGTTCTGGTAGTTCAAAATAAAAATACATAATTAATATATACAGTAGTTAGCAATGAATGCATACATGCATGCAAATATAAACTTTTAAACCCTTCTAGTTTGTCATTGAATTTACCAGTTTCTTATTAGAAGCAGAAGAGGTTCACTCATTCCTTTTTACGGCTGTGGGCAGAGCCTACGGCCATTTTGCTTTCTCTGACTGAAAGCGGTCGACCGTGGCACCTTCCGTTGGACTTTTGAAAGTATCCTCCTAAAAGCCCAACAGAGCTTGCAACACTTCACCACGGTCAGCTGCTACGGGACCTTAGAGACAAGAAGAATCTGGGCAGACCTCTTGATGTGTTATGACATCATGCAAGACACCTACTTAATAAATGAACTACAGTTAGAATTTAAAACATATTTTGGTATGTACCAGAGGACACCCATTGCAGCTTCAGCCTAGAAGATTTAACACAAATAAAAGAAAGGCTTTTTTCACACAGAGTGGTGTCACCCTGGAATGGTTTACCCCTAGAAGTTATCATAAGTAATAGTAAACAGCAGTTCAAACACCGGCTAGATAAATATATGTTGGATGGCAGCATTGTACAGTATTATGGGTGAATGGACAGGAGCGTTTAAAAGGCTTACCACCTCCTTGGTTTCTAAATACCTTAGTAGGAACCTTAGTAGTATAGTATGTGTGCCTTGTGCGCATGCGCAGTTCTGCTGGCGCCATCTTGCGAATGGCATATTGCCATTCACCGCAACTAAGCGTGCATGAATGCCACACATGCGCAGTTGCATCACCACCACCATCTTGCAGATGACACTGGTGGCACTAGCTCTCCAGAGCTTTGAAAGCTCGACACAGCCGTATCGGCTGTGGCTAGAACTTGTTTAGTTATGAAGTGGCAGTGATGGAGCCTAGACTATCATCAGATTCTGTTTCTCCTACGGAAGTGATAATCACTCCAGGGTCTTGGGTCTCCTTAGCCCTCAACTCTGGGAATAATATTTTAATATCTTAATGCTAGCCTAGCCCCTTTGAAAGGATTTAAACAGCCTCGGACACCATCAAAGAAAACTTAAAAAAAATACAAAAAGGACACTCACTTCATCTTACATTTTCGTGCCTACCTTTTTTCTCATCCTTAATTACCAACAACAGTGTCATGAATACAGGATCTCTGTCACTTGGTCAGCTTCTGCTCTGGCTGCTGGTCTAGAAGTGACATCATTAACCTCTCCTGTAGATGTCATAACTGGTTACTATAGAAGTGATTAAAATGTCACAAGCAGAGGATGATGTAACTTGTAGACGAACAGCCAGAGCTGATGAAGAGCAAGTGACAGGGGATCCCATTAACATTTTCCCTGTGATGTTAGAGGCTCTTTAAAATGAAAGAGAAGCATTGCAGCATTTCCAGCTCAAATCTGTTGGCCCCCTGTTTTCTTTCCGAACATCTCGCTTTTTTAGTCTTTTAGTTTTCTGCCTGTCTCTGGTCCTCCAGTCAGTGTCTTCTGTTGAAGTCACTTGCCTCCAACACTGATACCGATGTTTGCATGGACAGTTACACTGATGAAACCTAAGCACATTGAGCTGCTGCTTCCCTAGATACAGGGAAGAGGGTGGGAACGGAGAAGAATAAAAAAATGTGAAACGATTTGGATTGTAACATCATTATGTTTGCTTGCACGCATGTGCAAGAAACATAGTGCCATCGTCCGAGTTTTCCAGAGGTGTGTCAGCCTCTTCCAGTGCAGTCAGTGTATTTGCAGGCGCGGTCGCAGTGTGCCAATCACTGCTCCAGCTGTCTATGACAGCAGGAAAATGCAGTGGCATACAGTTGAAAGGGAGAGCTCCGCTTCAGTGAGCAGAGCTCCCCCCCTCAACACGCACGCACATTGCGTGCTGACACGCTCCCCCCGAACTGTATAGCCGACGGGGGATTAAACCTCCAACAGCCTTACAGCTGCCACACTGGGAGCCCACTCTAGCGTGGCACAAGCTCAGATGGGCGACGGGGTGCCCAACTCCCGGCGCTCCAGCCCTCCCCCAAACAGTTTGACAACTGCCACGCTGGGAGCCCACCCCAGCGTGGCACTAGCCCGGAGTGGTCAATGGGGTGCCTAACCTCGCTGGCTCCAGCCCCCCAAACAGTTTTTCCAGCTGCCACGCTGGGAGCCCACCCCAGCGTGGCAAACGTCCCGCCGCCTTACTAATTAAAAAAAAACTGTAAATTTGAAAACGGTCCTCGCAGTCTCCCTGCCCCCACCGCACCCACCCACTGTGCGCCCTGCCTCCCCAGACACCCCCTCACCCCATACTTACCTCCGAGTCCGGCGCGATGATCTTCGGTGGACCGGAAACACGCTGCACTCTTCAAAGCGGACCGCAAACTGAGGAAATGCCGGTAAGCTGTATAATGTTATAGATAGGGTTTTTCCAACTTTGCTGCATATCTCGGGCATTTTTTGGAATTTTTGCACCAAAGTTTCAACATGGGGTTTTTGGGACCCCTTCTCATGAATGATGTCACTGTCATGGCTTTACTTGGGCCCGAAGGGTGATTTCGCAGCCACTGTGCAACATCACCTTTCGGGACCAATTAATGAAATGACACTGCCACTGTTCATAAGGTGGGCTCTCAAAAGCCTTATTTTGAAAAATTTGGTGGAAAATTCCTAAAATGACTGTTTGATGAACGTGCCTTGCGCAGTTCCTACGCATGCTCGTAAGTTCGCGAATTTTCAATATTTTCACTCCAGATTTTCAACATTGCCATTTTACCACACCTTCTTATGAGCAGTACAGCTGTCATTTTTCACATCCCACCCAAAACGTGTTTCCACCCATGTAGCGCACAATGGCGCAGTCGGTGTGTGAAATCAATGTATGGGACAAATTATGCAAATCACAGTGACACTGTTCATGAGCAGAGGTCTTAAAATGGCTATGTTGAAAATTTGGTGAAAAAATTCCTAAAAATGACTTTTATGAGCATGCGTTGCAGAGTTCCTACGCACACTCGTAAGTTCGCGAATTTTCAATATTTTCACTCCAGATTTTCAACATTACCATTTTATAACACCTTCTTATGAGCAGTACAGCAGTCATTTTTCACATCCTACCCAAAACGTGTTTCCACCCATGTAGCGCACAGTGGCGCAGTCGGTGTGCGAAATCAATGTACGGGACAAATTAAGAAAATCACAGTGAAACTTTCATGAGCAGAGGTCTTAAAATGGCTATGTTGAAAATTTGGTGAAAAAATTCCTAAAAATGACTGTTTTACGAGCGTGCGTTGCGCAGTTCCTACGCATGCTCGTAAGTTCGCAAATTTTCAATATTTTCACTCCAGATTTTCAAAATTACCATTTTATAACACCTTCTTATGAGCAGTACAGCTGTCATTTTTCACATCTCACCCAAAATGTGTTTCCGCCCATGTAGCACACAATGGCGCAGTTGGTGTGCGAAATTAATGTACGGGACACATTAAGGAAATCACAGTGACACTGTTTATGAGCAGAGGTCTTAAGATGGCTATGTTGAAAATTTGGGGAAAAATTCCTAAAAATGACTGTTTTATGAGCATGCGTATCAGAGTTCCTACGCGCGCTCGTAAAGTTCATAAATTTTCAGTATTTTCACTCCAGAGTTTCAACATTGCCATTTTACCGCACCTCCTTATGAGCAGTACAGTTGTCATTTTCCATCTAGCCACAATGTGTTTCTGCCCATGTAGCGACAATGGTGCAGTCGGTAAAGTAAATCAATGTATGGGACACGTTGAGAAAATCACGGTGACACTGGTCATGAGCAGAGGTGTTAAATGGCTATGTTGAAAATTCGGTGAAAATTCCCAAAATGACTGTTTTAGAGCACACGCTATGCAGTTCCTACGCACGCTGGCAAGTTTGCGAATTTGTATTATTTGCACACCAGATTTTACCAGTGCCATTTTACCACACTTCCTTATGAGCAGTACAGCTACCATTTTTACATCTCGCCTAAAATGTGTTTCCCCACATGTAGCTCAGAATGGTACAGTCGGTGTGCGAAAACAATGTTTGGGACAGATTAAGAAAATCACAGTGACACTGGTCATGAGCAGAGGTCTTAAAATGGCTATGTTGAAAATTTGGTGACAAAACTCCATAAAATGACTGTGTTACGAGTGAGCATTGCACAGTTTCCACACACCCTCGTAAGTTCATGAATTTGTAATATTTTCAGTCCAGATATTCACCAGTGGCATTTTTCCACACCTCCTTATGAACAGGACAGCTGTCATTTTCAAAACATGGCCAAAATGTGTTTTCACACTTTCAGCACAGAAATGCATGGTCGCTGTGGGAAATCATTGTTCGAGACAGATAAAGAAAATCACACTGACACTGTTCATGATCGGAGGTCCCAAAATGCCTGTGTTAACAATCTGCTGTAAAAAAATCCCCAAACTAGTTACATTACGGGTGTGTGTTGCACAGTTTCTACGCACGCTCGTGACTTCACCAGTTTTTTTAAGATTTTCACACCAGATTTTCAACATTGCCATTTTTTACACCTCCGTATGAACAGTACCGCTGTCATTTTTCACATCTTGTTCGGAATGTGTTTTTGCACCTGTGGTGCCAAATGCCATAGTCACTGTGCAAAAGCAGTTTTCGCTAACAAACTGATATTGCCACTGTTCATGAGGTGGGGTCACAAAAAACATGTTGAAAATTTGGGTGGACCTCCAACAGGCTCTTCCTGAGGTGTTAGGGTTTCCGGCCGTGGCGCTCCACCCTGTGAGAATGACAGGCATCAGGATGTGACTTGGGATTCTGGCCTGTCATGCTCAATACCATTCCACCCCCACCCACACCCTGCAGCCAGTGAGGCATCAAGTGTGCCTCGGACTCTTCGGCCCAAACCTCATCCCATTCTCCTATACCGCACCCATCTCACCATATTTCCTGATGGAATGGGTGCGTAAGGCCAAAGACCCTATACACACTGTGACACTTGTCAGTGTCTGCAGGGTAGGGTGTGGTGAAATGGCATGGCCTTTATGCCTGATGACCCAAAGGCACAACCCAATGCCTGTCACTCTCTGCAGGGTGGTGGTGGGGTTGGCTTCAGTTCAATACTTCGCTGCCATTCCTATTATGCAGCTCTGTAACTTCTACACTACCAATGCCAATGCCAGCAAGCAAACATTGGGCATTGACAAATGCTTGTTTTGTACATTGCAGTGCTGTTTACCTTTTCATTTACTTGATGAGAGCACCACCTACTGGTGCATTCACTCCTAGCAAGAAGGACTCTGCTCTCAGGATGGAAAATTGCTGCCCCCCTCCCCAGATTCTGAATAAGATGTGGAATAAAGTGAGAGCAGACCACATGGTATTGTGTAAACATTAAATGTTTGATAAGGCATCTTTCTCTTGTTTTTTTTTTTTTGTTTTGTTTCGTTTTTAACACCAGTATTTGTTAGTTGGCAAAACATTTCCTAACCTAGTGTTTTTTGTTGTTTTTTATAGCAAAACTATATTTCTTTTTTTTTTTTTTTTTTATGGAGATGTTTCTGCCCCTGGAGCCTGGTCAGCCCTCTCTGCTCCAGCTTGCTGTCCCAGCAGCCAGCCTTCCCTAATACTTACCAGCTACGATCCTGGATTTACTCCTCCCATGGTAAATAGCGCCCCTTTAGAGCGCTGTAAAGTTAGGCCAGGAGCACCGGGCGTGGCATGGGTTGGGAGTGGCCCGGGCATCATCTGCCAGCTGCCAGATCCGTTTTTCCCTGATTGTCTTGTCCCCTTGGCTGATGGTGTGCAGTGATGCAAGCGCTTTAAGCTACCCCCCATCTCACATTGCTGGAACACTTTTGGCCCTACCACCACAGCTCCACATGGTGGAAGCATTGTAGCAGTGTGGCAAGTCCCCCCACCCCAGGAAAGGAGAGCAGTCCATCGCATGCTGGATCCGTGTTAGTTGAGCGGTGGTCTTCCTTTTTTAAAATCAGCACTCAAAAGTATAAAAAATAGCCTATAAAAACTGCCACCATTATAGTCTATGGAGCGCCCGACCATACTGTTCTGGTACTGGCATGTGTCCACATATGGATGTATGAGCATTTTGGCTGCCAGCCCCAGGGAGCAATTTTACAAGCATTTTTTCTCTAAACACAAGAATAAAAAAAAGGGACAGGTAAGCTGCTGTATATGTTTGGTGGCTGGGGGACTTACTAACTAGAAACCTGCTCTTTAACTTGTATAGCACTACTTTTGTATTTGTGCATTGTTCTCATTGTATGTTTATTGTGTTATGAATTGGGGAAGGAAAATGCCGCATCCTGATTGGCTGGGACCAATGAATTGTGGGAGCACAATGCACAGAAAAAACAAGTCCTGCCAACCAGGATGCAGCACCTAATGAAATACAGAATAATACATGGGGCTGTGTGCTCAATGAGAATTTTACACACACCCGAGGTGTTGGATGCTACATATACCCTGAAAACGAAGCTCATGGGGTTTATGTAGGCATCCAACACCGAGGGTATGTGTAAAATTTGAGTTTCACACACAGCCCCATGTCTTGTTTTGTATAATTGCTGGGTATCGTTTTTTCACCACAGCAATTCTATAAAAATAAAGGACGTCCCTGTGCCACCAGCGGTCTGGTCGGGGAGGGTTCATCGCAGTTGGAGGCAGCTGCTGAAAAAAAAGTTGCCTTTTTTTCCCATTTTTTTAAAGCCCGGTTTAAAACATTTTTAGCCCAGTGATTTTTTTTTTTTAAACTTACCGCCAAGTCCAAGTGGTGGTGGAGTCTTCAGCGGGAAGGAAGGAAGGTGGCCAGTGCTGAGAAAGGGAAGAGCTACAGCTGGCGATGCGGAGAGCAAGGGAAACATAGTGCGTGTTCAGAGAATTATAACCGGGTTTCCCTTAGGGAAAAAATAAGAGTTATTATATATAGGATAAAGTGTGGGGTGATGTGTGTAACGAGACATTGGGTGTATGTAAACTTCAGGTTTACATACCGCTCCATATTTTATTTTATATATTTTATTTAGTTATTTGTACATATCAGAATTACAGTCATTTGAGTCATGGACTCTTTTCCTAAGGCTCCTTGTCAAAGAATACAGAGACATTCACAGGGTTACATAGTTCCATGGACAAACACAGGGTTACATAGTTTCAGAGAATACATCGTTACATAGTTACAGTACAGACAATTTGTACAGTCAGGTTGTAATGACAGTGTACTTTTACATGAGATAATGTCATTGGCCTATACAATGCGGTAGCTAGGCAATTAGTGTGAGAAATGTAAGTGGCAAACTGGAGTGATGTAGAAATTAGCTGTCCCGGGGACATTGTCAAGTAGGTTGTGGACTAGCAGTTGTGTCCACATGTAGGAGGGCCAGTAAGGGATGGGAACCAAGAATGGTTATGCACACCTACAGCAGCGAGTGGCGAATAAGTGGTTCCTGAGAGCAATTTTGAAGGGGCCAATTTTAGGGAGGTTGGTGATAGTGGCAGGGAAGGAGCTGTACCAGGATGGGGCCCTGTTGCAAAAGAACTGCTGTGCAAGTGTGGTCCTGGCTCTAGGGACCAGGAGGGTAGCCTTACAGGCACTTTGGGTGGAAACGGCAGGGGTAGCACAGTGGAAAGGGGAGGTCACCCGGGGGAGGGGGGGGGGAGACCAAGGAGTATTTTTTTGGTCAGCAGACATGACTGGTAGAGGAGCCTCTCCTCAAAGTTAAGCACGTTGGCAATGGAGTATAGTGAGCAGGTGTGTGTGCATCTGCCAGCAGCAGTCAGAAGCCTGCAGGCCTTGTTGATGGACAATTTGACTTTATTAAGTGCAGTGTTGTCTGTGGCTGCATATCTTGGAAGGCCACAGTCCACAAGGGGCAAAACTGAGGAGGTGTTAGCCAGCCAGAGCACCTTGGGGGTAGGCAGTCCCTGTGGTGGTATAACAGGCCAATCCGTACATTCATGGTGGAGGAGAGGGTGCTAATGTGGGAGTGGAAGGTAAGGGTTGGATCAAAGGTAATACCCAGGTATTTATAAGAGGACACTTGTTCAAGGGGGTGCTGAGTGCTGGGAAGTAGCTGGAGGGGGGTGTTTCTGGCCCTGTTTTGGTGATGGGTGAAAAGCATAGCTTTTGTTTTTCTTAGATTAATGACCAGGCTGTTGGTTAACTAGGATCTGCAGCTTATCCATTAGGTAGGGAAATGGGCAGACTAGGTGGACCAAGCGGTCCTTATCTGCCATCAAATTCTATGGCCAACCTGTGGTCTATGAACCATTGTTCTGTCTGGTTGAAGGAGAGCTGGAGAGAGACCTGAAGGGAGGCTGGGTTTGGGTGCAAAGCAAATAGGACTGCATCGAGAAGTACCGTACCAGCACAGGAGCTGGGTAGCGCGTTAAGGTAGAGGCTGAAGACAAGAGGGCCCAGAATAGAGCCCTGGGGACCCCAGAGTGGACAGGGTGCTGTGAATTTTTACACACTGGGACCTGGAGGACAAGTATATGTTAAACCAGGAGAGGGGCCCTGGGGAGAGACCAAGTTGGAGGAGGGAGTCAAGCAAGATGGAATGGCAGACTGTGTCAAAGGCCTTGGAGAGGCAGATGAAAACAGCTCCAGCATGGTTGCCAGAGTCTAAGGCAGAGTGCAGGAAATTGGAGAACTCTAGGAGAGAAGTGGTGGTACTATGGCCCGAGCGGAATCCATGCTGCTCCCTGCACATAATGTCATGTTTGGTCAGATATTCTGTGAGCTGATCTACCACTCTTTTTTCCAATGCTTTTGAGAGTGGGGGGAGGATGGAGATCGGACTGTAGTTACTGGGGGAGGAGCAGTCTCCACTTTTGAGTATTGGTGTGATGACTGCCATTTTCCAGGCAAGGGGGTACTGACCCAGACGCAGTGAGCGATTGAGCAAGTCTGTGAGTGGGGCAAGTACTGCATCCAGTACCTGGCGAAGGAGCCTGGTGTCCAGTTGGTTGTTGCAGGGACTGGTGCCATTGAGGGCTTTAGTTAGATATGGCCTGGCTTCTTGTGGGGATATAGTGTGGAGGTAGAAAGGTGGATGGTGGAGGATGGGAGGCTGGCGGGGGGGGGGACTTGGTTAAAGAAGTTGCTGGGGAGGACTGAGCTGAGGTTGGAGAAAGTGGTGTTTAGGCAGTCCGTGATGCTTTGAGGATCCGAGGTGATGGAGCCATTGACTGTGAGTTGGGATGGTGGGTGGTAGCGCGACTTCCCATTCAGTTCTCTTATGTTATCCCAGAACTTCCGAGCTGTCCCCCAGGAGGACGCCAGGGCGGCTCTGTAATATTCAGCCTTAGGCTTGTGAATGGCCCAGGTACACTTATTGCTCTCTGTGTTATATGCTTGTCTGTCTGCTGGCTTACCAGATTCAACAGCTGTGTGCCATAGGTTGTTCCTCAGTTTCAGTTGCTGAATGAGAGATGGGGTAACCTATGGCACATTTTGTTTCTTGGTATGGGTCTTGGAGAGGGGTGCAAAAATGTCACAGGCCTTGTTAAAGGAGCAAATGAAGAAGTCAAGCACCAGGTCAGTATTTAGAGTGAGGTTTATGGTGGACCAATCCAGTTGGGCAGGATACAGTTTGAGTTTTTCAAGGTTACCGGGGCGAAGGCACCGGCGGAGGATGTCCTGGGCACTGGTTTGCGAGTGAGGGCAGACCACATGAAAAGAACTGTGAAATGGTCACTGAGAGAGTTTGGGAGGACATTGATATCCAGAACTTTATGGGGGTGATTGGTTAGAGTAATGTCCAAGAGGGTATTGGTTCCATTGGAGGGGTTGCACCTGGTTGGCTGAGAGACTAGTTGGGACATATCGAGGGCAGCGAAGGTGTCTCTGGTTTGGGATGCTGAACTGGCAAGCCAGTTGATGTTGTGGTCCCCAGAAGGCTCATCTCAGCCTTATGTGGCAGGTTAGTGAGGTAGTCAGAGAGCGAGAGAATGGCTGGGGTTTGGTTCCGTGGGGGAACATAGGCAACAGTGAGGATAAGCGGGGCCCTAGAGGGGTCTGGGGTGATTTTGAGGGAGATGGCTTGTGCCCTATGGTTCAGCTTGGGTGCTGGGAGGGTATGACCCAGCAGGGTGTCGCGTATATAGAAAGCACACCCACCCCTGTACTTGCCCACTGGATCCTCCCTGAAAAGAGTGTACCCAGGGAAGGTGATGTAGGAGTCTGGGGTCAATTCTGAGAGCCAGGTTTCCACTAGAGCTAGGATATTCAGTTGGTGCTGTATGACCCAGCACTGGAGGGCTGCAGATTTTTTCAGGAGGCTGCAGATATTCATTGAAGCAATGCGTAAGCCAGACACGTGGTGACCAGGCTTGGCTTGGGGACATGGGGCCAGGGTTTGGGTGAATATTCCCGGATAGCATGAGGAACAAGGAGATTACCCTTATCAGGGCAAGATGGCGTCTAGTACCTTTTGTGGTGTTAAAGGACGTGGACCTTGCAGTAAGGGAGCAAGGGATTGGCATGGTGCGAAGCATGGGGATGGCGAGGAAGAGAGGTGGCCAGGGGGGGTAGGAAGGGAAGAGGGTGGGGAATGTCTGTTGGTGGGGGTGTGACCAGGGTGGGGGTGGGCGGGTGAGGCGGGTGATGTGGAGCACAGAGGTGTCACTGGGAGGAGGGGTGAATGACCAAGGTGAGGGATGGCATGCACCAGTAGGATCAGTATGGCCAGGATATATGGGTGAGCAAGGATACGATGGTATGAGGAGTGGGAAGGCTTTGACTATGTATAAGATTGACAAGTAGCCTACCAGAAATGAGCTGGCACAATGGTGCAGTGGTAGGCTCTGGACTGCCACGAACGCACCAAGTTCAAACCGGGGTGCCTGAAAGCCTAGTCTATACACCTGGGTGACTGCAGCAGAACTGCTGGGGGGGGTCTGGAGGCTAGAAAAGAGGGGTGCAATAGTGACTCCTTGTAGCCACAGGGGAGGACTTGAAGAGGGTTGGGGTATAAGGATGGCTGGTTTGGGAGAGGGCTAGGTAAGGCAAGAAATGAGAAAAGATCAAGAGGAGTGGAGTAGTAAGCCAAGTAGAGTATCAGACAGAGAAGTAGAGTACAACAGGGAAATTAGAGAGGCTTGTCTGCTGGGAGTACTGAGGGACGCACCCACTCTAGTGGGCAGTCAGTATAAGCTGCACATGGGAAAGTGGGGACTTGGGTAATAGCATAACAGGAAGTCACATGACAGGGTTGGTCCTTAAATTGAGGGCTGGCCTTGGGTGGGAAGGCAGTCGAGGCAATCGACGCGCAGTGTCAATGGGCTAACACCCCCACCGAAATAAGCTTGTGAGGAGGCTCATTACCCCTTGCAGCCTCTCCGTGACTCCTGCCCCAGGTGATGTTGCTGTTGCTGTGCTGGGCTTGCTAGTGGGGTGGGGGGATCCCGGGAGGCCTCTTGCAGCATCTTGGTGACTCCTGCCCCAGGTGATGTTGCTGTTGCTCTGCTGGGCTTGCTAGTGGGGTGGGGGATCCCATGAGGCCAAAATATTCCAAGTTTAAATGCTGAAAATACCCTGATGTTCTCTCTGGGGCTGTGCTTTGTCCAAGGAAAGAGTTCATCCGAGAGGGGATTGCTGGGTTTCCATTTTTCGCCTCAGCGATGATATAAAATAAAAAAAGTTGCTGTGCGGCCACGGTCCGGTTAGGTGATTGCACGCTGTCATCTTTCAGTATTTATTTAATCTTTTTTTTTTTTACCATTTTGTGGGTACCATTCAAGTTCAGTCTTTGTGGTACAGTGGTACATTTTGTTTTATTTTACATTACTTTGTCGAGTCTGAGTGGCGGTTCTGTCTGTGATCAGCGGTTTGGTGAGAGGAAGCGGACACAGATCGAAGGCTTGTGAGGAACTCGGCCGTCTTGCATGTGCAGAGTGAGGGAAATCGTGCATGTTTGCCGTGAATAAACACTCCTTTATTATGGCAAATTACGCCACGGTTTCCCTATGGGAAAAAGGGGAAGTCAGTTATTATGTCACTGTAACAGTCTTTAGATTGCTCATTATAAAAAGGCAATCTTTTTTTTTTTAAATCAGTTATCCACAATAACATCAAATATCCAAAAGGCAAAAATCCCCTCATACCAGTTAACATCAGCATACAGCAAACAAGTAATTTCAGGAATTGTTCTTTTATTTTGTTTCATTATCAAGCTCATTTACTTTTCAACACGCTGCATCTGTTTTTCACATTGCTACCCAGTCCCCAAATGCCAGCCAATTCTCCTGCTCATTGGCTCTCATAATCATTAATAAGCATTATTATTTGTAACCAAAAAACTGCAGATTGCAACAAAATACAAAAAAAAAAAAAACTTGTCCTGAAACTGTGGCAGTGGCTTACATGTCATTAATAGTAACTTGTAACTACCGCTTCCCTCACTCAGCAGAGGCAGCCCAGCTAAACACAGACCATCAGTATTTTTGATAAATCTCACAGCTGCAGAAGGTAGCACACTGCCGGCAGGACCGTCAGAAAAATTGCAGTCTTGTGACGGCCTACTGCACTGAGCACATGTTAATTACCAGCACTGCAGGGCATCCTCTACCCTGCTCTAACAACAACTTCACTATTTAGACTTGACTGTTGGTTCAACCACTCATACACTGTCAAACTGCATAAATTTCAGTATTTATTTGTTTGGGGCGGATTTGCAGCTTAGTAATGACATACCCTACCTCCTGACTCCTGAGTCATGATCGAGCCCCCATTTTGACTAAAACTACTCGATAACTGCTTGATTGTATAATTAACCGCTGCACTGTATAAAAGTTTTTGCGTCAGAACAAAAGCACAAGTGCAGCACAGATGTTTGCGCTGCACGTGTGCCTGCGTCAGACACAGCTGCTGTTATATTCAGTCAGATAGCAAGCGGCACTATCTGACTGAATAACGCTGTGTCAGCACAGTGCAAAGTGCAGCTGTGCTGCCCTGGCACAGACCTGGGCTCTGTATTACCCACAGGGAGTAGCTGCAGTGTTCCCGAAATGGGATAGGTCCAGGACCCCTGTGGACTAGATTCAGCCCGAGCATGCAGATGAACCTATTGGGCATGCAAGGAACTAAGGGGCCATTTGCATGTCCATTATGGGCTCATTTGTATGGGGTTCAGCAGCCCCTTAGCACCAGTGCCACATAAAATGTAAGGCCTGCTGGTCTAGTGCAACCCCCCCCCCATCGCTCCTCCAAGCATATGTTAAAATACCCTAGTAGTAGTCTAGTGTGACACCTCCATCCCTGAATTGCTCCTATCTACACATACCCTGGTGGTTTAGTGTGACCCACTGTCATGAGATGCAAGAAAAATTGTATGTGGGGTTACTGCACTACAGTATTGGTTTTACACCTGATATGGGGCTAGAACCTATAACGTTCTAACTCTAGATGAGGGCATGCAACCTGCTAAGTCACTGACACTGTGCTGTCTTGCAAGAAAGTATAGAAACAGATACACAAGCAAAATCTTGATAAATTCTTACCTATGTCTTGCATTTATAAAGGGAAATGTCCTTATTTTGTTCCCTTGTGTTTATTAGTTTCTTGACACAATTTTAAGAGAATTTTATTTTCAGTTTGCTCTCCTTTTTTTTTTTTTTTTGTATATTCTTTTTCTGCTCTGAAGGTCAGGGCATTCTTCCAGAGTACCCACTCAACTAGCTGCCAATACTCCCAGTCTGAAACCCCCTGCATCGGTCTCCCTCCTGACACCATAGCTCGTCCAGCCCCCTGGATCACCACCACCCCAGGAGAGGGCCCACCCACCCACGGCGGCCTTTCTGAAATTAGAGGGACTTACTGTGAGGTCAGGTTGGCCAAGGGAGATCCGATGCGGTTGGGTCAGACCGCGGAATATGGGCAGGTGCCTGCCTGGAGTCTCCTTCATCTCCACTGGTCTCCAGGGATTTTTGCATGTTTTGTTTCCCCCGCAGAGCGTGGACATGCCATGAAGTCTGAGCACCTCCATGCTGATGTCTACCTCTGCTGTGCCCCCTTACGTGGCATCGCTCATGCTGGGTTCCTGATCTCCATCGGGGGCCGCTAGAGAGTGATGCAATCCCTGGAACCCACCCTGGGAGGGCAGAGCAGTCCTCCAGATGCTCAATCCCTTCCCTCCCCTGCCAACCCCCGATGACCTGAGTCCGCTTCCGAACCCGGGTCACTGGGATGGCACGAGGTGTGGCATCCAGAGCCTCAACCCTCAGTGCCACTGGGCCAGCCCAATTTGCTCTCCTTTAATGAATTTGAATTCACCCAGAGGATTTCAATCTACGTCTCTTGATTCATAGTTTTGCCCTCTAACCTAGGAGCAGCATGAAGACATTTTCTTTTAAAAATGCAAGAACTATGTAAGAATTTGACAAGATTATTGCTTGCATATCTGCTTCTATATTGTTTTGCAAGAACAGCACAGTGTCAGTGGCTCAGTGGGTTGCATGTCCTCTAGAGCCAGAAGGTTGTAGGTTCTAGCCCCACATCAGGGTATAAAACCAATACTGTACTGTGCTAACCCAACACACAGTTTTTCTTGCATCTCCTGATACTGCCAGGGAATTTTCTTGCATGAAGCAAGCAATGTTTCTTGCATTAATTTTTGATACAAGGAAAATGTCACAATCCTTACATATTTCTTGCATGTTACTGTTACATAAAATATTGCACATAGTTTGCATATGCCAGCATATATCCTTGCATGTTGTACCAGTCAAAATACTTACAAGGATCTTGCCTGGTTTTTTTTTTTTGTTTGTCTTTTTTTAGTAAGTGTGGGCATTGTACTGTCACAGTGCACATCCAGGGGGCTGAAGGCATTCCTCCTGCATTATCATTCCTCACTATGCCCGTGGGTGTTCATTGTGACAGCACAACGCACACCCCATTGTGTCTTATGGCTTACTTATTATTCATTTTGCTTTACCATTTTTGGTACTTTTGCATTACTATTGATCGTGCTGTTATCATTTGATGTTACTGTTTGTCTTCCCAACTGCATTCGCCTTCCCCCAGGTTGCTCCTGGAAATGAGACTCCTTTCAGTGTGCCTTTACAGATCAACACACTTCAAATAAATAATAAATCTTGCTCATGTAGTGCGAACCTCATTGGCTGGGGGAGGATGGTCAACATGCCACTGCTGTGATGGGGTTGTCATGGCCCTGCTGCTGTAGGTCATGCTAGTGCAATGAGCAGCTGCATGCCCCCCTCGGCCTTTGGCAATAATCTTGGAGCTTCAGTGGCGCAGGTTGGAAATCATTTAACAATTGGAGCTTAGGTCTCCCATATGGTAGGCAATCATTTTACATTATATCATTTTTAGAGGAAAACTTCATGTGAAAACAGTATCAACACTAACCTGCCTTTACTCAGGTCATCTTACGAAGCAAGAAAGGGATTCTAAAAGTGACTATAAAAAAGGTGCTTTGCAGGGACTTGCTCATGTTCTGGAACCACAGAAATAAGCCAGTTTCTTGCCTGACTAACATTTGTGGGCAACAGTGCCACATTTTTTTTACATGATATGCAAACTGGCTCTTTGATACCTATGGCTACAATCCTGCAATTAACATTTTCATTCTTTTAATCCCCCCTCGCATTTCTGTTTTATTGGATTTGATCAGTAGTTCCATAGAATATACTAATTTCAAACTTTTCTCCTTTTTTTTAATAGTTCATGTGCAACACTGAGGATCTGTACAGCTGTGTGGCTCAGGAGTTTAACATCTCTTCTGCCATGGTGAATGCATGTCACGTCAGCTGGTCCCAATACAACTACAGCTTGGGCACTGTCGAGGGCTTCTGTGGGAGCAGGTCTCAGAACTGCAATTTTCCAGAGGTAAAGGGCCGATGTTGAAACTGTTCTGACCCTAGATTTTTCATGGTTTCTCTGGATCATTGACCAAAAAAGGCAGCATGAAGCAAAGAACAAAAGCAGCAGGGGAAGTTAGACCTGCTCATGCCTCACCTGGAACTTTAAGAAATAAATGGATTGAAGAAGTATTGCTCCTCCTGTTCTTTGCGTCACACTGCCTTTTTTGTTTCTTGATATTTGGGAGTGGCGTACTTTGACTGGCGGTGGCATGGGGACTGAGTTACACACGAATGCACATTCCAGTTTGTGTGGTTTCTATAGATTGTCCATGGTTTCCATGGAATATAGCATGGAAAAGGATATTAGAAACCATGGACTATGTGATCATATTTTCAATGGAAATGATGATAACACTGACATGGTCTTACAAGGTCCCCATTGGTGTTTTCCATGGAAAGGGGAACAGAGAATGGGACAGCATAAAATAGCATGCAATCTCATGGAAAAATGCATTGTTCCAATTCCATGCTGTCAGGAAGTATCTATAAAGGGTACGGCTTTTAATTATGGAAACCATGGAAGCCGTTGTAAATGTCATTATGATTTCTGTGGATGTAATAAGATCACTGAGTGTGGAGTCCTAACAGATTCAACTAGTGACCACTGCCTGGTATTTTGTAAGTGGACAACTAAACTAGTGAGGAGCTCTCCTCATTAAATAGAAACCAGAAATTTAAAAAGAGTTAATAGTCAGATAATGAACGAGGCCTGTAGATAAATTGACTGGTCCTGTTTCGAGACACTTGATGTTGATGGTACATTGAACAAATTTAGTAGGCTGTTCACTCAGGTAATGGATAAAATTGCCCCAAAAACAAAATGAGAATTAGAGCCAATAAAAAAACAAATGGGTTACTTCTGAGCTCTTGGAACTGATGAGACAAAGAGGTAGAATGTGGAAAAAATATAAGGCGGACAGGGATTCAGTTACAGTACAGAATTACAAATCCTTATGATCTAAGTGCAAAACTGAAATTAGAAAGGCTAAAAAAAAACAGGTATTTTTTTTTTTATCTCAGAAGAAGTTTAATTCTCTTGGGGATCCCCAAAAAACCTGGCAAATGTTAAACTGCCTATTAGGGAGGAAATCAAATTAAGGTAGTATTTCATTGTTTGATGGAAACAATCTGATTAGCGATCCCTCTATTGTGGCTGGGATATTTAATAATAATTTTGGAGATCTGGATAGTTTTAGGAGCACTTTCAACATAAGTCCAATTGTTGACCCCCTTAGAAACAGTAATACTAATCACCCTGAATTCTTCGGATTGTCACACCTCTTTTTAGTTAGAGACTATGTTTTAAAATATAACCCTCGTCCCTATATTGGTCCTGATAATATAGCCTTTAAGCTTATTAAGTTGGGAATTGATGAATTGGCCTCCCCTAAAGCATATTTATTTAATTTCTCTGGCCTGGATATTCAAACTGCGCCAGGCTGTGGCGTAAGCCTGGGCGCAGCTCAACTTTGTTGCGCAGGGGTGTGGCCTGGGCGATATTCAACGGAACTGCGCTATGGTGCAGCAGCTTTGAATATCGTATCCTGGCCACCCCAACTGTGCATGGTGCAGTGGCACTGTGCCAGCGCAAGTGGCCAGAGTGGAGCATGGAGATGCGCTGGCACAAGTGCCATTGCGCCATACACAGCACCTGCGATATTCAAATGGGGTCATGCAAATGGGGCCATAATTCATGCAAGGTGCACAGGGGTCCATTTGCATCTCATTATGGCCCCATTTGCATGCCATTAGCATGCAGGTGCGCCGATCCCCGACGACTTGCGCCTGGCGTCCTGCCAGGCAGTAGCCGTCGGGGACCGACGCCCCCTGCAGCCCGATCGCGGGCATTCCTGTAAGATAAAAGAAAAACTTTCTAATGTCCCTGGTGGTCCAGTGGACCTCTGTGTGCCTGATCATGGGCATCAGTACAGTCCTTCCCCCCCAAGTCCAATAACCCTGGCGGTCCAATGGACCGCACTGAACCCGATTGCGGGCATCAGTAATAGAACCCCTCCAAGTCCAATATCCCTGGTGGTCCAGTGGACCGATTGCTGCCCAATCGCGGGCATCTGTACCTCAGCAAATACCCCTAAGACCCTGGTGGTCTAGTGTACCCTTCACCCCACTTGCCCACTAAGCCTAATCACCCCGCTCCTCCCCCCTGTCAGCTGGTTGACGGCAGCACTCACCCACTGCCGCTGACAGCTTGTAGGGCTGCACCTTGGTTCATCAACGTGAGCCAATGGCGGCAGTCGATACTATAGTCCAGATATGTGAATGAATTCATTCACATATCTGACTGAGTAGTAGGCGGGTTGCACGCCATTGGCTCACGCCAGAACCAGTGAGCGCGGCAGCCTCACCGAGCTGTGTCAGGCGGCGGGTGGCAGGCGTGGGGTGCTGCCGCCTCACGGCTGACAGGGAGGGAGCGGGCGGTGAGGCTCAGTGGGTGGGTGGGTGGGGGACTACGACCACCAGGGTCTTAGGGTATTTGCTGAGGTACAGATGCCCGCGATCGGCTCAGTGCGGTCCACTGGATCACCAGGGATATTGGACTTGGTTGGATTTCTACACGGATGCTCGCCAAGGGCGTGGGGGAGGCCACCAGGTGCGGCAGGAATTGAAGCTGGCTACCCGCTGCGCAGCTGCTGTGTTGCGCCCTGCAGCGCGGCAGCTCACCTGTGGGTGGCCATCACTTGTTCCTTTTTTGTGGCGTAACTTTGTGCAGGCGCAGGTAGGGGTTGTGCATGCATGACTCTGCACATCCAGGGCTGAATATCGGGCTGTGCAGGTTATGCATGGGCACGCCCCCTACCTGTGCCTGCATACATTACTGATGCGCTCCGGCGCATCGGGATTTGTGCGGCGCACTTTTCCCTTTTGAATATCATGCCGGGGCGCATCAGTGGGTTGTGCATGGTGCAACACTGTTGCGCCATGCGCAACCCTTTTGAATATCTGGGCCTCTGTGTGCAATGGGGTTTTTCCCAAAGATTGGAAACTTGCAACTATAAAGCCCATATTTATATCTGGTAATAGGGAATGTGTTTCCAACTACCATCCAGTTTCATTACTGGCTCCTTCATCAAAAATTCTGGAGAGGATTATTTTCAATCAAATAATTGACTACTTGGAAAAATATGATTTAATGAGAAGTTAACAACATGGTTTTAGATCAAAGCATAACATGGAGACAGCCTTGGTGAGGTTCATAAGTTGTGTGCAGAGTGCCATTCATAAGCGGCACTCCATTGCGGCAGTATTTGTGGACATCACCAAGGCCTTCGACCTTGTAGATCATGGCTTATTGTTAGACTCTCTTTTGAAATTACATTTTTCAAATGATGTTATACAGTGGTTTGATAACTATTTGGGTAGCAGAAGGCACAGAACAAAAATCTTAGAAAGCATCTCAGATTCTCTGCAGATTAAATGTAGGGTGCCACAGGGCTCAATTTTGAGCCCTCTTCTGTTTTCATTATTTATGAATTCTGCCCCCATTACTTGTAAAGAATCTGAGATGACTTTATATGCAGAGAATGCAGTCTTTTTATGCTGCGACACAGTCTGAGGATGCTCTGAGGACTGCGCAAAATTATTTCAATTTTTTTCAGGAATGGCTTCTGTCACAGCGTATGGTGTTAAACACTAAAAAACAAAGGCCATGGTCTTTTCTGGACCACGTAAAAAAAGAGAACTGAATCCCTTGATAGTAGATTTAAAAGGAGAACCTATTGAAGCAGTTGAATGTTTTAAATATTTGGGGATTATTTTGGACAATAACCTATCCTTTGAACTTCATGTCAAAAATGTTATTAAATTGGTTCATCAGAGACTAGAGCTTTTGTTTAGAGTACGAACCCATCTTGTCCCTGAGTCTCGTAGATTATTGGCACACCATCTTTTATTTAGTGTTTTTGATTATGGATTGAGTATGTATTCGGCCACTAGCAACAACATGTTTGATATATTAAAAGTTGTATAAAACAGTGCACTAAGATTTATGACTAATTTGCCAAATAGGAACCATCATTGTAAATTGTTAAAGGATGCTGGTTGTTTATCACTTGAAAATAAAGCCAATTTAAAGATGGGTACCATGTTACGTAAAGAAACATTAAGTCAATTACCTCAGACAGTCCTATCATTGTTTCCCAGAGCAATGAATTTGCAAGGGACTAGATCCCAGAGAAAATATATGTATAAAATTATTTTTTTTTTTTAAGTGATTGGGCAAAAGTCAATGTTATATAGTGCATCTAGATTGTATAACTCTATACCCAATGAAATTGCCAATTGCACAAACATTAGAACATTCAATACTAAACTTAAACATTGGTTGTTATCGAGGAATGATTGCACATGCACTTAAAGGGACACTGTCAACCTGTTTTGCATCATATTATTTCTAGTTAAAAAAAAACCACATTTTGTAGTTGCTTGCCTTCTCTAAAATTCATTAATGTTGCTGTTTTCTTTGTCTGTATCCTTGTTTAGTAGAACTGAAATGCATGATAATGTATATTTATAAACAACTTTGTTTTGCTTCAAGTCCTGAATCAGTTCTTTTGGAATATTTCCTAAACATTAGAAGCACCCGCAAACAGCGCAGTCACTCATGAGGCAGTAGCCACCTAAACTGCCACGGCATCATTAGTGGCCAGACTGTGTTGGAGATGTTCCGAAGTCCAGGAAAGATGCAGTGGGAGTTGATCAAGGAATGTAAACAAACCTGTTTAGGTGTGGTAACACCAGTATGGTGGGCAGTCTGTTTTTCACTTTTTAAAAGAAAAAAAGAATCTGAATCAAACTACTAGCTACATCAACAGTCCTTACAGAATGTCAGCAAACATAAAATGTGTGGGTTTTTTTAAACAAGGGACACTTTGAGGCCTAAGGGGGTTGACAGTGTCCCTTTAATATTTGTTGTTTGTTTCATTAGTATTTGACATCATTTTTATACTGTTTTTTGGGTCTATACTGTATTGTATTCATGTTATGTGGCTTTTTTAAATAAAAAAAAGTGTCGCTTGTGAAAACGGGCAAAATTGCTCATCAGTTTACAAGAATAAAAAATAAATAAATAAAGATGTCCATGGCTTCCAATGTCAGTTTCCTTGGAATCTATGGAAAATATAGGAACAGATTACAAGCTCCAGGAATCTGTGGTATCTCATATATAACGGATAGCAAATACCGTGGTTCAGACTGGGGTATGACATCTGCCCCTAAAAGTGAGCTAAACCAAATAAGTTGTTTTGTTTGCTCATGAGAGAAGTGATATTTTCTGTACAGGGCACACTCACTAATCAGGCTCAATATTAGCAAACACCTTATTAAACTGACATGAGAATGGCAACAGATGAGATCACACACACATTGCTTTACCCCCAAAGATATTACATAAGAAAGAGGCTGTGCCAAAAGAGGGTTAGTGTGGTAATGGGTGTTAAATCTGACATTATACAATGGTGTGTGAAAATCCTGTAACCTAATTGGTCAAAACATGTCACATGACCATGGGTAAATCCTGCCTAACCCACAGCTGAGGAATGGCATTTCTAAAAAAACATTAACACATCTTACATTTATTTCACACATGGGCCCATTATATAATCACAATAAGGCACTCCAGGATGTGAGTTATTGGGTGATTTACCCACTTCTTGTGTGGTTAAGTCACTCAGCTGTGCCTCATGACACACCACACAAGGTGTGGGTATATCCCCAGTAACCCACACCCTGTTGAGCTTTATTGCTTAAATGATCATTGGTAGCTACTGTAGGTTTATTTAATTTATTTTTTTTGCACCAGTGGTGGCTAGGGGGTTGTCGAATCTGACCTGACTATTTTAAACATGTAAGTTTGTGAGTGAATGAGGTACGTAAATTCTTGTGAGTTTATTTTTCAGACAGTTAAAATACAAACGTATTCTGCTTGGAACATGTTTAGAGCATGGACGTGTTTTTTTCTGTTTGAGTGTGTGTTGGTATACACAAGTGGGAAGACCGTCATAACTAAGTTGTGACAAGAGTGCATCAGTGAGTGAGGAGTTATCGTATACTAGTACAGTAGAGACAGAAGAAGGCCATAAGCCCAACAAACGTGCCCCTACTCCCCCGGCTACCTCTCGGTGGTAGTATCCCATAAGAAAGCCTCCTGACGCATGAATATCTAAATATTTTTTGAATTTGTATTCTGGCAATGTATTTCTGATACCCACAATCCCCAGTAGAAACTATGTTACAGTTGCACTCTGTGGCCCCTAGTTTTATAGGTACAGTTTTTAAAATCTTACACGGAGGATCATCTTAATTCATCCTCTGGTAGTATATCTAACAATACGAGGAGGTCACCTCTCTCTAATCATCCTCCTCTTGAGACTGACGAGGCCTGTATTATTATTGTCTGGCTTGATATGACTGCGCTGCAGTACTATTACCTTCCTTGTGGCCCTTTGGATCCATTTTAGTTTAGCTATACAGTATCCTTCTGAGAAGAGACCCATAACTAGGAGCAGTAATCCATATAAAGTAAGGTTATACTGTGTATGATGTTGCTCATCAGTGGGATAAGTAGCATACCTTACTGTGGAGCATGGGCTTGTTCTGTTTTAAGTTTTGATAAGACAAAATAGCATTTTCAGGATTTTACTCAGGGGCAGAACGCTGACATCAGCAGTATGAGGGGGCAGGCGGGGGATTTAAAGCTGTTGCAGGGGATAGGTTAACTTGACTAGAAGAAACAATGACAGTCTTATCCAGCAACACTTTATATGTGATTACATACCCATTTCCTGCATTATTTTCAAAGGCCCATGCCATAAACCTGTCCAGCTGCCCTCTGGACTCGGGCAACCCTCAAGCTGCTTGGAAAAAAGACAAAGGTTGGCCCCACACAAGTGATGCTGCAACTCAATCTGAACATTTATTCTCTCTGCGTTCCCCAGATTCCTAGAGAAATTTGTATACTCACAAGTCTCAGCCTTCCTAAACTATATTAACTTACGTTTCCCTACTTAATGTGGCCTCAGACTTAGACATTTGACCACCACTGCCCTGCTTTGGGTAGGAGCCAGTGTACAGGTTCACTTTTATTGACATTAGATCACTGCTTGATAAACTCAGTGCTGTTAGTAATGGGGAGGACTCTATAAGCTGGTTCACCAACCAGTATTGTAGGTAAAAATTTCAGATCTTCTTCGGGGGTATCTCAGTCATCGGGTCATGCTGTAGGAACTTCACTATCAGTGAAGCAGGATCCACGCAGAAAATTTTCAGCAGTACAGCTGGGGCCGCCTAAGCTGTCGACGTCCATTGACGTCATCAACTCTATAAAGGCATGAGGGGCCCCGCTCCCTCCTCAGTTCTTTCCCAGTGTTGACTTGTTTGCATGGGTCTCTGCAGAAGCTCTGACACAGTTTCACGCCATTTTCGCCTATGGCTTTTCTTACTTATTGCTTTTAGAATCTCTTTTTTATAAGAGATTCATTTATTTTGTTTATGTCAAGAGTTAATGCTTCAGCCTCTCTCTTCCGTCGCTGCCACTGTGGAAAGAAGATTGCCTCCACAGACAAACATTTTCTCTCTATCTGCTGTCTTGGGCCTGACCACGAAGTTTCTGACTGTGAGCTCTGCCAGAAGTTTAATCAAACAACCCTCAGGTGATGCAAAAGGCTTTAAAAACATTTTCTAATGTAACAACAGGCAGCCAGTTCCATAGAAACAGAATTTGATGGCAGATAAGGACCACTTGGCCAACCTAGTCTGCCCATTTCCCTACCTAATGGATAAGCTGCATATCCTAGTTAACCAGCAGCCTACTTCTTTCTACCCCCCCCCAGAATTGCCTTATGACTGTCCCATGCATGCTTGAATTCAACCACTGTTTTTGACTCCACAACCTCCTCTGGAAGGCCATTCCATGCATCCAAAACCCTCTCTGTGAAAAAACACTTCCTTACATTACCTTTGAGTCACTTCACCCTCTGTCATCAAATTGTGCCCCTTGTTCTTGCACACCTCTTTTGAAAGATGCTACCCTCTTGGACTTTGCTGATTCCCTTGAGGTACTTGAACGTTTCTGTCATGTCCCCCCCTCCCTCCTTTCCTTGAGGCTACATATTAAGCTCCTTTAGTCTCTCTTCATATGTCTTCTGGTGCAGACCCTGCACCATTTTAGTTGCCCCCAGGCGGGGGTCCGCTGTGGTCCCACCGCCTCAATCGCTGGCCAGATTGTCAAGCTCCTAGGCCTCAAAAGCCTGAGATAAGTCTTTAGGGAAAAGTTATAAAAAGGACAGCAATCAGGACCACTCCCTCCGGTGGTGGTCTTGTTCCTCAAATGCCTCTCCTCCTTCGTCCAGGAGTTCCTTGTCCGCTGCTGCTGCACCAACACATAAAGTTGCTGTCTAGGTCTCTGTGCCCTCCAGACTCATACCAACAGTGCATCCGTCCGATTCACAGGGTGGCCAGTCATCGGCCCCTCCTCAGTTGATGACAGGCTTGTCATAGATGGCCCTCCTGTCGAGGCCTGACCCCTCTTCTACCCGGGCTGCAGACCTGTACCATTGACCCCCCCATCGATGCAGCCTTTGATTGTCATTGACCTGAATGAAATCCTCACCAAGTTTACATATGTGATCGTTCATCAATTGGGCACATATAGGCCCACATCACCAACACCATTGACTGCAGCTTCATTGTCAATGCCACCTTGTAGGCCATGGGAAGCTCCCCACAAGCCATCTTTGATGTCTCCGGCATCAGACCTGGACTTAGAAGAGGTTGACGTCAAGAAGGAGTACCACCCTGACCTAATTCTCCCTGATGAGGGAGAGAAGGGAGAGAAGGTAGAGGAGGTCTTTACCTCAGACAGGTCCACAGCCATCTCTGTCAGTGAGGATTCTCTTAAGCACACCCCCAGGTCTCCTCCTGAGGATCCCACATTTTTCAGTGGGATGAAACAATTGTCCTAAGCCATGGGTTTCCATACTGAGGAGGAAGATGTCACCAGAAAGGATCTGGTGGACTATCTGGAGATCCCAGAGTCTCCTCTAAAGATCATTCCTCCTATTTTACCTGCACTGAGGAATGCTGCTGCTGCAGCCTAGTACAGGCCAGACATGGTGCCAGCTATGCCCTGCAGGGTGGATAAGCTTTAACATGCCCCCAGGGTTTTCCTTACAATGCTGCCCAGCTGGAAACCGATTCAGTGGTCATTAATGCAGCTCATGACAGGTCTAAAGCACCTAAGCACCTTAGTTCTCTTCCCCCTGACAAAGAGTCATGTAGAATTTACCTTTGGGGCAAGAGGGTTTATGCCTCCTCCACCCTGGGGCTGAGGATTGCCAGTTACCTGTCTCGTATGGTAAAATACCAGAACTCCAACTGGAGGAAGGGCAAAGCTGCCACTCAAGCCCTCCCGGATAGCACACAGAAGCTGGAGGTTCTCAAGTGCTTGCAGGCTGCTGAGGATGTTAGCAAGCACCTCCTCAGGGCCTTTTATGATATCTCAGACACTATTGCCAGGGCTGCTGCCACTGGCATCTGCCTACATAGGCACTCCTGGATGAGCGTCTCCAGCTTTGCTGCTGATGTTCAGCAGAAGGTGCTTAATGCCCCTTTCAGTGGCACTAAGCTCTTTGGGCTTGATGTCCAGGACATCATCAATGATTTGCAGGCATCAAGCAGGGCTATAAAATCTGTCCACTTCCTGTACCATATGCAGCCTAAGGGTAGACAGCACCCTCCCTTTCCACCTGGAGGGATGCAGGCCTATACTGGCATGATGACCTACATCTGTCCAGGAGGGGAATCAGGATCCTAGGTGATAGGTTTAAATGCTTCATTGGCAAGCATTTTAAACTAGCCAAGGGGGGAGGCACTGGAAAGGAGCAGGGACATCCTAGCTCACCCCCCCAAAAATCAGGGTACTAAGTGAGATAGACACCAACATAGAGATGTCGATAGGGAGAAGCGCAGGGATAAATGGAGAAAGTGACAAACACAATAAGGACAGGGATGGGGCAAAAAGGGGTAAGGCCATCAAGAAATGGAGGGTAATGAGCACCAACGCCCATAGTCTGGGCAACAAGCTCCCTGAACTGGTGGCCTTGATGGAAGAGGGATGCCTGGATATCGTAGCAGTCACAGAAACATGGTACACAGAGAACCATGACTGGAATGTTAACATACCAGGGTACACAACCTACAGGAGAGACAGGGAGGACAAAAGGGGGGGAGTAGCTCTCTATGTAAGGGAAGGGATAAAGCAACTGAACAAAAGAGTAAACAGGAGGAGAGGAGGCACTGTGGGTCACCTTAGAGGCTGGAAATGGCACCACAATCCGCACAGGGGTTGTATACAGACCCCCATGTCAGGGGAAGGGAATGGACAAGGATATGATAAAAGGCATACTTAGGATGGAAGAGAAAGGGGAGATACTGTTGATGGGGGACCTTAATATGCCAGATGTTGACTGGAGCACCTTTGCTGCAGCCACATCCAAAAGCAGGGCCATTCTTGATGCCCTACAGGTGGCATGCCTCAGACAGCTAGTTTTGGAACCTATTCATGAGGGAGCAATCTTAGACCTCATACTTTCAAATGGGGACAGTGAGAGGATCTCAGATCTAGAAGTGGGTAGCCATTTGGGAACAAGTGACCACCAAACAGTTTGGTTCACGATAAACTCAGCTACAGAGTCAAGCCATACAAAAGTGAGGGTTCTGGACTTCAGGAGGGCTGACTTTGGCAAGATGGGAGAGTGCCTTAGAAAAGCACTAGCAAACAGGCTAGAAGGAGTGATGGAGCAACAGTGGAGAAATATCAAAACTGCCATCACAGAGGCAACAAGCCTTTGTGTGAAGCAAATAAACAAATCAAAATGAAAGAAAAAGCCACTATGGTTCTCAAAAGAGGTAGCAGTGAAGGTTAGGGAGAAAAAGATAGCATTTAGAAAGTATAAGGAAACACAGAAGGAGCAGGACAGAGAACTGTACCAGTTAAGGCAGAAGGAAGCAGGGAGGATAGTCAGAATAGCAAAGGCCCAAACTGAGGAAAAGATAGCCAACTTGGTTAAGAAGGGGGATAAAACCTTTTATAGGTATATCAGGGAGCGTAGAAAGACAAAGGGAGGGATAGTGAGGCTGAATAGAATGGATGGTGGGTGGGCAGAGAGTGACAGTGAAAAAGCAGAGATACTGAATGAATACTTCTGTTCAGTATTTACAAAAGAGGAAGGGGGGGAGGTGCCTAATCCAATTAACAGAAGCACTCTGGACAGGGGGGTCGATCCCAGTCCTTTCACACAAGAAAGGTTTCTGAAAGAACTCCAAAAACTGAAGGTGGACAAAGCAATGGGGCCAGATGGAATTCACCTCAGAATTCTAAAAGTATTAAGAGAGAACTAGTGACACCACTGACTACCCTTTTTAACAAATCATTTGAGGATGGTGTGGTACCTGAGGACTGGAAGAAGGCTGATGTGATTCCCCTTCACAAAAGTGGGACCAAGACAGAGGCAGGAAACTGCAGACCTGCCAGTTTGACCTCTGTGGTAGGGAAAGTGATGGAATCACTTCTGAAGGAAATAATTGTTGAGTACCTAGAGGCCAGTGGGGCACAGGACCCAAGGCAGCATGGGTTCACAGCGGGAAGGTCATGTCATATGAATCTTATTGATTTCTTTGATTGGGTGACCAAAGTAGTAGACCAGGGAGGGGCTGTGGACATGGCCTACCTAGACTTTAGCAAGGCATTTGACACAGTCTCACACAAAAGGTTAATAGTCAAATTAACCAGCCTGGGAGTGGGTCCCAGGGTGGTAGCCTGGGTAAAACATTGGCTGGACAACAGGACACAGAAGATAATTGTAAATGGAGTCCACTCTGAAGAAAGAGGTGTTACTAGTGGGGTACCGCAGGGTTCAGTCCGGTCCAGTCCTTTTTAATGTCTTTATAAGTGACATTGCAGAGGGACTGGAAGGAAAAGTATGCCTCTTTGCAGATGAGACAAAGATCTGCAACAGGGTTGATACACAAGGAGGCGTGGAAAGGATGAGAAGGGACTTGGCAAGGTTGGAGGAATGGTCAAGTATGGCAGCTTGGATTCAATGCAAAGAAGTGCAAAATAATGCACCAGGGAAACAAAAACCCAGGGGAAGATTACACAATGAGGGGGGGAGGTAGTAACAACAACAGAAGTGGAAAGGGACCTGGGGTAATCATATCAGATGACCTTAAGGTTGGCAAGCAATGTGAGAAGGCGGTAGGGAGGGCTGAGGGGATACTGGGATGTATAAGGAGAGGCATTGCCAGCAGAAAACAGGAAGTTATCCCCCTGTACAGACAGTTGGTGAGACCCCATCTGGAGTACTGCATCCAGTTCTGGAGACCCCATCTCTGCAAGGACATAGAATGGAGGCAGTTCAGAGGAGGGCAACTAAAATGGTGCAGAGTCTGCAAGAGAAGCCATATGAGGACACACTAAAAGAGCTTAATATGTATACCCTTGAGGAAAGGAGGGATAGGGGAGACATGATAGAAACGTTTAAGTACCTCAGTGGAATCAACAAAGTCCAAGAGGGTAGCATCTTTCTGAAAAAGAGATGTGCAAGAACAAGAGGACACAATTTGAAGATAGAGGGGGGACAGTTCAGGGGCAATGTGAAGAAGTATTTTTTTCACAGAGAGGGTGGTGGATGCATGGAACAGCCTTCCTGAGGAGGTTGTGGGGTCTAAAACTGTGGGAGAATTCAAGAATGCATGGGACAGACATAAGGCAATTTTTGTGGGGGGTAGGAAGAAATAGGCTGTTGGTTAAATAGGATCTGCAGCTTATCCTCTAGGTAGGGAAATGGGCAGACTAGGTGGGCCAAGTGGTCCTTATCTGCCGTCAAAGTCTATGTTTCTATGTTTTATCCAGTAGACCTGGTGCAGCCTCTCGGCCCCAAGGCAAACAAAGAGCTTTCACTGCCTTGCCTGCTCTCACCAATGCAGGACCTGCGGCCAAGCATCCATGAAGTGACAGATCAGCCCCATCGGCTGGATCTGCCACTGCTTGACTCCTTACCAGATCCCCCTCTTCTGGTCCCTGACCAAGAGATGGTGGTTGGAGGCCAGTACTCCCCTCCATCTAAATCAATAGAGAACCATAATTTTGGATGCCTGGATTCTGCAAATCATAGCAAGAGGTCACATGCTGGAGCTCATTGAGCAGCCTCCAGAAACTCCTCACTTGCCCTCCACTTAACCCCCAACCCCCGGCTCACTTGTCTGTTCTCCAGGAGGAGGTACAGTCTGTTCTGCACAAGCAGGCCATCAAGCCAGTAGAGATTCTATTCCAGGTTTTTCCTGGTCCCCAAAACGACCAGAGATATGAGGCCCCTTTTGGACCTAAAGGACTGCAATCTGTACATCCAGTACTGAAAGTTCCAGGTGGTAGCTTTGCCAGGCCTGATGCCCCTTCTCAAGGCAGGTGACTGGCTCTGTTCACTGAACATGCAGGATACCTACCTGCACATCTTGGTCGTCCCTCCTCACTGGAGGTTTCTCCATTTTCTGTTTCAGGGTAAGTATTGCCAATTCAAGCTGCCCTTTGCTTGTCCTCTGTGCTGCTGGTCTTTACCAAGTGCTTGGCAGCACTAGCTGCAGCCCTTGGAAGGGCAGGACTATACGTCATTCCCTTAAGTGGACGATTGGCTCCTAAAGGCCCTGTCCAGGGAACAGCTCCTGCGGACTCTGGAGAGAACTCTTCAGCTGTTCCTCTTCTTGGGCATCACTGTCAGCCTACCCGAGTTGGTTCTGGTACCATCCCAAAGACTGCAATACATAGGGGTGGTTCTAGACTCGGCACAGGGGAAGGCTTTCCTGACTCAGAACAGGGCAGAGTGCCTTATAACCCAGTCTCAGGAGGTGGCCCAGAGCCATTTTATTCCTGCCAGGGTATATCTGAGACTGCTGGGTCTAATAGCAGTTGCCATTCCTACTGTTCCACTAGCCAGACTCCATATGCACATCCTCCAGTGGACTCTCCGAGTGCAGTGGGACCAATGCATGGAGAAATTAGATCAGTTGGTGCTAGTCTCCTGCCTAGTCCGTAGAGTGCTCCATTGGTGGATGGACTCCTTGAACCTGCTGCAAGGAGTCCCATTCCACATCTCTTCTCCACAGCAGATCCTCACCACGGTTGTTTCTGGTTTGGGCAGGGGAGCTCACCTGGGTCCCTTTCAATCCCAGTGTTCCTGGTCTCAGGTTGAGACTTCCCTGCATTTCATTGTCCTGGAGATGCGGCCAATGCTCTATGCCATGCAGACTTTTCAAAACCACCTTGCTCCGGGTCAGCTGCTGGTGCAGTCAGACAATCTCCGTGTAGTGTACTACATCAACAAGCAGGGAGGGGGGATGTCATTCTTTCCCCCCTAAGCAGGGAGCCATGAGAGTGTGGTATTGGGCATTGGATCATGGTCCGACACTCTCAGTGGTCCACATCCTAGGCATGTTGTACACTTTGGTGGACAGCCTCTGCTGGACTCAGTCCTGCATGCATGAGTGGGAGCTTCTCTTATCCATTGCAGAAGAGTTGTTTGACAGATAAAGTCATTCTGAGTGGACCTTTTTGCGTCCCCACTCAAGGCAAAACTGCCCAATATTTCCTCACTCGATCCAGGGCCTGAAGTTTTCTGGCGAGAGATGCATTGTTCCTTTCCAGGACCGGGAGGTTTCTTTACATAATTCCTTCGTTCCCTGTAATTCAGAGGATCCTCATCAAATTGCAGTTGGAGGGGGCCAGCATGATTATGATAGCTCCATTCTTGCCCCGCTTGATATGGTTTCTCCTGCTACAGTAGCTGACAAGGGAGCTTCCAGTTCCACTCCCCCTTTACAGGAACCTGCTGACCCAGGCTCAGGGGACCCTAGTCCATCCCAACCTTAGGTCCCTCCATCTGCATGCTTAGCTCCTGAGGATATAGCCATCACCAGGTTTGGAGTCTCCAAGAGAGCGGCGGATGTCCTAGTGGCCACCCGGAAGCCTTCCACTCAAGCCATGTATGCCATGAAGGGGAAATGGTTTGTCATCTGTGTTGCCAAACATAATCTGGACCCTTTCACCTGTCTGGTGGGCCAGATCCTGGACTATCTGGTCTGTCTGTCTGACTCAGGTCTCCAGCACTCCTCCCTCAAGGTGCACCTTTTGGCTGTTTTGGCCTTTCATGAGCCCATGGGTGACCATACAATAACTTAGCTGGATGTCTCTCATCCCTTTTTAAGGGGCATGCTGCATATGAAACCCCCCAATCCATTCTCCTGTTCCGATTTGGGATTTGAATTTGGTTTTGGAAAAATTGACCCAGTCTCCTTTTGAGCCAGGCTTGACTTGTGGGCTACGCTTTCTCTTTTGGAAAGCATTATTTTTAGTTGCTATTACTTCTTTCTCAAAGAATTTCAGAGCTTCGGGCCCTCTGGTGCGAGGAGCCTTATTTGATTTTTCACAGAGACAGTGCGTCTTTGTGCACAAATCCTAAGTTTCTCCCTAAGATGGTCTCTGAGTTTACACTCAATCTATCCACCTTTTGTTTTTTCTTCCAGAGCATGCCAATCTAGGGGAAGCACTGCTCCATATATTAGATGTGCACGGAACTTTGAAGTACTACCTGCTTCGCACCAAAGAATGTAGAAAGTCGAAGCAGTTGTTTGTGTCCTTCACCCCAGATAGAGAGGGAGTTGCAGTTTCTAAGCAATGTTTATCCAGATGGTTGGCAAATTGCATTGTGTTCTGCTACAAGTACGGCAAAGAATTGCCTGGAGAGGTTAAGGCTCATTCCACAAGGGGCATGGCTACCTCTGTGGCTTGTTTCCAAGAGGTCTCAGCTGCTGACATCTGTGTGGCTGCCACCTAGAGTACCATCCATACTTTCACCAAGCACTACAGTCTGGACATTGCCTCTAAAGCCTGTGCAGGTTTTGGCAGGGCTATGCTGCAGGGCCTCCTGTCTTAAGTTTATGGTTAGCCTTCCTCCCAGACTGTCTGTCTGCACCTGTAACTGCTTGGGACTCATTCCTATGGTGTGACCTGATGATCGAGGTACTCCTGAAGAAGACAGAACAGTTCTGTAAGAACTAACCGTAACAGTAGCTCTTTGAGGGGATCTTAGTCATCAGATCTGCTTTCCTTCCCACCATCCCCCTTTTGGGACTCTTTACTAGAACTGGCTATCTGGTGTATCCAGCCTTTCATATAGGCCTGGGCAGCTCTATTTCTCTCTCTCTCTCTCTCCCCCCTTGGTCCCCCATGGCTAGAGCTATGCGCCCTTTGTCTCTGGGGGAAAGAACTGAGGAGGGAGCGGGGCTGCTTATGCCTTTATAGGGTTGATGACATCAATGGACATCGAAGGTGTGGGCAGTCCCAGTTGTACTGCTGAAAATCTTCCATGTGGCTCCTTCTTCACCAACGGTGAAGTTTCTATGGTGTGACCTGATAACTGAGATCCCCTCGAAGATCTGCTGTTATGGTAAGTTCTTATGTAACTGTTGTTTTTGTACACTCACTCTTCAACTGCTGTCCCCCTCTGCTCCATTATGTGTGGTCATGTGTCACTGTGTTCTTTTTAATGAATACAGTAGAAATGCTTTATACTTGTATACTATCCACGTCACAGATAAAAGAACTTTCATTTAAACTGTTACAACCACTATCAGAGGCTTTCAGACACATCACTGGTATGTTCTCCATCACCATAATTCCCAGTTGGAATGACAAACGTTAGAAAAGGCAATTGTGACAAGTACTAACAGAAACATAGAAGCATAGACAGTGTCAACAGAAAAAGACCATTGGTCCATCCAGTCTGCCCAGTACCGGTACACAAATGTATACAGGGAGTATGCTTGCCTACACATTTTTCGCCAACTAACAATGGGGCAAACATGCCTGTTCTGTGTCAGTCATATCATGTATGACCTGCAGGAACTCTCCCGAGGGTCTATCTCTCCTTATGTCACTTTGATTGTTTTCCTTGTCAATAACATTACTACACAATGTTACCACTGTGTGGGTTGCAATCTCTAGTTCGAGTTCCCTAAGATGAAAAATTGTGTTCTTTTTCTGTGTTTCTTACTCAACCACATGCATTGAACTTTATTACAATGAAGATTTATTTAGTATACAGCCTCAGATCCAGTTCAGAGCACCATGGTTAGCAGTATGCAAATTCTTGTGTGGGGCAGGCTCACAAGACTCGGCCAGAACAAGTTACCCTAAGTCAGGCTTTCACAGTTATTCCAATTTATACTGAAAGCAGTAAACTACAGACATATTTCCATCCTTTATGGACTTCTCAGTGTAGTGCAGTCACTATCTCAGCCAAATACCAGGTCAGCCCCAGAGGGAAACATACATCCAGTACATTGAGGTAGTGAATTGTCAGTTTTGAAAAGCGCAGCAGCACTGTCTCTCAAGAGGCCTGACTGGACTGATCCCAAATCTGGGCTACCTCTCTAACTAAGGTTTCAGAAAATCTGAACTCCATTTAGCACTTGGGGTCTGTGATTGCCCTACCTAAGCTTAGGAATAAAGTGTTCTAATCTCTATGCCTCTGACCTGCTGTTTTTGTTCCCCTACCCTCCTGTGTTGGCCCCTACTTTACTTTGGCTCTGTCTCTCTTAGGCTTAGGTGCCCCCAACCCCCCAATCTCACCATGTCTACTCTCACCCTTTTACTTCTACCCATTTTCTCCTCTTTCTTATACTCAGGATGTTCTTCAAGTAAGGTATGTCTCATAACTGTATAACCTGCATTGCCTACCATGTCAACTTATGGCACCTGTTACTCCACATGGGAGAAATGTTATCATGTTAAATCTCTACATTTGGCACTTGTTTACGGTCCACATATAAGACGGCTGTAATCTGATGTATTTCTATGCACTTGTTAAGTGTTTTTGTTGTACTTTCAAACATTTGTATTAGTAATTTTGATGCGGAACCTTTAAAAAGAGCCTGGCCCCATAGGTGTATCCTAGTATCTGAAATAAAGATAAATAAACTTCATCTTTCCTGGCTTCTTTTCAAAGCCTCTCCCTCTACTGTGTTGGTCCCTGTAGGCTCTCACCCTCCCCAGACCAAATGTGTCACTAACACTGGAGTTTTGTTACATCAAAAGATGTTGCGTGTATCTATGACAATGTTTTATGATCGTCACTTTCTGTTTCCCATGCTGGCACGATGTGCAGTTATCCTGCCACAAAACAGCAGAACACTAAGTCATGATGGGTTTTGTTTTACGCTATTTCTGACAGAAATATTTAATATTTCTGCTTCATTCTACATTGTTATTGGGCTATTTATAACTGCTGGGTAATTATGTCACTGTAATGTACCAAGGACACAGACACCATAACACAGCTGTGTGTAACCCTCCCCCCCCAACACACACACGCACACACACACACACACACACACACACACAGCAGTTGGGGGGATTATAATTTCAGTTCTGGTTGTGCCATTCTAACCTATCTGGCCAGTAATTGATTGTTTAAGTGTTTATTACTTGCACAAGTAAATTGTCTCAGCTTCTGGAAATTCCGCCCAGAAGCTGATGTTCATTTTGGAACATTATATGCTTAGCTAATTCTCAAACAAGAGGTGCACTGTGTTGCTTCAACCAACCTTGAGCTCAGGTTGCAGGAGCATGCATGCAAAAACCTAGTTCAGATGGCTTAGGATTCCAGCATGTGCTCCACAGGAATTTTGCATCGAATTAGATATCCAGTTCAGAACTCTAGAAGAGAGAGTGAGACTAAGGCCCTGTCCACACTACACCACTTACAGTCTGTAACGGTTCCAAACCGTTATAGACCGGAACCGTTACAGTGTGTCCACACTGCCGGCAAACAGTTTCGATAACGGTTTGGAACCGTTACAGCCTGTCCACATTGGTGGGTGCCCTGTAACGTTACAGTTGCACCCTATCCCACAATGCAGTTAGGCGTGCTGCACTGAGAATACTGGAGCTACGCTCGCGTCCACACTGTAACAAGTAACGTTACAGGGCACAACCGTTGTGAATCGCTGTTCAAACCAATTTCATAAGTGGTTTCAACAACGGTTACGAAAACGCCTTCTGTAACGTTACAGATGTAAACGCAAACCGTTGCGGTAACGGTTTGAGCCCTCTGTAACGTTACAGAGGCATAGTGTGGACAGGGCCTAGGAATCTAAGCTCAGAGACTGTGAAGACTTACTGGCTACTAGGAGACTACAGTTCTGGTAGGCCACAGTGTGTGCATACACCAACAGTTTGGAGGAAGCAGTTTAGTTCAAAACTGAAAAGAATAGGCATTTGAGTTGAACTGGGTGAGTTTTTCCCAAAAGACTGTGCCTCTCGGGAACTCCCAACTGTCAGCAGCTAGCATTGCCACTTCCTGAGTGAATGGTGCTGTGGGGCCAAATCACAGCATATCAGCCGAGAGAGAGAGAGAGGGGGAGGAGAGCAACAATCAAGCCACTGATCTGGGTGCAGGTGAGGGAAGGTCATCCCCGTTGTTACCTGGTGTAGGGGAAGGGCAGTGAGGATCAGTGGGCTGGAAGGGGAGAGTGAGCGAGTAACAGAAAACTCCGGAGGAGACTGCAGCTTTGTCTAACCGCCAGCTCTGCAGATATCCCTGCCTCTGTGATGGGAGAAAAAGTCAGAACCCTTTTGAGCCTGCAGTCCTGTGAGTAACCTGCAAAACTTATCTGGTGTGTTACCCACCCAACATTATCTGGGAGCTCCCTAATTCCTTAGGGGAGACCAAATCTGTTGCACCAGCCTGGTTGAGGAGTTGATCAGGACTGCCAGTGGATGGTGAATTGTGGAGAATATTGTACTGTGATATACTGCTACCCCTTTTTCTCCCATTTTCCCTATTGTCTCCATGTCTTTTCTTACCCCTTCCTTTTAACAAACTGTTATATGTTATGCATTATATTTCTTTGGGGCATTGTTGTTCGTGCAGTGTCATGGGGAGGGACTGTGTGGTCCAGGACAACATGGTAGTTCGGGGGTATTTGCCTAAAGTTCAGCATCCAAGCATCCCTTATTGCTATACCCCAGGTGGAGGCACTGACTCAGTTAAAGATTCAAGTACCCAGTGTAGCACAAAACCAGTAACCCAGGCTGGCCCACTCGGAGAAGAGGAGAGGTACACCCCAAGTGCCTCTGGCAGATGCTACATATGACATTACCTTGGAACCTAGCCTGCATCAACATTCCACTGGGCAGATACCAGCCAGTTGTTTTGTATCAGTTTAAAGAGACTTATCAGTCTCAGCTGTTGCACTGGCTGGATCGGTGCCCAAGGGTGTAGGCAGGCATACTGTCTTTACACAGTTGTGTACAGTTTTGTTGAGTGCCTGTCACAAACCATATGGCTTTCTCTTAAAATTACTATTCTAATCTGCAGTATTTGAGTTAATGTAGGACACTGGAGAGTGTCTTTGTTTAAACTTCCATTGCTTACGGGACAGATGTATGTATAACCTATTTAGAGACCAGAGGCGTCATCTAACAACTATCTGATTTGTTTGTAAGGGGGCAGCAATTGGAGAGGATGTGTACATTTTTTTAATGGGGGAAGCTGTTGGAGCTTGGGGGCCCAGTACTCAAAAGTGCATCTGGCAATGGTGCAAGTGGCTACACAGCGCAACTGAGTTGCGCTGGAGCAACAAAGGGATATATTCAAAAGAGATGTGCCATGGCGCAACTCTTCTGAATATAGCAAATAATGCACGCGGTGCAACTACAGTGCACTGGCACATCCCCCAGACAGGTCTGAATACCAGGACTGGGAATGCTCCAGCGCAACTAAAGCTGCGCTGTGCACAATATCCAGATATTCAGATTTGGATATGCAAATAGGGCCATTATGCATGCATTGCACAAGTGGGGTCATTTGCATGTCATTATGGCCCAATTTGCATGTGTTGTGCAGGGCTGGCCAGCAAAATGTGCCTGGCACCCTGCACAGCATTCGGTCCCTGTACCAGGGACCACAGTAGTACCCCTTCCTCAACCTGTAAGCCCGAGTGCCATGAGATGTGCCAACATATCTTCCCTGGTGGTGCAGTGGTCCCCCCCCTCCTGCCCATTACCTTCAATTGCCATAAAAAATTAATACAAATAGCCCTGGTGGTCCAGTGGTCCTCCCCACCCCTCCTGTATCTCCGATTGTCATGCTGAAATGTAGACTAATATCTGTGGTGGTCCAGTGCTGCCCCCCACTCCCCTACACACGGGACCCCCAGCCCACCCAGCTACCCTCGTCATCGGCGGGCAGCATGCCCGCCCGCATATCACTGCAGCTGCCTGCCGAATGACAGCTTACAGTAGTTACTGCAAGGTCATTGGTCCACACTGTGGACCAATGGGCTACAGTGCATCTATAATAGTTTACAACCTTGTGAATACGTTTGAGAACTATTACAGTATGCACTGCAACCATTGGTCCACAGTGTGAACCAATGAGCTGCAACAACTACTATAAGCTGTCATTCAGCGGCAGCCACAGTGGTATGCAGGTGGGTACTGCTGCCGATGACGGGGGGGCCTGGGTGGGTTGTGGGTCCCGTGAGGGTGGGGTGGGGGGCACCATTGAACCACCACAGATATTAGTTTACATTTCAGCACGGCGAGCGGAGCTACAGGAGGGGTGGGAGTTTCCACTGGACCACCAGGAATATTTTTATTCATTTATTATGGTGATCGGAGGTACGGGCAGGGAGAGGGAACCACTGGATCACCAGGGCTATTTCTAGTACTGATATGTGGTGATCAGAGGTACGCGAGGGGTTGGGGGGGTACCACTAGACTACCAGGGACATATGTGGGTACTTGTGCACGGTGTTCTTGGGGGAGGTAGCCAGCCACGGCTGGCAGCTGCTGTGTTGCGCACTGCAATGCAGCAGCTCACCTGAGGGTGGAGGGCACTTCAACCATTTTTTTACGGGCTCAACTTTGAGCCCAGGTATGCAGCACATCTTTGGGTTGTGCCAGCAGATGCACTGCACATCCCGGGCTGAATATCAGGATGTGCTGTATACACATGGACACGCTCCCTGGAGATGTGTTGCATACATTATCTTTGTGCCCCAGTGCATTGGGAATTGCGCTGCGCATTTCCCACCTTTGAATATTGCCCCAGGGCACAGTTCTGGGGTTGCGCTAGTGCAACTCAGTTGCGCTAAGTGCAGCCCCTTTGAATATCTAGCTCTGTGTGTACAAAATAGAAATTTCTGGCTACTCCCCTGTCAGTGCCTTACCCCCTTCAGCTGCTATTGATGCAGTACATATCTAAAATAATGCAGTCCTTAAAAATTACCAGCCCTTCTAAAATTAGCCCCACTGGGTCCCTTTGACTTTCCGGTTTCTGGGGCTGCCCATGCTCTGCCCCCATGCTCACCAAAGTTGTGATGTGATGCTAGGCAGGGCACGGGGATGAGCACCATTATAGTCTATGGGTGGTACTTTTTGAATTTTTTTTTTTATATTGTAATGGGCAGCTGGTGATGAAACATGAACACCAGTGGACTGACAAGGGTCTTGATAGTCGACCAGTGCCCACGTTTCATCAGCAACTGCCCATTACAGTATAAAAAAAGATCAAAAAGGTACCCCCCATAGACTATAATGGTGCTCAAGTCGTGCTCTCCTAGCATCACATCACAATTTTTAATGAGCGCTTAGGCATTAAATCAGGAAGTCAAAGGGCGGTGGGAGCTATTTTTGCGAAGGCTGGTATTTTTTAAGGACTGCATTATTTTAGATATGTGATCTATCAATAGCAGCTCAAGGGGGTAAGGCACCGATGCAGCCAGTGCAAAACCCATTTACTTTTACTTGGTGGATCTCTTTAAGAAGCAAGCCTTTAAGGTTCTTCACCTTGTTTTGTACTTCACAACCTTTTTCTTCCTTGTAGTATCTCACAGCAGAGATTCTTTTTGTCCTCTGCAGACAGAATTTTTAAATTCAAAATGCGCCTGTTTTTTGCAAGTTAATTGGCTTCCAGCTGTTTTAACCCTGGGACTCCAGTAGCGATCTGGGTATTATGCTAGTCTGCCTACCTAAATAATTTAAGAGTGTGAAATAAGTATAAAAAATTGCTATAAGTGGTCTGCCTTGTACCCTGTGTTTGACACAAGTTGGGATCATTTTTCTCCCTCAAAACAGTCTCCCTCCTCAGCATTATTTGTGTGCTCTTTTCCAAAGGTTAGGTTAGAAATTGTTGGAACACACGTTAGTTTTGGGAAACGAGTCTCTAGCTTGGCTGGCATTCGAAATAACAGTACTTTTTATACCTCCTTCTGTGCCTCCAGGAGTCTCACTCTTTCAGGCACTCATATCTGTGCTGCTCATTCTGCCCACTGGATTTATTCTAACCATTGTTGTCTACCCCCTCCCCCACACAGTGGTGTCTTCCAGTGCATGGGTCAGTTCTGTTTTCCCCAGGGGCTCACCACCTGGACTGTTGCTGCCACTCTTCTGAGCTCCCCGGAACTGCTGCTGGCTTCCTCCCACTCATCTTTGTGAGAGAGCACAGCAGCATGGATATCCTTGGTGCATTCTTTGCCCTTTCAGCAGTGGCTACAACTGCATTCTTCAGTCACGGTCCCCCAGTTCTGGCAGAGGGGAATGGCAGTGTCAGGGCACTCCTCTTTTTGGCATCTACTGTCACCAACCTGACCTGGAGTACATGCTTCAGAGGAGCTGCTCTCCTAGGCTGGCCTGGAGACATCCATGCTTCACCTGCTGCCAGTCAGGTGACGCGGGTTTGGCATGGGCTGCTAGGGGGTTGGCCGGGGAGAGGAGGATCAAGTGTCCCAATGGATGCTCTCCTCCTCCGAGGAGGGAAGGCAGAATGCTCCACCATGACACTGCCACCTAGGTGACCATAGGTAGCGATGCAGGTTAGGAGCAGCAGTTCCGGTCGAGACACTCCTGGCAGAAAATATCAGCCCTTCCAGTGATGTGCACACGTTAAGCCACCACCTCCACAGAGCATCTGTTTGTTGGAGAATGAGAAACAAGAAAAAAAAACTGCCTACAAGATGAAGCCACCTCTCCTCGGAGGCCTTGCACCTACTCAGTGGGCTGCCTGACCTGCAGTGGAGCTAAACTCCTCCCCGGCTTGAGGAACCCAGGGGACTCTGCCACAGGGGGTAAACTGGTGCACAGCAAGGGACAATAAGGTAAGGCCCAGGGACAGTGGGGTGATGGAGCTGGGAGAGAGACTGTGGATAAGGGACAGACTGGGTGACTAGGAAAGAAACAGAAAATTAAAAAAAAAGAGCTCCTATTTGCACCTACCTCACCACTGCAAATGAATGAACCAGATAGCAGCCCATGAGGGCTGCTACAGTATTAGGGGGTTCAGCACTCTATAGAGGGGTAAATAAATAAGGATAATAAAGATAGGAACGTGGATACGGTGCACTATCCACACTGTGGCAGTCTTCCTTTCCCTTTAAATTCAGCAGGAACATCTCCAAGCTAAGCTCCTCTCACCCACCCGGGTGGTGTACTCCTCGACTCCGCCTTGTGATGCCAGATCTAAAGCGTTTTTGTGAGTGGAAGTAATCTTAGCGATGAGGTGTAGGGAATCTAGCTGTAGGTAGGGGCTTGTTAGTAAGTTAGCGTAGGAGGTAGTTTTATTATTTTTTAGATGAACCCGTTAATGCTCTTCAGAGTTTCATTTTCAACATTTTGGCACCATTTAATAGTGGTGTCTGCTGCTCCAGGACTGGAGGTGAGCAGTGACTTTGCAGGGTAACTTGGCTGGAAATTGCTGAGGGAAGAGCTGTTACCAGAAGAAAGAGTCAGAGTGGAATTCACCAGAGCTGATGTCCCGTCATGAAGAAAAAACAGCCAAGGAGCTGGTAAGACTGGTGAATGGAGACCGGAATCTGTCCAAATGTTATTGGCAGTACTGAACCTAAAGACACTCTGCGATGGAACAAGAAGCTGTTGTTGGTAGTTCTGCTGCTGGTTTGCCTCTGGGACAGTCTGTTCCTCTCGTGCGAGTACCATTTCATAACCAACCAGCAAGACTGTAAGTTTTGTTGCTTCCCAGAATAGGTGGTGAGAGCTCCCCTCTGTGGTAAAAAGCTGTGACTTTCTGTGGGAAGGCTGTGTTAGAGTGCTGTGGGATTCAGTCTTCAGAACCGTGTAGTGAGAGCCCTTTTTTTTTTGTTACCAAAAGTCTTCCTCTCATATACTGGTTGCTGCATATAACATCGAGCAGTAGTGTGAGCACTGCAGCGTTCGCCTTCCAAGACTGGACATTGGTCTAAAGCTTAGAGCTCTATTTGCAACTTTAATGTGATTATTTTGGACATTCTCCTCTGCAGTCCACTGCTGGATTCTCCATGTAATACTATCTTATAACATTGTTAACTGTTGACTTGTTTGGGGTGGTTGATACCGGGAGGGGGCTGATATGAAAGGTTGTAGATCAGCAGTTGAATGAGGAGTGTGTATGTTAATTAGTTTTATGTACTAAAATTGGTTGTTTGAATAGGGTGTATGTGTAAGGTAATAGGCTGAGTGGGGGGGTTATATTTTATGTATTGGTAATTTGCAGGCTTGAGTATTGATTTGGTTGTATTCAAGGTTGGGGTATTTTTAGTGGGGTGTTTTTAAGCAGGGTATTTTTTATTTATTGAGGAATAACTGCAGGATGTGTTTGGGCTCCAGACCCTTTCATGTTACCTACTCAGCGTCTCTGCTGTGTGACCTTCGCCTGTTTACTGACCTCCCTCTTCCACTGCAGCAGTAAGGTGCTGTTAGGAGGTTGGTATCAGCAGGGGACAAGTGGGCTGATGGCAGAGCACTGGGGATACAGCAGGGGTGAGCAGCATTGGGGTGGTTAGGTGCAGGAGGTGCCCTGGAGGTAACACTGGGCCTGGAGAGAGGCCAGACTTGTTTAGTGCCCATCCCCAGGGTTCCCACCAGACCGAGTGGGCAGGTAGCCGGTGGGCCAGCAGACTCCACTGGTCCTTCAGGCAGTGCTATGCAATGTTAGATCGATGAACAAGATTACAGTTATGGCAGACTTGATTTCCTCAGTCAATCTAGCTTGCATCACGGAGACCTGGCTGGGGGACAATGCAGGTCCAGTTTTGGAGGCATCGGTTCCAGCTGGGTACTCCGTAGTACACTTCCTGAGGTGGGAATGCAGGGGTGGGGGTGTGGCCCTCTATTTTAGATCCAGCCTGAACTTCTCCATGCACCCAGTGGGTTCTGTCTTGTCGTTTGAATGCATGGCTGTGCGTGGGGATCCAGGTACAGGTTGCAGGATTCTCCTTGTCTACCATCCTGCTAGGTGCGGGGGAGAATTCCTGCAGGAAGTCGGGGACTTCATCACCAACAGGGTGTTGGAGTCACCTAAATGGTTGATTCTGGGTGACTTCAACACCTGAATTGACAATGAACTCTCACATTTTGGACACAACGTCCTCCAGATAATGACATCACTGTGCTCATACAAGTGGTTGCTTCTGCGACTCACCACCATGGCCATGCCTTGGACTTGGTATTCTCACTGGGGCTCAGGACTGATTCAGTTTATTTGATCCAATCACTGCACAGTGGAGTTCTTGTTTAGGGCCACCCCTGATAGTAGTTCCCCTGTTGAGATCGTCCACTACTGCCCATTGAGGGGATTGTCCCCAGATGGACTTTGGGTGGCATTGGATTTTTCTGGTGTGAGTGCTACATGTGCGGTCGGCACAGGTGAAGCAGTGACAGCCTATAATAGGGCTGTCTCCAAGGCACTCGATGCCATTGCTGCAGTCGGTATATGACCCAGGTCTTCTCACTTGAGATGCATGTGGTTTGATGGGGCTCTCAAGGAGACGAAGACCAAGGGTCAGAAGTTGGAGCATTGCTGGTGGAGGACCCTGTCCGAGGAGGATAAACTGGCTTTGAGAGTTCACTATGGTGATTATCAAAGGGCAAGCAACCATAAGAAGGCAGAGTTCCTGTCCAGGGAGACTGCTGCAGGGAGGAACAGACCAGCTCTGCTCTTTCAGACTGTGGATAGGCTACGTCATCCTACCTATCTGTAGCCGAAAAAAGCATTTTCAGTCACTTTGTGCATAGAGTTTGCTTAGTTCTTCTTTGACAGGATGTCCTCCATTTGGTCCTTGATCTCCCCAGTAGGCAGTCCTTCAGTGGTGGGCCTTGCATAAGCATAGGTACTCTTATTGTCTGGGGTGAGATTCAGCCAGTTGGGGTGGCTGAGGTTGCTGAGGTAATCTCGAAGTTGCGGCCCACCTTTTGTGAACTGGATCCAGGCCTGACTTGTCTCCTAGTGGGATGTGTTGAGGCCATTGGTGCAATGTTCACCAAGATAGTCCAGTGCTCACTCTTGGAGGGGTTCTTCCCCAACACCTCGAAGGAGGGACTGGTGAAGCCCCTTCTGAAGAAACCATCACTCAACCGTGACATCTTGGCAAATTATCGACCTATCTCCAACCTCCCCTTTCTGGGGAAGGTTGCTGAGAAAGTGGTGGCTCTGCAGCTTGAGGCACACCTCGCAGCCTTTGACATCTGTGAACTGTTCCAGTCTGGATTTAGGGCAAGGCATAGCACTGAAATTGCATTGGACAGGGTGCCAAATGACCTCCTCAGGGTGAGAGATAGAGGAGATCGGTCAGTTCTCGTTCTCCTAGATCTCTCTCCTCAGTGTTTAACACTGTGGACCACCTTGTGCTTCTGGATCACCTTAGATAGTATTGTGGACTCACCGGTACTGTCATCAACTAGTTTGAGTCCTTTCTCATGGGCAGAATGCAACGGTTAGTGATGGAGAATTTCTCCTCCTGTCCGAAGCTCCTGCCCTGTGGAGTTCCTCAAGGTTCGATCTTGCCGCTGATGTCATTCACAGTGTACATGCTACCCCAGGGTGAACTCATTAGACATTACAGTCTGGGTTTTCACTGTTATGCAGATGATACCCAGCTATGTATGCCTTTTGGCCCCGGTCAAGCAACGCCGTGGAAGTGCTAAACAGCTGCCTAACCAAGATTGGATGTCCTCTATTTGGTTGCGACTGACCCCCAAGAAGACAGAGGTACTGGTGATTGAGCCTGGTCACCAACGTGATGTGGCTGCTACCGGGGTCAGGAACAGGACTGTTCCTTAGCCCCACTCTTTGATGACAGTTTGACGCTTGAAGCTCAGGTGTCATCCGTCGTCCAGAGTGGTTTTTACCACTTAAGGAATGTCGCCTGGATTAAACACCTAATTCCACCTGATGACCTGCCTGCGCTGGTACATGCCTTTGTCACATCAAGGCTAGACTACTGTAACGCTCTTTACTTTGGGGTCAGTGAAGGGAACCTCCGTTGACTGCAGCTGGTGCAGAACACAGTGGCCAGATTGCTGACAGGTCTGACTAGGTCCTGTCACGTGATCCCAGTCCTGCGAGGTCTGCACTGGCTGTCCGTCAGATGGAGGATCATCTTCAAGGTGGGCTTGCTCACCTACAAGGCCTTAGACGGTTCAGGCCCTGGCTATCTGAGTGACCTCCTGACCTCCCTGTGTGCTCCCACCGCTCCTCCACCAAGGGCCTCCTAGCGGTTCTGAGGGCCAGGCTGAAAACCTTGGGGGACCATGTGTTTGAGGTGGCTGGCCCAGTCCTCTGGAACTCACTCTCCAGATCTCTGAGGGAGGCCCCATCAGTGGAGGCTTTTAAGAGGGGTCTGAAGGCTCACCTTTTTAAAGAAGCCTTTTCTAACTAGCTGCAGCACTGATTTTATTGTTATGTATTATTACTGATTTTAATTGTTGTTTGTGTTGTTGGCCCTGTGAATATTTTGTGTGTGTAATTTTGCTATGTTTTTATACTTCTTGTAAAGCTCCCAGAGCCTCCTGGATTGGGCACTGAATAAATAAAGACTTACTTACTTCTTACAGTACTTACTTACAAGTGGTTCATATCTTGCCTACTGGTGCCTCGTCCTCACTGTTGCCCAACCTGTTGCTGTGTGCTGGTTCCTGCCTCAAATGATCTTCTGCGTCCTTGGGTCACATGAGTGCCGACGTTGCTGGCTGGAGCCCTGTGTTTCTTTGGATTACATTAGCTTTCATTTTGGATTACAAAGTTGTTGTTTTTTTTCTGAACATCTGGAGTTTCAAGTTCTTTAAATTGTGCTAGTACACTGGCCTTTTGGGGGGGGCTAAATTGCAAGTTTGCCACTGAAGAAACCAGGCAACATAGGTACCAAGCCTGCACTGGGTCTTAAGTGTAATTCCTGGGTACCCAGAGCCACTGTTTTTTGTGTCATACTTGAAATAATAGTTTTAGTACTGGTACCAGCTGAAGAGCTTACCATACCCTGTGTAGTGTAATTCATCCTTTTGTGCCCCTTGATTGGGTGGATGCTTCATAGACCATGCTGGATCTCAGAGGGAGGTAGAGACACAGCACAGTGTGCTCCCTGGGGGTAGTGCTAAAGGGTGGCAGTGCTCAAGGTGAATTGCAACCACCTAATCCCCTCTTTTCCTCCAGCTTCCAGGCCTGTATTCCTAAATAAAAACACTGTTAATTTGTTGAATTTCTCATCTGTGTGCATGCCCCCTTTGTGAAACCTGATTGAAGTGTTTATTGTTAAAGGTAACAACTGCTTTATTGGTCCCCAGGGTGTGGTCAAGTCCAGTTTAGGGAGGTGGGTAGATTCTGCATCCCAGGGGGTGGTACTGCAGATGAAATCTGGCCCATTTATTCTCTTTCTGGGTGGAGGCATTGCACTATTTCTTTTATGTTCTGGGATAAACCACCTACCACAGGAGAAAGAACGAACCCAACCCCCTCAACCAGGTGGGCCCTGTACAGTCGCCAGGCATGGGTGTAAACTCTGACATAGCGACCTGGGTGTCGTACAGGTGATAGTTTGCAGTTCATCATTCTCCTCAGATGAACCCATTCCACATTAATTTACTGGCTACTAGGAATCATTTTGCCATGTTTTGCGATAAGCGTTCTGCATGCTATACTCAAGGGAGAGGGGGTGCTTGCAACATCCAGTGTTAAGAAACTTTCAAGGAGTATCAAGCGGTGGACCAGACACTGGCTAACCCGATCAGCATAGAGGCAATAGTACAGGTACTACCTTAATTGTCGTAAATAGGTTTCTAGACTGTTTACCTTGTAGTCCCCCAAAACTCATGGGAAAAACCCTATTCGTGATCTTAGATCCTATGATTCTTTTGTCAGACCAGTCAGATTCATGATGGAATCCTTCAAACATACGAAATTTGCCAGCAGATAAAAGCCTAGAGGTCTATCAAGTCTGCTCGAATGTGCAGCTAGCACCCCTTATTCTGCAGCTGTCCCTCCCACCCTTCCCTCCGTTGACCCACCCCCTTGCCCTGTCCCAGCCCCTTTTGAAGCAGTCCACTGTTCTACTGGATACCACTTCTGCTGGTAACGCATTCCACCCAGCTGCCACCCTCTCTAAAAGTGTCTTCTCATCTCCTCCTGAACCTTCCTCTCTCCTCCAGTCTCATATCATGGCCCCGGTGTCCCTCTCCTCCCTTACTTTGAACAGCCCCTCTGTACCTGTCTTGTTTATTCCTTTCATGTACTTAAAGGTTTTAATCATTCCCCCTGTCCCTTCTCTCCTCCAGCGAGTACATGGTCAACTCCCTCAGCCTCCTCTCGTATGGTAAGTCCTCCAGCCCCTTAATCATCTTTGTTGCCCTACGCTGCACCCCCTCCAGTAACTTAATGTCCCTCTTCAGATACAGGTGCCAGTACTGCACGCAGTACTCCAGGTGCGATCTAACTAATGATCTATATAGTGGCAGAATCACCTCCCCCTCCTCAAGGATATACCCCTTGCAATGCAATCCAGCATTTTGTTGGCCTTTGCAGCTGCCTTCCTACATTGTGCCGAGTTGTTCATTGATCCTGTAATGAGCACCCCCAGATCCTTCTCCTCTGTCTTGGCTAGCTGCACTCCCCCCCCCCAAGCTGGTAACTCTTTCTTGGGTTCTGCACCCCAAAATGCAGCACCTTGCACTTTTTGGCATTAAACCCCAGTTGCCAGGTGTCTGTCCAGGTTTCCATCTTTGCCAGATCATCCTGCAACCCTGCCATCCCCCACCGCTCCCATCTTGGTGTCATCAGCAAACAGACTGATCTTGCTCTTGATGCCCAATGATATGTCTGCAATGAATATCCCAAACAACACTGGTCCCAACACTGAGCCCTGCGGAACACCGCTCGTCACTACCCTTGGGGATGAGAGCTCCCCACCCTCCACCATCCTCTGTTTCCTTCCCTGAAGCCAGTTCCCTACCCATCTCACCAGCTTTGCACCCACTCGTGCCTTCTAACTTACTTCCCAGCTTCCCATGTGGCACCGAGTCAAATGCCTTACTGAAGTCTAGATACAGGACATTCACTGCATGGCCTCCATCCAGTTGCCTAGTTACCCAGTCATAGAACTCCACCAAGTTGGTTTGGCAGGATCTGCCATGTATGAAGCCATGCTGTCTGCTGTCCTGTAGTCCTTTGGCCTCCATGAGGGCCACCAACCTCTCCTTCAGGATAGTCTCCATCAGCTTACCCACAATGGATGTGAGGCTCACTGGTCTGTAGTGCCCTGTTTCATCCTTGGGGCCACTCTTGTGGAGGGGCACCACATGAGCCATCCTCCAATCCTGAGGTACACACCCTGAGTATAGTGAGGCATTAAATAGGTCTGCCAAAGGTCCCGCAAGGACCTCTGCCAGCTCCTTCAGTTCCCTGGGGTGGATGTCATCTGGGCATGGAGTCTTGTCCACCCTCAGTGCTCTCACACTCTCCAGGACTCTGCCCTCCATGATTTCCCCATCTGTCACCCTCTCCCCCCATTTCTGCCGTTCATCCCCCTTGGGTATCACCCCCTCTTCTCCTTAGTAAATACCGAGCAGACGTAATCACCTAGCATTTCTGCCTTATCACCCCCTGCTTCCACCCAACTCTTCTCCTCCCTAATCCTTACTATGTGGTCCTTACAGTTCCTTTTCTCCTTGATGTTCCTAAAGAAGTCCTTCTCCCCTTCGTAATGCCTTGTTTCAGCCTGAGCTCCGTAGATGCCTTGGCTCCCCTTACTGCCCGTGTCACCTCCTTTGATTCCTTCAGGTACTCCTCCCTGTCCTCCCCTTCCTGTTTTCTTGTACCTTCTAAAGGCAGCTCTTTTCCTCCTTACCTTTTCCATGACATCCTTGCTCACCTAGCTCGGTTTCTTAGCCCTAGCCTTCTTGCTCTGGGCCTTGCTGCAGGTTCTGGTTGCCTCCACTAATCCCAGCTTTATGAGCTCCTACCTCTGGTTAGTGCCCATACTAGGTTGAATTCTGGCCAGGTACCCTTTTACCACTTCCCCCATCCTCCCAAAGTTGTCCCTCCTGATGTCCAGCACCCTTGTGCCAGATTCCACTCCTTCCTTGCACATATCCAGTGTGAGCCATACTGAGTGGCGATCACTCCCTGCCAGCAATTCTTTCACCCTAAGTTCCCTCACAAACTCCCCATTTGCCAGTACAAGGTCAAGGGTATTCCCTAACCTGGTTGGTTCACTGACCATTTGCATCAAGAAGCTGTCCTGGAAGGCATCCAGCAGTACCTGCTCCCTTCTGTTCCTGGTTGTTGGGGTACTCCAGTCCACTCCTGGCATGTTGAAGTCCCCCACAATCACCACACTACCCTTCTCGCAGGTCCTCCTGATCTGTCCCTCTAGTTCTCTGTCTAGCACCTCCGTCTGAGAGGGTAGCCTGTACACCACTCCCATTCTGAGAGTCCTATTCTTGGAATCCTGGATTTGCATCCAAAGTGACTCCGTGCTACCCTCCTCCTCTTGCTTCCTTACACACTTCAGTCCTTCCCTCACATATAGTGCCACCCCCCCTTTCCCAATCACTCTGTCCCTACGAAATAACCTGTAACCTGGTACAGACAGGTCCCACTCATTGTATTGGGTGGCCCATGTTTCTGTGATGGCTGCAATGTCCACCTCTCTCTCTCTGCCATGAGCGCCTGTAGCTCTGCAGTTTTCCTCCAAAGGCTCCTAGCGTTAAGGGTGACCACCTTTCACCCCTCCCCCCCATCCTGCCCTCCTTTACTAGCATCACCAATAGTACTTGCCTGTTGTCCTTTGTCACCGTTATGGGGGTAAGCTCATATGGCTTCCCAGCCTGTGGTCTCTGCATGTCCCTTACCCACTTGCCACCCCCCACTCCTAGTTTAAATTCCCAGCTTCCTCTATGTACTCCTCCATCCTCTGTTTCAACACTTTCTTTCCCCTCCTCACTCAAGTGTAGTCTGTCCTTGGCATAGAGAGTACTGTCCTCCCAAGTCCCTCCTCACTCCCTCATCAGCCCATACCCTTTAGCATGACACCAGATTCTTAGCCATCCATTAAATTAAATGTATAATTAAATGAGGCTTGTCCCTACCCCTTCTAGCATATTTTAGAATAGATTGTCCCACCCTTTCCGCTGTCATTCCTGGCATGGCCTCCACCCAAATGCGACTATGCCTCTCCCCTTTGCTACCCTACCTGACTCCTCATTGTATTGAGTCCCACAGCACTAAGATTCTACCCCTCTTACTCACTGCTTGCTCACATTCCTCCCCGTCTCTCGCTCCCTGGCTCCTCCTCTTCCTCCTGCATAGTAATCCTCAAAGTAGTTCAGTCTTTGGATTCCCAGGTTTACATGGGCCTACCAGATACATAACTGCATATCCCTGCCTGTGGCTCTGTCAGAGATTCCTGAGGTCATGATTCAGGATCAGCACTTCATTCCCAAACTCTGCCCTTCGGACTGGCCTTGGCCCAAGAGGTTTCACAAAAGTCCCAGTGATGACCATGACCCTCCTACATGATGGGGTCCCTGTGTGTAACCTGTCATTACAGTCTCTTTTCAGCGCATTGTCAGTCATTGGCTCACATACCATTTCAGGGAACTCTACCGATCCTGTGGGATCTTGTCGAAGTGTGAACATACAATATTGTTCTCTACAACCATGTCTTACTATAGGACATTTGGGGAAAATGTTTGCAAAGGTCGGGTCCGAATATTACTATCTCAACTAATAATAGAGAAGCTAATAATAGAGATTCATCAATACTATCAGCCCCCAAATACCTATAGATTCTGGGATCAGTGACAGCAATAGAGATGGTCCCCTGGTCCACACTACATATGAGACTGTTTCAGGTTTAATCTTCTGTCACTGGTTCTGAGTCTTGGAGCAGTATCTGGTTCTGGTGAAGATTCCAGGATCTAAATGCAATTCACCATAATGGCAGGAGAAAATGCAGACCCACTAGAGAGGCTCTCCTCTGCCTCCACCATTCAGTGATGATCCTGTGGACAGGCACTAGCCTGACAAGCTACAATGCAGTATTACTACAGATCAGCTACTGGTGCAGGGGTTGTAGTTACATGCACCAGAATCTCCAGATAAGTGGCGTAAGAATTTGTAGCCATTAACTGGAGTTGAGTCAATCCTAGTTCAGTCCAGTTGAAGGTCAGTAAAAGCCTACACGCAGTGATAATTTCTTACATTAACAAATGAGGTGACACATGAAATGAAATTATGTTGGCAGAGTTACAAAAGTTGTAAACTGGATGGAAGCAAGCCTAGAATCCCTTAAGCAATTCATCTCACAAAGAACCAGAGTCCTGGCCCAGTCAACAGTATTTACACCTGGGGAAATACTTACTGAATCAACAAGTTGTTCAGCATACATATCAGTGATACAGCTCCTTTGACAAAGTCCCCTTAACCCTTGCTGTGCCGCTGGCATGTACAGTATACAAATTCTAAAAATCTATATGTTCTAAATCTTCTGGCAGTCTAATGGTTAATTCCTGAGGCACTACTCAGATCATGACTTCACGGCCAATGCAGGTGTTCAGCAGCATAGGCCCTGAATGCCCTATCTGAACCATGAGACTATTAAACACCTTCCTTTTTTCTACCAATTCTTCTAATTTCAGTCATTCTTGAAAATTTGCTGTTCTTACAGAGAGTTTTGTAATAGCTCTAGAGTAGCCAAGATGATCTTGGGTCTCAAATCTAGTCAAAGTGGCAGTTGGCAACTGTCCAGCTCCCGCCTCAGTGGGATCTCCTGAGCCAAGGACCTGTCATAACAATAGGCTGGAATATCAATTACTTATTATTTTATTATGGCACTTAGCTCTATCTCAAGCCTTACTTTCATGGATCATATAAACAAAGGAAAATTGGCTCACATTTTCCTTATTTCACAACCTACTATATAAATGTTCTGATAATTATGAATAAAGTTTCTGTCACACCCTTGTAGTACATAAAAATAGATGTTATTTTCCCTGCACAATATAACTAATCAATAATAACTGTTGCATACATATAAAATATTGTAAATATTGTAAGAAGCAGCATAAATATAAAACAACAACTTGCAAGAAGAAAATAAAACTAGACAATAATGAACAAAAACACAACTTGTAGTTTTGGAAACTTTTACAAACAATAAAATTGTTCCTGCATAAACTTTAGAAGTCCCATGGTAAAGGTAGTTCCTAAGAATCTAGCTGCATAAATAATCAAAGCTGTTTTTTTTTTTTTTGGTATAAAGATTTCAAACAACGTTGTCATATAAGTATGTCAGAACTTCTCTGTGTAAAACGTATTCAAATAACTCTTTCAGCTGCAAAATGCTTATATACAGTACCTTTGTATAGATTTTAACTTCTTTATATACCCAATATTCTAAATATTAAGACTGTTTTCCCCATGCCACCTCCAGCTAAGTCCAATTAGAATATTAAGAAAATATCAAAAATACTACTCAAGACCATCTGGTTAGTGGCAAGATTTGGTTTTTCTCTTAATTTCAGAATGTTGGTGAGAATTTTTTTCCCCTTAATGGCAAAAGTCCTTTCAGTGGCTGGATCTTATTGTTGTTCCTATCTTTATTCACGCGTGAACCCTGGATTCTGGGACCTATCTGTTATGAACACAGCAATGCAGGCTTGCTTCTTGGCTGGTATAGGCATCAAGAATTAGGCACAGTCCTTTGTTCAGTTTTTGGCAGGAAATTCAAAACAGTACTATAACAACAAAAAATGTCCATTTCATGAACATAGGTTTTCATAGCATCTCAGAAGTCTTCTGCCCAGCCTCTCCAGGTAGTGGGCTTTATTACCTCTGGGTCAGAGAGTCATCACTACATTGCTCTGACATGATTTCAGCAGTTCTGATTCATTCTTGCAAATGAGGTAGTCATGGCTAGGTTTTTTTCTTCTAAAGCTGCACCTTTCTCTGTACTTGTACAATTCTAAGCCCCAAATTAATTCTTCTTATCACTTTAGAATGCAATAAGATGCAGTCTTCAAAGAAACATTTCCAAGCCACGGTCATCAGAAGCAGTCTTGCAAAGTGTCTCTCATGTATGTGACACAAATATTTTCTGAGATAAGCTAATATGAGTATAATATCAGTGCTCACCAAAATCTTTTAAAAACAAAATACTCATTTCACTTCCCATGTCTCAAGCTTCAAGATGATGCATCACTCACCCAAATCCACCTGTAGGAAAATCCATTTAGTCCAAAATATCTTTTAAGAAGAAGCCAGAAGGGGAAGGAAGGAAACATATTCAATTCAGTGCTTTAGAGTAACTGGTAATTGCTGTTTTTCTTTTAAACTTAGATTGTGGACTTTTAGTGACACTGTACTTTCTTTGTTGTCTTTACTTAGAATTGTTTTTGGGCTGTTGAAAATTTAAAACATAGTGGTGGTGTAATTCTGTGCTGTCTTTAATTGCTGCAAATTTTATCTTGGCTTGTCTGACTGCCCTGTAGTTGGGTGAGGGGTGTTAATTGTCTGGCCTCTGACCTCAGCTACGTGATAACTGGAGGTGGGGCTTAGTCAGAGTTGAGGTAGCAAGTGAGTTTTATTTTCTCAGAAGAAGCCAGAAGGGGAAGGAAGGAAACATATTCAATTCAGTGCTTTAGAGTAACTGGTAATTGCTATTTTTCTTTTAAACTTAGATTGTGGGCTTTTAGTGACACTGTACTTTCTTTGTTGTCTTTACTTAGAATTGTTTTGGGCTGTTGAAAATTTAAAACATAGTGGTGGTGTAATTCTGTGCTGTCTTTAATTGCTGCAAATTTTGGCCCCCCCTCCCTTTCCCCCAACTCTTAATTATATGCCCTGTTAAATCTGATTGACAGAAGCTAAACACAGGGTATAGTAAGGGGTGTGAAGTAGGAGGGGCATAAGGGGGAAGAAGCCCACCTTCAGCACAAGTGTTTTGACTCATTTATTTATTTATTGGTTTCTTTTCTTTTCTTTTTTTTTTTTTTAAAGAAAATTATCTGAGGATCAGTGGCAGGATTTTTAGGACAGTAAATTAATAAAAAGGGAACTAGAAGAGCTTCAGTAGCAGACAAGTAGTGGAATAGCAGTATAATTGCAGTATAATGTGAGGTGGTGCAATGCAGTGGCTGTGGGGCAGCCATATTCAGGCAGACCTTCTGGACACTGAGGTGCTGCCCTAGCTGCATGCATCTCTCTGGACTGCGGGATGAGGTAGCCAGACTCAGAGTGGAAGTAAACTGGGTCAGGAGTACCATCACCCCTATCCAGAGACCACCCAGTCCAATGCAACTGCCTGAAAGGATGCCGAGAATGAGGAGCACTTGGATGACAGTGGGCTCAGGGAGGGTTACAGCGGCCAGGCAGAGGCACATCCCAGATCCTATTCCACTCAAGAACTCATATGCCACACTGGCAAACGAGGACAACCAAGTAGAGGTACCCAGAGAAGTGGAAGGAAAGGATGTGGAGGTTAGCCAAGGAGGTGACCTCAGCGGGGAAAGCAGTGGACCCCAGAGGAGGAGGAAGCGAATCCTGGTGGGGGACTCCATCGTAAGAGGGATCCAGCTAGGAACACAGGAGGGGGAGGACAGGGAGGTGAGGTGCCTACCAGGTGCCACAGCATGGAGGGATGGAAGGAAGATCCTGGGGATCACTGGGAAGGCAAGACGGGAGGGTGAGCTGGATGTCATTATCCACCTAGGTACTAATGACCTGGCAAATGGGGAGCCAAAGGAAGTTCAGGAAGAGTTTAGGAAATTGGGGAGGGGTCTCAAGCAAGTAGCTACTTCTGTCACTTTCTCAGAAGTACTTCCTGCGAGAGGCAAGGGAGAGCATAGGGGTGCATGCACCAGGAACTTTAACTCATGGTTGAAGAACTGCTGCTGTGAGGAAGGGTTTGGATTCATTGGTGACTGGGGACCCACCTGGAGGGATGGAGGTTTGTTCAAGCCTGATGGCCTGCATCCATCCTGGAGGGGAATCCAAGCACTCAATGATAAGTTTAAATGCTACATTGACAAGCATTTAAGCTAGCGGGGGTGGCAGGCCAGCAAGGAGGGTACCTACTTGCTCACCCCCCACAGCTAGCAGTGGAATCAGTGAACCAGAGGAGTGGCTATCTCTGCAAAGCAGTGTGCAAAAGATGGAGATTAGTGCCCAAGAGGGATAGGCAGAAAAGGGCAAAATTCAGCAGAAGGGCAGACAGCAAGGAGAACCAGGGATAAAGGACAACCAAGGAAGGGGCTGGAGTAGAACAGTGAAACAGTCTAGGAGGTCAAATCATGGAAAGCCATGTGTGCAGATGCCAGGAGCCTTAGCAACAAGACGGAAGATCTGGAGGCTGTCATGGTGCAGTCAGACCTGGACATTGTGGCCATCACTGAAACCTGTGTAATGATAACCACGACTGGGAGATGGCCATACCACAAGCAACATATTCAGAAGAGACAGAGCAGGCAGGAAGGAGGGAGGAGGAGTGGCACTGTATGTGAAAAATGACATAAGGGCCACAGAGATCCAGGAGGAACAAAATGGGGAGAGATACTGTGGGTTAAGCTGGAAAGGAAAATAGGCCAGCCATCTGCACAGGTGTGGTCTATAGACCACCAGCCCAGGAGGAAGAAACAGATAGGGAGTTGATGCTAGCCATCCAAAGGATGGCAGACAAGGTGAGGTAGTACTGGTTGGAGACTTCAATATTCCAGATGTGGACTGGAGCATCCCAGCAGCAGCATCAACTAGGAGCAGATTTATCCTGGACTCCTTCAGGGTGCCTTCCTCAACAACTGGTCATGGAACCAACTCGGCAGAAGGCAATACTGGACCTTGGCTCACAAACAGGGACAGTGTGAAGGGGGTAACAGTGGGGAGCACCTGGGGAACAGTGACCACCAGTCATTGTGGTTTGAAATCACAGAAGAGCAGAACCAAACCACACAAAAACACATGATACTGGATTTTAGGGGGCAGACTTTGGGAAAATGGGGAGATACTTGAAAGAGGCATTAAGGGAATGGGACAGGAATCGGGGTTGAGGAACAGTGGGCAGTATTTAAAATGGGATTACAAGAACAACAGAATTATGCATTAAGCAGGTTAGCAAGAGGAAAATGAAGATGACCATTATGGTTTCCAAAGAGGTAGCAGAAAGTGAAAGCCAAAAAGATTGCATTCAGGCAATACAAAAAGACATAGGCAGAAGGGGATAGGGAGAAGTACCAGGAGAAGCAAAGGGAGGCAGGAGGTCGGTAAGGGAAGCCAAAGATCAGACAGAAGAACACATTGCAAAATCAGTGGGTAGAGGGACAAAACCTTTACAGGTACATAAGTGAAAAAGACAAAGGGAGGGATAGTGAGACTGAAGGGGAGGATGGGATGCGTGGAGGATGACAACAGTAAAGCTGACATATTGAACAGGTATTTCTGCTCAGTCTTTACTAAGGAAGAGGAGGGTAATGGGTCTGAAGGGAGTACAAGGGGTGAGAATGGTGCAGAAATGGACACAAGTCCCTTTACGAGAAAGGGTCCTGAAGAAACTGGAAGTATGAGTTGATAAAGCAATGGGGCCAGATGGGTGCACCCAGGGTCCTTAAGAACTAAGAGAGGTGGTGGCTGAACCTCTGGCTATCCTGTTTAGCCGATCACTGGAAACAGGGGAGGTACCCAAAGACTGGAGGACAGCAGATGTAGTCCCCTTATACAAAAGTGGGAACAAAGAGGAAGCAGGGAACTACAGACCAGTTAACCTCACTTCAGTAGTGGGGAAGATCATGGAAGCACTACTGAAGGAGAGATTGGTGGAACATCTGGTTGTTAATGGACTACAGGACCCAAGGCAGCATGGTTTCACCAGGGGGAGGTCATGTCAGACCAACCTCGTTGAATTTTTTGACTGGGTGACTAGGGAGGTGGATCGGGGAGGGCAGTGGACATGGCCTATCTGGACTTCAGCAAGCCTTTGACACTGTGCCACATAGAAGACTATTACACAAACTGGGGAATATGGGTGTGGGCAGGACAGTAGTGTGGTGGGTAGGTAACTGGCTGGGTGGCAGGACCCAGAGGGTGGTGGTAAATGGCTATCACTCCACAGATGGAAGAGTGACCAGTGGGGTACCACAGGGATCAGTGCTGGGACTGGTCCTATTCAACATCTTCATCAATGACATTGCGGGACCTAGAAGGCAGAATTTCACTGTTCGCTGATGACACAAAGCTCTGTAACAGAGTAGACACACTAGAGGGTGTAGACAGAATGAGAAGGACCTGCAGAAACTTGAAGAATGGTCAGGGGTTTGGCAGTTGAAATTCAATGCAAGGAAGTGCAAGATAATACATATGGGGCACAAAACCCTGGCACAATATATCAGGTGGGGGTGAGGATATAGCATGCACCAAGCAGGAAAGGGATCTTGGGGTTATCATCTCTGATGACCTCAAGGTAGGAAACAGTGTGACAAGGCAGCAGGTAAAGCAAACAGGATGCTGGGATGTATAGGTAGGGGCATCACCAGCAGGAAAAGGGAGGTCATAATTCCGCTATACAAGACACTAGTGAGGCCCCACCTGGAGTACAGTGTACAGTTCTGGAGACCATACCTACGTAAGGACATAGACAGGGTAGATCAACCTGAAGTTTTTTTTTTTTTTTTTTTTGCAGAGTATATCTAAGCAGATTGTTAAAGTTAGAAGCAAGTTTTTTTTCTTTCTCAAAGAGCTTATGCAGGCAGGATTTTAAACCAGCTGTCTTTGTATGACCCCAATTAGATTCCTAGTCTAACGGTATAATTAAACACTAATTATTATGCATTATAAAGAACAATAAAATAGTAATTATAAAATAATTAAATAGAATAAAATTATTGTTAAATATTTTTGCAATCTAGGATTTGTTCCAACAGACCCATTTTTCATCCAGGTTCATTTCAGTAATGGCTAGTTGCCTAGCTCCTTGGCAGAAGGTTCTCATGTTAAGCTGTTCAGAGAGAATGTTAGACAATCTCATGTCTTCCCAAAAGCAGTCTACAGCCATAACGTATGATAGGACTTTAATAACCTTAAACGGGTGGGTCAGGTGGTTGGAGGTTCAACTTACAAAGGCTCTGGTGGTGCAGAATCATACATTTGCAACTCATTAAGAAATACCAAAGTAGCTCATCGGTGTTACAGTTTGCTGTGAATTGTACTGTAGTAAGAATGTGATTGTTGCTCTAGGTGATTTTATTCTGTATAGCAGAGAGAAGAAAAGTTAGAATGCTCCCAAGACAACCTTGTCTATTTTTTTTTTGTATGCACAGCAGTAGTGGCAACAAGGCAATGGGAGACACCAGCTTTGATTGGAATATATCCTACCAGTGCTCTGACCACATCCTGGGCAGCAAAAGCAGAGCATTTTGTGTCCACATTGTGCAAAGCAGACGTTTGTGTCTCTTGTATTTATTCAAGAAACTACAGATCTTCTTTGGGGGTATCTCAGTCATCATATCACACTGTAGGAACTTCACCGTCAGTGAAGCAAGATCCACACAGAAGATTTTCCAGTAGTACAACTGGAGCCACTCATGCCGATGTCACCTGCCGACATCATCAACCCTATAAAGGATGAGCGGTCTTGCTCCCACCTCAGTTCTTTCCCGCCGTTGACTCCTCTTGCATGGGTCTCTATAGAAGCTCCGTTTGCAGTTTGCACCATTTTTACCTACGCTTTTCTTCAGTGTTAAATTTTGGAATCTCTTTTAAGGAAGAGATTATTTTGCCTTGTTTATATTGAGAGTTACTTCTTCTACATCTCTCTTCTGTCACTGCCACTGTGGAAAGGAAATTGCTTCTAAATTCAACCTCACAACCCTTAGGTGATGCAAAAAGGATCTACCTCATTACCTCCTGGGCGGCCATTTTGTGTCAGGTAAACAATGGATAGTTCAAACTTCATATGGAGCCATTGGAGGTAATGAGTTAAAGAAATTTCTCATGGAATAACAGGTAGTCTGTTCTGGGCAGGGGTCCTCCGGGGTCCCTCCTTCGCAGTTGCCAGTGGGTTCATCAAGCTCCCAGGCCTCTAAGGCCCGAGACAAGTCCTCGGGGAACAGTCATAAAACAAATCACGATTGGGATTGCTCCCCCAAATGATGCTCCCGTTCCCTGAGGGTATCTTCCCAGCTTGGGATTTAAATTTTGTTTTGTAGAAATTGACCCTGATTCTGTTTGAGCCAACCGTGAGTTGCAAGCTACGCGTTCTTTCCTGGAAAGCATTGTTTTTGGTTGCCATTACTTCTGCTCGAAGGATTTCCCAGCTTCTGGCACAAGGAGCTGTATTTGATTTTTCACAAACACAGGGTGTCTTTGTGCACAAATCCTAAGTTTCTCCCCAAGATGGTGTCTGAGTTTACCCTGAATTAATCTATCCACCTACCTGTCTATTTCCTGGAGTGTGCCAATCCAGGGGAATCACTGCTCCATACTTTAGATGTGCACAGAATTTTGAAATATTATCTTCTGTGAACTAAGAACTACAGAAAGTCAAAGTAGCTTTTTGTTTCTTTTGCCCAAGGAAGAGAAAGCACTCAAGTTTCCAAACAATGTTTGTCCAAATGGTTGGCGAATTGTATTGTGTTCTGCTGTAACAAATATGGCAAGGAGTTGCCACGGTTGGTGAAAGCCCACTCCACCAGGGGTATGGCTACCTCTGTGACTTGCTTCAAAGGAGTTTCCGGAGCTGACATCTGCACTGCTCCCACATGGAGTACTGTATGTACTGAACTTTCACCGAGCACTACAATCTGGACATTGCCTCCAGAGCGTGAGCAGGCTTAGGTCAGGCTGCTCTCCAGGGCCTTCTGTCTTAGACCTCACTTGGCCTTCTTCCCAGATTATTCTGCTGCACTTGTAACAGTTGGGTCTTGTTCCTACGGTGTGACCTGATGACTGAAATACCCCTGAAGAAGATAGAATAGTTACATAAGAACTTACTATAACAGGTAGATCTTTGAGGGGATCTCAGTCATCGGGTCTGCATTCCCTCCTACTGTCCCCCTATTTGGGGTCCTTTACTTAGACTGGCTATCTGGTGTATTCAGCCTGTTATTTAGGCCTTGGGTACCTCTCTCTCCTCGGTCCCCCACGACATCAGCTTGCTCCCTAAGTCTCTGAGGGAATGAACTGAGGAGGGAGCAGGGCCACTCATGCCTTTATAGGATTGATGACATTGGCAGGTGATGTCGGCATGGGTGGCCCCAGTGCTACTGCTGGAAAATCTTCCATGTCGTTCCCTGCTTCACCATCGGTGAAGTTCCTATGGTGTGACCTGATGACTGAGATCCCCTAGAAGATCTACTGTTATGGTAATTTCTTATGTAGCTGTTCTTTTGGACACGCCCAAGTTCCACCACTGCAGCTTTTGGGCACAAAGTCAAAGACATACAAATTATAAATCAAAAGAATACTATCCCTTACCTAGGGAGGCTATGCTGTACTGCTTATGACATTCCAGAAGTTGTGAATAGCTCAGGGATAATGTGGAATTGCACAAAAAGAAGGCATTTCATCATACTTACAGTAATTTTTTTGTTGGTTCCAACTTTGTCACTGGGACCCACCTGAGAGTTTTCTCAGTAGCAGAATAGTCTTCCAGTATTTGAAAATCTGATTAGTTGTCCTTTAACTGCTTTTCAGGCACAAACTGAGTTATGCCATCGTCGTGTTCATAAAGATACTTCTTGTACATTGCTGAGCTGAGTTACTGTAGTTTTTACAGAATTTATGGCCTGTAAATTCTCCTAGAGAGGAAAGCACACATCTGAAGTGAGATCATATGAATTTGTTTGGGGGAAAAAAAACATTAAACCATGTACTATGATTACATGCTGTGAGGAATGCTTGAACCCCCTTAATGGTAGGATCGAGGTGTTTTACTGATTTTAAGAAAATGTGAACATTAAATGGCCTGCTACTTTTGTCCACAATTGCATGGCAAGAATGCAGCTGCCCAGTGGAATGTTGATGCAGACTAGGTTCTGTGATAGTGCCACAGCTTTTTAAGATCGTGTGTGTGTCCCTAGAAGAATTACATAATTACCCAGTGGTTATGAATAAGTCAGTGGCATTCTTTTCGTAACATTAATATTTTTGTCACAGGACCCAATATCCTCAACCCCAGTACAAAGCATCTTTGGTAGCAGCATACAAATCCCTATGAAGGGCATACTGACAAGGGTTCACCAGAACAACAGTTGACTGAAAGCAGACTTTACAGTTGTTTCAGTTTACTCTTTTGAACCTACACAGTACTCTTCTTGCAAAATGCCTCTCTTCAAGATCCAGGAATCTCCTAGTAGTATTAGACATAGTGGTATGCAGTTTGGATCTGTTGACTGCCCCCTGGAACTTTCATTTGGAATTTTATGCAAATGAGAATTTAGAGTGCCAAATTCAAAACACTGCTGCCTTTTTCTTACTCCCTGTCAGATTCAATTTTTCCATCTAGGAAGCAGGATTGCCCCCAAGACTGCTCAGCAACCTTGCTGCAAGACAGTTTTAAATGGTTGTAAAATTGGTATTTTTACGTATAGCTTTTATTCATACTCTACTTCTTACTGTAGTTTAGTCTTAGAAGTTTATTAGTTTTAGCAGTTCCATCGTGGTCTCAGGAACCGATTTAATTAGATTGTGTGTTTGTTTTCTGTGGTTTCAGACCACTAGCGTGTTATTTATATTATCTTTCTTCTAGTACTATTATTATTTAAATTATTTAGTCTATTTAGTCTGAATCACGATCGGTTCCCGTTTGCCTTTTGGAACCGATCGCGTTTCTGCTTGTGTTCATAGCAGTTCTTCTGTTGCTGATTAGCGGTTGGTTCCCTTTTTGTAATTCCTTGCACACTAGCGCAAGAAACACCTTGGGACAGTACAGCATTTGGGAGGTGTGTCAGGGATGAGTCCAATGCAGAGTGCTGCACAGTGAGCGCGACCCTGACACACCCATGAGCACTGAAGCCCAGTGTGACAGCCGTTGGTATTTCACAGCGGGAGCTGGCCTGCACTTGAGAGAAATGAACCGCATCAATGAGAGAGTGCGCTTCATTCCCCTCATTTGCATAGCAGCCATTACAACTCCCGTCATGAAGCACCTTCAGCTCTCCGATCTGATCTCTGATTTGGTGTGGAAGAAATAGGAAATCCCTCCCTCTGCTGCCATCTTCCCTGCTCCCTCATTCCCCGTCGGTGACAATTTCAGTGAAATAACTGTGCACGTCTCTTGGTAACAGTAAGGGACGTGTAAAACAAATAAAAATTATTAAAAAAATAAACACACACAAGTTACGTGCCCAACGTGTTGTGGGCCTGGAGATGGAATCCACTGCCGCCGGGCCGAGCTGCGAGTGGTGCTCCACAACAGGTAAGCAGCATCATGGAAAAATCTGCCATGATGCCTGCAGATCCGGACGGCATCATGTGCCCGTGTACTATGAACTGATAATTCAACGATGCACCAGGCCTTTCTTATTGCAAGCCAAAAACCTGAGGGAGGGGGTGCTGTTTCCCGGGAAGGAAGATATTTGTGAAAAACAAATCACTGCTGCTTTGGTCGAGCAGCTTTTGCATCGCATGCCTCGCCTATTACAAGTCCATTCAGCTACATTGAAAATAAATGGGGGTGGGGAGCACAAGCAGTAAGAAGAGAAAACCCGACTGTGTGACGACAACATCAAATGATGCAATTTCTGCAAGTTCTTTGCAGCTGGGGGCTTGGCCCCGAAAACATACATCGCAAATAAATAAAAACAATGCAAACATAATCCTTCAGTCTCAGTGTGTGGGGAGGCGGCTGTTAAAGTAAAATCAAGTGACTTGTCAAAAATACACACAGCACGTGCCTCTATAGAAACCGTACTATATTACAATGCATGCAGCTCTTACTATTTTATTTACTTTCTGCATAGTTTTGGTTTTAAAACAAATATCACTTACTTTCTCCATATATACACGGACAGATAAAAACTGGGGCAAGAAAGATGAAGTAGGGCACAAGTATTACGATAGAAACATAGAAGTTGACAGCAGATAAGGACCGCAAGGCCCATCCAGTCTGCCCATTTATTTTTCTACCTTATGAATGTGCCATCGGCCTTTGCTCTGTCAATGGCCTATCTATTCATACTCATCTGTATTGCTCCCTTATGCCTATCTGTGAGAGTCTTAGGTGGGTACAGATGGACACATGCGCCAAAATGTCAGTTCAAAAAATAAATCTTTCTTTTTATTTACTTACAGAACCAAAATTAAGCGGACTGGATTTGTCAAAATAAAAAAATAACAATAGGAATAGTCAGTAAATGAAATAAGGCTTAACTTCGGCATAAACTTGGTCCCAGATGAACAAAGGAAAAACTTCTTCTTTTGACCAGCAAGCTCTACTCCTATGTGAATGTTGTCCCTTCAACACCCCGAACACATCTGAATTTCATCAGGTAGAGTCATTACATATATAGCCTGAGGAGGCTCAGGATTGGCTCAATTGTCTGTCAATTAGAGGAGGTTACATAATCTTCTTTCTAACTTTGTTTAAACAATTAATTTTCCTACAATCTTTGTTGATTGCCTTACATTTCTTAATAATCATACAGGAAAAATAGCAGAGCTTGTTTTTATCTTTTGGGAAAGAAACTAGCTTGAAGAAGCACTCTGCTAGTCCCTCCTTCAGTTAGGCTCTGTATAAAAGTAGTAGTGTAATGGCCGGCCGGCTCTATAGAGCACTAGCTGCAGTGAGGAAAGCAGAGAGGCCAGCAACACCCATTTTTCTTAAAGGTAACATTCTCTTTTGCTACTGGAAATAACATCTTTAGAGCTTTATACTGGCTCTTTTTTGTAGAATATGTGCATATTAGTGCCTCCAGTTTAGTTCTTTAATAACCAAACAGTAAAAGAAACTCCTTGTGCAGAGTGCAAGTTTAAAATGGAGCTTAAAGCTCTTCAAAACAAACATTCTTCCTCTGTAACCCTCTGGAGTTTTCAAAACAGCATTTCCTTCAGGCATTAACACAGGAGGCAAACCAAAACCTAGGCTATTATTTCTCAAGCTTTTCTTTTAACATATTTTGGATATTAATCCATTCACATACTTGCAAGTTTCCAGCGTTTTAAACAACCAGCTGCCAGGAATGGGGGGTTCACAGGACAAATAGACTTCACAAAAAAAATAAAAAGACGCATGAGTGGCCAGTCCATGTGACAGATACATATAACATATAAAACAAAACATGAAAATGTAAAAGGACACAAAAGGGAAGTATTCCAAGGCAGGAATAGTAGCTTCAAAAGGGAACCTTCCACACTATCCCATGCCTGTTTGAAGCCCTGCACTGTACTCATGTCCATCACTTCCTGAGGTAGGCCGTTCCATGCATCCACCACCCTTTCTGTGAAAAAGAACTTCCTCACATTACCCCTTAGTCGGCCTCCCTCAAATCCCATGCTGTGTCTTCTTGTCCTGCTATTTTTCTTATCTTGAAACATATTAGACTCTTTCACCTTATTAATGCCCTTAAGGTGTTTGAATGTTTCGATCATATCACCTCTCTTCCCTCCTTTGCTCTAGGGTATACATATTGAGCTACGTTAATCTGTCCTCATATGTTTTCTGATGCAGTCCCTGCACCATTTTGGTTGCCCTTCTCTGGACTGCCTCAATTTGGTTAATGTCCTTGTGAAGGTGTAGCCTCCAGTACTGCATGCAGTACTCCAGATGAGGAGCCTAACCAGTGTCTTGTAAAGAGGGATTATTACCTCCCTCTTATGACTTGTGATACCCCTACTAATACACCCCAACATCCCCCTAGCCTTACCTACTGCTTTAGTGGTCTGCTTGGATGATTTCAGGTCATCTGTGATAATGATGCCCAAGTCTCTTTCTTCCCTTGTGACTGCCAGCAACTCCCCTCCCATCCTATAGGTGGCTTCAGGGTTTCTCTTCCCTATGTGCATGATCTTGCACTTCATTGTGTTAAACCCCAGCTGCCACTCTTCTGACCATTTTGCCAGTTTATCCAGTTCTCTTCTCATTCTGCCCACCCCATCTGGATCATCTACTCTGTTGCAGATCTTGGTGTCATCTGCAAACAGACAAACCTTACCCTCTAGTCCATCTGCAATGTCACTGATGAAGATATTGAAGAGGACTGGCCCCAGGACTGATCCTTGAGGTATCCCACTTGTGACTTGCATCTCTTCTAACTGTATACCGTTTACCACCACTCTCTGTTTTCTGCCCGTCAACCAGTTTGCCACCCAGTTGACCAACTTCTGACCCACCCCGAGCCTACCCAGCTTATTAATCAATCTTCTTTGTGGAACAGTATTGAAAGCTTTGCTGAAGTCAAGGTAGGTGACATCAACTGCTCCCCCTTGGTCCACCACTCTGGTTACCCAGTCAAAGAAATCTATGAGATTAGTTTGACAGGACCTTCCTATTGTAAACCCATGCTGTCTTGGATCCTGTGTTCCTGTGGATTCCAGGTGTTGCACTATCCTTTCCTTAAGGAGTGCCTCCATAATCTTGCCCACTACTGAGGTAAGACTGACTGGTCTGTAGTTCCCTGCCTCCTCCCTACTACCACTCTTATGGAGCAGGATCACATGAGCCCTTCTCCAGTCTTCTGGGACCTCTCCTGTGCTCAGCGACTCACTAAACAGTTCTGATAATGGCTCTGCTAGTTCCACCCTTAGCTCCTTTAGTACCGTGGGATGTATGCCATCGGGTCCCATTGCCTTGTCCACCCTGAGCTTATCAAGCTCTTGTAGGACCCTTTCTTTTGTGAAAGGACTAGTGCACACCTCCCTCCCCCCTGTGTCCATGGTGCTGAGCTGTGGGCCCTGCCCTACCTTCTCTTCAATAAATACTGAGCAGAAGTATCTATTTAGGATAGATGCTTTTACATGGTCCTCCTCCTCACACGCTCCCTTATCCCCTTTGATCTTAGCAATACCCCCTCTGGACTTTCTGCTTTCACTAATGTATCTATAGAAAGTCTTGTCACATTCTTTTACTGTTCATGCTAGTGTTTCCTTGGTTTGGGCCTTTGCCTACCTTACTGCCTTCCCTGCTTTTCTTAGGGAAGTTTGATATGCCTCCCTATCTTCATCCCGCTGTGTTCCCTTATATTTCCTGAAGGCCAGCCTTTTGGATCTGACCTTTTCTGCTACTGTTTTTGAGAACCAAAGTGGTTTCCTTCTTCTTTTGCACTTCCTTTTCTCTCTAACACAATGGGATGTTAATTCAAGTATTGCATCCTTAATGCTTGCCCACTTTGCCTGTACCCCCTCACCTGTATTTCTTTTTGCCAGGGCTAGCTTAACTCTGTTGGCCATCTTATCAAAGTCAGCTTCTCTGAAGTCCCATATTTTTTGCCTTGGAATGAGATGATTTAGTTCTAGTGGCCAAATTGAACCATACCATGTGATGGTCACTGGCCCCCAGGTGACCTTCTACCTGAAGATCTGTGATCCTGTCCCTATTAGTCAGTACTAGATGTAGGATAGCCCTGTCTCTTGTGGGTTGTTGTACCAGTTATTTGAGGCCCTCCCCCTGCAGGAAATCCACTATGTGTCTAGTTCTGGCAGATGTTCCTGCTGGTATTGACCAATCTGTATCTGGTATGTTGAAGTCTCCCATTATCAGAACCTCCCCTTTAGCTTTCATGTTTTGTATATCTTCTAACAGTAATGTGTCTATGTCCTCCACCCGGTCTGGAGGCCTCTAGACAACCCTAGTACATATGGCTGTCCCATTTCCTGTTTCCAGGGTGACCCACAGTTCTTCTGGCTCCTTATGTGTATCTAGGAACCTCTTTCTGCCGAACACTTTATTACTCCGACAAGCAGTAAAAATATATCGAGAATAAAAAAAAGTCTCCCAACTAATATCCAAGTCCAGGTAATGCTCACGGCGATACAAAAAATAAACAAGATATAGCGTATTATAAACACACTTGGAAAACAAATCCTTGGCGTGCTAATTTAAAAGTTAAACTTTGTTCTCCTTGGGGGGGGGGGGCTCAGGATGTTTTTTGCTTTTTCTCTGTTCGAGTTGTTTTTCCCAAATTATTATTTATCGTGTTTTACAGCTACTGAATTATTCAGGAAGGTAACAATTTCTTCAGCCCTGCCAGTGATACAATGTGCACACAAGTAACAAACACAAACCACATTGTTACATTGGAATTTGCATTCCTCCCCCCCAACCCCCAGAATGGGATTTTTTTCCCCTTTCGGCTCCTGATAGTAAACGCTGTAGGTCCGCATTGTATAATCCAGTCAGATTTGCCAGAACGTTATTTTGTTTGCATGTGCTTATAGGGGATTTTTGGGGAATTTATTTTCATTCTCCTTCCCCCCCCTTAGTGGCAGCTTGGGTCCAGCTCCTCACTGTGCCTCATCCTCTCCCTCCTTTGCTCAGAGAAGTCAATACTGTAAACAATAGCCTCCGCTTCAATCACTGACACACTCTCGCTCACACACATACATACACACATATTCACTGGAGCTGGAAGGAAAACTAGGGAAGGATGTCTAAGAGGGCGGACCAGAGCCTTACTGCCCCTCAACCCGTTTTTTTTTGTTTCCTCGCGCGCTTGCTCAAGAAACACCTTGGGACAGTACAGCATTTGGGAGGTGTGTCAGGGACGGGTCCAATGCAGAGTGCTGCACAGTGGGCGCGACCCTGACACACCAATGAGCGCTGAAGCCCAGTGTGACAGCCGTTGGTATTTCACAGCAGGAGCTGGCCTGCACTTGAGAGAAATGAACCGCACCAATGAGAGAGTGTGCATCATTCCCCTCATTTGCATAGTGGCCATTACAACTCATGTCATGGAGCACCTTTAGCTCTCTGATCTGATCTCCGATTTGGTGTAGAAGAAATAGGAAATCCCTCCTGCTCCCTCCCTCTACTGTTGTCTTCCCTGCTCCCTCATTCCCCAGCTGACTCTCTGGCTGAAAATAAATCCCTCCTGCTCCCTCCCTTTACTGTTGTCTTCCCTGCTTCCTTGTTCCCCAGCTGACTCTCTGGCTGAAAATAAATCCCTCCTGCTCCCCCCCTCTGCTGCTGTCCTCCCCCACCCTCATCCCTGGCAGACTCTCTGGCTGAAAATAAATCTCTCCCGCTTCCTCCTTCTGCTGCTGTCCTCCCCTCTCTTTCATTCCCTGGCCCTGTGTCAACAACGGGGTGGCCAATCCTCCTGTTGGCAACATGACCCCCCTCCAACTCGTGGCACACTGGGAGCCCACCCCAGTGTGCCCAAATTTATGTTGTATTTTCTAGCTGTAAATAAAAAAAAACTGTCCCCCGAGGTCTTTGTTTCAAACTAACCTGTAAAACAGAAAACGGTCCCTCTTCGTCTCCCCAGTCCCCCTCCCCATCCCATCCACCCTCTGTGCACCCCACCTCCCTACACACCCCCCCCCCCCATACTTACCTTTGGAGGTCAGGAGCAGCCATCTTCTGTGGACTGGGAACATGTCTGCACTCTTCAAAATTGAACTGGTAACTGAGGAAACCACGCTAAGCCCATATAATGGCAGTCAATGGAGGGATACACACCTGCCACATAAACCGCGCAAGGAAACATTCAGCATTGACAATGCTTGTTTCAGTTAGGAACCGACTGCTTTCTGGGAGAACAGCATACATAACTGGTTTTAATCACGGTCCCTTTTAAACTTGAGGAACCGACCGCGATTGCTCTAAAATCAGTTATTGATCAGTTTTATTCAGTCTGCTGACAGTTTGGCATGTCAGACAGACCAAAAAAGACAGGTTTTAAAAATTTTATAAGGTGCTTTCAAACCTTTGCTAAAGCTGATCGTTACAATTGGTGCATAGAGTGCTTGGGTCCCAGCTATTTTTTAATCTAATTGTGAAATCTATGCTTCTTTTCGTACTAAAATTATTAGGAAAGGAAAGGAGCCAAAAAAAATTGGAGCAGATGGCTTCTATTCCATCCTCAGTGTCACGGAAGTAAAATGAGGAGGGTCCTTCTTCATCTCACTCCAAGACAAAGCAGAGACCCTCTAAGGACTTCTCAGACCCCAAATTCAATGAGAAGAGGATCAAACACATTAAACTAAAAGGAAAAAATGAGCAGACACCTGAGAGTGTGCCTGCTAAAAAGAAATGTAAAGAGAAAAATGTAATTGCGCCTCCTGCTGAAAAAGCAATGGAGCTCCCAACAGACAAAAATAAAACTCCCTCTGCGGAGAAAATTGCCAGAGCCCTCCAAATTATTCAGGAACTACATGATGCAGGTTCCATACTTGGTTCACCGGTTCAAATCCCACTACCAGTTCCCAGGGAACAGATACTCCAGGTGTGCATGAAGGAGGATGACGAGGAACCGGACATAGGCTAACCGATGGAATCAGAGGTTCCCAAAGACCAGGAGTTTGGTTCTCCCCCACGTGGTCAAGATGATTTTTTCATCCCACTTTTCTTTCGTCAGACAAATAACTGACACCCTGGGCCTTCCCTCACAAGAATCCATGGATGGTGAGGAAGAGGCAGATTTTTTTGGATATGATGGGTATCACTCCCTCAAGAAAGATAGCCCTTCCTATTCATAATTCACTAAGGAAGCCTACTTTCAAAATACCTCAGACACCTTCCTCTGTCCCCGGAGTGGATAAGAAGGTGGAAAAAAAAAGTACCATCTGGATAGAGCTTCTGCTAATTATCTATACACCCATCTAGATCATGAGGGTGTTATACAGGCCACTGCCTGTAATAAAACAAAAGCCTCTCTGGTATCTTACCCTCCGGACAAAGATTCCAAAAAGTTTGACACAATGGGGAAGAAAGGTTATTTCGGCTCTTCCCTACTCCTCAGGCAGGCAGCTTACATGGCTTATGCTGCACAATATCATAAAGCACTGTGAACCTCCATGATGGCTTTAACTGATAAGGTTTCAGGAGCTGTGGCACAAGATATGGCAGACATTGCCAGGACGGCTCTGGATGCCATGAAGTACCAATTTCACATGGCAGTGGATGCAAATGACATGGCGTCCAGAATGTTGGCCTTGTCAGTTGCATTAAGAAGATTTGCTTGGCTTAGAGCAACCAGTCTAACATGAGACACCCAACTAAAGGCTATGGATTTTCCATGCAAAAATAATTCCTTCTTCGGTGACAAAACTGAGGCATACATGAAAAAAGTAGAGGAGTACAAAACCACCTGTAGGAGTAATTCCTCTAGAGAAAGGGCCTCCACTTCTCATAGATTCACAGGAAGGGGAGGTAGGGGTAGGGGGCACTACCCCAGATCATTCACCCCATACCCTATTCCTGTAGAGTACACACAGGTGAGAGAGTATTACAGGGACAGGGGCAGAAGGTCTGCTAGGCATGCTAGCCCAGCTCCAGCCCCCAGATCACAATCCAGACAGAATCCCTGACTACACAGATCAAGCTGCACCCCCTTCTCCAGTAGGGGCAGGTTGTCACTCTTTTACAAACATTGGGAAAACATTACCACAGATAACTGGGTGCTGGAGGTAGTGAATCAGGGTCTTTGCCTGCAGTTTAAACAATTTCAAAAACTACAGGGCTGCAGGGTTTTCCAGCCTTCAACACCATCAGAGACAATTCTGCTGGAGTTGGAAGTAAAAAAGCTCCTGCAAGCCAGGGCAATAGAGCCAGTTCCCCAAGCCCAGAAGGGAAGGGGACTGTACTCAAGATATTTCTTAACCAAAAAGAAAAATGGGAATTGGTATCCAGTCTTGTATTTCAGATACCTAAACAGACACCTGGCAGAGCCCAGGTTCAAAATGGTAACACTGGCAGTAGTTATCCCCTTTGTGAGAACTGAGAACTGGAAACTGTCTGGCATCCTTGGATCGGAAAGATGCCTATTTTCACATTCCAATTAGACCTTGTCACAGGAAGTACCTAAGGTTCCCTCTCCTCTCAGGTCATTACCAGTTCTCAGCGTTCCCCTTCGGACTCACTTTTGCCCCATGGGTATTCACAAAGTGCTTATCAATGGTGGCAGCTTACCTCAGAAGGCAAGGAATCAGTGTATTCCCATACCTGTACGACTGGTTAGTCGCAGGACAGTCATATCATCAGGCAAATGACTCCATCATGGTAACCCAAAGTAACCTGGAGTGATTGGGTTTCCTTATCAATCTCCAAAAATCTTAGTTAGACCCAGTTCAGTCTCTGGAATTCACTGGAGCAGAACTGGACACTATCCAAGGAAAGACTTTTCTCCCTCAGAAGAGGGTGTCAAACTTACTGGAACTAGCAAAATCCTTTGTTTTAAGTCAGCCCAGAACTGCAAAGCAGTTCTTGGCATTGCTAGGACACATGGCCTCAACTACAGCAGTGGTGGCAGGCTCAAGGTTTCAAATATGGGATATATAGTATCACCTCAGATCACACTGGTCCCAAAGAAGGGACCCCGTTTCAGAGTTGGTGCCAGTAACACAAACACTGTTATTGGCCCTGCAATGATGTAAAGAAAGGGAGAACCTTTGACAGGGCATCCCTCTTCAACAGAAGCACCACACGGTGGTCTTAACAGATGCCTCCCTCCTGGAATGGGGGGCACACGCTGGTGACCTCAAAATCAGCAGGGTTTGGTCACCTCAGAAATCCAAAATGCACATCAACCTTTTGGAGAGGAGAGTGGTTCTTCTAGCTCTAAAGACCATTGCCACCCAATGAAGGGGTCAGTCAGTTAGTCCAGGTCAGGACAGACAACAAAACCACCATGTGGTACATCAGCAGGCGGGGGTACCAAATCTTCAAAGCTGTGCACAGAGGCTGTGAAGATTTGGTTCCTGGCTGATTCCCTGGAAGTACATCCGATGGCCATTCACCTTCCAAGGAAGGACAACGTGCTGGCAGATTCACTCAGCAGACTCAGCGAGGATCACCACAAATGGGCTCTGAACAGACAAGTGTTGGGAATGATTTTGAGATGCTGGTGCACCCCAGAAATAGATCTGTTTGCCTCAAGGGACAATTGCCAGCTTCCATTGTACTTTTGCAGAACACCAGCATTGGGCACAGTGCCGAGCAACGCATTAACCCTGGATTGGCCAGGGAGGTTTCTCTATGCCTTTCCTCCAATTCCACTGTTGTCAAGAGTTCCTCTCAGACTGAGAAGCCAACTTGCAGCTATGATACTGGTTGACCCAGACTGGAAAAAACAACCTTGTACCTCTTGTTGCTCAGTCTGTCTATCAAACAACCCATTTGCCTGCCCCACAGATACAATCTCCTAACAACTCTCCAGGGGCAGATAGTTTTCTTGATTCTCAAGAGCCTCCACTTGAAGGCTTGGTTCGAGAGTTTTCTGATCTCAAATTGTCAGAGGAGGCACTTAAAGTACTAAAAGTGCCTCAGAAGGCCTCTACAAGGAAAATCTATGCTTCAAAGTGGAAAATATTTACCATTTGGTGCAAGCCTATGAATATCAACCCCCTCAGGGCAGGTTTGTCCACAGTGCTTGATTACCTAGTGCACTTGCAGTCTGGGACTCAGGCCTGTAACCCTTAAAGTTCACCTAGTAGCAGTATCCACTTATGTATCTGCAGGTGCTCAGAAATCAATAGCTTCACACCCTATTTTTAAGAAGTTTTGCAAAGGATTGGCACATATGTTCCCTCCTGTAAGGAAACCAGTATCTCCTTGGGAACTTAACAAGTGCAGAGCCAAACTCATGGAACCTCCTTTTGAGCCAGTGAATACGGCTGAGCTAAAATATGTCACATAAAAAACTTTTCCTAGTGGCCATTACTTCAGCAACAGGAGTGTGTGAGCTTCAAGCTCTTTGCACTGATCTCAACTACATTATCTTCCATAGGGACAAGGTAGTTCTTGGAACCAATAGAAAGTTCCTTTCAAAGGTGGTAACTGAGTTCCATTTAAATCAGTCCATCACCCTGCCACTATTTTTCCCAGTCAAATCTAGTTCAGGTGAGCAGACGCTCCATAGCTTGGAGGTACTAGTCACTGGTAAGGCCACATCTAGAGTATGGAGTTCAGTACTGATGCCCACACCTCAAAAAGGACATTAACCTGCTGGAGAAGGTCCAGGGGAGGGCTACAAAGATGACAGTGGATCAGCGGGGTAAGGTATAGGAGAAGAGGTTGAAGGCACTGAACATGTACTCCTTGGGAGACAAGAGAGAGAGAGAGAGAGGACATGATTGGGACTTTCAAGTACTTGAATGGGATAAATAAGGTTGATAAGGAGAATCTCTTTAAGCTGCGTGGCAACCATAACACGAGGGGGTACAGTCTTAAGCTGGAGAGTGGGAGATTTAGAAGGGAGGTCAGGAAACACTTCTTCACAGAGAGGGTGGTGGACACTTGGAATGCACTGCCGGAAGAGGTCATCTCGTTGAAGATAGTGGGCAGCTTTAAGAGAGGCTGGGCTAGGCATAGGGGGAAGGTCAGGATCATGGGTAGGGAGGATGGGAGGAGGCGGGGAGGAGGAGGGCAGAGACATTAGCTCAAGCTATTGACCCTGCAATACGAGCAGACTTGATAGACCAAATGGCCTTCGTCTGCTGGCTTCTTCGTATGTTCGTATGTAAAAAGGTCCCTCAGCTATTATATCACACATACTAAGGACCTCAGGAGTTCCCTCTCACAGCTTTTTGTCACTTATGGTGAGGTGGGAAAAGGCCAGCTGGCCTCAGAAAGGTCAACTGCACATTAAATAGTATCCTGCATCCTATTCTGCTACAGTAATGCTGACAAACAGCAACCACAGGGTCTGAGGGCACATTCCACTTGTGGAACTGCTGCCTCTTTGGCAGCTGCAAGGGATATCCCCTTGCTGGAGATCTGTAAAGCAGCTACCTGGAGTGCAGTTCACACCTTCACAAAGCACTATTGCCTGGACGTTCAGTCCAGGACTGATGCTAGGTTTGGCACTGCAGTATTGCACAACCTTTTTCCTAAACAGGTTCTGTACCCACCTCCCAAGGCACTGCTCGGTAGTCTGCTAATATGTCTAATATTAAGCAAAGGCCCAAACCGAGGAAAAGATAGCCAACTCAGTTAAGAAGGGGGATAAAACCTTTTATAGGTACATTAGGGAGCAAAGAAAGACAATGGGAGGGATAGTGAGGCTGAATAAAGGGGACAGTGGGTGGGCAGAGAGGGACAGTGAAAAAGCAGGGATACTGAATGAATACTTCTGCTCAGTATTCACAAAAGAAGAGGAGGGGGAGGTACCTAATCCAATCAGTAGAAGCACTCTAGATAAGGGGGGTCGATCCCAGTCCTTTCACAAAAGAAAGGGTTCTGAAAGAACTTTTAAAACTGAAGGTGGACAAAGCAATGGGGCCTGACGGGATTCACCCCAGAATTCTAAAAGAACTAAGGGAAGAACTAGTGACACCACTGACTACCCTTTTTAACAAATCATGGGAGGATGGTGTGGTACCTGAGGACTGGAGGATGGCAGATGTGATTCCCCTTCACAAAAATGGGAGCAAGACAGAGGCAGGAAACTACAGACCTGTCAGTTTGACCTCAGTGGAAGGGAAAGTGATGGAATCACTTCTGAAGGAAAGAACTGCTGAGTACCTAGAGCTCAGTGGGGCAGAGGACCCAAGGCAGCATGGATTCACAGCGGAAAGGTCATGGCAGACGAGTGTAATTGATTTCTTTGACTAGGTGACCAAAGTAGTAGACCAGGGAGGGGCTGTGGACATGGCCTACCTAGACTTCAGCAAAGCATTTGACACAGTCCCACACAAAAGATTAATAAATAAATTAGCCAGCATAGGAGTGGGTCCCAGGGTGGTAGCCTGGGTAAAACATTGGCTGGACAACAGGACACAGAAGATAATAGTAAACAGTCCACTCTGAAGAAAGGGGGGTTACTAGTGGGGTACCTCAAGGTTCAGTAGTGGGTCCAGTCCTTTTTAATGTCTTTATAAGTGACATTGCAGAGGGACTGGAAGGAAAAGTATGCCTCTTCGCAGACAACACAAAGATCTGCAACAGGGTTGATACAGGGGTGGAAAGGATAAGAAGGGACTTGGCAATTTTGGAGAAATGGTCTGAAGTATGGCAGCTTAGATTCAGTGCAAAGAAGTGCAAAGTAATGCACATGGGAAACAAAAACCCAGGAGAAGAGTACACAATGGGAAGGGGAGGTAGTAACATCAACAAAAATGGAAAGAGCCCTGGGGGTAATCATATTAGATGACCTAAAGGTTAGCAAGCAATGTGAGAAGGTAGTAGGGATGGCTGGGGGGATACTGGGATATAACGTATGTTAGCACATTGTATTGCATTGAAATCTAACTTTCCCTAGTCTTGTTGTGCCATCGATGTGACGTCACGATGTTGTTGTACAATCGTAAGTACATCACATCGATGGTACAACAGTTCTGACCATGTTTGCGCATGCGTGACTCGTGGTTCGTAGTGACGAAAAAATGGGCACCGCAGTTCATCGGAGGCACAGGAGTACATTTACAACTCTCAGTAAGTGTCGTTTTTGAAATAGTTGCCGGCACGCAGCAGGACAGCCGTATTTGTTTTTAAATTTATGATCACACAGTATCTTTGTGGACCCGGAAGGAGTGCAGTGATTTTAGGGTCACGGGCGGGAGGGCGGGGGTCACTGAAATCACAGCATGACCTTTGAGGCAGACAACAGCTGATTGGTTTACTTTTGTCCATACACTATAAAAGACAGTGGATGGGCAACAGTGAACAACAACACTGTTGTTCACTTCGAGAGGTTGGCATGTATAGGGAGAGGCATCACCAGTAGAAAACAGGAAGTTGTTATCCCTCTGTACAGACAGTTGGTGAGTCCCCATCTGGAGTACTGCATCCAGTTCTGGAGACCCCATCTCCACAAGGACATAGACAGGATGGAGGCAGTCCAGAGGAGGGCAACTAAAATGGTACAGGGTCTGCAACAGAAGCCATAGGAGGAGAGACTAAAGGAGCTTAATATGTTTACCCTTGAGGAAAGGAGGCAGAGGGGGAACATGACAGAAACTTTTAAGTACCTCAAGGGAATCAACAAAGTCCAAGAGGGTAGCATCTTTTAGAAAAAAAGATGCGTAAGAACAAGGGGACACAATTTGAAGATAGAGGGGGGAACAGCTCAGGGGCAATGTAAGGAAGTATTTTTTCACAGAGATGGTGGTGGCTGCATGGAACGGCCTTCCTGAGGAGGTTGTGTGGTCAAAAACTGTGGGGGAATTCAAGAATCATGGGACAGACATAAGGCAATTCTTCTGGGGGGGGGTAGGAAGAAATAGGCTGTTGGTTAACTAGGATCTGCAGCTTTTCCAGTAGGTAGGGAAATGGGCAGACTAGTTGGGCCAAGCGGTCCTTATCTGCTGTCAAAGTCTATGTTTCTATGTTTCTTGGTCTTGAAGAAAAAAAAATTACTTATCATAGTAATATTATTTCTTACAAGGGATCTCGTAGAAGGATTAGATCTCCCATCTCTGCCTCCCCTTACATAACCTGACCAAATTCAGCAATACTTTTATGGGGTTCATTAAACGTTGCCATTAATCTTTGGCCAATTTTTATTTTGTAATATATGCACACAAGAATGGCTAGGATCACTAACTCTCTTTCTGTTATTTTTTTTCTTATCCTGTTGAATCCAGTCCTTTCTGCTAAGGCAAGATCATTAATATTAAGGTTGTTTAGTTTCAACTAGTGATTATCCTACTGTTTAACCTACAAAATAGAATCTGACAGTTAGGAAGTAAGAGGCAGCAGTGTTTGAATGTGGCATTCTAATTTCTCCTCATTTGCTTAAAATTCCAAATGAAAGTTCCGGGGGCAGTCAGCAGATCCATACTTCATGCCAAGATATCTAATACCACTAGGAGATCCGTTGTAAGAAATAATATTACTATGGTAAATATTTTTTTCTTTTGTGCCACCTCTAAGTGTACTGTGGCAATCAACGTGTTCTGAATGCCACCAAGACATAAACTATAAGTAGCCTCTTTAGTCTAAAGACAGTTGTAGTCCATCTTGCAGTCAGAACCCAGGACATCTTCCCTTTGACTGTCTAAATATCTGAAAGTCTGGCTGAACCACTCCTTAAACTACAGTAAGCACATCAGCTACATTCCAGCAACAAGTGTGCTGCAGCTGAGATCTTTATACTGTTCTAAAAGCTGTCTCTGTACTTGGTGAACAAACTGATAGTGGTAAAGTTCTTGTTCCTTTTGCTTGATTTTAGTGATGCACTTTTTCTTCATCGTTTCTACTACGGTGCTACAAAAACTTGATATAATGCAGCATAAAGTGACTTACCCACATTTTTCAATTGTGGTATCACTTCTATTATTAGTTTCCTTATGCTGGCAAAAGTAAGTCTTGCCATTGTTACAGTTCTACCTTGTTTCTGTATTTGGGTGGAAGGGATCGTAGTTTGGCCCCGACAAGGTGGGCAGCCAGTCCCTTCCACTTCCTGATTCCTTTGGCACGTCCCCAACCTCAGCACGCGATAATGTGAAGCAAGGGGCAAGCTCCACTGAAGTCAGAAGGTGCTGAATTTCATTACTGTTTAATGCATAATGATGGCCAATTGAAGATTAAAGATCACCGCTCGACTAAAATATCCTTGTTAGTTGAGTGGTGGCTTTCTCTATTCTCTGACTGGCCATCATCATGCATTAAACATTAATGAAAATTCAGTTCCCATTGACTTCAGTGGGGCTCATGCTATCCCCTTGCATAATGCGTTCACGTGCTGGAGCGTGGAGCGTGCCAGAGGAATCGGAAGTGGAAGGGATTGCCTGGCCACCTTGTCAGGGCCAAACTATGATCCTGTCCAGCTAAATACAGATGTAAGGAAGCCAGCATTTATTTATTTATTAAAATTTTGTTAACTGGGTAAGCCCATTGAGACCAGAGGTCCCTTTTTCAGGGGCGACCCGGGGTAAGGTACATACATTAAATGAACACAGTGTTGCATACTATGATTGCATACAGGATATAGGCAAGGCCCCTAGAATTCTGCGGCTGCAGAATTTTGTGCAGAACTTGTAATCTACTTCAGAACTTCTTCGGTGCTGCAGAATTCACTCTTCTTGGTGATTTTTTATTAATATTTCTGTTTATACATAGAATCTGGTTCCCTTCCCCTCTTTTTATATCCAAAGCCCCCCTATATGTTCAGAATGTGATGTTATCATTGCATAACATCATACATTAGCTAATGAAATGGCTGCATTCTGCAACAGAAATGAACAGTCACTTATCTACCACAGCTCCCACTGCCAGAGACAGTGGCACAGCACATCATGCATGGTGATATTTGCTCAACCTGCACTACAGCCTAATACAATTTTCAGTCTTACATTGTTGCACTAGGGCCAACTTAAACAAAACCTTGTCAATAGCACAGACCTGTTACTGTAAGTCCATACCTCACTTTGTACAAACCTGTTTGTGCCTTTAAGGTATAGAGGCGCTATCTGAAATGAATAACTGGTAAAATAAATTTAACTGTCTAAATTTTTAAGAAAAATAATTATGCCCAGAAAAGTGAAATATAATAATGTTTTGACCTGTTGAAAGAATAGACCTGTTGAATAAATAATTGCACTGTATGCATGTTTGCCAGGGTTATTGATTACATATTGTCACTGGTTGATAGAATCACCTAAAAATGATTGAGAAATGTTGTGTGCAGGTACAGCTGTTGGGCCAGAGGGTATCATGCTATGTTTCCTTGCTGGCAACTCAGGTTCAGAGATTAGCTCTGGGAGCTGGCTGGGCAGCACAAGGATTGGAGGAAAACATCACTGCTTGGAGCCTGGGAAGGTATGGTGCAGTGTTCTGTCACATGGTGGGCACATTGTGATAGTTCGGAGAGCTCTATCTCACAATTGGTTCACATACGTTTCATGGCCTGATGGTGTTAAGCAGTGTGTCAAGGAAAGCAGATTGACATGAAAAATGAGTTTTGCAATAACTTCTCTATTTCATTTCCAGTGGGACCTGTATGAATGAGGATGCAAGTTCATGGAAATTAAAAACATATATATATATATATATATACACACACACACACACACACACATATACAGTATCTCTGTCTGTCTCACCACACACACACACACGCATATTTGTATGTATGTTACAGATTGCATATAAATATATGTGATGCACAGTGGGAACCTCATAAGTGGTGTAGAAAGCATATACAAATGTATAAGTGATAGACAGTGGAGACCTCATTAGTGGGATAGATAGCATGCATATAGAAATACCTTATTTATCACATAAGATCCCCTCTGCATATGTCATTTATGCAACAGGCTAGGACCTTAAGGGAGAGACATTTGTTTTGCTTTTTTAGGCATAGCATTATTTTTATAAGTCTGTTATTTTTTGAACTAGTGTTACTGTGCTTTCCACCATCCTGATTGCTATAACCACTGCCATGAAAGTTAAGTCAGGATGACAAGCTGACACTGTGATGTGCTAGTTTGTTAGTGCCGCAGTACTTCCGCAGAAATTACAAACCACCGCCGCAGAAGTTCTGTGGCAAATGGTAGTCTTGCCGCAGAACTTGGTCCTACTGTGCCTCAGAAAAGTAGGGGCCCTGGATATAGGAGTGCACAATACAGTAAGTTAGTTAGGTATATAGCACACAATGCACAAGGAATTCAGGGGTAAACTCAAACAGGGTGTAGGTAATTCTCAGTTACAGGAGTGGCTACAGGATTTATCACTGGGCTGGTTGGAATAGGCAATATAACAACAGGATTAAGCATAAGGAAACCAATAATATAAGTGATAAAGGAAACTGGGAACATCACTATAAGCTTAGTCTGCTGGCCTGCTCCGTGTTCCTCCAGATCAGTTGTGTCTGCAGCTGCAATATAAGGGTGCTAGCTGTGCATTCTAGCAGGCCTGATAGACCGCGAGGCCTGTTTTTGCTGGCAAGTTTTGTATGTTCGTATGCAGGTATCTCCTTTGATCTGACAGAACGCTCTAACAAAGCTGAACTGGCTGAGTCTGTCAGAATGGAAGAACTGCCTCTTGACATGTGCCATAGAAAAATACCGCAATACCTCTGATCTTTCTAAGTACCTCCAACTACAACTACCCTTTACACTCCTAGAAGCTATTCAACTTTGTTATAGCCAAGGCTAGAAAAAGAGGTTGCAGCAGGTAGGTATTTTTCTCCCTTGCCCTTGACCACTGGAATCAACTCCTACCTTGTGTAACCCCTAGATGGCGTTATCCCAGGGGCTACTACCCCTGCCTGATTTGCCACTAACAGGTTGAGGGGCCTGGATCCAATGGCAGGTGCCTCCACCCAGAGGTCAGGGTTTGCAATAGTTAAACTAACTTGGTCACAGCCCTCTGGGACACTGCAACCCCTTTCTTCCCACTAGTGGCCCATACAATATATCAGAATTACCTTCACAGTATACACTTACCCCCAGGTCTGGTTCCGGCACTGGGACCTCCTGTGAAATAAGATACAGTGCAACAATCACAGTACAGTACTTTAACATAGACAAATACCTCAGGCAGTATAACTTTGCTGAAACAAAGCAGCTCTGATTTATTTAGGGGGATATAACAAGGACAGGGAAATCAGGTTAATTAGCTTATCACTTTACTATCTACCTATGGCTCTGTGCAAGGCCTATCCCTACCAGTTACTGTCCTGGGTACCCAAGCCCTAGTGCTAGTCCAAACCGTGGCAGCTGGTAGGGCCCTTTCACACAGTGAAAAGAAAAATTAGCTTAAACAGTCAGCAGTACAGTGATTCCATTTGGATTTAATGTGGCAATTCAACAGGGAGCGACCCTGAATTAGTACTCACGACCTCCAAACAAGATAGGGTCCTTCAACGTCAGCAGGGCTACTTTTGAGCTCCACGAGACTCTTCACACATTTATATGGTAAAAAAGAAAGTACTATACCAGGCAGGCTGCTTCTCTATCCCGATCGTAATTACTGCACAATACCCGGGAGAATACACAGCAGATTCAGTTCCTGACAGACCGAGTACAATTCAACAATTTCTTCAGTCTTCTACAGGGTGAGCCTGGTTTCTACTCTTCAGAGATCCTTTGATTCTTTTCACAGGACGGATTCAGTCCTAACAAGCAGTTACACAAGCTGCAGACCGGAACTCTGGACCTTACACATGTTTTTTGACTAAAACTGTGCACTGAAGGAGCACAGGGTTCCTTTCCCCTTCACTGCCAAAGCTCAACTAAAACTCCCAACAGACAAAACCGGCACTTCCTTTGAGTTCTTCCCAGTTCTTGACTGGATTGGCTGTCACTCACAATAGACTGCTGCTGTTGGTCCAAAAGGCGAAGTCTAAACTACATCTCCAGAGTCACTGCCCATACAATCCTCTTGTGGCTGGCTCAGATTATGAGTCCAAGTTCTGATTCGTCCAAGGCACCATTTTAGAGCTAGCTTACCCCACACTGATTGGTCCAGTTCAGCAGTTCAAAACCAGAATGGGGAACTAGGCAGACACAGTTCTGACTGCAAAGAAAGCAGGTTAGACAAACTGTAATTTCATTATTACTGTAAATGATTTCTGGCAAACAGTTACATCTTTCAGATAGGTTCCTTTGCACCCTAGTGACTGCAAAAGTGGAGTGAATTGGCAGCAGCTGAGTGGTACTCAATCAAAGAAACACACAGTCCCCCATACAAACTAATTATGTCTGCAAGCAGACAGCTCTTAAAGAGACAGTACCAGAGGTTCTAAAAACACTCACTGATAAATGGCTTAAATGCCAAACACCATTCAGGCTTGGAGCATTCAAGCAAGCTCCTGGAAGTCTTTTGGGAACCCGCATTTGCAGGGGGGTTACACCCTTCCTGGCCTGGGAAAGCTTGACATCCGCGTCAAGCAAGCACCCCCATAAGTTTCAGCTGCAACCATATACATTTGCATTGGGCTCGCACATGTAATCATCAGTCAATATATCATTTTACCAAGAACACATTTCTGAAACGTTGCAGTACGTCACTCTTTACACAGTATTACATACACATTGTACCATAACTCAAGTTATTACCTCTTGTACATGAAACCTGAAGAGAGGGGGCCCTTCCCTATCAGTTACCTTGGGGCTGGATGGGGCAAGGGCACCATACTTAGAGGGCAACACAAGTAACTTGGAGTTAGCACTGACGCTCAGTTTGGGCAATGAGGTCGGGGACACATACACTCCTTTATGGACAACATTTAGAGGCAAGTCCACAGGGCTCCCAAGTGAATCATAACTGAGGTGCACCACAGGCTTTACAGCTCGACCAGTCTTTCTAGGGGGAACTGTTACAGTCTCTGCACTCTGAGCCTCATTTTCAGCATTGTCCTCACTTGTCAGGAGTCTCCATGGGGGTAGAGAGGCTAGAACTTGGGGCACTTTCAGCTCCAGGAGTTACAGTTTCTGAGTCCACAACATTTGGCTCGCATGGAGAGCTTTGGATACTGGCAGTGGACTGTCAGGGCACTCAAAATACTCTTCTTGTTCGGGTGTATCACCAGTCTGCCCCAATCTATCATTTTCTCCCTGAAAGCTCAAACAGTTCAACCATGCACAATGATTCCATTTCATCTGATCTGATGCTTTTCACTTCACTTTCTGGAAGCATTGGCTCCAGGGATGAAGCTGGGGCTTAGACAGTCCAGAAGGCCCAGCTTTGTCTCCAGTATTGACTAGGGAATTGCCCAAACAATTGACTCAGTTCTAGAAGAAGGATAGTATTCAAAGTCACTCTCACTTTCTTCTGATATGGACTGACAGTCATGCTCAACTGGGACTTGTGCAGGGGAACACTTTAACTCTGCTTCTGTAGATGCAGACTTCCTTGATCTTTTCTTAGCAGCAGCTCTAGTCACTGGTCCAGAGGGGGCATCTTCTAGGGGCTCAGACTCAATCAGGATTTGTCCAATGGGCAGTAAATGATTTCTATGCATTGTTTTTACATCTTTTGAATTGTTCTCAGGCCTTACTTTGTACACTGGCAGATCATCTAGTTTGCCCACTACAATGTGAGGGAGATGGTGCCATCTGTCAGCAATCTTGTGTTTGCCATGCAGTCCCAGATTTCTTAGCAATACCCGATCTCCCTTCTGGAGTTCCTGTGCTTTCACCTTTTTATCATACCGTTCTTTGTTGGCCAGATTTCTTTTGGCAGCCATGGTTTGAGCCAGTTGAGTACGCATGAGTTAGCTGGGCCTTTAACTTTGCACATACTGTAAATAGTTGTCAGCTTGAACCCCATCAGGAGAGACCCCAAACACACATCTACTGGTAGGCGAGCTTCTCTTCGAACATCAGGCGGTAGGGGAGAACCCAGTGGCATCACTTTGGTGCAGTTATAAGCATGTACCAGGGTGCTAATTTGTTGGCTCCATCTAGGCTTGTCCTTTGGGTGCAGGGTGCCTAGCATATCTAGCAAAGTGCGTTGAAACGCTCAGGCTGTGGGTCCCCTGGGGGTGGTAAGGAGTGGTTCTGGACTTTCGCCTCCCCACAGAAAGCATCTCTTTGATCAGGCGACTCTCAAAGTTCTCCCTTGATCAGAATGGATTCTTTGTGGAGCCCCATAGTGAACAAAAAGTTTTCTACAAGTACTTTGGCCACAGTGGATGCTTTCTGGTCTTTGGTGGGGAAAGCTTGGGCATATCTCGTGAAATGGTCAGTGACCACCAGCACATTACTGATATTTCTTTGATCTGACTCCAAACTCAGAAAATCAATACAGACCAGCTCCATGGGTGCACTGGTGGTGATGTTAACAAGGGGCAGCCCTCTGGGGTAAAAGCTTTCCTCTGTAAGCAGCGACTACAAGTTCGAGATGTGTTGCTCCACATCAGCCCCATCTTAGGCCAATAGAATCTGGATCTCACCAAGTCAAGTGTTCTGTCTATACCAAGGTGCCCCATGTGGTTGTGCAAGGACATCAGTACTGAGTCTCGAAAGGCAGTAGGCAGCACTAGTTGTTGTCTGTCTACTTGTCCCCTCTGTCTACTGTTTCTCTGTATAACAGTTTATTGATCAGTTTCAACTTAGGACCTTCTTTGTATAACAGTGCAGTTCTCAAATCAGTGAGCGAATTTGACACATCTTTCCTGCATAGAGGGCTTCCAAAGCTGCTTTGATCATGGGATCGCGGGATTGAGCCCGCCCATCACTGTCATTGTCCAGCTGAGGCAGTGCACCAATGTCTATTGCAGAAAAGTGGCAATAAGCAGCAGGTATGCAATTCTCAGAGGTCCCAAGCAGTCCACCATGCAGTCCACTGCGTCCGTGGGACATTTGTTCCTCCCTGTCAAACTTCCGGCAGAGTGCCCGAATGTCAGGTTCTGCCAATCGGACCCAATCATTCTGGGGAACAGGCCTCCGGAGAGAGCATCAGCATCTATGTGGTTCAGACCTGCTCGGTATTCGAGGCATAGTCATATGTAGATAATGCAGAAAGCCACCTATGGCCAGTGGCATCCAACTTAGCTGAGGTCTGCACATAGGTCAAAGGATTATTGTCAGTTTTACTAGTATTTTAGCCCCATACAAGTACTCATGGAATTGGTCAACAATAGCCCACTTCAAAGCTAGGAACTCTAACTTATGTACAGGATAGTTCTTTTCGGATGGGGTCAGGCTTCTACTGGCAAAGGCCACTGGTCTCAGGCCATTCTCGTGCTCTTTGGTACAACACAGCCATAACCCTTGCAAGCTAGCATCAGTGTGCAGGACGTAAGCTTTTCTTGGATCGGCATAGGCCAGCACTGGAGCATGGGTAAGTTGATATATGATCTCATGAAAAGCAGTCTCACAATCAGAGTCCAAGGGCCCCAAATACTTCACTGGATGAAAATACACTCTTTCAGTCTTGAGGGACGCTGACTTTTGGTATTTTTGTGGGTTGGGGATACCCTTGAGTAAGGTTAAGTAAAGGCGGATCACTCTTGAATAGTCCTTGATGAAGCGCCGATAATAACCACAGAATCCCAGGAATCTTTGCAGTTCTTTTTAGATTTTTGGGCTGTGGCCAGGTGGTCAAGGCCTCAACTTTACTTGGGCAGTCTCTATTCCCTCGGTGGATACTATGTGTCCCACATACTTTACTGATGTTTGAAAGAATTGACACTTATCAACGGACAGTTTAAGGCCAAAGTCCTCAGTCGGTCCAATACCTTAAATAATCTGCTCTCATGTTCCTCCAGTGAGCTGCCAAACACAATAACATCATCTAGGTATACCAGGCACTCTAGTAAGTTCATGTCCCCACTGCACGCTCCATCAATCGTTGAAAAGTGGCTGGGGCACCGAAATCCCTTGAGGCATCCTCATGAATTCATAGAAGCCAAGCAGACAGATAAAGGCTGTCTTCTCCACGGTCCTCTGGGGCCATCGGGATCTGGTAGTACCCACTGCGGAGATCCAGCACAGAGAACCACTTGCTCCCGTTTAGGCAGTCCAAAGCATCCTGAATCGGGGCATTGTGTACTGATCAGGGATAGTCCGCCGGTTTAGGTGCGATAATCCACACACATCCTTACTGTTCCATTCTTTTTCCTCACTACCACAATGGGGGAAGCATAATTGCTTCTGGATTCTTGTATTACACCAGCAGCTAACATCTCTTGCAGATGCCGTCTCACATCATCTATGTCAGCAGGTGCCAGGCGTCGAGACCTCTCACAAAATGGTCTTTCGTCATGCAGCGGATATTGTGCTCAGCTCCTTGCACGCATCCTACATCCCATTCCTTTAAAGAAAACACCTGGTCTCTCTGGGCAAGCTTCTCACTGATCCTCACTTTCCATTCAGCTGGCAGCGGGAGTCGCGAAATCAAACAAGTCGAGGCGTTACTCTGTCATTCTTCCTTGAACTCTTGCTGCTGGGCAGCACTGCAGTGTCTGCACAATGCACATTAGCCAGGATGCAACCTCTATTTACTCGAATGTCTCTTTCAGACACATTATGAACTTGGACCATTACCCTCTGGCATAAGCATGGGCTCTAGCGGGCAAAATACTAGGCTTGACCAGCAGTCCCTCTGGCAATTTTCCATCGCCTGGTGCATCCAACATTAATATTTTATTCTTAACATCCTTTCTGATACGGACCTCTCCTGTAAGGTACACTGGGCATTTGTGCGCCAGGATCAGAGATTCAGGATCCTTCTTCCATACAATTCCGACCGGTTCCTCTGGTTCTATTTTTCAGCATCTCTCTGTGCCTCATAGGCCTTCTTAATTAAAGCCAGAACTCTTAAAGCTCTACTAGTCTTTGACCCCTGTTTTCATAACACAACTGTGCCAGCCTTCCAACATATGAGCATTTGTTCCAATCAACAAAGGGACACCATCATACAGTCCAGTGGGGGACACACTAAGGCTAGGGTCTCTACTTGTTAAGCCACTCCAGCCACGGAGGTGGGGAAAGACAGCCAAATTCGGATATACCGGAATAGGGTAGGCCTTCTCACTTAACCCCCATACATGCAGTCCTTCTAATGGTTGTAAGAAGGTACGTCTGACAAATGCTTCTGATACCAATCCTGGAACATAATTGTCACTTGGGAGCCACTATCTAATACAGCTCTTGTAGACACTCCATTCACCTTTACAGTGGTCTCCATGGAGGGACCCACTATTCTGGACCAGTCTGAGAGGCGGTAGTGGGGCCTGGGCAACTGACTTGCCACAAAAGGACGTGAGTTAGCATTTTTGGTGCCCTCACTGGGATCATTTGTGCACCTCTTAACCACTGATTTGTTCTCAAGCTCTCCTTGTAGCCTATATGCAACTTTGTCAGTGTCTTTTGGGGACCGGCATTCCCTTTCATGTGCCCATCTTTCCCACAATTATAGCAAAACATACTTTCTGGAGTTTGAGCTGGCGGGCGCCACACTGGGAGCCAGGGCAGGGGTATTACTGACTGGAAACCTTGGTGCCATCTCTGTCTGCGGCGTGATAAGCATTTGGAGACATCTCATCAGTTTCTCCACTTCCATGGTCAAGGAATCGAGTTCGAGCTGTTATCAGCAGGAGATACATGGGTGGGTACCCCCACCCCATAGCAGATGCAGTCGGATATAGGTCAGGGCCCGTACTTGCAGGCGTGGCCTTCATAAAGGGACTGTTTTTGAATTCCCGGATCTCTCTCAACAGTTCGCCCCATTGTGGCATATCTTTTTCCTTGTCAGAGCACTCATTGACTGCCAACCTCTGCCCCTGAACTTCACTTGATGGATCACCCTCAGTCACTCGGGTCGTAGCTGCAGCTATTGGTGCAGGTCCCTCCCGAGGTCGCCTTTTCTCAACTCCTCGAATTTCTCTCATTAACTCATCATAGGAGGGTGGGGATTCCAGTCGATTTGCCAGGCGTGAATCTGAAGCAACAGCAGTTCTGAGAAGGGGCAGACTTAAGGATCCTGTCCAGCCTGGTTCGGTCCAGTTCAATCGCTGGCAAACTACCCTTTCTGAGGCATTCTTGCAACAATTTTTCCAGCCGAGATACATACACAGACAACAACTCCCCTTGGTACTGTTGTGCATCTCTTACTCTCCACCATAGGTCTTCATCAGAATCTGGGCTCCCATACACATTCTCCAAGGCCTCAAGATAGGCCTGTGCAGTCACTTCAGGGTTACTGGCCCGTTTAGCACGGATGGTAGCCAGGGCAGGAGCTCGGAGGCTCTCACTAACCCTCTTTCGCTTTTCGGCTTCCGAGCATTGCCATTCTAGCACTTGGGGGGCAACATAGTCTATCCAGGTCTCCCAGTCATCCTCCCCTTGGGGGGTGGGGAGGGTGCCAGAGAAGATCCTCAACCTTGGGTAAGAGTCGTGACTAATGGCAGGTGCAGAAATAGGAGTCTGCATTAGTTTAGCCACCATTACGGGTACTGGAGGCGGGAGAGGGTATTGGGAGGAACACCCCAGGTGGCAAGAATAGTTTCTTCAAGTCCTCCACAGTTTTCCCTTCCCCAGCAACCATTTAGCAAATTTCCCTCAAAAGTTTCAGACAGTGGTGGGGGCTCATTCCCCAGGTCTTTACTGTCCTTAGTTATCACTCTCCAGGCAGTGAGGCTCCCTCTGGAGTAATGGTCTGTGGCGCTGGAGCTATCTATGGGATCCTTAAACTCTACTAGGGCCAGGAAAGTGTGGGTGAGCAGATTAGCATGCCGACCCACCACCACAGGGTTTTGTAAACCTTCCACCTTGGAAAGTACTCCTGTACAGTGTCCGTATTGATACCCAGGAGAATGTCCAGGATAAGCATAGCATTTTGGGGTCAATCTCCTCCCCAGTACACCACTCCACCAGCGGTGCACAGCCACTTCTGTCGGGTACCCATTTTTTTCTTAACAGTGGTTCAGAATATGGCCACTAGAGGACACACAATCCCAGCGGTGAGCCTCCAAGATGTAACTAGATGGCGTTATCCCAGGGGCTACTACCCTTGCCTGATTTGCCACTAACAGGTTGAGGGGCCTGGATCCAATGGCGGGTGCCTCCACCCAGAGGTCAGGGTTTGCAGTAGTTAAACTAACTTGGTCACAGCCCTCTGGGACACTGCAACCCCCTTTCTTCCCACTAGTGGCCCACACAATATATCAAATTACCTTCACAGTATACACTTACCCCAGGTCTGGTTCCGGCACTGGGACCTCCTGTGAAATAAGATACAGTGCAACAATCACAGTACAGTACTTTAACATAGACAAATACTCAGGCAGTATAACTTTGCTGAAACAAGCAGCTCTGATTTATTTAGGGGATATAACAAGGACAGGGAAATCAGGTTAATTAGCTTATCACTTTACTATCTACCTATGGCTCTGTGCACAGGCCTATCCCTACCAGTTACTGTCCCTAGGTACCCAAGCCCTAGTGGCTAGTCAAACCGTGGCAGCTGGTAGGGGCCCTTTCACCAGTGAAAAGAAAAATTAAGCAAACAGTCAGCAGTACAGTGATTCCATTTGGATTTAATGTGGCAATTCAACAGGGAGCGACCCTGAATTAGTACTCACGACCTCCAAACAAAATAGGGTCCTTCAACGTCAGCAGGGCTACTTTTGAGCTCCACGAGACTCTTCACACATTTATATGGTAAAAAAAAAGAAAGTACTATACCAGGCAGGCTGCTTCTCTATCCCGATCGCAATTACTGCACAATACCCGGGAAAATACACAGCAGATTCAGTTCCTGACAGACCGAGTGCAATTCAACAATTTCTTCAGTCTTCTACAGGGTGAACCTGGTTTCTATTCTTCAGAGATCCTTTGATTCTTTTCACAGGACGGATTCAGTCCTAACAAGCAGTTACACAAGCTGCAGACTAGAACTCTGGACCTTACACATGTTTTTTGACTAAAACTGTGCACTGAAGGAGCACAGGGTTCCTTTCCCCTTCACTGCCAAAGCTCAACTGAAACTCCCAACAGACAAAACCGGGCACTTCCTTTGAGTTCCTCCCAGTTCTTGACTGGATTGGCTGTCACTCACAATAGACTGCTGCTGTTGGTCCAAAAAGGCGCCGAAGTCTAAACTACATCTCCCAGAGTCACTGCCCATACAATCCTCTTGTGGCTGGCTCAGATTATGAGTCCAAGTTCTGATTCGTCCAAGGCAGCATTTTAGAGCTAGCTTACCCCACACTGATTGGTCCAGTTCAGCAGTTCAAAACCAGAATGGGGAACTAGGTAGACACAGTTCTGACTGCAAAGAAAGCAGGTTAGACAAACTGTAATTTCATTATTACTGTAAATGATTTCTGGCAAACAGTTACATCTTTCAGATAGGTTCCCTTTGCACTCCTAGTGACTGCAAAAATGGAGTGAATTGGCAGCAGCTTGAGTGGTACTCAATCAAAGAAACACACAGTCCCCCATACAAACTAATTATGTCTGCAAGCAGACAGCTCTTAAAGAGACAGTACCAGAGGTTCTAAAAACACTCACTGATAAATGGCTTAAACGTCAAACACCATTCAGGCTTGGAGCATTCAAGCAAGCTCCTGGAAGTCTTTTGGGAACCCCCATTTGCAGGGGGGTTACACTTGCTTTAGGGCTCTTCCAAATTTCGCAATATTCAGCATGATGCAGTTTGATCATCTCCCAGTCTTTGTGTGATTAATCTGCTAAAGTCAGTGTTATCTGTGTATTTTTGTAATTATTGTAATTGTAGTATATGATTTGTTGCTACTTTATTGAGTACAAGTGTTGTATCAAGTGTGTGTGTGTGTGTGTGTGTGTGTGTGTGTGTGCAGTTGTCCCCTAGCACACTCAGGAAAATTAGATGCCATATCCCAGAGAGGAAAATCTTACTTTACAAAAAATACATGAATGAATGAATGAATGACTAAATTACTGACTGACTGACTGACTCAGTCAATCAATCATGTGGGAATAACCACAAAAGTTGCGCCTAAGTGTTGCTGGATATGGGCCCTATATTTTTTATGTACATGTCCATAATAGATCCATAAATAAATAATGATGGCAGATAACGACTTGGTCTGTCCAGTCTGATTATCATGCAATTGCCTCCTGAGCTTTCAGTTCTCTGGATCTGCACCTTTATTAATTTTAGACAGTTACAGTAGTTGTAGTCTTATGCAAATGGGCACATAAATTAACTGGCTACCAAAACCTTACCCAAGACTGGAATATAATGCCTTTTGATTTGCACAGAAAGGATAGTCTGGGATGACCTTTTTCATTAAGCTGTTCCTGCTTTAGTTAAGACCCCCTTCTTTCTTCTTCCAGTATTTTACATACAGTGTCCTGCTTAGTCTGCTGGCCTGCTCCGTTTTCCTTCAGATCAGTTGTGTCGGCAAGCTGATCCTCATGTTGATTATTGAAGTCACCTACCTTATCATCGTGGAAGTTCTAGAGGTCAATGTCTTTGACAATGTGGATCTGCTGGTTACTGCAAATGCCATGTAAGTCTAAATTTTGTCACCACTTCTAGCATGCTATATATTTTTAGTATAAATTATCATCCAACATGTATTTAAGCATGAATGGATGATCAGGGGTTGGGTTACCGCCAGTTACTCTAATTCTAGGGGCAATGAGGCACGAGGCACAGCAGAGAGCTGTATGCCCTAGGGTTAGATGAACAAAGGTAACCCAACTCCTTGAGTGTTGTAATGCTATTAAACTAAAGTTTTTTCATTTTTTTAAATGGATATTTTTATGGTTAAATTCTAATTATTCTATTGTAGATGAGGATTTTCTATTAACATAAGCTTTTTAGAATGCTGTCAGCCAATCAGAATGCTCCATTCCAACCATTGTTTTATAATTTCTATTATAAAGTGGGTTGGACATTTCCTGATACCTGATTGGTTAAATAAGTTCTGGAACCCATATGTTGGTTCCCCATAAATGCACACGCTGAAACAAGTTCAGTTAGTGGAATTGGTAATTTGGGCCAATCACATACAAAATTCATGAGTCACTTCACTGGTACCTGATTGCCATCATAAAGATGACTGCCACCTTTATTTACTGAAAACCTTCAACAAGGCACTACAAATTAAAACACTCTAATTTTAAAAAGTGAAAATAAATAATTAAACATTATTTCCTCTCATGATACTCCCTCACACACATAAACAAGTAAAACAATAAGTAATATTCACAGTTTTAATTCCTGGGGTGGGATATTCAAAGGGGTTGCGCATGGTGCAACAGTTTATGTCGTAAAACCCACTGATGTGCCCCAGCATGATATTCAAAGGGATGTTGTGCTGTGCAATTCCGCGCTCGGGACGCACCAGTAATTTATGCGGCGCAAGTGCGGGGGGGGCGTGCCCATGCATATGCAGCACATCCTGATATTCAGCTCGGGATGTGCAGCGCATATGCAGGCACAAACCTGCCTTCTGCCACACGGGGGGGGGTGCAAAGATCCACCCCTAAAAACCAGGAGCAAGTCCTGGCCACCCACAGGTGAACTGCCGAATTACAGGGCGCAACACGGCACCTGCCAGCTGTGGGTGGCCACCTGACCACCCCAGACACAGGCCGGACGTTGTGCCCCCCCGCCTGAACGTGGGCGTAATGAATCTATATCCCTGGTGGTCCAGTGGACCCTACCCCCTCGTCCGATCACGGGCACAAATGTGCGTAAACACCCTGGTGGTCCAGTGGACCTGAGCCCGATCATGGGCAAATAAAAATAATTGAATTCACTGGTGGTCCAGTGGACCTGCTTCCCTGCCCAATCGCGGTCAACTAAGGAAATGTACTCCCTGGTGGTCCAGTGGCCCGATCCCGAGCCCAGTCATGGGCATATGAATAGTTAATTTCCCTGGTGGTCCAGTGGACCCGATCTCCAGCCTGATCACAGGCTTCAGCTGTAAATAAATGCCCCGGTGGGCCATCGGTACCCCCCTCCACACCGGCCCACTCAGACCCGCCACCCCGCTTCCCCCACGGTCAGCGGCGGGCGGCAGCTCGCCAGCCACCCGCCCGACTGACAGTGAACAGTGCGGGTTGTATGCCCATTGGTCCATCAGGTGGCCAATGGTTGTGCAGACTGTACTGTACTATTAAGTCCTCAAATGTGAATGGTTCATTCACATTTCGATTGTGTAGTATAGCACGAGCCTGCACGCCCATTGGCCCACGAGTGGACCAATGGGCGACAGCCATACTGTATGCTGTCAGGCTGCAAAGCGGCTTGCGGGTGGGGAGCTGCCGCCCACCGCTGACTGGGGAGGGAGTGGTGGGTCTGAGTGGGGCGGGTGGGGAGGGGTACCAAGACCCACCGGAGCATTTATTTACAACTGAAGCCCGCGATCACACTGGGGATCGGGTCCACTGGACCACCAGGGTAATCATATTATTAATTTCCCCATGATCGGGCATGGGAGCAGGTCCACTGGACCACCAGGGTAATCATATTATTTATTTACCCGTGATCGGGCTGGGGATCGGGTCCACTGGACCACCAGGGTGATCATATTATTCATTTGCCCACAATTGGGCAGGGAGCAGGACCACTGGACCACCAGGGTAATCATATTATTCATTTGCCTGCGATCGGGCAGGGGAGCAGGTCCACTGGACCACCAGGGATTCTGTATTATACGCCTATGATCGGGCGATGGGGTAGGGTCCACTAGACCGCCAGGGACTTTATATTTAACCACAGTCCATGATCGGGCATTGGGGGGACAGGGGACTTCAGTCCCCGATGGCTGCAGCCTGGCAGGGTGCCAGGTGCAAGTCGCCGGGGATCGGTGCACCTGCATGCAAATGGGGCCATAATGACATGCAAATGGCTCCATTTGCACCTTGCATGCATAATGGCCTCATTTGCATGCCCAGCATTGAATATCACGGTTGCTGCACCTAGCACACCTGTACTTGCGCTGGCGCATCCCTCTGCTCCTCACTTGCTACTTGCGCTGGCGCAGTGCGGGCGGCCCCAGTGCCATATTCAACAGTGCTGAGCCATGGCGCCGCACCGTTGAACATCGCCCGGGGCCGTGCCCTGGCACATCCCAGTTGCGCTGCGCCAGGCTTGCACCCATGCCTGGCGCATTTCTGAATATCCCACCCCTCATGTTTCTTTGGTGACTATGAGAAATCCCCATTCCTATAATTACCTACATTCCAGGGCAGTCTCTAATTATCACCTTGCCATAGAGAAAACTGAGATGGTGACTCCATATAAGGCCTTCTGCTGCGTTTGAGGGGGTGAACATTTCACCAGTAGAATTCTGTAGGAGTTTAAATTCCAGTATTCCACAACAACATAAATATTCCACTTATTGAATGTGTGGAAAGACAGATGATTGAAAGGTGGGGAGCGACGACTTTTTTACTAGTCATTTCTAGCAAAAGAAAATACCCATTTAAAAAAAAAAAAGAATTTGGCCATTTATTGTTTTTCAAACTGTTTTTCAGTTTACCCATTTTATTAGCACAATAGGACACTTCAGGTCCTTGGTTGTTTGGGGTTAATGCACTTCCAGGTGCTAAAGCCACTCAGTGCAAGCACCTTGTGCCTTATAATGCACTGAAGTGCATTACCCTAGACAACCCATACTCTATCATGTCTTATTGCTTACTTTCCTGGAAACGAGCCTCGGCTCAGTGTGCCTTTCAGGTTATCAAATTTTAAATAAATAAATAAGATAAATAAATTATGAAATGATTGGTCATAATCCTCAAATCTGATTGGCAAAGACCATTTTCAGCTGGGATGGTATCTCAGTACCTAATCTCAATCTAAAAGTAGGTCATCTCATCAGTCAAAAAAAATAAATTGGATCTATTTCATAATCACTACAGTACACTCCTAGGTGTGAGATATCATGAGATAAGAGAGGCAGTATAGGCAGTGGTTAAGAGCACTGACCTGTAAATCTGGAAAAACTGGGTTTGAATCCCACAACCACCACTTGCATACTGTATGACCATGAGCAAGTCACTTAACTTCCTTGTGCTCCCAGGACACACTTGGAAACAAGCCTTGGCTTTGTGTGTCTTTCCTGTCCAAAAAATGTAAAATAAAATAAAACATCTTCCCATCTCACGTGGTTGAAGTCACTTGGCCTATGGCCTTGTGCCTCACATAGCTGACGCGGGATGTTATTGCATGATATTGCACTCCTTGTATTGTTTAATTATAGTCATCATATATTTTTTAATCTGTAGTTTGAAGAGTTATTGATGCATTTGGTTACAATTTGGAAATGGGTAGTCAGTGCAGTTTATATTTTATATATTCTCCTAATGTTACTGTCCTTACAATAAATAGTGAATAGAAGATAAATACAGATAATATACATCTGGAAAATGAGCTGTTAGCAGCTCAGTATGTCTTTCCTGGTAAAACTTTTTAAATTAGGTAACTAACTAACTAAATATGAAATGTATTAGTCAAAGGGTCACACTTCTCCCCAGTCTGTAAATTATTCAAAGTGTAGAAGTGCCCATCTCAGGCTCACTCATTTAATTTTAATTTGGTGTCATTTGAATTCTTACATAAGTTTATGGGTCTGATTGGAGGCCCTCTTATTGTTATAAGAGTGTCACCTCTTGTGCATTCTTAGGACCAGAGGACTGCAAACAGAAGGTGAGCAGTTCTTTGGTCCTAAGAACGCAAGAGGCGACACTCTTACAGCCATAAGAGGCCCTCTAACTGGGCCAATAAAAATTATTATAGGTTGCTAACTTTATTTATTAAATTAAAAAAAAACTTTTAATTTGATAAAGTTAGCGGCACGAGCAATCATGGAGAAGCCCGTTACAGTGCTCGGCGCATGAGGTATTTTTACGGCAGTGAGTACCTCACGTGCAACTGAAAGAAGTGCTCTGATTGGTCGGGGACACTCCTGTGCTCTATAATGTTTTTTAAATAACTGTGCTTCTGGCTAGCATGTTCCTCAGTTGGCTGTCTCCCCTGTAACCCTTATGAGTTGACCACGCAGGAACTCCGTGTGGCCACCACCTGCAACAACAGAAACGACAGGGAGAAGGCTGCTCTAGACAAAGCCTGTTTACATCTCTACTGTTTTTGGAGAAATAGACTCACTTACGACATACATTCTTCAGTTTGCACATTTTTAATTCAAAAAAACATTAGTCATAGTACTGTTAAAGTTGTCTGCCAGTGTTTCAAAGGAATTATCTCTCTCTTCCTAAGGACAACGGTTACTAAAATATCAACAGAAAATAAATTAAAACTGTATATAGTCAACTACTTGTTTCTTTTTACCTCATGAATATGTCATGGAAATCTCACTTTCTAGGGACACGGACATGGTGCCTGTATGCACATTGTGGCAGTCTTTCTTTCCTTTTAATTCCTGCCAAAAAGTCTTCAAACTAAGCTCTTCCCACCCACCCAGGTGAGATCCTCCTCGGCTCCACCCCATGACATCAGATCTTCTGTTTTGCTGGAAGAGTCTGGTCTTCCCCTTCGCAGCTCCCTACGCACAGTGTAGGCCAAATTCTACTTCATCTTCAGATGATCTTCTTTCTTTGCTGTTAACGATTTTTATCAAATATGAAACACAACAACCCCAAATTCAGGCCTTGGTTCAAGCGATGCACCCCGTGTAACCAACAGATGTGTGTACTGACACACACACATCTCGTGCGTGTTCTGTCTCAGGGCTAAACACATCCCCCAGGCATGCAGCCTGTGACAGTCCCTGTTCCCCTTGTCTCTCGAGGACTGGTATGCTCACCTCCTCCTAGGCTGCCCAGACGAACAGGATCAGCTGGTCTGGTACAAGGGCACACACAAGGCCGTTTCAGCAGCAGCAGGTTCAGCATCTCAACTTGTTGCACTTGAAGAGGCAACAGTCCAGGCCATGGCAGCCTCCTCCTTGGCTCCTGTGTTTCTTCCAGTGGGTGCCAGCATTGGGGCCTAATTTACGAGCATTTCCAGTACAAGTGCCAGTCCCTTCAAACCCTTGTGGAGGGCCCTTTCTGATGGGACAATTCTAAAAAAGTTCAAACAGACCCATCATAGGTCGTGGGACAGGCAATGGCTCGCTCTCCCCGCTCTGTGACTACGTTGCCTGCTCGAAGGCTGTCAAGCAGTCAGCTTTGGACGATCCTCCTAGGGTCCAAGGGCAGGCTGCTAGCTCCACAGTGTCCCTGTCGGGTTTATTGGCCAAGATGCAGACTGACCAGCCAGGTGAGCCTTTTCTTGATCTGGTCAACCTGTTGTCAGAAAAGGTCGAGGATGACTTGCTCTCTCAGACTCTGGTCCTTTCGGCCCTCTCCCAAAAGGGGCCAGATCAGCCAGACCACCAGGCTGTCCTCCCCAGGGAGATTACCCCTCCAGGGTTCTGCAGCAGGACCGGGTCCATGCCGAGTACACAGCCCCTTCCCCAATGCATATCCTGACTGGTGACACATTTGTTGTAGGTCGAGGACTCGGTCTCACTCAAGCTCGCGGTCTTGGGAATCTCAGCATTCCCACTCTCGGCCTTTGACCAGGAAGTGCTATTGATTCTTCTCTTTCTCCTTGTTTTCAGGCAACAAAAGGCTCCACTGCAAGCTGCGATGGCGCTACAAGGAGCTGATATGGCAGCAGTGGCTCCCCGGCCATGGTCGGCCTACTCCTCAGACCCCAGTGCTTCCCTGGTCTCTGCCAATGCTGCCCATTCCCATCCAGTCCCATCTGGGCAACCCTACGCCGTCTTCTCTGCCAATTCTGGTGGAACCCCTGCCTAAGCAGCACTTGCACAAGGCCCTGTCCAAGGCTGCTCACCCTGCCACTGGTCTTCTTGGTCAGCTGTCCATTCAGATCACTCACTTGGATGAGTCCAGGGTAATCCATGGGGAGTGAGGGCCGAAGGCAGTGTTTAAGGGGTCATCTGACTCCAGGCGGTCCTCTGTGCTCTCCTCTCGGACCCTGGGCTTTGATCACGAGTCAACCAAAGAGCTCAGGACCAACCATGACCAACCTTTGGGGGCTTTCCTCTGCCTCATCTCTGAGTTCATGGAGATTCCACTAGAGCTGATCCAGAAGTGGGCCAAATACTGCTCGTGGAGATCCTTAACAGAGACGATTCTCCGGGAGTTGCTTTCCCAGTGTCGGAAGCTGTCCTGGGTCCTGCCTTGGAACTTTGGCAGTATCCAGCTTTGTGCCCAGTGCCATCTGCCAGTATGAATGGCAATAACGTGGTCCTGACTGGGTCTCTTCCTGAGTTCTCAGATCACCCCTTGGCAGAGGAGCTGGTTGCAGATTATGTCTTCTACAGGACAGGCAATGTCGGGGATGTTGACAAGCCTCCCAACAAGGAGTCCAAGAAACTGGACCATGCAGTGAAAAAGGTTTACACTGCTTCCTCCCTAGGTCACCAACAAACAAACTCTGCCGTTATGATGGCCAATTTCAGTCATGCCCTGATGGGGGTTCTGAACCACGTCTTTCCCCACCTTTCTGTGGACTTAGTCAGCAGTTAAAATGGTTCGAGACCAGGGATGTTCTGTTGCCAAGCGCCAGCTTAAGATGACATTGGACATTGGTGACTCCTGCACCCGGTCAGTGGCAGCAGCAGTCACTGTGCACTGTAGGGCATGGCTGAGGATTTCCATCTTTACAGCAGATACCCAGCATAAGCTGGTGGATGTTCCCTTCTTGGGTACTGACCTGTTTGTGCCGGGGGTGGCTGGAAACCTCAGTAGAATTGAGAAGTCCAATGCTGCCCTGAATTCAGTCATGTCCTCTCAGATGGACCTCAAGGGCCTGAAGTCAAAGAAGAAGCATTTACAGTTTCAGCCCTTTCCACCCCAGCAGTCCAAGCCACAGCTGCCCCACTTAGGGCAATCTCAGGCCTGGCAGCCTAAATCTAAGCCTGCCACCTCAGGCCCCAAGAAGCCTGGAGGCTGGGGCAGTGGCACTCCTGTGGCAGTGAGTGCCAGAGCCTCTGCCAATCCTGCCCAGTGATGGGTCAGGAGATGTCTCCCTCCTGCCTGTCATGTCCCTGCCTCAGCTTCCCGTAGGGGGTTGGCTTCAACATTTCTGGCATGACTGGTCTGTCATAACTACGGACGGATGGATGCTACACATGGTGGGCTGGGGTCTGTGTCTCGACTTAGAGGCTCTCCCACCCTAGCAAGCCCATGCCCTAAAGGAGTCTGTGGTGCATCAGGATGTGTTGTCCAACCTCAGGAAGGACATCACTCAGCTTCTAGAGAAAGGAGCTCTAGCCCATGTCCTTCACACAATGGCCAGCCACGGCTTTGTGTCCAGGTATTTCCTGGTCCCTGTCATCGAGGCACAAGTCAGGAAGCATAGGAAAACCAGGAGCAGTTGTAAAATTCACCAAAAATATTTATTTACAGTAGCAGTAACATAAAAAATAAACTTATTCAGTATAACTATGTACAAAGGCAAAATGAAATAGTTTTATTTCAGTCTCTGTGTTCCTTTCTCCTTTTCAGCAGTTGCAGCTCAGCTCTCTATAAGTTATTTCAACCCCCACTCTTAGCAAACATCCTGTTTTTGTATATTTCATGGCAGGAGCTGCTAGTACATATTGTGCTTTGAGCTGAGGCCCCCTTTTTGCAAAAGGCTAGAAGATTTGCACTCAATTAACTTCTAGAGTTTACAGTAGCTTTCTGCAGTCATCTCAAAATATGATTATATACATTTCAACAGTAATGCTATTCATTTTCCAAAGAAAGGGGATCCCAATATCAGTTACATTTCCATACAATGATTTGCACATATTTTTATATTAGCAGATATGCAAGGGAGAAAAACAGACAGCACGAGAGGACTGAGATACAGTGAGTGGCAAAGAAATGCAAGATTGTCGGGGTGATCAAATCCGAAGTCTCACAGGAAAACTTGGTTGCACAACCAGACAGAGAAAAAACAGAAAAGGAAAGAATAGATCCTTGCATTTAAACACTTTCTGTATAACAAATGGGACAGGGTCCTATTCCACTCTGTCACATACACACCCCTCCTTAAGAGGGAATCTGTTTTATCATACAGATTTCCAAAACATTTTATTCTCTAATAACATTTGCTGCTTTCAGACATTAAGCAGATGTACATCATCTGTTTTTTCCTAACGGTACAGCAAGCAGTAAAGTTTAAACCTGTACATTTGTTTTTCAGCCTTCAGCATCTGTTTGTAGCTGAAATGGTTTCTCAAAGCCAGGGCTTCTTAAAACAGGGGCTGAATATAATGCAGCCTTAATGGCTTGAAAAGCTTCATCACACTCTGGTGACCATGTCACCAGGGGTGTCATTTCAGCAAAATCATAGGGGTAGCAAGGTGGGGTGGGCATGATATGGGTGGGGCCACGGTGTGGGTGGGGCCACGGTGTGGGCGGAGCCAGAGAGGGTGGCATTTGTCAATGTGACATAGAGCTAGTTACCAAGTAATTAAAAAATGGGTATGAATTGGATAGTAAAGTCTGAGTATAAATCTGAAATGGGTCATTACAGATGTTGATTCAACTTAAATAGCTAGTTTTCATCAAATTATGGAATCATCAGTATAGTGAGAGTCCCATTCCTCAACTGTACAAATATTAAACAATATTAATGCATGGGTAGCCCTTATTACCCATTGAAATTAAACAGATTACAACCTTGTAATCCCACTGTTGTGATGTCAGAACCTTATAAACCTATCTCTCTATGTCATAGCAGTGGGTTTACAAAATGGAATGCCAGTGTTATTCAGTATTCTACATACCCAGAATGTGATTGTTAGTCTCAGTACAGTATTCAAATAACATTCCAGTTGTCATAGTTTATTGTCTAGCAATCACTATGTCTGATAGAGATTTTAACTCTGGTGCTATTTTGGCCCACTGTCATTCAGTCCGTGTATCCTAATAAATTGTTTTCCTAAACAATCATGTGGGTGTAGTGCAGATCCATTAATAAGATAAGGCTAAATTACTTATGTTGGGGGGGGGGACTTCTCATGTCGAGTCCCATACACTATAAATTGCAATGCATGATGTACAGGTGATAACTGGGGTGTAATCATCTCTCGTGGTTGCTAGGGCAATTGTAAACCTCTCAAGCTGTGCACTCTAGGTTTACTGATGCCCTAGACACCACTTGAAGTGATTTATACCATGGTTATCACCTGTACATCAGGCATTATCCTCTGTATATTACCACACTGTCTGTGTCCAAAAAAATATTACCACACTGTTCATGTCAAATGACTGGTACTATACAAGCTAAGGCACACATTGCTAAAAATAAAGAGCCGTCTCTATACCAATACCTTACAGTACATAAAGAATACACATCAAAACATGAGAGAAATTATACTGTTATGAAAGCATACTCTGAACCTTGAACCATGGAGAGAACTTTACTTCTTTTCTGTTGAAACAAGAGCTTAGTAAAAGAAATGACACAATTATACTTGTAAAAGAAGTAATAAAAGGAAAATGAACTGATGAAAAAAAAAAAATCACACCAAAAACCTGTAAAGAAAAAAATAAAAGGAAAAAGAACCAATTAAAATTCACCGACCAAAAACCTGTAAAGAAAAAAGTAATAAAAGAAAAGATCCTAGTAAAATTGTACACCAAAAAAACCTGTAAAGAAAAATTGTAATAAAAGGAAAAAGAACTGAGTCCCAGGGTTACACAAAAGAAAGTCTTCCAGACTTCCAATTACTGCAGCAAAGCAAATGAAAGTACTCTTTAACTCTCCACACCAAGGCTACTACCCCCTCTTACAATAATTTAAAAGAGCATAAACTCCCTCCCAAACACCCATGAAAGTGGTAAAGCAAAGGACATAGGAGTGTTATTACCTGCCTGGGAGGCTGGAGATACTGCTGGCACACTGGAGATTGCGATGGTAGGTGACTGGAAGTGCTGGAAGCTGACTGCTGGCACACTAGACTGCTGACTAGTCGGGGACACTGCTGGCAAACTGGACTGGTAGCTGACTGGAGACAAAACTGGCAAACTGTCTCTGGACTGGTAGCTAAGCTGACTGGAGACACTGGCTGCTGGCACACTGGACTGCTGGCTGACTGGTGACACTGCTGGCACACTGATATCTGACTGCAGACTCTGCTAGCACACTGAATTGCTGGCTGACTGGACTGGTATCTGAGTTGAGACTGCTGGCACACTGCTGGCTGACTGGAGACACTGCTAGCACACTGGACTAGTATCTGACTGGAGAAAAGGCTGGCAGACTGGACTCGCTGCTGACTGGAGGCACAAGTTGCAAACTGGACTCGTTGCTGAGCTGACTGGGACAGAACTGGCAGATGGGACTGCTGGTTGGCTGACTGGTAACACTGCTGGCACACTGGACTGGTTGCTGACTGGAGGCACAAGTTGCAAACTGGACTCATTGCTGAGCTGACTGGGACAGAACTGGCACACTGACTGCTGGCTGACTGGAGACACTACTGGCAGATGGGACTGCTGGTTGGCTGACTGGTAACACTGCTGGCACACTGGACTGGTTGCTGACTGGAGGCACAAGTTGCAAACGGGACTCATTGCTAAGCTGACTGGGACAGAACTGGCACACTGACTGCTGGCTGACTGGAGACACTACTGGCAGATGGGACTGCTGGTTGACTGACTGGTGGTAACACTGCTGGCATACTGGACTGGTTGCTGACTGGAGGCACAAGTTGCAAACAGGACTTGTTGCTGAGCTGACTGGGACAGAACTGGCACACTGACTGCTGGCTGACTGGAGACACTACTGGCAGATTGGACTGCTGGTTGGCTGACTGGTGGTAACACTACTGGCACACTGGACTGGTTGCTGACTGGAGGCACAAGTTGCAAACTGAACTCGTTGCTGAGCTGACTGGGACAGAACTGGCACACTGACTGCTGGCTGACTGGAGACACTACTGGCAGATGGGACTGCTGGTTGGCTGACTGGTAACACTGCTGGCACACTGGACTGGTTGCTGACTGGAGGCACAAGTTACAAATGGGACTCGTTGCTGAGCTGACTGGGACAGAACTGGCACACTGACTGCTGGCTGACTGGAGACACTACTGGCAGATGGGACTGCTGGTTGGCTGACTGGTGGTAACACTGCTGGCATACTGGACTGGTTGCTCACTGGAGGCACAAGTTGCAAACTGGACTCGTTGCTGAGCTGACTGGGACAGAACTGGCACACTGACTGCTGGCTGACTGGAGACACTACTGGCAGATGGGACTGCTGGTTGGCTGACTGATAACACTGCTGGCACACTGGACTGGTTGCTGACTGGAGGCACAAGTTGCAAACTGGACTCATTGCTGAGCTGACTGGGACAGAACTGGCACACTGACTGCTGGCTGACTGGAGACACTACTGGCAGATTGGACTGCTGGTTGGCTGACTGGTGGTAACACTACTGGCACACTGGACTGGTTGCTGACTGGAGGCACAAGTTGCAAACGGGACTCATTGCTGAGCTGACTGGGACAAACTGGAACACAGGACTGGTGGCTGACTGGAGACACTGGTAGCACACATGACTGATGGCTGACTGTAGATAGTAATGTTACTTCAGTAATGGGTATCTTCTTGAACGCATCTGAGCAAATCTGTCTATTGCTACTGACAGGTCTAGCTGCTTCACCTCCAGTGGCTCACTTGTCATCATTAAGTCACTGAGTCGTCTGTCACCACAACTGTTTCTTAAGTAAGTTTTCACTCTTTTCATGCATGAGAAGAAATGTTCATTTGAAGCTGTGGTCACAGGGAGTGCCAGCACCAGGTTCAAAATCTCCAGGACTTCTGAAAATGCATTACAAAGGCATTGCAACTGTTGTCTGACACAATGAATACTTTGCATATTTTTGTTCTGTAGGTATGCCTTTGTTGATTCCAGCTGTGACTCTAATACAATTGTGTCTATATTTGCTTCTGGGTAAGATTCTGCTAGGACCTTTAAAACAGAGTAATTCAGAAAACTCTCATCCTTTGGGTTGAGAGCAGCAACAGCTTTTAAGAGGTCCAGATTACTTGTGAAGCGTGAATCAAGTTCAGTAACAAACCTGTCAATGCAGGCCAGGTATATTTCCTGTTTAAGCCTATCACTGTTAGATCTTGCAGAAATGTCCTGAATTTCTATATTTGCAATCCATTTCCTCAAAGTGGATGAAACAAAAAATTCTGTCAGTTTTCGGCTCAACTGATGTTTGCGCAGTGGCCTTCCTGTGTGCAAAGTGGCTTGTACATCATAATCAATGCCACAGTGATCAGCAGCTTGTTGTGCCTCCTTGTAAATCTTCTGCCACCGTGAATCATTATGTAGAGACAAGAGCTCACTTTTCGAAGACTGAACAAGATTACAAGCACTTGGCAAATCCAGATCTTTTCTCTGAAGTTCCTCAGATACCGATTGTATCTTCCTTAAAATAGTTGCTAGGCTGTACAGTGTTAACTACAAAGGTGAAGTTCTGAATTTTAAACAGATGACCTTTTGCTTCACTACTTGCCTCTTTGTCAGTGTTTTGTGACTGAATAGCATGAAGTGTTATAATAATGGACTCTAGACGCAACTGAAATTTCTTGACACAGTTGTACCAGTAAAACCATCGTGTACCACACAGTCGTTCCAGTTCCAGAACTTGTAGACCTTCTTCTTTCTGAGCTTTAACAAACAACTCATGTCTTGGTGAACTTTGAGAAATAAATACATATACAGCCTGTAAGATGCTGAAAATTCTTTCACTTTGATATATTATTAATTGTTTGCACCAAGACAAAATTCAGTCTGTGTGCATGACAATGAATATAAACAGCTTGAGGAGCAATCTCTTATTCTTGCTTGTACTCCACTGAAGCACCCACTCATGACAGAGGTTCCATCATAGCACTGTGCTACACAGTGCTTCCACTGCAGTCCAGCCTGACATACTGCCTGATTGATTGCACCAGCCAAACTACCAGCATCCAGTTTATCCATGTGGTAGCAGCAAGTGGTTTTCACAGATATTACCATCTCCGTCAACAAAACGGATTACAAAGCTGAGCTGCTCTTTATGGATACATCCTTAGTTTCGTCGACTAAAACAGAGAAATATTTTGTAACTTACTTTACAATTTTCTCTCGTATTAATGTTGCAACTATGTTAATCAAATCATTTTGATACTCTGAGAGGTATAATGACCGTATCTCCTAGACATTTTTTCTTTTAATTTTGAGTCATGTGCAGATAATGTTTCCAGAAACTCAATAAAATTGCCTTTGTTATTGGAATTTGTCGACTATCACCACCTCTGAAAGCAAGACCTTGTCTTCTAGGTAACACACTGCATGCAGTAATTCAACATGGCGCCTATTTTCTTCAATTTCAATGTCCCTATTTTTTTCAAGCTGTCTCGCAACTGACTGATGTCCTGATGAAGACTGTATATGGTTAAATTCACTCCATGCTACAACAGAAGCTTTGTGTTTCTCAGACTCGCTGTGCTTTCTGAAGGCACGACCAATTTTTTCCCATTTGCAGAAACCAATATCAACAAAAGGAATGTTTCCACGTTCACGACCTCCACCTCCAGGTGCAGTACGAGTGCTAGTAAAATGCCTGCATGCAAAACAGTATACAGCATCTCTCTGTACTGAATATTCTTCCCACTTATGAGTTTTGTAATCACCATTAAATTTACGTGATCTTGTCACAGGGAAAACACACTTCGGCTGAACTGGAGCTTGGTAAGGAGTAGCAGATATGTCACTTGGCACAGTATTGTGATCAACACACTCACCCACTGAAAATGAGTGGCCTTCACTAGAAGGCAATGACGTGCTTTCACTTGCATCGGAGGATGTGCTTTCACATGCATCAGAGGGTGAGGGCGAAGCAACAAGTAATGGGCCTGTAGCAGCATAACTAAGCTCTGAAACTATACTACTACTATCAGATTCAAGCATACCAGCTAACAGAACACTATCTTCAGGTCTTGATTTATTCACTGTATGTTCAGCATGTGCAGTATCTGCTGTAATTCTTTTCTTAGCAAATAACTGAAGCACCGATGGTTGCTTTGGATCACTGGATGCCTTCTTCTTAGACAGAGACATTTCAGTAATACTTATTTAGCAGCCAACTTCAAAGAAATTTCAATCAGTGAAGGCTACTAAAGAAGAAATTTAGCAATGTACAGCCTGCCAGCAGCTATGCCCAGTGATTAGCAAATCAGATATCAGTTTTGAAACCCGTGAAAACCGCTATGAATTCAAATGTGCACACAGTCTAAAGAAATCACCAGTGTAGCTATTTAAATCTGCAAAGAGTGATGACATCAGGAATTAAAAACATTAACATATGGGTGTAATTTTACATTTAACTGTACCTATGAACCTAAAAAAAAGGTCTACTATAATTCTGATTTTTAAAAGTAATCTTATAAATGCAAGGACGCAAAAACATTTCTGTTATAAAACAAAAGTGGGATGCATACAAGTGCTGTAAATCTGTCAAAAAAATGTTACTTTTGAATCACCAGTTATGTTATGATTTGAAGCACTATTCTTTGGCCTGTGGAGTATGTACAAATGTTGGGTGAGTACTGGTACGTACAAAAATTTCTGAAGCGTATGTCCTCAAATGAGGACAAGTGAGTAAAATAGGCTGGTACAGACCTTATCTGAGCTCTGGCCACGCCTTTAAGGTGCTTTAAGACTCTTAAAAACCTTAATGTTTCCAATTGGCCTTTGCAGATTAATTGTGGTCAGTTTGGGAGTACTTATTGTAACCAGTGGAGAAGGGGTTATGTTTAAAGATGTTGATGGTATCGGACCGGTCTGTGTGGTTTGTTTTTGACTTTTGAGTCCTTGTCAACTGTACAATGCCTACAACCTCAGGTGGTGTTAAATAAAATATCTATTTATATTTATGCAATAGGGGTGAGTGGTCAAACCATTGGATAAATGCATATATTCTCACCACTGTGTAACAGATCTGCAGAGCCATTGAATAAATACATCTATCTACAGTCATGATGTCAGTGACAGATGGCATTTACCCAGACAGTCATGACCACCACGGCTCCAGATAAGGTGTGTACCAGTCTTTTACACTCACGTCATTTTAGGAACTACTCTGCAGAAATTTTTTTAAATAAGTACCTGTACTCACCCAACATTTGTAAATACTCCTCCGCACGCCAAAGAATACTGCTTCATAACATAACTGGTGATTAAAAAGTAACAGTTTTTTGCCAGATTTACACTTGTATGTATCCCACTTTTGTTTTACTCACTATGTTTTAAAACTGGTGAGTAAATTGCCAACATTATTTGGAGCATTGTTGGCACCTGAAATTCTTATCTAGAAAAAAAACATTTTTTAAATAAATTTAGTCCTCAGTCCAGTCTCCCAAGACATTTGTACACATCAGTGTCTTATTAATAAATGGTCAGCACAGAGTGGTTACAAACTACCAGCATCCAATTTGTTTGCAAGCAGCTCAAAACTGTAGTTTGTTTGGACCCACTGGGTTTTAAATAGTGCCTTTCATGTTATAATGTTGCTGCCACTTTAAGCACACAGGGAGATTGAGAACGAGCACACAGAAAAAACAGTGAGAGACCACTAAGCAGAGGGAAGTTAATCATCGCTCAGGGTGACACAGCAAGTGTCAGTTCCAGGACTCAAATCAGGTCTCAGGATCACATTTCTGTGCTCTAACCACTGGGCCACTGACTGTCTCCCAGTAAGTCATAAATGCATCAGTTTGTCAACCTCTTCACCAGTGAGATTTGTTTTCTTCTTTAGCGGGTATTTTTTTGGGGGCACCAATGCTGCCTGCCTGCCTACAGCATCACTCTGAAGAAATTTCATTTTCAGAATATAGTTCATGTAATGTGATAAGTGTACATGAAGCACCATTAAGCTAATTCCTCAGTTTATTAAATAAAATTATAATGGTCTCAGAAATGAAGCTTTCTGATGGGCTGTAAACATTCTACAGCCTTATATTAATCTTTTATTATACAATGGGTAAAGAAATTTCGAGAACATGGCAATATGCTACCGTTTCTGTAATCCCAAAGTTAGGAAAGGATCCCACTGAGTACCATGCTTATAGACCGCTGTCAGTCCTGAATACGGAATATAAATTGTTCATAGCAGTGCTGCCAAACTGGCTGGACATTCTGCTGCCAAAATTGATCCACCTGGATCCGATAGGATTTGTGTGCTTGTCAGATGAACTATAACACCTGGTCACATACTCCATATCCTACATCAAGTGCACTTGACTGCCACCACCTTCCTTTTGGTGAGTTTGGATATGGAGAAAGCCTTTGATAGGTTCTCCTGGCCCTGTCTGCAGCTTTACAGAAAATGGCCTTCTTGGCAGACTTCATTGCCTTTCTGCATAGGATTTGTTTTGTCCCAATCCCCCAAACTTTCATTAAGATGAATGGACATATATTGCAGAGTTTCCACTTGTTTTGGGGCACCCGTCAGGTTGTCCCTTAACCCCCTCCTGTTTGCCTTGTATACCGAGTCTCTCACCCAGGCCATCGGGGAAAGCCCCACAGTGCAGGGGATACAACTTGGGGATAGGGAACATTGCATGGCTTCATATGTGGATGATCTCCTCCATTATTTGGCCAATCTGGATGTCTCCCTCAGAACAATTTCCTCCATCCTGGAAAAGTATGGAGAGATCTCTGTATAAATTAAACACTACAGAAAAAAAACTGAGACAAGTGCCACCAAAACCTTGTGCTGCAAAGCTGAAGTCATCCAACCATCACCTCCTTACTGCAGATCCAGTCTCCACTACTACGGAAAAAAGAGCTTTTCACTGCCATGTCCCAAAACTCTGGAATGATTGAGCTAACACTTATGAAGAGATCCCAATCACTCATTGTTCAGAAACAAACCTAGGATGTATCTAAATGATAAATACTCTTGTTCCTGTTTTCAGTCGTACTCTGTGAACAGAATATCTATTTTTAAACTGTATAGCTATATATACACACACAGATAGGCATCTGTTTTGCCTGAATGTTAAGTAGCCTAACTGTATGCATCTGAACTTGTAAAACTTATAATTTGTATTATTTGTGTAATACTTATTATTGTTTGTTCCTTCCATGCCCCGGACACATCTGGAAATTAGCAGTTTCTGCTCAGTATGCCTTTCCTGGTAAAACTTTTAAATAAGTAAATAAATAGCTGATGTCACTGACTTGTGTAATTTGCACCTGCACTATGTATTCTTGCATGTAACTCAGTGTTGCCTATAGCGGAGTCAATCTTGTAAACTGGCTTTTAGCCCAATCTTCTTACTTGGTTAACAAATAATTAAAATAAGATATATTAGTGCACTGGTATGCTAAAAAAAACCACTTTTGCTGTATTGACATGCTGTTTTTTTTTACTATATTAATGTGTAGTGATGTGTATCAATATACACATTTCAAACCATTGGGACTGACACAAGGGGCTTACATCAAAGAAAAATGGCACAATGGGCTCTTTGTGCCACATCTTGCACCAGTCCCAATTTGTAATGCACCTGCACCACTGGGGTGAACGCCCACACCAAATGGGCTTGTGCCATCCTTACAACAGCCATGGTGCACCATGGTGGAAGGGGGCTTGCACCAGGGCAGCACTGCAGTATCCCCTAAAATGGGATATTAGAAGCCCCCCAAAGGGCCCATGGTCCTCAGCTGTTAAGAACAGCCCAGAGCTGGTCTAACATGCCAGACGCCACTCCTGGAGCCATCACTGGGTGCGGCGGATGACCACTGCCCCCTTGGGGAAGGTACCCTCACAGCCTCTGACACCTGCCAGACCACAACCGGTGGTCAATGGCAGGCATGTGCCCATAGAGCCCCCTCCCGGTAGCACTGGAGTGTCTGCCCCACCACATGAACCCACACTGTGCAGTGGGCCATGCAGTAGCTCCATTGGGTGCAGTTACCAACCCTTCCCCCATCCCATCCCATGTGAGCTATGTCATGCCCATGGCGACCCACCAGTCATCTAGGCAACTGGCTGGTGGGTCACTATCCCTGGCTGCTGCTGCGGCAAGTCCATCCCACAGCTTGTGGCATTCCCCCTCCCAGTCCCGTGCACCATTTCTTTGGCTCACAGGTTGGCTTGCAGCAAAATCGGGGACTTTGGCACCGGGACCCTCATCTTGCAAAATCTGGCTCAGGGTCCCTGGCGCACCCGAGTTTACCACAGGTGGTGGTCTGCTGCACAGTGTGCCAATCTAAGGGGATCTTTTAAAATTGAGCCCACTGTATCATTCTAATTTACCTCTACTCCATGATACATGGCTCTAATCAGAATTATGTATGAGCCTCAACATCTATTGACTAAATTGTGGATATTTTTCAGACAATCCCAAATTAACCTCCAGCTGTACTGCCATGTACCATACTGTGAGGAAGATCTTATCCCACCCTGCCCTCCTTCTCCGAACAGGGAAATTATGTAATGTACCATGATAGATAGCCAATGGCTTGAAATGCCTATCATAACTTCAGGACTACACACCATGACATTTAGACTTTTCAAGCATTTTTACAATATCCAGTGAAACTTTTCAAAATAACATTATTTTGCCCACTGGCCCTCCAACCTGAACCTTCAGTAAAGTCACAATCCTCTGTTTATGACATCATAATAATTTCCACATAACACATTGGGTTGTCATCAACAGAATGTTGTGACTTCACCTGAAACTAAAACTTCAGGAACACATGAAGTTTGGGACATAATGCTTCTGTGTTGAAGCAAATGTCCTCAGTAGCAAAGAATAAAGGGAGATACAGTACCTCCCTGCCCCCCCCCATGCACACACACCTGTATGAAGCACTCTGCAGTAAAGATGTCAGAGCCCTCTGTGTGAAAACTGGAGCAATTCAATTATTCCTGTGGTCCTGCAAGAAATCACTGGCAGGAACTAATGAGTATTTTATCCAAGCTGGTAGCACTATAAATAAAAAAAAAAAAATGTTAAATTGTATGGGATTATTATATTTTAAAAAGCGCTCCTGGATAAACATGCTGTAATTGTTTCTTAAGAGCCATCTTCTGTCATCCTTTGGACCAGTGGTAGGTAGCACTCTAGTCCTAAACCCTAACTTCACTAAGCTGGAACTGTTCAAGTCATTAACTATAAGGACACATGAATGTTCTCATACAAAATTAACACTTTATTAGTTTATTTTCAATAAGATTTCCAGCTCTTTGCTTGACTAGTGTTTACGCCACACATATGCACCCCCTTTTGATGGGGATCAAGGGACCTTTCCAGATTTGCCAGCAACAAGAACAACAGGACAACAGAGTACCACTGGTCTCTTCTCTCCTCCCCATCCCCTGTCCCCTCGCCCCTACTTGCAACACAGTTGACAGTTGTACTACTACTGCAGTCTTTGTGTCTTATTCTCTTCTCTCTGCCTTGCCCGGCTGCTGCCCGCTCTGGCTCTGCCTCTGCCGATCTGGATTTGCTTTGCCTGCCCTTAACTTTACTTGTGTGCACCCCACCGTGCAGATGGATGCCTGTTTGCCTGATGGAGATCGGATCGATCGCCCGATTCACCCCACGGACGCCCGCCTGGATGATTGATCAGCTGCCCGCTGCGCTACAGCTTGGACCGGACCGTTGGCTGCAGCTGCTCACACTTAAAAAAAAAAAATCCTTGCCTTGCTAGTTGCTACTTGCTAGCACTGCTGGCTGGCTGCTGCCCGACTCCAACGATTGACTAGATAGATGCTCTATTGCTCTAGCCTCTCGACTCTCTTTGAAAAACACTTTTTCTAGGCTGCTCCTGCCTGCTGAACCACGACGGCCATGAGGATGGACCCTGTGAGACCAGAGATGACCCCGCCATTCAAATCCCGCCGATTCCCCACGCACGCGCGTATCGCGGATTTTCGCACCTAACGCCAGTCCCCGCCTCCCAGCGAGCCAGGCAGCCAATCGATCGCAGCAGCGCCAGCCAGCCCCAGTAAGTAAAAAAGTGGCACTGCCTCACTAACTTGCCTTCAATTATGCCTTGCCCGAAGTGTTCTGTTCCACTTCCACTTCCGGGGCTAAGCTACTAAGACAGTCGGCGAGGCGCCAATGAGTCCCTGAAAGAAACCGGCTCAGACGAGATGGCTCCCCGTCCCCGGTCCTCCTCGCTCCTCCAGTCCTCACGCACACACACACACACACACTGTGTGCAGCAGCACAAGCGTGCGCACGGTCAAGCCGCCAAGGGGGCATGATGTTAATGTAAATTTTTATGCTGCCAAGCGGGCAAGCAGCCTGCAGCAGCCGGCAAAGTACATCCGGTCCCATAGAGAGCCCCAGGGCAGGCAGGGGGCAAGCCCTGTCATTAAGTGCATAATTTTCATAGGGATGGGAATGCTGACCTGGCGACTCCTAAATGACGCCCTGCATGTCACTATATTTGGGTACTGTTTTTTCGTGAGCTCAGTGAGGGGAGTAGCTAACTCTGCAAAGTTGGGAACAAATCTCCAATAATAACCAGCAAGCCCTAAAAATGGCGTGACATGTTTCTTTGTTTTAGGTACAGGGCTGCTAGCTACAGCTTCTGTTTTAGAAACCTCTGGCTTAACTTCTGCATTTCCCAACACATAGCCCAAATATCTAGTTTCCTGCATGCCTAATGCACATTTGGTAGGATTAATAGTCAGACCTGCATTTTTGATAGCTTGGATAACTGCTCGTAGGTGTTCCAGGTGGCTTTTCTAGTCTGGACTGTACACCACAACATCATCCAGGTAGCAGCACAATAACCAGTGTGAGGGGATAAAATGACATCCATGTACCGTTGGAATGTAGCTGGCATACCATGTAAACCAAATGGCATGGTGGTGAACTGATATAATCCTATAGGGGTGGCAAATGCAGTTTTATCTCTGAATTCTTTAGCTAAAGGTATTTGACAATAACCCTTGGTGAGATCAAGGGTACTGATATATTTTGCACTCCCCAGTCTGTCCACCAAATCATCTATTCTGGGCATAGGATAACTGTCAAATTCTCTGACACTTGATTAAGTTTCCTAAAATCAAGGCAGATTCTAACACCCCCTTCTTTTTTGTTTACAATTACCATGGGAGATGACCAAGGACTCCTGTACGATACCCAATTATTTCATTTTTTTTTCATTTCCTTAACCACATCAGCTCTAAACCGCTCTGGCTACCTGTATGGCTTTTGCCTAATAGGGCGAGCATTCCTTGTCACTATTACATGCTCAACCCCTTTTACTCAGCCTGGTACCATGGTAAAAGTACTGTTAAATGTCTTTAGCACATTACGAATGTCTGCAGTTTGTTCTGAGGTTAAGGAAACATTGACCTTTACAGCATCAGCATTTACACTTTGTTCCAGTCTATCATAAGCTACATCAATATCTTCCTTATTGGTTTCTGGCAAAACCAGCAAAGCAGCTTTTGGAATTTTTTCAACCCATTTCTTGAGGAGGTTAGCATGGTATAGCTTAGTAGGATTTTTCCTGTCAGGGGTCTCAATCTCATAGTTAACAGTGCCAGTACGTCTAAGAACCTTATAAGGCCCTTGCCACTTCATTAACAGTTTATTTTCTGTTGTGGGTAACAGTAGCAAAACCTTTTCACCTGGCTCGAAAACTTTTTCTTTTACCCCATGGTCATAATATACCTTCTGCTGGTTTTGAGCCTCTTCCTGATTGCTATCGGCAATTTCAACACATTTTGCAGCTTCTTTCTTAATGCACACAGATAAGATGTTATAGAATGTTTCTGAGTGGGGTTATCTTCCCACGTTTCTTTTATCACATCCAGTGGCCCTCTTGGCTGCCTACCATACAGCATTTCAAATGGTGAAAACCCTGTTGATGCCTGTGGCATTTCTACATAGGCAAAAAGTAGGTATGGCAAGTATTGGTCCCAGTGTTTCCCTTCCCCTTTTACAAACCTTTTTAACATGTGTTTTAGGGTTTGGTTAAAATGCTCAACAAGACCGTCTATCTGCGGGTGATAGGGGGAGGTTCTTATGGCAGTCTGTACAGCTCCTTAAGCAATGCAGCACCAACATTACTACCCTGATCAGTAATAATTTCTTTAGATATGCCCACTCTGCTGAAAATTTTGGCAAGCTCTGCTGCAGCATTTGGGGCTGTAACAGTATGCATTGGAACTGCTTCTGGATATTGAGTAGCATAGTTGCCTACTACCAGGATAAATCTATTACCCTTACTACTTTTGTCTAAAGGACCAAACACATCCATTGCAATTCTCTCAAAAGGCACATCTATCAAGGGTAGGGGCACCAGGGGCACCTTGTCTTTTCTAGTGACTGGGGCTACTTTCTGACACTCGGCACAGGAATTACAGTAAGTAGCAACATCTTCATGAATTCCAGGCTAGTAAAATCTACACAACAGTCTGGCAAGGGTGCGATCCCTCCCTGAGTGACCAGCCATAGGATTATCACGTGCTATCTGTAACAATTCTGTTCTATACTTCTGTGGTATAACCAATTGTTCTGTCTGTTCCTGTGTCTGAGGTTTATCCCAAACTCTGTACAGTAACCATTACATTTTTTAAACACTGGTCCACCTTGTTTTGGTTTCACCCCCATCTGCTTGAAATAACCCTGGAGAGAAACATCGCTAGCTTGCTGTGAAAGAAAATCACAATCAGCTAACAATTTAGTTTCAGCATTTTCATGTTTTAACCCTTCGTGTCCATTAGTCATTTGTTGCCACAGTTTCTGCAGGCTTCATCTATCTTTCCTTCCTGGATTTCCGGATCTTGGAGCTGTGCTCAAACAAGTCCGAATCAAAATCTTTGAAAGGAAAAGTGTCCCCACCATCTGAAATTTTCTTTACCTGGGCTCTTGTCACCACAGCTGCTGAAACATCAGGATTTACTCCCTCTTTGATTAACTCAATAAACCCTGGAAAGTCATTTCCAATAATCACAGGTACAGTACAGGTAACTTAGGTACTACTCCCACTTTCATTTGGGGTGACACACCCTTAATGGTCAGAGTCACTTGGGTGGTGGGATAGTATCGAGTGTCCCTATGGATGCAGAGGACACCAGTACCTTATCCCTTTGTACAGTGTTTTCCCAGCACTTTAACATGCCCTAGGGTCGGTCTGCTTCCCAATTCAGTGATTCCCTTCACAGTCTTATTCCCCGCCTTCACATCTGTTAAGTACTTGCCCCAATTTGTCAAGGACAAATCTGTTCCTGTGCCACTCTCCTTACTACATCAGTTTCTTGCAAAATGGACAGGCTTATTACAGTTATAGCAGATAACATCTTTGGGCCCAGATTTGTTACCCCCACCAGAGTTCTTATCAGGCTTGGAGTTTAAATGGGACAAGAGTGTCTTATCAGTGCTTGGCTGTTACCTCGCTGCTATGGCATCTGTCTGGCCATTTGGTAATACTCAGCCAAAGAAACAGCCTTTTTCCCCACTCTCTGGTCGGTGTTCCTTTACCCACAGCTGCACATCTGTAGGCAAGATGTTGATGAATTGCTCCATTGCAAATGTGTCGATGATCTGTTGGATGGTTTTGCTCTCTGGTTGGATCCATTTTATCAGAAGTTCTCTGAGTCGGTTGAAGGCTTCTCGAAGATTGTCGACCAAGCTGTACCTCAGAGATCGGAATCTCTACCTGTAGGTCTCTCCAGAGATGTCATACCTTTTCAGGATTTTGCTTTTCACCAGGTTATAGTTTTCTGACTGTGCAGTGTCCATACTGCTGTAAGTAAGTTGGGCTTTCCTTGTCAGGTAGGGTACCAGTCTGATTGCCCATTGCTGCTTTGGCCACTGGCAGGCTGTGGCAACTCTTTCAAAAGTTGTCAGGTATACCGCAGTATCATTCGAGGGACACAGCTTTATAAGTTTAATGACTTTTAAGTTGCTTTCATTTTGTTGCTCATCTGGATCTGTGCCGGATCCTCTGCCATTGACAGCTTGCAAGGCATCCAGCCATCGCTGCTCCTGTCGCTGCATCTCTTCTCTCATCTGCTGCTCCTGTCATTGCATCTCTACTTTTCTCTGCACTTCCAAAGGTTGAAGCTCTTTTTCTCTCTGTTTCCCCGTCTCTTTTTGTTGTATAGCCCACCATTTGAAAAAGTCCATCAGGCTTTCAGGTTTTGTCACTGCCTGTTCTTTTTCCATAACTTGTGCTGGCTGTACAATCTCAGACTGGACTTCTGTCTCTGCTAGTTTGGCTTCCATTCTCCTGGTAATCACTCCTGTACTTGCTGCTGCTGCAGAATCCATACCTTTCTCTCTGCTTCCCTGGTACTAGGTCCAGTACCCATGCACAAAACTCCTGTCTTAGGGTATGCACGGCATAAATCCCACTTAGGCTGAAACCATCTGTCATCAAGGCACAGGTCAGGAAGCATAGGAAAACCAGAAGCAGTTGTAAAATTCACCAAAAACATTGATTTACAGTAGCAATAACATAAAAAATAAACTTATTCAGTATAACTATGTACAAAGGCAAAATAAAATAAAGTTTTCTTTCAGTCTTTGTGTCCCTTTCTCCTTTTCAGCAGTTGCAGCTCAGCTCTCTTATAAGTCCTTTCAGCCTCCACTCTTAGCAAACATCCTGTTTTTGTATATTTCAGGGCAGGTGCTGCTAGAACACATTGTGCCTTGAGCTGAGGCTCCCTTTTGCAAAAGGCTAGAAGATTTGCGCTCAAGTAACCTCTACAGTTTACAATAGCTTTCTGCAGTTATCTCAAAATATAATTATATACATTTCAACAGTCCTGTCATTGCATCTCTACTTTCCTCTGTGCTTCTAAATGTTGAAGCTCTTTTTCTTTCTGTTTCTCCGTCTCTTTTTGTTGGGAGATCAGTAGGCTGTGGGATCTATCCCCACACCAGGCACTTGGGTTAATATCCCCAGTACTGATACTGTAGTGCAGCATGAGGGGGGGTGCTGTACTCCTGAGGTGCCATCTTTCAGATGAGACGTTAAACCGAGGTCCTGTCTGCCTGTTCTGGTGGTAGTTCAGGTGGATGTTAAAAACCCATGGCACTTCTTGAAAAGAGCAGGGGAATTTCCCCAGTGCAATGGCCAAATTTCCTCCATTCACAAAAAATACCACCAACAGCTTAATCTGGTTCAAGGTCAGTTGACATTCATCTTTATCCCCCTCCCTCGGGTCGTGCCTGAAAATAGGCAGGATTTGTCTAGTGCACTTACCTGGTCAACAAAAACTAAAATAAAAAAATAAAATAAAATTTTCCAAAGAAAGGGGATCCCAATATCAGTTACATTTCCATACAATGATTTGCACATATTTTTATATTGGCAGATATACAAGGGAGAAAAACAGACAGCAAGAGAGGACTGAGATACAGTGAGCGGCAAAGAATTGCGAGATTGTCGGGGTGATCAAATCCGAAGTCTCACAGGAAAATTTGGTTGCGCAACCAGACAGAGAAGAAACAGAAAAGGAAAGAATAAATCCTTGGATTTAAACACTTTCTCCATAACAAATGGGACAGGGTCCTATTCCACCCTGTCACAGTCCCCAAACGGATGGGGGTATTGGCACCCCATATTGGATATTCACGATCTAAACCAGTTCCTGACAGAGGCGCAAGTTCAGGATGGTCACGCTGAATCAGATAGTGCCATCTCTGGAGCAGTGCATGTTGTTCTGCTCCCTGGACCTTCAGGATGTCTTCTTCCACATCCCAGTCCATCCGACCAACTGGTGGTACCTTCGGTTCTGCACAGACGGGGTGTTCTGCAAGTTCTGAGTCATGCCCTTCAGACACTCCTTGGCCCCCAGGGTCTTCAACAAGTGCATCACAGTGGTAGCAGCATTCCTGCCGCACCGAAAGGTTTGGGTGTATCCATAGCTGGATGACTGGCTGATTGACAGCTTATCCGGGAAGGTAGTGGAGCGGTCCAGGGACCTGGCCCTCCAGACTTGCATGGTCCTGGGTTTTCTCATCAACCCGGCAAAGTTGGAACTCCACCCCTCGCAGGTCATCCACTTCATTGGGGTGCAGCTCGACTTCCTTCAGACCAAGGCCCAACTCCCAATGGATGGGGTATCAGATCTTGCTTCCTTTGCCTGACCAGGAGGAAGTAGGCTGTTGGTTAACTATAATCAGCAGCTTATCCATTAGGTAGGGAAATGGGCAGACTAGGTGGGCCAAGAGATCTTTATCTGCCATCAAATTCTATGTTTCTATTTCAGGTTGGGTGCTTGTGCCCTGAGACTTCCTGTGGCTCCTGGGGTACATGGATTCCTACACAAGCATGGTTCAGTGGGCCTGCTGGCAGATGTGGCCCCTGCAGTGGCAGCTGGCTCACCATGGTCATGGTGACACAGTCAGTGTAAGATGCCATTCTGTGGTGGCTAATTCTGGAACACCTAGAGGCAGGAGTCTCATTTGTCTGCCCAGAGCTGACTGTCATGCTAATGACCAAAGCAACTCTGGTTGGATGGGGAGCCCACTTGGGGGTCCACGGGCTCTGGACCCCTAAGGAGTCCCAGTACCACATCAACCTGGTGGAGCTCCATGCAGCACATCTTGCTCTGATGGCATTCACTCCATCTGTCTGTGGTCAGGTCGTACAGGTCCAGATGTGCAGCACCATGACCATGTACTGCCTCAACAGGCAGGTTGGAACGTATTCCCTCTGGTTGTGTTTGGAAGCCCTCAACACCTGCACCCTCATGCACAGCCTGGGTGCCAATCTCCTGGCGATTCATGTAGCCAGAGCCTCCAACTGGCTGGCAATTGCTCTCAACTGAGTGGGTGAGGCATCTCACTAGTGGGTGGTGGATCACCTGTTCTCCCAGTGGGGCACTCCCCTATTGACCTGTTCACCTCCTGGGAGAATGCCAAGCTGAGGCTGTTCTTTGCCCACCCCCCTCAGTGTGGGATACTGTTGGGGGATGCCTTCTTGAGTCCCTGAACCCTGGATCTCCTTTACACCTTCCCTCCATTTCCTTTGATCCACAGCGTCTTGGTCAAGGTGAGGAAGGACAATATGAGGATGATCCTGGTAGCTCCAGACTAGCCGCTCCAGTTCTGGTACCAAGCTCCCTCAGCCTTAGCAGCAGGCCTCTATTGCACTTGCCTCTACACCCGGATCTGCTCTCTTGTTACCAGGAGAAGATCTTGCACCCGGACCTTCCATCCCTCCATCTGGCAGCCTGGTTCCTGAGTGGCTAGAGTTCCAGCTTTGGATCTCTTTGAAAAACTTCTCCATGTTGTGGAAGCCTTTTTGAAAGGGTTGACCTGCCAGTGCTATGCCTTCAAATGGAAGCAGTTTTCCATTTGGTGCCAAGGCAAGGCGCTAGATCCCCTGTCCTGCCCCTGACTGGCATTCTGGACAACCTGTGGTCCCTCTCTCAGTTGGGCCTTCAGTCAGTGACCCTCAAGGTGCAACTGGCAGCCATCTCTGCATACCGGGCATGGGCTGGTATGCTGATGATGGTGCAGGAGAAGGGATTCTGCACTTTCTTAAGGGCTTTGACCACCTGTCTCTGCCGGTGTGTGAACCACCACCACCTTGGGACTTGTCGCTGGTATTTGCAGTGCTCATGGGCAAGTCATTTGAACCGATGCACAGGTGTGACATCTCTCACCTGTCATGAAAGACCACCTTCCTGGTGGCTATCACCTCTGCCAGAAGGCTCAGTGAGCTCTAGGTGCTCTCAGTGGAGCCTCCATATTTGGTGTTCCACAGGGACAAGGTTGTCCTCTGCCCCAACCTGAAGTTCCTCCTGAAGGTTGTTCCAGAGTTTTACCTTAACCATGTGATTAACCTCCTGGTGTATTTCACCAATCTAGCCTCGGAGGTTGAGCACAGGCTGCACACGTTGGATCTGTGGTGAGCGTTTGCTTACTATACGGAGTGCACAGCTGCAGTCTGGGGACAGGTTCACAAGCTCTTTGTCACCTACACTGAAGCTGCACCTGGCAGACTACAGCTAAGCAGATGATTTGCAGGTGGATTGTATGCTGCATCAACCTCTGCTATAAATTGGCTGGTAAGGGAGCCTTCCATAGGGCTCAGGGCTCATTCCACCAGACATACCGCTGCCTCAGTGGCTGCTTCCAGGGATGTCCCTATCCAGGAGACCTGCAGGGCTACTACCTGGAAGTCATCACACACCTTCATTTCCTATTTATCACTTTGATCTTAAGTCATGCTGGGATGCTGGTTTTGGGGCCTCAGTTCTCCACTCCCTGTTTCATAAGTAGGGGTGTGCACCTTGACTCTTCCTCCCAGACAGTTGCTAGGAGTCTGCAGCAGTGTGACTACATGCACTATTCCACGTCCCTAGAAATGAAGGCTGTTACTCACCTGTAACCGTAGTTCTAGGAGTGGTTCAAGGAGTATATGGTGCACATCCACATGATCCACCAGACCTCCCCTGGCAAGTGGCACACGGATTCCTGCTTCCAGCATACAAGATCTGACGTCACGGGGTGGAGCTGAGGAGGATGTCACCCAGGTGTGTGTGGGACGAGTTTAGCTTGGAGATGTTCCAGCTTAATTTAAAGGGAAAGGAAAACTGCCACACTGTGAATGTGCGCCATATACCACTCCTAGAACTATGGTTACAGGTGAGTTAACCTCATGTATAGCTTATATTTTAACTGCAAAATCTTGCATCTCAGAAAATTATCCATGTCATGTATTACACACAAACCTTGTCACTAGAACAAATTACTATCTTACTAATCACCATCTACTCCTATTATGTCGCAAAGTGCACCTCTGTCTCATAATATCAACATATTTGGCTATTATGGTAGAAGTAATTACACAAACATACTGATTAAAACTAGCAGAATGCTCTATTTTCTTAACAAGGTTAAAACAGCAAAGTCCATGCATTGTTTTAGAAATGCATTAGTTTGGTGAATGGGCAGCATTCCAGTAGTTATGTAAATGATGCCAAAGCAGTGCACTGGGGAAACCTTTTTACATTCTGCATGGAGTTACTTTGCAGTATAAATGTAGTAGGTGAGAGTGTCTTCATCAATGACAGAATAAATAAATTTGCATGCAGCAAGTACGTTTCCTTTTTTTCTTTTGGAATTATGATGAATTAATGAAAAATTGTGCATTTTGCTCAGAAGATCATCTGTCCAAGTATGAGTGTACTTTGAACCTGTTGCTTAAGTTCTCAGCGTGTTTGTTTTTTTTAAAGGGGAGAACACGCACTATTGTATTACATATGTGTAAGTCCCCCGCCGTGTTGGGCTTACTACATTGTCAAGGGGGATCTGCACCTAGCATGGTGCCAGGACCCATAGTTAGGGGCGTTAACCTGGCACCACTATAAAGGGACCCGTGGTGGGAAATTGAGGTCTTCCAGTGAAGCAGTCACGAGTCCGGGGAGGAGTAGCGGTTGAATATGTGCCTGGGCCCGAGGTGGGGCGACACCCTGGCCCCACAGGATGTTGGTATCCACTGTGAGCATAGCTGATGTGTGACCGAAGAAGTAGGCACCCCTGCCATTGTGGAAATCATCAATATGCTGTGCCACTGCCACTTTAGTCGGAGCGAAAGCTGGGGGAGAAGGAGGGGCCCGCACCATAATTTTGGCACTGGGGCAGGTCTGGCATCTGGCAAGGTCAGTGAGGAAAGTCTGTGTCAGTGCCTGGAAGGTGGGTGGTTGCCATGGGGTCTTTGGGTCGGAGAGTGAGAGCCCGGCTTGAGACACGTCACAGCATGGCAGGTCATGGCCTTTTAGCCAAAGTTCATTTCCACTCAAGTCTTGAAGTGTTCAGCTGTTGAAAAAGTGAGACTGTGTTTGGTGCCCCAGAATCCCCTGGAGCAGCAGCAGGGTTGGTGATCAGGCCCGGGGTGACCACCCCTTCAATGGGTCCCTAGATAATTCCACCTCAAGACATGCCTGCTCTGTGGTGGGGAGGAGAAGTGACGCTGTGCAGCACATGGGGATTCAGGCCATATGGTATGCCTGTAACTGTTGTGAGAACTTACAAATAACCCCGAATGGCTGCTGCTATTGGGAGATTAATGCATGGACTGTAACTGGGCATCCTGCCCGTTAGGCTTTCCCTGTGGTGTCTGCCATCCAACCAAGTTCAGTGTGTGTTTCCACTCCGTGTACGAGGGGAGGTCTGCCAGACTTATACCTTAAAGACTGGTGCCATGGCTCTCTGCCATCGATCAATTGAAACTAATCAACTGTGCCCCTAGCCCCATGGAGCTGCTCTTTTGCTTGAGCTTTCTATGACTGTTGAATTTTTGGGAAAAAATTAAATAAATCCCATGCTGTTGTTTTAAAAGCAAGCTGCCTAGACATCAGTTTCTACCAGCCTGAATAGACTGTCTGTGCCAAATGAAATACCTGGAGATTGTTGTTTTCCTAACCATTTTGCCTCCCAGGGATCTGGTACAGCAGCCCTCTGGTCACCCAAAGTTGCACCTCAACAGAGTTCATTCTGTTACCTGCCTGAACCCCAGATTTTCTTCAGGTACTGTTTTGCAGCTTTCTAGACATCTGACTAGATTTGGACTTTGTTACTTGGCTGTAGCACCCCCTAACCCTGCGAACAGTAAATACCATCTAAAACTCCTAGACATGGGGAGGGGGACTTACAGTGTGGGGGTTTGCCCAGGATCTGCAGAAAATGGGGTGCCAAGTAATCCTACCTGATGGATGCCAGAGAGACTGGGTCACCTGGGACGATGTTGAAGCTATGGAGTGTTGTGGAAGCCTTGGAGATGCCACCATCTTGAGCTGGGCATGCCGCGTGTGAGACAAGATGGCGTCTGGGGCCTCATGACATGCCACGTGCATCCATGCATAATGTGGGGACTAATTTAATAACTGGTTGGTGAAGTCTGCATGTCCAAGGTACCCTTTGTGGTGGGGTTGTGAGATAAAAGATGGACCAGACACAGAACTTCATGTTCAACACTCAGTCTTTGTGTGGTATTTATTTCTAACGCAGGGAATAACCTTAAACAATGGCATATACTTTCTTCTATACATCAGTTTTCAGCAACAGACTATGCATGGCCTTTCTCAGCACTTAGTCAGCACCCACTGGTCTGATCTATCTCTTTAGTGAAAAATTATTTCATTCCCTATGTTGGTCTTGTGTGTTTGGGTGATGGGAAGCCCAAATAAAAAAAATTAAAAAAAAAAAAATGCTAAAGACAAAGAACCACAGGGCATTGGCAATAAAGCCAAGTTTCAAAGAAATACAAAATCACACATACCCCCATAATGCAAAGCATAATGGGATGTATATGCAAATCACCATGGAATTTTAGGCTGGTTCGTCTTAAAGCAGGAATGCATTGTGCCAAAGGGCTTATCAAGCAATCTGTAATTTACATGCATTTTAACACAACAGGGGTTTTCTGATATGTAGCGTCTTTCAGAAGAGATGTGCAAGAACAAGGGGACACAATTTGAAGATAGAGGGGGGAACGGCTCAGGGACAATGTGAGGAAGTATTTTTTCACAGAGAGGGTGGTGGACGGATGGAACAGCCTTCCTGAGGAGGTTCTAGGGTCTAAAACTGTGGGAGAATTCAAGAATGCATGGGACAGACATAAGGCAATTCTTGTGGGGGGGGTAGGAAGAAATAGGCTGTTGGTTAACCAGGATCTGCAGCTCATCCTGTAGGTAGGGAAATGGGCAGACTAGGTGGGCAAGCGGTCCTTATCTGCCATCAAAGTCTATGTTTCTATCTCTACCCCAGTAACTTAATTCTATAACACAGTCAACCTAAGTAACTTTTAACCTTTATAAAAAACACCTAGTGCCGTGGTATCTTCAACATTTACAGGTTTCATACACACAAGGCATATATTGTACATCAAGGTATTTTATGACATAGTGCTATTGCATACTAAATCCAACAATGAGGAACACAGGCTGTTGTTTAACATCAGCTCGAAGGTCACCACAATAACCTTCTTGTATGAGGACCTGAGAGGGAAAAGGAAAATTAAAGAGGATACTGTAGCATAGTCAAGCAAGGGGGGGGGGCACCCATAGGTGGCCAACCCTATAGACTAGAAATTGTAAAGGATAGATCAGCCTAAGAAATGGAAGAACTGTTGCAACAGATTTAAGAAAAAGGTCGGTCCTCAAGAGTGGCAGGATCTCCCTGTCACATATCCCCCACCATAAGAGGGAAGCAGTTATTTCAGACTACTTGCCACTTTCCTGTCCCAGAAAGGGATGTGCTTCCACCCATCCATCTTCAGAAGCTCTGTCTCAGGGTCTCTATTAACGATAAACATTCCATCATAAACATAGTGGATATCATCATTCTTTACCCTGAGGCGTTTTCTCAACAGAGACTAATGGTACCTTCCCTGCACTATCTCCTTTTAGGGAAAGGCAATCATATTTCATTGATCTAAATTCCTGCATCATATCTAGACATGAAATCAACATTTACATGTTTTGTCCCTGCTCTGTTGGACACAGTAAATCGATAGGGCTGAAGAGCTAAATACCACCACATTATACAGGAATTTTTTTTTTCTCATTTGGCGCAACCAGCAAAGGGGGTTATGATCAGTTACAACCTTAAATTCAGCCCCCCATGAGTAATATTTCAGAGACTCAGTAGCCCACTTCAGAGCTAAGCATTCTTTCTCTATGGTAGCATATCTACTTACTGATCAGTTACGGTCTTCTTCTGCCCTCATCCCTCTGCTCATGTGTTTTAACAACCTAAGGTGCCTAGTAAATACATGACTCCATGCCTCTATACAACTACTTAAACCACTCTACTTTTTATCCTAACTTCCATATAGCACTTCTTCTGCCAATCATGCACTTACTGGGTATTGTAATTACATGCAACTGTATGTTTAAATTCATTGCTGTATCTATCATGTTATCTGTGTTATTTTAGTACAATGTTTTTCCCAGTTGTTACCCCTCCCCCCAGGACGTACCTTGAGATGAGCAACTTGTTGTTCGGTGTACCTTTCCTGGTGAAACATTTCAATAAATAAATAAAATAAATAAAATATCTTCTCTCCCTCTCATGTAGCTTCCTGCTGATATACATGATCGGATGTTCTTCCCCATCTATTTGCTGAGATGAGGCTGCCCCGATACCATTCTCGGATGCATCAGTCAGGACCACAAACACTTAGTTGAAGTCAGGGCTTTTCAATACAGGAGCTGTACATAGAATGGTCTTGATATTCTTAAAAGCGTAATCACAAATAGGGGTCCACTGAACCTTATTTGGGCACCTCATTTTAGTGAGATCAGTCAAAAGCCTGGCAATGGCTGAGACATTTGGAATAAATCTTCTGTAATAACCAGCCAGGCCTAGAAAAGATCTTACATGATTTTTTGTGGTAGGTATGGGACTGTAACCTACTCTACCTCGGGCTTCATTTTTCCGGTGCCTAAAATGAACCCTAGGTATCTTGTCTCGGTCTTTGCTAGGGCACACTTAGCAGGGTTAATGGTCACTCCTGCCTTCTTTATTGCTTGCAATACCTCGGACAAGTGTCTAACATGGGTCTCCCAGTCAGGGCTGGATATGACTGCATCGTCCAAATAAGCTGCAGAGTAGTCAGTGTGTTGTCTTAGTATGTGGTTCATAAAACACTGAAAATTGGCTGTGGCCCCATGTAGTCTGGATGGCATTGTGACAAACTGGTATAAACTGATTAAGGTGCATCCCCAAATCCCCCATGCTGGGGGCTGTGCCCTCCCCATGCCCCCCTTCTTTAAATAACTAACTCTGAGTCAAAGTTGAATTGAAGGGGGGGGAAAGACTGCGAAAGAGCAAAATTTCGTCCTCGGGTCCCACACAGCGACAATCTCAAAACCTGTCAAGATTGTCACTGTGGGGGATTTCACCATCCAGGTTTCACTTATCGGTCGGCACACCACCTATCCTACCCTCTTTCCTGTCCACTATGACCATGGGTGAAGACCATGCACTCTCTGAGGGCACAATTATGCCTAAGTGCTCCATTTTTTTCACTTCCTGAATCACCTCATCCCTCACCTTCACGGGCAATCTGTAGGGTTTTTGATGTATACAGTATGGGCTTGTCTTGCGTGGCAGTTATGATGTGCACATTTCCTTTGCCCCTCCCTGGAATGTTTATGAATATGGGCTCAAATTCTTGTAATACCCCCCCCAGCAAACCTTTCTGTTGTTGAGGATCCAATTCAGGGTTTATCTGGAACTTCCCCAACTGTCCTGACTGCTCTAGCCTTTTATAGGCAACCTCCAGCTCTGACTCCCTATCTTCAAGATGGGTATCAAGGCTTTTCATGCCATTTCCTAAGGAGGTACTGTACGTATGGTAAATTTTCTGGGGGGGGGTCTGTTTCCTGGCATGCCATGCTCATAATTCACTGCTCCTGTTTGCCTCAAAATGGTGAAGGGACCCTGCCATTGCAGGAGTAGTTTATTCTCTGTAGAGGGAAGAAGTAACAACACTTTGTCCCCTGACTGAAATGTTTTAGTCTTCAAACCTTGGTTGTGTCTTTCTTTCTGCAAGTCTTGCTTCTGTTCTAAGCTCTGGTGTGCAAAGTTGATATACCTCACCAGGCATTTGCATAACCGAGTCATGTGCTCTATGACATTAAAATGTCCCACCTCCTTCCCTTCTTCCCAGTGTTCTTTAACCACATCCAGTGGCCCCTTCGGGTTCCTCCCATACAATAATGAAAAAGGAGAGAAACCAGTGGTTGCTTGAGGGATTTCTGTGTAAACGAAGAGTAAATGAAGGGGTACCTATCTCAGTCTCTACCCTCTTCTTTTACATACTTCCTCAACATTTTCTTTAATGTCTGATTAAACCTCTCTACAAGGTCATCAGTCTGCGGGCGGCATGAGGAAGTACGCACTGCTACCACACGCAGCAGATGGTACAATTCTTTAAGCAGGTGTGCATTAAAATTACACCCCTGATTAATAAGTATTTCCTGGGGGATTCCCATGTGACTAAATACCTTTGCTAGATCCTCTGCTATCCTCGGGGTGGTGACAGTTCTCATCAGGATAGCTTCTGGGTAGCGGGTAGCATAATCACATATGACCAGCACAAATCTGTTACCCTTGGAGCTCTTTTCCAGGGGCCCACTACATCCATGACTATCCTATCAAAGGGGTTAGTCACAATGGGGATGGGTTGTAGTGGTACTCTATCCCTTTTTTGCATTTTACTTTGTTACTTCTACAACCTTGGATTTAATTTTCACAAATACTGTACATAACATAACAAATAGTGGTGTTTTGCCAGACCCAATCTCACTTTTTGTGCTAGGGATAAATCATTAAAAACAGAACAAAACAGAACCATTACTTGGCATAGTTTCAAAACATTTGATTACATTAATTTTATGATAGATTTGGGTGACACAGCCTGGGACCGTATTCAGTTAATACCCAATATAGATGATGTATGGGAATATTTTTTGAGTGAGTTTATGACAGTTTGTAACAAGCATGCCCCTTAAAAACTAGGGCCCTGAAACAAAACAATGCCCTTTGGTATACAAATGAACTTAGGAAGCACAAAATATCCAGCGATAAGGCATGGGGTAAGGCAAAAAAAAGAGGGTATAGGCAGGACTGGGAAAATTACAAAAGACTCTGTAACTCTTATGTTAGGGAGGTTAAACAAGCCAAACAAAGAAATTATTCATATTTACTGGATAAAAACTGTACTCAACACCATAAGGATTTCTGGAAAATGATTAATACATTGTTGAAAGGTCTAGGAAATGCTTCTGTCAATGTGTTCAACATAAAAGGACAGTTGACCCCAGTTTCACAATTGGTAGCTGACCGGCTTAATGATTATTACAGTAAAATGGGGGTATTAAATATCCAGAGTCCACCTGATACCTCTAGGGTTAATCGGGTGGCACAGCAGGGGTTTACAGAACCTTTTACATTTACAATGATAATGGTTGAGTCAGTTATTAAAGAACTATTAAATTTGAGTACATTAAAGGCTATTGACCTAGATGGCATGCCAACAAAGATGTCAAAGTATGCAACACCAGTTATAGCTTACCCTTTGACATACATGTTTAATTTATCGCTGAGTACAGGAGAGTATCCCATGGTATGGAAGAAATCAAAGGTAATACTAATTTTTAAGGGGGGTTAATAAGACTGAGATGAGTAATTATCGTCCAATATCATTTCTGTCCCAGACATCTAAAATATTTGAAAAATTAGTGGGGGCCCAATTTAGGGAACATTTAGACTCTAGGGGGTTTAATTAACAATATGCAGTCAGGTTTTCGTAAATGCCACAGTTCCATTTCAGCCTTGGCTAAAGTGGTTGGGGATGTGCAGGTGGCCCTATACAGGAGGACACAGGTGGGTGCCTTACTTGTAGACCTATCCAAGGCTTTTAATTCCCTGGACCATGGTATCCTCCTATCCAGGACAGCATCACTAGGGTTTGTGGGTATGGCACAGAGATGGTTGGCATCATATCTCATAGGGAGGTGCCAGATGGTCTCACTTGGTGAATGGACCTCTAGTTTTTTGCCTGTTGAATCTGGGATCCCATCTTAGGACCACTTCTGTTCAGTATACACATAAACAGACTGTTTGTCAGATTCATCGGTGTCATTTCATCTTTACGCAGATGACACCGTCATTTTCACATCGGACTGCACCTTGGAAGGTATGCAGATGAAACTTCAAAGAGCATTCAGTGAGTTACAAGTCATCTTCGAAGACAGTAAATTAATGCTGAACACTAAAAAAACACAGTCCATGGTGTTTCGATCAATGACAAATAGGCAGGATAATTTGGCCTTGACACTTGGTTACCCTTGGGGGAGGGGGCCACCGATCCAACAGGTACAATTTTATAAATACCTGGTCCTATGTGTGGATGAATCCTTAAGTTGGTGTTTACATATCAGTAATTTGATCAAAAATGTGGGCAAAAACTGGGAGTGCTGTATCGGGCCAGACCACTACTGAATCTGGAAATTAGTAGGGTAGTAAATTCCATGATCATCCCCATGTTTAACTATGGAGACATTCTCTATTCTGGGGGAAGAAAAGGTGACCTTAAAAAACTAGAAACCTGTCATGGTGACCTTGACAGATATATATTAGGGGCTCCATGGCAAACCCACAAGTGTAATTTATACAGCCAGCTGGGCTGGCAATATTTAAGCGAAAGAAACCAGGAGCACTTATTGGACTTTTAATAAATAAGGGCCTCTTGGGTAAATTCCCAGGGTATGTAACAGTTAACCTGAAATAAAGAAGTTAGACATACTTCGAATATTTAATGCCCCAGATTTAGTACTACCCAGATGTAATCTGGAAATTAGCCGCCAGTCAGTATACTGTAGGAAAATACAACTTTAGAATAAAATCCCAGCACATTTGAGAATGGGAGTTGTGAACAAAACCTGGCCCAAGGTAAAAGTATAGATAAGAAAAGAGTTGAATAACTCAAGACAGTGTTGGGTATTGTGTGACTAGACTATGATAGGTAGGATAGGCTTAAGGGTAGAGTGCAAAATTGTTTAGTGTTTCGAATTTAGTAGGGGACTATAATACTGTCAAACTATAGTGTTTGCTTTGTGAATATTTTGTAAGTCATAATTGTAGTCAAGGGTTATCCTTGACACACGTTTGTTTTAATATTTTATTTTAACTGATTATAACGTATACTTTGTATAACCATGTATTTTTGAAATGTTTACTGTACTGTGGATCTTGTTGAAAACGAGTTTTATTCAGTTGAGTTAATCCCTATTCATATGAACTATATGAGTAAAAATATTTTACTACTACTACTTTTTTTGCCTGCGCTACCTTCTGACACTCAACACATGCTTCACAATACTCAACTATGTTCTCGTGGATGGAGGGCCAATAAAACCTGGGTAATGTCCTATTCAGGGTGCTATCTCTGCCTGCATGGCCTTCTAAAGGGATGTCATGCGCCACATAGATGATTTGGGAGCAGAATTTTTCTGGAACCATTAGTTGGTCTACTATCTCTCCAGTTCTGGAGTTAGTGTATTCTCTATACAGTATTACCTGTTTTACAGCAAACTGAAGGGCACCTTTCTCCACTCCCTTCCCACCTGGGGAAAAAAGGTTAAGTGAAGGGTCTGCTTTTTGCTCATGCTGCATATCACATTTAAAAGTGTGTCCCAAGTCTGGCTGAACACCAGCATGAGTATAAGTCCAGTCCTTCTTTAGCTTCCTCTTCTCTGCCTTAGTTTAATGGTCCTCGCAGGATCCTCAAAAACATCATCCTCAAATGGGAACACAGATGGTAAATATCCCTGCTTCACTTGAGCTCTGGTGGTTACAGCAACTACAGCAGAATCCTGGGTGGCATGACAATGTATAAATGAAGCAAAGTCTGGGTGGTCATGCTTGATAACAGCTGGCACGGGTAGGCGAGATACCGACCCCCCTTCTACCTCATGTGTCTTTTCTTGAACAGTCATTTGTATGGTGGCTGTAGGGTAGCAATGGTTATCTCCATGCACATAGATGACTGCTACATCCGGCCCTTTATTATTCCCAGTCATCAGGCTGTTCGCACAAGAATCTGGTGGCTCCCTGAATCAATCAGCCCCATCATCTGCTGTGATACAGTCTGCACAGTAGCCATAAAGTGACCCCAGTTTACTAAGGCTAGGTGAGCTGTCTCTTTCTTTATATTAGGACAGGTTCTTACATAATGTCCCTTTTTTTGGCACCTGTGACATACAATCTCTGTTACTGGAATTTGCCCCCCCCCCCCGCTCTCCATCCTTGTTGCACTGGGGCTGGATTTGACAGTTTATAAGTAAAAGGGTTCCTTACCAGATTGCTGGTGGTTGCAGCTGCTGATGTCCCTTGGAACTCTCTGGGTCTGGATGGTCGGGCTGCCAGGAAGTCTTCCGCCAACATGATGGTTTTATCCGTGGAATCAGGTTTTTGCTCCTGAACTCAAAGTTGTACATGCTGGGGTAAAACTTTAATAAACTGTTCTATAATTACCATGTCCAGAAGCTGGTCCTTGCTCTTGTTAACTAGCTACAACCATTTGTAGTAGAGCTGCTTGAGACAGGCATAAGTCTTTTGGGGGGGATACAATGACTGCATTTTAAGAACCCTAAACCTCTGGCAATAGGTTTCAGTGTTTATGTCATAGCACTTGATGATCTCCTGCTTCACACAGTCATAGTCCTCTGCCTCTTGGGAGTCCATGTGGCTATAGACCAACTGGGCACTGCCTGTCAGGTGCGGTGCCATTTGAACAACCCACTGTTCCCTTGGCCATGCACATGTTCAAGCGATCCTCTCAAACATTGTGAGGTAGGCTTCAGTGTCATCACTGTCTGAAAGTTTAGACAGTTTAATGTCTTTTGGGCTACTGATTCTTTGTGCTTGCCTTGATGACATGCAAGACTCTCACGGTATCCTCCCATTTGGCATCTTGACTTCTCCACTCAATGTCTCTATCTCTTTCCATCTGCACCTGTTTTATGCAGAACCATTTCAACACCTCCCCTTCATCCTCAGGTGGAGCGTCTTCAAGAGGAGGTAGTTCCCTAGATTTTTCCTCGTCCCCTTGCATAATGTCTTCGTCATCTTCAGGCTTGGCCTCCCTCCGAGAAACATAGAAACATAAAAGTTGATGGCAGATAAGACCGCAAGGCCCATCCTGTCTGCTCATTTTTTCTACCTTATGAATGAGCTCCCAGGTCCAGTCCAGGCAGCAGCTTCTCTCCGAGTCTGTTGGCTATGGTTCTGGTCAGAACTCCATGAATTTTCTTCTCCGGGTTCTCCTCTGGCAACTCCTGGTGCATCAGTCCACCTGGAATATGCGGGTGACATGCACCAGAAAACTTCTCCTAGCTCAGTCCAGATGGTTCCAGCAAATTGCACCAAGTCTGTGGAGGGGTTGTGGGATAACAGGTGGACCAGACACAGAACTTAAGGTTCAACACACAATCTCTGTGTGATGTTTATTTATAACACAGGGAATAACCTTAAGCAATGGCATATCTCTTCCTCAATACATCAGTTTGCAGCAACAGACTATGCATGGCCTTCCTCTGCACTTAGTCAGAACTCACTGATCTATCTCTTTAGTGAAAATTATTTAATTCCCTATGTTGGTCTTGTGTGTTTGGGTAATGGGGAGCCCAAATAAAAAAGAAAAAACAATCTAAAGACAAAGAACCTCAGTGCAGAAGCACTAAAGCAAGGGTTACCCTAAAGGGCATTGGCAATAAAGCCAAGTTTCAAAGAAATACAAAATCACACATACCCCCATAATGCAAAGCATCATGGAATGTACATGCAAATCACCACAAAATTTTAGTCTGGCTCAGCTTAAAGCAGGAATGCATGGTGCCAAAGGGCCTCTCAAACAATCTGTAATTTACATGCATTTTAACACAACGGGGGTTTTCTGATGTCTCTACCCTGGTAACTTAATTCTATAATACGGTCAATTAAGTAACTTTTAACCTTGATAAAGAAACATCTAGTGCTGTGGTATCTTCAACATTTACAGGTTTCATACACGTAAGGCATATGCATCAAGGTATTTTACAGCATAGTGCTATTTATTGCATACTAAATCCAACAACAAGGAACACAGCCTGTTGTTTAACATCAGCTCGGAGGTCACCACAGTAACCTCTTTGTATGAGGACCTGAGAAGGAAAAGGAAAATGAAGGAGGATACTATAGCATAGTCAAGAAAGGGGAGGGGGCGCCCATAGGTGGCCAACCTTATGGACTAGAAATTGTAATGGATAGATTAGGCTAAGAAATAGAAGAACTGTTGTAACAGATTTAAGAAAACATCAATCCTCGAGTATCAGGATCTCCCTGTCACACTCTTAAAAGAAGGGATCCCACAAAACTGTAACATACCCGCCTCTTGAACCCAGAGAGAGTGGTGCCTCATGGCTGTAGTTTTGTTACATAACTGCTGGGAAGAAGTGAAGTTTGCAAGGCCTGCCATGGCATTTGCCTCGAGTCCTGGAGGCTGTACTGTGACTGCACCAGAGTCGCTGCTTAACTGGTTGGGGAGCATGGTGGAGAGGAGCAGCATGGCCGAGTGATGTGTCCTGTGTGGACAGGAGGGTACTGGAGTGCTGCACCAGCCGTTATATTTTCCCTGCTTCCCCAGCGCTGGTGGATGGCCAGCAGTGCCTGGGGCTCAGTATGCTTTGCCATGGAGTGGATGGGATTGTACTGTTACCCCCACGGTGAGTGAAGTGTCTACAGATGAGCCTGCTGAACTGTGGGAGGAGATGAGAACCAGTTTGCCAGCCATGGAGTTTTGTTTGCCATCATTGTAAAAAAGTGCACCAGCTGTGAAGCCTAGCCTGCCTGACGTGATGCAAAGTTTGTCTGTGGCAGAGCAGAGTGTGCAGGAAAGGGAGCCAGTTTGTGCAGCAGAAAAACCACCAAAGGAAAAGCCAGTGGTGGAAGGACATGGCTCTCTGCTCTGCCTTTCCACACTGCTGGTTGTCCCAGAACCTCCCCATGGCAGAGGGAGGGGCCGTGGGTGGGCTACCCCAAATAAACCCCCACTAGGCGGGTGTTGGAGGTGTCCAAGCTGCTCGGGCAGAGCCCCCCAAGGCTGCAGTGACCAGCTCCCTGGCTAGGGACCCTCTGCATGAGGCAGAATCGGAACCAGAGAAGGTGGTGGGCGCTGAAGGCCCAGCGGTAATTGTGGAAGAGGAAGAGCCAGATGTCACGAGCATAGCAGGTGGCCCTTTCACCAAGGAGTTGCAGTCCAGAGAGGGAATTACTAGAATGTATGAAGACCTGGTTGTGGAGTGGGAGATACCAAAGCCGTATATTTATTTAGTTTTTATTTACCGGGTAGGGTGTGCTCGCCATAGAAATTACTATTTTCAGGCATGACCTGGGAGGTTACAAGGTAGTGAAACAATACATAAGTGTTTTACAGCAAGGATACAATACAGTGAAATGGTCAGCTAGGTACAATAGCAGCAAGATAACAGGCAAATACGACAATTTGAAGTACAATTAAAACATGGATCAGGGCTAACTATAAAATGGAGAATAACAGGCAAGTGCAGTAAGTGCTAGTACAGTTATCAAAGAACAGTGTAGAGAGGTGGGGAATAACTGTTAGGCTGGGGGTGGATTAACAAGGGAGCATAAACAAAGGTGGGGTAGACTGAGATAGAAACGTTTCAGGCGAGGCACATGAGGGACATAGATTATAATGGCGGATTGTCATTAGTCCATTTGAAAGAGAAGGAAGAGGAGTTATATCATAAGGAGACAGGGAGTAGAATATAAGGTACAGAGGGGTGGGGCAGTGCAGAGAAAGGCAGCATAGGGTGAAGTAGGGGGCAGGCAGGAATAGGGGAGAGGGCAGGGAGTGGCAGCCAAGTACAGGTAGGTGAGGAAGAAAGGCGACAAACAGGATAAGGGAGACAAGGCAGTAAGGGAGGTAGCAGGATGAAATGACACATGGCGGATGTGACTGGACTACGGGAGTTTAAAGCATGAGCATTGACTCGAGGAAATAAGATAGCTACACAGCACTTTTTTAAAGGCTGTATGAGAGGGAGCTTGGCGAATAGTGAGAGGGAGTGTGTTCCAAAGCTAGGGAGCAAAGGCAGTGGCACATTTGGATGTGTTGCACTTAGGGACACTTATGAGGGATTCATCGGCTGAGCATAGGGTGTAGGTGGGGGAAAGCAGAATCAGTAAGTCTGCCAGGCTTTGGGATTTTGAGACCTTATGATGCTATCAACAAGGGAGCCGAGAGGGTATAGTCTGGCAGCGTAGGGTGATAGCCAGTTCAGATCACCGTAAAGGAGGCAATGGTGTGTTAGTCGGCTAGAGGAGGAGGCATAGCAACATATATTATTGTAGGTGACATCCCAGCAGTGGAGGGTAGACTTAGGAATGGCAGCAAATGTCACGACTTTGTAGGGCAGGGTAGGCAGGAGTATACCATGGGCAATGGCCAACCTCACTGTGGGGGTAAGTACATGACTAGTACGGTAGGCCATGCCAAGCTTGTAATGTACAGATTTACATGTGCTCTGTATGTGGAGGTTGAAGTTAAGGGATTGGTCTAGCGTTACCCCTAAGTACCTAAAGGAGTTCACTATGTCAATAGGCGAGCCATCCAGTCTGGAGACTCTAAAATTGGTCTGACATAGTTAAAGTTTTGAGTTTGTCCCAAATAGCATTGTTTGCGTTTTGGTCTCATTTAGGGTGGCCTCACTAGGATTACTGGATCTCATCCCCACTGCTTCCAGATTGATGCCACAGTAAGATTATGGACATGGACTCACTGCACCCCACGGAGATGAGCTGTCAAGAGGGAAGCTGGCTGCTGAGGGGCCAGGTGCTCAGAACCAGTGTACATTCAATCCCTGAATGGAGCCAGGTGGAGAGGTGGGTCTGGAGGTACATGAAGAAGGAGTACCCTGGGGAGAACTACCCGTCCGTATCACAGTGAGTTGCTGTTGGACATTGTGGAGGTGCAGAGGAGTGATTGGGTGTTCTAGGGAGCCATGGAAAAGGTACATGGCCAGAACCAAGTAAAACCCTCCAATCCAACCTATGATAGAAGCAAAGTCATCAACACTGCCCGGTCTATGTGTGCTTTGATAGTGTGGGCAGGAGTCACTCTAAAGCATTTGCCCTAGTGAAGGACAAGACTGGAAATCATTTAAAGTATTGCATCATCAGCCAGGACTGTGAGTCTTTGATTACACTAAGCCTTACCCATGCTTCTATTTTGCTACAGGGTGAAAAGAAGAAATAGACTTTCAGTGCCCCACGGTGCTGTACTTTGGACTGCTAGTGCCCCTATCTGGACAGCCTGGTGAGGTTGTGTCTACCTTTACAAAATTAATTGTTGATTTAAAAATAATGTGGAATTTGAAAAAATAAATTGTGACTGTTTATTTTAGTGATTTGAAATGTGAGGATATAAATAGAAAGGGTTTAAGCCAGAGAACATTGGGATTATATTTAACTGTTAAGTAGCTATGTTAGAGTGAAATTAATATAAAGTGTTGCCGTGAGACCAAGCTGTGGTGAGCTAGTGAATGGACATTGTACATGGACTCCCCAAAGATGGACTTACTTTCCTGGGCATCCGTTTAGGAATGGGCACTTTGGTGCATAGTAGTAGTAATGATAATATAGTAAGCAACGTGTAGGTTGTTATACTGCTAAGTAGATATAGAAATTTAGGTATAGTGTAATGCTAAGTTCAGTAACTGTTTAGAATTATATTAGCATAGGTAAAAAATAGGTGGCATAAGGTTGGTGTTTGCCTTAAAATAGAAATATCAGGTAGCTGGGAGTCCAGGAAGTCTGTAAGTGAGCTGTGTGAGGGAAGTGGCGGCCTTTGTTCTGTTTAAAAGATTGTTTTGAACCCTGTTTCCACTTTGGTGGTTTTGCATGCTTAGAGTAAAAAATTAAGTGCATTTGATAAGTGTAAGCCTTTGCACCCTGGCACCCTGGTGTTGGGATACTGTTCCCCTGTTTAATGACACCACAGAGCAGCTCTGACCCTTGATTGTTTGGGCCCCTGTTTTGTACCATGGGGGGGAGCTGGGGGGCAAACGCTGGCCCTGATGGTACTCTGCAATCCATCCAGAGGCAGTCAGGCCTGGTGTGACAGGGTTGAATAAGGCCCTGCTCCTTTTGTTAGCAGAAAGAGTTTAAATGCAAGGATCTGTTCTTTCTATTCCTTTTCTGTCTCTTGTCTGTCTGGTTGCACAACCAAATTTTCTTGTGAGACCTAGGAACTGATCACTCTGACGGTTTCACAATTCTCCGTCTCTCATTATCTCTCTGTCTTTCCTTGCTGTTCTGTCTTTTCCTCCTGCTTGCATATCTACTGTATGGGTATGAAAATATATGTGATTCTTTATGTGGAAATGTCACTGATACTGGGATCCCTTTGTTTAAAACTGTATATAGTTTTACTGTTGAAATGGTTGCAAAAAGCTATTTGGAACTTAAGGGGTTAACCTGATATGCAGTTTTTAAGCCTTTTGCAGAGCTGTAAACAAGAGGTCATTTCTGGGTCACTGTGTTTTTTTTTTTGCTGCACCTGCATCGAAACTGACAAGAACATTCTGTAAACTTTCAAGAACATTCTGTGAGAAGCAGGCTCTTTTAACAAGTTCCCAGACAAAGACTTATAAAAAGAGCAGCAAAGCTTTTGCTAGAGAGACAAGGAGAGTGAGGGACTGAGAGGCTGAAACTTGGAATTAAGAGAAACCCTCAGAAGGACTTGGTTTTCTCTTTTTGTACTGCCTTTGTAAATAGTTATACTGAATAATTAAATTTTTTTTATTTTGCTGTTATTGAGAAAAGTAAAATGCTATTTGCGAATTTCGAAACTGCTCCTGGTTTTCCTATGCTTCCTGACCTGTGCCTCGATGACACCAGGTTGTCAGGGTGAACCGCTGGAGGGTAGTGGGGCCCTGGAACACTGGGAGACGAGCTAAGTTAGGTGGGTTTGCCCACTGAAGGGAAATGTGGGTGGTCACTGCATGTGACCAGGCCAGTGGAACTATCTGGGAGTGGACGTGGGGGAGAGATGCGCATTATCCCCCTCGTCCATGCCTAGGGTTAGCCGTGCTAGCAACCTCACCAGGAGGTGAAGTGTTTCAGTGGAGGAAGTGGGGGAACACATTGGGGAGCTTACATATGATACCTTAGTTTTTTTGTTTTATGCACACCGTGGAGCTGTCAGTCGGCTCCGCCCCCTCCCTCGGAGGGACTCGCTCTTTCCAGTCCCTGAGTCTCCTGCGCTGTACCCTCCCGGCAGTTCCCACAGATTGCCCCCCCCCGTGACAGGTCCGAGGTCGTAGGGCATCGACTTCCTCCCTCTCCAGAGACCAGCTCCGGGGGGTGGGTGCAGGTGCTGCAGACCATTTTCCACTTTTTATGCCCTCCCCTTGCCGTAGTTGCCCACACACATGTGGAGGCACGCGCACACAGCAATCTGTGGCACCCTCCCTATGCTAGCCACCCCCGTCTGCACTACCCTCTGTCCTCCATCTGTGGGTAGCCTTGCAGCGGGCATGACTGGGTCTTCCACCCAGGTGAGGAGAGCAGCCTCAGCTGCTTAATCCATCCCTTGCCAACCCCCGACGTCCCAGGCTCATTCCTGAACGCGGGTCGCCGGTGTGGCACAAGTTGTGGCATCCAGTGCATCAACCCTCCACACCACCGGGCCAGCCATGATACCTTAGGTTTAAATGTTATCAACATTGTTGGCATACCCTGAGAGATCCCTGTCAGTGTAAAAACAACGTGTCAAATACAGTGACCGGGAAAAATAGCGATCGCCGAAATGGCAACCTATGGCTTTCTCCCCCTCCCCAAGCTGCATCCCCTCGGAGTTGATTATACATGGTAAGGGTATGTGTGGGAAACTCACTGCAGCAGTGTTGTTGCTGTTTTGGCAATCACTGTGATTTACTGGTCGCTCCTTGTGTCCCCACCATTTTGTCATTGGCTTTTTATACTTGCCGTTTTGCGTTCGCTCAAAGAACCATTCTAGTGATAAGGGTTGTGTGTAATACATGACATGGTTAATTTTTGAGATGCAAGATTTTGCAATTAAATGTATAAGTTAGAAAGAGAGATGTCTTTGTCAGCATGGTGATGCTGGTTGAGTGCTATAGCCACCCATCTGTAATATGTTTATGCTATCTACGGATGTTTTATGATCTGGAAACCAGATGCTCTTCACCCATGATATTTAATCAATATAGGTTTTTATATACTATGGCCGGCCTGCTCATTAGCTACCTGCTGTGACTTACCTGCCCAGTCACCTACTTGCCTTCACCCTGTGCTCTTGGGATGTGGTGGAAGCATGGGGATAAAGAGAGCTTTCTCAGCATTCTAGCAACTGCCATTTTCTTCAAGTATTTTTCTTCCCACAATGCCTTTTAACCCCCTACCTCTTCCTGTGCGGTGCTAAGCAATACCTCTAGTGGCTGTACTCGCGTCCAGTGAACTCCTGTGGTGGAGCAGACCCCCGGGCCACTGCAAGGGTTGCTAAAGTGGCAGAACTTGGCATCATCCTTCCCCAGGTTAGGATGTACTAACAGTTCTGCCTCAGCCGTGGCCAACCTGCCCCCACTCATTGAGTCCGCTGCTGAATCCTGGTCACCAGCACTGTGCTACCACTGTGCCGTTGGGCCATCTTGGAGTATACGGTTTTAAAATGGGGTGTGCAGTACAGATACACTATGAACCATATGTTCCTTTAAAGAGCAACTCTACTAAATATAGAATAATGTATGGGCAACCATACACAATAAGGCTGTGTTTCCATGGAGAGGACGAGACAACATCATAGGGACCCAGAGAGCAAAGTTCAAGAGGTCCCTATGTTGTAATTTCAACTCCGAGATGGAAACACGTGCTGAGTGCTGTTTTGGTTGCCATATATTATTTTTATATTGTATGGGTTTTTATAGTATATGAGTAAATGAAATGGAACAGACTGTAGTACTTGTGTTCTTAGTAAAAACAAGGGAAAAATTACTTAAAAAATGTAAAATATGAATAGCAGATTTGTGTTTTGGGTGAGGGTAGGGGACTATCATGAGGAGAGACTGTTAGGACATACTTTAAAAGAAAAGTTTTCTGACAGTATAGAAGTGATGAAACTACTATACTACAACACTTTTTTGTTACCTTTGAACTGTCCTACAACAACTTCTGGTGAACGTTGAACTGCCCTACAACAAGAAAATTGTGTGTATAGAAATCTATACACAACAGAGGCTAACCCCAAACTGTAATAAAAAGCTTGAAACTATTATAGTTCCAACAATTATGTTTCACTTTAGTGTTTCCTAGTTGTCTTTTACTTTTTTTGTTCTTGGTTTATTAAATAATTCAGATGATGCTATACATACTGTATTTCATGTAGTCTTTTAAAAGCCTCCATTTCCAACTGAACTGACCTTGGAGTGGCTGTTTGTGACATCACAGTCTGTTTTTGTGGAAGGCATTGTGATGTCATAAAGACACGTAGAGCTCATTATGGTATATAGAGGATTGTGTATGAGCAGTCATACACAGCAAGGATATTCTTGTATTGAGAGGTTTCCTTGGTAACAGATTACCTTGAGAGTGCAGCTTGAGAGGTGCTCTGTTACCAAGGGAACCTCGAGATACAAGAATATCCTTGTTTTATGTCTGCATCGCTCATACAAATCTTTATAGTGTATGGGCAGTCACAGCATAGAAAACACAAAACCAGCTAGTGAAGACAACAGAGAATAAAAATTTTAACATTTTCTTGTTTTTATGTTTGCTTATGCATGCAAGAAACATAGTACCTATCAGGTTTTCAGTAGGGTGCCTCCCCCATTTCCAATGCCCTGTTCCTTTTTGCAGGCGCGGCTGGACTGCGCCAATGAATGTCCGAGCTGTCTATAACAGCCATTCAGATGCAGTGGCGTACAGTTGAAAGGAAAACACTGTGGCTCGTGTAGGTAATTTGCATACTGCCGTCCGTCGACATTATACAAATTGCCTACACGTCAGCGCTCACTGCATCCGAACTGTCATAGACAGTTCTCCCCCCCAGACACCCCTACGTAGCATGCTGGGAGCCCACCTCAGCTTGCTCATGCAGTCCTAGTCCCCCCACACACTGTGTGGCCAAATGGGTGCTCAATCCCCGATGCTCCATGCTCCCCAACAGAGTTCCAGGTGCCACGCTGACGTACCCAATGGCGAAAGCCAGCCTGGTGACGGGTGCCCAATCCCCATCGGCTCCACTGTACTCACCCCAACACACACACAAAACCCGACTTCCAGTTGCCGCGGCTGGAGCCCACCCCAACATGGCAAGCGTCTGTATGGCCGACACAGGTGCCCAATCCTGTTGGCTCCACTGCCCCCCAGAACACCTCCAGCTGCCACGCGCTGAGGTCCCACCCAGTGTGGCAAAAGTCCTTTGTTGTCTTAAAATAAAATGACCTGTAAGAAAACGGTCCCTCGCTGAGTGTCTTAACCCCCTCCCCAACCCGCACCCACCCTCTCGCACCCTGCCTCCCCCCCTCACACCCCATACTTCGTCTGGAGTCTGCGCTAGCGATCTTCAGTGGACGAGAACCGTCCTGCACTCTTCAAAGCCGACCGCGAACTGAGGAAATGGCGGTAAGTTGTATAATGGAATAAATAGGGTTTTTTCAACTTTGATGCATATCTCAGGCATTTTGGGGAATTTTTTCGCCAAATTTTCAACATGGGGTTCTTGAGACCCCACCTCATGAATTCTGGCACTGTCATTTTCTTATTCGGTCCTGAAAGGTGATTTTGCGGTCACTGCACAGAACCATCTTTCAGGACCAAGTAATGAAACAACAGTGTCACAGTTCATGAAGTTAAGCCCCAAAACCCTATGTTGAAAATTTGGTGAAAAAATTCCCAAAATGAGTGTTTCTGAGCATGGGTTGTGCAGTTCCTCACCTCTTATGCTGTCGCAAATTTTTAATATTTTCACTCCAGATTTTCAACATTGCCATTTTACCACAACCTCTTATGAGCAGTATAGCTGTCATTTTTCACATCTAGCCAAAATGTGTTTTCGCATGAAGTAGCGCACAATGGCGCGTCGGGTGTGCAAAATCAATGTTCAGGACAGATTAAGAAAATCACAGTGACACTGTTCATAAGCAGAGGTCTTAAAATGGCTATGTTGAAAATTTGGTGACAAAAGTTCACAAACTGACTGTGTTACGAGAGTGCATTGCGCAGTTTCCACGCACCGTGGTAAGTTCACAAATTTATAATATTTTCAGTCCAGATTCTCTACACTGGCATTTTTTCATACCTCCTTATGAACAGTACAGCTGTCATTTTTCACACCTTTGCCGAAATGTGTTTTCGCACTTCCGGCACAGAAATGCGTGGTTGCTGTGGGAAATCAGTGTTCAGGACGCATTAAGAAAATCACAGTGACACCGTTCATGAGCGGAGGTCCCAAAATGCCTGTGTTGACAATCTGCTGTAAACAATCCCCAAACTAATTACATTACAGGTGTGCGTTGTGCAGTTTCTACACACACTCGTGACTTTGCCAGTTTTTTTATATTTTCACTCCAGATTTTTAACATTGCCATTTTTTATACCTCCTCATGAACAGTACAGCTGTCATTTTTCACATCCTGTTCAAAATGAGTTTTCGCACCTGTGCTGCCAAATGGTGTAGTCGCTGTGCAAAATCAGCTTTCAGCTAACAAACTGATATTGCCACTGTTCATGAGGTGGGGGTCACAAAAAAACCATGTTGAAAAATTGGAGTGAAAATACCAATGAACGCCTGTGCCGTTAGGGTTTCCGGCCATAACGCCCCATCCTGTAGAGACTGAAATGCATCAGGAGTGTGACTTGGGATTGTCGCCTGTAATGCTCATACCATTCCACCCACATCCTGCAGCCACTGACAGGCATCGAGGTGTGCCTTGGACTCTTAGGCCCCCGAATTCACCCCATTCTCCTATACTGCACCCATCGCATCATATTTCCTTATGGAATGGGGTGAGCATAAGGCCCAAAGACCCAAAGGCACACCATGACACTTGTCGGTGTCTGCAGAGTAGTGTGTGGTGAAATGGCATGGCCGTTATGCCTGACGACCCAAAGGCACACCCCAATGCCTGTCAGTGTCTGCAGGGTGGTGGTGGGGTTGGCTTCATTTCAATACTTCACTGCCCTTCCTATTATGCATCTCTATAACTCCTACACTACCAATGCCAATGCCAGCAAGCAAACATTCAGCATTGACAAATGCTTATTTTAAACTGACACAGTGTGCTGCAGATGTTTCTGCAAGTTCAAGTTAAAAAAAACCAAAAAACTTCCACCTTAATTGGATTGCGAGGAAAGCAACTATGTGGCAGCATTCCAAGTTGTTCTGCTGCAGTAGTGACATCACTACCGCAGCAGAACAAGCATATTCCAGGCTCGGAATTCCATGCATAACAGCATTCCACCATATACTATAAGCTAATGCTATTTATGCAGGACTTTTAGTTAGACTACCAAAATGTGTCATTAACTGTGGAAAGGAGATCTGAAAATTAAAAAACATGTATTCTCTAGCAATTTTTTCTATAGCTGAAACATCATGTTTATGAGAGTACACACAAAAGTGCAAAGTTGCTCTTGAATGGTGGTTGTCCAGCTGGAAATCGGAGATCCCTTGGCTTTTTTGAAAAGAGTAGATGATTATACTTGCTTTTCAGCCAACATTTTCCCATAATACAAGAGGTTCTAATACAATTATCCATGACTTTCTGTGAGATCATGAACATAATGGCTTGCTGATAGCCTGCATACTGTTCCTGTACTACTGTTATCAAACATCTTGCTTTGTAAATTGCTGCACAATGTAAAATGTATGAAAGATGTACATAACGCTAAGCAGATTCTAAGGCTACCATGTTTTGTTGTTGCAATCTTTTGCCCAGGATAGCCTAGCTGAGATACTATGTCTGATGGACCTAGAGTCTGGTTTGACCATAAATTACTAGGTTATTGCTGCATGTATGTCATTTATGGTGGGGTCCTGCTTCAATTCTGTTTTACAGCTGGGTTGACTGAAGCACAGAGAGGTCAAAGGATTTGCTTAAGCTGACACACTAAGTGGCTGTGGTGGGACTCGAACCTGGATCTCCTGGTTCACAAGCTTGTTATCTATCACTTGATTACACTGGCTCCTCTTATGATAAATTGAAATTTCCTAACCCGACTCTGGAGCAGTAGAGTGGCCTAATATTGAGAAGAGAGGGAATGCGCAAAACAAATACTTGCATTGTGCTTGCCTTTGTGTTCCCTCTGGCTGCTGTGATATTCAGATGGACAGCAAACAGCACTATCTATTTGATTATTGGGCCATGTCAGTGCAGCAGTAAGGAAACTGCTCTGCCTTGACATGGACCTGGGCTGTATATAGCCCACAGGGAATAGTGCTGTCTGAAATGGGACAGCACCAGTACCTCTGTGGGGTATATTCTGCCTGAACATGGATGTGAGCCCATTGGGCATGCAAGGTGTTAAGGGGCCATTTGCATCCACATTATAGGCTCATTTGCATGGGTGCAGCAGGTCCTAAGTGCCACTTTCCACACAGGAAAGTGAGCCCAGTTTGTCCAGTGTGTCCTTCCTCCCCTGATCACTTGTCTGAGCTCTGTACAACATTCCCTTTTAGTCTAATATGTCTCCCAACCCTTGATCGCTCATCTGAGATATGTACAATATTCCATGGTGGTCCAGTGTATGTTCTCCCACACCCAAGCACTTGCCTGAGCGCTGTAAAATATTTCCTACTGATCCAGTGTTTGCAGTACACATGCTCACTGACCGCTCATATGGCAGCTGACCAGCAAGATGAGAGGAGAGCTGTGCCAGTTCCCTGTCTAGCTGGTGGGAGCATCTACCCACGGGGTATGGGCGGGTGGGGATGTGGGATGTCAATAGGTGGGTCAGGTTAGGAGTCACTGGACCACCAGGTGTTTAATGTCACTCTGTTCTGGGGAGCAGGGCATGGGGGCCCACTGGATCACCTGGGGAATAGGAGACGGACGAAAGTGACTGGGGGTGGAAGTACACGAACCACCAGGGATTGCTTTAACACAGCTCATATGAGGGCAGCAGCTGCAGTACAGCCACCCTGCTTTTGAGGGTGAAGGCATGGGCATAGTGCCATTTTAAGATTTAGTTTTTGGTGGTAGTAAACAGAGCCACTTTGGGGGCTGTTTACCCAGTTGCAAACCTTTGAATATCCCATTGCACTGGTATGCATGATGAGCCCTCCTCATTTGCATATGTGCAGCACTATTTTAGCACATTGGCACTGCCAGGTTTGTCGGGCACTTCAGTGTCTCTGAATATGGCTCTGCTGGGACCACTCATGCAAACCTGGGTTAGTATCCATGCTAACAGGCTCAATCCATTTTAGTGCAGGTGCTAATCTCTGAATATCCAGCTCAAAATGTTCTCAGTTTCATAGAGACTGACTGTTATGGCCAACAGCATCGGTAAGTCTTTCTGGGGAATATAGGTGCTAAAAGCCAATCATAGAGTCTGAAAGCCCATGAAATGCTCTTTCAAAAGAGGTGATGGGCTCACCTGTAGGTGCTAGTCCAACATACAGTACACCTTGCCCAGCAGTGACATCACTTGCTGTCTTTTGGCTTCATGTTTAAAAATAGGATAGATTTTGGCAGGGATGTCTCTGGGCTGCTGACAACTTCAGGAAATTTCAGTACCTTGTTTGAATGTGCTTTTCATGGTTTTTCAGGCTTTCAGGGACCCTGCATACCTGCATTTCCCTTTAAGACTATAATGGCCATAGCAAACCTGCTAGGACAGTGGCTGTGGATGCTGCTTGTCATGCTGGTGACTGGTTCGTTCCCTGAGCCTGGGATAACTTGACAGGTTGGTAGAGATGGATTGAGCATCCTCAAGAAGGTTCTGCTCCTCCTCCTCCTTGATGAGAAGACAGCATTTCCTGCTGCTTTGCCACCATTTGGGAAACCACAGGTGAAGGTGCAGCTGGTGGGGTTGGGGGCACTCAGCAAACCATGTGCACGTGTCATGCAGCAGTGCATCACCTGAGGTCAGCATGTAGCATCCTTCTGTGTGGAATCTAGGAATTGCATGGAGAGAAAAAGGAGGAAGACTAAGGGCAGACGAAGCCCTCATGTCCTCTGGGGCAAAATATGCCCTCTCCTAGGGGGGGAAGCGGCTCTGCCCTTCACCACATCCATTACCAACCATCCAGAAGGGTAGGTTGGGCCCAGCTTTGGAGGAGTAAGTTGACAGAGACGTAAAGGAGGCCAGAGAGTTGGTAGCTGAAGGAAATCCTGGGCATTTCTGGAAATACTCGAGCAGAAAGAAATTTACAAAAAAGGACAAATTGCTTTCAAAAAGAGAACATGAAATGGATTGTATCCCCTTGTTGAAACCTTTCTTTATTCCTGATTTTTTTCTTCTTTTTTTTTTCCAGTGAGCATTCTAATGGAACATCGACTTGGTGAGTTTTCCATGTATGGCTGTGTGTTCTGTAAGGATGCAGTTGTTTGCCTGAAGAGCTTGATTTGATTGTTTTTATGACACAATAGAGTAAGCGAGACCCAGCCTAGTGGTGCCACAGCAGTGCATTTCACTCCCATGTGGCTGACCTGAGTTCGCCTTGTGAATCTGGGCACGTGCCGTGGACTTTCAAGGGTCTGAGGATGCTGCAGAGGCAGTGCTCTGAGATCCTGGGAAGAAGAGTGCTAGGCACTCTACTGCATTAGCACGTCCTGTAGGGGATTGGGGGAAGCACTGGACTCTGTGGATGGCCATGCAAGATCCTGTCCTCCAGGTCAGCAAGTGCTTTGTTGCTTCCACTGTGTGTATGGGTGGTTCGCTATCAGTTGAGTTTAAAACTTTATTGTTCAGTCAAAAGAGCTTTAAGATCTATTACAAGTATTGTGTTTATTTAAGTTTTTATCTATCAGGTAGGTGCACCAGGCAGAGTGATGCCTGTTCTCAGGCATGACCTGAAGTCTACCTTCTTTGGCTAACATGTTTTCTAAAAGTATACTGTACATGATTAAAGTGATAAAACACAAAGCATTTATGTTAGTCTAAATCATTCAGCAAAAAAAAATCGTACAATCTCATAAATGTCACACTAATAATAATGGGTGATCTGGTAACACATCCTAAGAAGCATTAGTCTGAGTTTTTCTCATTTCATGATTTGTGGCATTACTACAGCTTCTAAGAAAGAAGGAAGGTTTTTGTAAATCAACTGTCACATTTACTGATAAATCTACAATTAGATACAAACTCTTTGTGTCTGTGTGTATAATATGTACAGTGTATATAAATATATTTATAATAACTGTTTTCCCTTTTTTCAAGTAGGGAAACCGTGGTGTAATTTGCCATAATGAAGGAGTGTTCATTATGGCAAACACGTGCATGGTTTCCCTCAAGGGTGTAGGCAGGCATACTCACTGTACACATTTGTGTACAGTTTTGTTGCATGCCTGTCACAAATCACATGCCTTTCTGTTAATATTTTAATTCTAATCTGTAGTATTTGCGTCAGTGTAGGCCACTGAGGAGCGTCCCTGTTTAAACTTCTGTTGTTTAGGAGACAGATACATGTATAACCTCTTTAGAGATTAGAGAAATCATCTGACAGCAATCTGATTTGTTTGGAAGGGGGTACCATTTGGAGATGATGTGTACATTTTTTAATGGGGGAGTGTAACTGTTGGAAATTGTGTGTACAAAACAGAAATTTCTGGCTACACCCCTCCCTCGCCAAAACGGATAAGAACTACCACTGGGAGTTGGCAGTAAGTACTCAAAATATGTGTGCCTCTTACAATAACCCGTTAAGCAGCCCAAAAGGAAACAACAACAAAAAAAATCAATGAAGAAAAGTGACCGCAGCCTCGTGCTGTAACCTAAGTGGACTGTGGTCACACAGCAAATCCCTTTTATTTTATATAATTGCTGAGGCAATAAAAGAGAAACCCAGCAATTATATAAAATAAAAATAGATAAATGTGTAAACTCAAAGTTTACACACACCTTCGGGGTTAAATGCTTTCATAAACCCCTTGAGCTTCGCTCTCGGGGTTTATGTAGCATCTAACCCCTCGGGGGTGTATAAACTTCTTGTTACACACAGCGACCCCTACATTATTCTCTATATCCAGTGCTTGTGAGGATATTTAAGGGCACATGTCAGATATATTTGTGCTCCATCTGGACCTAGAGTGAGACTATAGAAATATTCTCTCTCTAGGTCCCCAAAAACAAAAATATTCTTACTGCAGGTCCTGATTGGTGGAAGCCAGCAGCACAAGCAGCACCATTCTAATTTTAGAACTGGGAATGTGACTTGGGTGCTGGCTCCCACCCAACTGGTTTCAGACTTGGGTGCTGGCTCCCACCCAACTGGTTTCAGTTCTGCCCAATATTTGCACTTATCACTTTCTCCCTTTGAGCTCCCTCGCTACCGTTTAAAAAAGAATCCCAATAAAAGTCATTTTGAGTAAAGGTCATCCATACATAGTCTGCTTTGCAGTTCTGAATGAAATTCTCACTCTCATCGCTTCTGTAATAGAATGCAGCTTTTCATGCTTTCGCCACTTCCCGGTCTCTCCCTCCGACTGAGTCTCTCATTCACCTGTAGCCGTCACCCAAGCTCCACCACGCAGCTTCCCTCAATGCTGCACTCACTCGCACAAACAACTTGCTTACTCTTCCAGACCCGCTGCACCCTGCATAAGTGCACTGACGCATTCACGCATGCAGAACCATCAAGTACATCATGCGTCATGTACCCCCTCGGCCATCCAAAAATGGAACAATACGGTAAAAATGGGAAAATAAAATGTCATAATACAAAAAAAGTAAAACTACACAAAAATAACAAGTATTGGATAAATGTAATATGTCATGGACCCAAGGCAAATATCCCTAATATTTTTTACTTGTGTCATAAGGTCAAATAGGACTCACTCGTGAAAAATATCAGGGATATTTTTCTTGGATCCATGGCATATCCCATATGTAAAATATACACACACAATATATATATATATATATATATATATATATATATATATAATATGTGTGTGTTACTGTACTTCTTAGCCAGTAACTTCTGATCTTACTGTATGAAGAGCATATTAGCAGAACATGTTTAATTGACTTGACGTCTATGGAACTGCAGCTGAAATCTATACTGTTTTCTGTAACTGATTTCCAAAAACTCTGATATGTTTGAAACCTGAAGGAGGTTAGGATTTTGCTATTCTCTGAATTGGTCAAAATGTCTAAATACTGAATGGTTTCATTCTGTGAATACTTTTGGTTTGTGCTACCCTTGGTTTATGCTGTGAGAAGCTGAGCTCGGCAGTTTCTCTTTGCTTATAGTGTATAGTAGAGTGTTGTTCTGTATAGAATTCCATCCCTTTCCAAATGCTGTTGTACCACAGTTCCAAAGGTCATGGAATGTGATTCTACCCTACTGTGGTAGAACAGCATTCTAGAACCTCTATAGACTGCATGAGTCCGTTTCATTTTGAAAGCAAAATAACTCGTACACACATATTTCACACAGCACTATACACTATAAAAAATACAGGATGTGCAACTCTATGCACAACCAGTGTGTTCTGCCACCTCGGGGTTCTGATTCTATATCTGAAATACTAGTCTTAACATAGTACGTTCACATCCTGTTTTCTGTACTGAACCCTGTTCTACCATATTCCTGGAGGAAGTATAATCCACTTGCTTCTAGTGTTTTTCAAATAAAAGTAATCCAAAGGGATTTTGCTATTTTAGTCCAGCAGTTTCTTTCCTGGAGGCACAGAAAAGGGAGCCTCCCTGGATCATTGGTAAATAGCTGTAGCCATTATGTTAAAAGTCATATTGTCACTATTGAGTCACTATTAAGTATCCTGTGCTCAGTTTTAACTAGCACCACAGGGTTTCAGTGTGGAACTGCTAAAGTTCAGTTATATAAATGTCTGATAATAGAGTCCATTGCTTATATTAGAGTATCCCCATACCGCTGTGGATTTTTGCATTTGATATGGTGCTACTGGCCTGCAAGGTTACTTTGATATTATTGCCTCCATAATGCTTGTCAGCTATCAGAAGGCCATTAAAGTTTACCTCAGTTCACAGGCTGTTTTATTGATCTATTTGTTCCACTTATTGTGATTCCTAATAGGAGCCCCAAATAGATGTAGTCTTTCGCTACCTCAAGTTTAGTATTATTTATATTCATTCTTTCATTGTCCGTTTATTATTGTAGGACAAACCATAGAGCACTGGACATTGTTCATTTCAAATTGAATCCTCAATATATCATATGTAACTTTACTTATTGGAGCCAAAAAAAATATTTTTTTTCTTTTACTTTAAATTTTTGCAGGCAACCAACAGTACATTTAACTTCTGTTGCAAAACCCCCCAAGAAGATAATGAAATGATAGCAAGATTATCATCAAAAGCCAGCACAGGGCATTTTTGCACAAAGATATTAAGAGAGTGAAAAGTACCATCCTCTAGCTTTGCAAGGATGTCCTTAAAAAAACTATTTTATAATAATGGAGCAAGAGTGCATCCCTGTTTTACTTCCTTGTTTGTACATAATCCGCTAGTAAGTGTACCCTCTGTTCTGTACCAGACCTGTCACCAAGTGTGAGAGTATACTTTTTTATTCACAGACAGTATTCCTTTCTCAGTACCCAAATAAGATTGTTTTTGGCACAGATAGACTCTGAAAAGGAAATTAAATGCTGCCCTTGGGTCGATAAAAGCTACAAATAGTGTACCTTTTGCTTACAGACCAAAATATATTCCTCTATCAATTTATATAGATTAAAAGAGTGGTTAATTGTTGTGTGACCTTCTCTGAAGCTTGCTTGAAAACCTGTTAATATCGTGTTCTCTGTTACCTCTTTTGAGCTTTGTCAGCAGCACTTTTGCTAGTCTATCGGCCATAGTATCTGGTATATTTAGAGATGCCAAGATAAGCATCAAATTAAGCTGTGTTCTTTTTGTATGGCTTCATGTAATAATCTCAGTCGACATTTGAACATTTAGTGTGCTAATCGTTTTCACTTACGTCTTTTTATGTTCGTACTAAAGTTGTTGGACATCAGTGGAAACAAGTTTTGCTCATAGGTTCTGAGTAATAAAGTGACTAAAACATGAGCAATATGTGTAAAACCTAGTAAGGTGGATGGCCCACCAGTTTAATTTTAACGTAACGCACATCTACTAGAAACGTACCTGGTCCTGGGACCTTGTTAGTTATAAATGCCCGGATGGTATTTAAAACCTCTTTCGGAGTTGTAGTAGCTGAGGTGTGGAAATCATACTGTAACAGGGGCCACTTAATCTATTTTCACATTCTGCTGAATCAAAAAAAAATGATTTCAATGTGCTTTATACAAACTTGATGTGGTTTAAGTGCTATAATAATGTTTTTCTTTAGCAACTAGTTGAAGGAACAGTTTAGCATTTTTATTTTTTTATTTTTAGATACATATTTTCTATTCCTCAGCTGGGGAAGGTTGTGCCTATGGTTCACCCCACCATCCAGCTATCTCCTTGGCCCTGCATCAGCCAGAGCTCAAAGACCTGTAAGTCCTGCCCCTCCCCAGCTACATCGCAGTGGGTACTAACCCTGCTCACCACGGAAGACCAGGGGGCAGACATAGCAGGGAGCTTACTTAGGTGCACCTGTCACTGTGCAGCCAGATCCTGCTGTCATTGTGCGTAGGGGATTTTTCCCTGTCATGATCCTTCCTCGGCGCTGGCATGCAATGAAGCTGCTGATGCTGTTGCACAATTCTCGCGACATGGCATGTCCGCATTGCCCCGCACCTCCTGTTCTGAAAAACCGTGGCATGCACTGACCTCCAGCCGCCGCTAGAGCCAGTACATCCATGGCCATTCCTCCCACCCTCCCCGAAGGAGGAGAGCAGTCCCTAGGATGCTCAATCCTCCTCCTCCCAGCCGACCCTCTAGTACCTGAGGTTGCTCCTGACCCCAGGTCACTTGTGTGGCACAAGGTGTGGCATCCGGCACCTCAACCTTCAGCGCCACTGGGCCGGCGGAGTATTTTAATTTTTTTTACAGCATCATTCGTGTCCATAATTCTGGTAGGTCAATCTTTGTGCCAGTAGAAATTGTTTGCATTACTTCCACATTGTATTTAATGTTTTCTATACATGGATATTTGTAGTGAATTTTGCAAGTTGGAATACATTCTTTTTTTTTTTCATTTTTGCACTCTACATTGAACAAAAAGATACTTGGAGGAAGCATTTTTGAAGCTGGAACAAAGCATTGTGCAGAGTCCCTTACCAGGAGCAAAGTTGTTTGACATGTGCAAAGGGGTATAATGTGACAGTTTCAGAGCCAAGTTCACACATGCAAAGTCTATTCCATTCTACCACCATGGGCATTCAGAGCGATAGAGCTGCAAAGTGCATCCAAAGCCACCTGTTGGTCTAGAAAGGAGGGACAGCTATTGGAAAGGCATAGCCCGGCCTCAAAGTCACAGGAGCAAACCAGCGTTTGCACAGGGCAAAGCGGTTTGTTCCTGAGACACACCACCCCATAATGGAACCATGATATGTAAATAACCACTTTCCCCAAAGACATTTTCATGTCATTATAGCCTCAATTTAATATGAGGAGCATACATTTTGCTCCTCCAAACCAATTCTGGCTGAGTGCTCCACGCTGTAGCCTGTGGTCAACAGTGGCACTGGTCCAGCAAAGGACACAGCACCATACCTCTCAACATTCCTTTATTATGAAGGACATACCTCATTGCCTCCCATAAAATTGCTCCATCCCATATCTGCACTACATGGGAAAGGTGCTGCCAACATAGAGTAGGTGCTGTCAATGCAGACGTATAAAGTAGACCTTTTAATGAAATGTCAATATGCCAAAGGAAAACTAAGTTGTGCTCAACGTAGGAATGACATGGCAGCTTCCTGGGGAACACTCGGAGGAAAGAAAATACACTTGGGGCACTGGTTTAAATTAAATGAAAACTGCTTTATGTTCAGCAACAAACAAAACATCACCTAGCTTGCATTCAGCTTACAAAATGGTTGTTGCAGTTTAGTCTCTGGCTTTTTTTTTTAATCAGAAAGAAACCTCTCTATTTTTCCCTTATTGGCCCTCCCCCTCTATTTTGCTCAGGTGTTGCTTGTTAACACTTACCCTCTCCCTAAGGAACAGTCAGCATTTAGATCAGTTAGAGCACCCTGAGGTCTTCATGGGGCCAACTCTAAAGCAAGAGGATTTTGGTTCAGAGCCCCTGCCAAAACCTGTGCTGCTGCCGGGTTATGCTGGGATTGACAGATGTAGGGGGTTTAATGGATATATAGTCCATCACAGTAGTGCTAGGTAGAAGTCCATTGTAAGGCTGGTAGACTTTTCTGTGTCCTTTCCTGCTTCTGCTTTGCATGCAGAGCACTGTTAAAAGGTGGTTTTCACTCTCCTTGTATTGCCTTTGCTAACAAGCACTTCATACATCCAGTCCTGTTTTCCATTATGTGTTTATTTTGTTTATTTTATTTATTTATTACACACAAAATCCTTTAGGCAGTGCCTATTTTCAAAGGGTCTAGGGTCATGTACAACAGCTTAGCATAGTTACAAATATATTGCATATTTGCAGCTGAGATTGACAGAGGTACAGTGTGAGCAATACAATAGATATCAACTTGGTTACATTAAAGTGAACTTAAGAACAATTGCAGTTAAAAAGCAGCGAAGTAAAACAACATACTGTAGATGACCAGGAAGCAAGTGAATAGCAACAGAGTTCAAAATGGGGGAAGAAGAAAGCATAGTGGCCAAGGGAGGCTGAGGCTAAGGGATGTAGTAGACAGGTCAGCGATAGCAGCCACAAGGGTTATGAGGGGTGAGAGAGGCTAGAAGCTGGGACTTAAAGCTGGTTAGAGAGTCAGAGGTTTTGAGTGATGGGGTAATGGAGTTCTGTAGTTTTGGGAAGCTGAAGGAAAAATAGGCCTGACCCAGGGAGGTTTTCTTACATGGGAGCACCATGGAGTTCTGCTGCATACCTCTAGTTGGGTACGTAAAGGCAACCGCGCTCAGTAGGGAAAGGACCTCTGGTGGCAATAGTCCAAGCAAGGCTTTTTTACCAGTAACAAGGGTAGTATAGTGCAGATGGGAATCAAGGTTAAGCCACCCTAGGTTGTTATACAGAGTGCGCTTGTGGGAATCCCATCTTTGGTTGAGTGCAAACTGGCAGGCCCTATTCATTAAGATTCAGACTCTGTCAAGCACTCTGCTACAAGCAGCACCATAGATCACAAGGCCATAGTCTATGAGACTGAGGATGTAGCACCTGACAAGTTGTTACTTAATTTCACGGAGGAAGGCATTTTTGTGCCTGTAGAGTAGGCCAAGTCTGGAGTTGGCTGCTTTAGTTAGCATGTACACATGATTTGAGTAGGTTAAGTCCGAGTCAAGGATGATTCCCGGGTATTTGAAGGCACATGGTATACACATGGCACATTGTTTGCATATGGTATACATGATTCCGCACCTTGTTTGCTCATACAAATGGTTTGCTTTTGCAATTACATGCTTTCCATTATGGTGCTGTGGGCGCAGAGCTGGTCACAGTGCTGTTTGCACTGTGCAAAATATTCCATTAGGCTGCCCTTGGTCTTTGTATTTTTACTTCCCTATAGAGATGTGGAATTACCATATATATACTTGCCTATAAATCGACCTCACCTATAAGTTGATCCCCCCGTTACCACATCAGTTTTAGAAAAATAACGGACACTATTTCTGTGCCCAAATTGGACGGAAAAATCTATTTTGTTGTTAACATCAGGCACTGAATCTGTATTTATGGTGGAACTGGACACAAAATCAGGTTACAGAATTGCAAACATGGTTTACCATTGTAAAACCTGCAGATAGGTTGATCACACACCGATAAATTGAGTCCCCCTTCTTGAAGGCCTACTTTTTAGTATCAAAAACTAGACTTTTCGCATGAGTATATACAGTATTTGTTCAAAAAATCTCTTGGAATAAACTGTAGTTTTTCCCTGCACTCATTTCTTCCATTATCATTTTCTCATACATTAGGATATTTACTCAGCTCCAACATGTCAGTGAATTGATTGTCACAGTGTAATCTTTTATTATTTGTTATTTCAGTTGGAGGTTGTTGCTCATTATTTTGACATTTAATATTGGGATGATCTTTACAGTCCCTATCCATTATCACGGTGAAGTGATCACTTTTAGTACTTAAAGATATATGAAGTAATGGGTAATTATCCAGAACAAAAATGGAGTAAATTATATAGCCAGTAACCGACGAACACCCAGATGAAAAGTATTTCTATGCTTCTTGTGTATCACCCATCAACTTTCCATTTCGTATTAACAGATTAACTGTTAAAAGTCTAATAAGCCTCTCTACATTTTCATTATCTTAGTATCTGCACTCTTTCTGTAATAGTTTTCTGATTACTTTAAATGTAACTCTAAAATAGAATGATCTATTATATTATTAACATTTCATACTTTAGAATTGAAGTCCCATATGTTAAAATATCCAGATTTGGCCACTATTTTGTTTGTTTGTTTGAAAATCCAAAGTTCTCTGGATCTCATTCATACACAATGAACTACAGAAACTATCAACAAATATAGCAACAGGGGGTTGAAAATGTTGATGCAAAAGTACTGAAAACAGCCACTCCTTTTATCTGCTACACTTCCTCCAACATTTGGTTTGAGAAGAGGGCCCCAAATGTCATTGAATCTGTCAGTTTTGTCTAATATAAGATGACTTATTCTTTCATTGTTTGCAGTGAGGCACATTTGGTTGTACCATTCCTGTATCACTGGGCTATGTGGACTTTTCCAATATTTTAGTGGGATATGTGTGACGTTTAGGGCTGCTGCTAAAACTCGTAGCTTCTGGTCATAATGGAGGTTGGATGGAGATGCGTATATTCCAAGAATAAATACTAGGGGGAGAATGGAATTTGAGTATCTGTAATTTCTTCACAAATGGAGTGAATGTTGTGCCATAAATTGATTAATTTGGGGCAGCAGTACATAAGTGCTAGGTCTGCTTCGTTATGGTTACATCTCCAGTACAAAGTAGTGTAAGTGAAGACAAGATTGTGTACCTTAGCCAGAGATAAATAAAAGCGAGGCAGAATCTTATACTGAATAAGCCTGCCTTGAACCACCCAGCTACTGTGGTAAGCATATATCCAGATGGATTCCCAATCCTCTGAGGGGGGGGGCTTGTTTGTTGCTCCAGTTCTCCTTGTTCCTTAGCTTGTAATGTTACGGGCAAAGATGAATTAGAAAATATTTTGTAGATTAAACTGGTGCCTCTTTTTAGTAGTCCTACTTTAATTTTTTGAGACCATTCCATGTTGGCAGGGTGCGAGTAGTTAGATTGGAAGACATTTAGTTTTAGGACTGCTCTCAGCTGCCAGTAGTAACAGAATTAAAATCTGTGTAGTTTAAATGTTTCGTTAAGTTCTGCAAAGAACATTAAAATTTCAGTCACTGGAAAGCACATCCTTAACTTTGGTTATACAGTAGTACTTGCTTTAACCACTCATGGTTCATTAATGGCAGCTTGTTATCCACTAATGGGAGATTTAGCCAAATTGGAATAAATTGTAAGGGATGTTTTTCTGGGTTGGTGGTTAAGTTGCTTTTTTTAGTACTTTAATAGATTCTGTTATACAGGGATTGTCCATGAATTCAGGAGGAGTTGGAATGTAAATAAAGTCTGATATGGAGTGGGGTGCCAACATTTTATTTTCTATTGAGAGTCAAAGTTGGCAGCTTTTTTTTTTTTTGAATTTGTAGTTTTGCGTTTTTTCCACGTTTTCTCCCCATGTTCCTAGGACATATGAACATACAAAATTTGCCAGCAGATAAAAGCCCAGAGGTCCATTAAGTCTACTTGAATGTGCAGCTAGCACCCCTTATTCTGCAGCTGCCCCTCTCACCCTTCCCCTCCATTGACCCTCCCTCTTGTCCTGTCCCATCCCCTTTTGAAGCAGTCCACTGTTCTACTGGATACCATTTCTGCAGGTAACGCATTCTACCCAGCTACCACCCTCTCTTTAAAAAAGTGTCTCCTCATCTCCCTCCTGAGCCTTCCTTCCTCCAGTCTCATATCATGGCCCCTGGTGTCCCTCCCCTCCCTTATTTTGAACAGCCCTTCTGTACCTTTCTTGTTTATTCCTTTCATGTACTTAAAGGTTTCAGTCATGTCCCCATTGTCCCTTATCTCCCCCAGCGAGTACATGTTCAACTCCCTCAGCCTCCTCTCGTATGATAAGTCCCCCAGCCCCTTGATCATCTTTGTTGCCCTGCACTGCACCCCCTCCAGTAACTTAATGTCCCTCTTCAGATATGGGCGCCAGTACTGCATGCTGTACTCCAGGTGCGGTCTAACTAATGACCTATTCAGTGGCAGAATCACCTCCTCCCTCCTCAAGGATATATCCCTTGCAGTACAACCCAGCATTTTGTTGGCCTTTGCAGCTGCCTTCCTACATTGTGCCGAGTTGTTCATTGACCCTGTAATGAGCACCCCCAGATCCTTCTCCTCCTCCTCTCTCTGGGCTAGCTGCACTCCCCCCAGCTGGTAACTCCTCCTTGGGTTCTTCATCCCAAAATGCAGCAGCTTGCACTTTTTGGCAATAAACCCCAGTTGCCAGGTGTCTGACAAGGTTACAAGCTTTGCCAGATCATCCTGCAACCCTTGCCATCCCCCTAGGTCGTTCACCACCGCTCCCATTTTGGTATCATCAGCAAACAGACTGATCTTGCTCTTGATGTCCAATGATATGTCTGCAATGAATATCCCAAACAACACTGGTCCCAGCGCCGAGCCCTGTGGAACACCACTCGTCACTACCCTTGGGTGTGAGAGCTCCCCACCCACCACCACCCTCTGTTGCCTTCCCTGAAGCCAGTTCCCTACCCATCTCACCAGCTTTGCACCCACCCCTGTGCCTTCTAACTTACTTCCCAGCCTCCCATGCAGCACCGAGTTGAATGTCTTACTGAAGTCCAGATACAGGACATCCACTGCATGTCCCCTGTCCAGTTGCCTAGTTACCTAGTCATAGAACTCCACCAGGTTGGTTTGGCAGGATCTGCCACATATGAAGCCATGCAGTGCATGCATGTGGAGGCGCACACGCGATCTGGCCACCGGCTCAGCCTCTTCTGCCCTACCTCTGGCAATCACTGGGGCTCCCCCATAGGCCGAACTGCCATCTGTCCTCCACTGGTCGGCAGCCAAGGGCCAGGGAAAACCTTCATCCCTCCCCGGGAGAGGAGAGCCACCTCATGGCAGCTCAGTCCTGCTCCCCCCTGCTGACTCCCAACAACCCAGGCTTGTTCCCGAACCCGAGTCACCGGTGTGGCATCCAGTGCCTCAACCCTCAGTGCCACTGGGCCAGGCTCAGCTTTTTTGTTTTTCAAAGTTACACTACAGGTGGAGGAAAGTTTGTTTGAAAATAAAGGTCCATTGGTATTGTTCCCACTACGGTAGACCAAAGATGTCTGATTTGTATGGGGCTCTTAGTTTGTTAATACTGAGTCTTTATGATTTAAGACCCCAAAAGGGACTTCCTAATCACTGCTTCTAGTCTCTTTATAGATTTTTGGTTTGTAGAGTGGGTTGATTTTTCGCTTAGTAAAGTGGATATATTTTAAAAGATAAAGCATATTTTGGGCACAATTATAATTTTAATAACCATCTTTCTAGATCAGTTCAGTGTTTTTAAGGAGTGAGAAAACATTTATTACTGGTAGATTTTCTAGTTTAGTGGTTATTGCTTATCCTAGGAATGTAATTTGGTCCTTGAACCAGTTATTATTCAGTAACCCGCATATTTTTGTTTGGTGGTATACGAAAGGTTAAAATGCAAGGCCTAAGTTTTGTTCCAGTTTACTTTTAGACCTGATATATTCTGGAAGGGTATTTTTTTAGGTTAGAGCTGGATTCTACTGGTCTGGTGAGGATTAATAAAAGGGCATCTCATCTGCAAAGATGACTATTTTATGATTTTGTGGGCCAACTGAATGCTGTAATACCTGGATTTTCAGCCAGTGCTCTGATTAGTGGCTCAGTTGATAGAATAAGTAAGTACAGAGAACTGGGACAACCTTATATTCTTCTTCTAGATAGTCTAAAGGAAGGAGAGAGTATCCCATTGGTTAGAATTTGGGCAGTATAGTTTTTGCAAAGTAACATAATCCATGAACCAAATTTTCTCCACTCCCAAGGACTTGAACCACATAATCCCAGTTTAGTATATCACATGCTTTAAATATATCAAGTCACATAACAACTTAAGGATCTTCTTTTTTATTGGCCACCTAAAGGGTGTTTATCAGTCTCCTTACACTAGCTGAACCACATCAACCCTTCATAAAGCCTACTTGCTCCTTCCCTGTTAAATCTAACTACATTTTGAATTTTTTGTATTAGAATTTTTGTCAGAATTTTGTAATCATTAATAATAACTAACATTGTTAGTGTTTAAAAAACTGCTGAAAACATTTTTATTTAGACAAACTTTTTGGGGTTCTCTGAGAAATTATAATTTCTCGTATTTGTATTGTTTGTTATTTGGGTGATTAACTGAGGTTTTATGTGTGTGTTGAAATGTTTTGCTTTTATGCTGTGAATTGTATTTGTTTATTGTTTTACCCTGTAAGGGCACCATGAGCCTGTGGGGAAAGGCACCCAAAATAAATAAAATTTACTACTACATAATCAGTGATACAGTGCAATCGTGATTAACAGATGCATCTGTGCACAGAACCTTTGTCCGTTATATCCAGAGGTGGTGGAGTCTATGTTTTATGTGTGCCTACAGGTGTAAGCCATGACTCAAAGTAAATGAGAACCTAGTATAAAACTTCATAGATTGTTCAGAATCCTGCCTATCTTATATGTTCCTGTAATCTGCGTGTTTAAAGTTATTTAACTGTTAGGAAACATTAGTGTTTTTGTTTTATTTTTTGTTAAGGAAGTTTACTGCAGAAGGTAAGAAGAAGATAGTAACTGTAGTGGCTGGATGTTGGGGTTCTGTGGCAGTAAGAACAAAGGCGGTTCTACTGCAAGGGTTTTATTGAAACATAAAATCATTTCCTTTTTTATATGTAGTAATTTAGCTAATAAAAGTTTATGCAGCTTGTGGAAAATTATTTTATAAGAAATAAATACAATCTCTGTAGCTCCTCCATCTTAATTCTACATTTGCCAAATCTCCACACCTGCTCTACACCCCCTCCCCCAAAAAAGCATTACAAATGCCCATAAAAACTTCATAGTGTCCATTATAAACAATGTTTCTGTCCATTATAACCAGAGAAAAATGCATTGGATTTGATATATTTGATTTGGGAAATCAGTTTTATCTGCTATCGTGTGTTATAACAGTGTCCATTATAACTAATGGAGTGCACTGTGTAGGCCTGTAACTTGTGCAGTCTAAGGGGCCTTTAGTTTTTTTTCCTCTGTATTGGAGTAATTAAAGCTCGGCTCATGGTAGGTGGTAGGGATTTAGTATGCTAGAGCTCTTCAGATGTGTTGTACAGATAGTTAACTAACTTAGTTTCCAATAGGTATATACTAGTACACTAATAGTATATACTCTTCAGGAATACTGTCCAGACTAGGTAGTTTCCCGGATGGAAGTTCGTTGATAGCACTTCTTATTTCCAATTGTAATGTTCCTGCCTAGTTTATCTCTGCAGTCAGACAACAGGCAAAGGAGGTCTAATGATAATCATTTTTGTATTTTATCTCATTATCTATCTCAGTTTTTGGGGTATAAATCTAACTATAAAATTCCCTAAACATCGTATTGATGTCCTGAGTTTTTGTGAGGGTTCTACCATATGAGCTTGTAACTTCTGGGATTATGCTTTGGTTTTGGATTTTTTGAAGTCTGAATGCTAATAATTTACTAATTTAGCTTGTGTTGTTTTATCTATAAGCAGTCTATCCATATTCTTAGAGCTTTTAAGTTGAATTTCAAGTTTGTTCTGTTCAGTTTGTTTGGCAAAAAGAATACTGAGTTTTTCTTTTTTCCTTAAAGTGGAAAATGCAGTGATTCTTCTCCATATATAGGCCTTGTATACCTCCCACAAACAAGTTTGTGATACTTCCCTGTTTTTGTTCAACTAAATGTATTCTTTAGTAATCCAGTCTGTTTTTTTTCTCTTTCAGTAATGAGGTATTAAGCTTCCATCTGTATTCTTTTGTACGGCCCTCACCTAAACTGATGTGCAAATGTCCAGTTCTGGAGGCTGCACCTTAAAAAGGATATGCACAGACTGGAAACAGTGCAAAGGAGAGCAACAAAAATGATACAGGGAATGCACAGCAAAACATATGACAAACTGCTGTGGGACCTAATCATGTATTTTTTGGACAGCGAAGGGAGAGGGGAGACATGATAGAGACCTTCATGTTCCTAAATGGAATAAACAAGGTAGAGGTTCAGGACCTGTTTTGGACCAAGAATCACGCCAGAACCAGGGGGCGCGATATGAGGCTGGATGGGGACAAATTCAGGGGCAACACATGCAAGTTCTTCTTTACAGAGAGGGTGGTAGATGCATAGCACTGCCTTCCACAGTGAGTGGCGGAAGCAAAAGTGGTGGGAACTTTCAAAAATTCTTGGGATAGGTACAAGGGTACCAGAACACTGAATAGCAGTTAAGGAGGGGGGAGGTGGGAACAAGGTCAGACTAGATGGGCCGTACAGTCCTCTTCAGCCGTCACTTTCTGTGCTTCTTTGTTCCTTATCAGGGCATGATCTCAGATCATGTTATCTATGCTAGCATTAACTATTGCGCTGTTTAATTCTTTAGATACAGTCAATTCTGCTGTATGTCAGATGTCTGAGAAAAGAAGGTGAAGTCCTTTCTTGGGGATAAACTAATCTCCATGAGTCAGAGAGATCACGGTTGTCTATTAGTTGAAGTAAGGATTGTCTGGACTTTGTACCTACAAGTGATGCTGTAAGGGTCTTTTTATGAAGGATGGGATCTATTTATTTATTAGATTTCGGAAATACCTTTGAGCCAGTGGTTCGTTTACAGAGGTTCCACGTCAGACATACAAACATTGTAAAACAGTCTAGGAGTTAATACATTTAGAATAGATAGAAACACTTTGTAAAGAGTACAATTTAAGGTAAAAGTCAGGTCAATACAATAAGCAGCAAGGTAGGTATAGATGGAGTGTTAGGGGAGGGGTATGAAATATATACAGTATACAGTTTTACACATTGAAGTACACACATCGGTTACAAATTGTTCAGTTGCAGTAGCAGTGTTAAGTCAGAACATGTTATACAGGCAGTTCTCTCTGCCTAAGTGCAAGACAGTATGGCTTCCAGTACAAGGCAGTGAAAAGTCTAAGCGCCTAATTGGGGGCGGGGGAGGGTAGGCCATGAGTAGGGGAGGAGGAGGGGGAGGTGCAGCCGGGGGAGGAATGCAGGTTGACAGGGCAAAACTAAGGGCATGTGATTCAGTGGAAGGTAGGGTAAGAGGCAGGCTGGAGGAGGCCTGGGGCAGAAGAAAAGCTGGCGTGGACAGCAGGTGGGGGTGACAGGGAGAGGGTGGGGTACCCAAGAGACATAGGGTAGGCTAGTGAGGTATTGGGGGGAAAAGGAAGGGTAGGCAGGAGGCCTAGGTCCCACAGTCACAACCACTGGTAGATGCCAGTAGGGTACAAAGCTTAGACTTAAACAGACCAAGCCTAATCTCAAGGCTCCAAAATCTAATTAAAGTCTTCTCCTTCAGTCTTTTCGTAGTCAGAAGTAGGTAGAAAAATATATCCTGTTCAGTATTGGTGGTGTATACATTACAAATAACCACATTCTGACCATCAAGAGTACTAGACAATACTTGGAATCTGCCATCTGTATCTGATACATGAGCTGATTTTACGAAATTCACACCCACACATCACACATCAGCAGTACTGAAAAAGGCAGTTTATGTGGTACTATATTTCTGAACTTAAAGCATTTGGGCACCCATATTCAGAGTTTACTGATAGCACCGCACTTTCAGTAGTGCTGTTGGACACAGAGCACACAGTGTACTCTTGGACTGTCAGATGGCTGCTGGCTGAGGATGTGAGCAGAGGGCTGTGCCAGTCATTTATAGTTTGGAGGACCAGTGAGTGCTGACTGTGGTGAGGGAAGGGTGTAGAGTTGGGGCGGTCCTCAGCAGGTGGGGGGTTTGTCACTCTGGGAGGATAGGTGGGCACTAGACTACCAGGGAAAATGTATTATTGTAACTCTTGGCAATTGGGGAGGTCCATTAGACACCATGGAATATCTTATCTTTTTTTGTATCATGGCCATCGGGGAAGGGGAGTCCACTAGACACCAAGAAAATCTCGATTATGTTACAACACTGAACACCAAGGATTTTTCCTGCAGTACACCTGCCAAGCATTTGGGGGTGGGGGCACAGCCATAGTGTGCTGTCAGGACCAGGCTGGTGACTGTTTAGCACCACTGAAATATGAATATTGTGCTGCGCCGGCCTGTTATGCATGTGGGATCCCTCATTTGCATAGGTGAACTGGTATATTTTGCACAGTCATGCTGCTGGGTTAGCGCAGCACACCAGGGACTTCAGAATATACCCCCATGTCTATCCCATGCATATTTGAAGCTCCCACACCTTTCTGGGCTCCACCACTACTGCTGCCAGTCTATTCCAGGCACTGTCTACCCTTTCAGCGAATAAACATTTTCTCACATCACTCTTGAATCCCTCCCCCCACCAGCTTCATTGCATGCCCCCAATCCTGGTGCTTGATCTAATTTGAAAGGAAGTCCCTACCTGTACCCTGTTTACCCCTTTGAGGTACTTGTAGGTCTGTATCATATCCCTTCTCTCGCTCGCCCCTTTCTTCCAAGGTGTATATGTTGAGATCCCGCAATCTCTCTTCATAGGGTTTCTCATGCGAACCATGTACCATTTTAGTTGCCTTCCTCTGGACCGTCTCTACTCTATGTCTTTTCTGAGGTGCAGTCTCCAAAATTGAACATACTCAAAGTGTGGCCGCAACAGTGAGCAATACAACAGCAATATCACCCCCTACTGCTGCTAGAGATACCCCTCCCTCTGCAGCCAAGCATTCCACTAGCCTTACCACTGCCTTGTCACACCACCCTGCCACATTAAGGTCCTCCAATACGAAAACCCCGAGGTCTCTTTCCTGCCTAGTGACTGTTAGTACTCTCCCATCATATACTCTGTGCCCAGGTGTCTGTGTCCTAGGTGCATTACTTTGCACTTTCTGGCACTGAACACCAACTGCCATGTTTTTGAACATTTCTCAAGTTTTCCAAAAACTCTGCTCATTTTTCCACCCCTTGCTGAGTGTCCACCATGTTGCTGGTTTTGGTATCATCTGCAAAAAGGCATACATTCTCTTCCAGCTCTTCTGCAATGCCCCTTAGAGAGATATTGAAGAGGACTGGTCCCAGTACCCCACTTGTTAACACTCCCCTCTTTCGAATGAATTCCATTAACCACCACCCTCTGTCCCCTATCCTTTTATCAGTTTCTAATCCAATTTACCACTATGGATCCCACTCCTAGGTCGGTCAGCCTTCTAGTCAGCTTTCTAAAATATGTAGCATCATATCAAAAGCCTTGCTAAAGTCTAAAAAGGCCATGTCCACTGCTCTCCCCTGATCGATTTTCCTGGACACCCAGTCAGAGAAAGCTATTAGATTCATTTGGCATGACCCCCAACCCCCATGAATCCATGTTGTCTGTGGTCTTGCACCCCATTGAATTCTAGATACTCTTATCATCATTTTTGTCAGCTGTGTTTCCATCAGTTTCCCCATCACTTCAGTGAGACTCACTGACCTGTAGTTGCTAACCTCTCCCTGCTGCTGCTGTTATATAGAAGGGCAACATCAGCCCATCAGTCCTCTGGAACCACTTCTGTTTCCAGTGAGCTGTTGAACAAGGCTGTCAGTGGGGCAGCCAGAACTTCCCTGAGCTCTTTTAGTACCCTGGGGTGAATCCCATCCAGTTCCTTAGCCTTGTCTGCCTTCAGGGCTGCAACTCCTTTCAGCACTCTTTCCTCTGAAAATGGACCTCTGTCCACCCTCTCCCTGCCCTATCCCCGCTTCTCCCTGGTGGTCCATCCCCTCCATCCTCCATTGTGAATAGTGATTAGAAGTACCTGTATAAAATGTTAACTTTTTTTGGTCTCCTTTTGCACAGTCTCCCCTTTCTGACCTTCTAATTCTGGTTCCATGTCATAAGGGCGAACAAATACCGGCGACCCATCAAAAGGGTGCCGAACCCCCAGGGTGAACACTTTTTGGATAGTGCTTTCATGCAGGGGGCTTTGCCCCCCACACACTCCCCTTGCTATAGATTCCTACTCTGGAGGCCTTGGCTTTCGGGATGGGGGCAAGACTGGGTTGCCCAAAGTGTTGGGGCCGTTGTTCCGTCACCCTTATGACGGGTCGACGTTATTTATTTGCCCTTTTGACGTGTTACCCTAATTCTTACTATCCTTATCCTTGTTTTCCTCTTCTCACTTAAACTTACCCGAAGAAAGTCTTATTCCCTGTAGCGACCCTTTTGGCAATCTTTTCTTCTGTCTGCACCTTTGCTCCTCTCGCCACTTTGCCTGCGTTTCTAGGTATACCTCCCTGTCCTTCTCTCTCTGCATTTTCTTATACCTTGAATGCAGCCCATTTTTTTTTTTATCACCCTTGCACTTCCTTGGAGAACCATAATAGTCATTTTCTTCTACTTTTGCTTACTTCCTTCATGCATATGTTGGTTGCTTCAGTTATGCCCTGCCTCATTCTCTCGCACTGTGCCTCTACCCCTCCCTGGCACTCCTCCATCCCCTTTATGCAATTCTTAAGGTAGTCACCCATTTATTTAAAATCCACCCTCTTTATGTCCAGAACACCCTTCTTGTGTGTTTTTTCTGTGCTCCTGTCTTTATGCTGAACCACGCTGTATGGTGATCACTTTTACCAGTGGACTGCCCACTGTGACATCTTCAGCGTTATCCCTGTTTGTAAGCACAATTAGAGAAAAATGGTGCTGCTCATCCTCACTGAAAGAACTACTCAAGAAGGCTGTAGTTTGCAGTGCCAAGTCCTTTATTCAACGTTAATGTTGGAGCAAAAACAAACAGGAACGGTATCAAAATGACGGCAACAAACATCTCAACATTTCTCATGCATGGGTTTTGTCAGGCCCCTTGCAAAGAGTTAAGGATGGCCCTGTTCCTTGCTGAAGCTACAGTTGGAAGGTTCCATGCCACATCTGGCAGACTGAAGTTGCCAACTAGCTGCACCTCTCCCTTGCCATTCTGATTGTAGGTTCCCCAAGTTCTTTATCTGTCTCCTTGCCCTGTGGTGGAGGTTCATACACACCTCCAGTATGGATAGTGGACCCACAGTCTGCCTCCAGGTTTACCCATAGTTATTCCAACCCCACATTTTCCTCTTTGTGCCCTTGTACCTCTGTGGCCTTGATACCCTCCCTCACATATAACACCTCCTCCTTTCCTCCCCGCTCTGTCTCTCTTGAACAGAGTGTAGCCCAGTATATTCACTTCCCAGTTGTGGTGCTCAGAACAACACGACTCCGTTATAGATGCACATCAATTCCAAATCTGTGTCCCCCCAGGTCTGCTACCCTGCTTTACCTCCCGTTCCTGCCTGTTTTGTTCCCTGGTTTACCCCTTAACTCAATCAATCAGTCAGTCAATATTTATTTGTAAAAAGCGCAATTCCATTTCTGACCAAAGTGCTTGTACAACAAATCATAAAAACATATAATAAAGACAATACATAAAATCACTGAATAAATTAATTCAATAAACAAGTGTAACCCCTTTGTTCCCAGGGGTTACTAGAATCCAACTTAGAATCAGTGACAGGCAGGGAGAGGCAGCTTGTGAAATGCCAGTTAAATGGATTTCACACTGTCACACTCTGTTTTCAGTCTCAGCTGAGCTGGAGTGATGATGTCACTTTAGAACTGTCACAGCAGCATAAACCACATTAGAATGTTAACTGGGGAGTTATCTGTAGAATGTTGGTTATAGTAGAGTAGTCTGTAGAGTGGAGAGTGAGGAGGTGACTGCTGCCTGGGCAGCTCCTCAGTTTTAGCTCTGACAGAGAGCTACCTCCGTAGTTTGGGTAGTTTGTTCTCACCCTAGAAGAAGAACATAGAAGACCAGAGAGTGAAGTGGTAGAGACCATTCATAGAGGCTTTTCCAGTGCCCCATCCCCAGAGAGATTGGGGGTTCCAGGTTTCAGAGGCGATCCCCTGGTCCAGCCTGGACTGTGTTGAAGCTGCCTGAGATTCATCTGCTGTGTGAGTACCCGAGACTTTTGTGTGGAAAAAGCCCTGGGGCACCTGCATTCCTGTGGTGAGTTTTTCTCTGACAAAGGGACTCTGTCACCAAGACTATTTCTGATTTAAAAGTGTCTGCCTACTATAGGGTCCGGAGAGAGACTTGCCAAGTACAGAACTTTTAGTCTGTTTCTGTTTAAAAGTGTCTGCCTACTATGGGGTCCAAAGGGAGACTTGCCAATTACAGAACTTTTAGTTCGTGTCTGATTTAAAAGTGTCTGCTAAAGTGGGGGTCTAATGAAGAGACATTGCCAATTACAGAACTTTTACCTTCATGACACCTCAGAGGTGTGTAAAGTAGAATGTTAAATGTGAAAGACATTTCAAGATAGCATCTACATGTTTCCTGAGAAGGGTGTTATTAACCAGATGAATGGCCGAGTATAAATTTGGAAGCAAAAGGTGGGAGACCCCCCCCCCCATCTGGAGTAACCATGTTTACCTCTCCGGGTTCAGTCTGGGCACCTTTGTTTTCTCTTAGTGCATTTGGCCAGTGCCTGAAGAAAATAGCTCACCCAGACGTGAATTTTGGATTTTCTGTGAGCCTGAGTGTGCTCATTGGTGGTCGAGTGAGCCATCAGTAATTCCTCATGAAATATGGCAAAGTCTCCTAGTACTGTCCGAGGGTGCCTAGTCAAGGGTAGTGTACCAGTTTTGCCGTGTGTGCCAGTTTCCATTCAGAACCAGAGAGTGTTCGCTGTTTCCATTCAGAACCTGAGGGTTCACTGTGTGTGTGCTCTGTACCTCAGTAATCTGCATTACCAGTGGGAGTAGCCCTGTGGGGGTCCATCTTCGCTTTGTATTATTCTCTGTGTATGTGAATAAAAGCTACACTCTAGAATCCCAACCTGGTTTGGACAGTACTGTTATTGCTTCCACTGTGTCTGGATTTACTTGGGTGTCCCTGACAAGAAGTACAAACCTAGCATAATTCTGAGCAAACGTTTTCTCCCAGGGACCCAGGTTGATGGCCGTGATGAATGGTACCCCCAGGTGTGAGCCAGGCAGTTGCCACACTTGGTTTGCCTGTCTGAGGATGGCAGGCTGTGAAGTAGAAGTATTGGTAAACGAAACTGTTGTAGTGACAACCCCCATCCCTCTCATTGGTGCTATGTGTGAGAGGAGCAGCCCTGCTAGTTGAACAAGGGGGGCCGGTAGGGAGAGGTTACACAAACATACTAATCAAAATCTGGAAAAGTCAAACTAAAAAGGTAGGCTTTAAGAGCTGATTTACAACTCTCGACAGTCAGGCACTCTCTTACCCGATGAGGTAGAGAGTTTCACAGGGTAGGGGCTGCGAAAGCAAAAGAACAAGCCCCTGAGGTCTTAAGTCGGACCCTGGGACCTCTAGCAATCCCTCGTCAGAGGAACAGAGAGCTCGGAGGGGGCAATAGGGACAAAGAAGATCTTGCAGATAATGCAGTCCCAGTCCATGCAGGGCTTTATAGGTCAGTAATCTGACCTTGAAGGTGATCCGCCAATAAACAAGCAGCCAGTGCAGGCCACAGAGCACAAGTGTGATATGGCAAGATCTAGGTAAGCCAGTCAACAGCCTGGCCACCGCATTCTGCACTAGCTGCAGTCAACATGTGGATAACAGCCCCTGGTAGCCCTAGGTAAAAGGCGTTGCAGTAGTCAAGGCCGAAGGTCACAAAGGCATGGACCAATATTGGAAGGTCGTCGTGTGGGATCAGGTACTTAATCTGGGTGATGTTCCTCAGGTGATAAAAAGAAGTTTTCTCGACAGCAGACACCTGAGATTTTAGAGTCAGGCCACTGTCAAAAACAACACTCAGATTTTGCACCTGATCTGAGGCAAGCAGCTGGATCCCATCGAGCCAAAGCCCAGATGGTTCACCAGCCACCGAACCTAGACCCGGTGACCTGGGTCCACCACCAACACCTCAGTTTTATCAGGGTTCAACTTCAGCCAGCTGGCTCTCATCCAGTCCTGGATCTCAGAGAGGCATCTGTTAAACACTAAGACGGCTCCAGCTTGCTCAGGCACAAAGGACATGTAGAGCTAAGTGTCATCCGCATAGCAGTGGAAACTCAACCCATACTGCCTTATAATGTCTCCTAACAGCAGCATGTACACTGCAAACAACATGGGTGAAAGTATGAAGCCCTGTGGAACCCCACAGAGTAGAGAGAGAGGGGCCAATGAATAGATCCCCGACACCACTCTCTGAGTCCTGCCCGTGAAGAAAGATCGAAACCATCTGAAGACTGTTCCAGACAGCCCACAGAACCACCGCAAGTGCTCCAACAACACCTCATGATCCACAGTGTAAAATGCTGTGGAACGGTCGAGAAGAACCAAGATGTAATGACTCCCTTGATCTCTCACAGTCAAGAGATAATTAAGTACCAGAACAAGAGCCGTCTCAGTACTATGCCTCTTCCTGAATCCGGACTGGAGAGGTCCATAGACATCGTGAGTAGTTAGATGGACCTCCAGTTGCTCTACAACCACCTTCTCAATAACCTTGCCCACAAAGGGCAGGTTAGAGATCGGTCTGTAGTTTGCTAAGCAGTCCAGGTCGAGGGAAGTCTTCTTAAGGAGAGCGGGAAACACCCCTGTTTCCAATGAGCACCGGACAATCTCAGTCAGGATTGGGCCGATGACCTCAACACACCCCACTTAAAAGCATGTTGGGACCAGGTCCAAACTACAGTAGGCTGGGCACATACCCTGGATGAGCCTCACAATGTCTATGATCTCCAGCCGGCCGAAGTTGGACCAGACAAACTGGGTGCTCGTGGCCTCCTGCCAACCTCCACAAAGCCCATTAGAGGGAGCTGAATGGATTTCAGACCTGATGGTGGCAACTTTATCTGCAAAGAATCGAGCAAACTCATCACACTTAGTCTGCTAAAATGCTCTCCAAGACTGAAGACAGACTGGATTGCACAGCCTGTCGACAGTCCAGAAGAGCTGTGCTGGTCGATTCTGTGAAGCAGCAATCTCCCTGTACAGGAATTCTGCCTTCTTATGGGAGATTACTGATTGATAGTTTTTATAATGAACCATCAATCTAAGTTTGTCATCCTCCAGGTCAGATTTCTGCCAGCGCCGCTCCAACTTTCATCTCACTCATCTCAGCTCCTTCAGAGTCCCATCAAACCATGGGGACTTGGGGCAGAGAGTGAGGGGGTGAACACGGACAGAAGCTAGGGAATCCAGGGCTGCCATCACTGCATTATTATAGGCTAGTAACAGCTCCTCTGGATACTTGCTAGAACTCGACAAACCTGAAAGGTCCAGCACTGCCATAAGACCATTAGGAGTCAAACCCCTAAAAAGGCAGTACTGGACCATCTCCGAAGAAGCAGGTCTATTAAGGGGAGCCTCAAAACTGAACCTTATAGTATGATGGTCCAACCATCCAACCGGTTCCACCACCAGATCAAGGATCTTCCTCCCTAGTAGGAAGACCATATCCAGCGAGTGACCCTGACTGTGGTTAGCAGAGGTAACAACCTGTGTAAGGCCCAACGAGGTCGTAAGTTGGAGGAAGTCTTGATCAACCTGTGAGAGTTCATCATTGATCCAGGCATTGAAATCCCCAAGAATTATCCATCTGGGGGACTCCAACACCAAATCGACGATTAAGTCTGTGACTTCCTGCAGAAACTCCTTCCCACCTTCAGGTGGACGGTAGATGAGACGTATTCTGCAACCTATACCTGCTCCTACAATATACTCAAAAGATTTTGGTCACCCCCGCTGGGACCTCTATAAGGCCCAGTTCCAACCTAAAACAAATGGCTACACTCCTGCCCCATGATCCCTCCTTGAGCGGTGTGTCACCGAATACCCAGCAGGAACTGCTGATTCCAGAACTGGGGCAGCATTTCCATCCAGCCAGGTCTCGGTGATGCAAACCAGGTCAGCTGTACCAACAAGATAAGCAATTATAGCGCTCTTGTTTTTTATAGACCTGGCATTGCATAACACTGCTCGAGTAGGATAGGTAGGCGAGACTAACCAGGCCGTCTGGTCACAAAAAGTGGAACCCTTGGGTATGGGAACTAGGCGGGGGAGACCCCTTTCTAGGACCCATTTCGCTCCAGGGTGTCTTCTTGTCCCCACCACCCCGATCCACCCACCCCGCTCCACAGCCCCACCAGGCCCAGTACTCCTCCCTGTCTTTCTCCTTTGAACTATCCCTAAAGCATGGCAACGTCTATACAACTCGGTAGGTAGGGGGGCTAGTTAAAAGGATGGAGGTCCCTGAGCCTGGTGAGGGGGTAGTACCTGACTGTCTGAGATTTCTGCCAGCACATAGCCAAAGCTCACCAGACAGCAAGCAGGAAGTAACCAGACTATAAAGGTAACCAAACAAATACAAATTAAAATACACACTCACACTTACACACAACCCCCCCCAACACACACACACACTCTCAATCAGGTCCCCACAACCCCCACTCTAAAAGACCAATTAATCCTGCCCAACCACTATACAAAACCCAATATTAACAAAATCATAAAACAGTCAAAATATGGAGTAGTTATTTCGAAGTTCTATAAAAGAGATAAATCAGAATTAGCCACAGTTTGTGAGAAAAGAGTGCCAGGTCTCAACAGGTGAATAATAGGGAGTTATCGGAGCTCTCACCCGCTTTAACCCAAAATACCAAGTTAATGAAAGAAATTTGTGGCACTCTCGCTACCACAAACATCCAAAGCATAATCAAACTAAAAAACAAGTAAAAACATTTGGGCACTCTCGCTGCCCCCTAAGAGTCCACAACTCAGTCAGTTCAAACCTGCCAAGGCTCCAGTAATGTCTTCCTTCATATAAGATGAAGTAAAAGCCACCTCCACTCCTCCACGAGTTTCTGTGAAAGAACCATAGTCACTTGATCAATCTAAGCCCGCTGTCCTGTGGGACACTTCACTGTGGCGGCCGCCCTTGTAGCAGCCACTGCAGGACCACACAGAACACCATCCAAATGACCCAGGGCCACAGGCAACCCACCACCAGTGGCAGAGCTCAAACCCTGGCGTACCTCTGACTAAACTACCAGGACAGTACCCATCCTCTGGCAGGTACCCCCAGACATACTGTCAGGGAATTCAGGCAACAACCCTCCAGTCGGTGCCACCAAATACCCCACAGGGGACCAGGACCGAGCAACCACCATCTGGGCAGGCAGTTAACCCCAGACAAAACAGTGTGGATCCAGCAAGTCCTCCACACAGGTTCTGAGGGGAAAACAGCCACCAGGCTTCCAAAACAGCGCTAAAACAATCTGCTGCAGGATTTCCACACAGCAATTTCAACAGTGGCACATCCAGATTTCCTCGGCTCCTTCAAACTTCCCAGGACTCTGGTTCACTACAAAATTCCAGAGCAGGTCAAAAGGCAGGTAAGGAAAGACAAGAGCTGAAAAATGAGTGAGAGCTGAGAAATTAGCACCAGAAAGTACTGCACACTAGTGCTGAGAATGAGAGTAAAACAGCCAGTGTATCACAGCTGTAATAACGGCGGAAGCTTAGCAGTTTAACACAGTCAAAACTGTGGTGACTGACATCCTCACTGTAACCCGAAAACACAGAGAGGCTAGCTACCTCATTTAAATTCCCTAACTACTCCTAACCCCTAACAAAATCTAACGTTATCAATAATGAAAAATGCAACAAGCAGATTAAAATAAATGTAAAAGTAAAGTAAAACCAAAAAACTTGTGTACTGCTCCAACTGCTGCTGTCAGCCCAGCACGGCCGCCATCTCCTCCTCCTTTCCTTCAGTCACTAGTACTTTGTGCTTTTTTCTAACCCTTTTCCTTTTTACTTTCACCATACCTGGACCCCTTTAATCCTTTTTTTTAAACTTCAAGTTTATTATATAAAAAACAGTGCATTAGAGCATGATAATCACAGGTTACAGGTGCAAAGTGCAGAAATTCATGGTAAATCATACATGCAGTAAAAAAAACACGGGTATATCACTGGATTTACAATTTATCTTCTAAATACTTATCCTGTAGAGAAACCAAGTTGAAATGCAAACTGCATCTCAGGGAATAAACGTTTAACCAATAGAACAAGCAACTTTGAGTCTGTGTCTTATTTTGCTTCTGTGTACCATCATTCTATCTTTGGGAACCCCTGGTTCTGTGGGTGGGGATATAAGTTAATGATGCATTTGGAGTGGGATGCACCAATTCTGGGGTTGGTCGTGTCACTCCACTCCCTACATTCCTTCATCCCCCGTGGAATGACTCCAGGCTCTAAGAGGAACTGGTAGGCTTCCCTCTTGAGCCACTTCTTCATGAGTTTCTCCTGTGTAAGCCTAAGAGTGGTTGTGATGCACTCCATTGTAATTATGGAATCCATTCTGCCCTTCCACTCTGCTATGGTAGGGATAATGGGAGACAGCCATTGGGAGGCTATACCCTTCAGGGCTATCAAGCACATGATTTGAAAGACTTCTCTTTGACCCTGTGAGCTCAAACCCGGGGGGCGGGGGTGCCCCAAAGACAACAATCTTAAATCTCGGTCTTACCCCCAGATCCTACACAGCTCTTTTTGGCTCTGGCCCCAGTATGTCTGAATTGTAGTACACACCCAGAAGATATGCAAGATACAAATTTAGGGCTGAACTACATCCCTTCCAGAGTGTGGAAGAGAAAACCCAGTCATCCTGGTCAAAAGCCTTTTTCACGTCCATCAATATGATCAGCTGAACCATGCTACTAGCCTTTTACTCCATAAGGATATTAAGGAGGCACCAAATGTTGTCATGGAGGTTCCACCCCTTAATAAATCCAGTTTGATCTGGGTTCACAAGGTATCTCACCACCACCCCATCCCCTGTAATCCTATGTTCTCCCCTGCCTGCTTTATATTCCCATTTTCTTTCCTGTCCCCGTCTTTTTGCCCATCTGCTCCAAGGGAATTTTTTCCACTATGATCTTCCGTCCCTAACACTTTACCATCCACTCTACCATACAGGGGAGGCAACTGTTGCCTCCTTTGGTTTCACTGCCTGCCCTCCCCCCCAAATCTAGTTTAAATGCTCATCCATGTACTGTAGCATTGAAATCACCATAAATGATTGTGGACCCCTTCCTAGAAAAATGCAGGCCATCCCTCCCAAAGAAGCACATATTCTCCGAAGTTGGTTCCCAATCCATGATGTATCAGAAACCTTCCTCCATGCACCATGCCTCCAACAATTTATTAAAAGCCCTGGTGTAGAGTTTCCTTGCCTCTCCCTGGCCATACACAGGTAACAACTCGAAAAAAGCCACTGTGCGTGGTACTTGCTTGAGACCCCTCCCCAGCTCCCTGAAATTTCATTCACTGCTCCTACCTTCTCCTGTTCTAATCATTCATCCCAATATGGATAGTGATATTCGGCTTCCTCCCAGCTCCTGCTGTCCTAGCGAGCCACAGGATCTGCTCTCCATCTCTGCCAAGGCACCCCTCAAGCACCTCACCTCCTTATCTTTGCCCCACCCCCAGCTCGCAAGTCTATCTCCTTAACAACTGAGTCCCCCACCAGCAGCTGCCTCCTCTTTGGCGGGGGGATTTTCTCTCCCTCCTTGGGTTCTCCACTTTTGAGAACCCCACCCTCCTCCCTTCCCACTGTGATGGGTGTCTCCTCTTGGTTACACCTATCTGCCAGTAAGACAAAGGTATTATGCAGTGATATAGGTGGATGAGCATGCACCCTACCCCAACCCCTACTGTCCGGGAGCCCACCATGGTCCATCCATTCTGCCTCTGTCTAGGCATCCTCTCGCAGAATGGAGTGGCAGGGGGCTTGGTGGCTGTCATGTGGGGTAGATGGTCTGCTATACCCTGGTCAGTTTGGCCTGGAGTCTAACAACCTGTGCCTGCAACACAACGAGTTGAGACTACATGGGGCAGCAGCTCTGTTTCCAGAAGTTTTCTCTAAATATTGCTGTACCACAACCATTGCACTGCACCATTCCCATGATCCTTACCTTCATTCACATGGTGTGTATGCAAGTGCGGTTTGCCTTTCTACCTTCTTACTACTCCTGTGTTATTACTAACTCACCCTTTTTCCCCCTGAAACCATTTTTTAACTTTCCCTAGAGAGAGTGTCTCCTGCTTTCTCATCATTAACCCTCCTGCCTGTTCCTGTTATTGCCAGAGCCTATGTTAGGAGGTGGTATAGCGCAGTGGGTTAAGACTCTGAGCTACAGATCTAGAGATCTGAGTTTGAATCCCACAGCTGCCTAGGTGCATACTGTGTGATCCTGAGCAAGCCACTTAACTTTCTTGTGCTCCCAGGTCGCATCTGAAAACAAGCTTCGGCTTAGTGTGCTACACCTGGTTAAACAATGGTCCCTTCCCCTTAATCCTGACTTCCCAGTTCTACCCATTTTATCTTGGGAAGCTTTGGGCCTATCCCACTTGATTGTTATTCCCACTGTAACTAAGTAGTGACTCCTTGTTAAAACTTTAGTACACTACATTAAGTAATAATTTTCACAAACCCACTCAGCGGGTCAGCCCTCTACTCCCAAAGTGCCAACCTCCGAGCATAGTCTTGTGAACAGTTTAACAGAACTAGGTAACCCTCTTGTCTGTTTTGTGAGTTCAGATCAACCTTTGGTCTCCAGTCTTGGAGGGAGTCAAACTGTGAACCTCTTGCTAGCGTACCCAATGCACAGGCTCAGATAATTCTGTCTTCAGAGGGCCAGATATCTTTGCCTACAGGCACCTAACCAGGTGTACAGAAATGAACCCTTAAAAACTTTATAATAAAGACCTCAGATTTAAAACGCTTCTCTTTCCAGTTTGGTATCACCATTCAAGCTTATGCCTAGTGTCTGCTATAACCATATATACTCTTCTTGCAAGTGAAGAAAAATCAAAGACAGACCAAGTATGCCCTAAAAAGAGTTTTTACTAAAAATAGATAAAAATATGTAACACATAAAATACAGAACTACTATATCACAAGACATACAAATCTGTTAAACAAAACAGGTTTTTAACAGTGCAGTTCTTACTACAGTACTTAGTCTCGAAATACCTGCTTAAAAGTGCTCATAGATGTTTCTTTGCCAGAGTCTAAATAAAAGTGTCTCTGTGAAGTCAAACAGAATAATGTTTAAAGGACAACACCGCCCGCAGGGCGCACCTCGGACCCTCCACGGCCCCTCGTCCAGAGCCTCAGAATCAGGAAATAGCTGTCCTGTGCTACAGGAGACCACCCGCCCACCCTCGAGTGAAGTAAGGACAACACCACCCACAGGGCATACCTTGAACCCTCCACGGCCCCTCGTCCAGAGCCCCAGAATCGGGAAATAGCGGTCCTGTGCTACAGGAGACTGCCCGCCCACCCTTGAGTGAAGCAAGGACAACACCGCCCACAGGGCATGCCTCGGACCCTCCATGGCCCCTTGTCCAGAGCCCCAGAATCGGGAAATAGCGGTCCTGTGCTACAGGAGACCACCCGCCCACCCTCAAGTGAAGCAAGGTAATCGAACAGGAGCACAGCCGTTTGCTTTGTCTGTGGACACAAGCCGACAGTTTGAAAGTGCTCATTTGGTGCCCTTTTTATCCGAACTTTAATTTCATAGTACAGCTGCTCAAACCCCCTCTCGGTCGGCACTGTGGACTCAGCTGCACTGCAACGTCGTACTGGATGTTACACCGAAGCACCTCTACTGCAGTTAACTTTTATTTCGTTAGAATAATTTAATTCTGCGCAGTCCAGGGGTCTTTCCAGACGCAGCTGCAAGTTCTCCTAGCCATAGCCCCTACGGCGCTCTGGGCCGGCTTCCCACCCACCCTCCAACCCTATCTGGGCATTTACTTATATAGCCCTGGATGTCAATTTCATCCAGAACCAATCAGGTCATTTTGACATTGGTTCCTTATATAATTCCAACACTAGGGGCGTCTGGCTACTTCTCATGCTAACAGTTCCTAATAAGGCTAATTCTGCACTATTGTATGCTGACTTCTTTCTGCAACTATGAATCTCTCTCACACAATGACACTGCAATTCCTGCTCTTACTTGCAGCCTGCCTGCTGGTACTCTCCTTTGCAAAGCTCTCCCTGGCCACTAGCTCCCATAGGAATTACTGGGAGCATCACTCTGCCAATGATTTTCTCTTTTCAAACCTGCTTGTTAGACAGGTAATACATTTCGACCTCACTCCACTACTGATCCCCAAATTCCTCAACTACCTAATTGCTGCCTACTTGAATTTGAATCTCAGCCCTAGAAAGATGACTGTTCACACATATTTCCATTGTAGACTTTGGTATCTCATGCTGCTAGCCATCCTGCTAGTAGGCAACATGGAATGGAATCTTGGTCCCTCACAGCATCTCTCCAACAATGCTGTCTCCTGGACTACTTCCTATGGGCTCTGAATTGCCCACCTAAACATAAGGAGCCTGATGCGAAATTTCTCTGATCTTGAGGCTTGGGTCTCCACCTATAACCCAGACATTTTGGGTCTATCAGAGACATGGCAAGCCCTCTACCCCCGATTCTGTCTGCTCACTGAGTGGCTACAGCCTTCTTAGACATGACCGATTATCTTCTAAGTGGGGGGGGATGTTGCGCTGTTTTATAAAGCACATCTCCATATCACTAAGAATAAAACCCCTTAACCTAACATATATGAATCATTTCATACATTCCTCCACCTAGGTCCTAAAAAACTTCACATACTTGTTGCCTATAATCCACCCCTTGGGGTGCTGCCTGCCTTCTCCAATCTGTTGGAGAAATCGATAAAAATATCAGGTCAGAATGAACTACTCATTATTGGGGATATGAATCTAAACTGGCTCAGGCAAACCCATAGCTCCCTTCTATCTTTGATCCAAAGCTACCACCTCCAGCAAGTTATATCTGTACCCACTAGAGTCTCCCTTAAAAAAACTTCTAGTACACTATTGGACTGGGTACTAACAAACAGGATAGACAGAATTGTAAATGCAGGCATCCTGACAGATTCTATATCTGACCACTCCCCCATCTTTTGTGAGTGGCAACACTCTAGTCCCCAGCCTTCACAACCATGCTTGATCACCTTTAGGAATTTTGCCAACCTAGATGAAGCGAAGTTCCTACATGAAATTGCGGCTATTGACTGGACCTATGTTTTACAGACCCTAGATGTCCAAGCAGCTCTTAAATATTTTCTAGAACAATTTCTAGCAGTTCAAAACAGACACATGCCCCTCATCACCCGAAGTGCTCGAGTGAAACCTTCTAGGTGGTTACACCAGAATCAGCTAGCAGCACTTCACACCACAGATAATAGCTAAAAGCGCTTTAGGAAATCCGGCCTTAACACAGACTACCAGATCTATAGGGCCCAGCGTAGCGAGTGTAAAAAGCAGATCAGACTAGCAAAAAGCTCATACTGTAAGGGTCTTTTATTGGACACATCTGATGATCCTAGGAAATTCTGGGTGCTTGTGAAAACATTTCTAGGTGCTAAGAAACCCCATTTAGACAACGATATGATCATTGATGGAATCCACTGCAACGACCCCCAAACTATTGCTGAAGCATTTAACAAGCAATTCTCTGACCTCTCCCGGCTCACATCCAGGTTCCTCCCTGCGCCGCTTTTATCCCAACCCACTCTGCCCTCACCTTCCGTGCTTGCCCCTCCCTTTTACTTTAAGGCAGTAACAAAATCACAAGTCCTTTGCTTACTTAACACCATTTCTGATAATACTAGTGTAGGCTCGGATGAAATAGAGCCCAAACTCTTAAAACTTACTGCACCATTCATTGCTCTGCCATTGTCTAGGATTTTCACCCTCTCCCTATGCACTGGATTTGTCTTTGTGATCTGGAAAGTGGCTAAAGTCACCCCGGTTCCAAAGAAAGGAGACAAAAGAGATATGGCAAACTACCGCCCGATTGCTATCCTGTCAGTCTTGTGCAAACTCCTGGAAAAACTTGTATCTATCCAAGTTACTGAATTCCTGACCAAATACAACCTTCTCTCATCAATTCAGTATGGCTTTTGTAAAGGTCACAGTACCTCCACAGCCTTACTTCACCTTACCAATGACATCCTTACTGCAGTGGACAATGGCCAATTAACGAGAGCAGTATTTATCGATCTCACCAAGGCATTTGACCTAGTCGATCATCCTCTCCTGCTTGATAGCCTCCAAGCCCTTGGTTTCTCACTTAACTCGGTAACCTGGTTTAAGAGCTACCTATCAAATAGAACCCAGATTGTCAGATTCAACTCTGGGGTGTCCAGCCCTATGGCAGTTAACCTAGGTGTTCCACAAGGATCAATATTAGGTCCCCTTCTCTTCACCATTTTCATTAATAGTATCTCATCAGCTATCCCAGGTTGCAATGCGATCCTTTATGCTGATGATCTGGTCCTGTACTGTAGTGGTAACAATATACACCACGTCAACCAATCTCTTTCTTCTGCTTTCATGTCCACTCAATTTTGGCTACTCCACCATAAGTTAATTCTGAATACTAATAAAACACAAAAAATGCTGTTTGGGATGACAGTCAAATTAAAACACAACCGAGACTTATTTAAGGTGTCGGGTGGTCAAGGTGGGCTAGACCTTGAATTGGTACGCTCCTTCAAGTATCTTGGAGTCCTCCTTGATGAAAACCTTAACTTTGACAAACACATACTGTACACCTGTAAATCAGTTAATACTAAAATTGGAGTAGCCTTCAAAGCCAGCTATGTCCTCACACCACGGCTAGATTAGCCATCGCTAGGGGGATCCTGCTCCCGTCGCTACCCTATGGAGTAGTCTCATATATAGATGCATCTCAATCTATTCTAAGGAAATGGGATACCACCTACAACAGTATCTACAGGTATGCCTCTGCTTCCCCCGGTCTAAACACCATTGCCAGCTCTATGCGGACCTAAACTGGCTTCCCCCCATCTCAGTCCGTACTCTGGCTCTTAGCACCTTGACAGACAATATACTCAGAAATGGTATCCCTACTTCGCTTGCCTCCTTGTTATCTCCGCTGACCTCCTCGCATGGCCTTCGATCAGCTGATAAATCACTGCTGCTTGTAACTAGATGCAAATCCAGGAAAGGGACCCTAGCTTTCGCACACTCGGTGGCCAAACTCTGGAACTCTCTACCTCTGGACATCCACCTAGCTCCCAGTCATGCCCAATTTAAAAGCAAATGTCGCTCCTTCCTCTTTAGTCAGGTCTTCTGTACCTGCTTCAAACCCCCCTAAATATGCCATTCTATCTCCACGGTCTCACAGTCCTGCTGACCTACCTCCCACTGCTACTAGCCGAACCCTAAAACCTATCCGGCCAGCCCAGTCCTGATATTCAAGGCACTTATGTCTCAACCAGTTATGCCACTTATACCAAACTGTTGTTTACTGTTACCTGTACCTTGTTTTGTATCCAAACTCTAAAACTTTACTGTAAATAACCATGTACTTGTGTACCTTGGTTTCACTGGAGTACCATTTGCTCCCCTACCCAAATGTATTCCCATTAGTTCTACCTCTTTGTCAGTTGAAATATTGACTATTGCTAAAGTATGTTATCAGTCACATCTGTTTCTGTATGCATTGATTGTACTGTACCTTCCCGAGTCGTGCCTGAAAATAGTCATTTCCATGGCTAGTGCACCTACCCTGTAAACAAAAACTAAATAAATAATAAAATCTGGTTTTCCCCACCTACTTGCATGAGGTCACCTAGCTCCTCCCTGTCAGAATATATAAAAAAATATTTTTATGAAAAACAGGATGTCTTTTCCAAGTATTAAATTCTGCAACCTCAGCATGACTCATGTTCTCCAAATGACATTTCTTTGATCTCATGATAAGCTTCCCCCTTCCAGGACATGAAAGCATCTTTATGATTTCGCACCAGTTTACTAAACCTGGTTTCCTCTCCTAACGTCATAAAATGGATATGCTCAACTCAGGCCTCTTCCAGCCTGTAATTAACTTTAGATAAAACAGGATATCCTTGATCAAGGTCTGTTCTACTCTGTCATTAGCTTCAGGCCTGCCATGTAACACCTGGTATCTAAAACCTGTGTGTGTGTGTGTGTGTGTGTGTGTGTGTGTGTGGTCTCACATGCTGTTTCAGCCTTTTCTTATGGGAGACAGTCCATACACATTTTTATATTTGCAAAAAATGATCATACAGCACTCAGAACTGGCTGTCCACGTCACAATCCTTCCCACCTAGACTGAATTTGGGGGCTGTATCCCTTGCATGGGATGAGCTTCCCAAATCAGTTCACTCCTCATAGACCCTAGACAGCCCATCTGAGTTTTAATTTTTGACTCCAGCCCTGTGTACAATTTTTATATCATACCCTTGCAAAGCAAGACTCCATCTTAGCAATCTGCCATTGTTTTTCCCCATCTGCATCAGCCAAACCAGGGGGTTGTGGTCAGTCTGCACCACAAAATGCTGCCCATACAAGTATGGCTCCAATTTCTTTAGGGCCCACACTATGGCAAGACATTCTTTTTCCACCGTGGAGTACGCTTGCTCCCTGGGAAGTAACTTCCTACTCAGGTACACTACTGGGTGATCTGTCCCTTGGCTGGATGTCTGACTCAGTACTGCCCCAATACCCACGTCTGAGGCATCAGCCTGAACTATAAAGGTTTTGCTATAGTCAGGACTTGTCAAAACAGGAGCACTGCACAGTGCCTCCTTTAGTTTGGAAAAGGCTTCCTCACAGGCTGGGCCCCAGGTTATTTTCTTTGGCATCCTTTTCTTTGTCAGGTCAGATAGGGAAGCAGCTAGGGCACTGTAATTGGGTACAAATTTCCTGTAGTACTCTGCTGTCCTTAGAAAACTCCTGACCTGTTTCTGGGTTCCTGGTCTGGGCCATGCCTGGATCACCTCTATCTCTATTTGGTTAGGACGGAGCTGTCCCTGGCCTACCACATGCCCGAGGTATGCCATTTCTCCCATGGCCACTTGTCACTTCTCGGCTTTGACAGTGAGCCCGGCCCTCTGTATCCTGCCCAGCACTTCCCTAAGGTGGGATAGGTGTTCCTCCCAGCTGGTACTAAAGATGGCAGTGTCATCCAGGTACGCCACAGTGTACTCCTCAGCACCATTTAACACCTGATTCACCAACCTTTGGAAAGTGGCCGGGGCGTTCTTCATTCCAAAAGGCATTACTTTAAACTCAAGTAAGCCTATCGGAGTGATGAAGGCCGACCTCTCCCTAGCTCTGTCTGTCAACTGTACCTGCCAACACCCCTTCGTCAGGTCAGTGGTCGTAAGGTAGGTCACCCCAGCTTGTCCAGGAGTTCGTCCATCTGGGGCATCGAGTGGGCGTCTGACTTCGTGACTGCATTCATTCCACAATAGTCCACACAGAAACGAGTAGAGCCATCTGGCTTAGGCACAAGGACTACGGGTGAGGCCTAGAGGCTGTGGGATCTCTGGATTACTCCTAAATCCAGCATCTCCTCCACTTCCCTCCTAATGTCCTTTTGGACAGCCTCTGACACCCGATATGCTGTCCACCGTATGGGTGTCTGTGTCCCTGTCTCCACATCGTGCGTCGCTAAGGGGGTTAGTCTAGGCTTGGCGCTAAACAAGGGGGCAAAGTCTGCTAAAACCTCCCTTACTTTCTGGATCTGGTTACTCTCTTCCAGCAAGTCCAGAAGGAAGTCTCCTTCGTCCATCCCCTCCCCATGACTACACACTGCAAACACCATGTCAGCCCTATTTGCATATGGCTTCATCATGTTGACATGGTACATCCTTTCTGTCTGTCTTCTGTCAGGTAACTCCACAGTGTAGTTCATGTCATTTACCTTCCTAACCACTTTGTACGGTCCTGCCCACTCAGCTTGCATCTTGTCTTTCCGGACCGGAATAAGGACCATGACTTCCTGACCCACCATGTACGAGCGAGCTCTGGCTCTGCGGTCGTACCACACTTTTTGTTTCTGTTGGGCAGCTGCTAGGTTGCTCTGGGCTGTCCCCATAAGCTCCTTCTGCCTTCCGTAGAACCTAAGGACGAATCCACAATGGAGTTCCCTGGGTGGCGGTTGCCTCCCAGTCCTCCCAGATCAAGTCTAGGGCCCACGCACTACATCCATATAAGAGTTCAAGGGGAAAATCCTTTTGACTCTTGGGGCACCTCCCGGTATGCAAACAGGTGGAGAAGGTATTTCTCCCAGTCCCTCCCATACTGTTCAGCAAATGCCCAGAGCATTGACTTTAGGGTGCCATTGAATCTTTCCACAAGCCCATTGGCTTGTGAGTGATACGGTGTTGTACATCTCTGCACCACCCCATAAACACTTCTCCCATAAACATTTCATCAGGTCAGACATGAAGGAACTCTCTCGATCGGTGATTACCTCCTGCAGAAACCCAACACGGGAGAAAATCCCAAGTAAAGCATCTGCCACTTTGTCTGTCCTCAGTGAGGACAGGGTGACTGCCTCTGGGTACCGGGTAGCATAATCCACCACAGTCAGGTTGAATCTCTTCCCTGAGGAGCTGGCGGTATTGAAAGGCCCCACAATATCCATTCCCACCCTCTGGAATGGCTCCTCCACTATGGGCAATGGAATCAGGGTGGCTTGGGTTTTCTTGCCTGCCTTCCCTATTTCCCGGCACCGGTGACAAGACCTGCAATACTCCTTCACCTGCTTGGTGAAGTTAGGCCAGTAGAAATTCTGGGCCAACCACTGCATTGTGCGCGTGATTCCCAGATGACCAGACAAGGGAATATCATGTGCAGTCTTGAGCAACTGCTCACGATACCCTCTGGGGAATGACAAGCTGCCTGCCTAGCATCCCTCCCTCCTCTGTCTGTACTTCCTGAGTATACATAGTCCATTTTCCCAATAAACCTTATGTCTACTCGTCACCTCCCTGTGTCCGCCAGAGTCTGCCCAAGCCCTCAGCTCTTCTAAACTAGGGTCACTTCTCTGAGCAGCTGCAAACCCTCACACATTCTCCAAGGCATGGGACAGGTCCCCTTCATTCGCTAAACTAGGGTCCCTAGCACTAGTGTCAGGGCACTCAGGATCACTGTCAGTCCCAACCCTCTGACAATGTGTCACCCTTCCCTCTTCGGAGTAACCCTCTGTAGCTGTGTGGTTACTTGCTACTGGGGAAATTTCTACCCCCTTTTCATTAGTCTCCTCATCTGGAGACACAGGCTGGGGAACCAGCCTCTCAGCGGTTTCCACAATGGCTTCTGTGGGGTTCAGGGAACTACAGTTTTCCTTTGCCACTTGGCTATGGGTAACTGCACACACCATCCCCTGTTGGAGATTGTTGCCAAGGATGACGTCCACTGCTAAGGCTTTGGCTACAGCGACCTGTTGCACAGTTCCCCCTTTCACCCCAGTCTAAGAGAACACTAGCGAGGGGCAATGTTTTTGCTTCACCAGTGAAGTCCTGTACAGTGACATATTTATTGGGTATAAGCTGACCAGGCTCTACCAGATCCCCCTTTACCAAGGTCAGGGATGCCCCTGTATCCCTTAACCCTTGTGTCTGTACACCATTCACCATGACTGGGTGCATGTGTTCCCTCATGTTCACTGGCATGCTTCCAGGGACACACAAACAACCTACTTCCTTTCTAGCACCCTGTTGTGTATTATTGCTCACCTTTTTGGGACACTATCTGGCAATATGCCCAGTTTCCTTACACAACCAACATTCAGTTCTTCTCTCAGAGAAATCTTTTCTCTGAAACCTGGGGCTAACCAGTTTTGGTGGAGGCGGTGAGGGTTTTAGCTGCCCTGAAGGTGTGCTTTTCCCTTTCTGCGCTGCCACGCCCACCCCATTCACTCTCAGAGCAGGTCTGCTCTTGGCATAGCGATCCAAGAGTTCAGCAGCCTCTTGCACTGTTTTGGGATCTCGGTCCTCTAGCCAGGTTTTTAGCTCTGCTGGGCATGCCCAATAAAACTGTTCTAATAAAATCACATTTTCAATTTTATCAACAGAGTTTGTCTCAATTCCTGCCCACCAGTGTTTTAAAAATGGACGTTGTTTTGTGTCTAGCTCCTCATAGCTCATATCAGGGCTTCTCCTGAGCTTACAGAATTTAGCTCTGTATGATTCAGCAGTTAAGTCAAACTTTTTTAACAGTGCAGCTTTTAATTTGCTGTAATTATTATTGTCCTTATTGTTCATTTGACCCAATGCATCCCGAGCTTTCCCGGTAAGTAGTGGAGATAGCTGGAAGCTCCAGGACTCTCTAGGAATTTTAGCCTGAATACAAACTTTTCCAAAAGAATTTGAAAAGGCATCCATATCCTCCCCCTCTTTAAATTCGGCTATTAATTTGGAGTTCAATTTGTGACCCAGTCCTGCAGTCCCAGTTAAACCCAAGCCACTTACCTACTCTGGTGCCGCTGGTCAGAGTCATATCTTCTCCAGTTCATGTTGCCTCTGGTGCTCCTGCTCCTCATAGTCTGCGTCTTGGCATTCTCATTCTCTCTTCTTCTCTGCAGCTCGCTGGCGCTCATGCTCCTCATGGTCTGCCTCCTTCTGTTGTCACTCTGCCTCTCACTGTTCCCTCTCTGCCTCTCGCTTCTCTCGCTCCCTCTTCTCCTGGAACTCCAGCTCCATTCTGCGCAACTCAGTTTTCAGCCTGAGTACGTCTGGATTCAGGATACTGGTGACCCTCCCCTGCTGCTGTGGCCCTTCACTGACAGTGGCCCTGCTGTCCTCCTCACCGGACCCGGACAGAGCACTGGCTGCTAGCCCTGCCACACTCGAGGTTTGGTCCTTTCCAGTCACGGTCCATGACTCACTGCTCTGGGTATCTGCTACCATCAGGGCATCTATGAGGTTCTGCTTTTTGGCTGTCACCTTGAACAGGACTCCTCTGTCCCCACACAACTGCTTGAAGTAATCTACAGTGTGCCTGCTGTAGTCGGAAGCCATCTTCTTCCCTAACTACGGCTACTCTGACTTGCACTTTAGGAAAAAAATATAAAACGGGAAGGAACTTGACTGTACACCAAGTGATATATAGTTCTGTTTCCTTTTAAAATAAAACTCTGCCTTTTTTCTTTCTGTGCAAGTGAGCTTATGGTCTTAAGCTGATACAGAACAATAAAAGCTTGTGATACCAAAATTATGCCACCACTGCCAACCAATCTGTTATTCCTACTGTAACTAAGTAGTGACTCCTTGTTAAAACTTTAGTACACTACATTAAGTAATAATTTTCACAAACCCACTCAGCGGGTCAACCCTCTACTCCCAAAGTGCCATCCTCCGAGCGCAGTCTTGTGAACAGTTTAACAGAACAAGGTAACTGTCTTGTCTGTTTTGTGAGTTCGGATCAACCTTTGGTCTCCAATCTTGGAGGGATTCAAACCATGAACCTCTTGCTAGCGTACCCAATGCACAGGCTCAGATAATTCTGTCTTTGGAGGGCCAGATATCTTTGCCTATGGGCACCTAACCAGGTGTACAGAAATGAACCCTTAAAAACTTTAATAAAGACCTCAGATTTAAAGCGCTTCTCTTTCCAGTTTGGTATCACCATTCAAGCTTATGCCTAGTGTCTGCTATAACCATATATACTCTTCTTGCAAGAGAAGAAAAATCAAAGACAGACCAAGTATGCTCTAAAAAGAGTTTTTACTAAAAATAGATAAAAATATGTAACTCATAAAATACAGAACTATTGTATCACAAGACATACAAATCTCTTAAACAAAACAGGTTTTTAACAGTGCAATTCTTGCTACAGTACTTATTCTCTAAATACCTGCTTAAAAGTGCTCACAGATGTTTCTTTGTCAGAGTCTAGATAAAAGTGTCTCTGTGAAGTCAAACAGAATAATGTTTAAAATCTGGTTTCCCCCACCTACTTGCATGAGGTCACCTCGCTCCTCCCTGTCAGAATATATAAAAAACAGGATGTCTTTTCCAAGTATTAATTTCTGCAACTTCAGCATGACTCATGTCCTCCAAGTGACATTTCTTTGATCTCATGATAAGCGTCCCCCTTCCAGGACATAAAAAGCATCTTTATGATTTCGCACCAGTTTACTAAACCTGGTTTCCTCTCCTAACGTCATAAAATGGATATGCTCAACTCAGGCCTCTTCCAGCCTAAAATTAACTTTAGATAAAACAGGTTATCCTTGATCAAGGTCTGTTCTACTCTATCATTAGCTTCAGGCCTGCCATGTAACCAGTAGCGGCTCTAGCCACAAATGGTTACCAGGGCACGGCTGGGGCACAACAGATGACAGCCAGGGCACTGATATATGATTACTATGGGGGAAGCTCTGCCATATGGGGCACCAGTTGGGGCACAGCATTTTTTTATCGGGGCACGTGCCCTGGCGGGCCCTGGTGTAGAGCCGCCACTGCATGTAACACCTGGTATCTAAAACCTGTGTTAGCGTGTGTGTGATCTCACATGCTGTTTCAGCCTTTTCTCATGGGAGACAGTCCATACACATTTTTATATTTACAAAAAATTATCATACAGCACTCAGAACTGGCTGTCCACATCACAATAATAACTTTCACAGTTACTCAGTTTACTTTAGGTAAAATACAGTGAATATTAACATCTTTCTGGTCTATTTAAGTTAATGCAACCCAGTGAAAATGCACATTTTTATGTTCAGAATAAAGAACAAATAGCATATATTTGTTAAAAATATAATACAACAATTTGCACCTTTTAGCCCCTTTTAGATAGTTACCCACACCTGAGCAAAATCCGTTATATCTAGTGTTATTTATCCCAGTGTTTACTTAGATTATTTGATGCCTTGATGCTGGACGCTGCACGCTCACTGTTGAACTAACCTAATTATTTCACTTGTATTCGAATTAAATATCAGGGCTGCTTTGGGTGTCACACTTAGGGTGCAGCATGTCCTGCCGACTGCTATCCCGTGCTATCGCCCACAGTGTGATGCCCTTAAGCTGCAGCCCTATAGCTAAAAGACTGCAGTGGAGGACTGCTAGAAAGAGCTACTGATATACTACAGGAAAACAATGTGTTGCCACACCCATTGAAGCAGCTTAGCACCAGACTTACCTTTCAACTGCTCTGAATTTCACACAGCGTTATGATTTTTACACACAAATTTACTCTTGCTATGTGATGGTTTACTGATGTTCCTTTTAATATTAGAGCTATTTCTGGACCCTCAAAACGATTAAAACATTAAATAAAGTGATATAAACTTTCCATAACACTAAACATATGGGGATCACTTTTTTTGGACATATTATTCCTTAAAATAAGAAAGTACCACACATTCTGGCCATTTGATCTGAATTTTGAGGGCTGGTGCTAAGCATTTTAATGCTGAGAGGTTGGGAGGTATTGCTCCAGATTGGAGCGCACCAGGATCCACAAGCTGCTACAGTCTCAGCAAGGTAGGGGATTTAAATAAATATCCAGCCTCCTCTAGAATAGTAAACCTGGTCCAACAAACAGTGGCCCATCTCAAACATTAGTATATTGATTAAAGTATTACTGTACTATATATCCAATATTTAAGAAGTCAGTGAATCCAGTATATCATTTGCTTTTAACTGGAGCTGAAGTAGACAGCAGCAACACCAAGCTGTCACAGAAAGTGCCCCCAAAGTTAAGCAAGCAGGCTAAAGGCAGTCTGACTTTCTCAGGAGCTACCTAAAAGGGCTGGAGGAGTGCCAGGGAGAGGCAGAGGCACGGTGGAGGAAAACAAGGAAGGGCATAACTAAAGCCAACAACTAATGTGTGAAGGATGTAAGCAAACTCAGAAGGAAAGGGAGACCACTGTGGTTCTTCTAGGAAGCAGCAACGGTCCTAAAGAAAAAAGTGTTGTATTCAAAGGGCATAAGGCGACACAGAGAGAAAGGGGGACAGGGAGGTATCTCTAGAATAGCAGAAGGAAGCAGGAAAGTTAGAGAGGGTTGCAAAGGTGCAAGGCGCAGACAGAGAAAAGGATTACCCAAGGGGTCACCAAAGGGATTAGACTTTCTTCAGATATGTAAGTGAAAAGAGGAAAACAAGGGGATAGAAAGATTAGAAGGGTGGAATGGGAAGACTGTGCAGAAGAAGACCGATAAAAAGCTAACATTTTAAACACGCACTTCTGCTCAGTCTTCACCTTGGAAAGTGGAGGGCATGGACCACCAGAGAGAAGCAGTGATAGAGTACGGATGGGGAGTTGCTTTCAAAAGAGAACAAAAATCAAGACCAGGGGGCATGCAGTGAAGCTAGATGGAGGGGGGATTCAAGAGTAGTACCTGGGCAACTTCAGCGCCTGGGTCGACGATGAACTCTCGCAGTTTGGGCAAGACTTCCTTCAGCTAATGTGTTTGTTGGGCCTGACACAGGTTGTTACCTCTGAAACCCACGTACATGGCCACTCACTTGACCTTGTCTTCACGCGGGGATTAGAGGTCACTGATCTTATGGTGGAACTGATAGTTTGGTCGGACCACCATACTGCGAGGTTCTCGTTTGAAGCCCCCTTCCCCAATAGACCTTCCCCTATGGAGATGGTCCAGTACCTCCCTTTGAGGGGTTTGAACCCACAGGGTCCGACAGCAATGCTTGACCTATCAGGTATGAGTAGTGGATGCCTGGAGTACATTGCAGGTGGATATAGTGAAGGCTAAACTAGTGGGTGGATTCAAGCATGCATAAGATAGACATGGGGTGTATTAGATAGGATGCAGGGAGGTGTGGGGGGGGGTCAACAGAGACCTGATAGGGTCTGCGGAGACAGAATAGTTAGGGAACATCTGGGCAGACTAGGTGGGCTAAGCAGTCCTTTTCTGCCATCAAATTCTGTTTCTTTGTTTCTAATTATAACCATTTGTTCCAGTGTCAGTATATTGCTGCATGTTGCTCCTGTAAAACTCTTACAATGTCATCACTTAAGTTCACTGAAAGTCTAATGTTATGTGGCACGTCTGGCATGTAATGATACATTTTCCTTTCTCTTTGGTAGTTCTCCTTTATCATTAGCATTATTATATCAGATTTGAGGAGGTCTCTCTGAAGGTTTATTATAATTTGCTTTGCTGTTGCCTTCAGTACATGGTCCTCAAAACGTAATGATTTGCTTAGATTGCGTAGTGCCTTAAGACCATTAATAAGTACAGTACCTTCAGTTTGCTTATTACTGACGGAATAGTCATCTCTGTTTTCACCTAAGCTATTAATTGAGAAATTAGCATCCTCTCTGACATGCAGTGTAGATTGTGTGAATTTATAATTTATAGAAACTTGTTTAAGTAAATGCCTGCTCTGCTGTGCTTAGATATTTTATTATCTGTGTTCTGTATTTGGCATTTAGATTTAGACTCTTAGCCTCGGAGTTAGCAACTCTCCCACATACAATATTCTGGCCATTGTCTATGGAGGGTTAACATCCCTCCTGCCAGTGTTACGATGGGAACTGTCCAGCTGGGATGATAACACATGTAAATCTCCTATATATAAACTTGGCCAACTAATACCTACCTACCTATCTCATTATCTAAACTAGTTAATAGTATTGCATCATTTTTCCATGATAAGCTAATAGTTTCCAGTTCAACTTCAGCTGTCAGGGAGGTTTTTCCCGATGACCTGTCTTTCAGTACCATTTTCAGAATAAATGTTTGGGTTAAGTCACTTGCTTGTTAGTATTAAGTTATTAGATTCTGGATGGGATTTGTTAAACGAAGGAGTAACAGTTCTTTAGTTGTTGTATAATAGTGATACTCTGAGTTGTTTTTCTGTCCTGTTCCTCCACTTTTTACATTTCGCAGATGACGTTTTGGCCATTGTCCTATTACTCCTTTCCTAGACCTCTTCTCTAACCATACCTCTTCAATTTCTACCATATCTAGTAATTTAGATATAAAAGGAACCAGTCAGAAGTTGGTCAGACTCACTGCCCCCACCCCTGTCTTCATCACTCCGGATGGCAGATAAAGCAGATCAGCCTTTCTAGTACCTTGTTGTGTGACTAGACAGTAAGCTTGACTCTCAGCTCACAATGATGCCATCCATGCAGAACTCTGTCTTTAGCTTGGTGCTCTGTACAGCAACAAAGACTGCTCATCTCTGCATGTCCGCAGGGAGCTTGTTACCAAAAGGGTGCTCCCTGTCTTTGACTATATGGACGTGGTCTATGGCACCACCCCTTCCACTTCCCTCATAGACTGGACACGTTCTGCAACTCCTTCTGCTGTTTTGCTACAAACTCCCCAACTCGCACCCATCATTGTTCACTTTATTCTTCCCTGTCTCTCCTCCCTTTGCCCTCTCATTGTCAGGCTCTCTGTACCTCCTTCATTTCCAAATACTGGTTTGGTTCCCTTCCTTCTTACCTCTCCTCTCCCCGCCTCCTGTTCCCTCTGTCCAGGGACCATCGGATCTTTGTGACTCCTCAGCCTCATTCCTCTATTGGACAATGTGCCTTCTGCTATCAGCTTCCCTCAGTCTACAACCAACTCCCCCCCTCCTTCCACTTCTCCCCATCCCCTGGCTCCCTCAGGCATCAGCCGAAATTTCAAATCCTCTCCACCTGTTCCTGTTGCCCTTCTCCCTAATACCACCAGGGCCGAGCTTTAACCATCCTGACAAGCAGCCAGCTGTTTCCTTGCTCCTGCTTTAGTTTAACATCCCACTACTACAATTCTTCCTCTCTTATGAAGTCAGGCAATTAACTTGCCTCTCCGGTCAGTCACTATTGTCAGTATTGTTCTTGTCCCCTAAGTATTGCTCCACTTCTGAATATGCACTTGCAAGGCATTCTCATTGAGCAGTTCTGCACTTTATTCTCTGCACATACAATTGTTAGCTGGAGACCCCATCTCCGCAAAGACATAGACAGAGTGGAGGCTGTTCAGAGGAGGGCAACCAAAATGGTGCAGGGTCTGCACCAGAAGACATACGAGGAGAGACTAAAGCAGCTTAATATGTATACCCTTGAGAAAAGGAGGGAGAGGGGGACATGATAGAAACTTTCAAGTATCTCAAGGGAATTAATGTACAAGAGGGTAGTATCTTTTAGAAAAAGAGATGTGCAAGAACAAGGGGGCACAATTTGAAGATAGAGGGGGACGGCTCAGAGGTAATGTTAGAAAGTATTTTTCACAGAGAGGGTTGTGGATGCATAGAACAGCCTTCTTGAGAAGGTTGTGGAGTCAGGAACAGTGGGAGAATTCAAGAGTGCATGGACAGACATAAGGCAATTCTAGTGGGGGGGTAGGAGGAAGTAAGCTGTTAATTAACTAGAATCTGCAGCTTATCCCTCAGGTAGGGAATGGGCAGACTGAGTGGGCCAAGTGGTCCTTATCTGCTGTCAAATTCTGTGTTTCTATGTTTATGTTAAAGTCTTTATTCTATCTTGTACCAGTTTTTTTCTTTCCGTTTTTACCCTGTTCTTCTCTGGCTGCCCCCTTCTGCTTAGACCCCCGCCCAGCTCTGTCACCCCATTGTCCACTGGGGCCTACCTGCCAGCCAGTACCCCCAGGGCATGCCTCCCCAGGTGGAGCCAAGGCTCCCCCTCCCAGTGAGGTCTCCCAATCCTCGTTACCTAGAGCCCCGGACCTAGTAATTGGGCTGGCGAGCCCACTAGTTAGGTACAGAGCCTGCAAGGGTCTGAGAGCCATCCTTCCTCCGGAGGTAGAGTTCCACATTTTCTCCCCTGAGAGGCTTGGCATGCAATGATGCTAGGACCTGCAATGTATGCTCCCGCAAGCCACACATCTGCATCTGCCCCGCCTCTCCTACACCCTTATCAAGGCAGTCCTGGGAGCCTGGTCCCCTTACTAGCCACCAGGGGCCAGGCAAACACCGGGCTCTGCACCCCTCCGGAGGAGGAGGAGGAGGAGGAGAGCAATCCTCCTGAGGTGTTGGCTGTGGACCCAGGTCGCCTTGAGGTGGGTTGTAGGGCTGGGGTTCCATTGGGCATATGGCTTGTTGGTGTCCAGCTCCCAACCTCAGACATGCTACGTAATTTGGGCGCAAGAGCAGACGCACGGCCTGACCCTAAAATCTCAGGTGTCGGCCGTTGTCAAATCCTCATTTTACCATTTTAGGAATATCGCCCGGGTGAAACGCCTGGTTCCTCTGGCTGATCTTCCTACCTTGGTCCATGCCTTTGTGACCACTCGCCTTGATTACTGCAATGCCCTGTACCTAGGGCTACCGGGGGTTGATATCCGCCGCTTGCAGCTGGTGCAGAACGCAGCGGCCAGACTTTTGACTGGGACATCTAAAAGTAGTCATATTATGCCTGTGCTGCGTGGGCTGCACTGGCTGCTGGTTCAGTGGCAGATCACCTTCAAAGTCGGGTTACTGACCTATAAAGCCCTACATGAACAGGGACCATGGTGTCTCAAGATCTCCTTACTCCCTACTGTCCCTCTCGCTCACTCCGATCCGCCGACGAGGGATTGCTAGAGATTTCCAGGGTTCGTTTAAAGACATCTGGGGCACGTGCATTTTCTTATGCTACCCCGGCCCTGTGGAATTCTCTACCTCGCCGGATACGTGGCTACCTGACCGTCGAGAGTTTCAAATCGGAGCTTAAAACTTTATTGTTTTTAAAAGCTTTTGGAGAATGATTTTATTGTTAATATTAGGTTTGTTATTTTAAATGTTCATTTGTACAGCACTTTGGTTTCTGAAAAGCGCTTAAAAAATAAAATTTTACTTACTTACAGAAGCTTGATCCTCCAGTGCCCCAACCTTGCTACAGGACTTAAGTGGTCAGCATCTCTAGTGGTAACCCTGCTGCTGTGCTGACAGGCTGGCTATATCTTGTACCAATTTTATTACCGTATGTTGTTCAGAAGTTTTCTTACTACGTATTGTGCTGCTGTCTTCCATTGTTCCTCTCCTCCGAGTCACACCTGGAAACGAGCCTTGGCTCAGTTTGCTTTTCCCGGTTACCAATTTTCAAATAAATTCATTGATTAGAAGCAGCCCTCAATTAGAATCCACAGGCAAAAAAAAGGTTTATAAATAAAAGCCGCTGTCATTAAAAAGGCACAGTTTCTATGTAGGGCAGTCTTCCAGTTGAATAAACCTTCAGTTGGGCTCTTACGGTTTTAAGCAAGTTCTTTAAAAAACAATTACTGGGAAAACAGCAGTGAAAAACAAGGCAGTACATATAGTGCCTACACTCAGTATGTTCTTCATGTTGCTGTAGCTGTTGGCAGGTTTCAGTTCAGGAAATATTCTCACTGTAAATGCTCATTGGTGGAAGCCAGCAGCACGAGCAGCACAGTTCTAATTGTAGAACTGAAAAGCTCACTTCCGTGCTGGCTCCCACCAACTGGTTTCATTTCCGTGGAAGACTCTGTTCAAGCATTTCATTTTCTCTGAGCGTGCAGTGAAGTGCAGTTCTTAAAAACAATCAATAAACAGCAGCTAAAACCCGCTTTGCGACAGTCTCACAGCCACTGGCACATCAAAGGCTAGGTGCCTACCTGGTACCATGATCTGGAGGGGTGGGAAGTGAATCCTGAGGATAGCTAGGGCAGCAGGATGGGAGAGGGAGATGAATGTCATTGCCCACCTGGGGACTAATGACCTGGCTAGGGATGGGCTGGGATAATGCAGGGGGGAAATTTAGGGAGCTGGGGAGGGTCTTAGACAGGTAGCTCGCTCTGTGGCTTTCGCCAAGGTGCTGCCTGTCTATGACGGGACAGGAGAGGGAACTCCGCACCAAGAGCATCAACTCATGGCTGAAGGAATGGTGCAGAGAGGAAGGATTTGGCTACATTGGTTACTGGGGACCGAGGATAAGGGCCTATATAGGGATGATGACCTGTATCCATCTGGGAGGGGAACCGCAGTCCTCAGTAGATGGTTTAAATGTTACTTCGATGAACATTTAAATTAGCCAAGGGGGTGGCAGAAGGAATCGGGGAGTCAGAAACTGCTCCCCCCCTCCCGGCTGAAGTAGAGAGTAAGGAGAACTTGAGAGGAGAGGAATCTCCCAGGGTGCAAATTAATAAAGGGAGCAGGGCGATAGAGATAAAGGGGGGAAAAAAGGAATGGGAGCATTAAAGAGAGAGGTGGGAAGGAGGAAGGGCAAAAAGGAAAAAAGGGGGGCAACAAGCAGAGTGGAAACAAAATCTGTAAGGCTATGTGTGCAAATGCTAGAAATCTAGGAAATAAGATTCAGCCCCTAGAAGCCATCGTGGCAGAGGCAGACCTGGATATTGTGGCCATTACTGAGTCATGGTGCACTGAAAATCATGACTAGGACATGGCCATACCAGGCTATACTCTATTCAGGAAGGACAAGGTGGGAAGGAAAGGAGGGGGTGTGGCACTTTATGTCAGGGAAAGCATAAAAGCTACAGAGATACAGGAAATATTGCAGGAGACAGAGGTACTGTATGTCACCCTGGAGATAGGGAATGGAGCCACTGTTTGCACTGAAGTGCTCTATAGACCTCCAGCATGGGGGGGTTGGATAAGGTACTGGTGGAAGCTGTTGGCAAGACGGCAGAAAAGAGGGAGGTGCTGCTGGTGGGGGACTTCAACCTGCCAGATGTGGATTGGAGCCTCCTAGCCGCAGCTTCAGCTAGAAGCAGGGACATCCTGGACTCTCTGCAGGGGGCATTCCTCAGGCAACTAGTCAGTGAACTTACTTGTGATGGGACAATACTGGATCTGGTACTCACTAACAGGAACAGTGTTGCAGACATCACTGTGGGAGGCCACTTTGGGGACCAGTGATTACCGTATGGTGTGGTTCAGTACAAGGATGGCTGTGGAATTGAATCACACAAGGGTGAGGGTCCTGGACTTCAGGAGGGCAGATTTTAAAAAGATGGGTGAATTCCTCAGGGATGACCTAGCAGGACTGTGTGACTTGGGTGGGATGGAGGAACAGTGGGCAAAGATAAAAGGGAGCACAGTAAAGGCAATAAATCTATGCATCAAACAAGTGAGCAAGAGGAAAAAGAGACTGCTATGGTTCTCAAAAGAGGTGGCTGAAAAGGTTAAAGCTAAAAGGATAGCATTCAGAAGGTATAAAGAGATGGAGGAGGAGGAGGATAGGGTGATGTATCGGGGGAAACAGGGAAGGAGGTAAAGCAGTAAGGAGCGCAATGGTGCAAACTGAAGAAAGAATAGCCCAGGTGGTAAATAAAGGAGACAAGACATGTTGAAGGTATGTAAGTGAAAAGAGGAAGACCAGGGGTGGGATTGTAAGGTTAAAAAAGGAAGTGGGGTTGGGGAACTATGCAGAGTGAGACCAGGAAAAGGCAGACATCCTGAACAAATACTTTTGTTCAGTATTCACAGAGGAGAATCTTGATATGCAAGGTGGTTTGCAAAGTATAATTATAGTTTCAAATGTAAATCATACTTAGCTATACTAGCGAAACCTGAACTTCGGAAAATATTTGTGAAATATAAATTTGAACGATTTCCCAATAACATCCTAAAGGTGAGACATAATAATCTAACCAAAGAAAACTAAACTTGTTCATGCGCAGAGGGAGGTAGAGAAGATCTGCTCCATGTCCTATGGACATGTGGCTGGTATACTAAAGAGAGAAAATGTTGGTTAAGTCCTTTCTTAAATTCTAGGTATAATATAGAGAAAGAAGCACTGACATGTATTTTATTGCACACAACTGATGAATGGTCTCTGGAAAGACTTGGTAAGTATTTTAGCATAATTTATCAGAAAAAAACAAAGGCTTCTTGCCAATGAAATATGTGTTCAAAAAAGACCAGCCTGACTTATAAAAAAGATTAAGTAATCAGTGCTATTGGTAATCTATAATGTGATTTTCATATAGCTCCACTGCTGATTTTTAATCTTTTTATTCTCTGACCATATTGTCTATATAGGGGCTTCTTTTAGCAATACTGATATTAATTGTATTGATTGTATTGTATCTTATTTCTCTGTTTTTCTTTAGTGTACTTGATTTTAAAATATGTGATGCAGTGTATTTACAGTATGTTCTTGTTCACTTTTTTTTGCTATGTTGATGGCGTTTTAGCCTAACAATAAACTTGAATTGATTGATTGTATTCGCAGAGGAAGGTGAAGGGGAGGGGCCACAAAAAAGTAACAGAAGCTTTGCATGGAAGGAGGTGGACCCTGGTCTTTTTTCGGAGGTGAGTCCTAAATGGACTTGCTAATCTGAAGGTGAACAAAGTAATGGGGCCAGATAGGGTGCATTCAGGGATATTGAGGGAGCTCAAGGAAATACTGACTGCACCACTGACAGTTCACCAGAAACAGGGGTGGTTCCGGAGGACTGGAGGAGGGCAGATGTAGTTCCACTACACAAATGTGGTAGTAGGGAGGAGTCTGGTAATTTTAGGCCAGTCAATGTGATATTGGTGGTCAGAAAGGTAATAGAATCACCTCTGCAATAAAGGATTGTGGAATATCTTGACTCCAGTGGGTTACAAGACCCAAGGCAGCATGGTTTCATGGGGGGAGGTCATGTCAAACAAATCTGACAGCTTTCTTTGACTGGGTGACCAAGGAACTAGATCAGGGTGGAGCGGTGAACGTGGCCTACCTAGATTTCAGTAAGGTGTTTGACACCATTCCACAAGTGAGACTAGTAAGGAAGCTGGGTAGCTTAGGAGTGGGTCCAAAGGTGGTAAACTGGATAAGAAATTGGTTAGGGGATAGGTGACAGAGGGTGATGGCAAATGGAGTTCACTCCAAGGAAGGAAGAGTGACCAGTGGGGTGCCTCTGGGATTAGTGTTGGGACTGGTCCTCTTTAATGTCTTTATAAGTGACATTGCAGAGACGCTGGAAGGGAAGGTCTGCCGCTTTATGGATGACACCAAAATCTGCAATAGGGTGGACACTTGGGGGTGTGTGTGGAAAGGATGAGCAGAGACCTGAGAAAACCCAAGGAGTGGTCAAGGGTATGGCAGCTGGGTTTCAATGCGAAAAAGTGCAAAATAATGCAGTTAGGGCACAGAAATCCAGGGGCAGAGTGCAAAATGGGTGGTGTGGTACTGACAACCACCAAACAAGAAAGAGACCTGGGGGTAATCATATCTGATGACCTAATGGTGGCCAGGCAGTATGACAAGGCAGGAGGGAGGGCAAGTGGGGTGCTGGGGTGCATAGGATGGGGTATCACCAGCAGAAAGAGGGAGGTGATGTTGCCTCTGTATAGATTGCTGGTAAAACCCCACCTAAAGTATTGTGTCCAGTTCTGGAGACCACATCTCTAAAAGGACATAGACAGAGTGAAGGCAGTCTGGAAGAGGACAACTGCAGTGGTGCAGGGTCTGCATCAAAAGCCCTATGACGAGAGACTAAAGAACTTCAATATGTGAACCCTGGAACACAGAAGGGAGAGGGGAGATATTCTAGAGGCCTTTAAATACCTCATGGGGATAAATAAGGTACAGGAGGGGGATATTTTTCAGAAGAAAAGTTGTTCACAAACAAGGGGACATGCTGTGAAACTGGAGGGGGTAGATTCAGGAGAGACTTGAGGAAGTACTTCTTCACAGAAAGAGTGGTGGATTCCTGGAACAACCTTCCAGCAGGGGTGATGGGGCTAAAACAGAGATGAGGTTAAAGAATGCATGGGACAAGCACAAGCGAATCATAGTGAAAAGGAAGGGGGGAGGGAGACAGAGCTCTAGATCAGGCACTGTCTGCTGTAATAGTGCAGGTAGGGAGAAATGGGAAGAATGGATGGGCTAAGCACCCCTTATCTGCCATCAAATTCTAAGTTTCTTTGTTTCAATACCACCCCAGTGATGCTTGCACATTTCATACCTCCCTCCATTTTCCCAATTCTCAATCAATTTTGCAGCTGTTTTCTGGCTGGCAAGAACGCCTTCTTTCTCTGATGTCCTTCAGTTTGCACCCATTCTCACTGTTGTTCCAAACTGTCACTTTGTCCCAGCACTAGCATGCATGACATAGTGATGCACCCAGTTGCCTCATGTACATCCCGTGTCCCTTCTGAGTCACTCAGCTATCATAATCTGACTAAAACAAGCTAGAAACACTTTCAGACTGGAAAAATAAATAAATAAAATAAAAAAGTACTCAAAAGCATTGGATAAAAGAAATATGCCATGGGCCTAAAGTGAAATACAGTACCTATGATATTTCTCACTTGTGCTATTTATCCTTTGACATCACTCATGGCTCCGCCACTGGAGATGTCATAAGGTCAAACAGTATTCGTAGAAAATATAAATATTTCTCTTGGCGCCATGGCATATCCCTCATTGCAAAACACTTTGTTAATGTACTAGTTAGGGTTAAAGTGACAAAAGTAGGGAAATGTGGTGTTAGGGTTTCCAACTCTAACACCCCACCTCCACCCTGCAGGCAGCAACAGGAAATACCATTTTGATTTCACCTGTCCTGCATGTTCGCAAATCAGCCATGGGGTGTACCTTGGGGTTGTCAACTGTAACACTCACCCCATTCCATCAGTAAATAAGTTGAGATGTGTAGAGTATATGAGAATAGGGTTAGGGTTAACAACCTCAAGGTACACCTCACAGCTGATTTACAAAGACGCAGGAGAGGTGAAACAGAAACTCGATAAGCTCAGGGTGGACAAGGCAATGGGACTTGATGGCATACATCCCAGGGTACTAAAGGAGCTAAGGGTGGAACTAGCAGAGCCATTATCAGAACTGTTTAGTGAGTCTCTGAGCACAGAAGAGGTCCCAGAAGACTGGAGAAGGGTTTATGTGATCCCGCCTCCACAAGAGTGGTAAGTAGGAGGAGGCAGGGAACTACAGACCAGTCAGTCTTACCTCAGTAGTGGGCAAGATTATGGAGACACCCTTAAGGAAAGGATAGTGCAACATCTGGAATCCATAGGAGCACAGGATCCAAGACAGCATGGGTTTACAAAAGGAAGGTCCTGTCAAACTAATCTTATAGATTTCTTTGACTGGGTAACCAGAGTGGTGGACCAAGGGGGAGCAGTTGATGTTGCCTACCTTGACTTCAGCAAAGCTTTCGATACTGTTCCACATAGAAGATTGATTAATAAGGTGGGTAGGCTCAGGGTGGGTCAGACATTGGTCAACTGGGTGGCAAACTGGTTGACAGGCAGAAAACAGAGAGTGGTGGTAATGATCACAGTCAGAAGAGATGCAAGTCAAAGTGGGGTACCTCAAGGATCTGTCTGGGGCCAGTCCACTCTCAATATCTTCATCAGTGACATTGCAGATGGACTGGAGGGTAAGGTTTTTCTGTTTGCAGATGACACCAAGATCTGCAACAGAGTAGATGATCCAGATGGTGTGGGCAGAATGAAAAGAGATCTGGATAAACTAGCAAAATGGTCGGAAGAGTGGCAACTGGGGTTTAATGCAAAGAAGTGCAAGATCATGCACATAGGGAAGAGCAATCCTGAAGCCACCTATAGGCTGGGAGGGGAGATGCTGGCAGTCACAAGAGAAGAAAGAGACTTGGGCGTCATCATCACCAATGACCTGAAACCATCCTAGCAGACCTCTAAAGCAGTAGGTAAGGCTAGAGGGATGTTGGGGTGTATTAGTAGGGATATCACAAGTCGGAAGAGGGAGGTAATAATCCCTCTTTACAAGACACTGGTTAGGCCCCATCTGGAGTACTGCATGCAGTACTGGAGGCCACACCTTCACAAGGACATTAACCAAATTGAGGCAGTCCAGAGAAGGGCAACCAAAATGGTGCAGGGACTGCATCAGAAAACATATGAGGACAGATTAACTGAACTCAGTATGTATACCCTAGAGCAAAGAAGGGAAGGAGGTGATATGATTGAAACATTCAAACACCTTAAGGGCATTAACAAGGTGAAAGAGTCTAACATGTTTCAATATAAGAAAAATAGCAGGACAAGAGGACACATCATGAGATTAGAGGGAGGCCGATTAAGGGGTAATGTGAGGACGTTCTTTTTCACAGAAAGGGTGGTGGATGCATGTAACGGCCTACCTCAGGAAGTGGTGGATATGAATACAGTGCAGGGCTTCAAACAAGCATGGGATAGGCATAAGGGAGCAATACAGATGAGTATGAATAGATAGGCCATTGACAGAGCAAAGGCCTATGGCACATTCATAAGGTAGAAAAAGAAATGGGCAGACTGGCTGGGCCTTGCGGTCCTTATCTGCCATCAACTTCTATGTTTCTATGAAATGGTTTTGCCTGTTGCTGCCTGCAGGGTCAGGGTGGAGTGTTGGGGTTGGGAACCCTAATGCCACTTTTCCCTATTTTTGTTGCTTTAACCCTTACTAATGCATTAACAAAGTTTTTTGCAATGAACGTCCTTACTTTTTTAGATAGTATCCTATCCTTATTTGCTTGTGGGACTGCAGGACCTTCCGGGCCCTGCACTTCCACCCTTCCAAGATACATACATGTATGTTGGTGTGAACGTGCAGGGCCCTCTGCTTCCGTTTCTGCCAAAACAGCAATTTATTTGTTTTGGTGTATGGCTTGTTAAAGTTCCAGTGTTATCCTATAGGAATTTTGATTTTTTAATATTATCAAGTGTTATCCTGTGGGACTTTTGATTTTTTAGTTTTTTATGTTTTTTTATATGGCCCCTAAATTTTTTATTTTTTGGGGGGTTATATGTTATTTTTGCAGTACTCATTACGACCTTTCTTTTGATATATAGATGTCCCTTATGTTCAGATATTGAGGGAGTTATGGCTTGTTGTAGTTCAAATATGGGAAAAAAACCTAAGTCCAAAATCTTTTTCATATGAAAGAAAAACCCATACGAAAAGGATCCCCTATATGAAAAAGAGTTGGGGGGACTAAGTTCAAAATGTTTTTGTATGAGAGGATAGTTTTCAGATAAATGAAAAAGTATATGAAAAGGATCCCTCATATGAAGAAAGAATCGGGGGGGGAGAGGCAAAATTTAGTCCAAAATCTTTTTTCATATGTGGGTATCCGTTTTTATATGAATGAAAAATCATATGAAAAAGGATCCTTTCATACAAAAAAAGTATTTGGAATTAGTTTTTTTTCCCCAATTGTTTTTTCGTATGAAGGGGTCCTTTTTCATATGTTTTTTTTCGTTCGTACGAAAAAGGATGCCTTCATATAAAAAAAGAATGAGGGGGGAACTAAGTATAAATTATTTTTTTTTGTATGAAGGGATAATTTTTCATATGTGCAATTCCTTTTTCATATGGCCATACAAAAAAAGTAATCGGCTCACAAAAAAGGATTTTTTTTTTTGCATAGTCTTTTTATTAAAATTTTTAGATAGTACATAAGACAAAACAAGCCAACAAATGACACACTCAACAAAACAACATAAATTCATCAGAACTATGTACATGGGTCCAGTTCAGTATACTAGTATTAGTAAAAACAGTAACTGAATTATACTTATCGATATTATAACTATGCCAGACTTGAGACATAAATTGCACAGTGGTCTATTTATCTAGGAGGGAGCTGGGTCAAACTTACTATATTAAAGTGCCCACCAACAAGGGCAGACCTATTGTGCCTCTGTTTCAATCATCCTCCTTCACCCTTGCAACTTCACTGCATCCCTTTTCTTAATATCTGAGCCTCCACAGGAGATAGGGAGGAAATGAAGGGATCCCAAGTAAGAAAAAATTGGTCGCGTCTGCCTTTAACCAGGTAAGAGAGACATTCCAATGCCAGTGTCTGGATGGCTAAGTTACGCCATTGTTACACCATAGGTATAACCCCTGAAACTCAAGTATTTAAAATACAATGCCACACCGTAGGAACCCAGATCTATATTACATCTCCCACATATCGGAGATACTGTGGGATTAAATTCATGTACTATTAAGGGTGGGCAGTGTAGCCCATGTATAAACTTGTAGAATGATTCTTTAAATTTATTACATATCAGAATGCCCATATGTAAGTTCAGAATCATCTGCCAGTTGTCATCTAGGATGGGCAACCCTAGGTCCCTCTCCCACAGGATCTTAGTTTTGTGTGTAAGATCAGGAAGAAACTTCATCCTCTGATTGGCAGCTTTATAAATGAGACCCCTCACATCTTTCCTGGTAAAGTATACTAGTTATTCTATCTGTCCTAGTGATGAGTCGATAACTTGGCCTCTGCCCAGCCGTCTGCTATATGCCCTGATTTGTAGATAATGAAAAAAATGTGTATGGGATAACCTGCACCCCTGCAATTCCTTAAAAGAGCACAGGCCTTCCTTGGAGTATAACGTATAAGTCCCCTATACAAAAAAGGATTTTTAAATGCATAAAAAAGAACATTCTGGGTAATTTTTCCACTAAGTGCAGAATCCACCTAACAATGTCCCGATTAGCAAGATACATTTTTTTTGGAAAAAATGGAAGTCAGATTGCAGCCATACGAAAAAAGATTTTTTGGTCATGAAAAAGGATCACCCCCTTATCAAAAAGGATCCTTTTTTGTATGGACCAAATTCTTTTTTCATTCCAAGCAGTTATCCAAAAGACTGTAATGAACGTGCTCAGAACCGAAATTTCAAAATTTAATAACTTTGAAACAGATTAGTATTTTGTCACAAAACTAGCAAAAGGCATCACTGTGGGCCAACCCCTTTCTACTCTGACAATTTCAGATCAAAATTCCAAACCGTCTGGGCACTAGGTGATGACAAAAAAACAGCAAAAAAAAAAAAGATTTTTTTCCCACTTATTTCACTATCCACATCTTGGAATCTGCATATCCGACCAGAGCAAATCTTGGCATGTCAAGAGAGCTACCTCCTGAGACCACACATGCAAAACTCCGGGCAAATCTGTTAAATGGTTGCAAAGCTGTTAAAGTACAAAGTTTGAGGTTTAACATAGAAACCCCTGCTCAACTGTAACTGTAGTATTGCTACTGCACCACTATAATATACAGAATCCCCTCTTCCTTTCTAAATAACAATAATTTTAATCTGAAACAATTATCATTAGTACATATAATCAGCAAGTTACTTTGTTATAGAACACAATGTCCAATGCTAGATAGCTGAAACTAGGCAAGGGAGTGCAGTAATTGAGTACAGGAACATGCACAAACACAGAAAGGGCGTGAAGTAGCTGGCCTGCCGGCACAAAGGCATGGCTGCCGATGACCCGGGTTTGGAAACGGATCAGGGAGTTGGAGGGCCGACCTGGGGGGAGTAGGATGGAGCGTCCGTTGGACTGGTCTCCTACTCTGGGGGAGGGGTCAAGTGTCTGATGTCCTCGGACCCTAGGCGGAGGCCATGAGTACTGCCACAGTCAGTGCCATGACGCACTGGGGAGGCGGACGGATTGTCATTGCATGTCCCTACCGAGGGATTTACAGTAAACTAAAAAGATGCTGGCCCCTGTTAATGAGCTGCCCAGTGTTGTCCCTCTGGCCACTACAGTCTACTTCAGTGGCCCCACTCGGGAGGGGTAAGCCCAGTATGAGGGGGCATCTGCCGGAGCATGGCGAACCCATTAGCAGGGCTAGGGGAGCCCGGCAACAAAAAGAAAAAAAAAAGGGTGCAAAGTTGTCTCCCATCTTCACACATAGGACATAGGAAAAAAAGGGGAGCAGGCAGGGAACAATTCAGAAATAGTGGACTTTCAAAAGTCAGCAAGGATAGGAAGTCTAGAGGAGTGAGAGAGGGCATGTGGAAAGTGATATATTGAAATGCAAAGAGCCTAGATAATAAAATGGATGAACTGCACACATTAATGGCTGCAGGAATTTTTTGAAACATGGGCTAATCAGAACAATAGCTGGGACATAAATGCCCTTAACTGTATCTTTTTAGAAAGCACAGGGAGAATGCAGGGGTGTGGCAGTCGGTATGTTAAAAAGCTGTAAGAGAATTGGAGGCTATATTGGGGGAGGGAGATGAGCTACTGTGGCACCTTATGACAGATAATGGGGGAAGATATAGAACTGGAATAATCTATAGGCCACCAAATCAGGGGGCAAACACAGACGAGGTGTTTGAAAGGGTAGTTAGGAAGGTGGCATGTTAGGAAAAAACTGTACTTATCTGTCCTTATTGTATTTCTTGGCTCCTGTAGCATTATATCTGTACTTTTAATATAGAAACATAGACTTTGATGGCAGATAAGGACTGCTTGGCCCATCTAGTCTGCCCATTTCCCTACCTATTGGATAAGTTGCAGATACTAGTTAATCAACAGCCTACTTCTTCCTACCCCCCACCAGAACTGCCTTATGTCTGTCTCATGCATTCTTGAATTCCCCCACTATTTTTGACCCCATAACCTCCTCAGGAAGGCCGTTCCATGCCTCCACCACCCCCTCTGTGAAAAATACTTCCTCACATTGCCCCTGAGCTGTGTGAGGAAGTATTTTTTCACAGAGGGTCTATTCGTAAAAAAGATTGATTATTTTTATGTAGTTTTAGCTTGTATTGGTACCTCAGTTTTAGTGTATGTTGTTGTTTTGTCATAACGTGCATTTATTTATTTAAAGTTGATAACCGGGAAAGGCACACAGAGCTGAGGCTCGTTTCCAGGTGCAACCCGGGGCAGGGGAGAGAGACAAGTACACAAAAATAGTACAAATAGTTATGATAGTACAATTGGTAAGGAGAAGCCAACAATTACAATGTACAGTTATCTACAAGGATGGAAGTAATACAGTATTCGGTATATAGGATTATACAGAGATTCAGTTAATACATGGCATAAATATTGTTACAATATACAGAATTTACATCATCAATGATAGTTGGACATTTCAGGAGGTACTATTGTGTGCGAGAGGCCAGGGAAGTTAGGATAGGGCAGAGGGGGAGCAGAGACAAGGAGGTAGGGGGAGTTGTCCGAAGTACCTCTTTAGGGAAGTTGCTGTTGGCAGAGTGTGGACAGAAAGGGGAAGGCTATTCCAGAAGGCAGGGAGCCAGTAGGCGAAGGCAGGTTTTCCTGAGAGTGAATGGGGTTGGGGCAGAGCAATGGGGCTGTGATCACGTGAGTGCAGAGAGTAACCCAGGTTTGGGGTGGGGTTGATTAGGGAAGAGAGGCAGGAGGAAAGGGTATTGTGCCAATATTTGGCTATGAAGGAGGCACAGTGTGCAATGCATCGAAGGGTGAGCAGAGGAAGAGATGCCATATGGTAGAGAAGGCAGTGGTGTGTGCAGTAGGGGGATTGGTGGCAAAACGGCAGAATGCATGAAATAAGGGGTCCAACCTGGATAGGGCAGATTGAGGAGCTGTGCTGTAAACGTCAGTGTAGTCAAAGGATGGGAGGATGAGCTTAGAGATTATTTCCAATCTGCTAGGCATGGAGAGACAGTCCTTGTGCGTATATAGTAAGCCTAGTTTAGGGCAGTGCTTTTTGTGAAGAGCATCAAGATGGATGGAGAAGTCTAGTTTGTGGTCTAGCCAAATGCCCAGGTATTTGCATGAGTCTACAGTCTCAATTTTTGTACAGTCTAGGGCAGTGAGAGAGGGGGACTGGGACAGCTTGTCCAATTTTTGGGCAGTTCTGAAAACCATGGCAACTGTTTTTGAGGTATTGCACTTGAGCGATTTGGCCTTGAACCAGCGCAATAAGTTTGTGAGGTCATTTTGAAAGATAGTCTGCAGTTGTTTGAGGGTAGGGCCAGATGTAAAAATAACCATATCATCAGTATACATTTGGGCGTGTGAGGCAGAGCAGACAGAGATGGTAGGTTATTTACAAATATGATGAAGAAAGTGGGACCAAGGATGGAGCCTTGTGGTACTCCAGCTTGAATGGGGAGGGGGGAAAATTTGGTGTCACCCAGTTGCACATACTGGTATCTATCAGAGAGGTAGACCTTAAACCATTCAGTAGCTGAGAGAGAGAGAGTCCAAGGGAAGAGAGGTCCATTAAGAGGACATTGTGGGCAATCGAAGGCTTTAGCCAAGTCTGTGAAGATAGCCAGGGCCAAATAGCTTTGATCCATTGCAGTATGAATCTGATTGGTAAGGCAGAGAAGGGATGAGGAAGTAGAGTGGAGACTCTGAAATCCAGATTGATATGGGGTGAGTATGTTAGTGGCCACGAAGGAGTTGTCTTTTGGAGATTAGAGATTCTAGGATTTTTGAAAGGACGGGGAGAAGAGAGATGGGCCTATAGTTGCCTGGAATGGAGGGGTCACCTCCTTTATGGAGAGGGATTATCTTAGCTAGTTTCCAGCCCTTGGGGATTTAGCTGGTTATGAGAAAGAAGTTGAAAAGGTAAGTAATAGGCTGGACTATGGCAGGGGCAGAAATTGTCAGGAGGTTTGGGTTAAGGCCGTCAGGACTCTGCTTGAGGGGTTTCTTGACTTCAGAGCCCAAAGTACTTCTGTCAGTGTGATTGGGGGTGTACAGATCCTGGGCAGGGGCATTGGTTGGTCCAAGAGGGAGACGTTGGGTGAGGATCAGGTCGGGGAGAAGCAGGAGGAAGCCATGGGACTCAGGGTGGGGGGACAAACCACGAGTTGGAGTGCTAGGTGGATCGGGGGTTTGACCGAAGGGAGAGAGCAGGTGGTGAAGAACTGATTTGTGGTGGAGGTGGCAGATCCTGGATCGTCTCGAATGGTAGTTTGGATGGGGGAGGGGAGAGAGGAGGAATTTAGTAGGGAGTGGAGAGTCTTCCAGAACGCTGCTGGGGAGGGGCGGCTGTCCTCTAGCTGTGATTTAAAGAAGTTAGCTTTGGCAGTGTGCATGACCTTGGTGCAAGCATTCCATAGTGCCCTGTAGTTTTGGAGGTCATAGTTGTTTAAGGAGGCTTTGTAGACTCTCCAGGCGCGGTCTCTTGATTTAAAGAGTTTTACCAGGTTGAGAGAGATCCAGGGAAGGTGTCTATGTCAGAGTTGAAGCCTTTTAGAAGGGGCATGGTGGTTCCATATATTCAGGAAGGAAAAGTGGAAGGCTGCTAAATCCTAATCTCTGATTTAACATGCTAGTTAGTCTTAGCTTGTAATAGTATCTAGTTCTTTTCCTTTTTTTTTTTTTTGCTAGTTGTCTATAACTTTTGCTAGTTATCTGTAACTTATAATTAGCTCCTAGTGCTATTAATTGTGATAGTTACTATCATTTGAAGTAGCACCTGCATTATAATTTAATTGCTAACTAGTTCTAGCCTGTGGTTTAGTACATAAATTATAATGTTTGCTAGTTGTTCATTGCTTGCATTAGTACCTGATTTCTAATTTTGTTTTACTAGCTAGTTATTGATTTAATTACTTAAGTTATAATTTTATCCCTTTACTCCTTTTCTTGTGTTCCCTATTGTATCTATTTTTCGTTTTATTGTGAGAACTTAGTGTATTGTATTAATAAAGTTTGCTTGTTTTTGTCCCTGTCCTTTTACTTTTACCTTCTTGTGTAATTCGTTCTTGTTACTTTTTCTTCACTAAGTTGTTACCTTCTCTGGTATTTCTCATCCTCCTCTATCCTTGCATCTCCTTTTCACAGTCTACTGCTTTCCAGTCCTTTTTTTAGCTGTTCCCCATCCTCATCCCCTACTCTCCCTTCTTCCTCTCTCCCTTCTCTCCTCCATTTCCATCGGCGTCCTTGATCTCAGTTTCTTCCTGCTTCTTGGCTTCACCTTGAAGCTGTGTGTTGCTTTTTATCTCGTCTTTCCCCCTGTCCTTACTCCTCTGTTTCACTTTTGCACTCCTCCTCCTCCAGGCAGCATCCTGGTTCTCTAAAGCTCTTTGTCAGTTTGCTGCTTTTGATAGCAGGTGATGTTGAACTTAACCCTGGCCCCATCACTACCTCATCCTTACAGCTTCCCAAAGGATTGAAATTTGCTCATTTAAACATCCGCAGCCTTCTCCCAAAAATTTACCAACTGCAGCCTGTTATAATTAATATACGGCCGGATGTTCTACTAATGTCTTAATCCTGGCTTTCCTCTAAGGTTCAGAATTCTGCTTTAACTATTCCAGGCTGCACTGTAGCCAGGCAAGATCGCTCAACGAGGGGTGGTGGTGTTGCTGTTTTTTATATCCACCAGTATCCAATTAGAAACTGTTCTTGCTGTTTCTTCACCTTCTTCCTACGAGCTGCTCCTTCTTAAACTCTTCCTCCCATTTTCTGTCCCTGTCTTCATTGCTGCTGTTTACTGTTGCACTGGTATTTCCCCCACTTTAGTTACTGAGCTTCTTTCAAACATTTGCTCAAACTCTTCCAGAGATGAGCTTTATATCATCAGTGACTTTAATATAAATTGGCTTTCCCCCAATACAAATAAAATTGCTCAAAATGTGAAGTCACTGCAATTGACTTCTGTACCCACTCGCCTACATTTTAAGTTTTTAAATCACTTTCTGTTAGACTGGGTTCTCTCATCTCACCCCCACCATATAGTGGTTTCTGACAGCCTCAGCGACCATTATATGAATTACTGTGTGTGCAAGATACATCACCCTAAGGCCCCCCCCCCAAAATTTTTTTTTATCCATCTCAGGTCCTTTAGGTCACTGGATTTGTCCTCACTCCTAGCTGACCTTGTGGCTACTGACTGGACTCCAATCTCTGCAGCCAATAATATAAATATTGCCCTGCAATACTTTCATTCCAGATATATGGCTGTTTGGAATTGTAATGCTCCCCTGAGAAGAACCAGAGTTCAGGGCTCTCATCTTCCCTGGATAACAGGTCAGGTGATGACTTGCCTCCGTTCTAGAGACCTTGCCTGATGTTCTTTTAAGATCACTGGCTCCCCAGCTGTTTTGGCATACTGCCGTCACCTTCGTAATGCCTGTACCAAAATTATAAGACTTGCAAAGTCTGAGTATTTTGCATCCGCACTATAGAACAGCATTAATCATCCCTCCAAGTTCTGGAAGGTTATCCATTCCCTTTTCTCCCCTCCGATCCCCCTCCCTTGTTCTCAGGATTAATGACTTCCTCATATCTGAGCCTTCTTTTGTTGCCTCTTCCTTTAATCCCTACTTTATTACCTATGCCCTCTCTCTCATTTCTTCCTTCCCCTCTTCCCACTCTTCCTTCTCCCACTATAAATCTCTCCTTCTCCTTCTCTCCTACCACCACCTCTGCTTCCCTAGAGTCCTTGCTTGCCCTTAATCCTCACAAGGGTAGTAGCCCTGATGGTCTTGATCCCAAACTTCTCCTTCTCTCGGCCCCTACTATCACACTATTACTCTTCTCCTTAACCTTTCCTTTTCCTCTGCTACTGTTCCCTGAAGCCTGGAAGCAGGCTACTGTCATTCCACTCCCTAAAGGTGGTGATCTGTCTTCTCCTGGAAGCTTCTGTTCTAGCTGTCTCCTTCCTGCCTTAGCTAAGTTACAGGAGCAACTTGTACTATCTCAGCTCTGTTCCTTTTTTGACTCTTCCTCCTGATTCACCCCCTTCCAGTCTGGTTTTAGGAAATCCTACTCCATTTCCTTTCTTCGGCTGACAGATTCCATACCCTCAACTATGGATAAAGGTCAAATCACATCTGCCATTTCTGTTGATCTTGCTAAAGCTTTTGACATAGTGTCTCATCCCCTCCTTCTGGACAAGCTTAAAGCAGTGGGTCTTTTGGATTCTCCAGTCAGTTGGTTTCATTCTTACCTTGAGGGTAGGTCTTAAGCTGTCTGGATATTTCTTCACCACTCCCTATCTGTTCAGGTGTCCCTCAAGGATCCGTCCTGGATCCTTTTCTCTTTTTTGTATTCTTGAATGATCTTCCCTCTATCTGTTCTTCTGCATCTATGCTGATGATATAGTACTTTTTTTCATCTGGATCCTCTTCCCATGATCTCACCTTACAGCTGCAGCAGGATTTTGACAATAATCAGCGCTGGTTCCAGTCCAATTAACTAAACCACCATGCCAAAAAATCAAGTCTCCATGACTTTTGGCACCCATCAGAGGCCTGCAAGACTCACCTCTCTCCCTTTATTTCACACCCTTGATGGTGCTATGATTGTCATAATGATGCAATACACCAAAAGCTCCACCCCAAGCTAGGTGCATTGTACAGAAACAAAGCGTGTATCCCGCTACCTGCCCGCTGAGAAATTGTAATAAAAATGATTCTCCCTATTTTTGATTAGTGACATAGTCTATAGTGGAGCTCCCAAATCGTCCCTTGCCAGACTTGACCCCCTTTCACTCCTTCTGCCATTTTGCTTTAGACTGTTCTCCACATACCCACCAATGCTCACTCTACTCTGCTCTTTCCTTTCCCTTGATGCCAGGCACCTTTCTCATTGTGCTTCCTTTATTTCTAAATTCTGATTTGGGTCCCTTCCCTCCTGCCTTTCATCCTTCTTATTCTCTCCCCTTCTTCCAACTACCTCTCCGCTATGCTACTTCTCGTTCCTCTCTATTATTTCTAGAAAATCTACTGCTAGTCAGTCTGCTTTCTCTTATCGCTTTCCTAAACATTGGTCCTCTCTTCCCCTATCAATTTGCTATGCTTCTTCTGCGTTCTCCTTTAAGTCTCTTATTCATTTTTTTTCTCCATTCTGCAGCTGTCCATGCCCCTTTTCCTAACTCTCCCATATTGCCCTTGTTGTCTGTTTCCCTCATTCCTATTCACTGTTTCTACACTTAAAAAGTAGTTTCCTTGCTTATATTATAGCAATTGTAGCTAATGCACATATCATTTATACTGTTTGCTTTCTATTTTTTTTTTATTATGCTCCTATTGCATTGTATTTGCTGTGTTTTGCTTTCCACATCCCCTTCCCCCAGGACCCATCTGTAAACAAGCTGTTATCAGCTCAGTATTGTCTTCCCTTGTGAAACTTTTTAAATCAACCAATCAATAAATAAACTGTAATCATGGGAGACTTCAGTCTCCCGGACATAAACTGGAGCGCAGGCATTTGTTTAGAGGCAACATAGGACTACTTTCTTACTCGGTCAATAGATGGGAGAGGCAGTCTGGTGGGGGGGGGGGAGAGAGAGAATTCTGAACCTGAAATTTGTCCCAGCAGGACACTACCAGGGATATCTCAGTTGAGGACCCAATTGGACAGACTGACCACAACACTATAAAATATAGTGTTGAATTTTCAAAAACCAGGATGCACTCTATCACCAGGTCCCTTCATCCTCCCACCCAGAAGGAGGTGAGCTGTCTATTGGATTCTCGAACCTCCAACTCCAGGCTTGCCTCTGAACCCAGGTTGTCAATGTTGCAGCAACAGCACCATCACTGTGCAGGTGGGCTGGCGTGGTTCTTTTTCTTTATTTATTTATTTTGTTTTTGTTGACTAGGTAGGTGCACTAGACAAAAGCACATATTCAGTGGTGGAGCAACTTTTAGTGCTTGCCTGGGAAGAAGAATAACATGAGCAATGGTGATTCAGATGGAGTGGGTGAAGGCATATTTGGCCTTTTAGGCCAAGCCTAATTTGATATTAACAGCTTGGCAGATATTAAAGATGCGCTGTGAGCAATCAAGAGACAGATAAAGGGTAGACATTCAAGAGCACGGTACCATCTGCACTGGAGACTATCAGGCAGTGAGGATACTTCTTCAGCTTAGGTCAGAGTCAAATAAACATATAGGAGATTTACTAGCATTGTGCAGGAATTTGTTTTGGGAGAGCCAGGAGTGCATCATTTGGACATCAGACTTCAAGTTGGAGTTAATGTCAACCAGGTTTTTTCAGCTAGTAGAGCACCAAGTCAGAAGGCAGAAAAAAGGATGCACGTACCACTATGGACCACAGACTGCATAAAATAAATGCTTTAATAGGTGCTAACATAAGACGCCAAACACCCCTATGCAGTGCCCAAAAAAGCTTCTTCAGGGGGCAATGTTGAGGGATTACAACCTTCTTTAAATACACAGTGTCATAAATATCCATCAAATTTCTCACAGCCTCGTGCTTTCAAATAAGAAGGTTGTTAAAGAGACACATAACCAGTGTATAAAATGGTGTAGTGCATCATAATGCAACATTAAAAACTTCCCCCATATAGTCCGGCCTGGTGGCCCTGAGGGTTGCGGTGCTGGATGCCACATCTCGCGCCACACCGATGGCCTGCATTCAAGAATGGACTTGGGCCACCAGGGGTCAGCTGGGGAGGGAGAGGATCGAGCTTCTGGAGGACAGTTCTGCTCTTCTGGGGTGGGTAGTGGGTTACGCATCACTCACCAGTGGCCCCCGATGGAGATTGGGGGTACTGCAGCAGCGATGCCGTACCAAGGGGTAGAGCGGTGGCAGATGTCAGCACGTTGGTTGCGCAGACATCATTGCACGTCTGCATTCCGGGGCAAAGCCTATGGATAAAACCCGTTCCCTGGATAGGTGACTGCTCCTCCCGTGCCCTGCCACAACACACCCAGTACTGGATTTACCCCACTGGCTCTCCCGATCCCCTGGCCTGCCTTGGTTCTGACGTTAGTGCTCTGCCAAACCTGGTAGATAGGGGAGTGTCTGTCCCCAATTTCCCAGTGGGGTGGGTTCAGGTGGGTGGTATGCGGTGGTGGTGAGCAAGGATGCCTGAGAGAGTTCCAGGGCCTGCAGAGATAAAGAGAGTTACAATAAAAAAACTTTCCCCATATTATTAAAATCTCTTTCAAGCCATACACAAAGTGTGGGAACTTGATTATTACCCTGTACTATATCATTTTTTGAATTCCCATGTGTATTACTCCATGTACAGCTGATCTTATTCTAAAAAAACAGGGAATCAAGACAAAAACAAGATGAAAAATTGTATAATGTATGTGTACAGAGAAGGTTTCCTCATCTAATGTTATTTCAGATATGTTTCAGTAGGTTCCAGCAAGCCTCATCGACAGGCATTCTGTTGATCGGCATTACAGTGATGGCACAATGTGGACAACCGGCATTGTGGCGTCACTTGAAACAAGTGTTTTCTGCAAGGGCTTATACTCTTCCATACCCCCCCCCCCCACTATAGATTATCAACTCCAAGTTGGAGTTGTTTTGGGGAGGGGGCGAACTCCCTGGAGACAGCAGTGTCGGAAAACCCATGGACTATCACAGCAAACAGCCAATTCTGTCGCTATGCTGGTCTTCGCTGTTTTTACATCGCTGCAGCAATGGTATACGGTTTTGGTAACTTGAAATCTGATGTCTCCTGAGATAAGGAATTTTTTCTCATTCCAGGATGCTTCACTAGAACAGGCTGCACACTCCTTATGTATTTCCTTAATTTACATTTCTCTTTAATCTGGAGGTGTGGGCAAAACTGGCATAGTTTAATCAAAGAAAACATTTTCTCCATAGATCAAGATACACCAATTTTTCAAATTAAGGAAAAAACTTTCTAATTATTGCCCACCAAAGAAACCCTTCACCTTTGTTAGAAACCCACTGAGTGCAATTAATAAACTATAATTACTTAAAATACATATATAAAACAGTGTGGAAGAACCTGTCATGATTCCCAGGTGTAACTTCCACTGTTAGTATATTGTAGTCAGTGGAAAGATGCAACCGATTACCACCACAAACTGTGGTTGAAAACTTATACACATTATAAAACTGGTCTGAAGTCCATTTTAGTATTCAGATCTGCAGGGTACATGGTATGTAAATGATAAATCAATTGTTTCTTTTTTTCAAACATCCTTAGCCTGTTTCACCCCCACGCCCCCATTTGCAAGTACATGATCTACAAGCCTGACTGAAAAGGCAGAGGTGTTGCACCCATGGTAGGCCCTAAAGTGGTCACCCAAAGCATTCTCCAAATTCTCCTGTATAATGCCTCGGACATGCTCTTGAATTCCGTCCTTGGCACTCCTAATCTTTCTTCCCATATAGAGCTGCCACAGCTGCACCACCCCACATGTACCATAAAATTTGTGCGACAGTTCATCCTGAATCTTGTGCCATAATCACTTCCAGTAACTGGATGTTTGAATGTTGGACCGGTTACTGCATATTGACAAATTCTGCAGTTATGACACATGTAAAATGCTGTTCTGTCTGCTGCTCTAGTTTAATCAGGTCTAACAAAGTCACTGTTAGATAGTCTTTCAGATCTTTTCCTCTATGTATGAGATCCTAGGCAAAGTGCCTACCACATTCCCTAGCTCTGGATCTCTTGATAGAATTTGCCATAACACTGTTGGAAACTTCTGATGCCCCAAGACTGTAATTCAAGATAAAGTTCACTTTCATCTTCTTATCCTGTTTCCCTTTTTTTGGGATCAACCATGTGTGTCTAGGCACTGTGTGAGCTTTTTCCACAGCCCTTTATAGTACCTTTGCTTAATACTCTGTTTCTTTGTACCTGGCCTGGGCTTTGCTTCTATAGGTGTCCACAAGGGAACACTTTCTCTTAATCCTTAAAAACTGCTCATTAGGGATGCTGTCAACCAGGTTCTTCGGTTGTGCACTTTCAGATCTCAACAAACTATTACCAGCCACTGGCTTCCTGTATGGTTCACATACAGCATATATATTTTCTGCCACCTTGAATTTAAATCTAAAAATTCACTCTCAGTTCTGTGCTTGTTGTATGTACAGGAAATATTGATGGAGTTATTGTTGTGCTAATCAACAAACTCCTCTGCTGACTCCTCTCCCCCACCCCAGACACACAAGATGTCATCAGTAAAGCGTAGCCATGTGCATATGTGTCTGAAATGGGGGTTGAAGTCAGCCAAAGCAATCTGATCCTCTCACCATGCCATGAAGATATTGGCATATGAGGGGGCTAATGCCACCTCCATAGCCATACCTCTGAGTTGTAAATACACTTTCTGGTCAAGTAGAACGTAATTGTGAGTGCAGACAGACCTAAATACATCTAAAATAAATTTCTCTGGGGCATTTCTAAGGGTCTGAACAGCGACCATGTAATCTTTACATGCAGTAATACTATGCTGATGTATTATACATGTGTAGAGCGAATTTACATCAATGCTAACCTGACACAAATCGTCATTCCATGGATAGCCTTCAATTTTGTTAATTATGTCCATTGACTCACAGACATAACTAGGTACTTTTTTTACAATCCCTTTGAGATAATGGTCTACAAATCTGGAGGGACCCTCACTGAGCGATTCCAGACCCGAAACTATAGGTCACCCAGGGGGTTCCCTCACAGACCTTTGGACCTTAGGCAAAGTATAAAGAGTGGGTGTGACTGGAAACTCCACCAATACAAATGCTGCTTCTCACTCAGAAATTAGCCCCACATCCTTAGTCCTTTCCCCAATTAATTTCAGTTCTTCCGTGTTAGGTATAGTTAGGTTTAATGTTAGGGGCTTGTAACAATCTGAGTCTGCCAGCTGTTTCTGCATTTCATTTACATATTATCTGGTGTCATACATCACTACCAAACTCCCTTTTTCAGCATTGGGAATAGTTATGTCTGACATACTGTAGCTTTCAATCCTTTAATCAATCCTTTAATTGCCTCCTAGTCTTCATTGGATGGATTTCTGTACCCACACCCAATACCTCTTTTCAGTAACTATCTACTTGTATCATAGTCTCAAAAAAGTTTGATTGTACAGTATGTAGATTGTGAGGGGCAGAGTGTGCTCTTAGGCTTAAAACTACTCCTGTTTAACTTCTGAGCAGTGCCTTCCTCTTCATTGCTTACAGTTGTGTTCTGCCCCCCCCCCCCAATTCCATCTTCTAAGAACAAAAGTAGACCCACATCAGTAATTAATGAATCATGCATGGGCATAGGTGTTTCCATTACATTTAAATGTTCTTGTATAATGCTCAGATTGTCCATAAGGTCCCTTTCAAAGTCCAGCTGTACATCGGATGGCCTAGATTGTAATATGTCACCATCAGTTTCTTGCCTCATAATGTAATGTATAGAAAAGTTCAAATTTGTGTCAGGACTACCCAATCCACCACCAATGGCTTCTTGCACAGAGTAACCCATATCTAATATGTTATCAAGTCACTCTTTCTAGAAAATTGATTCCAGATTCCTTATTTTGAAAAAAAAAAAAAAAAAAAATTCAAATCCAATTTTCTTAATAGTTTGTATCAACCTGGTGTTGACATGTGTTCAAATTCTGTGTCAGAGCAAAAGACAGCCCTTTAGATGGCACTTTAGCTTGAACTTCTGTTATTTCCCTTGAGGATGTGTTCAAGACTGGTATCTCCTTCCCTATTTTATTAATTGCAGCCTTGGTTTTCTTGTGCAATGTCTTATCGTGTTCAATTAAAAACTCTACCAAAGTCATAGAACAAAGGCTGAGAGCCCCAATCCACCTTTGCTTAAGATCTTCATCTAAATTTCCCACTGACGGTGTTCTTACTTTTCTGTTGTTCCAGAATGACCCCGTTGTACCAGCAATCAATTTCTTTCAAACTCAGGTTCTCCAGTTCGTTCAGTTTACTGTTTAGCTCACAATTATTTGTAGTTTCTGCTGCACATTCCTCAGACAGACCTCTCACAAAATCCTGTTGCTGGCTGTTTCCTTTTGTCCGTGTGAATATGAGCTGTGCTGCTCTACTGTAGTCTGAGGTGCCTGCTCGTGTACTCTCATGATCCCCCTGTTCTGGCTCAGCTACTCTGGCTGCAGTGGCCATTAATCTGGTGGAGGCTCCCCTTAACACTCCAAGAGGAGAATGCCAGATTCTCAGCAGGGAAGTGGTATAGTACAGGGTGATAATCAAGTTTCCACAGTTTGTATATGGATCCAAAGAGATTTTAGTAATATGGGGGAAAGTTTTTAATGTTGCATTATGATGAACTTCACAATTTTATACACTGGTTATATGTCTCTTTGACAACCTTCTTATTTGAAAGCATGAGGTTGTGGGGGATTTGATGAATATTTATGACACTGTGTGTTTAAAGAAGGTTGCAATCTCTCAACACTGTCCTGATGAAGCCTTTTTGGGCACTACATAGGGGTGTTGGGCATCTTATGTGAGCACCTATTAAAGCATTAATTTTTTGTGGTCTGCGGTGGTATGTGCAGCCTTTTCTTTGTCTTCTAACTTTGTAACCTTGTAAGGCTAGCACTTTCATACAGCAAGAAGCATGCGTGAATTTTTTTTGTTTTAGAGACCCAAGTCATCTGTGTAAAACAAGAAGAAACTAGATACTGGGCATAGAGAGGTTGCTTACAAAGATAGTAAAGAGAAGAGGACCCAAGATGGATCCTTGAGGAACACCAGTGTTTGTTAGTAGTAAGGTCAGACATGGTTTTGTTGAATATAGCAAATTGCCTTCTGTCCTTGAGGTAACAGTCAAATCTGGAGACCAACTTCACTAAAAATACCACCAACAGCTTAATCTGGTTCAATGTCAGTTGGCATCCATCTGTATCCCCCTCCCCCAGGACGAGGCTGAAAATAGGCAGAATTGTCTAGTCCTCCTTTCCTGGTCAACAAAAACTAAATAAATAAACTTAGGGGAGATGCCCAAGGTCCACATCTTTACTGTAAGCAAATGATGGTCCACTAAATGAAAGACCTTAGTTTTGTCAATAACCCCCTCCCGTGAGCATACCCTTATCCATGGCTATTTTGGTATCATTTTAATTGAAGATGTGCCACGGTGGTGCTATGGCCTTGTCTAAATCCATGTTGAACATTAGAGAACAGATTATGCTCACAAAGATAAGCAGTTGTCTGGGCTGCAACCTGTTTCTCTAGGATTTTGCTCAAGTCAGATACTATGGCAGTTGGACAATAGTTTAAAATTGATTTGGGATCATTTTCCACGGCAGTATAAACAAAAACATAAACTATATCTCTTGAGTATTTTGCTGACAGTGGCAAAAAAAGATAATAACAAGGAACTGGCTGAATAGATCCATATCGACCATTGCTAGTTGGGAAGATTTAGTATACAATATTTATAAAATGGAACACATAACAACAAAAATCCAGGGGGAAATAGACAAGTTAATGAATAACTGGACCTTATGGTTCTTGTACATGGCAGACAGACACCCAGATCACATACCCTAGTCCCAAATAGGGAAAGTACGAGGGATTCAAAAAATCAGAATGGCCTTTGGCTCATGTTTAGAGTTAATTCTGATGGGACAGGCGGATGGACTTTCAGCACCTGAAAGACTATAGGGATATAGATTTAAACAAGAAAATATGTGTACTAGATTATGGCCCAATAGAATTATAGGTCTCTGAGAGTATCGATGGCTATTTTAGTTTATCAATGTCATGTTAGTCACCACCGGTATGTAGTAGGAACGATAATGGACATGTTAAATGCTCTGTGGCAAGGCATGTAATCAACGATGGAATGTTTGCACCTGCTCCTAGAAAAAAAAACTTTTATTAAACATTAAAGTTTAAAAAAAAAAATTGATTTGGGGTCAACTTTCTTGAAAACTGGGATGATTTTAGCCACTTCCCAGATCTCAGGTATGAGCCTGGAGCACAAGGATAGATTGTAAATTCTAGCCAGTAGGGAGTCAAGGAGGTGATCTTAAGCAGTCTTGACTCGAGGCGTTCAGAACTGCTTGCTATAAGCAGTAGTCAACATACCTCCCTGATTGTTATTGCACTTAAGTAGAAATGGACAGGGAGGGGAAGAGGGCACAGGAATAGGAGCATCTAGGGAAGGTGAGTGAGGTGGGTAGCAAGTTAGTGGAGTAAGACAAGTCTGGAAAGTGATGATTGAAGACATTAGTATTGGCAGCAGAGTTGCTGCAGTTGATGCCATCAAGCACCCTGTAATTAGTCCCATAAATCTAGATCCAGAATTTCCTAGTCACCCGTGGCATCCCACAATATCTCCTTAATGTAGGTGCTCTTGGCAAGACGTATAGCCTTTTTTTGCAGGTATTCCTCCATGTCCTGTAAGTGACCCAGTCAGATGGGAGACTGGAGGATTTAAAGTTGGCCCAACTTTTGTCCTTATCCTTCAGAGTGATAAGAAGGTCCTTTTGCAGCCATCTAGTAGGTGTACTTTCAACCCTACGTTTCATCAATGGTTTGTGCAAGTCTTGGAGAGCACTACTAACATGGGCTGAAATAATTTAGAGCCTCAGTAACATTGATGGTGCAGTATAGTGGTGCCCATCATTCCCTGACAGGTCAGTGAGGAAGGCAGTAGGGTCAAGCCTCAAGAAGTCCTGCGGGGAGATTTCTTTTTTTTTTTTATTTATAGTTTTTGCCACCTGTTTTGCCTGACAGCCCCATCCAACCAATCACCCCAGTCTCATCACATGCCTTACCTCACTCCATTTTGTCCTCTACCTTAGGGCCTTCCTTTGGAGGTACGTAGTTGCCTGTGTGGGGCCTGTGGGTGACTGGACTTCATCCTGCAATCAGGGGATTTTTATGCCATTTTCTGGCCTGGGGCTCACTGTGTGTGCAATGGGCACGATGTACACACTCTGCCTCCGCAAAGATGCACCTAGCAGACTACTTTTGGGGTCCCTCTCCCTGTGTCATCCTGCTGTGTTGCTGCCCGGTTTCCTGCAGGTGGCAGACTAGCAGCAGGACACTGTCACCCCCTCTCTAAAGGAGGAGAGTTATCCTGGAGATGCTCAGTTCTTAACTCGGCCAGCTCCCGAGCAACCTGCAACTGTTCCCGAACCCAGGTCAACGGTGTGGCAGGAGGTGAGATGCCCAGCAGGAAACTACAGACCTGTTAGTTTGACCTCAGTGTTAGGGAAAATGATGGAATAACTTCTGAAAGAAAGGATTGTTGAGTACCTAGAGGCCAGAAGAGCACAGGACCCAAGGCAGCATGGATTCACAATGGGAAGGTCATGTCAGATGAATCTAATAGATTTCTTTGACTGGGTGACCAAAGCACTGTAGTAGACCAGGGAGGGGCTGTGGATATGGCCTACCTAGATTTTAGCAAGGCATTTGACACAGTCTCTCACAAAAGATTAATAAACAAGTTAACCAGCCTGGGAGTGGGTCCCAGGGTGGTAACCTAGGTAAAAATTTGGCTGGACAACAGGACGCAGAGGGTAATAGTAAACGAAGTCCACTCCGAAGAAAGGGGGATTACTATTGGGGTACCACAGGGTTCAGTACTTGGACCGGTCCTCTTTAATGTCTTTATAGATAACATTGTGGAGGGACTAGAAGGAAAAGTGTGCCTCTTTGCAGATGACACAAAGATCTGCAACAGGGTTGATACACAAAGGGGGGGGCTGGAAAGGATGAGAAGGGACTTGGCAAGGTTGGAGGACTGGTCAAAAGCACTTGTGAGGGCATGGGATTTGGGGGGGGGACTGCCACACTCACCGCTGTGTGCTGGGGCAGGTGGATGGCATTGGGCGGCTGTGTGCTGTTGCCCTGGAGTGTCGTTGGGCTGTCCGCCCTGTCCTGCAGCGTGTCCCAGGGTATGCACGGCGTGCATGGGGGTTTACGGCAGGGTTCTCCCTGGCATACCCTGCACCCCATACGCACCCCCGTGGCCAGCACTACACACCGTAGTGCATAGTGCATAGTGCCAGCCCACCCCTCACCCACCCCGGTAGCGTTGCTTTTCGCACAGCCGGGGATCGAGACGCGATATGTGCTGCACACCCTCCGTGGTGCATCCTGCGTGGGGGGCACAGTGGGTGCAGAGTGGCTATGCACCCCAGATGCATGGCATGTAGCCACTCTGCCCCTTCATGCATGGTGGCCAATGTGAGGAAATATTTTTTCACAGAAAGGGTGGTGGACGCATGGATCGGCCTTCCTAAGGAGGTCGTGGGGTCAGAAGCAGTGGGGGAATTTAAGAATGCATGGGACAAACATAAGGCAATTCTAGTGGAAGGTAGGAGGAAGTAGGCTGTTTTTAACTCCGTAAACAAGAACCCTAGAATTAGTGTTGTATTAATTTCATGTAGTTATTACTCTATTTCATTGTCATATGCCTTGCAATTAATCGCTGTTCTATATTTTTTTGTCAAATGACTTGTACAATCTGCTTGTAGTTCTGCTGTCTCACCATGTAAGAATGTCTTGTAATTGATGTCGGAACATGTTTATTTGTGTGAGCTCCCATCACCCTACCCCCAGGGCACATCTGGAATCGAGCAGTAGTCTGCTCAGCATGCCTTCCTGGTAAAACCTTTAAATAAATAAATAAAACTAGGATCTTCTGCTTATCCAATAGGTAGGGGAAATGAGTAGACTGTGTGGGCCAAGCAGTCTTTATCCGTCATCAAAGTCTATGTTTCTATGTTTCTCCATGCCACTGGGCTGGCTCGCAGGGAAATTTCTTAAGGGGGACATGAAGGTGAGTGAGCCCTCAAGATGCAAAAGGCAGGAGTAGTCACTGATAGCCTCTGCAAAGATGTCAGCCCCAGTAATTCTATCCTTTCTGCTTGTAAGGATCCAGTCAAGTCAACGTGTTACGACCTGTAATGGGAGAGTGTCTTGTCAGGTCAGAGATGAGCTAGATCTAGTGATATTTTTGCATTAGGGTCTCTAAAGGTTTAAATCATTTTCCATACCAGTAAGAGCGAAGTCCCTGAGTAGCATAATTTCAGTATTGCCTACTGAGGTAGCTGTGTGCTTAGGGAGATCAGTCAAGCCTGCCACCCCACTTTCGGGTGGGTTATAGGCACATAAAATGTGACGTTTCTTAGTTATGTATATGCACACACACTGCACCCTTATGTATGAAAATGTAATTGTCTGTGCAGCACCAGGTTGTGCATTAGAGAAAGAGTAAGGTGCTTCCAGGAGTCCCAGGTTTCCAGTTGCCTTGGTGGCTCAGCTGGTAGTGCAGCTGGAACAGTATTCTGGGTGTCCTGGGTTCAAATCCCAGCTAAGGCACTTATTTAATTCTCTCTTCTGTTTGGGTTCCATATATTTACACACCGCACCCTTGTGTATGAAAATGTCATTATCTGTGCAGCACTAGATTGTGCATTAGAGAGAGAGAACATAAGGTGCTTCTGGGAGTTGTAGTTTTCCAGTTGCCTTGGTGGCGCAGCTGGTAGCGCAACAAGAATAGCATTCCAGGCAGCCTGGGTTCAAATCCCAACTAAGACACTTAGTTCTTTCTCTTTTTCTGTTTGCTTGGGTTCCACCCAGCAGTAGCTCAGAGTACAGTGACTCACATGAGTTCAGTTCAAGGTTCGCTAAAGCTGTGAGATTTATGTACACCTTATAATAGATTACTATGCCACCACTTCTTTTGGATGAATGGCTATCACATTGTAATAGGCTGTAGTTTGTTAAGGAGCAGGCAGACTCAGGTATTGACAGCTTGAGCCAGGATTCTTAAATGCCTACACTATCATAGACATAGACAGTAACGGCAGAAAAAGACCAAAGGACCAATAAGTCTACCCACTGGGCCCTATATAATCCTGCCACCTAGTGTGGATACAGGGTTCTAACCCTCCTCATCATCACTAGCCCCATTCACACGGACAAATTTGCAGCATTCTTGGTGGTGCACAGCAGCAAGATCGTTGCTGCTGTACACGTCTGAAGGCCACAGTTTTGGATTTGCGTTTCAGTCTGTCTGCGATCCCCGTTTCCTTGGGATCGGGTTGTGGTCCTGCGTTTTGCACCATTGTACTTGTCCATCTGAACACACAGCATTGTGACAGGCTTTTCCCAGCCTGCACTTCTGTGTCATAAGCTTGTGAGCACATTATTTTTCCTCACACGAGTTCAGCTAAAGATCATGTCTGATACTGTACATGTAGCTGAGCTCTGGGAAGTGATTTTTTTTTTTTTTTTTTAAAGCGAGGGCTAAAAAGTGGAACAAAGAACACAGTCTCTGTGTCAAGCTGTGACACTGGGCATGCATATGCATAAGGCTTTTATTGAGACACCCAGCCCTCTAGCTCAGGATGGTTCACTAACAGATTTCAGATAGTAAGGTGTACAATTTTTAGCCCCTTTGGTACAGACTAGTGAGAGAGCTACTAAGTGGAGTAGGGGGATTACGGTTCAGTTCAGCATCACCTGATAAATCTATACTGAGCAAGGTATGGTGCCAGATGCCACAAACATCAGCAGTAATGAGGCAGCCATAAACAGAATAGGACTAAGACTTATTTGTATGCCTCATTAGTAAATATAGCTCTTTTGACTTTAGGAATGGGGACAGATTAGGATGAGACACCAGAACTACTAAGGTTTTGGAGTATATAAAATTGCAGTTTTGGGACAAAGCAATGTCTGTTTGCAGTTGGGAGGGGTGAGATGCTGTCAGTCAGTAGGAGTAGGGATAGCAGAATAGTACCATGCATGACTTCAAAGGAGAGGCATGCCATTAGGGGAGGTAAAATAGATTATCCCTGCAAAGAACAATTGGGTAAGGACTAAATGGCAAACCAGCAGAAGAGGGAAACTGCAGTCAAGCTACAATCGTGGAACACACCCTAGGGATAACCCAGCTAAGAGGGAGCACCCTAATGGTAAAAATATAGTCAAACACATTAAAGCTGCAACAAGAGCAATCACAGCTGGCTTACAGGCAATAAAGTTATGCTTGAGGCAGATTCCAGCACATGAATTCACAGTTGACAAAAATGGGCTCACTGACATTATAGTGAGACTTCTTGTAAAGCAGTCCTGATTACTGCACTAGCCCAGTCACAGGCAGGATATCAACCACAGCTGCAGGGAGTTGGGCAAAGTTCCCTAGCATCCCAGTGTGTCTCCTCTGGTGACTCACCTCTAGGACTCCCACTCATGCTGTGCCACTCACTTATGGAATGCTCACAAGGGACCGCTAGGAGAGTCCAGGCAGAAGTGGGGCTTTGTCCTGCCCCCATTTCAGTGCTCCATGCACTGACTGTCAGAAAGTGTCTAATCAGAAATGGCTCCTTAGAAACATAGAAGCATAGTATGTGATGATAGATAAGGGCCACTTCAGCCCACCCAGTCTGCCCATTTTTCCCTATCTACAGTACATTATCACCACAGACCCTACTTGATCTACAGCTCTTTCTCCCTCCCCCTTCCTTTCCACTGTGATTCCCTTGTGCCTATCCCATGCAGTCTTGAACCCCTGTTTTCACCCCTCTCCACCTACACTGGAAGGCTGTTCCAGGAATCCACCATTCATTCTGTGTGAAGTACTTCCTCACATCTCTGCTGAATCTATCCCCTTCCAGCTTCATTGCATGTCCCCTTGTTTTTGAGCACCCTTTTTTTCTGAAAAATACTTCCCTCCTGTACCTTATTTCATTCTGCTTCTTGAAGCTGGGTCCTGGCTAGTGATCAAGTGCTTTGTGGGGAGCCTTAGCGGGCTGGCTCATGATCCCAATACCAAATGTTGGGAGAATGTGTATACTTAATATGTATTTTTTAGTCAACTTAGTATATTTCTCACATAGATTTTATGAAGGAAAAATGAAATTAAGTGCTGGCCTGGTGGTGCAGAAGGTTGAGTTGCTGGATGGCACACCTCATGCCATGCCGATGATCTGGGTTCAGGCTGCTGGGGGTCAGCCGGGGCGGGGAGGGTGAAAGATGGATTGAGCAGCCAGCAGGCAGCTCTCCTCTCCGGGGAGGGATGTGGGGTTTCCCCGGCACTTGACAGCCACCCGGTGGAGGCTAGGTGGCAGTGTCACACCATGGGGGGAACCTGGCATTGGGCTGGGGACAGCAGAAGGAGCCATCACCAGAGCCACAGTGCGCATGCGTACCTGCACATGCATGCGCATCTGTGTTCTGGGGTCTCGGGTAACTGAGAGAAAAAACAGGAAACTGACGGGGGCGTGGCAGGATGAAGCCTCCGTGCCGGCTCCGGTGGAGTCTGCCATACAAGCTCCTGAACATCCCCGGAGTCGGATAGGCTGGCTGACGAGGAGCTGCAGCTCATAAATACCTGTATAAAAAAAAAATGAAATTAAGGGAGAGACTTCTCTAATCTGTAGGAACTGCACTTACCCTGTGGTAGAGATTGATCCCCTCTTATAAATTTAAATGATTTAAATAATTTTTTGTCAAGTGGTTTAACACGTTTTTATACTATTTTACATATATTCAATTTACCGTGAAGAAGTAATGATATATATTATGTTATGAAATACTGGTTTTGCAGAAGAAACATGCCTGCTAATTTATATAAAAAGATTAAGGAATATAATAAAATCTGGTTGAGTGGAGATTGTGGTGATTCATTTGTGGACTTAATCTGGCAATAGTGGAGAATACCGGACCTCCACTACTTGCCTAGCATAAACCTTTTGTGAATACAACGTGGACTTGTGTTTGCTGTTAATTGTGGTTTCTGTTTGTTTGAATTGGGGGGCTTTGGCCCCCACACACACCCTGGTTTTTTGTTTTGTTTTTTACACTTGACTCAAATAAACTAATACAAATACTAATATAAAATAACCGAAAGGCAGTTTGAGAGAGTAGCGTAACTTGACCTCTAAGCTAATAGCGGAGGTCCAGTATTCTCCACTATCACCCTTAATCTGACGTGGACAGACTTTTCCCTGATATGTTTTTTATTAGCAGGATCCAAGGCTCCCAGATCACCATTTGCTTTCATGTTTTCCTTTACAGTATATTGTTTAAAAGGGCTCAGATAATGTATAAATGAACACTGCATGTCGCACCAATAAGTGATAAAAACATGTATTTTTATTTTAATAAGTGAAAAGTACTCAAAACCATTATGCAAGAAAAGAGAAGTGGTCAATTTAAAGTCACTGAACATTTTCCAGATTTAAATATTGTTTTGTATACCCATATTTGTAGGAGGCAATTAGACCTTAAAAAATTAAATACTTAAAACAATTTTAAAATGTATCTGTAATCAATCAGCTAATTCACTTATCAACCCAATACTGAACAATTAAACATAAATATATACAGTATATACTTAATATTTTGTGTATTAGGGTAGGGTTCTTGATTACACAGTTCTCACAAAACAATGGTGAGCTCCATCTGTAAACTGTTCTTTTTCATGAGAACAGTGCTGTTTCTTTCTAAAATCTTTTTCATGACAAAGTCTCTCAAAACTGATCCTGTAGCTTCATTATCTTGTCTTCTGGGTATTTGAAGTCTTTTTTTTTTTCTTCTTTGGCCAGATGTTCAGCTGGAGCTGGACAACAGCATGTTGTCTGGACGCTGATATTCAGTGCTGTGGAGCCTTGGCTTTCTGCCAGGAATTTACGGTACTGTTGATGCCACAGTCTTGGTGTATCACTGTGAGCAAGCTGGCTGGCGCTTATTGGACAAATTTGAATCTTGGAGAGTAGCTTCACCCTCCCTCCAACTTACTTTGAAGGGGGTGCCCTTTTTATCTTTCTCTGGAATGCAGTCTTCAGCTCAATTTTATTAAAGATTCCTTTACAGTCCATAACCATTCATAAGAAATAGGCACACTACTAACATTTATATTTTTAGATCAGGCGTCACCTGAGCAACACTGTAGGGTATATTTAATTGCTGTGTCCTCCTTAATCTCCAGGAAATTATTTTGAAATAAATCGAATTCACAATTGGTATACAATTGACATTAAGATATTACAGCATGCTTGCCTTAAAGTTCTCTGTGAGATGATATATTGCAGATAAACGTAGCATTAGTAAATTGTAATAATTTAATAGAAGCCATTTTCTAATAGTTTTCTCTTTGTTCAGACCTGCAGCTATGCTAAACCAATTAAAAAGCGCTGTGTCTCTGTTCCAGGCAAAGGAAGGCAACCTTTGTGACCGCTTAGAGCTCAGGGGTTCAGTTAATTTCTTTTTAGTGAAAGTCTAATACTTCCATGAGTCAAAATCTGAAAGTCATTCTGGTTTTTTGGAAATCAAAATACTTCCTACTGTAAATCCCACAATTTGGAAGCCAGTATTCTTGGAAAGATCAATATATGGATGGTAAGATAAAACTTAGCAGTAAAATTCAATTTCATTTTGAAAAAGTCATCATTTCTTTGAGATTTGGAAGTCCCCAATTTTGTTTTTACATTTGGAAGTCAATGACTTCTTCCCCCTTTATTTTAGAAGTTTTTGCCTTATTTTTGGAAGTCACATACTCCCAAAATAGAGTTAACTGAAGCCCTGCTTAGTGGTTCTCTTCAACTGATACAAACTAGGAGCTTGGTCATTATTTACAGCTTATAAGATGGTATATCCTTTTTCTGTTGTGAAATTTGATTCTCAAAATTAAACCTTTCTCTGCAGGATTATTTTTTAATAAATTCCCGTAATCTCTTTTATGTAAGTCCCGAAACATTCCCCTTCCCTCTGACTCTACAGAATACAGTATCTTTCTTCAGACAGAAAAATAACAATTAAAAATAAGCTAAAATGCAGGCTGCCCAGTGGGTAGCCGTGTGTGCTCTCACATGGCAATGGGGGTTTTAGACGTTAGCCCAGAAAATTAGTTGGGTAGCCCAAAGGGCTTCGGAGGCCCTGCCGCATGGAAGCACTCCCAGCTGGGAAGGGAGGGCATTAGGTTCTCCCACTTCAGCAGCCCTTACCATGGGTCATAGAAACATAGAAACATAGACTTTGATGGCAGATAAGGACCGCTAGGCCCATCTAGTCTGCCCATTTCCCTACCTACAGGATAGGCCGCAGATCCTAGTTAACCAACAGCCTATATCTTCCTGCCCCCCACAAGAATTGCCTTATGTCTGTCCCATGCATTCTTGAATTCTCCCACAGTTTTAGACCCCACAACTTCCTCAGGAAGGCTGTTCCATGCATCCACCACCCTCTCTGTGAAATAATACTTCCTCACATTGCCCTGAACCACCCTCCTTCTATCTTTAAATTGTGTCCCTTGTTCTTGCAAGTCTCTTTTCTGAAAGATGCTACCCTCTTGGACTTTGTTGATTCCTTTGAGGTACTTGAAAGTTTCTATCATGTCCCCCTCCTCTCTTCTTTCCTCAAGGGTATACATATTAAGCTCCTTTAGTCTCTCCTCTCTACGGCCTCTTTGCAGACCCTGCACCATCTTAGTTGCCCTCCTCTGGACTGCCTCTATCCTGTCTATGTCCTTGCAGATGGGGTCTCCAGAACTGGACACAGTATTCAGATGGGGTCTCACCAACTGTCTGCACAGAGGGATAACAACTTCCTGTTTTCTGCTGCTGATGCCTCCCTATACATCCCAGTATACCCCGGCCCTCCCTACTGCCTTCTCACATTGCTTGCTAACCTTAAGGTCATCTGATATGATTACCCCAGGTCCCTTTCCTGTTTTGTTGTTGTTACTACCTCCCCACCCATTGTGTATTCTTCCCCTGGGTTCTTGTTTCCCAGGTGCATTATTTTGCACTTTTTGCATTGAATCCTAGCTGCCATACATCTGACCATTCCTCCAACCTTGCCAAGTCCTTTTCATCCTTTCACGCCTCCTTGTGTATCAACCCTGTTGCAGATCTTTGTGTCATCTGCAAAAGGCATACTTTTCCTTCCAGTCCCTCTGCAATGTCACTGATGAAGACATTAAAAGGACTGGACCCATACTGAACCTCACGGTACCCACTAGTAACCGCCCTTTCTTCAGAGTGGACTCCATTTACAATTACCTTCTGTGTCCTGTTGTCCAGCCAATGTTTTACCCAGGCTACCACCCTGGGACCCACTCCCAGGCTGGTTAATTTGACTAATAATCTTTGTGTGGGACTGTGTCAAATGCCTTGCTAAAGTCTAGGTAGGCCATGTCCACAGCCCCTCCCTGGTCTACTACTTTGGTCACCCAGTCAAAGAAATCTATTAGATTCGTCAGACATGACCTTCCCACTGTGAACCCATGCTACCTTGGATCCTGTGCTCCACTGACCTCTAGGTACTCAACTATTGTTTCCTTCAGAAGTGACTCCATCACTTTCCCTACCACAGAGGTCAGACTGACAGGTCTGTAGTTTCCTGCCTCTGTCTTGGTCCCACTTTTGTGAAGGGGAATCACATCCGCCTTCCTCCAGTCCTCGGGTACCACACCATCCTCCCATGATTTATTAAAAAGAGTAGCCAGTGGTTTCACTAGTTCCTTCCTTAATTCTTTTAGAATTCTGGGGTGAATTCCATCAGGACCCATTGCTTTGTCCACCTTCAGTTTTAGGAGTTCTTGCAGAACCCTTTCTTCTATGAAAGGACTGGGATCGACCCCCATCAAGAGTGCTTCTGTTAATTGGATTAGGCACTTCCCCTCCTCTTTTGTGAATACTGAGCAGAAATATTCGTCAGTATTCCTGCTTTTCACTGTCCCCTCTGCCCACCCACCCGTTCATTCTATTCAGCCTCACTATCCCTCCCTTTGTCTTTCTACGCTCGCTGATGTACCTATAAAAGGTTTTATCCCCCTTCTTAACTGAATTGGCTATCTTTTCCTCAGTTTGGGCCTTTGCTGCTCTGACTTCCCTCCCTGCTTCTTTCTGCCTTAACTGGTACAGCTCTCTGTCCTGCTCCTTCTGTGTTTCCTTATACTTCTGGAATGCTATTTTTTCTTCCTGACTTTCACAGCCACCTCTTGAGAACCATAGTGGCTTTTTCTTTCGTTTGATTTGTTTATTTGCTTCACACAAAGGCTTGTTGCCTCTGTGATGGCAGTTTTGATAATTCCCCATTGTTGCTCCACACCTCCTTCTAGCCTGTTTGCTAGTGCTTTTCTGAGCACTCTCCATCTTGCCAAAGTCAGCCCTTCTAAAGTCCAGTACCCTCACTTTTGTATGGCTTGACTCTGTAGCCTGAGTTTAACGTGAACCACACTGTTTGATGGTCACTTGTCCCCAGATGGCAACCCACTTCTAGATCTGAAATCCTCTCACTGCCCCGTTTGAGAGTCAGAGGTCTAAGATTGCTCCCTCACGAGTGGGTTCCAAACTAGCTGTCTAATGCCTGCCACCTGTAGGGCGTCAAGAATGGCCCTGCTCTTGGATGTGGCTGCAGCAAATGTGCTCCAGTTAACATCTGGCATATTCAGGTCTCCCATCAACAGTATCTCCCCTTTCTCTGCCATTCTAAGAATGCCTTCCATCATATCCTTGTCCATTCCTTCCCCATGACATGGGGGTCTGTACACAACCCCTGTGCGGATTGTGGTGCCCTTTTCAGTCTCCAAGGTGACCCACAGTGCCTCCTCTCCTCCCTGTTTACTCTTTTGTTCAGTTGCTTTTATCCCTTCCTTTACATAGAGAGCTACTCCTCCCCCTCTTCTCCCCTGCCTGTCTCTCCTGTGGGTTATGTACCCTGGTATGTTAACATCCCAGTCATGGTTCTCTGTGTACCATGTTTCTGTGACTATTCGATATCCAGGCATCCCTCTTCCATTAAGGCCACCAGCTCAGGGAGCTTGTTGCCCAGACTATGGGCATTGGTACTCATTACCCTCCATTTCCTGATGGCCTTACCCCCTTTGCCCCATCCTGTCCTTCTTGCCTTTGTCACTTTCTCCATTTACCACTGCCCTTCTCCTATCGACACCTCCATGTTGGTGTTTGCTGCACTTACTACCATGATTGTTTGGGGGCTAGGATTTTCCTGCTCCTTTCCAGTGCCTCCCCTTGGCTGGTTTAAAAGCTTGCCAATGAAGCATTTAAACCTATACACCTAGGATCCTGGTTCCCCTCCGGACAGATGCAGCCCATCATGCCAGTATAGGCTTGCATACTCCAGGTGGACCCCCAGTCCCCAATAAGTGAATCCCTGAGCTCCACACCAGTTTTCAACCACTGATTGAATCCATAGTACGGAACACCCTAGCCTCTCCTATGCCATAGATGGGTAGCACCTCGAGAAGGTTACCATGCGTGCTACTTGACTAAGGCCCTCCCAATTCCACAAACTCTTCTCTGCACTTCTCTAATCCCTTTCTTAGCCAGGTCATTTGTCCCTAGGTGGACAATGACATCCAGCTCCCTCCCCTGTGCAGCTGCTCTGGCAATCCTGAGGATTCGCTCCCTGTCCCTCCAAGCCATGGCGCCAGGCAGGCACCTTACCTCCCTCTCCCCTTCCTTGCCCAGTTCTACCTTCCTAACAATGGAGTCCCCCACCAGGAGTTGTTTCCTTCCCCTGCAGGGTCCCCTGCCACCCTCCTGTGGGTCTCCTTTGTGGAGGTTCCCAGCATCCTCCTTGGTCTGCACTGTAGGTGCCTCCATAGAGGAACCACACTTTGCCAGAATGGCATAGGAATTGTGGAGGTACAACTGGAGGGATGTGCCTCTGTTCCACCACCCTCACCTCCCTGAGCCCACTGTGGTCCAACCGCTCCTCTTTCTTGGCAACCTCTGGGGACAGCGGCAGTGGCACTGGTGGTCTCTGGATGGAAGGAGGTCCCACAAATCCTGGCCAACTCAGCCTGGGAGATGAGCAACCTCCTCCCTCAGCCCAGAGAGGTGCCTGCAGATGGGACAACACCGCATCCTCCAGAACATCTCCCGGAAGACTGCTGCTCCACAGCCACTGCACTGCACCACTCAATCATGTCTTATTTCTGGCCCCTTAACTGTTTGCAATCCTTACTCTTTCCTCTGTTTTTTTCTCTCTCCTTACTTTCTGCCTGTGTTCCCTTTAAGCTCCCGATTGTCCTGTTCTGAGACAAGAATATCCTATATTTCTCAGTAGACCACTTACTTGTTCAGAGGCAGACCTCCAGCAGCTAGAGGGGGCCGGAGAGCTACTCTTGCTCAGGGAGAGGGTCAGGGAGCTTTCCTCTCCCACAGGAACATGCTAGTAACCCATGAGTTCTGACACAGCCCACTGTCAGGAAGGTGGGCAGGTGTAGAAGGAAACAAAATGAGAGCCCCTGCTGGCAGGGTGAATCATACACAAAGACGAACGCTGCGCACTCCTCAGTAAATGAAGTGCCTGACATGGATTTCTTGCCAAAAAAGTGCAACAGTGCTATTTTATTTTGTGCAAAGAAGCAAATCCAAGTGTAAAGTGCATAAATACAGAGCCAAGGGCACAAACCCTGAACAACAAAACTCCCCGATGCTTCAAATCTACATGATTCTTCCTCAGGGACCCCCATTTTCTGCATGAGGTATCACATACATTCTCTTTGGGCGATTGCAGTGTGGCTGGCTGTTTGTATTTGTCTCTGTCAGTAGTTTAGTTTTTGTGGTTTTTCAAGTGTTTCTGCTTGGAGGAACTGGACCATTCTTGGACATAACATCTATGAACATTTCCTGGACTAAGAAACTGCAAAACATCACCACCAGGTATTGGCATTCTCATCATAAATCAACTTTTTTGGAAGACATCAAAAGCAAAAGTAAGGTCAGTAAATCTTTTATACAAGCTCTGGGTTGTGGAGTGCTGCATTGAATCCACATTTCCGTCTGACTTGCTCTTAAAGGATGTGTGCTTGTCTTTGAGGTCTATTCACAACTGTTTTGGAGAACAAAGAGAAGATTCTAACAAAGGATTTTTATATCCTACATATGCCCTAGGCCAATGTTCATCACCTTCAGGAATTTAACACATTCTGGATCTTTGATCTACAGTAACAACAGTTTTCTGGTCCCCAGTAGTTCACCATGAGTCACTCCGGAACACTCACCCTTGCTACAGTAAACATTTGCATTCTCCTGCCAAAACTGGCAGCTCATAGATTATGAGGATGAATCCTGCTTCTGATACTGATATTATGCTTACTTGGGGTATCTACCTCTGTTCCAATCAACAACCACCATGGAGAGAATACCTCACAACACAACGACTTTACTTTCTCCAACCAAATTGCCGAATCACAACATGTGCGTGCCTACACCACCCTTATCCTTCTGAAGGGTTGTACCTACAACTCATTTCGTATGCTCAGAAAATACAAAATGACATAACTGGTTCATCTCCCATTCCACACGATTAAACTGTGGTTTCTTCTACTTCTTGTCATCCTATTGTCAGGGGACGTAGAACTTAACCCTGGCCCCTCTGTCCACCACTCTCCCACAGACCTATTGGCTGTCTCAGGAAAAGGACTTCTCATTGCCCATATGAATATTAGGAGCATTACCAGGCACTTTGCTGATCTCGAGGCATGGACGAAAGTGTACAATCCTGACCTACTCTGCCTATCTGAAACATGGCTCAAGCCTCACATTCCGGACTCCTTATGTTCCTTGCCCAATTACTCCTTGATAGAGAGAGATAGGCCTTCCCAAAAATGTGGAGGGGGGGTCGCTCTCCTTGATGTTACGGTCTGCCCACTCACCGGCTCCCCCTCAGTCTGTGAGTCCCTACACACAACCATTGCCCTTGGTGCAAAAAAAACTCCACATTATCTGCGCCTACAGCCTGTCCACTGGAGGTATCACAGGTCTTCAGGATTTACTTAATCAAACCGTCACAAATGCCAAGCAAAATGAGGTGATAATCTTAGGTGACTTTAACCTAAACTGGCTGGGACCAACTCACAGCACACTGCTGACACTAACACAGAGCTATAACTTGCACCAGATCTTAACTGAACCCACTAGAACCACCCCTTCTCTAACTACCTCCACCCTCATAGACTGGGTACAGGTGAATCACCTTGACCATGTGCAAACTGCAGGCATCTTGGCAGATGCTATCACAGACCACTCCCGACTTTCTGTGTATGGAGCCCGGAGACTGCTCCCCCACCCTCTCTGCGCTACATCACAATTACCAACTTTGCCAAACTGGACGTGGAAGCTTTCCTCTATGATGTATCCTGTATCAGCTGGTCTGACATCTGTCACTCCCATGATGTTTAAATAGCCCTTGATAGCTTCATTGAGAATTTCACAGCACTTCAGGACAAACATACCCCGAAGGTCACCAGAAGGGTCAGGGGTAAACAAACAAGATGGCTACACAAGGACTTGCTGGCTAACCTGCGCACACAGGACAAACTCTGGAAGAAGTATAAAGTGTCCAGACTACCGGAGGATTACAGTACCTACAGGGCCTCTCGGAGTGCCTGTAAAAAACAAATCAGAACAGCAAAGAGCATCTACTGCAAGGAACTGCTCACAAACTCTGCTGGTGACCCTAGAAAATTTTGGACATACATCAAGATCATTCTTGGGGCTGCCCAGTCATTGACCCCAGGCGATATGATCCTAAATGGTGTGCATTGCAATGACTTGAACACTATAGCGAATGCCTTTAACAGATTATTCACGGACCTGTCTCAGTACACCTCGTCCTTTGCTTCACCTCCCACAGCATCTCAGCCTTACTGCACACCCCAGAGATCTGCATCTGGTGCTGACCACTGCCAACTAACTACTACCCCCCTTTCCACTTTAAAGCTATATCTAGATCTGAGGTCCAAAGGCTATTGCGAAACTTATCCGACAACACTAGCCCCAGCTCAGATTCACTCGAGCCATGACTCCTGAAGCTAGCGGCACCATTGATTGCCTCGCCACTGGCCAAGATTTTCATTCTGTCTCTCTCTTGGTGTTGTCCCAGATCTCTGGAAGATTGCCCGAGTTACACCTATCCTTAAAAAAGGAGACCCAAAGGATATCAACAACTACAGGCCCATAGCCATCCTCTCTGTGCTAAGCAAGCTATTGGAGAAGCTTGTTGCGACCCAAACCATTAATTATCTCACAAAGAACAATGTTCTTTGACACTCAGCATGGTTTCAGAAAAGGACACAGTACCACAACCGCTCTTCTCAAATTCTCCACTGATGTACTGTGCAACATGGACAAAGGCCTACTCACTGGAGCAGTATTTATCGATCTTAACAAAGCTTTCAATCTTGTTGATCATCCTCTGCTTCTCTCAACCCTGCATAGACTTAACTTCTCATCCTCAGTTGACTGGTTTAACAACTACCTATCAAACAGATTACAACTTATTAAATTCAACTCCGCTCTCTCGGATGTGACCAGCACTGACATCGGAGTACCCCAGGGCTCCATCCTGGGACCCCTTCTTTTCTCGCTATACATCAACAACATAGATTATGCCATACTCTCCTGCTCAGCTATCCTATACGCTGATGATCTCATCCTCTGCTCCAGCACAGACAAAGTTAACATCATTAACGAAAACCTCTCCTCGGATTTCAGGAATGTGCAAACATGGCTAAATGCTAATAAGTTCATCCTCAACACAAAAAAGACCCAAGCCATGCTATCTGGCACTGCCCCCAAACTCAGGGACTGTGTCACATCCTTCAAATGCCTGGGAGTCCTCCTTGATAAATCCCTTGATTTCAGTCTGCACATCCAGTCAACCTGTAAAGCAACAAATGCCAAACTTGGAATCGCCAACAAGACTTGTCACCTGCTAACACCATCCGCCAAATTGGCAATTGCCAAGGGTATTCTGCTTCTAGCGCTCACATATGGTGTCTCCACTTTTGCTAATGCCCATAAGACTGGTCTCCATAAATGGGATGTCACGTATAACAACATATGTCGATATGCCTCCTCTTCCCGTCACCTCAAGCACCACTGCACACTGTATTGTGACCTAGGCTGGCTCTCCCCAACTGCCTACTAACTATACTCCCTAGGGACCCTCACAGACTCTGTAATCCATAACCAAACCCCCTCCTCCCTTGCAGCTCTACTTGTACCACAGACACCTGCCCACGGACTACGCTCGGCAAACAAATTTCTACTTACCATTCCCAGGTGTCTTACTTCAAAAGGCTCTGGAGTATTTCACTGCATAGCCCCGGCCACCTGGAACTCCCTCTCTCCTGCCCTGAGGCAGGCTATCTCCCACCTAATCTTCAAAAAAGAACTATATCGCCACCTATCCTGGGACCCCTGAACATGCTTTGATCCCACTTAATGCCTCACAGCTAACCACCCTATTTCGCCCAAGACACTGCTGCACTTCTAAACAAGCTTTGCTATAAAATGTCTTTATAGCTGCCACCTGGCCCAGTTTCAGTTGTTATTTGCATGTACTAATGTCACTTTTGTCATCTCTGCATAGCTCTATGTATTATCTCGAGTACTGTCTGACTTGATCTGTATTCTAACCTACCTGTACTATATACTGTGCACCTGTACTATATACTATGTATTCTATAATCTCATCTCATTTTATGTATGTATTCTCCCGGGTTGTGCCTGAAAATAGTCAACTTTGGCTAGCGCACCTAACCCGGTTAACAAAAACTAAATAAATAAATAAAATGTTAGTATTGGATTAACTATTCAGCCAGTATACAAACTGTATATGTTATTTATTTTTTTTTAAATCTCTGTTTATCCCCCTACACCCCTCAAGCTCCAGTTCCTTGGGAGCACCAGTGGAGTCTGACCCTGCTATCTGCCTTACCTGATCCATCCCGTCCCCCGGCGGAAATGAGGTGGGGCTCATACACCTCAAACACTTTTGTTTCTTCGGGTTCAGGCAGCCAGGTAGGTGGAAGCACATTAGAGTCTAGCTCCAGCGCCCTGTCTCCTCAGAGCAGGAAGGCATTTTCTCCCTTTTTTCTCTTGTGGACGTCACGTGTGTCCTGATTGTCAAGGTGCACAGCGCCGATGTCCGTGATGTCCTCCCCATTGTGTCTGCCTCGGTGCTTGCTATGCCCAGACCTCCACCTCAGACCAGTCAAGCGCCGAGACGCTATCCCCCCTCCCACCCTGGAGAAGACAAGCTATCCCAGGGATGCTCAAGCCTCCTCCCTATGCCAGCCGTCCGGCTACCCGAGCTTGTTTCTGAACCCGGATTGCTGGCACCGCAAGCGGAAATCCAACAGCTGCTCTGATGGGCCGGCCCTTGTATATGCATTTAGGTACCATTAGTACACTATATTTATTTGTGCTTGGAATATAATAATGTTTGAGTGCTTTTTTGATACTAATTTATATCTATTTATATTACAGTTTGTTAGCTTTTTTAGTTGTAGTGTTACTTTAAATTCACTGTTCTTATTGAGCACTCACTAGTAGCACTTTCACAGCCTTGAGAAAGCGTGAGATTTGCGCAAAAACATTTGGCTCATTCTCCCTTCAGGAAGGGTGTCTCTCATATATGTTCGTTTTATTGGTAAATGAATAAAAGAATTCCCTTTGGATTCTCTGCATCAGTTTGGAATCTTTTGGAATATACGTTGGTGGTCACGGAGGACAGAGTAGCTGGAGTCTTGTGCTCTGTAAGTACTGTTTTCATTACTCTGGCACCTATCCACTTACAGTATGTGTTATAGCCGCCACTGCGGTTTTTGCTCATTTGCACAAAATAAAATAGTATTGTTGCACTTTTATGGCAAGAAATCCGTTGTCAGGCACTTCATTTACTGAGGAGTGCGCAGCGTTCATTTTGTGTGTGGAACATGGCATTTTGAATTTGCTGCTGCACCTCCGTGAGATTGCTGTGAGCGCCTTCTCTCTTTGGATTTGTGGCAGGGTGAATCCCCTGCTCACTGCAGGCCCTGCACCACCGATTGGGCTCTAGCTCTTAATTATGGGGGTAGAGGAGGTGGACCTCGCTTTCCTGGCCAGCCACAGGGGGCAATCCATGGGAAATCCAAGCCATGGTATGTCCCAGGGATGGTGGTGTGACAGGACTGGGAGGGCAGAGGACAGAAGAGGCCAGCCGGAGGAGGGTGCATAAAAAAATTATTAAAAAAAGTAATAGTTTAAAATAGGAAAAAACTTTAGCCATGTAAAATATGAGTAAATATTTAAAACTGCACTGATTTGCTACAACTTTAGCAGTAAAATGGCTGGTAGTGGAAACTGACCAAGAGTGCATAACATTTGTCAGTAAGTCAAAGATGCAAAATAAAACTTTCTGTCTAGACAGACAAGTGAGGGATGCAGTCTGGGGGAAAAAGGAAGGCTTTTAGAGTATACACATAGGAGCAATATGAGGCCAAAAGGGAAGAGAGTAAGAAAAAGCTAGTAAAAATTAAGAAAATCATCAGAAGGGTGAAAACAAACACATAACTAAGGAAAGCAAAAGTGGGTCCAGAAGAACAATAATCTTTAGCTACAGTACATAACTTCAAACAAATGATAGTATAGAAAGGATGAGGAAAGTGTGGAGAAAGGTGAAGGAAAAAGCAAATATTAAAAACTCATTCCTTCCTGATGATGCCATATGGTGTCCTAAATCATGTGCTGTAGTGCCTGATGATGCCGATTGGCGTCCATGTCTTTCTCTTGGTGCAGCTCGAGCATTTGTTTACATTTGATGAATTGAGTTTTACCACCTAATAGGGGACATCATACCCTTACTGATTTTACCTAATATAATATGCGTTCCCATTGGCTATTTTTGAGAAAACAAGCCTTAACACATAAATAAATAAATGTACTATTTTTTGCATGTGCTGTGAAAAATGTATTATGTTAATTCTGCCATTAGTTTGTCTTGTAACAACAAATCATCTTGTTTTAGTGTAACATGTTAAGCTGATCAGGTTGACACTATAATTCATTTCATAACTTATAGTTTTTTTTATTCGAGCAATCCGATTGGCCATCACCACTTTTGCTGTATTTTTTTATGTATTTTGGGGTATTTTTCTACAATAACATGTTGTCACTGATATCATGATTGTTATAACTATTAGTCCATTTATACCACTAAGTGAGCTGAATATTTCTGTATTTAAAAATCGAGCTCTGTGATTGGTCGGATTTTCTGACATCATCAATTCTGAATTTAATTGGTATAAAGGGATTGTTTTAGATGCAGGCACCATCCCCTGATGAAGCATTAGTTGTTGAAGCACCAGGGAACCTGCACACTGATCTTTTGTTGTGCCTTCCACTATTCTATTCAATGTTTGTGCCTGAAACTTTAGACTAGCATTCAAGCAAGGACTCATATTTTTTTACAACAGTCACTGGAGGGAAAGTGGCTCTCTGGGCTCTGGAGTGTACAGTGATTTTTTTTTTGATGTTTCAGTTAGGGGTCGCAGCCCTCACCTGCACCCGTCCTAGCTCTGTAGTGTGTCACCATTTGGTCATATTGATCCTCACTGTTGCCTTGCTTGCTCTATGCTTATTGTACATGTCGCTATTTCCATTAACTAGACAGAGCACACACTGGTGCAGGAAGAGCATGGTGACTGGAAATTTAGTTTCAAGATGCAGGTGCTGCTCTTATCCTAAAATACTTACTACATGTTGGTGCCAAAACCTCGATTTGTAATCTGTATTTACTTTATTTGTTTTTATTTTTATTTATGATAAAAGTTTTTGTCGTTGTCACTTTGTTCATTTTGGGATAATTTCTGGTCATCCTGTGTGATCACATCTTATGGATCCGGCTGGCATTCCTGATGGGAGAGAGTGTGTTTTGTGCATGTACTAGATGAGGTCACATGGATTCAGCACATTTTGTTACTTTTTAAAGAGTTTATGTTCGGATTATGGCTACGTTAAAATCTATGTGGCATGTTGCTCCCTGCGTTATGGATGATAAGTGGGTTAGGGTCAGTAGCATGCTTGTCTCATGCTCTGCACTTGAGTTTTCTCCCTAATACGCAGTTGCTGATTGTTTAAAATGAAAAAAATATGGTGTTGCCTTCAATTTATCTGGCATCAGTCCAGCCCCAATCTCTGATGCACTGTAAAGGCCAAATCAGTTTTGAATCCCTCCACAGTCACTGGTGTTGTCCATCGACTCGTATGATGTCAGTCCAGACTCAACCTCTGATGCACTGTAAAGTATTCTTCAGGTTAAAATCCCTCCACAGCCACTTGTAAGATCTAGCTCCTTACCATGCATCAGTCGAGCCCCAAACTGTAGTGAACAGTGAAGTGCATTTCAGGTTCAGATCCCTCCTCAGGTGATGGTGTTGTCCATTGACTTACCATGCATCAGTCCAGACCAATCCCATAATGCACTGTGAAGTGTATTTCATGTTCAAAACCCTCCATATCCACTGGTGTAGTCCATCAATTCATATGACAACAGTTCAGCCCCAATCTCTGATGCACTGTAAAGTATTCTTCAGGCTCAAATCCCTCCACAGCCACTTGTAAAATATATCTCCTTATCATGCATCAGTCGAGTCCCAAACTGTAGTGAACAGTGAAGAGCATTTCAGGTTCAGATCCCTCCACAGCCAATGGGGTTGTCCATTGACTGATCTGGTGTCAGTCCAGCCCCAACCTCTACTGCACTGTAAAGTGCTATTCAGGTTCAAATCCCACTAGAGTCACTGATTTAGTCCATCTGTTCATCAGTCTTCAGTCCAACCTTTATCTCTGACACTCTGTGATGTGCATTACTGATATGGATCCCTCCTCAGTCACCATGGTGTAGTCCATTGTGCACATCAAGATTCATTCCAACACTACCCTCAGATGCACTGTAATGTTCTATTCAAGTTCGAATCACTCCACAATCACTTGTTTAGTCCCTTGTGCTCATAATGCTTCAGACCAGCCCTTACCTCTGATGCACTGTGATGTGATCAGTGCCAGTTTATGACTTATACAGTACATTCTAATGAAACATAGCACATAGTACACATGTGCGCCAGTGAGCATCACTCCATGGTGCAGGCATACCCACACTCCTTCCCACCCACACAGTGCGCCATACTGAATGCCTGAACATATCACATGTGTATGAAGGCAAACCATGTGACACAGCACATAGTACACAACCTTTACAGGTGTCCATGTGATCACCCTGTATGTGTACCCACAATGTCTCTGCATGGCATATGAACACAGTATACCCCAAGGACAGGTGCCAATTCATGACACAAAATGACTGCAGTGCCTATGAGCATCATTCCTTGGTACAAGCACACCCACCCCCTTCCCCATGACACAGTATACCCCAAATTACCAGTGCCTTTTCAGCAATTTCATCATCCTATACGTATACCCATAATGTATCTACACTGTCTGTTAGCACCATTATTACATGCATACAGTCCCTCTTATTTCCCCAGAACATATGAAGTGCATCTGAGCATGTGGTATGAATGCAGGACACCCCCCCCCCACCACCACTAACACACAGTGCTTCATCATACAGTCATTCCCTCACCTAAACCATCTCATAATACAACTCCCCAAAAATAAATTATGTCAGGAAATTAAATAATACACAGATTTATGTAACATGATGTTTCCTGAAAGACTGTGAACCTTTACATGGACAACATCATGCTTCATTTACAGTATGATAAAACAAACAGCACAAATAAAATGCAGTTTCCTATACTTATTATGGGATTTCATTACTAAAATGGTGTAACCCCCTGACAAATAGGGGTTCCTGAAAGCCTTCCCGGAGCTTGCCTAAAATGCTTCCTGCCTAACTGGTGTTCGGTGCAATGCTGCCTAAATGTGGGTGTGAGTGCTTCCAAAGCCTCCAGTACTGTCTCTTTAAGAGTTGCCTGCTCGCAGGCTCCAGCGGGTTGATATGGGGGGGGATGGTGTTTCCTTGTTCGAATCCCGCCTGAGCTGCGGTGGAATCGCTCCCATTTGGCAGTCGCTATATGCGAAGGGGGAGCCCCTTTTGAAAGATGTAACTGTGTGGGTATAATTAGTTAGACTGTTAGTGGGGTTACAGTTTGTCTAACTTGCTTTTTCTGCAGCTGGGACTGTGTGTGCTGTGCCCCTCCATTTTGGACCAGGACGTTCTGAAGGGTCCAATAGGGGTAGGGGGTGCTCCAAATGGAGTAACTGGCGACCAATCAGAATGAGGGCTCTCTAGGGAGCCGACGGACCAATGGAGATACAACTCGTAATTGTGGGAAGTGAAGGCTAGACCATGGCACCTTTTTCACACCACTGAGAGCAGGACTAAGTGACTGGCACCTGTAGCCAGCCAATGCGATCGTGTGGCGCCCGAGCTAGAGGATTGCCCCACACTGCCAAGGAGGCAGAGACGTTGTGGCTGTGGACAAGGAAGGAGCTCTGGGCTCTTGTGCCATTGAGTTTTCACGCGGGAAGCGTGTGAGAGGCTGGATTTGGCCGTTTGAGTAGCCGGCAAGCTTCAGACTAAATCCGCGGAGCAGTGGTCAGAGGAGGCTGTGTAAAAGCACAGCTACCTACCAGGCTCACCCTGTAAAGGACTGGAGAGTCTGCGGAATCACGCTCGGTCTGTCAGGAAGGTGAAGCTGCAGTGAGACTCCCGAGTAACAGTGTGTGCGGTCGGGCCATAGGAGCAGCTGCCTGGTATGGTACCCCTCTGTTGTTTTCCATATAAGTGTGTGGAGTAGTATCTGGAGTGTAGGCTCAGCCCTGTGAGTGGTGTGAGAGCAGTTTTCTTCTGGAGTTGTGAGTACTAAAGCAGGGTAGCTCCTGTCGCAGGTCTCTAACAAGGGCAAGATCTTCAGGTTGCTTTGCTGACTGCACTGACTGAGCCTGCTGGGCTCCATCAAAACTTTGTAGGAATTAAACGCTCGTTGTGTCCGAGCCCCAACCAGCTACATCAAGGAACTAGCTGTTAGGGCTTGGGTACCCATAGACAGCAACTTATAGGTTAGGCCTGTGCACAGAGCCCTAGGTAGATACTCATATATTGTAGTGGTAAGCTAATCATCCTGATTCCCCCTGGTCCTTGTTATTTCCCCTTGAATAAATCAGATTGCTTGTTTTGCAAAAGTACACTGGCTAGTTTGTGTATTAATAGTGACTTACTGCGTAGTGAATATTGTGTAACCGTACCTTACTTTCCAGGGGGTCCCAGGAGTGAGCTGAGTGGTTGGAGCCGGGGGGGTAAGAGTCGATGGTGAGGACACTGCAACTAAACTGTGTGGGCCACTAGTGGGAAGGGGGGGGGTTGCAGCAACCCAGAGGGCTGTGACCAAGTCAATCTTGACTGTTCTAACCCCGACCTCTGGGTGGAGGCACCCGCCAATGGATCTGGGCCCCTCACCCTGTTACAGTTAAGGCAGGCAGGGGTAGTAACCCTTAGGATAGCGCCCACAGGGGGTTACAATAAAATAGTTTATTTCAATGAAATTACACATTTTAACTACAGCAAATATGCTGTTAATCATAGAGAGACATCCAGCACTAAAAATGTATCCATTTCCTGTGTCAGCTCACTGACCTACACTGGAAGTGTTCTTCCTATTTACGTCACTTGACCTCACAAAGCACTTCCTTCCTGCATCACTTCCTGATATGTCCTTCTAAGGTAATGTGTAAATATGTTCTTACTAAACAAGGGGAAAACCAAAAAAATTGATAATCAGATTCATAAACTAAAATCGGTGGGTAAGAAGAATTAAACACTGCAAAAATTCCAACCAGTGGAGTGGAACAAAAAACTCACACTGTAATAACAAGAGATTCAGATATTGATTTCTGACTAAAAAATGGTAAAAAAACTTGCAGAATTTATATTTAGACAATGACAGATGTTTATTGTATATTTTTAACAATTTTAACCAACAATTTTACAGAAATTTAATATTTTTGCATGACTAAGTAAACAGAGCATAATTATATTTAGACAAAATCATCAGAATTTATTAAAATATGAAAACAACCTTACACCACATTAAATCCAGTTAAATAGCCATTACCAAACCTCACTCATTTTCAAAAACGTTTTGTCCTGAAAAACTTTTCTTTTTACAGTTTTAAAATTGGATGTATGGTTTTTAAGATATGTAGGTTTAAGCACAGTGTATTTTTATGAATGCTGCAGATCTAAAACCCCTTCAGGAACACAGGTGTTCTAGCAGCAGGCAGAAGGTACCTGAACATTCTAAGTGACAATAGGATAGAATGAGTACTTTAATTTTATGTTCACAGTTGAGGCTACTGGGCCAATCCCAGACATCAGGAGAAGATTCAAGGGTAGAGACGGCCACAGATTCAAGATAGGATTTTAATCTTTAGTAACCAGGTAAGATCCACTAGGTCCTAAGGGAAGAGTACTGAAGGGTCTGCAGGGCCAGAACATAAACAAGTCCCCGGTGCCAGGTGGGCTGCTTCTAAGGGTGCTGAAACAGACAAGCTAGGCCCTGGCAGCACAATAGGCAGACCTATTCAACAAGTCACTGGCAATAGAAGTGCCGTGGACTAGAGGGTGGTGAACATGGTCCCCTGCACGAGAGTGGGGATAGTGGCAATTTGAGAAATTACAGACTTGGCAGCCTTGTGTCAATAGTGGGAAGCTACTGGAAACAATAATAGAAGAACAGATGGTTGACTTCTTAGAGAAAAAACAGGCTTACAGGCAGTAATTAAGCTGGGTGCATGAGAGGCAGGTTGTGTTAAATGAACTTCATGTTGATGACACAGATGGTAGATGGGCCAGCCAGGCAACATCTTACATCTTGGACGTCAGCAAAGCATTTGACTTGGGGCTACAATGGAGGCTAGTAAAACAAGCACGAGACTTAGGGGAAGGGTTAAATAGATGGATTGGCAACTGAGTGATGTATAGGACTTAGAAAGTTGTTCCAAATGAAAAGGTTTCTGATGTTGGGAAGGTCACTGGTGAGTTGCCACAGGGGTCTGTCCTGGGGCCAATACTTTAATGTGTATATTAATGACTTTAGAGAGGGGTTACAGGTGAACGTGAGTCTATTCACAAACTACATGAAACTCTAGGAGAACAGATAGCAAGGAGGGATTTCGCAGCATGTAATGGGAAATAGGTTGGAGCAGTGGTCCAAAATGTAATAACTGAAACTAAATGCCAAAAAATGTAGCGTGATGCAGATTGGTAACAAAAATCTGCAGACAGCATATTGCATCATTGGGGTCAAAGCAGAGTACTCAAGGGAGGAAAAGGAACAAGGGGTAATAGTTAACAGTAGCTTAAAAAAAACCCTCTCAATGCAATATGATTTATAGGAGGGCAAACAGGATGCTAGGAAGCATTAGGAGTGGTTTCATGAGTTGCAGGAGGGAGGGTATATTGTTATATATTGTTATAGGTTTATGAGGTATATAGGTTTGTATTGGTATAGGTTTACGAGAACCATATTGGCCTCTTGTACCCGTTTCATTTTGTAGCAATATTCATATACAGTATTACTTTGTTGCCTCAAGAATGGTCCCCTTGATTTCCCCCTCATCTTTTCTCTATATGTCTGATGTTGTCCGCCCTGGTTAGTTTGTCTTGGATGAGCTCCCTCACCTCGTTGAGGTCTGCTCTTCTGACATCTAGGACTTCAGTTTTTGATGGGGCATTCTGGTCCCAAGGGCCAGCCTGAACCAAATGGAGTTATGTTTACTAGACATCAGTGGCTCCCCTACCCTCACTCCACTCATCATCTCCAGTGTGGTGAGCACCAAATCAAGAATAGCCACCTGTCTAGTGAGTTCCAGGCAGTCCTGCAGCGTATCTAACAAGGCTTGAATTCTGGTGCACCTGGCTGCTGGAATGTCCCAGTTGATATGTGGCAGGTTCAGATCATCCACAACCACCACTTCACCTTCTTCACTCCCCTTGCCAGCTCTTCCCTGAGTTCCTTATCTCTCTCTCTCTCTTCCCCCTGTTGTGGTGGAAAATGCTATGACTGATGAAATTAGAGATGCTATGAATGGCAACTTGATACAGTGTACACATTCCAGCAAGGTAGAGCTGTGATTTTTCTTTTAAGGAGTATATTAGTTATCTATGGTATAGGTGTATTGCTGTTTGGCTTTGAAAGATTTAGGACTAAAGACTCAAAGCCATCTGCCTCGGAATGGGGGAAGAGCCAGGGTTCTATGATGATGTCACAATGTTGGAGTGTATTGGCCTTAGTAGGTGAGCATGTGTAACCCAGCAATGAATGAATGCCCAGTGACAGTTTCAGAACTAGTAGCAGTAGATGAAACATCAAGTCTAATAAAATGTATCCTTTCTTACACACATAAGCCAATTCACAGATACATACAGTGGTAGTCAGAGATATGTTCCAGTAAATCCCAGATATATATGACACTGAGGAGAAAATTGCTAGGCAGGCCAAAAGGGGAGATGAAACTTTTTTTTTAGGTATGTGGGGAAAAGAAGGAAGACAAGGCAGGGGATAGTATGGTTGAGGGGGTAGGAAGGGAGGAATACAACTGGAAGGGGACTTTGAGAAAGCAGAGGTGCTGAATGCTACTTCTGCTCTGTCTTCACGGAGGGGGGGTAGGGGACTCAAGCTGAGGGGAGGGGTAGGAAAGACAAAAAGGTGGATCCTAGCCTGTTCAGTGTAGACAGGGCTAGACAGGAACTAGGCAGGTTAAAGGTGGACAGAGCAATGGAGACGGATGGCTTGAACCTGAGGGTACTCTGGGAACTGAGGGAAGAGCAGGCTACCCCACTGACGAGACTGTTTAACTTGTACCTGGATGCAGGGTGGGTGCCAAGGGACTAGAGGAGGGTGGATGTGGTTCCACTGCACAAGGGGGGCAGTAAGGAGGTGGCGGAGCATTATTGCCCGGTCAGCCTCACCTCGGTGTTGGGTTTATTTTCTTTGCTCGATATTAAAACCTCTGACAGGGAATTATGTTGAAATGCTTTTTTGAAATTAGTTGTTCCAAAGTCTAGATTGAAGTTGAGTATGCATGCTTTTTCTAATTTCGCTCCCATATGTTAGAATAAGATACCAACTTTATTGCAACAAACTGTTAGTCATGATACTTTTAAAGTATTATTGAAACAGCGTTATCTACAGTCATTGAATTTTTTTGTTTTTAATGTTGTATTATATGTCATATTTGTTGTCTGTATATTGTATTTACCATCCTGACTGTATTTATTATGGTCCCAGGTCACATTTGAAAAAGGGCATTGACTCATATTGCTTACCTGGTAAACAAAAGTTTAAAATAAAAAATAAAATAAGTAAAAAGGTGATGGAGGCACTAATACAGGAAAGGGTGGTGGACTACCTGGTGGATAGTGGCCTGCAGGATGATAGGCAGCATGGCAAAGCAAGGCAAATTTTATTTAAAAAAGACGCCCATCCCAGAGGCTCTGGGTGCCGGGTAAGTTAGAATCACATACACATAACACCAACAATATAATTATACACACAAAATACACCACAATATAAAACCTAACAATAAATATTCTACACGATAACTCACTATTATAAAATTTATAAATAATATGATCAGCAGTAGATACAGAAGCTAAATATATAACCAGGGACAGAATTAAACACGAAAGTCAGGGATCAGATGAAAATTATAAAACAAAGTCCAGGAAGGCCTGATTATACAGGAAGGCCTTGAGGTGGGCTTTGAAAACCTCAGCAGAAGGGGCCTCTCTTACAGCTGGAGGTAGTGAATTCCACAGGACAGGGCGGCAACACTAAACACTCTGTTGCCTGCCATTTTAAGCCTCATCCTGGGAATCACAAGGAGACCCCTAGAGGAGGAGCGGAGGGAGCAGACCGAGACAGCAGGTGTAAGAAGGTCCTTCAGGTAACTAGGACCCAGGCCATGTAGGGCCATAAAGGTGAGCAAGCCAACCTTATAGAGGACCCTCTACTTGACCGGCAGCTAGTGCAGTTCACAAATCACTGGGGTGATGTGACAGTACTTAGACTGCCCCATCAACAACCTGGCAGCTGCATTCTGCACCAGCTGCAGCCAGCGGAGGGTACCTCCAGAGACCCCGAGATACAGCGAATTAGAGTAGTCAAGCCTAGATGTCACAAAGGCTTGAACCAAGGTGGGGAGGTCCAGGGGTGGAACTAGGGGCTTTAGCCTGGTGATAGTCCTCAGATGATAAAAACTGGTACGAACAACGGACGACATCTGAAACTCAAATGTCAGTGCACTGTCGAGAATAACGCCCAGATCACGCACCCTAGATGAGGCTTTCAGTGGTTTCACATGGTCATGTCAGACGAACCTGACAGAGTTCTTCAATTGGGTGATGCAGGTGGCTGACCAGGAAGGGGTGGTGGACATAGCCTATCTGGACTTCAGGGTTGATACACAAAGTGGGGTGGAAAGAATGAAAAGGGACTTGGCAAGGTTGGAGGAATGGTCAAATATGTGGCAGCTCAGATTCATTGCAAAGAAATGCAAGGTAATGCATCTGGGAAACAAAAACCCAGGGGAACAGTACACAATGGGGGGGGTGAGTTAATAAAAACAAAAATCAAAAGAGACCTAGGAGTAATTATATCACATGACCTAAAGGTGGGCAAGCAATGTGAGAAGGCAGTAAGGAGGGCTGGGGGGATACTGGGATGCATAGGGAGAGGCATCAACAGTAGAAAACAGGAAGTTGTTATCCCTCCGTATAGACAGTTAGTGAAACCCCATCTGGAGTACTGCGTGCAATTCTAGAGACCCCATCTCTGCAAAGACATAGACAGAGTGGAGGCTGTTCAGAGGAGGGCAACCAAAATGGTACAGTGTCTGCACCAGAAGACATATGAGGAGAGACTAAAGCAGCTTAATATGTATACCCTTGAGGAAAGGGGGGGGGGGACATGATGGAAACTTTGAAGTATCTCAAGGGAATTAACAAAGTACAAGAGGGTAGTATCTTTCAGAAGAAGAGATATGCAAGAACAAGGGGGCACAATTTGAAGATAGAGTGAAGACGGCTCAGAGGTAATGTGAGAAAGTATTTTTTTATAGAGGGGATTGTGGATGCATGGAACAGCATTACTGAGGAGGTTGTGGAGTCAGGAACAGTGGGAGAATTCAAGAATGCATGGGACAGACATAAGGCAATTCTAGTGGGGGTTAGGAGGAAGTAAACTGTTGATTAACTAGAATCTGCAGCTTATCCATCAAGTAGGGAAATGGAAAGACTAGGTGGGCCAAGTGGTCCTTATCTGCCGTCAAGATTCTATGTTTCTATGTTTCAGTAAGGCCTTTGACACCATCCCTCACAGAAGGCTAGTAAATAAGCTGGAAACCTTAGGGGTTGGATGGAAAATAAATAGGTGGGTGGAAAACCGGTTGACGGGCATGTCACAGGCAGTGGGATAATGATGGACCCGGAGTCAATAGAATAATGTTCAAGAAACAACACTGCTTTATTTTCTTCCTTTAAAGTTCAGCAGGAATAGCACAATATCAAAACAAAATATGAACTTAGGCGACAGAATAATGAGTAATCAACAAAAAAAAAAAAATCAGACTTCCGGAATTCCAAACAAAGTCCACAGCTAGAAGGAACTAGTTACTCTAGGTGTGCTTCGTTCCACACCTTACCACTATCTGCTTTCTATCTGGATCAAGTAATCTTTTATACAGATAACTGAACATGTGCTTACTGTAGCTCCACCCATTGCTTCCTAAGGCAGAGAAATATGCACAAGTCATGCAAAAAATACCCATTGTAACTCTCTAATCACTTTGTTTATATACATGTGTGTATACATCTTTAATAATAATAAAAAAAAAATGCTTCCCAATGTTTTAAACTACTTCAGAGTCTCCAGGACACCGCCCCCAACAGAAATGCACTATAAGAAGGTAAGACAAGCGGCCGTCCGGCTCTATAGCTGCATTCTGTGGGGACAGTGTGAGGAGAGCGTCTGCTTCTGGAGAGCATTGCAGGAATCGTTCCTGCTACGGGCAGGTAATATGTCTTTTGGTTACATTTTTGTTACATTTTCAGTTGAGCTGCACTCTGGAAATGAAACCAAATTACACTGTCATTGAATTCTTTAACTTACAGGGAGCATATTTGCAGTCAGCCTAATAAAGTCATCAAGGCTGCAGGACTACACGAGTGTGTGCACCACACAATACAGTAACATTAAGAGCGCAGCCTGAGCAGCCGTATCACCGTGGAGAAAAGCAGATATAGACATTGTTTTTTTCCGGGCAGCGGCTTTTGTCTGAACCTCGAAAAAATGCCTGCACTAATGCTGATGGCTGAACGGGGGAATAAGATAAAACAGAAACAAACAGTTTCTGTGTCTTCAATGCGGAGTCAAGCCACGGCGCCTCTAAAGGAAGAACGCTTTAGTACTATAGCTGCAAGTACGGCTTTGAAGCCAGAGCAACTGGCGTCATAGGGACTAAGGACTGGACTCTTGTTTCCTTGTCCCCGAGTCCTGCATTACATTCAAAGATACAGGAAAAGGGGGTCTTTCCATTAATTAAATAGGACAGACCTACCTCTCTAGCGTGTATGTGTAACCACTGACTAGGTTTCTCTTTGGTGCTATCGTTAATTTATACAATTCTGGGCTGCCTTCTGCTGCACACAAAACACTGAGGACTGATAAAACATGTAACAATGGGTGGCCTGCCCAAAAAACAGACAAAAAGCATACATATAGATGATAGAAACAACAGAAAGGCATCCCTACTCTGAATACAAATGCCCTATTACCAAAAATAGCTAAACGAAAGGGGGGGGAGGTTGTACCCTTTCACAGGGCAGAAGCCAGAGAGGTGGTAAATGGGGTGCACTCCAGGGTGAGGGGGAGCGATGAGTTTGGTGCCCCTGGGGTCAGTACTGGGACCTCTCCTTTTTAATATCTACATCAGTGATATAGCGGATGGGCTGAAGGGAAGGGTGTGCCTATTTGCAGATAATATGAAATTCTGTAATGGGATGAAGGCCATGAGGTATGAACTGAAGATACTGGAGCGGTGGTTGGAAACTTGGCAACTGAAATTGAATGCCATAAAGTGTGCTGTGACGCACTTGGGTCGTAAAAACCCATGAGCAGCTTACACTCTAGGGGGAAGGAATGCAAAAAAAAAAAAAAAGGAACAGGAGAGGGATCTGGGGATTATAATATAAAGCAACCTTAAGATAGGTAGCCAATGCAGCAAATCCATGGGGAGGGCAAATTGAATGTTGGTATGCATTGAGAGGGGCATAACTAGCAGAAGGAAGAGGGTACTGATGCTGCTTTACAAAGCCATGGTGAGGCCACACCTGGAGTATGGGGTCCAGTTCTGGAGACCACACCTACGCAAGAACATAGATGGTATAGAGAGGGTTTAGAGACGGGCAACCAAGATGGTGCATGGTATGCAGGGGAAGCCATATGAGCAGAGGTGCAGGGAACTGGATCTGTACCAGTTGGAGTCCAGAAGGGAGAGGGGGGTACATGATTGAAACTTTTAAATATGTGAAGGGGATCAATAAGGTGAAGGAGGGGAGCTTATTTAAAAGGAAAGAGGGGGCTAAAAATAGAGGGCATAGCCTAAGATTGGAGGGAGGAAAATTTAGAGGCAATGTAAGGGGGCAATTCTTCATGGAGAGGGTGATGGAGCCCTGGAGCAAACTACCAAAGGAGGTGGTGGGGGCAGAAATGGTGGAGGGATTCAAGAGAGACATATGGGGTTGTAAGTGGGGGGAAGGGGAGGGCCCATGAAGAAGGAGATGAGTAGGAGGAGGAAGGGGCAGACTCGATGGGCCATTGGGGTTCTTTTCTGTCATCGTATTTCTATGATTCTATGATATCTGGAATATCACAGGAAATCCCACTGAAATGAATGGGGATTTCCTATGAAATATCCAACTTTATCTAGATATACTGGGACATATCTATGACTGTCGCTGTAGATACAGAGATGAATAAGAACAATAAAAGATCGAGTCCATCAAGGCTGCTCTGATGCCCTACACTAAATTACTCTGCCCCTCCAGAATGCTCCCTGCCCCTGCCTCCTTCTTGTTTCTAACAACCCTTCCGAAACCATCACACTGTGTTTTGAACCGTAATATGCTGTATATACTCGCATATAAGTTGAGTAGTGCCAAAACTTGGCAGTAAAGAATGGGGACTTAACTTATTTGTGAGGTCAACCTATCTACAGGTTTCCATCGAAGGGATAAAAAAAAGTAATTTTCCAGTTTAAAAAAAAAAAAAAGATCAGGAACAAGTGCTGAGGCTGAGAGAGGCTGATCGCTGCTGCGGTGGGGGGGTGGCTGTTTTCATTTTTACAGGCACCAAACCAAGTGGAACAGTAAGGATCTTGGGGGAGATGAGGGGGAGAGAGCAGGGTGGCTGTGTGCCAGTGGGCGTATCAGGGGGTTACAATATGAACAGGATGGAAATCAGAGTAGAGTAAATCCACAGCATGGCCCTTATCCACTACCCTCGTTACCCAGTCAAAGAATACTTTCAAGCTGGTCTGACAAGACCTTCCTGCCACAAACCCATGCTGCTTACTGTCTTGGAGTCCATTGCTCTCCATGTATTTTATGAGGTCCTCTTTGCCTAGTGTCTCCATCAGTTTACCCACAATAGAGGTAAGACTGACAGACCTATAGTTACCCGGTTGCTCGTTGTCTCCCCCTTATGGAGCGGGACTACGTCTGCTATCCTCCGGTCTTTCGGGACTACCCCTGTCTGAACTGAGCTGTTGAATAGCCCCACGTGGGGTTCAGTTAGTTCCATTGCCAATTCCTTGAGCACCCTTGGATGCATTCCATCTGGCCCCAGGGGCCTTATCTATCTTGTGGGCTGCTAGCCCTTTACAAACCACTTTCACTGGTAGACACTTGCTGCCTCTTCTCAGGAATTCCCTCTTACAGCTGCCTTAATGCCACTGTCTGGCAGAGGCCATCTATCTTCCCCTGTAAATACAAGTCAAAAGTAGTTTTTCAGGACGAGTGCTTTCTGCCTGCCCCCCAGTTACCCTACCTCCCTCAGTTACCCTAACAATTTCTCCTCCCCTTCTTTCTTTTTTCCCTAATATAGCTAAAGAACTGTTTTCCCTCACCCTTAACTCCTTCCGCAATACGCAGTTCTGTGCCTGCCTTTGCTTCTCTGACTGCCCTTTTGATTTTCCTTGTTCTCATTTGGCATGCTCCCCACCCTTGTTTTAACTTGTAGCTAGTGATGGCCTTCTTTTTGGCTCTCACTGCTTCCCTGACCATTCCAGAGAATCATATCGGTCTCTTGTACATGTTTCTTTTGATTGCTGTTATCATGCAAGACTTTGTTGCCTCAAGACTGTCCACGTTGATTGACTCGCATCTCTCCTCCACATCCCTGATGCTGCCCACTCTGACTGTCCTATCCCAGACCAGCTCCCTCATCCAATTAAAGTCTACCCTTCTGAAATCTAGGACTTCAGTCTTTGATGAGGGCTTACTTGTCCCAAGGGCCAGTTCAAAACCACATAGAGTTATGGTTGCTGGACCCTAGTGGCTCCCCTACCCACACACCTCCTACCACTTCCAAGTTGGCAAGCACCACATCGAGAATGATAGCCTGCCTAGTGCGTTCCTTAACCAGCTGCAGTAGCAGGCAGTCCTGCAGTGCATCCAGTATGGACTGACTTCTGGAGCTGCTGGTCGCTGGAATAACCCAATCAGTATCTGGCAGGTTTAGATCTCCCACTACCACCACCTCCCCATTTGCCACACACACCCTCCGTCTAGTTCCATCCCATGCTCATTATCTCTCTCTCTTCCCCCTGTCCTGGAGGTCTATTTATTTATTTTAGTTTTTGTTGACTGAGTAAGTGCACTAGACAAATTCTGCCTATTTTCAGGCACGACCTGGGGAAGGGGGATACAGATGAATGCCAACTGACCTTGAACCAGATTAAGCTGTTGGTGGTATTTTTAGTGAATGGGGGGAAATCTGGCCAGGGCACTGGGGAAATTCCGCTACTCTTTTTGAGAAGTGCCATGGGATCTGTAACATCCACCTGAACTACCACCAGAACAGGCAGCTGGGACCTCAGTTTAACATCTCATCCAAAAGGCGACACCTCAGGAGTGCAGCCCCCCGCCCGCCCCGTGCTTGCACTACAGTGTTAGTACTGGGATTTAACGGCACCTGGTGTGGGGACAGAACCCACAGCCTTCTGATCTCCCAGCCTCAGAGGTGAGTGTGCTACCTGATGAGCCACTGACACTGACCCCCATCACCCCCATTGATCACCCCATTTGTAGTTTCTTGCCTGAGGATGCCATGAGCTGAACCCACAGCAATTCTGTTTCCTCATTACCTCCCCTGATGTTTCCATCCTCCACTGCCTCTATGCTCTGTCTGACATATAGGGCTACATCTCCTCCTTTACCTTTTCCTCTGTCCCATCTAAACATGGTGTAGCCTGGGACTGTGAGGTCCCAGTTTTTATTCTCTGTGGCCCAAGTTTCTGTAATGGCTACTTGATCAATCTCAGTGTCTGCCACCAATACCTAGAGCTCACAGATTTTAGTTCCCAGACTCCTGGCATTAAGGCTGACCCCTTTCCATCTTTCTTCTGATTTCAGCTAGTATTTTCCTGTTCTTTCTCCCTCATTCTTCACTAGCCTCCTTAACTTTTTATTTTTCGTGCTGATTATAGGCTTTGTCAGTCCTACTTCATTAGCCTTTTCCGCTGTTCCCACCTTGCTGCTACTAGTCCCCTGTTCTGGGGCTCGGTTCCCCACCTGCTCTCCCTTCTCAGTGATTCCCCTAGCCTCTGTCTCCCAAACAGTCATTTTTTTTGCATAATGTAAACGTCAGATTTTTGCCTCAGAGCACTGGCCCTTCTCTTGTCAGGTGAAGGCCATCATCCTCAAAGAGTTCCCAGTCCCTCACAAAATAGTACCTCGCCTCCTGACACCATCCCTTCAACCACCCGTTAAACTCCTCAGTCTCTTGCTTCCTTACTCTATTGTACCCATTCCCCTTACTCCTCACAGGGAGGACCTCCGAAAAGGCCATGGAAGCCAATCTGTTCCCCAACCTCTTAAAGTTACACTTCATTGCCTCCACAAACCGGCTCACCAGATTGCTGATACTCAACTGTACCAGCACCCCTTCCCTCTTCTCTGCCATCCTCCCTATCCTATCTGTATCCCAGATGGCTGATGCACCAGTCAGGCAATTTAACCATTTCATTTTGTTTTGTTTTTATTTTATACTGAAAGGGCCTGTGAGCAAATAAATGCTCATTTTCACAGGTGTCCAGTTTAAATATAACAAAACAAATTACAGACAATTATACCAGGAAAATTATTACAAAACATTAACAACACAATTATAAACAAATGAGTATAAAAATCAGTTGAAACAATTACATTCAGACCTTCACATAAAATAACTTTTTTGGTACCTCTTAAATATGGAAATACTAGCTGCATTTGTTATATGACAAGGAAGCTCGTTGTACAGTTTTACTATCTGATAATTCAAAGCATTCTTGGCAAAGGCCGTACGAAACCAATTAATTCGAAAAACATTTTTACAATTTGATCTTGTGTTAACATTACTGGCACCTAATGGAAATAAGCTGATTATATTATCAGGTAAAAGCTTAAGATAGACCTTGTGCAGAAAAAGGAGTAATTTATAAGAAATTGAATCTGACAGTGATATAAGCAACTGAATACCTCATATACTGTACACTGATGCGTCATACGTGGGAGACTAGTAACAAAACTAATGATACTGTTAAAGGAGGTTCTGAGCTTTGAAAGCGTTTTGTATGAGGAAAATGAATATATTATGGACCCATATTCCAAAACAGATATTGGCAAACTGTGGGTTAGTATTACCCTGGTTTGTGTAGTAAGACTTTTGTTAATCGTATATAGCATACCTAGTCCTTTATGAAGTTTCACAATAACCTGAGTTATGTGAGACTCAAATGAAAAATGAGAATCAAGATACAGGCCCAGGTATATAAATACCTTGACTTGTTCAGTGTCATTACCAAAATTATCTGTTAGTTGAAGGTCCATAGATGGAGAATTTCTAACATTAGATAAAACCATAGTTTTAGTTTTTGCAGAATTTCCTTATCTGCCCTCAAAGTCTATGTTTCTGTGATGGGGGGGCAGCTCAGAGCCAATGTGAGGAAGTATTTTTCATGGAGAGGTGGTGGATGCATGGAACAGCCTTCCTGAGGAGGTTGTGGGGTCAAAAACAGTAGGGGAGTTCAAAAATGCATGGGACAGACATAAAGCAATTCTAGTTGGGGGGTAGGAGGAAGTAGGCTGTTGGTTAACTAGGATCTGCAGCTTATCCAGTAGGTAGGGAAATGGGTAGACTGGGTGGGCCAAGTGGTCCGTATCTGCCATCAAAGCCTATGTTTCTATTCAAAACTAACTTATGAACATCAAACCATGAATGAAGACTTTTAAAGTCCTTTTGTAGGCTTAGTTGCAAACTAAGCATGTTAGACCCCAGTTAAAATAAAATAGCACCATCCACATAAAGTATGAGTTCAGTCACTTGACAAACATTTGAAAGAGAATTGGCAAAAACTGAAAAACAATAGGGGTCTGAGAATGGACCCCTTTGGAACTCCACAATGCAGATGAGACTTCTTAGAAAATGTCCACTAATCATGGTTTTCCGAGTCCTATTTTGTAAATAATGTTTAAACCATTCGATACCTTCTTCTGAAATGTTGACCCCTGCTAACATTTTTAACAGCTCCCTATGTTCAACCAGGTTGAATGCCTTGGTGAAGTCCACAAAAACCAAGGCAACAAATGTACCATCAACAGTGGCCCTGTATGCCTGGCTTGTGAACCTCACCAAGGCAGTCTCTGTATTATGTTGTGATCTGAAACCATGTTGGAAGTCAGTCCAAAGATTATGCTTATCCATATGTTCTTTTAACTGATCAGCTACTACCTTCTCAAGAATTTCAGAAAGAGGAGCCAAAAGTGATATCGGTCAGTAGTTGTTTACAACAGACCTAGCTCCTGATTTAAATATTGGCCTTAGTATGGCATACTTCCAACATGTTGGAAATACTCCATGACTTAATGAATAATTAAACAACTTCATTAACGGTAGTGCAATTGATCTAGATACCTTTTTAAGTATTCTAAGATCTATTTTATCACTCTCATTATATGGACATGGGTTCATTTTATGAAGATACATAATTATGTCCTCTAAAGAAAGTGCATGAAAGTAAAATTTTGGTGCCACACAGATGTAACCTTAGCAGAAGAGAAGTCAACCTTTACATTAGGCCCATCATCAGATGTCAGGGGTTTGGGACTATCCTTGTCTAAATTGGAAAAATGTTCATTAAAAACATCAGCTACTGTAGTGGAATCGTTAACAATGTTCCCATCCAAATCAACTGAATAAGCATCAGATTTAAATGTTTTACCCATTAATGAATTCAAGGTTGCCCAAGAGGTTTTGGAATTACCTCTAGCATCATTTAATTTTCTTTTGAAAAAGTCAGTTTTAGTAGATACAATAGCATACTTACATTGATTATGAAGTTTTTTTTTTATATTGAAGCAAATCAGAGTTAAATCTATGTTTTCTATGTTTAGTCCATATTTTATTTCTAAGCCTAAGTAATTTAAGTAAGCTGCGTGTAATCCATTCCTTGGAATCACATCTGACCCTTGCCTTTTTACAGGGCAATAATTTATCACATATAGAAGTAAACTGAGTACAGAACAAATTGAGAGCTTCATCTATATTACTTATTTTATCCAAAAAAGACCAATTCATTGCAGTCACTTCCTCTGAGAATTTCTGTACATTTAGATCCTTAAGATTACGGCATGAAATTACCTTATGTTCCCTCTTAATCATTTTAGCAGACCAATTAGAAAAAAACGCACAATTATCACTAATACTATCTGATAGTACACCAGAAAGTAGGATGTGGTCAGGTCTATTGTTGTTAACCCAATCTAATATAGATTAATATCCAGAGTTGTAGTTAGTGTGGGTGGTCTCAGAAATGATTTGGTGGAAACCAAGATCTGCACAAGAACTCTTAACATCAAGGGCTTGAGGAGAAGACCAGTTTATATTAAAGTCCCTGACTATAATCAACATTCTGTTACTTTGGAAAAAAAGATCTGTACCCTGTTTGGTATTGCCTGGAGGGAAAGTAAACATTCGTAAAGGTAAGGATTTTATTGTTACCCAAAAGTGATGTTAAGAGTAAGGCTTTCAAATGAGAGGCTGTCTTGAATTAGTGCATATTCAGACGCTGATAAATAATCTGCTACATAAATCATACAACCACCCCCACGCCTACCCACTCTGTCCTTTCTAAATGTGTATCCTGTAAGAAAACGCCTTCATTGGAAATCTTATCAGTGAGCCACGTTTCAGTTAGTGCTATTATATCAAAGTTGTTCTCCAATACCCAACTCTGAAACATATCCAGCTTTGCCTTTAAACTTTTATTTATTTTTTATTTATTTATTTAATCTAGGATTACAAGTACCTTTGAGCTAAGGCTCTTTTACAAAGGTTCCACGTCAGGGATAAACAAACAACAAGGAAACAACATTGAGTTAACAGTAAAGCAATTTGTGTACTGCAGTGCTATTGTCTGTCTGAAGAGAGGGAGAGTGGGGAGATGCAGCCAGAGGCGTTTGTCGAGTAAAGTTGGAAGGACAGATGGAGGAGAAGAGGGGGAAGGGGGAGGGGGAGGAATAAGTGTGGCAATAGGGGCATGGAGAGGCTAAGAAGGCCTGGGTTTTTATGTTGTCGTCTCAGAAGTCTGTGGGAAGGAGACTGGTAGGGAACCAGAGGGCTTAGCAGTAGGCTACAGCCGTGTAGGTCATGAGCTAGGTGAGGCAGTCACACTTTAAACATTAAGATGTACTATTTCTAGTGCACCTGTGGTGCAGTCCTTTACAGTAGAAGTACCCAGACAGGGGCCAGGATTAGGATGAACTGATCCAGAAAGCAGAAGTAACAGCAAAAGTATTTTTCTGTAACTAGACCCAATACCATAGTGCTTGCGATCAAATGTGGCTGATTTTGTTTTGTAACTAGTAACTTCCGTGAATGACAAAAAATTATAACAACTTTGTAACCTAATTAAAATGTATAACGCAGTCCTTGTACTTTTTATCTGTGAGAAGCAAGGACCACTGTTTTGCGAATAATCATCATTGTCATAATACTTAGGTTGGGTTTGTAAAGTAGCTGTTACACCATTAAAAGTCAATAAGGCTCATATACCTGTGTGGCCATGTCCTGTTCGTCATCAGCTGCTGTAGAACTAGAATTACCTACATTACTCTCACAAGACATAACCAAACAGAGTACCAGCAGTAGCATTTTGAGGTACCGTAAACTTACTATTAGTAATTAAAACCAGTTAAAACTCAAAAAAATATTCTTAACGTAGACTCCTGCCACTCCTGCAGGAGCCACTCACACAGAGAGCCAGTAGGAAGGATGAGCTTTTAACTGTTGTAACCCTGCCTTCAGCTGTCGTCACCTCACCCACCCTCAAACCTCCGGCTCCTGCCACTAGCTAGTAACAGTAATGGGACAACACACAGGCAGCAGTCAATGAGGGGCAGGTAAGCTCTTCACCCCACCGGGCAACAAACGACCAGTTCTGTGAGTCTGAGTGTGCTGTAGCGGCTCGACTTTTAACTGTTGTAACCCCGTCTTCAGCTGTCGTCACCTCACCCTCCCCCAAACCACTGGCTCCTGCCACTAGCCAGTAATGGGAACAGTAACGGGACAACATACAGGAAGCAGTCAATGAGGGGCAGGTAGGCTCTTCATCTCACCGGGCAACAAACGACCAGTTCTATGAAAGTACAGGTGCAGTACAAGTGTGCTGTAGCAGCTCGGCTTATAACTTTTGTAACCCCGCCTTCAGCTGTCGTCACCTCACCCACCTCCAAACCACTGGCTCCTGTCACTAGCCAGTAATGGGAACAGTAACGGGACAATGCAGGCAGCAGTCAATGAGGGGCAGGTAAGCTGTTCACTCCACCAGGCAACAAATGACCAGTTCTATGAAAGTGTAGGTGCAGTCTGACTGTGCTGTAGCAGCTCGGCTTTTAACTGTTGTAGCCCCGCCTTCAGCTGTCATCACCTCACCCGCCCCCAAACCGCCAGCTCCTGCTATTAGCCAGTAAGGGTAACAGGACTGCACACAGGTAGCAGTCAGTAAGGAGCAGGTAAGCTCTGCACCCCACCAGGCAACAAACAACCAGTTCTATGAAAGTACAGTTGCAGATCATTTCACTTCCCTTTCCTCCTCTGCCCACCACCCACTCTACTACCCTAATAATGGAATCCCAAATTACTAAGACTCTCCTTGCTGACTTCCTCCTGCTCAACCCCTCAAGTGCCACCAAGGCATCCTGTACCACCAGCAGACTTAGAGTCCCCTCTGATGGAGTTAGGTACCTATGCCTCCTCCAGTGGTGCAGAGCAGTTTGCTGTCTGAATGGTCTGAAATTGGTCGAACACTTCTGGCTGCCCCTGCCACCCTTCCCCCTGTCCTTCCCACCACCTGCAGTCCCCTGGGCCAGTGGGCCTCTGGGAGAGCGGGGTGTGGGGGTAGACCTCAGCTGAGCTGGTGTCACAGCCGAGATATCTTGTCTGTTGCTGATACCAGCTGAGCATGGAGCTCCGCAAAGGTCCTGCAGATAGGGTAGTATCCCTTCCTCTGGAGCATAACCCTGGAGAAGTGCACCCCACAGTCTCCACAATTGACTACCTTCCTGCTGTACCTCATCTCCACACTGATACTATGATACAAAAAGGCCTACCTTATATATGGAGTTCTGTTATATTTAGAGTACTTTCTACACCTCCCTTACTTAATCCTGCAACCCTTGGTTAATTACGTTATAAAATGGCAAGAAAAAATCTAGAAATTTCATTGGCTGAGAGATGTCACATGACCATGCAGTAAGTCTAAAAAAACACATGGTCACAGATTATAATTTTCCTCCCCAGAAAAACCTAGTTAGAGTCATTTTATAAGTGTAATAAGCCGCTCCAGGGTGTGCATCATGGGGTTTCAATGCTCTTCCCAATATACATTTATATATGTATAATATATGTACATAAATATAAAAATTCAGAAATATATAACATTCTGTTTCACTTTTATTATCCAACTGCAGCAAAACTAGAACTCTGTGACAGGAAAGCTGTTTCTTAGTAACAGCCTGAGTCTAACTAGAAATGTTTTCAATAAATGCTTTAAAAATGTAAATTCAGATTTAAAGGTAAGCCTCTCATAGAACCAAGTTGAACATGGATTAATTCTCAATTATTTTATGGTTGCCTTCCAGAGATGGCACTTAGGAGTCGAGTAGCAGGAGCACGCTTAACAGTCTGTGATCTATAGCGGCAGAGAGCATCAGAGTGAGCGGCAGAGAGAGACAGAGACATGGAGCAGCGCACCCCCGCAAGTCATCCACATCACCAGGAGCGCTCCCTTACACAATCTCTGTACTCTCTCAGTCTCTCTCTGCAGGATCACAGCTATGGCAAGTAGTGACTGTCAGAGACCTGGGGGAGGGGTATTCGCGGCTCTAAGAATTGATCCATGGTTCCTCCGCAGAGCGACGGCCGTGTGCTTCTCAGTATACTCTTGGAGTTCCGTAGTGTAGAGAACTGAACAGAAGAAGGCTTTACAGAAGTGGAAGTGAAAGCAGGCTTACACTGTAGGGGAGTAAGCAGAGGTTTGGGGCCTTGGAGGTCGAAATCGGTCAGAGTGCATGACTTGCTGTGGCGAACCCGGCTGGCAATCATCAGTGCTGCACGGACAGAGATCTTACAGGGACCTGCAGGTCAGAGGGAAGAACAGTACAGACGTGGAAGGGGTATAGGGAACAGGGTCATTGCACAAGGGGCACAGAAGAGACAGTGAGCTGCAGGTGGCGGAGACCACGAGCCATGTAGGCTCACTGTCGGATGGAGCCGGTGAGAAAGTTACAATTGGACGGAGTCATAATATGGATGATCCCGGTTTAGTTGCTTGCCCTCATCTCACTATAAATTAATTTTATAAAGCTGTGAGGGAGTAGTGCTATCAATGGTCCCGGTGTGGAACTCGCCACATTAGTGTGCTGCCGCTTGGCAAACAACTTGCCGCAGCAATCATGGCTCCTACTTGCAAACGGGCTGCAGCAGTCATCAGGGCAAATCTTCTCATGGCTTCCACTTGCCATGTTACAAGCACATTAATCCACTCGAGAGCGTGGGTCTACTTAAGAATTAATCCACGCCTGGGTGGTTGAAGGCACTCTGCCCCAACCCCCCCCAGGCGTGGATTAATTCTCAAGTAGACCCAGGGTTTCGAGTGGGTTAATGCTTACTTAATCAAATTCATAATTACTAAATACATATATAGATGAACAGGGTTCTGAATACTTGTAACCCTATTTTTTTATTGCTCTACTTTGTACACTTTGTGCTTTAACCCTAACAGATGCATTAACATAGGTTATTGCAGTTACCTATATATTGGATATACAATGGCCTGACTCAAAATGTACATTTTATTTTTTTCAGTGTGGGGGAACAGGACCAAAACTTATGAATGGGAGAGCCATGAGTGAGTTATGAATGTCCTGCCCCCTCCCAAGTGATGCTGAACTGCGTATTTTGAGGCAGACTATTGCATATTTAATTTATACAACATCAGTTCACTAGTTCAGGGTTTTAAATAAGCTGAAAAAAATGATTAGCAGTTTGACGCGTGAAAGTGTTAATCAGTTGTGAAAATGCATAGTACTTGGCACAGTCTGATTAGCAAAATTAAAAAAAAATTATATAGTTTTATTAATGTTGTGTATTGTGTCATTGATTCACTCAAAAAATGGTTAGCAATCTACTGCTAAGCATTTCTGAAAATGGTTAGCATTACACCTGTAACCTCCCTCCCACTTTACTGGTAGCACTTTAATATACTTTAGCAGGATAAATACTTTTAAAATTACTTGCTCCAGCTCGAACACTTTAGGGGCTTCCCTCGAGTAGGCAGCAGCTTCAGTCCAGCACAGATAGCAGAATCCAGAAAACTACCCTACTCCCCTCCCTGTCTAGGGGTTTTGAATGATATATATGTCTCTGGGAAAGGGGCGGGGTACCATTTTGACTGTAAGCACATTCGAAAGGGAGTACAAAACACAGTACCTTTAAATTGTAGAATCGGGTTCCTCTTGGTGACGGTTCAAGCGCTTTCGAAGTGCTGACTTGCTGTTGGCTTTCTCCTCCCCAGCACCTTGGGTTGTCGCAGGCTTCAAAAGACAGGCTGTAAAATAGTTTAAGCAAGCAGCAAAGCAACACAATTTCTTCCCAAAGCGTTTTAAAATAATTCAGTTCCAAACGATTTAAAATGCAACAAGCAACATTTATTTCTCTTCAGAAGAAATGCTCAAGCAGAAACAACATTTTCTGAGGATCCTCAAATGATTTCTAGCACAGTTCCATATTTTCTATGGCACTTGGCCATGGCACAGACTTGGAGGACTCAGGATTTGAACCTGGGTCCTAGCGACCTTTTTTCCTTCCATTTCGAGCCAAATGGGCTCAAATTCCTGTTAGCAACATTCTCTTTTCCCTTAACACTTCACTATTGACAACCCGCCTGTGGGAGTGGAGGTGCAATTACTTTAGATGCAGGTATACTTTCCTCTCCAGGGAGGGAGGGGGTATGATGGTACACGTTAAAGTCACTTCCAGTCCTTTCCACTAGTGGCCACCCAAACTGAAGATCCACGGGCAGGGTTCTCGCAAACCAGGGGCCCAACTCTTCCCTCACAGCAGTCCCAAACATAAGCAGCACAGTGCCTTTAAGTGGACATGGTCAGGCAAAGGGGTATCTGTCACCTATCCCACCGGAGACATCACTGCCACCTCAGTCTGCAAACGGGCCCTCCATGGCAGCCACTCTCTCAACCTCTTGGTGGAGCCTAGCAAGCTCCTCATGATCCCTCAGTCGTTGCTGCGCCATCCTTCTGCAAGCTGTTCCCTCATCTACCGCTTTGGGGGAATCCCTCTTCCACTTTGGGAACCAGGGGGCAATCTCCCCACCCTGGACCCGGGCTTCTCCAGCCCTGATTGTAGGCCACCCCTACGTGGGCCTGTGAGCAGGTGCCCACTCCTCCTTGAACACTCCTCACTCCTCCTCACCTCTTGGCTGACTCCCAGTTCCGCCAAGTGGTGCTTTTCAAACAGATGCAGCGTGAGCCTGAGGCGGGAGCTCAGCAGCACGGCAGCAGCTCACCCTGCGTGATGCTGACTGGGCATCTTCACTAGTAACCACCCATTGGCACAGGGGTTACACTTCCCCAAAGAAATGCTTCACCTCCTGGGGAGGGGAAGCCATCTCCACCCTGGCTAACCATGGCTGTTGTACACCATGGGATAATGCGCACTCTCCCACAGGCCATCACATCCAGGCTCCACCAGGCTGACTGCATAAGAGCAGTCTAAATAGTACTAGGTGGGCAAACCCACCTGCCTGCTGTTCTCTGGCTCCACTAGGAGCATGGCTACTCGACCCGGTTTCATCAGCAATGGCTGTTCTACCAGGCCGGCGTCCCACCCCCCAGGGACACCCCTATTATGACTGTTTCCGGCTTCAATTTTGTTCCTCCTTGGACCCTTCAGCAGTACCCAACTGGGCCTAAATTGGCACCCCTATACTTACTATTTATGGCTCCAATACTGTTCCCCATTGGACCCTTTTACAGTACCCAACAGGGCCTAAATTGGCACCCCAAACACTTTTCAAAACAGCAAAAACATTTCCTATCTATCTTTTTAACTAACTGCTAGTAATATACTAAACTAAGCTAAGCTACACCACCGGGGTGGCAGGCTAATCTCTAAACCTATTACTAACTGCAAAATACAGGTGGCTATCTTTAATCTGACTACACATTTTAGAAATATTGACCTGTCCCCCCCACACAGAAAATTCTAGCTGCTACTCTCACTAATCTCACTTACAACTACATCTCTATATTCTAACCTACTTGACAGTGGGAAGGGGAGCACACTTTTACCCATTTACTGTCCTTTGCAAACTGCCCAGGTGCACATTAAAGTCTATGGAGAACTGTCTTTATAATTTTAAAAGTCCAAGCAATCCTGACTTCAGCACCAGTGGGTAAGTGTGCTTAGTTACTGGGGGTCCCTAAGTAACATTTCCTAAAATTCCTAGCTAACTATTCAGACCACATTGCAAATAATTCTAACTGAAATGGTAAATAAGAGTAAAAAAAAGTTACAATTTTGTAAAAACTGGGGGGAAAAAAATCAAAACACTATCTAAAAGTTCTTGTAGAGAGTTTTTAATTTTTTTTTTTTACCAACACAAGGTGATCAGGCCAATGTCCATGCTTAAGGCAGTTGTTCAGATTTTTATGTCCATGCTAAAGGCAACTGTTCAGATTTTTTCAATTTCACTACAAAACAACAGTTAAGAGTAGCAGTAGTCCTCGGATGCAGTCACTTGCAATGCCAGGGGGTGTTTGGGCATGTTAAGTTGCTTTGGGTTTCTGGGGGGTGCGGTATTTAGCTACAGGGTCCTCTGGTGCAAAATAGAAACAAGAGTCAGGTTTGGTGCACTCTCCCCCTTGGCAGTCGTGGCTCACAACAAAATACTTTAGCCTGTGTCCAACTCTGTCCTGCACAAGTGCAAACGTTTTGAATAAAGTGAGTCCTTCCCAGGCTGAAGAGTTGCACGTGGTTTGAGCTATTCTGTTTACCTTGGTCCTATCATAGGCCGGGTCTCTGATGCCCACTTGGTTCCTAAGATGCACCTTTTCCACGGTTCCTTGGAATACCCAATCTGACCTCCTGCATTCAATTAAGTCCCAAAGTCTCTCACTGATTTAGGGGTAATAGGTTCCAGGGTTCTCTAGTTTGAGGTAATGCCTCACCCATCTTTCTGCCTGACTCCAGTTAGGCAAAGACCTGATGCTTGGCCGTGGGGCCACTCCTCTCGGCAACCACATTCCTTCCCTGTAGTTTATCACCGTAAGGTCCAGCTGATGTCTGGCATCCATGTCAGTTAAATGTCTCTTGCATACTTCTGGGAGCAAGGGGGGTGAGTTCAAGAATTCCTAGAATCGGCTTTGCATATGGCTTTGGAATATCCCTTTCTATAACCATGTCCTCAAACACTCGAGTGTTACCTTCATCTGGCTGGTCATAAATAGAAACGGCTTCCATAGATCTGGTAACACTTTCTTCATCTGACCCCTTGCTTTCTTCTACAGCTTCAGTGACCACATCTGAATGGCCAGGGCCAGTGATTTCTTCCTGCGCCTTGGGGAGTGGGGAACACAGTTTCAACGGCTGAGCTTCTTGTAAGTTCTTAGGCAAGGTTTTCGCCCTCACCGTGGGTTCCTGGGTGGATCTGGTTTTAGATGGACTTTTCTTGGCTTCCTGTTCACCTCGCATCACACCCTCAGGTGGGCCTGACTGCTCAGTCACATCCCTCACGTAGCCTGCAGCAGTATTGCGAATACATGAGACCCACCCTCGGCCCCTCCCTCTGCCACGGGGAAGTTCTGGGGCACTCGGCCGCTGTACAGGGCTGAGCAGACAACTAGGCCCTGGTACCACCTCTAGCTCTGTTGCTTTCTTGATGACCACGACCTCCTCCCACTGCTCAGATGGCTCCACAGTTGTGGCCACACTTACCGCAGGGGACAGTCTTCCAGCCGAATCCGGCCACTGCCAGGTTGCAGGAGTTGGTGGCTCAGAAGCCACGTACTGTCTCTCTTGCTGCTGCATTTCGGCAGGTTTCACCACCCTGGGAACATTCCCACAAGCACATGACACACAGACCGGCTACCTCATAACCCCACTTCCACATTGTCCACAAAATATGCATGACTCACCCAAACTGCTCCTTTCCACAATGCTCCATAGCCAGTTGACCAGTCCTTCTGGAACATTGATGGTCCGACCTATGAATCCAGGGGCATAAGCCATACTTGCTCTCACAAAGTTCAGTGTAGCAGATTAATCCACAATGATTTGCCTGCACAAGTGTCTCTTACTGTAAAGATTTTATTTTAATTCTTCCAGTCAGCAGAACTTTTCTTCTTTCAGCAAACTTCCCCACCATTGGGTGGTGGACACTTAAAACAATTCAACTCTGATAGCAACACTCCTTTCTCCTCAGGGGTTTCTAGCAATCTGGGCCTCAGACCACCTGACCTTCCTTTTCTAGTGCTGCAGCTCATTAAATGCGTCCACTAGTCAAATCGCTTCCTTTTCTCATTAACATTCATCACATTTTGTCCTTCATGTGAGGAGGTGCCATTTTATCTCCTCACAATGCAATAAAACAGTGCTTAAACTTCCAACACAGGCTGCGGTCCTCCAACATTCCAGTACTGCATAACTGCCATCCCTCATGCCAGGTAGATGCTTTGCGCTTATTTTCAGAATCCCGGACAACAGCCCCTATTTTTGTAACCTACCTCCCACTTTACTTTACTGGTGGCACTTTAATATACTTTAGCATGATAAATACTTTTAAATTCACTCGCTCCAGCTCGAGCACTTTAGGGGCTTCCCTCGAGCAGACAGCAGCTTCAGTCCAGGCACAGATAGCAGACTCCAAAAAACTACCCCAGTCCCCTCCATGTCTAGGGGTTTTGAATGGTATATTTGTCTCTGGGAAAGGGCCGGGGTACCATCTTGACTGTAAGCACATTCGGAAGGGAGTACAAAACACAGTACCTTTTAATTGTAGAATTGGGTTCCTCTTGGTGACGGTTCGAGCTCCGTTGAAGCGCTGACTCGCTTTTGGCTTTCTCCTCCCCAGCACCTCAGGTTGTCACAGGCTTCAAAAGACAGGCTGTGAAGTAGTTTATTAAGCAAGCAGCAAAGCAACACAGTTTCTTCCCAAAGCATTTTAAAATAATTCGGTTCCAAATGATTTAAAATGCAACAAGCAGCATTTATTTCTCTTCACAAGAAATGCTCAAGCAGAAACAACATTTTCTAAGGATCCTTAAATGATTTCTAGCACAGTTCCATATTTTCTATGGCACTTGGCCATGGCACAGACTTGGGGAACTCAGGATTTGAACCTGGGACCTAGTGACCTTTTTTCCTTCCATTTTGAGCCAAATGGGCTCAAATTCCTGTGAGCAACATTCTCTTTTTCCTTAACACTTCACTTCACTATTGACACCTCACCTGTGGGAGAGGAGGCACAATTACTTTAGATGCAGGTACACTTTCCTCTCCAGGGAGGGAGGGGGGTACGATGGTACGCATTACAGGCACTCAGTCCTTTCCACTAGTGGCCACCCAAACTGAAAATCCACGAGCAGGGTTCTCTCAGCACTAGGGGCCCAACTCTGCCCTCTCAGCAGTCCCAAGCAGCACAGTACCTTTAAGTGGACATGGTCAGGCGAAGGGGTATCTGTCAGCTACCCCATCAGAGACATCACTGCCACCTCAGTCTGCAAACGGGCCCTCCATGGCAACCACTCTCTCAACCTCTTGGTGGAGCCTAGCAGGGTCCTCATGATCCCTCAGTCATTGTTGCTCCATCCTGCTGCAAACTGTTCCCCCATCTACCTCTTTGGGGGACACTCTCGTCCACTTTGGGAACCAGGGGGCACTCTCCCCAACCTTGACCCGGGATTCTCCAGCCCTGACTGAGCCTGCAAGTAGGCACCCGCTCCCCCTCGAACCTCCCTGCCTCCTCCTCACCTCTTGACTGACTCCCAATTCGCGCCAAGTAGCACTTTTCAAACCGAGACACGCGTGCGCCTGGGCAGAGCTCCAGCAGCAGCATTAGTATTACTCCGTGATGCCAACTGGGCATCCTCACCAGTAACCCCTGATTGGCACAGGGGTTACACACCGTTCTGCTTAATATTTTGCAATGCTATACCAGCTATTTAAAACCCTGCTGGTTATACCTTTTGAACCTGCTGTTTGTTTTAAGATTGTACCGTTTCTCTTTTACTTCAGCTGCTGGCTTCAGTGCTGCACTAGGTGATTCTTTCCTCTTGACATGTGCCAACACACTGCACACCTGGTTATTAATGTACTACAAATATTATTAAACTTAACTAGTCAGAATATACTGTATGACATTAGTTCTATGATGTCCTGGAGTAATAAGCTGTAATGCTGTATTGTTCTTGTCCCCCAGGACCCCCTTGTAAATGAGTTGCTGCATCTCAAGAGTCTTTATAGTGGGGAGTGAAATGTTAACAAATAAATATCCTGAGTCCCCTTCCCTCTTTCTGGAGCCCTTGTACAAGAGCCCACGCCACTGCCATCACTGCCAGCTCTCGTTTGTCAGTGCCCTATCAGTGCAGACTTTGATTTCAGGAGCACAGTGATGCTCAGCTAATTTGAGACAGCCTTCCTTCCCTCACCCCCATGCTGGTCAACAAATGAATATCCAGCAACTAACAGCAATATTGTAATTTCAAATCCTAGCATGACCACCCATACATAGCTACAAACTTTAAATGTCTTAGTGTGGAAGGATCTAAACATTAGTAAACTGTCACTAACCTGGACTAGACTACCGCGCCTGTAATTTGTTGCTTATTTACTGCTAGCTCTTACTTATGTTTCTTTTCTCTGCAGCCCCACAAATATGTCAAAGGTAGCGCTGAAGATCATGACACCTGTCATTATCACAGTGTTTGTAGGAGCACTGTATCTACATGCCAAGCAGGTGGAGTCTACGGCCAGGCTAGACTTTCTCTGGAAACTGCAGGTAATGTTTTTCTGGTTGCGGTAAATATGAAGAACATATAACAAACCTGCACTCATTCTCTTACACAAAATACTTTGAGTCCAGTTTATCTCAACAGAAGCACCGGACCATGCAGAATTTACAAAACAGCTGATGACCAATGCAGAGTTGTAAGTAGTGGTCCACATTATTTGCATAAGCCACTTTGCACTGGCACAAGTATTGCAGCTCAGTTGATTCTGCACTGAAAAGGAAGTGGGGCAAAAAAGTGAGTGAGTGAACGAGTGAACAGGGCCGGATTAAGGCATGGGCCAACATGGCCCAGGCTTAGGCCCCTGCCAGCCAATGTGCCCCAGTCCTAAGTGGATCATCCTGGCTACAGAAAGCAGACTCAGCCAGTCTAACTTGTTATCATTCTTGTGTGGGACAGTTCAACCTACTCTGTGCAGCAAATCACTGCTGTTAAAGCACCTATTAACACCTCATTAACAAATTAACACCTCTGGCCATCTGCCCCATCTGGAAAGGAAATTTAAGATGTTCATTGAGGCTTTCTCCTCCATTAGGCCACACCTTTGGAACTGTGAGCTATCAGCATCAGGACCAGTCAGAAACTTTTTGCTAGCTGGGGACCAACCATAATGACGTGCAGCGTCAGCATGTGTATAACGTGGGCGACCCTAACACTCCTCAGTTCTTTCTCCTGCCATCAGACCTGCTGAGAAAGAACATTGAAATAGCCATTGCTGTTTATTTTCTGTTAAGTATTTTTTTATTGTCAACTCTGTGTGCCACTGAAGGACAAAGAGCCTTTGTTCCAGTATTGTTCCTGCACCTACAAAATCTATAAGGGCACTCACACAATTTGTGTGTGTGTGTTGTTTGGGCCTATCTCACAGTGTGAGAGCCTGCGAGATTTGCCAGAGTTTTAAGGCAAGCTGTTGGACAGCCTTAGAGACCTGCCCCACCCAAAAAAGATTGAAAGCCATGAAAAAGGCTGTGGTTCCCACTCCTTCTTCTCCCTCACCATCAACTGAGAAAAGTTAGTTGAAGTCAAAAGAAGGAGAGAAAGGAAGGTCATCATAAATGGCCTCCTCTTCTTCCACCCATAAGCACAAAGATAAGGCTACTTCACCAGTGAGGTCCAGGTAACTATTTAAATCAGGTATGTCCTTGTCTGTGCCCCCTCCGTTGGTGTTGATCACAGCCCCCTTGATCGTCACTGAGACACCAAGGTTGGGCCTTGGCTCAGGCACTGCTGTACCTACTATGGATGGTATGTTCCCACTGTTGTCAGGCTCTGGCCCTTCAACACAGGTAGTCCTGCATCCTTTTCAGGGTGCCATCAACTCTTAGGATGTGCTGGCATCATTTTCAGAATGATAAGTCGCCTCCTACTATCAGTACCACCGGCGGTAGTTTTGCCATCGACAAGGCCACCTGTACTAGGGCATTTGTCAATGGATTCTAGAAGCATGTCAGCGATTCCTATATCTCAGCCCCCACCGGTGTGGCTGGCTCCTTCTGTGGCTCCCGTCATTGTTCAGGAAGATGATGACGGGGTCTTAATCTAATCCTAACCTCATGAACATTGAGGGGGATTTAGAGGAGGAATGTGAGGATGAGGGACACTTTGAGGAACGGACTATGCCTTGCAGCTCCACCCTTTCAACCATTTCATCCTGCAGTGAGGACTCTGTGGTTTACACACCTAGCTCTCCTGTGAGGATCCTTTTTTTCCAGCTGTGCTCCAGCAAATGCAGTCTGCCATGGGCTTTGCTGTGGAGGAGAAAGATTCCACTAAAAGGCAACTTACTGAATTTTTGGAGGTCCCTTGCATACCTTCCATTATAATTCCTCATGTATATCCTGCTTCAGAGGATGCTACCTTTGCTGCTTTGCACAGGCCCAGTATCCTGCATGCAGTGTTAAGGAAGGCTGATAAAGCAGTACCCTGGTCAGTCTATTAAGCCTTATTATGCTGCACAGCCTGAAACAGACTCTGTAGTCATTATGGCTGCTGCTGATCATTCTAAGGGCCCCTAGGCACAAGAGTACTTTACCTCAGATAAAGAATCTAGGAGGTTGGATGTAATGGCAAACACATTTATGCCTCAGCATTCTTAGGCCTGCGGAGTGCTAATTACGAGGCCATATGGTAAAATTTATTTAAGTCTTTGACAACCGTGTAAGTGCACTGATCTGGAGGACCGTTTTCAGGCATGACACAGGCCACAACACGCTGTGAACAGAGAGGAAAAACATTTATACAGTGGATAACAAATTGAGTAGTACAGTAGTCATTACCATTAGGTGGTGCAGATTACAAGGTAAGAACAGGCAGGCAGGAAATATACAATTCAATAAAAAATTCACAGTTCCTCCACAGGAGTTGGAAATAACTGTACAGTATATTACAACAGAATAAAAGACAGGGCAAAGTGGTGCATAAAAACAAACAAAGACACAGTGATGTGGACAAGGAACCCACATAAACAGAGCAGGGATGAGTACAGGGAGGGTGGGATTAGACAGGACACAGTGAAATGGGAGAAAGTGCTTTAGGAGATCAGGCAGCAGAGAAAGGAAGGTGGCTGGTGGTGGGGGGGGGGTTAACTAGGAGAGCATAGGCACATGGCCTCATCAAGCAGCCAAGATTTGAGACATACCTTGGAATTGTTATGGGTGACCAGGGAGCAGACGGGTGCAGGGAGACTGTTCCACAAAGTGGGAGCAGTGACAGATAATGATCCCCCCCCCCCATGGCAGTAGAGACTATAGGGATTTCCAAGAGGGGGACTGAGGATGCACGCAAATATCTTGTAGGAGTATGGGCCTTGAGTAGAGATGCATACAGGAAGGCATCACCGCATCTGATAGTGTTGTCAGTAATGCGCCCAGTGCATAGTCAAATCTGTGGGGGAGCGGGAGCCAGCCCATTGACCAGTAGAGGTGGCAGTGGTGGGTGGAGTAAGGTGCCAGGAGAGCGAAGTGGCAGATATTGTTATATGTCAAGCAGAGGTGTGCACGCAGGGCCGAGGACATGCATGAGTAAATAGGGGAGCAGTAATCAATAATGGGTAATAAGTTGGCTTGGGCAATGGCTAATCAGGCTTCCTGGGTCAGGTACAGCTTTTGTCCTTAGGCCGCCCCATGTTTCTGGTTTATCCAACATATGCCGGAGGTGACATGGCCCGTGTAGGAGAGGGAGGGGTCCAGGGTTATCAGAATAGCCTATGGAAGTCTGCTCATACTGCAGCACAGGCTTTACCTGATGGTTCTACCAAGACTGACTTGCTTAAAACCTTGTCAGTCAGTTCTGACATTGGCAAACATCTACTGCAATTAGCATGTGATGTGTCAGATGCCTCTTCCAGGGCTTCAGCATCTCATATTTGCACTAGACGTTATGCTTGGCTCAGAGTAGCTGGTTTTTCTACTGATGCGCCTTTGCTCATTTTAGGGGGTTCTTAACTGTTAGGAAGTGATGTTGAAGATGCACTTTGTGGCCTTCAGTCCTTTAAAATGGCTTTAAGGTCTGTGAAATCCCTTTACCCTATATGAAACAGAGGGCATGGAAGGGGGATCTTTTCATAGGCCCCTTGGCAGAGGTAACCTTACATACCATCAGCAGGGCTGTGGCAGAAGTGGTGGTCCCCTTCAGTGTCCCCTGTGTCTGCCTGACTCTTTTCCATCTCTCCCCTCCTCCTCAGCTATTTCTTGCAGGGGTGAGAGTGGGGGGAAGGATCTCCCTGCATTTGCAGCAGTGGCGGGAGATCACTACAGATGAGTGAGTCCTAGAAATAATAGAAAAAACACATGCTCTGGAATTGATAGAAACCCCTCCAGATCATCCTCCATCCCATTCCTCTTACCCTCTGGGTGACTTGTTCCTTCTGAAAGAGGAAATCCAGACCCAGTTTCAAAAACTTGCAATAGAATTGGTTTCCCCACAAGACAGAAACACAGGGTTCTATTCCAGATAACTTCTAGTTCCGAAATGGACAGGAGATCTACGCGCTGTACTAGTTCTCAGAGACCTCAAGTCTGTACATCAAATACAAAAAGATTTGGATGGTGTCTCTGCAAGCCCTGTTTCCCCCCCCTCTTGCAAATAGCGGACTGGCTTTGTTGACTGGATGCATACCTTCACATCAAGATCAGAAAGTGCCACAGGCAATACCTCTTCTTCATGCTGGACGGCAAGCATGATCAGTTCAGAGTGTTGACCGTTTGGCTTATTCTCGGTGCTGTGGGTCTTTACCAAATGCTTAGCAGTGTTGCGGCAGCCCTTTGCAGGAAATGGCTTTATGTCTTTACTTATCTGGATGATTGGCTCCTGAAGGCCAATTCCAGGGAAGTTCCTTTTCACACCCTTTCCAGAACAAGACAACTGTTTGAGGCTTTAGGGATCACAATGAACATTCCAAAGTCAGTGCTGATGCTGTGCTGTGCTAATGCTGCGCTAATGCCTGCAATAAATTGGGGCAGTTCTGGGCACAGAACAGGTGTGTTCCTTTCTTTCACAGGACAAGGCAGACACCCTTATTGCTCAGGCACACTTATCTACAGATGCCACTATGTCTCTGCTAGGATAATGTTACGTCTCCTGGGCCTGATGGCTGCTGCCATAGTAACAGTGCCATTTGTTTGGCTTCATATGCAAATCCCACTCTGGACACTCAGAGTATAGTAGGATCAGCTTACGGATGAGTTAGAACAAATGGTCCTTGTCATGCACCCTCTTCATCCAGCACTACTGTGGTGGATGGACTGCAGCAACTTACACAAAGGCATTCCATTCCTTGTACCAGCTCTTGTACAGATCCTCACCACAGATGCCTCGGGCAACGGTTGGGGTGACCATCTCAGATCCTTCTAGACACAAGGGTCCTGGAGTAGTGTGGACGCTGATCTATACATAAATGTCTTGGAAATGAGAGGTGTCCTATACAGCCTCCGGGCATTTAGATTCATCTCTGCCCTGGTCCTCTGTTAATTCAGACAGGCAATCTCATCCCTGCTTAACAAAAGAATAGTGGGACATCTGGAAGCCATTGGTGCCCAAGACCCTAGGCAACATGGTTTCACAGAAGGCAAGTCATGTCAGATGAATCTGATATATTCTTTTGACTGGGTGAAGTAAATCGGGGGGAGGGGGGAAGTGTACTACCTCGATTTCAGAAAAGCCTTTGACACCGTCCCACATAAGAGACTGGCTAACAAGATGGGCAGTCTAGGCATGGGAGGTAAAGTGGTATACTGGGTTAGGAACTAGCTAATGGACAGGGGGCAGAGGGTGGTGGTAAATGGCGTACAATCTGGGGAGAAGGGGAGTGAACACCCTGGAAGTGGAGACCCTGATGAGGATAATCCACTGGATGAGTGGGCAGTAGCTGGAGGCAGACCTACTATGCAGAGAGGCAGAACACTGGTGCCAGGTGCTCGCAAGGTCCCTGACGGACAGTTTGGATAAAGAGTCGGAGGAGAATTTTTCGTGGGCTCAAGTTTGAGGAGGACCCCCTGACTGAGCAGGATATTCCTTTATTTCCTGTGTTCCCAGGATGTTACCCGTTGGAGGCTGGAGATGCAAGTATGGAACTTGAATGTGAGTCCCCAGGTAAGACTATGCCTAGTGATATTGTGCTGGGGTTGAATACTCCAAGCAAGCAGGAAGAAGAAGCCTGTGAGGCTGAATGGACTTTTCCTTGTATTGATGCAGCTAAATCTAGTAACAGTATTGACTGGGGTATACTGCAGGCTAAATATGCTAATATTGCTAAAATGTTACAATATGTTAAGATCAAGAAGGTGGTACATGTGTTTTATTTTTTTTTATGAAAAACCTACAAAGGAGGAGGTGGGTGGAAAATGGATAGGAACCTGTGTTGGGGTAACACCTAGAGTGTCTACCCTCAGGTGTCTGTATCAATAGCAAGTAAAATGAATGACTCAAGAGACATAGTGGGTTTATGTAGAGGGGTTGAACCTAGGACTGGGCCCCTGCTTAAAACTGACATGTCTGGTGGGGTTGGAGTAGATAATTACTCACCCCAGAGAAAGTCTTTCTATGGTACTAGACTTTACAGCCATCCTGATTTTTGGTTAAGAAATATGACAGACTTTCCCTAAAAGGAGATGGGAAGGTACCGTTAGTCTCTGTTGAGAAATGTGTTAATGCCACAGGGTAAAGAATGATGATATCCACTATGTTTATGATAGAATGTTTATCGTTACTAGGGGCCCTGAGGCAGAGCTTCTGAAGATGGATGGGTGGAAGCTCCATCCCCTCCTTGGACAGGAAGGTGGTAAGCAGTCTGCAGTAACTGCTTTCCTCTTAAGGTGGGGGATATGTGACAGGGAGCTCCTGCCACTCTTGAGGACTGACCATTTCTTAAATCTGTTGCAACAGTTCTTCTATTTCTTAGCCTAATCTATCCTTTACAATTTCTAGTCCATAAGGTTGGCCACCCCCTTACCTTTCTTGATTATGCTATAGTGTCCTCTTTAATTTTCCTTTTCTCTCTCAGGTCCTCGTACAGGATGATTATTGTGGTGACCTCCAAGTGTATGTAAAAAAGGTTGTGTGTATTGTTTTAGGATTTAGTATGTAATAGCACTATGTCATAAAATACCTTGATGTATATACCTTATGTTTATGAAACCTGTAAATGTTGAAAATACCATGGCACTAGGTGTTTTTGATAATGGTAAAAAGTACTAGGTGATTATTATAACAGTTAAGTTAGGTGTGCTATTTAAAATGCATGTAAATTACTGTAAACTGAACAAGTCTGTAATGTCATGGTGATTTGCATATATCCCATGATGCTGTGCATTATAGAAGTATGTGTGATGTTGTGTTGCTTTGAAACTTGGCTTATTGTCAGTGCCCTTTGGGGTAACCCATGTTTTAGTGCTTCTGCAATGAGGTTCATTGTCTTTAGCTAGTTTTTTCTATTTTTTTATTTGAGCCCCCACCACACAAGCAAACAAGGTCACATAGGGGTGGAGGCTGAATCTCAACTGCTAAGTTAGATCAGAGATCAGTGTTAGTAGGACTGGCTAAGTGCAGTGAAAGGACATACATAGTCTGTTGCTGCAAACTGATGTACTGAAGAAGGGATATGCCATTGCTTAAGGTTATCCGCTGCATTTTGAATAACATCACACAGAGATTGTGTGTTGAACTTGAAGTTCGGTGTCTGGTTCATGTGTTATCCCACAACCCAGCCACAATGGTCACAGGGAACAGCACTTCCCCACTTTCACTAAACACTACATTCGCAACATTGTCTTTCATAGATGTGCTGGTTTTGGACTTGCTGTACTGCAAGGCCTTCTGTCCTGATCACATATTAGACTGCCATCCTTCCAAGCTGCTTTGTACTCTTTTTGACTCATTCCAAAGGTGTGGGCCTAATGGAGGAGATACCCTTGATGAAGATAGAACACTTACGTAAGAACGTACTATAACAGTAGATCTTTAAGAGGATCTCCTCCATTAGGGCATAGTAAACCCTCTCCTTCCTCCTTTGCTTCTGAAGGAAGTCAGATGCTTTGCCTAAGACCTTTTTCCAAGCATCTTGTTTCCATTCCCATGTCTCTCCTTGTCTGCCTGGTACTGGTTTGGTGTCCTGCTTACTCATGGGAAGAGGCCCTTCGAGGCTCATCTCTGGCAGGGAACTGAGGAATGTTGGGGCCACCCACATTATATATGCAACGACACTGCATGACATCGTGGGCGGCCCCTGGCTAGCAAAAAGTTGCCCGGCTGCCAAAAAATCTCCAAGTGGCCCTGACGCTGACAGTTTATAGTTTCAAAGATGTGGCCTAAGGAGATTCTCTCAAAGATCTACTGTTACGGGAAGTTCTCATGTAACTGTACTTTGTCTGCAGTTGCTGTGGTGCCAGGTTCAACATAATAAACTTTAGAACATTCTTAAAAATGAGACCCATTTCCTAGCTACAGCATTCTGTCTGAGGCCAAAACTAACACCACTGTAGCTGCTTTTTTTTTAATTTCTGAACTGCTTGGTGTTGGTTGCTCAGAGTTGGTGGGCACTCTCAGTCCCAGCAGCTGCTGGGGACCCCAACTCAAGGGGTCTTGAGTCTGACCCAGTGCATGATATTAGTCTTAAAGATTTAATTTTTTTTTTTAGTTATTTCAATGTCTTACTGTGTCCTGTCTCAATATCACACAAGTTTGGCGTTCGCCGTGAGTCTGCGGTGACATGCCTGGCTTCAGGTGTCAGGTTTGGCCTCAGAAGTACAATCCACCATTCAGGACGTCCTCTTCCGGGGTTCGGTGTTGTTCGGTGGTGATGTCAAGGACATCAGTACCGGACCGAGAGAGAAGGGCACTGCTTTCAAGGAGGTCGACTCCATGTACAGAGCCCCTCAAGCACAGCGTCGTTCCTTTTCGCCATTGCACACGGCCTAAGGCGAAACCACAAGGAAAGTGGGCCAATAAACACCAGGCCCCTGCAGCTGCGAGACCCCACCCGCCTAAATGGGCTGCGGGTGCTCCAGCCGCGACGCTGCCCCACACCTCCTGACTCCTTCTCACCCTCTCCCACAGCCACTGGTCAACCCAGGGGAACCAGTAGGCGGGAGATTCTCCCTTCATCTGCCGGGTTGGGAGAGGATCAGTACCGACACTTGGGTCCTCCAGCTCATAGCAGAGGGCCACACCATAGAGTTTCTTCAGAAACCTCCCAGAAACCCCTCCCCCAGGTCGTCTTACTCCCTCAAACATCTTCTCAAGGTTCAGGAAGAAATATCCTCCCTTCTGTTGAAGGAGGCAATAGAACCCGTCCCTCCCTCTCTTCGGGGGATGAGTTTCTACTCCCATTTCTTCCTGGTCCCCAAGAAGACAGGAGACGTGAGGCCCATTCTGGACCTCGGCTTTCTAAATCTGTTTGTGGAGTATGGTAGGTTCAGGGTGCTCTCCTTACAGAGTCTCCTGCCCCTCCTTCGGCCTGGACTGTGGCTGTGCACTCTGGACATGCAGGATGCATACCTGCATATCCTTATCCGCCCTTCCCACCGCAAATACCTCCGGTTTGCTTTCCAGGGGCACCACTACCAGTTCAAGGCCCTCCCATTTGGTCTTTCCTCGGCCCCGCCCCCCCGAGTATTCACCAAATGTCTTTCAGTGGTGGCAGCCCACCTGCGTACCCAGGGAGTGCAGGTTTTCCTGTACCTGGACGATCGGCTCCCAGTGGCCCCATCCAGGGAGCAGCTCCTGCGTTCCCTTTGCCTTACCAGGCAGGTCTTTACCAGCCTGGGTATTACCATCAGCCAGGCCAAATCCCCTTTGATCCCATCTCAACGCATCCAGTTCATTGGGGCGATTCTGGACACGACATCCAGTATGGCCTTTCTACCCCTAGACAGGGTGGCCACACTCCAGGCTCAGGCAAGCTTATTGTCCTCTCACAGGCGGATTCCCTCCAGGTCGGTCCTTCGCCTCCTGGGGCTCATGGTGGCTGCAATTCCGACAGTTCCGTGCGCTCAACTCCTCATGAGAATCTCTCAGTGGACTCTTCGGTCTCAGTGGGATCAGTTGGTCAACGATTTGGACCAAGAGGTGCTAGTCTCGATCCCGATGATTTGGGATTTGCACTGGTGGTTGGTTCAGGAGAACCTTTGTTGGGGAGTTCCCTTCTGCCTTCCCCCCCCCCAAACACTGACAACGGACGCCTCGGGCGAAGGTTGGGGAGCTCATCTGGGATCCCAGTGCACCCAGGACTCGTGGTCCATACTCGACCGGACGCTTCACATCAACATGCTCAAGCTCAGAGTGGTGTCGTACGCTCTTCAAGCGTTACACCCCTTTCTGCTTCCTGGTCATCTGGCTGTCCAGAATGACAATATGAGTGTAGTCTGGTACCTGAAGAAATGGGGGGGACTCATTCCTACCCTCTTTGTCGGGAAGCGATGCGGGTCTGGAAATGGGCGACCCTTCACAACCTTCATCTCATGGCGGTCCATGTCCCGGGGGTAGAGAATTCATTGGCAGATCACTTGAGTTGATCCTCAGCACAACCTCACGAGTGGGAATTGGACCAGGAAATAGCAGACGGCATCTTCCTACATTGAGGAACCCCTCAGTTCGACCTGTTTGCGTCCCCACTAAACGCAAAACTGCCCACCTTTTGCTCGTTCGCTCCAGGGCGCGGGTGGCTCTGGAGAGACGCTCTGTCTCTCGATTGGAAGGGCAGATTTGTTTATGCTTTTCCCCCAGTTCTGTTGATTCTGAGGATCCTGCACAAGCTCAGCTCAGAAGGGGCCCATATGATTCTCATCGCTCCCTTCTGGCCCACGCAAGGTTGGTTCTGTCTTCTGCAACAGTACTCAGAGGAACCTCCGATTCCTCTTCCTTTTTCACGGCTTCTGTTGACCCAGGATCTGGGATCCCTGGTCCATCCGAGCCTCAGGTCCCTTCAGCTGCATGCTTGGCTCCTACAGACATAGCACAAGCCCTTTTTGGGGTTTCCCCTCAAGTGGCAGAGGTCTTGGTGGAGGCCAGGAAGCCGTCCACTCGCTCCATCTATGCCATGAAATGGAAACGGTTTTCCATTTGGGCTTCATCCAAAGACTTGGAGCCTTTCTCCTGCCCCATTGGGTGGCTACTGGACTACATGCTGTACCTCTTCGACCTGGGTCTCAGTCATTCCTCTTTGAAGGTTCACATGGCGGCTCTGGCCGCTTATCATGTTCCCTTTGGGGACAGAACTTTGGCTGAGCTGGAGGTCACGAAGACCTTTCTATGAGGGGTTCTTTATTTGAGACCCCCCATTCAGGTTTCTGCTCCTCCTTGAGATTTGAATTTCATTCTTGCGAAGCTTACGCTGCCTTCCTTTGAGCCGGCAGCCTCAGCAGAACTTAAGTTCCTTTTGTTGAAGGCTCTCTTCCTAGTGGTCATTACTTCCGCTCGAAGAATTTCTGAGCTTCAGGCCTTGATGTGCAAAATTCCATATCTGATTTTCCATAAGGAATGTGTGGCTCTGCGCACCAAACCTAAGTTTCTTCCTAAGGTGGTAGCGGAATCTACGTTGAACCAGTCCATTGAACTGCCTGCCTTTTTCACGCAGCACTGCAATCACGGGGAGTATCTTTTACATACCCTGGACGTTCACCGGATTCTGAGATACTACACCAACTGGACGAAGGATCTCAGAAAGACTGACCAACTATTTGTTTCTTTTGCCAGCAAAAGAGAAGGCAATGCTGTTTCCAAACAATGTTTGTCTAAATGGTTGGCTCACTGTATCACTTTCTGCTATGACAAGTATCACAAGACCTTGCCAGGTCAGGTCAGGGGTCACTCAACCAGGTTGTGTTACGGCCTCTGCTGCCTGTTTCAAGAATGTGTCAGTGGCTGATATTTGCACCACCGCAACTTGGACTTCTGTCCATACCTTTACGAAACACTACAGTTTGGACATTGCCTCTCATCGGAGAGCCAGCTTCAGGTTGGCTGCTCTGCAAGGACTTCTTTCTTAAGTCCTTCTCAGCCAGAGGATCTCCTATGAGTAGTTTCCTCCTCCCGTGTGCTTCTCTTTGTTCCAGACTGCTTGGGACTCAGTCCTATATGTAATTACCTACTGCAAGAGCCCTCTTGAAGTAAGATAGTACAGTTACGTAAGAACTTACCATAACAGCAGATCTTCGAGAGAGGCTCTTGCAGTAGGTAATACCATCCCGCCCTCCATCCCCCTAAGCCTTTTCAGCTCCTTTTCCAGTGAGAGAAATATCCGCTTCTCTCTCGTCTCGCCTTTTTTGACCTTTGGTGGGAAAGAACTGGAAGGCGGGTGTGAGGAACCGCCCCTTTATACCGACGTCGCCTGACACCGGTCATGAACATACAAACATGCGAAATTTGCCAGCAGATAAAGGCCTAGAGGTCTATCAAGTCTGCTCGAATGTGCAGCTAGCACCCCTTGTTCTTCAGCTGCCCTTCCCTTCCACCCTTCCCCTTCGTTGACCCTCCCCCTTGTCCTGTCCTATCCCCTTTTGAAGCAGTCTACTGTTCTACTGGATACCACTTCTGCAGGTAATGCATTCCACCCAGCCACCACCCTCTCTGTAGAAAAGTGTCTCCTCATCTCCCTCCTGAACCTTCCTCCCTCCAGTCTCATATCATGGCCCCTGGTGTCCTTCCCATCCCTTACTTTGAACAGCCCCTCTGTACCTGTCTTGTTTATTCCTTTCATGTATTTAAAGGTTTTAATCATGTCCCCCTGTCCCTTCTCTCCTCCAGTGAGTACATGTTCAACTCCCTCAGCCTCCTCTCGTATGGTAAGTCCCCCAGCCCCTTGATCAACTTTGTCGCCCTGCGCTGCACCCCCTCCAGTAACTTAATGTCCCTCTTCAGATACGGGCACCAGTACTGCACGCAGTACTCCAGGTGAGGTCTAACTAATGACCTATACAGTGGCAGAATCACCTCCTCCCTCTTCGAGGATATACCCCTTGCAATACAATCCAGCATTTTGTTGGCCTTTGCAGCTGCCTTCCTACATTGTGCCGAGTTGTCCATTGACCCCGTAATGAGCACCCCCAGATCCTTATCCTCCTCTGTCTGGGCTAGCTGCACTCCCCCCAGCTGGTAACTCCTCCTTGAGTTCTTCATCCCAAAATGCAGCACCTTGCACTTTTTGGCATTAAACCCCAGTTGCCAGGTGTCTGACCAGGTTTCAAGCTTTGCCAGATCATCCTGCAACCCCTGCCATCCCCCTAGGTCATCCACAACTGTTCCTACCTTGGTATCATCAGCAAACAGACTGATCTTGCTCTTGATGTCCCATGATATGTCTACAATGAATATCCCAAACAACACTGGTCCCAACACCGAGCCCTATGGAACACCACTCGTCACTACCCTTGGGTGTGAGAGCTCCCCACCCAACACCACCCTCTGTTGCTTTCCCTGAAGCCAGTTCCCTACCCATCTCACCAGCTTTGCACCTGCCCCTGTGCCTACTAACTTACTTCCCAGCCTTCCATGCTGCACCGAGTCGAATGCCTTACTAAAGTCCAGATACAGGACATCCACTGCATGGCCCCTATCCAGTTGCCTAGTTACCCAGTCATAGAACTCCACCAGGTTGGTTTGGCAGGATCTGTTCTGTATGAAGCCATGCTGTCTACTGTCCTGTAGTCCTTTGGCCTCTAGGAGGGCCACCAGCCTTTCCTTCAGGATAGTCTCCATTAGCTTACCCACGATGGATGTGAGGCTCACTGGCTTGTAGTTTCCCGGTTCATCCTTGGGGCCACTCTTGTGGAGGGGCACCACATGAGCCATCCTCCAGTCCTGAGGTACACACCCCGAATGTAGTGAGGCATTAAATAGGTCTGCCAGCTCCTTCAGTACCCTGGGGTGGATGCCATCTGGGTCTGGCGCCTTATCCACCCTCAGTGCCTTCAAACCCTCCCGAACTCAGCCCTCCATGATTTCCCCATCTTTCACCCCCTCCCCCCTGTTTCTGCCATTTCTCCCCCCTTGGGTGTCACCCCCCTCTTCTCTTTAGTAAATACTGAGCAGAAATACTCATTTAATGCTTTTGCCTTATCGCATCCTGCTTCCACCCAACCCCCCTCCTTCCTAATCCTTACTATGTGGTCCTTATAGCTCCTTTTCTCCCTGATGTACCTGAAGAAGTCCTTCTTCCCCTTCTTAATGCCTTGTGCCAGCCTGAGTTCCGTAGATGCCTTGGCTCCCCTTACTGCCCTTGTCCCCTCCTTCGATTCCGTCAAGTACTCCTCCCTGTCCTCCCCGCTCCCTGTTTTCTTGAACTTCCTAAAGGCAGCTCTTTTCCTCCTTACCTTTTCCATGACCTCCTTGCTCAACCAGCTTGGTTTCTTAGCCCTAGCCTTCTTGTTCTGGGCCTTGCAGCAGGTTTTGGTTGCCTCCACTAACCCCAGCTTCATGAGCTCCCACCTCTGGTTAGTGTCCATACTAGATTGAATACTGGCCAGGTACCCTTTTACCACTTCCCCCATCCTCCCAAAGTCGGCCCTCCTAAGTCCAGCAGTCTTGTGCCAGATTCCACTCCTTCCTTGCCCATATCCAATGTGAGCCATACTGAGTGGTGGTCACTCTCTGACAGCGGTTCCTCCACTGTAAGTTCTCTCACAAAGTCCCCATTTGCCATCACAAGGTCAAGGGTATTCCCTAACCTGGTTGGTTCACTGACCATTTGCAGCAGGAAGCTGTCCTGCAAGGCATCCAGCAGTACCTGCTCCCTTCTGTTCCTGGTTGTTGGGGTACTCCAGTCCACTCCTGGCATGTTGAAGTCCCCCACAATCACCACACTACCCTTCTCACAGGTTCTCCTGATCTGTCCCACTAGTGCCCTGTCTAACTCCTCCATCTGAGATGGTGGCCTGTACACCACTTCCATTCTAAGAATCCTATTCTTGGAATCCTGGATTTGCATCCAAATTGACTCCATACTACCCTCCTCCCCTTCCTCCCTTACACACTTCAGTCCTTCCTTCACATATAGTGCCACACCCCCTCCTTTCCCCATCACCCTGTCCCTACGAAATAACCTGTACCCTGGTACAGACAGGTCCCAGTCATTGTATTGGGTGGCCCATGTTTCTGTGATGGCTGCAATGTCCACCTCTCCCTCTGCCATGAGCACCTGTAACTCTGCAGTTTTCCTCCCAAGGTTCCTAGCATTAAGGGTAACCACCTTCCCCTCTTCCCCCCCTCCTTTACTGGCATCACCAATAGTATTTGCCATTTGTCCTTTGTCACTGTTATGGGGGGGTAAGCTCATATGGTTTCCCAACCTGTGGACTCTGCATGTCTCTTGCCCAATTGCCACCCCCCACTCCTAGTCACCTGATGTGGGGGCTGTCCCTCACCAGAGACTGCTAGCTAGAAATTTTTCCGTGGGGTCCTGACACCTGCCGGCTTCAGTCCTATATGTAATTACCTACTGCAAGAGCCTCTCTCGAAGATCTACTGTTACGGTAAGTTCTTATGTAACTGTACTTTCTGTATGCAGTATGTCCTTAATCACATTAGTAGTCCAGTATTGCCACATCTCTAGTGGGTTTACTTACCGTCTAAGAAAGGCTTCTGATGAGGATGGCGAGGGCTTGTGCAGTGTCAGCCAGACACATACTTGGTTAAAGACCGGTGCTGCCCAATGGCTCAGCTACGAATTCAAGTGGTGCAACCTCTGGACAGATGCACATGTTGTACATAGTTTTATATGTTTCGTTATATGGTTATTTGGTGATGGGTGCTGTGGAGACTATTCAAAGGGTGGAGGGGGGCCCAATACACTAATAGCATTAGGATGGCAGAAGGATTCATTATGACATATAATGTACTGGGCCTGAACAGCCCCATGAAACTGACTAGGGTGTTGCCGGACTTAAAGTATCTGGGAGCCATGGTTGCCTTTTTGCAGAAGACACTCCTAGCCCAAAGTGAGAGTGCCAAACTTAAAAGGTCATGGGCTGAATCAATGTACTCATCATTCCAGGTCACCCACTCAGGAGAGGCATGGTGATCCTGGTACATAGATAATGTCCATTGGAGGTTGAGAAAATAACTGAAGACCCAGAAGGGAGGTTTATATTTATTAAGGGCACCCTTGGCATGGCACATTGCACCACAGAAATCCTTTATGCCACAATCATAAGAGAGACAATCCCCTTTTCTTGCAAGATAAATTGGTCTCCTGGGTGCCTCCACCCACCAACTTGTTCGTAGTGGGCAGGCATTTTAATGGGATCATGCAACCCCGCTTCATCCTTTCCGGCAGGTTAGACCAAGAAGTGTCCCAGGTCACAATATGAATCAGGAGATTACTAAGAGAGCTGAGAGCTGGGGATGACCAACATCTGGCGCCATTTGTATCCCACTATGCAGGACTGAACCTGTTGTTCAGCCCCACACAATGCATGTTCATGCATTGACTTCTTCCTGATCTCTTTGAGCTGGGACCAAGCAACTGAGAATTGTAAAATCAAGATTATCATGCTTTTGGATCATGCTCCGGTCCAAGAGACCCCCAACTGGAGACTTAATGTCTCATTGCTTAATGACCCAAAATACATTTAACTGGTAAAGGATTACACAGAGAAATACAAGGTGCACAATCCCCCAGGTGCTGCCTCGGATGCTATCTAGTGAGATGGCCTCAAATCAGTAATCATAGGTCGCACCATACAGTTCAAGGCTGACAGGAACAAACTCTGGCCAGAGCTGGTACAGCTGCAGCTGAGGTCACGGAGGAACATGGCACTGTCTGCTGTGTCCAAGATGGCCACCGGAGTTCTCTGTGCATGCATGACAACTCACGCATGTGCACTGGGCTCCAGCAGCCATGTTGGATACAGTGGACTGTACCGCCGTGCCACGGGAGTTCAGTGCAAATGTGCAAGTCATCGCGCATGTGCAGAGAATTCCGCTGGCCATCTTGGACATGACGGATAGTGCCATGTTCCACCGATGGACAAAATAATGCAGTGGATGTGCAGTGATTGCTGTTCACCTCCACTGTTTAGAAGTCCATTCGGTATCTGGTAAGCTTCCTTTTCTCTACTGTGATCGCAAGACGTCTGCAGGGCTACGCCCACTGCAGCCATAAAAAGGACAGGATATGGGAGCAGTTGGCTCTGGCACAGGAATGTTTTGACCTGGAGGTGGAACTTAAAATAGTCCTAAATGATGAGCTCAAACAGCAGCTGGACAGCTGTTTGGATAATCTACACCGTTTCCTGGAGGTGAAAGTGGAGGGAGCTGTGTGGTATTTCCGTCAGTGGGTCTACGAATCAGGCAAAAGGGCTGGGAAGCTGCTGGCCTGGCAGCTGCATACAGAGGCAGTGAACCTTATGGTGCTTAGGTTACACAAACAGGGGGTGCCCAACTCCTTTAAGACCGACCCTGCAAAAATAGGCAAGTTGTGGGGGGACGTTAATGAGCAACTATACACCCAGGATAGGGTCAAAGGCTTCCAAGGTAAACTGGATGCCTTTTATGGTGGAGTGAAGATCAGCCTCCTCACAGAGGAGACTAAGGGAGGCGCTGGATGCTTCAGTCAGCCTGACTGAGATGCAGATGACCATCAGTCACCCAAAGTCCAGCAAATCTCTGGGCCCAAATGGACTAGCTCTAGAGTTCTTCAAAGCATTCAGAGATCTCCTAACTCTATCTCTGGGAGCCTTCTTTGGGGTGGTGCAGAGGGGTGAGGGGATCCACCCCCATGACAGTATGCCCACACATCAGTTATTCCAAAGCCCCAAAAAGACTCAATGTTCTGTGGGTAGTACCACCCTATCTCCCTCCTAAATATAGACTTCAAACTGTTCATGATGATCCTGGCTTCTAGGCTGCAGAAGTAGGCCAGGTTCCTGATTCACCCAGATAAAGCAGGGTTCATTAATGGTCGTCTCATCCATAACAACATAAATTGTCTGCTGAATATCCTTTCATGGCGGTGCCAACATCCTGAATTTGCACTGGTAGTTTTCATGGATGCAGAAAAAGCTTCTGATTGGGTGAATTGGGGAGTCCTCCACTGTACCTTGGAGGCGATAAGAGTGGGATAGGCATTCCGTACCAGTATAAAAACTCTGTGCCTCACCATAGGTATGGATAAAGGTTAACTCATTCACTCCACAGGAGCTCTTTGAGAGCTTCACCACTTGTCTCCTGTATACTTTTAACACTGTATCCTGACCCTTTCTAAGCAAAATCAATCCATACAGCATGCCACAAACAAATGCTAATACCTCATGAACTGTACGTGCTACACATAAAGTATGAGTGGGAAAGTAATTCAGCACAAAATTACCTTCCCAACGGTGTTATGCATATAATAATAAGCATTTTTTTCTACACTAGTCAAAATGACCTTTTTTTATTTTCTTGCACAAAAAAGGCAACGTAAGCCATGTTTGGCTGGGAAATATGTAACATATCAACACCAAATTAAGCATCCTTACATTAGATGTAGTTACAATAGTACATTTGTACTAAAAAGCTATTTTTTCTAGTATAAAACATGTATTTTTTCTCCATTTTATTCAAGGTGCTTAGGTGAGGCTTGATGGCCAAAATGTCTGCCATACACACCATGCCATAAACAAATGTGAATAACTCCTAAAGTGAACATGATACACACAAAGTATCAGTGGCAAAGTTGTTCAACACAGAGTTACCTTTCTAACATGCTTTGCGTTAGTTCTAATCAATTCTGGCTGGCAAATAATATTAAAACATATGGGTGACGTCTCTAGACGTTGCAAGGGCACATAGGAAGTCTGTAGCTGACTTCTGTATTCATTCTGGGACACACTGCAGTACATTTGCTGCCACCTACAGGCATGTTCTAGGAGGCAATGAGTTAACAGCATCCAGTCCAAATACTTCTTCCTGACGCGAGGTACTTGATAGGGGTGTCCCTTCTCACCACTCCTGTTTGTACTTTGTATAGAACCCTTAGCAATAGTGGTTCACCAGAACCCAGATATGAGAGGAATTCATGCCGGGGGAAGAGAACATAAGATTTAACTGTATACAAATGATTCTTTGTTCTTCATGACTTCCCTGGACACATCTGTTGCAACCCTCCTCTGAGAGCTGGGTCTCTGTGGGGACATGGCAGGCTGTAAAATTAATTATGATGAATCAGTGGCAATGGGACTGGGGGACAGCTTTCCCTGCTTTCTGCTCCTTCTAATGGGCACCCCGGAATGTGGTTTGATAGTTGGGAGATTGGATCACTCCTAATAGCTCAGAAGTCTTAGGACTAAACTATGAAAAACTATTGGAAGTTATCCAGGCCTTGTGCAGTGGAACCTGCTTTCCCTTAGTATAGGGGTCAGGATTGCCTCAGTGAAGATGAACATCCTGTTAAGGTTTCTGTCTTTCTTCCAGGCCCTCCCATGCAGAATCACAGAAAATTTCTGGAATTACCTTCAAAAGAGCCTGTTGCGGTTTGTATGGGCATCTGGTCAACACTGGATTAGTAAAAAACTACTAGTTCTCCCAAGAGATTGTGGTGGCCTAGCCATATCAGATTTTCACCGATATTAACTGACCACACAGCTGGCCCCTATTAAAGACTAGACTAAACAGAGGGGAGTCACAGGTGGTTTGAAATTGAAATGCAACAGCCTCTTCCAGCCCTACTGTTTGCTCTCCCTCACGTGCCTCTTTCAGCCCATATCTGTGCAGAAATGTCGAACCCATGGTCGAAGCACATGTTACGTATGCTTTAAAAGGTGAAATCCCTTCTGCAATCACCCAGTGCTATAGACCCACTTCTCCGTCATTATTGGAGATCAAAGTTTCATCCCACCATGGACTTATCCCAGATTTCGAAGATGGAATAGACTAGGCCCGACAAGGTACTGGTGCTTCATTCCTAGGGACTCCTGTATTCCCTTCAGGGAACTGCATTAGAAATTTGGGCTACCGGCACAGGAGTGCTTTCTGTATTTGCAGGTGTACCACTCTTTGACGACACAGGCCCTAGTACTGCAGGTTCTTAAGGAAATGTCACCCCTTGAGGATTTCTTGTACTGGGCAGCAGTGCTTACAGGAACAAGGGGCATGATTTCTAGAACATATCAAACTCTCCTTGGAAAAAGTCATCTAAGTTTGTCTAGCTCAGATCCCAGTGGGAGCAGAATGCACAAATCATAATTCCTGATGACACCTTGGCCAAGGCCTGGGAAAGGGGATGGAAAGTGATGCCCCCCCTTCCTGGCGGAGAGAATTCAGGTGGAAATGCCTTGTGAAATTCTTCCCCACTCCCACGCTTACCGCTCACTTCCAAAACGTATGTTACAGGAAATGTGGGGGGAGGGGATCTCCTATTACATATTCTGGGCTTGCCTGGCCCTGAGGCCTTACTGCAACCAGATGCATGCCAACTTGGCAGCCCTCTGAGGTTTAGCTATCCCAAATACGTTTGAACACTTAATCCTGGGTGACAGGGCACAGGATGACTTATTTCAGGCTTGTGTACCACAGCCATGAAGGGGGTAACAACATGCTGGTTGCGGGAGTATCCCCCTCCTGCAGACCTGGATAGATAGGGTGATGGGGATGAGCAAAATGGAGGGAATCACAGCTACCCTAAGATTAACCCTAGAGAAGTATAACACCATCTCTGGCAGATGGGAAGCCTGGGAATTTCTTCCCTGAGAGGAACCGGGTGATGGAATATAAGTACTTGGGAAGGCAGCAGGAAGCAGAAGTAAAAGCACAGGCACCAATAGGTGGACCTAAGTCAACCTCCAAGCCCTAGACAGTCGAATATAAGCACTTTACCCACAGCACCCACCACTTGTTATTGTTGTTTCTGGTTAATAAATTACATACTTGTTTCTTTGTTTGGCTGATTTAGGGAAACCCATAAGTTACACATACCTGACTTTAATCCTGCTGTGGTTAATTACCAATTTGTATTGTCGTTCCACTTTAATACATAGGCCACAGAAGAAAAAGAGGAGATGGAGGATATACAGGCCTATAACAGACGCCTCCTGCATAACATCCTGCCAAAGGATGTCGCTGCACACTTCTTGGCCCGGGAAAGAAGAAGTGATGAACTCTACTACCAGTCCTGTGAATGTGTCGCTGTCATGTTTGCTTCCATCAGCAACTTCTCTGAGTTTTATGTTGAACTAGAGGCCAATAATGAAGGGGTGGAGTGCTTGCGACTTCTCAATGAAATCATTGCAGACTTTGATGAGGTAAGAGTGATCTATTATCAGCCTTTCCTAACATAGAAACATAGAGGTTGATGGTAGATAAGGACCACAAGGCCCATCCAGTCTGCCCATTTCTTTTTCTACCTTATAAATGTGCCATCGGCCTTTGCTCTGTCAGTGGCCTATCTATTCATACTCATCTGTATTGCTGCCTTATGCCTATCCCATGCCTGTTTGAAGCCCTGCACTGTATTCATAGCCACCACTTCCTGAGGTAGGCCATTCCATGCATCCACCACTCTTTCTGTGAAAAAGAATTTCCTCACATTCCCCCTTAATCGGCCTCCCTCTAATCTCATGCTGTATCTTCTTGTCCTGCTATTTTTCTTATATTTAAACATGTTAGACTCTTTCACCTTGTTAATGCCCTTAAGGTGTTTGAATGTTTCGATCATATCACCTCTCTCCCTCCTTTGCTCAAGGGTATACATATTGTGCTCTGTTGGTTACCAAAATCTAAATAAATAAATCTGTCCTCATATGTCTTCTGATGCAGTTCCTACACCATTTTGGTTGCCCTTCTCTGGACTGCTTCAATTTGGTTAATGTCCTTGTGAAGGTGTGGCCTCCAGTACTGCACGCAGTACTCCAGATGGGGCCTAACCAGTGTCTTGTAAAGCAGGATTATTACCTCCCTCTTACGACTTGTGATACCCCTACTAATATACCCTAACATCCCCCTAGCCTTACCTACTGCTTTAGATACATAGATACATAGACAGTGTCAGCAGATAAGGGCCTATGGCCCACCCAGTCTGCCCATTTGAGCTTGTAAGTTCAGTTTATGTTTTCCTAGAAGTCTTTTGCCCTTACCCCTGACCTCCAGAATTCCTCTATGTCTATCCCATGCATTCTTAAATCCTGTGATTGTTTCAGCCCCCACCACTCTCTGGCAGGGTGTTCCATTTGTCCACCACCTCGCTCTGTGAAGAAATTCTTCCTCATGTTTCCTTTGAATCGCCCTCCCTCCAACTTCATCCCATGCCTCTAGTCCTGGAACATCTTTTCACTTAAAATAGTGTATTCCTGCACCCTGTTCCTCCCTATAAGATACTTGTATGTCTCTATCATATCCTCTCTCCTCCTCCTCCAGGGAGTACATATTCAGTTCCTTCAACCTGTCCTCATAGGACTTGTGATGCAATCCATGTACCATCTTTGTTGCCCTCCTCTGAACCTTCTCTACCCTGTCTATGTCCTTATGTAGGTAAGGTCTCCAGAACTGTGCACTGTACTCCAGGTGGGGCCTCACTAGTGTGTTGTATAGTGGAATTATGACCTTCCTTTTCCTGCTGGTGATGCCCTTGCCTATGCATCCCAGCATCCTATTTGCTTTACCTGCTGCCTTGTCACACTGTTTCCCTACCTTTAAGTCATCAGAGATGATAACCCCAAGATCCCTTTCCTGCTTTGTGCATGCTATATCCTCACCCCCCTAACTGATATATTGTGCCAGGGTTTTTGTGCCCCATTATGCATTATCTTGCACTTCTTTGCATTGAATTTCAACTGCCAAACTCCTGACCATTCTTCAAGTTTCTGCAGGTCCCTTCCCATTCTGTCTACACCCTCTGGTGTGTCTACTCTGTTACAGAGCTTTGTGTCATCAGCAAACAGTGAAATTCTGCCTTCTAGGTCCTACGTAATGTCACTGATGAAGATGTTGAATAGGACCGGTCCCAGCACTGATCCCTGTGGTACCCCACTGGTCACTCTTCCCTCTGCGGAGTGACAGCCATTTACCACCACCCTCTGTGTCCTGCCACCCAGCCAGTTATCTACCCACCACACCACTGTCCTGCCCACACCCATATTCCCCAGAGAAACCTGGTCTGAGGTCTGAGGAAAGAGATCTGTTTGGATGATTTCAGGTCATCGGTGATGATGATGCCCAAGTCTCTTTCTTCCTTTGTGACTGCCAGCAACTCCCCTCCCAGCCTATAGGTGGCTTCAGGGTTTCTCTTCCCTATGTGCATGATCTTGCACTTCTTTGCATTAAATCCCAGTTGCCACCCTTCTGACCATTTTGCTAGTTTATCCAGATCTCTTCTCATTCTGCCCACCCCATCTGGATCATCTACTCTGTTGCAGATCTTGGTGTCATCTGCAAACAGACAAGCCTTACTCTCTAGTCCATCAGCAATGTTACTAATGAAGATATTGAAGAGGACTGGCCCCAAGACTGATCCCTGAGGTACCCCACTTGTGACTTGCATCTCTTCTGACTGTATACCATTTACCACCACTCTCTGTTTTCTGCCCGTCAACCAGTTTGCCACCCAGTTGACCAACTTCTGACCCACCCCAAGCCTACCCAGCTTATTTATCAATCTTCTATGTGGAACAGTGTCAAAAGCTTTGCTGAAGTCAAGGTAGGCGACATCAACTGCTCCCCCTTGATCCACCACTCGGGTTACCCAGTCAAAGAAATCTATGAGATTAGTTTGACAGGACCTTCCATTTGTAAACCCATGCTGTCTTGGATCCTGTGCTCCTCTGGATTCCAGGTATTGCACTATCCTTTCCTTAAGGAGTGTCTCCATAATCTTGCCCACTACTGAGGTAAGACTGACTGGTCTGTAGTTCCCTGCCTCCTCCCTGCTACCACTGTTGTGGAGCGGGATCACATGAGCCCTTCTCCAGTCTTCTGGGACCTCTCCTGTGCTCAGAGACTCACTAAACAATTCTGTTAATGGCTCTGCTAGTTCCACCTTTAGCTCCTTAAGTACCCTGGGATGTATGCCATCAGGTCCCATTGCCTTGTCCACCCTGAGCTTAGCGAGCTCTTGTAGGACCCTTTCTTTTGTGAAGGGAGTAGTGCTCATGTCCCTCCCCCCTGTGTCCATGGTGCTGAGCTGTGGGCCCTGCCCTACCTTCTCTTCAGTAAATACTGAGCAAAAGTATCTATTTAGGATAGATGCTTTTACAGGGTCCTCCTCCTCACATGCCCCCTTTTCTCCTTTGAGCTTAGCAATACCCCCTCTGGACTTTCTCCTTTCACTAATGTATCTATAGAAAGTCTTGTCACCTTCTTTTACTGTCCATGCTAGTGTTTCCTCAGTTTGGGACTTTGCCTGCCTTACTGCCTTCCCTGCTTCCCTTAGGGCAGTTTGGTATGCCTCCTATCTTCATCCTGCTGTGTTCCCTTATATTTCCTGAAGGCCAGCCTTTTGGCTCCGACCTTTTCTGCTACTGTATTTGAGAACCAAAGTGGTTTCCTTCTTCTTTTGCACTTGCTTTTTTGTCTAACACAATGGGATGTTTCTTCAAGTATTGCATCTTTAATGCTTGCCCACTTTGCCTGTACCCCCTCACCTGTGTTTCTTTTTGCCAGGGCTAGCTTAACTCTATTGGCCATCTTATCAAAGTCAGCTCCTCTGAAAGACCCATATTTTTGCCTTGGAATGGGATGATTTAGATGTAGTGGCCAAATTGAACCATACCATGTGATGGTCACTGGCCCCCAGGTGACCTTCTACTTGGAGATCTGTGATCCCTTCCCTGTTAGTCAGTACTAGATCTAGGATAGTCCTGTCTCTTATGGGTTGTTGTACCTGTTGTTTGAGGCCCTCCCCCTGCAGGGAATCCACCATGTGTCTAGTTCTGGCAGATGTTCCTGCTGGTATTGACCAATCTGTATCCGGCATGTTGAAGTCTCCCATGATCAGAACCTCCCCTTTAGCTGTCATGTTTTGTATATCTTCTAACAGCAATGTGTCTATGTCCTCCCCCTGGTCTGGGGGCCTGTAGACAACACCAGTTCTTATGGCTGTCCCATTTCCTGTTTCCAGGGTGACCCACAGTTCTTCTGGCTCCTTATGTGTATTCTGAATTTCTGTAACTTTGATATTTTCATTGACATACAGGGCCACTCTACCCCCCTTTGCACCTTGGTCTCTTCTGAACAGTACATAGCCAGGTACTGAAGTCTCCCAAGTGTGGTTACTGGTAAACCACGTCTTACTAATTGCTACTACGTCCAGTTTAGCCTCTGACATTATTGCCTGCAGGTCTGGGATCTTATTTCCCAGGCTGTGAGCATTTGTGTACTTGATTTTCCATTGGCCAGATTTCGGTGCATTAGTTGTTGGGTGAGGTTTGGCATTTCCCCTGTGCATCGTATGGGGAGACGGACCTTTTTTTCTTACCTGGTGATGCAAATGAACTGCAAACATGCTGAATCCCTGTTTGACCACTAGCTGAGGGGGGAGGGGTGTTCTTCCCATTCGACGTATGGGATGCTGCACCCCTCTCCCCATTTGCTAGTTTAAATATTCTGCAAAGACATCAAACTTCTTCCCCAATGCACCTACTCCCTCCTTAGTCAGATGCAGTTCATCAAATTCAAAGAACTTTTGCTCCCAGAACTGTTGCCAGTTCCCTACAAATCTGTGTCCCTTTTCCTGGCAGCAGCCCTTGAGCCACATGTTTAGCTCCCCTGTCTCCCCTTCTCTGACCTTCCGTCCATCTGCCCCCCTCTCCCAGACTGGCAGGATATCAGAGAAGGAGATGTCGGATGAAATGGATGATAGTTTGTCACCCAGCCTGGTCAGGTGTTCCTTGGTCTCCACAACTGACCAGCTGGCAAGATCATTAGTCCCTATATGTACCTGGACGTCAGTGTTTTCTCCTGCTTTGTGAACAATTTTAGCAATGCGGTGAGTGTCTCTCCACGCTGATGTACCTGGGAGACATCTGACCATTACCCCTGGCTGGAGATGGGTTTCAACTCCCCGAATCATGGAGTCTCCTATGATCAGAAGCTTTTTGGATTTCCTTTTTGCTTTTTTTGTTTTGGTTCCTGATTTGGGCGAGTTTTGTTGTGCTAGCTCCTGTGCTGCAGTGTCCTGCTCTGCAGTGTCCTCTGCCCCTTTGTTTGATTTCGGAGATAGAGGCAGATACCTGTTTGTAGTGTTTATATGGTTTTTGGAGGTAATGTGTTGGAGAGCACAGAGTGATGGGGCACTCGATTTGCCCCTCCTAACCGTCTGCCAACCTCCTGGACCAACTACCCTCTGCGGTTGAGGTTCTTCTGTTGGATGTTGGGGAAATGGCGGGTGGTTCTTATAATGCATTTCCTCATGAATATGAAATTTGAGGCACGCAATCTCTGCCATGCGGCCGGAGCTGCGCCCTAAGATCTCCAATGGCCCAGCATGTAGGACAGTGTCCTAAATCCTGTAAGACTGTCCTTCTGAAAAGTGTTCCGCAGTACCTGCAGTTAATGATATCCATTCCAGATAAGTTGCTGGGTTTATAACCTGGTCCGCATAATTAGAAGGAAGAAAATGCAAGTAATGGTTTGATTTTGTGTTTTGTTTTCGTATAACTTGTTATAACAAGTTAAATTACTAGTGCCCCTGTAAATGAGCTCACCTTGTGGATGCCCCACTGATCTGCCCCTTCCTGCTTTGCCACAGGAAATGTCACAACTGTGGTACCCTATAAAAGGAGTATAGTATGGAGTGGTTGGGGATGGGGGGTGGGTGATTGGGCCCTTCCCCTGCCAAAAAAGAAGAATCACTGATGAAAGAACAAGGAGGTAAGAGCAGAAACAATCAGTCAACAACAAATGCAGTAACCCTGAAAGCTTATCCTAATGTTAGATAAACCTGTAAAGCACCACCTGTAATAATTTCAGAGAAGATATACCCTGTAAGAAACACTTTGCTACAGAGAAAAATAAAGCAGTAACAGAAGATATCCCTTTCAAAAGACAATTTGAATCAGAAGATTACAGTTGTAATCTGTTAGCACACACCACCTGTAGGCACACCTTGTAATAATGCAGAAGAAGGTATACCAGCAACCACAATTTGAATCAGAGAAAAATAAAGCAATGAAATGTTAACAACAAACAGTAGCAATCCCTGTGAGTACAAAATAAAAATAACAACACACAGTAAATCTGCTTAGCCAAAAGAAGTCTTAATCCTTTTCCCTTGCTCTGGTAAGGTTCTCTGCTCTGTCCTTTCAAGCAATCTTAGAAGGAAAGAGCTCAGGTAAAGCTAGATGCCTTGGCCAGCAACATAACACAAGCCCTCATCAGTGGATTAGAGGGGGTGGGTAGGAGTCACCTACGGTTGTCAAATAAAATTTTAAACTAAAACGGTTGTATATACAAAAAGATAGTCTGTGCAGATCATGCTATCTAGTAGTGAAAGCTGTGAATGCCTCCTGCTGCCTCTGTTTCAGCCCTGGCAAGGCAGAGGTTATGAGCATCAATCCGGGCTGTCATGGGTCAGCAATGACAGGTGCTAGCCTTCTTTTACCATCTGTGAATAGCCAGTCACTTTGAGCTGTGGATACAGTGAAAAATGTGGGCACTGCTGTAGACTGCAAGCTGACATTAGAACAACAGGAGTCTGCGGTAGTCAGTAACAGTCTTTACCATGTCTGTAATATCGCCTGGATGAAGCCTCATCTAGCGCCAGCTGACTTGGAGATGGTAGTGCACCCCTTTGTCACCTCAAGGTTGGATTACTGCAATGCTCTTTACTTAGGGTTATATGGAGGTTTGATGCGCTGCCTGCTGCTGATCCAGAACACTGTGGCTCGGCCGGTGTCGGGAACCTCTCAGAGGGACCATATCATGCCAGTGTTGTGTGGTTTGCAGTGGCGTACCACTTTCGAGATATGCTTGTTAACATTCAAGGCCGTACATGGATTGGGTCCAAGCTGTCTGAAAGACATTCTGATGTCCTGCACTGCTACCCACCGCCACTAATCCACCGATGAGGGTTTGTGTTATGTTTCCCATTCCCATCTCAAACAGTCTAGGGACAGGGCCTTTGGTGTTGTAGTTCCTTTTCTCTGGAACTCATTGCCAGAGATTGTAATATCTGCCTATGCAGTGGATGCCTTTAAAAATCAGCTTAAGACGTGCCGGTTTGCACAGGCCTACCCAGACTGATTTTTTTTAAATAATTGTTTATAGTTTATTTATTATACTTACACATTTTTCATAATTATTTACTGGTGTTTTTGTAAGACACTCTGAGCCTTTGGATAGGGTGCTGAACAAACAAAACAAATAAAATAATAGTGCTAAACAGAGTATGAACATACGAAAACTGCCAGCAGAAACAAGCCTAATGGTCTATCTAGTCTGCTCGAGTGTGCGGCTAGCAGTCTGTTACTCTAATGCTGCCCCCCTTCCCCATCCTCAAATCCTGTTCCGTACCATCACTAGCTGTCACCCTTCCCCCCAGTGCCTCCTTGGTGACCTTCCCCCTGACTTTGTCCCATCCCCCTCTTAAAACTGCCCACCGACTTCAAGGATACCACCCCTTCAGGCAATGCATTCCACCCTATCACCACTCTCTCTGTGTAATAGCGCCTTCTCATTTCCCATCTGAATCTACCACTCTTCATCTTTAGACTGTGCCCCCTAGTGTCCCTCCCTCTCCTTAATCTAAAAATTAATTCTGTACCATCTTTATTTATGCCCTTTATGTATTTGAAGGTTTCTATCCTGTCCTCTCTACCCCTCTTTTCCTCCAGGGAGTACATGTTGAGCTCCCTCAGTCTCTTCTTGTAGGGTTTATCCTCCATACCGAGGATCATTCTGGTTGCTCTGTGTTGGACCCCTCCAGTAATGTAACATCTTTCTTTAAGTAGGGGCACAAGAACTGCATGCAGTACTCCAGGAGTGGCCTCACCAATGACCTGTACAGTGGCAGGATGACTTCCCATCTCCTGGATGATATTCCCCTGGCAATACACCCCAGCATCCTATTAGCCTTAGTTGCCCGCTTTTCTGCACTGCGCTGAATGGTTTATCTGCCCTGTCATTATCACCCCAAGATCTTTCTCTTCCTCTGTAGGGGATAACTGTACCTCTCCCAGCTGGTAATAATTCTTTGGGTTTCTTGCTCCCAAGTGCATGACTTTACATTTCTTTGCATTGAATCCCAGCTGCCATGTTTCTGACCGGTGCTTGAGCTTAGCCAGATCATCCTGAAGTCCCTGCCACCACTCTGTGTTGTCCACCACTGCACCAATCTTTGTGTCATCATGCTGTAGCTAAGAGAGAGAGAGAGAGAGAGCAGCCACTAGCTTCCTTAAAGGAAGGAAGTGATTTAACAGAGTACACTGAATTGAATTCTTAATGTTGGCTCCTGTGTAAGTAAGTAGAAGTCAGTGTTTTGGTTCTCTGTTTTTGGGTTGACTTTTCTTAGTGTAACTTTTATTTGCCAGGGAGGAAATCTAGCTGGGAGAATATTTACAGTCATTTGTAACTAGACCTATTACTTAAACTCTGTGAAATAGGTGTCTGAAAGGAACAAAGGCACTACCAGGGTGGGGTCAGACTTGTAGTTCATTGTTTCTGAGGGCACAGGCTTAATCCACCCACCCTGCCCCTCACCCCACCGCCCCAAGTGCATCATTTCCTTTATATCAGGGGTTACGACATCACTTCCCCAAACTGCAAAAGACATACACGGTTCATATCCTTAAAGGCACAGCACACTGAATAGAGATTAAACACACTCACACACTTGCACATACTAAAAAAAAATCTTAAACAGGAAGGGAGACAGATGTGGGGAGTGGTGCAATGCACTGGCTGTGGAGTGGCATTCTTCCAGGAGATGTTCTGGAAGCTGCATTGCTGCCCTATTTGCAGGCACCTCTCTGATCTTTGGAGGAGGTTGCCTGTCTCCATGCTGACCTGGCGACGATTCGGGAAACCTCCCCCCCCACCCATGGACCACCCAGGCCACCACCACTGCCTCAGAGGTTGCCAAGAAAGAGGAGCGGTTGCACCACAGTAGGCTTAGGGAGGGTGACGGTGGTGGAACAGAGGTGCATCCCTCTAGCTGTGCCTCTTCACACTTCATTCTCCATTCTGGCGGAGTGTGGTTCCTCTATGGCGGCACCCACAGTGGAGACCAACGAGGATGTTGGGAACCTCCACAAAGGAGACCCACAGGAGGGTGGCACAGGGCCCCACAGGAGAAGGAAACAACTCCTGGTGGGGGACTCAGATGTTAGGGAGTAGAACTGGGGGAGGGAGGGGAGAGGGAGGTAAGGAGCCTGGCCAGTGCCATGGCTTGGAGGGACAGGAAGCGATTTGTTTTATTTTAGTCTTTGGTAACCGGGTAAGGCCTACTAGGCACAAGTGCCTGTTTTCAGGGGCAACCTGGGAGCACTGGGCAGTTAAGTGATTTGATTTGCTCAGAGTCACACAGTATGCAAGTGGAGGTTGTGAGAATCAAACTCAGGTCTGGTCTGCTGGATGTATCAAGCTCATTCGCACCTAGTTCCTCTAACCTCTAGGCTATACTGCCAGCTAATTCCTCAGGATCGTGGGAGCAGCTGCACGGGGGAGGGAGCTGGATGTCATTGTCCACCTAGGGACAAATGACCTGGTTGGGAATGTGATCAGGGCAGTGCAGCAGGAGTTTGTGGAGTTGGGGAAGGGCCTTAGGCAAGTAGCACGCATGGTAACTTTCTCAGAAGTGCTACCTATCAATGGCATGGGTGAGGCTAGGGTACTCTGCACCATGGGATTCAATAACTGGTTGAAAAACTGGTGCAGAGCTCAGGGATTTGGCTTCATTGGGGACTGGGGGTCCACCTGGAGGGATACAGGGCTACACTGTTATGATGGTCTGCATCTGTCAAGGGGGGGAACCAGAATCCTAGGTGATAGGTTTAAATGCTTCATTGGCAAGCATTTAAACTAGCCAAGGGGGGATGTACTAAAGGGAAGCAGGGAAATCCCAGCCCCCTCCCTACAAAACAGGGTAGTTAACGAAGTAGACACAAAGGTAGAGAAGTTGATGGGGACCAGGACATGGGTAAATCCAGAAAAAGGCAAAGGTAGTAAGGACAGGGATGGGCCTAAAAGGGGCAAGGCCATCAAAAAATGGAGTGCAATGAGTACTAATGCCTGTAGTCTGGGTAACAAGCTCCCAGAGCTTGTGGCCTTGATGGAAGAGGAACTCCTGGATATTGTGGTAGTCACAGAAACATGGTACACAGAGAACCATGACTGGGATGTCAACATACAAGGGTACACAATCTACTGGAGGGACAGGGAAGGTAAAGGAGGAGGAGTAGCTCTCTACATAAGGGAAGGATTCAGAGCAACAGAACTAAAGGGTAAACAGGGAGGGGAGGAGGCACTGTGGGTCACTCTGGAGACAAGAAATGGCACCATAATCCGTACAGGGTTGTTTACCAACCCCTGTCTCAGGGGAGGCAGTGGACAAGGAAATGATAGAAGGAATCCTTAGAATGGCAGAAAAAGAAGATATATTGTTGATGGGAGACCTGAATATGCCAGATGTTAACTGGAGCACCTTTACTGCAGCCACATCCAAGAGTGGTGTCATTCTCGATACCCTACATGGGGCATGTCTCAAACAGCTAGTGTTGGAACCCACTCGGGAGGGAGCAATCTTAGATTTAGTACTCTCAAATGGGGATGGAGAGAGGATCTCAGATTTAGAAGTTGGTAGCCATCTGGGAAAAAGCGACCACCAAACAGTGTGGTTAACAATAAACACAGCTGTAGAGTCAATCCATACAAAAGCAAGAGTGTTGGACTTTAGGAGGGCTGACTTTGGCAAAATGGGAGAGTGCCTCAGAAAAGCACTAGCAAACAGGCAAAAAGGAGGGGTGGAGGAATAATGAGGAAAAATCAGAGCTGCCATCACAGAGGCAACAAGCATTTGTGTAAAGCAAATCAACAAAACAAAATGCAGGAAAAAGCCACTATGGTTCTCAAAAGAGGTGGCATGGATGGTTAAGGAGAAAAGGATAGCATTCAGGAAATATAAGGAAACACAGAAGGAGCAGGACAGAGAACTATATCAGTTAAAGCAGAAGGAGGCAGGGAAGGCAGTCAGAATAGCAAAGGCCCAAACTGAGGAAAAGATAGCCAACTCTATTAAGAAGGGGGATAAAGCCTCTTATAGGTACATTAGGGAGCGAAGAAAGACCAATGGAGGGATACTGAGGCTTAATAAAGGGGAGGGAACATGGCAGAGGGTAACAGTGAAAAAGCAGGGATACTGAACGAGTACTTCTGCTCAGCATTAACAAACGAAGAGGAAGGGGAGGTACCTAAACCAAACAATAGAAACATTCTGGATGGGAGGAGGGGAGTCGATACCAGTCCATTTACAGAAGAAAGGGTTCTGAAAGAACTCTTAAAAGTGAAGGTGGACAAAGCAATGGGGCCTGGTGGGATTCACCCCGGAATTCTAAAAGAACTAAGGGTAGAACTAGTAACACCACTGACTACCCTCTTTAACAAATCATGGGAGGATGGGATGGTACCTGAGGACTAGAGGAGGGTGGATGTGATTCCACTTCACAAAAGTGTGAGCAGGGCAGAGGCAGGAAACTACAGACCTGTTAGTTTGACCTCAGTGGTAGGGAAAATGATGGAATCATTTCAGAAGGAAAGAATTAACATAAAAACATAGAATTTGATGGCAGATAAGGACCGCTTGGCCCACCCAGTCGGCCCATTTCCCTACCTAATGGATAAGCTGCAGATCCTAGCTAACCAACAGCCTACTTCTTCCAACTTCCACCCCTCAGAATTGCCTTATGTCTGTCCCATGCATTCTTGAATTCCACCACTGTTTTTGACTCCACAACTTCTTCAGGAAGGCTGTTCCATGCATCCACAACCCTCTCCATGAAAAAATACTTCCTCACATTACCTCTGAGCTGTCCCCCCTCTAGCTTCAAATTCTGTAATGCCTGAAGGACCAGTGATCTTCTCGCCATCTCCATTTGAAAGTACCAGATCTAAGATTGCTCCCTCTCGAGTGGGTTACAATACTAGTTGTCTAAGACATGCCCCCTGTAGGGCATCTACAATGACCCCACTCTTAAAAGGGGCTGCTGCAAATGCACTCCAGTTAACATATGGCATATTCAGATCCCCCATCAGCAATGTCTCTCCTTTTTCTGCCATTCTAAGGATACTTTCTATCATTTCCTTGTCAATTTCCTCCCCTGAGATGGGGGTCTGTATACAACCCCTGTGCGGATTGTGGTGCCATTGCCTGTCTCCACATTGACCCACAGTGCTTCCTCTCCTCCCTGTTTACCCTTTTGTTCTGTTGCTTTGATGCCGTCCCTTTTTAGAGAGCTATTCCTCCTCCTCTTTTACCCTCCCTGTCCCTCCTGTAGATGGTATATCCTGGTATGTTTATGTCCCAGTCATGGTTCTGTGTGTACCATGTTTCTGTGACTGCCACAATATCCAGATGTTCCTCCTCCATCAAGGCCACTAATTCAGGAAGCTTGTTACCCAGACTACGGGCATTGGTACTCATTGCTCTCCATTTTTTGATGGCTTTACCTCGTGTAGCACCTTGCCTGTCCTCATTGACTTTGCTTTCTCCAGTTACCCCTGTTCTGCTCCCTACTGACCTTTTTACCTGGGTCTTTACCTCATTTAGCACCCGGTTTTGTAGGGGGAGGCTGGGAATCCCCTGCTGCTTATCAGTGCCTCCCCCCTTGACTAGTTTAAAAGCTTGCCAATGAAGCATTTAAACCGATCGCCCAGTAGACTTGTTCCCTTCCTGGACAGACGCAGACCATCCTGCCAATATAGGCTGGTATCCCTCCAGGTGGAACCCCGGTCCCCAATGAAGCCAAACCCCTGTGCTCTGCACCATTTTTTCAACCATTCATTGAATTGCATGGTGCGGAGTACCCTCGTCTCACCCTTGCCATAGACAGGCAGCACCTCTGAGAAGGATACTGTGTGTGCTACTTGCCTTAGGCCCCTCCCCAATTCCACAATTGTTGAGTACCTAGAGACCAGCAGGGCACAGGACCCAAGGTAGCATTGATTGACAGTGGGAAGATCATGTCAGACCAATTTAATAGATTTCTTTGACTGGGTGACCAAAGTAGTAGACCAGGGAGGGGCTGTGGACATTGTCTACCTAGACTTTAGCAAGGCATTTGACACAGTCCCACACAAAAGATTAATACACAAGTTAGCCAGCCTTGGAGTAGGTCCCAAGGTGGTAGCCTGGGTAAAAAATTGGCTGGACAACAGGACACAGAAGGTAATAGTAAATGGAGTTCATGCTGAAAAAAAGGGGGGTTACTAGCGGGGTACTGCAAGGTTCAGTACTGGGACCGGTCCTCCTTAATGTCTTTATAAGTGACATTGAGGAGGGACTGGAAGAAAAAGTATGTCTCTTTGCAGACGACGCAAAGATCTGCAACAGAGTTGATATACAAGGTGGGGTGAAAAGAATGAGAAGGGACTTGGCATGGCTGGAGGAATGGTCAAATATATGGCAGGTTAGATTCAGCGCAAAGAAGTGCAAAGTAATGCACCTGGATAACAAAAACCCAGGGGAAGAGTACACAGTGGGGGGATGAGATACTAACAACAAAAATGGAAAGGGACCTGGGATAGTCATATCAGACGACTTAAAGGTGGGCAAGCAATGTGAGAAGGCAGTAAGGAGGGCTGGGGGATACTGGGCTGCATAGGGAGGGGCATCACCAGTAGAAAACAGGAAGTTGTTATCCCTCTGTACAGACAGTGGATGAGACCCCATCTGGAGTACTGCATGCAGTTCTGGAGACCCAGTCTCCACAAGGACATAGGATGGAGGCTGTCCAAAGGAGGGCAACTAAAATGGTGCAGGGTCTGCACCAGAAGACATACAAAGAGAGACTAAAGGAGCTTAATATGTATACACTCGAGGAAAGGAGGGAGAGGGGGGACATGATAGAAATTTTCAAGTACCTCAAGGGAATCAACAAAGTCCAAGAGGGTAGCACCTTTCAGAAAAAGAGATGTACAAGAACAAGGGGCCACAATATGAAGATGGGGAGGGGGGCTGAGAGATAATGTGAGGAAGTATTTTTTCATGGAGAGGGTTGTGGATGCATGGAACAGCCTTCTTGAGGAGGTCATGGAGTCAAAAACAGTGGGGGAATTCAAGAATGCATAGGACAGACATAATGCAATTCAAGTGGGGGACAGGAGGAAGTAGGCTGTTGGTTAACTAGGATCTGCAGCTTATCCATTAGGTAAGGAAATGGGCAGACTAGATGGGCCAAGTGGTCCTTATCTGCCATCAAATTCTATGTTTCTAAAAAGGCTAATCTTATTTTTAATCCCCTCCGAGACGTATGTAATGAAGATGCCTAACAACACTGGACCCAATACCGAGCCCTGTGGTACACCACTGGTTACAGCTATTGGGGTTGATAGTTCTCTCCTTATGACTACCCCCTGCTGCCTGTCATTCAGCCAATTCATGATCCACTCAACCAGTTTCTCCCCCGCTCTCTGGTTTCCCAACTTGCTTATCAGTCTCCCAAGTAGCAATGAATCAAAGGCCTTGCTGAAATCCAGATACAAGACATCCACCGCTTGGCCCTTGTCAAGTGCCCTAGTCACCCAGTCATAAAAGTCCACTGAGTTGGTCTGACAAGATCTTCCCGAGACAAACCCATTCTGTCTGCTGTCTTGGAGACCATTCACCTCCAGAAAGGACAACAGCCTTTGCTTAAGGATAGTCTCCATAAGCTTCCCCACGATGGATGTAAGGCTGATGGGTCTGTAGGTGCCTGGTTCATCCTTGGGTCCACTCATGTGGAGGGGCACCATATGTGCCATCCTCCAGTCCTGGGGGACGTTCTTAGTGAGGTATTAAATAAGTCAGATAGTCAGAACCCTGGGGTGTATGTTGTCTGAGCCAGGCATCTTATCTACCCTCAGGGCCTTTAGGCCTTCCATGACCTTGTTCTTTAGGATTTCCCCATCTGTTAATCCTGCCCCCAACCCCCGTGCCCATCCCCCCTTTCCCTGAAGCGCATTGGCCCAGGCTTCTCCCTGGTAAACACAAAACAGAAGTAATCATTGAGTGATTCCGCCTGGTCTGCTCCCGTTTCAACCCATCCGTCATCTTTCCTGATTTTCACAATTTGATCTTTGCAGCTCCTTCTCTACCTAATGTACTTGAAGAAATCCTTTTCCCCATCTCTGATACCTTGTGCCGGCACAAGCTCCCTTGATGCCTTGGCTGCCCTACCTGCTCTGCTTTCTTCCTTTGATTTCTTTGTGTACTCTTCCCTGTCCGCCCCCTTTTTAGGTCTCATAAATCTTTTGAAGGCTGCTCTTTAATCCCTCACCTTTTTTAATACTTCCAGCTTATCCAGCTCAGTTTCTTGGGCCTGGATTCTTTACTCTGGATCTTGGTACATGAACTAGTGGCCTCTGCAAGCCTGATCTTGATAATTTCCCATTTCTGGTTTGTATCCATGTGAGGGCAGATGCTGGCCCGGTGCTTTGCCACTGTGTTCCGCTTGCCTGATGTCCAACACCTTTGTCCTGGTGCTAGCAGCCTCCTTACCCATACTGAGTGAGAACCACATGGGTGGTCACTCCCTGCCAGCGGATGTTCCACCCCCAGCTCCCTGACAAGCTCTCCATTTCTCAGCACTAGGTCCAGAATGTTACCCTACCTAGTTGGCTCTCTTACCACTGCACCAGGAAGCTGTCCTAGAACGCCTCCAGGAGGGACCTATTCCCTGATGCTTGAGGTGGCTGGGATGCTCCAGTCTATCCCAGGCAGATTGAAATCCCACCATAGTCACAGTGTTGCCTTTCCCACTGACCTTGGTTATTTGCTCTGCTAACGTCAGTGTCCTCATTTTGAGATGGTGGTCTATACACCACTCCCAACCTAACCCTCCTGCCCTTCGTGTCTTGGATTTGTACCCATAATGTCTCTACCTTACCCTTCTCCCGACTACACAGTATCCCCATCCTCACATAAATAGCTACCCACCCCTTCCCTTTTTCCCTATCCCTCTGGTGCAGTCTGTACCCAGGGATTGCCAAGTCCCAGTCCTGATATTGGGTGGCCCACGTTTCAATGATGGCAGTTATGTCCACCTCCCCCTCTGCCGTCAGAGCCTGCTACTCAGCTGACTTGTTCCCCAGGCTCCTTTCATGCAAAGAGACCACCCTCTAGCATGTGCCTGGAGTTTCCTTCCCCTTTTGATCCCTTTTAGTGCCAACCCTATTTGTATGCTCACCTGATCCTTTCTTACTGGTTTGGGGGTAAGCCCCTTTGGCTCCTCTGCTTGGATACATTGTTTACTGGCTGCCCTCATGCCACCCCTCACACCTAGTTTAAATCCACTCTGGTTGCTATGTACTCCCCTAGCTTCTACTTTAAGACCCCTGAGCCCTCCCTACTCAAGTGTAACCTTTCTGGGGCATACAGAGTTTTGTTGTCCTATGTTTCTTTCCATCCCTTTATGAGCCCGTACTCTTTGGTCTGACACCATTCACCCAGCCAAATGTTGAACTCTGCTATCCTCTGCATCCTGGCAGCACTTGCTCAGTGTGTACTGCTGAATAAAGCTGATCTGAAATAAGGCATGCCGCTTCACACTTGGTGCAGATGACTGCACTCATAGTTGTACCTTTTATGTACTCACTAACTAGCTATCTTTACCCAGCAGAATAAAGCTCTAGACCCGTTTGCTAGCCAAAAAGGTGCCCTTTGGCCTTATACCCCCTGCTTTAACAAACTGCTTCCACATGGTTTTCCAACCAGTACAATACCAGGAAGATGGCCAAAAATGCCCTTAAGCCTCCTTTCTGGCTTACTCAGCTGGGCAAGCGGTCATTTGCTGTCAAGGCCACTAACTGGTTAAACAAACTGCCTGATAAACTGGTGAATCTCCCCAAGTTTAATCAGTTTAAGAGAGCTTTGCGGTCTGCCTTTGCAGTCCAGTGCAACTGTATCTATTAAACAGTTTTATTCAGTTTCTCTCTGTACATAACCTATGGCTTTTTATACAATGATCTGTATGGATTTTTTTTTTCAAAACTGTATGCAATTATTCTGTCTTAAATGCGTTGAGCCTGATTCAACTGCATTTCGTATGGAAAGGCTTATTGTACATGTAATATTTGTGTGCATGTGTGAGGCTATGTATTTGACGTGGAACCTTTTTTAATGGGCATTTGCTCTCAAAGGTAATCTCAAGTTTTTAATAAATAAATAAAATCAAAAGCTATACAGCCATCTAGTGGTAGCCGGTGAAATAGCATGCATAAAGTAAAAGGGGCACTCTACTCATCCAGGGAAATTTCCCTTCAGCTGAATGATTAGTTACTGCTTTCGGGACTCAGAGTCCCAAATTTGATTCTTAGCAAGGGTAGCAAAAACCCTGACATTTAGTGCTACTTCCATGCTAGAGAAATCTCTATAGCAGTTTGATTCCCAAGACAATCTGTGCAGTAACCAAGCATGAACCCAGTAGCTTGTTTTTACTTTTTTGTTTAGCATTTTATTATTATTATTAGAGACAGAAAAAAATCACATGATGCAGATATATAGGATAATTGATTTCCCTTTATGGTAGCGCTCAAGAAAAATGAATATACTGTATGCCTTGACAAAAAATAAAATAACATTAGCAATGCGACTGACACTGCATACTTTAACATTTAACTGTAATAGAAAGGAACACCAGATATGGAGTATAATATTACCATAGCCATGTAAAAGAAACATTATTATTACTAAGACAAAAAGAAAAGGATAGAAGGTATAAAGTATTTAATTTTTTCATTTATTTTCGAACATAAATGTGAACCTTGACCCACTAGGATTAATGAAAACCTATTTTAAACATTTGTAAAGAAATATCTAATGACTGCGAAGCACCAGATGTTGTGGGGAAATGAAAATAATTATTGCAGCAGCATCCCTGTAACAAACAAAAAAAGACACATCGAGTCCAGTACAAGGCTGGGGAGGGTGACAAGATGGTAGAAGAGAAACAAAAATAAATGTAATTTTTAAAGTTTAGTTGATTTTAAACAAAAATATAACAGTCTCCCAATTATATGAACTATGAACTAAAGGTAATCAAAAGATAGCAAATGAATCATTAAGTTTACGTCTTCTCAGTCGAATGTTGGGGGATCCTTGTTGGCATCTGTCAAAACATAACTTGTGTTCTAAATACGCTGCATAAGGAGCTCTTATTTATGATGCAACTTGGTCACCTTGAAAGAATATGGGGGCTCTTCTGTTATTTGTGACTTTGGCTTTAGCAGCCGGTAATAATGAAAACTCGAAAACTGTCTGTCGCTTGTAAGCCACTGTATGACGCAGCTGAATCTGATCACAAAATTCAGAAGATGTATTAAGGGAAGTTATTAAATCCAAGAACCCATTTGATTCTGACCAATTTGAAGATAACAGCCATGATCTGATTCCAAGGCTAGGGTAGCCAAAATAGTAGATTTTGTTGATGTACTTGGATCTTGGGAATTTTGAAAGCCTTGACCAGGAGGGACAGATTATCTTCTGGTAAGTCGAACGCTGTGATAAATATGTACTTCATCATTTCAGGGATAGAGGGAAAATTCTTACCCAAAATATCAGGTACAGTATGCTTGCCATTCTAAAATTCCAATATCAGAGTTGTTTTATGTTTGTTCAGGTGTCTTGGAATGTAATAGATTGCTTTTGCTGAGGCATGAATGAAGTCTTCCATTACTTCAATTTGTACCTTGTGATTGTCCAGTCTCTCAGAACTGATAGTAATAACCTTATTATTGTGAGTAACTTTCTCTCAGATAGATTTCAGTTCAGTTTGGAGAACGTAAGTTTTCATATTCAGTGCTTTGAATCACCAGTCTTAATGATCTAGCCATGACAGCATCAAGCGTGTATTCTTTTTTCAGGGTTGTCAGTAAGTATTTGTGAAAAAGCAGATGTCCGAGCTCAAGGAGAGGAGGTGCAAGAGGTAGCCCCTATTCTTGGTTTAACTGTTGGGGGGGGGGGGACTTTTGCGTGTGAGGTGGTCCGCATGAGCGGATACAATCTCACTGCCACACTGTTCTGGGTTTACCAGGATGGATTCTTTGATCCAAAGGTCCTGCTTTTGACAAAAGGAATTTTTTGAAAGAGCCAACAGTCTGCTTTACATTTCTTTTTCAGTATGTTCTAAAAGGAACTCACCAGCAAGGATGTGATGCAGGAAAATCAAGAAAAATGCCAGAAAGCTGAAGGAGCAAATATGCTAATCTGTATGCAGTTGGACAATCTTGGGCAGCTCCCACACATATGGTTCTGTTAAAAGGAAACTCTCAGCTCCCCAGAAGGAAAGCAGTAGGATCTATAGGTCCCAAATTACGAAATTACAAGCCAAGTGTAATTTTCTAGTCACTAATATGTCTGTAATCCTTATATTTATCTGGTTGAGCCAGTAACCCCCCCCACCACCACCACCACGGCCGAGAACTAATGATCTTCCTCAAGGGACTCTCTTTCAGCAGGTCATACTCTTGGGTATCCACCAGAGGGTGCTGTCATCAACAGCAGCTTTCACCAGCAGTGTTGACTGGGGGCCATCCACAATGACATCACTATGTGCAGGCGTTCGGGTCTATAAATACGTGAGCAGCCCCTAGTGACCTCAGTTCTTTTCCTGCCATCTCCCAGCTCACTGCAATGTTCAATGGGTCTTGAGACGCCAGTGGCATCAGAAGACTGGGAACTTAAAGGACAGGATCACCGTTACCTCAGCCCTCAGAAAAGCCCTGACTCGGTGGATGGATCTATCCACTCTAAACTAGGGAGTCCCCTTCCACACTCCTCCTCCATCCCAGATGTTAACTACAGGTGCCTCCACCCTCAGTGGGGCACCCACCTCAGTCCTCATCAGACACAGGGTCTTTGAGACCAACTGCTGCCTCTCTCCATATAAATCTTCTAGAGATGCAAACAGTCCGCCTTGCACTGCAGGCCTTCTGCTCCCAGGACCCCTTCTGGTACAAATGGACAACACCTGTGTTGTCTATTACCTAAACAAACAAAGAGTTACGAGGTCCCAAAGCCTTTGCCAAGAGGCAGTCTGAGTTTGGAGGCAGGCTGTAACACAACAACTTCACCTGCTAGCAGTTAATGTGCTGGGAGCCCCAAAATGTCTTGGCCGATCACCTCAAGTGGCCAGCACAGGGTCACAAGTGGACCTTGCACACGTAAGTCCTGGATTGGTTGGGGCAGCGAGCAAGAAAATCCTGGTCCAGTCAGGAGTGCTAGTGTATTGGCTTAATCAGCAGCAGCCGGCGCCTTTGATATGTGAATGCAGTAGCACCTTAATGGTGTAGCCCTCATTGGGAGCGTGACACTCTCCCCCTGCTAAGCAGTTGATGTCCACATTGATTCCAGCAGAAAAGTCCCAAAGTCCAAACATATACTATAACATTTGGGCTGTCCAGACACCTGGTAGCTAACTAGACTTTAGTAACAGCATATATCCAACAGTTTAAAATGTTTCCTTTCTAAAAGCATTTTAGATAGTGTTCCCACAAATTATTATATTATCCCTGGGCACCTGTGAACACTATGAAGGGTAAGGACCTGGGTGTTATGTATATATCTTTGTGTACTATGTGCATGGGTCGATTAGTAGAGGCATCAGAGCCATCATATCTCAGTCTCATAATTGGTCTGACAGATCTTTCAGAGTGGCGCAGTGGGGCTGATACGTCTTCCTGCAAGTTTGGGGTCGCGACTCCCATTTCCAAGACCAGCATAGGAGTTCTTCAGTTGAAATTAGCTCTACTGTGTCTTCTGATTTTGGGTGCTCTCCATCCTCTTCAGTGATGTTCTCCTCCTCAGGCACTGGCCTTGTATTCAAAGGCATGAAAGGTTCGGCGGTGTAGTCGAACTGAGGTCCAGGCTGGTTGGATACCTCCCTAGAGATAACATCTTGCAACAAACTGGGCATGTCCACTGTGGAATAGTATCATGTAGGCTGTAGTTTCCTCATCTGAAGAGTCTCTGTCCTGTACTCCTAGGGTAACATAAGTTTTTGTGTGGCTGTGGGTTTCTTCCTGTGCTTAGCATATCTAGATGCTGGTTGCTTACACACTTCATGTTCCTAAAGAGTAGCACCAGTGTCCATTTGCCCATTAGGAAGAAAGTGATTCCTGTGAATTGTCCAAGTCCAACTTAACTCTCTATTTACTCATATTCTGTAAACTGACATGTCCTGTACTTACTCCATCATGACATCATGTTGCCTCATCTGTCAGCAATTGTGTGCTTTCCATGCAGTCCTAGGTTCTGTAACAACACTGTGTCACTGAGCAACAAATCATTTGTCTTTACTTTTCTGTCATACTGAGCTTTATTGGCTGGCTGCTGCTTTCATGCATTTCTGAGGCCAGCTGGTAGGCTGCGTTTAACTGGTCCTTCAGGCATTACAGATATTGAAGGTAAATCTCTGGCTAAGCTCCATTGGCAGACTCCAAAGCACCACTCAGTTGGTAGACTTGTTTCCCTGCTGAACATTAGGTAGTATGGTGAGTATCCAGTTACGTTACTTTTTGTGCAGTTGTATGCAGCTACAGATGCGCTCACCTGTTGGCTCCACTTGACCTTGCCCTTGGGATTGAATGTGCATTGCATGTGTTTTTAAAGTCTGGTTAAATTTTTCGGTTGTGGATCACCTTTGGGGGTGATACGACATTGTTCAAGATTCACACATCCCCAGAGGGATAACAGTTCCCTTATTAAGCAGCTTTCAAAATCTTGACCTTGATCTGACTGGATCCTTTTAGATGCATGGTAGGGTATTATTAACATTTGCATTTGAAGTTCTGTGACTTTAGTGGCCTTTTGATCCTTAGTAGGATACACCTGAGCATATCTTGAAAAGTGATCCATTACCACAAGGATATTGGCAACATTTCCTCAGTCAGTTTCTAGACTGAAGAGGTCAGTGCACACCAGCTTCATGGATGCACTAGTAACAGTGTTCACAAGACATGCAGCCCTTGTTGGCATCAGTATGGTTCAGTCCCGGTCTATACTCCACATAGTAATCATAAATAGATAGAGCTGATAACTATCAACACCTAGCGACATCCAGCTTCACTATGGTGTTTACATATGTTAGGGGGTTATTATTAGTTTTGACTGTGATATTCTCCACAATGATATTCATGAAACTGGCCCACAATGGCTCATTTTAGTATCAGGAACTCCCAATTTATGGACAGGATAGTTCCATTCTGATCGTGTCAAGCTCCTACTGGTGAATGCTGCAGGTCTCAGTCCTTCAAGGTAGGCTTGGCACAGGACTGCTTTAAGTCCACTAAGCCTGGCATCAGTATGCAGAGTGCTTGCTTCTGATGGATCTGCATATGCCAAGACAGGACAAGCAGTAGATAATTTCCCTTCTTCCCTCTTTGTCCAAACTATAGGAATCCCTTGTCTTTACACACCTTACTAAGTTCCTAAACGTCACTGACTTTCTTTCCCCTTTCCGATCTGGTTTTAGAGCTCACCACTCCGCAGTCACTTATTCTCGTGAGTCACTAACTCTGTCTTCTACAGCATGGACCATGGCCACATAACTGGCCATCTTCATAGATCTAGCCAAGTCTTTTGATTCTGTCTCTCATCCCCTCTTACTAAACAAGCTCAGTTCTGCTGGACTCTCCACCTCATCTGTAAACTGGTTTAAATTCTACTTCTCCTGCCACTCTCAACAAGTCCTAGTAGGTGGTGCCCTCTCCCCCCCACCTCCCCATCCAAGCTGGAGTCCCCCAAGGCTCCATCTTGGCCCGATACTCTTCTGTATTTTTCTAAATGGCCTCCTGTCAGCTTGCTCTGTAACTAGCATACGGATGTATGCTGATGATACAGTTCTTTACGCCTCTGTTCCTTCTGCTGCTATTGTAGAATCCCAGCTTCAAGCTGATTTCCACTCAGTCCTCCACTGGTTTCAGGACAATCACCTCAAAGTCAATGACTTTTGGTACCCCTCAGAAATCGGCCAGCTTCTCTTCCACTCTATCTACACGTTGGACAGATCCTTACTGGAAGAAGTCCCCTACTACAAATACCTAGCTGTCTAGCTCAACCACTGACTGGACAACACTAAACTCATCGAGCACATTCACTCAAAGCTGCATCCCAAACTGGAAGCCCTGTACAGAAATAAGGACTCCCTCCCCCTGCCTGCTTGTCATACACTCCTTACCAAAATGATTCTACTCTCTTTTAATTATGCTGATGTTATCAGTGGTACTGCATCTGCCTCTTCTCTAGCCAGGCTCGATTCCCTCTACAATGCCTTTTGCTGTTTTGACTTGAACGCCCCCCAGCACACATCTCTGCTCCCTCTACTGTTCCGTCTCCCTTGTCTCTCTTCACTGTCACCATAAGCTGCATTCTTCTCTCTTCATCTCCAAATTCTGGATTGGATCCTTCCCCTCCTACCTCTCTTCTCTCCTTTCTCCTGCATCCGAGGCCCTCTATCCTCTCCATTCTAGAGACACCCGCACTTTCTTCTTCCCACGCCCCTTATCTTGCTCTGACTCTTCTGCCTTTTCTTATAGGCTTCTCTGTCTCTGGAATGCTCTCCCTTTCTCCATTAGACACTCACCTTCCATTTTAGATCTAAAAATAGCCCTATCCCAACATTCTCTGTTCTCAGACTCCTGCTCGTGCTTGAGCTGACCTCTCCTTCAGTATTCTATTTCCTTTTGCTGCTCTGCCCACTGATAATGTGCCTTTTCATCCCTCTATGTATTCTTTCAAGACTGTTACAACAGTTACTTACTGTCTATTGCATATCCTAGTTTTTGCTTTTGTAGTCATCTTTTGAACCCAACAGATTTTGCTTATGCTTCCTGTATTTTTGTCACTTGTCTGTACTTTGACTGGCTGTAAATTTTGTGTATTATATGTTGTAACTTAGTTGTAAAACTTGTACTATTCCCTGTATATACTCCATTTTCCTCTTCCCCGGGCCGCACCTGGAAATGAGCCTTGGCTCAGTGTGCCTCTCCCAGTTATCAACTTTTAGATAAATTTTGGCAATGTTTATTTATTTATTTATTTTTTATTTGACATATGATCATGCACTCAAGGCACTTCCTCATACTTTGGGGGAGGCAGTCAGTATTTGTATTTGTTTTGTTACTAGATAAGTGCACTAGGCAAACAGGCGCTTATTTTCAGGCACAACCTGGGAGATTTACAGAGCAATTCAACAAGGTTCTACATAATGAGCAATAATATAAAAATAGGCAGTGACCAAAATATGCTCTAGATAAGCAGATGTATTGTATAGAGCACCAAGTTTCTGCAGGATTTTGATACCAAGGACTGGATATGTGAAGAGAAATTCAGGGACTGATTAAATATAATACCAAGATATTTATATTCAGATACAGTTTTTAAAGTATTCCCATCTGAAGTATTTTTATCTCAATAACATTTTAAGTAAATGTTAATGCATGATAAATGCAATTAAGTAAACTGTGTTCCCAAATGTCAAAGAACTATATACAAAAGGAACTAAAACTCAATCAGTAATTTTTTATAATCCAGAATTAATTCTAACATATCTTATTTTCTTTAAAAACAAAACAAACAAACAAAAAAAGAACAAAATAAAACTTATATTTAAAGTGCACCCTGCACTGCCCTGTTTCGCACTATCTCTGTCACAGATTGCACATTAATGAAAAGATAAGTTTTAGGATAACGCTATTGAATAATGAGTCAGTCCATTCATCCTTCTCTTACCTTGTCTTGTCAAAATGTGTTCTCTTTAGATACCTGTGAGGCAGGACATCCCTCTGAGAGCATGGGTTACAATAGAAGAATACATATTTATAACCTATTGTAGAAGAAATTAGATGAAAATGTACATATACTGATATTCAACATGGAAGAGAAAATGTTATGGAGAAATTTTTTGTGTAAGAGATGTAGATTTAAGAGAAAACTGAAGAGAGAGCTACAAGCTAGGTTTGGGCAACCTATCAAACTTTTCTTGGTGCCAAATACCATGAAGACAGTTTTAGTCTGAGTGCTAAACGATTTCCTGCAAACCAGTTTGAGAGAATATGATAATCAGATTGAAGAGCATCAGTGACAGCTTTTGTATTGTGATTAGCTGTATGTAGGATCATGTCATTAGCATTCATATGAACATGACAGGATTTGACAACAAGAGGGAGGTTGTTGACAAAAATATTAAAATGGGAGTAGACCCCATACAGAGCCTTGGAAGACATCCATACAGGCCTGCCAAGGATCATAGAGAGCTGATCCCATAGAAATGGATTAAGATCAGCCAGGAAGGTTGGAAAACAATTGGAGTAATGAGGAACTGGCAATACCAGAGGCCAAGACTCACTGAAGAGAAAGGTATTATCAAGTATGTCTAAAATGTTCAATAGATTGAAGAATATGACACCAGTAGGAAAACCATTATTCATATTGGAGTCGATAAAGTCACTAATTCTTAGTAGAAAAGTGGAGGTTGACTGGGATGGCCAAAACCCAGGCCTGAAATTAGAAAAGAAACTGGTCCTAGATGGAAAGCTGGGCAGCTATAGTGCAACATTATTTCTTTATCACTGCAGTTTGATATTTACTTTCTAAGCAATGTTTAGTACTGCACCAAACATCTAATTTTCATCTCGATAGTTCCTAGCTGCAGGATGTGCAGTACCAAAAAAGGAAGTGTGTCTGGGAATCCACAGGTCCAGCCATGTAAACTATAGTGCAGTGGTAGAGCACCGGGATGGTAATTCAGCGGCCTGAGTTCAATTCCCAGTAGATCACATTATTTCTTTCTTTCTACAGTTTGTGATTCAGTTGTTATGCAGTGGCTAATACTGCACCCAGCATCTAATTGTCATCCCAATTGTTCCTAGTTCCTGGATATGCAATACTAGAGAAAAGAAGCGTGTCTAGGATATGCAATACTAGAGTAAAGAAGTGTGTCCAGGAACTCCTCGTCCAGCCATGTGAGCCTATGGCTCATTGGTAGATCACCAGGATAGTATTCTGGGGTCCTGGGTTCAATTCCCAGTAGGTCATATTATTTCTTTCTCACTACAGTTTGTTAAACATTTGCTAAGAAGTGTTCCCATAATGAACAATTGATAGTACCATGGGCAAATACATCAAAAGGGACAACTTCTTTACTGTATGCACCATAAAAGCTTGGAATAAACTGCCCCAAGATTTGGTGAATAAAAGCACAACTGATGGTATCAAAAAGGGCCTGGATGAGTACTTGATGACAAAATGGAGTAATGGTGTTTGCAGTTAATTTTAGACCCACTTCTGTAGTGGGACAATCTCGATGGGCTCTCCTAGCCTCCTTTTGTCCAACAAAATCTAGTAAAACTGCAGTTATCACCTTTCTTGCTCCTAGTTGCAGGCTGTGCAATACCAGAGAAGGGCAATATGCCTGGGAACCCCATGTCCATCCATACGAGCCTGTGGCTTAGTGGTAGAGCACTGGGATGGTATTCTGGGGGCCAGGGTTCAATTCCCAGTCCTTCACATTATTTCTTTCTTTCTCACTACAGTTTTTGATTCAGTTGCTAAGCAGTGGCTAATACTGCACCAAACATCTAATTGTCATCTTGTTTATACCACTAAGTAATAATACTGGGATGAAAGGCCTTCTTAAAGCCTTTTTGAAGAGTGTATCAACAGCTATAATAACTAGAGCAGCCAGGTGGTGGGTGTCAAATGTGTACATGGGGAGGATAAACCTACAATGGTGAGACAAGAACAGATGTAGCCACATTCGAGCAAGCCAGCATGAATAGTGGAGAAGGACACTAGCAGTTCGCTGGGGTTATGCATATGGGTTCTGGAGTAAGAGGAGTTTGAAAATGAGCAGGCAGATGATAGAAAGGAGAAGATAAGCAACATGATTAGATAAGTATAGTAATAGTATTATTACAAGAGATACTCAGTTGAAAAGGAGGACTAGGTGGAGCAGGAAGGTGTCACCTCTGGGTCAGTAATGCACCGGAATTGTCAGATCAGCACTCAGTCCAGTGAGGTGAGACACAGTGGCAGTCATGCAAAAGTTTGTCAGTAGCATGGTATACCGAGCGGTGTGCAAACACGGTAACCATTGAATAACATGTATACCACTACTGCACAATGACACGCAGTACTGGTATAGTTTTGTGTGACTACCACTGTATGTAGGTACTGGAATAATACATGAGCAATAGTAATGCAGCAGATACTATCCCAGCTAGGAAACATACACAATATGTACCTAGAGTTTAAAGGGGGCAGCAGTCACTATACCAAACAGGAAATACACACAATGTGCCTGGAGTACAAAGGGGATACAGTTAGTCTACCAGATTCTATACCAGGTAGAAGATGCACACAGCAGTACCTAGCATACAGCGGGGGCTGCAGGTAGTCTGCCAGTTCCTGTATCAAGTAGGGAATACATAAGAAGTACACTGAGTTAAAGGGGGTAAGATGCATAGGAAACACAGTAACTGGATTTTTTATGGGTTTGTGGAAGTTCAGCTGGTCCAGATTCACTAAGCCAGCAGAGCTTCAGGATACAGAAGAGAGGGACTGTGACACTGGGGGCAGTGGGCAGAGTAATTGGTCAATGGCTGACTCATCAGCAGACATTCCCAGTGTGATGTACACCTCTAGTGTGATGCCCTTATGCTCTTCCCTTGTACTCTGGCCACTGCACAGAGGGCCACTAGGGACAGCAGACACATTAAGATACAAAAGTTCCACCTTCTGACTTCCGTCCTGCCACCTGATTGGCAGGTGGAACGCACTGCAGTCCTGTCTTGGTGCAGACCTCTCAGACCAAAAATGCTGCCTCTTCCTGAGGCAGATGCTGGTGGTGGAGGAAGAGCCAAGGAACATTGCTCCCACTCTGTACAACCCCTATAGTTGCTCCAGTTCAAGTGGCATGGTACCAGTCATGCCAGAATAGATGTGAAAACTTGCTGCTAGATTCAGATTTCAGCACCTTTCTAAAGTCATGTCCATGACTTTACTCCCACACCAACTGGTGAACAGGATGCAGTCCTCACTTGTAAAAGATCTCCCAGTGCTGACATGCTGCTGCTTCCTGAGGCAGATGCCAGTAGGGGAAGGGTGAGTAAAGGAACAACGTCCCCCCCCCCACCATTACAGTTGCTCTGGTTCAAGTTGAAGGGTGGTGGTCACACCAGAACAGATGAGAAGGTTTGCAAATAGATTCACATTTTGGAGCCTCTTCAAAGTCTTGTGCCCAACCTCAGTCCCACCACCCAATTAGCTTCCTGCACACTCTGCAGTCCTCTCGTGGTGCAACCCTCCTGGTCTCATTATGCTGCTTCTTCCCAAGGCCGATGCAGGTGGGGGTTACGGGGTAGCAAAGGAACAACCTTCCCATCTCTTATGACCTTTATAGTTGCTTCAGTTCGAGTAAAATGGCACTGACATCACCAGAACAGATGAGAAGGTTTATGGCTAGACTTAAATTCTGGTGCCTTTTCAGACTCCTGCCCCCAACTTCAGTCCCACTCTTGATTTGTGGCCAGGATATGCTGCAGTCTTCATTTAGTTTAGACCCCCTGGTCCTGAAATGCTGCTGCTTCCTGAGGTGAATGCCAGTGGTGGGGAAGTCAATAAATAATACACACGTTAAGTCATGATTTTGATCCGTTTAACAACTACACTGAAATATTAGTAAATGGGCATATGGCTATAAGCACTGAGTGTCGAGAACTGTCTAGCTCTCAATTCTATGATGTTATTACATCCCACGATTGCCGTCCATTTTGTAGAGCAGACCAGGTGCGAGTTTTGAAATGAGAGGGCTGTTTACATTTTTCAAATGCTACAAAACTGCATTAATGTTTATTATATAAATGTAGTCATAGCATCAATGTAAACAGCAGCGTTTCCTTTACCTTACTGTGAAGCCACTATTTTTTAATTGTTTAAGGGCAAAAATCTGGGGTTTAGTTGTTCTTTAAGTGCACAGTTTCTCAGTTTCCTGTTTCTATTTTGTATACAGTATTACTTGCTGTATAGAAAGCTTGACAGCAGCAGAAGCACAACAGGCAGTGTGTCTATTCTGTTGAGAGGTCTGGAAACTGCTAGGGTGCATTAAAAAGGGAGGCATGTGACCAACAGAGCAGAAGTAATCCTGACCCTTTACAAGTCTCTGGCTCAGGCTTCACCTGGAGTATTATGTAAAGTTCTGGGTTCCTCACTACACATAGGAAATTGAGGCAATAGAGGGGATGTAATGCAGAGCCATCAGAATGATCAAGTGTGTGATTGGAAGCTATGAGGAGAGGCTTGTGGCCATTAACGTGTTCACCTTAGAAACACACCCTAGTCAGAGCCAATACGGCTGCAAAATGATGATTAGATGAATGATGGTTGAATGAGTTAAGGATTGTTGTGCTTTATTGTACTTGTATCAAAATATTATATAGAACATAGAAACATAGAAGTTGACGGCAGATAAGGACCTCAAGGCCCATCCAGTCTGCCCATTTATTTTTCTACCTTATAAATGTGCCATCGGCCTTTGCTCTGTCAGTGACCTATCTATTCATAGTCATTTGTATTGCTCCCTTATGCCTATCCCATGCCTGTTTGAAGCCCTGCACTGTATTCATAGCCACCACTTCTTGTGGTAAGCTATTCCATGCATCTACCACCCTTTCTGTGAAAATAATTTCCTCACATTCCCCTTAATCGGCCTCCTCTAATCTCATGCTGTGTCCTCTTGTCCTGCTATTTTTCTTATATTTAAACATGTTAGACTCTTTCACCTTGTTTATGCCTTAAGGTGTTTAAATGTCTCGATCATATCACCTCTCCCTCCTTTGCTCAAGGGTATACATATTGAGCTCCGTTAATCTGTCCTCATATGTCTTCTGATGCAGTCCCTGCACCATTTTGAGTTGCCCTTCTGGACTGCCTCAATTTGGTTAATGTCCTTGTGAAGGTGTGGCCTCCAATACTGAGTACTCCAGATGGGGCCTAACCAATGTCTTGTACAGAGGGATTATTACCTCCTCTTACGACTTGTGATACCCCTACTAATACACCCTAACACCCCCCTAGCCTTACCTACTGCTTTAGAGGTCTGCTTGGATGATTTTAGGTCATCAGTGATGATGATGCCCAAGTCTCTTTCTTCCTTTGTAACTGCTAGCAACTCCCCTCCCAGCCTATAAGTGGCTTCAGGGTTTCTCTTCCCTATGTGCATGATTTTGCACTTCTTTGCATTATCACATAATATTATAGGAGTTAAATGAAATCCTCAGTTAGAAGCCTAAACATTTAATGTTCCCAATTTTTGGCATTTGCACTAGTGCTGCTAAATGGAAATAAGAATTAATCAGCCATAAGGTTATGCAAAACATGGAGCTCAGAGAAGAAGAAATGGTTCATAAATTGAGTGCATTAATTATAGGAGATTGTAGTAATAACAAATGTAAACGGGTGGGTTAGCCTACAGGCTTCTTACCTTCACAAAAAAGTAAAGAATTCTTTCAGAACTGAAGTTCGTGTTGAATCATTGAAGGAAACCTGCAGGCCAACCCACTCATTTCTAAATGTCAGCTACAGTGAGCTTACGAATCGCATAAAAATTCATGCACAACTAATAGGCAGATAACTTGGTCAGATGCAATGATTAATTTATTGTCTGTTTTTTCCAATAAGAACATAAATGAAGTCCTCACTTAGAAGCCTGAACATTTACAGATCAATGGCAAATACCATTGTTCTGCTGATGTGCTAAGGGTTGACATATAGGTTTTATAGGTGTATTTTAATAGAGATTTTTGTTAGAAGTAGTGTCTGTGTGTTTATTTCTTGATTCATCACATACGTATATGAATTTACACAGCTTTTGAAACTGTTCCACATGACTTCCTTTCAGATGAGTACCATGGACATTACCTTCTGGTATGACATCACAACTGTTATGATGGTAATAGCTTAAACTGTTAGTGCCAAAATCAACTGTGCTATCAAGCACTTGTAAGTTACAGTTTAGGGATCAGCAGCAAAGGATTCAGTTTCATAAATTGTTCAATACTGTATGTCTGTATAAAAGATGTAAGTCTATTTTTTGGGGGTTCCTGTACCTAACACTGTGTGTTCATGTGGTGGCCTGGAAAGAAAAAAAAATGAAATGGTGGTATCCAGGACCGGTATTTCCATTTAAATCCCTCAACCTGGTGGGGTAGGGGAGCCCGTGAAGTTTTTGGTACACCTGAAAGGGGGTCCTCCCTGGAGACTGATTTACACGCCACAGTCTGCTGCTTGACGGACAATGCTTCGGACTGTATTGAAGATCGCCAGAACTGCTGTTCAACCTAAGATTTGGTTTTTGGTCACTGAGGATATTGTTTTATGACACTGAAATTGATTAGTCTGGATTTGCTATCCTTATACTGAAATTCATCTGACTGTACAACTTTAATCCCTGGTTCTGTGGAGGGCTTGTGTGTAATAAAGGCAGACTAACGGTGGTGTCCTTCCCCTGTAATTTGGACTGGTTGTAATGAATAAGCTTTTTTGGATTTAGTTGTTTTATTTTACTTATTCTTCTTTTTTATTTAGTTTTTCCCCACACTGCGTGAGAGGTAGTGGGGGTGACCCATTCATGACTTTCACACTGGAGTGGTGAGAGGACTCCGTTTTTTCATCATATCTGTATTTCTCCCACTGTGTGAGAGGTAGTGGGGGTGTTCTATTTCAGGACAATTTAAAAGTGGAGTAGTGAGAGGACTCCATTGTACTATATTTTACGTTATATTTTTCACAGAAAGGGTGGTGGATGCATGGAACGGCCTACCTCAGAAAGTGGTGGATATGAATACAGTGCAGGGCTTCAAACAGGCATGGGATAGGCATAAGGGAGAAATAAAGATGAGTATGAATAGATAGACCATTGACAGAGCAAAGGCCGATGGCATATTTATAAGGTAGAAAAGGAAATGGGCAGACTGGATGGGCCTTGCGGTCCTTATCTGCCGTCAACTTCTATGTTTCTATGTTTTGTACTTTTTCTTTAGATTGCATATTTTATTTTGGAGAGTTTGTTTAATTGTGCCTGATATTGATTTAGATAATAATTTGGGGAGGGTGGGTATTTGTATAGGATTACTTGTGGTTGTTTTTTTAGATTTCTTTTAAGGGGTGGGGAAGTACAGGTTTGTTGTTGTCGGAAGATGTGTTGGCCTGTTGCTCTCCCGGTCAGGCACTACTCCCTTCCAAACTCCAAGATCTCTGGCCCTTTTATTCTCCTCCCCTGCCCGCAGTGGTGTATAACTGTTGTAGGGCTTTGGGTATTGTTAGTAGGAAGCAGAGGTGAGCTGGGGGTCCTGGACCTCGGGGGGGGGGCCGTATCAGGGTTGTACAGTCTAGGAGATGCCCTGGGGTGAAATGGTGGCTAGAACAGGGTCCTCCATGTCAGGAGGTGAGCAGGATCAGAGTGGTAAGGAACAGGAGGTGCCCTAGGGTGAAACAGAGCCTTGAGAGAGGCCCAACGTATTTGGTATCCATTCCTAGGGTTCTCACTGGACCGTGTAAGCAGGCAGCTAGAGGGCCTACAATCTTCACTAATCCCCTTCGGGCAGTGTTATCCAATGCCAGGTCAATGAGGAACAAGACTGCAATTATGTTGAACTTGGTTTCCTCTGTTGACCTGGCGTGCATTACAGAGACCTGGCTGGGGGACGATGCAGGGCCAGTTTTAGAGGCATTGGTCCCAGCTGGGACTTGAACTTCTCTGTACATTTGGTGGGTTCTACCTCATCGTTTGACTGTGTGGCAGTGCGTGGTGGTCCAGGTGTGGGGTGCAGAATTCTCCTGATTTACTGCCCTCTGGGATCAGGTGAAGAATTTCTGCAAGAGGTCGCGGACTTCATCGCCGACAGAGTGTTGGAGTCACCCAGATGGCTTATTCTGGGGACTTCAATGCCTGAGTCGATGATGAATCCTCACAACTTTGTTCTGACCTTCTCCAGCTGATGACATCGCTGGGCCTAGCACAGGCAGTTGCCTCTTCGACAAACCGCCATGGCCACACCTTGGACTTGGTATTCTCACTGGGTCTCAAGGTCACTGATCTCAAAATTGACCGGGTCATCTGGTCCGATCACTATACGATGAAGTTCTCATTTGGGGCTCCCCCGATGGTACCTCCCCTTTTGAGATGATCAGCTACTGCCCTTTGAGGAGATTGTTCTCTGAAGGACTGATGGCAGTAGTTGATTTTTCTGGTGTTAAGTGTTGTTAGTGCGGTGGGCTTGGGTGAATCAGTTGCATCCTATAATTGGGCTGTCTCTGATGTGCTCAATACCATTGCACCAATCTGTATATGACTCAGGTCTTCTCGCCCAAGACCTCCATGGTTTGATGGGGATCTCAGGGTGATGAAGACCATGGGTCGGAGGTTGGAGCATTGCTGGCTTAGGACCCAGCTACAGGAGAATAGACTAGTTTTGAGAAATCACTACAGTGACTATCAAAGGGCAGTTGACCATAAGAAAGCAGAGTTCCTGTCCACAGAGAGTGCGGCAGGGAAGAACAGACCAGCTCAGCTTTTTCAGACTGTGGACAGGCTTCTTCATCCTGTCTGTCTACAGTCAAAAAAAGTCTTTTCAGAAGCACTTTATGAAGAGTTTACTCTGTTCTTCTTTGACAGAGTATCCTCTGTTTGGGATGGGATCTCGCCATTGGGTCTGGATCAGACCCACAGGGTGGGGTCCGGATCAGACACACAGGGTGGGATCTGGGTGGAGTAGGGGCACTTCTGTTTTCTGGGCAGAGTTTCAACCAGTTGGGGTGGCTCAGGTCTCCAAGATAATTTCAAAGCTGCGTCCCATTTACTGTGGACTGGACCTTGGCTCAAAACAACTTCTAGTGGAATGTGGTGAGGCCATTGGCCCAGTGTTCACTGAGATAGTCGGGCACTCACTTTCAGAGGGGGTCTTCCGCAGTGCCTTGAAGGAGGCGCTAGTGAAGCCCCATCTGAAAAAAACATCTCTTGATCCCGACGTCCTAGCAAACTATAGACCAATCTCCAACCTCCCATTTCTAGGGAAGGCTGTCGAGAAGATAGTGGCTCTGCAGCTCAAGGAACACCTGGAGATCTGTGACATCTACGAGCCATTCCAGTCCAGGTTTAGGGGGAGGCACAGCACAGAGACGGCATTAGTCTGGGTGTATAATGATCTCCTCATGGTAAGAGATCAAGGGGAATGGTCAATTCTCATTCTCCTCGATCTGTCATCTGCATTTGATTACGTGGACCGCATTGTGTTGTTGGATCACCTTAGAGTGTTCTGTGGACTCGTCAGTGTTGTCATCAACTGGTTTGAGTCCTTTCTCTGGGGTAGGAGGCAGAGGGTAGTGATGGGGAATTTCTCCTCCTCCCCCCCTTTGCCTCTGACCTGTGGAGTTCCTCAGGGCTCGAGCCTATCACTGATGCTGTTCTTGGTGTATATGCTGCCTTTGGGGACAATCATTAGGAAATACAGTCTGATTTTTCACGACTATGCAGATGACACTCAGCTGTATATGTCCTTTGCACCAGGGATACATAGTGCTGTTGAAGTGCTGAATAAATGCCTCGCTGAGATCTAGGATTGGATGAACTCTAACTGGTTGAGACTTAACCTGGACAAGAACAGAGGTTCTAGTGATTGAGCCTGGCTGTGGGCATGATGGGAGCGCTTCTGGGATGACAACAGGCCTGGTTCTAGGGTCGACACCATTGACTACATCCCCTAGGGTGCGAAATCTGGGTATGGCCTTTGACAACAAGCTGACATTGGAGACTTGGGTGTCAGCGGTTGTCAAGAGGAGCTTTTACCATCTGAGGAACATTGCCTGGATTAAACCCTTGGTGCACTCCTTTGTGACATCAAGACTTGACTACTGTAAAGCTCTATACCTTGGAGTCAGTGGAGGGAACCTCTGCCAGCTACAGCTGGTGCAGAATGCAGTGGCCAGGCTGCTGGCAGGACTATCAAGGCCCTGTCATGTGACTGCAGACCTGCAGGGTCTGCACTGGCTGCTGGTCAGGTGGCGGGTTCTCTTCAAGGTGGGCTTGCTCACCTATAAGGCCCTATATGATTCAGCCCTGGCTACCTGTCAGACCTCCTTATTCCTGCCATTCTGGTCTGCTTCCTCCGTTCCTCCACCCAGGGCCTCCTGGTGGTTCCAAGGACCATGCTGAAAACCTTGGGTGATCATTTATTCAGAGTGGGCGGTCCAGTCCTCTGGAATGCCAAGATCTTTGATGGAGGCATTCAGGAGGGACCTAAAGACTCACCTGTTGAAACTTGTGTACCTTTCTGACACTTTTTAAAACTGGTACCAAATAATTTATGAATATTCTTCTGATTTTATAACTGTGTTTTATCGTTATGTGTATCTCTTTTATTGTTTACTACTATATGGTGCCCAGAGCCCCAGGGATTGGGCGCCTTGTCAAATAAACTTTACTTGCATGCTTGTTTTCTGTCCCTCGGCCAACTCCGTACCACTTTACTATCTGTTCTGCTACCCCAAGGTCTTCTAGCTTTTTTAAGAGGCATCTGTGCGAGACTGTGTCACATGCCTTACTGAAGTCGAAGTAAAGCAAGTCCACCACATGACCTGTGTCAAACTCCTTGGTCATTTCATCAAAGAACGTAATAAGGTTAGTTTGACATGACCTGCCTGTCACAAACCCATGTTGTTTGTAGTTCTGGAGGTAATTTACTTCAAGGCATTCCACTAGATCTTGCTTGATAAGGGCCTCCATAAGTTTACCCACTACTGATGTGAGGCTGACTGGCCTATAGTTACTTGTCTCTTCCCTGTCTCCACTCTTGTACAGTGGCACCACATCAGCCTCCTTCCAGTCACCTGAAACTACCCCTGACTCCAGTGACCTGTTAAATAGGTGCGTGAGAGGTGCTGCCAGCTTTTCTGCAAGCTCCCCGAGTACTCTGGGGAGTATACCATCAGGGTCAGGGGCCTCGTCGGGTCTGATGTCTGAAAGACCTTTCCTGACCCTGTCTGTGTTGAACTCCTAGGTGCACATTCTCTGAACCCCTGTGATCTCAGCTCTGATACCACTGTCTGGCAGTGGGCCCTGATTCTCCCTTGTGAATACCGAGCAAAAGTATTCATTTGGGGCCTCTGCTTTTTGTCTGCTGTCCTCCAGAACCTCATTCCCCACATTTAGCCCTACAACTCCTCCCCGTCTTCCTTTTTTCACCGATGTAGCGGAAGAAGGTTTTCTCCCCTGATTTGACTCCCCGAGCAATTTGTAGCTCTTTTGCTGCTTAGGCCTCCCTCACTATTTTCCTGGCCTCCTTACTTTTCCGGGTGTAATCCTCCCACTCCCTGTCCCTTTTATGTTGCCTGAATCATTTGTATGCATTCCTTTTGGCCCTGATTGCCTCTCTTACTGGAGGGAGAACCACAATGGTCTTTTAAACCTTTTTCTCTTTGTTGTAGTCCTGATGCAGAGTCTTGTTGCCTCTAGAGCAGTATCCCTAATATCTTTCCATATTTCCTCCATGTATGGCTTGTCTCTGATGTTTGTTAACTTGTCCCTCACTATCTGCCTCAATCTACCAAAATCAGCCTTCTGAAAGCACTGCACCTCTGTGCTTGAGGTTGTTTTAGTAGCGCCGGTAGTTATTTCAAACCAGACTGTATTGTGATCGCTATTTGCCAAGGGTTCTTCCACCCCCATGGATCTAATTTCTTAAGAGTTTGTGAAGATCAGATCCAAGATGGCATCCCCTCTGGTCGGGTCCTTCACTAGTTGAGGCAGCAGGCAGTCCTGGAATGTGTCCATTAAAGCCTGACTTCTGGAGCTCTTGGCTGCTGGATATTCCAGTCCACAACTGGCAGGTTAAGTGTGTTACAGAGGTTTGAGAACTTTTTAAGGTACAAAAACACTTGCTTTAATATTGTGCCTGCAGGGGGGATCTGTGAGGTGAGGCCCCAATCTGTGCAGTGGTCAGGGCTTCATTTCTGCTGGTAGTACTCCTTTAATTTTATCCAATCAGCTGATATCTATGAACCTTGAACCCACATCTCTGCACACTTTACACAGACACACATGCACATTTCAGTACTGAGCCACCCCAGTTCAGAGTAGCAAGCTCCTGTAACAGCTGCCATGGTTTTCTGAGACTGTATTTTCCTGCACTTACAGTTACATAAAAGGCTCCTTGATGTAACTCCTGCTGTACTACCCTGCTGCTTACTCCTCCATCATGCCTGCAAATAAAAGCCTCATTTCCTTTCATTAGAGCACACAAATAGGTGAGCTGATTGACTATCACAGAGTTCACATTTACGAGTACTTATATTATATGCTATTTTTCAACTCGGCTGAACCAGAAACAGAGAGCATATCTAAGAAAAAGTGGAGCAACACTGTCAGTAATGAAACTTAACTAAGCAACAGACACAGAGGACATTAACTCTACAAAAAATACCCTGCACCTTGATGCTTTACCAGCCCACCAGGTATCAGAAAACATATTTTTTATTTGGTTCCATAGTTTCAGTATTACTTTGTAAACATGTCATGCACCAGGGGATGATCCTCACTAAGTGCTTGGTTTAAATGGCATTATCCAAAGCGGAATTAATAAATGAATAACGACTGTCACTTGAGTGGGACATTTTTAACACTGTAATAGGACCTAAGGTACAAAACTAAATAAAACTTACTCTTGCTGACATCTGGGAGGTGTGACTTAAGCAACTGGGTGCAAGCTATTCTAATTTGCAAAGAAAACTGCAAGTTTCCGGGTTGCAACAATGATAATTTGGTGGTTGTGGAAAGTGCAGAGTAAAAAATATTAGGTCAGCTGGAGAGCACTGGATTGTAAAAGTAAAAATGTTGTACCATTTTTTGTGAAGGAATGAAGCCTGCAGGCCAACGCACCCAACATGAACTTCACTTCTCAAATATTTATTTATGCACAGTGATGAATAGTTTAGCCTGGGTGAATGAATCTGTAAGAAGATTTTCTTGCGCATGAAACTTGGCTAAGCCAGAAACAGAGAGGAAATCTAAAAAAACCAGGGCAACACTGTCAATAATAAAACTCAGTTAAGCCACTGACTCAGAGGATATCACCTGTATAATTCAGGCTGGGTGAATGGATGTCTTGCCCTGATTTAGGTTGAAATGTACTTTCAGATAGGAATACGGTATCAAAGTCTGCTTATGCAGTTCACAAACTTCGTATATAAAGGCTACTATTTCTATATCTGTACTCCATTCAGTGCATAACCTTATGGCTGATTATTTTCTTGTAAGAACTACGTTATGAAACTAAATAAAAATTACTCTTGCTGATAGCCAGTGGGTGAGAATTAAGCAACTGGGTGCAGAGTGAGTTATTCTAATTGAGAAAGAAAACTGCAAGTTTTCCGGTTGCGGCAATCATATTTGGTGGTTGGGAATAGTGAAGTCTGAAAAAAATCAGGTCAGCTGGTAAGCATGAGATTCTAAAAACAAAAATGTTGTACAATTTCTTTGTGAAGGAAGGAAGCCTGCAGGCCAACACACCCAACATGAACTTCACTTCTCAAATATTTATTTATGCCCAGTGATGAAAAACGGGCAATTTCTTTTAATACATGGGCTCTCTAGTTTAGCCTGGGTGAATGAATCTGTAAGAAAACTGTCTCGTCCATGAAACTTGGCTAAGCCAGAGATAATAGTTTAGCCTGGGTGAATAGATCTGTAAGAAAACAGTGTTGCCCATGAAACAAGGCTAAGCCAAAGACAGAGAGGATATCTAAGAAAAACTGGAGCTGCACTGTCAGTAATGGAACTCAGCTGTGCCACAGACACAGAGGATGTCTAACACAAACCAGAGCAAGAAAATAGTGTGGCAGGGAGGGGGCAGATGGAGGAAGCAACTGTACTGTATTGAATGGAGAGGACATAGAGAGATATGCTTCAGCTCCACTCTGATGGAAAGACACAGCTGTGGTTTATTCGCAGTCATGTGCTACCAAAGCCCCATTCTCACTGTAACCGCACTATGTCATGCATAGCTCTCGCAATGCAGCTTTAAAAAAGCAAGTGTCTTATTAAATTTTGGGGCTACAGTTGAAAGATTCAGAGCGGCAACCCCGAATGCCAACCTCTAGTGATGCCCCTAAAAGAGAGGGGGAAAAAGTGGTTAAAAAGCAAAGCAGAAATACGTAAGGAAGTGCTCTATGACCTAAGGTTACATATAAATCGTCAACTTGCTCTGAAATTAACATACTCTGACATTAGTACCATAAATAATTAAGGACGAAAATGTTATGAGCATTGAACTCTGAATTATGCAGGTAATGAGCAGTTTTTCAAATGTGTAAAAACCAAATGTTAGAGTAGCAGGGTATTCGTAATATTAGTAGCACTGGTCAGTAAGAATCTTGTATGGGACCTTCATCATAATTTTATTTGCAGTCCTATCTAGTCCATACTGTAAGTTTGCCATAGGAAGGTTTTAGAAAAAGTACAAAAAAGGAGCCAAAAAAATCTCTTTATAAATATTTTTTTATATGAAGCACATACGAATTACATTTTTATGCAGTGGCTTATTTAAAACTGCACTGAGAAGGAGTTGATTGGCTGTTGTTCTGATGTATTTCTGAGGTTGCAAAGTTACGCAACACCAGAGGAAGGGAATATGAATTTGAAAATAAGACCTGGACAGCCCCTGCAGCTGTGTGAACCATCGCTCAGAGCAGAGTTACTGGCACGGAATGCTATAGGTCCTAGGTTCAATTCCTAGTGGTTCACCTTTTCCCTTCTTCATTGTAATTCATAATCTAAATTTGCCTAGCAAGGACTTATTTAAAACTGCACTGAGAAGGAGTTGATTGACTGTTGTTCTGATTTTTATGTTTAGAGATTTACATTTCTCGTCTTTCGGACGAGACGTTAAACCGAGGTCCCATCTGCCTGGATTGGTGGTAGTTCAGGTGGATGTTAAAGATCCCATGGCACTTATCGAAAAGAGATGGGGAATTTCCCCGGTGTCTTGGCCAAATTTCCCTCATTCACTAAAAATACCAATAACGGTTTCATCTAGTTCAAGGTCAGTTGGCATTCATCTGTATCCCCCTCCCCTGGGTCATGCCTGAAAATAGGCAGGATTTGTCTAGTGCACTTACCCAGTCAACAAAAACTAAATAAATAAATAAAAATTTTGTGGGCTTTTATTCCCACATGTAACCTCGTTTGTTGAACTATAATAGGCCAAAATAGTCCTCTTGTAGCCAGAGTGATGCAGGGACATGCAAGGAGAGATCACGAGTTCCCTTGACGTGCAGCCTGTCTCTCAAAACTCAGTCATATTTTTTTAATATTGTAAAAATGCATTGTAAAAGGCTTTTTAAGTTAAGAGAATAATTTGGATACAAGCACTGCGAATAGAGAGGCTTGAAACAAAAATTCTAAATAGCATATTTTGCACAAGTAAGCAAACGCATCAGTATTCAAACAGGAGACACCAGAGGGGCACTGTACTGCCAAGTTGGAAAATCCATCTGCAAACTGTTTTTACAAATTTATGTGGCTAAATAAGATGAAGTAAATAGGATTATTCGACTTACAAAAAAAAAACTGAAAAGTGTTTTAATGTGGGGCTTCTATATATATATATATATATATATATATATCCTACACTTTTCCACGCTCTCTCCCGATTATAATTTGGTATGCGGTGGAAATGCCTCTCTCTTTATCTGGTTTCTTAATTCTGCCTAGATTCTAATTGCACTTAAAACCACTGGCAGCTCCACACTCTGGCCACTGCTACTCCTTAATCCCTTCAATACCTCTCCCTCCTCATTGAGTACCCCTGCCTCCAATACTCCATCTTTCCTGCTCTCCCCCTCCAGGCTTCACCCCACTGCCACTGTTTCATCACCACATCATACTGCACTGATCTACATACTGTCTTTCCCTACAGTGGTTCCTCACTCTCTCCTGTTTATCCACCGCCCCCTTTAGCATTCTGCTACCTTGACAAAGCCTACCTTCCTGGCTGCTTTACTGTAGCTCTTTGATAGATTCTATAACTGTTAGAATATTACATTATGTTTATTACTGTTCCTTTAATGTGCCTATGTAGTTGTGTTTTGCAGTTGTAATCACTGACTATGTACTGTCCTGCTTTCTGTGACGTGGGAACCTTTGAAAAAGAGCATTTTGCTCAAAGGTTACTTCCGAAGAATGAAATTAAAAAATTAATGCTGAGGAAGAGACAAACTTTTTAGGTTCTCCTTAGGCAAGATAATATGCTAATAATTAAAATATTAAACACTGTAAAAGCTTTTATTTACTCATTTTCTAGGAGCTCTTGTAATGAACATCTGATCTCGGTGCTTTACAAGAAACAGGAGCAGAGTATTTATCTGAGGAGGCAATTTCTATACAAAAGAAATTCATCAGAACAGCCAATCAACTCCTTCTCAGTACAGTTTAAACAAACCACTACTAGACAAATTTAGATTATGAATTACAATGAAAAGGAGAAAATGTGAACCACTAGGAATTGAACCTAGGACCTCTAGCATTCTGTGCCAGTAACTCTGCTTCTGAGCTATGGTTCACACAGCTGCAGGGGCTGTCCAGGTCTTCCTTTCAAATTCACATTCCCTTCATTGGTGTTGCACAACTTTGTAACCTCAGAAATACATCAGAACAATAGCCAATCAACTCCTTCTCAGTGCAGTTACGCAACACCAGAGGAAGGGAATGTGAATGTGAAAGGAGGACCTAAACAGCCCTTGCAGCTGTATGAACCATAGCTCAGAGGCAGAGTTACTGGCAAGGAATGCTAGAGGTCTTAGGTTCAATTCCTAGTGGTTCATAGGTTCAATTCCTAGTGGTTCACATTTTCCCTTCTTCATTGTAATTCATAATCTAAATTTGCCTAGCAAGGACTTATTTAAAACTGCACTGAAAAGGAGTTGATTGGCTGCTGTTCTGATTTATTTCTGAGGCTGCAAAATTATGCAACACCAGAGGAAGCGAATGTGAATTTGAAAGGAAGACATGGACAGCCCCAGCAGCTGTGTGAACCATAGCTCAGAGGAAGAGCTACAGGCACGGAATGCTAGAGGTCGTGGTTCAATTCCTAGTGGTTCACCTTTTTTCTTCTTCATTGTAATTCATATACCAAAGAAAGGAAGAAAGTCAAAAAGGATTTAAAGTACAACCATAACAAATTCAGAGTGCTCCCAGATGCTGTAAATGACCACTCCCCAGTTACCTGCTGGTGGTCAAACAAACTTCCACTGTCCCCCCTAAAGTCACCTTCCAAAGGCACCTCAAAAAAAGGGTCCCTCTCCTGCCTCAAAACATACCTCACATCATGTGACTGATCCCCCATCTAACACTGCCCAGTCCATAGACGCTGCCCTCTCCTACTTTATCTCTACCTTTAATGCTGCTTGTGACATCTTGGCCCCCTTCTCCATGCAAATAGTGAAACACCGAGACATCCCCTGGATCTCCCAGTCACTGCTAGACCAAATGTGCCTCAGAGACAACCTCTGGTATAAAGCTCTAGACACACAACTCCCCCAGGACGGACAGCGTTACAGAGAGGCAAGAAACAAATGCACCTGGGCCATCTGCCAAGCCAAAGCTACTTATTCTAAGCAAGCCCTCACCTCCTCCTGGGGATCCGGGCAAACGTTCTGGCTCAATATTAAAGAACTCAGTGGGAAAGTTGTATCCCCTGCTCCTGCCCAGCTACTGGTTGATGGGGATGTCACCCAGGATCCCACTACCATCTCCAGTGCCCTAAATGCCACCTTCTCAGACCTCAGTCATATCCTTCCCCTGAATTTTTTCAACTCGATCCAAAATTACCCTATGGACAAAACTGCCACTACAGAACCCCCCCCCTTTTCTGTCTGTGAATCATCTCCTGCAGTGAAGCAAAATGCTACCTCACCAAAGTCCTGCCGAATTCTCGCTATAGCAGCGACTCCCTGGACCTCAAACTCCTCCGCCTTACTCTGGATGAGACCCTGCTCCAGCTCACCAAAATTTTTAATCTGTCCCTATGCCTCAGCCAATTCCCTACACCCTGGAAATGTGCAGTAATTACCCCTATCCTGAAGGGTGGTGACCGCACATCTACCAGTAATTATCGGCCCATCTCGATCCTTCCCCCCATCTCCAAGGCTCTTGAAAATCTTGTTTCGGACCAGCTCACAGACTACCTGTCCAAGCATAACCTGCTTTGTCCCGAACAGCACGGCTTCCTGAGGGGCCACAGCACCACCACTGCCCTTCTCAAATTTACATCATTTATATATGAGGCCCTGGAACAGGGCCACCTGGCTGGGGCTATCTACGTCGACTTGACCAAAGCGTTTGATACTGTCAGTTATGCACTGCTCCTCCATTCCCTGGGCATCTCCAGAGTCCACTTCTTGGTTCAAAGATTATCTCTCTGGCAGAACACAACAGGTCAAAATAAATACCACAATCTCTTCCAGTAGACCAGTCCTATCAGGGGTGCCACAAGGATCCAGACTTGGCCCCTTGTTCTTCACCCTCTTCCTGAACTCCCTCCCTACGTCCTGCAGCAGGAAATTACTGCAGATGATGCTGTAGTTTTCTGGAAACACCTCCATCCTAACTCCCTACAACTTGCCCTTCAGGGTTTCTTTAGGGAACCTGAAACTTGGTTTTCTGACCACCGTCTAATACTGAACTACAAGAAAAACAAGTTCATGATCTTTGCCCACCGCCAAAGCCCTCACAGTAGCTCCCCATTAACAATCACAAACTCCCTGGGTACGCCCCTAGAACATGTCACTTTCTTCAAGTACCTGGGTGCCACACTGGACACCTCCCTCACCTACCACACCCATATTCATCAGCTCTACTCCTCTATTAATGCTAGACTTGGGCTCCTATATCACCATAAACACTGCCTAACCCGCCCCCCCAGGCCATCCAACTTGCTGTATCTTCCTCTCTCTTTTCCCTAGTGGACCACGGCATCATGATCTACGGGACTGCAGATCAGACTGCCCTACACTGCGTCAAACTAGCCTTCAATAAAGCCTGCCACCTGGTCTCAGGTTGTGATAGATTAACACACACCTGTGAGCAATACAACCTTACAAACTGACTAAACTTTGAAGGCAGGCTTAAGTACCACACTTGTCTCTTTGACAAGAAGATATTTCAGAAGCAAGCCCCCTCTGGCCTCCATTCCCCCATCCAAATGGTCCCTCACAGAAGGGCCTCCAGATACTCCGCCAAAACCTCTTTCCTAGTCCCCCACTGTAGGACCTCACTTGGCCAAAGGTCTTTCTGCTATCGTGCCCCCCTCTGGCTTAACAGCCTCCCATTCACCATCTCCTTGGAACCCAGTCTTGGCCACTTTAAAATTGGCCTAAAGACCCACCTCCTTGATTCCCTTCCTGTGACTGTACTTAGCCTCATCATCACTATGAGGATTTGCCTTCCCCCGGCCCCCCCAAGAAAGGCTCAATATCCTGTTTTCCTGACTAGCCTAACTCCTCTCTCTTGTGGTGTGGCCTAACCTGCGTATTAGTTCTCTCAGAAGTTATCTTTCTGATGTCTTAATAATGTAATTGCTTCTTATTGCTTTTTATCTACACTACTGTACTGTGATACAACCAGATGCTGGGTCACTGGCCCTAAAATGCATGTACATTCTAAGCTATTGCCACTGTTTATATTCTTGTACTGTTTGTAATCTTTGTATTCCTGACATGGAGCCATTGCAAAAGAGTCCTTGACTCAAAGGGTTGTAATTCTGATTGCCAAAAAAAGAAATAAGTAAAATAAATAAACCAGGTGACTGAAGGCATATGGACTGCTTTTTGACTGCCATTTAAACTGCACAGGAGCACTGCAGAACATCTGTGCAGTTTAAATGGTAGTCAGAAAGCAGTCCATGTGCTTTCAGTCACCCGGTTTAAAATGTATTATGGTTGTGCTTTAAATCCTTTCTGACTTTTGTTCTTTGTTTGGTAAAAAAAATTGCCTCCTCAGGTAAATACTCTGCTTCTATTTCTTGAAAAGCACTGAGATCAGATGTTCATTACAAGAGCTCCTAGAAAACAAGTAAATAGAAATCTTTACCTTTCTGTCTGGGCAAACTTTGATCAGCCAGCGATATCATGAAGATTGTCCAGGGCTTGCAACTGACTTGCTGTGCTTTGGACCCTGGTCCAACCCGCCTCCTTGTGAAGTGCGTGGAGGTCATCAGGCCAGTCTTGGCTGAGATTGTCTGGTGTTCGTTGGAGAAGGGTGTGTTTCCAAGCCCCTTGAAGGAGGCGGTGGTGACACCCTTTCTGAAGAAACCCTCTGTCGTCCCAGACTGTCTCGCGAACTACAGACCAGTCTCTAACCTGCCCTTTGTGGGCAAGGTTATTGAGTAGGTGGTCGTATTGCAGATCGAAGACTATCTTACCACCCACGAGGTCTATGATCCTCTCCAGTCTGGTTTCAGGAAGAGGCATAGTACCAAGACGGCTCTTGTTCGGGTACTCAGTAATCTCCTGATAGCAAGAGATCAGAAGAGCCATTCGAGCTTGGTCCTTCTTGATCTCTCTGCAGCGCTTGACACCGTGGACCATGGGGTATTATTGGAGCACCTGCAGCTGTTCTGCGGACTGTCTGGGACAGATTGTTCCATTCTTTCCTCATGGGCAGGACTCAGAGTGGTGTCTGGGATTTTGGTATGGTATGGTAAAATTTTATTCATATTCAATATGAACAGGATTAAACTCCATTGAGTAATAAAACTCATTTACAAGGAGGTCCATAAAACATAGACAGTAGTTCCACATATAAAATAAACATAACAATTTACAATACATGTAAAATATAAATCAGTGTTAAATTATCCAAATACATTTCAAATTGCATTATGTAGGACTTATGTTAAATACTTGCACCTCCTCTTGGAGGGAAGTCAACTCCAATAAATACACAGTCTGTGTCTCCCTTTCACGTTGTGCCCAAGGTTAATATTCACTAAAGTGCATATTTTAAATACTAAAGTGTGTAACATATTCTTGACTCACGTACTAGCTTTAAAGTGCATAACTTTGAATACTAATGTGTATAACATGTTCTTGGCTCGTGTACGTAGATACATAGACACTGTCAGCAGATAGGGTCCTATGGCTTACCCAGTCTGCCCATTTAAGCTTGTAAGTTCACTTTGTTTTTCTAGAAGTCTGTTGCCCCTTACCCGTGACCTCCAGAATTCCCTTATGTCTGTCCCATGCATTCTTAATTCCTGTGATTGTTTCAGCCCCCACCACTTCCTCTCTGGCAGGGTGTTTCACTGGTCCACTGCCCTTTCTGTGAAGAAATTCTTCCCACATTTCCTCTGACTTGCCCTCCTTGAACTTTCATCCCATGCCCTCTAGTCCTGGAACATCTTTTTCACTGGAAAATAGTGTATTCCTGCACCCTGTTCCTCCCTGTAAGGTACTTGTATGTCTCTATCATATCCTTTCTCTCCCTCCTCTCCTCCAGGGAGTACATATTCAAGTCCTTCAGCCTGTCCTCATAGGATTTGTGATGCAATCTCTGTACCATCTTTGTTGCCCTCCTCCGAACCTTCTTTACCCTGTCTATGTCCTTATGTAGGTAAAATTTCCAGAACTGTACAATGTACTCTAGGTGAGGCCTCAATGGTGTCTTGTACAATGGAATTATGACCTCCCTTTTCCTGCTGGTGATGCCCCTGCCTATGCATCCCAGCATCCTTTTTGCTTTACCTGCTGCCTTGTTGCACTGTTTCCCTACCTTGAGGTCATCAGATATGATAACCCCAAGGTCCCTTTCCTGCTTGGTGCATGCTATATCCTCACCTCCCCAAATGATATGTTGTTCCAGGGTTTCCAGGATTTTTGTGCCCCATATGCATCATCTTACATTTCTTTGCATTGAATTTCAGTTCAGTAACTGTGAATTGATAGTATAATAACGTTAAGAACTATTTTTTTTATTGACTTTAGATTTGTAGGGGTGTCCATGCACCTCAGATCTAGGGATACGGTGTTCCAAGCTTTGGGACACCTATAGAGAGGAGATGACCTTCCCAGCCCCTGACCTCAAAATCATACAGGGTATAACTGGGCACTTGTTGCCTTCTTATTTTACCCATAAATGTTGCTAGATGCCAATTCCTCCTATCATCTACGCACCACAAAGTCAAAGCTCCATATAAATCACAGTGGTGAGTATTTCTGGGGGCATCGAGGATGAAGTGGGCCAGAGTATTGAATATAACATCTAGTCTTGCCCACTCCATCCCTAAGGCCCTCCCATACACCAAATCCCCATAGTCTAATACAGGTAGAACCATGGTGTCCACAATCCTGCGCCGCATCTCCAAGGTCATATAGGGCTTCAGCCTGTAGAGCATACCCAATTTTCTACTGAGCTTGCCTAACAGATTTTACAGATGTTTGGCCCATCTCAAGCTATAATCCAGCCAGACTCTTAAGTATTTGTAATGAGTTACCTGTTGAACCCCCCACCCCCCGCATTCTGATGTCCAGTGGCTGATATTCTCTTGCAGTGCCCTGGAAATGCACCACTTGTGTCTTTTTTTACATTTAAAGTCAAATTAAGTAAGACAAAGAATGATTGTAGCTCAAAAAAAGCTAATTGTAATTTGGTGGTAATACATTCCGGAGCACTGACCTCCACGTAAATCAAGGTATCATCTGCTTATATGTGGTACCTTACATCAGGATCTCTAAATTCTATACCATATATGTGTGTGTGTATATGTGTGTTATATATATATATATATATATGTGTGTATGTTTTATATATATATATATATATGTATAGAATAATGGATGGGGAAGGGTTTGATATGAGAATTTAATGCACACTCGAGTTGTGGGATGCTACACCAAACCCGAGGGGTTTATCAAAGCATCCCACAACGAGGGTGCATTAAATTCTCTATGAAACACCCTCCCCATCTTTTATTTTTTATAATAACAGACCAGCAATTTTTCTCCAGCAGTTTGTGAGACTGTTTGGCCCCGCCCACATACAGAATGTTGGCCAGTGAGGCAGCAACATAGTTTGACTGGCATGGCTCATGAATGTCATAACAGCCAGCTGGTTATTATGGAGAATATTAACCTGGTCAGTACATTGAGAGAAATTGCTGACCAGTTACTATATATATATATATATATATATATATATATATATATATATATATATACACACACACACACACATACATACATACATACAGGATAGATCCCTGGGGCATCCCCACCTTTATTGGAAGTGCAGATGACCTACGAACACCAAGTTCCACAATGTTTCCTCGGCCCCTCTCTCCCTGACCTGTAGGGTGTCTCAGGGCTCCGCTCTGTCTCCCATGTTGTTCGCAGTGTACATGCTGCTGTTGGGAGACATTATAAGGTGGTAGAGGCTGAGTTTTCACTGCTATGCAGTTGATACTCAGCTGTACATGTCCTTTGTGCCTGAACAGGATTATGCCGTCTCGGTCTTTTAACAACTGCCTAGCCGAGATTCAAGACTGGATGAGTGGCAGCTGGTTATAGTTGAACCCAGATAAGACTGAAGTGTTAGTGGTGGACCCAGGTCATCAGGTAGAGGGGTTATTTCCTGGTCAGCCTTCCGGGCTTATGCTGGGGGCAACCAGTTGAGGTCCTCCGAACAAGGGTGGAATGTGGGCATTGTTCTTGATGGTGAGCTGATGCTTAAGTCTCAAGTGTCACCCATCGTCAAGTCCTCTTTTTACCATCTGAGGAATATCACTTGGATAAAGCACCTTGTTCCACCTGATGATCTTCCAATGTTGATCCATGCCTTTGTGACCTCCCGCCTCAACTACTGCAATGCTCTATACCTAAGGCTCCCGGGGATGGACATCTGCCACCTGCAGCTGGTGCAAAACGCAGCATCCAGGTTGTTGACGGGCTTGTCGAGATCTAGCCATGTCTCACCTGTGCTCCGCGAACTGCACTGGCTGCCTGTTTGGTGGAGGATCACTTTCAAGGTCGTTTTGCTGACCTAAATGGCCCTACACTGACAGGGACCACGTTATTTGCAAGACCTCCTTCATCCCTACTGCCCTCTCTGCCCGCTCCGTTCCTCTAACAAGGGATTACTATAGATTCCCAGGGTCTGTTTTAAGACAACGGGGTCAGAGCTTTTTCCTTCATGGCCCCGACCCTGTGGAATTCTCTACCTTGTCAGGTTAGAGAGTGCCTATCCACTGAGACTTATAAGTCCACTCTTAAGACTTATTTGTTTGACTTAGCTTTTGCAGATGCTGTCTAATATATAACTTACCTATTCGGCCTGTTTTAATTTATGTGGTTTTAATTAGCATGTATTTTCTGTTTTTACTTCTGTACAAGCACTTTGGTATTTGAAAAGTGCTTTTAAAAATAGAGTGACTTGACTTTACAGAATGTAACTCTTTAAATATTAGTGTCCTATCTTGCCTAAGGAGAACCTAAAAAGCTTGACTCTGCCTCAGCATTCACGTATGTAGAAACCCCATGTTAAAATGCTGTGCGGGTATTTTTCTAACTTGAATAATCTTGTTTACTTCATCTTATTTAGCCACATAAATCTGTTAAAACAGTCTGCAGCCAGATTTTCCAGCTTGACGGTAAAGTGCCTCTTGGTGCCTCCTGTTTGAATGCTGAAGCATTTGCTGACTCATGCAAAATATGGTATTTTAAATTTTCGTTTCAGGCCTCTCTATTTGCAGTGTTGTATCCAAATTATTCTCTTAACTTAAAAAGCCTTTTACAAAGCATTGTTTACAATATTAATAAAGTTTGACCGAGTTTTGAGACACAGCCTGCATGCAGAGAAAACTCGTGAGATCTCTCCTTGCACGTTGTTGCATCACTCTGGCTACATCAAGATTATCATGCGCTGGCAACCTGCATAATTCAGAGCTCAATGTTCAGAAAATCTTTACCATCAATTCTTTATGGTAATAATGTCAGTTAACAAGGTAACAATTTATATGTACTGTAACCTCACATCAAAAAGCAGTAAACACTGCTTTATTTCTGCTTTGATTTTTAACCATTCTTTGCTCTCTTTCTCTCTCTAGCTCTCTCCTTTGCTCAAATAATCTTGTATACCACAGATCCCCAACACTAGAGCACCCTCTCCAAGTGATTTGGGTGCTCCATGTACTCAGACATTTACAAAAATGACCTGTTTAGTTGTCCTTTAATTTCAGGTAGGACCACCGACCACTACAGAGCCATGGCAAATGGTACTGGAGTAAGAAAATAGTGTGGCAGGGGGGGAGGGGGGAAGCAATCGTACTGTATTGAATGGAGAGGATGCAGAGAGATATTCCACTCTAGTGGAAGGACACAGCTGACCACAGCTGTGGTGTATTCAGTCACATGCTACTAACTCCCCCTTTTTAATGTAATTGCACTATGTCATGCATAGCTGTTGCTGTGCAGCTGTAAAAGGGAGACTGAGACAGGATAGGATCTCAGGCTTCCATATCATAAGTGTATTGGTAAGATTAAACTGGCAGTTTGATCTGGTATCCTCCAGCAGGATGCAGGGGCCCTGCCTAAAGCTCAGAGATGAAAAATTCAAGGGTAATGTTGGGAGGAGCTTCTCCCTGGGGGTGGGAAACCTATGGAACAGCTATGTACATGAAGACAGCACAGGTCTTCAAGGTAGGCATGGACATATTTCTGCTTATCAAAGGAATCACGGAGTACTTTGGGTAGTTGAGTGGGTAGGTAAACCCACTGAATTACTATATGTCTGCACATCATGGTTATTCCTGCTTGTGAAGAAGGGGGTTGATGTAACATACCCAGAGTCTTTCTGACCATAAATAACTGTTAACCTATTGGGATCTATGCACTATGCTTATGTACCACGTATATGCGGCGTGTAGGCACCCCTACGCTGAACAGTTGCCCATCAGGGGTCCAGTCAGATCCCCATGGCATTCACAGAAGGGATACATGCCCCTTCTGTACTGGACTCCCCTGCAGCCCCCAGTGCTGCACGTGAGGTCATGTGTCTTGGAGGTGATGCTGGACTCTGTGCCATATCTGAAGTCATGGAGTACCAGTGGGGAAGGGGGGACACAGGATATGGCTGCTAACACCCTGCAGTAGCTCCTGCATGCTCCCTCCAGCTGGTGGCGGGTGGCTCAACGGATACAGAGATCACTCCAGTACTGCAGCACCCAGCTGTCTGGACATGGGGTGGGGTCTTGGGGTTCCCAGCCAGCACTCTCCAGTAGTGCTTGTGCCCCAGCTGATACCAGGGTGTGCTACGACTTCTACACCCCTGCACCACGGCAGTGCAGGCATCCAATCGGATCCCTTGATCTTCCATCCCCACCTGCATCCTGCCCCCATCTCTCCTCTGCACTCCCATGCACCTGCAGGGTCAGGTGGCTGATGTTGGTGTATGGCGTGCAATGCATGTCTTTGCAAGGGTGCAAAGAACTGTGATGTGGGAACGTGCTTATTGAGCATTATTTGTGGATTTATGTATTCGTTGAAAACTGGTAACCAAAAAAGGCATACTGAGCCAAGGCTCGTTTCCAGGTGCAACCCATGGGGAGGAGTACAAGAAAACAATACATACAGCAGTAAGCATTACAGTCAATATGTACAGCAAAAAACAAATTGCAGTATGTTCAACTAAATTTGCAACATGGACGAAGGTAAGTTCACTGGTGCCATTTTTGTGGACCTCACCAAGGCTTTCAACATAGTGTATCCCAGTATACTCCTAAATAAACTGAGCTGCCTTGGCTGCTCTGCCCTGGCCACCACATGGTTTTGAAATTACCTCTCCAGACGTACACAAACTGTCACTCGGGAGGTTCACACTGGGTTCCCCCAAGGCTCCATCCTTGGATCCATACTGTTCTCCCTATTTGTAAACTCCTTCCCAACGACAACATTACCTGCAATTCTCTTCTGTACACTGATGACTTAATCCTATTCCACAGTGCCAAAACATCGGTCAACCTCTCTACTATTTCACAAACAACTATAGTGTCATCCATCAGTGGTTCCTCACAAATAGGATCCTGGTCAGTGCTAAAAAGGTGAAAGCCATGCTTTTTGGATCCAAATCCAGGCTAAGCAGAAAGACTACTCCTAATACAATCCTATCTCCCCGTGCCTCCGGAGACAGTGATCACTTTCAGATACCCTGGAGTCACCCTCATTCCTGCTCTGACCTTTGGTGACCACACTGAACTTACTATATGATGCATAAACCAGAAACTAGGAGTTGGTACAGCCTTAAAGATTACCTGACCCCTCAGTAAAGGCTTGTCATCGCCCAGGGCACCTTACTCACTCTGTTGGACTACTGCTCCCCTGTTTACACCCAGACCGCATCCTCTGGGCTCATCAAGCTGAACACAACCTACATCAACATTTATAGGTTTGTCCTGATGGCATGTTACTCAACTCACCTCACCACTGCACACACTGTCAGATAATCAGATAGCCTCCCCCATTAGGCCCACCACGACTGACTCCTGAGTTGCTTCATGGACAAATCTATTAGGGAAAAAGATGTATCCCCCTCACCCCCATACTCAAGCCTAAACCTTGCTACTTGGGCCTCCGGAACTCATCTAGCCTTATGCTTCAGTGCCCTCAGGTCACCACATGGATGGGACAAAACACCTTCTCCTCAGCTGCACCAAGCCTATGGAACAGCCTGTCTGCCTTCTATGGGCACAGGGATCACAGCCCTGTTCAAATCCCACTTTAAGTCCGTTCTTGCAGTGTCAGCCACATACTCCTGCTCCCCAGGCTGACTGCCTCCCCCCTGCCCTGGAGCTGCTGAACGGCCCCTGTTCTACTACCTAGATTTATTGTTCTCTGTGTATGTATTTGCATGATATAGCGATGCTGTACTGGATGTCTTATTGTAAGCCTGCACTGCTCGGTACCACTGTGCACTTTCAATTGTATGTACTGCTATTACTTCATGCACTATTTTTGCACTAATCATACTGTTTCTGCTACTGCATTCATCTACTTGTACCTACCTGATTGTGTTTCTTGTACCATGTTTGATGTGCCATTTCAATGGCCCGGGTCGTGCCTGAAAACGGCCCTTGGGATCAGTGCACCCACCCAATTAACAAATAAATAAAATAAATAGTTAGCATTATACATGGTAGGAGAGTAACTGACAATGTAAGTTGAGAATTTGTCCTGGCAGTATATACAGCAAGTGATGCACAGGCAGGAGAAGATACAGGAGATGACTTAAGGTGAGCAGATTTAAAGCAGGCTAAAAGGCTACACAAATAACTACCTTCAAGAATATGTCTAGTCCTGCCTTGAAAGTCTGAACTGCACTAGCTTCCACTGCATCTCCGTGTATGCAGCTAAGCATGCTGTTAATCTCGTGTAGAGATGCGTTCTGTGTCGCCTTATCTTGCCCCTCCTCTATTTCTGTAAATGTGTTTGCCCTCTAGTTCTGAAACAGTTGTGTATGCTACCTCCACCCTCTCTACCTTTTTTAGTACTTGACTTTTAACTATGTTTTTTTGGGGGGGGGGTCATGATGCATGACTTCACCAGCAGGCCCTATCTAATAACAATTCCTTCCTTGTTGAGAATTGTCACCGAAGTAAAGCCCCGGTTTCCTGCATATTAAAGACTCTTCATTTTCTGCTTTTCAGCACTATCAGTCTGAACCCGTTGATGAAGTAGTACCAACTGTTGCACCATTAATTGTTATTGTCTCCCCAATTCTTTTTTTGTCACACAGATAATAAGTGAAGATCAGTTCCGACAGTTAGAGAAGATAAAAACCATTGGCAGTACATACATGGCCGCTTCAGGTCTGAACGACTCCACCTATGACAAGGCTGGGAAGACGCACATCAAGGCTCTGGCAGACTACGCCATGAGGTTGATGGACCAAATGAAATATATCAATGAGCATTCATTTAATAACTTCCAGATGAAAATAGGTGAGTGGCAGCTGTTTGTATAGTTTCAAGCCATTTCTGTTTACAGAAGATATGTATAGAAAAAGCCTATCAGTTTTAATAAATAATATACTGAAAGCTGTCTCTGTGGCACACATGGGTAAGGGAATGTTACAGCTCACTGGTGATCAGTTTCATGCCCAGAGCCTAGGATAGCAGAGATAGAGGCCAACATGGAGGGATGCAGGGAATCCCTAGGATGCTGCCCCCCCAGGTTGGAGGGAGACAAAGAACTGCTCTTGTAGAGGTCTCTAGTGGTGGCATGGTGGTGGTGCCCTAGGTGGCATGGGTGATCACACACTACCTGGCACCCCCCTTCTGTCAGTGTCACTGCTAACATGCACCCAGTTGAGGAGGTTGTTGGGGAGGAAGAAACGGTTAAAATGGGAGGTGCTGTCCATTGCACACCAGCCCTCCCAACACACTGCACTTGCCCCCCCAGCCACATCTAGTGTCTCTCTCCTGCTAACTCCCTATGGTGGTAGGAGGTGTGACCCTCTGGGAAGGAATTTACCCAAACCAATGGAGTATAAAACACCTGGAGAGGCTTGTAGGGAATGAAGGTACCTGCATGGTGAGTCTGGCAGGCAGCAAGGGCAATAAGCAGGCCCAAAGGAGTTTAGTACCTGGTGGCCAAGGGGGAACATATAAGGGTGAGACAATAAAAACCTTATGGGGCCATCCCACCAACATGACAGCAGTGCAGTGTGCTGCCTGATATACTGGGGTACACATGCAAGCTCCAGATTCCCACACTGGAACCAGCTGGGATGAGGCACGTGGCTGACGGGAAGAGAGGACTCAGGCTGCCAAGCATTCCTCTACCACCCCCCCCAAGGCTAATCAAGGAGTAGCATTAGAGTTAGCTGCTCATTCCCCTTCTCGGCCAGAGTTATGCTGCAGTCATAGAAACACCATCATTGGGGTGGGGGACAGGGGTGATCCAACAGGGGGAGAGAAAGGGGAGAAAAGAATCACTGAATTCTTAAACTGCTGACTCATAAATTGACAATCTACGAAAACTGATGTATATATGTATTGAAAAGTGCTTATCCTGAATAGGCCCACTGAGATGAAACACTTCATTTATAGGGTGGCCTGTCCATGGTTACAGATGCAGTATGAACTACAATCAATCAATCAAAATCTTTATTTAATCAAACAAAATCTTTATTTATCCAGGCGGGCACCATTGAGCAAGGTGGACCTGGTCATGAATACATCAAAGTACAGTACAGAAGCAGGTATACAAAAAGCAATAATATACAAGGAAGAAAAAGTATATACAGTGTATACATACAATACAAGGTTGAAATAAATAATAAAAAAAAGCATTATTTTACAATTGAAGAAGTCAGCAGATGTACAATCAACCATAGGCATACAGGGGTTATAAGCAGAGATCTTTTCAGTGAGGCTGCCGGCAACTACACATATAGGGGAAAGAGGCCGTGTATGGGGTGGCAGGTTAGAGAGGTAAAGAACAGGACGGATATATTACCGACGACTGGGGGAAAAATTGAGCTAAAACCACAGAAAGTGACGATGGCTGTCATGTACTTGTTTATTATGATAATGACGGAGGAGAGGTAGATAATTGGGACACTACTATGGATGGGGTAGGACTTTAGCCAGGTTGGAGTGGACAGGGAAGGGTGGGTGTAGCAGGAAGAGTTAATAGGGAAAGAATGAGAGCCAGGGGTAGAAACATGGCGAGCATCAGGATGGAAAGGGGGAGTTGCGGAATTAATGGGCTAGCGGTGAGGAAAACATTTGCAAGGTGCTTTCATGTAGCGATCGTAGAGTGCCTTGAAGATATTCAGGCTAACAGGGCAGCTCAGCTTCAAGTTCCTTTGTAAACCGTTCCACAATGTGGGTAAAGAGAAGCAGTTGCATGTCCAGATATTTTTTGTTGTAAAATGTCAAGTCTGTCTAAGGGCCCATTCTACAAAACAGACTGGCTAGCATGCCAGTAGAATACAAAAGGAGTGACACACTGACCAAATAAGTGTGTTGCAAGCTGGGGTGCAAACCAAACGACATGCCACAACAAGAAAGCTGCACACAGACACTGTAGAAAAGCAGGAATTCTGCAAAATTATAGGTTAGTTTAATGAAGTGATAAGTATTACAGGTGGGACAAAATAACTACAAACCAGATGCCCCTGCACTTTGACCATTAGGTCTTCATCAGGGGGCCCCCTAACGGTCAAAGTGCAGGGGCATCTGGTTAGAAGTAATTTTGTCTGACCTGTAATACTTATTACTTCATTAAACTAACCTATAATGTTGCAGAATTCCTGCATTTTTAGTGTCTGTGTGCAGCTTTCCTGTTGTGGCTTGGCTGGCTTGCCACCTGCACATAGCCAGCCTACAGCTTTCACACATCCAACTGGGGGAACTACAACGTACATTCAGAGCTGCCAGTCGCACCCTTCCACTTCCTTTCTGTGGATGTATATATCCGTGGAAGGGTAGGAGACAGGCACATATCCTGGCTATAGTGGATCATCAGTCCTCTTATTAGTCAAACTGTGGGATTTGAGGGTATGGTAGCAAGCAAGCTACCATATTGCTTTTGCATACCTGATTGTGGGACAGGTCAACTGTGGCACCCTACACCTGCTCATCCTCCCAAGCCCTTTAGATAGTCTTGATATGACGTAGAGCAAGGAGCAGTTATTGGTGGACTTTTACTTTTGGATCATCTAGGGGTACATAGTCCCCTGAAGGTGTGGAAGAGGTACCTGGCATACCTTGTAATACTGGGGTAGTACATGTGTAGCCCACCTTCCACTCTCCTGCTTGGGCTGGTGGTGGTGAGGACATAGAGCTCGCTGTATAACTTCTGCAGAAACTCCTGCATGTGTGCAGGGAGGCCTCCATGGTGCATAGAAGCCAATTTTACCCACATGGAGGTTGTAGAGGTTTATGGATTGGACTGAGTGTAGATCCTGTTAATCAGTAAATAGAGGCACTGTAGTCCAAATTAAGTAGCAAAACATATAATGTTGTACATACACAAATCAGCTACAGGATAACAGTGGGAGTCCCTTTTAAAGTCTGCAAATCTGGATACAGCTTAAAAATGAGTTGTTTGATGTGCAGGTGGTATTGCAATAAACTATCAGAAGTAAAACCCAAGTGATTGGGCTGGCAGTATAGCAAAGAGGTTAGAGTAATGAGCTGTGAATGAGCTTGGTACATCCAGCAGATCTGGGTTTGATTCCCACAATTTAAAACACACAAGGGATAGCACACAGTGGTTGCAGAAGGCTAAACACAGTCAATAATGTAAGTGAAAAAGCCTCACAATCTCACCCCCACAAGCTATGCAGCATGAAAACAAAAAAGACAAAAAGCAAATATAAATGGATAACTAAGCAGTAAGGTAAGATTGGGTGTGTGTGTTATTGTGCAATAATGACATGCTTGGGTGGTTAGGCAAGGGGATCCAGGTCAGGTGCATTCAACCCCCAAGAAGTGACATTACACAATAACACACATCCCTGGAGTGCCTTACTGCTATTATATGATGTTAAAAAAAAAAGATAAAAAAAAAATGTAAATAGTTTTTTTTCTTTAATTTTACTATGTAGGTGTATGTATAAAAAAGTTCACAGTTTCCATTTCTGCCATTAGGTGGTGCTGCTGCTACTACACGCTGCCACCTCCCTTCCTATCTACAGCTCTGTTTCTGTGACAGTGTCTGTTGCACCCCCCCAATCTGTTAAGTAGCTGTCTGCCTATCGGTATTACTTTTGTTTCTCTGGAAATATTTTTCTGTTTTGGGATTCAAAAAAGCCTGGGATAAGCTCAAGGGAGTCATAAGGGATAGGTAAGGGGGTGACAGAGAAAGTGCCATAGACCTGGAGGGGTCTACAGTGTAAGTAAAGCAGCAAAAAAGGGCAGACTGGATGGGCCATGTGGCCATTATCTGCTGTCAGCTTCTATGTTTCTATGTCCTTTGCACTGCTGTTCTCTGTTTTGTTCCTTACCCATTGACCTGCTTTACTGTTTGTGAGCATCAGCGGTAACTGAAAGGAACAGTGGTGTGCTGTCCTTTTGAAGTTCTGCTCTTTTGCTCACTGGAAAGTCATTCAGAGTTACTTTTTTAAATTTTTTTTAACAAAATTGTAACAGAAAAATAATAAAAGCTAGTGAGTGACTGCAATCAGTAGCAGAAACGGACAAGAAGCAGTTGCTTGTCTACAGAAGCTGCAGTGCTGTATTAAAAAAACAAAAGGTTCTGCTATTTAAAAGTAATTGATAGTGTGCAGAAAGAAAACCCAGTGTAAAGTGTACATTGTGTCTGTTTGTGTTGGGGGGGACACTTCCGCTGATTGCTTAGTTTTTTGTGGCTGTAGTAGGGAGTAGAGAGAGATTTCTGAACTGGTAATGTGGTCTTTTTCATGCCTGACCTAGATACAGTGATGTTATTGTCAGATAACATCACTGTTTCTAGGGCAGTGTGACCAGCCAGGAAGCTGCATTTATTCATGTCATTGTACAATTCAGTTTAATTGAATTCCATAATGATAAGGACACGGGTCCTAGGAGCCCTTCATCTCCCTCTGTGGTTTCTTCAGGAGGTGAGGACTCCACTAAATATACCCCAAGCCCCCGATGACCCCTTCTTCATCTCAGTGATGAGGCAGTTGCAAACAGCTATGGGTTCAAAGCAGAGAGCAGGATACCTGGAATTGCCAGATTCTCCCCCTCTGACTATTCCTCCTCTGCTGGCTGCATTTAAGGATGCCACCATGGCTGCCTGGTACAGGCCAAATATGATTCCTTTGATGCCCAGAAAGGCAGATAAATTGTACAAGGCTCCCTCAGGGATGCCTTTCTTTGCAGAGCAACCACGGGCAAGCAGTAGTGATAAATGCTGCCCATGATGGGTCCAAGGGACCTCAGTACCTCAGCTCTCTTCCCCGGATACGGAGTCCAGAAAGCTGGACCTTATAGGCAAGAGGAACTATGCCTCTCCCACACTGGCCATCAGGGTTACTAACTACATTGCCCATATGGTCAAGTTCCAAAATACACTGTGGAAGAAGGGCAAGGCTGTAGTTCAGGCCCTTCCTGAGGGTCTCCATAGACAGGAGCTGCTAAAGGCCCTCCAGTCAGGGGGCTGATGTGAGCAGGCACCTTATGAGGGTAATCTGTGATGCTGTGGATGTCTCTGCTGAAGCAGCTGCATTTGGCATCTGTCTCAGATGACATTCTTGGCTCAGGGTGTCCCATTTTGCCACTGACATACAATAGTCCATCTTGAATGCCCCCTTCAAAGGCTACAAGCTTTTTGGGGTAGATATGCAGGACATCCTTTCTGGTCTTCAGGCCTCGAGGGAGAACCCTGCATTCAGTTCACTCGCTTTGCCATACACAGTCAAGAGGTTGCCAGAAGGTGCTTTTTCATCAGTCCTCACACAGACCCAATCCGGGTGCCCGACAGCCAGCCAAGCGCCGAGCAGCCACAAACCTGCCCACCCCTCCTTCCACCCCTCCCTCCACCACTGGCAAGACTCCTAAAGGTAGATGTGCGGCCCCGGACGCTGGCCCTTCCTCAGCATGACTCCTGGTCAGACCCCTCCACCCTCTAGTAGAGATGTGCGAAGTCTGCAAAATTCACCCGTGAATCAGTTAGTGAATTTCATGAAATCCATGGAGCGATTTTCACGCAGTTCACAGACCACAAATTGTGTGAATTTTGCTCTGCAGTGTGAAATTTCACCTGAGAATTTCGCACTTTGCAGTAAAAATCGGCAAATTGTGACACAATGTTTGTGCACATAGTGTGAAATGGATCTGGGGGGGCAGCCTGAACTTCGCAAATTGCGCAAAACACGAATTTTTGGTGCTCCGCGCAGAATTCACAGGCAGCGTTTAACTTTGCAACATCTCTACCCTCAAGCGCTGCAGGAAGTGGTGGTAGGGGGTTGCTTCTCCCTTCACTTAGACAGGTGGAGGGAAATCACAACAGATGCTTAGGTCATGCAGCTCATAGAGCAAGGCCACACACTAGAACTCCTGGAGTGCCCTCCAGATCTTCCTCCATTTCATTCAAGCCACCCTTCAGATCATGTTCCAGTGTTGCTGGAGGAAATTCGCATGCTGCAGCAGAAAAGGGCCATAGAACCAGTTCCAGAACATCAGGGGAACAGAGGGTTCTATTCCCACTTCTTTGTAGTCCCAGATCAATGGGAGATTTGCAGCCCATCCTGGACCTAAGAAACCTCAATTTCTACATCCAATAAGAGCAGTTCAAGATGGCAATACTCCAAGGTCTGCTGCCTCTGCTGCACAAGGGAGACTGGATATGCTCCCTGGACATGCAGGATGCATACCTGCACATAAAGATCTGTGCTTCCCCACAGGCAGTACCTCTGGTTCCTCTTCCGGGTGGAGCACTGCCAGTTTGGGCATTGCTCTTTGGCTTGTCTTCTGCACCATGAGTCTTTACCAAATGCTTGGCGGTGGTGGTGGCAGCCCTTAGGAGGGAGGTACTGTATGTTTCCCATTACCTGTACGACTGGTTGCTCAAAGCTCGGTCCGAGGAGAGCCCACTTGCACCCTCGCATGTACCAGACAGCTGTTCCATGTCCTGGGGATTACAGTCAACCTGTCCAAGTCAGTCTTAACCCCCTGACAACATCTCCATTACATGGGGCAATTCTGGATATGACCCAGGGTGCAGTCATCCTGCCCCAGGACAGAGTGAGTGCCTGATAGAATAGCCCCTGTTCCTTTAGAGCAACCGGTATGTCACAGCCAGAACATTTCTGTGGCTGCTGGGCCTCACAGCTGCAGTCATTGTCGCGATTCCTCTGGCAAGACTGCATATATGGATTCCCCAATGGACTTTGAGTCCAATGGGATCAGTGCATGGATGATCTAAACCAAATGGTTCTAGTTACTTCACCGGTAAGGAAAGTGTTTCAGTTGTGGATGGAATCCAGCAATCTTCTCAGGGGGATTCTTTTAATGATTGCCTCCCCTAATCAGATCCTCACCATAGATGCTTCAGGGATTGGCTGGGGTGCTCACCTGGGCTCTCACCAGACCCAGGGAATTTGGACTGCAGTCCAGAGTTTCCTCCACATAAATGTCCCAGAGACAAGGGCTGTTGCGTACAGCCTGCAAGCCTTTTAGGACTACCTGTCTCTGGGCCCTCTGCTGGGGCAGATGGATAACATCAGTGTAGTGCACTACATCAACAAGCATTGAGGGTCTGGTACTGAGCTGTAGAACATGGTCTACCATTGTCATCAGTCCATGTTCCAGGCACCCAAAATGGCTTGGTAGACAAACTAAGCAGGTCGCAGTCCAGGATGCACAATGTGGGAGCTGCTGACCTCAGTCGTAGAAGACCTCTTCAGCAGGCGGGGTCATCCAAAGTTGGATCTTTTTGCATTCCCATTGAATGCAAAACTGCCACTTTTCTGCTCGCTCACTCCAGGACCTGGAGTTTTCTGGTGAGATGTGTTGCCCCGCACTTAGAATGGACATTCCTCTGTGCCTTCCCTCCCTCCCTTCCCTCTACTTCAGATGGTGATGATCAAGCTTCAGATGGAAGGAGCAATGATGATCCGTGGCTCCCTTCTGACCTCATCAGATCTGGTTCCCCTTACTGCAGCAGTTGGCAGTGGAACCTCCAGTACCCCTGCCCCCATACAAAGGCTTGCTGTCCCAGGACCAGGGCACACTAGTCCATCTGGACCTCAAGTCTCTGAACCTCCATGCCTAGCTCCTGAAGACATAGCCATGGCTAGGTTTTGGGTATCCCAAAAGGTAGCCAATGTCACAGTGGCTGCTAGGAAGCCCTCCACCAGGGCCACTTATTCCATGAAGTGGAAGCGCTTTGCTATATGGGTGGCTTCCCATCATCTGGATCTCTTCACCTGTTCAGTGATTCAGATTCTGGAGTATTTGCTGTCCCTCTTGGATTCTGGTCTGCAGTACTCTTCCATTAATGTGCACCTGGCTGCTATTTCAGCCTTCCATGTGCCTGTGGCACAACTAGAGGTGACACGTACATTTTTGAGAGGCATTCTTTGCCTGAAGCCTCCCATCTGCAATCCAGTCCCGCCTTGGCACTTACATTTTGTGTTGGAGAAACTTACTTTGGCACCTTTTGAGCTGGCTGTGACATGTGAGCTACGATTTCAGTCATGGAAAGTGTTATTTTTAGTTGCTATTGCTTCTGCTCAAAGGATTTCTGAGCTTCCGACGCTGATATGTGTGTCTTCTTATTCGGTTTTTCACAAAGACAGGTTGTCTTTGCATACCAATCCTACGTTTTTACCAAAGGTGGTGTTTGAGTTTACCCTGAATCAAGCCATCCACCTGCCTGTGTATTACCCAGAGCATGCCAATCCAGGGGAAGCATTGCTCCATACTTAAGATGTACAAATACTCAGATATTATGTTCATCGCATGAGGGACTGTAGGAAGTCCTCTCAGCTGTTTGTTTCTTTTGCCCTCAAGAAAGAGGACATACCAGATTCTAAACAGTGCCTGGTCAAATGTTTGGGCAACTGTATTATTTTCTGTTATAGGAAGTATGCTAAGGAACTTCCTGGTGTTGTCTGTGGCCACACTACCAGAGGCATGGCCACTTCTGTCACTTGTTTCAGAAATGCATCAGCTGGTGACATCTGTGCCGCTGCCACTTGGAGAACTGTCCACACCTTTACTAAATACTACAGTCTGGACATTGCCTCTCGAAGACGGGCAGCCTTTGGCCTAGCTGTGCTTCAAAGCCTTCTTTTCTTGGCCTGTTGCCTCCAGCCACCCAGATTGTCTTGATGTCAGAACTGCTTGGAACTTGTTCCATAGGTGTGGCTTGCTGCAAGAGATATCCTTGAAGAAGACAGTACAGTTACACAAGGCAAGGCAAGCCAAATTTTATTTTTATGACACCCAATCCCAGAGGCTGTGGGCGACTAACACTAAGAACAGTACAGGTAATATCATTAAAAGAAATAATACAAAAACATGGGACGTTAATAAATATAAAATGCTAAAATTCATAATCAAAATCATAGGTCACTGATATCATTCAGACAGTCAGGTAGAAAGAAGGTCTACTCCAGGTAGGCCAAGCAGAAGAGGTGGGCTTTTAGCCTCTGCTTGAATACCTCAGTAGAAGGAGCCTCCTGGACTGCAAATGGCAGCGAGTTCCACAGGTCAGCCTGGCGACACTGGAGACACGGTCGCCCAGTGTCTTGAGCCGAACACTGGGAACATCCAGGAGGCCCCTATATGAAGAGCGGAGGGAGCAGACAGAGGTTGCAGGTGTCAGGAGCTCAGTGAGGTAGCCTGGATCCAGTCCATATAGGGCCTCAAAGGTGAGCAAGCCCACCTTGAAAATGACTCTCCACCTGATAGGCAGCCAATGCAGAGCCCACAGGACTGAGGACACATGACTGGACCTAGACAGGCCCATCAGTAACTGAGCCGCTGCGTTCTGTACCAGCTGCAACCTGCAGAGGGTCCCCCCATGACCCCAAAGTACAGAGGGTTACAGAAGTTGAGCCTAGAGGTAACAAAGGCATGCACTAGTGTTGGCAGGTCTTTGGGTGGAACAAGGGGCTTGATCCTCAAGTAGTAAAAGCCACTTTTGACAAAAGAAGACACCTGCTCCTCAAGTGTCAATCTGTTGTCTAGGATCACACCAAGATCGCATACCCTCAGGAAGGCCACCAATGGAGCAGACCCCAGAAAAAGTCCTGTGTCAGCTCCAAGTACCCTCCCATCCTGCCCATGACCCTGCTTGATCACCAGCACCTCCGTCTTGCCTGGGTTCAGTCGCAACCAACTGGAGGACATCCAGTCATTGATTTTAGCCAGGCAGGTGTTAAAGCATGTCTACAGCATCAGATGATCCAGGAGCAAATGACAAGTACAGCTGGGTGTCATCTGCATGGCAGTGAAACTCCACACTGAATTGCCGAATGATCTCGCCCAGGGGAAACATATATACTGTGAATAGCATAGGTGACAGGCTTGAGCCCTGGGGTATTCCATATGACAGGGGCATTGGAGGAGGAGGAGAAATTCCCCATCACTGCCCGTTGCACCCTGTCAGAGAGATAGGACTCAAACCAAAGAACTAACCATAAGAGTAGGTCTTCAAAAAAATCTCTTGCAGTAAGTCATGCCATCCCACCTCCCATCCCCCTTTGCTTCTCTGTTCCTCTCTCTCTCTCTCTCTCTCTCGCTTTCATACTCTCTCCAGGATGGTATACTTTCTGTTTCACATTTCACAGCAGCGAGAACCTCTGGCCCTCCATCAGTTCCCCAGGAGGAGGTCCTCTGTATATGGTCTCTGGTGAGGGAACTGAGGAGGGCGTGGGGCCACCCACGTGTATATGGGAGGAAGACATTGATTGACATCATCATGGGTGGCCCCTTGTAGCGTGCTAACCAGAAAGTTTTCCATATGATCCTAGTATCTCATGGCTATAGTTCCATTGGTGTGGCTTGTTGTAAGAGATTCTCGTGAAGATCTACTGTTACAGTAAGTTCTTACATAACTGTACTTTAAGTTTGCTGGTGATATGCAGACACATATCTGGGAAATTTACAGGTATCGAACTCATGACTGTTGGCCCCAGGGGAGGTACTGCGGATGAACGTTTGTTAAAAAAAGAAGTTTTGGGGCTTTTACACTGGGTGCCTTTAAGGCGCTGGGTTTAAATGACGGCTTTGAGATAGCGCCCTTTTGGTGTTTCTAGTGGTTGGGATTTGTACCCTCATTTTATTTTATTTATTTATTTAAATCTTGGATTAAACACCTATAAGCTAGGAGCTCTTTTACATAGGTTACACGTCAGCATGGTTAACATAGTGCAAACATGATACAGAGAGTGAACAATTAACATAGGGTTCAAAGAGGCAGAACAGAATAAAAACAAGAACCAAAAGTGAAAGGCATTGTACAGTATATTCCAGGAATTAGTCCTATAAGCATTAAACAAAACATCTGTACTGTACAGTCAGAGTAAATCAGCCTGGGAGTCCTTATCAAGAACAGCAAAATTAGGGGGTAGGAAATTTAGAAGGGAATAGGAGTGTGATGAGAGAGCAAGTGGGGGGAAGGGGAGGGAAGAAGAGAGGTGGTAACATTTGAAGGGTGGAGTGGTTATGATAGAGTAAGGTTACAGTTGATAGGGTAGGTAAGGGCTCATAGAATGGGCGGGGTAGGTTATTAAGTACAATGGTTGGCACAGGAGGGAGGTCAGTAACAGTTTTAGTGGAAGCAGTCACAGGTGGCATTTGTTACAAGGTGTTGAAGTTTACGTTTGAAAATGCCAAGCGTGGCAGCGGTAGAGACATCACTATGAAGTGAGTTAAACCAGAGCAGGGCTGTGACGGCGAACGATCATTGTCCTTGGGAAGTGCTGCAATGGGGGACCTGGAAAGTCTGGTTATCAGAACCTCTTATCTGACAGGGGTTGCAGTATAGGCTGAGGATCCTCTGAACCCCTATGGGCACTATACCAAGGTTTATTTTTTTTCAAATAGGCAAGTTTGGTAAGTGATTCTACCTTTAAACTGTAGACAGTTTGCCTGAGCATAAATGTCACAGGCATGTGAGAGCCGTGCTGAACCAGTGAGGAGACTACAAGCCTTGTTAAGTGCTGTAGAGATACGATGGAGGGATGTTTCGGTGGCAAACCCATAAATTACTAGCCCATCCATAATCAATGATGAAGATGACAGAGCTATGAATTGCCAGGTTGAGGGCTTCGGTAGTCGTACTTCGCTTGTGTCTGTGCATGTATTATGTAGCTGTATTATATCCTGTCCTGTGCATATATTATGTAGCTGGCAACTTGCAAATATTATAAGATATTTATTTTTATTTATTTTATTTAGTTTTGTTCACCACCATTATCTGTTGCTAAAATTGTTTTCTTGTTTCATTGCATAGACAGAGTTATTGGATTTAAGATACAACTGTGGAAAATGTTATTCCCCTTTGTGTGGACCCAATTCATTAGTACCTCAGTACCAGAAGGAATCCTGCTTTTGAAAATAATGCCATCTGCCTCCGTGTACTGAACAGGGATTTATTTAACTTTAAAAATTGATTAGCGTTTTGCTCATAAAAGTGCTAAATCTTTGTGAAAATGCATAGCTCTTGCCGCACTGTGTTTAACAAACACAGCACTTCTAGAAAATCTATAGAAATACTTTCTGTACAGTTAGTATAGTCCCAAGAAAAAAACTGCTAATCAATTATTTAAAACCCTGACTGAAGATAATGAAGTTTAATTGTTGTCTGACTTGCACTATACAGACATTGTTTTTTACAACACCATATGGACAGCGAGGGCATTTTAGATTTAGATATGTTTTGGTTCATTTGGAATTCTCTACAAGGGCGCTTTTTATTTTAGTTTTAGTTTTGATATATGTATTAGCGATAGGTTTTTAAACTTATATTTGAATAATTGGTTGTTAATGAATATTCATCCTATCAAATCACTTGACGTCTCATACGTTACATACCAGCACTATTTAATGGACTCCTTAGTGTACTCAAGTCACTCTTGATAAAGCTCTATTGAGAGTGAAATGCTGTCGGGTGTTGGAGCAGGCTGGGGGGCTGCACTTTCTATCATGTAGTACTTTATCTAGGATCGTAAGTATGGAATTAAATTAAACTGAATTATCCATCTTACCAACATGCTTTTTATCTCTTTTGTTTCCGCAGCTGTATAGCCTGTGGGGGTGAGATTGCAAAGCTTTTTCATTTACATTATTAATTATCACAACCTCTACTTGCATACTGTGTGACTCTTAGTACGGCATTTAATTTCCCCAGGACTCCTGAGTCACCCCTCTAAATGGGCCTTGTGGCCCAGTAGGCCTTACCCGGTTACCAAAAGAATAAAAAAAATTAAATTGTCTACTTGTTCAAGTTGAAAAATGCCTTTGGCAGAAATGGGCAGACTGTTTAAAGAGAGCTCCTAAAGTCTTCAGTAAATTTATTTATTTATTTTTATTTATTAACCAGGTAAGAAGCACTAGACCAAAGGCCCTTTTTCAAGCTCGACTTGGGCCAGAGGCATACAGAAGTGGATGTTACAAAAACAACAGTGTATTAAACAACAGATATTACAAAATATACAATGTCAATAAAACTGTACCTGCAGTTCTTAGATTAGTAAAAACACAATTTGAGTGTAAAGGAATTAAATGAAGTGATTGTACGCAAAGCAACAGGTAGTGCATTCCAGAAACCAGGCGCAGATATAGAAAATCATTTTGAGCCCATTTTTGTTTTACACAAAGGAGTGACTAATTGAAGACACTCAGAGGACTATAAGGCAGTTTTTGGATGCAAAAAGTTAACCATATCCTCAAACGAGTTCGATACAGTTGGATAAATTGCTTTATGTACCTGGCAGCCCAAAAAATATTTAATACAGGAGAAAGCCAATTTAATTGAGAATAAAGCAAACACTGGTAAGTTTGTGAAGGGACAAGAAGAACAAAGCAAGCTATATTATTATAAATAGCCCAAAGTTTTTTGGTTTTTTTACTTGTTTAAGGCCCCTGCTCTCTCCAACTCCTGTGCTTCTTGGGACCTCCAGGCACCTCCCGATCCCCATCCTCCCCCCAGCCTGTGACCACCTACTGCCATGGAGTCTTGGCTGTGCACCTCAGGCGGGGTTAGGGTGAGGGAGTACCCCTGGAAATCTTCTGTTAGGCAGGGCACGTGGTGGGGAGATAGGGGGACCCGGATATACAATGGCCGTCTTTGTCACAGAGGCACTGGGCTCACAGTATTTTTCCTGTGTTTCTACTTTTTGGAACATCACATGCAGTGATGCCAAGGCATGCGCATACACACCATGCATGCATCCCCATGCCAGTGTCCACAACACCACCCTCCCAACACCATCTCCAGTTGGCCCAGTGGCACTGAGGGTTGAGGTGCTGGATGCCATACCTTGTGCCACACCGGTGACCCAGGTTTGGGTGCGAAGTCGGGCCGTCGGAGGTCAGCAGGGGGAAAAAAGGATTGAGCATCCAGAGGACTGCTCTCCTTTCCTAGGAGGGAGGAAGGGAGGTAGTTGATCCTGGCACTTGGTGACTCCCAGTGGAGACTGGGGGTGCAGCAGTTGCCAGGATATCCAGTAAGGGAATTGACTGTAGCAGCGCTCATGTGAGTGTGTGCGGGAGTGCGCATGCTCGTGCTGATGCACATTGTGTGACTGAGCCAATAGGGAGGGACAGAAAAGCAGGAAAAGCCCTGGATAACTGATAGGCAAAGGTGGGTCCAGTGGACGGCACCCATGCACAGTGCCAGGTCCTCCAGTTGAGTCCTGGCTCTTCCTCCTCTCCCTGGTCACTCTGCTAGATTTCAGATAGAACGCCAAGTAGGAGTTGGCGGTCCCACCCCAGGGGCTCAGATCCAGGGGTGTTGGGTAGCCAGTGGAAGCTGGAGAGGAGACAGGCCCAAACCAAGAGTATGGCTAGGGACTTCACGTGTGCGGGAACAGGTGGGGCTGAGAGACCTCACCGGAGAAAGATCAGGTAACCAACAAGGAGGGGGCATAAAGAAAGTAAAAAAAACACCATCTCCAGCTGCATTTTCACCTGTGGTCACCCAGGTGGCAGTATTGTGGCAGAGAATGGAGCCTTCCCTCGCTGGAGGAGAAGAGTGTTTTCTGGGATGCTCGATCCTCCTCCCCCTGGCTGGCCCCCAAGTGACCCAAGCTCATTCCTGAACTCAGGTTGCTGGCAGCATAAAAAGTAACATTACCTCTGCGCCGACAGGCCAGCCCCAATAATCTGAAGTTTTTGAAGCCCTGCTTGTCCAATATTGAGAAACTAAGCAGATGCAAATCAAAAATGGGGAAGAGAGAACCCAAAGCAATAGATTTATGAGTTTCCAAAGAGAAATAACTTGTTTACTTATACACTTCTCCTAGCCTCTGGTTAATGCCCTTACAAAGCTTCCTTGTGTGCTCTGAATAAGTAAGAGAGGGGTCCAAACGGACACCCAGCTACTTTTAAGAGAGCAGCCTGCTCAACTGGTGAATCATACAAATCAGAAATGAATAAAGGGGAACTCTTTTTCAACAGTAGTAAAGAACCAAACAACATGGACTTAGTTTTGGGTGAATTTAAGACCAGATTGTTATTTTAAACCATTTGTTTACTGAACAAAAATCATGATTCAGAAATTTAGCAATTTCCATAGAACACTTGGAGCTCTTAAAAAATAATCAAATCATCGGCATATAAAATTGCTTCACAGTTTGAACATACGTCCGGAACTAAGATATGAACAAAACAATAGGGATCCTAAAATGGACCTCTTTGGACCCCCCCCCCCCAAAAGTAATTTATTTTTGAGATGACATTTTAGGCCCAATCTCAACTGATGAAGCATGGTTAGTAAGATGATCCTTAATCCAAAACACAACATTATTAGAAATTCCCATAATTTCTAATTTGTGACCAAGCAGATTATGATCAATGAGACTGAACAACTTGATTAGGTCCACGAAGACAGCCCCCATTAAATTTCCCTCCTCCATACCACAGAAGGCGGCGTCCATGAACTTGACCAAGGTGGTATTTGTACCCCTCCCTTATCTAAATCCGTGTTGCTGCACACAAAGCAAATTCCTTTCATCCAGATACTCCTTAATTTGTTTAGATATCGTATCTAATATTTTGCTCAAAGGGTTCAAAATGGAAATAGGCTGAAAATCATTCAAACTACTGGCATTTTCTTTTTTGGTACCGGAACAATACAAGCTAGTTTCCAACAGGAAGGGAATTCATGAGTTACAACAGACAAATAAAAATAGTACACAAAGGGACTGCAATATGAGAAGCTGCCAGTTTAAGAAAACGAGAGTCCAGCCCATTGTCATTGTCCTCACTCTCATTAGGATGTCTGTTTAATAGTTTCAGAGTATCCTGAACTGTAATCTTTTAAAAATACAACTTGGGGTGCTCACAAGAGAATAAACTAGCTAAATTGTGAGAAAAGTGTTCAATAGATTCAGTAGAATCACAAACTTCATATGCTGAAAGATCAGTAAATTTAGTGGTAACAAGTTTGCAGTCTCACAGGGGTCTGTAACTTCATGGCCATCTATTACAAGTTTAAGAATTCCTTTAGGTTTAGGATTAGTTGGAGTAGAAATTGTATTCCAAGATTTCTTAGGGCTTTCCAGTTATCATCCGATTTTTTTTTTTTAAACTTTATGTTTATTAATTTGAAAAAAACATACAGTTTGAGCACTAACATTAGACATTACATAATACATATAAAAACCAGGAGGGCACCACTCCTCTTAATACATTCAAATAAATCTGTCTAATGCTAAAAGGATACATCACGGTGGGAGGAATTCCCAATATTAAAACAACATGACATTTTAAATATTCAAACTAATGCTGCTTAGAGAGCCCATGAGCTGCATTTTTTTTTTCAGGAAAAGTTGTAAAGAAAATACAGTCCAATTAGCTTCACCCCCTGTAAGAGGGTAAGAAACATCCACCATGCTACCGCTAGAATATATGCACCACAGTGGTGCTATCCCCTCTTTAGATCAGTGAACTCAACACTCCCCAGGAAGCTACCTTAATGACATGGAAAGGAAAAGAAAACATTTATATCTTAGGACATGCTCAAAAACTGTTTATATAACTATCCGATCTATAACTATGAGGTTATTTGAAACTCTATAGGGGTGTAGCTCTGGCGCTTGTACTGTACCTTTAAATGGGGTACCATGTAACATAAGCAGAAAAAATAACTGTTCAGAGCTATTACAGAATCAAGAACAACTATCATACAAACAGTTCTCCAGGGTTTAAAGGAAAATTCCTCGCTACAAGTCCTGCATAAGTAAAATCAGCAATCAAGTTATTAAAAGCCTCGTTTTAAACTCTGGACTTAGGGAGTAGCTTTCCCCTGAATCACTGTAAGTATGCTATGTCAGCAGATTAATAAGACAAACTTTAACCCCTCAGGTTTCGTCCTCCTGAGATATCACCCTGGCTCTGTGCTCTGGGCATGACACATACTTTTGAGACCATTTTAAAGCCTCCGTAGGATCAGAGAACAGATCACACTTTTCCTCGATGGAGTATCCAAAGTCATGCTGGAAATACCATGCTGTAAGACACCCCTGCCTCTCGTTGCATGGCTCTGGCCCCATCGAACCCTTTACGCTTTTGTCATGTGGCATAACTGATGTCTGGAAACAAGTGAATAGGCTGACCATCGGACAGAAGTCACTCTTTTCTGCCATGCCATTGCCAGTAAGTAATCCCTGGCTCCCACACCATCCATAACTTTGATGCCTGTTCTCAGGGCTTCAGAGTTATCTGGGTGGCCTCTGTGTGTGACTTGATAGGCTTTCTGAAAGCACTGAGTCGTGGGGATTACCGCTTCACCCAGCTGCTGTGTGAGCCATTCCTGGAGGTATAACAGCAAGTGATCGCCTTCCACCCGCTCCGGCAGACCAATTATATGGAGGTTAGAGGCACGAGCTTGATTTTCTAAAGTTTCCAATCTCGATTTGAGGTGGGTGTTCTCCTTGATCATGGAAGATACTGCCCCCATTGCCATGTCAGCTCTTTTTGTAGCTTCGGAGGTGGCCAAAGTAATAGACTCCACAGATGCTTCTATACCAACTACTCTGTTGGTTAAGATGTCAGATTTGTCTGAGAGCCCGGCATCTTAGGTGATGAGATGATTAATCTTCATGCCCAATGTTTGTAAGGTTTCTTCACCCGATGTTTCTGCCGGCTCCTGCTCACAGCCTTGATTAGACCTCATGGTCGGAGCTACTGAGAGAGTTTTTGCTTTTGCTGCATCTGAGGAGGGTTTATACTTACGAGAATTACTCATGTTATTGAGTAGGTCGTCATATGTATTTTAACACAAAATAATGTACTTCTCCTTTCAAAATAATAACTTTTAAATAGATCTCGTTCCTGCTGGAATAGTGAGCGCTATCCAAAGGCAGCCATCTTGCTCGGGCTCCACAGCACCTCCGCAATCTATCTGATTTTGACATAATTTTTCTTGAAAGATGGAATTAAATATCTACATTTATTTCTTATATGACAGTATTAATTTAAAGAGCTAGTGTACTGCCTAAAACTAATTATTAGTTTTTAAAAGCAGTCAACTATTATCTTTTATATCTGAGGTAGTTTTTCTTTTCCCTTTGGTTAATTAGTAGATTTGTTTACTGGTTGTTAGAATGTGTGATGTGTGGAACGGCACTCTGCCTGGCTGCTGACAAATCTAGCTTTGCTACCCCCATTACATATTCAGCATTGTGATTTCATTGACTGTGACGTCACTGCTGCTCAAGAACAGCCACTCAGTAGCTACCAGTTCAGTCGCCTGTGATGTCACTGTTGGTGAGCTCACAATGCTGATGATGTAGTGGGGGGAATAGGGATAGATATGTCAGATGCTAGGCTGAGAGCTGCTCCACACTCCAGCATAATATGATCAGACAGAAAAATTTCTGTTCAACTAAAGGAAAAAGAAAAATCACTTCAGAAATAAAAAGTTACAACCTACTACTTCTTAAAATTTGTAGCATTTGTAGCATTTTCCTGTATGTCTGTTTTTTTATTTTATTTTTTATTTTATTAAACTCTAGGATTACAAGTACCTTTGAGCAGAAACTACTCATTTACAAAGGTTCCACATCAAAGGGTGGGGGGAAACATACACACAAAGGTTGGCAATGATATATAGTTATAACACATACAAAAGTTGGCAATGTTTTGCAATTATAACACACTTTAGAAATAAAAGACATTACTAGAGAGCAACTTAAATAAGCAGCTAGCTAAGGTAACAGAGTAAGAGATTAAGAAGCAATCGGACAATAAGTGTGAGATTGGGTAGGAGGGGAACAGAAAGAATTAGGCACGCTGAGGGGCCGCTGTCAGGGGGAGGTTAGAGAAGTGGTATAGAAGTGGGGGGAGGGGAGGAGGGAGGAAGGGAGAAGGGAAGGGGTCACGTGGAAAAGCAGGAGCCAGAGAGAATGATGCTCAGGTAGGAGGCGGGTGAATGGTCTTGAGCAACTAGGTGATGGTTGGAGCAGTCCTTTTAGGAGAAGCAGTCACATTGAGTGGTAGAGGTGAGGTAAAGTCGGAGATTCTGTTTAAAGGGTCCAAGCATGGTGGAGGAAAGTGCTTCTTTGTTGAGGATATTGAACCACTGTGGAGCCCTGTGGGTGAAGGACCACTGACCCATGGATGTACGACATCTGGGAACCTGGAAGGTTTGATATTGGGCACTACGTGTGTGCTGAGTACCACTGTAGGCAGTAAGGAGCTTACCAACACAACACCTGTGGGCATGAGTCCAAGAAGAACCTTTTTGGTTAGCAGGCAGGTCTGGTATTGTATTTTGCTGAGGAGTGGTAGCCAGCCAGCCTGTGCGTAGAGGTCACAGGTGTGTGTTTGGTGGGCAGTGCCCGTTAAAAGCCTTCACGCTTCGTTGAGTGAAACTGAGATCCTGCAGAGGGCAGTTGTAGAAGCAAAGCCATAGATGGCAAGATGGTAGTCAATGATAGAGGTGACAGAGCTGTAGATGGCCAGTCTAAGGGGATCTGCAGACATACAGTGCTTGTGCAACAGGCCAATCCGTATGTTGGCGGCCTTGGCAACATTGTCAATATGTCGAGTGTAGGAGAGGGTACTGTCTAGCGTGATACCAAGGTACTTGAACTCAGGGACATGTTCAAGTGAGTTCCCAGAGTGGTTCTTGATGGTGAGGGACAGAGATTTGTGCCTGCTCCATGGGTTACAGAAGGTCATGACTTTGGTCTTGCTGTAGTTCAGGACGAGTTTATGTGTGCTGAACCAATCTTCAATGCGTTTGAAGTCAAGCTGCAGCTGGGTTTCAAGGATTTTAGAGTCATGGTGGCTAGCAAACAGGACTGCATCATCTGCGTCGAGTAGTATTTTTTGCTGGCAGACACTAGGGAGTCTGTTGAGGAAGAGGGAGAAGAGTAGTGGGCCCAAAATAGACCGCTGGGGGACTCCTGAGAGGACTGGCTTTTGATCAGACGAGACACCTGCTATCCTGACACATTGGACCCTATTACCGAGATAGCTAGCAAACCATGGAAGGGCATCACTGGAGAGCCCGATGGATGACAGTTGTTAGTTAGTTCAACTAGCTCTTTGAAAGGGCAGTAGAAGGAGAATTGGGATTTTTTTTCCCCCAAATACTGTCTCATTGATTCATCTAGCTCTTAATTTAACTAGTAAAAACCCACTATTATATAAACAAAGTAAAAAGAACAATAAGGGGAAAAACGATCCAAGTCCTGTACAACAGAGCAAATTTCAATGAGATAAGGAATAGACTAGCTGAAACTGATTGGAACAGTATAATGAATGGCTTATCAACCGAGGAGTCTTGGGACTTGTTTGTAACAACTATGAATAATTTGGTAGACAGGTATATTCCAAAAAGGAATGTCTATAATAGTAGAGGCAAAAAGCCTCCATGGATTAGCAGTAGGATTATTAAACTATGTAACAAGAAGAGACTGTATTACGGAAGGATGAAAAGATTGAAGTCTGCAGAAAATAGGGATAAATATAAGAAAACACTATGACTCTTAAAAATCAAGCATTTGTCAATGCCGAATGTTTGCTTGCTGGCATTGGCAGTGGTAGTGTAGAAGTTACAGAGCTGCGTAATAGGAATGGCAGTGAAGTATTGAACTGAAGCCAACCCCACCACCACCCTGCAGAGAGTGACAGGCATTGGGGTGTGCGTTTGGGTTGTCAGGCATAACGGCCACGCCATTTCACCACACCCCACCCTGCAGACACTGACAAGTGTCATGGTGTTCCTTGGGGTCTTTGGTTCTTATGCGCACTCCATTTCATTAGGAAATATGGTGAGATGGGTGCGATATAGGAGAATGGGGTGAAGTTTGGGGTCAAGAGTCCAAGGCATACCCGATGCCTCTCACTGACTGCAGGGTGTGGAACGGCATGAGCATCACAGGCAAGAACTCAAGTCACACCCCTGATGCCTGTCATTCTCACAGGATTGGGCGCACGGTTGGAAACCCTATTACCTCAGGCATTCGCTGGTATTTTCATCCCAAATTTTCAACATTTTTTTGTGACCCCACCTCATGAACAGGGGAATATCAGTTTGTTAGTCAAAGCTGCTTATGCCCAGTGACTACGGCATTTAGCACCACAGGTGCAAAACATTCTGAACAGGATGTAAAAAATGACAGCTGTACTGTTCATGGGGAGGTGTAAAATGGCAATGTTGCAAATCTGTAGTAAAATATTTAAAAAAATGGTGAAGTCAACGCATGCATAGAAACTGTGCAACGCACACCCATAATATAATTAGGTTGGAGATTTTCACAGCAGATTGTCAACTCAGGCATTTTGGTGCCTCCAATCATGAACAGTGTCACTGTGATTTTCTTTATCTGTGCCGAACAATGATTTCCCACAGCGACCACAGATCTCTGCGCTGAAAGTGTGGAAACACACTTCAGCCATGTTGTGAAAAATGACAGCTGTACATTGTTCATAAGGAAGTGTGGAAAATGCCACTGGTGAAAATCTGACTGAAAATATTACAAAGTCATGAACTAACGAGGGTGCGTGGAAACTGGCAATGCTCACTGAATACAGTCATTTTATGGACTTTTTTCACCAAATTTCAACATAGCCATTTTAAGACCTCTGCTCATGAACAGTGTCACTGTGATTTTCTTAATTTGTCCCATACATTGATTTCAAGACAATCACTGCGCCATTGTGCGCTTACATGGGCGGAAACACGCTTGGGTGAGATGTGAAAAATGACAGCTATACTACTCATAAGAAGGTGTGGTAAACTGGCAATGTTGAAATCTGGAGGGAAAATATTGAAAATTCACGAACTTACGAGCATGCATAGGAACTGTACAACGCACGCTCATAAAACAGTCATTTTGTGGAATTTTTTCACCAAATTTTCAACATAGCCATTTTAAGACCTTTGCTCATGAACAGTGTCACTGTGATTTTCTTAATTTATCTCAGTACATTGATTTCAAGACATCAACCGCGCCATTGTATGCGTTACATGCGGAAACACGCTTTTGGGTGAGATGTGAAAATGACAGCTGTACTGCTCATAAGAAGGTGTGGCAAAATGGCAATGTTGGAAATCTGGAGGAAAATATTGAAAATTCGCGAACTTACGACGAGGCCATAGAACTGTACAACGACGCTTGTAAAAGTCATTTTTGGAATTTTTTCACCAAATTTTCAACATAGTCATTTTAACACCTCACCTCATGAACAGTGTCACTGTGATTTTCTTAATTTGTTCCGGATATTGATCTCAAGACACCGACTGCGCCATTGTGCGCTACATGGGCGGAAACACGCTTTGGGTGAGATGTGAAAATGGCAGCTGTACTACTCATAAGAAGGTGGAAATGGCAATGCTGAAAATATGGAGTGAAAATATTGAAAATTACACCTTACGAGCGCATGTGAGGAACCGCGCACGCACGCCAGAACACAGTCATTTTTAGAATTTTTTCACCAAATGTTCAACATAGCCATTTTAAGACCTCTGCTCATGAACAGTGACACTGTGATTTTCTTAATTTATCCCGTACATTGATTTCGCACACCGACTGCGCCATTGTGCGCTACATCGGTGGAAACACATTTTGGGTGAGATGTGAAAAATGACAGCTGTACTACTCATAAGAAGGTGTGGTAAAATGGCAATGTTGAAAATCTGGAGTGAAAATATTGAAAATTCGCGAACTTACAAGCTCATGAGGAACCGCGCAAACGCACTGCTGTGAAACAGTCATTTTTGGAAGTTTGGCACCAAATTTTCAACATGGGGTTTTGGGACCCCTTCTCATGAATGATGTCACTGTCATGGCGTTATTCAGGCCCAAAGGTGATTTCGCGGTGACTGCGAATGGGGGATGAGGGACAGTGGAGCGATGGGGATTGGGCACCCCGCTGGCTATATCATTATTGCCAGGCTGGGGTGGGCACCCAGCGTGGCATTTTGAAGGCTTTGGGGAGGCGGGGAATGGCACAGCCAATGGGATTGGGCACCCCATCGCTATGCACACTGTGTGCGCAGGCGGGGCGCGCACGCGGCATGTGTGTGTGTGGGGAGCGCGCATGAGCAGCCGATATCTTATCGCTGCTCACGCGTAGCTCCCCCTTTGAACTGTATGCCACTGCATTTTGGAGCTTGTCATAGACAGCTCCAGCATGCATTGGCTTACAGGGGCCGCGCCTGCCAACACACTGACTGAATTGGAGGAGGAAGTGACACACCTCCGAAATCTCCGATGATGGCACGATGTTTCTTGCACATGCATGCAAGCAAACATAATGAAACAAAGAAAGCTAAAAACAATTAGAGTTTCAATTGGCTATGTCAAAAAATGATACAAAGGACTTTTTTGCATATGTCAACAATAAGAGGGGGAACAATAGTACTGTGGGCCCTTTAAATATCGATGGTGTAATATCTGCAAAACCTGATGAAATGGTAAGAGAATTTAGTAAATCTTTTAGCAAGGTCTTTACCAAAAAGAACCCAAGTATGGTTAATATTATGACTGAAACAAGTACCTCAGGACAATCTGAACTGATTACAGTTGATAAGGTCCTTAAAAGAATTAAGATGATTAAGACTGATACAGCTGCTGGCCCAGATGCTTTGCATCCAAAATTTATTAAGGAACTCTGTGAGGAGTTAGCGCCAGTTATTGCTTTAATAGGTCAAAAATCAATAAGGGAAGCATATGTGCCAAGGGATTGGAGAACAGCTTATGTGGTGCCCTTTGGCAACACCGTTTTTCACAGAATAGATCCTGTGAGACTAATTTGATAAGTTTCTATCACTATGTCGGTAACTGTTTAGATCAGGGAAGAAAAGTGGACATGGTGATATTGGATTTCAGCAGAGTTTTTGATACGGTCCCCCAAGGGATAATAATTTCTACATTAATGTGACTAGGAATTGACACCAACATTATTAGGTGGATGAATCACTGGTTGATGAATAAAACACAGCTAGTGAGAGTACAAGGTTACTTGTCAGATGAGGTGGTGGTTACGAGCGGTGTGCCTCAGGGATCGGTGTTGGAACCTTTGCTGTTTAACACCTTCATCAGCAACTTAGATATTAAATGTGGAAATAAGCTGCTTAAGTTTGTGGATGATGTCAAATTGGGGGGTGTAGTGGACACTTTTGAGGACAGACTCATCTTTGGACAGGATCTAATACAGATTTCTGACTGGGCTGACAAAAATACAATGAAATTTAACTTAAGTAAATGCATAATAATGCATATGGGGCAAGGTAACATTCATTAAGACTTCTATATTCAGGGAGTTAGATTAAAGGACTCCGTCTGCAAGAAGGATCTGCGAGTATACATCAGAAATGACCTGAAGAGCAGATCTCATAGTAAATTTGTTGCAAACAAGGCAATGCATCTTGTTAACTGTATTCGTAGAGGGTTCCAATCGAGAAATAAAGGGATACTTCTTCCATTATTCAAAACATATAAGACCCTGCTTGGACTGCTGTTCTTCAAGTTGGAGTCCTTTCTTAAGGAAAGACATAACCATGGTTGAGAAGCCACAAAGGGCATTTACAAAAATGGTAGTAGGGATCAAGGATAAATCCTATGATGATAGGTTAAATATATTAGGATTATGGCCACTGGATATCAGGCATGCCGGGGGGGATTTACTGTTATTTTATAAAGTCCTAAATCAAGAAAATTTAAGGAAGGTCCTCAAACTGAAATATAGGGAACACAATTATAATTTAAGAGGGCATAATCTTCAGTTGCAAGAATCCCACTATAAGACTAATGTATGGAAGTACAGTTTTAAACCTAGAGTAACTAGGCTTTGGAATAAATTACCGAATGAAGTTGTCAGGGCCTCTAGCTTCAACACCTTCAAAACAATGTTGGATCAGTTTATTTTGGTTGGCAACTTCAGTTGCCTCCACTGATAAGGTGGGGACAGCTTACATGGGCTTACACCTTCTGGTTGTCTTAAAATCCCAGTATGATTATTCTGACCCCTTAAATGTTTTTTTTTTCTAAAGGGAAAATGTATTCTGTATTAAGAGTAGTTGAGTACAAAAGAAGTCAAGGGCACCGTCCACCATTAGGAAGGCATCCAAAACAGACCAGTCCAATGACTTAACCTATGTCCCAGCTTCCTCGAAATCAGTGCGATCAAAACAGTGTGTTAGGACAAACTTAGAAGGGATTTTAGGAGGCTGATCAATTAAAACAAAATACGTTGCAAAATCATCACCAGTGGTCAGTTCAGCAACACCTGAAAATGAAATCTGATGGGCTGTATTGGTTAATACCCAGTCTAAAAGAGATTGCTGATCTCTTAGTGAATTTAACCTTGTGGGAGATGAGATCATTTGAGTTAATTGATTTTAATGGACAAAGGACTTAAAATTATTTCCCATCTCCATCAACCAGTTTAGATTCATGTCCCCCACTATGACCATGTCATGATTTATAACAACTTGCTCCAGATTTTCCAAATAGTCAGCTAACCCTGTCAAACCTGTTTGACAAAGGTCATAAAACAACTCAGATAAACTCATTTCTTTCCTCTCAATACCATTTTAACAAGAACACAATTATTATTTGATTCCAATTGGGCACTACTATAAATAAAAATTACAAGATGCTCCTTATAATTTGGATAGCTGCTCCATTAAAAATAACACACTTAGTCCATCCTCCACAGGGCAATAATTAAAACAACTTGTAAACTAATAGGATAGGGATACCATTTTCCTTTAGTGGACATAACAGGCACTGAATATCAGATAATAAACTAAATCTGAGGATTTTTACTCTGATTATGTATAGATGATGGTATCCCCGATCTGATAAAAAAAACAGATGCTCCTTGTAATAAAAAGTGACACCACCTCCTTTCTTTTTATGTCCCCTGTCTGACCTAACCAAGCTATGCTCGGGTAAAGAACAAAAGGTAGTGGTTTCTATCACCCCGACAATATGAGGAGAAAACTGATTGATCAAAACCTCCAATTCAGCAACTTTTAGTGCAGTACTCCTAGCATTAAAATGAATTATCAGAAGCCTATGGGATTGATACCAGACCAAACCAGGGTGAGCCACATCATTAACAGGTCTGGGATTACTCTCAGTATCACCAGCCAGCAATAACAAAATTATATTTAAATTAGCAACTGTTAAGATTTGATAACAGGTAATAAGTAGCCTAAGACCATTAAAGTATTACCATTTAAAACATACAGATCTCAAGTTAGTTTTCTTTACACATTAAAATAAATAAGAAATGTCAAGTTCAGGATGAGATTTCACAAGTAACTCCTGGGACATTGACTAGCTGGTCATGTTGAAATAACCCCTTTCATTTGCAGATAATAACACATCACTGTTTCCTTAAAAAAAAAACAGAAAAACCCAAGTAAAAATAAAACCAAAAAGAAAACCATTTTTAAAAAACCCTTCTTTGAAATTGATTGAACCTGAGTTCAAAATGGAGCATTCTACCCTCCACAGTGCTCAGATGTAGTACCTACACCTTATACTCTTTAACAAAGGAAACATCAAGGGTCATATGTTTACTACAACCCATAGCCTAAAATGATTTTACCACAGTCCCACTGTGGGACGAGAAGAACAAACAGCCAAAGACGGTCAAATGGTGAAATCAATTAAGATGATAAGAGGCAGCATGCAACTTGGGTGATGCATTAAACAAATGTCCAGTAACAGCCTGCCACTGTCAAACTGGAGAAATAAATCCAATCACTCTTGCTGCATACCCCATTTCCCTAACTCCAACATGCAAAGAATTAGAGCGACAATATATCCACTTGGCTCTGCCACAGCTGTAGGGATAGAAAGTAGCAACTAAGCCTAACCAACCATTTCAGTTTAAAAATATACAATGGGGAAGGCACAGATTATGAGAGGCTTTACATACAGTATATGGAAATGCTCAGCAGGAGTCTGCCACCCTCTACCTGTTAGCATTCAAAATGCCACTCAACAGTACACTGTCCACTCCCCACAACTAAAAATGAAAATATAACAGCAACAATCCCCCTCCACACTACAAATTCCTCAGTCACTATGGCTACAGAGCTAATAGACAGTGCCTTCAATTTATGACTAAACCAAAAGCAAAAAAAGTATTTTGGCCACTCATCAAAAGGAAAACAGACTAAACCCGCTGCTAGGGTACATTAAAAGGTTTTGAGCTTTATAAAGCTACATGAAGTGGTAGCACCCCACACAGACATCTGTGTCAATGCACGTTTCAAGCTAAACAAGCTCTTTATCAAGACTGCAACCCCCTCTTGTGTTCACAATATATACCGCATTACCTAAATAACATAAATCAGCTCGCTTACCATATATATTATAATATAAATACATTAATATATTTTAAGTGACTAGATAAATATGGTATGATACCAAAGTGTATATGTATCTTCCTTATCACCCTATATATTAGTATTTACCACATGATGCAATATACAAAGTGCATATATATCCAAAATATCACCTTATAATTTAACACTATGTGTTTTATAAAATGTCCATTGAACACCCTAAATTTTAATGAATATCTATATAGCTTTAATAATCTTATCACATTTATAAAAATGTTATGATTTTCTATAATATTGCACTTATGTCTGTTGTAGTTGAGCATAGTCATACACAATCATCTTACACTACCTAACCCCCCCCCCTCCCTAATTTTACATTACATACCCACCCCATAGAAAATGGGAGCTGAAAGTGTTCCCAACTAATGATATTATTATATCGTGGTGGGAACCCATAAAAAAGGAGCATCATATTGTGATGCTGTATAAACAATAAGTGAAGCAGTTCATTTTCTTTTGTATAAATCCAATTATTATTATTCTAAATTTAGTGTAAACATATGATATATCATTAAATGGAATAATAGTTATGTATGCAATAAATCTGACTGAACACAGTTAGAACACTGACAATCTATTTCTGTATCTAATGCCAGCACTGTGGTCCTGTTGTAATCAATATTTTACTTTTTATGCAATAAAGATGCTAACTGGAAATATCCGCTGAGGCCTGGCAGTTCTCCAGCTCTCAGTTTATGTTGCCAAAGAGTTTCTCTTCTTAGTAGAGCATTGTCCAGGCCACTTCCTCATAATCACAGTGTCACAACTTGGATGTCACAAAAAACAACCGAATGTCCTTGGCCTTTTAATCTTACATGATTTGCAAGTGCATTTTCCCTTGACACCAATCTGATATGCCTTAAATGTTCCGTAATGCATGACTTCAGTTTTCTTTTAGTTTTCCCTGTATAAAAACTGGAACAAGTACAGTTTGCTATGTAAACCACTGATTCTGTGCTACAGGTAATGAAGTCTTGCACCTTATATTTAGTAGAAACAGAGAAAACATCTCCCACCTGTATATACAGTATGAACATACAGAGCAATTGCCACACTTGAAGTTACCGGTGGGGAGATTCTTGTTCCTATGTGTCTCCTTGGGGTTCAGAGCACTGTACACAGTCTTGTCTTGAAGGTTACTTCCTCTTCTATAAGTAACAACAGGACCACTATTTGCAATTTCTTTTAGTGCTGGTTCAATGGACAAAATCTGCATATTTTTCTTTATGATATCCACTACCATTCGGCTCTGGGAGTGAAAGTGAGAACACAGGGTCTTTGTTGTTGAATGCATTTTTCACTTTTGGTTTCAACAATTTTGTTCCATTTTATCCATTTGTGAGTTTACTTCTTTTAGTTCAGCTACATTATATCCTCTGTTGCAAATCTTTGCATAATTTCTATGCTGCCATCCTCATATCCCTTGACAGTACTACAATTTCTTTTTACTCTGATTAGCTGTCCCTTAGGGATGTTCTTTACAACATGTTTTGGATGCCAGCTGTCATGGTGCAATATTGCATTCCTATCTCTGCATTTTCTATGGATAGATGTAGTGACTATTACTTCTGCATCCTTACTGATCTTCAAGTCCAAAAAGACTATGTTACTAGTACTCATGTTAGCCACAAATCTCAAATTTTCATTACTTTCTTCTAAATAAGAAACAAACTGGTTTAATTCTATTGTGCTGCCCTTCCAGATTATAAATATATTGTCAATAAATCTTTTGTATCTGTCCAGATGTGAATAAGAAGGATTCACATCCTGATCATATACAAAAGTCCTTTCCCACTCTGCCAAATAAATGTTGGCATAATTGGGGGCCATAGCTGTGCCTCTAAATTGATGAAACATTTCATCTCCCCATAAAAACACATTTTTAGTTAAAACATGCTCAGTGTAAATAAAAATTCCACAAATTATCCCGAGTACGTAGTTTCTGTATACGATGCCTGTCTTAATGACTCCAATCCCTCAGCGTGATGAATATTAGTATATAAAGAGGAAATATCAAGTGTTACCATGTACCAGCTAGGTTGTAAATCAAGTTCTGATAAGGTCTCCAGAATGTGCATGGCATCACATAAATAAGCCCTAGATTTCTGGGCCACCCCCTTGATATAGTCATCCACAAACTGAGCTAAAGGCTCAGTCAGTGACCCACTGCCTGATGCAGTCGGTCTCAATGGAGGATTGTAAAGGTCCTTATGTACCTTCAGGAGACTGTACATGACTGCACTTTTGGGATGCGGTACTGTTAGAAAATCAGAAACCTGGGAACTAATATACCCACCCAAAACTGCTTCCTACAATGTACTATCTATGTCTTTTTTAAAGGACAATGTCAGATCCTTTGTTTAATTTTGTATAGAACAGTTTGTCAGAAAGTTGTTAAGATTTCAGAAATGTACTTCTCTTCATCCATCACCACCAAGGACGTGCCCTTATCTGCGGGCTTGATGGTGATGGAAGTATCCCCAGAGTCAATTGGCAGTGGATATCATAAAGAAAAATATGCAGATTTTGTCCATTGAACCAGCACTAAAGGAAATTGCAAATCGTGGTCCTGTTGTTACTTATAGAAGAGGAAGTAACCTTCGAGACAAGATTGTGCACAGTGCTCTGAACCCTAAGGAGAAACATAAGAACAAGAATCTCCCCACTGGTAACTTCAAGTGTGGCTGTTGCTCTGTATGTTCATATATACAGGTGAGGGATGTTTTCTGTGTTTCTACTAAACAGTATAAGGTGCAAGACTTCATTACCTGTAGCACAGAAGAAAAAATTATTCACCTTAGTAATCTGGTTTCTTCTAAGGGAATCTTACTGTATTCTGACTTAGACAGTATGGTCTCACCATAGGACTGCCCTGGAGCCGAAATGGTTAATAGAACCTATGCAAATTATGGAATGCTAGGTTTTCAGATCACTGTCCCAGGTAAACAACTCTAAACCGTCAGATTTTTATGAAGCATGCACTAAGCAATTTCTGGATAATGTAATAATAATAATAATAGTAATAACAATAAGAATAGTAACAACAACCCTCCCTAATAAATTAAAAGGAAAAATCTTAAGGAATTATTCTTCCTTCTGAAAACTTGCCAAGTGGCATCATTAAGACTCAAGTCACAGATGCCCCAAAACAAGATCATGCATACCCCCAGGTTTGCAACAACTCTACCACAGCTGTAGTGCAGTGACCATAGGTTTCTAGCAGGGGAAGGAAGGGAGGGAGCTCAGAATACAGTAAGATTCCCTTAGAAGAAACAAGATTACTAAGGTGAGTAATTTTTTCTTCAAACACCAGGAAATCTTACTGTATTCTGACTTATGCAGATTACCAAGCAGTGCCTTTGGAGGTGGGCCTATAACCTATATAGGAAACAGCGCTGCAGGACTGCTGTGCCAAACCTGGCATCTCCTCTGGCCTGGATATCCAAACAATAATGTTTGGTGAATGTATGAACTGTCTTCCAGGTTGCAGCTTTGCAAACGTCCACTAGGGGAATATCTCTAGCAGCTGCCACAGAAGCTGCAGTACCCCTAGTTGAATGGGTCCTGAGTCCTGCCAGTGGTTGCTTACCCACCTTATAGCAAAACTGAATACAAGCCATAATCCATCTTGCAATAGATCGTTTTGTGGCAGGCTTCCCTTTTCCCACCTCTCTATAAGTAAGGAAGAGTTGGGTCTGATCCTGTCTGTGACCCTTTGTGTGGTCAAGATAATAGCTGACTGCCTGCTTTACATCTAGACTGTGCAACCTGCACTCACCTGAGGTGGCATGGTCTGTAAAGAAGATTGGCAAAGTAATAGATTGGTTGAGAAGGAACTGTGATACCACCTTGGGCAGAGATTTTCGGTTAGTTCTAAGGACTACCTTGTTTCTATGGACAGCAATGTAACCAGGCTCTGTAGATAATGCCTGGAGCTCACTGATCCTTCTGGCAGAAGTAATAGCTGCCAGAAAAACTGTTTTACAAGTCACATATTTGAGGTCTGCTGTGGACATGGGCTCAAAAGGGGGCTGCATAAGCTGCGCAATGCCGATATTCAGATCCCACATGGGAGTAGGTTCCCTGCGTGGTGGATGCAAATATAGTAACCCCTTAAAAAAATGTCTTGAAAATTGGTCTTGAAGCCAAGGAAGATGCCTTACCTGCTGATAAATAAGCTGAGACAGCTGTGAGGTGCATTCTCAAGGTGTAAATAGTTAAACCTGTGGAATGCAAATGGGCCATATAATCCAGGACTATAGAGAGACGAGCCTGGGTGTGGTCCAAGCCCTTGCCTTGACACCAAAAAGAAAATATTTTCCATTTAGAGGAATAGGTTTTCTTGGTTGAAGACTTTCTGGAGACTCTCAGTATATCCATGACTCACTCTGAGAGATGCCAGTTTGCATACTGTAAGTCCTCAAGAGCCATACTTTGAGTCTGAGGAACAACAGGCTGAGGTACATGATCCCATCCTGTGAGGATGACAGTAGGTTGTACCTCCTGTGGAGACTGATTGGCTTGGTTACTGACAATGATAGGAGCATGGAGTACCAAGGTTGTCTGGCCCAATCTGGGGCAATGAGGATCATTAAAGCTGGTTGAAGCCTGAGTTTGATTAGCACTTTCAGTAACAGAAGAAAGAGAGGAAAAGCATACAGGAACCTCCCTGTCCAATCCAGCAAAAGTGCTTCCAGAGGAATTATGCCCTTGAAAGGGGGCCTTCAGCAATACTGAGGGAGCTGGTGATTGTCTGGGGCTGCAAACAGATCCACTTTTAGGGTGCCCCATCCCCTGAAAATGGTCTGTAAGACCTGTTTGTTCAGTGACCACTCGTGGTGGTTCTGGTTTATTCTGCTGAGAGCATCCACCAAGACATTGTCCTTTCCTGGCAGGTGGACAGCTGAGAGGGATACGTTTAGGGAGTATGCCAAGGTCCAAATTTTCATTGCCTGTGTGCACAGAAGGGTTGACCTTGTGCCCCCTTGTTTGTTTATGTAGTACATGGTGGTTGTGTTGTCTGTTCTGACCTGTACTACCTTCCCTCTGATCTGAATGGTAAATGACTGAAGAGCCAAAAGAACTGCCCTGAGTTCCAAAAGGTTGATATGCATGAGAGATTCCTGCTTTGTCCATAAACCATGAGCAGTGTGGTTCCCCAGATATGCTCCTCACCAGAGAAGGGACCTGTTGCAAAAAGGGTACTCCTTGTCTGAGGTTACTCCTTTCCTGCCACCACTGCAGGGCTTGAAGAAGAGTGGCTGTCACTGGGACTAGTTTTGAAAGAGAGTCCCTCTTTTGGGACCAGTGTTCCCTTAGGTGAAATTGGATGTCTTTCATCTGGAACCTGGAGCCTAACACGGTAGCTGTGGAGGCTGCCATGTGGCCTAACAACTGTAGGAAGTGCCTTGCTGGCCTGGAGACATGGAAGTGTGAAGGAACTGGCTATCTGGATAAGGCTGTCCGCCCTGTCTTGGGGTAGGTAAGCCATTCTCTTCTTTGTGTCCAGTTCTGACCCTATGAACATTAGTAGCTGAACTGGTTCTAGTACAGACTTTTTGTGGTTCACTAAGAACCCGAGAGAGGAGAGGAGAGAGTGTTTTGTGTTATTGACAGAGCCTCCCTCATTTGCTGGTGTGACTGGCCTACTATGAGCCAGTCGTCTGGGTAGGGGAACACTGCCACCCCTTGATGCCTCAGGTGTGCCACTACCACAGCCAGATACTTTGTGAACACCTTTGGAGCAGATGTCAGTCTGAAAGGCATTGCCCTGAATTGGTAATGACTGGATGGCAGCCTGAATCTGAGGTACTTTCTGTGTGACCCTCTGATTGGAATGTGAAAGTAGGCATCTTTGAGATCTAAGGATGCTAACCAATCCCCCGTCTTAGGGGAGGGAGTATGGTAGCCAGGGTGACCATCTTGAATTTTGGTTTTGTCAGATGCTTGTTTAGGTATCTGTGGTCCAAGATGGGTCGCCACTCCCCCGTTTTCTTTGTTGTGAGGAAGTACCTGAAATACAATCCCTTCCCTCTTTGGGAAAGAAGGACTGATTCCACTGCATTTAACAGTAGTAGACTTGAAACTTCCTTCTCCAGCAAGGCTGTTTCTGGGAGGGGGGAGGATTTGAAGGCTCTTGACCTCAGCTTTAGCAAGGCCTTGAAGCTGAGAACAAGTCCCTGGCCCACTACTTCCAGGACCCACTTGTCTGTGGTGATATTTTTCCACTCCCAGAAGTAATGGGCCAGCCTGCCCCCTACTGGGATTGGGGAGGCAACCCGAGCAGTACCCTCAGGGAGTCTGCTTGGACTGAGCTACAGGCTGAACAGAGAGGCTGGTGCGGCCATTACCCCTCCTGTCCCTACCCCTGAAGTATCCCCTGGACTGGTACTGGGGACAAACTTGAGGCTGGAAGAAAGGCCTGTAAGGAGTTCTACCTCTGCCACCCCTTGCATGGTGCTTTTGGGGGTTGGCAGCCCTCTCCTTAGCTGCTGCACATTGTAGGCAGCCTTGTATTTGTCCTTTTTTTCATGTATGCCTCTGTTTGTTCCCCAAACAGAGACACTGGGTCACAAGGGAAATCCATTGCCTTGTTCTGAGTATCTTGAGTCAGGTTTGTAGTCCTGAGCCAGGCAAACCTCCTCAAGGATACAGAAGATGCCATTTGTCTGGATGCAGTGTCGTTAACATCCACTGCCATCCTGAATTGCGTTTTAGAGGCTTCAGTGCCCCTTTTTGCAGCTTCCTCCAGGTCAGCAGCCATGGGAGGAGGGTCTGCCTTGGCAATCTCCAGGACTGTGGACCACATGTTCTTTTGGTACCTGGCTATACAGCCCATATAAGTAGATTGCCTTATAGCCAGGGAAGATCCTAAATAAATTTTCTTTGCGATGGAATCCATCCTCCTAGAATCTTTTCTGGGGGGTAGAAGGCCAGAGGGATGCCAGCTTTGTCACAAGCTACAGCCTGTACCACTCCTTCATGACTGGGATGCCCAAAAAGAAAATGAGCCCCAGTCTTAGCTATCCAATACTTTCTGTCAGCCTTCCTGTCTGTGGGTGGAACAGAAGTTTTGCAGCACCTTCATGGTCTGCTTTCTTAAGGATTTTTGAAGAGGGAGGAGCAACCTCTTTGATGGTGGGACATCCATCATTTGTTTTAGTCCTCTTCGTTCTCATCCTCTATATCTTCCTGGGATAGGAGGTCAAGGGACTGTGCCACTTGCTTCCTGAAAGCAAAATATGAGGTAAAAACCTCAGATCCCTTATCAGGGGATTCTGGTCTATGAGGATCAGGGGAAATGTCAGGATCAATAGGTTCCCCATAATCTTCATCTTCATCATCATCATCATCATCAGGCTCCATACCAAAATTATCATCCCCGAGGAGATCCCCACCTTGGTCGGTTAAACCGTGGGTGGAATGTGAACCAGGAGTTTGGGTAACCGGTTGCTTCCCAACCGGAACCAGGGACTGTAGAGACTGAATTATTCTGATCGCGTTAGTGATCTCCTCAGCAGAAGGAACCACGGTTTGCTTCGGTTGCCGTTCCTGGTGCTTTTCCTTCCTCTTCTTTTTTACCGTGACAGATGGTTCAGCAGCCTTTTCAGCGGTATGTTTTTTTTTGCAGAGTTATCGCCCCTTTCACAGGGCAGCCCCTGCGGTTCATCCGGATGCTCAGCGGCTGGGTTAGCAGCCTTTTCAGCCATTTTTTCCTTCAGTCTTTTCAATCTCCTATCAAGAGTAGACTGAGGAAAATTAGAGCAGATTTCACAATCTGTCTGCAAGTGGTCAGACCCCAGACAGAATAAGCACACCAAATGAGGATCTGCTTTAGCAAACAGTTCCCCGCACTCGGTACAGTGCTGGAAACCAGTGGGTCCTGTTCTCTTTTTTGGTTTCTGTGACATAACCTGAATACCAGAAGGAAAAATAAAGAATTATTCTTTTTCTTTTTTTCGGCTGTTAAACCTAAACGCAGGAAACCAGGAGTTACCCTGGGTTTTTTAAATAATAACAAGACCAGGAGTTACTCCGGTTGAAATTGACCCACTAGTCAAGGGGGGAGGCACTGATAAGCAGCAGGAAAATCCCAGCCTCCCCCTACAAAACAGGGTACTAAATGAGAAAAAGACCAAGGTAGAAAGGTCAGTGGGGGATGCTGCTACAGAAGGTAAAGCCATCAAAAAATGGAGAGCAATAAGTACCAAAGCCCGTAGTCTGGGTAACAAGCTTCCTGAATTAGTGGCCTTGATGGAGGAGGAACATCTGGATATCGTGGCAGTCACAGAAACATGGTACACACAGAACCATGACTGGGACGTAAACATACCAGGATACACTATCTACAGGAGGGACAGGGAGGGTAAAAGAGGAGGAGAAGGAATCAAAGCAACAGAACAAAAGGGTAAACAGGGAGGAGAAGCACTGTGGGTCAATTTGGGAGGCAGGCAATGGCACCACAATCCGCACAGGGGTTGTATACAGACCCCCCCTCTCAGGGGGAGGAAATAGACAAGGAAATGATAGAAAGTATACTTAGAATGGCAGATAAAGGGGAGATATTGCTGATGGGTGATCTGAATATGCCAGATGTTAACTGGAATGCAGTTGCAGCAGCCACTTCTACGAGTGGGGTTATTCTAGATGCCCTACAGGGGGGCATGCCTTAGACAACTAGTATTGGAACCCACTTGAGAGGGAGCAATCTTAGACCTGGTCTTCTCAAATGGAGATGGAGAGAGGATCACAGATGTAGAAGTGGGTAGCCATCTGGGAACTAGCGACCATCGAACAGTATGGTTCACAATAAACACGGCAACAGAGTCAAGCCATACAAAGGCAAAAGTACTGGACTTCAGGAGGGCTGACTTTGCCAAAATGGGTGAGTGCCTAAGGAATGCACTAGCAAATGGGCAGGAAGGAGGGGTGGAAGAACAATGGGGAATAATAAAAACTGCAATCACAGAGGTAACAAGCCTTTGTGTGAAGCAAATAAACAAAACAAAAGATGTAAGAAACCACTATGGTTCTCAAAGGAGGTAGCAGTGAAGGTTCAAGAGAAAAAGAAAGCATTCAGAAAGTACAAGGAATCACAGAAGGAGCAGGACAGAGAATTGTATCAGTTAAAGCAAAAGGAAGCTGGGAAGGCAGTCAGAACAGCAAAGGCCCAAACTGAGGAAAAGATAGCCAACTCAGTTAAGAAGGGGGATAAAACCTTTTTTAGGTACATCAGGGAGCGATGGAAGACTAAGGGAGGGATAGTGAGGCTTAATAAAGGGAAGGGGGTGGGCAGAGGGTGACTGTGAAAAGGCAGAGATACTAAACAAATATTTTTGCTTAGTATTTACAAATGAAGAGGGGGAGGTACCTAAAACAAACAATAGAAACACTCTGGATGCAGAAGTTGATACTAGCTCATTTACAGAAGAAAGGGTTCTGAAAGAACTCTTAAAACTGAAGGTGGACAAAGCAATGGGGCCTGATGGGATTCATCCCAGAATTCTAAAAGAACTAAGGGTAGAACTAGTGACACCACTGACTACCCTCTTAACAAATCATGGGAGGATGGGGTGGTACCTGAGGACTGGAGGAGGGCAGATGTGATTCCTCTTCACAAAAGTGGAGCAGGGCAGAAGCAGGAAACCACAGACCTGTTAGTTTAACCTCAGTGATAGGGAAAAGATGGAATCACTTCTGAAGGAAAGAATTGTCGAGTACCTAGAGGCCAGAGGGGCACAGGACCCAAGGCAGCATGGATTCACAGCGGGAAGGTCATGCCAGACGAATCTAATAGATTTCTTTGACTGGGTGACCAAAGTAGTAGATCAGGGAGGGGCTGTGGTCATGGCCTATCTAGACTTTAGCAAGGCATTTGACTCAGTCCCACACAAAAGATTAATATACAAGTTAGCCAGCCTGGGAGTGGGTCCCAAGATGATAGCATGGGTAAAGAATCGGTTGGAGAATAGGACACAGACAGTAATAGTAAATGGAGCCCACTCTGAAGAAAGGGGGGTTACTAGTGGGGTGCCGCAGGGTTCAGTATTACAACTGGTCCTCTTCAGTGTCTTTGTAAGTGACATTGCAGAGGGACTGGAAGGAAAAGTATGTCTCTTTGCAGATGACACAAAGATCTGCAACAGAGTTGATGCACAAGGTGGGGTGGAAAGGATGAGAAGGGACTTGGCAATGTTAGAGAAATGGTCAAATGTATGGCAGCTTAGATTTAATGCTAAGAAGTGCAAGGTAATGCACCTGGGAAACAAAACCCAGGGAAGAGTACACAATGGGGGTGCGATACTAACAACAACAAAATGGAAAGGGACCTGGGGTAGTCATATCAGATGACTTAAAGGTGGGCAAGCAATGTGAGGGCAGTAAGGAGGGCTGGGGATACTGGGATGCATAGGAGAGGCATCACCAGTAGAAAACAGGAAGTTGTTATCCCTCTGTACAGACAGCTGGTGAGACCCCATCTGGAGTACTGTGTGCAGTTCTGGAGACCCAATCTCCACAAGGACATAGACAAGATGGAAGCTGTCCAGAGGAGGGCAACTAAAATGGTGCAGGGTCTGCACCGGAAGACATATGAAGTGAGACTAAAGGAGCTTAATATGTATAGCCTCGAGGAAAGGAGGGAGAGGGGGGACATGATAGAAATTTTCAAGTACCTCAAGGGAATCAACAAAGTCCAAGAGGGTAGCATCTTTCAAAAAAGAGGTGTGCAAGAACAAGGGGGCACAATTTGAAGATGGAGGCGGCTCAGAGGTAATGTAAGGAAGTATTTTTTCACAGAGAGGGTTGTGGATGCATGGAACGGCCTTCCGGAGGAGGTTGTGGAGTCAAAAACAGTGGTTGAATTCAAGCATGCATGGGACAGCCATAAGGCAATTCTAGGGGGTGGGGGTAGAAAGAAGTAGGCTGCTGGTTAACTAGGATCTGCAGCTTAGCCATTACGTAGAGAAATGGGCAGACTGGGTGGGCCAAGCGGTCCTTATCTGCCGTCAAATTCTATGTTTCTGTGTTTCTATGAACCAGGAGTTACCCCAGTAAAATTTCAACTATCTAACTGACTATACCGAGTCGGAACAGAATTTTAACTAAAATTACAAATACATAACAAAATTAACAGAGGGATGTTTTGGTTTACTCCCGGTTAAGGAACTGGGAAGAAAAAATGATTACTTACCCTAAATGCTAAAACTCTAAACAAATACTACCTGAAAACCAAGGACAATGAAAAGAATACCAAATAAAATAATTTTACTAGTACAATAACTGAGAAAATAAAGTTTTTTCAAGCGATGAAGGAGAGCTCTCCTGAGACGTCTTACTGAGGCAAGCGGAGTAAAGAATCTGACGGTTTAGAGTTGTTTACCAGGGACAGTGATTTGAAAACCAACCTCGAGCCTAGCATTCCATAATTTGCATAGGTTCTAGTAAACATTTCGGCTCCAGGACAGTCCTATGGTGAGATCATACTGCATAAATCAGAATACAGTAGGATTTCCTGTTGTTTGAATCAGTGGTTTACATAGCAAACTGTACTTGTTCCAGTTTTTATATAGGGAAAACTGAAAGAAAATTGAAGTCACACATTATGGAACACTTAAGGCATATCAGATTGGGGTCAAGAGAAAATGTACTTGCAAATCATGTAAGATTAAAAGGCCAAGGACGTTTGTTTTTTGTGGCATCAAAGTTGTGACACTGGGATTAAGAGGAGGTGACCTGGACAATGCTCTACTAAGAAAATAAACTTTTTGACAACATAAACGGAGAGCTGGAGAATTGCCAGGCCTCAACAGACATTTCTAGTTAGCATCTTTATTGCATAAAGAGTAAAATATTGATTACAACAGGACCACAGTGATAGCATTAGATATAGAAATAGATTGTTAGTGTTCTGTGTTCAGTCAGATTTATTGCATACATAACTATTACTTAATTTAATGATATTGCATATGTTTACACTAAATTTAGAATAATGATTGGATTTATATACAAGAAAATGAACTGCTTCACTTATTGTTCTTTACAGCATCACAATATGAAGCTCCTTTTTTATGGGTTCCCACCACAATATAATATATAATTAGTTGGGAACACTTTCCGTACCCATTTTTTTATGGGGTGGGTTTGTAATATAAAATTGGGAGGGTTGGGGGGTTAGGTAGTGTAAGATGATTGTGTATGATTATGCTCAACAGTATAATAGACATAAGTGCAATATTATAGGATATCATAACAGTTTTATAAATGTGATAGGATTATTAAAGCTATATAGATATTCATTAAAAAGTAGGGTGTCCAACGGACATTTTATAAAACACATAGTGTTAAATTATATGGTGACATTTTGGATCGATATGCACTTTGTATATTGCATCATGTGGTAAATACTAATATATAGGGTGATTAGTAAGACACATGTGCACTTTGGTATCATACCATATTTATCTAGTCACTTAAAATATATTAATGTATTTATATTATAATATACATGGTAAAAGAGCTGATTTATGTTATTTATGGTAATGCGGTATATATTGTGAACACAAGAGGGAGCTGCAGTCTTGATAAAGAGTTTGTTTAGCTTGAAACATGCGTTGACACAGGTGTCTGAGTGGGGTGCTACCACTTCATGTAGCTTAATAAAGGCCAACATATTTTAAAGGTACTCTAGCAGTGGGTTTAGTCTGTCTTCCTTTGGATGAGTGGCCAAAATACTTTTTTCGCTTTTAATCCCCCTCCATGGCTCTGCCACAGCCAGATGGATGGAACGCAGCAACTTATCCCATATATCCTGAACAAAAAAATCGACAAGATTATGCAAACTCAAGTCCAGTGACATAAAGACACCCATAAGGTAAGACAGTAAAAGTTCAAAGATAGATAAAGTTTAGCTTTTACACATTTATGAAGAATTCTGTTAACCTGCATTGGATAAGCCAGCCTGTCAGCACAGCATCAATGCTGTCACTTGTGACAGCAGCACCCCATGATCAGGAATGAGCCCCGGTCGTCAAAGGACCCGCAGAGGCTGGAGGGTTTAGCGCCTCAAAGGACACTTTTTAGGAAGGTGAGTACCTGTCTATCTCCGCTACAGTATTACCAGTAGTGACCACAGGTGGCACTGCATGCAGGAACAGCTGAGGGAGGGCGCACATTGGCTGACTCCATTTCACATTGCTCCACTGTTTGTGCACACGCATGGGGCCCTTAACGCCAACATCCTGAAAGGGATGGTAGAAAACAGAAAAACACCAGGGCCCACAAGATGATGCAAGTGCAGTGCTCTGAAACCCCCACCATTGGGCACCATAAGAGCATGGGATTTGGTCACCAAGAGCCCCACCACAAAAGGTAACTCATGGGGGTAAGCTCAGAAGGTGGTCATGGTGATGGTGCTTGGTGGTCACAGCAAGTTTAATGGGGTGGGTCCATACAGCACGGGGGCATGAAGTGTAATGTAAAACAAAACTGCATCTGATAGAATAGTATTACTCTCACCAGACCCCAACACAAATGGTGAACTTCTAGGTAAAATATCATCATTCCAAACCCAGGGTATAGTTGTCCCCATGAAATGGAATACCTGACTTTTGTTGGAGTTCCTTGGTACAATTAGGGTATGAGGTGATTAAAGCAACAGTGCAACAAAATTGGGTGAAAGATTTGACCAGTTTTTTCACTATAAAATATTCCAGGCATCGTCCAGTTTTATTTGGTGGTTCAATGTGTGGTTCATAGCGTAGTGCTTGTGTATACTTATGAGCTTGGATTTTACGTGCTTCAGGTTATGAACTTAGACTTTGGCCTTTCTCAGTTTCCCACCCTCAGTAGGAACGCTTGGTGGGTGTAGGACTAGAAGCCCAATGTTGAGGGTGAGATAAAAGTGCCAGAGGAGGAGGCAAGGGAGGAAGGTAGGTGATTTAAAAATGCTCGAAGCTGAGCAGCGGAAGTGCTAGGATTTAAGTAGGGAATGTGGGAGGAGCTATTCTCCCCTCATTGAACCTCAGGCTTTAGCCTTCCCATTCAATATGTGGTTCATAGCTTAGTGTTTGTGTATACTTAGAAGCTTGGATTTTACGTGCTTGAGGTTATGAACTTAGACTTTGGCCTTTCTCCGTTTCCCACCCTCGGTAGGAATGCTGAGTAGATGTAGGATTAGAGGCCCAAAAAGATAATTAACAGTTCGATTACCTCCTCCAACTCTGGAGAGTGTGGCCAGTAGTGTGCAGGAGAGGAACACTCCCCTCCATGGGGGAAACCTTAGAGGACCCATGGCTACTGACCTTCCCATTCACCGGGCGAACTTAAAGGATAATCCTAAAGGAGGACTGAGGTTTGGTTCTGGTTATGTCTGCTGATCTTATCCTTGGAGTCTTGTGGTCGATGTGATGTGTCCTCTGGATCTTGGCAGGAGTAGAAGTCAATACTGAAGGATGAAGATTCTAGGAAATGAAGGAGAGTCTGATTCTGATGATGTCCAGATGAGGAAAGATAGCTGAACCACGTCCAGGGTTTTTGTATAGTAGTCATGAACTGGATACTGAACATAAGGATAATTCTGGGGAGTGATGTCAAGGGATAGAAGGTCACTAGCTGATGAACCTCTGAAATTCAGGGAAGACATGTGCTATTGGAGATGTCATGACAAGATAGAATGAGAGTGACCAGGAGCTCCCTGAAGCAGTCCGATGAGATAAACAGCAGCAATAAAAATCCAGGGACCGGTTGGCATTAGGCAGCTAAATGGGAACCCCATGGAAGCAGAATGAGGAAGCTTAATTGGGGAGACCCTTGTGCAAGTCATCATAGAAGGTCCTTCCCAGAGGACCAGAGAAAAGGTATGAGATGTCCATGGAGGTTCAGGGCAAGTCCAGAAGCTGAGGATCCAGATGCGGCATAGAGGAGGGGCTGAGGACAGGCTTCCCCGCAGGCAGTCGGAAGGACAATTAGATGCTAGGCATGCATAGGGAAGCAGAGTGGATTTTGGGGAATGGTGAAGCAATTGTGAAGAGGGTCAGCTGGGACACCCTGTATTGTGAGTCCTGGAAGGAATGGAACAAGATCAGATATCAAAGTTCCTGGGAGCTGAAGTGGCAGGTATAATACAATATGACAAGGCAGGACAGGTCAGTCACCTGAAAGGATGGTTGCAAAGGAAAACTAGGGCACCGGAGTGTTCGAGCTATGCTTGTGCGAACAGCAGAATGTCACCAAGATTGCAGACAGTTAAGATATGGGTGAGGGGTCACGTGATGGCAGCTTGCTGAATGGCGGTAGGGGCTTAGTGCTCTCTCCCTCAATCATCCCAACTGCCACTTTCTGCTCTTTTTTTGATCACTAAACTAAGCATATCGCTGTTACTGAAGCACTCTAAGTCTGTTTACTGACCCTCGGGATTGATTCCCTGCCGGGCTGAGCGATTTGTGGAAGGATGGAGGTCGATAGAATACAGGCCGTGGCCAAGCACATGCCGCCTGCGTCTCCCAGCAAGCAGCCGAAAAAGCCGCGGATCCAGGAGGGCACAGGGCCCAGGAAAGCCGGCGAAAAGCCCCTATCATCAGGCCTGCTCACGGAAGAAAAATTTATGCAGGAATTCGCCTCTATGAGAAGTATGCTTCAGGATATTACGGGCGAGCTGAAGGCGTTAAGGGGAGACCTCTCTTCTCTCACGGTGAGGGTGTTGAACTCAGAGGCCAAGGTGTTTTCGCTGGAGCAATGGAGGAAGAAGACAGAGACAGCGATATCCGGGCTGGCCCAGCAGCCGGGCGACTCCAACTGAAGGCGGAGGATTTAGAAGGCCGCAATCGAGGAACAACCTGTTAGTTTTGGCCTGCCGGAGCTGGAAGAGGGCCCTGATCTGGTGGTTTTCTGCAACGCTTTTCGTGAAGCTAGTTGGGCCCTCACCAATCAATCCTAGCTATCATCTCGAGAGGGCACAGCGATCATTGAGGCCTCGACCGCCACCTAATTCCCCCCCTCGACCCATAATTATCAAATTCCTGAGTTATATAGAGAGACAACTTGTATTCAGCAAAGCTAGAGATCTACAGGAGATTATGTGGGGGCAAGCTAAAATACGGATTGCCCAGGATCTACCCAAAGAGATGAGGTTTAAAAGGGCTGCGTTTCACCCAATAGTACAGAAACTGATTGCTGCTTCCATCCCCTTCAGGATGGTCTATCCTGCTACTCTCAAAGTCACGGTTAGCAATATCAGCTACAGTTTTGAGTCCCCAGATGCTGCTCAGAAGGATCTTGCCATTAAACTTCCCAACCTGTTTAAGTCGAATGGCTGAAACATATTGAGACTGCTGCAGATGTGGACTGTGCTGAGCTGACGAACTTAATAGTTTTGAAGTGCTCTGTTTTGTTTTAATGTTTGCAGTGTAGATATTTTGTGTTCGCCTCCTGTTACCCCCGTCACTCCCTTTCCTCGATTGGTTTTTAGGCCTCTTCCTGCCTCGTTTAGGCGCTAGGCCCTGGGTTGTGGATCCATGCTGTCTGGATGGAGGCGGAGCTGGGCCGTGCTTGCGTTCTCTGGATCCTTCCCGAACTATGTGCCTAGGTGGGTTTCCGGGTATACGTTGAGTGCGGACCGGGCGTAGGGTCCCGCTAGCATTTGAGGTCCCCTGAAAACAAAACGTCACAGATCAATTAGCCCCATAGTCTGAGGCCTAGTCAACCTGGTTCGGCGAATCGGTATCTGCCCATTTCGGGTGAGTCTTCAAACCTTTGCTTCGCTTTGGGTCTGCCCTTTTTTTTCCTGGGAAGCAATATGGAGCTTGGGGCTCGAACAAGTAGATTTCTTAGGCGATGTGCTATTTGTAGATTGGCAGTTGGTTGATGAGAGGGGGAGGGGCGGTTGAAGGTCCCAACTACCTGAGGTAGCTGAGTCGCGAACCGACAGAAGGGGGTTTCTAATCCAGCCCCAGCAGCGGGTTCTTGCTGTCCCTCTTGGTATGGGTTAGGTGGGGATACAGTCTAAAGGATAAGTGCTAAAGTTCTTCTCCTGCTATTTGAACCCTCGTGTTGGAAGGTACTGGTTGCGCTGAGAGACTGGTTTCTGGAACCTGGGTTGCCCACGATGTTATTGATGCCTTTCCAGTTCTGGTGCCAGAATGTATATAGTTGCTTAGGGGTTGGGGTAGGTAATTTTGGGGGAGGTTGGGAGGGCCGGGGAGGGCTGGCTGGTTGCATTCTGTTCTGTGTTATATCTCAATAATAACTCCTGCTCTGTTAGAGTCAACTTTAAAGAGTTTCCGTTGGGAGGGGGGTGGGGGGTTCGAGTGTGCTCATTTTCTTGTCTTGGTTCTGGATATTTCTATGTCTTTCTCCCTACAACACGAATCTTAAAATGGCTATGTGCATGATTAAGGTGGTGTCGTGGAATGTGCATGGGCTCAGAGAGAAGGTCAAAAGAACTCAAATTTTCAAGCACTGTGCGTTGCTGCAGACAGATGTATTACTGTTACAGGAGACCCATTTGGTCAGTGCGGAGAATAAGTGGCTAACTAGGTCTGGCTTTTCGCAAATTTATGCGGCAAGTGGATCTAGTTCTAGTAGAGGGGTAGCTATACTCATTAAAAAACATGTCCTATTTTTGAAAGACTTGGTAGTAGAGGACCCAGAGGGGAGATTTGTTTTGGTCAGAGGCTCCTTTAATGGGAACATTGTAGTCCTGGGTTCTATTTATGGCCCCGTTGGAGGAAGTCCTGAGTTTCTAATGGCTCTCAGATAAAGTTAGTGCTTTGCTTCCTCTCAACTTATCCTGAGGGGAGATTGAATATTCCACCCTCCCACTCCCTAGATAAAGATCCCTGTTGCCCTCTACTTCCTCGAGAGAGCTCTGCAGGATTTTTCGCAGATGTTGGGATTATGTGATCCTTGGCAGCTCTCTAATCCTTTCTTCGGCATTCTCGCTTTTTTCTCAGCCCCACAGGTCATGGTCCAGGATAGACTATATCCTGCTCAGTATGAGTCTTCTTTCAGGCTACCTTCAGGCTAGTATTGAGCCGATAATTCTTTCTGATCATGCATGTGTTTGGGTTAGACTCTTGTTAGATCCTGAGTTTCATCAGGATACTACCTGGAGGCTCAATAACAGCTGCTTAAAGATCCTCATGCGGTGCTAGCATAAATCTTTAATCTCCCTTTTTGGCGGATAATCTTGATCCGCTCAAGGTTTGATCTGGTCTGGTGCTCCTTAAAATGTTACCTTAGGGGTGAGCTAATTAAATTAGCCTCAGCAAGGAAAAAGGTTCGGCAGGCGCAGGTAGTTCTTTTAATGAGCAAAATCAGGGAAATCGAGGCTGCCCAATCCCCTACCTCATCGTTATCTTCTTTGGAGGCCCTTTAGCTAAAAACGAATACACTGATCTTCTTAAGGAGAAGGCCAATACTGCTGGGTTAAACGCAAGCTAAATATATTGACCACAGGGAGAAAGCTGGGAAATTGCTGGCTTTAAGGCTTCGTACATTAGAGGGCTCTAGACTAATCCTGGCCTTGCAAACACCTGCTGGCTCCATTCAAACTTCCCCTAAGGAAGTCGTCCAGATTTTTGAAGATTACTATCGGGATTTGTATAATTTGCCCACATCCCCTGCATCTTCCCTAGACATAGATACATATCTGGCTGACATTGATATCCCGCAGCTTCTGCCGGCTCATGAGAGGGCCATAACTGTCCCAATTTCTCTCTCCGAGATAGAAGATGTCATTGCCTCCTTGGCCTTGGATAAGGCACCGCCCGATGGGTTTCCTGCCAATTTTTATAAAGTCTTTTCAAGGAGCTTGCCCGATGCTCCTTAAACTCTATGAACACCTTTTTCTTTTCCCGTCATAGATTCTACACTTCTTGAAGCTACCGTTATTTTGATTCTCAAACCGGGAAGTTCTACTGACCCGGGAGTTACCGCCTATATCTCTCCAAAATTATGATATGAAAATACTCTCTAAGATCTTGGCTGAGCGGGTGAAGGGGGTTTGGACCCACCTTCTCAGTCCAGAACAGGTTGGATTTGTGCATTCCCGATCTCCATCGGACCATCTTAGAGTTCTCTCTCATATTTCTCAATATGCTGGCGCAGCTCTAACTCCAATGGCTCTGGTCTCGCTTGATGCTGAGAAAGCCTTCGATCGGGTGGATTGGGCCTTTCTCTGGGCAGTGCTGGCTAGGATGGGGTTGCCGGCTTCTTTTCTTAAATGGATCCAGACCCTCACAAGTGTCCTCGCTAGGATATACTGTAATGGGCTTTTTCCTCGCAGTTCCGGTTATATACTGGCACCAGGCAGGGCTGCCCTCTCACCGTTCCTATTTAACCTTTATTTGGAACCCCTTCTCATTAAACTTAAATCTTCACCAGTTATTACAGGATGCCTAGTGTACCAACGAGGTTGGTCCTCTCGGCGTATCGATGATATTCTTTGCACGTCGCACACCCTGCTGAGTCTTTAGGACATGCGTTGGATGTAATCAGGCAGTATGGGGCCCTTTCCCGATACAAACTGAATATTTCCAAATCGGAGATTTTCCCACTGAATGTTCATACATGTAAATCAAATCTTGCTAATTTTGGGATGAAGTGGTCTCCTAAATCAATTAAATATTTAGGGATTCATTTCTCGGCAGACCCTTCCCTACTTAGGAAGCTTAACTTGGACGACCTTAAAAATCATATTCAGCAGGATTTGCAACGTGGGCCTATTCTTCCCATCTCCTCTGGGGTCGGGTTAATATTATTAAATGAATGTTCTTCCCGTATTTTTTACCCTCTCAATTTACTAAATCTTTGGTCGCCGGTCTCATACTTCCAGCAGTTCCATAGAATGTTCTCTAATTTTATCTGGCAGGGTAGGGGGTTGTTCCTTTTAAGTTATCCTTGCCCAAGATAAGGCGGACTAAGGCTTCCTAATTTGATGCTTTTATTACTGAAGCATCTGGCTAAATTGGGGAGGTGGTTGCCGGCTAACCCTAATCCCTCCTCCCCGATCTGGCTTCAAATCGAGAAGTCAATTCTGCTTGATTCTGGAGTCGATCCTTATGCTATTTTCTACACTCCCATTCCATACTTTCACACTTGATAATGGACCAGACAGTTCTCCTATCCCTCAAGTCCCTATCACAATGTATGCGTTTTCTTAAAATATTTCCGAAGGAGGATCCGAGTCAACTGATTATGCTTAATCCCAATGTTAAGGTTGGGAATTCAGTGATCACCCCGACTGGCTTCCACAGATTAAAGAAACTTGTCTAGAACATTTCTATGGTCACAGATCCCTCCTCTCATCCACGGACATGCTGGATAAGTATGCTATCTCCAGGGCAAATATTTTTAAAGTATACCAGCTGAGACACCTTATTGCCAGTAAGTTTGGTACTCATTACAGAGATTCGGCAGTTCATCCCTTTCTCACATGTGTTAACTCTTGCTGCTAAGCCACATACCATCTCGTCAATTTGCTCGTTTCTGCTGAATTACAAGGTTTCAGAGCCTCTGATGGGTTCCAAGATTTGGTCTTCCCTTTTTCCAAACTCTACTTTGAATTGGTCTCGCCTCTGGAAGGATCTCTATAAATACCATACTCAGGACAGATTAAGGCTCATCCAATATTATATTGTAAGTAACATGTATTATACCCCTAAGAAGCTTTTCCTACTTAAAAAGCTTCCTCTTCCGACCTGTTCCAGGTGTATGCAAGGTGAAGGGATTCCTTGCATATTTTCTGGAGCTGCAGCAAAGTCTCCTCTGTGGTCTCTATTCATGCGATAATATAGACCCACTATTGGGTCTTTCTGGGTTTTTACCCCGAGGTCTGCATCTTGGGGACTATGCCAGTATTGACAGTGTAGACGTCATATCACATGGCATTGATTGCTTCTATGGTCAAGAGATTGGTTCTTAGGCATTGGACGGATCAGCTGACTCTGTCATATGCTGAATGGCTGACTGAGCTCTTCATGCCTCAATGCCGAAAGATTATCCGCCAGCTTTGCAACCGCATGGATCTGTTTCAGAAAAATGGGGTAAGTTGTATTCCTTGTATCTCCATTAATGTTCAATGACCTTTCTCTGCGGCCTGCAGTAACTCAGATGCCCTTTGACTTTAACAGTGGCTGTTTTCCTGTATTGGGAGATGGAAGTTTGTTTGGTTGGGTGGTTATGCTATATCCAGTTTTGATGTATTGTCGGTCTTGCACACTCTGGTTGGGGGGAGGTGGAGGGTGGGGGGTGTTTGGGGGAGGAGAGGATGGAGGGGTTGGGGTTTATGTTGTACCATGTATTTTCTCGGCCTGTTACTACTGTCATGTTGTATGGTTGGTATTTTGTTGCTGAAAATCAATAAACTTAAATTTCAAAAAAAAAAGATATGGGTGAATCGTACATGCCAAGAGCTATATGGCATTATTCGTATGCAGGACGTGTTTCAGGAAGTCATATAGATAGTAGGTTGATCTATGATGTACAGATGTTCATGATCTTGTTGACTTGAATGATCTACCTGACAGACTTTAATCCTCAGTAGAAGTTGGATACCATCATTAGCTTCGATAGGAAGGTACCTAAAATGTCCCAGGACCGAAACGTAAATGAGATTTGCTCCATGAAGATGCCCTGCATAACAAACTGAATCTTGAACTGGGACAGGCAGGAAGCTGGAACAAACCTGCTGTGAAAAGAGGCCCCGGCCCCTGTGGAGGCTAGCTGGAGTGGCAAGACCCCCTCATAGGTCTGCCTGAGGAGGAGGAGTTAGAAGTGAATGAGTAGAGCTAGACCAGCAGGACCCCCACATAGGTCCACCCGAGGATAGAGTATAATGGAGTGAGTCAAGCTAGGCCCCCACATGGGCTAGCTGGACCAGCGGGACCCCCACATAGATCCGCCTGAGGAAGGGCTAGGATGGTCCATCCTGGAGGACCCGAGGTGTCATGGAACAAGGCCTCTTCGTAGGTCTAAAGGTACAGTCATAGAGCCATTGCGGCCCAGAGGCATCCCAAAAACAAGTAAAAAGGGGAGTTCAAAAATGCACTGTAGAGCTACAGTTCAGAACACAGGGTTGCCAGGATAACAGAGAGGTATGCAACAATACAAGGACCACTGGATTCCTTATTGTAGCAGGGAGACGCTCAGTAGAAGAGGTGAGGATCTGGAGGAGGGTAACAGAAGTGGTATAAAGATACAGTTGTTGATACTGAAGCGAACGAGCCAACCAGTCAATTTACAAATGCTGAACCCCAGTAGAGGGCTGCAGCTACTGCGGCCAGGAGTCCAGAGTACTGCCTGAATATCCATCGGTCAGGGGTGCCTCCATGGTGGGCTGAGTGCCAGGTTCATAACTTTACAGATAAGACCGGAATACAGGCAGTTACTTAGTGCTTCAGAGCTCCCAGATTGATTTGACATGTTCCTGTAACAGCAGGGCAATTGTGTAGTGTGTTCCTGTAGATGACATTATTTCCTATGAACGCCGAATTGCTCTGGTTTCCTGTATAACCAGTGCAAGGCTATGGGAAGAAGTACCCTGTAGATGGCTCCAAATCCCTGTAAAATACAGGAATCCCTGTAGCTCTGAAGGGCCTGGTCACTGCCCAGAATAAAGTAAGAAAAGCACACTGTCCTACTGGGTTACCAACGAGCAATAAAGAAATAAAACTGGGGAAATGGAAATAATACCAGCCCCCAAGTAAGAAAACAATAAAAGCCACAAACAGTTGGATAGGAATCCTTGCAGATCTTGAAACAAGGAATGGTATGCAAGGCAGCCTTTAACTGCTGGGTTAATGCCATAGCGATCTCTGAAACCCCTGGAGGCAGGGAGCTAGAGTTGAAGGGGACAGATCAAGCAGTGTGGTGTAGGTAGGAGCACACAATTCCAAGACCAGCATCAGTGAAACCGACTGGAAGTCCAAGTCCCAATGGGTATGCTGAAGGGAGCGTGCCCAGTAGGAGCAAAAATGTTCGTGATGCATGGCAGCTGAGCATAAACAGGCAGGTGCGGTTCAAGAAGGCATATCCATCCAGTGCTGCTCCTGGAGTTACTGGAGGAGGGGTAAGTACATGGTGCAATGGACCAACGTGCTCCTGGAGCAAGCGTCAGCCAAGGTTTAGGCGGAAAGCACCACTGGAGCAGGCATGCAGAGGCCCAGCGTAACAGGTGATGGCACACCTGGAAGCACTGGGTGGCAGCTACACAGAGTGGTGGCTAGTGGAGGAGAAAAACTCAAAGAACCAGAGGACATGGAGGGGGAATGGAGAGCAGCTAACAAGGTATGGGGAACAAGCAGAAGGAGCGGGGAGGGTAGAGAACTGGGGAGGAAGCAACAAAAGGGGAGGCGAGAAGTGGGGACTAGAGACAAGGAAAGTGAACAGAAAATGGAACACGCGAGGGAGACCCTCGTAAGAAAAGGCGGGGGAGAAGAACCCCCAGCCAAACCAGCCGTACAACCAAGGAGCCAGGCATGGAATCCAGAAAGACAGGAAGGCCCGGAGGGCAGAGAGAGGGATCCAGGAACACGCAGCATTTTGAAACGCTCGAAGCTGAGCAGTGGAAGTGCTGGGATTTAAGTAGGGGATGTGGGAGGAGCTATTCTCCCCCCATTGAACCTCAGGCTTTAGCCTTCCCATAAAAGTGTCTATTTCCACCAAAATGTGAGTATTTTATAAATGTTTTAGTTTTTTTTTTCTCAAGAAATATGGCTGTCACATTTGGCTTAGAAAGAGGATTGTGGATCTGGCAAGAGTTAGGACTGAAAAAATTAAAAAATAACTCATGGTGCACAACATAGGAGGTACCTTAAAAAGTAGATTTGAGAGGTATGCTAATAGTTTTTATTAATTGTAGCAGAAGCTAGCTTTTTGGAAAAATATTTTTTGTTGCACTGCTGCTTTAGGTTCTAGTGAAAACATCTAATTGGGAACTTCATGGGAGAAAACCCCAACCCTATGACCGTAACCTCATAGCAAGGCCTTTAAAAAAAACTCTGCCTGCTTAGTTAATGTTTTAAACTTGGCTGGTGGTTGCTTAAAGGGAACATACTGTAGATATACAGGGGTCCCCTAAAGTCTGAAAGACCACGTGAATGTCATTCAAGTGAGATACTAGGCTTGCATGTAGCTGTCAACAGTTCAGAGATAGCCATGCCTGTCTGTCTTGTATACTAAATGAAGGCAGCAGCCATCCCATGGGATGCTGAGGCAAAACAAACAGTGCATAGCTCCCGTGGCTGTGCCATCAATTTCTGTCTCAAGGTACAGTATCACAAAATGGCTGCAGCCTTTATTTAGTAGAGAGCAGACATGGACCTGGATCTCTCAGGACTGCTGACACCTACAGGTGAGCCCTGTACCCTTTCTGAAAGTGCTTTTCATATATGTTTACGTCTGCATTGGAGGGGTCACTTGTGGAATACGAATGTTCTTTCTTGCTTTTAGGGCAAGAGGACCGTGAAGCTGAGCTGTTCTGTCAGCCCAAAACAGCATGAGGGAATGTTCTTATTCAGCAAGACACACCTCTCAGTACACATATGAACATATTATAAATCACTCATTAGCAAGAGTGATTTAGAATAACTTTATTTATTTTAAATCCAATGTTATACTCCTCCCCTGCCTGTGAAGAGGAATGCTCGCCTTTATCGTTCCCTCCTGAGAAGACCACTGTATACAGAATAAGAGCCCCTGCAGCTCTGCATGCTGGTTGGCTAATGTCATGTAAGTGATTGAGAATAGGCTTTTGGACTGTGAGGGACTCTGCAGACCTACAGTACAGTATAGTACCGTACATTCCTGTTTAAGGAAAACAGGTGGCAACTGCTGCCCCTATATGGGCCATGTTGAGCACAGCAGTGTGACCACAAAATAAAAAAAAAAAGGCAGAGATTTGAGACTGCAGCTTTCCAGGTGTGAAATAATGGAAATGCCGGATTAGAACTCTAGATTAGCCAAAGGAACAAAATATCTCCCATTTTACATAAATTCTTCCAGTAATTTTTATACCCAATTCTCTGGCAGATTTTGGCACTCTAACATTCCCCTTGCTTGGAGTGTGGGGGCAGACAATAATTCCTGCTGTCGGCTGATGGTTTCCTTTTATTTGCAGGGCTCAACATTGGCCAGGTGGTTGCTGGAGTCATTGGAGCCCTCAAACCTCAGTATGACATCTGGGGGAACACAGTGAATGTAGCTAGTCGTATGGACAGCACAGGAGTCCCTGACAGGATTCAGGTAAGTGTGATCTTGCATTGCAAAATTCACATGAGTCTAGTGTTTGGGAAAGGGGGAGGAGGGAGGGAAGAAAGGTTTTAATATGCTGAATAATCAGATCCTGGCAGAACTTATAAGGGACACTGTCCTCCCCTTTCCTAGAGCCTTTGAAAGACCTGATTTAAACTAAGCTCTTATTCCTAGACAAGGTGCCTATTCTGCTCAAAAAAAAAAAATAATAAAAAAGAACATCAGCATAGTTAAAGTGAAGGAGTGAGATAACATTTTGGGCTTCATAGCCTTCTACCCTGGGGTGGCGATAGCCCCTCTGTGTTAAAATTATAAGTTGTAATGCACTTTTTAAAGTTTGGGAAGGGATCGTAATTGTGGCTGAATTGCCACCCAGTCGATCCCTTCCCACTCCCTGGTCTGCCTGTTCCACCCCCACGCTCCCATGTTTTGTGAAGTGGAACCAGGAAGAGCACAGGGACGTGCCCCATACAAGTGTATGGGGCTCATTTTCAAAATGTTTTTACAACACTTTAAAACTACCTTTTGATAACAGTGAAAGCCACCGCTCAACTAATACTATTAGTTGAGCAGTGGCTTTCATTTTTATCAAAAGGTAGTTTAAAGTTTTGTAAAAACGTTCTGAAAATGAGACCCATTGACGTATGTGGGAACCTTCCCTGTGCTCTCCCTGGTTCCATGTCACAAAACGTGGGCATTACAATTTATAATTTTAACACAGAGGGGCTATTGCTGCCTCAGGGTAGCGGACTATGAAGCCCAAAATGTTCTTTTAAAAAAACATTACACCTTTACTTTAACTAATAAAAATTAACCAAAAAGGTATTTAGAAAGTTCAGAATGTAACATAGAAACAGAATTTGTCGGCAGATAAGGACCACTTTGCTCACCTAGTTTTTCCATTTTTCCCTACCTATACTATCACCATAGACCGTGATTTCTGATTAGACCTCCCCCTTACTTACCAAGATTCCTTTGTGCCTACCCCATGCATGCTTGAAGCCCACCACTGTTTTCGCCCCAACCACCATGTCTGCTGGAAGACTGTTGCATGCATCCACCACTCTTTTAGTAAAGAAGTACTTCCTCACATCTCTCCTAAATTACCCCCCTTTCAGTTTCACTGCATGCCCCCTCGTTCTTGTGCACCTTCTCTGAAAAATACTCAACTCATATACCTTATTCACCCCCATAAGGAATTTACAGGGCTCTATCGTGTCCACCCTCCCTTACAGGCAGTACATACTGAGATCCCTCAGTCTGTTCTCAGGGGCTTCGGATGCAGTCCCTGCACCATTTTAGTTCGTCCTCTCTGGACAGCCTCTACCTTGCCTATGTCCTTCCTGAGGTGAGATCTCCAAACTGGACACACTACTCCAGGTGGGTTGCATTGACGATCTATACAGTGGTGACACCACCTCTCTCCTGCTGGTGATACCCCTCCTTATGCACCCCAGCATCCCGCTGGCCCTACATAGCGCCTTGTTGCACTGACTCGCCACCTCGAGGACATCCACTATGATTACTCCAAGGTCCCTTTCCTGTTTTGTGACCATCAGCATCTCTTCCCATATTTTATACTCTGGCTCTGGGGTTCTGTGCCCTAATATTTGCACTTTTCTTGCATTGCAACCCAGCTGCCATACCCTTGACCATTCCTCAAGGTTTCTCAGGTCTCTTCACATTCTCTCCATCCCCTCTGGAGTGTCTACCCTATTGCAGATTTTGGTGTCATCTGCAAAGAGGCATTCCTTCCTTCCAGCTCTTCTGCATTGTCACTTACAAAGACATTGAAGAGGACTGGTCCCAGTACTGATCCCTGAGGTACCCACTGGTCACTCTCCCTTCCCCAGTGAGTGCTATTTACCACAACCCTCTGTTGCTTATCCATAAACCAAACCATTCAGTTTCCTTATGAGCCTTCTATGTGGTGTGGTGTCAAAGGTCTTGGTGAAATCTCAGTAGGCCACGCCCACTGTCCCACCCTGATCTATTTCCCTGGTCACCCAGTTGAAGATACAGATCAGGTTCATCTGACATGACCCCCCACCCCCACTCCTGTGAATCTGTGCTGCCTTGGGTCTTATAAACGGTTGCATTCAAGATACTTTGCAAGCCTTTCCTTTAAAAGGATCTCCATTAACCTCCCCACCACTGACATCAGACTGACTGGTCTATATTTGCCAGCCTCCTCCCTGCTGCCGCTTTTATGAAGCCAGATTACATCTGCCCTGCTCCAATCCTCTGGAACCATTCCCATTTCCACTGAGTTGTTGAATAGGGCTGCCAGAGGAGAAGCCAGTACCTCCCTGAGCTCCCCTAGCACCCTTGGGTATACCCTATCTGCCCCATAGCTTTTTCTTTTTTCATGTTCAAAGGGCCAGTCAAGGACTCTCTTATTTCTTTTTTTTTGTTTGTTATTACTTTTTTCCTCCTCTGCCGGCTATCCTCCAGAGGGCACCCCCAGCCCCGTCTGCTGGCGTCCACCATCTGGCACTGAGCCGAGCTCCCAGGGTTTGCCTCCCCTGGTGGGGTCAGCAGGGTTCCCCAACCCCACCGAAGTCCGGATCCAGTGGGCTAGCGCCGTGGCTGCGTCAGTGCTTTTTCCTGGTGTTCTGCCAGGAGCTGGGGGTGTGCAATGACACTAGCGGAGGGGAGTACGCATGCGCTCCCTCCAAGTGTCTGTCCCAACTCCTCCCTGTATTGCAGCATGGCGCCCTGTCCCCCAGCCTCCGCCGGGGGGGCGAATGAGCACCGACCACTGAGGACCCCCTCCCCGGAGGAGAGTAGCCCATCAGATGCTCAATCTCTCTCCTCCCCTGCCGACCCCCAGTGGCCCGTGCTCAATCCCGAACATGGGTTGCCGGCATAGCGCGAGGTAAGGCATCCAGCACCTTAGCCCTCAGTGCCACCGGGCCTACTCAGGACTTTTTTCTCTGTGAATGGACTTGTGTCTACCTCCCTTCCCCCAATGTTCTTTTCATATTGGCAGGTCCCATCAGAACTCCTTCCTCTGTGAATGGACTTGTCTTCTTCCCTCCCCCAGTGTTCCTGCTCTTATTATGTGGTCCATCCCCATTCCCTTCCATTGTGAAGACTTGAGCAGAAGTATCTGTTCAGGACATTTGCTTTTTCCTGATCCTCCTCTCCATGGTCTCCCCCTGCCCTTCTTACCTCACAGTCCCTCCTCATCTTCCCATTTTCATTTACAGTATGTACCTAAAAAAGGTCTTCTCCTCCTTAGTTACTCCTTTGGCTATCCTTTCCTCCGTTTGTACCTCTGCGCCCCTCACCGCCTCCCCTGCTTTTCCTGGTACACCTCCCTATCCTCTTCCCTCTGCATCTCTTTCTACCTCCTGAATGCTAACGTTTGTAGCCACGTCCCTTGAGAACCATAGTGGCCCCCTTTTTCTCCTGCTTTTCCTCACTTCTTATGCGCTGAAGTTTGTAGCCTTCACTATGCCATCACATAATTGGGCTTACAGTTCCTCAACCTGACTCAGGTCACTCCCACCCCCGCTAGGTCGCCTCTGAGGCATTCAGCCATTTTTAAAAAATCTGCTCTCCTGAAGTCCAGGACCTTCATCTTTGGGTGGTTTGCTTCTGCTGCCATCCTTATGTTGAACCACATTGTACAGTGATCGCTGGTCCCCAGATTGCCTCCTACCTTAATGTCTGCAGTACTGTTCCTGTTTGTGAGCACCAGATCATGTATTGCCCTATCACAAGTAGGCTCCCAGACTAGCTGCCACAAAAATGCCCCCTGCAGTAAGTCTAGGATGTCCATGCTTCTAGCTAAGGCTGCGGCTGAGAGGCTCCAGTCTATATCCAGCAAACTGAAGTCCCCCACCGACACCATCCCTTTTTCTGCCATTGTGTTGATGGCTTCCCCAGTGCCTTATCTAGTTCCTCCTCCTATTCTGGAGTTCTGTATATCACCCCGGTACGAATAGTGTCTCAAGCTCCTATCTCCAGGATGACCTAAAGTACCTTCAATCCCTCCTTTCCCCCCCTTGGTTCCCTTGCATTTACATTGCCTTGATACCCTCCCTTGCATACAGCACAACCCCTCCTCCTTTCCTACCCACCCTATCCTTCCTGAACTGACTGTAGTCTGGTATTGCCATGTCCCAGTTGTGGTTGCCGGTGCACCATAAGTCAGTAATGGCTACAGTATCCAGGTCTGAAATTTTATTTCCAATACTCCTTTCATTTGCATACATGGACTTCCACACCTCGCTCCCACTCTGCCTGCAACCCCAACCCCGTGCCCAGCCTTCTTTTCTCTTCTGCTGCTTTTGTTGCTATCCTCCTTGATCTCTACTTCACTGCTATTCCTGTTATCCTGCTCCTTGGGGGATTTTCTTCCCCTTGGGTCCTGCCTTCCTACCGCTTCAATCTGTGTGTGTGTTTGTACGGGGGGGGGGTGTAGTTTAAATGTTCAGAGTAACATTAAACCATCCACTGAGGACTGTGGTTCCCTTCCCAGATAGATGCAGGCCATCACCTCTGTATAGCTCATAAACCTCCAGGTTGGTCCCCAATCCCCAATGTAGCTGAACCCCTTCTCTCTGCACCATTCCATCAACCACAAGTTGAAAATCGTGGGGTGAGTGCCCTATCCTTCCCACAGTCACAGACAAAAAGCACCTCTGCAAAAGCCACCGTGCATGCTGCTTGCCTTAGATCCCCTCCCCAGTTCCCTGAACTCTCCCTTTACAATCCCAGCCCTGTCCCTTGATAGGCCATTAGTCTCCAGGTAGACAGTGACATCAACCTCCCCCTGCCCTGCGGCCCTAGTGATCCTCAGGATCTGCTGCCCATCCCTTCTAGTCGTGACACCATTTTGGCACCTTACCTCCCTCCGTTCCTTCCTTTTCCCAAATCTACCCCCCCCCAAACAATTGAGTACACTACCAGAAACTGTTTCCTTCTCTGTTGGGGTCCTCTACCTCCCACCTTGAGGCCTCCCATACAGAGAACCCCCCTATCCTCCCTTGCAGTCCCATCCTGCCAGAATGGCAAATTTCATAATGGCACAGGCTGTTGAATGTGCCCCTGACCTGCCACACCAACCCTCTAGGAACCCACTATGGTCTAGCATGCCCTCCTTCTCCTAGGCAACCAGCAACAGTGGTAGACTCGATGGCTGTTGCATGGGGCAGGAGGTCCTCTGTATCCTAGCCAGCTCAACTGAGATACCAGCAACCTCCTTCTTCAACCAAGATAGGTGGGTGCAGATGGGTCAGCACCTCAGTCTCCAGAGAGCCTCCGAGAAGACTTCAACTTCACATCCATTGCACCACTCCCTTAGTTGACTTTATGTTTAGCTATCTACTGCCATCAGCTATTCCTTACCCCATTGCCCCCTTCCAGTTTGGTCTTTTCCCATCTTCACCTTCTATCAGTATTTACCTCTTCACCCTACTCTAGATATGGCATTTCTTGCTTTTCCCTTTACTCGCTTTGGTATATCACACCCTGTACCGCACTGCCTCCTTACCATTTGCTTTTTATAGTACTTAATTTTCCCCCTTTTGCCCTTCCTGAGTAGTTTCTATACCCATACCCTAAATAGGGTGTTCTCCTATTCCCACCTGTAGCAGCTACAGTAGCTGCTTTTTGCTTTCCTGTAGATACTTCTTACCACTCTTCCTATAGCTTCCTAAACTGGAAACAGTAAGCTAACATACTGTATCTTACCTTATCAGACCAGCAGAGCCTTTGCATGCCTGCCAATGCCGAAGATGCCACTAACCTGTTTCACTCCTGTGCTGTTCCACTCCCGCTCCAAGACACCCACATGACAAGATATGCTGGGCAAGGGAGTCTTTTGTAGTGCTCTTGTTAGAAGGCACTAAGCCTCTGGCAGCTCCACCCCTCCCCCATTACACATCTGATTCACAGAGTTTTCTGAATCTACTGTAAACCCTAGGCAGCACTGTCCCAAGGGATACTACCCCTGCCTGCATGACTAGGCCCAGGTTGAGGGGCCTGAGCTCGGTGAATGGGTGCCTCCACTCTGCTCCACTTCTGCTCATCGGTCCCAGGCCAATGATATAGCATCCAGTCAGCATGGGTCTTCCAGGTTTCTCAATCCTTTTCCCCACTGGGAGTGGGGACAACTTCAGAGAACACACCCTCCATAGTCATTGTCGGTGGTGGGAAACCAGTTGGCGCCAAATTTTTCTGGTAAAGTCAGACATTGATTACTCTGGCCACTAGCAGGCACAAATCCCAGCGGTGCCTCCAAAATGTAACCCCTAGGCAGTGCTGTCCCAAGGGATACTACCCCGCCTGTGTGACTAGGTGCAGGTTGAGAGGCCTGAGCTCGGTGAACGGGTGCCTCTACCTGGAGGGTTGGTTTAAGGGTAGTGTAGCTGCTCTGGGTACAGCCCTGCAGGACACTGATACCCCCCTCTGACCCTTCTAGTGGCCTACACTGGTTAGCAAATAACCAATCACAGTTAACATCAGAATACAATATTGAACCCACACTTAGCACCAGGGCTGGATCAGCTGCACTGGCCATGGAGACCCCCTGTAAAACAAGGCGTGCAGTGGCAATACAGTATCCCCTCCACAAAAGGTACACAATAGCCAGGTTAAATGCAGAAAGAATAGAATCTCATTTATTCAGGAAACGTGCACAAGGGTGGGGCAGCAATCTAGCAGTTGATTTCAGATCTGATTTAGTCAGGTTAAACATTCATTTTTATTCATTTATTTTATTTATTTATGACTTTGATAACCGGCTGAGTGCACTGATCCCAGGGACCATTTTCAGGCACGACCCAGGCCATGACATATGGCGCAGGGTGACAGTGGAGTACAAGGTAACAGTAATACACATGAAACAGATTTGATACAAGCAACAATAGTAGACACAATATACAGGTTTGATGCATAGGTCCATTTGAGAACAGTGAATACAAGGTTTCAATATCAGACCTGAGAAGACTTGGTACAAACAAACAAATCGTAGGCACAGTGTACAATGTGAGACTGCATCGTCCAGTGAGCAAGTAATACACAGAATACTCAGTAAAAAAAAAAAACAAAAGCAGTAAAAAAATCATGCACTAAGAGTCCCTCTAGCACAGTCGCACACACGCTGGGTACCCAGTTGTTATGCAGGCTAGCCTGAAGCATTGCCCGGGGTAGGCCAGCATTGCAGCTGTTGTTGGGTCCCTTAGGAAAGAAAGAAGAAACATGCACTTTAACCCACAATTTGTATTCTGGAGCCGGATGACTCAGTTCGTTATGATCAACCAAACAATTAAATCAGATGACACACATTGATTTATGAGCTTTGTTACAGGGAGCTACCTTGATGTTTACTCACGCTACCCAGACCAGGAGGCAGGATTGACGAGTTGAAGACCTCAGAATGGTAGGCTGCTTTGCCAGGGGAAGCAGGGCCCACATGACGCACCGTGGTGGTCGATCCTGTTCGATGGTGTTGAGCAGGGACCCGAATCCCCGAGCGGGTCTTTTGTCGGATCGAATCTCTGCGGCGTGAGCACCAATCTAGGTCAAGATGGTGAGGCCCAGATCAGGTGAACAGTTCGGATTTCAATCCGGTTTGATGCTGGATGCAGCTTCCAGCAGCATGACATATTCAAGGGTGTGGGGAACCAAATCGCAATCCACACTACACATTCAACACAATTATAGTAAGAAACACCAGATACCACAGTTTGGATGACAGTCCGGTTGCAATTAGGTAGTGTCTGTGCAAACCGTATGCTCTGCGGTTCTCTCCAATTTCCTGATAGGCTGATTGCTCCAGAAGCAAGTCTTCAGTCCACACCAGGCGAAATTCAGTCTTTCACTATTCTGGATTCCGGTCACAGTAACGGCAATTTCAGATAAAGTCCGATATTAGATTGCGGACTTCTTCACACAAGAAGATAGTAGCAGGCAGGCCAGACACAGCCTTCACGCTGATCCCCGCGCTACCACCCAGGAGCAGCTGCTCGAATTACTCGAGCTGTTCACTCTCTCAACTCCAGCTCCACATTGACTCACTGCTGCAGGCAGCTCTGGGATTTCCCAGTGATCCAAAAGATTCGGTTGGTTGATCCATCTGTCTGTCACAGCAAGGGCTTCCCCTCCAGGTCCATTTATGCGCCAAACAGTAAAAACTACAATTCCTACAGAAATTCACTCCCACAAGACCTCTGGGGACAGTCTCCATTTTAGAGTCCTCAAAGGTACCGATTGGTGCAAACTCGCAGTCCAGAACCAAAATGGTGGTGCTTAGCAGAAAGTCCATGCTGCAAAGGAAGGCAGGTTAGACAAACTACTGTATCATTATTACTAAAGCAGACAATCAGCAAACAATCACAGATCCTAGTAGGGCTTCCTCTGAGCAATTAGCGATGCCAGAATGAAGCGTCTGTATTTCAGCCCAGGTGGTACTCGAGCCTGAAACCACTCGACCCCCACCCAGATTAATTATAACTACGAAATAGATACCTCTTAAAGAGACAGGCACGGATGCTAACAGGGCACTTGCATGCAATCACTTTTAAACTGCTTAAACACAGAACACCAGCCTGGAACTGGGCATTAGGCAAGCCCAGGAAGACATTTTAGGAGCCCACATTTGTAGGGGTTACACTACTGAGTCCCAAATTAATCTCTTGAGCTAGGTTCCCCACACTACCTGTTACAAATCTAAAGACAACTCTCAAAGTGCCCCAAATACTGGCTACAAGTCTGTACTGGCTGCAAATGTAGAGAAAGACAGATGCCAAGCAAGCACATAATTACTGACAAAAGGTTTGCAAAAAGAACATAAGAAAGGAAAAAAATAGATACAGAGCTCATAATCACATTCAATTTACAATGTCAAACTGGCACACCTTGATACCTGGAAATTTCCAGGTGGGACCCCCTTAGTTAGGCACCTTTCCACATTACAATCACTGAAAATTCCTAACTTGTTTCTAATGAAATGGGCTTTTCTGATTATTGCAAGTACAGTAAATGCATAATGCAAAAATACAGACCATGTTCCATATTGAAGTGGAATGTCATGGGTATGTCACCCCCGCGCCCGCCTCCCCTACATTTTCCTGGTAGGTCCCTGGCACCAACTCTTCAGGTGGTTTCCCTACCCCACAGTCCAACTTTCAGAATTCAATAGCTAATACTAAAGAATTTTACAATCATACACACTGAAATCGGAAATGTAAGTCATTCAGAACAGAAGGGCCAATAATGGTAGATAGGGACACATTTTACAGTCCACCAAAAATGACCACATTGTTTATGAATTTATTTATTGAAGTTTGGTAACTGGGTGGGCCAGCTGGAACCAGAGGTCCCTTTTTCAGGGGTTACATGGAGTTAATTACAGATATACGAACAGGTAAATTAAATACTGTACATCACCAGGTATAGGTAAACATTTTACAGGCAGATATGTATACAGCGAAAGGAAATAATGTGCATAGGTTACATCATCTAAGATAAATTAGCTGACCAGCCCTAAATAAATAGCTACAGAACATAAAAAAGAACATGTTTGCTGGAGGGACATAAGATATTAGCACACAGTGCAGCATGGAAAACTAGTACCACTGACTTTATTAAGTGGGGGAGACGGGGTAGGAGTAATGTCAACAAAATAAGAACAAGGCAGTCAGCCAATGATAGCAAGAACAGTGACAGCTTTTGAGTAGATATGTTTTTAGCCCTTTCTTAAAATCCCCGAGGAAGGGGGAGTTTTGCAGCTCAGCAAGAAGAGAGTTCCAGAGAGGGGGGAATGGAGCAGGTATAAGACCTCTTACCTGTGTTTGTTTTAAACATGGGTATTTCAAGCAGGTTGCAATTTGAGACCTGGAGTAAGCGCCATTCTGCTATAGGGACTTGTAAGTCAGAAAGGTTTGGAGGGGTGAAACTGTGATGAACTTGAATGCGAGGCATAAAAGGGGGTACATCATCCTCCCTTCCAGGGAGGGACAACTCAGAGAGGAGAGGACCTCGCAGTGATGCTTCTTTTGGGGAGCCCTGGCTGCAAAGTGCCTAATTTTGCTGCACAGAACCTTGAGACTGTTAGTCTCAGAGTTCCTCAAGAACTGCAGAATTGGGGTGCCATACAGTAGAGTGGGGAGCAAGACATAGTTTGCAGTGGCAAGCCTAGATTCAGGGATGAGAGCATTGCCCAAGCGATACAACAGACCAATTTTCTGGTGTATAGGTTTGGTGATTTATTCTACATAAGGTTTAAAGGTGAGTTCTTGGTTGAGGTAGATAGACCCCCAGGTTCTTTAATTTGTCAACAACTTCGATTTGTGCATCAGATGAGGAGGTAAGTGAGAGCAGGTACTGCCTATCTGAGCCAGTGTGCTTGGGGCCAAAGAGGACCGCTTTGATGCTTTTTTTTTTTTTTTTTAAGTTAGGACAAGCCTATTGTCATGGAACTATTTCTCAAGAGTAGATAAATCAGAGGCAAGCTGGGAATTGATCACATTAAGATCAGTGGAGCTTCTGTAGAGAACTACATCATCTGCATACAGAATTAGGTTTCCACCCCTATAGTTGCTAGGCAGGTCATTATTAAATCTAGAGAAAGGCAGGGGACCCAGGATAGACCCCTGTGGGACACCACCAGAAATGGGCTTCAGACAGGTAGTGCCTGTTGGTCAGGTAGTGCCGACCCACACTAGTGAAGGGCAATCAGTGCCCATGTAGTGCAGCTTCTGGAAAAGTAGACTATGATCAACCAAATCAAATGCTTTCATGAGATCAATAAAAAACATTCCTGTCTGTGCCCTTTTGTCCATGGCAGCCAGTACATCTTTAGTCAATCTAATCATAGCAGTGCTGGTGCTAGGGTGCTTTCTAAAATCATACTGCTGGTCAGTAAATAGGTGGTGCAGCTCCAAATATTCTTGTATTTGATTGTAGACTAGTCTCTCTTGCACCTTAGCTAATGGACTAGGGAGGGAGATGGGGTGGTAGTTTTCCACCAGTTCCTTATGACCAGCTTTGTGAACAGGAACTACCACTGCCATTTTCCATTCTTCCAGGATTTTGCCTTCAAGGAAGGATCTTTTGATGAGCAGGGTAACAGGAAGTGCAATAACTGGGGCAGCAATTTTGGGGAGCCTGGTTTCTATGTTGTCAAACCCAGCAGCACCACGTGATTTAATACGTTTTAAGCGGGTGTACACTTCCTGTTTCTGGACAAGCCAGAGATGGAAACAGGGTTGCTGGTCACTAGTGACATCCTGACCCTTAGGTGGGAGAGGGGACCCAGAGGGGACAGTTTTGAATCTGGTTAGATCAGTTGAGAAAGCAGCTGAAGGCATTAGCAATGAGGTTGTGTTCAGTGATGCTGTGCCAATTTGCTATGATAGCAGCTTCTGTGGAGTGAGTGTGCCCTTTTGGTAAGGTGTTAACCTGTGCACAGACACGCTTAGGGTCAGCCAGATCTTTACTTTGTAGCCTCCTAACATAATCCCTCATTGGTATTCTTTTACATAGGTTTCGCAGTTCCCTGTATTTACCCCAGTCAGCCTAAAGACCTGTGCGTTTAAAGGTCCCCCAGGTTTTATCCCTCAGAATCATTAACTTTTTTAGCTCAGGCACTATCCACTTATAACATTTACCCTTGACTCTAAGTTTTCGAAGCAGGCATGCTTGTTAGCAATGGAGAAGAAGCTGTGAACAAAAAAAATCTAGGGCATCTTCCAGGGTAGGGAGCCCTTTAATTTGGTACCAGTCAATTGTTGCTAAGGAAACCCTGAAAGACACCATCAAATTTGGAGAAATCCCGTGCTAGGAAGATTCTAGGCTGCGCATTTGGGGTATTATTTTTCCACATACAGAAAACAGGGGAGTGGTGACTGATAAGAGTCTGAGAAAACACCAACAGCCCTGATGCTGTCAGGATCAGAGACAACTACCTAGTCAAACAAAGAATGGTTGCCAGTTTTTTTATTAAGTCGAGTGTGTTCACTGATTTGTGTAAGGCGAGCATCAAGTAGCTGGGCTTGAAGTCCAGGCTTTGTATCATGAGCCCAGTTAAGGCTGAAGTCTCCAAGCAAGATTAGTTCACCAGGAGGCTGCTTGGTAAGTGTTTTGGTTAAAAAAAGTAAGAGCCCCAGGGACCACCTAGGGAGGGTTATAAATACAGCCTTCATAGCAGGCCCCTTGAGAGGAACTCTGGGCCCCGGGAAAAGTTCAGACACGGGGGTCCACCAGGCAGCTGAGTACAGTAGCATGACGGGTAGCCAAGGCCCCTCTTTGGTGCTAGTCCCTGGTAATTTTCCCCAGTTCCCCCATCCTCTCAAGGGCCCTGCTACATAGAGTGACTTAGTGCAGCCAAGCAAAATTTTGATAACTACAGCCTCACCCCAAAAGCTATCAAGGTTAACTTCATCAACAGGGGAGACATTTAAGGAGGCGTTGATATAGATTTTACCCTTCCCCCCTTTTTCCCAGACCTGTCTCTCCTGAAAGTAGTATAGTTAACTAGTTCTGCTTCGTGGTCCATGACTTGCGGCTTCAGCCAGGTCTTGGATAGTGCCAAGATGTCAGGTTTATAGATATACAGCCAGCTTTCCAATTCAACATTTTGGATCTTAGACTATTTACATTTAGGTGGACCAGATTCAGGCCTCTAGTATTAGCCCAGGCTGTGTCAATAGGGGAGCAGATCTTATGGTTAGAGAGGGCAGGGCTAGGATTAGACTCAATATCTGAAGACAGTGCAATACTGATAGCTGGTAGGAGCCAGAGTGGTATTTTTACACATAGCCAGAGGTCAGGCCTCCTGGCATACTTCATGGAAGAAAGTAATTTGTAGAAATGTCCACTCCTGTGTATGCCATGTAGGAGCAATAGAAAGAGGTTACAGTCCCGTGCAAGGTGGGGAGGAGGGATCCAGACATGGACCTTTTTCAGGGTAGACGCATTGAGCCCAAGTAGCAAATGATCTCTGCTAAGGAGAAGTAGGACATAGGAAGAGGCAGCAACCAGGTTTTTCATGGTCATAGCTGGCTTGGTAACCTGCTCAGATGAGCTATAAGGGACAGGAGCAAGCACAAAGGGCCTAGTAGCTGCAAGAATAGCCAATAAACAATGTAGTAGGCATCCAGTGGGAAACACCCCACCTAACATAGTGGCAGAGAAAGGCACTTGCTAGTTTCAGGCAAGAGCTAGCAGAACCAGTATCACATGAGCCTTGGATTGGGAGTTACCAGGTAACCCAATATGCTGTGACGGTAAGGGCCATTCAGTACAGCAGTTCAGTAGCAGTGTAAAGGCACCCTTACAGGTAAGTGCGAGCCCCCTCCCCATGTCTAGGGTTATGGTGGTAAATGTCCTAGGGAGGGGGGCACTATACAGCATAAAGAGTCCACATACCTGATCGACCTGGCTTATCAGACCTGATGAGGATGGGTTGCCCTCAGACAGCTGGGTACAGAGCTGGACAACAGGAGAGCTGGAGATGCTGGTCTTTACCTGCCTGGCCTTGCCATCTTCACCTCACAGGCCTTTATAGGCAGTCTTCATCAGGCAGGCCTCTTGATGTCTTCCTCCTCTGTCCCAAAGACTCCTCGGATGCGCACCCTGAAACACAGGCTAGAGGCTGGGTTGTGGAGGCAGAACTCTTTTAGCAGCAAAACCATCTATCAAAAAACTAGGTTAAACACCAGAACTGCGGAATGAGGGATCCCATTTAATGAACAGTGTAATAAGGGGTGTTACCTGGGATCTTGTAGGGGATATAAACACTTTATCATAGCCCAGGATGTGCAGCTTAACACAGCAGACTGATTGTGCATTTATTGGTAGGATTACTGTGAGAGGTGCATTCAAACATAACACAGGATGAAAATAAAGCAACAGAAAATAATACCTAGCTCTTTGTTGAGCGCTAACTACACAGTGAACTTTTGTTCCCTCTCTATAACCCAGGTAGCTAAGCTGTTTCCTGGGACATACAAACAAAATTAGCACAGAGTCTCTTGTTCTAAGTGTAACCCCTAGATGGCGCTATCCCAGGGGCTACTACCCCTGCCTGATTTGCCACTAACAGGTTGAGGGGCCTGGATCCAATGGCGGGTGCCTCCACCCAGAGGTCAGGGTTTGCAATAGTTAAACTAACTTGGTCACAGCCCTCTGGGACACTGCAACCCCCCTTTCTTCCCACTAGTGGCCCACACAATATATTAGAATTACCTTCACAGTATACACTTACACCCCAGGGCTGGTTCAGGCACTGGGACCTCCTGTAAATAAGATACAGTGCAACAATCACAGTACAATACTTTAACATAGACAAATACCTCAGGCAGTATAACTTTGCTGAAACAAGCAGCTCTGATTTATTTAGGGGAATATAACAAGAACAGGGGAAATCAGGTTAATTAGCTTATCACTTTACTATTCACTTTGGCTCTGAGGCACAGGTCTATCCCTACCAGTTACTGTCCCTGGGTACCCAAGCCCTAGTGGCTAGTCCAAACCATGGCAGCTGGTAGGGGCCCTTTCACACAGAGAAAAGAAAAATTAGTTTAAACAGTCAGTAGTACAGTGATTCCATTTGGATTTAATGTGGCAGTTCAACAGGGAGCGACCCTGAATTAGCACTCACGACCTCCAAACAAGATAGGGTCCTTCAACGTCAGCAGGGCTACTCTTGAGCTCCAAGAGACTCCTCACACATTTATATGGTAAACAGTCACAGACAAAAGTCACTTAATGGCAGCAGGATTCACTTGAGGTACACAAGCCTCCTCACACATTTATATGGTAAAAAAGAAAGTATTATACCAGGCAGGCTGCTTCTCTATCCCGATCGCAATTACTGCACAATACCCGGGAGAACACACAGCAGATTCAGTTCCTGACAGATCGAGTGCAATTCAGCAATTTCTCCAGTCTTCACAGGGTGAGCCTGGTTTCTACTCTTCAGATATCCTTTGATTTCTTCACAGGACTGATTCAGTCCTAACAAGCAGTTACACAAGCTGCAGACCGGAACTCTGACCTTACACATGTTTTTGATTCAAACTGTGCACTGAAGGACACAGGGTTCCTTTCCCCTTCACTGCCAGAGCTAAAACTGAAACTCCAACAGACAAAACTGGCACTTCCTTTGAGTTCCTCCCAGTTCTTGACTGGATTGGCTGTCACTCACAATAGACTGCTGCTGTTGGTCCAAAAGGCCCAAGTCTAAACTACATCTTCCAGAGTCACTGCCCATACAATCCTCTTGTGGCTGGCTCAGATTATGAGTCCAAGTTCTGATTCGTCCAAGGCACCATTTTAGAGCTAGCTAACTCCACACTGATTGGTCCAGTTCAGCAGTTCAAAACCAGAATGGGAACTAGGCAGACACAGTTCTGACTGCAAAGAAAGCAGGTTAGACAAACTGTAATTTCATTATTACTGTAAATGATTTCTGGCAAACAGTTACATCTTTCAGATAGGTTCCCTTTGCACTCCTAGTGACTGCAAAATGGAGTGAATTGGCAGCAGCTCGAGTGGTACTCAAACAGAGAAGCACACAGTCCCCCCATACAAACTAATTATGTCTGCAAGCAGACAGCTCTTAAAGAGACAGTACCAGAGGCTCTAAAAACACTCACTGATAAATGGCTTAAACGTCAAACACCATTCAGGCTTGGAGCATTCAAGCAAGCTCCTGGAAGTCTTTTGGGAACCCCCATTTGCAGGGGGGTTACATAAGTTTCAAAGGAAAATTATTTACCAGTCTCAGGTTTTCAGCCAGTCCAAAGTCAGAATTCAATTAATTCTTGCAGGCTAAACAAAAGGTTCCAAACCAGGCAGTCAGTTGATTCACAGTTCTCTCTTTCCAAAGTAAAATCCTTCTGCAAATGTTCTCCAGCCAGGCTCCAGGTCTGTTCCTAATCAGGTACTGAGACACAAGCAATTGTTTGAGCCCTCTTTTATGCAGGCAATCACTCTCCTGCACCTGCTCTTAATCAAGTACTTAGCTCTGTGAAGTTGTGGTGCAATGCCTTCTGGGACTTGTAGTGTATGCACCACACTTTGTAGTCCTGGCAGAGAGAAAATGGAACATACGTGCTGGGAGGTAACGCCCTTCCACAACTTTACCCAATGCCATACCTCTCAACCTTTTCTCCCCCAAATGTGGAACATTGCCTGTTAAAATGTGGAATACTTAATCAAATCTTTACCTAAGAAGCTCAAAACACTGTTAACATGTTGCATTTATGTTCAGAAAGTCTGTTACTAATTGAATATTATATTTTTGGCATCATTTACTATGGATATTTGCTTTAAAATGTTGACTTTGAATGTGGAACAAGTCCTCACAATGTGGAACAGGGAGCTTTTGTGAAGTAAAATGAGGAATGTTCCTCGTAACGTGGTACAGTTGAGAGGTATGCCCAATGCCGTGTTACAACAGTTAAAAAACAGGAACAGTCACTCCATGGAGCAGTACAACATAGTGTAATTTTTCTTGACCGAGGGGTCACATTATTACCTTGGGTTCCTCCAGACTGAGAAAGTCACATTTGAGCATAAAGTCCAGGTGGCTGCCTATTTCCAAAGCAGCCAAACAATCCAAATGCAGGCATCTCAACCTGTGGCCGAATCAGGCCCCTAGTCTAAGGCAGCAACTCTCTCTCTCTCGCTCTCTTCTCTGGCACTTCTTCAGGTCAGAACAGCTGCCCAGCCCACAGCAGCTCTTGAAACAGGCTCAGCATGGGGTACTGAGCCCTGTACACAACAGCCCTGAGATAGGGTGGCCTGGGACCAGAAAAGCCTCTGGAAACCTGGTTCCCAATATGCCCCATCCTCCATTCCTCTCCACCACCGTTCTTTGCCATTCAGGTGCAGAATAAGTGGCCAATTCCTGAGTCTGGCCCCAATGATGGGGCACTAGCACTGATGGCCGCCGCCACATTACTGCCTCTACTGGTCCCACACAACTATTACCTGGGGAAACACATGACACAGAGCTCTAGAAGTGATTTTTTTGGCAAGTAAACAGGTTTGGTAGCACCGGCGTTCCTCAAAGGTGAGTAGGTTGGCAGTGGAGTAGAGCAGGCAAGTGTGTGTGTGGCTCAGTGCACCAGTCAGGAGTCTGCAGGCCTTGTTGATTGGGGTCTGGATTTTGGTCAGGGCAGTGTTGTCTGCCGTGGCGTAGACGGGTAGGCTGTAGTCCACTAATGACAGGATGGAGGAGGTGATGGCCAGCCAGAGGGCAGCTTGGGGGAGGCAATCTCTATGTTGATAAAGAAGGCCTATCCGAGAGTTTATAGCTGAGGACAGGGTATTGATGTGGGTGTGGAAGGTGAGAGCTGAGTCAAAGGTGACGCTCAGGTATTTGTAGGAGAACACCTGCTCAAGAGGGTGTAGAGTACTGGGAGAATGAAGAGGGGGGCATTTTTGGCCTTGTTCTAGTGATGGGAAAAGAGCATCAATTTGGTCTTTTGGAGGTTAATGACCAGTCGATGGGCAAGGAACCACTTTTCGGCTTGGTTGAATGTATGCTGAAGGGATTCCTGGAGTGAGGCGGGGTCAGGATGGGAGGCAAAGAGGACTGCATCGTCGGCATAGAGGAGCATTTTGCCTGAGCAGGAGCTAGGGAGAGTGTTGAGAAAGAGGCTGAAAAGTATGGGGCCTAAGATGGAACCCTGGGGGACCCCGGAGCAAACAGGCCGGTGTTGGACAGGGAGCCGTTGAGCTTCACATGCTGGGATCTGGTAGAGAGGTAGCTGGTGAATCAGGCAAGGGAGCCAGTGGAGAAGCCAAGCTGGTGGAGCGAGTCGAGCAGGAGGGGGTGACAAACAGTGTCAAAGGCCGTGGAGAGGTCAATGAACACTGCACCAGCAACGCTGCCAGAGTTGAGAGCAGAGTGGAGGTGCTGAGAGAACTGGAGGAGGGCTGTTGTGGTACTGTGTCCTGGGTGGAATCCATGTTGTTCAGGGCACATTATGCCATATTTGGCCAGGTACTCAGAGAGTTGAATGGACACTATTTTTTCTAGTGCTTTAAAGAGCGGGGGGAGAATGGAGATTGGCCTGTAGTTGTTAGGTGCGGTCCGATCTTCACTCTTCTGGATTAGGGTGATCTCTGCTGTTTTCCAAGCACTGTGAAACTGACTGAGACATAGGGATCGGTTTAGCAGGTCAGTAAGGGGGAGCTAGGATAACATCCAAGACTAAGCGTAGGATCCTGGGAGTCTAGGGATCACAGTTTGGGTTGTTGCTAGTGAGGGTTTTTTGCAGATGTGGCCTGGCTTCATGAGGGGATATGACGCGCAAGTAGAAAGGGGGGCGATCTAGGGCAGGGGGGATAGAGGCAGGGGTTGGGTCAAAAACGTAGTAGGGGAGGATAGAGCTTAGGTCGGAGAAGGCCATATTGAGGCAATCAGCAATGCGGGGAGCATCAGTAGTGATGGTACTGTCTATAGAAAGCTGGGATGGTGAGGGGGAGCAGGTCTTCCCATTGAGCTCTTTCATATTGTCCCAGAACGCACGAGCTGAACCCCAAGTGGATGCGAGGGTGGTTTGATAATATTCGGCCTTAGCCTGTCTAATAGCCCAGATGCACTTATTGTGAGCTGCATTATAGGCTTATCAGCCAATTTGCCTGACTCGATAGCAGTATACCAGAGATTATCTCTTTGTTTCAGTTTCTGGGTAAGGGATGGGGAGATCCATGAGGCATTTCATATTTTGGCACAGATTCTGGTAAGGGGGGTGAAAAGGTCACAGGCCTTGCTGAATGCTTTGGTGAAGTAGGCTAGAGCAGAGTCAATATCTGCGGCATGCAGGATTGGGGACCAGTCAAGCTGAGCTAGATGCAGTTTTAGCTTCCTGAGGCCCCCGGGGTGAAAGCGCCAGCGCGAGGTGACCTGGGACACTGGTTTCGTTGTGGGGGATGACCAGAGACAGAGGACAGGAGAGTGATCACTAAGTGAGTCAGTTAGGACATTAATATCCCTGATTTTATGAGGGCGGTTTGACAGAATTACATCTAGGAGGGTGCTAGAGCCACTTGACTGGTTGAGTCTAGTAGGCAAGATAACTAACTGGGTCATATCTAGGACAGCGAAGGAGTCCCTAGTACGTGAGGCAGTGGTACCAAGCCAGTTGACATTAAGGTCATCTAGGATGAGTTGCTCAGCTTTCTGTGGTAGTGTGGCAAGGTAATCAATGAGGGAGTGGAATGCTGGGCTCTGGTCCCTCGGGGGTATGTGTGAGACTGTGAGGAAGAGTGGGCCCCTGGCTGAGTCAGGGGTGACTTTAAGGGTGAGTGCTTGGACACCAAAACCAAGCTTGGGGGCAGGGAGCACATTACTTAAAAGGGTGTTACACATATAGACTGCGCACCTGCCACCACGTTTACCGATTTGGTCTTCCCGGAACAGATTGTAGCCAGAAAGGGAGATAACATAGTCAGGAGTTGTTTTGGAGAGCCAGATCTCCATTAGTGCTATAATATCAGGTTGGTGTTGTACAACCCAGCTTTGGAGAGTGGCGGATTTCTTTAGGAGGCTGCAAATATTCATAGATGCAATGCGGAGGCCAGTTCCAGTGGGGGTGAGGGAGGGCTAGTTGACAATGGACCGGGGTTGGGGTGTATGTTCCCGGAGAGCAGTAGAAGTACAGCAATTAATCTGATTAGCAGACTGTGGCAACCAGGACCCTTAGCCAGGTACTGAAGTGAGGTTCTAATAGTGGGGTGCAGGGGATGGGTAGTGTGCAGAGGGTAGGTATGGCAAGGAAGGGGTGGGACCAGGATGGACCAGAGGGGGAAGGGGGGGGTACTGGTTGGTGGTGGGTGCCGTGGAGTTATAGGAGTGTCCAAGGTGGGAGGGGGGCAGTGCCGCTGTGGGGTGATTGAGGGGAGTGAGGCCCAGGGTGGAAGGCAGGGGTGCAAGATGGGGCATGGGCTGAGCTACAAGGGTAACCATGAGCAGACTAAGTGTGAGAGCAGTGGTGCCCATTGTTATTTGCTTGTGGAAGTAATAAGGGAAACAGTTGACCTTCTGTGAGGGTGACTGTCACTGTGGTGTAGTGGTAGTGCTACTGCCTTTGGTGTCAAAGGTACCAGGTTCGAAATCCGGGGGTTTGGGGCCTTAGTAGAGAGGTTGCTGGGACTGGTGAGTGGGGCTAAGAGAGGCTGGAAAAGGCTCAGAAGGGGTGAAATAGCGACTCCTAGTGGTCGCACTGGTTAATTAATAAGGCGGGGGGATGAGAGGGGTAGGTGGTGGAGAAACAGAAGATGAGGGGAGCAGAGTAGGGTGAGGTAGGGTGGTGGAGAGAGGAGCAAAGAGGTACTAGGCAGGAGACTGGATAGTGGAGTAGCTGACTGGTCAGGAGTGCCTGAGATACATAGATACATAGACAGTGTCGGCAGATAAGGGCCTATGGCCCACCCAGTCTGCCTATTTAAGTTTGTAAGTTCAGCTTATGTTTTCCAGGAAGTCTGTTGCCCCTTACCCCTGACCTCCAGAATTCCTTTATGTCTATCCCATGCATTCTTAAATCCCGTGATTGTTTCAGCCCCCACCACTTCCTCTGGCAGGGTGTTCCACTTGTCCACCACCCGTTCTGTGAAGAAATTCTTCCTCACGCTTCTCTGAATCGTCCTCCTCTCCAACTTCATCCCATGCCTCTAGTCCTGGAACATCTTTTTCGCTAAAAATAGTGCATTCCTGCACCCTGTTCCTCCCTGTAAGATACTTGTATGTCTCTATCATATCCCTCTCCTCCTCTCCTCCAGGGAGTACATGTTCACTGCCTTCAACCTGTCCTCATAGGACTTGTGATGCAATCCATGCACCATCTTTGTTGCCTCCTCTGAACCTTCTCTACCCTGTCTATGTCCTTACGTAGGTAAGGTCTCCAGAACTGCACAGTGTACCCAGGTGCGGCCTCACTAGTGTCTTGTATAGTGGAATTATGACCTCCCTTTTCCTGCTGGTGATGCCCCTGCCTATGCATCCCAGCATCCTATTTGCTTTACCTGCTGCCTTGTCACACTGTTTCCCTGCCTTGAGGTCATCAGAGATGATAACTCCAAGATCCCTTTCCTTTCCTGAGAGTAGTAGAGACAAGGGAGATATGGGGAGGTTGGCACACAGAGAAGGGGAGCTCCCTCAGGTGGTTGAGGAATATAAGCTGCAAATGGGAAAGTGGGGACTTAGTTCCACAAGGGAACAGGAAGTCATATGACAGGATAAGGAAATAAATTGAGGGTCAGGCTTGGGTGGGTGAGGCAGTCGACATGCGCAGCACGTTGACGGGCTAACACCCCACACAAAGAAGCCGGCAGGAGAACTCCCTTACCTATTAAGGCACTCGTTGGGTCCCTTTGCTCCTGGTGGAGCGTAGTGAGCTCCGGTGAAGATTCTGCAGTGGAGGGGGGATCCTGAGGCCTATATGGAGGGGCGAACAAAGGGTTAATTAGCATGCAGCGGGAAGGCTACCAGTATCGAGACCCCTACTGCGCATGCGCCAAGTGTTGGAGTAGCTATCAGGACTGAGTCCCTGGTGCGCATGCGCGAGGTCAGGAGGCAAGATGGCGATAGAACGCCAGAAAGGCTATCTGTAACAGGAAGAACACTGCTAAATCAGATATCTAATCCAGTTCAGTCGCTAAACACCCAATGTAAATCCCCACCCAGGCTAGAGCAATCCGAGTAACAATAACTAGACAGTGCATGCATTGAGAGTAAATACTTGCTAGAAATATCCAAACAATGCTGTATGTGGCCTTAAAGTGTCAGCTGAGATGTAGTAAACTCCCCGGCGAGACGTCCGATGTTCAAATGCAGGGAAACAATCAGTCGCTGTGTGGGGGCATTAAATGTCCATCACCCCACACAAAGAAGCCAGCAGGGAGCGGCTGCCTTACCTATTAAGGCACTCGTCAGGTCCCTTTGCTCCTGGCGGAGCGTAGTGAGCTCCGGTGAAGATTCTGTGGTGGGGGGGGATCCTGAGGCCTATTAAGGCACTCGTCGGGTCCCTTTGCTCCTGGTGAAGCGTAGTGAGCTCCGGTGAAGATATAATGTATTTTTTTCCCCTCCTAATCTATGGCCCCCCAAAAACTCCAGAAAAAATGCATCTGGTGCTTGGCCACCCGCCAACCAAGCATCAGGATCCAGTGGCTGGAGTCGCAAGTCCGAATCCCACCTGGGACCCTTAACCATCCCAACGGGGCAGCAGAGCACTGTGACTCTACAGGTAAGCCCAGTTTATGGGGCTTACATAAGTAAGAGAATACAAGGGGGAAAATGTGCATTGATTAAACCAAATAAATGGCAGCAACAAGCCTGAGCAGCTTTTCATTACACACAGTACAGAACTGGAAAGTAAGGCAGACAGACTACAGACCAGTTTCACAGAACTGCACCAGCACTGATAAAATCGGTTTCCAATCAGGATAAACTGAGCGGTCTCATGACTGCCTGATGGCTGTTGAACAAAGCAGCAGTTTGAGTTCAGCAGGCTTTTGCCCGCCTTGCACACAGTCTGCCAGTTCTACCCCCCAATTGGCTGGCAGTCATACTCTTCAAGTAGGGCTCTCCAGTGGCATGGTGGGACAAGCAGTAGTGATTGAATGTTGGGGAGAGGATAAGATGGGTGAGCACAGTCCCTCAGTCTCGACCTTGTGGCTGGCTCCCAGCACTCCTGTAGCGATACTGCGACTGACTGACAAGCTGTTGAAAAAAGCAGCAGTTTGAGTTGGGCAGGCTTTTGCAGACCCTGCCCATAGTCTGCCGATTCTGCCACCTGATTGACTGTTGGTCAGTACTATCCAAGTAGGGCTCCCAGTGGTGTAGTGGAACAAGTACCAGTGATCAGATGTTGGGAAGAGGGTCAGATGGGCGGGCAAAGTCCCTCTTGACTCTGTGGCTAGCTCCCAGCACTCCTCCAGCAATCCTGTGACTGACTGATGGCTGTTGAACAAAGCAGCAGTTTGAGTTCAGCAGGCTTTTGCTCGCCCTGCCCACAGACTGTGAGTTCCGCCACCCGACAGGACTCCCAGTGGTGTTGCGGGATGAGAAGCGGTGATTGGATGTTAGGGAGAGGGTCAGATGGGTGGGCAGAGTCCCACTTGATCTTGTGACTGACTCCCAGCACACCTCTGGTGATCCTGTGACTGACTGACTGACTGGCTGTTGGACAAAGCAGCAGTTTGAGTTGGGTGGACTTTTGCTTACCCTACCCACAGTCTGCCGATTCCACCGCCCAACTGGCTGGCAGTCAAACTCTCCAAGTAGGGTTCCCAGTGGTGGGACAAGAAGTGGCAATCAGATGTTGGGGAGAGGGTCAGATGGGTGGGCAAAGTTCCTCTCGACCCTGTGGTTGGCTCCTGGTGCTCCTCTGGCGATCCTGCAACTGACTGACTGGCTGTTGAACAAAGCAGCAGTTTGAATTCAGTAGGCTTTTGCTCGCCGTGCCCACAGTTGCAGATTCCACCACCCAATAGTCTGGCAGTCAAACTCTGCAAGTAGGGCTGAAGGTGGCGCGGTGGGACAAGAAGAGGTGATTGGATGTTGGGGAGAGGGTCAGATGGGTGGGCAAAGTCCCTCTCAACACTGTTGCTTGCTCCCAGTGCTCCTTCTGTGATCCTGTGACTGACAGATGGCTGTTGAACAAAGCAGCAGTTTGAGTTTGGCAGGCTTTTGCTCACCCTGCCCACATTCTGCTGATTCCGCTGCCGCAATTGGCTGGTGGTCATACTCCCCAAGTAGGGCTCCTGGTGGCATGACAAGGCAAGAAGCAGTGATCGGATGTTGGGAAGAGGGTCAGATGGGTGGAAAAAGTCACTGTCTATGACTCTCGGCGCTCCTCCTGCAATCCCGCGACTGACTGAAGGCTATTGAACAAAGCAGCAGTTTGCTCACAGACTGCTGATTCCACTGCCCAATTGGCTGGTGGTCAAACTGTCCAAGCAGGGCTCCCAGTGGTGTGGCAGAACAAGAAGTGACAATTGGATGTTGGGGAGAGGGTCAGATGGGTGGGTAAAGTCCCTCTTGACCCTGTGGCTGGCTTCCGGGACAACTACCGTGATCCCATGACTGACATTGTGGAGGGGAAAAGGGAATTTCAGAGATCTGAAAGGCTGGAAAATCATTCCAAGCTCTGGCAACTAAAATTCAGTGCCAAGAAGTGCAAAGTTATGCACTTAGGGAACAAAAACCCCAAAAACAGAGTACTGGATGGGAGGGGTTCGGCTGGATACAACATCAGAGAAAAGGGACCTAGGAGTCATCATCAGTAGCTCCCTTGAACCACACAGTGTAGCAAGGTCTTCAGCAAGGCTAACCAGATGCTAGGGTGCATTGGGAAAGGGTTTGACAGTAGGCACTGATACCTGTGTATAGGTCCCTGGTAAGGCAAACCTGTGCCCAGTTCTGGAGTTTGCACCTAAAGAAGGACAGTGACAGGATAGAGGTGGTACAACACAGAGTGACAAAAATAATTCAGGACCAGAAAGGCAGATCCCATGAGGATCAGCTGAAGGTGTTGAACATGTATTCACTCAAAACCAGACAAGAGAGGGGGGATATGACTGAGACCTTAAAGTTCCTGAAAGGAATTATCAAGGTGAAGTGTGAAGAGCTATTTGCCAGGAACAGAGAAGCTAGGACACGGGATCACAAGTGGAGGTTCAAAGGGGGAAGATTTAAAAAGGATGTGACAAAGTATTATTTTACTGAAAGAGTGATTGAGCCATGGAATGATCTCCTGGCATACGTGGTGGGTGCTTGAACCATCAGTACTGATGTCCACACCTCAAAAAGGACATTAACCTGCTGGAGAAGGTCCAGAGGTGGGCTACAAAGATGATAGTGGGTCAACAGGGTAAGGCATAAGAGGAGAGGTTTGGTGCACTGAACATGTACTCCCTGGAAGACAGGAGAGAGAGAGGGGACAAGATTGGGACCTTCAAGTACTTGAAAGGGATAAATAAGGTTGATAAGGAGAGCCTCTTTAAGCTGAGTGGCAACCATAACACAAGGGGGCACAGTCTTAAGCTGGAGGGCGGGAGGTTTAGGAGGGAGGTCAGGAAGCACTTCTTCACAGAGAGAGTGGTGGATACTTGGAATGTGCTGCCGGAGGAGGTCATCTCGTTGAAGACAGGGTGGGAGGTTTAGGAGGGAGGTCAGGAAGCACTTCTTCACAGAGAGGGTGGTGGATACTTGGAATGTGCTGCCGGAGGAGGTCATCTCGTTGAAGACAGTGGGCAGCTTTAAGAGAGGCTGGGATAGGCATAGGGAGAAGGTAAGGATCATGGGTAGGGAGGATGGGAGGAGTGGAGAGTGAGGGCAAGGACAGTAGCTCAAGCTGTGGACCCTGCAATAGGAGCAGACTTGATAGACAAATTGGCCTTCTTCATACGTTTATAAATGGTTTCAAACATAGTTGGGATATAGGCAAGGGTATAGTAGTTACTCAGCATAATGAGGGAGATGGAAATGTGAAGAAAGAAAGGGGAACAGGGTAAGCACAGACCCCACAGAGACAGGGGGTTCCAGGATATGATAGTGTAATATAGGCAGCCTGGATGGGCCGTGGGCCTTTTTCTGCCATCACCGTCTATGTTTCTATTTAATTCCGATGTCAGTGAAGCCCCGTTTAGCATTTAAAAGTGCTTTCCTCTTCTCGCAAATGATGAATATTATGCAAATCCACCCTTTGGCTGTGACCATGTATATCTGTAGGTAGATTTAATATCTGCCTATGTGAATTTATTCCCCAAAACACTCTTAGCCGTACTACTATTTTTTTTAATTAATCTTTATTAAGCAAGATAGGTACAGTTTACATTTCTCAAATATAATTTGATTGTGTCAGCTATACAATCTTATATTCAGGACAGATTTGGTACCTGTTTATTTACACTGTGTAAACATTGTTCATGGGGAAACGTTTGATTAACTTTAGCGTAAAGGTGCAGTGTTCTCAGTTTTTGATTTGGTTAAGTACAGCATGGATACAAGTAGCCCTTTCTTTATCCTTTTTTTCTTTACTTCGTCTAGGGCTAGATTTTCCTAGTTGGATTTTAATTTCTTATTTGAACTCTTTTTACCATTTTTCTTATTTGTATACTTAAAATGCACTGATTTTTGTTTCCTTTCTCTGTGACTGATGTTCCAGTACATCTTCTGTTACACTGTATTTTGCCAGATGCATTCTCAAGACTTCACATATCTTTTCTTGTTGTTTAGTGCCGTGTTTCCTGTTCCTTTGTCTTCTTCGTTTTAAGGGCTGACTACATTATTTAAACAGAAGCATAGACGTCAGCAGCAGGAGACCGCTAGGTCCATCTAGTCTGCCCATTTGTTTTAGACCTCTTTTGACACTCTAGTTGCCCTTTGTAGTTAGGGCTCCCTTGTGTCTATCCCATGCATTCTTGAGTCCCCCCACAGTGTTGACTCCCACAACCTCTTGGGGCAGTCTGTTCCAAGTGTCCACCACTCTTTCTGTGAAGAAAAACTTCCTGGTGTTGGTAGAGAACCTCCCTCCTTGCAGTCTGAGGTCATGTCCCCTGGTCCTGGAGCTCTTCTTGAAGTGAAAAAGTTCCTGTGCCTGTACCTTGTTAATGCCTGTTATGTACTTGAATGTTTCAGTCACGTCCCCTGTCTCTCTCTCTCTTCTCTGATCCAGGGAGTACATATTCAGTTCCCTAAGTCTTTCCTCGTAGGACATGTACTGCAGACCCTGAATCATTTTTGTCCTTCCTGAGGTGAGGCCTCCAGGACTGGACTCCATATTCCAGATGAGGCCTGACCAGCGATCTATACAGTGGTAGTACCACCTCTCTCCTCTTGCTCATGATTCCCCTCCCAATGCGCCCAGCATTCTGTTGGCCTTCAATGTTGCCTTCTCACACTGCTTACTAACCAATTCATCTGAGAGTATGATTCCCAGATCTCGTTCCTGGTTTGAGGCTGCCAGTCTTTCACTTCCTAGGTAATACTCCTTTCTTGGATTTTTCTTTCCTATGTGCATTACCTTGCACTGTTGGGCGTTAAATCTCAGCTGCCACATTCCAGACCATTATTCTAGTTTCTTGAGGTCAGCTTCCATCTTGCTCACTCCTTCTGGGGTGTCCACCCTGCTACATATCTTGGTGTCATCTGCAAACAGACACACCTTCCCTTCCCTTCTAGTCCATCAGTGATGTCTGCTATAAAAACATTGAAGAGCACAGGCCCCAGCACTGAGCCCTGGGGCACCCCGCTGGTCACCCTGCCTTCCGTCGATTGTGCTCCATTAACTTGTACCCTCTGGGTTCTGCCTTGTAACCAGTTTTGTACCCATCTGACTACTTCTGGACCAAGCCCTGTGTGGTCAAGCTTCTTTACCAGCCTTCTGTGTGGAACCGAGTCGAAGGCCTTACTAAAGTCTAGGTAGACCATATCTACTGCCCCACCATCGTGCACTATTTTTGTAGTGTAGTCAAAAAACTCAAGCAGATTTGTCTGACATGACCTACCTGCTGTGAAACCGTGCAGTTTAGGATCTTGTCGGTCGCTAGTTTTGAGGAATGCTATGATCCCCTGTTTGTGTAGTGTCTCCATTAGTTTCCCTACTATAGACATGAGGCTCACAGGTCTGTAATTACTAGCCTCTTCGCAGCTGCCTGATTTGTGAAGTGGAACCACTGTTGCCTTTCTCCAGGCTTCTGGTACCACACCGCTCTTCAAGGATTTCGTGAATAGAAGTGCCAGAGGGTCTGCTAATTCTGCCCCCAGTTCCGTAAGGATTCTGGGGTGCATCTCGTCTGGTCCCATGACTTTGTTTGCTTTTGGTTTATTTAGCACCTCCCGTACTTCGGCTTCTGTAAAGAGACTCGTGTCTACCCCTGGTCCTGGGGTGTTGTGTTTTTTCAGGGCTGGGCCATCCAATGGGACCTCTTTGGTAAACACCGAGCAGAAGTATTTGTTGAGGATTTCAGCTTTCTCTGGGTCATGTTTGGTGCTTTTCCCTTCTTCAGTAGCAATCTTTACTATCCCTCCTTTTGTCTTCCTACATTCCCTAATGTATCTGAAAAAATATTTGTCTCCTCTCTTTGCCCCTTCTGCTATCTTTTCCTCTATCTTAGCTTTTGCCTTTCTAATTTGTTTGTTTGACACTCTCATTTTTTCCTTGTACGACTCCCAGTCTTTCTCAGTTTTAGTTTCCTGGTATATGCTGTACAACTCCTTTTTTTCCTTGACAGTGGTAGCCACTTCCTTGGAAAATCACAGAGGATTTCTTTTTGCTTTACTGACCCATCTGGCACATTGATCTGTGTCAGTCTTTATTGTTCTCTTGAGTCTCCCCCACATGACCTCCACCTCCTTAACCTCTATTTCCATTAACTGGCTACTTATGTTCCTCATTTTTTGGAAGTCAGCCTTTCTGAAATCTAGCACCTTTATCTTTGAGTGGCTGGTGTCCTGTTATGCTTAAAGCTTACCATGTGATGGCACTGTTGCCCATATGACATCCCACTTGGATGTCCTTGATCCTTTCCGAGTTTGTGAGGACAAGCTCAAGAATGGCATCTCCCCTTGTTTGGGTTTTAACAAGTTGACACAGTCCTGCACCTCGTAGTGACAATAAGAAGTCCCTACTTCTTGTTGCTGCCGTTAGTGTGCTTCAGTTAATATCTGGTAGGTTGAAGTCCCCCACCACATTACTTCTCCTTTATCAGACATTTTGTGGATTTCCTCTATTAGGCATTTGTCTCCTTTATCTCCTTGATTTATAGGCCTGTACATGACACAGATTCTGAAAGGTTTTCCCCTGCCCATGTCTGCTGTTCGCCACAGTGACTCGAAATCCCCAGGTTGCCCTTTTACTTCTGTGGCTTTTATTTCCTCCCAAATGTAAATGGCTACACCCCCCCCCCTCTTTTTTTGCCCTGCCTATCTTTCCTGAACAGATTGTAACTGGGAATGGCCATATCCCATCCATGGTTTTCCGTGAACCACGTTTTGGTTACAGCCACCCAAGTTCGGGAAGTTTGTTGATTAGGCTCCTAGTATTTGCAACCATTGCCTTCCAGGAATGTACATCCTCTTTGGCGCGAGATTGTACCCTCTTCCTGGACTGCTCCAGTTTGCTCTTTCCGGCCAAGATATTATGGAGGTTCCTGGTTCGGGTGGATGTTGGCTCTGATTTGTTTTCTGAGGATGCATGCGTGTATTTGGCATTTTGGGGAGTGATGACCAGCACACCGATGGCAGGGGTGTGAGCTGCATAATACTTTCCTTTATTACGTTTAAACTACCTGTATAGACATCAAATTTTTGTCTGAGTGCTTTCACACCTTCTCTGTTTAGGTGCAATCCATTGTATTTAAAAAAGCTCTTTCCCAAAAGTTATGCCAGTTCCCTATGTTATGCCAGTTCCCTATGTATTGGTATGCCTTTTCTTGACACCAGTCACGCAGCCATGAGTTAAATTCACCTACTTCAATCTCTCTGACTCGCTTTCCCACACAGGCAGCACTTCTGAGAAGGCTAATTTGGACAGAAGGGAAGAAAGATTGTCGGCCAGGTCCTCGAAGTGTTTCTTGGACTTCTGAACTGTGTGATTTGCCAAGTCATTGGTACCAAGGTGTATTGTTATATATGTAACATCCCCTGATTCCTGCACAGTTGTCTTTATGCAGTTAGTGTCCCTACTTGCACAGGCTCCTGGTAGACACTTTGCCACAATGTCAATTTTAACATTTTGTGTTAGGTGGTGTTCCACTCCTCGGATCTTGGAATCCCCGATTATGAGAATTTAGCTTTTGTTTATATTTGTGCCATTTTTAAGTTTTAGTATTTTTGTTGTTATTGCATTTGGTTTTCGTATTGTTGTTCGTTATATTTTGAGTATTAGTATTGTTGTTTTTATCGTAGTTTGTATTGGTTTTAATTGGTGTGTTAGCCTTTTTTGGTGGTTTGATTTCTTTACCTTGTATTATTTTGCCTCTGATTGGTAGCAGCGGAGCAAACCTGTTTTTTGTTTGGATGGCCAGGAAATGCTCCTGGTGTTTGGCTTCCTTCCTGGGCCTCCTATGATGCCTCTTTTTTTCTTACCACCTGCCAGTCTTTGGGCCCTGCCTCGAGTCTTGTCCCCTGGCTGACTTGCTGGTACAGGTGGTGGTGGGGGTTGAGGAGGTGTGCTATAGAGTTCTCTGTATTGGAGGTTGTATATTATAGTCCAGTCATCCTGTAGTTGGGCTGCAAGATCTGCTATGGTGCAGTACACAAAGCAGATTCCTGGTTGCCGTTTGAACCTTTGTTACTCCTTCCTGCTGAAAAAACAATCAGTTTGTTAAGGTCTGTCACTTAGTAGCACAACTAGAGACCTGAGGGGAGGAGGTCTCTTTCCCAGTCGGTGAAGATCAGTGAAGCTCAGCAGACAGTAAGGCCAGGGGCTGGACCGCATTTGGCATATGCCTCCTAGGGTTGTCCTTTGTGTCAGAGCTGTTGCTTCTGGCTGAGACCTTTCTATTAGCCAACCACTATTTCAGTAGTGGGTACAGCAGACAGTAAGGCTAGGGGCTGGACCACTCTTGGGGTATGCCTACTAGGGGTGTCCTTTGTGTCTGAGCTGTTGCTTCCAGCTGAGAGCTTTCTATTAGTCAACCACTATTTCAGTAGTGGTACAGCAGTACAAATGCTGATTTACATATAGCTGCTAGGAATTCTGGGTAAGTGTTCCAACTGCTTCTTATGCTAAGAGAGCAGCCGCTGTCTGGGTCTGAGCAGAGCAATTGAGGAGAGAAGCCGCCTCTGTAGAGACAGGGACCTGGACTGTGCACTCCAAGGCGGGATTCAGCCAGGTAGAACTGCTGTCAAGGAATCGCTGCTTCTGCATCTGTCGGACTCTGCCTTCCCTCCGTGACTGGTTTCTCTCCTGGTCAGTGAAGATCAGTGAAGCTCAGCAGAAAATAAGGCCAGGGGCTGGACTGCACTTGGCGTATGCCTCCTAGGCTTGCCCTTTGTGTCTGAGCTCTTGGCGTATGCCTCCTAGGGTTGCCCTTTGTGGTTGAGCTCTTATTTTTCTGCTTTTCCCTTTCGTTCAGTTCTTTTACCAATGCATCTATTTTTTCAGCTTCCTTTGTGGCAGTATTGTTAGTATTCTCTACAGAGATCAAAAGTCGGGATTTTCGGGCCAGCCCGCCAGCGCAGTGGTAGGGCTACCGCTCGCGGCGCCAGCGACCCGGGTTCGGGAACGGACTCGGGCAGCTGGAGGGCCAGCTGGGGGGAGGAGGAGGATTGAGCGCCCAGTGGCCGCTCTCCTCCTCCGGGTGGGGTGGGATGCAAGCCCAGCTGCTATACTGCTACCTGGGTGAACACAGGTGGAGGTGCAGCGAGACTGCACACAGCAGGGTGGGAGGATGTCTGCCAGGAGCCGGAGCACCAGCACGTTGCGACGTGCTTCACCCCTAGGCTTCCCTAGCATGCGGACATCCTGAGGGCAGGGAGACAAGAAAATGGAAAACACCCTGCACCAGGCTCCCATAGACGGGACCCGGTTGACCCGAGAACACCCATAACCAGGCTCCATAGAAGGGGCTGGCAAGGCCTTCTGACACAGACTTAAGGATTAAGAGAGAGGACTGGGGGAGCCCCTCTCTGTGCCCTGCCTGGGGGGGAAACTGAGGGAGGATGGGGACAGGTTTGCCAGTACCTGGAGGGAGGTACCTGGGGCGGGACTATGGGAACACACACGACCTAGGGATCCCAGAAGAAAAAGGATCCTGGTGCAGCGAGGAGGGCAGCATAAAAAAATAAAAAAGTCAGGATTTACTTGTATTTATTTTATTTATTTATGACTTTGGTAACCGGGTAGGTGCACTGATCGCAGGGACTGTTTTCAGGCACGACCCGGGCCAGATACAGTGGCACAGAGTAAAACACAAACAACAATGCACAGAACAGTAGACAGTCTGACAGATAATAAAAGGTTACAATAGTACACAAGATACAAGGTAGCAAAATACATAACTCCACATGATACGAGGTGATATAGTACATAAATCTGATGTGCATATGTATATAAAGAGAAATATATATATAAATGAAATTGATATACAGCAAGTTGCATAGAAGATCATCAATGCTGCTCAGGAGTAGCATGAAAAGAATAAAGGAGAGGGAAGGAGAGGGGAAGGGGTGTGAGAGGAAGGGGAATTGGAGGATTTACAACATCTATATACCCACTGTTCTCTTGATGTAGAGCTTTTCCTATCTGTAAAGCACCCTTAAATAAAACTACCATCTCTCAGAGGAAGAAATTCCCAATTTGGATTTCCTTTTTTAATTTCATCAAGGCCAACTAACACTGGTCCCATTCTCCCATATTAGCCCTATCTTCCTCTAATGTAGTTTTTTGTCTGTCATATAGTTCCTTTGGGTGGGAGTGCTCCTAAACTAACTGAAACACCATTCTGCACACAAAGATGGGGAATGTCCTTTTTTTTTTTTTTGTGGGAGAATCTAAACCCTTTTTTGTTAACGTATAGACAAATGACTATACCAAAAAAAACTGCCCCTTGTTAAAAAACAAGCTATTTTATTCTTTAGCCCCTCCTGATAAAGATTCAATAAAAAAATGTTTATGCAAAAAAGTTATTCAGCTGGAGCCCTTATGTTAAGACAGGCTTCCTACCTTAGATATTCTTCACATTTCCCACATTTAATATTCTTCAAATTACCAATTTTCTTCATGGTCTTCAGTTCTGCCTCTGTTTGAAAACATGCCACAAGACTTTCCTAGCTCATATTGTGAAGGTTAGTTGAGAAACATAGAAACATAGACTTTGACGGCAGATAAGGACCGCTCGGCCCATCTAGCCTGCCCATTTCCCTACCTACAGGATAAGCTGCAGATCCTAGTTAACCAACCGCCTATTTCTTCTTACCCCCCACAAGAATTGCCTTATGTCTGTCCCATGCATTCTTGAATTCTCCCACAGTTTTAGAACGCACAACCTCCTCAGGAAGGCTGTTCCATGCATCCACTACCCTCTCTGTGAAATAATACTTCCTCACATTGCCCCTAGACCGCCCCCTTCTATCTTTAAATTGTGTCCCTTGTTCTTGCACATCTCTTTTTCTGAAAGATGCTACCCTCTTGGACTTTGTTGATTCCACTGAGGTACTTAAAGTTTCTATCATGTCCCCCTCTCCTTCTCTCCTCAAGGGTATACATATTAAGCTCCTTTAGTCTCTCCTCATACGGCTTCTCTTGCAGACCCTGCACCATTTTAGTTGCCCTCCTGGACTGCCTCTATCCTGTCTATGTCCTTATGGAGATGGGGTCTCCAGAACTGGACACAGTACTCAGATGGGGTCTCACCAACTGTCTGTACAGAGGGATAACAACTTCCTTTTTTCTGCTGCTGATGCCTCTCCCTATACATCCCAGTATACCCCCAGCCCTCCCTACTGCCTTCTCACATTGCTTGCTAACCTTAAGGTCATCTGATATGATTACCCCCAGGTCCCTTTCCTTTTTTGTTGTTACTACCTCCCCACCCATTGTGTATTCTTCCCCTGGGTTCTTGTTTCCCAGGTGCATTATTTTGCACTTCTTTGCATTGAATCCTAGCTGCCATACTTCTGACCATTCCTCCAACCTTGCCAAGTCCCTTTTCATCCTTTCCACGCCTCCTTGTCTGTATCAACCCTGTTGCAGATCTTTGTGTCATCTGCAAAAAGGCATACTTTTCCTTCCAGTCCCTCTGCAATGTAACTGATGAAGACATTAAAAAGGACTGGACCCAATACTGAACCCTGCGGTACCCCACTAGTAACCCCTCTTTCTTCAGAGTGGACTCCATTTGCAATTACCTTCTGTGTCCTGTTGTGCAGCCAGTGTTTTACCCAGGCTACCACCCTGGGACCCACTCCCAGGCTGGTTAATTTGACTATTAATCTTTTGTGTGGGACTGTGTCAAATGCCTTGCTAAAGTCTAGGTAGGCCATGTCCACAGCCCCTCCCTGGTCTACTACTTTGGTCACCCAGTCAAAGAAATCTATTAGATTCGTCTGACATGACCTTCCCGCTGTGAACCCATGCTGCCTTGGGTCCTGTGCCCCACTGGCCTCTAGGTACTGACTATTCTTTCCTTCAGAAGTGACTCCATCACTTTCCCTACCACCGAGGTCAGACTGACAGGTCTGTAGTTTCTGCCTCTGTCTTGGTCCCACTTTTGTGAAGGGAATCACATCCGCCTTCCTCCAGTCCTCGGTACCACACCATCCTCCCATGATTTATTAAAAGAGTAGCCAGTGGTTTCACTACTTCCTCCTTAATTCTTTTAGAATTCTGGGTGAATTTCATCAGGACCCATTGCTTTGTCCACCTTCAGTTTTAGGGGCTCTTGCAGAACCCTTTCTTCTGTGAAAGGACTGGGATCGACCCCCCTATCAAGAGTGCTTCTGTTAATTGGATTAGGCACTTCCCCCTCCTCTTTTGTGAATACTGAGCAGAAATATTCGTTCAGTATCCCTACTTTTTCACTGCCCACCCACCGTTCATTCTATTCAGCCTCACTATCCCTCCCTTTGTCTTTCTACGCTTGCTGATGTACCTATAAAAGGTTTTATCTCCCTTCTTAACTGAGTTGGCTATCTTTTCCTCAGTTTGGGCCTTTGCTATTCTGACTTCCCTCCCTGCTTCCTTCTGCCTTAACTGGTACAACTCTCTGTCCTGCTCCTTCTGTGTTTCCTTATACTTCCAGAATGCTATCTTTCTCTTCCTGACTTTCACAGCCACCTCTTTTGAGAACCATAGTGGCTTTTTCTTTCATTTTGATTTGTTTATTTGCTTCACACAAAGGCTTGTTGCCTCTGTCATGGCAGTTTTGATGATTCCCATTGTTTGCTCCACACCTCCTTCTAGCCTGTTTGCTAGTGCTTTCTGAGGCACTCTCCCATCTTGCCAAAGTCAGCCCTCCTAAGTCCAGTACCCTCACTTTTGTGTGGCTTGACTCTGTAGCTGAGTTTAACGTGAACCACACTGTTTGATGGTCACTTGTCCCCAGATGGCAACCCACTTCTAGATCTGAAATCCTCTCACTGCCCCCGTTTTAGAGTACGAGGTCTAAGATTGCTCCCTCACGAGTGGGTTCCGAAACTAGCTGTCTGAGGCCTGCCACCTGTAGGGCATCAAGAATGGCCCTGCTCTTGGATGTGGCTGCAGCAAATGTGCTGCAGTTAAAATCTGGCATATTCAGGTCTCCCATCAATAGTATCTCCCCTTTCTCTGCCATTCTAAGAATGCCTTCTACATATCCTTGTCCATTCCATCCCCCTGACATGGGGGTCTGTACACAACCCCTGTGCGGATTGTGGTGCTCTTTCCAGTCTCCAAGGTGACCCACAGTGCCTCCTCTCCTCCCTGTTTACTCTTTTGTTCAGTTGCTTTTATCCCTTCCTTTACAGAGAGCTACTCTCCCTCTCTCCCTGCCTGTCTCTCCTATGGGTTATGTACCCTGGGTATGTTAACATCCCAGTCATGGTTCTCTGTGTACCATGTTTCTGTTACTGCTACAATATCCAGGCATCCCTCTTCCATTAAGGCCACCAGCTCAGGGAGCTTGTTGCCCAGACTACGGGCATTGGTACTCATTACCCTCCATTTCCTGATGGCCTTACTCCCCATCCCTGTCCTTCTTGCCTTTGTCACTTTCTCCATTTACCCCTGTCCTTCTCCCTATCGACACCTCTATGTTGGTGTTTGCCACACTTACTACCGTGATTTGTTTTTGGGGGGGCTAGGATTTCCCTGCTCCTTTCCAGTGCCTCCCCCCTTGGCTAGTTTAAATGCTTGCCAATGAAGCATTTAAACCTATCACCTAGGATCCTGGTTCTCCTCCCGGACAGATGCAGCCCATCATGCCAGTATAGGCTTGCATCACTCCAGGTGGACCTCCAGTCCCCAATGAAGCCAAATCCCTGAGCTCCACACCAGTTTTTCAACCACTGATTGAATCCCATGGTGCGGAACACCCTAGCCTCTCCTGTGCCATAGATGGGCAGCACCTCCGAGAAGGTTACCGTACGTGCTACTTGACTAAGGCCCCTCCCCAATTCCACAAACTCTTCCTGCACATCTCTAAGCCCTTTCTTAGCCAGGTCATTTGTCCCTAGATGGACAATGGCATCCAGCTCCTTCCCCTGTGCAGCTGCTCTGGCAATCCTGAGGATTTGCTCCCTGTCCCTCCAAGCCATGGCGCCAGGCAGGCACCATACCTCCCTCTCCCCTTCCTCCCCCAGTTCTACCTTCCTAACAATGGAGTCCCCCACCAGGAGTTGTTTCCTTCCCTGCAGGGTCCCCTGCCACCCTCCTGTGGGTCTCCTTGTGGAGGTTCCCAGCATCCTCCTTGGTCTCCACTGCAGGTGCCTCCATAGAGGAACCACTTGCCAGAATGGCATAGAAATTGTGGAGAGGTACAACTGGAGGATGCGCTCTGTTCCACCACCTCACCCTCCCTGAGCCCACTGTGGTCCAACCGCCCTCTTCTTGGCAACCTCTGAGGCAATGGCAGTGGCACTGGTGGTCCCTGGAAGGAAGAGGAGGTCCCACAAATCCTGGCCAACTCAGCCTGGAGATGAGCAACCTCCTCCCTCAGCCCAGAGAGGTGCCTGCAGATGAGACAACACGGCATCTTCCAGAACGTCTCCCGGAAGACTGCTGCTCCACAGCCACTGCACTACACCACTCCAATCATGTCTTATTTCTGGCCCCTTAACTGTTTGCAATCCTTACTCTTTCCTCTGTTTTTTTTTTTCTCTCTCTCCTTACTTTCTGCCTGTGTGCCCTTTAAGCTCCTGATTGTCCTGTTCCGAGACAAGAATATCTTATATTTCTCAGTAGACCCCTTACTTGCTCAGAGGCAGACCTCCAGCAGCTAGAGGGGGCCAGAGAGCTACTCTTGCCCTTCTAGGATGGTGGGTCTTTGGTGGTTCTGTGATCACTCACTTCCTGCTCCCAAACAGGAAGTTCCTGTTGTCAGTTAAATCCTGTGCCTATAAAAATAGAACTAGCTTTGGGTGGAGGGGAGGGAAGGAGGGCAATATAGTCCCAGTAGAGAAGTCCAGTCACATAGCAGTCCTTTTTCCTGGTGTCTTCTGCCAAGCTATTAGCAGAATCTTTCTAAGGCAGTCTTTAAATGTACCTTCCTTCTAGCTAAGCCACTCCCCCTACTTACTAGATCTTTCTACAAGTAATTTAAACCTCACAGCTATTAAGTCCTTTCGATCACCTGAGATTTACACCTAGATAACTGTTCAGATAACCATTCAGTTCAGTTAACTCAGACAAACACACACTTTTTTTTTGTTTTGTTTGTTAGTTTTTTTTTACCCTAAATTAAAGGTCCAAGTACAAAAGTTCTTCTTTAGTCCCAGCAGAGAAGTCCAGTCACACAGCAGTCCTTTCTCCTGGTGTCTTCTGCCATCTAAAGAGCAGCTTTAAATGTCTGTTGCTCTGAAAGACACTACACCCGGGATTGTGAGTAATTCGTAGTCACTAGGAGACTGAACAAATGAAAAACAAAGACTGTTGGCTCTAAACGCGGTAGAGCCTATGCCAAAGAAGCATTTGAGGCTGGTAGTATAGCCTAGAGATTAGAATAACGTGCTGTGAATGAGCTTGGTACATCCAGCAGACCTGAGTCTGATTACCACAACCTCCACTTGCATACTGTGTTACTCTGGGCAAGTCATGTAACCTCCCCAGTGCTCCCGGGTCGCCTCTGAAAACAGGCACTTGTGCCTAGTGGGCCTTGCCTGGTTCCTGAAGAATTTAAAAAAAGAAATAAGGTTACTTCCCTAGGTAATTCCTGACCTAAATGGAAAATGGCAAGGGACCACCAGTATTGGACCTCGGAGTGCTAAACAAACGCATGAAAAAGAGATGCTCAAAATAGTTATTTTGAAAACTATCATTCCTTCACTTTAGACAGGGGATTGGTAATGCTTAGCAGACCTAACAGATGCATACTTCCATATACCGATACGGGTATCTCGTAGGAAGTTTCTACGATTCAGAGTTGGAAGAAACCATTACCAATTCAGAACAGTGCACTTTGGTCTGACTTTTGTCCCAAGAGTATCACAAAATGTCTCTTTGTAGCAGCAGCAGCAGTCTGACTGCAACCGTTTATAGTTGTCCCATATGTAGACAGGCTGATCTGTGGGAAACTCCTTAAGACTCTCAATTGACCTTACAAAAAAAAAAAAATAGCCTTACTAAGGTCTCTAATCGCTATGAATAAATCAATTATGGATCCAAGGCAATGCCTACTGTCAAGTTCAAAGGTGCAAAACTGAACACAGTAGATGGGAAAGCCTTTTGATCTGTGTACAGAGCATTAGATCTGATCAAGTTCACTGTCACAATGGACAGCACATGAGTTTCTCTAACTTCTGGCCACAGCTGTGGTTCCCTTTGTTCAGACTAAAAATGAGGGAAACACAGTGACATCTGAAAGAATTCTAGTATCAGAAGTATCCATCACTGACACAGTTGGTCCCAGTGCAGCACAGACTGGTGATGGCTTTGAAGTGGTGACAAGAACCTTTCAGTACTAAGGGGGTTCCCTTGTCACTGCAAGAAATCATTATGGTATTGACAACAGATGCCTCACAGCTAGGTTGGGGGTCACTTGAATGGGAGGGCTGTCCCCCAATACAGTTAATCAGAGTGGTCCTTCCGGCAGCTCTTCATTTAATGAGCCTTGCCGGACTCGGGGGCGTTTAGGCAGGGGCCTCATGAAGCCTTCCCGACACCTTTTTCTCCTTTTCTGCCCTGCCCTTGCTGCAGGACATTAGTGCACATGAGTGGAGGCACACATGCATTATGCTTCAGCAGCCCCCTCCTTTCATGCTGCCCGTGCTGTATTACACAAGGCCTCCACTTGGTGGCAGTCGTAGACCAGGCCAATATTTCTCCCCTTTCAGAGAGAGAGAGACAGAGATAGCAGTCCCTCAGATGTTCCGTTCTCTCCCACCCAGTTGACCCCTGGAGACCCATGTCCATTCCTGAAGCTGGGTCACCGGCATGGCTGGAGGTACGGCACCAGTGCTGCAGCCTTCCATGCCACCAGGCTGACAGCAATATTTAAATTAAATAGATAAAAGTATTTTTTTAACCCGAGTATTCTTGGTCTTTACAGCAAAATGATTTGGCAGTTGAGGCTCAGGGGTTGTGTGATCAGTGTTTAGATTGGTTCAAACTACTTGAACATTCTGGGACAGGCTATCTGCTTAAATTGGTAATCAGAATAAAACAACGATTAGAAGAATTTTTGTAACAATGTAGGTAACTTTTTCCCTCATGAGCACTGGGATGGTATTATGGGAGCTGGGGCACAATTTACTGTACTTTCAATGGCTACATATGAAGTTTGAACTAGCCATTGCTTTACTTGATACAAAATGGCTGACCAGGTGAAAATTAGTTAAATAACATTCTTTCTCATCACATTGTGTGTAAACGTTTGTGAAGAGGTTATTGTTCCCATTTCCCTGAATTACCGTGCTGCAACTCTTTTTGCAGACTTTTTTAACTTTTAACTTACTCTTTATCCACAGGTGACCACAGACATGTATCTAGTTTTGACAGCCAACAACTACCAGCTGGAGTGTCGAGGGGTTGTAAAGGTCAAAGGTAAAGGGGAAATGACAACCTACTTTTTAAATGGAGGACCCCCTAGCAGTTAGCATTAGCTGCTTTATGAGGGACCGACAAATGAACAGTAATCATAGTACCGTTACAGGTCCAAGCAGAATCACAGCTGGGCAGTGGATCTCAACATGAACAATCGGCTCAAATGTGAAACACCAACAGAATGCAGCAGTTGCAGTTTCCATAGCTGAAGGCTGAAATATAAGTCTTGAAACACACACACAAAAAAAAAGAGAAAAACACTTGGGTACGTTAACAGAAGATTCCTGTGTTGCCTTTGCCCACGTGAACTTGATAATGGGGGAAAAATGGATTTTAAAGAGTCGACCAAAGATGTATTTAGAACTCAACTTCTAGAAAAAAGGGCATGGCCTTATTCTAATGGGATCTGGCTGCTACACATAGCCTTCCGGAGGGATTTATTTATTAAGCATTGCGTTAATGATATTCAGTGAAGGAATTTAAGTTGGTGGAAGATCAGGAAAACCAACTCTCATGCCTCAGTTGTTTCAAGCTACCACTCCCTGTAAGAGGGTTCTCTACCAAGACTGTGTTTTACACTGCACGTGGGAATCTCATGTAAAATGTACACCTCACTTGTTACCCTACATGAAGACCTTTTTAAGAGCCAACAGAGTTCCATGAAGAGATTAGAATTTTAATCCTGCAGACACCGCCAACACAAGAGTGCCCCTTCCTTTTATTTTTGGCACAAAGGACTGCCATGGTTGATGGTGCCATCTGAAGTAAAGGACTTGACATTTTTGACTTTCAAACAAGTGAAACACAGTTCTGCAAATGTATTTATTCATTTATTTAAGAAAGAAGTCTTCTGTGCTCTTATTTGGTATTTAGGTTTACATGTTGAGGAATGTGTAAACTGCAGACACTTTAAAAACTCAAGAAACCTTTGTCTTTTTGTATTTTTTTATTTTGTAATATTTCAACTTGGAAATCTAGCAAATATACCAGATTCTATATTTTGTAAATTAATATATTAGACATAAAAGCCTCTGTACACCAGTGTGTAAGTTTGACATACAGTCTATATAGATGCCATAGATTTATATAACATGCACATTCAGTTTTAAATATAGATTTGGCAGATTTGAGTTCAGCAACACAATTAATCCGATGAATATGTCAGTAAATGACAAATTGTATCTTAAAGGGACACTGTCTATCCGAGTAAGGCCTTTTAATAAAATAGAAAGCAAAAATCCTGAAATGTCATTGGCTAAGAGGCATTACCTGACCATGTATTAAAAAGCTAGCGTTGCACAGTCATGTGCCAGATCTCATTACCAAGGCAAAAAAGCTTCATCGCCTAAACAAAATTAGTGACTATTTCATGTAAATAATTTTTCCATTTAAAATGCATTTAAATTACATGTAATACATAACAGTGGCCAGCCATTTTATGAGCACAGCAAGCCACTGCAGGTTGTGCATGAAATGATTTGAATGCACTTCCTAGGGGCAATAGGACACTTGGCCTTTGGCCCCATGCCTCATGTCCCTGAAACGGGCATTACAGTTCTTTAATACACAAAGTTAAGCGAGTCACCAGGGTGGATGAACCAATCAGTTTTCACACAGAGGAGCTGTCACCCAAAAAACAAATCCAAAACAGCAAAAATAACTGTATGGTACTTCAGAAATCTTCTTATTCATTAATAGCCACCCAAAATGATTTACGTTTCACCATGTGAGGCTTAGTCATGATTGGTGGTCCTGGGTGATATTATGAAATATATTTCTTGTACTATGAAAAAATGCTACCATTGTAAAATATGGACAGTAATGTATGGGCAACCATGCATAACAAGGCTGTGTTTCCACTGAGGGCTTCTGGTGATATCAAAGTAACTTCAAGAGTGAAGCTCTAGCGGTCCCTGATGTCATTAGAACCCTGAGATGGAAACACAGCCATGGTGTGCATGGTTTCCCATACGTTACTTTGTATAGTATATGGTTTGAAACATAAAATAAATGCTGCTTTTTTTCCTCCTAAGAAATATTCCCAAGAAAGCTTTGGTTTAAGTTTTCATTATTACTATTTTTTTTAAAAACAGAAAGTTACCCCCCATGCAGCTGGTGAACACCCACCTGGTTGAGGGGAACAGGTTTCTGATTTTTTTTTATAAATGATGAAACAACAAAATATTTTACATTAGAGGACGGACTGAGTTTGTGTGTGCGGGGGAAAATGAAAGTAAAATGGCAGGTGGCATAAGATTCCATTTTAATTAAAAAGCTGTTGTACCGGCCTGTTGGTACTGAGGGTTGAGGTGCTGGACAACACACCTCACTCCACGCCAGCAACCTGGGTTCTGGAACGAGCCTGGATCGGCAGGGGAGGACTAGGCTTGAGTGTCCCACGACAGCTCTCCTAGTCCTGGGGAAAGGGTGGGCACCACACAGTGCTCTGGCAGTCCTTGGGGACATCCGGAGGCACTGCAGGGGTGCAGCGTCCAGTAGAGGGGGGGGAGCGTGGCGGACATCTGCACACTTGTGCACAGACGTCATTGCATGTCCACGCTCCCATTGAGGTGAAAACTGAAAAAGGGCTGGCCGCAACCATGCAGCTTGATGGCCGCACCCTGCCTTGTTGGGAGGACTGTCGTGGAATCGTGCTGGAGGGGTTCGGTGCCAGTCAGGCTGGCAGGGACATGGGAGCCCTCTAGCGGGTCGACCATGGCCGTGCCGGACCCCTCATCATGCAAGTGAGCCTGCTGCTCTCCCCGCTGGCAGGGCCAGTGTCTGGATGCCCCCACTGGTAGATGCCACAGCAGGCCACAAGAAATAAAGAGAATATTAAAAAAGCTGTTGTACCACAACAGGGTACAACATCCTTTTATGACTTAAATCTAGGAATAAATAGATTGAGGGGACTACAATCAGAATACCAGGTAAAGAGGTCTCTCTTATTTAAAAAGCAATTCATAATTGTTGGTATTTATTTATCTTATACAACTTTTAATTAATAGAAGTACATTTTAAATTTAATATTTAACTTCTAGTATGTCAATTATTTTACATGGTAACATGTATCATCGTAATAAGAGAAAATTATGTTGTATTATCACCCAGGACCACCAGTCCTTTATTGTGCACCCTGTCATGGCTTATTTCTGGTACATCCAGCAGTCAGACATGGGTTTGATTCCCACAACCTCCACTTGCATACTGTGTGACTCTGAGCAAGTCACTTAACCTCCCCAGTGATCCAGGGTTGCCCCTGAAAACAGGCACCTGTGCCTAGTGGGCCTTACCTGGTTATCAAAGAATCAAATAAAATAAAAAATAAATTTCTTAAATATTGACTTCACAGATCTATTTTTGCATTTTGATTCTCTTTAATTAAAGAACCTGACACCACAGGGACAACTTTGAGAAAAACAGTCCCCACAATTTATATTCCATATACTTACAGTCATCCTCTTATACTTTATTATGAAATTTTCTTGCAAACAAGATGTTCGTCACTTGCTCTTCATCTTCTCTTTCTCCAAATAAATGTAGCTTTTTCTCCTCCCATGCTGCCCGCCAAGTCCTCAGACATGGGGTGCACAACTCCATGGCAGCTCTCCAAGCTCCCACTGTCGCTAGCCCCCCCCCCGTCCACTCATACCAGTGGGGGGCCATGGGGAAGGCCTGGGGGTGCAGCCAGGTGGCATCATGGTTTGTCACCTTTTTTTTTTCTCCCAGAGTCTTCCCTCCTCTCCTTGGAGTGGGCACAGTCTCTGTCGGCCTCACACATGCACAGTGTGCCCTGGCAAAGCAAGCAAGCTCAGAGGCCCGACCGCAGGGTTAGTTTTAGTGCCAGAACTCTGCTGCCAACCTTCGCCAGCTGAGGCATTGCCCCAGTCTGGCCTGCCTCCCAACATGGCTTTCCAGGTATGCTCCCGAACCTGGATCACCAACATGCTGGGCCATGGAGTGGCTAATTTTAATCTTCCCTTGCTGCTTCTCAGCAAGTTGCTTTCCAGTCCCCTGCTTGCGACATCATTTTATTAATTTATTTTATTCAGTTTTTGTGGGCCAGGAAACGAGGACTAGACAGTTCTGCATATTTTCAGCCTCATACCCAGGAGGGAGGCTAGAGATGGAAACCAGCTAAAACTGAATCAGATTAAGCTGTTGGAGGTATTTTTAGTGAATTGGGGAACTCTGGCCAGGACACTGGAGAAATTCCCCTACTCTTTTCGAGAAGTGCCATGGGATCTTTAACGTCCACCCAAACAACCACTCAGCAGGCCGACAGAACCTCAGTTTAATGTCTCATCCAAAAGACGCCATCTCAGAAGTGTAGCACCCCCCAATGCTGCACTACTGTGTCAGTGTGGGATTTAACCTAAATTTCTGGTGTGGGAATGGAACCCACGCAGCCTTCCAATCTTCTGACCTCAGAGGTGAGTGTGCAACCTGCTGAGTCACTGGCACTGCATATGAACTACACACGAATCATAATTGGTTGCTGTAGAACTTATTATAATGTGTGAAGCAGAGGATTATGATGTCCCTTGTAGACAAGCAGCAGGAACAGATGGAGACTAAGTGGCAGAAAATCCTGTTTTAATATAATGACCTTGATAACAAAGAACACAGGCAAGGCAAATACAGGAACTATTTAAATTATAAGTTAACGTTTGTCTTAATATTGTATCCTTCAACGCTTCCCTTTGACATCCGGGGCTCTTTAAACAGTTTTGTGTTTAAGTTTGGAAAGAGTAAATTTTTAAATTTTATTATTAATTTAACAAAACCTCATATTAGAGGCTATCCCAGTGATGTGATGGCAGTGCTGTGTGCTGTTAAGTGTGGGACACAGGTTTTTGGGGGAACTTCAGAGTCCCACCCTAGGACCAACAGTGCGCTGGCTGCATCGCAGACATGAGGGGCTCAGCCCCCTAGGATGGAGGGAGGGAGAAGGGAGTTCTTCCAGCTAACAGTAGTGGTGGTGGCCAAAGGTCAGGTGCATCTACACTGACTACGCACTTGGTCAAGGAGGTGGATGGATTAGAGGGAGTTTGGCCCACAAAAAGCATGCCATCTTTTTGCTGTTGCTAAAGCAACATGCTCAGCCCTATTGACTGAGTGGGTGGATACTGAAAACAAATGCAGCTCTACAGTCTTGTATTTACTGCTGAGTACAGCTTCAGAGTTGCTGCAGAAAGAGGGGGATTGGTCCCTGGATGTTGCTACCCTACAGTGAGGCTATCATAGTATTAGAGGAGTATCTTGAAGCAAAACAGAAAAAGAACAAACTTAAGATTTCCACTCCTAGGTCATTTTTGTGTTAGTTAATTGCTTTATGTTAATTCCACCTAAAAACAATTGCATCAGTTACCGTTTCATGGAAATGGGTGGCGGTCAGCTTTGGCTCCCTATGACTCTAGTCTAGCACTTTACTGGCAAGGTTAATGCAAGTGCATGTAAAACATATTATGGGATAGGGGGTGAGCAGGCAAACCCAAGCACCTTTAAAGGATATGAACCTCATGGAGTGATTTCTCAAAGAACATTGCTTATTGTATACCACTGCACCTTGACAAAGTGAATTATTTCCGCAAAAACGCTGGTAACTGAACCAGGTGGAACTGACATAAATAAAGTAATTAACACTAAAATTATCTAGGAGTGGAAGTCTCAAGTTTGTTCTTTTTCTGTACAGCTTCAGAGTACAATTACAGTAATTAAGCAATAATGCTCCCAAACAGGCATTGCCTAGGGTTGAACTCCCAGGTGGGGGTGGTTGTTCATAGCCCCAGGTGCATTCAAGGGCCAATAACCCCAGCAAGGATGTTAAGCCCATGGTAACGCCCAGTTACAACAGCATGACTGCAATAAATCTAGTAGCTGGGGAAGACCAGCATTTTATTTTGTTAGCTCTTTTTTTGTTAACTCTGTTTTTTTATCTCCCACTCTCTGGAACTCTCTCAAGTGACCCTCTCACACTCCTCACCCTCTGCCACCCTGTCTGAAACTCTCCTCTCTGGGAAATCAGGGACAGACACTCCCCCTTCCTATCTGATCCGATGACCCGGGAATGCAACCATTGCCAGACTGAGGCAGGTTGGAGGGATAGGGAGAGCCGGAGGATTGAGCCCGACTATTGGGCATGTGACAATGGGGGCCCTGAAGGGTGCCGTCACCTATCTGGACAGTGGGGGGTTCTTGCTTTTCTCCCTTGGAGTGCAGCATGCAATGATGCCTGCGCATGGATGCCCTACTCTGCCCCTTTTACGTCGGCTTTGTGTACCTGTAATAACCACAATCTCCATCGGGGGTCATCAGGGCACAGAGCAACCTTGGATCCCTCCCCAGGTAGAGGAGAGCTGTCCTCCAGACACTCTATCCTCTCCCTCCTCTGCCGACCCCTGGGTACTTGAGTCCATTGCCGAACCCAGGTCGCCGATGTGGCGTCCAGCGCCTCAACCCTCGGCGCCACCGGGCCGACTGAACCAGCATTTTATTGAACAAAAAAAAGTTTATGTGTGTGCCACAATGCTGTAAGCTGTACTGGTCATTTCTAAGGGGTTAATACTCAGAACAGCAGCCAATCATAGTGCGTGTTGGCCTCATGAATAATTAATTCAACTATAATAAGCAAATATGGGCCTAATTAAGGGTTGGCAGTGTCCTTTCAGCCATAAATGTTTGCCCATAACAGGAGAGAATTTGGACACCATTCTTCCTTTATCCTTGGTTCTAAAGAAGGAAAAATGTGTATAAACTATCATTTTGTTTGACTTGGAGCAAAGGAAAGCATCAACACTTTAGTAATCCTGGAGTGACCCCCTTGAAATTGCGCTGCAGCAGTGCTATAGATAACTGGCACTGTATTTGATACACATCTTGAATGTTTTTTTGTGCCAAATATATTATCAAAGCAAATGCTGTTTTATAAAGATTGATGATGTCTCTTTTGCTTGTCATATGTACTGGCCCAGCAATAGACTGTCTTCTGGTAGAACGTATTTATGAACTCGTTGTCAGCCACAGTCAGCAGAAAAGTATATTTGACCCCCCGCAAAAAAAAACAGCTGCCCACCCCTCAGTCATTGGTAAATATACTCTGCTTTTAAATACATGACTATAATTTATGTGGAGCTAGCTGTTGAAATCTTAAGATTTTGGGATCATAAATAAAAAGTGTTTTTATTTATATTTTTTAGTGTGTTAGACAGTTCTTACCTGCAGCGTGGTTAGTAACTTATAGAACTTGAAATCAAAAAGTGAACTGTTTTGAATTGGTGCAAGTTATGAATAATTTGTATGGGTAAATGTAGAACAATGATTTGATGTAAAAACATTTTTAGTTTTGGTTTTTTAAGTGCTCAAGAGCTCTTGACCTTTTATAAAACAACAAAACAAAATCAGAAAGCTATATTTTTATATTGTAACATAGACGATTTTAATACATACAAGTTAGCTAACAGTACTGATGGGGCTTCAGCGCCTTTTGAACACATTTGAAATCTTTTGCCACTCTTCTCAGGGCTGTAATGAAATAAGTATGCTCCCACTGCTAAAGCAACATGAAAGGGGGTCAAACTTCAAAAGGCCTTCATGACACCGAGCTCCTCTTAGCATCCATAAACTTTTTCCCATGTCAGTTTGTGGCAGTGCAAAATAGCAGTGACAATTTTGACTTATACTTTTATTCGTATTCTGTTTGGATTAGCCGTTTATCTCTGACTTGTATGAAACCCCCCCACCCTGAGTCTGTTTTACCACTTTTTTCACACATTTAAAATAATAAAAGGAGCACTCCTTTTAATATGTCTTAGACAAGATTTTCATTAGTATTCACAGCTGCTGTTGTATCCCTGTTGTCCCATAAGGCTAGGAAGCTGTAGTTTATTTTAGTCAAATGAAAAGTGACCTTCAACAATGGGTTTTCGGCTGGCCCGCCAGCACAGCAGTAGCATTACCGCTTGCAACACGCCAGCGACCTGGGTTCGTTAGTAAGCCCGGGTCATTGGAGGGCTGGCCAGAAGAGAAGGATTGAGCGCCCGACAGAGCCGCTCTCCTTCTCTGGGTGGGGTGGGTAGCACTCCTCGCCACAGTACTGCCACCACCTGGGTGACCATGGGTGGTGATGGTGCAGCAGAGGTGGCAGAAATCAAGGGAGAGGCAGACGTTGGCCGAGGACTGCAGCGGAGGTGCATCTCTACATGCTTCCGGTTCATTGGTCCTCCCTGTGTGCGGACATCTGCAAGAGGTGGGGAGAACAAGGAAAGTGGAACTCCACGACCGTGCCTGTAGACGGGTCCCCGGCGCTACAGCTCCAGTGCACACTCCCTCCTGAGGCATGGGGGAGAAAGGGGGACTCCTCCACCCCAACCGGGGGGGGTAATCTGGGGGCTCGTGAATCCTTGGGAAGCGGGGCACTCATGGGAGCTAGCAAGGGTGCATTGGGACCCCAAAGAGAGGGGCTGTCATGGAGAGGGGCAAAAAGAATAAAAAAAAAAAAATGGGTTTTCAACAACAGCAGAGATTATCAATGGTAACATGGTCCAAGCTATATTAAAAGGCGTGCTCCTTTTATTATTTCAATGGGGAAAAAAGTGGTAAAGCAGACTTACAATGGGGACAAAAGGGTATCCAACAAGTCAGGAGATGAAGGGAAATCTAAAATAAAATCAAAAAGTACAGGCCAAAATTTTCACAACTACCATGCACTGCTGCTTTAAGAAGGTGTGCTGTTCTCAACACAGGAAGCAACTCTCTAAGGGGTGGCTGACTTTCGAGTACCTATAACCCCCTCCCCATAACAACCACCACCACCCACCAATACCCAAAGTTTAAAGTACTCTGTAAACTACATACTATTCCAAATTTTAAATTCTTCAAAACTGCCAGATCTATGACATACTGTTTTCCTCTTTATTATTGTTTTCCTGGTTATTTCTGATTTGCAATATATCTTCACTGTATAACTGCCAGTCCCCACAGAACCTGCACCATTTGGAATATCGATTGTCACATAAAACCCAAGCTTACATTCTGTTTAGCATTACTTTTTTTTTTCTTTTGTGTGTTATGCATAGCCTGAATTGTAATTGGTGAGCTGGGTAAACAGCACAGCAGCACTTGTGTATTGATGAAGTGAGCAATTTGTCAGTCCCCAGTCTCCTGGAATGTGATTGGTTAAAATTAATCATGTATTATGTTTTTTAAACATTATGCATTCTTTTTATTTCAGGTCTTTACAAACTGATGTGTTATGGTAATTTCCCATGGAAACTGAAATCTCTTGATATAATTTATTTTAACTCTATTAAAATGAACACTGCTTCACTGGTAAAGTGCCGTCTATGCAATGTTTATTCAAGAATTCCAAGAAAGATTGAAATGGACAACAGTTACATTCTTCTAATTTGAGAAATGCTTTGCACATATGGTTCAGCTGCAGTGTCTACAAGTCCTCTAAATTATATATTAATGGGTTGCCTAAAGGTGTTATTACAGCTGTAAGGGTAGTCTCATGTGCATTTTTATGGTTCTAGAACTGCAGACTGAAGATAATTTTGGAATCCATTAATATATTTTAGCTTTAGGGGTGAGAACATCTATTTTCAAATTTAAAAAAAGAGCTCTAGGGGGACTGAGTGGGGAGGTGAATGCTCAGCTTTCTGGGGACTTGGGTTCACATCTGAGTTCAGGATGACTGGAGTGGAGGCCAGTAAGGTGGATGAAGGAGTATCTGTTTTCCTTTAGGGAGGATTTTCTGTGCACTGTTCCTTGAAATGGATCAGCAGAAGTGAGCTTGATAAAGTCCGAGACCACACAGTGTTATGCACCCCTTCCAGACATGATGTGTACACTCTTGTAGGAGGTGTGTGGAGGGACTGTGAAACTTTTGTCTACTATGGCATTCAAGATAATACTTGTGCCTCCCCACCCCGAAGTGCTAAGGCACTTCCTCCCTAGGTGGCAACAGGGGGGCATCTGAGTAGGGTAAGCCAAATATTCAGGGGACAGTGGAACACCTGGGGAGCCAGAAGCTGAACCAATGGAAGGCGACAGTGGAGTTCAGCAGGCAGCAGGGGTGTAGAGGGGCCCAAAGAGTTCTGGTGCTAGATTGGCCAGGGAGAAGCAAAGCAAAATATGCATGTTTTTATTTCTGAACAATGGCATGCTGAATGCATCTGGAGGGAGAGGGCATACTCTGGGGCACACTTTCCATTCCAGCCTTCTGCCAGTCCACCACAGTAATCCTGGTCTCAGGACAGGAACTCTGGTCTTTTGTATGGCAAGTGGCATCTTTTCATTGTTGCTTAGTTGGACCACCTGTTGTCTTATGGCTGTAAATCTCTTAGTCTCTTTGGCATATGTCTCAGCTGCCTCACATTATAGGGGATGTCCCTGATTTATCCCTTGTCGCTGTCCAACACAGGGAAGGGGCTGCCTCACATTGCAAAAAGTCAGATTTGAAGTTAGAAATACTGTAGTAACCTGTGCTGCTAAATTGGTGGTAAACCTTGCACCAGTAAAAGCACTAGGTTCTGCAGTGGTCTGAGCTTGTATCTCCATAACTGATGATGTGCCCCACATTCAGTGGCAAGAAATTGAGAGTTATGCACGTTGGGACCTATGGCCTGTAAAATGCACTGCGTTCACTTGTGTTAAGAGTTTATCACTCACATGCATTCCTGCACAGTGAAATGGGCTTTGGTGTGACCTACTAGGTGGAGCAGCCACTACGATTTTTTTTCCTTTTTTTGTATAATCTTTTTATTGAGATTTTAAATTCATACAACAGACATCTGACAGACACATATAAACATACAGGTGCAATCATTTGTGTACATTAATCTTATAGTATTTGTGTTGAAAAAAGAAAATCTATTAGCATATAAATCATTCCTACATTCTCAGGTATACCCCGCTTTCCAAGGTGCCCATTTAGATCTTTACCATCATTTCTTGTTCTGTGTGCCCGTTCTTCTTGTCCTCTCCCCTGCTCATCACATCCATCCTTCAAATTCCCCCCCCCCACCCAAGTCTTAATCTGACAGTCTATTCCTCAAAACCATTTCCTCTGCCACATTCAGTGATGAGAGGAAAGGGGACCAGCTATGGAGGAACTCCTCCTCTCGGTCTCTGACAACCTGTGTTAGCCTTTCTAGGGTCGGGTCTGAAGTGTTAGATTTCACCATTGTTGGACCGTGGGTTTCACATTAGACACCCCATGTATTTTGTATACAGTGTCGTGCGATTACATACAAAGTTCTGATCCATCTGGGGAGTGGTGCCCATTCTTCTGTCTCTACCACCTCCACTCCAAACAAGCAAGACGGGGGGGAGGGGGTCTACCCTAAGGGTTTCCCCCGCCATTCCAGAAACTTGCGCTACTACCTCCTTCCAAAACTGCTTCAACACAGGGCATGTCCAGAAGCAGTGTATGTAAATGCCCCTCTCCCTTTCACACCTCCCGCACATAGGAGACACCGATGGATGTGCTTTATTTACTATTACAGGAGGGTAATACAGCCTATGTAGAAACTTGAAGAAGGCCTCCTTAAATTTATTGCAGACCATGATCCCTGTGTGCATCGGGAGCACCGTCCTCCAATTCTCCTTAGAGATTCTTCTCCCCAAATCCCTTTCCCACAATAATTTCATTTTCCCTGTCAGATCTGGGAGATCCTGCCTTGCAGCCTTCCCAATAAACCCCTTTGGGTCTCTTTTAGCCTGGTAGATCAGGCTCTCCATAGGGTCTGGCTTAAATTTTTCTGGTCCACCTCTTTCCATGTTCCCAATAAAGGCCCTGATCTGTAAGTATCAGAATCTGTGATGCCCATCTAGCACTAGGTTCTGCAGCATAATTTCAAAAGTGTTCTCTCCCCCACACACATGGAGGTTGCCCACGCTTTTGACCCTCCTCACTCCCACTCCCAAAATCCTGCATCCTCCATCCCAGAAAAAAAAGGTTCCCAGCTATTGGTAATAATAGTGTCTCTCATTTCTGGACCATTTTTTGTTTTTCTAAGCTTTCCCCATGCCTCCAGGGGTATGTCCACCAGGGGATTCCCGTTCCCTAAGGCTCTACATGCCTTAAGTTCTTTACTGTGCAGATATGCTGTGAGCCTTCCAGGATTACTCAGCTGTTCTAGGTCTACTCGGCTGGCCTCTTTGGTTTTTACCCAATCTGCTATGCATCTCCGTTGCATTGACAAGCAGTAGTTACCTAAATCTGGGAAATTCAGGCCACCCTTAATCTGCTCTGCTTTCAACCTTTGCAAACTAGCCCTCTGTCTGTTTCCTCGCCATATGAACTTTGAAAAAGCCCTCTCCACCCTCTTGATATCCCCATTTGTGATCCCAATGTGGATCATCTGCAGCAGATACAGGATTTTGGGGAGAATGTTCATTTTAATCAGGTTGATGCTGCCGAGCCATGATATGGGGAGCTGTGCCCACTTTCACAAATCCGCCTCTACTGTCTTAATTAAAGGAGAGTAATTCAAACCTTACAAGGAACCTAGTGATCTGCCCACACGGATACCAAGATATGTGAAACATTTCTGTACCCTTTTTAATCCTCATCCCTCATTTTCCCCTCCAGTCTCTGGATAGCAGAGCATCTCTGACTTTCCCAGATTGATCCTGTACCTGGAAAACCTTACAAATTCATCTATAAGTGCTAGCAAGGGTGTCATGGATGCTTGTGAGTTTTTAACAAACAGGAGCATATCATCCGCGTATAGTGCAATCTTGTGCTGAGACCCCTGCACACCCCCAATGCCCTCTATTCCCTCATGCTGGCGTATTGCTACCACTAGTGGTTCCAGAGCCACTACGAATAGAAGGAGGGACAGTGGGCAACCCTGTATTGTTCCCCTATCCAGTTCAAATCCCTCCGACACCATGCCATTTACCAATATACAAGCTCTAGGGGCTTCATACATAGCCTGCACCCACCCAATACATGAGTCACCCAGACCAAACCAGGACATCACCTCAAATAAATATTCCCATTCTACCCTATCAAATGCCTTTTCGGCATCCAGTGACACTATACTTACATTCTCTTTCACTTGGTTTGCTCTCCATATTATATTAAGAAGGCGGCGAACATTATCATATGAAAGACGCCCCTTTATGAACCCAGTTTGGTCTGGGTGAATCAGCATCTGCAGGACATTCTCCAACCTGGTGGGCAGAACCTTTGCTAGTATTTTTAGGTTGCAATTTAACAACGAAATGGGCCTATGTGAAGCACAGTAAGTTTCGTCTTTGCCCAGTTTAAGTATTAAGCAGATCATGCCGTCGTATCATGTGCTGGGTAATGCTGGTTTCTCCTCTTCCCCTTCCTTTCCAAACACATCACACAGTACTCCTGCCAGCTGCCCCCCTCCCAGCACTTTGTAATATTCCACTGGCAATCCATGAGGACCGCCGGCCTTACCACTCTAATTTTTGTATTCCCCCCAAGATTTCCGCCCTTGTGATTGGTTGATCCATCTGTTCCCTCTGCTGGTCTGTAACTTTGGGCAACTCCACTTTATTCAGGAACTCCTTTATCAGATTCCCCTGTGCTCCGCTCTCTACAACTGTTGGTGAAAGTCCCTAAAGCATTGTCCCATCCCCTTTGGGTCTCTATGCAGATTACCTTTTCCATCTCTGACCCGTGAGATTCGAGTTCGGCATCCCCCCCCCCTTCATCACTTGCACCAGGAGGAGACCCAGCCTGCTCCCCCACTTGAACACCTGCCGTTTACAGAAAAAACAAGTCTTCCTGGCATCATCTCAGACCAGGGCATTTAATGCCTTACTGGTTGTTGTCAGGGGTTTAACTGATTCCCCATGTTCTCCATTTGCTACCCTCTTTTCCAGGTCCTTTAGCTGCGACTCAAGCTCAACCCTTTTTTCCCTCTCTTTCTTCTTGATCCTAGCCATGAACTCTCCGATTGTCCCTCACATGAATGCCTTTCCAGCTTCCCAAAAAATTGTCTTGGGTGTATCTGTCCCTGAATTAGTCTCCACATACAGCTTCCGTTGCTCCTCTAGATCCTCCCAAAAGGCTTTATTTTTCACTCTGTATGTGGGGAATTTCCACTGGGGAGGATCCTCCCTTCTTTCTCTAGTGGCCAGCCTTAACACTATCATCGCACGGTCCGACACGTGAATGGGGCCATGCGATACATCCTGCATCCTGTCACTCCAGTTCCTTGGCAGATATATGTAATCAATGCGGGACCACATCCCATGGGGATTGGAATAAAAGGTATATTCCCTGGCTTCTGGGTTGGCCATATGCCACCCATCCACCATATCCAGGTCCGCCATTCCAATCTGCCACTGTCGCATGACCTCTGTCGTCCTCCACTTACTGCTTGAGTGATCCATCTGAGGGTTCATTGTCTGGTTCAAATCTCCTCCCATAACCAATCCTGGGAACTGTTCTTTCGTTAGCAAATCCAGTAGAGACATATAGAATTGTGGACTGTATACCTCAGTGGCATACACCCTGCCATATGTTACCTTTTCCCCATATATTTCCTCGGAAATAAAGATATATCTACCCTCTCCCTGGTCCGTAACCACCTTTTTAACTTCTAAAGGGAAGTGTTTATTTAGAAGTATAGCCACCCCTGTTTATGAGATGAGAAGGAGGCAGCGTAACATTTCCCCACCCATCCTCGAACCAATTTGGCATGTTCAATATCAGTCAGATGTGTCTTCTGGATTAAAGCTACTTGGGTCCCTACCCTTTTTAGGGCCGTTAAAAGCGCTGTTGTCTTGACTGGATTTGCTATCCCTCTGATGTTCCAGGAGGCTATAGTCATATTCTTTACATTAGCCATAGTCCCACATATTTATTCCCTTTAAACCACCCCTCCCTTTATGTGCTTGAGCCCAGATGTCTCTCCAGGACTCCTCATGCTAGACACTTTTGTATCCTGCCAACAAATTGTCCACCTGAGAAGAATGAACTACACATATAATTTCGAATGCACCAATAAACAGTTATGAGCTAAACAACATCAACAATCCCCCTCCCCCACCCTCGTTTACTTCCCCCACAATTATAATTTCCTCTCCCATCCCCCCTCCCATTTTTCCAGTCCCATTCTTACAAATCTTCCCTTGCTTTCTTGTGTCACCTTTCTGATTTACCTTCCCCTACTTCACCTCGCTTTATCTCTGAAGCCGACACTAACTGCTTCATTAGCTCGAATGTCAGGAAAAAAAACTTTTGATATCGTGTCCCCCAACCCTCCAGTAACCAAAGCACTTCTTGGGAAGGAAAAAAACAAACCTTTCCCCTATGATTCGCTCCCTCTTAATGCTCTCATGCATGTCTGCTTTAAAACCAACTATCCATGCCCGAGTCCCCCTCGTAATTAAACACATTTATGATTACAATAATAAACACTTGCTCATCTACTTTTAAGCATAACATTAAGAAGAACAACCTGAACATGTCCCATTGGTCCCCCTTTGCTCATATCTCTCCGCCACATGCCTAATCGACCTCCCCCCCATTTAGAATGAGGAAGGGTCCATCTCCCCCCAGCCCACTGTAGTATTTCCTGCCGGTACCTCCTCAAATGCCCCACATAAAACACTTGACAGATCCCTGAGTCTTTGTGAGGTAGAGCCGCCCACCTCCACTTCATGTGTAGCATTCTGTTCCTTTGAACCATCAAAGGGTGAGAGGGCCAGGCTGCACCATTAGTACATGCGCCATGCCCGCCGGCCCCCCACACACACACACAGCTGCCCTCTGTCACACTTTCCATACAGGGGGCGAGGGCTGTTTTCAAAATGCCGACTCCCCACCTTATGTTGACCATCCATCCACTGAGTAGCTTTAAGGACAAACCCTTCTTTTTCCCATCCAGCTTCCTTAACCCAGACACCATCAGTCAAAACGAGGTGCTTGCAACCTTCACCCTTGCGCAAGTCCCGTCTCCCCTCTACTTTACTGTCTCATCTGTTTCCCCCACATACCTTGCTGGAGCTTCTTGGCTTCTTTTCAATCTATGCTTCTGCCCCCGTCCCACAGTGTTTGCTTTAGATGTGTTGCCATTGCACGTGGCAGAGATACAAATGAAAGCCAAGCCAGAACCATGTTCATTAGAAAAACTTTTAAATGGAAGTAACTCTTTTCTCAAGTCATCTTCTCATCACCAAACTTTTTCTGGAGCTCCTTCACAAATTGCTCTGCTTTGTTCATCTCCCAAAAAGAGTAGGTGGCCCCTTAATGGCATATCTTGAGCGTAGCTGGATACACAAGGAAATTCTCTACTTTTATAGTAAGAAGCTGAACCATAACTGCACTTAACATTTTCCTCTTTTTAAGGAGTTGCGTAGAGTAATCCTGCGATATATACAGCCTGCTCCTCTTGTACATTAAGGTGCTCTACTCCCTGTATGCCCGTAAGACCGCCTCCCTATCCTGGTAGTTATGGAAGTGCATTATAACTTGTCTGGGAGCTAGTCGGCTGGGGGCAGGGGCATTACTGCATGATGGGCCCGTTCAATCTTAAAGCGCCCATTCTTAACCTGCAGGCCTAGGATCTCAGGCAGTGTGCAGGCGCACAATACAAGGGCATTCACTCTCTCCCTCCTTTCCCTCTGATAGGCCTCTAAGTCTCAAGCTGAGGCATCTCTGATCATTTTCTTGATAATCGTAAGCCTCTTTAAATTCTTTAAGTTCTCTCTGCAATGCAGTCACCTGGCCTGGGACTGCTGCCATTTCATCCTCCATCCTTGAAATACCATCCTCGACCTCAGTGATTCAATTGGCATGGGAGGTTTGCTGCTCTAGTACTTCCTGAAGCTTTAGATCGAGCTTGCTCTCCAATTTAATTAATCTGGGCTCCAGTGCAGCTATGACCTGGCCTGTTAATTCCCAGCCTAGTGCGCTAAGTTCTGCGGTGGACAGCGTGACAAGACCCGCGTTTTCACTCGCGGCACCGGCTGGCTGCTTCTTACCTCTTTTGCAGGTGATATGCTGGCTTTTTCCCGGAGTGGGGGTACGGTATTCGTCCATGATGCTTTTACACACACTCTTATCTCATTTAAGCGAGCAGAATACACAGGAATTTGTTTATTTTTAATAATCTTGGCTCGTGGCATGGAGTGGAGAAGAGACACGACTATCCTCTTAGCTGTTCATTAGCGCCCCTACTTTTTGTTTGTTTGTTTGTTTGGTTAAGTAAGCTGAAATTCTTATTCTGCAGTAGTGACTGCCACTTTACAATAGTGGCCTTTCCACTGTGGCTACAAGATGTAAAAAAAAAAAAGATTACACACTCCCCCCCTTCTTGTTACTGCTTAATCCCTTTATTGTGGGAGAGACACAGAAATAGTGCACAGTAACAGCAAACATAAGGACAAAGTAGTACAGGTATACCAAAAGGTAATGAATTATTGCCAATGCAGAGATACAAAACAGGAGTACAACACTAACCTCAGTGCTTTGCATCTATAGTGTGACACTTTGTCTGGGGGCCCCACAATGCAAGTCATTGTCAATGGCTTTGATGCATTTTGGTATACCGGTGCTATGTAGTTCACTTGTTTGCCATTACTGTGCACCACTTCGGTGTCTATCCCACTGTGCTGATTTTTGTGGTGACACTCATCCCTTGTCCCATGAGCTTGCATATTTTTGTGTACTAAATACCTATATACAGTTTTCACAGTCTAGGTGCTCACACTTAGGGTACCTATAGCAAAAGTGTCTGATTAGGTCAGAGGTTAGTGTGGCACCACTGCACCAGGTTTTATCAAAAAATGGCCAGCATTTCACACAAAACAGGCTTACTTTGGGGCTGTGACTTTCTGTTTTTACTTGTGCCTTTCCCTGAGTCAAATGTCCTGCAATTGAACATACAAACATAAGAAAGAGCTAGCAGAAGAAGGCCATTTGGTCTATCAAGTCTGCTCGTATTGCAGGGTCCACAGCTTGAGCTAATGTCCCTGCCTTCCCTCCCCACTCCCTACCCATGACCCTTACTCCCTCTCTTAAGCTGCCCACTGCCTTCAATGAGATTACCTCTTCTGGGCAGCGCATTCCAAGTGTCCACCACCCTCTCTGTGAAGAAGTGCTTCCTGGCCTCCCTCCGATACCTCCCACCCTCCAGCTTAAGATTGTGCCCCTCGTGTTATGGTTGCCACTCAGCTTAAAGATACTTTCCTTATCCAACTTATTTATTCCTTTCAAGTACTTGAAGGTCCCAATCATGTCCCCTCTCTCTCTCCCTGTCATCCGGGGAGTGCATGTTCAGTGCCCTCAACCTCTCTGCCTTACCCTGCTGACTGGCTATCATCTTTGTAGCCCTCCTCTGGACCTTCTCCAGCAGGTTAATGTCCTTTTTGAGGTGTGGGCACCAGTACTGAACTCCATACTCTAGATACAGTCTTACCAGTGACCTGTACAAGGGCAGTATAACCTCCTCTCTCCTACTACTGATCCCCCTAGATATGCATCCCAGCATCTTGTTTGCCTTTGCTGCTTTCTTGCAGTGCGTGGAGTGCTTCAGGTCACTAGTGATCATCACTCCCAGGTCCTTCTCCTCCTCTGATGCAAATACTCAGACTCCATCCAGGTAGAACTCTGTCCTAGGATTCTTGGCTCCAATATGCATAACTTTGCATTTCTTGGCATTGAAGCCAAGCTGCCATATCCCGGACCACCTTCCTAGCTTTTCCAGATCTTCCTGTAGGTCCTGTATCCCTACCGCTGTGTCCACTCTCCCACAGAATTTGGTGTCATCTGTGAATAGGCACATTTTTCCCATAATATCGCCAATGTCACTGATGAAGACATTGAACAACTCTGGTCCCAGCACCGAGCCCTGCGGGACCCCTCTGGTTACCTGTCTGGTGCCAGATAACTCTTCCCCCCACAACCACCCTCTGGGTTCTGTCCTTCAGCCAGTTTTCCAACCATCTGGCCATCTTTTCCCCAACTCTGAGATCCACCAACTTCTTGATCAACCTTTAGTGGGGCACAGAGTCAAAGGCCTTGCTGAAATCAAGACAGAAGCTGTCTACCACTTGGCCCTTCTACTATCTTAGTGACACAGTCAAAGAAGTTAGATTTGTTTGACACAATCTCGCCACCATGAACCCATGCTGCCTCACTTCCAGGAGACCATGCTCCTCTAGATATCACACCAACCTCTCCTTTAGTATGGTCTCCATGAGCTTGTCCACAATGAAGGTCAGACTGACTGGTCTGTAATTCTCTGGATCATCCTTCAGACCACTTTTGTGGAGCGCCACTATATGTGCTGTTCTCCAGTCCTGTGGTACTATGCCTGTCTCTAGTGAGCTATTAAATAGGTCTGCCAGTGGCCCTGCCAGCTCCTTTATTACACTTGGATGTACTCCATCTGGGCCTAGTGATTTATCTACCTTCAATGCCAGCAGCCCCTCCCACACTCTATCCTCCTCCTCTATCACTACGTATGTGTTCCCCTCCCCCCCGCTCCTCTTTTCCCTCCTGAAGGCACTGGTCCGTCATTCTCCCTGGTGAAGCTTTTCGAAAAACTTTTTAATGGCCATCCACACAACAATGCTATAAATCCACTATGGCCATGTGCTCCCTTTGCCATCAGGGATTGGTGAACATGAGCACTGAAGGCTGATGTTTCAGCATGTGTGTGCACAAGTTCCTCAGAGCTCAACAAAAATAGAAAAATGTTGCAGCAACAAGGTAAGCTTATTTTTGGCTTACAGCACTGACAACTTTGATAAAGCTTGAAGTGATGCTGCTGTGACTTAGACACTTTTGCAAGTACAAAAAAAAAAAAGAAGTGAGATTCTTCAGGAGAACAGGATGGCTCAGTGGATTGGAGTGAATTCAGGAGCCTTTTACCTCTAGGTCACTAGTTTAAATCCAGCACAGGTCGGTACTGGCCAAAAGCCACTGTCACCTGAGGGCTGTTCAGTGGCCTTTGGTAAATGAGTTGTGGTGTCGCAACTTGGTTCAACAAGAAAGAGAAATAAGGGCACCATTCACCAGGAAGTAATCCACTGTTTGTAGTTTACTGCCACAGAATACAGCAAAATAAAACATAAAACAAATGGAGTGCCATGTAGGTGCTCCCCTCTCCTTAGACGTCCCGACCAGTTTCTTGCATGTGCGCTTCCTCAGGGACGGCCCCTCACCTCAAGTGCAGCATATTTATGCTAAATAACATTTAAAGTGACAGTGTGCATTTAGTGACTTATAAAGAGCAAAAAAGGTAAAGGACTCTAAATTGATGCGTAGAAGGTATAGATAATCGTTAATTTATAATGCATGTTCATATATATATATATATATATATATATATATATATATATATATATATATATATATATATATATACACACACACACACTGTACATGCACTGCAGGCTAAAATACCAATTATTTAAGACATCAACAAAGCTGGCAACAGTTTAAATCTGGTGAAGGCAATCCTGTAACAAAAGTAGGAAATTGCCACATGCTCATTCTTAATATAGAAGTAATAAGAATTAATTTCATTCCAAAATTATTTTTTTTTATTGTGACCAAGAATGAGTAATTACTGTTGTTACCATGGAAATGATAAAACACAGGGAGCAGCCAAAATATTTCATGGCATCAGATGGTCATTGAATCTGGTACCCTAGTGTCAAGGCTTCAAACCAAGGTAATCCAGAACCTGTGATAAAAAAAGTAAAAAAAAAAAAAGATGTAATTAGGCTGTAAACAAAAAAGCACAATCAAATATGTTAGTCACTTGCTAAAAATATATTTTGATGCTAAAATAAAATTTCAGGTAGCGTAATAGAAGCATGTGTACCAACATTTAGTATTGTAGTGCTAATCTTGTATAATTAAGAACTGAACAACCTGCATCATGATGCTACCAATTCACACAGGGAAGGGTTATTTTTTATAACCTTTCTTAGTTTTTCTAAGGTAGGGGGTGATATCAAAATGGTCATTAAGCCCTGGGTATATTATGTTTTATTTTGCTTTATTCTGTGGCAATAAACTACAAACAGTGGATTACTTCCTGGTGGATGGTGCCCTTATTTCTCATTGTTGTGGAGTACTTTGGTGAGAGGCACATCAGTGAGTGGAGCTGGTCTTCATGCTTTCCTGTTTTGGTTTGGACCAGAGCTCACCGCTAACATCATTTTGTGCATAGTAAGTCATTAAGCCATTGCCTTGTTTTTTGGTTGAGGTAGTGCTGTTACTGTCATGTCCTCTAGACTTGAGGACTTGCATGTAGGTGCAGCAGGGTCCCTCTCCTTTAGCGCAGCTATTTTATCTGGTACAAGCGAATTGAACTCCTTGCTGAACATCACGCCCGACTACGATTTAGAACCCGGAACTGTTCCTCAAGACGCAGCTGCGGTTGATATACTGAAACACCACTGAGCATACATACTGCATACTATGAACTAGAAAAGACTGCATTAACAGCCCGCAGAATCTATTGGAATTTGACTAGCCTTGAGGCCTACCAGAAGGTAGGGCACATTCTTAGGGGGCTAAGAGTACTGAAATGGCCAGGCTACGACCTTGGCCAGGCTGAGTTTAAAACAGATTGGGAGAAACAGATGCAGGCTGCATCTAAATTGTTTCAACTCTGCATCATTCGTGACTACTGAAATCAACAGGTAGAAGTGGAACCAATTCTTAAGGACAAAGGAGGGGCATGTTTAGAGTTTAACTTAGATACAGAATTCACTGCTCTAGAAGATAAATTAAAAGCAGCAATAACAAAACAAGACAAACGCATCCACGCTGTCAAGCTTCGGAAGTTTGAGAGACATAGACTGGACTGTCTCAATAACCAGGTTTTTACCTGGAAAGGGTCTGAATTTACTGCCAGTTCAAACAAAGGCAACAGAAACAATAAAAGAAAGGGCCCAAAACTGATTCTGAGGAAAAGCAATACAAATTTTCACTCGACCTCAGATTCTGATATCGAATCTCCGGAGGAGCTTTTTTTGGAGGAGGAGGTAGGCGAACAAACAAAAGGGCTGGAACAGCCGATGCACTCACAAACACTTGTTCGATTCGGGCCCACCACAGAACATGGAGGGAGGCTGAAAAAGAAACTGGTTTCCTCCCACAGGAAACCAAGAAGCAGCCTCAGGTCACGTCAGCGGGGGAACAATACCCAAGCAACGGGGCAAGGGGAAAGGCAAGTAAACATTATCAACCTCTCCGACACTGTTCTAACCCCTGACCAGCTATCAAGCTTAAGTAAGGGTTTGAGTTTCATACCCACCTGCTCTGTGAGCAAATTTGATAGTTATCCGGACATTAAAAAGTTAACCAGAAAACTAGTCTCAAATCTTTTCACAACAGAAGAAAATTGGGTGTATGCACTGAGACTTCCTTACCTGAAGGTGATACCTTTATGGTCTCTGATATCTTCAACGACTATTTGGACCAGTGTTTATGATATAAATCCTGAAATCACTCATACCAACATAGACTCAAATAATGCACTGCCTAATAACAACATCTTGAATTCGTTACATAGTTTCATGCCTGTTTCCACTTTCACTCCCCCCCCACACGCCTGCTTATATATACCTTCGAACAGGCCTGTCTCAACGATATCAACAAACTATATAGTGAACAGCACATCCCCTCATATTGTAACATTTCACATATGAAAGGATAGAACTGGTAAAAAAAATCTTCTGTTACCATCAAGTCTGCGGATAAAGGGGGAGCTATAGTCGTGATGAACTCCACAGACTATATTTCTGAAGTCCAAAGGCAACTATCAGATGTGAAGTTTTACAAATTGCTTAAGTCCGACCCCACCATGTCCTTCAAGAGAGACACTGACAACACACTGCAGCAAGCCTTGGCTAATGGCACTATATCCCACGGTACCCTTGATTTTCTGCAAGTCGCCCATCCTGTGTGTCCAACTATATACGTACTGCCCAAGGTACATAAGAGCTTGCAACATCCTCCGGGCAGGCCAATTGTCTCAGGAATTTGGTTCCCTAACAGAACCACTGTTTCAGTATGTGGATTCTCATATCTGTTATCAGGTAATGGGCCTACCCTCATACCTCAGGGATACTACTGAGGCACTTGGCCTGCTGGAGAATTTGCAGCTTGAACAGGACTGGCTATTAATGTCTCTAACATACAGTCTCATAGTATGGGGAAGGGCAGACATACAGAGTGCAGAGGGCACCTCCATGGAGGCAGCACATGCACACACCGCTCACTGTATGTCCAGCCGTGCCCAGGGGAGAAAACAAAGGTGGAAAAGTGGAGGATGGGCTTCATGAAGCCCACCCAGCACAAGTGGCCCACCCAGTCTCAGAGGGAACAGCAGGAGAAGACTTAGGATGGCCGTGTGTAATGAGGAGGCTGATACAAGTTGTCCAGTCTGCCACTGGAGGATAAAAACCTATATGGAAAAAAATTCTATGAGGAGTCGATCCTGCTTTCTTCATAGCTAACCACTGCAGGACTGCTACCTGGGTGACCATGGGTGGCAGTACAGCAGAGATACTGCACAGGAGGGGTGATGTCGACTGGGTTCAGCATAAGCAAGCGTCTGTGTGCATGTGCTTGGAGCCTCATGCATGCCAGGCATCCTACAGAAAGGAGCTCTGGTGCATGTAGGATTACCCGCGGCACACTCGGGCTCCACATCTCACCACTACTACTCCTTCACCATGGACTCTTCTGCTCCTGCACTCGGGAGGGGGGAGGTAAGCCTGGGGGGCATGGAGGATGACGACTGCTGGGGGATGAGGGGATGGGGCTATGCCTGACCTGGGGAAAGCAAGGGAAATAAAGAATAAATTGTAACCAAAAAAACCCTAAAATCTTAAATGGCTAAAGGTCCTGTAAAGGTGTCCATTATTGGGTTGGCCTGTAAATCTTTGTAGCCACATGGCCAATTAGTAATCCTTTTAATTGGCCCCTAATGATTTTTTCCCTGTATTTTCCCCGTCCCCTACCCCAGTGACCAGAGTTGCCAGATCTGCAGATGAATGATTTACCATCACAGTCCTCATCAGTGACACTCCTTTGTCAGTCAATAGGGGTTACACGAATGCGAGGTGGCCTACAACCTTCCTTCCTTCCTGGAAGCCAAGCACCTTACCACAGCGACACACCCCACTCCCAGGCAGCATTAGTGGTTTTATTTTATGTAGTGACCTTCCTAGAGCTGGGAGCACTTAACAATAAAGTACAAAAGGTGTAACAGCAAAGCAATTAAATAGTAGCAAGAAACAATGCAGTACTTGAAGAGCAGCTGACACCATTAGGGCAGCTTTAACCAGACATAATGTTTAGACACAGTTTAGCTTATATTTCACATTACTTCTGTATTTCTCCTCCCCATTATTTATCAGTGAGGACATTTGCATGAAATGGGATCTTTGCTCCTGAAGAAGTCATCTATTCCTGTTGCTTTCTCCCTACCTGAGGTTATAATGCTCTGCTTGTGACATCACAATTACTCCCATAGCAACAGATTGTGATGTCACAACAGAGGACTATGACGTGAAGTAGGGAGTAAGCTAAAGAGACAGATGAACTCTAAGAGATATAGAGCATGATTCAATGCAAATTTCTCAGTAAGAAGTAATGGGGAGGAGAAATGTATTGAATACACATAGAATGCAAGCAAAATTGTACCTAAATATTATGTTTTTCAAAGTTTTTTTTTGAGGTGTCAGCAGCTCTTTAACAAGAATGCAAGATTATCTATAAGCAGTTATTGTAAGAAGGTCAGGTCTGGGAAGACCGGCCTACTGAGATGCCTGCAAAGACTGGTCTTGAATAAGGCAACCAATGGGGCACACCAGACCTCCCCTCCCATGGCAGCACATTCCACAAAGCAGGGGAGCATACCACAATGGCCCTATCTTCCATTAATTTAAAGTGAGAGAAAGGAACTTTGAGCAGGCTTGCTGTGCAGCTCTAGATCTTACTTTGAGGGAGGCTCTTGCAGCAGGCCATCACCAGTAAGACTAAGCCACCAGGTGCCAGGACCACACAGAAACCTTTCTAGCTAGCAGTGTACCACGGGGGAACGCCCACCACCGTCACTCCGCTGATGTCAGCCTATCCTAAAAAGGCAAGTGGTCCCATATACCCCTCATTTCTTTCCTGCCATCGACCTGCGCACGTCGGAGTACTGACAGCCGCAGCTACAGTTGACCACCATTTCCCGCGCTTCACACCTTTTTTATTTTCCTTCTTTTCTTTAGTGATATCATTGATTTTTTGGTGTTTCCAGATTCAGGTTTATGTCTCCTCAACCTGCCCTGTCTTCCGACCATTCCATGAAGTGTGCTTGCAGCAAACATATTCCAGAAAAGGATGGACATTCTGCTTGCATCCTGTGCCTAGGCCCCAGCTGCAACACCGAAGCCTGACGGTTTTGCCAGAAATTTAACCAGGCCACACGGAGATGTTACCTAAAAATTCTAGAGAGCCATCTCCTCGAGCAGAAGCTTGTTGCGATGGAACAGGAGCTGCAGGCCAGGATCTCTTCAGCTTCACCACAGCCCTCCGGGGGTTCCTCCTTATTTTTACTCAATGAAAAGTCTAGTGGGAAGCACAGGCACCAAGATAAGGACCGGACTCTGTCTGCTTCCCACTTGCAATCTCCTCATAAACCTTCAACAGTGTCTGAGTCTTTCTCCCATGGGAAGTTGGCCTCCTCGGCCCCACCAGCCCTTACTCCTGCCAGGCTACTGGTGGCTCTTATCTTGGTGGTGGGTGGCAGCTCCTCAGGGCAGTGGACTTCGTCTCCTGCCCTGCAGCCCCTGATGCTTTGGCCCCTGACTTCCACGGGCTCGCAGCAGGTGGCTCGGGTGGTGATGGTTATTCGGGTGCCGTTTCCTCTGCCGACGCCCCCCCCCCAGCCAAGGCACTACCTGTGTCACTCCCCTCTATGGGGACCGGTGTTAGCCCTTCTGGGCAGCACCTGCTACTGGCTATCGACATTTCTCCACATCCGGTCTCACCGCAGCCTGTACCTGGGTGGTCTCTGCCCCCCCCCTGCCACCAGTCTCTCCGCTTCTGGCTCCTGTGGACACCCCTCCCAGGTGCCCACACCCACTGGGCCACTACCAGTGCTGCCTCAGCCTAACACAGTGCCAGCCACCCTCTGGCGCCTGTGGGCCTGCCACAGCAGTCACCCCGATTCCCTCCCAGGACTCAGCCTCCTCCGGATCCCATCAGGCCTGGTCCCAGTGACACTCAAACATCGGGCACCAGGTCAGACGCCAGTGCAGGCTTGCTCAATCCCAGGCCTGGGGTTTTCTGGTAAGATGCATTGTCCCTCTCCTGTAAGGGGAGGTTTCTCTATGCTTTTCCTCCCTTCCCACTCCTTCAATGGGTGCTGCTGAAGTTTCAGATGGAGGGGGCCAAAATGATTCTCATAGCTCCCTTCTGGCCTATTCAGATCTGGTTCCCATTGCTGCAACAGCTGGTGGTGGAACCTCCAGTGCCCTTACCCCTGCTCACCGGCTTGCTCTCCCAGGAGAAGGGGAACCCTGATCCATTCAGATCTCAAATCTCTGCATCTCCATGTGTGGCTCCTAAGGATGTAGCCATCGCCTGGTCTGGGGTCTCCCTTTGGGTTGCAGATGTCCTGATGGCAGCCCGCAAGCCCTCCACCATGACTACCTATGCTATGAAGTGGAAACATTTTTCCCTTTGGGCCACTTCCCACCAGCTGGATCCCTTTACGTGCCTGATAGATCAAGTGTTGGAGTATCTGCTCTACCTCTCTGATTCCATATTGAGGTACTCCTCCATCAAAGTACATCTTTCTGCCATCTCTGCCACTGTGTACCCTATCAAGGGCAGAGCTGTGGCTCAGCTCAGTGTGTTTTGCACTTTCCTGTGAGCCATTCTGCATCTCAGACCCCCCCATTCAGTACCTGGGCCCTCCTTGGGACCTCAGTTTTGTGTTGGAGAAACTCACATTACCTCCCTTTGAAGTGGCCATGAGTTGCGAGCTGCGCTGTCATGGAAAGAGCTCTTTTTAGTGCCATGACTTCTGCACAAAGGCCTTCTGATCTTCAGGCTGTCATGTGTAAGTAGCCTTATTTGGTTTTTCACAAAGAGTGGGTGTCTTTGCGTACCAATCCTAAGTTTCTTCCTAAGGTGGTGCTGGAGTTTACTTTGAATCAGTCCATTCACCTTCCTGTTTATTTTCCAGAGTATTCAGGGGGAGGCTTTGCTCAGTACTTTGGACGTACATAGAGTCTTACAATACTATGCACACTGAACTAAGACTTTGAGGAAGTCTGATCAATTGTTCGTTTTGTTCTTCCCTAAGAGAGAGGGTGCTCTGGTGTATAAATAGTGTTTGTCTATGTGGTCAGCAAATTGCATTGCTTACTGTTACCGCAAGTACAACAAGGAACTTCTGGGAGTTGTTAAGGATCATTCCACCAGGGGTATGGTTGCTTCCACAGCTTGCTTCAGGAATGTGTCCACTGCAGACAACTGTGTAGCTGCCACTTGGAGATTTTTCCATGCCTTCAGCAAACACTACAGCCTGGACATTGTTTCTAGGCATAGGGATAACTTCAGCCTGGCTATTCTCCAGGGCCTTCTCTCTTGAGCCGCTGGCTGATGTTTTCTTCCTCTTCCCGCTGCTGTTTCCTTGTGTTACCGAAACTGCTTGGGAATCAGCCCTACCAGTGATGGTTTGCTGCAAGAGACTCCCTCGAAGTTAAGATAGTACAGTTACTTAAGAACTTACCGTAACAGTAAATCTTCGAAAGGAGCTCTGCAGCAGGCCCTAATTTTCTCTCCCTCCTTCCCCAAGCTGTCTGTCTGCTTTTTGCTTGTATGTGAGTCTTCTGCTCTTGCTTTCATTTCTGGCTCTCAGGGGAAACCTCTTTGGTTCCTTCTTCTGCTGTCCACTTCGGGTCTCCAGCAGTAAAACTGAGGAGGGTGTGGGGGACTGCCCACCTTTATAGGATAGGCTGACATCAGCAGAGTGACATCGCTGGTGGGTGGTCTCTCGTGGTACACTGCTAGCTAGAAAGGTTTCCGTGTAATCCTGGTGACTTAGTCCTACTGGTGATAGCCTGTTGCAAGAGCTCCTCTCAAAGATCTACTCTTACAGTAAGTTCTTACATAAGTACTTTTTACCACATCTAAAGGGACTCAGAAGCTCATGAGGGTAAGGGGTTATCAGTTCAGTTAAGCTTTTGTATGTTAAAATATGTACCTTGTGGGCCAGCCGAGTGGCATGGCAGTCAAAGACACTGCCTGCTAGAGTAGTGACCCAGGTTCAGAAATGACCCATGGTCGCTCGGGGGGCTGGCTGGGGGAAGGAGGATTGAGTTCCATAGACAGTTCTACTCCTTCAGGGAGAAGGGATAGTGCACGCTGCTGCTTGGCTACCACCTAGTGAAGCCTAGGTGGCCCAGCATGTGGTTGCATCTTAGAGGGGGGACACAAACCATCAAGTAGGTTTGGTATTTTTGTACCACATGCCCACACCATTGCATGCACCCAATTTTGGGGAAGGGGAGAAAACCACAGCGGGAATACTCTCAGCTGACAGGATGACGCTGGTCCTCCACATGTCCCACACCAGATGACTCCGGTGCCACCACTGACCAGATCCATGCTTCAGGAGTGAGGGGAACCCTTATCAACCCCACCAGAGGGGGGCAAGCCCTGGGGTAGAACCAAGTGGTAAGGTACATCCTGGTAGAAGTCGGGGTGATGGGGCTTGGTTGGCCGGCATGATGAGGCTCTGCCAGATAAAGAGGATAAGCAAAGGTTGAAAAAAATATGTACCTTGTAGTCAACTCACCACCTGACAGGCAGCCAACCCAGTGTGCATAGCTGTCACAACCTGGCCACACTCAGGACGTAGTCTGCAACAGCTGGTTACCAAGTTTCTCAATCCTCAACACCTGTAAGGGCCCCTCTGTAGCCGCCACTACTCAGAAGTGATTCTCTTACCTGTGGACTTTCTTGGTCCATATTCCACCAGAGCCACTGCTCACACAGTTCCGTGCTCCTTACAAAAATAGCCTTCTGCCTGTCACTGCTTAAATAACACTTTACTTCTTAGAATATGGTAACGATCACCATCTATTTCCCCCTTCATTGACAGATTGTGGATTTGTCAATACCAACAGTTAACTATTCCTGCAAAAGATTCAGTCACAGAAGCATGAAGTATTTAACAATAGTATTTACTACTTCACAATATTTGCACAACGTTCAGGCTATCACTATACACAAAGACTATGTGAATTACAGGTCTACTAAATAAATTTAAAAGAAAGTGGTTTGCACACAGCAGAAGAAACATATAGAAAAACCCTTTCTATAGCTTCTTAACTCTTAGAAAGGTAGAAAGATTTCTTACTACACAGGATCTTAGTGAATCAGGGCAGACTCGAACCTCAGATGGTAACTGCTAGGAGTCCCAACTTGAGATGCTAGGGTCTGGTAAGTGCGACAGGGTTAAAAAGACCCTATCCCGTTTGTTATGCAGAAAGTTAAATGCAAAGATCTGTTCTATCCTCTCCTTTTCTGTCTCTTGTCTGGTTGCACAACCAAATGTTCTCGTGAAACCTAGGAACTGATCACTCTGAAGGACTCACGATTCTCCACCTATCACTATCTTTCTGCCTTTACCCACTGTTTCTGTCCTTCCCCCTTGCATATCTGCGGTTGTAAAAATATATGTGAATTTTTATGTGAAACTGGGATCCCTTGGTTTGAAATGTATATAGTTATGTTGTTGAAATGATTGCAAAAAGCTATTTGGAATTTAGGGGGTAAACCTGAGATGCAGTTTGAGCTCCTCTCAGGCTTGTTTGGAAACTCTTCTGCAGAGCTGTCAGCAGGAGGCCAGCTTGGGACACTGCTCTATTTGCAAGCCTGATCTGCAAAGAAACTGACAAGAACTCTGATGTACATGATTTTATGAGAAACAGGATGTCCCCGTAATGAGCTGAGGATGAAGAAGTTAATTGTCAGGCAAAGACTTGTTATAAAAAGAGCAGCAATATTTTTGCTAGAGACTTCTTGGAAATTGGAAAGAAACCCTCAGATGAAGGACTTTTGTTTTCTCTGTTTGTACTTTGTACACAAAGATCTGCAACAAGGTTGATACGCAAGGTGGGGTGGAAAGGATGAAAAGGGATTTGGCAAGGTTGGAGGAATGGTCAAATGTATGGCAGTTTAGATTCAATGCAAAGAAGTGCAAAGTAATGTACCTGGGAAACAAAAACCCAGAGGAAGAGTACCCAATGGGGGGTGAGATACTGACAACAAAAATGTAAAGGGACCTGGGGATAGTCATATCAGATTACCTAAAGGTGGGCCAGCAAAGTGAGAAGGCAGTAAGGAGGGTTGGGGGGATACAGGGATGCATAAGGAGAAGCATCACCAGTAGAAAATAGGAAGTTGTTGGCCCTCTGTACAGACAGTTGGTAAGATCACATCTGGAGTATTGTGTACAGTTCTGGAGACCCCATCTCCGCAAAGACATAGACAGGGTGGAGGCTGTCCAGAGGAGGCCAACCAAAATGGTGCAGAGTCTGCACCAGAAGACATAGGAAAAAAGACTAAAGGAGCTTAAGATGTATAGCCTCGAGGAAAGGAGGGAGGAGGGGACATGATAGAAACTTTCAAATTCTTCAAGGGAATCAACAAAGTCCAAGAGGGTAGCATCAGAAAAAGAGATGTGCAAGAACAAGGGGGAACAATTTGAAGATAGAGGGGGGGAACGGCTCAGAGGTAATGTGAGGAAGTATTTCTTCACAGAGAGGGTTGTAGAGGCATGGAACAGCCTTCCTGAGGAGGTCGTAGAGTCAAAAACAGTGGGGGAATTCAAGAATGCATGGGACAGACATAAGGCAATTCTAGTGGGGTAGGAGGAAATAAGCTGTTGGTTAACTAGATCTGCAGCTTATCCATTAGGTGGGCCAAGCGGTCCTTATCTGCCATCAAATTCTATGTTTACTGCCTTTGTATTTTGCTATCCAGAACAAGCTTCTTTTTAATTTTTATTCTATTATTACTGATAATAAAATGCTGCTTGTGAATTTTGTAACCGCTCCTAGTTTTCCTCTGCTTCCTGACTTATGCCTCAACGACAGAAAATCCTCAAAAACCTTTAACTGTCAGCTCCCTAATACTGCATCATCAAATATGTCACTCTAACGTCATGGAATTGACAAGTTCTTTGTCTCCTGATGGTCCTACCTCTCTAGAGAGAGCTAGCCTAAACCCAAATCTTGGTTTTTTTTTGTGGACTCAGAAACCCTCTCATTGTTCTGAACCTTGTCTGCTCCAGCAGGGGTTGCTGCATGGCCAGGATAGTTTTCTGACATGAAACACCCTGAACTCTTTGAACCTCCTTCCCTCATTCACTGACCTGGAGATCTTGCCATTAAAGAACAAAGGGGTTGTAATTACTTTTCAGGGGCAGCTGTTTTACCTCTGGCATCAGTTTCAAACTCATTTCACCACAGCAGACAGAGTTAATTTAATAGAAAACAAAAACACAGAAAAAAAATTACAAAATTGTTACAGCAGCGAAGACGTAATATGCTGTGACATCTGAGCGGAGGTCAAAAACCTTGCAGCTGCCGACAGTGTTACTGACCACATGGACCCTTAAAGATAGCGATACAGGTGGTAGCGCAGTGTGCACTGGGTCAACCAAGCAACAAATGATTTTTTTTTTCACTTTACATTTTATTGCTTTTATACAGTAATTTACATTTTACTGCATTTATACAGTAAACAAACTTACAAAAAAAGCTCCACATGGAAGAAGCTAACACATGCTCCTGTTTACATCTCTGGGTCCCCCTTGAAAATGGGCATCTAATGCTACTGTGTCCTACCTGGTTAACAAATTGCAAGTAAATAAAATCACAAGAGGATTCAATAAGCATCTATCCAGTTTAATTACAGCAGTGTGGTGGTGGTCCTTATGTAAAACTCAAGGAGTTAATACAGACAGGCCTGATATTATCACTGGGACTGGAACCAAAATGGAACAAATCTGTTATTCCAGTTGTTGTCTGCAGCCTATTACAGACTAAATGAGGTCCTTTAAAGTTAACTGAGTCAGGAATGCAGCTTATAAAGGAGATAAGAGACTAATATCAGTGTTAAATTAGGACATATTACAACAGCCCATAAGCAAACTGTATTAGTAACAATATGGAGCCCTGTGCAGTGTTCAGAGCAGACTCCCGAACTAGTAGAAGCAGTCTTCTAACAGTATTTTGAATATATTGCTCTAAGCCCATGCAAATGATATCTGGCAGTGATTAAGGGCAAGAAAGTCCATAAATGTCCTGGGGCTAGATTCACAAAACTTTGCCCCATTGCAAACTGGGTTTTACCTCCATGTATTCACAAAAGCCCAGTTTGCATCCGAAACCTGGGTTTGTGACGGGGCAAAGTTTTGAGGGGGCCACAATGCAAGGGCACCTGCATATCCGTGCAGTTCCATTCACAAACCATTTTCTCCATGCAAGGGCCATTTGCGAAGGTCCCTTGTGTGGAGAAAATACCGCCGAGCTAGACCTGGTGGTAAGCCCACGTAACCGTTATGGCCGGGGGAGGTGCTGAGGCACCCCTCACTGAACACTGTCCCTGTATTAAAATAAGTGACTTGCAGTGGTGGTATAGTGGTCCCTTCCTGTCCCCAAGAGTCTGCTGATTGCCGTCTGTTAGTTTCAAAAAAACCAAAAAGTACATTGTTCCTTGGTAGCAGTGGTTCCCACCACCTCACCTTGTTATTTGATTGCCATCCAAATAGTTTAAGAAATTAATCCTGGTAGTCTACTGGCCTTCCCCCGATGTCTGATCATCATCCCCGTATTGTGAAAACAAGATCCCCAGTAGTCTAGTGGTCCCTCCCCAAACTCTGATCGCCATTTCGTTATGAAATATCATTGCCCCTGGTAGTCTTGTGGCCCTCCCCCGATTGTCTGATTGTCATCCCGGTAGTCTAGTGGTCCCTCCCCCAATGTTCTGATCACCGCCCCCACATAAACAAAGTAATATCACTGGTAGTCTAGCGGTTCCACCTCCCACCTGCCTGATCCAGAACAGAAAAAGATCCCAGTGCCCATCCCCCCCCAATCATGATCTCTGTAGAAGCATATGAAATAGTTCCCTGGTGGTCAAGTAGCTCCCAACCCCCCCATCCAGTAACTGAGTGACCCAACGCCCCAGTCCTACCCCATACAGACCCCCAGCCGGCAACCAGTATAGCCATCCTCTCACCACCACAGCTGGCAGTCCACTACTCTCCCAATGAGTGCCTACTGTATACAGTATGTGCTCATTGACACTGATTGACAGTCTAAACACATGTATTTTAAAGCAGCAGTACAACGAAAAGCGTTTTTGCAAAACAGTTTCAACTACAGTTACTAAAAATATTAGCATACCTGTCAACTCTGCTTTTCTAGGAACCTCCTATGTTGTGCACCATACGTTCATTTTATACAGTAGTCTTGAACCTAACCATTATCAGGTTTTTCACTCTGGTACTTCTAAGGCAAATGTGGTGGCCACCTTTTTTCTTGAGAAAAAAATAAATATAAACATTAGTAAACTACTCAAATAGTAGAACTAGAAAATGTTGACACCAAATAAAACTGGAAGATGTCTGAAATTTATTATAGTGAAAAAAGGCAGGCTCACATTTTTTTGTTCATTTTCATTGCACTGCTGTGCTAGGTAGTGGCTTGAACATTTCCACAGACTGAACCTGGTGAATAGGAAGGGACTGACCATTCCAGAGCATAGGGGACTCAAACCACTGTCCAGCAGTCTTTAGGTTCAATTTCAGAACAGTACGGAGGTTAGCATTAGCAACATGGTCAACAATCTAATGGGAAGCCAAAGAAGATTCTTCAACACTGTGGTAATATGTTTCCCAGAAGTGCTGGAGACCATTCTTTCTGCAACATTATTTATTGAAGTTTCTGCAAGGAAAAATTTAATAAACCAGAAAGTAAAGCATTACAATAAGCAATGTGTACTGTTGTAAACGGTGGGACTAGGGATTCCTTTAAGAATAAACTGGATACATTTTAAAGGGACAGCTGAATTTTGGGCTATGACCACTGAGAAATGGCAAGCCAACAAATGGGCCTAAAGCCTTCTGCAGCCTATATGTTATCCTATGGTCCCTGTGAATGTGTGATATTTATTTTTCAATTATTGGATTTTTATAACTGGCTAGGCCCACTGAGACCAGTAGTCCCCTTTTCAGGGACGACCCAGAGTTAATTACATACAGCAGAGCATATAATTGTACAGGCATTACAGAGACAAGATTAAGTGTATAAATACTGCACATAGCACTCTCAGTAATTAGTTATTCTAACACATTACACTAATGGAAGAGATACAATCAGCCACAGGAAAATATTTGTGCAGGACAAGATTGAACAACAGCAAGTGGAATACCATCAGCAATATCAAGCGTACTGACCACAGCCAAGAAGATAAGCCTTAAAGGGGAACTACAGTCAAAATTTGCAAAAACATACTGTATGTTGTAGAGAGTGTTTTCATTTGTAAGTGTAGTCCCAGTGTATTCGTCCCTTTGTTTGCCATTTGGTATTTTCCTGTTAGTTTTATGGCCCCTGGGGATCTTCATATTTGAATATTTTATTGCTTTTTGTTTCCTACAATGCCTCCTGTCCCATGTGACAGTGATGTGTCCAGGACCATTGATTCAGAGAGTAATAGCTGCTGAAGCAGCAATCTGCTGTTAGGAGCCTCATATTCTGGTTTCAACTAAATAACTCCTTGTAATCCAAACTTTTTGTTTTCTAGGTATATGGTTAGGTCTAGCCAGCTGGAGTGAATGTTTTGTTTTTAATGCTTTTCATTTAGTTAAACTACATACAACCATAAAAAGGTACACAGATCACCCAAGGTCACAATGCTATAATTAGTGAAGACTTTAACTGTTTCTTTACAGAGTTACTCACTCAATTATCCCTCAAGCATTTGGCATCTGTAAAAGTAGCCTTCATTAGAGCTACCTGGACAGTGAGAGTTACTTAAAGAGCACCTTTCATGAAGGTCCAGAAAGTTACATCTTATAGTCATTATATGCAGTACTAGACCTGAAAGGGTGTGTGCATTTGTTATTTTTGGCCAAGATTTACTCTGCCTTCCATAATTTGGATTTTTTTTTAGCATTGCTTTATCCCTGTTGCACTTGCCTTTGCTGTTCAGCTGCTGGCTCCTAGTGACATCATTACAGGGCAGATAAGTGACTCACACTGTGCAGTACAGTGCAGTCACAGCAGTTTTACAAGGGAAAGCTACCAATGCTCAATGCACATACTGTGTTTCCCCCTTCCCCAAGACACCCTGTTAGCAATGCATTATGCCAAAATCAAATACCTTGTCAATATGTTTTTGGTAAAATTGACTTACTTCTGCCTCTGCAACAAAGTATGGGGACTGAGAGAAGATAGAGTTGCTGTAAGCACCTTTCCCAGTCCTTTTGACTTTCATGCATAAATTACCCCATTTTGTGAAAGACAGGACATGTAACTTACAAGAACAGGAAGCAGAGTTTCAACTGCTAGGAAAATACATCTTATAAAAGAGAGCAATATTTTGTTGAGATAGATTGAGATTAAAAGAGCACCTTTCCCAGTGTTTTGACTTTCATGCATAAATTACCGCTTCTTACATTGATTCTCAAATTGCATTTCATTACTGTCCGCTGCAGTTTGTTTTTTTATTCTGAGCTGTTAAAAACTGCAGGGTGTACCAGAGCTTCTGTAGCAAGTCTGGTGTTTCTGTGTACCCAGGGCTGTACTGCTCACATTACTATATGGCAGAGGAGTGACACACACAAGTCAATTTTACAAAAAAACTTACTGACAAGGAATTTGGATTTTGGCATAATGCATTGCTAACAGAGTGTCTTGAGGAAGAGGGAACTCAGTACTGTATGCACATTGAGTACTGGTAGTTTTCTTTTTCGTGACTGCACTGTACTACACTGCACAGTGTGAGTCACTCCTCTGCTCTATAGTGACATCAGCAGTACAGCCCTGGGTCCACAGCAACACCAGGCTTGCTATAGAAGCTCTGGTACAACCTGCAGTTTTTGGTAGCTCAGAATGCAAAAACTAACTACAGAGGACAACAATGAAACAATTCCAGACTCAATGCAAGAAGGGCTAATTTATGCACGTAAGTCAAAAGGACTGGGAAACGTGCTCTTTAAAATCAGAGCTTTACTGCTGTATTTTTTTTTTGAACTCTGTTTTTGCCTCCAGCCTGTGGAACTCTCTCGGGCATCCTGCATTGCCCCCGACTCTACCTCCGTGCCTGAGTGGCCTCCTGAATCCTGGCACCAGCCTGGCTATCCTCCCAGCTCTGAGCCCCCCCAGTGTAGGGCCACCCTATCTACCCAGGGCGCTCTATCTGTAAATTCGGGCCGGGCTGGGCTTGGCCCAGGTAAGGAGTGCCACCGGCGATGGAGTGTGGTCAGGTGGATGCAGGTGCCGTCGCCTATCCACAAGCTGGGTATTTTTCTTTGGTTCCCCCCTCATTACACCCTCCCTTTCCCTGGTGGAGTCCCGACATGCAATGACACCAGGGAACATCTTGCCATGACTCCGCAACCCTCTATTTTGGCCCTGAAGCATTACGGTACCTTTGGTCTCCACTAGAGGTCACCGCAGTGCCAGGCATAGTCCCTGGCCCCCCACCCCGAGGAAGGATAGCTGTCCTCCAGACGCTCAATCCTTCCTCTGCCCTGCCAACTCCTGGTGATCCAGGCTCGTTCCCGAACCCAGGTCGCTGGCGTGGTGCAAGGTGTGGCATCCAGTGCCTCGACCCTCAGTGCCATCGGGCCGACTACTTTACTGCTGTAAACATGACAAAAAAAACTGCTCTTGTTGAATTAATGGTCACAGACATATAACTGTGACATGGGAGAAGTTAAGCATTGTAGGAAAAAGAGCAATAACAAATGCGAACATGGAGATCCTTAAGGGCCATAAAACTAGCGGGCAAATTTAGAACAAAATCCTTACAGGAAACAAAGGGAAGCTCAAGCTTTGACTACACCTACAAATCAAAACACTTTACACAACATATTTCTTTGTAAAGTTTGACTTTGGTTCCCCTTTAAGATGCTTAAAGGTAGCAGGAGAAGTGCAGTTCTAGATCATGGAAGGAAGCTTGTTCCAGAGGTTAGGGACTATGTTGGCAAAAGACCATCTTCCTGAGGCAGATTTTGCCCTGGGAACCATTGGAGCACTGCTGGCGGACGACCGGCCTGGAGGCGGACAAGCTGACCCTGCGCGCTCACTATGGTGAGTACCAGGGGGCAATCAACCATAAGAAGGCAGAGTTCCTGTCCAGGGAGATTGCTGCCAGGAAGAATCAACCAACTGTGCTCTTTCGGACTGTAAGGCTGTTAAATCCAGCCTGCCTGCTGCCGAAAAAAGTATTTTCTAATGCTTTATGTGAATAGTTTGCTCGGTTCTTCTTGGACAGACTGTCCGCCATCAGGCAGGGAATTCCGCCCATGAGCCAATCCTCAACCAACAGTGATCACCTTGGGCAATCGAAGAGTGCTCCATCTGGTTGAGGGAGAGTTTAGACCAGTGGAGGTGGCTGAGGTCATTGAGGTTACTTCCAATCTAAGGCACACATATTGTGAACTGGACCCAGTGCTGACACGTCTCTTGATGGGATGTGTCAACTCTGTTGGCCCGGTGTTTGACTTTATTGCCCGGTGCTCCTTGTCAGAGGGGATCTTCCCAGATGCCTTGAAGGAGGCACTAGTGAGACCCCTTCTGAAGAAACCATTTTTGGACCCCGACGTCAAGGCAAATTACTGCCCTATCTCCAACCTTCCATTCTTAGGTAAGGTTGTTGAGAAGATTGTGGCGCCTCACTTGGAGGAGCACCTCATGGCCTTTGATCTATATGAGCCTCTCCAGTCTGGGTTTCGGGCAAGGCATAGCACAGAAACTGCATTAGATCGGGTGCACAATGACCTTCTCAGGGCAAGCGATCAAGGGGAGGGGACAATTCTCGTTCTCCTTGATCTCTTTTCAGCTTTTTACACAGTGGACCATTGTGTGTTACTTGACCACCTGAGGGAATTTTGTGGACTTGCTGGCACAGTCATCTGCTGGTTTGAGTCCTTTCTCACAAACAGGAGGCAAAGGGTAGTGATGGGGATTTTCTCCTCCTCCTATAGCCTCCTGTCTTGTGGAGTACATCAGGGTTCGGTCTTGTCACCAATGTTGTTCACTATGTGCATGCTGCCCCCTGGGAAGGCTCATTAGGAAGTACAGCTTGGGTTTTCATTGCTATGCCGATGATACCCAGCTGTATCTTTCCTTTGCCCCTGGGACAACTGCCTTGCTGAAATAAATGACTGGATGGCCTCCAGTTGGTTGCGACTGAACTCCAACAAGACGGAGGTACTTGTAGTGAAGTCAAACAGAGGGCATGATAGAATGGCCTCAGGCACAGAGACAGGACTTGTGCTGGGATCTGTACCTTTGAAGGCCTCCTCTAGGGTCCGTGATCTAGGTGTTATTCTGGACAGTGGACTAACACTTGAGGCTCAGGTGTCGGTCATTGTCTATACCAGTTTTTACCACCTGAGCAATGTCGCCAAGATTAAGCCCCTAGTTCCGCCCCTGGACCTCCCTACCTTAGTGCATGCCTTTGTGATGTCACGGCTGGATTACTATAATGCACTCTACCTCAGGGTCTCAGGAGGTACCCTCCACCGGCTTCAGCTAGTGCAGAATGCAGCTGCCAGGTTGTTCACGGGGCAGTCTAAATACTGTCATGTCACCCCGGTGCTGCGTGAACTGCACTGACTTCCAGTCAGGTGGAGGGTCCTCTTTAAGGAGGGCCTGCTCACCTTTAAGGCCCTACATGGCCTGGGCCCTAGTTACCTGGCAGACCTTCTTACACCTGCTACCTCAGTCCCCTCCCTTCGTTGCTCCTCGCGATTCTCAGGACAAGGCTAAAAATGGCTGGCAACAGAGCCTTTAGTGTCGCCGGCCCTGTCCTGTGGAATTTGCCTCCTCCATCTATAAGGGAGGCCCCCTCAGTGGAGGCATTCAGGGCACACTTAAGACCTTCGTTTTTAGGCAGGCTTTTCCTGACCCTGTTTTATAAATATTGCCCTGTTCTGGCTATTTATATTGCATTTCCCTGATGTCCTTCTATTTATTCACTAAGTTTTTATTTATTGTATTTTAAATTATTTTTGCTATTTATTGATGAGTTTTCTTTTGTTGGTTTGTTTTAATGAACAGTGCCCACAGCCTCAGGGATTGGGCGTCTTTAAATCAAATTAGCCTTGCCTTGCCATTAGTAGGATGGTGGTAGAGGAATCTCCTCTGGAGTTTAAGAGCAAGAATGTCTTTAACACTAGGTGGGGTAGAGATATTCATTGTTTCATAAAGAAGGCACAGCAAGGGATGACACAGTTTCTCTTCTAGAGAAGGACAATTTAGTGTGGAGAAGACCCTGCAATAGTGCTCCTTGCTAATTGCACCTGCTGCAAATCATCTGATCCTGTTGTAGAGGATTTTACACCTGTTCAGTTTCTCTTAAGGAGGACAGGACTGGGGTAGCAAACAACAAAACTGGATACTGTTGGAAATAGCCTGGCATGCCTCTTTTGTAAAGTAACTCCTAAGCCTATACAACAGCCCCCATTCCCAATGGAGGACTTTTGTCACATACTAAACATGAGGCCTGAGAGACAGCTCTTAATCTAATTGTATCCCCAGGTACTTCAGTGAACTGACTTCTACATGAGCACTTTCAGAGGTCTACAACCTGAGCAGTCCTTGCCTCTCCAAACCTAGTTGTCTGGCACCAAAAACAACACTTTGCAGTTTGTTTTTTAATTAGAGTTTAGGTTTTGCTTATTCATCAGAAACTGTTTTCAGGTTGTCCAAATCTCCCTCAAAACAAAGACGTTACAATGATTTATTTATTTCAAATGTTTAACCACTAAAGACATACTGAACTGATAAGAGCTCATTCCCAGATTTGTCCTGGGAGGAGGGGTGAAGGAAGAAAATACAACAAGGTACAGTAAAGGAAGAAAAAAAGTACATAACAGAAATGCATCATTAAGAAAATGTCAGACAACAGAGTGCACCAGTATTAAAATAAACAAGTCAGGCATGCACCACCTCAGATAAATGAACACCAAGCTCCAGACATGAATAGCTATGTTGTCATTTTATTAAAAGTGATAATCACACATTGTGTAAAATGCAGACATAAAAAACATGCCCACCTGACAGGTTTTGAACCAGCTGGTCCTTTATCACAGTGCACCAGTAGGAGCAAGAAAAAATACATACTTTGCACTATCTAGCAACTGGAGGCTATGTGGGGAACCATGGGCCCACCACATATACATACATACCGTGGTCCTGCCTGGTCTTGTGGCCATTCTTTCTGTCACTATTAAGAAGAAATGAAGTTGGTTAGAAGACCATTCCCCTTGCCATGGAATTGTTCCTCTTACATCAGCTCCCACGTGAGTTCTGCAACCCTATCATCAGGTGCCTACAGGGCATCATACTTACTGCAGGCAAAAAAAAAACATTACTAGGGCCGGGTTACCTCTCATGTCCCAACCCTGTCTGCATGGCACTCTAGAGTAAAACAGATCTACAGAATGGAGAAAATAACACACTGACTGAACGATAAAACTGAGCTCTGATCCTTGCGCTTGAACAGGTGGCTGCTGCACATGCTAGGGAAAGATGGTGAGTTTGTCCCATTAAGGCCTCTGACAAAATTGCCTACACTACCTCCCCCCCCAAAAAAAAACAGTGGGGCCACACATCCACCACCAATCTGGAAACTCCTCTAAGTTAGATAAATATTGCACTTAAACACAGTAGCAGTGGAACAGTCACCAAAAAAGGGCAGAACAGAATGGGAGGACACCAATGTAAATTAGACTGAAGCAAGCTGTGGAGGTTTGAATTCAGGGACAGTTGCAGGAGGGAGATGTAAAGTTATGAAGAAGAGACTTAAAGAGGAAGAAGCATAGTGGATAGGCACGGGAGAGAGGATCCGAGTTCAGGGAAATGGTATGAGAAGGTAGCTTGGCCAGCAATAGATTTCCAGTGGGGGGTAGAAAGGGTCTGGAAGACAGTGCTACATAGTGGGTAGGAGGTAATAGGGAAGTAGAGGAGCGAGGAAAGGTGGGAGGGAGCCAAAGCAGAATTTGGATACAAAGGAGGAACAATAGGCAAGGCCCCTGGCATTAAGAGAGAGAAGGGAAAATGAGGAGCATAGAGAGCAGTGGTGGATGTAAGGAGGACAATCCAAAGCAAATCGACAGAAGGAGTGAAAGAGGGGAGCCAATCTAGCAAGGGTTGATTTGGAAGTGGCACTGTAAACTATGTCACTGCAGTCAAAGATGGAGTGGCTCATCTTCAGTACAATCAACTGGGGGAGGGAGGGGAAAGGGCGGTAAGGTGCCTGCTCGGCACCATGGCTTGGAGGGACAGGAAATGAATCCTCAGGACTGTGGGAGCAGCTGCAAGTGGGAGTGAGATGGATGTCATTATTCAGCTAGGGACAAATGACCTGGCTGAGAATGGGATCAGAGCAGTGCAACAGGAGTTTGTGGAGTTGGGGAGGAGCCTTAGACAAGTAGCACACACAGTAACTTTCTCGGAGGTGCTACCTGTCTATGGCATGGATGAGGCTAGGGTTCTCCGCACCATGGGATTCAATGACTGGTTGAAAAACTGGTGCAGAGCTCAGGGATTTGGCTTCACTGGGGACTGGGACTCCACCTGGAGGGATGCAGGCCTGTACAGGCACGATGGCCTGCATCTATCCAGGAGGGGAACCAGGATCCTAGGTGATAAGTTTAAATGCTTCATTGGCAAGCATTTAAAACTAGCCAAGGGGGGAGGCGCTGAAAAGGAGAAGGGAAATTGTAACCCCCCACAAAAAAATCAGGGTACTTAATGAGGTAAACACCAAGATAGAGCAGTCGATAGGGAGAAGGCCGGGGGTAAATGGAGAAAAAGACAAAGGCAGTTAGGACAGGGATGGGGAAAAAAGAAATAAAACCATAAAAAATGGAGTGTAATGAGTACCAATGCCCGTAGTCTAGGTAAAAAAAGCTCCCCCGAAATGGTGGCCTTGATGGAGGAGGGATGCCTGGATATCGTGGCAGTCACAGACACATGGTACACAAAGAACCATGACTGAGATGTCCACATACCAGGGTACACAATCTACAGGAGGGACAGGGAGGGAAGAAGAAGAGGAGGAGTAACTCTCTGTAAGGGAAGGGATCAAAGCAACAGAACTAAAGGGTAAACAGAGAGGAGGCACTGTGGGTCACCCTGGAGACTGGAAATGACACCACAATCCGCACAGGGGTTGTACACAGACCCCCATCTCAGGGGGAGGAAATGGACAAGGAAATGATAGAAGGCATCCTTGGGATGGCAGAGAAAGGGGAGATATTGCTGATGGGGGACCTGTATATGCCAGATATTAACTGAAGCACCTTTGCAGCAGCCACATCCAAGAGCAGGGCCATTCTAGATGCCCCACAGGGGGCATGCCTCAGACAGCTATTGTGGAACCCACTCGGGAGGGAGCAATCTTGGACCTTGTACTCTCAAATGGAGATGGAGACAGGATCTCCGATCTTGAAGTTAGTAGCCATCTGGTAACAATCGACCACCAAACAGTGTGGTTCACGATAAACTTAGCTGTAGAGTCAAGCCATACAAAAGTGAAGGTACTGGACTTCAGGAGAGCTGATTTTGTCAAAATGGGAGTGTGCCTCAGAAAAGCATTAGCAAACAGGCAAGAAGGTAGGGTGGAGCAACAATGAGGAAACATCAAAACCGCCATCACAGAGGCAACAAGCCTTTGTGTGAAGCAAATAAATCAAAACAAAAGAAAAAAAAACACTGCGGTTCTCAAAAGAAGTGGCATGGAAGGTAAGGGAGAAAAATATAGCATTCAGGAAGTAAAAGGAAACACAGAAGGAGCAGGACAGAGAACTGTACCAGTTAAAGCAGAAGGAAGCGGGGAAGGCAGTCAGAATAGCTAAGGCCCAAACCGAGGAAAAGATTGCCAACTCACTTAAGAAGGGGGATAAAACCTTTTATATGTACATTAGGGAGCAAAGAAAAACTAAGGCAGGGATACTGAGGCTGAATAAAGAGGAAGGTGGTTGGGCAGAGAGCGACAGTGAAAAAGAAGGGATACCGAGTGAATATTTCTGCTCAGTATTCACAATGGAAAAGCATGGGGAGATACCTAATCCAATCGATAGAAGCACTCTGGAAGAAAGGGTTCTGAAAGAACTCTTAAAACTGAAGGTGGATAAAGCAATGGGGCCTGATGGGATTCACTCCAGAATTCTAAAAGAACTAAGGAAAGAACTAGTAATACCACTGACTACCCTTTTTAATAAATCATCGAAGGATGATGTGGTACCTGAGGACTGGAGGAGGGCGGATGTGATTCCCCTTCACAAAAGTGGGAGCAAGACAGAGGCAGAAAACTACAGACTTGTCAGTTTGACCTCAGTGGTAGGGAAAATGATGGAATCACTTCTGAAGGAAAGAATTGTTGACTACCTAGAGGCCAGTAGGGAATAGGACCCAAGGCAGCATGCATTCACAGCAGGAAGGTCATGTCAAACAAATCTAATTGATTTCTTTGACTGGGTGACCAAAGTAGCAGACCAGGGAGGGGCTGTGGACATGGCCTACCTAGACGTTAGCAAGGCAATTGACACAGTCCCTCACAAAAGATCAATAAACAAATTAGCCAACCTGGGAGTGGGTCCCAGGGTGGTAGCCTGGGTAAAGCACTGGCTGGACAACAGGATACAGTGGGTAATAGTAAATGGAGCCCACAGTGAAGAAAGGAGGGTTACTAGTGGTGTACCACAGGGTTCAGTACTGGGGCTGATCCATTTTAATGTCTTTATAAGTGACATTGCAGAGGGACTGGAAGGGAAAGTATGTCTCTTTGCAGACGACAGAAAGATCTGCAACAGGGTTGATGCAAAAGGTGGGGTGGAAAGGATGAAAATAGACTTGGCAAGGTTGGAGGAATGGTCAAATGTATGGCAGCTTAGAGTCAACGCAAAGAAGTGCAAAGTAATGCACCTGGGAAACAAAAACCCAGGGGAAGAGTACACAATGGGCGGGGGGTGAGATACTGACAACAACAAAAATGGAAAGGGACCTGAGATTGTCATATCAGACAACCTAAAGGTGGGCCAGAAATATGAGAAGGCAGTAAGGAGGGCTGGGGGGGATATTGGGATGCACAGGGAGAACCAACACCAGTAGAAAACAGGAAGTTGTTGGCCCTCTGTACAGACAGTTGGTAAGCCCACATCTGGAGTACTGTGTACAGTTCTGGAGACCCCATCTCAGCAAAGACATAGATAGGGTGGAGGCTGTCCAGAGGAGTGCAACCAAAATGGTGCAGGGTCTGCACCAGAAGATATATGAAGAAAGACTAAAGGAGCTTAAGATGTATAACCTTGAGGAAAGGAGGGACATGGTAGAAACTTTCAAATACCTCAAGGGAATCAACAAAGTCCAAGAGGGTAGAATCTTTCAGAAAATGAGATGTGCTAGAACAAGACACAGTTTGAAGACAGAGAGGGGAAACGGCTCAGAGGTAATGTGAGGAAGTATTTCATCACAGAGAGGGTTGTAGATGCATGGAACGGCCTTCCTGAGGAGGCTGTAGAGTCAAAAACAGTGGGGGAATTCAAGAATGCATGGGATAGACATAAGGCAATGTTAGTGGGGGGGTATGTTGGTTAACTAGGATCTGCAGCTTATCCGTTAGGTAGGGAAATGGACAGACTAGGTAGGCCAAGCGGTCCTTATCTGCCATCAAATTCAATATTTCATTGCAAGCAGGAAGCAGGATATGAATTTTGTTGCTATAAAGTGTACCAAGTTTTGATGGCGCTTAAGGTGCATAGCATCAATGTGTGCAGAGAAATCAAGAGGGTGTTCAAGACAGACCACATTAAAGGAGGGGGCATCCTATACTGCTTCACCATTGAAGGTAAGGAATCATGAGAGCCGGGAGGGTCTGGTGAACCTCTGCCAGGAGCCAAAGGTCATGGAAACAGTTTTCTTGGCATTGAGGGACAGTTGGTTTGACCAGAATTCACAATGAATACTGTATTGTCAAAGTCCAGTTGTAACTGGGCAGTAAGGTCAGAGGCACAGAGCATTGTATCATCAATGTGAACAATCACAGAGAGTAGGGAGGTCATTCAGGAAAATGGAATGGGGCCAAAGACAGACCCCTGTGGGATGCCTGAGCAAATGGGGAGAGGGGGATAGGGTGCTTTCAGTCTGGACAATTTCAGACCTGCCCTCACGGTAGGAGTGGAACCAACTGACTGAGAAGGCAGAGAGGCCCACTGCCATAAGCTTGTCCAGGAGGAAAGGGTGAGCAACAATGACAAAGGCTTTGGCCAAGTCAACAAAAATGTCAGAGGTGATCTGACCCCAGTCCATACCTAAAAAAATAAAGTCAGTGAGCTGGAGGGAGGAGGTAGATGTGGACTGCGATTTCCTGAAACCAGACTGAAAAGGAGTAAAGAATGAGGAATTAAGAAAGGAGGAAAACTGTCAGAAAATAATGTGTTCTGAAGTTTAGCTAGAGTAGGATGCAAATAGATAAAATGGTAATTACCTGGGCAGGAGGGATTGCCCCCTTTAAGGAGGGGAAAGACAGTAGCCTGCTTCCAGGAATCAGGGTCAGTGAAAGAGGAGAAAGAGAGATTTTTAATTTTTTTTTTAAGTCTTTTTTCCTCCGGTCACAGCTCGAGGGAACTCTCTCAGGCAACCTGTCCTTGTGCCTGCCTGCCTGAGGTCCTTTGCAGTTTGGTGCCCTCTCCCCCCCATTGCCAGCACCCTGGTTTAACCCGCCTGGGGAGGGTAGCCCAACTCCTGCCTTGGGCTCTCTTAGTAAGCAGACTCTGGCAGTGGGCAGGGCCCAGGTCGAGGAGTGAAGAGGCTTGGCCGAGTCAGACCTGGTGCTGGGCATGGCAGATGGGTGCCGTCGCCTATCCCTGAGAGCCGGGTTTTTCCTTTGTTCTGTCCCTCCCCCCCCGCATCGCACCCCCAACACTTGGTGCACAGCAACCCTGCCAGCGTCAGGCATGCTGTTCGTGCTGCCCGCACTTCTGCTGCACCCCGATCTCCATCAGGGCTGTGGCTTCCAATACCCTGCCCCGGCACAGGAGCTTCGGCTGGGCCGATCAATTCTCCTTGCCGACCGTGCCCGAGCTGTTCTCAAACTCAGGTCGCCAACGTGGCACGAGTTGTGGTGTCCAGCACCTTAACCCTCAGCGCCACCGGCCCAGGCTGAAAAAGAGAGATTGAGAAGGGTAATAGGGAAGGCAATAATAATAGAAATAGGGTAAATTAATAGGGAAAACTATAGCAGCATGGCTTCTGTGGAGTACAGCATCATCCACACATGCTGTACCTTTACACCGCCATGGTTACCTGATATATCATTTACAAATAAGAACAACAATGGACCCAATATGAAACCTGAGAAACACCATCATATATATATGTATAACAAATGGCCAGGGGGAGGAAGCTTATCGACACAGAGAGAGAGAGAGAGAGAGAGAGAGAGATATTATATCTATATATCTATCTATATCTATATCTATATCTACATCTATCTATATATATATATATATATCTATATATCTCTATATATCTATCTCTATATATCTCTATATCTATCTATCTATATCTATCTCTCTCTCTCTATATCTATCTATCTATCTATCTATCTATCTATCTATCTATCTATCTATCTATCTATCTATCTATCTATCTATCTATATATATATATATATATATGTGTCGATAAGCTTCCTCCCTCCGGCCATTTGTTTTTGTTCAGACAGGTAGTTCTTGAACCAAGAGCAAGAGAGTTGTTCCAAGACACAGCTTTAGCCTGACTAGCAGAAGTTCACGATTTACCAAGTCAAAAGATTATTAGGTCAACAAAGATGGCTCCTGCTGCTTGATAGTAGGCTATGGCACTGAAGATATCAGTAGACACAAAATGTAAATAGCCGTGCCATGATTTTTTTCTAAAACCATGCTGGACATCAGTTACCAGACCTCATGATTCAAAGAATTATTGCAGTTGGTTATGTACCAGTCTCTTTGATTTTTACCAAGGAACGAAGTATTGAAACAGGATGACAGTTTTCAAATGGTTTCTTGACTCTCTGTCTATGATCTGGCACACCCAGTGCCAATTTTCCTTTTTCAGCAATAGAGTCCTAGAGTAGGGACATGTTGAACAGACTGCTAAGAGAAGAGGCAAGGATATAACAAATGTATTCACTAGCATCTTCGCATTTTGGTTTTGGAAATTGTTCTCAAATGGAAAAAGAAAAAATTACTTACTATAGTAATCTTGTTTCTTCCAAGGGAATCTTTACTGTATTCTGACTAATGTAGTTAACCATCACCATTCAACTGCCACAGAGAGAAATGGGTTAATAGAACCTATGCTAAAAGTGGAACGTTGATAGGTTCGAGCTCAGTTTTCAAACCACTGTTCTGGTGCATTCTATATAACCGTCGGATTCTTATGAAGCATATCCAAAAAAAAATAATATATTTTATGTTAGCCTAAATAACTATTGCACCCATTGAAGACCAATCCTCCCAATGAATGAGGGCATTAAAAGACTCAAGTCACAGATTCCCAAAGACAAGTAACCCAACAATTTCAACAACATATCAGCTGGAGTGCAGTGCCCTCAGGTTTTGCTAGGGTATATATAGGCTCAGAATATAGTAAAGACTCCCTTGAAAGAAACACAATTACTGTAGTAAGTCATTTTTTCTTCAAGCCCCAGGAAATCTTTACTGGATTCTGACTACTGCAGATTACTAAGCGGTACCTTTGGTGGTGGGCTTAGAATCTACTTAGGAAAGAGGCTCTGCAGCACTGCTGTGCCAAACGTGGCATCACTTCTAGCCTGAGTGTCCAGGCAGTAGGTAAAGGTATGAACGGTTTTCCTGATGGCTGCTTTGCAAATTTCCAACAAAGGAATGTCTCTTGCAGCTGCTATAGAAGCAGCTGTACCTCTTGTGGAGTGGGCCCTGAGACCCGCTGGGGGCTCCTTGCCCAGCATTCCATAGCAAAACTGAATGCAAGCCACAATCCAATGTGCAATAGTCCTTTTTGGGACTGGCTTGCCCTTCTCCACTTCTCCATAGGTGAGAAAAAGCAGAGTATTCTCATTCCTCTGGCCTTTTGTGTGGTCCAAATAATAACTGATAGCCCTTTTTACATCTAGACTATGCAGCCTGCATTCCCCTGAACTGGAATGGTCAGTGAAAAAAGACAGGGTAATAGACTGGTTGATATGGAAGTCAGATGCCACTTTGGGGAGGAAGCTTCTATTGGTTCTGAAGACTACTTTGTCCCTGTGAACTGAAATGTAGTTAGCTATATGGACAGAGCCTGCAGTTCAGTAACCTTCTAACAGAGGTGATAGCAACTAAGAAGACTGTTTTCCATGCCACATAGTTGAGGTCTGCTGAGGATATGGGCTCAAAAGGGGGCTGTATTAGCTGTGCAATGCAAACATTTGGGTCCCAGAAGGGACTTGGTTCCCTGTGAGGGGGGTGCATGTGAAGCAAACCCTTGAAGAACTTTCTGAAAATCAGATTAGAGGCTAGGGAAGAGCCCTTACCTGCCGATAGATAGGCTGAGACAGCTGCCAAGTGCACCTTGAGGATAGATGACAAAAGGCCTAGAGAACGAAGATGGGCCAAGTAATCCAACAGGCTGACAGTCCAGCTTGCTGAGGATCTATAGTCTTTTGCTGGCACCAAATGGAAACCATTTTCCACTTAGAAGTGTAAGTTTTTCTGGTGGAGGATTTACTAGAGACCCTGATAACTTCCAGGACCCCTTCAGACAGATGCAAGCTGGCATACTCTAGGTCCTCAAGAGCCAGGCCATGAGGCTGAGGGACTTGAGCTTGGGGTAGAGGATTCTCCCCTGGGAGGACTTTAACAGGTTGTGCCTCCTGGGGAGGCATATCAGTTTGGATGTTGACAGGGACAGGAGCATCGAGTGCCAAGGCTGCCTGGCACAGTCTGGAGCTATGAGGATCATCATTGCTGGCTGGGACCTGAGCTTGGTCAGTACTCTGTCCAGCAAAGGGAATGGAGGAAAAGTGTACAGTAACTTCCCTGTCCAATTCAACAGAAATGCATCCAGTGGCACTGTGCCCAATGTAGGAGGCCTGCAGCAGAACTGTGGCAAGTGGTGATTGTCCTGGACTGCAAAGAGATCTACCTCTGGAGTGCCCTACCTCCTGAAGACAGACTGCAGGATCTGTCTGTTCAGGGATCACGCATGGAGGTTTTGGTTGATCCTGCTCAAATCATCTGCCAGGATGTTGTCCTTCCCTGGCAGATGAACCACCAAAAGAGAAGCTCTGATGGAGTAGGCTAGGCTCCAGATTTTCATCGCCTCTGTGCATAACACAGTGGACCTTGTACCCCTTGCTTGTTTATGAAGTACATGGTGGTTGTACTGTCTGTTCTGACTTGCACAACCTTGCTTTGAACCACTGTGGCAAAGGACTGAAGGGCCAAAAAGAGTGCCCTGAGTTCCAACAGGTTTATGTGCAGCAGTGACTCTTGCTGTAGCCATGTGCTGTGTGTTCTCCTAGGTGGGTGCCCCAGCCTAGGAGGGAGGCATCAGTTGTCAACACCACTGTTGGGGACTGCTGCAGGACTGGGACCCCCTCTCTGAGGCTGTCCTTTTCCTGCCACCATTGAAGTATCCCTGTGACTGGTATCAGCTTTGACAGGGGATCTCTTTTTTTGAGACCAGTAAGACCTGAGGTGGAACTGTATGCCCCTCATTTGGAACCTGGCTTCTGGCACTGTTGCTGTTGAGGCTGCCATATGGCCTAACAGTTGCAGGAATTGCCTTGCTGATCTGGGGGTGTGAAGCTGGAAAGAACTTGCCAGCTTTACCAGGCTGTCCACTCTCCCTTGAGGGAAGAAGGCCTTCCTCTTGCTGTGTCCAGTTCTGCTCTTATGAAGTCCAAAAGCTGGACTGGTTGCAGGACTGACTTTTTCAGATTCACCAAGAAGCCCAGAGACTGCAGGATGGCTTGCGTGAGAGCCAATGCATCCCTTATCTGTTGGGGCTGCTTCATGACTAGCCAGTCCAGGTAAGGGGATACTGTCACCCCTTGTTCTCTCAAATGAGCCACCAACACAGCCAGGCACTATGTGAAGACCCTTGGGGCAGAGGTCAGACCGAAAGGCAGGACTCTGAACTGGTAATGACCTGATGGCAATTTGAACCCGAGGTATTTTCTGTGGGAGTGCCTGATGAGAATGTGGAAATAAGCATCCTAGAGGTCCAGAGATGATAACCAATCTCCCTGCCGAGGGTGGGGAGAATCATTGCCAAAGTGACCATTTTGAATTTTGGCTTTGTCAGATGCCTGTTTAGATTCCTGAGATCTAGTATGGACCACCATTCCCCATTTTTCTTCAGAGTTAGGAAATACCTTGAGCACAGGCCCTTTCCTCTGTGAAGGGGAGGGACAAGTTCTATTGCCTTTTCTAGCAATAGGTTGGTTACCTCTGATTCCAGTAGAGCAATTTCTGCTGCGATAACAGGCTTGAACAACCTTGCTCTCAGTTTTGGGATGGCTTTGAAATTTAGAGCAAGGCCCACTAGTCTGTGGTGATGGCTTGCCAAGCCTGGAAATAGTAAACCAGTCTACCTCCCCCACACTGGAATTGGGGGAGTGGCCCTGACAAGCATGTCAGGGGGTCTGCTTTGCATGTGTCCTGGTTTGGGCACTGGGGCTAGAGTAGCTGGTGCCCCTTTTACCCCTGCCTCTGATGTATCCATGCTGCTGCTGATAAGCAGGGGAAAGCCTGAGTTTGGTAGAAAGGCCTACTACAGGGCCTCCTCCTACCTTGCTGCTTCTGAGGGGTAGATGGTTTCTCTTTAGCAGAAGCACTCTTGTAAGCAGCTTTCTATTCATCCATCTTTTTCATGTAAGCCTCTGTCTGGTCCCCAGAGAGTTCGGCTCACAGGGAAAATCCAAGGCTTTAGTCTGAGTGTCCTGAGAAAGATTAGTGAATGTAAGCCAGGCAACCCTCCTCAGGGATGCTGTGGTTACCATCAGCCTGGCAGCATTATCATTTGCATCCACTGCCATTGGAAACTGGTATTTGGATGCTTTGATGCCACATTTAGTGGTCTGCTGCCAACTGAAAGGAAGCTTTACTGGCCTTCTGTAGTACAGAGTTCCAGAGTTGCTTCTAGTATCTAGAAACATAGGTCATATAAGCCTCTAGATACCCATTTTAGTCATGGAGTCTATTCTATTCTATTCTCCTTGAGTCCTTATCCGGTGGCTGAGAGGACAGAGGAATACCTGCTTTGTCACAGGCAGCTGCCTGCACCACTCCTTCATGGCTGGGGTGGCTAAACTGGAATTCTGACTCATTCATAGCCAGGAGATATTTTCTCTCCAACTTCTTGTCCACAGGCGGAATAGAAGTGGGGGTCTGCAAGATTTTTAGTACTTGCCTTTTTAGGGACTTATGGATGGGGGTCAACAACCTCTTAGTTGCTGGCACATCCATTGTTTCTATGTAATCTGGTTCCTCCTCCTCAGTGGTTCTCTGAGTGGGGAGGACTAGAGTCTCAGCCCACTTGCTTCATGAATGTAAAGTGAGAGGAAAAATCCTCAGGATGATGAGGAGGGGATTCAAACTCCTGTTGTTCAGGGGATACTTCAGGCTCAATAGGTTCCTCGAAGTATTTCTCTTCCTCATCATCTTCATAATATGACTCAGGATCAAATGAATCGGCAGCAGATGAGGTACCTGGCTGAACCGGGAGCTGTTAAGTTTGCTGTGTAACTGATACCGAGTAACCAGACTACAGCACTGTAATAATGCAAATCACACTGGCAATTTCCTCCACGGTTGGAACCGGGGCAGTTTTTAACTGTAGTTCCAACCCTAAAGACTTTTTCTTTGCAAAAGCCAGTTCAGCAGCTGATTCTATGATTTGTTTAGTTGTAGAAGAGGTTTTGCCCTTGTGAGAAGGCGTCCCCTTTGGTTCCCTCTGTTCATCTTTAGAAGTGGGAACTGACTGTCCCAAAGCTGTGTCAGCAGCCTTTTCGGACATTTCTTCTTTGTCGGTTTAAAAGCCTATCCAGCATAGACTGAGGAAAGTTTTTACAAATTTCACACTCTGCTTTTAAGTGGTCAAACCCCAAGCAGAAAACACACATTAAGTGGGGGTTGGCCTTGGCAAACGGCTGACAACACTCCGTGTAGTGTTGAATACCAGTAGGGCCGGTTCTCTTTTTGGGTTTCTGTGACATAACCTAAAACACCTGAAATATAGTTTTTTGTGGTTAACTGACAAACTATAATTAAGCGGTTAGGCTTTAGATCAACTGTGGGTTTGTTTTGGTTTGCGGTCGGTTCAGCGACCAATGACAAAACTGAGAAAAACTCAGTTTTAAACCAGAGACCCCTAAGGTAAAGAGAACCTGGCCCAAAAAATACTTGAATAAACTTCACCTCAGAATAAAATAAACCAAACCTTGATTTCCTCGCGGTTGTGAGAACCAGTGAGGAACCGAGAAACTTACCCAAAATGAAGCTAAATCTAAACTAGTCTACCTGAAAACCAAGGACAGTACTTTGAAAATCAAAAGAAATAAAGTGGTAACTTGAAAACCGATAAAATAAATTTTTCTTCAAGATGCAGAAGGAGAGTTCTCTGAAGCGTTTTACTAGGCAGGCGGAGTAAAGAATCTGAGGGTTGCACAGAATGCACCAGGGACAGTGGTTTGAAAATCAAATTCAAGCCTATCAACATTCCACTATTAGCATAGGTTCTATTAACACATTACATCAGAATACAGTAAAGATTTCCTGGGGCTTGAAAAGCAGTTTTGCATACTTGAGAAATGTGAACATTAAACATTAATAATGGATCTAACGTGACACCAAGATTTTAACTGTAGAAGCAAGCATGAATTCACAGCTGAGGAGAAAAACAGAATCGATGGGACATTTTATGGCCAAACTCTTTATACCAAAAACCATGACTTCTGTTTTACTGAAGTGGAGTTGAAAAAAATTCTGGGATAAAAAAAGATCAACTTTTTATATACAAGTTGTAACATTCACTAATGTGTTTTGAGTCCATGACTACAGAAAAGTATAACTGAGTATTGTCTGTGTATAATTGAGACCACGTTTTTCAATGATGGCACCAACAGGAACAGCTAATGTGATTCTGATGTCACAAGTTAGAGAGTACTGTATGAGGGGTGTTCAAAGTGTCCTGGCATTGTCTTGGCAGTACCCGGTAAATCTTCAAAACTACAAGAGAAGGATCCAGAGTAAATGGTTTCTCTAACAAGTTTGCTGTTGACTCATGTAACCCGGCTATTATAGAGGTTACTTCTTGCTTGATTAATCTGTGCCTAAGGAGCTGCACCTAAAAGGGTTACTAGTTAAAATGTTTTCAGAATGCATTTCCTCTCTGTAGCAAATATTTTTTGCCTAGTGAAAAAGTGTTCCTCTGTGCCTTGTACAGTTGGTGCCCATTGACCCAACCCCTTTCCCTGGTGCTTTTCCCACCAGCTAGTAGTTTATAAAAGGGGTCCCACTCTGAAAGTGAGTTCCAGTGTTAGTCCTGAAGCTTCAGCATCAGAGTCCTTGGGGTTCTGGGCACCTATGGGTGACTTTCCCTAACTACAACCAGCTGGAGGGGGCCTGTGTGCCCATTACAGTGGCAGAGTTCTGGGTCTGCAGGTGCAGTGGCTCCCTCTGGTGCTTGCCTCTGGAGGCTAGGATCCTACCCAGGGTCCCGGATTAGGGACAGTGGAGACCTGATGGTGGCTCACCCACAAGGAGGGCTGCACTTCCATACCATTTATTCCCAGCAATAAAGTTGAAATGAGAATGGTTCCCAGTGGAGGAATTGAGACCCAAGTGAATGCTGAATGAAGCAAAAGGTTCCCATAAGATTCAATTAGTAGGCACCAAGTATCAGCACCCAAAGGCAAAGGGTTGGATGTGGTGAGTCATGGTAATTTTCTGTAGCTGTGACTACAAGGTGCTGGACACCAGGCCAAAGGACTAGGTGCAGCACCTTATCTGTTTTACCTCAGATCTGCACTGTGACCTGAAGCACCAGCTGTAGGAAGGATTATGTAGTGCCAAAAAATAACTTACTGTTGAATTGCTGTGTTTTCTTTCCCCAGGTTAAATCTGCTTCTTTTAATTCCAGCAGCAGTACTCAGAGGGCAGGAGTTGGGAGCTGCATCAGGTCAGGGAAGGCAGGGCCAGGCTGCTAGATGGACTAACAAAGTCCAGTCTAGGGTATAAAACCTTGTCCTAGAATGTGAGTGAAACAAGAGTTGAGATTGACATCTTAGGTGTCATCAGGTGTCCACAGGAGGAATCAGGGGACACTGTCCGTCAACTAAGGTAAGGCACCTAGTCACTTCTATTGCACTCATTGAAGGGAAAAGGTAAGGGGCAGAAGGCAAGCCACTGGTGGGTATAGGAGGAACACCCTATGTGGGGTAAGGTAAAATAAGGTTCTTGTGGGGCACTAAGGCAAAATATCTAAAAGGAGTAAAGAGATAGAGGGGAGGAGGGAGGAATTTACATAATGAGTAGGCAAGAAAGAAAAGGCAAAAGGGCAAGTCAGGAGACACCCTAGTTGAGGTACAGTGACATAGGAAAGACTGCTAGAAGATTCAAGGGGCTAGAGCCAATCAGAAGGACAGAGTACAGTAAGGGGCAGGAGGAAGAACATATTACCAGAAGTGGGAGTGGTGCAGTGCAGTGGGTGTTGAGCAACAGAGTTCAGGGTGACATTCTGCAGACTGAGGTGCTGCCCTATATGTACGCATCTCTCTAGGTTTAAGAAGGAGGTCTTTAGACTCCAGGTCAAGTTGATCAGGATCAACACGGCCTCATCCCTCACCCAATGGCCACCAAGTCCACCACCACTGCCCAAGAGGATGCCTAGGGGAAGAAGGGTCAGCTGGACAGTGGTGGGCTCCAGGAGGGTGGAGGTGGCAGGGCTGGGGCACATTGCTCCAACAGTGCCGCTATGCAACTCCTGTGCAGTTCTAGCAGGATGGGACTGAAGGGAGGTGGCATCCATGGAAGTGAAAAGTGCAAGACCGAAAGTCCAAGGGACTGGCGCCGTACCAAAGGCAAGCAAACAATGTTTGTAATTCCCTTGCTTTACCAAGCCTTGTCTGTTAATAGGAAAAGCCACTCAACAATGCATAAAGTGGTGCTTTATTCCTTTGATGTATAGATGCAGTAACCCAAATGCAAATACAAAAATAGAAAATGGACAAAATAGGCATACAGTACAATGTAAAACTTCCAGCTCCACCCACTCTATATAAATGCGCACGTCAGTCACCGGACATATTCGTTCCACCAAATATTTTCAAAGGTAGAAGTGGCATGGCAGAATACCCCATAAGATGAAAAAGTAGCTTCTGGTGGGGGACTCGATCATTAGGGGGATAGATCTGGGAACGGGGAGTGGACAGGTAAGTAAGGTGCCTATCTGGTGCCACAGCTCATAGGGATGGTCAGTGCATCCTAAGGATTGCTAGGGCAGCAGGGGAAGGAGCTGGATGTTATTGTCCACCTGGGTGACCTAGCTAGAAATGCAGCTTGGATTGTTCCAAGGGGAGTTCAGGGATCTGGGGAAGGGCCAAAAACAAGAAGCGCATGGTGGTCTTCATGGAGGTGCTTCCTGTATATGGCCGAGGGGAAGACAGGGAACTTCACATCAAGAGTTTCAACTCACGGTTGAAGGAATGGTGCAGAGAGGAGGGGTTAGACTACACTGGGGACTGGGGACCAACCTGGAAGGATGTGGTCCTGTGCAAGGATTATGGCCTGCATCCATCTAGGAGATGAATTGCAGTCCTAAGTGGATGGTTTAAATGTTACTTTGACAAACATTTAGACTAGCTGAGTGGGTGTGACAGAAGGACAGCGGGAGGCATAGACTGCAACCCACACAAAATGAAGCAGGAGGGAAGGAGAACCTGAGGGGAGAAAACTGCTCCAGGGAATAGGTTCAAAGCAAAAGAAGGGGAACTGGAGACAAAGGATAAAGGAACAAACAGTAATATGAGAGGGAAAAATGGGGCAGGGCCAAAGGAAGGAAGGGGGGTTGCAAGCAGGGTGGGAAAAGGATGCAAAAAGCCACGTGTACAAAAGCAAGATGACTTGGAAATAAAATTCCAGATTTTGAGGCTATCATGGTGGGGCAGACCCAGACATTGTGGCCATCACTGAGCCACGGTGCACAGGAAACCATGAATGGGACATGGCAATACCAGAAAATACACAGTTCTGGGGGTTATGTTATACGTCAGGGAAGATATCAAGACAACAGAAATGCAAGGGAGCAAGGAGGAAATAGAGGTATTATGGGCCACCCTGGAGACAACACCTGGAGCCTCCACTCGCACTAAGGTGATGTACAGACCTCCGGCAGAGGGGAAGGATCTAGACAGGGAAATAAGGGATCCATTAGCAAAATGGTAGATAAGGGGGAGGTACTGCTGATGGGGGACTTCAATCTAACAGAGGCTGACTGGAGCCTCCTGATTGTGGTCTCTGCTAGAAGCAGGGTCATCCTAGACTCCCTGCAGGGAGTGTTTCTGAGGCAATTAGTTAAGGAACCCACTCGTGATGGGGCAATACTGGACCTGGTGCTTACGAACATGGATAGTGTTGTAGATGTCAAGGTGGCATGCCACCTGGGGACCAGTGATCACTGGCCAGTGTGGTTTAAAATAAGGATGGTAGTGGAGGCAAACTACACAAGGACGAGGGTCCTGGACTTCAGAAGGGCCAATTTAAAAAAAAAATGGGTGAATGCCTCAAAGATGGGGGGGGGGGGGAAGAGACAGTGTGCCAGATTAAGTGATGGAATAGTGAAGGCAACAAACCTCTGCACTAAAGAGGTGAGCAAAAGCAATAGGAAGAAGAGACCAATATGGTTGTCAAGGGAGGTGGTGGCAAGGGTAAGGCCAAAAAGTCCACCATTCAAGAGATACAAGGAGACAGAGAGAGAAGAGGATAGAGAGGTGTACCAGATAAACAGAGGGAACCAGTGAAGGCAGTGAGGGTCACTTCAGCACAAACTGGGGAAAAACAGCCAGTGGGTAGCAAAGGGGAACAAGAACTTTTTTAGGTATATAAGTGAACAAAGAAAGATGTGGAGGAATTATGAAGCTGAGGGGTGCAGGAAAAAGCAGATATTCTGAACAAATACTTCTGTCTTCACAGTGGAAGGGGTTGTGGATGAGCCACATTTAAGTTACAGAACCACTGGAGGGACAGCAGTAGACACAAGTCTATTAGAAGGGGAAAGAGCCTGAAGGGACTTGTGAATCTGAGACTGGACAAGGCTATAGATCCAAGGGTACTGAAGGAGCTCAGGAAGGTACTAGCTGCACCTCTAACATGCTAGATTTATTTCTTTAGTTTTTGTTGACCGGGTAAGTGCACTAGACAAATTCTGCCCATTTGCAGGCACGACCCGGGGGACGGGGATACAGATGAATGTCAACTGACCTTGAACCAGATTAAGCTGTTGGTGGTATTTTTTAGTGAATGAGGGAAATTTGGCCAGAACACCGGCAGAAATTCCTCTACTCTTTTCGACAGAGGGTGCTGTGTGTTCGTAGAGAGTCATCAGTGTGCTGGTGAACGTCAGAGAGGGAGGACGTGTGGGAGGCTGAGGTGCTGATCACCTCCTCAGTTTCCTTGGGTCAGCATGATCATAATGGAGTTGGACCAAACTGCGGAAATGTCTGCTTTGGATAAAATGATTGCGGTACCTGAATCTTCTGTTCCCTGCAGTGTTCCTTTGGAAGCAGGTGTGGTGGGTCCAGCTTGTGATGCTGCGACGATACAGCTGCAGCTCGCCGACCTTGAAATCCAGTTTCAGCGCTCTAGGAATATTTTGCTTATGGAATTGCAGCTGCGCCAGGATGATGTTCCTGAAGCACAGGAACAGGAAGTAGTACAGCTGCCTACAGTGCTGCACTTGGAGTCTCAGATGCCTCCGGGAAACAATTCTGTGCCTCAGACTTTCCCTGCTCCTTCTTCTTCCGAACAACAGATGGATTTGGGTTAGTCGGTTACTTCTAATACTTCACCGTTATCCTGTATTATGGAAAGTTCAGTGCTGAATTTAACATCAGATGGTTTAACTAAAGTAATTACGGGCCCTAATGTGGGGCGCTTCACTATAGGCCTTGCTCCCAAAGATAAGAGGGATATTGCTGGGGGTCCTACTGTAACCAGCTTAGGAAAAAAAGGGAAGCTTTCCCCATTGGTGGCATCTACCACACTGGAGCCTTCAAATAGGGAGACAGAAGCCCCTGCCTCTTGGGTTATGATGGCTCTGGAAGCAGCAGGATGGGTAAAGTCCCCAGATGGTACAAAATGGGACGCTAATTTCCCAGTTGTAGAGAAGCTTATACAATCTTCTCCATCACAAGAGCCCCTTATATTTCCATGTCAGCCTTCTCCTATAGAAGAGGTGCAGCAGTCTTCTGACCCCAGTTTTTTGCATGAAATAAGATGGCTAGAAGGTGAAGGTACTCCTTCAGTGGTGGGTACCCCCACCCCCACTTCTGTGGCTCCTCCATCCCATAATGTGCAGCAGTTGCCCATTTGACAAAAGCTCTTCTCCTTTACCTGCTGCTCTGGATACTTCTTCTTCCGTTTGGCATAATAAGGTAAATGAAAAACTGTTTCCTGCTACTTTTGGACTTGTAAATGAGCCTGCTACCAGGAGAAATGCAGTTAGTTTAAAGTTTAGAGGTCCTCTGGAGGACGTTCCTAATAGACATTTTGTTGGCCATGAACTCTTGAAAAATAGCATGAGGTTTTATGCATATGAAATCTATGCCTTAATACATATGCCTGGAGATTCCATCTTTGATGTAAGCTTTAAACACCCTGCAGGACTGGATCACTTTTGGAAGCAGTACCAAGCACTAAAAGCTACTCCATTATGAAAAGCCTTTCTGGCTATACACCTCACAAAACCAGTCTTGAAAAAAATTACAATTTTGTTTCGTAACAAAGGGGTAAATGTTGCTAACATTACCTACTGGTAGCAACAACACTGTTCAGTGAAAGGCCACCTGAACCTATATTGGATGATGAACATCTTTGGACAGGGGGGTGGGGTTATCAAATAGATTTACATCTTGAAAATGGTTTAACTAAACATCTACTGAACTTTTTTTGGGGGGCCCAGACAGGGGAGTGTTATTTTAGCCAGGTCAACCACGGGCTTGTTACAAGTGTGGTGCTTTAGGTCACTTAAGTAATGTGTGTGATCAACAAAAATGTGGTTTTTGTGGGGATTTGGGTCATACAGGGGCCCATGAGATGCAACCTGTATGATGAACAAGGGCACACCTTTCGGTCTTGCTCATGGGCATCACATAACCAAAATGATCCCGCCCTCCGTGCTGAACAGGATGTGTATGTGGCGAATGCTCAAAAGGAAAAACAAAGAATGCAAGATTTGCTCTTACACTCCAGTTCAACTCCATCTGACACACATGCACTGTCTCATATTCTCCCACCACCCACTAGCGAAGGAGAAGACAAGGCCCTGGATGAGCTGGATACATCCCTGCCAGGACCTCACATTTCTGATACAGCCAGAGAGGATACTGACCCAATTTCTGTTTCCCAGACTGATTCTCCAACCCCTGTCCCACCATTGGTGAGTGATGAATCAAGTGACAAGATTACTCACCAATCCTGCACACCTACAGAGGATATGAAGGCCTCTTGTATGCGGCCCCCGAGAGTCCAGCCAGAGGTCCCTTTCCAGAGGGTTACTCGATCAAAATCTTCTAAATCAGGTTTTGATGCTACCTGTTTTTTCTAGTGAGCCAGATTTGGTTGTAGTCCAGAATTCTTTTGCCCTTTTACAGGATCTGGAAGGTGATGAGGAAGGTATGGACTCAGACATATCTTCTGTCGCATCTTCCCTTGCTGATCCCTCCCTAGATGTGGGCCTTAAAGATAAACCCAAACCAAAAAAAAAAGGAAGTAATGATGGTTTCCAATGTTGTTTAAGGATCCTTTTTTTAAAACAAACTACTTCTGCTTCATGGCAGCCCATGTTTCCTTTCTCACTGTTAACATTAACAGTATTAAATAAAAAAAAAAGAGACAACTCACTTTTTCTAGTTTGAGTGAAAACACTGGTACTGTTATCCTTTTGCAGGATACCAGATTGCAGTCACTGAATGATTTAAGAGAAGCAGAAAAGGATTGGAGGTGGGGTGCTTCCTTTTTGGTCCTTGGGAGAGGATGTTTGTGATGGAGTAGGTATTTTGTTCTCTAATATTTCAGTACAAGTATTGCAGATTTTGGATATTTATCCAGGTAGAGCTACGTTAATGGATGTGGTGCTTTTCCCATTGTGTTTACCGTATTATTAATATCTACACACCACAGTTGAAGGCGGATAGGTTGGCTCTTTTTCAGTGTATTTCTTCATACTTGCATACTTCTAAGTTAGTACTATGGGGTGGAGACTTTAATTGTGGTCTTGCTCCCAGGGACTGGGGCAGGAAAATGCAGAAAGTATATTGTGATACCACTTCTCTTTTGAAAATATTACGTAATAATAACCTTCTTGATGTTTATGAGATATTATACCTGGTCCCCATGCATACTTTTTTTAAAGGCTCACTATCATCTCGCGTAGATTTTTGTTTTTGTCTGAGTGGATTACTTGTTCCAAAGTTATAGTGCTACCGTTGGAAACTTCAGACCATGTGGTTTTAAAATTATTAATTGGCACTTATGAAAAACTTCAGATGGGTCGTGGTTATTGGAGGCTGAATGTGTCCTTCTTACAGGAACCTTATACGCTCCCATATCCCCTCCTTTTTTCTGGCATGATCGGAAGTTCTTTTTCTCTATGATAGCCCTCTAGACTGGTGGGAAGATACTAAACAAGATCTGAAACTGCTTTTTAAGCAATTTTCCAAGACAAAGGTCAGAAATTCCTATCTAACATACTTAGATTATAGAGCCCAGTATTTAAAGCTTTTAACTCAGGTTTCCTCCTCATCCGGTACTGTGTGTCAACAATTTTCAGTTATTAAGAATAAAATGCTTGATTTTCTAAAAAAAAAAAAAAAAAAGGGAGAATAGACTTCATTATAAACAAAAATATGTGGTCTCAGGAACAGGAGACCATGTGAATCTTATGATCGCTCTACTCAAGATTCACCTAGGTTGTGTATGACTGCTTTAAGGGACATAGATGGGACTCTTACGCATGATATTAGGGATTTACGTCAAGCAGTACAGACATATGTGAGAAATACACTCCAAAAACTGGACTCTAAATTCTCCACTTCCTTTTTGGAACAACTTCTTATTCCCCCGCTATCGTTGTCAGATACTGAGGACATGATGGCTCCTATTAAAATAGGGGAAATTGAACAGGCAATAGGTAAATTGTCAACTCGTACAAAATCGGGTATTGATGGTATCCCTAATGAATTTTATAAAACATATAAAGATATAATACTTCCTTGGTTACACTTAGTGTATCGAGCAATTTGGTCTGAACAGAGATTAACATCTAGCATGAATAACGGAATTATGATTTTCTTGTTTAAAAAGGGTGATCCGACATTGTTGCATAACTGGAGACCATTACGTTTATTGTCTTCAGATTATAACATTTTGGCTAATATTTTATCACACCGTCTCTCTAAGGTTGCAAATAAATTACTAATTCCTACACAGACATGTGCTGTTCCTGGGAGAAACATTACACATAATCTTATATACTTTAGGGAAATTATAGATCAAGGTTTACGAAAATAAATTATCTGGCTATCTTCTCTCTTTAGATCAAGAATAGGCATTTGACGCCATTCATCATGATCACATATGGGCAGTATTACGTCACTATGGTATTCCTCCTTTGTTTCTAGATGTATTACAAACATTATACATGTCTGCACAGGTTACGCCACTGATTAATGGACATTTGGGTTTCCCAGTACCTTTCCAAGTTGGTGTCCGTCAGGGATGCCCTTTGAGTCCCTTGTTATTTGTTTTTGGTTTGGATCCCTTATTACGACTGACTGAAACAGATTAACATATCAACCATTGTCACAATGGAAGGTCTTGTTTTTCAGAAGGTTTTGGCTTATGCGGATGACTGTGTGTTTTCTGTGGCAGTTTTGGATTCCAGTAGGACAATTCTTCCGACTCTACAAACTTTACAGTCTAGTACTGGCATAAAGATTAATACTGAAAAAAATAAGGTATTGGTTTGGGGTACTGCTTTACAGTCAGATACTTTTATTATTCCTGTGGTAACCAGTGCACTGAAAATACTGGGGATTTATTTTGGTTCTCAGGAGGCCATACAGTCTAATTGGGATTTGATACAAGATGTTGCATATCAAAAAACAATGAAATGGCAGTCCTGGAAAATGACAAGACAGAAACGTGTATTCCTTTTGAAATCTTATATTGGTCCTCTATTTTTGTATATTTTGCGAATTTTTCCCTTGCCATTTAAAATGCATGCAAAAATTATGAGTCTTTTCTTTCTGCTGTTATGGGGCAGTCGTCTGAATCCAGTGAAGAGGGCACACACGTATAGACCCTGGAAGTCTGGTGGACTTGGTATGATTAATCCCATTGTTTACTTCTTTAGTAATTTCTTTTATGGCTCAATTAGACCTATGTTAATTGAGACCGATGTGATGGGAAGTCTGTGTATGGATCTGTGGGGACAACCTTTTTAATCAGCATGGGGTAGGGGAAAGTGGCATTCCTCTGAAAAACAACTTCCCATTTATGTAAGACTCACTCTGAAATATATACAATTGTGGAAAGTAGAACTTAGTTGGTTCATTTCTCGTGAGAGAAAGTACTTTTACTCTTCAGTTATTATTTCTTGTTACTATGATGAACCTTTGTTTCAGGTCTCCGACGATATTGATACTGCCTTGTTATTAGCAAGTATCATAGAACCTAGGATCCCTTCCAAACTGAAGGATATGATTTGGCTTTGTGCTCATCAAAAGCTTAATGTTAAGAGCAATCATAAGCATAAACAGTCGATAGACAGGTTTTGCCAGGAACAATCCTGCCAGGGTCAGGTTGAAACTATTCAACATCTATTTTTTAACTGCACTATTACAAAAGATTTTTGGCAAGCTTTGGCACACTGGTGGGGAGAACCTTTATTTTGCAATATGACTTATAATATCCTAGTTTTGAGTTGCATTGCAGGACTAATGGCATAAAGGTACTGTTTTTGTGATACTGGCTTGTATTAAATAGCATATTTGGCAAGCTAGGTGTTTAAGAATTCTTCAAAATAAAATGATACAGATGCAAGATTCATTTTTTCTTATACAGGATGAGCTACATAAACTTTATGAATATGAACTCCGAACTTTAGGAGATGAAGTAGGTACTCATTTATGGAAAGTTATCGGATGGGTGGGGTGATGTTTTCAATTATTCCCTTCTCTTGTTTCCAACTGTATGATTTCTATATTGTTTTGATTTATTTTTTTTTTCTTCCACTGATTTTTTGATCATTATTAGATTGTTCATTGACTAGTGTACGTTTTTTCATTTTATTGTATTTTGTTTTTGGTTCATAATAAAAATTTCCCCTACTCTTTTCGATAAGTGCCATGGGATCTTTAACATCCACCTGAACTACCACCAATACAGGCAGATGGGACCTCAGTTTAACGTCTCTTCCGAAAGATGGCACCTCAGAATTGCAGCACCCCTCTCATGCTGCACTACAGTGTCAGTACTGGGATATTAACCCAAGTGCCAGATGTGGGAACTGAACCCACAGCCCTCTGATCTCCTGGCCTCAGAGGCGAGCGTGCTACCTACTGAGCCACTGACACTGCCAGAATACAAATACAGATACAGGGGTGCTACTTGAGGAGTGGATAAGGGAAGATGTAGTCCCACTCCATCACAGCAGCAGCATAGAGGAGGCTGGCAACTACAGGCCAGTCTGACATCAGGAGTGGGGAAACTAATGGATCACTTCTTAAGGAAAGACCAGTATACTACCTTGCATCCAGAAGGTTATGGGACCCAAGGCAACATGAATTCACAAGAGAGAAATCATTTCAGACAAACCTGATAGATTTTTTTAACTGGGTGACCAGAGAAATTGATCAGGAGGAAGGGGTAGACATGGCTTACTTAGCCTGCTCAGGCTCTAGAGGCAATGTCCAGACTAGTGCTTGGTGAAAGTATGGACAGTAACTAGGTGGCAGCAGCACAGATGTCACTGACTGAGACCCCCTTGAAACAGGGCCACAGAGGTAGCCATGCCCCTTGTGGAGTGGCTTTGATTGTCCCTGACAACTCTTTCCCATGCTTGTTGTAGTAGAACACAACCTAATGTGCTAACCACTTGGACAAACATTGTTTAGAAACCTGAACACATAGAAACATAGAATCTGACAGCAGATAAGCACCGCTTGGCCCACCCAGTCTGCCCATTTCCCTACCTAATGGATAAGCTACAGATCCTAGTTAACCAGCAGCCTACTTCTTCCTACCCCCACCCTCTAGAATTGCCTTATGACTGTCCCTGCATGCTTGAATTTCACCACTGTTTTTGACTCCACAACCTCCTCTGGAAGGCCATTCCATGCATCCACAACCCTCTCTGTGAAAAAATACTTCCTTAAATTACCTCTGAGCCGCCCCTCTATCTTCAAATTGTGCCCCCTTGTTCTTGCACACCTCATTTTTTGAAAGATGCTACCCTCTTGGACTTTGTTGATTCCCTTGAGGTTCTTGAAAGTTTCTATCATGTCCCCCCTCTCCCTCCTTTCCTCGAGGCTATACATATTAAGCTCCTTAAGTCTCTTCATATGTCTTCCAGTGCAGACCCTGAACCATTTTAGTTGCCCTCCTCTGGACAGCTTCCATCCTGTCTATGTCTTTATGGAGATTGGGTCTCCAGAACTGCACGAGTACTCCAGATGGGGTCTCACCAGCTGTCTGTACAGAGGATAATAACTTCCTGTTTTCTACTGGTGATGCCTCTCCTATGCATCCCAGTATCCCCCAGCCCTCCTTGCTGCCCTCTCACATTGCTTGCCCACCTTTAGGTAATCTGATATGACTACCCCCAGGTCCTTTCCATTTTTGTTGTTGTTAGTATCTCACCCCCATTGTGTACACTTCCCTGGTTTTGTTTCCCAGGTGCATTACCTTGCACTTCTTAGCATTGAATCTAAGCTGCCATACGTTTGACCATTCCTCTAACCTGCCAAGTCCTTCTCATCCTTTCCACCCCACCTTGTGCATCAACTCTGTTGTAGATCTTTGTGTCATCGGCAAAGAGACATACTTTTCCTTCCAGTCCCTCTGCAATGTCGCTTATAAAGACATTGAAGAGGACCGGTCCTAATACTGAACCCTGCGGTACCCCACTAGTAACCCCCCTTTCTTCAGAGTGGACTCCATTTACTATTACTCTCTGTTTCATATTCTCCAGCCAATTCTTTATCCAGGCTGTCATCTTGGGATCCACTCCCAGGCCGGCTAACTTGTATATTAATCTTTTGTGTGGGACTGTGTCAAATGCCTTGCTAAAGTCTAGGTAGGCCATGTCTACAGCCCCTCCCTGATCTACTACTTTGGTCACCCAGTCAAAGAAATGTATCAGATTTGTCTGGCATGACCTTCCCGCTGTGAATCCATGCTGCCTTGGATCCTGTGCCCCTCTGGCCTCTAGATACTCAACAATTCTTGTTCTGCAGTCCCTAGTTCAAAGCAGAGAATATTCAACATTCTGCACACATCTAACATATGGAGCGGTGCTTCCCCTGGATTGGCATGCTCAGGAAAATAAACAGGAAGGTGGACAGACTGTTTCAAAGTACACTCAAACACCACCGTGGGGAGAAACTTAAGGTTTGTGCCCTGGCTTTATGAAAAATCAAATAAGGCTCCTCACACCAAAGAGCCTGAAGCTCTGAAATCCTTCAAACAGAAGAAATAGCAACCAAAAATAATGCTTTCCAAGAGAGAAATCTTGGCTCACAAGTCATGGATGGCTCAAACAGAGACAGGGTCAACTTTTCCAAAACAACAGTTAAATCCCAAGTTGGGACAGGGCAATGGACTGGAGGTTTCAGATGCAGGATGCCCCTGAAAAAGGTTTGGGGCACATTCAACTAAGCCATGGGTCAACCGCCCACAGGCTCATGAAAGGCAGAGACAGCCGAAAGGTGCACCTTGAGGGAGGAGTACTGGTGACCTGAGTCTGACAGGGAGAGCAGGTAGTCCAGAATCTGGCTCACTGGCCAGGAGAATGGGTCCAGATGGTGCCTGGCAGTCCAGATAGCAAACCTCTTTCACTTCACGGCACAAGTGGCTCTGGTAGAGGGCTTCTGAGCTGCCATGAGGACACCCAACACTTTCTGAGATACCCAAACCAGGCACTGGCTGTATCCTCAGGAGCCAGGCATGCAGATGAAGGGATCTGAGGTTTGGATGGACCAGGTTTCCCAAAGCCTGTGTCAGCAGATCTCTGCAGAGGGGTAGAGGGATCAGAGGTTCCTCCGCTAACTGTTGCACTAATGGAAACCACATCTGCCATGGACAGAAGGGTGCGACCAGGATCATGCTAGCCCCCTCCATCTGTAGCTTGATTAGCACTGTCTGAATCAGTGGAAATGGAGGGAAGGCATCAAGGAACGTCCCGCTCCAGGAGAGGGACAATGTGTCTCACCAGAAAATTCCAGGACCTGGATCTAGCAAGCAGAAACTGGTTAGTTTTGTGCAGAGTGGGGACGCAAAAAGGTCCCACTCTGGATGACTCCATCTAGTGAACAGATCTTCTGCGATGGAATATAGAAGCTCCCACATGTTCATGCTAGTCTGCGTCCTGCTGAGGCTGTATGCCTGGGTGTTTAGTGAGCCTGGGACGTGGACTGCTGAGAGAACCAGACTGTGGTCTAGTGCCCAGTACAATACTCTCATGGCCTCCCTGCACAGGGGGTATGAATGCATTCACCCTTGCTTGTTGATATAATAGACAACACTGAGATTGTCCAATTGGATCAACAGCTGAACCTGGAGGAGACAGTTCTGAAAGGCCTGCATGGCATACAGGACTGCCTGAATCTCCAGGATGTTAATATGCAGGGAGGTCTCGATTTAGGACCACTTTCCGTGAGGCTGAAAGTGACCCAGGTGCGCCCCCCAGCCCGAACCGGAAACGTCAGTGGTGAGGACCTGCTGGGGGAGGAGATCTGGAATGGAGCCCCCCGTAACAGGTTTTGTGGGTCCATCCACCACTGGAGCACCTTGCGGACTGGGGAGGAGACCAGCATTAACTGATCTAATTCATCCGTGCATTGGTCCCATTACATTTGAAGTGTCCATTGGAGGACTCACATATGCAGTCTGGCCAAGGGAACCATGGCAATGGCCACGGCCACAGGACCCAATAGCCTCAAGTACACCCTTGCAGGAATGTAATGGCTCTGGGTGACCTCCTGAGCCTGGGTATTAAGGCACTCCTCCCTGTTGAGATGCAGGAAGGCTTTGCCCAGCGTCGTCCAGGACTGCCCCTATATACTGCAGCCTCTGGGATTGAATCAGCATGGACTTGGAAAGACTGACAGTGATGCCCAGGAACAGAAACAGCTGAAGGGTTCTCTCCAGCATCCAGAGGAGCTGTACTCTGGATTGAGCCTTTAGGAGCCAATCGTCCAGGTAAGGGAAAATGTATGGTCCCTCTTTCCGGACAGCCACAGCTACTGCTGCTAAGCACTTTGTAAAGACCCATGGTGCAGACGATAGTCCAAAGGGCAATACTTTTAATTGGTAGTGTTCACTCTGAAAAAGAAACTGGAGGAATCTCCTGTGTGGTGGAAACACTGAGATATGCAGGTAAGTATCTTGCATATCTAGGGAGCACAGCCAGTCGCCCTGCTTGAGTACAGGCAGTAGGCCTGGAAGAGTGACCATGCAGAATTTCTTCTACTGGATATAAAGACTGAGGACCTTGAGATCTAGAATAGGCTTCAGATCTCTGGTTCTTTTGGGGACCAGGAAGAACCTAGAGCAAATTAGTACAGTTATGTAAGAACTTACCGTAACAGTAGATCTTCAAGAGGATCTCTTGCAGCAGGTTACACCATAAGGACTGAAGCTGGCAGGTGCTAGAACCCCATGGAAAGCTTCTAGCTAGCAGTATACAGCTTGGGACTGCCCCCTGATGTCGGCCCACCCCCAACATCGGCCAGTGGTATAAAGGGGCGGTCTCTTGGTCCTACCTCAGTTCTCCTGCCAGAGACCCTGGCAAACTCAGAAATGGAGAACTGAGGAGATTCCTCTGAATCGAGGAAACAGTCAATGGAGAAACAGACACCAGGGGGAAGGTGGGAGTGAAAGCAGCACCTGCTTGAAGAGTTCCTCTCGAAGATCTACTGTTGCGGTAAGTTCTTATGTAACTGTACTATCTCACTTCAAAGGGAGAGCTCTTGCAGCAGGTTACACCATAAGTACTGAGTCCCAAGCAGTGCAAGGACTAACCCCCATCAATGGGGGAGAAGGAAAAAATTCCTCTGGAAAGCTCATGAGAGCAGGCCTTGTAGGACAGCAAGGCCAAAACCTGCCCTACAATGAGAGGCAATATCCAGACTGTAACATTGAATGAAAGTGTGTACAGACCTCCAAGTCGCAGCTGTGCAGATATCAGCTGCAGACACATTTTTAATGGATGCAAATGAAGTAGCCATTCCCCTGGAAGAATGGCCTTTGACCAGTCCCGGCAAAGACTTGTTATATTTTTGGTAACAGTAAACAATACAGTTAACTAGCCATTTAGACAAAGTCTACTTAGAAACTGGAGCCCCTTCAGTTCTTGGGGCGAAAGAAACAAACAATTGTTTAGACTTTCGAATAGAACGGGTGCGATCTCGGTAGTAATGAAGCATACGATGGACATCTAGAGTATGAAGTAGAGCCTCCCCTCGATTAGAATACTCGGTATAGTAAACAGGTAAATGGATGTCCTGATTCAGTGTAAACTCAGACACCACTTTAGGAAAAAACTTAGGATTCGTCTGCAAGGATACCCTGTCCTTGGAGAAGACTAAATACGGCTCTTTACACATCAGAGCCTGAAGCTCAGAATTCCTTCCAGCAGAAGTAATAGCAACTAAAAAAATAATGCTTTCCATAACAGAAAGCGTAGCTCACAGCTAGCAACAGGCTCTAAAATGAACAACAGATTCCATGGGGGAACAGGGTCCCTTATGGGAGGTTTCAGATGTAGAATTCCCCGCAAGATGCGGGAAAGATCCAGCTGCACCAGAGTTTTGCCCTGTACAGGTGCATGATATGCAGAGATGGCTGATAAGTGCATCTTAATGGAGGAGTAGCTCAGTCCTGAGTCTGAAAGAGAAAGGAGGTATTCCAATACGGAATTTACTGGACGGGTGAATGGATCAAGATGATGAGTGGAGAACCAAAGGCAGAACCGCTTCCACTTCATTGAATAAGTATCCCTGCTGGAAGGCTTCCTAGTGGCTAGTGGCTACCAAGACAACTGCCATTCTGGAGGAAATCCCAAAATGAGCAACTGCTAGATCTGCAGGAGCCATACGTGCAGGTGCAACGATTTGAAGTCTGAATGGAGCAGGGTACCCTGCTTCTGGGAGAGCAAGTCTGAGGTCAGGGGCAGAGGGATCGGGAATTCCACTGCCAGCTGCTGAAGTAGTGGGAACCAAATCTGACGTGGCCAGTAAGGAGCTATTAGAATCATCCCTGCTCCCTCTGACTACAATTTGAGGAGGACTCTTTACAGTAATGTGAAGGCATACAGAAACCTCCCTGTCCAAGACAGGGACAATCTGTCTTGCCAGAAAACACCAAGCCCTGGATCCAGCGAGCAAAAACTGGACAGTTTGGCACTGAGTGGGTATGCAAAGAGGTCCAACTTGGGCCAGAGCCATGTTGAATAGCTCTTCGGCCACAGATTGGAGAAGTTCCCATTCATGTGCCTTGGACCAAGACTGGCTTAAACTGTCGGCCAAGGTGTTTTGTACGCCTGGGACATGCCCGGCAGTGAGTTCCAGATGATGCTTGACAGCCCAATACCAGACTCTCATGGCCTCCCTGCAGAGGGAGTAGGAATGAGTCCCCCCCTCCTTGTTTATGTAGAAGACAACTGACATTTTGTCCATTTGAATAAGGAGAGGGCCCAGGAATAGACTCGTCTGGAATGCCCGCATCTCCAAAATATTGATATGGAGATGTTGCTCTTGGGGAGACCAAGTCCCCTGGGTATGATGATCTGCTAAATGTGCACCCCAACCCAAGCCGGACGTGTCTGTAGTCAGGATCGGACAAGGAGATTTCTGATGAAAGTGGACCCCTGTGGAAAGATTGGAGGGGGTTCAACCACCAAGCCAGAGTCTGGCGCACTGGAGTGGAGACTGTCACCAACTGCTCTAATTCATTCATTTGCTGGACCCATTGGACTCTGAAGGTTCATCAGGGAACCCTCATGTGCAGGCATGCCAGAGGGACTGTCGCAATGGCTGTGGTCATATGGTCTAACAACTGCAGGAATACTCTGGTAGGAACCTGGCATGATGAAACTAGGTGAGCCTGCTCCCAAAGATGCTCCGCTCTGTCGGGAGTCAGAAAGGTCTTGCCTTTAGCGGTGTCCAGAACTGCCCTGATGTACTGCAACCTTTGGCTGGCCCAAGGGGAGGACTTTGGGAGTTTGAGGGTTATCTCGAGGTCTCAGAACAAAGTAAAGGTATCTTCCATGGTGTTGATCAGCTGAGCCCTGGATGGAGCTGCCAGGAGCCAATCATCTAGGTAGGGAAATACATAGTGTCCTTTCCTCCCGAGGGCCACAGACACTACTGCTAGGCACTCTGTAAAGTTCCAGGGAGTCGAGGACATGCTGAATGGCAGGGTGCAGAACTGGTAATGGTTGCCTTGAAAGCGGACGTGAAGGAACCTCCTGTGGGGCTGAAACACCGGCATGTGGAAGTACACAGCCTGCATATCCAGGGAGCACAGTCAGTCCCCTTGATGAAATAGGGGAAGCAGGCCTAGAAGGGTAACCATCCTGAACTGTTTGCACTCTATATACATGTTCAAGTGGCTGAGATCCAGGATGGGTCGCAGGTCCCCTGTTTTCTTTGAGAACAGAAAAAAGTGGGAATTAAATCCCTTTCCCCTTTGAGCAGGCAGAACTGGCTCTATTGCCAGTTTCAGCAACAGTGCTTGGTCTTCCTCCTGGATAAGGGAGAGGTGTGATGGAAGGTAATGGGAATTTATGGGAGGGTTGTCTGGGGGCATCTCCGTGAACTCCAGAGTATGTCCTTTCCCTATCAAATGAAGAACCCACTGATCCGCTGTGATTTTTTGTCATCCCTCTAGATAGAAACATAGACTTTGACGGCAGATAAGGACCGCTTGGCCCATTTAGTCTGCCCATTTCCCTACCTACAGGGTAAGCCACAGATCCTAGTTAACCAACAGCCTATTTCTTCCTACCCCCCACAAGAATTGCCTTATGTCTGTCCCATGCATTCTTGAATTCTCCCACAGTTTTAGACCCCATAACCTCCTCAGGAAGGCTGCTCCATGCATCCACTACCATCTCTGTGAAATAATACTTCGTCACATTGCCCCTGAACCACCCCCCCCTCTATCTTTAAATTGTGTCCCCTTGTTCTTGCACATCTCTTTTTCTGAAAGATGCTACCCTTGGACTTTGTTGATTCCACTGAGGTACTTAAAAGTTTCTATAATGTCCCCTCTCCTTCTTTCCTCAAGGGTATACATATTAAGCTCCTTTAGTCTCTCCTCATACGGCTTCTCTTGCAGAACCTGCACCATTTTAGTTGCTCCTCTGGACTGCCTCTATCCTGTCTATGTCCTTGTGGAGATGGGGTCTCCAGAACTGGACGCAGTACTCAGATGGGGTCTCACCAACTGTCTGTACAGAGGGATAACAACTTCCTGTTTTCTGCTGCTGATGCCTCTCCCTATGCATCCCAGTATACCCCCAGCCTCCCTACTGCCTTCTCACATTGCTTGCTAACCTTAAGGTCATCTGATATGATTACCCCAGGTCCCTTTCCTTTTTGTTATTGTTACTCCCCATTGTGTATTCTTTCCTGGGTTCTTGTTTTCCAGGTGTATTATTTTGCACTTCTTTGCATTGAATCCTAGCTGCCATACTTCTGACCATTCCTCAACCTTGCCAAGTCCCTTCTCATCCTTTCCACGTCTCCTTGTGTATCAACCCTGTTGCAGATCTTTGTGTCATCTGCAAAGAGGCATACTTTTCCTTCCAGTCCCTCTACAATGTCACTTATGAAGACATTAAAAAGGACTGGACCCAATACTGAACCCTGCGGTACCCCACTAGTAACCCCTCTTTCTTCAGAGTGGACTCCATTTACAATTACCTTCTGTGTCCTGTTGTCCAGCCAATGTTTTACCCAGGCTACCACCCTGGGACCCACTCCCAGGCTGGTTAATTTGACTATTAACCTTTTGTGAGGGACTGTGTCAAATGCCTTGCTGAAGTCTAGGTAGGCCATGTCCACAGCCCCTCCCTGGTCTACTACTTTGGTCACCCAGTCAAAGAAATCTATTAGATTCGTCTGACATGACCTTCCCGCTGTGAACCCATGCTGCCTTGGGTCCTGTGCCCTACTGGCCTCTAGGTACTCAACTATTCTTTCCTTCAGAAGGGACTCCATCACTTTCCCTACCACAGAGGTCAAACTGACAGGTCTGTAGTTTCCTGCCTCTGTCTTGGTCCCACTTTTGTGAAGGGGAATCACATCCGCCTTCCTTCAGTTTTGGTGCACACCATCCTCCCATGATTTATTAAAAAGTGTAGCCAGTGGTTTCACTAGTTCCCCTTTAATTCTTTTTAGAATTCTGGGCTGAATTCCATCAGGCCCCATTGCTTTGTCCACCTTCAGTTTTAGGAGTTCTTGCAGAACCCTTCTTCTGTGAAAGGACTGAATCGACTTCCTATCAAGAGTGCTTCTGTTAATTGGATTAGGCACTTCCCTCCTTTTTGTGAATACTGAGCAGAAATATTCATTCAGTATCCCTGCTTTTTCACTGTCCCCCTCTGCCCACCCACCGTTCATTCTGTTCAGCCTCTCTATCCCTCCCTTTGTCTTTCTACGCTCGCTGATGTACGTATAAAAGGTTTTATCCCCCTTCTTAACCGAGTTGGCTATCTTTTACTCAGTTTGGGCCTTTGCCATTCTGACTTCTCTCCCTGCTTCCTTCTGCCTTAGCTCTCTGTCCTGCTCCTTCTGTGTTTCCTTATACTTCTGGAATACTATCTTTTTCTTCCTGACTTTCACAGCCACCTTTTTTGAGAACCATAGTGGCTTTTTCTTTCATTTTGATTTGTTTATTTGCTTCACACAAAGGCTTGTTGCCTCAGTGATGGCAGTTTTGATGATTCCCCATTGTTGCTCTACCGCTCCTTCTAGCCTGTTTGCTAGTGCTTTTCTGAGGCACTCTCCCATCTTGCCAAAGTCAGACCTCCTGAAGTCCAGTACCCTCACTTTTGTATGGCTTGACTCTGTAGCTGAGTTTAACGTGAACCACACTGATGGTCACTTGTTCCCAGATGGCAACCCACTTCTAGATCTGAGATCCTCTCACTGCCCCCGTTTGAGAATACGAAGTCTAAGATTGCTCCCTCATGAGTGGGTTCTGAAACTAGCTGTCTGAGGCCTGCCACCTGTAGGGCATCAAGAATGGCCCTGCTCTTGGATGTGGCTGCAGCAGATGTGCTCCAGTTAACATCTGGCATATTCAGGTCTCCCATCAACAGTATCTCCCCTTTCTCTGCCATTCTAAGAATGCCTTCTATCATATCCTTGTCCATTCCCTCCCCCTGACATGGGGTCTGTACACAACCCCTTGCGGATTGTGGTGCCCTTTTCAGTCTCCAAGGTGACCCACAGTGCCTCCTCTCCTCCTGTTTACTTTTTGTTCAGTTGCTCTTATCCCTTCCTTTACATAGAGAGCTACTCCTCCCCTCTTCTCTCCTGCCTGTCTCTCCTGTAGGTTATGTACCCTGGTATGTTAACATCCCAGTCATGGTTTTCTGTGTACCATGTTTCTGTGACTGCTACGATATCCAGGCATCCCTCTTCCATCAAGGCCACCAGCTCAGGGAGCTTGTTGCCCAGACTACAGCCATTGGTACTTAATAACCTCCATTTCCTGATGGCCTTACTCCTTTTTGCCCCAGCCCTGTCCTTCTTGCCTTCGTCACTTTCTCCATTTACCCCTGCTCTTCTCTCTATTGACACCTCTATGTTGGTGTTTACCACACTTACTACCGTGATTTTTTGGGGGGGCTAGGATTTCCCTGCTCCTTTCCAGTGCCTCCCCCCTTGGCTAGTTTAAATGCTTGCCAATGAAGCATTTAAACCTATCACCTAGGATCCTGGTTCCCTCCTGGACAGATGCAGCCCATCATGCCAGTATAGGATTGCATCACTCCAGGTGGACCCCCAGTCCCCAATGAAGCCAATTCCCTGAGCTCCACACCAGTTTTTCAACTACTGATTAGTCCATGGTGTGGAACACTCTAGCCTCTCCTACGCCATAGATGGACAGCATCTCCTCGAAGGTTACCGTGCGTGCTACTTGTCTAAGGCCCCTCCCCAATTCCACAAACTCTTCCTGCACTTCTCTAATCCCTTTCTTAGCCAGGTCATTTGTCCCTAGGTGGACAATGACATCCAGCTCCCTCCGCTGTGCAGCTGCTCTGGCAATCCTGAGGATTCACTCCCTGTCTCTCCAAGCCATGGCGCCAGGCAGGCACCTTACCTCCCTCTCCCCTTCCTCCCCCAGTTCTATCTTCTTAACAGTGGAGTCCCCCACCAGGAGTTGTTTCTTTCCCCTGCGGGGTCCCCTGCCGCCCTCCTGTGGGTCTCCTTTGTGGAGGTTCCCAGCATCCTCCTTGGTCTCCACTGCGGGTGCCTCCACAGAGGAACCACACTTTGCCAGAATGGCATAGGAATTGTGGAGAGGTACAACTTGAGGGATGTGCCTCTGTTCCACCACCCTCACCCTCCCTGAGTCCACCGTGGTCCAACCGCTCCTCTTTCTTGGCAACCTCTGAGGCAACGGCAGTGGCACTGGTGGTCTCTGGATGGAAGAGGAGGTCCCACAACTCCTGGCCAACTCAGCCTGGAGATGAGCAACCTCTCCCTCAGCCCAGAGAGGCGCCTGCAGATGGGACAACACCGCATCCTCCAGAACGTCTCCCGGAAGACTGCTGCTCCACAGCCACTGCACTGCACCACTCCCATCATGTCTTATTTCTGGCCCCTTAACTGTTTGCAATCCTTACTCTTTCCTCTGTTTTTTTTCTCGCTCTCTCCTTACTTTCTGCCTGTATGCCTTTAAGCTCCTGATAGTCCAATATAGTCCCAGTAGAGAAGCCCAGTCACGCAGCAGTCCTTTCTCCTGGTGTCTTCTGCCAAGCTAGAGATAGAGAGAAAAGCATCCCCCTACAGCCTCCCCCAGAGATTCTGCCAGGGGAGGGGGGTTGGGTAAGGAATCAGGTTGAAGAAGTGGGGACAGGCAGAGAGGCCGAGAAGGTTTTGGGGGCTCTGGGTCCTGAACCTGCTGAGGCCTGAGAAGTGGCCTTATGCTTAAAGGCACCTCTTGTTTGTTGGCTCTGGGGCTGTCTGGAAGACTGGCGAAATGGCTGGCGCCAGTTTTGCTTCTGAGAGGATCTGTACATAGTATGTGTAGACCTGACAACCTTGCCAGATTCCTGGAGGTGAGTTATAACCTTCTCAGAGTCCTCACCGAAAAGGACTGAACCCTTAAAAGGGGCATCTATTATGCTCGCCTGGACGTCTGGGGTAAAGCCCAAAACTTGGAGCCAAGAATAACGGTGGAGGCTAATGCCAGAGGTTGCTGCCCTGGCTGAAGAATCTCCCATGTCATAGGAGGAACATAAGGCATGGGTTCCTACGTCCAAATGTGATTTTAGAATATGTAGCAGCTCAGCTTTCTGGGGGCTCTCCTGCAGAGTCTGGACCAGATCCGTGGCCTTCCTCCACTGGGCGTTCTGATATTGGACCATGTGGGCCAAAAAATTCAGAGTGAATGGCACAGTTGGCCGAGGCATAAACTTTCCTACTAAGCTGGTCCACCTGTTAGGAATCTTTGTCCACAGGCTGTGTGCTAAAGTGGCTTGGCCAATTGGACTGATTGTGGGCTGCCATAATGACCATGGACTCAGCAGTATGCTGCTCTCCAAAGTAGGGTTCATCTTGGGTGCATTAGAGAGATGGTCAGCCTTTTTGGAAACAGCAGGGGTAGAAGATGAGAGTTTCCACGCAGATTTGGTGATGTCCTTGAGTGGATCCATCAAACGAAGGACCATCACAGGTTTTGGATCCTTTTGACGGAGGAAAATAACTAAACAGCATCTCTCCAAGTCCAATTCCTCTGTACCCCAGCCCATGTTGGACTGGATATGCCACAGGACCTCCATGAATGCTGGGTCATCCGGAAGTGACCTGGGATGTCCTTGGGGTCTGCTGGAGGGGGAAGACAACCCCAATTTGGATGACCCCTAAGGAAGCGGAGGAGCAGCAGCTCCGATCTGACTCTCCTGAAGAGGAAGATCTAGAGTTTGAATGCCGGTGCCTATGGCCATGAGACCTACATCAGTGCCAGTTGGAGGACCTAGAGGACAAGAGATGGTGCCTTCTCCCATGATGCTTGGAGCGACCCTTGCCAATATCATCTGACTGTAGGGTAGGTTCTTTTGGCATTGGTGTAGGGTTCCAAGGAGGAGCCTGAGGCAGAGCCCCTGAAGAAAGAGGATCCTTAGAAGGGGTGAAGATTTCAGTAACAGGTTGCACTTAACTATATTCCACCAAGGAAGTGAAAAGGGTCGTCAGACCTGGCAGAGGGTTCTGCGGTTAGAGGGATTAACCGGCGTCAGTGGGGGGACATCAGACATTCCCAGCACTGGTCCCTTAGGAGGCGGCAACCCAGGCTTCAGGCCCTGAGGGTTCAGGCTGACCGGTGGCGGCCCAGTGGGCGTCTGGGTATCTGGCATCAGCCTGGTAGGTGATGCCAGGTCAGACGCCAGGCCCTCTGGCATCAGCTGAACCTTAATATGAGGGTCAAACAGTAATGTTGGGCGACGACGGAATAGGTGTTGCCAGGGTCGACGACAGGGTGGCCAGTGTTGAATGGACAGGCGTGGACTGGCGCTGGTCTGGGGACACAGCTGGGGTTGTTCAAGAGGAAGCCTGTCTAGGGGAGATAACTCATGAAAGTGGTAGAGGCATCACTCTGCCAGAGGAGGCGGACGCATGCCCTTGGCGCCGCTGGGTGGCATTGGCCCTGGAGCCGAGTTAGCGGACCCGAAGGCCAGGTGGATGACGGGCAAGGACCCGCCGCTCATGGAAGACCTGGCCAAGGCACCTGGCTGAGAACCCATAGACTGGTGGAAGGGTCTGAGCATCATGGGCTAGGAGGCTGAGGAAGAAGTTCTCAACCCTGAGAAATCACCGCGCAACGTCTGGATGAAGGTGGGAGGTTTAACCACTGGAAGCCCAGTAGGAGAGAGGGCTGCTGAGGAAGCAGAATCCAACCTCCCTCAGGAGGATGACCCGGAGTTGGTCGCCTTCGAATGAGGGGAGCGGGAGAAAGATTTTTCCTTGTGTTTCACCTGGTGTCTGTCTTCCATCTGACTTTTTCTCCCAGTGGGAAGATGAAGAGGTGGAGGCCCCTGAAATCAGTGAGGAGGATGAACTTTTGCCCTGGATTTGTTTCTCCATCACTGCCACTTTCTTCTCTAGCAAGAAGCTTTCTGGGGCCTTCTAGCAGCAGATCCCTGTCCTCTGGTTGAATTTCACGTAGTGCTGGCAGGCCTTAGTGTCATGATTTGGGCCTAGGCAAAGAGCATCCCTCCTCAGATGGGATTTGCTTGCCGCAAGGACACTTAGACCATGGCAGTTTATTTATCTTTTTTTTTTACTTTTTATTTTTGTCTTTTAAGTTCAGTCAGCAGTTCTATACACAAATTTGCATTAAAGGCACAATTTTTTACATCGGGTTGTGGCCAAACATTCTCTATTTCAGTGGCAGACATACAGTGTTATCAAATCAGTAGTCAATGATCATGATTGTTAACATCAGGCTCAATATCTAGCCATGTGAGATATCTGTGGAGAGATTTTCCCCTATAAGAAGTTTCAGCTGTATGGTGGTGGTGATGGGGGGGGGGGGCAGGCAAGCCCAGGGAAGGGCCTCTCACCAAAACTGTGTCTGGGTGTCAGTGTCAAGATGATTGGAGTGGCCTGGCCGGGAGCTACAATAGGTCGTTAGGATTAATGGGGGGGCGGTACCCCTGGGTCCATCCTTTCCCTCTCAAGGAATCAGATCTGGTCTGGTCTGCGCAGTTTGCAAGAACCAGGGAGTCCAGTATGCTTGGATTACCTGTGTTCTGTTTTGAAGGTGGGCCATGAGGGCCTCCATCTTGTATACTTCATAAATTGTATTTTCCCATGAAATCATGGTACAGGGTTCTGGGCTTAACCAGAATCTAGTGATGCATCTTTTTAGCAGCTGTAAAAGGTATATTAAGTATTTTTGTGGTTTATGCTTAAACTGTTTTGGGAACAGGAGGAGAATAGCTGCCTGAGGTGTGGGTGTGCCAAAATCTGTGAATAAGTCTGCAACAACCTTGCCAATACCCTCCCAGAAGCCACTCAGGACCGGGCACATCCAGAACACGTGAGTATGTGTAGATACCTCACAGCCACATAACCTTCAGCACGAGTCCCTGGACTCGAAGTATTTTGCCACTGAGGCATATGGAAGTAACAGATGGCTACTATCCAAGCAAACTCTCTCCATGAGTATGAGTTCGTTGTTCTATGTTGTGCTCTCCAGATTTGTTGCCATTCTCCCAGGGTGAGTTCTAGGGATAATTCTACCTGCCACTGGAATTGTACCAGGTCAACATTCGATGGGGATGAGTTCTGTAATGCTTGGTATGTCCGGGACACCAGATGGCTCTGGTCCCCATCCCCAGTGATACACAGTAGGAAGGAATGCAGGATAGGGATTTCTGTTTGTGGAATCACCAATCCTATTTTTTGGATTAGAAAATATCTGAGTTGAAGATACCGGAAAAAATCCCAGCCTGGCAGGCCGTATATATTTTGGAGTTGATCAAAACTTAGAAAGAACCCAGCCTCATAGAATTTACATGTGTTTGATAGTCCTAGAGAGCACCATTTATCAAAGATGGAGTTTGTCAATGCTGGTATGAAGTCTGGGCTCCGTGACAGAATTCCCAACCAGCCTGTCAGTAGACAGTTCTATGGAAGAGCCAGGAATTTACTCCAGCTATTCAGCATGGCTTTAGTGAAGAAGGAGCAAGCTGTGGGCTGTATTGGTTGATTAGGTTGGACTATTAAGGACGCATCTAAACATGCATTAGCCATTGATTATTCCAGCAAGACCCACGCTGGGGCCGTAATGCCAGAGGATGTCCAGTTCACCACGTGAGCTATTAATGTGTCGAGCCAATAACAGTATATATTGGGTAGGGCCAGTCTTCCCTCATCTTTAGGGAGTTGGAGTTTAAGAAATGCCACCCATGGTCTTCCACCCACCCAAATGTAGTTCCTGATTAGTGAATCCCAGTGTTTAAGATCTCTCTGGGTAGGGAGGAGAGGGATGTTTTGCATTAAGTAGAAAATTTTGGGAAGGATATTCATTTGTAGGGACTGGACTCTAGAGATGAGTGATAAGAGCAGAGGAAGCCACCGGTTTAGATCCAATTGGATCTGCTTGGTTACTGCCTGGTAATTTATTTTGTGTAAATCTTCAAGTTTGGCAGGAATTTGAATTCCAAGATACGTAATTGAGGGTTTATTCCACCTATAGTTATATGATTTCAATTTTGAAGGAGGGAGAAATCCTTTAATTATTAGGGCCTTGGATTTTGCCTGGTTAATTGTGTAGCCAGACTATCTTTCAATGTCTAGTAAGATCTCCAAGAGTATTGCCAGATAGTCTTTTGGATGCGACAAATAGAGAAGAAGGCCACCTGCGTAGTAGGCCACTTTATGTTTAGTGTTCCCTACTTGATATCCCTGAATCTGAGTGGACTGTCCAAGTAGTTGTGAAATGGGTTCCACAAAGATGGCAAACAAGCAAACAAATAGGGGGACAAGGGGCACACCCGCCTAGTGCCTCTGTACAGTGGGAAGCAAGTGGAATGTGACCCATTTACCTTCACTATCGCCTCTGGAGCTGTATATATTCCTTTGACAATATTTAGAAAGGAGGAGGGGATTTCAAATTTAGACACGGTGGCTAGCAAAAAAATTCCACAATTCACCTTATCAAACACCTTCTGGGCATCTAGACTAAGGAGTGTCAAGGGGGAACCTGAGGTAATAGAGTAATTTAGGAGATATAAGGTTCATTTAATATTATCTATGGTCCTTCTGGACTTTATAAACCCAGATTGATCCAGGTGGATTAAGGTAGGTAGAATATCATCTAATCTATGAGCTAAAATACTAGCAAATATTTTATCGTTTTGATTTAATACTGATATAGGTTGATAGGAATCGCAGAGCTGGGGAGGTTTTTGGGGTTTCAATATGGCTGAGATTGCAGCCTGTCTCCAGGATACAGGGCAATCAGCAGTCTTCTGAGTAGCTTGCACTGCCGCTAGCAAGGGTTCCATTATTAATTCTATTGTATTTTTATAAAATTCTGGACCACATCCGTCTGAACCTGGACTTTTCCTGTTCTTAAGATTCTTTATTGTCATTGGGACTTCAGATTCAGAGATTGAGGGATGTAAGTTTGCTTGTTTGTGTGGTGGTCAAGGTGGGTAATTTTATTTGAGCTAGAAATGTGTCCATTAATTCAGGGGGAACCTCTTGGGGGGGGGGGGTTATAATTGTTGTTAGTTGGTTCTAAATTCTGAGAGTACATTTTCTGTGGTATAATGATTCTGCCCTGTCCTGGGATCTTTTATTTTGGTAATTGTATGAATTTGAGTCTGTTTATAGAGATGGTAGGCCATATTCGGGATGCTCGGGGCCCCCCCCCCTTCATAGTATCTGTGACAGAGCCACATCAGGGCTTGCTCTGTTCGATATGTTAGTATCTCCTGTACAGAAGTCTGTGTTTGGAGCAGATGGGGTAATACCTCCTCGTCCCCCTGCATATGTGTTTGCTGTAGGAATTGTAACTTTTCCTGCAGGTTTTGCAGGTGGACTTCTTGTTGCTTTTTCTTTTGAGAGGCATAAGCTATTACATGTCCACGCAGGACTACTTTTATAGTATCCCATAACAGTTGTGATGAAGTCCAGGCAGACTGATTATCATTATTTCTGGGATTTTGGTCTTTATCATGTCTCTAAATTCCCTGTTCCTAAGTAGTGAGGGGCTGAATCTCCATAGGGTCTGTCTTCTCCTATCTCCCTCCAAACGGATGGTCAAGGAGATGGGTGCATGATCTGATAGGCTGATATTAAATATATCTGCCTGTTGAATCAAGTCAACATGCTCCTTGCTAAGGCAAATGTAGTCCAGCTGGGTGTAGTATTTATGGGCATGGGAGTAGTAAGTAAATTTTCACTGCCTGGGGTGGAGTTGTCTCCAGGTATACACCATGCCTGTGTCTTTAAGCAGCCGTCTAAGGTGTTTAGAATCAGCATTTTGGGGGGAGGGATGGGCCACAGAGGTGCCCAGCGACGGGTCAAGTTGGCAATTCAGATCGCCACCCAAAATCAGGGGGTCTTTCTGGCAGGTTAAAATGTCAAATAAGCATTGTGTAGAGGATGCATCAGTACCTGGGGGGGATATAGATGCTAGCAATAGTCACCTCCTGGTCCATCACCGTGGTCACCGCCAGGGCCAACCTGCCCTCCCTGTTTGAATACTGATCCGTAATTTTAAATAAGGAATTTTTAGGAAATAAGATGGCTGTGCCCCTCCACCTACCATTTTGGTATGTGGACGCGACCATTTAAGAAAAAACAAATTTAAGTAGTTTTCGGTGTTCTACAGAAAATAGGTGGGCCTCCTGTAAAAGTAAAATGTCTGGTTTCAGTTTTTTAAGATTGTGTCTAGTATGGTATCTTTTTATAGGCCCGACCAGGCCATTCACATTATGGGAAAATATTCTATAGGGTACTGTCATATTGACCTATCTCAAGCCCCCAGCCACCCCACCCCTTCCAATGTCCCTGAATAGTACAATTAAAATTGTAAAAGAGTGCCATATCAGCTCTTGTGGTCCCTGTGACTGACATGTTTTGACCCTAACTTGAACACTGCCACAGATTGTGATAACTTCAACAGAGGTTACCCAACTTGGTCCGAATTTGGGAGGTAAAACTATATGTTGCGGTGATACTTTCCGCCAGGACTTCCAACACCACATGCCTACGAGGAGGTTCTGGTGTGGGCAGATCTGTACACTGCTTTGTGGAGGAGGTAGCCCCCTTAACAGGGGCATACATCCCCCTGGGGATTCCATTGCCCCTAATGTGGAGGATAGGGAAGAGAAGGGGGGAATAAAGTAAAAGAATAAACCAAATGTGGGTAGCATGGCAGGAGAAAATGGGTAGGGATATTGGGTATGAATTGGTCCACTGTACCTTCAACTCTATGGTTGGTGAAATGCTCCGCTTCTGCCGCCCTGCTGCTTATGATTGGGGGGGTGAGCAAGGTATTAGTCTAGGGATTCTCCCTAAGAGATTGAGGGAACAACAGGAGGTAAAATAAAAATGATTAGTAACAGTTTCCAGCAATCATTAATCTGTCAGCATATTTAACTATATCTAATTTTAACTTGGAATCTTCAAACATAGACCCCATAGTAGTTTGGGGCATTTCTATTATGGTGGAAATGCTCCTGAATTCCCAGTCTCACAGATGGTAAAAAGGTGATCAAACTTAGTTTAAATATCCGAGAGTCCCAGTAATTGGAGTTTCATTTGTTTTAACTCCAATAGAATAATCAAAGTGCTGAAATAATGTTTATATAAACGTTCAACCATTTGTTCTATGGAGGAGAGCCCTCCGATCCCAAACACCTTGAAAGTTCTGCTTTATCTAGGCCTCCAGAGTTCCAGCTCACCTTAGCAAGGACTCTGAGTCTGACCCTGGTGAACTATAAGGGTAGTCATATAACTTGGGTGGTCGGACCACAGCCCCCCAGGACTCCCTCCCCGGGGGGGGGGCAGGAGAGAAGGAAAACAAACAAAAAAAAGTGGGAACATCCCAAGTGCCCCTCCAAGGGGCGAGGCACCCGAGGTCTGCAGTCCGGCCACGGCCCCCCCACATTGGAGCAGATCAGAGGCCTCCCAGCCAGAGCCAGGCCCATTCCTACTTCTATCTAATGTAGCAGAGACCAGTTATTCAGTTTTTCCCACTGCTATTCAGCTATTATGGGCTAGTGATGGGGATTAGCCTGGGGGACAGATCCCCTTGATGGACCTGGAGGCAATTATATAAATTCAGGATCCCCAACTGCATGAACATGAGGCGACTATACCTGTGAAGTTAATCCAATTCCAGTATTTGCATTGCTTGGCCAAATAAGATCGGGCTCATTCGCCCAGAGTCGTGCCTTTAATGCCCTGGTTCAAAGGAGGGAACGTCCTAAGTCCCCCGCAACCCAATCCCCAACACCTTGATTATCACCGCTGCATCTTTTCCCTATATTTATATATTTTTTATCGTGAGCCCTATTACTCCAGGGCTGAGAGGTTCACCTGACTACCCAGGGATCAGAGGGACCACCCGACCACTGCAGTTTAACTGATAAGGTCAGAGAAGAAGACGTGCAGAGAAAATACAGCGCGGATGATTGCGAAAAAATGGTGGTCGACTAGAGCAGAAGGCGTCCGCGGAGCCAATGTGCATGGGTCAACAGCGGGATAAGAACTGGGGTAGGACTGGGGAACCACCACTTTATACCACTGGCCAACGTCGGGGGAGGGCCGATGTCAGGGGGCAGTCCCCTGCTGTATACTGCTAGCTATAAGTTTTCTGTGGGGTCCTGGCACCTGTCAGCTTCAGTCCTTATGGTGTAACCTGCTGCAAGAGCTCCCCTCGAAGTGAGATCTCCTGTTCCTTTGGTGCCCAGGTGCTGACTCAATTTCCTTTTTCCGGAAAGGAGACTGTACCTCTTCCCAGAGAACAGTCAGATGGGCCTGGGTATTGGTGAAGGGTACTGGAGAAGTCTCTGGAAGCACCTCTACAAGCTCCAGAGTGTGACCCCTCTCTATAATCTGAAGAATCCAGGTATCTGAAGTGTTGGTTCTCCATTTAGTCATTTTATTTATTTTAGTCTTTGGTAACCAGCTAAGGCCCACTAGGCACAAGTGCCTGTTTTCAAGGGTGACCTGGGAACACTGGGGTGGTTAAGTGACATGCTCAGAGTCACACAGGATGCAAATGTAGGTTGTGAGAATCAAACCTAGGTTTGCTGATGTACCAAGCTCATTACTCTAACCTCTATGCTACATTGCCAGCCACTGACTGAGATGGAGGAAGAACTGACCTCCGACCACCACCTCTTGTTGGGGACCGGAAGGAGGGGGGGTCTGGCAAGGAGTCAAGCTGAGGTGGATCCAGCCACTGGGGCTGATCCACCACCCCAGGATGCTTTGCTGCAGCATCGGAGGAGGAGGGGGAAGGCAAGGCGGAGGAAGCCTTTATTTTACCTTGAGGATGGGAGGCTTTCCCCGGACTTATGAAACACCTTGCAAAAGGGAGGGCGCAATCTGCTCTTAGGCTGCATATGGTAGAGGTAGTGACTTTGACAGCCGTGCAGGTCATTGATGATACCCTGGACATCTGGCCCAAATAACCTGGAGCAGTTAAAAGCGGTGCTCAGCACCTTTTGCTGGACATCTGCAGCAAAACCTGAGACCCTCAGCCAGGAGTTTCTACAAAGGCAAATGTCTGTGGCAGCAGCCTTGGCACCAGTTTCAGAGATATTATACAAGGCCCTGAGGAGGTGCTTGCTAATATCAGCAGCATTCTGCAAGCATTTGAGAACCTCCTGTTTCTGGGAGCACTCTGGGTGGAACTGGGCCGTTACCTTGCCCTTCCTCCAGACAGTATTCTGGTATTTAACCATATGCAAACCCCAAGGAAGAGGAGGCAAATACCCTACCCCAAAGGTCAATCCACCTAGATTTCCTGTCAAAGAGGAGGGAGCTGAGGCACTTAGGCGCCTTGGACCTGTCATGAGCTGCTTTAATGACCACAGAATTGGTCTCTGGTTGGGCCGCACAGTATGGTAGACTTTGGGGGGGCAAGACACAACTTATCCGCCCTGTGGGGCATGGCAGGGATCATGTCAGGCCTATGCCATGCAGCAGTAGTGGCATTCCTCAAAGCTGGGAGGATAGGAGGAACGACTTTAGGAGGAGATTCTGGGGTTTCTAGAAAGTCCACCAACTCCCTTCTGGTGGCATCCTATTCCTCAGTTTGGAAACCCATGGCTGTGGACAGCTGCTTCAGAACATTAAAGAAAGTAGGATCCTCTGGAGGTGACCTAGGAGTATGCTTGACAAAGTCCTCATTCACTGAGGAGGCAAGTGGACCTGTCAGAGGAAAGAGGTTCCTCCACTTCCTCAGATAGGATGAGGTCAGGATTGTTACTGTTCCCCGACGTATACCTGCTCCAACTTGAAGTCTGACAAACAAGTGACTGATGACGGCCCACTGAGGATCACCTAAGGAGGCGGAAGTGGTGTCAGTAATGATGGGGCTGTCAACAGCGCAGGGGACCCAGGCCTGTAAGCACCCAATTGGTGGAGCAGGAATGTAGTGAACTTGGCTAGGATATTGTTGAGGTCGACGGCAGGAGACTGGTGCATTGACAGAGATGGGGTCATTGGCAAAGGGGCACGATGACCTGTCCGTTAGGGCCTGGGAGCCTGAAGAACCCGACGGCTGTGGGCCTGGAGAAGTATCAGTCTGCGACAGATGGGCTGCTGTAGATGAGCCAAGTGTAAACAAACTGGGGGCTGATGACCCTAAGAAATGGGAGACGGTCCTGCCATTAGGGGCCTCGTAGGAGCAGAGGCCTGGACAGCAACTGGAGCCAGGGCATCTGCAACCAACAGAGTACCCTTGGAGGAAGAAGCCGCCATCAGGGATCAAAAACGTCATCGGGGAAGCGATCCCATTCTTGGTCTTTCTTAGACTCCAAGGGCTTATCTTAGGCCTTTGCGCCTGGGAGATCAATTAACCTGCTGGCGACTGGGAATCAGGCCCCCCCAGAGGACCCTGGCCCAGAACTGGCTACCTGTTGTTCCATCAATAATTTTTTGAGAGCCTTTTTGTGTCACCTAAGGGTGGTTTGATTAAAGGAAAATGTCCATCTAGGATTAAATTAATCAGTATTGTTACCAATGGAAATCTGCTTTACATAAGCTATTGCCTGAACCCGTAACACTTTTAGGGCCAGAATTATAACTCATTCAGTTTCCCCTTCCTTTATAGCTGCAGGCATCCATTTTCTAAATCACAGGCAAAGGAAATGACATCACATCAGGGGAAATATGTATAGTCGATAAATATTTTAATTAGGAGAGGCACACTAAGCTGAAGCTTGAGTCCAGGTGCAACCTGAGAGCTCAAGAAAGTTAAGTGACTTGCTCAGGCTCATACACTAATACAAGTGAGGACTGTGGGATTCAAATGCCGGTCTCCAGCTTTGCAGCACTGAGCCTTAAACCACTGCACTACACTCCCTCCTTGAAGGGCAGTGGAAATTAAACAAAATATGTTTTTTTACCCAGTCAGTGGGGATGTGAACTTGTCTCTAATCTTGAAGGGGTTGCTATAAACAAAAGTTGTGTGCTGCCAGTGCCAATAGTTTCCAAGATCCTTTGGGGTGTATATTGCTATGTATGATGTTTTGTGACATTTATTTTAGTAAAATGTTTAGTGCCAGTGTGATTTGCAGAGTATTCTGCTACTGTGGTAACACTGTCAATCATTTTTATTCCTGTACCTATTTAGTTCCAGTATTTGTTCGCACTGCAGTAGTTGTGTTTTTTAAATTTTTTTGTTGGCATCATGTTCTGTCATTTCTAGGAGTGTGATCTAGTGGCTAGAGCACAAGCTTGGAACCCAGGAGATGAGAGTTTCAAGCCTCAGTAAAGTCAAATACTAACTGTGTGACCTTGCGTAAGTCACATAACCCCCCAGTGCTCCTGTCCACCTAACAGCAGACATGAATAGCAGCAGAACCCCACTGAAAATGAGGTGGCACATCTCAGCTGGACTATTCTGGGTACATAAGTTGTAAAATAATAATTGTTTTGTGTTGGCGTGTGATAAGATAGATGGCTGTCAGACTGAACCCTTCTGAACATAGGTGCCAGAACCTACAGGTGCGTATGGGGGGGGTGGACAATCCTCCTCTTTTGCCCATGAGCATTCAAAGTGTCCCTAAATGCATGCAATGTCAGAAGGAAAGCAATTATGCGCTCTTATTACTATAGTGCCCCCCCACACACTCTCACTTTTACACAGCAGATTTTTTTTTTTCCATTTCATGATTCCAACTGTTTCACTCTTTTGCCAGCAGGAACTCTCCAGTAGCCCTTTCTTTTTGAAATAAAACCTTTTCACTTCCTTGATGCTCCCAGGTGCAGTCACTAAACTATTAAGTGGCTGGTTGTGACAGCTCATCAGGAGGCCTAACTCTTCTTTTCTTCTTCCCTTGGAGGAGGAAGTATAGCACAGTGGTTTAAGGCTCTGAGTAGCAAACCTGCAGACATAGGTCTGAATCCCACAGTTCCCACTTGCATTACTGTATGACTTGAAGCAAGTCATTTAACTTTCTTGGGCTCTCAGGTTGCCCTAAACTCAAGCTTCAGCTTAGTGTGCCTCTCCTGGTTAAAATATTTATTCGACTATAGGCGTTCTCCCCTGATGTGATGTCATTTCCTGTGCCTGTGATTTAGTAAATGGATGCCTGCAGCTATAAAGGGAGGGGCAACTGAATGAGTTATAATTCTGGCCCTAAAAGTGTTACGGGTTTGGTCAATTGCTTATGTAAAGCAGATTTCCAGTGGTAACAATAGTGATTAGTTCAATCCTAGATGAACGTTTCCCTTTAAATTTCTGGCAGAGCTCACAGTCCGAGACATGGTCAGGCCCAAGACAGCAGACAAAGAGGATATGGTTGTCTGAAGAGGCAATCTTCTTTCTGCAGCGGCAGCAATGGAAGGATTAACTGTCAACATAAACAAGGTAAAGGAATTTCTTATAAAACGAAGTAAATAAAAATCGTAGGTGAAAATGGCACAAAACTGCATCGGGGCTTCCGCAGGGATCCATGCGAACAGAGTCGATGGTGGGAAAGAACTGAGGAGGAAGCGGGGCCGCTCATGCCTTTATAAGGTTGGTGACGTCAGCGTGGGTGGCCCCAGTTGTACTGCTCAAAATCTTCCATGTGGATCCTGCTTCACTGATGGTGAAGTTCCTACAGTGTGACCTGATGACTGAGATACCCCCGAAGACCCTATGTTCCTTTGTTCTAAGGGTACAGGTTCTGTGGCCCGCTTTTGAAGTAAGGTCTGCACTTCCTGCAGTAGCAGAGGTAGGTGCTCTGGAGGCTAGGGTGTGGTTAGTGGGGAATGAGCTGGAGGTGTGTCCAGAAGTTCTACAGCATGACCCTGTTCTATGATCTCCAGATCCCATGCATCTGTAGTTGCCTCCTTTCGCTGGTTTAGGTGGAGGGAGGGGTGAGCCCTTACAAGCACCCCTGGAGGTAAAGGTATTTGGGGGTGTGGGTAAGTCAGGCAGAGCTGGCTGAGGCAGCTCCTCCACGCCACTGCCTCTAGGGGCTTTTGAATGGGCACGTGGGGTAGTACCGGGGACTGCCAAGGCTCCTGCTGTCTGGTGGCTGGGTGCTGTCTGTACCCTTAGGATGAGTATGGCAGAGGGAGTGGACAGACTTCAGAGTCCTACCGTACCTGAAGCCTGCAGAGTAAACAGAATTTCTTAGACCTCAGTGCCAAACAACTTCTGCCCTCAAAATGGGTAATTGAGAATGGACTGTTGCACATCATTCACAAACCATGCCACTCTCACCCAGGAGTATTGCCTGAGATAGATGCCAGAATCCACAGCCCTGACAGACGCATCTGATACATCATAGGCTGTGGGGAGCAAATGCTTGCCCACATCAGCCCAAGTAGTAACAGCTTTTAAATGATCCTGCTTCAGCCTAAACTCAGATTAGGCTTGTCCAGCTGCTTTGGCCTTCCTCTAGAGGGTGTTTTGATACTTCATCATGTGGGCTTGTTAGTTAGCAATATGAAGGCCCAATCATGCTCAGGCAAATGCCGTTCTGCCTAATACACCTATCCTCCAGGTCTTATCATGAGGAAGACAGCGAAGGTGCTTAGGTGCCCTAAACCTATCATGGGTAGCATTAATCACCACTTGTCTGTCTCAGGTTATGTTGCATAGAATGGCTTCCCAGAAGGGGCCATGTGCATTGTGTCTACCTTCCTGGGTACAGCTCAGATGTTGTTTGGCCTATACCAGGCAGCAAAGGTGGCATCCTCCAAGGCAGGAAGTAGAGTTGGCACCACAACTGCAGGAGATTCTGGCAGCTCCAGAAACTCTATTAAATTATTTTTAGTAGTGTCCTGTTCCTCAAGATCAAAGCGCATGGCTGCTTTCAATTGCTGCATCATGGTGAGGAAGAAAAAATTACTCACCTTAGTAATTGTGTTTCTTCTAATGGAGTCTTGCTGTATTCTGACATTATGCAGTTAGCCCCAGCACTTGAACTGCTCCGGAGAGGAAAGAGTTAACTCTATGCCAAAGAACAGAATGTTGAGCTTGAGCTCAGTTCAAACCTCTGTCTGCTGCACTTTAAAGTGTAACCGTCAGATTCTTACGAGCTAACACTAACTACTACCCCCACTATGTGGAAATTGTAAAATTTACTAGCCAAAAAGGCAACCAAATATTTTGGATCCACAAAAGACTCAAGTCAACAAATCCAAAACAAAAACTAGGTAATGAACAATATAACTATCAAAACATATAAATAACCCACCCCTTGTTTAAGAAGGGGAGAGTGCCAAGTACAACCCTGAGGTGCAACACTGCACCTGCCAGCCCACTTCCCAAAAAACAGCTTCTGAGAGGGGAGGCAGGGAGGGGGAGGTCAGAATACAGCAAGACTCCATTAGAAGAAACACAATTACTAAGGTGAGTAATTTTTTTCTTCAAACAACATGAAGTCTTGCTGTATTCTGACATTATGCAGACTACCAAGCAGTACCTCCATGGAGGAGTGTATCAAACCTATTTTGGGAATAGGCTCTGCAGTACTGCTGTACCAAACCTAGCATCACTCCTAGCCTGCATATCCGGAGAATAATGCTTGGAGAATGCATGGACTGTTTTCCAGGTGGCTGCTTTGCATATCTCTAATAAGGGTATATCCCTGGCAGCAGCCAGAGAACCAGCTGTACCTCTAGTCGAATGAGCCCTCAGGCCTGAGGGAGGTACTTTGCCTAGCTTTTCATAGCAGAATTATATACAAGAGACAATCTACCTGGCAACAGTTCTCTTAGTAGCAGGTTTACCCCTTCCCATTTCACCATAAGTGAGGAACAACTGGAGGGAGTCAAACATAAGCACCTTAGTACGCTCAATGTAGTAGTTAGGAGCCCTTTTAACATCCAAACTGTGTAATCTTCTCTCTCCTGAAGAAGAATGATCAGTGAAGAACACAGGAAGAGACATGGATTGGTTCAGATGAAAATCTGAAACCACTATGGGTAAGAACCTCCTGTTGGTTCTAAGGACCACCTTATCTCTATGGAATGAGATAAAATCAGGCTCCACTGACAGAGCTTGCAATTCACCGATACGCCTGGCAGAGGTAATAGCTACCAGGAACACAGTCGTTCAAGTCAAGTATTTAAGTTCTGCTGAGGCCAAAGGCTCAAAAGGGGGTTGCATAAGCTGAGCAATGCAAACATTAAGATACCAAGCAGGAGTAGGATCCCTAAAAAGGAGATTGGTATGAAGCAATCCTTTGAAGAATTTACAGAAAACAGGGTGAGATGCCAGTGAGGAGGGCTTTCCCACTGACAGAAATGCAGAAACAGCTGACAAGTGTACTTTGAGGGTAGCTGGTCTGAGGCCTAAGCCATTAAGATGAACAATGTAATCCAGAACTGTAGATAAGTCAGCAGTATCTGGGGATATGTGCTTACTGGAACACCAAATGCTGAATCTTTTCCATTTGGAGTTATAAGTTTTTCTGGTGGTAGGTTTTTGAGAGACACTGAGAATGTCCAAAACCCCTTGAGACAGATGCAAATGTGCATATTTTAGCTCTTAAAGAGCCATGCCTTGAGATTGAGAGACCAAAGGTTGGGGTACCAAATCCTCCCCTGAGAAGAGGTTAATGGGATGTGATTCCTGGGGAGAGATATGGGAAGATGGACTGCTAGGGACAGCAACAGGGGATACCAAGGCTGTCTGGCCCAGTTTGGAGCCATCAGGATCACTTTGCAAGATTGTGACCTTATTTTGACCAGGACTTTGAACAGTAGAGGAAAAGCATACAGAAATTTCCCCTCCCAATCCAGAATTGAAACATCCAGGGGGACAAACCCAAGACTGGGGGTCTGCAACAAAAGAGGGGAAGTTGGTGATTGTCTGGGGCTGCAAAGAGATCTATCTCTGGAGAGCCTCACCTTGAAAAGATCACTTTTAACACTAGGGGATCCAGGACCATGAGTGATGGCCCTGGGAAATCCTGCTCAATGCATCTGCTAGCACACTGTCCTTCCCCGAAGGTGGACTGCTACCAGAGAGGTCTGTAGAGAATAAGCCAGGGACCATAATTTCATAGCTTCTGTGCACAAGGCCGTAGACCGAGTGCCTCCCTGCTTGTTGATGTACCACATGGTGGTGGTGGTGTTGTCTGTCCTGACCTGAACCACCTTGTTCTGTACTGAGTCCAAGAAGGCTTGTAGAGCCAGGTACACTGCCCTGAGCTCCAGAAGACTGATATGGAGAAAAGACTCCTGAGGGGACCACACTCCCTGAGCTGTGAGGGCTCCCAGGTGAGCACCCCACCCCAGGAGAAAAGCATCTATGGTTAGAACCACAGAATGAGACTGAGTGATGAATGGAACCCCTTGCCTGAGGTTATCCTGATCCAACCACCATTGGAGAGCCTGGATAAGAGTCTGAGTCACTGGAATTAGTTTGGTTAGAGGATCTTTTTTCTGAGACCAAAAAGCCCTCAAATGGAACTAGATGTCTCTCATCTGAAATCTGGCCCCTTGGACCACTGCAGTGGAAGCTGCCATGTGACCCAGGAGTTGAAGGAAATGCCTTGCTGGTCGAGACACCAGAAGGTGGAACGAAGAAGCCAGCTCTATAATGGTCTTTACCCTTGCCAGAGGGAGAAAGGTTCTTGCTTTGACAGTATCCAACTCTACCCCTATGAAGGCCGAAGAGTTGCACTGGCTCGAGAACTGATTTGGAAGATTGAGAGGAATCTGAGAAGTGAGCACTTGTTGGGTCACTTGCAAATTTGACTTGACTTGGTCTGGAGACTGACCCACAATGAGCCAGTCGTCCAGGTATGGGAATATGGAAATGTTTTGTCTCCTTAGAAAGGCCACTACTACTGCTAGGCATTTTGCAAACACCCTTGGAGCTGATGTTAGGCCAAAGGGCATTGCTTTGAACTGATAATGGCCTGAAGGCAGTTCGAACATGAGGTACTTTCTGTGGGAGCACCTAATGGGAATGTGAAAATAGGCATCCTTTAGGTCCAGGGAGGCTAGCCTGTCCCCTGGCCTTAGAGAGGGAAGAATTATTCCCAGAGTCACCATTTTGAATTTTGGCTTTACTAGGTGCTTATTTAAGTATCTTAAATCTAGGATGGGCCGCTACTCCCCTGTTTTTTTTTGGGGTAAGGAAGTATCTGGAATACAGACCTTTGCTCCTGTGAGGTGTAGGAACTTTCTCTATGGCTCTGAGAGCCAGCAGAGATGAAACCTCTGCCTCTAGAGAAATGGTTTCGGAGATGTTTGCAGGAGGAAAAGACCTGACCCTCAACTTTAGAAATTTTTTGAAGCTGAGGGCCAGTCCCTGACTTACTACCTCCAGGACCCACTTGTTTGAGGTAACAGACTTCCAGTCCTGGAAGTAGTAAGCCAGACTGCCTCCTACAGGAATTGGGGAGTCGACCCGGGCTGACACATCAGGGTGTCTGCTTGACAGGAGCCTTAGACTGAGAGGAGGATGCAGCCCTGCTCATCCCCCTTCTGCCTCTCCCTCCGAGGAAAAGGAGAGGAGGTCTGTGCCTGGTAGAAAGGCCTGTGAAAAGGCCTGCCCCTAGATTGCAGCTTCTGAGGAGTTGCCTGCCTTTCCTTGGCCTGTGCACTCCTGTAGGTGGTCCTGTAGTCATCCATCTTCTTCATATAATTCTCTGTCTGCTCCCCAAACAGAGAATTCTCGATGACAGGGAAATCCATGGTCTTAGCCTGGGTGTCCTGTAATAGGCTAGTACATCTGAGCCAAGCCAGTCTCTGAAGAGCCACAGATGTAGCCATGACTCATGATGACACATCACTGTAGTCCACAGCAGCATGAAACTGGATTTTTGATGCCTCAATCCCATCAGCAGCCACCTCCTCCAGCTCCTTGGCAAGCTGGGGGGAAGCCTGTTTAGCCAGTTCCAGAACAGTATCCCATCTGGACTTCTGGTATCTGGCTGTATAGGTCATATAGTTAGCCTGCCTGAATCCCAAGGAAGATGCCATGTACTGTTTTTTAGCCATGGCATCCAGCTTCCTGGAGTCTTTATCTGGGGGGTGTGAAGCCAAGGGTATGTTAGCCTTATCACAGGATGCAGTCTGCACGACCCCAACATGGCTGCATTGCTGATACAAGTACTCCATACCTTTGCCTGACAACATATACCTCTTGTCCATTCTCCTGTCCACAGGAGGTAAAGAATTTGGAGTTTTAAGTAACTTCTGTGTCTGTTTCCCAAAGGATTTGTGAAGGGGAATAGACAATCTCTTGGACTCTGGGATGTCCATCATCTCCACATAGTCAGGCTCCTCTTGCTCCTCAACAGCTTCATCCAGAGAGAGCTGGAGGGTTTCTGCCACTTTTTTATAGAACATAAAGTGGGAAGGGGACTCAGAAAGCCTAGGAGGGGAAACACCAGAAGGTCTGTCTGGGGAGATGTCCAGTTCTATGGGTTTATCCAGACCTTCCACACCATCATCCTCGTCCCCCTCCAAATCCAGTTCATAATAGTCTTCTGGAGAATAATCCTGAACCAGGGGAACCGACCGAACCGAACGGAGGCATCGGATCAGCCGGAACCGAACGAAGCAATTCAACTATATTAATCGCTCTGGCAATTTCCTCGGCGGTTGGACGATGCGGTTCTGGATCCGAACCAGCCGATTTCTCTTTTTTCTTTCTTTTTGCTGGAACTGACCCCTCAGGATCGGCTCTCCATTTGCCCGATGGAGTCTCGCCCAGGTCAGTGGGCACTCCCTCAGCTTCGGTCGGAACCGAACCGGGCTGGCCATCCGGGTCAGCGGACTTCTCGGCCTCCTTTTCCCTAAGCCTGCCCAATCTTTTATCCAGTGTGGCCTTAGGAAAATGTTTACACGTTTGGCAGTCTGAATCGAGGTGGTCAAAACTCAGACAATAAACACAGGTGGTGTGGGGATCAGCGTTAGCAAAGGCCTCCCCACACTCACTGCAGTGTTGAAACCAAGTGGGCCCAGTTTTCTCTTGGGTTTCTGAGACAAAGCCATCCTACAACTTGCCCTTTTTTCGGCAACAGCCAGGCAAGACCCCCTTATCGGTTCCTAACCGTGTCACGGGTGTTGGAAAAAAAACTATAAATTATGTTTTGTTTAGAACCGATAAGGACCGGGACCTCACACTAAATTTCAGAACTCAAAGAAAAACACAAGAAAAATAACAGACAACAGTTTCAGCTGAACCGATTGAAAATATTACTTTCACAATTTCCACAAATTCAGCACTAGTCCACTACCTAAAGTACTTACTGTACCACAGACAGGGATCTGAACTGAAAAACAAATGAAAATAGCGGTTTAAAACCAACGTTTTTACTGGACTGAACCGATAGCGAAGGAGAGATCTCCGGAGCAACTGTTTAGTTAGGCGGAGTAAAGAATCTGATGGTTACACTTCAGAGTGCAGCAGACAAGAGGTTTGAACTGAGCTCGAGCTCAACCCTCTGTGCTTTGGCATAGAGTTAAAGAGGACCTTCCCCAGTCACTTTGACTTTCATGCATTAATTATCCCTTCTTGCATTGATTCTGGAATTGTATTTCATTACTGTCTGCTGCAGTTAGTTTTTGCATTCTGAGCTGCTAAAAACTGCGGGGTGTACCAGAGCTTCTATAGCAAGCATGGTGTTGCTGTGGGCCCAGGGTTGTACTGCTGACATCATTGTAGGGCAGAGTCAATTTCACACAAAAAAAAAAACAACAAAAAAAAACATACAGACAAGGCATTTAGATTTTGACATAATGCATTGCTAACAGGGTGTCTTGAGGAAGGGGGAACACAGTATGTACACTAAGTACTGGAAGATTTCCCTTGCAGCATTGTTGCAATTGCATGGTACTGAATAGTGTGGGTCACTCCTCTATACTACAGTGATGTCATCAAGAGTTAGCAGTCCTGCAGCTGAACAGCAAAGGCAAGTGCAGCAGGGCTCAAAAACATCTCTAAATCATGGAAGGCAGAGTAAACCTTGACCAGAAATAACAAATGCATACACCTTTTCAGGTCTAATATTGCATATAATGACTACAAGCTGTAATCTTTTGGACCATCAGGGAAGGTCTTCTTTAACTCTTTCCTCTACGGAGCAGTTCAAGTGCTGGGGCTAACTGCATAATGTCAGAATACAGCAAGACTTCATGTTGTTTGAAAGTGGGATCCTCAGGAAGGGACAGTGGTGTGTTTACCACACAGTCCTCACTGTAGGTGGACACTGTGAGTTAGTGCCACAGTGACTTTCAGCATAGTCCTCAGTCTCATCCTGCATTATTAAGTCAAGATTTTATACATACTCATCGTTGAGCAGGTCAATGGGGGGAAGAGAATGCACTGGTGATGTCGGCAGTACCCTAGGAGGCACCTGTGGCAAGGGTGTACTTTGCTGCGTTGATGGGGAATTAGTAGTAGACCCCTTGGAACACAGAGGCAAGGTAACAGGTGTCTACTCATGTTGGAAAAAGATAACAGAATTGCCTGAGGGTCAGTACCCAGTTGGTCAATGGGTGTGACTGGAGAAGTCAACAATGGAGGCTGAGTCCCCCCATGTCGATGTACCAACTAAAGCCCCAACCTTGGTGTCATGTTGAGGCTCAGGGCGGGAGGGAGACTGGCATCACCGCTGAAGCAGACAATGCCATGATGATTGTCGTACCTGCAGAGCGAAATGGCGACTTGGAATCCACTGCTGAGGCTCTCTCCTTGTCTGCCCCCTGCCACCCCATCCCCCAGGACTTACCCTCTGTCCCTGGAATGCACCTGGGGACACTACTCCCGGATCAGAGACAGAAGCTGATCCGGGGGGAGGGAGAGCAGAGTGAATCAGCCTGCTGCGTGGGCTCGGCAGAGGCGATGTCCTCCTGCTCGACCTGGCAATTTTTCAGGTATGCTAATTCCCCAGAGAGGTGTGGTGTGCAGTAAAGTGGTGGCACATGGCTAAATCTCTCCCATGCCCCCCAAGCTTGTAAGGTCTAGCTGTTGGACTCCTAGCCTCTGCTAGGGGCCAATCGAGACCAGGTGCTTTCTAAACCCCCCCCCCCAAGGACAGCAGACAGACTGTAGGACACTCAGTCCTCCTCCCCTGGCTGGCCCTCTGACTCCCGGGCTCTCTTCAGAACCTAAGTCATTAGCGTCACACGTGGTAACACTACTGCTTGTTGGCGGGCCAGTGACGCTGCAACTTTCTGCTGGAGCTCCTTCTGTTTTAAGAGGTGTTTCTCTAGGGCTCCTCTTCAGTGTCACCTGGTTGCAGAATTGAAATCCTGGTGAATTTCGCAGGCTTTCACAGGAGACACAGACATCGTGGGAGTTTGTGTAGATCATGTCTTCGCACCCACAATAGCGAAATAATTTCAACAGTTCCTCTGATGACATACAGGTCACCGAAAATTACTGTATAAATTATCTCTACTATAGGGGATAAAACAAAAAATGGCAACTACTGCTGCAGCGCTTCCTTCAGTGGTCCGAGTCTGATCGATGGTGGGAAAAGAACTGAGGAGAGGAAGGGCTGCCCACGTTTATGTATATACTCATGTCTGACGTCATCATGGGTGACCTCTGGCAGACTGCTTGCAGAAGTTTCTGTGTGGTCCTATCGCCTGGCGACTAGCAGTTCCATAGGTGTGGCCAGATTAAAGAGATATCCTTGAAGATAAAATGTTACAAATAAAAAACTAAATGCATAAATATAATGCTACTGTGCAAAGTTGTGATTTTAACTACTGTTTCATAACTGCCTCTGCTTGTACCTTCTCAGGTCGTGCCTGGAGACAGGCCTTTTTTTTGAAACCTGTAAACTTTATTGTAGACAAATTCATGAGGTACAGCATACAAAACGTGTATGAAACTTGAGTGTGAAAGGCACATTTTCTCACACAGAATGTGCAACAGCTGTAAGTGTCTCTACAGCCTAGAAACTCTTATGAAGTAACCAGTCTTTTCCTTTCTTTCCAGGTACTGCCCACGATATTCATACCTTTGCCTGTTGTGCCTATTATGTCCAGGGCTATTCATACAGCAGCCTAATGTTCTTCATTAATTAGCCCAATTTGTGTCTGCTAAGCAGGACCCATTGTATGTATGTAAAATAACATGTAACGCTAGGTGCGGAATTAAAAAAACAAAACAAACCTAAGCGTTCAGTTGTAAAGTTTTTGTCTACTCACATATAATACAGTAATCACTGAATTTATCTACTTACTGTAAAGTACAGTTACGTAAGAACTTACTGTAACAGAAGTATTCACATATAGGACTGACCCACCAGGCTCCAGGACCCCACGGAAACATTTCTAGCTAGTAGTTTCTGGCGGGGGACCGGTCCCATGTCAGGTGACCGGTGTCATACATTGGTATAAAGGGGCGGTGCCCCACGCCCACCTTCCAGTTCTTTCACCAGGGGCCAAAAAGAGGTAAGACAAGAGAGAAGAGGATAGTTCCCCTCTCGAAATGGAGCCAAAAGCTTAGGAGGATGGAGGGTGGGAGGCATGATTTACTGCAAGAGCTCTCTCTAAGATCTACTGTTACGTAAGTTCTCACGAATTGTACTATCTTCAAGAGGGCTCTTGCAGTAGTTCACATATAGGCTGAGTCCCAAGCAGTCTGGAACAAGGAAAAGTACTCTAAAGGAGGACAGATATCCATAGCATGGAACCTCAGACTGAACGGGCTCACAAAGGAGACCTTGGAGCACAGCCAACCCAAAGCCTGCTCTAATGGCGAGAGGCAATGTCCAGACTGTAGTGTTTTATAAAAGTATGGACAGAAGTCCAAGTTGCGGCTGCACAGATGTCTGCCGCTGACACATTCTTGAAACAAGCCACAAAGGCAGCTACTCCTCTGGTGGAGTGACCTCTGACTTGACCCGGCAGGGTCTTGTTGTACTTGTCATAACAGAAAGTGATGCCATGAACCAACCATTTCGACAGGCATTGCTTAGAGACAGCACTGCCTTCCCTTTTGTAAGCAAAAGAGATGAAAAGCTGATCAGTTTTCTTGAGATCCTTAGTCTGAGTGGTGTAGTATCTCAGTATTCTGTGAACATCCAAAGTATGCAAGAGGTATTCCCCTTGATTTGAGTGTTGTATAAAGAAAGCGGGTAGCTCAATGGATTGATTCAGAGTAGATTCAGCCACCACCTTAGGGAGGAACTTAGGGTTGGTGCGCAGAGCCACCCGTTCCTTGTGAAAAATCAAGTACAGGATTTTACACATCAAGGCCTTAAGCTCGGAAATATGCCAAGCAAAAATAATGGCCATGAGGAAGAGTGTCTTCCAAGAAAGGAACTTTAAATCTGCTGTAGCTGCTGGCTTGAAGGGAGGCAGGGTAAGCTTCTCCAGAATGAAATTCAAGTCCCAAGGAGGGGCAGGAATGCGAATGGGGGGGGTCTCAAATGGAGAACCCCCATGAGGAAGGTCTTGGAGACTTCCAACTGAGCAAAAGTCCTGTCCCCAAAAGGAACATGGTAGGCTGAAATAGAGGCCATGTGGACCTTTAATGAGGAATGGCAGCGACCCAGGTCGAAGAGATGACGCATGTAGTCCAGGACTTTATTGGCTGGGCATGAGAAAGGTGCGAAATCTTCCGAAGAGGCCCAAATTGAAAACCATTTCCACTTCATGGCGCAGGTGGACCTGGTGGAAGACTTTCTGGCCTCTACCAAGATGTCCGCTATGAGTGGAGACACTCTGAAGTGGGCTTTTGCTACATCTGCAGGAGCCACGCATGTAAATTAAGGGATCTGAGACCTGAATGAACAAGGGTCCCCTGATCCTGGGTCAACAATCATTGCGACAGATGAAGAGGAAGTGGAGGTTCCTCTGAAAACTGTTGCAGAAGAGAGAACCAAACTTGACTGGGCCAGAAGGGAGCAATGAGAATCATTCGAGCTCCCTCCAAAATGAGTTTGTTCAGGACCCTCGGAATTAAAGGAAGAGGAGGGAAGGCATAAACTAATCTGTCCCTCCAAGCAAGAGAGAGCTGCCCCTGCCAAAAATCTCTCCCTCTGAGAGAGCGAAGCAAAAGGGGAGTTTTATGCTTTGAGAGAAATGAAGAGGTCTATCTGCAGTATGCCCCATCACTGAAAGATGTCATTTACGACTTCTTGCTCCAATTCTCATTCGTGGGAGTTGGCTGAAGAACGGCCGAGTCGATTCGCCAGCATGTTTTCCACTCCCAGAACGTGAATTGCGGTCAAGTGAAGGTGATGCTGGGTTGCCCAAAGTCAGACCCTCATTGCTTCCCAGCATAGAGGGTAGGAAAGTGTTCCTCCCTGCTTATTTAGATACCAGACTATGCACATGTCTGTTTGTACGAGGAGATGACCGGGAAGGATAAAGGAGTGAAGAGCCTGAAGGGTGTAAAGAACTGCTCTCAGTTCAAGCACATTTATGTGCAGGTTTTGTTTGAACTGTGTCCAGCTGCCCTGAGTCTTGTGAGACCCGAGATGGGCTCCCCAGCCTTCTCCTGAGGTATCTGTACTCAACATCTGGGAGCGGGGTTTGATACTGAAGTGAACTCCCACGCATAGGTTCTCCTGTACCATCCACCACTGCAAATCCCTGATCATGGGATCAGAAACTAGCACCTCTTGGTCTAGATTGTCCAGGGTTTGGTCCCATTGAGACTGAAGCGTCCATTGAGAGATCCTCATATGGAGCTGCGAGCGTGGGACTGTCAGAATGGCAGCCGCCATTAGCCCGAGGAGGTGAAGGACTGACCTGGCTCTGACCCTCGTAGCAGACAGGCCTGCATCTGAAGGGTGTCCACCCTGTCTGGAGGCAAAAAGGCTTTGCCGCTGGTCGTGTCCAGAATCGCTCCTACAAACTGGAGGCGTTGGCAACGGATCAAATGGGACTTTGCCTGGTTGATGGTGATACCCAGGCTGGTGAAAACCTGCAGGGTAAGGGAAAGGGAGTGCAGGAGTTCCTCCCTGGATGGGGCTGCCAGGAGCCAATCATCCAGGTATGGGAATACCTGAACTCCCTGGGTATGCAGGTGGGCCGCTACCACAGACAGGCATTTGCTAAACACTCGGGGTACCCAGAAAAGACCAAACGGGAGGGCCTTGAATTGGTAATGGTCCCCTTGAAAGCAAAAATGAAGGAATCTGCGGTGGGAAGAGCATATGGGGATATGCAGGTAGGCATCCTGCATGTCCAAAGCACACAGCCACTGTCCCTGCCGAAGAAGAGGTAGAAGGCTCTACAAAGAGAGCATTCTGAAGCGTTTGTACTCCACGAACATGTTCAGGGAACTGAGGTCTAGGATAGGGGTGGTCTTTGGGGTGGTTTCTGAAGAAACTCTATTGAGTGTCCTGCTGATATCAACTGGAGAACCCAAGCATCTGACGTTATCCTCTCCCAACCCCGCAGATGGAAGGAGAATCTCCCTCCTACCGGTTCCTCTGGAACCTCCAGAGGCAGTGAGAGAGGTGGGGAGTCAGAAGGTGTGGTGCAGCGGAGCAGCTGAGGCTCCCGCGGCTTTTTTGCTGGGGGGAAGTCTTGGTTGCTGGAGGGGCCCAACGTTTGTTGGCCCATTTGCTCTGTGGTTTTGGTTTTTGTCGGTTCCTTCTATGAAAAGGACGCCGCTGCCCTTGAGAGGGCCTGTACATAGAGTCGACAGACTTGAGTGCAGTGCCCTTCTCCTGCAGGTCGGTGGTGATGACCTTGACATCACCCCCAAACAGCACCGAACCCCTGAAGGGAGCATCCTGGATTGCAGATTGCACTTCAGGAACCAACTCTGACATGTGGAGAGAGGCATGACACTGTAGGCCTACAGCGAAGGCCGAGCTCCTTCCAGCTGTGTCCACTGCATTGTAGGTGGCACAAAGCATGTGCCGACTGGCCAAATGAGCAGAACGGACAAGATCCGCCACTTCCTGCTTAGTCTGCAACTCATGAAGGGAGTCCAATTTAGATTCCACCTGACTAAGGATGGTCTTTTGAAAATCCTCCATATGTGCCACATACTGTACTTCAGGGCCCTAATACCCAGGGTCGGAGAGGAATAGATCTTCTTCCCGTATTGGTCCAGAAGCCGTGATTTCTTGTCAGGCGGGGACGAGCTGAGGTGTTTCAGGTTAGCGGAACGGCCGTGAGCAGCACTGATGACGGCTGAATCCGCCTTTGGGTGTAGGCTTAAGAAATCTACGCCCTCAGGAGCCTGATACAGCCGGTCCGCCTTCCTCAAAAGGGCGGCTAACGCTGAAGGTTACTTCCAAATAGTGGAAACAAGGTCTGCGTGAGGCTCTATCCAGGGTAGAATCAGCGTTAGGAGCAGTCTCGGGCAGATCCTGATGAGCAATGAGTTTTTTACGCTGTGGGTCTGGCTGCAGTGATTGCCACTGATGGACCTCCTGGATTTTCCTAAGGTAATTCCAGAAAGGAGGGAACCTCTGGAGGGGTCTTTGGAGGGGTCCTCGGCCTGGGGCGATCTGGAGTATGTGGCTCATCATCAGGATCAGAGCGTCCAGTCTCCAAGTCCGAGGTAGACATATCTGATGATAAAGATGAAGACTCCTCCCTATGAGGGGGAGGGATGGCCCCTTTGGGGAGTTCCCTGGGGCACGTGTCTCCCCTCCCCAGGTGCCAGAGGGCTCTCCCCTGGTGTCCGGTAGGGGGAAGGGAGTCTCGCATCTGCGACGTAGGGGATCCTGTATAGGGTCCAGCATCGGTAGGCGACTCTCGACCTCCCTAGTGAGCCGAGCCTTGGCCTCAGCCCACCAGGAGGCCAGTGTCTCCTTCAGATCTGCCGGTGGCTGAGGAGTGGGCAGCGGGAGTGCAGGAGGGGGATATGGATATTGAGGATATCCATAAAAGGAGTATCCATAACCTGACGGCAGAAAACCCAGCGTTGGGTATTGGGGCAGCGGCTACTGCAGCGTCGGATATTGTGACGTCGGGTACTGAGGCACCGGATATTGCGGAGCTGGGTAATGCGACATCAGATATGGCAGTGTCGGATACCCAGGTGCCAGGGGCTCTGATGGAGCAGAGGGACCTTGCAAAGGCCAAGCTAGCGGGCCAGGCGGTGGTAATGCTGGCCCCGCGGGCGTTGGGCCCGGTGTGGGTATGCCTTCCGAAGGACCTAACGGCAATTGGATGTCAGATGGTGTCGGGTATGCTGGCGTCAGAGCCGGCGTCTGAGGGTCCGGCGTCAGGGTATCAGGTCCTGCAGGATGGTTCCCTGATGGCAGTGTCTCAGTGTCCTCCGCAATGACCGGGGAAGAAGGATTATAATCCCTGGGGGTCAGCTGAGGAGATGCGGGGGCCTCAGAAGGCAACTTAGCATGCTGCAGAGAGTCTGGGGCGTCGGACTGTTCCACAGGGTCCGGCGCAGGCTTCTTGGCCAGGTGGGCATCAGTGGAACCGGCGTCCGACTTATCGGTTGAATCTGGGAGGTCGCCGGAGGAGCCGATATCCGACTTATCGGCCGCGCTGGAGATGTGGCCTTGTCAGGCAGAGGTTTGACTGGACGCTCCCCCGAAGGGATAAGTGTCTTAGCAGCCTTGTCTGGGCAGGTGTCAGAGAGACAGACGTTCGACTTACCGGACTCACTCTGATCCGAAGGCCGTGTGGTAGAAGCAACCTTCATGGAAGTGGAGGCCTCCTTTTCCCTGGAGGCTCCTGCAGGGCTCAAACGCAAGCCAGACGGAAGGGTCGACACCTTCTTGGTCACCACCACGATGGCCGTCGTGGAGCAATCCCCTGGAGGGGATGTTACCCGTGCCATGACTGCCAGAGTTGCGCTGCTGTGGAAGCCGCTTCTCGCTCCCAGTGCTTCTTGTCACGCTTCTTGTGACCTTCGGGGGAAGTGGACACCTGTCTGAGTTTCTTTAGCTCTTTTTCCATCGAGGCCATCTTTTTCTTGAGGATATGGGCTTCCAGGGACTGTTGCCTTCTTTTGCAGGTAGTGGAGTTAAACTTCCGGCAGTGCTGGCACTTCTCCATGGGGTGGTCTGGGCCCAGACAGAAGAGGCACAAGGAGTGGCTATCCCTAAGTGGTAGCTGGGAACCACACGAGTCGCACTTATTTTTATGCGATTCGGAAGGCGTCAGGGATGATATACACAGCAAATCGGGTTAAATTCAAGAAAAATAGGTAAATTAGGTTGAAAAGTTCGAGAACTAATGGACTGACGAAAGACTGATGAATGCTGAACTCTACCACGAGGAACTTTCACAAGCTGACGGCGGGAAAGAACTGGAAGGGGGGCGAGGGGGACCACCCTTTATACCGACATCGTGATGACACGGTCACCTGATGTAAGGCGGTCCGCCAGAAACTGCTAGCTATAAATTGGTAGTCCTGATGCTCTACGGTCAGTCCTATATGTGAATCCCTACTGCAAGAGCCCTCTCGAAGTAAGATCAGCAGATCTTCGAGAGAATCACTTTCATCAAGCCAGACCATTGGAACTTATAGCCACCAGGCACTAGGACCACATGAAAACTTTTGCAAGCAGTCAGCTGGGGTCACCCACAACAATGTCAGATGTCAGCATATACTACATAAAATGTGGGCAGGCCCTCCTCTCCTCAGTTCCCTGTCGGAGATCATGCTCAGAGGACCTCCTTCTAGGGAACCAGAAGAGATCTCAGCCCTCCACCTACCAGGTAAGACAGGGCTAGGAAAATTTAGTAAGACAGCAGCACAAGAATCCTTTGTCACAACCCCTAAGGGGGAAGGAGGGTGGGACGGCATGGCCTAATAACAGATTCTCTTACAGATCTACTGTTACGGTAAGTACGTAGCTGTTCTATTTTCTCTGAGGATCTCTCTTTCATTAGGCTGCACCTTTGGAATGAGTTCCAAGCAGCATCAAAAGCTAACAGTCTGGGCAGCTGGAGCCTATAAGGCTTATGACAGTAGGCCTTGTAGCACAGCTAGGTCAAACCCTGCTTGTCTACGAGAGACATTGTCCAGACTGTAGCGTTTAGTGTAGGTGCAGACAGATCTCTGCAACAGAAAAAATCTGTAAACAAACAGAGGTGACCATGCCTCTGGTGGAATGACCATGAACCACACCAGGAGTTTGTTACCGTACTTCCTGTAAAAAAAGCACAATACAGTTTGCTAGCCATTTGGACAAGTATTGTTTAGAAAATGGGGTGCTCTTTTTCCCCAGGGACGAACAAAAACTGTGAAGACTCTGCAGTCCTTTGTATGGTGTGTATAGTACCAGGGTATTCTATGCACATCTAAAGAATACAGTAATGCTTTCCCTGGATTGGCATGCTATGGATAATACACTGGCAGGTGGATGGTTTGATCTGAAGTAAACTTGGATGCCATCTTTGGGAGAAATTTAGGATTAGTATGCAAAGACTCCCGGTCTCTGTGAAAAAAATCAAATAAGGAGGTTCACACATTGGAGCCTACAGCTCTAGAATCATTCAAGCAGAAGTGATTGCAACTAAAAAAACAGGTTACTCACCTGTAACAGTAGTTCTAGGAGTGGTATATGTTGTTCATCCACACTGTCTGGCATTGTCCCTTTCCCCTTTAAATCTTGCCGGAAGTTTTCAAGCTGGCTCCTCCCACCCGGGTGGTAAATACCTCGGCTCCGCCCCATGATGCCAGATCTAGCCCGCTGAAAGCCAGGTTGTGCACCTTAAGCCGAGGAGGTCGGGTGGGTGCGTGTGGATGAACAACATATACCACTCCTAGAACTACTGTTACAGGTGAGTAACCTGTTTTTCTAGGAGCTTGGATATGTTGTTCATCCACACTGTCTGGCAGACTCCTAGCAGTTCTCCGGGAAGAGGGAGGCAAGGCGCACACCTCCTACTTAGCAAAAAGAGATTGGAGAACCGAGGCCCCAAAACCAGCATCACGTCGTGACTCAAGGTCGATGTGGTAATGGGTAATGAAGGTGTTCACTGACTTCCAGGTAGCAGCCCGACAGATTTCCTGGATAGGGATGTCCCTGGAAGCAGCCACCGAAGCAGCAGTATGCCGGGTAGAATGAGCTCTTATCCCTCTGGGAGGCTCATTGCCCGCCAATTCATAACACAGACTTATGCATGACGTAATCCATCTTGCAATAGTCCGCTTGGCTGCAGGTCTGCCAGAAGCGGCTTCAGCGTAGGTGACAAACAGCTGGCGAACCTCTCCCGGAATTTCCGCCATCCTCTCCTTATAGTAGGAGAGAGCACGCCTGAGGTCCAGAGTATGGAGCCTGTACTCGGCATCCGAGGTGTAGTTAGGGTAATATACCGGCAGAGTCAACACCTGGTTGAGGTGAAACTCTGACACCACCTTCGGAAGGAATTTCAGGTGGGGATGCAGGACAACTTTGTCCCTGTGAAAGACCAGATAAGGGGAGTCCACCGAAAGCTCCTGGAGCTCCTCTGTCCTTCTGGCTGACGTGATAGCCACCAGGAAGGCAGTCTTCCATGACAAGTGCGAGAGCTCACACTTCTGCATGGGTTCGAATGGCTTGCTCATGAGCTTTGCCAAAACCAGCAAGAGATCCCACGGAGGTGGAGGTTCACGCACCGGAGGGGATACGTGATCCAGGCCTTTGAAAAAGCGCCCGATCACCGTCTCCTGTGCCAATGTCAGCTGACCGGCCCGTGCCCAGTAAGCAGAGATGGCTGCCAGGTGCACCCTAAGGGTCGATGACCAAAGACCCCCTTTGGAGAGGGACCAAAGGTAGTCTAGAATGTTAGCCACAGAGCAGGATAAGGGGTCCAGGCTCTTTCCCTGACACCAAATGGAAAATCTTTTCCATTTGAAGGCATAACATTTCCTGGTCGATTCTTTTCGAGATGCTTCCACCATGGTGAAGACATCCTCAGAAAGACCCAGAGCCCGGAACTCTAGCCGCTCAGGAACCAGGCTGTGAGGTGCAGGGATTGAAGGTCCGAATGAAAGACCTTCACCTGGTTCAACGATATCAGGTCCGGGTGTGTACAAAGCCGCTCCGGGGCCCTGCAGCTGAGGCTGAGGAGATCTGGATACCAGAACTGGCGTGGCCAATCTGGGGCTACCAGGATCACCTTCGCCTTGTCCCTCCTCACCTTGAATAACACCTTGTGGATCAAGGGAAATGGAGGAAAGGCGTGGAGGAGGCCTGGGGTCCATGGCCTTGAGAAGGCATCCCCCTGCAGCGAGCCCTGCTGAGGGGGGCGGGCATAGTACAGCCTCAGCTTGGTGTTCTCCCTGGAGGCAAACAGGTCCACCAACGGTTTGCCCCAACGGGAGAACAGATCGTAAGCTACCTCTGGATGGAGAGACCACTCGTGGGATGTCTGGCCTATGTGGCTGAGAGCATCGTCAGTTGGTTCAAGACTCCTGCCACATGGATGGCTAGGAGATCCGCCTCCAGCCGGCTGACGAAGGTCCAGATCTGGAGCGCATCCTTGCATAGCAGACGGGAGTGCGTGCCGCCCTGTTTGTTGAGGTAGTACATGGTCATGATATTGTCTGTCCGGACTTGAACCACTTGACCCCGGAGCTGAGGAGCGAAAGCTGACAGGGCCAGTCTGACTGCTCTGAGCTCCAACAGGTTGATGTGGCATTGGGACTCCTTGGGGGTCCAGAACCCGTGAGCTCTGTTGTCCCCCATGTGGGCTCCCCAGCCCATGAGTGAGGCGTCGGTCGTAAGGACGACCGTTGGCTCGGGGCAGACAAATGGGATTCCTTCCTGCAGTTGACTCGGGACGGTCCACCATTGGAGAGCGTCCCACATCCTCTGGGTGACCGTGACCAGCTGGTCGAAGAGACCCTGACACTGAGACCACTGGGCGGCCAGTTCCCATTGAAGGGGGTGCATGTGTAGTCTGGCCCAGCGGACCACTGAGGTGCACACAGCCATGTAACCCAGGAGGCCCAGGAAGTCCCGGGCAGGGTGCAAGTGCCCGACCAGAAATGATTGGGCAAAGGAGGACAGAACCTCTGACCAGTCCACTGGGAGCTGAGCTCTGGCTTGACAAGAGTCGAGCTCTGCCCCGATGAAGCCCATCACCTGAGAAGGCACAAGTTCTGACTTGGCCTCATTGATTAGGAGGCCCAGGTGGGAGCAGGTTCGGAGGGTCAGGTCCCTGGACCTCTCCACCTCCTGAAGGGAGGAACCCGCCAGGAACCAGTCGTCTAGATAGGGGTAAATGCGAACCCCTTGATGTCAGAGATGGCTGCCACCACTGGGATGCCATTTGGTGAAGACCCTTGGGGTCGGCGGACAGGCCGAATGGCATGGCTTGGAACTTGTACAGGGTCCCTTCGACCCTGAATCGGAGGAACCGCTGATGGGATGGATGGATTGGGATGTGGTAGAATGCATCCTGAAGATCCAGTGTACAGAACCACATGTTTCGCTCCAGGGATGGTATGATCTGGTTCAGAGTTACCATCCGGAAGGTGCGAGACCTGAGATACTGATTCAGGTCGTGGAGATCTAGAATGGGGCGCCAACCCACTGTCCGCTTGGGCACTAGGAAGTATCTGGAGATGAAGCCTGGGTCTGAAGGAGGATCCGGTACTGGAGCTACCGCCTCTTTGAGGAGGAGCTGAGCAATGTCGCCCCGAAGGGCCGACTGAGCGCCAACTGAGATCATTTCTTCCCGTGGGGCATGGGCCCGGCTGGGGGGGGGGGGTACTGCTCGAACTCTAGAGGCAGTCCCTGCCCGACCACTTCCAGAACCCACCTGTCCAAAGTGATACCGGACCAGGCGGAAAGAAAGTGGCAGAGCCGGCCCCCCACAGGAGGACCCAGAACTGGCGGGATGGATGCAAGGGAGGCCACCCCCGACCCGTCACTGTGCAGGCTTGGAGGAGGAGGAGGAGGCACCTGGACCAGCACCTTGGCCTCCTTTGCGGGGCTGTTGGGGACCTTGCTTGAGCCTAGGGCACCAAGCTTGAGCCTGCTGCTGTTGCTGACCTCCCTGGAAGGAGGGCTGTCTGACCGCAGGGGAAGAATACCAAAAGGACTTCTTCTTGTGCTTCTGCTGGTTCTTGCCCGAAGAACCTTTAGCAGAGGTAGCATCTAAGGTGGCATTAGACTGCTCAATGCGCTGTAGATGACCTGCCACTCCCGGACTGAAGAGGTCAGTGCCAAGGAAGGGCACGTCAGCTAGCTTGTGCTGAGTATCCACGGGAAAGGAGGATAACCTCAGCCAAGCCCTGTGGCGAGAGGCTACCACGGCAGCTAGTGAACGGGCACAGGAATCACCAATGTCCAGAGCCGTCTGGTGCTGTTGTTTAGCAACAGCACGGCCCTGGTCCCGGACCTGCTTGACCGTGGTCTGCACGTCTGCTGGGAGATGAGAGAGGACTTCATCAAGCGACCCCAAAAGGGCGTGAGAGAAGTGTGCCATGATCACTGCTGAGCTAGCCTGACGATGGCCTAGGGATGATGCCGCGTAAACCTTCCGCAGTGGTCCATATTTTTGGACTCCTTGTCCGGAGGGCAGTCAGTATCCGTAGAGCTGCCCGTTCACCTAAACACTGAGGCAGTCACAAGGCTTTCTGCCGAGGGATGCTCAGTGAAGCCCGCCAAAGACCCCATGGGCACCGTGTACTTGTGGACCATGCGGGCAGAGGGAGCCGGGCAAGAGGCTGGACGCTGCCAAAGTTCCAGAGCCAGGCCAACTATGGCTTCAGCCACTGGGAAGGCCTCCGTCAGGGTATCCCCCCCCCTGAGAATATCCGTGAGAGGATATTCTGCCTTCTTCTGAATGGGCTGCAAAGGCATACCTGTGGACTCTGAAATGAGTCGAAGGATGCCCTGGAAGGAAGAAGGCCCTTCCTCCATGCCTGACACCGACAGCTCATCATGTGAGTGAAAGTCAGTAGTATCCGAATCCGAGGAGTCCAGATACAAGGGTCTCCCACTTAAGTCCCCCTCGATGCGCCTAGGGCGATCAGGAGTGACCGTAATGGACAACCTATGGGGCAGGCCCGTAGTTGGTTGGTCCTCCTTAGAGGGAGCCCCTTCCTGAGGCTGTTTTGGTGGTGGTTCCACCAAAATTGGTGGGGAGCCTGTAATGGGCCGAGCCGAATGTGCACCGTCCCACCGAGGGAGAACGGAGTCTTGAACGAGGAGTTTAAATATCAAGAGTACAATAAAGTAATGGTCGGCACCGCCGGAGCAGCCGGCTTTTGACCTGTTAAAAGAAGTTGCTGCCACATGAGGTCCTCATAACGTCCATGGAGCTTCCGTCTAAGTCTCTCCTCGTCCGAGGAGGATGAGGAATGGTGGCGGCGCCTCTTCCGGGAGTGTTTATGACCCTTTCTCAGTTTACCGACTGACGGGATCCTACTCCTCGATCGAGACCGACGGTGTCGGCTCTGTCGGTCGGGAGAAGCCGGATTCAGTGAGAACCGGGGTTCCGGCTCTTGTCCCTCAATCAGGATGCCCGAAGGACGGGTCTCCTCGTCGGGGAAGGAGAGAATGGGAGTTCTCTCCAGGGAGTCGTCAACAGGCATCGGCGACAATGGCTCGATCGGGTCGAGAGAAGTCTCGTCCGGTTCTGCCGTATCAACTTCAGTGCCCTGGCCTGACAGGAGGTCCGAAAAGCCGGCAGCCGAGGAGGCGATCTCGACCGTGGTTGAGACCCCTTGCTCCTGAGAGTTGGACCGCTCTCAGTCCCAGGAGCGTCTTCTTCGGGTAGAAGAAGATGGTTTAGGATCCTTATCCTTCTTCTTGGATCGGGAGGAATGCGAGCCCGAAGGCACCTCACCTTTAGTAGGGAGAGACTGGTACAACTCCCGGAAGGATCCCGTGAAGGTTGAGCCCAAGTTGAGCAGCACGAAGAAGCTTCAGTTGGCTGAAGCTTGGGCAGCTTCCTCTTCGAAGGTCACCATCTGCTCGAGCTGCTCGGTGGATCCCGCAGCCGCGGAAACCGCCCTCCTGGCCTCCTTCGATTTCACCGGTGGATTGCAAAGCTCCGGTCTCCCCAACTTAAGGCGCGCCTTGCGGTCCTCCAGAATGGTGGGATGGAAGGCTGAACAGATGGTGCAAGCCGAAGTATCATGCACGGTGCCGAGGCAGTATATGCACGAGAGGTGGGGATCGGTGCGAGACATTTTTTGTCCACAAGGATACTGGCGAAACCCAGGGACGACTTGTCCTCCATATCCGAATCGTTCGGATCTGAATCGTACACTCTTATGAGTTTTAAGGCAAGTAAGTGCAGCGAAAACCGTCAATTTGACTCCAGGGCCTCTATTACTGCAAAGTAGCACGAGGGAACCTGTATCTTCCAGCGGAAAGGAAGATCTGGTGTCATGGGGCGGAGCCGAGGTATTTACCACCCGGGTGGGTGGGAGGAGCCAGCTTGAAGACTTTTGGCAAGATTTAAAGGGGAAAGGGACAATGCCAGACAGTGTGGATGAACAACATATCCACGCTCCTAGAAATAGCGCTTTCCAAGAAAGAAGGCGTAAGCCACAACTTGCAGCTGTCTCAATAGGAGACTAGGTCAACTTCTCCAGAACAAAATTTAAGTCCCAAGCCAAGACTGGATTGCAAATAGGAGGCTTTATGTGTAAAGTGCCTCTCAAGAACGTACAGGCTACTTCCAGCCGAGCAACCATATGGCCATCTACCGACACATGGAAAGCCGATATGGCAGCCACATGCACTCTATGAGTGAGGAATATTTCAGGCCTGAATGCGAGAAGGATGGCGGGTATTCTGGACAGATAAATGGATCCAGTTGTTGAGAAGTGGCCCATAAAGCAAACTGCTTCCACTTCATGGAGAAAGTATGTCTGATGGATGGTTTTCTAGCAGCCACCAAAACATCTGCCACTTTCTGTGAAACTCCGAAGTGAGCTATGGCCATGTCTTCAGAAGCCATGCATGCAGATGTAGAGACTTCAGATATGGATGGACCAGGGTCCCCCGTTCCTGTGACAGTAGACTCTTGCACAGGAGAAGAGGTACCGGGGGTTCCACTGCCAACTGCTGCAGTAGTGGGAACCAGATCTGCCGACGCCATATGGGAGCAATGCATATTAAAGTTGCCCTATTCATTTTATAATACTCTGAATTAGTGGGAAGTGACGGAAGATGTATAGAAACCTCCCTTTCCAACAGAGGGACAACGCATCTTGCCAGAAAAATCCAGGCCCTCAAACAAGCAGAAACACATCAGTTTAAGTTATGTGGGGATGCAAAAATGTCCAACTCTGGGTGACCCCATCTTTCAAATAGGTCAGCGACCACTGAGATCAGCAGTTCCCACACATGCATCCTGGACTGTGACCTATTTAGCTCATCTGCCAAGATGTTTTGGACGCCTGGAACATGTACTGCTGATAGTTCCAGACTGTGTTCCAGAGCCCAATACCAAACTTTCATTGCTTCCCTGCAGGGTAGATCTAAATGAGGCCCCCTTGTTTGTTGATGTAATGCATCACACTGACATTGCCCATCTTTATTAGCAGAAGACGTGGAGATATGTGGTTCTGAAAGGCTTGGAGTCTATATAGGACCGCCCGCATTTTCAGAACATTGATGTGCAAAGTACACTCCACCTGGGTCCACGTACCCTATGTCTGATGAGAACCTAGGTGAAATCCCATCCTGCCCTAAAGTAACTGTGGTGAGGATCTGAAGAGGGGAAGGGATTAAGAATGGAACCCACTTGAGCAGGTTGTTGTGTTCCATCTACCACTTGAGCACTTTACGCAAGGGGGACATGACTAGAACCATCTGGACTTTCAGGGTCCACTGGGGAACCTGCATATGCAGCCTGGCCAGCAGCACTATAACAACAGCTGTGGCCATAATGCCAGAAAGTGTAAAAATGTCCTTGCTGAGACATAATGGCTGTTGTGCACTAATTGTGCTAGGGCAATCAGATGGTCAGCCCTGTCCAGAAGCAGATAGGCTGAGCCCTGGGCCATATCCAGTACTGCCCCTATGTACTGTAGTTGCTGGCAGGGGGTCAGGACTGATTTTGGTATGATGACTGTCACCCAAGAGCACTGAACAGCTGTCTGGTTTGTACTAAGATCCTCAGCAGCTGGTCCCTGGATTATGCTTTTAATAGCAAGTTGTCCAGTTAAGGGAAATAAGAAATGTCTTCATACTTACCGTAATTTCCTTTTCTGTTAGCTCCAAGATTGTCAATGGGTAATCATAACAACTGGGAATGGCACAGTCCAAACTTCAGAATGTTGGGCAAATGAGGATTCCAAGCAACATCAACTTCCCAGTCACTACTGACCTTGCAGTGCCATATTAAGCTACCCATATTTGCCTACATTATAACCAATTACTCGTATGTAGCATTCCTTAACACTGTCTTACCTTAATGGCAAAGGTCTGAAGAAAGAAACACTCCCCATTGGGCACAAGGCTTGGATGATCTGGTTCTCTTTATAGGAAAATGACCAGGAATGGCCTACACCAGCCTCTCTTATGGAAAAACTGAAGCTGGCAATCACAACAATGCATTTCTTGAGGCAAAGCTGTACAAAGTGTGACTACCTGCAACAAGGAAAACACCTGTAAGAGATTCAACTAAACCTGTAGGTTGCAGTCTGATTGAAATAATTTTTTTTAATGAGTACAGAGCAGCAGAAAGGTAATAGAGGGATGTCCAAAAGAAATATAGTTGGGGATTTTATCAAAAAGACATCCCTTCTGGCATACCAGATATGATTATCCCTCAGGAGCAAGGCTCCTGGGCAGGCCCTATTGACAATGTTGGAGCTAACAGAAAACAAAATGACGGTAAGTACGAAAACATTTCTTCTTTCTGTAGCACTCCACATTGTCAATGGGTAATCATAACAACTGGGTTCTAAGAAGCAGTACCCAGAACAATGGGGAAGGGTGAGAATATTATTCCATATGCCAGAAGCAAGCACTGAGCGAATGCTTGCAAACTGCTGCCTGCAACACTCTGCGACCAAAATCTGCCGAACATCCAATTTGTAATGTTTGGTGAACGTATGGATGGAAGACCACACAGCTGTCTTGCAGAACTCTAAAACAGAAGCTTCACCTCTATCCACCCAGAATGTTGCCACAGCCCTGGTGGAGTATACCTTGATGAGAGCCAGAGGTGTCTTCTTTTCCGAGACATGAGCCTTAGCAATGCAGGTCTGCACCCACCTAGCTAGGGTGGCCTTGGAGGCTGTCTGACCTTGCTTGGCTGCTCCGAAGAGAACAGACTATCTGATTTTCAGAACGCAGCTGCTTGCTTAAGGTAGATCCTAATGGCCCATTGCAAGTCTAACTTGTGCAACTCCTCTTTTGGGTGAGATGGCTGCAAAAGAAGGATGGAAGGCAAATGTCTTGATTTACACGGAAAGCCATGCACACGTTTGGGACAAAGGATGAGACTGTTCTGAGTACCACCTGCTCCTTATGCATAAGGTGTTGGATACGGCCTGGAGTTCACCAATCCTCCTGGCTGAGCACATAGCTACCAAAAAACACACCTTGTAAGATAATACATCCAGCAATATGGATGACAGTGGTTCAAAAGGCTCTTTACAGATTGCATTCAGAACCAGATTTAGATCCCATGGAGGGACTGGACCACAGGATGACTTCTGCTAACTGCATGCAAAAGACGAATAACCTATTAGTTCCTAGAGAAATGCCCAACGATGATCTGAGGGCAGAAATCTGGCCTCTCAGGATATTCAATGCCAGTCCCTTCTCCATGCCTTCCTGTAAAAAAATTCCAAATCTGTGGAATTGAGGCCTTGGAAGGCTTAATATCATTCCCTTGGCTGAAGACGAAAAGGTGGTCCATACCCAAGCATAAGCTGCAGAAGTAGAAGTTTTCCTGGCAGCCATCAGAGTATCAACCACTTTCTTACAAGAGTCTAATTTTAGGAGACTCCTCCTTTCAGGAGCCAGGCCACGAGCTGCATCGCTCCTGGATCTGGGTGTAGAATGGGACCCTGAGACAGAAGGTCTCTTCGCACTGGGAGGCAGAGGGGTGCTTGCTAAACTAGGTTCACCAAGTCCAAGAACCACAGCCTTCTCGGACACTCCAGGACTACTAGGAGGAAGCTTCCTCTTGTCTTATTTTTTTGTAAGACCTTGGGAGGAAGCGAATCCTCAGGATCGCGGGAGCAGCTGCACGAGGGAGGGAGCTGGATATCATTGTTCACCTAGGGACAAATGACCTGGCTGTTAATGGGATCACAGCAGTGCAAGAGGAGTTTGTGGAGTTGGGAAGGGGCCTTAGACAAGTAGCATGTACAGTAACCTTCTTGGAGGTGCTGCCTGTCTATGGCAAGGATGATGCTAGGGTATTCCGCACCATGGGGTTCAATGAATGGTTGAAAAACTGGTGTGGAGCTCAGGGTTTTGGCTTCATTGGGGACTGGGGAGCCACCTGGAGGGATGCAGGTTTATACTGGTGCGATGGTCTGCATCTGTCTGGGGGAACCAGGATCCTAGGTGACAGGTTTAAATGGTTCATTGGCAAGCATTTAAACTAGCCAAGGGGGAGGAACTGAAAAGGAGCAGGGAAATCCCAGCCTCCCCCCACAAAACACAGTAGTTAGAGAGGTAAACAACAAGGTAGAGAAGTCAGTAGGGAGCAGGAGAGGGATAAATGAAGAAAAAGGCAGTAAGGGCAGAGATAGGGCTAAAAGGGGTAAGGCCATAAAAAATACATGGAAGGTGATGAGTACCAATGCCCGCAGTCTGTGCAACATTCTCCCTGAACTAGTGGCCTTGATGGAAGAGGGATGTCTGGATATTGTGGCAGTCACTGAAACATGGTACACAGAGAACTATGACTGGGATGTCAACATTCCAGGATACACAGTCTACAGGAGGGACAGGGTGGGTAAAAGAGGAGGAGGAGTAGTTCTCTATATAAGGGAAGGGATTAAAGCAACAGAACTAAAGAGTAAACAGGAGTTGATGAGTCACTAAGGGTCACCCTGGAGACAGGAAATGGCACCACAATCCGCATGGGGGTTGTGTACAGACCCCCATCTCAGGGTGAGGAAATGGACAAGGAAATGATAGAAGGCATCCTTAAAATGGCAGAAAAAGGGGAGATATTGTTGATGGGGGACCTGAATATGCCAGATGTTAACTGGAGTACCTTTGCTGCAGACATATTCAAGAGTAGGATCATTCTTGATGCCCTACAGGGGGCATGCCTCAGACAGCTAGTGTTGGAACCCACTCGGGAGGGAGCAATCTTAGACTTGGTACTCTCAAATGGGGAAGGAGAAAGGATCTCAGATTTAGAAGTGGGTAGCCATCTGGGAACAACTGACTACCAAACAGTGTGATTCACAATAAACACAGCCATAGAGTCAAGTCATACAAAAACAAGAGTATTGGACTTTAGGAAGGCTGACTTTGGGAAAATGAGAGCGTGCCTCAGAAAAGTACTAGCAAACGGGCAAGAAAGAGGGGTTGAGGAACAATCAAAACAGCCATCGCAGAGGCAACAAGCCTGTGTGTGAAGAGAAATCAACAAAACAAAATGAAGGAAAAAAACACTATGGTTCCCAAAAGAGGTGGCAGGGATGGTTAAGAGAAAAGAATAGCATTCAGGAAATACAAGGAAACACAGAAGGAGCAGGACAGAGAACTTTATCAGTTAAAGCAGAAGGAGGCAGGGAAGGCAGTCAGAATAGCAAAGGCACAAACTGAGGAAAAGATAGCCAACTCTGTTAAGAAGGGGGATAAAACCTTTTATAGGTACATTAGGGAGCGAAGAAATACCAAGGGAGGGATACAGAGACTTAATAAAGGGGAGGGTATGTGGGCAGAGGGTGACAGTGAAAAAACAGGGATACTGAACGAATATTTTTGCTCAGTATTCACAGTGGAAGAGGAGGAGGAGGTACCTAAACCAAACAAAGGAGAAACACTGAATAGGGGGGGTCGATACCAGTCAGTTCACAGAAGAAAGGGTTTTGAAAGAACTCTTGAAACTGAGGGTGGACAAAGCAATGGGGCCTGATGGGATTCCCCCAAGATTTCTAAAAGAACTAAGGGTAGAAAGTACAGTTACGTAAAAACTTACCGTAACAGTAGATCTTCGAGAGAGGCTCTTGCAGTAGGTAATTACATATAGGACTGACGCCGGCCGGCAGCAGGACCCCACGGAAAAATTTCTAGCTAGCAGTACCTGGTGGGGACCGCCCCCATGTCAGGTGACTGGCATCAAACCACGTCGGTATAAAGGGGTGGTCCCAGACGCCCGCCTTCCAGTTCTTTCCCGCCACAGGCTGAGAAGACCCGGACGAGAGAGAAGCAGATATTTCCCTCAATGGAAAAGGAGCTGAAAAGCATAGGGGATGGAGGGTGGAAGATCATTGCAAGAGCTCTCTTGAAGATCTACTGTTACGGTAAGTTTTACGTAACTGTACCATCTTACTCGAGAGGGCTCTTGCAGTAGGTAATTACATATAGGACAGAATCCCAAGCAGTCTGGAACAAACGAAAGGCACCGGGAGGAGGAACTACTCCAAAAAGTAGAAAATAATCTAGCAGGACTCAAGAAAGGAGGCCTTGCAAGACAGCTAACCCGAAGCCTGCTCTACGGCGAGAGGCAATGTCCAAACTGTAATGTTTAGTAAAGGTATGGACAGAAGTCCAAGTGGCAGCAGCACAGATGTCTGCCGCAGACACGTTCTTGAAACAAGCCGCGGAGGCGGCAACTCCACAAGTGGAGTGACCTCTGACTTGACCCGGGAGGGTCTTGTTGTACTTGTCATAACAGAAAGTGATGCAATGGGCCAACCATTTTGACAGACATTGCTTAGAGACAGCATTGTCTTCTCTTTTGTGAGCAAAAGAGACGAACAACTGATAAGTCTTTCTGAGATCCTTCGTCCTATCGGTGTAGTATCTCAGAATCCTGTGGACATCCATGGTATGGAGTAAGTATTCTCCTTGGTTGGAGCACTGCGTGAAAAAGGCAGGTAATTCAATAGACTGATTTAAGGTAGACTGCGCTACCACTTTTGGAAGAAACTTAGGATTCGTGCGAAGAGCTACTCGTACTTTGTGAAAAATCAAGTAGGGAATTTTGCACATCAGGGCTTGGAGCTCAGAAATTCTGCGAGCAGAAGTAATGGCCACCAAGAAGAGTGTCTTCCACGATAAAAACTTCAGGTCTGCGGAAGCCGCAGGCTCAAAGGGAGGAAGGGTAAGTTTCTCGAGGACAAAATTTAAGTCCCAAGGCGGAGCTGGAGTCCGGATAGGGGGCCTAAGATAAAGGGCCCCTCAGGAAAGTTTTGGATACCTCCAGCTGAGCGAATGCCTTATCAGCGAAAGGGACATGGTAGGCTGAAATAGCCGCCATATGGACCTTCAAAGAGGAGTGACTGAAACCGAGGTCAAAAAGATAACGCATGTACTCAAGCAGAAAAGTCACAGGGCAGAAAAAGGGCTCCATGTTCCTGGACGCCGCCCAGATAGAAAATCTTTTCCATTTCATGGCGTAGGTGGACCTAGTGGAGGGTTTTCTAGCCTCCACCAGAATCTCGGCCACCTTAGAAGAAACACCAAAACGAGATTGGACTAGGTCTGTAGGAGCCATGCATGAAGTTGAAGGGACTTGAGTCCCGGATGGACCAGGGTCCCCTGATCCTGGGTCAGCAATCCTGGAGATAAAGGAAGAGGAAGAGGAGGAACCTCTGAGTATTGTTGTAGAAGAGAGAACCAGATTTGCCTGGGCCAGAAAGGAGTGATCAGAATCATTCTCGCTCCTTCTAGAGCAAGCTTCTGTAACACACGAGGGACCAGAGGAATTGGGGGAAAAGCATAGACGAATCTGTCCTTCCAGCTTAGAGATAGAACGTCGCTCCAGAAAGCGCCTCACTCTGGAGCGAGCGAGCAAAAGATTGGAAGCTTTGCGTTTTGTGAGGAGGCGAACAGGTCTATCTGAGGAGTCCCCCAAACCTGGAAAATGCTTTTTAGGACTTTTTTGTCCAATTCCCACTCGTGTGGAAGAGCCGACGAGCGACTTTGTCTATCTGCTAGGACATTGTCGACTCCCGGAACATAGATCGCCGTGAGATGAAGGTTGTGGAGAGTTGCCCAATCCCAGACCCTCATTGCTTCCCTGCACAGTGGGTAGGACCGAGTCCCTCCCTGCTTGTTGATGTACCACACCATGCACATGTTGTCCGTTTGGACAGCTAGGTGACCGGGAAGGATGTATTGGTGAAGGGCCTGGAGCGCATAAAGCACTGCTCGAAGCTCGAGCACGTTGATGTGGAGAACTATCTCCAGCTTTGACCAAAGGCCTTGGGTTCGGTGAGGACCCAGATGGGCTCCCCAACCTTCGCCTGAAGCGTCCGTGGTCAGAGTCTGATCGGGGGGAGGATGAAAAAAGGGGACCACCCGGAAGAGGTTCTCTCGAACCATCCACCATTGCAAGTCTCTTACCATCGGCGAGGAGATCAGAACCGGATGATCTAGGTCATCTACTCGATCCCACTGAGATCGAAGAGTCCACTGAGAGATTCTCATGTGGAGATGTGCGTGGAACCGTCGGGATGGCCGCCGCCATAAGCCCCAGTTGACGGAGCACTGACCTCGCTGGGACCCTCCTGTGTTCCGATAGGAGGGAAATCTGTGACTGGAGGGAGGCCCCCCTGTCCAGAGGCAGAAAGGCTTTGCACAAAGTTGTGTCGAGAATTGCCCCGATGAACTGAAGCCTCTGTGAAGGATCCAGGTGAGACTTGGAATGGTTGATGGTAATACCCAGGCCACTGAAAACCTCCCGGGTGAGGGAGAGGAAATGCAGGAGTTCCTCCCTGGACGGGGCCGCCAGGAGCCAGTCGTCCAGGTAGGGGAAAACCTGAGCTCTCAAAGAACGCAGGTGGGCTGCTACCACCGCCAGGCATTTGGTAAATACTCGGGGAGCCGAGGAAAGACCAAATGGGAGCACCTGGAATTGGTAGTGGACCCCCTGGAACGCAAACCTGAGGTACTTGTGCGAAGGGCGAATGGGGATGTGCAGGTACACATCCTGCATATCTAGTGCACAAAGCCATTGGCCCGGCTGAAGAAGGGGCAAAAGGGATTGAAGGGAGAGCATCCTGAACCTCTTGTACTCCACAAACAGGTTCAGGGGCTGAGATCGAGAATAGGTCTGAGATCTCCAGTCTTCTTTGGTACTAGGAAAAAGTGGGAATAGTACCCCGTCCCGTAGAGGTGAGGAGGGATGGGTTCTAGGAGCTGGCATCCGGCTACGGGGATCCCTCATCAGAGGCGGGCCAAGAATGAGAGGAGGCCCGGTCCGAGGGAGACGCTGCCGAGCGCCGCCCCAAAGGGTCGAGCGTTTTAGAGGCCTTCTCCCGTGTACATCGGAGGGGCCGACGTCTGGCTTAAGGGAGGTGCCCACACCAGTAGGCTGCAGGCCTGCAGCAGTACTGGGGGCTGGAGTCTCCCTTCGCCCGGAGACGCCCGGCGGGCTCGAACTTGAACCCGTCGGGCGGGCCGACGCCTCCTCCAAAGCCTTGGAGGCTGCAGTTGGACGATCCCCCGGAGGGGATGTTACCTTGCCCGCAACTCCGGCTGGAGTCGCGGAAGAGGAGACCTTCTCCCAGTGCCTTTCCTTATCCTGCTTTTTGTGCCCTTCAGGGGAGGTCGACGCCTGGCCAAGTTTTTCAGCTCTTTCTCCATCGCAGACATCTTCTTTTGAGGAGATGGGTTTCAGGGACTGCTGGCATCGCTCGGTGGCGCGTTGAACCGGAGGCAGTGCGGATACTTATCGACCGCGTGGTCGGGCCTAGACAGAAGAGGCAGAGGGAGGACCGCCTTTATAGCCAGTTGGGCCACACGAGTCACACTTTATTCTTTTAAGGGGATCATAAACTGACGCTCACCTGACGAAGAGTAAAATTCTGAAACTAATCGGAAAAAACGATGAAGTAACAGGACTGGGCGATAAGAACTTAACGCGGTGCTGCTGACGAGCTGACGGTGGAAAGAACTGGAAGGTGGGCGTCTGGGACCGCTGCTTTATACCGGCGTCATTTGGCGCGGTCACTGACGTGGGCAGTCCTCGCCAGGACCTGCTAGCTATAAAATTTTTCAGGTCCTGCCGCCGGCCGGCGTCAGTCCTATATGTAATTACCTACTGCAAGAGCCCTCTCAAAGTAAGATCTAGTAACACCACTGACTACTCTCTTTAACAAATCATGGGAGGATGGGGTGTTTAGATGCCCTGGACCTGTCATGAGCAGCAGCAATCACAAGTGAGTCAGTCTCAGGCTGTGTAACGTACAATGGCTTCCCAGAGGGGGCAGAATATATTTTATCTGCCTTTATGGGTACAGCTGGTATGCTGTTTGGTCTGTACCAAGCTGCACAGGTGGCATCCACTAAGGCTGGAAGCAGAGGAGGAGAAACCACAATAGAGGGAGATTATGGCAGCTCCACCAGGCTCTTTCTAGTAATATCCTGCTCTTCTAAAGCAAAGCCCATGGCAGCTTGCATCTGCTGCATCATGGTAACAAAAGAGGGATCCTCTGGAGGTGACCATGGTGTTTTTACAAGAGTCTCCTCACTGCAAGTAGACAGTAGTGCTGGTGCCACGTTCATTTTGGCTCTCAGCATAATCTTCTCCTCCTCCTTCCTCTTACTCACATACATACGTACATACGAAGAAGCCAGCAGAAGGCCAATTGGTCTATCTAGTCTGCTCGTATTGCAGGGTCCACAGCTTGAGCTGTCCCTGCCCTCCCTTCTCACGATCCTTACCTTCCCCCTATGCCTATCCCAGCCTCTCTTAAACCTGCCCATTGTCTTCAACAAGATCAACTCTTCCAGCAGCGCATTACAGGTGTCCACCTTCCAGCAGTGCAGTCCAACTATCCAACACCCTCTCTGTGAAGAAGTGCTTCCTGACCTCCCACTCTCCAGCTTAAGACTGTGCCCCCTCGTGTTATGGTTGCCACTCAGCTTAGAGACTCCCCTCATCCACCTTATTTATCCCTTTCAAGTACCTGAAAGTCCCAATGATGTCCCCCCCTCTCTCCTGTCTTCCAGGGAGCACATGTTCAGTGCTCTCAACCTCTCCTCATATGCCTAACCTGCTGACTTATTATCATCTTTGTAGCCCTCCTCTGGACTTTCTCCAGCAGGTTAATGTCCTTTTTGAGGTGTGGGCACTAGTACTGAACTCCATACTCTAGATGAGGCCTTACCAGGGACCTGTACAAGGGCAGTATAACCTCCTCTCTCCTACTACCGATCCCCTAGATATGCATCCCAGCATCTTGTTTGCCTTTGCTGCTGCTTTCTTGCACTGCGTGGAGTACTTTAGGTCACTAGTGATCATCACTCCCAGGTCCTTCTCCTCTGATGCAGATATTCGGACTCCACCCAGGTAGTACTGTGTCCTGGGATTCTTGGCTCCAATACGCATAACTTTGCATTTCTTGGCATTGAAGCCAAGCTGCCAGATCCTGGACCACCTCCCCAGCTTTTCCAGATCATCCTGTAAGTCCTGTATCCATTCAGCTGTGTCCACTCTCCCGCAGAGCTTGGTGTTATTCACGATTAGGCACATTTTGCCCTTAATGCCATCCCCAATGTCACTGATGAAGACACTGAACAACACCAGCCCCAGCACAGAGCTCTGCGGGAGCCCACTGATTACCTCTCTGGTGCAGATAACTCTCAACCCCACAACCACCCTCAGAGTTCTGTCCCTCAGACAGTTTTCCATCCAACCCCGAGATCCACCAACTTCCTGCGCTACCTTTTATGGGGCACAGAGTCAAAGGCCTTGCCAAAATCAAGAAATACGATGTCTACCACTTGGCTCATCTACTTGTCTTAGTGACACAAAGTCGTCAATCAGATTTGTTTGACACAATCCCCCCATGAACCCATGCTGCCTCGCATCATGGAGACCATGCTCCTCTAGATATTCCACCAACCTTTCCTTTAATATGGTCTCCATGAGCTTGCCCACAATGGAGGACATCATCAGATCAAGATTATATTCATTGTCTAGGTCAATGGGAATGAGAAACCATGCCAGTGCCGTCGGCACAGAAGGATTCTGTGGGAAGGGAGTATCTTGCCTTGACGAGGGGTGAGGTATACAGGACCCTGTTGAAAGGCTCCCTGGAACAGGGAGACCAGGCAGTAGATGCCTTATGTCCCAGAAGGAGATAAGGACTGTCTGAGTGTCTACGCCACTTTGGTTAGCAGAGGTGACTGGAGGAGTCAATGGTGGCAGCTGGGTCCCCATTGTTGACAGTGATGTACTGGGTGTCACAGGCCTGGCAGTGCCTATGCCAAGCCTCCATCTTGGTGTCTTATCAATGGTGGTGGTAGTAGTGGTGGGGGTCGATGTCGCTGCCAGAGCAGACAACGTAGAAGCAGAGTTCGTACCTGTAGAGCGCAGGGGCAACCTGCAGCGAGCTGGGGGAAGGCTTCTCCTTGTCCCAATTCTTGTGACTCCCTGAAGATTTTTCCTGCACTTACAGTACCGGAAAAGTTTTGAGGGTTCCTTCATTGACATGCAGGTTGTTGAAAATCACTATAAAAGTGATTACTTAGCCATGTAAAAAAAAATAAAATGGCAACTATGAGCAGCAAAGTTTCCGACGGCAGTCTGACAAATCTGACTGATGATGGGAAAAGGACTGAGGAAAGGCGAGGCCGTCCACATTTATGTACGCACGGACATCTTATGCTGTGGTGGGTGACCCCTGGCTGATTACTTGCAAAAGTTTTTGTGTGATCCTAGTGCTTTGCATCTATAAGTTCCAAAGGTAAGGCCTGATGAAAGAGATAGCCTCAAAGAAGATCTGGGGGTAAATACATTATACACGTCAGCTGTTGATTAAGTCAGACGTTGTTTCAATACCGAGGCATTTTTTCTATTTCCTCTCTGTAGTAGAAAAAAAAAAGGAAACCATGTAGCATTAAATTAGTCATGCTGCAATCTAAACAGTGCTGTGGTGGCCTCCATACTTCTGATTTTTAAGACACTGCAGTGCTGTGATGGCCTTCATACTTTTGATTTAAGATATTATTAATCCACTGACCTTTCTTAACATACTAAAAGCCAGCAGAATAGGCCTGATGGTCTTTCGTGTCTGCTCAGTAGCCAGCCTCTATCGGGCGCTCACTCCTCCCCCCCACTTGTCCCCTTGAGGGTCAATCTTGGCTTCAGTACCCCCCGCATCTGTCCCACCCCTCTTGAAGCCCTCCACAGTGCCTTGCTCGACTAGAGTCCCGGCAATGCATTCCATGGCTCCACCACCCTCTCTGTGAAGTAATGCCTTCTACGTTCTCCCCTATAGGTTCCTCCCTACAGTTTCCATTCATGCCCTCTGGTTGTGCCCCTTTGTTTTAGCCTGAACATTTCTTTGGCTCTACCCGTTAATCCCTTTAACATATTTAAAAACCTCAATCATGCCCCCCCCCCAATCTCTCCTCTCCTCTCCTCCAGTGAATACAGCCCAAGGGCTTCCAGCCTATCCTCATAGGTCCTATCACCCATGCCCCGGATCATCCTGGTTGCCCTCCTCTGGACCCTCTCCAACAGTACTATGTCCTTCTTAAAGTGCGGCCTCCAGAACTGCACTCAATACTCAAGATGCGGCCTAACCAAGGTATTGTACAGAGGTAGGATCACCTCACTCCTCCTGGACGTTATTCCCCGGGCTATGCAGCCCAGTATCTTGTTTGCCTTTGCCGCCTTCTTCTGCAGTTCTCACTGTTGTTCATTTTGGTGTCTACCACCACCCCGAGGTCCCTTTCACTCGAAGTGGCTTGCAGTGGGACCCCTCCCAAGGTATAAACATGCCCTGGGTTTCTGCCCCCCAAATGCAACACCTTACATTTCTCCAGATTAAACCTCAGCCCCCACCTCCTTGACCAACCCTCCAGGGTATCCAGATCCCTCTGGACTGCCACCCTTGCTTCCTCCCCATCGGCCAATGCTCACAGTTTAGAGTCATCTGCGAAGAGGCTCATCTTACTCCTAATTCCTGTCCCTATATTGGAGACACAGGCATTGAACAGGAGTGGCCCCAGTACCACCCTGGGGCACCCACTGGCGACTTCCTAGGGAAGAGACAATCCCTCTAACCACCACCCTCTGTGTTCTATCTGTAAGTCAGTTTTCCACCCATCTAACAACTGTCTTCCCACCCCATCCCCCAACTTTGTCAATAACCGAGTGGGGTACAGAGTCAAACGCCTTACTAAAATCCAGATATAAGAAGTCCACTGGTCTCTGTCTGTCCAGGGTCCCTGTCACCTAGTTGTAAAAATTTATGAGGTTGGTCTGTCACGACCTCCCCGGGACAAAACCATACTGTTTGTCATCCATGTGCCCCAGCCTATCCAGTTGCCTCCCGAGCATCCCTTTGATGAAGCCCTCCATAAGTTTGCCTACCACTGACGTTAAGCTGACAGGCCTGTAATTCCCATCTCCTCCCTAGACCCCCCTTTGTGGATGGGCCCCACGTGAGCCACCCTCCAATCCTGGGGCACCCTTCCCGTCTGGAGAGAAGTGTTCAACAGCACAGCTAGTAGAGCCACTAGTTCATCCACCAGTTCCTTCAGTAGCCTTGGATGCAGCCCATCCGGTCCTGGTGCCTTGTCAGTTTTCAGCGCCCGTAGGCCTCCCTCACGCTGCCCTCTGTGATTTCCCCTTCCCTAGCCCTCTCCTCAATAAGGTCCCCATCCTCTTCTGGGCCTGGCCCACTTGGTACCCGAGCCTCTTTTGATCCTCTCATCTCCCTCTGCCCTATCCTCTCAGCTGCCCCCCCCTTTTCCGGTTGAATGAAACCCATGTCTCCTTCCCTAAAAACTGAGGCAAAATACTTGTTCAGTACCTCTGCCTGCTCCCCTGCCTCCTGAGCCCATCCTTCCCCAGTCCTAATCCTGGAGATCTGTGCTCTCCCCTTCCTCTTTTCCTCTATGTATCTATAAAAACCCTTCCCCCCATGTATATCCTTAGCCAGGTTGTGCTCCATCCTCGCCTTCGCTCCCCTCACCACCCTTGTGACCCTTCTAGCTGACAACTCGTACTCCCCTCTCTGCTTCTCCCCCCTGGAGTGCTTAAAACATGTGTAGGCAGCCTTCTTATCTCTTACCGCCTCTTCCACCTCCATGGTCCACCAGCACGGCTTGCTGGCCCTGCCATTTTTACGCCTTACCCTTGCACACAAGCTAGTAGCCTCCAGTACCCTTTTTTTTAATGGCCTCCCATAAGCTATCCACATCCATGTCTGGCCTGATCTGGCTCAAGCTCCCCCTCAGTATCCTGCCCTTGCCCGCGAAGTCTGCCCCCCTGAAATCCATTACCACTGTGTTTGAGCAGTCCCCCCCCCTCCCCCGGCACAGCATAAACCAGACCGTGTCATGGTCTCCTCTTGCCAGCAGGCTACACACCTCCAGACCCCTTATCTGGTCTCTGTCTGCAAGGGCAACGTCCAGTATCCTCCCCCCCCCAGTAGGTTCCCCAATCTGTTGGACCAATAAGGCATCTTGAAACACATCCATCAGCCTCTGCTCCCTGGCCACCGCTGATGTCATGGTGTCCCAGTCTGCCCCCAGCATATTTAGGTCCCCCATGACCACCACCCTACCCTTTCCCCGGTCACAGTGCCCCTTGATGTTCTCAAGCAATACCAGGAAATATGAAACTGTTTCCCCTTCCCCATAGCCCCTACAACATCAGTCTGTGGCTCCTGCTCCAACATGTTTAGAGAACACTGGTGTTGTGAAATACCTTGCTCCCCATTTCCATCTGAACTGTCGCCAGGACAGTGATGATGTTGTATGACGTATGCCCTGCCAAACTCTTGCCCAGCTTTTAGGGGGAGCTGAATATTCGCTTCCTCTTGCCATTGTGCTTGTAAGTGCTCTACAGGTTTTCTCTCCCTCTTCTCCCAATCCCAGTATAAGGCCGGCACAGTGGTGCTGGATGCCACATCTCACTCCACTCTAGTGACCTGGGTTCGAATACAGGCACGGGGTGCTGGGGTCGGATGGGGGGGTAAGGAGCTGACTGAGCTGCCGGCTCTCATCCTCAGGAGGGATCTGAGGGTCTCATCGGGGTTTGGCTGCCTCCTGCTGGAGGCCAAGTGGTAGCGTCACATTCGAGGAGCCCTGGTGCTAGGCCAGGGGAGGGCGGACAAGGCTGTAGACTGGAGCTGTGGTGCGCATGCGCTACTGCTTCTGGGGCCTCGTGATAACGGGGCACAAGCAGAAAGCACCCTGGAGGATACAGGGAAGCGACTAAGGCCCCAGGAGCCAAAGCCCACATCCCAAAACACCGGTCCACTCTTCCAATGGGCTTTCCCAGAGCCCTTTAAACTGACCCAGGACCGACCCTCTAATTTCAGAAAAGTCGCCAAGTAGGTGAGGCAGGCCCTTCTCTGGGAGGTGATCCAGGGGGGTGGAAGATTCCATGGGTTCGGGGAGAGGGTGCTCGGTAACTGTGCTCCTTGCAGGGAGGTGGTTTCAGGCTGGGAGAAGAAGCTGCAGTTGAATAGGCACTCCTGAGATGCTTTGATTCCCCCGGTGAACAAAGTGAATCTACAAAAAAAAAAAAAAACAACAGCAGGTATACATGGGAAAAAGCACCCTTCTGATTAGGTAGATGAGACGTACTCTAGAGGAATTCTGCCCCTCTATGTGAAGCTTCTCTAAACCCTTCAGTGCCAGGTCCCCTCATGACAGAAAACATGCATTTTATGTCTAGCATACTTAACCTGTAAACAAAACAAAAAAAAAAAAAAACACAGGTTACTCACCTGTAACAGTAGTTCTAGGAGTGGTATATGTTGTTAATTCACACCAATTGGCATGTCCCTTTAATTCTAACCGGAAGGTCAAAAAGCTGGCTCCTCCCACCTACGCGGGTGGTATATACCTCGGCTCCACCCCATGATGCCAGATCAAATCAAATCAAATCAAATTTATTTATAAAGCGCCTTTCAAATTCAAGGCGCTGTACAACAATAAATAAAACAAAGACAGAAAATCCAAACATTGACAACCATAACTATAAAGAATAAGCCAAAGTAAAAAGATGTGTTTTTAAAGCAATTTTAAAACTCAACGGTTGGGCATTCTCTTAACCAGCGAGGTAGAGAATTCCACAGGGTTGGAGCCGAAAAGGCAAAAGCACGAGATCCCGATAACTTTAAACGAACCCTGGGAATCTCTAGCAATCCCTCACTGGCGGAGCGGAGAGGACGGAGGGGCAATAGGGAACCAGAAGATCTTTCAGGTAACCGGGTCCCTGATCATGTAGGGCTTTAAAGGTTAGTAAACCAACCTTAAGATAATCCGCCACGAACAGGCAGCCAGTGCAGTTCGCGGGTTAATAGGCGCATATGACTGGTTCTTAAAGTCCCAGTCAAAAGCCTGGCTGCAGCGTCGCACCCAGCTGAAGGCGGGCGGATATCAACCCCTGGTAGCCCTAGGTAGAGGGAATTGCAGTAGTCCAGACGGTGGTAACAAGGCGTGGACTAAAGTTGGAAGGTCCTCCCGGGGAATCAGATGTTTCACCCGGGCGATATTCCTCAGATGGTAAAAAGAGGATTTGACAACAGCTGACACTTGTGATTTTAAGGTCAGACCGTCATCAAAAATAATGCCCAGATTTCGAACCTGTGAAGAACTAGAGAGCGATACACCACCAAGTAATAAGCTCGATGGCTTTCCAACACCTAGTCCCCCCCCAGGACGACCTGAATCCACAACCAATACCTCGGTCTTATCCGGTTAAGTTTTAACCAGCTCAAACTCATCCAAGTTCTGATCTCATCCAGGTAGTTAATATACAGAGAGTGCATCACTCTGATCGGGAGAAGGACATATACAGCTGAGTATCATCTGCATAGCAGTGAAAACTCAAACTGTATCTCCTGATGATTTCTCCCAATGGCAGCATATACACTGCAAACAACATGGGAGCTAAAATGGAGCCCTGTGGTACCCCACATGGTAGGGAGAAAGCGTCAGAGGAACAAATTCCAGTGACAACTCTCTGAGACCTACCAGTGAGGTAAGAACGAAACCACTTGTGGACTGTACCAGACAGCCCCCGAAAGACCCGCAGTCGCTCCAATAGCACCCCATGGTCTACAGTGTCAAATGCCGCAGAAAGATCAAGAAGGACCAAGATGGTACAAGCCTTTCAATCTCTAGCCATTAGGAGGTCGCTCAATACCCCAACAAGGGCAGTCTCAGTACTGTGCCTTTTCCTGAAGCCAGACTGGAGAGTATCATAGACATTATGAGAGGTGAGATGATCATCCAATTGCAATGCAACTGCCTTTTCAATAACCTTACCAACAAATGGCAGGTTAGAGATAGGCGGTAGTTAGCTAGACAGTCTGGGTCCAAGGAGGATCTTTTAAGGAGTGGTTAATTCACGCCTCTTAAGGGATCAGGAAAACCCCATCTCCAAGGATTTCCAGACAATGTCAGCAAGGATAGGGTAGATAACTTACACAACCTAGTAACAGCGGTGTAGGACCTGGATCCAAACTACAACTAATTGGTCGCATTGTTTGGATGATCTTCACAATGTCCATGAATTCCGTGCGTGAAAATCCAACCAAACAGGCCGAGGATTAGATACCACCAGTCGTCCACAATCCCCTGAAGGAGAGGCCGGACCAATACCGGACCTGATGCTGGCAACCTTATCTGCAAGCGGCGAACTCCTCGCATCTAAGCTGAGAAAAAGCTTTCTAGGCTGAAGACAGACTGGATTGCACAGTCTGTCCACAGTCTGGAAAAGCTGAGCAGTCGATTCCTTGCAGCAGAAATCTCTCTGGACAGAAATTCTGCCTTCTTACAGTGATTTCTGATTGGTAGCCTTCATAATGGGCTAGCAATCTAAGCTTGTCAGCATCAAGGCCCGATTTCCTTGGAGCTCTCTCCAGCCTTGACCTACTCGCCTTAATTCCTTCAAGGAGCCATCAAACCATGGGCTCCTTGAACGGATGGTGAGAGGCCGAACACGAACAGGAGCAATTTTGTCCAGAGCATCTCTCACAGCCTCATTATAGGCAGAGACAAGATCATCTGGACTCATGCATTCACCCGACAAACTCGATAGATCCAGCACCGCCATTAGGTCATCGGGGCCGATACCCCTTAAAGGGCGGTATTGGACCATCTCCGTAGGGGCAGACCTATTAGAGGGGGCCCTGAAACTGAACCTTATGGTGTAATGATCTGACCAACTGATTGGTTCCACCCCCAAATCAGTGATCTCCATACCCAAGAGAAAGACCAGATCCAATGAATGCCCCCTATATGGGTAGAGGTGGTAACCACCTGTGTCAGGCCCAGCGTATTCATCAACTGGAGGAGATTTTGACCAAAATGAGAGAGTTCATCAGACCCAGGCGTTGAAGTCGCCTAGAAGTATTAATCTGGGAAACCCTCAACACCAGGTCGACAATGAAGTCTGCAATCTCCCGTGAATTGCTCTGTCACCTGGTGGACGGTAGACGAGGAGAATCCCACAACCTGCACCTCACCCAGGATATATTCAAAGATCTGGTGTTCCCCAATGGCACATCCACAAGGCCCAGTTCAGATTTAAACATAATGGCCACACCTCCGCCTCATGATCCAGCCTTGGACGGCGATCACCGAGAACCCGCTGGAGTTGCAAGGCCAATATAGGGCTAGGATTTTCATCCAGCCAGGTCTCGGTGATGCAAGTCAGTCAGATCAGATGACAACAAGATCAGCTATAATAGCTGTCTTGTTTTTATAGATCTGGCATTGCACAACACCGCCAAGGCAGGATGAGATGTCGGGAAGACCTCGGTACCTGTCCGAAATCTTCGGGACTCTTGGGTATGGGACAAGATAAGAGCAACCTCTATCCTGACCCCATTTCATTTCAGGACGCCTTCTGACCCTAGAGCCCCAATCACCCTCCCTCTCCTGTCCCCCACAAGGCCCAGCTTTCCACCTTCGTCCTCGCCTCTTCAAAATGCTCAATGCTCGACACCTAAAATAGGTGTCGGATGACAATGGTGGGCACTCGAATGGACGTAGTTCCCTAAGCCTAGTGGGGGAATAATGCCCAACCGTCATTACTTAAATAAAAATAAAAACCTAAGAATATCAAACCTATAAATAACACACTCAATAACACACTCTCCTCCCTCTCTCTCACTGAGGGAGGACAGGTAAAACAAAATAAACTAACATAAACCAAAATAAACCCCAGCTCAAATACAAAGGCAAAAATAGAATAAAATAATTTAAAACACAATAAAATAACTAATCAATTATTAAACAAACTTGTGTTTTAAACAGTGTAGCACCTCTCACATGCAGCACTGCTAAAATGTTATGTAATAATCTCCCAATACCACCTCTCACATGGCAGGGAGTTATATAAATGAATCGAATTTGTAATAAAATTAAAATAAATAAAAATACATCACTAAAAATCAGAGAAAAACAATTCTCCGATAATCCAACCATAAAATCCAGGCAAAGTCAGAGAGTTCTCAGGAGAGAAATTAAATTGTTCAAATGTGCAAACATGGGAACCCAGAAAATGTCCAATAGGTCTTCCAACAGCTGCTCTTCAGACGTCAACAGTTCCAGCAGTTAATTATCCAAGACAGCAAGAGCTTCAGAAGGCGAAATATGTTTCTGCAGGAAGTATTACCCTCACTCAATCAACAGCCAACTGCTAAAGCTGTCCCGTAAGTCAGCCCAAACCACTGGCCCCGAGGCAGCCTAGGAGAAGCCCTAGTCCCCCCAGCTCCCTGGGGAAGCACCCAGGGTGACTCCTGCCCGGCTGAAGATCAATGAGTGGACAACACTCCCCACAAATTAAAACAATCGCCTATTGTAGCAGTTTCATGGATAATAGGCAACCACAACACAATTTAAGGGAACCCTTATCCCACAACTGAAGCTTAAACCTCGAAGAATGTCCGAGAATCCCCAGGCACAATTAGACACTCCCAAATCAAGTTTCCTCAGCAAAAACAGAAACAACACCACCAGTCCAGAAAGAATGGTGCAGAATCCTCTCCACTGCTCTCCGATTCCTCAGTCTGCCGCACTGCGGTCGGGTAAGCGGTCACACAAACGCCAAAACTCGCTGGGGCAACATCAACAAAGTAGACTCCCCACAGTTCAAGAGAACAAAAATCCTCTCCGCAACCCCCGGACTCCACAGGCTAGCACAAGCTAGCACATCGCAAGTAAGAGCATAGGGTACACAAAAAGCCGAGAGAAGACCGGTACCCGTAACTTAAAAACCACAATTCAATACCCGGAATACGGCATGTTCGGCAAACCGAAACTCGATATACGGAACCCTAGCCTAGCTCACTTCTTCAACCCTAATCTAGTCTTTCAACATTTAAAATAACATAAACGTAAAGTAAACACAGTAAAAACAAATAAGCAGATAAACAAGATAAACGAAAAATAAACAATGGAAACGGAGCTAGTACTCAGGCTGGCTCAGCTCAGCCGCCATATTCACGTCTTTGCTCGCTGGAAGCAGAGGGTTGTGCGTCAAAGCTGGGGAGGTCAGGTGGGTTCGTGTGGATGAACAACATATACTACTTCTAGAACTGCTGTTACAGGTGAGGAAAGTACAGTTATGCAAGAACTTACCTTAACAGTAGATCTTCGAGAGAGGCTCTTGCAGTAGGTAATTACATACAGGATGGATGCCGGCTGGCGTCAGGACCCAACGGAAACATTTCTAACTAGCAGTCTCTGGCAGGGACCGCCCCCACGTCAGGTGACCGACATCATGCAGTGTCAGTATAAAGGGGCGGTCCCCCACGCCTGCCTTTCAGTTCTTTCCTGCCAAAGGCCAAAAGGCAAGATGAGAGAGAAGCGGATATTTCCACTCCTGGAAAAGGAGCTTAAAAAGCTTAGGGGGAATGGAGGGCAGGAAGGTATTACCTACTGCAAGAGCCTCTCTCGTAGATCTACTGTTATGTTAAGTTCTTATGTAACTGTACTATCTTACTTCAAGAGGGCTCTTGCAGTAGGTAATTACATATAGGATGGAGTCCCAAGCAGTCTGGAACAAGGAGAAGCAAACAGGAGGAGGAAAGCTACTCAGAAGTAGACCCTCTGGTTGTGACAGCCTTAGGAAAGAAGGCCTTGCAAAACAGCCAGCCCGAAGCCTGCTCTACGGCGAGAGGCAATGTCCAAACTGTAATGTTTCATAAAGGTATGGACAGAAGTTCAAGTGGTGGCTGCACAAACGTCAGCCGCTGACACATTCTTGAAACAAGCCGCAGAGGCAGCGACCCCTCTGGTGGAGTGGCCTCTAACTTGACCTGGCAGGGTCTTCTTGTACTTGTCATAACAGAAAGTGATATAATGAGCCAACCATTTCAATAGGCATTGCTTAGAAACAGCATTGCCTTCTCTTTTATGAGCAAAAGAGATGAACAGTTGATCAGTCTTTCTGAGATCCTTCATCCTGTTGGTGTAGTATCTCAGAATTCGGTGAACATCCTAAGTATGCAGGAAGTACTCTCCCTGGTTAGAGTGCTGCGTAAAAAAGGCAGGCAACTCTACGGATTGATTTAGCGTCGATTCCACTACCACCTTAGTGAGAAACTTAGGGTTGGTACGCAGAGCCACACATTCAATGTGAAAAATCAAATACAGGATTTTACACATCAGAGCCTAGAGCTCGGAAATCTGTCAAGCAGAAGTAATGGCCACTAGAAGAAGAAGAATCAGCATTTATAAAGCGCTTTTCATACACAGTATCCCAAAGCGCTTTACAAGCAATGTTAGACTGGTAGTGAAGTGACTGAATGTGTGGTGGCGGCCATATCGCACATCATCACCCACACAGCCTGGATAATTGCATGAACCAGTTTATACGAAGGGGAGTGTTGGCCAGGACACCGGGAATGCTTCCTGCTCTTTTGCGAAGAGTGCCCTGGGTTCTTTTACTTCCACCTGGACACCCACCAGGACAACACCAGGATGGGCAGAAGGGACCTCAGTTTAACGTCTCATCCGAAGGACGGCACACCCCACGCAGTACAGCACCCCCCCAATACTGGTCTCGATTGCCAGCGATTTTTAGGTGCAAGTTCAATCCCGGTGTGGGACGAGAACCCACGACCTTCTGGTCCAGAGGCAGATGTGCTACCAACTGAGCCACGCTGACACCAGGAACTAGGAAGGAAGTCTTCCAAGAAAGGAACTTTAGGTCCGTTGAGGCTGCCGGCTCAAAAGGAGGCAGAGTAAGCTTCTCTAAAATAAATTCAGATCCCAAGGAGGGGCAGGAACCCGGATAGGGGGTCGTAAGTGAAGGACCCCTCTCAAAAAGGTCTTAGAGACCTCCAGCTGAGCAAACGTTCTGTCTGCAAAAGGGACATGATCGGCCGAAATGGCTGCCATGTGAACCTTTAAGGATGAATGGCTGAGACCCAGATCGAAGAGGTGTCGCAGGTAATCCAGAAGTCGTCCGACAGAGCACGAGAAAGGCTCAACATCATTGGAGGTGGCCCAAATAGAGAACTGCTTCCATTTCATGGCATAAGTAGATCTGGTTGAGGGTTTCCTGGCCTCCACCAGAATCTCAGCTACTCGGGGGGTGGGGTGGGGTGGAGAGACGACCCTGAATCGGGCTTGAACTACTGTACGTCTGCAGGAGTCACGTGTGCAACTGAAGGGACTTGAGGCCTGGATGGACCAGGGTCCCCTGATCCAGGGTCAGCAAAAACAGCGACAGAGGAAGAGGAAGAGGAGGTTCCTCTGAGTCCTGTTGCAGAAGAGAGAACCAAACTTGCCTGGGCCAGAAAGGAGCGATCAGAATAATTCGAGCTCCTTCCGAACCGAGTTTCTGCAAGACCCTCGTAATCAGTGGAATTGGAGGAAGGCATAGACAAATCTGCCCTTCCAGTCTAGAGACAGAGCGTGTCTCCAAAAAATGCCACGTCCTGGGACAAGCGAGAAGACGGGAAGTTTTGTGTTTTATGGGGATGCAAACAGGTCTGCCTGTGGAGCTCCTCAGCGCAGGAAGATGTCTACCACCCCCTGATCAAGTTCCCATTTGTGAGCTAGAGCAGCTAACCATCTGAGCCTGTCTGCCAGCGTATTCTCTGCCCCCGGGATGTGAGATGCCGTGAGGTGAAGGTTGTGCTGCACTGCCCAATCTCAGACTCGCATCACCTCTCTGCAAAAGGGGGTAGGAATGAGTTCCTCCCTGTTTGTTGATGTACCAGACCACACACATATTGTCCATCTGTACAGCTAGGTGACTGGAAGACAGATACAGATGCAGAGCCTGAAGAGCATACAGTACTGCCCTTAGTTCCAACACATTGACATGAAGGGACTTCTCGAGCTTGGACCAGGAGCCCTGGGTCCTGTGAGGACCAAGATGGGCTCCCCAACCTTCGCTGGAGGCATCCGTAGTCAACGTCTGCGAGGGGGGGATGGAGACCAAAGGGAACTCCCTAGCAGAGATTCTCCTGAACCATCCACCACTGCAAGTCCCGAGCCATGGGACTGGAGACCAGGACAAGTTGATCTAGGTCGTCCAGTAGCTGATCCCACTGAGACTGAAGCATCCACTGAGAGATTCTCATGTGGAGCCGAGCGCGAGGAACTGTCGGAATCGCAGTCGCCATTAGCCCGAAGAGGCGAAGGACTGACCTGGCGCTGATCCGCCTGCGGCCGGACAACAGGCTGACCTTGGCCTGGAAAGTGACCACCCTGTCCGGTGGCAGGAAGGCCATGCCAGAGGTCGTGTGCAGGATAGCCCCAATAAACTGAAGCCTCCGGGATGGAATCAGATGGGACTTGGCCTGGTTGATGGTAATACCCAGGCAGGCAAAGACCTGCTAGGTAAGGGACAGGAAGCGCAGGAGTTCCTCCCTGGATGGGGCCACCAGGAGCCAATCGTCTAGGTACGGGAAAACCTGCACTCCCTGGGTATGGAGGTAGGCCACTATCACCGAAAGGCATTTGGTGAACACCCGGGGTGCTGAGGAAAGACCAAGTGGGAGGGCCTTGAACTGGTAGTGGTTCCCCTGGAACACAAAACGCAGGTATTTGCGGTGGGAAGGGTGGATAGGGATATGCAGGTAGGCATCCTGCATATACAAAGCGCAAAGCCACTGTCCCGGCCGGAGAAGGGGCAGGAGGCTCTGCAGCGAGAGCATCCTGAACCTCTTGTACTCCATGAATAAGTTCAGGGAGCTGAGGTCAAGAATCGGCCTCACGTCCCCCGTTTTCTTTGGGACCAGGAAGAAATGGGAATAGTGCCCCGCTCCCTGAAGAGGAATGGGGACGGGTTCTATCGCCTCCTTCAAGAGAAGAGAGGAAATTTCTTCCTGGACCAGAAGAAGATGCTCCTGCAAGTACGACGACCTTGGGGGAGGGTGTCAAGGAGTTTCTGAAGAAACTCTATCGAGTGTCCCTCTGCGATGAGTTGGAGCACCCAGGAATCTGACGTTATCCTCCCCAACCCGGGAGGTGGAGGGAAAACCTCCTTCCTACCAGTTCCTCGGGAAACGCCAGAGGCTGTGGGAGAGGAAAGGAGTCAGGTGGTGTGGGGCAGCGTCGCGGCTGAAGCTCCCGCTGCTTTTTTGGGTGGTGGGGGCTTGCCAGCCAGAGGGGCCCCAACATTTATTGGCCCACTTTCCCTGTGGTTTTGCCCTTTGCTGATTCCGCCTGTGAAAGGGACGACGCTGCGCTGGAGGGGGACTGTACATGGAGTCCACAGACTTCAGTGCAGTCCCCTTCTCCTGCAGATCGGTGATAATGTCCTTGACATCAGCACTGAACCACGGAAAGGCGCTTCCTGAATAGCGGAGTGCACTTCCGGGACCAAACCTGACACACGGAACCAGGCATGATGCCATAAGCCTATGGCGAAAGCAGAGCTCCTATCAACAGTGTCCACTGCATCGTACGTGGCACGAAGCATGTGCCGACTGGCCGAACGAGCAGAATGGACAAGGTCAGCCACTTCCTTCCTAACTCTCAGGTTAAACAGGGAGTCCAACTTGGTTCCACCTCACTAAGAATCGCCTTCTGGTAATCCCCCATGTTACTGACATAGTTCAGGGCCCTAATACCCAGAGAGGAAGAAACATAGATCTTCTTGCCGTACTGGTCCAGAAGACGGGATTCTTTGTCATGTGGAGACAAGCTCAAATGCTTCGGATTAGCTGACCGGCCGTGAGCAGTGCTAATCACCACTGAGTCAGCTCGAGGGTGAGAATCAAGGAAGTCAACACCCTTGGGAGCCTGGTAGAGCCTATTAGACTTCTGAGGAAGAGGGGCTAATGCCGACGGTTGCTTCCAAATGGTGGAAACAAGGTCGGCATGAGGCTCAAGTCCAGGGTGGTACCAAGGTCAGAGCGGTCTCAGGCAGATCCAGGTGCTCAGCGAGTTTCTTACACTGTGTGTCCGGCTCCAAAGAGCGCCACTGATTAACTTCCTGGATTTTACGCAACTCCGAGAAAGAAGGATCCTCGGATGAGACTTGGAGGTCTAGAGCCTGGGTTTGGAGCCGGAGGCGTGGCTCGTCGTCTGGGTCGGAACAACCGTCTGAGTCATCCGAGGTGTCAGACGAGGAAGAGAAAGAGGAAGAAGAAGACTCCCTCTCCAGGCATGGGGGAGGAAGGGACCCCTTAGGAAGCCCTCGGGGAAGCGTGTCCTGCCCCGCCCTGGAACCAGAAGGCTCGCCCCTGGTATTCGGAGGTGGGGAGGAAGTCTGTCGTCTGGGGCGTACGGGAACTGGCACCGTCGCTGGGAAGCAACTCTCCACCTCTCTGGTAAGCCGAGCCTTGGTCTCAGCCCACCAGGAGGCCAGAGACTCCTTCAAGTCCACCGGTGGCTGAGGGGGTGGAGGAGGAGGGGATACGGATACTGAGTGTACCCATAGGGTGAGTATCTGTAACCCGATGGCGGGTAACCCGGCGTCAGGTAGTGAGGCACCGAGTACTGCGGCGTCAGATACTGTGGAGTCAGGTAAGACGGCACTGGATAAGATTGAGTTGGATACCCGGGGGACATGGGGTCTGATGGAAGCCCAGCGGGTGGGCCTGGAGCAGAAGGCCTGGCGGGCAGAGAGCCTGGTTGGAGCCGCCGCATCCGAGGGATGTCGCCTGGCGTTGGTATGACCAGCTTCTGGTGAACCGACGTCAGGTCACCGGCCCAGCAGGAACCTTGGCATCGCCCGGGGATGGTGGGGAAAAGTCTCTGGGGTCAGGCTGAGGAGACCCAGGGTCCCTGGGGGGCAGCTAAGGCTGTGGAGAGCCGGGAACGGCGGACGTAAGAGGGTCACACATCGGCTCAGCTGTGCGGATGTCGGGTCAGCTGACATCTGACTTACCAGCGCAGTCCGGGCGGACGTCAGAGGAGCCGGCGTCCACCTTAGTGGACCCATCGCCTGAGGCAGGATACGAAGGAGTGATGGCCTGATCAGGCGGGAAAGTGGCTGTGCGCCGCCCCGAAAGGTCGAGCGACTTATCGACCATCTCCGTGCAGGCGTCAGAGGGGCTGATGTCTGGCTTACCGGAGCCGCTCGAACCAGTAGACCGCACAGTGAGGTGAGAACTTCCAAGATGGCCGTTATGGAGTGGTCCCCTGAAGGGGACATTACCTGGAGCACACCAACTCTAGCCGGAGTTGCAGTGGAAGAGGAGGCCTTGTCCCGATGCTTCTCCTTGTCCTTCTTACGATGACCTTCGGGGGAAGTGGACGCCTGCCGGAGCTTTTTCGACTTCTTCTCCATGGAGGACATCATCTTCTTGAGGATATGGGCCTCCAGGGACCGCTGCCTCAGTCTGAGGGTGGCAGCGTTAAATTTAAGGCAGTGCTGGCACTTCTCCACCAGATGGTCCGGGCCCAGACAGAAGAGGCATTGGGAATGGCCATCCTTGTGCGGGAGTTGGGTCGCATTTGTGCCCACTTATTTTTGCAGGGATCGGAAGGTGTAGGGACGATACACAACTAAAAGCTGATTTATTGGGTTGAAATAACTAGAAAACTACAGTAAATACTCACGGCGACAGAGCTGATGAGCGTTGAACTTTACCGCGAGGCGCTGACATGAACCAACGGCGGGAAAGAACGGAAGGTGGGCGTGGGGGACCGCCTCTTTATACTAACGCCGAATGACGTCGGTCACCTGACGTGGAAGCGGTCCGCCGCCAGAGATTGCTAGCTAGAAATTTTTCTGTTGGGTCCTGACGCCAGCTGGTATCAGTCTTATATGTAATTACCTACTGCAAGAGCCCTCTTGAAGTAAGATCTTGTTTTTCTAGGATCGTGGATACGTTGTTCTATCCACACTAGTTGGCAGACTCCTAGCAGTTCTTCGGGAGGAGGGAGGCAGGGCACACACCGCCTACTTAGGAAATGGAGACTGGAGAACTGAGGCCCCAAAACCAGCATCCCAGCGTGACTCTAGGTCAATGTGGTAATGGGAAATGAAGGTGTTTGCTGACCTCCAGGTAGCAGCCCTGCAGGTATCCTGGATAGGGCTGTCCCTGGAAGCAGCCACTGATGCAGCGGTATGGTGGGTGGAATGAGCCCTTAGCCTTGCAGGAGGCTCCCTACCCACCAACCTATAGCAGAGATCAATGCATGATGTTCTCCATCTGCCAATTGTCCGCTTCACTGCAGGTCTGCTAGGTGCGGCTTCAGTGTAGGTGACAAACAGTTGGCAAACCTCTCCTCGGACTTCAGCTGTCTGCTCCTTGTAATGAGAGCGCTCATCTCAGGTCCAAAGTATGGAGCCTGTACTTGGCCTCCGAGGTGTAATTGGGGTAGTACACTGGCAGAGTCAATACCTGGTTCAGGTGGAACTCTGACACAACCTTCAGAAGGAACTTTGGGATGGGACGCAGGATAACCTTGTCCTGTGGAAAAACAAATAGGGAGGCTCAACAGAGTTTGCAGGGCGCTCCCCAACCCTTCTGGCTGACGTGATAGCCACCAAGAAGGCAGTCTTCCATGACAGATGTGACATCACACATCTGTTCATCGGTTAGAATAGCTTGCACATGAGCTTTGCCAGTACCAGCAGTAGATCCCACGATGGTGGTGGTTCACGCACATGAAGGGAAATATGGTCGAGGCCTTTAAAGAAGCACCAGACCATCTTCTCCTGTGCCACCGTCTGCTGACCGGCCTGCGCCTGGTAAGCAGAGATGGCTGCCATGTGCACCTTAAGGGTTGTAGACCAAAGACCCCCTCTGGAAAGAGACCAAAGGTAGTCGAGGATGCTAGCAATCAGACAGGATGAAGGGTCCAGACCCTTGTCCTGACACCAAATGGAAAACCTCTTCTATTTGAATGCGTAGCACCTCCTGGTCGACTCCTTCCTAAACACCTCAATTACAGTGAGGACGTCATCAGGGGAACCAGGCTGTCAGGTGCAGGGATTGAAGGTCTGGATGGAGTAACTTCCCTTGATTGTTGGATAGCAGGTCCGGGCATGCTGGAAGACACCTCGGGAGCCTGTTACTGAGGCGCAGGAGATCTGGATACCAGAACTGGTGAGGCCAGTCTGGGGCTACCACGATCACCTGTGGGCAGCACCTTGTGAACCAAGGGAATTGAAGGGAAGGCAGAGAAGAGGCCTGGAGTCCACGGTCTCAAAGAAGGCATCCTCCTGCAGTGAGCCCTGCTGAGGGGGGCAGGCATGGAAGAGCCTCAGCTTTGTGTTCTCCCTGGAGGCGAACAGGTCCACCTGACGGTTGACCCACCGGGAGAACTGGCTGTGAACTACCTCTGGGTGGAGAGACCACTCGTAGGATGCCTCACCCACACAGCTGAGGGCGTCCGCCAACTGATTCGAGGCTCCTGCCACATAGATGGTGAGGAGATCTGCCTCCAATTGGCTCATGAGGGTCCAGATGCAGAGCGCTTCCCTGCACAGGGGCTGGGAGTGCATGCCGCCCTGTTTGTTGAGGTAGTACATGGTCGTGGTGCTGTCCATCTGGACTTGAACCACTTGACCCCAAAGGAATGGAGCGAATACAGCCAGCACCAGCCAGACTGCTCGAGGTTCCAGAGCCCATGAACTCTGTCATTCCTCATGTGGGCACCCTAGCCTGTGAGAGAGGCGTCGGTCATAAGAATGACCATCTGCTTGGGGTGGAGAAACAGGATCCCTCCCTGCAGATGTTCTAGGACGGTCCACCACTGGAAAGCGTCCCACATTTTCTGGGTTACCGTCACCAGCTGGTCAAAGTGACCCTGGCGCTGGGACCTCTGGCTGGCCAGTTCTAATTGAAGGGGGCACATATGCCACTGGGACATAGAAACAGACTTTGACGGCAGATAAGGACCGCTTGGCCCATCTAGTCTGCCCATTTCCCTACCTACAGGATAGGCTGCAGATCCTAGTTAACCAACAGCCTATTTCTTCCTACCCCCCACAAGAATTGCCTTATGTCTGTCCCATGCATTCTTGAATTCTCCCCCAGTTTTAGACCCCACAACCTCCTCAGGAAGGCTGTTCCATGCATCCACTACCCTTCTCTGTGAAATAATACTTCCTCCATTGCCCTGAACCGCCCCATCTTTAAATTGTGTCCCTTGTTCTTGCATGTCTTTTTTCTGAAAGATGCTACACTCTTGGACTTTGTTGATTCCACTGAGGTACTTAAAAGTTTCTATCATGTCCCTTCTTTCCTCAAGGGTATACATATTAAGCTCCTTTAGTCTCTCCTCATACGGCTTCTCTTGCAGACCCTGCACCATTTTAGTTGCCCTCCTCTGGACTGCCTCTATCCTGTCTATGTTCTTGTGGAGATGGGGTCTCCAGAACTGGACACAGTACTCCACATGGGGTCTCACCAACTGTCTGTACAGTGGGATAACAACTTCCTGTTTTCTGCTGCTGATGCCTCTCCCTATGCATCCCAGTATACCTCCAGCCCTCCCTACTGCCTTCTCACATTGCTTGCTAACCTTAAGGTCATCTGATATGATTACCCCCAGGTCCCTTTCCTTTTTTGTTGTTGTTACTACCTCCCCCCCATTGTGTATTCTTCCCCTGGGTTCTTGTTTCCCAGGTGCATTATTTTGCACTTCTTTGCACTGAATCCTAGCTGCCATACTTCTGACTATTCCTCCAACCTTGCCAAGTCCCTTCTCATCCTTTCCATGCCTCCTTGTGTATCAACCCTGTTGCAGATCTTTGTGTCATCTGCAAAGAGGCATACTTTGCCTTCCAGTCCCTCTGCAATGTCACTTATGAAGACATTAAAAAGGACTGGACCTAAAACTGAACCCTGAGGTACCCCACTAGTAACCCCCTCTTTCTTCAGAGTGGACTCCATTTACAATTACCTTCTGTGTCCTGTTGTCCAGCCAATGTTTTACCCGGGTTTACCATCGGACCATGGAGGTGCAGGCCACCATGCAACCCAGGAGTCGCAGGAAGTCCCGGGAAGGGTTCAATTGCCCAACCAGCAATGATCGGGCAAAGGAGGTGAGAACCTCTGCCCTGTCTGCCGGGAGCCAAGCTCTGGCTCGGCATGAGTTGAGCTCTACCTCGATGAAGCAGATTACCTGTGAGAGCACAAGTTCTGACTTGGCCTCGTTGATCAGGAGGCCAAGGCTGAGGCAGGTCTGGAGGGTCAGATCCCTGGACCTCTTCACCTTTTGTCTGGAGGGACCAGCTATTAGCCAATCGTCGAGATAGGGGTAAACCATGACCCCTCAATGCAGAAGATGGGCCGCCACCACTGCTATGCATTTGGTGAAGACCCTGGGGGTCGATGACAGGCTGAACGGCATGGCTTGGAACTTGTAGAGGGTTTCCTCTGCTCTGAAGTGGAGGAAAATTTGGTGCGACAGATGGATCGGGATGTGAAAGAATGTGTCCAGAAGATCCAGGGTGCAGAACCATGTGTCCTGCTTGAGAGATGGTATGATCTGGGACAGAGTTACCATCTTGAAGGTGCGCGACCTGAGGAACTGATTCAGAACGTGCAGATCTAGAATGGGGTGCCAGCCCCCTGTCCATTTTGGGACCAGAAAATACCTGGAAACAAACCCTGGGTTGACGGGGGATTTGCGACTCGAGCCACTACCTCCTTGTGGAGGCATTAGACAATGTTGTCTCTGAGAGCTGACTGAATGTTCATGGATATCTATTCCTCCCGTGGGGCGCAAGCTCGGCTTGGTGGGTACAGCTTGAACTCCAGAGGCAGTCCCCGGCTGAGCACTTCCAAGACCCACCTGTCCGTTGTGACAGCGGACCAGGCGGAAAGGAAGTGGCGGAGCCAGACCCTCACGGGAGAACACAGAGTGGTCATGATGGGTATGGAGTTGGCTAATCCCATCCCATCATTGCGTAGGCTTGGAGAAGGAGGCGGGTCCAGCAGGTGAACTGTTGGATCCCCTCCCTCCGGGTTTGTGTGCTGCCTAAGACTCTGACTTGGGCCAAGACTGAGCCGGCTGCTACTGCCCAGATTAGTACTGGAGCTGCTTGGCCGCAGGGGCAGAGGGCCAAAAGGGCTTCGTATTTTGTTTCTTAGAACCCTGAGGTTCCTTCTGGGTGGAGGTAACTGAATCCAAGGTGGCACTGGATTTCTTGACACGCTGTAGGTGACCTTCAACTCCTGGGCACAACAAATCGGTACCCAGGAAGGGAACATCCGTCAGTTTGTGCTGGGTGCCTGCCGTAAAGGTCGAGACCCACAGCCAGGCCCTGTGGCACATGGCAACTGAGGCCGCCACCGAGAGGACACACGAGTCCCCAGTGGCCAGGGCGGACTGGAGTTGCTGCTTAGCAACCACCTGGCCCTGATCCCAGACTTGCTTGACCATGGTCTGGAGGTCCACAGGAAGATGAGGAAGCATCTCATCCAGAGAACCCAGAAGGGCATGAGAAAAGTGTGCCATGATGATGGCCGAACTCGCCTGACAGAGGCCAAGTAAAGAGGCAGCACAGACCTTTCAGGCATAATGGTCCCATTTTTTGGACTCTTTGTCTGGGGGTCTATCCATGTCCCCTTGATTCCCTGAGCGCCTGAACACAGACTCGGTCACCAATCCCTCAGCCGAGGGGTGCTGTGTGAACCCCGAAGGGAAGCCGATGGGAGCCGCATACTTGCGGGCCATTCGAGCTGAAGACGCAGGGCAGGAAGCAGGATGCTGCCATAGCTGGACCAACAATGGCACTGGCTACTGGGAAGGTCTCAGTCGGAGAATCCCCTTTTCTGAGGATGTCAGTTAAGGGGTATTCGGCCCAATTTTCAACCGGATCTAATCCCTGGGGATTTGGAAATGAGATGGAGGACGCCCAGGAAGGACGTGGAACCTTCCTCCATTGAGAAACTCATGAACTCATCATCACGAGGGCGTTAGATCAACTCAGAGTCCTCGGAATCTGAGGAGTACGGATAGAGTGGCCTGCCACTGGAGTCTGTCTCAACCCACCATGGGCAGTTGGGAGTGAGGGTGACAGAGCCTACAAAGGAGGCCCAAATCGGGCAGAAACTTCTTCGAAGGAGCTCCATAATCGGCAGAGAGGCTAGCTCCGGCCAAACCAGGATGGTCTTTACCGGCTCCGCAGGGGGATGAATGGTGTTGACTGGCTCTGGGGTTGGTGTCTGCCTAGAGGGTGACAGCTATGTGACAGCTGGAGTGGTAGACTTTGGATCAGTCAGCATCAGCTGTTGCCACATTAGGTCCTCGTAGCATCAACATGGTTTACGTCGAAGTCTCTCCTCATCCGAGGAAGACGAGGACGAATAGCAGCGTCATCGCTTCTTGGAGTGCCACTTACGGACCTTCTTCAGCCTTTCAGTCAAAGGTGTCCGAGACCTCAACCATTGGGGGGACCGATAGGGGTCATCAGAAGGGGCAAGAGAGAACCACAGCTCTTCCAGGTTGGTGACAGGGACCTCGATGGGGTTTCCAGTGGGCTGGGAGACCTTGTCAGTGGGTCCAAGTAGGATCGGAATCTTCAAAAGAGAACTGCCAGCCTCATCAGTCGACAATGGGTCGATGTGGTTGAGAATGATCTCAACTAGGTCGTCGTCCCGCATCTTGGCCAGCTGGCCTGATGGGGGTACCGTGAAGCCAGCGGCCGAGGTCACGATTTCGACCGCAGTTGAAGATAAGGATTCCTCGGACAAAGATCTCTCCCTCACCTTTCGACTCCTTTTTATGGGAGCAGGAAGTGTGTGAACCAGATGTTCCCTCCCCTTTCATTGGGGGAGACTGGCACAACTCCTTGAAGGAGCCTGTAAAGAAGGTGTACAGTTTGAGAGGAATGAAAACCGAAAGAGAGGATGACTGCTCGGCAGCCTTAGCTGCTTCCTCCTTGAAGACCTTCATCTGTTCCAACTGCTCAGCAGACCCCGCAGCTGTGGAGACCACCCGACAGGCATCCTTGGATTTGACCAGCGGATGCCGCTTCTCCAGTTGCCCAAGCAGCAAAAGCGAGAGGTGGTCGTCTAAAACCACTGGATGGAACACGCAACAGAAATCGCAGGCCTGGGGACATTGGCCATGTCCCAGGCAGTAGATGCATGTGGTGTGTGGGTCGGTGTGAGAAATTTTCTGCCCATCAGGGCACCAGTGAAAACCAGGTGAGACTTGTCCTCCATCTTGGTCGATATGCAAAGAATGCGACAAAACTCTGACGAGTTTAAGTTTTGCTAAGCTATCTGAAGGTAACAGCGCCAGGGCCTACTCAACGCGGGAGCAATAAGGAAGGAACCTGAATCTTCCAGTGGAAACATAGAAACAGACTGACAGCAGATAAGGGCCGCTTGGCCCACCTAGTCTGTCCATTCCCTACATATTGGATAAGCTGCAGATTCTAGTTAACCAATAGCCTACTTCCTCCTACCCTTCACCATAATTGCCTTATGTCTGTCCCATGCATTCTTGAATTCCCGGTTTTTGACTCCACGACCTCCTCAGGAAGGTGGTTCCATGTGTCCACCACCCTCTAAGTGAAAAAGTACTTTCTGACAGTGCCCCTGAGCCGTCCTCCCTCTATCTTCAAACTGTGCCCCCTTGTTCTTGCACATCTTTTTCTCTCAAAGATGCTCCTGTCTTCGACTTTGTTGATTCCCTTGAGGTACTTGAAAGTTTCTATCATGTCCCCCTCTCCCTCCTTTCCTCAATGGTATACATATTAAGCTCTTTCAGTCAGTCTCTCCTCATATGGCTTCTGTTGCAGACCCTGCACCATTTCGGTTGCCCTCCTCTGGACCGCTTCCATCCTGTCTATGTCCTTGCGGAGATGGGGTCTCCAGAAATGCATGCAGTACTCCAAATGGAGTCTCACCAACTGTCTATACAGAGGGATAACTTACTGTTTTCTACTGGTGGTGCCTCTCCCTAGGCATCCCAGTATCCCTCCAGCCCTCCTTACTGCTTTCTCACATTGTTTGCCTGCCTTAAGGTCATATGATATGACTACCCCCAGGTCCCTTTCCATTTTTGCTGTGGTTAGTGCCTCCCCCACCCCCCATTGTGCACTCTTCCCCTGGGTTTTTGTTTCCCAGGTGCATTACTTTGCATTTTTTTTGCACTGAATCTAAGCTGCCATACTTTTGACCATTCCTCCAACCTTGCCAAGTCCCTTCTCATCCTTTCCACCACCCCCTTGTGAATCAACCCTGTTGCAGATTTTTGTATCATCTGCAAAGAGGCATACTTTTCCTTCCAGCCCCTCTGCAATGTCTCCTATAAAGACATTAAAGAGGAAAGGTCCCAGTACTGAAGCCTGTGGTACCCCACTAGTAACCACCCTTTCTTCAGAGTGTACTCAGTTTACTATTACACTCTGCATCCTGTTGGCCAGCCAATCTGTTACCCAGGATATCACCCTGGGACCCACTCCCAGGGTGGCTAACTTGTTTATTAATCTTTTGTGTGGGAGTGTGTCAAATGCCTTGCTAAAGACTTGGTAGGCCATATCTACAGCCCCTCCCTGATCTATTACTTTGGTCACCCAGTCAAAGAAATCTAGATGACCTTCCCGCTGTGAATCCATGCTGCCTTTGGTCCTGTGCCCCGCTGGCCTCAAGATACTCAACAATTCTTTCTTTCAGAAGTGATTCATCATTTTCCCTACCATTGAGGTTAAACTAATAGATCTGTAGTTCCCTGCCTCTGCCTAGCTCCCACTTTTGTGAAGAGGAATCACATCTGCCCTCCTCCAATCCTCAGGTACCACCTCAGCCTCCCATGATTTGTTAAAAAGGGTGGTCAGTGATGTCACTAGGTAGCTCCTTAGTTCTTTTAGAATTCTGGGGTAAATTACATCAGGCCCCATTGCTTTGTTCACCCTGAGTTTTAGGAATTCTCTCAGGACCCTTTCTTCTGTGAATGGACTGTTATCGACCCCTCTGTCCAGAGTGCTTCTGTTGCTTGGTTTAGGTACCTCTACCACCACTTTTGTGAATACTGAGCAAAAGTACTCATTCAGTATCTCTGCTTTTCCACTGTCATCCCCTGCCCACCCCTTTTGATAAGCCTCACTATCCCTTCCTTGCTCTTCCTTCGCTTCTGATGTACCTATAAAAGGTTTTATCCCCCTTCTTAACAGAGCTGGCTATCTTCTCCTCGGTTTGGGCCTTTGCTATTCTGACTGCCTTCCCCGCTTCCCTCTGCTTTAACTAGTACAGTTCTCTGTCCTGCTCATTCTGTGATTCCTTATACTTCCTGAATGCTATCTTTTCTCCCTAGCCTTTCCCGCCACCTCTTTTGAGAACCATGGTGGTTTTTTACTTTATTTGCTTCACACAAAGACTTGTTGCCTCTGTGATGGCAGTTCTGATTTTCTCCCATTGCTCTTCTACCCCTTCTCTAGTGCATTCCTTAGGCACTCTCCCATTCTGCCAAAATCAGCCCGACTAAAGTCCAGTACTTTTGTCTTTGTATGGCTTGACTCTACAGATGCGTTTACCGTGAACCACACTGTTCTGTGGTTGCTAGTTCCCAGATGGCTTCGCACTTCTAAATCTGTGATCCTCTCACCATCTCAATTTGAGAGTACCAGGTCTAAGGCTGCTCCCTCCCAAGTGAGTTCCAACACTAGCTGTTTGAGTGCATGCCCCCCCTGCAGGGCATCGAGAATGTCCTTGCTCTTGGATGTGGCTGCAGCACATGTGCTCCAGTTAACATCTGGCATATTCAGGTCCCCATCAACAAAATCTCCCCCCCTTTTCTGCCATTCTAAGGATACCTCGTAACATTTCTTTGTCCATTTCCTCTCCCTGAGATGGGGGTCTATATACAACCCCCATGCGGTCTGTGGTGCCATTATCTGTCTCCAAGGTAACCCACCGTGCCTCTTTTCTTCCCCTTTACCCTTTAGTTATGTTGCTTTGATCCCTCCTCTTACATAGAGAGCTACTCCTCACCCTCTTTCACCCTCCCTGTCCCTCCTGCACATTGCATACCCTGGAATGATTATATCCCAGTCATGGTTCTGTGTGTACCATGTTTCTGTGACTGCCACAATATCCATGTGTCCCTCTTCCATCAAGGCTGCTAAATCAGGAAGCTTGTTACCCAGACTACGGGCATTGGTACCCATCACTTTCAATTTTTTTATGGTCTTACCTTTTTTTAGCCCCATCCATACCCTTACTATCTTTAGCTTTTACTCCATTTACCCCCATCCTGCTCCCTATCGACCTCTCTACCTTGGTGTTTACCTCGCTGATGACCCTGTTTTGTTCGGGGGGGGAGAGGCTGAGAATTCCCTGCTTCTTATCAGTGCCACTGCCTCCACCCTTGGCTAGTTTAAAAGTTTGTCAATGAAGCATTTAAACCTATCACCTAGGAGCCTGCTTCCCCTCCTGGAGAGATGCAGACCATCTTGCCAGTATATGTGTGCATCCCTCCAGGTGGAGCCCCAGTCCCCAATAAAGCCAAAAACCTCTTGAAACAATCAGCTTCAAACTCTGACCCACCACTCCGGTGAGTGATGACCTTCCTTTCAGCAGGATAACCTGTACAACAATCTACCACAGAATATACCCAGCAAAACAACAATTGCAGTCAGAAAAATCAAGCAGTTGGGCCCTATATCATAATGTAAGCCTCCCCTGACCAAATCCAACCTGATGTTCTGTGCTCTGAAGACAGAGGAACCAGTTTTCACAACATGAGGCCCTGTCTGGTTTGAATACACAAACTGCAGGGTTCACAAACCAAAAAATCCTCTGCCACCAGTAAATAGTTCACTGTACCAAAAAAATTGTTTGATGCAACCTGTCTCAAAATACTAGTAATTAATCCAGCTAAACACAAGGGAAAACCAGTTATGCAGCATTTCAATCCTTCTGAAGTTAAACTCACAAGAGTAGCAGTTCTGCAAATTCCTTCTTGATTCAAAAAGGAGAAAAAAAAAGACAACACACACACACACACACACAGCAATACCAAGCTTAAAATTCAAAGTTAAGTAAGGTAGACCTCCCTCAGATTTGAGCAAGAATGCACTTTCATGCAGATTGCCAGGGTCTTCCCCACAGCTCCCAGTTATGTCAAAGTAGCTTGCTTCACCTTCAAGAAGACAGTGGAAAGGAAGATCTGGTGTCATGGGGCGGAGCCAAGGGATATGCCACCCAGGTGGGTGGGAGGAGCCAGCTTTTAGACCTTCTGGCCAGAATTAAAGGGAAAGGGACAAGCCAACTAGTGTGGCCAGAACAACATATCCATGATCCTAGAACTAAATGAAATATTTCACATTAAATACCTATTCAACTGGATACAGCAGAAAACAGCTGCTGCAAGTGAAGCATTCCGATGAACTGACATTCTGAAGGTTTAAGTCAATGGCTGGAAATCTCATGTAAAACATAATTAGAATTTCAACTATAAAAAAACACTGATTTCACAAAAATGAGAACAGCATTAAGGCACTTCAGGGGTTGGGTTTTCTTTGTTAACCTAACCCTGGAAGCATTAAAGCCCTCAGCTGTACCTTGTGCCTCATGACACCCTAGGATTAAGATTAACAGACAATAACCCAACCCCTGGTCATGCCTTAGGGTATAATCATCAAAGGTCCCAGGAGGCCTTCTGACCACCATAGGGAGGCTGCCGGCATGCGGATATTATGCTCTGCACATGCGGAGACACTGCACATCCACTAACCCAAATATGTCCTCAGCAGAGACCTGCCCCAAACCAATCCACACCACCACCACCATGGGTGCTGCCAGGTTAGGGGCTGGGATGGACATCCGCATTAAACAGATGATTTTGTCCACCTTGGAGAGGATGCGGAGAATGGCAGCTCAATACAATGGAGGGGCCTGCGTGCTGTCCATGAAAGCTCCCACCCGAGACCACTTGCTTGGACTTCACTCGCTGAGAGGTACGACAAAGCCGCAAACCAATCGGAGCGCGAGCGTCTTCTCCAGGCTCATCAGGCTCAATCCGATTGGTCCTTCACCCCTTTTTGTTTCTTCAGTGTTATTTGGGCAAAAAAAGGAGCTGTTTTCATGCAAAATTGCTAAATGTTATGTGAATTTTACTGACTTGAGTGCTAAGCTGCTTTAAATCTAAATCTCCTGCCAATTGCTCTTTTTACATTGTCTAAGTGTCACAGCCCTTTCCTGCCTCTGTAGCTGCAACCCAGACTCCAGGGCGCCAAAGAAATCGCTCCCCTTTCACTTGCAAATTTTTGTTTTCGCTGGTTAGCTTGACCTTTTGTCTAGCACCAGTATTAACTTAGCTCTGTTTCTCTCCCTCTCCAGCAGAGAACCTCCAGGGTTCCCAGCTGATCCGCTACAGGAAAACCCGCGACCTACTGGGCGGTCAGCGCTTCTAAGCCGACGCCGAGACCACTTGCTCAGACTCCACTGCTGAGAGGTACGGCAGTTTCACTTTTCACCCACCCACCCACCCCTGATCATCCCCCACCCCGACCCTTATTATATAGACCATCTTGCTCTGCCCTCCGTTGTCACTGGCCCATCCCCTGCCAATCCTGTCCATCTCCTTAAACATGTACACAGCTATACAAATACTAGGCTGCCGAACCCAGGCAGCGGGTATCAGGGATAACCGCTACCCCTGGCAGTCTTACCTGCTACCATCTGTTAGGCACTACTAAGGCCTGAAATTGGACTTCTTGTAGCTTGTCTCTAGTCGCCGTGCCATAGGCCAATTCCTTCTACTCTATTCTTCTTCTGCAGTGTTCAGCATTACCTGGAACTTATTTTGACCAACCTATGTTCCTACAGCTCTTCTCTCTGATCCAATATATTGTAACAATGGCAGCTGTGATCTGGCTCTATCTCCTTACCACCTTATGCACACTACCCTTGATAGGGTACACTCCTGGGAGGAGTCTTATGCCTCACCACAAGACTGCCTACTTATCAAGTCCTTATATAATTCGAGCTGTACCCCTAAGTTCCTGCACCTACACCTAATGGAGTCTCCTTCTCCGAATGTCACCAGCAGCTCATTGCCTACAAAAGAAATGTTACCTTTTTCTTCCAGTACTTACACTCACTGGTGTTATATGGCAAGGGTCTAAGCATATGTGTCACTAGGACAGCACAGAATAAAAAATAGGTCTCTGCATTCCTACTCCGATGCCTCGACTAGCTGAAGGGCTAGAACTTCCAAACTATCACTTGTTGCTCTGAGGAAAGTTGTTCTCCTCCTATTATTATGCTCCGGCAATGTTGAACTCAACCCTGGTCCAACAAAAGCTCTTTCTTCACCCTCAGAAATCACAAAGCTTAAAGGAATCAGCTTCATGCATGTTAATTTGTGTAGCCTCTTAAAGAAACTCACCTCAAGACAGGCATGGACTATCCACACGGAACCAGATGTACTTGTGGTCTCAGAATCCAGGCTTTGACCATCCATGCCGGACAGAGAGGTCAATATTCCCAACTATCTGTTATTCAGAGCCGACAGACAGACTAGAGGTGGTGGGGTCCCCATTTATGTTAAGGACAAATTTACAGTTGCTACCCTTGATTCCACCTCGATTGCTAATGGTTTTAAATGTGTGTCCATTAAAACTGAAATATCTCTGTCGATTGCTCTCCGTGTCATAGGATGCTACAGACCCCCGTCTTCGAGGTTGCAGATCCTGTCCCACCTCTCAACTATCCTGGGCACTGGCACCCTGGAAACAATTATACTAGGGGACCTTAACTATGACTGGCTGTCCAGTGCCTCGCTTCCTCTCAAATCCTTCTGCGACTCCCATGGGCTTACACTACTTATTGATGAACCAACACGCATTAACAAGAAAAACCCTATGAAAAGCACCCTATTGGATGTCCTCCTAGTAAGTAAACCTCATTCCTTTTCCCATGCTGGAATTTTTTCCACCGATGTTAACAACAATTGCTTTATTGCTGGTATAAGGGCAGATCCTAAACCTACATCCATAGCCAAGTTCTCAACCAAAAGACCCAAACGGAACTTCGATCTGCTTGCAAACATCAATGACCTGAAAATCTCCCTGCTTTGGTAGAGCTTTTATCTAGCCGAATCAGTGGGCACAGCGTATGCCATCTTCCATGAAATCCTAACAAGTGCCCTTAACACCCATGCACTGCTGGTCAAAACCCACATAAAGGCTAGAAAGTGTCGTTGGTTCACTGCAGACCTCAAGGCTGCATCAATAAAAAGGGATAAGCTTTGGAAAACAGCTCGCAAATCACACAGAGCCGAAGACTGGTGTCTCTTCAGAACAGCCAGAAACCTCTGCACTGAGCTGATCAGAGAGGCCAAGGCCAATTTCTATCACTCAGAACTAGACTCTGCCTCAAAATGCCCCACCAAATTTTGGTCTACATTAAAAGAACTGTCTGGGCATACGACAGGAAATACGCTCCCCTCAAAAATTATTTCAGACAATGTCACTATAAATGACAAAAAGGAGACACTACAAGCCTTCAACAGCCACTTTGCCACTGCAGGCCTAGCATTTGACAACTCACCTGCATGTAGCCTGCAATGCCAGATTACTATACAACCTCCAGAACCTAGTTCCACAAATGCAGTCTTTTCTTTCTCTCCTGCCTCCTTGAAAGAGGTCGAAGATCTACTCCTCCATTTGGACACCAAGAAAAGTGCTGGCGCGGACACCTTTGATCCCTACTACATGAAGATTGCCTATCATCTCCTGGCTGTACCAATTACACATCTATTTAATATAGCTCTTTCACAAGGGACTCTCCCTCACCTACGGAAAACTGCACGTCATCCCGCTATTTAAATCTGGGGACCATTGCGATCTAAATAACTATAAGCCGATCTCTCTCCTCCCCATTCTGTCAAAACTCCTGAAAAAAATTGTGAATGCCCAACTGAGATCTTTCATAGATAATACAAATCTTTTAAACCCCATACAGTCCGGCTTCAGAGCTAAATATAGTACGATTATGGCTCAGGCCAAGGTGACAAATGACTGGCAGCGCGATCTAGAGAACAGAAAGTTTGTCTGTGCTGTTTTTCTAGACCTAAGCAAGGCCTTCGACACTGTCGACCACAGCCTACTTCTTTCTGCGTTAAAAATGATAGGTCTAGACTCTACCTCCCTGAGTTGGTTTCACGACTACCTTATGGACAGGCGTCAGCAGGTCAAGGCTGAAGGTGAGCTTTCCACTCCCAAACCATTAAAAAGAGGTGTCCCGCAGGGCTCCATCCTGGGGCCACTTCTATTTTCTATCTACATCAATAGAATAGACATCGACATCAAGGAGGCAAGTATCCACCTGTTCGCAGACGATACGGTGCTTTACCCAAGCTGTACAACACCTGAAACTGCTTGTGGAGACCTGCAAGCCGATTTCAACTTACTACAACACCAGCTCCTTAGCAAAAAAACTGCTACTTAATGCCAAGAAAACAAAAGCAATGTCATTCTCACCTGTTTATCATTTGGCATACCCTGCTGCTGTTGGTACCCCCCATCTCTACTTTACTAGGAGAAAACTTGGAATTTGTAACGAAATTCAAATATCTGGGGGTCTGGCTAGACCACAAACTCTCCTTTGTGGATCACCTGGAGGACTTGTTGAAAAAACTGAGGCAGAGGCTTGGTCTTTTCTTCAGGATAAACTGCCTACTAACTACAGAGGCCAAGAGGCAGCTAGTCCAGTCCATGTTCCTCTCCCTAACTGACTATGCTGACTTCATTTATAGTCAATGTGTTGCCTCATACCTTGGAAAACTGGACATACTATATCACACAGCCCTGCGTTTCATTACTGGTTTCCCTTTCTCCACCCACCATGCTCTGTGACTGTGGGGTGGACCTCCCTACAATATAGGCGTAATAGAAATGCGGCTTTCTGGACATACAGAGCTATTACTGACAAACTTCTGCAGTATATTCCTGATTGTCTGCCTCCTACTGTGATTGGAAATTACGCTCTAAGAAGCTGCTCCCGATTACTCTGCAAGTGCCCAGGGCCTGTACGCGCTTCGGGAGAGCTGCCATAGGCTTCGTACTGCCATCGCTCTGGAATAAGCTTCAGAAATCATTGAAATTGAGGACTCTTGTTAGTCTAGCTGTGTTCAAGACCTTGTATGCAAAAACTATCACAGAAGTCTGCAATTGCTTCCATCGACTCTAGCGCGTTTGTGTCTGCCCCCAACTAGCCTCCCATTGTACTTCCAATCTTTATCGCACAAATCAATCCCTAGTTACTTATGAACTCTACGTCCATAGTCTTCCCTTCCACACCTGCCACCCTTACATGTCCCCAGTCTGTTAACCTTCCTCTCCTGGTAGTATACCATCCCAGTACCCTCACCTCCTTGTCTGCCTTACTTCCCCTACCTCATGATTTCCTTCACTATGCATGAGGTTTTGTTAATTTGCAAATTAATTTTCTTCTCTTCATGCAGCACCCTTCTTAACTTCCCACTTCTATTCCCTGAATATGTTACAACTTATATAGGAATATTAGACCATGCATATGTTTGCTAAACCAGTACCAATTATTGTTTATTCTGCTATATTACTGCTATATCCCTATGTATACCTACAATGACCGTCTTCTTGCCTGTACATAAATGTATTGCTATTTACCATGTGTGATGCAGGTCCACCTTATAAATGAGCTTGCTCAATGGTGTCCGCCTGGATAAATAAAGATTTGACTGACTGATTGAAGTCTCCCCTAGCCCTCCCCGGAGCCTAATCTGCCCCAACACTAAATGCCCCCAGTCCTTTGAGCTGGCGTAGAAGGCTGAGGAGGAGGGGGGAGTTCCAGAAAAAAATACGGTTCTATAACCAAATACAGCTGTATGCAACAATCCTTTGCTCCACACTGCGCAGATCTACTCTGAATGGATGCCCACTGTCTGGCCTCGCTGCACTTCTCTCTGTACAATAAGTAGAAAGGCAGTTGGGGTTGGGGGGGTACATGAATACCACCACTACCGCGGTACCCTGTGAGTGCAAAGTTATATGGACCTTTTTGTTAATCAGGCCCTTCATGCTTACATCTGACTGTTCCCAAACAACCTCACAAATGCTATGTTTGTGATATCAAAATCTGCAAGTGCACTGTAAGTCGGAGCATTCTGTTGCAATGTTTTCATACAGACAATGAAATGGAGGAATTGACTGCACATCTGGGAAAGACCAGGGAAAGTTAAAGTTAAATAAGGTGTTCTCTAGTAAACTGTAATAGCTGAACATAGTACCTTTATGAAATTATATACATAAATGAAACACCTGCTCTTTATTGGCAATGACATATCACAGTAGTTTTCCAAAAATTAAAACTGTGTTCCTAATTCTATTCTAGACAGGACAGCTCCACGCAAGTGCAGTTTGTGACTACATTTTTTATGGGCCTAATTACGAATAGGAAGCCATCTTTGTGCAATATCATACATGGCTGGGGATGTCGCAATATCATTATTAAGTGAATTCACTATCATGATGCAAACACATATCATGATATATCATCAGGATATTTTATGGTAGTTACATGATATTTTAAGAAAACAAATATGTTTCTTTATTGAATATGGTAAGAAATGTGGGTGTTTTTTCTGACATTATCAAGTTACATGCAGATTTTTTCATGTGAAACTGAATCATATTTAATCAGTGCTAGGAGGCATGGATTCAGTAATAGATAGATACAGCAGTCAGCCTGTCTGCTACTAATGCTACCCTAAGTAAAAAGAATTTAAATAGAAAAAAAAAAAGACACCATGGAACAATAAGGAAGTCAACTTGGTAGAACAGCACCCAATTCCTCTTCCTACACTAGAAGTCAATCACATAGGGTCTCTGCACAGAAGCTACAAATGCAACTTTGATGGGGAAAAAAAAACACGCACATTTTTTTTCAATTTTCAAGTCCCTTTTTTGCAAATTAAAGTACGACTTTTACTTTAATGGAAGGTCTAAAATATTGCAAAAAAAACCCCACTGCATTTTCTTTTTTAGTGGTTAGAACATGCCAGGCGAAAGACACCAGGTCAAATCCTACAAGGGTCATTTACTTGCTATATGATCTTGAGCAAGTCTTTAAAGGGAAGCAGTCGTTTTCAGGAGCGGGAGCCCCTGCAAACCTTACCCTCCAGTTTAGCTTTTCTGAGAAAAGCACCTTTTTTCTTGCGTTGCAAAGTAATTTAATTTAGAAAAGTCCACAACCCAGAGTCTGGCGGACGCTGGGCTCCATTAAGTGTAAAGTCACGGTGTCGGACCGTGCGCTTCAATGCATTTATAGAAGCGCACGGTGCGCACCGCACCTTTTGCTAATTTACCGGAGTCAGCCTAGCATCTGCCATACTTCTGGGTAGCAGACTTTTCTAAATTAAATTTAATTATTTTGTGCCACAAGAAAAAAGGCGCTTTTCTCAGAAAATTTGGATCAGTATATCCCCAGTCATGCCAAAAATGAGATCTCCAAGTTACTTTGCTTAAAACTTACAAGTCATTTTGTAACCCTAAATTCACTGCCTGTTCAAAAAAGCCAGTTTCAGTAAAGAGCTACTGGTGACGTCACAACCAGACCCCACAGCCTAGTCCTTCTTGCAAACTACTGCAGTTGTGTTAAACATCTGGAAAAGGAAAGCTGGCAATGGGTGTGTCAGGGCATGCATTTCCATAATGTGCAGATGCAAGGTACAAGGCTTAAGAATGTGACGGGGGTTGGGACACAGCAGCAAACATGGCTTTAGAATGACAAAAATATGTTGAATTTTTATAATAATGCAGGGATGAGATTTTGAAATGTCACCAGTTTGCAACTGTGGAATGCAGCAATGACACAGTCTCAGAAAGTAGGTGGGGGACACAATTTTGGAAAGTGGCAGGGATGCTAAAATTCTTAATGTGGCGGTGTCATATAGTTTTAGAATGTGGCAGAGATGCACAATTTTGAAATGCAGGAGACACATAGTTGTGGAAGGTGGTAGGGATATGTAACTTCATAATGCGTCTTGGATGGAATAATTTGCCATGTGGTGTAGTGGTGCAAAATTTCAAAACGTAGTTGGTATGCTTGATTTCAGATTGTGGTAGCAACATTTAATTTCAAAATGTGGCATGGACACGAAATCTCAGAAAGTGGCAGTGATGCAGTTCCAGAATCTGGTAGCCACATGGAATTTCAGAATGAGGCAGGGATGCATAATTTTGGAATGTAACTTGAGCATGCAATTTTTGAATATGGCAGTGACACTCATCTTCAGAATGTGGTAAGGATGTGCAGTTTCGGAATATGTTGGGAATGCACGTTTTCAGAATGTGACAATGACAGGCAATACTGGAACATGGAATTTTATACACAATTTCAGAATGTGGCAGGTAGGTACAATTTTAGAATGTAGAAGAGACATGCAGTTTTGGAATGTGGCAGTGATGCACCATTTTGGAATGTGGCAATGACGCACAAATTCAGAACGTGGTGATGATGCACAATTTCAGAATGTGGCAGTGACATGCAGTTTCGGAATGTGGCTGATGCACAATTTTGGAATGTGGCTGATGCACAATTTCAGAATGTGGTGGTGATGCTGACACACAGTTTTGGAATATGGCAATGACGCACAGTTTCAGAAAGAGGTGGTGATGCACATTTGTGCAGTTTCAGAATGTGGCGGTGCCCCACAATTTCAGAATGTGTCAGTGCTGTACGACTTCAGAATGTGGTGGTGCTACGCGACTTCAGAATGTGGCGGTGCTGCATGACTCTGGAATGCAGCAGCACCGCACGACTCCGGAATGCAGTGGTGACGCACGACTCCGGAATGCGGCGGTGATGTGCAACTTTGGAATGTGGCAGAGATGCACGACTTTGGAATGTGGTGGTGAGCATGACTTTGGAATATGGCGGTGATGCATGACTCTGGAATGTTGTCATGACGCACAACTTTGGAATGTGGCCATGACGCACAACTTTGGAATGTGGTGGTGGTGACGCATGACTTTGGAATGTGGTGGTGGTGGTGCACGACTTCGGAATGTGGCAGTGATGCAGTTTCAGAATTTGGAAGTGACACGCAGTTTCAGAATGTGGCGGTGATGCACAGTTTTGGAATGTGATGGTGACAATTTCAGAATGTGGCACCGAGACACAACTTTAGAATGTGGTGTGGATATGCAATTTTGGACTGTGGTGAGGATGCGTTATTTTGGAATATGGCTGGGACGCACAATGTTGGATTGTGGTGGGGATGTGATGCACAATTTTTAAATGTCGTGAAAGCATACAATTACGGAATGTGGCAAGGACAAGCAGTTTCAAAATAAAATGGTGTGTCCTGCCATATTTCGACAGTGCACATGCTTACTTATATTCCAGAATTGCCAGTCCCCACCAAATTCTTTGATGTGTGTCCCTGTCGCATTCTGAGACTGAGTGTCCCACCACACTGCGAGATGGCACATCCCTGCCACATACAGAGATTACATGTCCCCCCTCCCCAAACATTCTAAAATTGTGCACCATTTTGACAGTCTATATCTTGATTAAGTGCTGCATTCCCAAACCACCTCCTGATGCGTTCTAAAGTACAGTACCATGCATCTGAACATTTTGGAAATGCAAGCACTGCAGGCAACCTGTCAGTTTTGGTTTTTTTAAATACAGCTACAGTTTTGATAACTTTGAAGAAATAGGTCCTATAAGGCTGCTGATAGGGAGGACTAGTCTGTGAGTTCAGGTTGTGACACCATCAGTGGAGTTTCATTGAAACTGACTTTTTTGAACAGGGAGTGAAATCGGTGTTACAAAATAGCTCATAACTTTAAAACGAAATAACGTCGAAACCTAATTTTTGGTACAAGATTTATTGGGAGTAGGCTGATTCTAATTTTGCAGTGTAGTACTTTTGACCGGACTCCCTCCTCCCAGTGCTACAGCTCATCCAGCTGTAAAAATGGCAGTGGCAGGGCCCTCCAGAAAACAAGATGCTGAATCTCAGTTGGGCCATTCTGGGTAAATAAATTCTAACATTTTCAAAGAAGCAATTATTTCTTGTAGAGTGGGCAGGCCTGGCATTGAATATTATTTGACAGACTGAAAAAACACATTATTCAGAGCTGGGGAGAGGATGTTGAAGAAGGTACTGGGTTCTAAGGAGTCACTGGACTGGCAGTTAACCACAGTTAGACTCGGGGGGAGAGACCCTAGTACTTGGCACTCAGAATGAGAGACTGGCAATGTGTTGCATTGTACAATAATCACCATGCAGACTTATTACTACACTAAAATACTGCTGACAGGAAATATCATGCTTTATTGTCATACTGGTATATAGTGTTTTTTAGGGGTGGGGGTTTATTTGTTATTGTGTTAGTTGTATGGTTATATATTTGTTTGGTTTTGGTTTTAGAAAATGTGTTGGCCAGGGTTGACGGTTAGGCATTACTCCCCCTCCAGGCTGAGGGATCTTAAGCCCCTTTCTGCCCCCCATTGTCTCAGGTGTGCCTATAGCTGCTGTAGGGGTCTGGGAATAACAAGGAGGGCAGGGGGCATGGACTCGGCCTGCAAGGGGAGTGGAGAGGGGTGGACGGAGTGGGATAGTGGGGACAAGGAGACGCCCTGGGCCAAAATGGGTCCTCTCTGTCTGGTTCCCATACCAGGGTTTTAAATAACTGATTAGCAGTTTTTTCTTGGGACAATGCTAACTGTACAGAAAGTATTTATATAGGTTTTCTAGAAGTGTTATGTTTGTTAAACATAGTGAGGCAAGTGCTATGCATTTTCACAATGTTTTAGCACTTTTATGAGCAAAACGCTAATCAATTTTTGGAGTTAAATAAAACCCTACCTACCCAAGGGCTCTGCATACTGCAGACAGGTAACTTGATCTCCCCTGGCTGCTCATCGAACCCGGGTGGTGTTATGCAATGCCAGGTCGATTAGGAACAAGACCGCCATAATTGGGGATCTTGTTAATTCGGTCGACATGGCTTGCATCACCACGACCTGGTTGGATGGAAATGCTGGCCCTGTTTTGGTTTCAGTGATTCCTCCCGGGTACTTGGTGATACAATAGGCCAAGGATCGATCGTAGGTGCGGGGGTGTGGCCCTTTGTTTTAAATCAGAACTGAACCTGAGGGAAATCTCAGTGGGAACTACCAACTCCTTTGAATGTATCGTGGGAGAGGGTGTAGGGTGCAGGATTCTTTTCATCTACCGTCCACCAGGTGATGGGAATGTTTTCTTGCAGGAAGTTGTGGACTTCATCGTCGACCTAACATTGGGACCCCATACATGGCTGATCCTTGGAGATTTCAATGCTTGGGTCGACGATGAACTCTCACAGTTTGGACAAGACTTCCACTAGTTCATGAATTCACTGGGCCTCACACAGGTTGTTTCCTCCTCAACCCATATTGGTGGTCATCCATTTGACTTGGTGTTCCTCCTGGGGATGGAGATATCTGACTTGGTGGTGGAACCAGTTGGGTCATCGGACCATCATTCCATCAGCTTCAGTTCTGAGGCCCCCCCAAGAGGTCTGCCCCTATGGAGATGGTCAAGTCACCGCATTTTGAGGGGTGTATCTCTGGATGGCCTGATGGCGGAGCTTGACCTATCGAGCATGCCAAGAGAATCGTGGATCCAGAGGATCTTGTGCTTGCCTATAATAAGGCAGTGACAGAGGCCCTGGATTCCATTGCTCTGAGTTCAGAGCTCCATTTCTCCTTCATTTCTAGGTCTCCATGGTTTGATGAGGACCTGAGGGAGTTGAGGAGAGTTGGACGAAGGCTAGAGAGGCGATGGCGGAGATCTGGCCTGGAGTGTGACAGGCTTAGTTTGATGGACCATTATTTGGTCTATCAATCAACAATTTCCCATAAGAAGGCAGAATTCCTGTCCATGGAAATTGCTGCAGCGCAGAATCAACCAGCTCAGCTTTTCCAGACCATGGACAGATTGTGCAATCCACTCTGTCTTCAGCCCAGAAATGCTTTTTCACAAGAGCAGTGTGAGGAGATTGCTCGATTCTTCGCGGATAAGGTTGCCATGATCAGGTCTGAGGTCCGCACGACCCTTTCTCTAGGGAGTAGCAGTCGTCGGCAGGAGATGTCGGACCCTCGGTTTGAGTGGTGTGACTTTGATCAGCCCACAATCAGTGATATTGTGATGGTTATCCAGACTTTATGTCCTACCAACTGCGGTTTGGATCCGGGCCCTACGCGTTTGCTTGTTGGCTGCGTTGATGTTATCGGCCCGGTCCTCGCAGAGATTGTCAGGTTATCCTTGGAGAGTGGAATTTTCCCACCTTCTCTTAAGGAGGCCATGGTTCAGCCTCTTCTTAAGAAGCCCTCCTTGGATCCCGACTGTCTTAGAAACTACAGACCTGTCTCTAACCTTCCATTTTTGGGTAAGGTTATTGAGAAGGTGGTGGCTTTACAATTGGATGACCATTTCACCAGCCACAATATCTATGATTCTCTCCAGTCCGGTTTCAGGAAGAGACATAGTACCGAGACAGCTCTTGTTCGGGTACTAAATGACCTCCTGATAGTGAGAGATCGAAAGACTCGCTCCAGCTTGGTCCTTCTTGATCTCTCTGCAGCATTTGATACTGTGGACCATGGTGTGCTGCTGGATCGCCTTCATGGTTTATCTGTGGACTATCAGGGCTGTCCTCAGATGGTTTCAATCCTACCTCATGGGTAGGACTCAGAGTGGTGTCTGGGGTTTGTACCAGCCCCATTCTCCCTGCCCTGTGGGGTTCACTTGAGGATCCATTTTAGTGCCCATGTTGTTTGTAGTGTATATGCTGTCGTTAGGAGCGATTATTAGATGGTATGGCTTGAGTTTTCACTGCTATGCAGATGATACTCAGCTATACATGTCTTTTGTCCCTGAACAGGATGATGCCATTTCGGTGCTCAACAGCTGTCTGGCTGAAATTCAGGCCTGGATGAATATGAGCTGGCTAAGGTTGAACCCTGAAAAAACTGAGGTGTTGGTTGTGAACCCGAGTTGTTGAGAGGTGGGTGTGCTGGCAGGTTCACCTTCGGGCTTGTGGCTCGGAGGTGTCCAGCAAGCTACCTCAGACCGGGTATGGAACCAGGGCGTTATGTTTGATAACTGTCTGACTTTGAAATCACAGGTGTCAGCAGTTGTTAAAACCTCTTTCTACCATCTGAGAAATATCGCCTGGGTGAAATATCTGGTTCCTCCCGATGATCTTCCAACGTTGGTTCACGCCTTCGTTACCTCCCGCCTTGACTACTGCAATGCCCTTTACCGGGGCTGTCGGGGCTGATATCTGCCACTTGCAGCTGGTGCAGAAACGCCGCTGCCAGGCTGTTGACTGGTGCTTCAAGAGCCAGTCATGTGCGCTGTGCTCATGGTCTGCACTGGCTCGATTAAGTGGCGGATCACCTTTAAGGTTGCTTTGTTAACCTATAAGGCCCTACGACCAGGGACCGAGCTACCTGAAAGATTTCTTTGCCATGCATTGTCCCTCCCTCCTCTCCGATCCACCGATGAGGGATCGCTAGATTCTAGAGTACGCTTTGCAGACATCGAGCAAGGGCATTCAGCTTGCTGCTCTGGCCTTGTGGAACTTCTACCTCATCGGGTATGAGATTGCCTGACCGTCCAGAATTTTAAAACTGCATTAAAAACTTATCTTTTTGATCTGGCTTTTGGTAACTGAAGTGTTTTTATGTGGTTTATATTTATTGGAATTTATATAATGTATGTAATTTTACTTTATTTGTTTTATTTTATTGTACAGGCGCCTTGGTTTTGGAAAGGCGCCTTTTTGTAAGTAAAAATTTATTGACTGATTGTCATCCCTATATATTGTACGGTATACTGATGGATTATCCAATTAAACATTTCTACTGCTCTCAAGACAGTTTCTGGGAACTTGTGTGTAAGCACTCATTTTTTTTTTTTTTTTTTTTTTAAAACCAGTTTCTTCTTGCCCAGACCAGCACTCAAGCTGCCACAGTGACCTCACAGTCATGTACTGCTCTCTTTCTATATCGATGTTCTATATTTTACTGGAGATTGTTTATATAACTCCATAAAAGTACACATGGAAGGCATAATAGGAAAAACTGTGACAGCAGGTGTTTATTTTGTTGAAATAACACTGCTCCCTTGCTTGTTATACAGTATTTCTATATTACTTTTCCCATTTCCAACATACTGTATCATAAATAAAAGAGAAATACATTTTCAACCATGTAAAGGAATGGATAAATGGAATATACAATATAAATCTTTGCTAGTTACTTTCCATTGGAAGGAGGGAGAAGGGTTCTTGCATTACAGTCTTTGATACATCTCATTCTTCCTGCAGTTCATTATCAAAAACGTGAGCTGTTTTAACTCCTGGAAAAAATGGTTACAGTGCAATCAGTTTTAGTCTGAACAGTGGAAACTATTTCACTGCCTGCTGATCGCTACTTGCACTGTGTAGCACCCAGACATGCTGCATTATTCAGATATGTCTTTTCCCGTCTGCTGAAAAGATGAGTTCCTGAGATGAGAAAATGCATACAACATTCCAGATTTCAAGCACTTCCGTAGGCTCCCTCAAACATTGTAGTCGGGGGACTTTCCTTCTGGCTGCCTCATCCGTATCTGTAGTGTTGCAAAAGCTGCTATAGTCACATGAAACAAGATCTGCCACAGATTGCGCAGTTCATACAGGTACATATTACACAAGCAGATTAAACCAAAAACAAGGAAAGACTTGACGTTCCGCCACAATGTGCCGTATAGAAGCAGGTAACACTGTAAATGAAACAAGAAAAAGAAAGTTTACCTCTCCGTAATGAACCACACTAATATAGTGGATTTTGACTCTCATGAGAAGTAAAATTTTCAAGGAATAACACAGGCTAACAGGTTCACTATACATTAATATCAATTCTGAATTATTAAATGGATAGGAGAAATTCTGAAAGCTGAAGCAGTCTGTGACGGTATCTCAGAATATCATGAGTGGTCAGAACTGAATTACAAGATCAGCCAAATGCCAATACTTTGGGGCCATTTTATAAATGCAGTAATACACTACAGGGTGTTATATCATAGGATGCCGTTACAACTTGCGTGGTTGAAGGCTTGAGGCATAACACACCCAAGACATCACAACGTCTCATGATATTCAACACCCTATTATGACAGGGTTTAATATGGACCTGTCCCAGTTGTTATGCAGAAAAAGTTTAAATGCAAGGATCTGTTCTATTCTCTCCTTTTAGAAACATAGACTTTGACAGCAGATAAGGACCGTTTTGCCCACCAAGTCTGCCCATTTTCCTACCTACCTACTGGATAAGCTGCAGATCCTAGTTAATCAACAGCCTATTTTCTGTCTCTTGTCTGTCTGGTTGTCCAACCAAATTTTCTCGTGAGACTTTGGGACTTGATCACCCCGACAGTCTTGCAATTCTCTGCCTCTAACTACCTCTCTATCTTCTCTTGCTATTCTGTCTTTTCTCCCCCCCTTGCATATCTGCTGGTATAAAAATATATGTGAATCATTAGGTGGAAATGTAACTAATACTAGGATCCCTTTGTTTAGAAATGAATATAGTTATACTGTTGAAAATGATTGCAAAAAGCTGTTTGGAACTCAAGGAGTTAACCTGTTTGCAAACTCTGAGTAGCTGTAAGCAAGAGATCAGTTTTGGGTCACAACGTTCTTTTTGCTGCACTTGTTGAAACTTACAAGAACACTGTGTGAAAAGCATGCTGTTTTCTTAACGAGTGGGGACTGCAAAGACATAAAAACAGAGCTGCAATTTCTTGCAAGAAAACACAGAGACTGAGATTGGAAATTGATAAGAGAAACTCAGAAGGACTGTTTTCTATGTTTCTACTGCCACTGTAAATAGTTATTCTGAACAATTTTTTATTTTATTTTACTTTTAATAATAAAACTTGTTGCGAATTTTACAACTGCTCCTGGTTTTCCCATACTTCCTGACCTGTGCCTTGATGACACCAGTCATATATTCTTGCTTAATTATATGACTTATCTGCATGCTGCAATCAGTCTGATCAGGATTCTAAACACTAGTAGATATTCCAGCATGATGCCTTAAAGCTGCTGCTTTGAATCTTACACTGTGTTCAGATGTTGGGTTTTTCTTTCTATTTTTTAATGAAAATCATATTTTTGTCAGGTTCTATTCCATTACAGCAAGGCACAAAAAAAGAGTTTAGTTGAGAGATACTGCCATGCCTTGGGTGGTGTGGTACAGGCAAAACCAACACAGTCATTCAATTCCATTTCATACACATAATGTTACAGGTAACACTGCCCAATCGTCACAGCAAAACCCCAAAATTATTCACCTGCATTTATGTAAGCAATAATACCCAACACGGTGGGCGGTACTGGGCAATACCGAACTGCCCAGGGGCGTAATGAGGCCCGACATCACAGGCGGAGGGCCTTATAGCCCCTGGAAGGTCCGGTATTGCCCATACCGCCTACCCTGGAGGGTATTATTGCGCTTAGAAAATGGGCACTGTGTGAACTGTATTTAAAATATATATCTTTTTAAGTTTTCACGGTGAAATTATTTTATTTACTTTTATTTTAATAAAGTAATCCCTCCGCCTGTTTTTTTTTTTTTTTTTGTCTTCTGGCAGGTTGTCAAGGTTACACTCGCCACCTCCCCCTTCACACCCACGCGCACACACACACACACACACACACACACACACAGAGTATTGGCAGTTTTGAATTGTTTGTTATTTAATCATTTTTGCTTTGATTGTTTGAAGGGAAGTGGAGGCGGTAGCAGACGATCGGCGACATCAGAGATCGTCCTTGGTTACTCGCTCTCCCCCGCCAGCTGCGCAGCCCACAAGGACTATTGACTATTTTAAAATATTTTTTCAATGCTTTTGGGTTTCTTTATTTCTGGTATTGGAGAGTCAGCGGTAGGGCAAGTAGGGGACCGGAAGTTGAGGAGACGGTCACGGAAGATGAGACTTCGCAAATGAGCGAGCGAGAGTGAAAGTTATGGGAGTCAGAGAAAGGAGAAAAACTGCTGTAGAGAGAGAGAGCAAGGAACCGAAGATAGAAGTAAGAAATTGTAATAGTGATTTTTGAATCTGCAGACTGGCACGGCAGGTGGGGGAAGGTGGCGCATTGCACAGCATAGATTTTATAGATCTCTGTTACCGAGGGCAAAAAAATGGCGGCTCGTCAGTATGCCATTTCGGGGTGCTCAAAGATAGTCTTAGGTAATGGGGCACCTTGAATTGGCACTTCTTTCGAAGTGGGCATCTATCGTAAGTTAATGTACCCGCTGCTATAGCTATCAGCCAATCAGAGAGCTGATAGTGTCTAGGCCATTTTCTAAGGTGCATATTTATGATGCAGACTTTTTTTAAACAGAAGATAAGAAAAAATTACTCACCATAGTAATGCTGTTTCTTCTAATTGAGTCTTGCTGTATTCTGACTATATGCAGTTAGCCCCAGCACTTGAACTGCTCCGGAGAGGAAAGGGTTAACTATGCAGCAGCATAGAACGTTGACCTCAAGCTCAGTTTTCAAACCTCTGTCTCTGGTACATCTCAGTATAACTGTCAGATTCTTACGAGCAAAACTAACTAAAGTTATGGAAATTGTTTAATTTTGGGCCAAAAGGCAACAAAACTTGGGTCCGAAAGACTCAAGTCGAGAACCCAAGAATAAATAGAATAGATAGTGAAATTATATATATATATATATATATATATATATATAAAATAAAACAACAGTAAAACAAAAACCACCCCATCCTGAATAGAGGGAGGTGCAATTATACCTCTTAGGTGCAACACTGTACCTGCCAGCCCACATCCCAAAACTAGAGGTTTGGAGGAGGCAGGAGGGAGGTCAGAATACAGCAAGACTCCATTAGAAGAAACAACATTATTATGGTGAGTAATTTTTTCTTCAAACAACATGAAGTCTTGCTGTATTCGGACTATATGCAGACTGCCAAGAAGTTACCCCCAGGAGGAGAGAACACAGAACCTTACTTTGGGAACATGCTCTGCAACATTGCTGTACCAAACCTAGCATCACTCCTAGTCTGATGTCCAGAGAGTAATGCTTGGTGAATGTATGGACTGTTTTCCAGGTGGCTGCTTTACAAATTTCTACCAAGGGGATATCTCTAGCAGCAGCAAGAGAGGCAGCTGTACCTCTAGTCTAGTGGGCCCTCAGGCCTGAAGGAGGTTCTTTACCCAATTTGGCATAGCAGAATTGGATACAAGAGACAATCCACCTGACAACAGTTCTTTTAGTAGCAGATATACCTTTACCCACTTCCCCATAAGTGAGAAATAGCTGGAGACAATCATTTCTATGTACCTTAGTATGCTCTATGTAGTAGCTAAGTGCCCTTTTAACGTCCAGACTGTGTAATTTTTTCTCCCCTTAAGAATGGTCAGTGAAAAACACAGGTAGAAACAGATTGGTTCAGATGAAAATCTGATACTTTAGGTAGAAACTTTCTATTCGTCCTGAGGACCACCTTATCTCTATGGAAGGAAATAACGTCAGGTTCAACTGACAGGGCCTGAAATTCACTAATCATCCTGGCAGAAGTAATAGCTACCAGGAACACAGTTTTCCAGGTAAGTACTTAAGCTCGGACGAAGCTAAAGGCTCAAAGTGTGGCTACATAAGCTGTGCAATGCAGACATTCAGATCCCAAGCTGGGGTAGGCTCTCTAAAAGGAGGGTTAATGTGAACCAGGCCTTTGAAGAACTTACTGAAGATAGGATGTGATGCCAGGGAAGAGCCCTTCCCTGCAGAAAGAAAGGCAGACACAGCTGCTAGATGAACCTTAAGGGTTGCGGGCCTAAGGCCTGGACCATTAAAGTGTACCAGATAAGCTAAGGCTGTGGCAATGCCTGCAGCATCTGGTTGTATGCCTCTCTGAGAACACCAAATGCTGAATCTTATCCATTTAGAATTATAAGTTTTTCTGATAGAAGGTTTCCTAGAGACCTTCAGAATATCCATCACTCCCTGAGAAAGATGCAGGCCTGCATATTCTAACTCTTCAAGAACCAGGCTTTGAGATTGAGAGACTAGAGATTGGGGTATCAAATCCTCCCCTGAGAGGAGGTTAGAAGATTGTGTCTCCTGGGAAGAGACAGGAGGAATGACACTGCCAGAGACAACAGCAGAGGATACCAAGGTTTTCTGGCCCAGTCTGGAGCCACTAGTATCTGTGCAGGGTTGAGACCTGATCTTGACCAGAACTCTGAACAACAGAGGGAAGGGAGGAAAGGCATACAGAAACCTGCCCTTCCAATCCAATAGGAGAGCATCTAGAGGAACAGTCCCTAGGACTACAGCAGAACAGAGGAAGTTGATTGTCTGGGGCTGCAAAGAGATATATCTCTGGAGTGCCCCATCTGGCGAAGATTATTTTCAGGATGTGAGGGTCCAGGGTCCATTCGTGATGGCCCTGGGAAATTCTGCTCAAAGCATCTGCCAAGCACACTGTCCTTCCCTGGAAGATGAACTGCTGTCAGGGAAGCCTGAAGAGAGTAGGCTAGAGACCACAGTTTCATGGCCTCTGTGCACAAGGCTGTGGACCGAGTGCCCCCTTGCTTGTTTATGCACCACATTGTGGTGGTGGTGGTGTCTGTCCTGACCTGCACCACTTTGCCTTTGACTAACTCTGAGAATGCCTGAAGAGCTAGGAACACTGCACTGAGTTCCAAAAGATTGATATGAAGGAGACACTTCTGTTGTGACCAAACACCCTGAGTGCCCCCAGATGGGTTCCCCAACCTAGGAGAGAAGCATCTGTGGTTAGAACCACTGAGGGAGCTTGATTGAGAAATGGAACACCTTGTCTGAGACTGTCCTGATCCAGCCACCACTGGAGAGCTTGGACCAGAGTCTGAACCACTGGAATCAGTATAGTGAGAGAGTCTTTTTTCTGAGACCAAAACGACCTTAGGTGGAACTGAATGTCCCTCATCCGAAACCTGACTCCTTGTACCACTGCAGTTGAAGCTGCCATGTGGCCTAGGAGTTGAAGAAAGTGTCTGGCTGGGCGAGAGACCAGAAGTCGAAAGGAAGAAGCCAGATCTGTAAGGGCCTTTACCCTTGCTAGTGGGGAGGAAGGCCTTTGCCTGGACAGTATCTAACTCTACTCCTATGAAAGTAAGAAGTTGTACTGGTTTGAGAACTGACTTGGGAAGACTGAGAAGGAATCCCAGGGAACTGAGCAGATTCTAAGAGACTTCCAGAGCTGACTTGATCTAGTCTGAGTACTGACCTACAATGAGCTAGTCATCCAGATAAGGAAAGATGGAGATACCCTGCCTTCTGAGGAAGGCTACTACTACTGCAAGGCACTTTGTAAAATACCTTTGGAGCTGATGTTAGGCCGAAGGGCATGGCTTTAAACTGGTAATGACCTGAGGGCAACTCGAACCTGAGGTACTTTCTGCAGGAGCACCCGATAGGAATATGGAAATAGGCATCCTTGAGGTTCAGGGAAGCTAACCAATCCCCTGGCCTTAGAGAGGGAAGAATTATTCCCAGTCACCATTTTGAATTTTGGTTTTACGATATGTTTGTTCAGATATCTCAAGTCTAGGATGGATTGCCATTCCCCTGTCTTTTTGTGGGGTAAGGAAGTATCTGGAGTACAGACCCTTGCCCCTGTGCTGTGTAGAAACTTTCTCCACAGTTCTGAGATCTAGTAGGGAGGAAACCTCTGCCTCTAGGGCAATGGTTTCTGAACTTGTTGCAGGAGGAAAATACTTGACCCTCAATTTGGGAAACTTTTTGAAACTGAGAGCCAGTCCCTGGCTTACTACCTCCAGAACCCACTTGTCTGAAGTAACAGACATCCAAGCCTAGAAGAAGTAAGCCAGCCTGCCACCTACTGGTATGGTGAGGCGACCTGAACTGACACATCAAGGTGTCTGTTTTGCAGGAGCCTTGGCCTGGGAGGAGGAAGCAGCCCTGCTCATCCCCCTTCTACCTCTCCCTCAAAAGAACCCCCTCTGTGGGAAAGAAGAGGAAGCCTAGGCTTGGTAAAAAGGCCTGCCCCTTCCCCGGCTTTTGAGGATTGGCTTGCCTCTCTTTGGCCTGTGCACTCCTATAGGTAGTCCTATATTCATCCATTTTCTTCATGTAAGCCTCTGTCTGCTCCCCAAACAGAGAATTACCAACCACAGGGGAAATTCATGGCCTCAGCCTGGGTATCCTGAGAAAGGCTAGTACATCTGAGCCAAGCAAATTTCCTAAGAGACACAGATGTAGCCATGACTCTAGATGCCACATCATTCTAGAGTCCACAGCAGCATGAAATTGCACTTTTGATGCCTCAATTCTGTCAGCAGCCACCCCCTCCAGCTCTTTGGCTAGCTTGGGGGGAAGCCGCCTTTGCAAGTTCCAAGACAGTGTCCCACCTGGACTTCTGGTAACTGGCTGTATAGACTATATAAGTTGCCTGTCTGAGTCCCAAGGAGGATGCCAAGTACTGATTCTTGGCCATGGCATCGGTCTTCCTGGAATCTTTATCTGGGGGGGGTGTGAAGCCAAAGGAATATTAGCCCTGCCACAGGCTGCAGCCTGCACTACCCCAACATGGCTGCAATGGTTGTACAAAAACTCTGTACCAGAGCCTGATAACATGTACCTCCTGTCCATTTTCTTATCCACAGGAGGTAAGGAGTTAAGCATTTGCAGAATCTTGTTTCCCCAAAGATTTGTGTGGAGGAATAGACAGTCTCTTGGACTCTGGGACGTCCATCATTTCAACACAATCAGACTCTTCTTCCTCTTCGGCAACTTCCACCACCGGGAGCTGGAGAGTTTCAGCCACTTTTTTGTAAAACAAAAATTGGGAAGGGGACTCAGAAAGCCTAGGAGGGGAGACATTGGTAGGCCTGTCTGGGGAGATGTCAGGGTCTATAGGCTCATCTAGGCCTCCAAAATTGTTGCCATCATCATCATCATCATCAGGATAATCTTCGTCTCCCTCCCACTCCACTTCATAATATGCATCCGGATCATAATCCGATGGAGTCAGATCCGACCGAACTGACCGCTTAACCAGCAGTGTTATTTCATCGGCGGCTGGACTTTGCGGTACTGGATCCAAACCGGCCGACTTTCTCTTTGCCAGAACCGATCCCTCACAGTTGGATCTCCTTTTGCCAGAGGAGGTATCACCCGGGTCAGTAGGCACCCCTCAGGTTCGGTCAAAACCGAACCAGGCTGGCCATCTGGGTCAGCGGACTTCTCGGCCTCCTTTTCCTTTAGCCTACTCAATCTTTTATTGATAGTGGCTTTAGGAACATTCTTACAAATTTGGCAGTCTGTTTTGAGGTGGTCAAACCCAGACAATAAACACAGGTGAGGTGGGATCAGCTTTAGCAAAAGCCTCCCCACACTCAGTACAGTGCTGAAACCCAGTGGGACCGTTTTTTTTCTTGAGTTTCTCAGACATAGCCTTACTAACAAAATTACCCTTTACAGCTTTGAGGCCAGGTAATACTCTCCTATCGGTTACCAACCATGTCACGGGCTGTGGAAAAAAACGAATAAAGTTTGTTTTTTTGAAACCAATAGGAACCGGACACCACTACTAACCCAGAACAAGTCACAAAAACACAAGATGTTTCAGTATCCAACTGGACCGACCGATCGGAAACCGAAGAAAACAATTTCCAAACGACTACATTCCACTATCTACTTACACTACCTGTACCGTAGACAAAGATTTGATACCAAAAAAAATAAAGAAATCGGTTGATGAAACAGAGCAATTTTTACTTTAACTGAACCGAAGCGAAGGAGATATCTCCGGAGCGACTTCACAGTTAGGTGGAGTAAAGAATCTGACAGTTACACTGAGATGTACCTGAGACAGAGGTTTGAAAACCGAGCTCAAGCTCAACGTTCTATGCTGCTGCACAGAGTTAACCCTTTCCTCTCCAGAGCAGTTCAAGTGCTGGGGCTAACTGCATATAATCAGAATACAGCAAGACATCATGGTTCAATCTGTGTTTATACACTGTGTGCATAAGTATATATCTATATTTTATCATTATTCTATGTATATGATTTTGCCTGATGGAATGTGTGTTATTGCCAGGCACTTTCATGAAAGCAAGCTACTGCATCTTATGAGACCAGCTCAGAGAACAAAACTGTAAATAATGTTAGTTACCATATAGTTTTTTTTCCCCAGCAATAATGTTATCCTAACAAAAATATCAAGGTACCCATTTTTTTCTTTTTGTTTTCTTTCATTCCTGAGCCAAAATACAGGACTGTGAATTTTTTTAAAAAGGTACAGCTCCCAGGTCATGCCTGCAATAAAGAAAATAGATATCTTGGTAAGTGTTGTACTCTTTAAATCAGAAACATGTGGTAACACCATCCTAATACACCCACATTACGAATCCTGAATGTACATTCAACAAGTAACCTAAACGGAAGAAATAAACTATTATATTTTGGGACCCTCAGTCCTCCATGTAGCTCTGAGTGCTGGGGCATGCGGTACCGGGGTCAAGAAGGTTTGGAAAGGGCCAAGGGACAAGTGCACACAGGGCAAAAGGCCATTATTGCTGCTTCATGTAATGCCACCGCCTGCCACACATACTCCCTGGTGCATCGGATGTTATCTGTAGTGGTATGAGAGCACACGAAACCACTCTGGTTCCTATGCAGAAGTGAAGACAGTAACCTGTCCAGTTGTTTCACGATCATAGACAAAATTTTTAGTCAGTGTTAAGGATCAAAACTGGTAGGAGGGACAATGGAGAGGGTTTTTATCTGGTTTGAGTATACAGTAACTGATATTGCCACATATGACCATGAAGGGATCTCCACCCTCCAGCACTTCAGCAAATGTACTTATAACTGGGGGAATAACTAGATCTGTATTTCTAAAATTCAGCCCTGTAACCATCAGGGCCCGGAACTTTCATGGCTTTAGAGGACCTAATAATGGCGTCCGGTTCCTCGAATGTAACTGGCCTAACAACTGGGTTCCTATCTCTGTGCAAGCTGCAGGAGTTTCAGGGAACATAAGAAGGCATCAATGCTGTCCTGCCGTGGGGGAGGTTCCGGGGTATTTACGGTCTCATAATAGGACCGGAAGGCCTTTGCAATGTTGTGGAACCAAGTGAGATGTTCCCCTGTGGAGGGGTGCTCCAGGGTGGTTATTGTTGCCACTCAACATTGTTTTCTCAACTGGTAAACCAGGAAGCGGGTGAATCTAGCAACAGAACATTTGCCACAGAAAGGTGAGTGCGATCCCAGTCTGTTCCAGGCAAACTTTGTCCAGGTCCATTTTGACCTTCGCTAGTGGACCCAAGCACTTTAAACACAACTCGTGGCAGCTGCCTTTCCCAGGAGTTGAAAACAAACTTTACAATTTTTAAAACCTGTAGGTCCTGTCTTCTCTTTGGATCTGTAAGTCATGCCGCACACCGATGACCCTGGGAAGACATTTTTGGTACCCGGAAGAAGTCATAATTATAAAAAGCCCAACAAATGTTACAAAAGGGCTTTCAAGAAAAATGCAGTTCAGTTCCCCTAAAGTTAACACTGCAAGTTAAATATACTTCAAAATAAGTTTCTTGGTAAAATTAGCCAATTCTCATCGCTGTCCCCAAAAAATGAGGAACCGAGAATAATCTTAAGTAAAACCGCAAAGCATTTTAAGTAAAAGTTATTTTTATTCGCTTTTAAAAATGAAAAAATAGTGGCTCCCTGAAAGTGGAAACTGTGCCAAAAACGGCCTCCTTCAGTTCCTGGGAACCTATCGGGAACTGGAGAAAAAGAATAGGTTGCTCACCAGTAACCATAGTTTTAGCAGTGGTATACGGTTCTCATCCACACTCTGGCAGTTCCACTGGATTGCAATGACTGTCAGACATCTTTCAGCTAAGCTCCTCCCACCAGCCGGGCAGATACATCCCCTGACTCTGCCCCATGATGTCAGATGTCACATGCTGGAAGCAGGATCAGGTGCTACTTGCCTGTGGATGTGAACCATATATCACTCCTAGAACTACGATTACAGGTGAATAATCTATTCTTCTAAGAGCGTGAATATGGTTCAGTTATCCACACTCTGGCAGACTCCTAGCAGTTCTCTGGGGGGACGAGGAGGCAAGGAGTGCACCCCTATTTGGCAAAAAGAGACTGGGGAACCAAGGTCCCAAGACACGCATCCCAGCGTGAATCAAGGTTGATGCAGTAGTGGGAAATAAAGGTGTGTGCTGACCTTCAGGAAGCAGCCCTACAGATCTCCTGTATAGGTATATCTCTGGAAGCAGCCAGCGAGGCAGAGGTACATCTGGTAGAATGAGTCCTAATTTCAGCTCGAGACCCGCCAACCTATAGCAGAGGTTGATGCAAGATGAAATCCACCTTGCAATTGCCTGCTTTGCTGCTGGTCTGAGAGGTGCGGGCAGCTTCAGTGTAGGTGACAAACAGCTGGCGAGTCTTTCCCCATATTCCAGAAATACGCACTACATAATAGGAGAGCATTTTCCGCAGGTCCAGGATACGCAGCCTGCAGTCGGCCTCCAAAGAAGAGCTGGTAAAGAATACTGGTAGGTTAATCACTTGGTTATGGTGCAACTCTGATACCACCTTTAGGAGGAACTTCAGGTTGGTGCAAAGGATGACTTCATCCCTGTGGAAGACCAGAGAGGAAGAATCCACCAAGAGAGCCTGAAGCTCCCTAATCCTTCTGGCAGACGTAATGGTCACCAGGAAGGCTGTCTTCCATGACAGGTGTGACAATTCACACCTGTGCATTGGCTCAAATGGCTTTCCTATGATCATAGCTAGGACCAGCAGTTAAGTCCAATGGTGGAAGTGGATCATGCACAGGAGGGATCAAATGGTCGAGGCCCTTGAAAAACACCCAACCATCTTCTCCTGGGCCACTGTTGGCATACCGCCCTGCACCCGGTAAGTAGAGATGGCTGCCAGGTGCACCTTAAGGGTCATTGCTCACAGTTTCAGTTAGGAAAGGAACCAGAGGTAGTCCAGGATACTAGCCACTGGGCAGGCAAAGGGATCAAACTCCTTGGCCTGGCAACGAATGGAAACTCTCTTCCACTTAGAGGCACAGCACCTATGAGTTGACTCCTTTCTGGATGCCTCCACACTGCGTAGGACTTCCTTGGAAAGACCCAAGGCCTAAATCTCTAGCTGCTCAGGAACTGGGCCATGAAATGCAGAGACTGAAGGTCTGGATCATTCCTCGAAGTCTGGTCGACAGGTTTGGGCAGAGAAGCAGTCACTGCGGAGACCAGCTGCTGAGGACAGCCAGGTAACTAGAACAGTCTTGGCCAGTCAGGAGATATCAGGATCATCCGCGCCTGGTCCTTCTTGACCTTGACCTGTACTTTGTGGATCAAGGGGAAGGGAGGAAAGGCATACATGAGGCTTGGGGTCCATGGCCTCATAAACACATCCCCCATCAGTGTTCCGGACTGTGGGGGACGGGCACAAAACAGCATCAGGTTGGCTTCTCCCAGGAGGCAAACCGGTCTACCGAGTGTGAGCCTCAGAGGGAGAACAGGTGGTTCACCACCTCCTGATCCAGAGACCACTCGTGTGACATCTCTGCTACCTGGTCTCCCCCGTGACATGAATTGCCAGGAGATCGGTGCTCAGGCTGCGCACGAGGGCCCAGGAACAAAGTACCTCCCGACACAAGTGAAGGAAGTGTGTGCCACCCTGTCTGTTCATGTAAAACATGGGTCATGGTGTTGTCCATCTGGACCGGAATAACCTGACCCCTGACTAGAGGAGCAAATTCTATCAGAGCCAAGCGCAATGCACAGAGCTCCAGCAGGAATATGTTGTGACAGGACTCCCTGGGTGACCAAAACCCGAGGGCTGTGTGGTCTCGCAGGTGTGCCGTCCAGAGATGCGTCTGTCGTCACCATGATGGTTGACGGACAAACAGGATTCCATCCTCCAGGTGTGCCGGGACCCAACACCACTGGATGGCATCCCACATCGGCTGGTCCAAGTGGCCTAGGCACTGGGACCACTGATGGCCCACCTCCCACTTAAAGTAGTGCATCCATCAGCAGGCCCAGCAGACCACACTGGTGCAGCATGCCATGTACCCCAGCAGCAGTAGGAAATCCACAGCAGGGCACAAGAGCCCGACCTGAAATGATTGGGCAAAAGAGGCAAGATCCTGTGCCTGATCTGCCAGGAGGTGGGCCTTGGCCTGCAGGGAGTCTAGGTCTGCCCTGATGAACTTGATCACCTGCTTCAGTACCAGTCTTGGCTTGTCGGGGTTGACCAATGGGCCCAAGTCTTGGGAAGTCTGAAGAGCCAGGTCTATGGATCTTGCTATGGCCCCTCTGGATGGACCAGCTACCAGCCAGTCGTACAGGCTGGGGTACACCCTGACCGCCAGGTGCCGCAGGTGGGCTGCCACCACTGCCATGCATTTGGTGAAGACTCATGGAGCAGAGGAGAGGCCAAATGGCATGACCTGGAACTGGTACAACATATCCTAAAGGTCCAGGGAGCAAAACCACGTTCAGCTTCAGGGATGGTATAATTTAGCCACAAGGATCAGTTCTAGGGCCAGTCCTCTTTAATGTCTTCATAAACGACATCGCAGAAGGGCTGAAAGGGAAGGTATGCCTCTTTGCAGATAACACTAAGATTTGCAACAGGGTTGACACTCCAGGCCAGGGAGGATGGAAAAAAATAAGAAGGGACCTAAGCAGGCTTGGGGAGTGGTCAAGAGTGTGGCAGTTAAGATTCAATGCAAAGAAGTGTACATTCGGGGCACAGAAGCCCAGGGGAGGAGTATATGATTTTGGGGGGGGGGGTACTGATGACCACCAAACAGGAAAGGGACCTGAGGGTAACCGTATCTGATGACCTAAAAGTGACCAAGCATTCTGAAAAGGCTGTGGGGAGAGCTAGTGGGATGCTGGGGGTACATAGGGAGAGGATCCCTAGCAGAAAAAAGGAGGTGATGACACCACTGTACAAATCACTGGTGAGACCCCACCTGGAGTATTGTGTCCAGTTTGGAGGTTGCATCTTTGGAAGTACATAGACAGAGTACAGGCAGTTCAGAGAAGGGCAACAAAAATGGTGCATGGTCTGCACCAAAAGTCATATAAGTGACTAGAGGACCTTAATATTTATATCCTGGAAGAGAGAAAAGAGAGGGGGGGATATGATAGAGATCTTCAAATACCTCAAGAGCAAGCCGGCCCGTAAGCGCAGTGGTTGGATTTCCGCTTGCGACGCCAGCGACCCGGTTTTGAAAGCGGACTCTGGTCACTGGAGGACCAGCCAGGGGCAGAAGGCTTGAGCATCCCAGGATGGCTCGCCTTCTCCAGGGGAGGGAGGGCATCAAGGTCCGCAGCTTGCCTGACCCCGGGGCGGAGGCCCGAGGTATTATAGCAAGTCCTGCAGCTTGCAGGAGGAACCGGTGGGAGCTGTGTGGTGGATGTCGGCCCGTAGCACCTTGACATCAGGGCGCACACCACACAGGGAGGAAAAACGAGTTAAAAATGTCCAGTGGCACCTCCGGTAGACAGAGCACCAGCCCCAATCCCCAATGCCTCCTGCCTGGCCCGGAACCGGCATCCCGACGAAATGAAGAAAGTATGGGGTGTTTGGGCCCCACCTCGATCCCACCTGGGGCGGGTAGAACTAAGGCTCCATGGGGGATGGATCGCTCTGGGAACAGGTAGGAGAGTGGGGACAAATAACGCAGATGGTGTCTCCCGAAGAGTGGAGTGCCGCAGGCCGGGGGGGGGGGTTCACAGTGTCTTAAGTGGCACTGGACTTCTCAATCCTTGTGAGATGTCCTTCCACCCTGGGGCCAAAGAGGTCGATGCCCCGAAAACAGACATCGGCCAACCTCTGTTGGGTGTCTGCTGTGAAAGTGGACAAGCGCAGCTAAGCCCTGTGATGCGTGAAGACAGCCGTTGTCACCGCATGGGTGCAAGAGTCACCCATGTGCAAGGCTGCCTGTAGCTGGTGTTTAGATAGTGACTGCCTGTGGTCTCTGATGAGCTCCACTACCACTCGCTGCTCTGGGTGGAGGTGGAGAAAGATGACACCAAACATTCCCAGCAAGGCATGCCCATAATTAGCCATCATAATGGCACAGTTAGCCTGACAGAGACCTAGGGTTGCCAGAGCCACATCTTTTTTGCGGTGTAGTCAATCTTACAGGTCTCCTTGTTTGTGGGCTTGCCCATGTTCTCCTGATGTCCAGACTTACGGAACACTGAATCCGTGACTAGACCCTTGCCTGAAGGGTGGTCAGAAACCCCAGAGAGGGAGCCTGTAGGGACTGCATACTTGTGGACCATGCGGGTCAGTGGTGCCGGGCAGGATGTGGATGCTGCCAGAGCTCTAGGCCAGTCTAAAGATGGATGGCCCCGGCCATCAGGAAGGCAACCCCCAGGGATTCATCCTGATCCAAATGTCTGTAAGTGGGTACTTGGCATGCTTCTGGACTGGCTCCAATGGGATGGACATGGACTTTGCAATACGCCAGAGCAGAGCACCAGAGGACATCAACATGATCGGTGCATGTTCTCTTTTGAGAGCTTATATGACTATGTAATTTTCATTTGTTTTTTTAATTTGTATTTTTGATATTGAAATTATATTTATGGCCGGCCCACCTGCGCAGCGGTTGGATTTTCGCATGCGACGCTGGCGACCCGGGTTTGGGAGTGGACTCGGGTCGCTGGAGGGCTGGCTGGGGGAAATGGCTGAGCGCCCCACAACAGCCCGCCTTCTCTGGGGACAGGAGGGGCCAATACCCACAACTTGCCTGACCCCGAGCGGAGGCTCGAGGTACAGCAAGCCCCTATTCGCAGGGGTTCGACTGTACCGTGACGTGGTGGATCGGCGCCTAGCGCCTTGACTTCAGGGCGCACACCACACGAGGCATGAAAAAAAAAAAACGGAGGAAACCAGTCTTTCATCGACAGGAAGACGAGGCACCAGAAACGTGCCCGCGATGTGTCACCACCCGCCCAGACCGCCTTGCCTGACGAAATCAAGTAAGTGTAGAAAAATAAAACTGTTCAGTATAACTATTTACAAAGGCAGTGCAAACACTGGGAACAAAGTCCTTCATCTGATGCTATCTCTAATTTCAAGTTTCAGTCTTTCTTTCCCTCTCTCTCTCTAGCAAAAGTATTGCTGCTCTTTTTATAAGCCTTTGCCTGGGAACTCATTAAGAGAACATGCTGTTCTTCAGAAAATGTTCTTGTCATGTTTCTTTCCTTCCTTGCAGGTGCAACAAAGTAAAGTAAACTATTTTTTAAGCGCCTTTCAAATACCAAGGCACAAAACAGTACATGGTGTCCCAGAACTGATCTCATGTTGACAGCTTCTACAAAAGAGCTAGTACTGCATTCCAGGTTAATCCCCTAAGTTCCAAATAGTTTTTTGCAATCATTTCAACAATATAACTATATACATTTTCAAACCAAGGGATCCCAGTTTCATATAAACATTCACACATATTTTCTAACTTCAGATACGCAGGGGGGGATAGAAACAGCAAGTGAAGGCAGAGAGCTAGAGGAAGGAGGAGGAAGAATAGCAAGACCGTCGGAGTGGCCAGTTCCTAGGTCTCACAAGAAAATTTGACTGCTGGCCGGCCCGGTGGCGCTGAGGGTTGAGGCGCTGTATGCCACACCTCGCACTATGCTGGTGACCCAGGTTCAGGAATGACCTCGGGTCTCCAGGGTGCCAGCATGGGGGTGGGAGGCGCGAGATTGAGCATGCCATTAGGCTGCTCTCCCAGGGGTGGTGGGAGTGGGTTGTCGACCCTCCCGTAGTTCCGTTCCCCACCGGGTGGAGGTCCGGTTAGGTAACATAGGTGGGTAGGGCAGCAGTACGGGTGGGTGGAAGGGGCTGAGGTGGCTTCCGGTGTGCGTGCGCACCTTCATGCGCTGGTACGGCCATATGCCGAGGCTTGGGGGGGGGGAGCTATATTAAAAAAAGAAAATTTGACTGTGCAGTCAGACATACAAGAGACAGACTACTGTGCCCATTTCGGGCTGTTTCCACGCAAACAAACTGCATTCTGCAGTTTGGTAAGCAGACTAAGAAGAAGCTGCCCGACGCTCACCCTCCAAGCAAGGGGACTACTGTGTCCATTTCGGGCTGTTTCCTCTCAAACAAACTGCATTCTGCAGTTTGGTAAGCAGACTAAGAAGAAGCTGCCTGACACTCACCCTACAAGCAAGGTACGGGTTGTAACTCTGAATTTTGGCATCTACCCTGGAGGAATCTCACTTGCCCCTGTTTGCCAGTGTTTCTCACACTATGTGCAGCAATCCAGAAGTCTTCTAGGAACTGCTGCCAAGAAATTAATGCTAAGACTGACCTATGCTTGACATGTTCTTGATTTCTCACTTTAAATAATGTTTAGTCTGATGTAGAGATTTCTTAAGAGTTGATTTAAGATTTGAGAGAGGTTTTACGGTAGTGTGATTTTGCTATCTGCCCTGAGCCCTGTGCGACTTCTCTTAGAGCTGTAAGTCGTGGGCTGCACCTTGACCTCTGTGTCCAATTGAGACTGCTGCAGTGCCCCCCCCAAAAAAAAACTTGCTTCAGAACCTCCCTGCCCCTTTTTTTTTTTCCCCCATTAGCAGATTATATCTTTTAGCCACTAGAGGGCCCAGTTATAAGCACACTTACCCAATCCAACACAATACAGTTCCTGTCTCATTTCACTTATTGTGTGGTCAGTCTATCACTATTCATCAGTCTTTGCCCCCTCCCTCTTCTACTGATTGATACTGATTTTTCCCATTTACAGCTTATACTTTTCGCCTACTAGAGGGGCTTTTCCCCAACCGTGCCAAAGCTCCTCTACATCTCCTTACTCTCTACTACTCCTGGACACTCTTCCTTTACTGCTCAGCTGCTATGGGTACCTACATTCCATTACTAAGTCTGCTCTCCTTCACCCTCTTAGTACAGACCTCACACCGACCGGAGCACCTTTGCTCCACACTAGGCACCTCATCCCCAGACTATCCCACAGTGACTTGGCCCTCCTCCACCCTCAACACATCCGTGACCCCCCCCCAACACCCCCACCCTGCCAACACCCCCACTCCCTCCGCCCTCCAAGGCCAGACCTGGACCAGCTCTCCTTTGCCATTCCCACCATTCGCACTTTATCTATCCCATGCACCCTGATTGTAAAGTCCTCAGCTGGGTGTTGACCCAAGGGTCTCCATCGCCACCGGCCACTAACCAGAATAATTACACTGCTATTATTATTATCTGGTAATGTACACCCAAACCCAGGATCTATGACTTCCAGCCCTTCTAAACCCTGTACTGCAACTGGCCTCCACTTTGCATCCTTAATCAGTTGCCCTCCAGTGCTGGGCCATTCAACATCAACCTGACATAACTGCACTAGTAGAGACATGGCTCTCCAAATCCAACCCTGACTCTGCTATCACCTTCCCTGGATATACCATCTATAGGGAAGACCGAGTAGGCAAACGCGGTGGTGGTTGCATACTACTCGTACGGGACTCCCTTATAGGTCAGGCACTCCCAGCTCCTAAACTTGATTATGGAGCCCAAGCTCTCACATTAAAAATCACACCTGACCCCACCCGAGGCCCTCTCTTCCTCACGGTCTCCTACGTATCCCCAAGGAATCAAAACCAAGTGGTCCAGTCCCTCTGATTACCTCACATCTCTCCCTCAAAAAGTGGAGCAAGTCATCCTAGGTGATCTCAATGTTAACTGGCTTGCCTCCATTGCCTCCCATATAAGGGACTCCTTTGCTGCCCTGGATATGTCTCAGTTAGTCACCCAGCCCACCAGATTCAACCACTCCACTGGCACCAGCACTCTCCTAGATGTTGTTATATCTAACCGCCCCTACAAAATCCGGGCTGTCACTGTCCTCCCCGACTCTCTTAGCGATCACTCCCCAGTCCTCCGTTTCTGGTCATCCTCCACTCTGAAGCCAGTGTCCCAGGCCACTCTACGCCACCATTTATGCCCCAGTGGCCTCAGAAAATTAAAACAATACCTAGCCCAGATAGACTGGTCCCCTATCCAGCGTGCCCCTGACATTGACTCAACTCTTGACCACTTCACAAATGCCTTCTGTAAGGCTTGTGACCTTTTCGCCCCCCTCACCAGGATCCGCTCCAAAAAATGGAATGCCCCATGGATCACCCCACCCCTCCTCCAGAGACTCAAAGAAAGAGAATCTCTGGCACATGGCTGTAGAATCTGGAAAGGCATCTGATAGACAGGCCTACAATGCAGAACGCAATAAGTGCACTTGGGCCATTAGGCAGGCCAAGGCAGAGCACTACCAGACCACCCTCGCTTCCACTTAGGGCTCAGCCCGGACCTTCTGGGATAATATGAAAGAGCTAAATGGGAAGTCCCACTTCCCCCCCACCATCTCAGCTCTCCATCAATGGCACCCCCACCACAGATTCACTCCTTATAGCCGACTGCCTTAACACTGCCTTCTCTGACCTAAGCTTGGTTCTCCCCAGCAGCTTGTTTGACCAAATCCCACCTCTCTCCCTCCGGTCCTGCATTGCCACCATTCCTACCTCGCACCCTATCCCCCGAAGCCAGGCCACACCTGCTAAAGCCTTAGGCAGTAATGTCAAGCAGTGACCCCTCGACTCCAGGATCCTCCATATGGTCTTGGGCCAAGTCCTAGTCCCCCTGACTGACCTTCTAAACTGGTCTCTATGCCTGGGTCAGTTCCCAAGTGCTTGGAAAACTGCTGAAATCACACCCATACATAAGAGTGGGGACTGGTCCACCCCCAACAATTACCGGCCAATCTCCATCCTCCCCCCACTCTCTAAAGTCCTTGAAAAAGTGGTGTTGATCCAGCTCTCTGAATACCTAACCAAGTATTGCATTATGTGCCCAGAGCAGCACGGTTTCCGCTCAGGACACAGTACAACCACGGATCTCCTGGAATTCTCCCAACACCTGCATGCTGTTCTCAACTCTGGCAGCCTTGCAGGAGCAGTGTTCATTGACCTCTCCAAGGCCTTTGACACTGTCTGTCATCCACTTCTACTCAACTCTCTCCACCAACTTGGCTTCTCTGGTGGTCCCATTTCCTGGTTCTCTAGCCACCTCTCTACTAGATCCCAACGTATCAAGATCAGCGGCTCCCTCTCCAGCACTCTTCCCGTTCGCTCCGGGGTCGCTCAGGGCTGCATCCTGGGTCCAATACTTTTTAGTCTCTACCTCAACATCCTCCCCAGCTCATGTACCGGTAAAATGCTCTTCTGTGCTGATAATGCAGCCCTCATTGCCTCACATCCCAATCCCACCTCCCTCCAATTATCCCTCCAGCAAGCTTACAACCAAGCCAAAAGGTGGTTCAGCAACCGCAGACTGGTCATTAACCTAAAGAAAACCAAATCAATGCTCTTCTCCCACCACCAAAATAAAGCTAAAAATACCCCCCTCTTGATTATCCCCAGCACTCTGCACCCGCTAGAACAAGTGACCACATACAAGTATCTAGGCATCACGTTTGATACTGCCCTCTCCTTCCACACCCACATTAATGCCCTGTCAGCCGCCATTAACTCTCGGATTGGCCTGCTATACCGGCACAGGGACTGCCTGCCTCAGGCTGCCCTCAGGCTGGCCATCACCTCCTCCGTCTTGTCCCTCGTGGACTATGGGCTTGCCCATCATGCCGCATCTGACAACAATGCCCTCTCCAAAATCCAACTCTCCATTAATAAGGCCTGTAGGCTCCTGACCGGTGCCCCCAGCCAAACTCACACCTGTCTTCTCTATACTACCACCAATCTGCTCAACTTTGAGGAGCGACTGCTCTACCAGACCTGCCTTCTCGCTAAGAAATCACTGCTAGGACTCTCCCCGGGGTCTCCACCTCCCTACAGCAGTCATCATTGTCTGTCACCACCTGTAGCTCTGTTAAGGCCACTTTCAAGGTGCCCAGAACCAAGACCTCTCTTGCCCAGAGATCCTTCCTCTACTGAGCCCCCACCTGGTTCAACTCCCTCCCTAGCTGCATCTCCAACTTGCCAAAAATTGGCTCCTTCAAATCAGCCCTTCGGAACCATATCTTTAATACCCGCTGTTGTAGGTGCAACTAACCCCCTGTTGTAACCTGTGGTACCCGCCCGCCTTGCCCCTGGCTCGACAACGTCCACTGGACAGCCTCTCCCCCCCAGACCCACTCCTTCCCTACTAGGTCCAAACAGGGATGTAACCCGCTGTCTTCTCAGAGGACCTACTATATCCATGAGTGTAACTCACAATTTTGTAACATTATGTAACCTAAGTAACATAAAAACTACTACATTATGTAACCTAAGTGTATCTATGTTAAATGTTCCTTTTACTGCACCTGTAATGTTATCCTCCGTTTTAATCTGCACTGTAATAACTGTCTTGATGTCTGCTCCCCCCCCCCCTCGTGACAAGGTGCCTTTGTAAATGAGTCTCTGACTCAAAGGTTGTAAACCCGATTTGTAATGAATAAGAACAGAAGAGGATAAAACAGAGCCTTGCGTTTAACTCTTTCTACATAACAAATGGGACAGGGTCTTATTCAACCCTGTCTCATACACCCCTCTTTAAGAGGGAACCTGTTTTAAAAAAAAAAACAAAAAAAACAAACAGGTTTCCAAACCTTTCTTTAAAGTCTCCTTTAACATTAGCTTATAATCTTCACAGTTCTCAGCATATGCAGTATCCCTTTTCTCCATAACAACCAGTACAGAAAACAGTCAAGTTTAAACTCGATTAAAGCAGCAGTACTACGAAAAAAAAAACTGCTTTTTTGACAGTTTATTCCCTGTGCCCTGCTAATCATATACCTGGTACTCTTTCTCGCCAGCATTGTACTATCGCCGAGTAATTCGCTCAGTTATTCTCTGCTTTTGTTTAGATTTCTGTCACTAAGCATGTTGCACTGGAACCCCCTCTGCTGCCAACTGCACATGTAAATGACTTGCAGGGACATGGGGAATACTCAGCAGAGGGTCCCTCTGCTGTTGTCAAAAGACGTGATGTGACCTGTAGAAAAAGCGCAGCTGAAAATTAGTCAGCCACCATATTTGTTGTAGCGTTAGAACAATTCAAATAAATCGCAAATATCTAAAAAACTAAAGATGACTGGAAAAAAACATTTACAGGTATGGAAACTGGAACTTTGGCCGCATGCTTACAGACGAAAAACAGAATTTTGATAGCTCACTTCCTGATTTCGTAGTACTGCTGCTTTAAGTTTCCTAAAAATCAAGGCAGATTCTTACACCCCCCTCTTTATTATTTACAATCACTACTGGTGATGACCAAGCACTTCGACTCTTCTATGATACCCATCTCTTTCATGTTTTGTATTTCGTTAACCATGTCTGCTCTTAACCACTTTGGTAATCTTTATGTCTTTTGTCTAATAGGGCGAGTATTCCCTGTCACTATTACATGCTCGACCTCTTTTGCTCGGCCTGGTACTGTGGTAAAAGTATTGTTAAATACCCTTTAGTAAGTTACGAATTTCTGCAGTTTGTTCGGAGGTTAAGGAAACAGTCACCGTTACAGCATCAGCAGTTACAGTTTATTTCAGTCTGTCATAAGCTATATCAATATCTTCATCAGTTTCTGGTAAAACTAGCAAAGCAGCCTTTGATGTTTTTTTAGCCCATTTCTTCAGGAGGTTATCATGGTATATCTTGGTAGGATTTTTCCTATCAGGGGTCTCAATCAGATAGTTAACTGTGCCAGTACGTCTAAGAACTTCCTGGCTCAAAACCTTTTTCTTTTACCCCATGGTCACAGTATGCCTTCTGCTGGTTTTGGGCCTCTTCCTGATTACTATGGGCAATTTCAACATACTTTGCTAGTTTCATTCTCAAGGCACACAAATATGATGTAATAGATTGTTTTTGAGTGGGGTTATCTTCCCATGTTTCTCTTATTATATCTAGTGACCCTCTAAGTTGTCCGCCATACAGCATTTCAAATGGTGAAAAACCTGTTGAGGCTTGTGGCACTTCTCTGTAAGCAAAACACAGGTAAGGTAAATATTGGTCCCAATCTTTCTTTTCCCCTTTTACAAACCTTTTTAACATGCGGTTTAGGGTTTGGTTAAAACGCTTAACAAGACCGTCTGAGGGTGATAGGGGGAGGTTCTTATGGCAGTGATACCCAATAGTCGGTACAGCTCCTTCAGTAGTGCAGCACCAAAATTACATCCCTGATTAGTAATAAACTCTTTAGGTATGCCCACCCTGCTAAAAATTTTGGCAAGCTCTGCTGCCACTTATGGGGCTGTAACAATATGCATAGGAACTGCCTCTGGGTATCGAGTAGCATAGTCACACACTACCAAAATTAATCAATTACCCTTTTTACTTTTGTCTAAGGGGCCAATCAAATCCATTGCAATTCTCTCAAAAGGCACATCTATCAAGGGTAGGGGCACCAGAGTCACCTTGCCTTTTTTTAGTCACTGGGACTATTTTCTGACATTCAGCACAAGAACTGCAATAAGCAGCAACATTTTCATGGAAAAAAAAAAGAACATCTGACTGCACAGTCAGACATACAAGAGACAGAACAGAAGAGGATAAAACAGATCCTTACGTTTAACTCTTTCTACATAACAAATGGGACAGGGTCTTATTAAACCCTGTCACACACACACCCCCCTCTTTAAGAGGGAACATGTTTAAAAAAAAAAAAAGGTTTCCAAAACTTTCTTTAAAGTCTCTTTTAACATTAGCTTATAATCTTTACAGTTCTCAGCATATGCAGTATCCCTTTTCTCCATAACAACCAGTACAGCAAACAGTCAAGTTTAAACTCACATTTGTTTGTCAACCGTCAGAATTCTCAATTCTTGATCCATATCTTGACAGAAAATCAGCATAGACATTCTCTTTCCAGATTTGTGTATCACCCTGAATGTAAAGGACTGTAAAGCCGGGTATCACCTTGTGATTCTGGAATTTTTATCCTTCATTTGGTTAAGCCAACAGCGAGGATTATGATCAGTTTGAAGCACAAAGTCAGCTCCTAGCAAATAAAACTTAAGGGACTCCATGGCCCACTTTGCTGCAAGGCATTCTTTTTCAATGGCGAGTACCTTTTTTCTCGGTCATGCAACTTACTACTGATATATAGAATGGGATGTTCCTTCCCATCTATATTTTGACTCAAGACTGCACCTAGGCCAACCTCTGATGCATCTATCTGTAACAGAAACTGCTTCTCAAAGTCTGGGCTTCATAAAACAGGAGCTGAACATAATGCAGCCTTGATGGCCTAAAAACCTTCATCACACTCTGGGGACCATTTCACATTATTCGGGAACCGTTTCTTCGTGAGTTCAATGAGGGGAGTAGCTAACTGGGCAAAGTTGGGAACAAATCTCCGACAGTAACCAGCCAGCCCTAAAAACAACCTGACATGTTTCTTTGTTTTGGGAATGGGACTGTCAGCTACAACTTTTGTCTTAGAAATCTCTGGCTTTACCTCTCCATTTCCCAAAACATAGCTCAAATATCTGGTTTCCTGCATGACCAATGCACATTTGGTAGGATTAATGGTCAGATCTGCATTTTTGCTAGCTTGGATAACTGCTCATAGGTGTTCCAGGTGGCTTTTACAGTCTGTACTGTACACCACAACATCATCCAGGTCAGCAACACAATAACCAGTGTGAGTAGTTAAAATTACATCCATGTACCGCTGGAATATAACAGGTGCACTATGTAAACAAAACGGCATGGTGGTGAACTGAAAGAATCCAACAGGAGTGGCAAATGCAATTTTGTTTCTGGATTCTTTCACTAGGGGAACCTGCCAGTAGCCCTTGGTGAGAGAGGATACTGATATACTTGGCACTTCCCAATCTGTCCACCAAATCATCTAGCCCCACGCCAGGCACTTGGGTTAATATCCCAATACTGACACTGCAGTGCAGCATGTGGGGGGTGCTGCACTCCTGAGGTGCTGTCTTTCAGATGAGATGTTAAACCGAGGTCCCATCTGCCTGTTCTGGTGGTAGTTCAGGTGGATGTTAAAGATCCCATGGCACTTCTCGAAAAGAGCAGGGGAATTTCCCCGGTGTCCTGGGCAAATTTCCCCCCATTCACTAAAAAAAAAAAACACCAACAGCTTAATCTGGTTCAAAGTCAGTTGGCATTCATCTGTATCCCCCTTCCCTGGGTTGTGCCTGAAAATAGGCAGAATCTGTCTAGTGCACTAACCCGGTCAACAAAAAGCTAAATAAATAAAAACAATAAATAAATAAAATCTATCCTTGGCATAGAATAACTGTCAGATTTGGATACTTGATTAAGTGTCCTAAAATCAAGGCAGATTCTTACACCCCCTCTTTTTTGTTTACAATCACCAGTGGTGATGACCAAGCACTTAGACTCTTCTATGATACCCATCTCTTCCATGTTTTGTATTTCCTTAACCATGTCTGCTCTTAACCACTCTGGTAATCTGTATGTCTTTTGTCTAATAGGGTGAGCATTCCCTGTCACTATTACATGCTCGACCTGGCACTAACATAGAACATAGACTGACAGCAGATGAGGACCGCTTGGTCCACCTAGTCTGCCCATTTCCCTACCTACAGGATAAGCTGCAGATCCTAGTTAACCAAGAGCCTATTTCTTCCTACCCAACCAACAGCCTATTTCTTCCTACCCAACCAACAGCCTATTTCTTCCTACCCCCACAAGAATTGCCTTATGTCTGTCCCATGCATTCTTGAATTCTCCTAGTTTTAGACCCCACAACCTCCTCAGGAAGGCTGTTCCATGCATCCACCACCCTCTCTGCGAAAAAGTACTTCCTCACATTGCCCCTGAGCTGTCCCCCCTCGATCTTCAAATTATGTCCCTTTGTTCTTGCACATCTCTTTTTCTGAAAGATGTTACCCTCTTGGACTTTGTTGATTCCACTGAGGTACTTAAAAGTTTCTATCATGTCCCCCCTCTCCTGCCTTTCCTCAAGGGAATACATATTAAGCTCCTTTAGTCTCCCCTCGGATGGCTTCTCTTGCAGACCCTGCACCATTTTAATTGCCCTCCTCTGGACTGCGTCCATCCTGTCTATATCCTTGCGGAGATGGGGTCTCCAGAACTGGACGCAGTACTCCAGATGGAGTCTCACCAACTGTCTGTACAGAGGGATAACAACTTCCTGTTTTCTGCTGGTGATGCCGCTACATATCTATCCCAGTATCCCCCCAGCCCTCCCTACTGCCTTCTCACATTGCTTGCCAACCTTAAGGTCATCTGATATGACTACCCCCAGGTCCCTTTCCATTTTGTTGTTGTTACTGCCTCCCCCCATTGTGTACTCTTCCCCTGGATTTTTGTTTCTCAGGTGTATTTTGCACTTCTTTCATTGAATCCAAGCTGCCATACTTCTGACCATTCCTCCAACCTTGCTAAGCCTCTTCTCATCCTTTCCATGCCTCCTTGTGTATCAACCCTGTTGCAGATCTTTGTGTCATCTGCAAATAGGCATACATTTCCTTCCAGTCCCTCTGCAATGTCACCTATAAAGACATTAAAAAGGACTGGACCCATTACTGAACCCTGCGGTACCCCACTAGTAACACCCCTTTCTTCAGAGTGTACTCAGTTTACAATTACCTTCTGTGTTCTGTTGTCCAGCCAATGTTTTACACAGGCTACCACCCTGGGACCCACTCACAGGCTGGTTAATCTGTTTATTAATCTTTTGTGTGGGACTGTGTCAGATGCCTTGCTAAAGTCTAGGTAGGCCACGTCCACAGCCCCCGGGTCTACTACTATGGTCACCCAGTCAAAGAAATCAATTAGACTGTCTGACATGACCTTCCCACTGTGAACCCATGCTGCTTTGGGTCCTGTCCCCCACTGGCCTCTAGGTACTCAACAATTCTTTCCTTCAGAAGTGATTCCATCACTTTCCCTACCACAGAGATCACACTGACAGGTCTGTAGTTTCCTGCCTCTGTCTTGCTCCCACTTTTGTGAAGGGGAATCACATCCGCCTTCTTCCAGTCCTCAGGGACCACACCATCCTCCCATGATTTGTTAAAAAGGGTAGTCAGTGGTGTCACTAGTTCTCCCCTTAATTCTTTTAGAATTCTGGGGTGAATCCTGTCAGGCCCCATTGCTTTGTCCATCTTCAGTTTTAGGAGTTCTTTCAGAACCCCTTCTTCTGTGAAAGGACTAGGATCGACCCCCCTATCCAGAGTGCTTCTTTTAATGGGATCAGGTACCTCCCCCTTCTCCTCTTTTGTGAATACTGAGCAGAGTTATTCATTCAGCATCCCTGCTTTTTCACTGTCCCTCTCTGCCCACCCACCGTCTATTCTATTCAGCCTCACTATTCCTCCCTTTGTCTTTCTATGCTCCCTGATGTACCTATAAAAGGTTTTATCCCCCTTCTTAACAGAGTTGACTATCTTTTCCTCAGTTTAGACCTTTGCTATTCTCATTTCCCTCCCTGCTTCCTTCTGCCTTAACTGGTACAGTTCTCTGTCCTGCTCCCATGTTTCCTTATACTTTCTAAATGCTATCTTTTTCTCTCTAACCTTGCCCACCACCTCTTTTGAGAACCATAGTGGCTTTTTCTTTCATTTTGATTTGCTTCACACAAAGGCTTGTTGCCTCTGTGATGGCAGTTTTGATGTTTCCCCATTGTTGTTCCACCTCTCCTTCTTGCCTGTTTGCTAATGCTTTTCTAACGCACTCTCCCATTTTGCCAAAGTCAGCCCTCCTGACGTCCAGTACCCTTACTTTTGTATGGCTTGACTCTGTAGCTGAGTTTATCGTGAACCACACTGTTGGTGATCACCTGTTCCCAGATGGCTACCCACTTCTAAATCTAAGATCCTCTCACTGGCCCCATTTGAGAGTACGAGGTCTAAGATTGCTCCCTCACGAGTGGGTTCCAAAACTAGCTGTCTGAGGCATTCCCCCTGTAAGGCATTGAGAATGGCCCTGCTCTTGGATGTGGCTGCGGCACATGTGCTCCAGTTAACATCTGGCATAGTCAGGTCCCCAATCAACAGTATCTCCCCTTTCTCTGCCGTCCTAAGGATGCCTCCCATCATATCCTTATCCATTCCTTCCCCGAGATGGGGGTCTGTATACAACCCCTGTGTGGATTGTGGTGCCATTTCCAGTCTCTAAGGTGACCCACAGTGCCTCCTCTCCTCCCTGTTTACTCTTTTGTTCCATTGCTTTTATCCCTTCCCTTACACAGAGAGCTACTCCTCCCCCTCTTCACCCCTCCCTGTCTCTCCTGTAGGTTGTGTACCCTGGTATGTTAACATCCCAGTCATGGTTCTCTGTGTACCATGTTTCTGTGACTGTCACGATATCCAGGCATCCCTCTTCTATCAAGGCCACCAGTTCATGGAGCTTGTTGACCAGACTACAGGCATTGGCACTCATTACCCTCCATTTCTTGATGGCCTTACCCCTTTTTGACCCACCCCTGTCCTTACTGCCTCTGTTGTTTTCTCCATTTACTCCTACCCTTCTTCCTATCGACGTCTCTATCTTGGTATTTACCTCACTTACTACCCTGATTTTTTTTGGGGGGGGGGCTAGGATTTCCCTGCTCCTTTCCAGGGCCTCCCCCCTTGCCTAGTTTAAATGCTTGCCAAGCATTTAAACCTAACACCTAGGATCCTGATTCCCCTCCTGGACAGATGCAGACCATTACGCCAGTATAGGCCTGCAACACTCCAGGTGGACCCCCAGTCCCCAGTGAAGCCAAACCCCTGAGCTCTACACCAGTGTTTCAACCACTGATTGAATCCCATGGTGTGGAGCACCCTAGCCTCACCCATGCCATAGACAGGCAGCACCTCCGAGAAGGTTACTGTGCATGCTACTTGTCTAAGGCCCCTGCCAAACTCCACAAACTCTTCCTACACTGCTCTGATCCCTTTCTCAGCGAGGTCATTTGCCCCTAGGTGGACAATGACATCCTGCTCCCTCCCCGTGCAACTGCTCTGGTGATCCCGAGGATTCGCTCCCTGTCCCTCCAAGCCCTGGTGCCAGGCAGGCACCTAACCTCCCTCTCCCCTTCATCCCCCAGTTCTACCCTCCTAACAATGGAGTGGTAAAAGTACTGTTAAATGCCTTTAGTAAGTTACAAATGTCTGCAGTTTGTTCAGAGGTTAAGGAAACATTCACCTTTCCAGTATCAGCAGTTACAGTTTATTCCAGTCTGTCATAAGCTATATCAATATCTTGTTTCTGGTAAAACTAGCAAAGCAGCCTTTGGTGTTTTTTTCAGCCCATTTCTTCAGGAGGTCATTATGGTACATCTTGGTAGGATTTTTCCTATCGGGGCCTCAATCTCATAGTTAACTGTGCCAGTACGTCTAAGCACTTCCTGGCTCAAAACCTTTTTCTTTTATCGCATGGTCATAATACGCCTTCTGCTGGTTTTGGGCCTCTTCCTGATTACTAAGAGTAATTTCAACATATTTTGCCAGCTTTATTCTCAAGGCACACAAATATGATGTAATAGATTGTTTTTGAGTGGTGTTATCTTCTGATGTTTCTCTTATTACATATAGTGGCCCTCTAGGTTGTCCACCATAAAGCATTTCAAATGGTGAAAAACCTGTTGAGGCTTGTGGCACTTCTCTGTAAGCAAAAAGCAGGTAAGGTAAATATTGGTCCCAATCTTTCCCTTCCCCTTTTACAAACCTTTTTAACATGCGTTTTAGGGTTTGCTTAACTAACAAGGTCCCTTGTTAGTTAAGCGGTGGCCATGATTTATTCTAACTGGCCATCTAAACTACCCAAATTTAACTTTTTAAAACAGCCCCATTAAAGTCAATGGATGATCCCCCCGCTACTCAAATAGTGATGTCACAAAACATGGTAGTGCGGGGGCAGATCAGGGCGGCTCAGTCTAAACAGACGTACCAGGAAGTGGAAGGGATCGGCGTGGCAGAGCTCCACAGAGCAAAAATATGATCCCTTCCCTTCTAAAATGGGGATGTTCTGTAAAGGAATTTTATGAAGGATTTAATTTGGGGGCAGGTAAGGGCTATTTGTGTTTCTTGGGAGGAGATTTCGTAGAGAGCACAATAGTTGCTCTTTAACATATCCAAGGAGACTGGCTGAATTAATTTTAATGCTATGTCTCGGCTGCCAATGACATCTAGGTTAGGAGGAGGTATGGTTGGGTTCCTATAGTAATTGCTTTTTTCTTAAATGAGATAACTGCACCCACGATAAACTAATTTAAAGCAGCAGTGCAACAAAAATGGGCTAAAATTTTACCCCACCTTTTTTTTCCTAATCAATGCCAGATGTCTTCCAGTTTATTTTGGTGGTAAAATTTTCAGTTTTCATTATTTAATAATTTTATAAATATTTTAAAATAATTATTTCTCAAGAAAAAAAGATGGCTGCCTAATTTTTGTACAGAAGTAATACTGAGGACCTGAGGAAGGTAAGAATCCAGACAAAAATGCAAATGTACAGTACACAGCATAGGAAGCATCCAGAAAACCCAAATCAACAGTTCTTCCAATATTTTTCATAACCACAGCAGAAAATTAGCTTTCTGGAATACCTTTTTTCATTGCACTGCTGCTTTAAGATGTTTTTAGTTACATAATTTATTGCATCTGTGTTGGCTAGTGTCCTGCACCCTATCAGAGTCCAAGATTGAGAAAAGTATGAAAGTTTTATAGTATTTATGGAGCCTTAATCTCCAATTCATTTAAAAAATGTCTCTTATGTGACGGAGAGTGTGCTGCCAAGGGTCCCATTAAATTAGTTTTTGTCTTCTCTTAAGCATCTAAACATTTAATTTATACAGCCTTATGAGGATAGCCTACCTGATATAAACACGCCACTGTGCCAAGGAAAAATGCAACAACATAGCTAAAATCTTCTGCTTCATTCTAGAGGAAGACAAATAAATTGTTAGAAGTGAAAACATGAAAAAGCTCTGTTAATTCAAGGTACAAATTAGACATTTTTTCCAGTTTTTTTTTTTTTTCCTAAGTGAATTTAGTGCTTGTGAAAGGTGCTGGACTGACAGCACTGGAACCTGAAGTCCTCTGCTTACCCACATGACAGGTACAGCACAGGTGATCATAATGCAAGCTTCCCCACACTGTCCCACCAATGTGCCTCAACCCCGCCATAAAAGGACCTCCATGTAGTTGAGAGAGTAGCTTAGATTCCATGCCCATTCAATCCTCGGCCTCTCATGTGAGGCTGCCAATAAGAGTGTCAAAGCAGTGCCAACTGTGTTGGTGGTTCTGTGATGTGGACATCTGCCCACTGGGAACTGGACTGAGACCACCACAACTCATTTTACATAGGCCACGGACAGCCCTTAGGTGATACTGACTTTCGGCCACTACCGACCTGTGCTGGATTTAATTCAGTGACCTAGAGGTGAAAGGTTCCTTAACCCGCTACCAATCCACTAAGCCATCCAGTTCCCCTGACAAGGAATTTCTTCCTTGACCCTGCATTTTGTTAAAATGTAACAAATGCCATAGTCAAGCCTACACTAATATCCCTTGTTAAACAAAGGAAGAAGAGAAGGTACAGATACATTTCTTTTTTAAAACGTTATTTTTATTTCAACATACTGTAAACGGCACAAGTGAGGTTCTACACCCAATGAATTAAGGTACAATAATCATAGCTAAAGTCAAGCACATTTCAGTATTACAGCTCACATTCTGAATTTCTACCGGTAGCAAGCCAACTGATCAAAGTTTTCCAAATTCAGATAAAATAAATGGACGCCTCAAAAGACTAGGTCCAGGCCACTCCAGATCCACACTTAAGTCTCCATTCCCTCCGTTAGAGAGCAAATGTTCCCCAAAGATCCCCCCTCTCTAAAGCTACTTAGAGCCATCAAGGAACAAATGACTCATCAATCTTGGAGATCTAAATAACACCCAAGCCTGTCACTTGATCTCAAACTGTGGCTATCAACCGTTACACCGCGCAATAAGGCACTCAAGGATATACATGTCATTTAATATCTGATGCCACTGAGTGCATGCTGGAGTGAGGGGTTGTCTCCAAAAGCGAGTAACTGCCTTCTTGGTCACCAAAATATATAAATTAAAAAGGGAGCCTCGAGGTATATGAAAATCTGTGGGTGGTACCGAAAGAAGGACCAGTTCTGAAGTCAGTACCACTTTAGCTTCCACAAACACTTTCAAAGTATCCGCAACCTGTTATCAAAAGGAAGTTGGCCCCGGGCAGGTCCAAAATACATGGATACATTTTTGATTACCCTGAATTAAATACAGATCCATACATGAAATATAGACTAAAGTATGGGGTGGTGTGTGTAATGAGAAGTTTATACACACACACACACACACACACACACACACACACACACACACAGTGTTAGATGGTACATAAACCCCGAGAGTGAAGCTTGAGGGGTTTGTGAAAGCATCTAACACCAAGGGTGTGTGCAAACCAAGTTTAAACACCACTCCATGTTTTATTTTTATTTTATATAATTGCTGGGTTTTCCTTTTTTGCCACAGCAATTATATAAAACAAATAAGATGTTCCTATGCAGCTGCGGTCCAGTTTGATCATGCAGTCCGTGGTCTTGTCTGTTTATTTTAGTTTTTGTATTGCTGGCCCAGTGGCGCAGAGGGTTGACGCGCCGGACGCCACAGCTCGTGCCATGCCGGCAACCTGCATTCGAGAATGAGTGCTGGTCACAGGGGGTTGGCAGGGAGGAGAAGGATTGAGCATCTGGAGGACAGCTCTCCTTCTCTGGGAAGGGGGGTGCTCGGCAGTCAGTGCTAGCCTGGCCCCTAGCAGTGGCTGAGGACTGGCGCACTGACGCCGCAGATGGGGGACAGGAACGCGGGCGACGCCAGTGAAGGGGCACACGCAACGCGGTGTGCACCGCTACTCACCGTACGCGCCACCCTGACAAAGGAAAAATGGAAAAAGCAGTGCCCCACAGAGGATGAAAGGGGAGCTCGCAGGCCCTGCACCTGGCCAGTCATGGCACAGGAACACTAGATCTGGTCTCTGAGGAGTGGGCCCCCCCTCCGACTCCACCGGGGGTAAGCCCTGGGGCAACTACTGTGCCGGCTGGTGGACACCGGGGTGACGGGGCTGGGGCTCCCTCAGATTGTTAGGGCTGTGGGAGCAAGGAGCATACATAATTAAAAGAAAAGGTTTTTGTATTGGCTTCTTTCGGCTGGCAGCCGAAATGTAAGTTTTTTTTATCCAATGGTACTTGATTTTGTTTTCTTCATTCACTTACCGCCAAGTCTGAGTGGCGGTTCAGTCTCTAGGGGACGACAGAGCAGTCAGCAGTTCAAATGGAAGAGATGCAGTTGGCGAATGCCCAGATCGAGGGAAACTGTGCACATGTTTGCCGTAATAAACACTCCTTTATTATGGCAAATTACACCATGGTTTCCCTATGGGAAAAAGGAAGATCCAGTTATTATATTGAAAATATAAACTGCATAACTGCAACACTGGTATAACATGGAAACAACACAGGGTCTACCTACAAATTTTCAGCTCAGATGACAAAGGAGTGACAGTGCCAAGGCTCTCCATACTAATTCACTAGTATGGTGGATCCGTATGCCAACGCTGCAGTGACATTTTTATACCGAAATACATTACAGCTTCAAGTCGCTGTTGCCGCTGTAATATACCCGCGGGACCCAGGCACTGCTTTCTCCGGGGTTTGCCCCCCCTCCCCGAATCAACTCCGACCTGGAGTTGATAATCTATAGTTACTGGGGGTAAGGGAGGCGGGGTACAGGGGCCAAAGCCCCCCAAAATAAACAGACAATTTCCAGCAGGATTTATGCCGACTGCAACTTGCGGTCGACATAAATCTGTCACTGTCATATCGACACAAAGTTGTCGATGCCGTGTCATGGATCCTGGTAGATACATTGTGGAAGACCTTAATGACCTAAGCTCAAATGCCAGCCCTGCAGGGCATGGTTGCACTGCCAAGGTGTTGCTAAGACAAGACTCTCAGAAATGTGTCACTACTGCTGCTCTTAAACAGTGTTGTAGGTCAACCCAGCCTTTTACATCCTTCAAAGAAAGTTACTTACCAGTAACTCTTGATCTTCTAGTGTCCCTCCTCCACAGAGCCACACTCTTTGGTCTTAGGGACATAGGCAACAGGATTCTGTAGGAATCAAACCTTTTGGACACATGGTGCTGGCGTGCATTCCCCTATATAACTAGGGGCAACACTTCCCATCGTGTCAGTATGTTTCCCCCCAGAAGAAAAGGTAAAATAAAGAAACAGTTTAATAAAGAACCCCAAATAAGTAGCTGAAAGAAGTAGTGAGAAAAAAACAGAAAAAATGATGGGCCATCTGATGGCCCACTGGGTAAAGCGTCACACTCTCATGCTAGCAACTTATGTTCAGAAGCAAGCCGGACAGATGGGGGGGGGGCTGTTGAGGGATGGACACCAGTTTATGCCCCACTAGCGGCCCCTGCTGTGGTCCAGGGAGCTTGCCTCCTCAACACAGAGCATTATGTGTGAACATGGACTTTAGGGGTGCTAAGGGGAGAAAACAAACAGAAAAATCTTATGAGCAATGGCTGCCATTCATGTCGGTGCTGGTACCCTCAAATCCCACATTGTGAGAGAAGCTCGGCTAGACTGGGGACCAACCTGGAGGGGTAAGAGCCTATATAGGAGTGATGGCCTGCATCCATTTGCGAGAAGACCTGCAGTCCTCGAAGGATTGTTTAAATGTTAAAAAAGTTGGGGGAAAAGTCACAGCAAAAAGGAAAAGGGGTTGGGGTAGCAGGCAGAATAGTAGTAAAGCATAGAAGGCCATGTATGAAAATGCTAGCAGTCTAGGAAATAAAATTCCGGACACAGATGCCATCATGGCAGAGGCAGACCTTGATATTGTAACCATTACTGAGTCGTGGTGCTCAGAAAACCACAAATGGGACATGACCATATCAGGCTATATTCTTTTCATGAAGGATAGGATGGGGAGGAAGGGTGGTGCTGTATGCAAGGGAGGATATCAAAGTGACAAGAGACACGGGGGGATGGAGGGGTTGGAAGTACTGTGGGCCCCCTGGAGACAGCAGCCAGAGCCACTATTCACACTGGCGTGATTCTACAGACCTCCAACACTGGGAAAGAAAATGGATAAGGCACTATTCGAAGTCGTTAGCACAATGGCAGAAAATGGAGAAGTGCTGCCGATGGGGGGACTTCAAGCTACTGGATATAGCTTGGAGCCTCCCAGCTGTAGCTTTGGCTAGAAGAAGGAATACCCTGGACTCCTGTTGGGGGTGTTTCCCAGGCAGCTAGTCAGGAAGCACACCTGTGATGGGGCAATACTGGAGCTGTTGCTCACTAACAGAGACAGTATTGCAGATGTCAAGGTGGGAGGCCACCTGGGGACTAGTGATTACTGTACAGTGTGGTTCAACATAAGGACAGCAGTGGAGGCAAACCACATGAGGACAAGGGTCCTAGACTTTAGAAAGGCAGATTTTTAAAAAAATGTGTAAATGCCTCAGAGATGACCTAGTGGGGGTGGGGTGGAGGAACAGTGGGCTACGTTATGGGAAGGCACAGTGATGGAACAACCTCTGCACAAAGGAACTGAGCAAAAATGAGATTAAAAAAAAAAAAAAAAAGAGGCCAGTATGGTTCTCAAAGGAAGTGGCTGAAAAGATAAAGACTAAAAGGGTAGTAGTAGTCAAGGGGACACAGAAGGAAGAGGACAGGGAGGTGTATCAGGAGAAGCAGGGAAAGCAGTGAGGAATGGTGCAAACTGAGGAAAGAACAGCCCAAGGGGTAACTAAAAGGGACAAGACATTTTTTTACATATGCAAGTGAAAAGAGGAAAACTAAGAGAGGGATTGTGAGGTTAAAAAGGGAGGGGGGGACTATGCAGAGGAAGATCAGAAAACAGCAGATATAATTTTGTTCAGTCTTCAGAGAGGAAATGGAAGGGGATTGGCCACATCAAAGCAGCAGGAGCACTGGGAGAAGGGAGGCAGACACAAGTACTTTTACAGAGGACAGAGCCCTGAAGGGACTCGCAAATCTGAAAGTGGACAAAGCTGTGGGGCCAGTCAAGCTACATACTGAAGTACTGCGCAAGCTCAGGGACATACTGTCTGCACCTCTGACAGCCCTATTCAACAACTCAGTGGAAATGGGAGTGGCTCTGTAGGACTGGAGAACAGATGTCTTGTCTCATAAGAGCAGTAGAAGGCAGGAGGCTGACAACTATAGGCCAAACAGTCTGACATTGGTGGTGGGGAAGTTAATGGAATCACTGATAAAGGAAAGGACTGAGAGTATCCTGAATCCAGCTGGTTACAAGACCAGTGGCAGCATCGATTCATGGAGTGGGGAGTCATGTCTGCCAAGTCTGATACATTTCTTTGACTGGGTGACCAGAGAAATAGATCAGGGTGCAGCAGTGGGCATGGCCTACTTAAGAGTTTAGTAAGGCTTTCAACACTGTTCCGCACAGAAGACTCAAAAGGAAACTGGGCACCTCAGGGATGGGTCATAAGGTGGTAAACTAGTAAGAAATTGGTTAAGGGATTAGCAATAGAGGGTGGTGGTAAACATAGTTCACACTGGGGAAGAGAATATGACCAGCAGGGTGTATCAGTACTGGGACCAGTCCTCCTTAAGTGACACTGCAGATGAGCTGGTTGGGAAAGTACGCCTCTTTGCGGATGACACCAAAATCAGCAATAGGGTGGACACTCCTTTGGGTGTAGAAAAAATGTTCAGAGACCTGAGAAAACTCGAAGAGTGGTCAAGGGCATGGCAGCTGGGTTTCAATGCGAAAAAGTACAAACTCATACATTTAGGGCACGGTAACCCAGGGGCGGAGTACAAAATGCGAGAAGAGGCATTGATGGCTATGAAACAGGAATGTAACAAGGCACTTGGTAGGACCAATGGGATGCTGGTGTGCATTAGGAGGGGCATCACCAGCAGAAGAAAGGAGGTGATGTCACCACTGTATAGCTCACTGGTGAGATCCCACATGGAGTACTGCGTCCAGTTCTGGAAACCACATCTCAGGAGACAAGACAGAGTGGAGGCTGTCCAGACGAGGATGATGACTGAAATGGTGCTGGGGCTGCATCAGAAGCCCTATGAGTAGAGATTGGGTGAACCTCAGGGAGGGGGGGGGACATGACAGACAGTTACGTAAGAACTTAACGTAACAGCAGACCTCCGAGAGAGGTTCCTGCAGTAGGTCTTCACAAGTAGGACTGCACCCCCTGGTGTCAGGACCGCACAGCAAACCTGTATCTAGCAATCATCAGCGGGGGACTGCCCCCAGTGTCAGGTGGCGGACGTCAGTGTGACTATATACAGGGGCGGTCCCCTGCCCACCCTCCAGTTCTCTTGCCGGAGACCTCGGAAAAAGAAGCACGAGAAAGGAGTGAAAAACTCCTAGGACCCTGAGCCCTGAATAAAAACAAAGCCCTGGGAAAGGAAGAAAGAAGAAAAAATACAGGAGCTGGGGGAAGGCGGGAGGGAATTCGAGACCTACTGCAGGAACCTCTCTCAAAGATCCACTGTTACAGTAAGTTCTTGCGTAACTGTTGTATCTTACTTCAAGAGGGTTCCTGCAGTAGGTCTTCATTAAGTAGGACTCAGTACCAAGCAGTCAACTAAACAGAAGGAGTTGGAGACTAGGCTCCGGGAGGAGGAAAATGTCTGCCAACAACAGATCTGCTCATGACAGGAGTCCTTGTAGGACTGTTAAACCAAACCCAGCTCTGCACCTAGAAGCAATGTCCAGGCTGTAATATTTTGTGAAGGTGTGGACAGAGGACCAAGTGACCGCTGCGCAAATGTCTGCAGTGGACATGTTTCTGAGAAAGGCAGTGGAAGTGGCTACTCCTCTAGTCGAGTGGCCCTTGACTTCCCCTAGAAGGGGTTTCTTGTATTTCTGGTAAACATACGTAACACAGTTTGCCAGCCACCTTGACAAAGACTGTTTGGAAATTGCCTTGCCCAGACACTTAGGAGCAAAGGCAATAAACAACTGATCCAACTTTTGAGCCTCCTTAGTCCTTGAGATGTAACATCTCAAACTCCTGTGCACATCAAGTGTGTGCAGTAGATACTCCCCCTGTTGGAGTACTCTGGGTAATACACCGGCAATTTGACATTCTAGTTTAAGGTAAACTCCAAAACAACCTTTGGAATAAAGGAAGGGTTAGTCTGCAGAGCCACCCGGCCTCTGTGGAAAATGAAATAAGGCTCCTTACAAACTAGGGCCTGAAGCTCCTAAACTCTTCGGGCTGAAGTAACAGCAGCTAAAAAGAGCATTTTCCACGATAGGCAACACATGTCACAACTTGCTGCCAGCTCAAAGGGGGCAAAGTAAGCTTTTCTAAAATAAAATTAAGATCCCAGGAGGGAACAGGATTCCAGACTGGAGGTTTGAGATGAAGGATCCCCTTCAGGAAGGTTCCAGAAACCTCTAGCTGAGCTAGGGTTTTGCCCTCCACCAGAAGGTGATAGGCTGAAACTGCAGAAAGATGGGCCTTCACAGAAGAATAACTGAGGTCCGAATCAGACAGGTGCAAGGGGTACTCAAGGATCTGGAAGGCCGAGCAAGAGAAAGTGTCTATGCCTTTGGCTGCGGCCCAGATCGAAAATCTCTTCCACTTCATAGCATACGTGGACCTAGTGGAGGGTTTTCTGGCCTCCACTAGGACCTGAGCGACACTGTTATAGACACCAAAGCATGATACAGCTATGTCCAAAGGTGCCACGCATGCAGGTGAAGTGACTTGAGGCTGGGATGTACCAGGGTGCCCTGCTCCTGGGACAGGTCATGAGAGAGAGGTAGTGGTACCGGGCATTCCAACACCAGCTGCTGTAGCAGTGGAAACCATATCTGCCAAGGCCACAGAGGGGCTATGAGGATCATGTGTGCCCCCTCTGCCTGTAGCTTCAGCAGAACCTTCCGCAGACTAGGAAAGGGAGGGAAAGCCTACAGAAATCTCCCTGTCCAGGTTAGACATTGTGTCTTGCCAAAAAACACCACGCCCGGGAACGAGCGAGCAAAAGCTGGGTAGTTTTGCATTGTATGGGGAGGCAAAGAGGTCTACTTCTGTCTGACCCCACTGTAGGAAGAGATCTTCCACTACCTCCAGCTTTAGCTCCCACTCGTAAGCCCGAGCGACTGAGCAGCTGAGACTGTCTGCCAGGATGTTGTGAACACCTGGAACATGGACTGCTGTCAATGACAGGCTGTGTTGAACAGCCCAGTACCACACCCACATCGCCTCCCTGCATAGGGGATACGACTGGGTGCCTCTCTGTTTGTTGATGTACTAGACCATTGCCATGTTGTCGGTCTGGATGAGTGGTGTTCCTGGAACTAAGAGGGACTGAAATGCTTGGAGAGCATAGAGTACTGCTCTTGTCTCCAGAATGCTGATGTGCAGATTCTCCTCCAGGGAAGACCATGTCTCCTGGGTCCGATGGTCTCCCAGGTGGGCTCCCCAACTATGATTCGAGGCGTCCGTCATGAGAGTCATGGAGGGGGGCGGACAGTGGAAAGGAACCCCCAAAGAAAGGCTGGAAGGGTCCTGCCACCAGAGAAGATCCCTCTTCAGACTGCTGGAGACTAGAACCATGTGGTCCATGTCATCCAAGCGCCGATCCCATTGGACCTAGAGGGACCATTGGGTCATCCTCATATGTAGTCTGGCCAAAGGGACTGTGGGCACGGCAGTCACCATTAGAAACAAAAGTCGAAGGATGAAGCACACTGTGGTCCAATGAGAAGAGGCCACCAGTGCTACTTGGAGATTAGGTTTCCACTCTGTCCGTAGGAAGGAAGGCCCTGCCCTGGACCATGTCCAGCACCGCTCCTATGAATTGGAGGCGCTGGGAGGGTGAAAGCTGAGACTTGGGATAACTGACCATAATGCCAAGTCTGAAGAACAGGTCCAGGGTGAAGGAAAGGGAATCCTTCAGACTGTCCTGGGAGGGAGCTGAAATCAGCCAGTTGTCCAGGTATGGGAACACGTAAATCAATCAAAAAGCTATGCAGAAAAGGAAAGGCGGTCATCGTGGGGGATTTCAACTTGCCGGGGGTTGACTGGGGCATTCCAGTCACCTCCAGTGCTACGGAGCAAGTGCTCCTGGACGCAGTCCAGGAGGGTCTCCTGACACAGTTGGCTGTTGTACCTACTAGGCTAAAGAACACTTTAGATCTGGTATTGTCGAACAGGGAGACAGTGAGGGAAATGAAGGTAGAGGATCCACTAGCCGACAGTGATCACCAAACGGTGTAGTTTAATATCACGATGTGCGGGGAGCCAGAGAAAACAGCTACTCGGGTGGTAAACTTCAGGGGGGCGGACTTTGGGAGGATGCAGGAAGTACTGAAAGGGAAACTGGAGGGCATAAGGCAGGAGACGAACGTGGAGCAGAAATGGGATATTATTACTTGGGGGGTTACAGAGGCAACAGAAGCCTGCACCAAGGCACAGAGTAAGAGGAGCAGATCAAGAAAACCATGCTGGTTGAACAGCAAGGTTGTGGAAGTGGTGAGGGCAAAACGAGTGGCGCACCAGAGGTTTAGGAGGATGAGGAAGGAAGTGGACAGGGAGGAATATGCAAGATGGTCCAGGGAGGTGACCAGAAAAGTGAGAGAAGCCAAGGCCCAGAGGGAGCTGAGATTAGCACAGGGAATTAATTTGGGGGGGACTTTTTCAGATACATCAGGGAGAAAAGGAAGTGCAAGGAGACAATAGTGAGGATAAAAAAGGGTGGGGAGTGGACGGAAAAGGGGGGAGGAGCAGGCAGAAGCACTGAATGAATACTTTTGCTCAGTGTTCACAGAAGAAAGGGGGGACCATTACCAGCATGGGCTGGGAGGGTGGGGACAGGGGGAGAGGAGGCAACAGATGGAAGAATTGAGGCAAAGAGAGTCCTAGAGAGACTGAGAGCACTGAAGGTAGACAAGGCACCAGGGCCGGATGGTATCCACCCCAGGGTGCTGAGGGAGATGGCGGAGGTGTTGGCGGAGCCACTGGCAGATCTGTACAGCACCTCACTGGAGTTGGGATGTGTGCCAGTGGACTGGAGGATGGCACATGTAGTACCATTACACAAGAACGGGCCAAGGGATGAACCGGGTCATTATCGTCTGGTAAGTCTCACCTCTGTAGTGTGCAAACTCATGGAAACGATACTAAAGAAAAGACTGGTGTCCTACCTGGAGGACAATGGCCTCCAGGATGTGAGGGAGCATGGGTTTGTTTCAGGGAAGTCTTGTCAAACTAACCTCATACAATATTATGACTGGGTGACAGGTGAGCTGGATAAGGGTCATGTGGTGGATGTTCTTTACTTGGACTTCAGCAAGGCCTTTGATTTGGTGCCTCATGGGTGGCTTAGGGGGAAGCTAACTGGTATAGGGGTAGGGGCAAAAATGATAAACTGGATTACAACTGGCTGAGTGGCAGGCTGCAATGGGTGGTGGTGAGAGGGGAGCTCTCAACTCCAAGGCCGGTGATGAGTGGGGTGCCACAGGGCTCTGTGTTGGGGCCAGTATTGTTTGGGCTCTTCATATCGGACATTGCACACGGGGTGGTGAGCAAGGTAAGTATGTTCGCTGAAGACACCAAAATCGGAGCAGTGGTGGATGGAGAGGAGGATGGAAGCAGCTGAAGGGGGACTCACGCAAGCTAGAGGAGTAGTCAGAGAGGTGGCAGCTGGGGTTCAATGCAAAGAAGGTTGCGTACTTTGGGGTGAAGAACCCAAGGAGAGAATACTGGCTGGGGGGAGGTTAAGCTGGGGATCACTGAGGAGGAGAAGGACCTAGGGGTATTGATAACAGGGACCATGAACAACACTGCCCAGTGCAGGAGAGTGGCTGCATAAGCAAACAAAATGCTGGGGGGCATAGCGAGGGGGGTTTCGTCCAGGCGAAGAGGTGTGATTTTGCCCCTCTACAGGTCACTAGTAAGGCCGCAATTAGAGCACTGTGTGCAGTTTTGGAGGCCATACCTAAAGCGTGATATCAGGCTACTGGAAGAGGTGCAGAGGAGGGCAACAAAGATGATATGTGGAATGGAGGGGAGAGACTATGACAGCAGGCTGGGAGACCTGAATATGTACACCCTGGAAGACAGATGGGACAGGGGGGACATGCTAGAGACATTCAAGTATTTGAGGGGAATCAGTAAGGAGGGGGAGGGTTACCAGGGGGCATGGGCTAAGAATAGAGTGGGAAGATTTAGGAAGGAAATGAGGAGACACTATTTCACAGAGAGGGTGGTAGCAAAATGGAACGCCCTACCAGAATGGGAGGTATCATGTAAATCTGTGAACAACTTCAAAAGGGTATGGGTTGAGACGCTGGACGCCACACCTTGAACCACACTGGCGACCCGGGTTCGGGAACAGACTCAGGCGCCAGGGGTCAGCAGGGGAAGGGGTAGGATTGAGCGTCCATAGGACTGCTCTCTCCTGGGGTGGTTAGACGATGATCGCTTGCAGCGCTCTCCGGTGGAGACCGGGAGCACAGCAGAGGGATCGCATTAAGGGGAACACCACAGAAAAATGGAAACATCGTTCTGGGAACTGGCCGGATGACGGCTGCCAGCCCCGGACACCTCTGAAGACTCCCAGGAAGCCACGGAAAGCCTCAGCAGCACCCGGGACCGAGGAAAAATAGTGCGCCGGTCTTCTCCCCACCGGTGCCTCCCCCCTCGGAAGAGAGGGACCCACCCGTTATAGGGTTATGCCGGGCTATCCCGAGGATGGCTGCAGATCTGAGGTAAGGTGGCTTGGGGGAGATAGTAGGAGGATGTCTGAGGGTCATGGTAGCCCGAAGGAGAGGCAGCTCCAGAGCACAATGGGGGTATAAATAGAACAACAAAAAAAAAGGGCATGGGACGGGGAACAGGGGAGAGTGAGGGTGGAGGAGGTGGGGTGTTGTAGTGGGACGACAAAGGGGAAGGGGTGGGACAGCTGCAAACTAGGGGTCTTGGCTGCACACTCGAGCAGACTTAGACAAACCGGGTGGGTCTGTTTCTGCTGGCACATTCGTATGTTCATCAATTCCCTTGTGACGCAAGGTTGCCGCCACTACCACCAGGCACTTGGTAAAAACTTGAGGTGCCAAGGAAAGGCCAAAGGGAAGGGCCTTGAACTGAAAGTGCTCCTCCTGGAAGGAGAATCTCAGAAAGCGACAGTGGCCTGGCAGGATTGGGATATGCAGATATGCATCCTGCATATCCAGGGAACACAGCCAATTGTTTAGTTGATGCAGGGGCAAGAGCCACTGGAGGGTTAACATGCGGAACCTCTTGTATTCTACGAAGAGGCTTGAGCATGCAGAGATCTAGGATGGGCCTTAGATCTTCCGTCTTTTTAGGCACTGGGAAGAAGTGGGAGTAATAGCCCCTTCCTATTTGCCCTGGAGGAACCCGCTCTATGGCTGATTTTTGCAGCACAGCTTGGATTTTTTGTAGGACAAGGTTGTGCTGTCCTGACGAGTAATGAGACCTGCCCGGAGGATTGCTCGGGGGTCTGTCCAGAAACTCTATGGAGCGACCTCTTGTAACCAGTTGAAGAACCCACGCGTCTGCCGTTCTAGCCTTCCACCCTTCCAGGTGGAGGTTGAATCTTCCCCCTCACTGGTTCCTCCACAAGGCGGAGGAGCCCCTTAAATCAGGATGCAGAGGGGAGGGGTGCCTTGCCCCCGCTGGCTGCTTTTGGGAAATTAGCCTGGGGGTCTGTGCACTGGAACCAGTGGCACGATGCTTGTTCTGGCATCGGCCCTGGTTCTGTGTTCCATTTCTGCTGGGGGCGATGAACGTTCTGCTTGGGTTTCTGTCCCAAGCGGTATAGAGCAGACATCCTCAAGGGATTTGCCGCTCTCTTGCAGTTCAGTGATATCATCTTTGGCATCGCCCCCGAACAGAACTGGACCCCTGAAGGGGACGTCCAGAAGGGTGTTTTGAACATCTTGTGCCAGCCCTGCAAGACGAAGTCAGGCCAGGCGCCTAAGACAAACTCCCATAGCTGTGCAATGGGCCACCGAATCGATGGAGTTGTACGTGGCTCACAAAGCATGGCGGCATGAAGAATTGTTTCGTCTGATTTTTGCAAGACGCTTGTTCCTGAGGTGTTCATCAGGAATTGCCTGGATATCCTTCTCCAAGTTGGAAAAGGCAGACTTCTGAAAGGCCACCATGTGTGCTATGTAGTTGAGAGAACATATGGCGCAGGTAGAGGAAGTATAGACCTTGCGGCCATATTGGTCCATCTGTTTTGGCTCCTTTCCGGGAGGGGAGGCACTGAGGTGTTTAGGCTGGGCTGACCTATCCTATGTGGCTGTTATGACGATAAGAGTCCGCCTTAGGCTATACAGTTAGGTGGCAAACCCCTTCTGGGGGGTGATAAGTCCTGTCAGCTTTCTTAGAAACTGCAGGAATAGATGAAGGTTGCTGCCAAATAGTAGATGTGAGATCTTCATGCGGCCCTGTCCATGGAGGGATAGAGAGGGGTCTGCATTAGTGAGGTCCAGATGTTCCGCTAGTCTTTTGCGCTTAGGGTCCATTTCCTGGGATGCCCAGCTGCAGGCCAATTGAATGGACCAGAGGAGTTCCGTGAATGATGGATCCGCAGGTGGTTATTTTGGCGATTCCTTTGGCCGAAGCTCTATAGGGGAGTGGGGTTCTGAATGATCCCCACCCCCCTCGAGTAGGAGTCCCCTTGAGAATCTGAACATCTGGAACTGCCTCCACGACTCTGACTCCTAGAGGAATCCCTGCCAGGTGACTACCCGTGTCCCTGTCCAACATTCTGCCAGAAGGGGAAGTGCTACCTGGTGGAACCCTATGGGTTGGGGAAACCGTGATGACAAACTGGGGTTGTCAACTCTTGGAGGAGTTGGGACTTGGCTTCTTTCCACCAAACTGGGATAGATTCCTGGGGCTCTGGCTGAGGAGGTGGAGGCGGTGGATAGCCTGGGTATCCCATAGAGTATGAGGGGTAGCCAGGTGGTTGGTACCAGTAAGGATACTGGTGGCAGATAAAACTGGCCTGGCCCAGCATCGGGTACCATGGCGTCAGAGGCATGTAACCCGGGGGTAATGGGGGAACTGTGGTGGCACGTAGTCGGGGTAGTATTTTGTGGGACCCGATGGATGAGGGGCGAAAGGCCCAGAGGGTGGCAGCGCTCTGTCGGTAGGCTCGGGTTACAGGAGGAACTCATAGAAACATAGAAACATAGAAACATAGAAGTTGACGGCAGATAAGGACCGCAAGGCCCATCCAGTCTGCCCATTTCTTTTTCTACCTTATAAATGTACCATCGGCCTTTGCTCTGTCAGTGTCCTATCTATTCATAGTCATTTGTATTGCTCCCTTATGCCTATCCCATGCCTGTTTGAAGCCCTGCACTGTATTCATAGCCACCACTTCTTGTGGTAAGCCATTCCATGCATCTACCACCCTTTCTGTGAAAAAGAATTTCCTCACATTCCCCTTAATCGGCCTCCTCTAATCTCATGCTGTGTCCTCTTGTCCTGCTATTTTTCTTATATTTAAACATGTTAGACTCTTTCACCTTGTTTATGCCCTTAAGGTGTTTAAATGTCTCGATCATATCACCTCTCCCTCCTTTGCTCAAGGGTATACATATTGAGCTCGTTAATCTGTCCTTATATGTCTTCTGATGCAGTCCCTGCACCATTTTGGTTGCCCTTCTCTGACTGCCTCAATTTGGTTAATGTCCTTGTGAAGGTGTGGCTCCAATACTGCACGCAGTACTCCAGATGGGGCCTAACCAATGTCTTGTACAGAGGATTATTACCTCCTCTTAATGACTCTAGATACCTCTACTATCACACCCTAACACCCCCTAGCCTTACCTACTGCTTTAGAGGTCTGCTTGATGATTTTAGGTCATCAGTGATGATGATGCCCAAGTCTCTTTCTTCCTTTGTGACTGCTAGCAACTCCCTCCCAGCCTATAAGTGGCTTCAGGGTTTTCTTCCCTGTGCATGATTTTGCACTTCTTTGCATTAAATCCCAGTTGCCACTCTTCTGACCATTCTGCTAGTTTATCCAGATCTCTTCTCATTCTGCCCACCCCATCTGGATCATCTACTCTGTTGCAGATCTTGGTGTCATCTGCAAACAGACAAGCCTTACCCTCTAGTCCATCTATGAGGTCACTAATGAAGATGTTGAATAGGACTGGCCCCAGGACTGATCCCTGAGGTACCCACTTGTGACTTGCATCTCTTCTGACTGTATACCATTTACCACCACTCTCTGTTTTCTGCCAGTCAACCAGTTTGCCACCCAGTTGACCAACTTCTGACCCACCCCGAGCCTACCTAGCTTATTTATCAATCTTCTATGTGGAACAGTGTCAAAAGCTTTGCTGAAGTCAAGGTAGGCACATCAACTGCTCCCCTTGGTCCACCACTTGGTTACCCAGTCAAAGAAATCTATGAGATTAGTTTGACAGGACCTTCCTTTGTAAACCCATGCTGTCTTGGATCCTGTGCCCCTATGGATTCCAGGTGTTGCACTATCCTTTCCTTAAGGAGTGCCTCCATAATCTTGCCCACTACTGAGGTAAGACTGACCGGTCTGTAGTTCCCCGCCTCCTCCCTGCTACCACTCTTGTGGAGGGATCACATGAGCCTTTCTCCAGTCTTCTGGGACCTCTCCTGTGCTCAGAGACTCACTAAACATCCTGCTAATGGCTCTGCCAGTTCCTCCTTTAGCTCCTTACACCTGGGATGTATGCCATCAGGTCCCATTGCCTTATCCACCCTGAGCTTAGCAAGCTCTTGTAGGACCCTTTCTTTTGTGAAGGGAGTAGTGCTCACCTCCCTCCCCTCTGTGTCCATGATGCTGAGCTGTGGGCCTGCCCTACCTTCTCTTCAGTAAATACTGAGCAAAAGTATCTATTTAGGATAGATGCCTTTACAGGGTCCTCCTCCTCACATGCTCCCTTTTCTCCATTAAGCTTAGCAATACCCCTCTGGACTTTCTCCTTTCACTAATGTATCTATAGAAAGTCTTGTCACCTTCTTTACTGTTCGTGCTAGTGTTTCCTCAGTTTGGGACTTTGCCTGCCTTACTGCCTTACCTGCTTCCCTTAGGGCAGTTTGGTATGCCTCCCTATCTTCATCCCGCTGTGTTCCCTTATATTTTCTGAAGGCCAGCCTTTTGGCTCTGACCTTTTCTGCTACTATATTTGAGAACCAAAGTGGTTTCCTTCTTCTTTTGCACTTCCTTTTCTGTCTAACACAACTCCTGAAGGTCCAGGGAGGTGCTCTTGTTGTCAGAGCTGAAGGAACCTGGACCATGTTCTTTGGAAGATGATCTGGCGAATGACCTGGCGTCGACGGCCAGAAGGCGCCCAAGGGCGGGACTGAGACGGGTGATGGAGTAAGTCAAAGAGGACCCCCATCGATGGGTCTGCCGGGGAGGCAGGCATCTCGATATGGAGGCCCGACGTGAGAGGTTCCTCCTGATCAACCACGCTCGAAGCCCGGGAAACTGGGGAGAACAGGGCGTCAGGCAGGGTCAGTGGGTCCTGGAAGGAAGAACCCCTGCGGGACTTGTGGGAACCTGTGAGCTCGCTCTGCGTGATGTCGGGGACCACGAGGGAGTCCAACGGGAGAGCAGACGCCACGCGGTCCGTGGGCGAGCCGGCGACCAACTTAGAGGCGACAGTCTGGCGGGCGTCGGAGGAGCCGACGTCCGATTTACAGACTGTGGTCGGGCTGACAAAAGCTGGGAGGCTGGAGTTGGGCTGAGTGACCAAGGCTGAGCGCCTGGCAGAGGAGCCAGAGGGTGACTCACTGGCCGAGCTTGCGACAGGCTCCGAAACTACTACCTCCGAAGAAAAGACCCTTGACTGCCCACTGACCTCGTTGGGGGGTGGGGGGGTGCAAAGGCGTCTAATCTGCCGGAGCAGAAGAAGACCCAGGAGGTGGGGTACTCACTGGGGTGGGGGCCCCACCCGATGTGGTGTCGGCTGTCTGCCGGCTTTTCCTCAAGGGAGAACGAATCCGCTCCCGGTGTTTCTCCTTCCCCTTTTCTCTGGGGCAGACGAAGATGATCATTCCTGCAGCTCCTGGAGCTTTTTCCATCGATGCCAGGCATTGTTTTAATAAATGGGCATCAAGGGTCCCCTGGCGAAGGTGCGCGTGGTCTGGTTGAAGGACTGACAGATTTGGCAATCTGCAACCTTGTTCGTATGGCCCAGGCAGAGGATGCAGCAGGAGTGGTCATCCCCGTGCGGAATATGCATGCCGCACTGCGAGCACTTTTTCTTCTGCTGATGTGAAGACATGCAATACTAGTTCGTAAGAATAGGAAAACTAACAGTAAAATACTTAGAAAATGGCAGGCGACTGAAGCTGTTTCACCGCGAGGTCCGATGATTCAGGTCGACGGCGGGAAAGAACTGGAGGGCAGACGGGGGACCGCCTCTATATATAGTCACACTCACGTCCCATGACCTGACGCCAGGGACAGTCCCCCGCTGATGACTGCTAGCTACAGGTTTGCCATGCAGTCCTGACGCCAGGGGGCACAGTCCTACTTGTGAAGACCTACTGCAGGAACTCTCTCAAAGTAAGATCAGTAGCTCCTCAAGGGAATCTCTGTCATCAGGTCACACCTGTGGAACTTAGCCAGCAGGCACCAGGATCACAAGGAATCTTTTCTATGGCAGTCAAGTAGGGTCTGCCCACACCAACGTCAGGCTGACATCTCAGCCCTATATAAGCATGGTCGGCCCCACTCCCTCCTCAGTTCTTTCCCTAGCTGGACACCACAGAAGACAGGAGTCTCCCCAGGGAACCGAGGAGAAAGAGAGAGAGCCCTGCTAGCAAAAAAAGCTGAAGCAACAGGACAGTCAAGCCGCAGAGAGAGAAAGGGGGATGGCGGGAGGGATGGCATGACCTGATGACAGAAATTCCCTCGAACATCTGCTGTTATGGTAAGTTCTTATGTAACTGTTCTGTCTTTTTCAGTTATATCTCTGTTATCTGGTCACACATATGGAACGAGTTCCAAGCAGTGCTAAGTGCAAGACAGTCCAGGTGGCAGGAGGCCAGAGGCCTAAGAAAGAAGGCCCTAAAGCACAGCTAGGGCAAAGCCTACCCTTCTTCTGGAGGCACTGTCCAGACTGTAGTGCTTGGTGAATGTTGAACAAGTACTGCAAGTGGCAGCAGCACAAATAGCAGCAGCGGACATGTTCCTGAAACAGGCAACATAAGTGGCCATGCCTCTGGTTGAATGGCCATGAACCACACCAGGAATTTCCTTACCGTACTTCCTATAACAAAAAAGGAATACAGTTAGCTAATCATTTGGATAAGCACTGTTTAGATACTGGAATATCCTCTTTGCCAGGGGCGAAAGAAACAAACTGAGAGGACTTTCTGCAGTCCCTAGTATGGTGTGTATAATACCTGAGAATTCCACGCACATCCAAAGTATGGAGAAATGTTTCACCTGGAGTGGCATGCTCTAGAAAATAAACAGGCAGGTGGATAGACTGATTTAAACTCAGACACCACCTTAGGAAGACATTTAGGACTAGTATGCAAAGAGATCCTGTCTTTGTGAAAAATCAAATAAGGCTGCTCACACGACAAGCAGAAGTAATATCAACTAAAAATACTTTTCATGACAGAAAGCATAGCTCGCAAGACACGACTGGGTCAAAAGAAGGCAGGGTCAGCTTCTCTTGCACAAAATTGAGGTCCCAAGCCAGGACCGGATTCCAGATAGGAGACTTCCAGTGTAGAATGCCTCTCAGAAAAGTACAGGCCACAACCAATTGGGCCACACTACGGCCATCAACAGGCACATGAAAGGCTGAAGTAGCAGACAGATGCACCTTAATAGAAGAATACTGTAGTCCTGCATTCGATAAGGACAGGAAGATGCTCTAGAACTTGGCTGACCAGACAAGTGAAAGGGTCCAGGTGATGGGAAGCAGCCCATATTGCAAAGTGCTTCCACTTCATCGAGTAAGTAGCTCTGGTGGAGGGTCTCCTGATAGCCACCAGGACATCTGCAAACTTTTGGGAGACCCTGAAGTGAGCAATGGCTACGTCTTTAGGAGTCAGGCACTTGAGATCTGGATGGACCAGGATCCTCTAAGCCTGTGTCAACAGGTCCCTGCAAAGGGGCAATGGTATCAGAGGTTCCGCAGCCAACTGTTGCACTAACGGAAACCATATCTAACAAGGCCAGAATGGAGCCACCAGAATTAGGGTGGGACCCTCCATCTGTAGTTTGATGAGCACCATCTAAATTCGAAGGGTGGGAGAGGGACAACGTGTCTCACCAGAAAACTTCAGGCCCTGGATCTAGTGAGCAGAAATGTAGCAGTTTTACTAAGAGTGAGGAGGCAAAAAAGTCCAACTCTGGATGACCCCACTTGTGGAACAAGTCTGCCACGACCAAGGTCAGCAGTTCCCACTCCATGCATTCTGGACTGTGACCAACTGAGGTTGTCCGCCAAGGCGTTTTGGGCACCTGGCACATGGATGGCTGACAGGTCTAGACAGTGATCTAGAGCTCAGTAAGTAAGTAAAATTTATTTTTAAGCGCTTTTCAATACCAAAGCGCTGTATAAATAAAACAATTAAAATAAATACATAACACACAAACAGCAACAATAACAATGTAATTACAATAAAATACAGTGAATCACTCCCCATATGCCATTTGAAATAAATAAGGTTTTTAATTCTGACTTGAAGCTCTCAACGGTCAGGCAACTTCGTATCCGACGAGGTAGAGAATTCCACAGGTAGGGCAGCATAAGAAAATGCCCGTGCTCGATGTTTTAAGCGAACCCTGGGAACCTCTAGCAATCCTCGCCGGCGGAGCGAGCGAGAGGACAGTAGGGAACAAGCAGATCTTGAAGATACCGCGTCCCTGTTCGTAGGGGCTTTATAGGTCAGTAACCCGACCTTAAAGGTGATCTGCCACTGAACCGCAGCCAGTGCAGTTCACAAGAGCACAGGCGACGTGACTTCTCATAGACGTCCCAGTCAAAAGCCTGGCTGCTCGCGTTCTGCACTAGCTGCAAGCGGATATCAACCTCCTCGCAGCCCTAGGTACAGGGCGGCATTGCAGTAATCAAGGCGCAGAAGTAACAAAGGCATGGACCAATGTCGGAAGGTCGGCCGGAGGAACAAGGTGTTTCACCTGAGCAATATTCCTAAGATGGTAAAAGGAAGATTTGACAGCAGAAGACACCTGAAATTTCAAGGGTCAAACTATCGTCAATAATAACGCCCAGGTTCGCACCGGTCTGAGGTGAGGCACAGGCACCGTAATCCTCTCGCCCGAAGGAGACCAGCCCTACAACCCGCCTCAAGGCGACCTGGGTCCACCACCAACACCTCAGTCTTATCCGGTTTAACCTTAGCAGCTGGCACTCATCCAATCATTGATCTCGGATAGACAGTTGTTAAGTATAGAGACTGTATCTTCCTGTCCGGGACTAAAGGACAAATATAGCTGGGTATCATCTGCATAGCAGTGAAAACCAGCCATATTGCCTAATAATGTCTCCCAATGGCAGCATATTGACAGCAACATGGGTGCCAAATGGAACCCTCTGGAACCCCACAAGGCAAAGAGACAGCGTCAGAGAATAAATTCAGTGATAACCTCTGTCTCCGCCCTGTGAGAAAAAGATTGAAACCACTGCAGAACCGCATCAGACAGTCCACAATAAAACCGCAGGCTCCAAAAGCACACCATGGTCCACAGTGTCAAATGCTGCAGAGAGATCAAGAAGGACTAGAATAGTACGAGCCTTCGATCTCTCGCTATCAGGAGATCATTTAGAACCCGGACAAGAGCAGTCTCAGTACTATGTCTTTTCCTAAATCCTGACTGAAGAGTATCATAGACATTGTGATTTGTAAGATGGTCATCCAGTTGCAGTGCAACCACTTTTCAATAACCTTGCCCAAAAGGGCAGGTTAGAGACAGGTCTGTAGTTAGCTGGACAGTCCGGATTCAATGAAGGTTTTTTAGGAGTGGTTAACGACCTCCTCCCTTTAAGGGTTCAGGAAAGATCCCCTGCTCCAAAGATTTCCAGACAATTTCAGCAATGGTCGGACAGATAATATCTACGCAAACCAATAATAGAGGCGAGGTCCGGATCCAAACTACAACTGGTTGACGATAGTCTGACAATCTCACAATGTCCATGAATTCGCCTACCAAAGTCAAACCAGGTGACAAAGGTGTTTGTTTCTCCGATCACTGCAAACCCTTGAAGAGTGAGCTGGCTGATATCCACCTAATGCTGGCAATCTTATCAGCGAAAAATCGAGCAAGCTCATCACACTTTATTTAGAAAATCTCTTCCAGAGTGTAGACAGAGTGGCTTGCACAATCTGTCAACAGTCCGAAAGAGTTGAGCCGGTCGGTTTTGCGCAGCAGCAATCTCCCTGGACAGGAATTCTGCCTTCTTACGGGTTATTGCCGATTGATAGATAACATAATGATCCATCAATCTAAGTTTGTCAGCATCCAGGCAAGATTTCCGCCAGGCCCTCTCTAGCCTTCGCCCCACTCTCCTCAGCTCCTTCAAAGACTCATCAAACCATGGAGTCTTTGGGCACTGAGTGAGTGGGCGAACGCGAACAGGAGCAATTTGGTCCAGGGCCCTGCTCACTGCCTTGTTATAGGCACTAACAAGGTCCCCTGGACCCATGCTCTCATCCGAAACACCCGATAGGTCCAGTACCGCCAATAGGCCCTCTGGGTTTACTCCCTTAAAGGGCGTATACTGACCATCTCCATAGGGGCAGACCTATTAGGGGTGCCCCAAAACTGAATCTTATGGTGTGATGGTCTGTCCACACATTTGGTTCCACCTCCAGATGTGAAACATCCAAATCCAGTAGGAACACCAGGTCCAAAGAGTGTCCACCTATATGGGTAGAGGTAACTACCTGTGACAGGCCCAACATAGACATAAGTTGGAGGAAGTTCTTTCCAAAGTGTGAGAGTTCATCGTCGACCCAGGCATTGAAGTCACCCAGTATTAACCATCTAGGCGACTCCAATGCTATGTCAACGATGAAGTCCGCGAACTCCTTCAGGAATTCACCACCATCACCGGGTGGACGGTAGATGAGGAGAATCCTGAACTCTGCACCTGCTGCCAGGATACACTCAAAGGATCTGGTGTTACCCACTGGCACCTCCACAAGACTCAGATCTGATCTAAAAAAGATGGCCACTCCCCCGCCCCTACGATCCAATCTCAGACGGTGCATTACCGAGAACCCAGCTGGAGCAGCAGAGTCTAAAATAGACCTGCATTCTCATCCAGCCAGGTCTTAGAATACATGCCAGGTCAGATGTTGCAACAAGATCTGCAATAATAGCAGTCTTGTTCCTAATTGACCTGGCATTACATAACACCGCCGAGTTGGATGGGTTTTCGGAGAGGATTGCAGTACCTGCCCACAATCTGCGGAGCGCTTGGGTATGGGAATCAGGCAAGGAGGACCCCTCTCCTGAACCCATTTCGCCCCAGGGCGTCTCCTTGACCCAACTATCCCTATCTGCTTACCCCTCTCCACTCTCCCACTCTGTCTAGCCCATCCATCCCCTAAACGCCTTCTCACTATCCCTGCTTTACGATTAAAAACGTCATCAGACAACCGAGGACAGTGGAAGGGACGGAGGTCCCGGAGCAGAGTGGGAGAATAGCGCCTGACCGTCTTAAGCCCCATCAAACACATCATTGATGGCAAATATCTAATAACTCTCAGCTTAACAACCTATCTTAATTAACAAATAATATTATTAACTAAGGAAAACCTATAAAAATAAAAAGAATCATGTAATAACATAAAATCAAAAGCATAGAAAAGTGAAGAAAATTAAAATAGTATAAAATCTGCTAGTCATCCAAAAAGCACAGAAAGGTGAAAAATTAAAAAATGTAAAAGTCTACTAGTCATCCAATACTAAAATTCCAGGTGCTCAAAACTCGAACAATCCGAGTCAGGCTGTCTTATAAATAAACAAAATACATTATCAATTCTAATCCAAAGGCAGAAGGCAAAAATATCACAGATTACCATGTGATGGAAATAGCCCCCGAGTGGAACTCCTGATCCAAGCCGGAACCTTATCAATAACCCCGGAACAATGTCCACCCACCGGTAGACCACTCCAGAAGGTTTAGGAGACTTCAGCAAATCCTACCCGCCCACCAGCAGGTCGATGCCAGAGTCACCCGACTTGGTCCCAGCCAGCACCAGCCACCCCAGGCAGCTATCCCGTAACACATATACAGGCCAAGACCATCACAAATCACAAAGTCCAAAGGCAATCTTATTCAAAGTCTCCAAAAATTCCTCGCAGTACCAGACCCTCATCACCTCCCGGCATAGGGGGTGTGAATGGAACCCCCTGCTTACTGAGGTAACAGACCACACCGAGGTTGCCTGACTGCACCAACAGTGGGCCTGGAGAGAGATGGTTCTGGAAGAAACATGGAAACAGAAGCACAGAAGTTGACGGCAGATAAGGACCGCAAGGCCCATCCAGTCTACCCATTTATTTTTCTACCTAATGAATATGCCATCGGCATTTGCTCTGTCAATGGCCTATCTATTCATACTCATCTGTATTGCTCCCTTATACCTATCCCATGTCTGTTTGAAGCCCTGTACTTTATTCATATCCACCACTTCCTGAGGTTGGTTATTCCATGCATCCACCACCCTTTCTGTGAAAAAGAACTTCCTCACATTACCCCTTAATCGGCCTCCCTCTAATCTCATGCTGTGTCCTCTTGTCCTGCTATTTTTCTTATATTGAAACGTTAGACTCTTTCACCTTGTTAATGACCTTAAGGTATTTGAATGTTTCAATCATATCACCTCTCTCCTCCTTTGCTCTAGGGTATACATATCGAGTTCTGTTAATCTCTCCTCGTATGTTTTCTGATGCAGTTCCTGCACCATTTTGGTTGCCCTTCTCTGAACTGCCTCAATTTGGTTACTGCCCTTGTGAAGGTGTGGCCTCCAGTACTGCACGCAGTACTCCAGATGGGGCCTAACCAGTGTCTTGTAAAGAGGGATTATTACCTCCCTCTTACAACTTATGATACCCCTACTAATACACACCCCAACATCCCCCTAGCCTTACCTGCTGCTTTAGTGGTCTGTTTGGATGATTTCAGGTCATCTGTGATGATGATGCCCAAGTCTCTTTCTTCCCTTGTGACTGCCAGCAACTCCCCTCTCAACCTATAGGTGGCTTCAGGAGTTCTCTTCCCTATGTGCATGATCTTGCACTTCTTTACGTTCCCAGTTGCCACTCTTCTGACCATTCTGCCAGTTTATCCAGATCTCTTCTCATTCTACCCACCCCATCTGGATCATCTACTCTGTTGTAGACCTTGGTGTCATCTGCAAACAGACAAACCTTACCCTCCAGTCCATCTGCAATGTCACTTGATGAAGATATTGAATAGGACTGGCCCCAGGATTGATCCCTGAGGCACCCCACTTGTGACTTGCATCTCTTCTGACTGTATAACATTAACATTTACCATCACTCTCTGTTTTCTGCCCATCAACCAGTTTGCCATCCAGTTGACCAACTTCTGACCCACCCCGTGCCTACCCAGCTTATTAATCAATCTTCTATGTGGAACCGTATCGAAAGCTTTGCTGAAGTCTAGGTAGGCAACATCAACTGCTCCCCCTTGATCCACCACTGTGGTTACCCAGTCAAAGAAATCTATGAGATTAGTTTGACAGGACCTTCCTGTTGTAAACCCATGCTGTCTTGGATCCCGTGCTCCTATGGATTCCAGGTGTTGCACTATCCTTTCCTTATGGAGTGTCTCTATAATCTTGCCCACTACTGAGGTAAGACTGACTGGTCTATAGTTCCCTGCCTCCTCCCTGCTATCACTCTTGTGGAGAGGATTCACATGTGCCCTTTTCCAGTCTTCTGGGACCTCTCCTGTGCTCAGAGACTCACTAAACCGTTCTGATAATGGCTCTGCTAGCTCCACCCTTAGCTCCCTTGAGTACCCTGGGATGTACGCCATCAGGTCCCATTGCCTTGTCCAACCTGAGCTTCTCAAGCTCTTGTAGGACCCTTTCTTTTGTGAAAGGACTAGTGCACCCCCCCCCCCAGGTCCATGGTGCTGAGCTGTGGGCCCTGCCTTACCTTCTCCTCAGTAAATACTGAGCAGAAGTATCTATTTAAGATAGATGCTTTTACATGGTCCTCCTCCTCACATGCCCCCTTATCCCCTTTGATCTTAACAATACCCCCTCTGGACTTTTGCCTTTCACCAATGTATCTATAGAAAGTCTTGTCACCTTCTTTTACTGTTCGTGCTAGTGTTTCCTTGGTTTGGGCCTGTGCCTGCCTTACTGCCTTCCCTGCTTCCCTTAGGGAAGTTTGGTATGCCTCCCTATCTTCATCCCACTGCGTTCCCTTATATTTCCTGAAGGCCAGCCTTTTGGCTCTGACCTTTTCTGCTACAGTTTTTGAGAACCAAAGTGGTTTCCTCCTTCTTTTGCAATTCCTTTTTTCTCTAACACAATGGGATGTTGCTTCAAGTATTGCATCCTTCATACTTGCCTACTTTGCCTGTACCCCCTCACCTGTATTTCTTCTTGCCAGGGGTAGCTTAACTCTGTTGGCCATCTTATCACAGTCAGCTCCCTCTGAAGTCCCATGTTTTTGCCTTGGAATGGGATGATTTAGTTCTAAAGGCCAAATTGAACCATGCCATCTGATGGTCACTGGCTCCCAGGTGACCTTCTACCTGGAGAGATGTGATCATTTCCCTGTTAGTCAGTACTAGATCTAGGATAACCCTGTCTCTTGTGGGTTGTTGTACCAGTTGTTTGAGGCCCTTCCCCTGCAGGGAATCCACTATGTGTCTAGTTCTGGCAGATGTTCCTGCTGGCATTGACCAATCTGTATCTGGCATGTTGAAGTCTCCCATTATCAGAACCTCCTCGTTAGCTGTCATGTTTTGCATATCTTCTAACAGTAATGTCTCTATGTCCTCCCTCTGGTCCGGAGGCCTGTAGACAACCCCAGTTCGTGTGGCTGTCCCATTTCCTGTTTCCAGGGTGACCCACAGTTCTTCTGGCTCTTTATGTGTATTCCGAATTTCTGTAGCTTTGATATTTTTATTGACATAAAGGGCCCCCCTTTTTGCACCTCGGTCTCTTCTGAACAGTACACAGCCGGGTACTGAAGTCTCCCAAGTGTGGTTACTGGTGAACCATGTTTCGCTAAAGGCTACTATGTCCAGTTCAGCCTCTGTCATTATTGCCTACAGGTCTGGGATCTTGTTTCCCAGACTGTGAACATTTGTGTACATGATTTTCCACTGGCCAGATTTTGGTGTGCTTGTTTGGGCGAGGTCTGGCGTTTCCCCTGTGTGTCGTATGGGGAGCCGGACCTTTTTCCTTATCTGGTGATGCAAATTAACTACAAATATGCTGAACTCCTGCTTGATCACTAGCTGAGGTGGGAAGGGGTGTTTTTCCCCAATCGACATATTGGGTGCTGCACCCTCTCCCATATGCTAGTTTAAATATTCTGCAAAGACATCAAACTTCTGCCCCAATGCACTGACTCCCTCCTTAGTCAGATGCAGACCATCAAATTTAAAGAACCTTCGCTCCCCAAACTGTTGCCAGTTACCTACAAATTTGTGTCCTTTCTCCTGGCACCAGCCCTAGAGCCACATGTTTAGCTCCCCCTATCTCCCCTTTTCTGACCTTCTGCCCATCTGCCCCCCCTCCCAGACTGGCAGGATCTCAGAGAAGGAGATGCCTGACGAAATGGATGATAGTTTGTCACCCAGCCTGGTCAGGTGTCCCTTGGTCTGCACAACTGACCGGCTGGCGAGATCATTAGTCCCTATGTGTACCAGGATGTCGATGTTTTCTCCTGCTTCCTGTACAATTTTAGCAATGTGGTCAGTGTCTCACCACGCTGATGTACCTGGGAGACATCTGACCATTACCCCTGGCTGGAGATAGGTATGAACTGCCCGAATCATGGAGTCTCTTATGATCAGAAGTTTTTTGGATTTCCTTTTTGCATTTTTTGTTTTGGTTCCTGTTTTGGGCAAGTTTTGTTGTGCTAGCTCCTGTACTGCAGTGTCCTGCTCTGCAGTATCCTCTGCCCCTTTGTTTGATTTTGGAGATAGAGGCAGATACCGGTTTGTAGTTTTAATATGGTTTGTGGAGGTGATATGTTGGAGAGCACCGAGTGATGGGGCACCCTATTTGTCCCTCCTAATCACCTGCCAACCTCCTGGACCAACTACCTTCTGCGGTTAAGGTGCTACTGTTGGATGTTGGGGAAATTGCAATGGATGTTGGGGAAATGGCAGGCGGTTCTTATAATATATTTCCTCCCGAATATGTGATTTGAGGCGCGCAATCTCTGCCCATGCTGCTGGAGCTGAGCCCTTAGATTTCCAATGGCCCACCATGTAGGACAGTGTCCTAAATCCTCTATAACTGCGCTTTAGAAAAGTGTCCCACAGTACCTACAGTTAATAATGTCCATTCCAGATAAGTTGCTGGGTTTATAACCTGGTCAGAGTAATTAGGAGGAGGAAATTGAAAGCAAAAGTTTGATTTTGTGTTTTGTTTGTTTTAGTATAACTTGTTATAACAAGTTAAATTACTTGTGCCCCTGTAAATGAGGTCACTGTGTGGATGCCCCTCTGATCCGCCCCTTCCTGCTTTGCTACAGAAACTGTCACAACTGTGCTACCCTATAAAAGGAGTGTAGTGTGTGCTGGATGGGGATGGGGGTGGGTGGCTGGGCCCTTCCCCTGCCGAAAAGGAAGAACCACGGACCAAAGAAACAAGGAGGTAAAAGCAGAAACAATCAGTCAGCAACAAATGCAGTACCCTGAAAGCTTAGCCTAATGATAGATAACACTGTAAAGCCTGTAAAGCACCACCTATAACAATTTCACAGAAGATATACCCTGTAAGAAACACTTTGCTGCAGAGAAAAAAAAGGCAGTAACAGAAGATATACCTTGCAAAATACAATTTGAATCAGAAGATTGCAGCAGTAATCTGTAAGCACACAGCTGTAGGCACACCCTGTAATAATAATAAAGTTTATTTATAAAGTGCCTTTCCGTTATCAAGGCGCCTTACAAAATAGGACAATACAAATCAGGCATAAAATTCAATATAAAACACAGATAAAACTACATTATAATCCACAATTTCAGTGCAATCAATGCTGCAAGAAAGCCATTTGAAAAAAATGGGTTTTTAAATAATGAAGCAGAAGGTATACCCAGCAACAATATGAATCCGAGAAAAATAAAGCAATAAAACGTTAGCAACAAACAGTAACAATCCCTGTGAATACAAAAGAAAATAATAACACACAGTAAATCTAACTAGCCAAAAGAAACCTTAATCCTTTTCCTTGCTCTGGTAAGGTTCTTTGCTCTGTCCTTACAAGCAACCTAGAAGAAAATAGCTCAGGTGAAGCTAGGTGCCTTTGCCAGCAAACCTAGACTGGAAGGCATACAGAACTGCCCATATTTCTCCAACATTTCTATGGAGGCGGGTCTCCCACTGGGACCAGATCCCCTGAGTCTGGTAAGGGCCTAGGTGCATTCCCCAACCCAGACTCGAAGTATCCAAGGTGAGGAGTGGGGATAAGAAAGGGGACCCTTTTTAAGAAATTGTATGGGTCCATCCACCACTGAAGCACCTTGTGTACTGGGGAGGAGACAAGGACCAGCTGATCCAGATCGCTGGAGCACTGATTCCACTGGACCCCGAGGGTCCACTGCGGGATCCTCATATGCAATCTGGCCAAAAGGATCGCAACAGTCACTGCGGCCATTAAGCAGCCTCAAGAACTTCCTGTCTGGGACATACCAGCACTGAGCCACAGCCTGGGCCTGAGCTATGAGACAGTCCACCCTGTCTTGAGCTAGGAAGGCCTTGCCTTGAGTAGAACTGCCCACATGTACTGCAACCGCTGGGACGGGGTCAGCACAGACTTGGGCAAATTGACAGTGATGACCAAGGACTAGAACTGCAGTGTACGTTCTAGAGTCAGCAACAGTAGTTCACTGGACTGGGATTTCAGTAACCAGTTATCCAAGTATGGGAACACATAAAGGCCTTTGCATCAGAAGGCTGATGCTACAGATGCTAAGCACTTGGTAAATACCCATGGCACAGAGGATAAGCCTAAAGGCAACACCCTGAACCAGTAATGCTCCCCTTGGAAGAGGAACCATAGGTACCACCTGTGGAAGGGGGGGGGGGGGGGGACGACAAACCATGATATGCAGACAGGCATCCTGCATGTCCAGGAAGCACAGCCAGTTGCCCTGCTTCAGCAGAGGAAAAAGGCCGTGTAGAGTTGCTATCCAGAACTTTCTGTATTGGATGTAAAGATTCAGCTCCTTGAGGTCTAAAATGGGCCTCAAGTCCCCAGTTCTTTGGGGAACCAAGAAGAACAGGGAATAGAACCCTTTGTTCCTTTGCCACCTGGGCACTGGCTCTATGGCCTTTTTGCACAGCAAAGTGAACACCTCCTGCAGCACCACTGTGTGGTTCGGATGATAAGAGGTGGGAACTGGTGCAACATCTGGAGGCTGTTCTAGAAGTTCTACAGCATGGTCCTTTTTGATTATCTACAGGATCCAAGTATCTGTGGTAATGGTTCGTCACTGGGACAGATGGAGGGAGAACCGACCTCTGACCACCACCTCCTGACTTGAAACAAAAGGAAGGGGGTCTGGCAAGAAGTCAAGCTGAGGCAGAATCAGGGCCATCCCTCCTTCCCTGGAGGGCTTAACAGAGGGACCAGTGGTGAAAGAGGGGGCAGGGTAGGCAAAGTTAGTCCTGCACTTGCCCTTGAGCTTGGTTCCAGAGCAGACTTGTGAGAAACCTTACGAAAGAAGGGCCTCGGCCTGCTCCTAGGCTGGGTATGATAAAAGAAGTGGACAGACCTAACAGCCCTGCCAGAGGCCTGCAGGTCATTAATTATATCCTGCATATCAGGACCAAAAAGTTTGTAACCCACAAAAGGTGCATTCAACACCTTCTGCTGGACTTCAGCAGTGAAGCCAGAGACTCTAAGCTAGGAGTGCCTTCTAAGGCAAATGCTAGTGGCAGCTGTCCTGGGTGTAGTATCAGCTATATCATAGGTGGCTCTGAGGAGATGCTTGCTAACATCTTCTGAGGCCTGGAGAATTTTGAGAAGCTCCTGTCTCTGGGAATCCTCAGGAAGGGCCTAAGCAACAGTCTTGCCCTTCCTCCAGAGAGTATTCTGGTACTTGGTCACATGAGACAAGTAGTTGGCAATTCTAAGTCCCAAAGTGGCTGAGGCAAAAGTCCTCTTGCCCCAGATGTCAATCCTCCGAGATACCCGGTCGGGGAGGGAGCTAAGATGTTTGGGCGCCTTGGACCTGTCATGAGCTGCCTTGATTAAAACTGAGTCAGTTTCTGGCTGGGCTGCATAGAAAGGCAACCCAGAGGGCACCTGGTAAAGTTTAATCAGCCTTTCTGGGCATGGCAGGTACCAAGCTTGGCCTACGCCAGGCAGCACTGGAAGCAGAGGAGTAACAACTCTGGGTGCAGATTCTGGGATCTCCAAGAAATCCACCAGGTTTCTGCTTGTGACGTCTGACATCCTCCTCCTCTGTCTGGAACCTCATAGTGGAGAAGAGCGGTTTCATTGTATTAAAGAAGGAGGGATCTTCCCGGGGGGGGTGGGGGAAGAGAACCTTGGGGTGCATTTCACAGAGTCCTCACTCCTGCAGGAGACAGTAGACCTGTCAGAGGAATCAACCGCCACATATTCCTATCTTCCTCTTCATCAGGGAGAATGAGATTAGGGCGATATTCCTCCTCTATGTCAGCCTGTTCTGCAGGAGGGACTGATGGCTGGAGTACTGACAGCTCTCTAGAGGGCACGGGGCGGATAGCTCGAACTAGCGTTGACACCAAAGCAGCACGCGATAGAAAGGGTGACGAAGGTCCAGGCTGTGGAACAAGCTGTTGGATGACAGCCGAGGTTAAAGAAGTGAAAACCGCATTAAGGTCAACGGCAGGGTAAGGAAACACCGGCAATACTGGTATTGACAGAGAAGGCAAACAGCCTGGCTCTGATGAACCACCACTAGCCACAGTAAAGGCGGTGGGGCACAGCACCTGTGGACCTAGTGGTTCAAGAAGTCGCGATGGTGGGGCTGGGGCCGATGGCCTATTCACAGCCCTAAGAATGCTGGGAGAACTTTCCACCATAGGGGGCCTGACAGGAACAAAGACCAGCACGGAGAGAGGTGTTGAAGCCGAAGTGTTCGACGGTGCGATCCCAGGAGAAAAGGAGGAAGAATCCAATGGGAACTAGGATTGGTGTTGGGGGGGGGTGGAACGGTCCTTAGGCCAGTCCTTATGCTGGTGAGAATGTTTCTCTGAGGTCTTGTCCTGGTTCTTAGCGGCCTGAGAGCCCAAAAAGGATGCCAGTGACTGGGAGCCCCAGAAGACCCCTGCTCTCCGTTGGCTGCCTGTTGCTCCAGGAGGAACTTCTGCAGGACTTTCTTGCAGGGCTGCTAAGTGGGGAGGCTGAACTTCAGGCAAAGCTCACATGCAATAGTGTTGTGACCAGGCCTGAGACAGCAGACATGAAGTTTGTGGTCGTTAGTTGAAGAAATCTTCTTTCTGGAGTGGCAGCAACAGAAAAGGGCTGACGAAGGAGTAGTTCTCGACACACAGAAACAAAAGGAATCACTTAAAGGGGAACAGTTAGCGTAACAGCCCCACACCAAAGTGTGAGCTGATCTCATGCACTTCATAAACCCCCACTTACTGTTGCTGCAGCATAGTAGAATGTATTAGGCTAATTTTGCTGACTTCTAAGATGCCATTTCGTGTAACCAGACATCCCAGAATCCCCTACAGCTGACATCAGAGGAGGGCTGAAGAGCTGAGAGATTCAGTAGCCTTCAATGGCCCGCAATATACATGTTAAAGATTTTGCAAGCTAAAAATCAGATGTTTGCTGGTCCTGCTGTGCTCATGGGGCTTAGTACAGTCCTCTGTGACTGTACCTAGTCCCAGGAGAACAGCAGACCAGCAAACAGAAGTTACAGCTCACAAAAAACTCTGACAGTCACTGCTGCAGCTCTCCTCTGATGTCAGCTGGAGGGGAGTCTGGCATTTCTGGTTGCAGGAAATGGCAGCTTACAAGTTAATGAAATTAGCCCGATACTGATTATTGCAGTGTAATAAATTATAAATAAAAAAAAGCGTTTCTGCACCCAAAGGGCTAATTAGGATCCACCCCACACTTGAGTGTGAGGCTCTTATTGTTTACAGTTCCCCTTATAAGTGATTTGAAGATAGTAAAAAAGAAAAGGCAAGTAAAATGTTGGCGGGCGACTGAGTGATGAAGCTCCTGTGGAGTCTGTGTGCAAATGGTTGATGGCGGGGAAAGAACTGAGGAGGAAGCAGGGCTGCCCACGCTTATATAGGGCTGTGACGTCAGAGTCTGACATCAGCGTGGGTGGCCCCTGCTAGACTGCTGTAGAAAAGCTTCTGTGTGATCCTTGTGCCTGACAGCTAGGCTTCATAGGAATGACCCGATGACAGAGATATCCCCGAAGATCTATAAATACCTTATGGTGCAAGTAAGGTGCAGGAGGGGAGTATTTTTCAGGGGAAAAGCTGTAGGAGAACAAGGGAACATGCAATGAAGCTGGAAGGTGGTAAATCTAAGATACTTCACTGAAACGATGGATACCTGAAACAGGCTTCCAGCAGAGGTGGTGGGGGCGAAAACAGTGGTGGATTTCAAGAATGCATGGGCTAGGCACAACAAAATTTTAGTGGAAAGGCAGCGGGGGCCGAGATCAAGAAGGTTTTATTCAGGGACAGTATATGCAGGAGTGAACATGGGCAGACTGGGTGGGCCTAACAATTCTTATCTACTGTCAAATTCCATGTTTCTATGTGGATTCCCACTGGCAAAACAGCGGGTGGAGTGGCTGATGTGGTTGAGGGAACCTAAGATTACCTGGAGCAGGTAAAAAGAGGTGGCAGGGGACCAAAAAGATGTATAAAAAAAATTAAGATGAACCATCTACATGGAAAGGACTAAACTTTGATGGAAAAAAATAACTACCCCATAGTAATGATGTTTCTTCTAGAATATGTATAAATGAGTCATACAAAATTGCATTATCTCAGCCCTGGGTTATTGCCCTGGAGATGGAACTTTGTAATTTTAGTTCAAACTCTGCAGTGTGGTCATGCTCCCCCTAGTGTTCTAATGGCAAATTTATTATTTTTTTAATTTTATTTATTGATATCTAGGATTACAATACCTTTGCGCAAAAACAGTTTATTTACAAAGGTTCCACATCTATGGGAAGGGTGACAACACACTCAAAGGTAAGACAGTTACATGGTTTCAGCAAATAACACAGATTTCAAGGATACAAGGATTCAAAATTACAAAGGATTCTAGTGGAGACAGCATTAAGACTAAGCCTATAAAAAGTGCTAAGGTAAGCCAAATTAGGTAGCTTAATGAAAAGAGCAGTGGTAGGATGGGAATAGCAAGAGGCTTACCAAACGGAGGAGGCAGCCTAGTAGCCCTTGTCATAGTAGGGGGAGATTAGAGAAGTGCTCAAGTGGGTAGTAGGATGAGGAAAAGGGTTGGTGCAGAGCGAGTGGGGGTGGTGGGGAGGGGTGGCAGAGGGTAGGGGAGGAGGAAACTGGGAAGCCGGGGCGCGGATACAGGCTTATTGATGTGACAACTAAATGCAACTGAGGCATTAAAGAGCAATAAAGAGGGGAGGCCCAATCAGGAGAAACAGTCGCAGTTTCTGTTGCCCGTGAGATGATGCCGGAGTGACAGTTTCAAGGGGCCTAGCCTAGGGGCAGACAGGATTTCTCTGTTCAGTGCATTATGCCACAGTGGAGCTCTGTAAGCAAATGACCTCTGTCCCAGGGTGGTCCGACATTTGGGAACATGGAAGGTTTGATCTAAAGAACTTCGGGTATGCTGGGAGCTGCAGTGGGCAATGAAAAGCTGTTCAACACCAGGTGGTGTGAGACTGAGAAGCACCTTTTTACTCAACAAGCAGGTCTGGTATTGAATCCTACCATAGACTAGTAGCCATCCAGACTGCGCATACAGATCACAGGTGTGTGTTAGACGAGCTGTACCGGTGAGGAGTCTACATGCTTTACTGAGCGCTGCAGATATCCTGCGGAAGGCAGTCGAGGAGGCTGAGCCGTAGATGACCAATCCGTAGTCAATAATAGAGGTGATGGAGCTGTGTACTTCCAGTCTTAGGGCATCAGGCGTCAGGCTGTGCTTATGTCTGTGCAGTAATCCGATCCTAGTATTCACAGCTCTGGCAACATTGTCAACATGCTGGGCGAAGGATAGGGAGCTGTCAACTGTGATACCTAGATATTTAAACTGCTGGACCTGTTCAAGCAGGACTCCAGTGCAATTCCCGATGGTGAGTGACAGACTAGTGCTTGCTGCGAGCGCTGCTGAAAAACATCACTTTAATTTTGTTGTAGTTCAAGACCAGCTTATGGGTGCTGAACCACTCTTCAACTCACTTAAAATCAAGCTGCAGGTGATGTTCCAGGAGTTTAGGGTTGTGGTGACTGGTGTAAATGACAGTGTCATCTACACAGAGGAGTAATTTCTGGTGGCATGAACGAGGGAGGTTGTTTAAGAGCCCTGCAGCACACCACAGCGGAGTGGTTTACATTCAGAGATGACATTGGCAGTCCTCACTTGTTGAGAACAGTCCTCCACGTAACTTCTGAACCAGAGTAAAGCATCACTAGATAGACCAATGGAGGACATCTGATTGAGTAGCAGAGAGTGGTTAACAGTATCAAAGACTTCCGTTGGGTCGATGAAAGTCGCACCCACTAAGTTACCCTGATCAAGTGAAATGTGAATAAAGTCAGTGAGTTCCAAGAGTGCTGTGCCCTTGTCTGAATCCGTGCTGTTGCGGGCACTGGATTTCATATTTTTCCAGATATTCCACTAATTGATCTGAAACTATGCGCTCCAGCGCTTTGGAGAAAGGAGGGAGGATGGATTATAGCTGAAGACGAGAGCAGTGGCCAATTAACTAATCTTTAGAAAGTTATTCTTACAAAATGTAAATGCAATAAAGAATTAAAACAGACAATAAAGAATTAAAACAGACATGAGCATTGTAGAACTGCAAAATTTGAAACTGTAAAATGCTCAAGCTATAAAACATTTGAATTTATTCTTATTTATTTATTGAATTGATTCACCAGGAAAGGCACACTGAGCAAAAAGATGCTTGTCTCTCGGTGTGACCTGGGGGCGGGGGGTTACAAGGGAGGATACCACGCAGGTTATCACCATAACAATTAATCAGATATACAGAGGAAAATGCAACATTTTGCCACATAGGTTAACAGTCAGCTAAAAGCGTGTACCAGAGACATACATACTAACAAATATATGCATACATACATCCATAGAGAACAGCTTGCTGCGGCAGATAGCCGCATCTTATATTATATAAGCCAGCTTCCAAGGGTAGGGCATAGCTGCTGGTCAGGCAATGGGAATTTGGGGAATTTTATACTAAGGATCTAGAGGAAGAGGTAGGGAGGGATTGTATGACTCACTAATACACCCTCTAGAAGAAACACCATTATCAGTGTTCCCACTCACACATAAATGTATGTGGATCACGTAAAAATTATGAAATTCACGTACATCTATGTGTAAAAGGGGTGCACTGCACACAAAGGACTGCTTTTCTACATAGTGAATACTGGCATAGGCTGTTAGTAGGTGCACACCATGTGCATTTTATTTTCACTTACTTCGTCTCGCCCCAATTGGTCCATTCAGCAACCCCCCTCCCCACAGGAAGTCGATCTGGTGCGTTTTCAGTCGGTGGTCAGGTGATGGACAAGCAGCTGGAGCCATGATCACAGCAGGATTAGCATACTGAGCCAGGAGGCGACCTGCATGCTCCTGGCACCAGAAGTAGCGCAGTTTGGATTCCTTCGAAGATCTAGTGGAGACCCGATGATGGATGGATCGTCTCAACTTGCAGGTACGGTCCATCACACTCCCTCTCTCATTACTGACTAATTGCTTTCAGGCATCCACCATTAGAGACACAGTGCGAAAGCTCTCGGGCCAGAGAGTGTGCCCCCGTCTGCCAAACCACTAGACTCAGCTGTCTGGGTGTTAGAAATCACGACCAAACTGCAAGGTCTTTACCCACCGTGTGTGACCGAGTTGCGGTCAGGACAGTAATAGTTGGGCTCAGGCCTGTAGCAGTTTCATTTGTGGCACAAGCCAGCAGGAGTGGGCAGGGTAACTGGAGTTGCCGCCGGGGGGTGGGGGGAGTGCAAATGTGCATTTTGTGATGCGAGTGAGCCCAGGCCCACAAAGTGTGCCTCGCCAGCCTGACTCAACAGTCTGGGTAATTTTTTTTTTTGTTAAGCACAAGGGAGCATTTCTGGACCATCAAGTACCTCAAAATCTAATTCGCTGTACAAGTGGAAGGATTCAAGAGATGGGAAGCAGCCCTCGGAGCAAAGCGCTTCCACTTTAAGGAAGAAGTGTCCCTGGTGGAGATATGCCTAGCAGCCACCAGGACCTTAGCCACTTTTGGGGGACACCAAAATCTAGCCATAGTTCTGGGAACAGGGTGTGGACCGTTTAACTCACACTTGTGAACTATACTCAAGCACTGGTTGGTTAAACCTGAACAGCAGAATTCAGTACCAAGTCTGTCTATTAGTGAAAAAATCCACCCTAGGTCGTGCTCCTTCCGGAGTGAGGCAACTGCTAAGAAACTCCTCTTCCTCCAGACTAACTAGGAGGTCAAGTATAGCTGCCTTCATTATCCCATTCCGCCGGACCTCACTAGGGCAACGGTCCTTCGAATACAGGGCCCCCTGCTGGCTAAATTCCCTTAACTCAGAACTGATTGAGGAAATGAAACTACGCCCATTTAAGGCCAAGCTGCTGCAGTACCTGGCCACTCTTAGTAACTGCGACTACGTCACCTGTGCATAATCCTACTGCTATTGGTAGCTTATCTGTCCTGTATAGCACTCATTTCCCCTCCCACTTCCTCCCCTGCCTGGTGTGACCCCACTGAGCACTTACCCCCATGTCTTCCTGCTTTCTCCTCACAAATACTAATCCCTCCCCATTTTCACCTCTCCCCCAGTTTGCCCCTCACCTCCCCTTTAAAACCCTTTCCTTATCCCCCACATCACCCAGCCCTGCCCTGTCACCTACTTATGGTAACCCTGGGTAGATTCCCATCCAATCCCACCCTCTGACTACTCAACCCCTTATTCTGTCACCCCTTCATCTCTGCCCCACCCTCCTCTGCTCTCATCTATTCTGTCCTCCCCCTCCTTTGGTCACCACCACTTCTGACCCTCCATAACTCTACCTGCACGCTCTAAAGCTCAGCTACCACTAAAAACTGCTTGTCCACCTTAGGTATTCTCTTAGTACTGTTGCAATAAAGTTGACCTCTCCAACCTGATGTATTTTAACTGTGCTTGCTTGAATCTGTATCTGTATGTACCATAATATACTTGCCTGCTGTATATACCCCTACCTGTTTTATAATGTCTACATACCTTGTCTATTGCCTTACGAAGTGGAACCTTTGTAAACAAGATTTTAGCTCAAAGATGTTATCCGAGATTCCAAAAAAATAAAACAGGAGTCAGCCGTGAAGATGGAAGGATCTGAGGCCTGGATGGATCAGGATGCCCTGTTGCTGGGAGAGCAAACCTGTGCACAGAGGGAGAGGCACTATAGATTCCACTGCCAACTGCTGTAGTAAAGGGAACCAAAGCAGACAAGGCCAGAAGGGTGATGAGGATCATGGTGGTCCCCTCCATCTGGAGCTTGATCAATACCCTCTGAAGCAGAGGAAAAAGGGGGAAGGCATAAAGGAACCACCCTTTCTAGGAGAGGGATAACGCGGGCCAACAGAAACCTCCAGGCCCTGGAGCAAGCAGGCAGAAATGTGGTAATTTTGCACTGAGTGGGGACACAAAAAAGGCCCAACTCTGGATGATCCCACGTGTCGGACAGATCTGCTACAACAGAGATCAGCAGCTCTCCCACACACCGCCAGGACTGTCACCTGCTTAGCCTACCTGCTAGGACATTTGGAATGCCTAGAACAGGGACTGCCAACGGTTCTAGACTGATTTCTAGTGTCCAGTACCATACCCTCCTTGCTTCCTGACAGGGAGGGGACAAAAGGGGACCCCCCAGTTAGTGGATGCAGTGAGCTACACTGACATTATCCATCTCCATCCACAGAGGACCCTGGGACAGCTGGGGCTGGAAGGCTTGAAAACATATGGAACAGCCCACATCACTAGAATGTTGTTGTGGAGGGTGGTCTCCACTCTGGACACTGTCCCTAGAAACAGACAAGGCCCCAGATGAGCACCCCGGCCCCGGTCTGGGATGTCTGTGGTGAGAAGCTGTTGAGGGGAGGGAATGTGGAAGGGAACCCCCTTTCAAAAGAATGCTGGGGTTCTGCCCACCATAGCAGCACCTTGCTTGGAGGGGGGACCAGCACTTGATGTAGGCAGATGGTGTATTGGTCCCACTCGGATCACAGGTCACTTAATGCATCCTCATGTGCAGTCAAGCAAGAGGAACTGATCGAATGGCTGCAGTTAGCAGCCTCAATAGCTTGAGGAAGTCCCTGGTCAAGACAAGGCTGTTGCTGAACTGCAGCCAGGCATAAGCAACCAGCCGGGCTACCACGTTCTGGGGGAGGAAAGCCCTGCCCCAAGTCATGGCCTGTACAGCCCCCATGGATGAAAGACACTGCTAGGGAGTGTAGACAGATGTGGGAAGATTGACGAGATCCACAGAGCCAGGAACAGACGTCTGGTATGTGCCCAGATCAGAAGCAGAAGTCCCCTGGAATGTGCTTTGAGAAATGAAATATCGAGGTAGGGGGCGATGTAGCGGGTGTCCTTCCTGAGGGCCACAGTCACTGCTGCCAAACATTTGATGAAACCCCAAGGCAGCAGCGGTGAAGCCAGCAGGCAAGGCACTGGGATTGGCAGAGTTCCTCCTAGAACTGGAACTTGGAGTAGGGCCAGATTGGGGGGGGGCGCACCCCCAGAGATGCCAGAATGCAGCCAGCATATCGAGGGGCAGAACCAGTCCCTCTGGACAGGAGGGTCTGTATCCGCTGTAATGTCACCATCCAGACTTTGGGAAGTGAAGATAGGTATTAAGGTACTGCAAATCCAGGGTAAGGCCCCAATGCCTTGTACATCTGTGGACCAACAAGAGACAGGATTATAACCCTCACGTCATGTGGGCCACCGGAACAAGTTCTATGGCCCATCGCTGTAGAACCAAAAGGTCCCCCGGTCCCCTCCCCCCCCGCTGCCTAGGACGTGGTCTGAGGTGTAAGGGGACAGAACCAGAGGTCGGTAAGGAGGCCACCCCATGAGTGCTACAGAGTGTCCTTGCTCTAGGGACTGCAAGACCCAGGGAGCCCTTGCAGGCTCCTAGCACCTGTCCAGGGAGGGAGGGGGAGGTAGGCTACTACCCAGGGTGAACCCTAAGGGCATGGGTGCGGACAGAATTTGCGAAAGGCCCAACGAAAGGGCAAGCACTGGACACATTTGGGTTGGGTTAAAGTCACACAGCAGAAATCTACCACAGGGCGCCGTCTGAATCCTGCAGGTCAGGAAGGATACCCCCTACAGCGGCCCCCACAAGCGTACAGCTGCAAAGAGGGCATACAGGAGGTGTAGTGGCATGCAAGTAACCAACCCAGACCCCAAGGTAAAAATGCCTATTCAGGCCAATTCCAGCAGCTGCCACACTACAGAGGCAGCCGCTGCGTTATAGGCTGTCCTCAAAGAACCCTGGCCCCACCCCCAGGCGCCCCCGACTGGAGGGTAAGAGGCAGTGATCTGGCCTGTGGACTGGCTGGAAAGGCCCAGGCAGTCAGAGGGCACTGTGCTCAGAGCCTGAAAAGACGGAACCCCTCCGGCCCCACAATAGAAGGGGGTCAGGTTTGAGCAGGTAAGACAACCCGATGTAATGCAGAGGGGCAAGGGGTTGGGCATGGGAGGAATGGTAGCCGAGGTAGCATTAGAAATCGAGGCACCCTGATGTCTCCCAGGCAGGGGCAGTCAGGTGGTAGCCCCAGGCCAAGGAAGACACCAAGGGTCCCCATCCCATTAAAAAAAAAAAGGGTATGCACTCCAGTAGGCATAGGGATAACCCAGGTGGTTACTGGCTAGGGTAGTTGGGGTCCACTCTCGGCAGCGGCCACAGTCTCTGGCCTCAGAACAATAGAGAGGGCAGGCAATAGGTGGGCATCCAAATGGTGGCTACCTTGAAGGCAGAAAACAAAAGGAGGGGAGGGCACCTTACGAGGTGGGGCAAACTCAAAAACCCTGGGAACACCCCGCAGCATGCTCTGGCATATGCTCCAAGTGCATGGGTGGGGTCAGGATGTAAAAAGTCCCAGTCCCATGGGAGAGGCCGAAAGACCCTCCACGAGAGGGAAGGGAGAGTAGGAAGAGTCGGCATACCAGGAAAAGATAAGCCAACTCGGTTAAGAAGAGGGATAAAACCTTTTATAGGTATATCAGGGAGCGTAGAAAGACAAAGGAAGGGATAGTGAGGCTGAACAGAATGGATGGATGGTGGGTGGACAGAGAGTGACAGTGAAAAAGCAGGGATACTGAATGAATACTTCTGTTCAGAATTCACAAAAGAGGAAGTGGGGAAGGTGCCTAATCCAATTAACAGGAGCATTCTGGAGAGGGGGGTCGATCCCAATCCTTTCACAGAAGAAAGGGTTCTGAAAGAACTCCTAAAACTGAAGGTGGACAAAGCAATGGGGCCAGATGGAATTCACCCCAGAATTCTAAAAGAATTAAGCAGAGAACTAGTGAAACCACTGACTACCCTTTTTAACAAATCATGGGAGGATGGTGTGGTACCTGAGGACTGGAAGAAGGCTGAAGTGATTCCCCTTCACAAAAGTGGGAGCAAGACAGAGGCAGGAAACTACAGACCTGTCAGTTTGACCTCTGTGGTAGGGAAAGTGATGGAATCACTTCTGAAGGAAAGAAGTGTTGAGTACCTAGAGGCCAGTGGGGCACAGGACCCAAGGCAGCATGGGTTCACAGCAGGAAGGTCATGTCAGATGAATCTAATTGATTTCTTTGACTGGGTGACCAAAGTAGTAGACCAGGTAGGGGCTCTGGACATGGCCTACCTAGACTTTAGCAAGGCATTTGACACAGTCCCACACAAAAGATTAGTAGTCAAATTAACCAGCCTTGGAGTGGGTCCCAGGGTGGTAGCCTGGGTAAAACATTGGCTGAACAACGGGACACATGAAAAAATTACTCACCTTAGTAATGTTGTTTCTTCTAATGGAGTCTTGATATATTATGACTATTGCAGTTTGTCCCAGCCTTAGAACTGCTCCGGAGGTGAAAGAGTTAGCTTCCATGCAGAGCATGGAGCTTAGAGCGCGAGCTCGGTTCAGAAGCTCTGTTAGGTTGGTTTCAAACCGAAACCGTCAGATCTTTACGAGCAAAAACTCACTAAGGTTCTGTGTGGAAGCTGTAACCTACACTAGCCATCTGGCCACTAATACATTAACACATTTTCCTGGTCCCAACACAAAGACTCAAGTCAGTGGACCAGAAAAATAAGATAAAATAACTAAATAAACACAACACCCAAACATGAAAGAGGGCATCAATAAATGCCAACAGAGGACTACCCACCCCATACCCAAAGTAGGAGTTCTGAGAGGGGCAGGCTGGGGAGGTCATAATATAGCAAGACTCCATTAGAAGAAACAACATTACTAAGGTGAGTAATTTTTTCTTCAAACAGCATGAAGTCTTGCTATATTATGACTATTGCAGACTACACAGCAGTACCTCCATGGAGGAGGGACAGAACCTACTTAGGAATAGGCTCTGAAGCACGGCTGTGTTAAAACCGAGCATCCCTCCTGGCCTGAATATCCAGGAGTAATGCTTGGTGAAAGTGTGTACTGTCTTCCAAGTAGCTGCCTGACATATCTCTAAGATAGGATGTCTCTAGCAGCAGCTAGAGATGCAGCTGTACCCCTGGTAGAGTGAGCCCTCAGGCTCTGAGGGGGAGAACTTGACCCAGCTTTTTGATAGCAAATTGATATAAGAAACGTATCCACCTGGCAATGGATCTCTTAGTGGCAGGTCTCCCTTTCCCAACCTCACCATAAGTGAGAAACAGTTGAGGAGTCAAACCTGTGACCCTTGATACGCTCTATGTAGTAACTAGGGCCTCTTAACATCTAAGCTGTGCAGCCTCCTCTCACGGAGGAGGAATGGTCAGTGAAGAACACTGGAAGTGAAATAGATTGGTTAAGGTGGAAATCTGAAACCACCTTAGGCAAAAACTTCCTGTTAGTCCTGAGGACTACTTTATCCCTGTGAAAGGAAATAAAGTCAGTCTCTACTGATAAAGCCTGTAACTCACTTATACGCCTGGCAGAAGTGATGGCTACCAGAAATACAGTTTTCCAAGTCAAATACTTAAGCTCTGCCGAAGACGAAGACAGAGGCTCAAAGGGGGGGTTGCATTAGCTGAGCAATGCATACATTAAGATCCCAAGCCGGGGCAGGGTCCCTGAATGGAGAATTGGTGTGAAGCAATCCTTTAAAAAACTTGGAAAATACAGGATGAGCAGAAAGAGAAACGGGCTTCCCTGCTGAAATGAAGGCAGAGCAGCAGCCAAGTGCACTTTCAGGGTAGCTGGTCTCAGTCCAAAGAATTAAGATGGACCATGTAGTCAATACAGTGGGTAGATCAGCAGATTCCGGGGAAACATGCTTCCCAGAACACCATATGGAAAACCTTTTCCACTTGGAGTTATAGGTAGCCCTGGTGGAAGGCTTCCTAGCAGCCTTCAGGATTTCGAGAACACTTTGAGAAAGTTGTAAATCAGCAAACTCTAACTGCTCAAGAGCCAAGCCTTGAGGTTGAGGGATTTGAGATTCGGATACCAAACTCTCCCCTGAGCACAGGTTAACAGATTGTGGTTCCTGGGGAGACACAGGGGAAGATGGACTGCTAAGGACAGAAGGAGTGGGTACCAGGGCTGCCTGGCCCAGTCTGGAGCAATCAGGATCATTTTGCAGGGCTGAGACCTGATTTTGACTAGTACTTTGAACAGGAGAGGGAAGGGGGGAAAGGCATAAAGAAACTTCCCTTCCCAATCGAGGAGAAAGGCATCCAGGGGAACTGAGCCCAACACTGGGGGCCTGCAACAAAACAGTGGAAGTTGATGATTGTCTGGGGCTGCGAAAAGATCTATCTGAGGAGTGCCCCATCTGGCAAACACTATCCCCAGTACTAGGGGATCCAGTGACCATTCGTGATGGCCCTGGGAAATCCTGCTGAGAGCATCTGCCAGGACATTGTCCTTGCCTGGTGGGTGAACTCTGAGGGGAAGTGTTCGGGGGAATAAGCCAGAGACCACAACTTCATCGCCTCGGTGCACAAGGTCAAGACCGGAGTGCCCCTTGTTTGTTGATGTACCACATTGTAGTGGTGTTGTCTGTTCTGACCTGTACCACCTTGTTCTGAACAGATGCAGAGAAAACCTGAAGTGCTAGAAAAACAGCTCTGAGTTCCAACAGATTGATGTGGAGCAGAGATTCCTGAGGGGACCATAATCCCTGGGTGGAGAGGTCGCCCATGTGAGCTACCCATCCCAAGAGGATGCATCTGTAGTAAGGGTCAAGGAATGGGACAGCGGGATGAAGAGCACCCCTGTCTCAGATTGCTCTGATCCTGCCACCACTGAAGGGCCTGGATCAGACTTCAGTCACTGGGATTAACTTGGATAGAGGATCTCTTCTTGAGACCAGAAAGCTCTCAAATGGAACTGAATGTCCTCATCTGAAATCTTGCTCCTTGTACCACAGCTGTGGAGGCAGCCATGTGCCCTAGGAGCTGCAAGAAATGCCTTGCTGGTCAAGAGACCTGCAGAGTGAAGGGCGCCAGGCCACTAGGTCCTTACCCTTTCCAAGGGAAGGAAGGCTCTGGCCTGCTTTGTGTCCAGTTCTGCGCCTATAAAGGTGAGTACCTGGACAGGTTCCAAACTGACTTTGGGAGATTGAGAAGAAATCCCAGAGAGGCAAGCAGCTGCTGGGTAACTAGCAGGTGTGATTTGACCTGGTCTGGAGACTGACCCACAATGAGCCAGTTGTCCAGGTAGGGAAAATGGCAATCTTTGCCTTCTTAGATGAGCAACTGCTACTGCCAGACATTTTGTGAACACCTTGGGGCAGAAGTGAGGCCGAAGGGCATTGCTCTGAACTGATAATGGCCTGAGGGCAGTTTGAATCTGAGGTACTTGATGGGAGCTTGATAAGAACATGGAAGTAGGGCATCCTTGAGGTCCAGGAGGCTAGCCAGTCCCCTGGCCTTAGGGAGGGTAAAATCATTCCCAGTGTCACCATTTTGAACTTTGGCTTTAAAAGGTGCTTGTTTAGATATCTTAGATCCAGGATAGGCTGCCCTCTCCTGTCTTTTCTGGGGTAAGGAAGTACCTGGAGTACAGACCCTGCCCTGGTGGAGGGGAGAAACCCTTTCTACAGCTCTGAGAGCCAAGAGGGTTGAGACTTCTGTTTCCAAAGCAAGAGTCTCTAAAGGGTTTGTAGGTGGAAAAGATCTGGTTCTCATCTTTGGAAACTTCTTGAAGCTGAGAACCAGACCCTGGCTCACTACTTCCAGGACCCACCTGTCTGAAGTTAAAGACTGCCAGTCCTGGACGAAGTGAGCCAACCTGCCCCCTAAAGGTAGTGGAGAGCCGACCCTGGGCATCCCATCAGGCTGCCTGTTTGGCTGGGACTTTAGGCTGAGGGGTGGAAGCAGGCCTGCTCGAACCCCGTCTGCCTCTCCCTCTGAAGAACCCCCTCTGTACATAGGCTGAAGAGGAGGAGGCCTGGGTCTGGTAAAAAGGCCTGTGAAAAGGCCTACCCCTACCCCTGGGGGGCTGCCTCTGAGGAGTGGCTTGCCGTTCCTTGGCTTGTGCACTCCTGTAAGTGGTTCTATATTCATCCATTTTCTTCATATAATTCTCTGTCTGCTCCTCAAAACAAAGAATTTCCACCACAGGAAAATCCATAGCCTTAGACTGGGTATCCTGTGACAAGTAAGTACACCTGAGCCAGGCCAATCTCCGAAAAGCCACAGATGTAGCCATGACCCTAGAGGATACATCGTTAGAATCCATTGCAGCATGGAATTGCACCTTAGATGCCTCAATACCATCAAGAGCCACCTGTTCCAGCTCCTTTGCAAGCTGGACAGGGACCTGTTTGGCTAAGGCCATGACAGTATCCCATCTCGATTTCTGGTATCTCGCAACATAAGCCATATAGTTTGCTTGTCTGAGTCCCAAGGATGCTGCCATGTATTGTTTTTTGGCCATGGCATCAATCTTCCTGGAATCCTTGTCAGGAGGATGTGAAGCCAGTGGAATATTAGCTTTATCACAGGCTGCAGCCTGAACTACCCCAACATGACTGTATTGCTGTGACAGAAAATCTGTATCAGGACCTGACAAAGTGTACCTCCTGTCCATCTTTTTATCCACAGGAGGCACAGAATTAGGAGCTTTTAAAATTTTTATTGCCTCTTGCTCATCCAAAGCCTCCTCTAAGGGAAGCTGGAGGGTCTCAGCAACTTTTTTATAAAACAAAAAATGAGAAGGGGACTCAGAAAGCCTAGGGGGAGACTCACCTGAAGGTCTGTCTGGGGAGATGTCCGGTTCAATGGGCACATCCAGACTTTCAAAGTCACATTCACACTGATCATAATCCTCATCCCCCTCCTCTGGTTCATAGAATTCTTCTATATCATAATCCTGAACCATTGGAACCGACCGAACCGACCTTTTGCCAGACAGTGGCGGTTCGGAGGGAACCGGGGACAGGGACTGGACAATCTGTATTGCCCTGGTTATCTCTGCAGCAGTTGGAGAAGGAATTTGGACTCCAAACCTGCTGATTTTTAGTTTTCTTTGCTGGAACCGCCCTCAGAGCCAGCTTTACGCTTGCACGAGGAAGTCTCGCCCTGGTCAGAGGGCACTCCCTCCGGGCTGGCCATCCGGGTCAGCGGACTTTTTGGCCTCTCGTTCCCTGAGCCTGCCCACTCTCTTATCCAGGGTGGCTGCAGGGAAATTTTTACAAATCTGGCAGTCTGAATTGAGGTGGTCAAACCCCAGACAATAGACACATAGTGTGTGGGTCAGCCTTGGCAAAGGCTTCCCCACAGACACATAAGTGTTGAAACCCAGTGGGCCCGGTTTTTCTTTGGGTTTCTCAGACATGATGCCAGCTCAACCAACAAACTTGCCCTTTTAATGGCAGTGCCAGGCAAGACACCCATATAGGTTCCAAACCGCGTCACAGTGCGTGGAAAAAACCGTAATGAAATCCGTTTTTAGAACCGATAAGAACCGGAACCACACTCTAAGAAGTCTTTAAAAGGCTTTAAACTTAAATTTAATACATCTGATCGGTTCAACCGAACCGATAACACTTTACAAGTTCCACACAGAAAAACCCTATCTATTACTTATGATTACCATAGACAGAGCCTGAACCGATCGGTTTTCGATGTTAAAATAAATAAATCGCGGTTAAATTAAACCGAGAAATAGCGCTTTTAAACCAAGAAATGAACCGAGTAACAGGAGGAATCGCGAGCGACTGTTCAGTGAGGCGGAGTAAAGAATCTAACGGTTTCGGTTTGAAACCAACCTAACAGAGCTTCTGAACCGAGTTCGCGCTTTAAGCTCCATGCTCTGCATGGAAGTTAACTCTTTCACCTCCGGAGCAGTTCTAAGGCTGGGACAAACTGCAATAGTCATAATATAGCAAGACTTCATGTTGTTTGAAAAGGTAATTGTAACTAGAGTCCACTCTGAAGAAAGAGGGGTTACTAGTGGGGTACTGCAGGGTTCAGTACTGGGTCCAGTCCTTTTTAATGTCTTTATAAGTGACACTGCAGAGGGACTGGAAGGAAAAGTATGCCTCTTTGCAGATGACACAAAGATCTGCAACAGGGTTGATACACAAGGAGGCGTGGAAAGGATGAGAAGGACTTGGCAAGGTTGGAGGAATGGTCAGAAGTATGGCAGCTTGGATTCAATGCAAAGGTGCAAATAATGCACCTGGAAACAAAAACCCAGGGGAAGATTACACAATTGGGGGGTAGTAACAACAACAAAAATGGAAAGGGACCTGGGGGTAATCATATCAGATGACCTTAAGGTTAGCAAGCAATGTGAGAAGGCGGTAGGGAGCGCTCGGGGGATACTGGGATGTATAGGGAGAGGCATCATCAGCAGAAAACAGGAAGTGGTTATCACACTGTACAGACAGTTGGTGAGACCCCATCTGGAGTACTGCGTCCAGTTCTGGAGACCCCATCTCCACAAGGACATAGACAAGATGGAGGCAGTTCAGAGGAGGGCAACTAAAATGGTGCAGGGTCTGCAAGAGAAGCCATACGAGGAGAGGCTAAAGGAGCTTAATATGTATACCCTTGAGGAAAGGAGGGAGAGGGTGGACATGATAGGAAGGTTTAAGTACCTCAGTGGAATCAACAAAGTCCAAGAGATTAGCATCTTTCAGAAAAAGAGATGTGCAAGAACAAGGGAACACAATTTGAAGATAGAGGCGGGACGGCTCAGGGGAAATGTGAGGAAGTATTTTTTCATAGAGAGGGCGGTGGATGCATGGAACAGCCTTGCTGAGGAGGTTGTGGGGTCTAAAACTGTGGGAGAATTCAAGAATGCATGGGACAAACATAAGGCAATTTTGGTGGGGGGGGGGTAGGAAGAAATAGGCTATTGGTTAAACAGGATCTGCAGCTTATCCTCCAGGTAGGGAAACGGGCAGACTAGGTGGGCCAAGTGGTCCTTATCTGCTGTCAAAGTCTATGTTTCTATACCACAGAGGCCACACGGGGAATGACCAGCTGGAATCCCATCGAAGAGCCAGAGCCATGAGCCGGACCTCTAGTAGCAGGTACATGCAGGGCCACCCCCAATGCTGCCTTGCACATCTTGGCAAGCTGGGGTGGGGGGGAGGAGGTCCCCAGAACCCCCACGTCTCAAAGAGACAACACGGATCCCAAAGGGACCACTACCAGAGCAGCACCATCTGGGACCGTGGTGGGCCGCAGAGACAAGCCTGCCAGGCCGCTGTGACCTGAGACACAAACACCCCACTGGTGGTCCCAAGGCACAAGGCAATTTGCAGCCGGGTGGCGGTGGCAGGCATTAGAAGGGAGCCTGGTGCTGAGCAATCACCAGGCTAAGTATAGCCTGAGACACACCCTGCTTGTTGCCATGGAAGCAACTTCGGCAGGGGCTAGGTCAAGGCCCGATACCGAAAAAGCTGCACTGGCCAGGAATAGTCTGCTGGGGGCATTTGCCAAAGCCCACCCAGGAGAAGGAAAACTCCACCCGGGGTGCAGGAGTGCAATCCTGGGGATGAAAGGTCCACGCTGGCTCAAAGGCCAGCAGTGGCGCGCTGCCAGAGCCGTACCTTGAGGGAGCATAACGTGTAGGATGGCAGGCCATGGTGATGCCAGATTCTGACATCACAAGAGCGGTTGGCACCCAAAGGGTGTGGCAATCAGAGAGAGAGAGAGAGAGGGGAGGAACATCCCCCCCCCCAAAATGGGAGCAGAGAAATGATGCTAGCCAAGCCTCAGGACTGCAGGATTCCCAAAGGGAGGCACCGGAGACACTGGGGGGGCTTTTCCTGAGACCCTCGCGCCCCACCCCAGAATAGATCCGATGTCCAGGAGGCTCGCAAAATCCACGATGGCTGTGAAAGTCTCAGCAGAAATGGCGGGCCAAACCATCCGTTGGCCTGCCTGAGAAAAATAAAACTGGCACCCTTCAGAGCTGTGAGGTAATGGGCAGCAGGCAAACCATTAATATTTCAGTTGGAGAGTTAGGAAAGAAAAACGAAAAACCAAAACATCAGGAAAACAAAGAAATAAAATTAGGCAGTTGATTGAAACTGTGGCATCACCATAGGGTCCAATGTGTGATGGTGGGAAAAGAACTGAGAAGGGCGCAGGGCCACCCACTCTTATATGGGAAGGGTGACGTCACAGTGGGTGGCCCCCTGGTAGACTGCTAGCTAGAAAAGTTTCTGTGTGGTCCTAGTGCCTGGCAACCACAGCTCCATAGGTGAGGCCTGCTTCAAGAGATATCCTTGATGAAGATCTTTCTGTTCTCTCAGGAGGCAAAAGGGTCCACCTCTGGTACTCCTCACCTCTTGGACCCAGAATTCAGCACCTGTTGGGTCAGAGACAATTCACAGGTAGCATGACCCATCCTGCTGGGTGAATCTACCAGTACATTGTTCTTGCTTGCCAGGTGTTCTGCAGATAACCTTGCATTCAGTGTGTATGCCATGTTCCCCATCTTCATCGACTTGTCGGGGTTTTGATGGCCTGGTACCCTCCTTGTGTAACACTGTACACTGCAGTTGTATTTTCTGTCCTTAATAGAACTGTTTGGTCCTGTAACAGTGAGGCAAAAGACACCACAGGCAGGAACATGGCCCTGAGCTCCAGTAGGTTTCTCTGTTACTGTCTCTCAAGGGTTCCAATCCCAGTTTACAGTTTTGCCCACCAGATGTCCTTCCTACCTCAGAGGGGTTGCATCTGTGGGTAGGATACTTGTGAGTGGACACTGAAGGAAAGGGGTGCACTTTGCTCACCTCTTTCTACCACCCTACTGCTTGTATCAGCTTGTCTGATAAGGGTACTTGCTGATGCAGTGGTGCATTTCTTTGGTTCCGGTACCTTCTGAGGTGGTACTAGACTTCTCTCATTTGCAGTCTTACCAACAACATAACTGCTTTGGCAGATAACATGTGGTGCAGCTGTCACAGAAATTCCTGAACAGTCCTTTTCTAACCTGCCTGGAATGCATTTTCACAGTGAATTAGGGCTTCTGCCCTCTTTAGAGGAAGGTAATCCTAGGCAGCTAGTGCTAGAACCCTCAGGACCTGGTACTTACCAGTGGGGACAGAATTGCAGATATTATGGTTGGTGGACACCCTGGGTCCAGTGATCATTACACAGTGTGGTTCAATATGAGTACAGTGGCAGAGTCAAGTCACACGAAAGCGAGGGTCCTGGACTTCAGAAGGGCAGACTTTACAAAGTTGGGGGTATGTCTCAGGAAAACCCTAGCAGGAAGGGAGGAATGGGGGGGGGGGGAGGATGGGGTTGAGGAACAATGGGCCCATCTAAGAGAAGCCATAGTGGAAACAACAAACCTTTGCACTGGGCAAATAAACAAAGGGAGAAAAAGAAAACCACTGTGGTTCTTGAAGGAAGTGGCCAGAAAGGTAAGAGGGAAAAAGTTGGTTTTCAGGAAGTACAAGGAGACACAAGAGGAGGAGAAGGACAGAGTAGTGTATCTGGATAAGCAGAGGGAGGCAGGGAAGACGGTCAGGAGCGTAAAGGCGCAAATGGAGGAATAGCCCAGGCAGTAAAGAAAGGGGACAAGACTTTTTACAGGTATGTTAGTGAAAGGAGAAAGACAAGGGATGGGATTGTAAGGCTTAAGGGGGAGGAAGGGAAGTGTGCAGAAGGGGACTTGGAAAAAGCAGCAATACTGAACAAATATTTTTGTTCAGTATTCACAGAAGAGGGGGAAGGTGAGGGACCACAATTAAGTGACAGGAGCAATAAGGGGAGGGAGGTGGATACCAGTCCATTTACAGAGGGGAAAGTTCTAAAGGAACTCGTAAAACTAAAAGTGGACAAGGCAATGGGACCAGACGGGATGCATCCTAGAATATTAAAGGAGTTTAGGGAGGTACTGGCAGCACCGCTGGCAGCCCTGTTCAATGAATCACTGAAAACAGGAGTGGTTCCAGAGGACTTGAGGAGAGCAGATGTAGTCCCTCTACACAAAACTGGGAGCAGGGAGGAGGCTAGAAACTATAGAACAGTCAGCCTGACCGCAGTGGTGGGGAAAATAATGGAATCACTGCTAAAAGAAAGGATTGTGGAACATCTTGAATCCAGCAGAGCACAGAATCCAAGGCAGCATGGATTACTTCAGCAACGCTTTCGACACTGTTCCACATAAGAGGCTTGTAAACAAGCTAGGCAGCCTGGGAATGGGTCCCAAGGTGGTAAACTGAGTTAGAAATTGGTTGAGGGATAAAACAGAGGGTGGTGCTAAATGGAGCTCAATCCGAGGAGACTAGTGGGATGCCACAGTAATTAGTTCTGGGGCCAGTCCTATTTAATATCTTCATAAGTGACACTGTGAAAGGTCTGGAAGGAAAGGTATGCCTCTTTGTAGATGACACTAAGATCTGCAACAGGGTAGACACTCTGGGAGGGGTGGAACAAATCAGGAGGGACCTAAGTAAACTAAGAGGAATGGTCAAGACTGTGGCAGCTAAGATTCAATGCAAAGCAGGGCAAAATCATGCATTTGGGGCACATGAACCCAGGAGGCTTACATGAAGGGGAGAGATACTGACCGTGACCTAACAGGAAATGGATCTGGGGGTAATCATATCAGATGATCTAAAGGTGGCCACACAATGTGCCAAAGCTGTGGGGAGAGCCAGTGGGGTACTAGGGTGCATAGGGAGAGGTATCACCAGTAGAAGAAAGGAAGTGGTGATACCACTGTACAAATCATTGGTGAGACTCCATCTGGAGTACTGTGTCCAGTTCTGGAGGCCACATCCCCGGAAGGACATAGGGTAGAGGCTGTTCAGAGAAGAGCAACAAAAATGGTGCAGGGTCTGCAACAAAAGTCACATGAGAAGAGACTAGAGGACCTCAATATGTATACCTTGGAGGAGTGGGGGAGATATGATAGAGACCTTCAAATATCCCAAGGGCATAAACAAGGTACAGGAGGGTACCAGCTTTCAGAAAAAGAGATGTTCTAGAACAAGGGGATAAGGGGTAATGTGAGGAAGTATTTCTTCACAGAAAGGGTGGTGGTGGTGCATGGAACAGCCTCGCAGCGGAGGTGGTGGGGGGCTAACTTGGTAGGGGAATTCAAAAATGCATGGAATAGGCATAGGGGAACCTAAGCGATAGGAAAGAGAAAAAAGCCGGAGATGAAGTAGGGTCTGTGGTTTTTGCAACAGGTAGGGAAAACGGGCAGACTGGGTGGACCTAGTGGCCTTTTCTACCATCAATTTCTATGTTTCTAATCCCATCCCATTTCTGTGTTCAGTTCTGCATCTATGAACTCCAGTGTATGTTTGGATTTCAGGTGGGACTTAAGTTTAGAAGGAATCCCAGTCTCTGCAGTGTGCTCTTTACTGTTTGAATAGAGTTCACTGCTTCCTCCTGTGCCTTCTCACATGCTAACCAGTAATCTAGGTGGGAAACCCCTAATTCCCTGACTGCACAGATGTCTTGCCACCACTGATAGGCATTTTGTGAATATCCTGGCTGCTGAGGTAAGGCCAAAAGGCATTTGTTTGAATTGGTACTAAGTATGCCCTACCCTGAGTCTCAGAAACTTTTTGTGATGGGTTTTATTGGGGTACGGAAATAGATACTGCTAAAATCCAACGCCCCTAACGAATCCCACTTTTGCAGGGATGGAATCGCCATCTGCAGTTTTACCATTCTGAACCTTTCCTTTTTCAGGTGCTTGTTTATGAGCCTCAGGTCCAGAATGGGTTGCCATTCCTCAATTTTCTTCAGAGTGAGAAAGTACCTGAAAAAGAATCCTTTCACCAACTGGGAAACAGGAAACTTTTCCAATTTTTCCACTGCATTTTGTTGCAGTAACTTTTGCATTTCCAGTATGATTTTGTGCTCTGAACACTAAGCTGGGTATACTCCAATTTTGCTTAATTTTGGAAATTGTAAAAATGAAAGTGTTAAACCATGTTCTACTACCACCAGAACAGACTTGTCTGTGGTAAGCATTTTGTAGTTCTGGAGGTATGATGAAGACACCCTCCTATTAGCACTAGTGATATGGGTAACACTGTCAGGGACTGAGCACTGCCTGAGCAGGACTGAAGCAGACTTCCTCTCCTGCTCTCCTTGTGCCCATCTGGAGAAGGTATTCATGGTACACAAAGGGTCTGCTGTAGTAAGCCTTTGCCATACCTCCCTTTCTGTAGGGCCTACACGACATACAGGAGCTCTCTTTTTCAGTAAAATTTTTAGATGTCACTTTTTGTCTGTCAAGTTTTTCATGTGTGCTTCAGTCTTGACACCAAATAAAGAGGTGCTTTCAAAAGGGAAGTCAAGTTATTTACTCTGCATGTCTTGTGACAACCCAGTTGTTCTGTGCCGCGCAAATCTCCTGGCAGACAGTTTTCTCAGTTCTGGGAAACATGGAATTTGGAAAAAAATCCTTAAACATAAGTTAAACCAAAACTAAGCTAAACCAACAGACGCACTGAATAACTAAATAATAAATGCTAGCGAAACTTTTTTTTTTTTTTTTTTTAGAAACTTAGCAACTAGGACTGGAACATGATTAGTCAACTCATAATCTTTTCAGCAGAGAGAAAAATCTGCAATTAGAAGGGGAGCATGACCACACTGCAGAGTTTGAACTTCAATATTTATAAGTTTTACCAGGAAAGACTTGCTGTGCTGGTAGCAGCTTGTTTCCAGATGCGTCCAGGGGGCAGGGGGGATAGAGGGAAGAGGAGAGAGTAGTGCAAATACAAAGTATAATGTTCAGAATTAACAAAATTAGCAATTACAGGCAATATTTCTAAGCAGGATTTATGCACTATAATGAACTGCAGAACAACAATGATAAAGACAATATGGGGAGAGGGGGCTAAACTAGTGACAGTGTAGGATGGAAGGCATCGGAAAAAAGCCCAAGATCCAGCGTTAGGAGCAACTGCAGAAGCGAGTAGTGAAATCACAGAGGAAAGATTTCAGAGTAAGACTGCAAGAAGCAGAGAACTCAAAGAGGAGAGAGAGAGACCCTAAGTTTAGGGAACCAGAACGAGAAGGCAGCTTGACCAGTTGAGCAAGAGTTGTAAAGGGAGTAAGAGGCAGTGGGGGTGGGGAGGACAGAATCAAGATAAGAGGGGTAGGAGCCAAACCAACATTTGGAGATAAAGGAGTCACAGTGGGAGCTGACCTGCTGGTGTAGAGAGCCAAGGTGCTGGGCATCTTACCTTCTGCCACACTGGCGACCCAGAGGAACAAGCCGGGACAGGAAAGGATCAAGCGACTGATGGACTGCTCTCCTCTCCTGGGGTTGGAAGGCCCACTGGCCCAGCCTCAGACTGCCACCAGGTGAAGGCCTGGTGGCAGTGCAGCTTTGGGCAGCAAGAAGGGAGGGGTTGCAACTGCATGATGCTTCTGTGCCTGCATGTGGCAGGGCAGAAAACAAAAAACAGTGGTGGAGACATAATGAGGCCCTGTTCACCTGTACCAGATCTGTGCCACCGGCCAGGACCCTGGTCCTCTCCACATTATGTCATGGGCAGGGGGAGACACAGGAAAACCTTAACAGTCCAGGTGAGTTCTGGGGGAGGCAGCTGCCAGTCGGGGGAGACGGAGACAGGACCACACAGTCGCCCCTGAGCCACAAGGGAGAAAAACTTTTATGGAAAAAAATGAGGCACAGTGGGCAAGGCACCTGGCATCAAGAGAGGGGCGGGAGAGGTAGGTATACAAAGAACATTGGTGAGTGTGCAGAGGTCTGTCGAGGGTAAATCGACAGATGGCGTGAAAGAGGGGATCTGGTCTAGCTAATGCAGATGTAAGAACTGCACTGTAAACAATGTCACCAGTCAGAAATGGGGAGAATCATCTTCAACAGGACCTCTCTACCTGTAGTATAGCACAGTGGTTTAAGGCTCTGAGCTGCAAACCTGGAGACCTGGGTTTGAATCCCACGGCCCCCACTTGCATATTGCGTGACCCTGAGCAAGTCACTTAACTTGCTTGTGCTCCCAGGTCGCACCTGGAAACAAGCTTCGGCTTAGTGTGCCTTTCCTGGTTAAACAATTTCCCCTTTCCCTTTCTCTACAGGCATGGAAGTGGGATGCTCATCTTATTCCTACAAAGTGCAAAAAGTCTGGGGTACAGCTTCTTGTGGACTGCGCCCACATGAATAGAGAAATCAAAGTGGCGGTGCAGCCAGACCCTGAGGTCCTTGAAGGAGGAGACATCTTCAATTATTGTACCATCAACGGTGAGGAAGGAGGGGAGAGGGGCGAGTCTGGCAAGTGTCTGCTTGGTGCCAAGTCATTGAGACCATTTCTTGGTATTGAGGGATGACTTATTTTCATGGAGTCAGTGCTGGATATGTATAAAGTTCAGTTAGAGCGGAGTCGTGAGATGAAGGGCAGAGAAGCCAGAGGTAAAGGCTAACGAATCATCTGCATATATGCAAATCAACGAAGAGGAGCAGACAGTTGGGAGGTAGCTGAAAAAAGAACTGGGCCAAGGACAGACCCTTGTGGAATGCCTGAGCGTACTGTGAGTGGGGAGAGAGGAGTATCCAATATGGGCAGCTTGTGCCCAGCTGCTTTAAGCTTGTCCAGGAGAATGTGGTGGGCAACAGCGTCAAAAGCTTTGGCCAAGCTGACAAAGATGGTGAAGATGTCTAGGCCCTGATCATGCCAGAGAGGACAGCTTCAGCAAACTGGAGGGGAGAGGTGGAGTGGGACTTCCTGAAGCAAGACTGGAAAGCAGTGAAGAAGGTTGAATTGAGAAATGGGGAGAGTTGAGAAAGAAACAGCAGTTACGTAAGACCTTACCGTAACAGTACATCTTCCAGAGAGGTTCTTGCAGTAGGTCTTCACATATAGGACTGCGCCCCCTAGTGTCAGGACTGCACACAAACTTGTAGCTCGCAATCACTGACGGACATCAGCATGACTATAAAAAGGGGCGGTCCCCCGCCCATCCTCCAGTTCTTCCGCCGGAGACCTCTAGAGAGGAAGCAGAAAAAAGGAGAGAAAAAACTCCTGAGACCCTCTGCCCTGGATGAGACAAAGTCCTCGGAAGGGAATAAAGAGATAAAATACAGGAGCTGGGGGAAAGGTGGGTGGGAAATCTAGACCTACTGCAGGAACCTCTCTCGAAGATCTACTGTTATGATAAGTTCTTATGTAACTGCTATATCTTACTTCGAGAGGATTCCTGCAGTAGGTCTTCACACATATGACTGAATACCAAGCAGTCTAACAAAAAGGAGTAGTCGAAGACGAGGTTCCGGGAGGGGAAAGTGTCTGCCAACTAAAGGTCTATTCAAGGCAGAAGGCCTTGTAGGACTGCAAGGCCGAAACCAGCCCTACGCCTAGAGGCAATGTCCAGACTGTAATGTTTAGTAAAAGGTATAGATGGAGGACTAAGTGGCTGCTGCACAGATGTCTGCAGTGGACACATTTCTGAAAAAGGCAGTGGAAGTGGCCACACTCCTAGTAGAGTGGCCTTTAACCCTCCCTGGAAGGGGCTTCTCATACTTCTGGTAAATGTAGTGAATACAATTTGCCAGCCACCTTGACAAAGTCTGTTTCATGACAGCCTTGCCCTGGCACTTAGGAGCAAGGGCTACAAAGAGCTGGTTCGACTTACGAACCTCCTTAGTCCTTGAGATGCTGTATCTCAAAATCCTGTGCACACCAAAGGTGTGCAGAAGATACTCCCCCCTTTTGGGATGTTCTGGGAAGAACACCGGCAGTTCAACATTCTGGTTAAGGGTCAGTTCTGAAACCATTTTCAGAAGAAAGGACTGATTAGTCCCCACAGCCACCTCTGTTGAAAATTAAATAAGGCTCTCTGCAAACTAGAGCCTGAAGCTCAAACTCTTCGAGCTGAAGTGATAGCAACTAAAAAGAGCTTTCTCCATGCTAAAAAACGCATATCACAGTTTTCTGCCAGTTCAAAAGGGGGCAAAGTAAGCTTTTCTAACATACAATTAAGATCCCGGGGGGAACAGGATTCCAGACTGGAGGTTTGATGTGAAGGATCCCCTACAGGAAAGTTCTGGAAACCTCTGCCCTCCACCAGAAGGTGGTAGGCCGAAACCGCAGAGAGATGGACCTTCAGGGAGGAAGAAAAAATTATTCACCTTAGTAATTGTGTTTCTTCTAATGGAGTCTTGCTGTATTCTGACATATGCAGTTAGCCCCAGCACTTGAACTGCTCCGGAGAGGAAAGAGTTAAATTCTATGCAGGGCATAGAACATTGAGCTTGAGCTCGGTTCAAACCTCTGTCTGCTGCACTTTCAAGTGTAACCATCAAATTCTTACGAGCCAATACTAACACCACTATGTGGAAATTGTAAAAGTTTTACTAGCCAAATGGCAACCAAATATTTTGGAACCCCCAAAAGATTCAAGTTGAGAAATCCAAAACAAAAACTAGGTAGTGAACAACTTAAGACTATCAAAACAAAAGACAAAACCTACTCCCCCTCTGTAAAAAGAGGTAGTGCCTAAATGCACCCCTGGGGTGCAACACTACACCTGCCAGCCCACTCCCCAAAAGCCAGGTTCTGAGAGGGAAGGCAGGGAGGGAAGTCAGAATACAGCAAGACTCCATTAGAAGAAACACAATTACTAAGGTGAGTAATTATTTCTTCCAACAACATGAAGTCTTGCTGTATTCTGACATATGCAGACCACCACGCAGTACCTCCATGGAGGAGGGAATCAAACCTATTTTGGGAATAGGCTCTGCAGTACTGCTGTACCAAACCTAGCATCACTCCTAGCCTGGAGATCTACAGAGTAATGCTTGGTGAATGTGTGGACTGTTTTCCAGGTGGCTGCTTTGCATATCTCTAGTAAGGGAATATCCCTGGCAGCAGCCAGGGAAGCAGCTGTACCTCTAGTCGAATTAGCCCTCAGGCCTGAGGGTGGTATTTTGCCTAGCTTCTTATAGCAGAATTGTATACAAAAGACGATCCACCTGGCAACAGTTCTCTTAGTGGCAGCATTGCCCTTCCCCACTTCCCCATAAGTGAGGAACAACTGGAGGGAGTCGAACCCGAGTACCTTAGTATGTTCAATGTAGTAGCTAAGGGCCCTTTTAACATCTAAACTGTATAATCTTCTCTCTCCTGAAGAAGAATGATCAGCGAAGAAAACAGGGAGAGAGGTGGATTGGTTCAAATGAAAATCTGAAACCACTTTAGGTAAGAACCTCCTACTGGTTCTAAGGACCACCTTATCTCTATGGAATAAGATACAATCAGGCTCCACTGACAGAGCCTACAATTCACTGATACATCTGGCAGAAGTAATAGCTACCAGGAACACAGTTTTCCAAGTCAAATACTTAAGCTCTCCTGAAGACAGAGGCTTAAAAGGGGGTTGCATAAGCTGAGCAACGCAAATATTAAGGTCCCAAGCAGGAATAGGCTCCCTAAAGGGCGGATTGGTATGAAGCAATCCCTTGAAAAACTTACAAAAAACAGTATGAGATGCCAGTGAGGAGGGCTTGCTCACTGACAGGGAAACAGCTGACAAGAGTACCTTGAGGGTAGCTGGTCTGAGGCCTAAGCCATTAAGATAAACTATGTAGTCCAGAACTGTAGACAAGGCAGCAGTATCTGGGGTTATATGCTTCTTTGAACACCAAATGCTGAATCTTTTCCATTTGAAATTATAGGTTTTTCTGTGGAGGGTTTTTTAGAGGCTTTGAGAATGTCCAGAACCCCTTGAGAGAGATGCAAACCTGCATATTCTAACTCTTCAAGACCCATGCCTTGAGATTGAGACCGCAGGTTGGATACCATGTTCTTCCTGAGAGGAGGTCAACAGGTTGTAACTCCTGGGAAGAGACAGGGGAAGATGGACTGCTAGGGACAGCAACAGGGGATACCAAGGCTGCCTGGCCCAATCTGGAGCAATCAGGATCACTTTGCAAGACTGTGATCTTATCTTGACCAGAACCTTGAACAGAAGAGGAAAAGGAGGGAAGGCATACAGGAATTTCCCTTCCCAATCCAGAATCAGAGCATCCAGAGGGACTGAGCCCAAGACTGGGGTCTGCAACAGAATAGAGGAAGCTGGTGATTGTCTGGGGCTGCAAAAAGATCTATCTCTGGAGTGCCCCACTTTGAAAAAAAATCACTTTTAACACTAGGGGATCCAGGGACCATTCGTGATGGCCCTGGGAGATCCTGCTCAATGCATCTGCTAGCACACTGTCCTTTCCTGGGAGGTCGACTTCTACCAGAGAGGCCTGTAGAGAATAAGGCAGGGACCATAATTTCATGGCTTCCGTACACAAGGCTGTAGACTGAGTACCTCCCTGCTTGTTGATATACCACATGGTGGTGGTGCTGTCTGTCCTGACCTGAACCACCTTGTTCTGTACTGATTGTGAGAAATTCTTGCAAATCTGGCAGTCTGAATCAAGGTGGTCAAACCCCAGACAATAAACACAAGTGGTGTGGGGATCAGCCTTAGCAAAGGCCTCCCCACACACTGCAGTGTTGAAATCCAGTGGGCCCAATTTTTCTTTGGGGTTTCTCAGATGTAGCCATCCTTAATCAGAAAACTTACCCTTTACTCGGCTTCAGCCAGGCAAGACCCCCTTATCGGTTTCTAACACGTTTTTTTTAAAACCGATAAGGACCGGTACCACACACTAAATTCAAGGAAAAAAAAACAATAATACAAGTTCTACACAGCAACCGGTTCAGCCGAACTGGTTGAAATATCAAGTTTATAATTTCCACAAGTTTTTCCAAATCTAGTCCACTACCTACGTACTTACTGTACCACAGACAGGGATCTGAACCGAAAAAACAAAGAATTTATCGGTAAAACTGACGACTTTAACCGATCGAGAACCATGAGCAGAGGATAAATCTCCGGAGCAACTGTTTAGTTAGGCGGAGTAAAGAATCCGATGGTTACACTTCAAAGTGCAGTAGACAGAGGTTTGAACTGAGTTTGAGCTCAACGTTCTATGCACTGCATAGAATTTAATTAATTCTTTCCTCTCCGGAGCAGTTCAAGTGCTAGGGTTAACTGCATATGTCAGAATACAGCAAGACTTCATGTTGTTCGAAAAACTGACGCCCAACTCTGACACATGCAAGAGGTACTCTAAAATGGCTCGGCGATGCCAGTTCAACAAGAAACACATCGACCGACATCACAGAGCCAGGTTCCATGTCGACAGCAATTTGCAGTCGGCATGGAGCGGCACACATCGGTGTGTATTTTTACATCGGGGGCTTTGCCCCCCAAACTCCCCATGCGGGGGGGGCTTTGCCTGCCACAACCCCCGTACTTAAGGATTCTAACTCCAGGTCAGAGTTAGTTCGGGAAGGGGATGCAGGTCGGGGGAAGGGGTTGCCCGCTCCCAGGGGCACTTCTACAGTGGCATGGCGCTGTTGTCAATATCAACACATGTTGCTGTAGAAATGCTGCTGTTCAGGGGACATACCCTCTAAAACCTGGGAGGCTGAGCAGAAAAAGGGGTGTAGGCCTTTTGCTAATGCCCAGATGGAAAATCTCTTCCACTTCATAATGTAGGTGGATCTGATGGAGGGTTTTCTGGCCTCCACTAAGACCTGAGCGACTCTAGAAGAGACACCATAGTGAGAGATCGCTAAGCCTACAGGTACCACGCATGAAGATGAAGAGACTTGAGGCTCGGATGTACCAGGGTGCCCTGCTCCTGGGACGAAGGTTATGAGGAAGAGGTACTTGGGGGGTTCCAGTGCCAACTGCTGTAGCAACGGGAATTAAATCTGCCGAGGCCAGAGAGAGACAATTAGAATACTGTGCGCCCCCTCTGCTTGGAGCTTCAGCAGGACCCTCTGAAGAACAGGAAAGGGAGGGAAAGCATACAGAAATCTCCCTGTCCAGGAAAGAGACAGTGCGTCTTGCCAAAAAGCACCATGCCCGGGAACGAGCGAGCAAAAGCTGGGCAGTTTTGTGTTGGATGGGGAGGTGAAGAGATCTAGGTCTGGCCAGCCCCACTGAAGAAACAGATCTTCTACTACTGCCTGCTTTAGTTCCCCCTCGTGAGCCCTGGTGACTGATCGGCTGAGACTGTCCGCCAGAATGTTGTGAACCCCTGGCACGTGGACTGCAGTCAGGAATAGGCTGTGCTGTACCGCCCAGTACCACACCCGCATCGCCTCCCTGCACAGAGGGTACGATCGGGTGCCTCACTGTTTTTAAGTACCAGACAATTGCCATGTTGTCTGTCTGTCTGGATGAGAAGTGTTCCCGGAGTCAGAAGCAACTGGAAGGCCTGGAGAGCAAAGAGTACTGCTCTCATCTCCAGAATGTTGATGTGAAGGTTCTCCTCCATGGGAGACCAAGAGCCTTGGGTCTGATGGTCACCCAGATGCACTCTGTATCCCACATTCGAGGCATCCGAGGTGACAGTCATGGAGGGAGACGGAGGGTGGAAAGGGACCCCCACTGAAAGGTTGGCTGGGTCCTGCCACCACAGGACATCCTTTTGCAGACTGTTGGAGACTAGGACTTTCTGGTCCATGTCGTCCAGGCGCTGGTCCCACTGGACTCAGGACCATTGGGTAACCCTCATGTGCAGTCTGGCCAAAGGGACTGTGGGTATAGCAGCCGCCATGACCCCAGTAGCCGTAGGACTGACTGCGCCGTGGTCCACTAGGATGAAGCCACAAGCGCCACTAGAGAGATTAAGGTCTCTGCTCGGTTGGTCAGAAGAAAGGCCTTGCTCTGGAGCGTGTCCAGCATTGCTCCAATAAATTGGAGGTGCTGGGAGTGTATCAGCTGGGACTTGGGGAAGTTGACTGAAATGCCCATGCTGGAGAAAAGGTCCAGGGTGAAGGAGAAGGATTCCTTCAGACTGTCCGGAGAAAGGGCTGAGAAAAGCCAGTCGTCCAGATATGGGAACGCATAAATGCCCCAGCGATGTAGGAACACAGCTACCACTGCTAGGCCCTTGGTGAAGACCCGAGGTGCCGAGGAGAGGCTGAATGGTAGGGCTCTGAATTGGAAATGACGTTCCAGAAAAGAGAACCACAGGAAGCGGCGGTGGGCCGGTAAGAAAAAATTACTCACCTTAGTAATTGTGTTTCTTATAATAAAGTCTTGCTGTATTCTGACTATATGCAGTTAGCCCTAGCACTTGCACTGCTCCGAAAGGAAAGAATCGACTCTATGCCAAGGCATAGAACGTTGAGCTCGAGCTCGGTTTTCAAACCTCTGTCCCAGGTACTCTTCAGTGTAACCGTCAGATTCTTACAAGCCCTATACTAACCAACAACCCAGAAATTGTTTTTAGAGCTTTTGTGCCAAAAGGCAAAAGATATAAATTTAGGGTCCAAAGACTCAAGTCGAGACCCCCAAAAAGAATCCAAGTAGGTAATAAGCAAACAAGGGGAGGCAGGAAGGGAGGTCAGAATATAGCAAGACTCCATTAGAAGAAACAAAATTACTAAGGTAAGTAATTTTTTCTTCAAACATCATGAAGTCTTGCTGTATTCTGACTATATGCAGACTACCAAGCAGTACCCCCAAGGAGGAGGGAACTACAGAACCTATTTTGGGAACAGGCTCTGCAGTACTGCAGTGCCAAACCTAGCATCAGTTCTTGACAATGTCCAGGGAGTAATGCTTGCTAAATGTGTGAACAGTCTTCCAGGTGGTTGCTTTACTGATTTCCACTAAGGGTATGTCTCTAGCTGCTGCGACCGAAGCAGCTATACCTCTGGAAGAGAGAGCCCTCAGACCTGAGGGTAGCTCTTTCCCCAATTTTGAGTAGCAGAACTGTATGCAAGAGACAATCCACCTAGCAATAGTCTCTTGGTGGCAGGTTTACCTTTACCCACCTCCCCATAAGTGAGAAACAGCTGGGAGCAGTCATTTCTATGGGGCTTAGTGGATTCTAAGTAGTAACTCAGAACCCTCTTTACATCAAGACTGTATAATCTCCTCTCTCCAGAGGAGGAGTGATCAGTGAAAAATACAGGCAGTGTGATAGATTGGTTCAGATGGAAGTCTGATACCACTTTAGGGAGAAATTTCCTATTTGTACAAAGGACCACCTTATCCCTATGAAATGAGATGAAATCAGGTTCCACTGATAGAGCCTGTAACTCACCGATTCTCCTGGCAGAGGTAATAGCAACCAGGAATACAGTTTTCCAAGTCAGGTATCTGAGCTCAGCTGAGCAAAGTGGTTTAAAGGGAGGCTGCATTAGCTGTGCAATACAGATATTCAGGTCCCATAGAGGAGAAGGATCCCTGAAGGGAGGATTGATGTGGACCAACCCTTTTAAGAATTTCTTGAAAACTGGGTGGGAGGCTAGAGAGGAGACTTTCCCAGATGAAAGAAAAGCAGAAATAGCTGCCAAATGAACCTCAAGAGTGGTAGGCCGAAGGCCTAAACTGTTAAGATATATCAAATAATCTAAGGCAGTGGCAATATCAGTTGAATCTGGCTGAATGTGCCTCTGGGAACACCAGAACCCAAACCTCTTCTATTTAGAATCATAGGTTTTTCTAGTGGAAGGTTTTCTACTGGCCTTAAGGATATCCAGAGCTGATTGACAGAGATGCAGGTCTGCATATTCTAGCTCCTCAAAAACCAGGTCTTGAGCCGGAGTGTGTGAAGATTGAGGTACAATATCCTCCCCTGCGATGAGGTGAGGAGGTTGAACTGTTTGGGAAGGCAAAGGGGAAGTGTCACTGATAGTGACAATAGTAGAGGATACCAAGGCTGTCTGGCCCAATCCAGGGCTATCAGAATCACAGTGCAGGGTTGGGACCTGATCTTGACCAGAACTCTGAATATCAGAGGAAAGGGAGGAAAAGCATAGAGAAACTTGTTGGTCCAATCCAACAGGAGGGCATCTAGGGGAACAGACCCCCGCAGAGGGGGCCTGCAGCACAACAGAGGGAGCTGATGGTTGTCCAGGGCTGCAGAGAGGTCTATCTCCGGAGTGTCCCATCTCTTGAAAATAATCTGAAGAATGAGAGGACTCAGGACCCATTTGTGGTGACCTTGGGAAATCCTGCTGAGAGCATCTGCAAGTATATTGTCCTTTCCTGGGAGATGCACAGCAATCCGGGAAACCTGCAGGGAATAAGCTAGTGACCATATTTTCATGGCCTTGGTGCACAAGGCCGAGGACCGAGTGCCCCCCTGCTTGTTGATGTACCACATGGTTGTGGTGTTGTCTGTCCTGATCTGCACCACTTTCCCCTGAATTAAACTCGAAAATGTTTGAAGTGCCAGAAAGACAACCCTGAGTTCGAGAAGATGTATGTGTAGAAGAGACTCCTGAGGAAACCAAGTCCCCCGAGCAGTATGCTGATCCAGGTGTGCTCCCCATCCCAGCAGGGAAGCGTCTGTAGTGAGAATCACTGTGGGAACCTGACTGAGGAAGGGAACCCCTTGCCTCAAGTTGTCCTCTTCCAGCCACCACTGGAGGGCCTAAACCAAAGTTAGAGACACAGGAACCAATTTGGAGAGGGATCTTTTTTCTAAGACCAAAAGCTCTTAGATGAAACTGAATAACCCTCATCTGAAACCTTGCCCCTTGCACTACTGCAGTGCAGGCTGCCATTTGGCCTAGCAACTGCAAGAAGTGTCTGGCTGGTCGAGACATAAGTGGATGAAAAGAGGAAGCCAGAGAGATGAGGGATTGGACCCATGAGAGAGGAAGGAAGGCCATGGCCTGAACAGTGTCCAGCTCCGCTCCTATAAATATGAGAAGCTGAACTGATTCCAGAACAGACTTTTCCAGATTTAGAATGAATCCTAGGGAGTGTAGAAGATTTTGAGTGATCCCTACAGCTGACCTGACTTGGTCTGGGAACTGACTTACTATGAACCAGCTGCCCAGGTAAGGGAACAGTAAGATGGTTGCCTTCTGAAGAAGGCCACCACTACTGCTAGGCATTTGGTGAATACTCTTGGGGCAGATGTTAGGACGAAAGACATTGCTCTGAACTGGTAATAGCCTGAGGACAGTTCGAACCGGAGGCACTTTCTGTGGGACTGCCTGATAGGTATGTGGAAATAGGCATCCTTGAGATCCAGGGAGGCTAGCCAGTCTCCTGGTCTCAGAGAGGGAAGAATAATTCCCAGAGTCACCAGCTTCAACTTTGGCTTTAGTATGTGTTTGTTTAGGTATCGTAGAACCAGTATGGGTCGCCACTCCCTTGTCTTTTTTAGGGTAAGGAAGTACCTGGAGCACAATCCTTTTCCCCTGTGAATGAGAGGTACCCTTTCCACTGCTTGCAGAAGCAGTGGAGAAGAGACCTCTTTTTCTAAGGCCTGTGTTTCCTCTGCCGAGGAAGGACAGAAAGCCTTTGCTCTCAACTTTGGGAACCTGCTGAAACCGAGATCAAGAACCTGGCTCACCACTTCCAGGACCCACTTGTTTGAAGTGACAGACTTCCAGGCCTGGAAGAAGTGAGCCAGTCTGCCCCCTACAGGAATTGGGGAGGTGACCCTGGCTGACACATCAGGGTGTCTGTTTGGCAGGGGGCTTAGACTGAGAAGAGGATGCAGCCCTTGTCATCCCCCTTCTGCCGCTTCCTCTAAAGAACCCCCTCTGCTGAAAAGAAGAGGAGGCCTGGGCCTGGTAGAAAGGCCTGTGTAAAGGCCAGCCCCTGCCAGCCTTGGACTGCTGCCTCTGAGGAGTGGTCCGCTTTTCTTTGGCTGCAGCACCCCTGTATGTGGTCCTGTACTCGTCCATCTTTTTCATGTACGTCTCTGTTTGCTCCCCAAACAGAGAGTTACCAGTGACAGGAAAATCCATGGCCTTGGTCTGGGTATCCTGAGATAAACTGGTACACCTGAGCCAGGCAAATCTCCTCATGGAAACGGATGTAGCCATGACCCTAGAATGAACATCATTCGAGTCCACAGCAGCATGAAACTGGACCTTTGAAGCTTCGATGCCATCCACAGCCACCTGCTCCAGCTCCTTGGCTAGCTGGGGAGGGGCATTCTTAGCCAGCTCCAGAACCGTATCCCACCTAGACTTCTGGTATCTGGCCATATAGTTGGATTGCCTGAGTCCCAAAGAGGATGCCAAGTACTGCTTCTTTGCCATGGCATCCACTTTCCTGGAATCCTTATCTGGGGGGTGAGATGCCAGGGGAATATTAGCCTTGTCACAGGCTGCAGCTTGCACTACCCCAACATGGCTGCAATGGTTAGTAAGGAAATCCATACCAGGGCCTGACAGAGCATACCTCCTGTCCATTTTCTTATCAGGAGGTATGGATGTTGAAACTAATATTTTGGGGTCTGTTTCCCCAGGGACTTGTGCAGAGGATAGACACCTTTTGACTCTGGGACATCCATCATCTCAACATAGTCAGGCTCCTCCTGATCCTGTTCAGCTTCTTCCACTGGAAGCTGAAGAGTATCAGCCACCTTCTTATAAAACAAGAAGTGGAAGGGGGACTCAGAAAGCCTGGGAGGAGACACATTAGAAGGCCTGTCTGGGGAGATGTCAGGCTCAATAGGCTCATCTAGGTCTTCATAATCTTCATCTTCATCTCCTTCCCAATCACCCTCATAAAATACTTTGGGGTCACATTCAGAAGTAGACAAGTCCGACCAAACTGACCGTCTTTGCGTCGGTGTCTGGTCGGAAACTGGTGAAGTGACTGTACAATAGCGATCATTTTGGCTATCTAGTCAGTGGTCAGACCATGGGAACCGGGATCCGAACCGGCTGACCTGCGCTTTCTTTTTGCAGGAACTGATTCCGCAGAATCGGCTCTCCTCTTGCCCGAGGGGGTATCACCCAGGTCAGTGGGCACCCCCTCAGGTTCGGTCAGAACCAAACCGGGCTGGCCATCCGGGTCAGCGGATTTTACGGCCTCCCTTTCCTTCAGCCTACTTAAACGTTTATCTACAGTGGCCTTAGGAACGTTTCTGCAGATTCTTTGAGGTGGTCAAACCCCAGACAATAAACACAGATGAGGTGGGGATCAGCCTTGGCAAAAGCCTCCCCACACTCAGAGCAGTGTTGAAACCCACTAGTGCAGTGTTGAAACCCAGTGGGTCCAGTTTTCTTTTTGGGTTTCTCAGACATGCCTTTAAATACAAAGTCACCCTTACCAGCGTTCAAGCCAGGCGACTATTAAACCCATCGGTTCCAACCATGTCACGGGTCGGATGAAAAAAACGGAGAATTCAATGTTTTTTTTCAGGAACCGATAGATACTGGAAAACCACACTAAATACACCTGAAGAAACAGAAACAACAAATCACTTTGGTTCCCAACCGGACCGACCGGAAAGAAACCGAAAACCAAAAAACAATTTCTTTCTAAAACAAACTACTACCTGCTAATACACTTACTGTACCGGGACAGAGACGTAAATACTGAAAAAATAAAGAAGCGGTTTACTGAACCAACCAATTTTACCACAACTGAACTGAAGTGAAGGAGAGGATCTCCGGAGCGACTTCACAGTAAGGCGGAGTAAAGAATCTGATGGTTACACTGAAGAGTACCTAGGACAGAGGTTTGAAAACCGAGCTCAAGTGCAATGTTCTATGCCTTGGCATAGAGTTAACTCTTTCCTCTCCGGAGCAGTTCAAGTGCTGGGGCTAACTGCATATAGTCAGAATACAGCAAGACTTCATGTTGTTTGAAAATGGGGATATGGAGGTAGGCATCCTGCATATCCAGACAGCGCAGCCAAGTGTTGGGGTAGGAGCAGGGGTAACAGTCCCTGGAGAGTCAGCATGCAAAACCTCTTGTGTTCTGCGAAAAGGCTGAGCATGCTGAGATCTAAGATAGGGCTTAGATCCCCCATATTTTGGGGAACCAGGAAGAAGTGGAAGTAAAATCCCCTTCCTGTTTGTTCCGGTGGTACAGGCTCTATGGCTGCTTTCTGCAGTAGGGCTTGAATCTCTTGCAAGACCAGATGTTGTTGGCCTGACAGGCAGTACGACCTTCCCGGAGGGTTGGAGGGAAGTCTCTCCAGGAACTCTATCGAGTGACCTCTTTCTATGAGTTGAAGAACCCATGCATCTGCGGTGACGGCCTTCCACCCATCCAGGTGGAGGACGAATCCTCCAATCATCGGTTCCTCTGTGGAAATAGGAGGGAGCGGGAGGGGGAGTTGGGAGTCAGGACGTGGAGGGGTGGGGCACTTTACCCCCAGTGGCAGTTTTGGAAACGTGGCCTGGGGGTTTGATGAGTATAGTTAATGAGTATAGCCAAGGAAAAAAGAAAAGGAAAATAATACAGGGGTAACAGGTTGTGGAAAAATGAACTTTGTGGATCGGTTTATTAATTAGATTAAAAGATTTATAAATCTATCCCAATGAAGTCCTGGAGTACCAGTGTTTTAGAGGATGAAGTGAAGTTGTGCAATAATAATGGCACACATTTTCTTATATTTTATATATAAGGAGAGATCTGTGCAATAGTATGCATTTGTTTTGCTATGATGAGGTTTCTTAAGTCTTCTTTTTTTATGTATAGCATTGTAATAACACTGTGTGTTGATCAATAAATAATTTATCAGAACCCTGGGTGCAACGCTTGGTCTGTCGTCTGCCCTGGTTCTGCTTATTCCATTTCTGCTGGCGGCGAAAAGGGCTGCTGCCATTGTTTTTGTCCTGGATGGTACATGGAACGGACATCCTCCAAGGATTTGCTGCTCTCTTGCAGCTCTGTGATGATATCTTTGGCATCACCACCGAACAGAACTGGACCCCTGAGTGGAACGTCCAGAAGAGAACTTTGCACATCTTGAGTCACCCCACCAGGCGAAGCCAAGCTAGGCGCCTAAGGCAGATGCCAGTAGCCGCACCTCATGCCACCAAGTCCACAGAGTCGTAGGTGGCGCGGAGGGCATGGCAGCAGGATGACTTGTTCGTCCTAACCTTCTCCATGAGTTTGTTCCTGAGCTGCTCATCAGGAATCTCCTACAGATCCTTTTCCAGATCCGATAAGGAGGATTTCTGGAAAGTCACCATATGGGCCACATAATTTAAGGAGCGAATGGCGCCAGTGGAAGAGGCAAAGATCTTACGACAGTACTGGTCCATCTGTTTTGACTCCTTATCTGTAGGGGAGGCACTAAGATGTTTGGGTTGGATGGATCTATCATGAGCAGCCGTGCTTACAATAGAGTCGTCCTTGGGCTGGGCAGTCAGGTGGGAAACCCCTTCCGGGGGGTGATAAGTCCTATCGGCCTTCTTCGAAACAGCCAGTATGGATGAAGGTTGCTGCCAGATTGTGGACGTGAGATCTTCCTGCATTCCCGTCCAAGGAGGTCCAGGTGCTCTGCCAACCTCCTGCATTTGGGATCCAGTTCTTGAGAGGCCCATCCGCAGGATTTTTGGATAGTTCGGAGGAGCTCCGTGAAGGAAGGGTCCTCTGGGAGTCTATGTTCAGTTATGCCAGAGGGAAGAACACCAAAGTCTCTGTCAGAGACTCAACTAGAAGGTGCTGGGCTACCCGGTAACACTCTGTGAGGTGAGGTGGGGTGGCCCTGACCACTATTTGAGGTTGGCCCAACTTTGCAGTAGTTGGGACTTAGCGTCCTTCCACCATGCAGGGATGGCCTCCTATTCCGGCTGCAGTGGTGGGGGAGGCAGAGGTTGCAGGGGCATCGGATAACCTGGGTACCCTAGCTACCCTAAAGGATAACAGGGGTAGCTAGGTGTCTAGTACCAGTAGGGGTGCTGGTAACCCTGATAATGAATCGCCTGACCCAGTGTCGGTTACCCTGGCGTCAGAAGGGGGTATCCCGTCGACGGACCCCGGCATCGGATACTGCTGGTATTGTGGCGTGTACCCAATATAGTACTCAGTTGGGCCAAAGAAGGAACGTAAGGGCCCGCCCCAGGTGGTGCCAAAGGACCGCTAGGTGGTGGGTCCAATGGCGGGGTAGGAGAGGGGAATCCCAGGGAGTCCTGAGGGAGTAGGGTCCATACCATCCCCATAAGTGTCCGGCGAGGGATCCGGCATCAGGTGAGGATCCATTGGTGGAAGAGAACCCAGCAAAGAGGGGAGTTCAGGAACAGTCCCCGTCGACAGGTCCTGGTGATCAGGCCCAAACAGGTTGGAGAAGGACAGAGACTCCCTTGAGGGAGAACCCTGGTGGTAGGAAAAGGGACCTGCGAGCTCCATCTGCCTGGCGTCGGAGTCATCAAGAGAATCTGATGGGAGAGAAGACACCACACAGGCACCGGGTGATCTGGTGTCCAACTTAGAGGTGTCGACATGGCAATCGACGGAGGAGCTGTCAACCGACATACAGGCCGCGGCTGGGCTGACAGAAGCTGGAAGGCTAGAGTCAGGCTGATCGACCTGGGCTGGGCACCTGGACCCGGACGATGACTTAGCAGCAGGGCTCGAAGCAGGAACCTTAGCTGGATCCTCCGAAGAGGATATCCCTGACTGCCTGCTGACCTCGCGGGGGGTGGGGTGGGGGAGGGTGTCCGGTCCGCCAGAGCGGACGAAGGCCCTGGAGGTGGGGTATTTACAGCGGTGGAGAGCCCACCTGGGATGTCGTCAGATGTTTGGCAAGATTTCCCCTGTGGAGAGTGTCTCTGCTCCCGGCATCTCGCCTTGTCCTTTTTCTTCTTTTTCTCCGTGGCCGGCGATGATGAGCTTTCCCTCAGCTCCTGGAGCTCTTTTTCCATCGATGCCAGTCTTTGAGTCAGTAAATGGGCATTGAGGGTCCTCTTGCAATGGGTGCACGTGGCCTGGTTGAAGCCCTGGCAGATGGAACAGTCGGTAGAGTTGTGCTTAGGCCCCAGGCCCCGGGAATGGTCGTCCCTGTGCGGAATCTGTGCGCCACACTTGAAGCGCTACTTCTTTGGGCAATGAGATGACATAAACTGCTATGTTGTTCAAGGAGAATAGGAAGAAAGATATGAGAAATCATAATGAAAATGGTGGGCGACTGAAGCTGTTCTACCACGTTAGGTCAGATGATACAGATCGATGGCGGGAAAGAACTGGACAGCGGGCGGGGGACTGCCTCTTTTATAGTCACACTGACATCAGTCACCCTGGCGCAGGGGCGGTCCCTGCCGATGATTGCTAGCCTACAGTTTGCTGTTGGTCTACCTGACGCCAGGGGGCACAGTCCTAAATGTGAAGACCTACTGCAGAAACCCTCTTGAAGAAAGATCAAGGTGTTCCTTGAGTTTAGCCAGACGTCACCCCTTTAGGAAGACTGATAACTGTAGCCAGTTTCCATGACTTAGGAACAGTGGAGAAGGAAAAGGAGAAGGAGAGGTTGGGGAGGTACGTAATAGGGAGAGCAGTGGCAAGAGCAGACATAAGGGAGTGTGGGGTCAAGACAATCAGGGCTCCCACTGCTGTGGGGATTTAGAAAAGCAGCAGGTGTGGAGGGAGGTAAGGTAAAAGGGAGGAGGGGGATGGTAGGGAGAGTGAAGAAGAGGAGAAAGAGGAAAAGGCGAAAGATAGGAGGGAGTGGGCACAGGAGGTTAAAAGGGAACTGAAGAAGGAGGTAGCAGAGTCGCCCACCTTGAGTACAGGGAAAGGGAACTGGGTCGAACAGGAGAAGGGGGCATAGATTGCTTTTCAGTACTTAGAAGTGTGATTACGGTTGATCTAGAGTGTGGAAGCGATGTGTTCGTACTTTGCAAGCCTAGTAGCTCCAGTACACGCATTACAAAGGGCCTGATAATTAATAAGGTCAGAAGGGAGTCAGTGGACTTGTAGGTCCTCCAGGCAAGGTCACACACATGGTGACAAGCCAGCAACTCTGCTGAGATCCATGGGAGGTAATATTCTTAGACCCTACTTCTTTTAAGGGGCATTATGATCCCAGACAGACATGAAAATAGAGAAGAATAATTTGAGGGCACTGTCAACATTGCCAGCTGTAGAGACAGGGGACCAGCTGGTGGTTACCAGGTCAGCATGGAGAAGAGATGCATCCAGTGACTGGAAGAACTGGATCTGGATGAATTTGGGGGAAGCATTGGGATAATAAATCTTATGCTCACACTAGACTATACTGTAGTCACCGAGGATGTCAGGGAGGGTACCAGCATTCACAATCCAATGAGGATGGGAAGAGAGGACCCAGTTCAAGAGGGACTGATTTAGAGATTTGAAATTATCAGTGGGGTTATAGATGAACTGGGAAAGTAGGAAGGACTTAATGAGGCAAAATTTATGCTGAGACAGGGACAGCCAACTGAGGTTGAAATCACCTAGAATGAGTAATTCACTAGATGAGGCATGGGAGGAGATGGTGGTGAGTAGCTCGATGTCTGAAGGTGGTGACATGCCATGACAGTAGTAGATGCTGGCAATAAATATGAGACAGAGGAGGGTGAGTTTGAGAAGAAGCATCTTACAGGCAGAGGGGAGAGAGGTGGAGGGTACAGACTCAAACTGGATGTTTGCAGAGCGGTAGATGGCTACTCCACCACCCTTCTTCGCTCGATCCTGTAGAACAAAAGTGAAACCAGGGATGGTAACAGAGGAATCGGGGTCCTGGGGAAAGTCAAGACTCTGAGATCACTAACACATCAAGCTTGAGGGTAGCCATGAGTGGTTACAACTAGTCAATCTTAAGGAGAAGGCTGCAGATGTTGACATGGGCCATTCTCAGACCTCTGGGGAGAGGGGATGACAGGACAGGGCTAGGGCTGAGCTTAATATCACCTACAACTTATAAGCAACAAGGAGATGAGGAGCTAGAGAGAGAGAGACTATGAGATGTTTATGGGAAGAGGAGGAGGGGGAGGAGAAAGAAAAAGTAAGGGAGGCAGGAGGAACGGAGAGACCTGAGAACTTATAGAAACTGATGGCAGATAAGGACTGCTAGGCCCACCCTGTCTGTCCATTTTCCCTACCTGCTGCAAAAACCAAAGACCCTACTTCATCTCCGGCTTTATTCTCTTTCCTATTGCTATGGTTCCCCTATTCCTATCCTATGCATTTCTGAATTCCCCTACCAAGTTAGCCCTCACCACCTCCACTGGGAGGCTGTTCCATGCATCCACCACCCTTTCTGTGAAGAAATACTTCCTCACGTTACTCCTAAGTCTGCCCCCTTCCAGCCTCATGTCATGACCCCTTGTTCTAGAACATCTCTCTTTCAGAAAGATGCTACCCTCCTATACCTTATTTATGCCCTTGAGATATCTGAAGGTCTCTATCATATTCCCCCTCTCTCTCTTCTCCTCCATGGTATAGATATTGAGATCCTCCAGTCTCTCCTCATATGACTTTTGTTGCAGACCCTACACCATATTTGTTGCCCTTCTCTGAACTGCCTCTACCCTATCTATGTCCTTATGAAGATGTGGCCTCCAGAACTGGACACAGTACTCCAGATGGGGTCTCAGCAATGGTTTGTACAGTGGCATCACCACCTCCTTTCTTCTGCTGGTGATACTTCTCCCCATGCACCCCAGTACCCCACTGTCTCTCCCCACAGCTTTGGCACTTTGTTTGGCCCCCTTTAAATCATCTGATATGAGGTGAAGCCAAGGAAATGCGAGTAGACTACAACCAGGATGCCAGGGAGAGTGGGGTAAAATGGGAGGCTGAAAGAGGGAAGAGTGGGTGAAGGAGGGCGGGACATGGAAGGGGGAAGGTTGGGAAAGGTGAAAGAGGAGAGGGGGTGAGGGTAAGCAAGAAGGGGAGAAGAGAAAAGGTATGGAGCAGCATAATGGCAGAGAACAAAGTAGTACTCATAGTACAGTTTACTAGGGCTGGGCGTTGGTTCAAACATTTGGGCCATTCGGGTTTGGCAGTGCTTGGAAATAAACCTCCGAATTGGGTTTCACTGCCAAAACCCAAAAAGCCCCCCGACCCCAAATTACAGTCCTCCTCTATAAAAGATGTGTGCTGCAGAAAATGAAAAATGTATAGCTGGTGCTGTGTGTGCATGCGCGTGCATATGTGGTGGGGCCGTAGACGCAGCAACAGAACTGTATCACTGATGTGGGCTGGTGACCGACTGGCAAGCATCCAGCAAGGGGCAGGGGTGAGGTAAAACTGACAGCAGAAAAGCAGCCAGGAAGGAAGGCTGTACCTAAAGGCGGGTCAGTCTGGCTCCTCATTTGTGCGAGTGCTCCTTCTCGAAGCATGTGCATGCACACTCATCTGTCAGCTGGTAGGGGAGTCATGTGACTGCACTAGCAGCAATCCAATCAAACTGTGTCTTTTTGCCCACTCTGATCCTGCTGCTGGTAGGTGTACCATGACTGGACCATGCAGGATGATGTGTGGGTTTATAAACCCCTCACATAGGTGCAGCAAGGTCAGAGGCAGGCAGTATGGCAGGCATGCACATGTGTTTGAGAGACAGCGGCACATCATCATCATGTGGCTCATCAAGTGGCATTTTGGTGGAGACTAGGAAAGGGAGACAGGTGCCTTGGGTGGCTTTTAGGGCAGGCATGATTAGAGAAAACTTGACAAACTAAAATATAAAAGCACAGCAGACTGTAGAGTAATATATATGTTATTTAATCATATCTGGTCCTTGGTGAGAGCAAAAAAAAAAGAAAGAAAAAAGAATACGGAAGCAGTTGTTTGAGGTGGTAGGGGAGGGAGGAGTCAGGCAGGGGCTGCCTCTGATCCCCCCAAATACAGTAAAAATACATCTAAAAAAAAACTGTGTTGCTGGGGAGTGCTACCTAGGAGAGCAGGGATGAGGGAGGTCAGCAGCGGGGTCCCGCAGGGGACCAGGGTTGGGTGGGATAGAAGAAACAGTGAAGGAGGAGGAAGGTGTTTATGTTTACCCAGCTCTGAGTCTCATGGTATGTACCCTACCCAACTCATTGTGAAGGTTGTGCTTACAGTTATTGTTCACTGATTTTCATGCACTTTAACAGCATATTATAATCGTACCTGAGAAGCCATTTAAACTCTAAGATACGTTTTGACCCTCACAACCCTTCATTTAATTTCATGTCAAATCGGGACAATTCAGTTCTGCCTGGCCCGGCTCGAAACTGGCCTGTCAGGTCAAATTTGCCAACTCACACGGCCCTATAGTTTACTCCAACTAAATAAAGTTGTGTTGGGGGTTGGCGGGGGGGGGGAGAGAGAGGGTCACCCAAATGGAACAAAGATGATAATGGGAATGAGGGCTTACCCAGCAAGGGAGGAGGCTAGAACATTAAATTTTAGAACTGAGAGGGAACACAGGCTTCACCCAAATGGGGCGTAGACCTATTGAAGGGGACTCTGGGCTTACCCAGAAAGAGAGGAAGCCAGGATTTAAATTTACAATTGAGAGGGAATACATGCTTCCCCCTAGTAGGGCGGAAGCTAGTATACAAAACAAAATGAGGGAAAATGAGATTATCCAGATAGGGTGGTGATCGGGGTTTAAAAATATAGAAATGGGAGAGAATGACCGGATTCATCTTGGTAGGGGGGAAGCTAATATGAAAACAAAAAGGGAAAATCTAGGTTTCACCCAGGTAAGGAGGAGGCAGGAGTAATTAGAAACAGAGAAACTGGAGGGAATAACTGGATTTACTCTACTATGGCAGAAGCTAGTATAAAAATAAAAAAGGGAATTATGGGCTTCACCCAATGAGGAGGAGGCCAGAAATTGCAATTTAGGAGGGGGGGAATGCATATTTAGCCCAGGCAGGAAGAAAGCAGAAATTAAACAGAATGGGGAGAAAGGGGGAACATTTTTTTAAATATTTATTTGAAAATTGGTGAACAGAAAATGTACACAGAGCCAAAGTTTATTTCAGGTGTTACTGAGAGGCGGGGGGACACATAAATGCAGAGCACTGACACAGTTACAATACAAATACACAGTACTGACAGTACACAGTTACAATACAAATGCAGAGCACTGACACTGTACACAGTTACAATATAAATATGTAGCACTGACACAGTACACAGTTACAGTACAACTACATAGCACTGATGCAGTACATAGTTACAGTACAAAATACACAACACTGACACAGTTACAGTACAAATACATAGTACTGACACGGTACACAGTTACATCTCCATCCTGCCCCACCCTCTAAAGCCCTAGAAAAGGTGGTCTCCGACCAGCTTACTGAGCATCTCTCCAACCATAGCCTTTTCTCCCTGGTTCAACATGGTTTCCGCAGTGGCCACAGTACCACTACCACACTACTCGAGCACACAACCTTCTTATACTGTGCACTCAACAACGGAAAATTGGCGTGCTCCATCTATGTAGATCTCACCAAAGCATGATACGGTCAACCACGCTCTTTTGCTCTATTCTCTACCATCTGTGGGCCTTAACCCTGAGGTCATATCCTGGATAGCCAGCTATCTCTCCGACCGAACCCAACAGGTCAGGATGGGCACCACCCTCTCCTCCCGATGTCCAGTTTTTTCCGGTGTCCCCCAAGGCTGTATACCTGGTCCCCTCCTCTTTACCCTTTTCCTAAACCCCTTCCCCTTGTCCTGCCCCGGTACCATGCTCCTATATGTCGGCCTGGTGGTGCTGATGGTTGAGGCGCTGGACACTATACCTCGCACCACGCCAGCGACCTGGGATCAGGAACGAGCCCGGGCCACCAGGGGTCGGCAGGATCGAGCGTCTGAAGGACTGCTCTCCTCCTCGGGGGTTCAGGGCCATGCCGGCACAGCAGTGACCTCCGGTGGGGCAGGTACTGACACAGTTAGGGCACCATGTAGAGCCACGACAGGGCGTTCTCTGGCGTCATGGCATGCTGGGGCTCCGCCTGGGGGCGGGGTGAGGCGTAACAGAAAAAGAGAAAATCCTCTGCCTTCTGATAGGGGATTGGGGGTGGGGTTGAGGGATCAATCCACTATGCCCAATGTTGGGTCCTACATATCACTCCTGTGCTCTCCACTGCTTTGTGCCGCCAGACTGGATTTAAAGATAGAGCACCAGGAGGTGCAATCTGGAGGTCCTCCCACGGGGGACTCAGTCATCCCAACCCCAGTACCCTCCATAATATGCTCCAAGAGCCCTTTCGTACCCTTGAATACTGGTTCGTAGCCCACAAACTCATTCTCAATACATAGCACCGACAGTACAGTTACAATACAAATACATAGCACTGACTGTACACAGTTATACAACAAATGCAAAGCACTGACAGTTCACAGTTATAATACAAATACACAGCACTAATACAGTTCACAGTTGCAATAGAGTATATGATTTAAAACAGAAGTGCAAGCAACAAAATCAGACATTTGAACCACACCTACACCAGGGCAGGAGGCAAATGTTAAGGTGGGCAAGTTAGGTGGGGGGGGGGGGAGGAGCTTCAGCTGGTATCTGAGGGAAGCATGGGTGGTAGTGAAGCACAGAAAGGATGGGGGTAGGTTCCAGAGTGAAGGGCGATGATAGGAAAAGGCCAAATGCCCAGCAGAGGAGCAGGGAATATGGGCTTCACCCAGACAGGGAGGCCACAATGACAAACCGTTAGCAAGTGACTAAATATTGAAAACCACAGCAAAACAATTTAGACAAACTAGGCAGCACAAGTAAATGCAGGTAGCAAGTTGATAAAGCCATTTAAATATGAATACAGAGCAAAAGTACAAATGAGGCAGGAAACACAGGACAGCATATTGTTTAAAAGGTATATGTACAGTGGAATCAACATTAGCCTAGGACAAATAGCAGTTGCAGTACTACAGCCAAGTAAATTAGCTGTAATAGCAACAAAAGGCTAGAGTCACTGGGGCATTACAAGAACCAGAATACTTACTGAGGGCTGGATCAGGTCCACACTTAACAGTCACAGTGTCCAGCCGACAGCAGACTCCTCAGCGTGACAAGCAACACCCCTAGTGTGATGTCCTTATGCTCTGACCCTTTGGCTCTGGACCACAATGAAGGACGTCTAGCAAACAAACCTAAAACAGAGCTGGCCCACCCACAAACCAAGCAGCTTCCTGACTGGAGGTAGAGGACACCAGGGGCGGAGATCAGGAACCAGGCTATCAGCAGGTGACAGAGCCTGAATTTAGCACACAGTGCACAGCAAAATAAGCTTGAGTGGCTCCAAGGCAACTTTCTCAATGTCGGATGCTGCACAGCTGATCCCAAATAGTGTGGCAGCATTTGAATGCTGCCTGTTTGGTTGAAGCCCCACCCACAAACTAAACAGTCTCCTGATTGGAGGCAGAGGGCCAAGGGGCAGAGTTAAGGAACTGGGCTGTCAGTAGGAGACAGAGGCCAACTTTAGCACACAGTTCACAGCAAACTGAGTCCGACTGGCTCCAAGGCAGCCTTCCCACTGCTGGATGCTGCCCAGTTTTCCCCAAATAGAGTGTGGCAGCATTTGAATGCTGCTTATTCAGCTGAAATCCCACCCACAAACCAAGCAGCCTCTTGACTGAAGGTAGAGGGCACCGGGGCAGAGTCCAGGAACTGAACTGTCAGCAGGAGACAGGGCCCATTTTGGCAAACAGTCCACAGCAAAATGAGCCCGAATGGCTCTATGGCAGTTTTCCCACCGCTGGATGCTGCGAAGTGGATCACCAAATAAGAGTTTTCATATTCTAAAGTTCCATCTCCACAGCCACAACTCAGGACTGAGATAATACAATTATGTATGACACCACTAATACACCTATTGCTAAAACCATCATATTGGTTGCACACTACACAGCCTCCCCTAATTACTGTAGTACTGTGGCAATCTATAACAGAACTAAAAGTATCTGGCCAGTACCATGTGAGATGAAAGGTATCTCACAGAAAACAGGAAGAGATCATGTTGTGGAGTAAAGGGAAAACACAGTAATGATTCTGGCATGATCAGTAGTACCATGGGAAGCCAGGATGAGCCCTACCTGGCATCATGAAAGAGTATACAGATAAATCTAAATAGATTAATAGATGACTGGTTGGCCCACAGTCTGCCTGTAAATGTCCCCCTAATAGTGTTCCCCAAGCCACTACTGCAGGGGGTCCATCATCGACACCCCACCTTTATCTATAGATTCATAGATGTTATAGATATGTTTTTATACCCAGTAATAATTATCTTGTGAAACTTTTGCAGTCAAAGCCTGTAACAGCAAGGAAGTGTAGAGATTTCTAGAGGGGAGAGTGAAACGTTTAAGATACCATGAATGGTAAAAAGAACAACTGCTTGCCCAAGGAGTTTATTATCCACAGTTTGAATTTTTGAGTAAGGTATATTGTTGTTTTACCTCAGTGCTGCTATGATCTCACTCCTGAGAGCATGCGGAGCTGCTGAGGACCACAGCAGCCCTGTCCCCAAGACTGATGTTTTGAAGATGCAAAGTAGCCAGCCCGGTGACGTTGAGGGCTGAGGTGCTGGACACCTTACCTCGCATTGCGCTGGCAACCCAGGTCCGGGGACGACCTCAGGTCATCAGGGAGCCGGCACTGGGGGGGAGGGGGGAGAGACAGCTGGACTGAGCAGCCAAAAAGCAGCTCTCCTCTCCCAGAGGAGGTTACTTGCCCCACCCCCATAGTTCCGCTCCCATCAGGGGGAGGTCTGATGGGAAGCATAGGCGGGAAGAGGCGGCAAGCAATTGCCAGTGGTGGGGCGGAAGGGGCCGAGCCGATACCCAGAGTGCGTGTGCACCTCCATGCACACGCATGCGTCTGCTGGGGTCCCAGGTGGGGGAGAAAAACGCAAAAATTGTAAATTAAAAAAAAGATGCGAAGTAGGGAAAGGGGGCTGCATTGCTAATACTGGAGTGCAACCACGATCGGGGGCACAGCCTGCCTTTATATTTATTTCTTTAATGTTGCTGGCAATTGTACAAGTTAAGAGGGTTATATAATTATCATACTTTGAGTATAGCCTGTAGGACCTTTCTTCCCTGAATGATGCAAGCTACAGATTCAGGGCTGTGCTTCATGGGTCTGCTGCTTCTCTTAGCTTAGGGCCTGCAGATTTGGGGCCATGAATCACAAGAATGCTCTATCCACCCTACAAAGCAAGCTACATGTATGGGACTGTGCCCAATGATTCTGCTTCTTTGCATATTGCCCAAAATCCAATCAGATGCCTATGGTGCACCAGAGTGGCATGGCCTCAGACCTGTAGCTTGAAGCAGACCTGTGAGGCATAGGTCTGGACCTGCAGCTTGGCTTTAAAACACCAGGGGAGGTGGGATGTGCATCAGAATTGAAAACCCTAACGCCACATTTCCTGACTTTTATGGCCAACATAGTGTTTGGCAATTCACATATATGTATATATATACACAAAGAACAGGTTACTCACCTGTAACAGTGGTTCTAGGAGTGGTATATGTTGTTCATCCACATTGTCTGGCATTGTCCCTTTCCCCTTTAAATCTTGCCGGAAGTCTTCAAGCTGGCTCCTCCCACTCACCCAGGTGGTAAATACCTCGGCTCCGCCCCATGACGCCAGATCTAGCCCGCTGGAAGCCAGATTGTGCTCCTTAAGCCGGGGAGGTCGGGTGGGTGCGTGTGGATGAACAACATATACCACTCCTAGAACCACTGTTACAGGTGAGTAACCTGTTCTTCTAGGAGCGTGGATATGTTGTTCATCCACACTGTCTGGCAGACTCCTAGCAGTTCTCCGGGAGGAGGGAGGCAAGGCGCACACCCCCTACGGAAAAAGAGATTGGAGAACCGGGGCCCCAAAACCAGCATCACGTCGTGACTCAAGCAAGGTCGATATGGTAATGGGTAATAAAGGTGTTCGCTGACTTCCAGGTAGCAGCCCAACAGATTTCTTGGAGAGGGATGTCCCTGGAAGCAGCCACTGAAGCAGCAGCATGGCGGGCAGAATGAGCTCTTATCCCTCTGGGAGGTTCCTTGCCCGCCAATTCATAACACAGACTTATGCATGATGTGATCCATCTTGCAATAGTCCACTTGGCTGCAGGTCTGCCAGAAGCGGCTTCAGCGTAGGTGACAAACAGCTGGCGAACCTCTCCCAAATTTCCGCCGTCCTCTCCTTATAGTAGGAGAGAGCATGTCTGAGGTCCAGAGTATGGAGCCTATACTTGGCATCTGAGGTGTAGTTAGGGTAATATACTGGCAGAGTCAACACCTGGTTAAGGTGAAACTCTGACACCACCTTCGGAAGGAATTTCGGGTGGAGGCACAGGACAACTTTGTCCCTGTGAAAGACCAGATAAGGGAGTCCACAGCGCCTGGAGCTCCCTGTCCTTCTGGCTGACATGATAGCCACCAGGAAGGCAATCTTCCACGACAGATACGAAAGCTCGCATTTGTGCATGGGTTCGAATGGCTTGTCCATGAGCTTTGCCAAAACCAGCAAGAGATCCCACGGAGGTGGAGGTTCACACACGGAGGATATGTGATCCAGGCCTTTGAAAAGTGCCCGACCACTGTCTCCTGTGCCAATGTATTTGACCAGCCGCCCGATAGCAGATATGGCTGCCAGATGCACTCTAAGTCGATGACGAAGACCCCCTTGGAGAGAGACCAAAGGTAGTCTAGAATGTTAGCCACAGAACAGGATAAGGGGTCCAGGCTCTTTCCTGACACCAAATGGAAAACCTTTTCCATTTGAAGGCATAACATTTCCTGGTCGATTCCTTTCGAGATGCTTCCACCACAGTGTAGACATCCTCGGAAAGACCCAGAGCCTGGAACTCTAGGCACTCAGGAACCAGGCTGTGAGGTGCAGGGATTGAAGGTCCGAGTGGAAGACCTTCCCCTGGTTCAACGACATCAGGTCTGGACGTGTACAAAGTCGCTCCGGGGCCCTGCAACTGAGGCGGAGGAGATCTGGATACCAGAACTGGCGTGGCCAATCTGGGCCTACCAAGATCACCTTCGCCCTGTCCCTCCTCACCTTGAGTAACACCTTGTGGATCAAGGGAAATGGAGGGAAGGCGTAGAGGAGGCCTGGGGTCCACGGCCTCGAGGCATCCCCTGGCGAGCCCTGCTGAGGGGGTGGGCATGGAACAGCCTCAGCAGTTGTGTTCTCCCTGGAGGCGAACAGGTCCACCAACGGTTTGCCCCAACGGGAGAACAGATCGTAAGCTACCTCTGGATGGAGAGACTACTTGTGGGATGTCTGGCCTATGCGGCTGAGAGCATCCGCCAGTTGGTTTGAGACTCCTGCCACATGAATGGCTAGGAGATCCACCTCCAGCTGGCTGACGAAGGTCTAGATTCGGAGCGCCTCCGTGCATAGCAGACGGGAGTGCGTGCTGCCCTGTTTGTAGAGGTAGTACATGGTCGTGGTATTGTCTGTCTGGACTTGAACCACTTGACCCCGGAGCTGAGGAGCGAAAGCTGACAGTGCCAGTCTGACTGCTCTGAGCTCCAACAGGTTGATGTGGCATCGGGACTCCTCGGGGGTCCAGAACCCGTGGGCTCTGTTGTCCCCCATGTGGGCTCCCTAGCCCATGAGAGAGGCATCGGTCATAAGGACAACCGTCGGCTCGGGGTGAACAAACGGGACTCCTTCCCGCAAATGACTCGGGACAGTCCACCATTGGAGCGTCCCACATCCTCTGGGTGACCGTGACCAGCTGGTCGAAGAGACCCTGGCCTTTGAGACCACTGGGCGGCCAGCTCCATGAAGGGGCACATGTGCAATCTGGCCCAATGGACCACTGAGGTGCACACGCCATGTAACCAGGAGGCGCAGGAAGTCCCAGGCAGGGCGCAAGTGCCCAACCAGAAATGATTGGGCAAAGGAGGAAAGAACCTCCGCCCTCATCGCGGGGAGCCGAGCTCTGGCTGGACGAGAGTCGAGCTCTGCCCCGATAAAGCCCATCACCTGAGAGGGCACGAGTTCTGACTTAGCCTCGTTGATTAGGAGGCCCAGGTGAGAGCAGGTTCGGAGGGTCAGGTCCCTGGACCTCTCCATCTCCTGTAGGGAGGAACCCGCCAGGAGCCAATCATCTAGATAGGGGTAAATGCGAACCCCTTGATGCCGTAGATGGGCTGCCACCACTGTGATGCATTTGGTGAAGACCCTTGGGGCCGATGACAGGCCGAACGGCATGGCTATGAACTCGTACAGGGTCCCTTCGACCCTGAGGCGGAGGAACCGCTGATGGGACGGACTGATTGGGACGTGGTAGAATGCGTCCTGAAGATCCAGTGTACAGAATCACATGTTTCGCTCCAGAGATGGTATGATCCGGTTCAGAGTTACCATCTGGAAGGCGCGAGACCTGAGATACCGATTCAGGTCGTGGAGATCTAGGATGGGGCGTCAACCCCCCGTCCGCTTGGGCACCAGGAAATACCTGGAGACGAAGCCTAGGTCTGAAGGAGGATCCGGCACTGGCGCTACCATCTCCTTAAGGAGGAGCTGAGCAATGTTGTCCCGAAGGGCCGACTGAGCGCCAACTGAGATCCTTTCCTCCCATGGGGCCCGGGCCCGGCTGGTGGGGGTACTGCTCGAACTCTAGAGGCAGTCCCTGCCCGACCACTTCAAGAACCCACCTGTCCAAAGTGATACCGGACCAGGCGGAAAGAAAGTGGCGGAGCTGGCCCCTCACGGGAGGACCCAGAACTGGCGTGATGGGTGCAGGGGAGGCCACCCCTGACCCGTCACTGTGCAGGCTTGGAGGAGGAGTAGGAGGCACCTGAACCAGCACCTCGGCCTCCTTTGCGGGGCTGTTGGGGACCTTGCTTGGGCCTAAGGTGCCAAGCTTGAGCCTGCTGCTGTTGCTGACCTCCCTGGAAGGAGGGTTGCCTAACCGCAGGGGAAGAATGCCGAAAGGACTTCTTCTTGCGCTTCTGCTGGTTCTTGCCCAAAGAACCTTTAGCAGAGGTGGCACTAGACTGCTCAATGCGCAGTAGATGACCTGCCACTCCCGGACCGAAGAGGTCGGTGCCAAGGAAGGGCACATCAGCTAGCTTGTGCTGAGTATCCGCAGGAAAGGAGGATACCCTCAGTCAAGCCTTGCGTCGAGTGGCTACCACGGCAGCTAGTGAACGGGCACAGGAATCACCAATGTCCAGAGCCATCTGGAGCCATTTAGCAACAGCACGGCCCTGGTCCTGGACCTGCTTGACCGTGGCCTGCATGTCTGCTGGGAGATGAGGGAGGACTTCATCAAGCGACCCCAAAAGGGCGTGAGAGAAGTGTGCCATGATCACTGCTGAGCTAGCCTGAGGAAGGCTTAGGGATGATGCCGCGTAAACCTTCCGGGCCGAGTGGTCCATATTTTTGGACTCCTTGTCCAGAGGGTGGTCAATATCCGTAGAGCTGCCCGTTCACCTAAACACTGAGGCAGTCACCAGGCTTTCTGCCGAGGGATGCTCAGTGAAGCCCGCCAAGGACCCCATGGGCACCGCGTACTTGCGGGCCATGTGGGCAGATGGAGCCAGGCAAGAGGCTGGATGCTGCCAAAGTTCCAGTTCCGGGCCAACTATGGCTTCGGCCACTGGGAAGGCCTCTGTCGGGGTATCCCCCCTCTTGAGAATATCCATGAGAGGATATTCCGCCTTCTTTTGAATGGGCTGCAAAGGCATACCTGTAGACTCCGAAATTAGTCGAAGGATGCCCTGGAAGGAAGAAGGCCCTTCCTCCAGGCCTGTCACTGACAGCTCATCATGTGAGTGAAGGCCGGTAGTATTCCAATCCGAGGAATCCGGATACAAGGGTCTTCCACCTAAGTCCCCCTCAATGCGCCTACGGCAATCAGGAGTGACCGTGATGGACAACCTATGGGGCAGACCCATAGTTGGTCGGTCCTCCTTAGAGGGAGCTCCTCCCTGAGGCTGTTTCGGTGGTGGTTCCACCAAAATTGGTGGGCAGCCTGTAACAGGCCGAGCGAAATCTTGCACGGTCCCACGGAGGGAGACCAGAGTCCTCGGAACAGGGGGAGTGGTGTTAGGCCGAAGGCTGGGGCCAAGTAATGGCCGGTACAGCCGGAGCAGACGGCTTTTGACCCGTGAAAAGAAGTTGCTGCCACATGAGGTCCTCATAACGTCGGAGCTTCTGTCCAAGTCTCTCCTCGTCCGAGGAGGATGAGGAACGGTGGCGGCACCTCTTCCGGGAGTGTTTGTGACCCTTCTTCGGTTTACCGACTGACTGGGACCTACTCCTCGATCGAGACCGACGGCGTCGGCTCTGTCAGTCAGGAGAAGCTGGATTCGGTGAGAACCGAGGTTCCGGCTCTTGTCCCTCGATCGAGATACCCGAAGGATGAGTCTCCTTGTCGGGGAAGGAGAGAATGGGAGTCCTTTCCAAGGAGTCGTCAACAGGCATCGGCGACAACGGCTCGACCGGGTCGAGAGAAATCTCGTCCAGTTCTGCCGTATCCTCGGCTTCGGTGCTCTGGCCTGACAGAAGGTCCGAAAATATGGCAGCCGAGGAAGCGATCTCAACTGTGGTCGAGACCCCCTGCTCCTGAGTGTCGGACCGCTCTCGGTCCCAGGAGCGTCTTCTTCGGGTAAAAGATGATGATTTTGGATCCTTATCCTTCTTCTTGGACCGGGAGGAGTGTGAGCCCGAAGGCGCCTCACCCTTAGTAGGGAGAGACTGGCACAACTCCCGGAAGGATCCCGTGAAGGTGGAGCCCAAGTTGAGCGGCACGAAGAAGCTTCGGTTGACCGAAGCTTGGGCAGCTTCCTCTTTGAAGGCTGCCATCTGCTCGAGCTGCTCGGCGGATCCCGCAGCCGCGGAAACCGCTCACCTGGCCTCCTTCGATTTCACTGGTGGATTGTGAAGCTCCGGTCTCCCCACCTTAAGGCGCGCCTTGCAGTCCTCCAGAACGGTGGGATGGAAGGCCGGACGGATGGTGCGAGACGAGTATCAACCGGCGGCTAGACAGTAGGCGCACGAGGAGGGTGGGGATCGGTGCGAGACATTTTTTGCCCACAAGGACACCGGCGAAACCCGGGGGACGGCTTGTCATCCATATCCGAAGCGTTCGGATCCGAATCGTAAACTCTTGACGAGTTTTAAGGCGAGTAAGTGCGGCAAAGACCGTCGATTTGACTACAGGGCCTATGGTACTGCAAAGTAGCACGAGGGAACCTGTATCTTCCAACGAAAAGGAAGATCTGGCGTCATGGGGCGGAGCCGAGGTATTTACCACCCGGGTGGGTGGGAGGAGCCAGCTTGAAGACTTCCAGCAAGATTTAAAGGGGAAAGGGACAATGCCAGACAGTGTGGATGAACAACATATCCATGCTCCTAGAACATATGTATTTATCGAGAGAGAGAATACTACATGAGTGGGTGGGTGTAACCAGAATTTTACACACACCCAAGGTTTACGATGCTACATAAACCCCAAGAGCGAAGAGGCCTTCGGTATCTGATTACTCTGGGATCCGTGGTGATGAAAAGCAATACAAAATAAGGAATTTAAGTATTGTGCAAGTTCATTTGTAGTACACATGGCTGAATGTCAGTGTGGGGCTATAGCGGTAAGACCCGAAGGAAACTGAAAATTCATATAGATAAGCATCTCAGGGACATACTGAGAAGGAACCCTGAGAATACTCTGGCGAATCATGTTATAATACAGGAGGGGGGACACACTTCTGTGTTCACAGGATTGGAAAGAGTATGCCTGGACTGAAGGGGAGGAAACCTAGATAACCTCCTTCTAAGGTATGAAGCCTTTTGGATCCATAAACAGAGCATTCAGAGCACCAGGCTTGAATGAAAGGATAGAACTTGCACTGTTTCTAACAAACTGTAAATATCTTACAATTTGCCAGTAAGATGCATTCACATACAGGATCATCTTCTGTTTTATTTGCAGATATCTGTTCAGGGAGTTCTGCAACCTAATAATGCTGATCTAGAGCCTTGAATGTTTTACAGCACAATTATTTGTTGTGACAAGTTCTAATGTTCCATATATACAACATTCTGCATATGACTGTGGGTGTGGTGTGACATATGACTGTGAGCTGGTTGTTTCATGAGCTATCCAAATGAACTCTATTGCTTACAGTATTTTTGTGACACTTTCATGTACATCTATTGGGTAATGGGCAACAGAATTTTTTTTTTTTTTTACATGCATCATATTTACTGCTACCCCTGGTACTATTTACTGTGTAAAGGAGCATAGTTTACAGAGTATTCTTCACATATATCGGGCCCTATTTACAAAAGGTGCAGATGGGCTAACCGCCACGTAACCCCAGCGCATAACCCACCCACACCTGGCCGCGCACACTGTACCCCATCCGTGGTATTCACCATGGAGTTCCACCCCCACCTACGTACCAGATTCCTGGCCGAGCATGCAGCTCTGCACTGGGCCGGGCAGGGGGCTGCAGCAGCATTCCATGAGATTCAAAAAAAAATGCAGAGTGCTGCATAAGGTGGCTAATGGCTATGCAATCTGGGGGCAGTCGTTAACACGACCCCAGGTATGGAGCCGCCAGCCACAGTGGACACGGTATGGGGCATCACCCCCTCGCCAACAGGGCACACTGGGTGGGCTGGGGCGGTCGTCCGGCGTCATCACCTGTGACTTCATACCTGGCACACTGCGCACCAGGATCATCATGGTGTCCCGCGGGCTCAAGGGATCCACTACAGGATGCAGTCCAGGCAGCAGACTGGCTGTGCGGCCGGGTCCACAGTCCCGCACCAGCCTGCCTGCGAACCTGCGCACCGAGGGGGCGGGGCCGCAAAGGGAGCCGGGAGGGTACTGGTGTTTGTGAATGTGGTCCCGGCACACATCTCCCGTGGGTGCGGAGCTATGCGGTGGGGGGGGGAAGATACGTGCCATTCGCGTGTACCCACTCCCGTGTTTGTGAATAGGGCCCAATGAAGGCATTGTGCCATGGGAGAATAACTATATCAGCACATAAATAGCTAGAATTGTCTTCTGGTACCATTGGCCTTACACTGTTGTATGTTTACAGAGGATTTTAATTTGTTTATAATGTATAACAAGATTGCATAAACTGTTCTGGATACTGAATATGAACTCTGCTCAGTACAGAGAAGCTAACATGTTGTCAATTTATAGCTTTATTTAATGATGGGTTTAAGTGGCCAGCAACCAAATTTATTACTGCTTTTTCATAAGTGTTTTTAACTTCTGTATGATTATTTGTCACTATCACTTAAAAAACATTGTATACATTATTATGAACTGCAGAGGGCAGTAACCTTTGACAGAGCGCATGCCTGCAAGAAATCCTAGGGTCTCTGGGCCATGGCAGACCCGTTACCTGTCTATGGCTGATATTCCTGCAGTGTGTTTAGAATTACTTGTCAGCATTTTTAATCACTGTGGCAGTTCTGTGACTAGTGCTTGCACCGCTCACAGCACAAGCTTGAATGACGGAGCAATTACAACTGACTGGTTGTAACACTACAACCGGAAGGTTGTACGACATTTTTACAAAATGGTTATTACATAGAAACATAGAATCCGATGGCAGATAAGGACCGCTTGGCCCACCTAGTCTGCCCATTTCCCTAACGGATAAGCTGCAGATCCTAGTTAACCAACAACCTACTTCCTACTACCCCCCCCACTAGAAATGCCTTACGTCTGTCCCATGCATTCTTGAATTCCCCCACTGTTTTTGACTCTATGACCTCCTCAAGAAGGCTGTTTCATGCACCTACAACCCTCTCTGTGAAGAAATACTTCCTCACATTACCTCTGAGCCGTCCCCCTCTATCTTTAAATTGTGCCCCCTTGTTCTTGCACATCTCTTTTTCTGAAAGATGCTACCCTCTTGGACTTTGTTGATTCCCTTGAGGTATTTGAAAGTTTCTATCATGTCCCCCCTCTTCCTCCTTTCCTCGAGGCTATACATCTTAAGCTCCTTTAACCTTTCTTCATATGTCTTCTGGTGCAGACCCTGCGCCATTTTGGTTGTCCTCCTCTGGACACTCTCCACTCTGTCTATGTCTTTGCGGAGATGGGGTCTCCAGAACTGTACACAGTACTCCAGATGTGGTCTTACCAACTGTCTATACAGAGGGCCAAAAACTTCTTGTTTTCTACTGGTGATGCCTCTCCCTATGCATCCCAGCATCCCCCCAAGCCCTCCTTACTGTCTTCTCACATTGCTGGCCCACCTTTAGGTCATCTGATATGGCTACCCCCAGGTCTCTTTCCATTTTTGTTGTAGTCAGTATCTCACCCCCCACATTGTGTACTCTTCCCCTGGGTTTTTGTTTCCCAGGTGCATTACTTTGCACTTCTTTGTGCTGAATCTAAGCTGTCATACATTTGACCATTCCTACAACCTTGCTAAGTTCCTTTTCATCCTCTCCACCCCACCTTGCATATCAACCCTGTTGCAGATCTTTGTGTCATCTGCAAAGTGTCATACTTTTCCTTCCATTCCCTCTGCAATGTCACTTATAAAGACATTAAAAAGGACCGGCCCCAGTACTGAACCTTGCAGTACCCCACTAGTAACCCCCCTTTCTTCACTGTGGACTCCATTTACTATTACCCTCTGTGCCCTGTTGTCCAGCCAGTGTTTTACCCAGACTACCACCCTGGGACCCACTCCCAGGCTGGCTAATTTGTCTATTAATCTTTTGTGCGGGACTGTGTCAAATGCCTTGCTAAAGCCTAGGCAGGCCACGTCCACAGCCCCTCCCTGGTCTACTACTTTGGTTACCCAGTCAAAGAAATCAATTAGATTTGTCTAACATGACCTTCCTGCTGTGAATCCATGCTGCCTTGGGTCCTGTGCCCCACTGGCCTCTAGGTACTCGACAATTCTTTCCTTCAAAAGTGATTCCATCATGTTCCCTACCACTGAGGTCAAACTGACAGGTCTGTAGTTTCCTGCCTCTGTCTTGCTCCCACTTTTGTGAAGGGGAATCACATCCGACCTTCTCCAGTCCTCAGGTACCACACCATCCTCCCATGATTTATTAAAAAGGGTATTCAGTGGTGTTACTAGTTCTTCCCTTAGTTTTTTAGAATTGTGAGATGAAAATCCCATCAGGCCCCATTGCTTTATACGAACATACGAAATTTGCCAGCAGATAAAGGCCTAGAGGTCTATCAAGTTTGCTCGAATGTGCAGCTAGCACCCCTTATTCTGCAGCAGCCCCTCCCTTCCACCCTTCCCCTTCATTGACCCTCCCCCTTGTCCTGTCCCATCCCCTTTTGAAGCAGTCCACTGTTCTACTGGATACCACTTCTGCAGGTAACACATTCCACCAGGCCACCACCCTCTCTGTAAAAATATGTCTCCTCATCTCCCTCCTGAACCTTCCTCCCTCCAGTCTCATATCATGGCCCCTGGTGTCCCTCCCCTCCCTTACTTTGAACAGCCCCTCTGTACCTGTCTTGTTTATTCCTTTCATGTACTTAAAGGTTTCAATCATGTCCACCCTGTCCCTCCTCTCCTCCAGCGAGTACATGTTCAACTCCCTCAGCCTCCTCTCGTATGATAAGTCCCCCAGCCCCTTGATCATCTTTGTCGCCCTGAACTGCACCCCTTCCAGTAACCTAATGTCCCTCTTCAGATACGGGCACCAGTACTGCACGCAGTACTCCAGGTGCGGTCTAACTAATGACCTATAGAATGGCAGAATCGCCTCCTACCTCCTCCCTCCTCGAGGATATGCCCCTTGCAATACAACCCAGCATTTTGTTGGCCTTTGCAGCTGCCTTCCTACATTGTGCCAAGTTTTTCATTGACCCTGTAAAGATCACCCCAAATCCTTCTCCTCCTCTGTCTGGGCTAGCTGCACTCCCCCCAGCTGGTAACTCCTCCTTGGGTTCTTCATCCCAAAATGCAGCACCTTGCACTTTTTGGCATTAAACCCCAGTTGCCAGGTGTCTGACCAGGTTGCAAGCTTTGCCAGATCATCCTGCAACCCCTGCCATCCCCCTAGGTCATCCACCACCGCTCCTAACTTGGTATCATCAGCAAACAGACTGATCTTGCTCTTGATGTCCAATAATATGTCTGCAATGAATATCCCAAACAACACTGGTCCCAACACGAGCCCTGTGGAACACCGCTCGTCACTACCCTATGGGTGTGAGCTCCCACCCCACCACCACCCTCTGTTGCCTTCCCTGAAGCCAGTTCCTACCATCTCACCAGCTTTGCACCGCCCGTGCCTTCTAGCTTACTTCCCAGCCTTCCATGCGGCACAGAGTCGAATGCCTTACTGAAGTCCTGATACAGGACATCAACTGCATGGCCCCTGTCCAGCTGCCTAGTTACCCGGTCATAGAACTCTACCAGGTTGGTTTGGCAGGATCTGCCACGTATGAAGCCATGCTGTCTGCTGTCCTGTAGTCCTTTGGCCTCTAGGAGGGCCACCAGCCTCTCCTTAAGGATAGTCTCCATTAGCTTACCCACAATGGATGTGAGGCTCACTGGTCTGTAGTTTCCTGGTTCATCCTAGGGGCCACTCTTGTGGAGGGGCACCACATGAGCCATCCTCCAGTCCTGAGGTACATACCCAGAATGTAGTGAGGCATTAAACAGGTCTGCCAAAGGTCTTGCAAGGACCTCTGCTAGCTCCTTCAGTACCCTGGGGTGGATGCCATCTGGGCATGGCACCTTGTCCACCCTCAGTGCTTTCAAACTCTCCTGAACTCTGCCCTCCATGATTATTTCCCCATCAGTCAACCCCTCCCACCCCGTTTCCCTATTCCTCCCCTTGGCGTCACCCCGTCTTCTCCTTAGTAAATACCCGAGCAGAAGTAATCATTTAGTGCTTCTGCCTTACGCACCTCCTGCTTCCACCAACCCCCCTTCCTAATCCTTACTATGTGGTCCTTACAGCTCCTTTTCTCCCTGATGTACCTAAAGAAGTCCTTCTCCCCCTTCTCAATGCCTTGTGCCAGCATGAGTTCCGTAGATGCCTTGGCTCCCCTTACTGCCCTTGTCACCTCCTTCGATTATGTCAAGTACTCCTCCCTGTCCTCTCCCCTCCCCTCCCTGTTTTCTTGTACCTTCTAAAGGCAGCTATTTTCCTCCTTACCTTTTCCATGACCTCCTTGCTCAACCAGCTCGGTTTCCTAGCCCTAGCCTTCTTGCTCTGGGCCTTGCAGCAGGTTTTGGTTGCCTCCACTATCCCCTGCTTTAAGAGCTCCCACCTCTGGTTAGTGTCCATACTAGATTGAATTCTGGCCAGATACCCTTTTACCACTTCCTCCATCCTCCCAAAGTCGGCCCTCCTGAAGTCCAGCACTCCTGTGCCAGATTCCACTTCTTCATTGCCCATATCCAACGTAAGCCATACTGAGTGGTGGTCACTCCCTGACAGTGGTTCCTCCACTGTAAGTTCTCTCACAAAGTCCCAATTTGCCAGCACAAGGCCAAGGGTATTCCCTAACCTGGCTGGTTCACTGACCATTTGCAGCAGGAAGTGGTCCTGGAAGGCATCCAGCAGTACCTGCTCCCTTCTGTTCCTAGTTGTTTGGGTACTCCAGTCCACTCCTGGCATGTTGAAGTCCCCCACAATCACCACATTGCCCTTCGCGCAGGTCCTGCTGATCTGTCCCACTAGTTCCCTGTCTAACTCCTCCGTCTGAGATGGCGGCCTGTACACCACTCCAATTCTGAGAATCCTGGATTTACATCCAAAGTGACTACGTACTACCCCCCTCCCCATCCTCCCTTACACACTTCAGTCCTTCTTTCACATATAGTGCCACACCCCCTCCTTTCCCAATCACCCTGTCCCTACGAAATAACCTGTACCCCAGTACAGACAGGTCCCAGTCATTGTATTGGGTGGCCCATGTTTCTGTGATGGCTTGCAATGTCACCTCTCCCTCTGCCATGAGCACCTGTAACTCTGGTTTTCCTTCAAGGCTCCTAGCATTAAGGTAACCACTTCCACCCCCAATCCTGCCCTCCTTTACTAGCATCACCAACAGTACTTGCCATTTTGTCCTTTGTCACTGTTGTGGGGAGTAGCTTTATGGTTTCCCAACCTGTGGTCTCTCATGTCTCTTGCCTAATTGCCACCCCCCCGCTCCTAGTTTAAATTCCCAACTTCCTCTATGTTCTCCTCCATCCTTTGTTTTCAACACTTTCTTTCCCTCCTCACTCAAGTATAGTCTGTCCTTGTCATAGAGACTACTGTCTTTCAGGTCCTCCCCACCAGCCCAACAGCCCATACCCTTTAGCACAACACCAGGTCCTTAGCCATACATTAAATTCCTCTATTCTCAGCTTTCTTGTTGTGCTTGCCTTGGGCACTGGAAAAGTTACTGATCTTCCTGCCCCTTCACATAATTGTCCTAGTTCCTCAAACCTCCTCTGGACTATATCTACTGTCTTGTCAGCCAGGTCGTTCGTCCCAAGATGTATAATTAAATGAGGCTTGTCCCTACCCCTTCTGGCATATTTCAGAACAGACTGTCCCACCCTTTCCGCTGTCATTCCTGGCATGGCCTCCACCCAAATGCGACTATGCCTCTCCCCCTTGCTACCCCACCTGACTCCTCTTAGTATTGAGTCCCCCAGCACTAAGATTCCACCCCTCTGACTCCCTGCTTGCTTCCATTCATCTCCCTCTCTCATTTTCGGCTCCTCTTCTTCCTCCTGCACATCATTTCCCCCTTTTGCTCCTGTTGCAATTCTTCCAGCAGAACTCCCCCCGTTCGGTCCAGGCATTTATCAATTACTTCTCTAATTTCATCATTTCCCTCCTCCTCCTCCTCCTCCTTCTTCCTCCCTAGCAGTGCAAAACTATTTTCTGAAGATCCTTCACAAATGTCCGCTCCCTCTCTCTTCATAGTAACCTGTTCTCTCCTTTCCACTCCATGACTTTTGCCACTTCTTCGCCTCCCCTCACAAGTCCCTATCTCCTCCTTCCATTTGTCTTTTGTCTCCTGACCTGGTTTCCCCGGCAATCGTTCTTCCTGGCCTGGGCCCCTTTGTCTCTGCTTTCCTTCTTTTGACTCTCTCCTCATCACTGTTGGCTCAAATCGCCTTCCCTCATCTCGGGCTAAACCCACCCCCAGTCTGCCTTGCCTGTCTTAGTTCCTCCAGCAGACCCTCAATCTCTTTTCTAAGTTTCTCTATGTGGTTGCACACTAAACATCCCCCCACACTCCAGGCAATTTTCAGAAAGATTGGTGCACCACAGTTGTTGTAGCCTACCATCCTACCCATTGCTGTTGTTGCCAACCAGCGACCCCCCACCCTTCCAGATGAAGGATACCAAACACTCCCCCAAGTCTCCCCTCTCCTCCCTCCATCAGCGCAAAACATTCTTTTGTTAATTTCCCTTACCCCTTTGTTGTACACATTTAGATAGATTGAGCAACTGTTTTTTATATTCCTATCCTTCCTATCCACACCCAAAAGGAGACTAAGTAGCTACTGCACAACCTTCTTCAAACTCCTACTCCTCCTTTCCACAATGCAACAGAAATGCGAAGAACTAACAATGAAAGCTCCTTGATTTGTAGTTACTTCCCTTCCACTGAGAAAGCAGTCCCCTCTTCACTCGCTGCTGTTCCTTTCCTGGATGTCTGCTTCTGCTGACAGGTGCATATCCTTTGCCCATTTGAAGAAGTGATGTCAGAACCCCTGGTACAAAGGAAATCACGAAACAGGGGCGCGTGGGGTGGGACCAGCCCAAGTCTTCCAGAAACAATCAGGTAGCTGAGGCCACTGGTCAGACCATTAGCACCCTTCCCCCACTATGCACTAAACTTTGCAGCTAGTGAAGCCAACAAAAATGAATCACAATTCTACTCAAAGCCCACAAAATAGGTTTGCGACCAAATGAAACAGATTTCCAATTCAAACAGCTTCACCAACACATCAAAATAGGCTTGAAATTAGAAGATATAGGTCTCCAATTCAAAGAAACAGCCCCAATCAAATCACACCAAATACGTTTTAAATCAGAAGAAATATGCCTCCACAAATGCAGCCTGCTACACAGTGAAACATCAAACAAATGAGCCCACTTACAGCCACCAGAACAGGTTTCAAAATTCCTACAGCCCCAAAACAATACCCTGCTAGCCCCTTAGAAGTAGTAAGAAAGAAAATAAATAACCTTCTACCAAGCAAAATCCACAAGAAACAATATAAAAACAACAAGAAGAAGCTACTGTACTGGAACAGATCTGATCCTTTCCCCTTCTAGTTCCTTCACAGACTGAAAAAGAATGTAATGCTTATCCAGCAAGTAAATCCTTTCCCCAACTGCTCAGCAAAAGAAGGTTCAGGCAACCTCTGCCAGACCCCAACTGCTTCTGCAGTTAACAGACCTCACATACAATGTCCAGCACACAGAAATGGCAGCTAAAAAAAATACTTTAAATCAACTTACAACACCCTCAGCAGCTAAAGGCCCTTTCTCTCTCTCCTCTAGCTGAAGACTATCCACCTTCAGTTTTAAGAGTTCTTTCAGAACCCTTTCTTCTGTGAAAGGACTAATATCAACTCCCCTATCCAGAGTGCTTCTACTGACTGGATTAGGTATCTCCCCCTGCTCTTCCACTGTGAACACTGAGCAGAAGTATTCATTCAGTATCCCTGCTTTTTCACTGTCGCTCTCTGCCCAACCACTTTCCTCTTTATTCAGCCTCAGTATCCCTGCATTAGTCTTTCTTTGCTCCCTAATGTACCTATAAAAGGTTTTATTCCCTTCTTAACCGAGTTGGCTATCTTTTCCTCAGTTTGGGTCTTTGCTATTCTGACTGCCTTCCCCGCTTCCTTCTGCTTTAAATGGTACAGTTCTCTGTCCTGCTCCTTCTGTGTTTCCTTGTACTTCCCGAATGCTATCTTTTTCTCCTTAACCTTCCCTGCCACTTCTTTTGAGAACCATAGTGTTTTTTTCTTTCGTTTTTGATTAGTTTATTTGCTTCACACAAAGGCTTGTTGCCTCTGTGATGGCGGTTTTGATGTTTCCACATTGTTGCTCCACATCACCTTCTTGCCTGTTTGCTAGTGCTTTTCTGAGGCACTCTCCCATTTTGACAAAATGAGCCCTCCTGAAGTCCAGTACCTTCACTTTTGTATGGCTTGACTCTACAGCTAAGTTTATCGTGAACCACACTGTTTGGTGGTTGCTTGTTCCCAGATGGCTACCCACTTCAAGATCGGAGAGCCTCTCTTGTCCCCATTTGAGAGTACCAGGTCTAAGATTGCTCCCTCCCGAGTAGGTTCCAAAACTAGCTGTCTGAGGGATGCCCCCTGTAGGGCATCGAGAATGGCCCTGCTCTTGGATGTGGCTGCAGCAAAGGTGTTCCAGTTAACAACTGGCATATTCCGGTTCCCCATCAGCAATATCTCCCCTTTCTCTGCCATCCTAAGGATGCCTTCTATCATTTCCTTGTCCATTTCCTCCCCGAGACAGGGGTCTGTATACAATCCCTGTGCGGACTGTGGTGCAATTTCCAGTCTGCAGGGTGACCACAGTGCCTCCTCTCCTCCCCTCCTTGTTTACCCTTTAGTTATTTTGCTTTGATCCCTTCCCTTACACAGAGAGCTACTCCTCCTCTTCTTCCCTCCCTGTCCCTCCTGTAGACTGTGTACCCTGGTATGTTGACATCCCGTCATTGTTCTCAGTGTGCCATGTTTCTGTGACTGCCATGATATCCAGGCATCCCTCTTCCATCAAGGCCACCATTTCGGGGAGATTTTAACTTAGACTACGGGCATTGGTACTCATTACCCTCCATTCAAGTATTAAATATAAAACACATGGGGTGGTGTGTGTAACAAGAACTATACACACACCCAAGGTGTTGGATGCTACATATTAGAGCAATCATGCATCTATATATCATAGCCATATCACCGGAGCAATCTTTCTTGATTTGGCTAAATTGTTTGACTCTGCGTCCCATCACCTATTACTCCAGAAACTGTGTCCTGGGCCTAGCAAATTCCACACTAGCTTGGTTTCACTCTAGCTTCTGAACGGTACATAGTGTGTTCACAAAGGAATTTCCTCCTCTCCTCTCCATCTTGTCTGGTGTTTCCTTGGGATCCATCTTGGGCCCCTTACTGTTCTCCATCTTTATAAACAACCTCCCGTCAGTCTGCTCCTCCTCTAATAGTCATCTTTATGTTGATGATGCTATTCCGTTTGTCTCTGACCCCTCTCCCACTGCTGTCCAAGTCCTGTTACAGTTTGATATTAATGCTGTACTCAACTGGTTTCACAAAAACCTTCTCAAGGTTAATGTCAAAAAGATGGTCTCCATGACTTTTGGGGCCCCTCAAAAACTAGCCTCCATCCACACTCCTCTTCTCTTTTATACACTTGACAGTACCTCCCCCTGGAGACAGTAGCCTCTTAAATATCTACAGGTTGGGCTAGACCAACATCTATCCTTTTCTTCTCACACCGACACCCTATGTGCTAAACTACACCCCAAATTAGGCTTCTTGTACAAACATAAGGACTCCATCTCCCTCCCTGTGCGTATGCAGTTACTAACCAAACTAATTCTGCCCCTCTTTGACTAGGCCAACATTGTCTTCAATGCAGCTCCTGCAACTACCTTATCTAAGTTGGACACCGTTTAAAACTCTTTTTGCCGCTTTGCCTCAAACTCCCCCTCGCCCTTGCACCCAACACTGCTCTCTCTACTCTTCCCCATCCCTCTCTTCCCTCATTCATAGGTGCAACCTACACTCGCTCACTTTCCTAGCCAAATACTGGCTAGGAAATCTCCCATCATACGTCACTGACCTCTTTTCCCTGCTTCCCCTTCCCCGTGTACTTTAAGGCACAGGAATTTGTGCACTTTCAAATTGCCCCATCCCCGCACATCCGTGGGTTCACTATCTTTCTCCTATTACCACCCTAACCTTTGGAATCAGCTACCCGCCTCACTATGTTACTCTTCCTCCCTGAAAGTCTTCAAGCAGCTGCTCCAACGGTTATATACTAACACATGTTCTTGTATGTTCTCTAAACCCACAGGCAATCCTGCCTGACCTCTCCACTCCCATGACCTGTCCTCTCCAACTACTGGTCTAGCATACTGTTTATGAACTGCCCTTTTTAAATATTTGTTTTTCTACATCATTAGTCTAACTGATCTCACTGTGCACTGCATTGTCTTCTGATCTGTTATGTAAATACCTTTTGATCGGTTATGTAAATATTTTTATTTATGTTATTGTATTGTAAAACCCATCCTTTCCCTTTTCCCCAGGTCGCACCTGGAAACGAGCTCCGGCTCAGTGTGCCTTTCCTTGCTACCAAATTTTAAATAAATAAATTATCTAAGCATCCAACACTGAGGGTGTGAGTAAATTTCGAGTTTCTACACCACCCCACATTTTATTTTATATAATTGCTGGGGTCACGTTTTTTCACCACAGCAATTATATAAAACGTGTGGCACTAATTCACAGTGCTTAATGAGGGCTAGTAATCGGAACTCTGGACTGAAATATTTATTTTAACCCAACTCTGATAATGTAAAATTTAATGCATTAAACAGAAGGCTAACATTCATGAACTGTAAATAATCAAACCACCGAATGGAGAAAAAAAAAAAAGAACTCTGTTTTTATGAAACTGGTGGTTTCCATGATGATGTGACCTGCAGCGGGAGGAGAGCAGTTTTTGTGTTGATGTGACCTGCAGTGTGTGTGTGTGTGTGTGGGGGGGACAGTGGTTTCATGGTGATGTAACCTGCAGAGGAGTGGGGAGAGAGAGAAAATGCTGGCAATTTTCCTCAGAATGTGGTTCTCCGTGAGGCGGTATCCTCCTTAAGATGGTATGTGGTTTCATTACTGTTCAGATCTCATGGAACCTAATGGACCCTGAGCCGCTGTGTAGCTCATGCTTTCCCCATAGGGAAAGCGGTGCATGTTTGCCATTATAACGGCAAATTACAACTGACTTTTCCTAAGGGAAAAAACATGACCCAGTTATTATATAGAGAATAAAAGATGGGGAAGTGTGTGATATGAGAATTTAATGCACACCCGAAGTGTGGGATGCTAGATAAACCCCGAGGGCGAAGCCCAAGGGGTTTATTAAAGCATCCCACACCGAGGGTGTGGATTAAATTCTCATGTGCACACACTTCCCCATCTTTTGTTTTTATAATTGCTGGCCAGCAATTTTTCTCCAGCTCATTTACTGACTGCAGTATGTGTCTCACACACACACACACACACACACACACACACACACACACACACAGAATTCACCTCAATGTCCCTCTAATTTTGCAGTTTAATATTTTTCTTTACTTTTATTTGTTCTTTTTATTTTAAACTTACAATTGTGCTGTTGGAACATGATCACGCTAGTGGCACCAGTGAAGCCAGTTACTAAGGCAGATGAGGAGCAGGATCAACCAGATAGTTTGTAGCGGTGGCACTGAAGCGCGACTGGTTCCTGAAGCTAGAGAACAAGATCAACGAGATCGTTTTTTTTTTTGTTAACTGGAAGGTGGGATCAATCAGATAGACTTGACAAAATAAATTACAAGGAAGTTTAAACGTGACGCTCCTTGGATAGTGAGAGAGGAGCCGCCATGTTTTTAAAACTGTTAAGCCCGCCCACGCACGGAAGGAGAGCCAATAAGAGAGTGCTCAATTTTGATGGACTGAGCGCGTGTTCACCGTAATAACCTGCGGGTTATTACGATGACTATCAACTGGCAGAGCCCATAGAAAAAAAACGCTTGCCAGTAATTATAAATGCTTACTAGTAATTATACCTAAGTTGTGCAGTAGTGCTAATGTGTACACTATACCCTAACTTTAGATAATTAGCACCCTAACCACTCAATCTAGCCCTCCATCAGTAAAGGCTGGAGCAACCAGTACAGGAAAATACTTTTTTTATTCTTTTATTTGGTCCCCAGTACCCCAAATCACAACACTATCCTGATTACTTATTGTCGTATAAATAACAAACTGTCTCTGTTGGTGACGTCCATGCCTCACCACCTGGCGAGACAATAAATGTCTAGCAGCCAGAGACAGCCTGGGCCATAGCTATAGTGTGTAACTGTCCATAGGCACTTACAACTGACCCCCCCCCCCAATCACTACCCACTGACCCACCCACATACCTGGCACCAGAAAAATCCAGAATCAGGAATAACTCATGTCTCGATTTCCTGATACTGGTCAGTGGTATAAAAAAAAACGCACACAGCCGTGTCGCTCCATGCTGTACAAAGTGAGCATGTGAGGGCAAACTCATACATACATAGGCAGTCTGGGATGCCTATTATTTATTTATTTATTTAAGCGTTTAACCAGGAAGGCATGCTGAGCAGGCTACTGCTCGATTCCAGATGCGTCCTGGGGGATGGGGAACATAGACAACAGTTGAAGACAGCATTATACAAGTGAATACATAGTGTGGAATTATGGAACAGTAATGGCAAAAAAAATCAACATAGCGTAAACTGTGCATTTCCCCTGTGTAACACACCTACACTAGCTGGCAGAATGGAATCTACAGCTAAAACGAATATGGGTAAGGTAATATTTCAGTTTTAAACTGCAGACAGTGATCGCACATCAATCAAAGCCCCAATTGGTTTCGGGCATGTGCGCTTCCCTCATTCGTTTTACAATAAAGTCCAAATTAAAAAGATTAAGTGTTTAAAACATGTCAAACCCATGCATGAGCAGTCACTGTAAAAAAAAGTAGCTGAAAAACAAGTGTGCCACCTCGGACGTACGGGAACCTGGGACGGCACCGTCGCTGGAAGGCGGCTCTCTACCTCTTTGGTGAGCTGAGCCTTGGCTTCAGCCCACCAGGAGGCCAGGGTCTCCTGCAGGTCCACCAGCGGCCGCTAGGGCGGTGGTGGAGGAGAAGGAGGGGGGATAAGGATACGGGTTGTAACCGTATGGGCGTATCAAACCCGGCTGTGGGTAGCCCAACGCCGGTGTTAGCCAGGCGTCGAGTACTGTGGCGTCAGATAGGATGGAGGTACCGGGGCGGGGGCTGCGGAGCAGGCGGCCCAGCCGGTGGCCTCACGGGCGGGTCTATAGTGGAGAGCCGGAGACGGAGGGCCCAATGGGAGCAGAATGTCTCCCAAGAGTTAGTGGGCAGGCGTCAGGGCGGCGGAGGCCCTGGGTCGGAGGTACCAACATCGGAGGGCCGTGTCGGAGCCGCGTCCGGGGAGCCGACATCAGGTCCGGCACTTCATGTGGAAGAAGGACTGGCGGAGGCAAAAGATCCCAACCGTCGTCGGGGCGTGAGGGAAAAGTCCCCGGGGTCAAGTTGGGGAGACTCTGGTTCCCCAGGCGGCAGTGAAGGCTGTGGGAACCGGGTCTGGCCAGACGTTGAAGGTCCGTCGTCCAGTTCCTTCGCCAACCGGACGTCGGACAAGCCAACGTGAGGCTTAAGGAGAACTTCGGGCGGGCGCCGGAGGAGCTGGCGTCAACCTGAGGAGACCATCACGGGCGGGCGGGCTGAGTAAGTGATCGGCCTGGTCCGGTGGAGTGGAGGCCGTGCGTTGCCTCTGAGGATCGGACGTCTTACCAGCCCTCTCCAGGCAGACGTCAGAGGAGCTGACGCCCGGCTTACCAGAGTCACCCACAGTGGTAGGCGGCGAGCCTGCGGCAGCAACTCCAACTGCGGAGGCACCTACAAGGCCAGTCACAGAGCCAGACGGCAGGACCGCCTTCGAAACCTCCATGGCGGCCGTGGGGCGATCCCCAGAGGGATGTTACCTGTGTCCCAGCGACTCCCAAGGGAGACGCGGTGGAGGAGCCCTTGTCCCAGTGCCTCTCCTTCTTCTTCCGATGGCCTTCAAGGGAAGTGAACGCCTGCCTCAGTTTTTTGAGCTCCTTCTCCATAGAACTAATTTTCTTCTTTAGAATATGGGCTTCCAGGGATTGCTACCGCCTTTTCCGGGTAGCCACGCTGAAACTGAGGCAGTGCTGGCACTTCTCGACTGGGTGATCGGGGCCTAGGCAGAACAGGCACAGGGAGTGGCTATCCTTGTGCGGTAGTTGGGCGCCGCGCGAATCGCACTTATTCCTGTGCTTGAAGGGTGTAGGGGACGACGTACACCGATGACAGTACTGACGTTAGTCGAAGAAAACAATTATTTTTTCGGTAAAAAAACGACGAAGGTAGAGCTGACGAAGCACAAACCTTTCCATGAGGTGCTGCACGAGCTAACGCCGGGAAAGAACTGGAAGGCGGGCGTCCGGGACCGCCCCTTTATACAGACGTCTCCCGATGCCGGTCACCTGACGTGGGGGCGGTCCCGCGCCAGGGACTGCTAGCTAGAAATTTTTCCGTGGGGTCCTGCCGCCTGCCGGTGTCAGTCCTATATGTAATTATCTACTGCAAGAGCCCTCTCGAAGTAAGATCACAAGTGTTTCTTCATTTATGACTGATTTTTCAAGTCAAGCATGAACCAAAAAAAACCCCCAAAAAACAACATGCTTTCCCCATCCGCTAACTGAAATGTGATCCAACAATGAACATTTTTTTGTTTCATTTGTGATTAACCATTAAGTCACAAACAAATGGAAAAAGCAGTCTTTTTTTTATGTTTCAGACACTGTATGCACAACTGTGGTGTCGAGTGCATGTTATTTAACGCCAATACATATTTTTTTGCTTTCAAAGGTAAGCACTGTTAAACAAAATCTAGCCGGCCAAGTGGCACTGAGGGTTGAGGTGCTGGATGCCACACCTTGTACCACACTGGTGACCCAGGTTCGGGAGCGGACTCTGGTCGACGGGGGTCGGCCAGGAGGGACAAGGATTGAGCTCCCAACAGCTGCTCTCCTACTCCAGGGAGGGGGGACCGCACTCTCCCCTGCGATACCGCCACCTGTTGGGGGAACTCAGGGTGGTTGGTGCAGTTGAGAGATGCCTTAACGTAAGGGTATATGCTGAAGAGGACCGGCTTCAACGTGCGTCTCTACGCACTCCAGCAGCCTTGCTCCTCATTGTACGCCAATGCTGGGGCTCCATATAAATTCAGAAGAAAATCGTCCCTCCAGCCGCCTAGATGATGTCCTCCGGAGCCAGTCATGCCACCCACCGACCGAACAAGGCAGACCCCACTGTGCAGCTCACCTCAGGAGAAGAGGAGGAAGGTAAGGGGGGATATCTCCTCGCCCCGCCGGGGGGTAATCCGGGCCATCAAGGGCCCTGATGGTGAGTGTGACACACTAGGAGCAGACTCTGAGGGTCGGGAGGGTGTCACTCCTTGGAGGCCTGAATGACTGGAGGTTGGGGGACAAGTAGGCACAGAAAAATAATAAGTAAAAAGGAAAAAAAAAATCTAATTTTTAAACCAGCATTTGGAGTCAATCTTTCATTAAAAAAAAAAACTCCATTTGCACCACTCTGTCATTTAAATAACCCCAAACCGCACCACATTATTGTATAAACTCAGTTAGACCCAGATATTTGTACAAAGCATGCTGATTTGCCCTCAATTTGGGGGGAACAAACAAACAAAAAAAAACAACAGCAGAATTTAAGATTTTGTCAAATGGAATCGGCCATTTTTAAACATGGAAAGTCACTGGCCGTAGTTCTTATAAATAAGTGTTTGCGGCCACTGAGTGCCCACCCCAGTGGCTTGCTTAACTCCCCCCCCCCCAGTTAAAAAACAACTAGCACCCTCGCTCACCCACTGACCCACCGTCTTTCTCTTCACACCACTATCTCAGTATATGTAACTGTTCCCACAGTGGGCAACCAGCACAACCCTCCCTCCACCTGAGAGGTCTGCTGCTTCAGTTGGGCCTAACGGGCCTGCATTAAGCCAGCTACTGGTTCACAGTGTGTGTTTAATAGGTCTGCGGCTTCGAGCAGGGCCCACAAATCTTTTTCATAAAATAAAATTTCAAAAAACAATGTTAATTTATCTGTTATGGTTTTAAAGCCACAAACGTCAGGAAATAATGCCATATCCACCATCCCCATCAATCAAAACCCAAGGCCAAGCTACAAGTCTGGGGCTGTGCCGCATGGGCCTGCTGCTATGTGTAGGGCTTGCGGGGCCCTGCTTGAGAGAAGCTACTGGACATGTTTGGTGCCACACTCAATGGGTCTACTGCTTCACACATGGCCTGGAGTGCCCTGCACAAAGCAAGTTACAGGACTGGTGTTGTGCCCAACGTTTCTGCTGCTTTGCACAGGGCTGTAGGCAACAAATCCAGAGACATGGAAAATTTCCATTAGATCTGGCCCTGCATGAAGAAAGCTTAATGTGTCAGCTGTTCTATATCTTTTTCAAAAAGTAAGGAAATAAACTGGAAAAAAAAATAAAGTTACTGCACCAGTTAGGGTTATTAAGCCACATATGTCACCCTAATGCCTATCCATTCCCCAACCCTCTTGACCCAAGGCCAAGCTATAGGCCCCCACAAGTCTGCTGCTTTGAGCTACAGATCTCGAGCTGTGCCCCACGCCTGGTGCTATGCCTGATGGATCTACCGCTTGTAAGCCCCGCGCAAAGAAAGCTTAAGGTGTCAGCTGGTCAATATCTTTTTCAAAAAGTAAGGAAATACACTGCAAAACATTATGTTAATATAGTAGTTAGGGTTATAAAGTCACAAAATTCAGAAAATCTGTTGTTAAGGTTTAAAATCTAATGCCTAACCCTACCCTCATGACCCAAGGCTGAACTAAAGGTTCAGGGACGTGCCCTACGAGTTTGCTGTTTCAAGCTACAGGCCTGGGGCCATGCCCAAAGCATCTAATGCCTTGCATAGTGCCATAGGACCCAGTACAAAACAAGCTACAGAACCAAGGCCATGCACCACGTTGGCTGCTTAGCATAAGACCCATAGGGCTCTGTGTGAAGCAAGCTACAAGCTCCTGAGCCATGCTCCACAGGTGTGCTGCTTCGTTTAAGGGTAGCAGGACACGATTTAACACAAGCTACAGGTACGGGGCAGTACCCCATGGATCTGCTGCATTGTGTAGAGGCGGCTTTTACAATATACATCTACACACACTGTGTACTAACTTGCGAAGTCCCATTTAACTTTGAAAAAGTGGAAGCAATGTCACAATGTGGCATGGTAATTAGAGCAAAGAACTGTGAACCAGGTGATTCATTCCAATTTTAGGTCAGTCACATTCGCTGTGTGATCTTGAAGATGTTAGTAGTGGCAGGACCCCAATATAAATAAGCAACAACATATAACAGGGTGTCCGTTCCTGCTAGGGTATATAGACTGTGGCTGTGCTGCAAGGCACGAGAAGTACTAATTTAACTTTCCAAGCTGTTTTACAACATGAGATGTTACTTTTAATTGCTGGGTAAATATTAAGAGTACATACGTTACAAAAAGAAAAGGAAGAAATAATGGTTCAATCAAGCAAACAGGGTATTGAAATTCCACAACTCCTCCACTAGATGGCACTCAAACTATACCGGTTTTTCCATATTTTCTAATGAGAAAGTGTGGTACAGTCAGGGCTCCAGATAAGGCGAGTGGTGATCTATTTTATCACCTCATTTTAGGAAATACTCTACAGAAAATGCTTTTAATGAGTACGAATACTCGTCCAACATTTGTAAATGCTGCACACTCCATAGAATAGTGCTTTATAACATAACTGGTGATTTAAAAGCATTTTCTTCCAGATTTACAGCACTCGTACCCATCCCAATTTTGTTTTACTTAACTATATTTTAAACTGGTGAGTAAATTACTCCTAGCTGCCAACATTAGCTGGAGCACTGTTGGCACCTGATGAATTCTTATCTAGAAAAAAACACTTTTTAAAAATGTACTCTTTACTGCACTCCATCCAGGCATTTGTTCACATCTGAAGTTGGTTTTACTCACCTCACTTTTCAAAATGAGAAGTAAAGTACCCATCCCAAAAAATCATATCTGAAGCCCCGGGTTCAGTACTTTGTAAGTGCAATACATGCGTGCAGTATTTTATAGGTTCATAGATTTCATACTAGTTCAGTAGGCTGAATGCCCTTTAAAAAACTAGCCACCTTATTGTGGGTGGCATTCATATTTTCTGTTTCCCATATATAAATCCAGTCTAATCTTAAAGGTTTCTACAGTCGGGCTTGACACTACATAAGCTGGCACGCTATTCCAGACTAACACAATCCTCTGTGTGAAGAAGTTACTTCGTCTTGATGTTCGCATCAGTTCCCCTGTAATTTTGTATCCATTATTTCTAGTTACAGTATTGGTCACTGTAAAATAGTACACCCAATATTTTAATTTAAAACATACTTGTGGGATCAACATATAAAGTATTAAAATGTAAGAAATGTTACTTATATGAAAATGTTCTCCAGTTGAACTTGCTCAGATTTTCAGAGTCTTGGGTTATATTGGCACAGCCGGGCCATAGTGATTCAGTATAAGAGGTAAAGCTTGCTAGGTAAGCTATCAAACCCAGAGATCCTCATGAATTATTGTCCGGTCTCTAACCTTCCCTTTATGTGTATGATAGACGAAATTGTGGTGTCACAGTTTGAGGTACGCCTTGCGACTTTCGACCTCTTTGAGAATCTCTCCAGTCTGTTTTTTGGGGCTAGGCACAGCACTAAAACTGCATTAGTTGGGATGCACACTGACCTACTTAGGGATAGGTATAGAGGTTATCTTTCTCCTAGATCTCTCTTCAGCTTTTAACACTGTGGCCCATGGCTTGTTGCTGCACTGCCTAAGGAAGTACAGAAGGCTTGCTGCCACTGTCATCTGCTGGTTTAAGTCATTCCTGAAGGACGGGAAGCAGAGGGTCATGTTCTGTAGTTATTCCTTGTGTCCCTTGCCCCTGTCTTATGGGGTACCCCAAAGGTCGCAACCGTCTTCCATGTTGTTCGCAGTGTACATACTGCCACTAGGGGGATAATTAGACAGTACTATCTGGGTTTTCACTACTATGCAGATGATACCAGTTGGGTAAGTCTCTAATGCCCAGGACATGACTGTAGTGCTAAATGACTGTCTGGCTGAGATCCAGAGTTGGGTTGCATCAAGCTGGCAGAGGCCTGACCCGAAGAAAACGGAGGCACTGGTGATTGATGCAGGTTTGAGAAGGAGACTGGAGCTGGCTGAAGAGGTTACTAAGCTTAGATTCGGTTCCGCGAACTTAAAAGGGACAGGAAATCTGTGCTAATTGGCAGCAGTTTGTAATGCTCCTATATACAGAGAAATTCATATCTCCAAATGATCCATATTTAAATGTACCTCAATAAACACTGATACGGAAAAACTGGGTTCTCAATTGTTTTCTTTTTATGGACAACATTCTACATAGTTCTCTTCATCAAACCAGTAATTTAGAGTTTTGGGTTGTTGGTTTTTTACTAGTCATGGTTTGTGTGCATGAGTTTTTGATCCATCAGAACAATGTTCAGAATTCTGTGCACAAAGCCTGACATAGTTAAAACGTCAGATCACTGGTTCCATTTAGAGAACTGTAACAGAATGTAGCACATAAAAACAAAATAATGCAAAATACAAATTTTCGCATCACTTTTTCTTCAGATAAAAGGTACATACAGATCTTTAAGGTGTGTTAATACACTGTACATACTCCAGTATAAGTCAAGTTTTTCTTGCTAAAAATGGGTCCCCGAGAAGGAAGACTTGGCTGGTCTGCGAGGGTGACCTATCTGTGGGATTTACTATGGTAAACTTTTTTTTTTTTACATCAGTGTCACCTAATTTGGTGTCAGGTTCTGGCCCCAAAGGCAGATTCTGTTCTTGATTTTGGTCACAAAACAGACTTCTCCATCCAATTTGGGCAGCAAAATTATGTCTGCAATTTTTCTAAAACAGACAGAGGGGATCAACTTATATGTGAGGTCAATGTATAGGTAAGCATATATGGCAATTTCTGGTAATAGCAACATTCCCAAAACATGGTTTATGATTGATTACGATACACATGGTGGAATCAAGTACTCTGCCAGCCAGCAACTCTGCGCTCTCTTTGTTAGGTTACTATATGGACTTACAAGCACGCACCCAATATGGTTTAACATTATAAAAAGCTTGACTTAGTAAGTGTATCCAAGCAGGGTAGCTGGTTTGTATCTATGTCATGGTAATGAAGGTACTAAGGGGTGATGGGCAATGATGTGATTAACTTCATAAATGGACAATATGAACTTTTCAATATACAACACTATACATCAATTATTTAAAATGAAGAGTTGTATATTCAGGACTAAGAGGCAGTACTGCTTAAAATATCTACTGCTGACACAGCGTTGTTCACCAGTTGTGAATTTTTATAAGACTGCCGCCAGCCCTGATGAAGTGGCCCCATGGCCACGAAAAGTTGGCATAGCAAACAGATAGGTGACTACTATATTCTATTGTTAATAAATTACAAATTTGGCACCAATATTTTTTTTTAGAAGTCTGGAGTCTTCCTCACACTGCCAAGCACAGTACTTTTTTTGTGCCTCCTGAAGGCAGACTCCTCCAACAATTCTCTTCGATTTGACCTTCAAACAGGGCCGGGAGGGCATCTGGGAACCCACTCCGAGCTGCAAAATTATAAACAGCTGCCAATTAGAAATCATTTCCAATCCTCTTTAATATTTCCACCAAGCTGAAGATTCTGAGAGGCACTGTGGACTGTAAGTTGACATCTGAAGTTAAGGTGTCAGCTGCTGTCTGGAGTGGCTTTTAGCATATCAGGAACATCGCCTGGATTAAAACCTTGGCTCTCACTGAGGACTTGAAGATATTAGTGCGTGCTTTTGTGACCATCAGGCTTGAGTACTGCAATTCTCTAAACCATGGGGTTAATGGAGGGCTTGCTGTGTCGCCTGCAGCTAGTGCAGAATGCAGCAGCCTATTTCACAGGCCTTTCTAGGCCTATAGTCATAACTCCAGCACTGTGCAAACTGCACTGGCTTCCAGTGAGGTGCGTATTGCCTTCAAGGTTGGTTTGCTAACCTACGAAACCCTAAATGGTTTGGGACTAAGCTACTTAGTGGAATTTCTGTCTCCTTACTTCTTGTCACCCTCTTTCCTCTCCACTAATAGGAGGCTGCTGATGGTCAAGAGAGCAAGATTAAAAACTTCTGAGGACTGGGCATTTGCTGTTGCAGCCCTGTTTCTCTGGACCTCACTATCTGGGGATCTGAAAGCAACACCATTGGTTAAGACCTTTAAAAGGACCATTAAATACAATTTGCTGTATTTCAAGAGGCTTTTGCTGGCACTCGTATCATTTGATACTGTTTTTCATTTGTATAGGGCCCGGAGCTTCTGGGAAAGGGCCATTACTGAAAACAAAAACTATTGCTACTACTGTACAATACTGCTTGTGTTTTAGATTACTGTAACAGGCAGTTTATTCTGCAAACATTTCCTTCACATTTTTATAGCAACTCATGAGAAACACATTACCTGCAAGCAACTTTCTATAGCATGAAAGCCACGAATCAAGTTCAGAGCTGCACACAGCAGGCTAAGTATACAAGAGATGATTCCTGAAAATGTCACTGGTTCCAGTCGCTGGCGATGAGCTGAACAGCAGGAGACAAAAAGGTTTGTTCTAATTTAGACGGTGCTGTTCATTATTATAGTCGCACTATTATTTTCTGTTTTCCCCATCCCCTGCCCATCTGCTTTTTCTGCATTTTCTCCCTTGAAATCTACAATTCTGGTTGCCACGGCCACATTGTTTCTCTGGTGAGGAGTAGAGTCTCTTGTTAGTCGATGACACGCTATGTTCAACAGGCCCACACCACCTCTTCCAGGAACCAAACGCCTCACCTGCGGAACACACTTGGCCTCCAGTCAATTCCAGAGTGTGACTATGAGGCCAGTGTATGAACCTGCACTTTCTGTTGGGGGAGGGGGACACATGTTACTGAAGACGGTATCTGATAGTTGTAATCAGATGCAATGTAGAAAGCGAATCCCACTGCTTCCAGGTAAACATTGGATGCACTGGGTGGTGCTGCATGTAGATGTACATCATCGATGCATTTGCTTCTGGGCATCTGAAAAATGGACAACTGACGCCCAGCTGCACTCTTGGGCGATTTTACTGAATACGCTGAATCATGTTCAATTGATTATGTCAAGGTCTCTGCAAACACAGACAAAATGTACACGTAGTGTGATTTCTACATAGAATTCCCTCAAAGGTTGCAGCCGTTGCACAGTGGTAGCATTATCACCCGCCACACTGGCAGTACTACCGCAGACTCGAGTCACTGGGAATTGGCTGGGGGGAGGGAGCGCATCCCAAGGACTACTCTCCTCTCCCGGGGAAGGGAGGCAAGCCATCACAGCCTATGACTGCCAGTGGGTGAAAGCCCAGTGGTAGTGCAGGTCAGCTAGCGGCTCACATGTGAGGGGCTGCAGCAAAATGTGCATGCACCTCCATGTGCGTGTCTTTATGTGTTTCTGCAGGAAAGGAAGAGGCCAGAAAAGGGAAAAGTGGGGACAAGCAGGCTTCATGAAGCCCTGCCTGCCCTCTCTTGACCCACACCGCTGCCCAACAACTGGAGTCATCTGTACATGTGTACAGTGGGGGTGGGGAGAACAGCGCCATCACTTCGGGCCCTGCCACAGGGGGGAGGGGCAATCTGTGATGGACATAACCCCTGGTGGATCAAGGAGGTGGACACTGGCTGTGAGGGACAGTGACAGTGCTGAGACAGCCTGCCTCAGACGGGGAAAAAGCATTCAGATACCTGGGTACAGACTTTGGAAAGAGCAAGGAAATCAGACAGTAAGAGAGCAACAGCAGAACTTGAGATTTTTTTTTTTGTTTTGTTATGAAAGGGAAGCCAAGGAAAAATGATTTATATAGCATCATTCTGCACAGAAATAAGGAAATTCTACACTTATACCCTCCAGTGATCTCAACTAGAAGTATCATATTCCTATACAGCACATACATTAGCATGAGGATAAACCTCCAATGAACACCACACTCTTGACTGTACTTGTTACAGAGTTCACTGTAATGCATATGTCATTTAAATGTAGCTGCTGCTCCCTTTGCTCACTCCCTCCCCCTCCCCAGGGGTCACAGCTGGAAATGAATCTTGGCTTAGTCTGTGCTGTGCCAATGACTTTAAGGGCGTGCCTGAAAATAGGCAGGATTGTTGCCTCACGCACTTACCCGGTTACCAAAAGCTAATAAATAAAATAATCTGTGGGGCCCTAAATCCCCACCAGTAAGCATAAAATAATCATGAGTGCATGTAAAATATTCACAGTATATGTTCTGTTGACTCAATCCTGCTAAGCATCTGTTGTTTGTGCACGCTATCCCCTTACTTCTAGTTGGTACCAAGGTTAAGGAACTGAACAATTTAGTTTGTCCCTGCTCTTCCTGGGGATACAGATACCAAGATCAGATGTTCTGAGGAAGGGGTTCCTATTCCATCTTTGTTCTGTACTCCTCCATCCCTTGAAATTGGACCTGGAATCTGCAGCACAAACCCCACAGCTACCACTGTTGACAGCCCCAATTTCAACTAACAGTGTACAAACATACATACATACATAAAGAAAAAGTACAGTTACGTAAGAACTTACCGTAACAGTAGATCTTCAAGAGAGGCTCTTGCAGTAGGTAATTACATATGGGACTGATGCCCGGCGGGCGGCAGGACCCACCGGAAAAATTTCTAGCTAGCAGTCCTGGCGAGGACGCCCCCCCACGTAGGTTATAAAGGTCCCCTTTCCAGTTCTTTCCGCCACAGGCAGAAGAGGGATATTTCCCTCAATGGAAAAGGAGCTGAGAAAGCTCTAGGGAGATGGAGGGAGACAGTTTATCAAGAGCCTTCTCAAGATCTACTGTTACAGTAAGTTCTTACGTAACTGTACTATCTTACTTCGAGAGGGCTCTTGCAGTAGGTAATTACATATAGGACTGAATCCCAAGCAGTCTGGAACAAAGAAAAGGCACCGGGAGGAGGAAAACTACTCCAAGAAGTAGTTCTAGCCATGCAAGCCTCAAGACAGGAGGCCTTGCAAAACAGCCAGCCCGAAGCCTGCTCTATGGCGAGAGGCAATATCCAAACTGTAATGTTTCGTAAAGGTATGGACCGAAGTCCAGGTGGCGGCAGCGCATATGTCTGCCGCAGACACATTCTTGAAACAAGCTGCAGAGGCAGCTACTCCTCTAGTGGAGTGGCCTCTGATTTGACCCGGGAGGGTCTTGTGGTATTTGTCATAACAGAAAGTGATGCAATGAGCCAACCACTTAGACAGGCATTGCTTGGAAACCGCATTGCCTTCCCTTTTGTGAGCAAAAGAGACGAACAACTTATCAGTCTTTCTGAGATCCTTCGTCCTGTTGGTATAGTATCTCAGAATCCGGTGAACATCCATAGTATGGAGTAAATATTCCCCTTGATTAGAGTACTGCGTAAAAAAGGCAGGTAGCTCTATGGACTGATTTAAGGTAGACTCTGCTACTAGTTTAGGTAGAAACTTAGGATTCGTGCGAAGAGCAACTTTTTCCTTGTGAAAAATCAAGTAGGGGATTTTACACATCAGGGCCTGGAGCTTGGAGATTCTTCGAGCCGAAGTAATGGCCAAGAAGAGCGTCTTCCACGAAAGAAACTTCAAATCTGCAGAAGCTGCAAGTTCAAAGGGAGGAAGGGTAAGTTTCTCGAGAACAAAATTCAAGTTCCAAGGGGGGGGCAGGAGTACGGATGGGTGGCCTCAGATGGAGAACCCCTCTGAGAAAGGTCTTGGAGACCTCCAGTTGAGCAAAAGCCTTGTTTGAGAAGGGAACATGACAGGCCGAGATGGCCGCCATGTGTACCTTCAGAGAGGAATGGCTGAGACGCAGGTCAAACAGATGACGCAGATACTCCAGCAGAAGCCCTGTTGAACAGGAGGAAGGTTCCACCTTCTTGGAAGTGCCCCAAATAGTGAATCTTTTCCACTTCATAGCATAAGTGGATCTGGTGGAGGGTTTTCTGGCCTCCACTAAAATCTGTGCCACTTTGGGAGACACTCCAAAATGGGATTGGGCTAGGTCTGCAGGAGCCATGCATGCAGTTGAAGGGATTTGAGGCCTGGATGGACCAGGGTCCCCTGATCCTGGGTCAACAAACCTCGAGATAGAGGAAGAGGAGGATCCTCTGAAAATTGTTGTAGAACGGAGAACCAGACTTGCCTGGGCCAGAATGGAGCGATCAGAATCATTCTCGCTCCTTCTGAAGCTAGTTTCTGCAAGACTCGTGGGATAAGTGGAATTGGGTGAAAGGCATAGACGAATCTGTCCTTCCAGTCTAGAGACAGAGTGCGCTCCAAAAAGCGCCTCGCTCTGGAACGAGCGAGCAGAAGACTGGAAATTTTGTGTTTAGGGGGGATGCGTACAGGTCGACCTGTGGTGTTCCCCAAAGTTGGAAGATATTGTCTAGGACCCCTTGGTCCAGTTCCCACTCATGAGTCACAGCAGAAGAGCGACTTAGCTTGTTTGCCAGGGTGTTGTCGACTCCCGGAACGTGAATCGCCGTGAGGTGAAGGTCGTGTTGTGTTGCCCAATCCCGAACCCTCATTGCCTCCCTGCTTGTTGAAATACCACACCACGCACATGTTGTCCGTCTGGACGGCTAGGTGGCCGGGAAGGATGTATTGGTGAAGGGCTTGGACAGCATACAACACTGCCCTAAGCTCGAGCACATTGATGTGGAGAGCTTGTTCTAGCTTGGACCAGGAGCCCTGGGTCCGATGAGGACCTAGATGAGCTCCCCAACCTTCGCCTGAGGTGTCTGTGGTTAGAGTCTGGGAGGAGGGAGGATGAAAGAAAGGAACTCCCTGAAACAGGTTCTCTCTAACCATCCACCACTGCAAGTCTTGCATCATCGTCGAGGAGATCAGAACTGAGTGATCTAGGTCATCCACTAGCTGATCCCACTGAGAGTGTAGAGTCCACTGAGAGATCCTCATGTGGAGTCGAGCGCGAGGTACCGTCGGGATAGCAGCCGCTATGAGCTCCGAGAAGGCGAAGGACCGACTGTGAGAGACCATCCTGCGGTCGGACAACAGACTTATTTGGGTCTGAAGGGTGGCCGCCTGTCCGGAGGCAGGAAGGCTTACCCATTTCGTGATCGAGGATCGCCCCCAATAAACTGTAGCCTCTGGGATGGGTCCAGATGAGACTTGGAATGGTTGATGGTAATACCAGGCAGGCAAAACCTGCTGGGTAAGGGTGAGAAGCAGGAGTTCCTCCTGAACGAGGCTGCCAGGAGCCAGTCGTCCAGGTAAAGGCTCCTGTACTCCTTGGTGCGCAGGTGGGCCGCCACCACTGCCAGGCATTTGTGTAAATACTCGGGGCCAAGGATAGACCAAATGGGAGCGCCTTGAACTGGTAGTGGTCCCCCTGGAGCATAAAATGAAGGTATTTGCGATGAGATGGGTGAATGGGAATGTGCAGATAAGCATCCTGCATATCCAGAGCACAAAGCCATTGACCCGGCCAGAGGAGGGGCAGAAGGCTCTGCAAAGAGAGCATCCTGAACCTTTGTACTCTACGTGAAGATTCAGGGAACTGAGATCTAAAATTGGTCTGAGATCTCCTGTCTTCTTTGGGACCAGGAAGAAATGGGAATAGTAACCCGTCCCCTGAAGATGAAGGGGGAAGAGGCTCTATCGCTTGCTTCAGCAGAAGAGCCGAGATTTCCTCCTGGACGAAAGGAAGATGTTCCCATGAATACGACGACTTCAGAGGTGGGTGGCGGGGTGGTTTCTGAAGAAACTCTATGGAGTGTCTTTCTGCTATGAGCTGGAGCATCCAAGAATCCATGGTTATCCTCTCCCATCCCGGAAGGTGGAGGGAAAACCTCCCTCCTACCGGTTCCTCCGGGGAGCCCAGAGGCAGTGGGAGAGGAAAGGAGTCAGGTGGTGTGGGCAGCCGCTGCAGCTGAAGCACCAGCTGCTTTTGGGTGGGGGGGTTGGCAGCTCACGGGGCCTGGCATTTGTGGCCCGCCTTCCTGGGTTTCGCTTTGGCGATTCCATCTCGAAGGGGCCAGGCGCTGCTGCTGATGGGGATGGTACATGGAATCAACTGACTTCAGAGCCATCCCTTCTCTTACAAATCAGTAATGATGTCCTTGACATCACCCCAAAAAGCACCGACCTCGGAAGGGTGCTTCCTGGATAACAGATTGCACCTCGGGACCAAACCTGACATCGCAGACCAAGCATGACACTGTAGGCCTACAGCAAAAGCTGAGCTCCGCCCAGCAGTGTCCACTGCGTCGTATGTTGCACGTAGCATGTGTCGACTGGCCGATCGAGCACAGCGGATGAGATCAGCCAACTCCTGCTTGATTTGGGAGTCAGGCAAGGAGTCCAGTTTGGCTTCCACCTGAGTAAGGATAGCCTTCTAGTAGTCCCCCATGTAGCCGACATAGTTCAGGGCCCTGATCCCCAGTGTGGAGGAAGCGTAAATCTTTCTTCCATACTGGTCCAGAAGGCGAGATTCCTTATCAGGAGGTGACGAGCTAAGATGTTTTGGGTTCGCTGACGGCCATGGCTGACGTAATCAAACAGAGTTGGCGAGGGTGAGAATCCAGGAATCAACACCCTCTGGAGCCTGATATAGCGAGTTCGACTTCCTAGGAAGTGGGGCTAAGGCCGACGGCTGTTTCCATATTGTGGTAACAAGGTCGGCGTGAGGCTCTATCCAGGGTGGCACCAAGGTAGGAGCTGTCACGGGCAGATCCAGATGTTCAGCGAGTTTCAGACGCTGAGGATCTGGTTCCAGGGAGTGCCACTGATGAACCTCCTGAATTTTCCTAAGCAACTCCGTAAAGGAAAGATCCTCCGGAGGAGACTTCAGAGAAGTCCTTGGCCAGGGCTTCGACGGAGAGTGTGGCTCGTCGTCTCTCTCGGAGCAGCCGTCGGAAGAGTCCGAGGAGTCCGAGAGCGAAGAGGAGGATGAAAGAGAGAAAGACTCCCTTTCCCGACCCGGGGGAGGAACGGAACCTTAGTCCGGTGGACAGGAGGCTGTGCGTCGCCCCGGAGGGTCGGACATCTTACCGGCCCTCTCTGGGCGGACGTCAGAGGAGCCAACGGCCGGCTTACCGGAGTTGCCCACAGTGGTAGGCCGCGAGCCTGCGGCCGAACCAGGGGTGGAGGTCTCCAACTGCCTGGAGGCACCCACAAGGCCCGAGCGCGAGCCAGACGGGCAGGCCGACGCCACCTCAGAAACCTCCGAGGCGGCCGTCAAGGAGCGATCCCCCGGAGGGGATGTTACCTGCGTCCCAGCGACTCCCGAGGGAGACGCAGTGGAGGAGCCTTTGTCCCGGTGCCTCTCCTTCTCCTTCTTCCGATGGCCTTTGGGGGAAGTGGACGCCTGCCTCAGTTTTTTGAGCTCCTTCTCCATAGAACTCATTTTCTCCTTTAGAATATGGGCTTCCAGGGATTGCTGCCACCTTTTTCGGGTAGCCGCATTAAAACTGAGGCAGTGCTGGCACTTCTCGACCGGGTGATTGGGGCCTAGGCAGAACAGGCACAGGGAGTGGCCGTCCTTGTGCGGTAGTTGGGCGCCGCACGAATCGCACTTATTCTTGTGCTCGGAGGGTGTGGGGGACGACATACACAGACGCTAGTACTGACGTTAGTCGAAAAATAAAGAGTTTTCGGTAGAAACCAGCGAAGGAAGGGCTGGCGAAGCCGAACTTTTCCATGAGGCTGCGCAGCAGCGGTGGAAAAGAACTGGAAGGCGGGTGTCGGGACCGCCCTTTATACCGGCGTCTCCTGACACGGTCACCTGGCGTGAGGCGGTCTCGCCAGGGACTGCTAGCTAGAAATTTTTCCGTGGGGTCCTGCCGCCGGCCGGCGTCAGTCCTATATGTAATTACCTACTGCAAGAGCCCTCTCGAAGAAAGATCTACAAGTTCGTCTCTGACAATAAAAGGTTTTGCTTAATGCTTACCTCTGAGTCAGTGGGCCCCCTGAAAGTGCAGGCTATACTGCAATCGGATCATCTGTATCTCCTAGTCACAGCCCTGGGCTCAGTGTGCCTTTCCCAATTACCAATTTTCAAATAACAAAAAGAAAGACTCATCCAGTACAACCCCAGGTCTTCAAATGAATTAAGATATGTTTCCTCCAGCAAAGGGGTGAGCTTGCATCCAGTAAATAGCTGACGCTATACAATCAAAAGAAACAATAATGGATATGAAAAAGCCCCACTCTCCCTTGTAGTCCAAATAAACAAAACTTGCGTAAATAGTGTCCAAATAATTTATTCATATGTCTTCCAGGCTTAAAATTCGATGTTTCGGGATATACCCTTCATCAGGACACTGGTCAAATTTCTAAAAAAATATAATAAACATACTTAAAAAATGTTTGTATATTCAATTTTTCATAATTTCATATAACTATATAAATCAAATATGAACCAACAAAAAAGGTCCTTACATTGTTTACAGTCAAATATCTAATATCTTCTTGTTCACAAACATGAGGTTCTATGTTTGACTCCCCCTTACAGCCACTGTTAAACATCAACCAAACAAACAGAAAAAAATCACCAAATGCAATGTTTCTTATTGAATATTGATTCTTTTGTATTAATATTCCATGATATCTACTATTCTCCAAGAAGAACTTCTTTTTTCAAAAAATATAAATTTATATTTGCTTGTACTTTGCCATTAGACCCTACCCATCTAAATAACTATTCTCACGTTAATAATTTTAAAACCTAATGTGTCTCATAACTGTTTTTACTTCCTCAGTGTAAAGATAAGAAATCTAATTCGGTGACTCATGCTGAACACACTTTATAATCTTATCAATAAAACGTTAGATTTTTTCTCAGCGTCTCTTAATTCCGTGACGAACACTTATAATTATTAATCAATTCCTGTTTAGTTCAAAAGTATAATGTTAACTTAAAGAAGCGTTAACCTGCATTCATGAAGCTTTTTTTGTCTTCTAGTTTCTTTTAGTCATCACTGGAATCCAGTAATGTCGCTTTTTAGTAAGAAAAGGAAACAAAGAACAGCATGCCGTCAAAATCATTAATTCAAACCACTCAACACCTGTTTCCAAGTCCCTAGACCTCTACAGTTTCAAAGCTTTAAATTGTTAACTTACTTATTAGATGAGTAGGGTAAACGGACTGGTGTCTGTTCTGCGTGAGTAAGAACGCGGGGAAATTAGTAATCCACTTTTAAAGGGAAGAAAAACACCGCCTCTGAATCCAGCAACCAACGAAACTCGTTGAAGTAAGCACTTATGTGCTTACCTGTGTGCTGGACCCGCCTCTAAGCGGCACCGAATGCCTTATTCCTCGGTGTCAGAGGCATGAAAATTCCAAATTACCTTAATACCTCAAACACTATTACAATCTTCATAATGGCTTATAAACTCACACATTGAAAGCAATGGATTCATTTCCAGAACGACCTAACTATAAAATAACATTACCATTAGTATGCCTAGACACTTTTTTAATAGAAAGAAGTTATTTTGAACTTTCGAATTCCCTGTCACAGGACAGTAACTAAGTCCTCCATTGTACATTATCTATAAATCCTATTTGTTACACTTATCTTAAATTTCATCTTAGCGATTGCCCTACTACGTTCTCTTAACACTTCTGTCACATCAGATGTTTATAAAATCCAAATAATCACAAAATAAACCATAAGAATACAAACTGATAATTGCGGGTTCAAATCCCTCTTACAGCCACTTGTACCAGTCTATCAATTCATTTAACTTCCAAATTTCTTTCTTTAAGATAGTTACTATATCCTCTGATACCAAGAAATTTATAGGCAAAACAAAATGTTTTTACACTAGGGATTTCATCTTAGAATACGTGTCTAACAAATGTGTAGCTTCCTGCCCCACAGCGTTCTCTTAACGCTTCTATCAGGTTGAACAGGTATATTGTCCAAATAATGCCTAAAAAGCCGCAAGTTTTCAAGTTCAGAACTACGGGTTCAAATCACCCTGCTAAGGATAACAAAACAAAAAAACTAAACTCATATAATGGGTTCAGCTCCCCCTTACAGCCACTTATGCCAATGAGTAACTTATTTCAAAACTTAAAAATAACGTTCTTAAAAAAATATCCAAATCATTTACAAAATCGGTTGCCAATCTATCAGCTCATTAAGTCCAAATTTCGGATTAGTGGTTTGAAAGTAATTAATTAACCTTGCTTCTCCAAGTAATAATTTGGTATTATAATTTCCTCCTCTATTATTTTTATATACTTTTTCGATTCCAAAGAATCTCAAAGTTGCAATAGAATGTCCCCTTTCTATGAAGTGCCTAGCTATTGGGGAAGAAAGATCTTTATTGTGTATATACCCTTTGTGCTGCCCCACTCTTTGTTTCAAAGCTCTTTTGGTTTTACCAATGTACATTAAATCACAAGGGCACTTTATGCCATAGATAACACCTTCTGTCTGACAATTGATAAAATCCTTAATTTTGAAGTCTTCCCCCCCTACTGCTGTTTCTAATTGTCTTTATTTTATAAGTATTGTGACAATGGATACATCTTCCACAACTAAAATTTCCTTTCAAATCATCACTAGTAAAGGAAGAAAACTTCTTAATTTCAGGTACTTTATGATCGGTGTGCACTATACGATTTAATAACGATTTGACCTTTTTTGCAACTACTTGTACCCCTTTGTTAAAAGCTTTATTCCTTATAGGTGTAGACTTCAAAATATTCCAGTTTTTATAAACAGATTTTCTGATACCATAAAAGATGTCACTATATTTCAATGAACAAATGATTTTGTCCATTACTTCTGTATTAATTTTAGGCTTGCTTTCCAATAAATCCTTTCTTTTCTTTGATTGTGCCGTCATTTCAGCCTTTTGCAGTACTTCACATTTATATCCCCTTTCCACAAATCTTTTTGTCATATTATTAGTAGATTCTACCAAATCTTCCTTAACAGTACAATTTCTTTTAGCCCTAATAAATTGGGAATGAGGAATAGAATCAATAAGTTTTTTCAGATGGAAACTTTCTGCATGTAAAATCGTATTTCTGTCAGTAGGTTTCCGAAAGATCTTGGTACACAACTTCTCATTTTTTGTGTAAACAATTAAATCCAGAAAAGAAATTTCCTCCCTGCTATGATCCATTGTAAAATTCAAAAAGTCAGTACAATTATTAACATATAAATAAAAATCAAAAAGTTCTTTTTCTGATCCTATCCAAATGACGAAAATATCATCAATAAAGCGTTTCCAAAGTAATATTTTACTGAATAAAAGAAGATTTTCAAAAACAAATGTTGTTTCAAACCAATTCATAAATAAATTTGCATAAGAGGGTGCCATGCTTGATCCCATGGCAGTGCCTTTCACTTGAACATAAAAAGTCTTTTCAAATCGAAAATAATTTTGTGTTAACACTAAGTGAGCCAATTGTAATAAAAATTCATTGGGAGGTTTAATTTCTTTTCTTTAATTCAATAAAGTATCTTTCAATACTTTACATCCCTCCAAATGTGGGATTGAAGTATAAAGGTCTTTAACATCAAAGCTCACAAGATAATATGATTTTTCTACCAAGACATTATTGCTGTTCAATTCTTCTAATAAATGTATCAAATGAGTTGAATCTTTCAAGTAAGACTGGGTTTGTTCCACTAATTCCTTAATGTGAAAATCTACAAAGACAGAAAGAGGTTGTAAAATAGAACCTATTCCTGCTACACTAGGTCTGCCAGGTGGACACAAAGGGTCTTTATGTATCTTAGGGAGAGTGCAAAAGACAGGGACAATCGGAAAATCTTTTTTTTAACGCTTTAAATTCCCAATCATCTATCCAGTTATTGTCAACTGCTCTCTTAAGAATTTCTTCTATCAAGCTAGCTATCTTAAGAGTAGGATCTTCTAATAATTTCAAATAGTTATCTTTGTCACACAAAAGTTGCAAACACTTAGTTTTATATGTTTCATAATTCTCTATAACAATTCCTCCTCCTTTGTCTGCTTTTTTTATAACTATATTATGGTCATTTTCATGATTTCGTAATGCTGCGAATTCTTTTGATGTTAAATTAAATCGAGTCCTTCTATCATTATTTTTTTCTTTTCAAACCCAGTCTTACTTGAAAGATTCAACTCATTTGATACATTTATTAGAAGAATTGAACAGCAATAATGTCTTGGTAGAAAAATCATATTATCTTGTGAGCTTTGATGTTAAAGGCCTTTATACTTCAATCCAACATTTGGAGGGGTGTAAAGTATTGAAAGATACTTTATTGAATTACAGAAAAGAAATTAAACCTCCCAATGAATTTTTATTACAATTGGCTCACTTAGTGTTAACAAAAAATTATTTTCGATTTGAAAAGACTTTTTATGTTCAAGTGAAAGGCACTGCCATGGGATCAAGCATGGCACCCTCTTATGCAAATTTATTTATGAATTGGTTTGAAACAACATTTGTTTTTGAAAATCTCCTTTTTTTCAGTAAAATATTACTTTGGAAATGCTTTATTGACGATATTTTCGTCATTTGGATAGGATCAGAAAAAGAACTTTTTGATTTTTATTTATATGTTAATAATTGTACTGACTTTTTGAATTTTACAATGGATCATAGCAGGGAGGAAATTTCTTTTCTGGATTTAATTGTTTACACAAAAAATGAGAAGTTGTGTACCAAGATCTTTCGGAAACCTACTGACAGAAATACAATTTTACATGCAGAAAGTTTCCATCCGAAAAAAACTTATTGATTCTATTCTTTATTCCCAATTTATTAGGGCTAAAAGAAATTGTACTGTTAAGGAAGATTTGGTAGAATCTACTAATAATATGACAAAAAGATTTGTGGAAAGGGGATATAAATGTGAAGTACTGCAAAAGGCTGAAATGAAGGCACAATCAAAGGAAAGAAAGGATTTATTGGAAAGTAAGCCTAAAATTAATACAGAAGTAATGGACAAAATCATTTGTTCATTGAAATATAGTGACATCTTTTATGGTATCAGAAAATCTGTTTATAAAAACTGGAATATTTTGAAGTCTACACCTATGGGGAATAAAGCTTTTAACAAAGGGGTACAAGTAGTTGCAAAAAAGGTCAAATTGTATAGTGCACACCTATCATAAAGTACCTGAAATTAAGAAGTTTTCTTCCTTTACTAGTGATGATTTGAAAGGAAATTTTAGTTGTGGAAGATGTATCCATTGTCACAATACTTATAAAATAAAGACAATTAGAAACAGCAGTAGGGGGGGAAGACTTCAAAATTAAGGATTTTATCAATTGTCAGACAGAAGGTGTTATCTATGGCATAAAGTGCCCTTGTGATTTAATATACATTGGTAAAACCAAAAGAGCTTTGAAACAAAGAGTGGGGCAGCACAAAGGGTATATACGCAATAAAGATCTTTCTTCCCCAATAGCTAGGCACTTCATAGAAAGGGGACATTCTATTGCAACTTTGAGATTCTTTGGAATCGAAAAAGTATATAAAAATAATAGAGGAGGAAATTATAATACCAAATTATTACTTAGAGAAGCAAGGTTGAGGCAGTATAGCGCAGTGGTCTAAGGCTCTCAGCTGCAAATTTGGTGACATCCAGCAGACCAGACCTGGGTTTGAATCCCACAGCTTCCACTTGTATACTGTGTGACCCTGAGCAAGTCACTTAACCTCCTTGTGCTCCCAGGTCGCTCCTGTAAAAAGCTTTCAGCTTAGTGTGCTATACCTGGTTAAACAACTAAATAAATAAAGGTTAATTAATTACTTTTATAAAGGTTTATAATAAAGGTTAATTAATTACTTTCAAACCACTAATCCGAAATTTGGACTTAATGAGCTGATAGATTGGCAACCGATTTTGTAAATGATTTGGATAGTTTTTTAAGAATGTTATTTTTAAGTTTTGAAATAAGTTACTCATTGGCATAAGTGGCTGTAAGGGGGAGCTGAACCCATTATGTGAGTTTAGTTTTTTTGTTTTATTATCCTTAGCAGGGTGATTTGAACCCATAATTCTGAACTTGAAAACTTGCGGCTTTTTAGGCATTATTTGGACAATATACCTGTTCAACCTGATAGAAGCGTTAAGAGAACGCTGTGTGGCAGGAAGCTACACATTTGTTAGATGTGTATTCTAAGATGAAATCCCTAGTGTAAAAACATTTTGTTTTGCCTATAAATTTCTTGGTATCAGAGGATATAGTAACTATCTTGAAGAAAGAAATTTGGAAGTTAAATGAATTGATAGACTTGTACAAGTGGCTGTAAGAGGGATTTGAACCCGCAATTATCAGTTTGTATTCTTATGGTTTATTTTGTGATTATTTGGATTTTATAAACATCTGATGTGACAGAAGTGTTAAGAGAACGTAGTAGGGCAATCGCTAAGATGAAATTTAAGATGAGTGTAACAAAAAGGATTTATAGATTGTGGACAATGGAGGACTTAGTTACTGTCCTGAGACAGGGAATTCGAAAGTTCAAAATAACTTCTTTCTATTAAAAAAGTGTCTAGGCATACTAATGGTAATGTTATTTTATAGTTAGGTCGTTCTGGAAATGAATCCATTGCTTTCAATGTGTGAGTTTATAAGACATTATGAAGATTGTAATAGTGTTTGAGGTACTAAGGTAATTTGGATTTTTCATGCCTCTGACACCGAGGAATAAGGTATTCGGTGCCACATAGAGGTGGGTCCAGCACACAGGTAAGGAAGTAAGTGCTTATGTCAACGACTTTCGTTGGCTGCTGATTCAGAGGCGGTGCTTTTCTTCCCTTTAAAAGTGGATTACTAATTTCCCCGTGTTCTTACTCCCGCAGAACAGACACCAGTCCGTTTACCCTACTCGTCTAATAAGTAAGTTAACAATTTAAAGCTTTGAAACTGTAGAGCTCTAGGGACTTGGAAACAGGTGTTGAGTGGTTTGAATTAATGATTTTGACGGCATGTTGTTCTTTGTTTCCTTTTCTTACTAAAAAGCGACATTACTGGATTCCGGTGATGACTAAAAGAAACTAGAAGACAAAAAAAAGCTTCATGAATGCAGGTTAGCGCTTCTTTAAGTTAACATTATACTTCTGAACTAAACAGGAATTGATTAATAATTATAAGTGTTCGTCATGGAATTAAGAGACGCTGAGAAAAAATCTAAAGTTTTATTGATAAGATTATAAAGTGTGTTCAGCATGAGTCACCGAATTAGATTTCTTATCTTTACACTGAGAAAGTAATAACAGTTACGAGACACATTAGGTTTTAAAATTATTAACGTGAGAATAGTTATTTAGATGGGCAGGGTCTAATGGCAAAGTAAAAACAAATATAAATTTATATTTTTGGAAAAAAAATTCTTCTTGGAGAATAGTGGATATCATGGAATATTAATTAATACAAAAGAATCAATATTCAATAAGAATCATTGCATTTGGTGATTTTTTCTGTTTGGTTGATGTTTAACAGTGGCTGTAAGGGGGAGTCAAACATAGAACCTCATGTTTGTGAACAAGAAGATATTAGATATTTGACTGTAAACAATGTAAGGACCTTTTTTGTTGTTGGTTCATATTTGATTTATATAGTTATATGAAATTATGAAAAACTGAATATACAAACATTTTTTAAGTATGTTTATTATATTTTTTTAGAAATTTGACCAGTATCCTGATGAAGGGTATATCCGAAACGTCGAATTGTAAGCCTGGAAGACATATGAATAAATTATTTGGACACTATTTACACAAGTTTTGTTTATTTGGACTACAAGGGAGAGTGGGGCTTTTTCATAACCAGTATTGTTTCTTTCAGTTTTCAAATAAATAAATAAATGACTTCGCTGGCACAGTTCCTGAGCAGGCAGTGGTGGTACAATTACACAGACATCTTACGCAGTATAGTGATTATGATGTCCCAGTCTAATTCAGGTCCTCCATGAAAATGGGCATTCATGCTCTTACCATCCCTTCTGCTCGTCACCCTATCCCTGTTTCCCCACCATCCATCCAGCCTATCCTCTCACCCATCTGCCCCACCAACCCCTTTATTCCTACCCATTCTGCCTCCTAGCACTTCTTCCCTTCCTCCACCTCCATTTCCCTACCCCCTCCACCCCTACATTCCTACTTCAACACCCCTTTACCCATTCTGCCTCCTAGAACTTCTTCCCTTCTTCCACCTGTCTCCCTAACCCCTCCTCCCCTACCCCAGTCACCTCCCTCTCCTAGACCCCCCTCTCCCTGTACCCCCATCTCTGCACACAATATTCCTGTCCTGCTAAACCCACCACCCTCCCTTCCCCCACCTCCCTGTCTCTCTACCCCTCCTACCCCTACCCCAGTCACCACCCTCCCTCAGACCCCCTCCTGTACCCCCATCTCAGTGCACAATATTCCTGTCCCTCTGAACTTACCACCCTCCTCTGTGATGTCATATACATCCCCATGTTTTCACTTTTTCCTTTTTTACCTTTTCCTTCTGCCCCCAGTGAAGACTTGTCTCACTCTATGTGTATCATCTACGTGCACATTAGTGCAGCTAGTTTTCTGTATGTAATGTATCAATTATTTGCAACAGCCCAAGTTGTACCTCATCATTGCCATTGCTGTTTACTCATGCTATCCAAATCTGCTTTGTATAAGACCATGTACATCATTGTATTGTTTGAAATCTCCAGGACCTCCTTGTGAATGAGCTTAATCAGTGGAGTAATTCTTGTAATAATAAACTTAAACTTGAGTTACCCAGTTACCAATTTTAAATTAGAAAAAAAAAATTCCAGGTCACTTTTCCTTGGTTAGTTATACTGGTACTCACTCTGTATTTTGTATTCAGAAATTGTTATTAGACAAGTTGGTAGAACAAAAATGCAGTTTCAGCTCAGTATAAACAACAGTGAATAGTACAGGTGTACAGATGCTACTTGTTTACACTTTTCCTCGCCAGCTATTTAGACAACGGTATACCTATCTAACTGTATATTCAGATCCTTTACTAAATATTACTTGTTTCTGGTCTCCTCCAGGTTAATCTTCTTAAGAAAGCAATATCTCTGCCACTTCCATAACTTTATGTACACTTATGCAATCGTCTCCCTTGTCAGCTATGACCTGGCAATCTACAGGTCGGCGACAGACACAGCCCTAAACCGTATCACCACTGCAGTAAACAAGGCAGTCTGACTGCTCACAGGTGTGGAAAGACTAACGCACACCTGTGAGCTCTACACTCGGGCAGGTTGGCTACAACTCAAGGACAAAATAAACTACCAAACCTGCCTCATCGCCAAGAAATGCTCCCTCAACCAACCACCCACAGGGATCCAGAACCTCCTAACTCCACTCTCAAGCACTTGACCCACAACGTTCCCAGATGCCCCACAGCCCTGGAACAACGTGCCTTTTACTATCATGCTCCACTGTGGACCAAAGCCTTACCTCCTGACGTTATCAATGCAACATTTATTGGAGCGTTCAAATGCAGACTCCAGCAGCACCAAGTAAAATCTAGTAAATGTGACTGCTACCATTAGCACCCTCCGGGAACATCAACCAACTACCTGCACCTACCTCCTGACAACTCATTGGGTTGAGGGACCCCAATCCCAGCATTTTAGGTTACATATAGCCCCCCCCACTCATGACATCTCTCCCACTTCCCTACCCCCTCAGATGCTCCTAACTACTATACTCCTTCCACACATGTCTGCAACTCCTCCTCCTTCTCACCTCGGAAAGCTTCCAAGTAGGGTGTTAACCTCTGCCGCCGGCTATACTGCCTAAGCTGTTTAATGCTGTTGTACCCTGCAACTTACCTGTACCATATGTAACCCTGTCATCTGTACTGTATGTAAGCAATAACCCACAACAGGGTGTGTGGTTACTGGGGATTAGTCAACACACTGGGTGCGTTGTGAGGCATGAGGCCACAGGCAGAGTGTTTTCTCAACGCCCAGGGTGTTGATTAATCCCCAATAATCACAGCACCCAGGGTGTTAAGAAAGCAATAAGACACGACAGGGTGTGGGTTATTGACTGATAAGAGCACGCCCCCAGATGCGCTGGTAGGCATGAGGCACTTGCGCCGAGTGACTACAGCAGCTGGGTAGTGCTCTTATCAATCAACAACCCACACCCTGAAGTGCCTTATTGCTCTTATAAAATTGGTAACAACTATTTCTATAACAATTAAACAAAACTCTGGACACATTATTAAAGATTTAATAATAGTATGTTATTTTATTTGAATATGGTGAAAAATAGTCCCCAGTCTTGGGTAGAGGAGTGGCAAAATTGATTGAATAGCAGCTCACTGAAAAATGCTAAACTAGTGAGTTGGAGGGACAGCAATGTATTATTTGAGCAGTTTGGGACTGCCTCTACATATGTAACTGTTTTCCCTCCTTTTCTCTTTGTTTATAAAGTATTACTGTATTGCTTATTTTCTTTATCATGTTTTTCTTCTATTTTTCCCCTCATTCAAGACATAAAAATTCTGCTCAGTTCCACCGGTAGAATGCTACTCTCCTAACATACTGTACACACAGACAACAAAGGCCTGTTTTAGAGCCAGTGACTCAATTATTGCACTGTCAGGGCAACCAGAAGAGAGTTCCATGATGAGCAGGTAAAAACAGAATGGGAGGTTTTTCACTGTTAGTAAAGAAAGTTGTAATGAAAACTATGAACAATACTTAATGTTTCTAATTTGTTTATGTGTGCAAAGAGAGTGTGATGATCAGGGAAATAAAGTTTAATTAATTTGTTTAAAGGTAGCAGCCATGTTTGCGATGGAAGATCAGTCCTGGTTGCAGAGGGACTGATGGAAGATGATTCTGGCTGCAGGACTGACTTGCTCATTGTGTAATATGGTTCAGGACCAGGATGACTGTGTGTATACAGAGATTTAATGTACAGTCAGCTGATGTCTCGACCAATGATTTTTTTTTATTTTTTCTTGCATTTTATAATCCCAAATAACCACACACCCTGGAGTGAGTTATTGCGTTTATAACATGGGATTACCCCAGTGTGAAAAACGAAGAGAGAGTAATGTAAAAGTAAGAAAAAGTATAGATTTGGAGATGTATCCTTCCCTTACACAAAGTAGTCCTCATCTTGCAATACCCCTGATAGATCCAACACAGTGTGCCTGTGTGGACATATGACATGGGAAATCTGTTTAAAAACAGTAACAACTGAAGAGAGACAGACACACCAACAGGACACTATCGTTTTTCTCGCTGTAACTGTCTGTGTTGCTCTCTAGGTCTGCTGTGTTCCGTGATCACCGATGTGCAAATTACTCTATAAGTGTTGCAGCAGGAAATGTGGAGAGAGAGACAGAGAACTGTGCAGTGTCTCTCTCTCTCTCTCCTGCTTGGTATTAATAGCCTGCAGAACTGCTGCAAGACATGTGCAGACAGAGAGAGAGATGCACACAGATGTCCTGGTCCCGTTGTTGTGTGTGTCTCTCTCATTCTCTGGTCGGTCACTGCAGCTCGCTCGCCCCCTTCCCACCAGCGGCCAAAAATAAAAATATTGCTCTCCCCTCGAAGTGCTGCAGTATGTTGAGGAACACGAGAGACAGAGACAGAACAGTGCAGCCACTTTGTGTGTTTGTGTGAATCTTTCTCGCTCTCTGTCGCTCACTCTGAATGCAAGGTCGCGCTCTCTCCGTCTCTGGTGCTTGCTGTACAGACACAATGGTGCCCGGGGAACGGACATCGGGGGGAATAATGGACCACAGCCTACTCCTTATGGTGCCAGCACTCCGCGGATAACAGAGGTAACACCAGCAGCAGACATCACCGGGGGGTGGGGGGCAATTGCACAGGACTGCAAGTCTGGATCAAGCTGTTGAGGGCATACTGAGCGCACGGCTCACAGCAGCACTTGACACCGATACTGACAATGCGTGAGCCACCAATGACGGGATATTGGGCAATAGGTGGTGGCCATTCTCTAGCAGCTCGCAGCGGACCGCAGGTACACAACAGCAACACTGGTACATACTCAGCCTCAATTGTGGCTCTCTCATTTCCCCACAGCATGCTGCTCTCACCATCACTGCCGTGCCTGCTGCCCCTGCTGTGCCTGTCCATCTCTCAGATGTGCACCCGGACTTCTGCATAACACATGCCTCGCTCGCGTGCTCCCTGTCTTTGTCACCCGCTACCACTCTGTCCACTGGTCCCCTTCATTGTCTCTGTCGACTAAAGAAAGAGCCAGAGAGAGAGAGAGAGAGACAGAGCCAGGAATTACCAGGAACTGCACAGCACAGGGGGAAGAGAACCACTCGCTCTCTCCACGCTGCAGAGGCATCTCCAACTGTCAGCTGGTGACCGCGGATGGGCAGGTTGGGGAGGGGGCAGGAGAAGTACAGTGAAAAGCAACCTTTTATACAACTGCCATGACAGCAGTAGCGGGGAACACTAGGAGGGGAGCCCCAACATCGCACTCTCTCTCTCTCTCTCTCTCTCAGTTACTTGCCCATGGTGCCGTTACAGGAGTAATCACATTTGCGGTGTATGTGTACCCTGACACCAGCAGAGAGAGCCGAGTTGAAAACGGGGCATTTTGACAGAGCAGCAGAGGTGAGGGAGAACTCAGTAACACAAACACACACAGGTACCAATCGGGGCTCACTGACACAGGGCAGCAGTAGGCTGTTATGAAGGGAGAGGGAGCCTGGGGGGGGGATGCCCACAAACAACAGTAACCTAAATAAAGCAATGGCAACTTAACAGTGCCACAGTGGGGGCTGAGGTGACAGCTTAGTTCACAGAGTTCTCCGGGGCGGGTGGGTGGAAAGGCACACAGCAGCTAAGGGAAAATTATTCTACTGTTTGACTTCGGCTCTCAATAAGCAAGGACAGTAATGGCTGCCCCTCAGACTGCATTTCTGACACAATAATGAGATCTGGAGTCCTGTCTGATCTCTTTGGGGTGGAGGGGGGGGGATGGTTCACCACTTGCTGTGCGTATATGCTGAATTAATCAATGGTCACCTGATGGCTCTGTACCAATCAGATACCTGTCTTTTTTTTTTTCCAATTTCTTTTTATCCTGCCTTACTACCCTCTTAGTCCACTCCTTCAGACCTGATCAGTCCCCGTAGATACCTCTCAAGGTGTCTGCCCCTAGAGTGCCAGGCTTACTCCGTTGTCCCCCTACCTTACTCCTCTCTTCGGAGCGCTTGCACAACAGTGTCTGCTCATGGGTAGGTGATCAGGGCTAGGATCGGTCGTCATCTTGGACCGAGAGGTTTTTTTTCTCCGCTTTTCTCCCTTGGACCCTTCCTTCCCCTGAGGCCGTCGGCACGCAGGACTGATGTCCAGACAGATGGCATGCTGATGCGCACCATTGTTAAATGCCCACAACGTCCTCCCCTCCCCGACTCGAGAGCCTGCCTGTGCCCGGATGCCCGTGCCTACAGGCGAGGTGCCGGGTGCTCAAAGCACCCCAGGAACTCCACCTGGAGGAGGAGAGCATCCATTGGGATGCTTAATCCTCCTCCTCCTGTCTGACCCCTGGCGGCCCAGAGTCCATTCCTGAACCTGGGTCACCAGCGTGGCGCGAGGTGTGGCGTCCAGCGCCTCAACCCTCAGCGCCACCGGATTAGGCAGGTACCTGTCTTTGTCAACCCCATGTTATAAGTCCATTTGGTTAGGGACTTTATGCATGAGATTTTTCATTTGATATACCATTATCACTAAATCTCTACATTGTTCTATATCAGGAGAAATAGGTTGCAACCACTTTTCGTTACAGCTTTCTTGGTCATTATGAAAGCTATATTAAATGAATATTTCTGGTGTTTATTAAACTTTTTAGCGTTCGTGCCTATCAGAAACTTGAAGTTCTTTATCATATCGCCCTTCTCCTTTCTGGCCTCCAGTGAGTACATGTTCAGGGTACTATGCCAATTCTTGTAGGATCTGTCCTGCAGGCCATGAATCATTTGTGTTACTCTATAATGGACCGTATCCAGCTGGTCCCTGGCTTTCCATAAGTGAGGGCTCCAGAACTGGGCACATTGCTTCAGTGCAGGCGTGGCCCTACCAGTGATCTATAGAGAGTTAGTAATACCTCCTTTCACCTTTGATCAAATTCTCTCCTAATACTCTCCAACATACTGGTTACCTTGCTGTATGCCTTGTTACATTACATATGAACAAACGAAGAAGCCATCAGAAGAAGGCCATTTGGTCTATCAAGTCTGCTCATATTGCAGGGTCCACAGATTGAGCTACTGTCCCTGCCCTCCCTCCCTACTCCTCCCATCATTCCTACCCATGACCTTTACCTTCCCCCTATACCTGTCCCAGCCTCTCTTAAAGCTGCCCACTGTCTTCAACGACATTACCTCTTCTGGCAGCGCATTCCAAGTGTCCACCACCCTCTCTATGAAGAAGTGCTTCCTGACCTCCCTCCTAAGCCTCCCACCTTAACACTGTGCCCCCCCCCATATTATGGTTGCCACCAGCTTAAAGAGACTCTCTATGTCAACCTTATTTATCCCTTTCAAGTACCTAAAACTCCCAGTCCTCTCCCTCTCCCTCTCCCTCTCTCTCTCTCTCTCCTTCCAGTGAGTACATGTCCAGTGCCCTCAACCTCTCCTCGTATGCCTTACCCTGCTGACCAGCTATCATCTTTGTAGCCCTCCTCTAGACCTTCTCCAGCAGGTTAATGTCCTTTTTGAGGTGTGGGCACCAGTACTGAACTCCATACTCTATATGCGACCTTAGCAGTGACCTGTACAAGGGCAGTGTAACCTCCTCTCTCCTACTACTGATCCCCCTAGATATGCATCCCAGCATCTTGTTTGCCTTTGCTGCTGCTTTCTTGCACTGCATGAAGTGCTTCAGGTCACTAGTGATTATCACTCCCGGGTCCTTCTCCTCCTCCTCTGATGCAGCTACTCTGACTCCACCAAGGCAGTACTCTGTCCTAGGATTCTTGGCTCCAATATGCATAAAGTACAGTTATGTAAGAACTTACCGTAACAGTAGATCTTCGAGAACAGCTCTTGCAGCAGGTTACACCATTAGGACTGAAGCCGGCAGGCATCAGGACCCCACGGAAAAATTCTAGCTAGCTATCTTCAGCAGGGACCGCCCCCGACGTCGGTCCCGCCTCCGACATCAGGCGTGGTACAAAAGGGGGCGGTCCCGCCAGATTCCCCAGTTCTCCTGCCGGAGACCTCCGGCCGCAGGCTGACATCAAAATGGGAGACCGAGGATTCGCCGTCAGAAGACAGAAAGATAAAATCCCTGCTCAGAAAAAACTGAGCCATGCCTCCTCCAAGGGGGAAGGTGGTCGGGAAGGTACCTGCTGCAAGAGTTGTTCTCGAAGATCTACTGTTACGGTAAGTTCTTACGTAACTGTACTATCTTACTTCGAGACACAGCTCTTGCAGCAGGTTACACCATTAGGACTGATTCCCAAGCAGTAACGCTGCCAGAAATTCCGGAAGGAGGAAAAAGGAAATGAATTCCAGGTCCTGAACCTTGGGACAGGAGACCCTGTAGCACCGCCAGGCCGAAACCAGCCCTTCGCCGAGAGGCGATGTCCAGGCTATAATGCCTGATAAAGGTATGCACAGAACTCCAAGTGGCTGCAGCACAAATAGCAGAGGTGGAGACATTTCTGAGAGCTGCAAATAGGTGGCCACACCTCTAGTAGAATGACCCCGGACTGTGCCCGGGAGGGGCTTTTGTTTTAAATCATAACAGTAAGAAATACACTGGACAAGCCAGCGAGAAAGGGACTGTTTAGATACGGGTTGGCCCATCATTCTCTCAGAGAAGGAAACGAAAAGCTGCTCAGAACTACGAAAGGACTTAGTTCTGTTGAGGTAAAACCTCAGGCTGCGGTGAACATCCAGGGTGTGAAGCAGAGCCTCTCCTCTATTCGAGTAACTCGGGAAGTAGACAGGAAGGTCAATATCCTGGTTCAGAGTGAGTGAAGAGACCACCTTAGGCAAAAATCTGGGGTTCGTCCTCAGGGATACTCTGTCCCGGTGGAAAACTAAATAAGGCTCTTTGCACATAAGAGCGTGAAGTTCAGATATTCTTCTCGCCGAAGTAACAGCAACTAAAAACAACGTTTTCCACGACAGAAAACGTAGCTCGCAATCCGCGGCAAGTTCAAAGGGGGGGAGCGTAAGCTGTTCCAGGACAAAGAGCAGATCCCATGGAGGCACAGGGTCCTTAATAGGAGGCCTAAGGTGTAACACTCCCCTAAGAAATTCCCGAGAGGCGTCCAACTGAGCCACTGTACGATGTCCCACCGGGAGGTGATAGGCCGAAATGGCACAGAGGTGCACCTTAATAGAGGAGTAGGCTAGACCCGAATGAAAGAGGGAGAGCAGATAATCCAAAATTACTCCCACAGGACAACCTAAAGGGGAAAAATCGCGTGCTCGCGACCATAAACAAAAACAGAGCCATTTCATGGCGTACGTCGCATGTGTTGCCGGCTTTCTGGCTGCAGAAAGGACCTCTGCAACCTCTTGCGAGACCCCGTGACGCAAGATGGCTATGTCTCTAGGAGTCAAGCATGCAGGTTCAACGAACGTACATCCGGATGGACAAGTGAACCTTTCTCCTGAGACAGTAGGTGGGAGCTGAGCGGCAACGGGAGCGGGGTTTCCCGAGATAGTTGCACCAACAAAGGGAACCAGATCTGTCTGGGCCAGAACGGGGCCACCAGGATCATGAGTGCGTGCTCCCTGCGCATTTGAGAAGGACTCTGGATCAACAGGAAGGGAGGGAAAGCGAGAGGAATCTGTTCAGCCAGGAGGGATAATGCGCCTCGCCAGAAAACACCAGGCCCTGGATCTAGCGAGCAAAATTGGGCAGTTTTGCTGATGGGATGCAAACAAGTCTAATTCTGAATTCCCATCAAAGAAACAGATCCTCTGCTACCTCTTGAAGAAGTTCCCACTCGTGGACTCTGGCCTGGGAACGACTCAGGCTGTCGGCAATCGTGTTGTCCACCGGGAACGTGCACAGTGATCAGATTTGCGCCGTGTCCGACATCCAATCCACACCCTCATGGCCTCCTGCAAGGGGTAAGTGTGCGCCTCCTTGTTTGTTGAGGTAATACATCACCGCGGTGTTGTCTGTCTGAAGCAGAAGAGTACACGGAGGGATTACAGACTGAAAGGCCTGCAGGGCATAGAGAACTTCTCTCATCTCTAGGACATTGATATGAAGATGAGCTTCCATCTGGGTCCACGTACCCTGGGACTTTACCCCGTCCAGGTGTGCCCCCCCACCCAAGACCTGAGGCGTCCGTGGTGAGGATTACCTCCGGGGACAGCGCTACGAACAGGACGCCAGAGGAGAGCGACCCTGGGACTAGCCACCACTGCCAATCTCGAATCACGGAATTCGTGATTCTGACCGGATGCTGCAAGTGGTCTTGCCTTTGGTCCCATTGCACTTTGAGCATCCACTGAGTTACCCGCATGTGGAGCCTTGCGAAAGGGACAGTAGGAATGGCCGCAGCCATGTGTCCGAGCAAGCGAAGGACCGACCTGGCAGGTATGATCTTGTTCGACGATAAATCCCTTATGAGGGATCTGATGCGCTCCGCTCTGTCGGTCGGAAGAAAAGCTCTTCCCTGAACAGTGTCCAGTACTGCGCCTATAAACTGCAGTTTCTGCGACGTTACCAGGAGAGACTTCGCATTTATGAGGATGCCCAGAGACCGAACAGATCCTGGGTGCTCTGAATCGATGTAGCAACGCCTTCTGAGGCGGCCATGAGAAGCCAGTCGCCCAGGTACGGAACACATAATGGCCCTGTCTCTCAGAGACGCGCCACGACTGCCATGCACTTGGTAAAACCCTTGAGTGCGGAGGACAGTCCGAACGGAAGGGTTCGGAACTGAAGGTGGTGGTCGAGAAACTCAAAGCGCAGGAACCTCATGTGGCCTGAGCCATAGGGATATGCAGGTATGCATCCTGCATGTCTAGAGACGCTAAAAAGGCGTCTTGTTTCAGCATGGGAATAAGACCCGGAAGAGTCACCATGCGGAATCTCTTGTAGGCGACCGACACGTTGAGGTCGCTGAGGTCCAGAATCGGACGGAGGTCCCTGTTTCTTTGGAACCAGGAAGAAGTGGAATAATATCCTTTGTCCTCTGGTTCTCCGGGACATACTCTATCGCCCCTTCGCGGGAGCGCGAGTACTCTTGCCAGATCAAAGCTTTGTGCCTGACCCGGATACCGAGAGCAAAGAGGCCTCGAGGTGGCTTTTCTGCGAATTCTATAAAGTGGCCTAGACTGACAATTGAAGAACCCACCTGTCGGTGGTTATAGCCTGCCATCCCGGCAGGAAGTTCGGGACGCGACCGACCATGATTTCCGTTGATCCTGAGGGGCGGGGCGGAAGGAGTCAGGCTGTGGCGGCTGATGGGCCCGCTGGTTGGGCCTGCTTGGAGAACGCTGACCTCGGCTGGCGGGCTGCTTTCCTGGGCTCTACGAGCTGGAGCCCTCTGATGTGCAGCGGAGGCGGGTTGCTGCCTCGCGTCCGCCTCACTAAACCGCTTTGGTTCCTTACGTAAAGAACCAAGCTTGGTCGTACATGGCCTGAACCGACCTTACCGCCTTCCTGCCTCTTGAAGTCTGGTAATGATTTTCTCTGAAGGATTACCAAACAATACTTCTCCCTCAAAAGGAGCGTCCATAATATTCTTCTGGACGTCCGGGGTAAAACCAGAGACGCGTAACCAGGAGTGTCTCCGGAGGCATACGCCAGAAGCTGCTGCTCGGGCCGATGAGTCCGCGGAGTCGTACGCAGCTCATAGCATCTCCTCCTTCTGCTCACCTTCAGGCAATTTTTCAGCCGTTTCCAGACCCTGTTCCCACAAGGCGTTCTGGAACTGAACCATGTGGGTTAGATAGTTTAAGGATCTGATGGCGAGGTAGCGGAGGCATCCGGGCGCTCACCCAACGCCGTCTCAACTGCTTGGACTCTGGGGTCAGGTGGCAGGGTGCTCATAAATGTTGCGCCTCTGTGACCGGCTCGCGTGAGGCTGTAATGACCAGAGAATCGGGTCTGGAGGCTGCTACGTCAAGTACTGGTCGTCCCTAAGAGCCTTGTACAGACGATCAGCTTTTTTCGGCATCGCCAGGAGCGAGTGTGGACGCTTCCACGCTGCCTTGGTGACGTCCACAAACGTGTCCACCAAGGGTGGTACCACCACAGGCTTGGGGTTCTTCTGCCGAAGATATTTGGTGAGGCGTACCCTTTCGGGGTCTAGGTCTTCTGCATCCCATCCCATGTTCTCTTGTATGTGTTTCATAATATCAAGGAACGAAGGGTCATCCGGAGGAGATTTGGGCATCTCACGTGGGTCCGGAGAAGGGATGGAGAGTGGAGATGGGGATCTAGAGGCAGAGTAGTCTGATCCCATGTCCTCCGTTGAAGGCGAACGTCAGTGTCTCCTGGATCTCTTGGGGCTGGGTGATCCAGAAGAAGATTTCGATGGAGGTCTCCGCTTTTCTGTTCTCCCCCTGGGAGGGGATCTAGGCTCCCGGGGGGAAGGTAAACGGCCTGCGGACCCTGATGGTGAAGGGGGGTGCAGGAACCGGAGGAGGAGGAACAGTGGGAACCATGTCCTTCTTTATGGTGTCCCACCAGGAGGTGAAGAGGTCCTTCACTTCCGCTAAAGTAAGGCCCGACGATGGCCCGGGTGTCGGTGGTTGGTCGCCGGGTCCGCCAAGGCCGGCTCAAGAGGGGGCTCAGGGTAACGGGCGATGGTTCCCTGAGATTTCGCCGCCTGGGCCTGGTCCTCGGGCGGCGTTAGGTCCTCCTCAGTCAAAGTCTCCTGACCGACGTCGGTCGGAGGCGACAGGGCCCTCTTCTCAGGAGGAGGGACGCCGGGTCCCCTGCCGGCGCCCACTGAGGTGATGGTTTGGCCGGGGACGGTGCGCCTGGCCACGCCGGCCCGAAAGACGCCAGCAGCCGACGACGGTCACACGGGCGGCCGGGTCCACAGGTCTCTTTAAGGGCGTGAGCTCCAGCGTCTTGCGAGGAGGCACAGAAGAAGACCTGACGTCGGGTACCGAGGAGCGGGAACCCGACTTGTGGTGATGGTGGTGGCGCTCCCCGGACTTCGCCAAGGCCTTGGATGAAGACGAGGACGGCCTGGCTGGACTTGGCCTAGAAGAAGGTTTCACCGCAGCCGGGAGGCTGAGAGCTGGCCCTGGAAGGAGAGCGGTGGACTAGAACCGAGCTGCGTGACTCAAGCCTTGAAGGGGACCTGGAAGGGCCTCTCTCCTTCTTTTCTCCGCGTGCTTGTGGGATTTTGAGAGGCAGATTCCCTTGGAGGACATGGTCTTCAGCTTTTCCTCCAACAAAAGGCCTGAAGAGCCTTCTGACATCGGATCCGCCAGTACGACTGTTGAACCCTGGCAGGACGGGCAGGCCGGCATCGTGGGTCTGGGCACAGGCACCAATCGCAGGCTGCATGGGGGTCCCAAAGGGATCTGTTTCCATAAGCACACTTGGAGGAGTGACCAGAGGTCAGAGGGACATCAGCAAAAGTCTTGCTTGAAGAAATTCGAATTTTCTTGGAGAGAAGCACTTAAACCACGTGTCGCGCGCTAGACTGTAACCGAAGGGTCGAGACAAGCTAAGTCGACGTCGGGAAAGAACTGGGGAATCTGGCGGGACCGCCCCCTTTTGTACCACGCCTGACGTCGGAGGCGGGACCGACGTCGGGGGCGGTCCCTGCTGAAGATAGCTAGCTAGAATTTTTCCGTGGGGTCCTGACGCCTGCCGGCTTCAGTCCTAATGGTGTAACCTGCTGCAAGAGCTGTGTCTCGAAGTAAGATCTTAGCATTTCTTGGCATTGAAGCCAAGCTGCCAGATCCTAGACCACCTCCCTAGCTTTCCCAGATCTTCCTGTAGGTCCTGTATCCCTTCAGCTGTATCCATTCTACCACAGAGCTTGGCATCATCCGCAAATAGGCACATTTTGCCCTTAATTCCATCTCCAATATCATTGATGAAGACATTGAACAATACAGGGGCCCCAGCACCGAGCCCTGTGGGACCCCACTGTTTACCTGTCTTGTGCCAGATAACCCCCCCCCCCCACACCCACCCTCTGGGTTCTGTCCTTCAGTCAGTTTTCCACCCATCTGGCCATCTTTCCCCAACCCCCGAGATCCACCAACTTCCTGATCAACCTTTTGTGGCGCACAGAGTCACAGGCCTTGCTGAAATCAAGATAGAGGATGTCTACTACTTGGCCCATGTCTGCTGCCTTAGTGACACAGTCAAAGAAGTCAATCAGATTTGCTTGACACGACCCCCCCCCAATGAACCCATGCTGCCTCGCATCCTGGAGATCATGCTGCTCCTCTAGATATTCCATGAACCTTTTCTTTAGTATGGTCTCAATGAGCTTGCCCACAATGGAGGTCAGACTGACTGGTCTGTAATTCCCTGGGTCATCCTTGGGACTGCTTTTGTGTAGGGGCACTACATGTGCTGTTCTCCAGTCCTGCGGTACTACGCCTGTCTATAGTGAACTATTAAATAGGCCTGCCAGTGGCCCTGCCAGCTCCTCAGCCAGTTCCTTTGCTACCCTTGAATGCACTCCGTCCGAGCCTGGTGATTTGTCCACCTTCAATGCCAGCAGCCCTTCCCTCACTCTATCTTCCCCTATCACTACATCTGTGTCCCCCCCACGCTCCTCTTTTCCCTCCTGAAGGCACTGGTCCGTCCTTCTCCCTGGTGAAGATGGAACATAAGTATTAATTTAGTATATCTGCTTTTTCCTCATTATCCTCCACCCACTCCACCCCTTTCTTAAGCCTAACAATCCCTTCCTTCATGTCCCTTTTCTCACTTGTATAGCGAAAAAAAGCCTTCTCCCCCCATTTAATTACTTCAGCTATCTGCAGCTCTTTCTGTGCCTTTGCTCACCTGACTTTCTTACTTGCCTCACTAGCCAACCAACCTTAGGTAATTTTCCCTATCCACCTCTCTTTTGGTATTTCTGAATTTTCAACAGGCCAACCACTTTTCCCTTACTGCCTGGGCAACTTCAGAACTGAACCAGTTGGGCGCTCCAGCCCTTGTGTTCTTATCCCTGAGCCTAACGCACTCATCTGTGGCAACCAGTATACCTTCCTTAATGATGGACCACCTTTGGCCCACCCCCATTATCTACTGTGATGCCCACCAGATGGCTCCTTAGCACTGCCCATTTTCCTGAAGTCCGCCCTCCTGAAATTCAAGATTTTGGTCTTAGTCGGGATGTTTTCCCTGCCCATATCCAACTGGAAGTACACTTCGCAATGATCACTTCCTCCCAGTGGCTCCCTGACCATTATTTCCTGTACATGCACCCCATTCATGAGCATCAGATCAAGAATTGCCTCAACTCTTGTTGGTTCAGTAACGCCCTGAGTCAGGAACTCACTCTGCAGTCCTTCCAGGATTACCTGACTCCTAGCACATGTCGTGGATGGTATGCTCCAATCCACCTTGGGCAGGCTGAAGTGCCCCCACAATTACCACCTGTCCTTCCCAGCAGCTTCCGATATTTGTGAGCTCAATTCCCTGTCCCTCTCCTCATCCTGACTGGATGGTTTATAAACCACCCCCAACCTCACCTTTCTCCCTCTTTGGACCTTAACTGAACCCATAATACCTCCACCTCCCCTTCCTCAGACTCCCCCCTCGTGCAGGTTATTCCCTCCCTGGTATAAACTGCCCCTTCCCCCCTTCCCAACTACCCAGTCCACCCTGTATCATTTATATCCAGGGATTACAAGGTCCCAGTCATGGTGTGATGTTGCCCAAGCCTCGGTTACTGCAGCTATGTCCACCCTCTAGTCCGCTAATAGTGCCTGCAGGTCTTCCATCTTGTTTCCAAGACTCCGTGCATTCAGAAACACCACCCTCCACCTAGAATATGACCTTCCTTCTCTCCTCTCTATTCTTCTATTCACATTTATCCCCTTTGTGTGCACCCCTCCACGTACTCTTATGTATTCCTCACCCCCTCCACCCTTTGCTAACTGTGTTCTTGCCCCTTCCACTGCTTCCTTCCAGACCTCTTCCATAACAGTGGGGGGAGGTTCACTTAACTCCTCCTCTTGGAGTCTGTGGGCCTGCACGCCCACTGTCCCCCACCTCAGTAGTTAACAAGTGTAGTAGTTCTGTATTCCCCCAGTTTGTTCCTGAGTATCCTCAAACCCTCAAAGCAACAGAACTAAAGGGTCAACAGGAAGAACAGGAGGCACTGTGGGTCACCCTGAAGACTGGAAATGTCTCCACAATCCGCACAGGGGTTGTATAAAGACCCCCATCTCAAGGGGAAGAAATGGACAAGGAAATGATAGAAGGCATCCTTGGGATGGCAGATAAAGGTGAGATATTGCTGATGGGGGACCTGAATATGCCAGATGTTAACTGGAGCATCTTTGCTGCAGCCACATCCAAGAGCAGGGCCATTCTCGATGCCCTACAGGGGGCATCCCTCAGATAGCTAGTTTTGGAAGCCACTCGGGAGGGAGCAATCTTAGACCTGGTACTCTCAAATGGAGATGGAGACAGGATCTCTGATCTTGAAGTGGGTAGCCACCTGGGAACAAGCGACCACCAAACAGTGTGGTTCACGATAAACTTAGCTGTAGAGTCAATCCACACAAAAGTGAAGGTGCTGGACTTCAGGAGGGCTGATTTTGTCAAAATGGGAGAGTGTCTCAGAAAAGCACTAGCAAAAATGGGGAAACATCAAAACTGCCATCACAGAGGCCACAGGCCCTTGTGTGAAGCAAATAAATCAAAAAGAAAGAAAAAACCACTATGGTTCTCAAAAGAAGTGGCAGGGAAGGAAAGGGAGAAAAAGATAGCATTCAGGAAGTATAAGGAAACACAGAAGAAGCAGGACAGAGAACTGTACCAGTTAAAGCAGAAGGAAGCGGGGAAGGCAGTCAGAATAGCAAAGGCCCAAATTGAGGAAAAGATAGCCAACTCAGTTAAGAAGGGGGATAAAACCTTTTATAGGTATATTAGGGAGCAAAGAAAGATGAAGGCAGGGATACTGAGGCTGAATAAAGAGGAAAGTGGTTGGGCAGAGAGCGACAGTGAAAAAGAAGGGATACCGAACAAATATTTCTGCTCAGTATTCACAATGGAAAAGCAGGGTGAGAGACCTAATCCAGTCAATAGAAGCACTCTCGAAAGGGGGGGGGTTGATATTAGTCCTTTGACAGAAGAAAGGGTTCTGAAAGAACTCTTAAAACTGAAGGTGCATAAAGCAATGGGGCCTGATGGGATTCATCCAACAATTCTAAAAGAACTAAGGGAAGAACTAGTAACACCACTGACTACCCTTTTTAATAAATCATGGGAGGATGGTGTGGTACCTGAGGACTGGAGAAGGGCAGATGTGATTCCCTTTCACAAAAGTGGGAGCAAGACAGAGGCAGAAAACTACAGACCTGTCAGTCTGACCTCAGTGGTAGGGAAAATGATGGAATAATTTCTGAAGGAAAGAACTGTTGAGTACCTAGAGGCCAGTGCGGCACAGGACCCAAGGCAGCATGGATTCACAGCAGGAAGGTCATGTCAAACAAATCTAATTAATTTCTTTGACTGGGTGACCAAAGTAGCAGACCAGGGAGGGGCTGTGGACATGGCCTACAGAGACTTTAGCAAGGCATCTGACACAGTCCCGCACAAAAGATTAATAAACAAATTAGCCAGCCTGGGAGTGGGTCCCAGAGTGGTAGCCTGGGTAAAACACTGGCTGGACAACAGGACACAGCGGGTAATAGTAAATGGAGTCCACAGTGAAGAAAGGAGGGTTACTAGTGGGGTGCCACAGGGTTCAGTACTGGGGGCGGTCCTTTTTAATATCTTTGTAAGTGACATTGTGGAGGGACTGGAGGGGAAGGTATGTCTCTTTGCAGAGGACACAAAGATCTGCAACAGGGTTGATATGCAAGGTGGGGTGGAAAGGATGAAAAGGGACTTGGCAAGGTTGGAGGAATGGTCAAATGTATGGCAGCTTAGATTCAACGCAAAGAAGTGCAAAGTAATGCACCTGGGAAACAAAAACCCAGGGCAGGAGTACACAATGGGGGGTGAGATACTGACAACAACAAAAATGGAAAGGGACCTGGGGGTAGTCATATCAGTCAACCTAAAGGTGGGCCAGCAATGAGAGAAGGCAGTAAGGAGGGCTGGGGGGATACTGGGATGCATAGGGAGAGGCATCACCAGTAGAAAACAGGAAGTTGTTGGCCCTCTGTACAGACACTTGGTAAGACCACATTTGGAGTACTGTGTACAGTTCTGGAGACCCCATCTCCACAAAGACAGACAGGGTGGAGGCTGTCCAGACGAGGGCAACCAAAATGGTGCAGGGTCTGCACCAGAAGACATATGAAGAAAGACTAAAGGAGCTTAAGATGTATAGCCTCGAGGAAAGGAGGGAGAGGGGAGAGGGGAGAACATAGAAACATAGAGATTGACGGCAGATAAGGACCGCAAGGCCCATCCAGTCTGCTCATTTCTTTTTCTACCTTATAAATGTGCCATAGGCCTTTGCTCGGTCAGTGGCCTATCTACTCATACTCATCTGTATTGCTCCCTTATGCCTATCCCATGCCTGTTTGAAGCCCTGCACTGTATTCATAGCCACCACTTCCTGAGGAGCCGTTCCATGCATCCACCACCCTTTCTGTGAAAAGAATTTCCTCCACATTTCCCCTTAATCGGCCTCCTCTAATCTCATGCTGTGTCCTCTTGTCCTGCTATTTTCTTATATTTAAACATGTTAGACTCTTTCACCTTGTTAATGCCCTTAAGGTGTTTGAATGTTTCGATCTTATCACCTCTCTCCCTCCTTTGCTCAAGGGTATACATATTGAGCTCCGTTAACCTGTCCTCATATGTCTTCTGATGCAGTCCCTGCACCATTTTGGTTGCCCATCTCTGGACTGCCTCAATTTGGTTAATATCCTTGTGGAGGTGTGGCCTCCAGTACTGCTGCAGTACTCCAGATGGGGCCTAACCAGTGTCTTGTAAAAAGGGATTATTACCTCCCTCTTACGACTTGTGATACCCCTACTAATACACCCTAACATCCCCCTAGCCTTACCTACTGCTTTAGAGGTCTGCTTGGATGATTTCAGGTCATCGGTGATGATGATGCCCAAGTCTCTTTCTTCCTTTGTGACTGCCAGCAACTCCCCTCCCAGCCTATAGGTGGCTTCAGGGTTTCCTCTTCCCTATGTGCATGATCTTACACTTCTTTGCATTAAATCCCAGTTGCCACTCTTCTGACCATTTTGCTAGTTTATCCAGATCTCTTCTCATTCTGCCCACCCCATGTGGATCATCTACTCTGTTGCAGATCTTGGAGTCATCTGCAAACAGACAAGCCTTACCCTCTAGTCCATCTGCAATGTCACTAATGAAGATATTGAAGAGGACTGGCCCCAGGACTGATCCCTGAGGTACCCCACTTGTGACCTTCATCTCTTCTGACTGTATACCATTTACCACCGCTCTCTGTTTTCTGCCAGTCAACCAGTTTGCCACCCAGTTGACCAACTTCTGACCCACCCTGAGCCTACCCAGCTTATTTATCAATCTTCTATGTGGAACAGTGTCGAAAGTTTTGCTGAAGTCAAGGTAGGCGACATCAACTGCTCCCCCTTGGTCCACCACTCTGGTTACCCAGTCAAAGAAATCTATGAGATTAGTTTGACAGGACCTTCCTTTTGTAAACCCATGCTGTCTTGGATCCTGTGCCCCAATGGATTCCAGGTGTTCCACTATCCTTTCCTTAATGAGTGCTTCCATAATCTTGCCCACTACTGAAGCAAGACTGACTGGTCTGTAGTTCCCTGCCTCCTCCCTGCTACCATTCTTGTGGAGCGGGATCACATGAGCCCTTCTCCAGTCTTCTGGGACCTCTCCTGGGACATGATAAAAACTGTCAAATACCTCAAGGGAATCAACAAAGTCCAAGAGGGTAGCATCTTTCAAAAAAAGAGATGTGCAAGAACAAGGGGGCACAATGTGAAGACAGAAGGGGGACGGCTCAGAGGTAATGTGAGGGAGTATTTCTTCACAGAGAGGGTTGTAGATGCATGGAACAGCTTTCCTGAGGAGGACATAGAGTCAAAAACAGTGGGGGAATTCAAGAATGCATGGGACAGACATAAGGCAATTCTAGTGGGGGTTAGGAGTAAGTAGGCTGTTGGTTAACTATGATCTGCAGCTTATCCGTTAGGTAGGGAAATGGGCAGACTAGGTGGGCCAAGCGGTCCTTATCTGCCATCAAATTCTATGTTTCTACTGAGATGTAGCCTGTCAGGTGAAAAGAGTGCTTTGTTTGACCAGGTCTCCTCCCAATCCCCAATACAGATGAATATCTCCTCCCTGCACCATTTCCTCAGCCAGTCATTGAAATCCTCTATTCTTCTTTTCCTGGCTGTGCTGGCCCTTGGTACTGGTATGACCTCTGAGAAGGCCAATGAACTTCCTTCCTCCCTGCAGATCTTCCCTAACTCCCCGAAACTACTTTGCACTACCTCCACCTCCTCCCCAGCTAGGTCGTTGGTTCCCAAATGTATAACTAAATTAGGTTTTCCTCCAACCTCCCTTACTATTTCCCTTATTCTTGGGCCCACCTTCCCCGCTGTTATCCCCGGCATACAAACCACCCTCCTGCTTGCACTTGGGTCCTCATTCCTTCCCCAGTGAATACCCCTAATTATAGAGTCCCCTACGATTGCTACCCTTCCATCCCCTGCATCCGTACTCCCCGTCCTTCCTTTCTTACCTTCAGTACTAGCTGCTTCCCCACCTAACCGCTCCGTCTGCACCCTGGGAAACTGATCTCCACATCCACAATTTATCCCCTTAACTGTTTTTCCATCTCCCAATCTGTCCCTCCCCTTTTGACTATCTGTATCTGCTTTCAGTTTTCCCTCCCCCTTCCTCCACTCTGTTTTGCCTGCCTCCTCTTCCCTGCCCACCCTGATTAGTTCCCTCCTCCCTCCCCTGTACTCCTACTCTCAACCCTGACTCAACCTGACTTCCTACCTCGCCTCCTGCTGCCCTCTTCCTCCTTCCAGACAGTGGTGCAAATCTATTCAACAAAGCACCCCTTTAGAATTTCCCAACCCTGATGCTACTCTCACATTCCCACCCCTTCCCCTCACCACTTGCCATTCCTCCACCCTGGGCTCCCACTTCCTCTGAGGAAGAGATGCTCCTGTATAATGGGGGCTCCTCCCCATTCCCATCCCCTGCCTGATGCCGTCACTCCCCTGGGCATTACCCCTCTGCCTCTCCCTCCACTGCTCTGCTCCTCTGACTTCCCACACCATCCTCCCCCAGCTTCCATCTGAGCAGCGTTATTTCAGCCCTTAGCAGCTCCAGGCTCTTACACACAGGACATTCCCCTTTACTCCACATCACCCCCAGAAAGACTGCTGCCCCACAGCTATTGTAGTTTACCACTCTCCTGCTTCCCGTACAAGCACCTGTTCCCCACTTCCTCCAAGCCCCAGTTTCTCCTATCCTCCAGTTATACATAACTCTAAAATGACTATAACATTCAAAAACATAAAAATTTCTATCTCACTTTACCATCAAAAGGTAACAATTACAATAATCTACCTTCTGCTAATACAGATTATATCACAGAACCAGAACAAAATGCAAAAACATCTGCTACTTAGCAACAACAGGTGACAACATACCAAGATGATGTAGCTTTTTTTAATAGAAAAAAAATGTAATCTTTTAAACCAGTAGAAATCAGCAGTCCCAAAATCACCTTGAACTACAAGAAAGAACACATTACCACACCACTGCCACAGTAACTAAACAGCTCTAAAAGATTGGAGAAAGAATAAAAAAAAATCAGAGATAGCACACAAAGATATACTGTACTGTAAAGTATTAGGCAATAGGTATACTCAACTGTTTAAGAGAGAAAACAAGCATTTGTCAATGCCGAATGTTGCTTGCTTCTATGTGCTGTTTAGGAATTTGGAAGTCACTGGAGTGCAAATATTGAAAATTCGCGAACTTACGAGCATGCGTAGGAACTGCGCAACACACGCTCGTAAAACAGTCATTTTTAGGAATTATTTCACCAAATTTTCAACACAGCCATTTTAAGACCTCTGCTAATGAACAGTGTCACTGTGATTTTCTTAATGTGTCCCATACATTGAGTTTGCGCACCGACTGCGCCATTGTGCACTACATGGGTGGAAACACGTTTTGGGCAGGATGTGAAAAATGACAGCTATACTGCTCATAAGGAGGTGTGGTAAAATGGCAATGTTGAAAATCTGGAGTGAAATATTGAAAATTGTGAACTTCTGGATGCGTAGGAACTACTAGCGCACTTTCGTAAAACAGTCATTTTGGAATTTTTCCACCAAGTTTTCAAAATAGGCTTTTTGAGAGCCCACCTTATGAATACTGACAGCGTCGTTTCGTTAATCGTTCCGGAAAGGTGATTTCCGCAGTGGCTGCAAAATCACCCTTCGGGCCCGAGTAACGCCATGACAGTGACAGCATTCATGAGAAGGGGTCCCAAAAACCCCATGTTGAAAATTTGGTGCAAAAATTCCAAAAAATGCCTGAGATGTGCAATAAAGTTGAAAAAACCCTATCTATTCCATTATACAGCTTACCAGCATTTCCTCAGTTCGCGGTCGGCTTTGAAGAGTGCAGACGTGTTCCCGGTCCGCCAAAGATCGTCGCGCTGAGCTCCGGAGGTAAGTATGGGGTGAGGGGGGGTGTGGGGAGGCAGGATGTGCAGTGGGTGGGTGCGGGTTGTGGAAGGGGGGCAGGGAGAAGCGCCGAGGGACAGTTTTTCTATTTACAGGTGTTTTTTTATTAAGAGATGATGAGGGACATTTGCCACGCTGGGGTGGGCTCCCAGCGTGGCAGCTGAAAGGCTGTTCAGAGGGGGGCTGGAGCTGGCGGAATTTTGCCCGCGCTGGGGTGGGCTCCAGCGTGGCACCTGGATGCTTTGGAAGGAGCCAACGGGGATTGGGCACCCTCATCGGCCGTAGACAGTGTGGGAGGGAGGGGCGGAGAGCACGCAGTGCGTGCATGCTGCGTGTGTGTGTGTGGGGGAGCTCTGCTCACTCAAGCGGAACTCTCCCTTTCAACTGTATGCCACTGCATTTTCAGCTTGTCATAGACAGCTGCAGCAGTGATTGGGGAACTGGGGCCGCGCCTGCAAACACACTGACTGCATTGGAAGACGGGCTGACACACCTCCGAAAACTCGGATGATGGCACTATGTTTCGTGCACATGCGTGCAAGCAACATAATAAAGCACCTACCAAAACAGACAGAACACCCACAAATGACACTTAGGTCCTCAATATCAGACACCACCCAAAGGCACATACAGAAAGGGTTTACACTGTATTTGCATTATGTTTACATTGGCTAAACTGTTTAACACAGTCACATTTGATGAATCCTAGTCCCCTTTCCTCACTAGTAGTCTCCAGCTTATCCCCTCCAATCCAATATTCTGTGCTAATGTTCTTCTTCCCAATGTGCATCACCTTGCACTTTCTGGTGCTGACTTCAACTGCCATACCTTCGACCACCTACCCAACCGCTGCAATTCCATTAACCCCTCCTCGCTGCCTACCCCACCACATAGCTTAGTGTCATCTGTGAAGTGACATATCGTGCCCTGAATTCCTTCTCCTATGTCTCTGACCATCCTGAAAAGGACTGGACCCAGGATTGAATCTTGTGGCACCCCACTTGTGATGGCTCTCTTCTTGGCTTTAACTCAATTTATCACTACCCTCTGCTGTTCCCCCCAAACCAATTGCTCACTCATAACTATGTCCTTCACCACACCTATATCCTCTAGCTTCTTCAGCAGTCTTCTGTGTTGCTCAGAGTCAAATGCCATGCTAAAATTGAAGCAGAGACTGCCCGTCCCTTATCTACTGCTTTAGTTACCAAGTCAAAAAACACTATCAGCATGGTCTGACAAGACCTTCTAGCCACAAATGTGTGCTGTTTACTATCCTGGAGTCCATTACTCTCCAGGTAGTCCACTAGGTCCTCTTTGACTAGTGTTTCAATCAGTTTTTTTTTTCTCAATTAAAGTTTTTATTTTTAAATAAATGTTCAACATTACAAGTTCAAATAAATTTCAAGATTACATACAAAAATAAGTAGACCTTTTAATGCAATATAAGCAATGAGCTGTTATTAACTATGCAATATTTTCCTACCTGACAGAACTTGGAGAAAGAAGAAAAACAAAGAATGAAAAAAGGGTAATATAAAAGAAGAAGTTCATAATCAAAGATGACAACAAGAAAATAATAGAGAAAAACAACTAATTACTAAAGAATTGGACACCAGCAACAGGGGTTAGACTGACAGGCCTGTAGCCAGCTGTTTGCTCCTTGCCTGCACTCTAATGGAGTGGAAGTATGTATGTTACTCCCCAGTCTTTTGGAACTACTCCTTACTGAACTGAGCTATAGAAACATAGAATTTGACAGCAGATAAGGACCGCTTGGCCCACCTAGTCTGCCCATTTTCCTACCTAACAGATAAGCTGCAGATCCTAGTTAACCAACAGCTTACTTCCTCCTACCCCCCACAAGGACTGCTTTATGTCTGTCCCATGCATTCTTGAATTCAACCACTGTTCCTGACTCCACAACCTCCTCAGGGAGGCTGTTCCATGCATCCACAACCCCTCTGTGAAAAAATACTTCCTCACATTACCTCTAAGCCGTCCCCCCTCTATCTTCAAATTGTGCCCCCTTGTTCTTGCACATCTCTTTTTCTGAAAGATACTACCCTCTTGGACTTTGTTGATTCCCTTGAGGTACTTGAAAGTTTCTATCATGTCCCCTCTCTCCCTTCTTTCCTCAAAGGTATACATATTAAGCTCCTTTATTCTTTCTTGGTATGTCTTCTGGTGCAGACTCTGCACCATTTTGGTTGCCCTCCTTTGGACAGCCTCTACTCTGTCTATGTCTTTGCAGAGATGGGGTCTCCAGATGGGGCCTCAACAACTGTCTATATAGAGGGATAACAACTTCCTGTTTTCTACTATTGATGCCTCTCCCTATGCATCCCAATATCCCCCCAGCCTTCCTTACTGCCTTCTCACATTGCTTTCCCACCTTTAGGTCATCTAATATAATTACCCCCAGGTCTCTTTTCATTTTTACTGTTGTCAGTATCTCACCCCCCATTGTGTACTCTTCCCCTGGGTTTTTGTTTCCCAGGTGCATTACCTTGCACTTCTTTGCATTGAATCTGAGCTGCCATACATTTGACCATTCCTCCAACCTTGCCAAGTCCCTTCTCATCCTTTCCATTCCATCCTGTGTATCAACCCTGTTGCAGATCTTTGTGTCGTCTGCAAAGAGACATACTTTTCCTTCCAGTTCCTCTGCAATGTCACTTATAAAGACATTAAGAAGGACCGGTCCCAGTACTGAACCCTGCGGTACCCTGCTAGTAACCCTCCTTTCTTCATTGTGGACTCCGTTTACTACTGCCCTTCGTGTCCTGTTGTTTAGCCAATTTTTTAGCCAGGCTACCACCTTGGGACCCACTCAAAGGTTGGCTAACTTGTGTATTAATCTTTTGTGTGGGACTGTATCAAATGCCTTGCTAAAATCAAGGTAGACCATGTCCACAGCCCCTCCCTGGTCAACTACTTTGGTCACCCAGTCAAAGAAATCTATTAGATTCGTCTGACATGACCTTCCCATCGTGAATAGTGTATGGTTAGGGCTTATTGTTTATGAAAATCAGTGGATATTCAAAATTATTCGGCATGTTAAGAGCCCTGTCAGGGGTTCAGCCAATTTTGATGTCAGTTCCCTGAGCACAACTGGATGCATCCCATTCAGCTTCAGGGCCTTATATACTTTCAGGGCTGACAGCCCTTTTCTGACCCTTTGTAAATATCTTCTGCCTCATTTCTGGGATCCCCCTATCAGCTGCATTTATGCTGCTTTCCAGCAAAGGCCCGCTGCCCTTCACTGTGAAAACTGAGCAGAATCAATTATTACAAGAATGGCTGCTTCTGCACGTCCTCTTCTATTATCCTGCCACCCTCTGTCAGCCTAACAATTACTCGTCCAGTTTTCTTTTTTCCCTACTTTATCTGAAAAATTGGTTTTCCTTACCTGATCCCCTCTGCAATATGCAGCTCTGTGTCTGCTTTTTGCATCTCTGACTGCCCTCTTAGCCTCCCCTTGATTTCACCTGGCACTCAGGAACTGCGCTTGAACCTACATATAAACTGGGCTCTGTTTTTTTCCACAGGGAAATCTGGTTATAATTTGCCATTATTCCCCCTCCCCCGTGCACCTTTCACCCTGTCCCCTTCATGAAGCATCCCTCCCCCTCAACACCATTCACCCTGCCCCCCTGCCTTGTTGCCACCTGTACCCCATCCCCCTCTACTCCCACCTTACCCCTCCCCCTTTCTGCCCCCCTTGCCTTCTTACCCTCTACTCCTCTCACCCTCTATACAATCTTGACAAGGTCAACCTTTTGGCTGATTCACCTTTGTCTGATACAATGTTATAATGTATTCACCTACTTTGTTTTTATGTTTTGAATTTTTTGCCTGAATTGTCAAGTTCAATGTCGGCTGTCTCCTGAAAGCCTGTTATATGCATAATACCACTCAGACCTGTTAAGTTTTATGAATTGTATGTCTATTGTGTTTCTCTGACGTGGAACCTTTGTAAAAGAGCTTCTAGCTCAAAGGTATTGTAATCCAAGATTTCAAATAAATAAACCAGCTGCTTATAACAGCATTCACATAGAAAGTTTCCCCTAAGAGCTCACATGCCCACTCAAGCTGCTGCATCATAAGCGGTTGGACGGTGAAAGTGTCAGACAGCACTTTCTGGTCCCAGCCCATACAGAGCTCAGGCTGTGGCCTGCTCCGTGGGGCTGGAAGAAGGGGCCAGCGCCAAAAAAATGGAGTCTAGCAATTACAGAAAACAAAGCCTGGGGACTGTGTAAAACTTGGAATTTTATACACACAATCAGTGTGGGATGCTATTATAAACTTATTCGGCTTTGCTCTTGGGGTTTATGTAGCATCCCACACCTCAGATGTGTATAAAATTCTTGTTATATAGTCCCCCAAGCATTATTTAGTAAGTTATTTTTCCTGAAAAAGCATTTTTTTAAAATAATGATTCCAATTCTGGCAGCAGGCGATGAAATGATCTCCTCCCACACTCTCTAGCAGGAGTAGGATAAAGAGAGTTTACAGACCACAGAGTCATCTTGGATGTCTGAATGCCTCCAAGGGCTTCTTCAACATTATATCCAAAAAGTTTTGTCCCTCTAAAAGAGGCATTCAAAATGGCCTGCTGCACATATGCGACAAATCCTGCCACTCTGAGCCAAGAATATTGTATCATACAAATGCCAGAAGCTGTACCCTGGCAGAGGCATCTGAGACGTCATATGCTGAGCAGAGCAAAGCAAATATTTGCCAACCTCAGCATCCAGAGTTAAAGTTTTAATGAACTCATTCTTGGCTGAGCATTCCAGCAAACCCTGAGCTGCAGCCTTGACAGCTTTCCATAGACTATTCTGATATTTAGTCATATGGGCCTGATCATTTTAATCCTAAGGCCCAGTGATGCAGAGGCATAAGTATGTTTGCTCACAATGCCCAATCACCTAGATTCTTTATTTGGAGGTAGGGTACTCATATATTTAGGGGTCCTAGATCTATTATGAGCAGCCATGATGACTAAAGACTCAGTTTCTGGCTGGTTAGCATAATAAGGCTTAACAGAGGGAGCAGGATACTGCTTATCAGCCTTTCTAGGCACTGCAGGCAGTGAGTTATGTCTGTACCATGCAGCAAAGGTAGCATCCTCTAATGCAGGACATACAGGCATAATGATTACGGAGACAGAGACTGGGACCTCCAGGAATTTCATCAGATTCTCTTTGTGGAATCCTCTTCTTCCACAGCAAAGCCCATGGCAGCTTGTATTTGCTGCATCATGACTTAAAAATCAGGATCCTCTGGAGGAGATCTTGGGGTATACACCATTGAGTCCTTGCTGCAGGATGAGCAGGTAGAACTAGAATGGGGCACCACATATTGTTCTCACTCATATTCCTCTTCCAAGTCCTCCAGTAAAACCATGAGGTCAGGATTGTAGTCTGTCTCATCGTTGATACCTCTGTCAATGACAGGAGTCCCAGAGTGCACAGATGACACTGGTGGAGGCTGAGGCATGAATCTGTGATGTGCTGGTAGCTGGCATCTATGGGGGCTGGGTGCCTGTAGGCTCCATCAATGGTTCAGCCTATACAGGTAACAACTTGAGAGCTGATGACACCCTAGTCATGGGCCATAACTACTTGTGTCGACGACGGGGCTTGGTCTGAGGATGATGCCACCGTACCATCCACAGTAGGTATAGCAACGTCTAAGCCAAGCTCCGACCTTGCTGTCTTGACGATCAGAGGAGTGGGGGTGGGCGCTATCGTCAACGCTGCTGAAACTGGCAATGACGAGACTGATTTACCTGGTCTTACTGGCGACCAAGACCTTGCCAAAGAAGAGCTCTTTTTATCTCTCATCGATCTGTCTTTGTCCTGGTCCTTCGACTTTGGCGACTGTTTCTAGGCTGACATAGAAGAAGACACTGACGCGGAGCCCTGGTCTTTCTTCGTGGCATTTAACATTTTAAGGAGAAGGACATTTTCTAGACCTTTCTTGCAGCATCGCCTTGTAACCTGACTGAAGCTCTGGCAAATGTCACAAATCCTAATCTTGTGAGGCAGACCCAAACAATGCATGCAGACTTTGTGGGCGTCTTCGTTGTAGATTTTATCTCCGTTTACAATACAAAAAAAAAGAAAAACAAACAAAAAAAAAAAACCGTTTTGACAGCATGCAGAGATGACAAAAATCACTAAAATATAAAATTAATAATAAATGGCTAGCTGATGACATTTCCTTCAGCAGGTCCAAAGAGGCTGACTGATGGCAGGAAAAGAACTAAGATATGAGGCCGCCCACGTTTCTACAGACAATGACGTATGACATACACGTAGGCAGCCTCTGGCTAGCAAAAGTTTCTGAGTGGTCCTAGCAATGTCACAGGTGTATTTCCAAAGGTGTGAGCTAATGGAAGAGAGATCCTTGAAAAAGGTCTATTGTACTAATGCTGGCCGGGCTGCGAAATTGCACTACTTCAAGGCAAACCTCCAGAACAACCTTAACGCCCCAGTTAAATTCTGGGAGGTAATCCACTCTGCTTTATAATCCCTCCCTGCCCAGTCCACTCCCTCTGTATTCATGGTTAATGGCTCACCTGTTTCTGACCCTCCCTCTGTTGCAGCTCACTTCAGTAAGTTCTTCACTACCTGTGCCCGCTCTTCTCTCAACTGGCTCCTCTACTCCCCCCTCCTGTTCCCCCTTGCTCTCCCTTCTTACCTCTCCTAGGGTTTCCAGTCCCCTGTCACTAGCCAGGAAACCCTGCTTGCCCTTCCCTCCCTCAATCTGTCCAAGGCCAGCCCTGACAGGCTGGATCCTAAACTCATTCACCTCTCAGCTCCTGCTACTCATTTCCCCTTACTCACCTCCTTGACTTCTTATTCTCCCTCAGCACTGTTCCTCAGACCTGAAAGATTGCCAAAGTTCTTCCACTTCACAAAGGAGAAGACACCTCCTCCCCTGTTAACTTCATTTCCATCTCCCTCTTCCCTTCCCTTGCAAGGCTGCAAGAGAAAGTTGCCTATTTTAGACTTTCCATCTACCTAACATCCTTCAGTTTCTTCTCCCCCTTATTTATTTATGACTTTGAAAACCGGCTGAGTGCACTGATCCCAGGGACCGTTTTCAGGCACGACCCGGGCCATAACACATGGCCTGAATTCCAGAAGCACCATTCCTATGTAACACAACTATGTAACATAACACAACAGCCTGAATTCCAGAAGCACCATTCCTACGTCTCCTCCCTTCTGCGTGTAACAGACTCCATCTTCTTGGGGACGGATAAGGGACACATAATATATAAACACACAGATAATCTGATTTACAGAATAAAATTAGATTCTCTTAAAACAGTTAAAGCACCTGACTTAGTATTACCTAAATGTATTTAGAGATTGGCTATAAGTCAGTATATTATAGGGGAATTCAAGATTGGAACAAGATACCTGCACAACTGCGAATGGGTGATGTGAACAAATCTTGGACCGGGATAAAGTCATGGTTAAGAAAAGATTTGTGCAACTTAAGGCAGTGTTGTGTATCATGTGATTAGAATTAATTAGGCAGGACAGGATAAAGGGTAATGGGTAAAAACGTTACAGTCTGGTCAAGGCAGGGAAGAGAACGTTGTTGAATAAGGCTTCTGTACTGACATTAACATCAAAACTGTAATTAACAGTCGAAGCCAAGGGTGAATTTATGATATGTATTTTTGTGTTTTAAGATTTTATATTAATTAACTGATTGAAATGTACATATTGTATAACTTTGTGTTTCATGGTATGGAAACTTTTATCTTGTGGACCTCGCTGAAAATGAGTCTTATTTAATCGAGTTAATCCTCATTCATATGAATACAATATTTTACTACTACTACTACTACTACTACTACTACTACTACTACTACTACTACTACTACTACTACATCTACATCATCACAGTCACCATTTTCATCGATCTGGCTAAAGCCTCCAATTCGGTGTCCCATCCACTCCACCTGGACAAGCCGAGCTCTGCTAGCCTCTCATCTCCCACTGTTGGTTTTCGTTTCTACCTCACGGGCCTTCAACAGTCAGTAGAGGTTGAGGCATCCTGTTATCTCCATTACTCAGCCAGGCTGAGGTTCTGCAGGGCTCCATCCTGGGTCCCATCCTTTTCACCATTTCCCTTAACAACACCTCCCCTCTGCCTGTGCCAACCTCACATATTCACATGTATGCAGATGACACAGTCATCTTCACCTAGGGTCCCTCTACTGTAGCTGTGGAAGACCTACACCAGCAGGACTTCCACAATGTCTTGCGCCGGTTCCAATCCAACCAACTCTGAATCAACACCAAAAAAAAAAAAAAAAGCTCCCAATATTCTCCACCTTAGATGCACCCCCCCCCATCCCTGTGAAGCAGTGTGGTCTTTCAAATACTTCAGTGTGTCGGGTCTGCTGATGATTCTGAGGCGTTGGACGCCACACCACATTCCACGCTGGCGACCCGGGTTCGAGAATGGACTCGGGTCAGCAGGGAAGGAGAGGGACTGAGCATCCGTAGACTGCTCTCCCTCTCCGGGGGAGGGGGGTTCCCAGTCGTTGGCACTCCAGTGACTTCTGGTGGAGACCGGAGGGTGGTGCGCTGGCACTGTAAGACAGGAGTGAGCTTGGGGCATGACGCCGGGAAGAAGCGCTTTCGGACGCGTGCGCACCCCCTTCCATTGGCATTCTTGCACACCCCAGCCCACCCAGAAAAGGGAAAAGTGTGGCACTCGGTCGCGGCAGCTTGATGGCCGTCTGAGGAGCTGGCTGGTCTTGGGGGCACCACCACCCAGATACTGGATCCTGAGTCGGTGGGGAGTAAGGAGGGACTTCCTGACGCCCCGCCACAGCAGGGGGGGGGGCAAGCCACGGGGGTAGATGGTGGTGGGGGCTTCATTGGTGCCAGGACAGAGCCGGACAGCGGCCGGATGCCGGGACGTGAGGAGGCAGACCGAGAGCCTCAAGGTAAAAAGTACTAACAAAAAAAAAAAAAAATACTTCAGTGTGTGGCTTGACAGCAAGATTGACTTCTCAGCCCACAGTGATGCTATCCATGCAAAGCTCTGCCCCAAACTGGGTGCCTTGTACCGCAACAAAGACTGCTTATCTCTGTGTGTCCACCGGGAGCTTTTTATTAAAATGATGGTCGTGGTGCTAACCCAGTGGCGCTGACTGCTGAGGCGCTGGACGCCTTACATCACGCTACCGCGGACCCTGCATGGGAACAAGCACGGGTCGCAGGGGAGGATCGAGCCAAGGGACTGCTCTCCCTCTCCAGGAGGGGCATTCCAGTGGTTGGCACGCTTCTGGCCCCTAGTGGAGGCTGGGGGGCAGTGCGCTGATGCTGCATAGAGAGGCTGAGATGAGGCAGGCGCCAGGAGGAGCGCGTGTGGATGCGTGCATGCTCCCTCCACTGGTGTCACTGCACACCCCGCTCATGCAAGGGAGCAAAACAGAAAATAGTGGTCCTGTCAGTCGAGTAGAATGAAGCAGTCACCCACCGCCACTACTGCTAGGCACTTTGTGAATACCCCTAGGGCTGAGGAGAGGCCAAAGGGGAGTACTGCAAAGTGGGAGTGGTCAGAGGGTAGTCTGAACCTGAGGTATTTTCTGTATGAGGGCCTGATAGGTACGTGAAAGTACGTCTCTAAAATTAATCGCCAATCTCCATTTTGTTTTTTTTGAGTGAGAAAATATCTTGAATAAGGACCTGTTCCCACTGGGTGGGGTGGGGGGTGGGACTCTTTCCATATGTTGGACAGGAGTACTTTTCTGGCTTCTAACTCCAATAGCCTTTCTGTGGCAGTAGGAGGTTTTAAACTTCTGTGCCCCTGCTAAGAGGAGAATTTCCCAAACTGCAGGAAGAGTCCTTGACCCACTACCTCCAGCACCCGCTTGTCTGAGGTGTTGGATTGCCAGTGTTGGAGGTAGTGAGCCAGCCCTCCCCCAAGCAGAGGGAGGGAGGGAGGGAAGTGACCTGGGCACTCCTGTCAGGGGTTTTGTTTGGGCTGAGTCTTTTGATGAGGGGGTGGACTCAGTACATTTTCAGGCCCTCCTTCCCCTGCCTCTAACATATCCCCTTGTCTGGGAGAAGTCGGAAGGTATGGCATGGGGTAGAAGACACGGAGGGAGAAACCCCAGCCTCTGCACTCCCTCCCCCCAAATCCTGGAGAATTGTACGAAGTGGAGGCTTTTCTTTGGCTGCATTCCTTTTGCAGGTAGTTTAGTACTCCTCCACCTTTTCATGTAGGCTTCTGTTTTGTCCCCAGGTATAGAACTGTTCATAGCCTCTTTTGGGTACTGTATCTTGAGAAAGGTTGGTAGTCCTCAACTAGGCAAGTCTTCTAAAGGAGATGGCCTGGGCCATGGCTCTAGAGAAAGAGTCATACGTATCCAAGGCCATGTGAAACTGACATTTGGTGGCATCTAGCACAGTCTTGAGAGTGTCAACCAGGTCTTGAGGACTTCTGGTACTATGCTGTATAAGTAGAGCCCCGTGAAATTCTTTTTGTTTTATATAATTTTTATTTTTCTGGAATTTATTTCTTTTTATTCATTGAAAATGTAGTTTTATTTCTTGTTATCACATTTACATTCATAAAATACCTCAAAATGACCTTATACATACTAGAAATCACATTCCTATTATACTACATTGTATTAAGCAGCATTATGCTATGGTCTTGAAAGGTTTTGTGGGTCAGATAATTCTGCTGCTGCTTCTTTGCGGACCGTCTCTGTAGTAACAATGAAGCCTAAACAACTGCTGCAAGCATTTAGTTTTTGCCAAAAATAAAAAGGAAAATTACGTACCTACCGTAATTCTTGATCGTCTTGGACGAAGTCTCCACCACTCATTCACACTAATGGGATGGAACTATGCTGGAGGCACTAGGACCCAGCAGGCACAAACCTTATCAAGAGGGCCAGCGCCAGAGATGGCACCATGAGCCCCAGCTCGTGTGGTAAAGACTATCTCAGCGTCGACCCTCCAACCACCTCAGTACCTTTTTTCCGAGGAGGTGCAGTGTAACTAACCTAGAGGGACTAACCTAACAAAATCGGACATATGAAGTCTGAAAGACCCGTATAAGAAGGGTTAAGAATTAAGTCTTCACAGCCCAGCCACTGAGGGAGTGAAGACCAAAACAGAGAGGTGAGCTCGGGGGATGGTGGGTGGGCGTGTGAATGAGTGGTGGAGACTTCGTCCAAGAAGATCAAGAATTATGGTAGGTACATAATTTCCATATCTTCCTGGACATAAAGTCTCCACCACTCATTCACACTGATGGGAGAGTACCGAGCTAATAATCCCAGACGGGCAGCAGGAAAAAAACTAAGAGCTCACATATTTAGGACAAAAGTCCGTTAAGGATAGCCCTGCCAAACAAAAGATGTCGTCTGGCATGGACATCCAAGGCATAGTGCTTAACGAAAGTATGCACTGAGCTCCAGGTAGCCACATTACAAATGTCTACAATGGGCACATTGCGAATTTCCGCCAGAGATGCTGCGACGGCTCTAGTAAAGTGAGCATACACTCTGCCTTCCAGCTTAACCTGTGCCATAGAATAGCAGTGGCAAAGACATGCTACCAGCCATGCTGAAATGTACCAGCGACAGGTTGACCTAGCCGGGTCTCGCTGAAGGAAACCAACAGTTGCTGAGCCTTGCAAATTTCTTTTGCTCTATCTAGATAGAATCGCAGTGCTCTTTTAACGTCCAAGGAATGAAGGGTACATTCCCCTTCATTCTGGAAGTTCGCAAAGTAGGTAAGCAGAACCAAAGGTTGGTTTAGATGGAATTCTGAGATAACCTTAGGATGAGTCTTAAGAACTACTTTGTCTTTGTGAAATACAGTGTATGGGGGCTGGGACCAAAGCAAGCACCAATTCCATCTAAACCAACCTTTGGTCCTGCCTACCTACTTTGAGAACTTCCAGAATGAAGGGGAATGTACTGTTCATTCCTTGGATGTTAAAAGAGCACTGCAATTCTATTTTTTTTTAGATATCTTCTTTATTAGATTTTCCAACATATATACATACACGTCATCAGGATCCAGATAGCTTATTTTATTTATACAGTTCTGAAAGTCACAGCAAGAATACATAAGCCTGTAGCTTTATAAAAAGGAAAATGATACAATAAGTTTCTGATTGTACTTATGGGGGTTAGGTGACTAGTAGCCATGTCCATCTTGCCTGTGAATGAGAGTTGTTCCCCAGGTCCTAGGACCCTGTTAGACAGCACCAGAGAAAGAGGCCCATATTGTGGTTTGTATTGATTAGTAGTTCAGCTCGGATTTGTCTGTATCCTGGCCCTCACATCTTAGTTGGTTAGATGACACCAATTGGTATCTTTGTGTACTAACGCCTCAGGTTAATCTGTAATCAAGTCATAGCATTCTACAGTCAATAAATTTTCAGTCCGCAGCTCCCATTTCGGGTTACAATCTCAAGTTATGGGACTGAATATTTTTAGATGATCTGCAGCCCAAGATCTCACTTCACCCACTCCCCAGACCACTCTGCCACAGCCTCCATCCAGTACTATGTGAGTTTTCCCTTGACCAAAGGGTGGGTGGGGGCCTGATTGGGCGGGGGGTCCAGAATGAGTGTTTCATTTGTATCTGCTCAGGAGAGGGTTCAATTGGTTTAGATTTTATTTTCCTAGGGGGTGAAAGTAGGGTCTTTTAGCATGTAGTATATCTGCCATCTGGCCCATCTAGTGGTGAACTTCTCTTCTTGATCATTTAGACTGTGCGTTATTTTTTCCATGGTATATATGTGTCTTGTGATATTCCACCAGTCTTGTATCGTAGGGATTTTAGAAGTCAACCATAGTTTCGTGATCGCTTTCTTAGTCGCAGAAATGAGGAGGAGGAGAAAATATCTGGTGTTGGGGCCGCTTAGAGTTTTAGGGCGAACAAGGAACAGAAACATCTCTAATGTCAAATGAAGTTGTGGGTCTAGTATTTCTTGTAAATGGGTCTGAAGAAGTGTGAGAAATAGTCCAAGGGTTGGGCAGTTCCACATGACGTGGGTATGGTTTGCCCTGGGTTCTCTGCACGAGCGCCAGCATGTTGCTGAACAGGTTGGGGAAAAGTGGCTTGTGACTGCAGGGGTTCTAAAGTACCTAACCAGGTTCTTCCACACAAACTCGCGCCACTGGTGCAAGCTGGTCACTCGGGTGGAATACCCGCAGGCTCGATGCCATTCCTCGGACGTTATTTGATAGCCCGACTCTTGGATCCATTGTATGCAGATGTTATTAGTGAGAAGGTAACTCTGTGCATTCAATGCTTGATAGTATAGCGATATCAGATGGTCTTGTTTCAAGGTTTTGTTGAGATTGATTTGGCTGTGGATTAAGGGTGGGTACTGCTCAAGGTTCCAGATTGTCTGTGGGAGACTATCAACGTAGTGCCGGAGTTGCAAATACTGGTAGAAATCCCGGTGTGGCAGGTTATATTTCCTTTGGATATCTGCATATGACCACATCACACCTCGGGACATTATCTGTACAAAGTATTTCAGGTCATATTTTTCCCATTGCTGAAAGCTGTTGTCTAGTTTGTTTGGGGAAGGCTAGAAATTGGGCATATGAGTGGTAGAAAAGGTGCCAGTTGTGTGTTTTTTTGATAGTTTGCCAGTTCCTGAGACAATCCGCAAGCCAGGGGTTTGTGTGCAGGGGCGTTTCCCTATTACCCGCTTGTTGGTTTAGGATTTGGAGGTAGTCACGGTCGTTCATCAGGATTCTTTGTATGTCCAACCAGTGTGGGTTGGAGGTTCTGGTTTACCGAGACATTAAATGAGTCAGTGCCGCCGCTTTTTGGTAGTGTCATAGATCTGGGAGTGCCAGTCCTCCTTCTTGACGGGGAAGGGTGAGGCTCTTTAGGTGAACTCGGGGTTTTTGTTTAGCCCATATGAATTTCGCAATGAGATGGTTTAGTTCTCGAAAAGTCTTTAGTGGGAGATATATGGGGATATTTTGAAATAAATATAGGGCTCTCGGGAGTACTATCATTCAGATGATGTCTATTCTCCTAGTTAGGCCCAAGGGAAGTGTTGCCCAAGAGATTAGGTCAGATTTCAAATGTGTAATGAAGGGGGTATAATTATATTTGTAATATGCTGTAGGCATTTGGGGAATGCATATGCCTAAATATTTCAATTTCTGTAGGTTCCATTTGCCAGGGATGTTGTTCTGTATGTTCGTTGGGGGGGGAGTAACCAAAAATGAGTAGTTCTGTTTTGGCGAAGTTCAGCTTATACCTCGACATGGAGCCAAAGGAGTCCAGGATTTGTTTTACCATGGGAAGAGACTGATCAGGGTTTCGAAGGTACAGAAGAATATCATCTGCGTAAAGAGCAATATGATGCTCGTAGTCGCCTATCTTTATACCTTTGATTGCCTGAGCCTCCCTGATCTGCTGCGCTAATGGTTCAATAAATGCTGCGAATAACAGAGGGGATGAAGGACACCCCTGCCTGGTTCCTCATTGTAGGGGAAAGTAGTTTGAGTGGTGTCCATTCACTTTTACGCAAGCTTGGGGGGGCAGAGTATATGTTCTGAAGAACTCTGATTAGTGCAGGGGAGAATCCAAACTTATGAAGCGTTAAGTAAAGAAAGGGCCAGGCCACACTGTTGAACGCTTTTTCAGCATCTAGGCTAACTAATATGGTTGGGGGGTTTTGCTAGTTTGCAGGTGGTGAACAACATGTAGGGTGCATTTAATGTTATTGGTAGTGGTACGGGATCCGACAAACCCAGTTTGATCTTTATGTATTAGTAAAGGGAGTACCTGGTTCACACGGTGAGTCAGTATACTCAAATAATTTATAGTCCTGGTTTAATACAGAGATGGGCCTGTATGAAGCACAGAGCTGTGTATTCTTATCTGGTTTGGGGATTACGGAAATAGTTGCGTATGACCAGGATGGTGGTCGGGGAGGGGGGGTTCCCCTCCAACACCGAATTAAACACATTGAGAAGATTAGGAGAGACCTGTGCCCTAGTGGCTTTATAGAACTCAGCTCCGTAGCTGTCTGGACCTGGTGATTTCAGGGATTTGGCACAGGCAATGGCGTTGGATACCTCCAGCTACATTATCGGAGTTACAAGGGATTCTCTGTGTGCCTCCTTAAGCTGTGGGAGAGCGATTGTTTGCAAATAATCCGTTATTTGTTGCAGGGATGCTGAATGTTCAGGGGTGTATAACGTCTTATAGTATGAGGTAAATGCCGCAGCAATGTCGTGCGTTTTAGTAAGAGGTTGACCCCCTGTTGGGTGATGGATGGATAGGATCGTAGTTGCTTTTTTTTGTTTATGAATTTGGTAGGCCAGCAGTTATGTGGCTCTCGGGCCTACCTCACAGAACCTCTGTCGTAAGAAGGTCAAGGCTATCTCAGTTTGTTGCTGGATCAGACGATCCAACTTGAACCTAGTCTGTTGTAACTGGGGAAGTATTGACGTGTCTCCCTGTTTGTGGACCATCTGTAGGAAATGGAGGGTATCCTCCAGCTTAATTCTTTGCTCTTTACGTTGCCTTTCCAATTCCGCGGTGTGTTTTATTATGTGCCCTCGAAGAACCGTCTTAAGCGTGTCCCAATAGATTGCAGGGGTGACGTCTGCTACCAGGTTGTCTGCTTTAATTTCTAGGATCTTTTCTGTGAGAAATTCACAAAATTGTTTAGAAAGCAAGTAGTATGTGTTTAGTCTCCATTGTGTCCTCCTGGGCTGAAGTCCAAAATCCCATGTGGAGGCCAGGGGAGCATGATCTGAGATAGAAATATCTCCCAACTGGATATCTTGTAGGTATCCCAGGTTTTCCATCTGGGTATATGTGTGGCCTATGCATGAGTAAGTGTGGTGTACTGGAGAGTAGTAGGTATAGTTCCTCGATTGAGGGTGTAGCTTCCGCCAAATGTCACACCATCCTACCTCTGCCACGAATTTTTTAAAATACTTCTGGGTAGTTGTTTGTTTAGGGGGTCTCATGTTGGAGGTGTCAATAGAGGGATCTACAATTAGACTAAAGTCGCCTGCCATCATGAGAACTCCTCTAGTTTTTTGTATAATCTTGTCTAACAAGGGCTTCATGTGGGAGACCGAAATGCCTGGAGGAAAATAGAAGTTTGCTAGGGTGACCTGTTCGTCATTAAGCATCCCCTGTACAATAACCAGTCTACCCTCCGGGTCTGCCCAAGTGGATTCTGCTTTAAATGGGGTATACGGGGATATTATTATGGCCACACCTCTTCGCCTTCCTTGTTTGGCTGAGGAATAACAGACCTGCCCCCTGCTTAGCTTGGCGAGCTTTGCATGTTCAGTGGCATTCATGTGCGTTTCTTGAAGGTATACTAGGTCTGACTTGGAGCGCCTAATGTAGGCTAGAGTCTTTGACCTTTTAATAGGTGAGGCTAGGCCACTGACATTGAGGGACAATAGCTTCACTTTAGGGGTGTGCATTTTTATGGTTCGAGAGTCTTACTTTATCTAACACTTCCCCACGTATTTGAAATCTCACATTTATCCATTTTACGATAAGCACATGCTGACCTTTTTGCATGGACCTGATGACATTTATATAACAATAACAACAACATAACAATGGGCTTTGACATTTAAATTCACCAACAAACAAACAAATATAAATCAGCGACAAGACCAACATGGTCTCTTTAATGAGAAATAACGAACTGGTACTTCCACAGTTCAGGAAAGTCCTGATCCAGCGGTAAGGTAGAACCCTCACCTATGAAGCCCAAGGGGATCCTGGGCTTTTGGCACCTTTAGTGCCTAGTAGGAAAAAGGAGTAAGGGGTAGGTGGCGCATGCAGCTGCCCTGCGCAGTCCCCTAGGATCCAAGGTGTTCTTGAGGAGGAGCTAGTGATCTGAGGTGTAGACTGCCCTCTTCCTAATTAGGGGAGGCAACAATTCGGGGGTCGCACCACGCTCCCCACCCCCTTCCCCATCCAAGCACGGGGGGAGGCGGGCACATGGCCCCCTGTCTCAGGAGCCAGACGAGGCCCCAAATCGTTTGCCTTTCAGCCTGCTAAGTTTAGGCTGGGTAAGCTACTCAACGGATATATGGGAGACCCGGGCACAGGAGGCATCCCACCTGCCTCATGTCTGGCAGGGCAATGTCATCCCGTCTTCCTCCAGTACAACTTTTATTTATTTTAACATTTTATTAATTGTGGGCTCACTGTTAAGCATCAGGAGCTGAAGGCAACCGGGCTGAATCTTAAGCCCTCTACTGTGTAGAGTAAGAAATCAGTGTGCAACTTGGCTGCTGTTCATCTGGGTCCCTACATATCTCAACCCCCAGGCTGCCTGACCCTACGGTGTGTCCTTGGGACGTTCCCCTAACACCTCACCCCTACCAGCCGCCACTGAGGTGTCGGCCAAGTTAGCCAGCAGCTCCGTAACTTGCTTTAATGTGGTTAACTCTTCCCGCCCACCCCCCTCTTTTGCTCTTCCCCCTTCCCCATCCCATCCTCATTTCACCTTGGGCCCGGGGGCCGGCACATGAGTTCCTGGTGCCAGGCCCTGGTCTGCCATGTCTGCTATTGAGGTTGTTCAGGGGTGACAGATCCGGACTGACCCGGGGACCATACGCAGCGGGTCCTCTACCTGATCAAATGGTGAACCCTTATCTGGAGACAGCAGTTGTTAGGGGACCAGCCAAGCATGTAATTGGTCAGGAAGGAGGTATGAGCTCCTCTTCTCCCAAAACGCTCAGGGATTGGAGTCAGAACGTAATCGTATGAAATTAGGCTGCATTTGGGATAGTCCAGTTGCAAGGGGCTGTCTGTTGGATGTTCAGCGGCCCGTGGCTTCCACAGCCTCCCTCCAACCTCTCCCCCACCCCCCCTCCTCCTGGACCCCACCACCCTCCCCAGCTCCTCCCCAGCCACCCCGCCATCTACCTTCCCCACCCCCACCTCCCATCCCCATAACAAGGCCAGGCTCCACTTTGGGACGTGGCCAGGCCAGAGCGGGCCCAGGGAGGGCCCCCAGCGCAGTCCACACAAAGTCGCAAGTGCTCTGCTCCCCTCCCATGCCCGAGGCCCAACAACCCAGACCAACCCGGCCAAGGCAGTAGGGGACCACCGCAAATGAGGCCTCCCAGATCGCACCACCACCCCCTCAATCCCGTGTCAACCCCCCCCTCCGTCCAAGCCTCACGGCCCAAAGAGCAGGAGATTAGCCATCTCTGTTTGCCTCTAAGACTGGTGAGCAAGGATCTCCGCCCCCACGCATACTTCGCGAGGCGCAGCCGGTGTCATTCGGATCTGGAATTCACGAGGGGTCCCTGCCTCACTGAGCGACCCCCGGGTCCTGATCCGGGAACCGGAGTTCTTCCTTGGCCTCGCTAGGTTCTTAATCCCCTTCCCTCCTCTAGTCTTTTGCCTTAATAGGATAAGCATCATTGAGAGGGGCCCATCAGCAAATTTTAACAAATCAATAACCGGAATAAACTTGCTCCCTCTTCGAGACCTCAGGGAACTAGCTCTTGACTCAACGCGGATGAGTCCTGCTCTATATCATTGTATAGTTTCATCAGCTACGAGGGAGAGAGGAGTCAGCCGTGGTCCCATCCCGTCCGTCACCCCCCTCTTAAAAAAAACCACTGCTGTTTTCCCCATATTAACTTTAGCTACTGTGCTACTAGACCAATAGGCACGACATTTTGGCTTATGTCCATAGAGTATACTTGCAGCCCTTCATGTTTCGGACGCAGAAACTTCCCTCTCCGTTCCCCTCTGGGCAGGCTGATTTGCTTTCAATGCTCCGAAGATCTTCTGGATTGCTTCGATGCCTTGCCTGCGCCTGGCACTCCTCTGGCTACTATTTCAGACCCTCTGGGCGAGTTTTGAGGTTATCAAGGGTTCCGCATTGGTGCGCTGCTGATTTACTTCGATCTTTCTCTTCTGCAGTTCAGTTATCACAGCTGCCACGGTGTCAAAAGTGAGCGGGCCTTCCACAAAAAACAGCGTCATCTTGGAGGGGTAGGGAGTCCGAAATCTTATGCCTGCCGCTTTCAGGGCTCTCATTGCTGGGATATATACTCTTCTTCGCGCCATGACTTTGGGGGCATAGTCATTTTCGAAGAACAGCCTCTGGGATTCTAAACGGACCTTGCCGCACTTCCAGGCTGTGTGAAGCACTACCTCTTTCTCCTGGTGTCGCAGGAACTTTATTAAAATCGTGCGAGGACGTGCCCCTGGAGCTGGCTTGGGGCCTAGGGTGCGGTGCGCTCGTTCGATCTCCAGGGACAAGGAAACTGGTAGGTTGAGCAGCTCTCTTAGGGTCTTCTGTACAAATGGGATTATCTCCGTGCCGTCAGCACCTTCAGGGATGCCAGAGCCTGATGTTATTCCGGCGACTTCTGCTTTCTCGCGCCCCTCGGCCCGGGTCTTCCAAGGCTTTAACGTCACCATGTAGTTGCACAATGGCGAGCTCCACTTCCTCAAGCCGCCCTTCCGTTTCTGTAGCCCAAGCCTCGCTGTTGTCCTGGCACCTCTCCAGTTTGCTGATATCTGTTCAGAGTGCAGTCGCAGTGGATTTCATTTCCCTCCGGAAGTCCCAAATCTCTGCCAGCATCTGAGTCATCTGTTTCTGCAGGATTGTGTAGGGCACTTGGTCGGTCACCGCATTACTGTGCCGTGAGGTCGACGAGGCCCAGGAATCCCCACTCTCCAATCCCTCATCCTGCTATCTTTCTCCATAAAGGTGCTCCAGGGGTCTGTACATTGAGTCTCCTCGTTTTTTTGGCATATTGCTTCCTCCTATGTCTATTTAGATAAGTATTTGTGGGATAAAAGCTTTGTTTAGGAGGCGATTTAGGGGATCGCTGGGGGAGCCACTTGCTTTAGGCTACAGCCTTGCTCATGACGTCACCAGAAGTCCACTGCAATTCTATCTAGATAGAACAAAAGAAATTTGCAAGGCTGAGAAACTCCACGGGTTGAAGTGATGGCCACCAGGAAGGCCGTTTTTTTCAGTGAGGAATTTCAACTCACAGGTAGCTAGAGGCTCGAAGGGCTTTCGAGTGAGCATGTCTAGCACAAGATTAATGTCCCAGGCTGCGACTGGACATCTGATAGGAGGTCCGGTATGCAGAATACCTTTAAGAAACCTCTTAACTACAGGTAACTGAGCCAGTGACATGGAAAGTACCGGCTCATAATAAGCTGAAATAGTACAAAGGTGAACTTTGACTGTGGAGTACTGCAGATCTGAATTTGAGAGGTTTAAAAGGTACTCCAAGACTTTATTTGGTGGGCTGGAAAAAGGGTTCGAACAGGATTTTGCACACCCGAGAGAAAAACGCTTCCATTTGGCTGTGTAGGTTTTTCTGGTGGCTGGTGCAGCCAAAAGAATATCCGAAACCCTACAAGAGACATTGAACCTATTCACCTCCATCTCTTCAGGAACCAAGCGTGAAGGTGAAGTGACCTCAGATTGGGATGGACCACGGGACCCTGGGTCAGAAGGTTCGTCTGAAGGGGAAGTACTTTCGGAAGGGTTTCCGACAGACTGTTGAGCAGCGGAAACCATATCTGTCGAGGCTAGTAGGGAGCAATGAGAATCATTTTGTCCCCGAGACTCGAATTTGAGAAGTACCCTCTGAATTAGGGGAAGAGGAGGAAAGGTGTACAAGAAAGCGTTTTGTCCACTGCAGCCTGAATGCATCCTGACAGAAAATACCAGGTCCTGGATTTCTGGAGCAGAATAGAGGCAGTTTTGCATTGAGTGGGGATGCAAAGAGGTCCAGGTCTGGAGTTCCCCACTCTTTGAAGAATTACTGAACAACGGTTAAATCGAGAGACCACTCATGAGGATCTGTCTTGTCCTGCTGAGACGGTCTGCCAGTTCATTTTGTACCTCTGGCAGGTAAACCACGTGGATTAGAGCCTTGTGCTCTGGGCACCATTCCCACACTCTCCTAGCTTCCCTGCATAATGGGTAAGAGTGTGCACCGCCCTGCTTGTTGATGTAATACATCACTGCTGTGTTGTCCATTTGAAGGAGAATGTTCTTGTGACAGAGTATGTCCTTCAAGGCTCGGACTGCATGGAGGATGGCTCATTTCCAGGACATTCATGTGAAGTTGGGATTTGTCCTGGGTCGACATACCTTGGGTGTGGAGATTTAGACAGTGAGCTTCACACCCCAACAGGGACGTGTCCGTGGTAATAGAGATCTGATGATCCAGATGAGCAAAGCAATATCCTTCCAGAAGGTTGTCCTGTGACCACCAGGTGAGTGACCTCTTCAGAGGTTCTGTCACCTTGATGAGAAAGGACTGAGGGTGAGTGGTTGGGGACCACCGAGTACTGAGCATCCACTGAGAGGTTCTCATGTGGAGACGTACTAGAGATACAGTGCACACCGAGGATGCCATGAGACTCAGCATCCATTGCATCAAGAAAGCTTGAACTTGAAGCTGTTTTCTCTGATGAATCAGGCCATCTGTAAGATATCGCTCCTTCTGTCTTCTGGAAGAAACGTTTTCACACAGGAGGTGTCCAGAAGAGTTCCAATAAAGAAGAGGGCTGCAACTGCAATTTGTTGAGATTTAGCAGGACTCCCATGGACGCGGGGAAGTCTGAAGCCGTGGCTACTGCATCCACAGTTTCTTGTCTGGAGGGACTTGCTAGGAGCCAGTCGTCCAGGTATGGAAACACTTGTATTCAGATTTTCCTGAGATGCGCCACGAGAATTGCACAACACTTTGTAAAAACTCGCAGCGCCGAGGATAGCCCAAAGGGCAGGACTCTGAACTGATAATGTTGACCCAGCGCCACAAACCTTAGGTACCTGTGGTGCTTTGGGTGTATAGGAATGTGCTGGTAGGCATTCTGCATGTCCAGGGAGGCTAGCCAATCATGTTGATGAAGCAAGGGTAACAGGGTACCTAGCAATATCATCTTGAACTTCTCCTTGAGAAGAAACTTGTTGAGGTCCAGAATGGGGCACGTGCCACCAGTTTTCTTCAGGACCAGGAAGTAATGGGAGTAGAAACCTGTGTTTTGTTGATCCAGCGGGACTACTTCTACTGCCCTGTTGTTCAGAAGGCCTTGTACCTCGGAAGCAAGAAGGTCTGACACTATTGCTGATAGCCTGGGCTGTCATTTGGGGGATGATCCGGAGGGGTTTCTGAAAGACTGAGTGAGTACTCCTCGCGGATTATCCGGAGGACCCATTTGTCTGATGTTATGGAGTTCCACTGGTTGTAGAACTGAGTCAGACGTCCTCCCACCGCTGAGGAAGAGTCCCCCTTAGACAGTTGAGGCGGGACCCGGGCCAAAAGCTCAGAAAGTGGCACTGGGTGCTTTGGGGCCCTGTGCCTTGTGCTGCATTTTCTTCTGCGGCTGAAGATTGTGGTTTTCGTTAAAACCTCCTCTGCCTTTGCCTCGAAAGGGCTGACTTATGAAATTGAGGCTTGTTGACACCCCCCGTGAAGGGGCAGGTGTGGGTCGAGCAGTCTTAATGGCATATCTAGTCTTCTGTGTGGCCTTCAGAGCTTGTTCTACTTGGGGCACGAACAGATACATACTGTCGAAGGGTAAAGCCATGACCTGGTGCTGGGCATCATTCGTAAAGCCTGAAGTATGTAGCCAAGAGTGGTGACGGGTGCAAATGCCCGCCACCCGGGCAGCAGTATTGAAAGTGTCCACTGCTGCTTTAACCTGCTGGTTGTTGGACTCAATACCCCTGGTTATGGTCTGAAGAAGCTCTGAATTAAGTCTCTGACTCGGGCAGAGCTTCTACCATCTGTTTGAGTGAATGCCAAAGTACATACTTGTATTGGGAAAAATAGCCCTGGTAGCTGGCAATACGCATACCAAGGGTGGAGGCAGCAAAGACTCTCTTACCTAAGGTGTCTATCTTGCGAGATTCTTTATTTATAGGCTGGGCTGCAGATGCGTGAGGAAGGATGGCCTTATCATTCTCTGCTAAGACTACAATGGGATCAGCAAAAGCTTGTGAGGCCAATATGGGTCGGAGCATACTTCCTATCTATGGACTTAGTCACAGAAGGAATGAGAGCGGGATTGTTCCATACTATCTGAGAGAGAGTCTCGAAGGATGGTTGTACCAGAGGAGTTAAATCCATAGGGATCTCCAGGACATGCTGGTATTGGAGTCTTAAGAGCCTCCCAGGCTCAATTTCTGTAGTCTGGAGAGAAAGAGTAGGATTTAAATTTTTCAGCAGAGACTTAAATGAAAGGTCTTTGACCACAGGCTCTGCAGCAGGATTGATCCCTGCTCCTTCAACATCACCCAGCCAAAGGTCTGGGTTCAGGCTCAAAATCATCTCCAGACAGTCCAAGAAGGACTGTATGGACAGGAAAGTAGTGAAAATCAGTAGGAAAAGAAGAAGAGGAAGGAATCAGAGTCAAGAAACCCTGAAGGCTGGACAGCACTGCACCAAGCCCTGGCACCGAAGAGGCATACGGCGCCGAAGACAAAGGAGTCGGTGCCATCGGAAACAGCCCAGCACCCAGTGCTGACAGAGGCCACGATGTCAAAAGAGCCTGCGGCACCGAAGACGGTGCCGACAGAGCCCCCGGCGCTGCAGTCGTTGCCGTGAACAGTGCTGGACAACCCCACGGCGAAGACAGACTTCGACGCCGTGGTCAGTGCCGAGAGCTTCCTCGGCCATGGACAACACCAAGTGTATCCCAAGGTTCCGAAAATTGATTGGAAAAGGAGGAAAACTGGCAGGAGATAGAGGCATCAGTATGGCCCCTGTGCGCAGCCCTGTGAGAGGCGGGACACCTGAGCGCGGGGTCAACGGCACCGAAGGAGGCGCCGCGCAACCAGGAAGGTCCAGCCGCCATACCCGCCCCGCCCCCCCAATCGCCTGAAGGCCTCTGAGTGAGCGGGTCAGGCAGCTGTACCAACATCCAAACTCATTGCTCCATAACAGCAGCCCAGTGATGAAACTGCTAATTGGAGGCTCCTCCAAAAGAGGCAGGGATGGGCTCCGATGTCGAGGAGGTGGGCCGCCAGAGACAGAAACCAGCGACTCCAGAGGAGCAGAGCGGCGCCTGGCCCCAACAACCAACTGTGGACGGACAGGCATACCAGAAGGCGACCTTGAGTGATGTCTTCTCTTTTTCGACTTGAGGGCCAAAGAACAGCTCGCCGAGCCGAATGGTGCCGAATGGGACACGTTTCCTTTATGCTTCGGGGGGGACCACCCATCTCCTCCAGCATCGGACCGTCCATTGTCAGACCCCCCTCCGGAGAGGGCGGTGGACCAGACCCAGCCCAGCTGACTGAACAACTTTCATAAGAAGTCTCCCTACCATAACCTGACCCGCTCATGGTCGACTCCCTCAATGGAGGGCTGAAGACTTCTTTTCTGAATAAGAAAAATTAAATATAAATCGGTACTTATTTCGAAGATAAATTACAAAACAATAAACTGAAAACTATGCTGCTAGTTTAAAGTTTGACTCCTGGCGGGCAAGCAACGTAGTCACTGAAGCGCACTCGATGGTGGGGAAAAAAGGAACTGAGGCGGTTGGAGGGTCGACGCCGAGAAGGTCTTTACCGCACAAGCCGGGGCTCGCGGTGCCGCTTCCTCACAGCTCCATCTCTGGCGCCAGCTGGGTCCTAACGCTTCCGGCATAGATCCCATCAGTGTGAATGAGTGGTGGAGACTTTATGTCCAGGAAGATCAAGCAATTTTTTTTTTTTACTTTTTTCACGTGCTTGTTTTTGTTTTATTTCTTTTTATATCTTGAATTTCTTGTTATTTCTTATTTAAGAAAAACACAGGTCTTTATGTATAAGCGATATATGTAGATAGGGAATGGAGGAAAGAGGCTGTGGTATAAGATTTCTTTGCTGTGCTGTCCAATTTCTTGAATTCTTTGTCAGGGGCTGAGAGTTTAGAGGGGCCTTGGCCCCATCACCAGCTGTGGCCTGAACCCCCCACTCATTGTCAGGGTGTGTGAAGAGGTACTCAGCATTAGCTTTGTCTAATTGGTATTTCTCTTCCACTTTATTTTTTCTTTTCTCTCCGGGTAGGGAGGTGGGATTCTGAAAAGCGTGACCATTGCTTTCTGAGGGATTTGTTCACTGAGAGCAGCAACCTTTTAAGAGGGGTCAGACCCATATATCTAAAAGTCTGCATCCTCATCCTCCTCAGCGGTCTCTAGGGTGGACAGGTCCAGAGCGTCTACCATCCATTATTATCATCATCTATTAGCAGACAGGAGGGTGGACATAGCTGCAGTAACCAAGACTTGGGCAACATCACACCATTACTGGGACCTTGCGATCCCTGGATATAAACTATAAAGGAGGGACAGGGTAGTCGGGAAGGGGTGGCAGTTTATATTAGGGACGGAATAACTTGCACGAGGTAGGAGTCTGAAGAAAAGGAGGTGGAGGCATTATGGGTTCAGTTACGGTCCAACAGAGGGAGAAAGGTGAGGCTGGGGGAGGTTTACAGACCACCAAATCAGGATGAGGAGAGGGACAGGGAACTGAACTCACAAATATTGGAAGCTACAGGGAAAGGAGAGGTGGTAATTGTAGGGGACTTCAACCTGCCCAAGGTGGACTGTAGCATACCATCCACAACATGTGCTAGGAGTCGGGTGATCCTGGAAGGACTGCAGAGTGGGTTCCTGACTCGGGCCGTTACTTTGGGAATAGAGATTGGAGAATTGAGGCCCCCAAACCAGCATTCCGGCATGACTTAAGGTCGATGTGGTAGTGGGTGATGAAGGTGTTTGCTGTCTTCCAGGTGGCAGCCTGCTTGATTTCCCGGATAGGGATGTCCCTGGAAGCAGCCACTGTAGCAGCAGTATGGCAGGTAGAATGAGCTCTTATCCCTCTGGGAGGCTCCTTGCCCGCCAACCTATAGCAGAGATCAACACATGATGTAATCCATCTGCCAATCGTCCGCTTTGCTGCAGGTCTGCCAAGTGCGGCTTCAGCATAGGTGACAAACAGCTGGCGAACATCCCCTGAGCTTCCAACATCCACTCCTTATAATAACAGAGTGCTCGTCTCAGGTCCAGAGTATGCAGCCTGTACTCAGCCTCCGAGGTGTAGTTCGGACAGAACACAGGCAGAGTCAACACCTGGTTAAGATGGAACTCCAACACCACCTTTGGAAAGGGATTTTGTGTGGGGGCGCAGGACAACCTTGTCCCTGTGGAAGACCAGGTAAGGAGACTTCACCGAGAACGCCTGGATCTCCCCAGTCCTTCGGGCTGACATGATAGCCACTAGGAAGGTGGTCTTCCACGACAAATATGACATCTCACACTTGTGCATTGGTTTGAATGGCTTGCCCTTGAGCTTTGCCAGTACCAGCAGTAAATCCCACTGAGGAGGAGGTTCATGCACTGGAGGGGATATGTGGTTGAGGCCTTTAAAGAAATGCCAGACCATCTCCTCCTGTGCCACTGTCTGTTGACCAGCCGCTGCCAGGTGCACCTTAAGGGTCGTAGACCAAAGACCCCCTTCGGACACAGACCAAAGGTAGTCTAGGATGCTAGTCACTGGACAGGACAAAGGGTCCAGGTCCTTACCCTGACATCAAATGAAAAACCTTTTTCCATCTGAAGGCATAGCACCTCCTGGTCGACTCCTTTCTGGATGCTTCCACTACTGTGAGTACATCCTCAGAGAGACCCAGCGCCTGGAACTATAGCCGTTCAGGAACCAGGCTGTCAGGTGCACGGACTGAAGGTCTAGATCAAATATCTTCCCCTGACTTGACAGATAACAGGTCTGGGCATACTGGAAGATGCCACGGAGGCCTGGAGCGGAAGTCAAGGAGATCTGGATACCAGAAGTGGCGAGGCCAGTCTGGGGCTACAAGGATCGCCTATGCCTTGTCCCTCCTCACTTTAAGGATCACCTTGTGAACCAAGGGAAGTGGAGGGAAGGCACAGAAGAGGCTTGAAGTCCACGGCCCCGAGAAGGCATACCCCTGCAGCCAGACCTGCTGAGTGGGGGTGGGCATGAAACAGCCTCAGCTTGGTGTTCTCCCTGGAGGCAAACAGATCCACCTGAGGTTTGTCCCAGTGGGAGAACAGGCTGTGTACTACCTCTGGATGGAGAGACCACTTGTGGGACCTCTCGCCCATACAGCTGACAGCGTCGCCAGTTGATTTGAGGCTCCTGCCACATGGATGGCTAGGAGATCTGCCTCCAGTCGACTCATGAGGGTCCAGATCCTGCACAGCAGGCAGGAGTGTGTTCCGCCTGTTTGTTGAGGTAGTACATGGTCGTGATATTGTCCATCTGGACCCGCACCACTTGACTCCAAAGGAGCAGAGCGAATGCTGACAGTGCCAGTCTGACTGCTCTGAGTTCCAGTAGGTTGATATATCATCGGGATTCCTCGAGGGTCCAGAAACCGTGGTCTCCGTGGTTCCCCATGTGGGCTCCCCAGTCCAGAAGAGGCGTCGGTCGTGAGAATGGCCGTCAGCTTGGGACGGACAAACAGGATCCCTTCCTGCAAGCGATCCAGGACAGTCCACCACTGGAAAGCATCCCACATCTTCTGAGTCACCCTGACCAGCTTGTTGAAAGTGACCATGACGCTGGGTCCACTACCTGGACAGCTCCCACTGAAGGTGGCGCATATGCCACCAGGCCCATCGGACCATGGTGGTGCAGACCGCCATGTATCCCAGCAGGTGCAGAAAGTCCCAGGCAGGGTGCAAGTGCCCAACCAGAAATGACTGGACAAAGAAGGAGAGAACCTCCGCCCTGCCCGTCGGTAGCTGGGATCTGGCTTGGAAGGAGTCGAGCTCTGCCCCGATGAAACATATCACCTGTGAAGATAAGAGTTCCAACTTGGCCTCGTTGATCAGGAGACCAAGGTCAGTGCAGGTCTGGAGGGCCAGGCCCCTGGACCTCTCCAACTCTTGCTTGGTGGGACCCACCAAGAGCCAATCATCAAGATATGGGTAAACTCTGACCCCCCTCGATGCCGAAGATGGGCCGCCACCACTGCAATGCATATGGTGAAGACCCGTGGGGCCGATGACAGGCCGAATGGTATGGCTTGGAACTCGAATAGGGCTTCTTCTGCTCAGAAGCGAAGGAACCTCTGGTGAGATGGATGGATCGGGACATGAGAGAATTCGTCCTGGAGATCCAAACAGCAAAACCACATGTTCTGCTTGAGGGATGGTATGATCTGGGACAGAGTTACCATCCTGAAGGTGCGTGACCTGAGGAACTGGTTCAGGTTGTGCAGATCTAGAATGGGGTGCAAGGCCCCCATCCGCTTTGAAACCAGGAAGTACCTGGATACGAACCATGGGTTGAAAGGAGGGTCCGTACTCTGGCCACCACCTCCTTGTGGAGGAGGTTGGGCAATGTCATCTCAATGAGCAGACTCAGTATGTACAGACACCATATCCTCCTGTGGGCTTGGCTTGGCTTGGAGGGTACTGCTCGAATTCCAGAGGCAGTCCAAGGCCCACCACTTCTAGAACCCACCTGTCTGCGGTAACAGCGGACCAGGCGGAAAGGAAGTAGCAGAGCCAGCCCCCCCACTGGAGGACCCAGAGCTTGCATGACAGGTATGGGGGTGGCCACCCCCATCCCGTCACTTGGCAGACTTGGAGGAAGATGGTCAAGACAGGGGACCACAGGAGCCTCAACCTCCAGGCTTACAGGCTGCCAGAGGCCCGGTCTTGGGTCGAGGGCGCCAAGATTGTGCCTGCTGTTGCTGCCCTGCTTGGAAGTGGGGTAGAGTGCCGAAATGGCTTTTTCTTCTGCTTTTTGGAACCCTGGGATTCCTTCTGTGCAGACGTTACAGAGTCCAAGGTGGCACTGGGCTTCTCAATGCATTGGAGGTAACTGTCCACACCTTGGCCAAAGGGGTCAGTATCCAGGAAAGGGACATCTGTTAGCTTGTGTTGGGTGCCCACCATGAATGTGGAGACCCTTAACCACGCCCTGAAGCGCATGGCAACCGTGGCTCCCACCGAATGGGCACCTGAATCCACGTGGTCCAGAGCCATCTGGAGTTGCTGCTTCACATCAGCCTGACCCTGGTCCCAGACCTGCTTGATCGTGGTCTGGAGGTCTGCGGGGAGGTGAGGAAGGACCTCATCAAGGGAGCCCAGAAGGGCGTGAGAGAAATGCGCCATGATGACGCCGAGCTTGCCTGATGGCAGCCCAGCGTAGAGGTGGCATAGACTTTATGGGCAGAATGGTCCAGTTTTTTGGACTCCTTTTCATGAGGTCTATCTGTATCTGCTGATCTACCTAAGCGTCTGAACACATATTCAGTCACCAGACCCTCCACAGAGGGGTGCTCTGTGAACCCCAAAAGGGACCCAATGGGCACCGCATATTTGCGGGCCATACGGGCAGAAGGCAGGATGCTGACATAGCTCCACAGTCGGATCAATAATGGCCCCTGACACTGGAAAGGCTTCCGTTGATGAATCCCCCGGTTTGAAGATATCCATGAGGGGATATTCAGCCCGTTTCTGGATGGGTTCAAGAGGCATCTCAGTGGATTCAGAGATGAGACGGAGGGTGCCCATAAAGGAAGAAGGGCCTTCCTCAGTCAAGAGACTACTGACTGATTCCCCATCCAAGGGACGTCAGTGAAGGTCCGAGTCCTTGGACTCCGAGGAGTCTGGATAAATCGGCAGGTCACCTGAGTCTCCCTCCACCCGCCTAGGACGGTCAGGAGTGAGGGTAATAGAGAGCCTATGCGAGAGGCCCGGAACAGGCCAAGACTCTCTGGCAGGCACCTCCACTGAGGGGTGTTTAGGTGGCGGCTCCACCAAGATTGGTAAACAGGTCGATTTTGGCCAAACCGGAACAGTTTTGACTGGCTCCGTGGGAGGAGAACAGTGCGGGCCGGCTCCAGAGGAGTCTGCTTCGGCCTGGGAGGCGATAGTGAAGTAATGGCCGGGGTGGAAGCTGGCTTTTAACCAGACAAGATCAGCTGTTGCCACACCAGATCTTCATAGCACTTCATCGGAAACTCCGTCGACCTCTCCTCATCCAAGGACGACGAAGAAAAATGTCGACGATGCCTCTTCTTAGAGGGCTTGTGCGCCTACTTCAGCCTGTCGGTCAAAGGGGTCCAAGACCTCGACCATCAGAGTTGATCAGAAGGCACCGGAGAGACCAGTGGTGGTTCTTGGTCAGGGGACCAGTTCTCTGATGGGGTTCCCAGCAAGCTGGGTCTCCTCACCGGGGAGAGGCAGGACCGGGGTCTTGAATAAGGAGCTGTCGGCCTCGTCGGGCGACAATGGGTCGACTGGGTCAAGAATGATCTCAACCGGATCGTCGTCCAGTGTCTGGGCTGGCGAAGGCCTGACAGTGGAACCGTGGAACCAGCGGCAGAGGCCGCAACCTTGATCAAAGTCGAGACAGGTGATTCCTGGTACAGAGATCTCTCACAATTCCAGGAACATCGTTGGTGAGACGAAGATTCTCTTGGTTCCTTGTCCTTTTTACGGGACCAAGAAACATGCGTGCCCAAAGGCCCTTTGCCCTTAGTTCAACGGGACTGGCACATCTCCCGAAAGGATCCAGAGAAAGTGGAGCCCAAGTGGAGCATACAAAAAAGGACTTTAAGGACTGATCCACGGCCCGAGCCGCCTCTTCCTCAAATGCCTTCATTTGTTCGAGCTGCTTGTCGGACCCCGCAGCCGCGAAGATGCCCATTGGGCTTCCTTAGATTTTACTGGCGATTCCATTCGTCTGCTCAATTTTAACCATGTGAGACTATCATCCAAGACATTCGGGTGAAATGCGCGACACATCTCACAGGCCTGGGTGTCATGGCCGACATCCAGGCAATACACACACATGTGGCATGCGGGTCTGTGCGAGACATCTTTTGCCCGCAGTGGCAGAAACCGGGAGAAGATTTATCTTCCATAGCGGCTGAGATCGCAAAGCGATTTTGTATTAACTCTGATGAGTTTAAGTTTATGCAAATCTGAGGATTCTGAAGCCAGAACCTACTGAACGCAAGAGCAGTAAGGAGGGAACCTGTATCTTCCAGCGGAAAGGAAGATCTGGTGTCATGGGGCGGAGCTGAGGGTTATACCACCCAGGTGGGTGGAAGGAGCCAGCTTCAAGACCTTCCAGCAAGATTCTTAAAGGGGAAAGGACATGCCAAACAGTGTTGATAGAACAACATATCCACAATCCTAGAATCTTGGACTTCAGGAGGGCGGACCTCAGGAAAATGGGTGAAGTACTAAGGAGCCATCTGGCGGGCATCACAGCAGATATGGGGGTGAATCACAGGTGGTCCATCATTAACGAAGGAATACTGGTTGCCACGGATGAGTGTGTTAGGCTCAGATGGAAGCACAAAACTGTCAAAGCTTCCAGCTGGTTCAGTTCTGGGGTTGAGCAGGCAGTAAAGGAAAAGAGGTTGGCCTACACAAAATTCAAGAAGGCCAAGAGAGAGGTGGATAGGGGAAAATTACCTAAGGTTGGCTAGTGAGTCAAGTAAGGAAGTCCAGAGAGCAAAGGCACAGAAGGAGCTGCAGATAGCTGAAGGAATTAAGAAGGGGAGATGGCTTTCTTTCGATATATACAGTAAAGTGAGAAAAGGGACAAGAAGGAAGAGATTGTTAGGCTTCAGAAAGGGGTGGAGTGGGTAGAGGATAATGGGGAAAAAGCAGAGATACTAAATGAATACTTATGTTCCGTCTTCACCAGGGAGGACGACGGACCAGTGCCTTAAGGAGAAAGGAAAAGCGGAATAGGGGAAGGGGAGCACAAATGTAGTGATAGAAGAGGATAGAGTGAGGGAGATGCTGCTGGCATTGAAGGTGGACAAATCACCAGGCCCGGACAGAGTGCATCCAAGAGTACTAAAAGAACTAGCTGAGGAGCTGCCAGGGCCACTGGTAGACCTATTTAATAGTACACTAGAGTCAGGAGTGGTACAGCAGGACTGGAGAACAGCACATGCAGTGCCCCTACACAAAAGCTGTCCCAAGGATGACCCAGGGAATTACAGACCAGACAGTCTGACCTCCATAGTGGGCAAGCTCATGGAGACCATACTAAAGGAAAGGTTGGTGGGACATCTAGAGGAGCATGGTCTTCAGGATGTGAGGCAGCATTGGTTCATTGGAGGGAGGGGGGGAGAGATCATGTCAAATGAATCTGATTGACTTCTTTGACTGTGTCACTAAGACAGTAGTCGGGCCAAGCGGAAGACATCCTCTATCTTGATTTCAGCAAGGCCTTTGACTCTTTGCCCCACAAAAGGTTGATCAGGAAGTTGATGGATATTGGGGTTGGGGAAAATATGACCAGATGGGTGGAAAACTGGCTGAGGGACAGAACCCAGAGGGTGGTTGGGGGGGGGGGAGTTATCTGTCACTAGAGAGGTAACCAGTGGGGGTGCCGCAGGGCTCAGTACCGGGGGCAGGTGTTGTCCAATTTATTCAATCAATCACACTGAAGATGGCATCAAGGGCACAACATGCCTATTCGCAGATTACACCGATTACAACATGAAGACTTGCTGTATTCTGATTTTATGCAGACTACCAAGCAGTACCTCCATGGAGGAGGGTACCTAACCTATTTTGGGAATAGGCTCTGCAGTACTGCTGTACCAAACCTAGCATCACTTCTAGCCTGGGTATCCAGAGAGTAATGCTTGGTGAATGTATGGACTGTTTTCCAGGTGACTGCTTTACATATCTCTAACAAGGGTATATCTCTGTCAGCAGCCAGAGAAGCAGCTGTACCTCTAGTCGAATGAGCCCTCAGGCCTGAGGGTTACTTTGCCTAGCTTTTCATAGCAGAATTGTATACAAGAGAATCCACCTGGCAATAGTCCTCTTAGTAGCAGGTTTACCCTTTTCCACTTCACCGTAAGTGAGAAACAACTGAGGACAGTCAAACCTAAGTGCCTTAGAGCGCTCAATGTAGTAGCTAAGTGCCCTCAGCATCTAAACTGTAATCTTCTCTCTCCTGAAGAAGAATCATAGTATCATAGTGTGTTACAAGCTCAGGAGGTATTACCTTTATGTGAAAATGATCAGTGAAGAACACAGGAAGAGACATGGACTGGTTCAGATGAAAATCTGAAACCACTTTAGCTAAGTTCTGTTGGTTCTACGGACCACCTTATCTCTATGGAAAGAGATAAAATTAGGCTCCACTGACAGAGCTTGTAATTCACTGATACGCCTGACAGAGGTAATAACACAGTTTTCCAAGTCAAGTACTTAAGTTCTGCTGAGGCCAAAGGCTCAAAGGGTGGTTGCATAAGCTGAGCAATGCAAACGTTAAGACCCCAAACAGGAGTAGGATCCCCTAAAAGGAGGATTGGAGCAATCCTTTCTTCAAGAGCCATGCCTTGAGATTGAGAGACCGAAGGTTGAGGTACCAAATCCTCCCCTGAGAGGAGGTTAACAGGTTGTGATTCTTGGGAAGAGACAGGGGAAGATGGACAGCAACAGAGGATACCAAGGCTGCCTGGCCCAGGCTGGAGCAATCAGGATCACTTTGCAAGATTCTGATCTTATCTTGACCAGAACTTTGAATAATAGAGGAAAGGGGGGAAATACATACAGAAATTTCCCCTCCCAATCCAGAAGTAGAACATCCAGGGGGACTGAGCCCAAGACTGGGGGTCTGCAACAGAAGAGAGGAAGTTGGTAGTTGTCTGGGGCTGCAAAGATATCTATCTCTGGACTGCCCCACCTTGAAAAAAATCACCTTTAACACTAGAGGATCCAGGGACCATTCGTGATGGCCCTGAGAAATCCTGCTTAATGCATCTGCTAGCACACTGTCCTTCCCTGGAAGGTGGACTGCTACCAGAGATGTCTGTAGGGAATAAGCCTGGGACCATAACTTCATGGCTTCCGTGCACAAGGCCACAGACTGAGTGCCTCCCTGCTTGTTGATGCACCACATGGTGGTGGTGTTGTCTGTCTTGACCTGAACCACCTTGTTCTGTACCTAGTCCGAGAAGCTTGTAGAGCCAGGTACACTGCCCTGAGCTCCAGAAGACTGATGTGAAGCAGACTCCTGAGAGGACCACACTCCTGTGTTGTGAGGACTCACAAGTGAGCTCCCCACCCCCAGAGAGAAGTATCTGTGGTTAGAACCACAGAGTGAGACTGAGTGATGAAAGGGACTCCTTGTCTGAGGTTGTCCTGATCCAACCACCATTGGAGAGCCTGGATCAGAGTCTGAGTCACTGGAATTAGTTTGGTTAGAGGATCTTTTTTCTGAGACCAAAAAGCCCTCAAGTGGAACTGGATGTCCCTCATCTGAAATCTGGCCCCTTGTACCACCGCAGTGGAAGCTGCCATGTAGCCCAGGAGTTGAAGAAAATGAGTTGTTGGTCGATACACCAGAAGGTGAAAAGAAGAAGCCAGGTCTATAAGGGCCTTTGCCCTTGGCAGAGGGAGAAAGGCTCTTGCTTTGACAGTATCCAACTCTACCCCTATGAAGGTCAAGAGTTGCACTGGTTTGAGAACTGACTTTAGAAGACTGAGGAGGAATCCTAGAGAAGTGAACAATTGCTGGGTCACTTGCAGGTTTGACTTGACTTGGTCTGGAGACTGACCCAGAATGAGCCAGTCGTCCAGGTAGGGAAATATTGAAATGTTTTGTCTCCTTAGAAAGGCCACTACTACTGCTAGACATTTTGAGAACACCCTTAGTGCTGATGTTAGGCCGAAGGGCATTGCTCTTAACTGATAATGGCCTGAAGGCAGTTCGAATATGAGGTACTTTTTGTGGGAGCACCTGTTGGGAATGTGAAAACAGACATCCTTGAGGTCCAGGGAGGCTAGCCAATCCCCGGCCTTAGAGAGGGAAGAATTATTCCCAGAGCCACCATTTTGAATTTTGGCTTTACTAGGTACTTGTTTAAGTACCTTAGATCTAGGATGGGCTACCACTCCCCTGTCTTTTTTGGGGTAAGGAAGTATCTGGAGTACAGACCTTGGCCCCTGTTAGATGTAGAAACTCTCTCTATGGCTCAGAGCCAGCAGAGAGGAAACCTCTGCCTCTAGGGCAATGGTTTCGGAGACGTTTGCAGGTGGAAAAGACCTGACCCTCAGCTTTGGAAATTTTTTGAAGCTGAGGGCCAATCCCTGGCTCACTACCTCCAGGACCCACTTTGCTGAGGTAACAGACTTCCAGGCCTGGAAGTAGTAAGCCAGCCTGCCTCCTACAGGAAAGGGGGAGTCGACCCGGGCTCATGCATCAGGGTGTCTGCTTGGCAGAAGCCTTAGACTGAGAGGAGGATGCAGCCCTGCTCATCCCCCTTCTGCCTCTCCCTCTCAAGAACCCCCTCTGAGGAAAAGGAGAGGAGGCCTGTGCCTGGTAGAAAGGCCTGTGAAAGGGCCTGCCCCTGTATTGCTGCTTCTGAGGAGTTGCCTGCCGTATTCATCCATTTTCTTCATATAATTCTCTGTCTGCTCCCCGAACAGAGAATTCTCCATGATGGGGAAATCCATGGCCTTAGCCTGGGTGTCCTGTGAGAGGCTAGTACATCTGAGCCAAGCCAATCTCCGAAGAGCCAAAGATGTACCCATGACTCGTGATGACACATCACTGGAATCCACAGCAGCATGAAACTAGATCTTAGATGCCTCAATCCCATCAGCAGCCACCTCCTCGGCAAGCTGGGGGGAAGCCTGTTTAGCCAATTCCAGAACAGTATCCCATCTGGACTTCTGGTATCTGGCTGTGTAGGCCATGTAGTTAGCATGCCCGAGTCCCAAGGAAGATGCCATGTACTGTTTATTTTAGCCATGGCATCCAGCTTCCTGGAGTCTTTATCTGGGGTGTGTAAAGCCAAGGGTATGTTAGCCTTATCACAGACTGCAGCCTGCACGACCCCAACATGGCTACATTGATGGTACAAGAACTCTGTACCTGAGCCTGACAGCGTGTACCTCTTGTCCATTCGCCTGTCCACAGGAGGTAGAGAATTTGGTGTTTTAAGCAATCTTTGTGTCTGTTTCCCAAAAGATTTAGGGAGGGGAACAGACAGTCTCTTGGACTCTGGGATGTCCATCATCTCCACATAGTCAGGCTCCTCTTGTTCCTCAATAGCTTCAACCAGAGGGAGCTGGAGGATTTCTGCCACTTTTTTGTAAAACAAAGTGGGATGGGGACTCAGAAAGCCTAGGAGGGGAAACACCAGAAGGTCTGTCTGGGGAGATGTCCGGTTCTCTGGGCTCATCCAGACTTTCCATACCACCATCACCATCATCATAGTCTTCCTCCCCCACCAGATCCAGTTCATAATACTCTTCTGGGGAATAGTCCAGAACCGGAGGAACTGACCGAACCGAGCACCTACCAAGAGGCGCCAGATCGGTCAGAACCAGATGGAGCGACTCAACTATACTAATCGCCCTGGCAATTTCCTAGGTGGTTGGGCGATGCGGTCCTGGATCCAAACTGACCGATTTCACTTTTTTCTTTCTCTTAACCGGAACCGACCCATCAGGATCAGCTCTCCTTTTACCAGAGGAAGTATCGCCCAGGTCAGTGGGCACTCCCTCAGGTTCGGTCAGAAATGAACTGGGCTGGCCGTCCCGGTCAGCGGACTTCTCTGCCTCCTTTTCCCTAAGCCTGCCCAATCTTTTATCTAAGGTGGCCTTAACAAAATTTTTACAAATCTGGCAGTCTGAATCAAGGTGGTCAAAACCCACACAGTATACACAGGTGGTGTGGGGATCAGCCTTAGCAAAGGCCTCCCCACACTCACTGCAATGTTGAAACCCAGTGGGCCCCGGTTTTTCTTTTGGGTTTCTCAGACGAAGCCATCCTACAACTTACCCTTTACTCGGCAAAAGCCAGGCAAGACCCCCTTATCGATTCCTAACCTTGTCACGGGTATTTGAAAAAAAGCATGCAAAATACTTTTTTTTTTTTTTGAAGAACCGATAAGGACCGAAACAAAAATAAACTTAGGAGAAAATAGCAGACAATCGGTTCAGCCGAACCGATTGAAAAACTATTTTTTACAATTTCCGCACACAATCACACTAGTCCACTACCTAAGTACTTACTGTACCACAGACAGGGATCTGATCCAAAATAAAATAAGAAACAACGGTTTAAAACCAATGTTTTTACTATACCGAACCGATAGCGAATGAGAGATCTCCGCAGCGACTGTTCAGTTAGGCGGAGTAAAAAATCTGACGGTTACACTTCAAAGTGCAGCAGATAGAGGTTTGAACCGAGCTCGAGCTCAACGTTCTATGTTCTAGCATAGAGTTAACTCTTTCCTCTCCGGAGCAGTTCAGGAGCAGTTCAAGTGCTGGGGCTAACTGCATAATGTCAGAATACAGTAAGACTTCATGTTGTTTTAAAAATAATCAACGGTTGCATGTTTCAACCAATGAGGTTATAGTATGTACGTGGCCCATTTTAAAACTGTATGATAGTTAGACAGACAGATGGGTCAGCTGCTTTGGACTCCTGCAGGTAAGCATGTGAATGATCAGCAAACACTGAGATGGATCTTGCTAAGGTCTGTTGCTCAGTCTTTCTGTGTTGTAACTGTCACTATTAGTATGAATGAAAATGTTAGAATTATTAGCAGCAGCAGCTCTAAGAATTTAGTGTATAAATGTATACACTGTATGCCTTTTTTTTCTTTACTCAGGATAGATACACAAGTTAAGATGCAACACCTTGTTTCCAGTGGGGTCCTCTTGCAATGACAGTTGTACAGTATTCGTCATACACGGACAGCACAGTCAGCAAGCAGCTGTGGCAGTGTGCAGGTGGGTTGTGTTGCCCGCCGGCCTGGTGGGGGGGGGGGGACCACTGGACCACAAGGACTATTGAGAAAGGCAGGAATCGCAATGAGGTCGGGCGGGATGGTGGGGTTCCACTATACCACCAGGGATTACGGTGGATATGTAGAGGGTTCAGTGCTACGGGCGGGGAGGGGGACCACTATACCGCAGAGATCTTCATGGTGGATATGTACAGGGGTTTAGTGCTATGGGAGGGAAGGGGAGGACCACTATACCACCAGGGATCTTACCAGTGGATATGTACTGGGGTTCAATGCTACGGGTGGGGAGGGAGGACCACTATACCACCAGGGGAGTTGGGTTGTGGGCTGTACTGACAGCCCTGCAGGGCGTAAGGCACAATCCATTGGGAGCACCCCTGCAGTACGCATGCAAATGGGGCCATAAATGATATGCAAATGGCCCCACTGTGCCTTGCATGCCTAATGGCCCCATTTGCATGTTGTTGCTTGTGAATGACGATTTTGGGTGCAGTGCATCATGAGATGCGCTGCCCCATTACATTCCCAGCCTCACCGGGGGGGGGATGCGCTGGCATAGCCAGGGATGGGCACAACTGTGGTATTTACAGAGGGGATACGCCAGGCATTCCCCGGCACATCTTCTGTGAATACCACAGTTTGCGCTCAGTGCATCTCCTCTGCACCGGGGCAGCCGAACTGCGCTGAGCGCAACTCCTTTGTGATTCCTGTCCTATGATTCCTGTTAATAAAAATACACATAAGTTGAAGATCAAGTGTAAAAGCTGAAAAACAAGCTTATGCAATAAAATAATTCTTAGTAAAAGAATAATGACCCCCAAACTTAGAAGCGACTGAGTGTGCTCCACAAAAGCGGTGTGTGCCAAATAATGCACAGCTGGTAAAGGTGCAAAATATCTGGCTGAAAGTGCAGATGTGCAGGGCACCACAGCTCCATACCGGCAACAGATACCCAGGAGCAAAGGGGGATAGCATGTCCCATACAGGTTAGCGCCTGTGCTGCTGGGTGCCACATTCAATGGCCAGCATGATAATGGCCACCAAAGGCATGCAAGGTGCTAAAGGGTTATTAGTCTGCATTCGCAGCTCTGCACAATGCCTTTGAACTTTTGTATGCACAAAGGCATGGTCCACAGCAAGGGTTGTTGCCCTCACCTAATTCCTGATATGAGAAATACAGTACATACCTGGCAGCCCAGTGGTAACCCCTTCCCTGATCTAATCCCACTGTTCTAACTAATGTATCCCTAGTAGTCCCGTGGTCCACCCCCCCCTTCCCGGTAACCTCCGATGAGCCTCCCATGCACCCCCCAAAACAACTCCGCAGTGGTAGACACATTTATTTATTGATAAATATCGGATAACACCTTTGAGTCAAAGACTCCTTTACAAAGGTTCCACGTTATACATAAGAAAGAGACAACAGTGTACAGAGCAACAAATAACATAGTAGTTAAAGACAGTGGTTACAGAATGGTTGCAGATGATTACATAAAATACAAAATACAAAAATAGCAGCTGGGAATACAGGGTAACAGAGAGCTGCTGAACAAGGTGCAAAACTGCAAAAAGGTTGCAGGTATAAGCATAGCATTTCAGGGCAATGGCGCTAGCCATGCCCAGGAGTTATTCGTTGGCCAAGGCTGGACAGAGATGTCCATTGTCACAGTATAGACACACCCAGGGGCGGCAGACCAGAGTTAGGTCCGTAGTCATGGGGAGGTGGGGGGGGTGGTAGAAAATGGAGGGTCAGGTTTAGGGGCAGTCACATACCCACAGCTACCCAGAATTCTTAGACTGGTGGCCCCTATCTTCTTCTCCAAGGCCTCCAATATACACAGCAAAGTTTTGTTTCCCTTTAGCAGCAGCATGGGATGCCACCCCTGCAGCACCTCTTGCATCAGTGACTGCCTGCTGTGTCTGTGCTTCACAGGCAGTCAGTCTAATATTAAAGTCCAGTACTTTGACATGGAGTGCTATGACCCAGACATCCAAGGCTGAAACTGCTTGCAATATTGGAGTATATCCCTGATGGTGGGTTCTCAGTTGATCAAGGAATCTGCAGTCATGACCTTTCTCACTCTGCCCAACCCTGTTGCTTGCTGTACTCTTTTGCTGCCATCTTCCCCAACATTATTCTTAGGATTCCCCATATCGGAAGAGTTTGAGACGTTCTCTGGTATATCTAGACGTCCTTCTGCACCAAACAAGGTAAGGAAATCTCAACCCCCAAAAACGCGAAGAAGGATAAGGAGAGCAGTCCATGGGATGCTCCATCCTTCTCCCCCGGCCAGCCCTCCGCAACCCGGATCCGTTCCTGAACCCAGGTCGCCGGCATTGCAAGTGGAAAGCCAACCGCTATGCCGATGGGCCGGCCCAGAACACAGTTCTTAAACACACTTACAAACCATGGCAGATGTGGACACACACACACTGTGTTACTGCTTCTTAAAACATTTTAATCCTGTTAAAATGTTTTAAAAAGTCTAGTGTATACACAGCCAACATGGCTCCTGTGCAACTGTACCTGAATAAAAAGTGAGGTTGACAACTGTAGTTTGTACTGTTTTGTTTTTATGGGCAGTATTCTGTTACAGTTCTTTTAAATGAAACCAGTAATCTGGAGTTTTAACTGTCACAGTTTCTGTACAGAACTCTGAGCATGGCTGGTCAAAAGCTCATTCCTAGCATTATGTACACAAATCATGACATAGTAAACATTTCAAATTACTGGTTCCATGAAGAGATCAATACAGAAGGTTGTCCATAAAAAGAAAACAGTTTTCACATCAGTGTTTATTCAGGCAGAGTTACCTATGGGTCATTTGCAGGTATGAATTTCACTTCTGTAAACAGAACAGTACTAAATGCTGCCAATTCACACATATTTACTATCCACTTTAAAAGAAGGAAGCTACGTGCTGATGAGGAAAGCTTACCAATTTCCTTGTACTTAGAAGCAGATGAGCTAGCAAACCCATTCACAGATCCCAACTCAGATATGGGAATTTGGTGAGGCGGTCTCAGCTTGATTTCCATCTGCATATCTGAGAGATTTAATTTCGTAGAAAGAGACCGTGGGTTGTTATATCTTTGCTTGGTTTTCTGGATAAAAGTATCTGTTGGAAAAAAAAAATATTCCTTTAATCCATGTTATGCACACCTATGTTAACATTTTTAAACTAATAATCTCACATTACCATCAGTGACTGTTTGGCAGTTGTTTTTTGGGTTTGTTGACACTACATTTCAATGCAACTTTCTGACACCCAGGCTAGCACTGCTTTCCATCACAATTCTTAGCATCAATTGAAGCACTTCTTGGGAGGTGGAGGACCATACACTAAATTTATAATACAAATGGAAACTAGGACCCTCTGGGGTGAAATGATGATTACAGTATTTAAAAAGCTCCTTTCTCAGTGCTTCAAAAAATAAATAGGAGGCTCCCTTACCTGCATGGGAGTTCCTCCACACCACTTTTAAAACTACCGGTTTGGCCCCCTAAGGAAGGGATCGTATTTTGCCCCTGAGGAGGCTAGCAGCTCGATCCCTTCCCGTCCTGATCACCAACGCCATCCCTGCACTTCCTAGTTTTGTGATGTCACTACAGGACCAGTGTGAGGATGCGCTCCCGAGTCTCATTGAGCTGTATTTTTGAAAGATTCCAATTATTTAATCGACTTTGGTACACTAAAACCTGCATTCAAGTAATAAGAGCCTTGTTACTTGAATACAGGCTTCTAATTGTACCAAAAGTCCAATTAAAATAGTGAAAATAACTTTTAAAATTACGCTCCATAGACTTGCATGGAGCACATCCCCGTGCTGGTCCTATAGTGACATCACAAAATTAGGAAGCGCGGGAATGGCGTCAGGAATCAGAAAGTGGAAGGAATCATATTAGCCCCTCGGGGCAACATGCGATCCCTTCCCTTTATTAGGGGGGAAAAACGATTGTTTTAAAAGTGATATGGAGGAACTCCCATGCCAGCAGGGGAGCCTCCTGTTTGTTTAAATGCAGTCCTACGAACAGCAAGGAAAGGTGCTCTTTAAATATCTGAAAGGGATAACCCAATCAAACCAAATGCAACTCTTTCAGATGTACAAGGATGAGAAGATAACGGGGCACTCAATATGTTTGAATTACTGGTGCGTGGAAGTGCCCCTAAAGTAGGGTTTAGTAGGCTGTTTATTGTTAAATTCCAATTTTTGCTCTCACTCACAGCCTAGATGGTGTGGTATCTTTTCATGAAATTTTCAGGTTTGAGGGGGCCCATGCCAAGGGTGTGCTTTTGAAAGTTTTTGTGAAAAAAATATTATATATCTACACAGTTATAATGATTTTAGACTTAATTTTTTGACACAAACAGTAAATAAAAAGATTGTGACAGCCTATTTTCATGATTTACATCTCAAGCTCAAAAAAATACCGCTTGTGACGGCCGCCATCTTGGTTTCTTTTTACAATTTAAAAATTGGTACTAAGAAGCTAATATTTACACAAAATGGGACCCAAAAACCCTATATCTTGCTAAAGGGCAGTTCTTAAGTTTGATTCTGGAATTTAACTTTAAAACTACCCCCGCCGCCAACTTATCTTTATCCATCCTTGATACAGCTTTACTAGTTCCTCGGAAATGTACCTGTTGCCACATGTAATTTTACTGTTCATGTAAAAGTTTACCAGTCACAACATGTAATTTTACCATTCATGCAGAAATTTATCAGTTGCAACATATAATTTTACCATTCACGTGGAAATTTATCAGTCGTGACATAGAGAGTTCATGCGGTACTTTACCAGTGTTGACAAAACAGTTTTACCATTCATGCAGCACTTTGCAACAGGTTTCCTTATTTACCATTTGAACAATACTATTTAACAACCAAATTTTAAAATGGCATAATAAGCAAATATACAGGTACAATCAGACCTCAAACCTGTATCTTGCTAAAGGACAGTTCTTTAGCTCAAATGGAATTTAAATTTTAACAACTACCTCCAAAAACCTATCTTTTGTTTTTTTTTGCTCCTCCTCCTCAAGCCCCAGCCAGTCACTCCTTTGGCTGACAAGACCCACTGCCACCACACACCCCATTGCCATTTGCCACCCCTCCATTGCTGTGACCCCAAATAACCCGACATAACCCTTCGTCGGGTGGGCCCGTCCCTTTCGGGAGAAGGCAATGGTGAGGAGAAACACCCGCAGGAATCTTTTAATTATCCAGGGCACAGTGGGATCGGTATGGACGCCTCCATGCTACCGTGGTGACGAGAATGGTGGCAGTCAGCCTGGCCAGCCAAGGGCTGATTTTCTGCTTTTCTCCTGACCCACCCACCCCTCTCCCACAACAGGCCGGCCAAGGCAGTGTCCTAGGGGTGGGGGCACTTGGCAGCGTGTCGAGGCCTCATGCTGCCAAAAACACAACCCCAAGCCACCCCCAGGGGTCCACAAACAGCAGTCCAGACCCCGCCCACCTCGCCAACCTGGGAGGGAAGCATCCAAAGGACTCTCTAAACTCCTTCCCCTCCTGACACCCGGGCTTGGGGCGCGAACCTGCGTTGCCAGCATGTCGAGCTAACACTTTTGCTTGGCACCACGGAGCCAGCACCAAAAACCTCTTTACCATCGTGATTATCTTCAGTCGTTCCTCAGAAATTTACCGGTCGCGACATATCATTTTAGTGTTCATGTGGAAATTTACCAGTCATGACATATAATTTTACCGTTCGTGTAGTAATTTGCAACAGGTTTTTCTTATTTATCATTCGAGCAATACTATTTACCAACCCCATTATAAAATGGCATAATAAGCAAATACTGAGATACAGTCAGATCACAAAAGCTGTATTTTGGTCAAGGACAGTTATTTAGCTCAATTCTGGTATTTAATTTCAAAAATATATCTATTATAGGAGTGCGGTAGTGCTCCTATATTTAGGGTTGAATAGGCTGTTTAATGTTAAGCCCCAATTTTTGCACCTTATTAATATATTTGGTGTTTGATGGAATAGCCCAAAATTTGGCATGCATGGTCAGGCTGCAAGAGTCTCAAGATGTGAAACGTTTTGTGATGTAATCTTGCTTGGATTTCAAGATATGGAGTGCCAAAGAACAGAAAAAAAAAAAAACATTTGGTTTCCCTACACTTAACAATGAGTTTTTTTTTTGCTCTCACCTACAGCCTAGATGGTGTGGTATTTTTACATGAATGTTCAGGGTTGAAGGGGCCCATTGCCAAGGGTGTGCCTTTGGAAGGTTTTATGAAAAAATACTATATACTGCAGCTCCAGGGTTATAATGATTTTAGAGTTCACATCTGGACTCGAACAGTTAAAAAAAAACTGTCCAAACTGCCTATTTTCACGATTTACCTCTCGAACCTAAATAAAATACTGATAGTGACGGCAGCCTTCTTGTTTTCTTTTTTACAATTTAAAAAATTGTATTAAGAAGCCAATACTGATTTAAAATTAGACCCCAAAAACCTGTGTCTTGCTAAAAGGCAGTTTTTTAGTTCGATTCTGGAATTTAATTTTAAAAACTACCGCAAAACCAATCTTTATCCATCCAGATTACCTTTACTCATTTCTTGGAAACTTACCGGTCGTCACATGTAATTTTACCATTCGAGCAGAAATTTACCAGTCACGACATGTAATTTTAATGTTCATGCTTAAATTTACTGGTCACAACATGTAATTTTACCGTTCGTGCAAAATATTTACAGGTTGCAACATATAATTTTACCACTAATGCAGAAATTTACCAGTTGCGACATAATTTTATAGTTCATGTGGTACTTTACCAGCTGCAACGTATAACTGTACCATTTGTGCAGTAATTTGCAACAGGTTTTCCCTATTTACTGTTCGAGCAATACTATTTAGAACCAGATTTGTAAAAAGACACAATAAGCAAATACTGAGGTACAATCAGACCTCAAAACCTGCATCTTGGTAAATGACAGTTCTTTAGCGCAATTCTGGAATTTAATTTTAATAGCCCCCCCCAAGGCCTATCTTCACCTTCATGATTACCTTTGATAGTTCTTCAGAAATTTACCAGTCGCGACATATAATTTTACCATTCATGCAGAAATTTGCAGGTCACAACATATAAGTTTACCGTTCATGCGGTAATTTGTGACAGTTTTATTTATTTTATTTTTTTTTATCATCCGAGCGATACCATTTAACAACTGCATTATAAAATGGCATAATAAGCAAATACCGAGGTACAATCAGACCCCAAAACCTCTATTTTGTTTAAGGACAGTTGTTTAGCTCAATTCTAGTATTTGATTTTAAAAATACCTCCCAAAACCTATCTTTCTGCATCAGGATTACCTTCAGCTGTTCATGGGATAGTTACCGTTTGTGACGTGATTTTTTTCCTGTCGTGCGCTAATTTGTGACATGTATTTTTAATTACCACTGGGGCAATACTATTTACCAACCACATTCAAAATGGTATAAGCAGCAAATATTCAGGTAAAATCAGATCCAAAAACCTGTATTTTGCTAAATGGCAGTTGTCTGGCTCGATTCTGATCTTAAATTTGAAAAAATACCTGCCCAAACCTAACTTTATGAATTAGGATTACCTTTGGCGTTCCTCGCATATTTACCATTCACATATAGTTTTTATGTGTTGTCCAGTAAATTGCAACATTGAGCCCTTTGGGCCCTGAGCTTCTGTAGCCACTTGGATGACGAAACAGTTGCACCATCTCAAAAATAAAGAACAACTGTTTGCAAAACAACTATGTCAATGCACCGGTTACAGTGAAAGCAAGAAACACTGCAGTGAATCACTGTTGGGGTCTTCCTTGGGGTTCTCAACCCTAATGTTCACCCCATTCTCACATAAAACATAGAAACACAGACTTTGAAAAAATACAGTCCGAAGAACATAGAAACATTGAATCTGTCAGCAGATGAGGACCCGATGGCCCACCTAGTCTGCCCTATCTTCCCTATCTATAGTGTCGCCACAGACCCTACTCGGTCTCCGGTGCTTCCTCCATCCACCCACCGCTAAGATTCCTCTGTCTCGATCCCATGTGTTCTTGAAACCCTGTCAATGTTTCTACCCCCACTACCTCCGCTTGTAAGCTGTTCCATTCATCCACCACTCTCTCCGTGAAGAAGTACTTCCTCACATTTCCCCTACACCTCACCCCTTCTAACTTTATAGCATGACCCCTTGTCCTTGAGCATCTTTTTCTGTGAAAAATGCTTCCCTCCTGTACCCTGTTTTTGCCTGTGAGGTATTTGAATTTCTCTATCATATCCCCTCTTTCCCTCCTTTCCTCCAGGGAATACATGTTATGTTCCTTGAGCCTTACCCCATAAGGCTTTTGATGTAGGCCATGTACCATTCTGGTTGCCCTCCTTTGTACTGCCTCCACCCTCTGTATGTCTTCATGGACAAACTCTTACAGCCAAAGCCCGTTTTATTTTTTGTCCGGCCCCCACCACCCCCTCCCAGGCAACCTATTAAACACGCTACTTGCCCCGCCCCTACTACCTGCTCCAATCCCATTGGTGCCAAGTATCACCCCTCCTACCATCCGCCTCCCCCAGCTGTCATCCTAGCATTCCTTGCAACCGCTCCTCTTCTCCCTACGCCCACCGGCATAATCTGTGCCTCCTGTGCACTATTCAATTATGGCACAGTCAGTAGAGAACCTACTCCTAATCTCCTCCTTCCTAATTTGCTTACCCCCTTAATACCTCCTGTAAGTTGCTACCCTGCTCCTCCCCCACCGCTGTAATAACCCATCCTACAAACGCCCCCCAAATGGCCACAGCATCACTTTCAGCCACTGCCTGGTCCTGCTTCCTTCAGAGCCCCATCCCCTCACTCTGTTCCTATGACTGCCTTTTGGTTACCCTCCACCAAATTAGCTCCCATGATCCCCACACTGTCTGCCCTAAAGCTACCCTCAAGCGGCGATCGTCCAAATCATGGTGTCTTTACAAGCTTTGTCACCACTTAACCCTTGCCTTACTACTTCTGGCAGCAGGGGACATATACCCAAACCCCCGCCCAACACCAGCCCCCTGTCATTCTTACCCAATGACTAACCCCCCTGCCAAGGCCATCACTGACACTCGGTCTGGCTCCCTCCCCGGGGAGGATTACTCCACCTAAACATTCAAAGCCAAGCCCCCAAGCTTGATTTGCTCCAGGTTCTAGCCTCTCACCATGCCCCTGACATAATCATCGTATCCGAGACCTGGCTAAACCCAAACCTTCTGGACCCAGCCATCGCCATTCCAGGCTTTACTATCACTCAGCAAAACCGACCCACCCGAGGCGGAAGAGTGGCTATCTACACCAGCTCAGACTTACATTTTTCTGTCACTCTTACTAAATCTGAGCCCAAAGCCTACGAACTGCTTATGCTGAAACTGTCCCCTCCTTCCTCACTCCCTATCTTTGTGGCTGGTATTTATTGCTGCCCAGGCACCCCGACCGCAACAGCCATCGACCTCCTAAGCCACCCAACGTCCCTAGCCCAGTCGGGTGAACTTTATATTATGGGAGACTTTAATCACAACTGGCCAGCCCCCGCTTTTAACAAAGGCCATTCCGAGATAACTGCTCTCAATCTTACCCAAACCATCTCGGAACCGACATGCTTAAACCCTAAGACCGGCAACCACTCCTTACTTGACTGGGCACTCACCTCTCATCCCCACCGTGTTGTCAGATCTGGCCTTCTCCGACTCCATAAACGGGCATTATATCACTTACTTAGTCCGAAAAATCCACCGGATTAAATCCCCTCCCAAATTTCCAACGGTCATATAAAACTCTAAACCTCTCCCCCCCTCCTGGAAGAACTAGCTCACTCTAACTGGGACCTCATCCTTAGAAGTACAACCATGGATGTTGCCCTTACACACTTCCGGAACACCTTCCTTGGCGCCTGGGATAAACATGCCCCCCCTGTGCTGCACTAGGGTCCGAGGGACTGACCTTCCCTGCATTACTCCTAAGCTAATAGCATGCCAACAAGCCCATGACAGGGCGTGGCGAAATTACAAAACTCCTCCCAGGTGACATCATCACCTACCGCATGCTCCGAAACAAGTGCACCAAGGCCACCCGATTAGCCAAGGTCGAATATTTTAACACCCTAAATGCCACTCTTGGTAGGCCATCTAAATTGTGGAAAGTCATCAACTCCCCCCCCAAAACAACAAATCCCCCCCCCACTCTCACAAGGGACTCTCCTCTCCGACCCCCTGATGGTTACCTCAGAGTTCAACTCTACTTCACTACATATGCAACGACCCTTCTGGACTCCCTTCCAGTAGTAACTCCGCCCAATCTCCGGGCAGATACCCCTTCACTGCCCAGCCAGAACCCCTTCTCCTTCAGGCACATCTCTCCCATGAAAACCTTAGATGCCCTTCTCACCCTGAACCCCGCTAAAGGGAAATCTCCCAACGGTCTAGACACCAAACTCCTCTTCCTATTTGCCCCTGCCATAGCTGCTCTCCTCACTGCCCTGCTAAATCACTCGTTCGCCACTGAATCAATTCCCAAGGAGTGGAAGCATGCCACAGTCCTACCATTACCTAAAGGAGGAGACCCCACTACCACTGCAAACTACCGCCCCATCACCCTCCTCCCCACCCTTGCTAAACTCCAGGAACACCTCGTGCTCTCACAACTCTCCCACTTTCTCTATGAAACCAACTTCTTCACACCCTTCCAGTCCGGTTTTAGGAAAAAAAAAAAACACTCTCCCACCACCTCCTTACTAAGACTCACTGATTCCATCCTCTCGGGGATGGACAAAGGCCAAATTACATCTGCAATCTTTGTTGACTTAGCCAAAGCTTTCGACACGGTATCCCACCCCCTCTTATTATCTTGCCTATCAGGTGTTGGGTTATCTGCGACAGCCACTAACTGGTTCAGAGCCTACCTGCAAGACAGAACCCAGTCTGTAAAAACAGCTGACTCCACCTCTCCTCCACTCCCTATTACCACTGGCATTCCCCAGGGTCAGTGCTCGGCCCTATCTTCTTCCATCCTACTAAATGATCTGCCAAAAACTTGCTCTACTACCTCAATACATATGTATGCAGATGAAAGTCCTCTTAACCTCCGGCCGGACCCATGAAGAATTTGCCTCCAATCTCCAGACTGACTTCAACAAGGTACAGCACTGGTTTAACTCCCACCAACTCTCCCTCAATACCAAAAAAACAGTCTCTATAACTTTTGGCACTAGGCAGAGACTATCTAGACTTACATCTCCACTGATCTTCCATACCCTGGATAGTACAGACCTAGAAAACGTGTCCTCCTTTAGGTACCTGGGGGTTTGGCTTGACAGTCACCTTTCCTTCTCTACCGACGTGGATGCTATTCTGATAAAACTGCGCCCTAAGCTTGGCGCTCTCTATAGAAGTCGCACCTGTCTCCTGCTACCTGTGAGAAGTGAAATCGTCCTGAAAATGATACTACCTTCCTTCAACTACTGCGATATAGTCTAGAGATCCTCCCCCAAGTCCACCCTATCCAGACTGGACCCCCTCTTCAATGCTTTCTGCTGTTTCGCCCTCGATGCCCCCCCCATACCCATCACTTCGAGCGTTTCCATTCGCTGGCCCTACCATCCCTGAGCAACCAGCGACTACTTCACAGTGCTAAATTTGCTTCTAACTTCTGGCTTGGTTCCCTTCCGCCCTACCTCGTCACCTCCTTATCTTCTCCACCAACCCCTTCTCATGCCCTCAGGTCTACTGACTCCACCCTATTGGTAATCCCTCACCGAAGGACCTCTGTAGGCCAATCTGCTTTCTCTTACCATCTCCCTAAGCTCTGGAACAACCTGCCGGCCCAAATTTGTCATTCCTCCTCCTAACATTCTCTATCCTCTGCCCTCACTAACTTCTATGCGCCAAACTGTACATGCCCCTGACCTCCTCCCCATCCCCTTCCTGCTTCTACCCTCCCTTATCGCTTCCCACTTCACCTCACGCGGCCTGACCAGCAGCTTGGCCTTCGCCCACAAAGACTGGCTTATATTTGCCTTACCAACCCTCACACTTGCCCCATTCTGCACTTCTGCTTATCTTCCTGACAAACGTCTTCCCTTAGTCAATTCAGTCGTCTATGCTTTGTGTAACCTATTTAGACCTAGTCCCCGCTCAATGTCCTAAAGCTTCCAGGCTTCTAGTTCTATCTGCCAACACTGTGTAACATAATATGAATTAATGCTAGGAAGTAGGCACTTATGTATGTACGTATGGTTGTAGATATGTAAACAAAATATGTAATGTCACTCTTATTGTGGAACAAACTATGTAATGTCTCTCTCTTCATGTAAACAAAGTATGCAATGCCACCCTTATCCTTGTGACAAAGTATGAAATGACACTCTTACTTCATGACTCCAATGTACAACTCAACTGCTCTGTATCATGTACACTCTTCTCCTCTGTACCCCCCCCCCCCCCGGTCGCACTGCACTGATGAGCATCTTGTTGCTCAGTGTGCCTCTCCAGGTGAAACATTTCAATAAATAAATGAAGTTGGGACCTCCAGGACTGTACACAGTACTGTAGGTGTGGCATAACTAGTGATCTGTATGAAAACATTACTTACTATAGTAATCTTGATCTTCCAAGGGAATCTTACTGTACTCTGACAAATGCAGTATGGTCTCACTATAAGACTGCCACAGAGCCAAAATGGTTAATAGAACCTATGCAAATGATGCAATGCTAGGCTTGAGCTTGGTTTTCAAACCACTGTCCCTGGTTGCACTTCATGCAACCCATTCTTATGACACATGCAGAAGCTAACCAACTAACTAATCTAATCTTAACAAAGCAACTAATCAATCCCCCCCCCTTTAGGGGGCAAACATCTCTGAAACAACAGAGGGCATCTCCTAAGACTCAAGTCAAAAGATGCCCAAGAAAGTAGTAGGTACCCACAGGTTTCCAAGATCTGTATAGACAGTATGCACTGCCCTGTAGGTCCTAGCAGGGGAGAAAGGGTGGGAGCTCAGAATACAGTAAGATTCCCCTTGGAAGAAACAAGATTACTAAAGTAAGTAATGTTTACTTCAAACCCCAGGAAATCTTACTGTATTCTGACAAATGCAGACTACCACAGCAGTGCCTTTGGAGGCAGGCAGAGGACCTATTTAGGAAACAAGCTCTGCAGGACTGCGGTGCCAAACCTGGCATCACTCCTAGCCTGGGTATCCAGCCAGTATGTGTGGTAAATGTATGAACTGTTTTCCAGGTAGCTGCTTTGCAGATTTCAAGCAAAGGGATATCCCTTGAAGCTGCTATTGATGCAGCTGTTCCTGTGATAGAATGGCCCCCAAGCCCCTGTGGGGCCTGTTTGCCCACCTTGGCATAACAGAACTGGATACATGCCATGATCCACCTGGCTATGGATCTCTTTGTGGCTGTTTTTTCTTTTCCTACTTCCCCATAGGTCAAAAAGAGTTGGGACCTGTCCCCTCTGTGGCCTTTTGTATGTTCCAAGTAGTAGCTGATAGATCTTTTTACATCCAGGTTATGTAGTCTACGTTCACCTGAGGAGGAATGACCAGTGAAAAAGACTGGTAGTGTAATGGACTAGTTGATATGGAAATCTGAAACCACCTTAAGAAGGAACTTATTATTGGTCCTAAGGACCACCTTATCCCTGTAGAATGTGATGTCAGTCTCCATGGACAAGGCCTGTAACTCACGGATCCTCCTGGCTGAAGTAAGAGCAACTAGGAACACAGTCTTCCAAGTTATGTACTTGAGGTCAGCTGAAGCCATAGGTGCAAAATGTGGCTGCATGAGCTTTGCAATACATATGTTCAGATCCCACACTGGAGTGGGAGTTCTATGTGGAGGGTGCAAACGTAACAACCCTTTGAAGAATTTCCTGAATACTGGATTCGAGGCCAGAGATACTGCCTTGCCTGCTGACAGGTAACTTGAGACAGATGCCAAATGCACTTTCAGGGTGGATGGTCTCAGACCCAGGGAATGCAGATGGGTTAAATAATCCAGGACAACTGGCAAACCCACCCAAGTATGGTCCAGGCTCTTGTTCTGGCACCAAACAGAAAATCTCTTCCACTTGGACATGTAGGTCTTCCTAGTGGAGGACTTTCTAGAAACCCCCAATGACCTCCATGACCTCTTCTGAGAGGTGCAGGCTGTTATACTCTAGGTCCTCAAGAGCCAGGCCTTGAGCCTGAGGGACTGAAGGTTGGGATACAGGATCCTGCCCAGGGAAGAAGTTAGTAGGTTATGCTTCCTGGGGAGGCTGATTGGTTTGGCAACTGATAGTGCCAGAACCAGGCAGTACCATGGCTGCCTGGCCCAGTCTGGAGCAATGAGGATCACTGTAGCTGGCTGGGACCTGAGCTTATTTAGGACCCTCAGCAGCAATAGGAATTTTTTTTTTGGGGGGGGGGAGGCATACAGGAACTTCCCTGTCCAATCCAGGATCAGTGCATCCAGTGGGTCTGAGTCCCTCACTGGGGGCCTGCAGCAAAATTAGGGAAGCTGGTAGTTGTCTGGGACTGCGACTAGGTCTATCTCTGGAATGCCCCACCTTTTGAACACTACCTGAAACACCTGCTTGTTCAAGGATCACTCGTGGTGGTTCTGATTTAACCTGCTCAGGGCATCTGCCAGTACATTGTCCTTTCTTGGCACGTGGACTGCTGACAAAACAGTTCCCAGTGAGTAAGCCAGACTCTAAATTTTCATGGCTTCTGTACACAGGGAGTTTGTTGATGTAGTACACTGTGGTTGTGTTGTCTGTACTGATCTGTACCACCTTTCCCTGCAGCGTACTGGCGAATGCCTGAAGTGCTAGGAAGACTGCCCTGAGCTCCAGTAGGTTGATGAGAAGCAATGACTCTTGCTTAAGCCACGTGCCGTGAGCAGTGTGCTCCTTCAAGTGTGCCCCCCAGCCCAGTAGGGAAGCATCTGTGGTTAGCACAAAGGAAGGTTTTTCTTGTAGAAATGACACTCCCTGCCTAAGGTTGTCCATGTCCATCCACCAATGAACCACCTGCAAGTGTTTTTTTGTGTGACTGGAACCAGCTATGATAGTGAATCTTTTTTCTGGTGCCAGTACAGTCTGAGGTGATACTGAACATCTCTCATCTGAAACCTTGCACCAGACATTGCAGCTGTTGAAGCCACCATATGGCCAAAGAGCTGCAGGAAATGCCTGGCTGGCCTTAGGCTTTGAATCTTGATAGTGCTTGCTAGCTGTACCAGGCTGTCTGCCCTTGTCTAGGGAAGACAATCCTTTCCTCTGACTGAGTCCAGCTCGGCTCCTATGAATTCCAGGAGCTGTACTGGCTGCAGCACTGACTTTTTTCAGGCTGACCAGGAACCCCCATGACCGTAGCATTTATTGTGTGAGTGCCAGAGACTCCCTTACCTGCTGAAGGGATTGCCCTATGACTAGTCAGTCATCCAGATAAGGGAAGACTACCACTCCTGGTCTCCTGAGGTGCGCCACAACCACAGCCAAGCATTTTGTGAACACCCTTGAAGCAGAAGTAAGTCCGAAAGGCACTGCCTTGAACTGGTAATGGCCTGATGGCAGTCTGAATCTGAGGAATTTTCTGTGGAACTGCCTTATGGAGATGTGGAAATGTGCATCCTTTAAGTCTAGAGATGCCAAATAATCCCCTTGTCTTATGGTTGGAAGGATTGTTGTCCGGGTCACCATCTTGAACTTTGGCTTCACCAGATGCCTGTTTAGGTGCTTGAGATCCAGTATGGGTCACCACTCCCCTGTTTTCTTTATTGTGAGGAAATACCTTGAAGAAAGTCCTTTCCTTCTGTGTGCCAGAGGAACTGGCTGTACTGCGCCCAAAGATAGGAGGTTTAATACTTCCCTTCCCAGTAACACTGTTTCTGATGGGGAGGATGGTCTGAAGACCCTTGCTCTCAGCTTTGGCCTGAGACTGAAGCAAAGAGCCAGGCCTTGGCCTACTACCTCCAGGACCCACCTGTCTGTGGTGATGGTTTGCTATTCCTGGAGGTAATGGGCCAGCCTGCCCCCCACCTGGATTGGGGAGGCGACCCAAGCAGGCACCACAGGGAGCCTGCTTAGGTTGGGATGCTGAGTGCTGGGGCTAGTTCAGTTGCCACCTCTTCTGCCCCTGCCCCTAAAGTAACCTCTCTGCTGTTGATATTGGGGATAGGCTTGAGGCTGGAAGAATGGCCTATACTGACCCCTGTCTTCGACTCCTCTGGCTTGTTGCTTTTGGGGAGCAGAAGACTTCTCTTTAGCAGCGGCACTTTCACATGCTGACTTATAGTCATTCATCTTTTTCATGTAGGCCTCCGTATGTTCACCAGAGAGGTAGGCTCATGTGGAAAGTCCAAAGCCTTGGACTGTGTATCCTGGGTCAGGTTAGTAGTCCTGAGTGACACAGAAGAAGCCATTTGTCTGGCTACAGTGTCATCGTTGTCCACAGCCATCCTAAACTGGGCTTTTGAAGCTTCTATACCCCTCTCTGAAGCCTCCTCCAGATCAGCTGCCATAGGGGCTGGGACAGATTTTGTGATCTCCATCACAGTGTTCCACAATGTTCTCTGATATCTGGCAACACAGGCCATGTATGAAGCCCGCCTGATGATCCGAGAGGATCGTAAATACACCTTCTTAGCAATGGAATCCATTCTCTTTGGATCCTTGTCTGGAGAGTGAAATGCCAAGGGGATGCCTGCCTTATCACAGGCAGCAGCCTGCACCACTCCTTCATGGCTAGGGTGCCCAAACAGGAACTCTGCTCGGCCCTTAGCCACCCAATACTTCTTATCCACCTTTCTGTCAACCAGTGGCACAGAAGTAGGGGTCTGCAGGACCCTACTAACCTGCTTCTTGAGGGATTTATGGATGGGTAGTAAGAAAAAATTACTCAACACAGTAATGTTGTTTCTCTAATGGAGTCTTGCTGTGTTCAGACATAATGCATTTAGCCCCAGCACTTGAACTGCCCCGGAAAGGAAAGAGTTAACTCTATGCAGAAGCATAGAACGTTGAGCTTGAGCTCGGTTTTCAAACCTCTGTCTGTGGTACTTCCCAGTGTAACCGTCAGATTCTTATGAGCACACCAACATACTATAGTATGGAAATTGTTCAACATATAGCCAAAGGGCAAAAGATTCTTTTTGGGCCCAAAAGACTCATGTCGAGAACCCAAGAAGGAAAGGTAGTGACAATATTTAAGTATAAAACACCAGAAAAAATAACAACATCATCCACCCCACCCAAGAGGGAGGGTACGAGGTACACCACTGAGGTGCAACACTGTACCTGCCAGCCCACTTCCCAAAACAGGTTCCGAGAGGGAGGCGGAGATATTGAATACAGTAAGACTCCATTAGAAGAAACACATTAATACGTGAGTAATTTTTTCTTCAAACAACATGAAGTTTTGCTGTATTCAGACATAATGCAGACTACCAAGCAGTTCCCTATGGAGGAGGGAATGCAGAACCTACTTTGGGAAGAGGTTCTGCAGTTCTGCTGTGCCAAACCTAGCACCACTCCTAGCCCGGATGTCCAGGGAGTAATGCTTGGTAAAGGTATGTACTGTTTTCCAGGTGGCTGCTTTACAGGTCTCTTAAAGGTATATGTCTGGCCGCAGCTAGAGAAGCAGCTGTACCCCTAGTCGAATGAGTCCTCAGGCCTGAAGGGGGTGTTCTACCCAACTTATCATAACAGAACTGTATACAAGAAACAATACACCTGCCAATAGTTCTTTTAGTGGCAGGCTTACCTTTCCCCACTTCATCATAAGTGAGAAACAATTGAAGACAGTCATTTCTATGTGCCTTAGTATGCTCAACGTAGTAGCTAAGGGTCCGCTTAACATCCAGACTGTGTAACCTTCTTTCACCTGAAGAAGAATGATCAGTGAAAAACACAGGAAGAGATATAGACTGGTTCAGATGAAAATCAGATACCACTTTGGGCAAGAACCTCCTATTGGTTCTTAGGACCACTTTGTCCCTATGGAAGGAGATTAAGTCAGGTTCAACTGACAGAGCCTGTAACTCACTAATCCGCCTGGCAGAAGTAATAGCTACCAGGAACACAGTTTTCCAGGTCAAGTATTTCAATTCAACCGAAGCCAGAAGGTCAAAGGGTGGCTGCACAAGCGGAGCTATGCAGACATTAAGATCCCAAGGCGGAGTGGGCTCCCTAAAGGGAGGGTTAATGTGAACCAGGCCCTTGAAAAACTTTCTGAAAACAGGATGAGATGCCAGGGAAGAGCCCTTCCCTGCTGAGAGGAATGCAGAGACAGCTGCTAGATGAACCTTCAGAGTGGCAGGCTTAGGGCCTAGACCATTCAGATGAACTAGATAGTCTAAGGTTGTGGAAATGCCTGCAGAATCAGGCAGGATGCCTTTCCGAGAGCACCAAATACTGAACCTTTTCCATTTTGAGTTGTAAGTTTTTCTAGTGGAAGGTTTCCTGGAGACCTTCAGAATATCCAGAACTCCCCGAGATGTAGTGCTGCATATTCTAACTCTTCAAGAGCCAGGCCTTGAGATTGAGAGACTGGAGATTGGGGTACCAGATCCACCCCTGGGAGGAAGACAGGAGATTGTATGTCCTGGGCAGAGACAGGGGACATAACACTGACAAGGACAGCAGTAGAGGATACCAAGGCTGTCTGGCCCAATCTGGAGCCACCAGTATCACTGTGCAGGGTTGAGTCCTGATCTTGATCAGAACTCTGAACAGCAGAGGGAAGGGAGGGAAGGTATAGAGAAACCTGCCCTTCCAGTCCAAAATGAGAGCATCCTGGGGAACCGTCCCGAGGACTGGAGGTCTGCAAAAAAACAGAGGAAGTTGATGATTGTCCGGTGCTGCAAATAGATCTATCTCTGGAGTGCCCCACCTGGAGAAGATGACCTTCAGGATGTGAGGATCCAGGGACCATTCATGATGTCCCTGTGAAATTCTGGTCAGAGCATCTGCTAGTACGTTGTCCTTCCCTGGAAGGTGAACTGCTACCAGAGAAGTCTGAAGAGAATAGGCCAGAGACCACAGGTTCATGGCCTCTGTGCACAAGGCAGAGGACTGAGTGCCTCCCTGTTTGTTGATGTACCACATTATGGTGGTGTTGTCTGTCCGGACTTAGACCACCTTGCCCTTGACTGAATCCGAGAAGCTCTGCAGGGCTAGGAAAACTGCTCTGAGTTCCAGGAGATTGATATGAAGGAGAGACTCTTGTGGAGACCAGACCCCTTGAGCTGTCAGGGTTCCCAGGTGGGCTCCCCACCCTAAGAGAGAAGCATCCATAGTTAGAACTACTGATGGGACTTGAGGGAGAAATGGAACCCCTTGTCTGAGGTTGTCCTGGTCCAGCCACCACTGGAGAACTTGGACCAGAGTCTGAGTCACTGGAATCAGTTTGGTAGTGAAACCCTTCTTTTGAGACCAAAAAGACCTTAGATGAAACTGAATGTCCCTCATCTGGAACCTTGGTCCCTGCACCACTGCCGTGGAAGCTGCCATGTGGCCCAGGAGCTGGAGGAACTGTCTTGCTGGGTGGGAGACCTGAGGTCGAAAGGAGGACGCGAGATCCACCAGGGCCTTCACCCTTGCCAGTGGAAGGAAGGCTTTTGCTTGTACAGTGTCCAACTCTATGCCTATAAAGGTGAGAAGTTGAACTGGTTCGAGGACAGACTTTGGAAGATTGAGAAGAAACCCCAGAGAACTGAGTAGGTCCTGGGTAGTTTGAAGAGCTGGCTTGACCTGTAAAGGTGACTGACCCACTAAGAGCCAGTCATCCAGATATGGGAAGATGGTGATACCCTGTCTTCTGAGGTAAGCCACCACTACTGCAAGGCACTTTGTGAACACCCTTGGAGCTGATGTTAGGCCGAATGGCATAGCTCTGAATTGGTAATGGCCTGAAGGCAACTCGAACCTGAGGTATTTTTTGTGGGAGCACCTGATAGGAATATGGAAGTAGGCATCCTTGAGGTCCAGAGATGCTAGCCAATCCCCTGGCCTTAGAGAGGGAAGGATTATTCCCAGAGTTACCATTTTGAATTTGGGCTTTGAAATGTGTTTGCTCAAATACCTTAGATCTAGGATGGGTCGCCACTCCCCTGTTTTCTTTGGGGTAACGATGTACCTGGAGCACAGTCCTTTTCCCCTTGTGCGAGTAGGAACCTTCTCTATAGCTCAGAGCTAGAAGAGAGGAAACCTCTGCCTCTAGGGCAATGGTTTCTGAGAGTGATGCAGGTGGAAAAGACTTGGCCCTCTTTTTTGGAAATTTTTTGAAGCTGAGTGCCAGTCCCTGGCTTACTACTTCCAGGACCTACTTGTCTGAGGTCACAGACTTCCAGGCCTGGAAGTAGTAAGCCAGCCTGCTTCCTACTGGAAATGGGGAGTCGACCCGGGCTGACACATCAGGGTGTCTGCTTGGCAGGAGCCTTAGATTGAGAGGAGGGAGCAGCTCTGCTCATCCCCCTCCTGCCCCTCTCTCTGAAGAACCCCCTCTGTGGGGAGGGAGAGGAGGCCTGGGCTTGGTAAAAAGGTCCTTGAAAGGGCCTGCCCCTGCCCCTAGACTGCTGCTTGTGCGGAGTGGCTTGCCTTTCTTTGGCCTGTGCACTCCTGTACGTGGTCCTGTATTCATCCATTTTCTTCATGTAAGCATCTGTCTGCTCCCCAAACAGAGAGTTACCTACTACAGGAAAATCCATAGCCTTAGACTGGATATCCTGTGACAGGCTAGTACATCTGAGCCAAGCATGTTTTCTGAGAGAGAGAGATGTAGCCATGACTCTAGATGCCACATCATTTGAGTCCACAGCAGCATGAAATTGCATTTTGGATGCCTCAATTCCATCAGCAGCTACCTCCTCCAGCTCCTTGGCTAGCTGGGGAGAGGCCTGTTTAGCCAGTTCCAGAACCGTATCCCATCTGGATTTCTGGTACCTGACTGTGTAGGCCATATAAGTAGCCTGCCTGAGTCCCAAAGAGGGTGCCAAATACTGTTTTTTTGGCCATGTCATCCACTTTCCTGGAGTCTTTATCCAGGGGCGTGTGAAGCCAAAGGAATGTTAGCCCTGTCACAGGCTGCAGCCTGCACTACCCCAACATGGTTGCAATGACTATAAAAGGAACTCTGCAGCTGAGCCTGATAAATACCTCCTGTCCATTCTCTTATCCACAGGCGGTATTGAATTAGGGGTTTGTAACATTTTGTGTGTCTGTTTCTCCAAGGATTTATGATGAGGAATAGACAGCCTTTTGGACTCTGGGATGTCCATCATTTCCACAAAATCAGGCTCTTCATCTTCCTCTTCTGCAGCTTCAACCAAGGGAAGCTGCAGGGTTTCTGCCACCTTTCTGTAGAACAAAAAATGTGAAGCAGACTCAGAAAGCCTGGGAGGAGACACACCTGAGGGCCTGTCTGGGGAGATGTCCGGTTCATAGGCACATCCAGACCCCCCTGGTCATCGTCACCAACTTTTTCACAGACATAAAACACAGTCACTACCTATCTACACACTACCTGTACCGTAGACAGAGGCTGGAAATCCGAAATTAAAAAAAAATATATGGTTTAAACCGAACGCTTTTACTTGAACCGAACTGAGCAGAGGAAATCTCCGGAGCGACTTAACTGTTAGGTGGAGTAAAGAATCTGATGGTTATACTGGGAAGTACCACAGACAGAGGTTTGAAAACCGAGCTCGAGCTCAACGTTCTATGCTTCTGCATAGAGTTAACTCTTTCCTTTCCGGGGCAGTTCAAGTGCTGGGGCTAACTGCATTATGTCTGAATACAGCAAGACTTCATGTTGTTTGAACAGTCTTTTAGAGACTGGTACATCCATGATTTCCATGTAGTACTGTTCCTCTTCCTTGTCAGTTGTCTCCTGTGTAGGAAGATCAAGGGACTGGGTACTTGTTTAATGAAGCAAAATGAATGGTCTAGTCCTCATTTTCCTTGTCAGGGGAATCAGCACGATGAGGATCCAGAGAAATATCTGGTTCAGTTGGCTCCCCATAATTATCATCATCAGCAGCAGCAGCAGCATCATCAGCATCCTCTTCTTCATCCTCACCAAAAAGCTTCTCTTTGTGTTCCAAGGAACCAGGAACTGAAGTAGTGCCAGAGGTAGGTAGATGTGGCCGTTTCCCTACCAGAACAGGAGTACTCGGTTGGAGTGCCTGGATAATTCTTATAGCATTTGGTACCTCTTCAGCGGTCAGAACCAATACCTTCTTCGGTTGCGGTTCGACCACTGTATGCTTTTCCTTCTTTTTCCTCTTTCCTGCAGTTGCCAGATTAGCGGTCGTATCAGCAGGATGTTTTTAAAATGAGGAACAGTCACCCTGATTAGAGGGTTGTTCATCCGGTTCATTTTGGCTGGTAGCCGGTTTGTTCTTAGCTGGGTCAGCAGCCTTATTAGACATCTTCTCCTGCAGTCGTTTAAGTCGCCTCTCAAGCATCGACTGAAGGCAGTTCTTTCAAATTTCACAGCCCTCCTTGAGGTGGTTAAAGCCCCAAGCAAAATGCACAAATTAAATGAGGATCTGCTTTAGCAAACAGTTCCCCACACTCTCTACAAAGTTGGACACCTGTGGGGCCCGTTCGTTTCCTGGTCTGTGACATTTATTGGTCTATCAAACCCAAGAACCAAGAATTAACCCAGTAACTGTTAAATTTCTTTAAATAAATGTATACCGCCATACCAGACAGTAAAATTAACTGAGTAAAGTCTCGGAAAATGTTTCAATAAAATAAACAGCATCAGTTCCTTCTTGGTTAAAAGAATCGATAAGGAACCGAAAAAAGCTCACCGAAATTCACTAATCTAGATTAAGTGTACCTGTGAACCAACACTTCAAAAATCAAAATAAATAAATAAATGGACTTTGAAAAACTGAGACAAATAAAACTCTTCAGGTAAAGTGAAGGAGAGCTCTCCAGATACGTCTTACTGATGCAAGCGAAGTAAAGAATCTGACGGTTACAGGAGGTGCAACCAGGGACAGTGGTCTGAAAACCGAGCTCAAACCTAGCATTCCATCATTTGCATAGGTTCTATTAACCATTTTGGATCTGGGGCAGTCCTATGGTGAGACCGTACTGCATTTGTCAGAATACAGTAAGATTTCCTGGGGTTTAAAAGGGGTACTATTCCTTCTCTTCTGCTGGTGAGTCCCCTTCCTATGCAACCCTGCATCCTTCCAGCCTTGTCCACTTCTTTGTTACACTGCTTCGCTGCCTTCAGGTCATCAGAAATGATCACCCCAGGTCCCTTTCTTGCTTTGCAACTGTTACTACCTCTCCTTGCAGTTGGTATGTTGCCCCTGGGTTCTTATGCCCAAGTGCATTATTTTGCACTTCTTTACATTAAAACCCAGCTGCCAAGCCCTTGACCATTCTTCCAACTTTTCTAGATCACTTCTCATCTTTTCCACTCCTCCAAGTGATCTACTCTGTTGTAGAGTTTTGTGTCATCTGCGAACAGGCATACTTTCCTTCCAGCACTTCTGCAATGTCACTGATGAAGATATTGAAGAGGACTGGCCTAGTACTGATCCCTGTGGTACTCCACTGGTCACTTTACCTACTCCGGAGTGACTGATGTTTACCACCACCCTCTGACTCCTATTGCCCAGCCAATTTACCACCTACAGCATTTTACTACCTTAGGACCTACTCCTAGGCTTCCCAGCTTGTTTAACAGCCTTCTATGTGGAACATATAACAAACGTAATAACGTATAACAAACAGCACATCTGATCTTGTTGGCTCAGGGAATGGGGTGAGCGTTAGGGTTGAGAACCTCAAGAAAGAACCCAGCAGCTGCTTGGGGTTGGGGTGGGGAGTCAGTGTTGGAAACCCTAACATCACATTACTGTCTTCAATCTGAACCCTAACTGATGCATTAATGCAGTTTTTTTGAAAAGTATATATATAACTATATACATATGTATGTTAAAAATATAAAGGTAATAAAACACAACAAGGTATGCAATTATAGGTCAATAATTATACGCCATGAGGCGCACACACTGAGTGCATTTAAACACCCAAGACATTAATATAGGTTACTCTACCATTTCTGGAGTAAAAGTCTCACTCACTATATATTTAGTTCATTTCTCACAAAGTTGCCTGCTAGTGTTTCGAAGGAAAAAATCCCTCTTCTTCAGGGCAGTTACTGGGCAAATGATTTTCTTAGCAAAGCAAGCAGTATTTTTCATAAATTCAGGGTTTTATATAGGATTAAAAACTTGATTAGCAGTTTTATTTGTAAAAATGCTAACTGGCTTTCAAAATGCATAGCACTTGGCACAGAATGATTAGTACAATTTAAAAAAAAAATACATATTTTTTTTATTAATGCTGTCTACTATGCAATGGACTGAAACAAAAAATGGTTAGCAGTCTACTGCTAACCATTTCTAGAAATGGTTAGCATTACCACCTGTTTTGCATAGTGTTTTGCTATGCTATACTTCTATTTAATACCCTGAAATTCATCCTAATGCCTTGTATGTGTTTTTTTTTTCCTGTCTTGTTGGCATACCCAAAAAGGTCCCATTTCTTCTGTGATCCTTCCCAGCCTCAGCACAGAAAACAACCTGGTGCCCTGTCTACTAACTCACAGGGTATTGGCCCATTCTGTTCGCCCTGAAGAGGAGGGATTTTTTGCTTCAAAATTTGGCAGGCAACTTTAAGGGTACTGTGACCAGTAGTTATTAAATAAAATTGTGAGAAATAAACTAACATATATGGTAAGTGAGTCTATTACTCCAGAAATGGTAGAGATTTAGGTAGGCTTTATCTGGAGAAGACTCCTACTGTGGTTTCTTTGTTATAGGAGGGTAGGCTGAACTGGGTTTCTGCGTGGATCAATATAGGTTGCTTACTTGCAAGCATAGTTCTACTAGTGGAATACAGTTCATATCCACACACTGGTAATTCTGCTGGATACAGCGGAGTCAATGAACCTTTTTAAGCTAAGCTCCTTCCACTACCTGTGGTGGCATGCTCAGGCTCTGCCCCACTGATATCAGATCTGTCACCCGGAAGCAGGAATCTGTGCGTCACTTGCCTGGGGAGGTCGTGCAGCTTGTAAGGATGTGAACTCTATGCCACTAGAAGAACTATGCTTACAGGTGAGCAACCTCCATTTTTACCGTTATGGATACAGTTCACTATCTACACTCTGGCAGACTCGTAGCATTCCTCCAAGGAGGAGTGGTCAAGGTGAGCACCCCCATTTGATGAACAGAGACTGAAAGACTGGGGCCCCAAAAGCAGCATCATGATGATTCAGCACATCAGTGTTGTTGTGGGAGATGAATGTGTATGTGTTTGCCTGGGTTGCAGTCCTGTATATCTCATTAATGGGGATATCCCTGAAAGCAGCCACAGAGGCAGTAGTATGTCTGGTTCAATGAGCCCTCAGCCCCTTGGGCAACTCCTTACCAGTCAACTTACAGTAGAGGTCAATGCAGGATGTGATCCACCTGGAAAATCGTCTGCTTTGCTGCAGGTCTGCCAGACACAGCTTCAGCATATGTGACAAACAGCTAGCAGGCCTCTCCATAAATTCCCGCTGTGTGCTCCTTATAATAGAATATTGCCCTCTGAAGGTCCAATGTGTGAAACTTGCGAACGGTGTCCAAGGTTGTGTTATTAAAATAAACCAGGAGGTTTATCACTTGGTTAAAGTGGAACTCCAACCTGACCTTTGTGAGGAATTGTATGTGGGGGTGAAGGAAGACCTTGTTCTTGTGGAAGATCAGGTAGGGGGACTCCACCAACAGCGTCTGGAATTAACTCACCCTTCTAGTATATGTGACTGCCACTAAGGGTCTTACATGACCAGTGTGAAAGCTCACACTTCTGCATGGACTCAAAGGGACTGCTCTTGCCCATAGCCAGTACCAGCAGCAGGTTCCACAGAGGTGGCTGTTTGCACACCTGAAGAGACAAGTGATCTAGGTCTTTGAAAATGCAGCAGACCACTTTTTCCTGCGCCACTGTCAGCATACCAGCCCTCATCTAGTATGCAAAGATGGCTGCAAGGTACACCTTTAGGGTCACGGCTCGCAGTCAAGACTGTGACAGGAACCAAAGGTAGTGGAGGATTATGGTCAGTGGGCAGGCTACAGGATATGAAAATTACGTACCTACCATAATTCTGATCTTTCTGTGTATCTTCACCATTCATCACCTTTGGATATAGTGGCCAGAGGTCATGACCAAGCGGGAGCTTTTTTTTTTTTAGGATGGGCGGAGTCGACGCACCATCGACGCCACCCTTGAGGCTGACACACTGCGTGGCACTTGTGGGTTGGCCATTAGGTGTGGTCGACCCCACCCTTCCACCAGTTCTGAGTCGCCGCAGAGTAAGGGAAGGTTGGGAGGGAGGAACAGGGGAGTCCAAGGGGCAGATAAAGGAAAGGATATGCAAATTAAAAAGGAGAAATAAATATGAACATACGAAATTTGCCAGCAGATAAAGGCCTAGAGGTCTATCAAGTCTGATCGAATGTGCAGCTAGCACCCCTTATTCTGCAGCTGCCCCTCCCTTCCACCCTTCCCCTTCATTAACCCTCCCCCTTGTCCTGTCCCATCCTCGTTTGAAGCAGTCCACTGTTCTACTGCATACCACTTCAGCAGGTAGCGCATTCCACCCAGCCACCACCCTCTGTAAAAAGTGTCTCCTCATCTCCCTCCTGAACCTTCCTCGCCCAGTCTCATATCATGGCCCTGGTGGCCCTCCCCTCCCTTACTTTGAACAGCCCCTCTGTACCCATCTTGTTTATTCCTTTCATGTATTAAAAGGTTTCAATCATGTCACCCCTGTCTCTTCTCTCCTCCAATGAGTACATGTTCAACTCCTTCAACCTCCTCTCGTATGATAAGTCCCCTAGCCCCTTGATCATCTTTGTCGCTCTGTGCTGCACCCCCTCCAGTAACTTAATGTTCCTCTTCAGATACGGACGCCAGTACTGCACGCAGTACTCCAGGTGTGGTCTAACTAATGACCTATACAGTGGCAGAATCACCTCCTCCCTCCCGAGGATATACCTTTGCAATACAACCCAGCATTTTGTTGGCCTTGCAGCTGCCTTCCTACATTGTGCCGAGTTGTTCATTGACCCTGTAATGAGCACACCCAGATCCTTCTCCTCCTCTGTCTGGGCTAGCTGCACTCCCCCTAGCTGGTAACTCCTCCTTGGGTTCTTCTTCCCAAAATGCAGCACCTTGCACTTTTTGGCATTAAAACCCAGTTGCCAGGTGTCTGACCAGGTTTCAAGCTTTGCCAGATCATCCTGCAACTCCTGCCATCTCCCTAGGTCATCCACCACCACGCCTGTCTTGGTATCATCAGCAAACAGACTGATCTTGCTCTTGAAGTCCCATGATATGTCTGCAATGAATATCCCAAACAACACTGGTCCCAACACCGAGCCCTGACTGAGGAATGAATAAAGCCAGAAAACTAAGGGGATTGGGAGGGGCCCCAATCTCTGGAAGTAGAAAAGGAGGGAAGGAGGGAGGGTTAGGAATTTTATAAGTAAGGATGTGGGGAGGAACATACCCTGGAACCTTGACCTGTCTCCAGACTGTATAGAAACTATAGGGAGTAGCCAGAAGGCTAAACTGCCAGAATTCAAGGCACAGAATCACTGGCAATAACCCCAACATAAGCAGAATCAGCTATTCTGGAAGAAAAGACAGGGATACAGGGAATACCCCCAATCAAATTTTTGGCATCAGAAAACTAGTTTCTTAAATTAAATTGAGGTTGTGTCTAAAGTACAAGGAAATCAAAGGGAATTAAAGTAAAGCTGACAGGAGGAAGGGGAAATAGCAGAAAAGAGGGCAACTACCAACCCCCACCCCCAAAGGTGTGGAACCGAGGCGCTGAGGAAGGAGTGCCCCCCAGCCTGGCCACTCTCCCCCTAGAGAAAAACATCCCACTATGTGCCCAAGGTCACCCCACTCCAGACCAACAGAAAGGAGGGGGGTGAAAGAGAGGGCACAGGGAGGGAGGGAGGGGGACCCAGAGACTGAGGCCCCAGGGGGATGGAGGGTGGGATTGTGATGAATGGTGAAGATACACAGAAAGATCAGACCACAGGAACCTATCATAGGTAGCGAAGTGGGCCTGATGTGCTGAAATAGAGAGCAGCAACCATGCCGAGTAGAAAGTCTTTCTCCCCCAGCAGTCAAAATCCATAGAATCTTGACCTGGGGGCCGGTCACGGTGAGAGGCGCGAAGCCCATCAGGAATGTCCAGCTGTGTCAATCCTGACTGAGGATGAGGCATAGAACCTGAAAACTCCGGGGGAGGGGGGGCACAATACCTCTGGCAGAGATCCCTAGGGCTGGGACTCCGGAAAAGGGTCTCTGCCAGAAACGCAACGACGCCTCCCGAAAGGGAATAGGCCAGGGGGGTCACCACAAGGGTGTCCGCACTGAAATCACCTAAAAAGGCACGCGCAGAGTGCTCTGGATTGTTCTGTGTTGGTGGGGTGATACGCGAGTCCTCCAACATCCTCACGAGGCATCGCTGATACTCTGCGAGATCAGCAGCTGGGGAGATGTGGACAGATGGTTCTTCTCCTCCAGAAGAGGGGGATGAAGAGTCGTAGAACCTCAACAGTTCAGAAGCTGGCTGCTCGGGGTTGAAAAACCTGTCTGTCCTTGGCCCTGATGTAAGAGGGAAATTGAGCAGCCACAGCTCTGAACTGCTCCCAGGAGAAAGGGCCACTAGGACCAAGAATACTTGGGACAGCAGGAGAAGGTGGCAGAGGAGAGGGGACACAGCCAACAACAGGAATCGGCTGTCCTCTGCCTGGGCCAGAGAGCGCACCTGGAACCCCAAGGAAAGAGGGAGCTCTGGAAAACTCAACAGCTGACAGCTGGTCAACCATACTGGAACTGCCTAGGCTGCTCCCTGAAGAATCCCCCCTGTGAGGTGACTGGGGCCAAGAAAGTCCAAAAGGATGGTCCCCTACCTCCAAAGATCAGGGCCCTCTCAAGGAAACTGAAAAGGAAGGGCGGAGATAAACACTATGACTCCTTCCGGAAACTGTGTGGGTCCCAGAAAAGGGTTGCCGTGTTGAACCTCTACCCCTCGGAGTCCGAAAGAGCCCTTCTCCTTGAAAAAGCCAGCCTAGGCAGCTGGCAGCCCTGGTTAGTCCCCAAAGGGACTATCCAGGGAGCAGCACCCTCTCCTCCTGTGGGTGCTCCGACTGGCCCCAAAGTTGCGAGATTCAGGCACACCACCTGAGGGGGGTACCACCACTGAGAGGTCAGAAAACCTTCCGAGGTCAGGCTGCAGGGCAATGGTGGCCTGCACCACCGCCTGCTGGTCAGAAGCCCTGACCCCGGACCTGGGGGCCACTGTCTGCTCCTCAGAGGGGGGGCTGGCTCTGGCCTGTCGAGGACACTACCAAGATATCCACGTGAGCAACCTGTCACAGCGCCATCCCGACCCACGGCACCGCAAGTGGTGCCAAGGCCAGAGATGGTGCCAACAGCCCTGACCACACTCTTGGCACCGCGGACGGCACAGAGGTTGGAAACCCCCACGGCGTCGTGTCGTTGCTCGGTGCCACAAGCAGCACCAGAGCTGGACACGGCACCATGCTCAACCACGGCGCCGCGTTGAGAAACAGACAAGGACAGCGCCGTAGAGCCTCCCATGGTGCCGTCAGCACATCAGCGCAGCGAACGCTGCCAATAGAGACGGTGCCGAGCGACGGACTGGCGCCAATGACGGCACCATCAGGGCCCACGGCACCGCGAATGGCGCTGAGACCCAAGACAGCACTGACAGACAGTGTCGAGGACAGCGCTGACCCAGGCTTCCCAGCCCAGGAGACAACACCAGGGGAGCCTTCACCCTGAAGGGGTGATTGCAAGGCAGTGCCTCCCACCCACCCCCAGGAGGGACTGGGCCTCCTGCACCGCGGAAGGGCTTCTGCAGCGAGGCTACTAGAAGCGAAGCCCCTTCCTCCAGCGGTCCGTACAGAACGGGAGGGAACCCAGAGGAAAGGCCGAGGGGCCGTAGCATGGCCCGTGCCCCGAAAGTCGGCGGAGCTCATTCCACTTTCCACGCGCGTTGTTCGATGACACAACGGTCCATGGAAAAGCAGGCGTCGCACGAATCAATGTCGTGTAGTGGGCCAAGAAACATGAGGCAACGGTCATGCTGGTCGGTGACGGAGTACTTATGGCCGCTCGGGCACCAACGCATAGGGGGCCGTCCCGTCTTCAAAGTTTTCTTGCCCCCCGACTGAGACATGACCTATGGAAAAAACAACCAAAAACAAAACTCTACGTCACTAATAGAAGAAAAGGAACAGTCTTACCAGGAGACGTCGAGTGGTGGTGGACAGCAGAACCAGCAGGAAAATTTTCAATAAGCGGCGTCGACAGACTTGGCGCCGAGAAACGGAAGATAACGGAGCCGAAGGCTTTGGTTGAGTAGCAGGCCTCTTGCTAGTAGAGCTTCTACGAGGTGCAACCTCTATGGTGGGAGACGAAGAACTGGCGGGAGGGCAGGGTCGACCACAAATAACGGCCAACCCGCGAGCGCCACGCAGTGCATCGGCCTCGAGGGCGGCACCCAAAGAGCTCCTGCAAGGTCGTGACCTCCAGCCACTATACCCAAAGGTGATGAATGGTGAAGACTGACACAGATGAGATCAAGAGCCTTCCCTTGGTACCAGAGCTAGAACCTATTCCACTTGAATGTGTATGTTCTGCGAATCCTTTCAGGATGCCTCCACCACATGGAGGATGTCTACTGAGGGGCACAAGGCCTGGAACTCTAGTCGCACAGGAAGCAGGCGAAAGGTGCAGGGACTGAAGGTCCAGATGCAGAACTCCACAGGGACCTGCTACTGAGGCAATCCTGGTACCAGAATAGTCTGGAGCAATCACTGATTATTGTTGCCAGTTTACTCTTTTGTATATCCATTGCATTTGATATTCATATTAGAATTTTGTATGTATGTACTAGCAAATATTAGAGTATTTTTTAAATGTCACATTATGCGTCTATATATATTATGTGTTTTTGTATGTAATTCTTGTATCGCTGAAGTGTCTTCTCAGGTCAAACCTGCAAAAGGGCCATGTGACTCAGTGCTTTGTTCATCCGGTTAACAAAATTTTAAAATAAAAAATAAATATAATCAGCCTGACTGTAGCTCTGACTTTGCTCACTTGGCTTAGCTAGCCTGCATTTGCTTTACTGTCACAGTTATTGCTTCTGAATTATTTAGGTTAAAGTTACCAGTTATTGGTCTCCATTTAAAATGATGTATCCCACCTTTTCCTCTGCCTCCTCCTTCTCCCCTGTCCCTCCCCTTCACCCCTTGTTCCCATTCCTTTCACCTCTTTCTTCCTGACCCATTCCTTCCTTTCCTCCTCTTCCTTCGCTTCCCTTACACCCCCACCAACTTGCTCACCCCTACCTCCCTTTCCTCCAACCTCCCCATCCCCACTATCCATCCAGGTCTCCTCATCCTCTCTAAACCTCAAATTCCTCCACCATGCCTCCCCAAACCCACCCCATCCTCCTACTCCTCTTCCTGTTCCTCCTCATGGTTGATGACGCTGAATCCAACCCTGGCCCCCTCACCCCTTCCACCCCTAAAGGCCTTAGTATCTTCCATATTGACACTAGGAGCCTCCTCCCTAAACTCAAACCCCTCAAATTCTGATCTCTCAGCACTCTCCTGACCTCATGTGTATTTCTGAATCCTCGCTCTCCTCCAAGATACCAGACTCTAGCTTGGCTTGCCCCGACTACTATCTCTTCCAGCAGGACCATGGTGTCACCTTTTATGTCTATCAGAACCTATCTTGTTCCATCATGCTCAGTCTGTGCCCTCCTCTCCTGAGCAACTCCCATCCAAACTCTCCATCCCCTCTACACTTCCCTACTTTGCTACACCTCCCCTAAAAATCACTCCTTTCTCTTTGGTTGACTCCCTCTCAGTTTCTGCTTCCACTGCCTCCAGTGAGCTCCTCCTGGGGAGCTGAACATCAATTGGCTCTCCCTGGCATCCAAGCCCACTTCCCACTGGACCAAGTTCCTAAACTCTACCCAACTTACTATCAAACCCATCCAGCTCAATCCTCATGCCCATGACTACTCCCCTATGGACTGGGTACTTTCTTCACACCCCTACCGTATCACTGTGGCCCAGGTCCTTCCAGTTGCTTGACATTAGTGCCGTCCTAAATAACCTTGCTGCCACTGATTGGTCCCCCACCTACTCTGCCGCTGACACTGACATGACTGCTGACATGACCCTTTGCCTTTCCACTCCAAATATTTTCACATCCTGGACAAGCACGCCCTTCTCAGAAAATCCAGGGTAAAAAGCTCAAATCACCCTTAGATTACATCCGATGTTATAGACTTGTGAAACTCCCAGGATCAAGCTTGGGCCCATTTCAAATTCTACCACTCCCTGCCTGACCTCTTTTCCTACAGGTCACTCAGGAACTCTTGTATGAAGGTTGTCCATGCTGCTAAGGCTCACTACTTCAAATCCAACCTCCAGTCTAACCTTAATTTCCCTACAAAATTCAGAAAGGTTATCCACTCCAACTTTGATATCCCACCCCACCAAGTCCACTCCGTCAGTTCTCCTGGTGGATAACTTACCAATCTCTGACCCACCCTCTATCGCTGCTTACTTTGATGCATATTTTAACACTCTTACACTCCACTCTCCTACCTCTCCCCTGCTCTCCTCTCCCTCACTCACCTGAGGGCTTCTACTACCCTTCCACTTCTCCTCAAGAAACCTTGCTCACTCTTTCCTTACTTAGCCCTGCTGAGCCCAGTCCTGCAACTGCCGTTCCACTCTTTCACCTTCTGAACCTCACTTCACTCAGTGCTTCAGGCCTGGAAGATTGCAAATTTCTGCCTCTGCACAAAGGGAGCAATCCCTCCTCCCCCAACAACTTTTGTCCTATCTCCTTCCTCTCCTCTCCTCTCCCCTCTTGCAAAGCTGGAGAAAACTGTCTACTCCAAGCTTGCTGACTTCCTACAATCCTCCAACTTCCTCTCCCCTGGTTTTTATACAAACCACTTCACCATCTTAATCTTTGCTGCGTGTCACTGATTCCATTCTCACTGGGATGGATCATGAACATAGCACTGCAGCTATATTCATCGATCTGGCCAAAGCCTTCGACTCGGTGTCCCAACCACTCATACTGGACAAGCTTAGCCTTGCCAGCCTCTCAGCTCCCACTGTTGGCTGGTTCCATTCCTATCTCATGGGCCACCAACCATCGGTACAGGTGGGAGGTGCCTCCCCCCCCCCATCTTAGCTGGGGTCCAAGAGGGCTCCATCCTGGGTCTTAGCATTTTCTCAATTTTCAGCTCCAGCAAGATTTCCACAATGTACTCGCCTGGTTCCACACCAACCAACCCCAGGCCAACACTTACTTAGAAAACCATGTCCATGAGCTTTGGCACCAGCCAGAAACTGGCCAAGCTCTCACCCACACCCATCTTCTCTACGCTGGATGGAACCCCTCCTGAAGTAGTTGCCTCCTTAAAGTATATTAGTGTGTAGACAGTAAACTAGACTTCTTTGCCCACACTAATGCCATCTACACCAACCTCCACACCAAACTCTGTGCCCTTTACCACAGTAAGGAATGCCTTTCTCCCCAGGTCTGCCACTGGCTTGTCAGCAAAATGGTTCTCCCGGTTTTCAACTATGCAGATGTGGTCCATGACCCCACCCCCTCATCTTCCCACACCAGTCTGGATACCCTCTGCAATACTTCTTGCTGCTCTGCCACCAACGCACCCTCTCATACTCTTCGCTGCTCCCTCTACACCTTCCTCTCAATCCTCTCTCTCCCTTCGCGTCACCAGTCTCAGCCTGCCTTCATCTCAAAATACTGGCTTGGGTCTCTCCCCCCCTACCTGTCCTCACTCCTCTCTCTCCCATCCCCTCCTCCTCCTCCTCCTACTCCCTCCACTCCAGGGATCCCTGCACCTTCTCCCTTCCCCACTCAAACTCTTCTGTTGGGCAGTCTGCATTCTCCCATCATCTCCCTTCCCTCTGGAACCTGCTCCGCTCCACCCTCTGCTTCTCCCTGGACTACCAGCCCTTAGATACCAGCAAAGGCACTTCGTGCTCGCTTTTGTTCCTGCCAACCCTTCAACTGATCCTCCCCTGCCCCTCCCCCCTCCTGCAAATGCCCCTCACCCCTCATGATTTTGGCTCTTACCAGTGAACTGAAACTGCCCGATTAAACTTCTCTGCACTGCAAAAGCACTGTCACTTTCTCCATTTAGCACTCTGCACTTTATTCAACCCTTGTCTGTCTTGTACGCTGCCCTACAAGCTAGTTTTATGGTCCATCCCTTTGCCATGGTGTTGATCACCTGCTTGTCACGCATTCTGTTATTGCACACTGTAATATGTCATTGTAATCACATTCCATGTCTTGATGTAATTTTGTTGTTCTATACTCTCCCTTCCCCAGTCACAACAGGAAATGAGCCTCAGTTCAGTGTGCCTTTCCTGGTCACCAGTTTTTCCTTAGTCACACCTGGAAATGAGCCTTAGCTCAGTGTGCCTTTCCCAGTTACCAGTTTTTAAATGAATAAACAAAATTAGGATCATCTGCGCTTTTTCCTTCCGAGCCTTGATCACCACTTTATGAATCAAGAGGAAGGGACAAAATGCATGCAGATGGCTAGTATCCAGGGCCAAGAAAAGGCATCTCCCAATAGTGTTCATTCGGAGGGGAGAGGACACAGAACAGCCTCAGTTTTCTGTTTCCCCAGGAGGCAAACAGATCTACCAGAGCGGTGCCCACTGAGAGGACAGCTGGTCAACCATGTCCTGGTGCAGAGAACTTGCGCAACATCTGTTCAACCCAGCTGAGAGCATACACCAGCTGGCTGTTCTCTCCCACAACACAGACTGCCAGGAGATCAGGCTGTGCATCAATGACCATGAGCAGAGAAACTCCTGACACAAAGGAAAAGAATGCATCCCATCCCTTCTTGCTCAGGTAGAATATAGTGGTCACGTTTTCTGCCTAGACCTGAATGACCTAACTTTGAATCAACATAACTAATTCTGTCAAAACAAGGTGCACTGCATGGAGTTCCAGCAGTTTTATATGGCATCGGCACTCCAGGTGTGACCAGAACCCGTGGGTCCTGTGATCTTCCAGGTGAGCTTCCCACCCAATCACAGATGCGTCCATTGTCAGAGCGACAGATGGTTCTGAGGGGGTAAAGGGAATTCTTTCCACCAGGTGCTGTAGACAAGGCTGCTATTTGAAGGCATCCCACAACAGCTGGATCATCTGGACTGACTGATCTAGGTGATCATGGCACTGAGACCACTGGCAACCCAGCTCCCACTGGAGGGAGGGCATTTGCCAGCGTACCCAATGGACTATGCTGGTTGACACTGCCATGTACCCTAGCAGCCAGAGGAAATCCAAAGCTGGGTGTAATTGTCCAACCTGAAATAATAATGCAAAAGAAGTTAAAGCTCAATGACGTGTCTGCAGGAAGGTGGGCCCTGGCTCGAAGGGACACCAGTTCTGCCCCGATTAACTTAATCACTAACATGGGGACCAGTACTGATTTGGAGGGGTTGACCAGGAGACCCAAGTTGTGTAAGATCAGAAGGGCCAGACCCCTGGACCTCTCCACTGGCTCCTTGAGAGACGCCTGCTATGAGCCAGTCATCCAGGTACAGGTACATCCTGACATTCATGTGCTGGGGGAAAGCTACCACCACTGCAAAGCACTTGATGAAGATCCTCGGAGCGGATCTCAGGTCAAAAGGCAAGACCCTGAACTGGTACAGAATCCTGTCTGTCCTGAACCAGATGTAACGGCAGTAGGAAGGATGGACTGGAATGTGGAAGAATGTATTCTGGAGGTCTAGAGAGCAAAACAACTTCTCTTACTCCAAGGACAGTATAATCTGGAAAACAGCGAGCATAAGTAACTCTGTTTTTTTTTGCATGAGTTTGTCAAGGTTGTGAAACTCTAGTATGGGAGGCTAGCCCCCATTCAATTTTGCACCAGGAAGTACAGGGATATGGATCCCTGTGCAGACGAAACATCCAGGACCCACTCCTTGGCCTCCCATGCTAGGAGCTGAACAATCTCATTCCTGAGTGTGTGCAGCATGACCTTGGGTACCTTGGACGCTCTAGGAACCTGGAGTAGGTATGGTGAGACAGCCTCAAAGTCCAGAGGCAACCCTGTGCCCACAACTTCTAAAATACAAGTGTCCGTGGTAATGGCGGACCACTGTGGCAAGAAGTAAATGAGCCAATCCTCGACCGGGAGCTGGAACAAGGACTGTACGGGAGGGGGAATGGCACCCTGCAATCCATCACTTAGCAGCTCTGGAGGGGAACTATGCCCCACACCCATCTTGTCTGATGGACGAACATCTGCTTCAGACACCAATGCTGAAATTGGCCCTGCTGGGGCTGCTGCTGAACCTACTGTGGCTGGAACCTTTGTGGTAGAAAGGACTTTTGCTTGGCCATGGCTAGCTTAGGGTCCTTCTGGGACAAAACCACAGAGATGAGGGTGGTTTGGACTTCTCAATATGGGTAAAATGTTCTTCTACCCCAGGACCACAGAAGTCGGTGTTCAAGAAAGGCACATCGTGCAGCTTGTGCTGGGTGTCCGACGTGAAGGTGGACAACCTCAGCTAGGCAGTACGGCACATGGACATGGCAGCAGCCACTCAACATGCCTGGGAGTCAGGTTCAAGGCTGTCTGGAGCTGGTGCTTAGCGAGTATACAACCTTGGCCTTGAACAGCTTCAGCAGGGACTTGCTTGTTGTCCAAAAGCAAGGGTAAGAGTTCCCCAATGAAGCTGACCAAGGAATGGCCAAAATGCACCACCATCATGGCATAGCTGGCCTGCCAGAAACCCAAAGAGGTGACCATGCAGGTCTTCTTGGCCACATGTTCCAACTTCTTTGACTTGTCGGGAAGTTAAGCTCCTTGGTTGAGGTGGAGCACCAACACAACCATCAGGAGGAATTTCACGTGGGGGCAAAGGACAACCTTGTCCTTGTGGAAAATCAGGTAGGGAGACTCCACCAAGAGCACCACAAACTCACACACCCTTCTGTCAGTCGTGATTGCCACCAAGAAGCCGGTCTTCCACAACCAACGTGAAAGCTCACACTTATGCATGGACTCGTATGGCTTGCCTATAAGCATATCTCTTGTACTGGTTTGAGAACCTCTACCCAATTTAATGAGTCACCACATAAATAGTAAAATCTTCTTTATACTTTTTATGTGGTGACTCATTAAATTGGGTAGAGATTCTCAAACCAGTACAAGAGACATTCTGATTCTGGATATATCTGAGTCACTCCCCTACGTCTATTTACTTCAGTACCAAGACCAAAAGGTGGTGATAACTATACTGGTTTTGTGCACTCTGTTGCCTGTGAGCATAGCCAGTACCAACAGTAGCCCCCACAGAGGCACTGGTTCGCACACCTTTGTCCTGCACCATTGTCAGCATTCCACAGCCTGCACCTGGTATGCAGATGGCTGCCAGGTGCACCATTAGTGTCGGAGCTCGCAGTCAGACTGTGACAGGAACCAAACGTAGTGGAGGATTATGGCCGCTGACAACAGGATCAAGATCCTTCCCTTGGTACCAGATCGAGAACCTCTTCCACTTCTATCTCAAACAGACAAGAAATACATTGTCAGAAAATTAGCCTCTAAGAGTTGAACGGTGCATAAAAAACGTTTGGAGTTCTGAAGGCTAAGGAGACACACACACACACACACACACACACACACACACCTGTGGTGGGTATAAGCAGAGACAAATAGATCCTACTATCTGTACTGTACCTGCAAGTAGACATACAGAAAAAAAACACTTATTTCCATGGACACCCAATATAAATGTTTATTTCCATGTATATATGTCATTTATTTAGACAATCAACAGTAGATGTTTATATCATCAACACATGCTTGTGTTGTATTAACAACAAAAAAAAGTACTTACCATAGCAATATTGTTTCTTCCAAGGGATCCCGCATTATGCTTACTAATGCTGTAAGTCCAATAGGTGAAGCTGCCCCAGTGTCAGGTTTGGAATATCGAATGTCATTTGAACTGCTGCCCTCTAGGTGTCACCGTCAACCACATCATAACATCAGATCTTTCAAAGTCCAGATCAAGAAGCCCACCCACTCAATATTCTAAGCTATCCTATGCTAACCAAACAAACAAACAGAGCAAGAACTAAAATGAACATGGCTCAGAGAGCCAAGTAGGACAGCCCAACAAAGCAGTCATAAAAAAAGTTGTGATTTGTGAATGAACAACAGGAATACTCATGCAATTAAATAAAAGAGGAACACCAAGTGATTATTAAGGAACCTTTTCCTGGTTCTGGAAGGGGAGGCTGGGTGGAAGATTTAAGTATAATAAGAGATCTTTTAGAAGAAACAATATTACTATGGTAATTTTTTCTTCAAGCCCCAGGAATCCCTTATTATGCTTACTAATGCAGACTACAAAGCTGGGTACAGAACCTACATGGGGAAAAGGTTCTGCAAAACAGCAGTGCCAAACCTGGCATCTCTTCTGTACTGTACATCCAGACAGTAATGTTTTGTAAAGGTGTAGAATGTCTTCCATGTAACCGCTTTACAGATCTCTAGCAAGGCAATATCCCAGACTGCTGCCACAGAGGCAGCAGTACCATGTGTGAAGTGAGCCCTAAGACTCTGAAGTGGCTGTTTGCCAGCTTTAGAATAGCAGAACCGAATGCATGTGACAATCCAGCCAGCAACAGTCCTCTTTGAGGCTCGACTCTCCTTCCTCACTTCACCATAGGTGAGGAACAGCTGAGTGTGGGAAAACATATGGTCCTTGGTGCGCTCCAGATAGCATTCCAGAGGCCTCTTGACCAGAGACCTCTTGACATCCAGACTGTGTAGCTTTTGCTTGCCAGTACTGGAATGCTCTGTAAAGAACACCGAAAGGGTGATGGACTGGTTCAGGTGGCAGTCGGATACCACTTCGGAAAGGAATTTTCTGCTGGTACAATGGATTCCACTTAAGTGCACATTGAATAAGTGCACTTTCCTGATATGTGCACAGTTTTCCTCTTTCTCGATTTTTTTACTAGTAACATAGTACAAAAAAATCTGTTAAGTGCACATTTCGGCTAAATGCAGTTTCACAGTTCGCCAACACATCTCTCCCTAGGTAGTTAGCACTTCTTAAGTGCACAGGTGATTCTAAGCAGTTGTGAAGCAGCATTTAACACCCTATATCACTCAGCTGACACTGAAAAGTTGCAAACAGACTAAGATCATTTCCTTTTTCATTTCCATGAACACTACAAATAATCAGGATATATCTATATATAACATATATATATTTTATAGTATTGTGCTTCAATAAGTTATTTATCAATGCTGCACAGTAGCACATTTTAACATTTTTAGTATATTGCTGTGATAAATAAATGTGGAATGCCATTACAGTGTCAGGACTCAGTTAATTTCTTTATGTTGCATTATAAACATAGGAATCCGGATAAATGCACATTCCACTTAAATGTACATTATCTTGCTGCAAACTGAGTGTGCATTTAAGCAAATTCCACTGTACTAAGGACTACCTTGTCTCGGTGGAAGATGATGAAGTTTGGGTCCATGCAGAGGGCCTGTAACATGCACACCCTTCTGGCCAAAGTGATGGCTACCAGGAAGACTGTCTTCCATGTGACATACTTCAAATCCACATGGCCACTGGCTCAAAAGGAGGTTCCATGAGCTTGGCTATAGAGACGTTTAGATCCCATGAAGGGACACGCTCCCTAACTGGAGAACACAGGTGCAGGAAACCCTTAAAGAACCGCTTGAAAATGTGGTGAGGTGCCACTGTTTTCTACTTATCCGCTGATGCATAGGTAGAAATAGCTGCCAAGTGAACCCTTAGGGTAACAGGTCTGAGACCTAAGGTTTGCAGGTGCAGAAGGTAGTCCAAGAGTGTAGGCAGATCAGCCTTAAGGGGGCTGAGATGTTTAGAGGCACACCATAATGAAAACCTTTTCCAGTTGGATGTGCACGTTTTCCGAGTAGCTGGTTTCCGTGACAGTTTTAGGACATGAAGAACCTGTTCCAAGAAATGGTAGTCAGAATATTCTAGCTCAAGAACCAGGCTTTGAGCAGCAGGGACTCTAAGTTTAGGAAGATTATTCTGCCCTGAGACGCTGTCATCAGGTTGTGCCTCAAAGGAAGGGTTATGGGTTTCCTGACAGAGCCACTAGATGGAATTACCAATGCTGTCTGGCCCAGTCCACAGCTATCACAATCATAGTTGCAGACTGAGCTCTCAGATTCAGGAGAACTCGTAACAACAGAGGGAATTGGGGGGAGGAGGCATACAGCAACTTCCACATCCAATCCAAACACAAAGCCTCCATGGGAATCGTACCCACTGCCAAAGGCCTGCAACAGTAGACAGGGAGCTGAAAATTGCCTCTGGAAGTGAACAGATCTATTTGTGGTGTGCTCCATCTCCTGAAGATGGTGGCTAGCACTTGCCCGTTCAGTGACCATTCGTGATGAGCTTGGCTGATCCTGCTGAGGTAGTCCACCAGGAAATTGTCCTTTCGTGACAGGTGGACTGCTGTCAAGTGCAGCTCCAGTGAATATGCTAGACTCCAGAGTTTCATAGCTTCTGTGCACAGCTTTGAGGACCTTGTGCCTCCCTGCTTGTTGATGTAGTACATGATGGTGATGCTGTCTGTTCTGATCTGTACAGAGTGGCCCTTGACTTATGGCGCGAATGACTGAAGAGCCAGAAAACTGCTCTCAGATTCAGTAGATTTATGTGCTCCCTGGAGTTCCATTAAGACCATATCCCATTCACAGTGAGGTCTCCTAGGTGAGCACCCCAGCCCAACATGGAAGCATCTGAAGTCAGGATGACTGTAGGGGCCCGTGCCTGAAAAGGTACCCCTTTTCTGAGGTCTTCCTCGTCTTTCCACCACTCAAAGGCTTGTAACAGGGTCCTTATGACTGGCATAGCTTGGATAAGGGCTGACACTTTTGGGACCAGTGGGCTCCCAAGTGGAACTGAATGTCCCTTATTTGAAATCTTTCTCCTGGAACCACCACCGTGATGGATGCCATATGTCCTAGCAGCTGAAGGAATTGTCTTGCTGGTCTGGGTTGATCTATGGCAAAGTTTTTTTTTTTTTTTTTGCATTGTTTCTTTATCCCCATACATGCTCTGGGACCCGCCACTCCTTCGGGCCATCATGGTCACCGACAACCCCTACTACTCCCTTGAGCTTCCTTACCTCATATTGCAGCCTTTCCCAGGGTAACCCGGTATAACCCTTCGTTGGTGGTCCCTCTCCTCAGGGAAGGCACCAGGTGGGGGATCCATCACACTAATTGGGCCCCAGAGGCACTGTTGAGGTGGACATGGCCCGCCGGAGTTTGGTGTTGGTGGACGGCAGCAACATCCAACCGATTCGGGCGGTTTCCACTTTTCTGGTGCTTCCCTATTGCAAACTCTCATGCAGTGCTCGGTCTCACGGGCCGCTGCAAGTGATCGCGACCCTACTACCACCCAGGAGAGAGAGTCATGGACGCCAATCCTCTCCTCCCCTGCTGACCCTCAGTGCCCCCCGAGTCCGTTCCAACCCAGGTCACCAGCGTGGTGCGAGGTAAGGCATCAGCGCCTCAGCCCTCTGCGCCACCAGGCTGGCTGGCAAAAGATTTTGCCATGTCTACAAGGTTTCTCACCCTTTCCCAGCGTAGGAAAGCTATCCCCCGCAGTGCATCCAGTTCTGCGCCTATGAAGTCCAGTATTTGTACTGGGTCTGTCTGAACTTTTGCACATTTATAAGGAATCCTATTCTCTCCAGAGTGTGATGAGTGAGAAGGAGTGAGTATTTGGCCTGCTGATGTGATTTTTCTACAACCAGCCAGTTGTCTAGGTAAAGAAAAACTCTCACCCCCTTTCTCCTTAGATGTGCTGCTGCTACGGCCAAGCACTTTGTAAATACTCTGGAAGTGGATGATGGGCCGAAAGCAAGACCTGTGAACTGGTAGTGACCTGAGGGAAGTCTGAACCACAGGTATGTTCTGTGACTGGGCCTGACTAGGATGTGAAATTATGCATCCTTCAGGTCCAGGGATGCTAACCAATCCTCCTGCTGAAGGGATGGTATAACCATGGACAGAGTGAGCATCTTAAATTTGAATTTTTTCTGATGCTCGTTTAAGAATCTGAGGTCCAGAATGGGTAGCCATTCCCCAATTTTCTTTTTTTGTGAGTACCTTGAATAAAGGCCCTTCCCCCACTGGGATGGGGTACTTTTTTCTGCTGTGTTTACCAGTAGGAATTTCTTGACCTCAGTTCTAGCAGAATTTTCTCTGCTGGAGTGGGGGGACAAAAATGTCTGTGTACCAATAGTTTTGGAAACATTCTGAAGTTTAAAGTAAGGCTTTGGCTTACTACTTCCAAGTCTCACTTGTCCGTGGTGATGTTTTCCCACTCCTGAAAGAAATGAGGCAGCCTTCCCCCTACTGGCACCGAGGTGACAACCTGGACATACACATCACGGGTTCTGTTTAGGCTGAGCCTGATCAGACTTTCGGGATGCTCTTCGTTCTCTGCCCCTGTAGTAACCTCTCGAGTGAGAGTATTCATAGAGCATGGTGTAGTAGGGTCTTGTGTAGTGACCGCTACCCCGGCTGCCCCTTCCCTGAGGCCTGTAAGATGTAGAAGCCTTTGAGCTGGCCCAGTGGTGCTGGAGGTTGAGGCGCTGGTTGCTACACCTCGCACCATGCCGGTGACCCGGGTTCGGCAGGGGAGAAGAGAGGATCGAGCATCTGGAGGACTGCTCTCCTCTTTTGGGGAAGAGAAGACTAGTCATCCCGTTCACTGACTGCCCTCTGGAGGTGGCTGGAGGACAGTACGAGTTAGGAGGCTTGATCCGATGTCCTCATGTCGGAAGGGGGAAGGGGGGAAGAGGGCAAAAATGGAGGAAAATGAGCCTGGCCGGCTCTATGATGGTCCGCCACTCTCGAGGGATGTTTCCTGTATTAGTTCTCTGGGAGGGGGGAGAAGCCGGTAACCTACTCCTGGCCCTGCTGTGGGGAGGGGGGCAATCTGAAGGGAAACTACTGGGGACCACAAGAATGGGAGCAGTGGGACCAGAAAGGGAATCCCCCCGTCAGGAGGGTTGAAGCAGCTTGCCAGGGCTCCAGAGGATAAAGAGATAATAGAAAAGGGAAAAAAAAAAAAAAAAGACATAAAGCCTTTCCCTTCTCTGTATTGCTTTTGTAGGTGGTTTTATACTTCTGAACCTTTTTCATGTAAGCCTCCATTTTGTCGCCAAAGAGAGAGTTACTCTCACATGTACTTGAAAAGTTTCACCAGGAAAGGCATACTGAGCTACAATAGCTCATTTCAAGATGCATCCTGGGGGAGAAGGGAAAGGGGATACATTTGAATAAGAGATCAAAGTAAAATATACATCGATTTAAGCATGGGAAATCCATGGCCTTTGTCTGAGCATCGTGAGACAAATTAGTTGTCCTTACCCATGCAAATCTCCTAAGGGAGATGGCATGGGTCGTGGACCCGGAAGCAGTTTCATTATTGTCCACAGCCATGTGGTACTGGTGATTGGTGGCCTCCAAGGCAGTTCTAGCAGTGTCTGCTATGTCCTGGGCCTGGTCCCCTGGTATTTGCTCACACTGGGCCAGTACCGCATTCCAGAGGGCTTTCTGGTACTAGACTGTGCAGGCCACATATGCAGCTTATCTCAGAAGCAGGGAGGCCATCGTATACATTTTGTTCCCCATACTGACCAGCCATCCGGAATCTGTGTCTGGAAGCTGGGGAGAGAGGGGGGATCCTGGCCTTGATGTCTATCCAGCTGGTACTTTCTACCCATTTTCTGGTCCACCCTAGTGACAGATGTGGAGGATTGAAGCAGTTGGCAGGTTGTTCTCTTTAGTGCCCTGTGCACTGGTAAGAGCAGACTTTTAGTGGGGTTTATCCCCATCATGTTCAAGTGGTCAGCCTCCTCTTCTTCCTCACCTGTCTCTTGAATGGGAAGAGCCAGAGTATTTACTATCTGCCTCACAAAGGCATAATGAGATGGATAATCCTCCTGCTCCCATGGAAGGCATCCAAAATCCTGACAGGGAGAACCCTCTGATTCTATGATTCCTCCTTCATCCTCAGGTTCCTTGTAGCACAAATCGTCACCACTGTCCCCCGGGGCAGAGGTTGAGGAGGAACCGGTAAGGCTGTCAGTGCTCTCATGGCTTGGAAAACCTGGAAGAACAGTAAAACCCTTGATATGCGATCTTGCAAGGGCACTGTAGCCTGGTTCACTGGCATCTCTTTTTGTTTTTCATCATGAGAGACAGTGATCTTTTTTATATTTTGCTTATGTGTATCCATTTGCGTCTCCTTCTGCTGAAAGGAGTTGCTTTTGTCACTTTGATTTGTATGTTTTCCACTGGCATCTCCTTTTGCCTTTTGGCAGGAGGGGCAGTACATTTCTTTAGTCTGTGCTTTAAACTGTCCACTGGAGTGTCTCATTTTGCTTCTCAGCAGAAGGGGTAGTGGAATGTTTCAATTTCTGCTTCTTCTAAGAAGGGACAGATCCAGGGACCAGCTCTGTGGTTCACTTCTGACCTTCAGAGGGGTCCCTAGAGGTTCTGTGGGTGCTAACCTGTGAAGGCCTTCTCCCACACCCTGAGGGAACAGAGGGGTAGAGAGAGAAGACATTATACACCACAAACAGCAATAAGACAGTAACTGGTTAAACAATCTGTTGCAGTGCACAATATCACTGGCCTAAAGGGCTCCCAATGTAAGTAAAATGGAGCCTATGTTGATAAAGAGTACCCTTTCCCCTAAGAAGGGAAAAACACTGCTAACTCTGACAGGACCCCTTTTTCTTTTTGTTTAAATTCAATATGTCATGAAAAACTAAATAAGTAGCAACAGGAAAAAACTTTCACCTAAAGAGGAGATGCTGCTGACATGCACATGGGTCTCTGAAACGGGAACTGCTGAGTGGCAATTTGCTCAGCCTGTGGTGGCCATTTCGAATAAGGTTAAACACACAATGTTTTGAGTCATATATGCACTAAAGGACTGAGTGAAGAAAACAGAGCAGTCTAAAAAAGCAACCAGGTAATAAAGAAATGCACTGCCCTCACTCATAGCTCCCCAAGTCACAAAGATGAAGGCCCGGACTTAACACCCAATTAAAGAAATGTTAATGTACAGCATGTTTTAAAAGTCAGAAGAGTTTAACAGGCAGCTTATTTTGTGTCTAGGCAGATTTTTTTTTTGAATGCAAGAAACTTTTGGAGGTTTACCAAATTCAATGACTGAGTAGGGTCTGATGGCCGTGTTTATCCTCTTTGTTTCGTAAGAAGTAATGAACTCCCTCTGCAGTTCATCCAAGAAACAGAATGCCAAAACGTTGGGATAATTCTCAGTGCAGATCATCATGTAGCTTACTCCAAGGGAACTGATAAAACTAGAAAAAAAGAGGAATGATATCATTTTAAAAGCGATTTAATAAATCATAATGCTGGATGGCAGGGTTTTAAATAATTGATTAGCAGTTTTTTTCTTGGGACAATACTAACTGTACAGAAAGCATTTATATAGGTTCTCTAGAAGTGTTTTACGTTTGTTAAACACAGCGAGGCAAGTGCTATGCATTTTTCACGATGTTTTAGAACTTTTATGAGCAAAACGCTAATCAATTTTTAGAGTTCAATAAAACCCTGCTGGATGCTGGAACATTTGTAATTAAATAAATCTAGCTATTTAAGTTTAGTTACTTCAAATCTGTAGGCAAATTATGGCAAACAGCAACCTCAGTCCAATTATAAACATCAGGTCCAGATCCCCAAAGAACCCTCTTGTAGTTGCCTTTAGATGTGAATCAGCCAACTCATTTCTCTGTACTTCATAGTCAATTCAGTGGTATATAGACTGAGCATAGAAGGCTGATGCACACATTCAAAGTTCAGAAATATTAGGTGTCCTACAGAGCTATTTAAATCGTTAGGGCCTGAGCTAACAGTACTGTGATGAAGGAATGACCTTAGGGTCCATCTTGTCTGCCCCGCCTACTACACTGCAATGACTATATTCAATTTGAGTATGACACACACATTTAAGCTTAATAGCCGGAATGTTACCCCTACTCATGCTTTGTTACCCATATTATTATAAGGCAACACTATTTCAAGACATCTGATTGGTTGCCAGAGTTCTAGCAGTGTTAAAGAGCAACAGAAGCCTTCAAGAGAACTTTAACAAAACATAATACTTGGACACAGTTCTGCTAGTATTCCACATTAGTGCTGCATTTCTCATCACCATTTTTTTTTTTATTTAGGTCATTTGCATAAAAATAGGATCTTTGCTCCTGAAGAGTTAATCTATTCCTGTTGCTTTCTCCCCTACCTGAGGTCATAATACAGTGGTTGTGGCATCACAGTTACTCCCATGGCAACAGATTGTGATGTCACAACAGAGGACTATGATGAAGTAGGGAGTAAGCTATGCAGACAGAGGAACTCTAAGGGATAAAGATCATCTATTCATGCAAATGTCCTAAGTAATAAATAATGGGGAGGAAACTTCTATACCATATATGTGGAATGCAATCTGAACTGTGCCAAAATATCTTGTTTTTCAAAGTTTTCTTTGAGGCGTCAGCAGTTCTTTAACCCACGTCACCCTACCATGTAGAGCCAACTCTCAGCGTATTTTTTTTTCCCATATTCATTAATGAAGTCCCAGCTGTTGTCCATAGACTTTCACTATTAATGTAAAAAAAAGTCCCAGTCACCGATCACATCCTACAACCCTCAAAGCATATAGTGTGACACTCACCAGTCACATCTATTTATAATGTACAACAATTAAAGAAAGGGGAAAAATTTGTGCTGTGTGTTGTAAATGAGCCCCTTTCCAACCCGGCACAGCACTACTGCAGATACAGTCTTTGCCCGTGCCCCATTCCCTGATCGCTTTCCCAGACCAGCCAGCATAATGAATCATTTGAATGGGATAGACATAAGGCAATTCTGGGGGGTAGGAAGAAGTAGGCTGTTGGTTAACTAGGATCTGCAGCTTATCCAATAGGTAGGGAAATGAGCAGACTAGGTGGGCCAAGCAGTCCTTATCTGCCATCAAAGTCTATTGTTTTTATGTTTAATACCAGTGTGCAAGCCGCCAGTAGTGCTGATTAAGTGTGGGAAAAAAAGTTAATGTAACCCCCCTGTTCCCTGGGGTTACTACAATCCAATTAGAGCCAGTGGTAGGCAGGGAAGGCAGCTAGTGATTATCCAGTAAATGGATTTTCACTCTGTCCCTCTCTGTTGTTGGTTTCAGCCGAGAGCTGGAGAGGTGATGTCATTTAGAACTCTCACAGCAACATAAGCCACACAGTAGTAGTTGTGAGTGGGTAGCTTTAGAATTCTGTAGTCAGTCTGCACCAGTGCAATGGTGTGTACCAGTTTTTCTCGTCCTAGTGGAGGACAACCTTTCCAGCTTTAGTGAACTGGTGGAAACCAACTTCAGGGATCCCTGTTCTTTATCCCAGTTTGGGATGAAGCAGTCTGCAAGGATTTCAGAGGCAACCCCCTGATCCAACCCAGAACTTTGTGAAGCTGCCTTTTGGTGAAGATCTGTGAGTAACTTTTGTTTCAGGTTTGCCCAGGAGTACCTGCTGTTTGGTTTTAAGTTGAATTTCTCTGATAAAGGGATCCTGTCACCATGGAAGTTTTAAAAGTTGGCTGATCACAGTGGAGTCCAGTATGTGACCTGCCATGGGTGCAGAACCTTTATTTTCAACACCCCGTAGGTGTTTTGCTGATATTAAGTGTGAGACACATTTCAAGAAAGCATCAACAGTGACATTTTTGATAAATGTAAGGTGTATTACTGAAGGGATGGCCGAGCATGAACTTGAAACAAAGATGGAAGACCCCCAATCTGGAGTAACCAGTTCAGCACTCCGGGTTCTGAAGGGTACTGTGTTTTTCTGTCAGTGCATGTGACCAATGCCTGAAGAATTTCTACCCCAGGAGCTTATCCTATGCAATATGGGAACCGTCCAAGTACTGGCCGTGTGCCATGTCGAAGGAGTCTGGTGCATCTACCAGTGACTAGTTCCACAATTCCAGAGTTTATCTTATGCTAAATGGGAAGCTGGAGTTCTGTACTTCAGATGTCTGCAGTTACCCTGTGTGTAAACCCTTGGGGGTCCATCTTTGCTTTGTGTTATTCCAACTTTGTTTTAGAATAAAGCCACACTCTAGAATCCCAACCTGGTATGGACATTCCTGTTATTGCTTCCCGTGTGGTGTTACTTAAGATACCCCGTCCAGAAATGCAAACCTAGCATAGCCCTTAGCAAATGTTCCCTCTCCAGGACCTGGGTTTTGGCATTTGGTCCATGTGTGTGTCTTATAACCACATGAAATCTGTATTTCTTCTACATCTACATATCAATCTTAAGTGGTGCTTTGTACCCCCACCCCTCTCTTTTCCCCTACACTATGGGAGGTGTGCCTGCTAGTTAAATAAGGGGCTAGCGGGGGAATTACATAAAGTTATGTTGATTAACGTAACAGCACCCCATGTAGCTCATATCTGTATCACACACCTCCATTAGTAAAATTTTACATCTTAAAACAAAATACAATCACACCACACAACTAGCACAGCCCAGAGCATGTGCATTCCTATTCGCTTTTCTGAAGTATTCTGTTATCTATGGGCTTTAAAAGTGGCTGTCATCCTATTCTAGAGTATCTCATTTTAAATCCAAAATGAGCATTACAAGTGATACTTTTATCCATTTTAAAATTTATACTTTGACTAGGCGCATGCACACAAGTGTTGATTTGGCATGCAAATCAAATTAACGCTTGTGCACATGTACGTAATCAAAGTCTTGTTTTAAAATCTTCGAAAGTATCATTTAAACTATTCATTTTGGATTTATAATTAGATACCCCAGTACATAATAACAGCCACTTTCAAACCCCATAAATAGTAGAGACTGTTTCTAACCTGGGAATGCACAAGTTTGCAGCTCTAGATAGATGCAGGTTCACAACCACTTGGAAGCAAGTGTAGAAGGACTATTTAACATAAAAATAGCCAGTTTTGGATAAAATACAACCACCAAGTGAGAAAAGTTGACCTTTTTGAATCTAAATTATAATAACAGCAATAAGGTATGGACAGGGGTTAGATTAACAATATGGCACTTGGCTGCACCTCATGCCATACTACGCCCCACTGGCCGATTAACAGCCTGTCTAACCCCTGTCCATACCTAATTACCTAATTGCTTAAATGCCACTCTCCTTTAGGAAGCTGGCTTATCCAGCTTTTGAAAGCCTAGTCAGTGATCAGGCATATTTATCCTAGTCTTGAGACCCTTGGCTCTACCTGGCACGTTATTATTCGCAAGCTGGGTCTCAAAGAGGCCCTTCCTTACTCCCTCTGGCTTACCACCTGAACGTCATACCAGCCAAGCTAGACCCTAAGTTTAGGCTCTGGTTCCAACAAGGTCTTGGCCTCCCACTACAGTTCTTTACCCCAGTTGGCTTTAGACCATTTCAAGATTCTGGCTATAGCCAATTTCCAAATTTTCTAGATACCACAAATTATGGCACACTGGTCAATTTAGATATTTTCAAAACTGTACCTATCTTTTATCTTTGATCCTCCGCTGGACTTTCCTCCTGTTTCACAGATGACTGGTATTCTGCAGGGCTGTGGTATTTCAGATTGTTATAAAGCCTTAATATCTACAACACCTAAGACTACTTTATTAGCTCACAGGAAATGGGCTCAGGAACTGAATAGTCCTATTTCAGTACCACAGTGACAAAGCTACTGCATGCATGCACAGAAGGTGACATCTTCATCAGAATGGACAGAATTGGAAGCATTTCTTCACTTTTTTATTTCCCTGATCATCCAAGTTCACAGGAGCACTGCCTCTACTCCGTGCTGCTGGAGAGGATGTGATCAGCTCGAGGCACACACACACATATACTATCAAAGCATAAATTAATTTTGGAACTCTTTTGCTAACCAACATAATTTTTATTAGCAACCAGCCAGGTTTGAGGAGCAATTATGTTAAATGCTTATTTTTATCTATAAGATGCAGTCTAGAAGAATGCGACTGCATAGAAAAGTGTCAAAATTGCAGAAACAATTTCTGCAATTCTGTACTTGTTACCTCAACTGCAGGACAACAGTACCACAATTTGGAAACTTTTGCTCAATGTGGCAGCTCAGCTGAATAGCAACTTCTGCTAATCAAGGCTGCACTTGATCAGCAAACAGTGTTTGTCGGGTAGCAAACTGCTATGCAAACCTTTATGCCTTTCCTATACACGTGTCCAGTCAGTCTATCAGATCTCAAGAAGAAACGGTCCCTAATTTTTTTCCAGCCCCTCACTTTGTCAGCTTTTCTTTTTATACTGCTGCAGTATCTAACCTGGTGTAAAAAGATAAGGTGGTGAAATATTTGTTAGGCATCTTTTTAACAGCAGCTAAGAAATGCATAATATGCCACTGGCTATCCTCTATCATCCCTTCTCTGGCAGAACAGCGGACTCACGTTTATCACATAAACAGAATGGAGATGATTACATTTGCTTTACAAAATAACAACTAGGCAGGGAATGCTGGACCTGATCAGGTTGCTATATAGTGCAGAACTAGATTCCCGTCCTCCCATATGGTAACCTTGCAAACTTTTGTATAAAAATCTGATAAACTAAGTGCACTAAGCTGTCCACAATCAGACTATTGCCACCAAATATACTCTCAAAAACTGACGCAGAATTACTCTGTATCACGTAGAAATGAAAGCAGAGATCAAGTAAGTCACCAATATAAATATACCAGAGTGTTCAGCTTTTTAACGCTATTAATTTTTTTTTTTTTTATTAATGTAGAAGCATGGCACTTCACTTGAAAGCATATATATGGCAGACTCTGTAATGTCAGCAAATGACTGCGATAGTTAACTTGGCAAGATACTGCTGACTCCTGCTCTCCTTGAACCAAAATTAAATATATAACAAAAAAAAAAACACACAGAAAGTCTGACTAGTGCTAGATTTCCATAACCTCATTGGGTGGGCTAGTCTACATGTTAACTACCTCTGTTTAGTGTACTGCATTTTTATTTTTTGGTTAATTGTTTGTCCCTTCACCAGAGAAGCCTACCTCAGCATCTGGCCACCACCCAGACCCATCACACTTCTCTGGTGCTAACCTGTCCTCGTGCAGTCCACAGGGAATCCAGCCTTGTGTTGAATCCCATTGGGAGGCTTGACAGGAAATTACCCTGCTTCAGTCCTTCAAGCTCGGAAGACAGCAGCCAGCCAAAGTGCTGGGTCCCAGGTATGCCTGCGCCATGGTGTTGTACTCCTGCTGTTTCCTCTTGATTTCACTTAGCCCCTGGGATGCAGGTGCCGACAGTTCCATGAAACACATGTGCACACAACTGTGCTGCCATCCTCCGAAGTCAGACTATAACATCCCTCCCATGAGCTCCTCCATCTGCACTATCATCTATAGTCACTCAGATGGCAGTACTGCAGCTTAGAAAGCTGCCCTCCCTGAAGCAGAGGAGAGCCCTGTGACAGATTTAATCCTCCCCTCCCCAGATGGCCCCCAACATCACACACACACACACACACTGGCTGGCACAGGGGATCAGAGAAGAGGAAAAGGATTTATTAAAGTATGGGAGAAGAGAAGCTGTAAACATCAGATTGTAAGGATCAAGAAGGATGGAGGGTTGGCAAAAAAGGGGACGGAGAAGGCAGAAGCACTCAATGAGTACTTCTGTTCAGTGTTTACCAGGGAGAGGGATGGACCTAAGCCCCAGAGGAAAGGTGGAGTGGGCATGAAGGAATGGATGAGAGATCTCAGCGAGCAGGGTGTTGGAGGGCCGTAGGTCCCTGTAGCTGGATAAGGCACCAGGGTCAGACGACGTGCATCCAAGGGTCCTGAAGGAGTTGGCGGAGGTCCTGGCAGGACCTCTAGCAGACTTGTTTAACACCTCCCTGAGGACTGGGTGCATGCCCCAGGACTGGAGGATGGCACATGTGGTGCCCTTCCGTAAGAGTGGGCCAAAGGATGAACCAGGTAACTACAAACTGGTCAGCCTTACCTCCATCGTGGAGAAGCTAATGGGGACCATCCTTAAAGAGAGGTTGGTGATTTTTCTGGAAGAGAATGGTCTCCAGGACAACAGGCAACATGGGTTTGTCTCGGGCAGATCCTGCCAGACAAATCTGGTTGACTTTTTTGACTGGGTGACAAGGGCACTTGATGGGGGCCATGCAGTGGATGTCCTGTATTTGGACTTCAGCAAGGCCTTCGACTTGGTGCCACATGGAAGGTTGACTAGTAAAATGAGAAACCTGGGAGCAGGGGAGAAACTGGTTGGATGGGTTAGGAGCTGGCTGTAGGACAGACAGCAGAGGGTAGTTGTAGAGGGAGAACTCTCGACTCCCAGAGCTGTAACCACTGGGGTTCCACTAGGACCAGTGCTATTTAACATCTTCATTGCCGACATATCAGATGGGATTAAGAGTAAGATCAGCCTTTTTGAAAAAGACACAAAGATCGGGGCGGAGGTGAATAATGTGGAAGGGGGACAGGTACTCCAAGGGGATCTGGCAAGACTTGAGCACTGGTCAGACACACAGCAGTTGGGGTTCAATGCTAAAAAGTGCAAAGACATGCACTTGGGAGCCAGGAACCCTGGGAATTGCAGTTATCCACTTCACTGGAGGAGAAGGATCTGGGGGTACTAGTCACAGGGGACATGAATCACTCAGCACAGTGCAGGGTGGCGGCCAAGGCTAATAACGTGCTGGGGTGCACTGATAGGGGATTCACCTCTAGAAGACAGGAAGTAATTCTGCCACTGTACAGGTCACTGGTGATACTTCATTTGGGGTACTGTGTGCAGTTCTGGTGCCCCATTTAAAGAAGGACATCAAACTACTGGAGGGGTCCAGAGCAGGGGGACTAAGATGATCCTTGGGTTGGGGGACAAGCCATATCAGGAAAGACTGGGGGAGCTCAACATGTATTCCCTGGAGGACAGAAAAGAGAAAGGGGATATGACTGAGACCTTCAAATACTTAAAGTTCATGGATAGGGTTAGTACTGAGGGCATGCTTAGATTAAAGGGAGGGGAGGGACACAAGGGGCCACAGTCAAACTGGAGGGTGAAAGATTCAGGAGGGAAATGAGGAGGCACTACTTCATGGAAAGGGTGGTAGCGAGGTGGAATGCACTCACAGAGGAGGTGATATCACTGAAATCTGTGGACCGTTTTAAGAGAGGGTGGGACAGGGTCAAAGGTAAGGTCAAAACTGGAGGAAGCTGGGGAGGGGGGAGTTAACAGAAGGGAGCGATCAATCAGATGGATGGGCAAGGGGTGGGGGCAGCGGTAGTAGACTAGACTGGGAACTGTGCAGTCGAGCAGACTTGACAGACCGTATGGCCTGTATCTGCTGGCATTTACGTATGTTCGCATCAGTCTCATTCCCAAACCCGGGTCACCAGTGTCGCGAGCAGTAAAGGGGAATTATAATTTCATTACCAGTAATTCCAGTTGTGTGTAGGCTCTGGCCATGGGCAGGCAGTAGTTGGTGTGGACTGTCTTCCCCTCTCATCTGGGACAGATTGAAAAGTCAGATTGTAAGAACACACCCCCATCCCATCACACTCAGCTGACCCTTCTGTCCATTCCCCGAGGAAGGCTCATCCAGACACCGACACATACATGAGCTTTGTTCGGTCCAGGGCCAACAGGTTGCTACTGCCACAATTTTGTTATACTTTATAACTAGCACTTTGTTATTTTGCTTTGTGCAATAAAAGCTTTATACCTTGACTCTGCCTGGAGTGACCACTTTTTTGTTTGACTGTGTAGTCAATGTTGAGTGGAGCACCCGCTGAGCAAATGCAGTGTACCTTTGCCTGTAGTTTACTTTTGATTATGTCTACGCTCCAGCCATGGCACAAAAAAGAAATAAGGCAGCAGGAGCAGATGGGTTGCTGGCCGAGGTTTTTCTTCATGATCCAGAGTTCTGGGCATCTCTGTGTGCACTAATTTTTTCGGCAGTAAGTAATCATCTAATTTTGCCACAGAATTGGAATAGAGAGATTATTATCCCACTATTCAAAAAGGGGGGGACAAGCAGGACCCAAAATGTTACAGGCACATTACGTTATTGCCTGTGGTTCAGAAAATCTATTCAAGATTAATTTTAGATAGGTTATTGGTATGGGTGGAAGAAAATGCATTATTATCAAAATTTCAGTGTGGTTTAAAAAAAAAAAAAAGAACATAGCACTCTTGACTTGGTATTCATTCTAAACTACTTGGTAGACAAATATGTGCATTCTAAAAAAGGAACTTTATACGTTACCTTTTTGGATACAAGGGCAGCCTTTGATTCAGTCAACAGACTTAAATTGTTGGAGGCATTGGCAGAGCTAAATATTGACCGAGAACTTCTGGCTATTCTAAAGCTACTACACCAAGATACTACAGCAGAAGTGAGATATGGGAGAGATGGTGCACTATCCAGGGAACTGAGCATAAATCGTGGGGTAAAACAGGGTTGCCTGCTGGCCCTGTTACTAGTTAATCTGTACACTGAGAAATTGGTTATCAATATCAGCAGTATTGATATTTTTTGCACCATCTGTAAATAATGAAGAAATTAAACTATTACTCTATGCAGATGATGCTGTTATCTCCCGAACTCCATTGGGTCTCAGAAGATAAATGAGAATGTCCTGAATTCATTAAAAGAAATGGACCTAGAGCTAAATGTAGAAAAATCAAAAATTCTAGTAACTGAGAAAGAAAAAAAAAAAAACACCAGAAAAATCTTGGAAGATTGATGGGCATCAATTTGAGGTGGTGAAGGAATTTAAATACTTGGGGTTAAAAATTGATAAAAACATGTCCTGGAACATGCATTTAGCAACAGTTAAATATAACTCCTATAAAACAATGGGGGCGACTAGAAATGTTGCACACAAACTTGCAAAAAATTCCTTCATTGCCATGAAAAACATGTTTGAGGCTAAACTGATGAGCCAACTGCTTTACAGCAGTGAAATATGGGGCTTATATTTAGAAAAAGCTAACACAGAAAGTATCCAAAATCAATTTATAAGCTCTATATTAAATCTACATCGAGACTGCCCCACGTGCTTCCTTAGACCGGAATCTGGTATGTCTCCCATTAAAACAAGAACGATGATCAGAGCAGTTAAATATTGGGGTAGGGTGATGAAAATGAGTAATAAAAGGCTCCCAAAGATCTGTTGGGAGGAATTTTTGAATAAATCCCTTGGGTTAAGTCAGAACAAATCCTGGTTTTACAGGTTAAATATGATGCTAAAGAAGATAGGATGTAAGGACCATGGTGCCGATCAGCATTAGAAAATCCAGAAGTATATGTGAGTGAGGTGATGGAAAGACTAAAAGATGTCTCCATACAACAGGACTTAAGCAGCATTCACGAGCCGGATGCTAATGGTCTTTATTCATGCATTAAAACTCATTGGGGACAGGAAAATTACCTGATAAAATGTGAGAATAGTGTACACAGCAATATCCTGAGCAAAATGAGGTTAGCATGCCTTGGCAATATATATTACAATTTGAATAAGTGTTATTATAAGAAATTCAGAGGGACGTGCAACTGTTCTAATAAATCAGATTTAGAAATTATGCATGTGTCCTTCAAGTACAAATAATGGGCAGCCCAGAGGGGAAGAAACCTTCTTCCCCTGGTTCCACTGCATTCTGTTTCCCAAGGAATAGATTATAAAAAGTACTTACTGAAATTAGACTCTGTGAAATTGACGTTTGGGGTGGCTAAATTTTGTCTAACCTGAAAGAAAAATTCTGTATGTTTTTATGCGAAAGTCCTTGTGATGTGTCTTTGTACAAACTGTTGGGCCCAGGGATTATTTAAGCATTTTTGTATAAATTCTGTATGATGATTGTGCAATAATGTATTTTTATGATATTTATGGAATGTGACAAACTGTAGTTTTTATACATTTCTGTTTGAATAAAAGAACTTTGACAGCCATGGGACAGACTGAAAAGGCAGAGTGTGAGGACACCTCCTATCACATCACACTCAGTTGATCATTTTGTCCAAGTTTGTAGGCTAAAACCTGTAACACTATGTGAAATAGCATAAGCATCAGCAACATTAGCCTAACTACTCAACTAACCCCTGAACTAAGGAACTATATAAAATATAGAACAGAGGACGTAAATCACAAGGCATACGGCACTAAAACCCAGGAGGGCCTGCCTACCCATGGATGAAGCCTACACACAACCGGAATTATAAGCTAAGAAATTTTAACTCCCCTTTGTGTGCTGGCTCCTATGGGCAGCAGTAGTTGCTGTGGCACCTAATAAGCAGTAGTCTCGAATTGAGAGGATCAATGCTGTACAACGGCACTCAACATATGTCTGCTGAAAGCAGCTTTCACAGAGCTAAGCATGTTCAGGTGATAATGCTTAGTGAAAATACAGACAGAGATCCATGTAGTAGCCTTGCAAATGTCTTCCAGGGACACAGAAACATGCTCGGTGTAAGATGCAGCCACAGCTCTAGTGGAGTGAGTTTTAAGGCCAGGCATAATAACCAGTAGGTCCTGACATTTGTAAGCCAGTCTAATAGCTGCACAGAGTCACTTTGCTAGTGTACTTCTGACCGGAGCCACACCTTTCTTCCTTGGCCCATGCAGAAGAACGAAAAATCAATCAGTGCTACAGATGGATTCGGTGCACTTCAAATAAATCTTGAGAGCCCTTTTCACATCAAGAAAACGGAGGTGCTTATCCTTCACAGTCTTGGGGCCTGAACTAAAGGAAGCCAGTGCAAACTCTTGTTACTTAGCCACTTTGGGACTAAAGGATGGCACTGTGTGGAGAAAGAACAGTTGCTTACTGTAACAGTAGATTCTCAAGAGAGACCCCTCCATTAGGCCACACCTTTGTAACTGTAAGCCGTCTGTGTCAGGACTACTCAGAAACATTTGCTAGCTGGCAGCCGCCATGCTGACGTAACATCGGCACTTATATAATCATGGGCAGCTCCACTTCTCCTTAGTTCCCCACTAGAAAGCTCGAAGGGCCACAGTCCGTGAGGAACCAGGAGAAAAATAAAACAGTGCCAGGCACACAGGGAGAGGAATGGAACTGGAATGTAACACCCTAAACCACAGATAGACATCTCCAACCCTGTCTGGAAGTAGAAAATAGCCAGCCAGTAGTACAGAAAAAGGGGGAAAGGATGGTGGGTGTGCTGTGGCTCAATGGCAGAGATTCTTCCGAAGATCTACCGCAGTTAATAAACTGTTCTATCTTCATTCAGGATATCTCCTCCCTTATACCTTTAGAACGATTTCCAATCAATATCCAAGTGACCTGGGAGGATGGCAAAGGCATAAAGTATTCCGCTCATTCTACAAGACTGTACAAAAAAGGAGAAAAAAAACACACACACACACAAAAAAAAAAACCCTCTGCATGCCCCCTAGTGAAGGGCAGTTGTAGTGTAGGGAAAACAGAAAGGTACCCCAAACATGTCTGCAGATCAGCAGAGTAGAAGCCCTGCAATGTATGGAAAGGGGCAGGTATCATAGAAGACATGCTACACAAAGCAGTGGAAAAGCACCACACCAGGGAAGAACTAGTAACACCACTGACTACCCTTTTTAATAAATCATGGGACGATGGGGTGGTACCTGAGGACTGGAGGAGGGTGGATGAGATTCCCCTTCACAAAAGTGGGAGCAAGACAGAGGCAGGAAACTACAGACCTGTCAGTTTGACCTCAGTGGTAGGGAAAATGATGGAATCACTTCTGAAGGAAAGAATTGTTGAGTACCTAGAGGCCAGTGGGGCACAGGACCCAAGGCAGCATGGATTCACAGCGGAAAGGTCATGTCAGACAAATCTAATTGATTTCTTTGACTGGGTGACCAAAGCAGTAGACCAGGGAGGGGCTGTGGACATGGCCTACCTACACTTTAGCAAGGCATTTGACACAGTCCCGCACAAAAGATTAATAAACAAATTAGCCAGCCTGGGAGTGGGTCCTAGGGTGGTAGCCTGGGTAAAACACTGGTTGGACAACAGGACACAGCGGGTAATAGTAAATGGAGTCCACAGTGAAGAAAGGAGGGTTACTAGTGGGGTACCACAGGGTTCAGTACTAGGGCCGTTCCTTTTTAATGTCTTTATAAGTGACATTGCAGAGTGACTGGAAGGGAAAGTATGTCTCTTTGCAGATGACACAAAGATCTGCAACAGGGTTGATACCTGGTGGGGTGGAAAGGATGAAACGGGTCTTGGCAAGGTTGGAGGAATGGTCAAATGTATGGCAGCTTACATTCAATGCAAAAAAGTGCAAAGTAATGCACCTGGGAAACAAAAACCCAGTGGAAGAGTACACAGTGGGGGGTGAAATACTGACAACAACAAAAATGGAAAGGGACCTGGGGGTAGTCATATCAGACGACCTAAAGGTGTGCCAGCAATGTGAGAAGGCAGTAAGGAGGGCTGGGGGGATGCTGGGATGCATAGGGAGAGGCATCACCAGTAGAAAACAGGAAGTTTTCGGCCCTCTGTACAGACAGTTGGTAAGACCACATCTGGAGTACTGTGTACAGTGCTGGAGACCCCATCTCCGCAAAGACATAGACAGGGTGGAGGCTGTCCATAGGAGGGCAACCAAAATGATGCAGGGTCTGCATCAGAAGACATATGAAGAAAGACTAAAGGAACTAAAGACGTATAGCCTCGAGGAAAGGAGGGAGAGGGGGGACATGATAGAAACTTTCAAATACCTCAAGGAATCAACAAAATCCAAGAGAGTAGCATCTTTCAGAAAAAGAGATGTGCAAAAACAAGGGGGCACAATTTGAAGATAGAGGGGGGATAGCTCAGAGGTAATGTGAGGAAGTATTTCTTCACAGAGAGGTTGTGGATACATGGAACAGCCTTCCTGAGGAAGTTGTAGAGTCAAAAACAGTAGGGAAATTCAAGAATGCATGGGACAGACATAAGGCAATTCTAGTGGGGGGGTAGGAGGAAGTAGGCTGTTGGTTAACTAGGATCTGCAGCTTATCCGTTAGGTAGGGAAATGGGCAGACTTGATGGGCCAAGCAGTCCTTATCTGCCGTCAAATTCTATCTTTCTGTGTTTCACCACCGCCAAGAAACAAACAGTGGGGTGAGGTGTGGGTCCACATGTCACAAATGGGCAGGAAGCAGAAAAGGACAGGATACCCAGATTTGCCTATGATGGTAAAGAAAAACAAGGCCTGGTCCAAGGCGTCATCATCCATGGCCCACTGAAGAGAACCAAAGGCATGGCTGAAGCTTGACCCGTACATAATACAGACCCCTAATTAAACCAAAAGGGTATCATATGCATCAAGTACAGGTAACAGAGCAGACAGAAGGTACAGCCCAGATCTCATGATATTAGAAAAACAAGAAGTAAGGATGTGAGATAGTACTAGGCACCACGAAGCAGCTACCAAAAAGGCACAGAGCCCAGGAAAATCAACGTCAGACTGACAGCAAAGCCTGAATAGTAGTCATGGCAGATTTCCATAGGCTATACTGATGTTTCTTCATATAAGGATGCAGAGGCATAAGTTCTTTTGCCCATAACATCCCGCATTCTGGATTCCCCATCAGGAGGAAAAGTACTCATGACTCTAGGGACTCTGGAGCAATTAGCAGCAGCCAAGACTAACACAGAATCCGTTTCTGGCTGGGAAGCATAATAAGCCTGAACAGACTGAGCAGGGTACTGTTTACCATCCTTTTTAGGGACTGCAGGCAAGGTGTTAGGCCTTTGCCATGCAGCAAAGGTAGTGTCCCCCAGTGCAGGATATACAGAAGGCACCACTACAGAAGATGCTGCTGTAACCTCAAAAAACTCCATTAAATTTCATTTAATGGAGTGGTCTTCTTCACCTTCAAAACCCATGAAATCTTGGATTTGTCTGATGAAGACCTGGAATAAGGGATCCTCAGGAGGAAATCACAGAATACTCACTGCAAGAAGTGAGGGTAGAGATAGAAGGTAGCCTCCCCCCCACACACACACACACTTCACAAGGCTCTTCATCCCATTCCCCATCCTCTAAATCCTCCTCCATGTTTAGCAGACCAAGATAATATTCCACTTCATCATTTGGAATGATGGAAACTGATGGAGCCTCCAACTGAGGCAGCAGCTACAATGAAGGAACAGCAGGTGTGCCTTTCTTACCCCAGGAGTCCTTTAGCATCAGTAATTTTAGCAGTTAGCTGGCTAGGTGCAACTGCCCCGGAGGTGTGCCTTTAAGAGAATTTAAATGAGCTTAGGCAATAGCCAATCAGAAAACAGGAAGGGTAGTGAGCCGAGTGAGAGCTGCTGAAGGCTTCAGAATTTTTTCTCCGCTGGACTAAGCAACATTGCCCCTGAGGTGTCTCTCAACTTTCCTTGCTGACAGCCTCCTAGTGGTTATCTGGGTAAAGTTTTCCTCATACTTCTTTTTTAATAGTGTGATGAGTGCAAATTTTACAAATTTGTTAGCGCCGCAGTAATTTTTTTATTTTTAGTGCAACCGTGCTATTTTGACTTTATTTTTACCGTGACTGTTCATTTTAAATGTTTAATTTATCGTGGGTGCTTAATTTCGACAGTTCCTCTCTTTTCTGACCAAATTCTTGTGGGAACTGTTGAATTAGGGACAGTTGCCTTGTTTTTTTTACCTCAGACCTCACTGGTTTTACTGCGAGGCACTCCACTGGAGTTCAAATCTTAACAGTGCCTGGGGGTCTCTCTTAGGATTGGCATATTAAGAAAAAAACCTTCAAATTCAGTTTTTATGGTGGGTCAAGCAACATCTAGGAGATCCTCCACTAACTATTTCATTTTCTTCTCATCTGACTGTAAGCAAGTGTCTGACATTTCAGTGTGCTTGCCTGTTTGCAGTGCATGCTATTCAGGAAGTGCCTTCAAGTGCAGGGCTCATAAAAGAGCTACATTTGTTCCCTGTCTGCCCAGTTGTCACCTCTAACTTCACACCAGTAAATTGGAAGGTTATTTCTGGGAAGGGTAAACAATGGCATCTTAATTAACACCTTCATTTTTCTGAAACCCTCAGACTTTCAGACAGGCACCACATCATGGTTGCCTCCTGTCCCAGTGTGGACTGTATACTCTGCGTTATCTGCTAATTCAATTTTATTCAGAGGCAGTACTTTTTCAGTCATTTTGAATGCTCACGTACTTGTAAAACAGATTATGTTAAATCATTCACTATTTTACTGGCATGTTCAGGTTACAAACAAGTTCTGATGTCATGCAGACCTTTGTTTGTATACCAGTGAATCTGAGAGGTGTAAAGTAGGGCTATTAAGACCATTTGCAGCAAATCAACCTAATCCTTCCCAGGCTGCATTGTGAGTACGGTTTTTGACTGCTGTGATAGGGAATACTTTTATACCTTTATATGCTCATGATTTTTCTTTTAGGGTCTGTCCTATATTCTAATATGTGTTACCCCTTTTGTTGTTAAATTAATAATCTAATATTTTATTCCATTTCTAGCAATCACCCCTCTCTCCTCAGTAGCTATTGCTGTCAATTTTCATACTGCCTGGATATTCCAGGAACACCATTCCAGGCAATTCAGGATGAACAGCACATAATAGTGTGGCTAATGTCATGCTAAGCCACAGAAATGAGAAAAGGAAAAGAGTGAGCAGTAGCTGATGAGGTGAAAGGAACACAATCTAGATTTGATGGCACTGCAAATTTAGGTAATTTATCAAACATATTTTTTTTTTAACCAGGAGAGACACACTAAGCTGTAGCTTGTTTACAGGAGCAACCTGGGAGCACAAGGAAGTTAAGTAACTTGCTTAGAATCACACAGTATACCAGTGGGGGCTGTGGGATTCAAACCCAGGTCTCTAGGTTTGCAGCTCAGAGCCTTAAACCAGTGTACTATACTGCCTCCACACATAACACGCATCACAAATCATGCTATCTGCTATGTATGACTGACATGGAATACAATGGGGTATGTAACAGCACAGAATAGATCCTATCACTTTTAAAAACTTCCCCTGACATTACAAATAACTTTGGAGTAGGAGCAATGGGAAGAACAGTAGTACATCTTACAATGGCAGATGATGTTCGTAATTACATTTCATCCACCTTTACTGGTGTATTTTATTTATTGTGAGACTTTTAACAGAAAAGGCCACCTGATCCAAAATAGCCAGTTGTCAGAGGTGTCCTTGTAGTCACTCAATGTGTGAGCTAAGCTGTGTGTACACAGGATGCAAAGTCACCTGAACCCCCCTCTCTAACCCCACCCAATGTTAACACACACTGAAATTTAATAGAATTTAAATCAAACAAACCAAAAATAATAATCATGATGTAATTCAAATAAGTTGTACACAATGCAATATCAGCAGCAATTCTGAATAAATCAAGTGAGTCAGAGTCCCAGCGATGCCCTCATCAGTCTTATAAGGGGTAGGGTTAGGGGTGGAGTTTGGGGGTGTGGTTTAGTAATCGGTTTTCATTTCATCCAAAGGTGGCAACCCTACTCCAGATCCGGGCCAAAAATAAAGCTTCCAAATATGAAGTTCTTCACAAATTATAAAATAATAGAAGTGACGAAGGAAGGAAGCTTTATTAAGCCACTGATGAAGTGGCTAAAAAGGAACTCTGTCTAGACATAAATGGGCGATTATCTAGATTAGGGGACACATAGTGCCCCTGTTTTGGAATTCAGCGGATTACGGCACTAGGTCCTCCACACGGCGTCAGTTAGCTCCGCCCCCATTCACACGTCAGTTCTCCCGGCCCCCAAACACACGTCTTGCAATCAGCCAAATCCGATTTCTCCATGCCCATTAAATTTATTATATATTCTTAGATATTTTATATATTTATTTATATAGTCGTAGATATGATTTCAACGCGTTATTGAACTGACTCAATTGCAAAAACAGTCATTTAAATACAGTTTTCTCCATGCCAACCAACTACAATCTCTGGGAAAGTAGAGGGATAGCGTTGCTGCCAGGGCTCGATGCAAAGGAAGGGCTGTTTCAATATCTTATACCTTATGTTTGTTCTGTGAAACAAACCCCCACCAGGTCCAGGAATGTATTAGTATGAGAGGCGATAAATTATGCTGTTCCTAGTAAAATAAATAACTACACATTTCATTTTCGAGTAGCGACTGCCTTATGTTTGTTCTGAGAAAGGCCTTCCGCTTCTACACTTCAAGAACTAGGAATGAGCTGAAAAATTATGCTGTTACTAGTAAAATAATTAAATAACAACACATTTCGATAGCCTCATGTTTGTATTGTGGGGCGGATAAATCAGTGACTGCAACGCGCATGCGTCAGAGCCACTCGCCGGGCGCACTTCGCTTCCCCAGGTGTGTCTCTAAAGTAAATAAATGCCCATAAATGCTCCCATTGCTCCTGGTAAAGCCAATAGAGAGACAACAGGCAGCTTAAAGCATACACAAAGAAAAAAATTACTCACCTTAGTAATTATGTTTTTTCTAGTGGAATCTTGCTGTATTCTGACAAGTGCAGTTAACCCCAGCCTTTAAACTGCCCCGGAGAACAATGGGTTAACTTTTCTATGCAGGGCATAGAATGTTGATCTTGAGCTCAGTTGATGTCTCTGCCTGTTGTATTTTGAACTGCAACCGTCAGATCTTTACGAGCAAAACTTACTAATTGTTCTGTGTAGAAACTGTAAAATTTTTAGTAGCCAACTGGCAGAAAAATAATCTTTTGGGTTCTCAAAGGAAGACTCGAGTCAGAAAACCCAAAACACAAAAAACAATAGAATTGAAATAACATATCACCCCATGAGTAACAGAGGGTTTAAAGGGGCACCCCTGGGGTGCCAACACTGCGCCTGCTCACCCACATCCCAAAAAATCCAGGTTCTGAGAGGGGAGGCGGTGGGAGGTCAGAATACAGCAAGACTCCACTAGAAGAAACATAATTACTAAGGTGAATAATTTTTTCCTCAAACAACATGAAGTCTTGTATTCTGTCAAGTGCAGACTACCAAGCAGTACCTCCATGGAGGAGGGACAGAACCTGCTTTGGGAATAGGCTCTGAAGTACTGCTGTGCCAAACCGAGCATCACTCCTAGCCTGGATATCCAGAGAGTAATGCTTGGTAAAGGTTTGGACTGTTTTCCAGGTGGCTGCTTGACAAATTTCTAAGAGAGGGATATCCCTGGCAGCAGCCAGGGAAGCAGCTGTACCTCTTGTGGAATGAGCCCTCAGGCTTGAGGGTGGAGTTTTTCCCAGTTTTTCATAGCAGAATTATATACAAGACACAATCCACCTGGCAATAGATCTCTTGGTGGCAGGTTTGCCATTTCCCACTTCTCCATAAGTGAGGAACAACTGGAGGGAGTCAAACGTGTGACCCTTGGTACGCTCTATGTAGTAGCTAAGGGCTCTTTTAACATCTAAACTTTGTAGCCTCCTCTCTCCCCTGAGGAAGAAAGATCAGTGAAGAAAACAGGGAGAGACATAGACTGATTCTGGTGGAAATCTGAAACCACTGTAGGCAAGAACTTTCTGTTAGTTCTAAGGACCACTTTATCTCTGTGAAAAGAGATTAAATCAGGTTCCACTGACAGAGCTTGCAATTCACTGATACGTCTAGCAGAAGTAATGGCTACCAAAAACACAGTTTTCCAAGTCAAGTACTTAAGCTCTGCCGAGGACAAAGGCTCAAAAGGGGGTTGCATAAGCTGAGCAATGCAAACATTAACATCCCAAGCAGGAGCAGGATCCCTAAAGGAGGGGACTGGTGTGAAGCAATCCCTTAAAAAACTTACAGAATACAGGGTGGGATGACAGTGAGGAAGACTTGCCTACTGACAGGAAAGCAGAAACAGCAGACAACTGTACCCTGAGTGTAGCTGCTCTGAGGCCCAGGCTACTAAGATCTACCATATAATCCAGAACTGTAGGCAATTCAGCAGTATATGGGGAGATATGCCTCTTGGAACACCAAATGCTGAATCTCTTCCATTTGGAGTTATAAGTCTTTCTGGTGGAAGGCTTTCGAGAAGTTTTGAGAACATCAAGAACTCCCCGAGACAGATGCAAATCTGCAAACTCTAACTCTTCAAAAGCCATGCCTTGAGATTGAGAGACTGAAGACTGGGGTACCAAATCCTCTCGAGTGGAGGTTAACAGGTTGTAATTCCTGGGAAGAGACAGGGGAAGATGGACTGCTAGGGACAGCAACAAGGGGTACCATGGTTGCCTGCCCCAGTGTGGAGAAATCAGAATCACTTTGTAAGGTTGTGACCTTATCTTGACTAGAACTTTGAACCGGGGAGCATACAGAAATTTCCGCTCCCAGTTCAGAATCAGAGCATCCAGGGGACTGCAACAAAAGACAGGAAGTTGGTGATTGTCTGGGGCTGCAAAAGATCCATCTCTGGAGTGCCCCATCTTGAGAAAATCACCTTCAACACCAGGGATCCAGAGCCCATTCATGTGATGGCCCTGAGATATTCTGCTCAGTGCATCTGCTAGGACATTGTCCTTTCCTGGAAGGTGAACTGCTATCAGAGAGGTTTGCAGGGAATAAGCCAGGGGCCACAACTTCATTGCTTCTGTGCACAAGGCCATAGACTGAGTGCCTCCTTGCTTGTTGATGTACCACATGGTGGTGGTGGTGGTGGTGTCTGTTCTGACCTGAACCACCTTGTTCTGTACTGACTGGGAAAAAGTTTGCAGTGCCAGAAACACTGCCCTGAGTTCCAAGAGATTGATGTGTAGAAGAGATTCCTGAGGCAGCCACAGTCCCTGGGGGGTGAGGTCCCCCAAATGGGCTCCCCAGCCCAGCAGGGAAGCATCTGTGGTAAGGACCACTGAATGAGACTGAGTGGCAAATGGAACCCCTTGCCTCAAATTGTCCTGATCCTGCCATCACTGCAGGGCTTGGATCAGAGTTCGAGTCACTGGGATTAGTTTGGTAAGCGAATCCTTTCTTTGGGACCAAAAAGCTGTTAAGTGGAACTGAATGTCCCTCATCTGGACTCTTGCACCTTGGACCACGGCTGTAGAAGCTGCCATGTGGCCCAAGAGCTGAAGGAAATGCCTTGCTGGTCGAGACACCTGAAGGCTGAATGAAGAAGCCAGCTCCATGAGAGCTCTTGCCCTTTCCAGGGGAAGGAAGGCTCTTGCTTTTACCGTATTCACCTCTGCCCCTATGAAGGTGAGGAGCTGCACTGGTTCGAGAACTGACTTTGGTAGGTTGAGAAGAAATCCTAAAGAAGTGAGCACTTGCTGGGTCACTTGCAGGTCTGACTTGACTTGGTCTGGGGACTGGCCCACTATGAGCCAGTCGTCCAAATATGGAAAAATGGAAATCTTTTGTCTTCTTAGGAAGGCAACAACTACTGCCAGGCACTTTGTGAAAACTCTTGGAGCTGAGGTTAGGCCAAAGGGCACTGCTCTGAACTGATAGTGGCCTGAGGGCAACTCGAACCTGAGGTACTTTCTGTGGGAGCACCTGATGGGAATGTGAAAGTAGGAATCTTTGAGGTCCAGGGAGGCTAGCCAGTCCCCTGGCCTCAGAGAGGGAAGGATAATTCCCAGAGTTATCATCTTGAACTTTGGCTTTAAAAGATGTTTGTTCAGATATCTTAAGTCCAGGATGGGTTGCCACTCTCCTGTCTTTTTGGGGGTCAGGAAGTACCTGGAGTACAGTCCTTCGCCCCAGTGTAGGGTAGGTACTCTCTCTATAGCTCTTAAAGCTAGGAGAAGAAACCTCTGCCTCTAGGGCATGGGTTTCTGAAAGATTTGCAGGTGGAAAAGATCTGGCTCTCATCTTTGGAAATTTTTTGAAGCTGAGAACCAGTCCCTGGCTTACTACTTCCAGGACCCACTTGTCTGCTGTAATAGACATCCAGTCCTGGACAAAGTAAGCCAGCCTGCCCCCTACTGGGATAGAAGAGTTGACCCGGGCAGACCCATCAGGGTGTCTGCTTGGCAGGGGCTTTAGGCTGAGGGGTGGATGCAGGCCTGCTCATCCCCCTTCTGCCTCTCCCTCTGAAGAACTCCCTCTGCAAAAAGGAAGAAGAGGTGAGAGTCAATATTCATCAGAATCACCCTTGACCTCACCAAACACCTAACGGTGGGCTGCCTGTACAACCCTCCCAAGGCTGCCCCCCCAGGCCCCAGAGACACTAGCCAAGGCAGTGGCTGAGAACACCCCCTCCGAGCTGTTAATACTTGGAGACTTTAACTGGACTCCTAACACCAAGCTAGCCCTCAAAGCTACACTCCTGGACATCAGTCTTTCCCAGGACATCTCTGACACTACTAGGCACAACGCCAGAACTGGAAACCATTAGACCCTTGACTAGGTACTGGCATCTAATCCCTCAAACATTCAAGTGGCCGGAACCATGGCAAACACCGCGAGTGACCACTCTCCAATCTTCTGTGTTTGGAAGAACAGGGTGCCCAGGGGTCCGCCACGATGCCTCATAGCCAGAGACTACTCTAAGTTCTCTGCAGCGTCCTTCCAGGAGCACCTGGGCAACATGGACATGACCCAGTCCGGTTTCTCCCAAGCCAAGACGATGCCCTGGAATACTTCCAAAACTCCTTCATTTCTGCGGCCAACCTCCACGCCCCAATAAAGAAACTGAGAACAAAAGACTGCTGCTACAAGTGGATCACTCCCAAGTTAAAATCCATAATGATAATGAAGCACGTCTTCACAGAGAGGGTGGTGGATACTTGGAATGCACTGCCAGAAGAGGTTATCTGGTTGAAGACAGTGGGCAGCTTTAAGAGAGGCTAGGATAGGCATGGGGGAAGGCAAGGATCATGGGTAGGGAGGATGGGAGGAGTTGGGAGGGAGGGCAGGGACATTAGCTCAAGCTGTGGACCCTGCAATATGAGCAGACTTGAGAGACCAAATGGCCTTCTTCTGCTGGCTTCTTCGTATGTTTGTATGTATAAAACAGGACAAGGCCTGGAAAAAACACAAGAAGTCAGCCCTCCCTGAGGATCTTGTAACTTATAGGACCCTTAGAAACCAGTGCAAACACACTGCGAAGGACACAAAGCAGCAGTATGTCAAGAAACTCCAACAGGCTAACCTGTCTGAGCCTAGGGCCTTCTGGTCACGCATCAATGCCTTGATAAAAGGTAATAAACCAACCCAAGGCCATATAGACTGCAATGGTCAAACTCTCAGCAATACTCAAGAAGTCGCTGCTGCCTTTAACCGGTTCTTCACTGATCTCGAAGAATATAAGGCAAACCTCCCCCTTCCCAGTATCCATGACCAACCTAGCCCCAAGAACCCAAGTTTACCACACCCACTCTTTCACCCACAGATGGTACGACCAAAAGAAGCACTTCTCCTTCTAAAGTCCATTAAAGTTAAAGGCTCAGCCGGGCCAGACAGCCTTGATCCGAGGCTATTTAAGGCAGCCACCCCAGCCATTGTACTGTTAGTCACATGGCTCATCAACAGGTCCCTGCTGCAAGGAACAGTACCCAATACGTGGAAGCAGGCTTATATGGTACCGGTCCACAAGGGAGCCTATAGGAAACTACAGGCCCATATCCCTCTTATGCATCCTCTCAAAAATACAGGAAAGGCTGGTCTACTGCCAACTCCTAGACTACCTGGAGGCAAATCAGCTGCTAGTGGATACCCAGCATGGGTTTAGATGAAAGCACAGGACTGACACAGCACTCATCAGGTTCTCCACTGATGTCCTTAAGGCCTTGGACGACAGTACCCCTACCTGGGCAATCTTCACAGACCTGACCTAGCAGACCATAGCCTCCTGCTCAACAAGCTGAGTAATCTCGGCCTTGATCACCACTCCTTAACCTGGTTCCGTAACTACCCGACCAACCGATCACAGCAGGTTAAATGGAGAGGGACTACCTCTGAAACACTTCCCCTCAAGGAGAGGGTACCACAGGGATCAATACTGGACCCCTCTTGTTCTCCTTGTTTGTGAATGACCTGAGCAGGCACTGTGGAGGTAGCTCAGTGGTCCAGTATGCCGATGATGTTATTTGCAGAACCTCGTCTAATCATGCTGATCTGGGTCTTCAACTACAGTTGGACTTCGTGCACTAGAATCAAGGCTCAAAGACAACAGACTGGTCTTATATGCCAAAAATACCAAAGCCATGCTAATCAGGCAGAGAACCCTAGGCTATAACAGGAGCCCCCTTCTTCCCTTGGTCTCCTCGACGGGCACACCGATAAGAGGTAGTGAAGTCCTTTAAATACCTAGGCTTGACAATTGACCAAGGCCTCACACTGAAACCACATGTAGATCAAGTGATTAGAAATATACACCAAAAACTAGGACTACTCTATTGCATGAATGCCCAAATGATCCCTGAGACAAGAATCTCCATAGCAGAAAGCATCCTTCTCCCAAACCCTGACATAATGCTGCATCAGTAACTCAGGGCATCGCAAAACAGGAGCATAACAGACTGCAAACGCTTTACAATACAATAGTGCACTTTGCCACGGTGTCCTACCCAAGGTGACATCACTGCAAAGCATTGGCCTCTCTGAACTTGCCATCCTTCTGCTTCCAACTACAATACCCCCCATTATGCAACACATTCAAAACTCCTCACCGACCACCCTCCAGTAGCCCTAGTCGGCCTTCTAGCCCCAAAGTGCTCTGGCAGGCAACTAGGACTCCTTAAGGCGACGTCTCCTGAAAGTTCCTTGGGTACGGACTGCAACTGGCAGCAAATCCTTCACTCATGCAGCTCCTGCACTGTGGAACAAGCTCCCTGACCACCTTCAGAGGGCTACCTCCCTGGGCACCTTTTGCAAAGGACTCCATGAGCTTCAGCTAGGCAAGAGCACCTGCTCCTGCACCTCAGCTCAGTAAAACAATCTTACTAGCGGCACCGCTAACCCAAATATTAGTCTTGCCTGTTCCCACAGTCATACTGTAGACTCCTTTCATCAACTCAAAGAAGTAACTTTGCTGCCGCTTGCTGTTCCTCCTAACCAACTCCATCCCAGCCTAGAGATCTAGTCCATATGGGCACATGCACAGAATGTGCCTATAGTGAGCTGAACTAATTCTACAACTCTATGGACTCTCTGACTTGAAACTATGTCACACAGTTGTGAAATGTCTTAACTGTAATCAACATTGGCCTGCATTTTATGTACTGTATTGCTATCGCACTCCTATGAAATGTCTTGACTGTATCAATATGTGGTCTTCTCTTTCATGTACTGTATTAGCCATATGCTTCTTACTTTCTGTAACTAATTCTGGGTTGCCCCTAAAAAAGGGGCCCTCGGGGCTCAGTGGGCCTACCCGGTCACCAAAATTGATTGAATGAATAAATAAATAAATAAACAAACAAATAAAGCAAGCAGGAAAATGGTTGGCGTGGCAGGTCAAACAGAAACCGGCAAAGAGGTCGAGTTTGGAGATCAAAACCCCTGATTTTCAAGTTTCATCTGACCAGACCCAGATCAATGAATCTTTCCAAAATTTCTATAAAACTCTCTATACACCTCACAAATTCCTTCCAATGCCTCCAATGACAATTTTCTTAATGACATCCCCTTCTGAATTGACAACCCTGACTATTACCAAATTAGAACAACCAGTGGCTATACAAGAAGTCAAACAGACAACATGGAATTCCAGATCTGGCAGGGCTCTGGGACCAGATGGGATCCCTATGAAGTTCTATAAAATATTCTGGGGAGAACTTTCTCAATTAATGTATTGTATGGTATGGAAGAGCTTGGAGTCTGGTTGCCTCCCACCCTTACAGACCCTAGCCACTATTACAGTGCTGCCCAAGCCCGGGAAGGAGCCCACCAGACGTGGCTATCATCCCATATCACTACTGAATGCAGATTATAAAGTCATAGCAAAAACTGTATTTATTTACTACAATTTGGGATTAATACCTCTGAGCCAAGGGCTAGTTTACAAAGGTTCCAGGTCAGACAGATACAGAACATGAGCAAACACAACAGGTTACATATAGATTACATAGTAAATTTACATAGCAAGTTACAAAGTGGTACATATGATTACACTGACTGCAAAGAAAATTAGTGACCCTAGTTACCCAGGACACAACATGACTTAGATTTAAATTTAGTGCAGGTAGAAAAAACTGTTTCCAGTTAGGATGCAGTGTTAATGTAAAGCCATGCCACAGTAAGTGCAGAGTACAGCAATAGGACTAAAGATCCAAATCTTGCTTACTTATGAAGCAGCCAGAAAAGGCTTTATCAGTGCATGGCTGGAGAGAGGAAATGGGAGGGTGGTGGTGGTGGTGGAGAGAAGTATACCTCCCACCAGATTAGAGGAGGTCCTCGCGGGCTTGGTCACCCTGACCAATGTGGCTTTGTGAAAGGTAGGCAGGCTAAACACAATATACACCAAACTTTAAACATTATGTCCCACTGGATGGGGTGGGGGGAAGAGACGGCGGTCAGGGCCTCCTGGCATTAGATGCCAAAAAGGCATTTGACCATATCGAATGGCCTTTTATGTTCGTAGTTTCTCAGAAATTTAATTTTGGCCCCCGTTTTCATTTCTGGATTTCCAGTTTGTACCAATCCCCCAAAGAACAAATTCTTACTAATGACTTCATGTCCCCTACTTTCTGTCTCACTGGTGGGACAAGACAAGGATGCCCACTTTCCCCTTTATTATATGTTTTGACCATTGAGGCCCTGGGCACTACCATATGCGAACACCCAGACATTCAGGGATTTTATTATAAGGGGACAGAGCACGTCATTTTTTTTTTATTTGCTAATGATGTGCTCCTCTACTCAGCTGATCCAAATACAGTCCTCCCTGCCCTTACTGACCTTTTTAGGGCCTACAGTCCTATCTCTAGCCACAAAATAAATTGGGCGAAATGTGAATGGCTGCCCCGACGGGAAAAAAGACAAATTCAGATAGACAGTACCATGCGTTTACCAGCAAACACTCTCAAATACCTAGATATTATCTTACCGAGCAAACTTTCTCAATTGACTGACCTCAATTATAAGCCATTATTACAAAAAATTAGGGAGGACTGCGGTCGGTGGACCTCTCTTCCCCTGACCCTTATAGGTAGGGCCAACCTTAGTAAAATGTGTATTCTTCCTCAGTGTCTGTTTATTTCAAACCCTGCCAATAAATGTCCCAAATAAATATTTTAAATCTTTACAGGGATGTGTCACATCCCTCCTCTGGAAGAATCGAAGACCCGGAATCAAAAGAGAGATACTGTGGCACCCAGTTAAAAAGGAAAGTTTGGGCCTACCAAATTTTTGATTATACTATTTAGCTGCCCAATTGTCCTTTATGATAGACCTAACCGAGAACAGTAGTGCTTTGAGGAGTGTGTGGCTAGAGTTGAAGAGATGGGACAATTGGACCTCACTATATCATGTGGTCTTTGCCCCGACCCTGGCAAAGCAAGTGGTGAAGGGGATGAGAAACCCTTGTACCAGGTCATCTTTGAGGGCCTGGCTCACTGCACATAAGCAACTGGGTTGCCCTCTATCCTTGTCACCTGATGCGTCCATACAACATACCCTTTGGAAACCACACAAAATTCCAGAACCAGTCAAACAACCTTTAGACTGTTGGCTGGGGAAAGGGGGTATATATATTATCACACCTCTACCACTGGGACGTACTTCAAACATTCCAGCAACTCTCTAGACAATATGGCCTTCATGCTTCACATTTCTTCACATACTTGCAAATACAATCAAGGCTGTTGACATTGGGGAGAGGAGGGGATGAAGTCCCAACTCCTAAGAGGTCTCCCATAGAGGAAATTTATGTTGGTGCCCTAGCAGGGGTCACCACAAAACCATAGACTTCTCCTGGGCTTCCTGCCGGATCATGTCTCCTGACTGTGAGAGAATTAGGAAGCAGATCTGGATCCTGCAAGTCTCACTGAGGGGGACTGGGAGCTAATTTTTCAGAAAGGCATGCGTTGTTCTGTAAATAATAGGCTATGGGCAGTCCAATTTAATATCCTGCACAGGACATATTACACACCACTGCTAGCTCACAAAATTGATCCCATGCAACCTGAAGAGTGCCAGAACTGTAAGGTACAGCCTGGTACTTTTTTTTCACATAGCCTGGTCTTGCCCCAAGATTCTACCCTTTTGGGAGGAGATAACCAGACTGCTCTCCAAAGTATTAGATATTCCTCATGCATTAGACGCATCAAAAATATTATCAGGCCTCCCCAGCAGAGGAGTGGGAGGGAAATCAGAGGAGCCCCACATGGCGACTAGGAATAACTGTTGGAAAGCTTGTAATGGCTCAGAGCTGGTGATCTGACATCCCTCCATCAGTGGCACATTAGGTAAGAATATTACCGCAGTGTATGAAATTAGAACATACACAACATTCTGCCACCTACTCTGCAGGAGAGAGACCACCAGCTGTGGAACCTACTGGAGCAGGCCTTGGGGACCACTTGGTTTCCTGCCTTTTAAGGTACAGAGTCAATCAGGGGTTGGGGTTGGATGACATTCCACGAATATACCTACTGTTCATGTCAACTTAGTTTCTGAGCTACGATATGCCATTTTTGCAAAGCAATGCTCTATACCTCCAATCGGTACAGGCTGGGACACCCTATTGTAAAGTGTTTATACAGTTGTACTTCATTTGTCCTTTCTTTACTTTATGACAAGAGCTTGTTCTGCATTGTGATCTTTCACTAAAATGTATACTTTAAGCGGACTTCTTAGATACAGTTTACAAAAATAAAATCCTAAAATTACTATTCAGGAGCCTAACTGCCCTCCAGCTTTCAAGATTACATTTGTCTTCTTTTCTGTATAAGTAGATCAGATTACCCATTGACATAGATAATGGGATGTCATTCAAGGTCAAGATGCTCATAAATACTTGTGCCAATTCTGTGCTGATATCCTCACCAATAAGTTTAAATATCTTATTTGTGAGGCCACTGGGACCTGGCGCTTTCCCAGTCTTTAAAGATTGTATAGTGAAGTTTACTTCATCTGGGGAAACAGCTCGAGTTAGAGTGCGGGTGACAGCATCTGGACAGTGTGGCATGACAAAGCTATCAAAAAACCCGTGTCTATTGATGTCTCACAATGAAGTCTGTTTAAATAAGTTGGTTGTGTGCTGTGTAACTACATTCAGAATCTCTTCTGTTATATCCTGCGCATTATTGTGGCTATCAATTAAAACTTCAAAAGTCTTTCGAAACGTTCTAGATTTACAACTGTCGTAGGGACATATCACCAGTGTCTTCCCTTATACCCTGAATTGCTGTCGTCGCTACAGCCCTGCTGCCTGATGGGCATGAACGCTGACCATTTCCTCTTTTAGTTTCTTAATTTGGACCGTATAGTTAAGACCAGTAGTGATACTGAAGGAATCAACTTCTGGAGTTGTTTCCTATTCTATAGGTATTGAAAATACTGTGTGTCAAAAGTGTTTTTTGCTCTCTGATTGCAATACGTACCTGAGGTCTCTCAGCATCTTCCCACCAGTGAATGGGAGCCTCATACAAGATAAAAACAGATTTCCTGGCTTTCATGAAGTGCTTGATATTTTGTACTAAAAAAAGCTTGTTCCAGGAGCATGGAATTAAATTTCCACACTCCAGGACCATGCAGTAAAGGAGTCTGCTGCGCCAAATACATTAGAATAATATTGCGGTCAAAGAATTCCACCAGTTCATCTGGAGTCCACTGACATATTCTTTGTGATAAAAAATAAGTCAATATGTGTGGCAAGGGGGCCTTTATGAAAGGCTGGGTCAGACCTAAGGTGGAAGGAATGGTATGCATCTTTCAAAGAAGCTGACTGAATAACATTGACTAGACATGAGGTATCAGAAAAGATTTTTGTGGTTTTCGTCTGTTTACTTCCGTCTGCCAAGGAAAGACCACATTTAAAATCCCTCAAACACTATATTATATTATATACAGAAAACAGATACGGCTGAATGAGATGAAACAATTCATTGCAGTCTGCCTTTGTCTGGGCTGCAGAAAAATTAAAACAGTACAGTTAGTTATTGATACCGATATCCAAAATCAAAGCTCTACCTGGCAGCAGATCTACCAACTTTATCAGCTTATATTCAATGGCAAAAAATAAAATACCCACCCTGGAACACATATCCATTCCAGTGGACCAGTATGAAGGACCCACATACCAGTTTCAGATTACCCTGGAAATCTCAGCCATGGTATGTATTCGATTGTCCTGCAAAAAATAAAATAGCAGGTCCTCTAGAAATGAAATAAGGAAGTATAGCTCCCCTCTTTCTGCCTGATTTGATACTGTTAACACTGATTGTAGCAAAAGATATGCCAGTAGAAGCATGCATTAGAAATACGTAGAAAGAAAAAGAGGGCACATTCTATAATGACTTCACGGTGGTTGTTTCTGTCTCCCTTTGGGGCACCTGGATTTTTTTCTTCAGTTTCCTACCTGAGGGACTATCTGTCCTGGGTAAAGTTTCCTCTGCCCTTTCTATAAGCATCTCTTTCATATCAGTACCTGGATCAGGTATGGAGGAACTAAGGGAGTATTCAACCATTTCCTCTCCTGATACCTCAGAATGGGCACTTAGGACAGTGGACCTGTTGGTCAGGGTCACCTGCATTGCCTTGGAAACTTTGGGAGCGGGATGTTTCCATCCATCCCAGCATCGGAAAACCATCCTATCTCCACTGGTAGAAGGGGCGAATGGGGGGCATTACTACCATGTCCTCTGAGGTAGAAGCTAATTCCAAACTCGTCTCTTCAGGATTCAAGACCTGATCTTGAAGAAATATGTAATTCACAGTCTGAGGGGGAGGGTCAGTGTTTTTTTTCACCAGCTAAATCTGCTGGAACCGACAATGCCTGGAGTTTGGTGGGGGGGCAGGCTCCACCGATTCCGAGGATAGTCTTGATATGGGACCAAAAAAAAAAAAAAATTGTAGGCCTGCCAATTTGTGGGTCCCTTTTAAGTGTGTTACGCTGGGCCAGAGTAATCAGTAATCTCTGTTCAGAGCTATCTGTTTGTGCTTTATGATTATGGGTCACCTTAGGTAGACAGTATAAGAGTGCCCAGGCTCATTACATAAACTACATATCTGTGTATTTTTACAATGACCGCTAGTATGTACCAGTTCCTTACGAAAGGTGCACTTCAGTTTGTCACAAAGGCTGCTCAGGTGAGTAGGAGACTCGCACCTGTAGCACGCCTTAAGTTGCCTAGCGCTGAAGTGCACACCTCGGTCTCGGCCTACAAAGAAGCTGTTAAGAAGATGTTGAAATCCATTGTCAGTAGAATGGAGTAGTACTCTAACCCTCCATCCCCCTGTCCAGATCTGTTCAGAATCAAAAACAGCCTCAGGATTCCCCTGAACAGTACATCGTTGTTTTAACCAAAACAATTGGTCAGTCACACTCACGCCTTCATTTCGAAAGAGAACAGTAATCGTTCAAAATGCAGGTTTCATCAGGGGGGTAGCTTCAAAAAGCGCCCATAAAGGAGAGAGTTTAAGCATTTGGAATTTTTGCCAAACTTTCTCTAAGTCTTGATCTAGTTTAAAACTAATATTGAAAGTTGTCTCTCCAGAGACATGAATAAAGGCATATACCTCTGTGGCCAGAAAGCCCATTGAATTTTTTAATAAGGTACGAGGAATGTATACTCTGTCTGGCAAGAAATTAAGGCCTCCTTTACAATGGAGCCACACAGCATTGTGCCTCTTAGCCGGATACACTGGGGCATGAAAGAAGGAGGCATAGGGTCTGGATCTTGGTTGGTGCACAGGAGGTGCAGCAGCAGGTCCAGTATTAGGCGGGACTGAGGGGGACTGTTGGTGCGTAGTCCAAAGTTTGGTAATTCTGTTGTACCAGACCTCGGCTCAGGATTTACCTGAGCTGCAGTTGTATGCTCCACCTGTACCATGTTGAGCATTATCAGGACTGGGTTCTGTGTCAACTGGAGGTCTGGGTAAATCCAAGAGAGTACGTAACCCAGTACTTAATGACTCCATTTCAGAGTCAGAACCAATAGTATCAGTAGTAAATATAGGTAAATAAGTTGTTTCTGAATACCTGAAGTAGCTGGTCCCTCCGACTGAGGCATTCAAATGGGCGTCTTGCCCAAAATCCATTTCCCCAGTGCTGTCTTTGATCCACCCGGCGTCCTGAAGTTTCTTTTCTATTGAGAGGGTATCTGACATTTCTGTTGTTGGAAATGGAACGGGTCGCCGACTTAGGCCAGCCCCAGCAGGAGCTGTCGTGGCCTTTCTGGCTGGAGACCCAGCTAAACCAGGAGCAGTACCAAAAAACAAATAATGTGGGATCCTACTGAGCTGCTGAGAAGACGAATTGGTTATCACGAGAGACTGTGGAGGAGCTGTCAGGAGCAGCGTTCCCAGATGTAGAGCCGTGTGCCTCCGGTGTCTCGGGTAGCTCTGTACACACAGCAGGAGCAGGAGGAATTCCCTGAGATGCTGGAGAATCAGGCTTACTGTGCTGTAAAGCGTCGGTAAGTTCCTTTTTCTGCGCATTAAAATGCTCTTCTTCTTCTGCCAACAACGCCCGTAACTGGGCTTCTGATTATACCTCTTTCATGACATGCACCTGTGGTAACTCTGTATTTTCCGATTCATCCTGCGTTTCCATCTGCGACTCAGCACTGCCTGTCATAACAACTGTACCCTCAACCAGGTGCGACATTTCTGGCTCCAGATGCCCCTCAGCATCGAAGTTCATGTATTTCACTTATATTGTTGCTATACATCATCATTCCCTCAAGTATTACAATGTTCAGTGTAACTGGTTAAACTCTATTGCTCCTGTTTTATGCTGGAGTTACTGCTCTGTATTACAATGTACGTTAAAGTTGTGTGTACAATGTTCACTGCAATCTCTACAACTCTGTTTTAAGCTTATGTACCTGTTCTGTATTATATTGTTTGTAAAGTCTGTGTATTTTGCTTTGTATGCTTTTTGCTCCGTTTACCCCAGCACCCTTTCCCCTAGGACACAACATGAGACGAGCAAGTTGTTGTTCAGTGTGCCTTTCCTGGTGAAATTTTTTAATAAATAAACTGAAGAAGTAGTCGATCTCTGGCAATCCAGAGGCAAGGGAGGAGACATGCTCCCCCACCTCCCGCACATCCTTCTCCATCAACACGCAAGGACTAGCCATCCTGGCAGATGACCAGCGGTTCCCCTCCTAGAGAGTAGGGGAATTTCCCCAGTGTCCTGGCCAAATTCCCCCCATTGACTAAAAATACCACCAACAGCTTAATCTGGTTCTGTAAATCAGTTTACATCTGTACAAATATTCCCCTTCCCTTCCCCCCAGGTCGCACCTGGAAACGAGCCACGACTCAGTGTGCCTCTCCCAGTCACAAACTTTCAAAATAAATAAATAAATTTGTCTGACAAATATGGAAAAAGATGAGCGATTCTAAATTTGCCTTGGAGGAGGTTCAAAATCTTGCTCAGGTGTGCCCTCTAACTCCATGAGGTCACCTTCCTCCATATGTGCATAATATTCTTCTTCCTCCTCCTCCTCCACAGGAAGATAAGTTGCAGCCTAAGTCTAGCTAGGGGGATGGCAGGTATATTATTGGAATTTCCCATGGCCTGAACCACCTGGAAAAATTGCAACATTTTTTATATGTTCTCTTATGAAGGCATCTTTTCTATGCCATCTGCCTTCTGCTTTCTCTGTGCAGGAGGAGTGGCAGTGACATTATTTTCTTTCAATTTCTTTTTGACAGACACCATTTCCAGTGCCTGCTCCAGGGATCTTTTATTTTTGCCATCACTAGATTCAGGGTTTCCCCTCTCGAACACCCTGATATCTTAATAATCTTTACCAAGTCTTTCTGATGGCTGTGCAGTTTTATCTTTTTTTTTCTCTTGTCGCCTTCTACATTATTTGCTGCTGTACATGAGGAGATGAACCCTTCAGATGCATGCTTTCCATCGTCATTGGGAACACCCTCAAAGCATTCTTTATTATTTTTAGGTGACACAGAGGCAGACTCAGAAGGCGTGCTTCTTTTCACAATGTTTACTCTTGTAAATTAGGTTTTTGAGCAAAATATATGACAGGAATTACAACTGATAAAGTTGCGTTGCGGACTTAAACACTTTAAACAAAGTTTGTGACAGTCTGCCCTTGCCAGGAGCCAAAAACAATTTCTACCATTTTTTGATGGTCCACAAGGTCTCTCTGACATACCAATTAGAGAGCACCCTGAAATAATCAAACCAATCCCACCCCCCCCAAAAAAAGATGCAGTACAAGAACCCAACAGTAAAAACAGCTCTCGTACTGAAGAAACTATGCCAAAGGTCAAATGACAGGTCCTGTAACAGGAGCCGATTAATTAAGGTGAAAGGGCACAGACAGAAAGTGAAAATGCTCAGTTCTCTGTAAATTGAACAGCTAAAAAAGGAACATGGTTTAATAGTCAAAATAGCCAAAAATAGACACAGTAGCGAAGTAAGATATTCTCTGGTTCCTGGGAATCAAACGGGAACCCGAGAAACCGTAATTTACAGAAAACTATAGCTAAACATAGTAATTGAAAAAACTGACTAAAATACACTTGTTTTGACAAACTACAAAATAAAAACCCGACCGGAGAACAAACCGTTACCGGAGTTCACTACTGGGCAACTGCCTTCTTCAGGTGGAGAAACAGATCTGAGCAACAGCCAGAGTAGTATGCGGATGCAGAGCTTGAACCTACATTCCAAATTCTAAAATTTGTACAGGTTCTATCTCTGGGATGTCACTTTTGGCCAAGATCACTGCATTAAGTGTAAACATTTAAGTGAGGGATTCCTGTGGTTAGAACCAGCAGTTGGCAACACACAATGGGGCTCGCTAGGATGCAACATAATGTCACAGATCCCTGCATGATTAAAAGGATTAACTGCCATCGAACTAGCACTGTTTGCAGTAACTGCAGAAATCTGCAATATTCTGCAATGCATCCTGGACAGCTCCAATGTACATATCAACATATTACACATGCAACCAAATTGTTCCCAAACCCAAATAATGTAATACACAACTTAAAGTGTATTATTGAGTTTATAAAATCGATTTGGTGTATGAAACAGATTTTGAGGTGCACAGAAAGAAAACTGGAGACCTGACCATGCAATACTAGTGGTTTAATGCATGGTCATGTGATAAGTCTCAGCCAATAAGGTCTCAGTATTAGTTTCTGCCATTTTATAACAGAAAGTAAAACATGCAGAAATTTGTTTTGTCTGATGTCATACACTTAGTAGTTGCAGACCTTCTCCCTTTATATTTTTACTGTGGTTTTGGTGGCACTGAGTGAGACAGGCAGAAGTAAAGAATTAGACCTCCTCTAAAAACACTCAACATTACTTACATAGACAAAGATAACAGATTTAATGTTCCTTGAATCCCAATGGAAGGAGGCAAGATGTTTCTAACACAAATCACATTCGCTTATATGCCTGCACCTGCAGGGTTCATTTCAGGTATTTATCAATATGGGGTGCTGACTCACTGAGTATAAAAAGTAAGAGTCAGAGTCACAGCAAAAAGATAATGAGTCATATTGTTCTTCTGAGCCCAGATTCGTAGATCAACAGTTTAAAGCCATTATAACAATGAGCAGGTTGTCCCCAAGGGCGAAGTAAAGGTGGGTCAAAATTGCAAACTGGTTGGTAATTGTCCCAATCCCCCACAATGAAATGAACACTGCACCTGCAAGGATTCTGAGTGTTAGAAGCGTGTTGAAAAGTATTGCGAGTAAACACAGCTTTAAAAAAAAAAAAAAAAAAAGCCGTATAGTTTAACAATCAAAACATTCAGAAAATATCCCCCTCTGCTGAAAGAAAAAGGACGCAACTCCTGGGAAAACTAAGGAAGGAAGAAAGATATTTCTAAACAAAGTCTTACTTTATATTGTATCGTCCTGTCTTCAGTGTGCACCTATCTGGGAACTGGGAAAGCTTCTTTGACAGCAATTTCAAGCATTTCTTGCTCTCCTGCATCCCCTTGTTCTCCTCATAGTCTGTGGAGGCTGAGAGAGGAAGCCCATCTCGTACACGGACCACCGCAGCAAACAGGACCATGGCCATTTCTAACTAACCGAACATGAACCTGACACAAAAGGAAACAAAACATTAACTAAAGACTCTAATTAATGGAAATATAATGAATGCATCATGATGGTCTAGTGCTCACAGTACTAAACTACAAACCAGGAGACCCTCCGCACACGCAGGCAGCGGTTCACACTGTGACCTTGAGCAAGTCACTTTATAGCTTCATATGAAGTCCAAACTATCCAGTGCTTAACCTTACACAAAATAGCCATTCAGATAATAATGAGTTAAGTTCTCCAAGCCATATTTATTTATTTAAGCGTTTTACCAGGAAGGCATACTGAGCAGAGTACTGCTCGATTACAGATGCATCCTGGGGGAGGGGAGAACATAGGAAAACAGTTTACACAGTATAGACAAGAAAATACATAGTGGGAGAAATATTAACATAGGATCTGGTTACATGTCAGTAGTAGCTTGAGAGAGACAAATTGGTAACCACAGTACGTACAGTATGAGAAAACACTTGAAGTCAGGATTGACAAGTGAATACATTGAGGAAGATCACTAACATTTGGTTCAGAAACCACTACATACAGGACTGAGTGTGGCAGCTGGTAGCACAGTTACATGCAGCAAGTGTACAACAAAATTAAGTTTTGAGCCATACGAGATACAGTATAAGTCGAGTGGACAATAGTTAGATACTGATGAATTACAAATTTGCTAAGTGCCAACATTCACAGAGAGTTGCCTTGTAGTTGGTAGGCTCCTAGACACAAGCACAGGTAGGGATGAAATGATCTTGGAGCATGGAGTTTAGGTGCGACAGGGAGGTGAAGCGACAAATGTTAGCTGGGAGGGAGTTCCACAGCGAGGGAATGCGGTAGCTGAACCCTGATTGCCCTGTGGAGGTAGATCAGTATGGGACAGCTAGGGACCTGGAGTCTGACTTTTCTGAGTATGTATGATTGTGCGTTAGGGTTTGTTAAGATGTCTGAGAAGTAGGAAGAGAGCCTCTGATACCAATGATTGGCCGTAATTTTTGCGCAGTGAGTTAGCCTGCGATAGTCAAGTGAGGTGAGGTTCACTGCTTGATATAGGGCACAGTGGTGTGTGGAGTAGGGGCTGTTTAGGGTGAAGCAGCAAAGAGAGTGGAAGAGTGGGTCCAGCCTAGCTAATGTGGTCTTTGGGCCGGCACTGTAGACTACCTCCCCACAGTCGAGGACTGGGAGGATCATTTTATTTACAATGTCCTTCCTGGCTGGAAGGGGTATGTTGTCATGATTCCAGTAAAGTGCACCAAGCCTTGGGTACAGCTTCTTAAGTATGGAGTCAGTATGTGCGGAAAAGTTGAGGTGCTGGTCAAGCCAGACAACCGAGGTATCTGAAGGGGGTGCAGGACTCCAGTGGGGACCCTTCCAGGGTGTGAAAAACTAATGGAGAAGGGAGCCTAGACATTTTCTGCCTCATCCCAAAGGTTAAGGAGACTGTTTTGCTAGCATTTAGGAGGACATTATTTGAGCGGAGCCAGTGCTGGACTGTGATGAAGTCGTGCTGAAGTCTGGACGCAACTTCAGAGGGCGAGGGGCCAGATGCATATAGCACCATGTCGTCTGCGTACATATGGATGGCGGAGTGTGTGCAGACGGAGGGCAGATCATTTAGAAAGACCGAGAATAGGAGGGGGCCTAGGACAAATCCTTGAGGCACTCCTGACCCGATTGAGAGGGGATCCAACATGGACACTCTGATACAGACAGCTTGGGATCTACCAGTGAGGTAGAAGTGGAACCAAGATGTGGCCCAGCCAGATAGGCCAGCCTCAGCAAGTTTTGTCAGGAGAAGAGAGTGAGTCACTGTATCAAAAGCCTTTGCCAGGTCGATAAAGACGGCGGCAGTGATGTGGCCAGCATCCATCCCTGAGAGCATGGAGTCAGTAATCCTAAGAAGAGAGATGGTAGTGGAGTGGGTTTTCCTAAAGCCAGACTGGTAGGGGGAAAAAGAAGGAAGAGGAGTCCAGATAGGTGGATAGGCGAGAGAGAACCAGGCGTTCTTGTATCTTGGCAAGGGTTGGTAGGAGGGAGATGGGCCGGTAGTTGCTTGGGTTTGAGGCATCACCACCCTTTGGAAGTGGGATTATGGTGGCATATTTCCACTTAGTGGGGACTTCTGCTAGGACGAATGATAAGTTAAATAGGGCGGCTAGGGGTTGAGCTATGGCAGGGGCCGACAGGTGGAGCATTTTGGAGTCCAACCCCATGAGACATTTTCCCCTTTTCAGGGTTAAGGGCAACCAGTGTGTTGTATACCTCATCAGGGGTGACTTGCAGGAAGGAGAAAGGCGGAGCTGCAGCACCACAAGATGCGGTGTCAGTGGGGGCATGCTGAGCCTGGAGCGGGATGGCCCTGGGAGTAGCATGGCTGGTAGTGAAGACAGTGTTAAAGAAGGCGGCAACTGCTGAGGGGTCAGTGATGGTGTGACCACCAACCTGCAGGGATGGGATTGGTGGTTGTGATGGTGGGCATAGAAGCAATCTGACCACCTTCCAGAAACGAGATGGGAGGAGGAATTGAATGCGCATGAGAAGTAGCTGGCCTTTGCTTGGCGGATTATTTTAGTACTAGAATTGCGGAGCGCTCTGTAGGTCTGGAGGTCGGCCTGGGATCTGAAGGTCTTATAGGTTTTCCAGGCCTTGTCTTGGATTCGGAGGTGGGGTAGGATATCGGGAGAGATCCATGGTAGATGAGCACCTCGGACTCTGGACCATCTGAGGGAGGCGTAGCGGTCCCAGATGGTGATGAAGTTGGACTTAAAGAACGACAGTGCTTCATCTGTCGAGGTGAAATGACTGATGCATGACCAATCGTAGTTGCCCAACTCATTTAATAATAAGGGGAGGTCCAGGGATTTGTAGGATCTCGAAAGTAGGATTCTGGGAGGGGGGAGCGTTGGGTTTGTGAAATTTGTGCACGGTGTAGATCCCCGTGGTGGTCACTAAGGGCATCTGGAAGGAGTCCAGAGGCTATAATCCTTCCAGAGGCTATAATCCTGTGAGGGTGAGAGGTGAGGGACCAATCTAGCAGTGTATGGTTCTGTGTTTTGTGGTTTGCCCAAGTAGGTTCAGTGATTTGTTGTGTTAGGATTAGGGCTGTTACCTTGTCACAAAATTTGGAAAGGGACTCAGCAAGTCAGTTCTGGTTAAAATCCCCTAACATGTGGATCTCACCACCTGCTGCCAGGGAGTTTAAGTAGCCTAGGTAGTCCAATATGTAAAGTAAAGTGGTGCTTGGAGCGCAGTATGTGCCTGCTATGTAGATTGCGGATTGAGTGGGGGATGGAGAGTTTTACCATTAAGGCATTAATGGAGTCCGTTAGTAGGGATAGGGCAACCGTGGTAAATTTGATGGAGGAAGCAATGTACATGGCTATGCCGCCTCCTTTTCTGCTGACCCGGTCATGACGGAGAAGTGTGTAGCCGGGTATGGCAAATTCTGCACCGGTGTTATGTGATTTTAGCCAGGTTTCAGAGATAATCAGAATGTCTGGGCTGAGAGACACGGCGAGGGCTTGTAGCAAGGTTATTTTACGCAAGAGACTTCATATATTTATGTGTATTAGTTTGAGGCCCGAGGGGATTTGGAGTGGGACAGAAGGGTTTTGGGCGTGGGGATGGGTTGGTACTGGCTTAAGTTCGATTTCCCCCTGTAAGGAGAAGTAGCAGGATGACCATTAGTTTGGTGTGATGGGCTATCCACTGAAGTTTTCTGGTGGTGGTATGATGTGCAGTTCCATCAGCTTTTGGTCTCCTGGTAGAAGGACTAGGAGGCTGATTCAGAAAGTAGGTGGGATTAGCCCGGGGCAGGTGGAGAGAGTATGGTAGGGATGGGCATGGTGCGATTCAGCTGAGATAGCGGAGGTAGAAATATTTGTTAGCAGCCTGTCGCAAGATGTGATGTGGGCTGGGAGCATTGGGTAAATTGATGGTGGGAGGGACACCCAGGGGGGTGACGAAAAAGAAGATTAATAAGTAAAGTTGAGGCATAATGGAGAGGCTGAAAGAGCAAAGGTCTGGAAAGTAATTGCAAAACCTTGGTGTAGTGGCCTATAACTGGGACAAGCAGGATCCCGTTGAAAATGAGGCAGTGCACCTCAGTTGGACTACCCTGGGTAAAAAAAAAATGTAAATAATATTATCTATATATATTTAGATCCTGGTCCATTGGTACTGGCAGAGCACGCTGCACTCCCATAGGGGCAACCCAGGTTCACTGCACAAGCCCACCCCACTGGGCTGGAGGAATCCGGAGGATGCAGTAGAAGCAGTGTTCATGGACTCTAGGAAAAGGCTGGTCTTCCAGGAGCTTGAGTGCCTCTTGGGAGTCCAACGACAGTGGAGGTTGCGGATGACTGCACAACATACCCCCCGGCACTGCTAAAACAGGTCCTAGAAAGGGAATTGGGGGGCCTTAAAAGGGGAAGAATGGATCCTGTTTGGCAGATGATGCCACCAATCAATTTGCCCCATGGTTCCCATCTCACAGTCTGGTCTGTCTCCTCCCCATGTCTGCCAAACAATCTGTGCAAGCTCAGGACCCTTGGCCTGTTATGCAGAGCTTTCTTCGCAGGCTACAGCAGCACCATGGACAGCTCCATCACATGGCCAAAGCACAGGGTTGTGAGACTGAGAAGACAGGTGCAGCTTGAGAATGAGGAGTGGATGCAATCAAGCGAATGAGGGGAGAAAAAGAACGTATATTACACAGGAATCTATTATTTTACAGGCAACCAGGATTCCTCCAAGAGTAGCACCTGGTAGGACATTGGAGTCCAAGGGCAGGAAGAAGACTAAAGCTGTTAGTCGTAGAAGCTCAGTGCTTTCTGTAACTCCCTGAAACTTTGATCCACCCTTTTTCCCATCATGGAGTTAATCATAAATCTGTTTGACAATGGTCTTATGACCTTGCCCAGAGTAGGCATTTCTACCTAAATTATATACAGATTTTTCAGACCCACCATATGATAAGAAATCTTTTAGAAAATAGGCCCCCATGGTCTTTGTACAAAGTGAACACTCATGCCTGTTAAAATTACTGTCCAAGTTCATGAAAAAGTGTCTTTAAAACATGACTTTTTTTGATTCTGACACCTGGCTTAGTAAAACTGTATTACTATAGGAGTCAAAACATGCAGCAGTTGAGCAGTTGTCTACTAAAATGTAACTTGGTGTATCAAAATGTCAGTAATCTTTCCGTAACCTCAATAGCCACTGAGCCCAAAGTCTTTTCCCTATCCCCCCCCAAGCAGCCTGGTCTAGATAACCACCAACACACAACCAGTGTACAGCACCCAGTACAATTAAATGAGCAGTTATAAAAGATAACACAAGTTACACAAACACAAGTATGTATCAAACAAAACTATCCTTCATGTTGTGTTCATCTTTGACTACGGTGACACTATCTGTGCTAGTGCTCCCAAGTCTACCCTGGCTACACTGGCTCCACTCTTCCACTCCTTCTGTAGGTTTGCCCTGGATTGCCGCCCCGGACCCACCACTGCCACCTCCCTCTCTCTCTCTCTCTCTCTCCTTTCCCCCCCTGAAGCCAGACAGCTTGTTCATTGCTCCTCCCTTATTGGCAAGTACTGGCTGGGCTCCCTCCCATCCTACCTTATGTCTCTTCTCTCCTCCCCTTCAAACCTCTCGTACTCTCTCCATAGCTCTAACCCCCGCGCTCTCCAACTCTTCTGTTCAGGCGGACCTCGGCTGGGCAAGCTGCTTTCTCTTTCCGCCTTCCCAAACTCTGGAACTCCTTCCCTGGCCCCATTCATTCTGCTACCTCCATCTGCTCCTTCTCCAGTCTTATACACGATTACTCCGCCCCCTCCTGTAACTGCCACTGACTCCCCGTTATTGCCCCTATACCTTCCTCTTCCTTGCTTTCCACCCCTTTCTCTCCCCCACCCCCGACTCTCATACTACAGATCTCCCCTTCCCCCCATTCCTCTACCTACCCACCCTAATTCTGGACCTCCCTTGTCTCCTTCTTATGCTCTACCTTCTCCCCCTCTCTACTCTTTGCCCTTTGCAAGACTACTCTTAGCCACTTGTACTAATCTGGTTCATCCCTACTCTTGTAGGTAAATGTTATCTTACTGCTGATGCTGCATTTTCTGTAAATAGTTCCTATGTATATGCTCTTGTTTGTTCAATGTGTATTATTTGATGTTTAATTTATGATCTATTGTATAAAAGTGTACCTCAATGAGTGTACATTCTCTGTAAATATTTTTAACGCTGTATGGATATGTATTTTTCCCCCCTCTCCCCCAGGACGCTTCTGGAAATGAGTTGTTTACAGCTCAGTATGCCTCTCACGGTGAAACTTCTGAAATAAATAAATAACTGCATCCGATATGGCTCTCTTGAATCAAGGATGGCAGAGCCACTGTCCATGTTTAGGAGCATTTGCCTGTAAAATCCATCATTATGGAAAGCAACTAGTTCTGCATCAATGAAGTTGCACAAAAACACGATTGGCTGGGTTCAAATGTTAATGCCAATAATCCTCACCACATATTCAATAGCAGCCACATCAAGCAACATACACTGGGGGAGAAGGCCTTTTTTCTAAGTTATCCTGATACTTTCTGTGCTCTGGCTTGGGAAGCAGTTTGGCCTAAAGGTTAGAACACAGGTTTGTGAACCATGAGACACCAGTTTGAATCCCACAACCGTGACTTCCTCATTGTGTGACATTAAGCAAGTCACATAACCTCCCTGCACCCTCTGTTCCATCTCTAGCCTGTTTCGAGTCTCTCGTCCTCTGAAAGCAAATGCAACACTCTCTCCCTTCCCTTTCCTGGATTAAGTACTCTGGGATACAATTTGTAAAAAAAAGGTGCTATATAAAACCGAGATCAGTACCATTTACCGAGTACAAACTGCCCGACAAGAATTCTACCGTCACCTACTTGCCAACATTACATGTTCCCTGGCAACAAACTCACTGACTCTCCAACATATTACCTCCAAAAACCATATACACACTACAAACAGGTATCTGCCTCTATCTCTGAAATCAAACAAAGAGGCAGAAGACACTGCAGAGCAGGACACTGCAGCACAGGAGCTAGCACAACAAAACTCACCCAAATCAGGAACCAAAACAAAAAAAGCAAAAAGAAAATCCAAAAAACTTCTGATCATAGGAGACTCCATGATTCGGGGAGTTGATACTCATCTCCAGCCAGGGGTAATGGTCAGATGTCTCCCAGGTACATCAGCATGGAGAGACACTGACCGCATTGCTAAAACTGTTCACAAAGCAGGAGAAAACATTGATGCCCTAGTACACATAGGGACTAATGATCTCGCCAGCCGGTCAGTTGTGGAGACCAAGGAACACCTGACCAGGCTGGATGACAAACTATCATCCATTTCGTCCAGCATCTCCTTCTCTGAGATCCTGCCAGTCTGGGAGAGGGGACAGATGGACGGAAGGTCAGAGAAGGGGAGACAGGGAGCTAAACACGTGGCTCAAGGGTTGGTGCCAGGAAAAAGGACACAGATTTGTAGGGAACTGGCAACAGTTCTGGGAGCGAAAGTTCTTTAAATCTGATGGACTGCATCTGACTAAGGAGGGAGTCAGTGCATTGGGGCAAAGTTTGACGTCTTTGCAGAATATTTAAACTAGCAAATGGGGAGAGGGGTGCAGCATCCCATACGTCAAATGGGAAGAACACCCTTCCCCCCTCAGCTAGTGGTCAAACAGGGATTCAGCATGTTTGCAGTTCATTTGCATCACCAGGTAAGAAAAAAGGTTCGTTTCCCCATACGACGCACAGGGGAAATGCCAAACCTCACCCAACAACTAACACACCAAAATCTGCCCAATGGAAAATCATGTACACAAATGCTCACAGCCTGGGAAATAAGATCCCAGACCTGCAGGCAATAATGTCAGAGGCTAAACTGGACATAGTAGCAATTAGTGAGGCGTGGTTTACCAGTAACCACACTTGGGAGACTTCAGTACCTGGCTATGTATTGTTCAGAAGAGACTGAGGTGCAAAAGGGGGAGGAGTGGCCCTGTATGTCAATGAAAATATCAAAGCTACAGAAATTCAGAATACACATAAGGAGCCAGAAGAACTGTGGGTCACCCTGGAAACAGGAAATGGGACAGCCATAAGAACTGGGGTTGTCTACAGGCCCCCAGACCAGGGGAGGACATAGACACATTACTGTTAGAGGATATACAAAACATGACAGCTAAAGGGGAGGTTCTGATAATGGGAGACTTCAACATGCCGGATACAGATTGGTCAATACCAGCAGGAACATCTGCCAGAACTAGACACATAGTGGATTCCCCTGCAGGGGGAGGGCCTTAATCAACTGGTACAACAACCCACAAGAGACAGGGCTATCCTAGATCTAGTACTGACTAACAGGGAAGGGATCACAGATCTCGAGGTAGAAGGTCACCTGGGGGCCAGTGACCATCACATGGTATGGTTCAATTTGGCTACTACATCTAAATCATCCCATTCCAAGGCAAAAATATGGGACTTCAGAGGAGCTGACTTTGATAAGATGGCCAACAGAGTTAAGCTAGCCCTGGCAAAAAGAAACACAGGTGAGGGGGTACAGGCAAAGTGGGCAAGCATTAAGGATGCAATACTTGAAGCAACATCCCATTGTGTTAGACAGAAAAAGAAGTGCAAAAGAAGAAGGAAACCACTTTGGTTCTCAAATACAGTAGCAGAAAAGGTCACAGCCAAAAGGCTGGCCTTCAGGAAATATAAGGGAACACAGCGGGATGAAGATAGGGAGGCATACCAAACTGCCCTAAGGGAAGCAGGGAAGGCAGTAAGGCAGGCAAAGTCCCAAACTGAGGAAACACTAGCACAAACAGTAAAAGAAGGTGACAAGACTATCTATAGATATATTAGTGAAAGGAAAAAGTCCAGAGGGGGTATTGCTAAGCTTAATGGAGAAAAGGGAGCATGTGAGGAGGAGGACCATGTAAAAGCATCTATCCTAAATAGATACTTTTGCTCAGTATTTACTGAAGAGAAGGTAGGGCAGGGCCCACAGCTCAGAACCATGGACACAGTGGGGAGAGAGGTGAGCACTACTCCCTTCACAAAAGAAAGGGTCCTACAAGAGCTTGCTAAGCTCAGGGTGGATAAGGCAATGGGACCTGATGGCATACATCCCAGTGTACTTAAGGAGCTAAAGGTGGAACTAGCAGAGCCATTAGCAGAGCTGTTTAGTGAGTCTCTGAGTACAGGAGCGGTCCCAGAAGACTGGAGAAGGGCTCATGTGATCCAGCTCCACAAGAGTGGTAGCAGGGAGGAGGCAGGGAACTACAGACCAGTCAGTCTTACCTCAGTAGTGGGCAAGATTATGCAGGCACTCCTTAAGGAAAGGATAGTGCAACACCTGGAATCCATAGGGCACAGGGTCCAAGACAGCATGGGTTTGCAAAGGAATGTCCTGTCAAACTAATCTCAAAGATTTCTTTGACTGGGTAACCAGAGTGGTGGACCAAGGGGAGCAGTTGATGTTGCCTACCTTGACTTCAGCAAAGCTTTTGACACTGTTCCACATAGAAGATTGATAAATAAGCTGAGTAGGCTCGGGGTTGGTCAACTGGGTGGCAAACTGGTTGACAGGCAGAAAACAGAGAGTGGTGGTAAATGGTATACAGTCAGAAGAGATGCAAGTCACAAGTGGGGTACCTCAGGGATCAGTCCTGGGGCCAGTCCTCTTCAACATCTTCATTAGTGACCTTGCAGATGGACTAGAGGGTAAGGCTTGTCTGTTTGCAGATGACACCAAGATCTGCAACAGAGTAGATGATCCAGATGGGGTGGGCAGAATGAGAAGAGATCTGGATAAACTAGCAAAATGGTCAGAAGAGTGGCAACTGGGATTTAATGCAAAGAAGTGCAAGATCATGCACATAGGGAAGAGAAACCCTGAAGCCACCTATAGGCTGGAGGGAGTTGCTAGCAGTCACAAAGGAAGAAAGAGACTTGGGCATCATCATCACTGATGACCTGAAATCATCCAAGCAGACCTCTAAAGCAGTAGGTAAGGCTAGGGGGGTGTTAGGGTGTATTAGTAGGGGTATCACAAGTCGTAAGAGGGAGGTAATAATCCCTCTTTACAAGACACTGGTTAGGTCCCATCTGGAGTACTGCGTGCAGTATTGCAGGCCACACCTTCACAAGGACATTAACCAAATTGAGGCAGTCCACAGAAGGGCAACCAAAATGGTGCAGGGACGGCATCAGAAGACATACGAGGACAGATTAACAGAGCTCAATATGTATACCCTTGAGCAAAGGAGGGAGAGAGGTGATATGATCGAGGCATTCAAACACCTTAAGGGCATTAACAAGGTGAAAGAGTCTAACATGTTTAAATATAAGAAAAATAGCAGGACAAGAGGACACAGCATGAGATTAGAGGGGGCCGATTAAGGGGGAATGTGAGGAAATTCTTTTTCACAGAAAGGGTGGTGGATGCATGGAATGGCCTACCTCAAGAAGTGGTGGCTATGAATACAGTGCAGGGCTTCAAATAGGCATGGGATAGGCATAAGGGAGCAATACAAATGAGTATGAATAGATAGGCCACTGACAGAGCAAAGGTCGATGGCAAATTTATAAGGTAGAAAAAGAAATGGGCAGACTGGATGGGCCATGCGGTCCTTATCTGCCGTCAACTTCTATGTTTCTATTAATAATCCAGACAAGCGACAGTAGCATTACATGCGGGAGCAGCACAGGCATAATTAAGACCACACTAAACAGCTTCAGACATTAATATATAACAGCAAAAAAATACATTGGCACATTTTTAAATTCTAAAAGATATCAAAATGCAGACTTATTTACAGAACTAGTTACTGCCTGGAAAATGTAAGTTACTCAACCCATTTTGGACTGGAGCAGCACAGGCATAATTAAGACTACACTAAACAGCATCAGACTTTCACGATCGGCATCCATCATATATAACAAACTACAATATAAAGATAGGCCAATCACATCCGACCTGCTTTCCGAAACTCCTAGATGCACCAGCCAGTTCAGAAAAATGGTATTAGGGATGCAATTTAATTCTCATTGCGTTCCTCACGGTTTATAAATATCAGATGATAGTTTCTGTATCAGAATTGCTGATACGTTCTGTGCACTTATTATTACTGCTGAACAGTTTTGACAACTTTACTATTACTGGTTCAATGGAATTTATCCTGGTAAACCAAATAAATAAAAATATCACCTTGAACAGATGTTAATTTTATTGATTCAGTATAATCTTGAAAGGGAAGTATAGTCCATTTACGGGGTGGCAGGAATTTGATCATACTTCAAAATGACAGCATTAAGGAGACATTAGTAGCCGTCAGTATCAATGTCTATTTCTGTACAAAACTGGGCATGAGTATGTATGAAGGTTGCTTGCTAATATCAGTATGCAACTGTCAGAGAATCATCGTCAGTACATAATTATAGGAGGGAAGGTTTAAATCGGGAAGTAAAATACGGGCGTTAAGTCGGGAAGATTAGTGTTGGGCAATCGTACTAGACCCATAAAACCAAATCCCTTTTCTCTGCTCTTATTTTGTTTCCCTTTACACTCTAATTCTGATCTTTCTGTGTTCGTTTTATGCATCTTACTTTCTATTATTTTCTTTCTTAATTTTTACTTTCTCCTTAGTATTTTGCAATTTCTCTCTCGTTCCAGTCTTCAAGCAGCTGTAGATATTAAAACAGTGGTACATTAAAAAGAAATACTACTAGGGCCAACCCATTGGCGCAGAGGTGTTGCCCAGGACCTGGGTTCATGAACAAGCCCAGCATGAACGCAGCCAGCCACATGGGTAGAGGACTGAGCATCCCACAGGCTGCTCTCCTCCAAGGAGGGAGGTCAGCAGTCTCCACTGCTATACCATCACCTGGATGACCACATATGGAGGTGCAGCTGAAGCAGCTTGTAGGAGGGAGGATGCAGGCTGGCTCTGCTGCACGGCCACTAATTGTGTGCACATGCACTTCATGAAGCCCTTGCTGCCTGTTACTTGGGAAGAACTGAAACAAGAGAGGAAATCCCCAGAGCACAGCAATACGACACCAGCACTCTAGGGCCCTGCTATTCCCTACTGTCCACCAGCCTCCCACATATAATGGACCTGTAGGAGGTACCTGCTTACACCCTCCCAATGGAATCCAAACTGAGGTAACTGAAAGACAAAAGGACTGGGTAGAACTGGGAGGGAGCCCTAGCAAAGGGGGGGGGGGCAGCACTGGAGAGGTGATTAAAAAATAAGTTACCTTCTGCAGGTGCTACTGCCAGCAATGCTCAAAAGATTAGCTTACAGAATTTTAGAACCCTGACTAGCACCCTGAGGGAGATATCGGTTTTAGCAGTAGCAATGTTTACAACCTTCATGAGGGATAATTTGGATATCTGCAATGCTTAACATACTGCTTATCTGAGGTGTGTTTTCCGCTCAAGCTGGACTAACAGTTTCTCATGACAGCAAGTTATTAAACCCACTGTGCTGCTAGCCTAGTTGGCTATGGGGGTTTTATATCTTACAGCAGCAGTATTCGATAACAAAAAAAAATAAATAAATAAAGTATTTCTGACAAAAACATCATTATATCCATTTTTCTTTTCATTGCATTTCCCTCCTGAACAGATATACTGTAAGGGTTTTTTAAGTTTTTATATGTTCATGCACTCTAGCAGCACCCACTACAAGTAGTGGTACTGTGCGGTTTACTATTAGAAAGGTGTGTTAGCACTCTCATATCCACAGGATGTCTCCAGTATGTAACGTCAAACAGTAACCTTGAAGAATGCCCCAATGGCGGCGCATCTGGGAGAAGACTCAGATCACTGCACTGGACCCGACTGAGGTAGCTGCCACTCAGCACTTTGTTTCAGTCAGAGAGGATTGGTGGCGCATTCCAGTACCACAGTGTACCCCAATGGATCTGCCCGGGAACTCGCCTCTTGCCGCAGGGACATCATGAAGCTGATGCAGATGCAGGCACTGCTCAAGCCACGGGGTGAAGGAAGAGACCTAAGTGAGAAAACGGGGGCAAAACAGTATGTCCACCGAGCTGTCTATATGATGGGCATCAGTATGCTCAGTCCCTGCTCTGTGCAGATCCTCACCAGCAGGGACATTTGTGGAGCAGCTGACAGGGCTGAATCAACAGCACAGTTCAAAACATGAAGGACAATAAGGACAGCTTGAGGGCAAAAAAGTAGAACTTAAAAAAGAAGCTACCATGAGGGAAGGGACTTTTAAAAATTGCTAGTGGCAGCCATGTTTACTGAGTTGAGTCATGGATTATAAAACTGGCAATAAAAACAGTTTTAAAAACATCTTGGGGAAATAAAAATACTGATGATGAATATGACAGAAATTAATAAAGCAAAATAACAAGATGACATTTTTTACCAACAAATACTGCTGCTTTAACTTATTACACAGCTACATAGACACTGTCAGCAGATAAGGGCCTATGGCCCACCCAGTCTGCCCATTTGAGCTTGTAAGTTCACTTTATGTTTCCCTAGAAGTCTGCTGCCCCTTACCCCTGACCTTCAGAATCCTCTTATGTCTATTCCATGCATTCTTAAATCCTGTGATTGTTTCAGCCCCCCTCCCCCCACCACTTCCTCTGGCATGGTGTTCCACTTGTCCAAAAACCATTCTGTGAAGAAATTCTTTCTCACGTTTCCTCTGAATTGTCCTCCCTCCAACTTCATCCCATGCCTTCTTGTCCTGGAACATATTTTTCGTGGGAAAATAGTGTGTTCCTGCACCCTGTTCCTCCCTGTATGTCTCCATCATACCCCCTCTGTCCCTCCTCTCCTCAAGGGAGTACATATTCAAGACCTTCAACCTGTCCTCATAGGACTTGTGATTCAATCTCTGTACCATCTTTGTTGCCCTCCTCTGAACCTTCTCTACCTTGTCTATGTCCTTACGTAGGTAAGGTCTCCAGAACTGTACACTGTACTCCAGGTGGGGCCTCACTAGTGTCTTGTATAGTGGAATTATGACCTCCCTTCTCCTGCTGGTGATGCCCTTGCCTATGCATCCCAGCATCCTATCTGCTTTACCTGTTGCCTTGTTGCACCGTTTCTCTACCTTGAAGTCATCAGAGATGATAGCCCCAAGGTCCCTTTCCTGCTTGGTGCATGCTATATCCTCATCCCCCAACTGATATGTTGTTCTAGGGTTTTTGTGCCCCATATGCATTATCTTGCACTTCTTTGCATTGAATTTCAACTGCCAAACCCTTGACCAGTCTCCAAGCTTCCGCAGGTCCCTCCTCATTCTGTCTACACCCTCTGGTGTATCCACTCTGTTACAGAGCTTTGTGTCATCAGCGAACAGGGAAATTCTGCCTTCTAGGTCTTGTGCAATGTCACTGATGAAGATGTTGAATAGGACCAGTCCCAGCACTGATCCCTGTGGTACCCCACTGGTCACTCTTCCTTCTGTGGAGTGACAGCCATTTACCACCACCCTCTGTGTCCTGCCGCTCAGCCAATTACCTACCCACCACACTACTGTCCTGCCCACTCCCATATTCCCCAGTCTGTTTAATAGCCTTCTATGTGGCACAGTGTCAAATGCCTTGCTGAAGTCTAGATAGGCCACGTCCACTGCCCTACTCTGATCCACCACCCTTGTCACCCAGTCAAAAAATTCAATGAGGTTAGTCTGACATGAGCTCCCCCCAGTGAAATCATGCTGTCTTGGGTCCTGTAGTCCGTTGGCAACCAGATGTTCCACCAATCTCTCCTTCAGTAGTGCTTCCATGATCTTCTCCACTACCGACTATATAATTACTGGTTACCCCTTTAGTGCACAGAGTCGACCTATGTTTCAAACACCGTAATAACTGGTACAACTGGTTATTACGGCATTTTGTTAAACTCTCCCGTCAGTCACGAACGTTGCGCTACCTCACTGGCTTACTCCGTGTGGGTGGGCTGAACAGTTCCACAAAACATGGCGGCTCCATTTGTCACTTAGCGATGACCCACTAGAGCAACAGGTCATTTCCCCGTCATGGTCTTTTCTACAAATGTTTTTTATCCAATTGATCCTGCCTCTACTACTTAAAAAATGTATCTGGTTGATCCTGCTGTGTGTCGGGCTCGGAAATCACGATTCCAATCCAGTGCAGTCACCACTGGAACTGTGCCTGACCAGGTTTGCTGACTTCCTACACTGTGACTTAAGCACTGTCCAACAGTTTAATTTTTTAAAACAGAGAGAGAGAGAGAGACAGTGAGTGTGTGTGTCTCTCTGACAGAACTGCTTTCTCATTTCAAGTGCTAAAGGAAAATAAAAATCCCTGCACCAGTAATTATAAAAAATAATGGTTGGAGGGGAGCTGTGGAGCTCAAGCATGGAAGTCACTTTGCACTTCAGCTCCCTGAAAGCTAAAAGAAATAAACTTATAAATCATACTTTCAGCATCACAACTTTTGGTAAATTTATACCATTTGAAAGAAGGTTACTTGGACATCAAAATGGGGAAGTCACAAGATAGCCAGCAACAAGGGGAGCCATGTAAAGATGGTGGAAAAGGACCAGTGGCAGGCCCTAGGATGAGGTCTGCACAGCAAAGCTTCAGTGCTACAGAAAACTCAGAGGAAACACTTCAGATATTTGGTGTTAAGGTGCACCAGCTACTTGCCTCATCAACTGCTATGAACAGTAAGTTGCAGATATTAACGGGCAGAATTACCTCCGCTTGGAGGGAAAAAAAAAAAAATCTCGGTGGACGTTCTTGGCGATATGGAAGATATCCGATGCCATTTGGACAACTGTACATGGTTCTAACTCAATGGGCTAACGAGACACAGCATATCAATTAACAACCAACTAGAAATTTTTGAGAATCAAGTTTGGAGCCACAACATTCGACTCCTTGGTCTCCCAGAAGGTGCCAAAGGAGACTATGCAGTGCTGTTTCTACGGGACTGGCTGAAAAGCCAATTTCATGCTCAAGCACCGGACTTTGATTTCTCAGTAGTAAAAGCCTACTGGGTTTGATCCAGGGGAAAACAAAGACACTATCATGAGTTCTAATGCTGGTGGTAACTAGTGTCGGCACCCAGGACAGAATTCATTTGACAGTATAGCCTAGAGATCAGAGTAATGAGATGTGAATGAGCTCGGTACATCCAGCAGATCTGGGTTTGATTCTCACAACTTCCACCTGCATACTATGTGGTTCTGAGCAAGTCACAATCTCCACAGTGCTCCTAGGTCACCCCTGAAAACAGGCACTTGTGCCTAGTGGGCCTACCCGGTTACCAAAGACTAAAATAAAAAATAAAACTAAACTTCTAAATCTGGCAAAAAGGTGTGGTTCCTTAAGTGTGGAGGGAGCGGCAGTCTACTTATTCCCAGACATCTGTTATGCCACCAGACAGCGCAAGAAAAAGTTCGAAGGGGTTCGGAAAGTTCTGAAGGAACTTAACATTCCATGCAATTCCCAGTGAAACTTTGAACTGTTTATGACAGCAAAGTGTACCTATTTACGGACTCGGGAGACGCAGGGAAATGGGCCTCTAGGATGGTGGCGGCCTTGATGACTATGCAGACTGAACTGGGTGAAGACGAGGATACTTGAGAGACCTTTCTTTTTGTTTGATTACTATTAATCCTTATAACTTCTTTCTAGGAGGCTATTTCTTCTAGTTAGCTGACCAGCGATTTTTATGGATCATATTTACAATGATAGCCATTGGGGTAATTAGTTTATTCTTAATGTAGAGCTGCCGATGTGGTGAGTATATCGATTCTGATTAGATTCGTTTTTAATGAGCTTTTTGTCACCATTGCTTACACTATGTTACTTAGTGGGACTTGTAATAATTGACTACTTATTTACTTGTAAACACTGTAAGTAAGGTGTTCTACCACCACTCTAGCAGAAGTAATATGTTGGGAATGGAAACAACTTGTAAATTTTTTTCCTGTTTGTATCTTTATCTTTCAAGATTTTGGCAGGGTTTAACTGTGCTCTGCATTATTTGTACTAGTTGTGTCTCTGTAAGGGGTAGAATCGTGCAATGTGTAATTTACAAGTTTGCATTTAGATATATTGGGCACATTCATGGTACCTATAGCCCATCTGGGCGCAGGATGTTTGGATAGACATATGTAGTAAACAATAATGGGAGATACCATGAGCTCCTCGGCTACAGTTTTGCAAATTCTGATACTTTAGTAATTAAATTTAACTTAGTGGTAGCCCCCGTTTAGTAAAATGCAAGGTATACTGTTAATACCTATATATTAATTAGATATAATAACTATACAGAAGAAACATGCTTCTTTGATGTTCCTTGTATGGAATGTATTCTTGTTTGCATTTTATATGAAAATGAAAATATAAATTTAAAAAAATAATGGCTGTGCAACTGTGATGTTATGGATTTTTTAATTACACACCCTTGATGAGTGAGGACCTCATGAACCTCTCAAGGTTTATAGGTCATCACACACATCAGGTGTGTAAAAAAAATAAATCAATAACACAGTTGCATAGCCATTATTCTCTATATAGCATATGGGTAGCCATTGTTTTGTACAAAAATCAACCAGCCCAAATCCTTATGTGCATTCTAAAGTTGTTTAGAAAACAGGCTTGCGACTTTCCAGTCTCTGATTTGCGTGGCAACAGAGACCAGGAAAAAACAAGTCCCTGTGCTAAATGCCCTATACATATATCAATGTGCGCATAGACCCAAAAAAAACGAATATTGTAGCAGTCATTTCCCCCTCCCCCCTCGGTTAATGAGAGATTAAGTGAGCCCCTCCAAAACTGCAGTCTCTATTACAATCCATCTCACACAAACTGTCAAACTGTACCCCCGGTCTGCACAGCTTTTAAACTTCCTACTACAGAAATAAACAACAAAAAAATAAATATAAACAGCACCATCACGCTCTCACCTCCCCACTGAGCCATCAGGTCCGCAGCCACTCTACCATCATCCCGATCCTTGCTGACATTACCCAGCTTCAATTTAAAGTATCAGGGTTAAAATCATAAATGAGCAGCCTAAACATAAGCGGTGTTAAACAAAAACGAAACTAAAGTTGCTGCGCCGCCACCTCTCACCATTTAACTTCCGTGTTTGACTTCTGGGGTTCACCTTGCTGTTAACCACCCACAACTGTGAATCAGGACTGAGCGACACGCTGAGAACAGCTAGGGCTGAAAAGAGACTGGGAAGTTAGAGTCTGGCACCAGTTTCAGAACTAGACTCCACAAAGTACTGCCATTGCTTCTCTCATCATTACTGCTCAGCCGTCCGATCTGAATGCACTGCGACTCACGATGTCACACAGCCACTCTCTCAGGAGTGCTCACAACACTGCTGGTTATAGGCAACAAAATAATATAAAAAAATATTATATGATAAGAGCCCATCTTCTTGGTTCTGTATATCGGCCAGTGGGCAGAGGGGAACACTTTGATAAAGAAAACTGTCAGATTACAAAAAAAAATTCTACTGAACACAGCAGTGCCCTCTACTGGCAAGAACAACAGAAGGAAGGGAGGGACTACTTTACAAGAAAAGCAAGTTTTGATAGATTTGTACTCATCTTTTTTATATGTTTAATACCCTCTAGGGTGTGTTCTATATCAGACCTTACAGGGACTGTAAGGCCCTCCACCTGTGGAATCGGGCCTCATTATACCGTTGGGCAGTCTGGCATAACCCAATACCACCCCAACCCCCGGAGTATTACTGCTTGCATAGCGTACAGCAGAGCACTGTTCTGTACAGAATTCCATCCCTTTGAAAATGCTGTTGTACCACAGTTCAAAAGTCGTGGAACATGACTGTACTCTTCAGTGGTACAACTTCGTTCTGAAACCTCTAGAGACTGCACAAGTCAGTTTCGATCTGAAAGCAAAAGAACCGCTCACGTACATTTCACAAAATACTATGCACTATTAAAAAAAATATATATACAGGACAAGCAACTTTATGCACAACCAGTGTGTTCTGCCACAAAGGGTTTCCAATTCCAACCTCTCGAAGCTTTGTTTCCCGAGGTCAGGGGGAATAGAACCCTCTAAGTGCAGAACACAATGGTTGTGCATAGTTACCCATCCAGTATTCTCTATGTTATAAGCATTCCAAACAGTAGTTCTGCACTGTTCAACAGTCATGCACTTGTAAAGTCCTTGTCCACCACACACACACACACACACACACACACTTGCTTACTAATCACCCAGTGCCCAAAGTTGTACCTTTTAACCTGTAAAAGTCTACAAATTTAATTCTGAAACAGTTTAGGGTGTGATCATCCTGCCATATTAAAGAGACCCTTTCCTAGTTGATATAAATTAGAACATCAAGGACCTTACCTCTGGAATTCTGGATGCCACAATTTTTTTTTTTTTTTTTTTTTTAATTCCAGGCTTTTTGGGGGCAGGATCATATTTAGACTCTGTGGAGCTGAGAGACAGAGCCTTTCCTCTTCCTGACAGTGAGCCCACCCATGCTCACCGTTCTGTGCTGTAATAGTCTGAAGAGTGCGGGGGGGACAGACTCTTAATGGGCCATCTTAAATTTTTTTAAATACATTTTAGAGGAGAGATTTGAAAAAAACGAAAGCCATCCCTCAGCTAACAATGCCACTGTTAGTCGAGCAGCGGCTTTTATTTTTCTCACACCAGCCATCTAAAATATAAAATAAAAAAAGGTACTTAAAAAACAGCTCTACAGAAGTCCATGGCATGCGCCCTCGCATTCTCAGACCATTTCATCACAAAATGTGCAGCGGCAGAGCTCACTATTGGGAAGTGGAAGGGATCGGGTCTTGATTCTATGAAGCCTAAATACCATCCTTTTCCTACTGTAAACCCTGGAATAAAAAAATAAATAATAAATAATAAAAAAAAAAAGTAATTTTAGCATCCAAGAACTCAGGGGGAGATAAGGGTCCTTTGGTGTGTTTTGGAAGGAATTTTGCAACAGGACACGAAAGGTGCTCTTTAAGCTTTTCTGATTCAATCGACGTTACTGACATTATGCAGTTAATATCACTGGACTGTTATCCATTGTTGACATTTTCTACGTAAAAATTAAATTTATTAATGTCTATAATTTAAAAAAGTACAACTTTGGACACAGGGTGGGTGGGTGGTAAGCAACCAGGCATGGGGCAAGGCTGACTTTATATATTTTATATATATATATATATGTATGTATGTATGCATGTGTGTGTGTGTGTGTGTGTGTGTGTGTGTATGTATATATATATATATACATACATACATACACACACACACACACACACACACACACACATACGAACAAAATGAAATGGCAACTTTTTTGCTTAGAGAGAGACACTTCTATGACTCCTATGTTAAAAAAACAAACATATACTAAATAAAACATAGACAACCAGACACAGCCTGGTGTGTGTTTTCATCTTAAGGTCCACATGCTGTCATCTCAAACCTTCAATGGAATCACAGCTTTGTTGTGTATGGTTGCCCGGACAATATTCTATATTTAGGTTATAATTACTGGTGGCCCCCTTTATCAACCTGAATTCAGTCACTCATCAAATGCCGTAATAACCCGAAATCGGGTTATTACGGCGTTTCAGCAAAAAAAAGTCACTGTCACTATGTTTGGCAAGTCTCACGCGCTATGACACAATTCAAGCGCTAACTTACAGTGTTTCTCCTCACAAAGCGCCACTCTTCAGCACTGCCGAGCTCGTTACAGGTCCCTCCATCAGCACACTATCAAATACTTTTTAAAAATGAGCTAGCATCACTAATAAAATGGTCACGAACTCCATAATTTGCAGAAACTCCCTTACATATTTTTTAATCTCCCACGGTCTCCACAGCAACCGGATGACCTTTGTCACCATAGGGACACTTCCTGTTCATCGCGCTGCAAATGGACAGCAAGATTTCACTAATGTTATAAATGTTTCAACTTTTTAGTAATTTAAAAAAAAAACATCTTCAAAGTTACATTACTTTTTGCCTTGTTTGCCATTTATCCGATCTCGAGCGGACTGCAGCAACCATCTGGATTCGGCTTCGACAACAGGACTTTGACTTTCTGGTATTTAAACATTTCACAGTTCGCATTTAAAGAAAAAAAACAGTCTCTTCAAGTGTTCACTGCTTATCCCAACTTCAGCTCACTAAATCCTGTTGTGTTGAGTAAATATCAATAAATGTAATTCTGCTTTAAAACAGTATTTTTTCTGTATATCTAAATCGCTGGCAATGATTCTGCACCAGTAATTATAAAAAAAATAGGCAGGTGTTTATGAATATTTTTTTCACCCTCAGTATATGACAACCTTCGAGCTTCAGCCCCTCGAGGTTTATGGGTCATCACACACCTCGGATGTGAAAAAAAATATTCATAACACACAGTTGCCTATCCATTATTCTCTATATAAACAACAGTAATTAAAGCTACAAGCCACGGTAGCAACTAAAATGATTTACCATAATAAATAAAACCATATCAGGAGTCGAAACTGGCACCAGCCCACTAGCCAAATGCTGGTAAATGTATCGGGCTAGTAAGATTTTCCTTTAACTGGCCCTGCTGGCTTGTAATGGAGAAGGTAACATTTTAATAAGTACACCAGCTGGCCAGTGGAAAAGTCTGGGGGCTAGTGCATTTTCCTAGTCACTAGCCCTGCTGGCTAGTGGCTTCAAAACTTAATTTCCACCCGTCACATACCACAGCAATTAAATCCATATACGACAATAAAAAAAAAAAGTTCAAATTATATACTAATCAAACCAATAAGCACCCAATTAACAAGCTATCATTCATTATCAAATTAAGGCTAATTATACATGAAATAAAGATTTCTACACTGCATACTCTGTCTCAACCATTCTTTTGTAAAATATAAAACAAGCACCAGGAAAGTGCTGCGTATTTATGAAATAATGCCATCTTGGGCAACTAACATGGTTATAATTCAACAAATTACCTCAGCCCCTTCCCCCATATGGTATTTCCTTGTACACTTCACTTTCTTAGCATTCATTCTATATGCAATACATATGGAGCTACAGAGTGACATTACAAGGAGAGACAACAGTATTCACTAATCATGTGATTTGACTGTTTTTGGCCAAGTTACTGGAAATGTTGATCTACCCATCGCCCAGGTACAAAGAAGCACAGGTGCTGTCGATCTTATCTTTACATACAGACTAAATAATAACAGCCAACTGTAAATTACAAGGCTGTAATCCATTGAGGGGGTTCTAGAGACCTCAAATCCCAAGAGCACAAAGCCAGAAATGTTTGTAAATGCCACCAGAACCACCAATGGAATTATAAGTCTTGTAATTTACAGCTGAACTTTTTTTTTTTTTTTTATTATTAATTTTGAATAACATGAAACACTATCAGGTTTGAAACTGCCACAGATGAATGACAATGTGAATCAAACAGGCATTGTTTACCTCTGAATCTGTGGCGACAACATTCACAATTCCGGCAACTCTGTTGTGATTTGTGACAAAAAGCACTATGGGTTATCTGTGAATTACACAGTCCAACAATCTATTATTATTCTTATTGAATATTGAGAGAAACGTTCAACCGGTTGATTACATGAGGGAATAAATTTTACCGTGGCCCCAAAAGATCCAGCAAAACATAACTCCCTATCCAAGAAGTCCAGTTTTCCAAGGACCAACACAGCTTTTTTTGCCAGATGGGTTCTAATCTGCTGAAAACATGGACATTTTTAAACTAATGTTCTAATAAATGGGTACTTTAGTCTTATCAAGCTTGGTACCATTTGAACCAAGACCTTCAAATGTCTTGCATACATTTTTTTTTTTTTTTTCCCCACTGGAGTTTGACTATCCAATTAGACCAAGGTTCAGCACATTACTCTCACAGTGGGGTGCTGCTTCGAGACAATTTTACCTTTGTGTGAATGAAGCACAAGCAGCTCAAGTGGCTTGCTCAGGAATGCACCGTGGCCAGGGAAGTCACAAGACTTGCTCATGGATGGATAGTGGCCAGGAAATCATGCAACTTGTCCAGGAATGCACAGTGGTCAGGGAAGTCATTTGACTTGCTCATGGATGCAAAGTGGTAAAGAAATCCATGTGACTTGCTCACAGATGCACAGTGGCCAGGGAACTCATGTAACTTGCTCACAGATGCACTCTGAGAGCAGCGGTCAAGTGACGTGCCCCTAGAAACACAGATGGACAGTGATCATGGTGCAAACTTGACTCAACATCTCCTGATTCTCAGTTCTGTGCTCTTACCACCAGTAAATGCTGCCTTTAATTTCCAACAGTACACTGAGATACTGTACTGCTTTCTGCCACAGAGAAGTCAGTAATTTCAAAGAGTGTAACGGTAAGTTCTGGAAATGCAGTGCTCTCGATATTTATGATGCTACAAGAACCCTTAGGTGGAAACAGTGAATTGTTGTGCATGGTTACCTATCAGCAGAGAGCCACTACAATGATACAGTAACTATACCAAAAAAGGCCACTAATCACATCAGGCCAATCAAAGAGTGGAACGCTGCCAGGTACAATGGGGGAAAAAAAAAACAAAAAAACAGGATGACGTGAAAAAAACAAAACACCACAAATAATGAATTCTGCAACACAATTTCTGCATCCCACGGACGCCCACGTTTAGGGTATCCAACTATACCCCAATTTGGGTACAGACACACATGTAGGCGTAACTGCCAAAATGCTATTCCTACACATACTTTGGAACCCACAATACTATTCTCCCACAAGAAATCTGTCTAGCCCCACATTAAATCCTTGAACAGTGCATGCTTCCACAAGTGTACCTCACCATGAAGTGATTATCAGGATTAGCCGTATAATTCTCAGCAGGGACAACAGACCCAAAAAGCTGTTTTAACACAAGAAATCCAATGGCTCCCTTATGCCAAATGGGAACATTTTTATTTGTGGCATAGGCTCATTGCAGGGCGTCATGTTGCTCTTTAGGCTGCTCATGCCACACAGGAAACAGGAGCTCTGCTTTCAGTTATTTACATAACATTATGGGCTTATCCCTTTAAATATGATCAGCTCTCAAATGTAATACCCCCCTGCTCATTAGATTTAAGTCTTTAAGATACTCTTATGTATGTATACACAGTAGAGCATAACACTGTATTATTTAATAAGGCCATGTCGTGTATCAGGGCTTTGTTTTCATCTGTTATTCTGCAACGGTAACATTTTTGCAGTTTAAACACACGAAATGTCAGTGAATATACTAGATGCAACCCTAAAAGCTACAGATGAAAGCAAGCAATCCCATTTTATAGGGCGATTGAGTACTTAGTAAACCTGTGTTGCAAACTTAAAAAAAAAAAAAATCTACTTTTGTTCTACTTTGATAATGTTTGCCCGGCTGCACAGAGTCCACACCCTGTCGTGGGTTATTGCTTACTTATAGAAACACGGCCATATTAACAGCTCAAATTAAAAATACAGCACAAATCTCCTTTCATGCGGTTTACGTTCCGCAAGTACAACTAACTGTCCCCCACTGCCTTTTCCCCTTCCCTCCCGGCAAGGCGGCGACCCAGCTCAGCAGGCTTAGCCCATGCTTTGCTTGCTATAGGCCCAACACCTATCGCCCACGGCGGGAGCGCCAGCGCCGTACACACCTGCTGCGGGGGCAACTGCACGGAAGCTGCAATGGGCAAGAGACCCCGGGCTGAGATCGGCCCGCTGGGGCCACGGTTACATGGAATACCCTCGGTAGGAATGTTGTTAGGTCCGCCGCTTCTGCTCAGAATGCGGTACCTCCGCTTACGTGGCCACAACTCTTTGCTGTCATCACAACAGCGTATTTATAATTATGTACAGAAACTCCGCCTTCAGCGTCCGTCACACTATAGACCGCTTAGGTTTCTATGGCGCCGCTCCCCGCCCTGTTTAGATGGGCAGAGCAAGTACTACCTGGGGAAAGCATACTGTATCACTGTACGTCGGGTCCCGAGTTTCACGTACCTCCTCTATTTTGCCTCAACATTTTTCTCTCCCCCTCGCAAAATATGTGTTTTCCTGACTGAACAGTGGGGATTGTAAGCACAAAACAACGTCAACCATTAAAGTCAGGCTTGTTCTTCAGAAAATGCATCTAACACTAATCCCCTTATTCTGTCAGCTTTCTGGTTGAATATTATCAAGTTTTAAGATGTGTGTCCCTGATATTTTTTACGTCTTAGTCCCGATTTATGAGGCAAGAGGTTGAGAGGTATGGAGGGCAGAGAGTCAGAGCAGAGTACATGGTGCAGTTGCAGCAGCCACTTCAAAGAGGGGGGTTATTCTAGATGCCCTACAGGGGGCATGCCTTTGACAAGTAAGCATTGCCACGACGGAGGTGTGTTAATGCTGAATTGATGCATGGGGTGGGTGCGCCCGAGGACCATGGCCAGGGGCTACCACCTCCTTGCATCAATCGTGATTAGAGCACACCGACGGAGTGCCTTAATGCGCTTGTAACATGGCCTGATGCTTGTTGAAGGGAGGTCGAGGGGGACCACTGTGACAGCAATACAGTACGAGGCGGAGGCGTGGGAATTGTAACATATTTTAATACAATATCACAAAGCCGCGTAGCACATGTTACATACATACTGATGTGCTCAAGTGAGACTGCTCGTCTAGTGTCACGGAAAGGGACAGATAACAGTTCTGTCATGTTGTGTAGAGTTCCGTGTGCGTATTGCACTATTATCGGTGCTGGGAGGTCTGCAATGCACATTTTAACGGCTCTCACGACTGCTGCCGTCGCGCGCTGCATCTCAGTCTATGTTATTTCCGGGTCCTGCTAGGTTTGTCGTCCGGGTGGGTTGTGCTGCAGGTGCTCTCTGTAGTATGCTGGCTGGCTTGTTCTCCAGTTTGCTGCTGTCCACGGGCAGTTGTGGGTAGGATCGGTGGCGGTGCAGTTCTGTACGAGAAATTTACTGAGCCATGCACGGTGAACGTCTGGCACCTGATTCCTGGGGACTCGTTCCATCGCTCTGGAATGGTGAGTGCCTGCAGGTTCCCCCCCCCCCCGGATGTGCTCTCTGTCTGCCACAGCACTGCAGCGTCACAAGTGCCGGTCCTGCCGCCTGCGTCTCCCTTGCACTCGCGCCCAGTGCTGCTAGGCAGGGGTCTGGCTACTGACGGTACTGCGAAGCGGGCGCGCATATAAGCTGGCAGCGCCCGCCCGGCTGCGTCTCGACCCTCCTGTGCCTATTGAGCGCCCGGATCACAGGCACAGTATTAATGCCGTGTTACAACTGGTATTGGAGCCCACTCGAGGGAGCACCCTAGACCTGGTTCTCTCAAATGGAGATGAAGAGAGGATCACAGATGTAGAAGTGGGTAGCCATCTGGGAACTAGCGACCATCGAACAGTATGGTTCACAATAAACACAGCAATAGAGTCAAGCCATACAAAGGCAAAAGTACTGGACTTTAAGAGGGCTGACTTTGCAAAATGGGTGAGTGCCAAGGAACGCACTAGCAAATGGGCAGGAAGCAGGGTGGAAGAACAATGGGAATAATAAAACTGCCATCACAGAGGTAACAAGCCTTTGTGTGAAGCAAATAAACAAAACGAAACAATGTAAGAAACCACTATGGTTCTCAAAGGAGTGGCAGTGAAGGTTCAAAGAGAAAAGAAAGCTTTCAGGAAGTACAAGGAATCACAGAAGGAGCAGGACAGAGAACTGTATCAGTTAAAGCAAAAGGAAGCTGGGAAGGCAGTCAGAACAGCAAAGGCCCAAACCGAGGAAAAGATAGCCAACTCAGTTAAGAAGGGGGATAAAACCTTTTATAGGTACATCAGGGAGCAAAGGAAGACCAAGGGAGGGTTAGTGAGGCTTAATAAAGAGGAGGGAGGGAGGGTGGGCAGAGGGTGACTGTGAAAAGGCAGAGATACTAAACAAATATTTTTGCTCAGTATTTACAAAGGAAGTGGGGGAGGTACAAAACAAACAGTAGAAACATTCTGGATACAGAAGTTGATACCAGCCCATTTACAGAAGAAAGGGTTCTGAAAGAACTCTTAAAACTGAAGGTGGACAAAGCAATGGGGCCTGATGGGTTTCATTCCAGAATTCTAAAAGAACTAAGGGTAGAACTAGTGACACCACTGACTACCCTCTTTAACAAATCGTGGAAGGATGGGGTGATGCCCGAGGACTGGAGAAGGGCAGATGTGATTCCCCTTCACAAAAGTGGGAGCAAGGCAGAAGCAGAAAACTACAGACCTGTTAGTTTAACCTCAGTGGTAGGGAAAATGATGGAATCACTTCTGAAGGAAAGAATGGTTGAGTATCTAGAGGCCAGAGGGGCTCAGGACCCAAGGCAGCATGGATTCACAGCGGAAGGTCATGCCAGACAAATCTGATAGATTTCTTGACTGGGTGACCAAAGTAGTAGATCAGGGAGGGCTGTGGACAGGCTACCTAGACTTTAGCAAGGCATTTGACACAGTCCCACACAAAAGATTAATATACAAGTTAGCCAGCCTGGGAGTGGGTCCCAAGATGACAGCCTGGGTAAAAATTGGCTGGAGAATAGGACACAAGAGTAATAGTAAATGGAGTCCACTCTGAAGAAAGGAGGGTTACTAGTGGGGTACCGCAGGGTTCGAGTTGAATTGAGTCCTCTTCAATGTCTTTATAGTTACATTGCAGAGGGACTGGAAGGAAAAGTATGTCTCTTTGCAGATGACACAAAGATCTGCAACAGAGTTGATGCACAAGGTGGGGTGGAAAAGATGAGAAGGGACTTGGCAAGGTTAGAGGAATGGTCAAATGTATGGCAGCTTAGATTCAATGCTACGAAGTGTAAGGTAATGCACCTGGGAAACAAAAACCCAAGGGAAAAGTACACAATGGGGGGTGAGATACTAACAACAACAAAAATGGAAAGGGACCTGGAGGTAGTCATATCAGATTACCTAAAGGTGGGCAAGCAATGTGAGAGGGCAGCAAGGAGGGCTGGGGGGATACTGGGATGTATAGGGAGAGGCATCACCAGTAGAAAACAGGAAGTTATTATCCCTCTGTACAGACAGCTGGTCAGACCCCATCTGAGTATTGCATGCAGTTCTGGAGACCCAATCTCTGCAAAGACATAGACAGGATGGAAGCTGTCAGAGGGACGGCAACTAAAATGGTGCAGGGTCTGCACTGGAAGACATATGAAAAGAGACTTAAGAAGCTTAATATGTATAGCCTCGAGGAAAAGAGGGAGAGGGGGGACATGATAGAAACTTTCAAGTACCTCAAGGGAATCAACAAAGTCCAAGAGGGTAGCATCTTTCAAAAAAGAGGGTGCAAGAACAAGGGGCACAATTTGAAGATAGAAGGGGCGGCTCAGAGGTAATTTAAGGAAGTATTTTTTCACACAGAGGTTGTGGATGCATGGAACAGCCTTCCAGAGGAGGTTGTGGAGTCAAAACAGTGGTGGAATTCAAGCATGCATGGGACAGTCATAAAGGCAATTCTAGGGGTGGGGTAGGAAGAAGTAGGCTGCTGGTTAACTAGGATCTGCAGCTTATCCATTAAGTAGGGAAATGGGCAGACTGGGTGGGCCAAGCAGTCCTTATCTGCCGTCAAAATCTATGTTTCTATGTTATGTTTCTATGGTGGTCGGAGAATGAATAGGAATTTGGAGAGGTGGGTGTTGTCTTTGAGTGTTGACTGATGTGCTTGCTGTTGCAGATAGGTGGGTGAGTGGGTAGGCCTGTGATATTGGACATCTCTCTTAGTTACTGGCATAGGTGCTGACTCCGACTACTGGGGTGTTCAAGCACCCACAGAGTTAAACTACGCATAAATGTAGCACTTTTAACTCTTTTATGTATGTTATGTAAGCAGTAACATACGGAGCGTGGGTTATACTCTGATAAACGCACTCCTAGGGGCATAGTGAGGTACAAGGCTGCAGTCTGAGCTGCCCCTTGAAGTGTGTTAGTTTATCAGAGTATAACCCACATCCCGTTGTAAGGAAGTTAGTTAGCATACACGATTTGTGTAGCATGCCAATGCATAGCTGGCCAGCCTAGATATATAAACCCTATCTGGTGGGCAGTAGTCTGCTTTCGCAGTAGTTCTCAGTGTGTTTTACAGTACAGTAAATCTACCAGTTAACTCTACGTTGGTGTCTGCGTGATTATTACATGGTGTCAGAATAGACCACCTGCAGCCTTCCACCGCTCTCAATTTACATGGAAATGTTGCTGAAAACTGGAGAAGATTTAAGCAGCAATCTGATATGTTCTCGGTTGCCAGCGGACTCGCTGAAAAATCCTAGAAAATCCAGGCTATGACCCTTTTGCACATGGCAGGCCGTGATGCATTAGAGGTATTCAATACTTTTGTTTCGGAAAACGAGGAAGAGAAGGAGCAACTGAATAAAATTATGGGACAATTTGAGAGGTATTGTAACCAAGAAAGAATTTGACTTATGAGAGACATTTGTTCAATACTAGGAGCCAGAATCTGGGTGAGTCCATTGATTCATATGTAACTGAACTGAGGCTAAAGGCTAAATCTTGTGAATTTGGAAATTTAACTGATTCGTTGATCAGCGATAGAATTGTATGTGGCATACAGAGTGAGCATGTGAGGCATAGATTGTTGAGAAAAGCGGAATTAACATTAGATGATGCCATAGATATATGCAGCATCGCTGAACTGAGTGAAATGCAGATCAAACTCTTAAGTGGAAATGCTCAGAATGAAAGCTCAGTGCAAATAGCAGTTGTGCAAGAAGAAAGAGTAAAAGCAAGTGCCAATGTGAGCAAAGGAATTATGTACTGCTAGTAAATAAAGTCAAATGTGAAAAGTGTGGTCGTGAGCATGAGATAAACAAATGCCCAGCATATGGACAGTATTATAGATAGTGCCACAGAAAAAATCACTTTGCTAGAGTATGTTGTGTTGGTAAACGTGGTGAGTTTTTTTTTTATTTGTTTAACCAGGAGTAGCACACTAAGCTGAAAGCTTTTTTACAGGAGCAACCTGGGAGCACAGGGAAGTTAAGTGACTTGCTCAGGGTCACACAGTATGCAAGTAGAAGCTTAAGATTCAAACCCAGGTCTGGTCTGCTGGATGTCGCCAGATCTGCAGTGCAGAGCCTTAAACCACTGCGCTGTAATGCTTCCATGTTGAGATCTATGTTGTTAAAGAAGATGCCCAGGAAAATGAAAGTACTTTTAGTATTGAGACTGTGACTGTAATATGCCAAAGTTAGAGGTACCCCAGCAGTTCCCCAGTAGTCCCTAGCCCTCCCCCACCCAGTATATACTGTAAGGTGCCCTGTGCACACTGTACATAAAAAAAAAAAAACAATTTTATTGCAGCTGCAGCAAAAATGGCTTGGGTGGAATGCTGTGCTGAGTTGCTCATGCACAGCATTCCACCCCTACCATTCTGGAACCAGAGCCCTGGTTTCAAAAGTTTAACAGTTTTTCAGAGAGTTCCTGGGTAGCTGTAGAGGAGGGAGGACACAGCAAGTTAATGGAAGGGAAGAGGCTTACCTGTTGTTGAAGCCATCCCCAAGAACTTGCCTGTGCTCCTGCTCTGCCTCCAGCAACTGAAGACTGCCCCAGAATTTGGACAGCACGGTCGGGGGTGCCATCGGGGCACCACAAGAAAAAAAAAGTCTGATTCGGTCATTGGGCTGTGAGCCCTGTCGACTTCTTATTTTAAGCCCCCATTTATTTTAAAAGTTAATTTTGGCCCCCCGTCGGCGGCAGAGAAAAGCCGCATCATGCCCATGAAGCTGTCGGCCATCCGAGGCCCCCCAAACATCCACCTACTGTTGTCCTTCCACTGCCTGCACACCTCCCACCTGCAGATCCAGCCTTTCAGCATCCCCTTCTGGTGTGGTGAGTTGGCGACAGCACCTGCATTGTGCTGTCCACCCAAGAAACAAAAGACTGTGTTTTTTTTTAAATCATTTGCGCTTAGCACAGAAGAGGAGTGGCTGAGTGCCACGGGGAGGTACAGGTCAGAAGGACCCAAATTATTATTTGAGAGGGGCAGGGGTAGCAACGCCAGCGGGAGGGCCAGGAAGCAAGGCCATTGAAGAGGCCTATAAATATTAATTAAAGGGGTGGGATAAGGCGGGGCAAAGATGGAAGAGTGACAGCAGCTCTCAGAGAGCCAAAGAATTAAAGAGGCCCTGCCTCCTGTGATTAAATGGGCATCGCTCAGGCCCAGGTTATGAAGGGCACCAGGCCCATTTCAGAGGGCACCAGGCCCATTTCAGAGAGGGCACCAGGCCCACAGTTAAAATGAAGGGCACCAAGCCCAGTTTAAGAAAGGCACCAGGCCCAGTGTAAAAGAGGGCACCAGGCCCAGTTTAAGAAGGGCACCAGACCCAGTGTAACAGAGAGTGCCAGGTCCATATTTTAGAGGGGCACCAGGCCCAGCTGACTAAAGGGCACCAGGCCCATGGTAGTAAAGGGCAGCCGAGGCCTAGCAAGTTAGGACAAGCCAGCCCAGCAGTAGTAAAGGGCTACCCCAGCCTAGCCAGTTAGGGCAAGCCAGCCTAGTGGTACTAAGGGCTACCCTGGCCTAGCAAGTTAAGGCAAGCCAGCCCAGTAGTAGTAAAGGGCTACCCGGCATAGCCAGTTAGGGCAAACCAGCTCAGTGGTATTAAGGGCATGAGACCCAGCCAAGTGAAGGCACCAGGCTCAATAGTAATAAAACAGGAGCATCACAAGACCCCAAACCCGTAGCTAGCTATTTAGGCCCACAGCTGTGTTAGGAGCCCAGTGATAGGAACAACCCTAGATCTAATAGGAGCCTAGCTAACCATGTAAGCCCTCCAGTGTTAAAGGGGCCTAGTCACCCGGCTAATGTATAACATTCCAGAGAGCCTATTCCCCACTGTAGTGTTGCCACAGTAACAGGAGAATATGATTTAGCTAGAAGGGACCCCATTAGAGTTAGGTCCACCAGAGCTAGGTTAAATCAGTATGACAAATTGCCTGTATAGATACTGTGGTCTGGACACTAAGACTCTCTATTTATTGACCACTAGAGAAGGAACTGACACTTTGATTTTTCTGCATTATTTTTCATTCCACGAACACTACTGAGTGTCAGAACTTCTTGTATTGCTTTATGCCAGCATTTCAGAGTTGGGTAACCATCTGAATCAGTCAACTGTCTTCAGAGTTACTTCACCCCAGTGCAACCCTGTCAGTCTTCACCTATCCTTCAAGAATCATCCTCCAGTGCATCCAGAAGCAGACAACAGCCAGTCCACGAAGAGCCATACCTCAGTCGCCTCAAAGTTGCATCATCCCATTTGTTATTTTCCTCTCACAATTTCCCAGTATGGCTTGGCCCAGAGCAGAAGTCTGCCATCCGTTTTCTTGTTTTCACATCTGCAGCGGAGTACCGTTCGACTCATCAGTGCCAGTTCTCTGAGTGAGATTCAGTTTGTTGTTTTTAGTGTGTCCTGGCTCATCCGGCTGTGGACTCCAAGTTTGGTCGCAGTTCAATGTACAATTTATTGTTTTGGTGAGTGCCTTGGCTCATCCGGCCTTGGAACTCAGGCGACTGATGCGCCGATTCCAGAGAGTGGTTGCCTGGAGTCCATGGTGGTCAGAGATCCTGATCCAGTGGGAGCATCAGCCAGTGTGTGTCTTCAGTCCAGAGGCGTGCTTGCCTGGAGTTCAGGAGTGGTCCAGAGGTTCAGATTCTCCGATCCAGTGTGTTCATCAGCTTAGAGTATATCTTCACTCCAGAAGCGGAGTGTTGATTCTTCTCTTCTTGATTCCTTCACTTGGCAATCCAGAAGTGGACTGTGGCTAAGTGGGTTGCATTGCTTATTTTTGGGTAGTCTAGAAGCGGACTGCAGCCAGATCTTGTCTTCCTTTCCGGCAACCTTAGAGAGATGGGGTGTAGCTGAAGACACCAAATGCGCAGCTCAAAACCTTTGCATTGCTCAAAATGCAATTCACATTTCTGGAGAAGGGTGCTCTGGTGTGTGGCATCCAGTGCACCTCCTCCCCAAAGGAACATGGCATATATTCAACATTCAAACATTTTAACTGCCTAATGGCTTTTCTTACTTTAAACTCCATGTAAAGGGGTCCTCTTAGTTTTCAGATTGGAATTCCAAAGTGAGCAAGCTACACCCCTTCACGGTGGGACCCTTCGTGTAGTCCCTACACTAGCTTCTCAGCTCTGAAATGCCTGCAGTGGCTACTCATAAATATAGAGTGCTGCCTAAATTGGCTTAAATCACATGGCCTTATTGGCTCCTAAATTGATTCCACCCAGGAATTTCCAAAAGAGGTGGCAGGGAGCATGCTAAGGGGAGTACCACAACTCCCAAAACTCTAAAAACTACCAAATAGCACGCTCAAAACCTTTGCATTGTTCAAAATGCAATTCACATTTGTGGAGAAGGGTGCTCTGGTGTGTGGCATCCAGTGCACCCCCCCCAAAAGAAACATGGCATATATTCAACATTCAAACATTTTAACTGCCTAATGGCTTTTCTTACTTTAAACTCCATGTAAAAAGGGGGTCCTTTTAGTTTTCAGATTCCACCACCCACCTGTAAATGTTCCTGGGTGGAAGTACCTTATTTACGGAGCCAATTAGGCCATGTATTGTAGGCCATTTCAGGCAGCACTCTATATTTATGAGTAGCCACTGCAGGCATTTCAGAGCTATTAAGCTAGTGTAGGGACTACACCGAAAGGGTCCCACCGCGAAGGGGTGGTGTAGCTTGCTCACTTTGGAATTCCAATCTGAAAACTAAGAGGACCCCCTTCTTTACATGAAGTTTAAAGTAAGTAGAGCCAGTGGCCTTGTAATTGTTTAAATACTAAAATGTACCATGTTTGGGGGGGGGGGGTTGTGCACTGGTATTCTGTTTTTAACTGTTGTTTTTACCACAACCCAGTAGCACCCCCTAGCAGAAATGTGAATTATATTTGTGGGCAATGCAGAGCTGAGTATGTTGATTTGGGGAAGGTGTGGCACCCCTTACAAGATGCTCCCTTCCACCACCCACCTGTAAATGTTCCTGGGTGGAAGTACCTTATTTAAGGAGCCAATTAGGCTATGTATTGTAGGTCATTTCAGGCAGCACTCTATATTTGTGGGTAGCCACTGCAGGCATTTCAGAGCTATTAAGTTAGTGTAGGGACTACACCGAAAGGGTCCCACCGTGAAGGGGTGGTGTAGCTTGCTCACTTTGGAATTCCAATCTGAAAACTAAGAGGACCCCCTTCTTTACATGAAGTTTAAAGTAAATAGAGCCAGTGGCCTTGTAATTGTTTAAATACTAAAATGTACCATGTTTGGGGGGTGGTGGTGGTTGTGAACTGGTATTCTGTTTTTAACTGTAGCTGAAGACCTATGGTCTGTTAGATCCTCTCTGCAGTCTTAGCTTTTCCACCAAGGTTCCATACTTCACTGGAAACCAGTGGAGTGTTTCCACATTTCTTTTGTCAACAGAGAAAGTTACAAGCACAAACTGACGATCATCTATCACATAGACTCTTCTTGTAGTATTGGAATGACTGTAATTCTAAAAACCTAAGTTTTAGGGAGAGGTGCTCCTTGGGGTTAGAAGTAGATATCTGAAGATAAGAAAGATGCTGTTACAGTGTAGCTGTTACAGTCGATTGATCCATTCTGGTATTCTATGCTGTAGAGTTTTCCCTCTTATAAGGAGGTAGAAAATAGAAATAACACACTCTTACAGCATAGCTGTTACAGCTGATTATTCCTCTTGCCTATAGTAAAGTAGTAGATTGTGTATATATGATTGTCCTCTCTTGTGTCCCTACCCGATGATCAGTTGCCAATAAACAAGTTCCATTTCTCTAACCATGACTCCTGCCTCTCCATTTTGGTGAAGAATTATATCACGTAGCCAAATAGGAAATTAACTGCTTTACCACCTGGGTGGGAGTATTGGAATAACCTGACATTCATATCTTTTGGCTCACTTCATTTGGCGTCACAGAATTACATGATTCTCAATAATTCCAAATATTACCACCCTTCTATCTCCTACATCTTATACCACACTGGCACACTTCATAACTACCTATACACCCGAGACTGATTGGAAAGTAAATCTGAGCATAAATGGAAAATTGATGACGTTCTAATTAGACTCTGGAGCACAGTGTAATGTAATGCCTTTTCAGATGTATAAGACAGTGTCTGGAGAAGCTGTTCAAAAGTTGTCAGCTAGATTGATCTCCTATTCTGGGCATAAACTTGATGTGAAAGGCAAAATGATACTGCTAACATGTGTTAAGCAAAAGTATTACCTGTTGTCACTTCAAGTGGTTAATGCAAACGTGACCCCAGTGTTGGGCCTATCTACTTGTTTGTAAATGAAGCTTATAAAGAAGCTATTTTTCAGTGGATGTTTCATGTGAAAGTACAGAGGAAACCACAGAAGGCATACTGGCTAAATTTGCTGATGAATTTGAGGAATCAGGATGCTTAGAGGGTGAATACTACATTAGAATACATAAGACAGTCAGCCCTGTGATCCACCCCCCCCCAGGAAAATACCTTTTGCATTACAAGACAAAGTGAAAATTGAGCTAGAGAATATGGAAAGATTGGGGGTTATTGAGAAGGTGGAGAAACCCACAAGCTGGGTCAACTCAGTGGTTGTAGAGAAACCAAACTAAGTATGAATTTGTATAGATCTCAGAGATCTTAATAGAGCAATTAAAAAGGAACATCACCCGATGAAAACAGTTGAAGAGGTTGCAGCAAAGTTAGCAGGGGCCAAAGTATTCACAGTGTTAGATGCTGGGCATGCCTTCTGGCAGATTAAATGAGATGGGCCTGGCTTGGATCAAATCACTTTTAATGCACCTTTTGGGAGGTACAAGTTCAAGTGCCTCCCCTTTGGGATTGCTCAGTACCAGAAGTCTTTCAAAAGAAAATTTCACGCATTTTTGAAGGGCCTGAGGGCACAGAGGTCATTATGGATGACATGCTAATATGGGGAGCTAATGTACAAGAGCACAATGAGAGGTTATGGAATGTTTTACAAAGAGACAGAGATAAGCATTTGTCTTAAACCTAAAAAAAATCCTAAATTAAAATGTCAGAAGTCCAATATATCAGACACAAGTTAAGTAACAGCAGGTTGTTGGCAGACCCTGAGAAAATAAATGCAATTACCCAGATGCCTGTCCCCCCAAATAAGACTGACTTAGGGAGACTTACGGGCATGGTAAACTACCAAAGGTCATTCCAAACCTATCTACTATAAATAAGCCATTGAGAGCAACTAGAGAAAACGGCATGGTACTGGGAGGCACCACCAACAGGCCTTTTAAGAGCTGAAAGCAGTTGTCACTAACCCCCCAGTGCTGGCCTATTATGATCTAAGGAAACCTGCTGAATTATCTGCTGATGCATCCTCAGAAGGGCTGTGTGCATTTCTGCTGCAAGAAGGCAGGCCTATTGCTTTTGCCTCCAGATCACGTAATAAAGCTGAGAGAAACTATGCACAAATTGAGAAGGAAACATTTGCTATTGTGTTTGGCTGTTCAAAGTTCCATCAATATATTTATGGCAGACCAAGGGGTCATATTGAATCAGACCACGCCTATATAAAGGCTTTTCAAAACCACTGGCCACAACCCCAAAGATTCAACACATGATACTAAAACTGCAAAGGTATGATTTGCATGTACAGTACAAAGCAGGTAAAGAATTTCATATAACAGATGCCCTGAACAGGGCTGTGGGAGAACATTCTGTGCCAGAAACTGAACTAGACAAATATGAGGTTTACACAGTGGTTTATATGCCTATCAGTGATGAAAAACTGAAATTGTTTCAGCGAGAGACTGACAAACATTCAGCAATGGTCAAGTTGAGAGACACTGTTTTGAATGGGTGGCCCCAGGAGAAAACATCAGTGCACCCCGAGATAAGGCAGTAGTGGCAGTTCAGAGATAAAATCTCAATGGAAAATGGACTTTTGCTGAAGGGGGAGAGACTGATAGTCCGCACATCATTGAGATCAGACATGTTAACCAGATTACACAACAGCCACTTGGGCATTGAAAAATGCAAGCTCAGGGCCAGAGATCTCCTATTCTGGCCAGGAATGAACAGTCAGATTAGTGACATGGTGGCCAAGTGTGGCATTTGCCACCAGTTCAGGAAAGCACAATCTAGAGAGCCGCTGCAGCCACATGAAATACCAGAAAGACTTTGGCAAAAGGTTGGGGCTGACCTTCAGTATTTGAATTTGAAAGGGAAACTTGTCTGGCAATGGTTGATTACCACTCCAAATACATTGAGATGTCCAAGTTGCAAAATACAACAAGTGAAATGGTGATTAACCATATTACCGTAAATCACAATGTGCAAGACATGGTATTCTAGAAATACTTGTAACAGATAATGGCCCACAATTTGCCTGCATTGAATTCAGAGACTTTCAATGAAGGTATTAGTTTAAGCATGTAACGTCTTCTCCAAGATACCACCAGAGTAATGGCATGATAGAATGAGCCATTCAAAAAACAAAGAGACTGTTGCAGAAAGAACAAGTGGAAAGGCAAGACCCTTACTTGACACTTTTGGAACTAAGAAATACCCCACTGGAGGGGCTAGGATCCCCGGCACAGCTGCTTATGGGCCACAGAACCAGAACTTTAATGCCTACCAGATCTGCACTACTTAAACCAAAAGTACTAGAAGCTGTGGTGTGAGCTATATTGCGAAGGACTCAACAAAGACAAAAATCTTATTACAATTTGCATCCCCGACCACTCCAAGCCTTACGGCCAGGACAGCCTGTTTACTTGTGAACACCTGAGAATACCTGTACTCCTGCAATTGTGGAACACCATACTGAGAGCCAGGCTCCTATATAGTCCAAGCTAATGGGAAATTATGCAGAAACAGGAGAGACCTTTTTAACCCTGAGTTGTGCCGCCCTGTGGCCTACAAACTCACACATCCGAGGAGAGGAAGAGAGAAGGAGCAGGATGACATTGGAGGACGATGAGATCCCAGAGGTGCCATAATGGAGGTCCCTCCACAAGTGATGCCAGGACAGTCACAAAGTGAGCCTGTGGAGTTGGCCCAGCCCCTGAGCAGTTGGGACCAATTGACTGGCACCAGCTCCAGCCCAAGAATCAGCTGTGTCAGTGGAAGGGAGATCCGAAAGCCCGCCTGTCATAGTTACTATATAGACTCACAAAAACTTTGAGTGACATAGAACTTTAAACATTTTATGTTTGGGAGGAAAGTTTAATTAAGGAGGGAGATGTAAGGAAGTTAATTAGCATACGTGATTTGCGTATGCCTTGCTAATGTGCTAGCCTAGATACATAAACCCTTATCTGCTGGGCAGTAGCCCACAGTTTCTGCAGTTGTTTTCAGTGTGTTCTACAGTTAGCAAACCTACCAGTTACAGTAACTCCATGTTGGTGTCTGCGTGATTATTACACTAGTTGTGTGTTATTGCACTTATATAATGTTGAGAAATATTGTAACCTTAAAAAACATAAAAATATATTAAAAGTTTTTCTTTTTGGGGGAGCAAAATAATCTTTTCACCTAGCTGTTAGCAGGGGTGCTGGAGAGTGTAGTTGCTGGGGCAATGACACTTCTGGGGCAGAGTGTGGAGAAAGCTACTTTTTCTGTGCAGAGTTTTCTCACCAACCCCAACACTCCTTTCATTCACACATGACTTTCCAGATTGCTATAAAGAAAGACTGAGGCGTGTCACTAGGCCACTGACAAAATCAGGATTTCCTTGTGATCTTGCTGGCAGCATGCCTCCGTCTGCGTTACCATGTTTTGTAAAAGTGACGGCAGTCTCACTGTCTTCCGGTTGGAACAGAGAACAAACTGTCTTCCTGTCGGAACAGAGAGCGAGAGAGTGCCGGCGACTTGAGTGAGGACTGCAAGTCTGGGAGACAAAGTCATTGGTTTCTTTATGTGAACACATCTTTTCTTTGCTTTTTTTTAATAGGCTTCTTTTTGTGGTTTTTATTGAGTGTAATTTGTGCCAGGTGGGAAAGATAGATGGCAGAAATGGGAAGAGTGAAGGAGGTGACAGGTAGGGTGGCACATGGATATTTTTGGTAATTGGGTTTACTGGTGTGGGCACTTATTATTTACTGTGCTATAACCTTAACAATAAACATTGCTCACAAGGGCTCTTGACCTGTCAATTCACAGACTGTGTACCTATTTTATAAAAGTGTAATGATCAATTCCAAGTATGCGTCCGTGCTGTATTATACTATGGGCACCTACAGTCCTGCATTCTCATTGGCTAAGACACATGTCTGGCCATTAGTTAATCTGCTGACAACCCACGTATGAAGTGCCAGTTGACCAATTTGCAGAACTAGCAATCTTTGTACTTTTTTACCACTATGAAAATTTGGATTTGCTGCAATCCTGTTTTTGCTCCTGGCTCTCTCTTAAACCACAACCTCCCAACAACTCTTAAAACTTAACAAACAAAAAAAACCTCCCACAGCAAGACAATGTCAAAACAGGTAAAAATAAAAAAAACTAGTGCCCGTTTTAATGCTGCGCTCACACTCACCTGTTGCTCTCGCCCCACTCTTGGGTCACCCCTGAAGAAGAGACTCCTGGAGGCCCAGTGGGCTTACCCAGTCAACAAAATTCAAATAAAATAAAACTCTCAGTTACAGACACTAGTGCTGCTCTCTCTCCCCCCACGCCCCCACCCCCACTGTCATACACTCCACAAAAAAAAAAAACACTCAAAACTCCTCTACATTTTTTTGAACATCTTAGGTTCAGATCATGCTAAAATTCGAACTGCCCACCTGAACTTTTCTTCCGCTTGCAACTCTTCTATACTCACTCTCTGTGAATGCCAGCATCTGCTTCAAATTCAGCCAAAGCAGCTGTTGTTCTAAGTTCAGTCTCTCTCCACTTCCAACTGTCATATATTGTTGCTCAAAAAAATCCTCAAACCTATGGCCCACTGGCAACCATGCTGCCAATTTCCTCTCCACTCAAACTCAGCAGCTGTTCACACAACGCTCCCTCACAGCCACTCACATACTTTGTCCCTCAACAAGGTACTGTTTGATACAGGACAGAATTATATTTCTGTAAAAATATTAAATAGCAATTAAATACAGCATATATTTAAAAAAATCTTTATTTTACTGATTTCCCCATTGCATTGTTTCTGGTGTGTTTTTTGTCACTTGGCCTGAGTCTGGCATGGGTAAACCCAACAACAACCCATACCCTATCATGGATTATTACTTAATTATACAATGGGGTCTGAAAATCCAGTAAGCTGATTGGTCAACTGGCAACTTTACCCATGGGTAAATCTTATAATAATCCATGGGTAAAGTGCTAGCAGACTGATTTACACAAAACAAATCAGTACGTTCTGCATCCCCAATTTTTTTTAGATTCAGCGCTGTCATCAAGGCATAGATCAGGAAGCATAGGCAAGCCAGGAGAAGCTATAAAATTTGCAAGTAGCAAAATAAAATAAAATTGTGCAGAATAGCTCTCGATACAGGCAGTTCATGTGAGAGTCCCTTTAAAATTTCAGCTAGCTAAACAAAACATTGCTATTTTTTAAAAGATATTTTCCCTGGCAATTAAATTATGTGTCCTGTTCTTGTAAATTACACCACCTGTGTTCCACAAAATGTATTAAGACTTTGTCAATTTCTTTCCTGTGACCAGCTTGAAAGTACATTAGTCCTCTTAACAGGTGCAACCAATTAAGGCATCCTGTCCCAGGGTTGATTTCCTGCTGATAATTCTGCAAACAAACTTGTGGAGGTCAAAATTCACCTCAAGGTAAACCCCACGTATACCAGATATGCTCAAATAACTTTTCTGCATTCATTTCAACAGTATAACTGTATACATTTGCAAACCAAGGGATCTCAGTTCCACACAAAGATTAACCCTTGGGCTGTCAGAAGATTTACAAACGTACAGGTTTTTAGGATGTATACACATCAGTGGTACAGCAAGGATTAGCATATATATTTTTTTTAACCACAGAGACATAAGGAAGAAAGAAAGAATAGAAAACTGTAAAGAGAAGGAAGGGAGAAAACAGGGAAATTGTGGGACTGTCGGAGTGGCCAGTTTCTAGGTGCCATAAGGAAAATTTGATTGTACAATCAAACAGGCAAGAGACAGACAAGGCAAGGCAATTTTATTTATAAGGCGCCAAATCCTGGAGGCTCTGGGCACTGAACATAAATAACCAACATACAGTGGTAAATTAAAACATTAAATGAAACCTCATTAAATCCATATCCAAATTATTATACAGCAACATTAAAAGATTTCCAGAGGTCAGTTTTCAAGGGACTGGCCAGAACTTAAGATGGCATCCACAGTCAAAAGCCAGGCTGAAGAGGTGGGCCTTCAGCCTCCCCCCTAAACACCTCAATCGAGGGACCCTTCTGGACTGCAGGTGGAAGCGAGTTCCACGTGGTTGGCCCAGAGACACTAAAAGCGTGATCTCCCGAGGTCCTGAGCTGAACCCTGGGAACATCCAGGAGGCTCCTCGAGGAGGAGGAATGGAGGGAGCGAGCAGAGGGCAGTGGTGTCAGGAGCTCAGACAGGTAGCCAGGACCTAGCCCATACAGGGCCTTAAAGGTGAGAAGACCCACTTTGAAATGACCCCTCCACCTGACTGGCAGCCAGTGCAGAGCATGCAGGACACATGACTGGACCTCGAAAGGCCTGTCAGTGACCGGACCGCTGTGTTCTGCACCAGCTACAGTCTGTGAAGTGTCCCTCCCATGACCCCGAAGTACAGAGCATTACAGTAGTCAAGCCTATAAGTCACAAAGGCATGCACCAGTGTCAGCAGGTCCTTGGGCGGAATGAGTGGCTTAATCCTGGCAATGTTTCACAAGTGGTAAAGATGACACCTGATCTTCAAAGATCAATCTGCTATCTAGGGTCATGCCCAGATTTCACACCCTCAGAGAAGCCACCAACGGTACAGACCCCAGGACAAGTCCGGTTTGGCCTCGGTGGCAACCCATCACACCCGCGACCAGGCTGTATCACTAGCACCTCGATCTTAGCCGGGTTGAGTCTCATCCAGCTGGAAGCCATCCAGTCATTGATTTTAGCCAGACAGCTGTTAAGCACATCAACAGCTCCTGATATTCCGGTTGCAAAAGACAAATACAGTTGGGTGTCATCTGCATAGCAGTGAAATTCCACACTGCATTGTCAAATTATCTCACCCAGGAACAGCATATACACTGCGAATAAGATCGGCGACAAGATAGAGCTCTGTGTGTCTCTGTAGGGCAGAAACATTGGGGAGGAGGAGAAATTCCCCATCACCACCCGCTGCATCCTATTCAAGAGATAGGACTCAAACCATCTAATGACAGTACCCGCGAGTCCACAAAACTCACATAGCTGATTGAGAAGCACAACATGATCCACAGTGTCAAAACCTGAGGAGAGATCGAGGAGCACAAGAACTGACCCATTTTCTGTATCTCTAGCCCTGAGCAGATCATTATGCACTCTCACTAGAGCAGTTTCAGTGCTATGTCTGGCCCGAATGGCTCATAGATGTCTGAGGACACCAGGTGATCCTCAAGCTGTTGTGTCACTAATTTTTCAACAACCTTGATCAAAAAGGCAGGTTAGAGATCAGACAGTAATTACCCAGGACATTTGGGTTGAGGAAAGATTTCTTTAAGAGGGCTTCACCAGTACTTCTTTCAGAGCAACTGGGAAGAACCCCATCACCATTGAGCACCTGGTGAACAACGGCCAATGGCATCGACACATCCTATTAAGAAATGCACTGGTGCCAGGTCCAGTTCACAAAGGTGTGCTTCAGCTCTAAGATCACCTTAGTCACTTCAGACACCTCCACTGGCCTGAACTTCTCCCAGGCAAACTGAGTGCTTCTGAAACTCCCAACCCAATCACTGTGAGGCAAGGGCCTCCTGGCGGAGTCTCAACCAGATGGCCACCACTCTGTCAGAGAAAAACAGAGCAAACTCTTCACATAAAGTAGTTGGAAAAGCTATTTTGGCCAAAGACAGGCAGGATGTAAAAGCCTGTCCATGGTCTGAAACAATTAAGATGGTCTGTTTTTCCCCACAGCGATATCCCTGGACAGGAATTCTGCCTTCTTACAGGAAATTGCCCCTAGTACTCAGCATAGTGAGAATGTAGATCCAGCCTGTCGACCTCCAGATGGGTTCTGCCAGCAATGCTCCAACTTCTGACCCCTAATCTTCATCATCTTAAGTTCCCCATCAAACCATGGAGGTCTCAAGTGAGAGGATCTGGGTCGTATATGGTCTGGTGCGATGGCATCTAGAGTTTTGGGTTTACTTATGCTTCCTGAGTGCAAGATGGCCGCTGCGCTGAATGTGCTGCTGCTTGTGAGGTTCTGAGTTTGTAGTTATTTCATTTTATTTCTATTTCGTTGGTTTTATTTTGGTGTTTTTTGGCGTTCTTTGCAGTAATTAGTGGATTGGTGGAGTCCTTTTTATTTTTGTGGAGCCCAGGATGAAGGGAAGTGATCGAGTTTGGTGTCCTGGTGATTTCTACTCTGTCTCGGTGGATGTTGAGCAGGCGTGGAGTGGACTGAGGGTTTTCTGCCCTACGATTGAGATCTTGCGGGATGCCGCTCGCTACAGGAACCATCGGGATGAAGGAAGTGTTTGAGCTCTGTGTCCTGGTGATTTGTGCTCTACCGCCTGAAATTGGATGTTGAATGGGGGAGTGGACTGAAGGGTTTTCGGCCCTCAGTGAGACATTCTGGGATTGCTCGCTACAGGATCCTTTGGGTTGTGGGGTTTATATGTGGCTTCCCTTGCTCTGGCTTTGACTAAGGTGTTCAGGATTTGTGCTTTGGGTACTTTGTATTACTTTTTCGTCATATCGCCTGACTGGGATTTTAATCAGGCAGGGAGCAAATTGAAGCGATTACCCCTGTTTCATCGCTGAGTTGGGCGGTGGTGGAAACTAGAAGAAGGGTCGCCTGATGAAGAGAACTTGAGGCAAGAACTGAGACCCTGGAAGAAGCAGTGAGGGGATTTATCTAATCTATTTCGGATCCCTTGGTGTATATAAGGCCTTTTTGAACAGGTCTGAGGCACGACCTGCTACTGGGACCCCCCTGCTTGATTTGTGGTCTGAAGGGGGTATTAGGATTTCTTGGTCAAGGAGTTGATTGAGGTTCTGTACCCCCTATGCTCCCAGGTTGGGCTACTAATGTGACTTGCCCTGGCGTTTTATTAGACCACATTATCCTGTGGTGTTTGCCCAGCTGGAAGTGAGGGACCTTGTTTATTTTGCATATGGTATGGATCTGATTGACTTGGGCCCTGGATGTCCCCTGAATCTTGTGGCTAACTGGTCTGCCTGTGTTTTCTCTCTGACTTTGATGGATTTGACTTTCCATAAACCTGTGAACAAAACTGACTCTGTGCCTGGCGGATTGAGGACTTCCTACTTTTTCTAATTTGTCTTAAGTTTATCTGGACAATGAGTTGGTGAAAGGACCTTGTGTCCATTTATTTTAATATGAGTGCTTCCCTCCACTCCTGGTCATGAGAGGACTGGGGGAGGGATGTGCTATTTGTTTTGTTTTAAGTTTGAAATGTTTTTATGATTTGTTTGAAGGATACATCTGTACTTTTGCAGTGAGAGTGCCAAAGTATTTTTTGCTCTTCTGGCTGTGAGAGAGCTGGGGAGCAAATAATTTTATTTTATTTAATTTTTGTTTTCTGGCTTAAGTTGTGGGTGGTGAGAGAACCCTTTTATTTATATTTATTTTACTTGAGGAGTCCTCTCTTAGTCCAGACTTGATTTTCTTTGGGGTGGGGTTGTTGTTTTTATTTATTTATTTATTCTGATTAAGTATAGGAATTATTGTTTGATTTGATTTATGTTGGGGTTGGATATTTATTTTATTTTGCTGAGTTTAATTATTTTGGTGTTTTGGTGGGTTTATTGTTTTGGTTTTAATTGTTTAGTAGCGGCATGTGTCGGCCCTCAAGTCCCACGGTGGTGTGCTATTCATCCTTCTCTCTTCGTGCCCTCTACCTTTTTATTCTCCCCTTTCCAACATGATACATACCAGCACTGTAGAGCACTGTGAATTGTTTGGGGGGCTGCGAACAAGGGAGGATGGACAAGGGGGGGCCACCGTATTGGGGTAGTTAGATCCAGAAGGTGCCCTGGGGCGAAATGGAATCCAGATCGTGGTTTACCATATCTGGTGCCCATACCAAGGGGCACTACTGAACTCAGTAGGCATATGAGCCTGACAGCCTCCAAGGTTCGTCCAACTCGGGCGAAGTTATGCAATGCTAGGTCCATCAGGAATAAGACTGGCATTATTGCTGATCTTGTTGGCTCAGTGGACTTGGCTTGCATCACCGAGACCTGGCTGGATGAAAATCCAGGCCCCACGTTGGAGGCCATGACTCCAGCTGGGTATTTGGTGATACACTGCCCAAGATTGGACTACGGGGGGGGGTTGCAGTCTGTTTCAAGACTGAACTGGGCCTCACAAATGTGATAGTGGGAGAGACTGAGTCCTTTGAGTGCAGAGTGGTAGCGGGTGTAGGTGTTCGAATTGTACTCATTTACCATCCACCCAGGGATGGGAAACGTGTCTTACAGGAAGTAACAGACTTCATTGTCGACATGTAGTTTAAGTCACCCAGGTTGATGGTTCTGGGTGACTTTAACGCCTGGGTCCACGAAGAACTCTCGCAATTTGGTAATCATTTCCTCCAACTAATGACTTCTTTGGGCCTTACACGGGTGTTTTCCACTGCTACCCATAAATCTGGACACTCTCTGGACTTAGTGTTTCTTCTAGGGGTTGATACATCCGATTTGGGGGTGGAACCAGTCACATGGTCAGACCACTACACCGTGAGGTTCAGTTTTACACCCCGAGAAGGCCCTACCTGTGGAGATGGTTAGGTACCGCCCTTTATGGGATATTACCCCTCAAGGCCTTGCAGGCGGTCCTTGACCTCTGCGTCCCCGTGTTGCGGCGATAGTCCAGAGACCCTGGTGTCGGCCTATAATACAGCTGCTACAGTGGCTCTGGATTCTATTGCTCCTGTCTGTGTCGCCCCTATCCTTAGCCTCAAGTCCCTCTGGTTCGATGGGACGTTGAGGAGATGTGGAGACAGGCGAAGGTTAGGCGGTACTGGTGCAGGTCCATCCTTGAAGCCAACCACCTTAGACTGATGGACCATTTTCTGTCTATCCATCTGCAATCACCCGTAAGAAGGCAGAATTCCTGTCTAGGGAGATTGCAGTTGCATAAAATCAACCGGCTCAGCTTTTTGAACTGTAGACAGACTGTGATACCCAGCCTGTCTGCAAGTTCGGAAAGCCTTTTTGCAATTAGAGTGCGAGGAGCTTGCTCGTTTCTTTGCAACTAAGGTGGCCGACATAAGGGCGGATCAGCATCCAGTAATCTCTAAGGGGGATGCTGTTGAACAGTGTGAGTTCACAGTACTTCAGTTTTCTTGGAGTTCCTTCAGTCGACCTGATTTCATGGATGTCATGAAAATTATCCATAGTGTGCGCCCTACAAGCTGTAGTTTGGATCTTGGACCGACCTCCTTAATTTTAGGTTGCAGTGATATCATTGGTCCAGTCCTTGTGTGAATAGTTGGTGCTCCTTGGAGTCGGGTGAATTCCCTAGCTCCCTGAAAGAGGCGATGGTGACACCTCTCTTGAAGAAAGCTACCTTGGACCCAGACTGTTTCACAAACTACAGACCTATCTCAAACCTAGCCTTTATTGGGAAGGTGATTGAGAAGGTAGTGGAAGCCCAATTGGAGGACCATTTAACCATCCATGACATCTACGAATCCTTCCAATCCGGTTTTCGTAAAAGACATAGCACCGAGACTGTGCTGGTTCAGGTGCTTAATGATCTTCTGGGGCGAGAGATCAGAAGAGATGTACCATCCTTCTTCTCCTTGATCTCTCATCAGCCTTTGACACTGTGGATCACTTGGTGTTGATAGCAGGCTTGAGGCAGATTTGTGTAATATCGGAATTGTCCTTGATGGTTCACCTCATCCTTCACTGGGAGATCACAAAGAGTTGTGTCTGGGTTTTTCCTCAGGCCCAACTTCTTTGTTGTATTAGATGCCTCAGAGTTTAGTGCTGTCCCCATGTCATTTGCAGTGTATATGATGCCCCTCAGAGACATTATAAAATGGTATGAGCTGAGGTTTCACTGCTATGCAGATGATACCCAGCTAAACCTGTCTTTCGCACCCAACCAGGATGGAGCTCTCTCAGTGTTTAACAACTGTCTGAAAGAAATTCAGGATTGGATGGATTCTAGTTGGTTGAAGTTGAACTCAGAAAAGACAGAGGTTTTGGTTGTGGACCCGGTCTTCAGATAGAGGGGTCATTTGTTGGTTCGCCCTCAGGAATTTTTCTTGGAGGCATTTCACTCCCAACCTCTGAACGGGTGCATAACTTGGGGGTTATCTTGGATGACAAACTGACACTGCAGTCACAAGTGTCAGCAGTCATCAAGACTTCCTTTTACCATTTTAGGAATATTGCCAGAGTTAAGCACCTTGTTCCATCTGACGCTTTACCAACGTTGGTCCATGCCTTTGTATCCTCACGTCAGGACTACTGCAACTTCCTGTACTTTGGGCTGTCTGGGGTTGAAATCCACCACCTACAGCTAGTGCAGAACACAGCAGCCTGGGTTTTCATTGGGACAAGTAGGTCCTGTCATATTACCCCAGTGCTGCGTGAACTGCATTGGCTACCTATACAGTGGCGAATCACCTTCAGAGTCAGTTTACTGACTTTTAAAGCCCTTCATGGTCAGAGTCTGGCCTATCTGAAAGAACTTCTGGTTCCCTGCCAGCCGATCGCTCCGCTCAGCTGATGAGGGTTGCTAGAGATTCCAAGAGTGAGTCTTAAATCATCAGGTTTTAGAGCATTTTCTTATGCTGCACCTCTTTCGAATTCTCTACCCCACCAGTTATGGGAGTGCACCTCCATGGAGGAATTTAAGAGGGGTTTGAAAATCCACTTTTGGCAAATGGCCTTCTTGGAAAGTTGATTGTACTGAAGTCATTGATTATGTTGTGATTTTTATCTGTCTTTAATACCAAATTTTAATGCTTGATTTGTATTGTTTTAACTTGTACAGCACCTTGAAAAATGAAAGGCGCTTTATAAATAAATTTATTGCTATTATAACCACCCTGTTATGGCCACCGCCTCTCCAGTGCCAATCACACATGCTGCATCAACCCCAGATAAGTCAGCTAACGCCAACAGTCCCTCTGGGCCCATGCCCTTAAACGGCAATAGCTGACCATCTCCACAGGGGAGGGACTTTTAGGGGGGGCCCAATCCTGAACTCCATGGTGCAGTGGTCAGAACAAATGACCTGATCAATCTTGAGGCTGTCAACCTCAAGACCCAGCTGGAACACCAGATCAGTGCATGGCCATGTTGGTAGGTAACAGCAGTAACTGCTTTTGATAGGCCCAGTGATTTCATCAAGTGGAGGAGGTCATAACCAAAATGGAGATTCATCATCGACCCAGACATTGAAATCCCCAAGATTAAACACCTGTGGGACTCCAACACCTGGCTGACGACAAAATCTGCTACCTCCTGCAGGAATCCCTCCCCACCCCAGGGGGGCAGTAAATGAGAAGAATCCTGCAACCTGCACCTGCACTCCCATGAATAGCAATGCACTCAAACATAGAAACATAGAATTTGATGGCAGATAAGGACTGCTTGGCCCACCCAGTCTGCCCATTTCCCTGCCTACTGGATAAGCTGCAGATCCTAGTTAACCAGCAGCCTACTTCTTCCTACCCCCACCCCCTAGAATGGCCTTATGACTGTCCCATGCATGCTTGAATTCCACCACTGTTTTTGACTCCACAACCTCCTCTGGAAGGCCGTTCCATGCATCCACAACCCTCTGTGTGAAAAAATACTTCCTTAAATTACCTCTGAGCCGCCCCCATCTTCAAATTGTGCCCTCTTGTTCTTGCACACCTCTTTTTTTTAAAAATGCTACCCTCTTGGACTTTGTTGATTCCTTTGAGGTACTTGAACGTTTCTATCATGTCCCCCCTCTCCCTCCTTTCCTCGAGGCTATACATATTAAGCTCCTTTCGTCTCTCTTCATATGTCTTCCGGTGCAGACCCTGCACCATTTTAGTTGCCGTCCTCTGGACAGCTTCCATCCTGTCTATGTCTTTGCAGAGATTGGGTCTCCAGAACTTCACACAGTACTCCAGATGGGATCTCACCAGCTGTCTGTACAGAGGGATAATAACTTTCTGTTTTCTACTGGTGATGCCTCTCCCTATGCATCCCAGTATCCCCCAAGCCCTCCTTGCTGCCCTCTCACATTGCTTGCCCACCTTTAGGTCATCTGATATGACTACCCCCAGGTCCCTTTCCATTTTTGTTGTTGTTAGTGTCTCACCCCCCATTGTGTACTCTTCCCTTGGGTTTTTGTTTCCCAGGTGCATTACCTTGCACTTCTTAGCATTAAATCTAAGCTTCCATACATTTGACCATTCCTCTAACCTTGCCAAGTCCCTTCTCATCCTTTCCACCCCACCCTGTGCATCAACTCTGTTGCAGATCTTTGTGTCATCTGCAAAGAGACATACTTTTCCTTCCAGTCCCTCTGCAATGTCACTTATAAAGACATTGAAGAGGACCGGTCCTAATACTGAACCCTGCGGTACCCCACTAGTAACCCCTTTCTTCTGAGTGGACTCCATTTACTATTACTCTCTGTCTCTATTCTCCAGCCAATTCTTTACCCAGGCTGTCATCTTGGGACCCACTCCCAGGCTGGCTAACTTGTATATTAATCTTTTGTGGGACTGTGTCAAATGCCTTGCTAAAGTCTAGGTGGGCCATGTCCACAGCCCTCCCTGATCTACTACTTTGGTCACCCAGTCAAAGAAATCTATCAGATTTGTCTGGCATGACCGCTGTGAATCCATGCTGCCTAGGGTCCTGTGCCCTCTGGCCTCTAGATACTCGACAATTCTTTCCTTCAGAAGTGATTCCATCATTTTCCTATCACTGAGGTTAAACTAACAGGTCTATAGTTTCCTGCTTCTGCCTTGCTCCCACTTTTGTGAAGGGAATCACATCTGCCCTCCTCCAGTCATCGGGTACCACCCCATCCTCCCATGATTTGTTAAAAGGGTAGTCAGTGGTGTCACTAGTTCTACCCTTAGTTCTTTTAGAATTCTGGGATGAATCCCATCGGGCCCCATTGCTTTGTCCACCTTCAGTTTTAAGAGTTCTTTCAGAACCCTTTCTTCTGTAAATGGGCTGGTATCAACTTCTGTATCCAGAGTGTTTCTACTGTTTGTTTTAGGTACCTCCCCTCTTCATTTGTAAATACTGAGCAAAATATTTGTTTAGTATCTCTGCCTTTCAGGTATTATGAACTGGGTGCGTTGAGAAGCCTAAGTTGGACTGAAAAACAATGGCCTCCCCACCCCTGCGATCATAGAAACATAGAATTTGACAGCAGATAAGGACGCTTGACCCACCTAATTTGCCCATATCCTAACTAATGGATAAGCTGCAGATCCTAGTTAACCAACAGCCTACTTCCTCCTACCCCACCCCTAGAATTGTCTTACGGCTGTCCCATGCATTCTTGAATTCCATCACTGTTTTGACTCCACAACCTCCTCAGGAAGGCTGTTCTATGCATCTAAACCCTCTCTGTGAAAAATACTTCCTCACATTACCTCTGAGCCATCCTCCTCTATCTTCAAACTGTGCTTCCTTGTTCTTGCACACCTCTTTTCTGAAAGATGCTACCCTCTTGGACTTTGTTGATTCCCTTGAGGTACTTGAAAGTTTCTATCATGCCCCTTCCTCCTTTCCACAAGGCTATACATATTAAGCTCTTTAAGTCTCTCTTCATATGTTTTCTGGTACAGACCCTGCACCATTTTAGTTGCCCTCCTCTGGACTGCCTCCATCCTGTCTATGTCTTTGCAGAGATTGGGTCTCCAGAACTGCATGCAGTACTCCAGATGGGGTCTCACCAGCTGTCTGTACAGAAGGATAACAACTTCCTGTTTTCTACTGGTGGTGCCTCTCTCTATACATCCCAGTATCCCCCAGCCCTTCTTACTGTCTTCTCACATTGCTTGCCCAACTTTAGGTCATCTGATATGACTACCCCAGGTCCCTTTCCATTTTTGTTGTTAGTATCTCACCCCCATTGTGTACTCTTCCCCTGGGTTTTTGTTTTCCAGGTGCATTACTTTGCACTTCTTACCATTGAATCTAAGCTGCCATACATTTGACCATTCCTCCAATCTTGCCAAGTCCCTTCTCATCCTTTCCACCCATCTTGTGTATCAACTCTGTTGCAGATCTTTGTGTCTTCTGCAAAGAGACATACTTTTCCTCCCAGTCCCTCTGCAGTGTCACTTATAAAAACATTGAAGAGGACCGGTCCTAGTACTGAACCCTGTGGTACCCCACTAGTAACCCTCTTTCTTCAAAGTGGACTCCGTTTACTATTACCCTCTGTGTCTTGTTCTCCAGCCAATTCTTTATCCAGGCTACCATCTTGGGACCCAATCCAAGGCTGGCTAACTTGCATATTAATCTTTTGTGTGTGACTGTGTCAAATGCCTTGCTAAAGTCTAGGTCGGCCATGTCCACAGCCCCTCCTTGATCTACTACTTTGGTCACTCATTCCTTAATGGCACTTTAATGGTAGGATGTCTACTTATCAGTCTGGTTTTAGATCCCAACACAGCACTAATACTGCATTGGTTAAGGTGGTTAGTCATCTGCAGCAGAGCCTGGACAGGAGACAAATGGTTGGAGCTTTATTTATAGATCTTTCTAACGCTTTTGATACCTTGAATCATCAGTTGCTCTTGTCCGGGCTCAACCAGATTGGGTTATCTAATTCTATCCAAATTGTTAATTGGTTTTCGTCTTCCTTAAATGGGAGGAAACAATTTGTTGAGATTGGTCCATTTAGGTCTAACTTAGTTGATATGTAAAATGGTGTCCCACAAGGGTCAATCTTGGGACCTTTGTTATTTAATATCTATGTCAATAATCTTAGTTTTGACCTTCCAAACATAGGGTATCACCTTTATGCTGATGATACGATAATATATGTAGAAGGTCCTACCTTGGATGTGATTAAACCCAAACTTCAGTCGGCTTTTGATCAGGTACAGGATTTCTTTAAAGCACCTTTTAGTACTAAATTACTAGAAAGACCCAGGTTGTTGTATTTAGGAACAAGCAGGCTAAAGATCAGAAATTAGGTCTGAGTATAACAACCATGGATGGTATTATTTTAATGGAGAGGATCATTATAAGTATCTGGGTCTTTAGTTAGATTATAACCTATCTTGGTCCCTTCATAGAAATAATATGACAATGAGTTTAAATAAGAAATTAGGGGCTCTATATAGGTTTAAGAGAAACATGTTCAGGGATGTTCGTTTAAATGTTGTGAACTCTTTACTATTGCCTAATTTAGATCATGGGGATCTCCTTTGTGGGGAGTCTCTGTTTTTTACTGGATAGAGGTAGACCTGATGTTCCATAGAATGGCTCAATTTGTACTGGGTTCCCTTATAGAACCCATAGATGTCTCCTGTTTACCAGTATGGGTTAGGTGCAGCCTCCTTGGAAGAAAGGGCTCCAATTTATATCTCAGTTGTTTCCTCCCAGAAGTGTGAAGGATAATCTTAGGTCTGCCCAGGGGTTGCATTATCTAATCCCAAGATGTAATATGAATATTGGTAAAACAGCGGTTCCCTTTAGTGGGATGACTCTTTGGAATAAAATTCCTGTGTGTTTGAGGATGAGAATCAGATAACTCACTTTTCTGATCTGTATAAATGATACTTGGGATGGGCCAGTAGTCAATTTAATTGTAGACAATGTGATATTTATTAACCAACTGATTGCTTATATATATTGCTCCTTGCTGTATAATCATATATTTTTATATTGTAATGTGATTATGTTGATTGTTATGTGTTTTGAAACTGATGTTTAATGTTGTTTGTCTTTTGATACCTGGGACTTCATTGTAAATGAATTACACTCAATTAAATGCTTCCCTTATTCTTTCTGAATAAAAAGATTTACTACTACTACTGCTACTACTATTAGATTCATTTGACATGACCTTCCCTCTGTGAATTCATGCTGCCTTGGGTCCTGTGCCTCTCTGGCCTCTAGATACTCGACAATTCTTTCCTTCAGAAAAGATTCCATCATTTTCCCTATCACTGGGGTTAAACTAACAGGTCTGTAGTTTCCTGCTTCTGCCCTGCTCCCACTATTGAGAAGTGGAATAACATCTGCCCTCCTCCAGTCCTCAGGTACCACCCCATCCTCCCATGATTTGTTAAAGAGGGTAGTCAGTGGTGTCACTAGTTCTACCCTTAGTTCTTTTAGAATTCTGGGATGAATCCCATCAGGCCCCATTGCTTTCCTTCCTCGGACAGTGCACCATGGTGTATCCGGCAGGGATGGTGGCCTCAAAACCTGGGCCTGCATCATCACCCAACCAGGTCTCCATGATGCAAGCCAGGTCGACAGAAGAAATCAAGTTAGCAAAAATAGCAGTCTTGTTTCTCATCAATCTGGCATTGCAAAGCACTACCTGAAGAGGATTAGAGGATGCAGCCGGTCCTCTAGCTACCTGCCCACTCAGTCCGGTGGGAGCCCTGGGTACAGACACCAAACTCTTCAGGCCTCTCCCTAGGCTCCATTTACACCCAGGGCATCTCCTGCACTGGACAGCCTCAATGCTGCTCACCATCCCCTCCTCAGCTGCCCTCAGCCCTCAATGAACCAATCATCTCCTAGTAATACCGACCTCCCTGTAGCACCTCACTGCAGTATTGGAAACTGGGAGGTTGGTAAAGGGGTGAAGGTCATGGAGCTGAGAGGCAGCATAGGTGATACGAGGGAGGCCGTGGCACCAACACTACTCCTGCTTGGCTGGACCAGTCCCAAGAAAGCACTAGATGTTACTACAGGAGTGTAATGACAAAAAAACACTGCATGAACAGTCACATTCACCACTCACACTATCACACATTACAAGTGCTGAAACAAACAACACACACACACACACACTTCCACCCAAACAAATTAACTACAACTATAATACACACCCAACACTATCACACATCCACTTACTCCATCCCACCCTCCCACAACTAACAACTTGTACAACCCCCACTCTGTAAATAAAACTTCCCACCCAACAGTCCCCAACCCCAAAAAAACAAAACAATAAATGCTTAATATTTAATACACAGGAGAACAGAAAACAGGAATGCCAGTCAGACTATAATGCTGCCCGAGAGCAAAAGTCCACAGTTTTAAAAAATAGTATAAACCAAAGTCAGTTAGAAATTTACAATCCAAATGAATCCAAAGGAATGAAGTCTGAGCCTTCTCTCTCACAGGGCCCAAGGTCCCAATCACAAGGGGACAGAGCTTTAACCCCGCATCCAAAAACAAATTAGTGCAAATGGAAAAGGTCAATCAAACAGATCTTCCAAGAAGGAAAAGAAAACCCCTCAAATTAATAAATTCAGGTCCATGGAGTCTCTCACACTTCATGGGCCTGACAGCTGGCCATTCCAACAAGAGAAAATCCCAGAGAGGAGAGAGACTGGTCAGCACAGTACCCAGTCTTGACCAAAGGTCCGGGCAAATGCTTCCCGCTGAAGGAAGAACACTGCTGACAATAGCAAAAAATCCACTCGCTGGGTCACATGGAGGAAACAGTCACCCTTCTCATGGATGGCCGCACTCTATGACCAAACAAACAGATAGCCATCAGCGTTCTTCCCCAAAGACCTCCAGCCAGATGCACGCTGGCTGTGCATTTCACAGTAGATGGCCTCCACAACCTGGAAGATTTCATGGGAGTCAGAACACCCCTCCAGGGAGCACTCCACTGCAGTCCCTGACTGACAGCAACCACCGGTCGGGAAGACAGATCCGTTCTGGGAACGGATGATGGAAATATCCAAGCTCCTCTGGTCGACTCGTGGAAATAGAACAGCAGCAGGGGGATCCTAGTCATTCAGTCTTCGCCTACCAGCAAGGTAAGCAAGACTAAGCAGCAGGCAGACAGACCTAACAGTTTCGCTCCGCTCAGAGAAAAAAGAAATAGTACAGGTACTCCAGACTTATTGGAAAACAAAAAATCTGACACAATGCTTTTTCACTAAAACCCCTAACTAACCGCTAAAAACCCTACTCCTCTCGCCCCACCTATAAAAAAGATTAAAACTGATGCCAACTCCAGACAGTGTCAAACTCCGGAGAGGCATGGACAACCAAATTCTTTTTCCTGTGCAAAAATTTATCGAAAAAAGAAGTAAAAAGGCATGGAAGGAAAACAAAACGCCAGGCTTCAGTAAAAGCCTCTTCAAGCAACCACTCAGCATGCAGCCATCTTGCTCCTCAAGTGACAGAATAGGAAAGGTCAGAATAGATTTGCTGCTTTTAACTCTCTCTGCATAATAAATGGGATAGGTTCTTACCAAACCCATCACGCCGCCGTCTTGTCTCTAACTTAAGAAGCCAAAACCAAACAGAAGTTATTTTTTCACAAAAAAGAAATTATATATATAAAACTATTAAAATAGACCACCAAAATCTCACACTTCTTTTACTGCCTCATCTTCTCTTGCACTTACCTAACATTATTTAAAAATCACTTGCTGCACCTGCTCAAACCTCCATCTTGCATTTAACACCTGCCTTCTCTGTACCTATATACTCTCAAATTAATTATTCTCAGGTACATTTTCAAATCTTGCTTTCTCTCTGCTCTATTATGTACATCCCAATCATAATATTTTTCTACTTTCTGCTGAATAAATTTCAAGTAAACCTATTCCATTGAACCTTTGTGTATATGTGTGTGTGTATATATATACATATATATATATATATATATATATATATATATATATATATACATATGTAATATATGGATAGTTAAAATAACACTACCAAAAAGCATATGAAAATTTTCTTGTAATACACGGAGCCAAAGTGATAATACCATCATTTTTAGGTGATAATAGTATAGTTCAGAGCCCGTAATACTTCGTTCGACTCTAAACAATACTATTATCACAAAATCTAAACAACATAAAGCGCAAAGCTCTCCCTCCATTCAATGGTTGCCATGCTCCCCAACTGTTAATCAGACAGCAGCGTGCACACATTTTGAATCACAGCTCATGACTGGCCGAATTCTGTCTGTGGGTGGGCAAAACATTTAAAATAACATGGCGGCCATCTCTCGCTAAGCGAGACAGTATTTCGTCTTCGCGATATATATATATTTTTTAAACAAATCCATTTTTTCGGTGGATCCTGCCTTCCTTGCACATCAAAACAACAAAAAAGTAGGGATCCCCATGAAAGTTAAACACACTCACAGAAGTGCAGAGACAGACGACGGGGGATGGGGGGCAGTCATTGAACACGCACTGAGCGAGTCCTCAGTGCAGCAGCGAACACGCAGTGAGCAAATCTTCAAAGCAGCAGCAGCTGCACAAGTTTAAATTCAGATCCATATATTACAAAAATTAAAAAATAGGTGAGAGTGTATTACTGGAAGTAATACCATCTCGAGTTTTGGGACAAAGGAACCTCTCGGCGTCCCCAGAACCTCTCGATGTAATACCCTTATGTCTACTCTCATATTAATAATACATATATATATATATATATATATATATATATATATATATTTCTCTGTACATTTTGTAAATCTCACTTTATATAATTTTGTAATTTATGTATATTATTCACTCAGTGTTACAACTTTTGTGATCCATCTATCCCCATGACTTTATAGTTTGCTCATTGCAGTTTAGCTGCCCTCGGCAACTGTGCACTGATCATTTATCTGCTGTTCTTAACAACTGCTGCTCATGATGTGTATACCTGCTCTATGTATTGTATTGCATTGTATTGTATTGTATTGTATCGTCTTACCGGGTTGCACCTGAAAACGGGACTGTATGGTCTCAGCGAGCTCACCCGGTTACCAAAATTCAAATATGTAAATAAAAATAAATATCATATGCCAGCATACCCCGGTTAGAACAGTGTTACAATAATAGTGCTGCACAGAACAGCATGGTCTATACAGCACTTCCATGGACAGTGATAGGGGAATAACAGCGCTATTTAGTAAACACTCCCCATGTCGCTGTCCCTGGTACTAGAAGAGACCACAAGGGGAGAGGAAATCAGGAAACTGGTCAAGCTGTTCCTGTGGTGTGGATTGCTAAAACATGAACAGCTAGGCTGGAGTGGTGGTGGAGACCAGGGTTCTAATCCTGTTTTCCAGAATTGTAGTGGTAGTGATCACAAACCAGACTTGCGATCACTACTTGTGGTGGTGTGTTTTTTAGCGGCATTTGTTCCTGCTATTTTTTTCTATCAGCACTGTTTGGATGGTGCTGTTATTGACAACGCTGTCCATGCAGTCACTGTTTAGACCTAGTGCCATATGCCAGTACCTCAAAAATGGAATCGGGGCCACACTCAGACCATGATTGTTTCTCCACTCCATGCCGCCTACCGACCAATGCTCACCTACATTTCTCGACTGCACTCCTGTAAAAAAAAACTCCTGCAGCAGCTCTTACCTCAGAGTCAGTATTTATTTACTCCATTTCAGCCACTCACAAGACATTCCTTACGGGATCAGAGTGCCTGCTCACGGCAATCACTCATGCAGCTCCCAGAGATTACTCACACTGCCCAGCAGCTCAGTCACAGTGCAGAAACCTTGCTACTGCTTTTAAAAAACATAACACAAAAAAACTTTCCAAGAATCTATCTTCTGTGTGGGTCTGGTAAAGATCTGGGAGGTCTCAGGTAATGTTATTGGGGAGTACGGGCCATGGCTCTTACCTTATTCTACCTACCAACACAGGACTATGTGTCTAAAGAGGAACGATTTTACTAAAAATTTAAAATAAACATTTCTTTTTTTTAATATAAACTCTTTAAGATTTTTTTTTAAAACTTTTGCATTGTATAGTCTCAATAATCCACTCCAGGGTGTGGCTTGTGGTGCAATTTACCCACTTCTAGTATGATTAAGTCACTCGGCCTGTTGCCTCATGACTGATCCACACCAGGCATGGGTAAATCCCACCATAACCCACACCGTTGTGGATTATTGTTTAAATAACATTACTTCCTGGGTGGTTGAGGGCCTTTGTAAACCACCCAGGTCTTCAGTTATTACAATATCACTGTACACCTTGACCATGGATTATTGCTTAATCAATGTTCTGCTGACAGGTTGTAAGAATGCATTAAAAGGAAACCTGGCCATAGAGAAAAATACTACCTCCTGGGGCCAGGAAGCACCCACAAATGTTCATAAAAGTTGGCACCTCTGGTTACTGGTAAGACTGTGAGAGAGGTGTTGGAGAATTAATAGGCAGTCCAGTTTCATAATTGAAGGAGATGTAGTTTCAGTTATGTCTTTTCATTCTCTCCCTCTCTTTGTTTGCATTATTCCCCTCCACCCTCCCAACCTGGTCAGGAACCCCTTTCTTTGGCTTAGTCCACAACTTTCCACCTGAGGAACTCACCAGCACCCCTCCAAGGCCACTGCCACCTATAGCCTACCTGCAGTTCTATCAATGGATTGCCCTTTATGCAAGGGCATAAACAGAACAGGCAAACTAATTTATTTATTTCAAACATTTTACCAGGGAGGACTTACTGAGCGTGTAGCAGCTTGTTTCCAAATGCTTCCTGGGGAAGGGGGAAGGTGAGAGTACAGTGCAGTGCAATTACAAAATACAGTGTTCAGTACATATATGCATACATACGTACATATATACATACATACATACATACATGCAATAATATGTAAATAAGTACAACAAAATTAACAATACACAGGCAATGTTTCTGAGCAGGAAATATGCAATACAATAAAATGCATATAACCCCTTGTCACCGGGGTTACTAGAATCCCATAGATCTAGTGTCAGGCAGGGAAAGGCAGCTTGTGAGACACCAGTTAAATGGGTTTCACACAGTCTCACTCTGTCTTCAGTCTCAGCTGAGCTGGAGGGATGATATCACTTACAATTCTTGCAGCAGCATAAGCCACAGTGGAATGCTGCAGCTGGGGGTTAGGTTAGAATGCTGGGGATTTAAATGTTAGTCTTGGGCAGTCTGTAGTGGAAGCAGGAGGTGTGCTGCAGTTGGCAGCCCCTTAGAGTCTAGCTCTGTAATAGAGCTACCACAGGAAGAGGGTGTGTGTTCTCACCACCCTAGAGAAGAACCAGAAGAAATCAATAGAAGTGGTTGAGGCTATTCCTGGTTTGTTCCAGTGCCCCATCCCTGGAGGGATGGAGGGAGACCAGCTTTCAGGAGCAAACCCCTGGCCCTGCTGAAGAGGAAAAGCTGCCTGATGAGAGAATTTGTACTGAGGTACCAGATGTGTAATTTCTGTCGAGAAGCCCTGGGGCACCTGTGAACCATGGAGAGTCTGCTCTGACACAGAGCCCATGTTTTCACCGAGACAGTTGTGTAAAGTATCTGCTACTATGGGATCAGAAAGGACAGCCAAGTACAGTACTTCAAGTTATGTGTATGACTTAAAATGCATCTAACCAGTGGGGTCTACAGGGATGGACATAGCCACTTAGAGAACGTTGCAAGTCAGGACACTAGTTGCATGGAAAGTAGACTGTTAAATGTGATATACATGTCGAGATAGCATTCTACAACAGAGAGTTCAAAGGAAAGGTGTTGACTCCAAACGAATGGCCGGGTATGGATTTTGGGGACAAGAGGTGGGAGTCCCCCCATCTGGAGTAACCAGATTTACCTCAACAGATTCACTTGGCCAGTGTCTGTAGAAAGTACCCAGATGTGGGATTAAGATGTGTTTTTCCCTTTAGAGCTAGAAGCGCTCGTGGGTGGTTGAGGGAGCCACCACCAAAAGTCCATAACATATGGAAAAGTGTACTAGTGCTAGCTGAGTACCATGCCAGGGAATCCAAGAGTGAGAGTACCAGTTCGGGCGTGAGAGCCCAGAGTGTTCAAAACCTGAGGGTTGTTGTGATGAAGAAGATGTGTTCTGACCTCTGTAGATCTACATATCCAGTGAGTGTAGCCCTGTAGTAGTTCATCTTGCTTTGTATTCTTGTGTTGAAGTGAATAAAAGCCCCACTTTAGAATCCCACTCCTGGTTTGGACATTTTCAGTTATTGCTTCCTGTGTCTGAAATTACTTGGGTGCCCCTGACCAGAAGTGCAAACCTGGCCCTGATGCCAAGCGAATGTTTTCTCCCCAAACCCAGGCTAGTCAGGTAATGGGTTACAAAAATAGAGGTACTGCGCACTAACATCTAACTAATAACATCCCCCCCAAATCCTGGTTACATGCAGAAGATGAACAAAATGGTATATGCCACAGTTCAGTACTAAACAAGGGCTGGGGTAATTGAAGAAAACTGGGGAAGGGAGGCCAAAGGCAAAACTAATAATGGAGCAGGGTGGAGGGCAGCAGATGAAAGTCCAGGACCAAGTGTCAGGGTAACTACAGGAGTAAGTAATGACATCAGGACGCTGTACATTTGTGTACAGTTCTATTTTAGTATCTGTCTCTCTACCCCATGTCTAGGGGTATGTAGATGGACTTTCTCTAAGCAGGGGCATGTACAAACCTATAAGACCATATAGAACAGGGCGGAGAAGGTGCAATGGCTTCACTCTTGCTACAGCTGGATGCCTGGGTGCCAATACTCAAAGCCTTAGAGGACCATTCCTATTCCATTCTGTTACAGATCTTTGTGTCATCTGCAAATGGGCAGACCTTTCCTTCTAGCCCTTCTGCAACGTCACTGATGAAGACATTGAACAGAACTGTCCAAAGACTGATCCCTGAGGTACTTGCTGGTCATCCCTCTCTCCCCAGATTGTACTCCATTTACCACCACCACCCTCTGTCTCCTGTCCATTAGCCAGTTCCTAACCCAGTTTGCCACCTTGTCTCCCAGGCCTAGACTACCCATCTTGTTAACCAGCTTCCAATGTGGGACGGTGTCCAAGGCTTTGCTGAACTCGAGGTAGGCTACGCCCACCGTGTCTCCATTTACTTCCTTTGACACCCAGTCGAAGAAGTTCATGAGATTTGTCTGACACAACCTACACACTGTGAACCCATGTTGCCTAGAGTCCTGGGAACTGATGGCTTAGATGTCCCAGTGTCCTTTCCTTAAGCAGTGCCTCCATGATCTTCCCCACTACTGAGGCAAGGCTGACCAGCCTAAAGTTGCCCACCTCCTCCCTACTGCCTGATTTGTGTAGAGGGGCAACATGTGCCCTCCTCCAATCCTCTGGCACCTCTCCTCTGTTAAGTGACTCGGTGAACAATGCTGCCAGAGGTTCTGCTAGCTCTCTTCACAGCTCCCGTAGTATCCTTGGGTGTATGTTGTCTGGTTCCATTGCTTTGTCCCACCCCATAAATTCTGTCCACCACTGCCTCACATATCACCTATCACATATGCAGATGATTTGGTGTTCTTCTTGAGTTCCCAGGATGTGACTGACATTAACAGAGAACTGTCTTCTGATGTTTAGGTTTTCCAAAGTTGACTCCATGAAAAAAGGCTTCTCACGAATATATCAAAGTGACAGGGTATGCTATTTGGTTCTGCCGTTAGGTTAAAGAGTTGTTCAATTCATCTACCATTTGTATGCAATGATGGCGCACCTTGCTTACTCCCATCCTTTACCTCGGGTTACGCTAGACCACTCCTTGGATTCACACCTCAAGTGACCTCCATCTGTAAGGCAGTTAATTCCAGAATAGGGCTGTCCTATAAGGCTAGTCATATTCTTTCCTTTGAAGCCGAATGGCCATAGCCCATGGCATTCTACTCCTTACATTTACTTATGATTTGCATGTCTTCTCAGTAGCTTTCAAATCCATACTACAAAATGGATGTGACATTTAATGTCTGTTATTTCTCATTGGCCACAAACTGACATGTCCAGCACTGTACATTGTATTCGAAACTTCACTGGCTCCAACCGAGTGCCATACGAGATCTCACCCTGGGAGGAGTTATTTCCTGCTTCTGCTGCCTTACAGAAATTCATATCCTTAAGATCAACAGACCTTAACCTTTTGTTTATATCTAAGATTAGAACCAAATTAGGTGAGACAGCCTTCTCTGTTTCTGCTCCCAAACTATGGAATACTATTCCAGCTAAGATCAGACAATATCTTTCAATCAAGACCTTTCTTAATTGCTATCATTACTATCTGCATCAGATGAGAGTGTGCTCCATTTCTAGCTGTCTGTTATTGTATGGACTCCTCTAATTATGTGATGGACAATTTAGGTTTTGTCTTTGAATGCCTTTTGCACGTGTCACTTTGTAAACTTTGTTATCAAGTATGTTTATTTAAACTCTTTTTATCCATTTTAACTATATATTTTATGCTGGATATAGTATCTTGGAATCTGTTAGGAATGTATTTGTCATTGTCTTTTATTGTGTTGTCCTCTGCTGTAATCTTCCAGGTTGTGCCTAAACATAATGTTTGTCTTGCATACCTTACCAGGTAAATAAAAGCTAAATAAGTAAATATTGTACTTCAGAATCTGCAGGACAGCAAATACATGAGGCAGTACTTTATTTTATGCATTTATTTTAATTGAAATGGAACACAAAATAGAGAACAGTGTATGGCAACCATGCACAACAAGACTGTGTTCCCATTCAGGTTGTGAGCGAAGCTTGGGAGGTCCTACGAGATAATAACATCCCCAAGGTGGGAGCAAAACCCAGTTGTGAAGATGGTTACCCAGACAACTGAAACAGGGATTGAAGTAATTTGAACAATTTTATCACTAATGCAGCAGCAACTTCCTTGGTGCTGATCACACCCATAACTCCACAGCCAGTGAACTAGTGCTCAGTACTTCTTGCTTTCCCACCCCATGGACACAGTAGTGGGGGTGGGGAACAAAATAAGCCAGCTATCTATTCAGCACCTGGAGCACCTGATCCTCGCAACAGGCACTTTCAAGAACAGGCCATCTCTGCAGATAGTGAGCAAACTGGAGTGACACTGAAAGCGAATTCTGCATACAGCTGGCATAAGGTTATTTATTTATTTATTTTTTTAACATAGCATAAGGCATTCAATAATACAAACATTTACATAAGGGGTCATCAGTTAGGCTTTTGTGTTAAAACCTGGGGGTACACCCATTAACTTCATTATTAATATTAAATTATTTTAATATTGAACGGAAAAATGTCATCAGGCATACATGTCAGGTGGATGATGACAAACATCCAGTAATTAATGTCCGTGACATGTATCAAAAAGCCAAAAAGGGCAGTGAGAGTAAAATCTTATATTAGAACAGAACTTTGACAAAGACAATTAAAAATACCTACTCGTGTACTCCAGTGTAGATTTACTATACAAAACAGGCTCCAAACAGTGACATAGATTTAAGCAAAATTAGGTTTATTAAACCGTAAACTGCAAACTTGTTACCCTCATAGTTGAAACATATGCTTGTACTCCCCCCCCCCCAAAATAGGTTGGTTTGCCTTATCTTTGCCTACATGTAACTGTATTATATTAAACAAACTTGATTGGCTACCCCTAAAATTACATTTCAGAATAGCTCAGTTATCTTTGTTACGCAGAATGATTAATAAGGATCAACCTACTTCACTATCCTCTGAATGTCTAAATTCTCATTTTAGAACAAGACTTTGTTCCTTTAGCAATCATGACTTAAAATTGCCTTTCAAACACACCTCAGTAGGACAGAGATCCTTCATTTGTAGTTCTGTGAAACACTGGAATAACTTGTCACCCCCTTAAAGAAGTTTGAATCATAAATGTTTTACAAGGATGTTGCTCAGAAGCCTTTAAAGAGCTGCTAACACAATAGCTGTTACTTAGCTGTTTCTGTGTCAGAACATAAATTTATTTTAGTAGGCATCTATATTTTTCTCAAAAATGAAGGTTAATACCTTTTTTAATGTTTTCTACCACCACAGTAATGTGCGCTACCACTCTGTATTAGCGCTCCAATCACGAACTAAAGACATGCTGACATCAAGAAGGGAAATCAGTGTGCCAGCAGGGACTCACAGCCTTTAGAGTGCTAATGGAGTTCTTCAAGAGGACATGATAAACCCAACTTGTTTCTAAATCATTTCAGGGACAATGAGTGCATCTTCACATACTGTATATCACAAATATACACGTCACTGCCCATATTTCAATAACCATTAAATTCTAGTTCATATTCACAATTAAGTCAACACTCCCAATAAGTTTGTTTGTTTTGAAGTTAAGAGACCAGTTAAGCAATAAGGTAAGACCAGGGGTTAGATTAACAGTCTGTTAATCACCCCCATGGGTGTAATGTGGCATGAGGAGCAGCCGAGTGCCATATTTTCCCAAGGGGTGATTGACTGTTAGTCTAACCCTTGTGAGTGCCTTACTGTCATTATAAAAAATTATTCCAAAAGAAAAGTGTTAAAAGTATACTCTTTGACTGTTTTCCTCATTTAGAGGGAGATTTTTAATAAAATAGTTCTTCCACCAACAGTTTAAGAATGCTGGGTCAAAATCAGAATGTATCATTCCAGTCATTCAGCAGTGCTAGAGGATGGAAATGCTGATAGGAAGAATCCATGTGCCATGGTGATCAGGCTGTACATGACAGTGTAACAGGGATTAATGAAAGGCTGTTCGAATCCTAACAGCCAATCAGATTGCAGCATTTCTGAAACCCTTTTCATAATGATTCTTATATGCAGCCTTAGGAAAATTGACAACATAGTAGCCAGTTTTAAGGTTTGGCTTAGGAATTAATGAGTTTATGATGTCCTCTAAAATTATTTTCTTAGAATTTCCATATCAAAGGCTGCATAAAAGAACATCTGTTAAATCTTCTGTTTCAGCCTGCCCACAGTTGCATATCAAATTTTGTTCAGGATGTACAGTACTTGTTTACTGAAACATAACTGTACTCATTTGAGGAGAAAATCTCAAATCAGGCCAGGGTAATAGTTTTATTATCCTTGTGAGATCTGAGCAGTGACATGTGCTATAGTTCCAGGCTATGAACAAATTTTTATATTTGCCGAAATGCAGGCTGTCGTGCAATTGATATACCTTTCTAAATCAAATTTTGCTGCGAAGTGAATGGCTTGCAATGCTATTGAAAAGTTAGTCCATAATTTGCCCAGTGTAGAGAGCAGTTTATCAAGCCAGCAAGACCTATAGCCTTCTATTAGCAGGAGTATTTTTCCCATAGGCATTTGAATAGGGTAGTTGTGCAGTCCATATTCATTGTTTTTAGCCAATATATGCTGCATACTAATCCTGCAAAGCTCATACCTAGCTATATATGCTGAGGTTGAAAGAGCCACAGCCAGCAGTGCTCCTTGACCCATATTTGTAGCAAAGTTAAGGCTATCTGTCTATACAAAAACACCCCAATATTCTATAAACTTAATACTGCTAAAGCAAGATACAACGTACAAGCTATGCAGAAATGTACTACATCATTCGGGCTCCACAGAGCCTCACCACCAAACTAATGTTTAAATAAATTTAAGCCAACAACACATACATGCAGTACAGTGTATACAATAGGTTCATTCTCTGAGATTCAGGTCTAGGCTAACTGATGGGCAGGAACTTTGATAGCCTTTATGTCAGTATAAGATTACTATTTAAAACTATTTTAGGTGGCCGGTTGTCCCTCAGGCATCAACTACAGCTACACAAACCCACTTTACAATGAAAACTCAACCAAAAGATTCCCTGTGTCAAACATAATATTTTAAGGCCATGTGTTAAAACAGAGGGTCATACAGAGTTGCATCCATAACCAGATCTCTGCATATCGTATTAAAATGTACAGTTATGAATCAAACTACTTATATGGCAAAGTAACCAATCTGTCTGGATGTGAAAAGATGGGGCACCTGACACCAAACAGATTACATATTTAACCTGCTCTGGTTAGTAGATCACTGCCCTGCCACTACTCAGGAGAAATGGACAGCAATAGAAGGATGTAGCCCTGCAGTCAGGACAGCAATAATGACCCAAGACAACCTGCATCAGATTTAATAAAATCTGAAGCACCAGTTAGCAACTAACATAGACATGCCAGACTACAGCGCCAGTCAGTTTCCCTACCCGATGTCATTCACAAGCATCTCCATGGGCAGCAAGACAATGGATGACTGTGAGCTGCGCATTCAGGTGTGGACGATAAGTTTAAGTTTAAGTTTATTGTTCTAGGAATTAATACCTTTGAGCCAAGGCTCTTTTACAAAGGTTCCATGTCATTAAGTACAAAAACATAGTAGACAGTGTTACAAATAATCAGTAAGCTGTTTAACAAGGCCACAACTTAAACAGTAACATTTATGTACAGAAAAGAAAAAGGAACTCAGAGGCAGTGTCAAGGGTAAGGAATAAGGATTGGAGAGCTTGAGAGGGAAGAGAGGGAGAAATAAGAAGTTGAGGAGCAGACAGAACCAGGTTAGTGGTACTCAGGTTGTCTTTGTCGAAGAGGAGACCATGGTGGTTGAGTGAACAAATGTAAGTGCACTCAGTGGGATGAGACTTCAGTCAAAGCAGTCACAGGAGCTGGAGGCTGTGAGGTGAGTGTAAAGTATGGATTTGAAAGCTTCCAATGTCGTGGAGGATAGGGAGGGCAGGTTAAGGGCATTGTACCTGGTAGGGGCACGGTATGTAAGATCTTTGTCCCTGAGCAGTCCGGCATCTAGGGACAAGGAAAGGTTGTTGGTCAGATCTTCTGGTGGTATGAGTGCCATTGTTCAGGCAGAGCAGGTCCCGGATATATGGAGGAGTGAGTCCCAAGATTGATTTTTTTTGCCATCATGCAGGTGAGATACATGAGGCGATTGGAAAGATGCAACCAACCGGTGTCCATGTAGATGTCACAAGTGTGGGTCCATCTATGTGCTCCAGTGAGGAGTTGACAGGTTTTGTTTAGTGCTGTTGAGATGCGCTTTAGTGCAGTGGTAGTAGCTGAGCCATAGACAATTAGACCATAGTCTATGATTGAGATGATGGAGCTTTGAACAGCAATCCTCAAGGCAGCTTGGTTGAAAAATTGACGGTTCCCGGTACAAAATTCCAATGCGTTGGTGCACTGTTTTTGCAGTGTTATCGATATGGGTCGCAAAAGTAAGACATTCATCCAAAGTGATACCAAGGTATTTGAAGGTGTTCACTTGTTCTAGTGTATTGCCAAGAGAAGTTTTTATGATGAGTGGAGTATGCCTGTTTCTGTTTTGATGACTGGTGAAAAGCATGACTTTTGTTTATTTTTTGATTTAGGACTAGTTTGTGCTCAAGGAACCACTTTTCAACACATGAGAAAGCAAGCTGCAAGCTCTGTCATAGTGGATTTGGATCCTTATGCAAGGAGAGAATTACAGCGTCATCAGCATAGAGTATTAATTTTTCAGGGCAGGATTTGGGAAGCAAGTTTAGAAATAGACTGAGGAGAGGACCTAAAATTGAGCCCTGGGGATACCAGAGAGGACCGGTTTGGAGTCAGAGAGAACCTCAGAGATTTTTACTGTTTGAGAACATTGTGCCAGGTAACTTTTTTTCCCAGGCTCCAGGTCCCTCAGCTAGCCTAATGTTGAGCAGAAGAGAGATTAGAAGGCTATAGTGAAGAGTGTCAAAGGCCTTTGTGAGGTCTATGAAAACAGCTCCGGTTAAATGACCCTTATCCAAGGCTTTGTGAGTTTCACTAGAGAAATCAAGTAGGGCCGTCGACGTACTGTGTCCTTTCCTAAATCCGTGTTGCTGAGTGCAGAATAGATTGCACTTTTGCAGGTAGTCTGATAGTTGATCCCACGATCCGTTCAAGAGCTTTGGAGAGGGTGGAAGTATAATATGGGCTGATAGTTCTCTGGTGTGGATTTGTCACCCCTTTATGCACTGGTGTGACTATAGCGGCCTTCCATGTGTTGGGAATTGACTTTGGCACAGGGAGAGGTTGATAATTTTAATGAGGGGTGGATCACTTTCTCAAAGTGAGGGAGAGAGTTTTAGATCAATGGTGTCACTGCTATTTCCAGATTTAGAGCACGCCTTTTTTATGTATCTGTAGGCTTCATATGTCTTAACTATTTTAAAGTGAAATAGCGGTTTGTCTGGCAAGGTGGTTTGGGATATGAGTTTTGGAACTGACAAGTCCTGGAAGAAGTCTGGTGAGAGGACACCACTGAGGTCAGTGAATTTTTTATTTAGGGCATCGGCCATAGTCTTAGGGTCTTAGGGTCACGGGTAGTGGAGCCATCAATGTTCATTGCCGTGGGAGAGGATTTAGACTGTTTGCCCGTAATATTACGTATATTGTCCCAGAAGGATCTCCGTCACCCAGGTGGTTTTCTAGAGCATTCTTGAAATAGGAGCTCTTCATTCCTGATTTGTGAAGTGCATAGGTTGCATGCCTGTATATATATATATATATATATATAGTTATATAGTTAAGTGAGTCTGTTATGGAGCCTGTGGCCCTGGCTATAGCCAAAAGATGGTCACGTGCTTTAAGTTGAGCCAGTAGTTTGGCTGTTAGCCAGGGATTAGAGAGGGCTTTGATTTTACATTTTTTGAAAGGTGTGTAGGTGTCACAGGCAGTGTTGAAAGTTTTAATGAAGAAGTCTAGGGCAGCGTCCACATCCAGCATATTGTAGATAGGGGACCAGTCTTGTTGTAGGAGGCAGGTCTTCAGCTAAGCAAGGTTTCCGTGCGGTAGCATTTGACTTAGGATGGTTTTAGGAGGTGGTTTGTGGAATTTATTTGTCCAGATACAGATCACAGGGGAGTGGTCACTGAGGGAGTCGGAGAGAACAGTGGTGTTTTTTTATCTGGTCCGGGCGATTAGTAAGAATCCAGTCAAAGAGAGTGCTGGTTCCAATCTTGTAGTTTTTTCTAGTAGGGGAGTTGACCATCTGTGTTAGGTTGGTTGCTAGGATAGTATCCCTGCTGGGTCCGATATCTGAGGCAAGCCAATTTATATTGAAATCACCGAGAAGGAGGAGCTCAGAGTCAGGAGGTTGTAATCTTGCAAATTCAAGGATAGACTGGAGCCTGGCTTGTGGGTCTTTAGGGGGGGATATAGACTGCAGCCACAGTAAGCACTTTGTTATGGGCACCAAGGAGAAGCTTGACAGGGAGAAGTTGTACTAGGGTGTTTTCTGGGAGAAACTGGCAAGGTGGCATGAGAGGTAGTCCTTTATATAGATAACACATCCGCCCACCCTTTCTTTTTACCTGGTCAAGTCTAAAGAGGTTGTAGCCTTGGGCGAGATTGCATGATCTGGAGTGCTAGGTGTTAGTCAGGTCTCAACAATTACAAGTATGTCAGGATTATGTTGTCCAATAAAGGCTTGAAGAGATGCCAGCAACAGAGCCAGCTTCCTATAATGTTTTTTATGCTTCAAACTTTCCTAGACTTTCTATCATTCAGTTGGCTTTAGATTCAGACACACTGACAGCCACCAGAGGGGTTGAATGACTTGCTTCTTTGTCTTTCTCATCACAATTCCTCAGAATTTTATTTATTTAATTTTTTGTTAACTGGGTAGGGACACTGGACCAAAAGTCCCTTTTCAGGTCCGATCTGACAAAAAATATACAACAGCAAAGCGATACTAATAAAAGAAACAGTATTAGTTAAAACAATTACAAATACCCTGTGCCAGCAAGTAATGTTTAAAATTTTCTTTAAAATTTTGTAAAGAAACATCAGAACGTAACTTATCCAGTAGAACATTCCAATACAAGGGCACTGCAATTGAAAAAGAACGAGAACCAACCTTAGACTTATGTGCGATTGTTTAAAGAGTAACACCTTTAGCTGATCTCAAATTAATAGAGGCATTTCGAATAGTAACTAGGTCAGTAAGAGAAAATACGGAATTGTAAGAAATAGACTTAAAGAGCACCTTTCCTGTGCTCACATCAACAACTGGTAAGAACCCTTACCTTCCCCAAAGTCGGATCATGGCAGAATTAGATTTTTTTGATGTCCCCTATTTTGGAAGGGAAGGGACTATAATTTGGGTCCGTGGAGCTGAGACGACGATCCCTTTCCGCTTCCTAGTACTGCGATCTGCCCATTTTTCTTATGTCACTATATGGAATGCGTGGAAGTGCACTCCATAGACATGAATGGGGCATTTTTTTAAACTCAGTTTTACAAATTTTAGACGTCCACCATGAACAAAGCAAGAGTATCGCTCGCTTACCAAGGTCCATTTTAGTTGAGCAGTGCCCTTGATCTGTTCGTGGTGGCCATCTAAAATATGTAAAACAGAGTTTCAAAAATCACACCTTTCATGTCTATCGAGCACGTTCCCACTTACACCATGTAGTGACTTAAGAAAAATGGGTGGATTGCAGTACTAGGAAGTGGAAAGGGATCAGCGACTCGGCTCCACAGAGCCAAATTATGATCCCTTCTCTTCCAAAATAGGGGACATCAAAAAATCTAATCTTGCCATTAGTCCGACTTTGAGACGGTAAGGTTCTTACTACGTTAGTTGATGTGAGCACCAGGAAGGGTGCTCTTTAAATATCTAGCAACCAAAACAAAAAGTAAACTTTGACCTGAGGGATAACCAACCCAATTGTGAATACAATAAACAGTGATGAGTTCAAAAGGGAGCATCCAAAACAAAATGACAAAATCATCAGGGAATATCCCCTGATGGAAATGCCCCAATCCCTGATCAAGAGGGCCTCTGTCATGGCTGGCCAACAGAGCAACTTAATCATGCCTCCACATAACAGATTCTGTAGTTTGGGGGGGGGAGAGACAGTTGTTAGCTTGAGCAGTGCGGTACACAGTAGGCAGTATTACTGACATCATCAGGGAAGCAGAGTGCTACATTTAAGCAATAAACCATGACAGCGTGTGGGTTATATGCTGGGACTTACCCATGCCTGATATAGTTTGGTCATGAGGCTGCAGGTTGAGTGACTAAACCACACCGGAAGTGGATAAATACCAGCGTAACCCATATCCAGGAGAGGTTTACTGCAATTACACAATGTGTAGGAAGTAAAGGATTAAAAAAATATAAAAAAGTTTTTAAAAACTGCTGGTTTTTTTTATTGATTTTAAAGTGTGATATCCTTCCTCTAGATTTAATAGTCCCCTGTTGCTAAGTAGAGTATGTTTGTAAGAGACGTGCTGGCTAGCTCCTAATCAACCCCACACACACACATACACAGTAATATACTGTGATTTCTTTTTTTTATAGAAAGCCTGCATGTTGTGATTTTTTTTTTTTTTTTAAGAGACAGCCTGCAAGTCGCAAGTAGTTAGTTCTTTAATTAAGTCTATGACACACGTGGTTTGAGTGCTGAGGAGCTGCCGTCATTCAGCATGTGGTTCCGGAGGCGACTGGGGGTTTTGCAGTTGGGCGGAAATAAGGGTTAGAATTGGTTCATATTTTCTTTTTAAATGATCAGGAGACTGTGCATTCTTGTAAGGGTTGGAACTGATTCATATGCTCTTTAAAGTGATTGGGAGATCTGTTATTCTTCATGGAGGACACCAGGGCATTTATAACTGTAAAGCAGGAGACTTTGTGTATTTATTTATTTATTGAAAGTTGCATAAATTACAGGATAGGGTCTATGAGAAGCAAGTCTTGTTTATAGAATGCCCCAAGTCACTAAATACAGCAAATACATAAACTAATATACACAAAGTCAATTAAAACAAGTACAAACAGATTTTTCCTGCAAAACTTTTTAAGCCATATTTAAACAAAAAAGGTTGATACAGTTCTTAGCTGCGGAGGGAGATAATTCCATGAAAGAGGAGGGGCATAAGAAAAGCAGTCTTTCCAAAATGAGTTTCAGACGTGGGTAAACAGATTTCTGTGTACTCGAGCTGGCAGACAACGATCTTGTGGGGAACATGGGACGGATTCAAAATTTTCAAGAGAGGTGAGCCGGGTTCGAGCAGTCATGGAGGACAGATCGTTAAAAAAAAACAGTTTGGTGTTATGCAAAGTGGGTTTGGGTTTACTAGTATACCAATCTGCCTTTGGGAAGTACTTGACTTGTGATAGTTCTCATTTCATGCTTAACGAGAAACCAATATGGCAGAAATCTGATTATGATCAAGCAGGGTGAGAAGTAATACACTTTTTGTTTTGGTTTGTGATGCAGCTGAATGGCACCTTTTGTGTTGGTGATGCTACAATTTACCATGTCATAAAGGTGCCAGTCAGTCAATTGGATTCTTTGATCTAAAAGCTCATTGTATTATTTCCATTTTCTTCCTTCCTTCCCCGAAGATACAGTGGAATATATGCCATCCCCACCATCGTTTGCTTTTCATCTCTCTCTCTCCACTGCACTGCCACCTGTCTGATCTCAAAGCAGAAAAAGTAAAACAGCAGCAGAAGGCAAGGAAGTCCTCCCTTCCCTCGATCCTCTCCCACCCAGCCTGTCAGCAGCCCTGGCTTGGAGTGTTAACCCTCAGCACCAAAATAGCAAGTGCCACTGACCACCCCTAGGCTGTGGAGCTGACAATAGCCCAAATGCAAATGTATGAGATTTCCACTAAAACCAGGAGAGTTGAGGACCCCAATCCTTGGCCCACACTAGTAAGTCAGCCCTAGTTAGCATAGATGAATCAAGACCTTAGCCTAGCATTCCAGGGCAAAGCTTTTTTTTCTTAAGATTTAATGTGATGGAATGAAGATAGGTAGTTGCAAACATCCAGATATACACCGACTCCAGCTACAGTTTACTCACTTTCTTTACTTTCCTATAAGATAAACAAAACTGCAAACACATAGCATAAAACTCATTCTGAACAGTGTACAGTACTTGATCATGGTCAAGCAGACCTGCTAAACAAGCCTCCGAACATGGAGTCAACCTCAGTATGCCATGTCCCTCTCCATAAGCACCACCTGGCTTTTAAACCTGAAACAACTGAAAGGCCTTGAACCCACAAACCCCTCCTCACTATGTTCCCTCTCCACAAAACCCCCACTCCCAAACTGATATTTTGCCCCATATGCCCCACCACTTACTAATCCATCACTGCTCCTTTTATCTCTAAACCTTTTTTTCATCTACCTTAAAGCTCGAAATCTCTCCCACTGCTTCGCTTTCCTGTCTAAATGCTGGCTCACCACAATATCTTCCTATTCTTCTTCTTTCCTTAACACTTCCATCTTGTCATCATTTTCCCTTTGCTCATCTAATGCTTCCTCTTTCCATATCCTTCACTGCAAAATCTCCACTGGTCAGTACCCCTTTCTGTCTGCTTTCCTACTCTCTGGAATGATCTTCTTTATCCTGTAGGTATCTCCTCCTCTCTAATCTCTTAAACCACTCCGGTTTCTCCCTCTTCTGACCTTTCTCCTGCAGTAAGTCACTCATACTGTTTTGGCTGGCATATTATTTTCTCCTGACCACCACTGTATCCCCCACACTGTTCCACTATTTCAATGGTTTATTACCATTCACAGTATAATTTTGTTTTGCAACTTTCAACCACTACTTTAATGTTTCCAGTTCTTAAATTAATAGGCACTGTGGTCAGTGTGGACTAGTGGTTAGAGCACCAGCTTGGGAGCCAGGACATTACAGGTTCAAACCCTGCCAGGGCCAAAATAATCACTGCGTGACCTTGGAGGTCACTTAACTTCCCGGTACTCTAGGCCACCCAGTTGCTGAAATGGGTAGAAGCAGGACCCCACTAGAAGTATTGGGAATACTGGGTGTGGTACAATGCACTAGTTGTTGAGCGGCAGCTTTCAGGGATGCCTTTAGAGATTCAGGTGCTGCTCCATTAGCGTAAACCTCTCTGGGCTGAGGGAGGAGGTCATTAAACTCTGGGCCGAGTTGGCTGAGATTGAGGGGACCTCTTCCCTCACCTAGAGGCCACCAAGTCTACCACCATTGCCTCAGAAGGTGTCAAGGAAGATGGCCAGCTGGACTGAGGTGGGCTCTGGGAGGGTGGAGGTGGTGGGTTGGGAGCACATTCCTCAACTGGTGCCACTACACAACTCTTTCACTACTCTGGCAGGACAGGATTGCCAAGGGGAGGCACCTATGGTACTGGCCAGGGGGGATGTGAGTGTTCTTCATTGGGGAGGCCCCAAAGTGGGAGGCAGAGGACCCCAGCAGAAGAAGAAGAAGAAGAAGGAGCTTCTAGCAGGAGACTGAAACATTAGAGGTGTAGTTCCGGGAGCAGGATGGCAGGGAAAAATGGAGGTGAGGTGCCTACCTTAGGATCGCTAGGGTGGTGAGGCAGGATGGGCAGCTTGATCTCATTGTCCATCTGGGGACTAATGACCTGGCAAGGAATGGCAGGAGTGGTGCAGGAAAGGTTTAAGGAACTGGGGAGGGTTCAAACAGTAGCTTGCACAGTGGCATTCACTGACATACTACCTGTATATGGCCTGGGAGGTTAGGGAACACTGCACAGGACCTTCAACAAGCGGTTGAAGGCATGGCACAGTGAGGAAGGTTTTAGCTACATTGGGGATTGGTGGTGTCCTGTCTGAGTGGACAGAGGCTTGTACAAAGGAGATTGCCTCCATCCATCCGGGAGGGGAACAGCAATCCTGGGTGGAATGTTTAAATGCTACTTCAATAGGCATTTAAGCTAGCCAAGGGGGAGGCAAAAAATTAGGGCTGCAAAAATTGTCCCCGAACATGGAGCAGCAGAGAGGAGAAGCCCAGGAGAAGTAGACTCGTCAGGGGGAGAGGGGTGTAGGGACAAGGGGGAAGGAGGGACAGGAGAGTCAGGAGGTGGTTATAAGACTTAGAGAAGAGTTAAGGATGGTGGGCAAAGGGTAAATGAAAAAGAAGAGGACAAGGACAGGGAAACAGGATGGGTGAAGGATGGTATCAGGAAGGGATGGCAGAAGGGGAAATGAGGGACAAAAGGAGTGGAGAGCCATGTGTGCCAATGCAAGGAGACTAGGAAATAAAATTCCTGACCTTGAGGCACTCACTGCAGAGGCAGACCTGGATCTGGTGGCCATAACAGAGTCACTGGTGCATCAACAACCAAAGCTGGAATGTGGCCATACCAGGTTACACCATGTTCTGAAAGGACAGGACAGGAAGGTGGGGGGGTTGTTTCTATATGAGAGGAAAGTATAAATGCACAGAGATACAGGGGCACTAGGGGAACAGGAAGGGCTGGAGGTTCATTAGGTGAGCTTGGAGGCAGGTTCTAAGGCTTTTATCCATGTGGGAGTGGTGTACAGACCACCAACACAGAGGGAGGAGTTAGATGAGGGTTTGGGGTAGGCCACTAACAGAAGGTCGAACAAAGGGGAGGTATTAATTTTGGGTGACTTTAATCTGCTGGATGTAGACTGGAGCATCTGGCCACAGCTACAAGAAGAAGCAGGGCCATCCTCAACTACATACAGTGGCTTTTCTCAGGCAGCTGGTTACTGAACCCACTAGAGATGGGGTAGTGCTGGACCTGTGGTGCCTGAAGCGGTTTGAAAAGTGGTAGGGCCAAGGACGTAAGGGGTACATTTTCCCCTATTAAATATATTACCATGATAGCAAAAAGTGATAGAGCCACTTATGAAAGTGGTAGGGCCATGGCCCTAGTGGCCCTCCTGTTCCAGAACCTATGGTCCTGGTACTTATGAACAGGGACAGCATTGCAGACGTCACAGCGGGTAGTCCCCTGGGTACAAGCAATCACCATATGGGGTCCTGGACTTCAGGAAGGCAGATTTTAAAGAAATGGGAGACCGCTTCAGTAAATACCTTGAAGGGGGGATAGCAGGGATGGAGTGGAGGCCCAATGGGAAAAGATCCAAGGAAAGAATAGGTAAGGTAATGGCAAGCTGTTTGATGGAAGGAAGCAAGGGTAGGAGGAGGAAGACAATACTACTATTGTTGTCAAAGAAGGTGGCAAAGGTGGTAGGGGAGAAAAATACAGCTTTTAGGAAGTACAAGAAGACCCAGACGGAGGGGGACAGGGAGGTTTATCCGGATAAATAAAGGGAGGCAGGAAGGAGGGAGGATGAGGGCAGCTAAGGTACAAACAGAGGAGAGGAGCGCCAATGAGGTGAAAAAAGGGGATAAGACTTTTTTCAGGTATGTACATGAAAGAGGAAAGCAAGGTGGGATAGTAGGGTTGGGGGGACTGTGCATCAGAAGATCGAGAAAAACTAAAATTTAAATGAGTACATCTGCTTGGTCTCCACAGTGGAGGGGGGGTGGATCAACATGTATCAGCAGGCACTGGGGGGAGTGGACACAAGCCCATTTTTGGAGGAGAGAGTCCAAAATGGATTGGAAGCCTTAAATGAAAATAAGGTGATGTGGCTTAACGGGATTCACTCAAGGTTTCTGAAAGAACTGAGCAAGGTGCTAGCTGCCCCTCTGGCAACACTATTTATTTACTTTTTATTTATTTCCCTTTTGTTGACCAGGTTAAGTACACTAGGCAGACATTTGCCTATTTTCAGGTACGACCCAGGAGAGATACAATACAATACAATAGATACAGAAATAAGATAATGGTGACATTCTGAGTGGAAGAAAAGATTATACACTTCACCATATTATAAATTTAACCAATGCATAGTAATAGGGGTCATGATATAAAAAGACAAATATAAATACGTATTACATAAAGAAGGCAAACAACTGTAGCAATCGAGAGCCAGTGCAACTAAGGATGGTTAAGTTTCCCCACCTCATTGGAGAACGGGGTGGTGCCGGAGGACTGGAGGAGGGCTGATGTGGTCCCTGTGCACAAGAGCAGCAGCAGGGAGGAGGCTAGCATTTACAGACCAGTCAGTCTCACATCAGTGGTGGGGAAGTTAATGGTGACCATGCTGAAGGAGAGACTGATGAAGTACATGGAGGCAAATGGGCCGCAGGACCACCAGCAGCACGGTTTTGTTGGGGGGAGGTAATGTCAAACAAATCTCATGGATTTCTTTGACTGGGTGACTACGGAGGTGGATCAGGAAAGGGCAGTGATTGCGGCCTATCTGGACTCCAGTAAGGCTTTTGACACTGTGCCACACAGGAGGCTAATACCAGAGAAAGGAAGTGTGTCCAGGAAGGGACAGGTGCAGCCATGTGAGTCTATAGCTCAGTGGCTAGAGCAGTGGGACAGTATTCTGGCACCTGGGTTCAATTCCCAGTACGTCAGATTATTTCTTTCTCACTACTATTTGTGATCTAAATTGCTTAGCAGTGGCTAATGCTGGACCAAAAACATCTGTCATCTTAATCTATAAGAAGTATTAGTTCACTGCTTTTGAAAGATAATACTAATTTCAGGCAATACACTAGCTCTTTAAAGTTGAATTTGCTACTTGCTGACCAGTTCTGTCTGTAATGTTTGACATGACTAGTGTAATGTACACTAATTTTGCCAAGGTATTTAAATGCTCAGTCTTTGCAGAGATAAATTAATATTCAGTCTGTGACTAGATATATTATTGTTCAGTCTGTGTCTAGATATATTAATGTTCAGTCTGTGACTAGATATATCAATGTTCAGTCTGTGTCTATGCATATTAATGCTCAATCTGTGACTAGATACTGTATATTAATGCTCAATCTGTGTCTAGGTATAATAATGTTCAGTCTGTTTCTAGATATATTAATGTTCAGTCTGTGACTAGATATATTAATGCTCAATCTGTGTCTAGGTATAATAATGTTCAGTCTGTTTCTAGATATATTAATGTTCAGTCTGTGACTAGATACTGTATATTAATGCTCAATCTGTGTCTAGGTATAGTAATGTTCAGTCTGTGTCTAGGTATATTAATGTTCAGTCTGTGTCTAGATATATTAGTCTGTAACTAGATATAGTAATGCTGAATCTGTGCCGAGGTATAGTAAAGCTCAACCTGTGCCTAGTAATATTAATGCCCAGTCTATTTCTTAGTTATGCTCAGTCTGAACCTAGGTATATTAATTCCCAATCTATGTCTAGGCAGATTAATGCTCTGTACATGCCTAGATTTGTTACTTCTCAATCTGTGCCTAAAGAAAGTAATGACAATCTGTGCCTAGGTATATTAATGATCACTATGTGACTAGATATATTAATGTTCAATCTGTGCCTCAAGATTTTAATGTCCAATCTGTGCATAGTTGGATTTATACCCTATCAGTGACTAGATATAGTAATGGTCAGTCTATACCTGGATACATTACTGCTCTGTCTGTGCCTATGAATACCTATATGTAACAGATGTAGTAATACTTAGTCTGTGCTATGTATATTATTGTTCAGTCTGGCGCTAGATATATTTAAGCAATATGGCATAACCAGGAGTTATGTTTATGGTTTGTTAATCATCGCACCGGTTATACTGTGGCATGAGGCATAGCCGAGTGCTACAAGCCCCTTTGAGGGTGATTACCAACCATCAACATACCCCTGAGACTGCCTTATTGCTAGTATAAGAAGACTTTTTTTAAATAATGGTAAACCTTGTTCAGCATATGATTAGGCTTTACATGTATGTTAAGCTATTCTAAGATTAACGTCAGGCTGTCAGAATGCAGCCAATCAGAAAGCTTTATTTCTCAGTCTCTTTTATGATCACTAATATACCTCAGAATATACAGGCCCGGATATTCAGACTGCGCCTGGCAGTGGTGCAAGCGTGGTCGCAGCACAAGTGGGACGTGCCGGGGCCAGGACTGGGTGACATTCAACAGTGATGTGCCATGGCGCAGCACCGCTGAATATAGCACATAAGTGCACTGCACAGTGCGCTGTTGCATGGGCGCAGTGGCACTGCACGATTACCAGCCATGGATAGGGCTGCGAGAATGCGCCCTTTCGTCTGGATGCGCTGAGCGCAACACCAGCCATATATTCAGCAGAGGGCATGCAAATGAGGCCATAATATATGGTAAGGTGCAAATGGAGCCATTTGCATGTCATTATGGCCCCATTTGCATGCCTTGCCCAGGGTGCTCTGCACAGACTGACATGAGCAGAGGGGGTCCTGGGGCATCCCCCACCCCGTAGCCGCGACTGCCGTTGACTGCTGTATGTAAATCCCTGGCAGTCTTTTTTTTTTTATTTTAGTTTTTGTTGACCGGGTAAGTGCACTAGACAAGTCCTGCCTATTTTCAGGCACGACCCGGGGGAGGGAGATACAGATGAATGCCAACTGACCTTGAACCAGATTAAGCTGTCTAGTGGTACCCTCCCTCCCATTTCCCCGATCGCCGGTATATGTATCCAATATCAGTCCCTGGTGGTCTAGTGGAACCTCCCTCCCTCCTCCCGATGCTGCTTTCGCCAGGTACATGCCTAAAATATCCCTGGGGACTAGTGGTACCCCGCCTGAGTGTCACAATTGAGGTAAACCGCGCGGAATAATCCCATGTGATCCAGTGGCACCTCTTCCTCCCGTGTCCTCGATCACAGGTACTTGTAGGAACCACTGCCCTGGCAGTCTAGTGGCACCCCACCTCCCGTGTCCCTGATCCCCAGTATTTGTTGGAAATAGTATGCCCTGGCAGTCTAGTGGACCCCCACCCATTGCAGCGATCACGGAAAGCACCATAGAATACTGCCCTGGTGATCCAGTGGCACACCCCACCCCTCCCACCCACACAGTTTCTAATGGCTTGATTGTACTACAGTACATATTACCTGTCTGCCCCTTCTTCCACAATGGAGCCGCTGCTTGCTGGCAGATTTATTTTTGCATGCAATAAGGATAAAATCAAGTGTAATGCAGAGGTGGTAACCTGCTTTTACTGTGCTACATGGGGGTCTCTTCGAGCTCAAACTGTGAGGGAGGTGAGTTACAAACTCATGCCTTGCACTTACATATTTTGCCTTTTGCTATTTACTCTTCATTGAATTGTTTGATTTCAGTGCACGCTGTTTCAGAACGTCTTCATAACAAAATGGGCAAGCCACAGAAAACAGTCTAGTTTGTTGCCAAAAGATATTGCTACTGCAGTTTGACTGACCCATAGTTTCATGTTATATTTTACTGCATTGGAGACAGCTGTAAATGAGCTCTGCTCAACCAATTATCCTTAAAAATTACAAGTCACAGACATCTTTCTTAGCCTTCTGCTGGTTTGTGTGACTTTCCCCTCATCCCTCAAGGAAAATATGGCCTTGAAGTTAATCCTGTTTATCCCATGCAGGTACATGTATGTTTCTATCACGTCAACCCCTTTCGCTTTTTTCCAAGGGTGTACATGTTCAAGTTCTGAAGCTCTGTTCTAAAGCCACCCCTCCTCAGATTCTGGACCATCTTGCTTGCCCTGCACTGTAATACTTCCATCTTATTGCAGTCTTTCCTCATGTGTGGACTCAAGTACCATCCGCAGTACTCCAAATGTCATCTCACCGACCTGTACAGCACGACAATTACCTCCCAGCTTCTGCTGTTGATTCCCCTCCCTATGCATCCCAACATCCAGGTGGTTCTTTCCCACCACTCTGTTGCAATGTGCTGTGGATTTCAGGATTTCCACTATTATGACCCATTGGTCCTTTTCTCCAGTGTGCATTCCAGTACCCTCCCCACCCCAAATTTGGTACTGCACCTTTGGGTTATTTTTACCAGTGTCTATTTACTTTTTTTTTTTTTTTTGCACTGAACCATAGGTATCAGATTATTGACTAATTTTCCAGATGTTCCATTATCGCTCCTGTGTCAAATGCTGTGCAGACCTTCATATCATCCATGAACAGGCGGACCTTGCCCTTTATGCCCTCCCCTATGTCACATGTGATTGTACTGAAAAGGACAGGGTTCAGCAACGATCCCTGCAGTACTCCACTCTTAACTGCCCTCACCTAAGAGAACTCCCCATTTACTAGTACCATATGCATACTTTTCTAAGCCAGTTATTTACTCAGGTCAACAACTTTTCTTCTGTACCCAAGTTCCTTAACCTTTTGAGAAGTCTCTAGTGGGGGCTGAGTCAAAGGCCTTACTGAAATCTAAGTATAGTATGTTGACTGCCTGGCCTTTGTCAGCTGCCCTAGTTACCCAATTAAAGAAGTCAAGAGAGTTAGTCTGGCAAGACCTGCCCTTCACAAACCCATGCTGCCTGATGTCCTTTCTAGGAATTTCACCAGTTCCTCTCCTAGTATGGATTCCATAACCTTCCCCACTACAGACATCAGGCCGACTAATCTATAGTTCCCTGGTTTGTCTTTTCTTCCATTTTTGTACAGAGGGACCACATCTGCTGTTCTCGAGTCCCTAGAGACCACCCCTGTGGCCAGTGAGCAGTTAAACACAGTTGTGGCCAAAAATATTGCCGCCCTTGCAGTTTTTTCTAATAATGCACCATTCCTTCCAGAAAATTGTTGAAATTAAAAAATATTTTGGTATCCACATATGTATTTCTTTGGTTTGCAGTGGAATAAAACAAAAAAAGCAGAAAAATATACTAAGTCTTAGCTTATTCCACACAGAAATCCTTAAATGGCCCGGACAAAATTATTGGCACCTTTTAGAAGTAGTTAGAAATAATTAGATTTCAAGCAAGTGATTCTCTTTCACTTTGGAATTAAACTCACCTGTGGTGAGTTGCAGGTGCCTGCAATATAAAAATCACTCATTCAACCAGTTTGAATAGAGAAAAGGACTCATTCTCCTGTTTTGTGTCACTGTGTATACCGCAATGAGCATGGAGAAAAGAAAGACAGCCAGAGAATTGTCTGAGGAGGTCAGACAGAAGATTGTAGCCAAGCATGGACAATCTCAAGGCTACAAATCAATCTCCAGAGACCTTGATGTTCCTTTTTCTACTGTACATAATGTTAACAGGATGTTTAAGGCCCATGGCACTGTAGCCAACCTCCCTGGACATGACCGCAAGAGAAAACTTGATTGAAGATTGCAGCGCAGGATTGTTCGAATGGTGGAGAAAGCACCTCGATCAACTGCCAAACAGATTCAAGCTGACCTTCAGACACAAGGTACGACAGTTTCAACTCGCACCATCCGTCGTCAACTCAATGAAAGGGGGTTATATGATAGGAGGCCCAGGAGGACCCCACTGCTGAGAGACAGACATAAGAAAGCCCGACTGGGGTTTGCCAAAACACACCTGAACAAGCCAAAATCCTTCTGGGAGAATGTCCTGTGGACAGATGAGACCAAATTAGAGCTTTTTGGTAAAGCACATCATCTTTATGTTTACAGAAAACAAAATGAAGCCTTCAAAGAAAAGAACACATTCACTACAGTCAAACATGGAGGAAGTTCAGTGATGTTTTGGGATTGCTGTGCTGCCTCTGGCACTGGATGCCTTGAACGTGTGATGGCATCATGAAATCTGGGATTACCAGGCCATTTTGGGCGCAATGTTGAACCCAGTGTCAGAAAGCTGGTCTCCGTCAAGGTCATGGGTCTTCCAGCAGGACAATGACCCCAAACACACTTCAAAAAGCACCCAGGAATGGTTCAAGACAAGACGCTGGACTATTCTGAAGTGGCCAGCAATGAGTCCAGATCTAAATCCTATTGAAAACCTGTGGAGAGATCTGAAAACAGCAGTTGGGAGAAGGCACCCTTCAAATCTCGGAGAACTGGAGCAGTTTGCACAAGAAGAGTGGGCCAAACTGCCAGTAAAGAGGTGCAGGAAGCTCATCCATGGCTATAGGAAGCGGCTAATTGCAGTTATTTTGACCAAAGGTTGTGCTACCAAATATTAAGTCTAGGATGTCAATAATTTTATCAGTGCCATTTCTTTTCATTTTCTGATTTAAAAGGATATATTAAATTCTGAATCAAAAACAAAGGTTCTGTAATATTAATAGAGAAATAAAGAATTGTGAGACCAAATACTGTACTGTTACTTTCAACTTATGTTTAGAGGAAATTGTGAGTTATTTGAAAAAGTGAAAGGGCGCCAATATTTTTGGCCACAACTGTATGTCTGCAAGTGGAGTCACTATTACTTCCACAGCTTCCTTGAGCATCCTAAGGTACAATCCGCCAAGTCCCAAAGAGTTCTTTTTTTTTTCCATAGAGATTTTTCTTCCCTTCAGTTGACATGAGGGGGCTGTTTAGCTCTGTCCCTGCCCCCCCCTCGCCCAGCACTCACCTCTCCCGGACTCACCTTCCTGTAGATCCCCATAGATTACCCCTCCCCCTCCCCCGTGGTGGGGATGGGAAGGGGAGGGTTTGTCCCCCCCCCCACAGAGACGCACATCCTGAACTGGGTTGGCGGTCCATCATCAGCAGTGCAGACATGGGCAGGCAGGGTTTCATGGAGCCGACGCCAACATGTTCCATTTTCGCCCACATCCTCAGTCGCAGCAGGACGTAAGCTTGTGTGTGTGGAGGCGCACACACACTGTGGAACCACAGCCCCTCCCTTAGTGTGGTGCTTCTGTTCTGGCACTACCACACAGCCTCCACCAGGTGGCAGCCAAAGACAAATATGGCATGCCTCCCACCCCTGGAAGAGGAGAGCAGTCCAGCGGATGCTCAATCCTGCCCCACCCCGACCAACCTCTGCAGCCTGAGGTTGTTCCTGAACTTGAGTCACCGGCATAGGAAAAGGTAAGGTGCACAGGTGTGCCTCAGTCCTCTTTTCCATTGGGCTGGCCAAGTCCCATAGTTTTGTCTACTTTTAACTTGAAATGATGGAGGGGTGAGGGTTGGGAGGAGTATACATATTTAGGGAGAGTGGGTCTTTTGAACAGTTCTGTAAAGGAAAACACTGGTTACCCGCCGGTGCTCTTCTGCCGCCACCTATGCCCCCAATTAGTGGTTCTATACAAAAAAAATGTTTCTACGTTCACTTGGGTAACGTTATTTAACTTTTAATTGGTCCTCAGAAACTTGCTTTACTAAGGCTGCTGGCAGTCATCTCGTAGGAACCGCTTGCCCCCTCACCCAGGATATGCTAATGTGCCCCTGCCAGTCAATGCGCTGAGTCATCAGGGACACATTAGCATATCCCAGGCAAGGGAGTGAGCGGCTCCCACAAGATGGATGCTGGCAGCCTTAGTAAATGGAAGTCTGCGAGGACTGATTAAAAGTTAAATATTGCTACCTAAATGAACGTAGACATTTGTTTTCGTACAGAATCGCTAATCGGGGGCATAGGTAGTAGCAGGAGAGCCGGTGGCTATGCAGTGTTTTCCTGTAAAGGTTTCTTTTTAATGCCAGAGAACAAGACATTGTTAACACTGGAAGAGGTCAGTCTGACCAAATGTTTGACGCTCAAGGCTGGCTAGATGAAGCTATTTCTGACCCGGTGTGCATCCAGACAAATTGGAAAATCTAAAAGTATCCAATTATCCGATACTATCCAATGAACTCTATTTTTTTCCCTGGAGGGGACTGGGACTGGGACTTTAGGATTTTTCAGTGAAAAATAATTTTGACATCAGCACTGATGATCCTGGGTTCAGTCTACACTGTTGTTTCCTGCTTGTTTATTTCTGTACAACGTGTCTGACTCGCCTCATGATGTACCTTACCTTGGGAGATACTTTAAGTATTAGGAAACTGGCAGCCTCAATGGTGTTCACCTAGTATATTTTGTTGTTTCTCCCTCGGAAATATGTAATGTATTATTTGTGCAAAAACTATAAGTTAGAAGTTTACAAAAATGTGTGCTCCACTGGAGTTGCCGAGACTTGTGGTTCTCCTGGTTGGGAAAAGATAAGGATTTACAGAGAACATTTTTTGGGTACACAAAAACAAACAGGAAGCTCCTTTCCCTGGATGGGAGTTGGCCCAGATTTAATATTTTCAGTAATTACCCTTCAGGAAGTGAAGGGATTTGCACCCGAGGGGCTTGCCATGTGATCCCTTGCACTTCCTTGTTTGCTGTTTGTGCCCTTGGGCTCCAACATCTGGTGATGCTGGCATAAGGACAGCTTGGGGGTAAGCTCCATTTAACTCTATGGTGCACCTTTTTGAATGTTTTGTTCAGCTTTTAAATGGCCTTTTGGTAAAACTGAAGCCAGGGTTTACCGAGCAAGAACCATATAGTTATAGCATCAGTGCCCCCCAAATGCTTCTCAAAAGAGCCTGCAAATCATTTCAAGTTGTTCCACTTTCTTACTCCCTACTGTCTGGGATTATACGTCTTATTATTTGGCAGAATCATGATTAGCCGACCACCAATGGCAAGGTGACCCCTCATAGGTCAGGTACCTACACTATCAGTTTAACATGCCACTGTGAGCTGAAGTACCACTGCTTTCTCTATGTGTCTTGTGTGAAACCACTCTCTGGCTTAATTTTCTATACCGTATGTTGGCCTATAAGGGGCACTGGTGGCCAGTGATGAGTTTATAAAATAGGAGAATGCCACACCTCTCCTGCTCATTGAATCATTAAAGGCATAGCAAGTTTGGACTTCTGGAGACATCACTGTTGGCTTAGCAGCAGCCTCGTGGAGCTCTGAGTGCTAACCTACTGGAAAAACCCTGAAGTTTGCTTTAAAATTGCTAACCATCAACTTTTTTTTAACCATCAGGACTTACTCAGAGTATGGGAGGCCCGAAATGTGACAAGAAAGTGGAAAAGCAGCAGCAGTGATCCAGCAATTCGGAATATACAGCTAACTCACCCATCAGCCCAGAACCAGCACAGCGTGGCAGTATGATGCCCTCACTGGTGGGAGCCTCAAGTGGAATGCTGCAAGAACCTATTAGCATCCTGATTTTAGCACAGCTCCAGACATTTAGAGCAGAAATAAAACCTAATTCACCGGTCTGCAACCGGCTCACCAAGGTTCATCAGGAACAGAAACACATGCAGGGTGAACTCTTTGAGCTTGCACAGCATTCTGATCAACACGTGGACATGCTTCTGGCTCTGTACCAGAAACTGCAGCAGGTGGAGGAGAAAAATAGTGATCTCGACGGCAGTCTCCAGTGCAAAAACCTCCACATATTTGGGCTCCCAGAAGGGAAGGACGGCCAGAACATTTCAGAGTATACAGATTGACTTCTACACCAGGCTCCTGAACTCCACCCTACCCTTGATCTCACTTGCATAAAAATCTGCCTCAATATACAAAGCTACTTGTGATATTTTTGAACAATACCTTCAGAGTAGTCAAATTCCTGATGACTGGAAAAATGCTGTTGTAACCCCTATATGTAACAAACATTTGTCAATGCCAAATGATTAAAGCTTGTTAAACAATTTTTATGTTTTTAGTTCTTTGACCCCAACTTTATTTTTGAACTTTCTGTTTTTACTTCCCCCATGCCCCTCCATGCTCTACTTCTTCAGGAGACATCTATGGCATCTGTCCCCACCATCTTACCTGGAGCCCGAAGTGGTCGATCCCCCATGTAGCCTTGGACTGCCCCCTCAGGCAGGGACGAGGTGGGGCCCGCACACTCGAGCTTTCCTTGTTTTGTCAGGATCTCCAGTCCAGGACGGGTGTCGGAGCAATTGAGGATCTGTGCCTTGATGCTCCATCTACTCAGAGCACAGAGAGCCCTTTTTCCATGCCATGTGCCCTGACATCAAGGCGTAAGCGCAGACGTCCATCACGCGGCCCCCCTACAAGTTGGCTGGGCTTGCTGTACCTCAGGCCTCTGCCTGAGGTCAGTCAGGCGCCGAGCTTCAGCCCCCCTCCTCCTGGAGAAGGCCAGCAAGTCCTGGGATGCTCAAGCCTCATCCTCCCGGCTGGCCCTGCAACTCCCGGGCACGCTCCCGAACAAGGGTCATCAGCGTCACGAGCAGCAGCTTGACACCAGCTTTTGAAGATACTTGTGTTAGGATTTGCCTTATAGACATGACATGTACCATTTATAGAATATTGGCCAAAGCCCGGGTTGCTGGGGGTCGACAGGAGAGGGAGAGGATTAATCGTCCGGAGAATAGCTCTCTTCTCCTCTCCCAGGAGGGACAGGGGTCCCTGTTCGGCGCTTGACTGATCTCTGGCGGAAGCCGGAGATACAGCAAGCGCTAAGCATAGTGAAGGGGTGGGGGAGCGGCAGACGTCAGTAAGACCTTAACGTCAGGGCGCTAGCCACTGGCCAGAGAAAAACACCCTTCAGCTCTGGCGGAGACGGAGAACTGGAGCTTGCCCACGATTTATGGCTGCCCTCCTGGTATCCTCCCGACTGATGCCGCCAGAGAATTTCGGGGTGTTGGAGCCCACCTCGTCCCCGCCTGGGAGTGGGTAAACCGAGGCTACATGGGCGATGGAGGACTGACCAGGTAGGAGCGAACCATAGTGGGATGACTCCTAGGTACTCCCGAGGAAGACCAGAGCTGAGGGGAGAGAGGAGGAAAAATGGAAAGTACAAAAAAAAAGTATATCGGCCAAATGTCATATCTCACTAGAGGTGCAAAACACATCTCATCCAGGATTTTTAAAAGGACACATGTCACGCTTATGAGGTGGTGTGGAAAATGGCTATGTTGAAAATTTGGAGTCAAAATAAATGAAAATAGTGAAGTCATGAGTGAACACTGAAATAGTGCAACATTCACTCATAACCTGGGCATTTTACCATATTTGTACATCACATTTTCAGCATAGCCTTCTTATTACCCATCTAATGAATCCAGTAAGTGAAGATTTTCAAATCCCCCCAAAACGTCATTCCGTGCCACCGAAACGTCATTCCGCACCACAGGTACAAAAACACATTTTGATCAGGATTTGAAAAAAAGACAGCTATCACTTTCATGAGGTGCTATGAGGAAATGGCCATGTTGAAAGTTTTGGGGTCAAAATGTTGAAAATTACTAAAGTTACAAGGCTGTGTTTGTAAATTTCAACATAGGATCATAACTTTGTTGTTTTTTTAAATTTTTGCCCCAAATTTTCAACATAGCCTTCTTATGACCCCACAACATGAACAAGTGCAGATAAAATGTTCAACTCCTGCCCAAAAGGTGATTTCACGCAACAACTGAGAAATCACCTTTCGGGATGTGAAAATACATTTTGGCCAGGATTTGAAAAATGACAGCTATCACATTCACGAGGTGCTGTGAAGAAATGGATATGTTGAAAATTTAGGGTCAAAATATTAACAATTACCAAAGTTACGATCCTGCATTCGCAAACTTCAACGCAGGCTCATAACTTTGTTGTTTTTTAATATTTTACACCAGATTTTCCACACAGCCTTCTTATGACCCCACCTAATGAACAATGGTGAAGAAACTTTTCAACTTCTGCCTGAAAGGTCATTTCATGCAGTGACCACAAAATCACCTTTTGGGAAAGATTTACCTAATGTCACATGCATTGTTCATGAGATGGGGTTCCAAAAAAGGCATGCTGAAAATTTGGAGCAAAAATATTCAAAAATGTCCAAGTTATACCACTAAGCTCAGAACACCACTGAAATACACTGAACTGCATACCTGATTTCCTTAGTTTACGGACTGGCGTTGAAGAGTGAATTTGTGTCTGCGGTCCAGACAGGATTATGGTGTTGGATCCCAGTGAGTGAGTAAGAGCTTGGGGGTGGGTGGGGTGGTGGGCACTGAGTGGGAGAAGCAGGTGGGGGGAATAATGGTGCAGCAGACATCAATGGATGGTTTTCTTTTTTACAGGTTTAAGAAAGTAACAACAACAAAAAAAACAATGACAAGGGACGGTTTTCTTTGTCACAGATAGTGACTCTGGGGATTGGGCCACCCAGTGTCAGTGTTATATTTGGTAGTACCAGAGGTGGGCTCCATGGTGCTGCATTACTAAATGGAGCAGGGTGGGGGGGTTGAAGTTGGCACAGGGGATTGGGCACCCCTGTGCTGTAATAATAATAATGTGGGTTGGGCCTGGGGGAGAGCAGTTATGGCAGGGGCTGCAATAGACATCGATGGATGGTTTTCCTTTTTACAAGTGTAAAAAAATAAAAATAAATACATGACGAGGGACGGTTTTCTCTTTTACTGGTGGCGACACTGGGGGATTGGGCATCCCCAGTGTCAGTGTTATATTTGGCAGCACCAGGGGTGGGCTCCCTAGTCCTGCATAACTTAAATGGGCAGGGTGGGGGTAGCAGCTGGCACAGGGGATTGGGCATCCTCATGCTGTTATAATACAGGTTGAAGAAATTAACAAAACAAAAAAACGACATGGGACGGTTTCTGTGTTACGGGTAGTGACACTGGGGGATTGGGCACCCCCAGTGTCACTGTTATATTTGGCAGCACTGGGGGTGGGCTCCCTGGTACTGCATAACTAAAAGGGGAAGGGAGGGGAGTTAGCAGTTGGCATGGGGGACTGGGCACCCCCAGGACATGTGGGAAGACAAGCACCGCCATTTGGTGTTGTTACCATAATCTAAGCATAGCATGCAAAAAAAAAAAAGCCTGCTAGTTGTATTGTCAGTCTGCTAGCTTTCAACGTGCAGTCCAGCCTTGGCCTGGAGTCTTCTGCCGAACTGCATACATGCTGTTTAACGTCATTGGAACGCTGTAGCTGATGTTATTTTTATGAACTAGGTGTTAACATCTCATTTTGAAAAGGCTTCTTCCTTTGCTTAGTTTACAGATTTTATAGATGTCAACTAATCTGTTATTTGGCAGGGGGTCGAGACACCTGGAGGGAATGGGGGGGGAGATCTCAGGCTCCTCTTGCTCACAGCAGATCTGCTGCTTGCTGAGCTGACCAGCTTCATATAAATCGAACCAAAGCCCTCTCCGACTGAGGCGGCTCGGTCCTTTGAAGTACATGAAGTTTCAGCCCACCAAGCACAGAGTAGCATCATGACCACAGTGCTTGATCATTTGTGTAGACTACCAAGTCCCTGCTATTCTGAACTGCAATGGGCTTGGCAGTGACACATCCCCGACATCCGTTTCTCTCATCCCACAATGTTTGGTGCACAGGCGCATCAAACATAAAAATGGCTAAATAAACTTAGCTGGTAACTACAGATCGATAAGCCTGCCGCCAATCTTAGGGAAAATAATGGAAATACTACTAACACACCATATAACTCATGAACAAGGCCATGATTTACAGTGACTAAAGGAGTGAAATTCTATTTTCAAGATTTCAAATTCTGAAAATTGCACTAGTGATTTGTTAGTGTGATTTCTAGGTTTTATCAGGATTTTACTGTCATTTTTTTGTATGTGTATAAATAATCAGAATAAAAGAAAGCTCACTATACAGCGCATTAAATGAAGCAAACTGAAAATAGTATAGAAAGCAATTATAACAAAAATACAGGTTCTGTAGATTTAGTGATCTGGTGCAAAATGCCAAATTCCATGAAATTCTTTGTTTTACCAGTGTACAGGTAGCCCAAATTCTGGAATTTTACTGGGTTTTCCGGCAAAAATCAAAAACCAGTGGCCTTTCTCATCAAATAGATGCAAGGAATCTAACAGACAAATCACAACATGGTTTTTTGGGGGGAAGATAGAACAGTTGTGTACTTACCGTAACAGCAGATCTTCGAGAGAATCTCTCATCAGTCCACACCTATGGAACTATAAGCCGCCATGCACTAAGACCACATGGAAACTTTTGCAAGCAGTCTACCAGGGGCCCGCCCATGACGATGTCTCAGTTCTCCGCCAGAGATCATGTTCATAGGACCTCTCTATAGGGAACCAGGAGAGAACCTAGGGCTCTGCAAACCAGGCAAGGCAGACAGCTATAGGTAGACCATCATAGAGAATGGGACAGTACTAATTAGAGTCTCAGGACCCGAAGCAGGGAGGGACAACATGGCCTGACAAAAGAGATTCTCTTGAAGATTTACTGTAAGCACATAACTGTTCTATCTTCCTTGAGGATATTTCTTTCATCACACCACACCTATGGAATGAGTACCAAGCAGTACTAACCATAAACAGTCTGGGTGGTTGGAGCGTACCAGCCTAAGAAAAAAAGCCTTGAAGCACAGCTAGGCCAAAGCCAGCTCTTTTTTGAGAGACAATGTCCAGACTGTAGTGTTTAGTGAAAGTATAGGCAGTACGCCAGGTAGCAGCTACACAGATGTCTGCAGCAGACACATTTTTGAAATAGGTAACAGAAGTGGCCATGCTTCTTGTGGAATGATCACAAACCACCACAGGAAGTTCCTTACCGTACTTCTTGTAATGAAAAGTAATACAGTTTGCTAGCCATTTGGAAAAGCACCGTTTAGAAACTGGTGTGCCCTTTCTCCCAGGGGTGAACAAAACAAAAAGCTGTGAGGACTTTCTGCAGTCCTTTGTGCAGTGTATATAGTACCTGAATAATCCATGTACATCTAGAGTGTGGAACAATGCTGACCCTGGATTGGCGTGCTCAGAAAAATAAACTGGCAGGTGGATAGTTTGATTTAAAGTCAACTCAAACACCACCTTTGGTAGAAACTTAGGATTGGTATGCAAAGGAGAACAAGTAATACAAAACACTAAATAAGTCTTTATGCAGATGATGCTTTAATATATACCACCGATCTAAATCAGAGTTATCAGATTTACAAGGAACTAAAAGATACATTAACAGTATTCAACAGAATATTGGGATATAAGATCAACTAGGGCAAATTAGAATTAATGGAGTCCAAATCACATGCGGTTCCATTTAAACCAATGCAACCATTTAAAATGAGAAAGGTAACAACATTAAAATGTAACCCCCCTGCAAATGGGGGTTCCCAAAAGACTTCCAGGAGCTTGCTTAAATGCTCCAAGCCTGAATGGTGTTTGGCATTTAAGCCATTTATCAGTGAGTGTTTTTAGAACCTCTGGTACTGTCTCTTTAAGAGCTGTCTGCTTGCAGACATAATTAGTTTATGTGGGGACTGTGTTTCTTTGATTGAGTACCACTCAAGCTGCTGCCAATTCACTTCTATTTTGCAGTCACTAGGAGTGCAAAGGGAACCTATCTGAAAGATGTAACTGTTTGCCAGAAATTATTTAGAGTAATAATGAAATTACAGTTTGTCTAACCTGCTTTCTTTGCAGTCAGAACTGTGTCTGCTAGTTCCCATTCTAGTTTTGAACTGCTGAACTGGACCAATCAGTGTGGGGTAAGCTAGCTCTAAAATGGTGCCTTGACTAATCAGAACTTGGACTCATAAACTGAGCCAGCCACAAGAGGATTGTATGGGCAGTGACTCTGGGAGATGTAGTTTAGACTTCAGTGCCTTTTTGGACCAACAGCAGCAGTCTATTGTGGTGACAGCCAATCCAGTCAAGAACTGGGAGGAACTCAAAGGAAGTGCCCGGTTTTGTCGGTTGGAGTTTGAGTTGAGCTTTGGCAGTGAAGAAGGAAGGAGCCCTGTGCTTTTCAGTGTGCAGTTTAGTCAAAAAGCGTGTGTAAGGCCCAGAGTTCCGGTCTGCAGCTTGTGTAACAGCTTGTTAGGACTGAATCCGTCCTGTGAAAAGAATCAAAGGATCTCTGAAGAGTAGAAACCAGGCTCACCCTGTAGAAGACTGGAGAAATTGCTGAAAATTGCACTTGGTCTGTCAGGAACTGAATCTGCTGTGTGTTCTCCCGGGTATTGTGCAGTAATTGCGATCGGGATACAGATGCAGCCTGCCTGGTATAGTGCTTTCTTTTATATAAATGTGTGAAGAGGTTTGTGTACCTCAAGTGAGCCCTGCTGACATTGAAGGACCCTATCTTATTTGGAGGTCGTGAGTACTAATTCAGGGTCGCTCCCTGTTGAATTGCCACATTAAATCCAAATGGAATTACTGTACTGCTGACTATTTAATTCTCCTTTTCTCTGTGTGAAAGGGCCCCTACCAGCTGCCACGGTTTGGACTAGCCACTAGGGCTTGGGTACCCAGGGACAGTAACTGATAGGGATAGGCCTGTGCACAGAGCCATAGGTAGATTATTAGAGTGATAAGCTAATTAACCTGATTTCCTGTCCTTGTTATATCCCCTAAATAAATCAGAGCTGCTTGTTTCAGCAAAGTTATACTGCCTGAGGTATTGGTCTATGTTAAAGTACTGTACTGTGATTGTTGCACTGTATCTCATTTCACAGGAGGTCCCAGTGCCGGAACCAGACCTGGGGGTAAGTGTATACTGTGAAGGTAATTCTGATATATTGTGTGGGCCACTAGTGGGAAGAAAGGGGGGTTGCAGTGTCCCAGAGGGCTGTGACCAAGTTAGTTTAACTATTGCAAACCCTGACCTCTGGGTGGAGGCACCCGCCATTGGATCCAGGCCCCTCAACCTGTTAGTGGCAAATCAGGCAGGGGTAGTAGCCCCTGGGATAGCGCCATCTAGGGGTTACAAAAATATCTAGGGGTTAATCTGAATCAAGACAATTCAAATCTATATAAAAATAATTTAGAACAATTAATTGCAAAAACCAAAAAGGAATACGACTACTGGGAAATACTATCATTGACTCTGATCGGTTGAGTAAATGTTATAAAAATAAATACACTACCCAAATTCTAACTTTTTTTTTTCAAAATATTCCTATTATTTTGAACAATAATTTTTTAAAATCACTAGATAGTATTATTAGAAAGTTTTTATGGAAAGGCAAGAAGCCTAGACTTACATGAGATAAATGATATATTCCTAAAGATCAAGGGGGCCTCACTCTACCAAATTTCATTTGGTACTATTTCACTGCCAACATAGTCACCTCTTATGGGTGGTTTCATCATAACCAAGATTGGCTTTCTACTCAGATTGAAGCACACTCCATAACATATGACGAAATTAAGCATTCTGAGTAATGCATGTTAATCATTTTCTCCCTCCTCCCTGCTCACTGTACAGGCCTTTCACTCCGTTCCTTTGTGTGCTTCATTTCCCCTCCCCAGACCCCTCTAACCCACCCCTTTCACCTGCAGAGACCCCCCCCCAACTCAGGTTTCACTAACCTGTCCCTTTATTTTCTCCTTAGCTGGTCTACACTGTAGCAGGCAACAGAGAGTCGCAAGGGCGTTCTGCAGCCCTTCCCCATGCCACACATAGCCTCCCCTGGATCCAGCAACTCAGGTACCTGCCAGCACTATTGCAAGTCAATTCAATTCAACTCAAGTTTATTGCAGGAATACTCCATTGAGCAGGCTCATTCACAAGGAGGTCCTGAACATGAAGCGGAAACATGTACAATACAAAGAACAAAACGCTGAATGGGAAACAAGAAATCGAGATATGGTGCAAATATAGGAAAGACAACAAGGGTTGGTAAATGACAGCGATAGGATTTGCAAGGCAATACATTCAGGAGATGTACAAATACAGTGTAAATACAGGAACATGTGCCAGTACAGTGCATATATAGTAACAAGGTGTAAGAGAAAAACAGTCAAATTGCATCCTTTAAATAAAGCTGGGTAATGCGTGCATTGGATAATGTTGACCCTGGTAAGGAAGAGTGTGAAAGATAAAATGAAGACGGGGTAGAGACAGTAGAACGGAGTATGGAATAACAGAGGATTATGATGGGGGTTGCAGAGGGTGGGGAGTATGATTGATAGGAATAGAGTAAAGAGCGTGAGGAGTAAAATAGGGATAGTCCGGAGGGAAGGTGAAGGAAGTCATAACAGGGGGAGTAATGGAAGTGGTGAAGAGACCAGAGAGTAAAAGGAAGGGGGGAGAAGGATCAGGAGCCAATTGTGAGAAAAATAGTGATGGACAGGAAAGGAAGAAGGGGTAATGGTGTGGGAGCGGTGATCAATGGGGAGGGAGGGTTGGATGCAGGATGGGGTAGAGGAAGGGAGGGAGGGGAGATAGCAGGAGGACATGGAGAGGGAAGGGTAGGCTAATGATGGGTAGGCAGAAAAGACTGGGAGGGTAGGGGGGAGGAGTACTGAGGGTAAGACAAGAAGGGGGGAGGGAGGCCAAGCTTTGGGGGGGAAGCCTATGACTGACGGCAGTTGCATATTTCATTAAGTTTTCTTCTGGTTAAGGCTTTGAAGAAGTTGATTGCAACAATGCTGGAGAGCTTGAGAACTGATTATAAGGTATTCCAGGCTGTGGGTAGGGCATAGGATAAAGCACTCTTGCCATGGGACATACTGTACGTGTTCTGGATAGGCTTAGGTGGATAAAGTCGGACTTCCTTAAGGAATAGGTGCTATGGAGGATGTGTTTGATGCAGGTCATATAGCCTGGGAGCTTGTTCAGCAGGATTTTCTTTTTTCAACTTTCTTTATGCCTCCTTACTCACCGGCACCCTGGACTCTCTCCGGAGTGGTCTCACAGTCCTAGCCCTCTACCCGCCTGCCTGAAGCCTCCAGATCTGCTCCGATATGGATCTAGCTCCACTCCTCTGCACCCGGCCACCAACCCCCGACTCTGAGCCCCCCGGGGTGGGACCACCAACTCCCTGGCACTCTATCTACAAGCTAATTGGGCACCAAGGACAGGAAGGGAGTACTGGAGCCACCTGGAAGACCTGGCATTGGGTGTGGGGGGCCAACCACGGGACCCCCCTTCAACTACCAAGTGACAGGGCCATCTTCCTTGGTGTTCTGCCCCCCCAAAACACAGAACGTGCAAAGCCGTCCAGCACACTATGTGAGTGCTCCTGCACACGTCCATAAGACAACCGCCCGGCGTTCTCTCTTCCACGCCGGTCCCCACATCTGTGGTGCACCCGGGTCTCCACCGGTGTCACTTATCTGGGGACTGAAGCCCCCCCAGGAGAGGAGAGCAGTCCCACAGATGCCCCATTCTCTCCTCCCTGGCCAACCTCCAGCATCCTGGGCTCATTCCTGAACCCGGTCGCCGGGCGTGGCGTGAGGTAACCGGATGCCTCAACCCTCAGCGCCACTGGGCTGGAGGGGTTTAGCAGGATTTTAAGCATCCATTTTCCTTGGTGAATCAAATGCCTAGTTGCTAGGGATGTCCAGCCAACAGCTAAGTTGAAATTGCAGCGGTGAGTTCTGAATGGGGCCTTGGTGACAAATTGCAGAGCACGGTGATACAGGACATCCAATTTGTGCAGGCTGATGGCCGACATGCCGTTATAAATTATATCACCATAGTCGAGAAGTGGGAGAAACGTGGCCTGGATTAGCCTTAGTCTGGTCTCAGAAGGAAAGAGGGCCCTGTTTCTGAAGAAGAAACCTAATCTGGCTTTGAGTTTGCTGGTGAGGTTGTTGATGTGGGTGTTGAAGGATGGTTTGCTGTCAAGCCACATGCCAAGGTATTTGAATTTATCTACAACCACAAGAGTTTCACCTATGGTGGTAACAGTAGGGTTATACAGCTGAGTTTGAGTAGGGGAAGGTTATTGCTGAGAGTGCAAAGCATGACCTTTGTTTTTTTTTGCATTTAGTGGGAGCTTAGAACTGATGAGGTTGTGCTCTAGCTTTAAGAAGTCGGTTTGCAGTTCTTTGCAGACTTCGGTAAGCACTGGTTTTGAAGTGTAGAGGACCGTATCATTGGCAAAGAAATGCAGCTTAGAGTCAATGATATTATTGTTGAGGGAGATGATATAGATAGGAAAAAAGTATAGGGCCTAGAATAAACTCTTGTGGGACACCCCTTGTGATGGGGAGGGAGTTAGAGAGTAAGCCATCAGCCTTAGTTTTCCGGATTCTACTTGAAAGGTAGCTGGAAAACCTCTGTACTGCGGACGCAATGGCCCCTAGCTTCCTGAGGCTAAGGAGGACAAGGTTGTGGTCCACATTGTCAAATGCCTTGCTGAGGTCTAGGAAGACAGCACCTGTGATCAGTTTGGAGTCATGGGCTGTGATCCAGTCATTAGTGACTTTAGCTAGTGCAGAAACAGTGCTGTGGTTTTGCTTAAAACCAGACTGTGCAGGGTTGAGTAGGGAGTAGCTTTCGATGTGCTCTTTCAGTTGAGTGTAGATTAATTTTTCTAGGATTTTGGAGAGAGTAGGCAAGATAGAGATGGCCTGTAATTGTTAAGGTCGCAAGGGTCACCAGATTTGAACAGGGGCAGGATATGGGCAGATTTCCAGCAGGATGGTACTGAGGCAGTTGTGACAGACAAATTGAAAATGTGGAGTATGGGGGCTGTGAGGTGATAATAATCTAATTTGAGAAAGAATGGTTCTAGTCCATCAACGCCACTACCCTTTCTGATATCTAGAATTATGAGCTGATCTTCCACCTTCTTAAAGGAGGCAGGGCGAAGTTGAAAGGGATATGGCGTAGGGTGAGCAGGGGAGAAGTTATTGCCCATGGGAGGGCTACACAGCCCAGCACAGGGCGAGGAATCAAATGTTAGTCCAGCTGTGGTTAAATGTGAATTAAGTTCTTCAAGGATCCGACCACAGTCTTCAATTTCGACTCCACTGGCATGGATCTTGGTGGATATGGAGGGAGCAGCTTTGCATCCCTCGACAGTCTTAATTGTTTGCCAGATCTTTGTTGAGTTCCCTTTGGCTTGTTCGAGGGCAGCAATGTAGAAGTTGGACTTGGCAGTGCGAACGAGTTTGACGTGTTTCTTGCAGCTCTAAATGCTTGTCAGTCAGATGGGCACTTAGTGTTCCTTGCTTAGGCTCAGAGTTTATCACAGTTGGATACAGCGGCTTTAAGATCAGGTATAAACCAAGGGTGGGAAGATTTATGAACTCTGGCTTTGATGAAAGGGGCATGCCTGTCTGCCAGTAGGGTTAGACGAACATTGAGAATTTTGACGGCCTCGTCTACTGAATTGGCTAGACAGAGGCTTTGCCAGTTAATATTTTTGAGATCTGACAAGTAGTTGTGAGTTGAATTTCCTGAGGGCCATTTCGTGATGAAGTTGGGTGAGAATGGACCCTTTAGATGGGCTCTGGTACAGACAATTCCATGATCGCTTAAGTCATTATGAAAAACGGCGGAGTGGAGGATTTTATGAGGACGATTTGATAAGATGACATCTAAAATTGAACTATGCGTGTTGTTTTTGAAGTTTGTCCTAGATGGCTCAGTGATGAACTGGGTGAGGCCGAGTTCATGGCAAAGACCTTTGAGGCCATTAGATTTGGGAGAGAGCCAATCCATGTTTAGATCCCCTAGGATGATGGTCTCATTGTTGTTGCGGGCTACAATGGATTTCAGGGTTGAGATGATGTCATAACCCCCGGTGGGGGGTCTGTAGCAACTAATGATGTTTAAAGAGGACCTTCCCTGATGGTCCAAAAAGTTACATCTTGTAGTCATTATATGCAGTACTAGACCTGAAAAGGTGTATGCATTTGTTATTTATGGCCGAAGTTTACTCTGCCTTCCATAATTTGGATTTGTTTTTGAGCCCTGCTTCCCTTGCCTTTGCTGTTCAGCTTGCAGTGCTGCTAGCTCCTGATGACATCACTGTAGGATAGAGGTGTGACTCACACTGTTCAGTACCATGCAGTTGCAACAATGTTGCAAGGGAAACCTGCTAGTACTCAGTGCACATACTGTGTTCCCCTTCCCCAAGGGGAATGCATTATACCAAAATCTAAATGCCTTGTCTGTTTTTTTTTTTTTTTGTGAAAGTGATTCTGCCCTACAATGATATCAGCAGTACAACCCTGGGCCCACAGCAACACCAGGCTTGCTATAGAACTACTGGTACACCCTGCAGTTTTTAGCAGCTCAGAATGCAAAAACTAACTGCAGCAGACATTAATGAAATACAATTCCAGAATCAATGCAAAAAGGGGTAATTAATGCATGAAAGTCAAAGTGACTGGGGAAGGTCCTCTTTAAGCTTTCTGATGAGGGCAGGTGAATTTTTAAACACATGAGTTCAAATTCTTTTGGCTTTGTCATGCTGAGCGAGTCAGAAGTACTGAATTTATCTTTGGAGTAGATGACCACTCCGCCTCCCCTGGATGCTCTGTTGCAACTTCATAGTGGAGCTGTGCCATGCTTTGCACGGCACCGCATCCTACTACCTGCCCACCCCTCCCATACTAAGGTGGTGGGTGTCAGAAACAATCAGTCCACTTCCCCTCTTACTTCTGTGGTATTTGGATTTGCCGTATTTCCATCCCTCCCCCGCGAGACCTGCCCCCTTGGTTTCTTCTGGATTAGTGACCAGCTTTACATTCCTGTACTCCCTTGCTCTAGCAGAGGCACTAAATCTCTCTCCACAGCAGCAATACATGTACTCCACTTTCTCCCCTATTCAAGCTGACCCTGCCTCCTCTACACAGTTAGGCCAGACTGGTTCTCCCTTGCCCTGACCATGCAGCCATTTTAGTTTGTCTTTTTCCTCCCCCTTCCCCATTGCTTTCTCCCCTTACCTAATTGTGACATGCCCACCACCCATGCTCCTCCCTCCCACCCTCCTCCTCCTCAAACACTGCCCTCAAGTCTGAGCCTACTTTCTTACAATTCACTATTCTTAATCCCGCTGTCCCCCCTCCTGCTCTACCACCCTGCACCCCTGGTTCCACTCCACATCTCAGCCTACTTGCCTCAAAATATTTAAATTTGGAACTCCTTTGCCACTACCTCTCCCCTTCTCTAACCCCATCTCAGTCCTACCGTAAGCAGCAGTTACTTGCCTCTAGATCCAAGCGACTCCCGGTCCTCCCACTTCTCCTCCTTATCCTATCTGGAGATGTACACCCCAACCCCGAACCCTGCTGTCCAATACTCTCTGAGCTCCCTAAAGGCCTTCAAATCTTTTGCCTCAACGCCAGAAGCCTCCTCCATAAAATGGATTTACTCAGGCTCTAGGTCTCACAGCACTCCCCCAACCTCCTGTGTATTACGGAGATCAGGCTCTTGTCCCGTACCCCCAATACTCACGTAACCCTCCCAGATTACTGCGTCTACTGTCAGGATCGAAGCAAGCATGGTGGTGGCATGGCCATCTACGCCTGCCTTAACCTGCCATGCAGCGTCTCATCCTCGGAATAGCATCCCTTTTCCCATGAATACCTCTCCATCTCCCTCAACTACCCATTTTCCCTTCCATTTCTGGTCTCTGTGCTGTACGCCCCCCCCAAACTCCCTGACTCAAATTATTTTCTCTCTAGTCTCCCAGGCCTCTTCAAATGAACAAATTATATGAGATTTTAACCTTAACTGGGCCTCCCCTTCACATAAATCCTACACAGAAACCCTACACAGACCACACAGAATCTCTAAATCTCACACAGCTAATAAAGGAATCCACATGCCCAAACCCCTCCACCCTAAACCACACTCCTTGATTGGGTTCTGTCCACCCACCCTCATAGAATCTTCATGGCGGGCATTCTACCAGATGTTTTCAGTGACCACCATATAACTTTCTGTGTTCAAAGAAGTCCACACTCCCCACTCTCCCCCAGCATACCAATATATCTGCTCCTACAGATAGCTTATGGTTGATGCACTGCTTCATGATTTACATGCCACTGATTGGTCAGCTGTGTACTTTGCCCCTGATGTGGACTCAGCCCTCTCCCATTTTTCTCACCTCCTTCACAAAATATTGGATCACCATGCCCCTCTCAGGCGCCGCAGGGTAAAACTGCGTCATTTACCCTGGGTCTTTGCGGACCTCATCCACTTGTGTAAATCACGAGACAAAGCCTGGGCTCAACATAAAACTACCCAAGCGCTTCCAGATCTGTTCATATATAGGGCCTTACATAACACATGCACAAAGGCTATTAAGTCAGTCAAGGCTGCTAATTTCTGTACCCTTCTGCACACCATTCAATCCTCCCCTGCTAATTTTTGGACTATACTCCACTCTCTTCTTGACCCCCTGCGCAATCCACCACCCCCACATTATCAATTAATGACTCTCCGGTTACTGACCCAGCCTCAGTTGCAGCTGCCCTAAACTGTTACTTCACTGCCTGCACTCTACCCGTCCACACCCTCCACCCCACTCCACCCCCATGGCTATTCTTTCCCCAATCTCAGTCCATGAATTCCAACAAGCCCTTGCCTCCTTGAGCCCCAATAAATCTAGCCCTGATTCTCTTGACACTTGTCTCTTACATATTTCCGCCCCTGCACTATCCCTCCCTCTCACCCACATCCTAAATCAATTTTTCTACCACTGCACAATCCCACAAGGCCTGGAAGATTGCCCAGGTCTTACCTCTACACAACAGTAGTGACACCCTTACTCTGGGAAACTATCTCCCCATATCCCTCGTCTGCCAAACTTCAAGAATCCCTTGCCTTATATGTCTCACTAAGTTTCTTAATTCCTCACATTTCCTCTCTACATTTCAATCAGGCTTCAGGGCAAACCACTCTATCACTATGTCACTCCTTTGTGTCACAAACTCCATTCTCTCTGGTATGGACAAAGGACACATAACTAACGCCATTTTCATTGACCTTGCTAAGGCTTTTGATTCCCTCTCTCATCCACTCCTCCTAACCATACTTTCTTCTGCTGGCCTCTCCTCAGAATCTGTAAACTGGTTCCACTCCTATCTCTCTGGCCGAACCCAACAAGTCTGTGTTGGTGGAACACTCTCCCCTCCTTTCCCGATCTATGCAGGTGTTCCCCAAGGCTCCATTTTGGGCCCTATAATATTCTCTATTTTCTTAAATGATCTCCCGTCGGCCTGCTCTGTGGCTAAAATACAGACCTATGTTGATGACACTGTTCTTTTCACCTCCGGCTCCTCTACCACAGTAGTCCAATCCCAGTTCCAGACTGACTTCCCTCTGTCCTTCATTGGTTTGGTGAAAACCTCCTCAAAGTAAATGTAACAAAAACAATGCCTGTGACATTTGGTACTCCTCAAAAACTTGGCACCTCCCCTCCCCTCTTTTCACCACTCTAGATGGCTCTTTACTCGACATGGTCCCCACTACAAATACCTAGGGATCTGCCTTGATTCCCGGCTGCGACTCAAGCACATTGTGCATATCCAAAACTAGCCACACTGTAGAAACAGACATCCTCTCCTTAAATACTTAGCGTCAGTTCTGACCAAGATGATGATCCCCTCCTTTGACTATGCTGGCGTAGTGTGTGGCCACCACCTCTGCTTCCCTTTTAGCCAGGCTTGACTCTCCTTACAATGCCTTTTGTCGCTTTGCTCTAAATGTCCCCACCCGCACACATCACTGCTCCCTGTACTCATCCCTTTCCCTTACCCCTCTACCCCGATGACTATTCCACTCTTTGCTTGGGTCCTTACCTCCTACCTCTCCTCACTTTTGTCTCCCTCCTCTGAGGCCTCCTAACCTCTTCGGTCTACAGACACACACACTTTCTCCCTCCAAAGGCCCTCCTTCTGTTCTGGCGCAGCTGCTTTCTCTTACACACTGCCTTCACTCTGGAACACCCTCCCCTTCCCTCCAATATCAGATACTCCCCCTCTGTCCCACTCCTAAAAACACACCTTGTCACACACAACTGAATTCTCTGACATCTGCACTTGCAATTGCTAATTTCTCTCTTTCTTCCCCATAACGCTCTTCCTTTGCTCAACTATCTAATCTCAGCCCTATGTTACAGAAACTATGTAGCACTTTATCTCTGTTGTCCCCTCCTTATTACTCCCTATTACCTTTTACTCTCCGCCTTCCCCCTTTCTATTTCTCCAGTCGTCCCACCTCCCCCGAGCACTAACCCCTTGCTCAACTAAACTATAATTTCCCTTTTTCCACGTTCCTCTCTAGTTCCGCCTCGTAGCACTCCTTTCTACTTTCCTCCCTACTTTTCTACTTGCAGCTTCTCATTATCCTGTAGCTCTGTATTTACCACTTTCTTGCAACTTTGAGTTTAGTATACCCTGTATAATTTTACTCATTTATTTTCCTCTAACTGCTCTGTATGCTAGCTCTATTGCTGTGTTGCAAATCTTATCTAACTTACCTTGTATTATCTACTTTTATTACTATACTCTGATTGTACATTGCTGTATTACACATGAATTGTTGTATGGTAACTTCCTACTCCCCTTCCCCAGGTTGCACCTGAAAACAAGCCTCAGCTCAGCGTGCCTCTCCCAGTCAACAACTTTAAATAAAAAAATAAATAAATAAAATTATATGTAGGCCTGTATCAGAAATGCAGAACTAATTTATGCATGTCCACACAAACAACCTGCCATATTTGGGATAAAGTAATGCGACTCACAGATACATGTAACAATATCTCAATATAGTCCCCCATTTACCTTCATGATCATTTTCCCCCTTCCTTGACAGATAATGGATTTATACTATGGTATAAAATGGTGTAAAAGAAATTATAAACTTCTATGACCATAATGGCCTACTATACTTTGATATCATCAAAAATAAGTTTGATTTAATAAATGCACACTTCTTTAAGTACCTCCAAATCTGTGATTATATTGGTAAAAATTGGCTATTAAGGGCAAACCTCAATGTACTCAACGGGAATTTTAGTTAAAACAAAGTAACAACAGTAAATTGATCTTACAACTTTATTGTATCATTGCTACTAAATGTGGTTCTAACTTACAAACATTAAAAATGAAGCAGCAGACAAAAATCCAAGGGAATATCATGGAGCAACAGTGGGCACAAACCATTAACCTCCCTAAACTAGGTATACTTTCCTCCAAATTATCAAACATTTATTTTAATATTATACACAGAATTTATTTTATACCACATAGACTGAATCTAATGAATGCTAACTGCTCAAATCTGTGACCTAGGTGCAAATCACAGGATGGCATTTTAAATACCCTAATGAAAATCTAAAATTTTGCCGGAAAAGAAATAATGAAACATTATTATTAACATTTGGTTGCTGTGACCAGTACTGCAATATTTATTAACAAAGGGTAATATGTACTGAATTAATTAATGCACATACAGTAAGTGCATGTTAATGAAGCAGAAAAATTTGAATCCACCAGAGTTTAATACTTGGATGAATCTAATGGTCAACATCTACAAAACTGAGAAAGTTCACTATATACCTAAATAAAGTACAGATTATTTTGACAAAATATGGGCACATTTTAACAAATTTATTAGCTCCAGAGAAATGCTGATTAACCTAAGCTAACCAACTCTAGCCTGATTTTTCTTATGTTTAGTTTAATTTCATAATGAATTGCAAATCAAACATGCTTTATTAATCTTATGGAATCTTAACAATGGTATAGTTAATTTAAGGTTTGTTGATACAGCAGTACCCTATGAATGTTTGTTCTTGATATGTAATGATACATTTGGTGAGAGATGTTTGACCTACAAATTTTCTTGGTGAAATAAATAACTAAAATAAAGACTGGTATGCAAAGACTCCATATCTTTGTGAAAAATTAAATAAGGAGGCATTATGCAAAACAGCCTGTATCTCTGAAATCCTTCAAGTAGAAGCAATGGCAACTAAAAACAATGCTTTACAAGAAAGAAAGTATAAGCCACAAGCCATGGCTGGCTCAAAAGGAGTCAAAGAAAGCTTTTCCAAAACAAAATACAGATCCCAGGCTGGGACTGGATTATGGACGGGAGGCTTCAGACGCAGAATGCCTCCCAAGAACATACAGGCCACCTTCAGTTGGGCAACTGTACAACCCTCAACAGGCATATGGAAAGCTGAAATGGCAGCCAAGTGCACTTTGACTGAGGAATACTGCAGGCTTGCATCCTACAGCTAAAAGGGTCTAAGTGATGAGAAAGCAGCCCACAAAGCAAACTGCTTCCACTTCACAGAATAAGTGGATCTGGTGGAAGGCTTTCTAGAAGTCACCAGAACATCAGCCACTTTTTGGGAAACCCCAAACCTGGCAATGGCTATGTTTTCAGGAGCCAAGCATGAAGATAAAGAGAACCGAGATCCAGATGGACCAGGGTTCTTTGTTCCTGTGACAGTAGGCCCTTGCACAGGGGCAGAGGCATTGGTGGTTCCACTGCCAGCTGCTGTAGCAGGAGGAACCAGATCTGTCAAGGCCACAGGGGGAGCAATGAGAATCAGAGTTGTTCCCTCCATCTGGAGCTTGAGTAGCACTCGGAATTAGTTGGTGGTGGGAAAAGAACTAAGGAGGATCTGGGACTGCCCACACTTATATTTACCCTACAGCACAGCACATGATGTCATGGGCAGTCCCAGGTCAACTGCTGGTGAAATCCTCCAGTTGAATTCCGTGCCTGCAGCTGGATCTTCCTACATGTGTGATCTGCTGCAAGAGATAGCCTCAAAGAAGATCCTCCCTTTCCAAGAGAGGGACACAGCATCTTGCCAAAAAGTTCCGGACCCTGAAGCGAAGAAGTGGAAAAGCGGCAATTTTGCATTGTGTGGGGATGCACAAAGGTCCAACTCTGGATGATCCCATCTGTCGAACAGATCTTCAACAACTGAGGTCAACAGTTCCCACTCATGCATCCCGGACTGTGACCTGCTTTGCCTGTCCGCCAAGATGTTTTGGATGCCTGGAACACATACTGCTGACAGTTCTAGACCATGTTCCACAACCCAGTACCAAATTCTCATCGCTTCCTGGCACAAGGAATAAGAGTGAGTCCCCCCTTGCTTGCTGATGTAGTGCATCACACTGACATTGTCTGTCTGTACTAGTAGAAGATCTGGGGACAGATGAGTCTGAAAGACCTGTAGCCCATACAGAACAGCTTGCATTTCTAGAACATTTATGTGCAAGGTTCTCTCCACTGGGGTTCATGTATCCTGTTTCAGACAGGAGACTAGGTGTCCACCCCAGCCCATCCACGAGGCATCTGTTGTGAGAATCTGGTGAGGGGAGGATATCAGGAAGGCAACTTCCTTTAACAGGTTGCTGGGTTCCATCTGCCAGTTGAGCACTTTGCATGCAGGAGAAGTGACTAGAACCCTTTGTTCTAGGTCATCTATGAGCTGATCCCACTGGACTCTTAGGGTCCACTGGGTTATCCTCATGTGCAGTCCTGTGCAGTCTGGCCAAAGGCACTGTGACAATGGCCACTGCCATAAGGCCCAGGAGCCAATGGAATGTCCTGGCTGAGACATACTAGCTGCGTGTGCCAGCCATGCCTGGGCAATCAGGCGTTGGACTCTGTCAAGGGGCAGGAATGCTAAGCCCTGAGTTGTGTCTAAGACTGCTCCTATGTACTGCAGGAATTCACAAGGCATCAACACAGATTTGGGTATGTTGACAGTAACCCCCAGAGCATCGAACATCTGTCTGGTTAAGCTAATGTGTATGAGCTGATCCTTGGAGTGGGCTTTCAACAGGCAGTCATCCAGATAGGGAAAGACATAGAGACCTTTCCTGCGAAGGGCTGCTGCCACTACTGCCAAGCATTTGATAAAGACCTGTGGCTCAGAGGACAAGCTATAGGGCAATACTCTGAACTGGTAATGTTCTCCTGGAACAGGAACCTCAAGTATTTTCTGTGAGGCTTGTGAATTTTGATATGAAGGTAAGCATCCTTCATGTTGAGGGAACAGATCCAATCCCCTGCTTGTAGCAGTGGGAGAAGGCCTTGCAGGGTGAACATTCTGAACTTTTTGTACTCTATGAAGAAGTTCAGGTCCCTGAGATCTATCTACTTTGGGACCAGGAAGTACAAAGAGTAGAGCCCTGTGTTTCTATGTTCAAAGGGCAAAGGCCTTCTATGGCCTTCTTTTGAAGCAAGTCTGAATTTCCTCCAGGAGTAGAGGAAGGTGTTCTGGAGCACAGTGAGTTGGCACTGGCGGATGATCTGGAGGTGTGTCCAAAAGTCCCAGAGCATGGCCTTGTTCTATGATTTCTAGAACCCAGGCATCTGTGGTCACCTCCTTCCAATGAGTCAAGTGAAAGGGAGAGAAGACTCCCTTCAACCACCCCTGGAGGAAATGGCGGTTGGGGGGTGTAGAAAGAGTCAGGCGGAACTGGTTGTGGTGGCTCCTCTTGTGCCACCACCTCAAGGGGATTTTGAATGTGCACCTAGGGTGGTACCTGGGGTGGGCAAGGCTCCTGCTCCCTTGCCACTACCCTGCTGCCTGGTGGCTGAATGGTGCCTGGCGCTAGCTGGTCGAAAAAGTATCCATGCCGACCCCTTGGTTGGGTATGGTAGAGGGAATGCACTGACTTCAGAGTCCTTCCTGAGGCCTGAAGGTTAGAAAAAATGTCTTGGACGTCAGAATCAAATAGCTTATGTTCTCTAAAAATGGCACTGAGAATAGAATGTTGCACGTTTTTCGCAAACCCTGCCACCCTGAGCCATGAGTACCTCCTTAGACAGATGCCTGAGGCAGCAGCCCTGGCAAAAACATCTGAAATATCATAGGCTGTGCAAAGTAAATGCTTGCCCACATCGGCCCTAGGAGTAAGAGCCTTAAGGAGCTCTTGTTTAGGGGTGCCCTCTGGCAAGGCTTGTGCAGCTGCCTTGGCCTTTCTGTTGAGACTGTTCTGGTATTTAATCTTATGGGCCTGATAGTTAACAATCCGAAGGCCCAGTGAAAGAAGGCAAAGTCCTTTTGCCTAATACATCTAACCTCTTGGACTCTTTATCAGGAGGAAGGGAGCTCAGGTGCTTATATTTATTTAGTTTTTGTTAACCGGGTAGGTGCACTAGCCATGAAATGACTATTTTCAGGCACGACTCAGGCCCTTGACACATCAGAGGTGGCATTAATAACCACCAAGTCTGCCTCAGGCTGGGTGGCAAAAAAATACAGGTTACTCACCTGTAACAGGAGTTCTAGGAATGGTATATGTTGTTCATCCACACTGTCTGGTAGGTATCCTTGCCGCTTTAAATCTTGCCGGAAGGTCTTCAAGCTGGCTCCTCCCACCCACCCGGGTGGTAAAACTCTCGGCTCCGCCCCATGACACCAGATCTGGCCCGCTGGAAGCTCAGGTTGTGCGTCAAAGCCGGGGAGGTCGGGTGGGTCGTGTGGATGAACAACATATACCATTCCTAGAACTCCTGCTACAGGTGAGCAACCTGTATTTCTAGGGACATGGATATGTTGTTCATCCACACTGTCTGGCAGACTCCTAGCAGTTCTCCGGGAGGAGGGAGGCAAGGCGCACACCCCCTACTTAGGGAATAGAGACTGGAGAACCGAGCCCCAAAACCAGCAACCCGGCGTGACTCAAGGTCGATGTGGTAATGGGTGATGAAGGTGTGTGCTGACTTCCAGGTAGCAGCCTGCAGATTTCCTGGATAGGGACGCCCTGAAGCAGCCACCAATGCAGCAGTATGGCAGGTAGAATGAGCTCTTATCCTCTGGAGGCTCCATGCCCGCCAGCTTATAGCAGAGATCTATGCAGGAGGTGACCCACCTGCCTATCATCCGCTTGGCTGCAGGTCTGCCAGGTGCGGCTTCAGCGTAGGTGACAAACAGCTGGCGAACCCTCCCGAATTTCAGCCATGTGCTCCTTATAGTAGCGGCCCTTCTAGGGTCCAAGTATGGAGCCTATATTCGGCCTCCGAGGTGTGATTGGGGTAGAACACGGCAGAGTCAACACCTGGTTAAGGTGAAACTCCAACACCACCTTCGGAAGGAATTTCAGGTGGGGGCGCAGGACAACCTTGTTCCTGTGGAAGACCAGGTAAGGAGACTCGATGCAAAGCGTCTGGAGCTCTCCCATCCTTCTGCCTGACGTGATAGCCACCAAGAAGGCGGTCTTCCACGACAGGTGAGAGAGTTCACACCTGTGCATTGGTTCGAATGGCTTGCCCATGAGCTTTGCCAGTACCAGCAGTAGATCCCACGGAGGTGGGTTCTCGCATCGAGGGGAAATGTGATCAAGGCCTTTGAAAAGCCGCCATCACCTTCTCCTCATGCTCGACTGCTTCCCGGCCCGCGCCCGCAAGCAGAGATGGCTGCCAGGTACACCTTAAGGGTCGTCGACCTAAGCCCTTGCTGAGAAAGGGACCAAGGTAGTCCAATATGCTCGCCAAGGAACAGGAGGAAGGGTCCAGGCCCTTGCCCTGGCACCAAATGGAAAATCTCTTCCATTTGAAGGCGTAGCATTTTCTGAGTCGACTCCTTACGGGGACGCCTCAACTACGTTGAGGACCTGTGGGAAAGACCGAGGCCTGGAACTCTAGCAGCTCAGGAACCAGGCCGTCAGGTGCAGGAGATTGAAGGTCGGATGGAATACCTTCCCTGATTGACTGAGAGCAGGTCGGGCGGGCTGGAAGCTGCCTCGGGAGCCTGGAGCTGAGGCTGAGGAGATCTGGGTACCAGTACTGGCGGGGCCAGTCTGGGGCTATCAGAATCACCTGCGCCTTGTCCCTCCTTGCTTTGAGAAGCACCTTGTGCATCAAGGGGAGCAGGGGAAAGGCGTAGAAGAGCCGGGGTCCACGGCTTGAAGGCATCCCCTGCAGCGATCCCTGCTGGGGGGTGGGCATGGAACAGCCTCAGCCGCATTCTCCTGGAGGCAAACAGGTCCACCTGAGGTGTGCCCCAATGGAGAATAGATCTTGTACTACCTCTGGCAGGAGAGACCACTCGTGGGGCCGCAGCCCCTATCCGGCTTAGGGCATCGGCTAGGGTGTTGGGGCTCCTGCCACATGATGGCTAGGAGATCCACCTCCAGGCTGCGCACGAGTGACCAGATGCGGAGAGCTTCCTTGCATAGAGGCATGGAGCGCGTCCCGCCCTGGTGGTTTAGATAGTACATGGTCGTGGTCCGGACCACTTGACCCCGAAGAAATGGAGCAAAGGCGGTGAGAGCTAGGTGGACCGCTCGGAGCTCCAGCAGGTTGATGTGGCATCGGGACTCCCTCGGGGACCAGAGGCCATGCGCTCGGTGTTCCCCCAGATGGGCACCCCAACCCATCAGAGAGGCATCGGTCGATAGAGAGACCGTCGGCTTGGGGCAGACAAACGGGATGCCCTCCTGCAGATGAACTGGAACGGTCCACCACTGGAGAGTGTTCCACATCCCCTGGGTCACCGTCTCTAGCTGGTCCAATGGATCGCAGCGTTGGGACTACTGGCTGGCCAGCCCCCACTGAAGGGGGCGCATGTTCCAGCGGGCCCAACGGACCACGCTGGTACAGGCCGCCATGAGACCCAGGAGGCGCAGGAAGTCCCGGGCAGGGCGCAATTGCCCAACCAGAAATGACTGGGCAAAGGAGGAAAGAACCTCGACCCTGTCTGCCGGGAGCCATGCCCTGGCTCGAAGAGAGTCGAGCTCTGCCCCGATGAAAAGAATCACCTGCTTCGGCTCGAGTTCCGACTTGGCCTTGTTGATGAGGAGGCCGACCTGAGAGCAAACCTGGAGGGCCAGATCTCTGGACCGCTCCACCTCCTGTCTGAAGGGGGCTGCTATCAGCCAATCGTCCAGGTAAGGGTAAACCCGGAACCCTCGGCGCCGCAGGAATGCTGTCACCACTGCCATGCATTTGGTGAAGACCCTGGGAGCTGGAGATAAGCCGAAGGGCATGGCTTGGAACTCGAAAAGGGATCCCTCCGCTTGAAAGTGAAGGAACCTCTGATGTGACGGACGGATAGGGACGTGAAAGAACGCATCCTGCAGGTCCAGAGAGCAGAACCACATGCCGTGTTCCAAGGATGGTATTATCTGAGCCAGAGTGACCATCCTGAAGGTTCGAGACCTTAGGAACTTGTTTAGGTCGTGTAGGTCGAGAATGGGGCGCCAGCACCCCCGTCCAGTTCGGAACCAGGAAGTACCTGGACACGAACCCTGGGTTTGGGGGTCCCACCTCTTTATCACCTCCTTCTCAGGAGGAGGCGATGTCGGCTCGGGAGGCTGACAGCGAGGCTAGGGACCGAGGCCCCGGTGCGGCAGCTTTGTAGGGTGGGGCCTGCTCGAACTCCAGAGGCAGGCCCTTTCTCACCACCTCCAACACCCACCGGTCTGTGGTGATAACGGACCAGGCGGAAAGAAAGTGGCGGAGCCGACCCCCCATGGGGGGCACCTGGGGTGAGGAGACGGGGTTGGGGGCGACACCCCTCAATCCGTCACTGGGCAGGCTTGGAGGAAGGACCAGCCGTGGGACCTCCAGGGCCTTTACCTCCCTGCTTCCTGGAGGAGGAAGCCGCGGGCTTGGGTTTGGGGCGAGCCGCGAGCCTTCTGGCCCTGATGCTGCTGGGCCGCACGTGGCGATGAGCGGACGAAAGGGCTTGGGTTGCGGTCTGCGCCCCTTGTCCTCTGAGCGGATGAGACCGAGTCCAAAGTGGCATTGGACTTTTCGATCCTCTGGAGGTGGCCTTCCTCCAGGGTCGAAGAGTCGGTCCCAGGAAGGGACATCCGCCCAATTTGTGCTGGTATCCGCTGTGAAGGTGGATATCCTCAGCCATGCCCGGTGGCGCATAGCCACTGCGGCGCCTGACTGACCTGGCGATGAGTCTCAATGTCCAGAGCAGTCTGAAGTTGCTGCTTGGCCACCGCTCTGCCCTGGTCCTTCACCTGCCTAACCGTGGTCTGCAGGTCAGCCGGAGATGAGGACTACCTGGTCCAGGGAGCCCAACAGGGCATGGGAGAAATGTGCCATAAGCACAGCCGAGCTGGCCTGACGAAGGCCAAGGGAGGACGCAGCGTAGACCTTTCACCCGGCATAGTCCAATTTCTTGGACTCCTTGTCGGGAGGTTTGTCCACGTCCCTAGCGTTTCCGGCATGTCGGAGAACGCTGTCGGTAACTAACCCCTCGGCTGAGGGATGTTCCGAGAAACCAGACAGGGAACCGGTAGGGACCACATACTTCCTGGCCATCCTGGCCGAGCGCAGGGGCTGGAAGCAGGGTGCTGCCAGAGCTCCAGGCCGGGCCTCAATGGCCTCGGCCACAGGAAAGCCTCCGTGAGGGATCCTCGGTCCACATCTCCGTGAGGATACTTGGCCCGCTTGGATCTGAGCTCAAGCTGCATCCCGGTGGACTCCAAGATGAGCCTGAGCAAACCAGGAAGGATGAAGGGCTGTCGTCCAGCGACTGACCTCAGAGGACTCAAGTCCACTCGCCTGGAGAAAGGAGGAATCGTTGTCGGACTCAGAAGAGTCCGGAAAGAACTGCCTCGGCCTGAGCCACCCTCCACCTGCCGAGGCGATCGGGAGTGAGGGTGACCGACAGCCTATGGAGCAGACCCTGAGCCGACCGAGAGTTCTTGGTTGGAGCCCAAACAGCGGCTGTGGGCGGAGGTTCCACTGGAATCGGTGGAGCAGCTGGTTTGGCTGAACAACCGCCTGGAACAGGGCTCCTCGGGTAAGAGCGAGGGGTTGTTTGGGCGCTCGGTGACAACCACTTAATGGCGGGCAAGGTGACGGCGCCGGCTTGTTCTCGGTCAGAAGGAGCTGTTGCCACATGAGGTCCTCGTATCGTCGATGTAACTTACGTCGAAGCCTCCCCTCATCCGAGGAGGAGGATGAGGAAGAGCAGCGGCGCCGCTTACCGCGGTGCCGAGACCGCCTATGACGGCGGGATCGGCTGGACCACGAAGAAGTCCGAGACCGAGACCGAGAACCTCGGCCTTTCCAAGGACAGTGCGGGGAGGGGACAGGTGGAACCGGCTCCTCCCTCGGCTCGGAGGGTTCACCCGAGGGCTCCGGAACCGGAGGCACTGGCAAGCCCACGGATCCTCAACTCCCACCGAGGGAACCGGTGAGAGAGGATTTTCGGCTTCACCGGTCGACAACCCGTCCAACGGGTCGAGAAAGATCTCGACTGCGTCGATGGAGTCTCAGTCAACTGACTGGCGGGACACCGTGAGACCAGTGACCGGCCGAACGATCGACCTGAAGTCGATGGCCGACAACTCGGGAGAGGGACCTTTCCCGCTTCCCAAGGCGCCGACGGAGGGACTTACCTTGTCTTTCTTCTTGGACTGAGAAGAAGGTCCAGTAGACATTGGTCCCTCTCTTCTAGTGGAGGGACAGACAAACTCATAAAAGGAAGCTGTGTAAGAGGAACCCAGGAGGCGGGATAAATGCAGCGGTGGGAAGATCGCGGCCGTGCCGCCTCTCCTCTTCCGGGGCGATCATCTGCTCTAGCTGATCCGCCGAGCCCGCCGCCACGGAAACTGCCGACCGGGCCTCTTTTGACTTCACCGGAGGAAAACGTTTCTCAGGGCGCCCCAGTTGTAAACGGGCAGCACGGTCTTCGAGGACGTAGGCTGAGAAGGAAGAGCACAGGTCGCAAGCCTGCGGGTCGTGCTCAAGGCCTAAACAGTAGACACACGTGGAGTGCGGATCCGTCCGAGACATCTTCTGCCCGCAAGGGCACCTCCGAAAACCGGGAGTCGATTTGTCCATCGCAGGCGCGAGGAATAGAAGACCGAAGTCTATAATGCAAAAAACTTTTAAATTCAGAAAACCGAAGAATTAGGAACCAGTCTTATAATGAGAGCGTTAAGGAGGGAACCTGAGCTTCCAAGCGGTAAGGAAGATCTGGCGTCATGGGGCGGAGCCGAGAGTTTTACCACCCGGGTGGGTGGGAGGAGCCAGCTTGAAGACCTTCTGGCAAGATTTAAAGCGGCAAGGATACCTGCCAGACAGTGTGGATGAACAACATATTCATGTCCCTAGAAAAAACATTTTCCAAAAGGAGCCATTTACATTTTATCTGCCTTCCTTGGTATGGCTGGGATAACATTTGGCCTATACCAGGCAGCAATGGTGGCATCCTCCAGTGCAGCGCAAGAAGAAGAGATGGTACCACAACAGGAGGAGAATCAGGCAGCTCCAAGAAGCCTACTATATTTTTCTTGGTGGTGTCCTGCTCCTCTAGGTCAAAGCCCATGGCAGCCTGTAATTGCTACATCATTGTGAGGAAAGCTGGGTCCTCTAGTGGGGATCTTGCAGTGTGGACCACAGAGTCCTCACTGCAGGTGGCCACTGTAAGCTGGTGCCCCTCTTACAGTGGCTCTCACTATAGTCCTCAGGCTCTTCCTCATCGTGCTGCATTAAATAGTCAGGATTATATTCAAATCATCATCGAGCGGGTCGATGGGCACGAGAGAACATGCCTGCGATGTCGGCAGTGCCCTAGCAGGTGGTTTAGAGGATCTGGACCTGGAAGAATGGGCTGGTGATATGGCAGTGCTCTTCTGCTGGAGCTTCTTCTCCATATGGTCTACCTGTTGTTTCAGAAGATGATTTTCTAGGGCCCCCTTTTTGGCACAGAATTGAAACTCTTGTACATCGGGCAGACTTTCATGTTGTGGTCCAGGCCTAGGCAACAGACACAGACGTCGTGGAAGTTGCCATGATAAATCTTCTCACCACAGTCACAGTACTGGAATAATTTCAACAGTTCCTTCAATGACATAAAGTGATTACTTTTCTATGGAGAAAAAATAAACACATCAGCTACTGCAGTGGCGTTTCCATCTGTGGTCCAATGAGTGGCAGGAAAAGAACTGAAGAGAGATGGGGCCGCCCACATTTATGTAGCAGCCGACACTGATGTCATCAGAGATGACCCCTGGTGGACTGCTTGCAAAAGTTTCTATGTGGTCCTTGTGCCTGGTGGCTTATCGTCCCATAGATCTGGCCTGATGAAAGAGATATCCTCGAAGCAGATCTTGTGTTTCAAATGTATTAGCATTTGATGAACCAATCAGTGAACTCTTAGATCTGAATATACCTAGTGATGTCATCTACAGCACTTGGATTTCAGAAAAGCTTTCAACAATGTGCCTCATGGTAAACTTGTCACCAAACTAGCTAAAATGGAGTTTGACAATAGAGTAGCTAAATGGAAATGCAGCTGGCTTACTGGAGGGAAACAACATGTTAAAATTGGTCATGCAATATCAAGTAGCATAATAGTGGGTGGTGGTCTGCCCCAGGGAGTGTCCTGGAACCAGTCTTGTTTATTTATTGCAGACATGCAGGAAGGGATTAACAGCAACCTAATAAAGTTTGCCGATGATACAAAGCTAGGGGGTGCCACATTTAGCAAGGCTGAGACTGACAAAATTAAAAATGACCTTGACAAACTCTAAACTTGGGCCAAGAGGTGGGGGATGGACTTTCATGCGAAAAAAGGCACAGTCATGCACCTCAGCAACATAAATATGCACAGGACATACTTCCTAGAGGGGATAAAGCTAAAGAGTGTTCAGGAGTAACTGGACCTAGGAATCATTACTGAATCAAATCTAAAATTCTCTCAAAATAAAAATAATGCAAGTTGCCAAGCTTTTAAAATCCTAGGTTGTATTGAAAATTTTGCAAGTAGGCACAGAAACAGTTGCCCCACTGCACAGATCCTTGCAAGACCCCTGCATCCTGATCACTGTTTGCAGTTTTGTCCGACCTTACCTCAAAAAGGAGATAGAGGCACTGGAAAGAGTACAAAGACGTTTCACAAAATGCATTGCAGGCCTTAAAAATATGGAATCATTAAGAAGAATAAGAAACTAACTGTGACTTAATTCTACTTTATAAAACATTAGATGATTATCTTTGTGCAGTCATGGGTCTGGAAAGAATGGAGGAAAATACTGAATAAGAGAACTTGAGAGGCAACTGGTTGGAATGAAGTATAAAACTAATGCAAGGGACATTTCTACACACACAGAGGGTGACAGCAAAATGAAATGGACTGCCACAAACAGCGAGTTACAGACGAAAATGTAAACTATTTCAAAATACACATAGATACATTCATGGATGAGAGGGTTGATTGTATATACCACTGCATAGTGGAGGATAAGCATGAAGGACAGATTCTGGTCTATTCCTACCCTTAATAACAGTAGTAACTTAACCCAGCCCTGACCAGAGGTCATTGCCAATTGCTTCAAGCATTTATTGGATAGGCACATAGGCATAATAGGTAGAGGAAAGGGAGGAGGGAGGGACACCCATGACAAATAGGGTTCAGGGTGTAGTAATAGGCAGGGAAAACAAGGCAAATCAGATGTGCCTACTGGTCCTTTTCTGCTAACACATTCTATTATTTCTGTGATGCAGTTTCACAGTTACAGAGTAAAGGAACAAGTCCTAGCCACCACTTGGAAGAAAGGTGTTTGAACTGGGAAAGGAACAGATTGTTGTTTGGCCAGGGCTATGCGTCTCTTATCCAAGCTCAACGTGAAGCCTTCAGAACAGCTGGAGTAAAATTTCAGATCCTCTTTCCAGCTCGATTGTGTTCCTACTTCTGTACAGGTATGGTATTATACCATTCTGCTGCAGAAGCTGAGGCAGATTTTAAATAATGGGTAATATCCATCCCACAGCTGCAATGACAAGCAGATGACCATCAGAACAAGTGTCAATCGTTCACCACATAAGAACCACGAGACAACAGAGCCCTTGCTGAGCAGTTCACCAAAGCAGTGGATTCCGTAAACGACAGCAACCACAGGACCTGAGAGCAATACAAGACATTTTGCCCAATTCTGTATACAATGACTGATACAATAGTGTGGCCACCAGAATCTATAATCTAGACTCTGCTGCTTGCTTGGCTTGCTGGAGGAGGGGAGGGTCCACGTCAGGGTGCATAGCAGGACTCCCCAGTGATTCACTATTTTATACCACCCTCTGGTGACCCAGTACTATCCTAGCAGACTACAATGAGGGAATGGGAGCAGTGTGCTCTTGCTCTTGCCTGTTAGCCCAATAAGACAGGTTCTTCTAGGTGTTAACTCACTCACTGCCTAATCACCAGCAGAACCTACATAGGCCCTAAAACTTGAGCTGGGGTGTCTGAGTGCTGTTTCTCAGTGCAGCTGTCCTCCACACTCGACACTGCACTTGCTCATGCCAGGATGGGGGGGTCACCTCCCAGGTAGGGTTCCCCTACTCTAGGGGACCGGCTGCACAGGATGCACCTCCTCCCTCGAGCAGCATGGCCTATACCTACATTTAACTGAAATCCTTGAACATTGGCAAGTAGCTTGAGGCAGAGGCTCCTTCCTCCACAGTGCCTTATAATAACTATGCAGAACGGTCTTGGGGAGGACACCAGATCCACCAGTTTAGATACAGGAGGGGCTGCTGTAGCCTTGAGGGGTGGGGAAACTGTCCCTCACTCGCCTTGGCCTTCTTACTGGAGTGGTGAGGCAGGGACAGGCCACAATTTAATATTTTCCCTAATGGTGGCTCAGCACATAATGGGTTCATCTCCACAGCACTTACTGAAGGGTTTCATACTGCTCACAACAAGAGCCATACCTCAACTAGTGCACTTGATATGAATCATATGTGGTCTGACACTAAGAATAAATGTTTTCGCATGCAAAGTCTGAGAACTAAGTCTCTCGAACCCCATCTGAACTTGATCATAGGGAGCTCCAGTACGGTCTTTGAGATGACATCATAATGGACCAACAAGGTCATTTAAAATTGGAAGATGATGCTCTGTAGAGCTGCATGGACGTAAACATACCAGGATACACTATCTACAGAAGGGACAGGGAGGGTAAAAGAGGAGGAGGAAGTAGCTCTCTACATAAGGGAAGGAATCAAAGCAACAGAACAAAAGGGTAAACAGGCAGGAGAGGAAGCAATGTGGGTCAATTTAAAGACAGGCAATGGCACCACAATTCACACAGGGGTTGTATACAGACCCCATCTCAGGGAGAGGAAATGGACAAGGAAATGATAGAAAGTATACTTAGAATGGCAGAAAAGGGGGAGATATTGCTGATGGAGGATCTGAATATGCCAGATATTAACTGGAGTGCAGTTACAGCAGCCACTTCTAAGAGTGGGGTTATTCTAGATGGCCTACAGGGGGCATGCCTTAGACAACTAGTACTGGAACCCACTCGAGAGGGACAATCTTAGACCTGGTACTCTCAAATGGAGATGGAGAGAGGATCACAGATGTAGAAGTGGGTAGCCATCTGGAACAAGCGACCATTGAACAGTATGGTTCACGATAAACACAGCAGTGAAGTAAAAGCCATACAAAGGCAAGGTACTGGACTTTAGGAGGGCTGACTTTGCCAAATGGATGAGTGCCTAAGGAATGCACTAGCAAATGGGAAGGAAGGAGGGGGTGGAAGAACAATGGGGAATAATCAAAACTGCCATCACAGAGGCAACGAACCTTTGTGTGAAGCAAATAAAACAAAATCATGTAAGAAACCACTACGGTTCTCAAAGGAGGTGGCAGGGAAGGTTCGAGAGAAAACGAAAGCATTCAGGAAGTACAAGGAATCACAGAAGGAGCAGGACAGAGAATTGCATCAGTTAAAGCAAAATGAAGCTGGGAAGGCAGTAAGAACAGCAAAGGCCCAAACCAAGGAAAAGTCAGACAGCTCAGATAAGAAGGGATAAAACCCTTTATAGTACATCAGGGAGCCGGAAGAAGACCAAGGGAGGGATAGTGAGGCTTATTAAAGGGAGGGGTGTTGAGGGTGACCGTGAAAAGGCAGAGATACTAAACAAATATTTTGCTCAGTATTCACAAATGAAGAGGGAAGGAACCTAAACCAAACAATAGAAACACTCTGGATACAGGAGTTGATACCAGCCCATTCACAAAGAAGGGCTCTGAAGAACTCTTAAAACTGAAAGTGGACAAAGCAATGGGGCCTGATGGGATTCATCCCAGAACTCTAAAAGAACTAATATGGAGAACTAGTGACACCACTGACTACCATCTTTAACAAATCATGGGAGGATGGGGGTACCTGAGGACTGAGGAGGGCAAATGTTGTTCCACTTCACAAAAGGTGGAGCAGGGCAGAAAGGAAACTACAGACCTGTTAGTTTAACTTCAGTGATAGGGAAAATGATGGAATCACTTCTGAAGGAAAGAATTGTTGAGTACCTAGAGGCCAGAGGGGCACACGACCCAAGGCAGCATGGATTTACAGCAGGAAGGTCATGTCAGATGAATCCAATAGACTTCTTTGACTGGGTGACCAAAGTAGTAGATCATGGAGGGGCTGTGGACATGGCCTATCTAGACTTTAGCAAGGCACTGGACACAGTCCCACACAAAAGATTAATATACAAGTTAGCCAACCTGGGTGTGGGTCCCAAGATAGTAGCCTGGGTAAAGAATAGGCTGGAGAACAGGACACAGAGGATAATAGTAAACGGAGTCCACTCTGAAGAAAGGGTGGTTACTATTGGGGTATCGCGGGGTTCAGTACTAAGACCGGTCCTCTTCAATGTCTTTATAAGCAACATTGCAGAGGGACTGGAAGGAAAAGTATGTCTCTTTGCAGATGACACAAAGATCTGCAACAGAGTTGATACACAAGGTAGGGTGGAAAGGATGAGAAGGGACTTGGCAAGGTTGGAGGAATGGTCAAATGTATGGCTGCTTAGATTCAATGCTAAGAAGTGCAGGGTAATGCACCTGGAAAACAAAAACTCAAGGGAACAGTACACAATAGGGAGTGAGATACTGACAACAAAAATGGAAAGGGACCTGGGGGTAGTATATCAGATGACCTAAAGGTGAGCAAGCAATGTGAGAGGACAGTAAGGAGGGCTGGGGATACTGGGATGCATAGGGAGAGGCATCACCAGTAGAAAACAGGACGTTGTTATCCTCTGTACAGACAGACTGGTAGACCCCATCTGGAGGTACTTGCGTGCAGTTCTGGAGACCCAATCTCCTAGAAAGACATAAACAGGATGGAGATGGAGGCAGTCCAGAGGAGGGCAACTAAAATGGTGCAGGGTCTACACCAGAAGACATATGAAGAGAGACTTAAGGAGCTTAATATGTATAGTCTCGAGGAAAGGAGGGAGAAGGGGGACATGGTAGCAACTTTCAAGTACCTCAAGGGAATCAACAAAGTCCAAGAGGGTAGCATCTTTCAGAAAAAGAGGTGTGCAAGAACAAGGGGGCACAATTTGAAGATGGGTGGGGGGTGGCTCAGAGGTAATGTAAGGAAGTCTTTTTTCACAGAGAGGTTTGTGGATGCATGGAAAAGCCTTTTCGAGGAGGTTGTGGAGTCAAAAACAGTGGTGGAATTCAAGAATGCATGGGACAGTCATAAGGCAATTCTAGGGGGTGGGGGTAGGAAGAAGTAGGCTGTTGGTTAACTAGGATCTGCAGCTTATCCATTAGGTAGAGAAATGGGCAGACTGAGTGGGACAAGCGGTCCTTATCTGCCGTCAAATCAAATTCTATGGAGTGTGCCCCTGAGCTCTCCTTTTACTGACATCACCAAACATCTGAGTGTGGGGATAGAGACGTCTAACAAGCAAGTGGAACGGATCACACAGCCAGCACCTCGGGAGCAAATTACGATCCTTTCCCATCTTAAAAGGCAATTATTACAAATTTTTAAAATTGGCACTGAGGAACTCCCATCTATCCAGGTAAGGGAGCTTCTTATTTGTTTTTGTGGTGTCCTGCAAAAAGCTGGATAGGTGCTCTTTAAAATACATGTAGTATAGCAAGTTTGGTCACATAGGGGAGTGGTGTAGAGAAAAGACAAAAGAAGAAGATGCATTTCAGAAGAAAATACATTTCAGAGTTGCTGAGCTCTCCCATGCTGCTGGAACTATGGTGTAAGCCTTGTGTGTCATTATTACAGTACAATCGCACACCCTGTCATGTGTTATCACTTACTGGAAAAAAGCTGCAGTGAAAACATTACAGCCGTATACATGGGTAGCCAATGGAGGCAATACAGCTGTGGGAGGATGAAATGGTACGTCCAAAACATGCTTAAAACTTGGGACTAGTTGGCAGGGCTTGGGAGAATAGGGAAAATCAGATGGGGTCACTGACAGATGATGACTGTGTTCTGCCTCCCCAACTGGGTGGCCCCGAGCCTAACTAACACCTTCTCCCACCACCAGCGGTTTCTGAGGAGTCGCTCTCCACGGTGCTGACTGGTGGGACCCCACAGGGTGGGGATGGGGATGGGAGTAAAATGTGGAGGTGCAGATGAAGGAACATTGAGTACAAGAGCTGTCAGTACCACAAGATGACCTTCTAGAGAGAGAGAGAAGTTGGGGCCTACAGTTGGCCAAATGGGAACCGTTCCCCCAGTGCTTAGCAAATATACAGAATGAGGAAATGATCCAGTCTTTACTTACACTAGACAAAAGCATCAACACATCCATTTTTCTTTACATTTTATTTCATTTCTAAAGAGAGACAAATGTTTCTGTGGCTTTTATGATTTTCCTCACTTTTTACTACTTGTTCTTCCTATAGTCCAAACAATCAAGGGAGCTGAGGTGTTCCCCTTCTTTGGCCAGCAGGGTGACTAGCCAGCTAACACTGAAACCAATGCCAGTACAACTCCAGAACTGCCTGGCAAGGGTTTGCTTGCTGCCTTACCCAGGATTTTCTCATGGTTTCTCTCCCCCCTTCAGCGGAGTGCATCATATCTGTTATGCACTCAATCCCCACTCCTCTAGTGTGTGCTACAAAAATGAAAGCGGTGTGGTCTAGTAGTTAAAGCACAGACCTGTAAACACTGGCTTATTATCAGGCCCCACACATGCCAACCTCCCTTGGCCTTTGTGCTCCCAGATAATAAAAAAAAAACAGAAGTGTGACCCAAATGAAAATAAGCATGATGCTGTTTCGTCATGGGATGGAGCAACCTGATGGTATTAAAGGAGAACTGCCTTTAATCTGCATGCCTGTGTTTTCTGTAGAAGCTGGTTCACATTCTGTTATTGTTCCATTTATACTGGACTTTCAATAAATTCGCTGTTTTTTTCTGTTGTACACTCTAGTCGGCAGTACCATTTTAGAACAGTGTGATGTATGTTATGTCCTTGTTAAAGAACTTACATTGTTTTCACAGTGGACTCATGTTCTACTCTGGAACTTTGTGACCCAAGGGGACATAAACTGCATCATGCAGTTCTAAAATGGCACTTACCAGCAGTGTGTTTGTCAGGAACAACGATTATAGTGTATAGTGGAGTGTTGTTTTGTATAGAATTCCATCCCTTTCAAAATGCTGTTGTACCACAGTTCAGAGGTAAAGGAATATGATTCTACCATACTGTGGTAGAAAAAGCATTCTCGAACCTCTAGAGACTGCATGAGTCAGTTTCATTTTGAAAGCCAAAGAACTCACAAGCACATATTTCACACAGTACTATACACTGCAAAAAATACAGGATGAGCAATCATATGCACAACCAGTGTGTTTTGGCACCTCAGGGTTCTGATTCCCATGGACCTCTCAAGCTTCAATCTCGAGGTCAGAGGGAATCAGAACCCCTCTGTGACACAACACACTGTGCATAGTTGACCATCCAGTATTCTCTATGTGTTTACTAAAAGTCCAGTAAAGATGGAACAATAAGAGAAATGGATCAAATATATGAAAAAGCATCTACTGGGAAAATGACTTACAGGTTCAGCACAGTTCTCCTTTAAATCAGAACCAGTTCAAGTACTACAGTACAGTCTAGCAGCTCGGTTTATTAAGCAATAAGGCATGACCAGCAGTCATGTTAATGGTCTGCTAATCATCCTCTAGGGGTGTAATGTTCCACGAAGCATAGCCGAGAGCCACATGCCCCTGGGGGTGATTAACTGACCATCAACATAAACCCTGGGAGTGCCTTATTGCTATCATAATAAAAAAAAGTTGTTGTTTTTTAAACAGTGTTACATCTTGTTCAGCATATGATTATGCTCTACATGTATGTTAATAAAAGATTAACTATGGCTGACAGAATGCTTACAGCCAATTTCTTAGACCCTTTTTACAAATGGAAATTTCCTCTCAGCTGAATGGTTTGAGCTGCTCTATCTGAACCAAAGGACGCATGGGTCTTTCCACAGGTTCAGCATTAACTCTTTAAAGATTCTTTAAAGACCATCTGAAATATTGCTTAAAACATAGACAATGTCAGCAGAAAAGACCTCCAGTCTGCCCATTCTTCCCCAATCTACCCTGTGACCGACTGTTCAGACAAGGTTTGAGCCCTCCCCACTCCCTACCTTACTTCTGCCCCCAGTAACTTTTAAGTCCTTTAATCTTTTCCAGCTGTTTGGGCCTTTGCGATTCGACTGCCTTCCCTGCCTCCTTTTGCTTTAACTGATATAGTTCTCTATCCTGCTCCTTCTCGTTTCCTTATATTTCCTGAATGCAATCCTTTTCTCCTTAACCTTCCCTGCCACCTCTTTTGATAAGCATTGTGGCTATTTCTTCATTTTGTTTTGCTGATTTGCTTTACACAAAGGATTGTTGCCTCTGTGATGGCAGTTTTGTTTTTCCCATTGTTTTCCACCCTCCTTCTTGCCTGTTTGCTAGTGCTTTTCTGAGGTACTCTCCCATTTTGCCAAAGTCAGCCCTCTAAAGTCCAACACCCTTGTTTTGTATGGCTTGACTCTACAGTTGTGTTTACTGTGAACCACACTGTTTGGGGTTGTTTGTTCCCAGATGGCTACCCACTTTTATATCTGAGATCCTCTCTCCAACCCCTTTTAGAGTACCAGGTCTAAGACTGCTCCCTCCCAAGTGGGTTCCAACTCTAGCTGTCTGAGGCATGCCCTCTGTAGGACATTGAGAATGACCCTGCTCCTGGATGTGGTTGCAGTAAAGGTGCTCCAGTTAACATCTGGCATATTCAGGTCCCCCATCAACAGTATCTCTCCTTTTTCTGCCATTCTAAGGATTCCTTCTATTATTTCCTTTTCCACTGCTTCGCCCTGAGACGGGGGGTCTGTAAACAACCCTTATGCGGATTGTGGTGCCATTTCCTGTCTCCAGGGTGTCCCACAGTGCCTCCTCCCTTCCGTTTACCCTTTAGTTCTCTTGCTTTGATTCCTTCCCTTATGTAGAGAGCTACTCCTCCTCTTTTACCCTCTCTGTCCCTCTTGTAGATTGTGTACCCTAGTATGTTGACATCCCAATCATGGTTCTCTGTGTACCATGTTTCTGTGACTGCCACAATATCCAGGCGTCCTCTTCCATCAAGGCCACTAGTTCAAGGAGCTTGTTACACAGACTATATGCATTGGTACTCATCACCTTCCATTTTTTGATGGCTTTACCCCTTTTAGGCCCATCCCTGTGCTTACTGCCTTCGCTTTTTTCTGGATTTACCCCTGTCCTGCTCCCTATTGACTTCTCTACCTTTGTGTCTACTTCACAAACTACACTGTTTTTTTTTATTTTGGGGGGGGCTGGGAATTCCCTGCTTCTCTTGCTCCCTGCCTTGGCTGAGACTTGAACCCAGGCCACCTGGAATACCATTCTGGTTGCGTTACCAGTGCCAACACCAAGGCAGCTGGAAACTGGGACATCCTAAGGCATTGTACTCTTTCTCTAATGCACAGCTTGGTGTTGAACAGCTAATTATATTTCCAGTCACAAGGGTGCCATAAATGTGCATACCACACCTTTGTGATTGAAAAAGTTCAGAAAAGGGTGGACTCTGTCATAGCTGTCCGCCTATAAGATGTCACAAGCTAGGAGAGGATGGGCCCAGGGGAAGATGCTGTTTGTTAGCTATGCAGTTCCTACCCAATATGCTCAAATAACAAAATGAAATAAAATAAAATTTATGAAAGTTGGCTTGCTAGGTTATATAAGCTAAACAACCCACTTACACAATGGTATATGCTGTTTGTTGCACAGCAAAGAATACCACACAAGATGCTGCTGACTCAGGTTTGGGAATGACAGCCGAGTTCCAGTGGGCCAGCAAAGGGAGATGTTTGTGCGCGTCCAATAGGACATTCTCCTTCTCTGGGGAGGGCCATAGTCTCTGCTGTACTACTGTCACTCATGTGGCAGCAGCACAGTCTTGGCTGTGCTACTGCCACACACCTGACCACAGCTGGTATTACAGCTAGAGCCAACAGTGGGCAGGTGGATACAGACTAGCTCTGGTGCATGACAGCATGCTCCTTCGTGCACAAGTGTACCTCCAAGCCCTTATCAGCGTCCTGCAGCAGGGTGAAAGGCAATGGTAAAAACCTCCCACTGTGCAGCAAGCATGATAAAGGAGGTACTCGCGGGCCATGGAGAACCGACTGCCTGCCACAACAGGCAACTGTGCAATCCAGGTGGGAGCACCAGGTGCTGGCTATCTGAAACCCCATCTCAGAGAGGTATGTTCAGGTAGGACAAGGTGGGTAGGAGATGGAGATGGCAAGTAGGGGTCTTGGAAGCCATTGATCAGGGAAGGGTCACTGCAGAGAAACAAGAGCAAAAAACAATTGCAAATACTGTTCCCAGTTACCAGTTTTACATCTTGAAAGGTTTTGCTGTGGGGCTTTAGTAGCGGTACTTCACAGTGGCATCGGACTTCCTTGTTGCTAGTTATTTTTCTTGCCAAAATTGATGTAATCACTTCCCTGAACCTTAAGGCAGGCAGTAATGTAAAGTACTTGAGGAAGACTCTTGACTCCTAAATGTTTAAAAAAACCCTGTTTTATTGTAGTTACGTGCAAATAGCCACCGCATTCACGAGCAGTGCTTCGTGTCCCAAGGACCATTTCTCGAGTTTGTCGGCTTTAATAAGCTCCACCTGATAAACTATTAAAGGTTCAGTTTCTGAAAAATATAATTTACAATATAGGCTTTTCCAGTAGTGTGACTTCTCCATCCTTTTTAATATACAATCAGCAGTTTACATCAAGCAGTGCAGACAATGAAGACAAATGCCAATAGTCATGACTAAGTTATGTAATCAGTCTAATTACCACAGTTTAAAACCAGTATCATTACCGGCGGTCAAAAGTTCATTCAGGGAGACAAAGCAGTCAGCGTGATGTCAGTAAAGTGCAAACAATGTGTTCTGCCCATAGAACAAAAGCTATGTGTTTTACAATGCCTCGAGAATGGGGAGAAGATTGTGTCCGTTGCTAAAAAATTTAACATCAGTAATGCCACAGTGTGCAGGATCCACTCAGCAAAAGACAAATTGCAGGAGTATGCTTCAACAATGGACTGTGCTGATGGCCCCAGTAATTTGAAGAGTATGAAGGGGAGTAAAGATGATGGATAAAGCACTGTATTTGTGGTTCATACAGAATCGTGCCATAGGTGTCCCCATATGAGGTCCGATATTGAGACAAAAAGCCATCTGTTTCCACAATAACATTAATGGGCATGATGACACCTTTAGTGCCAGCAAAGGTTGGCTGAATCAATTTAAAAAACGGCATGGGATTCGGCAACTGTTTGTGGCAGGTGAGCTGCTGTCTGCCTTGAATGAGAGCACTGCACCATTCAGACAAAATTATTAGAAACCATGCTATCTGAGGGCTTACTGCAACACAGATTTATAATGCAGATGACACGGTGCATATGTAAGCATTAATCACCGACAGAGGAGGCTCTACCGGTGGATTAATGCCCAGGTTGTGGGGGGGGGGTTGGCGAGTGCTTCCAGCCACCCACCAGGCATTAATCCACAGGTAGAGCCCGACGCTGGAGGTGATTAATGCACTTGTAACATGGCAAGTGGCAAGGAAGTACTGTGACACTGATATCACATACACATTCAGTTACACTTTGTAGGCATCGCCGATCGCTGGAGAAAAAATGCTACCGCCGTTTCCTGATTTACTAACAGTTACGATGCGAAGGCATGCACATGCATGTTGCGGGGCTCACATACATTCAGCTACTGGGGACACATTTCTGTAAGCTGCTGAGATAACATTGCGGTGTAAAACACGATCAACTTGACCTTTCCTGTTAGATTCTACCCGGCACTTTGTATGCTTTGCCCCTTGTTCTTACGTCGCCGAGACACATCGCACTGGTGCATTATGGGACTGCATGTTTGTTCCGCATTCGATCTGCCAATACTGTTTTTTTTTGTTTTTTTTAACATCTCCAACATATTTAATGCTGCTCATTTTCTTTAACTCACTCTCCTAGGTGTATGCCTCACAACTTGCTACCACAACGACTTTGCTTCAGTTTACTTATACATTGAGTGTGCTCAAGACACTTCTTCTGCCCTGCCGACTGCTGTCCCAGATTTCGAGTTTTCCCACCACTGGTTGCTCGCGCCCCTGCTGTCCATGTGTAACCCCTAGATGGCGCTATCTCAGGGCTACTACCCCTGCCTGATTTGCCACTAACAGGTTGAGGGCCTGATCCAATGGCGGTGCCTCCACCCAGAGGTCAGGGTTTGGTAATAGTTAAACTAACTTGGTCACAGCCCCTCTGGGACACTGCAACCCCCTTTCTTCCCACTAGTGGCCCACACAATATACTGGAATTACCTTCACAGCATACACTTACTCCCCAGGTCTGGTTCCGCACTGGGACCTCCTGTGAAATGAGATACAGTGAACAATCACAGTACAGTACTTTAACATAGACAAATACCTCAGGCAGTATAACTTTGCTGAAACAAGCAGCTCTGATTTATTTAGGGATATAACAAGGACAGGGGGAAATCAGGTTAATTAGCTTATCACTCTAATAATTCATTTATGGCTCTGTGCACAGGCCTCATCCCTATCAGTTACTGTCCCTGGGTACCAAGCCCTAGTGGCTAGTCCAAACTGCGGGTCAGCTGGTAGGGCCCCTTCACACAGAGAAAAGGAGAATTAAACAGTCAGCAGTACAGTAATTCCATTTGGATTTAATGTGGCAATTCCAACAGGAGCGACCTTGAATTAGTACTCACGACCTCCAAATAAGATAGGGTCCTTCAATGTCAGCAGGGCTCACTTGAGGTACACACAAACCTCTTCACACATCCATATACAAGAAAGCACTACACCAGGCAGGCTGCATCTGTATCCCGATCGCAATTACTGCACAATACCGGAGAACACACAGCAGATTCAGTTCCTGACAGACCGAGTGTAATTCAACAATTTCTCCAGTCTCTACAGGTGAGCCTGTTTCTACTCTTCAGAGATCCTTTGATTCTTTTCACAGGACGGATTCAGTCCTAATTAGTTGTTACTAGGCTGCAGACCGAACTCTGCTCATACGCTAGACTAAACTGCACACTGAAAAAGCACAGGCTCTTCACTGCCAAAGCTCAACTGAACTCCAACCGACAAACTGGCATTTCCTTTGAGTTCCTCCCAGTTCTTGACTGGATTTGGTCACCACAATAGACTGCTGCTGTTGGTCCAAAAAGGCACTGAAGTCTAAACTACATCTCCCAGAGTCACTGCCCATACAATCTCTCTTGTGGCTGGCTCAGATTATGAGTCCAAGTTCTGATTCAGTCAAAGGCACCATTTTAGAGCTAGCTTATCCCACACTTGATTGGTCCAGTTCAGCAGTTCAAACTAGAATGGGGAACTAGCAGACACAGTTCTGACTGCAAAAGAAAGCAGGTTAGACAAACTGTAATTTCATTATTACTCTAAATAATTTCTGGCAAACAGTTACATCTTTCAGATAGGTTCCCTTTGCACCCTAGTGACTGCAAAATGAAGTGAATTGGCAGCAGCTCGAGTGGTACCTCAGAGAAGCACACAGTCCCCCATACAAATTATGTCTGCAGCAAGCAGACAGCTCTTAAAGAGACAGTACCAGAGGCTCTAAAACACTCACTGATAAATGGCTTAAATGCCAAACACCATTCAGGCTTGGAGCATTCAAAGCAAGCTCTAGAAGTCTTTTGGGAACCCCCATTTGGGGGTTTCACCCTTCCTGGTTTGGGAAAGCTTTGACGTCCGCTGCTGGGCACTTCATAAGTTTCAACTGCAACTATATACATTTGGCATTAGGCTCGACATGTAATCACTGAATAATATATGATTTTACCAAGAACACATTTCTGAAATCATTGCAGTACGCCACTCTTTACACAGTATTACATACATTGTACCATAACTCATGTTATTACCTCTTGTACATGAAACCTGAAGAGAGGGGGACCTTCCCTATCAGTTACCTTTGGGCTGGATGGGCAAGGGCACCATACTCTAGAGGGCAACACAAGTAACTTGAGTTAGCACTGATGCTCAGTTTGGCATGAGCTCGGGACACATACACTTTATGGACAACATTGAGAGGCAAGTCCACAGGCCTCCCAAGTGAATCATAACTGAGGTGCACCACAGGCTTTACAGCTCGACCAGTCTTTCTAGGGGGGAACTGTTATAGTCTCTGCACCTGAGCCTCATTTCTTCAGCATTGTCCTCACTTGTCAGGGGAGTCTCCATGGGGTAGAGAGGCTAGAACTTCTGGGGCACCTCTCAGCTCCAGGAGTTGGAGTTTCCGAGTCCACAACATTTAGTCTAGCGATGAGAGCTTTGGACACTGGCAGTGGACTGTCAGGGCACTCAAAAATACTCTTCTTGTTTGGTGTATCACCAGTCTGCCCTAATCTATCATTTTCTCCACTGAAAGCTCAAACAGTTCAACCATGCACAATGATTCCATTTCATCTGGATCTGATGTTTTGCACTTCACTTTCTGGGAGCATTGGTCTAGGATGAAGCTGGGGCTTAGACAGTCCAGAAGGCCCAGCTTTGTCTCCTGTATTGACTAGGGATTGTCTTCAAACAATTGACCTCAGTCTTCGTAAGAAGTTGATAGTATTCAAAGTCACTCTCACTTTCTTCCGGATATGGACTGGACAGTCATGCTCAACTGGGACTTGTGGAGGGAACACTTTAACTTTGCTTCTGTAGGTGCAGACTTTCTTGATCTTTCTTAGCAGCAGCTCTAGTCACTGGTCCAGAGGGCACTTCTAGGGGCTCAGACTCAATTAAGATTTGTCCATCGGCAGTAAATGATTTCTATGCATTGTTTTTACATCTTTGAATTATTCTCAGGCCTTACTTGTACACTGGTAGATCATCTAGTTTGCCTCACTACAATGTGAGGGAGATGGTGCCATCTGTCAGCAATCTTGTGCTTGCTATGCAGTACCAGATTTTAGTAATACCTTCGATCTCCCTCCTGGAGTTCCTGTAAGCCACCTTTCCTTTGTATCATACCTTTCTTTGTTGGCTGATTTCTTTTGCAGGCAGCCATGGTTTGAGCTGTTGGTATGCATGAGTTAGATGTTGCCTTTTTAACTTTTGCACATACTGTAAATAGTTGTCAGCTTGAACCCCATCAGAGAGACCCCAAAAACACACATCTACTGGTAGTCCGAGCTTTCTTCCAAACATCAGGCTGTGTAGGGGAGAATCCAGGCATCACTTTTGTGCAGTTATAAGCATGTACCAGGGTAGCTAATTTGTTGGCTCCATCTAGGCTTTGTCCTTTGGTGCAGGTGCCCAGTATATCTACCAAAGTGCGTGTTGAAACGTGCTCGTGCTGTGGGTCTCCTGGGGTGGTAAGAGTGGTTCTGGACTGCAGACTCCCCCACAGAGAAAGCATCTCTTTGATCAGACGCCCACTCTCAAAAGTCTCCTCGATCAGAATGGATTCTTTGTGGAGCCCTGCTAGTGAACAAAAAGCTTTTCACAAGTACTTTGGCCACAGGGATGCTTTCTGAATTTTGGTGGGGAAAGCTTGGGCATATCTCGTGAAATGGTCTTGACCACCAGCACACATTGATATTTCCTTTGATCTGACTCCAAACTCAGAAAATCAACACAGACCAGCTCCATGGTGCACTGGTGGTGATGTTAACAAGGGGGCAGCCCTCTGGGGGCAAAGCTTTCCTCTGTAAGCAGCGACTACAAGGTTCGAATGTGTGTTGCTCCACATCAGCCCCTATCTTAGGCCAATAATAGAATCTGATCTCACCAAGTCAAGTGTTCTGTCTATACCTAAGGTTCCTCATGGTTGTGTAAGGACCTCAGTACTGAGTCTCTTTAAAGGCAGTAAGTGCAGCACTAGTTGTTGTTTGTCTACTTGTCCCCTCTGTCTACTGTTTCTCTGTATAACAGTTTATTGATCAGTTTCAACTTAGGACCTTCTTGTAATAACAGTGCAGTTCTCAAATCAGTGAGCGAATTTGGACACATCTTTTCCTGCATAGAGGGCTTCGAAGCTGCTTTGATCATGGATCGCGATTGAGCCCGCCGGTCAATGCTGTCATTGTCCAGCTGAGGCAGTGCACCAATGTCTATTGCAGAAAAGTGGCACAAGCAGCAGGTATGCTATTCTCAGAGGCTCCCAAGCAATCCACCATGCAGTCCACTGCGTCCTGCGGACATTTGTTCCTCCCTGTCAAACTTCGCAGAGTGCCCAATGTCAGGTTCTGCCAATCGACCCAATCATTCTGGGGAACAGGCCTCCGGGAGAGAGCATCAGCATCTATGTGGTTCAGACCTGCTCGGTATTCGAGAGCATAGTCATATGTAGATAATGCAGAAAGCCACCTATGGCCAGTGGCATCCAACTTAGCTGAGGTCTGCACATAGGTCAAAGGATTATTGTCAGTTTTTACTAGTATTTTAGCCCCATACAAGTACTCATGGAATTGGTCAACAATAGCCCACTTCAAAGCTAGGAACTCTAACTTATGTACAGGATAGTTCTTTTCGGATGGGGTCAGGCTTCTACTGGCAAAGGCCACTGGTCTCAGGCCATTCTCGTGCTCTTGGTACAACACAGCCCCCAACCCTTGCAAGCTAGCATCAGTGTGCAGGACGTAAGGTTTTCTTGGATCGGCATAGGCCAGCACTGGAGCATGGGTAGTTGATATATGATCTCATGAAAAGCAGTCTCACAATCAGGAGTCCAGCGGGCCCCAAATACTTCACTGGATGAAAATACACTCTTTCAGTCTTGAGGGACGCTGACTTTGGTATTTTTGTGGGTTGGGGATACCCTTGAGTAAGGTTAAGTAAAGGGCGGATCACTCTTGAATAGTCCTTGATGAAGCGACCGATAATAACCACAGAATCCCAGGAATCTTTGCAGTTCTTTAGATTTTTGGCTGTGGCCAGGTGGTCAAGGCCTCAACTTTACTTGGGTCGGTCTCTATTCCCTCGGTGGATACTATGTGTCCCACATACTTTACTGATGTTTGAAAGAATTGACACTTATCAATGGACAGTTTAAGGCCAAAGTCCTCCAGTCGGTCCAATACCTTAAATAATCTGCTCTCATGTTCCTCCAGTGAGCTGCCAAACACAATAACATCATCTAGGTATACCAGGCACTCTAGTAAGTTCATGTCCCCACTGCACGCCTCCATCAATCGCTGAAAAGTGGCTGGGGCACCTGAAACCCTTGAGGCATCCTCATGAATTCATAGAAGCCAAGCGGACAGATAAAGGCCGTCTTCTCACGGTCCTCTGGGGCCATCGGGATCTGGTAGTACCCACTGCGGAGATCCAGCACAGAGAACCACTTGCTCCCGCTTAGGCAGTCCAAGCATCCTGAATGCGGGCATTGTGTACTGATCAGGATAGTCCACGGTTTAAGGTGCGATAATCCACACACATCCTTACTGTTCCATTCTTTTCCTCACTACCACAATGGGGAAGCATAAGGGCTTCTGGATTCTTGTATTACACCAGCAGCTAACATCTCTTGCAGATGCCGTCTCACATCATCTATGTCAGCAGGTGCCAGGCGCGAGACCTCTCACGAAATGGTCTTTCGTCATGCAGCCGGATATTGTGCTCAGCTCCTGCACGCATCCTACATCCCATTCCTTTAAAGAAAACACCTGGTCTCTCTGGGCAAGCTTCTCACTGATCCTCACTTTCCATTCAGCTGGCAGCGGGAGTCGCCGAAATCAAACAAGTCAGGCGCTACTCTGTCATTCTTCCTTGAACTCTGCTGCTGGGTAGCACTGCAGTGTCTGCACAATGCACATTAGCCAGGATGCAACCTCTGTTTACTCGAATGTCTCTTTCAGACACATTATGAACTTGACCATTACCCTTCTGGCATAAGCATGGGCTCTAGCGGGCAAAATACTAGGCTTGACCAGCAGTCCCTCTGGCAATTTTCCATCGCCTGGTGCATCCAACATTAATATTTTATTCTTAACATCCTTTCTGATACGGACCTCTCCTGTAAGGTACACTGGGCATTTGGCGCAGGATCAGAGACTCAGGATCCTTCTTCCATACAATCCGACCGGTTCCTCTGGTTCTGTTTTTTCAGCATCTCTGTGCCTCATAGGCCTTCTTAATTAAAGCCGGAACTCTTAAAGCTCTACTAGTCTTTGACCCCTGTTTTCATAACACAACTGTGCCAGCCTTCCGAACATATGAGCATTTGTTCCAATCAACAAAGGGACACCATCATACAGTCCAGTGGGGACACACTAAGGCTAGGGTCTCTACTTGTTCGCCACTCCAGCCACGGAGGTGGGAAAGACAGCCAAATTCGGATATACCGGAATAGGGTAGGCCTTCTCACTTAACCCCATACATGCAGTCCTTCTAATGGTTGTAAGGGCACGCCTGACAAATGCTTCTGATACCAATCCTGGAACATAATTGTCACTTGGGAGCCACTGTCTAATACAGCTCTTGTAGACACTCCATTCACCTTTACAGTGGTCTCCATGGAGGGACCCACTATTCTGGACCAGTCTGGAGAGGCGTGTAGTGGGGGCCTGGGCAACTGACCTTGCCACAAAAGGACGTGAATTAGCATTTTGGTGCCCTCACTGGATCATGTCGTGCACCTCTTAACCACTGATTTCTTCTCCGAAGCTCTCCTTGTAGCCTATATGCAACTTTGTCAGTGTCTTTTGGGACTGGCATTCCCTTTCATGTGCCCATCTTTCCCACAATTATAGCAAAACATACTTTCTGGAGTTTGAGCTGGCCGAGGCGCCACACTGGGAGCCAGGGCGGGGTATTACTAACTGGAAACCTTGGTGCCATCTCTGTCTCGGCGTGATAAGCATTTGGAGACATCTCGTCAGTTTCTCCACTTCCATGGTCAAGGAATTGAGTTTGGAGCTGTTATCAGCAGGAGATACATGGGTGGGTACCCCACCCCATAGCAGATGCAGTCGGATATAGGTCAGGGCTCTTACTTGCAGGCGTGGCCTTCATAAAGGGACTGTTTTTGAATTCTCGGATCTCTCAACAGTTCGCCCCATTGTGGCATATCTTTTCCTTGTCAGAGCACTCATTGACTGTCAACCTCTGCCCCTGAACTTCACTTGATGGGTCACCCTCAGTCACTGGGTCGTAGCCACAGCTGTTGGTGCAGGTACCTCCCGAGGTCGCTTTTTCTCAACTCCTCGAATTTCTCTCATTAACTCATCATAGGAGGGTGGGGATTCCAGTCGATTTGCCAGGCGTAACTGAAGCAACAGCAGTTCTGAGAAGGGGCAGACTTAAGGATTCTGTCCAGTCTGGTTCGGTCCAGTTCAATCGCTGGCAAACTACCCTTTCTGAGGCATTCTTGCAACAATTTTTCCAGCCGAGAGACATACACAGACAACAACTCCCTTGGTACTGTTGTGCATTTCTTACTCTCCACCATAGGTCCTCATCAGAATCTGGGCTCCCATACACATCTCTCCAAGGCCTCAAGATAGGCCTGTGCAGTCGCTTCAGGGTTACTGGCCCGTTTAGCACGGATGGTAGCCAGGGCAGGACCTCGGAGGCTCTCACTAACCCTCGCTGCCTTCCGAGTACTGCCATTCTAGCACTTGGGGGCAACATAGTCTCATCCAGGTCTCCCAGTCATCCTCCCCTTGGGGTGGGAGGGTGCCAGAGAAGATCCTCAACCTTCGGTAAGAGTCGTGACTAATGGCAGGTGCAGAAATAGGAGTCTGCATTGGTTCAGCCACCATTACGGGCACTGGAGCAGGAGAGGGTGTTGGGGGAGGAACACCCCCAGGTGGCAAGAATAGTTTCTTCAAGTCCTCCACAGTTTTCCCCTCTCCCAGCAACCATTCAGCAAATTTCTCCTCAAAAGTTTCAGATAGTGGTGGGGGCTGATTCCCCCCCGGGTCTTTACTGTCCTTAGTTATCACTCTCCAAGCAGTGAGGGCTCCCTCTGGGGTAATGGTCTGTGGCACTTTGGAGCTATCTATGGGATCCTTAAACTCTACTAGGCCAGGAAAGTGTGGGTGAGCAGATTAGCATGCCGACCCACCACCACAGGGTTTTGTAAACCTTCCACCTTGGAAAGTACTCCTGCACAGTGTCCGTATTGATACCCAGGGGATGTCCAGGATAAGCATAGCATTTTGGGGGTCGATCTCCTCCCCAGTACACCACTCCACCAGCGGTGCACAGCCACTTCTGTCGGGTACCCATTTTTTCTTAACAGTGGTTCGTAAATATGGCCACTAGAGGACACACAATCCCAGCGGTGAGCCTCCAAGATGTAACCCCTAGATGGCGCTATCCCAGGGGCTACTACCCCTGCCTGATTTGCCACTAACAGGTTGAGGGGCCTGGATCCAATGGCGGGTGCCTCCACCCAGAGGTCAGGGTTTGCAATAGTTAAACTAACTTGGTCACAGCCCTCTGGGACACTGCAACCCCTTTCTTCCCACTAGTGGCCCACACAATATATCAGAATTACCTTCACAGTATACACTTACCCCAGGTCTGGTTCCGCACTGGGACCTCCTGTGAAATGAGATACAGTGCAACAATCACAGTACAGTACTTTAACATAGACAAATACCTCAGGCAGTATAACTTTGCTGAAACAAGCAGCTCTGATTTATTTAGGGGATATAACAAGGACAGGGGAAATCAGGTTAATTAGCTTATCACTCTAATAATCTACCTATGGCTCTGTGCACAGGCCTATCCCTATCAGTTACTGTCCCTGGGTACCCAAGCCCTAGTGGCTAGTCCAAACCGTGGCAGCTGGTAGGGGCCTTTCACACAGAGAAAAGGAGAATTAAACAGTCAGCAGTACAGTAATTCCATTTGGATTTAATGTGGCAATTCAACAGGAGCGACCCTGAATTAGTACTCACGACCTCCAAATAAGATAGGGTCCTTCAATGTCAGCAGGGCTCACTTGAGGTACACAAACCTCTTCACACATCCATATAAGAAAGCACTATACCAGGCAGGCTGCATCTGTATCCCGATCGCAATTACTGCACAATACCCGGGAGAACACACAGCAGATTCAGTTCCTGACAGACCGAGTGTATTTCAACAATTTCTCCAGTCTTCTACAGGGTGAGCCTGGTTTCTACTCTTCAGAGATCCTTTGATTCTTTTCACAGGACGGATTCAGTCCTAACAAGCTGTTACACAAGCTGCAGACCGGAACTCTGGGCCTTACACGTTTTTGACTAAAACTGCACACTGAAAAAGCACAGGGCTCCTTCCTTCTTCACTGCCAAAGCTCAACTGAACTCCAACCGACAAAACCGGCACTTCCTTTGAGTTCCTCCCAGTTCTTGACTGGATTGGCTGTCACTCACAATAGACTGCTGCTGTTGGTCCAAAAAGGCACTGAAGTCTAAACTACATCTCCCAGAGTCACTGCCCATACAATCCTCTTGTGGCTGGCTCAGATTATGAGTCCAAGTTCTGATTCGTCTAAGGCACCATTTTAGAGCTAGCTTACCCCACACTGATTGGTCCAGTTCAGCAGTTCAAAACTAGAATGGGGAACTAGCAGACACAGTTCTGACTGCAAAGAAAGCAGGTTAGACAAACTGTAATTTCATTATTACTCTAAATAATTTCTGGCAAACAGTTACATCTTTCAGATAGGTTCCCTTTGCACCCTAGTGACTGCAAAATGAAGTGAATTGGCAGCAGCTCGAGTGGTACTCAGAGAAGCACACAGTCCCCCCATACAAACTAATTATGTCTGCAAGCAGACAGCTCTTAAAGAGACAGTACCAGAGGCTCTAAAAACACTCACTGATAAATGGCTTAAATGCCAAACACCATTCAGGCTTGGAGCATTCAAGCAAGCTCCTAGAAGTCTTTTGGGAACCCCCATTTGTAGGGGGGTTACACCTGGATATTTTACGATGCGCGTCCCCAACATCACCTCTCTTCTACTTGCTGTCTATTTCCAGTAGCTACAGTAGCAAGCAGCCTCATGGACAACTGCTGTCTTCTACTGGATTTGAAGTTGTAGTGCAGTATCGGGCATTATTGACCACCGTGCACTCGGCTGCCAACATATCTCCGTCTCTGGAAGTGGTCGCCAGCGCTTGTGCTTGCCAGTGACCCTGTGTTGGGTCTGCGCGGCTGCTCCTTGGCATCTCGGTGCTGCACCGTGTGGCTAGTTCTGTTACGTGCTAGCAGGCTCACTGGTGGATTAATCACTGCTGGATTTTCGGTCAGCTGGTACGATTCCACCAATGCCCTGTCTCTATTTCACCCTAGCTTTGGACCCATGTTACAATGGAAATTACTGCCTGAAAAGACATCGGCAGCATGGAGTGAGCGATTTGCTCCTGGTTTTAAAAAATAAAGAAAGACTAACTGTGTTAGGTTATTGCAACGTAACAGGTACCCACCATTTAAAATTGCTGGTTATTGGAAAATCTATTCGTCCACGTTGCTTTTAAACACACTAACATGGACACTCTGCCTATAAATTATGCTGCACAAAGCAGTGCTTGGATGAACTCAACCATTTTTAAGCAGTGGTTTCATTCTGATTTTGTGCCTGCTGTGAAATCCTACCTCGGTCAGTTAACCTCCCCAAAGGCAATTTTGTTAATTGATAATGCTGGTGCTCACCCAAACTTGGAACTATTAACTTCAGCAGATGGTGTGAAGTTGCGTTTTCTTTGCCAGCAAACACCACCTCTAAACTTCAACCCCTGGATCAGGGTATTTTAGCAACCCTAAAAAGACTGTACCGTTCTAAGCTACTTTCAAATGTGCTAGCAGAAGAAAATAATGAGCTAACCCTGACAGAGACAATAAAAAAACTCACTGTAAAGGATGCCTGCTATCTGCTCGGTGAAGTATGGTCCGAAATCTGCACCAAAACACTTGTTCACTGTTGGGAAAAATCTGAGGTCTTAAGCGCACCTGCAGAAGAACCTGTAGTGGTACAGGAAGAAATAGAAGCACAAGAAGAGCTGTTAATGATTGCACAGTCTATTGACTGCGCACCTGAGGCTGTACAGGAGTGGATAAGTTGCGATGCAGACGACAATGGTTATGGTGAACTGACAGATGAGGACACAGTCACCATCGCACAAAACTCTCCCGAGGTGATGGAAGCCACAGCTGAAGAACCAGAGGACAATGCTTGGGGAGAGCGGGACTATGCAGGTACCAACAACATCAGAGGCAGTAGATGCATTCAATCAGTGCCTCTTGTAGCTGGAGAGCCAGTAACATTGACTACCACATTTACTGCTGCTGCGTAAGCTTAGAATGCAAACATTGCAGAAGCTAAATCTAACTAAAAAGCAGAGTGTGATAACACAGTTCTTTACCATTTCATAGCTGGACTTTTTTTACTTTGTTTTTAAATCTTTAGCACTGTAGCACTTTATGCACTGTATTTATTAAACATTTCAACTTGACTTTATAACACTGTCAGTATAGTTTTTGTGAATGGTTAAAACGTGTTTCCTTTTGTTTATCCGAAACCCCGATTATCCAAATGAAATTGATGTCCCCCAAGGCATTTGGATAATTGGGGTTCTACTGTGTATCAATTCTAGGTTTCTTGAATACGATACACTACTTGAAGGAGGGGTAGATAGCAAGCGGGTGTCTCATACCTCAGCAACATTAAAGGATAAGTGCCAGTTTTTCTGTTGGCATCTTAGAGAGGCAAACTCCTCTGAGTTACCCCTTATTTATATCCCTATGCTTTAGGGGAAATGAGGCATCAGGGATCCAGCCCCCCCCCCCCAACACATAGTACTGTAGAGTGACTTGCCTGCCCCAAGTAACAGAAGATGTCAGTTGCTCTTTACTACCTGTGGTTCAGTTAACAGAAGACACCTACCCACAGGCTGGGTAAGACCATGGACAAGTTGGGAGAAAAAGACCATCGGTCCATCCAGTCTGCCCTTATTTATCCTATTCCACCCCAAGACTTGTTATCTAGATTTTCTTTTACCCCCCTGCCCCATGCCCAACCACCACCACCCTGAATAACTTCTTAATTCTGTCCCAGCCCAACCTGAAACCATTAATAGTTTTGGCACTCACCACCTCTGCCAGTAGCCTGTTGCACAGCTCAACCACTTTCTCGGTAAAATAATACTTCTTTATGTCTCTCCTGAACTCCCCCTCCCCCCGCCAGCGTCCACTCATATCCCCGTGTTTTTGACTCACTATTCCTGCTGAATATTTCGTCATGCTCTACCTTGTTCATTCCTTTCAGGAACTTGAAGGTTTCAATCATATCTCCCTTCTGGCCTCCAGCAAGTACATGTTCAGTGCCCTAATCCGATACTCAAGACTCTCAGTCACTTTGGTTACCCTACGCTGCACCACCTCCTGCCTGTCTTTGTCTTCCTTTAGCTGGGGATTCCAGAACTGAGCACAGTATTTCAAATGGGTAACCTTCTTTCTTTTACTTATCCCTCCCATACATCCCAACATCCTGGTACTTTTGCTGTTGGTCTTGTTACACTGGCTAAACTGTTTTAGGGAGTCCTTATGATGACACCCAGGTCTCTTTACTCGCAAGTAGTGTCCTACTTAACTCCACCCATCCAGTATTCTGTCCTGGGGTTCTTGTCCCTAAGTACATCACCTTGCATTTTCTGGCACTAAATTTTGCCTGACAAACCTTGGACCACCTCTCTAACATATGTAAGTCCCTCTTCAAATTCCCTATTCTCCATCTGTCCATCCTGCTGAGCTTACTGTCATCTGTGAAGAGCGCATCTTAAGATGTATTCCTTCTCTCATGTTTTTGATTAACAATTTGGAAAAGGACTTAACCCATGACTGACTCCTGTGGCTCCCTACTTGTGACCCCTCCTCCCCTAACTTGACTGCATTTACCACCACCATCTGCTGTCTCCCCCCTGACCTACTAACCCCCCATCTAGGTAGGTCTTTCGTTGTACCTAGATTCTTTAGCAGCCTTCTGTGTGGGCATTTTAGTGAAACACACTGATGAAGTCAAAGAACAGTAAAGCAACTGCTCATCCCTTACTGACTGCCTTAGTTACCCAGTCAAATTATACTATCAGGCTGGTCTGACAAGATCTCCCTGCCACAAACCCGTGCAGTTTACTATCCTGGAGACCATTCTCTCTAGGTAGTCCACAAGGGTCTCCTTGACTAGTGTCTCCATCAGTTTACCCACAATGAAGGTAAGACTGACAGGCCTCTGTAATTACTGGGTGCTCCTTGTCCCCCAACCCCTAGTGTAGCAGAACACAGAAACACAGAATTTGTCAGCAGAAAAGTTTACTTGGACCACCTAGTCTGCCCAGATGGTCCCTGCCAAGTCTGCCTTTTAACTGATCTCTGGCAACCTTCTCTCTTCCCTGCCTATTTACTAATATTTCCAATGTCTGTCCAATGCATGCTTGAAGCCCCCTACGGTTTTTGTCTTCACTAATACCACTGGCAATCTGTTCCAAGCGCCACCACTCTTTCAGTGAAGCAGTAATTCCTCACGTCCCTTTTAAACTTCTCTCCCGAAAGCTTCATTGCATGCCCTCTGGTCCTGGTGCTCTTTCTCATTTGAAAGAGACTCCCCTCCTGCACCGTGTTCACCTTTGTCAAGTACTTTTAGGTCTCTGTCATGTCTCTTCTCACTCTCCTTTCATCCAGGGTGTACATGCTGAGATCCCTTAATCTCTTTTGTAGGGCTTTTGATGCAACCCATGCACTATTTTAGTTGCCTCCTCTAGACTGCTTCCACCCAGTCTATGTCCCTTTAGAAGTGCGCCTACAGAACTGGACACACACACTCTGGGTGGGGTCTCAAAAGCGAGCGATACAATGGCAATACCACTGCCTTCCTCCTGCTGGAGATACCTCTTCCAATGCATCCTGTCATCGAGGTACACGTCAGGAAGCATAGGAAAACCAGGAGCTCAAACAACTAGTACAACAACCCATAAGAGATAGGGCTATCCTAGATCTAGTACTGACTAACACGGAAAGGACCACAGATCTCCAGGTAGAAGGTCACCTGGGGGCCAGGGACCATCACATGGTATGGTTCAATTTGGCCACTAGAACTAAACTATACCATTCCAAGGCAAAAATATGGGACTTCAGAGGAGCTGACTTTGATAAGATGGCCAACAGAGTTAAGCTAGCCCTGGCAAAAAGAAATACAGGTGAGGGGGTACAGGCAAAGTAGACAACCATTAAGAATGCAATACTTGAAGCAACATCCCATTGTGTTAGAGAGAAAAGGAAGTGCAAAAGAAGAAGGAAACCACTTTGGTTCTCAAAGACAGTAGCAGAAAAGGTCAGAGCCAAAAGTCTAGCCTTCAGGAAATATAAGGGAACGCAGCAGGATGGAGATAGGGAGGCATACCAAATTTCCCTAAAGGAAGGCAGTAAGGCAGGCAAAGGCCCAAATCAAGGAAACACTAGCTAAATAGTAAAAGAAGGTGACAAGACTTTCTATAGATACATTAGTGAAAGGAGAAAGTCTAGGGGGTATTGCTAAGATCAAAGGAGATAAGAGGGCGTGTGAGGATGAGGACCATGTAAAAGCATCTATCCTAAATAGATACTTCTGCTCGGTATTTACTGAAGAGAAGGTAGGGCAGGGCCCACAGCTCAGCACCATGGACACAGGGGGGAGGGAGGTATGCACTAGTCCTTTCACAAAAGAAAGAGTCCTACAAGAGCTCAATAGGCTCAGGGTGAACAAGGAAATGGGACCTGATGGCATACATCCCAGGGTACAAAAGGAGCTAAGGGTGGAACTAGCAGAGCCATTATCTGAACTGTTTAGTGAGTCTCTGAGCACAGGAGAGATCCCAGTAGACTGGAGAAGGGCTTATGTGATCCCACCCACAAGAGTGGTAGCAGGGAGGAGGCAGGGAACTACAGACCAGTCAGTCTTACCTCAGTAGTGGGCAAGATTATGGAGGCACTCCTAAGGAAAGGATAGTGCAACATCTGGAATCCATAGGAGCACAGGATCCAAGACAGCATGGGTTTACAAAAGGAAGGTCCTGTCAAACTAATCTCATAGATTTCTTTGACTGGGTAACCAGAGTGGTAGACCAAGGGGGAGCAGTTGATGTTGCCTACCTTGACTTCAGCAAAGCTTTCGATACTGTTCCACATAGAAGATTGAATAATAAAGCTGGGTAGGCTCAGGGTAGGTCAGCAGTTGGTCAACTGGGTGGCAAACTGGTTGACGGGCAGAAAACAGAGAGTGGTGGTAAACGGTATTCAGTCAGAAGAGATGCAAGTCACAAGTGGAGTACCTCAGGGATCAGTCCTGGGACCAGTCCTCTTCAACATCTTCATCAGTAACATTGCAGATGGACTGGAGGGTAAGGTTTGTCTGTTTGCAGATGACACCAAGATCTGCAACAGAGTAGATGATCCAGATGGGGTGGACAGAATGAGAAGAGATCTGGATAAACTAGCAAAATGGTCAGAAGAGTGGCAACTGGGGTTTAATGCAAAGAAGTGCAAGATCATGCACACAGGGAAGAGAAACCCTGAAGCCACCTATAGGCTGGGAGGAGAGTTGCTGGCAGTCACAAGGGAGGAAAGAGACTTGGGCAGCATCATCACCGATGACCTGAAATCATCCAAGCAGACCACTAAAGCAGTAGGTAAGGCTAGGGGGATGTTGGGCTATATTAGTAGGAGTATCACAAGTCGGAAGAGGGAGGTAACAATCCCTCTTTACAAGACACTGGTTAGGCCCCATCTGGAATACTGCATGCAATACTGGAGGCCACACCTTCACAAGGACATTAACCAAATTGAGGCAGTCCAGAGAAGGGCAACCAAAATGGTGCAGGAACTGCATCAGAAAACATACGAGGAGAGATTAACAGAACTCGATATGTATACCCTAGAGCAAAAGAGGGAGAGAGGTGATATGATCGAAACATTCAAACACCTTAAGGGCATTAACAAGGTGAAAGAGTCTAACATGTTTCAATATAAGAAAAACAGCAGGACAAGAAGACACAGCATGAGATCAGAGGGAGGCCGATTAAGGGGTAATGTGAGGAAGTTCTTTTTCACAAAAAGGGTGGTGGATGCATGGAATGGCCTACCTCAAGAAGTGGTGGATATGGATACAGTGCAGGACTTCAAACAGGCATGGGATAGGCATAAGGGAGCAATACAGATGAGTATGAATAGATAGGCCATTGACAGAGCAAAGGCTGATGGCACATTTATAGTAGAAAAGAAATGGGCAGACTGGATGGGCCTTTAGTCCTTATCTGCCATCAACTTCTATGTTTCTATGAGTTTCAAACAGCTTTCTGCAATCATTTCAACAGTAAAACTATGTACAGTTTCAAAAAGGGATCCGTATCAGTTACATTTCCACATAATGATTCACATATATTTTTATACCAGCAGATATGCAAGGGGAAGAAAAGACAGAACAGCAAGTGAGGGTAGAGAGAGTGAAATGCAGGGAATTGCAAGACCGCAGGTGATCACGTCCTAGGTCTCACGAGAAAATCTGGTTGCTAACCAGACAGACAAGAGACAGAAAATGAGAGAATAGAACAGATCCTTGCATTTAAACTCTTTTTGCACAACTGGGACAGGGTCATATTCAACCCTGTCATATACCCCCGTCCTTAAGAGGGAACCTGTTTTACAAAAACAGGTTTCCAAAACTTTCTATTGTAACCCCCCTGTTCCCAGGGGTTACTAGAATCCCACTTAGAATCAGTGGCAGGCAGGGAGAGGCAGCTTGTGAAATGCCAGTTACAGTAAATGGATTTCACACTGTCACACTCTGTTTTCAGTCTCAGCTGAGCTGGAGTGATGATGTCACTTTAGAATTGTCGCAGCAGCATAAGCCACATTGGAATGCTAGCTGGGGAGTTAGCTGTAGAATGTTGAGTTACAGTTCAGTAGTCTGTAGAGTGGAGTTCGAGGAGAAGTGTTGCAGTCTAGGCAGCTTTTCAGTTTTAGCTCTGACAGAGAGCTACCACTGTGTTTGGATAGTTTGTTCTCACCCTAGAAGAAGAACATAGAAGATAGAGAGTGAAGTGGTAGAGACCGTTCCAAGAGGGGTTTCAGTGCCCCATCCCCAGAGGGATGGGGGTGGGATTCCGGGATTCAGGGGCAATCCTCGGTCCAGCCTGGACTGTGTTGAAGCTGCCTGAGATTCATCTGCTCTGTGAGTACCTGAGACTTTCTGTGTGAAAAGCCCTGAGGCATCTGCATTCCTGTGGTGAGTTTTCTCTGACAAAGGGACTCTGTCATCAAGACTGTTTTCTGTTTAACAGTATCTGCCCATTATGGGGTCCAGAGACAGCCTTGCCAAGTACAGAACTTTTAGTTTGTGTCTGATTTAAAGGTGCCTGCTAAAGTGGGGGTCTAGTGAAGAGACATTGCCATTTACAGAACTTTTAACTTCATGACACCTCGAGGTGTGAGATGTAGTATGTTAAATGTGAAAGACATTTCAAGACAGCATCTTCAAGTTTTCTGTGAGGGTGTTATTAACCAGATGAATGGGCGAGTATAAATTTGGAAGCAAAAGGTGGGAGCCCCCCCCCCCCATCTGGAATAACCGTGTTTACCTCTCTGGGTTCAGTTTGGGCACCTTTGTTTTCTCTCAGTGCATTTGGCCAGTGCCTGAAGAAAATAGTTTACCCAAACATGGGTTTGGATCTTCTGTGAGCCTGTATGTGCTCTTTGGTGGTCAAGAGTGCCACCAGTAATTCCTCATGAAATATGGAAAAGTCTCCTAGTACTGGCCGAGGGTGCCTAGTCAAGGGAAGTGTACCAGATCTGGCCATGTGTGCCAATCTCCATTCAGAACCAGACAGTTAGCTGTGCAGTTCAGAACCAGAGTGTGTTCACTGTTCCATTCCGAACCTGAGGGTTCGCTATGTGTGTGCTCTCTACCTCAGTAATCTGCATTACCAGTGGGCGTAGCCCTGTGGGGGTCCATCTTCGCTCTGTGATTATTCTCTGTGTATGTGAATAAAAGCCCCACTCTAGAATCCCAACCTGGTTTGGACAGTAATGTTATTGCTTCCACTGTGTCTGGATTTACTTGTGTGCCCCTGACCAGAAGTACAAACCTAGCATAATTGTGAACAAACGTTTTCTCCCAGGGACCCAGGTTGATGGCCATCGTAAATGGTCCCCCCAGGTGTAAGCCAGGAAGTTGCCACACTTGGTTTGCCTGTCTGAGGATGGCAGGCTCAGATGTACTAGTAAACAGAACTTTAGTGACAACCCCCATCCCTCTCAATGGCGCCATGTGTGAGAGGAGCAGCCCAGCTAGTTGAACAAGGGGTGCTGTGGGGTGGGTTACACTAGTAATTCTCATCTAACATAAACATATAACCTTTACAGTTCTGTGCACATGCAGTATCCTTTTTTCCATAACAACAGTACAGCAAATAGTAAAGTTTAAACTCTCACATTTGGTTTTTCAACCTTCAGAATTCTCAATTCCTGATCCATATCTTGACAGAAAATCAGGATTGACATTCTCTTTCCCAGATTTGTGCATCACTATAAATCTAAATGGTTGTAGAGCCAGGTACCACCGTGTGATTCTGGAATTTTTATCCTTCATTTGGTTCAGCCAACAGAGAGGATTGTGATTTGTTACAAGTACAAAGTCATCTCCTAGTAAGTAAAACTTAAGGGACTCCATGGGCCACTTTGCCGCAAGGCATTCCTTTTCAATGCTGGAGTACCTTTTCTGTCTGTCATGCAATTTCCTACTTATATATAGAATAAGATGTTCTTTTCCATCTATATGCTGACCCAACAAGACTGCATCTAGGCATACCTCTGATGCATCTCTGTAACAGAAATTGTTTCTCAAAGTCTGGGCTTCTTAAAACAGGGCTGAACATAATGCAGCCCTAATGGCCAAAGCTTCATCACACTCTGTGGACCATTTACATTATTCAGGTACTGTTTTTGTGAGTTCAGTGAGGGAGTAGCTAACTGGGCAAAGTTGGGAACAAATCTCCAATAACCAGCTAGCCCTAAAAATAACCTGACATGCTTCTTTGTTTTAGGGACAGGGCTGTTAGCTACAGCTTCTATCTTGAAAACCTCTGGCTTGACTTCTCCATTTCCCAACACATAGCCCAAATATCTGGTTTCCTGCATGCCCTATGCACACGTTGTAGGATTAATTGTCAGATCTGCCTTTTTGATAGACTGGATAACTGCTCATAGGTGTTCCAGGTGGCTTTTCCAGTCTGGATGGTACACCACAACATCATCCAAGTACACAGCATGGCTCCTCCACTATGGGCAATGGAATTAGGGCAGCTTGGGTTTTCTTATCTGCCTTCCCTATTTCTTGGCACCAGTGACAAGATTGCAATACTCCTTCACCTGCTGGGTGAGATTGAAAACAGAAATTCTGGGCCAACCGCTGTGTAGTTGGTGTGATTCCCAGATGACCAGACAAGGGAACATGGTGTGCAGTCTCGAGCAACTGCTCACAGTACTCCTGGGGAATGACAAGCTACCTGCCTATCACCCCTCCCACTGTCTTAGCATCCTGAGTATACATCAGTCCATTGTCCCAATAAACTTTATGTTTCCCCGTCACCTCCCTGTACTCCGTCAGATTCTGCCCAAGCCCTCAGCTTCTCTAGACTACGATCACTTTTCTGAGCAGCTGCAAACTCCTTACACATTCCCACAGCATGGGACAGGTCCCCTTCAGTCTCTAAACTAGGGTCCCTAGCTCTAGTGTCAGGGCACTCAGGATCACTGTAATCCCTAACCCTCTGACAATGGGTCATCCTCCGTAGCTGTTTGGTTAGCTGCTACTGGGGGAATTTCTACCCTCCTTTCATTAGTCTCCATATCAGGAGACACAGGCTGGGGAACCAGCCTCGCAGTGGTTTCTACAGTGGCTTCTATGGGGTCTGGGGCACCACAGTTTTCCTTTGCCACTTGGCTACGGGTAACTGCACACACCATCCCCCGGTTTGAGATTGTTGCCAAGAATTACATCATCTGCTAAAGTTTCTGCTACTGCAACCTGTTGCACAGTTCCCCATCTCACCCCAGTCTAGGAGAACATTAGCAAGTGGCAATGTTTTCTCCTCCCCAGTGAACCCCTGTACAGTTACAAATTTATTGGGTATAAGCTGACCAGTCTCTACCAGATCCCTTTACCAACTTCAGGGATTCCCCTGTGTCTCTTAACCCTTGTGTCTGTACACCATTCACAGTGACTGGGCGCATGTGTTCCCTCATGTTTACAGGTATGCTTTCAGGGACACACAAACAACCCACTTCTTTCCTAGCACCACTTTGTGTGTTCCTCGTCCTTTTGGGACACTGTCTGGCTATATGCCCAGCTTCTTTGCAAACCCAACATTTGTTTCTTTTCTCAGAAAAAAATATTTTCTTTGAAACCTGGGGCTAATCAGTTTCAGTGGAGGTAGTGAGGGTTTTAGCTGCCCTGAAGGCGTGCTTTTCCTTTTCTGTGCTGCCACCCCTGCCCCTTTTGCTCTCAGGGCAGGTCTGCTCTTGGCATAGCGGTCCGAGAGTTCAGCAGCTTCCTACACTGTTTTTGGATCTCTGTCCTCCAGCCAGGTTTTCAGCTCTGCTGGGCATGCCCAAAAAAACTCCTCTAACAATACAGCATTTTCAATTTTATCTACAGAGTTTGCTTCAATTCCTTCCCACTAACAGTTTAAAAACTGACGTTGTTTCATGGCTAGCTCTTCATAGCTGTTGTCAGGGCTTCTCCTGAGCTTACGGAATTTAGCTCTGTATGCTTCTGCATTTAAATCGTACATTTTTAAAAGTGCAGTTTTAAGTTTGCTGTAATCATTACTGTCCTCATTGTCCATTTGACCCAATGCATCCTGAGCTTTCCCAGTAAGTAGTGGGGATAGCTGGAAGCTCCAGGACTCTCTAGGAATATTTGCCTGAATACAAACTTTTTCAAAGGAATTTAAAAAGCCATCCATATTCTCCTCCTCTTTAATTCAGCTATTAATTTGGAATTTAATTTGTAACCTAGTCCTGTAGTTCCAGTTAAACCCAAGCCACTTACCTGTGCTGGTGCTGGGGTTTGGAGTCATAGCTTCTCCAGTTCATGTTGCCTCTGGCGCTCACGCTCTTCATGGTCAGCCTCTCACTGTTCAAGCTCCGATTCTCGCTGCTCTCACTCCCTTTTCTCCTCTGCGGCTTGCTGCTCTCGTCTCTCTTCTTTCTGGAACGCCAGCTCCATCCTCCGCAACTCCATCTGTAGCCTGATTGCTTCCGGCTCCAGAATGCTGGTGACCTTCCCCTGCTGCTGTGGCCCTTGGCTTGCACTGTCCCTGCTGTCCTCCTCTGGATCCGGACACTGCACTGGACTCTGGCCCTCCACTCCCAAGGTTTGGTCCTTTTCAGTCACAGACTATGACTTGAGGCTCTGGGCATCTGCTGCCATCAGAGCACCCTTGACGCTCTGCTTGTTGGCTTTCCCTCATACTGGCCCTTCTGTCCTGGCACAACTGCCTCAAGTAGTCTGAGTGTACCGCTGTAGTTGGAAGCCATCTTCTTCCCTAACTATGGCTACTCTATCTTGCACTTTAGAAAAAATTAAAACGGGTAGAAACTTTGACTCTAAGCAAAATGATATAGCTCTGTTTACATTTTTAAAAATAAATCACTGCCTTATTTTGCAAGTGAGCTGTACAGTATTAAGCTGACTCATTGAACTATTAAAGCTTGTGTTACCAATACTTTATTGCACTGCTGCCAACCAAATCTTTTACAAACGCACTCCACAGGTCAGGCCCTCTGTTCCCACAGTGACAACCTCAGAGTGCAATAGTGTGAACAGGTAACAAACAGGGTAACCCTCCTGTCTGCTTTGGGTCCAAATCACCTTTAGCTTTGGGTTCTGGAGGGATTTAAACTGTGAACCTTATGCTAGCATACCCAATGTACAGTCTCAGATATGTACCCTCATTGGGACTGCAGTACAATCTTTCACCAGGGGCACCCAACCAGGGATCCAGAATGAAACCTTAAAACTCTACAAGAGATCTTAGGTATATTCTTACCTTATTATACAAGCTCAGCACACAATCAAGCTTTTTAACAGCTGTCAGACTTAACCACCTATACATCACATGCAAAAAGAAAGGAGAAGACACCCAGGCAACATTTGAAAAAAATGGTTATTTACTAAAAATATGATGAAAAGGTAAAATTAAACACAGAATAATATATCATACAGCATACAATCATGTAAAATAAACAGGAAGTTACAGACAAAACACTCCTACCACAAAGACTTAATTTCTTTCTAAGTATTGCCTTTCTAAGCGAGTTTAAGTAAGACAGAACTTTCTGTCTCAGATCCCAAGATGGTATGTCACATATTCTGATGAAAAACACAAATCCAGGCGCTCACCACCACAAAAGAACTGGTCCAAGAGAGAGAAACATTTTAAAAAGTTTATTCAATCACCTGATGCGTTTCTGGTCCCACTGGACCCTTTATCAAAGGCTAAATAAAGCAAAGAAGCATGCATATATATATATATATAAAACCATACAATGAAACACATGACAAATTACATCAGTTAAAAAAGTACCAATAGGATTTGACTAACAGTGAAGCAGTACTAAATTTCTGTATGAGGTTTAATTTATTTAACAGGCATAGATACATAGACAGTGTCGGCAGATAAGGGCCTATGGCCCACCCAGTCTGCCCATTTGAGCTTGTAAGTTATAGATACATAGATAGTGTCGGCAGATAAGGGCCTATGGCCCACCCAGTAGGCAAAGTCTATCACTTTAAAAAACACTCAAATAAAACAAATAAAGAAGAGCAGCAGTGATAAATAACAATCATTCAACAATGAAAGGCAGTATTAAATCAAATGCATCTAATAGATATACCACATTTATAACATAAATCAAACAAAAGAAAAGAAATTGGGATTTGATTGAGTTCTCTCAATGACTAACGTCTTTCTTCTAGAAAAGGTTTTAAATCAAAATTACCATTTAACCCAGGGTTAACAGTTGCTTTCAACTGCAAAATCCAAAAAGCTTCTCTCTTATGGATAAGATTTCTATAATTGCCCCCCCTTAGGTTTTCGAGACACATCAACGAGCTATAGGAAGGGAAGATCCATTATATGCTACGGCAGCACATATTTCAGCATGTAAAAATGATAACTGTATACATTCTTTTAAGTATATGGCCACTGACAAAGTGTCTCGAAAACCTGGGGGAGGGGCGCAATTATAGAAATCTTATCCATAAGAGAGAAGCTTTTTGGATTTTGCAGTTGAAAGTAACTATTAACCCTGGGCTAAATGGTAATTTTGATTTAACACCTTTTCTAGAAGAAAGACGTTAGTCATTGAGAGAACTCAATCAAATCCCAATTTCTTTTCTTTTGGATTTCTATTATAAATGGGGTATATCTATTAGATGCATTTGATTTAATACTGCCTTTCATTGTTGAATGATTGTTATTTATCACTGCTGCTCTTCTTTATTTGTTTTATTTGAGTGTTTTTAAAGTGATAGACTTTGCCTGTTCGATAAATTAAACCTCATACAGAAATTTAGTATTGCTTCATTGTTAGTCAAATCCTATTGATACTTTTTTAATTGATGTAATTTGTCATGTGTTTCATTGTACGGTTATATATATATATGTATGTATGTGCTTCTTTGCTTTATTTAGCCTTTGATAAAGGGTCCAGTGGGACCAGAAACGCGTCAAGCGACTGAACAAACTTTTTAAAATGTTTCTTTCTCTTGGACCAGTTCTTTTGTGGTGGTGAGTGCCTGGATTTGTGTTTTTCATTTTAAAGTTTTCCATGGCACCCCGTCCTAGTGTGAGCTCTTTTTGGTTTTGTGTATGTCACATATTCCCTAGATACAGGATTCATTTCACTCCATCTCCCCACCCTCTTTTGGTGAGTCAGCTAGCTCCTCCTTTTAGAATTAATTCTAACATAATTTCTACCAGGAGGTATTATTAATTAATGGTAACATCAGAAAAAAAACATTTGCTAAATATGACATTCTTTAATCAAACATTTCTCTTTGAACTTAACAATCCTACCATTTGTCACTATTTCTTGATTGCATGTTAAATTTTGAGAGGAACCTACCAAATTACTCTTCATCCTGTTACATCATAAACTTTATGTTTGGGCTCAACTTCAAAAGCCTGGGCAGGTCATAACAAGGTAATAAAATGCCCTTTGTAAGAAAGTCAGTTAATTAACTGGTTCCCCTGGTCAGTTTAATTACATCCTGTAGTTCCAGCTACTGACCTTTAAAGGTACAGGCCAAGTCTGCTAACTTGTGTGAGACAATTTCATACACAGACCAGTTATTTATGATATAAATATCATACAAGTAACCAGAAGCAGGGGTAGAGCGTCACACTTGGCACTTCCCAGTCTGTCCACCAAATCATCTATTCTGGGCATAGGATAACTGTCAAATTCTGACACTTGTTTAAGTTTCCTAAAATCAAGGCAGATTCACACACTCCCTTCTTTTTTGTTTACAATCACCATTAGTGATGACCAAGCACTTCTCGACTTTTCTATGATACCCAATTCTTTAATATTTTTGTATTTCCTTAACCACATCTGCTCTTAACCGCTCTGCTAATCTGTATGTCTTTTGTCTAATAGGGCGAGCATTCCCTGTCACTGTTACGTGCTCGACACCTTTTGCTCGGCCTGGTACTGTGGTAAAAGTACTATTAAATGTCTTTAGCAAGTTTAAATGTCTGCGGTTTGTTTGGAGGTTAAGGAAACATTCACCTTTACAGCATCAGCAGTTACAGTTTGTTCTAGTCTATCATAAGCTACATTAATATCTTCTTTTTCAGTTTCTGGTAAAACTAGCAAAACAGCTTTTGGTGTTTTTTCAACCCATTTCTTGAGGAGGTTAGCATGGAATATCCTTGTAGGATTTTTCCTATTAGCTGTCTAAATCTCACAGTTAATTGTGCCAGTATGTCTAAGCCCTTTATAAGGGCCCTGCCACTTCAGTAACAATTTATTTTCTGTAGTGGGTAACAGTAATGAACCTTTTCACCTGGCTCAAAACGTTTTTTACCCCATGGTCATAGTACACCTTCTGTTGGTTTTGGGCCTCTTCTTGATTGCTATGGGCGATTTCAACATATTTTGACAGCTTGTTTCTTAGGGCACACATATAAGATGTAATAGATTGTTTCTGATGGGGGTTATCTTCCCAAGTTGCTTTTACTACATCTAGTGGCCCTCTAGGTTGTCTACCATACAGCATTTCAAATAATGAAAAACCTGTAGATGCCGTGGCGCTTCTCTGAAAGCAAAAAAGTAGGCAAGGCAAGTAATGAGTCCAGTCTTCCCCTACCCCCTTTTACAAACCTTTTTAACATGTATTTTAGGGTTTGACTAAAATGCTCAACAAGACCATCTGTCTGAGGGTGATAAAGGAAGGTTTATGGCAGTGATACCTAATAGTCGGTACAGCTCCTTCAGTAATGCAGCACCAAAATGACTACCCTGATCAGTAATAATCTCTTTCGGTATGCCCACCCTGCTGGAAATTTTGGCAAGCTCTGCTGCAATGTTTGGGGGTGTGACAGAACACATAGGAACAGCCTCTGGGTATCGAGTAGCATAGTCACATACTACCAAAATAAACTGATTTCTCTTTTTATTTTGTCTAAGGGGCCAACCACATCCATTGCAATTCTCTCAAATGTCACATCTATCAAGAGTAGGGGCACCTTGTCTTTTTTAGTCACTGGGGCTACTTTCTGACACTCAGCACAAGAACTGCAATAGATAGCAACATCTTCATGAATTCCTGGCCAGTAAAATCTGTACAGCAGTCTGGCAAGGGTGCAGTCTCTACCTAAATGACCAGCCATAGGACTATCATGTGCTACCTGTAACAACTCAGATCTATACTTTTTGTGGTATAACCAGTTGTTCTGTCTGGTCCTGTGTCTGAGGTTTAACCCAAACTCTGTACAGTTGCCCATTACATTTTTTTTAAACATAGGTTCACCCTGTTTTGTTTCACCCCCAGCTGCTTGAAATAACCCTGGAGAGAACATTGTTAGCTTGTTCTGAAAGAAAATCATAATCAGTGATCAGTTTAGTTTCAGCATTTTCATATGTTAATCCTTTATGTCCTTCAGTCTTTTGCTGCCACTGTTTCTTCAGGTGTCATCTTTCTTTCCTGGATTTCTGGATCTTGGAGTTGTGCTCAAACAAGTCAGAATCAAAATCAGTGAAAGGAAAAGAGTCTCCACCATCTGAGATTTTCTTTGCCTGAGTTCTTGTCACCACAGCTGTTGAAACATCAGGATTTACTCCTGCTTTGATTAACTCAGTAAATCCTGGAAAGTAATTTCCAATAATCACAGGTACAGGTAACTTAGGTACTACCCCCACTTTCATTTGGTGTGACATGCCATTAAAGTCAAGGTCCCTTGGCTGGTGGGATAGTATTAGTGTCCCTGTGGATGCAGATGACACCAGTATCTGGTCCTTTTGGACATTGTTTTCCAGCACTTCAATATGCACTAGGGTCTGTTTGCTTCCGAATCTATAAGTCCATTCACAGTCTTATCTCCCACCTTCACATCAGTTAAGTACTTGCCCCAGTTTGCTAAAGACAAATCTGCTCCAGTGTCACTCTTCTTACCACAGCAATGTCTTGCAATATGACCTCGCTTATTACAGTTATGGCAAATAAAGTCTTTGGACGCAGATTTGTTACCCCCACTAGAGTTCTTATCAAACTTGGAGTTTAAATGGGAAAAAGAATGTCTTACCAGTGCTTGGCTGTTACATTGCTGCTATGACATCTATCTGGCCACTTGGTAGTCTTCAGCCAAAGAAACAGCCTTTTCACCACTTTCTGGTCAGTGTTCTTTCACTCAAAGCTGCTAAATCTACTGGCAGGATGTTGATGAATTGCTCCATTACAAATGTGTCGATGATCTGTGGGACTGTTTTGCCCTCTGGTTGGAGCCATTTTATCAAGAGTTCTCTGAGTAGGGTGAAGGCTTCTTGAGGATTGTTGACTGAGTTGTACTTCAGAGACCAAAATCTCTGCCTGTAGGTCTCTCTGGAGATGTCATACCTTTTCAGGATTTCGCTTTTCACCAGCCATAGTTTTCTGACTGTACAGTGTCCATATTGCTGTAAGCAAGTTTGGTTTTCCTACCAAGTAAGATACCACTCTAACTCCCAATGCTGCTTTGGCCACTGGCAGCTGTGGCAACCCTTTCAAAGTTGTCAGGCATGCTTTGTTATCATCGGAGGGACACAGCGTTGTAAGTTTAATGTATTTCAAGTTGTCTGTGTCCTATTGCTCATCTGGATCTGTGCCAGATCCTCTGCCTTTGATAGCTTGCAAGGCATCCAGCCACCACTGTTCCTGTCGCTGCAGCTCCTCTTTTCTCTGCTGTTTCGAGGTTGTTGCATTTCTTCTTTTCTCTATTTCTCCATCTCTTTTTGTTGTAAAGCCCACCATTTGAAAAAGGCAGTCAGGCTTTCAGGTTCTGTCACTACCTGTTCTTTTTCTATAACTGGTGCTAGCTGTACAGTCTTAGCTTGGACTTCTGTCTCTGCTAGTTTGCTGCTGTTCTCCTGGTTACCACTCCTGGACTTGCTGCTGCAGAATCCATACCTTTCTTCTATGCTTCCCTGGTACCAAGTCTAGTACTCACACACAAAACTCCTGGCTTAGAGTATGCACAGCGTAAATCCCACTCTAACACCATCTGTCCTCAAGGCACAGGTCAGGAAGCATAGGAAAACCAGGAGCAGTTGTAAAATTCGTAACAAGAGTTTTATTAATAACAGTAAAATAAAAAAAATAAAATTGTTCAATATAACTATTTACAAAGGCAGTATAAACAGAGAAAGTCCATCTGGTTTCTTCTCAATTTCCAATCTACTCTCTCAGTCTCTGTGTCTCTCTTCTGCAAAATATTGTAGCTCTTTTTATAAGTCTGTGCGGGAGCTCGTTAAGAAAAATAGCATGCTTCTCACACAGTGTTCCTGTAAGTTTCAACAAGTGCAGCAAAAGAACACTGAGACCCAAACTGACCTCTTGCTTACAGCTTCTAGAGAGTTTGCAAACAGGTTAACCCCTGAGTTCCAAACAGCTTTTTGCAATCATGTCAATGGTATAACTATATACATTTCAACAGTATAACTATATACACTTTTAAACAAAGGGATCCCAGTATCAGTTACATTTTCACATAATGATTCACATATATTTTATACCAGCACATATGCAAGGGGAAGAAAAGACAGAACAGCAAGTTGGGGTGATCATGTCCTAGGTCTCATAGAGAAAATCTGGTTTCTTGCAACCAGACAGACAAGAGACAGAAAGAAGAGAATAGAACAGCTCCTTGCATTTAAACTCTTTCTGCATAACAAGTGGGACAGAGCCATATTCAACCCTGTCACACACATCCCAGAGTCCCACTGGCCCTACCCACTGCTTTGTCACACTACCCTGCTACTTTAAAGTCATCAGATATAAGATGAAGGTCCCCGTCCTGCTTAGTGACTGTCAGTATCTCCCCCCACCACCATCCCATTCTTATCTCCCAAGTTCCTATGCCCTAGGTGTATGATTTTGCACCTTTCGACACTGAACTCCAATTTGCATGCTCTTGACTATTCCTTGAGTTTCCCAAGGTCCCTACACAGTCTCTTCACCCCCTCCTGAGTGTCCACCCTCTTACAGATTTTGGCGTCATCTGCAAAAAGGAATATCTTCCCTTCCAGTTCTCCCACAATGTCACTTATGAAGACACTGAAGAGGACGGTTCCAGTACTAAGCCCTGCATCTCTCTATTGGTTACTCTACCTCATTAGAGTGAGTGCCATTAACTAACACCCTCTTTTGCCTATTCATTAACCCAATTCACCCCTTTGGGTCCTACCCCTAGGCTGCTCAGTTCCTTTATCCATCTCCTGTGAGAAACAGTGTTGAAGGCCTTTCTAAAGGTCAGACAGGCCATGTCCACCACCCCCCGCTCTATGTCCTCTACCCTCCAGTCTTCTGTACCCACCCCTGACTACTTTGAGCTACTGAACTGCTCTGATGGGGGTTCAGCTAGTTCGGATGCTAGTTCCCAGAGCACCCTCAGGTGCAAGCCATCTGGACCTGGAGCCTTATCTATTTTTAGGGCTACAAGCCATTTTCTGACCATTTCTTCCATAAATGCCACTTCCTCCATTTTTGGGATACCCCTAGCGGAAGCCTTTATGACACTTTCCAGCACAGGCCCACTATGCACTGCTGTGAATACAGAGCAGAGTAGTCATTAAGAATGGCTGCCATTTGCTTGTCCTCCTCAATTACCCTTCCCCTTCAAAGCTTTACTATTCCACCTCTCATCTTTCTTTTTTCCTAATGTATCTGAAAAGCCCTTCTTTGACCCCCTGTGCAATATGCAGCTGTGTGTCAGCTTTTGCATCCCTGACTTCTTGGATATACATTGCCTTTTATGTAAGAACATACACTGCCTTTCCTGCTTTGCACTGGCCTACTGTAAAACATATGGGAGCCATCAGTAAGTGTCATATTTATGGATTTTAATACGCAATAATGGACTCTCTAACATGCATCTGCTCTTTGTTTCAGATATTAAATTAAAAAACAAGCACTGAAGCTCTGTTGACAATGAAAGGCTGGCTTATTAGATGCTGCCAGCTTCGGCGTGCTAAACACCTTTGTAGACTCTCTGTTATCCTAGCAACCATAGCCAGCTACACTTACATCTATTGTCATGCAGCTAAAAAAATGTGCATCTTCTCAACAGTTTAATTTTAGTTAATGTATGTGGGTAGTAGTCACAATGCAACTGTCCAAAGGAACTCGGAATCAGAGCTGCACCAGAGGAAGAGCTTATAGCAATCTGTGCCATTTTGTTAGACACATTTCTCACAAAGAGCATTTATTTTTGACGAAGTGCTGAAACCAAGATCTTTGCCAAGTGAATCTAGGTTCAGAATGACAAACTAGGTGACAATCGCCATTCCATGAAAAATTGCACAGTTGCTAAGTTTTATTTCTCAACACACATCAGAGTTATGTTTTCACAAACAGCTCTGGAGTGCTCTATGTGAAGCTCAGTTATAAAATGGATAGAAGAAATCTTGCAAGCTGATTGGCTGAAGCAGTTTTTGACCTGTAATGATATCTCAGTACTGTATACCATCACGGGTCAGAACTAGTTACCAAGATCTGTCACATTCAAATTTTGGGGGGTCATTTAATATATAGAATAATGCATGGGTAGCAGTCTATTACAAGGTTCTTTTTTAACACAACCAAGGTGTGCAGCGCTACATACTGTGAACCACTTGGGTAGTTTGTACTGGCATGACACACCAACGGTGTGTAAAAAAAAAATAGTAACATTTTATTTTTATAGCTAATGGCTTCAGATGCTGATTTGCACCCCATTAAAATGGTGTGAGTCAGCCTCAGTTTAAAAACAAGAGTGTAAAAATACTGTAATACATGGTTTTGACATCACAGCTCTGTATTAAAGAGGGAATCGGGCCAAAAGTGATACATTGCAAAATTAGAATAAACATACCCCAATAAATCTCATAACAAAATTAGATTTCTCGTTACTTCATTTTAAAGTTATGAGCCATTTCGTAACCTTGATTTCACTACCTGTTCAAAAAAGTGAGTTTCAGTGATCAGCCAGTGATGATGTCATAACTTTAACTGAGTCTAGTCCTCCCTCTCAGCAAGTTTAGAGGACCTGTTTCTCCAAAGTTTAAAGACCAAGCGCAGTGGTTTTCACAAGTAAAGCAGGCAGCACCATTCAATAAACATTGCTATTAAAATTATGTGTGCTTCAGGTTTTGTAAGAAAGTTGGCAAATTTGTATTTTCTGTGCCTTTTTGATGTGGTCCATTTCTTCAAGGTTGCTGGATGTTGAGTCAGCATGCCTCCAGACTGCTGATACCATTTGGGGTGCTACTCCACACTGTGCCTGTTACAAAGTTGTATTGCTACTAGTATTGTAATGTTGGTAACTTCATTGCTGTTTGTCACTGTCTGCTTTACAATACATTTAATATGGGCCTTATCTGTGTTAATTCATATTAGGGATGGAAGTGTTAGCCCTGGTAAAATGGATTAAAAATAGATGAGCCTGAATGTAGGTCAAGTAACAGCCTGCCAGGGAGAAAACACTGTGCTGGCTACTACATAGAAACTCTTAGTAAGGTTTCAAAACATCATTACCTCTCCCACCCCCATTTACAGGGAGATGGGACCATTGTTGTAAAGTACCATCCTGAGAAATCACCTCAGTTGAATGACAGGTGTGAATGATGACAGCCTTTCACCATATCAAAAAGTTATCCAGTCTGCAAACCTCACAGCAAAGTGCTATGACTCAGCATCCAGCAACCCTGGAGAAATGGACCACACCAAAAAGGCACAGAACATACACATTTGTCAACTTTGTTACAAAACCTGGAACATGCATAGTTTTTATAGCAATGTTTATTGAATGGTGCTGCCTGTTTTACTTGTGAAAACCACTGCACATGATTTTTAAACATTGGAGAAAAGATCCTATAAGCTTGCTGACAGGGAGGACTAACTGTGAGTTCAGGGAATGACATCATCAACAGCTCTTCACTGAAACTATTTTTTTAAACATGCAGTGAACTTAGAGTTGTAAAATGACTTGTAACTTTTTAACAAAGAAACTTAGGAGATCTCATTTTTGGCATGAGGCTGATTGAGGATATGCTGATCCAAATTTTGAATATACTGATGCCAGAAATTCTGACCAGAGTCCCTCTTTAAGGGACTTTTACAGTACTAGTTTCAGGTTGGTATAGGATATAGCCACCAATTATAATCACAATAAGACACTCAGGGTGTGATATATTATTGGGTATGAATGAATGAATGGGTTTTATTTCTATCTAGGATATTTATTTATTAACTTTTATTGACCAGATAAGCACAGCAGACACCTTCATGCTTATTTTCAGGTACGACTCAGGAGATTACACCACAAGTACATAGGAGAAATAAAACACATTGTCAATAGTAGCGATACAGAGGCAGCTTCAGAATTATCAACAAGCAAAAATGTAAGAACAAGGCATTAGAGCAGAAATATACAAGTAGTATGACAGCAAAACAAGTAACATAACAGCAAACCAAGTAACATGATATAGATCAAGTGCAGTTACAGGTCTAAAAACTTTCAGGTAGTCCCAACGAGATCTTCTAAACTGTCAATGTGAGGGAACTTCAGACAGAGGACAGAAAATAATTCCACAGAGTTGGAGCAGTAACAGACAAGGCTTGGTCCCTGTTAGTGGAGGTTTTAGGACAGTCAAGGACCTGTCATTTGATCTAAGCAGATATGTGAGGTATTAGAAATGTTGAAGGGCTGCAATGGGGCTGGGAAACACCTCAGTGCAAACACGTGACTGATGAGGCTACCCATCCAAGGTAGCTGTCGAGGTCATAGTGGTGTCTCAGATGGTTTAGTGAGACAGCAGATCTGCAGATGTTGTTGTACAGTAAGCAACATCCCATTTTGATAAAAAGGATTTGGGGGCCAGGGAGAAAACAATTACCCTGTAGCTAAGGGTAGGGAGGACACCCATGGCAAAGGCTAGGTGGGCAGCTGGTGTTAGGCAGTGTTTGGTTCAATATGCCATACCCAGTTTGGTGTTACTGCATGGCAAGTACTCAGGATGTGCATGGAGAAATCAAGGTGAGGGTCCAAGGTGACACAGAGATACTTAAATGATGACATAACACTTAGGGTGGTCCCATCAAGACACTAATGGACAGTGGAGTTCCATCCCCTGCCCTAGACTTCCAACTCTTACCCCCCCCCCACCTCTTATCCCTCTAAGCCCCAGTTCTCACCCCTCCTCAGTTTCTACTTCCCTAGGCTGCCCGTGCATACAGCACTTATCAGCTTGTTCTCCTCATCACCATACCTTCTCCTATCCCCTAATAACATTATACAATATGTCTCCTCTGTACCCATGCCAATACTCTCCATACCTACTCCCCTTTTCTTTAACAAAGCCAAGTTTGGCTGCCAACTACAAGCAACCTGCACTTAGTAACTAGACCTATAGACTAGAAATATTTCTGTAATAAAAGTATTTGTATTTGAGGTTATACTCCACATTTATCTTGCTTGTAAAATAGTCTTATCACTTGGCTATTGTATGTTCTCGTCATATGATGTAAAATGTATTGTTTTTGTCTGTTCTTCTACTGACTGGGAGCCTCTGTAAAAGAGCCAGTTTGGCTCAAAGGCTGTAATTCTGAAACTGAAATAAATAAATAAATAAATAATTTTGGCAAGAGATCCAAAGATCACTGTTTGCATTTTGTGTTCAGAGAGCCATGTTTGTAGTTTATGATGTCAAGAGCAAGTTTTGAGCATATGCAGTTTATACTTTTTGTGCCTGAGAGCAGTACCAGGTTGTCCGCATGATGGGTGGTGATACATTAAATTATGGAATTGGGGAGGTTATTTACAAAAAGGGAGAAAAGGATTTGACCCAAGTATGGAGCCTTGGGGAATGGCAAGCTTAACAGGGGCAGGGTACGAGATAGGTCTAATAAATTTGACAACTTAGTTCCAATTTGAAAGGTAATGGTTAATCTATGCAACTGCGTGCATGGACAGACCAAGGGTATGCAGTTTGTGCCAAAGAAAGGTATGATCGGCCAGGTTGAATGCTTTAGACAAGTTGACAATGGAGCCACCAGTAAGAAAGCCTTGGCCCCTGGATGACTTAATTTCAGTTACCACCTTTGTAAGGGCTGTGGATGTGCTGTTATCCTTATGAAAGCAATGCTGTTCAGGTGTGAGTATATTATGCAAATAGAGACAGTCAGTATGCCACTTCGTGACAACATGCTCAAGCAGCTTACTGAGTGTAGGCAATATAGCAACGGGACGTAGTTGTTTATGCATATGTTGTTTCCTGGTTTGGGGACAGGGACTACTCTGGCTATTTTCCCCGCTTAGGGGGCCGCCAGAGGCAAGTGGGTTGAAGATATACCTGACCATAGTGGCCATAATAGGGAGACTGAGATTAAAAGTTTGGGATTAAGACCATCGTAACCAATGCTAGTACAGGGGGTAGGCTGGCCAGGATATTTTGGATGGCATTTAAGAATACTGTTTTTAGGTAGAAGGGAAGTAGTTGGGGGGGGGATAGAGAGGGCATGGAAGGTACAATGTCACAGGAGGGCCTAATCTTCCAGGTGTATGCAGTTAAGTCTGTAAGGTGTCTGTTAAAAGCACTGGCAATGGTAAAGGGGCTACTACAGTTTATACCTATACAGGACAGGCCAGTTAAGGCAAGCCTATTTACAATCTTGCATTATTTACACACACACACGAAAATAGCAATACTGAATGAAAACAGATAATCCATGAGAAATACGCTATTTGAGGCTAACAGGATTTCTCTAAGGCACTCATATTATTACTAAAACAACATAATGCCTCTCAAAGCCATGAAAATGTAGATAATTCTTGTAATAAGTCACATTTATAAGAAATTCATGACTGTAATGTCTACCGTTGTTAACAAATTGCTATTATGCCCTTGTAAAAACCACTGCTCCTCACTTAATAGGCAGGCATCATCTGCCATGCCTGTGGCGCCCCCCCCCCAAATTGCACTCCTCGAGACTGCTAAGAACGTGGGATAATGATGTGCCACTGTCCCTACCTATACAGTGCCTTCTGAATGGAGTAAATACTCTCCATATCTCAAATGCCCAGCTATCTTTTCAAGACTAAGTGCTAGTCAGTGCACATCCCTGACCTTGCGGTGGTAAAGGCACAAACCTACCTACAGCTCTGTATAGCAATGCAGTACTTGCATGATGTCTATTGAAAATTAAATGAATGAACTTTCAGTAGATATCAGGTAAATACTGCATTGCTAAATAGCACTGCATAGTGGAACCAGTACATCTGAGGCAGATGGCGGTGAGATATGAGTTTGTTCCATTTGCCATCGCGAGGTCAGGGATGAAAACTGACTAGCAGGACTGGGAAGGGTGAGCCACTAGACACCAGGGATACTGAAATACAATAACTCCACCAACAGGGATCAGGTGAGACAGGATGCCATTAGACTACCAGAGATATTAAAATATAAAAAAGATTATGGGGATTGGGTGTTATTGTTTTAGGAAACATGGCACCACAGGTGCCTGGGGGGAGAGAGGCAGTCATCTATGATATCTGTGGAGCAAAAGCTAGGGCCTCAAAGGTTAATGAGGCCACAACTGCAAGGTAGTATAGCCTAGAGGTTAGAGTACTAATCTGTGAACCTGGAGACTTAGCTGACTTGGGTTTGAATTCCATAATCTCCACTTACAAACTGCGAGACCGCGAGAAAGTTACTTTACCTCCCTATGCTCTTGGGACACACCTGGAAATGAGCTTCTGCTCAGTGTGCTTTTCCCAGCCAAAAATACTAACATAAAATTGTCGTTGAGGCACAGGTTAGGAAGCATAGAGAAAATCCAGGAGTAGTTGCAAAATTCCACAAAACTGTTTATTTGTAGTTACAGGAACATAAAATAAAATACACCTGTTCAGAATAACTATATACAGAAGCAAAAATAAAATATTTATTGTAAAAAATCTCTCTTGCAGCTCAGCTTAGCTGTTTTTATAAGTCTTTTTCAACCCCCATCCTTTGCAAGCATCCTGTTCTTTGTAAATTTCAGGAGCTGCTAGAACACTGAGAACTTCCTGAGGTCCCCACAGCAGCTGCAAAAGGCTGCGACATTTGTACTCAAGTAACCTCCAGTTTTCTACAATTATCTCAAATTATTAATATATACACATTTCAACAGTAATACCATATTTTCTAAACAAAAATGATCCCATTATCAGTTTCATTTCCATATATTGATTTGCACATATTCTTATATTACCAGATGTAGATATGCAAGGGAGGAAAACAGACAGCAAGAGAAACAGAGACAGAGTGAAAGGCAAAGGACTGCAAGACTGGTCGGGTTGATTAAGTCTGAGGTCTCACAGGAAAATTTGGTTGCGCAACCAGACAGAAGAGACAGAAAAGGAAAGAATACAGATCCCTGCATTTAAACACTTTCTCCAAAACAAATGGTACAGGGTCCTACTCTACCCTGTCTCAAAAAAAAAATAAAAAAAAAAATAATGGAATGCAAATAATTTCTTAGCGCCTGCATGGGAAGAAAGATCATTTGCATAGGAACTTTTGAATAAAACAAGTTTGTGCAAAAGGACTAACAGGTTTGGGACTCCTGAACTAGGTTTACTGCTTGCAGGCCCTATCTTACACATATACTTCTCTTTGTCCAGCAGGGGGCTGTGCTTTGTGCCGAGACCACCAGTTAGGGCCTTCATTAGGGCTGCGCTCTGGGGGCTATATTCACACAAGTTTAGTGCATCAACACTATTCTGAACTTGTTTGAATATAACAGATTTAGGGTATTGCACTAATTTGGGCTCAGGTTAGAGCCTTTACAAGTAAAAAGACACAGACTTTTGAGTATGGGGCCTAATATCTATTAGGTCACATGGAAATTCCATGTCAGAGTGCTGGATTGTATTTTACTTAGCTTAAAGCAACAGTGCATGATAGCGGTGAAAATGTGACCTATACTTTTTTTTTGTATATTAGATTGTCACTTACCTCCTTATCTTGTTAGATACCCTTCTATCCTCATTTTTGAGCCTGCTTTAGCACTTTTTTCAAAATTGAAATAATAAAAAGAGTGCTCCTTTTAATATGGCTCAGACCAGGTTTTTATCAGTACATTCAGCTGTTTCTGTACACTTGCTGTCCCATTAAGGTCAGGGAGAAGTATCTGCTGCAAGCTTGTTCATTATAGTCACATAAAAAATTATCTTATACAATGGGTATTCAAAAACAAGGGGAGAATACTGATGAAAACCTGGGTAGCACAACATTTGGAAGAAAGACATTTAGCCTTTGACATTTGGACTAATACTGGTTTGGCCTAAAAGACGTTTGCTCTAATGCAGTGACTAACAACTACAGGGTAACATCATTTATCACTCAGCTGCCTTGTAGTATACTTAATGTCCCACTGCCAGTGGGTATTGAGGTTGTTTTTGCCAGTTGTTGCCTTAGGCAAAATGTTATTAGGCCGAATGGATGTGGCTAAATGTCTTTCTACTAATTGTTGTGGAAAATAAAAAACCTGGACGAGCCATATAAAAAGGAGTGCTCCTTTTATTATTTCAACTGTAACAAAAAAAAGTGGTAAAGCAGACAAATTTTGGAAAAAAAAGGGTACAATACAAGTCTGGAGAGAAGGGGCAATCTAGAATAGAATAAAAAGACTTGAGCAAAAAAATTGTTACCACTATCTATCATGCACTGCTGCTTTAATAAAGAGATGTTATGGTGGGGGCTTTATGGGCAGATTATCTCAGACCCCCCCAGCTGTCTGTTGGTGGGTCAACCTAACTTCTAGGCCTTATACCGCACTTTCACTGATCTTGTCACCTGAAGAACAAATGCCTTATACAGAGCTTGCCTGGTTGGCACATGTTCTATCAGAAACATGAAAGTCACTATGCGAGTTCCCCTGCATGGTACCTCAAGTGAGTTAACCAGGGACCCACTTCAGATACCTGGGATCGAAGGGTTTAAACCTTGCACACTTCTGTATCTTCCAACACTGCTTTTCTTGGAAAAAATCCAGCTGGACAACCTAAAATGACATCACCCAACTTTAAGGACATTATTGTTTGGATTGATGCTTTTGTGAGTTGGGAGAAGGAAAGGAATTTGGTGTTATACAATACTTTTGAACACACTGTATCCCAAACTGCTTCACATGGACAGGAGGCAGCAGCCATTAGGCAGAGAGAGAGAGAGACTAAGCAGCTGCCCCAATGGCCTAGTGGCAGCACATGCCACTACTGAGTAAGTGAAACAAATTCAGAAGCCAACTTGGTTTGTCTGCTTCAGGAGGCAGGCCCTGGCCAAGGCAGTGCTGCTGGAAGTTCGCCTCAGCTGAGGAGGTTTGGCTGCCAGTTCTGGCACCACAGCGACCATTGCAGAGGACCAGGCAGCTTGCTCCCCTGCTGGATGCACTGTGTGGCGTCAAGGCTGCTACATTGAGCATGCCTAGTAGGCGGGAGGACGCAAAGGAGAAAACTGAGCAGGAAAACATCCCATTCTCCATCTATGTGATGGTTGCTGGTACACTCTGGCCCTAAGAAATGCAGCCACACCACCAGCTACCAGATGCTGTGTATGACTGGGGGGGGGGGGTGGAGGATAGCTCCCCCCCCCCAGACCTCCTACCATGAAGGGAAAGCTGTTGGGGGGTGTGTGATCAGAAGTGGCAGGGTTCAGAAAGTGTGGGTCTGGGTGGTTGCCAGTGTATTATGTATTCTGTTTATGGAGGGGTTGTGGGATAACAGATGGACCAGACACCGAACTTCAAGTTTAACACACAATCTCTGTGTGATGTTTATTCAAAATGCAGGAGATAACCTTCAGCAATGGCATATTCCTTCTTCAGTACATCTGTTTGTGGCAACACACTATGCAAGTCTTTCTTCTATACTTAGTCAGCACCTACTGACTCACTGATCTATGATCTAACTTATCTGTCGAGATTCAGCCTCCCCTATGTGGGCCTTGTTTACTTGGGTGCTGGTGGCTCAAATAAATAAAAAAACAAGCTAGAGACAAAGGACCTCAGTGCAGAAGCACTGATACAAGGAGTTACCCAAAGGGCACTGACAATAAGCCAAGTTTCAAAGAAACACATCACACACCGTCCATAATGCAAAGCATCATGGGATATCATAGAATCACCATGAAATTCAGAGCGTGTTCAGTTTACAGCAATTTACATGCATTTTAAATAACACAATTAACTTAATTTTTATTATATAAACCCCTAGTAATTTTTTACCTTTATCAAAAATACCTAGTGGCATGGTATTTTCAACATTTACAGGTTTCATACACATAAGGTATATACATTAAAGTATTTTATGACATAGTGCCATTGCATACTAACTCCAACATCGAGGAACACAGCCTGATGCTTTATATCAGCTCAGAGGTCACAACAATAATCTCTCTGTACGAGGACCTGAAAGAGAAAAGGAATATTAAAGAGGACACTGTAGTAGCATAGTCAAGAATGGGGGGGCATAGGTGGCCAACCTTATGGACTAGAAACTACAATGGATAGATTAGGCTAAGAAATAGAAGAACTGTTGCAACAGATTTAAGAAAAGGTTAGTCTTCAAGAGTTGCAGGAGTTCCCTGTCACACTGCTATTGTTTTTACTTTTGTCCAATTTTAGTGGGTATTGTTTAATGTATTAATTCATTTTAATGTTTTTTGCATTTCGCTTTTTGTAATGGCACCCTGGGCCTCTGGGGAAGGGCACCACATACAAATAAAGACTACTACTACTATTACAGCCAGAGGGGCAAACAGGAGCCTGGAAGGAAGCAAAGTGGGTATACAGAAAAAAAGGACTGAGACAGGTTACAATGAACTCAAGGGGGTCATGTGCAGTAAAAGGCAGAGAGAGAAAGGAGGTTATACACAGGAAGGTTAAGTGACTGTTTAAGGTCACAGAGTGAGTAAGCAGTAGTGGTGGAATTGAAACATGTGTCCCTGGGTTTACAGCTCTATCCGCCAACCATTAGGCTGCACCGCCTAGTTGAATTTCACTTCTAAGGAAGTAATTTCTTGTCAGGCATCATCTCAACTGAAACATACTGATCCACCACTCTTTTCAGGGTGGTGGGTCAATTCTCCTCCCAGAATGCCTCTCACAACGACAGGGAGAAGTATCCTAGGAGTGAATCAGGTTGGTCAGTCATATCTCTTTAGCCAAACATTGTGGATATTAGTGCCGAGATGGCTTCCACTGTTGCTAGTCATGTTTTGTAGTGGCAAAGTCTCAGAGCTAGCTGAACCTCTATGTGCTTGGGACAGTTTACGTCCATCTGATGAGGAGAATGAAATTCGCCAAGTGCTCTTGGACCTACGCCCTGGTTCCTGTGTCTTAGACCCAGTGCCTGTTTCTCCAGTGAAGGTTGAAAGCAAGGTGCTAGTGCCCCATTGTCATGGAAATCGTCAGTGCCTCTTAAGAGGAGTTCTCAAATCTGCATTGAAGGAGGCAGTGGTGCAGACCATCCGAAGAAGGTATCTTTAGATCCTGATGATTTCTCAAATTTTAGACACATCTCTAACATGCTTTTTAAGGCAAAGTATTCAGGAGGTGGTGGCTTTGCAGCTAAGAGAGCATCTGGTAGAATATAAAATCTACGAGTCTTTCCACTCTGGTTTTTGTCCTCAGCACAGCACAGAGGCAGCCGTTGTGAGGGTTCTCAATGATCCCCTTCTCACCAGAGACCACAGAGAGCGTTCCTTCAAGGTTCTGTTGGATTTATCATCTGTATTTGACACTGCTGAACACTGTGAATATTTGGAGTGCACTAGGTGTGTTGCTGGTATGGCTAGCACCATACTTTGCAGGATCTGATCCTTCCTTGATAATCATCATCAGTCAGTGGTTTGGGGGAATTGGGTATTCCCCCCTTGACACTGAATGCAGAGTCCTTCACGGTTCCATCTTTTTATTTTATTTTTTAATTTTTCAACTTTGTTTCACTCCCGTCACGGCTCCGAGGTCCTCTCTCAGGCATCCCATCCTTATCCTGCCTACCTGAGGATCCCTAAGCTGTGCCTCCTCTCTCCTTCGTCGCCGATGCCAGCACCCTCGGCTAACCCCGTCTGGGGTGGGTCGCCCCTCTCCTACTTGGGGCGCTCTTACTAGGCAGACTCCAGCATCGGATGAGGAGCGGGCCCAGGGAAACTGAAGGCCAGCCAGGGAAGTCTGGCGAGTGGCATGGGGGATAGGTGCTGTCGCCTGATCCCCGGAGCCGGTGTTTTCCTTTGTTCTAGTTATGCCCCCCGACGTGAGACGTGCAATGCCGCCCAGCCCGACGTAGGTGTTCCCACCCAAGTCAGAGAGGCAGCTGCCCGACTTCGCCCCGTACTGTATGAGCCCAAATGCATAGCAGTGCTGAGGGTATCCACCGGGGGCCGCTGCTGCACCAGGCTACCCCTTGATCTCTCCCCCGAGAGAGGAGAGCAGTCCCTCGGATGCTCAATCCTCTCTCCCCCCGCCGGCCCGGAGTCGTTCCCAAACCTGGGTCGCTGGCATGGCGCAAGGTGTGGCGTCCAGCGCCTCAACCCTCAGCGCCACCAGGCCGGCTCTTCATGGTTCCATCTCGCCCCTTTGTTTGCAGTGTTCCTGATTCCACTTGAATGAGGATACAAAAGTATAACATGGGTTTTCACTGGTACGCAGATGATACCTAGCTGTATCTTCCTTTAAACCCAATCAAGATGGGGGTTGGGGTGGGGCCAAAGGTCAACAGGAGTGGTTTACAAAGAAAGGCCGGCTTATCAGATGCTGCCAGCTGCAGTGTGCTAAACACCTTTTGTAGGCTGTCAGTTATCCTAGCAACCACAGTCGGCTACACTTACATCAACTGTCATGCATTTTCAAAAATGTGCATCTTCTCAACAGTTTAATTTCAGTTAATCTACATGGGTAGTAGTCACTATGCATCTGTCCAAAGGAACTCGGAATCAGAGCTAACATACTAAAATTCCAGCAGAATAGGCCCAACGGTCTTCGTGGTTCGTTGCTTGGTCAGCCCCCACCCTGGGTGTTGACCTTGCTGTCCCCTTGCCTTCTGGCTTCTCCTTCCCAGTTCCGGATATTCTTGCTGCATTGGATTTTGCTTCCTGAACCCTTCCCTGTACCTGTCCCACCCTCTTGAACCCCTCCACTGTCTCTGCCTCCACCAGCCCCCTAGGTAGTGCATTCCATGGCTCCACCACCTTCTCAGTGAAGTAGCACCTCCTCCTTTCTCCCTGAATCTTCCTCCAGCTTCCACCCATGCCCTCTAGTGGCCCCTTCCTCCTTCCTTCAAGCACCCTGACTGTTCCTCCCCTATTTACCCTCTTCATGTACCTGAAGACCTCTATCATGTCCCCCGGTCCTTCTCTCTTCCAATGTGTACATATTTAGCTCTTCGAGCCTCCTCATAGGTCCTGTCCCCAAGCCCCAAATCATTTTGGTTGCCCTCCTCTGACCCTCTCCAGGAGGTTAATGTCCTCTTAAGTGTGGCCTCCAAACTGCACGCAGTACTCCAGGTGCGGCCTCACCAAGCAGTTATACAGAGGAGTATCACTTCCTCCTTCTGAGGTGATCCCCAGTGATGCATCCCAGCATCCTGTTGGCCTTGGCTGCTGCCTCCTACAAGTCTCAGAGTTGTTCATCTTGACATCCACCACCACCCCCAGGTCCCTCTCAGCCATTGAGACTTGTAGTATTCCCCCAGGGTGTACACTTGGCCTGGGTTTCTGGCCCCCAGGTGGAGTACCTTGCATTTCCCTGCATTGAACCTCAGCTTCCACTTTCTAGACCATCTTTCCAGAGCCTCCAGGTCCCCCTGCAGGGCCACCCTCCCCTCCTCCCCATCCACCACCGCCCCCAGTTTCGAGTCATCTGCAAAGAGACTCATCTCACCCTGATTCCTGTCCTTATGTCAGATACGTAGGCGTTGAACAGAAGGGGCCCAAGGACTGATCCCTGTGGGACCCCACTAATGACCCTCCTTGGGGATGAGACTATCCCACCAACTACGACCCTCTGGGTCTGGTCCTGGAGACAATTGCCTATCCATCTGATCATCTGGTTTCCCACCCCCATTTCTCCTAGCTTATCCAGCAGGCCCACGTGAGGAACAGAGTCAAATGCCTTGCTGAAGTCTAGAAAGAGGACATCCACCGGTCTACCCAGGTCCAAGGCACTTGTCACCCAGTCATAGAACTCCACCAGGTTTGTCTGACACGATTTCCCTGGAATGAATCCATGCTGTCTATCGTCCAGGCACCCTGACTTATCCAGGTCCCCCCTAGCCTCTCCTTGACAATGCCCTCCATCACCTTGCCCACCACTGATGTCAGGCTGACAGGCCTGTAGTTCCCTGCCAGCTCCCTTGATCCCCCCTTGTGGATAGGCACTACATGCACCACCTTCCAGTCTTGGGGCACCCACCCTGTCCTCAGAGAGATGGTGAAAAGCTCTGCCAGGGTTTCGCTAGGACATCTGCAAGTTCCTTCAGCACTCTAGGATGTAATTTATCACCAGAAGAAGAACTTATAGCAATCTGTGCCATTTTATTACACAAATTCTCATTTCTCAGAGCTTTCCACTAGCTCCATCTCTAGGAACTTCAAACTGTTTCTTTTATCAGTTGTTGTTTTCTTTTATCTCAATGTTTGCCTTACTAAGTGGTATTGCCTGATTCAAATACAGGAGGATGTCTAGTATTATACATTATGAGGAATCCCAAAAAGGCAGTGACAAATGGTGTACATAGGAGGCAAGGCCAATAGCAACCCAGGCCTACCGCAGGAGATAAAACTGCTGGCAGCAACCATCAACAATGCCCTCTCTGTGGTGTGAGCACTGGAACAGCTGGTGACCACACTCAACCACAAAGTGAGTGACTTTCAGAGCTGCCTGTAGATCTGTGAGACATAATCAGAAGCAGCTTTGACGGAAGCGAGAGAGGCTGCTGGCGCTGCACAGAGGGCCTCATCTGCTACTGTGGGTCTCATAAAAGAAAATACATTTTAAAGGGAGGTCTTAGAGAACTTCTCCGGGGCTAATAATGCATATTTGCTGGACCTGCAAGAAGGACATAAAGAGATAATATTCAGATCATTGTGAGCAGATGGCTGGGACACAATTTAAAACTGAAGCCTGCCCTGGTAGTCTTTCATGTGTTCAGAATAATGCCACGGAGGAGCACAGACTCAGTTTCTGCACCAAGGACTCTTCTGGTGCTTCTGTTCACACTGATGTGATCTACAGATGGGTTCTGAAAGAACTCTTAAAACTGAAGGTGGACAAAGCAATGGGGCCTGATGGGATTCATCCCAGAATTCTACAAGAACTAAGGGTAGAACTAGTGACACCACTGACTACCATTTTTAACAAATCATGGGAGGATCGGGTGGTACCCGAGGACTGGAGGAGGGCAGATGTGATTCCCCTTCACAAAAGTGGGAGCAAGGCAGAAGCAGGAAACTACAGACCTGTTAGTTTAACCTCAGTGATAGGGAAAATGATGGAATCACTTCTGAAGGAAAGAATTGTCAATATCTAGAGGCCAGAGGGCACAGGACCCTAGGCAGCATGGATTCACAGCGGAAAGTCATGCCAGACAAATCTGATAGATTTCTTTGACTGGGTGACCAAAGTAGTAGATCAGGGAGGGGCTGTGGACATGGCCTACCTAGACTTTAGCAAGGCATTTGACACAGTCCCACCCAAAAGATTAATATACAAGTTAGCCAGCCTGGGAGTGGGTCCCAAGATGACAGCCTGGGTAAGAATTGGCTGGAGAATAGGACACAGAGAGTAATAGTAAATGGAGTCCACTCAGAAGAAAGGAGGGTTACTAGTGGGGTACCGTAGGGTTCAGTATTAGGACTGGTCCTCTTCAATGTCTTATAAGCCTACATTGCGGAAGGACTGAAGGAAAAGTATGTCTCTTGCAGATGACACTAAGATCTGCAACAGAGTTGATGCACAGAGTGGGGTGGAAAGGATGAGAAGGGACTTGGCAAGGTTAGAGGAATGGTCAAATGTATGGCAGCTTAGATTCAATGCTAAGAAGTGCAAGTAATGCACCTGGGAAACAAAACCCAGGGAAGAGTACACAATGGGGGTGAGATACTAACAACAACAAAATGGAGAGGGACCTGGGGGTAGTCATAGCAGATGATCTAAAGGTGGCAAGCAATGAGAGGGCAGCAAGGAGGGCTGGGGTTACTGGGATGCATAGGGAGAGGCATCACCAGTAGAAAACAGGAAGTTATTATCCTTCTGTACAGACAGCTGGTGAGACCCCATCTGAGTACTGTGTGCAGTTCTGGAGACCCAATCTCCGCAAAGACATAGACAGGATGGAAGCTGTCCAGAGGAGGGCACTCAAATGGTGCAGGGTCTGCAACGAAGACATATGAAGAGAGACTTAGGAGCTTAATATGTATAGCCTCGAGGAAAGGCGGAGAGGGGACATGATAGAAACTTTCAAGTACCTCAAGGGAATCAACAAAGTCCAAGAGGGTAGCATCTTTCAAAAAAGAGGTGTGCAAGAACAAGAGGGCACAATTTGAAGATAGAGGGGCGCGCTCAGAGGTAATTTAAGGAAGTATTTTTCACAGAGAGGGTTGTGGATGCATGGAACGCCTTCCGGAGGAGGTTGTGGAGTCAAAATCAGTGGTGGAATTCAAGCATGCATGGGACAGTCATAAGGCAATTCTAGGGTGTGGGGGTAAGAAGAAGTAGGCTGCTGGTTAACTAGGATCTGCAGCTTATCCAGTAGGTAGGGAAATGGGCAGACTGGGTGGGCCAAGCGGTCCTTATCTGCCGTCAAATTCTATGTTTCTATGTTTACAGATGTCCAGCACAAGGGGAGGAGTTAGACAAGGTACTGATGAAAGCCACTGGCAAGATGGCAGAAAAGGAGGAAGTGCTGCTGGTGGGGACAGTCTGCTGGATGAAGGTTGGAGCCCCACTGGTGCCTTCAGCTTGAAGCAGGAAAATCTTGGACTACCTGCAGGGGTGTTCTCAGCAACTAGTCAGTGAACCCACTGGTGATAGGGCAATACTGGACCTGGTACTCACCAACAGGGACAGTGTTGTAGATGATAGGTGGAGGGCCACCCGGGACCAGCTGATCACTATACAATGTGGGTCAATATAAGGACAGCTGCAGAACTGATCCACAAAAAGGCAAGGGTCCTGGATTTCAGGAGAGCAGATTTTAAAAGATGGGTGAATGCCACAGGGATGAACTGGCAGGAGTGACCTGGTGGGTGGAGGAACAGTGGGGAAACTAAAAAGGCCACAGTGAAGGCAGCAAACCTCTGCATCAAGCAAGGAAGCAAAAGAAAGAGGAAAAGAGACCACTACAGTTCTCAAAAGAGCTGGTGGAAAGGTAAAAGCTAAGAGGGCAGCATTCAGAAAATACAAGGAGACACAAAGGAGGAGGATAAGGAGGTATCGAGGGAACAGAGAGAGAGCAGTAAGAAGCACAAAGACTCAAACTGAAGAGAGAATAGCCAAGGCAGTAACAAAAGGGGACAAGACATTGTTTAGGTATGTAAGCTAAAAAGAAAGACCAGGGATGGGATTGTAAGGTTAAGAAGAGAAAGGGAGGACTATGGGGGGGCAGGAAAAGGCAGACATCTTAACCAAATACATTTGTTCTGTGTTCATAGAGGAAACATGCAGGGAGAGGACACAAAAATGTAACTGGAGCATTGGAAGCAGGGAGGTGGACACCAGTCTGTTTACAGAGGAGAGAGTCCTGAAGGGACTTGTAATTCTGAAAGTGGACAAAGCAATAGAGCCAGACGGGGTCCACCCAAGGGTACTGAGGGAGCTCAGGGAGGCACTGGCTGGAGCTCTGACAGCCCTATTTAACAGCTGATAGGGAATAGGAGTAATCCCAGAGGACTGGAGGAGGGCAGATGTAGTCCCACTTCACAAAAGTGGTAGCAGGGAAGAGGCTAGCAATTATAGGCCAGTCAGCGTGACCTTGGTGGCGGAAAAGTTAATGGAATCACCGATGGAAGAAAGGATTGTGCAATGCCTTGGATCCAATGGTGTTACAAGATCCAAGGCAGCATGGATTCATGGTGAGGGAGATCATGTCAAACAAATTTGATCGAAGTTCTTTGAATGAGTGACCAAGGATGTAGATCAGGTGGAGCAGTGGACAAAGCCTACCTAGATTTCAGTAACATGTTTGACAAAGCTCCACATAGGAGAATAGTAAGCATGTTGGGTAGCTTAGGCGTGGGTCCAAAGGTGGAAAACTGGGTAAGAAATTGGTTAAGGGATAGGCAACACAGGGTGGTGGTAAATGGAGTTCACTCAGAGGAAGGGACAGTGACCAGTGAGGTGCCTCAGGGATCAGTGCTGAGACCGGTCCTCTTTCATGTCTTAATAAGTGACACTGCAGAGGAGCTGGAAAGGAAGGAAGGTCTGCCTCTTTGCGGATGACACCAAACTCTGCAGTATGGTGGACAGTCTAGGGGTGTGTGGAAAGAATGAGCAGCGACCTGATAAAACTTGAGGAGTGGGCAATGGTATAGCAGCTGTGTTTCAATGCAAAAAAGTGCAAAATAATGCACTCGGGGTAGAAAAACCAGAGGCAGAGTACAAAATGGGGGGGAGGGTACTAGTGACCACCAAGCAGGAAAGAATGGGGCAATTCGTGGGGGATCTTGGGCTCTATGGTTCAGGGAAGGTAGGCACCTGATGAGAGGAAGCGAGGACATTGCTAAAGAGGCCCCGGCCACCACCGACCAAGCCTAGAGAAAAAGCTGCATTTAAATAAAAAACAAAAAAGCTGACCAATGAGGTCACCTCATTTAATTATTTCTGTTACTGGTGGCACAGATAGATTATTGCAAGAAAGACATGATATCAGATACCTGGGAACTGATCCCGGACCCCAGAATACCATCCTCTGAAGAATTTTTTTGTCAGCAAGACTAGTGAGTAGTGAGCGTCAAATGCTGGTGGGCTCCTACATCACAAGTAAATTGGAGTTTGTATCACTACTACATTTTTACTTCAGTCATTGAAGATCGTGAGGTGTGAGAAAGCGGGCTGGCAGCAGAGAGAGTGGACTGCTGCAGCAGATGGCTGAACCAGTGGATAGTAAGCGAGTGGAGAGCTAGTCGGGCAGGAGAAAAAAGACTGAAGCAGCAGAACATGCTGGTAAGCAAATGGGGAGAAAAAAAAAACATTAAACAATCAACAACCTGGTTATCTTAGCATTGTCTGTGTTGCCTCCAGTAGATTTCAATGAACGTGGGTCAATTAAAATGTAATTGTTTAACTTAAGCTTTCATACTGCGAGTTCAGTTTCTGGGAGGTGCAGTGAGCAGTATGCCCTGTAGAAAGCAGCACTTTAAATTGGATGGCTGCACGAGAGAGGAGGGGAGAACATGGCTTTCAGGAATGAGAGGCAAAGGATAAGGGAACGGACATAATGGCACAAGGATTTTGAGCATGTACTGCATCAAGGCTGGCAGAACTAGTTTTAGCCATGCATTAGACACTTTAGCGCACGGTTAACAGCCAAACACATTGCTCAAAATCCATTACCCATTTCATAAATAGGAATTATAATAGATATACTGCAACTATTTGCAAGATGAAAGTTATTACAAGCCTGCTGTCCCTAGTAGGCATAAAGGGATTCTCAATGCTTCCTAAAGGATGCGTACCACTGTCTCATAGAGGCCAACATCTTTTCCATCCTGAGTGCCTGCATTATTTCAGTAAGCCATTCCTGAAAGGAAGGCATGGTCTTGGTCTATCTAGTGCCTCGATATTCTAACAGCCATGGTCACCAGGGTGACTTGATGCTTCTTAGTGTCCATGAGTGTTTTCATCCCTAACCCGAGACATTTCTCTGGGATGAATATGTCTGCTGGACCAAGCATAGGGTCTACTGCTTGTTGTACCTGTTGCCATAGGGGTTGTGCTTTGGAACATTCCCAAAGAATTAGGACTTAAAGAGGGAATTGGATCAGGGTGGAGTCGTAGATATGGACTACCCAGATTTCAGTAAGGTCTTCCACACTGTTCCACATAGAAGACTCATAAACAAGCTGGGCAGCCTGGGAGTTGGTGCAAAGGTTGAAAATTGGGTAAGAAGTTGGTTAGGGGATAGGAGACAGAGGGTGGTGGTAAACAGAGTTCATTCCAAGGAAGGGCGGGTGACCAGCAGGGTACCACAAGGATCAGTACTGGGACCGGTCCTCTTCAATGTCTTTATTAGCGACACTGCAGAAGGGCTAGAAGGGAAGGTATGCTTTTTTTGCAGATGACACAAAGATCTGCAATAGCGTAGACACTCGGGGGGAGCAGTTAATACAGATCTGAGATAGTTTAAGGAGTGATCAAAAGTGTGGCAACTAAGACTCAATGCGAAGAAATGCAAAATCATGCACTTAGGGCACAGAAACCCAGAGGCGGAGTACAAGATTAAGAGGGTGGTACTGACAACCACCAAGCATGAAACTGACCTGAGAGCAGTCATTTCTGACGACCTAATGGTGGCCAAACAGTATGACACGGCAGTGGAGAGAGCTAGTGGGATGCTAGTGTGTATAGGTAGGGGAACACCAGCAGACAGAACGAGGTAGTTATACCTCTGTATAAAAACATTAGTGAGACCTCACCTAGAGTACTGTGTTCAGTTCTGGAGACCACATCTTTGACAGGACAGAGAAAATAGAGGTGGTCCAGAGGAGGGCAACTAAAATGGTGCTGGGCCTCCATCAAAAGCCCTATGAGGAGAGGCTAAAGGACCTCAATATGTATGCCCTGGAAGAAAGGAAGGAGAGGAGTGATATGATAGACTTTCAAATACCTCACGGGTATAAATAAGGTACAAGAGGGAAGCATTTTTCAGAAAAAAAGATGCTCAAGAACAAGGGGCGATACTATGAAGCTGGAGGGGAGTAGATTCAGGGTAAACATGAGGAAGTATGTCTTCACAGAAAGAGTGGTGGATGCCTGGAAGAGCCTCCCAGAGGAGGAGGTTGGAGCTAAAACTGTAAAGGAATTCAAGTGCATAGGATAGGCAGAACAGAAATGAATTGGTTTGGAATGGGAGGGTAAAGACTGAGAACAAATAGGATCTGCAGTATTATAGTAGGTAGGGAAAATGGGCAGACTAGGTGGGCCAAGCGGTCCTTATCTGCCAACAATTTCTATGTTTCTATGTAATGTATTTCAGAGTGCCAGGAGCAGCTTCACACCTTAAACACTGGTGAGTCTAGGACATGCCATGTATGGAGCTTCTCTGGCGTATGGTACATGTTTTGAAGTATTTTAGTTTGCATCAATATGTAGTGGCTATTTTCACATACTTATTACTTATGGGTATTAGACCAGCTCTTGCCCCAGGCTTCGTGTAAAGCTTCCCAAGCAAGGGCCACTTGCTGGCATTTTGCAGGGGACCCAAATCTGTGTGGCAGCAGGGTTTGAAATGGCACCACACAAAAGGAAATAGCATGGAGCATAGACGCCTTGTTGAAGTTGACGTAGCACTGGGGTTCCCTAAGGCATAAAGGACACTGTACCAATGAGTTCAATAGCTGCATGTCTAACCTAGAGAAAAAATATCTCTGTAGTGGGAAGATGGAATTCTGCTTGCATCCGGGCATAAGTTGCCCACTTGCCTTCCACAATGATATGCTCCAGGTTAGTGATGCCCCTATCTTGTCACTGCTGCTTAAAAGCAGGTTTACCTCCTATGCGGAAATCATTCTTGAGCCATGATGCTTGTGATGTGACTGATTCCAGGGTAGTCTTCATTAGTCTGGATGACTAGGCATAAATGTATAGGGATGTGGCAATGGGGGTATGTCATAAAAGTTTAGGTAATGCCTTAACCCTGGTGTGAAAAAGAGAAGGTAACCCAATGCCATGTTGTTTGCAGACTGGCTCTTCTGTTTCTAGCCACTGTGGGCGATACTGCTCCACAAGAGTTAAGTACTGGTTTCCCCTATTTAAAGTACTTGGTACCCTGGGCTGCATGATAATAAATCAGGATATCAGGTAGGCTGGGGCCCCCACTTGCTTTGAGGCTGCCAGCTTGGTATTGGTCTCCGGGAATGCTTGCCTTGCCAAAGAAAAGAAGAAATAATACACAGGGATTGAAACCATTGTAATGGGAGTCATACTTACAGGATGAAGATGTCTGGGAAGAATATTCATTGTAATGATACCTACACTGCCCCAGAGAGTGACAGGGAGGGAAGACTAGTGGTGTAGGTCTTATCTGATCCTTGTTAAGAGAGACATGAGATTACCCATCAAACCACAATACCAGACAACGGGACTTTTGCTGAGCTACGATTAGCTTGGCCCACTACTTTGATATTGTATCTGGGCATACATCTTTCTACCTCTGGTAGTCAAATGATTAAGGATAAACTACAGTTTGGGAAATATTCAGTTTGTACGTGGATATTTTACCAAACTCTTCCACTTCTCTCAGAACTTCAGGAATGGACACCTTTCGGTTTTGAACATGCAAGAAGATATCCGCGTACGAGGACATTTTATATTGTTTTTCCCCAAATGGAATTCCCTATATCTTTCTGTTAAGGTTCAGCCTAATGGCCAGGGTTCCAAATATAAATTACACTGGACGAGGAGAAGCCAGACGACAGCACCTTCTTACAATGAATTTTTGTGTAAGGCTGCGAATAAAGTAACCTAACCTATTGGATACATTCAAGTGGCAGGCCAAAATATTTCAAAACACTAAATAAGTACTCCCAAGAAACCCGATAAAAGGCTTTTTCTGCATCAAGGGAGGCCAGAGCCATGGGGTTCTCTGCCCCCTGGATGCAAAAACAATATGGAGGAGTTTTCTTAAATGATCAGAGGATACCTGTCCCCCCACAAAGCCCACCTGCTCCAGGCCCAACAGGGAGACCAAAACCTTTTGCAGCCTCATGGCCAAAAAGATGCTCAAGAACAAGGGGCCACCTCTCGCTTCGCTGGCGGCCCGGGTTTGGGAACGGACTCGGGCGGCCGGGGGTCGGTGGGGAGAGGGAGGATCGAGCGTCCCAACGGATGCTCTCCTCCCTCAGGGGTGGGTAACCAAGAACACTTAGGCGTTCTGCATCCTTCCATAGCCAGTGGAAGCACCGGCAGAGGGAAGGGATGGGCTGGCTTTCGCTCACGGAGCGAGGAGAGGGGCGTCACAGTGCCTGAGGGTTGACGTGCGTCAGCACGCGCCACCGCTGGACGTACGTCCCCAGCGCTGACGCCTCAGGGGAGTGGGACAAAGGAGAAAATGGAAAAATCCTCCGCAGCCCTAGATGAAGGCTCCAGTACCACCCAGGGCCACCTACAGGACAGACCCCACTGTGCGAGGAGAAGATGAGGAGGCACTCTAGGGGCAGATCCCAAGGTAGGCGACTTGGGGGACATGAGCGGACTTGAATGAGTGGGCACTGGAGGTAGGCAGGAGGATAAAAGAAGAAAACAAAAAAGAACAAGGGCGATACTATGAAGCTGGAGGGGAGTAGATTCAGGGTAAACATGAGGAAGTATGTCTTCACAGAAAGAGTGGTGGATGCTCTGAAGAGCCTCCCAGAGGAGGGGTCAGAGCAAAAACTGTAACGGTATTCAAGAGTGCATGGAAAGGCATAACAGAAATGAATGGGTTTGAAATGGAGGGTAAACACGGAGAATAAATAGGATCTGCAGTATTATAGTAGGTGGAAAATGGGCAGACTAGTGGGCCAAGTGGTCCTTTCTGCCAACAATTTCTATGTTTCTATGTAATGTATTTCAGAGTGCCTGGGGCAGCTTCACACCTCAAACACTGGTGAGTCTAGGACATGCCATGTATGGAGCTTCTCTGGCATATGGTACATGTTTTGAAGTATTTTAGTTTGCATCAATATGTAGTGGCCATTTTCACATACTTTTTTTTTTTTTAATCATTCTGTTTATTCGCCTTACTGTCCCCGCCCTCCACTCAATCAGATCCCCTCATGCCTTGCTGCATCTCTCCCTTATTGCCCTGAAGTCTGCTCCTTAGAGTGCAACCGATCACTTGTGAAATCCTCTTAATACTCCCAGATAACCCCTGGGCAGGGGAGGAAAGGTCTCCCTTACCTTTCCCCAAACCACGTAGAGCGGTGGTGCACACTGGAGTCTGCCCCCGATTACAACTCTGGGGATGCGCTGTCGGCTTCTGGAGGGGTTGTCACCTAGGAGTGATGGAGTCCATTTTCCATTTTTCTAGTGCCCCATAGTCGTCGGCACTCGGAGAGAGCTAATTGGAAGGTGTGTGTCAGGACACAGCTCCTCCCAGGGCTCTCGGCTGATGTCTGTCCCTTCCATCGTTTGTCACCAACTGCACTGCCAAGCCCAGGTTCACCCGGGAGAGGGCAGTATTGCAGCGGGACTAGCACTAAACCCTCCCCAGAGAGGGGGAGCTACCTCAGGGTGCTCAATCCCTCTCTCCCCCTGCTGACCCCCGGTGGCCCGAGTCTGTTCCCAAACCCAGATCGTCGGCGTGGAGCGAGGTCATCCAGTGCTTCAACCCTCAGTGCCACTGGGCTGGCCTATTTTCACATACTTATTACTTATGGGTATTAGACCAGCTCTTGCCACAAATTTTGTTTAAAGCTTCCCAAGCAAGGGCCACTTGCCAGCATTTTGCAGGGGACCCAAATCTGTGTGGCAGCAGGGTTCGAATGGCACCATACAGGGTGGCCATTTTGTGTCAGGTAAACAATGGATAGTTCGGACTTCATGGAGCTATTGGAGGTAATAAGTTAAATGATCAGAGGATATGTGTCCCCCCCCAAAGCTCACCTGCTCCAGGCCCAACAGGGAGACCGAAACCTTTTGCAGCCTTGTGGCCAGCAGTTTAGCTAAGATTTTCAGGTCTATATTCAATAAGGAAATAGGCCTATTCTTTTGAACTAGGGTAGGGTCTTTGCCCGGCCTGGCCAAGACAGAGATAGTGGCCTGCTGGAGGACAGCATCTAGGGTTTGAGTTTCATAGGCTTCTAGGTAAATATCCAGAAGTGGGCCAGAGAGTTTGTCAATGAGGGCTTTATAAAAATTAATCGAGAAGCCATCTGGGGCAGGGCTTTATCCAGGGACATTGAGTTAATGGCTTGTTGTATTTTCCAGGGTAGATATGGGAAGTTTAAGAGTAGCCTGTTGTATCTGAGAGAGGCTGGGGAGTGGGATGGAGTTTAGATAGTCTTCTACCTGCTGGAGAGAACAACCTGAGTCTCCCAGGTTGTACAACTTAGAACAGTATTCCTGAAAGATTTGGGCAAAACAACTGGGGTCTGTGATGATTTGCTCAGTGCTGGGATCAATAATTGATTTGATTGTCCTTAGTGTCTCTTGCTCTTTGAGCCATAGGGCCAAATGTTTCCCAGCTTTTTTCCCCTCAGAGATGGTGTGTTTTAGCATCGAACAGAGCCAGTTCAGCCTTTTTCTCTATTTAGCTCATAATGTAGTTCTCTAAGAATACCCAACTCACATCTGGTGGAGATATCCGAGGTACTTTATAGAGCTCTCTCTAAAGCCCTAATCTGGGTGAGGAGGGCGGTAGCCTTCTCCTGACTTAGATTTTTTTCCTTTTGGCAGAGACACGAATGATGCCCCCCCAATATGGTACACATAAAGGCATTCCACAGAGTAGCAGCTTGTGGGATTGAACCTCTGCTGTCATGGAAAAACTATGCTGCAAAGACTTTCAGGGACTTTTAAGATTTCAGGGTCTATAAGGATATTATTATTCAGTTCCCAGGTTCTGTCCACCTCAGCCGTGATGTCTTAGCTGAAGGTTAGCTGCTCCAGGGCATGGTCAGAGATGACCTGGGAATAATCTCCACAGAATGGAGGCCAGGGATTAGTCAGACTAATCAAAAAAGTATATTCTGGAGTTAGTGCCACATAGGGTGTGGAAAAGAAGGTGTATTCTTTTTGGGTGGGGGAAAAAAGAGCCTCCAGGGGTTCATACAGTGAAGGGAATCTTGTACCTCCCTCAGCGCTCTGTAGTCAGGGCACAGACCTTTCCTTTGTGCATGAGATCTATCAAGGTCCATGTCCATGACAGTATTCTAATCCCTTCCCAGGATAAAGAGGCAGGAGGACCAGTCTTCCAGATGGGTTAGCAAAGAGGTAAAAAAGGCTGGGTTGCTACTGTTAGGGACATAACTATTAGCAAGGGCTACAGGGGATCTGTCCAATCTACCCTTCACTATGATATAATGGCCCTGTGGGTCAGCTCATGACTGCCTGCATTTGAAAAAGGTGTATTTCTGGCTTTCAAAACAGCCACCCTGCTCGTTTGGAGTGAAGGCCCTCCTCAAATATCTGTCCAACCCAGCTCTTCTTTTTAAAACTTTCTTTTATTTATGTATATTTTCTTTTTCCATACCCCATCCCATGGAGACCACATTTACAAACAAAAGTATAAGAGTGACAAATTTTCCAGGTACATGATGGTTCTGAGAGGATACCGTGTCGCATTAATTATACATTCATCATCAATCTGTGTGAGGGTATATTTCTTCCTAATACATACTTTTCTCTCTCCTTTTCAGTACGACATATCTTTAATTTGCATATTCCTTTGTCTGCGCTCTGTCATAGTTTAAACTGTAGCCCAAGGACCTCAGCTTCCCAAGGGTACAATCAAATCCCTCAGATGTTAAATATTTTAGATTTTAAGGAATAAAATTCCAGGGTCCATTTACCATATAAAGCACCCATCTTCTCCAAATCAACTCAAATTTGGTGAGCTTCTTATTAAGTAAGGCTGTGAGTGCCTCTAATCTATATAGTTTGATCATTATGTCATGCCACCCCTGGATGTTAATCTCCTTCTGAGAAAGCCAATTTTTTGTAATTATTTTTTGTGCTGCTAGGCATGCCATTTTTAAGAATTTACCTGTGTTAGGATCCCTGCATCCCCTGGGATAATCCATAAAGAAAAAAAGGGAAGGGGTGAGTTGTAAATTCGGATCAATTATACTCTGTAAGGTCTGCTGTAGGTCCTTTAGAAAACTTTGGACTTTTGGGCAACTCCAGAATATATGACCCATCGTTGCTGGGGAATATCCGCACTTCCTCCAACACCTTGAAGCTTCCTCCCCTTGATATTTCCCTTGAATCGCAGGGGTCTTAAAAAATCTCACTAACATTTTCCAAGCAAACTCCTTCCAACTGACCGCCGAAGTCCCCCACTGTGTTCTTTGTAGTGCCCATTTCCATTGCTCTTCTTGTATCCTAATACCCAAATCCCTCTCCCAGGTCTCTTTGGTACTCTGAATAGTATCTCCTTTCCAATTGATAAGAGCTGTGTATATAATTGAAATTATATGCTCCTTAGGCGGTTTGCCCTCTATAGCTGATTTTAATATTTTCGCAATCTGAGGGGGAGGACCTAATCCCGGGGGCAACTGTGCCTGCAGCGATCTAATATATGCTCTTATCTGGAAGTATCTGAATCTATCTTTCCATGATATATCATATCTGACAACTAAAGTCTGAAAGTCCAAAATCTCATCCCCCTCCAAGAAATGCCATATTAAGTGCAATTTTTTCTCTTCCCATTTTTTGAAACCCTTGTCCCACTTGACTGGGGTGAAGGATGTCAGGTAGGGCACTGGCAGCATTAGGTACCTCCATCCTTTGGCCTTTGAGTCTAAGAGGATGTTATACCAACTGTTTAGGTGGCTTCCGATGCGGGTTTCTCTCCTCCCTAGGTCTCTAGCCTCTCTTTGTGAGAGCAGGGCCAGGTTGAGATCCTCCAGGCCTCCTCCCCATCTCTATATCCTTCCATCTAGCCTCATATGTTTGATCCAACCAATACATGACAGTTCTAAGTTGGGCTGCTTGGTGGTATAGTTTCAAATTAGGAAGGGCAAGGCTCTCCTCCTTGGAGTCTGGAGCACCGAGAGGCTGAACTCTTGGCTTCTGCTGGCCCCACAAAGCGAGAAATTCTCCCATGCAATGCCATAAAGAAGGAGTCTGGGACAGTGATGGGTAGTGTTTGGGTTAAATATAAGAATCTGGGAAGCAATACCATTTTAACTGCCTCCACTCTTTGCACTAAGGGGATAGGGTCGGAGCCCATCTCTCCAGCTCTGACCTAAGCTTGTCTAAGGTTGCTAAATTAGTGCATACAAATGTCCTACCTCAGAACTAAGAAGGACCCCCAAGTACCTAATGTATTGCGGTCCCATTTAAATGGGAATGACTCCATCAAATTCACTGAGGGTGTATAATGGACCTTCAATACTTCAGTTTTAGTAGTATTTAGCTTATACCCTGCTAATTCACTAAATTCTGTTAGGCAATTCCACAGCGTCCCATTGAACGCTTGGGATCTGACAAATAGATGAGTAGGTCATCCGCATATAACGCAAGCTTATGTGTTTCATCCCTTGTCTCCCAACCCCTCACCTCTCTCTCCTGGCGTATTCTCTGGGCTAGTGGTTCCAAGTAGAGGGCGAACAGAAGGGGCGAGAGGGGACAACCCTGCCTCGTGCCTCTATGCAGCTGGAAGGGGGCGGATACCTGCCCGTTTATTTTAACATAGGCCTTCGTTTTGTATATATGTTTTCAATAGCTTTAATCATTGAGTCCGGGAAACCAAATCTAGCAAGGGTCAGACTTAGGAACCTCCATTCTACCCGATCAAACGCCTTCTTCGTCAGATCTAAGCTCATCAGCAGGAACGGGAGCCTGACCTAGTAGCATGATGCAGTATGTGCAAGGTTCTTTAATATTATCTTGTGTCTGTCTCCCTAGTATGAATCCAGTTTGATCCAACGCTACCAGTTCAGGCATTACTTTTTCCATACGCCTAGCTAGTATGGCTGTATATACTTATAGTCAATGTTCAGCACCGATATAGGCCTAAACGATTTACATTGTGTGATGTCTATTCCTGGTTTTGGAATACTTGAAATGACGGCAAAATTCCAACTGTCTGGAAGAGGTTCCCCACTGTATCTCTCTACATGTCTCTAATAACTGAGAGCTAATCTTCTCTCTGAAAAATTTAAAGAATTCTGGGGTGTATCCATCTGACCTGGTGATTTTTAGATTTAAGTTTCTTGATTGCATTATCTATCTCTGCCAACTCAATGGGCCTTTCCAATACCTCTCTCACTTCCTGTGTTAAGCTTGGCAGGTTAAGCCTCCTTAAATAATCTTTGGATCTCTAACTCAATTGGGCTTCTATCTGATGTATATAACGACTGGTAAAACCTGTTAAAACAGTTTAATACCTTTTCCGGACCTCTCATCATTTTCCCTGAGACAGGATCTCTAATCTGGGTAATAGTATTTTGTGCGGTCTGTTGTCTCAGCCTATGGGCCAAGAGGCGTGTGGCTCTTGGGCCTACCTCGTAGTATTTCTGGTGAACTTGTTGTAGCGCCTGTTCAGTTCTGATGTCAATCAGCTTCTGAATTTTTTGTTTAATTTCTTTTATGTTTGTGTAGACTGTCTCATCACCGGCTGCGTGCTGTCTTTGCAATTCTAGCAATTGTGTTTGCAGCTTCTCCATCTGCTGAGTTTGCTGTCTCTTAAAGTACGCCGCATATTTGATACAATCCCCTCTAAAAAACTGTTTTTATTGTGTCCCAGAGAATACCTTTTGAGACTTCAGGTGTTTCATTCTCTCTAACTATTTGTTCCAATCTGGATTTAGCCATGTCCGTGAATTCCTTCAAATTCAACATATAGTTGTTAAATTTCCACAGGGTCTGACCTCTTTTCCTATTCCATTCCATTTCCATCAGGATCATAGAATGGTCCGAGAGTGTAGAAGGATGTGCCTACAGCTAGTCACTAAGTTTTGTGTTCTCCGATATTAAAATATAGTCTATTCGTGTGTATGACCCATGCGGTAAGAAAAATGTGTGTATTCTTCTCCTGGGTTCTCTCCTCTCCAGGTGTCTACCCAAAAGGCCTTTCTCAAATGGGCCTTTATCTCTTTACTAGTGGGATTCTGCCTAAAATTGTCCTTCCTAGAGGTGTCTATTTGTGTCCAGATTTGATTTAGGTCCCTCCTATGATTAGCCTTCCTTCTGCAATCCACTATTTTCGGTAGGACCCTGGTGACCTCCCTCGTTGTCCCGGTGGAAGACAGAGAGACACCAGTAACATCTCTCCCTCAAATTCCCCCACCAGTATCACTCAAACGTTCCTCCGGTCTGCATAGGTGGAAGTCGACCGAACTGATATTTTTGGGCACCAGGATGGCTACCTCCTTTTTTCCCTTATATGCCACCGCCGCTATCTGACTAAAGCCCAGCTTCTGCAGTTTCTGTGCTCCTCCTACTTAAATGCTTCTTGGAGAAGTACAAAGGAGGGCCTCAGCCTCTTTATGTCTGTCAGAACCTTATACCTCTTAATCGGGTTATTCAAACCATTAACATTCTGAGAAAGTACCCTTAACATAGTTTTATCAATCATTTTGGTATATATATATACTTGCCTTATACTGAAGCCCCCCTGTTGCATCATGACATTTTACCCCCCTTGTCGCTTTCTCAACTAAAAAAAACATTTGTCTCTCACTTAATCTTACACAGAAAAAAGAAGGTATACATGGCACCTCCCATCCCTCAGACAAAATTGTGTGTGTGTCTCCAACCTTATTAAACAATGCCCCTTCATTGGCCCCCGTACAGGGCCTTAGAAACAACCCCTTCAGCCACCCCCTCCCCCCCAAACTATGTACAAAGTGACCTCCAAGGTAGGGGGACAATTTCTCGTGTCCCCTACTGACTCGGGAAGCTAATACCCGAGTTAGAGGAAGGGAGATCAAGACCCTATCTCGTTCCTCTTGGACCTTAAAATCAGGTCCTGGCCTGCTGTTTTGGCCTGTCCTCATCAAAAGTTCCCCTGCGCCTCCAAGATTGGTCATGATATTAGCCATCGACCCCACATTCAAGGAGGCTGCCCATATCATCCAGCTCAGAAAAAAGAACATCCGAGCGGGAGGTCTAATCATGAATCCCTCGAAAGAGACACCCCCTTCACCCACCAGCTCATAAAACAGGTGCATTACTTTGAGTCGAAGCAAATCCTTTGCTTCCCATATCCCTCTCCCATGTTTGCTCCGCAACTGAGCCACTCGCCTGACAAACTGTGAGAGGAAAAAAAAAAAAAAACACCAGCCCCCACCCTCCCTTTATTTTACCCTTGCCTCCTTTCCTTTCCCTCTCTTTAAAAGAGAGAAAAAAATCACATAACAGAAGAATTATGTCCATATAGAGTCCCAGTAGAATGAAATAAAAGGCTTCACGACTTAGTGGGCTACTAGTCCTGATTTCAAGTGTCCCAAAAGTTTATATCGTAGTAGATTGTCCAAAGTGTCCCAAGACCTTAATATTCCTTCATATGTGGATCTGGCTGATAGCCCATCTAAGAAAAGGCTAATGTTCGTTATACAGTACCCCCCCATATGGGGGGGGGGAGGTTCATGATTTCCTGTTCTTCTTCTGTTCTTCACCCCACCTCCTGCCGTCCTCCATTCTCTTCTCTCTCCTCCGGTTGTTTCTCTGTGCTCCTCGTGTGTGTTAAATTATGAAGCAGCCTTTTAATCTCATTCATAGTGTGCGATGATGACGTCTCTCCCAGCGGTCTATTGCCCTTCTTTGTAGATAATTTCCACTGAGCCTGGTATGAGGCCTGAGTGTCCTTTGGTTTCTCATCAGTTGCACTTCATGCCCTTATTTTTCATTGCTTGATATGCTTCCTCCAAAGTTTGATACAGTTCAGTACCCGACTCCCAGAACACCCTGAGGCGGGAGGGGTAGGGGGTCTGAAAACGAACTCCCAACTGTCTCAATTTCTGTAATATTGGCGTGTAGGCCAGTCTCTGTTGTTGTATGGAGGGTGGGTAATCCTGATCAAAAAATAACCTTGCCCCTTTATATTCCACTGTGTGTTGTCTCCATGCCATTCTCAAAATATGCTCCTTGTCCCTGTAACTGGAGAATTTTGCAATAATAGATCTAGGCCTCGCCTTCTCCGAGGTGGGCTTAGGCACTAGGGCCCTGTGTGCTCTCTCGATTCTGAAATTAAAGGCTTGTGGCAGATCTAATACATTTCTCAGCATTTCTTCTATAAACTCACACATGTTTCCGGATTCAGTTTTTTCTGGTAAGCCATATATTCTTAAATTGTCTCTTCGCGATCTGGCTTCGAGGTCTAAACATTTGGATCTGAAAAATTCCTGTTGTTGAATAATTTTCTCGATTGTACTCGATAGGCCCACCAAATCGTCCTCTGCTGTGGATACTCTCTCCTCGATGGTTGCTATGCGATTCTCCAGTTTGAGTAGGTCGTTATGTATTTGCTCCAACCCTCGCTTAGTGTCCGATCTTGATTGTTTAATTTCTCTGAGTAATATTTCAAATCTGGAACGAGAAAGAGCTTCTAGCTCTGATTCAGTGTCTGCTCCTCGCTGTACTGCTGGTGAAGCCTCCCGCTTAATCAATAACTCAGACTCATGCTGCAGACGCTATGAATTTCCTCATTTTAGCTTAGCGATCTCTTCCCTGCTTTGCCTCCACTGTGTGTTTTGTGCATATTTCACCCAAAAAAATGCTGTTTGGGTCTGTGTGGAGTCGTTTCTTGCTGGGAGGTGAGAGGAGCTCTTGGTTTAAGCTGCCATGCTTTCGATGACGTCACCGGAAGTCTCCCAACCCAGCGTCTTCTAAGGAAAATCACGTGGCTCACAGAGGTGAGTCTCAAATTGGTCAGAATTTGCATTCGTTTCTGTGAGGAGCTGGCCCCTTTAACATTCCAGGTAACAATTTTTACCCAGTTAGTCATCATTTGTTAGGGCAAGGGCATCTGCGCATGAGACATGGTTTGAGAAAAGAAAAGCACAAAAGAGAGTCATAGAAGGGTAGTATGCACAGAGATCTGCAGGTCTTAAAACCTATCTGGTCACTCCACGGAGTACCTCCCACCCTCCAACCTCCCATACTTAGCAACAAAAATACATAAAACACATCAAACGCAGTAAACCCCCCACCCCACCCCAATGCCAAGACGTAAAACAGCATCTCCCCCGGTGTGTGGCTATCCTAGCCAGAACGTGGCCTGAACCACATCTCTAGGATCGGGGATATCCCTTCTGTAGCTAGGAGATGTGTGGTGCAAAAAGGAAAGCAGGTATTCCACCTGCCTGCACACCCCTTCTCACCAACTGGTGTAGATCCTCTGAGCACTATCCCACCCAAGGCCAGGGACCAGCAGCACTGCCGGGATATATAACATGACTAACCCCATCAAACACAGACATTAACTACAGAGCAAGAAAACCTGAACAGCAATTAAAAACAGTAACACAATAAAGTCCAAAGTTAATTTCTGTAAAGAGCAGTTATGTAAACTAAGGTGGAGAATAACAACATGTTCCTGAAAATTTCAAGCAACACTGAACAAAGCCTGATGCATAACTAGAATAAAGGCCTATAATTGGGCTGTAAACAAACATGGTGTGGTAAACATTCTAAGAGTGAGACTGTCCTGGTCAACCCCAGTAGAGGTAGAGTGCACTGGCCAGAGAGCACTCGATACTGAAACCAGGTGGTGTCAAATTGGGTGATCACAGAGTACCTGAGGCTGGGGATCCAATCCCTGCTGACACGTCCAGAGATCCAACAGGATGTACATCAGCTGCAGGAGAGGACCATCACAGTTGCCAGTCCAGCCAACAGCGAGATTTATCATGGGGCCAGATCCAGGCCAGAGTCTAGGAGTAGCTGGTGATCAGCTGAGAGCACAGAGCCTGGAGGAGACATTGCAAGTGAGCCATGCTGGAGAGCTGCCCCAGGGGATTGCTTCTGTATTCCATGTCCATCTGTTCACCACAGTGGTATTCCAGAAGATATGCCATGATCATGTGCAGTGTATCCATCCCAGCATAAACAGACCTCTGAGGTGGAGTCATCACAGCCCTGCTTATCTATAGTGGGTCATGAGGCAGAAAAGATGGCTCCCCATGCACCATGTTGAGCAAACTAGTGATGCAGGTAGTTGAGCAAATGCTGCGCTCAGTTGCCCTCACAATACATCTGTGATAGAGTAGGTTGCTTACCATACAGTTCTCACCTTGGGAGTGAGCTACATTAGCCAAACAAAGTTTACAAAAGCTAATTCAAGCACACTCTAACATTTGGTCCCTTCTGAGACCCTAACAGCAAATGTCCAAAAGCACAAACTGAAAACTGACCTCTAACATAGCTAGAGCTGTAGTGAGCTTCACTGTTCCATGGCAGTTGCTGGTGGTGATTTCTGCCTACCCTGGAACAGTTGGAGAAGGACTGCTGGCAGTTGCTAGGTGCCTGCAGCTGTAGAATCACAAGCATGTGTGCGTGTTGGGAGTTGAATGATCAGACAGGCTGGAAAGGCTGCAGAATTTTATGTGGCTAGCATGTAGTTTTGCCTTAATATCTCAACAGGCCTTCTGTTTGTCTCGCATAGACTGGCTTAGATCACTGAAGATAATATCTAGCCTCCTTCCTGTAGAGTGCCGGGTCGTTCCTCACGGCCTGCTGAATCTTGAGCTTGTTCCGACAGTTCAGCAGTTTTCAGATCAGAGCCCTCGGAATTCTCTTTTTGGGCATCAGTTGCAAAGCCCTGTGTGCCCTCTCAATGATGTAAGAGATGCGTGGTGTGGGTTCCTGCCAGCTGTAGGAAAGGTTGACTTCTGAGCCTGCCAGGTCTTTCATTTTAGCCAGCTCAGGGATGCCTACAAAGAGCAGGATGCTGTGCCTGCTCCTGTTTTCTTGATCATCTATTTTTCTTCCAGGAGAGCAACTTGCTTATGCAGGGCCACCACCTCGTGTTCTTCATGAGCTGCCCCATTCACCAGTGAACTTATTCATGCTTCCACATCCCCTGCTCATTGAGCCAGGGTGTCAAGGCAGGCTTTGACCACTTTCAAATCTTTGGTGCTGGCAGTGATCATTGCCTTGACGGAGGTAAGCTCATTTAAGAATCTCTCCAACAGCAATGTTTGCTCTGATGGCTCCAGTGAAGCGAGTGGGGAAGAGTCAGATTTGGAGCGCTTCAGAGCTTGAGAGTGGGCTGGAAGCAGCAGCGGTTGGGAGGCCTTCAACTCCAGGTTCCTTCTGCTGATGATCCATACTGCTAAGATTATAACTGCGAGTACCCAGAAGAAAAGCTGTGCAGGATAGACAGTTTGAGCTGGGTTCGGTGTCCAATTAAGCAAAATCTGAATTTTTTAGCACTGTTGGATCTGGAGTTTGCTCAGTGCATGACCGCTCTCATCAGATGCATCATCAGATGTCCCCCCTTTTTTCCCCCATGCAAACCACATACAGCATATAACAGCACCCTGCCAGTGTTTACCAGTGTCTGACAGTGTAAGCACAAGTTCAGTGCTGCTGAAACATAAGAACATACGAACACATGAACATACGAAGAAGCCAGCCGAATAAGGCCATTTGGTCTATCAAGTCTGCTCGTATTGCAGGGTCTTCAGCTTACGCTACTGACCCTGTCCCAGCCCATGTGAAAGCAAAATCATACACAGGACATGCAACAAGGGGGTATGTATAAACTCAAGGCCCTCGGGGGTCCCACCTCTCCTTTACCTGTCTGAGGGGGGTGGGTTCCTATGGCTGCGGGCAACCTAAGTACGCTTATAAAATGAAGTAGTGCATCCTACTGGGGTAGAAATAGGAATCCCTAGATGATGCAATGATCAACCCCCATCCCCTATAAGAAATACAGTTCCCCCTCCCACACAATAATACGTTCCCCAAACAGAAACTGTGACCCTGAAAAGAAACTGAAAATATAGCACACTGAATTTAAGATGCAATAAACAAGACATTTATTTATTTGGGATGGGGGGGGGGACAGAACAAGGAGCAGCAAGGGAAAGCGGAATCAGAAGGAATTATTCTGTGCAGGTATTATAACGTTTTACTGTAACGAGCTCCCAGACCCCCCAAAGAGTCCTGTAACCCTCACACACTGGTACACCCAGCTTTTCTCCAAAGGCCTTATGAGAGAACTTTCCACTAGTCGCAGGGTACCTCGTCAGGAAGGTGGTGGCTGATGATGAGCTGCTTACTAGTGCATAGGAAGTAATCATCACGTAAACAAAAGTTATACACTTTAAAAATAAAATGAGGCTGCTATGTTCAGTCCTACTGAATGAGCCCAAGACTTGCAGGTTTCCTGAGGGGCCAACCATTTATCTGGCAGAGTCCTGCCCAAGACTTTAACCTCGCCCAAATCCAACTTTCTATGGTGTTAAAGCAGGGCCAAGCCTTTGAGGTTATTGTGTATAGTTCTGATGATCTATTAAGGATGGTTTTGCTCCAAATAAGTCTGCTGTGATCGTGCATTTGTACAGTAGGTCTGCCATCAGTGCAAACTGTGTACTATGGTTGTGAGGCACTGTTCTCCTGCAGAGCTCAGGAGGCCGAGCATTGCAGAATAGGGACCAATATTCAATTAGAGGAATACTGACTAGGGCTGCTCAGGTACTTTAAAATCTGATCTGAGCTAGGATAGTTGGATATTAAGATCATCCCTATCCAAAACCAATATACAATCCTAGCCTTGGATGTTGGATTCAGATATTCTCCTGTCCAACTATCCTAAAACCCTAAATGACATTCCCCCACTGCACAATTAAATAGCCTTCTCTGGCCCCCACCGAAACAACCCTGTAAGCCCTAGCTTCCCTCCCCCCAAGCCCCTGAGAGCACATGATGCTGTTAACTAGTAGTGAAAGATTATTTATTACAGTTAGTCTGCACTGCAGCTCCTGTATACTTTCTGTGCTGTAGCCTGCGATTTTACACCTAGCTATCTGTATTGTAGCACTGCTGTAGCCTGCTTTATGCTTTTTCTCTGCATGTCATAACTGAAAACTGTTTTTTTTTTCCTGTCTGCCTCCCATTACCTGATCATCTCTCTCCCGTCTGTCCCTGCTGTACTCCTCACTCCCAACACCTCCCTCATTGATTCCCCCTCCTCCCATCTCCGATTACACTAACCTCTGCTTTTTCTCTCCACAGCCAGCCAGTCTCAGCTTCAGACCCCAGGTGGCAATTGAGTCGACAGGACGCCATCTGCAGCCCTCCTCGAAGCATCAGCAGCAGCACTTACAGCGCTCCCAGGTACCTGCATTTCAGTGGTGGCAACACCACTTTGCATCATTCCCTAGTGCTTCCCACCCACCCTCCCTCCTCCAGCCCACCTGAAATAGTGCTAACCTTATAGAGACTGTTAAGGTCCAGTGATCTCCTAGAACCAATCACCTCACTTTCTACCACTCCCATTCCTGTGGTCCACTTGGCTCAACCCTCTCTTCCTACCTCCCTCCTTCCACTTGGAACTATCCTGCCTAACCCTTCCTCTCACACTAACGTACTCTGCACCTATAGCAGGTATTTTGCTGCATTGCACATACCCTCTCTCATACTCAGCCAAATAATTCCCTAGAACCTCACAGCTCCCAGCACAAATAGCTTACTGATTCTCACCTCTGCTGCCCCCACCTTCCCACCCTGAACCACAATTACAGCACTCTGTCATGCTGTCTTGTCCCAAGGGTCCAATTTCTCTCAGCCGATTGCACTGAGTGACCCATGCCCCCTAGAGTGCCCTCAATCCAGACCCAAAGGGTTTTGACTCATGTACCACTGTTTCCCCCTCCTCCTCCTCCTATTCAACTACCTTCATGTCCCACACCACCACCACCACCACCCTGGTCCTCCCGTCTCCCATTCTTTGGAGGCAGCCCATCCTCACCTCCCCTTGCTGTCACACCCCTCCCTGCTATGCCCCCACCACTATAACTAGCCCCTTCCCCCCTGTATTTACGCCCCACCCCTCGCCTCCTGCCTCTCTCAAGCTCAAACTTATCTTCAGACTTCGCCTCTCCCACCTGCCCAATTCCAAACTCAAATGCCTCAGCCAGTCAAAGTTACACAAAGTTGCATGCAAAATCTTGTTTCTACACCTACTCCTCCTCCTCCTCCTCTCTGGCGATATCTAACCTAACCCAGGCCCCTCCCCTCTTACGTTCCACTTCTTAAAGGTCTTACACTATTCCACCTTAATATTAGGATCCTACTCCCAAAAATTGACCTCGTCAGGGTATAAGTATCCCAGCACACCCCTGACATCCTCTGCATCACCGAATCTTGGCTCTCGCCCAGACTCCCCGACTCCCAGGTCTCCACACCTGATTATTACCTCTACCGGCAGAACCACACCAAGCATGGTGATGGTGGTGGTGTAGCCATCTACACAGGGCATAAACTACTGTGCTCTATCACCACCCACGAATCAGTGCCTTCATCTCTTGAGCTCCCCCTTATTCAACTAATACTTCCATCCTCTCTCCCCAGCTTCACTGGTGTTCTTTCCGTCTCCCCTAGAACCTCCCCCACCCTCTCTTACTGACACCATCTCCTCCCTCACAACCCTTGCCTCTTCTAGTGAACTTATTCTACATGGGGATTTCAACTTGAACTGGGTCTCCCCTGCCCTTAAGCCAACTGCTCAACAAATCAAATCACTAAACCTCCACCAGCTTATCAGCGAACACACCAGACCTAACCATCGCACACATAATCACACCCTCCTGGACTGGGCCCTAACCACTCAGCCACACTGGATAATCTCTGCTGGCACACTCCCCAACATATTCAGTGACCACTTCATAACTTACTGCATGCATAAGCTGCATCTGCCCCACTCCAGGACCCCCACATGCCCTTGGGTCAGATCATTCTGTTTCTTAAGCACCGCCACCCTCCTCCATGACCTTGCGTCTTCTGATTGATCTCTATTCTATTCTGCCACCGACACTGCCCCCTCCCTTTTCTCCCACTTCTTAAACAAAGCTTAGAATGCTCATCCCCTCCCTTCCCACCGACGGCACAGAGTGCATCACTTCCATCACCCATGGATCTCAGCCAGCATCATCAAACTCTGTGACTCCAGGGACTGTTCCTGGGCACAATATAAATCTTCCTTCTCTCTCTCATTGACCTCTCAACATATCGCTCTCTAAGAAACTCCTGCACCCAAGTGATTTGAGCTGCTAAAGCACTTTACTTCAGGACCACTCTTCTGCAAAATATAAACTCTCCTCACAAATTCAGGCAAACCCTCTCCTCCCTTTTCAACCCCCCCTCTAAATCCCCCCCCAATCGATGATAAACTAATCTCTGACCCCCTCACGTTGCCTCCACCTTGAACACTTTCTTTACCACATGTGCCCTTCTGACCAGCCCTGCAAACACCCCTCAATCCCTGCCCCTCCCCCTCAAATAAGTGGCTTCCAGTTCCTATCTTTCCCCTCGAGGTTCTCTATGCCCTTCATTCCCTGAACCCACACATATCCAGTCCAGATGGCCTTGATTCTCTCCTTCTCCAAATCTCGGCCCCTGTCATTGCCCTTCCTCTGTCCCACTTGCTCAACCTCTCTTTCTCCCTTTGTTCAGTCCCCCAGGCCTGGAAATCTGCCAAAGTTATCCCCCTACACAAAGGGGGTGACTATTTCTTACCTGGAAACTACCACCCCGTCTGCCTCCTCCCAGTATTAGCCAACCTCCATGAGTACCTCCTCCTTACTAGGCTCACCCATTTTCTTTCCTCCAAGTTCCTCTCCCTCTATCAGTCCGGCTTCAGAAAAAAAAAACTCGACTCTATCCTCACTTTTCCGGGTTACTGATGCCATCCATTCTGGCATTGACCAAGGGCACCTTACCTCTGCCATTTTTAATCGACCTCGTTAAAGCCTTTGACTCTATCTCGCTCATCCACTCCTACTCTCTAAACTCAGATCTGCAGGCCTTTCTCCCTCTGCACTCACCTGGTTCAGATCCTATCTGTGCTGTCGCACCCAACGTCTCCTAGCTGGGGATGCCCTCCCTCCCCATCTCCCTATTCTGGCGGGTGTAACCCAAGGCTCTATCCTTGATCCTGTTCTCTTCTCTATCTTCCTTAACAAACTCCCCTCTGTCTGGTCCTCTTCCCAAATCCACCTCTATGCCGATGACACCATTCCAATTCTTTGGTGGTAACACAACTACAGAGCAACTTCATCCATATCCTGCAATGGTTCCAAGCCAACCAGCTTAAAGTCAACGTGAAAAAACAGTGTCAATGGCCTTTGGAACCTCTCAAAAACTCTCTAAGGTTTCCCCACCTCCCCTCCTTTTCCACCCTTGATGGCATCACCCTGGACAACCAACTTGACCACTAGACCCACATCTATTATATCCACTCTAAGCTTTGCCCAAGGCTTGGTGCCATGCATAGGAACAAAAGGCCCTTTCTCTTCTAGTCTGCTGCGAATTGGTCACTGAAACAATCCTCACTATTTTTGACTACACAGACATCGTCTATTTGTCTGGCTCCCCCACATCCCTCTCCAGACTGGACCTGCTTTTCAACACCTTCTGCCTTTTTGCCACAAATGCCCCCCCCAACACACACATATCACTGCAACCTTTAGTCTCTCTCTCTCTCTCTCTTTCTCTGTCTTTCTCTCTCTCTCTCTCTCTCTTCCCCTCTCTCTCCTCCCACAGACAGCTCCATACCTCCACCTTCATCTCCAAATATTGGTTTGGAACCCTCACCCCTTACCTCTCCTCTCTGCTCTCCCCTCTTCCCTCTCTTCCTTCTCTGCTCCAAAGATACTCATACATTCGACCTTCCTCTTCCCCACAGCAATGCTAGTCAGGCGGCATTCTCTTACCGCCTTCTTCATATTTGGAACTCTCTCCCTTCACTCCAACTGTCTCCCTCCTTTTCCTCCTTCAAGCATGCTCTCTCCTATTCCCCTCCACCTCCAGTACTTGCTACCCTCCTCTCTAGTTCCCTTTACTGAAACTGCCCTCCCCTGTCCCCCCTTCCCCACCTTTTCCTGATGCCCATGCCTATAATTTATCTTTCCTGATCACTGCGTCCCTTTGCACTGTGGCAAAAGACTTGTATTACATCTGCTCAAATGTGCACCACATGATGTATTCTTTGTATACAGTACTTTAATAATGCGTTTACATCTTATATTGTATTGCTGTATTGTATTCAGCCAATTTTGTTGTTGTTGTATTTGTCTCCCTTGCTCCCTTTTTCCCTGGGTCGAAGCCGGAAACAAGCCTTTGCTCAGTGTGTCTCTCCCGGTTACCAACTTTGAATGGATGAGCGAATAAATAAATAAATAAATAAAAATAATCACTCCCTCATGATAAATCGGAGCCCACCTCCCCCACCCTGGCACAAGTCCACCACCACAACACCCTAGTTTAATAAAGCACCCCCCACCCAACACACCTATTAGCTCCCACTCCTCCATAACACCCCAAAAACAGAATTGCTGGCATCAGATGGAGGTGAACAGCTTTTTAGAATAATAATAAAAAAAAAGCAGCTCCCCCATGCTAAATCAGGAGCCCCTCTCCCACCCTGACACAAGGCACCCACCAAAAACCCCAGTTCAATTAAGCACCCCCTGCCAACATATCAACTAGTCCCCCACTTCCTTCCCACTACAGCACCCAAAAAAATAGAACTGCCTGTGTCGTGTGAGAGTTGGTTATTCCAATGCGGTTCCCCGGTGAAGCAGCTTGTTCTCATCTTCGGTCGAGGTACGTAAATAAAGGATGACAGCCTCCTATAGTAACATTTGACTGGCTAGTAATGGATAATGAGAAGTTACTATGGAAAGATTGTGACAGAGTTGAACAATACCTTGTCCTATTTGTTACACAGAAAGAGTTAAATGCAAGAATCTGTTCTATCCTCTTCTTTTCTGTCTCTTGTCTGTCTGGCTGCGCAACCAACTGTTCTCATGAGACCTAGGAACTAATCGCTCTGGTGATCTCATGATTCTCTGCCTCTCACTATCTCTCTGCCTTCACTTGCTGTTTTTGTAATTTCTTACCCCTTGTGTATCTGCAGTTATAAAAAAATATGTGAATCTTTGTGTGAAACTGGGATCCCTTGGTTTGAAAACGTATACAGTTATACTGTTGAAATGACTGCAAAATGCTGTTTGGAACTCAAGAGGTTAAGCCTGAGATGCAGCACAAACTTTTGCAGACCTAGCAACAGGAGGTCAGTTCTGGGACACCATGTTCTATTTTGTTGCATCTGCAATGAAAATGACAACGTTCTAATTAATTTTATGAGAAACAGGATGTCTGTTGACAAGCTGAGGTTGCAGAAGTTAATTACCAGGCAAAGACTTTAAAAAGAACAGCAATCTTTGCTGGGAGAGATTGAAACTTGGAATTAAAGATACCCTCAAATAAAGAACTTTGTTTTCTCTGTTTGTACTGCCTTTGTAAATAGTTATACTGAAAAAGTTTTATTTACTGTTATCGATTATGATAAAATGCTACTTGTGAATTTTTATAACTGCTCCTGGTTTTCCTATGCTTCCTGACCTGTGCCGTGATGACAAGGACGTCATCATTCATTTACTTAACTGGACCAAAGATGACTGCAAGCTGCTGAACCCCGAAACCCCATCCGAGTCCCCAGCCCTCACTCGACACATGTAATTCTATTTTTTGAGTGATATGGAAGAGGGGGAGGGATGTAGGTATTAGTGGGTGGGGGGTACTTAACTGAATGGGGGGGTTGTGGTGAGTGACAGTGCTAGGGTGGAGGAGTGGGACTCCCAATTTAGCATGGGGGACTTATAAGGAGCTGCTCACTTTCACCGAACACCAGTGATTCCATTTTGGGAGGTCCTATGGGGGCAGGAAGAAAGTGGGGGCTAGTGGGTGTGGGTGGGGGGTGCTTAGTTGAACTGGGAGGTTATGGTGGGTGGCTTGTGCCAAGGTGGGGAGGTGGGCTCATAATTTAGCGGAGGAGGATTTATTATAAGGACTGCTCACCCACCTGACACGGTGATTCTATTTTTGAGGTGCTATGGGAGGAGGAAGTGGGGGCTAGTGAGTGTGTTGTGCAGGGGTGTAACTGAACTGGGGGGTTGTGGTGTGTGCCTTGTTCCAGGGTTTGGGGGTGGTCTCTGATCAGCGCAAGGGGCTTTTTTTATTATAAAGAGCTGCAGTGCAAACAATGTAATAATACATTAAATTATCTTTCACTACTAGTTTCCAGTATCATGTGCTCTTGAGGGCTTGGAGAGGAGGGAAGCTGGGGATTACGGAGTAGTTTGAGTGCGGGAGAATTTATGAGTTGCAGGGTGGGAGGACTCGCACATAAAGTGGTGGGAGTTACACAGAAGCCAAACTGGACTGGATTTTCGTATCAGATTTGGTATCCTTATATTTAAGATTCAGGATTTTTGGCAGCTTCATGCAAAAATCGTAAATCCTAAATTTTTGTTGATATCCGTTTAGCAAAATGGATATCTGAGCAACCCTAATACTGACTCTAGATTAAGGAGTCAGATAGTCCCTAACTCAATATAGCATACCAAGTTTCTTTACACATACTATTAGGGTGCTATCAGAAGTAACTAGGCAGAGAGTACCCTTGTGCTTAAGGACTCCAGGTTTGGGCCAAAGAGCATATCTTAGTTTTGCTTTTATTATGCAAGAATATGTTGACTTAAACCAGGTCTGGAGAAGATGGCGGTCAGAGCACAGTCCTGAATTTACTTCATCAACACTGCTAGTCTTCAAGTATACTGATGTGCCATATCATTTATTCATTTATCTGAAAAACGGTGATTGGGAGAGGCACACTGAGCCAAGTCTCGTTTCCAGGTGCGACATGGGGGAAAGGGACGGGGAAATCACAGTTACAAAGAAATGCAATCCAGGCCAATGATGATAATTACAAAACAATGACATAAAGTGCACAAGTAGAAGTGCAATACAGACTTAGCATGCTGAAACAAAGCAAGTGTGCAAATAAGATAAATTCAAAAGTGCAGAGGAAACCAGTTGATGGGATACTGGACCAGTATTCATAGGTGGCATCAGGTAAGGAAGGGCTTAAGAAGAGGGTAGGCAGGAACTAGGGAAGAGGGAAGATTTAGCTGACATCTAAGGAAAGGAAGGGAGAGAGAGAGATGGATGAAGGACAGTAGTTGATTCCAGAGTGAGGGGAGACAGTATGAGAAAGCACATTTTCCAACTAAGGAGTGTGGGTGGGGAAGGGAGAAAGTGCATGGCTTCCTGGAGTGGAAGGAGTAGGAGGCGGAGGGGATGGGGAGATAAGATGGGATAAGTAGGAGGGGAGGGATCCAAACCAGTATTTATAGCTGAGGAAGGCACAGAGGAGCTGGTGAAGTGTGGGGAGTCAAAGAATGGGTAGGGAGGAATAAAGGGAACAGTGGTGGGTGCAAGAGGGAGAATTAGTAGCAAAGCTGCCGAACAAGTTGCAGAGTGCCTAGTCTCACCAAGGACCTAGACACGGCAATGCCATAGGCCACATCTGCATCGAAGACCAGGAGGACCATTTTGGTAACTAACTCCCAGCAGACGAGTGGAGAGAGGCATTCCTTACTGTGGTATAGGGCAGTGAGTTTTGGGTGGAGTTTGGCACATATGGCATCAATGTGAGCCAAGAAGTCAAGCTTGCTATCTAACCACACACAGAGGTACTTGAAGGTTGGTGCAGCCACAGGTGGGGAGCCATCTAGCATGGAGAAATCAGGGAAGGAGGTGAGCACTGGCATACAGCAGGACCCTGGAGTTCTTATATATTGTAAGTAAGGCATTAATAAATCAAGAAAAGTATTCAGTCACTGGTCAACCCTGGGGACACCATATTTGACAACAAGGGAGGAAGATCAGATACACTGGAATTCGACAACATGTGTGCAGCTGGTCAGGTTATCACGTAAACAGCTAAGGCGGGTGAGTGACCAAAACCCAGAACAAGTTTAAGGAGCAGCAGATGACTAACAAGATCAAAAGCTATAGACATGTCTAAAATATGGCTCCTGTCAGCAAGCCTGTGTATAAGGCCTAGTAAAGATCATCAGTGAAAGTATCCCAGGCAGTAGATGTACCATGCTGCTTTCGAATCCAAGCCAATTAGGGTATAGTGGATTATGGGATTGATGAATGTAATGAATAGTTTGTTGGTATACTAGCTTTTCCATCAGTTCTGCAAGCACGGGGGGACAAGACAGATCTGCATTCCTTCATCGTAAGCCATTTCCAACTAAGACGTGTAGAGGTCAAAAGCCCAGTTAACAGCATAAGCTAAGTGAGATTCCTCTTTAGCCGAACTGCAAGGTGTATACTTAAAATACAGAACTACTCCAGCCTAACAGTTCCATTTCTTACAGCTTCCTGAAAAGTGACTTAATTCCATCTGATATGTCAGTTGACAGAAATGGGTGATGGTCTCCCACTGCTCGGAAAATAGATTTGAAATATTACAGTGGCACCAAACATGGGAGACTCAGCCCGAGATCCTCTGCATGAGAACTTACTAATAAGCTGTGGAAGCAGCAGTGCAATGTAAAATGCTTTTTCAAAAAAAAAGCTAGTCTCCATCTACAGTTAATAGAAATATTAACATACCTAATAAATCTGCTTTTTTGACTGCTTCTCACATGGTGCATTACATATTTATTTTGCCATTACTAACCCTTGTTAGATCCACAGTAATATTTCTAGGAAAAAGAAAGAAAGAATCTTTTTTTTCTTGCGAAAAAAAAAGTTTATAACATTAAAAAAATACTCAAATTCTAACAGAACTAGAACATGATATGAGCAAATGAAAGCTGAAGATGTCTGGAATCTTTTATCCTTAATAAAGTAGGGACAGGTTTTTGTTATACTTCACTATACTGTTGCTGCGGGGGGTTAAGATGCAAGGAGCATGAGCTTCAGTAAATTCTCTTTCAGTTCAGTGGCAGGGTACCTGCATACAGCTCGGGTGGTGGTCTTGCTTGCATTTGATCCCTAGCAGCTTCCTAAAAAGCAACAAACTGTTAGGGAAGGCATGATTGTCAGTCCCTGGCAGAAAAAGCTAAGCATGTCTTAAACAGCTGCTGACATTTCTCGGGTAACTGAAAAATGCAATATTTTGACACAATTCCACTTGTATATTACACATCTTACAGGGAATTCCCCTCCCGGTTATTTATGACCAAGGGCACTTGCATGAAAACAGGATCTTTATTCCTCAGAGTTCATCAGCACATACAGCTGATTCCTCATTTAAAAGTCATAATCCTCTGTTGTGAAGTCACAGTCAGTTCTCATGGCAATAGCTGTGATGTAATAAGAAGTGTATTATGATATCAGGTTAGGAATAAGCAATGGGCGATGGTTACCATAAGATCATTAAAATAATTGCTGCTGGTAATTGAAAACCGCTACAGAATACAGAAACTACAAAATCGTGACATGGCAAGCAAAAGCATACACAGCACAAACTCACTCCACTGCAGACCACCTCTACCACAGACACTACTGTACCATCGGGGAGCTGCAACTCAGAGGGGCAGGAAGATGGGGTTGGGCAGATTTGCTATTCTAACTCTGGGGGACTGCAACTCGAGGGGGTCAGGAGGTGGGCAGATTTACTATTGTAATTCAGTTGGGGAGGAAGCAACTTGGGGGGCAGAAGGTTGGGTGGGGTAGATTTACAATTCTAACTCCGGATGGGGGGGGGCCAACGAACGGCACAAAAGCCCCACAAAAAAGAAGAGTGTCTCAGACTCGATCGAACCCAGGCCTGCTAGATGTACCAAGCCCATTCACAGCATGTATCTCTGACCTCTACGCTACGCTGCCAGCACAAGTAGGCAGCACACACTAGCGGACTTAAATGACTTGGCCTGAGTGAAAGCAGCTACATGTACAGCACTGCAAAATCTCCCGTTGTAACGTCCATATAGCTGTTTTCACTCACACTATGTGTCTCAGCATGCATTTCACTGTGCTGATATTTCAACATGATCTTGACGGTACACCGCTTGCAAAGATCCTGTTATCATGTCCACGGCCTCAATAATAAATACTAGAGTGGAGAAATAAAGAGCTAGTGTGAAATATATGCTGAATTCTGCTTTTCAAAGTTTCTCTGAAGGCATCAGTTCTTCTTTAAGTTATGTTTTTTTGTAGCTCTAAAGAGCAAGTAGTCAGTTATACATGTTCACACAATTAGATGATACAGCCATTACCACTTCAGAACCAAGCAACAGGAATGCTTTTTGTAGAATTCATTTAGCCAGGGATTAGAGAGGGCTTTGATTTTACATTTTTTGAAAGGTGTGTAGGTGTCACAGGCAGTGTTGAAAGTTTTAATGAAGAAGTCTAGGGCAGCGTCCACATCCAGCATATTGTAGATAGGGGACCAGTCTTGTTGTAGGAGGCAGGTCTTCAGCTAAGCAAGGTTTCCGTGCGGTAGCATTTGACTTAGGATGGTTTTAGGAGGTGGTTTGTGGAATTTATTTGTCCAGATACAGATCACAGGGGAGTGGTCACTGAGGGAGTCGGAGAGAACAGTGGTGTTTTTATCTGGTCCGGCGATTAGTAAGAATCCAGTCAAAGAAGTGCTGGTTCCAATCTTGTAGTTTTCTAGTAGGGAGTTGACCATCTGTGTTAGGTTGGTTGCTAGGATAGTATCCTGCTGGGTCCGATATCTGAGGCAAGCCAATTTATATTGAAATCACCGAGAAGGAGGAGCTCAGAGTCAGGAGGTTGTAATCTTGCAAATTCAAGGATAGACTGGAGCCTGGCTTGTGGGTCTTTAGGGGGATATAGACTGCAGCCACAGTAAGCACTTTGTTATGGGCACCAAGGAGAAGCTTGACAGGAGAATTGTACTAGGGTGTTTTCTGGGGAGAAACTGGCAAGGTGGCATGAGAGGTAGTCCTTTATATAGATAACACTCCCCCACCCTTTCTTTTTACCTGGTCAAGTCTAAAGAGGTTGTAGCCTTGGAGCGAGATTGCATGATCTGGAGTGCTAGGTGTTAGTCAGGTCTCAACAATTACAAGTATGTCAGGATTATGTTGTCCAATAAAGGCTTGAAGAGATGCCAGCTTAGGAAGGAGGCTGCAGATATTTAGGGTAACAATGGATAGCCTGTTTTCAGTTTTTGCCAGCTTTATCTTAATGTTTGAGCCAGGGCCAGGGTTTGGGTGGATCCCACCAGACATGAGAAGTAGGAGGAGCAGCAGTTTGAGGGATATCTCCCATAGCTCATACCATGTAACGTCTATCTTCTGCATGCTGCAGATTTGGATACAGTGCAGTCGCCTAGGGTCCCAACAAAGGAGGGTTGCTAATGACAGGTGCTCAAATATGATTTTTCCAGCCAGGGCAGTCATTTGCACCCAGTCCTTAGTAGTGGGGTGCCTCAGATAGAAAATAAAGGGTATTTGCCATGGTTCCATAAAGAAGGTAGGATGTCAAGATGCTTACAGTGGGGGGTTGCATGGGGTAGGAGGAGAGAGGAAATTGACACAGTGGATAACAAATGGAGAGAGAGATAGAAAAGACAGGAGGAGATTTACATAGGTAAACCCAAGTCTCACACATGAGCAGGTACTGATCAATTTCGGTGGTGTGCCTTCAAGGGGAGGATTTGCCCCATTGCCAAATGATGTAAAATAATCAAATCCACAGGAAAATGACCAGTAAACTGTTTGATCTACGGTAACAAGACAAAGGATGTGTTAAATTCCTGGAACACTGGCCTGGGGCATATGCAGGAAGTTAAAACCATTTGTCAGTGTCTTCCCTTTGTTTTAAATAGCTGTGAATGGTTCTCAAAGACATGCAGTTCCCTTTAGCAACGAGGTAGATGCAATGTGGATTCAGTTTGCACTTCCTAGGTCAGAGCTTGTAGAATTTCTTAGCTGTACTTACTTTGATTGTGATGACTTCCAAAAAAGTTGATTTATAATGAGAATCCCAATATCTGCTGGTGATGTTTCCAGTTTCTTAGTCCAGGAAACTTTCATAGATCATATATCCAAGAATGGTCTAGTTCCTCCAAGCCAAAACACATGAAAATCCACAAAACTAAACTATTGACAAAGACAAACACAAACACCCAGCCACACAGCCCAAGTAGGTGAAATCAAAACCTTAACTTTTTCAGTTTGTTTGTTTTTTGTAAAGTTGGCGATTTGGCTATCGCAAGGGTCCTGGAGCTGGGGAAAACAAAGGATTCGGGTACAGAGAAGATGTCAGCTGCTCTTTAAAGAGTCTTTTCCATTTAAGTGACCATCACAGAACAGGATTAGATATCTAGGAATACAAGTGTTAGTGAAGCTGATGAAACTCTTCACTCTCAACTGTCAAAAGCTATGGGAGGCAGCATAGGCAAATATAGCAAGGTGGTCTCTCTTGCAACCCTCACAGATGAGGAGAACAGACTGTGAAAATGAACCTCTTCCTGATGTTTCTGTTGTTTCTGTCCCTGCACATAAACATTCCAAAGGCATTTTGTAACAGTCTAACCAAAGAATATCAAGCTTGCAAGCTTGCAAAAGATTAATATACAAGTTAGCCAGCCTGGGAGTGGGTCCCAAGATGACAGCCTGGGTAAAGAATTGGCTGAAGAATAGGACACAGAGAGTAATAGTAAATGGAGTCCACTCTGAAGAAAGGAGGGTTACTAGTGGGGTACCGCAGGGTTCAGTATTAGAACCAGTCCTCTTCAATGTCTTTATAAGCGACATTGCAGAGGGACTGGAAGGAAAAGTATGTCTCTTTGCAGATGACACAAAGATCTGCAACAGAGTTGATGCACAAGGTGGGGTGGAAAGGATGAGAAGGGACTTGGCAAGGTTAGAGGAATGGTCAAATGTATGGCAGCTTAGATTCAATGCTAAGAAGTGCAAGGTAATGCACCTGGGAAACAAAAACCCAGGGGAAAAGTACACAATGGGGGTGAGATACTAACAACAACAAAAATGGAAGGGACCTGGGGATAGTCATATCAGATGACCTAAAGGTGGGCAAGCAATGTGAGAGGGCAGCAAGGAGGGCTGGGGATACTGGGATGTATAGGAGAGGCATCACCAGTAGAAAACAGGAAGTTATTATCCCTCTGTACAGACAGCTGGTCAGACCCCATCTGAGTATGCATGCAGTTCTGGAGACCCAATCTCTGCAAAGACATAGACAGGATGGAAGCTGTCAGAGGGACGGCAACTAAAATGGTGCAGGGTCTGCACTGGAAGACATATGAAAAGAGACTAAGAAGCTTAATATGTATAGCCTCGAGGAAAAGAGGGAGAGGGGGACATGATAGAAACTTTCAAGTACCTCAAGGGAATCAACAAAGTCCAAGAGGGTAACATCTTTCAAAACAAGAGGTGTGCAAGAACAAGGGGGCACAATTTGAAGATGGGGGCTCAGAGGTAATTTAAGGAAGTATTTTTTCACACAGAGGGTTGTGGATGCATGGAACAGCCTTCCAGAGGAGGTTGTGGAGTCAAAAACAGTGGTGGAATTCAAGCATGCATGGGACAGTCATAAGGCAATTCTAGGGGTTGGGGGTAGGAAGAAGTAGGCTGCTGGTTAACTAGGATCTGCAGCTTATCCATTAAGTAGGGAAATGGGCAGACTGGGTGGGCCAAGCAGTCCTTATCTGCCGTCAAAATCTATGTTTCTATGTTATGTTTCTATGGTGGTCGGAGAATGAATAGGAATTTGGAGAGGTGGGTGTTGTCTTTGAGTGTTGACTGATGTGCTTGCTGTTGCAGATAGGTGGGTGAGTGGGTAGGCCTGTGATATTGGACATCTCTCTTAGTTACTGGCATAGGTGCTGACTCCGACTACCAGGGTGTTCAAGCACCCACAGAGTTAAACTCTGCATAAAAATGTAGCACTTTTAACTCTTTTATGTATGTTATGTAAGCAGTAACATACGGAGCGTGGAGTTATACTCTGATAAGCACTCCCTAGGGGGCATAGTGAGGTACAAGGCTGCAGTCTGAGCTGCCCCTTGAAGTGTGTTAGTTTATCAGAGTATAACCCACATCCCGCTGTAAGGAAGTTAGTTAGCATACACGGATTTGTGTACATGCCAATGCATAGCTGGCTAGCCTAGATATATAAACCCTATCTGGTGGGCAGTAGTCTGCTTTCGCAGTAGTTCTCAGTGTGTTTTACAGTACAGTAAATCTACCAGTTAACTCTACGTTGGTGTCTGCGTGATTATTACATGGTGTCAGAATAGACCACCTGCAGCCTTCCACCGCTCTCAATTTACATGGAAATGTTGCTGAAAACTGGAGAAGATTTAAGCAGCAATCTGATATGTTCTCGGTTGCCAGCGGACTCGCTGAAAAATCCTAGAAAATCCAGGCTATGACCCTTTTGCACATGGCAGGCCGTGATGCATTAGAGGTATTCAATACTTTTGTTTCGGAAAACGAGGAAGAGAAGGAGCAACTGAATAAAATTATGGGACAATTTGAGAGGTATTGTAACCCAAGAAAGAATTTGACTTATGAGAGACATTTGTTCAATACTAGGAGCCAGAATCTGGGTGAGTCCATTGATTCATATGTAACTGAACTGAGGCTAAAGGCTAAATCTTGTGAATTTGGAAATTTAACTGATTCGTTGATCAGCGATAGAATTGTATGTGGCATACAGAGTGAGCATGTGAGACGCAGATTGTTGAGAAAAGCGGAATTAACATTAGATGATGCCATAGATATATGCAGCATCGCTGAACTGAGTGAAATGCAGATCAAACTCTTAAGTGGAAATGCTCAGAATGAAAGCTCAGTGCAAATAGCAGTTGTGCAAGAAGAAAGAGTAAAAGCAAGTGCCAATGTGAGCAAAGGGAATTATGTACTGCTAGTAAATAAAGTCAAATGTGAAAAGTGTGGTCGTGAGCATGAGATAAACAAATGCCCAGCATATGGACAGTATTATAGATAGTGCCACAGAAAAAAATCACTTTGCTAGAGTATGTTGTGTTGGTAAACGTGGTGAGTTTTTTTTTTTTTTTATTTGTTTAACCAGGAGTAGCACACTAAGCTGAAAGCTTTTTTACAGGAGCAACCTGGGAGCACAGGGAAGTTAAGTGACTTGCTCAGGGTCACACAGTATGCAAGTAGAAGCTTAAGATTCAAACCCAGGTCTGGTCTGCTGGATGTCGCCAGATCTGCAGTGCAGAGCCTTAAACCACTGCGCTGTAATGCTTCCATGTTGAGATCTATGTTGTTAAAGAAGATGCCCAGGAAAATGAAAGTACTTTTAGTATTGAGACTGTGACTGTAATATGCCAAAGTTAGAGGTACCCCAGCAGTTCCCCAGTAGTCCCTAGCCCTCCCCCACCCAGTATATACTGTAAGGTGCCCTGTGCACACTGTACATAAAAAAAAAAAAACAATTTTATTGCAGCTGCAGCAAAAATGGCTTGGGTGGAATGCTGTGCTGAGTTGCTCATGCACAGCATTCCACCCCTACCATTCTGGAACCAGAGCCCTGGTTTCAAAAGTTTAACAGTTTTTCAGAGAGTTCCTGGGTAGCTGTAGAGGAGGGAGGACACAGCAAGTTAATGGAAGGGAAGAGGCTTACCTGTTGTTGAAGCCATCCCCAAGAACTTGCCTGTGCTCCTGCTCTGCCTCCAGCAACTGAAGACTCCCCAAATTTGGACAACACGGTCGGGGTGCCATCGGGGCACCACAAGAAAAAAAAGTCTGATTCGGTCATTGGGCTGTGAGCCCTGTCGACTTCTTATTTTAAGCCCCATTTATTTTAAAGTTAATTTTGGCTCTGCTGCGGTAGAGAAAGCCGATCATGCCCATGAAGCTGTCAGCCATCCGAGGCCCCAAACATCCACCTACTGTTGTCCTTCCACTGCCTGCACACCTCCCACCTGCAGATCCAGCCTTTCAGCATCCCCTTCTGGTGTGGTGAGTTGGCGACAGCACCTGCATTGTGCTGTCCACCCAAGAAACAAAAGACTGTGTTTTTTTTTAAATCATTTGCGCTTAGCACAGAAGAGGAGTGGCTGAGTGCCACGGGGAGGTACAGGTCAGAAGGACCCAAATTATTATTTGAGAGGGGCAGGGGTAGCAACGCCAACGGGGAGGGGCCAAGGAAGCAAGGCCATTGAAGAGGCCTATAAATATTAATTAAAGGGGTGGGATAAGGCGGGGCAAAGATGGAAGAGTGACAGCAGCTCTCAGAGAGCCAAAGAATTAAAGAGGCCCTGCCTCCTGTGATTAAATGGGCATCGCTCAGGCCCAGGTTATGAAGGGCACCAGGCCCATTTCAGAGGGCACCAGGCCCATTTCAGAGAGGGCACCAGGCCCACAGTTAAAATGAAGGGCACCAAGCCCAGTTTAAGAAAGGCACCAGACCCAGTGTAAAAGAGGGCACCAGGCCCAGTTTAAGAAGGGCACCAGGCCCAGTGTAACAGAGAGTGCCAGGTCCATATTTTAGAGGGGCACCAGGCCCAGCTGACTAAAGGGCACCAGGCCCATGGTAGTAAAGGGCAGCCGAGGCCTAGCAAGTTAGGACAAGCCAGCCCAGCAGTAGTAAAGGGCTACCCCAGCCTAGCCAGTTAGGGCAAGCCAGCCTAGTGGTACTAAGGGCTACCCTGGCCTGGCAAGTTAAGGCAAGCCAGCCCAGTAGTAGTAAAGGGCTACCCGGCATAGCCAGTTAGGGCAAACCAGCTCAGTGGTATTAAGGGCATGAGACCCAGCCAAGTGAAGGCACCAGGCTCAATAGTAATAAAACAGGAGCATCACAAGACCCCAAACCCGTAGCTAGCTATTTAGGCCCACAGCTGTGTTGGAGCCCAGTGATAGGAACAACCTAGATCTAATAGGAGCCTAGCTAACCATGTAAGCCCTCCAGTGTTAAAGGGGCCTAGTCACCCGGCTAATGTATAACATTCCAGAGAGCCTATTCCCCACTGTAGTGTTGCCACAGTAACAGGAGAATATGATTTAGCTAGAAGGGACCCCATTAGAGTTAGGTCCACCAGAGCTAGGGTTAAATCAGTATGACAAATTGCCTGTATAGATACTGTGGTCTGGACACTAAGACTCTCTATTTATTGACCACTAGAGAAGGAACTGACACTTTGATTTTTTCTGCATTATTTTTCATTCCACGAACACTACTGAGTGTCAGAACTGTCTTGTATTGCTTTATGCCAGCATTTCAGAGTTGGGTAACCATCTGAATCAGTCAACTGTCTTCAGAGTTACTTCACCCCAGTGCAACCCTGTCAGTCTTCACCTATCCTTCAAGAATCATCCTCCAGTGCATCCAGAAGCAGACAACAGCCAGTCCACGAAGAGCCATACCTCAGTCGCCTCAAAGTTGCATCATCCCATTTGTTATTTTCCTCTCACAATTTCCCAGTATGGCTTGGCCCAGAGCAGAAGTCTGCCATCCGTTTTCTTGTTTTCACATCTGCAGCGGAGTACCGTTCGACTCATCAGTGCCAGTTCTCTGAGTGAGATTCAGTTTGTTGTTTTTAGTGTGTCCTGGCTCATCCGGCTGTGGACTCCAAGTTTGGTCGCAGTTCAATGTACAATTTATTGTTTTGGTGAGTGCCTTGGCTCATCCGGCCTTGGAACTCAGACGACTGATGCACTTCGATTCCAAGAGAGAGTGGTTGCCTGGAGTCCATGAGTGGTCCAGAGATCCTGATCCAGTGGGAGCATCAGCCAGTGTGTGTGTCTTCAGTCCAGAGGGCGTGCTTGCCTGGAGTTCAGGAGTGGTCCAGAGGTTCAGATTCTCCCGATCCAGTGTGTTCATCAGCTTAGAGTATATCTTCACTCCAGAAGCGGAGTGTTGATTCTTCTTCTTCTTGATTCCTTCACTTGGCAATCCAGAAGTGGACTGTGGCTAAGTGGGTTGCATTGCTTATTTTTTTGGGTAGTCTAGAAGCGGACTGCAGCCAGATCTTGTCTTCCTTTCCGGCAACCTTAGAGAGATGGGGTGTAGCTGAAGACAACCAAATAGCACGCTCAAAACCTTTGCATTGCTCAAAATGCAATTCACATTTCTGGAGAAGGGTGCTCTGGTGTGTGGCATCCAGTACCCTCCCCAAAGGAACATGGCATATATTCAACATTCAAACATTTTAACTGCCTAATGGCTTTTCTTACTTTAAACTCCATGTAAAGGGGTCCTCTTAGTTTTCAGATTGGAATTCCAAAGTGAGCAAGCTACACCACCCCTTCACGGTGGGACCCTTTCGGTGTAGTCCCTACACTAGCTTCTCAGCTCTGAAATGCCTGCAGTGGCTACTCATAAATATAGAGTGCTGCCTAAATTGGCTTAAATCACATGGCCTTATTGGCTCCTAAATTGATTCCACCCAGGAATTTCCAAAAGAGGTGGCAGGGAGCATGCTAAGGGGAGTACCACAACTCCCAAAACTCTAAAAACTACCAAATAGCACGCTCAAAACCTTTGCATTGTTCAAAATGCAATTCACATTTGTGGAGAAGGGTGCTCTGGTGTGTGGCATCCAGTGCACCCCCCCCAAAAGAAACATGGCATATATTCAACATTCAAACATTTTAACTGCCTAATGGCTTTTCTTACTTTAAACTCCATGTAAAAAGGGGGTCCTTTTAGTTTTCAGATTCCACCACCCACCTGTAAATGTTCCTGGGTGGAAGTACCTTATTTACGGAGCCAATTAGGCCATGTATTGTAGGCCATTTCAGGCAGCACTCTATATTTATGAGTAGCCACTGCAGGCATTTCAGAGCTATTAAGCTAGTGTAGGGACTACACGAAAGTCCCCACCTTGAAGGGGTGGTGTAGCTTCTCACTTTGGAATTCCAATCTGAAAACTAAGAGGACCCCTTCTTTACATGAAGTTTAAAGTAAGTAGAGCCAGTGGCCTTGTAATTGTTTAAATACTAAAATGTACCATGTTTGGGGGGTTGTGCACTGGTATTCTGTTTTAACTGTTGTTTTACCACAAACCCAGTAGCACCCCTAGCAGAAATGTGAATTATATTTGTGGGCAATGCAGAGCTGAGTATGTTGATTTGGGGAAGGTGTGGCACCCCTTACAAGATGCTCCCTTCCACCACCCACCTGTAAATGTTCCTGGGTGGAAGTACCTTATTTAAGGAGCCAATTAGGCTATGTATTGTAGGTCATTTCAGGCAGCACTCTATATTTGTGGGTAGCCACTGCAGGCATTTCAGAGCTATTAAGTTAGTGTAGGGACTACACCGAAAGGGTCCCACCGTGAAGGGGTGGTGTAGCTTGCTCACTTTGGAATTCCAATCTGAAAACTAAGAGGACCCCCTTCTTTACATGAAGTTTAAAGTAAATAGAGCCAGTGGCCTTGTAATTGTTTAAATACTAAAATGTACCATGTTTGGGGGGTGGTGGTGGTTGTGAACTGGTATTCTGTTTTTAACTGTAGCTGAAGACCTATGGTCTGTTAGATCCTCTCTGCAGTCTTAGCTTTTCCACCAAGGTTCCATACTTCACTTGGAAACCAGTGGAGTGTTTCCACATTTCTTTTGTCAACAGAGAAAGTTACAAGCACAAACTGACGATCATCTATCACATAGACTCTTCTTGTAGTATTGGAATGACTGTAATTCTAAAAACCTAAGTTTTAGGGAGAGGTGCTCCTTGGGGTTAGAAGTAGATATCTGAAGATAAGAAAGATGCTGTTACAGTGTAGCTGTTACAGTCGATTGATCCATTCTGGTATTCTATGCTGTAGAGTTTTCCCTCTTATAAGGAGGTAGAAAAATAGAAATAACACACTCTTACAGCATAGCTGTTACAGCTGATTATTCCTCTTGCCTATAGTAAAGTAGTAGATTGTGTATATATGATTGTCCCTCTCTTGTGTCCCTACCCGATGATCAGTTGCCAATAAACAAGTTCCATTTCTCTAACCATGACTCCTGCCTCTCCATTTTGGTGAAGAATTATATCACGTAGCCAAATAGGAAATTAACTGCTTTACCACCTGGGTGGGAGTATTGGAATAGCCTGACATTCATATCTTTGGCTCACTTCATTTGCGTCACAGAATTACATGATTCTCAATAATTCCAAATATTACCACCCTTCTATCTCCTACATCTTATACCACACTGGCACACTTCATAACTACCTATACACCCGAGACTGATTGGAAAGTAAATCTGAGCATAAATGGAAAATTGATGACGTTCTAATTAGACTCTGGAGCACAGTGTAATGTAATGCCTTTTCAGATGTATAAGACAGTGTCTGGAGAAGCTGTTCAAAAGTTGTCAGCTAGATTGATCTCCTATTCTGGGCATAAACTTGATGTGAAAGGCAAAATGATACTGCTAACATGTGTTAAGCAAAAGTATTACCTGTTGTCACTTCAAGTGGTTAATGCAAGCGTGACCAGTGTTGGGCCTATCTACTTGTTTGTAAATGAAGCTTATAAAGCTATTTTTCAGTGGATGTTTCATGTGAAAGTACAGGGAAACCACAGAAGGCATACTGGCTAAATTTGCTGATGAATTTGAGGAATCAGGATGCTTAGAGGGTGAATACTACATTAGAATACATAAGACAGTCAGCCCTGTGATCCACCCCAGGAAAATACCTTTTGCATTACAAGACAAAGTGAAAATTGAGCTAGAGAATATGGAAAGATTGGGGTTATTGAGAAGGTGGAGAAACCCACAAGCTGGGTCAACTCAGTGGTTGTAGAGAAACCAAACTAAGTATGAATTTGTATAGATCTCAGAGATCTTAATAGAGCAATTAAAAAGGAACATCACCCGATGAAAACAGTTGAAGAGGTTGCAGCAAAGTTAGCAGGGGCCAAAGTATTCACAGTGTTAGATTCTGGGCATGCCTTCTGGCAGATTAAATGAGATGGGCCTGGCTTGGATCAAATCACTTTTAATGCACCTTTTGGGAGGTACAAGTTCAAGTGCCTCCCCTTTGGGATTTGCTCAGTACCAGAAGTCTTTCAAAAGAAAATTTCACGCATTTTGAAGGGCCTGAGGGCACAGAGGTCATTATGGATGACATGCTAATATGGGAGCTAATGTACAAGAGCACAATGAGAGGTTATGGAATGTTTTACAAAGAGACAGAGATAAGCATTTGTCTTAAACCAAAAAAATCCTAAATTAAAATGTCAGAAGTCCAATATATCAGACACAAGTTAAGTAACAGCAGGTTGTTGGCAGACCCTGAGAAAATAAATGCAATTACCCAGATGCCTGTCCCCCCAAATAAGACTGACTTAGGGAGACTTACGGGCATGGTAAACTACCTGCCAAAGGTCATTCCAAACCTATCTACTATAAATAAGCCATTGAGAGCAACTAGAGAAAGAAACGGCATGGTACTGGGAGGAGCACCACCAACAGGCCTTTTAAGAGCTGAAAGCAGTTGTCACTAACCCCCCAGTGCTGGCCTATTATGATCTAAGGAAACCTGCTGAATTATCTGCTGATGCATCCTCAGAAGGGCTGTGTGCATTTCTGCTGCAAGAAGGCAGGCCTATTGCTTTGCCTCAGATCACGTAATAAGCTGAGAGAAACTATGCACAAATTGAGAAGGAAACATTTGCTATTGTGTTTGGCTGTTCAAAGTTCCATCAATATATTTATGGCAGACCAAGGGGTCATATTGAATCAGACCACGCCTATATAAAGGCTTTTCAAAAAACCACTGGCCACAACCCCACCAAGAATTCAACACATGATACTAAAACTGCAAAGGTATGATTTGCATGTACAGTACAAAGCAGGTAAAGAATTTCATATAACAGATGCCCTGAACAGGGCTGTGGGAGAACATTCTGTGCCAGAAACTGAACTAGACAAATATGAGGTTTACACAGTGGTTTATATGCCTATCAGTGATGAAAAACTGAAATTGTTTCAGCGAGAGACTGACAAACATTCAGCAATGGTCAAGTTGAGAGACACTGTTTTGAATGGGTGGCCCCAGGAGAAAACATCAGTGCACCCCGAGATAAGGCAGTAGTGGCAGTTCAGAGATAAAATCTCAATGGAAAATGGACTTTTGCTGAAGGGGGAGAGACTGATAGTCCGCACATCATTGAGATCAGACATGTTAACCAGATTACACAACAGCCACTTGGGCATTGAAAAATGCAAGCTCAGGGCCAGAGATCTCCTATTCTGGCCAGGAATGAACAGTCAGATTAGTGACATGGTGGCCAAGTGTGGCATTTGCCACCAGTTCAGGAAAGCACAATCTAGAGAGCCGCTGCAGCCACATGAAATACGAAAGACTTTGGCAAAAGGTTGGGGCTGACCTTCAGTATTTGAATTTGAAAGGGAAACTTGTCTGGCAATGGTTGATTACCACTCCAAATACATTGAGATGTCCAAGTTGCAAAATACAACAAGTGAAATGGTGATTAACCATATTACCGTAAATCACAATGTGCAAGACATGGTATTCTAGAAATACTTGTAACAGATAATGGCCCACAATTTGCCTGCATTGAATTCAGAGACTTTCAATGAAGGTATTAGTTTAAGCATGTAACGTCTTCTCCAAGATACCACCAGAGTAATGGCATGATAGAATGAGCCATTCAAAAAAACAAAGAGACTGTTGCAGAAAGAACAAGTGGAAAGGCAAGACCCTTACTTGACACTTTTGGAACTAAGAAATACCCCACTGGAGGGGCTAGGATCCCCCGGCACAGCTGCTTATGGGCCACAGAACCAGAACTTTAATGCCTACCAGATCTGCACTACTTAAACCAAAAGTACTAGAAGCTGTGGTGTGAGCTATATTGCGAAGGACTCAACAAAGACAAAAATCTTATTACAATTTGCATCCCCGACCACTCCAAGCCTTACGGCCAGGACAGCCTGTTTACTTGTGAACACCTGAGAATACCTGTACTCCTGCAATTGTGGAACACCATACTGAAGAGCCAGGCTCCTATATAGTCCAAGCTAATGGGAAATTGTATCGTAGAAACAGGAGAGACCTTTTGTTAACCCTGAGTTGTGCCGCTCCTGTGGCCCTCAAAACTCACACATCCGAGGAGAGGAAGAGAGAAGTGAGCAGGATGACATTATGGAGGACGATGAGATCCCAGAGGTGCCCGCAATGGAGGTCCCTCCACAAGTGATGCCAGGACAGTCACAAAGTGAGCCTGTGGAGTTGGCCCAGCCCCTGAGCAGTTGGGACCAATTGACTGGCACCAGCTCCAGCCCAAGAATCAGCTGTGTCAGTGGAAGGGAGATCCGAAAGCCCGCCTGTCATAGTTACTATATAGACTCACAAAAACTTTGAGTGACATAGAACTTTAAACATTTTATGTTTGGGAGGAAAGTTTAATTAAGGAGGGAGATGTAAGGAAGTTAATTAGCATACGTGATTTGCGTATGCCTTGCTAATATGCTAGCCTAGATACATAAACCCTTATCTGCTGGGCAGTAGCCCACAGTTTCTGCAGTTGTTTTCAGTGTGTTCTACAGTTAGCAAACCTACCAGTTACAGTAACTCCATGTTGGTGTCTGCGTGATTATTACACTAGTTGTGTGTTATTGCACTTATATAATGTTGAGAAATATTGTAACCTTAAAAAACATAAAAATATATTAAAAGTTTTTCTTTTGGGGAGAAAATAATCTTTTCACCTAGCTGTTAGCAGGGGTGCTGAGAGTGTGTAGTTGGCTAATGACACTGACGGCAGAGGTGTGGAGAAAGCTACTTTTTCTGTGCAGAGTTTTCTCACCAACCCCAACACTCCTTTCATTCACACATGACTTTCCAGATTGCTATAAAGAAAGACTGAGGCGTGTCACTAGGCCACTGACAAAATCAGGATTTCCTTGTGATCTTGCTGGCAGCATGCCTCTGTCTGCGTTACCATGTTTTGTAAAAGTGACGGCAGTCTCACTGTCTTCCGGTTGGAACAGAGAACAAACTGTCTTCCTGTCGGAACAGAGAGCGAGAGAGTGCCGGCGACTTGAGTGAGGACTGCAAGTCTGGGAGACAAAGTCATTGGTTTCTTTATGTGAACACATCTTTCTGCTTTTTTTTTTAATAGGCTTCTTTTGTGGTTTTATTGAGTGTAATTTGTGCCAGGTGGGAAAGATAGATGGCAGAAATGGGAAGAGTGAAGGAGGTGACAGGTAGGGTGGCACATGGATATTTTTGGTAATTGGGTTTACTGGTGTGGGCACTTATTATTTACTGTGCTATAACCTTAACAATAAACATTGCTCACAAGGGCTCTTGACCTGTCAATTCACAGACTGTGTACCTATTTTATAAAAGTGTAATGATCAATTCCAAGTATGGTCCTGCTGTATTATACTATGGGCACCTACAGTCCTGCATTCTCATTGGCTAAGACACATGTCTGGCCATTAGTTAATCTGCTGACAACCCACGTATGAAGTGCCAGTTGACCAATTTGCAGAACTAGCAATCTTTGTACTTTTTACCACTATGAAAATTTGGATTTGCTGCAATCCTGTTTTTGCTCCTGGCTCTCTTAAACCACAACCTCCCAACAACTCTTAAAACTTAACAAACAAAAAACCTCCCACAGCAAGACAATGTCAAAACAGGTAAAAATAAAAAAACTAGTGCCCGTTTAATGCTGCTAACACACTCACCTGTTGCTCTCGCCCCACTCTTGGGTCACCCTGAAGAAGAGACTCCTGGAGGCCCAGTGGGCTTACCCAGTCAACAAAATTCAAATAAAATAAAACTCTCAGTTACAGACACTAGTGCTGCTCTCTCTCCCCACGCCCACCCCCACTGTCATACACTCCACAAAAAAAAAAACACTCAAACTCTCTACATTTTTTGAACATCTTAGGTTCAGATCATGCTAAAATTCGAACTGCCCACCTGAACTTTCTTCCGCTTGCAACTCTTGCTATACTCACTCTGTGAATGCCAGCATCTGCTTCAAATTCAGCCAAAGCAGCTGTTGTTCTAAGTTCAGTCTCTCTCCACTTCCAACTGTCATATATTGTTGCTCAAAAAAATCCTCAAACCTATGGCCCACTGGCAACCATGCTTCAATTTCCTCTCCACTCAAACTCAGCAGCTGTTCACCACGCTCCCTCACAGCCACTCACATACTTTGTCCCTCAACAAGGTACTGTTTGATACAGGACAAATTATATTTCTGTAAAAATATTAAATAAGCAATTAAATACAGCATATATTTAAAAATCTTTATTTTACTGATTTCCCATTGCATTGTTTCTGGTGTGTTTTTGTCACTTGGCCTGAGTCTGGCATGGGTAAACCCAACAACAACCCATACCCTATCATGGATTATTACTTAATTATACAATGGGGTCTGAAAATCCAGTAAGCTGATTGGTCAACTGGCAACTTTACCCATGGGTAAATCTTATAATAATCCATGGGTAAAGTGCTAGCAGACTGATTTACACAAAACAAATCAGTACGTTCTGCATCCCCAATTTTTTTTTAGATTCAGCCGGCTGTCATCAAGGCATAGATCAGGAAGCATAGGCAAGCCAGGAGAAGCTATAAAATTTGCAAGTAGCAAAATAAAAATAAAATTGTGCAGAATAGCTCTCGATACAGGCAGTTCATGTGAGAGTCCCTTTAAAATTTCCAGCTCGCTAAACAAAACATTGCTATTTTTTTAAAAGATATTTTTCCCTGGCAATTAAATTATGTGTCCTGTTCTTGTAAATTACACCACCTGTGTTCCACAAAATGTATTAAGACTTTGTCAATTTCTTTCCTGTGACCAGCTTGAAGAGTACATTAGTCCTCTTAACAGGTGCAACCAATTAAGGCATCCTGTCCCAGGGTTGATTTCCTGCTGATAATTCTGCAAACAAACTTGTGGAGGTCAAAATTCACCTCAAGGTAAACCCCACGTATACCAGATATGCTCAAATAACTTTTCTGCATTCATTTCAACAGTATAACTGTATACATTTGCAAACCAAGGGATCTCAGTTCCACACAAAGATTAACCCTTGGGCTGTCAGAAGATTTACAAACGTACAGGTTTTTAGGATGTATACACATCAGTGGTACAGCAAGGATTAGCATATATATTTTTTTTAACCACAGAGACATAAGGGAAGAAAGAAAGAATAGAAACTGTAAAGAGAAGGAAGGGAGAAAACAGGGAAATTGTGGGACTGTCGGAGTGGCCAGTTTCTAGGTGCCATAAGGAAAATTTGATTGTACAATCAAACAGGCAAGAGACAGACAAGGCAAGGCAATTTTATTTATAAGGCGCCAAATCCTGGAGGCTCTGGGCACTGAACATAAATAACCAACATACAGTGGTAAATTAAAACATTAAATGAAACCTCATTAAATCCATATCCAAATTATTATACAGCAACATTAAAAAGATTTCCAGAGGTCAGTTTTCAAGGGACTGGCCAGAACTTAAGATAGCATCCACAGTCAAAAGCCAGGCTGAAGAGGTGGGCCTTCAGCCTCCCCTAAACACCTCAATCGGGGACCCTTCTGGACTGCAGGTGGGCGAGTTCCACGTGGTTGGCCAGAGACACTAAAGCGTGATCTCCCGAGGTCCTGGCTGAACCCTGGGAACATCCAGGAGGCTCCTCGAGGAGGAATGGAGGAGAGCGAGCAGAGGCAGTGGTGTCAGGAGCTCAGACAGGTAGCCAGGACCTAGCCCATACAGGGCCTTAAGGTGAGAAGACCCACTTTGAAATGACCCTCCACCTGACTGGCAGCCAGTGCAGAGCATGCAGGACACATGACTGGACCTCGAAAGGCCTGTCAGTGACCGGACCGCTGTGTTCTGCACCAGCTACAGTCTGTGAAGTGTCCCTCCCATGACCCCGAAGTACAGAGCATTACAGTAGTCAAGCCTATAAGTCACAAAGGCATGCACCAGTGTCAGCAGGTCCTTGGGCGGAATGAGTGGCTTAATCCTGGCAATGTTTCACAAGTGGTAAAGATGACACCTGATCTTCAAAGATCAATCTGCTATCTAGGGTCATGCCCAGATTTCACACCCTCAGAGAAGCCACCAACGGTACAGACCCCAGGACAAGTCCGGATTTGGCCCTCGGTGGCAACCCATCACACCCGCGACCAGGCTGTATCACTAGCACCTCGATCTTAGCCGGGTTGAGTCTCATCCAGCTGGAAGCCATCCAGTCATTGATTTTAGCCAGACAGCTGTTAAGCACATCAACAGCTCCTGATATTCCGGTTGCAAAAGACAAATACAGTTGGGTGTCATCTGCATAGCAGTGAAATTCCACACTGCATTGTCAAATTATCTCACCCAGGAACAGCATATACACTGCGAATAAGATCGGCGACAAGATAGAGCTCTGTGTGTCTCTGTAGGGCAGAAACATTGGGGAGGAGAAATTCCCCATCACCACCAGCCATCTATTCAAGAGATAGGACTCAAACCATCTAATGACAGTACCCGCGAGTCCACAAAACTCACATAGCTGATTGAGAAGCACAACATGATCCACAGTGTCAAAACCTGAGGAGAGATCGAGGAGCACAAGAACTGACCCATTTCCTGTATCTCTAGCTGTGAGCAGATCATTATGCACTCTCACTAGAGCAGTTTCAGTGCTATGTCTGGCCCGAATGGCTCATAGATGTCTGAGGACACCAGGTGATCCTCAAGCTGTTGTGTCACTAATTTTTCAACAACCTTGATCAAAAAAGGCAGGTTAGAGATCAGACAGTAATTCGCCAGGACATTTGGGTTGAGAAGATTTCTTTAAGAGGGCTTCACCAGTACTTCTTTCAGAGCAACTGGGAAGAACCCCATCACCATTGAGCACCTAGTGAACAACGGGCCAATGGCATCGACACATCCTATTAAGAAATGCACTGGTGCCAGGTCCAGTTCACAAAAGGTGTGCTTCAGCTCTAAGATCACCTTAGTCACTTCAGACACCTCCACTGGCCTGAACTTCTCCCAGGCAAACTGAGTGCTTCTGAAACTCCCAACCCAATCACTGTGAGGCAAGGGCCTCCCTGGCGGAGTCTCCAACCAGATGGCCACCACTCTGTCAGAGAAAAAACAGAGCAAACTCTTCACATAAAGTAGTTGGAAAAGCTATTTTGGCCAAGACAGGCAGGATGTAAAAGCCTGTCCATGGTCTGAAACAATTAAGATGGTCTGTTTTTCCCCACAGCGATATCCCTGGACAGGAATTCTGCCTTCTTACAGGAAATTGCCCCTAGTACTCAGCATAGTGAGAATGTAGATCCAGCCTGTCGACCTCCAGATGGGTCTTCTGCCAGCAATGCTCCAACTTCTGACCCCTAATCTTCATCATCTTAAGTTCCCCATCAAACCATGGAGGTCTCAAGTGAGAGGATCTGGGTCGTATATGGTCTGGTGCGATGGCATCTAGAGTTTTGGGTTTACTTATGCTTCCTGAGTGCAAGATGGCCGCTGCGCTGAATGTGCTGCTGCTTGTGAGGTTCTGAGTTTGTAGTTATTTCATTTTATTTCTATTTCGTTGGTTTTATTTTGGTGTTTTTTGGCGTTCTTTGCAGTAATTAGTGGATTGGTGGAGTCCTTTTATTTTGTGGAGCCCAGGATGAAGGAAGTGATCGAGTTTGGTGTCCTGGTGATTTCTACTCTGTCGCCCAGGTGGATGTTGAGCAGGCGTGGAGTGGACTGAGGGGTTTCTGCCCTACGATTGAGATCTTGCGGGATGCCGCTCGCTACAGGAGCCATCGGGATGAAGGGAGGTGTTTGAGCTCTGTGTCCTGGTGATTTGTGCTCTACCGCCTGAAATTGGATGTTGAATGGGCGTGGAGTGGACTGAAGGGTTTTCGGCCCTGCGAGTGAGACATTGCGGGATGTTGCTCGCTACAGGATCCTTTGGGTTGTGGGGTTTATATGTGGCTTCCCTTGCTCTGGCTTTGACTAAGGTGTTCAGGATTTGTGCTTTGGGTACTTTGTATTACTTTTTCGTCATATCGCCTGACTGGGATTTTAATCAGGCAGGGAGCAAATTGAAGCGATTACCCCTGTTTCATCGCTGAGTTGGGCGGTGGTGGAAACTAGAAGAAGGGTCGCCTGATGAAGAGAACTTGAGGCAAGAACTGAGACCCTGGAAGAAGCAGTGAGGGGATTTATCTAATCTATTTCGGATCCCTTGGTGTATATAAGGCCTTTTGAACAGGTCTGAGGCACGACCTGCTACTGGGACCCCCCTGCTTGATTTGTGGTCTGAAGGGGGTATTAGGATTTCTTGGTCAAGGAGTTGATTGAGGTTCTGTACCCCCTATGCTCCCAGGTTGGGCTACTAATGTGACTTGCCCTGGGCGTTTTATTAGACCACATTATCCTGTGGTGTTTGCCCAGCTGGAAGTGAGGGACCTTGTTTTATTTTGCATATGGTATGGATCTGATTGACTTGGGCCCTGGATGTCCCCTGAATCTTGTGGCTAACTGGTCTGCCTGTGTTTTCTCTCTGACTTTGATGGATTTGACTTTCCATAAACCTGTGAACAAAACTGACTCTGTGCCTGGCGGATTGAGGACTTCCTACTTTTTCTAATTTGTCTTAAGTTTATCTGGACAATGAGTTGGTGAAAGGACCTTGTGTCCATTTTTTTAATATGAGTGCTTCCTCCACTCCCTGGTCATGAGAGGACTGGGGGAGGGATGTGTATTTGTTTTGTTTTAAGTTTGAAATGTTTTTTATGATTTGTTTGAAGGATACATCTGTACTTTTGCAGTGAGAGTGCCAAAGTATTTTTTTGCTCTTCTGGCTGTGAGAGAGCTGGGGGGGGGAGCAAATAATTTTATTTTATTTAATTTTTGTTTTCTGGCTTAAGTTGTGGGTGGTGAGAGAACCCTTTTATTTATATTTATTTTACTTGAGGAGTCCTCTCGCTTAGTCCAGACTTGATTTTCTTTGGGGTGGGGTTGTTGTTTTTTATTTATTTATTTATTCTGATTAAGTATAGGAATTATTGTTTGATTTGATTTATGTTGGGGTTGGATATTTATTTTATTTTTGCTGAGTTTAATTATTTTGGTGTTTTTGGTGGGTTTATTGTTTTGGTTTTAATTGTTTAGTAGCGGCATGTGTCGGCCCTCAGTCCCCACGGTGGTGTGCTATTCATCCTTCTCTCTTCGTGCCCTCTACCCTTTTTATTCTCCCCCTTTCCAACATGATACATACCAGCACTGTAAGAGCACTGTGAATTGTTTGTAGGGGGGGCTGCGAACAAGGGAGGATGGACAAGGGGGGGCCACCGTATTGGGGTAGTTAGATCCAGAAGGTGCCCTGGGGCGAAATGGAATCCAGATCGTGGTTTACCATATCTGGTGCCCATACCAAGGGGCACTACTGAACTCAGTAGGCATATGAGCCTGACAGCCTCCAAGGTTCGTCCAACTCGGGCGATGTTATGCAATGCTAGGTCCATCAGGAATAAGACTGGCATTATTGCTGATCTTGTTGGCTCAGTGGACTTGGCTTGCATCACGAGACCTGGCTGGATGAAAATCCAGGCCCACGTTGGAGGCCATGACTCCAGCTGGGTATTTGGTGATACACTGCCCAAGATTGGACTACGGGGGTTGCAGTCTGTTTCAAGACTGAACTGGGCCTCACAAATGTGATAGTGGGAGAGACTGAGTCCTTTGAGTGCAGAGTGGTAGCGGGTGTAGGTGTTGATTGTACTCATTTACCATCCACCCAGGGATGGGAAGCGTGTCTTACAGGGAAGTAACAGACTTCATTGTCGACATGTAGTTTAAGTCACCCAGGTTGATGGTTCTGGGTGACTTTACGCCTGGGTCGACGAAGAACTCCTAATTTGGTAATCATTTCCTCCAACTAATGACTTCTTTGGGCCTTACAGGGTGTTTTCCCTGCTACCCATAAATCTGGACACTCTCTGGACTTAGTGTTTCTTCTGGGGTTGATACATCCGATTTGGGGTGGAACCAGTCACATGGTCAGACCACTACGTGAGGTTCAGTTTACACCCCGAGAAGCCTACCCCTGTGGAGATGGTTAGGTACCGCCCTTTATGGGATATTACCCTCAAGGCCTTGGGCGGTCCTTGACCTCTCGTCCCCGTGTTGGCGGCGATAGTCCAGAGACCCTGGTGTCGGCCTATAATACAGCTGCTACAGTGGCTCTGGATTCTATTGCTCCTGTCTGTGTGCGCCCCCTATCCCTTCGCCTCAAGTCCCTCTGGTTCGATGGGACGTTGCGGGAGATGTGGAGACAGGCGAAGGTTAGAGCGGTACTGGTGCAGGTCCATCCTTGAAGCCAACCACCTTAGACTGATGGACCATTATTCTGTCTATCCATCTGCAATCACCCGTAAGAAGGCAGAATTCCTGTCTAGGGAGATTGCAGTTGCATAGAATCAACCGGCTCAGCTTTTTCGAACTGTAGACAGACTGTGATACCCAGCCTGTCTGCAAGTTCGGAAAGCCTTTTTGCAATTAGAGTGCGAGGAGCTTGCTCGTTTCTTTGCAACTAAGGTGGCCGACATAAGGGCGGATCAGCATCCAGTAATCTCTAAGGGGATGCTGTTGAACAGTGTGAGTTCACAGTACTTCAGTTTTCTTGGAGTTCCTTCAGTCGACCTGATTTCATGGATGTCATGAAAATTATCCATAGTGTGCGCCTCTAAGCTGTAGTTTGGATCTTGGACCGACCTCCTTAATTTTAGGTTGCAGTGATATCATTGGTCCAGTCCTTGTGTGAATAGTTGGTGCTCCTTGGAGTCGGGTGAGTTCCTAGCTCCCTGAAAGAGGCGATGGTGACACCTCTCTGAAGAAAGCTACCTTGGACCCAGACTGTTTCTACAAACTACAGACCTATCTCAAACCTAGCCTTTATTGGGAAGGTGATTGAGAAGGTAGTGGAAGCCCAATTGGAGGACCATTTAACCATCCATGACATCTACGAATCCTTCCAATCTGGTTTTAAGAAAAGACATAGCACCGAGACTGTGCTGGTTCAGGTGCTTAATGATCTTCTGAGGCGAGAGATCAGAAGAGATGTACCATCCTTCTTCTCTTGATCTCTCATCAGCCTTTGACACTGTGGATCACTTGGTGTTGATAGCAGGCTTGAGGCAGATTTGTGTAATATCGGGAATTGTCCTTCGATGGTTCACCTCATCCTTCACTGGGAGATCACAAAGAGTTGTGTCTGGGTTTTTTTCCTCAGGCCCAACTTCTTTGTTGTGTTGGATGCCTCAGAGTTTAGTGCTGTCCCCCATGTCATTTGCAGTGTATATGATGCCCCTCAGAGACATTATAAAATGGTATGAGCTGAGGTTTCACTGCTAGATGATACCCAGCTAAACCTGTCTTCGCACCCAACCAGGATGGAGCTCTCTCAGTGTTTAACAACTGTCTGAAAGAAATTCAGGATTGGATGGATTCTAGTTGGTTGAAGTTGAACTCAGAAAAGACAGAGGTTTTGGTTGTGGACCCGGTCTTCAGATAGAGGGGTCATTTGTTGGTTCGCCCTCAGGAATTTTCTTGGGGCATTTCACTCCCAACCTCTGAGCAGAGTGCATAACTTGGGGTTATCTTGGATGACAAACTGACACTGCAGTCACAAGTGTCAGCAGTCATCAAGACTTCCTTACCATTTTAGGAATATTGCCAGAGTTAAGCACCTTGTTCCATCTGACGCTTTACCAACGTTGGTCCATGCCTTTGTATCCTCACGTCAGGACTACTGCAACTTCCTGTACTTTGGGCTGTCTGGGGTTGAAATCCACCACCTACAGCTAGTGCAGAACACAGCAGCCTGGGTTTTCATTGGGACAAGTAGGTCCTGTCATATTACCCCAGTGCTGCGTGAACTGCATTGGCTACCTATACAGTGGCGAATCACCTTCAGAGTCAGTTTACTGACTTTTAAAGCCCTTCATGGTCAGAGTCTGGCCTATCTGAAAGAACTTCTGGTTCCCTACTGCCCAGCCGATCGCTCCGCTCAGCTGATGAGGGGTTGCTAGAGATTCCAAGAGTGAGTCTTAAATCATCAGGTTTTAGAGCATTTTCTTATGCTGCACCCACTCTTGGAATTCTCTACCCCACCAGTTAAGAGTGCACCTCCATGGAGGAATTTAAGAGGGTTTGAAAATCCACTTTTGGCAAATGGCCTTCTTGGAAAGTTGATTGTACTGAAGTCATTGATTATGTTGTGATTTTTATCTGTCTTAATACCAAATTTTAATGCTTGATTTGTATTGTTTTAACTTGTACAGCACCTTGAAAAATGAAAGGCACTTTATAAATAAATTTATTGCTATTATAACCACCCTGTTATGGCCACCGCCTCTCCAGTGCCAATCACACATGCTGCATCAACCCCAGATAAGTCAGCTAACGCCAACAGTCCCTCTGGGTCCATGCCCTTAAACGGCAATAGCTGACCATCTCCACAGGGGGAGGGACTTTTAGGGGGGGCCCAATCCTGAACTCCATGGTGCAGTGGTCAGAACAAATGACCTGATCAATCTTGAGGCTGTCAACCTCAAGACCCAGCTGGAACACCAGATCGAGTGCATGGCCATGTTGGTAGGTAACAGCAGTAACTGCTTTTGATAGGCCCAGTGATTTCATCAAGTGGAGGAGGTCATAACCAAAATGTGAGGATTCATCATCGACCCAGACATTGAAATCCCCCAAGATTAAACACCTGTGGGACTCCAACACCTGGCTGACGATAAAATCTGCTACCTCCTGCAGGAATCCCTCCCCACCCCAGGGGGGGCAGTAAATGAGAAGAATCCTGCAACCTGCACCTGCACTCCCATGAATAGCAATGCACTCAAACATAGAAACATAGAATTTGATGGCAGATAAGGACTGCTTGGCCCACCCAGTCTGCCCATTTCCCTGCCTACTGGATAAGCTGCAGATCCTAGTTAACCAGCAGCCTACTTCTTCCTACCCCAACCCCCTAGAATGGCCTTATGACTGTCCCATGCATGCTTTAATTCCACCACTGTTTTTGACTCCACAACCTCCTCTGGAAGGCCGTTCCATGCATCCACAACCCTCTGTGAAAAAATACTTCCTTAAATTACCTCTGAGCCGTCCCCCCATCTTCAAATTGTGCCTCTTGTTCTTACACCTCTTTTTTTAAAAATGCTACCCTCTTGGACTTTGTTGATTCCTTTGAGGTACTTGAACGTTTCTATCATGTCCCCCCTCTCCCTCCTTTCCTCGAGGCTATACATATTAAGCTCCTTTCGTCTCTCTTCATATGTCTTCCGGTGCAGACCCTGCACCATTTTAGTTGCCGTCCTCTGGACAGCTTCCATACTGTCTATGTCTTTGCGGAGATTGGGTCTCCAGAACTTCACACAGTACTCCAGATGGGATCTCACCAGCTATCTGTACAGAAGGATAATAACTTTCTGTTTTCTACTGGTGATGCCTCTCCCTATGCATCCCAGTATCCCCCCAGCCCTCCTTGCTGCCCTCTCACATTGCTTGCCCACCTTTAGGTCATCTGATATGACTACCCCCAGGTCCCTTTCCATTTTTGTTGTTGTTAGTGTCTCACCCCCATTGTGTACTCTTCCCTTGGGTTTTTGTTTCCCAGGTGCATTACCTTGCACTTCTTAGCATTAAATCTAAGCTTCCATACATTTGACCATTCCTCTAACCTTGCCAAGTCCCTTCTCATCCTTTCCACCCCACCCTGTGCATCAACTCTGTTGCAGATCTTTGTGTCATCTGCAAAGAGACATACTTTTCCTTCCAGTCCCTCTGCAATGTCACTTATAAAGACATTGAAGAGGACCGGTCCTAATACTGAACCCTGCGGTACCCCACTAGTAACCCCCCTTTCTTCTGAGTGGACTCCATTTACTATTACTCTCTGTGTCCTATTCTCCAGCCAATTCTTTACCCAGGCTGTCATCTTGGGACCCACTCCCAGGCTGGCTAACTTGTATATTAATCTTTTGTGTGGGACTGTGTCAAATGCCTTGCTAAAGTCTAGGTGGGCCATGTCCACAGCCCTCCCTGATCTACTACTTTGGTCACCCAGTCAAAGAAATCTATCAGATTTGTCTGGCATGACCGCTGTGAATCCATGCTGCCTAGGGTCCTGTGCCCTCTGGCCTCTAGATACTCGACAATTCTTTCCTTCAGAAGTGATTCCATCATTTTCCTATCACTGAGGTTAAACTAACAGGTCTATAGTTTCCTGCTTCTGCCTTGCTCCCACTTTTGTGAAGGGAATCACATCTGCCCTCCTCCAGTCATGGGTACCACCCATCCTCCCATGATTTGTTAAAAGGGTAGTCAGTGGTGTCACTAGTTCTACCCTTAGTTCTTTAAATTCTGGGATGAATCCCATCGGCCCCATTGCTTTGTCCACCTTCAGTTTTAAGAGTTCTTTCAGAACCCTTTCTTCTGTAAATGGGCTGGTATCAACTTCTGTATCCAGAGTGTTTCTACTGTTTGTTTTAGGTACCTCCCCTCTTCATTTGTAAATACTGAGCAAAATATTTGTTTAGTATCTCTGCCTTTCAGGTATTATGAACTGGGTGCGTTGAGAAGCCTAAGTTGGACTAAAAACAATGGCCTCCCCACCCCTGCGATCATAGAAACATAGAATTTGACAGCAGATAAGGACACGCTTGACCCACCTAATTTGCCCATATCCCTAACTAATGGATAAGCTGCAGATCCTAGTTAACCAACAGCCTACTTCCTCCTACCCCAACCCCCTAGAATTGTCTTACGGCTGTCCCATGCATTCTTGAATTCCATCACTGTTTTTGACTCCACAACCTCCTCAGGAAGGCTGTTCTATGCATCTACAACCCTCTCTGTGAAAAAATACTTCCTCACATTACCTCTGAGCCATCCCTCCTCTATCTTCAAACTGTGCTTCCTTGTTCTTGCACACCTCTTTTTCTGAAAGATGCTACCCTCTTGGACTTTGTTGATTCCCTTGAGGTACTTGAAAGTTTCTATCATGCCCCCCCCTTCCTCCTTTCCACAAGGCTATACATATTAAGCTCTTTAAGTCTCTCTTCATATGTTTTCTGGTACAGACCCTGCACCATTTTAGTTGCCCTCCTCTGGACTGCCTCCATCCTGTCTATGTCTTTGCAGAGATTGGGTCTCCAGAACTGCATGCAGTACTCCAGATGGGGTCTCACCAGCTGTCTGTACAGAAGGATAACAACTTCCTGTTTTCTACTGGTGGTGCCTCTCTCTATACATCCCAGTATCCCCCAGCCCTTCTTACTGTCTTCTCACATTGCTTGCCCAACTTTAGGTCATCTGATATGACTACCCCAGGTCCCTTTCCATTTTTGTTGTTAGTATCTCACCCCCATTGTGTACTCTTCCCCTGGGTTTTTATTTTCCAGGTGCATTACTTTGCACTTCTTACCATTGAATCTAAGCTGCCATACATTTGACCATTCCTCCAATCTTGCCAAGTCCCTTCTCATCCTTTCCACCCATCTTGTGTATCAACTCTGTTGCAGATCTTTGTGTCTTCTGCAAAGAGACATACTTTTCCTCCCAGTCCCTCTGCAGTGTCACTTATAAAAACATTGAAGAGGACCGGTCCTAGTACTGAACCCTGTGGTACCCCACTAGTAACCCTCTTTCTTCAAAGTGGACTCCGTTTACTATTACCCTCTGTGTCTTGTTCTCCAGCCAATTCTTTATCCAGGCTACCATCTTGGGACCCAATCCAAGGCTGGCTAACTTGCATATTAATCTTTTGTGCGTGACTGTGTCAAATGCCTTGCTAAAGTCTAGGTCGGCCATGTCCACAGCCCCTCCTTGATCTACTACTTTGGTCACTCATTCCTTAATGGCACTTTAATGGTAGGATGTCTACTTATCAGTCTGGTTTTAGATCCCAACACAGCACTAATACTGCATTGGTTAAGGTGGTTAGTCATCTGCAGCAGAGCCTGGACAGGAGACAAATGGTTGGAGCTTTATTTATAGATCTTTCTAACGCTTTTGATACCTTGAATCATCAGTTGCTCTTGTCCGGGCTCAACCAGATTGGGTTATCTACCCCAGGGTTTCTCAAATGGTGAGGCCAGCCTCCCAGGGGAGGCCCCAACCTGTTCAAGGGGAGGCTCAAGCAAGCCTTTAAATGTACTATATTTAAATATCAGGTTTTGGATGCTTTGTGTGATAGGATGCAACAAACTAAAGTGAATAATGGCATATGAATTTATGTACAAAATGAGTGACCAGGAAAGTCGCACTCAACAAATACTTGTTTCTTGGTATGACATGGGGGAAAACTGAAAGGAGAAAGTACAGTTCTTGGAAACTATGTAAAACAAAATGCAAAATAATACAAATGAATAAGTACAAGGTAACAACTGACCCATTATACTTGCTGCAGAAAAGCACAAATGCAGAGGCTAGGTTGAGAGGTACTCGGGGCAAGAGCAGGACAAAAACAAAATGGTCCCTGAGAAGGTGTTTAAGAACAAGGAAAAACTGACAAAGAAAACAATCTGACGCATGGAGGTATTGCAATGAGGGGTGCAGTAAATAGGGACCAAAACCCAGAAGTGTGGAATCAGTAGGCTGACATGGAGAGGGGGTTATACAGATGGAGAATAATAAGTATAATAAAATGAGAATAAACTCAACTACTCAAAGGAGTGTCACTGTATTCCCTGTTTACTGTGTAAAGTACGATAATTGTTCAAACTATGGGGAGGCCCAAAATTATTTCTATATTGGGGGGGCTCAAGATCTTTTCCAGGTCTTGGGGGAGGCTCACTATGACAGTGTGTGAGAACTACTGATCTATCCAAATTGTTAATTGGTTTTCGTCTTCCTTAAATGGGAGGAAACAATTTGTTGAGATTGGTCCATTTAGGTCTAACTTAGTTGATATGTAAAATGGTGTCCCACAAGGGTCAATCTTGGGACCTTTGTTATTTAATATCTATGTCAATAATCTTAGTTTTGACCTTCCAAACATAGGGTATCACCTTTATGCTGATGATACGATAATATATGTAGAAGGTCCTACCTTGGATGTGATTAAACCCAAACTTCAGTCGGCTTTTGATCAGGTACAGATTTCTTTAGAAGCACCTTTAGTACTAAATTCTAGAAAGACCCAGGTTGTTGTATTTAGGAACAAGCAGGCTAAAGATCAGAAATTAGGTCTGAGTATAACAACCATGGATGGTATTATTTTAATGGAAGGGATCATTATAAGTATCTGGGTCTTTAGTTAGATTATAACCTATCTTGGTCCCTTCATAGAAATAATATGACAATGAGTTTAAATAAAAATTAGGGGGCTCTATATAGGTTTAAGAGAAACATGTTCAGGGATGTTCGTTTAAATGTTGTGAACTCTTTACTATTGCCTAATTTAGATCATGGGGATCTCCTTTGTGGGGGAGCCTCTGTTTTTTTTACTGGATAGGGTAGACCTGATGTTCCATAGAATGGCTCAATTTGTACTGGAGTTCCCTTATAGAACCCATAGATGTCTCCTGTTTACCAGTATGGGTTAGGTGCAGCCTCCTTGGAAGAAAGGGGCTCCAATTTATATCTCTCAGTTGTTTCCTCCCAGAAGTGTGAAGGATAATCTTAGGTCTGCCCAGGGGTTGCATTATCTAATCCCAAGATGTAATATGAATATTGGTAAAACAGCGGTTCCCTTTAGTGGGATGACTCTTTGGAATAAAATTCCTGTGTGTGTAGAGGATGAGAATCAGATAACTCACTTTTCTGATCTGTATAAATGATACTTAGGATGGGCCAGTAGTCAATTTAATTGTAGACAATGTGATATTTATTAACCAACTGATTGCTTATATATATTGCTCCTTGCTGTATAATCATATATTTTATATTGTAATGTGATTATGTTGATTGTTATGTGTTTTGAAACTGATGTTTAATGTTGTTTGTCTTTTGATACCTGGGACTTCATTGTAAATGAATTACACTCAATTAAATGCTTCCTTATTCTTACGAATAAAAAGATTTACTACTACTACTACTGCTACTACTATTAGATTCATTTGACATGACCTTCCCTCTGTGAATTCATGCTGCCTTGGGTCCTGTGCCTCTCTGGCCTCTAGATACTCGACAATTCTTTCCTTCAGAAAAGATTCCATCATTTTCCCTATCACTGGGGTTAAACTAACAGGTCTGTAGTTTCCTGCTTCTGCCCTGCTCCCACTATTGAGAAGTGGAATAACATCTGCCCTCCTCCAGTCCTCAGGTACCACCCCATCCTCCCATGATTTGTTAAAGAGGGTAGTCAGTGGTGTCACTAGTTCTACCCTTAGTTCTTTTAGAATTCTGGGATGAATCCCATCAGGCCCCATTGCTTTCCTTCCTCGGACAGTGCACCATGGTGTATCCGGCAGGGATGGTGGCCTCAAAACCTGGGCCTGCATCATCACCCAACCAGGTCTCCATGATGCAAGCCAGGTCGACAGAAGAAATCAAGTTAGCAAAAATAGCAGTCTTGTTTCTCATCAATCTGGCATTGCAAAGCACTACCTGAAGAGGATTAGAGGATGCAGCGGTCCTCTAGCTACCTGCCCACTCAGTCCGGTGGGAGCCCTGGGTACAGACACCAAACTCTTCAGGCCTCTCCTAGGCTCCATTTACACCAGGGCATCTCCTGCACTGGACAGCCTCAATGCTGCTCACCATCCCTCCTCAGCTGCCCTCAGCCCTCAATGAACCAATCATCTCCTAGTAATACCGACCTCCCTGTAGCACCTCACTGCAGTATTGGAAACTGGGAGGTTGGTAAAGGGGTGAAGGTCATGGAGCTGAGAGGCAGCATAGGTGATACGAGGGAGGCCGTGGCACCAACACTACTCCTGCTTGGCTGGACCAGTCCCAAGAAAGCACTAGATGTTACTACAGGAGTGTAATGACAAAAAAAAACACTCGCATGAACAGTCACATTCACCACTCACACTATCACACATTACAAGTGCTGAAACAAACAACACACACACACACACACACTTCCACCCAAACAAATTAACTACAACTATAATACACACCCAACACTATCACACATCCCACTTACTCCATCCCACCCTCCCACAACTAACAACTTGTACAACCCCCACTCTGTAAATAAAACTTCCCACCCAACAGTCCCCAACCCCAAAAAAACAAAACAATAAATGCTTAATATTTAATACACAGGAGAACAGAAAACAGGAATGCCAGTCAGACTATAATGCTGCCGAGAGCAAAAGTCCACAGTTTTAAAAATAGTATAAACCAAAGTCAGTTAGAAATTTACAATCCAAATGAATCAAAGGAATGAAGTCTGAGCCTTCTCTCCACAGGGCCCAAGGTCCCAATCACAAGGGGACAGAGCTTTAACCCCGCATCCAAAACAAATTAGTGCAAATGGAAAAGGTCAGCCAAACAGATCTTCCAAGAAGGAAAAGAAAACCCCTCAAATTAATAAATTCAGGTCCATGGAGTCTCTCACACTTCATGGGCCTGACAGTTGGCCATTCCAACAAGAGAAAATCCCAGAGAGGAGAGAGACTGGTCAGCACAGTACCCAGTCTTGACCAAAGGTCCGGGCAAATGCTTCCCGCTGAAGGAAGAACACTGCTGACAATAGCAAAAAATCCACTCGCTGGGTCACATGGAGGGAAACAGTCACCCTTCTCATGGATGGCCGCACCTATGACCCGAAACAAACAGATAGCCATCAGCGTTCTTCCCCAAAGACCTCCAGCCAGATGCACCGCTGGCTGTGCATTTCCACACAGTAGATGGCCTCCACAACCTGGAAGATTTCATGGGAGTCAGAACACCCCCTCCAGGGAGCACTCCACTGCAGTCCCTGACTGACAGCAACCACCGGTCGGGAAGACAGATCCGTTCTACTTGGGAACGGATGATGGAAATATCCAAGCTCCTCTGGTCGACTCGTGGAAATAGAACAGCAGCAGGGGGATCCTAGTCATTCAGTCTTCGCCTACCAGCAAGGTAAGCAAGACTAAGCAGCAGGCAGACAGACCTAACAGTTTCGCTCCACTCAGAGAAAAAAGAAATAGTACAGGTACTCCAGACTTATTGGAAAACAAAAAATCTGACACAATGCTTTTTCACTAAAACCCCTAACTAACCGCTAAAAACCCTACTCCTCTCGCCCCACCTATAAAAAAGATTAAAACTGATGCTGACTCCAGACAGTGTCAAGCTCCGGAGAGGCATGGACAACCAAATTCTTTTTCCTGTGCAAAAATTTATCGAAAAAAGAAGTAAAAAGGCATGGAAGGAAAACAAAACGCCAGGCTTCAGTAAAAGCCTCTTCAAGCAACCACTCAGCATGCAGCCATCTTGCTCCTCAAGTGACAGAATAGGAAAGGTCAGAATAGATTTGCTGCTTTTAACTCTCTCTGCATAATAAATGGGATAGGTTCTTACCAAACCCATCACGCCGCCGTCTTGTCTCTAACTTAAGAAGCCAAAACCAAACAGAAGTTATTTTTTTCACCAAAAAAGAAATTATATATATATAAAACTATTAAAATAGACCACCAAAATCTCACACACTTCTTTTACTGCCTCATCTTCTCTCTGCACTTACCTAACATTATTTAAAAATCACTTGCTGCACACCTGCTCAAACCTCCATCTTGCATTTAACACCTGCCTTCTCTGTACCTATATACTCTCAAATTAATTATTCTCAGGTACATTTTCAAATCTTGCTTTCTCTGCTCTATTATGTACATCCCAATCATAATATTTTTCTACTTTCTGCTGAATAAATTTCAAGTAAACCTATTCCATTGAACCTTTGTGTATATGTGTGTGTGTGTATATATATACATATATATATATATATATATATATATATATATATATATATATATATATATATATATACATATGTAATATATGGATAGTTAAAATAACACTACCAAAAAGCATATGAAAATTTTCTTGTAATACACTGGAGCCAAAGTGATAATACCATCATTTTAGGTGATAATAGTATAGTTCAGAGCCCGTAATACTATCGTTCCGACTCTAAACAATACTATTATCACAAAATCTACTACTTATAGCGCAAAGCTCTCCACTCCATTCAATGGTTGCCATGCTCCCCAACTGTTAATCAGACAGCAGCGTGCACACATTTTGAATCACAGCTCATGACTGGCCGAATTCTGTCTGTGGGTGGGCAAAACATTTAAAATAACATGGCGGCCATCTCTCGCTAAGCGAGACAGTATTTCGTCTTCGCGATATATATATTTTTTTTAAACAAATCCATTTTTTCGGTGGATCCTGCCTTCCTTGCACATCAAAACAACAAAAAAGTAGGGATCCCCATGAAAGTTAAACACACTCACAGAAGTGCAGAGACAGACGACGGGGGATGGGGGGCAGTCGTTGAACACGCACTGAGCGAGTCCTCAGTGCAGCAGCGAACACGCAGTGAGCAAATCTTCAAAGCAGCAGCAGCTGCACAAGTTTAAATTCAGATCCATATATTACAAAAATAAAAATAGGTGAGAGTGTATTACTGGAAGTAATACCATCTCGGGTTTTGAGGACAAGGGAACCTCTCGGCGTCCCAGAACCTCTCGATAGTGTACTCCCTTATGTCACTCTCACTTATTATACATACATATATATATATATATATATATATATATATATATATATTCTCTGTACATTTTGTAAATCTCACTTTATATAATTTTGTAATTTATGTATATTATTCACTCAGTGTTACAACTTTTGTGATCCATCTATCCCCATGACTTTATAGTTTGCTCATTGCAGTTTAGCTGCCCTCGGCAACTGTGCACTGATCATTTATCTGCTGTTCTTAACAACTGCTGCTCATGATGTGTATACCTGCTCTATGTATTGTATTGCATTGTATTGTATTGTATTGTATCGTCTTACCGGGTTGCACCTGAAAACGGGACTGTATGGTCTCAGCGAGCTCACCCGGTTACCAAAATTCAAATATGTAAATAAAATAAATATCATATGCCAGCATACCGGTTAGAACAGTGTTAATAATGCTGCACAGAACAGCATGGTCTATACAGCACTTCCATGGACAGTGATAGGGGAATAACAGCGCTATTTAGTAAACACTCCCCATGTCGCTGTCCCTGGTACTAGAAGAGACCACAAGGGGAGAGGAAATCAGGAAACTGGTCAAGCTGTTCCTGTGGTGTGGATTGCTAAAACATGAACAGCTAGGCTGGAGTGGTGGTGGAGACCAGGGTTCTAATCCTGTTTTCCAGAATTGTATTAGTAGTGGTAGTGATCACAAACCAGTCTTGATCACTACTTGTGGTGTTGTGTTTTTAGCGCATTTGTTCCTGCTGTTTTTCTATCAGCACTGTTTGGATGGTGCTGTTATTGACAACGCTGTCCATGCAGTCACTGTTTAGACCTAGTGCCATATGCCAGTACCTCAAAAATGGAATCGGGCCACACTCAGACCATGATTGTTTCTCCACTCCATGCCGCCTACCGACCAATGCTCACCTACATTTCTCGACTGCACTCCTGTAAAAAAAAACTCCTGCAGCAGCTCTTACCTCAGAGTCAGTATTTATTTACTCCATTTCAGCCACTCACAAGACATTCCTTACCGGGATCGTAGTGCCTGCTCACCGGCAATCACTCATGCAGCTCCCAGAGATTACTCACACTGCCCAGCAGCTCAGTCACAGTGCAGAAACCTTGCTACTGCTTTTAAAAAAAACATAACACAAAAAAAACTTTCCAAGAATCTATCTTCTGTGTGGGTCTGGTAAAGATCTGGGAGGTCTCAGGTAATGTTATTGGGGAGTACGGGCCATGGCTCTTACCTTATTCTACCTACCAACACAGGACTATTTGTCTAAAGAGGAACGATTTTACTAAAAATTTAAAATAAACATTTCTTTTTTTTAATATAAACTCTTTAAGATTTTTTTTTAAAACTTTTGCATTGTATAGTCTCAATAATCCACTCCAGGGTGTGGCTTGTGGTGCAATTTACCCACTTCTAGTATGATTAAGTCACTCGGCCTGTTGCCTCATGACTGATCCACACCAGGCATGGGTAAATCCCACCATAACCCACACCGTTGTGGATTATTGTTTAAATAACATTACTTCCTGGGTGGTTGAGGGCCTTGTAAACCACCCAGGTCTTCAGTTATTACAATATCACTGTACACCTTGACCATGGATTATTGCTTAATCAATGTTCTGCTGACAGGTTGTAAGAATGCATTAAAAGGAAACCTGGCCATAGAAAAATACTACCTCCTGGGGCCAGGAAGCACCCACAAATGTTCATAAAGTTGGCACCTCTGGTTACTGGTAAGACTGTGAGAGAGGTGTTGGAGAATTAATAGGCAGTCCAGTTTCATAATTGAAGGAGATGTAGTTTCAGTTATGTCTTTTCATTCTCTCCTCTCTCTTTGTTTTGCATTATTCCCTCCACCCTCCCACCTGGTCAGGAACCCCTTTCTTTGGCTTAGTCACAACTTTCCACCTGAGGAACTCACCAGCACCCTCAAGGCCACTGCCACTCTAGCCTACCTGCAGTTCTATCAATGGATTGCCCTTTATGCAAGGGCATAAACAGAACAGGCAAACTAATTTATTTATTTCAAACATTTTACCAGGGAGGACTTACTGAGCGTGTAGCAGCTTGTTTCCAAATGCTTCCTGGGGAAGGGGGAAGGTGAGAGTACAGTGCAGTGCAATTACAAAATACAGTGTTCAGTACATATATGCATACATACGTACATATATACATACATACATACATACATGCAATAATATGTAAATAAGTACAACAAAAATTAACAATACACAGGCAATGTTTCTGAGCAGGAAATATGCAATACAATAAAAATGCATGTAACCCCCTTGTCACCCGGGGTTACTAGAATCCCACTTAGATCTAGTGTCAGGCAGGGGAAAGGCAGCTTGTGAGACACCAGTTAAATGGGTTTCACACAGTCTCACTCTGTCTTCAGTCTCAGCTGAGCTGGAGGGATGATATCACTTACAATTCTTGCAGCAGCATAAGCCACAGTGGAATGCTGCAGCTGGGGGTTAGGTTAGAATGCTGGGGATTTAAATGTTAGTCTTGGGCAGTCTGTAGTGGAAGCAGGAGGTGTGCTGCAGTTGGCAGCCCCTTAGAGTCTAGCTCTGTAATGAGCTACCACAGGAAGAGGGTGTGTTCTCACCACCCTAGAGAAGAACACAGAAGAAATCAATAGAAGTGGTTGAGGCTATTCCTGGTTTGTTCCAGTGCCCCATCCCTGGAGGGATGGAGGGAGACCAGCTTCAGGAGCAAACCCTGGCCCTGCTGGAAGAGGAAAAGCTGCCTGATGAGAGAATTTGTACTGAGGTACCAGATGTGTAATTTCTGTACGAGAAGCCCTGGGGCACCTGTGAACCATGGAGAGTCTGCTCTGACACAGAGCCCATGTTTTCACCGAGACAGTTGTGTAAAGTACCTGCTACTATGGGATCAGGAAAGGACAGCCAAGTACAGTACTTCAAGTTATGTGTATGACTTAAAATGCATCTAACCAGTGGGGGTCTACAGGGATGGACATAGCCACTTAGAGAACGTTGCAAGTCAGGACACTAGTTGCATGGAAAGTAGACTGTTAAATGTGATATACATGTCGAGATAGCATTCTACAACAGAGAGTTCAAAGGAAAGGTGTTGACTCCAAACGAATGGCCGGGTATGGATTTTGGGGACAAGAGGTGGGAGTCCCCCCATCTGGAGTAACCAGATTTACCTCAACAGATTCACTTGGCCAGTGTCTGTAGAAAGTACCCAGATGTGGGATTAAGATGTGTTTTCCCTTTAGAGCTAGAAGCTCGTGGGTGGTTGAGGAGCCACCACCAAAGTCCATAACATATGGAAAAGTGTACTAGTGCTAGCTGAGTACCATGCCAGGGAATCCAAGAGTGAGAGTACCAGTTCGGGCGTGAGAGCCCAGAGTGTTCAAAACCTGAGGGTTGTTGTGATGAAGAAGATGTTCTGACCTCTGTAGATCTACATATCCAGTGAGTGTAGCCCTGTAGTAGTTCATCTTGCTTTGTATTCTTGTGTTGAAGTGAATAAAAGCCCACTTTAGAATCCACTCCTGGTTTGGACATTTTCAGTTATTGCTTCCTGTGTCTGAAATTACTTGGGTGCCCCTGACCAGAAGTGCAAACCTGGCCCTGATGCCAATGAATGTTTTCTCCCAAACCCAGGCTAGTCAGGTAATGGGTTACAAAATAGAGGTACTCAGCACTCAACATCTAACTAATAACATCCCCCAAATCCTGGTTACATGCAGAAGATGAACAAAATGGTATATGCCACAGTTCAGTACTAAACAAGGGCTGGGGTAATTGAAGAAAACTGGGAAGGGAGGCAAAGGCAAAACTAATAATGGAGCAGGGTGGAGGGCAGCAGATGAAAGTCAGGACCAAGTGTCAGGGTAACTACAGGAGTAAGTAATGACATCAGGACGCTGTACACATTTGTGTACAGTTCTATTTTAGTATCTGTCTCTCTACCCCATGTCTAGGGTATGTAGATGGACTTTCTCTAAGCAGGGCATGTACAAACCTATAAGACCATATAGAACAGGGCGGAGAAGGTGCAATGGCTTCACTCTTGCTACAGCTGGATGCCTGGGTGCCAATACTCAAAGCCTTAGAGGACCATTCCTATTCCATTCTGTTACAGATCTTTGTGTCATCTGCAAATGGGCAGACCTTTCCTTCTAGCCCTTCTGCAACGTCACTGATGAAGACATTGAACAGAACTGTCCAAAGACTGATCCCTGAGGTACTTCGCTGGTCATCCCTCTCTCCCCAGATTGTACTCCATTTACCACCACCACCCTCTGTCTCCTGTCCATTAGCCAGTTCCTAACCCAGTTTGCCACCTTGTCTCCCAGGCCTAGACTACCCATCTTGTTAACCAGCTTCCAATGTGGGACGGTGTCCAAGGCTTTGCTGAACTCGAGGTAGGCTACGTCCACCGTGCCCCCCCCGATTTACTTCCTTTGACACCCAGTCGAAGAAGTCTATGAGATTTGTCTGACACAACCTACACACTGTGAACCCATGTTGCCTAGAGTCCTGGGAACTGATGGCTTCTAGATGTCCCAGTGTCCTTTCCTTAAGCAGTGCCTCCATGATCTTCCCCACTACTGAGGCAAGGCTGACCAGCCTAAAGTTGCCCACCTCCTCCCTACTGCCTGATTTGTGTAGAGGGGCAACATGTGCCCTCCTCCAATCCTCTGGCACCTCTCCTCTGTTAAGTGACTCGGTGAACAATGCTGCCAGAGGTTCTGCTAGCTCTCTTCACAGCTCCCGTAGTATCCTTGGGTGTATGTTGTCTGGTTCCATTGCTTTGTCCCACCCCATAAATTCTGTCCACCACTGCCTCACATATCACCTATCACATATGCAGATGATTTGGTGTTCTTCTTGAGTTCCCAGGATGTGACTGACATTAACAGAGAACTGTCTTCTGATGTTTAGGTTTTCCAAAGTTGACTCCATGAAAAAAGGCTTCTCACGAATATATCAAAGTGACAGGGTATGCTATTTGGTTCTGCCGTTAGGTTAAAGAGTTGTTCAATTCATCTACCATTTGTATGCAATGATGCGCACCTTGCTCGCTCCCATCCTTTACCTCGAGGTTCGCTAGACCACTCCTTGGATTTCACACCTCAAGTGACCTCCATCTGTAAGGCAGTTAATTCCAGAATAGGGCTGTCCTATAAGGCTAGTCATATTCTTTCCTTTGAAGCCGAATGGCCATAGCCCATGGCATTCTACTCCTTACATTTACTTATGATTTGCATGTCTTCTCAGTAGCTTTCAAATCCATACTACAAAATGGGATGTGACATTTAATGTCTGTTATTTCTCATTGGCCACAAACTGACATGTCCAGCACTGTACATTGTATTGAAACTTCACTGGCTCCAACCGAGTGCCATCGAGATCTCACCCTGGGAGGAGTTATTTCCTGCTTCTGCTGCCTTACAGAAATTCATATCCCTTAAGATCAACAGACCTTAACCTTTTGTTTATATCTAAGATTAGAACCAAATTAGGTGAGACAGCCTTCTCTGTTTCTGCTCCCAAACTATGGAATACTATTCCAGCTAAGATCAGACAATATCTTTCAATCAAGACCTTTCTTAATTGCTATCATTACTATCTGCATCAGATGAGAGTGTGCTCCCATTTCTAGCTGTCTGTTATTGTATGGACTCCTCTAATTATGTGATGGACAATTTAGGTTTTGTCTTTGAATGCCTTTACACGTGTCACTTTGTAAACTTTGTTATCAAGTATGTTTATTTAAACTCTTTTTATCCATTTTAACTATATATTTTATGCTGGATATAGTATCTTGGAATCTGTTAGGAATGTATTTGTCATTGTCTTTTATTGTGTTGTCCTCTGCTGTAATCTTCCAGGTTGTGCCTAAACATAATGTTTGTCTTGCATACCTTACCAGGTAAATAAAAGCTAAATAAGTAAATATTGTACTTCAGAATCTGCAGGACAGCAAATACATGAGGCAGTACTTTATTTTATGCATTTATTTTTAATTGAAATGGAACACAAAATAGAGAACAGTGTATAGGCAACCATGCACAACAAGACTGTGTTCCCATTCAGGTTGTGAGCGAAGCTTGGGAGGTCCTACGAGATAATAACATCCCCAAGGTGGGAGCAAAACCCAGTTGTGAAGATGGTTACCCAGACAACTGAAACAGGGATTGAAGTAATTTGAACAATTTTATCACTAATGCAGCAGCAACTTCCTTGGTGCTGATCACACCCATAACTCCACAGCCAGTGAACTAGTGCTCAGTACTTCTTGCTTTCCCACCCCCATGGACACAGTAGTGGGGTGGGGAACAAAATAAAGCCAGCTATCTATTCAGCACCTGGAGCACCTGATCCTCGCAACAGGCACTTTCAAGAACAGGCCATCTCTGCAGATAGTGAGCAAACTGGAGTGACACTGAAGCGAATTCTGCATACAGCTGGCATAAGGTTATTTATTTATTTATTTTTTTAACATAGCATAAGGCATTCAATAATACAAACATTTACATAAGGGGTCATCAGTTAGGCTTTTGTGTTAAAACCTGGGGGTACACCCATTAACTTCATTATTAATATTAAATTATTTTAATATTGAACGGAAAAATGTCATCAGGCATACATGTCAGGTGGATGATGACAAACATCCAGTAATTAATGTCCGTGACATGTATCAAAAAGCCAAAAAGGGCAGTGAGAGTAAAATCTTATATTAGAACAGAACTTTGACAAAGACAATTAAAAATACCTACTCGTGTACTCCAGTGTAGATTTACTATACAAAACAGGCTCCAAACAGTGACATAGATTTAAGCAAAATTAGGTTTATTAAACCGTAAACTGCAAACTTATTACCCTCATAGTTGAAACATATGCTTGTACTCCCCCAAAATAGGTTGGTTTGCCTTATCTTTGCCTACATGTAACTGTATTATATTAAACAAACTTGATTGGCTACCCTAAAATTACATTTCAGAATAGCTCAGTTATCTTTGTTACATAGAATGATTAATAAGGATCAACCTACTTCACTATCCTCTGAATGTCTAAATTCTCATTTTAGAACAAGACTTTGTTCCTTTAGCAATCATGACTTAAAATTGCCTTTCAAACACACCTCAGTAGGACAGAGATCCTTCATTTGTAGTTCTGTGAAACACTGGAATAACTTGTCACCCGCCCTTAAAGAAGTTTCGAATCATAAATGTTTTGCAAGGATGTTGCTCAGAAGCCTTTAAAGAGCTGCTAACACAATAGCTGTTACTTAGCTGTTTCTGTGTCAGAACATAAATTTATTTTGGTAGGCATCTATATTTTTTCTCAAAAAATGAAGGTTAATACCTTTTTTAATGTTTTCTACCACCACAGTAATGTGCGCTACCACTCTGTATTAGCGCTCCAATCACGAACTAAAGACATGCTGACATCAAGAAGGGAAATCAGTGTGCCAGCAGGGACTCACAGCCTTTAGAGTGCTAATGGAGTTCTTCAAGAGGACATGATAAACCCAACTTGTTTCTAAATCATTTCAGGGACAATGAGTGCATCTTCACATACTGTATATCACAAATATACGTCACTGCCCATATTTCAATAACCATTAAATTCTAGTTCATATTCACAATTAAGTCAACACTCCCAATAAGTTTGTTTGTTTTGAAGTTAAGAGACCAGTTAAGCAATAAGGTAAGACCAGGGTTAGATTAACAGTCTGTTAATCACCCCCATGGGTGTAATGTGGCATGAGGAGCAGCCGAGTGCCATATTTTCCCAAGGGGTGATTGACTGTTAGTCTAACCCTTGTGAGTTCCTTACTGTCATTATAAAAAATTATTCCAAAAGAAAAGTGTTAAAAGTATACTCTTTGACTGTTTTCCTCATTTAGAGGGAGATTTTTAATAAAATAGTTCTTCCACCAACAGTTTAAGAATGCTGGGTCAAAATCAGAATGTATCATTCCAGTCATTCAGCAGTGCTAGAGGATGGAAATGCTGATAGGAAGAATCCATGTGCCATGGTGATCAGGCTGTACATGACAGTGTAACAGGGATTAATGAAAGGCTGTTCGAATCCTAACAGCCAATCAGATTGCAGCATTTCTGAAACCCTTTCATAATGATTCTTATATGCAGCCTTAGGAAAATTGACAACATAGTAGCCAGTTTTAAGGTTTGGCTTAGGAATTAATGAGTTTATGATGTCCTCTAAAATTATTTTCTTAAATTTCCATATCAAAGGCTGCATAAAGAACATCTGTTAAATCTTCTGTTTCAGCCTGCCCACAGTTGCATATCAAATTTTGTTCAGGATGTACAGTACTTGTTTACTGAAACATAACTGTACTCATTTGAGGAAAATCTCAAATCAGGCCAGGGTAATAGTTTTATTATCCTTGTGAGATCTGAGCAGTGACATGTGCTATAGTTCCAGGCTATGAACAAATTTTATATTTGCCAAGTCACGGGCTGTCGAATTGATATACCTTTTCTAAATCAAATTTTGCTGTCAAGTGAATGGCTTGCAATGCTATTGAAAAAGTTAGTCCATAATTTGCCCAGTGTAGAGAGCAGTTTATCAAGCCAGCAAGACCTATAGCCTTCTATTAGCAGGAGTATTTTTCCCATAGGCATTTGAATAGGTAGTTGTGCAGTCCATATTCATTGTTTTAGTCAATATATGCTGCATACTAATCCTGCAAAGCTCATACCTAGCTATATATGCTGAGGTTGAAAGAGCCACAGCCAGCAGTGCTCCTTGACCCATATTTGTAGCAAAGTTAAGGCTATCTGTCTATACAAAAACACCCAATATTCTATAAACTTAATACTGCTAAAGCAAGATACAACGTACAAGCTATGCAGAAATGTACTACATCATTAGGGCTCCACAGAGCCTCACCACCAAACTAATGTTTAAATAAATTTAAGCCAACAACACATACATGCAGTACAGTGTATACAATAGGTTCATTCTCTGAGATTCAGGTCTAAGCTAACTGATGGCAGGAACTTTGATAGCCTTTATGTCAGTATAAGATTACTATTTAAAACTATTTTAGGTGGCGGTTGTCCCTCAGGCATCAACTACAGCTACACAAACCCACTACAATGAAAACTCAACCAAAAGATTCCTGTGTCAAACATAATATTTTAAGGCCATGTGTTAAAACAGAGGGTCATACAGAGTTGCATCCATAACCAGATCTCTGCATATAGTATTAAAATGTACAGTTATGAATCAAACTACTTATATGGCAAAGTAACCAATCTGTCTGGATGTGAAAAGATGTGGGGCACCTGACACAAACAGATTACATATTTAACCTGCTCTGGTTAGTAGATCACTGCCCTGCCACTACTCAGGAGAAATGGACAGCAATAGAAGGATGTAGCCCTGCAGTCAGGACAGCAATAATGACCAAGACAACCTGCATCAGATTTAATAAAATCTGAAGCACCAGTTAACAACTAACATAGACATGCCAGACTAGCGCCAGTCAGTTTCCCTACCGATGTCATTCACAAGCATCTCCATGGGCAGCAAGACAATGGATGACTGTGAGCTGCGCATTCAGGTGTGGACGATAAGTTTAAGTTTAAGTTTATTGTTCTAGGAATTAATACCTTTGAGCCAAGGCTCTTTTTACAAAGGTTCCATGTCATTAAGTACAAAAACATAGTAGACAGTGTTACAAATAATCAGTAAGCTGTTTAACAAGGCCACAACTTAAACAGTAACATTTATGTACAGAAAAGAAAAAGGAACTCAGAGGCAGTGTCAAGGGTAAGGAATAAGGATTGGAGAGCTTGAGAGGGAAGAGAGGGAGAAATAAGAAGTTGAGGGAGCAGACAGAACCAGGTTAGTGGTACTCAGGTTGTCTTTGTCGAAGAGGAGACCATGGTGGTTGAGTGAACAAATGTAAGTGCACTCAGTGGGATGAGACTTCAGTCAAAGCAGTCACAGGAGCTGGAGGCTGTGAGGTGAGTGTAAAGTATGGATTTGAAAGCTTCCAATGTCGTGGAGGATAGGGAGGGCAGGTTAAGGGCATTGTACCTGGTAGGGGCACGGTATGTAAAAGATCTTTGTCCCTGAGCAGTCCGGCATCTAGGGACAAGGAAAGGTTGTTGGTCAGATCTTCTGGTGGTATGAGTGCCATTGTTCAGGCAGAGCAGGTCCCGGATATATGGAGGAGTGAGTCCCAAGATTGATTTTTTTTGCCATCATGCAGGTGAGATACATGAGGCGATTGGAAAGATGCAACCAACCGGTGTCCATGTAGATGTCACAAGTGTGGGTCCATCTATGTGCTCCAGTGAGGAGTTGACAGGTTTTGTTTAGTGCTGTTGAGATGCGCTTTAGTGCAGTGGTAGTAGCTGAGCCATGACAATTAGACCATAGTCTATGATTGAGATGATGGAGCTTTGAACAGCAATCCTCAAGGCAGCTTGGTTGAAAAATTGACGGTTCCGGTACAAAATTCCAATGCGTTGGTGCACTGTTTTTGCAGTGTTATCGATATGGGTCGCAAAAGTAAGACATTCATCCAAAGTGATACCAAGGTATTTGAAGGTGTTCACTTGTTCTAGTGTATTGCCAAGAGAAGTTTTTATGATGAGTGGAGTATGCCTGTTTCTGTTTTGATGACTGGTGAAAAGCATGACTTTTGTTTATTTTTGATTTAGGACTAGTTTGTGCTCAAGGAACCACTTTTCAACACATGAGAAAGCAAGCTGCAAGCTCTGTCATAGTGGTTGGATCCTTATGCAAGGAGAAATTACAGCGTCATCAGCATAGAGTATTAATTTTTCAGGGCAGGATTTGGGAAGCAAGTTTAGAAATAGACTGAAGAGGAGAGGACCTAAAATTGAGCCCTGGGGGATACCAGAGAGGACCGGTTTGGAGTCAGAGAGAACCTCAGAGATTTTTACTGTTTGAGAACATTGTGCCAGGTAACTTTTTTTCCCAGGCTCCAGGTCCCTCAGCTAGCCTAATGTTGAGCAGAAGAGAGATTAGAAGGCTATAGTGAAGAGTGTCAAAGGCCTTTGTGAGGTCTATGAAAACAGCTCCGGTTAAATGACCCTTATCCAAGGCTTTGTGAGTTTCACTAGAGAAATCAAGTAGGGCCGTCGACGTACTGTGTCCTTTCCTAAATCCGTGTTGCTGAGTGCAGAATAGATTGCACTTTTGCAGGTAGTCTGATAGTTGATCATCACGATCCGTTCAAGAGCTTTGGAGGGGTGGAAGTATAGATATGGGCTGATAGTTCTCTGGTGTGGTTTGTCACCCCTTTATGCACTGGTGTGACTATAGCGCCTTCCATGTGTTGGGGAATTGACTTTGGCACAGGGAGAGGTTGATAATTTTAATGAGGGGTGGATCACTTTCTCAAAGTGAGGGAGAGAAGTTTTAGATCAATGGTGTCACTGCTATTTCCAGATTTAGAGCACGCCTTTTTTATGTATCTGTAGGCTTCATATGTCTTAACTATTTTAAAGTGAAATAGCGGTTTGTCTGGCAAGGTGGTTTGGGATATGAGTTTTGGAACTGACAAGTCCTGGAAGAAGTCTGGTGAGAGGACACCACTGAGGTCAGTGAATTTTTTATTTAGGGCATCGGCCATAGTCTTAGGGTCTTAGGGTCACGGGTAGTGGAGCCATCAATGTTCATTGCCGTGGGAGAGGATTTAGACTGTTTGCCCGTAATATTACGTATATTGTCCCAGAAGGATCTCCCGTCACCCCAGGTGGTTTCTAGAGCATTCTTGAAATAGGAGCTCTTCATTTGCCTGATTTGTGAAGTGCATAGGTTGCATGCCTGTATATATATATATATATATATATATATATTATATAAGTTAAGTGAGTCTGTTATGGAGCCTGTGGCCCTGGCTATAGCCAAAAGATGGTCACGTGCTTTAAGTTGAGCCAGTAGTTTGGCTGTTAGCCAGGGATTAGAGAGGGCTTTGATTTTACATTTTTTGAAAGGTGTGTAGGTGTCACAGGCAGTGTTGAAAGTTTTAATGAAGAAGTCTAGGGCAGCGTCCACATCCAGCATATTGTAGATAGGGGACCAGTCTTGTTGTAGGAGGCAGGTCTTCAGCTAAGCAAGGTTTCCGTGCGGTAGCATTTGACTTAGGATGGTTTTAGGAGGTGGTTTGTGGAATTTATTTGTCCAGATACAGATCACAGGGGAGTGGTCACTGAGGGAGTCGGAGAGAACAGTGGTGTTTTTTTATCTGGTCCGGGCGATTAGTAAGAATCCAGTCAAAGAGAGTGCTGGTTCCAATCTTGTAGTTTTTTCTAGTAGGGGAGTTGACCATCTGTGTTAGGTTGGTTGCTAGGATAGTATCCTGCTGGGTCCGATATCTGAGGCAAGCCAATTTATATTGAAATCACCGAGAAGGAGGAGCTCAGAGTCAGGAGGTTGTAATCTTGCAAATTCAAGGATAGACTGGAGCCTGGCTTGTGGGTCTTTAGGGGATATAGACTGCAGCCACAGTAAGCACTTTGTTATGGGCACCAAGGAGAAGCTTGACAGGAGAAGTTGTACTAGGGTGTTTTCTGGGAGAAACTGGCAAGGTGGCATGAGAGGTAGTCCTTTATATAGATAACACATCCGCCCACCCTTTCTTTTTACCTGGTCAAGTCTAAAGAGGTTTGTAGCCTTGGCGAGATTGCATGATCTGGAGTGCTAGGTGTTAGTCAGGTCTCAACAATTACAAGTATGTCAGGATTATGTTGTCCAATAAAGGCTTGAAGAGATGCCAGCTTAGGAAGGAGGCTGCAGATATTTAGGGTAACAATGGATAGCCTGTTTTCAGTTTTGCCAGCTTTATCTTAATGTTTGAGCCAGGGCCAGGGTTTGGGTGGATCCCACCAGACATGAGAAGTAGGAGGGCAGCAGTTTGAGGATATCTCCCATAGCTCATACCATGTAACGTCTATCTTCTGCATGCTGCAGATTTGGATACAGTGCAGTGCCTAGGGTCCCAACAAAGGAGGGTTGCTAATGACAGGTGCTCAAATATGATTTTTCCAGCCAGGGCAGTCATTTGCACCCAGTCCTTAGTAGTGGGGTGCCTCAGATAGAAAATAAAGGTGTTGCCATGGTTCCATAAAGAAGGTAGGATGTCAAGATGCTTACAGTGGGGGTTGCATGGGGTAGGAGGAGAGGAAATTGACAGTGGATAACAAATGGAGAGAGATAGAAAAGACAGGAGGATTTACATAGGTAAACCCAAGTCTCACACATGAGCAGGTACTGATCAATTTCGGTGGTGTGCCTTCAAGGGAGGATTTGCCCCATTGCCAAATGATGTAAAATAATCAAATCCACAGGAAAATGACCAGTAAACTGTTTGATCTCTACGGTAACAAGACAAAGGATGTGTTAAATTCCTGGAACACTGGCCTGGGGCATATGCAGGAAGTTAAAACCATTTGTCAGTGTCTTCCCTTTGTTTTAAATAGCTGTGAATGGTTCTCAAAGACATGCAGTTCCCTTTAGCAACGAGGTAGATGCAATGTGGATTCAGTTTGCACTTCCTAGGTCAGAGCTTGTAGAATTTCTTAGCTGTACTTACTTTGATTGTGATGACTTCCAAAAAAGTTGATTTATAATGAGAATCCCAATATCTGCTGGTGATGTTTTCCAGTTTCTTAGTCCAGGAAACTTTCATAGATCATATATCCAAGAATGGTCTAGTTCCTCCAAGCCAAAACACATGAAAATCCACAAAACTAAACTATTGACAAAGACAAACACAAACACCCAGACACAGCCCAAGTAGGTGAAATCAAAACCTTAACTTTTCAGTTTGTTTGTTTTTGTAAAGTTAGCGATTTGGCTATCGCAAGGGTCCTGGAGCTGGGGAAAACAAAGGATTCGGGTACAGAGAAGATGTCAGCTGCTCTTTAAAGAGTCTTTTCCATTTAAGTGACCATCACAGAACAGGATTAGATATCTAGGAATACAAGTGTTAGTGAAGCTGATGAAACTCTTCACTCTCAACTGTCAAAAGCTATGGGAGGCAGCATAGGCAAATATAGCAAGGTGGTCTCTCTTGCAACCCTCACAGATGAGGAGAACAGACTGTGAAAATGAACCTCTTCCTGATGTTTCTGTTGTTTCTGTCCCTGCACATAAACATTCCAAAGGCATTTTGTAACAGTCTAACCAAAGAACATCAAGCTTGCAAGCTTGCAAAGATTAATATACAAGTTAGCCAGCCTGGGAGTGGGTCCCAAGATGACAGCCTGGGTAAAGAATTGGCTGAAGAATAGGACACAGAGGTAATAGTAAATGGAGTCCACTCTGAAGAAAGGAGGGTTACTAGTGGGTACCGGAGGTTCAGATTAGAACCAGTCCTCTTCAATGTCTTTATAAGCGACATTGCAGAGGGACTGGAAGGAAAAGTATGTCTCTTTGCAGATGACACAAAGATCTGCAACAGAGTTGGTGCACAAGGTGGGGTGGAAAGGATGAGAAGGGACTTGGCAAGGTTAGAGGAATGGTCAAATGTATGGCAGCTTAGATTCAATGCTAAGAAGTGCAAGGTAATGCACCTGGGAAACAAAAACCCAGGGGAAGAGTACACAATGGGGGGTGAGATACTAACAACAACAAAAATGGAAAGGGACCTGGGGATAGTCATATCAGATGACCTAAAGGTGGGCAAGCAATGTGAGAGGGCAGCAAGGAGGGCTGGGGATACTGGGATGCATAGGGAGAGGCATCACCAGTAGAAAACAGGAAGTTATTATCCCTCTGTACAGACAGCTGGTCAGACCCCATCTGAGTATTGCATGCAGTTCTGGAGACCCAATCTCTGCAAAGACATAGACAGGATGGAAGCTGTCCAGAGGACGGCAACTCAAAATGGTGCAGGGTCTGCACTGGAAGACATATGAAAAGAGACTTAAGAAGCTTAATATGTATAGCTTCGAGGAAAAGAGGGAGAGGGGGGACATGATAGAAACTTTCAAGTACCTCAAGGGAATCAACAAAGTCCAAGAGGGTAACATCTTTCAAAACAAGAGGTGTGCAAGAACAAGGGGGCACAATTTGAAGATGGAGGGGGCTCAGAGGTAATTTAAGGAAGTATTTTTTCACACAGAGGGTTGTGGATGCATGGAACAGCCTTCCAGAGGAGGTTGTGGAGTCAAAAACAGTGGTGGAATTCAAGCATGCATGGGACAGTCATAAGGCAATTCTAGGGGGTGGGGGTAGGAAGAAGTAGGCTGCTGGTTAACTAGGATCTGCAGCTTATCCATTAAGTAGGGAAATGGGCAGACTGGGTGGGCCAAGCAGTCCTTATCTGCCGTCAAAATCTATGTTTCTATGTTATGTTTCTATGGTGGTCGGAGAATGAATAGGAATTTGGAGAGGTGGGTGTTGTCTTTGAGTGTTGACTGATGTGCTTGCTGTTGCAGATAGGTGGGTGAGTGGGTAGGCCTGTGATATTGGACATCTCTCTTAGTTACTGGCATAGGTGCTGACTCCGACTACTAGGGTGTTCAAGCACCCACAGAGTTAAACTACGCATAAATGTAGCACTTTTAACTCTTTTATGTATGTTATGTAAGCAGTAACATACGGAGCGTGGGTTATACTCTGATAAACGCACTCCTAGGGGCATAGTGAGGTACAAGGCTGCAGTCTGAGCTGCCCCTTGAAGTGTGTTAGTTTATCAGAGTATAACCCACATCCCGTTGTAAGGAAGTTAGTTAGCATACACGATTTGTGTATGCCATGCCAATGTGCATAGGCTAGCCTAGATATATAAACCCTTATCTGGTGGGCAGTAGCCCGTGCTTTCTGCAGTAGTTCTCAGTGTGTTTTACAGTACAGTAAATCTACCAGTTAACTCTACGTTGGTGTCTGCGTGATTATTACATGGTGTCAGAATAGACCACCTGCAGCCTTCCACCGCTCTCAATTTACATGGAAATGTTGCTGAAAACTGGAGAAGATTTAAGCAGCAATCTGATATGTTCTCGGTTGCCAGCGGACTCGCTGAAAAATCCTAGAAAATCCAGGCTATGACCCTTTTGCACATGGCAGGCCGTGATGCATTAGAGGTATTCAATACTTTTGTTTCGGAAAACGAGGAAGAGAAGGAGCAACTGAATAAAATTATGGGACAATTTGAGAGGTATTGTAACCCAAGAAAGAATTTGACTTATGAGAGACATTTGTTCAATACTAGGAGCCAGAATCTGGGTGAGTCCATTGATTCATATGTAACTGAACTGAGGCTAAAGGCTAAATCTTGTGAATTTGGAAATTTAACTGATTCGTTGATCAGCGATAGAATTGTATGTGGCATACAGAGTGAGCATGTGAGACGCAGATTGTTGAGAAAAGCGGAATTAACATTAGATGATGCCATAGATATATGCAGCATCGCTGAACTGAGTGAAATGCAGATCAAACTCTTAAGTGGAAATGCTCAGAATGAAAGCTCAGTGCAAATAGCAGTTGTGCAAGAAGAAAGAGTAAAAGCAAGTGCCAATGTGAGCAAAGGGAATTATGTACTGCTAGTAAATAAAGTCAAATGTGAAAAGTGTGGTCGTGAGCATGAGATAAACAAATGCCCAGCATATGGACAGTATTATAGATAGTGCCACAGAAAAAAATCACTTTGCTAGAGTATGTTGTGTTGGTAAACGTGGTGAGTTTTTTTTTTATTTGTTTAACCAGGAGTAGCACACTAAGCTGAAAGCTTTTACAGGAGCAACCTGGGAGCACAGGGAAGTTAAGTGACTTGCTCAGGGTCACACAGTATGCAAGTAGAAGCTTAAGATTCAAACCCAGGTCTGGTCTGCTGGATGTCGCCAGATCTGCAGTGCAGAGCCTTAAACCACTGCCTGTAATGCTTCCATGTTGAGATCTATGTTGTTAAAGAAGATGCCCAGGAAAATGAAAGTACTTTTAGTATTGAGACTGTGACTGTAATATGCCAAAGTTAGAGGTACCCCAGCAGTTCCCCAGTAGTCCCTAGCCCTCCCCACCCAGTATATACTGTAAGGTGCCCTGTGCACACTGTACATAAAAAAAAAAAAAAACAATTTTATTGCAGCTGCAGAAAAATGGCTTGGGTGGAATGCTGTGCTGAGTTGCTCATGCACAGCATTCCACCCTACCATTCTGGAACCAGAGCCCTGGTTTCAAAAGTTTAACAGTTTTTCAGAGAGTTCCTGGGTAGCTGTAGAGGAGGGAGGACACAGCAAGTTAATGGAAGGGAAGAGGCTTACCTGTTGTTGAAGCCATCCCAAGAACTTGCCTGTGCTCCTGCTCTGCCTCCAGCAACTGAAGACTGCCCAAATTTGGACAACCGGTCGGGGTGCCATCGGGCACCACAAGAAAAAAGTCTGATTCGGTCATTGGGCTGTGAGCCTGTCGACTTCTTATTTTAAGCCCCATTTATTTTAAAGTTAATTTTGGCCCTGTCAGCGGCAGAGAAAGCCGATCATGCCCATGAAGCTGTCGGCCATCCGAGGCCCCCAAACATCCACCTACTGTTGTCCTTCCACTGCCTGCACACCCCCACCTGCAGATCCAGCCTTTCAGCATCCCCTTCTGGTGTGGTGAGTTGGCGACAACACCTGCATTGTGCTGTCCACCCAAGAAACAAAGACTGTGTTTTTTAAATCATTTGGCTTAGCACAGAGAGAGTGGCTGAGTGCCACGGGAGGTACAGGTCAGAAGGACCCAAATTATTATTTGAGAGGGGCAGGGGTAGCAACGCCAACGGAGGGGCCAGGAAGCAAGGCCATTGAAGAGGCCTATAAATATTAATTAAAGGGTGGGATAAGGCGGGCAAAGATGGAAGAGTGACAGCAGCTCTCAGAGAGCCAAAAAATTAAAGGCCCTGCCTCCTGTGATTAAATGGGCATCGCTCAGGCCCAGGTTATGAAGGGCACCAGGCCCATTTCAGAGGGCACCAGGCCCATTTCAGAGAGGCACCAGGCCCACAGTTAAAATGAAGGGCACCAAGCCCAGTTTAAGAAAGGCACCAGGCCCAGTGTAAAAGAGGCACCAGGCCCAGTTTAAGAAGGGCACCAGGCCCAGTGTAACAGAGAGTGCCAGGTCCATATTTTAGAGGGCACCAGGCCCAGCTGACTAAAGGGCACCAGGCCCATGGTAGTAAAGGGCAGCCGAGGCCCTGGCAAGTTAGGACAAGCCAGCCCAGCAGTAGTAAAGGGCTACCCCAGCCTGTGGTGGGCAAGCCAGCCTAGTGGTACTAAGGGCTACCTGGCCTAGTCAAGTTAAGGCAAGCCAGCCCAGTAGTAGTAAAGGGCTACCCGGCATAGCCAGTTAGGGCAAACCAGCTCAGTGGTATTAAGGGCATGAGACCCAGCCAAGTGAAGGCACCAGGCTCAATAGTAATAAAACAGGAGCATCACAAGACCCCAAACCCGTAGCTAGCTATTTAGGCCCACAGCTGTGTTAGGAGCCCAGTGATAGGAACAACCCTAGATCTAATAGGAGCCTAGCTAACCATGTAAGCCCTCCAGTGTTAAAGGGGCCTAGTCACCCGGCTAATGTATAACATTCCAGAGAGCCTATTCCCCACTGTAGTGTTGCCACAGTAACAGGAGAATACGATTTAGCTAGAAGGGACCCCATTAGAGTTAGGTCCACCAGAGCTAGGGTTAAATCAGTATGACAAATTGCCTGTATAGATACTGTGGTCTGGACACTAAGACTCTCTATTTATTGACCACTAGAGAAGGAACTGACACTTTGATTTTTTCTGCATTATTTTTCATTCCACGAACACTACTGAGTGTCAGAACTGTCTTGTATTGCTTTATGCCAGCATTTCAGAGTTGGGTAACCATCTGAATCAGTCAACTGTCTTCAGAGTTACTTCACCCCAGTGCAACCCTGTCAGTCTTCACCTATCCTTCAAGAATCATCCTCCAGTGCATCCAGAAGCAGACAACAGCCAGTCCACGAAGAGCCATACCTCAGTCGCCTCAAAGTTGCATCATCCCATTTGTTATTTTCTCTCACAATTTCCCAGTATGGCTTGGCCCAGAGCAGAAGTCTGCCATCCGTTTTCTTGTTTTCACATCTGCAGCGGAGTACCGTTCGACTCATCAGTGCCAGTTCTCTGAGTGAGATTCAGTTTGTTGTTTTAGTGTGTCCTGGCTCATCCGGCTGTGGACTCCAAGTTTGGTCGCAGTTCAATGTACAATTTATTGTTTTGGTGAGTGCTTGGCTCATCCGCCTTGGAACTCAGGCGACTGATGCACTTCGATTCAAGAGAGAGTGGTTGCCTGGAGTCCATGGTGGTCGAGATCCTGAACCAGTGGGAGCATCAGCCAGTGTGTGTGTCTTCAGTCCAGAGGGCGTGCTTGCCTGGAGTTCAGGAGTGGTCCAGAGGTTCAGATTCTCCCGATCCAGTGTGTTCATCAGCTTAGAGTATATCTTCACTCCAGAAGCGGAGTGTTGATTCTTCTTCTTCTTGATTCCTTCACTTGGCAATCCAGAAGTGGACTGTGGCTAAGTGGGTTGCATTGCTTATTTTTTTGGGTAGTCTAGAAGCGGACTGCAGCCAGATCTTGTCTTCCTTTCCGGCAACCTTAGAGAGATGGGGTGTAGCTGAAGACAACCAAATAGCACGCTCAAAACCTTTGCATTGCTCAAAATGCAATTCACATTTCTGGAGAAGGGTGCTCTGGTGTGTGGCATCCAGTGCACCTCCTCCCCCAAAGGAACATGGCATATATTCAACATTCAAACATTTTAACTGCCTAATGGCTTTTCTTACTTTAAACTCCATGTAAAAAGGGGGTCCTCTTAGTTTTCAGATTGGAATTCCAAAGTGAGCAAGCTACACCACCCCTTCACGGTGGGACCCTTTCGGTGTAGTCCCTACACTAGCTTCTCAGCTCTGAAATGCCTGCAGTGGCTACTCATAAATATAGAGTGCTGCCTAAATTGGCTTAAATCACATGGCCTTATTGGCTCCTAAATTGATTCCACCCAGGAATTTCCAAAAGAGGTGGCAGGGAGCATGCTAAGGGGAGTACCACAACTCCCAAAACTCTAAAAACTACCAAATAGCACGCTCAAAACCTTTGCATTGTTCAAAATGCAATTCACATTTGTGGAGAAGGGTGCTCTGGTGTGTGGCATCCAGTGCACCCCCCCCAAAAGAAACATGGCATATATTCAACATTCAAACATTTTAACTGCCTAATGGCTTTTCTTACTTTAAACTCCATGTAAAAAGGGGGTCCTTTTAGTTTTCAGATTCCACCACCCACCTGTAAATGTTCCTGGGTGGAAGTACCTTATTTACGGAGCCAATTAGGCCATGTATTGTAGGCCATTTCAGGCAGCACTCTATATTTATGAGTAGCCACTGCAGGCATTTCAGAGCTATTAAGCTAGTGTAGGGACTACACGGAAGGGTCCCACCGCGAAGGGGTGGTGTAGCTTGCTCACTTTGGAATTCCAATCTGAAAACTAAGAGGACCCCCTTCTTTACATGAAGTTTAAAGTAAGTAGAGCCAGTGGCCTTGTAATTGTTTAAATACTAAAATGTACCATGTTTGGGGGGTTGTGCACTGGTATTCTGTTTTTAACTGTTGTTTTTACCACAACCCAGTAGCACCCCCTAGCAGAAATGTGAATTATATTTGTGGGCAATGCAGAGCTGAGTATGTTGATTTGGGGAAGGTGTGGCACCCCTTACAAGATGCTCCCTTCCACCACCCACCTGTAAATGTTCCTGGGTGAAGTACCTTATTTAAGGAGCCAATTAGGCTATGTATTGTAGGTCATTTCAGGCAGCACTCTATATTTGTGGGTAGCCACTGCAGGCATTTCAGAGCTATTAAGTTAGTGTAGGGACTACACCGAAAGGGTCCCACCGTGAAGGGGTGGTGTAGCTTGCTCACTTGGAATTCCAATCTGAAAACTAAGAGGACCCTTCTTTACATGAAGTTTAAAGTAAATAGAGCCAGTGGCCTTGTAATTGTTTAAATACTAAAATGTACCATGTTTGGGGGTGGTGGTGGTTGTGAACTGGTATTCTGTTTTTAACTGTAGCTGAAGACCTATGGTCTGTTAGATCCTCTCTGCAGTCTTAGCTTTTCCACCAAGGTTCCATACTTCACTTGAAACCAGTGGAGTGTTTCCACATTTCTTTGTCAACAGAGAAAGTTACAAGCACAAACTGACGATCATCTATCACATACTCTTCTTGTAGTATTGGAATGACTGTAATTCTAAAACCTAAGTTTTAGGAGAGGTGCTCCTTGGGGTTAGAAGTAGATATCTGAAGATAAGAAAGATGCTGTTACAGTGTAGCTGTTACAGTCGATTGATCCATTCTGGTATTCTATGCTGTAGAGTTTTCCCTCTTATAAGGAGGTAGAAAAATAGAAATAACACACTCTTACAGCATAGCTGTTACAGCTGATTATTCCTCTTGCCTATAGTAAAGTAGTAGATTGTGTATATATGATTGTCCCTCTCTTGTGTCCCTACCCGATGATCAGTTGCCAATAAACAAGTTCCATTTCTCTAACCATGACTCCTGCCTCTCCATTTTGGTGAAGAATTATATCACGTAGCCAAATAGGAAATTAACTGCTTTACCACCTGGGTGGGAGTATTGGAATAGCCTGACATTCATATCTTTTGGCTCACTTCATTTGGCGTCACAGAATTACATGATTCTCAATAATTCCAAATATTACCACCCTTCTATCTCCTACATCTTATACCACACTGGCACACTTCATAACTACCTATACACCCGAGACTGATTGGAAAGTAAATCTGAGCATAAATGGAAAATTGATGACGTTCTAATTAGACTCTGGAGCACAGTGTAATGTAATGCCTTTTCAGATGTATAAGACAGTGTCTGGAGAAGCTGTTCAAAAGTTGTCAGCTAGATTGATCTCCTATTCTGGGCATAAACTTGATGTGAAAGGCAAAATGATACTGCTAACATGTGTTAAGCAAAAGTATTACCTGTTGTCACTTCAAGTGGTTAATGCAAACGTGACCCCAGTGTTGGGCCTATCTACTTGTTTGTAAATGAAGCATAAAGAAGCTATTTTTCAGTGGATGTTTCATGTGAAAGTACAGAGAAACCACAGAAGGCATACTGGCTAAATTTGCTGATGATTTGAGGAATCAGGATGCTTAGAGGGTGAATACTACATTAGAATACATAAGACAGTCAGCCCTGTGATCCACCCCAGGAAAATACCTTTGCATTACAAGACAAAGTGAAAATTGAGCTAGAGAATATGGAAAGATTGGGGTTATTGAGAAGGTGGAGAAACCCACAAGCTGGGTCAACTCAGTGGTTGTAGAGAAACCAAACTAAGTATGAATTTGTATAGATCTCAGAGATCTTAATAGAGCAATTAAAAAGGAACATCACCCGATGAAAACAGTTGAAGAGGTTGCAGCAAAGTTAGCAGGGGCCAAAGTATTCACAGTGTTAGATGCTGGGCATGCCTTCTGGCAGATTAAATGAGATGGGCCTGGCTTGGATCAAATCACTTTTAATGCACCTTTTGGGAGGTACAAGTTCAAGTGCCTCCCCTTTGGGATTTGCTCAGTACCAGAAGTCTTTCAAAAGAAAATTTCACGCATTTTGAAGGGCCGAGGCACAGAGGTCATTATGGATGACATGCTAATATGGGGAGCTAATGTACAAGAGCACAATGAGAGGTTATGGAATGTTTTACAAAGAGACAGAGATAAGCATTTGTCTTAAACCTAAAAAAAATCCTAAATTAAAATGTCAGAAGTCCAATATATCAGACACAAGTTAAGTAACAGCAGGTTGTTGGCAGACCCTGAGAAAATAAATGCAATTACCCAGATGCCTGTCCCCCCAAATAAGACTGACTTAGGGAGACTTACGGGCATGGTAAACTACCTGCCAAAGGTCATTCCAAACCTATCTACTATAAATAAGCCATTGAGAGCAACTAGAGAAAGAAACGGCATGGTACTGGGAGGAGCACCACCAACAGGCCTTTTAAGAGCTGAAAGCAGTTGTCACTAACCCCCCAGTGCTGGCCTATTATGATCTAAGGAAACCTGCTGAATTATCTGCTGATGCATCCTCAGAAGGGCTGTGTGCATTTCTGCTGCAAGAAGGCAGGCCTATTGCTTTTGCCTCCAGATCACGTAATAAAGCTGAGAGAAACTATGCACAAATTGAGAAGGAAACATTTGCTATTGTGTTTGGCTGTTCAAAGTTCCATCAATATATTTATGGCAGACCAAGGGGTCATATTGAATCAGACCACGCCTATATAAAGGCTTTTCAAAAAACCACTGGCCACAACCCCACCAAGAATTCAACACATGATACTAAAACTGCAAAGGTATGATTTGCATGTACAGTACAAAGCAGGTAAAGAATTTCATATAACAGATGCCCTGAACAGGGCTGTGGGAGAACATTCTGCCAGAAACTGAACTAGACAAATATGAGGTTTACACAGTGGTTTATATGCCTATCAGTGATGAAAAACTGAAATTGTTTCAGCGAGACGACAAACATTCAGCAATGGTCAAGTTGAGAGACACTGTTTTGAATGGGTGGCCCCAGGAGAAAACATCAGTGCACCCGAGATAAGGCAGTAGTGGCAGTTCAGAGATAAAATCTCAATGGAAAATGGACTTTGCTGAAGGGGAGACTGATAGTCCGCACATCATTGAGATCAGACATGTTAACCAGATTACACAACAGCCACTTGGGCATTGAAAAATGCAAGCTCAGGGCCAGAGATCTCCTATTCTGGCCAGGAATGAACAGTCAGATTAGTGACATGGTGGCCAAGTGTGGCATTTGCCACCAGTTCAGGAAAGCACAATCTAGAGAGCCGCTGCAGCCACATGAAATACCAGAAAGACTTTGGCAAAAGGTTGGGGCTGACCTTCAGTATTTGAATTTGAAAGGGAAACTTGTCTGGCAATGGTTGATTACCACTCCAAATACATTGAGATGTCCAAGTTGCAAAATACAACAAGTGAAATGGTGATTAACCATATTACCGTAAATCACAATGTGCAAGACATGGTATTCTAGAAATACTTGTAACAGATAATGGCCCACAATTTGCCTGCATTGAATTCAGAGACTTTCAATGAAGGTATTAGTTTAAGCATACGTCTTCTCAAGATACCACCAGAGTAATGGCATGATAGAATGAGCCATTCAAAAACAAAGAGACTGTTGCAGAAAGAACAAGTGGAAAGGCAAGACCCTTACTTGACACTTTTGGAACTAAAAATACCCACTGGAGGGCTAGGATCCCTGCACAGCTGCTTATGGGCCACAGAACCAGAACTTTAATGCCTACCAGATCTGCACTACTTAAACCAAAAGTACTAGAAGCTGTGGTGTGAGCTATATTGCGAAGGACTCAACAAAGACAAAAATCTTATTACAATTTGCATCCCCGACCACTCCAAGCCTTACGGCCAGGACAGCCTGTTTACTTGTGAACACCTGAGAATACCTGTACTCCTGCAATTGTGGAACACCATACTGAAGAGCCAGGCTCCTATATAGTCCAAGCTAATGGGAAATTGTATCGTAGAAACAGGAGAGACCTTTTGTTAACCCTGAGTTGTGCCGCTCCTGTGGCCCACAAAACTCACACATCCGAGGAGAGGAAGAGAGAAGTGAGCAGGATGACATTATGGAGGACGATGAGATCCCAGAGGTGCCTGCAATGGAGGTCCCTCCACAAGTGATGCCAGGACAGTCACAAAGTGAGCCTGTGGAGTTGGCCCAGCCCCTGAGCAGTTGGGACCAATTGACTGGCACCAGCTCCAGCCCAAGAATCAGCTGTGTCAGTGGAGGGAGATCCAAGCCCGCCTGTCATAGTTACTATATAGACTCACAAAAACTTTGAGTGACATAGAACTTTAAACATTTTATGTTTGGGAGGAAAGTTTAATTAAGGAGGGAGATGTAAGGAAGTTAATTAGCATACGTGATTTGCGTATGCCTTGCTAATGTGCTAGCCTAGATACATAAACCCTTATCTGCTGGGCAGTAGCCCACAGTTTCTGCAGTTGTTTTCAGTGTGTTCTACAGTTAGCAAACCTACCAGTTACAGTAACTCCATGTTGGTGTCTGCGTGATTATTACACTAGTTGTGTGTTATTGCACTTATATAATGTTGAGAAATATTGTAACCTTAAAAACATAAAAATATATTAAAAGTTTTTTTTTGGGGAGCAAAATAATCTTTTCACCTAGCTGTTAGCAGGGGTGCTGAGAGTGTAGTTGCTGGGGCAATGACACTTCTGGGGCAGAGTGTGGAGCTACTTTTTCTGTGCAGAGTTTTCTCACCAACCCCAACACTCCTTTCATTCACACATGACTTTCCAGATTGCTATAAAGAAAGACTGAGGCGTGTCACTAGGCCACTGACAAAATCAGGATTTCCTTGTGATCTTGCTGGCAGCATGCCTCCGTCTGCGTTACCATGTTTTGTAAAAGTGACGGCAGTCTCACTGTCTTCCGGTTGGAACAGAGAACAAACTGTCTTCCTGTCGGAACAGAGAGCGAGAGAGTGCCGGCGACTTGAGTGAGGACTGCAAGTCTGGGAGACAAAGTCATTGGTTTCTTTATGTGAACACATCTTTTCTTTGCTTTTTTTTAATAGGCTTCTTTTTGTGGTTTTTATTGAGTGTAATTTGTGCCAGGTGGGAAAGATAGATGGCAGAAATGGGAAGAGTGAAGGAGGTGACAGGTAGGGTGGCACATGGATATTTTTGGTAATTGGGTTTACTGGTGTGGGCACTTATTATTTACTGTGCTATAACCTTAACAATAAACATTGCTCACAAGGGCTCTTGACCTGTCAATTCACAGACTGTGTACCTATTTTATAAAAGTGTAATGATCAATTCCAAGTATGCGTCCGTGCTGTATTATACTATGGGCACCTACAGTCCTGCATTCTCATTGGCTAAGACACATGTCTGGCCATTAGTTAATCTGCTGACAACCCACGTATGAAGTGCCAGTTGACCAATTTGCAGAACTAGCAATCTTTGTACTTTTTTACCACTATGAAAATTTGGATTTGCTGCAATCCTGTTTTTGCTCCTGGCTCTCTCTTAAACCACAACCTCCCAACAACTCTTAAAACTTAACAAACAAAAACCTCCCACAGCAAGACAATGTCAAAACAGGTAAAATAAAAAAACTAGTGCCGTTTTAATGCTGCTTTACACTCACCTGTTGCTCTCGCCCACTCTTGGTCACCCTGAAGAAGAGACTCCTGGAGGCCCAGTGGGCTTACCCAGTCAACAAAATTCAAATAAAATAAAACTCTCAGTTACAGACACTAGTGCTGCTCTCTCTCCCCCCACGCCCCCACCCCCACTGTCATACACTCCACAAAAAAAAAAAACACTCAAAACTCCTCTACATTTTTTTGAACATCTTAGGTTCAGATCATGCTAAAATTCGAACTGCCCACCTGAACTTTTCTTCCGCTTGCAACTCTTGCTATACTCACTCTCTGTGAATGCCAGCATCTGCTTCAAATTCAGCCAAAGCAGCTGTTGTTCTAAGTTCAGTCTCTCTCCACTTCCAACTGTCATATATTGTTGCTCAAAAAAAAATCCTCAAACCTATGGCCCACTGGCAACCATGCTGCCAATTTCCCTCTCCACTCAAACTCAGCAGCTGTTCACACCACGCTCCCTCACAGCCACTCACATACTTTGTCCCTCAACAAGGTACTGTTTGATACAGGACAGAATTATATTTCTGTAAAAATATTAAATAGCAATTAAATACAGCATATATTTAAAAAAATCTTTATTTTACTGATTTCCCCATTGCATTGTTTCTGGTGTGTTTTTTGTCACTTGGCCTGAGTCTGGCATGGGTAAACCCAACAACAACCCATACCCTATCATGGATTATTACTTAATTATACAATGGGGTCTGAAAATCCAGTAAGCTGATTGGTCAACTGGCAACTTTACCCATGGGTAAATCTTATAATAATCCATGGGTAAAGTGCTAGCAGACTGATTTACAAAACAAATCAGTACGTTCTGCATCCCCAATTTTTTTAGATTCAGCCGCTGTCATCAAGGCATAGATCAGGAAGCATAGGCAAGCCAGGAGAAGCTATAAAATTTGCAAGTAGCAAAATAAAAATAAAATTGTGCAGAATAGCTCTCGATACAGGCAGTTCATGTGAGAGTCCCTTTAAAATTTCCAGCTCGCTAAACAAAACATTGCTATTTTTTTAAAAGATATTTTTCCCTGGCAATTAAATTATGTGTCCTGTTCTTGTAAATTACACCACCTGTGTTCCACAAAATGTATTAAGACTTTGTCAATTTCTTTCCTGTGACCAGCTTGAAGAGTACATTAGTCCTCTTAACAGGTGCAACCAATTAAGGCATCCTGTCCCAGGGTTGATTTCCTGCTGATAATTCTGCAAACAAACTTGTGGAGGTCAAAATTCACCTCAAGGTAAACCCCACGTATACCAGATATGCTCAAATAACTTTTCTGCATTCATTTCAACAGTATAACTGTATACATTTGCAAACCAAGGGATCTCAGTTCCACACAAAGATTAACCCTTGGGCTGTCAGGAAGATTTACAAACGTACAGGTTTTAGGATGTATACACATCAGTGGTACAGCAAGGATTAGCATATATATTTTTTTTAACCACAGAGACATAAGGGAAGAAAGAAAGAATAGAAACTGTAAAGAGAAGGAAGGGAGAAAACAGGGAAATTGTGGGACTGTCGGAGTGGCCAGTTTCTAGGTGCCATAAGGAAAATTTGATTGTACAATCAAACAGGCAAGAGACAGACAAGGCAAGGCAATTTTATTTATAAGGCGCCAAATCCTGGAGGCTCTGGGCACTGAACATAAATAACCAACATACAGTGGTAAATTAAAACATTAAATGAAACCTCATTAAATCCATATCAAATTATTATACAGCAACATTAAAAGATTTCCAGAGGTCAGTTTTCAGGGACTGGCCAGAACTTAAGATGGCATCCACAGTCAAAAGCCAGGCTGAAGAGGTGGGCCTTCAGCCTCCCCCTAAACACCTCAATCGAGGGACCCTTCTGGACTGCAGGTGGAAGCGAGTTCCACGTGGTTGGCCCAGAGACACTAAAGCGTGATCTCCGAGGTCCTGAGCTGAACCCTGGGAACATCCAGGAGGCTCCTCGAGGAGGAGGAATGGAGGGAGCGAGCAGAGGGCAGTGGTGTCAGGAGCTCAGACAGGTAGCTAGGACCCAGCCCATACAGGGCCTTGAAGGTGAGAAGACCCACTTTGAAATGACCTCCACCTGACTGGCAGCCAGTGCAGAGCATGCAGGACACATGACTGGACCTCGAAGGCCTGTCAGTGACCGGACCGCTGTGTTCTGCACCAGCTACAGTCTGTGAAGTGTCCCTCCCATGACCCCAGTACAGAGCATTACAGTAGTCATATAAGTCACAAAGGCATGCACCAGTGTCAGCAGGTCCTTGGGCGGAATGAGTGGCTTAATCCTGGCAATGTTTCACAAGTGGTAAAGATGACACCTGATCTTCAAAGATCAATCTGCTATCTAGGGTCATGCCCAGATTTCACACCCTCAGAGAAGCCACCGCGGTACAGACCCCAGGACAAGTCCGGTTTGGCCCTCGGTGGCAACCCATCACACCACGACCAGGCTGTATCACTAGCACCTCGATCTTAGCGGGTTGAGTCTCATCCAGCTGGAAGCCATCCAGTCATTGATTTTAGCCAGACAGCTGTTAAGCACATCAACAGCTCCTGATATTCCGGTTGCAAAAGACAAATACAGTTGGGTGTCATCTGCATAGCAGTGAAATTCCACACTGCATTGTCAAATTATCTCACCCAGGAACAGCATATACACTGCGAATAAGATCGGCGACAAGATAGAGCTCTGTGTGTCTCTGTAGGGCAGAAACATTGGGGAGGAGGAGAAATTCCCCATCACCACCCGCTGCATCCTATTCAAGAGATAGGACTCAAACCATCTAATGACAGTACCCACGAGTCCACAAAACTCACATAGCTGATTGAGAAGCACAACATGATCCACAGTGTCAAAACCTGAGGAGAGATCGAGGAGCACAAGAACTGACCCATTTCCTGTATCTCTAGCTGTGAGCAGATCATTATGCACTCTCACTAGAGCAGTTTCAGTGCTATGTCTGGCCCGAATGGCTCATAGATGTCTGAGGACACCAGGTGATCCTCAAGCTGTTGTGTCACTAATTTTTCAACAACCTTGATCAAAAAAGGCAGGTTAGAGATCAGACAGTAATTCGCCAGGACATTTGGGTTGAGGAAAGATTTCTTTAAGAGGGGCTTCACCAGTACTTCTTTCAGAGCAACTGGGAAGAACCCCATCACCATTGAGCACCTGGTGAACAACGGGCCAATGGCATCGACACATCCTATTAAGAAATGCACTGGTGCCAGGTCCAGTTCACAAAAGGTGTGCTTCAGCTCTAAGATCACCTTAGTCACTTCAGACACCTCCACTGGCCTGAACTTCTCCCAGGCAAACTGAGTGCTTCTGAAACTCCCAACCCAATCACTGTGAGGCAAGGGCCTCCCTGGCGGAGTCTCCAACCAGATGGCCACCACTCTGTCAGAGAAAAAACAGAGCAAACTCTTCACATAAAGTAGTTGGAAAAGCTATTTTTGGCCAAAGACAGGCAGGATGTAAAAGCCTGTCCATGGTCTGAAACAATTAAGATGGTCTGTTTTTCCCCACAGCGATATCCCTGGACAGGAATTCTGCCTTCTTACAGGAAATTGCCCCCTAGTACTCAGCATAGTGAGAATGTAGATCCAGCCTGTCGACCTCCAGATGGGTCTTCTGCCAGCAATGCTCCAACTTCTGACCCCTAATCTTCATCATCTTAAGTTCCCCATCAAACCATGGAGGTCTCAAGTGAGAGGATCTGGGTCGATATGGTCTGGTGCGATGGCATCTAGAGTTTTGGGTTTACTTATGCTTCCTGAGTGCAAGATGGCCGCTGCGCTGAATGTGCTGCTGCTTGTGAGGTTCTGAGTTTGTAGTTATTTCATTTTATTTCTATTTCGTTGGTTTTATTTTGGTGTTTTTTGGCGTTCTTTGCAGTAATTAGTGGATTGGTGGAGTCCTTTTAATTTTTGTGGAGCCCAGGATGAAGGGAAGTGATCGAGTTTGGTGTCCTGGTGATTTCTACTCTGTCGCCCGAATTGGATGTTGAACGGGCGTGGAGTGGACTGAGGGGTTTTCTGCCCCACGATTGAGATCTTATGGATGCCGCTACAGGAGCCATCGGATGAAGGGAGGTGTTTGAGCCTGTGTCCTGGTGATTTGTGCTCACCGCCTGAAATTGGATGTTGAATGGGCGTGAGGACTGAAGGGTTTTCGCCCCGCAGTGAGACATTGCGGGATGTTGCTCGCTACAGGATCCTTTGGGTTGTGGGGTTTATATGTGGCTTCCTTGCTCTGGCTTTGACTAAGGTGTTCAGGATTTGTGCTTTGGGTACTTTGTATTACTTTTTCGTCATATCGCCTGACTGGGATTTTAATCAGGCAGGGAGCAAATTGAAGCGATTACCCTGTTTCATCGCTGAGTTGGGCGGTGGTGGAAACTAGAAGAAGGGTGCCTGATGAAGAGAACTTGAGGCAAGAACTGAGACCCTGGAAGAAGCAGTGAGGATTTATCTAATCTATTTCGGATCCCTTGGTGTATATAAGGCCTTTTGAACAGGTCTGAGGCACGACCTGCTACTGGGACCCCCTGCTTGATTTGTGGTCTGAAGGGGGTATTAGGATTTCTTGGTCAAGGAGTTGATTGTTCTGTACCCCTATGCTCCCAGGTTGGGCTACTAATGTGACTTGCCCTGGCGTTTTATTAGACCACATTATCCTGTGGTGTTTGCCCAGCTGGAAGTGAGGACCTTGTTTTATTTTGCATATGGTATGGATCTGATTGACTTGGGCCCTGGATGTCCCCTGAATCTTGTGGCTAACTGGTCTGCCTGTGTTTTCTCTCTGACTTTGATGGATTTTGACTTTCCATAAACCTGTGAACAAAACTGACTCTGTGCCTGGCGGATTGAGGACTTCCTACTTTTTTCTAATTTGTCTTAAGTTTATCTGGACAATGAGTTGGTGAAAGGACCTTGTGTCCATTTATTTTAATATGAGTGCTTCCCTCCACTCCCTGGTCATGAGAGGACTGGGGGAGGGATGTGCTATTTGTTTTGTTTTAAGTTTGAAATGTTTTTTATGATTTGTTTGAAGGATACATCTGTACTTTTGCAGTGAGAGTGCCAAAGTATTTTTTTGCTCTTCTGGCTGTGAGAGAGCTGGGGGGGGGAGCAAATAATTTTATTTTATTTAATTTTTGTTTTCTGGCTTAAGTTGTGGGTGGTGAGAGAACCCTTTTATTTATATTTATTTTACTTGAGGAGTCCTCTCGCTTAGTCCAGACTTGATTTTCTTTGGGGTGGGGTTGTTGTTTTTATTTATTTATTTATTCTGATTAAGTATAGGAATTATTGTTTGATTTGATTTATGTTGGGGTTGGATATTTATTTTATTTTGCTGAGTTTAATTATTTTGGTGTTTTGGTGGTTTATTGTTTTGGTTTTAATTGTTTAGTAGCGGCATGTGTCGGCCCTCAGTCCCCACGGTGGTGTGCTATTCATCCTTCTCTCTTCGTGCCCTCTACCCTTTTTATTCTCCCCCTTTCCAACATGATACATACCAGCACTGTAAGAGCACTGTGAATTGTTTGTAGGGGGGGCTGCGAACAAGGGAGGATGGACAAGGGGGCCACCGTATTGGGGTAGTTAGATCCAGAAGGTGCCCTGGGGCGAAATGGAATCCAGATCGTGGTTTACCATATCTGGTGCCCATACCAGGGCACTACTGAACTCAGTAGGCATATGAGCCTGACAGCCTCCAAGGTTCGTCCAACTCGGGCGGGTTATGCAATGCTAGGTCCATCAGGAATAAGACTGGCATTATTGCTGATCTTGTTGGCTCAGTGGACTTGGCTTGCATCACCGAGACCTGGCTGGATGAAAATCCAGGCCCCACGTTGGAGGCCATGACTCCAGCTGGGTATTTGGTGATACACTGCCCAAGATTGGACTACGGGGGGGGGTTGCAGTCTGTTTCAAGACTGAACTGGGCCTCACGAATGTGATAGTGGGAGAGACTGAGTCCTTTGAGTGCAGAGTGGTAGCGGGTGTAGGTGTTGATTGTACTCATTTACCATCCACCCAGGGATGGGAAGCGTGTCTTACAGGAAGTAACAGACTTCATTGTCGACATGTAGTTTAAGTCACCCAGGTTGATGGTTCTGGGTGACTTTAACGCCTGGTCGACGAAGAACTTCTAATTTGGTAATCATTTCCTCCAACTAATGACTTCTTTGGGCCTTACACGGGTGTTTTCCACTGCTACCCATAAATCTGGACACTCTCTGGACTTAGTGTTTCTTCTAGGGGTTGATACATCCGATTTGGGGGTGGAACCAGTCACATGGTCAGACCACTACACCGTGAGGTTCAGTTTTTACACCCCCCCGAGAAGGCCTACCCCTGTGGAGATGGTTAGGTACCGCCCTTTATGGGATATTACCCCTCAAGGCCTTGCGGCGGTCCTTGACCTCTCGTCCCCCGTGTTGGCGAGCGATAGTCCAGAGACCCTGGTGTCGGCCTATAATACAGCTGCTACAGTGGCTCTGGATTCTATTGCTCCTGTCTGTGTGCGCCCCCTATCCCTTCGCCTCAAGTCCCTCTGGTTCGATGGGACGTTGCGGGAGATGTGGAGACAGGCGAAGGTTAGAGCGGTACTGGTGCAGGTCCATCCTTGAAGCCAACCACCTTAGACTGATGGACCATTATTCTGTCTATCCATCTGCAATCACCCGTAAGAAGGCAGAATTCCTGTCTAGGGAGATTGCAGTTGCATAGAATCAACCGGCTCAGCTTTTTCCGAACTGTAGACAGACTGTGATACCCAGCCTGTCTGCAAGTTCGGAAAGCCTTTTTGCAATTAGAGTGCGAGGAGCTTGCTCGTTTCTTTGCAACTAAGGTGGCCGACATAAGGGCGGATCAGCATCCAGTAATCTCTAAGGGGGATGCTGTTGAACAGTGTGAGTTCACAGTACTTCAGTTTTCTTGGAGTTCCTTCAGTCGACCTGATTTCATGGATGTCATGAAAATTATCCATAGTGTGCGCCCTACAAGCTGTAGTTTGGATCTTGGACCGACCTCCTTAATTTTAGGTTGCAGTGATATCATTGGTCCAGTCCTTGTGTGAATAGTTGGTGCTCCTTGGAGTCGGGTGAGTTCCCCTAGCTCCCTGAAAGAGGCGATGGTGACACCTCTCTTGAAGAAAGCTACCTTGGACCCAGACTGTTTCACAAACTACAGACCTATCTCAAACCTAGCCTTTATTGGGAAGGTGATTGAGAAGGTAGTGGAAGCCCAATTGGAGGACCATTTAACCATCCATGACATCTACGAATCCTTCCAATCTGGTTTTAGAAAAGACAACCGAGACTGTGCTGGTTCAGGTGCTTAATGATCTTCTGAGGCGAGAGATCAGAAGAGATGTACCATCCTTCTTCTCCTTGATCTCTCATCAGCCTTTGACACTGTTGGATCACTTGGTGTTGATAGCAGGCTTGAGGCAGATTTGTGTAATATCGGGAATTGTCCTTCGATGGTTCACCTCATCCTTCACTGGGAGATCACAAAGAGTTGTGTCTGGGTTTTTTTCCTCAGGCCCAACTTCTTTGTTGTGTTGGATGCCTCAGAGTTTAGTGCTGTCCCCCATGTCATTTGCAGTGTATATGATGCCCCTCAGAGACATTATAAAATGGTATGAGCTGAGGTTTCACTGCTATGCAGATGATACCCAGCTAAACCTGTCTTTCGCACCCAACCAGGATGGAGCTCTCTCAGTGTTTAACAACTGTCTGAAAGAAATTCAGGATTGGATGGATTCTAGTTGGTTGAAGTTGAACTCAGAAAAGACAGAGGTTTTGGTTGTGGACCCGGTCTTCAGATAGAGGGGTCATTTGTTGGTTCGCCCTCAGGAATTTTTCTTGGAGGCATTTCACTCCCAACCTCTGAACGGGTGCATAACTTGGGGGTTATCTTGGATGACAAACTGACACTGCAGTCACAAGTGTCAGCAGTCATCAAGACTTCCTTTTACCATTTTAGGAATATTGCCAGAGTTAAGCACCTTGTTCCATCTGACGCTTTACCAACGTTGGTCCATGCCTTTGTATCCTCACGTCAGAACTACTGCAACTTCCTGTACTTTGGGCTGTCTGGGGTTGAAATCCACCACCTACAGCTAGTGCAGAACACAGCAGCCTGGGTTTTCATTGGGACAAGTAGGTCCTGTCATATTACCCCAGTGCTGCGTGAACTGCATTGGCTACCTATACAGTGGCGAATCACCTTCAGAGTCAGTTTACTGACTTTTAAAGCCCTTCATGGTCAGAGTCTGGCCTATCTGAAAGAACTTCTGGTTCCCTACTGCCCCAGCCGATCGCTCCGCTCAGCTGATGAGGGGTTGCTAGAGATTCCAAGAGTGAGTCTTAAATCATCAGGTTTTAGAGCATTTTCTTATGCTGCACCCACTCTTTGGAATTCTCTACCCCACCAGTTATGGGAGTGCACCTCCATGGAGGAATTTAAGAGGGGTTTGAAAATCCACTTTTGGCAAATGGCCTTCTTGGAAAGTTGATTGTACTGAAGTCATTGATTATGTTGTGATTTTTATCTGTCTTTAATACCAAATTTTAATGCTTGATTTGTATTGTTTTAACTTGTACAGCACCTTGAAAAATGAAAGGCACTTTATAAATAAATTTATTGCTATTATAACCACCCTGTTATGGCCACCGCCTCTCAGTGCCAATCACACATGCTGCATCAACCCAGATAAGTCAGCTAACGCCAACAGTCCCTCTGGGTCCATGCCCTAAACGGCAATAGCTGACCATCTCCACAGGGAGGGACTTTAAGGGGGGGCCCAATCCTGAACTCCATGGTGCAGTGGTCAGAACAAATGACCTGATCAATCTTGAGGCTGTCAACCTCAAGACCCAGCTGGAACACCAGATCGAGTGCATGGCCATGTTGGTAGGTAACAGCAGTAACTGCTTTTGATAGGCCCAGTGATTTCATCAAGTGGAGGAGGTCATAACCAAAATGTGAGGATTCATCATCGACCCAGACATTGAAATCCCCCAAGATTAAACACCTGTGGGACTCCAACACCTGGCTGACGATAAAATCTGCTACCTCCTGCAGGAATCCCTCCCCACCCCAGGGGGGCAGTAAATGAGAAGAATCCTGCAACCTGCACCTGCACTCCCATGAATAGCAATGCACTCAAACATAGAAACATAGAATTTGATGGCAGATAAGGACTGCTTGGCCACCCAGTCTGCCATTTCCCTGCCTACTGGATAAGCTGCAGATCCTAGTTAACCAGCAGCCTACTTCTTCCTACCCCCACCCCTAGAATGGCCTTATGACTGTCCATCATGCTTGAATTCCACCACTGTTTTTGACTCCACAACCTCCTCCGGAAGGCCGTTCCATGCATCCACAACCCTCTGTGTGAAAAAATACTTCCTTAAATTACCTCTGAGCCGTCCCCCCATCTTCAAATTGTGCCCTCTTGTTCTTGCACACCTCTTTTTTTGAAAAATGCTACCCTCTTGGACTTTGTTGATTCCTTTGAGGTACTTGAACGTTTCTATCATGTCCCCCCTCTCCCTCCTTTCCTCGAGGCTATACATATTAAGCTCCTTTCGTCTCTCTTCATATGTCTTCCGGTGCAGACCCTGCACCATTTTAGTTGCCGTCCTCTGGACAGCTTCCATACTGTCTATGTCTTTGCGGAGATTGGGTCTCCAGAACTTCACACAGTACTCCAGATGGGATCTCACCAGCTATCTGTACAGAAGGATAATAACTTTCTGTTTTCTACTGGTGATGCCTCTCCCTATGCATCCCAGTATCCCCCCAGCCCTCCTTGCTGCCCTCTCACATTGCTTGCCCACCTTTAGGTCATCTGATATGACTACCCCCAGGTCCCTTTCCATTTTTGTTGTTGTTAGTGTCTCACCCCCCATTGTGTACTCTTCCCTTGGGTTTTTGTTTCCCAGGTGCATTACCTTGCACTTCTTAGCATTAAATCTAAGCTTCCATACATTTGACCATTCCTCTAACCTTGCCAAGTCCCTTCTCATCCTTTCCACCCACCCTGTGCATCAACTCTGTTGCAGATCTTTGTGTCATCTGCAAAGAGACATACTTTTCCTTCAGTCCCTCTGCAATGTCACTTATAAAGACATTGAAAGGACCGATCTAATACTGAACCCTGCGGTACCCCACTAGTAACCCCCTTTCTTCTGAGTGGACTCCATTTACTATTACTCTCTGTGTCCTATTCTCCAGCCAATTCTTTACCCAGGCTGTCATCTTGGGACCCACTCCCAGGCTGGCTAACTTGTATATTAATCTTTTGTGTGGGACTGTGTCAAATGCCTTGCTAAAGTCTAGGTGGGCCATGTCCACAGCCCCTCCCTGATCTACTACTTTGGTCACCCAGTCAAAGAAATCTATCAGATTTGTCTGGCATGACCCGCTGTGAATCCATGCTGCCTAGGGTCCTGTGCCCCTCTGGCCTCTAGATACTCGACAATTCTTTCCTTCAGAAGTGATTCCATCATTTTCCCTATCACTGAGGTTAAACTAACAGGTCTATAGTTTCCTGCTTCTGCCTTGCTCCCACTTTTGTGAAGGGAATCACATCTGCCCTCCTCCAGTCATGGTACCACCCATCCTCCCATGATTTGTTAAAAGGGTAGTCAGTGGTGTCACTAGTTCTACCCTTAGTTCTTTAAATTCTGGGATGAATCCCATCGGACCCATTGCTTTGTCCACCTTCAGTTTTAAGAGTTCTTTCAGAACCCTTTCTTCTGTAAATGGGCTGGTATCAACTTCTGTATCCAGAGTGTTTCTACTGTTTGTTTTAGGTACCTCCCCCTCTTCATTTGTAAATACTGAGCAAAAATATTTGTTTAGTATCTCTGCCTTTCAGGTATTATGAACTGGGTGCGTTGAGAAGCCTAAGTTGGACTGAAAAACAATGGCCACTCCCCCACCCCTGCGATCATAGAAACATAGAATTTGACAGCAGATAAGGACCGCTTGACCCACCTAATTTGCCCATATCCCTAACTAATGGATAAGCTGCAGATCCTAGTTAACCAACAGCCTACTTCCTCCTACCCCACCCCTAAATTGTCTTCGGCTGTCCCATGCATTCTTGAATTCCATCACTGTTTTGACTCCACAACCTCCTCAGGAAGGCTGTTCTATGCATCTACAACCCTCTCTGTGAAAAAATACTTCCTCACATTACCTCTGAGCCATCCCTCCTCTATCTTCAAACTGTGCTTCCTTGTTCTTGCACACCTCTTTTTCTGAAAGATGCTACCCTCTTGGACTTTGTTGATTCCCTTGAGGTACTTGAAAGTTTCTATCATGCCCCCCCCTTCCTCCTTTCCACAAGGCTATACATATTAAGCTCTTTAAGTCTCTCTTCATATGTTTTCTGGTACAGACCCTGCACCATTTTAGTTGCCCTCCTCTGGACTGCCTCCATCCTGTCTATGTCTTTGCAGAGATTGGGTCTCCAGAACTGCATGCAGTACTCAGATGGGGTCTCACCAGCTGTCTGTACAGAAGGATAACAACTTCCTGTTTTCTACTGGTGGTGCCTCTCTCTATACATCCCAGTATCCCCCCAGCCCTTCTTACTGTCTTCTCACATTGCTTGCCCAACTTTAGGTCATCTGATATGACTACCCCAGGTCCCTTTCCATTTTTGTTGTTAGTATCTCACCCCCATTGTGTACTCTTCCCCTGGGTTTTTATTTTCCAGGTGCATTACTTTGCACTTCTTACCATTGAATCTAAGCTGCCATACATTTGACCATTCCTCCAATCTTGCCAAGTCCCTTCTCATCCTTTCCACCCATCTTGTGTATCAACTCTGTTGCAGATCTTTGTGTCTTCTGCAAAGAGACATACTTTTCCTCCCAGTCCCTCTGCAGTGTCACTTATAAAAACATTGAAGAGGACCGGTCCTAGTACTGAACCCTGTGGTACCCCACTAGTAACCCTCTTTCTTCAAAGTGGACTCCGTTTACTATTACCCTCTGTGTCTTGTTCTCCAGCCAATTCTTTATCCAGGCTACCATCTTGGGACCCAATCCAAGGCTGGCTAACACATATTAATCTTTTGTGCGTGACTGTGTCAAATGCCTTGCTAAAGTCTAGGTCGGCCATGTCCACAGCCCTCCTTGATCTACTACGGTCACTCATTCCTTAATGGCACTTTAATGGTAGGATGTCTACTTATCAGTCTGGTTTTAGATCCCAACACAGCACTAATACTGCATTGGTTAAGGTGGTTAGTCATCTGCAGCAGAGCCTGGACAGGAGACAAATGGTTGGAGCTTTATTTATAGATCTTTCTAACGCTTTTGATACCTTGAATCATCAGTTGCTCTTGTCCGGGCTCAACCAGATTGGGTTATCTACCCCAGGGTTTCTCAAATGGTGAGGCCAGCCTCCCAGGGGAGGCCCCAACCTGTTCAAGGGGAGGCTCAAGCAAGCCTTTAAATGTACTATATTTAAATATCAGGTTTTGGATGCTTTGTGTGATAGGATGCAACAAACTAAAGTGAATAATGGCATATGAATTTATGTACAAAATGAGTGACCAGGAAAGTCGCACTCAACAAATACTTGTTTCTTGGTATGACATGGGGGAAAACTGAAAGGAGAAAGTACAGTTCTTGGAAACTATGTAAAACAAAATGCAAAATAATACAAATGAATAAGTACAAGGTAACAACTGACCCATTATACTTGCTGCAGAAAAGCACAAATGCAGAGGCTAGGTTGAGAGGTACTCGGGGCAAGAGCAGGACAAAACAAATGGTCCCTGAGAAGGTGTTTAAGAACAAGGAAAACTGACAAAGAAAACAATCTGACGCATGGAGGTATTGCAATGAGGGTGCAGTAAATAGGGACCAAAACCCAGAAGTGTGGAATCAGTAGGCTGACATGGAGGGGTTATACAGATGGAGAATAATAAGTATAATAAAATGAGAATAAACTCAACTACTCAAAGGAGTGTCACTGTATTCCTGTTTACTGTGTAAAGTCGATAATTGTTCAAACTATGGGAGGCCAAAATTATTTCTATATTGGGGGCTCAAGATCTTTTCAGGTCTTGGGGAGGCTCACTATGACAGTGTGTGAGAACTACTGATCTATCCAAATTGTTAATTGGTTTCGTCTTCCTTAAATGGGAGGAAACAATTTGTTGAGATTGGTCCATTTAGGTCTAACTTAGTTGATATGTAAAATGGTGTCCCACAGGGTCAATCTTGGGACCTTTGTTATTTAATATCTATGTCAATAATCTTAGTTTGACCTTCCAAACATAGGGTATCACCTTTATGCTGATGATACGATAATATATGTAGAAGGTCCTACCTTGGATGTGATTAAACCCAAACTTCAGTCGGCTTTTGATCAGGTACAGGTTTCTTTAAGAAGCACCTTTAGTACTAAATTCTAGAAAGACCCAGGTTGTTGTATTTAGAACAAGCAGGCTAAAGATCAGAAATTAGGTCTGAGTATAACAACCATGGATGGTATTATTTTAATGGAAGGGATCATTATAAGTATCTGGGTCTTTAGTTAGATTATAACCTATCTTGGTCCCTTCATAGAAATAATATGACAATGAGTTTAAATAAGAAATTAGGGCTCTATATAGGTTTAAGAGAAACATGTTCAGGGATGTTCGTTTTAAATGTTGTGAACTCTTTACTATTGCCTAATTTAGATCATGGGGATCTCCTTTGTGGGGGAGCCTCTGTTTTTTTACTGGATAGGGTAGACCTGATGTTCCATAGAATGGCTCAATTTGTACTGGAGTTCCCTTATAGAACCCATAGATGTCTCCTGTTTACCAGTATGGGTTAGGTGCAGCCTCCTTGGAAGAAAGGGCTCCAATTTATATCTCTCAGTTGTTTCCTCCAGAAGTGTGAAGGATAATCTTAGGTCTTCCGGGGTTGCATTATCTAATCCCAAGATGTAATATGAATATTGGTAAAACAGCGGTTCCCTTTAGTGGGATGACTCTTTGGAATAAAATTCCTGTGTGTTTGAGGATGAGAATCAGATAACTCACTTTTCTGATCTGTATAAATGATACTTGGGATGGGCCAGTAGTCAATTTAATTGTAGACAATGTGATATTTATTAACCAACTGATTGCTTATATATATTGCTCCTTGCTGTATAATCATATATTTTTATATTGTAATGTGATTATGTTGATTGTTATGTGTTTTGAAACTGATGTTTAATGTTGTTTGTCTTTTGATACCTGGGACTTCATTGTAAATGAATTACACTCAATTAAATGCTTCCCTTATTCTTACTGAATAAAAAGATTTACTACTACTACTACTGCTACTACTATTAGATTCATTTGACATGACCTTCCCTCTGAATTCATGCTGCCTTGGGTCCTGTGCCTCTCTGGCCTCTAGATACTCGACAATTCTTTCCTTCAGAAAAATTCCATCATTTTCCCTATCACTGGGTTAAACTAACAGGTCTGTAGTTTCCTGCTTCTGCCCTGCTCCCACTATTGAGAAGTGGAATAACATCTGCCCTCCTCCAGTCCTCAGGTACCACCCCATCCTCCCATGATTTGTTAAAGAGGGTAGTCAGTGGTGTCACTAGTTCTACCCTTAGTTCTTTTAGAATTCTGGGATGAATCCCATCAGGCCCCATTGCTTTCCTTCTCGGACAGTGCCCATGGTGTATCCGGCAGGGATGGTGGCCTCAAAACCTGGGCCTGCATCATCACCCAACCAGGTCTCCATGATGCAAGCCAGGTCGACAGAAGAAATCAAGTTAGCAAAAATAGCAGTCTTGTTTCTCATCAATCTGGCATTGCAAAGCACTACCTGAAGAGGATTAGAGGATGCAGCGGTCCTCTAGCTACCTGCCCACTCAGTCCGGTGGGAGCCCTGGGTACAGACACCAAACTCTTCAGGCCTCTCCCTAGGCTCCATTTACACCCAGGGCATCTCCTGCACTGGACAGCCTCAATGCTGCTCACCATCCCTCCTCAGCTGCCCTCAGCCCTCAATGAACCAATCATCTCCTAGTAATACCGACCTCCTGTAGCACCTCACTGCAGTATTGGAAACTGGGAGGTTGGTAAAGGGTGGTCATGGAGCTGAGAGGCAGCATAGGTGATATGAGGAGGCCGTGCACCAACACTACTCCTGCTTGGCTGGACCAGTCCCAAGAAAGCACTAGATGTTACTACAGGAGTGTAATGACAAAAAAACACTGCATGAACAGTCACATTCACCACTCACACTATCACACATTACAAGTGCTGAAACAAACAACACACACACACACACACACACTTCCACCCAAACAAATTAACTACAACTATAATACACACCCAACACTATCACACATCCCTTACTCCATCCCACCCTCCCACAACTAACAACTTGTACAACCCCCACTCTGTAAATAAAACTTCCCACCCAACAGTCCCCAACCCCAAAAAAACAAAACAATAAATGCTTAATATTTAATACACAGGAGAACAGAAAACAGGAATGCCAGTCAGACTATAATGCTGCCCGAGAGCAAAAGTCCACAGTTTTAAAAAATAGTATAAACCAAAGTCAGTTAGAAATTTACAATCCAAATGAATCCAAAGGAATGAAGTCTGAGCCTTCTCTCACAGGGCCCAAGGTCCCAATCACAAGGGGGGGACAGAGCTTTAACCCCCCCGCATCCAAAAACAAATTAGTGCAAATGGAAAAGGTCAGCCAAACAGATCTTCCAAGAAGGAAAAGAAAACCCCTCAAATTAATAAATTCAGGTCCATGGAGTCTCTCACACTTCATGGGCCTGACAGTTGGCCATTCCAACAAGAGAAAATCCCAGAGAGGAGAGAGACTGGTCAGCACAGTACCCAGTCTTGACCAAAGGTCCGGGCAAATGCTTCCCGCTGAAGGAAGAACACTGCTGACAATAGCAAAAAATCCACTCGCTGGGTCACATGGAGGGAAACAGTCACCCTTCTCATGGATGGCGCACCTATGACCCGAAACAAACAGATAGCCATCAGCGTTCTTCCCAAAGACCTCCAGCCAGATGCACGCTGGCTGTGCATTTCCACAGTAGATGGCCTCCACAACCTGGAAGATTTCATGGGAGTCAGAACACCCCTCCAGGAGCACTCCACTGCAGTCCCTGACTGACAGCAACCACCGGTCGGGAAGACAGATCCGTTCTACTGGGAGCGGATGATGGAAATATCCAAGCTCCTCTGGTCGACTCGTGGAAATAGAACAGCAGCAGGGGATCCTAGTCATTCAGTCTTCGCCTACCAGCAAGGTAAGCAAGACTAAGCAGCAGGCAGACAGACCCTAACAGTTTCGCTCCACTCGAGAAAAAGAAATAGTACAGGTACTCCAGACTTATTGGAAAACAAAAATCTGACACAATGCTTTTTCACTAAAACCCTAACTAACCGCTAAAACCCTACTCCTCGCCCACCTATAAAAAGATTAAAACTGATGCTGACTCCAGACAGTGTCAAGCTCGGAGAGCATGGACAACCAAATTCTTTTTCCTGTGCAAAATTTATCGAAAAAAGTAAAAAGGCATGGAAGGAAAACAAACGCCAGGCTTCAGTAAAAGCCTCTTCAAGCAACCACTCAGCATGCAGCCATCTTGCTCCTCAAGTGACAGAATAGGAAAGGTCAGAATAGATTTGCTGCTTTTAACTCTCTCTGCATAATAAATGGGATAGGTTCTTACCAAACCCATCACGCCGCCGTCTTGTCTCTAACTTAAGAAGCCAAAACCAAACAGAAGTTATTTTTTTCACCAAAAAAAGAAATTATATATATATATAAAAACTATTAAAATAGACCACCAAAAATCTCACACACTTCTTTTTACTGCCTCATCTTCTCTCTTGCACTTACCTAACATTATTTAAAAAATCACTTGCTGCACACCTGCTCAAACCTCCATCTTGCATTTAACACCTGCCTTCTCTGTACCCTATATACTCTCAAATTAATTATTCTCAGGTACATTTTTCAAATCTTGCTTTCTCTCTGCTCTATTATGTACATCCCAATCATAATATTTTTCTACTTTCTGCTGAATAAATTTCAAGTAAACCTATTCCATTGAACCTTTGTGTATATGTGTGTGTGTGTATATATATACATATATATATATATATATATATATATATATATATATATATATATATATATACATATGTAATATATGGATAGTTAAAATAACACTACCAAAAAGCATATGAAAATTTTCTTGTAATACACTGGAGCCAAAGTGATAATACCATCATTTTTAGGTGATAATAGTATCGTTCAGAGCCCGTAATACTATCGTTCCGAGCTCTAAACAATACTATTATCACAAAATCTAAACAACGCAAGCGCAAGCTCTCCCACTCCATTCAATGGTTGCCATGCTCCCCAACTGTTAATCAGACAGCAGCGTGCACACATTTTGAATCACAGCTCATGACTGGCCGAATTCTGTCTGTGGGTGGGCAAAACATTTAAAATAACATGGCGGCCATCTCTCGCTAAGCGAGACAGTATTTCGTCTTCGCGATATATATATTTTTTTTAAACAAATCCATTTTTTCGGTGGATCCTGCCTTCCTTGCACATCAAAACAACAAAAAAGTAGGGATCCCCATGAAAGTTAAACACACTCACAGAAGTGCAGAGACAGACGACGGGGGATGGGGGGCAGTCGTTGAACACGCACTGAGCGAGTCCTCAGTGCAGCAGCGAACACGCAGTGAGCAAATCTTCAAAGCAGCAGCAGCTGCACAAGTTTAAATTCAGATCCATATATTACAAAAATTAAAAAATAGGTGAGAGTGTATTACTCGGAAGTAATACCATCTCGAGGTTTTGGGGACAAGGGAACCTCTCGAGCGTCCCCAGAACCTCTCGATAGTAATACTCATATGTCTACTCTCATTATATACATATATATATATATATATATATATATATATATATTTCTCTGTACATTTTGTAAATCTCACTTTATATAATTTTGTAATTTATGTATATTATTCACTCAGTGTTACAACTTTTGTGATCCATCTATCCCCATGACTTTATAGTTTGCTCATTGCAGTTTAGCTGCCCTCGGCAACTGTGCACTGATCATTTATCTGCTGTTCTTAACAACTGCTGCTCATGATGTGTATACCTGCTCTATGTATTGTATTGCATTGTATTGTATTGTATTGTATCGTCTTACCGGGTTGCACCTGAAAACGGGACTGTATGGTCTCAGCGAGCTCACCTGGTTACCAAAATTCAAATATGTAAATAAAAATAAATATCATATGCCAGCATACCCGGTTAGAACAGTGTTACAATAATAGTGCTGCACAGAACAGCATGGTCTATACAGCACTTCCATGGACAGTGATAGGGGAATAACAGCGCTATTTAGTAAACACTCCCCATGTCGCTGTCCCTGGTACTAGAAGAGACCACAAGGGGAGAGGAAATCAGGAACCTGGTCAAGCTGTTCCTGTGGTGTGGATTGCTAAAACATGAACAGCTAGGCTGGAGTGGTGGTGGAGACCAGGGTTCTAATCCTGTTTTCCAGAATTGTATTAGTAGTGGTAGTGATCACAAACCAGTCTTGCGATCACTACTTGTGGTGTTGTGTTTTTTAGCGGCATTTGTTCCTGCTGTTTTTTCTATCAGCACTGTTTGGATGGTGCTGTTATTGACAACGCTGTCCATGCAGTCACTGTTTAGACCTAGTGCCATATGCCAGTACCTCAAAAATGGAATCGGGGCCACACTCAGACCATGATTGTTTCTCCACTCCATGCCGCCTACCGACCAATGCTCACCTACATTTCTCGACTGCACTCCTGTAAAAAAAACTCCTGCAGCAGCTCTTACCTCAGAGTCAGTATTTATTTACTCCATTTCAGCCACTCACAAGACATTCCTTACGGGATCGTAGTGCCTGCTCACGGCAATCACTCATGCAGCTCCCAGAGATTACTCACACTGCCCAGCAGCTCAGTCACAGTGCAGAAACCTTGCTACTGCTTTTAAAAAAAACATAACACAAAAAAAAACTTTCCAAGAATCTATCTTCTGTGTGGGTCTGGTAAAGATCTGGGAGGTCTCAGGTAATGTTATTGGGGAGTACGGGCCATGGCTCTTACCTTATTCTACCTACCAACACAGGACTATTTGTCTAAAGAGGAACGATTTTACTAAAAATTTAAAATAAACATTTCTTTTTTTTAATATAAACTCTTTAAGATTTTTTTTTAAAACTTTTGCATTGTATAGTCTCAATAATCCACTCCAGGGTGTGGCTTGTGGTGCAATTTACCCACTTCTAGTATGATTAAGTCACTCGGCCTGTTGCCTCATGACTGATCCACACCAGGCATGGGTAAATCCCACCATAACCCACACCGTTGTGGATTATTGTTTAAATCATTACTTCCTGGGTGGTTGAGGGCCTTTGTAAACCACCCAGGTCTTCAGTTATTACAATATCGCTGTACACCTTGACCATGGATTATTGCTTAATCAATGTTCTGCTGACAGGTTGTAAGAATGCATTAAAAGGAAACCTGGCCATAGAGAAAAATACTACCTCCTGGGGCCAGGAAGCACCCACAAATGTTCATAAAAGTTGGCACCTCTGGTTACTGGTAAGACTGTGAGAGAGGTGTTGGAGAATTAATAGGCAGTCCAGTTTCATAATTGAAGGAGATGTAGTTTCAGTTATGTCTTTTTCATTCTCTCCCTCTCTCTTTGTTTTGCATTATTCCCCTCCACCCTCCCAACCTGGTCAGGAACCCCTTTCTTTGGCTTAGTCCACAACTTTCCACCTGAGGAACTCACCAGCACCCCTCCAAGGCCACTGCCACCTATAGCCTACCTGCAGTTCTATCAATGGATTGCCCTTTATGCAAGGGCATAAACAGAACAGGCAAACTAATTTATTTATTTCAAACATTTTACCAGGGAGGACTTACTGAGCGTGTAGCAGCTTGTTTCCAAATGCTTCCTGGGGAGGGGAAGGTGAGAGTACAGTGCAGTGCAATTACAAAATACAGTGTTCAGTACATATATGCATACATCAGCATATATACATACATACATACATACATGCAATAATATGTAAATAAGTACAACAAAATTAACAATACACAGGCAATGTTTCTGAGCAGGAAATATGCAATACAATAAAATGCATGTAACCCCTTGTCACCGGGGTTACTAGAATCCCATAGATCTAGTGTCAGGCAGGGAAAGGCAGCTTGTGAGACACCAGTTAAATGGGTTTCACACAGTCTCACTCTGTCTTCAGTCTCAGCTGAGCTGGAGGGATGATATCACTTACAATTCTTGCAGCAGCATAAGCCACAGTGGAATGCTGCAGCTGGGGGTTAGGTTAGAATGCTGGGGATTTAAATGTTAGTCTTGGGCAGTCTGTAGTGGAAGCAGGAGGTGTGCTGCAGTTGGCAGCCCCTTAGAGTCTAGCTCTGTAATAGAGCTACCACAGGAAGAGGGTGTGTGTTCTCACCACCCTAGAGAAGAACACAGAAGAAATCAATAGAAGTGGTTGAGGCTATTCCCTGGTTTGTTCCAGTGCCCCATCCCTGGAGGGATGGAGGGGGAGACCAGCTTTCAGGAGCAAACCCCTGGCCCTGCTGGAAGAGGAAAAGCTGCCTGATGAGAGAATTTGTACTGAGGTACCAGATGTGTAATTTCTGTACGAGAAGCCCTGGGGCACCTGTGAACCATGGAGAGTCTGCTCTGACACAGAGCCCATGTTTTCACCGAGACAGTTGTGTAAAGTATCTGCTACTATGGGATCAGGAAAGGACAGCCAAGTACAGTACTTCAAGTTATGTGTATGACTTAAAATGCATCTAACCAGTGGGGGTCTACAGGGATGGACATAGCCACTTAGAGAACGTTGCAAGTCAGGACACTAGTTGCATGGAAAGTAGACTGTTAAATGTGATATACATGTCGAGATAGCATTCTACAACAGAGAGTTCAAAGGAAAGGTGTTGACTCCAAACGAATGGCCGGGTATGGATTTTGGGGACAAGAGGTGGGAGTCCCCCCATCTGGAGTAACCAGATTTACCTCAACAGATTCACTTGGCCAGTGTCTGTAGAAAGTACCCAGATGTGGGATTAAGATGTGTTTTCCCTTTAGAGCTAGAAGCGCTCGTGGGTGGTTGAGGGAGCCACCACCAAAAGTCCATAACATATGGAAAAGTGTACTAGTGCTAGCTGAGTACCATGCCAGGGAATCCAAGAGTGAGAGTACCAGTTCGGGCGTGAGAGCCCAGAGTGTTCAAAACCTGAGGGTTGTTGTGATGAAGAAGATGTGTTCTGACCTCTGTAGATCTACATATCCAGTGAGTGTAGCCCTGTAGTAGTTCATCTTGCTTTGTATTCTTGTGTTGAAGTGAATAAAAGCCCACTTTAGAATCCACTCCTGGTTTGGACATTTTCAGTTATTGCTTCCTGTGTCTGAAATTACTTGGGTGCCCCTGACCAGAAGTGCAAACCTGGCCCTGATGCAAGCGAATGTTTTCTCCCAAACCCAGGCTAGTCAGGTAATGGGTTACAAAATAGAGGTACTGCGCACTAACATCTAACTAATAACATCCCCCCCAAATCCTGGTTACATGCAGAAGATGAACAAAATGGTATATGCCACAGTTCAGTACTAAACAAGGGCTGGGGTAATTGAAGAAAACTGGGGAAGGGAGGGCAAAGGCAAAACTAATAATGGAGCAGGGTGGAGGGCAGCAGATGAAAGTCCAGGACCAAGTGTCAGGGGTAACTACAGGAGTAAGTAATGACATCAGGGACGCTGTACACATTTGTGTACAGTTCTATTTTAGTATCTGTCTCTCTACCCCATGTCTAGGGGTATGTAGATGGACTTTCTCTAAGCAGGGGCATGTACAAACCTATAAGACCATATAGAACAGGGCGGAGAAGGTGCAATGGCTTCACTCTTGCTACAGCTGGATGCCTGGGTGCCAATACTCAAAGCCTTAGAGGACCATTCCTATTCCATTCTGTTACAGATCTTTGTGTCATCTGCAAATGGGCAGACCTTTCCTTCTAGCCCTTCTGCAACGTCACTGATGAAGACATTGAACAGAACTGTCCAAAGACTGATCCCTGAGGTACTTCGCTGGTCATCCCTCTCTCCCCAGATTGTACTCCATTTACCACCACCACCTCTGTCTCCTGTCCATTAGCCAGTTCCTAACCCAGTTTGCCACCTTGTCTCCCAGGCCTAGACTACCCATCTTGTTAACCAGCTTCCAATGTGGGACGGTGTCCAAGGCTTTGCTGAACTCGAGGTAGGCTACGCCCACCGTGTCTCCATTTACTTCCTTTGACACCCAGTCGAAGAAGTTCATGAGATTTGTCTGACACAACCACACACTGTGAACCCATGTTGCCTAGAGTCCTGGGAACTGATGGCTTCTAGATGTCCCAGTGTCCTTTCCTTAAGCAGTGCCTCCATGATCTTCCCCACTACTGAGGCAAGGCTGACCAGCCTAAAGTTGCCCACCTCCTCCCTACTGCCTGATTTGTGTAGAGGGGCAACATGTGCCCTCCTCCAATCCTCTGGCACCTCTCCTCTGTTAAGTGACTCGGTGAACAATGCTGCCAGAGGTTCTGCTAGCTCTCTTCACAGCTCCCGTAGTATCCTTGGGTGTATGTTGTCTGGTTCCATTGCTTTGTCCCACCCCATAAATTCTGTCCACCACTGCCTCACATATCACCTATCACATATGCAGATGATTTGGTGTTCTTCTTGAGTTCCCAGGATGTGACTGACATTAACAGAGAACTGTCTTCTGATGTTTAGGTTTTCCAAAGTTGACTCCATGAAAAAAGGCTTCTCACGAATATATCAAAGTGACAGGGTATGCTATTTGGTTCTGCCGTTAGGTTAAAGAGTTGTTCAATTCATCTACCATTTGTATGCAATGATGGCGCACCCCTTGCTTCGCTCCCATCCTTTACCTCGGGGTTACGCTAGACCACTCCTTGGATTTCACACCTCAAGTGACCTCCATCTGTAAGGCAGTTAATTCCAGAATAGGGCTGTCCTATAAGGCTAGTCATATTCTTTCCTTTGAAGCCCCGAATGGCCATAGCCCATGGCATTCTACTCCTTACATTTACTTATGATTTGCATGTCTTCTCAGTAGCTTTCAAATCCATACTACAAAAATGGGATGTGACATTTAATGTCTGTTATTTCTCATTGGCCACAAACTGACATGTCCAGCACTGTACATTGTATTCGAAACTTCACTGGCTCCAACCGAGTGCCATACGAGATCTCACCCTGGGAGGAGTTATTTCCCTGCTTCTGCTGCCTTACAGAAATTCATATCCCTTAAGATCAACAGACCTTAACCTTTTGTTTATATCTAAGATTAGAACCAAATTAGGTGAGACAGCCTTCTCTGTTTCTGCTCCCAAACTATGGAATACTATTCCAGCTAAGATCAGACAATATCTTTCAATCAAGACCTTTCTTAATTGCTATCATTACTATCTGCATCAGATGAGAGTGTGCTCCCATTTCTAGCTGTCTGTTATTGTATGGACTCCTCTAATTATGTGATGGACAATTTAGGTTTTTGTCTTTGAATGCCTTTTGCACGTGTCACTTTGTAAACTTTGTTATCAAGTATGTTTATTTAAACTCTTTTTTATCCATTTTAACTATATATTTTATGCTGGATATAGTATCTTGGAATCTGTTAGGAATGTATTTGTCATTGTCTTTTATTGTGTTGTCCTCTGCTGTAATCTTCCAGGTTGTGCCTAAACATAATGTTTGTCTTGCATACCTTACCAGGTAAATAAAAGCTAAATAAGTAAATATTGTACTTCAGAATCTGCAGGACAGCAAATACATGAGGCAGTACTTTATTTTATGCATTTATTTTTAATTGAAATGGAACACAAAATAGAGAACAGTGTATAGCAACCATGCACAACAAGACTGTGTTCCCATTCAGGTTGTGGCGAAGCTTGGGAGGTCCTGAGATAATAACATCCCCAAGGTGGGAGCAAAACCCAGTTGTGAAGATGGTTACCCAGACAACTGAAACAGGATTGAAGTAATTTGAACAATTTTATCACTAATGCAGCAGCAACTTCCTGGTGCTGATCACACCCATAACTCCACAGCCAGTGAACTAGTGCTCAGTACTTCTTGCTTTCCCACCCCATGGACACAGTAGTGGGGGTGGGGAACAAAATAAGCCAGCTATCTATTCAGCACCTGGAGCACCTGATCCTCGCAACAGGCACTTTCAAGAACAGGCCATCTCTGCAGATAGTGAGCAAACTGGAGTGACACTGAAAGCGAATTCTGCATACAGCTGGCATAAGGTTATTTATTTATTTATTTTTTTAACATAGCATAAGGCATTCAATAATACAAACATTTACATAAGGGGTCATCAGTTAGGCTTTTGTGTTAAAACCTGGGGGTACACCCATTAACTTCATTATTAATATTAAATTATTTTAATATTGAACGGAAAAATGTCATCAGGCATACATGTCAGGTGGATGATGACAAACATCCAGTAATTAATGTCCGTGACATGTATCAAAAAGCCAAAAAGGGCAGTGAGAGTAAAATCTTATATTAGAACAGAACTTTGACAAAGACAATTAAAAATACCTACTCGTGTACTCCAGTGTAGATTTACTATACAAAACAGGCTCCAAACAGTGACATAGATTTAAGCAAAATTAGGTTTATTAAACCGTAAACTGCAAACTTGTTACCCTCATAGTTGAAACATATGCTTGTACTCCCCCCCCCCCAAAATAGGTTGGTTTGCCTTATCTTTGCCTACATGTAACTGTATTATATTAAACAAACTTGATTGGCTACCCCTAAAATTACATTTCAGAATAGCTCAGTTATCTTTGTTACGCAGAATGATTAATAAGGATCAACCTACTTCACTATCCTCTGAATGTCTAAATTCTCATTTTAGAACAAGACTTTGTTCCTTTAGCAATCATGACTTAAAATTGCCTTTCAAACACACCTCAGTAGGACAGAGATCCTTCATTTGTAGTTCTGTGAAACACTGGAATAACTTGTCACCCGCCCTTAAAGAAGTTTCGAATCATAAATGTTTTGCAAGGATGTTGCTCAGAAGCCTTTAAAGAGCTGCTAACACAATAGCTGTTACTTAGCTGTTTCTGTGTCAGAACATAAATTTATTTTAGTAGGCATCTATATTTTCTCAAAAATGAAGGTTAATACCTTTTTAATGTTTTCTACCACCACAGTAATTGCTACCACTCTGTATAGCGCTCCAATCACGAACTAAAGACATGCTGACATCAAGAAGGAAATCAGTGTGCCAGCAGGGACTCACAGCCTTTAGAGTGCTAATGGAGTTCTTCAAGAGGACATGATAAACCCAACTTGTTTCTAAATCATTTCAGGGACAATGAGTGCATCTTCACATACTGTATATCACAAATATACACGTCACTGCCTATATTTCAATAACCATTAAATTCTAGTTCATATTCACAATTAAGTCAACACTCCCAATAAGTTTGTTTGTTTTGAAGTTAAGAGACCAGTTAAGCAATAAGGTAAGACCAGGGGTTAGATTAACAGTCTGTTAATCACCCCCATGGGTGTAATGTGGCATGAGGAGCAGCCGAGTGCCATATTTTCCCCAGGGGTGATTGACTGTTAGTCTAACCCTTGTGAGTGCCTTACTGTCATTATAAAAAATTATTCCAAAAGAAAAGTGTTAAAAGTATACTCTTTGACTGTTTTCCTCATTTAGAGGGAGATTTTTAATAAAATAGTTCTTCCACCAACAGTTTAAGAATGCTGGGTCAAAATCAGAATGTATCATTCCAGTCATTCAGCAGTGCTAGAGGATGGAAATGCTGATAGGAAGAATCCATGTGCCATGGTGATCAGGCTGTACATGACAGTGTAACAGGGATTAATGAAAGGCTGTTCGAATCCTAACAGCCAATCAGATTGCAGCATTTCTGAAACCCTTTTCATAATGATTCTTATATGCAGCCTTAGGAAAATTGACAACATAGTAGCCAGTTTTAAGGTTTGGCTTAGGAATTAATGAGTTTATGATGTCCTCTAAAATTATTTTCTTAGAATTTCCATATCAAAGGCTGCATAAAAGAACATCTGTTAAATCTTCTGTTTCAGCCTGCCCACAGTTGCATATCAAATTTTGTTCAGGATGTACAGTACTTGTTTACTGAAACATAACTGTACTCATTTTGAGGAGAAAATCTCAAATCAGGCCAGGGTAATAGTTTTATTATCCTTGTGAGATCTGAGCAGTGACATGTGCTATAGTTCCAGGCTATGAACAAATTTTTATATTTGCCAAGTACGGGCTGTCGTGCAATTGATATACCTTTTCTAAATCAAATTTTGCTGCCGAAGTGAATGGCTTGCAATGCTATTGAAAAAGTTAGTCCATAATTTGCCCAGTGTAGAGAGCAGTTTATCAAGCCAGCAAGACCTATAGCCTTCTATTAGCAGGAGTATTTTTCCCATAGGCATTTGAATAGGGTAGTTGTGCAGTCCATATTCATTGTTTTTAGCCAATATATGCTGCATACTAATCCTGCAAAGCTCATACCTAGCTATATATGCTGAGGTTGAAAGAGCCACAGCCAGCAGTGCTCCTTGACCCATATTTGTAGCAAAGTTAAGGCTATCTGTCTATACAAAAACACCCCAATATTCTATAAACTTAATACTGCTAAAGCAAGATACATACAAGCTATGCAGAAATGTACTACATCATTCGGGCTCCACAGAGCCTCACCACAAACTAATGTTTAAATAAATTTAAGCCAACAACACATACATGCAGTACAGTGTATACAATAGGTTCATTCTCTGAGATTCAGGTCTAGGCTAACTGATGGGCAGGAACTTTGATAGCCTTTATGTCAGTATAAGATTACTATTTAAAACTATTTTAGGTGGCCGGTTGTCCCTCAGGCATCAACTACAGCTACACAAACCCACTTTACAATGAAAACTCAACCAAAAGATTCCCTGTGTCAAACATAATATTTTAAGGCCATGTGTTAAAACAGAGGGTCATACAGAGTTGCATCCATAACCAGATCTCTGCATATCGTATTAAAATGTACAGTTATGAATCAAACTACTTATATGGCAAAGTAACCAATCTGTCTGGATGTGAAAAGATGTGGGGCACCTGACACCAAACAGATTACATATTTAACCTGCTCTGGTTAGTAGATCACTGCCCTGCCACTACTCAGGAGAAATGGACAGCAATAGAAGGATGTAGCCCTGCAGTCAGGACAGCAATAATGACCCAAGACAACCTGCATCAGATTTAATAAAATCTGAAGCACCAGTTAGCAACTAACATAGACATGCCAGACTACAGCGCCAGTCAGTTTCCCTACCCGATGTCATTCACAAGCATCTCCATGGGCAGCAAGACAATGGATGACTGTGAGCTGCGCATTCAGGTGTGGACGATAAGTTTAAGTTTAAGTTTATTGTTCTAGGAATTAATACCTTTGAGCCAAGGCTCTTTTACAAAGGTTCCATGTCATTAAGTACAAAAACATAGTAGACAGTGTTACAAATAATCAGTAAGCTGTTTAACAAGGCCACAACAAACAGTAACATTTATGTACAGAAAAGAAAAAGGAACTCAGAGGCAGTGTCAAGGGTAAGGAATAAGGATTGGAGAGCTTGAGAGGGAAGAGAGGGAGAAATAAGAAGTTGAGGAGCAGACAGAACCAGGTTAGTGGTACTCAGGTTGTCTTTGTCGAAGAGGAGACCATGGTGGTTGAGTGAACAAATGTAAGTGCACTCAGTGGGATGAGACTTCAGTCAAAGCAGTCACAGGAGCTGGAGGCTGTGAGGTGAGTGTAAAGTATGGATTTGAAAGCTTCCAATGTCGTGGAGGATAGGGAGGGCAGGTTAAGGGCATTGTACCTGGTAGGGGCACGGTATGTAAAAGATCTTTGTCCCTGAGCAGTCCGGCATCTAGGGACAAGGAAAGGTTGTTGGTCAGATCTTCTGGTGGTATGAGTGCCATTGTTCAGGCAGAGCAGGTCCCGGATATATGGAGGAGTGAGTCCCAAGATTGATTTTTTTTGCCATCATGCAGGTGAGATACATGAGGCGATTGGAAAGATGCAACCAACCGGTGTCCATGTAGATGTCACAAGTGTGGGTCCATCTATGTGCTCCAGTGAGGAGTTGACAGGTTTTGTTTAGTGCTGTTGAGATGCGCTTTAGTGCAGTGGTAGTAGCTGAGCCATAGACAATTAGACCATAGTCTATGATTGAGATGATGGAGCTTTGAACAGCAATCCTCAAGGCAGCTTGGTTGAAAAATTGACGGTTCCGGTACAAAATTCCAATGCGTTGGTGCACTGTTTTTGCAGTGTTATCGATATGGGTCGCAAAAGTAAGACATTCATCCAAAGTGATACCAAGGTATTTGAAGGTGTTCACTTGTTCTAGTGTATTGCCAAGAGAAGTTTTTATGATGAGTGGAGTATGCCTGTTTCTGTTTTGATGACTGGTGAAAAGCATGACTTTTGTTTATTTTTGATTTAGGACTAGTTTGTGCTCAAGGAACCACTTTTCAACACATGAGAAAGCAAGCTGCAAGCTCTGTCATAGTGGATTTGGATCCTTATGCAAGGAGAGAATTACAGCGTCATCAGCATAGAGTATTAATTTTTCAGGGCAGGATTTGGGAAGCAAGTTTAGAAATAGACTGAAGAGGAGAGGACCTAAAATTGAGCCCTGGGGGATACCAGAGAGGACCGGTTTGGAGTCAGAGAGAACCTCAGAGATTTTTACTGTTTGAGAACATTGTGCCAGGTAACTTTTTTTCCCAGGCTCCAGGTCCCTCAGCTAGCCTAATGTTGAGCAGAAGAGAGATTAGAAGGCTATAGTGAAGAGTGTCAAAGGCCTTTGTGAGGTCTATGAAAACAGCTCCGGTTAAATGACCCTTATCCAAGGCTTTGTGAGTTTCACTAGAGAAATCAAGTAGGGCCGTCGACGTACTGTGTCCTTTCCTAAATCCGTGTTGCTGAGTGCAGAATAGATTGCACTTTTGCAGGTAGTCTGATAGTTGATCCGCCACGATCCGTTCAAGAGCTTTGGAGAGGGGTGGAAGTATAGATATGGGCTGATAGTTCTCTGGTGTGGATTTGTCACCCCCTTTATGCACTGGTGTGACTATAGCGGCCTTCCATGTGTTGGGGAATTGACTTTGGCACAGGGAGAGGTTGATAATTTTAATGAGGGGGTGGATCACTTTCTCCAAAGTGAGGGAGAGAAGTTTTAGATCAATGGTGTCACTGCTATTTCCAGATTTAGAGCACGCCTTTTTTATGTATCTGTAGGCTTCATATGTCTTAACTATTTTAAAGTGAAATAGCGGTTTGTCTGGCAAGGTGGTTTGGGATATGAGTTTTGGAACTGACAAGTCCTGGAAGAAGTCTGGTGAGAGGACACCACTGAGGTCAGTGAATTTTTTATTTAGGGCATCGGCCATAGTCTTAGGGTCTTAGGGTCACGGGTAGTGGAGCCATCAATGTTCATTGCCGTGGGAGAGGATTTAGACTGTTTGCCCGTAATATTACGTATATTGTCCCAGAAGGATCTCCCGTCACCCCAGGTGGTTTCTAGAGCATTCTTGAAATAGGAGCTCTTCATTTGCCTGATTTGTGAAGTGCATAGGTTGCATGCCTGTATATATATATATATATATATAGTTATATAGTTAAGTGAGTCTGTTATGGAGCCTGTGGCCCTGGCTATAGCCAAAAGATGGTCACGTGCTTTAAGTTGAGCCAGTAGTTTGGCTGTTAGCCAGGGATTAGAGAGGGCTTTGATTTTACATTTTTGAAAGGTGTGTAGGTGTCACAGGCAGTGTTGAAAGTTTAATGAAGAAGTCTAGGGCAGCGTCCATCCAGCATATTGTAGATGGGGACCAGTCTTGTTGTAGGAGGCAGGTCTTCAGCTAAGCAAGGTTTCCGTATGGTAGCATTTGACTTAGGATGGTTTTAGGAGGTGGTTTGTGGAATTTATTTGTCCAGATACAGATCACAGGGGAGTGGTCACTAAGGGAGTCGGAGAGAACAGTGGTGTTTTTTTATCTGGTCCGGGCGATTAGTAAGAATCCAGTCAAAGAGAGTGCTGGTTCCAATCTTGTAGTTTTTTCTAGTAGGGGAGTTGACCATCTGTGTTAGGTTGGTTGCTAGGATAGTATCCCTGCTGGGTCCGATATCTGAGGCAAGCCAATTTATATTGAAATCACCGAGAAGGAGGAGCTCAGAGTCAGGAGGTTGTAATCTTGCAAATTCAAGGATAGACTGGAGCCTGGCTTGTGGGTCTTTAGGGGGGGATATAGACTGCAGCCACAGTAAGCACTTTGTTATGGGCACCAAGGAGAAGCTTGACAGGGAGAAGTTGTACTAGGGTGTTTTCTGGGGAGAAACTGGCAAGGTGGCATGAGAGGTAGTCCTTTATATAGATAACACATCCGCCCACCCTTTCTTTTTACCTGGTCAAGTCTAAAGAGGTTGTAGCCTTGGAGCGAGATTGCATGATCTGGAGTGCTAGGTGTTAGTCAGGTCTCAACAATTACAAGTATGTCAGGATTATGTTGTCCAATAAAGGCTTGAAGAGATGCCAGCTTAGGAAGGAGGCTGCAGATATTTAGGGTAACAATGGATAGCCTGTTTTCAGTTTTTGCCAGCTTTATCTTAATGTTTGAGCCAGGGCCAGGGTTTGGGTGGATCCCACCAGACATGAGAAGTAGGAGGAGCAGCAGTTTGAGGGATATCTCCCATAGCTCATACCATGTAACGTCTATCTTCTGCATGCTGCAGATTTGGATACAGTGCAGTCGCCTAGGGTCCCAACAAAGGAGGGTTGCTAATGACAGGTGCTCAAATATGATTTTTCCAGCCAGGGCAGTCATTTGCACCCAGTCCTTAGTAGTGGGGTGCCTCAGATAGAAAATAAAGGGTATTTGCCATGGTTCCATAAAGAAGGTAGGATGTCAAGATGCTTACAGTGGGGGGTTGCATGGGGTAGGAGGAGAGAGGAAATTGACACAGTGGATAACAAATGGAGAGAGAGATAGAAAAGACAGGAGGAGATTTACATAGGTAAACCCAAGTCTCACACATGAGCAGGTACTGATCAATTTCGGTGGTGTGCCTTCAAGGGGAGGATTTGCCCCATTGCCAAATGATGTAAAATAATCAAATCCACAGGAAAATGACCAGTAAACTGTTTGATCTACGGTAACAAGACAAAGGATGTGTTAAATTCCTGGAACACTGGCCTGGGGCATATGCAGGAAGTTAAAACCATTTGTCAGTGTCTTCCCTTTGTTTTAAATAGCTGTGAATGGTTCTCAAAGACATGCAGTTCCCTTTAGCAACGAGGTAGATGCAATGTGGATTCAGTTTGCACTTCCTAGGTCAGAGCTTGTAGAATTTCTTAGCTGTACTTACTTTGATTGTGATGACTTCCAAAAAAGTTGATTTATAATGAGAATCCCAATATCTGCTGGTGATGTTTTCCAGTTTCTTAGTCCAGGAAACTTTCATAGATCATATATCCAAGAATGGTCTAGTTCCTCCAAGCCAAAACACATGAAAATCCACAAAACTAAACTATTGACAAAGACAAACACAAACACCCAGCCACACAGCCCAAGTAGGTGAAATCAAAACCTTAACTTTTTCAGTTTGTTTGTTTTTTGTAAAGTTGGCGATTTGGCTATGAGAGGTCCTGGAGCTGGGAAAACAAAGGATTGGGTACAGAGAAGATGTCAGCTGCTCTTTAAAGAGTCTTTTCCATTTAAGTGACCATCACAGAACAGGATTAGATATCTAGGAATACAAGTGTTAGTGAAGCTGATGAAACTCTTCACTCTCAACTGTCAAAAGCTATGGGAGGCAGCATAGGCAAATATAGCAAGGTGGTTCTCTTGCAACCCTCACAGATGAGGAGAACAGACTGTGAAAATGAACCTCTTCCTGATGTTTCTGTTGTTTCTGTCCCTGCACATAAACATTCCAAAGGCATTTTGTAACAGTCTAACCAAAGAATATCAAGCTTGCAAGCTTGCAAAAGATTAATATACAAGTTAGCCAGCCTGGGAGTGGGTCCCAAGATGACAGCCTGGGTAAAGAATTGGCTGAAGAATAGGACACAGAGAGTAATAGTAAATGGAGTCCACTCTGAAGAAAGGAGGGTTACTAGTGGGGTACCGCAGGGTTCAGTATTAGAACCAGTCCTCTTCAATGTCTTTATAAGCGACATTGCAGAGGGACTGGAAGGAAAAGTATGTCTCTTTGCAGATGACACAAAGATCTGCAACAGAGTTGGTGCACAGAGTGGGGTGGAAAGGATGAGAAGGGACTTGGCAAGGTTAGAGGAATGGTCAAATGTATGGCAGCTTAGATTCAATGCTAAGAGTGCAGGTAATGCACCTGGGAAACAAAACCCAGGGAAGAGTACACAATGGGGGGTGAGATACTAACAACAACAAAAATGGAAAGGGACCTGGGGATAGTCATATCAGATGACCTAAAGGTGGGCAAGCAATGTGAGAGGGCAGCAAGGAGGGCTGGGGGGATACTGGGATGTATAGGGAGAGGCATCACCAGTAGAAAACAGGAAGTTATTATCCCTCTGTACAGACAGCTGGTCAGACCCCATCTGGAGTATTGCATGCAGTTCTGGAGACCCAATCTCTGCAAAGACATAGACAGGATGGAAGCTGTCCAGAGGACGGCAACTAAAATGGTGCAGGGTCTGCACTGGAAGACATATGAAAAGAGACTTAAGAAGCTTAATATGTATAGCTTCGAGGAAAAGAGGGAGAGGGGGGACATGATAGAAACTTTCAAGTACCTCAAGGGAATCAACAAAGTCCAAGAGGGTAACATCTTTCAAAACAAGAGGTGTGCAAGAACAAGGGGGCACAATTTGAAGATGGAGGGGGCTCAGAGGTAATTTAAGGAAGTATTTTTTCACAGAGAGGGTTGTGGATGCATGGAACAGCCTTCTGGAGGAGGTTGTGGAGTCAAAAACAGTGGTGGAATTCACGCATGCATGGGACAGTCATAAGTCAATTCTAGGGGGTGGGGGCAGAAAGAAATAGGCTGCTGGTTAACTAGGATCTGCAGCTTATCCATTAGGTAGGGAAATGGGCAGACTGGGTGGGCCAAGCGGTCCTTATCTGCCGTCAAATTCTATGTTTCTATGTTTTTTTGGGGGGGAGGACAACCAAGGGTAGCTAGACAGATTCCTACACTGTCAAGAGAAAGGAGGACTTACGCTGCCAGGCCTGAAGGTATATTACCTGGCAGCACAGATGACAGCTGTTTGCACTTGGGCGAAACAGAGAAGGAGCTTGGTGGTGTGGCATTGTGAATGCAGGGGCTGGGGGACGACCCCAATTCTGGAAAACCTTTAAGGATATTGAAGGTCACGAGTCTTCAGACTCCCTACCTGCAAAAATCACTACTGGTGACAGCACAGTCACAGACAAACTGATAATTCTCAACCATCTTAGTAGTCACTTCGCTGCTGCAGGGTTGGCCTCCAGTACTTCCCCTGCCAATTACCTCCGCTCACAACTTGGTGTACAGGACCCAACAACTCCAGTTACTAATGTTTCTATGAATGGTGCTGCATTTTCTTTTCAGCCTGTATCTCTGAAAGAAATCAAAGAATTACTGCTAGACTTGGATACTATGAAGAGTGCTGGAGCAGACCTCATAGACCCATATTTCCTAAAACTTAGCCACCATGTCCTGGCTGTGCCAATTATGCATCTCTCCAACCCATTTCTCTTTCAGGGTGACCTTCCACCCATATGGAAAACCGCCCATGTGATCCCTCTATTCAAATCTGGATACCATAGTGATCTAAATAACTATAGACCAATCTCCTTACTCCCTATCCTATCTGAAATGTTGAGAAAATAGTGAGTGCACAGCTCAGAAATTACCTTGGCAGACCTACTCCTGAAGCAGCATGCATGGATTTATAACAGGAATTTACTCAGCTGCAATTATACTTGCTGAACCAGAAACTTCTGAACGCAAAAAAACAAAACAAAGACAATGCTTCTTTCACCCTTTATTAATGCTACTAATCCTGCTACTCATGGAGCTATACCCGAGATTACCATACTTCTAGGTGAACCACTAGACTTCGAAACCAAGTTCAAATACCTGGGGGGCTGGATTGACCCTCAATTTTCCTTCCTTGATCACATCAAGGAACTGATAAAAAAGGTCAAGCAGAGGCTTGGCCTCTTTTACAGGATCAAACACCTACTTATCCAGGATGCCAAGAAGAGACTGATCCAAACCACCTTCCTTCCATTACTGGACTATGCTGACTTCCTTTACTGCCAAGGCCCTGCCTCTGTGCTAGCCAAACTTGATACGCTCTACCATACAGCCATAAGATTAATCTCTGGTGCTCCGTATTCCACCCATCACTGCTCCCTTTATGCTGTAGTAGGATGGTCCTTCCTCAATTATAGAAGACAAAGAAATGCAGCTCTCTGGATATACACAGTAATCACTAAGAAGCTGCCTCAATACATATCGGACTGTCTTCTCCAAAGTATAGTAGGCAAGTATGCCCTGAGAAGCTCCTCTTGTATCTTCCTAACTATACCGAAGGTCAAATCGTGTTTTGGTAGGTCATCCATAAGCTATGCGCTATCCCAATTCTAGAACAAATTGCAAAAACCTTGAAACTGATCTACCCTATCAATTTGTCCGCATTCAAAATGCTTTATGCACGTTTTGTCAGGGAGTATTGTAACTGCTTCCCCTGATTGTTGCCTTATGTCTTCAGCCAACAGAGGCTTTTCACACGGTGTCCCCAGCATCTTCTAACACTCTGTACCCTCTTTCTTCCTCCTCCTCTATCTGTATTCAAAATGTTATATGTATGTTCTGTCAAGGAGCCCTGTAATTTCTTCCCCTGATTGTTGCCATTTGTCCTCAACCAGCAGAGGCTCTTCATACTGGTGTCTTCAAACACTTGTACCCCCTTCCTACCCCCCTCCTCCCCTCTGTGAGTGCTTCAAGCTTAACCTGTTACTTACCTTCTCCTTATGTACTTATTTTAAGGTCTCTTCACATATGACTACCTGCAGGTTCCATGTATATATTGTTTTGTATATACTGAAATTTCCAAATTGTATCCTGTTTGTCTAGTAAATCTTTGTTGTGTATAACCTTGCTCTGTGTACTGATTATGTATACTGCCCAGGTCCAAATCGAAAATGAGTTTTCTCAAAGGTGTTTCACCTAGTTAAATAAAGATTTTGATTGATTGATTGAACCCTTATTCACACTGGCCTTGACTCCAGTTTCAGCAGTACTGGAACAAAATAACTAAGAGATCAGTTAAACCTAGCATAATTGAATACAGAAAGTCAGAAAACTAACAAAACACAGATAGCAAACTGGGACCATTATCACATTCAATACGAGCCTCAGTTTCTTCCCCCTAGTCTGGATGGAGGATACGCTGGATGGGAAGGGAAAGGAGTAACCAGATTTTCACAACTCATGAAGCAAGATACATGCATTACAGTCAGTAAGGGCAAAGGAGAAATCTGGTTGGTCTAACACAGAATTTCATAAATATATTCAGGTTAGGCACTTTATCAACTCACCAGGCCCTCACAAGATAGGAACACTACATATACTGGACAGTCACATTGTCAGAGACACAGAGATACATCTCAGGAGTATACAGACTGCTGCAAGAGGCTCAGGAAATTACAATAGACAAAGTGAAGGAGGCCTGGGAGGGGGAAACTGGAAACATCATCCAAGAAAAAGACTGGGAAGAAAGGCTAAAAAAAAAAAAAAAAAAAGAAGGTGGCAGTGGCCTCAATATGGAAATATTTTTTTGTGGAAGTGCTAATAAAGTTCTTTAGAATACTAGAGATCATGAAGCACTAACATAGCACAAATTCAGCAGACTGTTGGAGATTATGTAGGAGGAGGGAAACCTCTGGCACTTTTTCTGGGGCTGCACTTAGATTCAGCCCTTCTGAGCCCAGGTCCAAGAGATGGTACACCAGATTACCAGCACCTTATTCCCTTTGAAATACACAGACTGGGTCCTAGGATTCCCAGTGGCAATTAAATTAAAGGCTTAGAAACGTAAACTTATGCTAATACTACTGGCAGCAGCCCTGAAATGTATAACAGCCCATTGGGAGGCATCACCATACACTGAGGAATGAGGGGGCATTACTTGAATATACAACATGGAACAAATAACTGCACAACTAAATTTGTCTGAAGAAAGACATGTAGGCAGGTGGAAGGGCTAGGCCCTCTGGTAAGCTACTGGAGAGAGCTGTCTAGACGTGGAAGAAGGGCAAGTGGTGTATGCTTAACTAAACCTACCACAAGCCATCAAGGTGGGACATCCTGCTGTTATACTCACTGACCCCGCCCTTCCGGCTGCCCTACTCTACCATCACTGTAAGGGATTCGCTGGGGAGTGGGTCGCTGTTATTGTCGGTGCCCTTTCCCCAGTGCCCTCATCATGGGATACCCAGGCCAAGAGCAAACAGTGATTGCACACCCTCACTTGCCCATTTGTGCTTCCTTCAAATATCCTACCCATTTAGTGGCCCCCATACACATCTGCCTGTGTTTATTCAAACTTTCCCTGGCCATCTAGGGGTCCACCATCCCGATCACCCATTCGCATGTCCTTAAATATTTCCTGTCATCTAGTGGTCCCCCAACACCCCAGATCACCTGTCTGTGATTACTTGAACATTCCCTAGCAGTACAGTGGTCTCCTCTCCACCCAGTCACTGGTCCATAGAATTCACCCCACCCACTGGTAGTCCAGCAGCTCCCCACCTCTTGACCTGCGAGGCCCCCCCTAACAGCAGCCAGCACTCCTCCAGTTGTCACCTCCAGTGCCAGCCACCAAGCCACCATCTGCCTCACATACACCCCTTGATGAAGATCATTTTTGGTTGAAATGCTAGGGCCATAGTTCATCGTTCTCAGATGGAAACCTGCTGATCACAATAAATTTTTTTGTTTTGCAAACAATTTCAGACTCTTACCATATGCACCTTTTTGCTTGTTTGTCCTTTTGCCATCTGCCTCACAGCAATGCACAGCAACGTGCATTAGCTGTGTGAGGCAAACAGTGGTGGATAGTGGTGGTGAGGAGTTGGGAGGTGCTGGTTGCCATCAGGAGGTTTGCCTTGCGGGTTGAATGTGTGGGGGCCACCTGGAGTATCTGAGGAGGAGTGATTTCTACAGATGGGCAATTGGGAGTCCACCGAACTGCTAATGAATGTTTGAATAATCATGAAGGGTGATTGGGGACCACTAGACTGCCTGGGACTGTTCAAGTAATCATGAACAGGCAATCGGGGGGGGGGGGATCTAGACTGTCAGGGATTATTCAGTTAATCATGGATGGGCAGTTGGTGTGGGAGGATCACTAAAAGGCCAGGGAATGTTTGAAGATATCAGGCAGGCGGACCATAGACTGCCAGGGACCGTTGGAGTAATCATGAGCTAGCGATAGGCGTGTAGGGGACCACTAGGCTGACAAGGAATGTTTAAGGACACACAGATGAGTGATCCAGGGACTGGGGGTGGCATTACATAGCATGGCACTAATGGCAGTGTAATGCCTCCAAAAACCTTTGAATATACCTGTGTTCCTCTATGTAAGCACAGCCCAATGCTTTGCATAGGTCACCGCCATCAGATAGTGTCATTCCTTAACAGGTTAGTGCCTCACTAACTGTGCCTTTCACTGTGGAACATTTAGTGGGTCCCCTGCTTTTCTGGTGTAACCTCTGTTAGTGAGGCACTAACCCATTTTGTGCTCAATAACTGTCATCTAATATCTTGGCCTAGTCGTATGTCTATTAAGATACCTCATGCTTACCTGCATTGCAGATTCCTCACAACAAAGATATTATCAACACTAAATTGCAAAGTTAGCAAAAGGAAAAGGAAGAGGAGACCATTATGGTTTTCCAAAGAGGTAGCAAAGAAAGTGAAAGCCAAAAAGATTGCATTCAGGCAATACAAAAAGACACAGGCAGAAGGGGATAGGGAGAAGTACCTGGAGAAACAAAGGGAGGCAGGGAGGTCAGTAAGGGAAGCCAAAGCTCAGACAGAAGAACACATTGCAAAATCAGTGGGTAGAGGGGACAAAACCTTTTACAGGTACATAAGTGAAAATGAAAGACAAAGGGAGGGATAGTGAGACTGAAGGGGGAGGATGGGGGCCACGTGGAGGATGACAACAGTAAAGCTGACATATTGAACAGGTATTTCTGCTCAGTCTTTACTGAGGAAAAGGAGGGTAATGGGTCTGAAGGGAGTACAAGGGGTGAGAATGGTGCAGAAATGGACACAAGTCCCTTTACACGAGAAAGGGTCCTGAAGGAACTGGAAGTAATAAGAGTTGATAAAGCAATGGGGCCAGATGGGGTGCACCCCAGGTCCTTAACTAAGAGAGGTGGTGGCTGATCCTCTGGCTATCCTGTTTAGCTGATCACTGGAAACAGGGAAGGTACCCAAAGACTGGAGAACAGCAGATGTAGTCCCCTTATACAAAAGTGGGAACAAAGAGGAAGCAGGGAACTACAGACCAGTGAGCCTCACCTCGGTAGTGGGGAAGATCATGGAAGCACTACTGAAGGAGAGATTGGTGGAACATCTGGTTGTCAATGGACTACAGGACCCAAGGCAGCATGGTTTCACCAGGGGGAGGTCATGTCAGACCAACCTCATTGAATTTTTTGACTGGGTGACTAGGGAGGTGGATCAGGGGAAGGCAGTGGACATGGCCTATCTGGACTTCAGCAAGGCCTTTAACACTGTGCCACATAGAAAACTATTACACAAACTGGGGAACATGGGTGTGGGCAGGACAGTAGTGTGGTGGGTAGGTAACTGGCTGGGTGGCAGGACACAGAGGGTGGTGGTAAATGGCTGTCACTCCACAGAGGGAAGAGTGACCAGTGGGGTGCCACAGGGATCAGTGCTCGGACCGGTCCTATTCAATATCTTCATCAGTGACATTGCACAGGACCTAGAAGGCAGAATTTCACTGTTCGCTGATGACACAAAGCTCTGTAACACAGTAGACACACCAGAGGGTGTAGACAGAATGAGAAGGGACCTGCGGAAACTTGAAGAATGGTCAGGGGTTTGGCAGTTGAAATTCAATGCAAAGAATGGCAAGATAATGCATATGGGGCACAAAAACCCTGGCACAATATATCAGTTGGGGGGTGAGGATATAGCATGCACCAAGCAGGAAAGGGATCTTGGGGTTATTATCTCTGATGACCTCAAGGTAGGGAAACAGTGTGACAAGGCAGCAGGTAATGCAAATAGGATGCTGGGATGTATAGGCAGGGCATCACCAGCAGGAAAAGGAAGGTCATAATTCTCTATACAAGACACTAGTGAGGCCCCACCTGGAGTACAGTGTACAGTTCTGGAGACCATACCTACGTAAGGACATAGACAGGGTAGAGAAGGTTCAGAGGAGGGCAACAAAGATGGTGCATGGATTGCATCACAAGTCCTATGAAGACAGGTTGAAGGAACTGAACATGTACTCCCTGGAGGAGAGGAGGGAGAGAGGGGATATGATAGAGACATACAAGTATCTCACAGGGAGGAACAGGGTGCAGGAATACACTATTTTTAAGCGAAAAAGATGTTCCAGGACTAGAGGGCATGGGATGAAGTTGGAGGGAGGACAATTCAGAGGAAATATGAGGAAGAATTTCTTCACAGAATGGGTGGTGGACAAGTGGAACACCCTGCCAGAGGAAGTGGTGGGGGCTGAAACAATCACAGGATTTAAGAATGCATGGGATAGACATAAAGGAATAAGGGGCAATAGACTTCTAGGAAAACATAAACTGAACTTACAAGCTCAAATGGGCAGACTGGGTGGGCCATAGACCCTTATCTGCTGACACTGTCTATGTATCTATGTATCTATGTAACACCCTAAGTGGAACTGTTATTAAAAAATTAACAGCTAGCAATGTTGCCCGCCTATGTGACTATTACTTACATCACTTTAAATGTTGTTAATCTTATCCTGTTGTTTGTGGTTTTCTGTCATTTGACCACAGTTCAAAACAATGTATGGGTAACCATACACAACAAGGCTGGTATACCCATCACAGGGTGAAGTGAAATCATAGAGATTGCTCCAATTTTGCTTTCAGTGTCTGTGGTGTCATCTCAACCCTCAATGGAAACACAGCCTTGCTGTATTTGGTTACTCATACATCATTCTATATTTAATAACACCAGTAGCAGTTAGGATCAGGCAGCAGAGAAACCAAAATCAGGACATGGGGGAGTAGTCTGTGGCCTTGGGGTAGGACTAGAGGGTTAAAATGTAAATTTCTGCTGCCACAGAGCAACAGGAGGATCATAACAGGAAGAGTTGTTTTATCTTTTTTTCTGTGTAAAATTTATTTTAACATGCAGATATGTGGTATTCTTTATAGTTTTATAATTATGATTTGTATAGTTTTATATTTTTGGGATGGGATTTATCTTTTATATAATTTTGGGTTATTTTGTATTTAACTTTTAATAAATACTTTTACAGTACAGTTACATGACACTTGTGGTGTATTGCTGAAGGGTGCTTGAAAGCAGCCACATTTGTTGCCCCTATAACCATATATCCTGACCAACGTCAAAAGTGAAAATTGGTCAGCAGTGGTGTGGGGATGGTAAGCAGGTTGGGCCTCGAATTTGGTACACAAATGTAAAAAAAATGACAAAATTGTGAGTGCTTATAAAACAGCCGAGAAAAACAACTAAGTAAAAAAAACGACACAACTGTCCATATGCTGGGACTTGGATTGAATTTGTTGTCCCCCAAAACATATTTCCCAACCAGTGTCAAAAAGTCGAAATTGTGTGGTCATGAGAAGGGGTGTTACTAAGTAGGCCATCCCTAAAATCTGGTGCAAAAATGTTACAAAATGACAAAGTTACAGGTGCTTGAAAAAACAGCCTAGAAAAACTAAGTTAAAATAAGATCCAACTGCAGGCCCCCTCTTGACCCCCCACGCGAGATTACACCTCTAGATAACAAGTGACCTCCCTGCACCCACCATTACTCATCAGTCTGATGCCTTGTTGATTGAGATAGATGAACAAATATTGATAAAGAGAAGTGTAAGATAGATCTCTTGAGATGAATAACATAAATGATGGACGGAAATGGAACTAGCCACCCCCACAGCGGAGGTACAACCAAAATGTCTTTAGTTACTTAATCCTTACATCTCAAGGATTAAAAACTTGCCCAGCCTAACTCTAGGAGAAAGGCTATGTAATACTGGATAAATATTTCACAGAGACGGTGGCAGATGCATGGAACAGCCTTCCAGGGATGGTAGTGGGGTCAAAAACAGTGGGGGAATTCAAGAATGCACGGGACAGACATAAGGCAGTTCTAGTTGGGGTAGGAGGAAGTAGGCTGTTGGTAAACTAGGATCTGCAGCTTATCTGAAAGGTAATAAATGGGCAGACTGGGTGGGCCAAGTGGTCCTTATCTGCCATTAAAGTCTGTGTTTCTGTATAACATAAAACTCGGATCTTGTAAACTGACAACTAGATCAAGAAAATAATATACCTAGACCAATGAAATGTCCATTGTCATAAGGTGTTTTATGGCATATGATATGTTGTTTGTAGACATGAAAAACCTCCTTTTTTGTTTGACTCTTTTACTGAGTTATCCACATGTGTAAAATGTGTCTGAAGATGCTTTAACAGTTGTGTATACAAAAGTAAAAAAAAAAAACAATAATCTTTATTGCAAAAAAAACAAAACAAAATAAGATCCAACTGGGGGCTTAGCTAGGCAGAAGACTGAAAAATGGGAAGACCTAAGGGTGCCGACCCTCAGTCTGACTTATGACAAGCATTTGTCAATGCCGAATGTTTCCTTGCATCATTTATGCGGCAGGGGTATACTGAGTTAGTTGAACTTCTGGTTGGAAGAAAAGCCTGCCTAAAGTATGTTTTGACAAGCTGTCATATTTTGGACAGCATCTGAATACAGAAGCTCGGTTAATAAGAAGGCTATGTTGAAAATGGGTGCATTGCTGGCCCGGTGGCACTGAGGGTTGAGGCGCTGGATGCCACACCTCGCGCCATGCTGGCGACCCATGTTCAGGAGCGAGCCCGGGCCACTGGGAGTTGGCAGGGGAGGAGAAGGATCAAGCATTCCAGAGACAGCTGGGGGAGGGGGGGACAACCAGTTGTTAGTGCATGCCTGGCCTGTAGTGGTGGCTGGGGGCTGGCACATCAATGCTGCAGACATTGGTTCAGAGGCATGGCAGATGCCTGATGGTGTGCATGCATGGGAGCATGTGCGGCACCGTCACTGGCATCCTGGCATGCTCTGCCCCTGAAGGGGAGAAACCAGGAGGAAAAAAGCTCACAGAGGATGAGGGAGGGAACTTGCAGGTCCTGCCCTCAAATAGCCATGGCATCGACCCATGTACTGGATCCAGTCTTGGTGGGGGTGGGCCCCCCACTGACCCCGCTAGGGAGGGAGTAAGCCCTGGGGGTAGCAGATCAGCGTTGGCTGGTGAACATTGGGGGATGGGGCTGGGGTCTCCCTCTAGATAGAGAGGGCCATGGAGCAGGGGTATAAATAAAAAAAGGTGGAATGCAAATATTTAAGATTTCCACAGTTATGAGCGTGCATACCAAAACTGCAACAAATGGCCATAACTTTGTCAGTTTTTCATATTTTGACCCCACATGTTAAATATTAAGGGGATACGTGATGGTAAGTTATGCGATAGTTGATTTATCTGCATGATTGGCAAGTGAGCTCAGGGGTTATCATGTGTAGCGGAGCCACGAGTAATTAAACCCCACGCTCATGTGCCACAAGTGCTGATATATTAGCTGTCGTATAACTTAACATCATGTATTTGTTTTATATAATAGGGGTTTGCCACCCTTATTGTTTGCTATTCATTTGTATTTTATTTAATTTAAATGAATTGGGATGCTCAGGAGAGGTCCGTTGGAATGTAGTGCGGCACGTTAGATTCCTGCATGCTGGCATGTACATAATGGAGATATTAGAAGTTACGTAGAGCGAGTGGTGATAACCTGTGCCATTTTCCACTGTGTACACGTCATTGCTTCATTGTTGCTCTCTAGTGGTGATCTGGGGTTTTATCACATTGCTTATCAGCAAACTCCTATTATATAAAGTCTTCTTATCATCCCACCTCATGGACCCTTTAAGTGAAATTTTTCAAATTCATGGGAAAACCACATTCCACGCCACAGGTGTAAAAATACATTATGGGCAATATGTGAAACATGAAAGTAGTACTGTTCATGAGGTGGTGTGATAAAATGACTATAATAACTGGGTCTCCCCTTTTTGCTATATGGAGACCGTAGCATAATTTGTCATTGTAAGGGAGCGTTTATAACTCCAAACACATGCTTGGTTCTCTTCCCTCTGCGCATGCTCCCAGTGCAGTATCTCCCTTTCTGTCCCATCGCTTCCTTCTCACCTATAATCCAGCTGCCAAAGAAACACGGTGGTAAGTTGCATAAAAAAAGTGTTATTTTCTATACATATTGGGATAACCAAATATTTAAAAAAACTGTGAAACCTCCAGAAACAAAAATCTGCAGACAGAACAAAAACTGAACTGGAACTTGGCCGCACTGAAACTACTGTTATTTTATATAATTGCTGTGGCAAAAAAAGCGAGTATGCAGCAATTATATAACTTAAAATATGGATGGTAGTACTCGAAGTTTACACATACACTCGGGGTTAGATGCTTGCACAAACCGCGTTTATGTAGCATCTAACCATTCAGGTGCATGTAAACTTCTTGTTACGCACACCACTCCATACTTTATTCTATGTATATTACAAATTTGGAGTGAAAATATTGAAAATGATCAAAGTTACACGCGTGTGTAAAAAATTTTGAACTACCAGGTGTAACTCTTTTTGGAGTTGTTTCACCAAATTTTCAGCATGGCCTTTTTGGGACACTACCTCATGAAGAGTGCCACTGTCATTTTGTTCACTCATCCCAAAAGGTGATTTTGCACAGCGACCATGCCATTCAGTGCCACAGGTGTAAAAAAAAAATTATGTTTTTTATTTATTTATTTTGAAAGTCAGATTTACAACCTTTGAATCAGGGACTCATTTACAAAGGCACCTCGTCGCAGGGAGGGTAGACATGGTTACAGTGTGAGATACAACAGTGGTAACATACAGGTGCAATGCAGATAACAAAAAGAACACAATATAACAGTGGTTTATGGGATAAAGTTACATGCAGTAAATAGCAATCGTATAAAGTATTTTGGGCAGGATGTAAAGAATGACAGCTATACTGTTCATGAGGAGGTGTGAAAAAATGGCAATGTTGAAAACCTGAAGTGAAAATATAAAAAATGGGCTAAGTTATGAGTGTGCATAGAAACTGCACAATGCATGTTTGTAACGCAGTACTTTTGGGGATTTATTTCACCACATTTTCAACATAGGCTTTTTGGGAACTCTCCTCATGAACACTGGCACTGACATTTCATTAATTGACTCTGAAAAGTGATTTCACGCAGCGACAGCAAAATCACCTTTCTGGAATGAGTAACAAAATGAAAGTGACAGTGTTTATGAGGTGGGGTCCCAAGAAACCCATGTTGAAAATTTGTGGACAAACTTCCTAAAAATGGCTGAGATATCAACATAAGTTGAAACCCCATTGACAGTCATTATGCCTACCTTGATTCCTCAGATCACAGTTCGGCTTTGAAGAGTGCAGACATGTGCCGGTCCTCAGAAGATCGCAGCTGCTGACCTCAGAGGGTAAGTATGATGTAAGGGGGGTACAAGGAGGTGGGAATGCAGAGAGAGGGTTGGGATGGGGGAGGGGTATGAGGGGAGATGACGATGGACCATTTCCTTTTTTTTACAGGCTTTAAAAAAACATTGGGGGACAGTTGTCCTTTTCTTAACAGGGAAAAAATGTTTATTTCCGGACAAAGGGAGTGGGAGCCACACTGTTGGGGGGGGGTTTAGATATTGCCGACATGGGGATTGGGCACCCTGGTGTCGGCATGAGGAATGGAGGTAGAGGGACAGACAGCACGCAGTGGGAGGGAGCAGGAGGGATAATTTGGATGCTGGGGGAACAGAGGGAGCAGGAGGGCTCAATTGAATGCTGGCTGGGGGAACAGAGCGTGCGGGGCAAGCAGCATGCAATGGGAGGGAGCGGGAAGGTTTTATTAGATCATTGCCTGTCTGGTAGGGGAACAGAGGGTGCGGGGTGGGCAGCACACGGTGGGAGGGAGTGGGAGGGTTTCATAGCATGATGCTGAGTGCAGAGACAGGGAACAGAGGGAGCAGGGTGTACAGCATTATGTAAGTGAAAGGAATGAAGCACTTTCAATGGAGCACTTCATTTGTTTCAAGTGCGGATGCTTCCCCACTGTGAAATTCCAACCACCGTCACGCTTTGCTTGTGTGGTCATTGGTCTGTCAGGGTTGAGCCCACTGTAGAGTGCTCTGCATTGGACACATCCCTGATACACCTCTCAAATGTCATTCTACCACAAGATGATTCTTGTGCAAGTGCAAGGAAACATAAAAAGAGAATCTGCCAACCTCCGGAAACTGGACGTGGATCCACCATTGCTGAATCAGCTGACGAAATCTGATCCACAATAAATCATACCTTAACAGTACGTTGTCAAGTCTGTTCAAAATATGGATGAAAAGCTTGGAGGCTTGGCAGGGAAGTATTAATGTAGAAACACTGAGTTAATGCAGTCCAGTCAATTGCAGAGAAAGCAGAGACCATGCTGGGAAGGCCATTGATGTGATGGTAAAACATTTACAGGACAACGTGCAGTTGAAACAATGATTGGAAATAGTTGAAAATCAAGCCTGAGCATGTACTGTAACCTTTGCATTGTTGGCCTACCCAAGGGAGTGGACAACAAAGATGCTAAAGCTTTTGTACAGAAAACATGGCACGATTGGAAGGAGACCTGGTGGTAGAAAAGGTTTATTAGGCGATGCTAAACAGAGCAGCCAGGAACATGGAGGCACCGCGGACCTTGTTAGTGTTCTTTAATGGAGTCAGGGTTAAGCATAAAATCCTCAAAGCCACCCATCAGCATCAGAGGATCACTTATGAAAACAGGAGTGCAGTATACCCAGTCTTATCGTATGGCACTAGGCTTCATTAGAATACACTGGATTCAAGTAGGAAGGACTTATGTGATTTGAAAGTACACCACTAACTTTCACTATTAGTCAAACTGTTGGTAATTAACGGAGAACATTCTTTCTTCTATAGTGACCCAAAGGACACTGCCATGTTTGGGAATAAAAAATGCATGGAGCAAGCAAGTATGATTGAAAAGGGGTCTGATTTGGGAGGGCACAGATTTGGCATGGCATATGTCAGTAACTTTGGAAGTTATGTGAATGAGTGAGGGTATGAAACTGCATCTTCTTTCACATAAAGGTTTGTGGTCCAAGTTTTTTTTTTTATATATTGGATCATGCTCTAAAAATTCTGACTATTACAACTTTTAATTTCTAAAATGGTGTTTGGTGCCACGTACTCAACCTTTTCACTCCCATCCCCTCTCTGCCTATGATCTCTGGTTAGAAAGGAACAATGTAGTATTCCCCAAATATCAGTTTATGAAGCTATTTGTGTATTACGGTTTAGTGTTGCTGGATGATTATGGAGTCAGGCTTTCCCTGGTGCTAGTGGACATAATAGCAGTTTTATCGTCACTTTAAAATAAATTTCTAAAATTGTATAATTGGTTTCATAGCCCTTTACCCTGATGCAGCGATAACCTCTTTGTAGCAAAATTAGAATTTTTTAATAGTGTCCTGTAAGGGAGGGAAGGAAGGGATCATAACACTGGCTGAACTGCCAACCAGCTGATCTCTTCCACTTTCTGGACCACCTACCATGCCCCCATGATCAGACATTTTGTGACATCTTACTAGGGAGAGCTCGGGGTTGTGCCTCATTGAATGTTATGGGTTAGATTTTCAAAATGTACTATACATGTGGCCACTGCTCGACTAATAGAGGCCCTATTACTTGAGTAGTGGCTTTCATTTGTGTCAAAGTTAGCTTAAACATGTATAGTAATATTTTGAGAACCTCCCCCATAGCATTCAGTGGGGCGTGCCCCCATGCTGTCCCTGGAAAGACGTCACAAAACATCTGAGCACAGAGACAAGGTGGACCATGAAGTGGAAGGAATTGACAGGTCAGCAATTCCGCCTGAGTTACAGTCCCTCCCCTCTATTACAGGATACTATTAAAAATGATAATTTTGCCACAAGGTGACTATTGCAGCATCAGGGTAAGGGGCTATGAAGTCCAAAAGTTAAATGACAAATCTGAGCAATTTACTTTAAATATGGAAGTTGTGGATTTTATCTACTTTGTCAGCATTTGTCTGTTTCTTAATCAGCTTTGCAGCAACTCATATGGTGAGAAAGACATTACTGCTTATACAGTCTACATTAATGTTAGGGGCTACATAGGATGTAATGGTAGTAACTCCAACATGATCAGTGAGGGAGACAAGAGGTTTAATTATTCTGACTCCCAACTCAGGCCCCATTGTATGATTTATTTATATCAAAGAATGTTTTGTAGCTATAGGTGGTGGAGCTACAGTTGCTTTCTCTTACGTAGACAGCTGCAGTAATGTTGACATGTGTATTGAAATGTTGAAGGGACTGCTTTACTATTCAAATATTTTTTCTACTTTGTGAAATATTAATTACCCATGTCTCCATTGGGTGAAAAGTATCAAGATATTCTACTGTTAAGAATTTGATGCCTATTGTTGACTTTGGTCTCAGCGATAAAAGGGAACTGATAAGAATGTTTGGATTGGGTGACACTTTCAGCTGTAAGGCTACTATTAGCATTCAAATGATTTAATAATGGAAAGGAGAAATGTTGTGCGTATTTCCCAAATGCTGGGGTTCTGGGGATGTGCCAGATCAGTACCTATTATGGCACTGCCTGTATCTCATGAAGTTATCTTCCTGCGTAATGATGATGTATGTGTTTCATATAAATCTAAGAAAAATAAATTTAAAAAATACAGATCCCAATACACATGTGCCATGCAAGGCGTCAAGGAGTGATTTGCATGCCCATTATGGGCCATTTGCATGGTGCGTTGCAGCTCATTAGAGCCCATCCATTTTGTGCCTGATGAGTTCCTTGGTGTCTAGTGGCACCCCCCCAATCACCTGTTCCATGTATTTGTCCATATCCCCGGTGTCTAGTGGCACCCTCCACCCCCCTGAATGCCCATTCCGTGTATTTGTCCTTAGCCCTGGTGACTAGTGGCACCCCCCTACCTCGAACACACGTTCTACATAATGTTACATCTCTGGTGTCCAGTGGCACCTCCCACCCCAGAATACCCACTCCATATAATTGTCCCTATCCCTAGTGTCTAGTGGCAACCCCACACTGTGAACACCTGCTCTACATAATGTTACACATCCATGGTATCTAGGGAAGGGAAGGAAATGTTATTTAATCAGGAATAGCACACTAAGCTGAAGCTTGTTTCCAGATGCGACCTGTGAGCACAAAGAAGTTAAGTGACTTGCTCAGGGTCACACAATATGCAAGTGGGGGGGCAGAGGGATTCAAATCCAGGTCTCCAGGTTTGCAGCTCAGAGCCTTAAACCACTGTGCTATATTGCCTCCTATCTAGTGGCAACCCCCACTCCTGAATATCCATTCCATGTACTTATCCATATCTTTGGTGTCGAGTGGCATACAGCATCCCCAGAGCACCCATGTACACTAATACAGACTGCTTTGGTGTCCAGTGGTTCCCCCTGTCCCCCCCAGTGCTCATTAGCACAAGCAAAGGTAATCATTGGCATCCAGAGTCCCCTCACCCACCCACCTGCCCATTCACAGAACACCACCCATCACACACACCTTACCAGAGTGCCTGTGGATATCCTGGGACTCCTGATATGGTGGCTGGCACCATTCTCCTCTCACCTCCTTGGCTGGATGCCATATAAGCTGTCAGTGAGCTCTGTACAGTATATGCATGCTTACTAAGAGCTCCTGCAGTGGTTGGCTGAGGAAGTGAGAGGAGAGCTGTGCTAGTCACTGCATTGGGATTTCCAGGACATCCATACCCTGGTAAGAGGAGGTGTGATGGGTGGTGTTCTGTGAGTGGGTCAGGGGGCAGTGGACCACCAGTGCTTACCTTTACCTATGTCCATGGGCATTCGGGGGGCAGGGGGAACAATGGACACCAGGGTAGTCTGTTTTGGAGTACACAGGTGCCTGGGGGGGCCACTCAACACCAGGGATACAGACAAGTATGGGGAATGGGGTGTTCTGGGTGTGGGGGTGCCACTAGACACCAGAGATATGGGAAAGTACATGGAATGGCAAGCCTTCTGACACTGGCTTGGCGGAGCACAAATGGCATCGTGCATGCTGCACTCTGCTGGTCCTCCTTTGCCACACTGACTCCTCACTTCCCATCTGGACCGGCCATGCAGATTTATGGGAACCCCTACGCATGGCCCTGGACTGGGGTTGAAAGTGGGTGCATACCAGTAGTGCATCTGTGGGTGTTCATTGGACACCCAGGATATGAGTGTATCCCTGCCCTACATGCCGCATAAAAGGCAGGTAAGGCCAGGATACCATTAATGCATAGGGCCCTAAATTCTTAGTGCACTCTATGATTTATTGTTCTAAATTTGTGAATGATTCCAATATCTAGTAGTCTGTTGTAAATAGCAAGGCAAAGAGGAGTCTGCATGCGGTCACAAGGGTTGCAAGAGTCTGTGCTACACTGTCTGGGGCTGCAAGGGATGATTTCCAAAGTATGCTGTATTAACAAAATTGCACTGCCAGACAAGTTGTTAGAATTTCTTTTGGACAAGCACAGAAACAGCACACACACTAGACTTGGATAAAATAATGAGCAATTTATTGGTGCATCAAAGAACGTGAGCACAAAAGACCCTTACGTATTGCCAAGCAAAGTGGCTTCTTCAGGGGTGTGTGGCTGACTTACAACATTTCCCCGTTTTATACTCCAAATAGTTAAGTCATTTAAAACAAGTGTGTTCGGTTAGTGAGAAAATGTTGTAAAAACATGTTACGCATTTGTAGTGAGACATCTGATGCATTCAGAAACATCAGAATAAATATGTGTAAAGACATACAAATGTTGTGCAGTGTGAAACTTTAAAAGATCACACACAGATACTGTCTGGCTTCTGTCCTGCAGCTCTATTTCATGCATTTTTCATGAATTTGTGATACCCATGGTCAACTGCAAATAAAAGAAAACAGCCATGGGTTGGTAAAAACAGAATGGCGGGGAACTAAAGAAAAAAAGAACCAGCATAATCATAATTCATTGTGGCATTAACCACTGTCTCAGCATTTGCTGGTTCACTTCTGTTCTTATTTATTTATTAGCTGTTGGTAACCGGGTAAGTGTGCTAGGCAACAATCCTGCCTATTTTCAGGCACGACCCGGGAGAGTACAATATGAAAATGCAGCAGTGTCAACAATGTGTACATAATGAGGATAAATTGTTAGGACAAAATACATCTTCAGTAGTGGCAACTGAAAAATAAATACAAGACAGGATACCAGCAAAAATAATACAAGTAAGAGTTGACCTCCTGTTTTGTTTTGACTTTCCTGTCCTCAGAGACAGAGGTGAAACAGCCGGGCATGTTATAGCATATGTGATGTCAGTTATTATACAATGGCAAAAAAAATCTTGGGCTCTGATTCATCAGTCTGGGACTAGACCCGTGATGTTATCCCATTACATCACGGATCTAGTCCCAGTACAGAAAAGACCGCATCAAATGTTAAAAAAAAAAAAAAAACAACAATCACTCCACAACGCGATTGCCTGCCCCACTACCCTCCTCGCTGAGACGACGATCAGTCTTACCACCTGGTCTGCCCCTACACTTACAGCACTCTGTTTACTGAACACCGAGTTAAAATCTGCTCCTAAGTTACTCGATAAAAAGAAAACTACATCGCGAACCCCATCGTTTCAGACGTAAGTCAGCGTGCATTTTAAACAGCGACCGCGCGGCTCTACTAATAACGCTTGCTGAGTCCTCTCTTGCCATAACACTCGCTGGCCCCTCAAATACATTTCTTCATTTTACTTATTATTTTTAAAACCCAAACTAACCTTCTTTCACTTCAGGCTTGACACCAGACTGAGCGAGTGAAGTGAATCACCACATCGAGCGAGTGAATTACAAGGGGAAAAAATTAAATGCCAACGTCTTTTCAAGATGCATACAGTCCCTGCACTGTCTCTCTCAGTAACATCAGGGGGAAACAGCGAGTGAATTACCAAGGGAAAAAAATGAAACACCTACGTCTTTTCAAGACGCATACAGCGTCTCTACACTGTCTCTCTCAGTAACAGCAGGGGGAAACAGCAAAAGGACAAGGTGCACAGGGGGGGTCAAAAAGACAGAGCCATAAAGACAGACATTAAAAGGAATACAGAGAAACCATGTAGGGGGCAGCGCCACCTCCTGCACAAGACAGGAACTGTGGACTTTTTTTCAATAAGTACACCTACCCAAACAAAAAAATGAAATAAATTTCTATTTTAAACAGGTTTTCCTATCTTTTTCTACTTAAAATAAAATGAGCCATTGTATAATAGCAATAATGCACTCCAGGGTGTGTGTTGTGCTGGGATAACATAAATTCTGGGGTAATTAGTCACACTCAGCCTGCGACCTCGTGCCTAATCACCCCAGGCGTGACGTTATCCCAGCACAACACACACCCTGTCATGCATTACTGCTTAATTATACAATGGCAAGAAAATTTCCTGGACTCTGACTGGCCAGTGTGTGCCTGAGACAGTGATGATATTACACACTAACATCACTGTGTTGATTTTATGGAGCTTGCACCTTTTTTTTTCAGAAACAAATGTATACTGCCTCACTAAAAATCTACTAAAAACATTTTTATTTTTGTTTTCTATAACATCGAGCCATTGTATAATTGCAATAAGGCACTCCAAGGTGTGTGTTATCGTGTAATAACTTCACTCCTGGGGTAGTGGAAGCACTCGGCTTTGCCTCGTGCTTCAACCCACCCCAGGAGTGACGTTATTATACGATAACACACACCTTGTCGTGCCTTATTGCTTAAATATCCCACACCCCCTGGGTACTCCCAGCCAATCCAGCCAGCAGAGAGTTTCCAGGCTGACTACAGCTAAACTTTAGAGGTCCATGAACCTACAGGGAAGCCTTAGTTGCCCGGCACTTATATGTGCTATCCTACTGCAATCCATTATGTATTTGGTGTAACTATTGTTAACTATTGTTAATGTTTTTATTAGTATTCTGACTTGTTTTAGCTTAAAACTGCATTTCCATTGTACGTTTTCTATCTGGCCCATTGTTCTCTGTGTTCTATTCCCGGATTCTAAGTAGAAAAACATGTTCTAAATACTGTATAAGAACATATGTTCTAAGTGTAATATTGTATCTTCTAAGTGAAATTAAATATTTATCCCAAAACAACAGGAATTATTTACCTAATATATTCACCACAGGTGTGGTATATATTAACATGTAACACTTTTGACTATTTTATGAATGTTGCAAGTGTAGTAATCTACTCCAAGTGTGCATCAGTGCTGTAATAACTTATTTTCCTGGGTGGTTGAAGGCCCTTAGCTGCACCTCAGACCTCACAAGCCACCCAAGAAGTGAAGTTATTACCATGCACCTGATCATGGATTAGTCCTTACTTAGTTACGATCACAGTGCAATCCTTGCATTAGGGTGATATGTGTCATGTGTCCGTTTTAACTATTAAAAGGGGAAAGCTTGAGTGATCTAGTTGATCCTAAATATTTTAAGACTTAGGAAAGTAATATTCTTTTAGAAAAAGTTTTCTGCAATTGAAGTACAGTACAGAGTTGAGAACTGAGATGGTTGTCTATAACTGTATCATGTTTACAGGCCCTAGTTTTCATGGCTAGTGGAGAGGAACTTTAATTAATTCCCATTACTGATCCTTGGCATTCCGTTGCTGCAAGACAGTTTCATTTAATTTTGAATGACTGCACTATTACTTTAGTTTCTGGACCCTGACAGAATTAAATTGGATTCACAAATGTGGAGACTATCTGGAGCGCCATACACAATCTGATTTACCTGGGATCTTACCTTTAAGAGGAACTGTACTGAACCTGTAAGACATTTTTCCCTGTAGAAGCTAACTTTTGAATACTGGTGCCAATTCTCATTTTTAAACTTTATTTAATTATGCATAGTACTTTGTGAATAAAAATGTGGTTACACAGCATAATAATATCAAAAGGCATGCAAGTAACAAGAAGAAATGATCCTGTAATCCTGCATTTCACATAGTTGAAGGTACCAATAGACATTAAGAAATAATAGCCAAGTGACATATAACAGCAAGGCCGTGGACCGATCACCTCAAAGATGCATCGGTAATATCCCAGAATGATAGCACTCTGTAAAGTCCCACTGTGGCTTTACTAAAGTCTTTGAATTCCTTAAAATTTTGATAAGAATGTAGTTAACTCAGGGAGGCGGTTCATGAAAGCTCCAACAGTCTATTTATATAGGACACAAGCAGACACATTTTGCTAATTTTACTAATTCTGTGACTGTTCCATCTCTGCAGGACTTTTTGTTATCCTAGTGGGTGTTTCTGATTTGCACACAGGTAGTAAGTACCATTTTAGAACTGTATTGACGTAGTTATGTCCCTTGCTCAGCTCTTCCATTGTTGGTACACAGTGCTTCCTGTTCTACTATAGAACTCTGTGATTGAAGAAAGCAATGTGCCATGCTGGAGTGTGGATTTGTCTGATAAAATGCATGACCTGAGGTGTGCAGTCAGGCACATGGTGCTTGTACTGAGTATCTTCAGCACCTAGGGAGTGTGTTTGTTTATCAGACACAATCCGCACCCCAAAGTGGTTTATTGCTCTTACAAAATGGGTGGAGGAAAAAAAACATTTCTTAAAAATTAAAAATTAAAAAATTAAACAAACTGGAAAAATAACATTAAAAGATTTTGACATAAATTGTTAGTTTGATTTTTATGATAAAATAATTCCTATGGTGTGTGCGTGCATATGTGCGTGTGTGTGTGAGTGTGTGTGTGTGTGTGTGTGTAGGTACCAGTAGAGGGCACTTTATTTCTTTTTCTTTTCTTGCCATCACTCCCCCCCATTAGCTATTTGGAAGTATGAGTGTTGAATTTAGTGAAGAGCAGAGCAGATCCATGTTGTTAAATAAAAGCCGCCCGCTCTGCTCAACAGTAGCATACCCTGTAATGAAGTTGCTGACTGAAATTATGTGAACAGTGGAGCAGGTCCAAAGCCACCCACTAGGGCTGCTATGGTATGTGAACCACAGATTTGTATTTTCAAATTGTATGTTGTATTTTATTCACTGGACTTAATTCTCTAGTAAAGATATTTTACATTGTAGCCTGGAGTGCTGTTTTTTTATTCTTTGCCAAAGCCACCCTCTTTGCTAAAGCTGCAAGTGACTCCTAGTTTCCGTCCTTTTTAAAACAAATAATATTTGTCATGCCAGTCAACCTTGTTTGGGATTGTTGTGCTTGAAGGGGTGGGTGTGTTTACCCAACTGAGCGAGTGATGTGCTAGGCATATTGGTGAGTGGGCAGGCTGGTGGGTCGATGACTGCTTGTTTGAACGAGGGTCACTGTGAGAGGTCATTCAATGGATTTGTGGATTTCAGGCCTAAAGTTAAAAAATACAGAAAGAAAGAAAGAGAAAAAAGGGAAAATTACACTTTTAACTATTGTATACTGCCATTCATTGGTTTTTAGTTGAGGGGTGTAGAGAGTGATGGAAATTATTAAAAAAAATGTTTTTTTGTGTTAGGGCAGTAGTGGATGTTAGTGTTTTTTACGGCACTAACATATCTTCCAGATATTTTTTTTAAACATTTTTGGCAGTCATGGTTATGTGGGATGTGCTGCATCCTGATTACCAGAAAAGTGCTACCCACAGGGTTTTTGCTACTGTATATAAATGCATATCTGAGGATGGTTCCTGACCAATCAGAACACAGAATTTCTGCTACGCATTTTATAAGAGACATAAAGTACAAAATACAGTTCTAAAATGGCACATATCACCAGAGTGTAAAGCAGAAACAACCACTGAGGTTACTACAAGACCAATATAGCTGGAACAATAACAGAACTGGAAGCAGTATTCAAAAAACAGCTTCCATTGGGAAACAATGGTTTCCATGTTCAGCACCACTCTCCTTTAACACATCTTTGCAGTTAGAGATGGGAGTTTATTGGCTATGAGTAAAAGTGGTATTGATGTTGAGCATTCCCATAAAGAAACAAATATATATTTTTTGATATATGACCAAAATGTATTTTAAATATACGACGCCTCAGGAGTACACCTGTTTTAATGTAGAATGTAACTACCAGTGGCAGGTGCTGATTAATCTTGCTGTCAGAATTTTAGCATCTGCCTTTGTTTGCTGACACCTTGGTGCCCAACTCCTGGTGCTGGGTATTGCTTCCCCCTGAGAAAGTATAGGACACTAGGGTGTCCACCCCCCAGTACTGATAAGAAGATATGGACACTGGGGTGCCCAGTCCCCAATGTCTGATTCCCTCCATCAGTGATTGCTACCCCCCAAATGATAGTTCCCTATTCCCTTCTCCCTCCATCCCATACTTTGTGACACTGGGGTGTCTAACCCTGGTGCTAGCAAACACTAATCCAACACGTGCCTAGTCCTCAGTGTCAGTCCCTGATTTCAGTTTTGGTCCCTTGACATCTTTTTTTTTAATATGTGAACAAAGGAATCCATTCGTCAATGTCTTTTGCACCACTCCACCTCCCTACTGCCCCCCCACTAAGAATCCCCCCCCACACTCTTCACTTACCTAGTCTCAGTTCAGTGGTGAATCCTCTTTCAACTAGAGACAGTGTCCTCCTGCTACCTTCATGACCAGAAAATGACTAAATACAAGGTATGTGAGGGTAATGGATTTTCAATGCATTTTAAACTTTTACTCATAACTTGGTCATTTTTTTATATTTTCAGCCCAAATTTTCCACATGGCCTTTTTTTGACCTCACTCTCATGAACAAGTGAGGTGAAATTTTTCAGATCCGGGCTGAAATGTAATTTTACAGTTGCTCTTCAAAATCACCTTTTGGCAGAATTAAAAAAATGTCACCTACTTGGTTCATGAGATGGGATCACAAAAAGACGATGCTGAAAGTTTGGTGAAACGGTATTAAATAATTACTAAGTTATGAGTGAACGTTGAAATTTTTCAACATTCACTTATAACTTCTCCAGTTTTCAATAATTTGATCCATATTTTCAACATGGCCTTTTTTGACCCCACCTCATGAACACCAGAGATGAATTTTTTTTCAAATCTGGGCCAAAAAGTGATTTCGAAGTTGCTCTATGAAATCACCTTTCAGGCAGGATTTGAAAAATTTCACCTACCAAGTTCATGAAGTATGGTCATAAAAAGACATTGTTGAAAATGTGGGGTCAAAATATTAAACAACAAAGTTATGAAAAAAAGTTGATGTTTTTTAAAATTTACTCATAACTTTGGTAATTTCCAATATTTTTGCCCCAAATGTTCAACATAGCTATTGTTTCACCTCACTTATCAACCTGATGGGTGTAATTTTTCTAATTCTGGCCAAAATGTGTTTTCATACTTAAGGTGAAAAATTATGTTTCAGTCAGTATTTTATAAATAATACATTTAAGGAAGTATTTTATCACAGAGAGGGTTGTGGATGCATGGAATGGCCTTCTGGAGGAGGTCATGGAGTCAAAAACAGTGGTGGAATTCAAGCATGCATGGGACAGTCATAAGGCAATTATAGGGGTTGGGGGTAGGAAGAAGTAGGCTACTGGTTAACTAGGATCTGCAGCTTATCCATTAGGTAGGGAAATGGGCAGACTGGGTGGGCCAAGCGGTCCTTATCTGCCGTCAAATTCTATGTTTCTATGTTTCTATGTTTAGAAGGGGGGGACATAAAAGACTATGTTGAAAATTTTGGTCAGAATTACCCCCACCAAAAAAGAGTTATGAAGAAATCTTGTGTGCAGAGCTGGCTGTTGGCCGTGGAGTACAGTGTTGCCCTTCTGTGCCCTGGGTGTGAGCTCAGTGTACTGGCTGGATAGGCTGAGACTGGATGGAAGATGCTGCATTATGCAGCACCAGCCCCAGTCTGGGAAGGGACAGGGCAGAGTTCGGCCATACTTGCAACACCTTGTAGTAGGCTGGGGAGCCTTCCCTCACAAGTGGTTGACATGCGTGCCAAGGTCTGATGGGGCCACACATTGCATAGTGAGAAGAGGGTTGGCATGAAAAATGGTGAAATTAGCAGTTGGCAAGATGAAGGTTCAGTCGCTGCAAGCTCTGTGCCACCAACATGCCCCCTACTGCTGCCAGCCGCACAGTCTGGTCATTCTCCATACCTGGGATTTACCTTGTGCCTTAGTAACCCCCCACAGATTCCCCCCATGATGGGGATAGGAGGGGAGGGACTTCTGCCCTCCCCTTAATTCTTTGCAAGTTTTGCAGTCTTTTGCCCTGTCATTATTGCAAGGTGTGTGAAAGTTGCTGGCTTCATCCTGCCCTAGTAGCTATCAATGAGCAGAGCAACTTGCCCACCTGGAAGGAAGAGTGGTCCCGGGGTGCTTAATCCTATCCAACTCTCTACACTGGCCTCCAAGAGTGACCTGAGTCCATTTTCAAACCTGGGTCACTGCTGTGGTACCAATATCGATATTCCTGACCAACCCATTTTTAAATAAAAAAAAACTGCAAACCCTTCCCACCCACCCAGCTGATTGGCATTTTTATTACTCATACTAACCCATTTTCACCTTTTATGTGTACAAGTCCAATGGAATGAGGACCACGCTGTAACAAGACAATAACCCCGGTGTAGGGGGACACTGACCACATGTATCAGATAAGTATTCTTTTCTGCTTATACTACCTTGTTTGTCCCAGTTAGTTTCTAATGAGCTACAGATCCTTTGTGACCCCACTGCTATTCTTATTTTATAGGTATGACTGGATGCTTCCTTGAACCATCCATCCACCATGCCAGAATCCCCAGGACCCAGGTAAGAGCTCTTTATTGTTATCTATACTAGAATGGTACGGTTTAACAGTGCAGCTACAAATATTAAGTCACAGTTGTTTTTCTTTTGTTAGTCATTTGGTGATGCAGGGCTGTAAATGTCTCCACGCGGGTGACTAAACCAGAGGGGCGGACTGGCCATGGCCCCCCACTCTTATTCCTGGGTGGGCCACATATGTATTCCAGCCCCTCCCCAACTTTTTTGACACTATTTATTTTTTTTTATTAATTTATACATGGCCTGTATATATTATTCTCAATTAACATATGCAGCACGGAAATTTAAATTTCAGTTGTGCGGTACAATCAGCTGCTTATGAACACCAATGGTATACCGATATCATGATGGTAATACCATCCATGCAGTTATCTGCCTGCCGGTTACTATGTTACTCTAAATATAGAATTTGTTTATTGCTTCATCTAGTATTACTATTGCAATAATTGCAATCTGCAAGTAATACAGGGGAACCAATAAATGAATTCTTCATTCAAGCCAATGAAATATCAACACACAGCAGCCACTAGTCAGAGTGGGAACACAGCATATTGGTAGTCAAACTGAGTTGGCTGGCAGGTAATAGAAGTGACTGAGGTAATAAATTCATGGTCAAGTTCTGCCTTTTTCCACAAAGGCATGATCTTTACCAATTATTTTACCGGGTGAGACACACTAAGCTGAAAGCTTGTTTGCAGGTGCAACCTGGGAGCATGAGGAAGTTAAGTGACTTACTCAGGGTCACACAGTATGCAAGTGGGGGCTGTGGGATTCAAACCCAAGTCTCCAGATTTGCAGCTCAGAGCATTAAACCACTGCGCCATACTGCCTCCGATCTATTCTGCTGCCTATTAATTAATAGTGGTATGGTTCCGATTTGTGTTTGCTGCCTAATATGTTAATTTATTTGTGGGTAATTGAAGTTACAAATCCTGAGGACTAAGGTAAATTGTTGAATCCTGCCATTTTCCATAACAATATGCAGGAGTTCAGTTAATTTATTTTCAGTGGAAGTCTAAAACTTCCAGGAGTTGAAATCTGGAAGTCATTCCAATTTGTTGGAAGTCAAGATGCTTCCAGAATCCCACTATTGGAAGTCAATATTCTAGTGGTAATGTCCAATTTCTTTCAGAACAATCCCATACTTTCTGACTTCCATGCCTGCAGTTTTGGAAGTCATCTAATTTCTGGTTTTACATCTGGAAGTCAATGACTTCCTCCCTTTTTATTTTGGAAGTTTTTGACTTATTTTTGGAAGTCAAATACTCCCAAAATGGAGTTAACAGACGCCCTGACAATATGATTTGTACTGCCACTGCTGCCTATTAATTTAGATTGGTTCAGATTAGCTTTGCTGGCTAATTTAATATGTTTTCTTTGTAGGTAATCAAAGTGCCAGATCCTAGGCTGAGTGACTGAGATAAATTGTGAAATCCAGCCATTTTCCATAACAGTCTGATCTGTACTGCAGATTATACTGTTGTGGAAAACAGGTGGATTTGACAATTGACCTCAGCCACTCATCTGCTGCCTATTAAATAAGAGTGGCTTTGATTTGTGTTTGCTGCCTAATTTTTTTTTTATTTGTGAGTGTGTGTAGATAGTGACTTCATGTGGCCTTGGGACTTGCTTTTTATGTTTTAAGCCCTCACCCCTTCCACACAGTGGCCCCGATATTCAAACTGCGCCAGGCTGTGGCGCAAGCTTGGGTGCAGCGCAACTTGACTGCGCAGGGGTGTGGACTGGGCGATATTCAACGGCCATGGCACAGCATCGTTGAATATCACACCCTGGCCACCTGCAGTGTGCATGGCTCAGTTGCACTGCGCCAGCGCAAGTGGCCAGAGTGGAGCATGGGGATGTGCTAGCGCAAGTCCATTGCACTATGCACAGCAACCGTGATATTCAAAACTTGACATGCAAATGGGACCATAATGTAAGCAAGGCACAAATGGAGCCATTTGCATATCATTATGGCCCCATTTGCATGATTCCCAACGACTTGCGCCTGGCACCCTGCCAGACAGCAGCCGTTGGGGACCGATGCCCCCTGCAGCCGGCAATGTCCTCCACAGCCCGATTGTGGGCTGCAGTAAAAAACAGGAAAAGCATAAATCCCTGGTGGTCCAGTGGACCTGCCCACCCGATCGTAGACTGAGTAAATAATAGAATCCCTATCATCCCTGGTGGTCCAGTGGACCTGCCCACCCGATCGTGGGCTGAGTAAATAATAGAATCCCTATCAACCCTGGTGGGCCAGTGGACCGCTGTCTGCCTGATTGCGGGCATTTGTAATAAAAAGAGTAGACATGTCCAATATCCCTGGTGGTCCAGTGGATCGCTGTCTGCCCAATCGCGGGCATTTGTAATAAAAAGAATAAAGTCCACTAGTGAAGTCTCTCAGGGTTCATTTTATATAAATGAGGGGAGTGTGACAAAAAATGGATAATGACAAATGTTCAAAAAAATATATGTCTCACTCAACAGCAGAAAAGGTTTTCAATGTGTTTTATTTCATTTAGTTCATTTTTATCTACTTCATTTAAATTTGAATTAATATGTCCAGGATCTTAGTTTTCATGCTCCTGAAAATTCCACATAATTCTGAAATATATTTCTTTGATAAGTCATAAGGTCCACTTGCTCCTGAAAAATATTTCCTCAATAAGTCATATGCTCCTAAAATATATTTCCTCAATAAGTCAAAAGATTCACAAGCTCCAGAAATATATTCCTTCAAATAAGTAACCTTTCAGAGCTAATCATATGTTCCTTCATCAGACTTGAAGCTTAATGACATTCACTATTGAAAATAACAGACAAATAATTCTTGGTTATTTAAGTGTTAATGAAATTATATCTTTTTTATGCTGTGTATTTTACTATTTAAAGTATTTAAAGTTCAGGTGGAACAAACCTGAATAGGGACCTGTCAGTGTTCAAAAAAACATCTGTGCTATGGAATTGGGACACTGCGTTCTCATAGATTCAAACACCTTTACGGTCTATATCTAAGAATAAAAAGAAATTTTTTTTTTAAATGTCACTTATCACTTTTTTAAAATAGGTCTGAAAAGATTTTTTATAAACTTTTATATTATATTGCGACTTACAAAAAAATGTAAAAGTCCAAATCTTGTTTAAAGATCCTCAGCGTTTCATGTATGTACTGGTAAGACGCTGTATCAAAAAAAGAGAGAAGCATTATGATTTTAACCAACCCTTTGAGAACTGAATATGTGTGAACGTATATAGATTCTGGATGTATATATACGTCCACAGTCTTCTAAGGGTTAAGATGTTTAAGTCCAAACTTGCCAAATATTCAAATGGCTTCTTTAACTTTACCTTATCTTACATTTGCAGGACAATTCCTTCAGTTTGGACCGCAAAATTCTAACTACATTTTATGCAAGTGTTCCCGATGCCATTACACGCTAACTTCTCATATAGCTGAATGCGCACACCTCTCAGGTGAACAAGAAGGGCTGGGCCATGGGAAGCACACACCTGTTGGCGTGTTGACGTCATGGATGACGTCACCTATGCGGCCCGGTCAAAATAATGAAACTCGGCAGATAAATGAAACTCCGACAAGTCCCCCTCTTGTTAAATTCAAACATTGCAGCAAATGCCTAAGAAAGATTAACATAAGAATACTGAGGCCATATAACAGTCAAATTTACCGCAGACTTTAAAGTCTAATACTATGTGTTTTGTAACACTGATTACTAAGATATTAAACATAAAGATGCATGATTACCACTATTTGTGTTTATAAACTATAAATGGTGTTTTTTGTAGAATCAACCATATTGGACTGTGGATATTATAATAATGATGTAAATGGACCTGAAGGGTAGCAGAAAAGGTGTGAAGCGGTAAAGAAAAAAGGGGGGAAGGGAAGAGGAATTAAAAGGAAGAGGACGGAAAAATAAAATGGGGAAGGGGAAGGTAGTGAGGGAATGATCACATATCTGGAATGTGTGGTAGGTACGGCAGCACGCCCATTGGATCACGCTATGGACCAATGGGCGTACAGCCCTACCAACGGTGTCAGTCGGCAGGCAGTGGGATAGCAGGCGGGTGGGGTGCTGCCGCCCGCTGGCTGACTGGGGGAGAGAGAGTAAGGGGCCCAGTGGGCGGGTGGAGGGGGGTACCGCTAGACCACCAGGGATAATGGATATATAAATTTTTTTTATTACAAATGCCCACGATTGGGCAGACAGCAGTCCACTGGACCACCAGGGATATCGGACATGTCTATTCTTTTTATTACAAATGCCTGCGATTGGGCAGACAGCGGTCCACTGGACCACCGGGGATATTGGACATGTCTATTCTTTTTATTACTAATGCCCGCGATCGGGCAGACAGCGGTCCACTGGACCACCAGGGATATTGGACATGTCTATTTTTGTATTACAAATGCCCATGATCGGGCATGGGTGGGCGCCACCAGGTGCAGCCAGAGCTCGGGTGGCCACCCACAGGTGGCAGCTGCTGTGTTGCACCCTGCAATGCGGCAGCTCACCTGTGGGTGGCTATCCGTTATTCCTTTTTTTTTTTAATCAACTTTGTGCTGGAGCAGGTAGGGATTGCTCATGCATGGCTCTGCACATCCCGGGCTGAATATTGGGCTGTGCAGGGTATGCATGAGCACGCCCACCCTACCTGCGCCTGCATGCATTACTGATGCTCTCCGGTGCATCCGGATTTGTGCTGCGCACTTTTCCCTTTTGAATAACGTGCTGGGGCGCATCAGTGGGTTGTGCATGGCGCAACACTGTTGCGCCATGCGCAACCCTTTTGAATATCTGGGCCAGTGTGTTTTGTGCTCTGAGCACGTTTAGCTGTAACAAAGTCTTGTTTGTGTGATTTGATGATTTTGCAATGTTTGTGAACTTTAACCTATTCAGTCTGGGTGTTTTGATGGGGCTACTGCAGCAAACAACTCCGTTTGACCCAACACCAAAAGACTAAAATGTAATGATTATTGGCGGTACTAGCAGTTGATTAACAAGTGTGTTTGCTAATAAATATGTGTCAGTGCTGCTCTGGAGTGAGAGGGGCTGCCTTTTTCATAATTAAGGGGAAACAAATCTGACAAGATTGCAAGTTTTGTAGCACCCCGTGTCCTCCATCCTCCTCTTGAGGCACACTATGTTTATTGACACCAACTGATGTAATGTTTCTGCCTGTGTGGCAGCAGCCTGTAAATCATTACTGCTGTGGGCATGGGCAGGGTGACCAGGAGTCTAGGACAGACATTGACAACCCAGTTTTGACATGAGTACTGTCCAGCGTTTTCTGCCATCATTGTATATGTATCTATGAGTTTACTTTTTCTACTGTGGTGTCCTTAAAAAAAAAAATCTGAAATACAGACAGTTTGCAACTTTTCAACTGTGGGTGTTATATATGCCCATTAAATGTTAAAAGCTCCGCCTGCTCTCTGGCTGTTGTGTGTGGTATCTGGTAGGAGTTTTTTTTAAACACTGATGGAGTTGGGAAGCTTAATGTGATTGTCCATTTTCTTATTTCATCATTGCCCTTGCACTCTCCACTCTTTCCCCTTCCATTGATCGGCTTATGTTGGTCAAGCCGATTGACCACTCACCCCCAATCTAGTTTGTGATCTAGTCTCAGAATTTAGGCATCTTGAAGTTAAAAGAGGGGCAGGGAGGGAGTATGTGTTAAGAAATACATTAGCTTTGAGATGTCGAAGCTCACCAGATCATCTTCTGCTCACCTGCTATAAAAACACAACCTGGCATTCCTGGTCTCACCTGGTACAAGAGTAATGTGAGCAGTATCAGTCTACTGCTTCGGGATGGATTATTTCAAGCAGCTTTTGTGCATGCTGGGCACAAGAAGGAACGTACTACACAGCACCATTCAAGGTAATGAATTCAGTTAGATTATTATTAATTAGACTAAATTCTTGATGTGACGTAATTTATTTATATGAAGTAAAAAACACTGTAAAATATAAAAAAGGGCACCAAAACACTTCAAAAAGTGAATATTCTTCCCCCCCCCGCATTAAATCTAGTTGAACTGCCCCTGTCTCCACTATACTGTTTGTTCCATTTCATGCAGGTCCCAGAGGTCATGTATTGCTAGTACAGAAAAGGTGCTCTGGCATCTGAAGCTCCTGCAACTAGATTCCATGGGAATTTTTTTTTAAATGAGGCAAACAAAATGATTATAAGATCACTGCCTTACTGTTCTTAAAATCCAGATGGAATAATAAAAAGACTGCACTGAAACTGATCTGTTGCTTGTACTGAGAATTCCAAGGAGGGATTGCTGGCTTCTTTATTTGACCTTTTGCTAAAAAATAGAAGGAAAGGCTGGCCCAGTGGTGTCGAGGGCTGAGGCAGTGATGCCTTATCTCCTGCCATGCTGGCGGCTCATGTTCGTGGTGCAAGCGGGTCACTGGGGGTTGGCTGGGGAGGGAGAGGATCGAGCATCCACAGGACAGCACTCCTCTCCGGGAGGGGTGGGGGTGGAGTCCACTGCATGACTGGCCCCTAGTGGTGACTGGGGGCTGGCACAATGGAACCACACAAGGGGGTGGAGCCGAGCTAGATGCCTGGTGTGCCATGTGCATAAATGTGCATGGCTTGGCCATTGACGTCATTGCACACCTTAGCTCTGTGCTCGGGGGACAATGGGACAAAAAACCAGGAGGAGAAAAGAAGCCGACTGGCAGGATGAAGCTGGTCTCCCCACCATGCCAGGTAAGCTGGCGCCTCAAAATTGGTGAGAGGCGATGGTTGGTATGATGCCTGGTGGCAGTAATGGGGGGAGGCAGTGAAAGGGGGCCAGTCAGTGGGGGGATAAATAAATAAAACAAAAAAAAACAAATAAATGGACAGAGAGAGCATATGCCTTATATTCATTGCACAAGCATTCAGACTTCATTACCATAAACAACTGTACTTCTTTCCTCAAATCTACATTGCACAAGCACAGTCATTCAGACATCCCAACGGACAGCAACTGCTCTCATCCCCAAATACAATTTGAGTGTAATGTACTCAGGACCTAACATCATAAGCATTCGCCCTACCTGCTATGCTCCTGATGTTGCCTAAGGATTCCTTCATACAGTAAGCTATCCCATGCACCAGTGAAATATACCAAAAATAGGCCAACTTTTGAATTTTTAAAATACATTTTTGGCAATGTATGGAAAATACATATTTTTTACAGTGTGAGTTTCTAAGGGTGTAGTTATCATTTCTATGGGTGCAGCTGATACCACAGCAACTAGTAAGCAAGGGGGTTACTGTTATTTGAAAGTTTCTGTGAAACTAGGTGGCACTGTTTTCATGCTTGCAATAGCAAATTTGGGATGAGTGAATCTGTATTTATTTAAATTCCCCTTTTTTACTACTTTCTAGTTAAGCATCCACTGTCCCCTTCCATAAGGCATGTGCTCTGCTGCCTGGTAGCCCCTTGATCCAACTACGACTCAGGAACTGCCATATTGCGGACACTGCACAGGAAAGTCCCTCTTTAGGCATACTTCTTGTTTGTCCCCTGATGCCAGGAGGAGCTGACAGCAATCCTATGGTATGTGGCATGGGACCACATTGACACCATGTGTCGCATGATAGGCCTATATCCATTTATGTGGGTTCATATTGTATATGCTGTAATATACTTTAGAATGAAGACACTGTCACTTTAAAAGGCTTTAGGAATGAAATTACAAAAAAATAGCCTTAATTGTTCTAATGGTTAGGGTGGATCTGGTACATGTCTCAAGATAAGGGAGACAGGTATATAGCCCAGGAAGGCCTAAAATATCCCACTGCGGCTTTCCATGACAGGGAAAGGTAATGTAGTGACCTTGGGGTCAAGGGTCAAGCCAAATGCATGGACTAGATGTCACTGGTGGTGACATGAAACCTGACATGGAACCACAGTGACACCTACAGGGAAAGGTAAAGTGTTGCACTCTAATATCTGTATTGTCTTGGAATCATTAACCCCACCCCAGAGAAAAAAATAAGCTGGATGTGTCCTAAAATGACCCTCGAGTATATTATCAGACACACACTTTGAATGCAGGGCAGTTGAAAACAGTTTAGCTGGAAGGCAGATAGTCTGTCCCAGCTGGCATATACTTGTAGACCAGAAGAATATGTGTAGGCCTTGATAAATCTCTAAAACCAGACCTGAGTGTGTGGAAGTTTGACTTCTCACATACTGAACAGAAAATTCTGATTTTAAGTCAGAATTTTGGAAACCAAGACTTTGCACCAAGGAAGTGCCTGGATACTTTTTTTTAAAAAGGACATTTCAGAGAGTTGACTTGGAACACACTTGCTATACAACTGTTGCTTAAGGACTCATCTCTACAAGAACATTTGAAATCTTGTCTGAACTCTAACATCAAAACAAGGTATAGTTTGCAATACAGTATCTAGTGTTTTCTGTAAACTCTTCAGTTTTACTTTTGTAATTGTCTGCATTTCAAAGTTTTTCCAAACTGTAGACTTTTCTGTATTGTTTTTATGTTAAGTAAACTTTTATGATTTTCTTGTCAACTCTGCCTGGGATCTGACTGTGTGATTTAACATTTTAAGCAGAAGGGATTTGAAAAGACCGTGTGCCTGACAAGATAGAACCACTCGGCTATTATATAAAACTACTTAGGCAAGACATAGCCAGTGGCCATGTTGGGATTCAAATACTGAAAGTAGTGCAGAGTCAAGGGAACTCAAAACTACAGAATCCAACCTCCCACTGGGAAAAGGAAGGCTGGTAAGTCTTCTGGAAACCCTTACTCCTGCTCACGAGTTCTTGAAATGGGGGATCCTCTCTGCTAACAGGAGGTCCTACCAGGCTGCCCGAGGGTTGTGGGCAAGCGGCTCATGACAGATTTGGTGCCAGCTACTGGGATTTTGAATGCTCTTGCAAAACCATCACACAATAAAGGGCAGAATTTGGAAAGGGGAAAAAGAAATTTGTTTGCAGACAATAGACCCTATACTGTTTGAATTTTTTTTGAGCAGAGTAGTGTAGATAGAAGAATGTCTGTCAGGTGCAGCAAGATGAATCTGGAACAACTGAGGAAAATCTGTGGGGAGAAGGGCATTCCTAGTGAAACAAAACTGAAAGGCAACTCATGGAGGTCCTTCTGGCAGCTGAGATGGAGGATGCGCCACCCCACTTAGTGCCAGAGGTGGTGATGTCGGAGGTCCAGAACCCAGAGGAGAAGAAGCCTTCTACAGATTGAGAGATTGAGCTGAGGAGGCTGCAGATGCAGGAGAAACATCTTGAGATGGAGTAAAAAAGGTTCGAGATGGAAATGGAGGACCGACTGCAACAGAGAGAGGCTGAAGAATGACAACACCAGGCGGAGGAATGATGGCAACAGAGACAGGCTGAAGAATGGCAGCACCAGGCGGAGGCTGATGAACGGCAGTGCCAGAGGGAACATGAGCTGAAACATCTGACGATCCAACCAACAGCAAGCCCTGAGCAGGTAAGTGGTGGCGCTGGGTCTGAAACTCCAGGACTAGGGTACAAGCTAAATTCAAAATGAATTGCTGAGTTTAAAGAGGGGGAGGATATGGACATGTTTTTAAATTCATTTAAAAAAGTCTATATCTTGGCCAGTCTGCCCAAAGAAACCTGGAGCTATCACCTGTCTCCACTACTTATTGGCAAGGGAAGGGAAGCACTGGGGCAGATGGACAATGCTGAAAGTAAAGATTTTGACAAGTTAAAAACTGCTTTATTAAAAAAATATGATCTGAACCCTGATGCATACAGAGTAAAGTTCCAGAAACTCCAAAAGGGTCCAGAAATGAGCTTCGAGGAGTTAGCCACAAAACAGCATCAATATTTAAAACATTGGTGAAAGGAGGTGAAAGCAGATTCTGTTGAAGTTATTGAAGTGGTGGTATTGCTTGGACAGTTTTATTGGATTTGCTCACCTGACTTAAAGCTTTTGCTAGAGGACTGAGATCCTAAGACTACCAAAGAGGCTGCAGAGCAGGTGGATCGCTATGCTCGAGGCAGGACTGCCCCCAAGGGGAACGCAGTGGCGAAAGGGAGCCTGGAAATGGGCAAAGATCATCCCTCTGCACAAAGGTGGAGATCCCTCCTTACCTGGAAACTACAGGCCCATCTCACTCCTCCCCTCCCTTGCTAAGGTTCTGGAATCCCTCATACTGTCCAAACTGTCATTTCCTCTCCTCAAATAACTCCCTCTCACCCGTGCAGTCAGGTTTCAGAAAGCACCACTCCACCGTCACCTCTCTACTATGAGTAACCAACTCCTTACTCTCAACCATGGATCAAAGCCAAACCTCTGTTGCCATCTTTATTGACATGGCAAAAGCCTTTGACTCCATCTCCCACCCACTGCTACTCCACAAACTCTGCTCTCTTGGTATAGCCGGAAGCACCAAGTTTTCCTATCAGCGAAAATGCTGACCTCCCCCACAGCGATGGCACAATAACGTCGCAGGTATTGTGCCGCCTCTTGAGTCCTTGTTTTCCACGGGGGGCTCTGTCCCCCACATCCCCTGGACTCTAAGATTCCAACTCCAGGTCGGAGTTGGTCCAGAGAGGGGGCAGCACACTGGGAGAAGGCGGAACAAGGAAAATGGACCATTACTGTGAATGTCGCTGTAATGGTCCTTTTCCTTGTTTCACTGTCGGGATGTCGACAAAAGGGGGTGATACGGATATGGCCCAGCCTGCTGTCGATTGGTTCTGCTCATATCTCCAAAATATATTCCAGTCAGTTCAAATAGGTGACACCCTCTCCCCTCCTCTCCCTATCCTGTCTGGTGTCCCCCAAGGCTCCATCCTTGGCCCCTTTCTCTTCTCTCTTTACATAAATGACCTTCCCTCTGCCTGCCTCTCCTCAAATGTGCATCTTTATGCAGGCAACACTATCATCTTTGCCTCTGGCCACTTCTACAACAGTGTCTTTCCCAATCTCCAGGCCGACTTCAACAGTGTCCAGTCCTGGTTCCTGGAAAATCAGCTAATACTAAATGCAAATAAAACTGTCACCATGTTTTTTGGATCTAGACAGAAGTTAGCCCCCCCCCCGCCGTGATCACCACCCTGGACAGCTCTGCCCTGGAATTGGTCCCAGCATTTAAAATACCTGGGTGTCTGGCTGGACAGCCACCTCAGTTTCATCACTCACATTGAGTCTATCTGTGCCAAACTCCGGCCTAGACTCCTATATCGACACAAAGCCAGCCTACCCCTTCCCACTCGATGTGAGCTTGTAAGTAAAACAATCCTGCCAGTGCTGTATTATGCTGATATTGTTTATGGAATGGCCCCAACCTCTTCAAACACCATGAAGTCTTGCTATATTATGACAATTAGCAGTTAGCCACAGCACTTGAACTGCCCCGGAGAGGAAGGAGTTAACTCCAGGCTGACTGGAGTTCCAAGCGCGAGCGCTTTGCTGAAAGCTCTATCTGGCTAGTTTCAAACTGAAACTGTCAGATTCTTTACTCCGCTTCACTGAACAGTCGCTCCGGAGATCTGCTCCTTCAGCTCGGTTCATTTCTCGGTTCAAACGAGTGTTTTCGGTTCATTTTAACCAGCAATAAGTATTTATTTTACCGCATTTCGATTCAAAGCTCTATCTGGTAAACCGTAAGTACAGGATTTTAAAGTCTGTGTGGAAATTAATTATCGGTTCGGTTTTGAACTGATCGGTTTGCTAAAAAAAACAATTTTAAATAATAGCTTGGGCTTTTAGAGTGTGGTTCCCGGTTCTTATCGGTTCTAAAAAAACCTATCTCTTAAATTGGGTTTTTTCAAATACCCGTGACACGGTTAGGAACCGATAAGGGTGTCTTGCCTGGCACTGCCATAAAAGGGCAAGTTTTGGATAGGCTGGCATTATGTCTGAGAAACCCAAAGAAAAACTGGCCCATTGTTTTCAACACTGTGATGTTTGTGGGGAAGCTTTGCCAAGGCTGACCCACACACCACATGTGTTTATTGTCTGGGGTTGACCACCTCCTGTCAGACTGCCAGGTGTGTAAGAATTTCCTGCAGCCACCCTGGAGAAAAGATTGGGCGGCTCAGGGAACGAGAGGCCAAAAGTCCGCTGACCCGGATGGCCAGCCTGGTCCAGCACCCACTGGACCAGAGGGAGTGCCCTCTGACCAGGGCGAGACTTCTTCGGGCAAAAGGAAGGCTGGTTCTGAGGAACCAGTTCCAGTAAAAAAATCTAAGAAATCAGCAGGTCTGGAGTGCAAGATTGCCTCTCCAACTGCTGCAGAGATAGCTAAAGCCATACAGATTGTCCAGTCACTGTCTCAGCTACCGGCCGAACCACCAACAGCTGGCAAAAGTTGGTTCGTTCGGTTCCAGTGGTTCAAGAGTATGATGTTGAGGAATTTTATGAACCACAGGAGGGGAGGAAGATTTTGATCATTATGTATGTGGTGGAGGGTCTGGACGTGCCATTGAACCTGACATTTCTCCAGACAGACCATTAGAATCTTCCCTATGCTGTCTGAGTCCCTTCTCATTTTATGTTTTACAAAAGGTTGCAGAAACCCTCCAGCTTCCCTTGGAAGAGGCTGTGGATGAGCAAGAGGAGCCTGATTATGTTGAGATGATGGATATCCCAGAGTCTAGGAGGTTGTCTATTCCTTTGCATAAGTCATTTAGGAAGCAAACAACAAAAATTTTAAAATCCTCATTCTGTCCCTCCTGTAGATAAAAAATGGACAGAAGGTATACTTTATCAGGCCCTGATACAGACTTCCTCACTGAGCAGTGTAGTCATGTAGGTGTGGTACAAGCTGCAGCCTGTGACAGGTATATCCCCTGGCCTCACATCCTCCTGATAAGGATTCCAGGAAGATTGATGCCATGGCGAAAAAACAGTATATGGCAGCTTCTTTGGGACTCAGGCAGGCAAATTATATGGCTTACGTGGCTAGATATCAGAAATCTAGATGGGATACAGTGTTGCAGTTAGCCAAGCAGACCCATGGCCAGCTGGCTAGTGAATTGGAACAGGTGGCTGCTGATGGCATTGAAACCTCTAAAGTTCAATTTCATACTGCTGTAGATGTTAATGATGTTTCCTCTAGGGTCATGGCCACTTCTGTAGCTTTCCGTAGGTTGGCATGGCTCAGGTGCACTAATCTGTCACAGGATACTCAGTCAAAGGCTATGGATTTTCCTGTGGTGGGAAATTCTCCGTTTGGAGAGCAAACGGAAAATTATATGAAAAAGATGGATGAATACAGAACTACCTACAAAAGTGCCCAGGCCAAGGAGCGGCATGCCACTCCACAGAGGCACACTCCCAGAGGTAGGGGCAGGCCTTTCCACAGGCCTTTTTATCAATCCCAAGCCTCCTCTGCTTTTGCACAGAGGGTTTTTCAGAGGCAGAGGTGGGCGCAGGTAAACTGTCCCCCACCCCTCAGCCTAAGGCTACTGCCAGCAGGCACCCTGATGGGTGCCCAGGGCCGATTCTCCTGTACCAGTTGGAGGCAAGTTGGCTTATTTCAGCCAGAACTGGGTGTCCCTAACTTCGGACAAATGGGTTCTGGAGGTAATAAGCCAGGTCTGGTTCTCAGCTTCAAGCAGTTTCAAAGATGAGAACCAGACATTTTCCACCTGCAAGCCCTTTAGAGGCCCTTGCTTTGGAAGCAGAGGTCTCTTCCCTCCTAGACTGCAAAGCAGTGGAAGGGGTTCCTCCTTGTCACCAGGGCAAGGGCTGTACTCAGATACTTTCTTACCCCAAAAGACAGGAGAATGGCCCATTCTAGACTTAAGGTACCTGAACAAGCATCTTTTGAAACCAAAGTTCAAAATGTTAACTCTGGCAATGATTTTGCCTCCCTCAGGCCAGGGGACTGGCTAGCCTCCCTGGACCTCAAGGATGCCTATTTTCATGTCCTGATCAGGCCTTCTCACTGAAAATACCTCAGGTTCGAACTGCCCTCAGGTCACTACCAGTTCAGAGCAATGCCCTTCGGTCTTACCTCTGCTCCAAGGGTATTCACAAAATGTCTAGCTGTGGTAGTGGCTCATTTAAGAAGGCAAGGGTTGCTGTGTTTCCTACCTGGACGACTGGCTCATTGTGGATCAGTCCCCAGATCAGGTAAAATCCCACTTGAAAGTCACCCAGCAGCTTCTCACTTCCTGGATTCCTGCTGAATTTACCAAAGTCAGTTCTAGAACCAGTTCAGGTACTAACTTTCATAGGTGTGAATTGGACACAAGTTGGCCAGGGCATTTCTCCCTCGGAAAGGGTAGAAAAGCTGATTGCCCTGCATCCTCTTTCACCCTCGCGGGTCTCGACCAGCAAGGCACTTTCTGCAACTTCTAGGGCACATGGCTGCCTCCACAGCTGTAGTGCAAGGAGCAAGATTCCAGATGAGAGACATTCAGTTTCATTTGAGGGCCTATTGGTCCCAAAGGAGGGACCCCCTTACCAAATTGGTCCCAGTGACCCAACTCTGATTCTAGCTCTTCAGTGGTGGCAGGATCAGAGCAATCTAAGACAAGGGGTCCCCTTCATTCCCATTTCTCATTCCCTCACCCTCACCACGGATGCCTCCTTGCTGGGTGGGGGCGCGCACTTGGCGACCTTTCCACTCAGGGAGTGTGGTCCCCCAGGAATCTCTGCTCCACATCAACCTATTGGAACTCAGAGCTGTCTTTTAGCTCTTCAGGTTTTCTCAGCATCTGTCCAGAACAAATTAGTTCAGGTCAGGACAGACAATACCACAACAATGTGGTACATCAACAAGCAGGGGCACTCGGTCATCAGCCTTGTGCACGAAGCAATGAAGTTGTGGTCTCTGGCTTACTCCTGAACACCTCCCTAGTAGCAGTTCACCTTCCAGGGAAGGACAATGTCCAGCGGATGCCCTCAGCAGGATTTCTCAGGGTCATCACGAATGGTCTTTGAATCCCCTAGTGCTGGGGTCAGTGTTTGCCAGATGGGGCACTCCTCAGATAGATCTTTTCAGCCCCAGACAACCACCAACTTCCTCTGTTCTGTTGCAGGCCTCCAGTAATGGGCTCAGTCCCCTGGGCGCCTTTCTGTTGGATTGGGAGAGAAGTTCCTGTATGCCTTTCCCCCTTCCCCTTCTCTTCAGGATGTTAGTAAAATCAGATCCCAGCCCTGCAAAGTGATTCTGATTGCACCAGACTGGGCCAGGCAACCTGGTACCCACTGCTTCTGTCCCTGACAGTCCACCCTCCCTGGACCTTCCCAGGGTCCATAACCTGCTGACTTGTGCCCAGGGAGAGTTTATCCGGACCTCAATCCCTCCACCTCAAGGCTTGGCTCTTGAGGAGTTAGAATTGCTGATTTACACTTTCTCAAGGTGTCCTTGATATTTTAAAGGCCTCTAGGAAGCCTTCCACTAGGGCCACTTATAATTCCAAATGGAAGAGGTTCTCCATCTGGTGTTCTGGGAAGCAAATTGTCCCAGAATCTGCTGATTTGCCCATTTGCTGGACTACTTGGTCCATCTTAATTCCTTAGGCCTCAGGCCAGCTACCTTAAAGGTTCATCTGGCAGCTGTCTCTGCTTTTATATCAGCAGGAAAGCCTGCCTCCTTTCTTCTCACCCTGTGTTTTCCAAGTTTTTAAGGGGTTACTTCACACTAACCCTCCTTTTGGGACCCAGCCCTGCCTGGGACCTTAATGTTTGCATTGCTCAGTTAATGCAACCCCTTGAACCTCTGTCTTCAGCAGACCTTAAGTTCCTAACTTGGAAAACTGTTTTCCTAGTGGCCATCACTTCTGCCAGATGCATAAGTGAGTTACAAGCCCTGTCAGTGGAAAAGGATTTTATTTCTTTTCACAGAGATAAGGTAGTCCTCAGGACTAACAGAAAGTTTTTACCTAAAGTGGTTTCAGATTTCCATCTTAACAATCCATCTCCTTCCAGTATTTTCACTGAGCATTCTTCCTTGGGTGAGAGGAGATTGCACAGTTTGGACGTCAAAAGAGCTTTAAGCTACTATTTGGAATGCACCAAGGGCCACAGGTTCGTATCCCTCCAACTCTTCCTTACCTATGGCGAGGTTGGCAAAGGGAAACCTGCCACTAAGAGGACAATTGCCAGGTGGATTGTCTCTTGTATCCAATTTTGCTACCAAAAACTAGGTAGAGAACCCCCCTCAGGACTGAGGGCCCATTCCAACAGGGGTACAGCTGCATCTCTAGCGGCTGCTAGAGATATTCCCATTCTGGAAATCTGTCAAGCTGCTACCTGGAAAACAGTTCACACCTTTACCAAGCATTACTCCTGGATGTCCAGTCCAGGAGAGATGCTTCGGTTTGCACAACCGTGCTTCAGAGCCTATTTCCTAAGTAGGTTCTGGCCCTCCTCCATGGAGGTCTGCTGTGTAATCTGCTAATTGTCCTAATGGCAAGACTTCATGGTGTTTGAAGAAAAATTACTCACCTTAGTAATTGCTTTTCTTCTCATGGAGTCTTGCTATTATAACCCCCAACCTGCCCCTCTCAGAACTTCTACTTGGGTAAGGGTTGGCAAATTAGTGCAAGCACTGTGTCATGCCGTTATAGCTCTTTTTCCTTTTCCCTTTTCTTTAGGATTAGGAAAACTAGGTATTTCTGTTTTGGTTGTATGTTTGGCCCCCCTCCTGGACTTCTGTCTTTTGGGGAGGTGGGGCCTAATAGTGCTTGTTAGGGGTGATATTATTGTTGTTGTTGTTTCTGTTATTGTTATTCTACTAGTAGGTAGCCATTTGGCTAGTGTAGGGTTTTTTCCACACAGACTTTTGCTTAGTGTTGGCTCCGTAAAGATCTGACAGTTTCAGTTTGAAACTAGCCAGATAGAGCTTTCAGCAAAGCGCTCGCGCTTGGAACGCCAGTCAGCCTGGAGTTAACTCCTTCCTCTCCGGGGCAGTTCAAGCGCTGTGGCTAACTGCTAATTGTCATAATATAGCAAGACTCCATGAGAAGAAAAGCAATTACTAAGGCGAGTAATTTTTTCATCTCTCTCCAAACTGGACATTCTGCTCAACTCTTTCTGCTGTTTTGCCACTGCCCCCCCCACACACTCACCACTGCATCATCTACACCCCACTCTCCCTTGCCCCACTGTCCCACAGAAGAACCATCCACTGCATCTCCCTCATAGCGAAATACTGGTTCGGCTCCCTCCACCCCACCTCACTTCCCATCTGACACCAGCAAACTCCCTTGATTACCCTCTCCGACACAGGGACTTGTGCTCCTTTCACATCCCTCACCCACAAAATGTCTCTGGCAAAGCTGCCTTTTCGCATCATCTCCCCATACTCTGGAACAGCCTTCCCTCTGACCTGCACCAGGCCTCCTCTCTTTCAGCTATAAAAAAACTCCTCAGGCTCCTCCCCACTCCACCCTGATCTAATTGCCCAAACATCTCCCAGAACGCCCCTTAAGCCCGACCACCTTTAATGATAAATTTCCTGCAGCAGTCCTGAACACTGTTTCCATATACAGGCTGACTCCATTATGAATGATATAACTTTGTGTACTGTATGAAACATGGTTGTGTATACTGTGTCTTTTTAAAATTACCTTGTGAAACTCTTCTTACTTCTATGTACGCTCTGTACCCGGGTCACACCTGGAAACGAGCTTTGGATCAGTGTGCCTTTCCTGGTTATCAATTTTTAATAAATAAATAAATAAATAAAGGGAAAGGTGGGCATTTGAGGCAACCAAAAACCATGGTGCCTCTGCAAAAAGAAGGGAATTCCCCAGGTGCCCAAAAGGGAGGTTGGGGACAAGAAACATGATGAATGCTGGTATTGTCACCAGATATGCCGTCTGTCTGGGCAGTGTCCCAAGAAAGCCCAGAAGGTAAAAGGGCCTTTGCAATCAGAGACAATAGCCCACTGTATCACTGAGGCTCTCCCTGACAATATGAAGGGGGCACATTCATCCAGTCACGGTGAATGGGATACACACAAAAGGGCTAAGGGATACAGAAGCATCTCTTACCCTGGTGAAAGGGGATTTGTTGGGGGCTGAACAAATACTGCCAAATCAGTTTGTCTCTGTGAGGGATTACACAGAGGAAAGGAAAACTTATCCATTAGCTAGTGTTACCCTGGATTGGGGAAATGCAGGTGAAGGGGTAAGGAAGGTGGCTGTAGCTGAAAAACTCATAATGGATGTTATTGTGGGGAATGTTGTTCCACAGGGAGTGGATTGTGCTGTGACCAGGAGCCAAAAGAATAGAGGATCCTGTGATCTTCAGGACCCCCACAGAACTTCAGACAGGAGAGGTTGGGAGACAGGCCAGCCAACCTGTAGCTCTTGTAAATGAGGGTAATAACAGGGGGATGGAACGTCCCCTAGTGGCAGTTAACCCAACTGCTACTGAAGGTTGCTCTCAGGAGGGAGGGGTGACACATAGCCCAAGGGAGGGGGAAGGTTGTGATACCGAGTCCCCTACTGCCACAGCTATGGACCTCAGCCTGGGAACTGATGGGGGCATGCCCCATGCTCTGGGTAAGTTGGAAGACTTAGCAGCTGCACAACAGACAGACCATAGCTTAGAGAAGCTGAGGGCCTGTGCCGAGTCTGATGGGACACAGGGAGGTGACGGAAAGCATGGGTTGTATTGGGAAAATGGACTGTTATATACACAGGACATCAGGACAGAAGGAGGAGTGATGGGCAGGCAGCTTGTTGTTACCCAGGAGTATCATGGGTTATTGCTCAAGGTAGCTCATGATATTCCCATGTTCGGACATTTGTACATTGCTTGCATTATGCAGTGCTTAGCCCACAATTTCTATTGGCCCAATATTACCAAACAGGTGAAGGAATACTGCAAATCCTGTCACCGGTATCAGGAAATAGGGAAGGCCGGAAGCAAAGCCAAGGCTGCCCTGATTCCCATACTACTTATGGAGGAGCCATTCCAGAAAGTTGGAATGGATATTGTGGTTCCTTTGAATACCCCAAGTTCCTCAGGAAAAAGGTATATACATTGACAGTTGTTGATTATGCTACCCGCTATCCCAAAACCATTGCGCTGTCCTCCACTAAGGTGGACAAGGTGGCAGATGCTTTGCTGGGGATTTTTTCTTGTGTGGGGTTTCCACAGGAGGTTATCTCTGATTGAGGGGGTAACTTCATGTCGGACCTAATGAAGTGCTTGTGGGAGAAGTGTGGTGTCGTACAGAGGTGCACAACATCTTACCACCACAAGCCAATGGTCTCGTAGAGAGATTTAATGGGACCCTAAAAGCTATGCTTATGATATTTGCAGAACAACATGGGTGGGACTGGGAGAAATACCTGCCCCACCTGCTGTTTGCCTACAGGGAAGTGCCACAAGGGTCAACCAGGCTTTCACCATTCAAGTTCTTGTATGGACACAGGGTGAGGGGGCCCCTAAATTTAATATGAGAGGACTGGGAAGATAAGCATGCCACCCAGGGGACTCCCATAGTGGAGTATGTGTTAAAATTCAGAGAGACACTGAAGGAGCTTATGGGCATGGCCCAGAGCAACCTGGCAGCTACCCAGCAAAATCAAAAGACCTGGTACAATTGTGGAACCAGAGCTCGGTCATATGGGACAAGACAGGAGGTAATGGTTCTGATCCCATTCTGAAAGAACAAGCTGCAAGCTGAGTGGGCAAGGCCATATAAGGTAGTCCAGCAGGAAAACAATGTTAATTACATTGTAGAGTTACCTGACTGAAAACACACTCACAGGATGTATCATGGGAACTTGATGAAGCCATATTTTAATAGGGCTGACATTGTACTTGCGGTTTGCAGTTCTGGAGAGGAGCTAGGTGGGGAAGACCCCCTTCTTGACTTGTTAGCCGAAAGCAAGCAGGCGTCTTCTGTGGAGACCATCACGCTATCACTCCAGTTGACAGCTGGACAGGCCCACGAATTGAGTACCCCTTTGTGAGACTTTTCCCCTTTATTTATGGCAAAGCCAGGAAGGACACTGCTAGCGATGCACGACATAGACAAGGGGACCCAAGCACCTAATCATAGAACAGCTTACCAGGTGTCAGAGACAGTCCTCAAGGACATTAGGAGGGAGATGGGGGAGATGCTGGATCTAGGGGTGATCCAGAAATCCCACAGCCCCTGGGCCTCACCTGTAGTCCTTGTACCAAAACCGGATGGGACTACGTGGTTCTGCATTGTTTTTCGTGGGCTTAACTCACTCAGCCCCATAGCGCATATGTGCATCATTGGGAAAATTCCTCTAGTCCTCATAGCGCATATGTGCATCAGGTATTCACTTCATCTCATCCCCAGAGTGCATATGTGCGTCATGCACTTCTTATGCACTTTTAATGCTACTAACATGTGTGACCACTCATTTTAAAGATTTTTTTATTGTGAGCAAACTTTGTGCTGTAAGTTTTGTGGTGGGAGTTATACATTTTTAGTTATTTATACTCCAAGTCGGAGTGTTACCATTTTAGTTCTGAACATTCTAACTGCTCAGGAAAACAGCCATTTTTACACAGGAATACAACACTCACTCAAGATTCCATTCTAGAGCTGAGTGAGTTGATGCCATCATGAAATCTGATGCCCACCCAATGCCATGCACAGATGAACTGCTTGACAATTTGGGAGGGGTGACATACTTGACTACAGTAGACCTGATAAAGGGGTACTGGCAGGTGGAACTGACAGGGCTAGGCAAAGGTCAGCATTCATTACCCCAGTCGGCCTGCTTGAATTCAAGGTCATGCCCTTTGGGATAAAGAATGCCCCTGCTACAGTCCAGTGGTTAGTAAATCAGGTGTTACAGGATATGGAAGACTTTGCAGTTGCCTACCTGAATGATATTGCTGTCTTCAGTAATAGGTGTGAGAAACACCTGGTACACCTGAGGGAGGTGTTGGGCCGAATAAGGCTGCAGGTCTGACTATTAAGGCAGAAAACTGTCAGGTGGCCATGGCAGAGGTCACTCATTTGGGACATGTGGTGGGGCGAGGCCAACTCTGCCCAAACCAAACAAAAATAGAGGCTATTGTGTCATGCCCTGCACCTGAAACCCAGAGTCAGGTCAGGAGTTTTCTTGGGACAGCAGGGTATTATAAAAAATATGTTCCCAACTACAGCTCCCTGGCCACTCCTTTATCTGTGTTGCTGACAAAGAATAAGGCTAAGAAGGTAAAATGGGATGCAGACTGTAAGCAGGCCTTCACGCAGTCAAAAACCTCACTGTGCAGGGCCCCAGTGCTGGCTAGCCCAGACTACAACAGGCCATTTGTGGTACAGACAGATGCCTCAGCTGTGGGAATGGGGCAGTCCTCAGCCAAGTATCCAATTGGGGAGAGAGCACCCCAGTGTATACTTAAGCAAGAAGCTGCTTCCACTGGAACAAAGCTTATTCAACTGTAGAGAAGGAATGTCTCGCCTTAGCTTGATCATTAAAAAAATTGGAACCATAACTTTAAGGGAGGCATTTTACTAGATTTACTGGATTTAGTGGATGAAAACAGGACAAAAGAAGGCACAAGGCCCATCTGGATTGTCCTCCTACAACAGTGGGATATTAAACAGATTATTAAGCAAGTAACCATGAATCAAGACTAAATTTAAAGGAATCAAAGTTATCTGCCTCTACAATGGTGTGAGGCAGGGAGTTCCAGCATTTTACTGCTCTTATATTGAAGAAATTATCATATTTTTTATTAGCCCACTCAATTTTTGGTTGCTTGATGTGTAGTCTTCCCACAATTCTCTTGTTGGCTGGTGATAGCCCACATATGTTGAGCAGCATAGGATTATGAACTAGCTTGTACATAAGTAGCAAATTGCCCCTTTGCCTTCTCACTGATAATGGATAAAGCTTTATCTCCCTAAGTCTAGTATCATAGCATTTATTTCTTAGTCTGGAGATGGATTTAGTTAATCTCCTTTGAACTCGCTCAAGACAATTTATATCAGTTTTGAGGTAGGGGCTCCAAAAAGGAGAGCCATAGTCCAAGTGCGGTCTGATGTAAGCTCTATACAAAGGTACTAAGTAATGTTCTGATTTGCTAATAAAGGTTTTTTTGATCTGTCTCATAATTATGTTAGCTGTTCGGACTACTTTGCTACAGTGGTCGCAGGATGACAGTTTATTATTAACCCAAATACCAAGATCTCTTTCACAGTTTGATGATTCCAGCTCTTGCCTGTTTACGTAATATTTGTGAAATGGGTTGTTCCTACCAAAGTGTAAAATCTTACATTTATCTGTGTTAAAGAACATTGAGTTTTCTTTGGTCCATTGCTCAATGGAATATAAATCTTGTTCAAGAAGTTTGATATTGACTAGGGTATCAACTCTACCATCAAGTTTTGTGTCGTCTGCAAACTTTGATAGGTAATTATTAGAATTGATGTCCATATCATAGATGAAGTGATTAAACAGGACTGGTCCCAACATGGAACCCTGGGGGGACTCCACTCGTGACAGTACCAGAAAAAGAAACTACTCCATTAATTCTAACAGATTTTGTACGATTAAATAACCATTGAGATATCCAGTTAACTAACTGAGAAGAAATTCTCAAGTTGTGAAGTTTATTGATTAGCAAGGAGTGTGACACACGATCAAATGCCTTACTTAAAACAAACAATAGTACATCTGCCGGAATATTGTTATCCATTAACTTAGTAATCTTATGACCGAATGATATGAGATTAGTTGTACACGAAAAACCAGATTTAAAACCATGTTGAGATTTGTCATGAATATCAAGTTGTTCCAGTGTGTTCTCCAGTCTACATTTAGTTAAGCATTCCATAGCTTTTCCCCAAGATGAAAGTCAGACTAATCAGTCGATAGTTCTGGACATTGGACTTTATATATAAATAGGTGTGACTTAACCCCTTTTTATAAATAGGTGTGATTAATTTTTGGATCCAAATGGACCACAACCCTTGAATATGGTTGGGCCAAATGGGAAAAACAAATGGGAAACTTCTGAGATGGAATATTATCTTGCAGGCTTATGACATGGAGATTTTGCATAGGCCTGGATCCAAGAATGGGAACACAGGTGGCATATTGTGCATACTGGATCTATAACAGAACTGAGAAGAACTGCCTCCAAGAGGGGTGTGTTCCCCGAGGTTCTGTTTTAGGAGGGAGGAATGTGGCATGACAGGCCTATATCCATTTATGTAGGTTCATATTGTACATGCTGTAATGCACTTTAGAATGAAGACACTGTCTCTTTAAAAGGCTTTAGGAATGAAATTACAAAAAAGCCTTAATTGTTCTAATGGCTAGCTTGGATCTGGTACATGTCTCAAGATAAGGGAGACAGGTATATAGCCCAGGAAGGCATAAAATATCCCACTGTGGCTTTCCATGACAGGGAAAGGTAATGTAGTGACCTAGGGGTCAGAGATCAAGCCAGATGCATGGACCAGATGTCACTGGTGTTGAGATAAAACCTGATATGGAACCACAGTGACACCTACAGGGAAAGGTAAACTGTTGCATCCTAATATCTGTATTGTCTTGGAATCATTAACCTCACCCCAGAGAAAAAAAATAAGCAGGGTGCGTCCTAAAATGACCCTCAAGTATATTATCAGACACACACTTTGAATGCAGGGCAGTTAAAAACAGTTTAGCTGGAAGTGAGATAGTCTGTCCCAGCTGGCATATACTTGTGGACCGGAAGTATATGTGTAGGCCTTGATAAATCTCTAAAACCAGACCAGAGTGTGTAGAAGTTTGACTTCTCACATACTGAACAGAAAATTCTAATTTTAAGTCAGAATTTTGGAAACCAAGACTTTGCACCAAGGAAGTGCCTGGATACTTTTTTAAAAAAGGACATTTCAGAGATCTGACTTGGAACACACACTTGCTCAACAACTGTTGCTTAAGGACTCATCTCTACAGGAACATTTGAAATCTTGTCTGAACTCTAACATCAAAACAAGGTACTGTATAATTTAGAATACAGTATCTAGTGTTTTCTGTAAATCATCCGGTTTTAATTTTGTTATTGTCTGCATTTCAAAGTTCTTCCAACCTGTAGACTTTTTGGACTGCTTTTATGTTAAATGAACTTTTATGATTTTCTTATCAACTCTGCCTGGGGTCTGATTGTGTGATTTAACATTTTGAACAGAAGGGTTTGAAAAGACTATGTGCCTGACAAGATAGAACCGCTCTGCTATTGTATAAAACTACTTAGGCAAGACATAGCCAGTGGCTGTGGTGGGATTCAAATACTAAAAGCAGTGCAGAGTCAAGGGAACTCAAAACTACAGAATCCACCCTCTCACTGGGAAATGGAAGGCTGGTAAGTCTTCTGGAAACCCTTACTCCTGCTCACGAGTTCTTAAAATGGGGGATCCTTTCTGCAAACAGGAGGTCCTACTGGGCTGCCATAGGGTTGGGGGCCAGGGGCTCGTGACACCTTGCACATGTACCAACAGCATATTTTCTTCCCCTATATAAATCCCTCCCAACACCTACAGCAAGCCCCCAGAGACTCCTTTTCTTGCTGGATGGGAGAGGCAGGATGTTTTGTAATCAACCACCACATCCAGTATCACTCTGGACCATTACAGAAGGTGCTTTGGTAGCAAGGATGCTACAACCCTACCCCTGGAGCCAGTAAGCAAAGGCCTTACAGTACTCCTGAGGCTCCAATAGTCTAGTGTGGTGTGATAGGTCTGTGGTGCAAACTTAGGTCACCTTCAGTCAGCCACATAGGAAACCTTGTCCCAGTGCTTCACAGCACATCCCGTAACTTCATGGTAGCCTACCACAGCAAATGGGAGGAATGGACAACAAAAAACAACCACTCAGAGAGCTAGACTGGCCCTCCTCTCCTGTGGAAAGAAAACAATCTCTAGGAGGCATCTATTTCATGCACAGATATCACAATCAGCTGTCAAACTGAATAATGAGCTACTTAACCTGAGGTAGGTTTAAAGAGTTTATTCCTGTCACTACAGTACTCTGTGAAAAACAAGCCAGACTAAGGAGGACCAAGCAATCTAAAGAAATGGGCGATATATACCAAGTGACCGGCATATGGCACAGGCAGTGCTACCAATGTGTACACCTTATTACCTCATTGGTTGAAAGGTTTTGACTCCTTGTTAGAAGAATGATCAGGAGGTGACCCAGTGAGCTTATTATTCTGAAGACAAGTGGATTCCACAGGCCCCTTGGTGAAGGGTGCTCAGTGAAGGCTTTAAATCCCTTGTGAAGGGAACCACATAGCAATGGTCACAACATGGAAGGGAAGGATCAAACCATGTTGGGTGGTTCCAGACAGTCATGGTTGGGTCTGTAATTGTCTTATTGATCGGGCAGGCCAAAAAGAAAAGAGTTTTTATTTGATAAAACTCCCTTATGCTGGAACTCCTTCAGAGGAATGTTAAGCATGTTGGATATATGTCAGAAGGGATGGAAGAACAACTCTATATCCTCAAGAGGGGACACCAAAGGGTGTGTAGAATGTCAAGGCTATGCCGTGGTTCAATGGGCAGAGCAACAAATCACACTCTCAATCAGGCCTTAAAAGACTGCTCCTCCTGGTCAATCCAGGATTTTTCTTTCGTTGCCCCACCATCCTCCCCTCCTCCTCCAGTGGCTCATCTCTCTTTTCCGTGGGCTCCTTACTAAGCTACCTTTAGCCAAAGGAATCAGTTCTGCGGCACCTATAGGGGTGGATCCCTCCTTTAGGGTTCCTTGCATCATACCCCCATAAGGTGATATATCCCTCGGATAGAGAGGCGAACAGCCACAATGTATCTGAGTCGCACAAGCATACATCATACCAAGTTGCGTAAGCACATTGAACTATGGGCATCATACTCCTTGCAGGATAAGTCATCCATGTCACTATACTTTTGCTGCAGCTAGTGAGAGGTTTCAGTGTTTTGGGGTGTATTTGTTTTAAGGCAGGATGTGCATAGGGAAGTGTGTGAGTAATATGCAGCTCTCCTACTGTGCCAATGAGCTCTGCCAGTTGTGTCTCCTGAAGAGGCTACAGCTTCCACATGCAGCTTATAAATGCCGTAGTTGCCTAGGCATCCCCAGGAGATGCAGGGGTGGGCTTGGCAGCTGGGGAGTGGGTGAGAAGGAAGAACAGATCAAGAGAGTAGAGGAGAGAAGGAACCCTGACCAGAAGTTTCGATAAGATAGGGATAGTCCCTCATTTACTCTGCCAGAGACTCCTCTCTGGAAAGGAAGCTGTACCAGGCGGTCCTACACCTTCCCTCAGAGTGATTGTCTGTAATGCTAGGTCTGTCAGGAATAAGACAGCAGTAATGAGAGATTTTGTTGCTGATTCCTTGGCTGACCTAATGTACATCATGGAAATGTGGCTCTGGAATGACTTTTGGAACAGTATTCCATGATACATCACCCTTAATGGAAGAGTAGGAGTGACAGGCTGGCAATTTGTTTTACATCTGAGCTGGGATTCCCAGTATTCCCAGTGGGGGTGGATGGGTCATTTGAATGTGTGGCAGTTGGGGGCAGTAGCAGTATCAAGTTTATTTGATCTACTTTAAAATGAACAGTGATTGCAAGATGTGTATCTACAAAATGGAGAAACAATAATACAATAGAAAAACATAAGAAATTACATTACAAAACAGCTGCAAATACAATTTTCTTATTACACAATATAATTCCTATTTGGACAGATGATGGAATTACTTTAAGTCCCTTCAAACATTTGGTATCAATTTCAAGAAATGTTCACACCTTACTGCTAATCCTATATCTTACCTAAAAACAACATACTCAAATTGTTTCTTTGGAGAATCTAGAGATGTTGCCAAGAAACTGTCTAACATTTTATCCTTTGTTTATGGTTCCTGGCTTGGGTAGAATAGAGCAACATGAATCATATATTCAGGGACTCCCTGTCTGCATTCATACGGTGTGGATTGAGGTCCATGAGAAGAACCAGAATATCTTGATTTCAATGCATTGGAGTCAAAACACTGGAATCTGAACTTACTAAAGGATTTTATCAGTTGAGGATCAATAAGCTGAGTTAAATATGGTCCCAGTTTATGAATTTTCTTGTGCTTTGCCAAACATGGGCTGAATTACGTTTTCACCAAACAGTCAATGTTTTTGGGGGACATATTCAGAGCCGGCTGGATGCGCGCATAAAATGATGTGCTGCATAAAATAAATGGGCTGGCCAGCTCTGGTGTAATATTCAAACAGACTGCGCAATCTGTTTGAATACAGGACCCTGGATGCACGACATGCAGCAAGCAGTCGGCATGTGTAGGGCAGCGCATCCAGGGTGCGGGGCTGAAGACCGCCCATAGGAGAATGCATGGTGCATACTGGGATGTGCCGTGGCCCCCATGGGCGATATTCAACCCAAACATGCAAATGAGCTCATTGGGCATGCAGGGCGCAAAAGGCTCATTTGCATGCCCATTATGGTCTCGTTTGCATGGCTGTGCCTGATGGAATGATCCGGGCCAGCCCCACCCAGCCCCAGTCCTTAAAGCCAACAGTAACATATATCCCTGGTAGTGCAGTGGACCACTCTAGCCCCAATTCATGTCTTCATCAATACAATAAATCCCTGTTGGTGACACAGTGTCCTTCCCCAGCTCCAATCACTCTTAAAATAAGAAAAGGCTGTCCAATCCCTTTTCCCTAGTGTAGTGACCCACCTTCCCAGCCCTGATCTCTCTTAAAATAAGAATAGACTCCCTGATCCCTTTTCCACCAATGGGGTTGTTGTTGATAGATGAGGACAAGGATTGGGCTAGAGATGGGGGACACTACACCATGGAAAAGGGATCGGGGAGTGTATTCTTATTTTAGGAGAGATAGGGGCTGGGGAGTGGGTACACTACACTATGGAAAAGGAATAGGGGAGTATATTCTTATTTTAAGAGAGATTGGGGCTGGTGAGGGGAACACTACACTATGGAAAAGGGGATCAATGTTTATGTTTCTTTACAAAGTGATCAGGGCTGGGAAGGGAGACTGTGTACCTGGCCCTGGACTATGTGCAGGGCACCAACCTGCCCCGCACATGGTTAAAGTAGGGTTTCAAAAATGTAACTATGCACTGGCACAGCCAGCCATAGCTACGCTTGGGGTGGGGGTTCAGTATTGTGATGCATGGCATATGAATGAGGGACCCCTCATTTGCATAGGTGCATCACAATATTGTGTGTGGCAGTGTAGTCGGGGGTGTGTGGCGCATCAGTGGCCTTTGAATATGGCCACGCCCCTTACAGCCCATGCATGTCCAGAGATGCACGCTGCATCTAGGGATGGTGCATACATCTCTTCTGAAAATGGGGCCCTTTTTGTTTATCTGTGGCTGTTAACCTCTTTTTAGGAAAGGAATATAAGTTGAAGTAATACTAATACCCAGTGACTCTAGCAGACACAATGAGAGCAAATCTGCTCTCTTAGTAATTGATCTCAGTAGGGCAGACCATCCTGAATTAACTCCCATGTCCTGGAATTGTAAGAGTTCTTACTGAATTAGATAAGGAATATGAGTTGGGGATATTACTAAGGTGCCAGCAAGAAAACTTTCTTACATGAGCATCAGCTTCTATATGTACTTGTCTTAATTCATCTCTCACAACACATGCTGGGATACCTCAAGGAAGGGCCAAGACGCTTTTCCAAAATGTTACTATCGTTTTATTCATGACGTTAGGTTTAGAATAACCCCATTTCTAACCCCAGGAATCCACTAATATTATTACTCTTTACAGTGCCCCTTTAAATCAGCACTGCCCTGGAGCCAAATAGAATGCTATGCTAATTATGGAATGTTTAGCGCATGCATTCATTTTCCAATTGCCCTATTCTAACTGCCTGTGTTCTACCTCAGATTTTCTGTCTCCGCTGCAAAGTTCAGACGCCCTGGAGATCTCTCTATCAAGATCATCTAAACTGTGCATAAGAACAAAAGAAACTTAAGTATTTTGTCTTATTTTTTCCTTACTGCCTTATTCTTATTGAGTTTTAGCAATTTTACCTCATTTATAAGTTGTTTAGTTTTTTATTGGTACTTAGCAGTTCCTTTAAACCATGGGAACAGCTTAAGTGCTTTAGTAAATTCAAAAAACTCCAGTTAAGTTTCGAGCATTTTTTCTTTAAAAAGCGTTTAAAATTTACTAATTTGAACCGAGGTGTTCCGGTTCTCTTTAGCGTTCTCGGTTCCTGAACCGATCGGAACTGCGGTTCTGTTTAAAAATTGTCGGTTTCTGAACCGATCGCTTTTTCACTGAAACTGACCACTAAATCTTTAATATTTCCATATTTTAGTGGTTTCTGAGTCCTGTTTTCTTACAATGTCGGATAAACCTAAAAAGAACACAGGACCTACAGGTTTTAAGAATTGTGTTAAATGTGCAGAGGTTTTTGCTAGAGCTGACAAACATTGATCTGTGTCTGCTCCATCTTGGTGTAAAGCATTTCAGTGAAGATTGTGAGATTTGCAAGTCTTTCCCTGAAAAAACTGTGGAGAAGCACAGGGAGAGACTTAAAAGAAGGCTTGAAGAGGGGTCCCTGGGCTCTGACCAGTCCACCCCCTCAAAAAATGTGGCAATTCCTTCTAGAGCCTCAAAATCCACCCCTGATATGGGTGAGGGCTCTAGTAAGAGAGGCAATCAGCCGGCTGACTCTCCGGTGCCTGCCAAGAGACTTAAAAAAGTAAGCACACTGACACCCCAGCTGAAACGCCTCAAGGGATCCCTCAGGTGCCATTACATACTCCCTCTCCTGCTGATATTTCACAAGCCCTGGCTTTGTTACAGGTGCTGCAGGGCTTGCTCCCTGCCCAGCAACCTGTAACTGCTCCACCTGATAAAGCTACTGCCACCCCTCTGGTGTCTGTTTCCACTGTGGCTGGTGAGGTTGATGATGATGAGGAGGAGGAAGGAATAGAGCCTGAGGTGTCACTGGAGCAAGACTTTGGTTCCCCCCCCAGGCCTTCAGAGGATTTTTCCTCCCATTTTTCTTTCATTAAGAAAATGGTGGAAACACTGGACCTCCAGACAATTGATGAGGTACAGGATGAAGAAGAGGTTCAATATATGGAACTAATGGGGCTAACACCCTCAAAACGACTTCTCCTTCCTCTTTATAAATTTTTCAGAAAAGATATTCTGGAAATATTAAAGGCTCCTCAGACTGTCACACCTATTGATAAAAAATGTGACAAAAAGTACCAACTGGAAAGATCTGGTGCTGACTTTTTATTCAGCCATCCTGATCATCAGGGCATTGTGCAGCAGGCAGCCTGTGAGAAGGTCAAAAACCCCTTGTCTTCTCATCCACCTGAAAAAGATTCCAGAAAGGTGGACAGTATGGCTAAGAGGGGGTATCTATCAGCATCCCTTGCTATCAGACAAGCCTCTTATCAGGCCTATGCTGCCCTTTACTAAAAGGCTTTATGGCAGTCTGTGGTGGATAATGCAGAAGCAAATCCTTCTCTCACTGTTTCTGAATTGCTAGAGACAGCCAAATTGGGTTTGGAGGCTTCCAAATACCAATTCCAGATGGCAGCAGATACAAATGACACTGCTGCCAGATGGTTGGCTGGTACTATAGTCATGAGAAGGTTTGCCTGACTGAGGGCTACTAACCTCACCCAGGACACTCAAACCAAAGCAATGGATTTCCCAGTTGAGGGCCATTCACTTTTTGGTGCACAAACTGAAGCCTACATGAAGAATACAAATCTGCTTTCAGAAGTAATTCCACCAGGGACAACACTTCTCCCTCTACATCTTTTTCTAGGGGAGGCAGGGGCAGGTCTACATTTAGAAAACCTTTATTTCAGGTGCAGGCTGCTCTGCAGATACAGTACCAACACCAGTAGATGGGTTTTTACAGGGCCAGGGGCAGAAGGGGCTCCCGCAGAGGGTTCCATGCTACCCAACCTCAGCAACAGCAAAAGCAAAATCCCTGACTCTTCCCTTCAGGCTGCCTCTCCACATCCAGTAGGGGGCAGACTTTCCCTCTATCTCCAGAACTGATCAAAAATAACATCAGACAGGTGGGTCCTGGAAATAGTGGGTCAAGGTCTCTCCCTTTGTTTCAAGTCCCTTCCCCCTCTAAGGGTAAAACATTTTGCATCAGTCCCTCCCTCACAAAGAGCACTGCTGGAGCAGGAGGCAAAACACTTACTACTGTTAAAAGTAGTCCAGCCTGTTCCACTCGACCAAAGAGGGCAAGGGTTCTACTCCAGGTATTTCCTAACAACAAAAAAGACTGGAGAGTGGCGGCCTATACTAGACCTCAGAAGCCTAAACAAGTATTTGGTCAAACCCAAATTCAAAATGGTCACAATGGCAATAAATCTGCCAACACTACGAAAAAGGGACTGGTTGGTCTCCCTGGATTTAAAAGATGCATATTTTCACATCCCTGTCAGAGAAAAACACGGAAGATATCTCAGGTTCTCTCTACCTTCAGGCCACTACCAGTTCTCAACACTTCCTTTCAGCCTTACCTCTGCACCAAGGGTATTCACAAAGTGCATAGCAGTAGTAGTGGCACGTCTCAGAAAACTGGGTGTCGTAGTTTTTCCATATCTGGATGACTGGTTGATTGTGGGAAAATCCCAACAACAAGTGTCAGAACACTTACTATTAGCTCAAAGTGTTCTCTCCACCCTGGGGTTTCTTCTAAATGTCAAGAAATCTGTGCTCACCCCAGTCCAAGTATTTCAGTTCATAGGGGCAGAACTCAATACAATTCTGGGGAAGACCTTCCTACCTTTGGAAATGACACAGGCTATTCAGCTTCTGGCAAGTTCATTGTCCTGGGCAGGCCAAAACCAGCTTCTCAGTTTTTACAGCTACTAGGCCACATGGCTGCAGCAACAACCACAGTCATGGGCGCCAGATTCCAAATGAGGGATATTCAGTTTCGCCTCAGGGCCCATTGGTCCCAGAGACAGATCCACTTTCAAACTAATTCCTGTGACAAAAACTCTTCTACAGGCCCTCCAGTGGTGGAAGGATCCAGACAATCTAAGGGATGGGGTGCCTTTCCTACAAGAGCCCCTCTCCTTGGTGCTCACAACAGATGCCTCCCTCCTAGGATGGGGTGCCCACTTAGGGGACCACACATTTCACGGCTCCTGGAGCAGTGCAGAGTCACTTCTGCACATAAATCTTTTAGAGTTAAGAGTAGTGTACCTAGCCATTCAGGCTTTCATTCATCTTATAAAGCGAAAAGTGGTTCAGGTCAGAACAGACAATACCACTACAATGTACTACATCAACAAACAAGGAGGGACAAGATCTGGAACCATTTTGGAAGTGAAAAACTTTGGTCCATGTGTTCGAATATAAATTCCCTGCAATATGAAATAATTATGGGTATATTTGCAATTACAGCAATTTCTGTCATAATAGAGAATGTGATGAAGAACCAATAGTGAAAGTCAAATCAATAAATGTAGCATATACCCATTGCTTATATATTTTGGTATATTTAAAGTGATTTAAAGTAAAGCAATTGTCAACAATAGAGTATCCTAGTCTGCAGCATGCCTGTAAAGTGACAAGTATATTCTGATCAGAAATCCATTTCTCAAGTTTTTTAAAACAATTTTAGCAGATATTTTCACAGAGATATCTATTAAACTAATAAGTTTTGCAAATATTTTCACAGAGATGCCTATTAAACTAATATCGCAGTAAGAGGCAGGATTACCATGTCTCCTATTTTATGAGTTAGTATAATAATATTCCCTTTCCAAGGATCTGGGATGAAGTTTTGCAACAGACATGAGTTAAAAAATGTGTTAATAAAGTTGTCCACCAGTTAACGTTCATGACATAAACATCATCAGGGACTTATAATAATCATCTAAAATTATTTTCATTCATCAGAAATGGATACACCATTAAGTCAGAGACTCATTTACAGTGGCTTCCATTGGATAATTTCCAAATGTGTCCCGGGAGCACAGGGTGGTTAAGTGAATTGCTCCTGGTCACATAATATGCAATTGGAAGTTGTGAGAATCAAACCCAGGTCTGCTGAATGCTGAGAGCTCATTCACGGCTCGTTACTCTAACCTCTAGGCTATACTGCCAGACTGTTTGGTCATTGCCTAGGGCTTTCCTTCATTTTGTAGAGCATATTGCATATTCTTCCTCTTCTAAAGAAATGGAATAGATGGGTCCAACTGTTAAAGGGACACTGTCAACCTCCGTACGCCTCAGAGTATCTCTAGTTTAACCAGCTGTGGTCAGAGCCGATATGGCTGTGGAGAGCTTTTGGGATGCTTTTATCCATTATTTCTAATTAATTTGCACAAAGCAGATCTGCTGAGAGGCAGTTTCAATGTGGTCTTCCTTTTATACATTTTTACAATGTGTTTTCCTAGAATATGCCTGCTGATTGCTATATGTTTAGCCTGGATAGTTCACAGAAGACACGGCATCTTATTTTCAGTGGGGCTCTACATCTACACAATATTGTGCTGCTTTGCGTAAAATCAGAACACACTGAAAACAATATTTTACATCTGGACTAGGCTACCCTGAATAAATACATTACAAAAATGGTAAAATCATGACCCCACTGAAAACAAGATATTACATCCAATCTGGGACTTCCTGAGTAAATACGGTGCAAAAATGTGTAAAATGAAGATCACAATGAGATGTAGCATCTCCCCAACACTATCCAGGATACAAAATGTAGGATAAGAAATATTTAAAGAGCTAGTGGAGCCAAAACAGGCATGTCACAGTGGGCTGTTTCTACCTTGAGAAGCCCTTTTTCTTTGTAAGTCTGTTGTGCAACAGCATCTCTGTTGTTTTTCTATCCTTTGCTATTCTTTTTGTTTTGCAGGTTTACCACCTGCAAACATGTGTTCAAAAATCTTTCTCTCTTTCTCTTCCTTTCCAGGCTTGCTCAGATATTAATATGCCCTACTGACCCCTCCCCCCCGTCTGGTAATAAAGTTACGTTGTAGAGATAATGAAGTGCCTCTGGATATATGATAGTTTCGTGCTAATGTGCTACTGTGCCTTATATTTCTATGATGCCCTGATTAAATACAAACAATGTAAATGTAAATATAAATGAAGCAGAGAATAAGGAGGTAACAAGAAAATGCCTATGTTTGGATGTAGCTACCCCTGATGTCCAAAGAAGTGTACGCTTTTCTTTTATGTAGAAATGTAATACAATAAGGGTAGGTAAATATCCAAGTAACAACCGACACAAGGGAAAGTCAAGTGGAGTTGGTATATCACTGGAATGTTTAGTTATAGAAAACTGTGGATGTACTGATAATTTTCCCAGGTCTACTGGAAAGCCATGTCCCTCAATTGCTGCAGTGGAAACTTTTGCTGAAAAAAGCACATAAATGTGTCCTTACCAGAAGAAGCCCCTCCAAGTCCAGAACTGACTTGCATTTAAGGTAAGTAGTTGCAGTGATGTTTAATTTTTCTGTCCTAATATGCAGCGAGTATGTATGCACGCACCCTTCTCTGTCCCGCTTGCAAGTCTTTCAAGGTCCACAAAAATGTGCCCAAACAAACAAATAAAAAAGTTTGTGTTGTGCTTACTTTGACCAAAGACTTGCGGATGAAGGAACTTCAAGCTGTCTTGTAAAACAATGTGTCTAACATTTATATAAGAGATGCGGAGTTGGCTGCTGGAAGACGGCCAAAGTCCGCCTCTTCGCCACTCTGTACCTTGGTCCTGTAGCCCTTTCTGACCCACTTGATAAGAGCTGCTTCAGTGTGAAAAATAATGAAGTTACAGGGAGGACAGAAAAAATGCACATGGGACAAAAATATAGAGGAATTGAAATGTATTGGTGTTTTTTTTTTTGTTTCCTTATACGGTAAGTCCCCTGACATGGAACAGAGTGCTCCTGTATTAAAAGAATATTGTACTCTAGTTATTCTACAAAACATAGTTTCACAATGTTTCTTGGATTTTTATTTAATGTTTTAAGTTGCTGAAGAAGTATTAAGGTATATTCTTACTAAACAAAAACCCCAAGGAGCTGCATAAGCTGTAGCTTCTCTTTGATAGGAGGTCCTGCACAGTCGCCATTCAGTATTATTCTAAGAGCTGGCTGGCCCTGTCATCACCCTTCTTATTCACTGAATGACTCTGTGGGAGGAGCCTCACCTATGTTTAGATTTCAATTCATAAATTAATTAATTCTTTCAGGTATTGCAAGCCCAGAATGTTGGTTTTGCTGTTTAGCAACAGTATTACAGTTTGGGTATCAAAACAAAGTGTTTTCTAAAGAAATAAAATGTCTAATGAGAAATGGGAGGAGTCTAACATGGTCACCTGTTGGACAACAGGTATATAAGGACTGCAACCTGAAAGTGAGTCAGATTCATTGTGTGGTCAGAGCTGTATTGACCTAGGTTTGCTTTCGTTCTCAAACCTTATGCTTCAGGTGGGTTATACTCCCCGCATGTGTAACTCTAGCATTCATTCTAGAGTAGCGTATTTGTCATTTGCAAAACAGTGCCTGTAACTGTTGATTCTGTTTATTATTACCTTTGGTTTTATTTTTTTGTATCCAGTTCGCTTTTATTTATTTCTGTTTGTAAATAAAAATATGCTTGGTGTTAAGATCTTTCGCAACCTGACTATCATGTGTGAGTCCTTCAATCCCACTACCTCACACATGGTGTCAGAAATGGGTTAGTTGGAGTACCTGAAGAAAGTAAAAATGCTCCAACAAGGATATCAGCTGATATCTGAGGGGACACTACATGCAGCCAGTGAAGACGGTGGACTCAGTGACAAGACCCAAGGGCGTCCTAACCAGGACCATGGCAGAGAAGTATGGGGAGCAACTACTTCCAGGTCTTGAGGACAAGAAAACAGCCAGAACCAAAGAAGAACTGGAGGAGGAGGGTGAGGAGGTTGAGGAGGAGGACCCTTCCGAGACAGACCCTCCTAGGGACTTGCAGGAACTCTTAAGATGGCTATGTGCTAAACAAATAGCCATGGACAAAGAGAGAGAGAAAGGGACCAACACAGAAATGAGCAGAGGTGGTCCAATACTCTGCGGGCTATCCAGGCTATGGGAACCCCTCATAGTCCTTAAACCACGGATAACCCGAAGGACATTAAAATGACTAAGTTAAGTGAATCCGATGCTATTGAGACGTACTTAACAACATTCGAAAGAGTGGCGAGAGCATGCAGATGGCCGAGGGAGTAATGGGTGATTTGGCTAGTGCCCTACCTGACTAGGAAGGCCCAGCTCATCTACAGTAATATAGACAGCTGCCAGACAGAAAATTATGACTCAATGAGGCAGGAAATACTTCAGAGGTATGGCATTAGCATAGAGACATACCATCAACGGTTTCGGACATTCTGGTTTCATACCTCAGATGCCCCCCAGGAAGTGTTTGTGAGACTGAAAGAACAACTGTATGATACAAGTGGCTGCAACCTGGCTTGAAGACTTTAGAGCAAGTTGTGGAGACTATTGTGTTAGAACAATTCATCAGAGTGCTTCTTCAGGATGTGCAGGTGTGGGTGAGGGAACACCACCCCGAAACAGCAAAGAAGGCCATCATACTAGCCAAGGACTGCCTAATGGCACTCCCGAACAGACAGAAGGGACATTCGGGGACAGGTGCTACCTCACCCATGGTAAGAAACTCTCCTACCACTACTTCTGCTTCAGGGTGTAATAAGAACTTTAGGTCTGGGACACCATATAACCCAGCATCATCTGTGGGGAGTGCCAGGGGAAAGGGCATATTGCTAGATTTTGCCCAAAGAAGAAACTGGAATCTACACATCTAGCCCTAGCTAACTGGGAACAATATCTCATACCTGTGAAAGTTGGGGACAAGGAGGTGACAGGGCTCATAGACTCTGGTAGCAGGCAGACCCTGGTAAAAGCTGACCTAGTGAAAGGTGATGAGCTAAAAGGCCCTAAGACAGGTGTTGTATGCATACATGGTGACACTCATTTCTATGCTGTTACCACAGTAGATCTCCAGGCCCAAGATACTGTCCACCAACTAGAAGTTGGCCTTGATCCCCATCTCCCTGTCCCAGTTATACTCGGTCGTGATCACCCCGGGTTTGAGACTTTACTGACTAATATCATGACACTGAGTGCTGTCACCACTCAGGCTCAAGCCAAAAGAGAGGGGCAATGGTCACATCTCCTTCCTTTTGATGACGAGAGGGTTGAAGCTCTGGAGAAGACCTGGAAATCAAAAAGGAGTAAAAGAATGGAAAAACTACAATGGACACAACAATGTATTAACTCTGGTTCTGAACTGTTGAACATTGTCAAACCTTGTGATTTTGGTACCGAACAAAAGGGTGATCTAACCTTGAAACCATTTTCTTCACAGGTGGGGAACCAGGGAGGTGATCAGAAGGGACCAAAGTGTATAATGAAGGGGAATTTATTGCACAGGGAGTGCATGAATCCAGTAACTGGGGAGGTAGCAGAACAACTGTTGGTGCCAGAGAAATACAAAAAACAGTTACTGCACTTAACACGTGACATTCCCTTTGCTGGTCACTTGGGTAGGGACTGCACTCTGAGCAGGCTCCTCAACCATTTTTACTGGACAGGTATTCACAACCAGGTGGCAGAATACTGTCACAGTTGTGAGGAATGCCATAGGGTGGATACTATTGGTAGAAAGGAAAAGGTACCCTTACAGCCCTTCCCCCTGATCACTACGCCATTCAACCATATAGCTATGGATATTGTGGGACCCCTACAAAAAAGTTCAAAGAAGAATAGATTTGTACTAGTCATCTGTGACTATATTACTAAATATCCTGAAGCTATACCCCTAAGGACCGTCACCGCTAAGAAAACAGAGGATGAGTTAGTGAAAATGCTTAGTAGGGTAGATATTCCCCGGGAGATCCTGACTGACAGAGGCAGTCATTTTTGTTCAAAATCATTGAAGGAATTGTATCAAACTTTAATAATTAGTGCCATGCACACCTCCCCATATCACCCACAAAAAGATGGTCTGGTTGAGCGGTTCAACCAGACCATGAAAAAAAAATGCTCCACAAGTTTGTGCAGGATGAGGGTACGACCTGGGATATGTATCTGCCCTTTCTAATGTTTGTTTACTGGGAAATGCCACAAGCCTCTATGGGGTTTTCACCTTTTGAGCTGTTACACGGTAGGAACCCTTTGAGGGCCCCTCAATGTCATTAAGGAACAGTGGGTGGAAGGCTGGGAGATAGGCCCAATGAATACCTTGGAGTTTCTTACACAACTCAGGCAGAGGTTAGTGAAGTATATCTTGACAGCTCACCAGCATAATACTGAGAGGCAGGTGTCCCAAAAGGTACAATATGATCAGCAGGTGGGCAACAAAGAGTTTAAGCCTGGGGATAAAGCACTCTCACTGTTGTCTTCTTCTGATAACAAACTAATGATGAAATGGTAAGGTAATTACAGCATCAATAGGCAGATAGGGCCTGTAAATTATGAGGTTAAACTGTCCAACAGGAGGCATAAAAGAAAAATATATCATGCCAACCTCCTGAAGAGATGGTTTGACAGACCTGCCCCTGTCCTATTTATGCATCCTGACCAACCAGAAAGCGAAATAGAGACTGCCTATCAGAGATTAGAGAAGTAGGGAGAGTTAAAGGATTTGGCTATTAACCCCAATTTGGACTCCCAGCAGCAAAGAGACTTAAACTGGGTGTTGCAACAATTCCAGCCAACATTTACCAGTATTCCTGGCAGGGCTTCTGGAACTGAACATCATATTGAAGTCACCCAGACCATCCTCATAAGGCAGAAACCATACCAGTTGCCCGAAAAGGTATGGGCGGAGGTGGTTAAAGAAGTTAAGAAAATGCAACAGCTGGGAGTAATTGAACCCTTGAATAGTGAGTGAGCATTTCACAGAGTGGTGGTAGAGAAAAAAGAGGGAGGCATAAGACTCTGCCTCGATTTCAGGTGACTGAATGCCATTTCCAAGTTTGACAGCTATCCTGTGCTCTGCATAGACGATATTGTGGACAGACTTGGAAATGCGCGATATATCACCACTTTGGCTCTCATGAAGGGGTATTGGCAAATCCCCTTAGATAGCTCATCTAAAGATAAGACAGCCTTTAGTACCCCAGCAGGGCTCTTCGATTTACATGGGGCTCCTGCTACCTTCCAGTGCTTCATGGATCATACTTTGAAACACCACACGGCCTATAGTGCTGCCTATCTGGATGATGTGGTGATTTTTAGCCCTAGTTGGAAAGAGCATATAGAACATCTGACTGCTGTACTACAGGCCATTACACAAGCAGGCCTGACTATTAATCCTACTAAATGTGCATTAGCAGTGCAGGAATCCAAGTATCTGGGGTAATAGGAAATGTCCAGATAAAACCAGATATTGGAAAACTTGATGTAGTGGCTAATAGTCCCAGGCCCACTACGAAAAGCATGTACAATCTTTCCTGGGATTGGCTGGGTATTATTGGAGATTTGTGCCTAACTTTGCCACTCTGGCCAGTCCCCTAACCAATCTAAGTAAGAAAAAGAATCCAACTAAGGTTAAGTGGAACACAATATGTGAAGAGGTGTTCTGTGCCATAAAGGCCAAGCTGTGCTCCTCACCCATTTTAAGGAGCCTTGATTTTTCATTGCCCTTTCTGGTACAGACAGACACCTCTGACACAGGTATATGGGCAATATTATCACAAACGTTTGAGGGAGAGTAACACCCTATCATCTTCATCAGCCATGGAATGCATGAGAGGGAAACCAGGTACTCCACGACTGAGGAGTGCCTGGCAGTGAAGCGGGTGATAGAAGCTCTGAAGTTTATCTCTGGGGTTCCAAATTCTAACTAGTTACTGATCATAATCCTCTATGTTGGTTACAAGTTATGAAGGATAACAATCATCATATAATGAGGTGGTATCTGACATTCCAGCCTTATCGATTTACAATTAAACACAAACCAGGTAGTGCCCATAGAAATGCAGACTTTATGTCTTGGTTTGGGGCAGACCCAAACATTGAAAAGGCACAATCAGACTTTGGGGTAAAGAAGAATAGTGATGGTTAAGAGGAATGCCTCTTGACCTAATGATGTTTTAACTGTTATTTTAGGGGCCCTGAGGTGGAATTTGGGAGTGGGACGGCTGAAGCTCCATCTCTCCTTGGAGAGATCTGATACCACTGTGCCTTGCTGTGGTGTGTCCGCGATGTTATGATAGGAAACCTGTGCTGTTAATAGGCAAAATCAAAACCCTGTTTTCCTCTTAGATGGGGAGGAATATGTCGCAATGGGCTGTTTCTACCTTGAGAAACCATTTTTCTTTTTAAGTCTGTTGCGCAACAGCATCTCTATTGTTTACTGTCCATTGCTATTTTTTTGTTTTGCAGGTTTGTCATCTGCAAACATGTCTTCAAAAATCTTTCTCTCTTTCTCGTCCTTTCAAGGCTTGCTCAGATATTAATATGTCCTACTGACACCCCCCCCTTTTGTCTGGTAATAAAGTTACGTTGTAGAGGTAATGAAGTGCCTCTGGATATATGATCATTTTCTTGCTAATGTGCTACTGTGCCTCATAGTTCTATGATGCCCTGATTAAATATAAACAATGTAAATATAAATTAAGCAGGGAATAAGGAGGTAACAGTAAAACACCTGTGTTTGGGAATAGCAACCTCTGATGTCCACAGAAGTGTACGCTTTTCTTTTACGTAGAAATGCAATACAATAAGGGCAGATAAATATCCAGGTAACAACCGACACAAGGGAAAGTCAAGTGGTGTCAGTAGATCATTGGAATGTTTAGTTACAGAAAACTGTGGTAGTACTGATAATTTTCCCAGGTCTACTGGAATGGCATATCCCGTAATTGCTGCAGTGGGAACTTTTGCCGAAAAAAAGCACACAAATGTGTCCTTACCAGAAGAAGCCCCCCAAGTCCAGAACTGACTTGCATTTTAAGCAAGTAGTTGCAGTGATATTTCATTTTTCTGTCTGAATATGCAGTGAGTATGTATGCATGAATCCTTCCCTGTCCCACTCGCAAGTCTTTCAAGGTCCACAGAAACGCGCCCAAACAAACAAAAAGAAAAGTTTGTGTTACGCTTACCTCTACCAAAGACTTGTGGATGAGGGAACTTCAAGCTGTCTTGTAAAACGATGTGTCTAACATTTGTACAAGAGATGCAGAGTCGGCTGCTGGAAGATGGCCAAAGTCTGCCTTTTCGCCGCTCTGTTCCTCAGTCCTGTAGCCCTCCCTGACCTGCTCGTGAAGAGCCTCTTCAGTGTGAAAAATAGTGAAGTTACAGGAAAGACAAAAATATGTACACGGGACAAAAATATGGAGGAATTGAAATGTATCATACTCAGAAAGGAAGTGTTTTTTTTTTTGTTTCCTTGTAAGTTAAGTCTCCTGACATGGAACAGAGTGCTCCTATAGTAAAAGAATATTGTACCCTAGTTATTTTACAAAATGTAGTTTCACAATGTTTCTTGGATTTTTATTTAATGTTTTAAGTTGCTGAAGAAGTATTAAGGTATATTCTTACCAAACAAAAACCCCAAGAAGCTGCATAAGCTGTAGCTTCTCTTCGATAGGAGGTCCTGCACAGTTGTCATTCAAAATTATTTCAAGAGCTGGCCAGCCCTGTCATCACCCTTCTTATTCACCAAATGACTCTGGAGAGGAGCCTCACCTATGTTTAGATTTTAATTCATGAATTAATGAATTCTTTCAGGTGATTGCAAGCCCAGAACAATGTTTTTTTTTTTTTTTTTTTTAGTTAGTTATTTAACCAGGTATAGCACACTAAGCTGAAAGCTTTTTTACAGGAGCGACCTGGGAGCACAGTTTAGAAACAGTATTACAGTTTGAGTATCAAAACAAAGTGTTTTCTAAAGAAATAAAATGTCTAATGAGAAATGGGAGGAGTCTAACATGGTCACCTGTTGAACAACAGTTATATAAGGACTGCAACCTGAAAGTGAGTCAGATTCGTTGTGTGGTCAGAGCTGTATTGACCTAGGTTTGCTTTCGTTTTCAAACTTTATGCTTCAGGTGGGTTATACTCCTTGCCTGTGTAACTCTAGCATTCATTCTAGAGTAGTTTATTTGTCATTTGCAAAACAGTGCCTGCAACTGTTGATTTTGCTTTATCATTGCCTTTGGTTTTATTTTGTTGTATCCAGTTCGCTTTTATTTATTTCTCTTTGTAAATAAAAGTATGTCTGGTGTTGAGAACTTTTGCATCCTGACTATCGTGTGTGTGTCCTTCAGTCCCATCACCTCACAAGGCAGACAGGAAAATAATACAAATTTTAAGTAGTAGTCAGTTGTAAGTTTTTATTTCTGAAGTATTTTTCTTTTTCCTTTTGCTCATCAGAAAGTATTCTATGTGATAACATTGTGCTGGATGTGTGGAACAGCTCTTAGCCTGGCAGCTGACATAACTTTCTTTACTGCCCCACACTACATCATCCGCATTTTGATCTCACTGACTGTGACATCACAGGTGAACAACCTGGCAGTCACTCACTCACTTGCTGTTCCTAAGTAGCAGTGATGTCACAGTCATTGAAGTCACAATGCTGATGTTGTAGTCTGGGGCAGTAGAGTAAGACATGTCAGCTTCTAGGCTAAGAGCTGTTCCACACATCACACCTACCAACATCAGGCAAACAATCTTCTAATTTATCAAAGGGAAAAGAAAAACTACCTCAGATATAAAAGGTAATGGTTGACTGCTTTTAAAGTCTAATATTAGTTTTAGGCAGTACACTAGCTCTTTAAAGGAAATCTATTATAAACTGAAATTCACTGTATTCACTGACATAAACAGTTTCTTTGTTGTTTTAGAGTATACTAGATTGCAGTATTTATTTTGAATGTTGTGACCATGTAGATGGTGTGTACAGTGCATATGTGTGTGTGTGTGTGTTTGCTGTAGCTCAATATATTTTTTCATCCCAAAAAAGCATAGTAAAAGACTGGATAGTTCACAGAAGACCTGGCATATGTCTGAGACGGTGCTTATCAAATATTGTCTTAAGATGTTAAAAAAACAATGTAAATCTTTTTAGATTTGTTCCTGGGAAAGGGTAACATTTCTGAGATATAAATCTTTCTTAGATTCATAGAAGTGTGACAGCAGAAAAGGACTGAAACAAGGCCCACCAAGTCTGCCCATTTGTCCAGCTAACTGCTTGGACCTGTGCCCCCCTTAACACTCCCCTGTGGTTGTCCTATGCCCTTTTGAATTCCTCCACTGTTTCCTCTCCAATGACTGCCTCTGGGAGTTTGTTCCACTTTTCCACCACTCTCTCTGTGAAATAGTATTTCTAATGTTATCACTGAACTGCCCCCCACCTGCAGGCCATGCATCTCATCCTCTGATTTCCTTCATCTTGAAGATGCTCCCCCCGGCACCCTGTTTATACCCTTAAGGTACTTGAAGGTCTTGATCATGTCCCCCTTTTCCCTCCTCTGTTCCAGGGAGTACATGTTCAGATCACTCAACCTTTCTTCATAGGATAGGTGGCTTAACCCTTTTACCATTTTTGTCACTCTCCTCTGAACCCGCTGTAACCTCCCCACATCCTGCCTGAGGTATGGCCTCCAAAACTGGACTCCGTACTCCAAGTGCGGTCTAACTAGATGGGTGTACAAGGGTACTATGACCTCCCTATTCCTACTGGTGATCCCCCTTCTGATGCATCCCAGCATTCCACTCCCCCCGAAAGACAATACTTGCCCAACTGATGCTAGTAGCAAGAGAATGTTTAAATGCTAAGTATTTGAATGTGCAAGTTGTTGCATTTTGAAGGGGGTAGGCACTTCTCCAGTTTAATAGGCAACCAATATTTAACAAGCTGTTTCAGTTTCCTAATGGCCATCTGATAAGAAGCTTTAGTGCTGTCTCCAACATTCTAAACTGAAAGAAGGGATTTTATTTAATTTGGCATAGTGATTTGCAGTTGTGGAAGGATACATTGAAATGTCCAACAATGTGTTCCACATTCCTCCATTTTTCCAACTACAGACAGCAAGATGGCTGTAGGCTCCACCCACAGCCATAAAAATCACATGTTATGATTGGTCACATTCTGTAGAGATTGTTGATGTAGCTGGTAGTTTAAGTCTGACTCTTTTTTTTTCTTTTTAGAAGTGAAAAACACACTGTCCTCCATATTGATGTTAACACACAAAACCATGTTTGTTTACAGTCCTTAATCAACTCCCACTGTAAATTTCCTGGACTTGGGATCACTCCAACACAGTGTGGCCATTCATGATGCAATGGGAAGAGAAGAGAAGAGAAGAGAAGAGAAGAGAAGAGAAGAAACTACTGTATACTGAGTGGCTGCACTGTTTGGGGTGTTACTAATATTCGGGAAGTATGCAATAAGAGCTGACCAAGGATTTGAAATGAAACAAGGTTGGATATATATACAGCGGTAGTTGTCGAAATGTTTCCTACTTCGAGGTACCTCAAGGTACCACTGAGGTACCACTGAGGTAATTTGCATTGACTGTATTGTGATCCTGCCTCATTCTGCCTCAGTATACCTAGGTAAACCTCAGTACTGCAAAACTTTTCTATGACTACCACTGTACACCATTAGCATGCATTTTACTTCTACTAAGAAAGTAGGAAGATAAAACAACCAGAAACATCAGTGACCTTTTTTTTTCAATTTGTTCTTTTTGGCTTCCAGGCAGTTGCTTCAACCCCAGCCAGCCCTTGACACCAGAACACACTCCACTGTGGGACTTACCTAGAATTTGATGGCAGATAAGGACCGCTTGGCCCACCCAGTCTGCCCATTTCCCTACCTACTGGATAAGTTGCAGATCTTAGTTAACCAGCAGCCTACTTCTTCCTACCCCCACCCTCTAGAATTGGCTTATGACTGTCCCATGCATGCTTGAATTCCACCACTGTTTTTGACTCCACAACCTCTTCCGGAAGGCCGTTCCATGCATCCACAACCCTCTCTGTGAAAAAATACTTCCTTAAATTACCTCTGAGCTGCCACCCTCTGTCTTCAAATTGTGCCCCCTTGTTCTTGCACACCTCTTTTTTTGAAAGATGCTACCTTCTTGGACTTTGTTGATTCCCTTGAGGTACTTGAAAGTTTCTATCATGTCTCCCCTCTCCCTCCTTTCCTCGAGGCTATACGTATTAAGCTCCTTAAGTCTCTCTTCATATGTCTTCCGGTGCAGACCCTGCACCATTTTAGTTGCCCTCCTCTGGACAGCTTCCATCCTGTCTATGTCTTTGCGGAGATTGGGTCTCCAGAACTGCACACAGTACTCCAGATGGGGTCTCACCAGCTGTCTGTACAGAGGGATAATAACTTCCTGTTTTCTACTGGTGATGCCTCTCCCTATGCATCCCAGTATCCCCCCAGCCCTCCTTGCTGCCCTCTCACATTGCTTGCCCATCTTTAGGTAATCTGATATTACTACCCCCAGGTCCCTCTCCATTTTTGTTGTTGCTAGTATCTCACCCCCCATTGTGTACTCTTCCCCTGGGTTTTTGTTTCCCAGGTGCATTACCTTGCACTTCTTAGCATTGAATCTAAGCTGCCATAAATTTGACCATTCCTCTAACCTTGCCAAGTCCTTCTCATCCTTTCCACCCCACCCTGTGCATCAACTCTGTTGCAGATCTTAGTGTCATCTGCAAAGAGACATACTTTTCCTTCCAGTCCTTCTGCAATGTCGCTTATAAAGACATTGAAGAGGACCGGTCCTAATACTGAACCCTGCAGTACCCCACTAGTAACCCTCCTTTCTTCTGAGTGGACTCCATTTGCTATTACTCTGTGTCCTATTCTCCAGCCAATTCTTTACCCAGGCTGTCATCTTGGGACCCACTCCCAGGCTGGCTAACTTGTATATTAATGTTTTGTGTGGGACTGTGTCAAATGCCTTGCTAAAGTCTAGGTAGGCCATGTCCACAGCCCCTCCCTGATCTACTACTTTGGTCACCCAGTCAAAGAAATCTATCAGATTCATCTGGCATGATCTTCCCACTGTGAATCCATGCTGCCTAGGGTCCTGTGCCCTCTGGCCTCTAGATACTTGACAATTCTTTCCTTCAGAAGTGATTCCATCATTTTCCCTATCACTGAGGTTAAACTAACAGGTCTATAGTTTCCTGCTTCTGCCTTGCTCCCACTTTTGTGAAGGGGAATCACATCTGCCCTCCTCCAGTCCTCGGGTACCACCCCATCCTCCCATGATTTGTTAAATACGGGTAGTCAGTGGTGTCACTAGTTCTACCCTTAGTTCTTTTAGAATTCTGGGATGAATCCCATCAGGTCCCATTGCTTTGTCCACCTTCATTTTTAAGAGTTCTTTCAGAACCCTTTCTTCTGTAAATGGGCCGGTATCAACTTCTGTATCCAGCGTGTTACTACTGTTTGTTTTATGTACCTCCACTCTTCCTTTGTAAATACTGAGCAAAAATATTTGTTTAGTATCTCTGCCTTTCACAGTCTCCCTCTGCCCACCCTCCCTCCCTTTATTAAGCCTCACTATCCCTCCCTTGGTCTTCCTTCGCTCCCTGATGTACCTATAAAGGTTTTATCCCCCTTCTTAACTGAGTTGGCTATCTTTTCCTCGGTTTGGGCCTTTGCTGTTCTGACTGCCTTCCCAGCCTCCTTTGCTTTAACTGATACAGTTCTCTGTCCTGCTCCTTCTGCGATTCCTTGTACTTCCTGAATGCTTTCTTTTTCTCTTGAACCTTCACTGCCACTTCCTTTGAGAACCATAGTGGTTTCTTACATCGTCTTGTTTTGTTTATTTGCTTCACACAAAGGCTCGTTACCTCTGTGATGGCAGTTTTTATTATTCCGCATTGTTCTTCCACCCCTCCTTCCTGCCAATTTGCTAGTCGCGTTCCTTAGGCACTCACCCATTTTGGCAAAGTCAGCCCTCCTAAAGTCCAGTACTTTTGTCTTTGTATGGCTTGACTCTATTGCTGTGTTTATTGTGAACCATACTGTTCGATGGTCGCTAGTTCCCAGATGGCTACCCACTTCTACATCTGTAATCCTCTCTCCATCTCCATTTGAGAGAATCAAGTCTAATATTGCTCCCTCTCGAGTGGGCTCCAGTACTAGTTGTCTAGTTGAGTGAATAATAAAGGTAGGCTGCTAACTCAGTTAAAGAGGGACAAGACATTTTTTGGCAGTAGTAAAATGTATAACCTGAAACATATGGCATCAACTAAGGGGGATTACAACTAAAGTTTTATTCATGATTGCAGAAATCAAATCAACACATGGGACTAAATCAAGCAAGGACCTATACAAAGAAAAAGAAAATATTTGAAAGACAGGTCAAAATTTATGCACAGCATTGGTATGTTTCACTAAACTAACGGAGCAAATTGTATATACGAATACACATAAAATATTTAAAAAATGAAAAGCTCAATATTAAAATGTATCTAAAAATTATGTATCAACAGATAAATAATATAAAAGAATTATATCCCCTGATCAAGCTCTATTTTAAGAGCGAAATGTTGGGGAAGAAAGAATAAAAAGGAAAAAAGAAAAATTATCAGTACATATCGTTGAAGCGCGATGATTTAAAGGGCTCCCCTGCCCCACTGTTGTCATTTTGTATTTCAACTTGTGCCTCTTAAGGGGGGCTGAAAAAAAAGAAAGATGAAGAATATAACCATTTCCCATCTTGTGTTTTTGTACGCCTCTCCACCCAGACATTGGTAGGCTCCGGTAATCACACCACCAGTTCACTGCTAGGGGCCAGGCATGCACCGACACTGTGTCCCTCCCCCCAGAGAAGGACAGCGGTCCCTTAGACACTTATCCTCCTCCTCCCCAGCAGGTCCTTCAGCATCCTGAGTTACCTACTGAATTCAGGTTGCTGTTACAGCAAGAGGTTGCACAACTGCTGTGCTGGAGATCGAACAAACATCAGTAACTTTTAGAGAAGGTAAGCAATTATAAACTGTGGGGTTTCAAATGGAAACAATATGATGCAAAAAGGGTTGACAGTGTCACTTTAAACTACTACAAGTCAAGGAAAAGTCTGCATGCAAAAAAAGTAGGTGCAGCACACACCTTTGCAGTAAGGAGTCACAATCAAAGTCTGGTTCGGAAGTCCATAGCTTTAATGGAACATACCAGTGATGGTAATTTATGATGTCAAGATCAAATCCCAAAAACAAAAAAAGTTTACTAGGGATTACAATGACTATAGAGTCTATAATTGAGTATTCAACTGAAAAAAGAAAAGTATGGCCCTGATGACACCAGATAACACTATTCCACATGATATTGGATCAACTGACCAGGGAGCCATAGCAAGTACAAGCTCAGATTCCTCCACTACAAGAATAGCTATGCGCTCTATCTTAAAGAGGACGGACACGTCACAACTGGAAAATAGCACTGGGAAAAGTGCATCAGAACCTGAGGATTTGGAAACAGAGATCAAAACAAACCAGAGGCCTTTTTAAGGACAGATACTCCTCCTGGGGATGTTCCTAGGAGGAGGATGAGACAGACATGCTTTCAACTTCCAGTGAACACAGAAGCCCATTGAGGACGAGGATGTGGCAATGGAAGAAAAGGCAGAGGAAAATGAGGAGGATGTGGCATGGCCAGGAGAAGGGCAGAGCTACAACCACAAACCACTGTCAACAGTTGTGAACCTACTGAAAAGAGAACTCTCTGATATCGAGTTACAGGTACTTTCTAAAGGGTTGTCCTTTGTCCCCTCCCATAAACTGAATGAATTTGATGCATTTGTTGATGTAAATAAATGTGCCAGGAATGTTAATTTAAAGATTTTTTTTTGCTAATAAGAATTCTGATACATTAGGCAGGAACACAGATATTGACACAGTTGAGAACACTGACTCTGATGTTGAGGAGGTGACCAGTCCTTACTTTAAACCACACTCTACCTTTTGCCCCCCACTGCATCCAAATGTAGAAACCTTTCTAGATTGTTGCACTAGGGACCTAGAACATGTGTTTAGGAGGCAGGCTGGTATGCCATTTTGTTATCTGCCCACCAATGAGAGGGAAACACTACAGTCTTTTGCTGATGACATAGAGTTAGTGATCAAACCTGCTGACAAAGGGGGCAGTATCATAGTACAAGACAGAGAAAGCTATACTGCAGAAGTGTGTAGACAGGTTAGTGATAAGACATTTTATAGCAAGCTTTTTATAACAGGACTATCAATACCAATGAACTATACTATCTTTCTGTTGAATACCCAAAAACCCCGCCCATATACACTTTATCAAAAATCCATAAAATCCCCACTGTGCCACCAGGATGACCAATCATATCCAGAATAGGATGGGTGATGGAGCCACTATCACAGTACATTGACAGCTACATTAATCCCATTGTACCCAAACTATGGAGTCATTTAAGAGATACTAGTCACATTCTTATGTTACTCAATGACTTACAAGTAGAGGGGGAATGCTTATTGGTAGCAATGGACATGGACTCCTTATACGCTAACATCCCCCATGAGGGGGAACTCCCTGCTATTGAACATTACTTTATCTCACACACTGAGATCCTACAAGAAAAAATAAATCTTCTGTTAGGGCTAACTGAACTGGTACTGCATAATAATGTATTTATGTTTGAAGGAAATAACTTTAAACAGGAGAGTGGAACAGGAATGGGTGCTACTCTAGCCCCCAGTCTAGCTAACTTATACATGGGGCAGTGGGAGGAGATTTATGTGTGTGATCCACAGACAAATCCTTATTTTGAAAAGATTAATATATACAAATGTTTTATTGATGACCTGTTTTTTATCTGGAAGCGGTCTGAGGAGAGTTGAAGGAATTTGTGAAGTACTTAGAATCTACTAATGAAAATCCCTTCCCACACTTCTGCTTAAGCTGGTAGCACTCACTGTTAAACAAGCTGCTAGAATGAACCCAAAAAGGCAGCGCAAAGTTAGCCTCAAATACTTTAAAAGCTACATGGTTAGAGTGGCCCCACTATTACTATTGCTTTTGAGTAGCATCCACCCTTATCCTGGTCCCCCTCTATCTCAGGGTATGAGTGCCCCGAAACTAGGCACACTAACCTTTGCATCCTTAACCATCTGCAGCCTGACAGCAAAGTTTGATAACCTACAAGCCTGGGTAGCCCTCCATAACCCTGATGTACTGTCAGTGGTCAAGACATGGCTCTCTCCCAAGATCAAGGATGGTGCCATCGGTCTGCCGGGCTATTCAATTTTCAGGCAGAATCGAATATCAAAGAGGGGTGGTGGTTGTGCAATCTACGTCAAAGACAGCCTTCAGGGCATAGTACTAAATTTACCCAGCCTAGGGACGTTCTCTCAGGCCCTTGTCATTGAGGTCCTTCTTGGGGCCCACAACAAAACTGTCACAGTTCTATCTGTCTATATCCCACCAAAGAACTCAACCCAAGGTCTTCATGCTGTCACTGATTGCCTTGTAAGCCTAACCCTAAACTCTGAGGCTATACTCCTAGATGATTTCAATATTAATTGGCATGCCTCTGAAGCCAACCAATTCAAGGACGCATTTCAGGCTATCCACTATATTCAACTCATCGAAGCATCCACTAGGACTAATTACAGAACAGGCACTAGTACTTTGCTTGACTGGGTGCTTACTAACCGATCCAAGCATACTTCTCATGCCTCCGTCCTCCCGAATTACATCGGTGACCACTCTCCTGTCATGTTTAGTTGGGTTAATAATTTCTCCAAACTCCATCCCAGAACACTCATCAACAGGGTCCTCAAGCCTGGTCACTCTGACCGCCTCAAAACTGATCTCCTTAATGCTGACTGGTCTGCGGTTTATGAGGCCTCCAACACCGACGACACGCTCAACCATTTCATCTTATGATTCAATATCATCTGCGACACCCATGGTCCCTTAAAAAAGTGGAAGATGAAAGGCTACTTAAACCCCTAGATGAGCCCTCACACCCTTGAATAAATGAAAAATAGAGATCACCTCTGGCATATAGCTAGGGCCACAGGCAGACAGTCTGACATCCTGAATTACAAACGGGCTAGGAATTACTGTACTAGGACCATCAGATTAGCCCAAAACATGTACTATAAAGATGCCCTAGCCAAGAACTGGTATGACGTGCACAAATTCTGGGCAAACCTAAAGAGGTCACCGGTCGGGAGCCCAAAACATCCCCAACCGTGCTCAATGTTGACAGCTTCCCCATCCTCGAACCCCAAACTATCACCAGCACCTTAACAATGCCTTCATCGATCTTCAGAGTGTCCTCCCTGCTGACTTCTTCTCCCCCACCAAACCTGCTACACCTTTACAATCCCCAAAGCATCTCCCCTTTCTTATCAAGACCATTACCACCTGGGAAGCCAGGAAATATCTGCATAAAGTGGTTGGTAAGGGGAGATTCAGTGGAAATAACCTTGATCTGAAACTAATCTCACTCACACTTAAAGAAATCCTATCCCCCTCTCACCCATATCTTCAACCTTTCGCTCCAATTCACAGAATTCCCCCAGAAATGATAAGCTGCAGTAGTCACCCCGGTGTTCACGGGTGGAGATTGTGTCCTCCCTGGGAACTATAGACCCACATCTATACTTCCACCACTCTCGAAGGCCCTAGAACAAATAGTTACAGATCAACTTGTTGAATACCTAGACAAGCATGAGCGTCTCTGCCCAGAGCAGCACTGCTTTAGGGCCAGGCACAACACCACCACAGCCCTCCTGGAATACACAGACTTCATCCATAAATCCCTTGATCTCAGCCTGCTCGTTGGGGCTATCTATATTGATCTAACAAAGGCCTTCAATACAGTCAACCATGCCCTCCTAGTTAACCGACTCACAGCCTTAGGCCTTGCCCCAGAGGTGGCTGCATGGTTCCGCAGTTACCTACACTCTCGATCACAGCAAGTCAGGATTGGTGCTGTTCTCTCTGACACCAAGTCTGTCTGCTCAGGTGTTCCCCAGGGGTCTATACTGGGACCCCTCCTGTTTAGCCTGTGTTTGAACTGCCTCCCCCAAGCCAGTTAGGGCCACATCCTCCTCTACGTGGATGATGCCGTTATCTTCTCTAATGGCCCAGACCCCACTGCCCTTGAATAGCATCTACAGTGTGACTTTACCAGTGTAGAGATGTGGTTCTAAAATCATAAACTGATAATGAATTACAAAAAAACAAAAAACATGCTGTTCACCAACCCTCAGAACAAACACAAAAACTACCCGCTGACAATATGCAATAGTGGTGGTGTTCCCTTTGAACGTGTTCATCACTTCAAATACCTCGATGTCACTATTGACAGCTCACTGTCCTACATCACATCACAGCCAAAGCAATCAATAAACACATAGGGCTACTCTATCATCACAAGCAAAGCCTGACCCCAGAAGCCCTCAGCATAGTGGTTCACAGGTCTGTGGGTTCTCTTGTGGACTACAGACTGCCAATATATGGTTCTGCTACAGAAACTGCCCTCTGGCATATAAAAACTGCCCTTAACAAAGCCTGCAGGCTCACCTCAGGAGCGCACCAACTTACTCACACCTGCCATCTCTATGCTAAGGCTCACTGGCAAACGCTCGACGGTTGCTTAAAATATCAATCCTGCCTCTTGGCCAAAAAGATCTGCCTTGGTCAGCTACCAATGGGGGTCCAAAAACTCCTGGTTCCCAGCATAAATCTGCGGTGCACCCGAAATTTAGAACAGCAGTCCTTACTAACCCCGAAATGTCGTACATCCCACGGTCAAAGGTCCTTTGCCTACCGGGCCCTGTTGTGGTTCAGATTCCTCCAGGAGAGCACTGTTCACCTACCCACACTGTGGTCCTTCAAAAGGAACCTAAAGAACCTTGTAATACGTGATTTTAATTGCACCTGCCATCACTAGCTCAGACTAAAGCATCTCCTCTGTCTTCCTCTGGCCGAACTGATCCTTCTCTCTCTCTTATGCACACTGCACTTGGGGCTCCCCCACTTTTTTCTTCTACTCTTAGTTTGCTCTAACACCTTGACAACTAACAGGTCCCCTGTTGGGCACAGTATTTTGTCTGTTTCTACTTGCGTATCATACTGTATTTAGTAAATAATCCAGTGCTAGTTATTGTTGTATCCTGCAATACTTTGTTTAATCACCACTTGTACCGAAATGTTTTATTCCAATCCTGTTATTTGCTTATTACTTGTACTCCTTGTATAATTCTTTCACCTGTTTGTTTGAAATGTCCTGACATGGAACCTATGTAAAGAGCTGTGAGCTCAAATGGTTTATCTGAGAACTTAAACACAGAAATAAATAAAAATGTTTAAACGGAGTCTATTAATTTCCTTGATGTTGTTATCACAGAACTCCCAGATGGTACATTTGTCACTGACCTATACAAAAGACCCACCGACTGCAGCAGCTTTCTACATGCTACAAGCTGTCATCACCCTCATTTTATTCGAAATCTACCAACGGGACGGTACATATGGGTAAAAAGAAATTGTGGTAGTGAAGACTTGTACAAAAAAAGAGCAAGTGAGCTTACTGACAAACCCTTGGAAATGGGGTACAGGGTAAGAGTCATCTCGAAAGCAATGGCAGACACTGATACCACTACTAGAGAAGCCTTGTTGTGTCCAAAACATAAGAAAAAGAAAGGGGGAGAACAATTAACCTTTTTAACTACATTTGAGGGAGGTAGCAAAGAACTGGTGGACATTGTTAAAAAAAAACTTATCTACGTTTAGAGGAACCACCCAGCTTTCTAGGTTACTGAATAATCCATTCAGGGTGTCTTATATTAGAGGTAGGAATACTAGAGTCACACTTGTTAACAGTTACCAACCCAGATGTACAGAAATGCAGCATACCAACAGTAACTGGGGTTCAAAATCATGTGGTAACTGTAGATCCTGCTACCTACTGGAAAGATGTACAAGTTTTACTAACCCCAAAACTGGAAGAGATGTGAGAGTCATAGGTAGAATTGATTGTAATACTGAGAGGCTAGTATAAATGTTTAATGCTTAAATGTTTATGTGGCAAGTACTACGTTGGTAGGACTAAGAGAAAATTGAAACGATGCCTAAATGGACATGTTGCAGCAACAGAAATAACAATATTGAGTATGTATTGGATAACCACATTAACTCACAACTCAACAGAACATAGCATAAAATGACAGCAATAGGGATAGAAGCTGTCAAAAAAGATATAAGAGGGGGTAACTTGGAAAAAGTACTTAATCAGAAAGAACAGAAATGGATATACAACCTCGGAGCACTGAGACAGCCTGGTCTCAATGGAAAATTTGAGATTAAACCATTTCTCAGAAGGAGAAAATGAATATCGATGTCTTTCAACCCCCCCCAACAAACCTCCTCCCTATGTTCTGTATGATATGCTTACTAAATAAGATGTACATATATCTGGTTAAGAGCACATAAAAAACAGCCTGTTCTGACACATTTTTCTAAATATTATTTCATATGACTTTTTTAGGGACATTATGTTATATGAATCTCTGATAGGAATAATTGTACATATGCCTGAAAAAATGCTTGTTTGTAAACCCATGCTTACCTGCCTTCATAGTTTATTTTTATTTTTATTTAAGGAGCCAAGTGGATGTTGACTGCCAGTTTACAAACCCAGGAAACAAGACAAGATCAAATTACTTGTTATCTTATGAACTATTACAAGCATAGAGATGTTGCTATTTAGCCTTTGTTTTTGTTATTGTTCACCTGATACACTAACGATGACACTTTTGTTTTTTTTTAAGTAGTCACATGTTTGATGTCTATCACTATGGGTAAATTGATTGGTGCTTGCATGTTTAAAAAGAAGCAGGAGGGATCAAAAAAGGGGCAGTGCCAGCAGGTATGATAAATGAGGGACATGGTCACCACTCCTCTAGGGGGCTAGGGAGATCTGGAAATGGGTCACCAGGTAGGTGCAGGAGCTGAGAAATGGGAGCTCAAGGGGGGAAGGAGAGGAGGGGAAAAAGGGTGGAGACTGGTCTTGATAAATGTCAGGAGCTTAGTAAATAAAATGCCTGAGCTCCAGGAGATGCTGGTTGAGGGGGAGGTAGATGTGGCAGCAGTCACTGAGACCTGGGCCACTCAAGGACATCAGTGGGACCTAAATATGGAGGGCTATAATATGTTCAGAAAAGATAGGGGGGAGGGAAGGGGGGTGGTGTAGCACTGTTAGTCAGAAATGGCATGGATATTGGAGAGGTAGAGAAGGCAGAGGGGGACGTGGAGGCTATTTGGGGTCACCCTGCTCATGCAGGGGGTAAAAGAGTAAAGGTTGGAGTGGTATATAGACCACCAGCACTGGCGGAGGTTCTGGGAAGAAAGTTTGGTGGCAAATCTTGAGGGACACTGTAGATTGGGAAAGGGAAGGGTAGTGGTAATGGGGGACCTCAACATGCCAGGAACAGACTGGGGGACTATGATGTCACCAGTGGCCAGGGAGTAGAGCTGCTGGATGTCTTCCAGGATGCATTTCTGACACAACACGTGAGTGAGCCAACTAGGGAGGCTAGGACACTGGACGTGGTCTTGGCAGACAGTGATCAGATTACGGGCCTAAAGGTGAGGGACACATTGGCAGGGAGGGATCACACCACAGTCTGGTTCTTCCTGGTCTGGGGGGGGTAAGGAAAGCCAAACAAGGATGGCAGTAACCGACTCTAGGGGTGCAGACTTCAGGGAGATGGGAAGGATCCTTAAAGATCGTTTGGACAGGATAAGACTGGATATGGATACTGACAGTAGGTGGGGGATATTAGGAAGGGAAGGGAGTTTAGAAGGTTACCAGAGCCCATGCAAGGGAAAGGTGTAAGTTCGGTAAGGCCAAAAAACCCTGCTGGAGGACCCGGGAGGTACAGGAGGTGGTGAGGGACAAGAAGGTGGCCTATAGGCGCTTCAAGTGCTCAAGGAGTGAAAGGGATCAGGAGGAATATGAGCTGGCAGCCAAGAGAGTCACCAGGGTGGTGAGAGCAGCTAAGGCAAAAAAGGAGCAGTCCTTGGCCAGTGGGAACCAGAGGAGTACAAGGGGTTCTTTAGATACATAGGGGAAAAAGGAAAATAAGGAGGCAGATCAGCAAGATAAGTATAGGGGATGGTTGGGCACAGGAGGCTGGGGAACAGGCAGAAGTCCTAAATGAGTATTTTGCCTCAGTTTTTACCGGGGGGATGGAGGGGCTATATCTTGCGGAGGGAGCAGGGCAAACAGGAGGAAGGGGTGGGACTGGTACAGACCAGGGGCCCTGACGGGTCTGGGGAAAGGGAGTGGCTGCCACTGACAGGTGGGGGGACAACAGTACAGGGTGAAAAGGGGAAGACGTGGAGGCTGAAATCCCAGTAGAGAGAGAGAAAGAGAGACAGGAAAGCCCTCAGGCCCCTTTGGACAGAGAAAGCACCTGGGCCAGATTAGATACATCCCGGGGTACTGAGGGAACTGGCGGATGTCCTGACAGTCCCTCTTGTGGAGCTTTTCAACATCTCTCTAAGGACTGGGTGGGTGCCCCAAGACTGGAGGGTGGCCCATGTCGTGCCGATCCACAAGGGGGGATCAAGACAGGAGGTGGGAAATTACAGGCCCATTAGCCTGACATTGGTGGTTGGCAAGGTGATGGAGGGTATTGTCAAGGAAAGGCTGGGGGGGTTACTGGAGCAAACTGGGTACTTGGATGATAGGCAGCATAGCTTTGGCCCAGGGAAGATCATGCCAGACAAACCTTGTTGAGTTCTATGACTGGGTGATGAGGGCCCTAGACCAGGGTAGGCCACTGGACGTCCTCTTTCTGGACTTCAGCAAGGCATTTGATTTGGTACCCCAGAGTGGTCTGCTGGCTAAGCTGAAGGAAATGGGGGTAGGGAGACAGTTGTTAAGATGGATAGGAAATTGGCTCTCTGAGCATGCTCAGAAGGTGGTGGTTGGAGGGTTAGCCTCATCCCCAAGGCGGGTTACTAGTGGGGTTCCCCAGGGGTCAGTGCTGGGGGCCACTCCTGTTCAACGCCTATGTCTCAGACATCAGGAACGGGATCAAGAGTGAGATGAGTCTCTTTGCAGACTACTCAAAGCTGGGTGCAGTGGTGGATGAGGAGGAGGGGAAGGTGGCCTTGCAGGAGGACCTGGAAGCTCTGGAAAGGTGGTCAAGAAAATGTAAACTAAAATTCAGTGTGGGGAAATGCAAGGTTCTGCACCTGGAGTCAGAAATCCAGGCCAGGGGTATACCCTGGGAGGTGACACGATTCATGTCATGGAGGGTGAGAGGGACCTGGGGGTAGTGGTAGATGTCAAAATGAACAACTCAGAGACCTGTAGGAGGGCAGTGGCAAGGGCAAATAGGATGCTGGGATGCATCACCAGGGGGATTACTTCCAGAAAGGTGGAAGTGATCCTTCCACTGTACAACTGCTTGGTTAAGCCACACCTCAAGTATTATTGCAGTTTTGGAGACCACATTTAAAGAGGGACATTACACTCCTAGAGAAGGTCCAAAGGAGAGTAACCAAAATGATCTGGGGCCTAGGGGAGAGGACCTATGAGGAGAGGCTCAAGAAGCACTACATGTACACCCTGGAGGAGAGGAGGGGAGGGATGAGGGGACATGATAGAGGTCTTTAAGTACATGAAATGGATCAATAAGGGAGGCCCAGTCAGTGTGCTCCAGAGGAAGGAGGGTGGTGCAATGAGAGGTCATGGGTGTAAGTTGGAAAGGGGCAGGCTCAGAGGGGAGAGGAGGAGATGTTATTTCACTGAAAGGGTGGTGGAGCCATGGAATGCACTGCCCAGGGAGTTGGTAGAGGTGTAGACTGTGGATGGGTTTAAGAGGGATGGGACAGGTACAGGGGGAGGGTAAATCTGACCAGGCCCACACAGGTGGAACATCTGGGACTGGGGACAGTATAACCCAAGGGTGGGGTTCCAAAATCGGCCCCTCAGTGCCGGTGCTGAAAATCGAGCAGACTCCAGAGACCATTAGGCCTATTCTGCTGGCATTTTAATATGTTAGTAGTATGTTAATATGTAAATGATTTCATTCTCTGAGGAAGCCCCTGTGGCAATGGGTAAAACATAAGAAACCTGTACTGCTGTATAACCATCACTGGTATTTTCTATTAACGCTATGTTCTTCTGAACCAGACTTTGATTGTGGCTCCTTACTGAAAGGGTGTGCGCTGCACCTACTTTTTTTAATTGCAAATACCAAAGTGCTATTAGCACCACCGCCCGAGTGCCCATCTCCATTTTGTTACAAAAGTCTGCATGTTCTCTTGGGTCAAAGAATGTCCCTTTATAATATTGTGATACGATTTGTGGAGCAAAATCTGATTGTAAGCCTTTAAAATAATTACTTGTGCATTTGACAACAAATGTCCAGAAAGACACTGTCATTACACCTCGTAGCTTTGTGCATTTTCTGCCAATTATTTTCTATATATTCCCTTCTTTGCTCTTGAAGGATAATGTTAGGTATTTTTCTGGGGCCTGTTGGACACCCTCTGACTTCGTTATTTTGATCTGACAAACCCTTAGTTACCTGCAGGAAAACGTAGTCCTTTGGGGAATGTCAGGAGATTACTACACCATAACAAAACATACAGTACCTCTCCTGCAGGTCCTAGGACTGAGAAAGGCTAATAAAAAGAATCAGAAGCAATCATAAAAGCAACATAAGGTTGTTTTTATTATCTTACAAGCCTGCTTATGGGGCAGTTATTATACAGCACACACTAGTTATGTAACATACGTACCCGGGAGTCTGGTTCTCTCGAACACTGCAGTGTCATGCAGAGACTGCCTGCAATTTCCTCGGAGAGGGAACATGGGAAAAGGGGTTTTATACCCTGTAAAGATCTGAGTCTGATGATAGATAGCCAGCTCATGTGCGTGTGATGATCGCACTTACTATTATTTCTATTGGTCAATTTGGGGGGCAGCAGAGTATTATCTCAGTTGCCCTTTAGAATGCTGCAAAGTGTAGCATTCTAGTCATAAGAATACACTTGTGTCAATGATGTGTTCTTATGGGTGAAACATTTTGTAATGTATCATCATGTTCTCTGAAAGGTCTATTCCTATAATACAGCTGTGTCAGCACATGACACCGTAGCTGAAGGGGGCACTCCCGGGAAAATAAATCATTATATTTCTGACATTATCGCAGCAAAATAGCAGTAATGTTTTAGCCTAGTAAATCATTTGTGGTGTTTTGTCTGTCCCCTACAGGATCTTATGAAGGGTAAAGTTTGTGCTTTAGAAGCAGTGCAGTTTTATAGCTTGTATGTAGGTTCTATGCAAGAATAAAGAATCACCTAGCCTTATGTGTATATAAACCTATACTAAACTTATGTAAATGTTCCCTAGCTACATGTCTGCATCCCTAGCTCTATATGTAATGTGTTCCCCCCCATTTTGTGTGTGTGTGTGTGTGTGTGTGTGTGTGTGTGTGTGTGTGATATGCATGGCATGAGCATACAGGTAATCATGACATGCCTTGTGCATGTGATGTGTGAGTGTGGGTAAGCTTGTAGCCATGACGTACCTTGTGAACATTATGTGCTTGTGGGTGAGCATAGTCTTACAATTCCCCCCTTGTTACCTGCGAGCATACAGGCAACACAGAAGGAAGAAAGAAAGAAAGAAAGAAAGAAAGAAAGAAAGAAAGAAAGAAAGAAAGAAAGAATGAACAGGAGAGTGGATAGACTGGGTAGCACAGAGTAATCTGAGTTGAGATTTATAAAAGTTGAGAATTCTACAGAGACAAAAATAGTAGTAATAAGTATGGAAATGAGAAACAAACTTGAACAATAACAAATTTCTGAAATGTGAACTCTAACCATGTGTTGGTAAGTGCAGTGTGTGTATCGCAATCATTATGAAACATACTTTGTAATGAATTCTCTGTCTTTTGAACACCATATTTTTAGCTTCATTTTGATTACAGATAAAATTACAATCATGACACAACTTCTCATTGGCTATATGCCAATTACAACCTTTCTTGTATAGTTATGCTATTACAAAAGTAACATTCTATATAAGTGGCACACTGTAATAAGCCATAGGCTTAAAAATGATGGACACAGTTCTTTACAGTGATAACCAAATCTCTATCACATTGTCTAGACACTTCAATTTTTGTTTCTTATTCACAGACTTAAACATTAAAGTCTTAACAACTAGAAAGAACCACTAGAAGGAAGAAAAAAGAATTAGGTAAAGGAAGTAAGAATAAGACAAAATTATAATTATGCACAATAACCACATTACAATCTGGGGTTATTAATCCATTTAATTTTCCTCAGTAAAGGCTCCTCCTGGGTCAGCCCCCCATCCTTCAATTGTGTAAATCTCTGACCATGAGACTATATCTTGTGTAGAAGGAGATCCCCCAGTACATGATCAAGACCCTTCCCTTCTTGTCTTGCCTGTGTTCATCACCTACGTGCTTAACCCATATGGTTAGGCCCTTCGTCTCTTTCCTCTCACTTTTCCGCCTCCCCCCCTTCCAATTTATTCTTCAGATCCGCCAAGGTTGCCACAGCTCCAGAAATCTCTCTTTTCTGAGATGTAGTGTATACGTAATATTTTCTAGGTGCTCTATTTCCTCTACCTTCTGAACCCAATGTGTCACAGACGTGAACACCATTTTTTATTTGAATCGTGTGTGCATTTTTTTTAACCTTTTAACACCAAAGTGAAATTGATTTATATGAACATTAAAGACTGGTAAGTATTGGTTTTTATGTTTTAAATGAATGGGTTTAGTATCTATAGAATCTTGGTCATGGAGGGGCACCGGGGTAAAGACTGCATGGCCTATGACTGTACGCTTATGGGGTGCAAAACAGAAACTGGATGTTGTCACATTGCATATTATATCATTATGAACATAAGACTTATGGTTTAGTAACCACACAGTATAAACCTACAGAACTGTAGGTAACTTGAACTTCAGGTACAAGTCATTTGATAAGTCTGATGGGGCACAAAATCGAGGAGTTGGTGAGTTCGGTAGAAAATGGAATTTCAGCAGCCTTGGTGAAAGCGTTGCTGTTGTGCTTGATTGAAGTCTTGATTGAAGAGACATCTGAAGAAATGTTTTCTTCACTGAAGTCAGGGATTGCCCCTCCCCCCCAGGCTAGAATTCATGTATGGTACCCCGAGTATAAGCATTGTTGGGGGTACCAGTGCTGGCTGGTGAGGAAACAGTGTGCTGGTTTCCATTAGTTGCATTAAAGTTCATATTGACTTGGTCAATGGATGACCCTTTTCCGAAGTCTGGTTTATATCCACGCAGAGGTGTGACCACGGTAAAGACATCACACCTACATGGGTAGTGGTAGCCCTTCCTGGTGCATCAGTCTATATGGGGGGATTTTTAGGCATTCAGGTGATGGCGATGAATAAGGAGATCTGGCAGCTTTATCCATTCTAGAAAGATGTCTTTTTCTAAGTGCCTGAGTGATTGTACCTGTACTAGTTTTATTAAATACTGCAGTATCTTTATCAAATAAAGGCAGTGAAACAGTAAATGTGACAAACCTGTATTTTTTATATTACAGTTATGTCTGCTATAGCAGGGACCCTGGTTGGGGTGCACTGTAACATAACCAAGGTTTGTAGCAGTGGCAATGGTAAATGTGTCCATATGATCCATGTACTTCGTAGTACATGCTTTATTGTCACAGTGGGGGAAATTCCACTTGGCAGTATGTGTGTCATTAATGAGATTTGGGATCGTACCATTTTCTAAATCTCGTAAGAGATTTGTAATGGTGGGGAGTGCAAAATTTCCAAAGCTTGCAAAGGATTTCCCTTCTTACGTAGTGTTGTCTAGCCTCCCTATTACTAAAGTGTATTAACTGTGTTAACTTGTGTCTGGTCTGATTGAAAATCCTAGCAATAAATTGCATGTTATTTGTGGTGAACCTTTCTTCTTGTGTGCAAGACCAGCAATACCTTGTAGCATAGGCTATATTACATCCTGGTTTAATATACTATGAAATAATTTAGCATGCCTCCCAATTTTGGCCAAAGCAGCACAATTCCAAATAGATAATTAGACCCCAAATACCTGTGGCAGACGCTAAAATGCCTGTCACACCAGGAAGACCTAACCTTCTTTTCCCACGTATAGGTCTGAACACCCCATGGTGTTCTGTAGAATACTGCCCTGCTACGGGGTCTTGGGTTTGAAATGCTGCTATAATGTCAAGTGGCATTACTGTATGAAATTTAGAGCTGTATGTTTGGAGCAATGACCAAATTCAGCAATGTTTCAGTTAGATAAATTTAAAATTACAGGCACATGTATGCAATTTACATTGTTAATTCATACACCTGGAAAAGAAATAACAGTTAGGTCACTTTGGGGGCTGGGTTCAAGTAAAGGGCAGTTTTCACAATTTTTAGAAACAGTTTTTAAAAATTACAGTAAGTTAAATAGATTCGGTAAGAATAGTGTCCAGCTGGCAAAGTCTCTTCATCGTGAAAACAAAAGGCAAAAATTTGGAATTTGCTGTATGGTAATGTTATAGAGTTCAACTTGTTGTAAGTATACATTTTAGATTGTTAAAGTTTCATTAGAAGTGATTTGAGTGTTTGGCCAACCTTTAAAAGTTCCTTTGTGAAGGCGGGCCACTTTAAGAGATTTACCATTTAAAAGTACATTAGAATCAGTAAATGTCCACATAATGTCTAGCTGCAAAATAAGGGGGTTAAGAGCAGTCACATTGACTTGTAGACTAATATTAGAACCTTCATGTGTTAGGCAATAAGCTTTGGGAATCAATATTTTAAAAGGGGCATAGGATGGATGGCTGGAGGTGAAGGGGTCAACCAAAAAGATGGAATGGAGCAATCTTCCTTCATGTCCTGGGGTAATTTGGGATTTTCTCTGGAGCATCTGGATCTGGGCCTGGGCCTGTGATTGACTTCACGTGGACAGAAACTGGAAATGGACCAGGTCTCAATCTGGTTCTGGGGGTGGAACTGTATCCTTCTGGTTGGTGTCTCTTTCCAAGGTGTAGACATCTGGGGATGGCCTCATGGTACTGGAACAGATATCTCCCTCTGGTCAGGTTGCTGGATTGGAGCTCCTTCACTCAAGCATGACAGTAGGGTTACAAGTAGGTAGGCCTGGAATAGGTCTACCCGGGATTACCTTCCATCGAGGGATTTTGGCATTTATTATTTCCAATATCTACTGTAAATACAGAAAATAGGTCATCTGTTAAAAATACATTTCCCTTCCCCAATAAGTGGGGAAAGGGTTATACAGTTGTATACTTAAAACCTTTTAAACAGCTTCAACTGATTTGCACGGCACCATTTCTCAGTTGGCTGTGTTCTTCTTGGCTTAAATGCTCCTAGGTATTCAGCGGTGTGGGGCCCTGCTACTGGATCTTGAGCATGTATCTGGTATGCCGCAAGTAAGTTTAGTAACATGGAACTATGAAACCTCCAAGTGTTGGTACTGTAGCAGAATTTAAATTCTGCCATATTATGGTTGGCGAGATTTAAAATCACAGGGAAGTGCATAAATTGCACATTATTTACAAGGGTACCTGGAAGTGTTGATGCAGCCAAGCCACTAGTTGGTCTGTGTTTCTGCATTGTATATTGAGTGGGTTCTTCCTCTGCTAGGGAAACAACAGCAGTAAAATGACAGTGCTAACAATGGAATGGAGTGCACAACGCTGTCTAATAGTACCATCTGGAAATTAAGCATAAACATTTGGGTTTATGAGGGCAGTGTGTGTGTGTGTGTGTGTGTGTGTGTGTGTGTGTGTGTGTGTGTGTGTGTAAACCTGTGTGTTGTGCTTGGGTCTAGTGTTTAGACAGAGTACCATTAGGTGGAGCTTGTGTATGTCTAAAAAAACAAACTGTAAACAACAAATGGATTATATGTAGACATTTATTTTCTGTGGCTTTGGAGAAATATTGGTATACTTCCTTTATTTCTGGATCTGACAGCTATGGCTCAGTCAGGTCTAGAGGGACTTTTATTTTGTTGTTGCTTGCAGCCACTATAGGTGTTGCAGTGGAAGGGGGCATGGTTCATATCCCCCCCAGCTCCTTCTTTGGTAAAAGAGGCAGCTTGGTAATTGTAGTAATGGAAGGGGTTTGTGTGGGTTGGCCAATGCTGGAGCAGAGGCTAGGCAACAAATTAGTAAATTCTGTAACAGTTTTACGTAGAGGTCAGATGACACTCTATTGACAGTGGGGGTTGTGGGCATTTAACCACAAAAGTGTTGACAATTTTATTTGCCAACCAGTTATCACCTTAAAATGTGTATGCTGATTATATATACTGATGGGGTGGCCCTAGAATATCCCAATGATTTTTAAATTCTTAACAGCATTACATTTTAAAATAGTCTACTCCATACATTACCAGAGGTGGTTTGTAGGGTATTGAGTGTTGTTGCCCCCCCCACCACCGAAGGGGTGGGTCTTATGTTTTACTTCATTCCCTGGTTAGAGGGACCCTTTTGTTTCTTGATAAAGAAAACTAAAAGCACAACACAAAGAGCAAGGTCATGTAGACCAGTCTCTCTGTGATAGATTAACACTGATTTTTAAAATGCTGCTGCATTAGCTTCATACTGATGCGTGTCTTTGGCTACCTCTACAAACTGTGCCATTGGCAGTGTAGATGGTGTTGTGCCTGCAAGCCACACCTTACTTGATATGTAAAAATCAAATAAAAATTAAAATCAAAACAGAAACAGAAAGGCGTCCCTTCCCCTCTCAGCTCTAATTTACAGAAACATAGTCTTAAACTGAGTCACATAAAATCCTGTACATTTTATTTACATGTTAAGTGAGCCACACCATGCCTGTAACAAAAGTGTTAAAACAAGTCAGAATGCTTAGGAGACTCTCCCTGTTGATCTTAGATGTCATTCCTAGATTATATGCCCCCCGCTGTATCTCATGGGCACAGCAGGTAAATTAATTTGGAAAATAAAAAAACCAAAAAACATAGTTCTAATATTTTTCCCTTTAGCAGTTAAAACTGCATAGCAAGTCATCTTGCTGTCTTTTTCCTGTGAGCTGTCAAAATAAGCAGCTTGTTATGGATGCTGGGGCATTGGAAGATCCATGCCCCCCCCCCCCCGATTGCCTTGCAAGGGAATCATATATAAATGGTACTAGGGGGGGGGGCGGGTATATAAAATAAGCCATGGTGATGATGAATCTTTGTGAAGGAAGATTATACACAAGGGTTAGCATTTTTAAAATATAAGCCAAAGGGTACTGGCAGCAATCCCAGGAGAAAATGGCTCTTCTCCTTCTGTCACAAACCCACTCAGCAGGTCAGGCCCTCTCCTCCCACAGTGCCAACCTCCAAGTGCAGTCTTGTGAACAGTTAACAGAACAGGGTAACCCTCCTGTCTGTTTTGTGGGTTAGAATCAAACTTTGGTCTCAAGTTCTGGAAGGATTCAAATTGTGAACCTCTTGTTAGTGTACCCAATGTACAGGCTCAGATAATTCTGCTCTTTGGGGGCGCAAATATCTTTCACCTATGGGCACCTAACCAGGCATACAAAATGAACCCTTAAAAACTCTATTAAAGACCTCAGAATAAACTCTTACCTTTTCCCAGTTTGGTAAAACCTGTAAGCTTTGTACAGTGTCAACTTTAACCATGTATGCTTCACTTTCAAGAAAAATAATTTCAAAGGCACACCAAGTAGTCTCTAAAGTAGAGGTGTACTTAAAAATAGATAAAGAAATATAAAATGTAAATACAGAACCATATATCACAAAACATACAAATCACTTAAACAAAACAGGTTTAAAAGTGCAGACAAAATCTCCCACCACAGTACACTTGGAATTGTCTTTTCTAATGTATACTTCTCTCCTTACAGTGCCCAATGTTGCTTTTTCAGAGTCCCAACATGTGTGTCAAAAGGGAATACAGACTACAGTTTTAAAACTGGCTTTGCCAACCTCATTGCATGAGGTCACCTAGCTCCTCCCTGTCAGAATATAAAAAGTATACAACCAGGATGTCTTATCAATCAGGATGTAAATTAATTAAGTGACATTTCAGCAAAACTCATTTTAGAAATTATGACAGTCTTTAAATGATATCCCCTCTTTGATCTCAAGTAGATCTTCTTCCCAGGACACATCAAAGAATCTTTTATGACTTCACACTAAAGCCTCATAACCTGCTTTCTTACTCCAAACGTTATAAAAGTTTATGATTTCCCATCCTAGCAGCGGACAAGCTACAATTAAGCTAGATAAACAGGGGATCCTTAATTTAGTCTCTTCTAGCCTGTAATTATCTCCTGGCTGTTCTCTGTTAGCTGAAACAGCATGTCTCATGAGAGACAATCCATAACACATTTTTATATTACAAAAATCATAGAGCGATCAGAACCAGCTGTCAAAGTGTCACAATCCTCCCCACCTAGACTGAATTTGTTGGCTCTATCCCCTGCATGGGATGAGCTTCCCAAATCAGTTCAATCCTTGTAGACATGAGACAGCCCATTGGAGTTCTGATTTTTGGCTCCAGCCCTATGTAATATTGTCATATCATACCCTTGCAAAGCAAGACTCCATCTTAGCAATCTACCATTGTTTTTTCCCACCTGCGACAGCCAAACCAGGGGGTTGTGGTCAGTCTGTACCACAAAATGCTGCCCATACAAGTATGGCTCTAATTTCTTTAGGGCCCACACTATGGCAAGGCACTCCTTTTCCACCGTGGAGTATGCCTACTCCCTGGGAAGTAACTTTTTACTCAGGTATACTATTGGGTAATCCTTCCCTTGACTGGATGTCTGACTCAGTACTGCCCCCAATACCCATGTCTGAGGCATCAGTCTGAACTATAAAGGGTCTGCTATAGTCAGGACTTGTCAAAACAGGAGCACTGCACAGTGTCTCCTTCAGTCTGGTAAAGGCTTCTTCATGGGCTGGTCCCAAGGTAATTTTCTTTGGCATCCTTTTCTTTACCAGGTCAGATATGGGACCAGCCTGGGTACTGTAATTGTGTACAAATTTTCTATAGTACCCTGCTGTCCCAAGAAAACTCCTGACCTGCTTTTGCATTTCTGGTCTGGGCTATGCCTGGATTATCTCTATCTTTATTTGGTTAGGATGGAGCTGTCCTCGGCCTATCACATGCCCAAGGTATGCCACCTCTCCCATGGTCACCTGGCACTTCCAGGCTTTGGCAGTGAGCCCAGCCCTCTGTATCCTGCCCAGCACTTCCCTAAGGTGGGATAGGTGTTCCTCCCAGCTGGTACTAAAGACGGCAATGTCATCCAGGTACACCACGGAGTACTCCTCAGCACCATTTAACACCTGGTTCACCAACCTTTGGAAAGTGGCCGGGGCATTCTTCATTCCAAATGACATTACTTTAAATTCAAATAAACCTATCAGAGTGATGAAGGCCAACCTCTCCCTAGCTCTGTCCATCAACTCTACCTGCCAATACCCCTTGGTCAGGTCAATCGTTGTAAGGTAGGTCACCCCTCCCAACTTGTCCAGGAATTCATCGGTCTGGGGCATCAGGTGGGCGTCTGACTTCATGACTGCATTCAGTCCATGATTGTCCACACAGAAACTAGTAGAGCCATCTGGCTTGGGCACAAGGACTATGGGTGAGGTCAAGGAGCTGTGGGATCTCTGGATTACCCCTAAATCCAGCATCTCCTCCACTTCCCTCCTAATGTCCTTTTTGGACAGCCTCTGATACCTGATATGCTGTCTGCTGTATAGGCGTCTGTGTCCCTGTCTCCACATCGTGAGTCACTAAGGGGTTAATCCAGGCTTGGTGCTAAACAATGGGGCAAAGTCTACTAAAACCTCCCTTACTTCCTGGATCTGGTCTGGGGCCAGCTGGGGAGACAATTTTACTGCCTCTACAGAGGACTCCCATTTACTTTCTTCCAGCAAGTCCAGAAGAGGGTCTCCTTCATCTGTCCCCTCCCCAGGACTACACACTGCAAACACCATGTCAGCCCTATTTGCATATGGCTTCATCATGTTGACATGGTACATCCTTTCTGTCTGTCTTTGGTCAGGTAACTCTATAATATAGTTCACGTAATATTCCTTCCTAACCACTTTGTACGGTCCTGCCCACTCAGCCTGCAGCTTGTCTTTCCAGACCAGAATAAGGACCATGACTTCCTGACCCACCTTGTATGAGCGAGCTCTGGCTCTGCAGTCGTACCACACTTTTTGTTTCTGTTGGGCAGCTGTCAGGTTGCTCTGGGGTGTCCCCATAAGCTCCTTCACCCTTTCCCTAAACCTAAGGATGTAATCCACTAAGGGAGTTCCCTGAGTGGCGTGCTCGCCTTCACAGTCCTCCCAGATCAAGTCTAAGGGCCCACATACCCAGCGTCCATATAAGAGTTCAAATCAAGTCATAAGAGGGAGGTAATAATCCCTTCTTACAAGACACTGGTTAGGCCCCATCTGGAGTACTGCGTGCAGTACTGGAGGCCACACCTTCACAAGGACATTAACCAAACTGAGGCAGTCCAGAGAAGGGCAACCAAAATGGTGCAGGGACTGCATCAGAAGACATATGAGGACAGATTAATGGAGCTCAATATGTATACCCTTGAGCAAAGGAGGGAGAGAGGTGATACGATCGAAACATTCAAACACCTTAAGGGCATTAACAAGGTGAAAGAGTCTAACATGTTTAAATATAAGAAAAACAGCAGGACAAGAGGACACAGCATGAGATTAGTGGGAGGCCAATTAAGGGGGAATGTGAGGAAATTCTTTTTCACAGAAAAGGTGGTGGATGCATGGAACGGCCTACCTCAGGAAGTGGTGGCTATGAATACAGTGCAGGGCTTTAAACAGGCATGGGATAGGCATAAGGGAGCAATACAGATGAGTATGAATAGATAGGCCACTGACAGGGCAAAGGCCGATGGCACATTTATAAGGTAGGACAAGAAATGGGAGGACTGAATGGGCCTTGCAGTCCTTATCTGCCATCAACCTTTATGTTTCTATGAATGGGGAAAATCCCATCGACTCTTGGTGCACCTCCCTGTATGCAAACAACAGGTGGGGACGGTATTTCTCCCAGTCCCTCCCATGCTGTTCAGCAAACTCCCGGAGCATTGACTTCAGGGTACCATTGAATCTTTCCACAAGCCCTTTGGCTTGTGGGTGATACAGTGTCATGCATCTCTGCACCACCCCACACTTCTCCCATAAACATTTCATCAGGTCCGACATGAAGGAACCCCCTCGATCGGTGATAACCTCCTGCAGAAACCCAACATGGAAGAAAATCCCAAGTAAGGCATCTGCCACTTTGTCTGTCCTCAGTGAGGTTAGGGTGACTGCCTCTGGGTACTGGGTGGCTTAATCTACCACAGTCAGGATGACTCTCTTCCCTGAAGAGCTGGGGGTATTTAAAGGCCCCACAATATCCATTCCCACCCTATGGAATGACTCATCCACTATGGGCAATGGAATCAGGGTGGCTTGGGTTTTCTTGCCCGACTTCCCTATTTCTTGGCACCAGAACAAGATCTGCAATACTCCTTCACCTGCTTGGTGAAGTTAGGCCAATAGAAAGTCTGGGCCAACAGCTGTGCAGCGTGCACGATTCCCAGATGACCAGACAAGGGAATATCATGTGCAATCTTGAGCAACTACTCACGATACCCCTGGGGAACAATAAGCTGCCTGCCAAGCAACCCTCCCTCTGTCTGCACAGCCTGAGTATACATCAGTCCATTTTCCCAATAAACCTTATGTCTGCCATCACCTACCTGTGTCCCGTCAGAGTCTGCCCAAGCCCTCAGCTTAAACATAGAAACATAGAGTTTGACGGCAGATAAGTACTGCTTGGCCCACCTAGTCTGCCCATTTTCCTACCTAACAGATAAGCTGCAGATCCTAGTTAACCAACAGCTTACATTCTCCTACTCCCCACTAGGACTGCCTTATGTCTGTCCCATGCATTCTTGAATTCCCCCACTGTTCTTGACTCCACGACCTCCTCAGGGAGGCTGTTCCATGCATCCACAACCCTCTCCATGAAAAAATACTTCCTCACATTACCTCTGAGCCATCCCCCCTCTATCTTCAAATTGTGCCCCCTTGTTCTTGCACATCTCTTTTCTGAAAGATGCTACCCTCTCGGACTTTGTTGATTCCCTTGAGGTACTTGAAAGTTTCTATCATGTCTCCTGTCTCCTTTCTTTCCTCAAGGGTATACATATTAAGCTCCTTTAGTCTTTCTTCATATGTCTTCTGGTGCAGACCCTGCACCATTTTGGTTGCCCTCCTCTGGACAGCCTCCACTCTGTCTATGTCTTTGTGGAGATGGGGTCTCTAGAACTACACACAGTACTCCAGATGGGGTCTCACCAACTGTCTGTACAGAGGGATAACAACTTCCTGTTTTCTACTATTGATGCCTCTTCCTATGCATCCCAGTATCCCCCCAGCCTTCCTTACTGCCTTCTCACATTGCTTGCCCACCTTTAGGTCATCTGATATAATTACCCCCCGGTCCCTTTCCATTTTTACTATTATCAGTATCTCACCTCCAATTGTGTACTCTTCCCCTGGGTTTTTGTTTCCCCTGTGCATTACCTTGCACTTCTTTGCATTGAATCCGAGCTGCCATACATTTGACCATTCTTCCAACTTTGCCAAGTCCCTTCTCATCCTTTTCACTCCAACTTGTGTATCAACCCTGTTGCAGATCTTTGTGTCATCTGCAAAGAGACATACTTTTCCTTCCAGTTCCTCTGCAATGTCACTTATAAAGACATTAAAAAGGACCGGTCCCAGTACCAAACCCTGCAGTACCCCGCTAGTAACTCTCCTTTCTTCACTGTGTACTCCATTTACTACTACCCTTTGCGTCCTATTGTCTAGCCAATTTTTTATCCAGGCTACCACCCTGGGGCCCACTCAAGGCTGGCTAACTTGTGTATTAATCTTTTGTGTGGACTGTATCAAATGCCTTGCTAAAATCTAGGTAGGCCATGTCCACAGCCCCTCCCCGGTCTACTACTTTGGTCACCCAGTCAAAGAAATCATTAGATTCCTCTGACATGACCTTCCCATTGTGAATCCATGCTGCCTTGGGTCCTGTGCCCCACTGGCCTCTAGGTACTCAACAATTCTTTCCTTCAGAAGTGATTCCATCATTTTCCCTACCACTGAGGTCAAACTAACTGGTCTGTAGTTTCCGGCCTCTGTCCTGCTCCCACTTTTGTGAAGAGGAATCACATCTGCCCTCCTCCAGTCCTCAGGTACCACCCCATCCTCCCATGATTTGTTAAAGAGAGTAGTCAGCGGTGTCACTAGTTCTACCCTTAGTTCTTTTAGAATTCTTGGGTGAATCCCATCAGGCCCCATTGCTTTGTCCACCTTCAATTTTATTAGTTCTTTCAGAACCCTTTCTTCTGTAAATGGACTGGTATCGATCCCGTCTTTAGAGTGTTTCTCTGTTTGGTTTAGGTACCTCCCCTCCTCTTCCTTTGTGAATACTGAGCAGAAATATTCGTTCACTATCCCTGCTTTTTCACTGTCCCCTCTACCCACATTCCCTCCCTTTATTAAGCCTCAGTATCCCTCCTTTGGTCTTTCTTCACTCCTAATATACCTATAAAGGTCTTATTCTCTTCTTAACAGAATTGGCTATCCTTTCCTCGGTTTGGGCCTTTGCTATTCTGATTGCCTTCCCAGCCTCTTCTGCTTTAACTGATAAAGTTCTCTGTCCTGCTCCTTCTGTGTTTCCTTATATTTCCTGAATGCTATCCTCTTCTCCTTAACCTTCCCTGCCACCTCTTTTGAGAACCATAGCGCTTTTTTCCTTCGTTGTGTTTTATTGATTCGCTTTATGCAAAGGCTTGTTGCCTCTGCGATGGCTGTTTCGATTACTCCCCATTGTTCCTCCACCCCTCCTTCTTGCCTGTTTGCTAATGCTTTTCTAAGGCACTCTCTCATTTTCCCAAAGTCAGCTCTCATAAAGTCCAATACTCTTGCTTTTGTATGGCTGGCTTGATTGTATGGCTGTGTTTATCGTGAACCACACTGTTTGGTGGTCGCTTGTTCCCAGATGGCTACCCACCTCTAAATCTGAGATTCTTTCTCCATCCCCATTTGAGAGTACCAGGTCTAAGATTGCTCCCTCCCGAGTGTGTTCCAATACTAGCTGTCTGAGGCATGCCCCCTGTAGGGCATCAAGAATGACCCTGCTCTTGGATGTGCCTGCAGCAAAGGTGCTCCAGTTAACATCTGGCATATTTAGGTCCCCCATCAACAATAACTCCCCTTTTTCTGCCATTCTAAGGAAGCCTTCTATCATTTCCTTGTCCATTTCCTCCCCCTGAGATGGGGGTCTGTATACAACCCCCATGCGGATTGTGGTGCCATTTCCTGTCTCCAGGGTGACCCAGAGTGTTTAATCTGCTCCCTGTTTACTCTTTAGTTCTGTTGCTTTGGTCCCTTCCTTTACATAGAGAGCTACTTCTCCTCCTCTTTTACCCTCCCTGTCCCTCCTGTAGATTGTGCATCCTAGTATGTTGACATCCCAGTCATGGTTCTCTGTGTACCATGTTTCTGTGACTGCCACAATATCCAGGCAACCCTCTTCCATCAAGGCCACTAGTTCAGGGAGCTTGTTACACAGACTATGGGCATTGGTACTCATCACCCTCCACTTTTTGATAGCCTAACCCCTTTTAGCCCCATTCCTGTCCTCACTGCCTTTGCCTTTTTATACATTTATCTCTGTCCTGCTCCCTAATAACTTCTCTACCTTGGTGTTTACCTCACTAATTACCATGTTTTGTGGAGGGAGGCTGGGATTTCCCTGCTCCTTTTCAGTGCCTCCCCCTTTTCTAGTTTAAATGCTTGCCAATGAAGCATTTAAACCTCTCACTTAGGATCCTGGTTCCCCCCCAGACAGATGCAGACCATCGCACCAGTATAGGTCTGCATCCCTCCAGTTGGCTCCCCAGTCCCCAGTGAAGCCAAAACCCTGAGCTCCACACCAGTTTTTCAACCACTCGTTGAATTCCCTGGTGAGGAGTGCCCTAGCATCACCCTTGCCATAGCTTCTCTAGACTAGGGTCACTTCTCTGAGAACTGAAAACTCCTCACACATTCCCAAGGCATGGGACAGGTCCCCTTCAGTCACTATACTAGGGTCCCTAGCACTAGCGTCAGGGCACTCAAGATCACTGTCAGTCCCAACCCTCTGACAATGAGTCACCTCTCCCTCTTCAGAGTAACCCTCCATAGCCATGTGGTTAACTGCTACTGGGGAAATTTCTACCCCCCTTTCATTCATCTCCCCATCTGGAGACACAGGCTGGGGAACCAGCCTTTTAGTGGTTTCCACAATGGCTTCTGTGGGGTTCAGGGAACTACAATTTTCCCTTGCCGCTTGGCTACAGGAACTGCACACACCATCTCCTGTTTGAGATTGTTGCCCAGGATCATATCCACTGCTAAGGTTTGGGCTACATCTACCTGTTGCACAGTTCCCCCTGTTTCACCCCAGTCTAGGAGAACACTAGCGAGGGGCAATGTTTTCTCTTCACCAGTAAAGTCCTGTACAGTGATGTATTTATTGGGTATAAGCTGAACCGGCTCTAAAGAACCCCCTTTACCAAGGTCAAGGATGCTCTTGTGTCCCTTAACTCTTGCGTTTATAGACCATTCACCATGACTGGGTGCACGTGTTCCCTTATGTTCACTGGCATGCTTCCAGGGACACACAAACAACCCACTTCCTTCCTAGCACCACCTTGCATATTATTGCTTGTTCATTTGTGACACTGTCTGGCAATATGCTCAGTTTCTTTACACAACCAACATTCATTTCTTCTCTCAGAGAAATCTTTTCTCTGAAACCTGGGGCTAACTGGTTTTGGTGGAGGCAGTGAGGGTTTTAGCTGCCCTGAAAGTGCCCTTTTCCCTTTCTTCACTGCCACACCCATCCCATTTGCTCTCAGAGCAGGTCTGCTCTTGGCATAGCAGTCCAAGAGTTCAGCAGCCTCTTGCACTGTTTGGGATCTTGGTCCTCCAGCCAGGTTTTCAGCTCTGCTGGGCATGCCCAGAAAAACTGTTCTAACAAAATCACATTTTCAATTTTATCAACAGAGTTTGCTTCAATTCCTTCCCACCAAAGTTTTAAAAACTGATGTTGTTTTGTGGCTAGCTCCTCATAGCTCATGTCAGGGCTTCTCCTGAGCTTACGGAATTTAGCTCTGTATGATTCAGCAATTAATTAAAATGTCTTTAACAGTGCAGCTTTAAGTTTGCTGTAATCATCACTGTCCTCATTGTCCATTTGACCCAATGCATCCAAAGCTTTCCCGGTAAGTAGCGGGGATAGCTGGAAGCTCCTGGACTCCCTAGGAATTTTAGCCTGAATACAAAATTTTTCAAAAGAATTTAAAAAGGCATTCATATCCTCCCCCTCTTTAAATTCAGCTATCAATTTGGAATTCAATTTGTAACCCAGTCTTATAGTCCCAGTTAAACCCAAGCTACTTGCTTGCTCTGGTGTTACTGGTTGGAGTCGTAGCTTCTCCTGTTCATGTTGCCTCTGGTGCTCATGCTCTTCACAGTCTGCATCTCAGGGTTCTTGTTCTGCATCATGGTCTGCCTCCCTCTGTTCATGGTCCCTCTCCCTCAGGAACTCCAGCTCCATTCTGTACAACTCAATTTGCAGCCTGAGTACTTCTGGATCCAGGATACTGGTGACCTTCCGCTGCTGCTGTGGCCCTTTGCTGATAATGGCCCTGTTGCCCTCCTCATCGGATCTGGACACTGCACTAGCCATTAGCCCTGCCACACTCAAGGTTTGGTCCTTTTCAGTCACTGTTTGTGACTCAATGCTCTGTGTATCTGCTACCATCAGGGCATCCACAAGGTTCTGTTTGCTGGCTTTCATCTCGAACAGGACTCCTCTATCCCTGCACAACTGCTTTAAGTAGCCTACAGTGTGCCTGCTGTAGTTGGAAGCTGTCTTCTTCCCTAACTATGGCTACTCTGGCTTGCACTTTAGAAAAAAAATAAAATGGGTAGGAACTTGACTGTATGCTAAGTGATATAGTTCTGTCTCCTTTTTAAAAATAAATCACTGCCTTTTTCTTTCTTTGCAAGTGAGCTGATGGTCTCAAGCTGACACACTAAACAATAAAAGCTTGTAATACCAAAATTATTGCACCGCTGCCAACCAATCTGTTACAAACCCACTCAGCAGGTCAGGCCCTCTGCTCCCACAGTGGCAACCTCTGAGTGCAGTTTTGTGAACAGTTAACAGAACAGGGTAACCCTCCTGTCTGTTTTGTGGGTTCAAATCAAACTTTGGTCTCAAGTTCTGGAGGGATTGTAACTGTGAACTCTTGTTAGCATACCCAATGTACAGGCTCAGATAATTCTGCTCTTTGGGGTGGAGGGGCAGAAATCTTTCGCCTACGGGCACCTAACCAGGCGTACAAAATGAACCCTTAAAAACTCTATTTAAGACCTCAGAATAAACTCTTACCTTTTCCCAGTTTGGTAAAACCCGTAAGCTTTGTACAGTAGCAACTTTAACCACGTATGCTTCACTTGTCAAGAAAAAGAATTTCTAAGGGACACCAAGTAGTCTCTAAAGTAGAGGTTTACTTAAAAATAGATAAAGAAATGTAAAATGTAAATACAGAACCATATATCACAAAACATAGAAATCACTTAAACAAAACAGGTTTAAAAGTGCAGACAAAATCTCCTACCACAGTACACTTAGAATTGTCTTTTCTAATGTATACGTCTCTCCTAACAGTGCCTGATGGTGCTTTTTAGGAGTCCCAACATGTGTGTCAAAAGGGAATACAGACTACAGTTTTAAAACTGGCTTTGCCAACCTCTTTGCATGAGGTCACCTAGCTCCTCCCTGTCAGAATATAAAAAGTATACAACCAGGATGTCTTATCAATCAGGATGTAAATTAATTAAGTGACATTTCAGCAAAACTCATTTTACAAATTATGACGTTCTTTAAATAACATACCTTCTTTGATCTCAAGTAGCTCTTCTTCCCAGGACACATCAAGGAATCTTTTATGACTTTGCACTAAAGTGCCATAACCTGCTCTCTTCCTCTAAACTTTATAAAAGTTTATGATTTCTCATCTTAGCAGCTGACAAGCTACAATTAAGCTAGATAAACAGGAGATGCTTAATTTAGTCTCTTCTAGTCTGTAATTATCTCCTGGCTGTTCTCTTTTAGCTGAAACAGCATGTCTCATGAGAGATGCTCCATAACACATTTTTATATTACAAAAATCATACAGCGATCAGAACCAGCTGTCCAAGTGTCACACCGGGGGGAGGGGGGGATATATAAAATAAGCTGTGGTGATAATAAATCTCTGTGAAGGAAAATGTTACACAATGGTTAGCATTTTTAAAAGAATAAGCCAAAGGGTATTGGCAGCAATCCCAGGAGAAAATGGCTCTCCTTCATTGAACAGAGGACAAGCATGAAGCGTATGCTTCCGGAAAAAAAAAGTAAAATAAAAAAAAATACTAGTTAATGTGTGTTCTTGAAACACTTGCATAAAAGGGAAAAAGAAAATTGTTTAGCCAGGACAGGCATGCCACGTCTGAACTTTAGGGGTATGTGGTATGGGAATACAAGGAGGTCAAGTGACTTGCTAAAGGTCACAGTATACAAGTGGGACTGGAGGGATTCAAATTGAGGTTACAAGGTTTGTATCTGAGTGCCAATGATAACTGCATTGTACTAGAAGTCTACAGGAGGATGCCTCCCGTGGCAAACATTGTATTTGTCCCCCCCAAAAAGTGAACATTGTATTTTAAACTGAAAAATGAAGTAGCTTATTAAAATGGATGGGGCCTTTGTGTTTACATTTTAACCATATATAAAAAAATACAGGAAAAATCTCTAATAGCATTAGAAAAAAACAATGCTTTGAAAGCTTTAGCTTTGGATTTTGAAGGGTGCGAAAGAACCCAGCTGTGTCATCACCTAGTTAGTCATGCCTCTTGGTATGTCTAGCTGCCATGACTGATGATGTGGTGTTAGGCCGACATATCAGCCATATTAAAAAAATAAAACATTTTTCTTTTTGAAAGGAGAGAAGTTTTAAAAAAAATGTTTTTAAAACCAACAAAGGCATCTCAATCTGCTATTAAACCACACTTAAATTGTAAGTTCCTTGTACAGACTTAATCTTTCTGTGTCATACACCAGACCACCACTAACTGCCTTTATGTACAACTCAAACTAATTACATCTTTTAACCACTTTCATGTCTTGCACATAAACCAACCAATCCAATTGTCTCTGAACAACTCCGATTATCAACAAAACAAAACAATTTGCAAATAGGTATTCTCCCCATATCTTTCTAGGGACAAGATTTATAAAACAATATACAGTACATATTAAACAGCAGTGGCTGCAGCTGAACCCTCTTGCACAGACTTAATCTTAACTAACTCACATACAGTCTTGATGCTGCAAAATCACATATATGCTTCTTCATTGTTTCATTTAACCAAGAAAAAAAATGTTTTCACACTGTTCATATTTACATGGCAGGTTTGAAAACTGCTACTTTTCAGAACATTCAGATAAAACCACACCCACATCAATACCCTGTCCTCAGCCATAAACTCTCAGATTGGCCTTCTTTATCACCACAAAGTTTGCCTCCTTCGAACCACTCTCCAACTGGCCATCAACTCCTCCATCCTGCCCAGTGCACTATGGCCCACCTATCTAGGCTGCGGCTGACAATACCACCCTCACCAGAATCCAGACCTCGATAAACAAGATCTGCAGGCTCCTGACCGGTGCATCCCTCCACACCCATACTTGCCTGCTCGATTCCATCGCCAACCTGCTCACCTTGGAGGAGTGCCTGTGCTACCAAACCTGCTTACTTTCCAAAAAATCCCTGCTAGAACTCTCCCCACCAGGGGTCACTGCATCCCTGCAGCTTGCATCCCCATCCATTGCCACCCGTAGCTCAGTTAAGGCCACCTTTCTGGTGCCCCGTACCAAGACCTCCCCAGCCCAAAGGTCCTTCCACTACCGTGCCCCCACATGGCTCAATTCCCTTCCACTCTCTGTCACTAAGTCTACCAATATTCCTCCCTTTAAAGTCACTCTCTGTAACCACCTCTTTGGTGCCCGAAGCTGTAGTTGCCCTTAATCAACCTAATGTTGGGGTCCCTCCCTGTTTCTTGCCCATAGCCTTGACAATGTCTGTTGGACTGCTTCCCATTTTTTCTCTTTTCCTCACCCCTGTCCCCCCCCCAACCTTCCACTTAGATATTTCCCCAGTAAGACCAAGGTTGTGACTTCTACTATTGTTATACTTTATACGATTGCTATTTATTGCATGTAACTTTATCCCGTAAACCACTGTTATATTGTGTTCTTTTTGCTATCTGTACTACATGTGTATGTTACCACTGTTGTATCCATGTCTACCATCCCTGCGATGAGGTGCCTTTGTAAATGAGTCCCTGACTCAAAGGTTGTAAATCTGACTTTCAAAAATAAATAAATAAATAAATAAATAGATAAATAAATAAATAAATAAATAACAAAATAAAACTCATTTTGTACAGCTTGTAGTGTGTACTATGTTTTGTTCTGAGCTCATCAGGCTCAGAAGCTAGGAAAATAGGTTCTTAGATTCTTAGAGCAAAAAAAAAACCAGAAAGAATAGTTTGACTGGCCAGTCTGTTTTTAGAAAAGAGAGAGAGAAGTATAGTTTATTTTTGAAAGATTGCATAGGGCAGTTTTGTGAAACATTATGTAGCATATTACATTCAAAACATTTCAAGGTTGATAAACAGCATATATGGCAAAACATTTACATAACCCTTTTCAAATGCATTTTACATTTTACGTGACTAGTTTGCTCTTTACTATCATAATCTTTCCTTTACAGTTTGTTCTGGTTGTGGGTGCTTGCTGGTGACTGGGCTAGGGGTGGAGGTCTACCAGAACTCATGCGCTCCGGAGGGATGGGAGTTTCCTTTCCCTCTCTGGCATCATGCCTCGGGTTTCTGACACTCCGAGTGGGCTGGCCTTTGGGCTCATCATCAATTATTTTGTCATCTTCTGATGACACAAGATCAATTGGGGATACATACAAAATGGCTTTTAAAATGACTCTTAAGGAGTGCATACTTTTTTGGCACTGTTTCCCACAGAATTTTACATTTTTACATATCTCTCTGGTTGCTTTGCTACAATCTTGCTTCAAGGATACATTCTCAATCTTTAGAGACTGAATCCTGGTACACAAATCTGAAATAGTTAACCCCCTCTGATCCTGTTTTTTCCTCATCGCATGTTTAGTATTCGAATACAGCAGGCACAGGCACTGTATTGGAACACTGTGTTAATGGGCACTGGAAGCAAAAACACCCAATTTTCCATACAAAGTCAAAAGGTTAGAAATACCTAGTCTAAGCTCTAAACTACTAGCTGCTCTATTTTTAATGGCCATTTTGAGAGCACCTTCCATATCCTGCTCACCAATAGAAATAAAAGGTTTCCCCCTCTTCTTCCTTTTTGGAGTACATCCCCAGTCATGTAAAGATACCCCAACGAGGGACTTTTTGAATTTGGCTACCCTTGCAGCTAAGAAAGCTATAACCAAAAACTGGCTCTCCCCACTGCCTCCAACGACGGACCAATGGTCCTTAATAATGATTCAGCTGTATAAAATGAAGAAATTAACAGCCATACTTAATAAATCACAAGTTAAGTTTGAGAATAGATGGAGAAGATGGGTGATGTATATCACACCCCTACGTAAAGATTTTGTTCCCTGACTCTCTAATGGTATTAACTCAGGACCCTATTCACAGTGCTTCCAAATGAAATCAAGGAATATGGACTATTGCATGTACCTTTTTAATTTTTATTTATTTTTGTTCTATAAGCTCTTACAGAACTGTATTTTCTTTTTATAATTTTTTGTATCTCTGAATAACAATAAAGATGGAAAGTTTAAAAAAAAGAAACAAAAAGTTTATCGAGCCACCCTTCACTCTATGTCTGAACAGTTTGCATAACTGTGAGAGAAACTGCTTCTGCCTTTAAATCCTGTTCTAGTCCTGTGCCAGGGTCTCCAAATATGTTAGGTATTTTGCTGGTCTCTGTTGGACACCCTCTGACTGTGTTATTATGACCTAACAAACCCTTAGTTACCTGCAGGGAAACGTAGCCCTTTGGGGAATGTCAGGAGATTACTACACCATAACAAAACATACAATACCTCTCTTACAGGTTCTAGGACTGAGAAAGGCTAATAATAAGAATAAGAAGCAATCATAAAAGCACCATAAGGTTGTTTTTATTATCTTATAAGCCTGCTTATAGGACCGTCATTATACATCACACACTAGTTATGTAACATACGTACTCGGGAGTCTGGTTCTCTCAAACACTGTAGTGTCTTGTAGGGTCTGCCTGTGATTTCCTCAGAGAGGGAGCATGGGAAAAGAGGTTTTATACCCTGATAAGATCTTAGTCTGGTGATAGATACAAGCTCATATGTGTGTGTGTTGATCGCACTTACTATTACTTCTATTGGTCAATTTAGGGGGTAGCAGAGTATTATCTCAGTTGCAATTTAGAATGCTACAAAGTGTAGCATCCTAGTCATAAGAATACGCTTGTGTCAATGACATGTTCTTATGGGTGAAACATTTTGTAACGTATCATCATGTTCTCTGTAAGGTCTATTCATATAATATAGCTGTGTCAGCACATGACACCTTAGCTGTAGGTGGTGCTCCTGGGTAAATAAATCATTATATTTCTGACATTATCACAGCAAAATAGCAGTAATGTTTTAGCCTAGCAAATCATTTGTGGTGTTTTGTCTGTCCCTTACAGGATCATATGTAGGGTAAAGGTTGTGCTTTAGAAGTAGTGCAGTTTTATAGCTTGTATGTAGGTTCTATGCAAGAATAAAGAATCACCTAGCCTTATGTGTATATAAACCTATACTAAACTTATGTAGATGTTCCCTAGCAACATGTGTGCGTCCCTAGCTCTATATGTAATGTGTTCCCCATTGTGTGTGTGTGTGTGTGTGTGTGTGTGTGATCTGCATGGCATGAGCATATAGGTAATCATGACATGCCTTGTGCACATGATATGTGTGTGTGTGTGTGTGTGTGTGTGTGTGTGTGTGTGTGTTAGTAGTCATGACATACCTTGTGTATGTCATGTGCTTGTGGGTGAGCATATTCTTACAATAGGTTTGTAATGCTTCCTGGCCCTATTTAAGTTTAAAAGGTTTTCTCTTGAGGGATTTCTCCCCTTACATAGAAACATAGAAACATAGACTTTGACGGCAGATAAGGACCGCTTGGCCCACCTAGTCTGCCCATTTCCCTACCTAGAGGTTAAGCTGCAGATCCTAATTAACCAACAGCCTATTTCTTCCTACCCCCCACAAAAATTGCCTTATGTCTGTCCCAAGCATTCTTGAATTCTCCCACAGTTTTAGACCCCACGACCTCCTCAGGAAGGCTGTTCCATGTGTCCACCACTCTCTTGTAAAAATACTTCCTCACATTGCCCTGAGCCATCCCCCTCTATCTTCAAATTGTGTCCCTTGTTCTGCATCTCTTTTTCTGAAAGATGCTACCCTCTTGGACTTTGTTGATTCCACTGAGGTACTTAAATGTTTCTATCATGTCCCCGTCTCCCTCCTTTCTTCAAGGGTATACATATTAAGCTCCTTTAGCCTCTCCTCGTATGGCTTCTCTTACAGACCCTGCACTATTTTAGTTGCCCTCCTCTGAACTGCCTCCATCCTGTCTATGTCCTTGCAGAGATGGGGTCTCCATAACTGGTTACAGTACTCCAGATGGGGTCTCACCAACTGTCTGTACAGGGGGATAACAACTTCCTGTTTTCTGCTGGTGATGCCTCCCTATACATCCCAGTATCCCCCAGCCCTCCTACCACCTTCTCACATTGCTTGCCAACCTTAAGGTCTCTGATATGATTACCCCAGGTCCTTTTCCATTTTGTTGTTGTTACTACCTCCCCCCACTGTGTAATCTTCCTGGGTTTTTCCCAGGTGAATTACTTACTTCTTTGCATTGAATCAAGCTGCCACACTGCTGACCACTCTTCCAACCTTGCCAAGTCCTTTCTCATCCTTTCCATGCCTTCTTGTGTATCAACCCTGTTGCAGATCTTTGTGTCATCTGCAAAGAGGCATACGTTTCCTTCCAGTCCCTCTGCAATGTCACTTATAAAGACATTAAAAAGGACTGGACCCAGTACTGAACCCTGCGGTACCCCACTAGTAACCCCCCTTTCTTCAGAGTGGACTTCATTTACAATTACCTACTGTGTCCTGTTGTTCAGCCAATGTTTTACCCAGGCTACCACCCTGGGACCCACTCCAAGGCTGGTTAATTTGATTGCTAATCTTTTGTGTGGGACTGTGTCAAATGCCTTGCTAAAGTCTAGGTAGGCCATGTCCACAGCCCCTCCCTGGTCTACTACTTTGGTCACCCAGTCAAATCAATTAGATTCGTCTGACATGACCTTCCCGCTGTGAACCCATGCTGTCTTGGGTTCTGTGCCACACTGACCTCTAGGTACTCAACAATTCTTTCATTCAGAAGTGATTCCATCACTTTCCCTACCACAGACAGTCAAACTGACAGGTCTGTAGTTTCCTGCCTCTGTCTTGCTTCCACTTTTGTGAAGGGGAATCACTTCAGCCTTCTTCCAGTCCTCAGGTACCACACCATCCTCCCATGTTTTGTTATAAAGGGTTGTCAGTGATGTCACTAGTTCTCTGCTTAATTCTTTTAGAATTCTGGGGTGAATTCCATCTGGCCCCATTGCTTTGTCCACCTTTAGTTTCAGGAGTTCTTTCAGAACCCTTTCTTCTGTGAATGGACTGGGATCGACCCCCCTCTCCAGAGTGCTTCTGTTAATTGGATTAGGCATCTCCCCCACTTCCTCTTTTGTGAATACAGAAGTATTCATTCAGTATCCCTGCTTTTTCACTGTCATTCTCTGCCCACCCACCATCCATTCTATTCAGCCTCACTATCCCTCCCTTTGTCTTTCTACACTCCCTGATATACATATAAAAGGTTTTATTCCCCTTCTTAACTGGGTTGGCTATCTTTTCCTCAGTTTGTGCCTTTGCTATTCTGACTACCCTCCCTGCTTCCTTCTGCCTTAACTGGTACAGTTCTCTGTCCTGCTCCTTCTGTGTTTCCTTATACTTCCTTAATGCTATCTTTTTCTCCCTAACCTTCACTGCCACTTCCTTTGAGAACCATAGTGGCTTTTTCTTTCATTTTGATTTGTTTATTTGCTTCACACAAAGGTTTGTTGCCTCTGTGATGGCAGTTCTGATATTTCCCCATTGTTGCTCTACCCCTCCTTCTAGCCTGTTTGCTATGCTTTTCTAAGGCACTCTCCCATCTTGCCAAAGTCAGCCCTCCTGCAGTCCAGAACCCTCACTTTTGTATGGCTTGACTCTGTAGCTGAGTTTATCGTGAACCACACTGTTTAGTGGTCACTTGTTCCCAAATGGCTACCCACTTCTAGATCTGAGATCCTCTCACTGTCCCCAATTGAGAGTACAAGGTCTAAGATTGCTCCCTCATGAGTAGGTTCCAAAACTAGCTGCCTGAGGCATGCCACCTGAAGGGCATCAAGAATGGCCCTGCTTTTGTATGTGCCTGCAGCAAAGGTGCTCCAGTTAACATCTAGCATATTAAGGTCCCCCATCAACAGTATCTCCCCTTTCTCTGCCATCCTAAGTATGCCTTCTATCATATCCTTGTCCATTCCTTCCCCCTGACATGGGGATCTGTATACAACCCCTGTGCAGATTGTGGTGCCATTTCCAGTCTCTAAGTTGACCCAGAGTGCCTCCTCTCCTCCCTGTTTACTCTTTTGTTCAGTTGCTTTTATCACTTCCCTTACATAGAGAGCTACCCCCCCTTCTGCCCTCCCTGTCTCTCCTGTAGGTTGTGTACCCTGGTATGTTAACATCCCAGTCATGGTTCTCTGTGTACCATGTTTCTGTGACTGCTACGATATCCAGGCATCCCTCTTCCATCAAGGCCACCAGTTCAGGGAGCTTGTTGCCCAGACTACGGGCGTTGGTACTCATTACCCTCCATTTCTTGATGGCCTTATCCCTTTTGGCCCCATCTCTGTCCTTACTGCATTTTTCACTTTCTCCATTTACCCTTGCGCTTCTCCCTATTGACATCTCTATGTTGGTGTCTACCTCACTTAGTACCCTGATTTTTTTTGGGGGGGGCTAGGAGTTCCCTGCACCTTTCCAGTGCCTCCCCCCTTGGCTAGTTTAAATGCTTGCCCGTGAAATATTTAAACCTATCACCTAGGATCCTGGTTCCCCTCCTGGACAGATGCAGACCATCACACCAGTATAGGTCTGTATCTGTCCAGATGGACCCCCAGTCCCCAATGAAGCCAAATCCCTGAGCTCTGCACCACTTTTTCAACCACTGATTGAATCCCATGGTGTGGAGCACCCTAGCATTATCTGTGCCATAGACAGGCAGCACCTCTGAGAAGGCTACCATGTGTGCTATTTGTCTAAGGGCCCCTCCCCATCTCCACAAATGCTTCTTGCACTGCTCTGATCCCTTTCTTAGCCAGGTCATTTGTTCCTAGGTGGACAATGGCATCCAGCTCCCTCCCCTGTGCAGCTGCTCCTGTGATCCTGAGGATTCGCTCCCTGTTCCTCCAAGCCATGGTACCGGGCAGGCACCTTATCTCCCTCTCCCCTTCCTCCCCCAGTTCTACCTTCCTAACAATGGAGTCCCCTACCAGGAGTTGTTTCCTTCCCCTGTGGGGTCCCATGCCACCCTCCTGTGGGTCTCCTTTGTGGAGATTTCCAGCATTCTCCTTGGTCTCCACTGTGGGTGCCTCCATAGAGGAACCACACTTTTCCAGAATGGCATAGAAATTGTGGAGAGGTACAGCTGGAGGGATACGCCTCTGTTCCACCACCCTCACCCTCCCTGAGCCCACTATGGTCCAACCGCTCCTCTTTCTTGGCAACCTCTGAGGCAATGGCAGTGACCCTGGTGGTCCCTGGGTGGGAGAGGAGGTCCCACAAATCCTGGCCAACTCAGCCTGGAGATGAGCAACCTCCTCCCTCAGCCCAGAGAGGTGCCTGCAGATGGGACAACACTGCATCCTCCAGGACGTCTCTCAGAAGACTGCTGCTCCACAGTCACTGCACTGCACCACTCCCATCATGTCTTTTTTCTGGCCCCCTAACTGTTGTTTGGAATACTTACTCTTTCCTCTGTTTGTTTATTTTCTTTTTTTTCTTCTTCCCCTACTTACTTACTGCCTCTGTGCCCTTTTAGCTCCTGATCTTCCTGTTCTAAGACAAGAAGTTCCTATTTTTCTCAGTAGTCTCCTTACTTGCTCAGAGTTAGACCTCCAGCAGCTGGGGGGGGGTCAGAGAGCTACTCTTGCCCTTCTAGGAAGCTGAGTCTTTGGTGGCTCTGTGATCACTCACTTCCTGCTCCCAAACAGGAAGTTCCTGTTGTCAGTTAAATCCTGTGCCTATAAAAGTAGAACTGGTTTAGGGTGCGGGGATGGAGGGGAGGGAAGGAGGGCAATATAGTCCCAGTAGAAAAGTTTTAGTTATACCAGTAGTTCCTTCCTCCTGGTGTTCTGTCTGTTCTCTGGCAGAAGCCATCTAGGGCAGTGCTTTAATCTGGTTTTAATCTGGCTCCTTCTAGCTAAGCCACTCCCCCTACTTTGCAAATATTTCTACACTTAGTTAATTTCACAGATAACAATTCCCTTCTGACACCTGTGACAAACACCTAGATAAGTACACAGATAACAGATAACAATTTACTTCAACTACCTCTGACAAACACACTAACTCTTTCTTTCCCCCTAAATTGAAGGTCCCAGTACAAGATTTCTAGTTCTTAGTCCCAGTAGAGAAGTGTTAGTTATACCAGTAGCTCCTTCCTCCTGGTGTTCTGTCTGTTCTCTGGCAGAAGCTATCTAGGGCAGTGCTTAAATCTGGTTTTAATCTGGCTCCTTCTAGCTAAGCCACTCCCCCTACTTTGCAAATCTTTCTACACTTAGTTAATTTCACAGATAACAATTCTCTTCTGACACCTGTGACCAGCACCTAGATAAGTACACAGATAACACAGATAACAGATAACAATGTACTTCAACTACCTCTGACAAACACACTAACTCTTTTTTTTTTCCCTAAATTGAAGGTCCCAGTACAAGATTTCTAGTTCTTAGTCCGAGTAGAGAAGTTTTAGTTATACCAGTAGCTCCTTCCTCCTGGTGGTCCTCTGATTGGTATGTTCAGATTCCTTTTTTCTAATGTACAGATTTGATTAAAGCAACTATTAGGCTGACCAAGGCTTTGACTGCTTTATAGAAAAGTCAAATTAATTTCTGGAAGCCCATCCGTAGTAAATTAAATTTCACATTAGGATGCATTTCCGCTGTACATGAATCAACAAAGGCTGAGAAATAAAAAGTATCCAGCTCATTCTGGACGTCTAGCTTCAAGTTCCAGTCCCATTTTAGTCTTTCCTTTACAATAGAGCATTAATCATACCATAAGATGTAAACTTTACATGAAATTGTTGAGTGTATTTCTTCATCACTTTCAGAGGCAAATGGTCATTTTCAGGATGTGCAAAAATCTCTTGGTCCAAATACAGAAAAAGATTTAAGAATGGTACAATTGCATGATCAAGAAGAGAGGCAGTATTATGTGACATGAATGTGAAGGCACGTCATCCTATTAGATAGGTACCTACCATTCAGTGTTATTAAACAGCAGCTTCCTAGTAGCTGCTTGCCCCAGCCCATTTGATAACATACCCCCACAGACAGCTCCCAAATGAAGTGTGGCATAACAAGTCGTGCTGTATTAAAAGTTATTTTACTCATAAAATTAAAATCAAGCCCACCGGCAAAAAAAGAACCAAGCAAACCACGGTCCCACGTTGGCCCATGCAGCCCTGTTTTGTGATGTCACAAAATGAAGGCTGCGGGAGCACGCCCCATTCACTTGTAATGGTACCGATATTGTAACATAGTTTTAGATTATTTACTGTCGGGATTTTCATAAATCAAAGTGATTGATCAACTAATAGGGTCCCTATTGGTGGATTGATCGCTTTGGTTATATATCCGACAATAATAATCAAACTATGAAACATTATCGACCCCGTCACAGTGAATGGAACACTACTCGCGCCTTCGCTCGCGACATCCTGGCTGAACTGCGTGAGCAACGTGGTATGTTCGCTCGATTCTTACGCGGTAAACGGATGTTATAGTAAATAACTATAATAACTGCGACTTGTTGTCTACCTTCATTGGGAGCTGTCTGTGGTGGTAAGTTATCAAATGGACTGGGAGAGGGCAGCATAACCATCAGTAGGAAGCTGTTCTTTAAACCATAATCCTCCATTATTTGAATGAGCTTTTAAAAATTTTGATTGATAGCCAGGTCCTGACTATATCTTTCATAAACTTCATCTGAGATTATTGGAATGTAAATTTCAGAGTCCTGGAATGCTATTATGTGTCCCAGTCTATGCATAAATATCTCCTAAAATCAAGAGATCAGAATTCGGTGCCTCCAGATTTTCATCAATTATAGCAGCTAAATTATCCCAAATACAACATTTCAAAATATTTTGAATTAAATGGAGGAATACAGATATTCAGAACTGTAAAATGAGATTTGTCAGTTGTCAGATCTATATACATATTACTGTCATTTATGGTTCTGCAGTGCCTTTTGATTTCTTTATCTCTGCTGGTAGTAGAAACATCAGAAAACCATTGAAAGAAGAGTCAATATAACTCGGTGTCCAAGTTTCCTCAAAACACACTATATTCCCTTTTTCAGTTACCTTAGTAAGTTCTTTGTCTGGTATCTTTGTAGATAAACCGGAAGCATTCCATGACAAGAATTATAAATTCAATGGTGTTAGGTCACTATTATCACAGCAGATGTTTAAATCAAGGTGACCAAGTCACAGTGGGTTCTGATCTTGTAGGATCAGAAACACATTAGTTACTGGGTCTGCGGAGAATGGCACACCAGAGCCCATCTGGTCATATAATGTATTGTTAGAAACTTGCAGCTGTCTAGTAGTATTCCCAGAGGTATACAGGGTTCCACAGATAACACAGATACTGTAACATAGGTAACATAGGTAGGTTCAGAGCAAAGTAAACAGATGTTCATGATGCTCGCCTGGTGTTTAAAAATACCCTTGTATAATAGTAGTGATACAGTAATGATCAAATTTCCTTTTAAACTCATTCATGTTTTCACAACCAACCACCTCATATGGCAGAGAATGTCAGAATGTAACCACCCTCTGGCTGTACCAAAACCCCCTTTTCCTTGAATGACAAACTTCCCCTTTTATCTGTAAAAAGTGTGTTCTGGTATTATATGCTATGGTTCTCATTTCTAGACCCAATATATCCCATAGATCATGATTTGTAAGGGCCTGTAATAACAGGCACATATCAACCCATAGTCTCCTGTACTCAAGCATATACATGCCCAGTTTCTCCAATCTATCTTCATACTCAAGTCCCCTTGCTTCTCTGACCATCCTGGTGGCCCTTCTCTGTACCCCCTCCAGCATCTCAGTCTCTCCTTTTGTGCTTGGTTCCCAGTACTGGGTACAGTATTCCAAATGGGCCTAACTAGTGCACTGTACAATGGCAGCACCACTCTTCCCTTGCTGGATGATATGTGCTTGATTATGCTGGTTAGTATGCCATTTGTCCTTTTAGATATTGCATTACAATGGTTTCTAAAGGTTAGATCATCCTTAACCCTTATTCCCAAGTCTCTTTCCAAAGTTACCACCTTCAGACTTCTTCCCTTTAGCTTGTACTCTGCCCTACTCTTTATCTTGCCGAAGTGCATTACCACACACTTATCTATGTTAAACTCCAACCTGGTTCTATGGGCTCACTTTTCGAGTTCAGTTAAGCTTCTTTGTAATTTGATGCTATCCTTATTATTCTCAATTACCGCTCCAATCATAGTATCATCTGTGAATTTTGCAATGCATGTACTATCCTCACATTTCATGGAAGCAATATAGAGCTTGAATAGATGAGGACTCAACACTGATCCTTGTGGAACCCCTTTGGTCACCTCAGTCCACTCAGAAACTACACCCCTTGTACTTACACACTGTTTGTTTTCATCCAGCTGTGAAGTAATCCATTTGACTATGTTAACATGAATACCCATATGCTCCAAGGATGTAACCAACTCCCCAAAAGGGAGCTCATCAAAGGCCTTAGTAAGGTGCAGAAGGATAACATCCACTGATTTCCCCTGTTCAATCTGTCTGCTTACATTACTATAAAATGCCAATAAATTAGTTTGGCAAGCTCTTCCTTTTGTAAAGCCATGTTGTGAGATGTCTTCCTTCCCAATCTCTTTGCTATGTTCCTCAATAAAATCCCTGATGAACCCCTCTAAAATCTTTCCCATGATAGAGGTCAGGCTTACTGGTCTCCTTCCAACTGCCACCCTGGTGTATTGGCACCACAGTGACCAATCTCCAGGTGTTTACTAATACATCTCTGTCTAGGGATTTCTGGAATATTTCTGTTAGTGGCCCTGCTATCTCTTTGGCCAATTCTCTGGCTACCCTTGGATGTACCTCATCGGGTCCAAGGGACTTGTTTGGGTTTAATTTCATTAGTCTGTCCCTTACTTCTTTTTTCTGTTATTCTGATTGGGCAGTCTCTTGTCCTCATGTTTGTAGTTACACATTATCAGCTTTCCCATTAAATACTGAGCTGAAGTATTCTTTCTGCACTTCTGCTATTCCTGCCAAGTCTGTTATTATTGTTCTTTTGTTATCCTGAAGTAGTCCCACACCTGTTTTACCCCCACTTTGGTGTTTAATGTGGCCAAAACAGGTTTGTAGTTATCTTTGACCTTTACTGCTAATCTTAACTCATAGTCCCTGTAGGGTTTTTTTCTTTCCCAAATACTTCCATCCCTACTAACCTTGCTCTTACATAACATCTTTACTTTCTATTTCCAAAAGAGCCTCATACTCAAAAAAGCAGTGTCTAATGGGTCTAGATTCTCTGCTTCTTTCATGATGCTGGTAGCCATTTACGGCATGGGGTCATTATGCCATATACAAAAGCAGTGCAGCTACAAACATCACAGCCAAAACAATGCCGATCACAAACAGAGTTGTGCAAAACACTGACCTGTCAGGAACAGCACGCCCGTTGACAACAATGGGACTTCATGTTTTTTTTGTGGGGGGGCTTCACCCTTGCACCCCCCAGAACTTAAATAACTAACTCTGGGAGTGGGACTTTGGGGATGGGGAGAAACTTGGGAGGGGGGAATTTTTTTTAAAATCCTGAAAAAAGCAGTAGCAGGGTAGACCTGGGGGGTACTGAACCATGGTCCCAGGTCTCCCGATTATGCCGTGTGCTGGTGCCCTAGCCACTCCACCATGGAAGTGGCTCGACCGGGCCCCCAGCACACAGCTACTTCACTTCTTCTCATAGACATGTAGAGTGACGGCGTAGTGGTACTTCCCATTCACTATCATACCCCTGTCGCTCTACATGCACACACGGTATACCTTGCGTGATTATTGCTGCGCTATTCTGGTGCGGCATATTGACCCGGTACCACCATTTATATAGAAACATAGAATTTGATGGCATTACCATGGTGCCCATCTTGTTTGTCCAATTTTCCCTACCTACTGTAATACCACAGATCCTACTTGATCTCCAGCTTAGCCCTCCCTTCCCTAACCACTAAAGTTCCCTTATGCCTATCCCATGCATTCTTGAATCCCATTACAGTTTTTTCCCCCACCACCTCCACTGGAAGACTGGTCCAGGCATCCACTACTCTCTCTGTGAAAAAGTACTTCCTCACGTTTTCCTTGAATCTACCTCACTCCAGCTTCATAGCATGCCCCCTTGTTCTTGAGCATCTTTTTTTCTGAAAATGGCTTCCCTCTTGTACCTTTTTATACCCGTGAGGTATTTGAAAGTCTCTATCATAGCCCATCTTTCCTTCTTTTCCTCCAGGGTGTACATAGTGAGGTCCTTTTGTCTCTCCTCATAAGGTCTCTGGTGCAGACCCTGCATCATTTTAGTTGACCTTCTGTGCTCCACATCTACTCTATGTCCTTCTGGAGATGTGGTTTCCAGAACTGGACATAGTACTCTAGGTGAGGTCTCACCAGTGATTTATATAGCGGTATCACCCCCTCCCTCTTTCTGCTGGTAATACCCTCCCTATGCACCCTAGCATTCCAGTGGCTCTCCCCAAAGATTTGTCACACTGTTTTGCCATCTTTAGGTCATCAGATATGATTACCCCCAGGTCGCCTTCCTGTTTGGTGGTCATCAGTACCACTCCCCCCATCTTGTACTCAGCACCTGGGTTTCTGTGACCCAAGTGCACGATTTTGCACTTCTTCACACTGAGACTTAGTTGCCACACTCTTGACCACTCCTCATGCTCTCTTAGATCCCTGTTCATTCTCCCACCCCCCCTGAATGTGTCTACCCTATTGCAGATTTTAGTGTCATCTGCAAAAAGGCATACTTTCCCTTCTTGCCCCTCTACAATGGCGCTAATAAAGATATTAAAGAGGACCGGTCTCAGTACTGATCCTTGTGGCACTGCATTGGCTGCCCTCCCTTATGTGGAGTGAACTCTGTTTACCATCACCCTCTGTCGTCTCTCCCCCAACCTATTTCTTACTCAGTTTACCACTTTTGGACCCACTCCCAGGCTGCCCAGCTTGTTTACAAGTTTCCTGTGTGGAACAGTGTTGAAGGCCTTACTGAAATCTAGGTAGACCACATCTACTGCTCCACTTTGATCTACTTCCCTAGTCACCCAGTCAAAGAAATCTATCAGATTTGTTTGACATGACCTCCCCCCAGTGAATCCATGCTGCTTCAGATCCTGTAAGCCGCTGGTTTCAAGATATTCCACAATCGTTTCCTTCAGCAGTGATTCCATTTATTTCCCTACCACTGATGTCAAGCTGACTGGTCTGTAATTGCCAGCTTCTTCCCATTTTGTGAAGTAGGACTACATCTGCTCTCCTCCTGTCCTCTGAGACCACTCCTGTCTCCCGTAAGTGGTTGAACAGGACTGTCAGAAATACAGTCAGCACCTCTCTGAGCTCCTTCAGTATCCTTGAATCTATTCTGTCTGGCCCTATTGCCTTGTCCACTTTCAGATTTGCAAGTTCCTTCAGGACTTTCTCCCCTGTAAATGGACTAGGGTCCACCTCTCTTCCTTCTATGCTCCTGTCACTAAACTGTGGTCCCTCACCTTCCCCTTCCCCTTCCTCCATGAACACTGAACAAAAATATTTGTTCAGGATGCCTCCTTTTTCATGGTCCTCCTCCACACACTCCTCTGTTTCCCTCCTTAGCCTTACAATCCCTCCCCTGTTTTTTCTCCTTTAGCTTGCATACCTGAAAAATGTCTTGTCCCCTTTCTTTACTTTTCTTTACTGTCTGGGCTATTTTCTCCTCTGTTTGCACCTTTGCACTCCTTACTGCTTTCCCTGCTTCCCTGTGCTTCTCATGATACACCTCTCTATCCTCCTCCCTCTGAGTCTCCTTATAGCTCCTGAATGCTAACTTTTTGCCCTTACCTTTCCAGCCACCTCTTCTGAGAACCATAGCAGCCTCTCTTTCCTCTTGCTTTTGCTTATTTGCCTGATGTAGAGGTTTGTTGCCTTTACTATAGCCCCTTTTTAGTTTCTCCCACTGTACCGCCACATCACTCATGTCCTCCACCACTGTCAGGGCATTCCTGAGGCATTCCCCTATCTTTGTAAAGTCGGCCCTCCTGAAGTCCAGAACCCTTGCCTTTGTGTGGGATCAGTTCTGGCACAGTTATTATATTGAACCACACCATACGGTGATCACTGGACCCCAGGTGGTCACCCACTGTGACGTCTGCAACATTGTCCCCATTGGTGAGCACAAGGTCCAATATTGCTCCCTAATGAGTGGGCTCTCTCTCAGAAGTTGCCTGAGAAATGCCCCCTGCAGGGAGCCCAGAATGTCCCTGCTCCTAGCTGAAGCTGCAGCTGGGATGTTCCAATCCATATCTGGCCTACCAGCAGCACCTTCCTCCTGGATGCCATTTTTTGGATGGCTTACACTAGTACCTTATCAGAGTACAGCCTGGTATGGCTATATCCCAATCATGCCTGGTATGGCTATATCCCAATCATGGTTCTCATTGCACCATGACACAGTAATGGCGATAATATCAGGTCAGTCTCTGCCATAATTGCCACAAGGTATGGGATTTTATTCCCCAGACTTTGGGCATTTGTGCACATGGCCTTTCAAATTATTCTGCCACCTTTCTTGTCAGCACCCCCCCCTTTTCCCTTCCATCTACTCTCCTTTATCCTTCTGCCTTCATTCCCATCACTCTTCATTTCTACCATTCTGCTTTTCTTGCTATTAGGAACCCTTGGGAATTTCCATCCCTTAGGGTTTTACCTACTGACTACTTCAGCTTGCAGGGGTGGACAGTTTATGTCTCACTGCTTCCTTCTGCCACCCCATCAGCTAGTTTAAATGCTTGTCAATATAGCATTTAAACCATTCATCAAGGATTGTGGTTCCCCTCCTGTATGGATGCAGACAATCTCCTCTGTATAAGCCTTTATCCCTCCGGGTGGGACACCAGTCCCCAATGTAGCTGAAACCCTCCTCTCTGCACCAGTACTTCAACCATTGGTTAAAGCTGTAGGTACGGAGTACCCAATCCTCCCCCCACTGTAGATAGACAACAACTCAGAGAAGGCCACTAAGTGTGCTATCTGCCTAAGACCCCTCTCCAATTCCTTGAACTTTTCCTGCACTCTCTTAGCCTCATCCCTAATCAGGTCATTCATCCCTAGGTGGACAATGACATCTAGCTCCCCCCCATACTGCTTCCCTAGTGATCCTCAGGATCTGCTTCCCACCCCTCTGAGCCATAATGCCAAGTAGGCATCTAACCTACCCCTTCCTCTCCCTCCCTGTCCCCAAGTCTATCCCCCTAACAATGGAGTCCACCACCAGAAGTTGCTTCCTCCTCCTCTGGGGTCCTCTGCCACCCTCCTAGGGGTCTCCCCTGTGGAGGACCCCCACATCCTCTCTGGCCACTGCTGTGGGTGCCTCCATGGGGCAGTCTTCCCCTGCCAGTGCAGTGTATGAGTTGTTTATTGGTACCATCTGAGGGATGTGCCTCAGACCCACCACCCTCACTCTTCCTGAGCCCACTGCAGTCCAGCTGCCCCTCCTCCCTGGCAACCTTTGAGGCAGCAGTGGCAGACTTAGCGGTCTCTGGGTGGGGGAGTAGGTCACTTGAATCCTAGCGAACTCAATCTGGAGATGAGCAACCTCCTCTCTCAGCCCAGAGAGGTGCACACAGATGGGGCAGCACCGCAGTCTCCAGAAAGTCTCCTGGAAGACTGCTGCCCCACAGCCACTGCACTGCACCACTCCCAGTGTATCTATTGTCTACTTTGCCTGTTTTTGTTTTACTTACTCTAATCCCTTTTTCACCCCTACCCTAGATGAGGTGTTTCACCTATTTCTACCTTTTTGCATACTTTAACCCCTATTTTGCCCATACCCGAAATAGGGTGTTTCACCTATTTCCACTTTTTTGCTTACTTTAATCCTTTTTTTTTATTCTTACCCTAGATTAGGTGTTTCACCTATTCCCACTTTTCTGCTTGCTTTAAACCCTTTTTTGCCTCTACCCTAGAGGTTTTCTTTGCATTGCCCCAACACTCCTCTTTCGTTTGTTGTGTGAGCTATGACTAGAGTTCAACTGGAATCTTACCTCAGTCATCAGGTAGACATTCTGGTTCCCTGCTTCCCCCAGATAAGTCCCGTCACCTAATTAACCCTTTAACTGCTCTCCTGCCTACCTGCTGGATGCAGAGGGTCCAGCTGCCTTGTTGGGCTGACTCCAGTGAGCAGACTCTGACATCCTTAGCGCATTTGTCCTTCATGGGGGAGGCTGCTTGGAGGCTGAGTCCTTGTATAGTAACTGCTAGCTTCCTGGTCCCACTGGTCTTGCCTCCTATTGGTCCCTGGAGGGCTGGAGGCACTATCTGCTACCTGATTGGCTCCTGCTTCAAGTCTTTGTTGGAGCTTTGAGCTCCACTCTTTAGCTATTTCCCAACAATCAGAGGGGTCCCACAGCCATGATCCTGGACATCATCTGGCTGATCCTTCTCTGTGGTGGCAAGTGAAGGGACCCAGAGGCTTGCTGTGTATTAAATCCCCAGTCTTCCTGCTAGCTTTCTGGTCTCACTGGTCCTAGCCTCCTGTTGGTCCCTGGAAGGATGGAGGTACATCTGCTACATGATTAGCTCCTGCTTCAAGTCTTTGTTGGAGTTTTCAGCTCTGCTGTTCAGCTGTTTCCTGCTGGTCAGAGGGGTTCCACAGCCATGATCTTAACCCCCCCGGCTGATCTGGTTCTGTGGTGGTGAGTGAAGGGACCCGGAGTCTTGTCATGGGGTATTAAATCCCTGGTCTTCCTGCTAGCTTCCTGGTCCTGCTGGTCCTAGCCTCCTGTTGGTCCTCAGAGGGCTGGAGGCATAGTCTGTCACCTGACTGGCTCCCATTTCAAGTCTTTGTTGGAGTTTTGAGCTCTGTTGTTCAGATGCTTCCCACTGTTCGAGGAGTTCCAAAGCCATGATCTTGGATGGAACCCCTCTAGCTGATCCTGCTCTGTGGTGGTGAGTGAGGGGACCTGGAGACTTGCTGCAAGGTTTTAAATCCCTGGTCTTCCTGCTAGCTGCCTGGTCCCACTGGTCCTAGCCTCCTATTGGTCCTTGGAGGGCTGGAGGTGTGGTCTTCCACCTGATTGTCTCTCACTTCAAGTCTTTGTTGGAGCATCAGGCTCTGTTGTTCAGCTGTTTCCCACCGGTCAGAGGGGTCCCGCAGCCATGACCTCGAACCTCCTTTGTCTGATCCTGCTCTGTGGTGGCACATGAAGGCCTAACAAATTGTGCCTCAACAAAATATGCACCTGTTCTTCTTCTGAGTTAGATTCTCAGACCCTTTGGTTAGCAATAATGCCCTTTCTTCTGAAATGTATCTAAAAAAATAATTAAGAAATGATATAATTCACCTCATCAAGGATTAATCTGTTTAATTCCTTGTCCTTGGACGGTCAAGAAATGACAATGATACATAATTCTGACTATCTTAAGAAGCCTGGTCTAAATAGGACTCTTCAGGGTAATATTCTGCCAATCTTTTTAGTCAGATTTCTATTGTTCCATCTTTTCTTGGTAGTGGTACTGTATACAGTACTGATTTCCTTTCAATTGGAGAGATAGGATGTAAAGATAGTGTTATACTAAGGTTCACAAAAGTCTGGTTATTTCTGAAAAATGGCACCCATACAATCAACAGAAGAAAGATATTAATGAATTGCTCCATCTTCTTGTCCACCAGCAAATTCCTAAACAGGATTAAAAAATAATGTTCATGTATAGATATCTCCAGTTTCCTGATAAAACAAGAATTTTATCAAATCTAACTATGTCTGTTTTGTTCCTGATCTTGTGGTATATCATGTAATTTACACTTGATCCTACCTTGGACTTTTCTCAGCATATCTCCAACATTTGTAAATTCATTAACGCCAAGCTCGGGCTTACTTACAGGGTCAGATATGCCCTAACTCCTGCAGCTAGGATTGCTATTGCACAGGGGGATCCTGCTTCTCAGCCTCTTCTATGGGCTTACCTCATTTTACCAAGCTAGTGTGTGCAACCTCTCCAAATGAAATGTCTCTTACAATAATGAATGTAGATTCACCTTAATGCCTCGACTGACCCACCACTGCACACAGTATTACAGTCTGAACTGGCCCTCCCCCACTCGGTGTCTCAATACCCTAAGCTGTACAATCGACAACATCCTCAGGTGATCCAAACCAGCCTCACTGGCCTCTATGTTGACACCTGCTGACCAAGCCTGCTCCCTCTGCTCCAAAGATCAGGCCCCCACCTTGCCCTACCCAAGTGCTCCTCCAAAATGGGTGAGCAGACATTTGCCTGTTTCGCCCCTAGGATATGAAACTCCCTACCCTCTCACCTACAGGTTTGCTGGTCCCATCACACTTTCAAAAGAGAACTACTCAGCTTTTTTGAGTTCCTCAGACAAATGCTCTTGTACCTGAATATGCTAATGGTTATTTTCTGCATGAATGATGTCCACTTGATTATTAAGCAATAAGGCATGACAGGGGGTGTGTTATGGTGGGATAATGGCCCACCTCAGGGTGGTTTGAAGCACAAGGTGTAGCCAAGGGCTTCCACTACCCAAGAAGGGCTGTTAGCCCCCCATAACATACCCACTGGAGTGCCTTATTGCGATTATGAAATGGGTAATTTTTAGTAAATTTTATATATTTTTAAACATATTACTTTCAGCTGGGCCGTTGTGCTGGAATAACGGCCCAGGAAAAAGCAGCTGTCGGCCAATCAAAATTCAGCATTATTTCTGCCCATTTCATAATTATGCTTATGCTATGACCTTTTGTTACTATTGTTTTTGGCAGTACCACAGTAATGTACTATTATTTCTCATTTTGCATTTTGTGACTTGTTGATTTCTGCCTGACTTAATCTAATGTCTTGTTTGTTTTTACTATTTCTTTTAACTTGTAACTTTTTGTATTTTTCTTTGTCCCTGGTCATGCCTGAAAATAGGCATTTAATTGACTAGTGCACCTACCTGGTGAAACAAACTAAATAACTAAATCAATCAATCAATAAATAAATATTTTGACCAAATGTTTGGGATTTCTGTGGGTAGGGAGGTCTTAATGAGGCTGCTTCTCACCTGTCTTGCTCTAGATTCAGTAAGCACTGCTGCCTGAAACAGTTGGTGATCCACTGTTTCTTGTGATGGAGAATCAGGTACCTGTACATTAATATATATTACTGCTGGGTAAGTTCTGCAGTGGAATTATAATAATTTCATTTGCTTCTGGGTTAGAATTTTCATTCCCCTAATTTGGAATCTTAACTATTGCTTCTGAAGTTTGAGCCTGTTTTGCTTTCTTTTCTTTTCAGTCTTACCATTCTTTTTTTTCTGTGTGTGTGTGTTTAAAATGAAGTAACTGCATCGGGTTTGACATGAAATGGAGAAAAAACTCACCTAGGCAGATTTCCAGAGTGAGTGAGTTAATGTCCTCTTTAGGATCAACTATCTTGTCTAAATTATCTGTTTTATTTTTGCTAGACTGTGCAAGCTCCTGCACCACTGCTGTGTTCTAAACACTTCCGTCTCTTCCCTAATCAACAGTAGCAGCTACAGTAAAATTGCATTCACTGTGTGTTGATCCTTCAAAGCCAAAAAAAAAAGTCCTTTACTTAACATTGTAGATTCGTACTGTAGTAATGACATTTCTGTAGTAAGAGGAAAGTTCCTTAATTGAGTCAGAAATCAATCTGGTACCTGTTAGATCGATTAACTTGTCTCCATTACAATTTGAGAGATTAAAGAAAGGTTCCTCTGACTCATTAGAATGAACACTTTAGAGTGAGAAATACATATTATATATATATATATATATATATATATATACATAAAAACTTAAATGGAATGGGGTGAGTTTTAGGCTTTAGAAGCCCAAGGCACACCCCACACCTGGTCTTCTGCCTGCTTTGGGGAAGGGGTTAGAGTTGTAAACCCTACCACCATACTTTCCAACTTTTGTCGCTTTAACCCTAACTGGAACATTAACAACATTTTTTTGCAACTTATTTCCTTACTTTTTGAGATAGTATAATCGCATCCTTATTTCACTGTGGTTCAATGTATTTTCGACCACAGTTACCTTACTTGTGAGACCGCAATCACGGGTTGCAGCAGCAAGATGTGTCTTTGATTGGAGAGTAAATCTTTACTTTGTTGGCAGTTCTGGTGAGTGAGGGCATGTGTGGGGTCAAGGAGGATGTGGGGAGGTGGGTGCACAGTAGGAGGTCAGGTGAGTGGCACAGGTGTGATCAGTGCTGGACTTTATTTTTTAGGTTAAAAATACATCAAGGATAATTTTTTATTTGCAGCTTCACTAGTACATGAGAGGGTGGGGGGGTACCACTAACCACCAATGAAATGTACAATTATCATAAATATGGGAATCAGAAGGTGGGGGTGCCACTAGACACCAGGGTTTACTATATGCCCTTACTACAAAGGGCAAGTAGAGTGTCAAAATAGGTCTAAAACAAATGGGCAGACTAGATGGACCCAGCTGTCTCCTTCTGCCATCAACTTCTATGTTTCGATGTTTCTATACGGGTACATGGAAGGGTAGGGGTATCACTAACCACCAGTGAAGTATAAAAGTATTATAAATATGGGCATTGGAGGGTGGGGGGGTGCCACTAGACAACAGGGTTATAATTTAAGAGGATATGGGAGGGTGGGGTTGCCACTAACCCCCAATGCTTTAACTAAATAAATTATTTTTCACCAGCCAATTTCCTTTTTTGCAATGATGAAAAGGGATTTGCAAAAAAGGGACTTAGCGAGTTGAGAAAAAGGAATTAAATAGTTAAAAAAATTCACAGGCCATGAGAGCTATTCAAAAAATACCAAGTAAAGCTCATCAGCTCCCGATACGCAAGGTACGTGTTTGGATGTCTGTAAAAGACATCCCTGGGCAGAGTTATGACAAGATGGCGGCTCCCCAAAAAAGGATTGGCCCCTCACAAAAAAAAGAATCCTTTTTCATGAGACCAAAATCCTTTTTTGTCCCATTCTGCTATCCTGGAAAGTGAAATTTCCATTGAAAATAATGGGACCTTAAAAATGCAATAACTTTAGAATGGATTAATATTTTTTGGTGGATGCATGGAATGGCTTACCACAAGAAGTGGTGGCTATGAATACAGTGCAGGGCTCCAAACAGGCATGGGATAGGCATAAGGGAGCAATACAAATGACTATGAATAGATAGGCCACTGACAGAGCAAAGGCTGATGGCACATTTATAAGGTAGAAAAACAAATGGGCAGACTGGATGGGCCTTGTGGTCCTTATCTGCTGTCAACTTCTATGTTTCTATGTTTTTCACCAAATAAGCGCAAGCCTGTTCTGTGAACCACATTCTTTCTACCATACAAATGTCACACTAAAAGTCCAACTGGAACAAAACTCAGCACATCAAGAGACCTACCCCATGAGACAGCTCATGCCAAATTTTGTGCTAATCTGTTGAACGGTTGCAAAGTTATTAAAGTGCAAAATGGGAGGTGTAACATTAAAGTGCCTACTCAGCTCTAACTATAGGGGCACAACTGTAATATACCAGAAGTAATTTAGACTGGAAGTACAGAGTTAAAGATCTTATTTATTGATTGATTTATTTATTAGAAAGTTTCAGAGAATACCTTTGAGCACAAGTTATCTTTTACAAAGGTTCTACGTCAGTAAAAGAGACTACAAGGCAACATAACAAATACAATAAGCAAATTTTAATCTTTAGATTGTATTTTTTAAAATGTCTAATATCAGGGATGGGACGAGTTGTGATTTTTACTATTCAATGGAATACTTGCTTACACTATTTGTCGAGTGGCAAATACAAAAAGTGAATGAACACTTAAGATTTGACATGTGAATATTTTTTTCAATATATTTTTAATTCATTGCTTTAGCTTTATTTTTCTTATTAAAAATCAAGTATTGAGAGAACAGTGAGGTAGTTATTGTTTTTTTGTACAAATTTGCAATGTCATAGCAGCACATGAACTTGTGAAAATGGGACAAATATCTAGCAGCATGTCATAAAGTGAGAAGGATATTTAGCACCATATACAGTACATATTGTACTTGTTTAGTAAACTGCCCTTAAGAATTAAGCAGCAAAATTGTGCGAACGTGCAAATATATAGTAATCAGTACTTGTGGTTTATCATGGGTAAATTATATTTTAAAAAATAAGTCTTTCAGCATTTTCAGGTAGAAGCTTGCATCAGTATTCAGTATATACAGTATGTCCCCAGCAGTGCTAAATAGTCCCTAAGATAGGACACTGCTTGATGAGGCTGATAAAATGATCTTGCGGTGGCAGCTAAATTAGAAAGATGCAATGAGCTGAGCTTCCACCACTCAGTTGGGTCACTTGACCATGGAATGCATGGCTCTGACAGGTATAAGGACAGTTCAGTATCCACAGCAGTATACTGTATGCATCCCAGTGATACTGGGATGCATAGGGAGAGGCATCACCAGTAGAAAACAGGAAGTTATTATTCCTCTGTACAGACAGCTGGTGAGACCCCATCTGGAGTACTGTGTGCAGTTCTGGAGACCCAATCTCTGCAAAGACATAGACAGGATGGAAGCTGTCCAGAGGAGGGCAACTAAAATGGTGCAGGATCTGCACGGAAGACATATGAAGAGAGGCGAAGGAGCTTAATATGTAGCCTCGAGGAAAGAAGGAGAGGGGACATGATAGAAATGTTCAAGTACCTCAAGGGAATCAACAAAGTTCAAGAGGGTAGCATCTTTCAAAAGAGGTGTGCAAGAACAAGAGGCACAATTTGAAGATGGGGGCGGCTCAGAGGTAATTTAAGGAAGTATTTTTTCACAGAGAGGGTTGTGGATGAATGGAATGGCCTTCCAGAGGAGGTTGTGGAGTCAAAATCAGTGGTGGAATTCAAGCATGCATGGGACAGTCATAAGGCCATTCTAGGGGGGGGGTAGGAAGAAGTAGGCTGCTGGTTAACTAGGATCTGCAGCTTATCCAGTAGGTAGGGAAATGGGCAGACTAGGTTGGCCAAGTGGTCCTTATCTGCCATCAAATTCTATGTTTCTATGTTTCTATGTAGTAGATGGTACAGGAGATTGAGATTCAATGGCCTACACAACCAGTATAGTGTTATGCTTGTGCAACTGTGTTACTCTATTGTGGCTGTTCAAACTCTCTATTACATGAGGAGTTATCACCCTGTAGGAGTACCAAATGCATGGAACCCTTGAAGAGGATTCAACCCCTAGAGATGCCATGGGAAGGTTCCCTTGGCTAAAGGTACCTTAGGAAGGAACCCCCAAAAGAATGTTAGCAGCGATCATTGACTATAAGGTAGCGAAGCAGACAGAAGCAAGAGACTGCTTGATAAAACATTGATGAGAAGTACAAGTTAGCAGAATAACACAAATAAAATGGATTACACTGATGACAGCAGGGGGCTTCCTAAGGAGAGAAGGAATGGCCAGCAGGGTCACTATCCACCTCCATCCAACAGCAGAATGTACTTGAATAAGTTAGGAAATACTACTAAATCTAACTAAGCATTATGACTTTCAGCACAGAGGAGAGAAAAAAACCCTTTGAGGAGGAAATCTCTGGGGATCCAAGGCCTAGGTCGCCTTCCCTCCAAGCTTGGGGTATTTTAATTAGTGACGGTTTTAGACTGGAATGCCTCTATCTCTGCAAGAAAAGGGGACGTCTCCTTACTCTGGAGAAGAAGGTACTCTAACTTACAGGATGCCAGCATAGCAAATTAGGTAGTCCTTTATTAGCCAGGGAGCACTAGCAATTGAAATAAAGGTTTCTTGCTGGTAACAGCATAAAGTTTATACAGAAATTCCTGATAGGATAAAGGAGCAAAATCATAGTTTACACTAAAGCAGTTGATTGGTATGGTGTCAGCATAAAGAGTAAATTGAGAAGATTAGTATGAATACCTTAAATGCCATTAAGGTGGAGTTAGGTTAGTCTGGTAAGGAGCATTTGCAATGCAGTAATGGAATGCAATGGATATTTTGAAGCCATATAGGTTGTGAGGTTAAAGTACAGTATTTAGGCCTGGATTACTGACAAGCTATGGAGGCAAAGAAGTAGGCTAAATCATAGTTTACATAAAAGCATGCTCCTGTTGCTTGAAACCATGATACCCCACTGAGACAACACAGTCCTCCTTGTGGAAATGACATGGAAGCCACAAGCTGAGCACCATGAGACCAAGCAGCAAATGTAATGTTGATGGGGTAGGACCACCCAAAAGAAGTAGAGGCCGCATAGGTAAGCATGTAACAGCATTATCAGAAGCCACTAAGCAGCAGTCAGAATGCAGGGTAGAACACGAAATGACTTGTTAGAGTTGGAGTACAGGATGTATCAACATAAGCCTTAACCTGTTATTGGGGTAATTAGGTTACTTTGATGTTTACGTAATATCTGTGTATAATTGGGTAATGATACATAAAGATTTATGATGTATTTTGTAGGGGTAATGAGTTTTGTGGTTTATGCCTTTTTGTTCTGCTCATGGATGGCTTAGTGCAGAAAATCCACTGGGCAGAGGAAAATTGGATTTATGATAATATGCTTCAACTGGAATTTCAGAATAATGACAATAAACTAGAGGTTAGTAAACTTGTACTTGGCCTTATAGGTAAACGGGAAGTTGTAAACCTTAGGTATTTCTTAAACTCTAGAAAAATGGATCTCTACTTGTATTGCCTAATAACAAAAAGATTACAGGAATCCAGGGATGTGGAAGAAAACCCAGGACCTCTGGAAAATATAGAATTAAAATGGACAAAAGCACGAGGGGTAAGAATGGTACATTTAAATATTCGTAGTCTTATGCCAAAGAAATGGGATTTGGAAGCTTGGTTTGAGGTACACAAACCAGACTTAATGTTGATAACTGAAACATGGTTGAAACCCAAAATAGATGATAATTTAATAGGCATTTTGGGTTACAACCATTTAAGGAAAGACAGGCTAGGGAAAAAGGGGGGGGGTTAATAATATTTTATAAAAAGCATTTAGAAGAAAAAGAAATACCCACCCTGTACTAGATTCAGGATGTGAGGGTCTTTTTTGTAGAAATAGTACTGGGAAAAACAAAGAAATTGAATGTGGGATGTGTATATAATCCTACAAACTCTAAAATCCAGGTACTGGAGGAATTAATAAAACTATTAGAAAGACATAGTAAAAAGGAGTTGATTGTAATGGGGGATTTTAATTTAAATTGGTGGGGGACTGAGGCAAATAAATACAGGAAGTTGTTGCAGGGAGTGAACCTTGAACAAATTATAACAGATGGAACATGATTAAATAATAATACAAAGCAATTTAGTTTAATTGATTGGGTATTAGTAAATAATGTAAAAAACAATGGAATTTCAGGGGTATTAGCTGATGGAATTAGTGATCATTATCCAATTTACTGTGTTTGGGGGAATGGGAGACCCAAGGGTAAATATTGTGTAGTGGAAAAGAGAACTTTAAACAAGGAGAATCTGTTAGCCATTAAACAAGACCTATCATTGGTTAATTGGACCCAATTAAACAATATTAGCGATGTTAATAAAGTAGTAAGCATATTCATTGATATGTTAAATGCAATAATTGATAAACAAGCTCCATTAAAGAAGAGAAGGTGAAGGATACTAGAAACAAATGGTTAAATTCTAAATTATTCAAATTAATGAAGGAAACGGATGTGGCTAACCAACTATATAGAAGAACAAGGTTAGATTCAGATTGGAACCACTATAGACAGCTGAGAAATCAATGTAAAAAGAAATAAAACAATCTAAGGTTGAGTTTTATAGGAATGAACAGATTACTACTTTTCATGACAAAAAACAGTTTTGGAAAAATGTGAATAAACTGTTGGCACCAAAAAAAGAGAATACATAATTGGTTTAGTTAGAGAACAACAGATGATTACAGGAAAAAAAGGAAATGGCAGATTACTTGAATGAAACATTCACTAATTTAGATGAGTATCTATTGGATTTTGGGGAAAGGGTTAAAATTAGAATGTTTGATCAAAGTGAAAATTTACCTAAGTTTTATTTTAAGAAAATTACATGGAATGAAGTTTATCAGGAACTCTTAAAATTGGATGAAGTAAAAGGTTCTGGGTTTGATCAGATAGAATCAAGAATCTTAGAAATAATGGCAAAAGAGATTGCAAAACCACTACAGTTAATCTTTAATATATCACCTGAAACAAAAGTTGTACCAGCAATATGGAAAACAGCAATAGTGACTCCAATTTTTAAAGGGGGTCAGACAGATCTTGCGGTAAATTACAGACCAATCTCCCTTCTGTCTATAGTGGGAAAAGTCCAGGAAAAGTTACTGTATCTACAAATTGTGGAGCATTTAAATAAATATCAGGTGCTTATAGATGCACAACATGGTTTTCACAGGGGGTGTGATACAATGACAGCCTTGGTCAGGTTCATGAATGACTTGCAAGAAAATATGGATCAGGGAAAGTATTCAGGTGCAGTGTTCGTGGACCTGACCAAGGCCTTCGACCTAGTGGATCATCAAATATTGATTTCCAAATTGGAAGTGTTGGGTTTTGGAGGGCCAGTGATTGAATGGTTAAATGATTACCTGGTTAAGAGAGAACAACAGGTTAGGATAAATGATACTGTATCTGAATTCAGTAAAGTTAATTATGGGGTACCACAGGGATCAATATTGGGGACCCTATTGTTTTCCCTATATATAAATGAATTACCCATAGTATGTAAAGATTCCTCCTTAATTTTGTATGCAGATGATGCAGTTTTATATGTGGCTGATAAAAATATTGATATGGTTTGAATTAAGTTAGAAAATGATTATAGAAAAATGATAGCATGGTTAAAAGTAAATAGATTCATTTTGAATAAAAAATATGAAAGGAATGCTGTTTAGTATGCTTGCAAAGTTTAGGAGGATGAGGGAAGACTTTAAAATAATAGATAACAATGTCTTTTTTCTTGATATGGTTACTGAGTTTTGTTATTTGGGTGTTTTATTAGATAATCATTTTTCCTTTGTTCCTCATATGAATAATGTAACTAAACAGATACATAGTAGAATTGGTGCCCTATGTACAGTAAGGGATTTTTTTAACAGATGATACTAGGAAAACTATAGTAACAGCATGTTTATTGCCCATACTAGATTATGGAGGGTTGATCTGGTGGGGGAAGGTCAGAAAAGGTAAAACAGCAGAGACAAAGTCTATATAATTCTATTTGTAGATTTGCTTTAAGGGCTAGACATAGGGAACATCATTGTAATTTATACACTAGATTGGGTTGGCTTCCTCTGGCACAAAGAGATTCAATACAGGAGTTATGTTTTGTGCATAGATCACTTTACAGTGCTATACACACTCCTATGCACAACTTTTTTTCCTGTAGAACAAATACTAGGCAATTAAGATCCAGTTCCTCTGTTTTGTTGGAAATTCCTGTTTGTAAAACATCAACGAATCAACAATCTTTTAAATATTGTGCAATAGATAGTTGGAATAAATTGCCCAATGACTTAAGAAAACTAGGAAGTTTAACTTATTTTAAAGTATCCTTAACAAGACACTTGTACCTAGGGGTGGGATGTAAGTGTACTTAGGGGTTGCCTATAGTACTGTACTTTATATTATATAATCCGTTTTAGGATTATATTACTAAAATAGTGAGAATATACATATTGTTATATGTTGTATTATGTTTGTCTGACTGTGATGTAATTTTGTTCTGTACCTGGGTCAAGCCTGTAAAAGGGCCATGTGGCCCAATGCTTTTTTTACCTGGTTAACAAAGTTTTAAATAAATAAAAAAATTTGAATGATAATAGGGACTTCAGAAAGCTCACACTGCAGGAGAAGGGAATGCCTCCTCACGCTGCAGGAGATGGGAATGCCTCCTCACACTGCAGGAGAAGGGAACACCTCCTCACACTGCAGGAGAAGGGAATGCCTCCTAACACTGCAGGAGAAGGGAATGTCTCCTCACACTGCAGGAGAAGGACTTTACTTTCTGAATGCTCATGCTGCAGGAGAAGGGAACATCTCCTCACACTGCAGGAGAAGGGAATGCCTCCTTACACTGCAAGAGAAGGGAATGCCTCCTCACACTGCAGGATGCAGGATGCCTCCTCACACTGCAGGAGAAGGGAACACCTCCTCACATTGCAGGAGAAGGACTTTGAATTTCAGAATGCTCACACTGTCAACGAGTTTTACAACATAGTGTTGCAAGGGCTGGTATGTAAACGAATAATTTTTGCAACATAGTACTGCAATGGCTGGTACGCCAACACTGTCGACCATTTTTGCAACATAGGGTTGCAATGGTCAGTACGTCAACATTGTCAACCATTTTTGCAACATAGTGTTGCAAGAGCTGGTATGCCAACAAACTGTTTTAGAGCATGGTATTGCAATGGCTGGTACGCCGACGTTGCATCCATTTTCGCAACACAGTCTTGTGAGAGCCGGTATGCCAACAATCAGTTTTACAACATAATGTTGCAATTGCCGGCACGTCAACACTGTTAACCATTTTTGCAACATAGTGTTGCAAGGGCTGGTACACCAACAACCATTTTTACAACATAGTGTTGCAATGGCTGGTACATCAGCACTGTCAACCATTTTTGCAACAGAGTGATGCAAGGGCCAGTATGCCAACACTGTCAACTGTTTTTGCAACATAGTGTTGCAAGGGATGGTATGCCAACAAACTGTTTTTTACAACAAAGTGTTGTAATGGCCGGTATGCTGACTCTATCAATCTTGTATACAACATAGTATAACACTGTGCAGCATGGTAAACAGATAATATGCTGAAGCATGATAAGCAGTAAGAATTGCATAAACAGCTCAGGTGAACCTGGTTCCTTATCCAGTGCATGGTGCTTGCCGGGCAAGGTTATAAGACAAGCAAAGCAGTGTGCAGCATGGTAAACAGATAATACACTGAAGCAGGATAAACAGTAAGAATTGAATAAACAGCTCAGGTGACCAGGTCCTTTATCCAGTGTCAGGCATGGTTATAGGACAATCAATGCAAGAAAATAAGAAGGAATACAAGCCAACCACTCCATAAGGAATGCCAATTAAGAGCGACATAAATGCTCTGAGGATTTTAGCAGTGAAGGCAGTATTTGAACATGAGGTGTGTGAACCATACGGGGCCACGACTCTTCACTATAATCCCCCTGTCCTCCACTGTACAAAAACCAAAAAAGCCAAAAGCCACAGTAAAGTGCTGTGACCCATATGTGGATTTTAAAACTAGTTTACAGTGACAGCTGTAGCTGAGCTGACCTCCAGAGTGTAATGAAGCATTATACAAAAGTAGTTAACAGCTTCCAGCAGTAATTAGTTATAGCATCCAGCAGTAAATGAGCTGAATAGTTAAACAAGCATAGGAATTATGGGCATAGGCAGCAATGCACTTAAAAACAGTAATAATTAGTTATAGCATCCAGCAGTAGCTGAGCTAAACAGTTAAACAAGCATAGGAATTGTAGGCATAGGCAGTAATGCACTGAAAAACAACAGTAATAATTGCTTGGTACAATTGCATGTAAGCAGATTTGAATCCATGGAGAAAGTAATCTAGAATTGCAGAAGACTCATGTTTGATTCCCACCGAGTACAAATGAACATGTTTGAGCAGATGTAAATCCCCAAAAGGACTGTGTGAAAACCGAGGGCTTACGGAAGAAAAAGCATAGTAAACAGAGAAATGCTGAGGCAAGGAAGCAGGAAATAAACATTACTGGAACAGAAGGCTTCTGAGGCAAAAGAGATCTGGGCATAAAATGGAGCAAGGTAGGGTAAATCAGGGAGTAGCTGCTAGGTGAGCAGAAAGGCTAGGCCCACGTGCAATCAATTAAGGGACGCACAGGAGACAGCAACTGCAATGGAAGCTGAAACATGCAATAACAGGAAAAGTGCCAGAAAACTGAGATTAGGCAGAGTCTGGCACACGGGCACATGAGAAACACGGTGAAAACAAAGGGCAACAAGAAGCTAAGGAAAATGAGAAAGTCCCCAAAAAGAAAACACAAACACAGTAAAACAGAAAAACTAGCACACAAGGAATCACAGCAGCCGGAAGCAATATAAAAACTAACCAAGGCAGGAGAAATACATCAACAGAATCCAGCAGAAACCAAGCAGAGCCCAGAGCACAAACACAGCTGGGGGGGGCAAGTCCCATGCAGGCCCCAAGGGAAAAGACAGACCAACAGATGCTCCAACTGGCAAAGAAAGAATGCTTCAGAAGGAGGCTGGGAGGAACTGCTTATATAGTTCAGAAAGGGTATCACGTCATGATGATGAACAAAATTGAGCGACTCAGAAGTGAGTGCTTCAATTTGGTCACTGTTGGGATCGGCAACGAGTAATGAATAGCAAGAGGAGAGAATAGCGAGTGAGGATGGGAAGACTGGCAATGGAAGGGGGAGGAAGAGGGATGGGCTGAATGGGGTCATGGAGCAGGATGCCACTGAGCTACCTGCCTAGCGTAGCGGGTATGGACACTGACTACAGTGCTTGTGGTCCCGGGTTCGGGCTTGTATACAGGTATGATTTTGGTTTTGCGGATGTTTTTTTTTTTTTTTAAAGTATTGCTGTCCTAGGTCCCTCTTCTTTCCTCTAGTGTCTGCCTCCCCCGGAGATGATTATAAAAGCATGGGGGGTGTGGGGGACTAACCCCCAGCATCAAAAATTATTTTACATGTGCACCGACTTGGTGTCCGGCATTTGCTGTGATGTGCCAAGTTGCTTTTTGGCAGGGTGTACTCGCTATTTTGCAAGTTGCCCATATATTTTCACTGTTATGGCATGGAACCCTCAGAAATAGGGCATGGCTGGTTGCTGACCCATTGAACCATAGGCATAGCCTTTCAGTTCTTACATAGAAACATAGACAGTGACAGCAGAAAAAGACCAGAGATCCATCCAGTCTGCCCGAGTCCCCTATTTAAATCTGGGACCTACCGTCTCTCCAGGGTCCTAGCCTTCCCCATTCTTCCCCCCATTCTCCTTCCTGATTCTGACACCCTAAGTAATCACTGTACCCCTTTTTCTATCCCAGCTGTGCCTGAAACCACAAACAGTTTTCTCACCCACCCCTCGACTGGCAACCTATTCCATGGCTTCACCACCCTTTCTATAAAATAGTACTTCTTCATATCCCTCTTAAACCTCCCTCCTGCTAGTTTCCACTCATGACTACATGACTTGAAGCTAGTATTCAGGTTTAATAATTCCCAGCAGTTCACCCTGTTAATTCCTTTTAGGAATTTGAAGGTCTCTGCAATATCTCCCCTTTCTCTCTTCTGGTCTCCAGCAAGTATATGTTCAATGTCTTGAGTTGCTCTTTATAGGACATGCCCTGCTTCCTTGAATCATTTTTGTTACCATGCACTGCACCATCTTCAGCCTATCCCTATCCTTCATGATGTGAGGACTCCAGAACTGTACACAGTACTCCAGGTTTGGCCTCACCAATGATCTATACTGGGGAAGTATTTCCATTCTTTTTCTGCTATCATTACTCCTCCTGATACTGTACATCCAAGCATCCTACTTGACTTGCTGTAAGCCTTGTTGCACTGACTCAGTTCCTATAGTGAGCCACTGATGATAACTCCAAGTTCTTGTTCCTCAGCTGTGGTAGTAAGTCTCACCCCTCCCATCCAGTGCTCTGTCCTGGGGTTCCTGTTCCCTATGTGCATTACCTTGCACTTTTTGGTGTTGAATTTCAACTGCCAAACTCTTGATCACCCCTACAGCTCTTTCAAATCTTTCTGCATTTCCTGTATTCCCTTGTCACTATCTACCTTCCGAAAAAGACACAACCTGCCCAGGATTCCCTCACCAGTGTCATTGGTGAACATGTTTTTTTTTTATTGACTTTTCTTTTGGTGTTGGGGCTTCACCAGCCACCATCGGTCTTCTCCTACAATCCCCCAGCTCTGCCCTGATACCTGTGATCCCGGGACCCATCTCCACCACACAAGCACCCTGGCTTTCCTTGCAGGGTGGGGCCACCGGTTCCAGGACTGGACCCAAGACAGATCCCTGGGGAACCCCGTTCTTGACTTCCTTCTCTTCTGATTTAACCCCTTTGACCATTAGCTGCCTCCTCTTTCGCCAGTTGCCTATTCTATTTACTATGACCTTAGCAGGGCTCAGATCCTCCATCTTCTTCAGCAAGCATCTATGCGACACTGAGTCGAAGCCTTGCTGAAGTCAACGTAGAGCAAATCTATAGTGTGGCCCCCTATTCAAGTTCCTCATCACCCAGTCAAAGAAAACTGTCACGTTAGTCTAACAAGACCTCCCTGCCATGAATCTGTTCTGTTTACTTTCCTGGAGACCATTGCTCTCCCAAGTAGTCGACAAGGTCCTCTTTGACAAGTGACTTCATCAATTTCCCTACAATAGAGATAAGTCTGACAGGTCAGTAGTGTCCTGCTTGTTCCTTGCCCCCCCCCCCAATGGAGTGGAACCACATCCACCACCCTGCAGTCCTTCAGAACTACTCCTGTCCTTAGAGAGCTGTTGAACAGACCTGCTAGGGGATCAGTAGGTTCTTCTACTATTTTGTCCTAACAACTCCAGAGTCCCAGGGTCCACACTAGATTTCTCAAGAGGTGGCTGTACAATGTCAGGCTTTATAAATTCTGGTTTTGGTTCACTCTCATTGTTCACGTTTTTCGATATATTTTGCTCCGCAGTACTCTGTGTGGCTGCCTTTACATCATGATGGTTGGCATCTGAACTGAATGGGTATCATTTAAAACATGGGTCCAACACTCAGGACATAGCATACCATAGTGCACACTCAGCATTGTTAAATCATGTGGATACTGAGTCTCACTCATCTCGCACACCACACCAAACCCCTATTCTGGGACAGCACGCTATGTTCTTCTTTTTCCCCTCTCATCCAATAACTCCACACTTTGAGTTCACCATGTGCAATAATGGGGTGTGCTAAATTCATATATTTTTTTATATTAAAAAGTTCCTGAGGTGCTGTCTTTCGGATGAGATGTTAAAACCGAGGTCCACTCCCATCTATCTGTTCTGGTGGTTGTTCAGGTGGATGTTAAAGATCCCATGGCACTACTCGAAAAGAGTAGGGGAATTTTTTATTGGAGAAAACTTCATAAACAAAACAAGGGAAAAAACAACAGGAGTATCAGAAAATACAAAAATATAATACAGAACATCAAGATCCAGAAACCAAAAAGCCACACTTTCCCTACAAAACCCCAAAACACCAGAAACAGACCCCAAATTCTAAAACCAAAAATCCCACTCAGAAATCCTGTTACAACTAGAAGCAAAAAACAGCTATCCCAACAGTCCCTCCTCATCCCAGTATATAATGGGAAAACTCAAAAACAGTTCATAAAGCACTCAGCAGGAATCTACTGATCAATCAAAACCTGTAAAAAGGGAAGAGAACCCTAACTTTTCCACCAATCCTGTATCAGGGAGCTAGAAATAGATACGTCTTTCTTTTTTAAATAACATTGTGATTTCAATCTCAATTTTATTTTGTAAACCCAGCAAGGATAGCTGTTTTTGTTGCAGCACAAATTGACATCTAGTTTGCCAAATCACCCATTTAATAATAACCAAAATTACTCGAGTTGTCCCTAAATGAAATCTGCTCCAAAGAATACTGTCATACTGTCCATACACCAAGGTATTATATAATTCATAGACCTTAGATGAGGGATATTCCATGAACAGGCCAACACAGGCCATAAACCAGAAATATTTGGGCATTGTAAAAAAAGATGTAACATTGTTTCAAACTCCAATCCACAACCCTCCCTTAGACAAGATCTGTCCTGAACATTTTTATGAAAATTATTTCCTCTTACATTTAGTCTAGAATGACAGCTAAGCCATACAGAATCCCATACTTTAGGAGGGAGTCTGGTTTCCGTCACTTGGGGAAGGACATCAGCTAGGGCTATAGTGTCTGGTAAAACCAGACAGGGTTTTTTAAAACAGATCTCCTGTAACAGTTTACGGTACTCCAATTTTCTAGTAGTGTGCAAAAGGTCAAAGGTCGAGATATGCCAACGTTTTAATTTCTTACACATTTCGAAAAGATAGGGAGAGAAACCTTGTGGGATATTCCGAAATACCCCCCATTGCTGGGTTTCCCACTTCTGCCAAAAATAGCAGCATCTATCTTTAAACAAGGGAACCCAAGGTAGTTGACTAAACAGTAAAATGGGAACAAAATTCACATAAAGAAATACAGTAAAAAGAAAAATCACAGGATTGATCATGTTCAAACCACCATCACACAGCGGCTAATAGGTACTATTTCGCTTTATGGAATTAAGCTGACTCCCCCACAACAGCTGAAAAGCCACACTATACATCTTAACCTCTAATTTGACAGGCAAATGATACAAATAACTAACATTCAAAAAAATAGGCAAAAGAAAAGTTTTAAACGTAAAAACTCTTTCGTTTTTTGTCATAGGAAAACCTTTCCATCTTACAACTTTCTCCTCTGCTTTGGCCAAGGCAGTTTCCCAGTTGTAACAGGCCGGGTCAGGAGCTCCAAACCAGTACCCCAAAATGTTAATTGGTAATGCAGATAAACCAACACCCCTAGAGCTTGTGGAGCTACTTCTAAAGTACGAATCCCCACAGCTGCACTCTTTTGTCTGTTAATCTTTGAACCAGAGACAAAAGAGAAGGAGTCTACAACCTTCATAGCCCGCTCCCCAGATACTTGATCAGCTACTAGTATAGTAGTGTCATCTGCATAAGCAAAAGCAATCAGAAATACACCATCCTCAGAACCCCGCAATTGTACAATCCCTGGTGTCGTGTGTAATGTTCTTAAAGGGTACCTAAACAAGCAGTTTTTTTAAACTGCAAACTTCAAAAATCTGGCTTAATTGCAAGGTAAAGTAAAGGCTGCTGTTTACATTTATGCTAAAACTGCATTTATGTAAATAACATACATGCAGTTTCATAGCTTTTGAAAAATGTAAACATCAGCCTTTCACTTTCAAAAAACAGCCTTGGTTTCTCCCTAAGATGTCTGCCAAGTGTGTTGAGTGAGAAGTCATGATGACATCATCAGAGACAGAGCAAGAGACCCACAAATATTCCTATAGTGCTAACTAGTTCTTATTTCCCTCTTTGTTTTCAATTGTTGTACCAAAATGATCAACACCATGTGTTAACTTGTGGATTATTTTGATCAGTACTCGTGTTAGGCTATGATATTGTTTAATTTGTTTACTTTAACTTGCAGAAAATGTTTTGCAATCCAGCTAACTTTCTCTTTGGCAAACCACGGTACAGTACAACACTTCAAATACCTGATGATCTAGTGGTTATGTGATGCCCTGAATTGTATTTTTTGTTAACCAGGAGAGACACACTAAGCTGAAAGCTTGTTTACAGGTGTGGCCTGGGAGCACACTGAAGTTTAGTGACTTGCTCAGGGTCACACAGCAAAGTACCAGTCTGGTTCAATTACAAAGCTCATGCTCTCTTGTTAATCCACAAATAAGGCCTTTTCTTTCCACATGAACCCCCTGCACCTAGCCTGCCTTCTGTTGAACACCCCACCATCCATACCCGGTCCTTAGTACTGCCTGGGGCTGCATGTGAGCTTGCGATCTCATGAAGAGAATTATCACACCTCAGATTGTAATCTTGTACCTCAGAGAGTTGCGCACACCTATACCAATACACATCATCAGCTGGCACTATAAAAAATGGCTCCCAAATCACTCTCCAGTCCACATTCTCAGTGTTTGACTTCTGCTCCCACAGTAAACATTGAGTGGATCACCACCCTTCTGCACAGTGAAGGTAGTATTTACAGTTCCCCTGTTGTGTTTTTTCCCCACCTCATTAACCAGCAACTAGGTCTTCCTGGAGGACCAAGCAATAAGCATCATGACCCACCAGAAAAACTGCTGTTCATGCCCTCATAAGGGCTACACTTACAATGGATAACACTATTATTAGCAGGAGAGGCATACTAATACCTTGAGCAAATCCACCTGACTTCCAGTGTCAGTCTACTTCTTCACCTGTGACCTGCAGAACTCTGCAGGACAGTTCTCAACAATTCTTCTCCAGTACTTTTCTGAGCTCTACTCCACAATGTGAGTTTGCTGGCTACCACCCTTCCAAATCTTGAATGAGCTGTACACAACTCCCTCAATACTGTCCTAACAAACGTCAACACCCCCCTCCACCCAAGGGTAATCTCCCTACACTGAATTCAGGTAACGGTTTAGGTGCAGCCCTACCACTCTGAGTATTTGTCATCGCTGGCTACTCTCATCCACAGTCAGATAGTGATCATGATGTTGGCAGCCCCATATTTCAGATCTCACAGTGATCTGCTCAGTGTCCTCCTTCTGTCTTCAACTAACCTGAATATAGTTGCACCCTGCTGGAATGGCCTCTTCAGTCTCTCTCTGGCATTCATTCTTCTCACCTGCTCCCCACACCAAAAACTGGTGAGTTCACTACCCTTCTGCATCATGAATGTGGTTAATACAATCTCCTGTGTTATTTTTACATATCAATAATAAACATGATTTTCTGGTAAGCCAGGCTGATAGCAGCATGGCACAAGTGGGAAAATAAGCTTTCCTACCCATATAAGATCTAAGCCACCTATGATTAGGCACAAGTAAATGACGTGCATAGTGATGTGCACACCCATCATTTAATAGTGCCTAATCAAAGGTAACCTAGATCTTTTAAGGATAGGAAAGCCCATCATTCCCTTTGTTCCCTGCTGCTATCAGCCTGACTTACTGGAAGGATATGTTTATATTTGATATGTCAAAAAAAAAACAGGGACTATACTACTTGCATTCATGATGCAGAAGGGTGATGAGCTCACCAGTTTTTGGTGTGAGGAGGAACAGTGAAGAATGAATACCAGAGAGGGACTGAGAAGGTCACTCTTGCAAGGTACTGCTAAATTCAGGGAAATGGGAACACAGAAGAGGAGAAATATGAGCAGATTACTGTGAGAAATAAGATGTGAGGCTGCCAACACCATGATCACTACCTGACCCTGTTGTGCTGGCCAACATTTCCCTTCCCATAAAACCAGTTCATGCACTTGTCCAAGGCTGTGTGTGGATATTAATATATGAAATGGCTGCCACTACACATTCAGTCACTTCACTACCAGTCTAGTATTGCTTATAAAACACTTTGGGATACAACGCGAATGAGAACCACTGTAAAAATGCTGATTCTTCTTCTTATTATTTCCCATGGAAAAAAATGACAAGACAAGCATATATTTGATTTTCAAGAAAGTATGAACTCTAACATTGGACTACACAAGAACTTTGCTACAAAAAGTGGTGGATGTAGAGGGTGGTGAAGGGGGTGGTGCAACCCCCCACGTTGTAACGTACTTGCTTGCTGCTGCTGCATTTCACTTTGTTGAAGAAGTCTAATTCATTGATTGTACAAATGTTTACATTCAAACTATGGATTACATTTGCAGGATCTGTCAAAAACATAATAGAAAAGAATAATAGCAGAAAATATAAAGGTTTAATAAAAATGTTAAAAAGTTCAGATTAAGTATGCACACCACCCCAGCACTCCCATTGTAGCATTTTGGATCTGCCATAACCACTAGACCACCAGGTTATTCAAGATCAGTACTGCACTGTGGTTTGCCACAGAGAAAGTCGGTTAGATTAAAACACAATTTCAGCATGTTAAAGTAAATAAAATGAACAGAACCATAGCATAACATGTGTATTATGCAAAATAATGCACATGGTTTTGACCATCTGGGTGAAACAATTCTATACAAAGGGAAAAAAGAACTAGTTAGCACTATAGAGACCCATATCTATCTCTTTAACTTTGGCTCCAATTTTGTCATCACATAACACACTTGGCAGCCATTTTAGGAATTAGGTAAGACAGTTTGTTTGAAATTGGAAGGCTGATTTTACAACTTTTAAATGCTCTGGAACCACATTTAGGTAAATTATATAAATATAGTTTTAGCATTAATGAATACAGCAGCCTTTCCTTTAGTCACCTACAGAGTCAGATTTTTGAATACAGTACACTCTTGATTATCCGACCTCCATTCATCCGAACTCCCTATCTAATGGACGGTCAGATTGTCCCCCACACACTGTGAATCCAGTACAAGTGACTCTCATTTAGTTTGTTGCCAAAATGTTGTTTAGGTATCCTTTAATAAAGGATCTAAAGAAAAAAACATAAAGAAGCGGACTCAGAGGACAGCCCTGTCTGACTCCCCCGCTGAATCATTACAGACCTCCCCAATCTGCTATTTACCAAGGGCCGAGATGAGGCGTGACTGTAAATAACTTGAAGCCATTCTATAAACTCAACTGGAATGCCAAAATGTTTTAAAACCCGAAACAAGTAGACATGGGGAACCTCGTCAAAGGCCTTAACTTGATCAAGCGAGAGTAAATACCCAGAACCACTTGACCCATCAAAAGCTTCCCTCAGTAATTTAGTAATGTCTCCCACACCCAGGTGGGGAATGGTACAAGTCTGACCAGGTGAAATCTCTTCCTGAGCCACCCAGGATAGATGTTTGCACAGCATTTTACAAATAATTTTCCAGACAACATTTAACAAACTAATGGGCCTCCAATTTCTAAGATCCAATCTATCCCCTTTTTTATAGAGAAAAATCTAAATACTGTCTGCTAAAGCCACAGGAAAAGGAACCAAACCAGATAATATATCACTATAAACTTTCACCAAATACGGGCTTAAGAGGCATACTGCTTTCCTATAGAGTTCCCCTGGTAAGCCATCCGGACTAGGAGAAGAACCAGATGGTAATCCACTAATAACCTCCTCAACCACTTTTAGAGAAATGGAAGAAGTCAATAGGGATCTATCTGATTCCAAAATATCAGGTATCTGTAATGTACTAAGAAATGCATCCATCCCAGCTGTAGGAGGACAGTTGTTACAAAAAGAAGCTTCCACAAACTGATGAACCACTTCCTCAATATCATCATCAGAATTTACAATCCGACCTGTATCAGACCTCAAGGCTTCCATATATTTAGATTTCACCCTTTGAGTGGAACAGTCATAAGGATTAACACCTTGTGCTTTTCCCTGAGTGCCAAACTTCTGTTCTAAAAACAGAGAATGGGCTCTATCATACTGAAACTTACACATCTCAGATTTAATCATAATAATATCATCTGTGAGGTCTTCTCCAGTCTCCACAGCTCGAGAAAGTAGCCTTTGTAGCCTATCTCTGAACTGCAGGTAGGTTAGATATTTAGTATTAGCAGCCTGTTTCGCCAATGAGCTACATAAAGTTTTCAAATCTCATTTCAAGTCCTGCCACCATAAAAGAGAATTGTTGTATAAATCAAAAACAGAAAACCTGGCTGCAAACTCATTATGAATGAGAGCTCAGGTATCTGTGTCTGATAAAAGAGTTGAATTCAACCTCCATATTGGATTCGGGCCGGGTTTATTTACAGGGGTACCAACAAAAACAGTAATCAGTCTGTGGTCAGAGGTCTCAACTGGAGAAACTGAAAAAGATTTCACAGGGACCCAATGGGAGGCAAACCAGAAGTCAATTCTTGTAGACAAGTGACCCCTAGAGTAAGTATGCTCCGGTAAACTAGAAAAACCAGCAGCACAATCCTTAAGCTTGGCCTGTGTATACATTTTGTACAAAAAATTAGAATAAGAATATCATTTTTGTGCTCTACCTGTTTTGTCAAATAAAAATAATGTACAATTGAAATCACCTCTTAAAAAAACAGATCTTGTGGTATACAAAAAAGGTAGAACTTTCTGCAACAACATAACCCATTGGAATTTCGTCTGGAAATTATAGACATTTATAATATGCAATTCATGTGCTCCCAGCCGGGCATCAAGAATGCATGCCCGTCCAGGAACCAAATCAACAATTCGGGAAACATGGAGGTCAGGGTTCAGGATTAAAAACCCCAGCCCTGAACATGATTCCTCCCCCAAGGACCAAAAAGAAGTACCCCAAACCAGTCATTTGTCACCCAGTAGGTCTCTCTTGAGGTATGTAACTGGGTGTCTTGAAGTAAACAACTATCAAGTCGGTGACCGGAAATGATAGAGAAAGTGGTAAGTCTTTTTTTATGGTTCTTTATACTATTGACATTTAAAGATCCCAAGGAAAGGTGCCACTCCATGTTCAGGTGGTTGAAACATCTGCCATAGTGGAAACCAGATTTTGCATTTTTAGTCCCCAATCTTTTGGACTTTTTTTTCTTCTGACCCCCCCTTTGGTATCTGCACAGGGAAATTCAGAATCAGTCACATGTTCTGTCTGTGAGGAAATTAGTGAAGAGGAATCCAAGTCATCATCCTCCTCATCCCACTGTTTCCTTTCGGCAAGAGGGAGGAATCTATTGGATGTGGGCATACCAGCCTCACCCCCATCCATAGCATCTTTGTCCAGTTTTTGGGATACACTGCGAGTCATCCGCCTATTTTTTTGAAATTCCCAATCTGTGGAGTGGGGATGCGGCATGGTGGGATCTTGCCTAGAATGTCCCAGTACTTCAACAGAGCTAGGGTGAGACTCCGTATCCTCAGGAGAATTGGGTAATACCAGATCTGCAACCACCACTGGGGCTGTGGTACCTGGGGAAACCCCCTGCTGCGATGTTAGATTGACTGGGATAATGGAGGGAGTGGGCACATGCCTTGTAGGGGGAGAATCGACAGCAGTAACTGTTACAGAGGGTGAGGGGGCTGGGGTTGGGACACATCTAAAGGGTAATCATCTCCTGCAAGCCCTTGTGGGTCCCCTTCTATATTTTTGGTAGAGTCATGCTCTCCCATATTATGTGAAGCCCAGGGACAGTCTCTGAAAGTGTGGGTGATGTGTTCACAAAGATCACAAATAACAGGAGTCCGGCAGGTGAATGCCACGTGGCTGATCCCTCCACAAAGGGAACATTTCATTTTTTCACAGTCATTGCTCAGATGAGTATGTGCCCCACACCTGAAACAGGATCGAGGTTGTCCAGCATAAAAGATAAAGCCTCAGTCCCTCCCTAGTTAGAAGCAACTAGGTAGGTGTTGTATAATACCACGAATCTGAGGCAGTTTGACCCGAATCCTCCACCCCCCAGTCCAAATATCCTCAGAGTCAATAATAGGGTCCGGAAGACCTAAAACTGAACATTTTGGCCGCAACCAGAATAAAATATCTGATATTGCCACTCCTTTATTTTTAAATAACACAGTCTCCATACTGTAAGCAGCTTAATTAAAGGAATAGCAGCAAAGACTTTCCATTCAGGGTTACTGCGAACACCTTGATAATGTTCCCAGAAGAGCTCTAAACCCTCAGCAGTTTTAAAGCTGATATCAAAATTTGGATCACCTGAGGTGTGAATTAAAGCATAAATATCCTGAGCAGAAAAACCCATGCTGTTCTTCAAAAGCGTACGGCCCACATATATTCTGTCAGGATGTAACTCTAAGCCTCCTTTATGTTTTAGCCTTACTGCATTACGCCATTTAGCAGGTTCAGGAGGAGCATGAAATAGTCCTGCATATGTTCTGTAGGATGAGTTCCAACCACGGTCATGATCAGCTCCTGCAGTACTCATAGAAGGATGTGGGGGGGCAGGATGGTCCGGGCCAGGCCCAGGGACATCAGATGCCGGGTTCAGGGCAATAGGTTCTTCAGGGGCATGCAGTTTTTCAGAAGCACTGAGCAAAGGAGAAACCTCCGTAGAAACCTGTTGCTGAGGAAAAAGAGCCGGGGGGAGCTAGACAGCTCTAGAGAGCAGGGGAGCTCCATAGGGTCAGAAAGAGCAGATCACAGTCATTGAGGGGACACCCAAGGCTGATTAGGGCCAGATCTAACCCACCCAGCAGCCTGTAAAGCTTCAGCAACAGTATGCCCCGTAACCAACACAGTATGATCAAAATTAGAGCCTTCCCCAGACAAGTCGGTACTCTGAGGAACAGAAGCGAGTATTGCGGTGCCAGTCACAGGATCAGACAGCTGCCGAGGAGTGTCTGTTCTAGAATCAGTGTCCACCTCATAACCCACTCTGTTTTGTACAGGTAAAGACAAGTCTTGAGCAGTAGAAACAATGAAAGTTTTACTAGTAGGTCCCCGGGATGTAATACGGCAACCTTCCATGTCCGTGGAAGTTGGTATTTCACCAATTACCAGGTCTGGGGTTGCAGCAGACCCAGTGCCATACTCCGTCGTGCAAACTCCTGACAAACTGACAGCTTTTGGGGAAAGCGGAGCTCCAATAAGCAACACTCCTGTCTTGAGATTTAAAAATCTCAATTTGATGTGTTGTTGGTGAAGCTGTTTGAATTGGAGTCCTGTTTCTTTGGGTAGCAAACCTATTTTGGGGGCTTTGAGTAGCATGGTGATTCATTGTTGCTGGCTTCACTAGCTGCAACGTTTTAGTGCAGAGTGGGGGAAGGGTGTTAATGATCTGGCCAGGTCTCACTCAGTTAGGGAGGCTGAGCTGAATCAGGTGTGAAGTCAGTGCTTTGGCTTCTCAGAAGGAACTAGAAGGGGGACAGGATCAGACCTACAGTACAGTAGCTTCTTGTTGTTTTTTACATTGTTTTTTGTGGATTCTACTTGGTAGAAGGTTATTTCTTTTATTTCTTACTACTAAGGGGCTAGTAGGGTATTGTTTGGGGCTGTTGGAATTTTGAAACCTGTTTTGGTAGCTATAAGTGGGCTCATTTGTTTGATTCACTGTGTGCAGGCTGCATTTGTAGAGGCCTATTTCTTCTGTTTTAAAACATAATTGTGATTTAACTGGGTCTGTTTCTTTGAATTGGAGACCTATATCTTCTAATTCCAAGCCTATTTTGATGTGTTGTTGGTGAAGCTGTTTGAATTGGAGTCCTGTTTCTTTGGGTAGCAAACCTATTTTGGGGGCTTTGAGTAGCATGGTGATTCATTGTTGCTGGCTTCACTAGCTGCAACGTTTTAGTGCAGAGTGGGGGAAGGGTGTTAATGGTCTGACCAGAGGTCTCAGCTACCTGATTGTTTCTGGAAGACTTGGGCTGGTCCCACCCACCCAAACCCCTCACCCCACCCACCCCTGTCCATTATTTCCTTTATACCAGGGTTCTGACATCACTGCCTCAAACAGGCAAAGGATATGCACCTGTCAAAGTAGAAGCAGACATCCAGGAAAGGAACAGCAGCAAGTGAAGAGGTGACTGCTATCTCAGTGGAAGGGAAGTAAATGCAAATCTAGGAGCTTTCATTATTACTTATTCGCATTGATATTGCAGTGGAGAAAGGAGGAGTAGGAGTTTGAAGAAGGTTGTGCAATGGCTACTTAAAGTCTGTTTTTGAGTGTGGATAGGAAGGATAGGAATATAAAAAGCAGTTGCTCAATATATCTAAACGTGTACAACAAAGGAGGTTAGGGAAATAAAGAAAATGTTTTGCACTGATAGAGGGGAGAGGGAGACTTGGGGAGTGTTTGGCATCCTGCATCTGGAAGGGGGTCGCTGGTGGGCAGACAGCAATGGGTAGGGTGGTAGGTGCAACAACTGCGTGCACCAATCTTTCTAAACATTGCCTGGAGTGTGGAGGATGTTTAGTGTGCAAACCACAGAAAAACTTAGAAAGGAGATTGAGGGTCTGCAGGAGGAACTAAGACAGGCAAGGCAGATTGGGGTGGGTTTAGCCCAATATTGGAGGGAGGAAGAAGGGGAGATGAGGGAGGGCGATTTAAGCCAACAGTGGTGAGGAAAGGGTCAGAAGAAGGGAAGCAGAGACAAAGGGGCCCAGGCCAGGAAGAACGATTGCTGGGGAAACCAGGTCAGGAGACAAAAGACAAATGGAAGGAGGAGATAGGGACTTGTGAGGGGAGGTGAAGAAGTGGCAAAAGTCATGGAGTGGAAAGGAGAGAACAGGTTACTATGAAGAGAGAGGGAGCGGGCATTTGTGAAGGGTCTTCAGAGAATAGTTTTGCACTACTAGAGAAGAAGAAGGTGGAGGAGGGAAATGATGAAATTAGAGGAGTAATTGATAAATGCCTGGACCAAACTGGAGTGGGGGGAAGTTCTGCTGGGAGAATTGCAACAGGGGTAAAAGGGGGAAATAATGTGCAGGAGGAAGAAGAAGAGGAGCTGGAAATGAGAAAGGGAGATGAATGGAAGCTAGCAGGGAGTAAGAGGGGTGGAATCTTAGTTCTGGGGGACTCAATACTAAGAGGAGTCAGGTGGGGTAGCAAGGGGGAGAGGCATAGTCGCATTTGGGTGGAGGCCATGCCAGGAATGACAGCGGAAAGGGTGGGACAATCTGTTCTGAAATATGCTAGAAGGGGTAGGGACAAGCCTCATTTAATTATACATCTTGGGACAAACGACCTGGCTGACAAGACAGTAGATATAGTCCAGAGGAGGTTTGAGGAACTAGCACAATTATGTGAGGGGGCAGGAAGATCAGTAACTTTTTCAGAGATACTTCCAGTGCCAAAGGCAAGCACAACAAGAAAGCTGAAAATAGAGGAATTTAACGGATGGCTAAGAACCTGGTGTTGTGCTAAAGGGTATGGGCTGTTGGGGGGTGGGAGGGACCTGGGAGGACAGTAGTCTCTATGCCAAGGACAGACTACACTTGAGTGAGGAGGGAAAGAAAGTGTTGAAACAGAGGATGGAGGAGTACATAGAGGAAGTTGGGAATTTAAACTAGGAGGGAGTAGCAGTTGGGAAGAGATATGCAGAGACCACAGGTTGGGAAACCATATGAGCTACTCCCCATAACAGTGACAAAAGAACAAATGGCAAGTACTATTGGTGATGCTAGGAACGGAGGCAGGATGGGAGGAAGGAAAGGGTGGAAGGTGGTTACCCTAATGCTAGGAGCCTTGGGAGGAAAACTGCAGAGTTACAGGTTCTCATGGCAGAGGAGAGGTGGACATTGCAGCCATCACAGAAACATGGGCCACCAATACAATGACTGGGACCTGTCTGTACCAGGGTACAGGTTATTTCGTAGGGACAGGGTGATTGGGAAAGGAGGGGTGGCACTATGTGAAGGAAGGACTGAAGTGTGTAAGGGAGGAAGGGAGGAAGGTAGTACAGAGTCACTTTGGTGCAAATCCAGGATTCCAGGAATAGGATTCTTAGAATGGGAGTGGTGTACAGGCCACCATCTCAGATGGAGGAGTTAGACAGGGAACTAGCGGACAGATCAGGAGGACTCATGTAGAAGGGTAATGTGGTGATTGTGGGGACTTCAACATGCCAGGAGTGGACTGGAGACAACAACAACCAGGAACAGAAGGGAGCAGGTACTGCTGGATGCCTCCAGGACAGCTTCCTGCTGCAAATGGTCAGTGAACCAACCAGGTTAGGGAATACCCTTGACCTTGTGCTGGCAAATGGGGACTTTGTGAGAGAACTTACAGTGGAGGAACCGCTGTCAGGGAGTGACCACCACTCAGTATGGCTCACATTGGATATGGGCAAGGAAGGAGTGGAATCTGGCACAAGAGTGCTGGACTTCAGGAGAGCCGACTTTGGGAGGATGGGGGAAGTGGTAAAAGGGTACCTGGCCAGAATTCAATCTAGTATGGACACTAACCAGAGGTGGGAGTCATAAAGCTGGGGATAGTGGAGGAAACCAAAACCTGCTGCAAAGCCCAGAGCAAGAAGGCTAGGGCTAAGAAACAGAGCTGGTTGAGCAAGGAGGTCATGGAAAAGGTAAGGAAGAAAAGAGCTGCCTTTAGGAAGTACAAGAAAACAGGGAGGGGGGGGACAGGGAGGAGTACTTGACAGAATCGAAGGAGGTGACAAGGGCAGTAAGGGGAGCCAAAGCATCTACGGAACTCAGGCTGGCACAAGGCATTAAGAAGGGGGAGAAGGACTTCTTTAAGTACATCAGGGAGAAAAGGAGCTGTAAGGACCACATAGTAAGGATAAGGAAGGAGGGGGTTGGGTGGAAGCAGGGTGCGATAAGGCAGAAGCACTAAATGAGTACTTCTGCTCAGTATTTACTAAAGAGAAGAGGGGTGATACCCAAGGTGGGAGAAATGGCAGAAGCAGGGGGAAGTGGTGACAGATGGGAAAATCATGGAGGGCAGAGTTTGAGAGGGTTTGAAGGCACTGAGGGTGGACAAAGCGCCAGGCCCAGATGGCATCCACCCCAGGGTACTGAAGGAGCTGGCAGAGGTCCTTGCAGGACCTTTGGCAGACCTATTTAATGCCTCACTACATTCAGGGTATGTACCTCAGGACTGGAGGATGGCTCATGTTGTGCCCCTCCACAAGAGTGGCCCCAAGGTTGAACCGGGAAACTACAGACCAGTGAGCCCTTACATCCATCGTGGGTAAGCTAATGGAGACTATCCTGAAGGAGAGGCTGGTGGCCCTCCTAGAGGCCAAAGGACTACAGGACAGCAGACAGCATGGCTTCACACATGGCAGACCCTGCCAAACCAACCTGGTCGAGTTCTATGACTGGGTAACTAGGCAACTGGACAGGGGCCATGCAGTGGATGTCCTGTAGCTGGACTTCAGTAAGGCATTCGACTCGGTGTCACATGGAAGGCTGGGAAGTAACTTAGTAGGCACAGGGGCGGGTGCAAAGCTGGTGAGCTGGGTAGGGAACTGGCTTCAGGGAAGGCAACAGAGGGTGGTGTTGGGTGGGGAGTCTCACACCAAGGGCAGTGGACGAGCGGTGTTCCACAGGGCTCAGGTGTTGGGACCAGTGTTGTTTGGGATATTCATTGCAGACATATCATTGGACATCAAGAGCAAGATCAGTCTGTTTGCTGATGATACCAAGGTAGGCACAGTGGTGAATGACCTAGGGGGATGGAGTTGCAGGATGATCTGGAAAGCTTGAAACCTGGTCAGACACCTGACAACTGGATTTAATGCCAAAAGTGCAAGGTGCTGCATTTGGGATGAAGAACCCAAGGAGGAGTTACCAGCTGTGGGGAGTGCAGCTAGCCCAGACAGAGGAGGAGAAGGATCTGGATGTGCATTACAGGGTCAATGAACAACTCAGCACAATGTAGGAAGGCAGCTGCAAAGGCCAACAAAATGCTGGGTTGTATTGCAAAGGTATATCCTCGAGGAGAGGAGGGAGGAGGTGATTCTGCCACTGTATAGGTCATTAGTTAGACCACACCTGGAGTACTGCGTGCAGTACTGGCCTCGATCTGAAGAGGGACATTAAGTTACTGGAGGGGTACAGTGCAGGGTGACAAAGATGATCAAGGGCTGGGGACTTATCTACGAGAGGAGGTTGAAGGAGTTGAACATGTACTCACTGGAGGAGAGGAGGACAGGGTGACATGATTGAAACCTTTAAATACATGAAAGGAATAAACAAGATGAGTACAGAGGGCTGTTCAAAGTAAGGAGGTGAGGGCCACCAGGGCCATGATATGAGACTGGAGGAGGAAGGTTCAGGAGGAGATGAGGAGACACTTTTTACAGAGAGGGTGGTGGCTGGGTGGAATACGTTACCTGCAGAAGTGGTATGCAGTAGAACAGTGGACTGCTTCAAAAGGGATGGGACAGGACAAGGGGAGGTTAATGAAGGGGAAGGGTGGAAGGGAGGCAGCTGCAGAATAAGGGTGCTAGCTACACATTCGAGCAGACTTGATAAACCTCTAGGCCTTTATCTGCTGGCAAATTTCATATGTTCGTATGTACTCCTGTTTGTAGATTCAAAGAATCTGCTGTTATGCTCACAGCGCCTTCTTCAGCAAGAAGTGCCCTCAAATACCCACTTCATGACTGGAACTGATGACAGCTCTGGAAGTCTGCTCTCAGCAGCGAGCCTGCTGAAATAACAGGTGTTTCAGAGGAAGCCACACAAGCAGGAGAAGTAAACAAGCGACACGCAGTAGGAGTGAGAACGTTGACGGTTTCCAGCATAGACAGGTCAGATTCAGGTTTCTTAGTAGCAATATCCACATCCATTGCCTCAGAGATGGAAGAAGCCTCATACACAGGAGGAACTGAGGAGGAAGCCAGCTCCTCCGACCCAAGGACCATCTCGCCTCCACCAGGATCCATGGGAGCCGCCATCTTGGCCAGAGACCAGGATGACAAAGGGTCCCCCTCAGGAAACTAGGGGAATTTTCCCGGTGTCCTGGCCAAATTTCCCCCCCAGCCACTAAAAATACTACCAACAGCTTAATCTGGTTCAATTTCAGTTAGTTACCATCTGTATCCCCCTCTCCCCAGTTGCCCCTGAAAAAGGGACTTCTAGTCTCAGTGGGCCTACCGGGTCAACAAAATTCAATAAATAAATAAATTTCATGTTTGGCTCGGCTTGCCTTGATGGTGTCTGCATGCCACACAAAGTCACGCAAGAGGTCACATAAGATAAACAAACAAAACACACAACTCTGAAACAAGTAAGAAACTAAATGTTCTTCATAAAATTAAATAAACTGTTTCACTTGAAGTTCAGAAAAAGGCATTAAAGAGCAATAGAAAATACAAAATCGCACATGCCCCCACAATGCAAAGCATCATGGGCTGCATATGCAAATCACCACAGAATGTTATGCTGGTCCAACTTTAAGCAGAATTGCATGGTGCCAAAAGGCCTCTCACACAGTTTGCAAAGGGTGCTAACAGAAGACATAGACATGTGTTTCATCCTACCAGGACTCATCAGTATGCCTTGTCTGTTTGACACCCCAGTGTCTTTCGGCAGTCGCTGTTATGACATGAAACCCAATCAACCAGCCCTCTCTGCTACATCAGGTCTCCAAGTCCCAAGTCCCCCTAAAAACACTTGCCTTTCTCTTTTCACACCGTAATTCGGAACCTTGTCAGCTTCTTGCTTCCACCAGAGCATTGTGACCCAAAACATCAGAACCTTGTCTGATTCTAGCTTTCACAGTACTGTGACCCAGCTACTAGCTGGCCTCCTTAGCTGACAGATTTCACCAGCCTGAGGTCAAAAGGTCACACTCTGATACACTTTGCTAATAAATCCAAAGAGCTGTTTCTGTAATCATTTCAACAGTAATAACTACAACTAGTTTACATATCAGGGAACCCAGCTTCACACATATTTGTTACAACTATATATAAGCAAGGTAGAGACAATAAAAAGGGATAAAGGAAAGAACAGCAGATAAGGTAAGAGTTGACTGCACAGTCCAATAGGAAAGACAGAAACAGTAGGCAGAATCTTTGCTTCAGACTCTACACATCAATGGGACAGGACTCAGTCAACCCTGTCACATATACCTCCCCCCTTAAGAGGGAACCTGTTTTTTTTTTCCATCTATTTCAATATTAGCATACATTTAGGCAATCAAATTGTTGGGAAAATACTCTCTCTTGATGATGACAGTCTTTTGTGTAGATGCTGGCTTGAGAGCTGCAATAATAGAAGGATAACAGGACACAGAAAGTAATTGTAAATGGAGTCCACTCTGAAGAAAGAGGGGTTACTAGTGGGGTACCGCTGGGTTCAGTCCTTTTTAATGTCTTTGTAAGTGACATTGCAGAGGGACTGGAAGGAAAAGTATGCCTCTTTGCAGATGACACAAAGATCTGCAACAGGGTTGATACACAAGGAGGCGTGGAAAGGATGAGAAGGGACTTGGCAAGGTTGGAGGAATGGTCAGAAGTATGACAGCTAGGGTTCAATGCAAAGAAGTGCAAAATAATGCACCTGGGAAACAAGAACCAAGGGGAAGATTACACAATGGGGGGTAGTAACAACAACAAAAAAGGAAAGGGACTTGGGGGTAATCATATCAGATGACCTTAAGGTTAGCAAGCAATGTGAGAAGGCAGTAGGGAGGGCTGGGGGTATACTGAGATGCACAGGGAAAGGCATCACCAGCAGAAAACAAGAAGTTGTTATCCCTCTGTACAGACAGTTGGTGAGACCCCATATGGAGTACTGTGTCCAGTTCTGGAGACCCCATCTCTGCAAGGACATAGACTGGATAGAGGCAGTCCAGAGGAGGGCAACTAAAATGGTCCAGGGTCTGCAAGAGAAGCTGTATGAGGAGAGACTAAAGGAGCTTAATATGTATACCCTTGAGGAAAGAAGGAGAGGGACATGATAGAAACTTTTAAGTACCTCAGTGGAATCAACAAAGTCCAAGAGGGTAGCATCTTTCAGAAAAAGAGATGTGCAAGAACAAGGGGACACAATTTAAAGATGGGGGGGCAGTTCAAGGGCAATGTGAGGAAGTATTTTTTCACAGAGAGGGTAGTGGATGCATGGAACAGCCTTTCTGAGGAGGTTGTGGGGTTTAAAACTGTGGGAGAATTCAAGAATACATGGGACAGACATAAGGCAATTCTTGTGGGGGGTAGGAAGAAATAGGCTGTTGGTTAACTAGGATCTACGGCCTATCCTGTAGGTAGGGAAATGGGCAGACTAGATGGGCCAGGCGGTTCTTATCTGCCGTCAAAGTCTATGTTTCTATGTTTCTATAACTCCCTGATTTTGTGAACCTAATGATAGGCTCAAGAGGTTAGGCATGCTGGAAATTTGGGACACTGCTGTTAGGACACATAGCAATGGATTTGTGAACATAGCCATACAGAGGGTCTTGGACTGCTATTTCCAGATGGAGTTCGCAAAATTGACAGACTTATCTACAGCAAAAACTTATCAATCAAAAATTAAACACCCCATGTTCAAATGAAAAATATTTGGAATTTTGTGACAGGGAGGCCCACAGAAATCCCTTGTTTCAAATTAGATATGGTATGTTACACAAAAAAAAGTTGCTCAACTATGAGTGTGGCTAATATATATCACTTAAAAATCTGCAACTGTGATTTTAATGCTCTGTGTGTACCAGATCTATTGCACAGCACTTTTTTTGCAAGCTGACTGATAGATTAAGACTGCAATGGCTCCGTCCTATATGGAAGAACATTAATAGTAAAAGTGACCTAGAGACCAAATGGCATTTAATGAAATGTATCTATTTTTGTGACCTAAAACTCCATGTTTATTCAGCTACTGGGTTCGCTTTTAATGTTTTTAAAATTATATAATCCTGTTAGATTATGTTTGAATGGCAAATTTTAACTGTTGACTTTGTATGTGATAACTGATGTTTTATACATATTGTGTGCAATAAAGAATTGGAAATTGGAAAAAAAATAGTTTACAAATTAGGGAACCCAGTTTCATATATATTTTTATAACTATATATAAGCAAGGCAGAAACAGCAAAAAGGGGTAAAGAAAAGATCAGTAAGTAAAGTAACAAATGACGGCGCAGTCCAATAGGAAAGACAGAAATAGTAGGCAGAATCCTTGCTTCAAACTCTCTCTCTCTCTACACATCCCAGATAAGACAGGGCCCAACCAACCCTGTCACATATATCTCCCCCTTAAGAGGGAATCTGTTTTTTTTTCCTTTTCTTCCCCCACAGGTTTCCAAAAACCTTCCCTCATTCTCAGCACATTATTGTCGATTCTCTGAAGTCACCAAACTCACTTTTATATCACATGTTACATCATACAGTTCAGTGTGAACATTTATATACTGTATATAATTTATTTTCTTTCTTCTCTAGCCACTTTGATTTCTCAATTTCTGAACCATATCGTGACAAAAATTCTGTAGTGACATTTTCTTTTCCAGACTTGTGCAACACTTTGAGTTTAAATGGCTGTAGTGCCAGGTACCACCTCGTGATTCTGGAATTTGTATCCTTCATTTGATTCAGCCAACAGAGAGGATTATGATCAGTTATAAGCACAAAGTCAGTTCCTAGCAAATAAAATTTAAGGGACTCCATTGCCCACTTAACCACGAGGGCTTCCTTTTCAATGGTTGAGTACCTTTTCTCTCTGTTGTGCAATTTCCTTCTGACATATAGAATGGGATGCTCCATCCCATCTACAGTATATTCTGGCTACGGACTGCACCTAGTCCTACCTGTGAGGCATCTGTTTGTAATAGGAATTGCTCTTCAGAGTCTGGGCTTTTTAAAACAGGGCTGAACATAATGCAGCCTTGATGACCCTAAAAGCTTTATCACTCTCTGGGGTCCATTTTACATTATTTGGATATCCTTTCTTTGTAAGTTCAGTGAAGAGAGTAGCTACTTGGGCAAAGTTGGGGATGAACCTTCGGTAGTAATCAGCCAGCCCTAAAAATAACCAGTGTTTCTTCATTTTAGGGACAGGGCTGTTAGGTACAGCTTCTATCTTAGAAATGTCTGGCTTTACCTCTCTGTTTCCCCAAATATACCCCAAATATTTGGTTTCCTGCATGTCCAAAGCACATTTGGTAGGATTATTGGTCAGACTTGCATTTTTAATCATTTGAATAACTGCTCGTAGGTGATCCATATGACTTTTCCAGTCTGAACTGTGCACCATGTCATCATCCAAGTAAGCCATACAATAGCCTGAGTGAGGGGGTAGAACTATGTCCATGTACTACTGAAATGTGGCAGGTGTGCCGTGTAAGCCAGGTGGCATAGTGGTGAACTGATAGAATCCAGTAGGCATAGGAAATGCAGTTTTATCTCTGGATTCTTTTGTTAGGGGAATCTGCCAGTAACCCTTGGTAAGATCAAGGGTACTGATGTACTTGGTACTCCCCAATCTGTCCACCAAGTCATCTATCCTGGGCATAGGATAGCTGTCAAATTCAGACACTTGATTAAGTTTTCTAAAATCAAGACAGATTCTTAGCCCCCTTCCTTCTTATTTACAGTCACCATTGGTGATACCCAGGTACTTCTTGATTCTTCTATGATACCCAATTCTTTCATTTTTTTCTGTTTCCTTAACTACCTCTGTTCTTAACCTCTGTGGTGTATGCTGACATTCTGGGAAAGAATTGTGTAAGAGGACGAGGTACTGGGGTCATCTGCCTTCATGTGGACACTCTATACTATCCCCCCACTCATCTGACTCTGAGCAATAACAGAGTGTTGCATCAAATGAAAGTGAGAGTGGTACCAAAGTTACCTGTACCTGTGATAATTGGAAATAACTTTGCAGGCTTTGCTAAGTTAATCACAGGGAGAGAGAAACCTGCAGTTTCAGTGGCTGTGATGACAAGAGCACAGGCAAAGAAAAACTTTGACAATGAGGACAGTTTTCCCTTTGGTAACCTTGATCATGATTTGTTTCAGCCCAGCTCCATGATCTGGATATTGGATACCAGTAATCTGGCATCAGCTGTAACTGAGGCTTGGGTCAGGAAGCATAAGCGGATCAGGAGAAACTGTAAAATCCACAAATAGTGTTTTATTATTATTAGCAACAGAAAAAAACAAAAAGGAATGTACAGACTGGTTTTCAGCATAGGCAGTCCAAAAAACAAAGTCCACTTTCTGAGTTCCCTAGCACATTTCACTGCACCACAGTGATGAGTTGTTTGGTTGAAGACACAAGGGTGAACACTGGAAGGCTTGGTTGATGTTGCGCTCAGTGGAGAAGAAGCATTATGGGTGTATCAGAGGGAAATTGCTCAAAGAACAGACAATTTTCTGTCCAGGTTGACTGCAGTTGGGAGGGATAGACCATTCCATTTTTTTCTGCACTGTAGACAGACATTTGCATCCTACCAGCAGAAAAAAATCAGCACTTTCCACTGAACAAAACAGTTCACCAGTATGAGTTTTTAGTGTTAAAAAAAGACACATACTTCAATTAAAAATCTTACACGTGAAAGATAGATTAAAAAGCCCAAGGCAGCAGTAACAGACTCAATATTTTATGCTTTTATGCTTTATCAAGACTCTTGCGTGAAACATTGAGTCTGCTGCTATGTCATTTTTTGCACTAACAACATGTACTAGTGACTTGTTTTGGTAAGTGTGGAGTTCTGATTTTTTTCCTGCTGGTAGATTTTGTATATTGTAGCAACCCAGCCAGTTTTTGAGTGGCTATTTATGTGGTTTAAACTTTCACAGTGTGCCTTCCTGCAGTCCAGACGAGTGGTTTCTGCAGCTAGGTGTTAGAAATTTGGTATTGACTTCCTCAGCAGGGTGTCCTCCATCAGAGTGCTCCTAGACTGTGGAGGCTCCCAACAGTGGGATAGTCTGGGGACATGAGGGCACTTCAGTGCTCTGGATGTAGTTTCAGCAAATCGTGGATCAGGTGCTCTCTCTGGTGATGTGTACTCTGTGACTTACTTTTATCCTGGTCGTAACCAGCTGTTGGTGAATTATTGGGAGGCCCTGGTCCCAGTTGTGGCAAGAACTGTCCAGTATTCTGTAGGAGTGTGTTCTTTCCTAGCCACATTGAAAAATGTGATTGTAATCCAACTCCTTAAGAAACTATTTCTGGGCCAGGAGAGCCAGGCCAACTACATACCTATTTCACCCCTCCCCCCCTTTTTTAGAGAAGATAATTGAGAAGGTGTTTGCACCACAGTTGGAGGCACATGTGGTACAGCATGAATTCTACGAGCACCTCATTTGGGGTTCATATCATGACATAGCACTGAGACTGCACTAGTGAACGTGATGAATGATCTCTTCCTGGTGAGAAATCAAGGGGGGATTATTCAATGGTCATTCTTCTTAAAGATTTTTTTTCTGTGTGCAGATTTTTTTAGTGCTTGCGAAAGGTGCTGGATTGACTGGATTGGAATCTGAAATCCTCTGCTTTTCCATATGACAGGTAGAGTGTGGGTGATGACAGTGCAAGCTTCCCCACACTGCGCCACCAATGTGCCTCAATCTTGCCATGGAGGGACTACCACATAAGTGATAGGGTAGTTTAGACTCCCTGACAATTAAATCCTTCACCTCTGATGTGAGACTGCCTACAAGTGTGCCAGTCTGTGTCTGTTGTGTTGGTGGTTTTGCAATATGGACATCTGCCCACTGGGAACGGGACTGAGATCACCACAATTCATTTTACATAGGCCACTGACCAGCCCATAAGTGATAGTGGCTTTCAGCTACTACAGACTTGTGTGGGATTTAAACCAGTGACCTAGAGGTGAAAAATGTCATTAGCCACTACCAATCCACTGAGCCATCCAGTTCCGATGGTCATTCTTCTTTATCTCTCATCAACATTTGACATCATGGAGTTCTCACTTATCACCTGAGGAATTACAGGAGACTTTCTGGTACATTGTTGTGTAGGTCTGAATCCTTCCTTTAGAGAGGGGTGTGTAGTATGGGGAAAATGTTTCTGCAGTGTGGCTGCTACTCTGTCTGGTGTCTCTCAAGGCTCAATCATGTCCCACAATGCTGTTCTCAGTGTACATGTTGCCCATAAGGAAGCTAGTGAGATGGTACCATTTGAATTTTCACTGTTATGCAGATGATATCCAGTTGTTCCTGGTAATCCGTGAGGCGGGTGCATGAGGAAGAGTGCCATCCGTAACAGTGACTCCTTCCTGGCACAATCCCTCAGGGTGATGGGAGGGTAGGGCGACCGGATGAGGCTGTGGGAGAACTGGGCGACAGGATGTCGCTATGCGTACGCACGTGGTGGGGTGGGAGCAAGCGTGGCGAGCGTGGGCTGGGAGGGGGCAGAGAGGCTGTAGGGGGTGGCACTGTGGTAGCTGGCTGAACTGCGTCGTGGCGTCAGGGGTTGGTTAGTGGTTGGGGTGGGTGAGGTACCAGGTTTGGGTCTGGGCACTGGTGCGATTTTATTGCGCCCGGCCCGAAACTTTATTTTTTTTACTGCTTTCACCCACTGACATGCACCCTGCTGGGTTGAGAATCCTTAAGTAGAAGTCGCGGGGGCAAATCCCTATGGGGCGAGGCGTGGAAGCAGCCCCTCACAAAAAGCAGTAAAAAACTGTCCTGGCACCATTGTTCTGATGCACCGGGGTTGTCAGTGTGCCAAAAATGTTTTCGGCACTCTGAGCGATAATGGTGATCTCCTTTAGGCATTCGCCGTTATCACATAGACCCGTTGTTCGTCACCTTTACACCAAACCAGAGTAACTTGGTGACTGTGATTGGTCGATGTTTGTCTGAACTGAGTGACTGGTTGACTGCTAGCTGGCTGAGCCTTAATCAGAGAAAGATGAAGTTGTCATAAAACCAGTTACTCAGAAAACAGCGATGAAGAGGAATGAAATCATTATGCCCTCTGTGGAGGGTAGCTTTCTTAGAGCTGTGGATAGGGCTAAACATCTGTGGATCATGGTGGATAATGAACTGTCACTTAAAGTTCCGATATCAGCTGTTGTCCACTGTGGGTTTTTCCATATCAGAAATATCATCCAGGTGAAGAAGCCCTGTCTTAAACCTGAGGATCTGTTGACTGGTCATGCTTTTGTGACCTCACAACTTGACTACTGTAATGCTCTGTATCCACGGCTTTCTGAAGGTTTGGAGTGCCATGTCCAGCTGGTGCAGAATGCCTTGACCAGGCTGATATTTGGTCTTAGCACTTTTCAACATATCACGACTGTGCTACGAGTCTGCACTGGCTTCCAGTTAGATGTACCATTTTTAAGATTTGCTTGATGGTCTTTAAGGCCCTACATGATGTGGGTCCTGGCTGCATTAAAGATTTCCTGTACCCATATGCTCCATATTTCCCCTCTTTACTCTGCTAGGGAGAATTTGTAGGTGGTTCCCCGAGCCTGCCTTAGATCATCTGGAGATAGGGCATTTACCATGGTGTCATCCCAGTTATGGCACGCTCTACCTTCAGAACACTAAAGTATCTCTTTTGTTGAGGTTTTTAAGAAATCTTTACAAACCTGACTTTTTACCCTGGCATTTAAGAAGTAGCGTTGAACCTTGTTTTTACTGAGCACTGTGCTGTACACTGAAGTTTATGGTTAGGATTTCTCTATATTATTATGTTTTTATGTACAGTACTCTGAACCTCTGGGATAGGGCACTTTAAAAATAAAAACTTAACTACAGCACTTAATGTACTAATCTACAATCAGCTGGAGGCAGATATGGAGTTGTCATCATGGTCAGAAACCCAGTAGACCCCCAAGGGGGTGAGGACACAAAAGGCTCCATTCATGGAGTACTGATCAGGTCTACAAAACAAGGCCTCAATCCCTAGGTGCCTGACCCAATGGAAGGTGGAAAAGCTTTATAATTTTTTAGTGGGTCCTATACCACATCTTCTCAAGCCACATCTTCTGCCAGTGGCAATAACTACACTCCAGTGATGATCAGTGGCGCTGGCCATATTTCCACTCTTATGCATCTATTGCATGTGTTTTTTCTTATGCTGGTGTTACTAGTAATGGTGGTTGGAGCTTGATGACTAACTCAATGAAGTTGAAGAGCAGGAAGAAAAAGGGGTCCTCTGATCTGGGACTTCTTCAGTGGAACCTTTCTTTGCTGCTCATTTATTTATTTAATTTTTGAAACTTGGTGACTGGAAACATTTACCTGCCACCAAAAATTAAAAATGCCCTATCCCCTCCATGCTCCGGATATGTTTTTACATTTGAAAAGTAAAATCACTCCTTGGGTAGGTCCTGCCTTTGCTGTTATTGTTTTAAATTCATATAGGACATCAGAGACTGACTGAGAGGTGTCGAGGACCAGCTATGGTCATTTCTTCCTCCAGAGGGGTTGACCTCAAGATGCAGATGTTCTGGGGGAACCTTCCCTTGGTATGAGAAGTCCCTCTTCTTCGACATCCTGAATGGGAGACAAAGTGTTGAGTCTGATGACAGCTGGTAGCTGCAGAAGTTGATCAATACATCAGTGAAGTCTATGCAGGGATAGCCAGGGAGAGTCCTTGTTTCCCCAGTCAAGCAACTCCTAGCCAAATACTTCAACTTACCCAACTTTTCAGAACCTTCCAAGAAGTGCTTGCTGTGGTTGGTGAGTATATCAAACCACACGGACTGACAGAGATTCCATTTCTTTGCATTATGGCCTGGTCCCAAGAACTTTGGACACTCTCTTTTTTAGGTCCATGGTGAACATCTTGTGGTTACAGAGCATGCAGTGTCTGAAGTATAGTTTGGGAGCTGTCTTACTTCTATGCCTCAGTCTGAGGAAAGTTCTCCAAAAAACTAATACCGATAGCTATTGAAGGACCTGGAACAGTGAAGTTCTAGCAGAGTAGATAGCAGTACAAAGCACTGAAAATGTGAAGAAAGTCAAAAAATGTGAAAAAATAGCAGCAAAGGCAGCAGCTACCCATGGAGTAACATTACTTTTCTAGTTGAAAGACAGATCTGGAACATGGATGGGGGAGATGGCATTTTTTAATTTTTGGTGGCTGGTAACTGTTTCCATTTTGTGACATTGGAGTGGCTTGAAAAAATTGCTGTGCTGTCTTGATTAGCATTTACCACTAAAAAAGAAATTAATTTGAAAATGCAAAGGGAGGGAATAACATGCACAAGGTAGGAGTCAGAGGAAGGGAAGGTGGAGGCATTAAGGGGTCAGTTACAGTCCAATAGGGGGAGAAAGGTGAGGCTGGGGTGGTTTACAGACCACCCAATCAGGATGAGGAGAGGGACAGGGAATTGAGCTCACAAATATTGGAAGCTGCAGGGAAAGAAGAGGTAATAATTGTGGGGGACTTCAACCTGCCTAAGATGGACTGGAGTGTACCATCTCCAACATGTGCTAGGAGTCAGGTGATCCTGGAAGGACTGCAGAATGGGTTCTTCACTCAGGGTGTTACAGAATCAACAAGAGCAGAGGCAATTCTTGATCTGGAGCTCAGAAATAGGGAGCATGTATAGGAAATAATGGTCAGGGAGCTCTTGTGTGGGAGTGACCATTGCACAGTGTGGTTCCAGTTGGATATGGGCAGAGAAAGCATCTTGACTAAGACCAAAATGCTGGATTTTAGGAGGGTAGACTTCAGGAAGATGGGCAAAGTACTAAGGGGCCACCTAGCAGGCATCAGAGCAGATATGGGGTGGAACAATGGTGATTCATCATTAAGGAAGGAATACTGGGTGCCACAGAGGCGTGCTTTAGGCTTAGGGGGAAGAACACAAGGGCCAAAGTGCCCATTTGGTTTAGTTCTTGGGTCGCCCAGGCAGTAAAGGAAAAGAGGTTAGCCTATAGAAAATTCAGGAAGACCAAGAGAGAGGTGGATTGGGAAAATTACCTAAGGTTGGCTAGTGAGTCCAGTAAGGAAGTCCAGTGAGCTAAGGCACAGAAGGAGCTGCAGATAGCTTAAGGAATTAAGAAGGGGAAGAAGGCCTTCTTTCACTATATAAGTGAGAAAAGTGACAAGAATGATGGGATTGTTAGGCTTAAAAAAGGAGAGGAGTGGGTGGAGGATATTGGGAGGAAAAGCAGAGATACTAAATGAACACTTCTATTCCATCTTCACCAGGGAGAAGAATGGACCAGTGTCTTCAGGAGGAAGAAGAGGAGTAGGGGAAAGGAAACATAGATGTAGTGATAAAGGAGGAATAAAGTGAGGGAGGGGCTGCTAGCATTGAAGGTGGACAAATCACCAGGCCCAGACACAGTACATCCAAGGGTATTAAGGGAACTGGCTGAGGACCTGGCAGGGCCACTGGAAGGCCTATTTAATAGTTCACTAGAGTCAAACATGATACCACAGGACTGGAGAACAGCACATGTGGTGCCCCTCCTCAAAAGCGGTCCCAAGGATGATCCAGAGAATTACAGACTAGTCAGTCTGACCTCAGTCGTGTGCAAGCTCATGGAGACCATACCTACAGAAATGTTGGTGGACTATCTAGAGGAGCATGGTCTCCAGGATGTGAGGCAGCATGGGTTCAATGGGGGGGATCATGTCAAACAAATCTGATTGACTTCTTTGACTGGGTCACTAAAACAGTAGACAGGATCCAAATGGTAGACATCCTTTATCTGGATTTCAGCAAGGCCTTTAACTCTGTGCCCCACAAATGATTGATCAGGAAGTTGGCAGATCTCGGGGCTGTACATAAGATATCCGGATGGGTGAAAAACTGGCTGAGGGACAGAACCCAGAGGATGGTTGTAGGGGGAGAGTTATCAGGCACCAGAGAGGTCACCAGTGGGGTCCTGCAGGGCATGGTGCTGGGGCTGGTGTTGTTCAATGTCTTCATTAATGACATTGGGGATGCCATTAAGGGCAAAATATGCCTATTCAGGGATGACACCAAGCTCTGCAGGAGAGTGGACACAGCTGAAGGGATACAGGACCTAAAGAATGATCTGGAAAAACTGGGGAGTTGGTCCAGGATCTGGCAGCTTGGCTTCAATACCAAGAAATGCAAAGTTATGCACATTCGAGCCAAGACTCCCAGGATGGAGTACTACCTGGGTGGAGTCCGAGTATCTGCATCAGAGGAGGAGAAGAACCTAAGAGTGATGATCATTAGTGACCTGAAACATTCCACGCAGTGCAAGAAAGCAGCAGCAAGGGCAAACAAGATGCTGGAATGCATAGCTAGGAGGGTCAGTGGTAGGAGAGAGGAGGTTATACTACCCTTGTACAGGTCACTGGTGAGGCCACATCTAGTGTATGGAGTTCAGTACTGGTGTCCACACCTCAAAAAGGACATTAACCTGCTGGAGAAGGTCCAGAGCAGGGCTACAAAGATGATAGCGGGCCATCAGGGTAAGGCATACGAGGACAGGTTGAAGGCACTGAACATGTACTCCCTGGAGGAAAGGGGAGAGAGAAAGAGCGGACATGATTGGGACCTTCAAGTACTTGAAAGGGATAAATATGGTGGATAAGGAGGGTCTCTTTAAGATGAGAGGCAATGATAACATGAGGGGGCACAGTCTTAAGCTGGGGGGGGGAGGTTTAGGAAGGAGACCAATAAGCATTTCTTCACAGAGAGGGTGGGGGCACTTGGAATGCGCTGCCAGAAGAGGTGGTCTTGTTGAAGACAGTGGGTAGCTTCAAGAGAGGCTGGGATAGGCATAGGGGGAAGGTAAGGATCATGGGTAGGGAGGATGGGAGGAGTGGGGGGGAGCAGGGACAGTAGCTCCAGCTGTGGACCCTGCAATATGAGCAGACTAGATAGACCAAATGGTCTTCTTCTGCTGGCTTCTTCATATGTTCATATGTAATTGCCATTGCCTTCCAGATGAAGCACAGTAGTGCAAGTGGTTGGCATGGTAAGAGTACACTCTGTCAACACAGCATGTGAGACACTCCTGACTGCATGAGTGTCTCACAAGCAGCCTAGTTAGTGATTGCAATTGGCTGAAGTAATTAAGATTTATAATTAGTTAAAAAGGGACACAATTAATATGTGTATGTGGTGGGGTGTCCATTAAATCAGAGTGTTCATTAAAGGGCTACTAGACATCTTCCAGAGGACTGAACTGATCCTCATGCTCACCTATAGCACTAACATTAACGGTTGTGCCCATACATCAGGAAATCAAATGGGGGGCACATAAAAACATATGTAATTAGGAAAGACAGAAGATGAATGGTACATGAGATTCTTCCCTCACCAGCTTAGCGGGCCTAACCATGTATTCCCTTTTGCTCTACATACTTATCTAGCTTAATTTAAAGACATGGACAGGGCCTTCTAGATGGCCTTGTGGTAAAAATGCTCACTTTCTACTCAGGGAACTGTAGGTTCTTGTCCTACGTAGAGGTGCATGAGGTATCCCTGAGACACTCACTCTGCCATGGTGAGGGTTCTCTGCACTCCCCACAGAACAGCTGCCCTCTAGTGGTCCAAGGTGATGGGAGTCTTTAGCGCTTACTATGCCTCTTTGAATTGCTATGCAATGTCTTTAGTGCTTACTCTGCCTTTCTGTGTTGCTATGTAATGTCTGCAGCACTTACTATGTTCTCTGTGTTACTGTGCAATGCCTTTAGCACTTACTGTGCCTTTCTGTTGCTACACAATGTCTTTAAAGCTGACTATGCCTCTTCAGGGTGCTATGCAGTGTCTTTAGTGCTTACATTACCTCTCCAGGTTGCTATGCAGTGTCTTTAGTGCTTATGGTACCTTTTCAGCTTGCTATGCAGTGTCTTTAGTGCTTACGGTACCTCTCTGGGTTGCTGTGCAATGTCTCTAGTGCTTACTGTGCCTCTGTGGGTTGCAGAGGATAATTTTGTGTGCCAAGAGGACACCCCCTCCCTGGTATCAGTCCCTGACATTGCTGATCTGAAGCCTGGTCTTTCACCCTCCCTGTGTGGTAGGCAATAAGTTGTGGGTGGCCCTGCCCCCTACCATGTCATTCTGAGCCCGCACTCCCCAGAAGCAGTACCACATCAAGCTCAAATGGTGTGGGACACATGTTACAGAAGGAAAATACTTTCATGAAAAACTAATTTCTGGCTTTGCTGATGTTTTGGCATTTGACACAACAGTGAACCATTGTATACTACCTGAGACATAGCCACTATCAAATGTCGAGAACATGTTTGCCACACTGACAGGGGGGGGAAGTTCTTCAGCAGGTTGGATTTATCCTTTGCATGACAGCAGTTGGAACTGCAACCGGAGCCAGGGCCCTTTGCCATCATTAATACCCACAAGGGACTTTACCGATGTTGTCACTTGACTTATGTAATGTCAATGGCGCCACCAATTTTCCAGCACACAGTGACCAAATACTGCATGAGTTGGACCATGTAGTCTGCTTTATGGATGATATCTTGGTAACAGCACCCACAGTGGAAGAGCATCTGACAGTCCTGGACGAGACCATGTCCAGACAGCAGTGGTATGAAATAAGAGTGAATCTATCCAAATGTCAGTTACTACAGGGTTATGTTGAGTACCTGGGCTATTGGATTGACATCCAGGGTCTGCACCCAACCGAGAACAAAGTGGAAGCAATAGTTAATGCATCAGCGCCAACAAATGTGATTGTGTTAAGGCCATTCTTGGGTCTGTTGAACTATTATGGATGTTTCCTGGTGAACTTGTCCAGATTATTGCAACCACTACATGACTTGCTACAAAAAGAAGCAAAACTGAATTGGTCATAGCAGTGTGAAGCAGTATACCAGTCTTGCAAGCAATGACTTCTGAACAGCAAGTGGCTAGCGCAAAACCTCAGAAATTAGTGTGCAAGGCATTCCCATATGGGGTACAGACAGTAATCTCTCATGTGTTACTTTAATGGGAGGGACACAAATTGCTTTTACATCAAGGACCCTGTCTCTAAGTGAAAGAAATTATGTTCAGATCAAGAAGGAAGAACTGAGCATAATCTTGGGGGATCAAGAAGTTTCATAAGTACTTGCATAGCTTGAAATACAGTCTGCTAACAGATCACAAGCCTCTACTAGCCATTCTGGAGCCAAAGGCAGTGACACAAACACTCACAGCACTGAGGATGCAGGGGTGCACCTTGAGTCTGTTGGTTTATGACTAGGACATTGAATATGTGTAAAAATATTTGGAAAAACAGCCCACTCACTACATAGATACAGGGGCATAGCTAGAAGGGTGAAAGGGGTGCAGTCGCACCCGGGCCCACGAGGTTTGAGGTGCCCAAATCATAATTTTGATGTTTATTCAAAACCAGGGGGGGCCCTATAACCATACCCTTGCACCCAGGCCCTCTGGGAATTTGCTACGACACTGCATAGATAGTAATTAAAATAATTGATTTTAGTCACATACAGACAACACCAGATAAATAGCCAACATTTCAGAGAAAAATATTCTCCTCCCTCAGAGAAACTGCTATTAAATCTGTAAAAATCATATAGCATATAAAATAAAACTATTACATGAATATGTACTTTGCAAGACAAAATAAATAGGCAGCAGTGAATATATTAGCAAATTTATACATATAAACTCATTAATGTGACAAATCACAAAGAGTTTTAATTTAAACATCAGAATACTCATTTTCTGTTTCATTCTGCAGAAGATACAAAGCATCTTTGAGTTCTAAATTTATGCCACTCACTTATTCGTAACAAAATCTCACAGTTTTCCACTGCATCGTTTTTAAACATCTAGATACATCAATTAAATGTTCCAGGTTGCTTCTCATTCCAAGGAAAATTTGCTGATTTACAGGCAAGCAAAAGAAATATTAAAGCAAATTTGAGCTGGAACCCTTGAAGGAAACAAGAGATTCAAATGCATATGAAAAAGACAATATCACACAGTGACTCCATATGTCAGCTATCCACATTTTTCAGTCACCACCACAGAAATCCAAAGATGCATGGGATGTCTGAAGTCTTGAACCATCACTCTCTCCCCAGGATGGACTATCCAAACTAGCTTTGTGGATCTGTCATGACCCCTCTGCTGTTGCAGTTGATGTTTTGATATGGTATTGGCCAAATACAGCTTGAGTAACGCAAAACAGGAACGGGGTCGACATTTGAGGAATAGTTCAGCAGGTGTTTATTCTGTGATGGTGTCAGAAGTGGTGGCAGTCTGTAAGGGCACTGCCACAAGGCAGAGCTGTGGACTATTTGTGACAGGAGGCAAGATCATAGTCCAGAAATCGGGCTGGATGGGGAAGGTGTGGGGAGAAAATATGAGGGAAAAAAGGTTCTGTATTAAGCATGGTTATTAAAATCAGATTAGCTCTAAAGATGGACTCTCATACTATTTTAAGCTTTTATCAAAATAATTAATACATTTCCCAATAGCTTTCAATGTGTCTGATATACTACCCTTCCCATAAGTGCTAATTATTGGAGATACAGTACTTGTGTTGAAAGAGAAACTTTGTACTATACTGAAAAAAGAACTACTAGGTTTGTACCAATTATGTTTTAGCATTAGTTTTTTCTATTTTTTTCCCGTTGGTCTAATAAATATTGCAAATAATACAGTACTTATTTCATTGACTCTTTTAAACTGTATGTGACTCTTCCCTGCTGACCTTACACAACTGCTATTTGTGGCATCACAGTCTTTTGTCATGGTGAGTCCTACGATGTCATAAACCAAACCACTGTGAGGTAAATAGGGGAGAGGTAAATGCTTTTTATACAGAGTTTTTGGATAGACTGCCAAGATGTGCTGTAAACCTTGGAAAGGAGCACTGGGAATGAAAAAAGTATTATCTAGTAAAGTGTAAAAGCTGAAACATCATATCTATGAAAATACATGTTGAAGTATAGAGTTGCTCTTTAAACTACAGCTTCCTTCATCACAACCACCATAACTCCTACTGCTTGGGCTTACACTGAAATCACAATCCTGGTCTTCGTGGCATCACAGTCATTCCCATGCCAACACACAGGGTTCACCCTTATCAGCGTGATAACCATTTTGTCAACACTGATATGGGCACAGGCAATATGCCTCCTGGCTTCGCAGTGCCAGGCATTGCGGCTCCCTGGAGGCACAGCTCCAAAGCGCTGGGCAGGAAACATTCATACGAACATATGAATCTGCCAGCAAAAACAGGTCTCATGGTCTATCAAGTCTGCTTGAGTGAGCAGCTAGCACCCCTTGATTGCAGCTCGCGCCCACCCACCCCTCCCCTCTCACCTCCAGGAAGTTCTCAGCACTACTTACCCAGACCCTCCCCCATGCCCTGTGCCATACTCTTTTAAAACTACCCACCATGTTACATGAAATCACCCCCTCTGGTAGGGTGTTCCATTTCAACACCACCCTTTCTGTGAAGTAGTGTCTCCTCATCTCTCTCCTAAATCTGCCCCCCTCTAATCTTAGCCCATGTCCTCTCATGTTCTTCCTCAGCTTAAATAACCCATCAGCGCTAGATTTGTTAATCCCTTCAAGTACTCGAATGTTTCAATCATATCCCCCCATCCCTCCTCTCCTCCAAGGTGAACAAACTCAGATCCCTTAGCCTGTCCTCATAGGTTTTGCCTTCCATCTTCCGTATCATTTTTGTCACCCTACACTGTACCCCCTCTAGCAGTCTAATATCCCTCTTCAGATATGGATGCCAGTACTGCACGCATTACTCTAACTGCGGCCTTACCAAGGATTTGTAGAGGGGCATGATCACTTCCCTATACCTGGATGAGAATCCCCTTGCAATACACCCCAGCATCCTGTTAGCCTTAGCTGCAGCTTTCCTGCATTGAGTAGAGTTGTTCATGCTCTCCGTTACCATCACCCCTAAGTCCTTCTCTTCCTTGGTGACCCCAGCCTCAACCCCTGACCAATATTCCCTCCTTGGGTTCTTGGCCCTCAACATCTCCAAATGCATAAGCACATGCCCAGTATTACACCTCCACTTTCAGAGCCCTTTTAAAGTACTTTTCAGCCCTCGTTTCAGAAAAGGAACTAGTTTTCTGAGTTCAGCATCCTTTCTAGTATCTGGAAATCTATTTAGCTGACATCGGATACAATATTGCAGTTACAAGCATTGGGACTGGTACAGGGAAATGCTGCATTTGTGAGCAACAGGGGATCCTGGAGGGTCTGGCAAGACTCTCTCCAGGATTGATGTGAGCACTGTGCTGCAATTACATGGCAGCATACAATGGGTAACTGCAATGGGTACAGGCATACTTTCCCCTCCAGCTCTTCCACAATGTTGTTAATAAAGACACTGAAGAGGACCAGGCCTAGTACTGACCCCTGTGGCATCCCTGTTGTTACCTTGTCTTCTCCAGAGTGGACCCCATTTACCACTACCCTCTGACTCCTATTGCTTAGCCAACTTCTTACCCATTTTACTGCCTTTGGACCTACTCCTATGTTGCCAGCTTGCTCACCAGTCCTGTTTGTGTAACAGTGTCAAAGGTCTTACTGAAATCCAGGTAGGCCACATCTATCGCTCTTCCCTGATCCACTTCCCTGCTCACCCAGTCAAAAAACTCAATCAGGTTTATCTGGCAAGACCTCCCCCCCGTGAACCTATGTTGCCTTTGATCCTGTAATCCACTGGTTACAAGGCATTCCCCAGTCCTTTCCTTTCATAGTAATTCCATTACTTTACCTACTACCAAAGTCAGGCTGACAGGTTTGTAATTTCCTGCCTTCTCTCTATTTCCACTTTTGTGCAGTGGGACCACATCTTCCCTCTTCCAGTCCCCTGGAACCTCCCCTGTTTCTAGGGATAGGTTGAACAGAGCTGTCAGAGGTGCAGCCAGCACCTCCTTGAGCTCCCTCAGTGTCCTAGGGTGCACCCCATCTGGTCCCATTGCCTTGTCTACTTTTAATTGCACTAGTTCCTTGAGGACTCTTTTTTCCCTTCTCTGTAAAAGGACTAGTATCCACCTCCCTTCCTTTAATGCCTTTGTCCCTTATATTTGGCCCATCACCTACCCCTTCTTTAGCATATACTGAACAAAAGTAATTGTTCAAAATGTCCACTTTTTTTTTGGCCCTGTTCCTCCCGAACCCCCCCCCCTTCCCCTTTTAGCATTACTATTCCTCCTTTGGTCTTTTTCTTTTCGCTTATATATCTAAAGAATGTTTTATCCCCTTTTTTTACTGATTGGGCAACATTCTTCTCCATTTGTGCCTTTGCACTCCTAACTGCTTTTCCTGCCTCTCTTTCTTTGTCCTGTACTCTCCCTATCCTCCTCCTTCTGTGTCCTCTTGTACCTTCTAAATACTAGTTGTTTTGCCCTTTCTCCACTACTTCTCTATAGAACCATAGCAGTCTGATTTTTTTCTCTTGCCCTTGTGGCATTCTCCCATTTTCTTAAAATCAGCCCTCCTGAAGTCCAGGACCCTCGTCTTAGTGCGGCTTGACTCTGACCCAGTTCTTATACTGAGCTGCACAGTAATGTGATCCCTGGTCCCCAGTGACGCCAGTGACACTGCCCCCATTTGTCAGTACCAGGTCCAGTATTGCCCCCCACCATGAGTTGATTCCATGACTAGTTGCCTGAGGAACGCCCCTTGCAGGGAGTCCAGGATGTCCCTACTTCTGACTTGCTGCAGCTTGTAGACTCCAATTCACATCTGATAGGACTGATGTCACCTACCAGCAACACCTCCTCTTTGTGTGCTATCCTTTGGATTACTTCCATCATATCTTTATCCACCTCCCTCCCTCCACCCCCTGTCCTGGATGTCTCTAGATCACTCCTGTGCAAAAGTGGCCCGCTTCATGTCTCCAGGGCGACATGGGAGGGGATTAAAAAAGGAAATGAGGAGACACTATTTCACAGAGAGGGTGGTATCAAAATGCAACGACACCAGAATGGGTGGTATCGTAAATCTGTGAACAGCTTCAAAAGGACATGGGACAGGGAACAGGGGAGAGTGAAGGCGGGGGAGGTGGGGGTGGCAGTGGGATGACAAAGGGAAGGGGTGGGGGCAGCTGCAAACTAGGGGTGCTAGCTGCACACTCGAGCAGACTTAGATAAACCAGGAGGTCTGTTTCTGCTGGCACATTCGTATGTTCATATGACCCACAGTACCTCAGCTCCTGTCTGCTCTACCTGTATTTCTTTAGTTTGATGTTGTCCCTGACATAAAGAGCAACTCCTTCCCCTTTTTTACCTACCCTGTCTTTTCTGAACAGAGTATACCCTGTTATGGCTACATCCCAATCATTGTTTTCATTGCACCAGGACTCGGTAACTGCTACTATGTCCAGGTTTGCATCTGCCATGCTGGCCTCTAGGTCTGCAATCTTATTGCTCAGACTTCGAGCATTTGCACATATGACTCTCCAGATTGTCCTGCCACCACTCCCCCTTATTCCCATTTGCCCTTCCTTATTTCCTCTACTATTTTTTTAACTATCTCTCTTTACTTTTACCCTTTGGATTCCTTTGTTATTTGGTTCCTTTCAGGATTTCACTCCCTCAGGATTCCCACTGCTGACCTTGTGAGCCTGTGGTGGTGGGGAGTTTATGGCTCCCTGCCTTATTCCACCTCCCCCTCAGCTAGTTTAAATGCTCACCAATGTAGCATTTAAACTGTTCACTGAGGACCATGGTTCCCCTTCTGGATGGATGCCGGCCGTCACCCCTGTACAGGCTCTTATTCCTTCAGGTGGGGCCCCAGTCCCCAGTGAAGCTGAAACCCTCCTCTCTGCACCATTCCTTCAACCATGTATTGAAGATCCTGGTGTGGGAGTTTGTATTGTACTGTACAGTCGTTGTCTTAGTGGGAGGAGCCTCTCATGAGCTGCACCACTGAACTGATGGCCGCTGCCTCTCAAAAAATCATAAACTAAATCTGTGTTTTGAAATATGCTACCTGAATTTCACTCGTAACACTCATAATCCACATCATACACTACAAACAATAGATACAGTGCACGTGCACACACACATACTCACACACACACCCACCCCAAAAGAGATGGAAATATTTTGTAAAATAGACTAAGTAATTTTGTATGCTGCATTACCAAATAATATTATAACATTTAAAGAGTTGGTACACTGTCTGAAATAAAATTTTTAAATGTATTTAGATGCTACTTTTTATTTTCGAAGCACTTTCCTTTCTCATTTTGCTTAATAGAAGATTTATACATCACTGTACTTGTGAGATGTGTGAAACTGTAGTAGTAAGCAGTAGTAGTAATATATTTTATTCAAGGTAAACCTTGAATTGGATAAAAACTCCACTGAGCGAACTCATTTTCAAGGAGATCCAACATACATACATACAGTTTCCATTTTTACTGTTGTCATACATAAATAACATTTGTTAGTACAAAAATTAAAAAGATTATATTAATAACACTTTTTACAGAATCTGTGGGAAGTGACATAGTCAATATTGTCCTGAAAGTCTAAGTTATTGCAGAAGAACAGCATAATGCAGGAATATGGCTTTGTTCATTAAACCATGTTTTAATATAATTTTTTTTTTTTGTTTAATAAGTTTGGGTCTCGTAGTTTGATAGGAATTAGGTTCCAAACTACTGCACCCCTATGTCTTACTGAAAGTCTCCCAATGTCCAATTTGACTCTGGGGACATTGAATTCTATGCCACCAGATGACCTCAAACTTTGTAAAACAGGTCTAATTGTAAAAAGATCCTTAATATATTGGGGTACTACACCTTTCGTAATCTTTAGCATAAATAGTGAAATATGTATCCCTTTTATCTCTAAGCCTCAGCCAATTTAGTTTTTGGCACAGTAGACAACGATGTGTTCTATGATGTGCATCCAGGACATAACGGGCTAGTCTATTATATGCTATATTGTGTGCCCAGTAGTGTTATGGAGGCTCCTACATATAAAAAGTTTCCATAATCTATTGTTGGAATAATTGTACTGTTAATCAATTTAAGTTTTGAATCAGTATCCAGGTAACTTTTCACTCTATGCAAAGCTCCTATTTTTTTAATAAATGTTTCCCACTACCACAACTGCTCTAGTGGAGTTTACCAGCTTTATCCATAATGCTGTAGACAGAGGGCTCTTGGTGGGGGCAACATATATTGATCTCACCAAGGCCTTCGACACTGTCAATCACAATCTGCTCTTAGATCAACTCTCCAATACCAGCCTCTCCCCTGCAACAGTAGCATGGTTCAGAAGCTACCTCTCTGGGAGGGTCCAAAAAGTGAAAATCCTGGACACCTTCTCCAACATTCTTAGTGTTAACACAGGCATTCCTCAAGGCTCTATCCTTGGCCCTCTACTGTTCAGCCTGTTCTTAAACAACCTCCCTCAATTGGTAAACTATCAGCTACTACTGTATGCAGATGATGCAGTCCTATATTCATGTAATTCTGACCCCTACAAACTGGAAAAGCAAATGCAGGCTAATTTCAATGCTGCTGAGCACTGGTTCCTTCAATCAAAACTGCTCTTCAATTATAAAAAATACTAAAATTATGTTATTCGCATTATCACATAACAAACACTGCACTCACCAACTTTGCATTGATAACAATCAGAGTACTTCCCTGGAAGTGGTTCAAACATTTAAATACCTAGGACTGACACTGGACCGCACCCTCTTGTTTAACCAACACATATATGCAGTAGCAAAGTCGTCAAATGCAAAACTAGGTTTACTGTACAGACACTGAAAAGGCCTGACTTCTGAGGCACTCAAAACTGCTGTAAATAGCTCAGTCCTCTCAGTGATAGACTATGGTCTAGCAGTATATGGGGCTGCCTCCCAAACTGCTTTGAAACATATCAAAACAACACTAAACAAAGAGTGTTGTTTAGTCCTAGGTGTACCCCATCTCACTCACACCTGCGAGTTGTACACTCAAACAAAATGGCTCAACCTTGACAGTCGCCTCCAGTATCAAGTATGCATGCTCGCCAAGAAGTCTATGCTAGGACTTACCACCCCAGGCCTGCAAAGCCTCCTTAGCCAACCTAATTCCATCAGATGCACTAGGGGTACAAACAACTCAGCTCTCTGCATCCCTTTCCATAGAACCACACAAGGGCAATGATCCTACAAATACCAAGCACCACTTTGGCTTAATGTGCTTGACCTAGGCATCACAAAAGAGGACAAAATAGGCCCCTTTAAAGATAAACTCTGAGTGGCCCTCGCCACAAACAGGAACTGTGACTGTGAGACCTGAATTCCCCCACACTCTTCCCTCCTCTTTCCTGCTACCCTCATTCTAACCTGCACCCTTGCCTCTCCTCTCTTCTTGCTAACGAACACTCCCCTAATAGGCTCCAGGTCCCCACCTCAACACTTCCCCTCCAGTGAGTCTAGCCCTCCTTTATGACTACACTCTTTAGCACTTAAGACAAAAGAACTGCTGCCAATCAAGTTCTCGCCTCCTTGCATATAGTATTAGTTAATTATTTTACAGACTATATCATCCTCTGTTCCCTACCTGATTCACTCTATATTCTGTATATTCTCAAGTTGGTCACTTAACAACCTGTCAGCCTAGCTTGCTTTAAATTATGTGTCTGTATATTTTTACTTATGTAGTCCCTGTTATTGTAATTATGCAACCTCTGTAACCCGATGTACTCATGTCTTTCTAGGCATGGAACCTCCTTGCATTTGCTTATTTACTTGCAACCATTGTAAATGATGTAATGCCCATGTGTTACTATGACGTGGAACCTCTGTAAAAGAGCCTCTGGCTCAAAGGTATTTCCTAGAAATAAATAAATAAATAAAAAGATTGAATATGCTTGTCCCATTTAAGTGGGCCATCTAGCCACATTCCCAAATATGTATAACTAAGTGTGGATTTTAGTATTTCTCCATGTTTGGTTTTTATTTTTAAATCATAATTCTTAAATTCCCTAGATCTGCTGAACAAAATTGTTTGTGTCTTTTTCACATTAAGTCTCATGAATTTAGTTTCAAAGAAATGTTGTACAAATTCAAAAGCTATCTGTAGCCTTTCCTGAACTGTGTGAAACTGTACTCTACATACTGTATTCCTGTATTGTTCTTGGTATCCCATGAAATTGGCGATTCAAATTGAGTGACTCAGTTTGACCGCCTGTGAAGAGAGCGAGGGTGTATGGGCAGCGAACGTTGGAAGAGCAAGTGTCAGGGAACAATAACCGTAACAAAAGGACAGAGCAATGGTAGGAGGGAGCTGACATTTAGAAGGATATCGGAGAAAGTTTGGCCAGGAGGTTGCTAGTTGGCTATCTAGTCTTGTGGAGTTAGTGCATGTCTGCAGTACAAGAGGGCTCAGGTTCTAAGATGGCTTGGGGTGGGTAGATAATTTTTATTTTAATCTGTGTTTTGTACTTAGGTTTTTGAGTTTGTCTCCCGTTCCTGGATCCCCTGGATTTGTGCTCCATGGTCCCCTGTCCCCCCATTCTGGTGTCTTAAGTCCCCCCTGAATAGTTCCCTCACATGGTGTCTCCTGTACCCCAGTGTCAGGCCTCCCTTCGGAGTTGATTATATTAATGAAGGGGTGCATAGTCCCCTGCATAAAAAATGTATGCCTCATATCGGGTCCTGTAGAGTGTGCTGGGATCGTCACTCATGCTGGTTTCGGTGTAGTGCACAGTAGCCATATCTGTTCTCGCTGAGATGCCTGGTGCTGTTTTTCATTTGCTCTTATGACATGGAACCTTCTTCTTTATACCTCATCAACATTGTGACTTCACCGCCTGTGACATCACAACTGACCTAAAAGAGCCAGTCACCTGCTGTCAGATCAGTCACTTGTGACATCACAGTGAGTGAGCTCACAATGCAGTTGAGGTATGAAGGAGAACAGAACTAGATATGTCAATTACCAAGCAGAGTACTGGTCTTCACATCACACTTAACACAGTCTGGTGCAAATCCTTCTAATGAGCAAATGGAAAATAAAATTACTTGAGAAATAAAAAGTAGCATTAGACTACTTTAAAAATAATAACATTTTCTGTATGCTGATCATGGTGCTACTAGCCCTTTACAATACAAATATGTTCTCAAGTTCCTTTTATTTAGAGAGCTCATCAATGGTTTTATTCCATGTATTGTTGAAAAGTCTATTCTTTCCTTCATGGCAGTGAAATATTTTCTCCAGAATAACAGTATCTTTCTGTTGGTTAATCCATTTTGTACAGACTGGTTTCTTGTCAGATTTCCATTCTGATAGAGTTATATTCTCTGCTGCAATTGAAGCTGTTAAAATGTGTTTCTTTACTGGGTAATTTAGCTGTTTTTATGAAGTGATGCCCAAGATAAATAACCCAGGGTCGTTCTTGAGCGGAACGGCTGAACTCGATCTCAGTTTCCCAGTCACTCTGTTTCAAAAAGTCCTGACAACAAGACAATCCCAGATAAGCTGAAGAAAAACCCACCTTTTAGAAATGACATTATATTTATATATATAGTTCCTGAATCTCTTATGCATACCTTTGAACTGCTCAGCATTAAAAATCATAGCACTGACTGGCCTTCACAAATCATAGCAAAAGGCCCGAATGTGTAGCACTTCTTATTTTAAACAATAATATGTCTACAAATAGTGGTCCCCATATAGTTAGTGATAAGGAATGTTTCTATCAACTTAGTTCAATGATTTAATAGTTTGTGTGTCCAGAAATAGCTGTAACATTATTAAAAACATTAGTAAACCTATGTGGAGCAAGGGTAAATTAGAGTGTGAAAATCATAGCACGATGTGAAATTCATAGTAGTTGAGAGATATGCTCTTATGTTCAAGCTTCAATCAACAATTGTGCTGCCTACTCTCCTCCTCTGCCTACTTGTCCTCCCTGTCCTACCCCTATCTCCACCATCCCCCTCCCTTTCTCTACCCCTCCTAATCTACTCCTCACCCATCCAACCTCCTGACCCCCATCGTCCATTCTGCCCCCCTTCCCATTCACCTTGGTCTCCTTCCATTCCCCTCCTTGAACCTGGAGTTTCTCTATAGTTCCGTCCTGTCCCTTCCCCATCTCTCCCCTCCTCCCTCTCCTCCCTGATGTAGTGGACACAAGTCCCACTGCATCTTCTGTCTCCTTATCCTCTTCCTCCTCTTTTCTGGTGACATGCAACCTAATCCTAGTCTCTCCTCTCCTCCACCTTCCCCCCCCCTCCACTTCCAGAGGCCTCAGCATTTTTCATCTTAATGCTCAGAGCCTCCTCCCTAAACTGGATCAGTTCTATGTCTGGGTTTCTCAAAACTCTGCTGACCTCCTCTGTATATCTGAATCCTGGCTGGGTGTCCAGTCAGTTCAGCTCCCATGTCAATTTAGCCTCAGTCAATTCAGCCCAAGTCAATTTAGCTCCATGCCAATTCAGCTCCTGTGTCAATTCAGCTCTATGTGAAATCAGCCCCTATGTCAGTTCAGCCCAGTATCCCATGCACAGAGTGACCGTAATTGAATGCTTTCAAAAAGGGTGACTCAGTCACGGTGTCTGTGCACAGGGCTACCTGGCAGGATAGCGACTGGATGGGGGGGTAGGTGAATATAGTGACAGGATGTCACTATGTATATGAGCACCTGGGGGGAGGGACCATGCCATGTGATGGGCAGAAGGGGAAGGAGGATTTGTGGGGTGTAGAGTGGCAGTGGGCTGCTGAACTGGCCATGTGGCATGGCGGGTAGGTGGCAGGCTGGGGTTGGGAAGGTGCTGGGTTAGTTTCCGGGCATGACCGTGTTTTTGCATCAGGTCCAGCTTTTTTTCCCCAAGTTTTACACCCCACCCACCCCCTGACATGAACCCCACTGGAGTTGAGAATCCTTTAGTAGGGAGGTGGGGGGGAACAGCACCCCACATAACATGGAGATTCCCTTGCTGTTTGTTGCGAGTGTACAGCACCGTAATTCATTTTCAGCAATATACACGCTCCCAAACACTGATCGCTATTCCATGGTCACCGTTACCACCTGGAAACATTCAGCCCTTATGTAAATTCAGCTCCTTTTGGTTCTGCACTAGAATAAACATAACTAACAACATATGTAAACATATTTAAGCTTTATTGAAAGCTTTAAAACATTTTTTTGCAATTAAGTACACTTTATTGAAAATGCACATACAGTACACTCAGCAGACCCTAATCACATACACCAGACAGAAAAACAAAAGAAAGAACACAAATAAGCCTAAACATAACCTTCTAACCCATACAAAACCCAAACCACCCCGACTAACCCACCTTGACCCTCATGTGCACATTCCAACAGCTCCAGGTGTGAATACTAGAGGCACAGAGGGGCTATTCAGGAGGATGGTGGGGAGAGACACTAGGGGCCATGACAAGAGATCGGAGGGGGGCAGATTCAGGAGGGAGGTGAGAAGGCATTTCTTTATGGAAAGGGTGGTGGCAGAATGGAATGCACTACCAGCAGAGGTGGTGGCATGTAACACAGTAGAATGCTTCAAGAAGGGGTAGGACATGGTAAAGGGGGGTAATGGGGGAAAGGGGAAGGGAAGGGGCAGCTACTGAATAGGGGAGCTAGCTGCAAACTCGAGCAGACTTGATAGACCAGATAGCCTTTTTCTGCTGGCAAATTTTGTATGTTTGTATATTCGTAATGGATAGTGACTAAGGATATTACTGCCATTCAGACTTTTTGCTTAATGGCGGGAAGAGCCGACTACTCTCCCAACAGACAAATGTCCTCTGTAAAAAAAGGAGGAAAGGCTGAAGAGTGGAGCATTAAAATATATTGAGAAAATTGTAAGCATCCATTAAGTTAAAACACGAAATTGCGTGCAAGTCGTCTCAGGTACTCTACTATTTTCCTTGCATGGTATTCTGCGACAATGCGCTGAATTCTTTCTGCAGAGTTCTTGTACACTTACTTAGGTTCTTGTGGTTGGTGGCCAGCAATGTACTGCTCCATTATAGTATGTTTCCATATTGGTGGTTGATCAGCACTTAGGAGGCTCGCAAAACTGTTGTGCCATCCTTCAATGACATTGTTTGTCCTTGAGCTGCCTAGGTTAGATGCATCATAGCAGTTTCACTGGCTGTGAAGAAATGTGGGTTTTCGTCGCCTTTGTCTTCTGTCCATCCTCCCCAACCAAACATCTTTAAAATAGTCAGTCATAGGATGTAGCAAATCCTCATGCTTACCGTAATATGCACTGTCCATTAAAGCCTCAAATGCTTTCACTACATCGTGTACAGGCACGAATGCCAGTGCAGCCAACATTCTCACATTCAGTGATAACTCTGGATCAGCTCCATATTGTTCTTGAAGTCCACAGTTCTATACCTGCTGCCAGATACTTTGGCTGAAATGAAAAAAAAGCCACACATTGTTGTCCCTGGAAAAGTGTCTTGGAATGCTAACACAGCACCGATCCCAAAGTCTGTCATTATTGATTGTGGGCTAAGGTCTGGTTGCAACATCTTCAGCTCTTGCAACAATTGCAAATATGTTTGCTTGGTCTTGTTTGGCAGCAGTGCATATACAGCAGGAAGCACTTTGTAGTGATGAATGCAATGAATGGTATACAGCTGCTCGAAGAGTGGTGGGGAAGCCTTGAAGATGCCTTCAGCATACCAGTGGAGTGACATGCTGAGGAAGCGTAGATTGACACTGGTGCTAAATAACAGCATTCTGTCATTTTCTGGTCCACTGTCAAACAAGAAGAAGGCATCACTTGCACTTATTGCATGGTATGTAGTAGGGATTTCCAGCTGCTGCAGATTTGCTGGATTACATGTTGCACCGGACATGGCTGCTCCGTTTTATTTTTAATTTTTTTTTATTTATTTCAGCTTAGGATTAATACCTTTGAGTCCAGGACTCGTTTTCAAAGGTTCCAGGTCATTATTGAACAAACATTACAAATATAACAGTGTTTACAGAGAACAGAAAACAATTACACAGACATTCAAATACCAAAGAAATCTTATATATATCCAACTAAAAGTTGAAGAGGATAGGGTAAATAGGGTTCAGCCTTGTAGTTCACTATTTAGCTGGTCAGTCTAGCCTAAGGGGGGGTAGGGGTCAGCCAGGGGCGGTGGCGTGGTGGTGGAAGTGGTTTTTCAGCCGAGTGGGCCTCATTCGGGATGGGGTTGATGAGATAAAGAGGGGTTAAAGGGAGAGGGTTGGGTGGCTGAAATGATGTCATATTAGTGCAGGCAAGCACAATTCTTTTTTGTGTCAAGAAGGGATCTGAGCCCAGATTTGAAGGTACTAATCTTGGGTGATTCTGTAAGGTTAGCAGGTAACTCATTGTACCATTTTGGTCCTTTGTACAGGATGGAGCTCTGGGTGAGTTTCATCCTTTTGAAGGGAATCACCAACCTGTCTGTAGCCGTGCTTCTTGTTGATTTGGTGGGAACTGCCGGCGTAAAGAGGCAGCCCAGTGCAGGGGGACGGGGAAGCCCAAGAAGCACTTTTTCAGAAGTAGGCAGGTTTGGTATTGTGCTTTAAGACGGAGTGGGAGTCACCCAGTTTCGGTGTAGAGCGTGCAGGTGTGGGTGTCCTGGGCAGCCTCTATGGATAGTTGACAGGCCTTATTTAGTAGTGTGCTGACCATGTTCAGGGCAGCTTCAGTGCCTGCCCCATAGATGGGCAGCCCATAATCTATGGAGGACATCACTGAACTACTGTTGGCAAGTTTCAGAGCATCTGGTGTCATACAGTGCCTATTGTGGTAGAGGACCCCAAGTTTTGTATTCGCTGACTTGATGACTGAGTCTATATGGCTGGAGAAGGTTAGTGTATTGTCAAAAATGATGCCCAAGTATTTGAACTTTGTTACTTGTACCAGTGTTTCACCATTATGGTTCTGGATGAGCAAAGGCTGGTATTTCTTTTTGCTTTGGGAGGTAGAGAAGAGTAGACTTTTCATTTTTTTATGGTTTAGTAGTAATTTGTTTTGTGTGAACCAGGATTCAAGCTCGAGGAAGCTGTCTTGGAGTTCGGTTGTGATGTAGTTGAGATCTTTCCCAGCGACCGATATCACTGCATCATCAGCATAGAGAATAGTGTGTGCTGTACATGCAGATGGTGCAGAGTTGATGAACAGGCTGAAAAGCAGTGGGCCAAGAATAGAGCCCTGTGGGACCCCGAGGGACACTTCCCTAGCAGATGATAGGGTGTCTCCAGTTTTGACTCATTGTGACCTATTTGTGAGGTAGCTTCTGAACCACAGTACCATGTCCGGGGAAAGACCTGTTGAATGGAGGCAGTTTAGGAGTAGTTTGTGGTTAACAGAGTCAAAGGCCTTCGTAAGGTCGATGAAAACTGAGCCAATTGCCCCCCCCCCCCCATTATCTAAGGTATCATAAAGCTGGGAAGAGTAATCAACAAGATTGGTAAGTGTGGAGTGCTTTTTTTGGAACCCATGCTGCTGTGGGCAAAGTAGGTTATATTTATCAAGATACTCTGTAAGCTGCTCTGAGACCATTCTTTCAAGTGCTTCAGAGAGGGGTGGTAGAATGGATATTGGTCTGTAGTTGGACGTTAGAGTTTTGTCCCCAGCTTTAAAGACAGGCGTGACATTAGCTAACTTCCATAGTTTTGGAAACACCCCTGTTCTTAGAGATGCATTAAACACTGTCGAGAGGAGACCGGCCAATTCATTTAGGAGAAGACCCACGAGTTTCATATCCACTAGATCAGCCCACATCCTGGTCTTGCCAAGAACCCTCTTAATTTGCTTGGTGGTTTCGGACTTGGTGACCTGCTTAAAGTAGAATGGTGGTATTGCATCCTTTGGGGGGGTTAAGAGGGGTAGTGGGGTGTTGTTGCCCAAGCTGATCTTTAAAGTAGTCAGCAGGAGTACTCCAAATAGGCCTGTAAAAGCATGATTGAGCTCATTTGCGATGTCAATGGGTTCCTGTAGGGGACCCTCCCTCGTTACTAGTAGATCGGGTGGGGCCTTAGGGGTCTTTCCTGTTAGAGATTTGATGGAGTTCCAGAATTCCCTATCGGAGCCCCAGCTCTTGCTTAAGAGGCCCTTATACAGTAGTAGGAAGCTTTTGCCTGCTGAATGAGCTTGGTGCAGGCGTTTCTAGCTGCCCTGTAGGCAATGAGTGACGCAGGAGTTCCAGATGATTTTGCAATGTGCCAGAGATTGTCTCTATTCTTCATTAAACTGATCAGGGGTTTAGTGAACCATGGGTTGGAGGTACCCCTGACTTTCTTTGTTTTGTATGGAGCAAATATATCACAAGCACGATTGAAGTTCATTATGAAATAATTCAAGGCCTTGTTGCCATCAATATCTCCTGCCAAAGGAGACTAGTCCAGTTGTGATAGGTACTGCTTGAAACTGTCAAATAGCCCTGGCCTCAGGCAGCGATTTTTGGACACCTTAGGTGGGACTTTGGTGAAATTGTTTGTCCAGGTGCACTTCACTGGGGAGTGATCACTGAGGCTGTCAGGCAGGACGGTGACATCTGATATATGCTCAGGATGTGTGGAAAGGAGCCAGTCTATAAGGGAGCTGCTCCCTGTTTTGTAGTTGATCTGAGTGTTATCGGTTACCATCTGGGTTAAGAATAGGCTAGATATTAGATCCCTAGCTTTTGTCTCCTTCAGGGAGTGCCAGTTTATGTAAAAGTCACCTATAACGATCTTCTCCAAATTAGTACCTGACTGCTGCAGGTTGTCTATAACTAGTTTTAGTCCGGTAGTTTGGTGCCCAGGTGGTATATATACTGTAGAGAGCAGCAGTGTTTTGTTCTGTTGACCTATGCTTAGCTTAAGATTCAGGATTTGGACCTCTTTTGTGTGTAGGCTGGAGTCAAAGGCCTGCACCTTTATTCCAGATTTAGTACAGACTAGGCACCCACCCCCACATTTAGTGGTTCTATCTTGCCTGAAGGAGTTGTATCCGTCGAGAGAGAGATTGATGCATCCAGGATTTTCAGGGAAAGCCAGGTTTCCGTGAGTGCAGTAATGTCTGGGTTTGTCACCTGTACCCAAGCCTGGAATTGGGAGAACTTGGATAGGAGACTGTTGATGTTTAGAGAAATGATAGTGAGTTGCCCTTTGTGTTTAGGCAGTCTAGTGGGGGTGGGTCCAGGGTTGGGGTGCACATTCCCTGATAGAAGCAGCAGCAGTAGGACAAGAGAGTGAAGTAGATGGCACGTGACGGTCGCACAGGAGCAGGTGTGCTTTTTCCTTGAGGGAGAGGCTTGATGAGCAGTGTAAAAAACAAGGTCAGATGTTTGTCAGTGCAGCTACTGGAATCAGGTAGGTGTATATGTAATATAGTAATCTTGTCCAAGGTACCAGGAGTCAAATGATGAAAAATAATCAAATCCACAGGAAATGGTGAACTACTGGGGACCAGCAAACTGTTGTTACTGTAGATCAAAGACCCAGAATGTGTTAAATTCCTGAAGGATATAAAAATCCTTTGTTAGTGTCTTCCCTTTGTTCTCCAAAATGGTTGTGAACAGATCTCAAAGACAAGCACAGATCTTTAAAGGAACAAGCGAGACAGAAATGTGGATTCAATGCAGCACTTCACAACTCAGAGCTTGTATAACAGATTTACTGACCTTATTTTTGCTTTTGATGGCTTCCAAAAATGTTGATTTATGATGAGAATGCTAATATCTGGTGGTGATGTTTTACGGTTTCTTAGTCCAGGAAACGTTCATAGATGTCATGTCCAAGAATGGTCCAGTTCCTCCAAGCAGAAACACATGAAAATCCACAAAAACTAAACTACTGACAGAGACAAACACAGACTCTGTGTCTCTGTATCATCCTTTTCATCCTCTGCTCCTCAGGCAGCCATGCTAGAACTGCATTTTAAAGTCCCAGAGTGACCTCAGAAATGACGATATGTGTCATCTCATGTGTTGTGGCCGTAGTGGACTACATTTTGTCAATAACACGTCTGACAGCATTGTCAGCAGCATCAGATGTGTGGTTATGGTCGGTACTGCACTTACATAAGGGCTGAATTGACATAGGGCCTGAATTGACGTCGGGCTTAACTGACATAGGAGCTGAATTGACTCGGGCTGAATTGATCTAGGAGCTGAATTGACATGGAACTGAACTGACTTAGGCTGAATTGACTGTGGCTGAATTGACATAGGAGCTGAATTGGATTGGGCTGAATTGCCATGGGGCTGAATTCACTGGGCTGAATTGACTCGGGCTGTCCACAATTCCTTATTATAGCCTGGCCTTTCCTGACTACCACCTCTTCAGGCAGGACAGCGACTAACCCGGCGATGTTGCCCTTTATGTCCGCCAGAGCCTATTCTGTACCATCAGTCTCAGGGAGGTTATACCCTCCTCCAGTGAGTTTCTCCTAGAAAAACTTTCCTTTCCTTCCACTTTACCCATCTTCATTTGGGTACATTATGCCTCTCCAAAAATCTGTCCTTCCTCACTGGTTGACTCACTAACCCATCCCTTCACACTCCTCAGGTGAACTCATCTTCCGTGGGGATTTCAATATAAATTGGCTTTCCCCTACCTTCAGGCCTATCTCTTTCAAGATTGAGTCCCTAAACCTATCCCAGCTTATCATGGAACCCACCTGGCTCAATCCTGAATCCTCTGACTACATCTTCTGTCTTCTTATCCTCTTCCTCCTCCTCCTTTCTGGTGACATGCAACCTAATCCTGGTCTCTCACCTCCTCCACCCTCCCACTCTTCCACTTCCAGAGGCCTTAGCATTTTTCACCTTAATGCTCAGAGCCTCCTCCCTAAACTGGATCAGCTCTATGTCCGAGTTTCTCAAAACTGTCCTGGACTGGATTCTGTCCTCACACCTCCACCACATAGTTGCAACGGGTATTCTGCTAGAAGCCTTTTTTTGCATAAACTTTTTATTATTTTATCTTATTAGTACAATAACATGAGCAACATTTATCAGTCCATTACATACATAGGTATTCTTTTCAAGAGTTTGCAAATCCTTCCCAATTTCACTTATTATAATTCTCCATTCATTTCACCTATTTCTGCTTAAAAACAACTATATACATGTACACAAAAAGAAAAAGAGAAAGAAAAAAAACAAACAAACCCCCAACCCCCATTTAATCAAAGGTTCAGTTTATCTAATACATATATTAAGAGTTGCTTCTTTAGTATATGCTATGCCCCGACATGTCTTTTAATCCTATATTACACTTCTGTCTTGACTAGTCCTGGATTATAAGGAGTGTTCAGTAGTTTAAGCCCACCCATTCTGCCTTATAATAACCGGGGAATACAATCCCTACCTCTTTACCTCCCTGACCCTGGTCCTCAGCTTACCACTTCCCTTTCTACAGGGTTCATAGTGTGCCAGAATGATGCCCACATATTCATGAACACTTCTTCACGCCTCCTAGCTTTGTAAGTTATGTTTTCAAGCTTCAGAGCTTCCCAAGCCAGGTTCCTCCATTGCCTAAGGGTAGGTCTGTCCCCAGATACCCATGTATTTAAGATACACTGTCTCGCCAGCACCAGAAGAATTCTCATCCATTTCTCAGCAGGGAACCAATCCTCTTGGTCTGTATCATCCAGGCCAAACAACATTAGAAGCAGCCCCACTTTTATGCAGCACCCCTTCATGGTCGTCAGCTCTTTCGCACTTCCTCCCAAAATGACTGGAGTATTGGGCATGACCAGAATGAGTGAATATATGTACCCAAGGCATTGCCACATCTTTGGCAAATAGCCAAAACTACTGTGTTATACCTATTAACTGCTACTGGTGGGCTATAAAGCCTGGGTACAAATGTATATGCAGCTTCCTTATATTTATTGCACAGCAGGAGTCCTCGGTGTACACCTTTCATTAAGGCCCATTGTTCCCCTGTTAAAGTCATTCCTAAATCTCTCTCCCAGAGACACTTAGTTCTGACTGTCATGTCTGGTAACTGAGCACGCAAAAGGTGTGTAGCTTTTCTTATGACACCTTTGGGCTCTTGTTTAGCCTGCTGCAGCAATCCTTCAAAGGCCTGCATTTGAGAATTTGGTCCCCTCTGTCTCTCTATATCCTGAATATATTTCCTGGCTTGGAAGTACCTAAACAGACGGGTGGCTGGCAAACCCAATCCTTCTCTGAGTTCGCTAAATAAGTAAACCCCTTCTCTTTTTCTTAAATCATTAAGACATAGGATTCCCCCCTTTTCCCAAGTCCAAAATGAGGGATCCCCCATGTCCGGTATAAAAAAAGGATTACCTACCAGTGGTATTATAAATGTCTCCCCCTTCTGATGTCCAATCATTTTTTAATGTGTTCCCAACAGTCTATTACACTACCCACTAAAATATTACAGCCTTTTTTCTCCCGGTAGGCCTTTCTCCCCCCTTCAGCCAAGTAAGAGGATAGCAGAACACACTGCCCCTTCTCTTCTAAGTCTAACCAACTAGCCTCCCTGGGTCGATATACCCAATCATATAATCCTGATTTCGCTGCCGAAAATAAAACTTCATGTCCAGATAATTTAACCCCCCCCCTCTATCTTGGTCTGCCTTCAGTTTACTTAGACTGGCCCTTGGCCTTTTCCCTTGCCATATAAATTTAGAGCATGCTTTCTCAAGTTCCTTAACATCTTTCCCCGTTAACCCTATAGGTAACATTTGTAATGGATATAGCATTCTAGACAGCATGTTCAACTTAATTAAATTAATACGTCCCAGCCACGAGATAAGTAGGGCCCTCCATCTGTTTAACCCATCCATCACTGATCTCAATAATGGTCTGTAATTTAATTTATATAAGGATCGGAGGTCTCTCCCAATTTTTACCCCCAGATAGGTAAAACTCGATCCTACCCTATGTAGGCCCCACATATTGTCTCCACCTGCCACCTCCTTTCTTATAAACATAATCTCAGATTTTTCCAAGTTCAGTTTATATCCAGAAAATGTAGCAAATTGTGAGACAACCTCTAGTAGAGCTGGCATGGACTGGGAGAGTCTCGTAATGTATAATATCACATCATCAGCATATAACGTAATCTTGTGCTGCCTTCCACCCCACGTATTCTTGGATCCTCCCTAACAGCTATGGCTAATGGTTCCACCTCCATTGCAAAGAGTTAGGGAGATAAAGGGCACCCCTGCCTTGTACCCCTATGTAGTGTGAATTGCTCTGACAGAGTTCCATTCACCAACACTGCAGCTTTGGGTGTTTGATATAGTGCCCCAACCATTTTTATATAGTCCTCTCCCAGTCCGAACCGTCTCAAAATTTCAAATAAGTATGGCCATTCAATCCTACCCAACGCCTTTTCTGCGTCCATAGACAAGATGGCCGCACCTCACCAGGTCGATTGGATTGCGCTAAAACATTGAGGACCTTTCTGATATGATATGAATGTCTCCCCTGTATGAAACCAGTTTGATCTGGGTGAATCAATTCGGGAAGTATGCCCTCCAATCTCGTGGCTAGGATTTTAGCATATATCTTGGCATCACAGTTTAAATGGGATATGGGTCTATACGATGCACACTCCATTATGTCCTTATTTGGTTTGAGGATCACACACACCATAGCATTGTCACACGTTCCAAGTAACTCCCCTCTCTCCTTCCCCTCTTTAAACAGCTCCCACATAATCTCCTTTACGCCATCCTTTAATATTTTATAATATTCCGCCAGCAGTCCGTCAGGTCCACAGGCTTTCTCAGACTTCAAAGCATTGATGGCTAACATAATTTCCTCCTTGGTGATCTCCTTACCTAGCATTTTTTGCTGGCGTGTTGTTATTTAGGGCAATTGGTGCCTATTAAGGAAGTCCTGCATACATCCCTCCTTTCTTCCTCCATCTGCCTGGTATAGGGACTCATAATATTCTTTAAATATCCCCTTATCTCCTTATATTTAGTGACAACTTGTCCCTTCACATTTTTAATACCCATAATGTGCGTTGGGCCTTTTCTTCCTTTAACCAAATTAACCAACAAAGGGCCTGGTTTGTTACCCCATTCATATATCTTGTGTTTCAGATAATACAACCTCGTCCGAGCTTCATCTATCAATAGAGTATTTAATGCTTTCCTAGTTGTCACCAACGTCTGTCGCATCTCCTCACCCCCCTCCCCTCTTGCCACCCTTTCCTCTAATACCCTCACCTTCTGTTGAAGGTCTTTTTGTTTTTCCAACTTGCCCTTTCTATACTTAGCCATATAGCCTATAATTGCCCCTCTCATATAAGCTTTGCCAGCATCCCACAATGTTTGTTTGGAGGAGGCAGTCAGTGCATTGGTGTCTAGGAAAAACTTAAATTGTTCCTTCAAGTAATCCTGGAACTCCTGTGACCCTAACATGTACGTAGGGAATCTCCATGAGTGTACCTCCCCTTTTTCTTTGGCATCCGAAAAGAGGCTGTTACCCCTGCATGATCTGAAATCTGTATAGGCCCATATTCCACCTTCCCCAACCTTTCATACCAGCTCAGCGCAGCATATATGTGATCTATCCTCGACCATGTTTTGTGTGGATTGGAGTAAAAGTAAACTTTCCTTGTGGTTGCGCCATTCTCCCAACATCCACCATATTCAGTTCTGCGATTCCCTCCCTCCACTTCCTGATGCATGGGTCCCTGGGCCCTCTACTCTCTGAATGGTCCAGGACTGCATCTGGTGTACAGTTAAAATCCCCACCCATAATTAGGTTCTCAAATTGTTCTTTTACTAATATATCCAAGATTTTATTAAAAAACTCCGGGTCCAAATTTGTTGGTACATAAATACTCCCAAATGTAGCCCGTACACCATGGAGATTCCCAGATACAAACACATATCTACCTTCTTTTGTGTCCGTAATTACTTTCGTGACTTGTGAAGGCAAATTTTTATGTATCAGGACTGCCACCCCCTGTTTATGAGAATTAAAGGAAGAGGAGTAACAGGCCCCCACCCAGCCTCGACGAAGTTTCCTGTGCTTCACCGATGTCAAATGTGTTTCCTGCATTAGGGCTACTTGCACCTGTGCCCTCCGTAGGGCTGTCAGAATAGCATTCCGCTTAATTGGGGAGGAGAAACCCCGCACATTCCAGGATTGTACAACTAGCTCATTGTATGCCATTATTTCTCTGTATTTCCCCCCCTTCCCCTCCATGACATCAACAAGTTATTCCCTGACCTCAGTAGCAATACATTGATCTTTGTGAACCTTTTATCAAAATTATCAGCAACAAAAAGAAACATTCGAAAGACATGAAGCATAAAATAAGAAAACAAACATTTTACCCCCTTTGGGATCCCATAATACCCTTTTCATCGATCCTCATCCCCTCCCCCTCCACCTCCCCCATTCCAACATTAATCACACCCCTAAACCCTGTTCTTACCAACCTATTCCAGTGCAACCCCAACCTCCCCCCCATCCTTTTTTCGTCTTGTTTGCCACCTTCTAGCATGGCTACGTGTCCCACCGTCTGCTATTTGAGCAGCTATCTCCCCTCGCCCCCCTCGAGACCACTCTATATTAAAAGACCTGAATCCATAATACAGCATTTACTAATGGCTAGAGAGGAACACAAAAGACAATCCCTCACAGAGAACGACATTATTTAGGAGCTTAGCAAAACAGGACGACTCCTCAGCACCCCCAGCTGTGGCTACCATGTAACCCGCTATCCTTCTGAGCGATCTCCGCAGATCTGCTATTTAAATGTCCCCAGTACTGTAACTGGCCCAGTCGGAGGTCAGCAGAGCAGGCCACGTGAAGGAAATAGTACACGCGCTAGGCCCTAGCCGCCAAACACCCCTCCCGGCCTACCTTGCAGGAAGCGCTCCTCGGTTGTTTCTTCGTGCTTTGTCATCGATCCCCTCCAGCGCTCCTAGTAGCACAGGTGAAGCCGACTCCAAACCGCCACTCATATGAAGAATTAAGTGGACACATCAGCAGCCTTCCCGGGGTCATCTTAACTTTATATTATAGAACCTCATAAACAAGGGGTATTAGCCCCAACCAGCAAACTATAAGAGTCTCAAGTCCCATTAACACTGCCAGCTGATTCCACCTATTATTTCAGCCTATTTTCTTCTTAAGCTCGTTGATAAAGACAGTTGCCTTATCCACTTCCCAAAAAGAGAATACAGCTTCTTCATGCTTTATTTTTAGGATGGCTGGATAAATCATAAAATGCTCCAGATACATTTCTCTCAATTGGGTCATCACAGCGCTGAAAGCTCATCGCTTCTTGAGCAGCCTGGCCGAGTAGTCCTGTGTGACATGGACTCGAGCACCATTGATTTCGACTGGCTGGTTGAGCCTAAAGGCTCTGATCACTGCTTCTCGATCTTGGAAATTGTGATACCGTATCACAATGCTTCAGGGAGGTTGGCCCGGCCCTGGCTTCGGCATCACAGCCCGGTGCGCTCTTTTGAGCTTGTGCTTTCCTCCTTTCGGCTGCAAATTCAGGATTTTTGGCAGCTGCTCTGCACAGAATCTTAATATATCTATGCCTTCTTGACCCTCAGGAAGACCTCGTAAATGCAAGTTTGTGCGCTGATGATAATTTTCTTGATAATCGAGGGCCTCCCTGAGGTCCTCCAACTCCCTCTCAAGCGCAGTAACTTTATCGGGCAATGGCTGCACCATATCTTCCACTCTAGACGTGTGCTCTTCCATCTCCGCCAGCTTTTCCCCATGAGCCTCTGTCCGTTCAGCAATTTCCTGCAGTTTAGCCTCAATTTTATTCTCCATCTTCTCCAAGCATGGATTTAAGATAGCGAGGACCTGTGTAATCACCTCGCGTCCCAGTACCACCAGCTCTGCTGCCGAGAAAGATATAGGGCCTGCTGTTTCGGACGAAGGCCTAGTTGGTTGCTTCTTCAGGTTTTTCCCTGCATTCCTAGTGGGTTTTCCAGGCGCATTAGTGAGGTATTCATCCATCGCTGTGCAGCTTTATCTTAGTATAATATTATACTTGTTGTTCCGGATCTATATATCTAAAAAATAACTTATTTTGGTCCCCAGGTTGCAGAGCTCGAGGAGATCACATCTTGCTTCTTAGCTGCTCATTAGCGCCCCCTGCTAGAAGCCTTTAATGACCACTGCATGACATTTTGTGTCAGGAAAGCCCGGCACTCTCCCTCCTCCACCAAACGGTGTGCTGACTGAACAATGAAACTTTTATGGCGAAATCCCCCACAGAGACAATTTCGACAGGTTTTGAAATTGTCGCTGTGGGGGACCTGAGGGCAAAATTTCACCCTTTTGCCATGTGTTGGCCCCCTCTTCAGATCAAGTCTGACTCGGAGTTGATAATCTGTAGAAGGGGTGTGTGGGGGGCACAGCCCCCCGTGAGAAATACTCCGATGTTGGAAAGGTGAAATTTCATCTGTCAACACTGGGGATCTCGCTATGCTGATCTTCGACAATGGTGTTGTCAATTCAGCATAGCTAAACCCCACCAAATACATGTGGTCCAGGTCCCTCCGGTCACTAAACAAAAATGCTGTATTGAGTGACCTGGCTGCAGCCGACTGGTCCCTCATCCCCTCCACCTGAGACTGATGTGGCCGTCTTCCTTTTTCATTCAAAATTTACTTCAGTCTGAGACAAGCATGCCTGCATCAGGAAGTCTAGGGTCAAGTCTTCCCACCACCCCTGAATCACCTATGACCTCATTGATATGTCACTCCCATGATGAAGCCTGGGCCCAATACAAATTAACCGGCTCCCTATCTGACCTGTCTTTCAGGGCACTTAGAAATACTTGTACAAAGGCCATCCACACTGCTAAATCCTTCTATTTTAAGGAAGGGAAGGGAAGGGGGAAGAGGAAATTGTTTAACCAGGAAAGGCACACTAAGCTGGAGCTTGTTTCCAAGTGCGACCTGGAAGCACAAGGAAGTTAAGTGATTTGCTCAGGGTCACAAAGTATGCAAATGGAGGCTGATGAGATTCAAATACAGGTCTCCAGGTTTGCAGCTCAGTGTCCTTAACCATTACACCATACTGCCTCCTAAGCCCAACCTCCAGAGCAATCTTAACTCCCCAATTAAATTCTGGAAGGTAATTCACTTCCTTTTTATAAAATGGGGAGTGCAAATCTGGTTTTCTGATTGGTTATTGCCCGTGCATGAACTTTGTTCCATGCATGGGTAGTAACAAGTACTGTAAAGCAGGACCGCATAAGAAAAATGTCAGCCATAAGAATGTTGATGTTTTAAAAGCCGCCACTTTCTTTTGCCTCACTAACGTGGCTCAAACTTCGCCCGCAACTGCTGAAGTCCCTGCCCGCTCCCCGCTGTTAAATGTAATAAAGCTTAGTTTTCGAAAAATAAAGTTACTGACTGTTCCCGATGCAATTGTACAGTCACTTTCACATCATGCCTTCTTCCAGCTGTCTCCATTCCTGACTAATCCTGCTCCTGAACCGCCATGCCACAGTTCCTAAAATGAATCCTCCATACTCTCATTTATTCGTTTTTTTCACATTATTGTTGACAAACTCTCCCCTGTCATTTCTCTGTGGTTTCACAATGTCTTCAATCGCATAGTGCTACCATGGATCATGATGTACAGCACTATATGCAAATGAGCTCATGAATATTAACACAGAACAATGTAGGCAGAAGGATTATTTTATCATAGATTAGCAGAATAAAATCTTTTTTTCTATATATAAGCATGATTTTTCTAACTGTAAAAAGTAAAATAAAATTAGGAGCCCATTTTATAAGTGCAATAAGACACTCCAGGATGTGCATGTAACATATTTTACTGCATGGCTAGTGGCTAAAGTCACTCGGCCTGCAGCCTCATGCCATATTACGCCCCTGGCCATGTGGTAAAATGTGTTCCATGCACACCCTGGCATGTCTTATTGCTTACTTGATTCCCATCCCAGTCCACACTGCCAGCCCTCGTAGTTAATGATTCACCTGTCTCCTAACCTCCCTCTATTGCTGCTCACTTCAATGAGTTTTTCACCACTTGTGCTCTCCCCACTCCTTCCCTTCCCCAGCTTCTTTCCTTTCCCCTTACATCCACTCTCCTTTCTAGCTCACTCCTCCCAGGGATTTCATTTTCCCACCTGTAACTACCCAGGAAATCTTACTTGCCCTTTCTTCACTTAACTTGTCCAAATCTAGCCCTGATGACCTGGACACTAAACTTCTCCATTACCTTTCTCCTCACTCACCTCCTTAACCTCTCTTTGACTTCTGCACTGTCCTTCAGTCATGGAAGTTCACCAAAGTTCTCCCCTTCCGCAAAGGGGGTGACCACTCCACCCTTGGCAACATCTGATTTATCGCTCTCCTCCCTTCTCTTGCAAAGCTGCAAGATAAACTTATCCTTACTCCAGGTTTGCTAACTTCCTCCACTCTTCCAACTTCCTCTCCCCCCCCCTTCCAGTCTGGTTTTCACAAGCACCATTCCACTGTCTCCTCCATGCTACATGTCACTGACTCCATCTTCACTGGGATGGATCAGGGCCACATCACGGTGGCCATTTTCATTGATCTGGCCAAAGCCTGTGATTCAGTGGCCCATCCACTCCTCCTGGACAAGCTGAGCTCTGCTGGCCTCTCAGCCCCTACTGTTGATTGGTTCTGATCCTACCTCTGAGGCCATCAGCAGTCGGTAGAGGTACAATAGGAGGCACCCTGTTCCCTCCCCTTCCAATCCAGGTTGGGATTCCTCAGGGTCCCATCCTGGGTCCAATCCTTTTCCATCTTCCTCATTGGCCTCCCACCTGCCTGTACCAACTCACATATTCACATGTTTGCAGTTAACACAACTCTCTACATTTCAGCTCTTCAACTATGGCAGTGCAGGTGTCACTCCTGCAAGATGTCCACAATGTCCTGCATTGGTTCTGGTCCAAGCAACTCTGGGTCAACACTAAAAAAAAGTGTCCATGACTTTTGGCACCTGCCAGAAGCTGGCCAGGCTCGCCTCCCCACCTTCTCCACCCTGGATGGTACCCCTCTTGAAGTGGTTCCATCTTTCAAATATCTTGGTATGGGGCTTGATAGTAAGCTTGACTTCGCTACCCATATCAATGCAACACACTCCAAGTGCTGCCACTAGCTTGAAGCCTTGTACCATAAAAAACACTACCTGTTCCTGCAGGTCTGCCAAGAGTTGGTTACCAAAATGGTGCACCCAGTCTTTGACTATGTGGATGTGGTCTAGGGTAGTGTCCCCTCCTCTTCCTTTGGCAGACTGGACACCCCCTGTAACACCTTCTGTCGCTTTGCTGCCAACTCCCCCCACTCATACTCATCACTGTTCCTTCTACTCCTCCCTATCCATCCTCCTCATACTATCACGTAGCCAGTCCCACTGTCTCTACTTCATCTCCAAATCCTGGTTTGGGCCTCTACCATCTTACCAGCCACACTCCTCTCACCCATTCCCTCTGCCTAATACTCCCTCCACTACAGGGATCCTCGCACCTTCTCCCTCCCCCCACCTCACTCTTCTGCTGAGCAGTCAGGCATCTCCTGTTACCTTCCCTCGTTCTAAAATAAGCTCCTCTCCTCTCTTCATCTTTCACCTGCCCCTGTTTCCCTTAGGCACCAGCTAAAGCTTCTCCCCTTCCCCTTCTACTCCTATCAGCACCCTATCTGACCTACCCTTGGTGCTCTTTTTACCTCTGTCATGGTCCCCCCCTGGTGTCAGCTCATCTTGCTGAAACTATTGCAGTTTTTTGAATCAACCTGCTTTTGTCATTTTAATTGGGTGTTGGTGCTGCTCATTAAACCAACTTCTGTTCACTAATTATTTTTATTTGCACTTGCATCTTGTTGAATTGTTCATTGTTTCCACTTCATCCTTGGAATGGTTTCTCTATGGCTGTTTTTGATTTATTGTATCCCCTTTCCCTTTTCCACAGGTCGCACCTGGAAATGAGCTGCTGCTCAACGTGCCTTTCCCAGTTACCAATTTTCAGATAAATAAATAAATAAAATAAATTATGGTTATAGGAACACCCTCTCAAGTTATTTGGTTGAGAGACTGCAAAGTGAAGCGGAGCACTTGTGGTACAAAAAAGGACTGAAGAAGACACCTTGATAATTACAGGGCTCCTGCCCATGGCTCAGTGGCACAGCAGGTGACACTCACCACACTGCCCATGAGTGGTATTTAAACCCCCCATGCCTAAGAGTCCTTTATATACTCCTTTCTTCATTGCTTGGTGGCCTATCTTCCTCCTCACCAATTCCCTCCTCAACAATTACCAGGTGTTAGCATTTCTACCATTGCTTCATGGTGGCTACTTCACTCCTACCCTGCCTTCCTTGGCTCCTGCAGCATTGCTGTCTTCCCTCACTGCTTCTGGCCCTGCTCCTGTTCACCTTGTGGCTTCCTCCCCATGCCTACTACTGTTGCATCCCGCAGCTTCAACCAGCTTGGGTTTGTTGCTGCTCCTTCTGCTGGTGGTCTTCTGGTTTTTAAGTCCTCCACCTCTCTTCCCTGCTGGGCAGTTTGTCCTGGGTTTGTTGGACATTGCATTGCCTCTGTTCCTGATCTCCCGGCACTCCTGCTTCCTCTAGTGGTTGCCTCTGTTGCCTCCTTTTCCCGCAGTTTTTCTTGCTTCCTTGTGTAATCCCCCTACAAATGGGGGTTCCTGAAAAGTCTTCCTTGAGCTTGCCTAAATGCTCACTGCCAGGCTGATGTCCTGCGTTTTAGCAGTTTAAATGTGATTGCCAGAGAGTGCCTGTGTAGCCTCTGAATACTGTCTCTTTAAGAGCTGCCTGGATTGCAGTCATAAGTAATCTGAGAGGGAGCTCTGTTGAAAGATGTACCTATTTGCTGAAAATCATTTAGAGTGATAATAATAATGTAGTTTGTCTAACCTGCCTTCTTTGCAGCAAGGACTGTTTTGTTTATCCCCACCATTTGGCCCGGGACTGTGAATTAGACCAATCAGTACTGGTGGGACCTAGAATGTAGCCAGACTACAGGAGCTGTCTGGAGTCAAAATCTGTAGGAACTGTAGTTTTGGGCTTTTGGCGACTTTTTGCACATGAAGGGGGAGCTCCTGTTGTGACTGACAGATGAATCAGCCAACCAAACCTTTTGGATCTTGGGGAAATTCCCAGGCTTGCTGCAGTTTGAATCAGATCTAAGTTGGGAGCTGAAAAAGCAACAGCTCAATACAGTCTCTGTGGAAAGGCCTGAGTTTTGGCCTGCATGCCTGCCTGCTGCCCCTGAGAGGGAGAAGAGAATCAGTTCAGACTGAATCCAAGTTTGTGAGAACAAAGTAAGCCACTGAGTTGTGACCCGGATCAACCTGAAGAAGACTGAAGATTTTGCTGAATGCGATTGGCCTGTCAGGATTTCCAGCTGCTTTTGAATCTCCGGTTTGTGCAGTGACTTTGCGATCACGACCGAAGAGCGGTTTGCCTGGTACAGTAGAATTTCCTTACATGTAAATGTGCTATGTATTGAAACTGGGTCGTGATTTGGTTCCCCACTGTGTGAACTGTGTTCTACTTGCTGGAAGCTTTATCCAGCCTAATCGGACCAAATCCACATTCATCTCCATTCGGCCTGGGCCATGCCACACTGGCCCTGCCAGACTACCCCACTGCACAGAGAAAGCCACTGATGAGAGAGCTGCCTGGGGATCATCCCCCCCCGCGCTCCACGCTTGAACAGGAATGATGCCTTGGTGAATCGTGTGGGCTCTGCTTCTCCTGGCACTCCAGATTAACCACCTGCTGTCTCGATTTTTGTCCAGCCTGTGTCCAGTCTTGGGTATCGTGAGTAATCATCAGGGTAGCTCCCTGCAACAACAGCCTAATCTAAAACTGTGTCATCTGATTGTCTTGTTGTTTTCTTTTCACAAACTGAGCCCTCCAGCTCCGAATTACAAATAGTGTGTGTTGTGCATGTTGTTTTGTTCCATCACAGGGCCCCAACCAGCTGCAACGTTCCTGGCTAGCCCACCATTCTCCATCTGGGTACCCAGCGTGTGTGACTGTTTATGGACCCTGAAGTGCATGCATAACTGATTGATTGATAGAGCCTTTAAGCAAATTAACCTGATTACGCCCTTCCCTTGTTCAAGTCCCTTAAATAAATCAGATCCAACTGTTTTTTGCATTTACCCTGATTGTGGTTCCAGTTTGTGCAAGAGTACTGTACTGCTGTTATTTGCTGTGCATAACCTTGTTTTACAGGGGGTCCCCTGGGACGAGCCAGAGGAAAGCCCTGGTGGTAAGTGCAAACAGTGTGGGTACTTATGTGGTGTATCAGGGGTATTGTGAAAGTGATTATTGTGTATTGTTCCAGCCACTAGTAAGGAAAGAGGGGGGTTACAGTGTCCCGGAGGGCTGTGCCCAGGTTAGCTTGACCACTACCAACCCTGACCTCTGGGTGGAGGCACCCATTTCAGAACTCAGGCCCCTTAACCTGCTACTAGCCAAGCAGGCAGGGGTAGTAGTCCTTGGGATAGCGCCACCTAGGGGTTACACTTGGAACACAGAAAATAGAGCACTTGTCCATGTAAAGCATCTCAGTTAATTTTAGTTTAACAAAGGAGCTGTGCTAATACACTTGTTGTGTTACAGGAACTTCACAAATGGACCCAGAACAGAACTCAGCAGGACTTCAAGGCTACACCAGCCTCTTCATCAGGGTGCCCCCCCCCCGTGTAGCACAATTTGTTTGTTAAAATAAAATGAACTCACATGCTTTATATGGAAATGTGCTCCATTTTCTGCATTTCTTGTAGCTGTGTTGAGTTGGAAGCACCAAGATTCACCTGTTAATATGTCCTCTACTCTCTGTTGTCTGTTGTCCCGTATCTGTTTTTTGTTTCCTTTGCTGACTTCTGCTGTGACTACTGGCTTTCTTACCTTCTTGTTCTCCTCCCCCTTGTACCCCTCCCCACTTGCACTGGGCTGTCTCCTGTTTGCTGGATTCCCTATGTTCCCTGTTTGCTTGGTCCTTCCTTACCCCTTCCCTGTTTCTTTGGCGCTGGCCCCTCCCCTCTCCCTCCTTGCCCATCCTGTTTGTACCCTGGCCTTCTCCCTTCAGGTCATCCTCTGCTCCCCATTGGTCTGTGCTCTGCACTTTTTTGCCCTTGCATCCCTTACCCATTTCATTCTGTCTGGTCCCTGCCAGGTTCTCTGTCTGCTGCCTGCTCCTCTTGCCTGCTGTCTTCCTGTGTTGAGTCTTTTGTCTTCCCCCTGTGCTGCTCTTCCTCCTCATTCATTGCCTGCTGCTTTACCTCTGCCCTGGCTGAAGCCTATTCCCCTAGTTAGCCACTGCCACATGGCCATTCTCCACCTTTTGCTCCTTTGGCTTCCAAGCCTAGGCCACAGTCTGAGGCTGGGTCTGTTGCATCACCCATTTTACTAAGTCCACCAACCCGTCCAGGTGGTCATCCAGGCCCTCTCCTCAGGGCTCAACGCTTAGTGTATGCAACCCATTTTGGACTATGCCTTCCCATCATACTACCTACCTGGACATTCACTCCCTTGTCGTACTCATTTGTACTAACTCCCATCGCTCTCCTTATCATACTTACCCTGGCTTTGACTTCCTTCTTATTTTCTCAACTCCTGGGCAAATGCCCAGCTCAGCTTTTATTCAGCCCCCATTAACTACCCACTTTCTCGTACCTCTCAAGGGCTTCTTTTTAGCCCATCAAAGGCACATCCATCCAGTACTTTCCCCTCAAGGACATGGCTCCAGCCATGTCCAATTCGACCTTGCCCATCAAGGACTTGGTTCCAGATATACTGTCAGCTTTGTTCTCAGAGGAGAGCATCTGGGCAGCCAAACCTGAAGCATATGTCAGTAAATCTTCCTTCTCCTCAGGGTTTCTTCAGTAATCCCATCATTCCTTTAGCACCGACCTCGGCCATAGCACTTCCACAGGTGTGGAGTCCTTCCACTTAGGGTCCTTTAGTTGTACTGTAAGCCCTGCAACACCTTCCAGATGCTGAAAGTCTTTCAGCAGAAGGAGACACTCTCTATCCTGTAACTGAAGCAGCATGGGCCAGGTCCCAGAAATAATAAGGAACCCTAGACCAGGAGGGATGGCGACCTAGACCTTGGTTCCCCAGATGTTTCTTCCCAGGATTTTTTCCTCTCATCAGTGTTGAAGGTTATGAATAAATATGTTTCTGACTTTATTTTCTGCTGATAATTGGTGAAGATGGTGATCTCACTTCCATCACTGGAACCTTTTCTTTATACAGTATCTCCTTCACCAGGCTGCATCTCCACTTTTTATGGGACGTACGTATTCCATCCATAACTCACTGTGCTTTTGGTGTCTTCCCTAAGGTACCTCTGGTTTAAGGGAATCTAATCCCTGCAGCCCCTCTAGGGGTGGTTCCCAACACAAGAGGGTTCCTGTGGTGTCTTCATGGCACCCCAAAAGGGGGGCAGTCCTTTAAGCAAGTACATAGAGAGCATATTATACCAAAGTATACCTAGAGGCCAGCGTTGCACAGGACCCAAGGCAGCATGGATTCACAGCAGGAAGATCATGTCAGACAAATCTAATAGAGTTCTTTGACTGGGTGACCAAAGTAGTAGACCAGGGAGGGGCTGTAGATATGGCCTACCTAGACTTTAGCAAGACATTTGACACAGTCCCACACAAAAGATTAATAAACAAGTTAGCCACCCTGGGAGTGGGTCCCAGGGTGATAGCCTGGGTAACAAATTGGCTGACCAACAGGACCCAGAGGGTAATAGTAAATGGAGTATACTCTGAAAAAAGGGTGGTTACTAGTGGGGTACCACATTGTTCAGTACTGGGACCGGTCCTCTTTTAATGTCTTTATAGGAGACATTGTAGAGAGGCTGGAAGGCAAAGTATGCCTCTTTGCAGACGATACAAAAATCTGCAACAGGGTTGATACATGGGGGGGTGTGGAAAGGATGAGAAGGGACTTGGCAAGGTTGGAGGAATGGTCAAAAACATGGCAGCTTAGATTCAATGCAAAAAAGTGCAAAGTAATGCACCTGGGAAACAAAAACCCAGGGGAAGGGTACACAGTGGGGGGGGGAGCACTAACAACAACAAAAGTGGAAAGGAACCTTGGGGTAGTCATATCAGATGACCTTAAGGGAGGCAAACAATGTGAGAAGGCAGTAAGGAGGGCTGGAGGGCTACTGGGATATACAGGGAGAGTCATCATCAGTAGAAAACAGGAAGTTGCTATCCCTCTGTACAGACAGTTGGTGATACCCCATTTAGAGTACTGTGTGCAGTTCCGGAGACCCCATCTTCGTAAGGACATGGACAAGATGGGGGTGGTCCAGAGGAAGGCAACTAAAATGGTGCAGGGTCTGTAACAGAAGCCATATGAGGAGAGAATGAAAGAGCTTAATATGTATACTCTCACGGAAAGGAGGGAGATGGGGGACATGCTAGAAACTTTCAAGTACCTCAAGGGAATCAACAAAGTCCAAGACAGGAGCATCTTCTAGAGAAAGAGATGTCCAAGAACAAGGGGCACAGTTTGAAGATAGAGGGGGGAAGCTCAGGGGCAATGTCAGAAAGTATTTTTTCACAGAGAGAGTGGTGGACGCATGGGACCACCATCCTTAGGAGGTCGTGGGGTCAAAAACAGTTGGGAAATTCACAAATGCATGGGACAGACATAAGGCAATTATAGTTAATGGTAGGAGGAAGTAGGCTGTTTTGTTAACTAGAATCTAAAGCTTATCCAATACATAGGGAATGGGCAGACTAGGTGGGCCAAGTACATAGATACATACATAGATACATAGACAGTGTCGGCAGATAAGGGCCTATGGCCCACCCAGTCTGCCCATTTGAGCTTGTAAGTTCAGTTTATGTTTTCCTAGAAGTCTGTTGCCCCTTACCCCTGACCTCCAGAATTCCTTTATGTCTATCCTATGCATTCTTAAATCCTGTGATTGTTTCAGCCCCACCACATCCTCTGGCAGGGTGTTCCACTTGTCCACCACCCGTTCTGTGAAGAAATTCTTCCTCACGCTTCCTCTGAATCGTCTCTCCTCCAACTTCATCCCATGCCCTCTAGTTCTGGAACATCTTTTTCGCTTAAAAATAGTGTATTCCTGCACCCTGTTCCTCCCTGTAAGATACTTGTATGTCTCTATCATATCCCCTCTCCCTCCTCTCCTCCAGGGAGTACATGTTCAGTTCCTTCAACCTGTCCTCATAGGACTTGTGATGCAATCCATGCACCATCTTTGTTGCTCCTCCTCTGAACCTTCTCTACCCTGTCTATGTGTCCTTACGTAGGTAAGGGTCTCCAGAACTGTACACTGTACTCCAGGTGGGGCCTCACTAGTGTCTTGTATAGTGGATTTATGGACCTCCTTTTCCTGCTGGTGATGCCCCTGCCTATGCATCCCAGCATCCTATTTGCTTTACCTGCTGCCTTGTCACACTGTTTCTACCTTGAGATCATCTGGAGATGATAACCCCAAGATCCCTTCCTGCTTGGTGCATGCTATATCCTCACCCCCCAACTGATATATTGTGCCAGGGTTTTTGTGCCCCATATGCATTATCTTGCATTTCTCTGCATTGAATTTCAACTGCCAAACCCCTGACCATTCTTAAAGTTTCTGCAGGTCCCTTCTCATTCTGTCTACACCCTCTGGTGTGTCTACTCTGTTACAGAGCTTTGTGTCATCAGTGAACAGTGAAATTCTGCCTTCTAGGTCCTGCCCAATGTCACTGATGAAGATGTTGAATGGGACCGGTCCAGCACTGATACCTGTGGTACCCCACTGGTCACTCTTCCCTCTGTGGAGTGACAGCCATTAACCACCACCCTCTGTGTCCTGCCACTCAGCCAGTTACCTACCCACCACACTACTGTCCTGCCCACACCCATATTCCCCAGTTTGTGTAATAGTCTTCATGTGGCACAGTGTCAAAGGCCTTGCTGAAGTCCAGATAGGCCATGTCCACTGCCCTCCCCTGATCCACCTCCCTAGTCACCCAGTCAAAAATTCAACGAGGCTGGTCTGACATGACCTCCCCTGGTGAAACCATACTGCCTTGGGTCCTGTAGTCCATTGACAACCAGATGTTCCACCAATCTCTCCTTCAGTAGTGCTTCCATGATCTTCCCCACTACCGAGGTGAGGCTGACTGGTCTGTAGTTCCCCGCTTCCTCTTTGTTCCCACTTTGTATCAGGGACTACATCTGCTGTCCTCCAGTCTTTGGGTACCTCCCTGTTTCCAGTGATCAGCTAAACAGGATAGCCAGAGGTTCAGCCACCGCCTCTCTTAGTTTTAAGGACCCTAGTGCACCCATCTGGTCCCATTGCTTTATCAACTCTTATCACTTCCAGTTCCTTCAGGACCCTTTCTCGTAAAGGGACTTGTGTCCATTTCTGCACTATTCTCACCCTTGTACTCCTTCAGACCCATTACCTCCTCTTCCTCAGTAAAGACTGAGCAGCAACTGTTCAATATGTCAGCTTTACTGTTGTCATCCTCCACGCGGCCTCCATCCTCCCCCTTCAGTCCCACTATCCCTCCCTTTCCCTTTCTTTTTTCACTTATGTACCTGTAAAAGGTTTTGTCCCCTCTACCCACTGATTTTGCAATGTGTTCTTCTGTCTGAGCTTTGGCTTCCCTTACTGACCTCCCTGCCTCCCTTTGCTTCTCCCGGTACTTCTCCCTAACCCTTTCTGCCTGTGTCTTTTTGTATTGTCTCAATGCAATCTTTTTGGCTTTCACTTTCTTTGCCACCTCTTTGGAAAACCATAATGGTCTCCTCTTCCTTTTCCTCTTGCTAACCTGCTTAATGCATAATTCTGTTGCTCTTGTAATCCCCATTTTAAATACTGCCCACTGTTTCTCAAACCCTGATTCCTGCCCCAGTCCCCTTAATGCCTCTTTCAAAGTATCTCCCCATTTTCCCAAAGTCTGCCCCCCTAAAATCCAGGATACGTGTTTTTGTGTGGTTTGGTTCTGCTCTTTCTGTGATTTCAAACCACAATGACTGGTGGTCACTGTTCCCTAGGTGCTCCCCCACTGTTACCCCCATCACACTGTCCCTGTTTCAGAGCACAAGGTCCAGTATTGCCTTCTCGCCGAGTTGGTTCCATGACCAGTTGCTTGAGGAAGGCACCCTGAAGGAGTACAGGATAAATCTGCTCCTAGTTGATGCTGCCGCTGGGATGCTCCAGTCCACGCCTGGAATATTGGAAGTCTCCAACCAGTACTACCTCACCCTTGTCTGCCATTCTTTGGATGGCTAGCATCAGCTCCCTATCTGTTTCTTCCTCCTGGGCTGGTGGTCTATAGACCACACCTGTGCAGATGGCTGGCCCCATTTTCCTTCCCAGCTTAACCCACAGTATCTCTCCCCCATTTTGTCCCTCCTGGATCTCTGTGGCCCTTATGTCATTTTTCACATACAGTGCCACTCTTCCTCCTTTCCCGTCTGCCTGTCTCTTCTGGATATGTTGTAGACAGGTATGGCCATCTCCCAGTCTTGGTTATCATTACACCAGGTTTCAGTAATGGCCACAATGTCCAGGTCCGACTGCACCATGACAGCCTCCAGATCTTCCATCTTGTTGCTAAGGCTCCTGGCATTTGCACACATGGCTTTCCATGATTTGACCTCCCTAGACTGTTTCGCTGTTCTACTCCAGCCCCTTCCTTGGTTGTCCTTTATCCATGGTTCTCCTTGCTGTCTGCTCTTCTGCTGAATTTTGCCCCATTTCTGCCTATCCACCTCTTGGGTGCTAATCTCTATCTTTTGCACACTGCTTTGTAGAGATAGCCACTCCTCTGGTTCACTGGTTCCACTGCTAGCTGTGGGGGGTGAGCAAGTAGGTACCCTCCTTGCTGGCCTGCCACCCGGCTTTGCTAGTTCAAATGCTTGTCAATGTAGCATTTAAACTTATCGAGTGCTTGGATTCCCCTCCAGGATGGATGCAGACTGTCAGGCTTGAACAAACCTCCATCCCTCCAGGTGGGTCCCCAGTCACCAATGAATCCAAACCCTTCCTCACAGCACCAGTTTTTCAACCATGAGTTAAAGTTCCTGGTGCATGCACCCCTATGCTCTCCCTTGCCTCTCACAGGTAGTACTTCTGAGAAAGTGACAGAAGTAGCTACTTGCTTGAGACCCTTCCCCAATTTCCTAAACTCTTCCTGAACTTCCTTTGGCTCCCCATTTGCCAAGTCATTAGTACCTAGGTGGATAATGACATCCAGCTCACCCTCCCATCTTGCCTTCCCAGTGATCCCTAGGATCTTCCTTCCATCCCTCCATGCCGTGGCACCTGGTGAGCACCTCACCTCCCTGTCCTCCCCTCCTGTGTTCCTAGCTGGATCCCTCTCTATGATGGAGTCCCCCACCAGGATTCTTCCTCTTCCTCTGGGGTCCACTGCTTTCCCCGCTGAGGTCACCTCCTTGGCTAACCTCCACATCCTTTCCTTCCACTTCTCTGGGTACCTCTATTTGGTTGTCCCAGTTTGCCAGTGTGGCATATGAGTTCTTGAGTGGAATAGGATCTGGGATGTGCCTCTGCCTGACCGCTCTAACCCTCCCTGAGCCCACTGTCATCCAAGTGCTCCTCGTTCTCGGCATCCTTTTAGGCAGTTGCATTGGGCTGGGTGGTCTCTGGATAGGGTTGATGGTACTCCTGACCCAGTTTACTTCTGCTCTGAGTCTGGCTACCTCATCCCGCAGTCCACAGAGATGCATGCAGATAGGGTAGCACCTCAGTGTCCATAAGGTCTGCCTGAATAGGGCTGCCCTACAGCCACTGCATTGCACCACTCCCCACATTATACTACAATTATACTGCTATTCCACTACATGTCTGCTACTGAAGCTCTCCTAGTTCCCTTTTTATTAATTTACTGTCCTAAAATCCTGCCACTGATCCTCAGATACTTTTCTTTTTAAAAAAAGAAAATAAACCAAGAAATAAATAAATGAATCAAAACAAAACACTTGTCGTGCTGAGGGTGGGCTTCTTCACCCTTATGCCCCTCCTACTCCACACCCCTTACTATACCCTGTGTTTAGCTCCTGTCAATCAGATTTAACAGGGCATATAATTAAGAATTGGGGGAAGGGGAGCTGGGGGGGCTTCTTCTGAGAAAATAAAACTCACTTGCTACCTCAACTCTGACTAAGCCCCACCTCCAGTTATCACGTAGCTGAGGTCAGAGGCCAGACAATTAACACCCTTCACCCAAACTACAGGGCAAGTCAGACAAGCCAAGACTAAATGTGCAGCAATTAAAGACAGCAAAGAAATACACCACCATTACGTTTTAAATTTTCAACAGCCCAAAAACAATTCTAAGTAAAGACAACAAAGAAAGTACAGTGTCACTAAAAGCCCACAATCTAAGTTTAAAAGAAAAATAGCAATTACCAGTTACTGTAAAGCACTGAATTGAATACGTTTCCTTCCCCTTCTGGCTTCTTCTGAGAAAATAAAACTCACTTGCTACCTCAACTCTGACTAAGCCCCACCTCCAGTTATCATGTAGCTGAGGTCAGAGGCCAGACAATTAACACCCCTCACCCAAACTACAGGGCAAGTCAGACAAGCCAAGACTAAATTTGCAGCAATTAAAGACAGCAAAGAAATACACCACCACTATGTTTTACACTTTCAACAGCCCAAAAACAATTCTAAGTAAAGACAACAAAGAAAGTGGTCCATATTTGCCGTCAAAGTTTATGTTTCTCTGTTCTATGTTTCTATGTAGTTCCATTTATGTTGCACAAGCATTTTCATACTACCTGCCTTCCTGACTACCTCAATACCTATCGGTCTCCTACCTTCCATATGATTTGCAGTCCATGCCACCCAGTTCCATGTCATAACAGTGATCACAAAACAGTGATCATTGTTACAGTGAGTGTACATTGCCAAAAAGCAAATCGACGATGTACACTTGTGGGCGACAAGACATCCGGCAACTTAAAATAGTATTTATGCAGGGTGCCTCCCCGCATCCCTCCTCATGGGGAGCTTCACCATCGCACCCCCCTGACTAAATATAACCAACTCCACGGGGTTGCATGTCAGGGAGGGGGAGACAATCTGACAAAAAAAAAAACAACGCCAGCAGTAAAATTTTCCCTGGTCCCCAGCTCCGAACACAGTATCTGCTGCACCGAAGCTAGCCACCCTCACCAACACACCACATGGCAACTCGGTGGCAGCATGGCACACTACCCCACACAAATCCTCTTCCCTATCCCTCCCCTTCCAGTCGCCCTCCCTCACTCATCCCTACTGTCACTTTCGTATTCTGTCGCTACCCTTACAGGGTAGCCCAAAAGTATAGTGCTGTAAATGAGTGACTGTTTTGACAGCCACTCATTTACAGTCACGATCATCATTGGATACATGGCACCCAGAGCCTCCCCTTCCTCCATCAGTCATCTGCTCCCCTTCCAATAATAGGCCCCATCATCATTCCAATCCTCCCATACCCTACCAGTCTTTCCCTGTGTTCTCTAAGCATTCCTACATAAGCATCCAATGGCCCAATGAAGCATCAGAGATGTCAGAACTGTACCTATAAATATATTATAAATCAAGTTAAAACTTCAGATTTTTTTTTATTAAAATATTTTATTTCTGAGTTTTTATCTTACAAACAAAACAATCGTTTGAATACATATTATCATCAGAATTAATGAAGTATAGTGTTAGGACATGGGAGATAATTCAGAATACATATATTTATAACATTCTAGATGAAACTAAAATCACATTGATTTATATACAGTGCCTGGGAAGGCCAGACTTCTGTTTTTGTACAGAAATGGAAAGTGAATTTGACATCAGTCTGTTTTACTTTGTCTAACATTAGAGAAACCGTTGTGTAGGAAATGGACTATTCCAACTGAACTTAGAACTTCAAAAGTTAAATTGGAACTGCTGGCAAGAGACCTCTTTTATGGTTAGAAGCATGTCTGGGATGTTTAGAAATATAAAAATTCCTGATATTTGTCCAACAATGAGGTCATGATTTATAATCCGTCCTTCAGATGACACGTTAAACTGAGGTGCTGTCTTTCCATCTCTGTCCACTGTCCAGGTGGAAGTTAAAAACCCCATTGCACTTATTGAAGAAGACAGAGGAGTTTTCCCAGTTACGTGGCCAACATCCCCCGTCAATAAAATAAGTCCATGTAATCCACCCCCAAGATTCACCTGGAAACAAGCTAGCACAGTCTGGTGTGTCTTCCCTAGTGAAAAAATAGACTTAAAACAAATATAATAAAGAATCTCTACAAAAAATGACCGATTGTTACTACCTAGTTTATTTGTTCATTTCGGAGTCCAATATGCTTGGTGTATAATTCTAAGCTGTGTTGTCCCTAATTTTGCTTTCGGGATAGATACCATAATATTATTAAAAAATTAATTCTATTTTTCATATTCCAATCTTAATTTGTTTACCCCATTAGTTAAGAGGAAATGTCCACCTGTAATCGGGCCCCATTTCAGTGTGAGGCAGGGCCTGATTAGCATTTTTGCAAAGTTTTTAAATGTTTTCACTCACAGTCTGTGTAGTAACTTAGATTTTTATCTGGTTGATCCTCCTGTCCCTCCCGCCAGCATTTTGACTGCAGTGGTGCACAGACAACGTCCCGCAGCTGTCCCAAAAATGACATATGAGCCGGGAAGCAGCCAAGGATGTGTGCATAGAACTCCTGTACAGATGGAGCTATTAATATCTCTAGTTTGCAGTTTACATGTCTTGGTACCATACCGAGACCAGGTATAGACTGGCAGTGACTGAAGACTTCCAGTTCAGATATACTACCCCTTTCCTCTCCCTTTCCCTCATCCCCCTTCCTTCCCGTCCTTAGTGTGGTTTTGCGATGTACAAGGTCCAAATAATTATGGAAATCAACAGTCCTTGGTTGAGGGTGCATTAATTGTTGCAAAGTATTTTACTTCTTTTAAATTTTCCAGTTTGCACACTGCCATGTGACCTTAATTACTGTTTGGCTACTAGCAACATGTTATTGGCTACCAGCCAAATCTGTTACTGACACTGCTATTTTACAGTATTGTTATTGCACTTTAGTGGGTTCTAAATGTTATCTGCAATGCTATTTTTCACTCACTCACAGGGCCCAATATTCAAAAGTTTGGCTGGTGGGCAAAGTGATTGTGCTACATTTGCCTAGGTTTGCACCCAAGAGCAATTACCAAAGGGGCAGTGGTGTGTGCTAGAAGGGTAAGTGCACATGCAAAAAAAATATTGTATGTGGTGGGCAGAGGAAGGGGTGGGGACATGAATCCTTGTGCAGTGCAATATTCAGCATGGTAGCGCTGTGCTAAGGGAATAGTGCAGGACACCTTGTGCTAAGCAGTTACTGCCGAGAAGAAGCACAACTTACCCTGGGCAGTCCTAGTGGCCAGTGTAGCCACTGCAACTAACAACCATGTTGGTAGTTGGGAAGCACACCTGCTCCCTGGTGCCCAGTGGTACCCCCATCCTCCGATTCCACGCCCCATTAGAATTAAATATTTTCTTGGAGTCTACTGGTCCTTCCCATCCTCTGATCCACGTCCCCATTAGAATTAAATATTTCCCTGGTGCCTAATGGTCCCCCCCCCGATTCCCGTCCCCATTAGAATTAAATATTTCCCTGGTGCCTAGTGGTCCTCCCTGTCCTCTGATCTCTGTTTCCACTAGAATTAAATATTTCCCTGATGCCTTGTGTCCCCCATCCTCTGTTCCATGGCACCATAAGAATTAATTTTTCCCTGGTGTCCAGTGGTTCACCCCACCCTCCAATCCCTGTCCCCATTAGAATGAATTTTTTTCTGATGCCCATTGGTCCCCCATGCCCTCTGATGCCTGACCCTGGTAGTAAGAAAACCTTTCCTGGTGTCCAGTGGACCCTCATCCTCCAATCGCTCACCACAGTTATCTACAAGAAGTCCATGGCATCTAGCCCCCCCACATGGTGTACACCTCCCTGCCAACCTTCCCTTACCATAATCTCCAGTGTTTTGGGGAGCCCATGTAGTGACTGGCTCAGCCCTCCTCTCACCACCTCAGCCAGCTACCATATGCAATGACCGGGTGTGCACGTCTGATGTACTGTAAAGGGAGTGCGTGTACTGTCTACCCTACAGTCACTTGCCAAAGTTACCTACAAGTAGTCTATGGCATCTGCCAGCTCCCTGCTCATCCTGCACCAGGTATACCACCCTGCCAACACCACTTACCATAATCTCTGGTACCACAGGGAACTCATCTCATTACCTCAGCTGGCTGCCATATGCAATGGCAGGGTGTATGCATCTAATGTATTGTAAAGGGAGTGCATATACTGTCTACAGTAGACAGTACATGTGCACCCTTTAAAGTACGCAGGATGTGTGCACCTTGTCATTGCATATGGTGACCAGCCAAGGTGGTGAGAGGAGGGCTGTGCTGGTCACCATATGGGATTCCCACAGCACTGGAGATTATGGTAAGGGGTTATTTGACAGGGTGGTGTTCTCAGTGTGGGTGCTGCAGGGGGGGCTGCTAGTCACCAGGGACTTCCTGTAGTTAACTGTGGCGAGGAATTGGAAGGTGGGGGAGGTGCCACTGGACACCAGGGAAGTTTTTCTTACTACCGGGGATTGGAGGGTGCGGGTAATCAGTAGACACCAGGGAAAAAATAATTCTAATTGGATGGGGACAGGAGGACAGGGGACCACTAGATACCAGGGAAATATTCAATTCTAACGGGGACAGGGATTTGAAAATGGGGGGGGGTCACTGAACACCAGGGAAATCCTTGTGAAGGAAATTGACTATTCCAGCTGAACTTAGAACTTGGGAGATGGGGATTTGAGGTTGGAGGACCACTGGACATCAGAAAAAATGTAATTCTAATGAGGCCAGAGATCAGAGGATGGAGGAGTGGGTGGCACTAGATACCAGGGAAATATTTATTTTGATGGGGATGGGGATTGGAGGTTGGGGGGACCACTGGACACCAGGAACAATTTAATTCTAATGAGGCCAGAGATCAGAGGATGGGGGCAGGCCACTGGACACCAGGGAAATAGTTACTTTAATGGGAGTAGGGCTCAGAGGATGGGGTGAATGCAGTACATCAGGGAAATATTTATTTTAATGGGGATGGGGAACAGAGTAGGTGGGGCTGGCCACAGTAGAGATGCAAACCTGCTGCTGCTTCCCATGCAAATGAGCCCATAATGGACATACATATAGCCCTTCAGTGCATTGCATGCCCATTAGGCTCATTTGCATGGTTCTAGCTAAATATTACACCGGGGGCTCCTTGCACTATCAGGTCTGTGGGTGCTGCTCAGTGCACTTCAAGGATCCATGTCGGGGCAGCGCTTCTCGACTTAGCACTGTGCTGACATGCCCCTATATTCAGCCAGATAGTGCTAGTGTGCTATCCAACTGAATGTAGCATCCTCGTGGTTGTGGGCAATGGGGAAGTGCAGCACAAACCTTTGTGTTCTGCTTTTTCCCTTTTCCAATATCAGGCCCATGATGTTCATATTTTTACACTTATGATATATACATTTATTTACATAGATTCCATTTATGCATTGTCACTTTAAGGTAGTGAGTTTAAATATCAGCGCAGCTGGGCTGCCATTCACACTCCCTGAGGACAGCTTAGTGAAACCAGTCAGAGTTATTTTGCTTGTCCTGTTGATATCTCCATGAAGGGGCTTGACCACGGTATACCACGTTATTTTCAAATAAATTTCTGTTGTGTTTTCTTACACCTTGCATTTGGTGTTTCTTTTCGGTGCAGTTTCTATGAAACTATAATTATCTGTGCAGCTCCAGGTTGTGCACTTGAAAAACAATAAGGTGCTTCTTGGAGTCCCAGTTTCCAGTTGCCTTGGTGATGCAGCTTGTAGCACAATTGGAATGGAATTCTGAGTAGCCTGGGTTCAAATCCCAGCTACGGAATTTCTTTCTTTCTTTCTTTCTTTCTCTCTCTCATCTCTGGTTTCTGTAAATGTGCACAATGCACCCTTGTGTATGAAAATATAATTATCTTTGCAGCACCAGGCTGTGTATTAGAGAAAGAATAAAGTGCTTCTGGGAGTCCTAGCTTTCCAGTGGCCTTGGTGGCACAACTGATAACGCAACTGAAATGGAATTCCAGAGGAAAACCTTTTTTTAGTAAAGTCTGTCTGATCTGGTTTTATAAGGCTGGGTAGTACATTTGATAATCATAAGTTGTTTACTAAAATGTTTGTACCTGTTTGCATGAGTAAAACAGGTATATAATTAGCCTGCTTTTGTGAGTCCTTTCCTTTTCAAAAATAATGAGATAAACTCCTGATGCATGGTTTAGAATAAATGTAATATATTCAATATAGTAGTTACATACCTCAGGTAATGAAGGACTAAGTAAGTTAATATTTAATTTATAAAACTCATTTGAGAAACCATCCACACCTGGAGCTTTGTTTAATGGTAATGCATTTAGTATTTTCGAAATTTCTACCAAGGTTATTGGAGATTCTAAAATATCTTTACCATGCTCATTTAGTTTATGTAGAATTATTTCATTAAGGTAGTTTTGAATCTCATTTTGAGGAAATATTGAAGCTAGAGATGTATAACTCTGTAATACTGTTCGAAAAATGTTGTTAATTATGCTAGGATTTATTGGGGCAACTCCTTGAGAATTCCTTACCACAACAATTATTGAATTAATTTGTTTTAATAAAATGTTATTAAGTGGGCGTAAATGGCATGTTAAAACAGCAGTTAATTACATTGAAGACTCTGGTTAGTACACATATAGTGAACATAGACTTGAAACTAAGTTGCTATTTTCCATGCACATCACGGCTACTTCCCACACTCCTCTGGGTTTTAACAGTTATACAATTGCTTAACCCTAACACTTAAAAGAAACTCATAACCGAAACAACAGTGGATGTGGCTCAGTTTAGAAAGAGACTCATAATTCTTAAACTGCAGTGTGTGCCATTTTCAACAAATACTGAAAGGAGGGGGAGGTCTAGGAGGTATTTCAGACACGGGGTGATGGAGGAGGACCATCACCAAAGGGAGAGGAGCCCCTGGAAAGCTATTAGACTTTATAAAATAATTGTTTTCCTGTTTTTATTCCCCAAAATGTGAAACCTAACTCTGACCCAGTTTAAGTGTACTTCTTCAAATGTTAGTTTAGCATTAAGTTTAGTAATAAGTTTAGCTGGTAACATTTAAGTGTCAGTTAATTACACTGTGGTTACTGTGAAATGGTACATCGTAGTTACACTGTAACTCTGTAATACTGTAGCTGCAGTGTAACACTGTAACTGCATTGAAATTGTAATGATGTTGCATGCAACAAACATGTAACTACAGTACAGTGTACTTACCCCTGTTACATGTAATTAATGATTACATACCCCACAGTTACATGGAAACTGGCACTTAAAGTGTTTAAGTTTAAGTATTTCTAATCCTCAGCTCTTTATAACTGATTACTGCCATTTTGTGGCATGTAGACAAGGAAAGGGCAGTGGGCATAGCCCATCTAGATTTCAGAAGGCCTTCGACACTGTGCTGCACAGAAGGCTGATTAGGAAGCTGACCATTTAGGGGGATGGTAAATTGGGTTTGCCACTGGCTAATGGATAGGAGGTAGAGGATGGTAGTAAATGGCACACACTCTGAGGATGAGAGGGGGGTGAATAGTGGGGTACTGCAGGGTTTAATGCTGGAACCAGTCTTCTTTAGTATCTTCATATTGGACATAGCAGAGAAACTGGAATCTTTTTGCAGATGACACCAAGATCTGCAGTAGTGTGGACACCCAGGAGGGAAAAGGAGGTAATGTACAGGGATCTAAGGAAACTAGAGGAGTGGTTGAAGGCATGGCAGTTGAGGTGCAATGCCAAAAAATGCATAATCATGCACCTAGGGTACAGGAATCCCGGTGCTCAGTATAGGATGAGAGGGAGGTATTGGCAGTCACTAGACAGCAAAGAAATCTAGAAGTTATTTCAGAAGACATCAATCTGGCACTGTAATGTAACAAGGCTGTGGGTAGGGCTAGTGGGATGCTTGAGCGCATAGAGAGGGGCATTTCTAGCAGGAGGAGGGAGTTGGTGCTGCAACTGTACCACCATCTGGCATACTCCCACTTGGAATACTGTGTCCAGTTCTGGAGATCACACCTCAGGAAAGACATAGATAGGGTAGAGGTGATCCAGGGAAGGGCAACCAGGGAGGGAGCCACTTCCAGAACAGGATGATCTTCAGGACTAGGCAAGACATGGCAAGGCAAGGCAAAGCAAATTTTATTTATAAAGAGCTCTAACCAAGGGCTCAGAGTGCTTTACAATAAGAAAAAAAACAAAAAAAACAAGGATTAAGATCAACAATTAAATAAGTCTAAAAACTTTTCCAAGCAGAAATGTTTTTAAAGAGATTTTAAAAGCTTCCACCGAGCTGGCTGCACGTATGTAATGTGGCAGAGAATTCCAGAGGACTGGTGCAGAAACTCCAAAGACTCTGTCACCTGAACTCCTGAGATGTGAAGAAGACACCACAAGCAGGTCAGCCTTGGTGGAATGAAGAGGGTGGAGAGGCTGATAGGGGACCAGGAGCTCTTTAAGGTAGTTAGGTCCCAAACCACATATGGCACTGTATGTCAACAAGCAGCCCTGTAGCTTTCATAAAAGTGTATTTACCCCGGTAGTCTAGTGACCCCCCACCCAGTAGTGCTGACCCCTCTCTTCCCCCAACCATCCCTGAATAGAGCCGGTGACTGGCTCAACCCACCACTCACCTCTGTGGCCAGCTGCTGACTGAGTGTTGAATGGGCGCATACTGTAGTGAAAGCTTGGTCATTGTTTTTTTTTCAACTTCCAACACTGGGATGCCCACTCCCAGTGCTGGATGTCCCCCCAGCCCACTTTTATTGCCAACGAGGGTGTCCAATCCTGTCATCATCATGATCCCCCATCTCATGTGGCACACTGGGAGTCCACCCCAGTGTGCTTAAATGTGTATTTATTTTCTATACCTGTCAATAAAGAAAACTGTCCCCAAAGTCTTTTTTCTTCAATGCAGAATCCTGCATTGAAATTTTAAATGCAGGATTCTGCATTGAACTTCTGTAGTCGGCCCCAAAAAATCCACCGACATTGGGGTGCCCAATGCCCTTGTCGACATCATGTCCCCCCCCAACTCATGTGGCACACTGGGAGCCCATTCCAGTGTGCCCAAAAGTCATTTTATTTTTAATTTTTTGCCTTGCCGATGGGGGTGCCCAATCCCCCTGTCGGTAGCATGTCTCCCCCCTAAACTGATGTGGCATGCTGGGAACCCACCCCAGTGTGCCCAAATTTATTTATTTATTTGTTGTACCTGTAAATAAAGAAAACCATCCCCCAGCATGTTATTTTGTTTAACCTGGAAAAAGGAAAACGGTCCCTCGTCATCTTCCCAGTACCCCCATCCCCTTCCCTACCCTCCCACTGAGCACCCACCTCCCCTTACCCCCCTTATCCCATATTTACTGCCGGAGGTTGGCACTGTCATCTTCTGAGGACTGGGACACATCTTCACTCTTCAAAGCCGAACTGCAAAATGAAGAATCAAAGGTAAGCGATGTATAATGGCTGTCAATAGGGGTTTGAACTTGTGATAGCTCAGCCATTTTTAGGAATTTTGACCCCAAATTTTCAACGTAGGGTTCTTGGGACCCTGCCTCATGAACTCTATCATTTTATTACTCGATCCCGAAAGGTGATTTTGCAGTCGCTGTGTGGAATCATCTTTCAGGACTGATTAATGAAACAACAGTACCACTGTTTGTGATGTGGGGGTCCCAGAAAGCCCATGTTGCAAATTTGGTGAAAAAATTCCAATAAATGACTGCGTTATGAGCGTGCCTTGTGCAGTTTCTATGCACACTCAAAACATCACCAATTTTTAATATTTTCACTCCAGATTTTCAACATTGCCATTAATTCGCATCTCCTTATGAACAGTACAGCTGTCATTTTTCATATCTTGCCCGCAACATGTTTTCGCACCTGTGGTGCAGAATGGAGCACTTGCGGTGCAAAATCAACTTTCGGTATGGGTTAACAAAATCGTAGTCCCACTGTTCATGTGGGAAGGTCCCAGAAATGCGTTGTTAAAAGTGTGGTGAACAAATTCAAAAAAATGACTGTATTACTAGCGTGCGTTGCACAGTTTCTACACACCCTCATAACTTTGCCAGTTTTTCATGTTTTCACTCCAGATTTTCAACATTACCATTTTTTCACACCACCATCTCATGAATTGCATAGCTGTAATTTTTCAAATCCTGCCAAAAATGTTTTTCCGCACGTGTGGCGCAAAATGGTGTTACAGTTGCGTGGAATTACATTTCGACAGGAATTTGAAAGTTTTCTGTACTGTGTACATGCAGTGAGGTGATAAGAAGGTTATGCTGAACATCTGAGGTAAAATTATTTAAGATGGCACAGTTATGACTATGTGTTGCAATTTTGCTAACAGGACTGCCCTCCCGCTGTGACATGTGGATACTGTTGTACTATCTGGCTGGATGGATGAGAGCGCAGGGTTCGAAGGACTCTGCACTCCCTCAGTAAAATGAGGATACTATTATGCTACCTCAAAAAGTAAGGAAATTAGTTGCAAAAACTTCATTAATGTATCAGGGCGAATACCATAGCAACAAAAGCAGGGAAATTAGGTGTTAGGGTTTGCAACCCTATGCTCCACCCACAGGGTTCCCACCCCTACCACCCAACCCCGTCCTCCTACCCTCCACACACAACAGGCATCAGGGTATGCCATGGGGGTCATCAGGCTTTCGGATCCTCCATCCTATCTCTCCCTTGCCAACCCTTGGTGGCCGTGCTCATGTCCGAACCCGGGTCACCAGCGTGGCTCGGGGCGCCACTGGGCCAGCTGAGTTTTTGACATCTTTAAATAACTTTTAAAAAATGCATATGCAGCCCAATGGTGAGGAGGGCTGAGGCCCTGGACACCTTACCACCATCCATGCAGGTGAACAGGTTTGGGAAGGGACAAGAGTCCCTCAGGGGCTGGCCAGGGGAAGGAGGATTGAGTGCCCCAAGGATAGCTCTCCTCCCTCAGGGAGGGAGGGAGGATACTGAGCCCCTGCTACTTGCCTTCTAGCCAGTGGAGGCTGGGCAGCAGCACAGCAGGACCAGCAGTAATTGTCAAGAGGTGTGATGCGCAATCCGCATGTTGTTCAAGATGCATGCATGTGGTTGTGTCATACGCAGTTCTTGGTGGGCAAAACATGGAGGAAACCACCCTGGCTCACTCAGCATACCCTGCAGGCCCCACATAACCCTACATGACAGGTCACCTGCCAAACATGGCTCAGTATAAGTGGTGGTTAACCCATAAGTCTAAGACATGGGTCAGTGGTGGGGCTTGGGGGATACCACCGGGACCAGAGGAGGCCAGGAGACAAACAGGAATAACAAAAAAATGCAAGCAACCTAATCACAGAAGCAGCTGCTGAGTCCCTGACAGGAAGTACTTCTTCTTCCCTGACCCTGCATATCATCACAGGAAGAGCTGCGAGTCATGGGAGCCGATTTTTATTTGTGATTGGCACAGTAGTGACACTTGGGGCATTTTAACCCCAACAGCTAATACTTTTACCCCTAAGGGTCTCACAGTTGAAGTGACAGCTGGAGTGAGGAGCCACAAAGTGAGCCAGAGCTCTCAGTAATAATACTGCTGTTATAGTAAATGTTCTGTGCAGGTCCCTTCTCCAGGTGTGACATCACCAGCATCTTCCTGGAGCTGCAGTTCACAAGGCAACCACCAGGATACTGCACAGACTGCTAAAAATGTAAAGTTATTTTCTAGCACCAGATCATGGGCTTGATGGGGACTCTTATAGAAGGTAATGTTAAGTATTTTACCTATATTGCTTGCTTTAGGAGTTCCCCAGACAAAGCTAAGAATAACACTTTAAATCCACAGGTACACCAAGCCTTAACAGACCTACTTCATTTGGATGCAGTAGGTCTGTTAAAGCTTGGTGTCATTATTATTTCTAGTAGCAGGTGAGAGGGAGGAAGGAAGACAGGCACCATATGACTCATCATCCACCTTAGTCAGTAGCAACACAATGTGTTCTCTTCAACACGTACAGACAATAAGACAAAGAACAGACAGCTATACATCTGTATTATACATCATTGACAGAGTTACTATTTCCCAAAAATAGTGAGAAGGAGTTACAGCTATAGATCTTACATAACCAGTATGGTAACTGTACTGTTGAAACAGTCTACTGCTAGAAACGAACGGACTGTAAAATGTCTAATAAAATCAGTGAACCGTATCCCAATAATGTTACTGTAAACATGAGTTTTCTTTTCATGAATGTGTAATAAAACCAGTACAGTCTATACTTCTAGTGTCATGTCTATTCCTTAAACAAACTCTGGTCACAGCCAAAATAGCTGCTAGTGCTTTAGCCTGAAAAAAGATAATCAACGCAGTGCATGGGCCCAACAGAGCTCGACACACACATCCACCACTTATGAGGGAAAGCTCTCCAGCTCACCACAAGGTGATGTCTGTGAACCAGAACACTGCTGTGTCCCTCTCCAGGCTGGAGCCAGTGCCGCTCACCATAACGCCTTCCCCCCAGCCTCAGCCCACTCAGCCAGCTCACTGAGCTCACATCTGCACTCAGGTCACTGGCACAGGAAGACATCGTGGTCCCCACTGGGACAACTGCCACACTTGCAAACAATATCACTGCATACATTTTTTTTGGGGGGGGCACATTTTGACCCCAAAATTTTCAACATAACCTTTTTAATAAAATCCCTGATTTAGAGGCAGCTATAATAGAGGGAGGGTTAGACTTAGTGGCCAACTCAGAAATCTGGTGCAAGGAACACCAGGACTGGGACTTGGTCATCCCGGGGTTTTCCATGTTCAGGCATGACAGGGTTGGAAAAATAGGGGGTGGGGTGGCACTCTATGTTAAGGACTCCACTAAGGCTACTGAGGTACTGGATGAAGGGGGACAGGAGGTACTGTGGGTTAATTTAGAAAAGAGGAAGGGGATAGTTTTGAGATTAGGGGTGATATACAGGCCCCCTATACAGAGCGAGGAGATGGACATGAACCTGCTACAGGACATATACAAGATGGCAAGCAAGGGTGAGTTGCTGCTGATGGGGGATTTCAACCTACCAGATGAGGATTGGGGTCACCCAGCAGTGGCAACCCCTAAGAGTAGGGACTTCTTGGACTCACTTCTGGGAGTGGGCCTCAGTAAACTGGTGAAGGAATGAATTAGGGGGACAGCTGTACTGAATCTAGTCCTCACAAATGGGGACAATATTGATAGGGTGGAAGTGAAAGAACCCTTGGAAACCAATGATCATAGAGCAGTGATTTTTGAGATAAAAACCAAATTAGAGAAATGCCATAGAAGAACAAGGGTTCTGGATTTCCGGGGAGCTGACTCTGGAAAGATGAAGCAGATCCTGAGGGACACCCTAGCTAGGATGGTGGAACGCATGGGGGGTGGAAGAGAAATGTAGAGGGATAAGGGAGGCTATTGAAATGGCTACTAGGATGGGAGTCAGGCATGTCAGGAAAAGCAGGAGGAGAAGGAGGCCTATGTGGTTTATGAGGGAAGTAATGGAAAAGGTGAGGGCCAAGAAAAGGGCATTCTTGAAATTCAAAAAAACCCAGAGGGAAGAGGACAGGGATCATTACAAGGCTGTACAGAAGGAGGTGGGCAAAGTAGTGAGGAAGTCTAAAGCACTGATGGAATTAAATATTGCCAAGTACAATAAAGGATGGGGCAAGGCATTCTATCGATACATAGGAGAGAGGAGGAAAACCAAAGCTGGGATAATAAGACTGAGAGGGAAGGCGGGGGAGGGGGATGTGTAGAGGAGGATGATAGGTTCATAGGTTCATAGATGGAATACAAGTTATGTAGGCCATTGGCCTTTTGTAAACTTGCCACCATTCAGTGTTTTAATGGTGGAAGGAGAATTTTTTGTTAACCATATATTTATCAAGTTTCCTTTTGAATGTATTCATATTTTGACTCTCAACTATAGTCTTAGGTAGAGTATTACAGGTTGTAATTATTCTTTGACTGTACCACTGACTTCTTTTGATAGTTTTGTTTGTTTCACCAGTCAATTTAAGGTTACGTGATCTGGTGCTATTATTGATTTTATGTCTTATCAGACCAATTGTTTCTAGAGTAAAGTCTTCCTGGATCACTCTAAAGGTTAGACATAGGTCACCCCTGAGTCTTCTATAATCCATAGAGAATAAACGTAGTCTCTTCAGTCTCTCACTGTAGTCAAGGTGGCACATATTTTTAACTTTTTTAATTTCCCTTCATTGAACCCTTTCTATCTTTTTTTTTCCTTCTATCATATACGGGGCACAGAAGGGGGAACAATATTCTAAAGGTGGCCTGCTCAAACTAGAATATAGGGGGATAAAGACCTTGGGCTCTCTACTTTTTATGTTCTTAAAAATACAACCTAAAATTTGTTGACATTTTTTCACTGTGTTGTTTGTATGTTTATTAAATGTTAGATCTTGTGTAATGTTTACTCCTAGGTATTTTTCATCAGTAGTTTCTTCTAAACTATATTATTTAAAGGGGAAGTAAACACTGTAGGATGCACTCAAATTGTGAATGCACATGACAAGATCTTTCAAATGAGGTATCGGGCTTGCCAATAGGTGTCAGGAGTTCTGAGATATGAATATCTAAATAATCTGTAAATCAAAATAAGGCAGCAGCCATTACACATAATTTTTATTTTATTTATTTTTATTTATTTATTTCAGTCTTGGAATTAATACCTTTGAGCCAAAGGCTTTTTAACATGGGCTCCACGTCATCACAAAGAACAGAACAAACAGTATAGTGAGAAAATACATAATGATCCTAGGAGTAAAGGAAACAATAAAATAAGCACATATGGATTTAAGTTACAAAAACAGGTATTTTGCAGACATAGAGCAGCTAGGAGTAAGTTTAACTAGCAAGGCAGGGAATTAGGGTTGGGATCCTGCTACAGGACAAAAAAGATGCAGCCAAATGGCATTGTCAGAGACTAAATGAGGGAAAGACAACAACTAAAGACATGGTCTTACAGGATAGACAGAAGCTAAGGGCTAGGGCCTAACATTGTTCCAGAGTAGGGATACAGCCCAAAGGCATTGTCTTAGTGAGGGGGGGTGTTGCCAGGAGGGGAACATTAGCAGACAAACGTGGACTGTGTCATTCAGTTTAAGAGTGCACTCCAGTGGGGTAATCAGTGCAGGAACTGATGATGCCCTCTATGGAGCAGCAAGCATAGTTTGATGCTGGCACTGGTTAATGGGGACCTCAGGAAGGCAGGTAAGTTATAGGATACTAGCAAGGGTAGGATGGTAGGGTGGAGGAAGGGTGGAATACGTTGTGAGTGAAGGAGAGGAAACAGGCCCAAGCTGTTTTATGTGCAGCAGTCACAGGAGGCATTGGCAACTAGTGCTTGGTGAAGTTTCTTTTTGAAGGAGCCCAGTGTTTGGTGTTTGGTAACATCATAGTGGAGTGAATTATACCACAGTGGTGCTCTGCATGCAAATAGCCATTGCCCTTGGGTGGTACATCAGTGAGGCACTATGAATGCATGGTTCAAGGTGCGTTTAGTATGCCAGGTGTGGTTTGGTGACCTAAACATTGACTGTACACCAGGCGGCAAGAGACCGAGGGAGGTCTTTTTCGCTATTAGGCATGACTGATAGGATAGTCTGCCTTTGAGCTGAAGCCAGTTTGCTTGTTCGTATAAGTCACATGTGTGTGTCGGGTGGGTGGCCCCAGTCAGAAGACAGCAGGCCTCGTTAAGGGCAGTGGTGACATGGCACAGGGCAGTGTCAGAGGCAAATCCATAGATCACAAGCCCATAATCGATTACTGAGACTATTGAACTATGTATAGCAAGCTTGAGGGCATCCAGGGTAAGGCAGTGTATATGTTTGTATAGTAGCCCAATACGGGTGCTCACTGTTTTGGTAACATGGTCAATATGGCTGGAGAATGACAGAGTGCTATCAATTGTCACTCCTAAATACTTGAAAAGTCAAGTCTGTTCTAGGATAATGCCTCAGCTATTTCTGATTTCCATTTGGTGAGAGCGGAACCTGTTTTGTGCGCTGTGAAACAACATTGTTTTTGTTTTTGTGTTGTTAAGGACTAGCTTCTGTGAGTGGAACCAGTCCTCAGCGTTGGTGAAGCTAGTCTGCAATTGATTAGCCAGGAGTGTGGGATCAGTATTACTTGAGTTAAGAACTGTGTCGTCTGCGTAGAGTAGGATCTGACCATGACAGGAGGCGGGGAGCTGATTCAGGAATATGGTGAAAAGTAGTGGGCCCAGGATAGACCCTTGTGGGACACCTGAACAAACAGGTTGTTTTGTGGAGAATGTATCACTAATCCTGACTTGTTGAGTGTGTCCACGGAGGCAGCTGTTGAACCAGTTGGCGGTGTCCATGGATAAACCTAGATCAGATAATTGTTTGATAACTAGGGAGTGATTTACAGTATCAAATAGCTTGGAAAGGTCAATGAACATTGCTCCAACTAACTGACCTCGATCCAAGGCACAATGTACAGTATATAGTTTGAAAATTTGAGCAGGACAGTAGTAGTGCTGTGCCCTTTGCAAAATCCATGTTGCTGACTACAGTGAAGATTATACTTCTCCATGTATTCTACCAATTGATCAGACACGATTCACTCTAACACTTTGGATACTGGTGGGAGGACTGATATGGGCCTTTAGTTCGCATGCAATGCCCTGTCCCCAGACTTGTGTACTAGTGTAACTAAGGCAGCTTTCCATTTTTGTGGGAATTGGGAGAGCATGAGGGATCAGTTAAGGATCTTTGTCAAGTGGGACAGTACCTCATCAATGGTGAGGACGATGAATCCCCACTTAGCCTAGTTTTCTCAAGTACTTTGAGAATGTATTTCTTCGCTTTTTCTTTGCTCACCACTTTAAAGTGGAATGGTGGGGGTGACCTCGTATTTTCTGATGACTGCGAACTGCAGGAAGAGGGGGTGGGGTCAAAGAAGTTATGGGGTAGAACATGACCAAGGTCTGTAAAACTTCATTGAAAGTGTCAGCTATGGTTTGAGGATCAACGGTTGCAGTGCCATTTATGTTGAGCATGAATGGGGTCTCTTTGGGGACCTTCCCTGTCACCTCAGAGATGTTCCAAAATTGTCATCCATCTTTCCAGGAATTGGTTAAGGCTTCCTTATAGTATTTTGCTTTTTTGGCTCAAATTGCTCTTGTGCAGTCATTCCTTGCTGTTTTGTATGCCTGTATATCCACTTGGTTGCCAGTGGCCCTGGCTCGGTACCAGAGGTGAGTACGGGATTTCGTTTGCTCGAGTAGGTCATGTGTAATCCAGGGACTACTGTAACCCTTGATCTTTCTTGTTTTGTGAGGTGCATGGAGATCGCATGCTGTGCTGAAGGTAGTAAGAGCTTGCTAAGCTCAGTGTGGACAAGGCAAAAGGACCTGATGGCATACATTCCAGGGTACTAAAGGAGCTAAGGGTGGAACTAGCAGAGCGATTATCAGAACTGTTTAGTGAGCCTCTGAGCACAGGAGAGGTTCCAGAAGACTGGAGAAGGGCTCATGTGATCCCGCTCTACAACAGTGGTAGCAGGGAGGAGGCAGGGAACTACAGACCAGTCAGTCTTACCTCAGTAGTGGGCAAGATTATGGAGGCACTCCTTTAGGAAAGGATAGTGCAACACCTGGAATCCATAGGAGCACAGGATCCAAGACAGCATGGGTTTACAACAGGAAAGTCCTGTCATACTAATCTCATAGATTTCTTTGACTGGGTAACCAGAGTGGTGGATCAAGGGGGTGCAGTTGATGTCGCCTACCTTGACTTCAACAAAGCTTTTGATACTGTTCCACACAGAATAATAATAAAAATAAACTGTATTTTTTAAGCGCCTTTCAAAATATCAAGGTGCTTTACAATAATAAAAACATAATTCCATAAAAGAATGAACACAATAATAAATAACACAACAGCTCCAAACACCAAGGAGTCACTGATAGGCCTGATACCACAAAAAAGTTTTAAGCGCTTGTTTAAATCCCTCCAAGGTTGCGCACTCCCAAAGCTGACGGGATAGAGAATTCCAGAGGGTAGGGGCCACAAACATAAATGCACGGGACCCAGAAGATTTCAAGGTCACCCTTGGAACCTCCAGCAACCCCTCTTCAGATGAACGGAGCTGTCACACAGGGCTGTAGGGAATTAGAAGCTCTTTCAAGTAGTCAGGACCAAGTCCGTATAGGGCTTTATAAGTCAGTAAAACAACTATAAAGTTAATCTGCCACTAAATCGGCATCCAGTGCAGATCGCGCAGCACCGGGGTAATATGCGAAGCCCGAGATGACCCCGTCAACAATCATGCTGTGTGTTCTGTGCTAGCTGCAGGCAGCATATATCAACCCCATGAAGCCCTAAGTAAAGGGAGTTGCAGTAGTTAAGGCACGAGGTCACAAAGGCGTGGACCAACACAGGCAGATCGCTGGACGGAACAAGGTGCCTGACCCTGGCAATGTTCCTAAGATGATAAAAGGCAGACTTGATGACTGCCGACACCTGAGATCGAAGGGTCAGCCTATCATCAAGCACCACTCCCAGGTCATGCACCCATTCAGAGGTAAGAATCTGGGAGCCCCCCAGAAAAAGTCCAGAGGGCTGACCAGCCCTCAACCTCTCTATCCGGCGACCTGGATCCACAACCATCACCTCAGTCTTTCCCGTGTTCAACTTTAGCCAGCTCAGATTCATCCAATCCTGGATTTCGGCAGGGCAGTTATCAAATACTGAGAGAGCACTATCCTGGTCAGGTGCCAAAGACAGGTAGAGCTGGGTATTATCAGCATAGCAGTGAAACCTCAGCCCATACCATCTTACAATGTCTCGAAGGGGCAGCATATACACTGCAAATAACATGGGGACAGCACCGAGCCCTGAGGAACCCCACATGACAGAGGGATTGAGTCTGAAGAAAAATATCCCTGACACAACTCTCTCTGTTCTGCCTTTGAGGAAAGATGTAAACCACCTGAGGACCATACATGTCAGGCCACAGATGAACCTCAGGTGCTCGAGCAGCACCCCATGTTCCACAGTGTCAAAGGCTGAAGAGAGATCAAGGAGCACCAGAATGGAACGGTTTCTCCGATCTCTCGCCATCAGGAGATCATTGAGCACCTGAACCAGTGCAGTCTCAGTACTATGCCTCTTTCAAAAACTGGGCTGGAGAGGTTCATAGATATAATGGATGGTCAAGTGGTTCTCCAGTTGAATCGTCACTACTTTCTTAATAACCTTCCCTATAAAGGGAAGGTTTCCAGATAGGTCTGTAGTTTGCTAGAATGTCCGGGTCCAAAGAAGCTTTCTTCAGAAGGGGTGTTACCACTGCCTCCTTCAGGGAGCTTGGAAACTCACCTGATTCCAAGGAGCACTGGACTATCTGAGCCAGGACCAGGCCAATGAAATCACAGAATGTAGGGCATATACCCTGGACAATCCGCATAATATCCCCGAACCCCCGGCAGGTCAAAGGTACTCCAGAAGATACGAGGTGCAGTGACCGAGCACTGACCAACAGCATCCCCCACAGAATGATTCAGGAGGATCTCTGACCTGATGTCGGCCACCTTATTTGCAAAAAATAAAGCAAACTCATCGCATTCCATTTGCGAAAAAGCTCTTCGGAGCTACAGACAGGCTGGGTTGTACAACCTGTCCACAGTTCAGAAGAGCTGAACAGGTTGATTCTGAGTGACAGCAGTCTCTCTGGACAGGAACTCTGCCTTCTTACGGGGAGATTGCTGATTGGTAGGCCTGGTAATGCTCTACCAATCTAAGGAGATCAGCCTCCAGGGTGGATTTCCACCAGCAACATTCTAACCTTCATCCTAATCACTGCAACTCCCTCAAAGACCCCTCAAACCAAGGGGCCCAAGGGTGAAATGGGAGAGGATGAACATGGACAGGAGCCATCGGGTCCAGGGCCGAGGACATGACCTTATTATAGGCTATGACCAAGGACTCTGGACTCGAGCTGGCAACAGGAAACTCTAAGAGGTCATTCACCGCTGCTAGGCCTTTAGGGCTCATGTCCTGTAAAGGGCAGTAACTGACCACCTCCACAGGGGCAGATCTACAAAGGGGGGCGCAAAAGTTAAACCTCACAGTGTAGTGATTAGACCAACCAACAGGTTCCACCCGCAAATCAGAGGCCTCAATCCCTAGGAGGAACACCAAATCCAAAGAATAACCATGACTATGGGTAGCAGAGGTAACAATCTGTGTGAAGCCCAGTGATGTCATCGACTCGAGGAAGTGCTGTCCAAAAGGCGAGAGTTCGTTGTCGACCCAGGCATTGAAGTCACCCAGAACCATCAGTCTGGTTGACTCCAACGCCATGTTGACGATGAAGTCTGCCATTTCCTACAGGAATCGCTTTTCGTCCCCGGGTGGACGACAGATGAGAGCTATCCTACAACCCACACCTGCTACCACAGTACATTCAAAGGATTAGGCCTCCTCTACTGGTACACCTGTGAGGCCCAACTCGGTCTTGAAACAGACCCCCCCCGGCGGTCCTATCTCGGGCGGTGTATCACCGAGTACCCGGCTGGAATTGCCGCTTCTAATGAAGGGCCAGCATTTTCATCCAGCCAGGTCAGGGTGATGCATGCCAGATCAGTTGTTCCAACAAGATCCACAATAATTGCAGTTTTGTTCTTAATAGATCTGGTATTGCACAACACCACTCGAGTTGGACGGGATTCACAAGCCGTCTCTGCTACCTGCCATCAAAAGAAGTGGTGCCCTTGGGTATGGGGACTAGACATGGAACACCACATTCAAGGCTCCATTTCGCTGCAGGGCGTATTCTAAACCTAACCACCCCTATGTGAGAGAACCGCTCATTCATCCTCCAATGTCCACACCCCACATCCCCACCACCACCACCACCCCTCCTACGTGGAATACCCACCGCACAACAGCACTGGTAGATAGAAAAAGTCAGAGGTGGGGGAGGAATGGGTGGAGTGCATGGAGAGCGAAGGATGAATAGCACACGACTGGGGTAGAGAACAAACACATTCCACAGGCTGATTAACCACCAGAACTCAATAAATAAGAACCCACAATAACAAAGTGAAGATTGATTAATAAGATGGGTAGGTTCAGGGTGGGTCAGAAGCTGGTCAACTGGGTGGCAAACTGGTTGGAGGGGAGAAAACAGAGAGCGATGGTAAATGGTATACAGTCAGAAGAGATGCAAGCCAGAAGTGGGGTACCTCAGGGATTAGTCCTGGGGCCAGTTCTCTTCAATATCTTCATCAGTGACATTGCAGATGGACTGGAGTGTAGGGTTTGTCTGTTTGCAGATGACACCAAGATCTGCAACAGAGTAGAAGATCCAAATGGGATAGGCAGAATGAGAAGAGATCTAGATAAACTGGCAAAATGGTTGAAAGAGTGGCAACTGGGGTTTAACACAAAGAAGTACAAGATCATGCACCTAGGGAAGAGAAACCCTGAAGTCACCTGTAAGTTGGGAGGAGAGCTGCTGGCAATCACAAGGGAAGACAGAGACTTGGGCATCATCATCATCACAGATGAACTGGTGTTCTCATCACAGATGATCTGAAATCATTCAAGCAGACCACTAAAGCTGTAGGTAAGGCTAGAAGGATGTTGGGGTGTATTAATAGTGATATCACAAGTCATAAGAGGGAGATAATAATCCCTCTTTACAAGACATGGGTTAGGCCCCATCTGGAGTACTGCATGCAGTACTGGAGGCAGCATCTGCACAAGGACATTAACAAAATGGTGGCAGTCCAGAGAAGGGCAACCAAAATGGTGCAGGGACTGCATCAGAACACATATGAGGACAGATTAATGGAGCTCAATATGTATACCATATGGCAAAGGAGGGAGAGAGGTGATATGATCGAAACATTCAAACATCTTAAGGGCATTAACAAGGTGAAAGAGTCTAACATGTTTCAATATAAGAAAAATAGCAGGACAAGAGGACACAGCATGAGATTTGATGGAGGCTGATTAAGGGGTAATGTGAGGAAGTTCTTTTTCAAAGAATGGGTGGTGGATGCATGGAAATGCCTATCTCAGGAAGTTGTGGATATGAATACAGTGCAGGGCTTCAAACAGGCATGGGATAGGCATAAGGGAGCAATACAGATGAGTATGAATAGATAGGCCATTGACAGAGTAAAGATCTATGGCAAATTCATAAGGTAGAAAAAATGGGCAGACTGGATGGGCCTTGCAGTCCTTATCTGCCATCAACTTCTATGTTTCTATGTAATAAAGTAATCCAAAGCTGTATCACTGTCTGGGGCCATGTTGATTTGCGACCAGTCCACCTGTCAGAGCTGTGTCTTTAGAGGTTCTAGGTGCCCTCTGATGAGCACCCTGCTGTTAATGGTCTGAGCTGGAGGTCTGATGTACTTGTTAGACCAGGTACATAGGACAGGCGAGTGATTGCTAATTGAATCTGGTAAGACTTCAGTGGGGGTAATATGATTTGCTCTGTTGACGACTACCCAGTCCAGCAGAGTACTGGTCCCAGATTTGTAGTTCACCCTAGTGGCTGACTGTACCAGCTGTGTAAAATTAGCAGTTGTTAAAGCATTCTTATAATGGCTTACACTGTTAGAGAACCAGCTGATGTTGAAATCACGAGTAGTATGGTTTCCGACTTTTTTTTTATTTAGTTGTTTAACCAGCAGTAGCACACTAAGCTGAAAGCTTTTTTACAGGAGCGACCTGGGAGCACAGGGAAGTTAAGTGACTTGCTTAGGGTCACACAGTATGCAAGTGGAAGCTGTGGGATTCAAACCCAGGTCTAGTCTGCTAGATGTCACCAGATTTGCAGCTCAGAGCCTTAAACCACTGTGCTAGACTTGTGACCTAGGTCTATGATATAGTCAAAGAGGGGGATTAGGTCCACAGTTGTTAAATTTGGTGAGATATAAATTGATGCCACTGTTAATATTTTGTTGTGTGCACCACGCATTATTCTGGTGGCAAGGATCTGTGCATCAACCCTGGGCTCAGGGAGTGTAAGGACTTGACCATGAGAGGTTGTTTGATATATAGGGCACATCCACCTCCCCTTTTGGAGATTCTGTCCTTCCTAAAAACAGTATAGCCCTGCATTGCAATGGCAGTGTCATGGATATCAGGTTTCAACCAGGTCTCTTGTACTGCTATGACACTGGGGTGGTGTAAGTTAGCCCATGCAGTAAGAGCATCTAATTTGTGGAGGAGGCTGCATATGTTAATGCTGGCTAGAGATAGGGCACCAGATTTGACACAGCCCAGGGAGGTTGAAGGGGCTGAGCCTGGATTCAGATGAATGTTGCCTGAGATGAGCAGTAGTAGTAGGTATTACAGGCAGTTTTTTAGGTGTCTGCTATGAAGTAGGTTGAGTTTTCTGCTTGTGCGAGTCTGCTGAGTCTTACAGTGTGCACAGTAGAGGCTGAAAAAAAGAGGTGGCTGGAGGTAGAAGGTGGGGGGACTCCTCCAGATGCTCCCAGATTTGTAGATAGACTGCACATTTAGGTGGCTGAATTTAGAGCTGATACTTGTAGTTGTAGTTCCATATACATATAGCTGATTCTTGTTTTTGAGAAATAGGGGGTGGTGAGTGTTAGCTTCAGTGCCCGTACCTGTAGGGTGAGTTATGGTAAGTAGGGAGAGTTAGATGAGCACAGTGATAACTGTAGTCAATATGTCTGAAGGGAGGGGCTAATAGTGGAGTTTATTCTAATGGAGAGGTAAAGAAATCCTGTTATTGTGGATCTAGGTATTACCCCTTTAAGAGCATAGCTGTAGCTGTTAGGTGCTTCCTCTTTAAGAGGGAAGGTGGATTGTAACCAAGTAGGAGGTGGGTGGGTCTCTCAGCTCTGGTAGTGTATTTAATAAAGGAAGGAGGTGGGGGAGGGGGCAGGCTGAAAAATCACTAAGAAACCAGTTCAGGGTAGGAAAATGCTGAAAACAGTGCAGCAAAAGATACAAGTCAGGCTGAGATTCAAGTCAGGCTGTGCAGCCCTGAAGACTAAGCAGCTGACAAGAAAAACAAGCAAGTAGCAGAGCTGCACTGTGCCACTCACAGAACTGTGTAACTGTACGAACTATGAAGCAAAAAGATCAGGGCTTCACTACGCAGCTGCTAAAAGAAGAAAAGTAAGATCAAGGTTTCTCTGCAGTCTTATGTCCTAGTCCAATGATTTCAGCACTGGCTGCAGTGTTGGGCAGGAAATCAATGTCAGTGCTCTGGGGACATCTGGAACCATTCAGATCCCACAGCGATGGGTGCCAGGTATTCAATTAGAAAAGGAAGGAAGGAAAGCTCCAAAATCCATTTTCCCTTGTTCTGGGTCAGGGACCAGCCATTACCTTGCGAGCCAAGGAGGAGAGCGGGCAGCAGGCACCTTAAACAGAAAGTGATATCACTGAGGGGCAAGTTGTAATTAACAACATACAGCTTTCCACTCAGTGACATCATTTCCTGTTTTAAGATTACATGAAATGGCTACTGCCTTGCTTTTGATTTGCAGTTGATTTAGATATTCATATCTCAAGACTCCTGACACCTACTGATAAGCCCGATACCTTGTTTGAAAGATCTTTTCATGGGCTTTCACAATTTGAGTGACTCCTGCAATGTTTTCTTCCCCGTTAATTTATACGAGTGCCCAGGATTATTATGACCCAAATGTATCAGGATGCTAATATGTTAAATAAATACTTCAGCTCAGTTTTTGCCAAGGAGGAGGTGTACATGGGACTGAAACTGGAGGATGGTGGTTAGGGGGTATACACCACTCTCTTCATGAAAGATAGCATCATGAATGAGCTACAGAGGCTTAGGGCAGACAAGGCAATTAGATCAGATGCAGTGCACCTAAGAGTACTGGAGGAACTCAGAGAGGAATTGTCGGCACCTCTGGCAGAGCTGTTTATCCTATTGCTGGAAATAGGGGCAGTCCCAGAGGATTGGAAAAGAGCAAATGTGGTTCTGCTACATGGGGGGGGCGCAGGGAAGAGGTGGGTAACTATAGGCCTGTAAACCTGACGTTAGTGGTGGGGAAGATAATGGAGTCACTCTTAAAGGATCGTATAATAAACTATCTTGAGGGGAGAGGGTTGGTTGACCCCAGGCAGGATGGATTTGTCAGAGGGAGATCCTGCCAAACAAACTTAATAGATTTTTTTAACTGAGTGCAGGGTGGTAGACCATGAAGTAGCAGTGGAGTGGCCTATCTGGACTTCAGGAAGGCTTTTGACATTGTTCCTCATAAAAGGCTTTGAACAAACTGGGCAGTCTTGGGGTGGGACCAGAAATAGTTAAGCAGGTCGAAAATTGGCTACCAGAAGGACCCAGAAGGTGATGGTTAATGAGGTATTCTCTAGTGAAGGGAGGGTGACAAGTGGGGTACCTCAGGGACTGGTCTTGGGCCCAGTGCTATTCAATGTCTTCATTGGAGACACTGCAGTAGAGCTGGCAGGGAAGATGTGCTTGTTCATGGATGATATGAAGATTTATAACAGGGTGGATACACCAGAGGGTGTTGGCAGGATGATGAAGGACCTTAAAGTGCTGGAGCAGTGGTCCAAGAAGTGGGGACTGTGGTTCAACAAGGAGAAGTGACAGCTGACACTGTCTCTGGTTTTAAGCCTGCATGGGACATACACAAGAGGATCCTGAGGTGGTGGGGGGTGGACTTAACTGGTGGAGGTCAGGGGGAAGCAAGACAACATTCAGAGGGGGGCAAGGGGATACTCAATTGATAGAAGTATCTTAGGGCAGACTAGGTGGGCCATATCAGTCCTTATCTGCCAGCAATTGTATGTATGTATGTATGTATATATATTAGCCCGCCCCTTCTGAATACGAGAGGTGTAATTTATAAAATACTGTAAAAAATTTAATTTCACACTACTGGTGCTAAAACACATTTTGACCAGGATTTGAAAAATGACAGCCATCATGGTCATGAGGTGGTGTGAGAAAATGGCTATGTTGAATTTTTTTTAATTTAATAATCTTTATTGAAAGTGATGATGAAGTGCAAAAAATACAACTAACAAACAAGAACCAATAAACAGGAACTACAGCACAAATAAAACTTATGAACAAAAAAAAAAAACAAGCGAACAACAATAACACCCACCTAGCACCCATCCTTTCACCCATACTCCAGAGCGTGAAGAAAAAAGGAGATTCACAAAAGATAATAAATGAAGATAACAGAAATCCAATGTGCAATATAAGGAGGAGAAAATGAACCCAGACCTCCACCCAAAAGAGAAGCAAAAGGCAAGGTAGCCCTCAATTCAAGCATTTAACAACAATAAAGTATACAAAGGTTCCTCTTTCGTTTGAGATGCTGTCACGTGGTCCATCATACTGGCAATCATTTTCTCCACTTGAAGAGCAAACAAAATGTCTTTATACCACTCTGTCCTCATACCAAAGTCTCAAAATAATTTTTTTGGCACAAGCGGAACTTAAGGCCATGTGATGTTTTTGCATCCCTAGCAATTTATTCTTGTATACATCCAGTAGGCATATATCTGGAGAGAACACATGGGCTATATTGAAAATTTGCTGGCAAAATACTTAAAATTATCAACGTTATGAATGAAAGTTGAAACATTACAACGTACCTTCATAACGTTGTTTTTTTTTTATATTTTGACCCCAGATTTTCAACATTGTCTTCTTACGACAACACCTCATAAAACCGGTAGGTGAAAATTTTCAAATCCCTGTTGAAATGTAATTTCACACCACAAGTGCGAAAACACATTTTGGCCAGGATTTGAGGAGGTGTAAAAAAATGGCTATGTTGAAAATTTGCTGTCAAAATACTAAAAATTACCAAAGCTATGTAGGAGCATTGAAACATTACAACTTACCTTCATAGCTTTACTGTATTTTCAGTATTTTGACCTCAAATTTTCAACATAGTCTTCTTATGATCCCACATCATGAACCCTGTAGGTGGACATTTTCAAATTCTGTCCAAAAGGTAATTATAAGTCACAATTGTGAAAACACATTTCGGCCAGGATTTGAAAAATTATACCTGTCATATTCATGAGGTGGTGTGAAAAAATGTCTATGTTAAAAATGTGTTGTCAAAATATTGAAAATTACCAAAGTTATGAGTGAGTGTTGAAAAATGTCAAGGTACCTTCTTAATGTTCTTGTTTTTTCACATTTTGTTCCTAAATTTTCAACATAGTCTTCTAATGGCCCTACCTCATGAACCCTGTAGGTGTAATGTGTGAAATCCCACCACAAAGGTGATTTCATGAAGTGACTGCGAAGTCACCTTTCAAGCCATATTTGAAACATGTTACCTACCTTGTTCATGAGGTGGGGTCTCAAGGAGGCCATGTTGAAAATTTGGAGTACAAATATTAAAAAAATGACCAAGTTATGAGAAAAAGTTTCAAATGCATTGAAATATACTAACCACACTTACTTGATTTCCCAGTTCCAGGTCCCGCTTTCAAGAGTGAAGATGTGTCTCCAGTCCAGAAAGGATTATGGCTTTGGGGCCCCAGTAGATAAGTATAGGGTGGGGGGTGGTGGAGGGTGCTGAGTGGGGGGTTGGAACAGTGGCACAAAACAGCAAGGGACCATTTTCTTTATTTCAGGTTTAAAAAAACAAAACAAAAAAGATGTCTAGGGATGGTTTTCTTTTAGCAGGTACCTACCAACACTGGGGACTGGGTACCCCAGTGTCTGATTGATATTTGGGGGCACTGGGGGTGGGCACCAAAACTCTCTTGAAGAAGAAAAGAAGTGTGGGTGCCACGAACAGACTGAGAGCAAGAGAGGGAAGAGACAGAAGAAGTCCCTGATTGGAGAGCTGCAGAGGGGAAGGGGAGGGAGTGCGGAAAAGACTGAGAGAGAGTGAGAGACACACAGGCAAAGGAAGTGCCTGATCAGAGAGCTGCAGAGGGGGTGGGGAACAGACACACTGATTCGCACTCATGTGCTTCAATCACTGGGTGGAAAGTGAAGCAGACAAACTGCTATGTGTTCAATATCTGGTCACACCCTCAGACCTCCTTTTCTCTCTGCTCCTCGTTGCTATGTGTCAGCATACTGTACTATCACTATGCAGCCATAAAATCTACTCTATCCTCTAGTACTGCATCCAGCTAGGGAACAAACTCTAAATCTGTGTCTTAATGGTAAAGAGCCCCACAACACCAGAACGCTTCACGTTGTTGGGAGTGCCCCCCTTAAAGGTAACAGTATTCATTTGGGATATTGATTGTAAGTTGATAGTTTTCCAGTGATTGTTTCTAGGAAGGATTGCTAACCTTTTATTGCTGTTTTAGTAGCTTTTTCCATTTTTATAGATCCTTGCCTAGCCTGTCATATTAAAATTTTGTCCTCAGAGACCTGCACAGCTGGTGTGAGCAGATGTGCTTTCCAGTAGTTACATCTCTCCCATGATGCTTTCTTGAATACGCACTCATTTTGCAGCAGGAAGCTTGACAAATCAAGACATCTTACAGCTTGTCACCCTCCACCACAGAGGATTACTCTGAGTAAGTTTTATTTTTTTATGCATTGCTGAAGTAAACAATACCCGTCTCATAGTGACACAAGTTTCTATTTTACTTCTCACTGATGTGTCTACATAACGTCATTCATGCTTCTGTTATTCAAATATGAATATTCAGTGAGCAAGTGTGTTTACCTTATCTCAAGGGCTGCTTTTCAGCATTGCAATCTTGTCAGGAGAGTGGCTTCTAAACTGCAGAGTAAAGCATTTCAATGTATGCTGGTGTGCTGTATCATCCTACGGTCACCCTGGCTTTGGAGGGTGATCATCAGAACTGGATTCTTTCCGGAGGGTGAGTTGGGGGCTCACAACTGCCCCACTGTGGGGGGTAAGTCACAGGGGAAGAAGGTGATGGCCTCTCAGATGAAGCTGGGGGACAGACCGGAAGGTGGCCGGATACTCTGAGGATGCCTGGAAAAGAAGAGGTGTCGACCAGGAAGCCAGGGAAGAAAGAGAGTAAAAAAAAAAAAAATTAGCAATTAATAATGTACATGTGTGACATAATCAATTTTATATGAAAGTACAAAATGATCTTTGTTATGATTTTTTATGCTCATCCAGAGTGTCATGGGTTTGAATATGACACAGTATGAATACTCTGTTTTGTAGGTATAGAAGAAACCTGGGATGTACTGGCATGCAGTAGTTCAAGCGGTTTTTACTACTATTTTATGTTCTTCTCACTGAATAAGATAAGAGTACATACTCATAATCTCATATCAGAATGATTTACCAAAAGTCATATGACAAAAGCTATTATTTCTTAACTCTGCAAAAGCAATATCCCAGAGTTACTGTTTCCTAAGCCCGGCAATCTCATAGGTCCATAGCCCTGACCACTAATCTATGTTACAAAGCAAACTAACCTAGCTAAGCTGTATAATAATATTGGCATTCCTATTATAAAGCAGTTACCCCCTAACCTAGTAGTCTTAGTGACCTATAGTCTTGACAACTAAAATGTTTCATGAAGACCGGCCCGGTGGCGCTGAGGGTTGAGGCGCTGGACACCACGCTGGTGACCCAAGTTTAGGAACGAGCTCGGGTGCCGAGGGTCAGTAGGGGAGGGACTGGATGAGCACCAGCTGGGCGGTTCTCCTGTCCTGGGGGAAGGGCATTGAGGAGCTCGGTGCTCCGGCGGCCCCTGGTGGAGACTGGGGGGGTGCTGCAGTAGTGCGGGGCGGCACGTAATAGCGTGCCTGATGCTGGCAGGGTTGCCATGCGCCATAACGTCAGGGGGTGCACACGCAGGGATGGGGCGGGTGCAACAGAACATAGGAAAAACCCTGGTTCCAGGGGTAGGCGACGGCACCACTCCCCATGTCCATGACCGGGTCTGTCTTAGCAGGCCTTCATAGACCCTCTGCCCAGAGGCCCACATCCTCAGCTGGAGCCTACAAATTGAAGAGCACCCAAGGTAGGAGGGGCAGCCCCACCCCGGAGGAGTTAAGCTGGGGGTGCCAGTTGCGAGGTGGGGGCGGAGGAGAGGAAGGCTCAGTCAGGGAGACTTCAGGCAGAACAGGACAAGAGTGGATGCCTGAGAGAGGCTCCTGGATCCATGACCGGAGGGAAAAAGAATTGGGGAAAAAAAAATGTTGCATGAGAGACTATCAATGCATGAAGCAAGAGCTGAGTATATTCTTACCCTTTTGTGGCCCTGCCAGCAACCTGCAGCCAATACCTGCTTAAGACCAGTAGTAAGTAGCTGTCTTCCCATGAGTCTGCTCCTACAGTCCTGCAGGGTATCAAAAGTCTGAGTTTTTTATATTCTTTTTGTAGGCGCTTGCTTGAGGAAACAGCTACCACCTGGTTGTTGGGCTAAAATGTCTTGGGGGTTTTATATTCTTATTTGTAGGGGCTAAATGAAAAATTGTTGGAAGGTAAGCTATACTTTCCTTTGTTACTTTGTTGTATTGTGGTTTGATCAATAAAAGCTACTGTAGTCAGCTAGACTTCCTTTTGTTACCTTATCAGCTTCTATAAATTTAAGCTTACAATACTTAACATCGCTAAGTTTTACTCAAACCAAGGTTCATGTTAGCTGATATTTAGCCTGCAATGCTTAGCATTGCTGAGCATTGCTGAGGTCAAGATCCTTGGGGAAGACTTCCCTGGCATCAAGAGTAGGGAGGTGCAGGTTGGGGGTGCGTGGTTGTACCATTATGTTTTTTATTTGGCATCACAGCAAGATGAGTATTCTTTTCTGTGCACTGTAACCCATCATTTACAATTGTGGGTCATATATCTCTAGGGCACACCACAATCCTTACTCATGGGTTATGTCCACCTGATAGGCTAATTGATGAACATGTGACTTCCAACGAACTCTGAGTCTACCTAGGCTACTTATTCTCTCAGACTCCTCAGTTATTTAAGTGCATTAGAGTAGGCTGCAGCACACCCACCTAAGCTCCTGATCTACTGCTATGATTTTCATTAAATTAAGGTAAGATCCTCCCTTGGAAACATGGACCTTGCGTATCTACTTTTGCACTAACAACCTACAGTGAAGCTTTGCCATGCAACAGTTCTGGCAGTTTTAAAGTTCTAATCCTGTGCTTCCCCCAATTTTCTCTGGGGTTGCAGGCATGCACTGATAGCATCAGTTGCTGTACTGTGTGGATAGAATGCTTGATTATCAAATGTAACCATTTTATTTATTTAGTGATTCAGAAAAGACCTTTGAGCACAAGCTCTTTTACAAAGGTTCCCCATCATAGATCGCAAAACAAAGTACAATAGGAGAAAACAAAGGTACATCACAGTGAACGATACAGCTTGGATTCATAACTTACAGAATAATCCAAAACATAGGTACAAGTTAAAATAACAAGAAACACACTTTATGAGGGTGGAGGGGGGGGGAATAAGCAGCCACAAAATGCCTTGTCAGTAGTTCAGAGGGAATGGGATAGCTGGTAGTGGGATGAAGAAAGGAGGTATGAGAGAAAGGTAGGTACTGTGGTGGAGGTGAAGGTTGGGGGAAGAAGGGCGATGAGGTATAGGGAGAAATGGGGGGGTGAGTGGAGGCTGAGTGGATGAGACATGCTAGAGTAAATGGTGGAGTGTGAGGGGGCCTGGTCAGGCAGCCTGCATTAGTAGTGACTGTTAGGGAAACTCACGGGACTGGGAGTTGGTGAAGGGGGGAAGGTGGGGTGGCGGGTGCCAAAGGAGCATGACACAAACTGATTACTGAGGCAAGTCATGAGAAGAGACAGAGGGAGAGGGTACCTGAGGCCTGCCTATTGCTTGCTGGAGGGCAGAGAGAGGAGGGTGTGACTGGACTTAGGGGCAGGTGCACTCAGAGAGTGTTATTAGGTACTGCTTGAGGTCAGTTTTGAATTGGGCCAGGCAGTTGGTGACCAAGAGGTACCCAGGGAGTTCATTCATCCACAGTGGGGCACGTTGCCCAAGTGAGGTGCGATGGAAGGGAATAGCCAAGGCCCCTGTAGTCCTCCCTCTGGTGACCTGGAATGAGTTGGCTGCCTTGATCAAATTGCCTACATAAGGTGGTATTTTACCCAATAGAGCCTTCTTCCCTAGGATGCAAGTCTGGAATTTGACCCTGTTTCTTAATGACAGCCAGTTTGCTCATTCGTACAGAGTGCAGGTGTGAATGCCATGCTCAGCATCCATGGTGAGTCTGCAGGCTTTGTTGAGCAGTCTAAACCCTTAGGAGCACTGTATCTGTTGTCTCCCCATAGACCACTAGTCCATAGTCAATAGTAGATATAATGGAACTGTGGACTGAGAGGCTGAGGGCCCCCGGAGAGAGGTATTGCCTGCGCATGTACAGGACACCAATCTTGGTATTGACTGTCTTGACCAGAGTCAATATGGTGTGCAAACACGAGGGTATCATCTATTATGACCCCCAGATACTTGAACAAGTGGACTTGTTCCAGCGGCTCACTGCATGAGTTGGAGATGATGAGAGGGTGGTGCTTATTTTTGTTGTGGGGGCTGGACATGAGCATGGCCTTGGTCTTCTTGTAGTTTAGTAGCAACTTACGACTACAGAACCAGTCCTTGAGTTTGGAGAAGGAGTTCTGCAACTCAGATTGTAGGGCAGCCTGAGATGTGCTGCTGCTCAGGAGCACAGCATCATCTGCATATAGAATGAGTTTGTCGTCACAGGCTGTGGTAAGGTCATTTAAGAAGAGGCTGAAGAGTAGGGGCCCCAGTACTGATCCCTGGGGTACCCCTAATGATACCTCTTTTGTGCTGGATACTGTTTGCCCTATTTTGACACATTCATTTCTCCATATCAGGTAATCAGAGGAAACTATGCTAATAGAAAGACTATGATCTGCTTCTCAAGGAGTCATACCTCATTTACTCAATTCCTCATGTATGTAACCATTTTAAAATACTCACTTGAAAGACAGCTTACACAGCTTGCACTCGATCAGCATCACTCTTATGTCCCCCAGATTTGTTATTCAAGGCATTCTAGTGCTTCTGTGATTCCAGCCAATAGCCACGCTATAGCATGTTATAGCTGGTAGCTGGCTTTACCTGTCTCCATGCATACAAATTCAAGAAAGCACACTTATATGCTCATATGGCCCCTCTGTAGTGACCATACTGCAGTGATGCTGTCAGCCAGCTGCGACCGGTAACCTCTGTGAGCCCTTCATGTAGAGGCTCACAGCAATAGCACCGACCCTCCTTTGCATCTAAATACCCACATGAGGAGAGGTCCTGGGAATGATTACTTGCACTCAGACATGCTCACCACTGGTGACCTCTGTGAGTCTCTCATGCAGAGGCTCACAGAAGCAGCACTAACCCTCCTTCACCTCTAAATATTCACAGGAGAAGAGGTCATGAGGATGATCATAAGTTCAGTCAAACATTGTTCATCATGGCATCTCTCCCTACCAGTGACATCCTTGAAATCCTAAACACAGAGGGGACCGTACTCCTCTCCCCCCTAGAGCAGATCCAGCAAGAACACAAATACTGCTTCCATTCTGGCCCAGAAAATTCCTCGGCAGTACCGATCTTGGTGCTTCCACTTGGCTCCCTCCCAACAGGACATACAGGAGTGCAACCGATCAGTTCAAAATTATGTACACAGACAAGCATTAGGCACCATTGTGACCTCTCTGCAGTGGCCATATAACAGCACCACTGCAGCTTGGATGTCTTGAGGGATACTACGGGATGCTAGAAAGCCACATTGGAGTCGCAGTCAGTGACCTCTGGGAGCCCCTCATAGAGCGTCTCTCAGCAGCGACCCAAATCACACTAGGAAAAATTATTACACACCTTTTCTCAGTTGAAGGAATACATTTGTCCCAAAACTGACCTTATAATGCTAGAATGGGCTATAAACTGACTGACAGACACGAGATGGCACACATACCATTGGCCCCTAAGGGTATTGTCCCATCTTAGTTGGTCCTCATGTTCATTTTTCCCTGGCTGCACTTCAACGTATGTAGTATAGCCACTATACTCAAGGCCCACAAGGGCTTTGCTTATCATGGTCAGCCACCATGTTGTGTATATGAACATCTGACGCTTTGCTAGCCACCGCTGGGAGTTGCTACCAGGGACATCATTTACCAGGTGTACAGCCACACTCTGCAGTTACCTAAGGGCTTAGTCACAAACTATGCTGACATACTGATTCAGCCCAGCGATTCAGACCCAGTACTGGACTAATTTTAACTACAAGGTGTAGTGCACACAGTGTAGTGTGACGTCTGGGGCCCTATCACAGAAGAGGCTACCTACTACCTGACCCTGCATTTCTACACCCAGGTCTAGAGCAAAGCATCCTGATATGGCCTCACTGGTTCTCACATTATCCATCCCCACAGTAGCCAGTTCAGATTCAACTGGATGCCAGGGACAGATGACAATAGGACAGGTTGGGGCTTCTCTTAAGCAGCCAATTCTCCTTCCCATCTATGTACAGGCACTTGGTCTTAGCATCTGATATACTATTTACCACACCCAGTCAAACATCAAACTCAGCTCTCGCCTAGTCATCCCATAACTCCTGGAGTTTACGTTCCCACTGGGAGTCTAGCAGACTATCCACCTCTATTGTGCATCCGTTATATCTAGACAAAATACATGGACAGCCACCTCGGCAGCCTCACCATATTTACCCAACACTCCCTTGGAGATGGGGGCACAACAGTGCCTCCCCCAGCTGAGTATCACTTGCTTCTGGCATCTGCTACTCCATTATGCTGCACTCAGCTCACCTAGCATAGGTCACCAGGTAGTCCCCACTACCAACCTTGTACCACATAATGAGTACAGGAGAGTCTTTCTACTAAAGGCAGGTACTTGAGGCTACTCGAGTAGGCATTTTTTGCCTGCATGCTAAATTTTACAGTCTGTCTGCCCAAGTACCATAGTAAAGGGCGTGGACACTCAGTCAGTAATTATCCATTTTCTGTGGATCCCAGCATCTGTTCCAGACCGGCACATCACTTTTCCATCTTATTATGAGAATAAAGCAGTGGGTGTATGACTCTAGTCACTAACAAGCCTAATATCCCTGCCTTACTCAGGAAAGACTAGTTTTTTTGGTTGAGTATACAACTGAGCACAACCTGGTGGGTCCTTTTGTTTCAAATACTCAGAGTAACGGGGACCGTGGTGGCTCAGCCCATTGCATTTAGTTTCTTAAGCTTCTACAGCAACTGAATGTGGGATCAGGATGCAGCTTGTGCTCCCATAACCAGTACCATATTCATATGTACCACTGACAGCCTTATTGGTATGTTCTTGGAAAGTGTTAAAATACACCAATGGATGAAAATCTCCCCAAAGGACATCATGGTGTGGCATCTCTGGAAGCAACCCGACTAGGCATCCATGGACTTACTACCAGTACTAATAATGCTTTCACAGCAGACAGCCTCACATCCAATGAACAGCCTATGATAGGCACCTTCAGATGCCATCACTTCATACGGTAGCACTTCACCTCACCTATGGATGGGGGGACATGCTGTGCAACCATGCTATCGATAATATTGACTGGTGTCGACAGTCACCATCTTCCAGCCTCAACACTTCTCCTTTCCTTACAATAGTATACCAGTTGTCAATAATTAGCTTTCTTCAGCTACCATACCCCTCCCCCTCTGTTCAGGTGGTCTGATGAAGCTATAATCACCAATATACCAAACCTCATAAGCAAAGCAACTAGCTTTGTAATTTCCATGTAGGTCTGCCTAACCTCGTGAGGTGCCAAATTATGCACTAATAGGCCGGAGGGGCTCAACACATCATGGTTAATAAACAACCACATTCAATTCAAATGGACCTTGCCCCACTGGGACCAGGCAAGATAGCACATCACTCACACCTACAGCAGATAGTACCCTGAGAGGCCACTGCACAAACACTGCAAATGTGAAGTCACTGCATCTAAGTGAATAGTCCTCAGACTTTAATGGACTGACCACAGAAAAATGACATGCTAGGTTGGGTGCCAAGCAGTCAACAGGCACAATCAGCAAGGCCCATACTCTGCAAGATAGGTTCAAGCTGATCAGAAGATGACATTTTCTCTCAGTGCTGCTACCCCAACTTCAGACTGAGCAGCAGGCAATTGGGGGCCTAGACTGCCAGACCAGACACCATATCACACTTTATTTAGAGTACTACCCTCATTTCAGGGGTATGTATCACATTCTGCCAATAACATTACTCATAGGATGATGAAGGAACAAGTTACATTTATTAGTTCAAGGCAGGGCAGGGCTCGACTGCTCATAGCTCATACATGTAGTAACGAATTAGGGACAGCACATCAGTGTTCTCCCCTTTTACACACTCAAACACAGGTGCATAATCCACAAAGTGGTATCCCTATTATTTTCAATAGGCCACGAAAACTAAAGTGGAACCATTTTGAATAACACCAATGGGAACATAAGTCATGATGGACGCAGTCCACACTGCCCTGCCAGCCTCTACAGAGGGAAAAGTAGTGGAAGGCCAATTCACCATACCTCCAAGGCAACAGTCTCCATAGCATGACAGGTCACAAACTGAAGCACTGGGTTCCACTCTGATTCTCAAGACCAGTTCCAGCTTGCCCTGTACCTTACTTCCCATACTCATTTCACACTATCGGGCTCATTACACAAATCTCTCAGACACCTCATTATGGAACAGCCACAGGGACGAGCCCCACCCAGGGCACTAGTCACCTAGCTGACTTTATGAAGAACCCAATCACAGGTGCCAGGAGACACTCCTGTTATGAACAAGAGATATTTATGGAACACCATTAAAGCAAGTTACACCATTCAGTACTGTACTATGAACTCTGGCTCCAGAGGAGCACAGTAATATCCAAAGTAAGGGCCATTTAGCCCTTATGGCATGGGAAAAATGGCTAAACTCTAACAGAGAGAGCAGTGCATACATGTTCCCATGAGGGGAAAGAAACAGAAATACTGTACAAGTGGTCATGACCAGCCTCTAGTAGGGCTCTACCACACCCTAACAGTTTCTCTCCCAGCTAAGCAATATTACGACCACATTGTGATACAGCAGATTGCAGATGTATAGGGTTCCTAACCCAACTCATAGAGAGAAAGATTTTTAGAATCAACAGATGATGTCAAGAGAGAGCTATGACCACACAATCATATACCTGGCAAGAGGTATAATTCACTGACCACATTCTGCTGGGTTCACCATTAGAGAGAAGACTATTCAGGTATTACATGAACCTGAGTGAGGTGTATATGATTCCTCAGCTCAAAACTTATGTTAACAAAGTAATATGGGGTCACAGCCTTCACACAGGGCAAAGTACACCCTAGATACAATGGATAGGATAATGACTGTGGAAAACTTGAACAGACCACAAACCAGGCATGCAGCATTTTTTTAATCCAGTATCTTCCACTTTGGTAGCCCAATTCCTCCATTTGGATGCCCCCCCTTGCCTGGTCACCCAGTTTCTCCAGGGCTTACTCCATTCTGTGTTACCCTCAGCCAGAGGATCTCTGTGTGGATTGCCCTATCACAGTGTGGGGGACCTGCAGGGTGGGGCCAGGTGTCATCCTGTTACTGGGGTTTTTCCTCTTTTATGCCCCAAGGGATCACCTTGCATGCCATGGACACAATGTGAGAGCTCTGCCTCTGTGGAGATGCCCCTGGCATTCTGTGTGGTGTCCCTCTTCCCTGTGTGATTCTGCTGCACTGGCACCCAGATACTTCCAGGTGGCAGTGAGGCCCTGTAACCGCTACCCCAAGGGAGGAGAGCTGTCCTAGGAATGCTTAATCCTTCCTATCGGCCAGCCCCTGAGCGACCCATGTCCGTTTCTGAACCCAGGCCACCAGCATGACAAGAGGGGAGGTACCCATTGCTTCAGCTTCCCACACCACTGGGCCAGTTTAGCACTTTTTAATATCACTGTACCTTCTGAACCCTTGCTGAAATCACCATCATTACAGGGATGGAAAGCCAATTTGGGTATGTATATGTATATGTTATAGGGGCGTGGTCGTGCACCTATAGTTAGGTTTCAACGGTCACTTCTATGTTAAACTCACAATTTTGCACATTAATAACTTTGCAGCCATTCAACTGATTAGAATGATATGGTGCATGCAGCATCAGGGACCAAGGCTCTCTTAATGTGGCAAGTTTCGCTCCAGTCGGATATGTTGGTGCAGAGATATGGAGTGTCACAAAATGTGAAAATAAAATTTTTTTTGTAAATTCTTTGTCACACCACTGCACAAAAATGGCTTGGGAGTTTGGTCTGAAATTTTTATGATACAAAGGTCTTGGGTCACAGATGTGCCTTTTGAAGGTTTGGTGAAAAAATATTAATCTGTTCCAAAGTTTTTAAAGTTTAAATTTCCCATTGTTTTAATGGGAGCAGTTAGATGCCCCGTGTGAAAAAAGATCCTTTATGGCAAATAGGTAATCCTTTCTCACAAATGGGAAATCCCACAGCCCCCACTTGCATATTGTGTGACCCTAAGCAAGTCACTTAACTTCCTTGTGCTCCCAGGTGGCACATGTAAACAAGTTTTCAGTTTAGTGCATCTCCTGGTAAAAAAAAAAAAATCCTTTTTCGTGCTGCCACCATCTCGTTTTTCAGTTAATAAGGGCAGTGACTGATTTTGTGGAAGTCTGAATTGATCCGTTTTTGTGGACAGGAATGAATGATTCTTGCAAAGTCAGTAGATGTTGTATTAATAAATAAAATCATATTTAAAACAAAGGTTTGTTTGCTAGATTTATTTGTTATAATTTCTATTCGAACAGTACACAGCTAGTGAGTAACAATCCTCAGTATTCCATGCTATGTGTGAGGACACTAGAATGGATGCTGCTCACAGTCTGATGTGTCCATGGGTACATTCTATCTGTTTATCTCGGCCTGAAAAAAGCGTGGCATTTACACTGATTTTTAACGAAGGTTAATGTTACTTGTTTGAAAACTGAACAGTTCTTAGTCAACTCACCTGTGCTTTTTAGCACTGACATTGCAACTGATAAAGTAAATGCAAAGAATATTCTTTTCCTGCAGTGTTTATTGTGCATTTCATCTGTGCCCAGATAAAGTTAAAACTGTGTTTTAAATTAAAGGGATACTGTCAACTCTCGACATGGTAAATTTTCAACACATTATTTTTTCTGTGGAATTGTGTGCCTGCTCCCAATTCAGAATGCACTGCTTTGAAGTGTCAGTCGCCTCAGGGGGGAAAAAAGCTTTCTATCCACCCTGTTGTAAACATTTCGCCAAGCCAAAATAATTTGCCTGATTAAAATAAAGAAAACTTTCCCCCCAAAACAATGTATGTGTAATCTGATTCTTTGGATTCTGGAGGATGTTGGTATCAGGAGTAGCTATCCTACTAGCTGAAATAGCTCTCCCATTCTCAAACACAAATAGCAGGCCAGACACCATTCCCTTTTGTTTCACCAATAACATGTAGCTCCTTTCTCAGAGTTTCTCCTTGCTCCACTCCATTGAAAACACTTCACTGTGTCCAACTCTGAATGCCCCTGTTATTAATATTAAACCTCCAACACCTTAGCAGACATTATGCTTGACGCTGCCAGCAGCTAGGAATCCCAACTCTCCCACTCCTGCTCCCATTTACCGTTTGTCACTGCTGCTCTGATATGGGGGTATCTTTGTGCCATCTCTGTGGGCAAAGAATAAAAATGCTTCTCTAAGCACAAAAAACACCAAACAACATATGCTTGTAATTCTAGAAAAACAGAACATTGGAAACAATGGCAAACCTGAAATAACTGCTGTCATGCCCAAAGTTTGTTTCAGCAGCGCTTCTGCTCTGAATCAAGCTCAACTCCTTGTGTATGGAACGCTCACTTTTGACTCAGTGTTCCCAAACTCCCTGCTCAAACAGCATTGCTGTGTAGCCTAGGGGGTTAGAGGATCGAGGTGTGAATGAGCTTGATACATCCAGTAGACCAGACCCGAGTTTGATTCTCACAACCTCCACTTGCATACTGTGTGACTCTGAGCAAGTCACTTAACCGCCTAGTTCTCCCAAGTCGCCCTTAAAAAGAGGCACTTGTGCCTAGTGGGCCTTACCTGGTTACCAAAGACCAAAATAAATAAATAATAGTTCCCGGTATCAGGAGTAAAACGTTGATGTCAGGGAAGGCATATTAGCATCTCACTGAAGTGACATTAATGCAGGAACCTTTTGTTATTTTTAAGTAATATTTCATTTTATTTCATTTTCGTAAAACTAAAGAAAATGGAATATAGTGTAAGAATCAAAGTTTTTTCACTTTGCAGCATCTCAAGTGAGATGCCACAGCTTGTCAGTAAAGTATTGCTTTCCAGTCAGTTTTACACCAGGGAGAACAGCAAGCACACTGGGATCCAATGATGAACGGTGGTGGGATTCAAACACTATAATCCCAAAATGACAAAACAGAGAATATTACTCATATTCATAAACAAATAGAAAAAGGAAAATTTCTAACAAATTCACTACATATCATTGTAACCCATGCAATCCCTGTTTGTAGATCACATTATTCATGCACCATTTCATACCACATTGACTAGTGATGTTGCTGGAGATGGATTTATACAAAGCAATCAGTTTGAACTTCCAGCTAAACTCTGACTACCAATCCCTGTCCAGCATACATGGACATACACTGTTCCCTAGTGTCATCACTATTCTGCCTCTCAATCTGCTTGGTTGTCCTGAAAAAAAGAAAAATTTCCTTTTTTTTCATACTGCAAAAAAAAAAAGGTTCCTTGCTGATCAACACCTCTCCTCCCACTCAGCACCCACCCCCCCAGTACACCCCCGCACACCCTCATCACCTGAACAGGTCCCAGGTTCGAGATCCACTCTCTAATTGAAGACACTTCTTGCTGCTGAAACCAGTGACTGCAATGTGAGAAACTAAGGTAAATGCAGTTCAGTGTATTTCAATGGGGGGGGGGGGTCAACTTCTATGCATAACTCAGCCTTTTTTTAAATTTTCACACCAAATTTTCATTGTGGCCTTTTGGGGACCCCATCTCATGAACAATATGGCTATCATTATGCAACTCCTGCCCGAAAGGTGATTTCAGAGTCAGTTGGTGAATTCACCTTTCAGGCAGGATTTGACAATTTTCCTGATGTTGCTCATGAGATGGGGTCGTGAGAAGGCTATGTTGAAAATTTGGGATCAAAATGATAAAAATGGCAAAGTTATGGACATTCGTTGCAATTTTGCTATGCACACATTGGAGATTTTAAATATTTTGAACCCAGATTTTCAACATAGCCTTCTTATTACCCCACCTTATATATGTCACAGCTGTCATTTTTCAAATCCTGGCCAAAATGTGTTTTCGTAACTGTGGCGTGGAATGGTGTTGCAGTTGTGAAAAAGTACATTTTGGTAGGGATTCAAAACTTTTCTGTACTGGGTACCTCAAAGATCTCCTGACTCCCTACTCCCTCAGTCGCCCTCTCTGATCTGCCAATGAGGGATTGCTAGAGATTCTCAGGGTTCATCTTAAAACATCCGGAGCTCGTGCTTTTTCATTTGCAGCACCGACCCTGTGGAATTCTCTACCTCGTCAGTTAAGAGAATACCTGACCATCAGCAGTTTTAAATCTATGCTGAAAATGTATTTATTTTCTTTGGCCTTCCCTGACTAAGTAATGGATTGATTTTAAATAATTGTTATATTGTCTGCTTTTATATGGCATTTTGTATTATGTACAGTGCCTTGATTTTTGAAAGGCACTTTAAAAATAAAGATTTGCTTGCTTGCTTGCTTACATGAGGTGGGATAATAAGATGGCTATGCTGACAATTTTGTCACTCTTGTGCTATAAATGGAAGCACATGGCCCTTCCACACAAAGGGCACCCCTAGGAGGCATATGCCAAGAGCGGTCCAGTCCCTAGCCTTACTGTCTGCTGAGCTTCACTGATCTTCACTGTCTGCTGTAACCACTACTGAAATAGTGGTCAGCTAATGGAAAGCTCTCAGCCAGAAGCAACAGCTCAGACACAAAGGGCAACCTTAGGAGGCATACGCCATGTGCGCTCCAGCCCGTAGTCTTACTGTCTGCTAAGCATAACTGATCTTCACCAACTGGGAGCGAGACCAATCTCAGAGGGAAGGCAGACTCCAACAGGTGCAGAAGCAGGGATTCCTTGACAGTGGTTCTACCTGAATCCCCCTTGGAGTGCACGGTCCAGGCTCCTTTCTCCACTAAGGCAGCTTCTCTCCTCGCTTGCTCTGCTCAGGTCCAGCCAGCAGCTGCTCTCCCAGCATAAGGAGCTGTTGGAACACTTACTCTATGCCCCCTTAACATAAAAAGAACAAGTTTCCTTTCCATCCTATCAGTTCTGTGTGTACTTTGATTTTATGTGCAGTTGATGTAACAAGGGATTGGTTCATCTAAAAGGCAAAACATCACTAATTGTTTTTACAGGTAGCAGAAACAAAAGTTCTGCCTACCTAACCTACACCCCCTAATCCCCCCCCCCTGGGTCATCCTCCTTTATAGGGTCTACATGGCCCTGCCCCCTTCCTGCCTCTCCTAATTACAAAGGAGGGGCACATATACAATACCTGTATTTCTATTTCACCTTCAGCCTCACATTTACTTTTATATCTCCTCTACCTAAGACTTGCTTGTATATTTCGTCCACAACCCCATACTCTCTGCCCACACATAGGCACATCAGGGGCAAAAAGAAACAAAATAAATGTCAGCCTCCTTCTCTCTCTAACCTTCACTTTCTTTCATTCACTACCATCCATCCTCCTTCCTAAATAAAAAACCTGCAACTCTTCTTTCATCTGCTACTCTCTCACAAGTAGTGACCATCACCTCTTCTTCTATCCACTTCTCAACAAACTCATAATGGACTATGTCCACTGCAGGTACTGTGGGACTCTATTCAACCGAACAATTGTCCATAATATAGGACACTGCTCCGCATGTTATGTTATGAGACATCTAAGAAACCAGCTCCACACCGCTTGGGCTGAAGCCACCTTTCCTACAGCAAAAATTCAGAAGACCACAAACACAGCACTATACTCCACCAGCCCCAAAGCATGCACCCCAGCCATAGATACCTCTACACAGAGGGCAGCTAAACCTGGGGACTGGCAGACAGTCAAAAACTGTCGAGCTGCACGATCATACCATAAGACAAACAATCCAATAAAAATGTCAAACAGATTCGAGCCACTGTCACTCATGCCATTTATCGAGGCAGAGGTCACAGGGAGCCCAGACCTGCCACAGGGCTCATGTGAGCAAAAAACAAGCTACAGGAAAACATAGGACATAACAGCAAATCACATACAAGTCATAGGGGACTCTATGATTCGGGGAATAGAGTCTCGCCTACAACAGAACAAAAATACAAAAGTTGCAGTCAGGTGCCTTGCAGGATCATCAGCGCTCAGCGGCACTAACCACATTGAGAAAATCATATGGAACACAGGGATAAAACCACACATCTTAGTACACCTAGGCACCAATGACCTGGCCAATCATTCCATGGAGGAGATCAAGAGGCATCTGATCTCTCTAGGTGACAAACTTTCTCCTATTTTGTCCACTGTCTTATTCTCAGAGATTCTCCCAGTATAGAAAAAAGGAGCTACCAGGAAGAAGATCAGAGATAAAGACATCTCTGAGCTCAACAACTGGCTCAGAGACTGGGGTACAAAGAGGGGGCTACAAATGCATAGGGGACTGGAATACATTCTGGGAAAGGCAGTTCTTTCAGTATGATGGCCTGCACCTCACAAAGTAGGGCGCTAGGCCAGAAATTTGACATTTTCATTTCTAATTTAAACTAGTTAATGGGGAGTGGTCAGCAGCACCCAAGAAACCACAGGGGACAACTGTTGCCGCTCCCCAACAATCTCCTATGAACAAATCACCAGATCAAGACAATGCTAGCACACACCTTATCAGCACACTTAAGGACCCTACAAGGCTACTTAGTATAAAGATAATGTCCCCTGCAAATATACAGAAAAAGGTAAGCTCCACAGTGATCAATTTTAACCAAGGAAGGCTAGCATTGTACGTCAATGCTCGTAGCCTGACAAACAGAATCCTGGATATCACCACCATAATGGTGGAGGCATACATCGACTGGATCACAATCATAGAGACATGGTTCACAGAGAGCCACACCTGGGATGTAGCTATCCCAGGATACACACTATTCCAAAGTGCCTGCAAAGGCAAGAAAGGTGGAGGGGTAGCACTGTATGAAAAAAAACACCATCAATTCAATGTAAACCCAGGGACACAGCAGCAATGTGGAGGTCCTCTGGGTCACCCTCAGAGCAGGAAGTAAGTACCCTTTCTGAGATGGGCTTATATACACACCCCCAGCCAAGGAAACAGACTTGGACAGGGAACTCCTGGAAGCCATCCTACAGATGGCAGACAAAGGAGAACTGCTGCTGGTTGGTGATTTCAATCTGCTGGATGTGGATTGGCTCTCACACATAGCCTCTATGGAAAGGAGTAGAGAATTCCTCCTAGCACTAATGGGAGCAGGACTAGAACAGTTGGTGACCACACCAACATGAGAGGAAGCCATCCTGGACCTCATGCTCTCAAATAGCAATAAGATCTCTGACACAACAGTGGGCAGCAATCTGGGTACCAGTGACCATAGGACCATCTGGATCACCAACACCAGTAAAGAGGAAGTCAGCCACAGCAAACTCAGGGTCCTGGATTTCAAGAAGGCCAACTTTACTCAAATGAAGGCTTCCATAAAACAAATACTTAGCAAGGAAACAGGGGGCACAGTGGAACCGAGGTGGAAAGCCCTGAAAGAAGCTTTACTCATAGTAACTGCCCAGTGCACGAAGCAGATCTCTAAGTCAAGGAAAAAGAGGAAACCTAGGAAACCTGTATGGTATACCAAGGATGTAGCAACAAAAATAAAGGATAAAAGGAAAGCAGTCAAGAGATTCATTCAAGGATACTAACAATGCGGCAGATATGGAAGTCTACAAAATGAAGCTAAAAGAAGCAGGGAAGGCTGTAAGGTCAGCCAAAGTCCAGACAGAAGAGATAATTGCATGAGGAGTGAAGCAGGGTGGCAAAACCTTTTATAGATACATAAGAGAGAAAAAGGAAAACAAAAGGAGGCATTATAAGAATAGCAACCAAGGATGGCAAACAGGCAGAAAATTACAATGAAAAAGTGGAGATTCTAAACAGTTTCTTCTGCTCAGTCTTCACAAAAGAAGACAATGGCAATGGACCCAAAATGCAGAACACAGATGGACTCACCATAGAAGCAGATGCTGGACTATTTACAAGAGACAGTGTCCTCAAAGAGCTTCTCAAATTAAAAACAAATAAAGCAATGGATCAGATGAAATCCACCCAAGAATTCTAAAGGAGCTCGCACAGGAAATTGCAGGCCCACTGGCAGAATTATTCGCACAGTCTCAAGAGAGTGGGGAAATTCCTCAGGACTAGAGAAGGGCCACAGTGGTACCCTTGCACAAAAGTGGAAGCAGGGAGGAGGCCGGAAACTACTGGCCAGTGAGCTTGACCTTGGTAGTGGGGAAGCTTATGGAGTCCCTACTTAAGGAAAGAATAGAGAAATTCCTTATGGAAACAGGGCAGCTAGATACTAAACAGCATGGATGTATAGCAGGATGGTCATGACAAATGAATATGATTGAATTCTTTGACTGGGTCTCCAAAACAGTGGACCAGAGAGGAGCAGCAGACATAGTCTATCTAGATTTCAGCAAGGCTTTTGACTCTGTCCCTCATAGAAGATTGGTCAATAAGCTAGAGCACTCTGGGTTAGTGCACAAAATATACAAGTGGGTTCAAAACTGTCTCCACAATAGAATGCAGAGAGTCATAGTGAATGGAACACTGTCTAGTGGGGAAGAGTGATCACTGGTGTGACTCAGGGATCTATCCTTGGCCCAATCCTCTTCAATATATTCATCAGTGACATTGCTGATGGCCTGCAGGGTAAGGTATGCCTGTTCGCAGATGACACAAAGCTCTACAACAGGGTAGATACAATTGAAGGAACTGCAGCAACGGAAACAGATCTAAAAAGTCTAGAAGCCTGGTCTAGGGACTGGCAATTGAAATTCAATGCCAAAAAGTGCAAGGTCATGCACCTAGGTAAAGGAAGCCCAAGGAAAATAAACACCCTTGATGGTGAACATGATTTCAAGGTGGGTAGACAATGTGAAAAGGCAGCACAGAAAGCTTGTAGCATCCTCGGATGCATCAGCAGGGGCATTACAAGTAGGAAGCGAGAGGTCATTCTCTCTCTATACAGGTTCTTGGTGAGGCTACATCTTGAGTACTGTGTACAGTTCTGGAGGCCACACCTAAAAAAGGACATAGACCACTTGGAAGCTGTACAGAGGAGAGCTACTAAAATGGTACAGGAACTGCACCAGGAGCAATATGAATCTAGACTACAGCAACTGCAAATGTACTCCCTCGAACAAAGGAGAAACAGGGGGGATATGATAGAAACCTTCAAGTACATAAAGGGCATAAATAAGGTACAAGCAGAAAACCTATTTCACAAAAATAAGACCACACGAATGAGGGGGCATAGTTTGAAACTAACTGGGCGTAAGTTTAAAACCAACATTTGTAAATTCTACTTCACGGAAAGGATGGCGAACCCTTGGAAAAGCTTACCACCAGAGGTTGTGGAGGTTAAAACAGTCACTGCTTTTAAGCTAGCATGTGACAAGTACTGCGATAATCTCAGAAGAAGAACAGAATAGGGAGTGTAGGCAATCTGGGCAGACTAGATGGATCATATGGTCCCCTTCTGCTGACATGTTCTTATGTTCCACAGGTACATACATATACACATCTATAGAGGGATGGGAGCACAAGGCCCAAAGGATCCTGCACTCCCACAAGCAAATAAGGCTTCAATTACACTATCTCACAAAGTAAGGACAGTCTTGGCAAAAACCTTTTTTAGTGCATCAGTTAGGGTTTCAGAGACAAAAGTTTGAAAATGTACTGTTAAGGTTTCCAACCCTAACACTCCACCCCCACTGTGCAGGCAGCAACAGGCATGGGGGTGTGTGCCTTGGGGTTGTCAACCCTAATACTTGCCCCATTCTCCTGTACTGTAACCATCTCAGCTTACTTACACATGGAATGGGATGAGCGTTAGGACTGCGACTCCAAGACCACCCCCATGCCTGTTGCTACCTGAAACGATGAAATTGAAATGAGGTTAACTACTATGACATTCAAACTTTTGCATGAACCTAAGTGATGCATTAGAAGTTTTTGCCAGGAAAATTTATATATATATATATATATATATATATATCTGAGGAAATAGAAAGACCCCTGTCCTTTTTTTCATAAAGCATTATTAAAGGTTCCATTGTCATCTTCAAATGCAATGGTAAGAGCTGAACTGGGTAGATTTAAAATGGATTATAGTGTATGGTGGAACGCTGTTCCGCATGGAAATCCATGCCTGGAACAGCGTTGTTGTCCTGCACTCGGCGCATCACGATCTTGTTGTGCTGCACCCAGTGCGTCACCAGTGCAGCACAACAAGATTGAACACATTCGCGCATGCGCAATAGAAGCGTGCGCTGCGGCAACGTGGAAGGAAGCCTTTGGCGGCAGACACAGAAGTGTTTCCTTTTTTTTTTTACCGAAAGTGTTCACCAGTGCTATTTATGGTTGCCCATACATATAAAGATTGTGTGAGCAGCCATACACAAACAAAGCAGTTGTGCAATCTTGAGGTTTCCATGGTAACGGACCTCTCGAGCTACGCTCTCGAGGTCTCAGGTTACCACGGAAACCTCTCGATCGCAACTGCCTTGTTGTGTATGCTTGCGCATACACAATCCTCTATGTTTAAAGGAATTAACACATTTATCATACTGGATAAGGATACAGAACAATAATAAAACATCTTACCAATGAAATGTCTCTCAGAAAAAAACAAATGGCATGATGAGGGTCTCTATTCACCATGGCTTTTGGGATTAAAAAAGAGTTTGGAGAAACTCAAAATGTTGCCTCTTTGGAATGATTCTCAAAAACAGGTTTTGATTTCTTCCCAATATAGAAAGAGAATTAAAAATAAATCAATTCAGAGAAAAATCAGGATATGAAAATCATTAGAGCTCAAAAATGTGCCCAGTGGCTGAGAAATAACAAAACTGATCATTCATCGGAGATGTATTTGAATTTATCTTTGATCCCAGAACAAAGGAAGTTAATTATGTGGGCTAGATTTGAGATTAATTAAAGGTTTACATATTTTAATAATATAAGTAAAGAAGCTGGACCTTAAAGCATATAATACTGCTTTGCCCAATATTCAATAAACCCAGACATTTATTTTCAGAAAGTGTCTGGAATTATATGCGGATTCTAGTTATGATGTGGTTTTTATATTGGTGCATCCTCAAACCCTTAAAGAAGCAGAAAGAATCGTTAATTTTTTGGCATCTGTGGTAAAAATCAAGAAAAAAAGATTTCGGATTTGGAAAAACACTCTGGATAAAGAAAAATAACATAGCAAAGAAGAACAAACAGTAAAAATATAAAATGCTCTTCCTTTCTATGCATGTTTTTAGAATTGGCTGGGCAATGGTTGGCTCTTGACTGTGATACAATAGAAGGCAATACTTCTATATTTACGGAATCTTTTGATAAAGTCATTTTTATGGCAGGGATCTTGCTATTATTAATGATTCAGCTCCCCCTTTTTTTCTTCTTTTTTTTATTATAATGTTTTTAAAGATGTATTGTTTCTGTCATATGGTTATACTTTTCTACTTTTGTAAAAATCATGTTGTTTGTATCACCATGATCGAACAAACAAATAAATGAAATATATATATATATATATATATATATATGCAAGGTTGCACCCATATAGTTAGGGTTGAGTAGGCAGTTCAATGTTAATCTCAAACTTTTGCACTTTTTAATAACTTTGCATCTGTTCGACGGATTTGCACACAATGTGGTATGTACCGTCCTGTGGGGTAGATCTCTTGATGTGGCAGGTTACGTTCCAGTCAGATGTGCAGTCTCTGAGTTACGGAGAGGTGAAAAAACATGTTTTTGATCATTGACTTTGCTGGGATTTTTCTTTGAACTTGCCTACAGCCCAGAAGGTTGGATTTTTGGGTCTGAAATGTTCAGGGCAGAAAGGGACTACCACACAGATGTGCCTTTTGCTAGTCTGGTGAAAAAATAATAAGCAGTTTTCAAGTTATAGCAATTTAAAAATTATTTTTTTTATTTCTGAGCATGCTCAGTAAGCACTTCAAGATAGCTGGATGAAACAAAGAAGGAATCCTGCTTCATATGGGAAAATTCCTACTTTGTATGGCCACCATCTTGTTTTCAGTTTTGCCTGAAAAAATTCAAATTTGGAAACCTCCCCAAATGATATTCTGGGGAGTAACCAACACATGTAGCTTGCTTACTGGGACCCCGTATGTGCATTCTGCACTTTACTGCTCAAAAAATGCCCTTAAAATGTGTTTTATTTAACATTTCAATTCTTTGTTCATATCGGCGTCATATGAAGTAGGATCCTGCTTCATATGCTGAGATACAAAGTAGGATCCTATTTTGCAAGCCATACGAAGTAGCATCCTGCTTTGTATGCCAAGATATGAAGTAGGATCCTACTTTGTGAGCCATACAAAGTAGGATCCTGCTTCGGATGAAATGAACATTGAGGTAGATCCTACTTATGAATTCATATGAAGTAGGATCTGCTTCAGATGCTTGAGATACGGCGTAGAATCACTTCACGGGCCGAAAGTGCGGGAATGTTTGAACATATGCTGATATCTCGGCCATATTTTGTAATTTTTTTCACCAAATTTTCAACATGGGCATTTTAGGATCCCACCCAATGAACACTGGCACTGTCATTTCGTTACTTGGTCCCAAAAGGTGATTTTGTGGTCACTGTATGAAACCACCTTTTGCAACCAGTTAACAAAATGATAGTGTCAGTGCTCATGAGGTGGGGTCCCAAAAATCTCATGTTGAAAATTTGGTGCAAAATACCAAAAACGCCTCGGTAGTTATGTGCGTCGGAATTTCACTACGCATGCGCGTAACTTTGGCAATTTTTAATATTTTCACTTCAAATTTTTAACATTGCCATTATTTCACACAACCTCATGAACAGTACAGCTGTCATTTTTTACATCCTGCCCAAAATGTGTTTTCATGCCTCTGGCACAGAATGGTGTTGCAGTTGCACATTAATAAGTTTTGATGTGCATTTCACAATTTCTGTGTACCAGGGTACATGAGGTGGGGTAATAAGATGGCTATGCTGATAATTTGGTCACTGTTGCTTGACACAATACCTACATACATATGCACATCTACAGAGAGATTGGCGTGCAGGGTCCAAAGGACCCTGCGCTCTCACAGTAAAATAAGGACACAATTATACTATCTCAAAAGTAAGGAAATTCATTGCAAAAAATCCATTAATGCATCAGTTAGGGTTCCTATTACAGCAACAAAAATATGGAAATTCAGTGTTAGGGTTCCTAACCCACCACTACACCCACCATCCACTCCACACAACAGGCATTGGTGTGTGTCTTGGGGTCATCGGTCCCACCCCATTCCATGTATAAGGAAGCTGAGATGGTACAATACAGGAGAATGGGGTGAGAGTTATGCCTGATGACCCCAAGGCACACCCCAATGCCTGTTGGTGTGTGGAGGGTGGGGTTGGTAAGGGTTGGAACCCTAACATTGAATTCCCATACTTTTGTTGCTGTAATGGAACCCTAACTGATGCAGTAACAGAGTTTTTTTTTCAATTATTATCTATCTATCTATCTATCTATCTATCTATCTATCTATCTATCTATCTATAGCTCTCTCTCTCTCTCTCTCTATATATATATATATATATATATATCTATCTATATATAGATATATATATGTTAGAGGCATGGTCACACCCCTATAGTTAGGGTTGAGTAGGCAGTTTAATGTTAAACCCTGAATTTTGCATGTTATTAACTTTGCAATCGTTCAATGGATTTGCACAAAATTCATAATGTGCAGGCTTGGATGGTATATATCTTGATATGCCAAGTTGTGTTTTGATCGGATTTGCGGTTTTCATGCAGCAAAGTGCCAAAAAATGCATTTTTCGCTTTTTTTGCCCATTTTTGCTGATGTTTGCCCATCACACTGTGGCCACACCATTTGGGCTTTTGGTCTGAAATGTTCAGGGTAGAAAGAGGTTTCTCCAAAGAACAATCCAGCATTGGTTTGGTGAAAAAATATTAATCAGTTCCAAAGTTATTTAATTTTGAGTTTTTGGGTTCTGAGCATGCACAGTTCAGTCTTTAGAATATATGTATGTTTTGCGAAAGAGGATTTGCCTCATGATCAAGGATTTTGCCACCTTGTGAATGGGGATTTATAAAATCCCTGTTTGTGAGGAAAAAATTCCCCTTTCATGAGCTGCCATCTTGTTTTGCCTTTTCACCAGAAATAAAACTATATAACTTGTCCCATGGATGTGTTTAGGGGTGATTGAAGTATGGGTTTTGTTCAGGGCGATGCCTTGTACAAACCCATGCCTTTGGTTTAGTCTTGCTTAGTGTTAAAATGTCCATTTTACATTTTTTAAATCTTTAGTCATCACTCACTAATGATCCTTGTTCATGAGGTGACAGAATCCTTGTTCACGATTTCCAAACCAGATGGCCCTATCTCATAAACAAGGATTGGCTGACAAACAGGGATTTTGTCACCTCATGAAAGGGGATTGTCTGGTGAAAGGTGATTTTGACAGCTTGCAAAAGGGGATTGGTTTTTTGAAACCTCTTTTGCCAGCTGTCAAAATCCCCATTCATGAGGTGTCAAAATCCTCGTTCATGAGATGAAGACCAGATGGTCAGATAGGACCATCTGGTGGTCATCCCACCTCCCGAACAGGGATGGGCTCATGAAGGGGGATCCACAATGGTGGATTTCCCCAAAGGGAAAAACTGCACCACCAGTCATTCTTTAAATGCTGACATTGTGGTGCCCAATCCCTGTGTTGGCATGTATCCCCCCCCCCCATTAATATGGCACACTGGGAGTCCACCCTGTGTGCAAATATATATTTATTATTTTATTTAAATTAAATGCTTCTGACACCGTGATGAGCCACCCCTGGTGTCGGATGATGCCCACCCAAAGCCAGTAGTGTTGAATTGCCAACACAGGGTGCCCAATCCCCATGTTGGCATGTATCCCCCTCCCCCCACACTAATATTGGACACTAGGAGCCTACCCCAGTGTGTCCAGATATGTAATATTGTAAAATATGTGAAGAAGAAAACCTTCCCCTAAACCTGAAAAGAAATCGGTTCCTCATTGTATCCCAAATCCCTCCCCATCCCCACCCTCCCACTGAGCAACCCACCTCCTAGCAACCCCTTACCCCATACTTACCTCCAGAGGTTGGCGCTGTCATCTTCTCTGGACCAGGACACGCCTGCACTCTTCAAAGCCAAACCGCAAACTGAAGAATCAAAGGTAAGCACTGTATAATGGGAGTCAATGGGGGTTTTCAACTTATGTTGATATCTCAGCCAATTTTAGGAATTTTTGCACCAAATTTTCAACATGGGGCTCTTGGGACCCCACCTCATGAACACAGTCACTGTAATTTCGTTTCTCAATCCCGAAAGTTTTTTTTTCCCGGTCGCTGTGCAGAATCACCTTTCTGGACCGATTAACAAAATGACAGTGCCACTGTTCATGAGGAGGGGTCCCAAAAAGCCCATGTTGCAAATTTAGTGAAAAAAATCCAAACAGTGACAGTGTTATGAGCGCGCATTGTGCAGTTTCGATGCACCCTTGTAACTTCGCCAATTTTTAATATTTTCACCCCAGATTTTCAACATTGCCATTTTTTCCACATCTCCTTATGAACAGTACAGCTGTCATTTTTCACATCCTGCCCTAAATGTGTTTTCACACGTGTGGCACAGAATGGTGCAGTCACTGTGCAAAGTCAACTTTTGGGATGGATTAACAAAATCACAGTGCCACTGTTGATGAGGGGAGGTCCCAGAAAGTCCACATTGAAAGTTAGGTGAAAATATTTCCACAAATGACTGTGTTACAAGCGTGCATTGCACAGTTTCTACGCACACTCATAACGTTTCCAATTTCTTAAGTTTTCACTCCAGATTTTCGACATTACCATTTTTTCACACCACCACATGAATAGTACAGCTGTAATTTTTTAAATCCTGCCAAAAATGTTTTTCCGCACCTGTGGTGCAAAACAGTGTTACAGTTGCGCAGAATTACATTTTGACAGGGATTTGAACATTTTCTGTACTGAGTACATGCAGTGAGGTTATAAGAAGGTAATGTTGAACATTTGAGGTGAAAATTATTTAAGATGGCACAGTTATGACTATTTGTTGCAATTTCACCATGCCTGCTCATAACTTAATGTGTGAAAGTGCAGGGGCCACAGACCCCTGTGTTTCTACAGCTGCATACATATGCGCATCTGTAGAGGGATAGGAGTGCAGGCTCTGAAGGACCCTGCACTCCCACTGTGACATATGGATACTGTTGTTGGACCCTGTGCTACCACCATGACATATGGATACTGTTGTACTATCTGGAAGGAGGGATGGGAGCACAGGACCTGAAGGACCCTGCGCACCCACCATGACAGATGGATAGTGTAGTACTATTTGAATGGAGGGATTGGAGTGCAGGGTTTGAAGAACCCTGTGCTCCAACAGTAAAATAAAGTTATTATCATACCATCTCAAAAAGTGAGGAAATAAATTGCAAAAAAACTTTGTTAATGCATCAGTTAGGGTTGAAGTGACAAAAGTGTGGAAATTAGGTGTTAGGGCTGAACCCCTATCCCCCATCCTGCCACCCACCCCCCATCGTCCACACACCACAGGTATCGGGGTGTGCCATGGGGTCATTAGGCCTAACTCTCACCCCATTCTCCAATACTGTACCATGTCAGCCTGTTTACACATGGAATGGGGTGAGAGTTGGGCCTAACTATCCCATGCACACCAATACCTGTTGGTGTGTGGAGGATGGGGTGGGTGGTAGGTGTTAGTCAAACCTAACTCCCATTTCTCATACTTTTGGCTTCCTAACCCTGATGCATTAGGGAAGTTTTTTGTATATATATATATATATATATATATATATATATACACACACATATATACTAAGAGTCATACTAAGGTTCTGAGATAGCAAGAGAGCCAAAGGCCCATGGGTGCTCTTGTACTAAGCAAAAGCCATAATATAGACAGGTCTGATGTTGCTGAGGGTTGAGGCACTGGACGCCACACCTTGTGCTACACTGATGACCCGGGTCTGGGAATGGACTTGGGTTGCTGGGGGTGGGATACCAGGGGAGCATCTAGCACCCGACACCCCTGAAGCCAGTGGATGCATGGGCTTTCGGGGCCCTGACGGCTCTACTAGAGTCAGCGAGGGGGGATGTTGTTATGTGCATTGTTGTCGGCATGCGTCAGCACGTTGGCAAGCCTGGATGCAAGTCCTAAGCACAGGCATCCCAGGGGAATGGGAGAAAAAAACAGGGAAAAAATGTAACACCCCTGGCCCTATGAGCGGATGAAACTGGGGATGGGATGCCATGGGGATTGCCCTGGCGGACGGAGTAGGAGAAGGTATGAGGCCTCCTCTGAAAGCTGTGGGAGCCAGGCAAATAACAAAACAAAAAAAAGCCATAATATGTCAGAGAAGTATCTGATAGTAAATAGGCATCCAATCCTGTTTAAATTCTGTTCTGTTTTTACTAATAATAATGTTGAGTGGTAATTTATTCCGGGGTTGATTACCCTTAAGGTAAAGAAGAATTTTCTCCTCAAGTAATTAAAGGTCTTACCAATTAGTTGAAGTGGGTGACCTCTGGTGTCATGTATATCATCCTTAAATTGTAATCCAAGATCTGACATTAAAACTGGGAGAAATAAATCCCCACATAACCAGTGAGTCTCTAAAGAGAGCAGATTAAGGTTATGTAATCTATTTTTAAAAAGTAGATTATATATTTCTTTTATATGTTTGGTAAATTTTTGCTGGACTTTCTCTAACTGGTTGATATGGGACTTCTTATAAGGGCACCAGCGCTGTAACACATACTCAAGATGTGGTCTGGCATACACCCTGAACAAGGGCATCATAACCTTAGGATCTCTGGTTGAGATGTTGCGTTTAATGGACCAAATAACTTTGCTAGTTTTTTTAACTGATTTGTTAATATGATGGGCATATTCCATATTATTGGAAATTGTTACCCCAAATCCTTTTCATTTGTAGTGGTCACTGTGGGGCAATTTTCTGGGACATATGTTCTCATAGGATTCTTAAGGCCAAGGTGCATGACCTTACATTTGTTATTATTTAGCTTCCTGTTCCATTCAATAACCAAGGCAGAAATTATATCCAGATCTCGTTGAATAGTGTCAGAGTCATTGTCATTTGCACAAGGTCCTCCAATTTTAATATCATCCGCATACTTAATAGATGTGGATAGACAGTTAGTTGTGAAATCAGAAATGAAGGCCTGAAACAAGCATGGGCCAAGCACTGAGCCCTGAGGTACCCCACTGGTGACATAGCCCACACTGGATAATTGACCATTAATAATGACGCACTGTGTGTGATTTGTAAGCCAATTGCGGATCCACGTTATGATATATTTGTTTATTTTTAAATTCTATAGCTTAATGTTTAAGTCCCAGTGTGGCATAACATCAAAGGCCTTACTAAAATCTATAAAGATAATATCACATGACATTATATTGTCTACTAACTGACTGATTTTTTTCATAAAAGCTCATTAAGTTGGTCAAGCAGCTTCTACCTTTCATGAAACCATGTTGTTTAGCGTCTGATTTATTTAGAATGGGAGCTAAGATATCTCTAACCAAACTTTCAAATATTTTACATAGTGGTGATGTGAGGCTAACAGGTCATTAGTTTGCCCTGTCTGATTTCACACCTTTTATATGAATGGGAATAACATTTGCTGTTTTCCACTCTTTTGAAACAAAACCCTTTAAGAAACAAGATTTGAATAAGAGTTTTAAGGGAACCACTAAGCAGTCAGTCAGTAAGTATAGAAAATGTCCAGTAATATTATCTCGTCTCATACATGTTTTGCCTTTCGGTAATAGTAACTTGTCAGCAATTTCATTGACCTCAAAAGTAACAGGGTCTGCACCGATATGTAGAGGGCAGGGCATGGGGGGAGTAGTACCTGTTTAAATTTTACAGAATTCTTCATTAAAAATATTGGCCATATCTTTAGGATCTTGAATAACTATATTATTGACTTGAATTGGTCCAACCTTGCAATTCGGTTTCTGTAAAGATTTGATAAAAGAGAAAAAATATTTTATATTGGATTTGTTTGCATGCTTTGCAAGATTAAGTTCCCGTTTCCTCTTTGCCTTTTTAATTGCTGTTTTACAGTGTTTTTGAGCTATGAGATAAATTGTTCAGTTTTGAGTGGTTTTAGATTTTAGATAGTTTGCATATTTATTGTTTTTTAACTTTATAAGTCTTCTAATGGACTTATTAATTCATTTTGGATTTAGTTTCCCTTTAATATATTTTCTCTGCAAGGTATGAACCTATCTTTAATATGCAATAAAGTGTTGTAAAGTAAGTCTCGGTATTCATGTTTTGAAAAATCTGCATGTTCTTTATACCAGTCAGTTTGTCCTAAAGCTTGTTCTACCTCCATTATAATAGCTCTGTCGTACATGTAAATCGTGGCTGATTCAGTGTCTGTTGAACACATACACTTTGAGTTAAAGGTAATAGCATAGTGCTTGCTATTACCAAGTGGTGCTTCTATCTGTATATCCTGAACATCTAGGATGTCATTATGTAGCACCAGGTCCAATATATTGCTTCCTCTAGTGGGAAAGGAAACATTTTGTTTCAAATGAAGCTGTGCACAGGTAGTCATGAGTTTTTTACCATTTTGTGGTTTTGGCGATATTGTTACACCAGTCTATCTCACTAAGATTAAAATCCCTCATTACCATGATGGTCCCTAATTCACAAGCAGCTTCTATTTCACATATAGTAGCCTCCATATATTCTGTGGAGGAATTAGGAGGCCGATAGCAAGTACCCAAAATCAGTGGTAAGGAGTTCACTGGTGTTATTTTAACCCAAACAGACTCTGTTATAAGATCATGCTTTTTTATTTTATCTGTAATGCCCAAACTGTCTAAGTAATCATTCATAAAAAGTGCTACACCACCCCCTTTTTTTAAATTCACACACACATACATATATATAATATATATGACAAAGAACCTCTGTGCGCAAGCACTGAGGCAATGGTTACCCCAAAGGGCATTTGGCCGGGAAGCCAAGTTTCAAAGAAATACAAAATCACACATGCCCCCACAATGCAAATCATCATGGGCTGCATATGCAAATCACCATATATATATATTATAGTGACATGGTAGTGCCACTATAGTTAGGGTTGCCTAACCAGTTTTATGTTAAACTCAACATTTTGCACTTCAATAACTTTTCAACCATTTATCCAATTTGCCTGAAATGTTGCATGCACTGTCTAGTGTCATAGATCTCTGGATCTGGCAAGTTTTGTTCCAGTCGGAAGTGCTGTTGCGGAGCTGCAGAGTGCCACCAAATGTGAAAAATGCCACTTTTTTCTCAATTTCTTTGCTCGTCTCTAAGTCCGAACTGCTTTGAGGGTGTGGTCTGACATTGTTAGGGTATATGGGGTCTGGGTTACTGTTTTTTTTGAAGGTTTGGTAAAAAATATTAATCCATTCAAAAGTTATAAAACGTTAAAGTTTCCCATTATAGCCTATGGGGAAAAATATATGACTGCCTTGAAAGTACTTTTTACTTTTGCGAAATCACTTTTGACTTTCACAAATGAATTTTGCAATGTTGCAAATCCACCATCTTGTTTTCAGTTAGTGAGGTGGAAAAACCCAGTAATTCAAAAAATACTGCTCCTTGGTAAACACCAACAGTTGTGTTTACCTAATCGGTGCCCAAGGAACACAGTCCTCACATTCGTTTTTAAAAATAATGCTCAGAAATACGTTTTTCAATTTTTCCATGGGAAGTGTCACAAATTTGTGAAAGTACTTTTGCGAAACTTTCGCAAATTGCAAAAGTATCACAAATGTTCTTTTGCAAATTTTCAAAAGCTTTCATGAAAACGTTCGCAAAATGCTGTTTCTTTGCCACTTCATAGCAAATAAATGGTTAGGACTTTTGGGCTGAAATTTGCAGGATAGAAAGGGCTTGCCCCACATATGTGCCTTTTGCTGGTTTTGTGATAAAATATACATTGGTTCCATAGCTATAATATTCCAAAGTTAGACATTTCCCATAGAATAACACTGTGGTGGCTGCGGTACCTTTTGCTGCCTTTATCTCATAAGCAGTTTGATATACAGATTTTTCACTAAATGGGTATACTAAGCAGGTGTGAAGGTTGCCAGGCCATGATTATGACTGTGGTGGAATTTTTCCCAATACTCCTATGATTACTGAGATATTGCACCATTTGCATCACAAAGGTTACTTGGAATGTCTCTAGGCCTGTGCTGTGTGTTTATGCTAATGGGTAGATGGAAGCGAAGAGCCCAGAGGGCCCTGCACTGCCACATATGGATACCATTATGCAGTACTGCAACTGCAGGGCCCTTCTTTATGCAGTAGTGGGAGATGAGAGTTCATTACAATGTCTCTACACTTATGGATATATGGGAGTACAGGGCCCATAGGTTCATTTGCGCTCCCACAAATGGATACCATTATAGAGTGATGGGAGTCTGATGGGCCCTGTGCTCCCACAACCACATACAGGTAAGATTATACTTTCTCAAAAAGAAGGGAAATTCATTGCAAAAAACTCTGTTAATGCATCAGTTAGGGTTTCTATTACAGTGACAAAGGTTGGAATACCGGTGTTAGATTACCAACCCTACAACCCAACCCCTACCCCACTCCACCCTCCACACTCCAACTGGCATTGTGGTGTGCTTTGTGTCATTGGACCTACCTCTTACCCCATTCTCTTATACTCTACCATCTTAGCTTACTTACACATGGAATGGGGTGAGAGTTAGGCCCAATGCATGTTGGTGTGTGGCACATGGGTGGGGTGGTAGGGTTGGTAACCCTAACACCAAATTTCAAGACTTTTGTCACTGTAATAGAAACCCTAACTGATGCATTAATGGACCATTTTTTCAACGAATATATATATATATATATAAAATCAAACAATCAATCAACTTTATTTGATTAAGCGCATTTCTCAATTCCAACTCAGTCTGCTTTACACAGTTTCACACTTTAAAAATAGTACAGACCAAAACAAACATACACAGACATATAAATATTAGTTCATAATAAAACATATTAACTGGTCATAAAAGCTTGACTGAATAAAAATGTCTTAATCTCCATCTTGAAGATGTCCACAGTTTGGCTCTCTTGAATATGATGAGGGAGGGAGTTCCACAGGACTGGGGCAGCAGATGGAAAAGCACAAGCCCTAGATGTCTTTAAATAAATCCTGGGAACTCCCAAAAGACCCACAACTATGGAGCGCAGGGGGCAGGTGGGCTGGTAGGGACACAGGAGATCTTGCAGGTAACCAGGCCCCTGACCATGGAAGGCCTTATAGGTCAACAAACCAACATTGAAGGAGATCCACCACCTAACCTACAGCCAGTGCAGAGAGCGCAGCACAGGTGTAATATGACACAATCGAGGTAGACTGGTCACCAACCTGGTCACTGTATTCTGCACTAGCTGCAGGCAGTGCAGATGTACCCCCGCTAGCCCCAGGTAGAGGGCATTGCAGTAATCTAAGTGTAATGTCACAAAGGCTTGGACTAGTGCCAGCAGATCAGCCAGGGTATCAGGTCTTTAACCCTGCTGATGTTCCTCAGATGGTAAAATGAGGTCTTAACCACAGCTGACACCTGCAGTTTCAGGGTCAGGCCACAGTCCAAAACAACACCAATGTTCCTCACCTGATTAGAGGTAAGCAGCAGGGAGTCCCCGAACCTAAGCCCTGAGATTCAACCACACTGCACCCTCATCCTTGGGCAACCAGGTTCCAGCACCAGTACCTCAGTCTTATCTGGATTCAGCCTCAACCAGTCTGCCCTCATCCAATCTTGGATCTCATCCAAGCAGGTGCTCTGTACCGAGACTGTCTCCTGCTGATCAGGTACAAAGGACATGTAGATGTCTTTAAGTACGCATATATTCATTGCAAAAACTTTGTTAATGCATCAGTTAGGATTCATATTAAAGTGACAAAAGTATGGAAATGAGGTGTTAGGGTTATCAAACCTAACACCCCACACTACCCTAGCCCCACAACCAACCATGCCACCCCAGCTCACCCCCACCGTACACACAGCAACAGGCATCGGGGTATGCCTTGGGGTCATTGGCCTAATGCTCACCCCATTCCATATATAAGGAAACTGAGATGTTAAAGCATAGAATGGGGTGAGTGTTAGGGTCAATGACACCAAGGTATGCCCTGATGTCTGTTGCTGTGTGTAGGGTGGAGGTGGTGTGGGGTGGTACAGTTGGCTGTAGGGGGAGGGTGGTGTGGGGTGTTGGGAAATCTAACACCTCATTTCCATACTTTTATCACTTTAATATGAACCTTAACTGATGCATTAACAAAGTTTTTTGCAATGCATTTTCTTACTTTTTGAGAAAGCGTAATCTTACACTTATGTGGTTGAGGGAGCACAGGGCCCCACCCATCAGTCTATAGTGTGTTCCGGGCCCTGTGCTCCCATGCATGCATATTGTAATTGTCCCTGATTTTCATGTGGGAACACAGGGCCATCTGAGCCCTGCACTTCTATCTAATCATTAGTGTACAGACATTGCAATTAACCTTCACCTCCCTGTGGAAGTGCAGACCCTTCCAGGCCCTGTGCTTCCATCTACCCGTAAGTGTAGAGATATTGTAATTAACCCTCATCTCCCTGTGGGAGCATTAACCCTAACATTGAATTTCCAGACTTTTGTTACTGTAATAGAAACCCTAACTGATGCATTAATGGAGTTTTTTGAATGAATTCCCCTTCCTTTTGAGATAGTGTAATAGGAAAGGGGAAGGGAACATTGTTTAACCAGGAGTAGCACACTAAGCAGAAGCTTGTTTCCAGATGTGACCTGGGAGCACAAGGAAGTTAAGTGGCTTGCTCAGGATCACACAGTATGCACCTAGGTGGCTGTGGGATTCAAACCCAGGTCTCCAGATCTGCAGCTCAGAGCCTTAACCAACTGCACTATATTGCCTCCTTATCCTCATTTTACTGTGGGAGGGCAGGGTCCTTTGGTCCCTGCACTCCAATCCCTCTGTAGCTGCGTATGTATGTAGGTGTGGAAGTGCAGGGCCAAAGGGTCTTGCGCTTCCATGTGTTGAACAATAGTGACCAAATTGTCAACATAGCCATCTTATTACCCCACCTCATGTACCCCGGTACAGAGAAATTGTGAAATGCAAGGCAAAACATAATTATGTGCAACTGCAACATCATTCTACGCTATGGGTGTGAAAAGACATTTTGGACAGGATGTGAAAAATGACAGCTGTTCTGTTCATGAGGTGGTGTGAAAAAATGGCTATGTTGAAGATTTAGTGTCAAAAGATTGAAAAGTAGCAAAGTTATGTGCATGCAAAGAATAAATTCAATGGATGCACGTAACTCAGGCATTTTTAGGAATCTTTTCACTACATTTTTAACATGGCCTTTTTGGAACCCCAACTCATAAATAGCTGGACTGTAATTTCATTCATCTGTCCCAAAAGGTGATTTCGCACAGTAACTGCACCATTCTGTGCCACAGGTGCAAAAACATGTTTTGGGCAAGATGTGAAAAATGACAGCTGTACTGCTCATGAGGTGGTGTGAAAAAATGTCAGTGTTGAAAATTTGGAGTGAAAATATTAAAAATTGCCAACGTTATGTGCGTGTAGAAAAATTTCAATGACCGCACGTAACTCAGGCATTTTTCTGAATTTTTAACATACTGTAGGCTTTTTGGGACCCTGCCTCATGATCACTGGCACTGTCATTTTGTTACTCAGTCCCAAAAGGTGACCTCACACAGCGACCGTAATGTCACCTTGCGAGTCCAATTAATGAGATGGCAGTGACAGTGTTCATGAGGTGGGGTACCAAAAATTTGGTGTTAAAATTCTGAAAAATGGCTGAGATATCAACATAGGTTCCAAATGCCATAGACAGTCATCATATGGCACTTACCTTGATTCTTCAGTTAACAGTTCAGCTTTGAAGAGTGCAATCATGTTCTGGTCCACAGAAGATTGCAGTTGACGGTCTCCAGTGGTAAGTCTAGGGCAAGGAGGGAGTGTGGGGTGGCAGTTTGCTCAGTGGGAGAGTCGGGATGGGGAGGGGGATGGGGAAATGACAAGGGACTGTTCTTTTTTACAGTTTAAAACAAAAACATTGTGGGATAGTTTTCTTTTTTTATCGGTTTTAAAGAAAACATAATTTCTGGACACTGGGAGTGGGCTCCCCTGAGTATGGGGGGGGTTAGTTAAGAATGCTAACACAGGGATTAGGCACCCCAATGTCAGCAAAGTCAATATTTATTCATTATAAAAATGGGCTGGGTGGCATCCAACAGGAGGGGTGGGCATCCTGGTGTCAGAATACATAATTAAGTACACTGGGGGGGCAGAATGGTAAGATGGGAGCAGCTTGTTTTGGGGAGACAGCTACTACATCGGGGAAGGTGGGCAACTTCGATAGGGGAACTTGAATTGGACTTAAATCTTGAATCAGACCAGCTTGCTTCGATCGATCGGCGAAGCAGCTTTGATTGGGGAACATGTATCAGACTTGAATCTTGAAGCAGACCTGCTTGCGTGGAGCAGTGTCCTACATAGAGAAGGGGGACAGTATAAATGCTACAGCAGAATCAGACAAGCTTGTGTGGAGCAGTGTCTTACATTAGGGAGGGCAGACAGCTTCTATCGATCAGGGAAGCAGCTTCAATCTTGGAATTTGATTCGGACCAGCTTATATGGAGGGTGGGCAGTGAGCAGGAGCAAGAGCAGCCAGGTCTGACTGTAGTATGCTGTCTGCCGCTTCCTCCCCCAAGGCTTTACAGGCAGGTAAAGGAGAGACTACCAAATGCATGTCACTACCTTAGACTATGTTTGGACTGCATCTACATCAGAGGGGAAAAACACATTTAACACAATATTTTTATCTATTAACCTCGAAGGCAATTGGAGGAGGGAAGGGGGACCACTGGACTGTCAAGGCTTTATTTTTTAATTACTGGAAATGATGATTGGAGAATGGGGAAGAGGGAGGGACCATTGGACTACTAAGGCTTTATTTTACAATTCCCAGGATGATGATTGGAGAACAGGGGAGAGGGAGAACCACTGGACTAACAGGGCTTTATGAAAAGGACAAAAAAAATTGAGGGACAGTTTTCTTTTCTTTTTTTACAGGGGGAACATCTATATTATATTTCAAACATGCCTTGGTCCCCTTGGAGGCAGTAAAAGGAGAAAACCTCCTTTTATTAGTTAAACACCAACAGGTGTTTACCTAAACATGTGCCGAGGAACATGATTCTGACCTTATTTGGCCCCAAAAGTGGCCAGAAAAGGTTTTGGGCATTTTTACTGGGGCTATTGTTTTTTGTTCATTCAAGTATTGCCACAAATTGTGGCAATTTTCATGAAACAGTGCTGCAAATTGTGGCAGTTTTCATGCAATAGTGCCATTAGTTGTGCATATATTGCTGCAATTTGCGGCAGTTTTGCAAAAGAAGAGCCGTAGAAAACCTATTTCTGGCCACTACTATGAAAAAATAATGCCAGGATTGTGTTTTATGGGCCCAAATTAGGTAAACACAGGACAACGAGGGACCATTTTCTTTTTTTCAGATTAAATGAAAAAAGAATATGTTGAGGGACAGTTTTCTTCATTTCAGGTTCATGCTTAATCAATGTTATGGGATACAGGGAGTGGGATCCCCAGTGCCCCACAGTGCTGGGGGAGAAGCTTCACATGCTGACATGGGGATTGGGCACCCTGATGTCAGCAAGAAATAAATTATTAATTTCCTGGACACTGGGAGTGGGTTCCCCAGTGTCTCACAGTGCTTGTGGGGGCAGGGGGAGCTTCAAATGCCGACACAGAAATTGGCACCCTGATGTCAGCACTAAGTAAATTACTGATTTATGAGACACTGGGAGTGGGCTCCCCAGTGCCCCACAGTACTGGAAGGAGCTTCAAATGCCAACATGGGGATTGGGTACCCCGATGTCAGCACTAAGTAAATTATTGATTTACAGGACACTGGGAGTGGGCTCCCCAGTGCCCCACAGTGCTGGAAGGAGCTTCAAATGCCAACATGGGATTGGGTACCCCGATGTCAGCACTAAGTAAATTATTGATTTACAGGACACTGGGAGTGGGCTCCCCAGTGCCCCACAGTGCTGGAAGGAGCTTCAAATGCCAACATGGCGATTGGGTACCCCGATGTCAGCACTAAGTAAATTATTGATTTACAGGACACTGGGAGTGGGCTCCCCAGTGTCCCACAGTGCTGAGGTGTAGGGATTGGAAATGCCAACATGGGGATTGGGTACCCCGATGTCAGCACTAAGTAAATTATTGATTTACAGGACACTGGGAGTGGGCTCCCCAGTGTCCCACAGTGCTGAGGTGTAGGGATTGGAAATGCCGACATGGGGATTGGGCACCCCAGTGTCAGCAAATCACTAAATAAAGAGTATGGGACACTGGAAGTAGGTTACCCAGTGTTCCACAGCATATGGGAGGAGGGTGGGTGCCAGTACACACCATGGATAGGTGAGTGAGTGCAAGTGAAAAAAATGTAGGACCCAAGGGTTGAACCCTGGACCCTTTCACTCCCAACCTGCACCTTATCCTGTACACTACTAAACATTCCCATACTGCTTAATTTCACTTCACTCAGTAATCTCTGTATGTCTTAAGTATACTACATTTGAAAATTTCACCCATTTTCTTTTGCACATTGGAAATACTTTTGTATGGGACATCTATCTTTTCCCATTGGAAATAATGGGACATTTCTAAATTCAATAAGTTTTGAAAGGATTAATATTTTTTCTCCAAACCTTCAAAAGGCACATTTTGGCACAAAGGCTTTATACCCTGAACATTTCAGACCAATACCTAAAGCCGTTTCTAAGACACAGGTGGACAAATAAACAGCAAAAACTTGGTCAATTTAGGGATGTTTCAACTTTGATAACTTTTGAACTATTCAATGGATTCACACAAATTTTGGCGTGTTAGTAGACATACCCATAGAGATTATACATACCAAATTTCATGCACATCCCTTAAATGGTTCAAATGTTTAACAGTTCAAAGGTTTGGCTTTAACATACTGTGCATGCACCCTAGCTATACTGACACTATCACACCAGTATTTACACTGATGCAGTAGCACTGGTATAGTTAGGGTTGATGAGGGTGTTGAATGTTAAAGAGCAATTTTTGCAGCTTAAGAACTTGGTAATGTTTTAATGGATTTGCATGAAATTTGGGAAGTGGAAGGGCTGGAGATAGATCTGTTTATGTGGCAAATTTTGTTTCAGTTGCTTTTGCCATTTTTGAGATACAGAGTGTTGAAGAAAACAGAAGGCTTTTTTTGTTTTTTGGCTGATTTTGTGCTCACCTGTATCTCCAAAAAGCCTTGGCTTCACAGATATACCTTTTGAAGATTTGGAAGAAAAATATTAATTTGTTCCAAAGTTATGAGATATTGCATTTCCCATTATTGCCTATGGGAAAAAATAGATGTCAGGCATGAAAATGGATTCTATGTCACAGGAGCAGCTGCGAAGAGGGATTTTATGTCTCAGCAGAGTCCCCCCCCACCAACCCCATTAAATCAACCATTGCCCTGAACAACCCCGTGAATCGTCACCTCAAAGCTAATCTCATAAAATATATTTCTGTGCACCTTGCACACATGGGAAAGTTAGGTTACATGGTTTCTTTTTTTTGTGGTTTAGAATTCTGTTCCACAGAATTATTGCTTGATACCTGTGGTATTTTATACAGTGTTTATGGCATTTCAAATGAAATCATTGGAATAGGTAGATCATGTGGTTTGTGGTGTTAGCATGTTTGTATTGTTACTGTTGCCTTGTTATGCTAAAAACTGAGATGTTAATTTTGGGAGACATCCTACTTTGATGCAGGATTCCACGTCAGAGCATAGCTGCTGATATCCAGTGAGCAAATGTGTGCGGAGCAATGACTGTTCTACTGTGTGGTAGCAGCACTACTTAAAAGAACCTTGCTGTTATCATGTAGTTAGTGGTGTTAGGATGTTTTGCATGGTTAATGTTATGCCGTGGTGATGAAAAAGTGAGATTTAAATTTTGGCACGAATCCTGTTTCAATGTAGGATTCCACCTCAGAACATGATGGCCGACATCCAGTGAGGAAATGTGTGCAGTGCAATGACTGTTCTAATGTGTGGTAGTAGCACTACTTAGAAGAGCCTTGTTACGTCCCTTATCATGTAGTTGGTGGTGTTATGATGGTTTCTGTGGTTAGTGTGCTGCTGTGATGCTGAAAAACTGTGACTTTCATTTTGTGTGGAATCCTACTTTGATGTAAGATTTCACCTCAGAGCATCATGCCCGACATCCAGTGAGAAAATGTGTGCAAATGAATGACGGTTCTACTGTGAGGTAGTAGCACTATTTGGAAGAACCTTGTGACATCCATTATGCTTTAGGTTTTTAAAAAAACACAATTTCATTTACTAAGGGGGTTTAGCAATGTACTTTACTACCTCACACTATGTGCGCTGACATACGGTAAGGGAGTGTGGTTAACTAAATGAATTCTACACTGTTAGGCTGTGCTGGTAGGTTAAGCAATGACTCTGTAGTTCTATTTTCCATGCAGGATTTTGCAATTTTACCAGGATTTGTAGTTTTCCATGCAGGATTTCACAATTTTGCCAGGATTTGTACTTCGATATATGTTCCTGCATCGCACTGAGTGAGACGAGATGCAGAGAGGAAATGTGCATAAACTATTTCTGCAGCATTAATATTATAGTGGTTTGAACTACCTGGTTTAGGTGGTGTGTTTTCCTATGGATGTTGTGGGAGTTCAATGTTAAAATGCAGTACAGAAAAGGAAAAGTTTGCATTTACTTAGCAGTCCTAGTTCAAAGCAGGTTTGCAAATCGCAAAATGACATCCTACCCACACAATGGCATCAGACCTTTGATTAATACAATATGTGCTGTGCTGATTGTTGAATTCTTTTACCATTACCCCCATGTCCTGCCTTTATTGTTCTCTGTATGTTATATGAAAAGGGTTACAATTCTATTGTGCAGAACAATTCTTTTATGTTTTTTAATTGATTTCATGACACTTGAGATCAGATAAAGTATGGAAATTAAATGCAAAAAACTACGTTAATGCATCAATTAGGGTTGTTACTACAGCAAGAAAAGCAGGGAAATGCTGTGTTAGGGTTTCCAGCTCTAACACCCCACCCCACCCTGCAGAGACTAACAGGCATCAGGGGGTGCTTTGGAGCCCTCAGCCCTAATGCCCCCACCCTGCAGAGACTGATATGCTTTGGGGGTGCCTTGGAGTACTCAGCCCTAACTCCAGAGTTATAATGATTTTAGAGTTAACATTCCTGATGTGAACTGTGAAAAAAAAAAAAAAAGCAGATCACGATTGCCTATTTTCATGATTTACCTCCTGAACATTTAAAAAAAATGACTGCGACTGCTTATTTTCATGCTATATCTTTTGTGCTGGAAGAAATACCAATTATGTCATCTGCCATTTTTTTCACATTTTAAACTCACAAACATTGGTAAGGCATAAAAATAATCATTTTTTTAAAAAAACAAAAGCCTGAACCTAAGTACAACGGACCCATTTAACTAGATTCTGCTGTTTTTTTTTTTAAATCTTACCTTTTCTGAGCAACCTAAAATCCAGGGTGCCCATCTTAGCAAGAGGAGTGAACTCTTTCAAAGTGCCCGCTCCTGGTAGCAACCTAGGATGGCCACAACATGCTTACATGATGATGTTATCAGAGCCACAGTGCTCCAGAGTGGTCATAGGATCTCTACAGGGACCTATTAAATATATTACTTTTAACTCCCTTGGACTGCGTAAAATCCTTTACTGTGCATGTGTGATATAAGAAAAGTTATTTGTAAAAGTTAAAAACACATTGAAAATACATTGACCACACTTATCTTGTTTCTTTAATTCCCTACCAGGATAGAAGAATGATGTGCTTTGTTGTAGAGCAGTGGTGACCATTTCTAGGCGAGTGAGGATGTGGGGTATGGGGTGGGGTCAGGGTGGGATAGGTGAGGGGTTGGCATCAAAAGGCATTGATGGACTGTTTTCTGCTTTTCAGGGCAAAATATCAAAAATTACCAAATGCTATGGGAGGACATTGAAAAATGTCAATGTATCTTCAAAGATTTGGTGTTTTGAAAGATTTTGACTCCACATTTTCAACAGTCTTTTTATGACACCATTTCAAGAAACTGATAGGCAAAATGTTTCAACTCTGTCCTGAAAGGTGATTTTGTGTTGCAACCATATAATCTCCTTTCAGGACAGATTTGAAAACTTTCACCTATCTGGTTCATCAGGTGGTGTCATAAAAAGACTATGCTAAAAATCTAGGGTCAAAATATTGAAAATGACCAAAGTTATGAATGAACTTTGAACATGTTCAATGTACCTTTATAACTTTGGTGTTTTTTTTAAGATTTTGACCCCTACTTTTCAACATAGACCTTTTATGACCTCACGTCATAAACCTGGTAAGTGAAATGTTTCAAATTAGTCCCAAAAGGTGACTTCACTGTGCAATTGTGAAATCACCTTTTGAGACAAATTTGAAAATTTTCACCCACCTGGTTCACGAGGTGGTCATAAAAAAAATGCCAAGGATCTGGGGTCAACATATTGAAAATTACCAAAAGTTATGGGTGAATGTTGAGAATGTTCAATGCACCTTCATAACTTTGTTTTTTTAAAGATTTTGACCCTACATTTTCAACATAGTCTTTTTATGACCCAGCTTCATGAACCTGGTAGGTGAAATTTTTCAGGTCTGCTCCAAAAGGTGATTTTGCAGTGTGACTATGAAATCACCTTTCATGACAGATTTGACAATTTTCACCCACCTAGTTCATGAAGTGGGGTCATAAAAAAGACTATACTGAAAATCTGGGGTCAAAATATTGAAAACTGCTGAAGAGTGAACATTGAACATTTTCAGCGTACCTTTATAACTTTTGTGCTTCAAGATTTTGACCCCAAATTTTCAGCATAGTCCTTTTATGATCCCACTTCATAAACCTGATAGGTGACATTTTTCAAATCTGGTCCAAAAGGTGCTCTCATAGAGCGACTGTGAAATCACCTTTTGGGATGGAGTTGAACATTTTCAATCTTGTTCATGAGGTGGGTTTATAAAAAGACTATGCACAAAATTTGAGATCAAAACATTGAAAATTAACAAAGGTATGAGTGAGCGTTGAAAATGTTCAAAGTACCTTCAGAACTTTGGTGGTTTTTAAGATTTTGAACCCACATTTTCAACATACTGTAGTCTTTTGAATACCCCGCTTCATAAACCAGATAGGTGAAATGTTTCAACTCTGGCCCAAAAGGTGATTTTGCGTTGCAACTATGAAATCACCTTTCGGGACAGATTTTAAAATTTTCACCTACCTAGTTCATGAGGTGGGAATCATAAAAAGATTATGCTGAAAATCTGGGGTCAGAATATTGAAAACTGCCAAAGTTATGCCTGAACGTTGAACATCTTCAACTTACCTTTATAACTTTGGTGTTTTTTTAAGATTTTGACCCCACATTTTCAACATTGTCTTTTTATGACCCCACCTCATGAACCTGCCCCAAAAGATGCTTTCCCTGAGTTACTACAAAATCACTTTTAAGGATGGATTTGAAAATTTCACCCACAGTATTTTGTTCATGTGATGAGGGTCCAGAAAAAGGCCATGTTGAAAATTTGGTGACAAAGCATTATATGTCTATTGTAACCTAGCTACCACCCTGTATAGGTCTTTGTTTCACTGTTGTAAACTGTAATTTGACTGGGCACTGCATTGCTCTGTACTCTACAATGTTGTACTACCTCCAGCGGATGTATGGTTGCTGTTTTCCTGTAATTTGATTGCTATGTCACAAAGTTACTGTAAGCACCTGTTATGTAATTGCACCCTTGTCTGTCTATGTATTTCATCTGTTGATTCTGACATGGAGCCTTTGGACATGAGTCCTTGACTCAAAGAGTTGTAATTGTGATGTAATTATAAATAAAATAAGTAAATAAAAATGACAACATTTTGAGTAAAAGTTCAAAACACATTGAAAATACATTGACCACACTTACCTTGTTTCTTCAGTTCCCTGTCGGCATTAAAGGAGGACATGCTTTACTGCAGAGTATCGGTGGACCATTTCTAGGTGAGTGAGGGTGTGGGTTGCTGGGTGCTGAGTGGGGGGGTATGATTACATTACAGGTGCCAGCTCATGGTGGGTCTTGCTAAAATGATCAGTAAGGCTGAAAATGATGTCACTCAGCTGCTTGCTGGGCAGCATCATGCAGATGAAAACATTGAGACACTGTCTCATAAGAGTGGCTCGGTCCTTTCAACTACAAGCATTTGATACATTGGACCACAATACCTTTCTGTCCAGGCTGACTTTAATAGGACTGGATGGGAATAGTATTGACTGGTTTAGTTCCTAGCTGAAAGTCTGCAAACAGGTGGTATTTCTGGGAGAACACAGTTCGAAACTTATGTTCCCCAGGGTTCAATTTCAGGACCATTATAATTTAATATCTAAATGAATAATTTGTGTTTCTTGAATCCAGCTGTTAAATATCATCTTTATACGATATCATTCACACAGCAGGCAGTACACTTAAGCAATTACAAGATAAACTATGGAGAGGCTTTGAACATATTCAGCATTTCTTCAAGAAGCAAAAAATAGTGCTTAATGCTAAAAAAACTAGGAACATGAATATTGCTATGAATAAAAGCTTAACAATTTAATGGTGTTGTCCAACAACAGATTAAATGTTACAAATACCTTGGGATGTGGATGGATGAAACATTAAAATAGGACGTACACATCAATAAAATAATAAGCAACACTGGTAGATGGCTAGGCTTGATGTATTGACTGAAGTCATGTATATCAAAGGAGACTCATAGTTACACAGTGAATGCTCTGGTCCTCCCAGTTTTGTACTATACAGGTACCTTATATGATGGGACACTGGAGAGGGAGTTGGCAAGGCTCGATGTGATTTATAACAGGTTTGTCTGCTTCATCCTCAATGCCCCCTGCAAAACACATCACTGCCAACTACATGTAGAGTTGAGTTGGATCAGGTTAGAAGAAAACAGAAATATGCATACTAATCTTTATGTACAACTGTCAAAGGAAACATTTTTGACATGCAAACAATTAATAAAAGAATAGGGAAGGAAGGGCTAAGATCCTCAATGGGTCTGGAGTAAACTGTACCAGATTGTAAACTGGGAGTGCAACAGTCCTCCATATACTATTTAGGAGCAACCCTATCAAACTCAATCCCCTGCATCTTGAAACAAGGGGGCAGGGATATTAGCCTGGGAAAATTAAAAAACTGGGTAGTTCAGCAGGCTTCCAAACCTTTACCTTTCTGCCAGAGTTAAGTATAGTCTAGATTTTATGTCACTCATAGTAGGGACTAATTAGATAATTGAACAATTCTAAACCCTGGTTTTCAAGACTTGGAAGAGTTCAGTGTTACTTGTTGAAGTCATTTTGATCCAACTTGCTAATGAATTAATGTTAATGCAAAGGTATTGCTTGTTTGAATTATCTGATACATGTGCATACTGTATATAATGTGGGTGATATTTATTAGGTAAATTTCCTTAGTGCAATGTATAATTTAGGCCTTGTATGTCCTGTTGAATATCTGTTATTTGTTCCACTCTCTAGACTGATATTGTAACCTTACAAAGTACCATTGGATCTCATTAAAATGAGCTAGGGCTCAATTTAGTTTTGTATCCCTGTTCAAATATTTTGACTAAAATGTTACTACTACTACAAGAAGTTTCCGCCCCACAAGCACTGAACAGTGTCATGATCAGCCTCACTGATCATTGGCCTGTGACAGCTGAGCCCATTGGCAAGGCAAGGCAAGGCAAATTTTATTTCTCAGGCACCCAATCCCAGAGGCTGTGGGCGCCGTACACATCAACACAACTATCCAATAAAACAATAGCAATTTCAACAATGAATTAAACAGACCATATGAATAAATTAAGAAGGCCTAAGCTAAAAGCAGTAGCTAGAAGGGGTCATCCCAAGGCTAGCATCTAATACACAGTATCTGGGAAGGCCAGATTGAACAAGTGGGTCTTGAGGTGGGCCTTGAATACCTCAGCTGGAAGGGCCTCCTGTACAGATGGTGGAAATGAATTCCACGGGATGGGGCCAGCAACACTGAATGCTCCATTGCTGGCAGTTTTCAGCCTCATCCTGGGAATTGCAAGGAGGCCCCTAGAGGAGGAGTGGAGGGAGCGGACAGAGGCAGCGGGTGTAAATAGGTCAGACAAGTATCCAGAGCCCAGCCCATGTAGGGCCTTAAAGGTAAGCAAGCCCACCTTGAAGAGGATCCTCCACCTGACCGGCAGCCAGTGCAGTTCACACAGCACCAGGGTGACAGGGCAGTATTTTGACTGCCCCGTCAACAGCCTGGAAGCCACATTCTGCACTAGCTGCAGCCTGTGGAGGGTACCTCCTGAGACACTGAGGTAGAACACTTTACACTAGTCAAGCCTTGATGTCACAAAGGTGTGCACCAAGGTGGGGAGGTCCAGGGGTGGAACTAGGGTCTTCATCCTGGTGATCAAAAACTGGCTTGATCAAAAGCTCAGGGTTGATTGCAGCCTGAGCTGCACTGAACCCGACAGTGACACACCTCTGAAATGCCGTTCTTGTAACAAAATGTTAGCTGCGCAAGCACAAACATAAAAATTGGCATGCTACTCTGGACTGTAAGGTGCAACTGTACAAATGGTAATCTTACTACTAACAAGACAAGCAAGCAAGAAATATAGCACACACAAAGTTCAGTTTTGCAAAATTTACTAAAGTGTAATCAGAAGTTACAAACAGTCCTGTCATGTTTACAGTTATCCTGTTTACTGTTACATACCTTTTTTATTAGTCTTTTATGTGAAGGCTGTGTTAACCAGGCTACTGGTACACGTGGGAGTTACCCTTATATTATTGTGCTCTAAGCTCTGTAATATCATTGGCTGCTTGAAACAACTGGTGTATACAAACAGCCACTTTGTTTGTAGATTCCATGGCTAGATTATGCACTGTACAATGTGTGCATTTGGCATTGTCTGCTAGTGTGCTACCATGACTCCAATTAAAATGAGTAAAAAAAAGTTTACAAACTGCACTAAGGACAACTTAGTTCATGACATGAGACCAATGCACAAATGTTTCATGTTACGCTAACATGTCTACTGGAAGCAATGCCCGTCCCCGGGTCGTGCCTAAAAATAGGCAATGCTATTTGTCTAGTGCACTTACCTGGTAAACAAAAATTAAATAAACAAATGTTGATCTGGCTAGGAGTTCTTTATATACATGTATACCCAAAGTGACAGTGCTTAATTATGAAAAAATAACACAGAGAACATGTAGACTCCTGTCTGGTGCAAATGTTTGTAGTACAAAGTGCAATGTGCTATCACTAATAACCAAATGTATTGTAATTTTGGTAGCATATGATGGGACAGAGATGAATACAGAATAAATAGTAAATTGTATACAGGGTTAATAAATTAGCCTTACATTCCACCTTTCAAACTACAGTACTGGTGGAGGGATTTAAAAGCTGGTTTAGCTGCCCTCACATACTGTAGTACATTTCCATTTCCATGTAAAATTCGAGTTTAGTAAGGTGAATTTTAACAATGGAAATTATGATTGACAAGAATGTGTACTGAAAAAATATATCAATTAATAAAAACAATTTCAATAAATGCCACAGGTGAATAAAATCAATTTAAGTCTTCATTATGTTTTAAATCAAGCGCGTCATATCCATAATTCCTTATTTGCCAGAGTACCCTGCAGAGAATGAAAAAGGCACAGCATTGAGTTTCCAGACCTAAAATCATAACTCTTGTGTCAATGTAAAATAAATTTTTATTACATTGATCTTGACATGGGATAATTACAGGCATCAAATGTATTTTTAATTTATAGCTTTTTTGATTAATCATAGTTCTAAAAAGCACTGAAGCAGATACAAAGGGGATATGCAGTAATCTCATTTAAGATATGCAATTAATCTTCACGCATGTGGGGACAGCAACCTGTGAGTTATAACAGTCCTGCCCCCTGAATTAAAGTCCTGCCCCAATAAGTGATGATAAATTGCATAATATGAGTCAGCCTATTGTATATTTGATTTATATAATATCTAGATATAACTACAATATTTGATCTGCTGTTTGCATGAAAATGTGACTGTTTCTCATTGATTTCAACTGCTGAGTTCAGTGCAGCACATGGCTATTGTGGTGTCAGCATTGTGAAAGCTGCTGATGCGATCAGTGCTCCCTTGTTATATATTCAGTTTTGCCAGATTGCAATTGTGACATACCCCAAATGCAAGCTGTCATGTTATCTTGCAATGTGGGTCTAAAAATATCAGTTTTATTCTGTGGCATTTTCTCTATGCCTGTTGTATAATAAAGAGATAGATGCTAGATATATTAAACAGAGTTTCTGATTTCCAGTAAATAATTCACAGTTTGCATCAGCAGGACTCGGTAATTACACAATATCCCCACCAATCTTTGAAAACAGTTTCATTTTTAGGCTTCATCTGTCCATGTTGCTTATGCCTGCTATGAAGACATAAGTCTCTGCTTGTGACATCACAGCCTGTTGCCATGAACAAGATTCTGATATCACAGGCAGAGAATTATTACCAAAGCAGTTGGGACAGAGAAGGTCTGATGGGCAAAGAGCCTGCTTTCATGTAAATGACTTCAGTAATAAAGAACGGAATCTCCAGATATTCAGTGTTTTGGGGAATCTTATTGAATTTGATCCCTTCAAATGCTAACAGGAATTTGTTTGTAGAAACTGGGAAAATCCCTTTAAGTTTACTGGCATATGAAACCATATCTGAAATTGTAAAGCACTAAAAGTCTACTTGCTATAGTCCTAATAGTTTTCTTCAAGTTATATCTTACAGAAAGCCATGTGTTAATCTGATCAGTTGGTCACACTGAAAGAATTACAGCATATACAGGACTCAATGGAAGAACATATAGATGCAGCAAATGAAACATGAAAACATAGAATTTGCTGGCAGGAAAATAGCCACTTGACCCATTGATTCTGCCCAGTTATATCTTGCCTACCCTTTTTTTTCCATAAGGCTTTTTCTTCAGTCCAGATACAGGGAAGTATTTTCTGCCCCAGCCTTGCCCCACTGACTGGCAACCACTTTCTCGGGACTTACCTGCCTCTAGTGTTTGTTTGTGTGCTTATTCGCTTAATGGGTAAGCACACTGGAAAACTAGTTCCTTTTACGGGTATGACCCACATAGAGTTATATACATTCACTAGGAAAACATACATATACAGTACAAACATAGCAGACATAAAAATCTCTTTGTTACAAAAAAGAGTAATCATATAAAACATTTACAATCAAATTGAGATTCAAAAACATCCTTAGTTCATCAGCAAACATTTTAGCAGAACATAGCAATGTTCTCCCATGGATCCCCCCGTTGTGGGGCCAGGATAGGGAGTGCCATCCCCCCACCACTGAGACCACATCCAGAAGTGGTGGAAAGAATCCCAAGTCACAGAGCAGACTGGAAGCAGGCAGATGGAGTGTCAAGGATGCCTGCCCAAACTGGCAGCAGGCAGTGACATGGGTGTGTATGTAGAGAGACATGCATTACATGTAGGCAGACATGCACTATGGAGCCTGCCGCCAGCTGATCCACTTCTTAGCCACTCCCGCTGCTCTACCACCACACCTGCACAAGATTGCAGTGTAGGAGCAGTGCGGCTTGTCCCTCCTCCCGAGAGAGAGGAGAGCAGCCAGTCAGACACTCAATCCTCTTCCTCTTCCTCTCTGGCCAACCTCCTTTGACCTAAGTCCATTTCCGAAACTGGGTCATTGGTGTTGCTGTCACTGTGGTGTCTAGCATCTCAACCTGCTATGCCACTGAATGTAAGATCCTTAGTGGCTCTTCACACTTCCTCTGTGTCCTCCTATTTTGATACCATATTTACCAAGACCATAAATCCCCCCTCACTGTTTTTTCACAGACCCCCCTCTTTTTGCAGTTTTTTTTTTACCCTTCCCCACTTTCCATCTAAAATTACTTTCTGGCATCCCTCTTAAATTTGCCTCCCTCCAGCTTCATGGAGTTACTACTGGTGTTTGTGTTCCCACTCAGTTTGAACAATTCCCCCATATCCACCTTGTTTACCCCCTGGAGGTAATGGCTTGTCTCACTCGTACCTCCTCTCTCCCTTCTGGCCTCCACTGTGTACATGTTTGGGTCTTTAATTCTGTCCTCATTAGTCCTTCCCTGCTGTCCTTGGGTCATCTTGGCTACCCTTTGCCCCCACTTTGTCCCTGCTCTTTCTCAAATGTAGCCTCCAAAACTGCTCACAGTTTTCCAGGTGAGGATGAACCAATCATCTATACCATGGTAGAAGCACTTCTCTTTTTTTCAGCTGTTGAATCCCTTCACTAGGGACTCCATGATCATATTTGCCTTTCCCTCTGCATTAGATTGTCTGAAATTATTACCTCCAAGTCCCTTTCCTCTGTTGTACTTTGCATTACTATCTCCCCTATTCTGCACTTAGTTTTCTGATTTCTTACTCCAGTGCATATTACCTTGCTGTTCTTTGCATAGTTTTTTTATGTAAGTATATTTTATTGGTGGGTTCAGATTCCATTTCATGTTAATGCCCTATATGCGGACCAGGTTGCAGGCCAATACATTACTGTATGTTTAGCATGTGTTACATTTAAAGAGCACCTTTACTGGGTTAAAATACATAATTTGCATGGGCCCTTTCCTGCCTCACAGGCCAAAGATGCATAGAAAAAAAAATGATTGCTGTCTTAGTTTTAGATTGAGTTTTAGGGGAGGAAGGGATTGTATTTAGTCTCTATGGAGCCAATAATCCAGTCTCTTCCACTTCTCTATACTGAGCCACACCCCCACGCTTGCAAGTTTTGTTATGTAAGAGTTTGCAGAGTGTGGGGGCTTGCACCATTGATTTCTATGGAATTGTTCTTTTAACTATGAATTTTAATGCTTTTGAGGGCCAATTCAAACAAATCAGGGACACCCCTCAACTAGCAAGGGTCTTATTAGTTGAGCAGTGGCCCTGATTTGTTTGAATTGCCTCTCTAAAATGTTAAAAATCATAGTTAAAAAAGATTAGATAGAAACCAATGGAGTGCACCTTCATGTTCTCCAGGCTCTTACATCACAAAATGTGTGAGTGCAAGGCTGTGGCTCAGGGCTCCATGTCATGTAATCGAGGGTTAAATCAGCACAGAACAAACAGCACAGGCAAAGCCTCAAATCACAAAACCACGCATCCAGAATACCGTAGTGGATTCTGGGAATGGTAAGATTTACTATTACAACACCACACCGCCATGGACCACCACTCCAGTGAAATTCAGTAACTTACCACTTTTTCCTTCCCTAGCAGTATTCTGGATACATGGTTTTAACTGCCATGGTTTGGCTATGCTGTTTCTGACCACACCAGTTTAGCTCTCGTTGATATGACGTACTACGGTGACTCAGTTTAGGGAAGTGGAAGGGATTAGGCTCTCAGCTCCATGGAGCCTAAACACAATCCCTTCCCTCCCTAAAACCCCCTAATAAAAAATGTTATTTTCCTGTATCATTGGACTCTGGGAGAGGTAAGGGATCAATGTGTCTTTTGTGAGGGATTTTGTAAAAGAGCACGAAAGGTGCTCTTTAAGAACATATAACAAAACAACGTGTAACAGCTCTTTAACTAATGTCCGATATAATTCCACTCTTTATCTTATTTATTTCCTTTGTTGCAGGGCATTGTGCCAGGCTCATGGACAGTCCAAGGAGAGCCAGGCAAGGACCAGGAAATTGAGCCAGACACAGAGGTACCAATGTTTTTGATCCTAAGGGACAAAATGGTGATCCTCCTGCATGATATAATGGATCCATCTGGTCCATCTATTACTAAAAACACTTGTCTTCTTTGCATTAAGGTTTAACTGTTATACTTTTGACTAGCTTTCAAATCTACACAGGTCATAATTCTGATCCCCTCCTATTTGTCTATCCAGCCACAGATCTTGGTATCATCTGCGAAGAAGCATATCTTTCCCTGTGTCCTTACCTCAGTTTTGCAGAGGAATATGTTGAAGAGGACCACTCCTTGGATGGATCCTTGTGGCACACCACTACAGATCACCCTGTCCCTCGAGAATTCATTACCACCCTCTGGGTTCTGCCACTCAATCAGTTTCCCACCCATCTTGTGACCTTGTCCCCTATCTTAGGTCATGCTTCTTCTTTACCAATCGTCCATGTGGGATGCAATCAAAAAGGTTTCACTGAAGTCAAGGTACAGTACATGTACAGCCTGCACCTTGTCCACTATCCTTGTCACCCAACTGAATGAATTAATTAGGTTTGTGTGACACCACCACCCCCTGTGGAACCATGTTTGGGAAGTCTATTTGCCCTCATGAAACTTACCAGTCTCTTCCTTATTGTGGTCTTTAGCAGCTTACCCACTATTAAGCAGTAAGGCATGACCATAGGGACATCCAGTGTCATCACAGAGCTGTCTGCAGCTTAAACGTTGTACTCCCATCTTCCTCAGCAAAACTATAGCTCCTAACAAGTTGATTTTAATATTCCAAAGCTATTCATGATGGGTAAAGGAGCAGGAGACTCTAGATCAATGCGGGCAAGAATAAATAATCTATAAACCCCCTCTAAACCAGAAGAAATGCTGCAGCAAGATATCGCATGCAGCAGGAGTCAGTCACCGGCTATGCTAGCTCATGAGGCCTGGAGGAGGACACTGACAATCAAGCCAATCGCCTAATCCATTCCAGATTCAAACAAATCCTACAGGAGATACGGGTATCCTGACAGGAGAACAAAAAAGAATTTGAAGTCCTGCTAATGATAGCTAAATAATATAAGTATGCTCTTTGTTTATCATGTCATTTTCTAATGACTGGGATAGTTAACTGTTCTCAAATGGTTTAACATAGTTCAAAACAGTATACCTGATGTGTGTGGTGTAGTTATGGGGAGCACTGTTTTTTCATGTTCTTTTCCACCTTTAACTGCAGACATGGATAATAGCAGTCCACTGTGATTGCAGTTAATTTTGTACTATAAATTCTACCTAACCTTGAGCATTCCATAGCCATTGAGATGGCTGGCATTTTTGGACTTTTATTCGAGATTTTATTTTCATTAGGGACCCCTCATTCCTTTTGTAAAAGATTATAGGGGAGATTAATGCCTATCAGACTGTTCTGATTGTCTAATTAGTGCCTGAAGGGGGCGCTGATGAGCTTTGTGATGCAAGTACACATTTGTTTGGAGCTCTGCAGTTTTCGTGCTTCAACTCAGGGAAATTAAGTTCTTAAGACAACTCTTCTATTGAAAACTGTATTTACGTTTTTGACGAGTTGTAGGCGGACTACATGGATAAATTTGTTTCCCCAAAAATACATGGGAGAAGAGCTTCAGTGCGGGGGGCTGGGGGCTCTCTTGCTATGGCTGGAGCAGGAACTTCTCCCAGTACACAGACGCACTCTGATCCAAGTGTTAACCCTAAACAGGTGAAACCAACATTGGTATCACTTCAAACTCTCCTGGCTGAGTTTCAGGCAGAAGTTCACCAATCCACAGGGAGAATAAAGAGCTCTCTTCAAGAAATATCTTTGCGCTGTACAGCTATCGAGTTAAGAATGGAGAACACAGATCAAGCTGTTAAAAACAATGAGTTGGAGATTAAATCTGTTTCAGGGAGAACACTGACTTTAGAAGGAGCAGTGAATGCTACACTTCATGAGCAGCTGTGCAAACTTCTAGACTGGAGCGGCTTGAGAATAATGCTCTTAGAAAGAATTTAAGATTAATTGGCTTTCCTGGGACTATTCCAGTATCAGAGCTGAAAGTAACGGTGGAACAAGCACTCACTACTGTCTTTTCGTTAGAACCTGCACTTACATTGGAAAGTGTCTACCGACCTCCTCTTCATTTGATAAAAGAGACTGCCTTGGAGCAGCATAAGGCAAAATTTATTATCATAACCTTTAATAATCTGGCAGACTGTAATAATCTTCTTCAGATGGTCAGAAAGACTAAGCTTTGTTTCTATGAGAGGCATTGGTTTCGTCTATACCCTGACTTTTGTGCACAAACTCAGCACAGATGTAAGCACTTTCTGTCAATTATGTCAGAGTTTAAAGAAGCTGGGCTATCGGTTAACCTACTCGCACCAGCTTGATTGAGAGCACAGTTTCAGGGAAAGATGTATTTCTTTGAAGACACTGAATCTGCTAGAGCACTTTTTGAGGCTAACATTAAGCTACCAGAGGATATTGGCTCTGATCTAGAACAGGAAGAGGCGGAGTTTACAGAATATCATCCAGTTAATCTCTGAAAATATGTATGATTTTGTGAACTTTTTAAGATGAAATTACTTTTTCTTTTCTTTCTTTGTGGTTTTGGTGAGCTATGCTCTGGACTTATCAGGATGTCAAAATATATTATGTTATAGGCTCTTAATTTCTTTGTGAGAATTAATTTGAGGTTGGGAAGTAGAAGCTTGGAGCACTTACAAAGTTTAAGCTTGTGGATTTTTAATTATAAGCTCTAAGATATAATTTTTTTTTGTCTCTTTCTTTATATCCCCCTAAAAAAAAGAAAAAAAATCCTTTTTTTTTGTGCTTTATTGAGATAAGTCTCTATAAGTATAAATTTTGTCTTAATGTTTTTCTAAGTGATGTAATATTCTTGTGATTTCAATATTCACCTTAAGGAAATAAAAAAAATAAAGTATAATAATAATTAGTGCCTTGTATGAGGAAATGTTATGTAAAGCTTACTTTTCAAACAATAAACATTAAATAAAAAAAAAGTTAAGAGAGGGTCACGGGACTCTAAGGAAGAATGGAGGAAGCAGAACACCGCATCTCGAGTTTCAAGGACCTCATGGTGCAGATGGGGTCAGCAGTCCAGGCCCTAGGTATGTATGCTGGTTTACCTGTAGTGCTGCAACAACCCTGACATCCCCAACAGTGACAGACACAATGCCGAGTGTCAGAATTGTACTGTTGGGGATGCCAGTGTGTTTTCTTTGGGGGGCTGTGACCTCGAACCCTCACATACCCAGTCTTTAGTTATACAACTTCGAATTGGAGTTGTCTCAGGGAGGGGCAAAACACTGGGAGATGTACCACCATTGTCTGTGACCATCACAGTGACCCAATGCTTTTCATCAGATTCTGTCGCTGTGATCGTCTTCATGGTGGTGGTGTCAGTGTATGGTCGGCATACCTGAAAGCTGACACACTGCAGGAGAAATGCATGGATCTGGAAGCCAAATTATGTCAGGAAACTTTGAGGCTGTCCAGTCTCCCTGAGGGTACAGAGACTGGGCATATGAGTGACTTCCTAGCAGATCTGTTGAGGGATGCTCTTGATCTCCCACCAGCAATGGCCCTTAACATAGAAAGAGCTCACTGTGCATTATTCCCAAAGCCCACAGACCCTTCCACTCACCCTAGACAAATAATAATGAAATTTAATAGTTTTTGGGTGAAGGAAGAAGTGCTACGGAAAGCTCGGGCTATGGTTCAAATAAAATATAATAGTCAACGGCTATTTCTAGACCATGATTACCCTGCTGAAGTTCAACAACAATGGCTTAAACATATGCCAGTAATCAGAGCACGGAAAGCAAAGAAAATAAAGTTTCAAACTCCATATCCGATGAAGATCCGGATAATGTAGGAGGAAGGCACCAAAGTTTACCTGACACCAGAAGAGGCAGCCACCGCACTTAAACAGATAGTGGAGCCAAAACAGGCAGACAGGAAATTAAAACAAATTTTAAGGAGTAGTCAGTTGTAACTTTTTATTTCTGAAGTATTTTTCCTTTTTCCTTTTGCTCATCAGAAAATCTTCTTTGTGATAATATTGTGCTGGATGTTTGGAACAGCTCTTAGCCTGGCAGCTGACATGTCTAACTCTACTGCCCCACACTACATCAACAACATTGTGATCTCACTGACAGCGACATCACAGGTGAATGACCTGGCAGTCACTCACTTGCTGTTCCTAAGTGGCAGTGATGTCACAGTCAGTGAGGTCACAGTCCTGATGATGTAGTGTGGGGCAGTAGAGCAAGATATATCAGCTGCCAGGCTAAAAGCTGTTTCACACATCACACCTACTAACATCAGATAAAAAAATCTTCTAATTAAAGGGAAAGGAAAAAAGTACCTCAGATATAAAAGGTAATGGTTGGCTACTTTTAAAATCTAGTGTTAGATTTAGGCAGTACACTAGCTCTTTAAAGAGAATAGGATAGCAGTCCAGGGAAGAGACGATAATGTTGTCCCACCAGCTACTCCTAAACCACAAGGGAATGAGCGGTCCATGGCCAGAATGGGCCGCAACTGCAAGAGGGGCCAAGCTGCTGCAGGATCCACGATGGGTGAAATCAAAAGCTTCTTAAAGCTTTGCTGAATCCTGCGACCATTTCCATCAGGTACCCAGTGGATAAATGAGGCTAAACCATGGAGGTATGAGATTCTATTTCATAAAATAATGTTATGCTAAATGATGTCACCCTGCGTACTTACAGGCTGCTCCCCTGTAAGAAGCCCTTATCCTCTTGCACAGTTCTTCAGGGATCACAATCTCCCACATGGCTGAGTAATAAAATGGCAGGTTGTAGCCCCTACAGCATAATTAAGTAAATCTGTTATGTAGCACCTCATTTCCATTGAGTTGACATCGGCCAATGTCTTGGTGTAAGAGAGACGCTTCTGAAGCTCCCTTTGCTACTGAACTCCCAAAGTGGTACCATAAAAGACAGGGGGCCTGTTGTCTCCCTGATATAACAATCCATAGGCACGCTGCATCAAGAGCCCCAGAAGTATGAGACAATGCGCCTGAAGGGAAATTTAACTTCAGGGCAAAGTACATGGCCCCACACCTCAGAACTGTGAGGTTTAATACGCCTGGAGTTGAGATAGAGGAGATTTGACCACCACTTTTCTTAAAGGCAACTGCCATTTTCCAGGGGCACATAAAGTTAAAGAAATACATAGTTACTAAAAATGTTTAGCTGCCCATAATTGCAAAGGGCAAAAGGTGGGGTGTATTAACTAGCCCACTAACAGGTTCTAAAAAAAAAATTTGTTTGCTTACTCTGCCCATTTGTTAGGGAGAATATTTTAGGCAGTCCCCGAGTTGAAAAAAGGACAGCCAGGAATGATTCCAAATGTTAACACAGCAGAAACTTGCATAGACAAAGGGTTCTAGATATAGAAATAAGCCCAAACAGTTCTTATTATGATCTCTCAGTAAGAGAAATGTTCCTCCCATAACAATTGGTATGGGCATCATTATGGATATTTAACTAAGTAAGCCTCCCTCCATATAGGGGCTTTGAAAGATCGGGGGCTAAGTTATGAGGCCATTAGTTGATCCTCACCCAGCGTGCCCCCCCCCCACCGGGCCCCCAGTGCTCTCCCTGTGAGAGGGAATGGAGGGACACAAACCATAAAACATGACAGGTTTTATGCAACAACAACAAAAAAATAAACTAATGAGGTGCCCCGAGATAGTCCCTCCCTCGATGCGGTAAGTAACAGGAGTCCCACTGTATAGGAGGAAGGGGACAGAAAAGGGGCAAGAGAGAAAGGACCACCAGGGAATAAATACCCGAAGATGGTTGCCACACCAGATAAATAGTTATCATATTGAAATTGCCCTCCAGGGTCCAGGGGGAAGACCAAAGAAAGCCAGACAATGGACATATAACATGCTTGGGTCATCGTAATAAATGAGGAACATTGGATCTCCCCCCTCGTTTGAACCTGAGTGCCTCTAAAGAAATGGAGATTGGAAACATAGGGCAAATAAGAGATTCTAGGTGATGGAGCCAGGAGGGGGGTGGGATTGGGGAGGGTGGTGATGGGGGGAAAGGTGATGGACTGGCAAAGTCTGACAATGCGATCCAGGTAAATTGAGCTCTTTACCCATACTTAAGGATGAGAGCCCATAAATGCAACACCAGGGTGCATGACTCAGGGCTGAGAGCAGCCCTAGGCAAAATGTGTATTCCTGGAATAATCAATATGGAAGCTAAAGGAGAAAGGACAGAGTCCTGACTCGTGCTCAGTAGCCTGGAATAATAGTGACCACCTAAAGAATCTGCAAGATTAGACAGGGTAATTTAAAAGCTTTAGACTCCCTCAATACAATCTATCATATCACAAAGTATGAGGGAGACAGGATTAACTTCATTCCCACACCTGCAACTATGCTACGTGACGTATAACTTTTTCCTTTTATTGGGTTGTCTCCTATATGGAACTACCCAGATAGTGCTCTACTAAGAAGGAGAACCACCCACACTATCCACTCGACTGTGGAAGCCCAAGTACAACTTGAAGCAACTAGCAGCGAGTATAGAGAGTGCTCACTCGCACTTTCCCAACTTGGAAGTGTTCATTTCCTATTGTTTGTTAAAAAATTTTTTCTAGTTCAGGCCCAGTTGGCCCAAGGTATACACTGTATTAATAGTTGTGTTAGTTTTAAAATGTCACTGATTACAGAGAATGTTAATAATAACCACAAGAGGGCACCAGAGTACAGCCTAAGATCCCAGCAATTTATACCCTTCAACCAGCAACCATCATGAATACTCCAAGGGTGAAGGTAACAACCTATAATGTAAATGGCCTCACACACCCCATTAAAAGGGGGGAGATTATGGCATATATAAAGAAAACTGCAGCTGAGTTTGTTCTCTTACAAGAAACGCATCTTTCAGACCAAGAGCATCAAAAACTCACCAAATTTGGTTATGACCAGGTCCACTATTCTTCCTATATGACAGGGTGGAGAAGAGGTGTGGCAATTCTGATATCTAAAAAAGCCAAATCTGAGGTCAAAGTTGTATACTCCAACAAAGAAGGCTGATATATAAAGGTGGTTGGTGAATATGAGGGTCAACTGCTCACCTTAGCTTCACTATACGCTCCACCAGGGTCTGATTACAGAGTTTACAGAGTTTTTTTAACTACTTTAGTGCAAAAGGCAGGAGGGCAGTTTGTCTGTGGGGGTGATCTGAACCTGGTGTTGATGCCCCAGATAGATATTACCTCAGGCATACATAGGCAGGAACACAGGGTGGTATGAAAGGTGAAGTTGTTCCTTGCTACACTGGGTCTGGTGGATGCCTGGAGGCACACGCAGAGCTCGACATGAGGCTACACCTTTTACTCGGTGGCCCACAAAATTATTCCTGCCTGGATCTGCTACTGGTTCCTCTAGAACATACAGATAGAATCTGTGATTGCTCCATAGGCACACTGAGAATATCGGATGACGTGCCGGTCACAATCACATACACACTTAGAAAATGCATTAAACAGAATTTTTGGAGACTAAATGTCTCGTTGCTTTAAGACAAAGAAGCAATGAAGCAGGTACAAGAATACATAAAACAGGCCATTCAAGATAATGATGCCCAAGAGGTAAAATACGGGGCCTAGATATTCAAAAGTCCCCAGGCACACAGTGCAAGTACCTGCGCAGTGCAACCCTGATGCACTGCCCCCAAAAAATGCTATATTCAGCCAATGCACCATAGGATGCACCAGTGCAGCTGTGGCTGAATATACCACGGGTGCACTGTAGCGCAATTGCACATGCACTGTGCAGAAGGGCAGGACTAAATATAGCAAGTAGAGCAGGCCTGCCTGAGACTGGAGCAACATGGCAGTGCCCAGGGTGGGCCATGGGCATTGTGCAAATGCAGAGACAGGGGGCATCAGCAGCCATGGCTATGGTGAACGGAATGGCACTGCAGAGCTGCAAGATTGGCACTGCACAGCACAGCAGGGGCACAGGACATGGCAACACACACACACACACGCACACACACATGCAGGCAATGTGTCCAGCACATGCTGATGGCACGTCACAGACAAGGGTATGGACAAAAGGGCAGGACACTGGGATTGCCAATGGACAGCACGGCCAACACAGGCACCACGATAACGGTGCCAAGGAGCAAAATGTGCCAGCTGTGAGTAGGCCACACAGGGTGCACACATTGAGGGGCACACGTTGTGGCAAACAGCACAGCAGTGGAGCATGGCACATGGTTCAAAACCCATGGAATGCACAGCACTGGGAGAGAGCCACACTGAACATGCCACTGTGGGCAACAGTGGGAGACAGCACAGATGCACCATAGGGATGCCAATGGCAAGCAGGGCATGGGCCTGTGTGGGTGGACAGGGTGGGCGTGTGCGACCGGTCACAAACAGGAAAGCTATGCAATCCAAGGGGCAGTGGGCAGAAGATGCAACAGAACAGCAGACAACATCAACAGCACATACTCGACCACAGACACAGGGAAAATGCAGTACAAAAGGCTTTAATGTAACACACAATCAAAATGGGAACACATGTATGAAGAAAAAACCAAGAACAATAACAAAAACTCCAAAACGGGGGTGTGGGAGGGATGGACTGGGAAAAGGAAATGCAGGTGGGGCAGCAAACTACAGGTGTTGAAACAGGGGAGCGGATGGATGTAGAGGTGCACAACCAAATGTCCAATCCATGCCAGTCCAATGGTCACACAGTATTATGAGTACTGCTGGTCCCCGTCAGGGTGCGGTTCATCTGGCTTATCCCTCAGTGCACCACTGTTTGCTCCCTGATAGAATTCAGGATGGCCCCCAGTCACCTGTAGATCGCCCCCGCCTTCGACGTATCATGGTGAATGTCCCTGGTGCATTTCAGACCTGGTCCCGTCTGACGCCTCCACACCTGTCCGTACCACAGGCACCACCATCAGTAGGCTGACCTGTGTGGTGAAACAGAGGACATGCACTCAGTGCCCCCCTTGGAATTGACGTGCACGCTGGACATTGATTGGACACAGGCATGGTCCCAACAATGTACCACGCACACAACGGACTAGCGGAATGCCATGCAACAGTGCCATACAGTGACCTGACTGTGGGACAGTGTGATGTGATGGCAGCAAGTGCATGCAATGGATGTTGCCATGGGACATGATGCTATGCCCACCCACACTGTATAGGGCCAATAGTCATGAGCACCATGTCTGGAGGCCTAGTGGAACCATGGGTGTGCCATGCTGGGCACCCACAGTCCTGATGGGACACAGACCACTTGTTGGACACACATGGGCATGGAGCACAGCGGGACCACCACACAGTGCCAGGACAACAGCCACATTGTGCCGACCAGCACACCTGGGGCATACATGGTTAGTGGCCATTGGGCAGTGGTGGACACAGGAAACCCACACCACCCCCACCCCCTCCTCAAACAGCACAGAACAAAAACAGAAAGGCACACCTACTGTCCGCAGGCTGATATGGCACCCTGTGCGGCACAGCACCCACTGCCCACGGTCTCCTGGCCATACTGCGCTCGTAGCCCCTGACCGCCACCCACTGGCGCTCTTCCTGGCCTGCAAGGGGAACAGAATGGAAGGGAAACATGAGCAGTATACTGTCATCACCCCAAGCCCCCCCCCAGCAACACTACACACAACCCCACCACATTGTGTGAGGCACCTCGTTCTCCTCACAAGCCTATCAGCAACCCTAGCCCAGACCTGGGCTCTTGCCTCCTGCAAGGCCTCATCCTCAAACAGCTGGCCCTCAACAGGCTGCATCAATACCACAAAGTTGGCCATCTCTGTGTCACCCCAATTGAGTGCTCATGGCCCCACTGCCCCTGCACGTGCCATGGTCATAACACTGTGCCAACTGACAGTCAGTCTTGCAGCATGCAGCACTGTGCACCATATGTCCTGCCTGCAGCTGATGCGCAATATGCATGCATGCGATGTCCTGCGCAGCACACAGATGTGCAATGTCCATGCATGGTACACAGAATATTGCGCAACGCCACACATGTGTGGTGCTGCAATGCTGGGCAGGAGGACGGGGTCATGTCATTGCGCATTGCGCATGAGTGTTGGCATGTGATGGTATGATGGCCATCTTGGGAAGGTCCTAACTTGCCACACATGGAGCTGACAGCATTGCGCAATGTCATGGACATGCGCCGTGCAATGTCACAGTGCATGTCCACCACATATGGCGTGCACACTGCATATCATTGAGCATGCTGCACATGGCGAGTATGTGCCAGTGAACTGTGCATGTGCGGAGATGCGCTATACAGAAGTATGTGGCACAAATACATGCGGGGAGCAAACTGAGATGGGCTGGGTGCAAATCTGCTATATTCAGCCAGGATATGCAAACTGCCCCATTGCCCAAACACAGAGCAAGTCCCCACATTAGCATGTCATTACAGGCTGCAGAGACCCTCATTTGCATGTGCTGAGCCATAAATGAGCTGAGCTGAGCTGCTCTGCACCACCACACACCACTGGTGACCAGCAGGAACTGCACCTTGGGAGGTTTGTTTACCACAGCTACACTGTTGATGGGTTTCTGGGCAGGAAGATACCATGCCTGTGAGCAGTGCAGTAGGACTGTATATTGTGCTAACACCTGTCACACTTCCACCTCACAGGCACTAGTATGGCAGAGGAGGAGGACGTGAGATGGAGGAGACATCTGAACTTCATGAATGATGAGCTAGGGACCCTAGCTGAGGCCTATGTGTGGATGGAGGACCTCCTGTCAGGGAAGACAGGCACGCGGCAGGAAAGGACACAGGGATGGGATGTGGTGGCACAGACTGTGAATGCCCATGGGGCATACAGCCGCACCCCCAAGAGTGCATGAACAGTGAGAAGACCAGGGCCAGGGAGCGCTGACTGCTATGTGGGCATCTCTGCATGCCACAGGGGGGTGAGCCACGCACCATGCCACCGCTAACATCACGTGAGGAGCTGCTTGCATCCACCCTGTCCCGTGCATCTGTGGAGGATGTGCCTGGAGGTGGATTCCAGACCAGTGGAGGCCCTGCACAGCACTGTGAGTATGCATGTGTCACAATATCTGTATGACTTTGTGCTGTGATCCTAGGTGTGCAGGGTATGCCACACATGGGTGCACACTGCTGCTAGCCTTGCTTGTAGAGCAGAAAGCAGATAACTAAAAGAAGCTACATTTTCTTATTAATTTAAAACTTATATCTCAGCAGGAGTCATTGTCTGTTAAGATAAAGTAGACAGATAACTTTATTAGAAGTAGAAGGGGTCTTATTTAGGGTTAAAAAAAAGAAAGAAAAGAAAGAAAGTCAGTGTGTGTTCTGTGCAGGGAAGGGTACTAATCAGCTGACTTTGCTAAACCAGTAGGAGGAAAGAGAGCTACCTGGGGTGTGGTTTAGACACTATAAAAGCAGGTGAGTCAAATTACAACTTCCTGCTAGCCTTTTTCTTATTAATTGCCTCCATCCCACCCACCCAAAGCCAGTTCTACTTTTATAGCCACTGGATTTGACTGTCAACAGGAACTTCCTGTTTGGCAGTAGGAAGGAAAGGATCATAGAGAAACATTGGTTTTGTCAACCCTAAAGGAAAAAAGTAGCTCACTCTCCCCCTCCAGCTGCTGGTGGTCTGATATTGAGCAAGGAAGAAGGAGGCTACTGAAGAAGATAGGAAGTTGCTGTCCCAGAACAGGAAGGGTGAGAGTTGTAAGGAGAGGAGAGAATAAGCATCCAGAGAAACAGTAGAGAGGACACAAAATAAGACATGATAGGAGTGGTGCAGTGCAATGGCTGTGGGGTGGCAGTGTTCCGGAGACATTCTGGAGGCTGCGATGCTGCCCTATTTGCAGGCACCTCTCTGGTCTGAGAGAAGAGGTTGCCTGTCTCCAGGCTGACCTGGCTAGGATTCATGAAACCTCCTCCCCCACCCAGGGACCACCAGGGCCAATGCCACTACCTCAAAGGCTGCCAAGAAAGAGGAGAGGCTGGACCAGGTTGGGCTCAAGGAGGGAGAAGGTGGTGGAACAGAGTTGCATCCCTCCAGCTGTACCTCTCCACAATCATTCACTCTTCTGGTGGATAGTGGTTCCTCTATGGAGGCACCTGCAGTGGAGACCAAGGAGGATGCTGGGAACCTCACAAAGGAGACCCACAGGAGGGTGGCATGGGACCCCACAGGGAAGGAAACAACTCCTGGTGGGGACTCAATCATTAGGGGGTAGAAATGGGGAGGAAGGAGAGAGGGAGGTAGGTGCCTTCTGGCACCACGGCTTGAGGGACAGGAAGCGAATCCTCAGGATCGTGGGAGGAGCTGCACGAGGAGGGAGCTGGATGTCATTGTCCACCTAGGGACAAATGACCTGGCTAGGAATGGGATCAGAGCAGTGCAAGAGGAGTTTGAAGAGTTGGGAAGGACCTAGACAAGTAGCGCATATGGTAACCTTCTCGGAGGTGCTGCCTGTCTATGGCAAGGGAGATGCTAGGGCACTTCTCACCAGGAATTCAATGAGTGGTTGAAAACTGGTGTGGAGCTCTAGGGTTTTGGCTTCATTGGGGACTGGGAGCCACTTGGAGGGATGCAGACCTATACTGGTGCGATGGTCTGCATTTGTCCGGGGAACCAGGATCCTAAGTGAGAGGTTTAAATGCTTCATTGGCAAGCATTGAAACCAGCAAGGGCGGAGGCATTGAAAAGGAGCAGGGAACTGAAGCCTCCCCACAAAACATGGTGATTAGTGAGGTAAACACCAAGGTACAGAAGTTATTAGGGAGCAGAACAGATTTAAATGTAAAAAAGGCAAAGGCAGTAAGGACAGAAATGGGGCTAAAAGGTAAGGCTATCAAAAGTGGAGGGTGATGAGTACCAATGCCCGTAGTCTGTGTAACAAGCCCCTGAACTAGTGGCCTTGATGGAAGAGGGTTGCCTGGATATTGTGCAGTCACAGAAACATGGTACACAGAGAACCATGACTGGGATGTCAACATACCAGGATACACAATCTACAGGAGGGACAGGGAGGGTAAAAGAGGAGGAGGAGTAGCTCTCTATGTAAAGGAAGGGATCAAAGCAACAGAATTAAAGAGTAGACAGGGAGCAGATGAGGCACTTTGGGTCACCCTGGAGACAGGAAATGGCACCACAATCCGCATGGGGGTTGTATACAGACCACATCTCAGGGGGAGGGAATGGACAAGGAAATGATAGAAGGCTTTCTTAGAATGGCAGAAAAAGGGGAGATATTGTTGATGGGGGACCTGAATATGCCAGATGTTAACTGGAGCACCTTTACTGCAGGCACATCCAAGAGCAGGGTCATTCTTGATGCCCTACAGGGGGCATGCCTCAAACAGCTAGTATTGGAACCCACTGGGAGGGAGCAATCTTAGACCTGGTACTCTCAAATGGGGATGGAGAAAGAATCTCAGATTTAGAAGTGGGTAGCTATCTGGGAACAAGCGACCACCAAACAGTGTGGTTCACGATAAACACAGCCATACAACTGCTTCATACAAAGCAAGAGTACTGGACTTTAGGAGGGCTGACTTTGGGAAAATGAGAGAGTGCCTCAGAAAAGCACTAGCAAACAGGCAAGAAGGAGGGGTGGAGGAACAATGGGGAGGATCAAAACAGCCATCACAGAGGCAACAAGCCTTTGTGTAAAGCAAATCAATAAAACACAACGAAGGAAAAAACGCTATGGTTCTCAAAAGAGGTGGCAGGGAAGGTTAAGGAGAAAGGACAGCATTCAGGAAATATAAGGAAACACAGAAGGAGCAGGACAGAGAACTTTATCAGTTAAAGCAGAAAGAGGCTGGGAAGGCAGTCAGAATAGCAAAGGCCCAAACCGAGGAAAGGATAGCCAATTCTGTTAAGAAGGGGGATAAGACCTTTTATAGGTATATTAGGAGCGAAGAAAGACCAAAGGAGGGATACTGAAGCTTAATAAAGGGGAGGGAATGTGGGTAGAGGGTGACAGTGAAAAAGATGGGATACTGAACGAATATTTCTGCTCAGTATTCACAAAGGAAGAGGAGGGGGAGTTACCTAAACCAAACAAGAGAAACACTCTGAAGACAGGGGTCGATACCAGTCCATTTACAGAAGAAAGGGTTCCGAAAGAACTAATAAAATTGAAGGTGGACAAAGCAATGGGGCTGATGGGATTCACCCAAGAATTCTAAAAGAACTAAGGGTAGAACTAGTGACACCGCTGACTACTCTCTTTAACAAATCATGGGAGGATGGGGTGGTACCCGAGGACTGGAGGAGGCAGATGTGATTCCTCTTCACAAAAGTGGGAGCAGGACAGAGGCAGGAAACTACAGACCAGTTAGTTTGACCTCAGTGGTAGGGAAAATGATGGAATCACTTCTGAAGGAAAGAATTGTTGAGTACCTAGAGGCCAGTGGGGCACAGGACCCAAGGCAGCATGGATTCATGATGGGAAGGTCGTGTCAGACTAATCTAATAGATTTCTTTGACTGGGTGACCAAAGTAGTAGACCAGGAGGGGCTGTGGACATGGCCTACCTAGATTTTAGCAAGGCATTTGATACAGTCCCACACAAAAGATTAATTCACAAGATAGCCAGCCTTGGAGTGGGTCCCAAGGTGGTAGCCTGGATAAAAAATTGGCTAGACAACAGGATGCAAAGGGTAGTAGTAAATGGAATACACAGTGAAGAAAGGAGGGTTACTAGCGGGTACTGCAGGGTTCAGTACCGGACCGATCCTTTAAATGTCTTTATAAGTGACATTGCAGAGGAACTGGAAGGAAAAGTATGTCTCTTTGCAGATGACACAAAGAGCTGCAACAGGGTTGATACACAAGATGGAGGAAAGGATGAGAAGGGACTTGCAAGGTTGGAGGAATGGTCAAATGTATGGCAGCTCAGATTCAATGCAAAGAAGTGCAAGGTAATGCACATGGGAAACAAAAACCAGGGAAGCATACACAATGGGGATGAGATACTGACAACAGTAAAAATAGAAAGGGACCTGGGGTAATTATATCAGATGACCTAAAGGTGGGCAAGCAATGTGAGAAGGCAGTAAGGAAGGCTGGGGGGATACTGGGATGCATAGGAAGAGGCATCAATAGTAGAAAACAGGAAGTTGTTATCCCTCTGTACAGACAGTTGGTGAGACCCCATCTGGAGTACTGTGTGCAGTTCTGGAGACCCCATCTCCGCAAAGGCATAGACAGAGTGGAGGCTGTCCAGAGGAGGGTAACCAAAATGGTGCAGGATCTGCACCAGAAGACATACGAAGAAAGACTAAAGGAGCTTAATATGTATACCCTTGAGGAAAGAAGGGAGAGAGGGGACATGATAGAAACTTTCAAGTATCTCAAGAGAATTAACAAAGTCCAAGAGGGTAGCATCTTCCAGAAAAAGAGATGTGCAAGAACAAGGGGGCACAATTTGAAGATAGAAGGGGGACGGCTCAGAGGTAATGTGAGGAAGCATTTTTTCACTGAGAGGGTTGTGGATGCATGGAACAGCCTCCCTGAGGAAGTCGTGGAGTCAAGAACAGTGGGGGACTTCAAGAATGCATGGGACAGGCATAAGGCAGTCCTAGTGGGGGATAGGAGGAAGTAAGCTGTTGGTTAACTAGGATCTGCAGCTTATCTGTTAGGTAGGAAAATGAGCAGACTAGGTGGGCCAAGCAGTCCTTATCTGCCATCAAATTCTATGTTTCTATGTTTCTATGTTACACTGTGTTGCCATGCCACTGTGCAATGCATCCACTGCTGTATGTACCACCCATGGGCATGCAGTGTCCCCCTTCCAGCTCGTGTGTGCTGTGTCACTGGGGACATCAGCCTGCTGGGGTGGGGTGGCCAGTGGTGGTCATTGGCCACCTGTGTACATGTGCCACATCCATGTACGTGCGCCACACATGACAGTGCAATGTACCACAGTGGCCAGTCACTGTTGCCGGTGTACCCACATGCAGGTAGCAGTGCCCCTTGCCCGGGGGGGGGGCATGGGCACAGCCTTGGTCCAACAGCTGTCCATGTTGCGGAACCATGCATGCATAGCCCTCTGGCATGCACTGCACACAACACACGGTAGTGGGGGTGACACAGGTTACAATGCCGGTACATGCCATGTGTGCCAGTGCCTGCACAACTGTGCTTCATGGCACACGGCCCCATATACACCAGTCAATGGACAACCATGGACATGCCACCCTGACCATGCATACTTGTCTGCGTTACAGTGCCATCACACCTCAGGGGGAGCTGCAGGGCATTTCCCACAGGTAGAGGATCCAGTGGAGGAAGTGGAGGAGGAACCCAGGCCATTGACATCGGCCGGGATCGTGTCAGGTGCAGGCAGGGCACACATGTTCCAGGGCCTCCTGAGTTTTTGTAGGTCTGAATGCCCTGCCTGACTTAGAGTTGCCTGATGAGCTCATGGTGCTGGCATCAGCCACGGATTATGTTGATGATGATGATGATGCCACACAACCTTGTGGTTACAACACATAGTGGTGCTACTGCCCAGTGCAGGTGGCTACATGTATAGCGATGGACAGGGTGGGGCACCCTGCAATCACGCACATCCCCAGCCAGATTGCCCCACCGACAACCACACCTGCAGCAGTTGTGGGCAGCCAGGTCCAGGGTGTGGCTGTGGGGGCTGGAGCCATCACCCTGGTGCAGCAGGGCATTGTGCAGCAGCAACGTGTCGCCAATGCACATGACACACCTCTGCAAGGACCCACTGTGCCTGCCCACACACAGTCACTGCTTGAACAGCGGCCAGCCATGCAGCATCCATAGGCCGTGGATGCTGCACTGCAGGCCATTACACCACCCACCCATCAGCATCTGCATAGTGACACCAGCACTCCTGCCTCATGGCGTCACATGGCCCCATTGCTTCTAATGCCATCCTGTGCCACAGGTCTTCCCAACACCCCTGGGTCCCATCTGGACTTTTGGAATGAGACACCCATGAGCACACGGTCACAGTCTCATGGGTCTACCCCTGCTAGCGCAGTTGGGTCCCCTACTGAGGTGGTTGCTACCTCAGAGGGGGACACACGTCATGGACATGGCTGCCCATGTTTCCGTGGCAGCCGTGGTAGGACACAGTGATGCCACCTGTGTGCAGATGTCATGGCACAGTCACCATCCAGGCATTGTTTGCCCACACATTCTGCTGTCTGTGCCCAGGTCTGTGCGTGTGGGTGCACACGTGGGCCTGTGGCTTGCATGTCTGTGCTGTCCATGTGGTTTTCCAGGCTTGTGCTGGGGCACTGCTGCTGTGTTGTCTGGCATGAGCGTGATGAGTGCAGCCTTGTGTGTCCACTGTGCATGTGTGCAAGCATTGTCCACTGATCCAAGCCATACACCTCAGTGCCTCATGTAGCCCCGGACATAACTGTCCTGCTGTGACTACACCAGCATGGGTGTGTTCCTCCACCACTGTGGATCTGTCAGCCATGCCACATCTGCCAACCTTTGCATGATATCCCCCCCTTCCCACATGACGTAGCACAACCCCCCATTTTCCCGCTCTGTTACCCACCTGCAGTCTTCAAAGTGCTCCTCCAGAATCATGTCCCTGTGCTGCTGTGTCCAGGTGGCCAGCTGTGGGTCCCTATGGTTGTGCCAGTTCTGCCCACCTTCGGCCTGTGGCCCCTCATCCTCGGAGCTGTCACCCGACTCAGCCTGGACATGGATTCCATGGTCCATGGCCATGTTGTGTAGCATACAACAGGCCAAGAATATGCCACATGCCTTCTCCAGGCTGTACTGTAGGGCACCGCCAGACCTGCCTAGGCATGTGAACCTCATTTTAAGGATGCCGAACACATGCTTGATGATACTACATGTCATGGCGTGTACCTCGTATACCTGTTCTCTGCCCTGGATGAGGGCTGGTGTATGGGGGTGAGCAGTCACAGCCATAGGGGGTATGCACAGTCACCTGTGGAAGAGAAAAAGCATTAAGTGTACATCATGCATTCACAGGTGTGCTACAGCTCTATGCTACTGCTGTTCTGCCATTGATCTGTGTGGCCCCCACCCTGGCTGTCCCACCTCACGACACACAAGCCATGCATGCAACATCACGTCGGTGGGTACACTGCATGTGTGTTGTGTGCAGGGCATGTGCCTGGCATGCCATGACCTCCCACAGCCATGCCCTGCTGTTCACATGCCCTGCCCCTGCTGGCACACAGCCACTGTCCTGTCCAGCTGTGGTTCTCTGTAGCACTGTTGCACCTGTATCAGGCCCAGACCCTGTGCCACTGCATGCCTGAATATGTGTGCATGCTGTGGGTGTCCCCGGACATGCCCCCCCAAAGCCCAGCACCCCCCTGCCGCTTGGTTCACAGTGCAGTGAGCACATGTGGGCCATGGCACTGCATGTCTGTTGGGCATGGTGACCCCTGTCTGTTTCCCACACTGTACTGTGTGCCACTGTGTGCTGTCTGGTCCAGTTGTCAAGCCCCACTTACCCACTAGGTGGCCGCTAGGTACACCCCTGTTCTTAAACTGGCAGCACAGGGCCGACTGGTGCCAGATGTTGGCATCATGTGCACTTCCAGGGTGCATGGCACACACATTGATACTGCGCCGTATGGCACTGCACACCACCTGACAGTTTACGGAGTGGTAGTCCTTTCTGTTGAAATATGCCACACCTTCTGAACAGGTGGTGAGCGTAATGCCACATGGATGCAGTCTATGGCCCCAAGCATGCCTGGCATGCATGCCACCCTGTGGAAGTGCTGCATGGTTTCTGTCCTCTCTGCCTGTGTGCTTGGAAATCTGATGAACTCCAAAGCATGTGGCAGCAGAGTGGTGAGGAACTGGGTGAGGAGACGGGATGTGGCAGACCGTGTGATGCCAGTGGTGTTATCCACCGGTATCTGGAAGGTGCCCGTGGTAAGCAGGCACATTGCTGCTGTCACCTTTGTCTCCACCATCATGGCATGACTCCTGTGTGTTGGTGCCTGCAGGTCATCATGGAGCAGCTCACAGAGCTGTCTCAGCAGTGCCCTGTTGAGTCTGTACCAGTCCACAATCTCCATGTCACTCAGGTGGTTGTATGTGACAGAGGCACGGTACCTTCTCTGCTGGGCATACCACCTAGGGGCCCTTCCACATCCATGATGTTGTTCCTCCTGTCTCCTCACTCCCCTCATAACTGCTGCCATCAAGAATGCTGTCCCATCTATGGCTGCTATGCTGCTGTCTGTCTGTGGGTGGACTGGATTTAGGCATGTTTTTTATATGCCTATCTTTGCGTAAGCACATCTTCATGATGCACCACAGATGTGCAGCACATCTTGGCCGAATATGAGGCTGCATGGCACATTTATGGGAACGACCCCACCACATGCACCGCATACATTATCTTTGCGCTCTGGCACATCTGGTTTTGTGCTGTGCATCTGTGTCCTTTCAATATTGCACCACGGCGCATCCTCTGGTTTGCGCTAGCGCATCTTGCCTTGCGCAGCGCATCTGCTTTGAATATCTAGGTCTAGAATCCTATGGGATACTATAAAAGCCATATTTGGGGTAAATTAATAGCTATAGCTGCAGGCTGCAAAATAGACAGACAGCAGAAACAGCAGAAATTGGAAACCACAATAAAGGCCCTGGCGTTACAGCAGCAGAATAAGTTAGATGAGAGAAGAGGAATAAAACTAATTAAACTAAAAATAGAGCTGAACCAAATCCTAGATTACAGAGTTGAACAGAACCAAAAATACCTGTGCCAAAGGTACTATGAAGGAGGCCCAAGAGCAACGAGACTCTTGGCATGTAGGATTAATGCACAGAGAAGTAGAGCACATATCAACAAAATAATACACCCAGAGACCAGGCAAAAAGTAGCCAGAACTGAACATATTGTAGAAGCCTGCAAACAGTATTATAAGGATTTGTATACAATCCCTATATCGAAACCCACACCGGTGATTGATGGCTTCTTAAATTCACTAACTCTTCCACAGGTGACATAAGAACAAAATCAAGCTCTATGCTCTCTGATAATCCATTCAAGAAATATTTAGAGAGAGAAAATGTAGCAAAATGGGCAAATGCCCAGGGAGAGATGGTCTCCCTGTGGAATTGTATAAGAAATTCCCAGACTTTGTGATCCCACTACTACAACAGGCGTATGTGGAGGCGATGTCAGATGAAGGGGCTTTAGAACCCTCCTGGAATTATGCAGTTATTTTGGTCATTCTCAAGCCAGGCAAGGACCCTGCACTCTGTCCCTCCTATCGGCCGATCTCCATACTTTATGTTGACTACAAGTACTATATAGCTATAATCATAAGGAGGCTGGAAACCATCATTTAATAAATCATATCCCTTAATCAAACTGGCTTTGTCTCTGGTAGATAGGCCCAGGACAATATTCGTAGAACCCCTCACATTATTGACCATCTTAATGCGCATAAAATTCCGACCCTTCTGATGAGTATGGATGCTGAGAGAGCATTTGATAAGGTTGATTGGACTTATTTGAGCAGGGTGCATGCTGGCTTCAGCTTATCAGACACCTTTCAGCAATATATTTGAACCATATACTCAACACCCATGGCATATGTCTGAGCCAATGGACACCTCTTTTGGAGACTTCTACTAAGTAGAGGTACACGACAGGGCTGCCCTCTTTTGCCACTACTTTTTGCACTTTATGTTGAACCCCTGACCCAGATGATTCAGAAAGATACCCACATTTTAGGGGTACAATTAGCTTACAATGAGCATAAAATAGGACTCTATGCAGATGATGTTTTAGTATATCTGACTAATCCTGCAGTATCACTTCCTAAACACATGGACACGATACAGTACTTTTCAACCCTGTTCTGGATATACTCTGAATGCGGACAAAATGGAAATTTTGACTGTTTCATACACCCCCCCCTTCCAAAACAATTTCCAATGAGATGGGGCCTCCCAAAACTCAGATACCTAGGAATATGTCTAAGGTCAAATAATACCCATATATATGAAGATAACTTTGACCCATTACTTAGGGCCCTTCAGTTAGACCTTCAGAGATGGCCCCTACTATACCTACCCCTCCACAGTCGAATATAATCCTTAAAAATTAACATTTTACTCAGGTACTTATACTTATTCCAATGCGCCCCAGTCTTCTTGAGTAATAATTGGTTTAAGCAAAGGCAAAGACAGATTTCTAAGTTTGTGTGGGCAGATGCCGATCTAGAGTAAGAACTGAGGTTTTATTGGCAAAAAAAGACTGAAATGACTGGGCCCTACCAAATTTCAAAGCCTACTGGGAGGCCGCATAAGTTAAAAACACCCTGCTATGAATGAATTCTAAGTACCAAGTGCACTGGAAGTCCATTGAGTTGAACCTGGTGGAAGGGGCACACCAAACACACACATGGAGTATAAGGCACTACAAGTGACCTGGAGACCCTGGGAACAGTTCTGTAAAAGCCCGAAAGTAGAAACAGATATCTGCAAGTTTAGATGGTTGGGGTGGGACACAACCTTTATCCTGGCAACCCTAGAGCCTTGGTTTAGGAGGCAAGCAATGACCAGACTACAATTCCTGAGCCAGATGTTACAGGGACCCACCGTAATAACTTTTGAGGATTGTAAGAATAGGTTTGGGTGGCAGATCACAGATCACTTCCAGTACCTTCAGATAAGAAACTTCATACAGGCCAAACTCAGGGCAGTGGAGGGAGAGAGGGATGAGAAGGGGCCTCATAAGGAAATATCCCTGACCACAATACTTGCAAACATCCAACAACGGGGGTCCATAATGGTGTTATATCAACTACTCCTTCTCCCCCCAAAAAAACAGATCCAACACATCATTAATTGATGGCCTCCTGGATGCCCAAATACAAATACCACCCTCAGATTGGGACCGGATCTGGAGAAGGATAACCAATACCTCCTCATCCTCCCCACAGTGGCGCTAATACACATGGAAAATTAGAACCAGATATTTTATGACCCCAGCACAGCAATCTAAATGGGATAAAACTAAATCTAATTGTTGGCATAACTGTGGGGAATTGAGAGCCACACACCACCACATTTTCTGGGGCTGTCTGTAGCTACAAAGCTTTTGGAGGGAGATAAACACCCTGTTAACACACCTTTTTGGTCTAATAGAACCCCTGCAATTTTCACACCTGGTGCTTGGACTCCCCCCTCGCAATCTAAAGGGGAAGGACCTCCTTTATTTATGGGATATCTGTGTGGTCGGTGCTGCAAAAGTCATCACCAGTAAGTGGTTGCAGCAGACTCCACCAAATATGATGGAATGGATAGAGAAAGTAGATCAAATAGGAGAAATGGAACGCACAATGTTCCTGTCTCAAGACAGAATACAGGTGTACACCACACGCTGGACTAGATGTGAAATGACAAGGATATAGAGGAGTCCTGATAAGCCATGGAAATCCTACCCAGGCACCTAGGTAGTAGGGCACCCTTCCTCATCTACTAGATATAGCTATATCCATCCTACATCCCCCCAAACCCCGCTGTATGCAAGGCAAATTGAGGGGCCTTAGCCCCAATAAGGACATAGGAAATAACTCTAATGGGATGTATCTCTAATAGGATCTGATACATGTCAATAACTGTGCTCTAGACATAGTAACACTATTGACATTGTTGATATTTTTTATTTTCTATTCCCTCCCCCCTTATTGTGCTGGTAATTGTTAATATTTACTTTAAAAAAACAATTATTAAAGGTAGAATGATAAAAAGTGTCAAAGCTGAATATAAGACATGTAAGAATATGCTTGAAATGCCAGAATGAAATGTAATATATTACATTTTACAATAAATGAAGTTTTTTAAAAAAGGCATGACCAGCGGTTATGTTAATGGTCTGTTAATCGCCCTCCAGGGGTGTAATGTTGAATGAGGTGTAGCCGAATGCCACATACCCCTAGAGGGTGATTAACAGACCAATAACATAACTCCTGGGAGTGCCTTATTGCTATTATACTTAAAAAAAAAAAAATTTTTTATACAGTGTTAAACCTTGTTCAACATATGGTTAGGCTCTACATGTGTGTTACTAAAAGAGTATCATAAAGCTAATTTTAAAATACTTACAGCCAATCAAAAAGCTCTATTTCTGAGACCTTTTTCATAACAGACATTAAACAGGTAGGTCTGTAGTTCCCCAGTTCAAATGTGTGCCTGCTATTGTGCAGGGGAATTACACTTGCTGTCCTCCTGTCCCTGAGCACTATCCCTGTCTCCAGGTAGCTGCCGAAGAGCTCAGTCAGTGGCTCTACTAGGACCAGCCTCATCTCCTTTAGCACACCCGCAAATCCAGGCACATAGATGTATCTGCCTTCAGTGAGCTACAGTTCTTGAGCACCTTTGTCACTGAGATTGGATCCTCGCTGATGCCCTCCTCCCTCCTCCTTCCCTTTACCCTGACAGCACAGTCAGGAAAAGGCCCCTCCTCCTCTACTATGAACACTGAACAGAAATATTTGTTCAGGATGTCCACCTCTCCATTATCTTTTTCCTCCTCCAACAAATTTCTCTGACAGTTTTCTCATAATTTATTTTACTTCTCTCAAATGTAACAAAAGAAGGTTTTGTCTCCCTTCCTCATTCCTCATCTCCTCCACTATTCTCAATTCTACTTCAGCCTTAGCTTTCCTCAAGATCCTGCTGGCCTCCTTCATCCTGCTATGAAACTCTTCTCTATACCCCCTTCTTCTTTGCTGGATTTGTATTTTTAAATGCTTTTTTCTTTGCCCTCACAGCCGCCCCCACCTCTTTAGTGAACTTCAGTGGTGGGTGTTAATGAGGGGTGTGTGGCTTCCCACCAGACTACAGAGAAGTTGGCACAAGGAGGTGGGGGGAGGGGTCAGAATGCCCATACTCCAGTAATGCTACCAGACACAGGGATCAGGACTGGAGAAAACATCACATTACTTGTCTTAAAATGAACCAGCACCAGAATTGGGGGGTGGGGAGGGGGGCTAATATGGTAAGGATTTGTACTAGCAGCTGGAGGAGAAGGTGAGTACCACTAAAGCCAGTGATCACTAATTGTGGGATGGGGAAGGGGTTGGGATAACACACAGGTCCTGCTCCAAAGAGCACCAGGCCTTCATGCAATCCAAGGATTAAAGGCTTGCTCCTCTGATTTAAATAGACCCATGAAGAAATGCTTATTACCTGTTAGGGCCTTCCATGGGCACTGAAATAATTGACATATGGGAATGGCAGCAGTTCTCTCTCTTTAAACACAATGGGAACTGCACATTCAAGCAGACTAGATAGACTGTAAGGCCTTTATCTGCTGGCACCTTCGTATGTTTTCTTACATGGGGGCTTTGGAATATTGTAGTTTAGTGCAACAGTGCAAACCATTTTGGGATGCCCTAACTGGTATTTTGCTGCTTGGCAGACTTTTGTGTAACACTTGCTACATACCTGTATGTGGCCAGTATGGGGTTGTACATTGTGCCGAGCACACCTGCTAGTGCCTTACTCATGTGACACTCTAGGGGTATAGTTGAACAAGATTTGGACACTCATACTCTGCTCGGTACTTGTTCAATTATATGAAACATTTGACCTTGCACTAGTCTACACTCAGTAAAAGGATTTTATGTATCACAAAGCTCCACTTTCAAATATGGGGCCCATAGTGTATACGTTGCTGACCTATCCCTGAGGCAATATGGACGCCCTTTATAGAATGCAGGAGATTACCCGTCAAGATGATTATAGGTGGCTCACAACTAGCACAGTATCACTATACACCAGTATAGATCATTATTAGGGTGTTTGTGCTGTTAGATATTTTTTGGAGAACACAGTCCATGCTAAATTATGCCATCTGACGTCTTGCTTGAGTGTTTTGATTTTTTATTGAGACAGAATTTTTTCACATTCAATGGACACTTCTACCACCAGCTCAGGAGGTACAGCAATCAGGACTACAATTGTTCCTTCATACACATTTATTTCTGGATGGGTGGGAGAAGATGCTCATCTTTGATATAAACAAAAATATATTCCTGGGTCACACTTTCAGGTGGCATTGACTCATAGATGACATATTGTCCGTCTGGCAAGGAGATGAGCAAGGGATTGCAGAATTTGTTAGCTGGATTAATAATAACAATTTAAGTAAGAAATGTACTTATTAGCTCAGCAAAGAATCAATTGATTTATTAGATGCTTAATCAAAAATTGACATCGAACAGAATATTCATTCAGACATTTACAGAAAACCTACAGTAAATTGTCCAATACATTACTACAGGCTAAGCAGTCACGGGCGTGTTATATATGTTTTGATTACATTTTTGTAAATTTTGCAAACTCAATTTTATGTGCACTATACTTCTTATTTGTTTCACCCAAAGCTTCCAGTCAAGCAACAGAGCTTTATTTTCAGTAACAGATCTGCTTCCAGGCTGCTCCCAGGCATAAGACAGACCCACTGAAGCCACCATGGACTCTAGATTCTACCAGATACCAAACAGGGGACCTCAGCTAACTCACTACACTTCATTTCTGCTGGCACATATGTCAATAGTGAAGCATTCTGACACATGGCTACTTAATGTTACTTGCAGCTGTATAACAGGAGTTTCATAAACAGCACATTAATCCACATCTGCCATGGCACAAGCCTGATCAGGTTGCACTTAGGAGGGACAGACCTCAGAGCCCGGCCCTCAAGAGGTACATGTAGGTACTTCCACACTCCATCCATGCTTGATTGCCTGCAGTGAGTTGCATTAAGCCCATAAGATTCGTGGACCCTGACAGGGGACTCACACCAGCTCAGTACCTTAATTTCTTCAGTAGTCTTTCAGCATGGCTCCTGCAGCACTGAGGCACTCTGCTGACTTCTATTTCTGGACTTGGATACAGGGGGCTTCTGTTCTGGTTTGTTTCTTTTTTATTTTCTTAACTGGATAAACTCCACTGGGACAGCTGTCCCTTTTTCAGGGATGACCGGGGCCTTTCAGCACAATACAAAACATAAAGTATAATACAATAATCAACGTACCATACTATACAAAATGTAATAAAATAAACATATTGTATTAAAATACTTCACATTTGCACAATATAAGTGCACCCAAATTTAGACTGCACATGACTGAAATTGTCCTTTTTAAAATCTACATAATCACCTTCATTGCTTAGTTCCTGCAAAGGGCCTTGACTGAAATTGTCCATTTTAAAATCTACATAATCACCTTCATTGCTTAGTTCCTGCAAAGGGCCTGTTTTGTAGCCTCTGCCTGTTCAGCATCACTGGTATCTGGGCTTAACTTTAGACTTGGGAAAGGAAATAGGCCCTGACTCACCAGGGAGCTACGGTATAGGCCAGGTTGGCCTATGCAAGCGCATACACACACACACACACCAGTTCCTCTCTCCCTCTGGAACTCTATAGCAATGACTCCACCCTTTGAATTTACTTACAGGCAATATCAACTGGCACACAGCCATGGATAGAGGACCAAACTATTAACCCCTTAGCTGCACATAGAGGATTAATCTCTGTTTCCTCTTTTTGTACTTCTCCCAGGTGCATTCACCGAATATATTATAGTGCCTCACCTCCACCAGGAGGGTCATAACTTTCAACCTCCCTGCATCACAAACCAGGAACAAGACTTGCAAAAGTTATCAGGGACATGTAAGCAAAATCAAAAACTTATCTTAAGAAATGGTGATATCACCACAAGAAGCTGTTACAATGCATGGCTTGCGGGAAAAGCATTTTCTGAAAGAGAACTAAACTGTAACAGTAATGTCTAGAATTATTATTTTATGTTTCAGATCTCTACTCTTCCATGATCTATCACATTTGGGAAGGACTAAGGACATGTCTCTGTCAATAATCATCTTCCCACTTACTTTATCCGTACACATAAGATACCAAGGGCCAGATATTCCAAACTTTGGCCCGGGCCTAAATTAGCCCGCAACCAACAGCCCATTATATTCAAAAGGGATAGCCACAGTGCTAAACCTGTTGAATATAGTGTGCTAAGGAAGCTAGGCAAACTGGGCTGGGAGTGCAGCGCAAACATAGCCTGGGAAAAAGACAGCTCTGAATATAGCACCCAGGGAAGTGCAAACCACAACAGCAGCCCAGTGCACAGCAACATAAAGTAAGATAAAGGTAAACTATATGGCCAACGTCTGTGCTAGCAAAGGAGTGGATTCATTAAAGCTGCAAGTACCAGTGCATGTGAAATTCTGCAGAAATGTACCATGTTTTCAAAATGTTTGCGCAACGCAAACACATTTGTGCAAGTTGTACATGGAGCTAAGCCATTTGCCCAGCGCTCCCTGGGGCAAAGATTTGCTATATTGAAAAGTGAAATGCAAATTAGCATACTTAGGCAGTCTGTGGGCAAACATCCAGATTAGCATCTCATTATGTCCTGATTTGCATGTAGTTTGCCCAGCACTATTACAGGGTCCCACAGCTCCACCTGTAGGTCAGTCTGGAAGTACGGGGATGGCTGAATCTGCCTACAGCTCCACCTGTAGGTCAGTCTGGAAGTGCATGATGGTAGCTGGAGGCTACATTTGTGCAGAACAGCATAGAATATTGTGCCCCAGGGGACTACACAGCACAGGCACAGATGGTGGTGCTGCATGCAATAGTCAGATTGTAGTACCTGCTACAGTGCACAGCAGACACTACAGTAACAAGGGGGCCAGTAGTGTAAGGAACATAGCAATGCCTATGGTGTGTAGGGCATCAATGCCTGCTGCATTTTACACAGTAACAGGCGAATCTTGTAGGTATGTACTGACAGTGGACATTACTGTATGCTGTTGTGCGACCCACAGACACTGCACCACTGGCATGGAGACCCCATCTGGAATACTGTGTCCAGTTCTGGAGACCCCATCTCCGCAAGGACATAGACAGGATAGAGGCAGTCCAGAGGAGGGCAACTAAAATGGTGCAGGGTCTGCAAGAGAAGCCGTATGAGGAGAGACTAAAGGAGCTTAATATGTATACCCTTGAGGAAAGAAGGGAGAGGAGGACATGATAGAAACTTTCAAGTACCTCAAGGGAATCAACAAAGTCCAAGAGGGTAGCATCTTTCAGAAAAAGAGACTTGCAAGAACAAGGGGACACAATTTAAAGATAGAAGGAGGGCGGTTCAGGGGCAATGTGAGGGAGTATTATTTCACAGAGAGGGTAGTGGATGCATGGAACAGCCTTCCTGAGGAAGTTGTGGGGTCTAAAACTGTGGGAGAATTCAAGAATGCATGGGACAGACATAAGGCAATTCTTGTGGGGGGCAGGAAGATATAGGCTGTTGGTTAACTAGGATCTGCGGCCTATCCTGTAGGTAGGGAAATGGGCAGACTAGATGGGCCTAGCGGTCCTTATCTGCTGTCAAAGTCTATGTTTCTATGTTTCATAGTGACATATACATATACTTGGCTGGCTGTGTGTGCTATGGTGTCTGTACAAATGTGCGGTATGTGGCTGGAGGGCACATACCATCAGACAGGCACACTGGTGTTGGGGTATTCCCTACACTGGATCATCTGCACTGAGTGGATTGTCCCAGCCGTGTGGCAGTACCCAGTATGTGGTGCAGACTGACCACCTGTACACCTTCCCCTCAACACCCTCCATGCTCCCAGTGCTGTATGTGTGTGCTAGATTCTGTTGGTGTCAACTGAAGTGTGGTCTGCAGGTGTGTGCTGTATGAACATATTGCCGTGGATTTCACTGGGCACCGTGTCACCATTTAATGCCTGGCACGGTTGGGACTGGTGGCAGTTGATGGCAACATAGGAGGTGCCGTCCGTGTGCAGCATGTTTCTTCCATGTCTGGTTTCTTTCTATGTTTAATATTTACTGGTTAGGGTCATGCAAAGCCATGCAAAAGTCATGCAAAGCCACAAAATCAAGCAAAGCTGATTTGCCCAGAGTTAAGACTACCTTTTCCTGGGTGGTAATTTGCACTGTGAAAAGTGTCATGCTAAGTCACGCCGCAAAAACACTGCACGGCGCTAATGCACTGAATATAGCATTGCACCTGTATTCATGTACACGCCCCCTCTTTTTGCCCCTTGCAAACATTATACTTTTGACCGGCGCTAATGCAGCTTGCTCACGCTATTTGACCTTTTGAAAATAGCAGACCTGGGCAAAGTTTTGAATATCTGGCCCCAAGTCCCTACTCGAACAATCATATCCTGTAATGCTGGGGGGGCATTGACCCTGTTGCTGTAAAAGCACAGGTGGATGAAATTGTTTGGTCCTACTTAGATCATATCATATTCCTACTGTTGATCATGTGTTAGATTCTTTTTATTCTCAGTTGCTTCTCACACAAGATAACATTTTTCCAAATTCATAAAAAAGGTTAAGAGGTGCTAATAACAGGTAGTTTTCTGTGAAATAAAGGATATGATTAGGAAACAGAAATTAGCCTGGGATGAGTCTAGAAAGACTTCTTCATGTGTCCTGCTGTCTAAATATTGTAGAATTAGAAATGCCTGCAAATACTTGATTCGGTTCTCAAATACTAAATTTTATATAAAAAAATTGTAATTTGTTGGGCTGATTCAATATGACTTGGGGACAATATAAAAGCTCTGATAAACCCTAAATCTTGAGGTACTATAAAAAAGCTGGTAAATCAGTGATACTAAAATTTGTGATGCTCATGAGCTGGCAGAATCATCAAATTGCAGATTTACTGATATTTTAGCCTCTAATGCTTCCAGTATTTCAAATATCATCATCTAATGTTATTTCCTTTGGTAATGATGGTCCTGCTTCCTCTGAGTGCCCTCTATTCTATTTCAAGAAAGTTGTGGCTGGTGATGTATTAAAACAAATTTCTACAATTCCATCTACAAATGGTGATTGTAGTGATGGTCTCGATATTCAGTTTGTAAAGTTTGTTGGTCCTCAGCACTTCCATTGAGTGTTATTTTCAACATGCCTCTTGTTACACAGGAATTTTCTACTTTTCGGAAGTGTGCGTGGATAGTTCCAATACCAAAATACATTATTCTTCATCTTTTAATGATTTTTGCCTTATTTCAGTTCTAAATATTGTGGAGAAGGTAGTGGCGCTTCAGTTGGAGGAGCACCTCATGACCCATGACTTGTATGAACACTTCCAGTCGGGGTTTCGGGTGAGGCATAGCACAGAAACCGCACTTGTTTGGGTGCAGAATGATGTTCTCAGGGCTCGAGATCGAGGAGAGAGGACAATCCTTGTTCTTCTTGATCTCTCTTCAGCATTTGACACTGTGGACAATTGTGTGTTGCTTGACCGCCTCAGGGAACTCTGCGGCCTCACCAGCACTGTCATCCGCTAGTTTGAGTCTGTTTTAACCAACAGGAGGCAATAGGTTGTGATGGGGAATTTCACCTCCACCCGTAGCCCCCTATCCTGCAGAGTACCTCAGGGATCGGTATTAGCCTCAATGTTGTTCGCAGTGTATATGCTGCCCCTGGGAGGGATCATTAGGAAGTATGGCTTGGGTTTTCATTGCTATGCTGATGATACCCAGCTATACTCATCCTTTGCCCCAGGAACATCCAACGTGGTAGATGTGCTAAACAGCTGCCTTGCTGAGATCAATGATTGGATGGCCTCTAGCTGGTTGCAACTGAACCCAAATAAGATGGAGGTACTGGTGGTGGAGTAGAACAGAGTGCATGATAGGATGGCCTCTGGATCAGAGATTGGACTTATTCTGGGATCTATTCCATTGAAGGCCTCCTCTAGGGTGCAAAATCTTGGTGTCAGTCTGGACAGGAGTTTGACAATGGAGGCGCAGATATCTTCCACTGTCCAATTCTGTTTTTTCCATCTCAGAAATGTCACCAGGATAGAGCCTCTTGTTCCACCTCTGGACCTCCCCACTTTGATACATTCCTTAGTTACATCAAGGCTTGGCTACTGTAATGCGTGCTACCTCGTGGTCATGGGAGGATCTCTTCACAGACTGCAGCTAGTGCAGAACGCGGCTGCCCGGTTGCTTACTGGGCAGTCAAAGTTCTGTCATATTATACCTGTGTTACGTGAGCTGCACTGGCTGACGGTCAGTTGGAGGATCCTCTTTAAGGTGGGTCTTCTCCCCTATAAGGCCCTAGATAGTCAGGGCCCTGGGTATCTGTTAGACCTTCTTGTACATGCTCTCTCAGTTCGCCCCTCCATTCTTCCTGTGGGGGCCCCCTGGTGATTCCCAGGACGAAGTTGAAATTGGCCAGTGACAGGGCATTTAGTGTCACCGCCCCCATCCTGTGGAATTCACTGGCCCTTGGTGTTATTCAAATTGGAGGTATTCAAAGCCCATCTGAAAGCCCTTCTATTTGCCCAGGCCTTTTTGGATTAAGCTGTCCATTTAGAGTTTCAGTTACAGCTACTGGTAATTTGATGGTTAGCTTTTATTTATGGGGAATGTTTTTATACGGGTTAATTATTCTTATGTTTATATAGTTTTCTCTTTGTTTTTTATTGTTCTTGCTTTTACTGTGTATTCATTTATTTGTACGGTCGCCCAGAGCCTCCAGGATTGGGCGTCTTTTTAAATAAATTTTGCCTTGCCTTGCCTTGCCTAAAGCAAGGAGGTAAAATGTTAAAGATTGTTTCTTCAAAAAACACACAAAAAAAATCAGCACTCAACATCCAAATTGAAATTAAGTCACTACTCACTCACATGACATATTTATTTAGTGCATCAATGGCAAAAAAAGCTAAAAGACTGATAGCAGGCTTGAAATACCAAACTCAATGTTTCGTGCCTTTACTGGGCACTTTATGATAAAGTGCCTTATAAAGGAGTGCAATGTCCACTTTTGTATTTCAAGCTTATTCTCAACCTTTTAACTTTTTTGCTATTGATGCACTAAATACATTTGTCACAAATGCACTACAGTGAGTAGTGAGTGCCTTAATTTCAATAAATGTGCTAAGTACAGTTTTTTTTTTGCATTGTATTGCTGCTTACCCTCACAGTGCCAGCAGTCCTTCTGAGTGTTTTTTTCTGACTGTATGAAGATTGCTTCTACTCAACTTAATTCTTATTTAGGAAGGAATGAGTTCTTTTGTGCTCAATAACATGGGATTAGGAAGGGCTGTGGGATGGGGACTGCCTTGGTCAGGTTTACAGACACAATCCACCATGGTATGGAAGCTGGTCTCCTCACAGAGGGGCCATGTTTGTGGACCTGACCATGGCTTTCGACATGATTGACCACAATCTAGTTTTTGATAAACCTAGAACTGTTGGATTGTTGTCTAATGTCATTTGTTGGTTAGAGTATTATTTATCTGTACATTCACTGTTTGTGAGACTTAGATCTGTTTTTTTCCAAAGCCACAAAATGATGACAGAGGGGTTCCTGAGGGCTCAATTCTTGGGCTTCTGGGCCCAGATATTCAAAAGGGTTGCGCATGGCGCAACAGTGTTGCGCCATGCACAACCACTGATGCCTTCCATGCGATATTCAAAAAGGAAAAGGTGCCACATTAAATCCGGATGCTCGGAGCGTTAAATAGACTGTATGCAGGCACAGGTGGGGCGGCCCATGCATAACCTGCACAGCCCGATATTTAGCCCGGGATGTGCAGAGTCATGCATCGCAACCTACCTGTGCCTGCACAAAAAATAAGCCAAAAAGAGGTAGTATGGCCACCCACAGGTGAGCTGCCGCATTGCAGGTGCAACATGGCAGCTGCCACCCGTGGGTGGCCACCTGAGTTCCTGCCGCACCTGGCGGTGCCCCCATGCCCCATCACGGCATCCCTGGAGAGAAATCCTCGTATCCAATATCCCTGGTGGTCCAGTGGACCTCTATGTGCTCGAACGGGCATTTGTATGAAGGATAAGCCCCCCTCCTATATACCTGTTGGTCCAGTGGACCTCTACGTGCCCGATCGCGGGCATCGGTATAGTACCCCCCCACGTCCAATATCCCTGGTGGTCCAGTGGACCGATCGCTGCCTAATCACGGGCATCTGTAACACATAAAATACCCCTACTACCCTGGTGGTCTAGTGTACCCCCTCCCCACCCACCCACTGAGCCCCACCGCCTCCCACCCCGTCCAGCCAGCGGGACGATAGCACCCCACCGCCTGCCCCCGCCACACTGACAGCTCGGTAGGGCTGCCGCCCGATGGTTCATGGCGTGAGCCAATGGGTGTCAGCTACCATCTACTCTCAGTCTAGATATGTGATCATTCACATATCTGACTGAGTAGTATGGTATGGTTGCATACCCATTGGCTCATGCTAGAACCAATGGGCGGTAGCCCTACTGAGCTGTTAGTTGGTGGGCGGGGCGGCAGGCGGTGGTTGCTGCCACCGGCTGATGGGGGAGCGGGCGGTGGGCCCAGTGGGTGGGTGGGGGGGCACTAGATCACCAGGGTAGTAGGGTATTTTATGTGTTAGCAGATGCCTGCGATCGGGTGGTGATCGGTCCACTGGACCACCAGGGATATTGGACGGGGGTATTTATACCAATGCCCGCGATCGGCACATAGAGGTCCACTGGACCACCAGGGAAATGGGGGCTTATCCTCTATACAAATGCCCGCGATCGGGCACATAGAGGTCCACTGGACCACCAGGGATATTGGACGGGGGGGTGGTTTCTTTTACATGAATGCCCGTGATCGGGCTGCAGGGGGCATCGGTCCCCGACGGCTGCTGTCTGGCAGGGCGCCAGGCGCAGTCGTCAGATCGGCGCAACATTCAAGATGTTATTGCGATGCAATGGGGCCGTAATGAGATGCAAATGCCCTGTGTGCCTTTTTGCATAAATTATGGTCCATTTGCATGTCCCCTTTGAATATCGCAGGTGCTGTGCATGGCACAGTGGCACTGCGCCAGCGCATCTCCATGCTCCACTCTGGCCACTATGCGCTGGCGCAGTGCCACCGTTTATGCACAGTGGGGATGGCTAGGTGCAATATTCAAAGCAGCCGCGCCATAGCACAGCTCCGTTGAATATCGCCCAGGCCACACCCCTCCGCAACAAAGTTGAGCTGCACCCAGGCTTGCGCCACAGCCTGACGCAGTTTGAATATTTGGGCCCTGATGTTTACCTTCGTTGTTAACTCCACTCCCAAAATCTGCACAAGCTGTGATATACTCTTATACACTCACAACTTAATAATCTTCTCCAGCACTAGGGAAGTTATTTGGAATTCTAATCGTTTGGAGAAAGATTTCTGTGCAGTCTGTAATTGGTTTACTCATAATTCTCTGGTCCTCAGTGCAAAGAAAACAAAGACTATGCTATTTGGATCCGAGGTGCTTTTAAATGGAAGCCCCACTATTGTTAAGTGTTCCATTGGGAAATGTAATTGAGCAGGTTGAGCAATTTAAATGTTGGGGCATTCTACCAGATCCTACATTATCATTCTCCGCTCATGTTCAGTTGGTTTACAAAAATATAAACCAAATGCTTGTTGTCTATAAACTGAAAAATCATTTCTCCTTCGATACCCATAAAGCCATTACTGTTGGATCATTGTTACTACTTTTTGATTATGTTTTGAACTTATTTTGTAATACGGGCACAAAGGCGTTACAATATTGTATAGTTGTTTATACTATCTGTTGTTTTGTTTTGCTTGTCCCCGATTGTACCAACAATTGCTTCTTATATTCTAATCTAGGCTGATTGGGCCAGATATTCAAAACTCTGCCCTGGGGAAAAATTAGCCCTACCCGGTGGGCAAACTTAGCATGGACACAAAAGCCTGGTATATTCAAAAGGAATAGCCTGGGGTAAACAGCTTCTGAGTATAGCATGCAAATGAAGCTGGGTAAACTGGACTGGGAGTGCAGGGCAAACTTAGCCCTGGAATAAGACAGCTCTGAATATAGCAACCAGGAAGTGCAAACCACAACAGCAACACAGTGCACAGTGATGTGAAGGTAGATAGAGGTGAACTATGTGGCCAATGTGTGTGTCAGCAAATGCGTGGACCCAGTACAGCTGCAGGCAGCAACGCATGTGAACGTACAGTGTACAAAACTGTATAATATTCCTCGAACCATTTGTGCGGCGCTAACTCATTTGCGCTGGTTTAGCGCAGAGCTAAGCCATTTGCCCGGTGCAAACATGTTTGCCCGGAGCTAAACTGTGCCATATTCAAAAGTGACATGCAAATGAGCCTACTTAGGTACTCTCTGGGCAAACATGCACATTAGCATCTCATTATGCCCTGATTTGCATGCAGTTTGCCCAGTGTTACTGCAGGGCCCCACAGCTCCACCTGTAGGTCAGTCTGGAAGTACAGGAGCTGGCTGGGTCTGCCCGCAGCTCCACCTGTAGGTCAGTGTGGCAGTGAATGATGGTAGCTGCAGGCTACATGTGTACAGTACAGCAGAGCATATTGTACCCCAGGGGACAACACAGCATAGGCACAGGTGGTGGTGGTGCTGCATGCAACTGTCACACTTTAGGTCATGCTACAGTGCACAGCAGACACTACAGTAGCAAGGGGGCCAGCAGTGTGAGGGACACAGCAATGCCTATGGTGTGTAGGGCAGTGATGACCACTGCACTGTACACAGTGACAGGCCCAACTTGCAGGTGTTTACTGACAGTGGACATTACTGTTACACTGTTGTGTGGCCCACAGATGCTGCACCTCTGGCATGGGATGTTCACAGTGACATATACATGGCCGGCTGCGTGTGCTGTGGTGTTTGTACAGCTGTGAGGTATGTGACTGGGGGGGGCATGTACAATCTGACAGGCACACTGGTATTGGGGTATTCCCAATACTGGCCCATATGCACTGTGTGATGTGTCCCAGCCTTGTGGCTGCACCCGGTCTGTGGTGAGGCCTGGCCACCCATACACCTTCCCCTCGACACCCACTATGCCCACACGGCTGCATGTGTGTGCTGGCATCTGTTGGTCACCACAGACGTATGGTCTGCAGGTGTGCACTGTATGGCCACACTACCATGGTGTCCACTGGGGGCTGGGTCATCACTGACTGCCTGACATGACTGGGACTGGTGGCAGGTGTTGGCATTGGTGTGGTGCCATCTGTGAGCAGCATGTTTCCTCCATGTCTGGCTTTTTCTATGTATCATATTCATATGTTAGGGTTACGCAAAGCCACATAAAATCCACGCAAACCCCACACAAAGCTGGATTGTCCGGGGTTAAGACTACCTTTTCCTGGGTGGTAATTTGTACCGCGCAAAGGGTCGCGCTACATCATGCAAAATCACTCTGTGCAGCACTAGTCGCTGAATATAGCATTGCAACTGTATTCATGTTCAGTTTGCCCATTGCATATATTATGATTTTGCCCAGTGCTAATGCAGTTTGCAGCGCTATTTGGCCTTTTGAATATAGTGGACCCACACTAATCCCACACTAAACCTGCACAAACGGTCTGCGCCCAACGCAAAGTTTTGAATATCTGCTCCATTATCTCCTGTGCCCCAGATAAATGTTTTATCTGCCTTCACTACAGTGCAATTAAGTGACACTTAAAGTGTAACTTACATTTTAAAGGTAAAGAAAAAAATTAATTTTATGTCTTGAATCCTTAAAGGGGCATTTCTACACTACCTGGTGGGATTGCAGCTTTATGTTCTATTTTCCTTTAAAATATTATATTATGAATGTAACCAATTTGGCTTAGGTTGAGCCGGAAAAAGGACCATTGACCCAGTTGCTCCCACCCAGTAAACAAATAAAAAAAAAATTTAATTTCTATATAGCTTTTTCTTTTGCGGTTGGCCGCTGCTCCCCCCAGGCAACCTTTCTGTCCCAATGCCAGATGTATCCAGGATGGCCAAGTGGTGTCAGGCCTGAGAGTACAGAGGGGGCCATCACCCCATTCCCACAGGTATTTTTCTCCCTTTTACTCCCACTCTCCAGCATCCCAACACACACCCTGACTCTATGGCAAGCCTGTGGAGGAAGTAGGGAAGTATGAATCTAAATGATATCCTTGGACCACCTCAGAGGTCACGTAGGAGTAGACTCAGCACTGTCCTCCCAAGGCTAAGTATCACTGCCATTGACAGCAGCATTCCTGACTCCTATTGGCTTGTCAAGTGGAGACCTGGACCCACTCAGAAACCCAGGACACCAACTTGGTAGACCAATACACTGTCAGGGCGGCTAAGCAAAGAAAATGGTTCCACAAAAATGGGTCTTCCCTTAAAATAGGGGATAATTGCAGTTAAGACATATGATGAGGAGCATGGAGAGTAATCTCTGAGACCCCTGCCATGTTCCACTCATAGTTAAGCCATAAGGGATGCTATAGAGTGACTAGGAGTAGCCTTTTCTCCTCAGTGATGTGCCCAATACTTGGGCACTTATTTAGCTGTATAAAATGGCAAGAAAATATCTAGGAATTTCATTGACCGTACATTTGGTCAGCGGCTGAATTTCATTTTCCTCCCCCCAAAAAGCCTCCTTACTGAACAGTATCACTAAGCCTCCAAATAGAAACAAAATCCAGTAACCACCATCTTGAAAATCTCACTCTGATATTTAAATATTATCAACCACAAACTGGTCACAATCTTTATTTAGAAAAAACATCACTACCATACTTAAAGCACAGGGCAAAACATATCCCACAACTTATATAAACAATCTGACTAACAGTTGCTTTAATTTAACTGCTTGACCTGAGGAGGAGAGCTGATCCTTGGACCGAGCGGGGCTTGTCGCTGCAAGGGGTCGGGGCAGGCAATCCGGGACTGCATCGGCGGTGGGAGAGGATGTGACCACATCAGTGGTCGACAAAGGAGTTTTTGTTGGCAGGGGACAGGCCAGGCAGCCCGGAGCCACATCGGCGGTGGGAGAGTGAGCTGGGGATTTTTGGAGAGCTGCCAGCCGGTGCAGTGGAAGGAGCTGAGGGGGCCAATCAGTGCTAAGGACGCACATTTTTGACTGTGCAACTGGGCTATAAAAGGCCATTAGCCCAGTTGCAATCAGAGGAGGAGAGCTGATCTTTGTCCCACACCACCCACCCCGGCCCCGACCTCTATTAAATGGTTGGTGGGGGTGAAGCCTGGAGAAGGGCAAGTCGAGATTGGGTGAACTGGATTGTTGATGACCTGGGAAAAAGGGACCTGTATGCTGTGCTGCTTGAGCACCACCACTACCAGGAAGGGGCATATTGATGCAGATTGTAAAATTGACTGGGTGCTAACTACAGCTGAGGGAGGAGACAAACTGTGTGAACTGATTACTGCTATGGCTTCTGAGCTGGTGAACTGGTTGTTGCTGATTGAGGGACAAAGGGTCCTGTACGCTGTGCTGCTTGGGCAACATTGTCTACTACTACCGGGGGCATATTGAAGCAGATTGTAAAATTGACTGTGTATGCTAACCACAACTGAGGGAGTAGGCAAATTGTGTGAACTGATTACTGCTACTGATCACTTGGGGTGGGCAAATGTTTGCTTGTGAACTGACTACTAGGGCTGCAAAACTGGCTACTGTAGGGAAAGAGGGAGAATTGCTGTGATCTGAATACTGCTGGGTGAGGGGACAAACGGCTAGGGTCTTTGTGTAATACTGACTAAATTAGTCCTGTTAGAGGGCTGTATTGCTCACACCAAAATGAGGGTAGACTTGGGGCTGGCCAGAGCAGGCATCTTTGGTAGGGTGATTGGGTGTACAGGGTGTGGGGCAGCAATAATATTAAATTGGGCATGGGGGTTCGGAGGATGCCCAGTGTGTTTTTAGTTGGCAGGACTTAGGGAGGAGGCTGAGGGGATTAGAAGGCAGCTGGAAGGTGGGAGGGGGGAGGATTGGGGAGAAAAGTGTGGAAAGGACCTCACAAGAGTAGACGAGGCCAATATGGTATACCCCAGGGAACAGGTGGACATGGACCTTATGGTTACTCTGGAGGGGTGGGGCATGATACAAGCAACATACGGAAGTCACTTCGTAGGAAGGTGGCTGACTAGAGGGAGCCAGGAGGAGGGGGGGACAGGAGAGAGCAAGTCGGGGCAAACATCACACTTAGTAATCGATTCACCCTGCTATATCCAGGAGAGGAGGTGGAGGAGGCTGGCAGGAGGGGAGCAGGCAGACAGACAGGTTTGGCCAGCAAGCTGGGGGATTGGGGCAGGAGGAAGCCAGATCCACAGAAAGGGAGGGGAGGACATGAGCCTAGGTTGGAGAGAGGAAAGGGGATGGGGAGCAGAGGATGAGGCCGGGTGGAGAGGGGAGAAATAGGGTCAGGCAGGCATCTATGCTGGGAAGTCAGCCAAGGAAAGGGGGCGGTAGGGAATACTCTAGAAAGGCCAGCTTCAGGTGGGAGAAATCAGATGAGGTGGGAGGTGGGGGGAGGAGGGGGTAGGGAGAAATACAGCAGATGGGGTGGAGGATACAGGACCGGAGGAAGGGGATGGAAGCAAGGAGCAAGCAGTAGAAGAGTGACTGGGTGGAGGACCTGAGGATTCTGGCCCAGAAATGGAGTCGGGGGAGATCTGGGGGCAATCTGCCACCCAGGAGGTTGGGGGGTGAGGAGCAAGCTGGGAGCTGCAGGCAGAAGAAAGAGCATGGTAGGCACACACAGACTTGTGATCCCGGGCTGGGGGTGGGAGGAGTAAGCTGGGGATTGACGACAGAAGGAAGAGCCTGGAAGGAATCAAACGGGCCAGTAAAGTTGCGGGAGATGTGAAGGTGATCCTGCTGGGTGACTCCATGACCGGGGCATCCAGTGGGAGGGGGCAGGGAAGGGGAAAAAGCAGCCCAGTCAAGGCTAAATGTATCCCAGGCCTATCCGTACACAAGGCCGAATTCCAGCTATACTCGTTACCAGTGGAATGCGCAGGATCCCCAGACTTCCTAATACATCTGGGAACAAATGACTTGAAGGGGAACAGTGAACTGGAAATCCAGGCGAGATTCCGGGAACTGGCCAGGGTCTGCCACTCTATAGGAAGCTCAATCTCCTTCTCGGAGAGTCTACCAGTACCTAGGGTGACCGGGGAGACCAAGCATAAACTTAGATGGGTGAACCAGTGGCTCAGGGATTGGCGTAGGGCAGAAGGGTATGGGCTGGTGGGGAATTGGGGGGATACATGGGGAGAACAAGGGGTTATATGCCAGGGATAGAATACACCTCAACTTGGAGGGGAGGGAGATCTTGAAACTAAAACTCGCTGGATTCAAAGTCGAGAGGTGGGGTTTAAACTTGTAAAGGGTGGAGGGTTAAGTAAAAGAATGGATCCAGGAGGGCTGCTCGAGGGTCTAGGTCTAGGGCACGAAAAGAGGGCAGGTGACTGCGAAGTAAATCCATCCAGAGCAGTGCAGGAAATGGCAAATAGGGATTGCGCAGGGCCAAGATGCTTGGAGAGGGGAGAGGGGTCGGGTGGAGGATGGTCCTGATCAACGCCAGAAGCATGGGCAATAAAATGCCCACACTCCAGGCAATGCTGGCTGAGGGATCAGAGGATGTGGTGGCAATTACTGAGACATGGGCCACCCAGAAAAATGATTGGGACCTAACCTTGGAGGGCTACAATATATTCAGGAGGGATAGAGAAGAGGGAAGAGGAAGGGGTGTAGCGCTGATAGTCAAAAATGACATAGTGGTTAGTGGAGTGGAGGAGGCTGTGGGGGGGTGGAGGTGATTTGGGTAACCGTGAAAATGAGGGGAGCTAAAAGATTGAAAATAGGGGTGGTGTACAGACCCCCGATGATGGAAGAGGCCCTGGAGGACAAACTAGTTGAGAACATCAAGGGGCACTGTGACCGTGGAAAGAGCAGGGTGGTGGTCATGGGTGATCTTAATATGCCGGGGGCAGACTGGGACACTATGACATCTGCAGTGGCCAGGGAACAGAGACTGATGGATGTGTTTCAGGATGCCTTCCTGGACCAGCAGGTGGGGGAACGTACTAGGGAGGGGAGGATACTGAACATTGTCCTAGCAGACAGTGACCAGATAAGGAGCCTGGAGGTGTGCAGCCCGCTGGCAGGTGGCGACCATGCCACGGTCTAGTTTCTGCTGTGTCTAGTGGGGGAGGATAACCGCACTAATATAGTAGTAGTGGACTTCAGGGGTGCGGACTTTGTGGGCATGGGCAGGATTCTACGGGGGAGCTGGGACAAGATTAGGCCGGACATGGATGCTGATAGCTTGTGGGAGACCATTAAGAAAGGGTGCAGGGGGTTACTAGCTCATGTACAAGGGTATGGCATAAGCATGGTAGCACCAACAAGCTGTGTTGGTGGACCAGGGAGGTGCAAGAGGCGGTGAGGGATAAAAAGGCTGCCTATGCATGTTTTAAGTGCTCTGGGGGATAGGGAGAGAGAGGTGAGTACGAGTTGATGGCTAGAAGGGTCATCAGAGTGGTTAGGGGAGCCAAGGCAAGGATGGAGCAAAACCTGGCTAGGGATATCCGGGGGATTCTATAGATACATATGGGAGAAGAGAAAAGGGAGGGCACAGATCAGCAGGATTAGGACTGGGAAGGATGGGCTCAGGAGGTGGGGGTTCAGGCAGAGGTACTAAATGAGTACTTTGCCTTGATATGTACGGAGGGAGACAGGGGATCCATCCAGCCCGACAGGAGAGTCGGGGAGACAGCAGAGTCGAGAGGTCAGATGGAGTCTAGAGGACTGAAAGAGGCTGAGGTACAGGCCGGGCCAAGCATAGAAGGGGATGGGTGCTTAAATGAGGGGGTGGACTGGGAGGAAGAAATCACAGTGGATAGGGTGATGGAGGCCCGTCGGACACTAAAAACTGATAAGGCACCGGGGCCAGATGGACTGCATCCAAGGGTTATGAAGGAACTGGTGGATGAGCTAGCAGCTCCACTAGCTACACTCTTTAACGCCTCTCTGCAGACAGGATGGGTGCCTCAAGACTGGAGGGTGGCTCATGTGGTGCCTATCTACAAAGGGGGGTCTAGGGAGGAGATGGAAAATTACAGGCCTGTCAGCCTAACGTCTGTGGTAGGCAAAGTAATGGAGGGCATTATCAAGGAGAAGCTCGGGAGGCAACTGGAAAGGTTGGGGCACCTGGATGACAAACAGTATGGTTTCGTCCCGGGGAGATCGTGTCAGATCAACCTCATAGATTTATATGACTGGGTGACGGGGACCCTGGACTGACATAGACCGATGGACATCCTATACCTGTATTTCAGTAAGGCGTTTGATTCGGTGCCCCACATTGGGTTGCTAAAAAAGCTGGGGAGGATGGGGATGGGAGGAGAGTTGCTCAGATGGGTAGAAAATTGGCTAACGGGCCGAACACAGAGGGTAATGGTTGGTGGGATAGTCTCCTCCCCTAGGAAGGTCATCAGTGGTGTCCCCCAAGGTTCGGCATGGGCCACTCCTGTTCAATGCCTATGTCTCCGATATGGGGAGGGGGGTTAGGAGTAGGATGAGCCTCTTTGCGGATGACTCAAAACTGGGAGCACTGGCAGACGGGGACAAAGCGAGAGAGACCGTCCAGAGGGACCTGGATACCTTGGAGGGGTGGTCAAGGAGGTGGGGACTGAGGTTTAATCCAGGGAAGTGTAGGGTGCTGCATCGAGAGGCAGTGTCAGTGGCTCAGTAGGTAGCACGCTCGCCTCTGAGGCTGGGAGATCAGAGGGCTGTGGGTTCAGTTCCCACATCTGGCACTTGGGTTAATATCCCAGTACTGACACTGTAGTGCAGCATGAGAGGGGTGCTGCACTTCTGAGGTGCCGTCTTTCGGATGAGACGTTAAACTGAGGTCCCATCTGCCTGTTCTGGTGGTAGTTCAGGTGGATGTTAAAGATCCCATGGCACTTATCGAAAAGTAGGGGAATTTCCCGATGTCCTGGCCAAATTTCCCTCATTCACTAAAAATACCACCAACAGCTTAATCTGGTTCAAGGTCAGTTGGCATTCATCTGTATCCCCCTCTCCCGGGTCGTGCCTGAAAATAGGCAGGATTTGTCTAGTGCACTTACCCGGTCAACAAAAATGAAATAAATAAATAAATAAATCTGGGGGTCAGAAACCCAGGTCATGTATACACCCTGGGAGGGGTCTCACTGCAAGCCACAAGTGAAAGGGATCTGGGGTGGTGGTAGACGCCAAAATGAATAACACTGAAAAGTGCAGAAGAACTGCAGCAAAAGCAAACAGGATTCTGGGCTGCATAGCCAGGGGGATTACGTCCAGGAGGAGGGAGGTGATCCTCCCTCTGTATAATGCCTTGATCAGGCTGCATCTTGAGTACTGTGTGCAGTTCTGGAGACCTTACCTCAAAAAGGGCATAGCACTGCTGGAGAGGTTCCGGAGGAGGGCAACCAGGATGATTCAGAGCATGGGAGGGAGGACCTATGAGGAACGGCTGGAAGAACTTGGGCTGTACTCGCTGGAGAACAGGAGAGACAGGGGGGACATGATAGGGGTCTTCAAATATATAAAAAGGATAAATGGGGAAGAGCCCAAGAGATGTTCAGACTAAAGAAAGGGGGCACAACCAGGGGGCATGAGTGGAAGCTGGAGGGGGGAAATTACAGGGGAGAACGCAGGAGACATTACTTCACTGAGAGGGTGGTGGGGCCATGGAATGCACTTCCCGGGTGTCTGGTGGAGGAGGGCACACTAGAGGGCTTCAAGAGGGGATGGGACAGGTACAAGGGTAAACTGAAGCTGAAGATGACCCTCTATGGGGCTGGGGGTGGGAGAGTGAGCACCCATTAGGGTCTGGCTACCGAACAGACACGACAGACTATCAGGCCTAGTCTGCTGGCTTTTAGTATGTTAGTATGTTCACAAAAAAACAGTGACTTTAGCCGTCTCACCTCTAACTGACCACATACAGCCTGCTTCAACATGAGCAAGAAAAAAGCTCCCTTCCCCTTCATTTTACAAACAAGATCACAGTTTCATTTTTTCTTAAAACTGCCATTCCTCACCTCTTCCCTTCTGCTGCCTCTTGTCTGTGAGTTTAGATGAGAGAGAGCTGTGGAACTCTGGTCAAACAGACAGAAACCTGGAGGGAGGGTGGAGAATGGCAGTCAGAGTCTTTATGCGGCTCTGGCCACAAGTAATCTGCTGCTCCTAAGCTCCCAGCCACATTTGTATACTTCACAGGCTGGGAGAGCAAATTCTCAATTCTCCTGCTGGGGGGGAGGAAGGGCCAATTATAGATGTGGCTCCGCTCCTGCTGCAAGTGCCGATAATGGCTCCTACTGTGCCCTCCAGCCTCATTTGTACAGACAGCATTACAAGGAGTGAGGAGCGGGAAATGGGACGTTTTCAAACTGCAAGCCCCCATCATTCAGTGCTGGCAGAGTGGTGCTGTGTAGATTGGGTGGAAACGAAATACTCGGTTTGTAAATGGAAGTGGGAGCAGCTGCAGTACTTCTTATTTTAAGTAAAACACTGTTTACAGAGCTGTTGGAGGGGATGTTAACACTGCAGAAATATAGGGCTTAATTTTCAAAGTCCATGGGGATGACACAAGGTGCCTGCAACAAACATAAGTGACGCAAATGGAGCCTTGCATCAAAAGATGCAGTAATTCTTATTTTCAGACATGGTCTGCATTGAAAAGGGGAGTCATTGTACCAAAGTGGCACTGTGCCAGCCTTGCAACCCAAATCAGGGTGCACCACAATAGGTGTCTCATGTTAGACCAGCCAGGAGGTGGTCTAAGTGCTCTGAGCCACTGCATGGCAGAGCAGTGAGTGAGCTGTGGGGCCAGGAAGGTGGGAAGGTGGGAAATGGGTGCCACAGGGGCACTGAGGATGCCATGAGACATGAGGGGGTGCAGTAACAGGTATAAGGAATGAAGGAGGCACCTGACAGAGGTGCCATAGGGCATTCAAGACAGCCAGGGGGACCAGGTGGGGTGGTTGGAATCACAATCTTATTATGACATGGCCGCAGGTGGAAGCAGCCCTGGTACCTGCCTCACAGAACCCACAGTCCTGTGAGGCAGGTACCAGGGCTACTTCCTCCAGGGGCCGTGTCATAATAGGATCACAATGCCAACCTCCCCTACCCTGTCCCCTTGAGTGTCTTATACCCTCTATGGCACCTCTGCCAGGTGGCTCCCCTGCTCCCTATACCTGCAGTTGTACCCTCCCATGTCCTATAGCATCTCAGTGCCTCTGCAGACCCTATTCCCAATCTTTCATCCATGGTCCCCTTCCCCCACCTCCACAGGTCATATTGACTTACACGGGGGGAGGGTTAATGGATCCCCCCATCAAACTCCGCAGGTGTGCCCAATATTTAGTGCAGCACTGTGGCTGCAGTAACTCCTGGGCCTTTGGTGCAGGGACCCCTGATTTTACAAAATTGAAAGCAGGATCCCTGATGCACCCGGAGTTCTCCACAGCCCTAGATTGCCGTGAATTGCAGAGATCTAAGGGCTCTTTGAAAATAGAGCCCATATATTTGGAACTGTAAATGGGGGCAACTACTATTCCATGCCACCTGCAATCTTGAACTGACTATACACAAAATGGGGACTTTTTATTACGCAAAAAAATCAAGTGTTTTCTATTTATATGTATTTAAACATTTTGTGTTAATTAGAAATACGGCTTTCTTTTTTTTAATTAACTCAAATTAGCAACACAAGCCATTTTATAAGTGTGATAAGCCATGGCAGGGTGTGCATTGAAGAAATTTAATGCATTTCCCAGGGTCGTAAGGACACTTGATCTTTGGCCTTGTGCCTCACTATACCCCTGGCACATGCATTAAAATTCTTTAATATACATTCTGTTGTAGCTTATTACTTATATGTTGCATTCTTTCCCTAGAGAAGTAGTAAAGTGATGGCTAACTTTCAAAAATGTGATCCTTTACCATAAAATGCATAGAAAGTATGAGCTTTGAAACTCACTCTCAAATGAAAAGGGTGGAATTTTCCAAGCAGGATCACCTGATGCTATCCCTCCCAATCAGATTGCCCATACATTTTCTTAAGGATAAAGTGGAATAATTTTGATTAGCAAAGTATGGAGGCAGTTGTTATATTATTGGTTGCAAGTGAACAACTTGGATGTGTATCCATACTTATACTGGATATGGTCAATTCAATTCAATTTATTGTAAGATTTTGGACATAAAGCTTTGCAGCTGAAGTTTGCACAGTCATCTACACATTATCCAGAACATATTAATACTAACTTTAGAGTTATAATTTATAAGACCTACTAGGACAAAAGTTCAATAATATAATTTGTGCACATTCACAAAATTGAAAGTCAGGGTAACATTCACTAAATTTAGTAAAATCCGTGCCAAGTATTTAAGTGGACCATAAATAGAGTAACCATGCATTTGATCATATGAAATATATATCTAGAGAAATACAGAAAAAATATCTGTAATTGTTTACCAGAAACTAATACAGACTAATCGATAGGTGGGAATCTTTAGAATACATCAGACAATGAGATGGGTCAGGCAAAGGAAGCATAATATATAAATACCATACTGATCGTCCAGCTCCCTTTAATGCCTAAGGTATAAAACTAGCATAAAGTTGTTTCTTTGCAGCCTGAAGGGCAAATAAGATAAACCCTGAGGTCCTTCCTGCAGCACAAGATAATGTTATTATGATGTCACACACCTTTTATAGCACATACTGGTTTCTATTTCTCAGTAAAGATTAGATTCAGAAACAAATGGTTTGATGCCTTCTATTGGACCAACGTGGATGTAACAAAAGAAAACAGTGCTTAAGGTTTCAGACCAACCAACTCCTTCCTTGGAAGCTTATGGCAGTTGTTCGGTAAATCACATACTATTAACACCCAGAACATACATAAAAAAAAACCCAGAAGGAATTCTCTATTGGTTTAAAATGCCTTTTTAAAAAAAATTATAACTGAGGTTTAAATGCAAGAAACCAGTTTTAGTCAACTGGCAACTATGAAGCACTCCAATGTCAAATGCCAGCAGAGGCAGATAAGAGGAATACTTACAAGGGACAGGAAGTTTCGTTAACTGACATCTTGAATGGGTGATTGTGTTATGTGAATGCACTCTTAATTAAACGCAAGACCTTTAGATACAATACCCACTTAAGTACATGTTAAAAAAGATAGTATTCCAAGTTAAAAACTATAAAACAGAGAAATTCTATGTGTGGTAACAGGAGGGTATAAATAGATGTTTCCCTAAAGTGAACAACCTGTTTAACACATTCATAAACTGTTAATCCTATCTGGAGACAATTTATCAACTCTATACCCAACCAGATACTATATTTCATAAACATTAAAACCTTCAGTGCTGTAACAGGATTTTTATAAGAAACATAAAATGTCCGAATTAGTACCCAATAAAAAAAACAAAACTACCAAGGACCAGGCTGTAGGGGGTCCTTGGTAGTTTTGCTTTTTTAGGTCCTAAGGAAGGAGATCGTGCATCCTAATATGTTTAGAGTTCAAAATGTGTCAGTATATAAGTAATCTACTATAAGTACAGAAACAGTCTTAGGAATGGAAATCAAAAACTAATGGAAATAACCCCCCCCCCCCGGATAACATCATAATATAAACAACTAGTTGGAAGGAAGTAAAAATACACTATGTATGTGAACCAAGAGTCCTAACACACTGTAACATCATAATGTCATGTACCTGAATATAAGCCTTACCTCATAGAACCCCAACCCCAACCCCCACCCACCCACACACAATCTCCCACACACACACACAACTAACACACTATCCCCTACCCCCACACACAAATAATTTATGGAGAGAAATCAAAATATAGATAACCAGTTAGAAGGGACTCTATAACCATACAATATTAAAACAAAAACAAACACACACACACACACACACACACACACACACACACACTGAAGTCCAACCTTTGTACTTAAGGTCTGTGTAAGTTCGAGGAGGGTAATGTGTCATAAAACCCAAATCAATATTTGTGCCATCTTCTACCATATTGAGAAGCAAAATAAGCCTGACCTCAAAAGCCTGTCGTTGTGCATTTTTGAAATGTCATTTTAAGACCATTACTGACATATCTGACGCTGAGTGATCAGCCTGAGAGAAGTGCTGCCCCACTGGCTTTTCAGTCATCTTCATATTATTAGTATGTCAGTGCGAGTTCATTCTAGTGCAGAGAGCGTGCGCTGTCTCTCCCACATACCCTGTTTGTAGACATCTCTTGCACTGAATGAAATAAGCAACATTCCGTGATGCACATGTATAATTCCTCTGTGTCCTGAATTGTCTGTTTTGTGAAGTAACTAAACAATCAGAAGTGGAAATATGCTCACAAGTCTTACATTTGGGGTGATTGCAGGGTCGTGTACCATTTAGTGTTATGATATTCTGTTCTGGTACAAATTTACTCCTAACAATCAGGTTGGCTAAATTAGGTGGTTGTTTAAAAGAAAGTAGTGGTAGTTCTTGAAAAATACAATTTAGGGTTTCATCCTCACTAAATATTGGGTGGAGGTCCTTAATAATTTTATGTAGAAGTTCTAGGTCAGGATGATATGTGACTGTCACACTTGGACAGCTGGTTCTGATCCCAGTATCATTTTTTGTAAATATAAAAAAAAAGTGTGATGGACCGTGTCAAGAGAAACAACTGTCTTGCTAAAGTGACACATAAAACCTCCCCAGGCATAAGTTCAAAGGACAGGACGTAGGGAAAACTACAAATCTCTGAGGTTCAATTAATATGTTAAATTGGCTTTGATCCCAGAATAAAATTAGCCATTCATGACGTCCTCAGGGAAATCCTTTAATTTACACTAAGGATCAGGAAAGAAGGAACTTCTGCATGTGTTTGAACTGTCTTCCACAGAAGCCATTTGTTTACATCAAAGAGACTTTGATGTACAGATCCCAGACTGCATTGTAGTCCAATATGCATGTGTGTGTGGGGGTCGTCAGAGGGAAGCCAGCATTTCATCAAAGAGCCTTTGATGTCTGTAGATCACAGATCAGTTTGAAAGGTCACAAGAAAAGAGGAAATTCATTGATGTCACTTATTATTTTTTTCAAATATCTTGTTTGGACATCCTGTGTTATGGAATATAAGGTTTAACACTCCAAGGCGGAGTTAGGTGACCTCAGAGAGAAGGCCGGCTCAAGACTATTTTTAAACCTACTGAGCAAACCTTAGAAGACACATTCATTTTCATTATCTGACTGAGAGAAGAGAGACCATCAAAGCACTGGAAGGTTAAGAAATAAGGACCTTAGACAAGACTAGTCTGAGTGTTATAATTTGTAGAAATCTGCACTTTTAAACCTGTTTGTTTTAAGGCTGTGTGTGTTGGGATATTTTGTTCTGTAAAATTAGTTTTCCTATTTACCTATTTTAAAGTAAAGAGATATATTTTAAAAATGGAAACTGCCTGGTGTGCCTTGAAATTTATTTTTCTATATAAGTGAAGCTTTGAAGGTTATTGTTGACACTGTGTATGAGCTTATTGTGATACCAAACTGGGAGATGGATAGAGTTCTCTAAGGTCTTGCATAGAGTTCTAGGGTTCATTTTGCACTACCTGGTTAGGTGCCCGTAGGCAAAGATCTCTGGCCCCCTAAAGACAGAATTGTCTGAGCCTGATAATTGGGTATGCTAACAATAGGTTATCAGTTTGAATCCCTCCAGAACTTGAGACTAAGGTGACTTGAACCCACAAAACAGACAAGAGGGTTACCTTGTACTGTTCACTGTTCACAATTCTATGCTCAGAGGTTGGCACCTTGGGAGTAGAGGGCTGACCAGCTGAATGAATTTGTGACAGATTGGTTGGCAGCGGTGGCATAAAACATTTGGTGGTATAAGCTTCATTGTTCAGTGTGTCAGCTTGAGACCGTGCAGCTCACTTGGAAAAAAGAAAGGCAGTGGTTTATTTCAAAAGGAAACAGAACTATATCCCTTGGCTTACAGTCAAGATCCTACCCATTTTATTTTTTTTTCTAAGTGTCAGTCAGAGTAGCAGTAGTCAGGAAAGATGGCATCCAACTACAGCAGGCACAATGTAGAATACTTAAAACAGTTGTGCGAAGACAGAGGAGTCCTGTTCGAGGTGACAACCAAAAAGCAGAATCTCATAGAGGCCCTTATGGTAGCAGATACCCAGAGCAGCAAGTCACAGACCGTGACTGAAAGGGACCAAACCTCAAGTGTGGAAGGGCTAGCAGCCAGTGAAGGGTCCAGAGCCAATGAGAAGGACAGCAGGGCCACTCTCAGTGAAGGGCCACAACAGCATGGGAAGGTCACCAGTATCCTGAATCCAGAGGTACTCAGGCTGCAAACTGAGTTGCGCAGGATGGAACTGGAGGCAGAGCGAGAACAGAGGGAGGCAGACCATGAGGAGTGTGAGTACCAGTGAGCTGCAGAGGAGAAGAGAGAGGAGCGCCAGTGGCAACACGAACTGGAGAAGCTACGACTCTGATCACTGGCACCAGAGCAGGTAAGTGGCTTGGGTTTAACTGGGACTGCAGGACTGGGTTACAAATTGAACTCCAAATTAATAGCTGAGTTTAAGGAAGGGGAGGACATGGATGCCTTTTCAAATTCTTTTGAAAAAGTTTGTATTCAGGCTAAAATTTCTAGAGAGTCCTGGAGCTTTCAGTTATCCCCGCTACTTACCGGGAAAGCTCGGGATGCATTGGGTCAAATGGACAATGAGGACAGCAATGATTACAGCAAGATAAAAGCTGCACAGTTAAAAAAGTTTGAATTAATTGCTGAATCATACAGAGCTAAATTCCGTAAGCTCAGGAGAAGCCCTGATATGAGCTATGAGGAACTAGCCATGAAACAACGTCAGTTTTTAAAATTTTGTTGGGATGGAATTGAGGCAAACTCTGTTGATAACATTGAAAATGTGATTTTATTAGAACAATTTTATTGGGCATGCCCAGCAGAGCTAAAAGAGGACCGAGATCCAAAAACAGTGCAAGAGGCTGCTGAACTCTCGGACCGCTATGCCAAGAGCAGACCTGCTCTGAGAGTGAATGAGGCAGGCATGGCAGCGCAGAAAGGGAAAAGTGCACCTTCAGGGCAGCTAAAACCCTCACTGTCTCAACCGAAACCAGTTTGCCCCAGGTTTCAACGAAAAAAGGTTTCTTTGAAGTAAGACATGCCTGTTGGTTGTGTAAAGAAACTGAGCATATTACCAGACAGTGTCCCAAAAAGTACAACCATAATACACAACAGGGTGCTAGAAAAGAAATGGGTTGTTTGTGTGTCCCTGGGAGCATGCCAGTGAACATGAGGGAACACATGCACCCAGTCATAGTAAATGGTGTACAGACGCAGGGGTTAAGGGACACAGGGGCATCTCTGACATTGGTAAAGGGGGATCTGGTACAGCCTGGTCAACTTATACACAATAAATATGTAACTGTACAGGACTTTACAGGCGAGGAGAAAACATTGACCCTCGCTAGTGTTCTCCTGGACTGGGGTAAAACAGGGGGAAATGTACAACAGGTAGCTGTAGCCAAAACGTTAGCTGTGGATGTGATCCTGGGTAACAATTTCCAACAGGGGATGGTATGTGCAGTTACCCGTAGCCAAGCAGCAGGGGAAAATTGTAATTCTCTGAACCCCACAGAAACCAGTGTGGAAACCACTGAGAGGCTGGTTCCCCAGCCTGTGTTCCCAGATGGGGAGACTGATAAAAAGGGGGTAGAAATTTCCCCAGTAGCCAGTAAACACACAGCTACAGAGGGTTACTTTGAAGAGGGAGGGGTGACCCCTCGTCAGAGGGTTGGGATTGACAGTGATCCTGAGGGCCCTGCTGCTAGTGCTAGGGACCCTAGTTTAGCAACTGAAAGGGACCTGTCCCATGCCTTGGGACTGTGTGAGGGGTTTGCAGCTGCTCAGAGCAGTGACCCTAGTTTAGAGAAGCTGAGGGCTTGGGCAGACTCGGAGGGCACACAGGGAGGTGACGGCAGACATAAGGTTTATTGGGAAAATGGACTTATGTATACACAGGCAGTACAGACAGAGGGAGGGATGCTAGGCAAGCAGCTTGTCGTTCTAAAGGGGTATCACAAGCAGTTGCTCAAGGTTGCCCATGATATTCCCTTGTCTGGTCATCTGGGAATCGCATGCACTATGCAGCGGTTAGCCCAGAATTTCTACTAGCCTAACTTCACCCAGCAGGTGAAGGAGTATTACAGGTCTTGTCACCGGTGCCAAGAAATACAGAAGGCGGGCAAGAAAACCCAAGCCACCCTGATCCCCTTGCCCATAGTGGAGGAGCCATTCCAGAGGGGGGGATTGGATATTGTGGGGCCTTTAAATACTCCCAGCTCTTCAGGGAAGAGATTAATCCTGACTGTGGTGGATTATGCCACCCGGTACCCAGAGGCAGTCACCCTATCCTCACTGAGGACAAAGTGGCAGATGCCTTACTTGGGATTTTCTCCCATGTTGGGTTTACGCAGGAGGTAATCACCGATTGAGGGGTTCCTTCATGTCGGACCTGATGAAAAGTTTATGGGAGAAGTGTGGGGTGGTGCAGAGATGCATGACACCGTATCACCCACAAGCCAATGGGCTTGTGGAATGATTCACTAGTACCCTAAAGTCAATGCTTTGGGCGTTTGCTGAACAGCATGGGAGGGACTGGGAGAAATACCTTCCCCACCTGTTGTTTGCATACAGGGAGGTGCCCTAAGAGTCAACAGGATTTTCCCTCTTCGAACTCTTGTATGGACGCCGGGTATGTGGGCTCCTAGACTTGATCCGGGAAGACTGGGAAGGCAAGCACGCCACCCAGGGCACTCACATTGTGGATTACATCATTAAGTTTAGGGAAAGGCTGAAGGAGTTTATGAGGACCGCCCAGAGCAACCTGGCAGTTGTCCAACAGAAACAAAAAATGTGGTATGACTGCAGAGCCAGAGCTTGCTCGTAAATGGTGGGTCAAGAAGTCATGGTCCTTATTCCGGTCCAGAAAGACAAGCTGCAAGCTGAGTGGGCAGGACCATACAAAGTGGTTAGGAAGGTAAATGATGTGAACTGCATTGTGGAGTTACCTTACTGTAGACAGACAGAAAGGATGTACCATGTCAAAATGATGAAGCCATATGCAAATAGGGCTGACATGGTGTTCGTAGTGTGTAGTCATGGGGAAGGGACGGACGAAGAAAACCCCCTTCTGGACTTGCTGGAAGAGAGTAAGTGGGAGTCCTCTGTGGAGGCAGTAAAATTGTCTCCCCAGCTGACCCCGGGCCAGATCCAGAAAGTAAGGGAGGTTTTAGCAGACTTTGCCCCCTTGTTTAGCGCCAAGCCTGGACTAACCCTCTTAGTGACACATGATGTGGAGACAGGGACACAGATGCCCATACGGCAGACAGCATATCAGGTGTCAGAGGCTGTCAAGGACAGGAAAAGGACATTAGGAGGGAAGTGGAGAAGATGCTGGATTTAGGGGTAATCCAGAGATCCCACAGTCCCTGGGCCTCACCCGTAGTCCTTGTACTTTCGTAGACTGAATGCAGTCACAAAGTCAGACACCCACCCGATGCCCCGGACGGATGAACTCCTGGACAAGTCGGGGGGGTGACCTACCTTACGACCATTGACCTGACAAAGGGGTATTGGCAGGTAGAGTTGATGGACAGAGCTAGGGAGAGGTCTGCCTTCATCACTCTGATAGGCTTATTTGAGTTTAAAGTAATGCCTTTTGGAATGAAGAACGCCCTGGCCACTTTCCAAAGGTTGGTGAACCAGGTGTTAAATGGTGCTGAGGAGTATGCAGTGGTGTATCTGGATGACACTGCCATCTTTAGTACCAGCTGGGAAGAACACCTATCCCACCTTAGGGAAGTGCTGAACAGCATACAGAGGGCCGGGCTCACTGTCAAAGCCAAAAAGTGGCAGGTGGTCATGGGAGAGGTGGCATACCTCAGGCATGTGGTAGGCCAGGGACAGCTACGCCCTAACCAAATAAAGATAGAGGTAATCCAGGCATCACCCAGACCAGAAACTCAGAAGCAGGTCAGGAGTTTTCTCGGGACAGCAGGGTACTATAGAAAATGTGTACCAAATTACAGTACCCTGGCTGCTCCCCTATCTGACCTGACAAAGAAACAGATGCCCAAGAAAATTACCTGGGACCCACCCTGTGAGGAAGCCTTTTGCAAACTAAAGGAGGCACTGTGCAGTGCTCCTGTTTTGACAAGTCCTGACTACAGCAAAACCTTTATAGTTCAGACTGATGCCTCAAACGTGGGTATTGGGGCAGTACTGAGCCAGACATCCAGCAAAGGGAGGGACCACCCAATAGCCTACCAGAGTAAAACGTTACTTCCCAGAGAGCAGTCATACTCCACGGTGGAAAAGGAGGGTTTTGCCATAGTGTGGGCCCTAAAGAAATTGGAGCCATACTTGTATGGGCAGCATTTTGTGGTACAGACTGACCACAACCCCCTGGTTTGGCTGACGCAGATGGGGAAAAACAATGGCAGACTGCTAAGATGGAGTCTTGCTTTGCAAGGATATGATATGACCATTCTACATAGGGCTGGAGCGACCAATCAGAACTCAGATGGGCTGTCCAGGGTCTATGAGGAGTGAACTGATTTGGGAAGCTCATCCCATGCAGAGGGATAGAGCCCCCAAATTCAGTCTAGGTGGGGAGGAATTGTCATGCTTGGACAGCTGGTTCTGATCCTTGTACCATTTTTTGCAAATATAAAAAAAATGTGTGATGGACTGTGTCAAGAGAAACAACTGTCTTGCTAAAGTGACACATAAAATCTCCCCAAGCATAAGTTCAAAGGACAGGACGTAGGGAAAACTACAAATATCTGAGGTTCAATTAGCATGTTAAGCCAGCCCGATGGCACTGAGGGTTGAGGCACTGGACGCCACACCGCGTGCTGCGCTGGTGACCCGGGTTTGGGAACAAGCTCAGATGCCAGGGGTCAGCAGGGACAGGAGAGGGTTGAATGCCTGATGGGCTGCTCTCCTCCCCGGGGGGGGTCGGGGATAGCCCAGCATGCCAGCGGCTCCTGGTGGATACCGGGGGCACTGTAGCACACTTGGTTGCATGTAATCCACGTGTCCTGATGCAGACAGGGGTTGCCATATATGCCTTGCGTTGAGGACGTGCACACGCATGGGAGGGGGGAGGGATCTCCAGAACAAGGAAAAGCCCAGTCCGAGGGGTAACTGACACCACCTGCCCCCATACCCAAGGCCGAGTCCATCCTGACTGGTCTTCCAGGTTCCTCCACCCGGGTCCTCTCCCACGTTGGAGTCTGTCTAAAAGTGTGCCCAAAGAGGAGGGGCGGCCCCACCCCAGAGGGGCTAAGCCGCGGGTGCAGATCGTGGACAGAGGAGGAGGGAGAGAGGAGGCACAGGTAGGTGGACTTCAGGCAGGGCAGGAACAGGCAGGATGCCTGAGAGAGGCCCCCTAGACTGTGACCGGAGGGAAAAGAGATTGAAAAAAAAAATTAGCATGTTAAATTGGCTTTGATCCCAGGGAATAAAATTAGCCATTCATGATGTCCTCAGGAAAATCCTTTAATTTGCACTAAGAATCAGGAAATAAATAACTTCTGCATGTGTTTGAACTGTCTTCCACAGAAGCCATTTGATTACATGTATCTGTCATATGTATTCAATGATTTTATTCCTATTTATTGCTTGATTATGGACGTTTGTATTTGTGAAGTGCCTTGATGTTTTGAAAGGTGCTATATTAAATAAAATTATTATTATTACATCAAAGAGACTTTGATGTACAGGTCCCAGACTGCATTGTAGTACAATATGCATGTGTGTGGGGGGGGGGGGTGTCGTCAGAGGGAAGCCAGCATTTCATCAAAGAGCCTTTGATGTCTGTAGATCACAGATCAGTTTGAAAGGTCACAGAAAAAGAGGAAATTCATTGATGTCACCTATTATTTTTTTCAAATATCTTGTTTTGACATCCTGTGTTATGGAATATAAAGTTTAATACTCCAAGGCGGAGTTGGGTGACCTCAGAGAGAAGGCCGGCTCAAGACTATTTTTAAACCTACTGAGCAAACCTTAGAAGACACATTCATTTTCATTATCTGACTGAGAGAAGAGAGAACATCAAAGCACTGGAAGATTAAGAAGTAAGGACCTTAAATAAGACTAGTCTGAATGTTATTATTTGTAGGAATCTGCACTTTTAAACCTGTTTGTTTTAAGGCTGTATGTGTTGGGATATTTTGTTCTGTAAAATTACTGTTTTCCTATTTACAGTACCTATTTTAAAGTAAAGAGATATATTTTAAAAACGGAAACTGCCTGGTGTGCCTTGAAATTTATTTTTCTATATAAGTATAGCTTTGAAGGTTATAGTTGACACTGTGTATGAGCTTATTGTGATACCAAACTGGGAGATGGACAGAGTTCTCTAAGGTCTTGCATAGAGTTCTAGGGGTTCATTTTGCACTACCTGGTTAGGTGCCCATAGGCAAAGATATCTGGCCTCCCCAAAGACAGAATTATCTGAGCCTGATAATTGGGTACGCTAACAATAGGTTTTCAGTTTGAATCCCTCCAGAACTTGAGACTAATGTGATTCGAACCCACAAAACAAACAAGAGGGTTATCTTGTACTGTTCACTGTTCACAATTCTATGCTCAGAGGTTGGCACTTTGTGAGTAGAGGGCTGACCGGCTAAGCGAATTTGTGTCAGTGACTACTAAGGGTATTCTGTTGGTAGTGGTTCTTTCTTCATACTGAAGAAGACATTCCCTTGATACCTGTGTTGCACATTCTACTGCTCTGTCAAATTCCCTGGAAGAGTGTCCCTGCTCAATAAAGGTTTTTTTTCTGTGCAGCCAAATGTGTATCTCTTTCTTCCTCGCTTGAACAGATATGGTGATATCAAAGCACTTGACTGTACATTACAGATTTTTTTGTGTCGCTTGGGTAATTACTATTTCTATGCAAGTATCTCTGTCTGTCTGTTGGTTTCCCTGTAAATACGTGTATGTAAGGTTCCATCCTTGATGGTGACAGTGGTGTAAAGAAAATTAACACTTGTGGCGGAATATTCCAGGGAAAGCTTTATGGATGGGTGGAGGTTCTTAAGTTCCTGATGAAACTCCTTAAGTGTGTCCGTGCCTTCTGTCCAAATTAGAAACAAATCATCAATGTAATGGAAATAAGCGAGTGGTTTGTATGTGCAGTGCCTTAAAAAGTCCTTCTCCAAATTCACCATAAAGAGAGTGGCATGCTGTGGAGCCATCCTGGTGCCCATTGCTGTTCCCATAGTTTGAACATAATGTTTACCATTGAAACTGAAGTTGTTATGGGTCAGAATGAATTCAGTAAGTTTCCCCACCACTTCTGGCTCAATGTTTCAGTCTAGTCCTTTCTCATGTAGGTATTCAAGGCAGGCTGAAATGCCATCCGTGTGCGAAATATTAGTGTAGAAGGAGGTTACATCCATTATGGCTAAAATGGTATTAGGTGGTAAGTCCTTATAACTTAAAAGTTTACACAGGAAGTGTGTATTGTCCTGGATGAAACTGTCCCTTTCTATAACCAGAGGTCTTAAAATGGTTTCTACAAATCCTGAGAGACCCTCAGTCAGGGTGCCATTGCCAGATACTGTGGGTCTCCCAGGATTGGCAGGTTTATAGATCTTTGGTAGCTTGCAGAATGTCCATGGCTTGGATTCAACAGGGGTGAGATTTGTTATTCTATCTTGGACATGGTTTGGAAATTATTTAATTTAAGTTCGAACTGGTTCAATTACACAATCACTGAAATCGAGCCACAACATTGTCATAAAAAAAGCTGATAAAAAAGCTGATAAAGGTTCTGCAGTAGTTATCTTAAACCGAGAGGACTATATTGATGAAGCCAACAGACAGCTAACTGACCATACCTACTACAGAGAACTGGAGAGTGATCCCACGCAAAATACATAAGGGAACTATGGGACTTAATTAGATAATTTCCAAACCAAGAAAGGGACAGTTTACACACACCCTCTTCTCTTTGCTCTAGGGGTTTATGTGGCATCTAACCCCTCAGGTCTGTGTAAACTTCTCGTTACATATACCACCCCATACTTTATTCTATATTCAAACCATTTGTTTATGGATCTGTTCTTACAAGGACCAATACTAACTAATTCTGTGTGTCAGAAAAGATTTTGCACCATTTGGTTTGAAATGGGCTCCCTTATATAAGTCTTATTGGCAAGATTTTCAAGAGTCGCACATGGACGCAAAACATGCTGCATCTATATCCAATCAAATTTCTCCATTCCTGTCCTTCCCAATTTTAAAAAGGCTCCATCCGTATGCAAACACGTTGTGGTTTGTGACACCTTGCATCACAAAATGATGCAAATTAAGGTTTGTGTTTGTGTGATGAAAATGGCAGCTTTAGACAGGCTCAAATGTGTTCACAGTTTGAATGTATGGTCCACCCATTCAGACAGAAATCCAGGTTAGATAATATGGGCCAAAGAAGCCAAGACAGATCTATCTGAAAATCTTGTCCTTTAACTGTAGATGAACCAAGATGGAAAAATGTTTAATTTTCGTATTTTATTTGATGTGTAGTATTTTGTAAGCCTCTGCTTTGGCACATAGGCTGTGTATAATAAACATTGACCTGTCCTGGTGTGTGTCAGCACTCTGGCAGCTCAATGAGCAAGAGACCTGAGGTCACTCCCAAACACAGCTGTCCTGTGGGGCAAGGGGGCATCCTGCCACCTAGCCAGTGGGCCGGCCTTTGAGAATCCCCCTAAAGTAGCAGTGCAGAAAAGTCTGGCAAAAAATATGACCCTACCTTTTTTTGTTTTTCAACTCTAACATATTCCAGATATCTTCTAGTTTCATTTTCTGGTAAAAGTGTCCAATTCTACCAGAATTTAGGTATTTTATGAATGTTTTAAATAACTTTTTTCTCCTTCCTCTGGCTTTGAAATAGCTTTGTAAAATGGACAAAGGTTTGGATAAAAAAGTAAAAATTATATATATAGTGAACAGAATATGAATCGCCAAAAATGGCAGATTTAACAGTATGCTCATTTTTATTAATGGAAGCTGGAAACTAACTTTGTGAAAAAAAAAAAAAACATTTTTTGCTGCAATACTACTTTAATAAAGTGGCCATACTGAGGGCTAGATATTAGCTTACTGTAAGAAGAAAATTGCAATGTCAGTTAATTTACAGTGCAGTTCATTCAGCCAACGCACATTTATCGCGAGTGCCATAGTTAACCCAAGGCTCTAATTTGTATCTTAATGGCGCCGGTGTTATATGATAAAAAAACAGGTTCATTATTAATTTTAGCTCAAGTTATTAAAAACCCCTGGTGCTATTGAAAAATCTAATTTCACAAAGTATGCAATAAAATTAAGTGTCAACGAAAATTGAACTGCAAAAGGTTCATTTAAAAAATGAAGCTGGTTTAAATACAGTCTAAAAAAGCTTTACTATTAAAACACTGGCCCATGGTTATCTAGCACTACACAACTGATTTTTAATGTATGTGCTGTGACATATTTAAATTAGCCTGAAGTAGTCAAGTGGATCAGAAGCAGCAGCAAGTTATACAGTTGTGCAGGAGGTTAGGCTTCAGGAACAATCATTTTGCTTACCATACACAATGCCCATTTATGTAAAGCTTCCTTTTTCATTCTGTGCTCCAGCCTCATGGAATTCACTGCAACCTAGTCTATGAAATGCTGCCAGCTTGTCTTCCTTCCTATATTCTTTGAAATGCCAACTACAGAATATAGCGGAGTTAGCCAGGATACCACGCTCTGTGATAAACATGTCACACTTTCCTACGTGACAAATTGGAGTCATTGCCATTGGATTCCATTGTGTTCTTGCAGTATTCTGCAGCATGTCAATGGCAGAAACTATGAAAAGAGTGTTGCAACCTGGTTGACTCCACTTTTGCATGTACTTGAAATGGATAGATACATATGTTTTATTGTTTTTGCATGGTTGTATTTCCATATTGTCTTAGTACCTGTTACCAGGGGTTTCTTGTACAGAAAACATTTGTCTCAATAAACATCATCCACCAGAACTTTGAATGAATGAATAATAAGGCTGGCCCGGTGGTGCTGAGGGTTAAGGTGCTGGACACCATACCTTGCGCTATGCCGGCAACCCGGGTTCGGGAACGAGGTCGTCGGGGGTTGGCAGCAGAGGACTAGGATTGAGCATCCACAGACTGCTCTTCTAGTCCTAAGGTGGGTTGGGGAAAAATTCACTGCACTGTAGTGACCTCTGGGGACGCCTGGAGGTACTACCAGTGTCGGTGTTAGCAAGGGGGAGCACGGTGGATGTCTGCACATTGTGCCTGGACGTCATTGCATGTCCATGCTCCAAGTGGGAGATATGGAGGAAAAAGGCTGGGTGTGACCATGCAGCTTGATGGCCATGCCCTGCGCTACCCAGAGGATTCTTGAGAAGTCCTGTTGGGGAGGGTTCGGGGTTCGGGGCTGTCCTGGCTAGGAGAGGCATAGGGGAACCCTCCAGCAGGATGGCAAGATGGCCGCCCCATATCCTCCTGGGTGTGGTTTGAGCTACTTAGCTCTCTGAGCGGGCAGGGCTGGTGGCTGGATGCCCCAAAGCTGGTACACGCTGCAGCAGGAGGTAAAAACACAACCGTGTTAAAAAAATAAACAAATAATAAACAAACAAACAAATTGCGAGTCCCTCACTTTTTCAACTTAGTGTGGAGAAGATGTGTTGCAGAAGTGACACATTCACTTTCCAGAGGGAGGGATGCCGTTAGCATGCATTTGCAAAAAGCACCCTGTGCTGTGGCCAGTTCACAATTAGGAGTGGTAAGTAAGCAATAATACCCAACAGGGTGGGCGGTATTGGGGAATACTGGACTGCCCAGTGGCGTAATGAGGCCTGATGCTACAGGCAGAGGGCCTTATAGTCCCGGGAAGATCAGGTATTCACCAATACCACCCACCCTGGAGGGTATTATTGCACTTAGAAAATAGCCCATATGTAAAATTTTTAATAGAATGTGATACAATATTAAAAAGAGGTTTCATTAATGTTTAAGAAAGAATACAAATTCATTTTTGTTGAAAAGTTGTCCCTCTACTGTATTATACTTGCCAGGAGATATCGTTCCTAGTTAGAAAATCCTGTTTGACTGATCTGTATAGCTGTCCCATGGTTTCCTGGGACTTGTAGTCCTCTGTGACAGTTGGATAAGGGAATCAAGGCTGAAGTAGGGGAGTGAGAGCTGAACAGAAACACTCAGGGACTTATCGGAAGATGCAGCAGTTACATTTTGAGTGGGACAACTTTGAAGTGGGTCTTGGAGATGAAGTAGTGCTGCTAGTAGCAGTGTTTGTGAGAGCAGGTGGGGAATCTGATGTTGGGAGTAGTGGTAGTAGTGCAGTTGGGCTGTTTTGGAAAAAAATAAATGAATAATAAAGAGGAAGAGTTGGGCAACTGAGCAGTGGATGCAGGATGTAAGGAGTCATACACGACATTAGCAGGTCATGTTTTTAAACAATTACATGTTTGGGACAATGGGAGTGAGGATCAGAGGTGGCAGTTTGGTGATGTTGGTTGCCCAGACATGGAGACTCGTTGTCGGCTTGTTCTGAATACAACAACGGCCGGCATTTAAGGAGTGGGAGCTGCGAGTGACTCTATCCCTTATAAGTGTGATGTGTTTTAAAAACATTTACTTTATTTGAAGAAGATTTTTTTTTAAATTGTTGGTTTGGTATATGGGGTGTGGGGGAGGTGACTTCTCTCACTCGGGGGGGCATTAATCAGTCATTCATCTGCTTAGAAACTGGAAAGAAAACATGGCGGCTACTTCGTTTTGAATTTGCAACTGGCACAAGGATATGTTTGCTCTTGGGGCATGCTGTTGGCACTTGTTTTTGACAGGGTTCTTTTACAAAATACCTGCACACCTCTGGAGTGTTCTCAGCCAGTCAGGTGTCAGGAATTTTTTTTTTTTAAATAAAAGTTTATTAAGCTTTTATGGTATGAATAGACATGACATACAACATATACAGGTATGAGAGTGTAAGAGATAAAGTGTAAATAACACCAAAAGACAATCCTGCATTACAATCTCAGGTTAATGTGAGGTCAATTAATTACATAATGAGGAGAGTATATTCCCTCTATAAATTTCTAGATAATGAACAGAAATGCCCTGTTTAGTTGATAGCAGGTACGTAGAAGAGAAAAGGAGAAAAAGGGGAGAAAGAGAAAACAAAAAGGGGGAAAGGGGAGTAGGATGGAAGCAGAAAGGTTAAACCATCGATGGGAAGGGGAGAGGGGAAAGAAGTCGTTCAAAAATGGTAGGGGATCCGGGAAGGAGTTCAAGCAAGGGAGCTCCATCTCTGTCCTAAACCTGCGGGTAGGCGAGGAAGCCCCCCAAGAGGCAAGAACTTCAAGGAGACAACATCTATCTCCTGGATAATTAACTAGCATACTTTGCTATAACCTCCAGGGTGGATTTCTATTCCTTATCTACAATATAATGAAAAAAAGGCAGCCATCTCCCTTTAAATTTATCCACAGACAATCTCAGTTTAGCAATGAGGAATTCCATCTTTAAAATTCTTAAACAAATTCTATACCATAGACCTAATGAGGGGGGTTTGGGGGAAAGCCAGCATAGTGTAATACTTTTAAGAGCAGCTGCTACACAGATATAAAAGAGGTATCTAGGAGCTCGAGACTTTAATGAATCTAGGGGGAGTCCAAATAACCAGAATTGAGGGTCTCGAGGAAGGGAGGTGTTGAAAATAATCTCTACCTCTGCGTGCACCCTTTTCCAGAAATCTTCTAGTACTTTACATTCCCAAAATATGTGGGAATAAGTGCCCTGCAACTGGCAATTTCTCCAACAGAGATCTGAGGTGTGAGTGTCTAAATGCTTCGAAACGACTGGGGGCCGGAAAAAATGAATTATTATTTTCCAAAGAAATTCCCTCCACACTAGGGAGTCTGTAGTCTCATGGACCCCCCTCCAGACCCTCAGCCAGTCTCTCTCAGGCAATGAAATCCCCAATTCCACCAGGCATTTCTCCTTAAGGGCTGTGAAGTGGTCTTCCTCGGTGTCGCTCATGGCTTGTACCAGTGAGGAGATAACATGCTGTTGGGCATTAGAGTTTAGTAAGAAAATAAAAGTCTGTTGGAGTGGATTAGTCTGGTGTGCTAAGGAAGGATCAAAATTTATAGAGGTGAGATAATGCCATAGTTGTAAATACCTATAAAAGTCTGACTGTTGAAGGTTAAATTCTGCCTTTAGTTGCTGGAATGATTTAAGGAGAGCGCCCAGGAAGCAGTGCCCCAGGTTGCATAGCCCCTGCTTAGCCCAACGGCTATATGCATGGTCCCAGGTGAGAGGTGGGAAGTCTAGGCTGCTCAGGATTGTGGTTGAACAGCTAAACTTGAGCGAAAGGTTTAGGGCTTTACAGGCCTCCTGCCACACCAACCCAGATATTTCCATGAGGGAGTTGCGAAAGGAGAGTTTTTTAAGTCTTGGCAAACCCAGAAATACCATGTCTGCCATGTGTTTCAGCGGAGCCGAGGCCAATTCAATTTCTACCCAGCGAAGTGGTGAGCTCAACATGAGAAGGAGGAGTCCTCTCATCTGAGCCGCCCAAAAATAAACTTGCAAGTCTGGCACCCCATCCCACACTTTTGCCTAGTTGATGTCATTATCTTCCATCTAACTCTGTTTTTTTTCCAGACCAAACAAATTTGGACAGTGAGGTTCGTAGCCCATTCCAAAAAGCCAGAGGGGGCTTGAGTGGGATAGAGAAAAAAATGAATAACAATCTGAGGAGGATATTCATATGGACCACCTCGATTCTGCCCGCCAAGGAGAGGGGGAGCTCCTTCCATCGGTTACAATCGGATCTTATCTCTTGTAATATCTTCAGGTAATTCACTTGATACAATTTAATAATGTCTTTTGGGATCCAGACCCCTAGGTATCTAAAAACACTTTTAGATCAATTCAGCTCAGTTAGATCGGGCAATAATGATCTGGTGGGTGCTCCAACAGGGAGAATTTCTGATTTTCCTGGGTTAGCTTTGTATCCTGAAAGTTCTCCGAACTGAAAGGAGCCCAAAGATTTTGGGTAAGGCAGTTACCGGATTGGAGACATACAAAAGGGTGTCATCCGCATACATAGAAACTCTAATCTCCATGTCCTGAACTTTAATTCCTTCGAAAATCTCTTCCTGTCTGATACGAGCAGCTAGGGGTTCAAGGCTTAAGGCGAATAAGAGAGGGGTGAGCGGGCAGCCCTGTCTTGTACCTCTACTGATTGAAAAATATGAGGAAATCACCCCATTGGCATGGATCCTTGCTCTAGTCTTAGTATAAATATTACTTATCCAACCCCTGAATTTCTCCCCAAAGCCGAAACGCCCCAAGGTGTAATCCAAAAAGTTCCAGTCTAGCCAGAAGGCTTTTTCAGCATCCAATGAGAGGACTGCTTGTAATGGTTCTCCAGGAGGGAGACCGGCCAAGGAGAGAATGTTCAGCAGGAGACGTATGTTGTCCTGGATGTGCCTGCCTGGGATGAAGCCCGTCTGGTCTGGATGGATCAAACCAGGGATCACCTTCATAAGTCTCTGAATAATTGCTTTGGAAAATATTTTAGCATCTTGATTCAGCAAGGAGACTGGTCTATAACTTGAACATTTAGAGGTGTCCTTCCTAGGTTTAGGGATTACTGAAATGAGGACTTCACCCAAGGAACAGGGGAGGACATTAGATTAATGGTTGGCGTTACAGATCCATGTAAGAAGAGGGTTAATTTCTTCCTCAAAACACTTATAAAATTCTGCAGAAAAGCCATCTGGGCCTGGGGATTTGCCGGATTTAAGGGAATTAATTGTGTGCTTAATCTCTTCAGCTGAGAAGGGGGATTTCCAGTTCTTCACATAAGCAGGGGGACAATTCAGGAACATTTATTTTAGAAAAAAACTCAGCCATTTTTAAATTTTGCGCAGGGTCCCTTTCCTGGTGATCGGTTACCCCCCCCGACAGCGACATTTCGCCAGCGAGGTCCCCCACAGCGACTACAGTGCCATGCCACTGTGGGAAACCCGCTGGCACCAGGCGCTGTCTGTTGGGGGTCCTGCACCCCCCCTAATCAGCTCCAACTCGGAGCTGATAATCCTAAAGATGGGGGGTGCAGAGGCACAGCCCCCCATGTGGGGGTTTTGGGGGGCGATGCCCCCCGAAGAAAACACAGTCGGCCTGTTGGAACCGGCAGCTGACTGCAGAATGCGGTCGACCTACTGGTGTCGCTGACGGGTCGTTCGACAAAAATTTTGTCAAGCACCCATCATGGATCCTCTGGCAGTAAAGCACATTATGAAACTGCAGACATTCTTTGACTATCTGTGAAGGTTGTTCATTTGGGTTCAGAGTTGGGAGCGTCGGGACTGATTTTGGGGATATATCTTTCAGCAGCTTGTTTCCTCAATCTCTGGGCCAAGAGCTTGCCCGCCCTCTCTCCCCTCTCATAATACCTCTGGTTTGTATATCTTAGAGAGTTTTCAGTATGTCTCAGCATTAAGGAGTCATACGATTCCCAAGCGTTCCTAAGTTGTTTCCAAATCCGCTTAGAACCGGAGTGCATATGTTGGATTTCTAACTGTCTAATGTTGTCTAAAGCCTCTCTCAGTTCAGCCTGATGCAGTTTATTTTTGTGAGTGGAGTATGAAATAGTATGCCCCCTTACTACAGCCTTTAAAGCATCCCAAAGGGAGCTACTGTAAGGGAGGGGGTGGTCTCAGTATTGTCTTGGAGGTAATACTGAATTACCTTTTTTGTGGATTCCACATATTGCTTATCGTTAATTAAGCTGGGGTTGAATCTCCAGCAGCCCGCTTTCATTGAGGGGTCCCACCCCAGTCGAGCTCTGACCATGGCGTGGTCAGAAATTGTCATGGGAGGGATGGTAATATTCTTAAAGGTGTGGAGCAAGTTTTTTTGGGTGTAAAAATTGTCTAATCTTGAATGAGAGTTAGCTGCGGAGGAAAAAAAGTGTAGTCCTTCAGTGAAGGATTAAAATGTCTCCAGGGATCAATCATTATAGCTTCATTTAGCAGATTCGGCAGCAACCGGGAACATGCCTTAGAGTCCTTAGCTCCATTGGAACTCCTATCATATGCCACATGTTTGACACAGTTCCAGTCCTCAGCGCATATAATTTGCCCAGGAGAGAGGCTGGCAAGGGTATCAAAAAGAAAAGAAAATATTCGCCCGTTGGGGGTGTGGGGCGTATACTGCCACAATGTGCAGAGGGTGACCACCATAAATTCCAGAAACAATTAACATATGACCCGAACCTGCTTTCAAAACATTTTGTACTTGAAATGGCAAACCTCTACGTATAAGAACTGCCACTCCAGCTTTTTTAGTATCAGGGTGCTCATCTAAATAAACTTGCCCAACCCAAGCCCTGTGCAGTTTTTTTTTTTCAATTGTTCAACCAGTTGAGACACACCAAGCTGAAAGCTTGTTTACAGGTGCAACCTGGGAGCACAGGAAAGTTAAGTGACTTGCTCAGGGTCACACAGTATGCAAGTGGGGGCTGTGGGATTCAAACTCAGGTCTCCAGATTTGCAGCTCAGAGCATTAAACCACTGCACTATAGTTTCAGGTGCTCTTGTGCGGAGAGCTTGGTTTCCTGGAGACAAGCTATGTCACACCTTTCCCTCTTTAACTCTGCCAGGATTTTAGTTCTCCTAATTACATTATTAACACCTTTAACATTCAAAGAACAAACAGTTAACTCAACCATAGTCAACATATAAGAGCCACCACATAATCCTTTGTGCTGCTACATATTTAAAAGGAATGCTCACTACAGTCCCATCATTGCTCCCATCCAGATGCAGCAGAAGGGGTGGGGATAGATATAAAAGAGGGGATAAAGAAAGAGTCATAGTAAACAAGGAGAAAAAAAAGAGGGATGTCCTCATAAAATACACAAACCAATTTACAATGATTAAACAACCAATGCCTAAGAGCCTCGCAATAGGCGAGGGGAGTTTTGGCAGGTCAATCAGAGTAGAAGTTTAACGAAGATCTACTCTGAGGACCATGGATGAAGGTAAACCTCCTGTGAGAAAATAGGGGTGAAAGATTCCACCCCACAAAGGACTCAAACCCCACCTGGGGGGGGGGTTGGCAGCACCTCTGCAAGGTGGAACTACACAGCCTGTGTCCTGATAGGTAACGTTCCGGGGTCAATGGGGTGCCTCGGATGAGTCTAGCAAGATTTGGGGCTATATAGAATTAGATTCTTCTTAATAATTAGAAGATGAGAAATATTACTGTAAAATCCCAAACGGATAATATTATCTCACCTAAGAATTACTGCTGTAGTGTCCAAAAAAATCAAGGTAATTAAAATCATAACATGGGTATATATCAAGTGAGTAAAGGGTAAGGCCCAGTCTTGATGAAATCCCCTGAAAGGGGAAACAACCATATATACCAAAATATCAAACAGTTATCACCCTTATTGAACATAAGGGAGTAAGATCATTGTTAATTAAGACTTTATACAGGGTTCAGCAATCAGGTATAACATGACCATTATGAGGCCTAGATAGGTAACTGAAATCAAAATCAAAATAATAGTCTTAGCTTAGATCCTCACTGTCCAATATCTTTAATGAACAGGAATCAGTAAAATTCCAGAAGCCTCGCTGCGATCTTTACCACCACCACCACGCAAGTTAAGAGCACTTTCATTCAGAATGGGGGGGCTCCAAATAGTACTGGACCAACTTGGTGTCACTAGTAAGGAAGTCCAGAACAGAAACTGAAGTCCTGGTAAAAGCGTTCCAGGCACAGTCCCACCTTATAAATTCCTGATAGCCGAGGAAAGTCGAAAAACACTGCAACGTTTAACAAGAGAACTTTGTCACTGAATCCGAGGAACAAGGAGTGCAACCGGGTCCGGGATATGGGAGGAATCAGTCCAGAACTTGCAGACCTTCCAGGTTAGTGAGGTCATCTATCTGTGAAAAAGCGATCTGTCCATAAACTAACGACTTCTGGGACCCAGAACTAAATTTGGAGAATGAACAGCATGAGCAGAGCTTGTTGGTAGCTAGCCATATTGCCATATCAGCATGTAGAGGCACTAGGGTGTCCACTCTAGAACTGCTTGCGGGGCATTTTCCCCGGGCAAGGGACCACAGAAGTGCTTCAATATCTCATTTCGCTTTTTTTTCCTTGAGATCAGGGAGAGCAATTTGCAGGTTTTCCAGAAATGAGCAAGCCTCTAGGAGCGAATCGAAACTTTTGGGGCTATCTGTAGTATCCACCCATAGTTTAGTGGGGTATCTTAACTGAGCTTTAAGACCCTTCTCCCGTAGCTGCTTGACCACATAAAGGACTTTCCTTCTTTTAGCCATCATTGCTGGGGGGAAGTCGTGGTCTGCATAAACTCTGGTGCCGTCAAGGTTTAGATATTTTTTGGCCCAAGCCATCCACAGCAGCTTTTCCTTGACTGGATATTTAAGGAATTTTATCAAAATGGCCCTCAGGGGCACCACTGGTTTAGGTTTAGGGGCTATAGCCCTATGAGCATGTTCAAAATCCAGTGCAAAATCTTCTCCCAACTGCAGTTTGGTTTTAAACCAGCATGCGAGAAAGCCCTCCATATCTTGCTGCTCAACCCCTTCAGGGACTCCAAACAGATGGATAGTGTTTTGTCTGGAGCGAGCTTCAGCGTCTTCTGCCCTCAGGGTTAATGCGCGCTCTCTCTTGTGCAGATAGGCCAAGGATTTACCGAAGGCCATATGTTCATTCTGGATAGTCTCTACATGGGACTCTACTGCTGTAGTATGAGCTTCAAGTTTTCTGAAGTCTTTTTGTATGTCAGAAACGTTACTTATCAATTCGCTGTAATAGCTTTAGTATCTTGCGGGAGTCAATCTGAGAACATGAGGAACCCGAGTCAGAACCCGAGTCTTCATCCTGAGAGCCTGAGATCAGGGATGAGCGAGAGGGCTGAGGCCTTGAGGGAGCAAAGTTTTCAGGCTGGGAGTACGTGGCTGGGAGCCTAATGCAAGCTTTTTTCTGGTGCGATCCATAACAGCAGGAGATGTAATGTAGAAGGCACTAGGAAACGGCTGTTAAGTAATGCTATATAATAGGCGATATCAACAGATTTCACACCCGAGGCACAGAGCTCCAAACTAGGCAGCGATTCCAGGGGTGATGTCACCGGAAGTACCAGGTGTCAGGGATTTTGTTTGCCATTTTCTAATGGACCGTAAAAGAAACCACTAATTTTCACCTGCTGTGGCAAATATTGGTGTAGCAATGTGACTAGAAACAGTAAGAGAAGGACATAGGGCTACAAGGAGAAACATAGGAAACTGAGCAAATTAGGAAAAATTAGTTTGAACTCTGTTGTGATCTGTGTTGTGGCTATGGTTCTTGCCCCCTCTCAGACCCCTCTCAGCATGGCCTTATGCGAGGCAGCAACTGACATTCTGATGCCTTGTGGAATATGGGTTAGGTGCCAGTTGACTGGAGACAGGAACTGGGGGTGCTGATACGTAACAAGCATTTGTCAATGCCAAACACATTTGCTTGAATGCTGTTATGAGTTGCGACAGCAGCAACATCTCATTTTCAATGGGGTCCTGCTTTTACACATTTTTACACTGTATTTACCCAGGATAGCAAACTAGGATGCAATATCTTGTTTTTAGTGGTGTCCTGCTTTTTTATATTCCACAAACCTGTTTCTCATTCTGGTCTCGTCTGGCAGCCCTCCTCCCAACCCCATCACTGGCCTGTTCAAATACCTACAGGTTACCTGCCACTCACCCAGGACCACAGTGTGGTGGGTGGCCAGCCATGTCAGTTGTGTGAGAGTCTGCAGTGGATGCTGGCTTGGACTGCTGACATTTTTCTTCTGCCACCAGATGTTCTCTACTGGGGTGACAGCATGTAGTGAGGCAGTAAGCAGGGACTGAAGGCAGTAACAGCCTGAGTGGGCTGTACCAAATGGGCCTCACTCCTACTTTAAGATAAAAAACATAATGCTTCTCCCCCAGGTTCCCTCACCCCAAATACTATTTACAGAATTGCACAATACTATTTTGTAGTCTAGTAATAAATATGATTTCTACTTTTTAAATGAGAGTTGCCCACTTCCCCCACCCACCCTGACCCAAACCAGATGGAGAGTTTTCAAAACCTTTTGCCCTCTTGCTTCAACTCAGAAGAACATTTGACCTTGTGGTTAGAGTACAGAGCCCATAACCTGAAGACCCCAAGTGTGAATCCCACCACTACTCACTTATACACTGCATGAACCTAAGCTTGTCATTTCATCTCCCTGTACTTAACACCTCTGTTGACTTTATCTATCTTTGTGCTGTTTAAATCTCACTGAGCTGTGTGCTGGCAGCACAGTTTAATATCATGTCCTGAGAACCATCAACTTGATCTGTTCAACAGAAATACAGAGCCTGGCTATTAAATAACTTTAGTCTCAAACCTACAGCATGGGCCTGGCAACTCAAACAGTACTAGCAAATACCGTATCACCAGACCTAGACCAGGAGACCAGTTCAGAAAATTAATTTTTTTGCCACTGAATCCTGTTGCTGAACATTTGTTTTCCTTGGTCCCTGGGTTTGGTTTCTACAAAAGATAGCCCACCATTTGATCCTGCTATATGACCCACTGCCCAGATTACCAAAAGAGATTTGGGTCACATTGCTTGGCCCCCCCCCCCCCCAACAGGTTTTGTCTATCACCCAGGTTCATGGCCCAGGTCTCTTCCCCTCAGTTATCCATGTCCCCTATTCCAACATTACCCCACATGTTACTGGGGATGAAAAATCTGGCTTACCTATTTAAAAATCATTTGCTCAGCATCAAAGAAACTGAGCTGGGCCACCGAGCTGCTGCAAAGCCACCTGCAAAAAAACATCCAGTACCACACCTAGGTTTGTTAGAGTTCTTGCTCGTCCAGGTCGTGGACCCAGGTTTCTCTTGTATGATTTCAGGCCTGGTCTTCTGGGCAATCTGGACCATAATAGAATGGTCCGGGGAACAGTTTTTTTTTTATAACTCAAGTTTATTGAGGAAATGAAATGCATTAAAATGGTATACAATGCTTAATAGTAACACAGTCATTATAGCATGTTTTTTGACACTTGACTTCAGTATAGTGAACAGTACAGATGGAACCAAACAGACTGATGTATAATTCAGTTCGTAACTGGCATAAAAGTCCATTTAATTTCCATGTGCTATAGGTTCCATCCTCCTAGGAAGGAGCACAAAGAAAGACATCTTTTGTTGTACTTGGCATTCATCTATCAAGAAAAATGTAAACATGTCAGTAAACAATAAATTTCAACAATAAATAACCGTGTCTGTCAACTTTATTTCATCAGTAACAAACTGTCACCATCAAGCTACCTGGGTATCCTATCAGCCCTCCTTGTCCTATTTTCCCTAATCAGTGGGGCATTCAGCATTTCTTCCACTTTTCCCATTTTCTCTGGGTATTTTTTTCTGGTGAGTCTTAGGTTTGCTGTGATCTTTTCCATATCAGCCACTTATTGAACCATTCCCTGTCATTTGGCAATTGTTGGCATTGCCAGGGAGAGCCAGAGGCAAATAAATATCCTTCACTGCCATTAAACAAACTGTGTGAAATAACGCTCTCAGATGGCATCTCTTTACTTATGGTGGGGCTTGCTCAAGAACAATTGCCTCAAAAGTGAAAGGTACTGACATGGCTGGATTAACCTGTATGCAGATTACGCCATGGCGTAGGGCCCCGTGGTTCAGCAGGGCCCCTCACTGTTTAATGTAACTTATTTTATTTCCTTTTCCCTACCCAGCAGACCATAGCCGCCAACCTCAGACTGGCCATACTTGCTGTACTGTCAAGCGGCTGTGGGACCATCACATTCACAGCATTGCCAAAAAAGAAAAGCACCCCCACCCCGAGTCAGGTCCCCCCCCCTCGCTCTGAGCGAGTCTCTCAGTTTCTCCTGCTCTGCCTCTCGGGGGCAGGGCGAGCTGTACAGCACAGACAGAGTAGTCTGCGATCAGTCCACCCTGACCCCACCACCACAACCAACCATGTCTCAGAGGTCCTCCTGGAGGTGTGGCTACTAGGAAGCGGGGAATCCACGTGCATGTGAGTGGTGTCAGGGCATGTGGCTGGGCAATAAGGAGTCAAGGATGGAGGAGGATAAGTGGACAACGGTTGGTCGGAGATTGTCTCGCTCTCAATCAAAGAAGACTACAGACTACTAGTAGAGAGAGAGCGGGCCGGGCCGGAGTCGACTGATTTGCCACCGTCCAGCGCTTCTTTTCATCGGATGTTGATGACAGCTCTGATTCCGAGTGTTGGAGAGATGGTGTGCTGCTCGTTGTGTGCTGGTGACTGTAGTCAGTCAGTGCTGCTGCTGGGCCTCTGGTCCTATGAGGAGTCCCAGGCCGAGTCCAATGATCGACCAGTCTGTCAGGGCAGGCCACACCACCAGGTATGTTGTTACTTACTGTGTGCTAAGTGCCAACACTGTCATGTTGACTTTCTTATTTTGTCTTGACTTCAATGATTTTAGGATTTGGTTGGATTGGAAATGGCAGGAAAGGAACACTTAACAGCAGTTAATTGAATTGAAGCAAAATAATGACTAAAAAAACAGAGAAAAGAAAATAATTGCATTTACATGGGGTGAGAATTGCCTGCTACTGCTGCTAGCCTGGGCTTAGGGGGCTGCAAGATTCTATAGCCATGGTGGGGCTGCCTACTATATGCACTATTTGAATTTAAATTATTTGATGCATCATTTATCAGAAATCTGGGAGCAAAACCACATTGCTCTGAAAAGATTCTGCTTAGCTTCACCACTAAGCTAGAGGCTAATTGTTAAATTGATAAATTGCTGGAGTTTACAAGTTTTCTGCATGCCCGGCGCCACAGAAGAGTGGGATGTTGGCATTTAGGGGCCCTCCCCAGGTCCCAAAATATGACTTGGAGTAGGGCCCCCGCATCCATTAATCTGTCCCTGGGTACTGAGGGATCCTAAATGCGTTCAAGCTCTGCATGGATTTGTTGGCAGTAGCCCTGAATTACTGAGTATTCCCAGAACAGATGGTAATGTGCCCCTCTGCCCTGGCACCCCTCCAGCCTGTATTTGTATTTCCTCATTTGAAGTGAGTTGTTATTATCAGCGTGTGAAAGAGTTGGACCAGAATCTTCCAGCAGTATTCCTGCCACACTGGTGAAGAGGTGACCTTCCAAAGCTGTTCTAGAATTTACTTTCAACACACATCTGCAACTGGCTGATCTGACTCTCTCTCTCTCCCAGCAGGTTCTAATTCTATTCAGTGTGTGGTCCTCTGCTGCTCTTAGTAGATTATACGTAACTGGAATGGATCTATGTTTATCTTTTACTCAGATCACCCAACACAAGCAATCCTCCAATCTAGACATTTCTATGGTTACTAGGGCTTTGGTATTCCCTGTTAAGACAGTGTCTCATCTGCAAAAATCTGTAGTGATCACTGTTTGGGAGACTTAACCTGTTTTCAAGATCTGCAAATGATGCACAGACCCCTCCAGAGAAAAACTGTGAAAAAGAGGTGAGATCCACCTGATTCCATCTCCGGAAGCCTTGGTCTGTAGCCTCCTGCGGGAATTCAGGGTTCCTGATTATTATACTGAGTGGGATGAGCCCTTCTTTAGTCTGTGTGAGTTGTTATACTTTCTGCAGTACCTTTATTAAGGTTCTTGTCCAAGGATTCTCAATCTGCTGTATGCATGGAATAGTACAATGCATAACAGGTACAGTGACTCAGATAGGGTTGCAGTATTCACCATGATATAATACCCCATATCTACATTTTGCTTTGCCATGGCTATCAGCTGGTACCAGTCAAAATTTGAAAGTGCCTTGCCCCCTTTGCTGTCTTGGTAGTTAAAGTGTATTCAGGCCTACCCATACTCCATGGCCCTGCCACAAGAGTTTAGAAGTAAGCTTACATATCTTAACCCGGAAAGATTTGGGAATTAATATGGGTAATGCTTGGTAGTAAAAGAATAGGCATGGCAGCACATTCACTGGGAAACAGTTTTGCTCCTAGGCCGGCTCCTGGCTTGGGCTCCCAGTGTAGACTCCCAGTTTTGCTGTCAAATGCCAAACTGATGTGGGGTTTAGTCTGGGTGGTAGAATTACTGCCTGCCCTACTACCTGAAGGTGCACTGCCAGCTCATATGGCTGACTTGCTGCTGCTCATGATTTCTGCCAACTGGGCCGCCAGCACAAAATACCAGAGGGCATGCGTGAAACTTGGGGGGGGGTCACTGACACTGCCTTCCTCATGCGACCCAGATCTGACGGTATTTCTGGAGTGGGCTTTACACTTGCTCCATAGAAATGTACAGGACCTACCTCCAGTGGGTGGGTTTTACTTCACTTACTGGGAGTGGGAATGGAGGGTGGGGGCAGTACAGCATACAGAAGGCAGGAGCAGGAGGGTTTTGCTACACTTACTGGGACTGGGAATAGAGTGTGGGGATGGGACAGCACTTAGAGGGTGGGAGTGGGAGGGTTTCATTTCAATAAATGGATCTGGGAATGGAGAGTGGGGGTAGCAAGCACATAGAGGGCAGGAGGAACAGGGTTTTGCTTTACAAACTAAGACTGGGAACGAAGGGTGAAGTCAGGTTTTTGGGCCCCGATGGTAACTGGGGGAGAGGGGGGGAAGGGGAGAGAAAGCACTGTAGAGTGGTTTCCTGAATGTCAGACACTGCCAGTGTCCATGGCAGTGGGGGAGTGCCACAGAGCACATTCACAAACAGAGCTGATGATCACACCAGTTGTTAAGCTAATAGGCAAAAACTTCTTATCATAGAAGAAGCTTTGTCTTTCATATGTAAGAAGTTTCCACCCATCAGCAAGCTGACTAGCATAATCACCCGCCTGCTTGTAGCACGCTGCTCAAAGCCCAGCCTCCCCAGTCCTGAACTGCATTGGCACTAACATGGTCATACCTGCAAATGCCCTACAGTCCTGGCGCAGTGCCACACTGTTTGCTTTGCATAAAAAGGGACCACATAAAGAAACAAAGAACTACCACCTGATCAATCTGACATCAGCAGTGAGGAAGATGCTGGAGACATTTATCAGGAAGGATGCAGAGCATCATCATTATGGACAATAAACAGCATAGGTTTAGGGTTGGAAAGTCATGCACAACTAAGTTGCTCAGTTTTTATGAGCCAGTCAGTATTATTCATTATGATATAGAATGCTGGAGCTGCCCAGGTGGCAGGAGGTAAACATGATTATTTATTTATTTGAAATATTTGGCTGCGAAAGACACACAGAGCTAAGGCTCATGTCTAGATGTGACCTGGGTTGGCAGAGGGGTTACTGTAAAACAGTAGTATAAGATGGAAAAAAGGCTGAAAAGGTATATAGCGATTAATTAATTACAATGTAAGTGCAAACATTTAATACTGCAAAATATTTAAAGTAACACAACTATGTGCAAATAAACAGAACTTATATACATGAGGTAAAAAGATCAAAATACTGAAGGTTCCATAAAAAGGAGAAACTATTGCAGAGCACTTGAGAGAGAAGCAGGAGAGACAGAAAGAGAAATGGGAGAAACTAAGTATAGGATGGAACAGGAAATGGGGGTAGTAATTGGGGGCAACATGGAAGGGAGGGGAGGACAACTGCAGGAAAAGGTATGTGAGGAGAAATCACAGAGTAGGGATTTAAAGTTAAGAGGCAGAGGAGAGGGTGGGGGTAGACCATTACAGTGTAGATGTTCTGCATTGAGGGAGAGAGAGGAGGAAGAGCAGGAGTCAGCACAGTGGAGAAAGTCAGAGGAAAGAATGGGGTGAGGAAGATGGAGAGACACAAGGGAGAGAACCGAGCTAGAATTTGAAGAAAAGGAGGCATAGTAGAAGAGACACCTGCCTTTCACGGATAAGACGGAGAGGTTAGAGTAGAGTGAGTGGTGGTGAGTGGGGGACAGTTTAGGATGAAGTGGCAGAAGGATTAAATGAGGATCTAGTCTAACCAATGTGGCATTAGAGCAGCACTTTAAACAACATTCGCTAAGTCAACCACTGGCAGGGTAATCTAGAGAATGATCTCCTGGCGGACTGGGAGTGGGAGGTAGGACTTGTGTGGTACAGGTTGCCAAGCTTGGAGAGGAGTTTTTTATGGATGGTGTCTATCTGGGAGGGGAAGTCATGATTCTCACCCAACCATACACCAAGGTACTTGAAGAAAGGGCCTTCATCAAGGGGAGACCCAACCCGAGTCATTGAAGACTTGGGTATTTTGGAGGCTATCAAGTTTGTTTTTGTTGCTAGAGATTATGGAGACCACATTTTTGTTATTGAGTCAGAGCTGGTTGGAGCAGACTAAGCACGGCATTGCCAGTGTCTCACTCAGAGGCTGAGGCTCTTGATGTAAAACGTACAGGGTCATTAGCATACATATGGACATGCACAGAGGCAGAGAAAATGAGGAAGTCATTATGAAAAACAAGGAACAGAATGGGGCCTAGGAGGGGTCCCCCACTGACTCCTAAGGAGAACAGTGTGTGTTAGGGAGGAATGGGATTAGTAGTCCCCATGTTCTGTGCTTAAATAAAAATGTTGTATTACGCCACTAAAAAGATTGGTCAACATTAAGCCTCCACTTAGCTTTCAAATGTTTTTGTTGCTTTAGGAAGCAATGCCTACAATTCATCAACAATAATTAGAAGGCAGTGACTGATGCCACCATGCTCTGCTGTAGTGAAATTACACGAGCAAGGTGGACAGCTGCAATGTATTAAACAAGGTGCAAACTTCAGAGATTTCATTCATTCAGCATAAAAACATCTGTACACTCTACTCCTGTGGGACACTTCTTTGCAGTCTCTAATGAAGTGCAGATACCATAGAGAAGTAAAATTATTTCCACATCTGATTTACCCAGGGTATGAGATGTGAAACTGGATCCATATCAGGTGAATATCTTCGAGGTCCTCTGATTTGTCATGGGTCCTCAGACGTGAAAGCATCTCTGTGATGCTGTAATAAAAAATGTTAAAGTGGCTTTTTATTAGCTAGAGTATACAGATTTTGAGGATAGCGTAACTGCAGTTTAATTTAAAGGAATGACAGATATAATGCAAGACAAATATATAGCTACAAAGAACAAAGTGCATGTTGGCATGCAGTCAGATGGTCATGTATAGCTTATGCTAAAGAAAGCAGGAAGTAGGAATTAGTATGTAGTAATGGTTCTCAGTTATAAAATGTGCAGGGGACAGAACCAAACCTGTCTTGAAGGTATTGAACCTACCTACTGTGTTCTAACATAATAAAGAGTTAACTGATGCTACTTAGTTTGCACTGGCTTATTTGGTATGTTTTACAGTCTGTTTGCATTTCATTCATTCATTTTATGTTTCATGCTTTTAATTTTTTTATTTATTTTTATTTATTTATTTCGGATTGGGATTAATACCTTTGAGTCTGAAACTCGTTTACAAAGGTTCCAAGTCATACAGATACGTGAGACAAACCAGACAACACATTGGTTACATAAGGTTACACAGATTACATGCTAATATACATTGCAAATTACAATTGGTCCAAAGTAATACATTGGTTGCAGTGGTCAGTCTTTAATCCTGGGCACCCAGGACACAACATAACTGGATTAGGAGTCAGTGCAACAAGGAGAGTGCTGTATACAATACAAGTGTAGAATGAAACGTATGACCTTACCAGGGTAAGTGTAAAGTACAGCAAGAAAAACATGGAGAAGACTTGCTTGGTAGAGTGGAGCTGCCAGAGAAGGCTTTGTTGGCTCATGGCATAGGAGACAAGGTGTGACGGGAGGAGAAGCATGTGCAATACTGTGGGGTGGAGAGGAGGAGAAGGGAATAGGTAGAGGAGGGGAGGGGGGAGTAATACCAGGGGGTGGGTTGGGGGAGTAAGGGATTGGTTGCAGGAAGGGGTGGTGGCTGGAAAAAGGAGAGGGGAGAGAAGTGGGTGAGGGCAGATGAGCAATTTGCCTGTTTTCACTTGTAACAAATATTGTACAGAGAACAAAGACGATACAAATACATTAAAATATACAGCAAAGTACAACACAACACTGTTCAGAAACATTTACAAACATTCCTAGATACTAGCTATTTTTTAGGATGAACTTTAAAGCAGTAGTACTAGTTAGTGAACAAAAACGTAATCCTGTCTTTTTACATTCAATGGGTGGAGCCTGTAGCCGTCTTGCTGTAGCTGTAAAAGCGGGTTACCAAAACACACATTTGGAGTTGCAGTACATGCTTCTGCAACTCCAAATCACTCAGCTCATCCCTTCTCCCCCGCACACTACTATTTTTTCAGCTTATTTGTGTCTCATCATACCTGACAGCTAGTGTCCCAGAGTAGTTACAAAGGAAAGTTACACATTTCTGAAGCAGTTAAACTGTCTGCAGCAGTGCAATTAGAAACTTTTCCTAGACCCTCCCCCAGCCCAAAGTGAAAGCTGGCACAGAAGTGATTTCCTTCTCCTAATTCAACAGCCCACACTGGAAGAGGTAAACACTTCAGTTAGTTGTACCCATTTGTCAAAAGAAAACATCAGAAGTCTATTTGACCTGTTTTAACACAGGATTTAGTATGTTCATTTGCTGGATTGTTAACTTTATTTATTATTGAAATGTGATTTGCTACTCTTTGGAGGGTAAATAATTTACTGTACTGACATAACTTTCAACAGACCAGCAAGCTAACTCCAGAGGAGTTTCAAATTACAGGTCTCTCTCTCTCTCTCTCTCTCTCTCTATATATATATACAGTATATATCTCTTCCTGTCTGGAGAGTTGGTTTACGTTAACCATTTCAGGACCTAATTCTTAGCGGCATTGCAACTCTCATGACTTTATATTTGTAGGAGAGGTAAATGCTAGGCAACTGATGTTTTAGGGGTTTCCAGGGGTTGCAAGAGGCATCATAGGGGATTGCAAAGAAATCATAGGGGTGTTAACTGCAACACCTGACTACCCCCGAATGCATACCTTTCACCCTGCCAGGACCAAAATGAGGTTCACTGCCCATTAAAATCAGGGATAAAGGTTCAAAATCAAGGACACCATTTTTACCTGACTTATAGCAAGCACTACAATTTTTACATCTATTGAAATGCACGCCACAGCCTTCCCTAAGGGTAACACTGTGCCACTGCCATTACTATATACAGTACTCTCTTGTAAAAGGCATGCATAGGTTAACCAAAAGATAATTGGCTAAACAGAATTACAGTCACGTTACAAGTGCATTTCCCAAAACTGAATAAAGTGGTTAAAAACAAAAGGTCACAAATTGTAAGGAGCACCCTTGGCTATGTGTCATTATTGTGTAGACAATGTCTAGATTATTAAAAATTAAACAAAAATAACTAGAAATCCCATATTGTAGCTAACTCAACATTGGTATACAGCTGGCTACCATCATAATACAGTAATTTCATACAGCATGTACCTACCATGGTGTCACCACTCTATGAGTAGTATATTGCTTTACACAGTCCCCTTGATTTTTTCTCCCTTGCTCAATGCATATATTATTATCCATTTGATTATTGTGTCTGTGTAGCATAGTACAACGTGAATTATGCTCATTACAGGGTCACTGAACAACTTGGCACAATGTAGGAAGGCAGCTGCAAAGGCCAACAAAATGCTGGGTTGCATTGCAAGGGTATAGCCTCAAGGAGGGGGAGGTGATTCGGCCACTGTATAGATCATTATGTAACCCTCTTGCACATGGGGGTTCCTAGAAATGCCTGCCTGGGCTTACCTTAGCCCTGTCCTTCTGTCCTTCTCCTGCTGTCTCTCGGGCTTCTCCTGATTTGGCCTCTAATTTTTCTGGTTCCTCCAGGTCCTGCTTTGCCCTTCTTAATGCCCTGCCATGCAGCCCATATGAAAATACAGCCCCTCGGGGCTTAAGACGCTGACCGTGAGCTCCCACTGTGAAAGTGCTGCCTCCAGGGCAGCAGGAGTCGCGTTGGCATGCAAAGCGCCTTTGATGTGGAGCCGCTTGTTTTGTGGTCACCTCAGAGACTATGCCGTGGGTCCCAGGATCCCTTCCACCTATTTGGAATCCGGTGACCATGGACAGCCTGCTGGGGGGGCCGCTCTAGTGGGAATTAAAAGAGTTTGACTGGGGCTCCATTTAAGTATGCATGAGAAGGGCCCCGGTCATCTGAATAATGAATAATCAAGAGTCTGGCTGCCTCCAGGGTAGCCTTGAATGGCTTTGGCCAAAAGAAATTAAATGGTTTAAACAATGAAACCATTGCTTCATAAGGGGGAATGACTGTACATGTTGGGGAAAGTGTTCTAAATTAAAATAAAAGCTTTACCCTGGCAATTCCAGTATTTTGGGACTCTTGTGTGTCAGCCTGTCAGCTGCTGTAGGGGGAGCTTGCATAAGTGCAGTAGCAACAGGAAAACTAAAAGAGCTATGTTCTTCATCTGTGCAGCGACTGCAAGTACAGCCTTTAAGCTACAGAACAGTGTGGCATTTGGGGCAAATAATTATTTCTTTCTGGCTGCACCAGGACAATATTCAGGACTGTATCTAATCTGCTATAAGGGACAGTGGGTTAAGCAGTCATTGCCAGCAGCACAGCCAATTGGAATGCCAGCAATAGAAAGCCAGGACTTGTAGGATATTCACTGCACCTCATGGGTAAGCACCCAAGTGCTCATGGGGACTTACAGGGACATTATTTTAGGTGCCAATTCCACAACCCAATTGTACCTCGAGTGTTCTGATTGACAGGTCCCTCAGCCACTTAGAGACCTGTCACCCCATCTCTGCTGCCAATCAGCAGTCGAGCTAGGAGCCCTATAAAGAGACAATGTTACCAGTTTGTCTAGAGAGAGAGAGCGAGAGAGAGAGAGAGATCTGCCAGAGTGTGAGGAGGAGAGCAGGCTCCAGCCTGCTGGGAGCCCCTACAGGGGTGGGGGCTCAAGCCCCAGCCATGCCACCAGGCCTGGGCCACTTAATCCAAGCCCCTACAGTCATCAGGGGGCATTTATTATCTTTTTAGTTAAAGTACCAGTTAAAGTAATTTTAGTTTTTGCAACAACTAGTCTGGAGGTTGCCAGTACTGTCCTCCAGAGGCTAGCCCTTCCTCCCACATCAGGGAAAGATGTGAACCGAAGATCAGATGTCCAGCAGTGGTGAGAGTGCTGACCAGACCAGATGACATCATGCAGCGGTGAGAGTGCTGACCGAGTACCTCAGTGGTGAGAGAGCTGAAGAAGTCTTCAGGATGCCTTCAATTGGGGAAGAAACCTGTGGAGGACCTGAGTGAGTACCCTCGTACCCCCGCGGTGCGAGGGAGAAGCTGAGCAAGTAATCTTGGGGGCCTCAAGCCCCACTAGGAAATATGTGCTGTATTGAAGTTATCAGTCTGGGCTACTAACCCCATAAGAGACTGCCTAGTTCAAGTAAATGGATGCATCTTGTCTGTGGCCCAAATGGCTAAGTTTCAGGTGCAGCAAGATGCCTGGCATAGTGAATCATATAAATGTGTTGCAAGTTGTTGTAGCTAAGGGTTAGAGTCCTGCCATCGTGAAGCTGCCTGCCAATCCGCATTTGCCACTTCATGAGACAGGAAGCCCTAGAGCATATTATGTCTAAGATACCCTGAAGAGAATTTACCTGTGTCTGACCAGAATTTCGTCTGAGAGCACTTGGGATAAGTGTACAATGTCTAGACGTGCTGGATAAGACTCTGCTTGTGAATAATGTTCCTGGTATATAGAATGTACTGGATGTGACTGTCTGCAACTAAAGTATGGGATGCTTGATAAAAGTGATGCTGTCAGCTTACTTTGAATGGATGCCTTTTGGTATATAAAGTACTGGATGTGACCTTGTTTAATTTGAATTTTGAATGCTTGACAAAAATATCACTCTCATTGCATTGGATGGTACTTTCAAATATTGTGCTGAATGTTCTGGATGTAAGATCCATATAGCTTGTCCTGAAATGTTCAGAAGTCCGCAAGTGCAGGGCAATCCCTGCTATGTCTGCTAGAGTGCAGAGCAATCCCTGCTGTGGCTGTAAATAGTAATCTGTCATCTTATAAGAATCTGTTTTCAAGTTGCCCCCACCCTCAAATCAATAGCCGGCCACCTTGACCAGCTGCACTGTTCTTCAGGCCTGCAACATCTTGGACTGTGGTATCTGGAATTCCAGTATGGTATGAGATTGCGGGGTTTCTGCTGTATCTGGGACTGGTACCAGTGTGGACATTAATGATAATTATGTTTAACATCTGATTTGCTCAGCAGCTAGATAGCCAGGGAGCTGGATGTCTTAAGTTGAATAGTAAAATGTAATTTATGTCTGTCTATTAATATGTAGCCACCCAGCTGGAGGGTTCACCAGCAAAACCAAATAACTTTGTACATTTTGTAAATAGGATAAAATAACCTCTACCCCTCCTGTTTCCCCTTCCTAGCGCCTATATTACCCCTGAAATAAATATCTTGTTACTGGTTGTTTAAACATCTGGTGTGAGCATATTATTAGAGAATGCCTTTAAATCAAAATGTTGAAATGTGGGGAACTGTGTATTGGGGCATGTCTGGGAAAGGTAAATGGTCCTCATGGGTGGTGTAGCATCTCGGGGGGCTACACCCATTACCATCTCACCCACGTAAAGCACCCTGAATGGAGGCACTGTGCAAATGTTTTCAGAAATGGTTATAAGATAGCGAACCTAAACCTCTTAGCCTATGTCCAGGGTAGTAGGCAGGGGTGTAACACTGGGGATAACGCCGCTCAGGGGTTACAATTGGTTAGACCGCACCTGGAGCACTGCGTGCAGTACTGGCACCAGTATCTGAAGAGGGACATAAAGTTGCTGGAGGGAGTGCAGCGCAGGGTGACAAAGATGATCAAGGGGCTGGGGGATTTTCCATACGAGAGAAGGCTGAGGGAGCTGAACATGTATTCACTGGAGGAGAGGAGGGACAAGGGAAACATGATTGAAACCTTTAAGTACATGAAAGGAATAAACAAGACAGGTATGGAGGGGCTGTTCAAAGTAAGGGAGGGGAGGGACATCTGGGGCCATGATATGAGACTGGAGGGAGGGAGGGAGGAGGGTTCAGGAGGAAGATGAGGAGACACTTTTTTACAGAGAGGGTGGTAGCTGGGTGGAATGCGTTACTGGCAGAAGTGGTATCCAGTAGAAAAGTGGACTGCTTCAAAAAGGGCTGGGACAGGGCTAGAGGGATGGTCAATGGAGGGGAAGGGTGGAAGGGAGGGGAAGCTGCAGAATAAGGGGTGCTAGCTGCACATTCGAGCAGACTTGATTGACCTCTAGGCCTTTATCTGCTGGCAAATTTCATATGCTCGTATGTTTGTATGTGTGCCACACAGTTTACAGTATCGACATTACGCATATTAATAATTTTACAGTGTATCCATTTGAATCACATAATCTGTCATACACAGAAACATAGAAAATGATGGTAGACAATGAGCGCTGGGCTCATCTAGTTTGCCCATTTTTAATTACGATCACTTTTGCTGCAGATCCAACTTGATCTACAGCACTGCCTCTTTTACCCCCTTCCTTCCTCCAAACCAAAAGTTATTTGGCTTAACAGAATTGCAGCCACGTGACAAGTGAGTTCCCAAAAATGAATAAAGTGGTAAAAAAGAAATAACAAGGTCACAAACTATAAGGAGCATCCTTGGCTATGTGTCATTATTGTGTAGACAATGTCTGGATTTTTAAAAAATAAAATAAAAATAACTAAAATCCCATATTGTAGTTAACTCAACAATATTATACAGCTGGGTACCATCATAATACAGTAACTTCATACAGAATGTACCTGTCATGGTGTCACTACTCTATGAGTAGTATATTGCTTCACATGTATTCCCTTGATTTTTTTCTCCCTTACTCAATGCATATATTATTACCCATTTGTGTCTGTGTAGCCTAGTACAACATGAATTATGTGTGTCACACAGTTTACAGTATCGACATTGCGCATATTAATAATTTTACACTGTATCCATTTGAATCGCATAACCTGTCATACATAGAAACATAAAATCTGATGGCAGATAATGAATACTGGGCCCATCTAGTCTGCCCATGTGAAATTATGATCACTTTTGCTGCAGACCCACAGCACTGTCTCTTCCACCCTCTTTCTTCCTTTCTCTTAGGATTCCTCTGTGCCTAGCCAAGGTATTTTTGAAACCCACCACTGGTTTCACCCCCACTGCCTCCCATGGAAGGCTGTTCCTGGAATCCACCACCCTTTCTGTGAAGAAGTTCTTCCTCACATCTCTCCTGAATCTGCCTCCTTCCAGCTTTATATTATGACCCCTTGTTCTACAGCACCTATTTCTCTGAAACATATCTCCCTCCTGTACCTTATTAACCCCTGTGAGATATTTAGAGGGTTCTGTCATATCCCAACTCTCCCTTCTCCTCCAGAGTGCATATCTTGAACTCATTCAGTCTCCTTTCATAGGGCTTCTGATACAGACCTTGCACCATTTTGACAACCCTCAGCTCTGCTTTCTCCTTTTTTCCAATTGTTCCTCCTTCCTCACCTTTCTCCTGTGATTGCTCACCCCCCTTTCCTCCTTTGCTAACCCCCTACTTTCTTGAATAACTTGCATCCTGGTGGGACTCTCTCCCCTTGGGATCTCCCTACTCTCTATAACAGTCTGTGGTAGCCCACTTTCTTTCTCCCCTGTTTCTTCTGTCACCACCCATGGCTACTTTAAATGTCCATCAAAGTAACATTTAACCTGTCCACTGAGGACTATGGTTCCCTCCTTGATGGAAGCTGGCCATCATCTCGGTATAGGCTCTTATACTTCCAGGTTGGCCCACAGTCCCCACTGTAGCTATACCTCTCCTCTCTGACCCTTCCTTCTACCATTACCTGAAGGCCTTGGTGTGGAACTCCCTCTCCTTCCCCATGTAGTACAAGACACACTCACCACTCACCTTTTAAACACATGGGAAGCACAGGATCAACCAGATAAATTATCTTACATTACCAAAAATGAGATTTACACATGGAGCTGACTATGGCAATTGATCTGTATGTTTAAGCCCATGAAATACCCTTATCAGTTAATGTATTAGCAGCCATAGTGGCGCTGACCAGAGTTTGTTTTAGTAGTAATGTGTTCTTGATAAACTTAGATTCTTCATTCATGTATTTTAAATTCCATTAGCTCTTTTTAAGACCATATTTAATTGCAAATTGTGTAATTTGTGTGGATCAACAATAAAGATGGCAGCCCCCAGTAATGTTCAAAATTCGTCTCCCCAGAGATCACACACTAACTGCACACACTGCATTATTAATGCAGATATGCCAGGGTGTTGCTAGCAAATGTTTCTGATGGCCAACACCACACCACCCTGATCTGCTTATATCCATGATGGTGGACCTGGCAAAGGACCAATAATTTTTAATAACTTCAGAATCCTCTATCTTGCCACAGAAATGAAAGAAAATCAAATATATTGATGTTTTGGGTCCTAACTGCCAACCAAAGTGTTTAAGTTTTTGTTAACCAGTTCAGCAGCTTTAAAGGTTCCTAAGTGGGAACAATTAACAATGTCATTAGGTAAAGAGTTATAGAAAGTAGGAGCTTTAAATAATAATGATCTTTGCTCACAGGTCTTTCAAAACATAGAGATTTTAAAAAGTATTCTACTCTGGGATCTAGTGCTGTCAGTGTTGTATGCCTTATACAAAAGCGAGGCTATAGCGGGAGAAAGTTGCCCCATCATGGCCTTATGGAGCATAACTCCCAGACAAAAGCTGATCCCATCCTCATGAGATAGGCAGCCTGTTGTCTGATATAGGTGACAGTAATGGGACATCCTGGGCAAATTTGTTATGAAACCGCTTATGCTGTTGTAGCTCACCCTTAATCTGGGCAGCACCCTTTTGCTTGCCCCTGCATAAACTGGTAGCCATAGTCTAGAATTAAAAATAATCGACTGTGGGCTAACAGACTCCAAGACTTTAGTAACAAAAAGTCATGTAGTCTAAATAACAGACCCCATTTTTGAAGGATGGTCTTAATCACTTGGGCGACATGGGGCTCAAACAAAAGAGCACTATCCAAGCCCCCTCATAAGTTTTTGAAGCTTTCCACGCACTCAGTCGGTACACCCTTTTGGTCAGTTATGATCAGGTCTACATCTTTTCTCTCCCTGAACCAGAAAATTGCATGAATGTTCTTTTGGGTGTTCAAGACCAATTTTTAGCTAAATTAATACCCAATTTTGAAAAGAGTTGAAGTTGTCCTAGACCTTCCCCACTACCTCAATCAACATGGAACCCATACAAAAAATAGCCACATCATCAGCACAGAGAATGGCTTCAGAAGATTTGCAAGAGAGTGGGACCTATGCCAGCTCACACCCAAGATAATAATACCCCCCTTACCTGCTCTGAGAGAAGGTCAGACCATGCAGTGCCTTCCCCCAACCGTGGATGAAACCATAATCACATTAGTCTCCAGGAAGTCTGCCAATCCCTGCAACTTCCTTACATTACTGGCCCATTTCTCTTATCTCTACTGACACCAAGTTGCTGGCAAAAGCCTTAGCTATCTGGCTTTAAAAAGCCCTTCCCATCCTAGTTCACCATACACAGACTGGGTTCCAGAAAGGGAAAGTAGGGGCAGACCATCTTTGTATGCTCCTAAACCTCAAATGGTATGCTGAATCCACGGAATTTCCAATTGCAGGAGTCACAGTAGACTTCAAGTAGGTTTCCAGCTCATTTGAATGGGAATTCTTGCATGAGGTCCTGCAGGAGTATGTATCTGGACCTTCCTTTAGAGGGTGAGTCCATACCCCATATAGTAAGTCCACAGCTGTGTTGTTCACAGATAAGACTATTTCTTCACCCTTTGGCTTGCAGCATGGTACATGCCAGGGCTGCCCTCTGTCTCCCTACTCTTCCTACTGGCCTTGGACCTCTCGACAGGAGGCTACAGAGCAATGCTGACATACAGAGAATAACAGGAGGTGGAGCACTATTTGGCACAGGGAGAGCACTATTTGACACACACCTATGCGGGTGATCTGCTACTCATGGTGTTCCACCCTATCTATGAAGAAAGTGGGAGTTCTTTTGTGGAAGCACCAAATTTAGGGTTTCTTTTTGGAGCACACCCTAGAGGAGTTGCTTTAAACCAGAGAGATGTCTGGGCCATTCAGGTCCAAAAGCAGGTCACCATACCAAAAATAATTGCAAGATTTAGCTTTATTCATCAGCCCTGATGTTTGGCCTGTAAGGCATCCTCTGGGGACACTGAACATGCATTTATTGGGCCCTATGCACTAATGAGGCAGAGTGGCTATGCGTGCATATCTGGGGTGCGCAGCCACTCTGCACCTACTGCACCCCAGTGCAGCATTCTGAAAGAGGAGTGCACAGACCCACCACACCCAGTCCCCCATGTCCATGAACAGCTCCATGCTGGGGGTGTTCAGGGGTGTGCCAGCACTACATGGTAGTCACTAACCCACATAGTGTTGGCTGCATGGGTGCAGAGGGTGGTGCAGCATATGCCAGGTAGACCCTGCCATAACCCACTGCACAGCCCTACGGATGCAGGACTACAGTCACTAGGGGACCGGGACGTGGCACACCATGCTGCCCCAACTGCTGGGCAGCAGGTGGTGGCAGGGGCAGCTGAACGGGTGATCACCTGGCAATTTCAGGGGTGGCAGCACTGGGGCGAGATGGTGCCGTGTGGGTCTGGGTGCCTGCATTCAGCATGCACAGCCTGGATCCAAGCCTCTTATGCATGGGATCCACTCAGGGTCCCAAGGGGGCATCCTAATGGATGCTCACCCAGGATGATGACTCCTCTCTGGCCACCCTGCAGAGTCCTGCGTGCCAGGTGGGAGGAGCCACAGACAGGTGTCTGGCATTGGTGAATGCCGGTATGGGCACACCTGTCCATGGGGCGCAGGGTAGTGGGCGGGGTACGTGACATTTTAGTGTACTCCAGCCTGCTTCATGCATGGGGCTCAAAATTCTTTAAGCTTACTCATAAATCTTTTGCTTTGCTGCCAATGCCTGATGGCTAGATACTATGCACTTTTGGTCTGCTGATCTTGCACTATGGTCTTCAAACAGCAAACTGACAGCCAGTCAGGGCTGGTGAATAAAAACTGAATCTTGCAAGTATTTTTGGTGTGATGGCATATTTTTGGTCCTGAATGGCCCACTCATCTCTCTGTCCACCCCCATCTATCCCTCTCCCACATCATGCAGGACCTCTCAGACTTTGCAGTAGTCTTAGGTCTGGCAGTAAATTTCTCCAAAACTACCCTAGCCCCACCTATTCTACCCTACCCCCCCTTAACTCTCTGTGTGACAGCTTGTGATGTCAGGGCTTCCAATATCCTGGGCGGGGCAACAGTTCAAGTGCCTTGGAGTCAAGATCACTAGGAAATGGGACACACTGATCCCAACTAATGTCTTGCCTCAAATTGTGGAGTTGGAGCATGAGACCAAATGCTGCTTCAAGCTCAGCCTACTCCTTATGGGGAAAATCAAATTGGTTCATATGTTGCCAAAGCTCTTCTACCTATTCTGCAATCTCCCCATGTTGTTTCCAGACAAGGTATACACCAGAATAGACTGCATTCTCAGTTTCTTCATCTGTAGGGCAAGCCCCCCCCCCCAAATTGAGCAAGGCAAAACTGAGGCCTCACTGGAGCGGGGGGGGGGGCTAGGGCTACCTTGGATGGAAGGCTATGCCCTGGCATATTGTGGGCCCAAGCCACCAAATGTTTCTCTCCTCTAAGGAGGAACACCCAGTAGTGGGTACCACTCAAACTGGCAGCAGGACAGACCTCCTGCCTGAACCTGCTGCTAGGTCAGAAAACTCTCAGACTGGCCTCATCATACCCATCTTACAGGCTACCCTGCAAGCATGGGACTATTGCATGGCCTTCACCTAAGTCTCCAAACCCTAGAGGTGCTACTTAACCCCTTCACCTACCTCTGGTGCAACCTTCAAATCATGGTTGGGGGAGTGAGCCCATATGGTGGTAAGACTGGGAGCAGAAAGAGATAAAGGTGTTTGTGAACTTATCCCTTTCCAATTCGGAGGTGTAACTCTCCTTTAGGCAACTTCATATGAAATTTGCGCTGTCACAAACTGACTTCTAAAAATATCTCCAGATCAGAGCAGCAGTTCAGAGCCTGGACAAGACCACTAAGGCACACAATAAATGGGTTTGACTGCAGAAGCAGATGTTGTCCCACACACAGAAAGGCTTAGCAGGCCAGATCTACACCACAGTACGGGATGCACAACAACCAATATTAGAACAAGACAATATCAAGTGGAAACAAGAGTTAGGTCACTCCCTCTCTCAGAAACTGTGGGACTCTTACATAGTAGTGGCTCACCATGCTTACAGGGATGCAAAGGGTAGGCTAATTCAGACTAAAATTCTCCACAGGTGGCACAGGACCCCAGGGCCTTACATGCTTCTCAGACAGGGTTGGGCCTCCTCCACATTATCTGGGAGTGTCCAAGGCTTGACCTTTTCTGGAAAGGTGTCTTGGCAGATGGCTCCATATTGCTGGGGCTCCCTGTCCTGAGCTCACTTGACCTGGTGCTTCTAGGAGACACTACTCAGGTTGCAGGTCTCTGAAAATCTTTTGCAGAGCTAGTTGCTTGCTGCTCTAATGGAAACCGAAAGACTTACGGTGATGAAATGGCACCAGTCTACCAAACCCTTTGTGATTACCTGTCACATTGCCTTGGCTAAGGTAGCTCAGATTTGAATGCCTCTCCTTTTCCACAGTGGGAAAGTTGAGAATTTTTGCAAAGAAATGGGAACTCTTTCTATCCTCACATTTGTGGTCAGTGCCACTGCTCCAGCCATGCAATCCTCCTTCCTAGTACAACATCTGGGGTACATGATTCCAGGTTTCTTGTTTTTTTCTGCTGTAAGTCAGAACCAATGAATATTCTGCAGTACCCCATTTAACTATGTTGCATAGGGGCATTTGTATCCTAATTATAACACTCAGACACCCCAGGGCAAAGGTCCTCATATCTTGGGACCATGACATAATAACAGGCTGGTTTGGTACTTTGAGCTATAAGTGAACTTCTGTTGTGTTCTGTCATGGATAGATATGTTACTATAGTAGAGATGCATTTGTTTTAGTCCCTGATCAGATGTATCAATTTGAAAAATTTGAGACATTAGACAGACTATGAACTTAGACAGTTGTGCTATTCCTATGTTGTTTCTAAAAATGCTCAATAAAATTTCTCATGTCAAAAAAAAAATAGAATGGGACCAAATTCCAAAACAATGAAAACAAAAGTGGGTCCAGAATTGAACCCTGGGGCACACCACACTGGATTAGATGAGACTCTGATAAATGACTTGAGATTGATGTCTGGTGTGACCTTTCATCAAGATAGTTACAAAACCATTTGATTACATCAGACGAAAAATATGTTTCAGCCAAAGATTCCATCAGAAGCGTATGATCCACAAGATTGAAAGCTTTGGTGTGGTTCACAAATACAACTGTGGCACAGTGCCCTCTATCCATGGTACTGTGCCGCAGCTGGTGAACCTCATTAAGGCTGTGTCAGCATTGCGGGCAGCTCAAAAGCCATGTTGAGAGTCAGTTAACACATTATAATGTGACAAAAAATGTGAAACCTGAATGAAAACAGTTCTTTCCAGAATTTTTGAAAGAGGGGCTAGTAAGGATATTGGGTGATAGTTTGAAACTACTTACCTTAATCAATCTATCACCTGTAATTCCTTTAGTGCTCTGTTACAATTACAGATAATAAGAGTCCTCTGACATTTTGTTTTCTAAGTAGCAAATTGTATAACCTGATAAGTATTTTTGCACTTTTTGTAGGGTGTTTTCTTGCCATTGTTCATTTGCTCATTATTGGTATCTATATAAAAACAGTTCAGGAACACCTTATTTATCCTTAAACCAAATGTGGATGCTGCTATGTTTATTATTTTCCCCTTAATGGGCTTACCCTCATTACCAGAAACTAAAATACCACATATGCAGTTTGAGACCTCAGTTAAACTAAATAGTACTGATATGTCGCCTCTGTTTTGCTCACCACATAATAGACATGTAAGCCCCCCAAAGTGGGCTTACCTCTGGGTGGTGGTAACCAGGTTCCCCCGTGGCACTGGTGGTCCTGTGGCTCTGGGTGGGAGTCGCACCTGGTGACCCCCCCATTGGTGTGACTTGCAGCTGTGGGTGGTTTTCACTGCTGTCTTGGCCTTTTCAGGCTCAGGTCAAGTGGCGGGGTTGTGTCCGTGCCTTCGGGGTTGGTGGGAGTGGTCTTGTGTCCAGTTTTGGGGACGGCTGAGCTCGGGACCACTCTGGGTGTGTAAATAAATAATTAAATGGAAATAAAGATGGTGGACTCATGCACACTGCGCATGCACAGCCAACAAGAATAGGAAACTTAAAGGAGTGGCTGCTCCTTTTGAATGAATGTAGTTTGGTGCCGGCTGGCACCATATGGAGGGCTTGTAAATAGTTACTTGGGGGAACTACTGGTCCCAGAAGTCTTTAAGGGACAGAAGAATTTGGTGCCTGGTGTTCAGTCCAGGATTGGACCCATGGTTTGGTAGGTTGTTGTTGGTGTCGGGGGACAAAAATATAAGGGTCTGTTTTGGTGCCTGGAAGGAGAGAGAGTGGTCAGAGTGGAGGTGGTTGCCCGCTGAGCCATAAAGGCCTTTCGCTGTTTTTTTTATTTTGTTGGCAGTAATGTGTAGGTTGGGGATTTAGTGGTTGTGGCAGTGGCCGTTGTTGCTGGTGCCTGGTGCCTGGTGTGGGGCATCTCCAGGAGGTCTGCCATGGAGGAGAAGGCGAGAAGCCTGAGCACATTATGCAGCATGGAGTGGGCTGTTTCATGGTGGCTGTTTGACCCAGCTCAGAGTGGGATCCACAGTCTAGGAGGAAGCTTATGGAGACAAGGAGGTGACACCGGAGAGGTGAGGGGATTCAGGGGTTCTGTCTCCATCCCTTATCCCAGGGACTCTTTGCCATTTCATTTTATGGAGAGACTGTGGATAGGGTGCCAGTGGATTGTGGGGTGTCTGCAGATAGCCCCCTGGTTCCATTTGGCCCTGGTTAAAGATTGTTCAGCTCCGGTTAAAGATTGTTCAGCTCTGTGTCTGAGAAAGAATTGATGTTTTTCTGCGTCTAGCAGCCTAATTTGGCCACAATTTAACTGCCTGCTGTTAAAGGCCTTATTTGGCCTCAAGTCTTGCTGCCTGCATTTTGACTGTAGCTGCCTAGGCTATAGGTAGCACCCTGGAATTTAGCTTCTGATGTGACCTGTTCAGTTCAGAACATAAATTAGCTTATGATGTGACTCCCGGTCCAGAGCAAGCTGTTTGTGATTTATCGCTCCACTGAGTGACTGTTTCTGTTTTATCAATTGTTCATTAAATGGGATCCCCTGTTTCTGCAGTTTGTTGTTGGCTTCATTTGTTGGAGAAACTGTTTGCTGCTAAAAGAAGTTTGCCTCCACTACCATGTCCCCAGTGTGTTCCAGGGGTGATCTCAATGAACCATTGCACCCTCGAGGAAGATGTTGAGAGGCCTACTTGGTGAAGACAGTCTACAAAGGCCAGGCAGGTGAAGGTCAGCGTCATTCCACCAGTGTTCCATCTCTGCATCTCCAGATGTCTGTGGGCACCTTGATGATGCTAATCCATCATCTGCAACACCCGAGGAAATCCAGGTACTGTTTTTCTGTCTTAGTTCTGGACTGTGTTTTCTGACTGTAAGTCACCCCATCCCACCTTTACCATCTGGCATATCCCTAGACACTGGGAGGGGGACTTACAGACAATTAGCAAAGCTTCTGACAAATTCCACCACATTCCCCTATACACCCTTAATATTGTCCTATGTCAGCTTGTTACCTAACAGGCAGAGCATGATTATTACTGAAGCCCCACAACGTAAACGCAATACTAAACTTAATAAGCATGCTCTCAGTAATGCTGTCTATTTAAGCAAACAAATCCTTATGCTCTTGTTACTATGCTCTGGAAACATAGAACTAAACCCTGGCCCTGCAGCTCCAATCTTAACACCCTCTGAGTTTGCAAATTCAAGTGGGATAAAACTTATGACCGTTAACATCCGAAGCATGTTAGGCAAATTTGTTAATCTGAAGATCTGAATTTTTACACTCAAATCCAGACGTAATTTGTTTTGACTGAAACATGGCTCAATGCCTGTGCAGATTACAATGTGATTTCTCTCCATGGATATGAGTTATATAGGCGAGATCATTTTGCTCGTGGTGGAGGAATTGCGCTCTATATGAAGAACAAATTGACGTCCTCCTTAATTGACTCCATGTCTAAGCCTCCTGCATTTGAATGTATTGCAGTTAAGGAGCTACTGACGCCTCAAAGAAAAGTTTGAAAAACATGGTAATTAGGTACAATTCAGCTTGCATTCCAAATATTTCTATATATTTCTCTTCCTCATTATTTATTACTGAGCAACTATGTATGAATACATTATCTTTATCCCTTACAGTTCTCTTAGAGTTTATCTTCCTCTCTAGCTAACTTTCTACTTCAAAACATAATCTGCTGTTGTGACGTCACAGTCTGTTGCCATGGGAGTAACTGTGATGTCACAAACAGTGCATTATGACCTCAGGTAGGGAGAAAGCAACAGGAATAGATGAACTCTCTGGGAGAAAAGATTGCGTTTTCATGCAAATTACCTCAGTAATAACGGGAGGAGGAATACAGAACTAATGAGAAATATATGCTGAACTATGTCTAAATATTATAGTTTGTTAGCGTTCCCCTAGAGGTGTCAGCTGCTCTTTAATATAAACATTTCAAATAATGATCCAATCAATGTTACTGGATTTTATAGGTCTCCCACAGCTGGGATGGATGTCCTGAACTACCTATCCAATTTTTCCAGTGACAATAATAAAGAAACCTTTGTATTAGGGGACTTGAACTATGACTGGCTAACTTCAAAGTTGCAGGAGCTAAAAACACTATATGATGAGTATGGTTTTACACACCTTATCTCAGAGCCTACCAGACCTAACCCAAAAAATCCTGCTAACTCATCCTTATTAGACATTATCCTAAGTAACAGACCCAATACAATTATAGTCATAGCTGTCTTTGATAACACTCTTATTAATCACAGTGTAGTGACCTGTGTTAGGGGAACTAAAAAGACAGATAGTAAGCCCTCCTTCATTTATTTCAATGTGTTTATGCAACTTAGTGTGGTGTTGTGCTTATGCAACTTGCTGAATTAACTTTGTTGTAGCTGCTGAATTAACTTTGTTGTAACTTGCTGAATAAACTTTGTTGTTGCTGCTGAATTAACTTTGTTGTAGCTGCTGAATTAACTTTGTTGTAGCTGCTGAATTAACTTTGTTGTGACCGTTTACCTCTCTGTGCCTTGGGAATACTACCCTGTAGGGATGCCGAAGGCAGGAACCTGGAGGAAGGTTCCACCTCTAGAAGTGCCATGGGAAAGCATTCCCTTAGGCTAAAGGTACTGTATCTTAGGAAATGCCCCTGAGGAGAGAGGCTAGTCACTGAAGGAGGAGGAGAGGATGGTGGGGAAAAGGAAAAAAGCTTCTGAATGAAGCAGGAAGGAAGAGTTTAAATAGGTCAGGTGGGGGTGTAGCTGTTGCTTCAGCCCCTTGAACTGCAGGCTACAGCCTTTCAATTCAGTGTGACTATGCAACATAGTGTGGTGTTGTGCTTATGCAACTTGCTGAATAAACTTTATTGTAGCTGTTGAATAAACTTTGTTGTGGCTGTTCACCTCTCTGTGCCTCAGGAATATTACCCTGTAGGGATGCCGAAGGCAGGAACCCAGAGGAGGGTTCCACCCCTAAAGGTGGTGTGGGAAGGATTCCCTTAGGTTAAAGATAGCTTAGGAAATGCCTAAAAAGAAGTAGATTGCAAAGCATTGCAGAAGTAATGAGTTGATATTTAGATTGAAATTTACACATGGTCATCTGAGATGAGGGTAGTGGTCAGAGATAACTGAAATGAGTAATGGTTTGAACATAGGTTACATGAATTATGATGAGAGGGCATGATTTCCCAAGGAGAGCGGGAATGGTAAAGGAGGGCCACCATCCATCTCCATCCAACAGCAGAACCTACCTAAATAACTATTGAAACTACCTAAGTAATTTAGGGGGTAACTAAGATTATGACCTTTTGGCACTGACAAGAGGAAAAACACCCTTTTAGGGGGAAACCTCTGGGGACCCAAGGCCTAGTTCACCTTCTCTGCAGGCTAAGGATGTTTTATTTAGTGACAGCTTTGGTGCCGCAATTTAGAAACCCAATCCAGAAGAAGGAAAATGTTCCAATTTGGTGGAAAGCTCTCATGATCCCTCTAACGGGAATGCCATGAAGGGTTGCGAGAGACCTCTGTAACATGGAAAGCTCTAAAGGTTGAACTGGACCCCCAAGGCAGGAGGAGGAGAACAATTACCACTAAGGCACTTAGCTGGCCTACTGACTAAAACAAACCAGGTGAACCAGAGGCAGTCATGGGGAGAATAGCATAGAGGGCACAGCCGGACCTGATTTGGCCAGCTAAAGGAGTGCTCTTGGGCGTGAGGGCTCCATCCCTCATAGCTGAAGTCTTAAATCCTACATTGAGAGGTGCCATTTATGGCAGAAGTGGCTAAAGCTCTGCCCAGAGCAAGGACATTCCCACTATGGGCCAGAAGAGAAGGACCCCACCTTGAGTTTCACATGCTCAAGATGTGAACTTTAGTGCAGAGTGAGACTGTGGTGTCCGGGTGAAGTCAGCAGCCATTGGTTAGGTATCAGTATATGGTATGATCTTCTGAGATGATTGACTGATACAATGGACTGATACGATTGATTAATGAGATTGATGGAAGGAGGGCTTAATATGATTGAGTGATATGAGCAAAACCAGTAAAAGCAAGCCAACCAATTTTGTTACAGAAGCCAAATTAATGACATTAAGGAAGGTAGGTGATCGAGTAGTGAGAGGCTGTGAAGGCATTAAGCAGTGAGAAGCTGTTATGCCAGAAATTGATTCAATGAGGTTTAGTAAATTAAATCGATGAGGTTTAGCAGTGATTGCTATGGTTGCAGCATGAATAGAATATTGAAATGGTTGGTTAAATAGAATAGATATGGATGGGCTACAGAGTCAGCATGAATAGTGAATGTTATGATTGGTATAAAAACCTCACATGCCATGAAGGCAGAGTTAGGTTATTGGAAAGCAGGTAGTATTTGGAATGTAGTAATACAATGCAAGAATTTTTGAAAGCCATACAGGCTGCAAGGTAACCATATTTTGTTATGGATAAGTGAAAGCCATGTAGCCTGAAGGAGCAGGGCAAAATTATATACCTTACATAAAAGCATGTTCCTACTACTTGGAGCCACAATGCCCCACTGTGACATCACAGTCCCCTGTCATGGGAATAACAGGGAGGCCACAAGCTGAGCACCAGGAGACCAAATAGCAACTGTAATGTAGGTATGGTAGAACACCCCCCCCAAATAGAGCTGATTAACTCTTGCAGGGCCATGAACTGATATATCAGTCCAAAATTCCTATACGGTCTAATTCTGCTGGCAGCCTAAGGGTAAAATTGTTACATTTTCAGTAAAGCAGAGGCAGAAATTGACTGCTAAAGTTTTGGTAACAGTATGGTTTGGTAAAATTCCAAGGCAGTTGATTAGGTAGCAGGTTGGCAAGGAACAGCAAGGGAGCAGGGAGCTAGCACTTAGTGAGTGAAAGCAGTGCTGTAGAACAAATACAGTATAACATGGAGTGATAGCTGCTGATCTGTATGAGTGAGGACCAGGAGTAAAAAATTAATGTAGAAGAACAGGAGACAGTGGAAATACAGCAGTGGGAGCTTCAGCATACAATGACAAGTGGAGAAAAACGGAGGATTAGAAGCTAGAACTGAAGCAAAGATATAACACTGCAGTAAACTGATGGTTTGCAACATCTGGTAAGTAAAAGGGGGCCTGAGAAAACAGGCACAGTATTAGCACAATACAAAGTGCAACAGGATACTAGGAAGCTAGAAAGCCCCAGAAAGAAAACACAAAATGAAAATACAAACAGAAAAACAAGCAACACAAGGAAGCAAGGAGCAGCAGGAGGCAGGAAATACTAACCAAAGCAGGAGAAGCACAATGAATAGAGTCTGACACAAACCAGCAGAGCTCAAAGCATGAGTTGGGGGAGGCAGACCCCATCAGGCCTGGGGTGGGAGGCAGACTGACAGAGGCTCCAGCTGGCAAAGAAAAAAGCTTCTGAATGAAGCAGGAAGAAAGACTTTAAATAGATCAGGCGGGGGGGGGGGGATGACTGTTGCTTCAGCCCCTTGAGCTGCTTGCTACAGCCTTTCAAAAATGATCCATCACTCATTTTACATTAGAAAAATACCTCTATCATTTGGCAGCTCTAAACTGGCAAGCGTTTTTTTATAGTTGTTTATTGAAAACTTCCATCTTACATGCATCACAGTTGACATTTGATAAGGACAAATGCAAGTTATTTTATGCTTCAAAATTCCAAAATAACCTTCATCTAATACTTTTCTAATCAATTTATCTTTTATACTTAAAAAATAGACTAACACCATGCTCAAAACCGAGTGAGAAAACTTCAGGTTAATCTGAGAAAAACAAAATTACATGGCGACATTACAAAAAACATTCAGTACACATGAATTATATCAAAATCATTTTTCATCTGTGTGGTTCACCATTAAAATATTGTTAATAAGAAGGGCTACTAAGATGTTGCATGGACTGCATCACAGGTCATGTGAAGCAAGACTTAGGGAGCTGAACCTATACTCCCTTGAGAAGAGAAGAGAAGAAACAGAGGGGACCTGATTAAAACACTTAAGTACGTGAGGAGATTTAACACAGCTCAGACCGGAAATCTATTTCAACGGAATACGGCATTATGCTTGAGAGGGCATGATATGAGACTGGTAGGAGGAAGGTTCAAAAGCAACCTCAGGAAGTAATTCTTCACAGACAGAGTGGTAGACCCGTGGAATGGCCTGCCCCAGGAGATGGTAGCATCAAAAACAATCAGGGAGTTCAAACTCACAGGGGATAGACATAAAGGACTAGTTAGGACAAAGGCTGCATGGGGGGATAGGTTCTAAGGTAAACTAGATGGATTGCACAGTCCCCATCTGCCGATACTTTTCTTATGTTCTTATGTTCTTAAATAATAAACTCAATGTGTCTGGGTTTTAAAATTAATTTACCACATGGTCACACTAAGACTGTCTACTTTATATACAGTCAGGACTCCCCTGGGCCACTATGGAAATGGGTCTAAGTTAACTATATTGTAGCTGAGTCACAGTACATCTCCCACCTAGTCCACCTGTTATTAAATTGCTTGTTTTTCTGTTGGACCTGAAATATAATTCTTTCCATGTTCTGCATCTGCTGAATTATCCCTATCCAATCTGTTATCTGGGGTGAGGAAAACTGACAGAAGTTTTACCTTGCACCCTCTGCACATATGGCACATCAAATATTTAATATAATAACTGTTAAAAGTCATAAACCAGCTTGCCCCTACTACCAAATGCATGATGAAAAAGAAAAGCTCCCATTGGTTTTCCGTGAATTAAAACATGCTTTGAGAGACTGAGATCAGCATTTGGCTGAGGCTAGCATGACTAAGACTAAGCAAGAGTGGGAAATTTTTAGACAAAAGAGAAACCATTATACCAAACTGATTTGTTTAGCTAAGGCAAACTAATATCTAGTATTGCTGGATAAGAACAAGTCTGACCCCTACAAATTTTGGAAACCATAAAAGTTTTTTTGGGGGGGGTTGCCATATCAGGCCTATCTAGGCAACTTGGTGTTGATAAACTAATTACACACAAGCAAATTATAATGGAGGAACTAAATACACACTTTGTATCTGCTGAGATGGCTTTTGATAACTTTCCACTAGCTAGCATCCTGGTGTCTGACAATTATTTAAGCAGCCCGACAGTTGTCACCTCCAGCCTATTTCATTTCTAGCCATTCCTTTTTGCAGGTGGAGCAGCTTCTCCAAAATTTGGACCCCCAAAAAGTCCTGGTGCTGATAACATTGAGCCTATATTTCTAAACTGGGTTATCCCATCCTAACTGCTCTCTTAACCCATCCTCTTAATTAATTGGTAGCAAATTGTGAAATCCCACTCCCATGGAAAACTGCACACATTATTCCATTATTTAAATTTGGAGATAAGGCCTCAGTGAGTAACTATCATCCTATCTCCATTCTACCAGTTGTAGCTAAACTGTTAGAAATGCTAGTGAGTGCTCCGATAAGAGAATATTTTGAAAAAGTCAATGTTATTTCTCCTATTTAATCAGGTTTTCACAATAAACACGGTACCTTAACTGCCTTAAAGTTACTGACTGGTATAAAGCCCTTGATCAAAAACTTACCAATGTGGCAGTGTTTCTGGACCTCAGTAAAGCATTTGATACTGTGGACCATGATATTTTTCTGAACAAACTTAAGAATATTGGTTTAGGTCCAAACACAGTAACATGGTTTAAAGAGTATCTCACTGGCAGACAAGCAGTTAATAATGGAAGGTTTATCATCATCATGTGTCTGCATTTGCAAAGGAGTACCACAAGGGTCCATATTAGGATCGCTTTTATTCACAATTTATACTAATGATCTTGGCTCTTTTATTCACAATTTATACTAATGATCCCTGCAGGGGCTAGAGTTGGTGGACACGCTGAGATGCTGAGGAGGAACATCTGTAGCAGGAGTTAGCAAAATGCTATAAAATTTCCTTTAAAATGTATGCCACCATTACCTGTAAGGAATTTAAACATTTGTTGACCTTTTCAGACTGACTTTGGTTCCACCATCTTAAGGAGAGAAGAAGAGAAGCAGAGGGCTTAGCGCTGTAGTATTTTATCAAAGGGAAAGGGAAAAGGGTGTGCAGGCCTCTGAACTCTCCCCTGGAATTAGCGGAGTTCAGTGCGGTGGTGAAGCCACACTCCACGGAGGAGTAGTGTGCAGTAAAACCCACGGGGCTCTAAGGGCCTGCTGTTACCCCTCCCTCTCCACTCCTACACTCAGTCCATCTATTGTGGCTCTGTCATGGTTTTGGCTCAAACTGCAAACTACAATCTTCAACAGACAACAGAAGAATAATGTGCTTGCACTGAATTTTTTTATGTTATATGTTAATATAGCTGTGATTGTGACATAGTTTCTTTAAAAGAACTGCCACTTTTATTCTTTGTGGAAAAGTTCAGTAAAATGTTCAGCCTGTGGGCTGATTTTTAGACGGACAAATGAAAATTTTATTTTGGTTACTAATTATAGAGTGGAGAGGAAGCATTCAAAAGCGGAGTGAATAAATAACTTTTAAAGGTGGTCTTTTGAATAACACAATAATAGAAACTATATATTAGGCAAGAAGAGGTCTGAGTAAATCTAGGAAGTAACTTGGATTTTCTGATTGGTGACCCCAAGTCACGTGGCTCAGAGCATATAGTGCACATGCTTTTGAGTCAGTGCAACTCATTCTTCCACCAGAGCAGCTATTGAGGTGAAGCATGGGAGGAGAGCTCAGTTTCTTCATTAGAAGTATTGGCAGAATCAGAAAGCAAAAACTGACCTAAGTAATTTCAAGTGCACTTTGTACTCTTGAGTGTTTTTTGAACATTTTGGAGACTTTTGAGCATTCTTGGCCATTAAGTTTTCAGTTAATATGACACTTCACTTTGGTTTTGTTTGCTTCCTCTCCTTCAGTAGTTTGGTGGAAAGGCCTGTCATTTCCTGCCATCTATTGCATATTTTGGGCTTGTTGCTGGTGTTCTGAGGCCATTTTCTTTCTCTAAGAGCCCATCGAGGATTTGTGACAGCTGTAGAAAATACAAAGGTCATTTTCAACAGAAGTAAGTAGAACTTGTAATTGAAAGCAATTTTAGCACATGTGTATTTTAGGATAAGTTATCCAAAGTGTAATTTTGACTGCATTATTTGAATTCATGCGTGAATATATTAGGATTTTTAGACTTTTTGGCACCCCAGAAATATTTCTGAGAGTATTCAAGCTGTATTTTCAGATACAGTTTTAGTTTACCCTATTCCCTGCTTTTTGCCTCACTTTTACCTCACTCATTTTTAAGGGATATTTTACATTATAAGTCATATTGTAAGATATATTCCCCATATTGCTAGTGTTTTGTGTTTTAACCCCCTTCTGTAGTGAAACCTGAAATTTTTTCATCGGACAAAAAGAAGCTAAAAAGGCTGAAAAGGTTAAAAGGACAAGAAGGTATCCTCTTGTGGACGTTGTGGATGATAAAAGAAGGACACATAAGGATAGAAGCTAAAGCAAGCTAAATCTCCATCCTATTTTCCAGAGAACTGGCCATCATTTATTATTTAGCTAAAGGCCATTTATAAGAGGAGCTACTTGATTTTGGTGGGATATTCATCAGGACCCGCTGCTGGAACTTTTCTCCTAAACAATTCAAGAATAAAGAAGCAGTAGCTGCAAACAAGGAAATAGAATTACATGCTATCCATGAGCTGACTTTTTCCTATCACCTCTATGAGTGAATTATGAATGCTTTGACTGATCGTGTACCCTGACATATGGTGTTCTAAACTGGTTGATTGTTTAGTTAAGCCAGACAATTGACTAATAGATAGATAACAGTTAAATAATGAGATAAATAGTTAACAATTGCTATATATGAGTTGACAAATGTATATATTTATTTAACTATTGCTTATCCATCTTTTATTTGTGTTTTGAACACTTAAAGATAAGAGATGGGATGGCAAATACATTTTTTGTAGTGTAGAAGCATAATGCTCGTTTTGTTGTCACTTATCTAATTTTTCTATATTTTGTTTAAAACATGCCAGTGGAGACAAGAAGCAGGAAATCTCCTGCTCAAAAGGATTATAATAAAAATATAGCAATAACAACAATAAACCCAATTTGAGTCATGATAATATAAAACCCTTGGGAGCTAATCCAAACGATCACAAGGGTATTAAGGGGAATGAGGCCCCAAGAGAAAAAATGGTTATTTTCGAAAGAAAGGAGAGGTTGATAAGGAATGTTAAAACAGGAGACCCTGATAGGGGAATTGTAGTGAATGATTTTATCATGACCTCACCCACAAAGAAGTCCAGAGAAAGAAAAACAGAGAATGGACAAGGGAAAATAATGATCCAACCTCTAATTAGAAATTTGTGGAAACAAGAACAATCTACTTAGGGAGCTTCTGTGGAACAAAAAAAAATTTCCACCTCTGAATCAGATGGAAAATAATAGTTCCCCTACACAAAATACTGATCTAATAGATATAATAAATGAGGAAGTAAGTAAAAGAGTTGAAAGCACCAGAGAAAGAATTCAAATTAATAAAAAGATTGAACAAAAAATTAGGGATTTTAACAAATTGAAACAAAATTTGGATGAGTCATACTACTCTGGCATAACTAATCATTTTCAAGGGTATAATCTGGTTTAGGATGAGGGGGAGGTGATTGACACAGGTAATAAAGGGAATATTTGGCAAGTGGAAAATGCAACACTATTTATGAGCCCTGAGGAAGTTAATATCCCCAATATGGAGATATTATCTCGAGAGTGCATCATAGCACTATAAAATCATTTAACAGCAAATATAATGATTTATGAACAACTACTTTTATCAAAACAAGAATTATCATTCATCAAATGTATATGTATAGAAAATAAAAAAAGGATTGATTATATCTTTGAAAAATTAAAAAATAATCAGTATTAACAGAACCAAACACAGAATTTAGCACTGGAAATTAGATCAGCCAGATTCATAGTCTAGGAGTATATAACACACACTCATACCTGGAGGGGATAGAAACAAACACCTCTGTTATGTTACACTCCACAAATATTGAAACAGAAAATGTCTCAGAAATGGAATCTGAACTGATAATGCTACCAGAAAATTACGAAAATCCAGATAGCATAATTGAGAAATTGAAGGTAGGAAACTCAGAATTATGGGAAAAAGGGATACTTCAAGTCAGAAGGAGAAATGTGAGTTTAAAGGGAAGAAAATAATGTAATAACAATAAAAAAGAAAATATGAAAGCTGAGGCTAACAGAGAAAAAGACCAATCAGTTATTGAGATCTTAAAAATAAATGAGGAGCAAGAAGTTGAGGAACAGAAATTGGATAGTAATGAAACAGAAGAAAAGATAAAGCATAGTAAAGTAAGTAAGAGAAAAAACAAACAAAATAACAAGAAATGTTTACAGAAATTATGGTCTAGAATAGCGAAGGGTAATGGAACAGGGAAGAAACAAATAAGGGTTAAAACCAAAAAAATATGTAAACAACAAAAAGTAGATAAGAAAACAAGTAATCATATTGCTACAGAAGGTGTAGAAGGAAAAGAACATGAAGAGGTGATAGAAGAATCTACACAGATGGAAGAGGAATATGTGATTGGATGAAATAATTTTTTAAGAAGGACCCTGGAAACTGACTTTGTGTTACCAATATTTAAATTGCCAAAAGTGCCAGATGAAATGGAATACAAATTAAACTTATACCTAAAAAAACTCTTGGAAATAGTGTTACAAGGAAATGGGAGGTATGCAGATTTATTGAGCGAAATGAGTGCTATGAGACCACTACCAGTTGCAGAATTGGTGTTCTTACTTTCTGACCAATATTTTGTGCTTAAAGTGATTGAAAACCAAAAGGAAAAAAATAAATAACTTGGATTTGAGGTAGATAGTGTGGTTGGCATAAAGTCTATGGTCTGTATTCAGAAAGGTCCGTCATAAGCTACGGCAATGGCAGCTTGTGGTGACGTTCCTGCGACCTAGCCTGTACCGATTCAGAATCAGCGGGTACAGTGGTCTGTGTCTTAGACTTGTGGTAGCTGCTATGGCAGGGTGCAGCACCCGAAAGCGCAGGCCCAGGATCGCAAGCGCATGCACCAGCTGAGGTCAGTAGTGGCACCTCTAGCTCACCTCCAAGGACCTGTATGGTGGGTGCTAGATCCAAGTCCCCTGCCATGGACCCCTCAGATCAAGGACCCTTATCTGCCCTGGTGGCCCAGTGGTCCCCAACCCCCCAAAACACACACACCCAGCGGGTGAGTTGGCAACTGGCCCTGGTGGTGAGGGAGGGCTGTGCCAGTCACTGGTGGGGTATTGGGGGTGTAGGGGGATCACACTGTGGGGTGTGGGTGTGGGGGCCACTAGACTACCAGGGGATTACAGGGATGGCAGGGGGGATCATGCCCCAGGGCATGGGGGAGCCTTGACATTGTGTGTGTGGGGGGATCTGGGCATTGCAGTGTGCCACACACCCAGCTTGGCACAGTGTGTGCCATGCCTGGGACCTGGAGCCCATGGGGGGTCCATAACCCACAGGGGTTGTCGGGCACAGTGGTGACCTCCAGTGAACAGCAAAGACCAGTTAGATCACCTTTTCGTTGGCGTAACTGGTCTTTGACAGATGTTCGCTGGTGGTTGGCTCTGAATCCCATTTGTGGATGTAGTGGCCACCCTACCTGAATAGGGTGCAAATGCTGCCAAAAAAAACCTTACACCATGTCGCAAGGGGGTTTCAGGCACATAGGTACAGTTGGGAGCAGGCAGCCTGCTGCATGTCGCAGGCTGCCTATGTGAATCCCGTCGGGATGCAACGCAGGATGCAAGTGCAACTTGCACCATTTTTTCTGATGCAAGTTGCCTTGCATCCTGCTTTGGCTTCTCTGAATCCAGCCCTATGTTTCCAGAGTACTGCTTAGCTAATGATCCCCAATATAAAAAGGGAAATGAATACCCAATCTCAATCTATGGAACTGGTAATTTTCTGAATGAGTCAAAATATAATCTGTGCTCAAAAATAGTGGATCTACTACAAAATTTACTAAAAGATAATAACCTTTACCAAATGGTTAAGAAAGCAAACTGATGGGAAAGAGATGGTCAGATAACGATTTGGATGAGAAGTGAATCTAATTATGATTCTCTTCTCTCCAAATCTGAAAGGCTGGATAAATTTGATATTAATCTAAAAGGTGAAAATGAGGTAATAAAAGATAATTGGGAGAGTAAAAACAATGCCCAATGGTTAAACTTAATAAAAACTGCAAATAGATTTCAAGTCCTACAAGATATTGTTACAGATTGACAAACTGAAAGGAATCAAGTAAGAATACTCAGTCCAACACTAATTCCAAGTTTGAATATACTTTCAAGGAATGTGGCTGGACTGGTGGAAAGGTTGGCAGATCCGACATTTTTGTTATATTTGAAGTTGTTTAATATCATATGTTTACAAGAAACATGGAGCAATAGGGAAATACACACTGATGGATATAAAATGTTTCATAAGGTGGCAATGGGTACAAGTAAATTTGGAAGGCTTTCAGGGGGTTTAATAACTTGGGGGGGAAATCTTGAAACATCCCTCAGATGCTACCAGTAACTCCTGCTGTTTTCCATGACTCTACCAATTTACCAGGGTACCCGACTTAGGGCATACTGCCCATGTCAAGGTACCCTGGACATTGCCTTTCTAAATTGTCTCTAATGTGTAAAATGTGTATATGGTTTTGTTAGAACTTGTAGGTGACCTACTCACCCCGGGGGTACATTAACCTTAAAGTTATAAGTTTTATTATGACCTTCTATACCCCTGGACTATGTTACTATTTCCTACATGTTGTCATGATGTACTTACACTCTACTGTAAAAATGTCTGTATCCCTATGCTGTACTCTCCCGGGTCGTTCCTGAAAATAGGCATAATACTTGTCTAGTGTACTTACCCGGTCAACAAAAGCTAAAATAAAAAAAAAAAAGTAGAACACAAGAAAATTGTGGTAGATTCAGATTATATACTTCCAGTGTGCATTTTATTAAACAGTAAGACATTACTTGTCATCAATGTTTATTTCCCTCCTGCTGGATCTAGATATGTGAACAAGAATAATATTGAAAAACTTGTGTTCCTAATAGAGGACTGGAGACTGAAAGAACAAGGAGCTGGAACTGTAATTGTAGGGGATTCCAATGCCAGGGTGGGACACAGCCTGGAGACCTCAAGAGAAATATGGGATGCATGTGCAGCGCAGGGACCCCTCAACTTAAAGATGGCAAGAAAATCAAACGATATGAAGGGATGTGAGAGGGGGAAAAATGTGTAAAAGAACTAGAAGATAATAACTTTATATTACTTAATGGATGTTCTAAAGGAGATTGGCAAGGGAAATTCACATATATGGGGACTAGAGGAGCTTCCATAATAGATCATTGCTGGGTATCTATAAATATAGTTAAGTTATTTGTGGACCTTTCTTTGGGTAGACACTCAGAAAGTGAACATAATCCTTTAGAGATTACATTTCAAATAGATCAAGGAAAAAGGGAAAAAACAAAGAACAACTTGGGTATTATAAGGGTAAAGAAAGCGATCCAATGGGATGTATTGCAAAATTATAATTCAATAAAACTTTTAAATGATTATGGAATGAGGGAAGAGCTGCAGGACATGATGCTGTGTAAATCCCAAGAGCAATTCTTGGAATTTTATAAAAGAATCCTGAAAGAATTTTGCATGATTATTATTAAAGTATCAATAGTTCATCCAACTCGGGCTGTGTTATGCAATGCCAGGTCCATTAAAAACAAAACTGCAATTATTGCAGATCTTGTGGAAACTGTGTATCTGGCTTGCATCACTGAGACCTGGCTGGATGAGAATTCTGGCCCCATATTGGAGGGTCTAACTCCAGACGGGTACTCAGTGATTCACCGCTCAAGACTGGATCGCGGGAGGGGGGTTGCGTTCTGTTTTAAGACTGAACTCAACCTCACAAGTGTACCAGTCAAGGAGACTGAGTCATTCGAGTATACAGTGGTAGCAGGTGTAGGTTGTAGGATTGCCCTCATCTACCGTCCACCTGGAGATGAGAAGCGGTTCCTTCAGGAAGTGGTGGACTTCATCGTCGACATGGCACTTGAGTCGCCCAGACTGATGAATCTGGGTGACTTAAGTGCCTGGGTCGATGATGAATTTTCACAGTTTGGACAACACTTCCTCCAGTTGATGTCATCTCTTGGCCTCACACAGAGAGTTACCACTGCTACCCATAAACATGGCCAATCCCTTGACTTAGTCTTTCTCCTGGGGATCGTGGCCTCTGATCCTGGGGTGGGACCAGTTGGATGGTCCAATCTCTACACCATGGGATTTAGTTTTAGCACCCCCCTTTGTAGGCCTACCTCTGTGGAGATGGTCAGGTATTGCCCTTTACGAGATGTTAGCTCTGAAGGTCTGGCAGCCGTACTTGACCTATCGACCCTGCCAGCGGCAAACAGTGACCAATAAGCCCTTGTGGTAGCCTATAATATGGCTATCTCAGTGGCCCTGGATGTTGTTGCTCCTGTCCATGTTCACCCTCTCTTGCTTTGCCCTCAGTCCCCATGGTTTGATGGGACCTTGAGGGAGATGCGTAGACTAGGATGAAGGTTAGAGCATTGCAGGTGGAGATTCTCCCTTGATGCCGACCACCTTAGATTGGTGGAGCATTATCAAGCCTATCAATCTGCAATCACCCGTAAGAAGGCAGAGTTCCTGTCCAGGGAGATTGTGGTTGCTCAGAATTGACCAGCTCAGCTCTTTCACACTGTAGACAGACTGTGCAACCCAGCCTGCCTACAGGTTCGAAAGGCCTTTTTGCAAATAGAGTATGATGAACTAGCTCGATTCTTTGCAACTAAGGTGACCAACATTAGGGTGGCACTCCAACCAGCACAATCTAAGGATGTTGCTCTGGATCAGTGCCTGGCCGCTGCACCTCAGCTTTCCTGGAGCACCTTCAACCGACCGGAGTTCTAGGATATCATGTGGATTGTCCAGGGTGCACGCCCTACATGCTGTAGTTTGGATCCTGGACCTACTTCCCTGATTTTGGGTTGTATCAATTCCATCGGTCTGGTCCCAGCAAGGATAGTCTGGTGTTTCTTGGAAACAGGTGAGTTTCCTAGCTCCCTGAAGGAGGCAGTGGTAACACCCCTCTTGAAGAAAGCTTCTTTGGACCCCGACTGCCATGCAAACTACAGACCAATCTCTAACCTCCCCTTTTTTGGGAAGGTGATTGAGAAGGTAGTGGCCATACAGCTGGAGAACCATTTGACCATCCATGATATCTATGAACCCCTCCAGCCCAGTCTTTGAAAGAGGCATAGTACTGAGACAGCGCTGGTTCGGGTGCTCAATGATCTCCTAATGGCTAGGGACTGAAATAACTGTTCCATCTTGGTTCTTCTAGATCTCTCATCAGCTTTTGACACTGCGGACCATGGGATTCGACTTGAGCACCTGAGGTTCATCTGTGGACTTTCAGGTGTAGTCCTCAGGTGGTTTACATCTTACCTCACCAGAAGAATGCAGAGAGTGGCTTCTGGGGTTTATTCCTTTGACCAAGTTTCCCTGTTTTGTGGGGTTCCTCAGGGCTTGGTATTGTCCCCCATGTTGTTTTCAGTGTGCATGCTGCCCCTCGGAGACATTGTAAGAAGGTATGGGCTGAGGTTTCACTGCTATGCTGATGATACCCAGCTCTACCTTTCTTTTGCACCTGACCAGGATGGAGCTGTCTCAGTCTTTAATAACTGCCTCAAAGAAATCCAGGAGTGGATGGACTTGAGTTGGCTGAAGTTGAACTCAGAAAAGACAGAGGTGCTGGTTGTGGATCCAGCGCATCGGATGGGAGGGCCAGGGGGTGGTTCACCCTCTGGGCTCTTTCTTGGGGATGTTCCACTCCTGACCTCCAAACAGGTGCGTAATCTGGGGGTCATTTATGATGAAAGGCTGACTCTGCATTAGCAGGTGTCGGCCATCATCAAATCCTCATTCTACTATCTGAGGAATATCTCCAGGATTAGGCACCTTGTTCCATTCGGCAATCTTCCTATGCTGGTCCATGCCTTTGTGTCCTCATGCTTGGACTACTGCAATTCCCTTTACCTAGGGCCTCCTGGGGTGGAAATCCACCACCAGCAGCTGGTGCAGAACGCAGCAGTCCGGCTTTTGACTGGTACCTCTCAGCCCAGTGATATTTCACCAGTTCTGCATGGACTGCACTGGCTGCTAGTTCAGTGGTGGATCACCTTTAAAGTTGGTCTTCTAACTTTTAAAGCCCTGAATGGACTTTGTCCGGACTACCCGAAAGAGCTCCTGGTTCCTTACTGCCCTGGGCGATCACTCCGCTCAGCTGATGAGGGGTTGCTAGAGATTCTGAGGGTGTGTCTGAAATCTTCTAGGGCCCATGCATTTATGCATGTGGTCCTTACCCTCCAGAATTCTCTACCCCATCAGTTATGGGAGTGCGTGACTGTGGAGGGATTTAAAAAGACCGTGAAAACACATTTATGGACACAAGACTTTAGTGACTGATTTTATTTCCCTAAATGTAGTAGCTGTTTTATATATTTTAAGATCTGAATTGTTTGACATGTTTTTAAATTCTGTAAGGTGCCTTGGTTTTTTGAAAGGTGCCAAAGAAATAAAGTTATTATTATTATCATTATTAATAGTTAAAGAGAGGAGAGGAAGCAAGTGGTATAACGGGGAGTGTAAAGAATGTGAAAAAGAAATCAATAAATTTGCTAGCTATGTTAAAAATTACCCAAGCAAATTAAATAAACATCTATTGAACAAACAAAGGAAAGATTATAAGAAATTAATGGAAAAGAAGAAATGCAATTATATAAAGATACTTTGGGAAGAATTTGAGAAAGCAGCTTGGGCAAAAAATAATAAAAAATATTGGCAGATGATAGCAATTGGGTGGGATAATATCCCTTATATAGTAGAAAGTCACATGGCACATGGCAGATTTATTATGGAAATCTTTTGTATAATTCTAAATTAGAAAAAAATCAAATCAAATACCAATTGGAAACCATTTGAAGAAAAAATCACGGAAGAAGAAATTAATTTAGCCATTTTTAAGGCAAAAAGACATAAAGCACCAGGGCTGGATGGAATCCCTGTAGATATTATTAAAGATGACCCAGGACTATGGATTCCAATCCTTCTGAGATTATTTAATAGTATAAAAGAAACTGGGAATATCCCCCATCTTGGCAAGAAAATATCATAGTACCCTTACACAAAAAAGGTGACAAGTCAAATTAAACAATTATAGACCTATAAGTTTATTAGACAAAACACAAAAATTATTTACAAATAAAATTTCATAGTAGAATAATGGCATGGACAGCGAAGAAAAAAATATTGCATGAAGGACAAGCAGGATTCCTGCCAGATCATTCTACAATACATCAGTGCATAGTATTGTCCCACTTAGTACATAAGTACATATATATAAAAATATATATATTATTGTTTCTTTATTGATCTTAAGTCTGCTTTCGATAGGGTCAATAGGGAAAAACTATGGGTAACTTTGGAAAAGTATGAGATGGATTATACTTTAATTAACATGCTTAATATATTATACAAAAACAATTATACTACCATAAGATAGAATAAAGAAGGAGACTGTACTGCAAAATTTCCATCTAATATTGGTTTAAGACAAGGTTGTGTTTTATCACCCATATTGTTTAATTTTTTTTTAAAATAGTGTATTAGAGGAGTTGGGTGACCCTGGGTTCCACATGCTGAAATTGGACTCCAGGCAGTGTTCCTACCTGGCATATGCCGATGATGTTGTCTTAATGGCAACTAGTTTTCTGGGAATTAAAAGAAGTCTGTTGAGATTTTATGAAGAATGTAAGAGGGCTGATCTAGAAATACATTCTGAAAAAACTAAATTTATGATATTTAAAGACACATATTTAAGAAAAAGTAATATACCTCTATTAATCTGTGAGAATCATAAGATCGAATATGTGGAGAAATTTTGTTATTTGGGAATATTGTTCAGTTACAATCTAAAGTGGTAAGTGCATATCCAAAGCATATCTCAAAGAATTGAGTGCCTAACACCTTCAATAGAGCTATTTGCCTATAAATATGGTGGTCAATCAGTCAAAGGTACTTTGACAGCTTTCAATGGCAAGATAAGACCTCAAATCTTATATGGTTCAGAAGTTTGGGGACAGGAGAAAAAAAAGGTGCTTGAAACTAGTATAAATAAATTCTTTAAAGAAGTACTGGGATTATCAATTGGTGCAGCATCTGTCTTGACAAGACTTGAAATCGAACAACTTACAATAAGGTGTGATATTGAACAGAGGTTATGTAATTATTAGATGAAGATGTATAATATGCCTGATGATAAGCTTCCAAGAATTTGCTTGGAGGAGACTTTACAATATACTCAGATGGGTTATGAGTGCCCTATTTTATATGCACTAAGGGAGGTCATACAACCATATGGCCTCCTCCAGTGTATTGTTGAGAGCTGTACGGACCCTTTTAAGGATATTAAGACAAAAATCAAAACCAGAATTAGGGACATACATATTCAAAAAGAAATGAATATTGGGAAAAATTTTAAGTTAAGCAAATGGCTGTCAGAGAATAAAAAAATTGAATTTGGAACTGAAAAATATTTATACAAACTTCAGAATCCTGATATGAGGAAAACTCTTACCAAACTTAGATGTGGCTACATAGACAGCCAAACATTGAGAAAATTTTACGGAAATGTAGATTCAGCTCTGTGTGCTTGTGGAAAGGGTAAAGATAGTGTGGAGCATTTACTTTTGCTTTCCCCTATATAATAAAGAGAGAACATGGCTATTGGGAGATGTTCTTGCCACATTGGCCGTGGAACTGTCATATCGGGATAATTACTTATTAAAATCAAATAATGTTATAGTATTAAAGAAAGTGGCAAAGTTTGGTAAAATTATAGAAAGAAAAAAATTACAGATTTGTAAGGGAAATGTTGATGGGATAATGTGCAAAGTGGAATGACGAGATTTCTTTTTATAATCAATTTGTATTCTGAATGTAATTTTATTTATTGTTTTTATGGAGGAATTCCTATGGATGGATGTTTATAACTGTAATGGCACATTTAGTTGTCGACAATAAACTTGAAAAGAATGAATGAAATACTAATGATCTTGGCTCTAACAAAGAAAAAGCAAAACTACACATTTATGCTGATGACATGATTATACATGTCTCTAGTCCAACTCCTGCTGTAGCTATGAAAGTATTGCAGGAGGAGTTTGATAAGCTTCATTGTAGCTTGTGCACATCTACACTTCTGTTAAATGCTTCGGAAACTAAGTACATGGCTTTATCACTCAAGTCCCTCCTGCTTCTTCCAACAGCAGGCATGACAACTCTAATAGGAGATAGACTAGAACTGACAGGCTCTTTCAAATACCTAGGTATGTGGCTAGATAGCAAGCTATCCTTCAGCACACATATTGACAGCCTCTGTAAAACGTTATGCAGAGGCTTGGTTTTTATAATCAGAACAAAGTCTCTTTTAGCCTGGAGACAAGAAAAAGGCTTGTTCAAGCAACCTTCTTTCCACTGTTAGATTATGGCGACATTATATACACAGGAGTGCTTGTTTTCCACATATCTAAGCTAGATGTACTGTACCATACAGCACTTCATTTTATTACTGGCTTGCAAGCTAGAACACATCACTGTGATCTCCACACAGTTGTGGGATGGACGTTGCACTACGAAACCTACATATGTATACATATATTAAAGGTAATACAGAACCTGCTGCCCTCTTATTTATCAAATCTACTTCAAAAATCTACAGAATCATGTAATTTAAGAAAATGCAATGTTATCTTTCTGGATGACCCAAGATATTATTCAAAATTTGATAAGGTGACTTTTAGCTGGATGTTCCCTACTCTTTGGAATGCCTGAAAGATTCACTCAAAATGTGCTCTCTTGCTAGACCATCCTATTTTAAGGTTCTTCTTGGTCAATTTTATGTTGATAAATGTGTGTGCCATTGAAAGAAAAATGTATAAATTATAAATTTTTATTGGATGTTGCAAGATTTCTGTATTTGCAGTAGCACTGTGTATGCATAATGTTTGCCATAAGTTTCTATTCTATCAATTAATTTCTGCTATTCTTACCTTTGTATTAGTTTATACCTGTTAGCCTGTGCTTTAAGTGGCTAAGATTTTTTTTCTAAGTCTCTGTATTCTATGAAACTGCACTGTAACTTATCTGTCTTACCCAGGACCTTCTTGTAAATGAGCACTGCTCAATGGAGCTTTCTCCTGGTAAAATAAATACCAATACTTCCCTACTCCCAGATTTATTATCAAGTATGACAGTGGCCATGTTTCATAATTTGGGGAACAACCCCTGGCACAGTGAATGATTTAAACAAAAAGAAATCAGATTATAGCAATGTCAGCAATAACCAATCTCAGAATTCAGTAGTCAGTGTTGTCAATTCCAATATAAGGGTGTAGATTAAATTTCAGTACATAATCCTGTAGTAGTTCAGGAGTAACACCTTGAAAGTAAAATAGAGGATGGTTTTTCTGAGAGTGAGAGTCCTGATCGACACAAGAGGAGGAGAAGAAAGCTGGGCTAACCCTATGTTTTTCTATTTCCAAAAGTTCAGATTCGTTGTGTACAGTGATTGATCCACAGCACGAATTCCTATCTAATGAGGAATTCTAGGTCTTTCAGGTTGTCATAGAGTCTCCAAATTTACTAATCTATTTTGTTTTGAAAAAGTTTGTTATAGCCAATCTGACTGCTATATGGCACTTGTTTAGCAAGTGTTTATAAGCTTGAAGTACTCTGGAGTCCCTGTTGGTGGTGAACCTTTTCCATTCTTTGTCCCTGACCTTCACGTGGTTCAGAAATTCTGGTGGCACCCATTCCTTTTTGTGGGTCCTAATCCTCATTTTTTTTTTGAAGCCACTCTGTCACACATTTCACTGAAATGAGAGCTGAATCTATGCAAGGCTTCACTGATGTTAGAAGCAGATTCTGGAATGGACCAGTCTGTCATATTTAAAGGTGCCCTAAGCGTATCCAAATCAAGGGACTTTAGATTCCTGGAGTAAATGTATATTGGTGGGTCCCTGATACTTTTGGCTGACCGTTCACAAAAAATTGGACAGGGGCCACTAATGGAGTCTGGCATAATTAAATTATTTTTTTAAATCTTGTATTTATGCCCCTTTTTTGATCCTGGCTGCCCCCATCCAACCTGTTGCAGGCTACCTCCCAGCCCCATCACTCCCACCTCCAGCCAGGTTACTTCACTGCTTACCCCTTCTCAGTGGGACCAACGGGTGAAGGGACAGACCTGCCAGAGTAACTGCACTCTCACTAAGGCTGGTAGGGAGCATGGGGTCCGGAAGCACTCAGGTCATTATCCTACCCCAGGAGTTTTTTCCACTCATTTTCTCTCCATGGGTGCCAGTGTCAACCTCAACGCATATGCCTAGGTATGTGTGATGCAGAACTTTGCCTTGCAGCCCCAAACACTAGGCCCTTCACTGCACCATCAACCTTGGTCACCCAGGTGGCAGAGTTACAGCAAGGCTTGAACCCCTCTCCCTCCACAAGAGGAGAGTGCTGTTTGGGTCTCTCAGTGCTCTGCTTGCTGGCCCTCTAAAGATCCAAGCTGCAGAGGCAAACCTGGGTCAGCAGTACTGCAAACAGCAGCACTACCACAGTGCCATCAGGACGGCCTGTGTTAAGTTAGTTTTAATAAGTAGGGCTATATCAAAAGTGCCCAGAGGCAGTTACAGCTCTGGGAAAGCAGGAGACAATGTGCCTTTTTTAATGCAAAGACAAGGGGTTTACTAGTTGTCCTGGGCCGCAGTCAGCTAACATTGTTCTGATACTTTTTCCCACCTCATTTTAGGAAACCCTTCAAAGTTATGATGAATGGACTAACTTACAGGCATTGTGACAGTGATCTATTCTGCCCCTTTGGAGATCTGGACTCCCATGCAGAACAGAGTTTCAGACTCCTGGTACATCAGGGGACAATGTGCACCATGAAGATGAAGCTCTACGCCTCATGTGAGGTAGGAAAGTGGGCCTCACGGCATTGATGAACAGGCCTGCTGGCTGACTACAAACAGCATTGCCGTTATCTGCAAGGGCACTTACTTGTCTTTCCACCCAACTGGAGGAAAGATGTAGTTGAAAAAGCCCTGATAAATGGATGGGGATGGGAGGGTGGGACCTCGCGAGGTAAAAGAGACATTTAACCCATAAAAAACCTACAATGAACCATACTTAATGATGTCTCAATAAACAGATTTTACTACCACGTGTTAATAAAAGCTTATGTTTACAAAGTGGAATGAAAGGGCTATGCCAATATTTTGATGGAGCAGGCAGTGACATGCACCATGTTCCCATTAAGTGCTACTTAAATTGTGCATGCAAAGCATCCTTGGATGCTCATGTCATTACAGTAGCCTCATGGTTGCCAGTTTTCCTGACACTCTGCCTGCTGCTCCCATTGTCCACCCCCACAACTGCTGCTGAGCATTCCATTCCCCTTTGCAGTCTTTTACTGCTCTGTACTTCTTCAGGTGGGCCGTTACACTGCACAATGTTTTTACTGCATGTATTGGCTACTCCTCTCCACTGCTTGGCTCCCTGCCCTACTTCTTATGAACTAAATCAGGCCTTCTTTACTTTGTGCTGGTCTTTTCTTTCTGGTGCTTCTTTCTGGGTTGGGGGGTACCTGTTCTGGTTCCCTGTTTAAACACAGAAACATAGACTTTGACGGCAGACAAGGACTGCCTGGCCCACCCAGTCTGCTCACCTCCCCACCCATTGGACAAGCTGCAGATTCTAGTTAACCAACAGCCTACTTTTTACTACCCCACCCCACAAGAATTGCCTTATGTCTGTCCCATGTATTCTTGAATTCCCCCACTGTTTTTGACCCCACAACCTCCTCAGGAAGGCTGGTCATACATCCACCACCCTCTCTGCATAAAAATGCTTCCTCACATTGCCCCTGAGCTGTCCCCCCTCTATCTTCAAATTGTGTCCCCTTGTTCTTACACATCTCTTTTTCTGAAAGATGCTACCCTCTTGGACGTTCTTGATTCCCTTGAGGTATTTAAAAGTTTCTGTCATATCCCCCTCTCCCTCCTTTCCTCAAGGTTATATATATTAAGCTCCTTTAGTCTTGCTGTAAGCTGGTTGTAACCCCATCAGGACAGGAGTCAGATACATACAGGACTGTATCATCAGCATACATATATGTAGCAGAGGATGGGGAGCAAACAGAGGGAAGGTCATTTAAGAAGATGAAGAATAGGAGGGTTCCTAATACCGAGCCCTGGGGGACTCCAGTCAACTTAGCAAGGTTGAAGGAATGGTCAAAAGTATGGCAGCTCAGATTCAGTTCATAGAAGCGCAAACATGGGAAAAAAAAACCCAGGGGAAGAGTACACAATGGGGGGGGGGGTCTCTTTGTATGGATTCTGTTGCAGACCCTGCACCATTTTAGTTGCCCTCCTCTGGACTGCCTCCATCCTGTCTATTTCCTTGCAGAGATGGGGTCTCCAGAACTGCACACAGTACTCCAGATGGGGTCTCACCAACTGTCTGTACAGAGGGATAACAACTTCCTGTTTTCTACTGGTGATGCCTCTCCCTATACATCCCAGTATCCCCCAACCATCCCTACTGCCTTCTCACATTGCTTGCTTACATTTAGGTCTTCTGATATGACTACCCCCAGGTCCCTTTCCATTTTTGTTGTTGTTACTACCTCCCCCCCCATTGTGTACTCTTCCCCTGGGTTTTTTTTTCCCATGTTTCCCTCTGTTTGCTCCCCATCCTCTGCTACATATATGTATGCTGATGATACAGTCCTGTATGCATCTGACTCCTGTCCTGATGGGGTTACAACCAGCTTACAGCAAGACTTTGATAAGGTTCATCTCTGGTTTGTTAACCATCAACTCTTCCTCAACACCAAGAAGACTGTCTCCATGACCTTTGGCACAAGGCAGAGACTCTCTAGGCTTCCCTCCCTATCCACTTTCCACATCCTTGATGAGACTTTACTTGAGGACATCTCCTCCTTCAGGTACTTAGGTGTTTGGTAGGACCAACACCTAAACTTCTCTGGACATATTGATGCCATCCAGAAAAAAACTGCGTCCCAAGCTTGGTGCCCTGTTCAGGAACTGTAGTTTCATCCCTCCCACGGCTAGGCGTGAACTTGTTCAGAAGATGATACTGCCCATTTTTTACTACTGTGACGTAGTCTATGGTGCTGCCACTAAGTCCTCCCTGGCCAGACTAGACACCCTCTTCAAATCCTTCTGCCACTTTGCCCTGGATGTTCCCCTCTGCACCCATCACTGCGATCTTTATCGTGCCCTATCCTTCCACTCTCTTACAAATAGGTGCCTCTCCCACTGTGCTAAATTCACCTCCAAGCACTGATTGGGGGAGCTCCCTTTCTACCTCACCTCCTCCTTTATAACACCACGCACCCTCACATTCCCTTAGATTGACCGATTGCCATTCCCTGGTTGTCCCCCACAGATCCACCCAAATCGGCCAATCTGGTTACTCTCACCACCTCCCATAAATTTGGAATTCCCTCCCACCTCAAATCCGGCACTCATCCTCCACCTACTCCATCAGCTCTGCCCTGAAAAAATTACCTTGCACCTAGCTGCTCCTGCCATGTCCCTCCCTAATTTCCTCCTCTAAGCCCTGGACAAACCATACCTCTCTATCCTCACCTTCACCTACCACCCCAAGGGGCTTGTATCTCTAATCTTCTCCCTTCCCCCACTGTCCTAAAGTGGTCTCTCTGGGACACTGTCTTATCTCCTCCTTCTTTCTGGTCCCACCAGTCCCCTTGCAGGGTTCCTTGCATCCTGAAGGGGTCTCCAGGGACATGACTCTTCCTTCTCCCCCCGCCTCACTCCTCCCTCCCCTTTCCCCCTTTTCTTTCACGTAAGCACTTGTTTACTTATTAACCTGGCACTTATTATTGTCCACTCTTTCTACATGTTATGCACAACACTGTTGTAACACTGTTTGTAACACCTGCCTTGCAACTGCATGTTAATGTTGATCTTGTAACTTGAATGTTTAATGTCTCATTCCTATTGTACCCCTACCCCCCAGGTCGCACAGAGAGACAAGCAACTTGTTGCTCAGTGTGCCTTTCTGTGAAAAATTTCAATAAATAAATAAAGTCCCTTCTCATCCTTTCCACCCCTCCTTGTGTATCAACCCTGTTGCAGATCTTTGTGTCGTCTGCAAAGAGGCATACTTTTCCTTCCAGTCCCTCTGCAATGTCACTTATAAAGACATTAAAAAGGACCAGACCCAATACTGAACCCTGTGGTACCCCACTAGTAACCCCCCCCTTTCTTCAGAGTGGACTCCATTTACTATTACCTTCTGTGTCCTGTTGTCCAGCCAATGTTTTACCCAGGCTACCACCCTGGGACCCACTCCCAGGCTGGCTAATTTGTTTATTAACCTTTTATATGGGACAAATGCCTTGCTAAAGTCTACGTCACCCGGTCAAAGAAATCAATTAGATTCATCTGACATGACCTTCCCACTGTGAATCCGTGCTGCCTTGGGTCCTGTGCCCTGCTGGCCTTTAGGTACTCAACAATTCTTTCTTTCAGAAGTGATTCCATAATTTTCCCTACCACTGAGGTCAAGCTAATAGGTCTGTAGTTTCCTGCCTCTGCTTTGCTCCCACTTTTGTGAAGGGGAATCACATCCACCCTCCTCCTGTCCTTAGGTACTACACCATCCTCCCATGATTTGTTAAAAATAGTAGTCAGTGGTGTCACTAGCTCTCCCCTTAGTTCTTCCAGAATTCTGGGGTGAATCCTGTCAGGCCCCATTGCTTTGTCCACCTTCAGTTTTAGGAGTTCTTTCAGAACCCTTTCTTCTGTGAAAGGACTGGTATTGACCCCCCTATCCAGAGTGCTTCTATTGATTGGATTAGGTACCTCCCCCTCCTCTTCTTTTGTGAATACTGAGCGGAAGTGTTCGTTCAGTATCCCTGCTTTTCACTGCCCCTATCTGCCCACCCACCCTCCCCTTTGTTAAGTCTCACTATCCCCCTTGGTCTTTCTTTGCTCCCTAATGTACCTATAAAAGGTTTTATCCCCCTTCTTAACTGAGTTGGCTATCTTTTCCTCGGGTTGGGCCTTTGCTATTCTGACTGCCTTCCCTGCTTCCTTCTGCTTTAACTGGTACAGTTCTCTGACTTGCTTCTTTTGTGTTTTCTTATTCTTCCTGTATGCTATCTTTTTCTCCCTAACCTCCCCCCCCCACCTCTTTTGAGAACCATAGTGTTTTTATGTTTGCTTGCATGCATGTGCAAGAAACATAGTGCCATCATCTGAGTTTTCGGAGGTGTGTGACCTGTCTTCCAATTCAGTCAGTGTGTTTGCAGGCATGGCCACCGTTCGCCAATGAATGCTGCAGCTGTCTATGACAACAGTTGAAAATGCAGTGCCATACAGTTGAAAGGGAGAGCTACGCTTCAGTGAGCAGCGATAAGATATCGCGTGCTCATGCACGCCTCCCACACACACACATGCACGCATATTGCATGCTCATGCACTCCCCCCCATGCACACACTGTATAGCCAATGGGGGTGCCCAATCCCCCGTCGGCTCCACTGTTTTCCCCCCAAGAGACTATCGGGTCCACGCTGGGAGCCCACCCCAGTGTGGCAACAGTTTCTATGGCTGACGGGGGTGCCCAATCCCCATCGGCTACATGCCCCCCCAAACAGCCTTCCAGCTGCCATGCTGGGAGCCCACCCCAGTGTGACACAAGTCCCGTTGTCTAAGTGAAAAAAACTGAAAGAAAAACCTTCCTCGCTGACTGTCCTGAACCTCCCACCCCCACCCACCCTCTGTGCATCCACCTCCCACTACCCCACCTCACCCCATACTTACCCGGAGTATGGCGCGACGATCTTTAGTGGACCAGGAACACGTCTGCTGACTGCAAACTGAGGAAATGCCGGTAAGCTGTATAATGGAAAAAATAGGTTTTTTTCAACTTCAGGGCATATCTCGGGCATTTTGGGGAACTTTTTCACAAAATTTTCAACATGGGGTTTATGGGAGCCCACCTCATGAATTCTGTCACTGTCATGGCATTAGTCAGCCCTGAAAGGTGATTTTATGGTCACTGCGCGGAACTACCTTTCGGGACTGATTTATGAAATGACAGTGTCACAGTTCATGAGGTAGGCCCCCAATACCCCTATGTTGAAAATTCGGTGAAAACATTTCCCAAAATGACTGTTTTACGAGCATGCATTGCTCTGTTCCTAAGCACGCTCGTAAGTTCACGAATTTTCAATATGTTCACTCTAGATTTTCAACATTGCCATTTTACCACACCTCCTTATGAGCAGTACAGCTTTCATTTCTCACATCTCACCCAAAATGTGTTTATCGCGCATGTAGCGCACAATGGCGCAGTCGGTGTGTGAAATCAATGTTCAGGACAGATTAAGAAAATCACAGTGACACTGTTCATGAGCAGAGGTGTTAAAATGGCTATGTTAAAAATTTGGTGAAAAAAATCCCCAAAATGACTGTTTTACGAGCATGCGTTGCACTGTTCCTATGCATGCTTGTAAGTTCACGAATTTTCAATATTTTCACTCCAGATTTTCAACATTGCCATTTTACCATACCTCCTTGTGAGCAGTACAGCTGTCATTTTTCACATCTCACCCAAAACGTGTTTCTGCAAATGTAGCGCACAATGGCGCAGTCGGTGTGCGAAATCAATGTTCAGGAGAGATTAAGAAAATTATAGTGACACCATTCATGAGCAGAAGTGTTAAAATGGCTATGTTAAAAATTTGGTGGAAAAAGTCCATAAAATGACTGTGTTACAAGCGACCATTGCGCAGTTTCCACGCACCCTGGTAACTTCATGGATTTCTAATATTTTCAGTCCAGATTTTCACCACTGGCATTTTTCCACACTTCCTTATGAACAGTATAGCTGGCATTTTTCACACCATGACCGAAATGTGTTTTCGCACTTCCAGCGCAGAAATGCGTGGTCTCTGTGGGAAATCACTGTTCGGGACAGATTAAGAAAATCACAGTGACACTGTTCATGAGCGGAGGTTACAAAATCCCTGTGTTGACAATCTGCTGTAAAAAATCCCCAAACTAATTGCATTACGGGGTGTGCGTTGCACATTTTCTACGCAGGCTCGTCACTTCACCGTTTTTTTAAATATTTTCACTGCAGAATGTCAACATTGCCATTTTTTCTACCTCCCCACGAACAGTACAGCTGTCATTTTTCACATCCTATTTGAAATGTGTTTTCACACCTGTGGTGCCAAATGGTGTAGTCGCTGTTCGAAATCAGCTTTCGGCTAACAAATTGATATTGCCACTGTTCATAAGTTGGGGGTCACAAAAAAACCATGATGAAAATTTGGAGTGAAAATGCCAAGGAACGCCTGAGGTGTTAGGGTTTCCGACCATAATGCCCTAGCCTGTAGAGACTGACAGGCATCAGGGGTGTGACTTGAGATTCTCGCCTGTAATGCTCATACCATTCCACACCCTGCAACCAGTGAGAGGCATCGAGGTGAGCCCTGGACTCTTTGGCCCCAAAGTTCACCCCATTCTCCTATACAGGACCCACCTCATTGTATTTCCTGATGGAATGGGGTGAGCATAAGGGCCAAAGACCCCAAGGCACACCGTGACACTTGTCAGTGTCTGCAGGGTAGGGTGTCGTGAAATGGCGTGGCCGTTATGCCTGACGACCCAAAGGCACACCCCAATGCCTGTCAGTCTCTGAAGAGTGGTGGTGGGGTTGGCTTCAGTTCAATACTTCCCTGCCATTCCTATTATGCAGCTCTCTAACTCCTACACTACCAATGCCAGCAAGCAAACATTCGGCATTGACAAATGCTTGTTTTCTTTCATTTTGATTTGTTTATTGCTTCACACAAAGACTTGTTGCCTCTGTGGTGGCAGTTTTGATGTTTCCCCATTGTTCCTCCACCCCTCCCTTTTGCCTGTTTGCTAGTGCTTTTCTGAGGCATTCTCTCATTTTGACAAAGTCAGCCCTCCTAAAGTTCAGTACCTTCACTTTTGTATGGCTCGACTCCGTAACTGTGTTTATTGTGAACCACACTGTTTGGTGGTCACTTGTTCCCAGATGACTACCCACTTCTAGATATGAGATCCTCTCGCCATCCTCATTTGAGAGTACCAAGTCTAAGACTGCTCCCTCCAAAGTGGGTTCCAACACTAGCTGACTGAGGCATGCCCCATGTAGGGCATCGAGAATGACCTTGCTCTTGGATGTGCCTGCAGCAAAGGTGCTCCAGTTAACATCTGACATATTCAGGTCCCCCATCAATGATATCTCCCCTTTCTCTGCCATCCTAAGGATACCTTCTATCATTTCCTTGTCCATTTTCTGAGACGGGGTCTTTATACAACCCTGTGCAGACTGTGGTGCCATTTCCAGTCTCCAAGGTGACCCACAGTGCCTCCTCTCCTCCCTGTTTATCCTTTAGTTCCATTGCTTTGATCCCTTCCCTTACATACAGAGCTACTCCTCCTCCTCCCCTTCTACCCTCCCTGTCCCTCCTGTAGATTGCGTACCCTGGTATGTTGACATCCCAGTCATGGTTCTCTGTGTACCACGTTTCTGTGACTGCCACGATATTCAGGTGTCCTTCCATCAAGGCCACCAGTTCAGGGAGTTTGTTACCTAGACTACGGGCATTGGTACTCATTACCCTCCATTTTTTGATGGCCTTACCCCTTTTTGCCCCATCAATGTCCTTACTGCCTTTGCCTTTTTCTCTATTTACCCCTGCCCTTCTCCTTATTGACTTCTCTATTCTGGTGTTTACCTCACTAACTAGACTGATTTTTCTTTGAGGGGGCTAGTATTTCCCTACTCCTTTCCAGTGCCTGCCCCATTGGCTAGTTGAAATGCTTGCCAATGAAGCATTTAAACCTATCACCTGGGATCCTGGTTCCCCTCCTGGACAGATGCAGACCATCGTGCCAGTATAGGCCTGCATCACTCCCGGTGGATCCCAAGTCCCCAATGAAGTCAAAAGCCTGATCTCTGCACCAGTTTTTCAACCACTAATTGAATCCCATGGTGTGGAGCACCCTGGCCTCACCCATGCCATAGACAGACATCACCTCCAAGAAGGTTACCATGCGTGCTACTTATCTAAGGCCCCTCCCCAACCCCACAAACTCCTCCTGCACTGCTCTGATCCCCTTCCCAGCCAGATCATTTGTCCCTAGGTGGACAATGACATCCAGCTCCCTCCCCTGTGCAGTCGCTCCCATGATCCTGAGGATTAGCTCCCTGTCTCTCCAAGCCATGGCGAAAGGCAGGCAGGCACCTTACCTCCCTCTCCCGCCTTCCCCCAGTTCTACCCTCCTAATAATGGAGTCCCCCAACAGGAGTTGTTTCCTTCCCCTATGGGGTCCCATGCCACCCTCCTGTGGGTCTCCTTTGTGGAGGTTCCCAGCATCCTTCTTGGTCTCCACTGTGGGTGCCTCCATAGAGGAACCACACTCTGCCAGAATGGTGTACAAATTATGGAGAGGTGCAACTGGAGGGATGTGACTCTGTTCCACCACCCTAACCCTCCCAGAACCCACTGTGGTTCAACCACTCCTATTTCTTGGTAAAGTTCTAACAGCACCTCCATCCTCTTGCTGTTTTCTGCCAAAAACTATCTAGGACAGATTTACCACCTGGCTTCCTATTGCCTAAGCCACTCCCCCTAATTTACAGTTTCCTTCTTCACCTAGCTAACTGCACAGATAACAATTCACTTCACTTCACCCAACTCAGACAAACACACTAACCCTTTTTTTTTACCCTAAATTGAAGGTCCCAGTAGTAGAGTTATAATTCTTTAGTCCCAGTAGAGTAGGAAAGTTCTAAAAGCACCTCCTTCCTCTTGCTGTTCTATGTCTTCGTCCTGCTGTCCTGCTTCCAAGGTTCCTATGTTCCTACCTTCAATCCATCCTTCTCTTGCACTCTCTAATGGCTATTCCTCTTCCCTGCTTCCCTCAGTTGCCACCTGGCTCACTATCTCAGTGTTCTCTAGCCTCTTGGCCCTGTAGCTGTGTCAGTGCTGCACCTCCTTGCCTTTCTGGGTTTTCTTTACAGATGTGGGGCTCCAGTTTGCTTCCCTTGGCTAGCTGCCACTGCTGACTGTGCTCAGTATTTGTATTTTGGCCCCTTCCAGCCTGGTTGGGGCCTTTGACCTGCTGCTTTGCTCCTAGTCCCATATCCACCAGTTTGCCCAGGTGCTTGTCCGGGCCCTCTACTTGGGGTTCAACACTCATACTATGCTTTCATACTGGGCTTCACCCTTTATATAATATTACTTACCAGGGCATCATTCTCGCTATCATATTTATCATACTACCTACCCACTTATCCTCTACTACCTCAGTTTCACCCTCCTTGCAGTCCACCCTGTCTACAGCAACCTATCCAATTTCAGTTCCTACCCATCAAGGAATTTCCTGCTCCTGAACAGCCATCATCTCAGGCCTTGCCAATCAAAGGCTTAGTTCTAGCACTGTCTCAACAGGCTTTTGCCCCTCAAGGGCTTGGCTCGAATGGTTACCATGGGCCTTATCTTACAGGAGAGTATCTGGGGGGGGTCTGAGTCTGAAGCAGCTATTACTATGTCTTCCTTCTCCTCAAGGACCTTTCAGCAACCCTATTGTTCCTTCTGCATCAGTTTTGGCCTCTGACACTTCCACAGGGTTGAAGTCCATCCATGAAGGGATGTATAGTCAACCCAGCAGCATCTTCGGGAGAGTGGAAGTCTCAAAATTAAGGGAGAGGCCTATACTCCCTTAATTGAAGTAATGCGTCTGGAGTCCTTTACCAGACATAATAAGGAATCCTTAACCTGGGGGGATTGTGACCTAGGCCTTGGTTTCCCAGTGGTTTTCTCCACAGGGTGTTTCCCTCTCCTCATGCTAAAATTCACAATAATATTTTAGTAATTATTCCACTGAGAGCTGGAGCTGGATGTGGGTCTCCCTTCTCTGAAACCAACTTCACCTACCCCATCTGTGTCTTTTTTCTCCTTTGGGAAGTAAATGTTGTGTCAATTTCATTCATTTGTTTTTTTCTCCCTTCTTTCCTAAGGTACCATTGGTCTAAGGAGACTGTGGCATATCTAGGGCTGGACTTCTCCTCAAGGGGGGTTCCTGTGTCTTCACAACAGCCTGAAAAGGTGGCAGTGCCTGTAGCTGGGACAGAGACTGCATATGTCAGAGTTACAATCTGTGCCCCACAAGCATTCTACATACTACCTGCCCTTCTACTACTCAGTACCTCCAGTTCACGTGATCCTGCCATCATTCCAGTCCTACCAATCTTCCCCCTATGTTGCCTAATCATCCACATACAAGGAGCCGACTTTGTGGATTGACTATCAGGTGTTACATCAACCTTTCTATCCTGGATGCACCGCTTTTTTGATTTTATACTGTACTACTTGCTGTCCTACTACTTAGCACCTCCAGTTCATGTGATCCTACCATAATTTCAAGCCTACCAATCTTAACCCTATGTTGCCTAAACATCCACATACAAGGAGCCTGATTGTCCATAGACCAGGTTTGATTTTCAGAGCTCACTGTCTGTAATCAGTTACAGGGGATAAAGAAAAGAAATGGGTGCCAGCCTGGTGGCGCTGAGGGCTGAGGCGCTGGACACCTTACCTTGTGGCACTCTGGCAACCAGGGTTCAGGAATGAGTCCAGGCCATCAGAGGCCAGCAATGGGGTGGAGGGTGGAGCTGAATGGAGCTGCTGATAGGCAAGCTCTCCTCTCTGGGGTGGGGAAACAGCTTCCTCTGGCTGATGGCTGCCACCTGGTGGAGGCTGGGGTCAGGACGGGCCAGGAGAAGCCAGGTGCTAGGCCTGGGGTTGGAGGAAATGGGCCATTACCGGGGCTGTGGGACCAATGCATGCTTCCACATGCATGCGTCCCACTCCTGGAGCCCCTGGGTACAAACAGGAAAAATCGTTGGTGGCAGGATGGTGACCGACTCCCTGCAGGCTCCACTCCCGGGCCAGGCATAAGGTAAGCCCTGGTAATTCTGGGTGATGGGGCTGTGGGGGTCGGTCAGATGGCGGCTGTCTGGGCGCAAAAAGTGTTAAATGACAAAAAAAAAAAAAAAAAGAAATGGGTACCAGAAGCTCCTATATGGGTACCTTCAACCTTCCTACTACAGGCCCTAGAGTTTATGCTTACACACCTTTAATGGTGAATTCTTTAGACAGATATGTGGAACGGCTATGGGAGCATCCATGGCCCCCAGTTATGCACATTTGGTTATGGAACTTTGTGAGGAGAGGTTTGTATATTCAGATATTAAAAACAAATATGTGAACAACATAGTGACTTGGAACCATTATAGAGATGACACCATGTATATATGGCAGGGAACTGAACAACAGATTGTGGAATTCATGGGGGTACCTATATAGTACTTTAGACAGCATTAAATATGCATATGAATATCATAAATCTAAATGTCACTTCCCTGATGTTACAATGACAGGAGTCCCAGGGAAGATTGTCTCCACTGCTGGCTATAGGGAACCCTGGTTGATAGAATCCATACTTTATAGCCAGCTTCTTAGAATTTGGAGAAACTGCTCTGAAAACCATGAGCCTGAAAAGCAAGCATTCGAAATGCTAGATAGATTTATTTATTTATTGATTGAGTTCTTGGATTAATACCTTTGAGAACAAGCTTATTACATAGGCATCACTTTTGACTCGGCTCTCACCTTCTCACCTTCCAAACCCACACATCAATGCCCTATCCTCCGCCATAAATTCTCACATAGGCCTACTATGCCATCATAGAAATTGCCTCCCCCAAGTTGCCCTCCGGCTGGCCATCACCTCTTCTGTCCTGTCGCTAGTGGACTATGGCATGCCCATTTACGCTGCGGCGGACAATACCACCTTGACTAAAATCCAGCTCTTAATCAATAAGGTCTGCAGGCTCCTGACTGGAGCCCCAAGCTGCACTCACACTTGCCTGCTGTACTCCACCACCAACCTGCTCACCTTTGAGGAGCGTCTGTGCTACCAGACCTGCCTACTTGCTAAAAAATCTCTTCTAGGGCTCCCCCCCCGGGGGTCTCTGCTTCCCCACGGCGTGTGTCCTCGTTTGTTGCCACCCGTAGCTCTGTCAAGGCTACCTTTCTGGTGCCCAGGCCAGAACCAAGACCTTGCTGGCCCAGAGGTCCTTCCACTACTGAGCCTCTGCTTGGTTCAGCTCCCTCCCACCCTGCATCACAGACATTGCCAAAACTGGTCCCTTCAAAATCGCCCTCCGGGACCATCTCTTTGACGCTCGTTGCTGTAGACGCACCTAATTAATCTCACTGTGGGATCCTCCTGTCAGGCCTCCCTGACTTGACAACGTCCTCTGGGCAGGCTATCCTCTCCCCCCCCCCCACCCCATCTCTACCTCCACCCTCTCCAAGTATTATCTAGGAATGTCCAGGGCTGTACCCCCAATGTAACCCTTGGGTACCTTGTATTTGACTGTAACCTATTATAAGTAACATTATTATGTAACCTACTGTATGTGTACTCTATGTTTAATGTTCTGCACCTGTACTGTTCTCACTGTTGTAACCACACTATGTAACTCTGTCTATCACCCCTGCAACAAGGTGCCTTTGTAAATGAGCCCATGAGTCAAAGGTTATAAATCCAACTTTTCTAATAAATAAATAAATAAATAAATAAATAAGTAGGTTCCACATCATGGGTAATACAACAGGTGGTACAAAGGGTAGAATGAAGACATAAGAAAACACTTATACATACAGGAGTTCACCATAGTGTTTGTGCAAGTTGGAGTACCAAAGTAACAATGGTGTTTGTACTTGGAGATGAGATCTGGGACACTATGTAGTCAAATTAGTCATCAGCAGAATAAGACAAACAGTACTACAGGGTTGAGGGACAGCAGGGGACAAACAGACAGTACAGGGCAGGCATCAGCCAAAGGCTTCATCACACAGGCAGTTGGATGAGGATGGGAGGCAAGAGGCTAAGGTGTAGATAGACAAGGGAGAACCCAGGCAGGAGGTACTGGGGGGGTGATTGAGGGGAACCCGGGGATCGAGCTACAGTGGTGAGAGGAGGGCAAATGTTGTTAAGTGCGTACAAACTGCAAAAAATGCAATCGGGGTATGTGAGGCAGGGACTGTTGTGAGATGAGATTTAAGGAAAGCAGTCATAACTGGAGCTCTTAACTAATTGCTGTCTCAGTTTTCTTTTAAAGGAACCAAGCACGGTAACCGTGGAGATGTCAGGGTACAGGGAGTTAAGCCAGCAAGGTGCTCAATGTGTGAAAGAACACTCTCCTATAGATGTCCTACAATGAGGGATTTTGAAGATTTGACTATCCGAGCTGCGAGTGCAGCATCTATAGTTGCTCGGTGAGAGTAAATTTTGTACCCCAGGAGGCAGACAGCCTAGGCTGATTTTTTTCGATTGGAGACAGGTTTGGTACAAGAGTCTGTCTGAGAACTGTAGCCAGTTTGCCTATCAAAAAAAGATTGTAGGTGTGCATCAGTCGATCAGCTCCTGTGATGAATTGGCAGGCTTTGTTTAAGGCTACTTTTAAGCGATAAAGGGTGGTATCAGTGGCTGACCTGTAGATTACCAGCCCATAATCAATGAGAGATACTATTGAACTGTGGACAGCTAGACTGAGTGCCTTGGGTGCCAGGCTGTGCTTGTGCCTGTATAGCAAACCAATGTGCGTATTGACGGCCTTGGCAACGTTGTCGATGTGCTGGGCAAATGACATTGTGCTGTTGACTGTTATCCCCAGGTATTTAATGTGTTTCACAAGCTCCAGAGGTGAGCCTACCTCACTGGTGATAAGAAGGGGGTACAATTTATGCCAATTGTGGGCAGAGGAGAACACCATCATTTTTGTCTTTTTGTAGTACCTCACCAATTTGTGATCTTTAAACCAGCTTTCGACATCCGTAAAGTTACACTGCAGATTTCACTGAAGTGCAATGGGGTCTGATTCAGTAGTGAATAGTACAGAGTCATCTGCATATAGTAGTAAATGACATTGGCAGGCATTTGGAAGCTTGTTTAGGAAAATACTAAATAAAAGTGGGCCAAAGATAGACCCCTGTGGAACACCTGAACAGACAGATTGGCTGTCAGACAGTGTGTTACCAATCTTAACTTGTTGCGAACAGTTGAACCAGGCCACCAACTCAGTGGAGAGATCAATGTCTGCATGCTGCTTGATCAGTAAGGCATGGTTTACCATGACAAATGCTTTGGTTAAGTCTATGTAGACTGCGCCGACAAGGATACCTTGGTCAAAGGAGTTGTGGATGTAACCACTGAATTCAAGCAGCACTCTAGTGGTGCTGTGCCCAAGTCTGAACCCGTATTGTTGTGGACATTGTAGCTGGCACTTTTCCATACAGTCTACTAATTGATCAGCCACTATTCTCTCCAAAGCTTTTGAATGAGGTGGAAGAATAGAAATTGGTCAGTAATTCCAGGCAAGAGACGGTTACCACTCTTGAAGATAGGTGTCACAGTGGCTGCTTTCCACTTGCCTGGGTAATTTGAGAACATTAGAGATGAGTTGATAATATAGGTGAGGGGAGCCAGAATCTCATCCAGTGTCAACTCAATAAATTTCAGGTCGAGTGTGTCCCCACTGAACCTAGATTTGCCTAGAACCTTTAGGAGGTAGCTTTGTATTTCCTTAGCTATGAGAAATTTGAAATGGAATGGTGGGTGGGAGAGGGTTGAGCTCGTATTTACACTAGTGACATTGGGGTTTGTCAGGACAAGGAAGTCCAAGGGAATTACTCCCCTTAAGTCAGTGAGGGCCATATTAAATGCGTTTGCTATTGATCTTGGGTCCAGAGTGAGAGTGCCATCTATGTTGAGCATTGGGGGGGGGGCAGACTTGATATCTTTACCAGTCACCTCTTTAAAATTGTTCCAAAACTTTCTACCATCACTCCATGATCGTGAGAGGGCTTCCTTAAAGTATTGATTTTTCGCTGATCATATAGCCCTGGTGCAGTCATTCTGAGCTTTCTTGTAGTTCTGCTTGTCAACCTGAGTTCCTGTGGCCTGGGCCCTTTGCCATAGGTGTTCCCTAGTTTTCAGCATGTTGAGAAGGTCCAGGAAGAACCAAAGATTGCAGGGGCCTTTAGTTTTCCTAGTTTTTAACAGTGCATGCCTATCACAGGCAGCGTTGAAGTTGTTGATGAAGTGATTTAGGGCAGTATCAACAGTGCAGGTGCTATAGACTGAAGACCAGTCTTGTTGTCTTAGGTCTGCTTTTAGTAGTTTGAGGTGGCCCCTTTTAAGGACCCTATTACTGATTGTTCTAGCAGGGGGTTTGATGAATTTATTAGATCACTGAAACAGGACTGGGGAGTGGTCGCTGAGGGCATCTGGAACTACGGTGGTCCCAGATATATGGCCCGGATGGTTGGACAGGACCCAATCCAGTAGGGAACTGGTATCTGTTTTGTAATTTACCCTGGTGGGTGAATTGACCAGCTGTGTGAGGCGAACGGCAGAAGCTGCATCCTTGTATGGGCTGGCCTGTGGGGAGAGCCAATTGGCATTGAAGTCACCAAGAAGTAGCAGTTATGAAGTAAGATTCAGGGCTCCTTTACTTTCTGTTAGAACATCAAAGCCTGCCATTGTCTGTCTGGGTGGAATATAAACAGACATGACTGTAAGAGATTTATTATGAGCCCCAAGGAGAACTTTTAACGCAATTGATTGCCAGTGGTCGTCAGTGTTAGCCAGTGGCAGGACTAGACCCTGGAGTGTGTCTGTTAGGTAGATTGCACAACTGCTGCCACACTTGGACAGGCAGTCGTGTCTGTAAACCATATATCCTGGAATGGAAATGGTGGTGTCGGGTATCTTTGGGGAGAGCCACGTCTCAATGACCATTGGTATGTTGGGGTTAGGGACAGTGGATATGAAGAAAAAGTGTTAAAATTAGCCTATGAAGAAGTTAGGCAGATAGACAGAAAGGCTCTTCTGATCCCTAAATGGAAGCCACCAATGGATACAATAATGCTGACATTCTCAACTGTTGGGGTGGGATTGTTTAACCAGCAGAGGCACACTAAGCCAAAGCTTGTTTCCAGATGCAACCTGGGAGCAGAAGGAAGTTAAGTGACTTGCTCAGGGTCACACAGTATGCAAGTGGGGGGCTGTGGGATTCTAATCCAGGTCTCCAGGTTTACAGCTCAGAGCCTTAAACCACTGTGCTATACTGCCTGTGTACAATGGTATGGCAGGCCAAGTAGGCAGCCTGTTACACAAGTACTGGCCCATATTACATACAGGCAAAATATTAACCAAAGAAGTGGGTCTAATTCCATACGAACATACAAATCTGCCAGCAGAAACAGGCTTCATGGTCTATCAAGTCTGCTCGAATGTGCAGCTATCCCCCTACATTGCAGTTGCCCCACCTTGAATTTACCACCCGACCCTGTCCCATCCCATTTTAAAACTGCCCACCTTCCTACAGGATACCACCTCCTTAGGCAGAGCGTTCCACTTAGCCACCACCCTCTCTGTGAAAAAATGTCTCCTCGTCTCTCTCCTGTATCTTCCCCCCTCCAATCTGAGACCATGCCCTCTTGTATCCCTTCCCCTCCTTAACTTAACTACCCCTTCTGTACCTGTTGTGTTTTCCCCATCATTTATTTAAAGGTTTCAATCATATCCCCCCAATTTCTTCTCTCCTCCAATGAGTACATAAAGTTAACTCCCTCAGCCTGTCCTCGTAGGGTCTGTCCTCCAAACCCTGGATCACCTTTGTTGCCCTGCGCTGTACCCACTACAGTAATCTGACATCCTTCTTCAGAAACTGGCACCAGAACTGCATGCAGTACTCCAGGTGTGGTCTGACCAGTGACCTGTACAGAGGTAGGATCACCTCCCTCTTTCTGAAGAAGATTCCTCTCACAATACACCCCAGCATCCTGTTGGCTTTAGCTGCCGCCTTCCTGCACTGAGCTGAGTTTTTCATATTCCCCATTGTAACCACCCCTAGATCCTTTTCTTCCTCGGTGGTATCTAACTGAACCCCTCCCAACTGGTAGCTCCTACCAGGGTTCCTTGCTCCGAAGTGCAGTACCTTGCACTTCTTAGCATTAAACTCAACTGCCACTTTTCTGACCACTCTTCCAGTTTAGTTAGGTCACACTGCAGCCCTTGCCACCCTACTGTGTCATCCACCACTACCCCCATCTTGATATCATCAACGAAAAGACTATTCTTACTCAAATCCCAAACAGCACCAGGCCCAGTACTGAGCCCTGTGGAACCCTGCTTGTCACAGCCCTTGGGGAAGACAGTTCCTCCCCCACCACCACCCTCTGCTGCCTCCCCTTCAGCCAGTTCACAATCCAGTTCACCATCTTTGTCCCCACCCCCCACATACTCCCACTTTCCCCCAAACCACCCATGAGGCACCGAATCAAAGGCCCTGCTGAAGTCCAAATACAGGACATCCACTGCATGGCCCTTGTCCAGTTCCCTTGCCACTCAGTAATACATAAAAAATATTTTATATATTACTCATTATATAAGGAAGAGGGACATGTGGGTAGTGGTGCAATGCACTGGCTGTGGAGCAGCAATATTCCGGGAGACATTCTGGAACCTGCATTGCTGCCCTATTTGCAGGCAACTGTCAGCTCTGAGGGAGGAGGTTGCCCACCTCCAGGCTGAACTGGCAAGGACTAAGGAGGCCTCCCCCACCCAAAGAGCACCAGTTCCACAACCACTGCCTCAGAGGTTGCCATGTGTGAAGAGCAGATGGACCACAGTGGGTTCTGGGAGGGTGAGGGTGGTGGAACAGAGGTGTAGCCCCCTAGTTGTACCTCTACACAAATCATATGTCAGTCTGGCAAATCAAGGTTCCTCTATGATGACACCCTCAGTGGAGACCAAGAAGAATGCTGGGGACATCCACAAGGGAGACCCACAAAAGAGTGGCAAGGGACACCACAGGGGAAAGAAACAGCTTCTGATAGGGGACTTAATTGTTAGGGGTGTAGACCTGGGGAAGGGAGAGGAGAGGGAAGTAAGGTGCCTGCCTGGTGCCATGGCTTGGAGGGACAGGAAGCAAATTCTCAGGATTGCAGAAGCAGCATCACAGGAGAGGGAACTAGATATCATTGTCTACCTCGGGACAAATGACCTAGCTAGGCATGAGATCAGTGCAGTGCAAGATGAATTTGTGGAGTTGGGGAGGGGCCTCAGACAGGTAGCAAGCACAGTAACCTTCTCAGAGGTGCTGCCAGTCTATGGCAGGGGTGAGGCTAGGGTACTGCACACCATGCAGTTTAATGAATGTTTGCAAAACTGGTGCAGAGCACAGGGCTTTGGCTTCATTGGGGACTGGGTCCACCTGGAGAGACGAAGATCTATACTGGCATGATGGTCTGCATCTGTCCAGGAAGGGAAACAAGCTCCTAGGTGACAGGTTTAAAGGCTTCCTTGGCAAGCTTTTAAACTAGCCAAGGGGTGAGGTGCTGATAGGAAACATGAAAGTTCAAGCCTCCCCCCACAAAACATGGTAGGTAGTAGGGTAAACACTGAGGTACAGAGCTTGACAGAGGGCAGGACAGGGGTAAATGGAAAAATAGACAAGGGCAATAAGAGCAGGGATGGGGTAAAAGAGGATAAAGTCAACATTAAATGGAGGGCAATGAGTACCAATGCCCATAGTCTGGGAAGTAAGCTTCTAGAGCTAGTAGCCCTGATGGAAGAGGAACACTTGGATATTGTGGCAGTCACAGAAACATGGTACACAGAGAACCATGACTGGGATGTCAACATACCAGGGTACACAATCTACAGAAGGGACAGGGAGGGTAAAAGAGGAGGTGGAGTAGCTCTGTACATAAGGGAAGGGATCAAAGCTACAGAACTAAAAAGTAAAGGGGGGAGGACAAGAGGCACTCTGGGTCACCTTGGAGACAGGGAATGGCATCACAATCTGCACAGGGGTTGTATACAGATCCCCGTCTCAAGAGGAGGAAATGGACAAGAAAATGATAGCGGGCATTCTCAAAATAGCTGAAAAAGGGTAGATACTGTTGATGGGGGACCTGAATATGCCAGATGTTAACTGGATGACATGGACTGCAGCCACATCCAAGAGCAGGGTCATTCTTGATGCCCTACAGAGGGCATGCCTTAGAGAGCTAGTGGTGGAACCCACTCGAGAGGGGAGCAATATTAGACCTGATACTTTCAAATGAAGAGAGGATCACAAATTTAGAAGTCAGTAGGCATCTGGGAACAAGCGACCACTGCACAGTGTGCTTAACAATAAACACAACCATGGAGACAAGCCTTATAAAGACAAGGATACTGGACTTTAGAAGGGATGACTTTGGCATAATGGGTAAATACCTGAGGAATGCATTAGCAAATGGCCAGAAAGGTGGGGTGGAAGAACAATGGAGAAAAATCAAAACTGCCATCATGGAGGCAACAAGCCTTTGTGTGAAACAAATAAAGAAAACAAAGTTGAATGAAAAAACACTATGGTTCTCAAAAGAGGTGTCAGGGAAGGTTAAGGAGAAAAAGGCTGCATTCAAAAAGTATAAGGAATCACAGAAGGAGCACGACAGGAACTGTATCAATTAAAGTAGAAAGAAGTGGGGAAGACAGTCAGAAAAGCAAAGGCCCAAACCGAGGAAAAGATAGCCAACTTAGTTAAGAAGGGGGATAAAACCTTTTATAGGTACATTAGGGAGCATAGAAAGGTTAAGGGAGGGATAATGAAGATTAATAAAGGAGAGGAGAGGTGGGCAGAGGGAGAAAGTGAAAAGGCAGAGATACTGAATGAATACTTTTGCTCAGTATTCACAAAAGAAGAAGAGGAGGCGTTACCTAAACCAAACAATAGAAGCACTCCAGGTAGTGGGGTTGACGCCAGTCCATTTACAGAAGAAAGAGTCCTGAAAGAACTCTTGAAACTCAAGGTGGACAAAGCAATGGGGCCTGACGGGATTCACCCTAGAATCCTAAAAGAACCAAGGGAGGACCTAGTGACACCACTGACCACACTTTTTAACAAATCATGGGATGATGGGGTGGTTCCTGAGGACTGGAGGAGGGCAGGTGTGATTCCCCTTCACAAAAGTGGGAGCAAGGCAGAAGCAGGAAACTACAGACCTGTTAGTTTGACCTCAGTGGTGGGGAAAATGATGGAATCACTTCTGAAGGAAAGAATTGTTTAGTACCTAGAGGCCAGCGGGACACAGGACCCAAAGCAGCATGGATTCACAGCAGGAAGGTTATGTCAGACAAATCTAATCGATTTCTTTGACTGGGTGACCAAAGTAATAGACCAGGAAGGGGCTGTGGATATGGCCTACCTAGACTTTAGCAAGGCATTTGACACAGTCCCGCACAAAAGATTAATAATCAAGTTAGCCAGCCTGGGAGTGGGTGCCAGGGTGGTAGCCTGGAGTAACAAACTGGCTGCACAACAGGACACAGAAGGTAATAGTGAATGGAACACATTCTGAAGAAAGGGGTTACTAGTGGAGTACCTCAGGGCTCAGTACTGGGTCCAGTCCTCTTTAACGCCTTTATAGGTGACATTGCAGAGGGTCTGAAGGAAAGGTATGCCTTTGCAGATGACACAAAGATCTGTAACAGAGTTGATACACAAGGGGGTAGAAAGGATGAGAAGGGTCTTGGCAAGGTTGGAGGAATGGTCAGACATATGGCAACTTAGATTCAGTGCAAAGAAGTGCAAAGTTATGCACCTGGGAAATAAAAATCCAGGAGAAGAGTACACAATAGCAGGGGAGGTACTAACAACAACAATAATGGAAAGGGATCTGGGGGTAGTCATATCAGATGACCTAAAGGTGGGTAAGCAATGTGAGAAGTCAGTAAGGAGAGCCAGAGGGATACTGGGATACATAGGGAGGGGCATCACAAGTAGAAAAAGGGAAGTGGTTATTCCTCTGTACAGACAGTTGGTGAGACCCCATCTGGAGTACTGCGTGCAGTTTTGGAGACCTCATCTACACAAGCACATGAACAGGATGGAAGCAGTCCAGAGGAGGGCAACTAAAATGGTGCAGGGTCTACATCAGAAACCATATGAAGAGAGACTGAGAGAGCTTAATATGTATACCCTTGATGAAAGGAGAGACAGGTGGGACATGATAGAAACTTTTAAGTACCTCAAGGGAATCAACAAAGTCCAAGAGGGTAGCATCTTTCAGAAAAAGAGATGTGAAGAACAAGGAGGCACAATTTAAAGTTAGAGGGGGGAGGGCTCAGGGGTAATGTGAAGAAATTCTTTTTCACGGAGAGAGAGTGGTGAACGCATGGAACCGCCTTCCTGGAGAGGTTGTAGGGTCTAAAACAATGGGGGAATTCAAACATGCATGGGATAGACATAAGGCAATTATAGTGGGGGGTTGCAGGAAGTAGGCTGTTGGTTAACTAGAATCTGCAGCTTATCCAGTATGTAGGGAAATGGGCAGACTGGTTGAGCCAAGTGGTCCTTATCTGCCGTCAAAGTCTATCTTTCTATGTTTCTATGTTTCAGTTGTAATACTCAAATAGGTTGGTCTGGCAGGATCTCCCTGTGATGAACCCATGTTGCTGACTATTCTAGAGTCTACTGTCTTCCAAAAAGGTCACCAGCCTCTCTTTCATGATTGTCTCCATTAGTTTCCCTACAATGGATGTGAGGCTTACTGGTCTGTAATTGCCTGGTTCATCCTTTGGGCCACTTTTGTGGAGGGGCACCACATAATCCATATTCCAGTCCTGTGGTATGCATCCTGTGTCCAGGAAGGTATTGAACAGGTCTTCCAAGTGGCCCCACCAGGACCTCCGCCAGTTGGTTCAGCACCCTAGGGTGAATGCCATCCAGTCCTGGTGCCTTAGCCACCCTCAGAGCCTTCAGACTTTCCAGCAGCCTGCTGTTTGTAATTACCTCATCTGTCAGCCTCCTCCCCACCCTTGCCCATCTTCCCCATCCCCTGAGGAAGCTGCCAACCCTTCTCTTTCATGAATACAGAACAGAAGTCCTCATTTAGTGCTTCTGCCTGCTCCACCCCTTTCTCCTCACCATCTGGTCCTTGCAGCTCCTTCTCTCCCTTATGTACCTAAAGAAGTCCTTTTCTCCCTCCTTAATGTCCTTTGCCAGCCTCAGCTCTCTAGAAGCCTTGGCTGCTCTGACTAGTCTGGTTACCTCTTTGGACTTCTTCACATACACATCCCTGTCCTCTCCCCTCCTGGATTTTCTGAACCTCCTAAATGCTGCTTTTTTTAGCCCTCACCCCTTCCAAGATCTCCCAATTCAACCAGCTTGGTTTCTTGGCCCTACCATTCTTGCACTGTGTCTTGGTACATGATCCAGTAGCCTACACCAGCCCCAGCTTGATGATTTTTCATTTTTTGGCCTGCATCCAAGTGTGGATGAATTCCTGCCAGGTGCCTCTCCAAACTTTTCCCCATCTTAACAAAGTCAGCCTTTCTGAAGTCAACCACCCTGATTCCAGTACCTACAGCATCCTTGCCCATGTTGAGCGAGAACCACACTGAGTTATAGTCACTCCCAGCCAGTGGGTCTTCTAACTCCATCCCCCTTACAGCCTCCCCGTTAGACAGTACTACATCTAGAGTTTTTCCCAACCGAATTGGCTCGTTAACCATCTGTGCCAGGAAGGTGTCCTGGAATGCATCCAGTACGATCTGTTCCCTTGCACTCAAGGTGGCTGGGGTGCTCCAATCCACTCCTGGTAGATAGAAGTCCCTCACAGTCGCTGTGTTCCTCTTCCCACAGACCCTCCTGATCTGCCCCACTAATTCCTTCTCCAAGTCCTCAGCCTAAGCTGGTGGCCTGAACACCACTCCCGTCCTAAGTGCCCTACTTTTTGAATCCTGGAACTGCATCTATAATGCCTAAGTCCTACCCTCCTCCCCCTCTTCCCTTACACACCTTATTCCCTCCCTTACATAAATGGCTACTCCACCCCCTTGCCCCCTATCTTTTCTGTACATCCTATGCCCTTGGATCATCATATCCCAATCCTGGTATTGGGTGGCCCAAGTCTCTGTGATGGCCGCAATGTCCACCGCTCCCCACTGCCAAGAGAGCCTGTAACTTAGCTGCTTTGTTCCCCAGGCTTCTTACATTCAGAATGATGACCCTCCAACTTGTTCCCTTCCCTTCCTTAACCTGTTTCTCTCCTTTCATAACTCCCCCCCACAATTCCTCCCTGGTACCATCCTTATTAGCTTGCGGGGTAAGCTTATTTGGCTTCCCTTTCTGGTGGCTCTGCATTCCTGCTGCACACTCACCTCCCCCCACACCTAGTTTAAATCCATCTTATTTGCTAAGTATTCCTCCAGCTTCTGCTTTAATACCCCCTGCCCCACCTTACTCAAATATAACCTGTCCTCTGCTAACAGGTCACTGTTGTCCCAGATGTTACCCCAGCATCCCACTAGCCCATACCCTTTGGTTTGACACTATTCTCCCAGCCAAGTGTTGAACTTTTCTATCCTTACTTTCCTCTCTGTGCTTGCCCTGGGCACTGGGAACACTTCCGACAAGGCCATTGATCTCCCTGTCTCCTCACACAACTTCCCCAGTTCCTCGAACCTCTCCCTTACCAACCTGACTGTGCTACCCGCCAAGTCATTTAAACCCAAGTGCACCACTACATGCGGTTTCTCCCTTCCTCGTCTTGCACACTTGAGAATAGACTGTCCTGTCCTACCCGCTGTCAGTCCAGGAACTGATTCCACCCATATTCAACTATGCCACTCCCCTTCACTTCCCCGTTTTACTCCTTTCAAGATTGAGTCACCCAGCACTAAAACCTCACCCCCCCACCTTTGTGCCCCCGCACCATCCTACCTTCCTTGCACCTGCTTTCAGAACCAACCCCCGCCCTGCATATTTACGGTTGATCAGACCCTCTGCTGTGCCCCCACCTGTACTGGCCGATTTTTCCTCCTGCTTTTCCCCACCTCTACCCTAGTCCTGCCACCTCCCTATTGATCCCCTCATTTGATTTGCCCCCACCCCCAGTGCTCCCACATCAGCCTCCTTCCTACCTCACCAGGCCCCATTTCCTTCTCCCTCCTCTGCCTTATCCCTTGTCTTCCCTTTTACCCTTATCAATTTCCTGCTCCCCTGCCCTGTCCCCATTGTCTGTCTGTTTCCCCCTGGGCTTACACTACCTCCTCTTCCTCCTGCTCCCACGCAGAGAGACCCTCCCTCATCATCCACCATTGAGGCCAGCAAAGCAAACCTGTTCTTTGCACCTCTCTACTATCACCACCTCTGCCTGCCACCACCTTCCCCCACCCATTTATACCCCCTGCCTCTCTCCCTAGCCCTGATCCACCACCTTCCTCTCTTACCCTCCTTCAACTCCCTTCCTCTCTCCCTTTTCTAATCTGCTCACCCCACCCACTGTTGCACTTGTTCCCGATCCTTGCCTCCTACCCATCTCTCCTTCTACCTCCTTCCCAGTTACCCCGCTACACCCACTCTCTCTTCTACTTTCCTGCACTACCTGGCACAACTGGCAGCAACTCAATCTTTCCACTCCACCTTTCTCTTTGACAATGCCCTTCTGGCAGCTTCAATTTATGTAAATATTGTTTGTTGTGACTCATAATTCTTAAATGTATGCTTGATTGTATTGTTCTAATTGTTTTTATATTACCTGTAGATTTAGATCATGTATACCCTGTACTGAATTTTGTATTCAAACTGCTTGCCTGCTAATTTTACACAAACTGTACTTCTTTTCTTTGTATACTGACAGGGAACCGTTGTAAAAGAGCCATTGGCTCAAAGGTATTTATCCAAAATTCTAATAAATAAATAAATAAATAAATAAAATTGCTGGACCCAGCGCTTCTACTGTTCGCTTCTTCTGTTATGCTATCCCTAGATTCCCCTTTGCTGCTTCTTTAATTGTTCACCATGTTCTCTATCCTCTGTGTTTCCACTGGTTCTGTGCTCCTGATTCCCAGAGAGGGTGGTCATCCTGTACCAGTCACCCCTTTCCTTCCCTCAGTCCTCACTAACTCCCTTCCTAGCCACTGTACTTCTGCTTCCCAGACTCTTCAGCCTGTGACAAATTGGACCCCCCCAGCTTCCATAATGTGTCCATCCAGATAGCCACCCACGTCAATTGCAGCCCACTATTCTTCCCACCCTGGATTGTCTGTGGTCCTCCTGCCCCCAGAACCAGTCCCCTTTCCCCTGCCACTAACCCCTCTCCTGCAGCTGTAATCCCCCACTCTTGTAGCCTTTGCTAGTGTGCCACATTGTTATTCTTCTAGTCCCCATACTGGTACTCCTAATTTCTGTGCTGGATCCCCCTACACTGCAACACTTTATATAGTACAGATGAGTCTCTTGGCTCTAACCTAACACAATTACATCACCTGTTTCTATTTCCATTTTTTTTTTGTTGTAGTTTGTTTTCCTTTTGTTATCTACCTGTGAATTACAGGGATGGCCAGGGTCAGCTAGTGTCTGCACCTGGCTGTACTATCCATCTATTGCAATGTGTCCCCTCCCTGATAAATGTGGAGGAGCTGGGTTATGTAGTGTTATGTATAGGAGTGGGTTGTTTTCCCTCAAGAAAAAGCAGGAAGTTCTATGACTCATGTACAACCTTAAGAAAAAGCAGGAAGTTGTATGGCTAAGGTACCACATCAAGAAAATGCAGGAAGCTGTATGACTCAGGTATCTATAAAGGTAGGTTGAGCACAGGAGTGAGTGGGTTAAGGGAAGGGTGGGTGGGAGTTATGTTGCTGCCCCTTATCCCACAAAAAAAAACTATCAGGCAACCAAAGTAAAATTCACCATCTATACACACTGCCCCCAAGAACCTAGAACAAACACCAATGCAAACAGCTAAAAATGAAAGCACATTGTGTTGCAGTTACTTCCTTTCCCTGAAGATAGCAGTCACCTCTTCACTCACTGCTGTTTCTTCCCTGAACATCCACTTCTGACCCCTTAAAGCTCTTTTTCTTGGCAGGCTATTTAAATTAGAGAAAATCCCTTTTGGCTGATTAAAGTAGGGACATTCCCTTTGTGTCCTCAGTGGAGGTGGAGTTACTGTGACAGAAAGATCCTGCCACCCTTGAGGACTGACCTTTTCTGAAATCTGTTGCAACAGTTCTTCTATTTCTTAGCCTAATCTATCTTTTACAATTTCTAGTCCATAAGGTTGGCCACCTATGGGCACCCCCTCCCCTTTTCTGACTATGTTATACTGTCCTCTTTTATGTTCCTTTTCCCTCTCAGGTCCTAGTGCAGGGAGGTTATTGTTGTGATCTCTGAGCTGATGTAAAACAACAGGCTGTGTTCCTCATTGTTGGATTTAGTATGTAATGGCACTATGTCATAAAATACATTGATGTACATGCCTTATGTGTATGGATGAGGAGTTATGGAGCCGCTGTACAGGAGTAGCTGGTAAAGCAGGTGCTGCACAAAGCTTTTATTTTAGCCAGAAAAGGTATGCCATCCTAACTTTTCCATACCTGTCTGAGTGTTCAGCCTTCTGGGCCACCTTGTGCAGCCATTTTCTGTCTTTTCTCTTTGCTGTCCTCCTTTTTCTTCTTTCACAGGTTTGGAGTATTGAGGTGGGATAGCCAAACCATGAGGAAGTCTGAAGGAAAATGCTGTGGAGTATTTGGCTGCAAAGGAGAAAGCTGAAAGAAGAAATTAGATTTTTCTCCTCTACTTGGCACATGGGGAAAGAGATGGAGAAGAGACAGCAATTCACTATCTGTTGACTTAGACTGTGGCAGAAAAAAAAACATGAGTAAACGCTGTACAACTGCTGTGTTACATTCTGATACAGAACAGAGTGTGCTCCCTGTTTTAAGTTAAGTTAATTTAATCTCTTTTTATTATTCCCCTGAGTTTTCTGAGTAGGTTATTATCTGTTCACTTTAAGACGAAGCGCACATCCAAGTTTTTAAATTGCTTGTGTTCTGCTTGTGCTCTGCATGTTTTTTTTGTTCTGTATTTTATTTCTTTTTTTTAAACAAATAATACATTTTAGGATATGAGTTTTTTAACTTTCGCACACTAGGAGTCATGTGGTTGAGTGCTCTTGCTTTAATAGAGCATGTGTGATATTCTCCATCAGATAATAGCCACTTCATAGAGAGTACTGCCATGAACTACTGCACTAGAAGTGTTTTTGAGATGAGTGGAGCTTAGATTTCCTTTAAACAAGGATTTGCTGGCTCTTTGATAGATACAGATTTTTAAGGTTGATCCTCTGTCACTTAACTTATATTTTAATGTGGAGAATTGTGTTGCTATCCAAGAAGGGAAACACACATTGTGATCAGAGATTAACCCAATAACCAAGTAAGTATATTAGTGAATAAGAGTATAAGGAGTTAGATATACTAGATCCAGTCCCTAGACCTATATCCTAGGAGTTAGTTAAGAATTGCTTAAGAACTGACTGCACTGTCATAGATGTAGACTGATTTTATAAATTGAAATGTTGCGATATTATTTTGACCTTTTTTATGTCTTATTTTCCTTTTCGGTTATACTAAGAACTGAAACGACGATGCTAAGAGCTAAACAATCCTTGATAGCTCAGTTGGAGTGCATACTACATGAACTAAACGTAGTCTTGAACACAAGCATTTTAAAGAAGTCTGAAAGTGCAATATACACCCTCGATAATTGGAACTCGGGATATGCCTGGACTTGGTAAATGAGGAAACTATAATAAGAAATTATTTTAGTTTTGTGGATATTGATTGAAAGCCTGTAAGACTTTGATTCCATTGGATACTGATTTTTTGGGAAGCTGAAGGAACTTGGTGGAACTGGTTCATTCTGAGGCCATTACTGTGCAATAATAACCAGCTTCCCCTTTTTCCCATGGGGAAACTGTGGCGTAATTTGCTGTTATAAAGGACTGTTTATAATGGCAAACAGGTGCACAGTTTCGCTTGCTGTGCACATCCTCACGCAGCAGTGCCACCACTCAAGACCGCTGACCGCTTCCATATCTCCCGAAACAGCACCGCCATCGCCAGAAGAACTCGGCGGTAAGTTCTTTTCCCCCTACACAGTGAAAACCTCACAAACCAGGACAAAAACAAAATGTTTTAAAATACGCGATTCAAATCGGCACCTGAGAACCCTGCAGCGGATGCACGGAAGCTTTTATTTATTTTATATAATTGCTGAGGTGAAAAAGGGAAACCAACAATTATATAAAATAAAATATGGGTCGGATGTGTCAAGCTCGATTTACACACACCCTCATTATGGGATGCTTTTCACAAACCCCTCAGGCTTCGCCCTCGGGGTTTATGTAGCATCCCACAACTCGGGTGTGTGTAAAATCTTGTTACACACCCCGACCCATACTTTATTCTCTATTTATTGAGTGGACTAGTAAAAAAAAAAAATACACTTTATTCTTGTACTGGACATTTTTATATAAGCTATGTTTTTGCTTCCCCTGTATATCTCTTCCTTGTATTTTGCTTTTGTATGCAACTGATTATGCAATGATAGAGTGTGTAAGAAATCAGCTCAAGAAATTAGTGCTGCAGGTTAATTCCAATCCTAATAAGAGCTTTTTAGAAATTGTGTACTGTGGACAGCTTGTATACATTGTACATTTTATTACTTTTTTTTTTTTGTTCTCCTGTCTTTATTAACATCACCTTTATGATGGTGAATACTAGATTACAGAAAATGAAGGATCCACACCTGCCTCCATTAGCAGGTGAAATCCTTCTTTCTAAACCTCAGTAGACAAAATAGACTAAAATCACAGATCACGTAAGTAAACTTACAGTATAGAAGGTGCTTGTAATAGTAGACCCTCTACCCCTACAAATAAATCTTGTAACCCCCCCCGAGATATCAATACAGATGTCTCCCAATAGAATTACACCTGAATTGCTACTAATAGAAGATACACTGGAGAAGACCAACAGTGGGTATCAAGTACCTGAACAAGATTACTCAAATACAATTAGTGTAAAGGAAATAATAAAATCTAATCTTTCTATTATACAAGAGACAGGTGCTTCAATTAGTCTGTATGAAACAACACCAGAAATATGGAATAATGATTATTGATATTTGATAAAAGAAAAAACTATGTTAGAGGAGGTCTCAAAGGACTTACAAGGTATAATTTCTGGTTTGAAACATTTCAATGGTCAGAATGAACCAATGGAGTTATGTAGGAAGTGTCAAAAGGAGCTTGATGTGAAATCTGATGAAGGTGTAAACTCTGATTATCAATCCAGCTTCCTAAGTGACAAACTAATACATTTGTTGTCCAAACAACATACAGCCAACATTCTGATCATGGAGCAAATGTTATTGAATAAGGATATAACTGAAACAATAAGAAGTGAGATTGCCCCAAATAGAAACATTTTAATTGAGGCTCTGAATGTTAAATTGGGGGTGAATAAAGGAGAACTTAATTTAAATAGTGATAGGATTAGACCTGAATTTGATAGTATTCACATACCAGATAGTCCAAAAAGGAAAAAATGTCACATTGAAAGGGCAAGATGAGTAACGCTACAAGGAAAAAGACAAGAAGAAAGAAGAAAAAGTGAGTAGGTATTAAACCAACAGTAGAAGTGATTGATTTAACCAAGGAAGAGCTACAAGCCCCTGCTGAATTTAAGATAAAGTCCCAGCAATTGGTACAACAAGAAAATAAGGAATTCAGTCAGAAATAGGATTTACAGAAACTAATTACCAATTTAAAATTGAGCACACATCTGAAACAACTAGAAACAGAAACTGCTCAGTTAAATCATGATTTGGGGCTTAGAAATCAAATTGATGCACAGATAAATGAGACAGAAGAATCAATACAAATACATACAGGGGAAACAGAGGTTAGAAAGCAGGTTGAAAAAAGTGACAATCATAATGGCCCTTCTCATATAGCGCTGGATAAACATTTAGATAATAATTTAACAGAGATTACAGATTTTACTCCATTAGTTAAAATTTTGGGCCTGATTGGCTGGATCCAAATAGAGGGAGAGTACCAGACAAGGCGATTGGCTGAAAAATTTAAAGCAGAGATGGCTATAGATATCAATCCAGAGGAGATCTTAGGGATAAAAAATATCCAAGTTCATTCAGCCTCACTGCTAGATGTCTACTTTGACTCACCAATGATTGCTAATTATGTATGGTTTAATGCATCATCTATTAAGGATAAGGAAATTATGGTAACATTCCCTAACAGGTAACTATTTAATATACCTGACCCACAAACTAAGAAACAAGAGCAAAAGAGTGTGTGACTTACTGTCTTTGGCCTAAACTATTTATACAGGGAAACAGATAGAAAATGAACTAGAGAAATATGTACTTTGTTAAGGAACTTTCTACAAGTCCAGTTAGGTAGGGATGGAATAATTATTTATTGTTTATTTATATCTAGAATTACAATTACCTTTGAGCCAATGCTCTTTTACAAAGGTTCCATGTCAGGAGAGTACATACATGTTAAACATGTTAAATAAAGGCATACAGCATTAAAGAGAGCATACAACCATATTCATCAGTTCAGGTATGGCATCACGGTAAACAGGATACATGAATAACACATACAAAGAATCATTTCAGAAACCTAGAAGAAATCAGGGAGGAAGGGTGAGAGGATGGGAGGGTGGCCAAAAAAGAGGCTAATATCAGTAGAATGAGTAGGAAGGGGCTCACAAATCAATATTGCAGTTAAGAGTAAGGAAGTTGCAGATCAAATCTTGGAAAAAAACATCCATATTGGACACTATGGGCCTAAATATAATAGAGCCAAAAGTATTGGATAACAGCAATGAAATGCAAGACATAAAGTATGATATAATCCAGATACCTGTTAGAAATAAATTACAGACCCTAGCTGGATACCCTGATTGACAATCAGGGGCATTAGGAAAAAAAGTCTCTATAGAATCTACACCAGGGTCAGACTCAACTGTAATTATAAGTACTAATGGATGTTTTCAATTTATTTCATGGAATATAGCAGGGATTAGAGAAAGACAACAAGATGTTGATTGGGTCAAGTATATAACAGCTTATGATGTAGTTTGCCTTCAGGAGACATGGCATGGTCCAAATAACCAAATCGAGATAAATGGCTTTCAAGTTATACATTCTCCAGGTACAAAGACCTTGAAGTAGAGTAGAAATTCTGCTGGGATTGCAATATATATATATATTAATCTAAGTAGTTTTGCACATATTGAATGTATTGTGTCTAGTGATAATTTTATTGCTGTATTGTTGAAATATGAGAGTCAAAGTTTTATAGTGATAAATGGGTATATACTGCCAGAGAGATCTCTGTCTTATAATATGGCCATATGGGAACAATTAAATACCCTTTTTATTGAAACAATGGGTACATTCTTGAATGTGAACATTTTCTTGATATGGGGATTTAAATACCCACATAAGTTCTTATGTTGGGCTGGGAGATAACTCCTTTTTCCAATGTGTAACACCCCCATATAGCTGGGATAAAAGGGTAACTAAAGATAAGAAAATTAATAAAGCAGGCACTGAACTAATTAAGATCTTAAAAGAGTGTAACATATCCTTTAAATGACAACTTAAAAGGAGACCATATGGGGGAAATGTACCTACATATCAACAAGAGGAGCTTCCTTACTAGATTTGGCACTATGGATGTGGCCTGTTGAAATATGGGAAAGTTTGACTGTGGATCTGTGAACTGAAAGTGACCACTTCCCTATCGTCCTTAAAAGCAAAATAAAGAGATGCAATCAGATCCCCATAGTACAACAACCGATTTGTATGGAAATTAGAACAAGCAAAAAAATTATTTGGAAATCAGATTCTTTTCCTAATACTTCTGATATTATTAGTAAGTTATTTTTAAAAGAGAATTTAGAGTCTCTGAGAGTATACAGCACCAACCAGATGATTGATAAACTATATGTGCTCTTTGGTAGTATAAGAACTGAGCTAGAGCACACTATAACCATTAACAACAGTAAAAGAAGGGGTTGGTTCGATGATGAAGGTATAAAGCATAAGAAAGTATTAAGAAAACTAAACAAACAATATATGAGGCATAAAAGTAAGGATCTGTTGAGAATCATTAATCAAACCAAGAAAGAATATTAGGCTCTTCTTAAGGATAAACAACATTTTTTTTTTTCAAAAACAATGGGAAGAAATGTACAAGGTTATTATAAACAGGGATCAAAAAGGATTCTGGCAATTGGTAGCAAGGGGAACAGCTAACTATAAAGATGATATGGATGTAGTTATATCAGAAGGTACCTAGCTAAGTTATTTCACACATATATTCTTAGATCCAAATTTGGAAAAAAATACACAAAATATAATAGGGTCCCAAACCTTGGAAATTACATACCAAGAGGTATATTTAGCTATAAATTCACTGAAATTAAAGAAAGCTCCAGAGCCAGATAACATGTTAGCTGAGGTCTTCCAATGTAATACAGGAATATGTTGTAGAATGTTAACAGTCTTATATAATAAATGTATACAGGATAATAAATACCCATACACTTGGAAAGGTGCTTACATAATAACAATACATAAAAAGGAAAGCAACGATAACCCTGCTATGTATTGACCTATTAGCTTATTGGATAATAACTTAAAGATCTTCTCTAAAATAATTCTCAATAGACTCAATATAGCCGTTCAAGAAACAGGTGGTCTGTCCCCCTACCAATCCAGATTCTGAAAGGAATTTTCAGCTCTGGATAATATTTATATACTGTTCCATTTGATTGAAAAATATGTTTGTCTTAGGAAGCAAAAATTATATGTAACATTTGTAGATTACTCAACCACATTTGATACTATATCAAGAAAAATGCTCTGGGAATATTATTGAAGCATGGTATAGATAAATCATTGGTAAATGTCATACATACCCTTTATAATAACACCTGGGCACAAGTGAGATTGGGTATGGGTGGTCAACTTTCTGCCACATTTGAAATAAATAGGGGGGTTAGACAAGGTTGTGTCTTAGCCCCTATTCTATTCACCTTATATTGATGGACTATTGGTAGAATTAACTAATCAAAGCTCAGACTCACTGAAGATATTGAATCAATCCTGCGCAGTTCTTGGCTACACAGATGATCTGGTGTTATTTTCTGTGACTAAGAAGGGGCTACAGGAAAAACTTAAGTTATTAGATGATAGATCTAGAGATCTAAAACTTAAAATTACTTTAACCAAGACTAAAATTCTTATTTTTAGCCCTAATGGCAGAAAGAAAGATGAAGCCTGGTTTCTTCAGGGAAATAAACTAGAAATAGTAAAGTCTACTGTATATCTAGGGGTTGAATGTAGTGATAATGGTTTTAGGAATCGGCAATTCCAAAGGTGTTTAGAATTTAAAAAAAAACAATGCTGGCCCTTACACGCTTCAATAATAGATATGGTGGAACAAGCATAACACCTTTAATTATAGCAATTAAATCTAAATTTGAAGCTCAATTGTTGTATGGCACAGAAATTTGGGAAGTAACCCACATGGAAAAACGTACAGTTCCGATGTTCAAAAATTTAAGGAATATAATGGGACTATGATGTTCATGTCCATCATCATATATAAGATAAGAGCTGGGTCTTATTAATGTAAAAGCTCTATGTGAAATTAGACAGGTCAACTTCTGGATAAGGATAACTAGACTCTTGACATCTAGAGTCACTGTCTCATGTATGGAGGAAAAACAGAAGTGGCACGAGATGAGATATAAGTAGGGATTCTGGTACCCAAAGATTGTACAACTATTGAAAAAATATATATTAGAAGTATTAGCTGGATATGTTAAGAAGCGGATCCTCCTAAGTAATAAATATAAAAAATATGTGAATAAGAAGATAGAAGATTTTGGAAAAAGGCAAGATTTAGAACTAATTCAGAGCTCTGCTTATTCTAAATGGTTTGTCCTTAATAATTTTGACTTCGGATATAAGACCTATCTAGATGTTTTAATTGAACCTCTCTTGCGTAGGACTTTATCTATATACAAATTTGAACAATTTGAAAGTAGTGTTTTGAGATTCAGATATAAAAAACTACAGATGAAAACTGTAGCTGTGCAATGGGAGGGCGTGAAGACCTCATGCATGTTATGTGGCACTGTGTTTGGTACAGCAAGGAACATATATATTGGTTGGGTCCTTTTACTAACACTAGATACAATGTTGATTATGAAACTTTGACTCTCATATTAATTCATACACAAGATGAATGGTCTGTAGAAAGACTAGCTAAATTCTTTTTAGCGGTAAGCAAAATTAAAAAGAAAATCAGCAACTCAGTGACAATGGTGGGATTTTAATGCTAATGATTTTATTAAGCACATTAGTCTGAAGATAAAGCCTTTAACTATATCAATAGAACAACATTTTGAAGAACATATAGCTGATGATCAGTGTAGATTAAATGATAACTGTAATTTATAGTTACAGAAGACTATATAGGAAACCAAGTTGCCTCTTTATTGACTAACTATGGATTAGTGTAAGTCTGTCCCATTTATATGTTTATATGTATATTTATTAATGTCTGTACCTATTTTGTATTGTGTTTATATATTTCTTGTTGATGACTCTCAAGTCAAACAATAAACTTTTGATGATGATTATGTGTATGAAACCTGTAAATGTTGGAAATACCATGGCACTAGGTGTTTTTGACAAAGATAAAAAGTTACTAGGGGACTGTATTATAAAAATTAAGTTAGTTGTATTATTTAAAATGTAAATAAATTAAAAATTGTTTGAGAGGCCCTTTGGCACCATGCATTCCTGCTGTAAACTGAGCCAGTCCAAAATTTCATGGTGATTTGCATATACATCTGATGAAGCTTTGCTTTATGGGAGCATGTGTGATGTTGTGTTTCTTTGAAACTTGGCTTATTGCCAATGCCCTTTGGGGTAACCCTTGCTTTAGTGCTTCTGCACTGAGGTTCTTTGTCTTTAGCTTGGTTTTTTTTTATTATTATTATTTGAGCCCCTGCCACCCAAGCAAACAAGGCCCACATAAGGGAAGCTGAATCTCAACTGAAAAGTTAGATCAGTAGGTGCTGACTAAGTGCAGAGGAATGACATGCATAGTCTGTTGCTGAAAACTGATGTATTGAAGGAGGGATATGCCATTGCTGAAGGTTATCACCTGTATTTTGAATAAACATCACACAGAGACTGTGTGTTGAACCTGAAGTTCTGCATCTGGTCCATCTATTATCCCACAACCCCTCCACAGACTTGGTGTTAGCAGTGGGATAACTTGCTGGAAGCATCTGGACTGGCTGAAGAGGGACATTTTCTGGCAGATATTATCCAGATATCCCAGGTGGACTGATGCACCAGGAGTTGCCAGAGGAGAACCCAGAGAAGTAAGTCTGTGGAGTTCTGACCAGCACGATGGCTGACAGATGGAGAGAAGCTGCTGCCTGGACTGGATGTGGGTGCTTGGAGGAAGGCCAAGCCTGAAGAAAATGAAGAGTTGCAAAGGGATGAGGAACTACTGTGGGGTTGAGGCAGACTGACTACACAGAGAGGTGGAACAATGATGCCAGAAGCTTGAAAGGTCCCTGCCAGACAGTTTGGATAAAGAATCAGAGGAGGATTTTTTGTGGGCTCAGCTAGAGGAGGACCCCCTGACTGAGCAGGATATTCCTTTGTTGTCTGTGTTCCCAGGATGTTACCTGTTGGAGGTTGGAGAAGCAAGTATGGAACTTGAATGTGAGATCCCAGGTAAGACTGTATCTAGTGATATTCTGCTGGGGTTGAAGACTTCAAGCAAGGAAGAAGAAGCCTATGAGGCTGCAGGGACTTTTTCTTGTATTGATACAGCTAAATCCATTAACAGTATTGACTGGGTATACTGCAGGCTAAAGATGCTAATGTTGCCAAACTGTATAATTAGTCTCTGTTGAGAAAGGTGTGAATGCCTCAGGGTAAAGAATTATGATATCCACTATGTTTATGATGGAATGTTTATTGTTAATAGAGACCCTGAGGCAGAGCTTCTGAAAATGGATGGGTGGAAGCTCCATCTCTTCCTTGGACAGGAAGTTGGTTAGCAGTCTGAAATAACTGTTTCCCTCTTAAGGTGGGGGATATGTGACAGGGAGATCCTGCCACTCTCGAGGACTGACCTTTTCTTAAATATGTTGCAACAGTTCTTCTATTTCTTAGCCTAATCTATCTTTTACAATTTCTAGTCCATAAGGTTGGCCACCTATGGTCACCCCCCTCCCCTTTCCTGACTATGCTATAGTGTCCTCTTTAATTTTCCTTTTCCCTCTCAGGTCCTCATACAAGGAGATTATTGTTGAGACCTCCGAGCTGATGTAAAACAACAGGCTGTGTTCCTCATTATTGGATTTAGTATGCAATGGCACTATGTCATAAAATACCTTGATGTACATGTCTTATGTGTATGAAATCTGTAAATGTTGAAATATCATGGCACTAGGTGTTTTTGATAAAGGTAAAAAGTTACTAGGAGACTGTATTATAAAAATTAAGTTAGATGCATGTAAATTACAAATTGTTTGATAGGCCCTTTGGCACCATGCATTCCTGCTGTAAACTGAGCCAGTCCAAAATTTTATGGTGATTTACATATACATCCCATGATGCTTTGCATTATGGGAGTATGTGTGATGTTGTGTTTCTTTGAGACTTGGCTTATTGCCAATGCCCTTTGGGGTAACTCTTGCTTCAGAGCTTCTGCACTGAGGTTCTTTGTCTTTAGCTTGTCTTTTTTTTTATTTGAGCCCCCACCACCCAAGCAAACAAGGCCCACATAGGGGAAGCTGAATCGCAACTGAAAAGTTAGATCAGTATATCAGTAGGTGCTGACTAAGTACAGAGGAAGGACATGCATAGTCTGTTGCTGCGAACTGATGTATTGAAGAAGGGATATGCCATTGCTGATGGTCATCTACTGTATTTTGAATAAACATCGCAAAGAGATTGTGTGCTGAACCTGAAGTTCTGCATCTGGTCCATCTGTTACCCCACATCCCCTCCACAGTTACGTTGCTGCCCCCTGCTCCCACAAAAAAAAATCAGGTAACCAAAGTAAAATTCACCATCTATACACACAGCCTCCCAGAACCTAGAACAAACACCAATGCAAACAGGTAAAAATGAAAGCATGTTGTGTTGCAATTACTTCCCTTCCCCAAAGATAGCAGTCGCCTCTTCACTCACTGCTCTACCTTCCATGGACGTCCACTTCTGACTCCTGTAAGGCTGCTGAGTTCCTTAAAGTTCTTTTGCTTGGCAGTCTATTTAAATTAGGAAAAATCCCTTTTGGCTGATTACAGTAGGGAAATTCCCTTTGCCTCCTCAACCATTTAAAGTAGGGAAAATCCCTTTTCGCAGATTAAAGCAGGGAAATTCCCTTTGTGTCCTCAGTGGGGGGGAAGTTATGTTGCTGCCCCCTGCTCCCACATAAAACAATAAGGCAACCAAAGTAAAATTCGCCATCTATACACACAGACCCCCAGAACCTAGAACAAACACAAATGCAAACAGGTAAAAATGAAAGCACTTTGTTGTTGCAGTTATTTCCCTTCCCCAAAGATAGCAGTCACCTCTTCACTCACTGCTGTTCTTTCTCTGGACGTCTGCTTCAAGGGGGATATTTTAACTTCAAGACATTTTACACCCTCTAGGAAGGTACAAACTTACCTAAATTATTTGCCAGTGAGAATACTGGGCATTTTTTTACTGTGGTACTTGTATTGCCTGCAAAAATGCAAATGTGAGGCCAAAACACATGAGTATCCTGTAACTAAAAGAAATGTACATGTAAGGCAATTAATTTCTTGTACTACAACTTTTGTAGTTTACATAGCCTGGGGTCCCTGTAATTGTCTATATGTGGGACGCATGGTATGACAGCTGAAAGTGTGTATCCAGGAGCATCTAAGAGCCATCATAGTAATGCCCTGGGTACACACTTTAAGGCTGCCTATAATCTTGATGCCTCCAAGTTATCCTTCATGGGATTAGAACATATCCTACCCATGGGTGGGGGCAATAGAGTGTATCACCTACTCAGGCAAGAAACAAGATGGATTGTATCCTTAAGTGCTGAACAACCATATGGGCTCAATGAGAAGGTTGATTACATACCATATGTAAAGTAAAACTCATGACATATCCTGTTTACTTTCATTGAACTCATTGTTTATTTGTTTTCTTTGTTTCAGATAATTGATTACTATGGGCTATCCATTAACTAGAATTTTAGACTAACCAATGTGAAGCAGTGCACTGGTGAAAGGTTCTGTGCATATCCAGTTTGTTTCCTTCTGTGATACAACACTCAGAAGGAAGATTTACATTTTCTTAAAATTATGAGGATTTAAATGATTTAGTATAAGTATTTTTTGGGACAGCATCAAATGTCTGCAGTGAAACTATTGGCCACGTTTGGTATTTTGGTAGTTGCAAGATTCAATCATGTTTAGACCTTGGTTAATTCGTTTTGTCCCCCTGCCCCCAACTCACTTAAATTGGTAAAAACTTGGTTTCATTGACATTAATTCAAGGTGATTGAATATGTGAGATTGAACTGGGTTAATATGTATTTATACTGTAAATTAAAGTATTGTAACCTACATGACTCCGCCCTTTCATGAAGACCAATTGGTGGTTGAAGTGCTGGGCTAGTTTGTTTGCCCTTTCTGAGTAATAAACCTTTTGAAAAATGTGTTAAATCTACTTGTGTGCCATCATTCCTTTTTTGCTGAGTGCAGAATAATGTATTGTATTGGTAAATGCTGTAAAATCCTTTCTCTTTGTTCCCTTAGGTATTCACCTCCAGGATCTTTTTTCAAGTTCCAGAGAACATAAACCTTTCTTTTTTATCTTTTTTTATATAATTGGAAATTTGGACATGTGTATAGCCTCCTTAATCGCCCTTTAGTGATTTTGTTTTTTCACTTTTTATTGATTGTAGTTTGTGTAAAACACAAATAAAACTTCAGCATGTTGAATAATTTACCTGATTTGTGTCATAAATCCTGTTCTCTCACTGTTTTTAAATAGCATTTTAAGCAAAATCGTCATACTCAATGTCAATGCAATTGTCTTCTATAATGTTTATATTTGTTGTTATTAATTAAGCAATAAGGCATTACAAGGTGTGTGTTATTATGTATTAGATAATGGCTAAATTAAAACTCCCATCCTGATTGGTTAAAACAGTCTGCTAGCCAGGCTGTTATATCTTAACAACGCCTGGCAAAAAACAAGTGCCACAACTACCCAACATAATAACAGTTTACTTTTCAAATGTACCGCCATTTTTTCTCACTAACACACACAGCAAGCTACAGGCTTCACCCGTATTAACCCTCCGAAACACTCACACCAAAAAAAAAAATATGAATATTCCACACTTAAACAAATTCTACAACACATTTTCTTCATTCCTCCCCAACCCGAAAATCTCACACTACTAAACAGCTGAGACCCCTCCCGACGCACAATCCCCACCTGCTCCAATAGACATCCCAGCCCAGCAGCCCCACTCCATCTGCAGCATGAATTTCACAAAACTCCTGCTTCCCTTGCTGTGCTTCTTCGTGATCCCCACCAGCTCGCTCACTCTCACCGGCTCCCTCGCTGTCTCTCTCTGACAATAACCCAACCCGCCAGCCCCACTGTACCTTTACAGTGATCATTTTCTCTTCTCTTTAGCTCTGTATACTCTTAAACATCTTTAATCTTTTTTAAAAAACATTTTTTTTACTATCCTTTTCACGACCTCGGATAACAGAACTACAGCTCCCATAAATCCATGTGACAAAAAATCCAGATCACTCCACAGCCTCTCCTAAACAGCACCACCCAGGGACTACTTTGCAAAAAACATATACTTTTATTATATATATCATATTTATTCAGCTTCCTATTAATTTTATTCCATTTTCTTAAAAGTGTAACATATAAGCCATTATCTAAGTGTAATAATACCCTCCAGGGTGGGCGTTATGGTATATAATGGACCTTCCAGGGGCTATAAGGCCCTCTGCCTGCGGTGTCGGGCCTCATTATGTCCCTGGGCAGTCTGTTATATCCCAATAATGCCCACCCTGTCGGGATTATTATTACATAATGTCACTTCTGGGGTGGCTTACGAGGCAAAATGAGGGTAAGTTTCCAACACCACCCCAGGAGTGCCGCATTACTGTAATAACACACACCCTGGAGTGCCTTACTGCTATTATACAATGGCTCATTGTTATACAAAATAAAAAAAATTTTTAAACGTTTTAAGTAGATTTTTAGTGAGGCAATATATCTTTGTTTCTTAAGAGAAAAGCAAAGTAAGAAGCTCCAAATCAATACAGTGATGTTATTGTGTAATAACATCACTGTTCTAGGCACCCACTGACCAATCAGAGTTCAGGAGATTTTCTTGCCATTGTATAATAATGACTATGTGTTTCTGTAATCTGCTTTGGCCCGTGTCGAGTCTGAAAAAGGACCCTCAGTCCAGTGCTCCTACCCAGCTAACAAATGTATTTATTTATTATATTTATTTGTTTGAGAATTAGTAACTGGGAGAGGCACACTGAGCTGAGGCTCATTTCCAGGTGCAACCTGGGGGGAGAGGTTACAAGAGGAACAGAGAAACATAAAACAGTATATTACATGGTACAGACACAAAGTGCATGCACAGTACAGTAAGTAATACTTCTTTGATACAAACTTGGAACAATTTAAAGTGCAAGTATGTTGTGAAAATACATGTACAAGTGGAAAACTAGAAATTCAAAAACAAAGTGGTACAAAGGCAAGTGATACAGTGTACTAGGGATCAGTAAGGTCTTGGGGAAGCAAAAAAAAACAGAGTTATCAAAATAAATAGGGGGAACCTCCTACGAGAGGTAGGTTTGTTGGGTGGTGGGAGAAGGAGTTTCAGCTTGTACCTGAAGGAGCCTGAGGAGGTGGAACAGGGGTGGGATGAGGGAGCTGGTTCCAGAGTGTTGGCAGGCAATAGGAGATAGCTGATTGCCCAGCAGAGGAACAGGGGGTGAGAAGTGAAGAAGGTTCTGTGATCCCTGCAGTGGAGGGAGCATGGAATGGAGGGACAGAAGAGAGGAGAGGTAGGAGGAAAGAGAACCAAACCAGCCCTTGGAATGAAGAAAATGTAGTGTGACTGGTGACATGAAAGTAGGGGGAAGATGGAGCAAGAACAGAGGGAGTGCTGGTGCATATGTGGAAGGGAGTTTGTTGCAAAGTGACAAAAGGCATTGCAGAAAGTGTCCAGTTTGGCTAGGGACGTGAAGGGGCTGTTCCATAGACCACTATACATAGTCAAAGACTGGGAGCACCATTTTGGTGACCAGCTTGTGGACAAGAAGGGGTAGGCAGTCTTTGTTATGGTACAGGGTACCTAGTTTAGGGTGGAGTTTCACATGGATATTAATGATGTGGGCAGAAAAGTCAAACTTGCTGTCAAGCCACACGCGAAAGTACTTGAAGGATTGCACCACTTCAAGAGTGGAACCATCCAGCATAGTGAAAACTGGATGTCTCAAGAGCCTGGACAATTGTTTGCTAGTACCAAAGGTCATAGACACCTTTTTTTGGTATTGACTTTGAGATGGTTGGAATGGAGCCAGCCCAAGACATTGTGGAAATTCTGCTGGAGCAGTTCTTTAGTGGGAGCGGTAGAAGGACCAGAGGTGAAGATGACTGTGTTATCAGCGTACGTGTGTATATGCAGGTTGACACAGGTGGAGGGGAGGTTGTTCAGAAAAACTGAGAATAGGATGGGGCCTAAGACTGAGCCCTGAGGGACCCCAGTCTGAATGGGAAGGAGCAGTGATAATATGCCTCCTGTCTGTACCAACCGTAGATGGCCCATTAGATAGGAATGGAACCAGTCGACAATGGGAGCTGAGAGACTGGCCAAACTCAGCTTTACCAGGAAGAGCGGGTGGGACTCCTAGTCAAAAGCTTTGGCCAGATACATGAAAATGGCCACTGTGATATACCCCTGCTCCATCCCTGAAAGGATGGAGTCAGTGACATGCAACAGAGATGAAATGGTGGAAGCCAGACAGAAAGGGTGAGCGGAAACTGGAAGAGGTGAGGTAGTCGATAAGTCCAGAGTAGTTTAACTTCTCTTGCCATTTAGCAAGGGAAGGGAGAAGGGAGCTAGGGCAATAGTTGCCAGGGGAGATGGGGTCACCCTCTCTTTGAAGTACAAGAACTTTGGCAGTCTCCCAGGACTGAGGAACAGTGCAGAGGGAGAATGAGAGCTTGAGCAGGTGAGTGAGTGGAAGTGCAGTTGCAGGTGATGAGAGGTAGAGGATTTTAGGATCAAACCTGTCAGAACTGTACTTAGACTGGTTGAGGGAGGAGGGGGCAAGCAGGGTTTCATGAGTGGTGATGGGGGGAAGTGTCACCCCGGGTGGCTTGGCGGGGAGAGAAATGGGGACCAGGAGTGGAAGGGAGGATGCTTGGAGCGGGGAGGGCACATGTGGTGAAAAACCCATTGAAGTAAACAGCAACAGTGGAAGGGTCAGATACAGGTGAACCATTAAGCATAAGGACATGGGGAGCAGATTGAGTGGGGGGGGGGTCAAAAAGGGCGAGGATTACCTTCCAGAATTTGGCTGGGGAGTTAAGGTTATTCTGGAGCACTTTGAAATAGAACTGAATTGAATAAAATAAAATTGAAAAATAAATAAATAAATAAACAGACAAATAAATATATGTGACAGGGTAGTAAACCGGGTGGCTTCTGGGGAACACTCTCAAAGAGAACACATTGGACACCAGTTTAAATTAAATGAAACCTGTTTTACTTTCATTAACAGAGAAAAGAAAGAAACAGCTTGTATTCAGCTTAACAGAAATTTCTTGCAGTTCAGTCACTTGCTGTCTCCACTTGCATCTCATTGAAACAGAAACCTCTTCTGCTTATTCATCCTCTTCCCTTTATTGGGCTCAGATGTTGCTTATTAACACTCCCCTTCCCCCTGTGAGTTAGCCAACAGGTTGAACATCCAGTGCAGGGAAGCCTTAAAGGGACAACTTTAAACCCAAAGGGGTTAGGTACTAATTCCACCACAGCCCCTTCGAAACCTGCATTGCCTATGTTGCAGAATTGTGAAGCGGTTATGGGTGAAAGGAGCATGACAGACATACAGTACATAACATACCCTCCCCCTCAAAGTCGTGCCCATGGCACGCTCATTATAGGCCATCAGAGGCCCGCTCTTCCAACAGAAAAATATCCACATTACCATGCTGGGTACCTGCTCAGTGGCGCACATCAAACAAGAAAGGCTGCAGCACCAAATACCATCCAGTGACATGGCACTGGTATCCCACATAGCATGTAACCACTTGAGGGGACATGATCAGTGACGAGGTTGATCTTCCGCCCCAATGGATAGTAGTGCAGGGCAACCACTGCCCATTTTTCTGCCAGACACCCTTTCTCCAGTACAGCATAGCAGTGCTCCCATTGAAAACGTTTTCAAGAGAGATGTAGGATGGGGTGAATTCCATCCTCAAAGTTCTGTGATTACACTGCCTACAGCCCCACCTCAGAGGTGTCTGTGTACAAAATGAAGGGACAGTTGAAATCTGGATTTTGCATAACTGGTGCCTCACACAGCACATTTTTGATGGCCTAAAATTATGTCTGACACTTCATCATCATCATCATCATCATCAAATCTTTATTTATTCAGGCGAACATCATTGAGCAAGGCTCATTTACAAGATGGACCTGATAAGGTCAAGGTTCAACAGTTGATACACAACAGATACATCATACACTTATATAAAACAGTTATACATACAGGGGAAAAACGTTTATAAACACAGTGATGTACAGTAACATTCACATGATAAAAATCGGTTACAGGAAAGTTAAGCTAATATTTACAGTATATACAGTATATACATATCCCAGTGGAGGGGCCATGGCAAACACACAGCATAATGTAATACTAGGATGGTGAAGGTATTACTGGGTGCCATAAGATGGGGTGTCTGCCTGGAAGGATTTATGCCATATATGGTTAATTTTGGGAGGAGATTGTGAGATGACAAAGCTAGCTCTAGCGGTAGCAACTGCATTTCTCTGTGAAGAAGACTGTACAATGCTGTTTAAAGGATGCAAATGGAATAATATTGGACAGTTTTAGGGATTTTGTAGGGTGTTCCATGCTATAGCTAGAGAATAGCTGATTGCTGCCCTCCCTAGCCTGGTGTTGAATTTGGGCAATTTGAGCAGGATGATGTTGTTGCTTCTTAGGGCATAGGAGCTAGGAATGGTCTGGGTGAAGCAGTCCAGAATATAGTTTGGAAGTTTTTGGCTAGCTCTGTAAATCCATAGGGCTGCATTTCTGTTCCTTCTGAGGTGAAGGGAAACCCATCCAACTGCAGCATAAAGAGAGCAATGATGGGTATTAGATGGCAGATCTGTAATGAATCTTATTGCTCTATGGTATAAGGTATCCAACTTGTGTAGGTAGGAGATGGGGCAGTGACTATAAAGGAAGTCTGCATAGTCAACAACTGATAGAAAAATGGCCTGGATTAACCTCATCTTTGAATCTCTGTTTAGGAAGGGTTTTAATCCATAAAGAAGGCCAAGCCTTTGGCAAAGTTTATTTAGCAGTTCTTCTAAATGATGAGTGAAGTCGAGTCTGTTGTCAATCCACACACCTAGGTATCTGAAGTTTTCTACATATTCCAGATTTTCTCCAAGTATAGTGCATAGCTGGGGGAGGATGATTGAAGAGGAGGTGCTGGTGGAGCTTTGATTTGTGAACATCATTGCTTTAGTTTTCTTTGCATTTAACAGAAGCTTTTTCTCAAGTAGCTGATATTGTAACAAGGAGAATTCTGTTTGTAGGATTTCACGAGCAGCTGCAGGCGAAGGGTTGCTGACATACAAAACAGTGTCATCAGCAAAGAGGTGTACAGAGGAATTGGTGAGGGTTGAATCAATATTATTTATATAAATGGCAAAAAGGATAGGACCCAGGATAGAACCTTGGGGGACTCCTCTTAACAGTGGCTTTAATGGGGATAGGTCACCTTCAGCTTTTACCTGCTGTGACCTACCGGTGAGATAACATCTGAACCATTTAAGGGAGGGTGGATCTAGGCCAAGGGAGTGCAGGGATGATAGTAGAAGCTCGTGGTCCACAGTATCGAATGCTTTGCTCAGATCCAGAAATACTGCACAGACATTATTCTTTTTATCTAATTCAGTTTGCCAGTCATTTGTGACCTTGGCTAGTGCAGTGATAGTGCTATGCTTGGCCCTGAATTCAGATTGAGCTGGATTCAAGAGGTTAGCATTGTCAAGATACTCCCTTAACTGGTTACTGACTAATTTCTCCAGCATCTTGGATAGCACTGGTAGAATGGAAATGGGCCTGTAATTATTAAGTTCCATAGGGTCCCCTGATTTTAGAAGGGGAACCACTTGGGCTGTCTTCCACAGTGTGGGAATAGAACCAGAGTTTAGAGATAGGTTAAAGAGATGTGTTAGGGGGACTGCAAGTACATGGGATACAATCTTTAGAAAGTGGGGGTCCAGAGAGTCTGCCCTTGCGCTTTTTTTGGTATCCAGCTGCCATAATAGGTCCTCTACTTGTTTCAACAGTATAGATTTGAAGCTGAAGGAAGAGTCAGCTCTCTGAACACCAGTGTAATGGGAGCTTAATTGTTCTCTCAGCAGGTTAGCTGGAGAGGTATCAAAGGCAAGGCCAGCCATTGTGAAGTGGTTATTGAAGGCGTCCAGAATTTCCATTTTGCCAGTGATAGGACCATAACTGTTGTGTAATTGAGTTGGAAAGGAGGTGCTAGCATCCTGCCCCACCATACCCTTGATGGTACCCCAAAACCTAGCAGGATTATGATAGGAAGAGTTGAGCTCAGCCAAGTAGAAGGCAACCTTTGCATCCCTAACTTTCTTGGTGCATCTATTCCTGGCTTTCCCAAAAATCATCCAGTCATTTGCATTCTTGGTTTTTCTTGCCATTTTCCAGAGTTTGTCTCTCTCCAGCAGTGCAGCTTTGAGGTCAGCTGAAAACCAATGACAGGATTTATTTTTTATTCGGATACTAGAGATTGGGGCATGGGTGTTAAGGGCATTTATTACAATGCTATTTAGCACCTGCTGAGCTTTTTCAACAGAATGGGCAAGATAAAACTCTTGACAGTGTGGAGAGTGAGCTAGATCATGCAAATATCCTTCAATATTGATGTTTTTCTTGGATCTCCTCATGAAGAATTTTGCAGGGGTTGTTGTTTTGCTGGTGGATCTTACCCCTGCGATGGGGCAGTGATCACTTATGCCAAGAAGCACTCCAGCGTGTGTGAATAGATGTGGTTTATTCACTAGCATGATATCAAGTAGTGTGCTGTTATTACTATTCCTTGGATTAAGTCTTGTTGGCTCATTAATTAGTTGTGTGAACCCATATGTATCACAGAATGATACCAGAGGTGCAGCTGCCTGGGTAAGCCAGTTGAAATTCAGGTCACCTAGAATAATGACTTCTTCAGTGCTGGGCTTGAGCAGATTCCCCAGGTGGGATAACAGCTTGTGTTCAGCAGAGGGGGGTCTGTAGCATCCAACTAGCTGAAAAGCTGCTGTATTGGGGAGAGAGACTTTTAGGGATAGGCATTCAAATTCCTTGGGCATAGAGGCTGCAGCAATACAGGCTACAGGTATACTGGATTTTGCATATATAGCTACTCCACTTCCCCTTGTTTGGCGATCCGCTCTGAATAGCTGATAGTTGGGTAGGTTAACATCCCTGTCTGCTGTGGTGGGTTTGAGCCATGTCTCAGATACCACGAGAAAGTCTGGCAAGGTATGGGAAACCCAGGCTAGTATCAGTGTAAGTTTTTTCAGCAGACTGCATACATTAATATGCAGAAAACTGAGGACTTTAATTGAGGTTAGGTCTGATGGAGAGGTGATACATTCAGGGGGTCCAGGGTTGATTTCCATGTTACCAATACAGAGCAATAGACAGAGCAGGAGTTTTGTGAGGGCTGCCAGTGATAGGGAGAGGGGGCTGTCTTTGGTTCTCCTTCTCTTATTCTGTTGCCATTCTTTTGGGGTGCTCCATGTGGGGTTAAGGAATTGTGTTGAGACACCAAGTAGCAGTTTGGTGGTTAGGCTTAGGGGGGTTTGTACATCCAGTAGTGGAGCCTTGATTGAAATACATGTGTGGTGGTATGTGTCTCTTTTTGGGGGTCACACCACTGTAATCGATGCAGCAGTGGTAGGGCATATGTGTGGTTTGAGCGTCAATCAAAGGGGATGGTTCAGAGAGACTGGGTGGATGGATCACCCTAGTTTGTGTGACAAGGACATCTTCTTTGTGGAACCCCATGGCTGTCAGTGAAAGAAGTATCAGAAGTAAACTCCCCATTGTGAGAGAGATATTGTTAGTTGGCTATCGGGGGAGTAGTGAAGTTGCTGATTGGTTGGATCAGCAAGCCGGTGTGACAGTTTATTGGTTTAGGGTAATGCTGAGGGCGGGGAAGAGATTTCGGTGGGAAGATGCCTATAAAGTAACACACAAGGGGGGGGGGAGCGGGTGGGCGGCTTTCCCGAGTCCTCCCTCACTGTCCCTCCCAGCCTTGTGGTTCCCTGAGTCGGCTAAGGTGCCTCCGACTGCCCGCTGGTGGAGCAAAGCCCCGGCGCTCAGCTGGGTGCTGTGGGGCAGGGATGGCAGGCTGGAGGAGACAGAGGAAGGTGCAACAATTAAATAGAGGCAGAAACAAGTGTTCCTGTTCGTCACTGCCTAAATCTGCACAACAAAAGGCTGTGGGGGGGTGCTGTGGCGCCTCAGCGTCTGGCCCACCTTACAAATGCAAAAAAGGATTTGTAATCACAGTAAAGAGCAATAAATCAGCAGTTTCCCCTTGCAATTACATTAGCAGAAAACAGCACCTTTTAGGTATAACACAGTTTAAGGATGGAAAGTGGCGCCTCAGCATCTGGCCCACTTTGGATACCAGGGATTTAGAATTACAGCAAAACTACAATCAAATCAACAGATTCCCTTTACAGATGCAGCAAAATAGAAGACAGCTCCTTTTTGGGGAATTTTGCAAGAATACAGGGAAGAAAATCCCAAGTCCCAGACAGATTTCGGTATGGCAGGCTCAGTCAGTGTAAGTCAATGGGGGCAGGAGAGCCAATTGGCTGCTGTGCCTAGAGAAGCGCTCGCTTACTGATTGGCTGCGGCTTTCCCGAGTCCTCCCTCGCTGTCCCTCCCGGCCTCTTAGATGACCACTTAGATGACCAGCAGACCTTATTTGGGGAAGTTTTCATGGTCAGATCAGTCAGTGGAGTAGCAAGAGTTGAGAACTCTACAATGAACTGGCAGTAATAACCTCAAGTCCAAGAAAGGACCTAACATGCGTCTTAGTAGTTGGAATGGGACAGTCAGCTAGGGCTTTACTTTGTTGATAACTGGGCATATGTGGCCATTCCCAACCATATACCCCAAGTATTTTGTCTCTTGCCACCGGAAGGTGCATTTCACAGCATTGGCCATGAGACCTGCCTCCCTGAGCAATTGAAATACAATGGCCACATCCTATAGGTGGCTGTCCCAACCAGGGCTAAATAGGACAACATCATCCAGGAATGATGCTGCATACAGCCCATGGGGCGGAGGATGTGGTCCATCATGCTGTAGAATAAGGCAGGGGTCCAATGCAATCCAAAGGGAAACACGGTAAATTGATATAGGCCAGATTTGGTGACAAAGGCCATTTTCTCATGGGACTTGGGAGTTAGCAGTATTTGCCAATATCCTTGGTCAGATCCAGGGTACTAATGTAATGAGACTTCCCCATTTGGTCCAAACGTTCCTCTACCCTTGGCATAGGGTATGCATTGAACTTGGGTGCAGCATTAACTTTTCTGAAGTCTGTACAAAACCAGGTGTTCCACCTGGTTTTGGGAATAGCACAATAGGACATAGACCATTTATTCTGAGATTCCTCAATGACTCCCAACTTCAACATAGACTGGATTTCCTCCTATACTGTCTCTCAGATTCTTTCCAGTAGTCTGTATGGTTGTTGGTAGATTCAAACACTTGGGTCTGTGTCAATGCAGTGCCGGGTCACATGGTTTTGTCCTGGCTTTGGAGAGAATACATCCCCAGAATTGTCTACCATCCTCTGGGCTTCTTGCTTTTGGGTCTGGGTGAGCCAGTCATCCACTGGGACTGCCCTTGGTTCTTTTACAAGTTTAGGTCCTAATTCTAGGGTTCCATCATTGATGTTCTCGTCTGTCAACAAATGTGGGACCCTTTAGGATCTTCTGGGTCAGTAAACAATACCACCCTGTCTTTCCAGGGTTTCAACAAATTAACATGGTAAATTAGTTTTTCTGTTTTTTCTGTCTGATTATAAGACTTCGTAATCAATCAGCTCCATCTTTCTGAAGACCTCATATGGTCTCTGCCAATTAGCTAGGTGTTTGCTCTCAGAACTAGTCAACAGAAGGAGTACTCTGTTGCCATACTTGAATGCCTGTAACCTGGACCCTTGGCCATAGGGCCCTGCCTGGGTTTGCTGTGCTTTTATTACATTCTCTTTGGAAAATCTACCAACCATGTCCAATCTTTCTCTCATTTGTAATACATATTGGGGCACGTTAGGTGGACTATGTGCCTGTTCTTCCCACATCTCTTTTACAAGATACAACATCCCTCGAGGTTGCCGCCGCGAGAACCTAGTGGATGACTGTGGCACATCCTGAATGGCAAACATTAAATAGGGTAACAGTTCATTCTAGTTTTTTTTTACCTCAGTTGACATGGATTTAGACCTTTTAATGATTTATTAAAGCATTCCACTAAGCCATCAGTCTGTGGGTGATACACCGATGCCTGGATGGACTTAATCTTCAGTAAAGCACACATCTCCCTCAAAAGTTTTGACATAAAGTTGATGCCTTGATCAGTTAGGATCTCCTTTGGCAGCCCAACTCAGGAAAACACTTATATCAATTCTTTTGTCATTAATCGGGCTGTAGTCGAACGTAGAGGAATAGCCTTGGGATAATAAGTGGTGTAATCCAGTATAACCAATATACAGTGGCAATTACAAAGAATATGACCAGTACAGCTGTATTTTCCATCAGCCATGGATAAAAACAGTGGATTTACTGCATACCGCAGAAAAAAAAAACAATGTTATTCAATGTGTTATTTTACCGTGGTAAATCCGCTGTATTTTTTTCACGGTTGATGGTAAATACTACGGTACTGGTCAACTTTTTTGTAACTACCACTGTATATTGATACCTAACTGTACTTTTTATCAAGGGGCCCATCATACTGATCCCAGTTCTTTCAAAAGAGGTGTTTATTACGGGCACGGAGATCAAAGAGGCCCTTTTTATATGTCTGGGGCCACCAACTGACATCAAGGGAGGAAGCACAAAAGTCTGCTACTTCCTTCCATATACCGAGCCAGAAGAACTGCACAAGTATGCATGCCTCAGTCTTCTCACTGCCCAAATGACCTGCAGTAGGTATAATATGGGCCAGCCTCAGTACTTCCCTTCTTGCAGAGCTGAGAACCACTAACTGGTAACACACAATGCCAATTTGCTTCTCGGGTTCTACCCAGTACATAATATCATCTTTCAGTTCAAACCTTGGAAAACATTGTGCTTTTTGTTTATCTGCCATGTTACCATTTAGCACAGCTAAGTTCTGGTAGGCATTCCCAAAAACTTCATCAGTTCTTTATTCAGAAATTATATTGGCTGGGTTTTGAAAAGGGTCTGGTCTGAACTTCGGAAGGATCTCATGGCTTCCTGTAGATATGGATGCCGAGTCCTCATCTGAATCACCTTGGACCTTCCTTAACCCCCGGGTCTTTGCAATCTCCAACAATTGCAGTCTCAGATAGAGGGGCCTCTTCCTTCATCTCCCTCCATTTCTAACCCTAAAACTTCTTAGACTTCCTTTCTGGGCCAAATAGTTACAGTCAGTAATGGTAAATACATGTTCTAGTCCCTCTGTCTGTTTGGCCTCATGTAGGCAAGAAATTTCAGTATTGCTGTGCAGGAGGGTATGAAACGCTTCTCAGTCTCGGCCCAAGACTACTTACCAAGGTAAGGTTTTAGAAATGCCCACCTTTATTAGTACAGGTGAGAATTTGTTCCACTTTGTCTGAGACCTGACACCCTGGGAGGAGGTCCTGTTTTGGGCAATGAAACTGGCCACTAAATGTCGGTACATTCCCTCCATTTATAAAGTTCTTTCCTCAGACAGACACTCTTTCACAGTGAGCAGAAATAAATAAGAACATAAGTCTGATTCCCCATTTACATATCAGGAATGTGAAAAGGTGCTGACAGATGGGTGGAAGGTTTCAGCCTCGCCAACATGGTGAGAATACAGATGGAGGGACAACAAGGTATTTCCACTCTCCAACGATCACTGTACATTTGTTTGATGCTAGCCACACTGACAGATGTTAGCATGGTTGCCTGGACTGTGGGGACCACTAACATATAATTTGGGGCTGCTCAAAGATTGTGCCCTATTGGATTTAAATTAATAGGGAACTTAGCAACATTTTGGGAATAGATATTAGGGCAACCTTCCAAATACACATCTTGGGTCTCCTCCCTCCACATTTAGGTTACTGGAAATATTAAAACATTTTCAGGATCATGTGCCTAGTGGTGGTCAAGGGGATCACAAGTCATTGGTTGTTTAACACAATTCCCACCCTACAGGAATGGAGAGATAGGCTGGATGTAGTGGACTCAATGGAACACATCACAGCTATTATTAGATTTACCTTGGACAGAATTACTGAGAAATGGGCCAAGTGACATGCTTATGTAAGCCCCCCCTTCTTGGGGTGGGGTTACATGGTACCCTCTCCCTCCTGTGGCCAGTTTTTATTTCAGGCAGCCAGGGTCCACCCCCCAGGGGGTGATTCTTTGCTCCTGCCCTTTTAAATTGGAGCCGCTGGGAGGGTTCGGAGAGGAGTTGGCATGCTGGAGTTAGGACCAGTGGGCCAGGGTTTCAAATTCCCGGGGCCTGGGAGATTGGATCAGGGATATATATGTGTATATATATATATATATATATATATATATTTATGCAATGGGGTGGAGATAAACAGAGTGTGATAAATCCATTTATTTGAGTAACTGTGTGATAAATTTCATTTATCCACACAGTGTTTATGTCATCAGCCATTTATCTATACAGTGCTTATGTCATTTAGAATGTTCGGCCTCAGTAGCAGTATTAACCATTTTCAAATGCGAATAACTTTAAAATGAAAAATGATAGCATGGTACTGTGAGCATGAAAGTTGTTCAGCTCAGAAATATCTACAAAATGAGTGGTGTTTTATTTATTGATACCTTTTAGATTTTTTGATAATTAGCAAAAAAAAAAGCAGAAAATTCATTTTTTCCATCTTGTCAGCAAACAAATGTAAATAACTGTAAAATTGTTATTTTATTTTATTTAGTTTTTGTTGACCAGGTAAGTGCACAAGATAAATTCTGCCTATTTTCAGGCATGACCCGGGGGAGGGGGATACAGATGAATGCCAACTGACTTTCAACCAGACTACGCTGTTGGTGGTATTTTAGTGAATGGGGGAAATTTGGCCAGGGAACCGGGAAAATTTCCCTACTCTTTTCGAGAAGTGCCATGGGATCTTTAACATCCACCTGAACTACCACCAGAACAGGCAGATGGGACCTCGGTTTAACGTCTCATCTGAAAGACGGCACCTCAGGAGTGCAGCATCCCCCTCATGCTGCACTGCAGTGTCAGTATTGGGATATTAACCAATACTGAAATTAAATGAAATGATGAAAAATAAAAAATGAAAGCATGGTACTGTGAGCACAAAGTTTATTCAGCACAGAAACATCTACAAAATGAGTGGTGTTTCATTTATAGAAATGTTTTAGTTTTTTCATAATTAGCGAAACAAAGCAATAAATGGCAGAAAATTTAATTTTTATTCACTTTGACTAACAAATGCCCCCTTCAAAAGCAAAAACAAAAGAATTGCATAAATGGAATATGCAATGGGAAACTTGTGTAATAAATGATTTTTCTACACTCAAGAAGTTTGACCTCGGACACCTCATTCGTGGCTTACACCACTCGTGAGGTTACCCGAGGTCAAACTGCTGTTGTGCAGATAAATCATTTATTACACTTCCTTCCATTGCATATCCTATATATATATAGATATGTGTGTATTTATACAATGGGGGTGAGACATATTCCAGTGAGATAAACCCACACAAAGTCAAACAAAGTCACGCAAAGCCGCGCAAATTGTACATTTTTCAACAGTGAGGCCCCCATTGTATAAATAAGATACATGATGTGCACTCATGTGATATGGGAAATATGTTCAGTCCTGTACAGTGACCTCTGAAACCTAGCTGTGGCTTTGCCACTCGTGAGTATTCAGAGGTCACTCTAGAGGAGTGAAAATATTTTCCATATCATACTTGTGCTCATCATGTATCCCACACACATATACATACATATAGATATATATATATATATCTATATATATATATATATATATATATATATATATATATATATATATATACATATACATAGGATATGCAGTGGAAGCAAGTGTAATAAATGATTTATCTGCACAAGAGCAGTTTGACCTCAGGTAACTCACCGTGGCGAAGCCCACGATGAGTGTCTGATCAAGCTGCGGTGAATAAGTCATTTATTACACAAGTTTTCCATTGCATATTCCATTTATGTAATTCTTTTATTTTTGCATTTGGAGGGGGCATTTGTTAGTCAAAAAAGTGAATAAAAATGGTATTTTCTGCAATTTATTGCTGATTGTAGAAAATCTAAAAGGAATCTAGAAATGAAACACCACTCATTTTGTGGGTATTTTTATGCTGAACAACTTTTGTACTCAAAGTACCATACTATCATTTTTTGTTTTAAAGTTATTTGCATTTATTTGATGAAAAAGTGCACAAAAATTGAATTTTCTGCTGTTTTTTGCTAATTATTAAAAAACTAAAAAGCATCTATAAATGAAACACCACTCATTTTGTAGATATTTCTGTACTGAATTAACTTTGTGCTCACAGTACCATGCTATCATTTTTCATTTTAAAGTTATTTACATTTGTTTGCTGACAAAATGACAAACCAAAAATAATTTTCTGCAGATTTTTGCTAATTATCAAAAAATCTAAAAGGTATCAATAAATGAAACACCACTCATTTTGTAGATATTTCTGTGCTGAACAATTTTCATGCTCACAGTACCATGCTATCATTTTTCGTTTTAAAGTTGTTCACATTTGAATATGGTTAATACTGCTCCTGAGGCCAAACTTTCTAAATGACATAAGCACTGTATATATATATATATATATATATATATATAAATGGCTGATGACATAAGCACTGTGTGGATAAATGGCTGATGACATAAGCACTGTATACATAAATAAAATTTATGTGCACAGTTACTCAGATAAATTGATTTATCACATTCTGTTTACCTCCACCCCATTGCATAAATATATATATATATATATTACATATAGATACAGATATATTATATATATATATATATATATATATATACATATATGTAATAGATAACCCACTCGAAGGTGTGCAGTGGTGCTCTGATATCCCTTGCGCCTTGGTGTGCGTTATTATACATGGGCACGAGGCCAAGTGTATCAACCACCCAAGGCATGCGCATATCAAAGCAAGCGCGACTGCACACCCTAGAGTGGGTTATCTATTTTATAAAATGCCAAAATTGTTTTAGAAGGGGTGAAAGTGCATGTGTGTGGTCACACTCTGATATACTCACAGTCATGTGATGTGTTTCAACCAACCAGCAGAGATAATTTTTCCTACCCATTTTATAAATATATATATATATTTATGGTATGGGTTGTCAGAAAATCAGAGGGAAGCCCATTGTTCACTGGGGCAGAGAGAGGGAATCTGTGGTGCCCAGTTGAAAGGTATGGCAGTGGGGCTGTCACAGCGGTGGCAGGGCCTCTCAGTGGTGGCAGCACTGAGAAAGTTTTCCTAGTGTGGCACACTACTGAGGTTAGCCAGAAGAGACTGCATTGGGATCTCATCTTTATCAAACCTGCCATGCCCATGTCTGGGGCAGGCTCTGTGTTAGGTCTGTTTGAAATGCAGTGACAATGGTAACTGGAAGGAGGGAGCTATGTTCGCATTTTCTTGCATTTCCCTGTACTCGATTCTGGAAGAAGAGGTCACAGAAAGGAGTTAGTGATTTGGCAAGGTTTCAGGGTGGCCTCAGTATGGTCTATAAGGCAGCACAATCCCTGTGGTGGGTTGTATCGGGAAGGGGGAGTAATGCACTCCCTCAGTCTGTTTCTTAGGTCCTGTGTTATCCTTCCCATTATCTGGACTTGTTACCAGCTCTTGAAGACATCAGTGTGGAGCTTGCACCTGGCTAGTGTCTGGCTGTTCAATTGTAACTAGCTCAATGCTATTTTTATCTCCTGTGTGTGCTTTCCAGCCTGTTAGAACCCTCCGCTCCATGGAGCTGTGCACTTTAAATAGAGAATAAAGTATGGGTCTGGGTGTGTGTAAATTTGAGTTTACACACACCCAGACCAATATTTTATTTTATAAAATTGCTGGGATTTCCTTTTTTGCCACAGCAAGTATATAAAATAAAAAAGATGTTCTTGTGCGACCACAGTCTGCTTAGGTGTGAGCACGTGCTGTATGGTCAGTCGGTCGCTTTGGTTTACATTTTTTTTAAATTCAGCTTTGTGTGGAGCCAACATTTTGAGGGTATTTCCCCCATTTCGATTACTTTCTGCCTGCGGCACTAACTGCAGAGTTTGAGTAGCGGTCCAGGGGGAAAAGAGATGAGGCGGACCATGGCTAGGAGGAAGAGCGTCAGAGGTGGGGGCACCTGCGCAGTGCGAGAGAAATTGGGTGCGTGTTCATCGTTATAAATTATCCTTTATAATGGCGAATTACGCCACGGTTTCCCTATTGGAAAAAGGAAGTCCTGGTAATTATAATTACTTTATTCATTATTAGCAGGGTGGATACTCCCAAAGGGGTGGAGAACATGAGTAGGGACCTGGGGAAGCTTGAGAAATGGTCTGCAGAGTGGCAATTGAGGTTTAATTCAAAAAAGTGCAAAATTATGCACCTGGGACACAGTAACCTTGGGGAAAGCTACAGGATTGGAGGGGAGTTGTTGACAGTCACCAAAGAGGAAAGAGACCGGGGGGGTTACTATTTCAGATGACCTGAAAATGTCAAAGCAGAGCACAAAGGCAGCAGGGAGGGCCAGTGGCATGCTGGGATGCATAGCAAGGGATATCACCAGCAGAAGGCGGGAGGTAGTGATGCCGTTATACAGAATCATGGTCAGACCTCACATGCAGTACTGTGTGCAGTTCTGGAGGCTGCCCCTTCAAAATGACATTAACCTCTGGAGGCGGTCCAGAGAAGGGCGACTAAGATAGTACAGTACAGGGCTTGCACCACAAGACTTATGAGGAGAGATTAAGGGACCTCAATATGTACTCGATGAAGGAGAGAAGGGAGAGAGGGGACATGATAGAAACATTCAAGTACCTCAGGGGCATAAACAGGGTTCCGGGGGGGGGGGTTCTTCCAGTACAGGAGGAGTATAAGAACTAGGGGGCATGACATGAAATTGGAAGGTGGCAGGTTAAGTGGGAATGTGAGGAAGTTTTTCTTCATGGACAGGGTGGTGGACGCATGGAATGGTCTGCCACAGGAGGTGGTGGGAGCAAGCACTGTAGTTGGATTTAAACATGCATGGGACAGGCATAGGGGAACCATAGAGGTTAATCGGGGGGAGGGTCAAAAGCTGTACTCAAGTACAGGACTTACAGGCAAACTGGATGGGCTTAGTGGCCATTATCTGCCTAAACTTTTTGTGTTTGTATGTTTCTATCTTGCTATAAAATGAAAAGCAACTGATTAAATGTTTCTTATTGTTCTTTTAATCTGAGTGTCCTGGGATTATTTCCTGTGAATTAATCATATTTGCTCCTCCTAAGAAGTGGCTTCTGCCCACCCGGCCCTTGCCGGAAGTGTAGCTGCTTGTGACTGGTTGAAAATCAGTGAGGCCATGTTGCTGAAGACCTGCAAGCAAGGTAAGGCCTCTCTTATCTAAGCTAAAGACGGAGACTCCTGGAGGTTCTGATTTGTACCCCTCTCTCCCATATTTTCATCATCAGGACCCCTAGACAGTGGGAAGGGAGGGAGGTGGGTGTTGCAGTTATGCCCTTCCAGGGCCTCAGTTGGGGTTGCAAGAGGTTTCCGAACAAGATGAAGTAGAATCATGACCTGGTTGTTTTGGTTTTTGAGGTATTATCTGAACCCTTTTACCAAATCAGTGGTCAGTGTCAGTGGCTCAGTAGATAGCACACTCACCTCTGAGGCCGGGAGATCAGAGGGCTGTGGGTTCAGTTCCCACATCTGGCACTTGGGTTAATATCCCAGTACTGATACTGTAGTGCAGCATGAGAGGGGTGCTGCACTTCTGAGGTGCCGTCTTTCGGATGAGACGTTAAACTGAGGTCCCATCTGTCTGGATTGGTGGTAGTTCAGGTGGATGTTAAAGATCCCATGGCACTTATCGAAAAGAGTGGGGAATGTCCCCAGTGCCCTGGCCAAATTTCCCTCATTCACTAAAAATGCCACCAACAGCTAAATCTGGTTCAAGGTCAGTTGGCAGTCATCTGTACCCAGTCGTGCCTGAAAATAGGCAGGATTTGTCTAGTGCACTTACCCGGTCAACAAAAACTAAATAAATAAATAAATGAGATATGATGATGCATAGAAGATAAGGTAATAAAAGACACAGACACATTATGCTATATCATATCACAAGGCAATAAGGTGAGAAAGATCATGTTTGCTTGTACTGGTGATGTTCTTATATTATATAAACATGTATACATGATTAATGAAGATGAAATTAAAAAAAGAAATTCCCACCTTTGTTATTCCTGCCCATTTGCCTACTTTTAAGCATACTAGGGCTGTAGGGTATTAATGGGTATCCCCATGCATGCAGTCAGTATGTATGGGAGCTCCCTACTGACACAGAAGCATAGAAGTTGTTGGCAGAAAAGGACACCTTTGTCCACTTAGTCTGCCCTAAAATTCCCTACCTTCTGTGCTGCCACAGACCCTACTCGAGCTTTGGCTTACATCCCCCCGCCCTGTTATTAATGTTCCCTTGTGCCTGTTCCAGTTCCATGTCATAATAGCAATCACAAAACAGCGATCGCTATTATGGTGAGTGTATATCGCTGAAAAGCAAATCAGTGATATACACTTGCCGGTGACCTGACAAAAAAGTGCTTTTGCGGGGGAGGCTATGCTCCCCTGCACCCCTCTTCGCGGGGAGCTTTGCCCCCTGCACCCCCCTGATTTAAGATTATCAACTCCAGGGGTGTGCATGTTGGGGAGGGGGCACATTCTGGATAAAAAAAAAAGTCCTGCAGCCACAGGCAGCGGCAAGCATTCTACCCTCCTGATCCCAGCCCCGAACCCAGTACCTGCTGAGCCAGAGCTAGCCACCCACAACACCACACCACCACACCACATGTCTAGCTCAGTGGCAGCAGGCACACCAGTCTCCTAAAACCCCTTCCCAGTCCCTCCCCTTTCCCTTGCTATCCCCCCTTCCTGTCGCCCTTCCCTACACTCGCTTTCGCATAGGGTCGCTACCTTTGTAGGGTAGCCCATGGAGAAAGCGCTCAATATGAGTTGCCATTTTGACGATCAACCATATTCAGTCACTATCCTCACTGGATGCAGTCTGTCCCATGCATGTTTGAATTCTGTTACTTTTTTGGTACCCACCACTTCTGTTGGGAGTTTGTTCCAGACGTCCACCACTGTTTCCATGAAAAGTACTTCCTCGTGTAACCCCTCCCCAAATTGGGGCTTACCTTAAGTGTCTCCCAGGGCTCCACTATTTCCCACTGCCAGGTAGACATCCTGCAGAGATAATAAATCCGTGGGTGTTGGTGTCCTTTTATTGATCTGCGTGAGAATGCCATGATTTGTCTTGCGCTGTCCCTTTAAGTGCAAAAGCCAGTGAATACTGTAAATAGCCTATGCTGGGTCCGAATGTGCCTGAGCTCATGACCAGCCAAGCATTTCCCTAAGCAGCCCCACTCTGCTATCGCTAATAGAGCAGAGGGAGCCTTACATGGTACTGCAGTTATTTACTTTTAATTTGTTATTGTTTCTAAGATAAGGGCTATTGTTTCACCTGCCTTCTCTGCAGCATGCATTTCCCAATTGGAGCCACCATGTTTGGTCCGGGACTTCCCAGGTTTGGACCAATTGGGACTCAGGGGACCTCGAGGGGTCCTTAGCTCAGGTGACTTGTGGGAGAAACTGTGAACTCTAGTATTTGGTGCCTAAAGGAACCAATGGGAGCGTACGACTGTTACCGACAGCTCCCCTAGCCAACTAGATTGCAGGAAAAATGGTCTAGTCCAAGAACTGTTTTCAAACAGTGGAGCAGTGCAGCTTGAGCGTTCGAACAGAGAGGAGTGTCTAAGCTCTGTGGGGACCTATGCAGTATAGGTCTGCAATCGTCTCCTGAAGTCCTCTTCAATCCCAAGGGGGATCAAGTTTGAGAATACTGCCTTTCTGCAGGTTAAGATGGTTGCTCAGCAAGGCGCCTGAAATTGCAGCTGGGCAGAGAACTGAAAGAGAAAGAACAGAGAATCCAGTGTTTCTCTGGTTGAATGTGTTAAGGCCTGCTGTGGGAAAAGAGACTGAGAACCAGGGTCCCCAGTTTTGCCTAAAAAGGAGCCAGCCTCACGCAGCAACCAAGTTGCCTACTGGCTGGAGTTGTCACCAGCAGAAGAATTGAAGCCTTCCAGAGACAATTTCCTATATGTGGGCCCTTGCCAATCTGGCCCATGCCAGATGTATGGTCCAGGGACAGTTTTCCAGTGAGAGACCCATCCTGGGGATTCAGCCCCTGCACAGCAGATCAACACAGGTTGCGGCCACCTACTGGGAAAGGCCGTGAAGTGGAGGTGAGTCATGTCAGCCCAGTTTCCCCAAGCAAGGCAAATCCAAGCCAGTGGTCTTTATTTCGCCAGGCCTTCATCACTTCATTGGGAACTATGAGTAAACCCAGGGCAGCTCCCTGTAACAAATATGTTTGATTATGAATGGTACCACCTAATTGTATTCAGCCAGAGTGTTTAAGAGTGTCAACACACTAGGCCAACCGGCCACGTATACAAATAATTTAATCTGCTTTTACTGTTAATGTTGATTGTCTTTCCATCAAGGGCCCCAACAACAGTTGCATCACGGGCAACCCCGGGCACCGATTCTGGCCAGCCAGCATTACATTCTGGGTTCCCGGTAGTTGCGAGACTGTTTAACAAAGGGACCAAATTAATTGTGTGTTAAGTAACCTGGCACAATCCAGAACAGTAACCATTTGCTCAGATTTACACTGTCTTCTTGTTCACGTCCCCTTAATAAACCTGATTTACTGTCTTACGTTGAACCTAGCTGTGAGCATATTATTAATGCTTATTGCAAACTGTCTATTGAATACTGCTAATAATTATTGTTCATTCATAGGTATTTGGTCACAAGGTGGGATTGTGGGTGGTTATAGCTTCCCAGAGGGCTGTACCAGTCTAGATAGATACCTATGCAAACCGTACTCTGGGTGGAGGCACCAATCTATTGTGTTTATTGAAGGTAGGGGTACCCCGGTACTTGCTAATTTGGAACCCAGGCCCCTCAACCTGTTGTTAGGAAGACAGGCAGGGGTAGTAGCCTTTGGAGTAGTGCCGCCTAGGGGTTACAGCTTGGAGGCACTGCTGGGATTACTGCCCTCTAGTGGCCAAACAAAAATGCAATTGTATTTTGTACAAAAAGTTGGTATTAAAATGGAGACTGTTACTGACCTTAGTGCTGAAATTTCTGCTATTAAAATACCTGTGCAATACTTGCTTGATTGGTGTGAGGCAGAGGAGGTTGACCCCCAAAAGGCCCTATTGATACTGGACCTTCCCTTGGGCACTAACAAAACCACAACTGAGGGAACTTTAAGTAAAGTTAAGAGCCTGGGTAAAGCTGTGGTGAAGGCCCGCCAAATCGACCAGGCTACCCAAAGTTTAATGGCCCTAGTGCAGTGTAGCCTTTCAATAGATCTCTCAGGAGTGTCATGTGAAGTTGTGTCCTATGATCCCTGGGTACTGGGGAGGGTCATACATATGTACAGTGAGATGTCTGAATCTAAAGAGACCCCCAAAACTGAAGGGGTCAAAGACAAGCTCACCAGACTGTTACAGGCAGGGGGCCAAACCCCTGGGGACTTGAAAAAGGTTGTTTGAAACCCCTCAAGGTACCCCTTCCCTGGGATCTGCTTCTACTTCTGTAGTTGCCTCTTCACCAGCACCAGCTTCTGCATCTGCACCGGCCCCAGTGCTGGCCCCTGTACCTGTACCAACTCCTATGTCTGCCCCAGTGTGGGCACCCGTGTCTACTCCTGTTTATATGCACTCAGATAGTCACGACTCTTACCGCAGGCTATGAATGTTCTTTGGTGCCATTCCCACACCCCAGGAGGAAGATGACTTAGAGACTTGGTTAGACTATGCATCCCCCCAGTCCAAGAGTGGCAGTGTACGGAAGCGGAAAAGAGGAAAAGGATAAGTGAAAGCCTTTGAGGCCCAGCTTTGGACACTATTCGCTCCGTGTGAGTTGGCAACCCAGAGTCCTCTGCCCAAGATTTTTTGACTGCTTTGGAAGATGTATTTTGGAGCCCTGATTCAGGTGAGGACCTTCTATGGAGGTTCAAGACAACCCAACAATATTCGGGAGCACCCTTGTCTGTGTATATACACCACCTTGAAAAAACTCTACAAACATGCGTCAGAAGTAGGGGAGATTGAGCAAAGAGGGATGCAATGGGGTCCTGCCCACGCTTCTGTGGCTTTCACCCAAGTCACTGATAATGTGTCCTCAGTTGAAACGCAAGAGCTGAAAACAGGTGTGCCCACTAAGACTGTCACTAGTAAAAATCAAGATACCCGTCAGAACATGTCTGTCATGGGCATGGGAGTGCACGCCCAGGCACCCCCTGTAGAAAGCGGGCTGGAAAATCAAATAAGTGAATTGTCTGCCATGGTGAAAGAATTGATGGGGCATAGAGTGCAGATGCAGCAGGGACCATCTGGCTATTAGTATTCCTGCTAAAGCTTCAAATATGAGTGCTACCTGGCCCCCTAACAGTGAATGGAGACCAGCCTCTAAGGTAATGTCACAGGTAAAACAGACCAGAAAAGGTATATTTTGCTACAAATGTGGAAAGGATGGTCACCAAAAGAGGGAATGCCAATCCCGAGAGGATCCAGTCAGAGTGAGAGATAGGCTGCTTGCAGAAAAGCACCTGAGGCAAAGTACTTCTAGTAACGCGCTGCCCTCACCTTGACACAAGTCTTATGTGGCAAGGTCCTTCTTTTCCATTCCTACAAATAATGCTTTTCAGATACTGCAGTGTTGCCAAATAAGTGACACAGAGAGGAAGATGATGAAGTGTCCCTGGATATGCTCGACTTTGGAGAGTCTCCCATCTCCAGTGAGTGGAAAGACAGAATCAGCTGCAAGCTGGCACAGCAGAGCAAAGTATTTTTATTGAAAGAATGGGATGTTGGATGCATTACTGGCACTGAACACCACATCAGGCTCCATGACGAGAGGCCATTCTGAGAAAGATCACGCCGATTAGCACCTACGAACATTGGTGATGTCAGACGCCATCTTCAGGAAATCCTAGCAGCTGGAATCATCCAGGAATCACGCAGCCCTTATGCATCCCTGATTGTGGTTGTCCAGAAAAAGAACAGCTTGGTGAGGATGTGTGTGGATTACAGGACACTTAATAGAAGAAACATACCTGATTAGTACACAATGCCTTGCATCCAGGATGCCCTTGATTGCCTTAACGGAAGTCAGTGGTTTTCCGTTTTGGACCTCAGAAGCAGGTATTATCAAATCCCGATGGCACCAGACTATAGAGAGAAAACTGCATTTATCTGTTCTCTGGGCTTCTACGAATTCTTGCGCATGCCCCAAGGCATATCTGGAGCGCCTGCCACTTTCCAACGATTAATGGAACATGCTGTAGGAGACATGAACCTCCTTGAATGGCTTGTCTACTTGGATGATGTCATTGTGTTTGGTAAAATACTTGAAGAGCATGATATTTGTCTGTAAAGTCCAGGACAGATTGGAAGAATTTGGGCTGAAACTATCAATTGACAAGAGCTGGTTTTTCCTAAGCTCTGTAAAATGCATAGGCCACATCATGTGTTCTGAAGGCATCCAGATGGACTCCAGCAAAGCAGAGGCTTTAACCACTTGGCCGAGGCCCAACAACCTTAAAGAACTCCAGAGATTTCTATGGTTTTGTGGATGTTATCAACACTTTGTCAAAGACTACTCAAAGGTAGTTCAGCCACTGCTAAACCTGACACAAGGGTATCCTCCTACAAATCAAAGGTTCAAAAGGGGAACTATGAAGGAAAAAAATAAGGTCTACTTTAAACCTAATGAATCCTTTGGGTCGAGATGGACTTCAGATTGTGACGCAGCATTCCAAGAAATTATCTACCAGCTAACACATGCACCAATACTTGCATATGCTGATCCATCCAAGTCGTATGTACTTCACACAGATGCCAGCCTGAGTGGCCTTGGAGCTGTACTTTATCAAGAGTATGAGGAAGGACTGCGCTCCATGGCATTTGCAAGCAGAAGCCTCACACCATTGGAAAAGAACTATCCAGTTCACAAATTAGAATTTCTCGCTTTAAAGTGGGCCATAGTCGACCAGTTTCATGAATATTTATATGGTGCTAAAATCCTGGTCAAGACATACAATAACCTTCTCACATATGTCCAAACATCTGCCAAGTTGGATGCACTGGACACAGGTGGCTCTCTGCTCTATCAACATATGATTATTCAATGGAATACCATCCAGGCCTAACCATACCGATGCTGATGCTCTCTCCAGAAGGCCTGCTTCAAATCAAGAGTGGGTGAGAATAGCAGAACAATCCTACCCAGTAGTTGTGAGACTGTTTAACAAAGGGACTAAATTAATTGTGTGTTAAGTAACCTGGCACAATCCAGAACAGTAATCATTTGCTCAGATTTACGCCCCCTCCTTGTTCACGTCCCCTTAAGAAACCTGATTTACTGTGTTACTTTGAACCTAGCTGTGAGCATATTATTAATGCTTATTGCAAACTGTCTCTTGAATACTGCTAATAGTTATTGTTCATTCATAGGTACTTGGTCACTAGGTGGGATTGTGAGTGGTTATAGCTTCCCAGAGGGCTGTACCAGTCTAGATAGATACCCAAGCAAACCATACTCTGGGTGGAGGCACCGATCCATTATGTTTACTGAAGGTAGTGGTACCACAGTACTTGCTAATTTGGGACCCAGGCCACTCAACCTGTTGTTAGGAAGACAGGCAGGGTAGTAGCCCTTGGAGTAGCGCCACCTAGGGATTACACTCACATCCCCTCATAGCTCCCGCCAGGTTCAAATCATGGCTTCTTGTCCTTGAGCATCCCTTTCTATGTAAAATGCTACCCTCCTGTACCTTATTAATACCCTTGAGGTATGTGAATGTTTCTATCATGTCTCCCCGTTCCCCTTCTATCCTCTAGTGAGTACATATTTAAATCCTTTAGTCTTTCCTTGTAGGACTTCTGCTGCAGTCCCTGCACTATTTTGGTTGGCCTTCTCTGTACTGCCTCTACCCTATCTTTGTCTTTCCTGAGTTGGGACCTCCAGAACTAGACACAGTACTCCAGGTGTGGCCTCACCATTGTTCTATATATGGGGTACCACCACCTGTGTCTTTCTACTGGTGATACCCCTCCCTATGCACCCCAGCATTCTACTAGCCCTACCTGCTGCCTTATCACACTGCTTTGCTACCTTCAGGTCATCAGATATGATGACACCTAGATCCCTTTCCTGTTTTGTTGCTGACACCTCCTCCCCTCCCAATTGATACGTTGTCCCTGGGTTCCTGTGCCCCATGTGCATAATTTTGCACTTTTTGGCATTGAATCCTAGTTGCCATACCCTTGACCATTCTTCCAGCCTTTTCAGGTCTTCCCCCATGTTTTCTATCCCCCCCCCCCCCAGTGTGTCCACTCTGTTGTAGATTTTTGTATCATCTGCGTACAGGAATACTTTCCCTTCCAGACCTTCTGCAATGTCGCTAATGAAGATATTGAAGAGGACTGGTCCCAGAACTGACCCCGTGGCACCCCACTGGTTACTGTGCCTGCTTTCAAGTGAACCAGATTCACCACTACCCTCTGGCTTGTTTTACTCAGCCAACTTTGTACCCATTTTACTACCTTTGGACCCACTCCCAGGCTGCCCAGCTTGTTTACCAGATGTCTGTGTGGGACAGTGTCGAAGGCCTTACTGAAATCTAAGTAGGCCGCATCCAGCCCTTCCCTGATCCACCTCCGTGGTCACCCAGTTGAAGAATTCAATCAGGTTTGTCTGGCAAGATCTCCCCCTTGTGAACCCATGCTGCCTTGGACCCAGGTTGAGTTTTACCACAGATTCTTTAATCAGTGTTTGCTCACAGCCTGCTTCCGCCAGAGCTGTAACTGTTTTGTTCCCCACATACACTGGTATTGTATATGGGTTTTTGTGTGTGTGTAGGTGGTAGCTTTGAATTCCACAAAATTACAATCCATGTGGTCACAAAATATACTAATACGCCCCACTTTATGATGACAAAAACATACAGGACTCGATTTTCAAAGCTCCTGGCACGGTGAAAGGGGCTTGCACCACAAAGAATGGCACAAAGTGCCGCTTGCACCAAAAGATGTGTCTGGAGTGAATCACAAATGCAGCCACATTAACTGTAGGCTGCATGCACCAAAGGGGGCTTGCACCATCCATATGCCACAAAATGGCCTATGGCATGGTGCTAGGGGGCATGCGGCAAATGCACGCTGCCACATCCCCTAAATCGGAATTCTCAAACCCTCCCAGAGAGGCAAAAATTCTAAGTACTGTTAGACTAGCCAGGGCTGATCTAGGGTTAGAAATTCACCCTCTGAGAGGGTTTGACCACCTCAGTCTGAACCCTCCTCATCATGTACTGCACCCCCAGCCTGATGTGCTCATATCATGCAATGTGTATAAAATCATTCCCCTGGTGATGTAGCAGGCCCCAGCCCAGATTCCCTTATTATTACACTAATCAGTCCCTGGTGGTCTAATGGACCCCCCAAGCCCCTTATTATTAAACTAATCAGTCCCTGGTGGCCTAGTGGACCCCCCTCCCAATCCCAATGTGCCCGTAAAGTAAAATGTGAATATAAATGATTCCCTGGTGATCTAGCAGCCCCACCAACCCCAATCTGCCCATAAATTAAATATTATAATCTTTTCCTGGTGATCTAGTGGACCCCCACCCTGGCAGGTAGTGCCCTCCACCCTGCTCCCCCACCCTGAATCCCAATCTGGCGACTGGCACAGCCCTATCCTCACCACCACAGCTGGCTGCTGACTGAACTGTCCCTGACAGCATACTGTATACAGTATGCACTCATTGATTGACAGCTCACTCTGAGCTGTCAGTCAATGAGCACGTACTCTATACAGTGTGCGCTCAGTGATAGCTCAGTCGGTGGCCAGCTGTGGTAGTGAGAGGAGGGCTGTACCCAACGATGGCTCGAGGTTTGGGATGGGGGAGTGGGGTGATGGGCACTACCTGCCGGGGTGGGGAGGTGGGGGTCCATTAGACCACCAGGGACATATTGTAGCAACATTTTAATATATGGGCAGATTGGGGCTGGGGGTGGGTCTGCTAGATCACCAGGGAATGATTTCTATTTACATTTTACTTTACGGGCACATCGGGAATAGGGAGGAGGGATCCACTAGCTCACCAAGGACTGATTAGTTTAATAATAAGGGGATTGGGGCTTGGTGGGGTCCGCTAGACCACCAGGGACATCCTGGAGTGGCACAGGGCTGCCCCGCAGCTTGCAGCAACCACTTCAGATTCGCTGTCTGTTTGGCGCATGGCCATGGTTGCCTCAAGCTGTGGAACTTTGCCGTCAGGACCCTGCCTGATAGAGAATTGGGTGCAGGGTCCCTGGAGCACTGGGTTTTGATTCAAACTGCCTGTTGCCACCGCTTACATCAATCTAAGGGCCCTTTGAGAATCGAGCCCACAATGTTACCATCAGGTCTATAATCTGTGCCCCCCCCCCCCGCCAAATTGGGTCACCAGAGAGCAGGATCTTAGGACTGAGGAAATTACACCAGGCCCAGGGGTTGTACCTTCTTGAAGTGGAGGGGTAAGCAATATTTCACCACTTGACCGCTTACACATACAGCATGTTTGTTCCCATCCCCCAAAAATCCTTTCTCCCTTCTTCTGTGGGAATCAGTTCTATGTGATAACGGTGATCACGGCATAGCGACTGCTGTTAGGGCGAGTGTACATCGATGAAGATGAATTTTGGTGATGCATGCTCGCGGCGAATGGTAAGAGGGTGCCGAGATCTATGGGTTTCCTTTTCATGGGAGGCTGCTCTCTAGCACCCTCCTACTAAAGGATTCTCAGCTCCAAGGGATGGCATGTCGGGGAGTGAAATACTTAAAAAGAAAGCCACTTGCCGCAAAAAGAACTGTGCCATGCTGGACCCAAATCTTGTACCTCCCAACCAACCACCCTCCCACCACGCTAGGAGACCAGCTCAGCAGCTGCCCACAACACCCCCTCCACATACCTTCCCTCCCCTTCCTCCCCCTGCGTATATGCACATACTTTCCATTGCCCTACCTCGCCCACCCAGGTATCCAGTTGCTACCCTGCCAGGTAGCCCTGAACACAAGCACTGCAATTGAGTCACCATTTTTGTAAGCGCTCAATTGTGGTCACCTTGTTCACTGGATACAGTGGGAATCTTCTCCTCGGTCATCACCTGAGGTTCATTGTGGTTCCGCTCTTCTTAGTAATCTCTGGTGTTTCAGCTTCCAGGTAACATTCCATTATTTTCACTGCTGTATCCAAAGACCTGGTAGAGGTTTTGCCAATCAACTTGATCAAATGCTTTTTCAGCATCCGTACTTATAATAATAGCAGGAGCCTTATGTGTAGAAAGGTGATCAATAATCTGTAGTGTCCTACAGACACTGTCCTGGGCCTGTCTTCCTGCAACAAATCATATTTGATCCAAACCTGTCAGGCCCAGGACAAAGCCTTCAAGGCGGCAGGTTAAAATGGTCATAAAAAACTTGCAGTCTACATTAAGAAATGAAATATGGCAATAGCATGGGCAGAGGTTTGGGTCCTTACCAGGCTTGGGAAGCACAGATACAGTGGCATAATTCCAAGATGGAGCTAAGCCCCCCCCCGTCTTCTATGGCCACCTGATATGCAGCCCACAGAAGAGGTATCATGGTGCCCTTGAAATGCTTATAAAATTCTGAAGGGAGACCATCAGAAACTGGACATTTACCAGTTTTGCTCCATTCTATTTGCTTTAGAATTTCTGATGCACTGATTGGGGCTGTTAAAGTGTCATTATGATCTTGTGTGTCTTGAGTGAGTTGCAGTTGGTCGAGAAACTCATCTATAACTGCAGGGGTAATCCCCTGTCTAGCTGCGTATAAGGTGGAATAATAGCCATGAATTGCCTCTGAGACTTCTTGTGTCCTTTCCATTCTGTGCTGTAGGCCTTGGTGGAGGACTTTAGAAATATGTGCCCTTGTACACTGAGTATGGAGACGACAAGCCAGAAGCTTTAATGCTTGTGGTCCCTTTCGTAATACCTTTGTCTTAAATATTTCAAGTTCTGCTCCACCCTATCTCCTTTAACTGACTCGGTTCCCACTTGAGCTGTGTCAGTTCTCTATCTCTCTGTCACACCTAGTATGTTGCAACATTCAAGTTCCTGAATTTTAGATTCTAAACTCTTTTGTTGCTCATACTTTGAGGCTGGGATCCAAACTATCTGTACTGGTGATGCCATCTCCCCTCCTCTTCCTAGCAGCTCTGTCTTTGGCCTTATCCTATTATCAATTTTCCTAAACAACCTCCCCCTCTCCTGCTCCTCTGCCATCATTCACACGTACACAGATGACACGGTTCTTTACACCTGTTTCCTCTGCCTCTGGCCTCACAACTGGACTCCATTTGGACTTCAACAACACCTAGCATTGTTTTTTGGGTAAATCAGCACTCCCTCAATGCAAAAAAAAAATATGGTCACTATGACCTTTGGCACTAGGCAGAGGCTTGCCAAGTTCTCCCCTCCCCTCTTTCCAGACCCTTAATGGAGTTGTGATTGAGGATGTCTCCTCCTTTAAATACCTTGGGGTATGGTTGGGCTGTCACCTTGATTTCTCCGCTCATGTGGATGTCATCCACCAGAAGCTGCACCCTGAACTTGGGGCACTTTACAGGAACAAAGCAAGTATCCCGCTTCCTGCCTATAGAGAAACTGTTATGATTCTTCCTATATTCATTTATGGTGACAGTGTTTAAAGTGCCACTCCCAAGTCTGCCCTTCGCAGCCTGGATCCTCTCTTTCACTCTTTCTGCTGCTTTGCCCTGGATTGCCCGCTAGAATCCACCACTGCTCCTTGTATTTCCTCCTCTCCATGTCCTCCCTTGATGTTAAACACCTCGCTCATTTTTCCACCTTCGTCTCCAAATTCTGCCTTGGCTTCCTCCCCATACCTGTCCTCCCTCTTCTCCTCACCTCCCCTTATCATCCTACTCTCTTTGCAGCTCTGGCTCCTACACTCTCATCCTCCCCTGCAAAATCCTCTGCTGGTTAAGCAGTTTTCTCTTTCCGCTTCCCCAGACTTTGGAGTACCCTCCCCATTGCTTTTCACAATGCTCCCTCTTCCTTATTACTCAAATCCCACCTCAGCAAATTCACTACTCACTCCTGCAGTTGTCACATTTCCCAGGCTAGTCTCACCCACCACCTCCCAAATCAGTCCCCACACTGCCCTATTTATTGGTTCCCTCTCCCCCGTGGACGTCTTTCCCTTGTACACAATACCTCCTTTCCCTCACACATTTTACTGCCAGTTGCATTTTACTGAACTGCAGCTATTTGATATGCCATTGATATGTTGTGTTTTGCAGTATTTGAATACTGCACTACCTCTTAATTGTCTACCATGTACTTTGGATTATTGTTTTTTATAATTGTAACATTATTGGTGTAATTTATTGCTACACTCGCTTCTTCCTCTTCTCCCTTGGGCACATCTGGAAATGAAATATTATGGCTCAGTATGTTTTTCCTGATGAAACTCTTGAGCTAAATAAATAAGTCAATAAAATGTCCTTCCTGATTTTCATGTTTTTTTTAATAATGAGCAGTTTTGAAACTCAGTGACATCAGTTCAGCAGAAGCTCCCAGTACATATTTCAGTGCTGGGCTTCCACTCAACTGATGTCACCGGGTTCCAGAACTAATCAGTAATTATATAGATAACAGCCAATACCAGACTGTGATGTAATAGGGCAGCAATCTAATGAGTTCTGTGCATAATCTCTATAGGATTATGATGCCACCTAACGTATGTAGAAGATTACCGACACCCGTTCATCCCCATTGGGTAGTGGTAGTTATGCATAAAGTATTTTTAAATGTTCCGGAGGTCAGTGCAGTCAACAAAGAGGGAAAAAAGACTGCCTTTTTCGACCAGCATGAGTCTAATGGTGATGTCATACAAAAACTGCAACATCTCCAGCTTTTTTTTTAAATCCTCCCAGGTGCATGCCTCCATGACATGACAAGAAGGAAAAAAATAGACGCTGCACACAGGTAAGCAGAAAAACTTGCTGACACATTCAAGTGATAAATACAGGGATGTAATCCTAATGATTCTAACCCTGTATTTATGTTCCAAATATATTATAACAATGAATTTTATGTAAGAGAAAAAAAACATGAAATTGCAAAGTGAAAAAAAGAAAAAATACAGTAGGGATATTAATTATGCTACCCACATACCCCAATTTCCAATTATGTTGATAACATGTAAAAACAGTTTTATGCTTCCTTTAAGGCCTTCTCTAATTTTTCCAAAAACACAAGAAATGCTGACAGGAAATCATTTCTTTAATGGAATTTTCTGATGGGCAGCTGGCCCAGGGGCTCTAAGTGAAACAACAAGTACAGTAGTGGCCACTCTTTCTGCTATCAAAACAAGCAGGGAAAACCTTCTTATGGCGCACATCTTTTATTTAATTTTCTGTCTCTTTAAGTTTGCCCACTTTTGGTGTGTTGTTATTCTTTCTCACTTTGCCCTGTCTGTGCCATTTTCAAGGCTGAAGATCCTTGCCTCGGCATCTTCTTCATGCCTCTAGACAGCTATTATTTCTTTCTTAATGTCCTTAAGCCCCGTGAGCTCCATTCTATGGGGGAGCCTGAGAAGTCTGCCAAATTGCTCCATTACTGTCACTGAACTGTCACAATCTTCTTAGCCAAGTGGACAGCTGGAATTATGCTGTTTCACAAGCTGACAGGGCAGCAAGGCAGCTTTATTATTTATTTTTTTTTTTTGCATTGCTAGGTTGATCCACAACTGCCATGTCAGCAGCACAGTAACTCATTATTGCACGCTCCATCAAAAAAAACAAAACACAGGGGACAGCAACAGATTTATGGTTTCAATTCCTGGGGCCTTTAAGTTGTAAATAGTGTTGCATCTGCTGCATCTCAACTTGTACCTTTTGTACTGCTCTTAGTTGCTACATGTGTTATTCTGTTGTGTACATACTGTACAAAACTATCCCTTACATGACCTGTAAGCTGTTTTAATCCATATCATGTCTTATGTATTTAAATCTGTAATTCCTGTACTCTCCTGGGTCGTACCTGAAAATAGTCAATTGTCTTGTCTAGTGTACTTACCTGGTCAACAAAAGCTAAATAAATAAAAAGACACCCTTTAATGCTGCGGTGCTTGCTTTGCATCTGTTTTATTTACAAGCAGCCACAGACCGATAGATACATCATGGGAACTTAATATACACTATTATATGTGATTTTGTTTTTACTGGTAACATGTACTAGCATTCAAAATTATGTTTACAGAAAAAAAAGAAACACGTTAATCCAAGTTGTCACTCAACTGTGGAATGTAAGCAACAAGACATGACAAGGTATTGGTGGTGGTGCCATGAACACACACCCAGGGACAAAGGCTGCAAGCCAAGTGTCCTTATGCTCCTGGGCGTGCATTCATGGCACTACTACCAACACACTGGAGCATCTTACTGTGCTTATAAAATTACAGTAGTAAAAAATAATACATATGAAACTGTCATGTTATTGAATTTATTTGTTGACTTTCTTGACCTGTTATAATGAGAAAGAAAATAGTCTCCAAACTTGGTGGGGGGCTGGCATACCTCTCAACCTTTTGTCCTCAAATGTGGAACATTGCCTCTCAAAATGTGGAACAAATGAGCAAAATGTGGAACACTTAATCAAATCTTTACCTAGGAGGCTCAAAACACTGTTAAAAGGTTTGCATTTATGTTCAGAAAGTCTGTTATTAATTGAATTATATATTTTTTGCATCATTTACTATAGATTTTTGCTTTAAAATGTTACTACTGAATGTGGAACAAGTGTTCACAATGTGGAACAGGGAGCTTTTGTGAAGTAAAATGAGGAACATCCCTCGTAATGTGGTACAGTTGAGAGGTATGGGGGGCTGGTCTTCTAGTAGCAGAGATTACAGCCTCAGGTTGCAAATTGTTAAAGCAATGCCTGTTTGGTTTTTATGAAGCTGAAATTCTAGTTGGTAGAGTGATGTGTTAATTCAGTGGGATGGGCGGTGCCGGAACTTCTATTACGTGTTGTTAGAAGTGTGATTAAGCATGACTAGTAGACCAGCAAATGCAGCATTTTCCCCTTTCAATAATGTGCATTTATCACTGCTGCACCTTTGCTGATGTCTCATGCCTGCAATATTCTGATGCTGTCACTGTAGTCATTAACTTGAATTTTTTCTAGCCCTGAACCTTTATGAAATGTTTTTTTCCAGTATTATGTACTTCTTTATGGATTGAACTCCTTTGTACTGTACAATTAGAAATGTATCCAGGGGCCACCCAAAGACCCAGCAGAAGTGAGTCATGTGCCTGTGCTGGCAACAGGGGCTCAGAAATAGACGTGGGGAGCTGGGACAGGGCGCAGCCAGGACTGTGGAGTACTGCAGAGGCAGTGAGAACCATCAGCGCAGCACCCCCTGCCCTTATGACAGCTATAGGAGCCTGTTCCCTCATGCGAGGTTGCATATAAACATATAGCTCTTTGTTAGACAAGGTTGACAAAAGCTTATACCCAACATTGGGGTGGTAGGTGGGAGTGATGTGAGGGAAAACCAAAAAAAATTCCAAGTCATAGACCATCAGAGTGACAGTCACTGGCTCTTTCAGGCTATGCTCCATGTGAATCTCAATTGGTCTGGCAGCGGAGGGAGTGCCTAATGCGGCTGGGAGCATCCCAGGAATAGAACCTGACGGGGTACCAAGAAGATGATCCTAGGAGCAAAAAACGCTTATTTAAAAAAGAAAGAAATGTGTTCATGCCTGAAAAATGTCAGCAAACATTAGAAGTATACCCTGAGTAGGATTTCTGAATGCAGATACAGAGCCCACAGATGCAGGTGTGGCCACAGACTTAGGCGCTTGTGGTGCACCTAGTTTTTTTGCTGCACCTGTGTCAGATTTTGCAACAGTCTGGCACATTTGCAACACCTTGACATGCTTTGCAGCACCTTGTGCCTTGATGCAAGCCACCCAAAAATGCGTAATAGCAGACTCCAATTTTTTTTTAATCAAGGTTTTTATCCTCCTACACAGACTGAGTGGCTGCTCAGTCCTGTCCTGGAGCCAGCTGCCTCTTTCCTTCTGTGGGGTTGCTTCCCCCCACGGATTTTCTCCCAATGGGGGGGCAGGAGGGAAGGGCTGTCCTCAGCCCCCAAATTCTCACATCCAGATTCCCCTTCTGCACTGCAGCAGCAGGGCAAAAGTTCTTATTAATACGGATGCACGTATTGTATATTGTAATTGGTCATGTGTCTTTCATTAACTGATATTTCTATATCGTATTTAAATTTTCTATGATGTGAAACTGGTATGTGTGTGTATTTATTTATTTAGTTTTTGTTGATTGGGTAAGTGCATATGACAAAAACATTGCCTATTTTCAGACACAACCCGGGAGGTTACAGAGCTGTAGGACAATATTAGTACAACAAGTCAGCAGAAAATGATAAAGTTTACAGGAAAGATGGGTTACAAAGCATAACTAACATACTGAGCATTGTAAGATACAATGAGTACAAGTAAAGACTGGTGAAACAAGAGATAACTAACAACTGTAGTTGTTCAGCCTGTAGGTTCAGAGGTAGAGGACACATATTACAGTGAAAAATAATAAAGGAGTTTGAAGCCAGTGTAAACAAAAGACAGTGAGAACAAACAAAACAAACAGCAGTGGGCATCTGCTGCAAGAGCAGATATCAGAGTTGCTTAAGAACTTGTGAAGTGCATTTTTGAAACAGTAGTGGGACTGAATGACTTGGAGGTGAGGTGGAAGGGCATTCCAAACTTTAGGGGCAAGGAGGCAAAGGCTTGCTTACCTATTTCTGTGTAGTATCTAGATACAGCTTGGAGTGATTGGCCACAGGAACACAAGGGAAAGGACTGGTCCTGGGGAGTTAATAAGGTAGCCAGAGCTGCGGATTTGGAGGACCTGATGATGTTCTCAGCCATGCAGTCAAGTGCAAATGGACAATGAGAGGGAGGGGATAGTCAGATTCCCCGGGAAATTACAAGCCTGGCAGCAGGGGTGAGGGTATATTTTATTTTATAGGCCAGCCCAGGATTGGTATTCACTTACTTACATATGTGCTGATTGAAATCAAGGGCAGGGTCCAGGGTAAGACCAAGGTATTTGAATCAGTTGGTAGTAGAGAGGAGGGAGCCATCGGAGCCGTGACTGTCCAGGCCATTGGATTGTAGGGATGCCATTGCAAATGAGCTTTGGTTTGATGACTTAACCCTAAATAAACTTGAACTTGAGGGCGGGCCAGTCCCCCTTTCAATTTTCATCTTAAGTTTTTCGCCTGTCTCAGAGCTGTGGCAAACTCATAGGGCGCGTGCGCTCTGGAACCACCAGCTTCTTCCACCCACACTGACTACTGTCAGCCTCCCTCACATTGGCACTACCACCAGGCCTCCACCTGGTGGCAGCCATGAGCCAGGGCATCTCTTTACCACAGCCCAAGAGAGGAGACCGGCCATGAAGCCACTCAATCCTCCCCCAGACCTCCCCCTGCTGAGCCCTGGCAACCGGAGTTTGTTCCTGAACTTGTGTCACCAGCATGGCAAGAGGTGAGACACTGCCAATACCTCTGCCCTCTATGCCACTGGGCCAGCTCTGCAGACCTGAAATCTGACATAGGCTAGTTCACAGAAATGCCATCCACAGAAACATAGAAGTTGCGGCAGATAAGGACCAAAAAATCCAAAATTCTGCAGTCTCTGGGTACCCCCAGACAGTCCCACGGGAAACGTACATTGTATTGTGTTTTCTGCTGCCACCCTGATGTAAATAAGCAAACAGAGAGTTCCCTGTACCAGAGTGAAGATATGGGGTGCAATAAGTACACTGTGGACAGCACTTGTTTCAAAATTGTAAAACAGCATTAGCCTTATTCTAAACAGCCTGCAATCTCGACATTTCACCTACTAAAGTAGGCTAAACATATATGTGTCTCATAAAATAAGATTTTTTGTATGTATATGCTTTGCAGGTTACAAAAATGGTCATGTTGGAAGAAAGAGCTATGTCATTTTTAGAGCAAGCATGAAATTATACCATATTAAGTGAGTAGCACCACAGTACTATAGCAAATGAATATGAAAATATATAAGGTGGACAGCCATACTGATTTGCATATTTATGTATTAGGAAATAAAAGGCATCTCCTGATGAAGCCTACTTTTGTAGGTGAAACGTCGCGATTGTGGGCTGTTTGGAATAAGAAAAAAGCTGTTTTACAATTTTAAAACAAATGCTGTCCACAGTGTACTTATTGTGCCCCCTACCTTCACTCTGGTACAGAGAACTCTCCATTGGCAGATAAGGACCGCAAAGCCCATCCAGTCTGCCCATTTTTTCTACCTTATGAATGTCCCATAGGCCTGTACTCTGTCAATGGCCTATCTATTCATACTCATCTGTACCGCTCCCTTATGCCTATCCCATGCCTGTCTGAAGCCATGCATTGTATTCATATCCACCACTTTCTGAGGTAGGCTTTTCCATGCCTCCACCACCCTTCCTGTGAAAAAGAACTTCCTCACATTACCCCTTAACTGGCCTCTCTCTAATCTCATGCTGTGTTCTCTTGTTCTGCTATTTTTCTTATATTGAAACATGTTAGACTCTTTCACCTTGTTAATGCCCTTAAGATATTTGAATGTTTCGATCATATCATGTCTCTCCCTCCTTTGCTCTAGGGTATACATATTGAGCTCCATTCACCTGTCCTCATATGTTTTCTGATGCAGTCCCTGCACCATTTTGGTTGCCCTTCTCTGGACTGCCTCCATTTTGTTAATATCCTTGTGCAGGTGCAGCCTCCAGTACTACACACAGTACTCCAGATAGGGCCTAACCAGTGTCTTGTAAAGAGGGATTATTACCTCCCTCTTATGACTTGCAATACCCCTATTAATACACCCCAACATCCCTCTAGCCTTATCTACTGCTTTAGTGGTCTGCTTGGATGATTTTGGGTCATCTGTGATGATGATGCCCAAGTCTCTTTCTTCCCTTGTGATTGCCAGCAACTCCCCTCCCAACCTATAGGTAGCTTCAGGGTTTCTCTTGCCTATGTGCATGATCTTTCACTTCTTTGCTTTAAACCCTAGATGCCACTCTTCCGACCATTTTGCCAGTTTATCCAGATCTCTTCTCATTCTGCCCACACCATCTGGATCATCTACTCTGTTGCAGATGTTGGTGTCATCTGCAAACAGACAAACCTTACTCTCCAGTCCATCTGCAATGTCACTGATAAAGTTATTGAAGAGGACTGGTTCCAGGACTGATCCCTGAGGTACCCCACTTGTGACTTGCATCTCTTCTGACTGTATACCATTTACTACCACTCTCTGTTTTCTTCCTGACACCCAGTTGGCCAACTTCTGACCCCACCCCCAGCCTACCCAGCTTATTAATCAATCTTCTATGTGGAACAATATCGAAAGCTTTGTTGAAGTCAAGGTAGGTGACATCAACTGCGCCTCCTTGGTCCACCACTCTGGTTACCCAGTCAAAGAAATCTATGAGATTAGTTTGACAAGACCTTCCTGTTATAAACCCATGCTGTCTTGGATCCTGTACTCCTATGGATTCCAGGTGTTGCACTATCCTTTCCTTAAGGAGTACCTCCATAATCTTTCCCACTACTGAGGTAAGACTGACTGGTCTGTACTTCCCTGCCTCCTCCTTGCTACCACTCTTGTGGAGTGGGATCACATGAGCCCTTCTTCAGTTTTCTGGGACCTCTCCTGTGCTCAGAGACTCACTAAACAGTTCTGATAATGGCTCTGCCAGTTCCACCCTTACCTCCTTTAGTACCCTGGGATGTATGCCACCAGGTCCCATTGCCTTGTAAACCCTGAGTTTAGTGAGCTCTTGTAGGACTCTTTCTTTTGTGAAGGGACTAGTGCACACCTCCCTCCCCCATGTCCATGGTTCTGAGCTATGGGTCCTGCCCTACCTTTTCCTCAGTAAATACTGAGCAGAAGTATCTATTTAGGACAGATGCTTTTCCTTGGTCCTCCTCTACACACTCCCCCTTATCCCCTTTGATCTTAACAATACCCCCTCTGGACTTTCTCCTTTCACTAATATATTTATAGAAAGGGGTTCTTTTACTGTTCGTGCTAGTGCTTGCTCAATTTGGGCCTTTGCCTGCCTCACTGATTCCCTTAGGGAAGTTTGGCATGCCTCCCTACCTTCGTCCTGCTGCATTCCCTTATATTTCCTGAAGGCCACCAGCCTTTTGGCTCTGACATTTTCTGCTAGTGTTTTTGAGAACCAAAGTTGTTTCCTCCTTCTTTTCCTCTTGCTTTTCCCTCTAACACAATGGGATGTTGCTTCAAGTGTTGCATCCTTAATGCTTGCCCACTTTGCCTGTACCCCCTCACCTGTATTTCTTCTTGCCAGGGCTAGCTTAACTCTGTTGGCCATCTTAACAAAGTCAGCTCCTCTGAAGTCCCATATTTTTGTCTTGGAATGGGATGATTTAGTTCTAGTGGCCAAACTGAACCATACCATGTGATGGTCACTAGCCCCCAGCTAACCTTATACCTGGAGATCTGTAATCCTTTCCCCGTTAGTCAGTACTAGATCTAGGATAGCCTTGTCTCTTGTGGGTTGATGTACCAGTTGTTTAAGGCCCTCCCCCTGCAGGGAATCCACTATGTGTCTAGTTCTGTCAGACGTTCCTGCTGATATTGACCAATCTGTATCCGGCATGTTGAAGTCTCCGATTATGAGAACCTCCTCTTAGCTGTCATGTTTTGTATATCTTCTAACAGTAATGTGTCTATGGCCTCCCTCTGGTCTGGAGGCCTGTAGACAACCCCAGTTCATATGGCTGTCCCATTTCCTGTTTCCAGGGTGACCCGCAGTTCTTCTGGTTCCTTATGTGTATTCTGAATTTCTGTAGCTTTGATATTTTCATAAACATAAAGGGCCCCCCCCCCCCACCTTTTTGCACCTCGGTCTCTTCTTAACAGTACATAGCCGGGTATTGAAGTCTCCCAAGGGTGGTTACTGGTTAACCATGTCTCGTTAATGGCTACTATGTCCAGTTTAGCCTCTGTCATTGTTGCCTGCAGGTCTTCTTGTTTCCCAGACTGCGGGCATTTGTGTACATGATTTTCCATTGGCCAGATTTCAATGTGTTAGTTGTTGGGTGAGGCCCATCGTTTCCCCTGTATGTCGTATGGGGAGCCAGACCTTTTTCCTTACCTGGTGATGCAAACAAACTACAAACATGCTGAACTCCTGTTTGATCACTAGCTGAGGGGGTGGATGTTCTTCCCGTTCAATGTATCGGGTACTGCACCCCTCTCCCCATTTGCTAGTTTAAATATTCTGCAAAGACATCAAACTTCTGCCCCAATGCACTGACTCCCTCTTTAGTCAGATGCAGTCCATTGAATTTAAAGAACTTCTGCTTCCAAAACTGTTGCTAGTTACCTACAAATTTGTGTTCTTTTTTCTCTCACCAGCCCTTGATCCACATGTTTAGCTCCCCTGTCTACCCTTCTCTGACCTTCCGTCTGTCTGCCCCCCTCTCTCAGACCAGCAGGACCCCAGAGAAGTAGATGCCGGATAAAATGGATGACAGTTTGTCTCCCAGACTGATCAGGTGTTAATTGGTCTCCACAACTGACTGGCTGGGGAGATCATTAGTCCCTATGTGTACCAGGATGTAGATGTTTTCTCCTGCTTCCTGCACAATTTTAGTTTATTATTATTTTGGAAGACACCTTTGAGCCAAGGCTCTTTTACAAAGGTTCCACATTGGGGAAACAATACAGAACACAGTGAGCACAATAACAAGTACAGTAGTTTCAAGCAGCCATAGACTTTGACGGGTACATTAAAGCTTTCATATGGAATTACTGTAATATGTACAATGATTCACAGTATGTATGTTAAGTTACAGTAATTTGTGTGTATTATTCAAGAAAATATGTACAATCAAAAAACACAGTTGTAATATGGTTCACTAGAATAAATTAGAAACTGATAGGAGAGATGGTAGATCATGTAAAGGAAGCTATGGGGCGAGAATGTAGATAATAGTGGGGAAATAAAAAGGGAGGAGATAGGAGATAGTGGGAGGTAAAGGTGAGAGGGACTTGGGGGGGAAATTAGAGGGAAGGAGAGTAAGTTTAATTAGGAGAAACATTCACAGGAGGCCATTGTGACAAGGTGCTGATGCAGGTAGCACTTGAAAGTGCCCAGGGTAGAGTCATTGGTAACAGCAGGTGGAAGCGAGTTGTACCAGGTTGCGTCTCTGTATGTAAAGGAGCGTTGTCCTTGGGTAGTGCGGCAGCGTGGAACAGAAAAAGTAAGATATTCTGAGCTCCTAGTTAGGTGGGGCCCATAGATGGGGGCCAGTAAAGACTGAGCCCTTGAGGGTAGGAGATTTAAGGTAATCTTTTTAGCTAGCATACAGGTCTGGTACTTGAGTCTGCTGGGGAGTTGGAGCCAGTTTGCTTGCTTGTAGATGTCATAGGTATGTGAGAGGCATGGAGCGGAGGTCAGTAGAGGACATGCCTTGTGAAGGGCAATGGCTATTCATCAAAGTGCTGTGTCAGAGGAAGAGCCGTAGATCACAAGCCCATAGCCGATTATTCATATAACAGAACTCTGAATGGCAATGCTTAGGGCTTCATTGGTGAGGCAGCTCCTATGTCTAAAGAGAAGTCCTATGTGGGTGTTCACGATCTTGGCAGTGCTCTCAATATGTTCAGAGTAAGACAAGGTGCTCTTGAGGGTAACCCCCAGGTATTTAAACAGTTGAACATGTTCGAGCAACGTCCCTTCACTGTTTGTGATAGATAGACATTTATTTTTGTGTTTGTTATGGATGCCATGAAACATCATTGTTTTAGTTTTTTTTGTGATTTAGTATGAGTTTTTGAAATTTAAACCATATTTCCACTTGCGTAAAGCTTGTCTGCTGTTGCAATTGTAGGAGGGAGGGTTACGGGGGGAGGTGAAAATAATCACATCGTCTGCATATAACAGGAGTCTATTAGGGCATGATGCAGGGAAATTGATCAGAAAAATACTGAAAAGCAAGGGACCCAAGATGGACCCTTGGGAAACTCCAGAGCGAATCAGACGGGAGGGTGAGAGGGACTCACCAACTCTGACCTGTTGGGTTTGGTCACTACAGTGGCTTTGGAACCAACATGTGGTGTCTTCTGAGAGGCCAAGGCAAGATAATTGTTTAAATAGCAGGGAGCGGTTGACAGTGTCAAATGCCTTTGTCAAATCTATGAAGGTTGTGCCGACAAGATGTCCCTGATCCAGAGCATCATGGATGTAAGTGGTGAATTCAAGGAGAGCTGTGGTGGTACTACAGTATGTCCTTTTCAAAAACAATGCTGCTCCTGACATTGCAGGTTGTTGTTAGCAAGGTATTCTGTAAGCTGGTCGGCAACTATTCTCTCCAGTGCTTTTGAGACAGGGGGAAGAATGGAGATGGGTCTGTAGTTAGAGGTTAGGGTCTTATCCCCACTTTTGTGAAATGGCATCATAACAGCAGATTTCCATATTTGGGGAAACTTAGAAAGCATTAGGGATCGGTTGAGGATTTTGGTGAGTGGGGTCAGGACTTTGTCAGTGGTGAGGGCAAGGAGTTTCAGGTCTAGGGAGTCGCCACTGAATATGGACCTCTCAAGCACTTTGAGCAACTGTTTTTTGGCTAGGCCTCCGAGATGAGTTAGCGAGTGCGCTCCTGTAGTATCTTGCCTTTTTGTTTCCAATTGCTCTAGTACAGGCATTTCTTGCTGTTTTGTAAGCCTGGATATCAGCCTGGGTGCCAGTCAAGTTGGCCAGATGCCAAAGATGATCCAGTGACCTCAATTGTTCCAGAAGTTCAGAATTAATCCAAGGGTTGTTGACACCTTTAATCTTGCGTTTTTTGAACGGGCATGGACATCACAGGGACTGTTAAAACTGTGGATAAAAGAACTTAGAAGGTCAATTACTGGAATGTGTGACCTCTTTCAAGTACCTAGGCATCCTGCTAGATCAATCTCTTGATCTTAATCTTCATGTACAGTCTGTTTGCAGAACTGTCAACTCCAAACTGAGTGTTGCATATAAGACTAGTTATATGCTCATGCCATTGGCTAAAATGGCCACTGTGAGGGGGATTCTACTCCCCACCCTAACCTATGGGGCTCCCTTATTTGGGGCTGTTCATAAAACTGACCTACTCAGATGGGATATTACGTATAACATCATATGTCGCTATGCCTCTTCTGCTCCTCGGCTTAAACACCACTGTCAACTTTATAATGATCTTGGTTGGCTCTCTCCATTAGCTAGTAGGAAATACTACCTTGGTTCTCTTATTAATTTGATAATTCAAAATCAAACCCCTAGGTGTCTTGCAGCTATGCTTGTTCCTCAGGACACACTCCATGGTCTACGATCAGCTGATAAATCCTTTCTGAATTTGCCGAGGTGCTGCACTAGGAAAGGAATTGTTGCATTTGAGCATGCGGCTCCACAGCTGTGGAATTTCTTTAGAGGGAAGCTACATTTAAAGACTGCCTTAGAAAGATTCTGCTAATAGCTTGGCAGAAGACACCAGGAGAAAGGACTGCTGTGTGACTGGACTTCTCTGCTGGGACTATATTGCCCTCCTTCCCTCCTCTCCACCCCCCCACCCAAAGCTAGTTCTATTTTTATAGGCACAGGATTTGACTGACAACAGAAACTTCCTGTTTGGGAGCAGGAAGTGAGTGATCACAGAACCACCAAAGACCCACCATCCTAGAAGGGCAAGAGTAGCTCTCCGGCCCCCTCTAGCTGCTGGAGGTCTGCCTCTGAGCAAGTAAGTGGTCTACTGAGAAATATAGGATATTCTTGTCTCAGAACAGGACAATCAGGAGCTTAAAGGGCACATAGGCAGAAAGTAAGAGAGAGAGAGAGAAAAAAAAACAGAGGAAAGAGTAAGGATTGCAAACAGTTAAGGGGCCAGAAATAAGACATGATTGGAGTGATGCAGTGCAGTGGCTGTGGAGCAGCAGTCTTCCGGGAGACTTTCTGGAGGATGCGGTGTTGTCCCATCTGCAGGCACCTCTCTGGGCTGAGGGAGGAGGTTGCTCATCTCCAGGCTGAGTTGGCCAGGATTTGTGGGACCTCCTCTTCCATCCAGGGACCACCAGTGCCACTGCCGTTGCCTCAGAGGTTGTCAACAAAGAGGAGCGGTTGGACCACAGTGGGCTCGGGGAGGGTGAGGGTGGTGGAACAGAGGTGCATCCCTCCAGTGGTACCTCTCCACAATTCCTATGCCATTCTGGCAAAGTGTGGTTCCTCTATGGAGGCACCCGCAGTGGAGACCAAGGAGGATGCTGGGAACCTCCACAAAGGAGACCCACAGGAGGGTGGCAGGGGACCCTGCAGGAGAAGGAAACAACTCCTGGTGGGGACTCCATTGTTAGAAGGTAGAACTTGGGAGGAAGGGAGGGGAGGTAAGGTACCTGCCTGGCGCCATGGCTTGGAGGGACAGGGAGCCAATCCCTCAGGATTGCCAGAGCAGCTGCACAGGGGGGAGCTGGATGTCATTGTCCACCTAGGGACAAATGACCTGGCTAAGAAAGGATTAGAGAAGTTCAGGAAGAGTTTGTGGAATTGGGAGGGGCCTTGGTCAAGTATACGGTAGCACCTTCTCAGGAGGTGCTGCCGATCTATGGCATAGGAGAGGCTAGGGTGTTCTGCACCATGGGATTCAATCAGTGGTTGAAAAACTGGTGTGGAGCTCAGGGATTTGGCTTCATTGGGGACTGGGGGTCCACCTGGAGTGATGCAAGCCTATACTGGCATGATGGGCTGCATCTGTCCAGGAGGGGAACCAGGATCCTAGGTGATAGGTTTAAATGCTTCATTGGCAAGCTTTTAAACTAGCCAAGGGGGGAGGCACTGGAAAGGAGCAGGGAAATCCTAGCCCCCCCAAATAATCACGGTAGTAAGTGCGGCAAACACCAACATAGAGGTGTCGATAGGGAGAAGGGCAGGGGTAAATGGAGAAAGTGACAAAGGCAAGAAGGACAGGGATGGGGCAAAAGGGAGTAAGGCCATCAGGAAATGGAGGGTAATGAGTACCAATGCCTGTAGTCTGGGCAACAAGCTCCCTGAGCTGGTGGCCTTGATGGAAGAGGGATGCCTGGATATCGTAGCAGTCACAGAAACATGGTACACAGAGAACCATGACTGGGATGTTAACATACCAGGGTATAAACCTACAGGAGAGACAGGCAGGAGAGAAGAGGGGAGGAGTAGCTCTATGTAAAGAAAGGATAAAAGCAACTGAACAAAAGAGTAAACAGGAGGAGGAGAGGCACTGTGGGTCCCTTGGAGACTGGAAAGGTACCACAATCCGCACAGGGGTTGTGTACAGACTCCCATGTCAGGGGGAGGGAATGGACAAGGATGTGATAGAAGGAATTCTTAGAATGGCAGAGAAAGGGGAGATACTGTTGATGGGAGACCTGAATATGCCAGATGTTAACTGGAGCACATTTGCTGCAGCCACATCCAAGAGCAGGGCCATTCTTGATGCCCTACAGGTGGCAGGCATTAGACAGCTAGTTTTGGAACCCACTGTGAGGGAGCAATCTTAGACCTCATACTCTCAAGAGGGGCAGTGAGAGGATATCAGATCTAGAAGTGGGTTGCCATCTGGGGAACAAGTGACCATCAAACAGTGTGGTTCACGTTAAACTCAGCTACAGAGTCAGCTTCATACAAAAGTGAGGGTACTGGACTTTAGGAGGGCTGACTTTGGCAAGATGGGAGAGTGCCTCAGAAAGCACTAGCAAACAGGCTAGAAGGAGGTGTGGAGCAACAATGGGAATCATCAAACTAGCTTCACAGAGGCAACAAGCCTTTGCATGAAGCAAATAAACAAATCAAACGAAAGAAAAAGCCACTATGGTTCTCAAAAGAGGTGGCTGTGAAAGTCAGGAAGAAAAGACAGCATTCGGAAGTATAAGGAAACACAGAAGGAGCAGGACAGACAGCTGTACCAGTTAAGGCAGAAGGAAGCAGGAGGGAAGTCAGAATAGCAAAGGCCCAAACTTGAGGAAAAGATAGCCAACCCAGTTAAGAAGGGGGATAAAACCTTTATAGGTACATCAGCGAGCCGAGAAAGACAAAGGAGGGATAGTGAGGCTGAATAGAATGAACGGTGGGTGGGCAGAGGGGACAATGAAAAAAGAGGGATACTGAATGAATATTTCTGCTCAGTATTTACAAAGAGGAGGGAAGTGCCTAATCCAATTAACAGAAGCACTCTTGATAGGGGGTCGATCCCAGTCCTTTCACAGAAGAAAGGGTTCTGCAAGAACTCCTAAAACTGAAGGTGGACAAAGCAATGGGTCCTGATGGAATTCACCCCAGAATTCTAAAAGAATTAAGGGAGGAACTAGTGAAAGCACTGGCTACTCTTTTTAATAAATCATGGGAGGAAGGTGTGGTACCTGAGGACTGGAGGAAGGTGGATGTGATTCCCCTTCACAAAAGTGGGACCAAGACAGAGGCAGGAAACTGCAGACCTGTCAGTCTGACCTCTATGGTAGGGAAAGTGATGGAGTCACTTCTGAAGGAAAGAATAGTTGAGTACCTAGAGGCCAGTGGAGCACAGGACCCAAGGCAGCATGGGTTCACAGCGGGAAGGTCATGTCAGACGAATCTAATAGATTTCTTTGACTGGGTGACCAAAGTAGTAGACCAGGGAGGGGCTGTGGACATGACCTACCTAGACTTTAGCAAGGCATTTGACACAGTCCCGCACAAAAGATTAATAGTCAGATTAACCAGCCTGGGAGGGTCCCAGGGTGGTAGCCTGGGTAAAACATTGGCTGCACAACAGGACACAGAAGGTAATTATAAATGGAGTCCACTGAAGAAAGAGGGGTTACTAGTGGGTACCACAGGGTTCAGTATTGGGTCCAGTCCTTTTAATGTCTTCATCAGTGACATTGCAGAGGGACTGAAGGAAAGTATGCCTTTTGCAGATGACCAAAGATCTGCAACAGGGTTGATACACAAGGAGATGTGGAAAAGGATGAAAAGGGACTTGGCAAGGTTGGAGGAATAGTCAGAAGTATGGCAGCTAGGATTCAATGCAAAGAAGTGCAAATAATGCACCTGGGAAACAAGAACCAAGGGGAAGAATACACAATGGGTGGGGAGGTAGTAATAACAACAAAAAGGAAAGGGACCTGGGGGTAATCATATCAGATGACCTTAAGGTTAGCAAGCAATGTGAGAAGGCAGTAGGGAGGGCTGGGGGTATACTGGGATGTATAGGGAGAGGCATCAGCAGCAGAAAACAGGAAGTTGTTATCCCTCTGTACAGACAGTTGGTGAGACCCCATCTGGAGTACTGTGTCCAGTTCTGGAGACCCCATCTCCACAAGGACATAGACAGGATAGAGGTAGTCCAGAGGAGGGCAACTAAAATGGTGCAGGGTCTGCAAGAGAAGCCGTATGAGGAGAGACTAAAGAAGCTTAATATGTATACCCTTGAGGAAAGAAGGGAGAGGGGCACATGATAGAAACCTTTAAGTACCTCAGTGGAATCAACAAAGTCCAAGAGGGTAGCATCTTTCAGAAAAAGAGACTTGCAAGAACAAGGGGACACAATTTAAAGATAGAAGGAGGGCGGTTCAGGGTCAATGTGAGGAAGTATTATTTCACAGAGAGGGTAGTGGATGGATGGAACAGCCTTCCTGAGGAGGTTGTGGGGTCTAAAACTGTGGGAGAATTCAAGAATGCATGGGACAGACATAAGGCAATTCTTGTGGGGGGTAGGAAGAAATAGGCTGTTAACTAGAATCTGCGGCCTATCCTGTAGGTAGGGAAATGGGCAGACTAGATGGGCCTAGCGGTCCTTATCTGCTGTCAAAGTCTATGTTTCTATGTTTCTACCCTCGACATTAGACTTTCTAGCTCCCACACATGCTTTAAGAGAAAATTGCGCTCAAATCTGTTGATTGCTGATACCTGTTCCTGCTTTCACCCTATCTAATGACTGATGTCTCTTGCCATACAACAATATTTCCTCATCTCTATATAACCCTCTTACTGCCTTAGCCTGTCCCGGCTCCCTTTCCCTGCCTATATACAATCTTGCACTGCAGGCATCTCACTTACACTTACATATACTCATATGATTTAATTTCATGGCTTGTTCCCCTTTTCCTCACTTACCTACCTTTTCCTTAATGACACCCCCTGCTCTCAATGCTTATTTCTTCGTTTTGTATTACCTGTTTTTGTTTTTGTGTACCTTGTTCTGTTTATATGATATGTCACCTGATAATTTATTGCCCAAGGTCCTCTCTATTCTTTGCATAGGTAGGCACCTATGAACTTTTGAATGGTCTACTCTGTATGTCTCTGATATATTGTATCCACTTTAACTCATTGTATAAAGCGCTTTACTTTGTATGTTCCGATATATTGTATCCTCTTTAGCTCATTGTATGTAAAGCACTTATAAATTGTTATCCTGTTAAGTTTCTCCATGTCTGTACTCTCCCGGGTCGTGCCTGAAAATAGTCATTTTATGGCTAGTGCACTTACCCAGTTAACAAAAGCTAAATAAATAAAATAAATTAAAGAACAGTGTCAATGTTGGAGACTATGTCTATCAGAGACTAATAATGGTCTCTTAGGAGGGTTTTTAGAGACCCAGATGACCAGGAATAAGTCTGCTGCTGTCAATAGTTTTGGGAGGAGGCTTAGTGTATTTGTTCAACCAGGAGCAAAGGATTGGGGAGTTGTCACTTAAACTGTCAGAGAGAACTACTGTTTTAATGATGTGATCCGGGCGGATTGTGAGAACCCAGTCCAGAAGGGTGGTAGTACCTGTTCTGTAGTTCACCCTTGTGGGTGATTGGACCATTTGCAAGAAGTTAGCAGCAGTCAGTGCATCCTTATATTTTTCCCACTGGGGAGGACTAATTCACACTGAAGTCGCCAAGCAGAATTGTTTCTGCATTTTGATTAAATGAGTGTATGAAGTCCAGAGTGGGGTTTAGCCCTTGGCTGGTCAGCTTGGGTGGGGGGGATAGGTTGATGCCACTGTCAGGTTTTTGTTTTGTGCTCCAAGCAGTATCTTCATGGCAAGGACCCGGATATCATTCACAGGGAGAGGCACACTGAAAACATGACCCTTAAGAGATTCTTTTAGATAAAGGGCACAGCCTCCGCCTCTCTTGGATAACCTGTCTTACCTGAAGACTGTATACCCTGGGATCGATATTGCTGAGTTCGGGATCTTTGGGGAAAGCCATGCCTCAATTATGGACAGAATATCAGGGTTCTAATGTGCTGTCCAGGCTGTGAGGGAGTCGAGTTTATTGAGGAGGCTGCATTTGTTGATTCTTGCCGAGAAGAGTGTCCCAGCCTTGACTTGTTCTTTGGCACCAACTCGTGGGGGAGAGCCATGTGGTCAATGTCTCTCTACACTGATGTACCTGGGATACATCTGACCATTACCACCCGGCTAGAGGTAGGTATCTACTGCCCAAATCATGTAGTCTCCAATGATCAGAAGTGTTTTTGATTTCCTTTTTGCCTTTTTTTGTTTTGGTCCCTGTTTTGGGTGAGTTTTGTTGCGCTAGCTCCTGTGCTGCAGTATTCTGCTCTGCAGTGTCCTCTGCCCCTTTGTTTGATTTTGGAGAAAGAGGCAGATACCTGTTTGTAGTTTTTATGTGGTTTGTGGAGGTGATATGTTGGAGAGCATTGAGTGATGGGGCACCCGATTTGCCCCTCCTAACCACCTGCCAACCTCCAAGACCAATTACCCTCTGCAGTCTAGGTGTGTCAGTTAGATGTTGGGGAAATGGTGTGCGGTTCTTATAATATGTTTCCTCCTGAATATGCAATTTGAGGCATGCAATCTCTGCCCATGCTGCCTGGAGCTGAGCCCTTAGCTCTCCAGTGGTCCAGCATGTAGGACCGCATCCTAAATCCTGTATAACTGCCCTTTGGAAAAGGGTCCCGCAGTACCTGCAGTTAATAATATCCATTCCAGATGAATTGCTGGGTTTATAACCTGGTCTGAGTAAGTAGAAAGAGGAAAATGAAAGTAAAAGTTTGAAGTTTTGGGCTGGCCCGGTGGCGCTGAGGGTTGAGGCGCTGGACACCACACCTCAATCCATGCTAGCGACCCGGGTTCACGAACGAGCCCGGGCTGTCGGGGGTCTGCAGGGGAGGACTAGGATTGAGCACCAATGACTGCTCTCCTAGTCTTGGGGAATGGGGTGGACTTACATCACACTCTAGCAGTTCCTAGAAACACCCAGCAGCACTGCAGATGCATGCGTATCTAAGGGGAGGAAGCACGGCGGACATCTGCATATCTATGCACAGACATCATTGCACATCCGTGCTCCCACTGGGTGAAAAAGTGAAAAATGGGCTGGGTGCGACCGTGCAGTTTGATGGCCGCATCCTGCACTGCAGGGAGGACTGTTATGGAATCACGCTGGGGCTTGGAACGGCACCGGTCCAGCTGGTAAGGGACAGGGGAGCCCTCCAGTGGATCGGCTATGGCTGTGCCGACCCCCCCATGCAAGTGAGCCTGCTGCTCTCCCCGTGGGCAGGGCTGGCAGCTGGATGCCCCGGCCAGTAGGCGCCTCAGTAAGGCGTGAAAATAGGGCTGTGATAAAAAAAAAAGTTTGATGTTTTGTTTTGTTTGTTTGTTTTTGTATCCGTTGTTATAACAAGTTAAACTACTTGTGCCCCTGTAAGTGATGTCACTGTGTGGATACCCCTCTGATCCTCCCCTTCCTGCTTTGCTACAGGAAATGTCATGACTGTGCTACCCTATAAAAGGAGTGTAGCATGAGGTGGTTGGGGATGAGATTGGGTGGCTGGGCCCTTCCCCTGCCAAAAAGGAAGAACCACAGATGAAAGAAACAAGGAGGTAAGAGCAGAAACAATCAACCAACAACAAATGCAGTAGCCCTGAAAGCTTAGCATAATGATAGATAAAACTGTAAAACCTGTAAGCTACCACCTGTAATAATTTCACAGAAGGTATACCCTGCAAAACACACTTTGCTACACAGAGAAATAAAGCAGTAACAGAAGATATACCTTGCAAAAAACTATTTGAATCAGAAAAGATTACAGCAGTAATCTGTAAGCACAAAATGGTAACAAACCTGTAGGAACACCCTGTAATAATGCAGCAGAAAGTATACCCTGGAATCAGAGAACAATAAAGCAGTAAAATGTTAGCAAAAAAGCCCAGTAACAAACCCTGTGAGTACAAAAGAAAATAATAACACACAGTAAATCTACCTAGCCAAAAGAAGCCTTAATCTTTTTCCTTGCTCTAATAATGTTCCTTACTCTGTCCTTACAAGCAACCCTAGAAGAAAAGAGTTCAGGTGAAGCTAGCTGCCTTTGCCTTTACCAGCAAACCTAGTCATCCAATAGATATCTTTTTGAAACAGAAGTGGAAAATCCTGATTTATTTATGCCACTCCAGTGAATCAAATGTCTGACGTAATCTTGACTTCTGTGAAAAAAATAGGCTTTGTACATCCTACCCCTTAAGTCAGTTCCATGTCATATGGGCAATGTTATATGAGCGCTTACAATATGAGCGACTCTAATTAAGCGAATATCAAAACAGCGACGACAATCGCAAATGCTGAAATAGTGAAATTCACCCTAATAGACATGAATATTGTAGGCAATACCACGAAGATACTCCTGACGAGTACGCATGCCATACTCCCCCACAACCTGTTTGAGATGCTCAGCCAGATTACGATACCTCCTCCTCCCACTTCCATCAGCAGCTCCAGAAACGATCTGTTCCATCCGAACCTCAGTCATATGTTCTTCCTTCTGTATTCCCTTCTGACTGTGGGTGAACTCCACCTCCATTTTTGACTATGACTCCTGCAACACACTCATGCATCCTTATAGATGTCTCCACAGGTGCACCCATGTCATGCAGGGGGGCTCCTCCCCCTTGCACTTCCCGAGCCCCCCCATCTTTATTATTCTAACACCATGCCACACATGGACACCGGGGGTAGGCTGTATTAGTGGTTGTCCAAATGTTCTGCCACTATTTCTATATGTTCGCTCACATGGAGTTCATTCATATCTCATTGCGCAAATTCCATTGCACTTACTGCATAGCTCATTTGACATGCCACCCTTGAGTCCAAGTTTGTCAGTACAGTGATTGCTTTTGATGGCATTCCTATTTCTAGTTACCCATAGTGTTTGTAAACATGTATGCAAACAAATGGGCATGCGAACATTATGGGTATTTGTGTTGCACATTGTGTCGCAAATTCTTAATACTGCTGCTTTTGTGGTGTGGAGGACTGAGACTCAGGTGCCTTACTCCCTGCCCCACTCCCGTGACCCAGGTTTAGGAATGGATGTGAGTCACTCGGGGGATGGGCATCTGAAGGACAGCTCTCCTCCCTCAGGGGAGGGGGTTACCATGACCTGCTGCATTACTGCCATCTGGAGATGTCTGGCTGGCAGTGCAGATCTGTGCATGTCAGGAGGCAAGGTCACGGCTAGACCTGTTAGGACATCTGCGCAGAGGTGGAGCTCATCGCCACACATTGTACAGTCCTGGCCCTAGAGGAGACCTAACCAAGGTGGAAAACTCCCCTTGGCATCAAGAGGAAGTCCAGTTCATCGCAGGTCTTTTTTTTTTGTTTGTTTTTGGTTTTTTTTTAACCAGGAGAGACACACTAAGCTGGATGCTTGTTTACAGGTGCGACCTGGGAGCACAAGGAAGTTAAGTGACTTGCTCAGGATCACACAGTATGCAAGTGGGGGCTCTGGGATTCAAACCCAGGTCAACAGGTCTGAAGTTCAGAGCCGTAAACCACTGCGCTATACTGCACCAGTGACCGGGCACTTCACCACAGTCCAGTAGGACTGGGGAACGGGATGGAAGGGGCCATGCAAAGGGAGACTGGGGGAATAAAATATGTATAGAAAGAAAACTACTGCTGTTTTGTCCCTTTTGACCAAGACATACTGTAGCTGAAAGTGGAACAATGTCTCAGCCTACTTTTCCTAGTTAAACATTAATAATAAGTAAGTAATTTGCTTTTAAAAAAGTATTGAAATATAGAAACTTATAAAATGGCAAGGAAAAATCCTGAAATCTCATTGGCTGATAGAGATAACCCAAATGTGCATCAAAAAGCTAGTGAATCACAGTTCCATGCTGGGTCTCATTACCAAGGCAAAAAACCTCATTACATACCATATTTCATATTCATAATTTTGCCATTGAAAATTAGGATTTTTTGCAAACAAAATCACATTAAAAATGGCTTTACATTACACATAATACATAAGAGCAGCAAGCCATTGCATAATTGAAACAAGCCAGTCTAGAGACTACTTGAAGGATTTCAATGCACTTCCCCTTGGAGGAAGGACACTTGGCCTTCTTCTTAATGCCTTACTCCCATGGAGCATGCATTAAAATCCTTTAATGTATAGCACGTCATAACCTATTGCATTCTTGTAATGACCACATTTTTTTTCTGTAATACAGAGTGCTGCAGATTGTCTGTTTTTGGCAGGAGAAAAGCTGTACTGTGCCTAACAAGACATCATGTTACTTTCCACAGCATGTCGTGGGTCTGAGAATTCAGGGAAGGGGTAGCAGAGAGAAAAACACAACACAGCACTCCATTGCAAAATTTTTTTTACTAAATAAAGACTTTCTTTTGAAAAATTCCTTACAAAAGTGAAAGTAATGTACAAAGCAGTATACAAAACCCTTTGAGTGCTGAGTATGTCTGAACGTATACAGATTCTGGATGTATATATACATCTGCAGTTTCCTAATTATTGCCAATGTTCTTTAAAATGAGTATGTCACTTTGGGGAGCACTTTGAAAAACACAATATTCAGACTCCATTCAGAATTATTTTATAGATTTTCTTAATCTTTGTTTTAGTCTTTCTTTGTTTGGCAGTGTGGTCTGGTGATTAGAGCACAAGTTCTGGGACCAAGAGTTCGGTGGTTCAGACCTCTCTAGAGTCAAATACTCTGTGCTCCAGTCCATCCAGCTGTGGAAATGAGTGGAAGCAGGACCCCACTGGAAATGAGACATTGCATCTCTGCTGGGCTATCCTGGATAAAAAAAATTGTAAAATAGAAAATGTTTCTCATATCATTTTGCAAAAACCTGGAACTCTTTATTTACTTATGATGTTTTACACGTTAAAATAGACCTGAATTTAATGTGTCTATACAACACTTTGAGACTTAGAAACATAGAAACATAGACTTTGACGGCAGAAAAGGACCACTTGGCCCACCCAGTCTGCCCATTTCCCTACCTACTGGATAAGTTGCAGATTCTAGTTAACCAACAGCCTGCTTCCTGCAACCCCGCAGTATAATTGCTTTGTGTCTGTCCCAAGCATGTTTGAATTCCCCCACTGTTTTAGACCCAACGACCTCCTCTGGAAGGCTGTTCCATGTATCCACCACTCTCTCTATGAAAAAGAATTTCCTCACATTACCCCTGAGCCGTCCACCCTCTATCTTTAAACTGTGCCCTCATGTTCTTACACATCTCTTTTTCTGAAAGATGCTACCCTCCTGGACTTTGTTGATTCCCTTGAGGTACTTGAACGTTTCTATCATGTTCCCCCTGTCCCTCCTTTCATCAAGGGTGTACATATTAAGCTCTCTCAGTCTCTCTTCATATGGTTTCTGATGTAGACCCTGCACCATTTTAGTTGCCCTCCTCTGGACTGCTTCCATTCTGTCTATGTCCTTGCGTAGATGGGGTCTCCAAAACTGCACACAGTACTCCAGATGGGGTCTCACCAACTGTCTGTATAGAGGGATAATCACTTCCCTTTTTCTACTTGTGATGCCCTTCCTATGCATCCCAGTATCCCCCTGGCTCTCCTTACTGACTTCTCACATTGCTTACCCACCTTTAGGTCATCTGATATGACTACTCCCAGGTCCCTTTCCATTTTTGTTGTTGTTAGTACCTCCCCTGCTATTGTGTACTCTTCTCCTGGGTTTTTGTTTCCCAGGTGCATTACTTTGCACTTCTTTGCATTGAATCTAAGTTGCCATATGTCTGACCATTCCGCCAACCTTGCCAAGTCCCTTCTCTTCTTTTCTACCCCCTCTTGCGTATCAACTCTGTTACAGATCTTTGTGTCATCTGCAAAGAGACATACCTTTCCCTCCAGACCCTCTGCAATGTCACTTATAAAGATGTTAAAGAGGATTGGACCCAGTACTGAGCCCTTGAGGTACTCCACTAGTAACCCCCCTTTCTTCGGAATGTGTTCCATTCACTATTACCTTCTGTGTCCTGTTGTGCAGCCAGTTCGCTACCCAGACTACCACCCTGGGACCCACTCCCAGGCTGGCTAACTTGATTATTAATCTTTTGTGCGGGACTGTGTCAAATGCCTTGCTAAAGTCTAGGTAGCCATATCCACAGCCCTCCCTGGTCTATTACTTTGGTCACCCAGTCAAAGAAATCAATTAGATTAGTCTGCATGACCTTCCTGCTGTAAATCCATGTTGCTTTGGGTCCTGTGCCCTGGCCTCTAGGTGCTCAACAATTCTTTCTTTCAGAAGTGATTCCATCATTTTCCTACCACTGAGGTCAAACTTACAGGTCTGTAGTTTCCTGCTTCTGCCTTGCTCCCACTTTTGTAAAGGGGAATCACATCTGCCCTCCTCCAGTCCCCAGGTACCACCCCATCCATTTGTTAAAAAGTGTGGTCAGTGGTGTCACTAGGTCCCCCCTTAGTTCTTTTAGGATTCTGGGGTGAATCCCGTCAGGCCCCATTGCTTTGTCCACCTTGAGTTTTAGGAGTTCTTTCAGGACTCTTTCTTCTGTGAATGGACCGGTATCAACCCCCCTACCCAGAGTGCTTCTATTGTCTGGTTTAGGTAACTGCTCTCATCTTCTTTTGTGAATACTGAGCAAAGTATTCATTCAGTATCTCTGCCTTTCACTGTCTCCCTCTGCCCACCTCCCTCTCCTTTATTAATCTTCACTATCCCTCCTTAACCTTTCTATGCTCCTAATGTACCTATAAAGGTTTTATCCCCTTTTGACCGAGTTGGCTATTTTTTCTCGGTTTGTGCCTTTGCTATTCTGACTGCCTTTCCTACTTTTTCTGCTTTAATTGATACAGTTCCCTGTCGTGCTTCTTCTGTGATTCCTTATACTTTTGAATGCAGCCTTTTCTCCTTAACCTTCCCTGCCACCTCTTTGAGAACCATTGTGGTTTTTACTCCGCTTTGTTTTCTTTATTTGTTTTACACAAAGACTTGTTGCCTCTATGATGGCAGTTTTGATTTTTCTCCATTGTTCTTCCACCCCTCCTATTTGGCCATTTGCTAGTGCATTCTTCAGGTGTTCACCCATTTTGCCAAAGTCAGCCCTTCTAAAGTCCAGTATCCTTGTTTTGTATGGCTTATCTCCATGGTTGTGCTCATTGTGAAGCACACTGTGCAGTGGTCGCTTGTTCCCAGATGTCTACTGACTTCTAAATTTGTGATCCTCTCTCCATTTGAGAGTACCAGGTCTAGTATTGCTCCCTCTCGAGTGGGTTCCAGCACTTGCTGTCTAAGGTCTGCCCCCTGCAGGGCATCGAGAATGACCCTGCTCTTGGATGTGGCTGCAGTACATGTCCTCCAGTTAACATCTGGCATATTCAGGTCCCCATCAACAGTATCTCCCTTTTCAGCCATTTTTGAGAATGTCTTCTATCATTTTCTTGTCCATTTCCTCCTTGAGACGGGGTCTGTATACAACCCCTAGCGGATTATGATGCCATTCCCATCTCCAAGGTAACCCAGAGTGCCTCTTGTCCTCCCCCTTTACTTTTTAGTTCTGTAGCTTTGATCCCTTCCCTTATGTATAGAGCTACTCCACCTCCTCTTTTGCCTTCCCTGTCCCTTCTGTAGATTGTGTACCCTGGTATGTTGACATCCCATTCATGGTTCTTGGTGTACCATGTTTCTGTGACTGCCACAATATCCAATTGTTCATCTTCCATCAAAGCTACTAGCTCAGAAAGCTTGTTTCCCAGACTACGGGCATTAGTACTCATTGCCCTCCATTTAATGTTGGCTTGATCCTTTTTTCCCCATCCTGCTCTTATTGCTCTTATCTATTTTACCATTTACCCCATCCTGCCCTGTGTTGGGCTCTGTACCTCAGTGTTTACCCTACTACCTGCCCTGTTTTGTGGGGAGGCTTGACTTTCTGCCTTTTATCAGTACCTCCCCTTATCTAGTTTAAAAGCTTGCCAAGGAAGCATTTAAACCTGTCACCTAGGAGCTTGGTCCCTTTGTGGACAAATGCAGACCGTCATACCAGTATAGACCTTTATCTCTCCAGGTGGACCCCAGTCCCCAATGAAGCTAAAGCCTTGTGCTCTGCACCAGTTTTGCAACCATTCATTAAACTGCATGGTATGCAGTACCTAGCCTCATTCCTGCCATGGACTGGTAGCATCTCTGAGAAGGTTACTGTGCTTGCTACCCGTCTGAGGCCCCTCCCAACTCCACAAATTCATTCTGCACTGCACTGATCCCATGCTTAGCTAGGTCATTTGTCCCAAGGTGGACAATGATATCTATCTCTCTCCTGTGATGCTGCTTCTACAATTGTGAGGATACGCTTCTTGTCCCTCAAGCCATGGCACCAGGCAGGCAGCTTACTTCCTTCTCTCCTTCCCCAGTTCTTCCCCTAACAATTGAGTCCCCTATCAGTAGCTGTTTCCTTCCCTGTGGTGTCCCTTGCCACCCTTTTGTGGGTCTCCCTTGTGGATGTCCTCAGCATTCTTCTGGGTCTCCACTGAGGGTGCCATCATAGAGGAACCTTGCTCTGCCAGAATGGCATCTGATTTGTGTAGAGGTACAACTGGGGGCTTATCTCTGGTCCACCACCACACCCTCCCAGAACCCACTGTGGTCCTACTGCTCTTCATACTCGAAACCTCTGACTCAGTGGTTGTGGCAGTGGTGCTCTTTGGGAGGGAGGCCTCTTAGTCCTTGCTAGTTCAGCCTGGGGTGGGCAACCTCCTCTCAGAGCTGACAGTTGCCTACAAAATAGGACAGACAACGCAGTTTCCAGAATGTTTCCCGGAAAACTGCTGCCCCACAGCCAGTGCATTGCACCACTCCACATGTCCCGCTCCTTATTCTATACAATATGTAATTATATATGTATTATTATTTGTTTTGTGTAACTACTCTTTATGCACGTTGCAGGGGTTATTAGGAATATGACAGTTCTGCCCCAAGACCTGTTGAGGAAGTGATGTCAGAACTGTGGCTATAAAGGAAAGCACGCCTGGGGGGTGGGGTGGGGAAGGGTGGGTGGGTAGTGCACAGCCACTGGTGACTGTTAGAAACAATAAGATACACAACTGCTCCACCACCCTGGTGAGTACTGTCCTTTATAGTAATACAACTAACACCACAATTTAGTAGACCACAGCTCCAACACAAACCACTCTACTGAGTCCAGGGATAAAAATGAACTCACTCCTCAGCCAGCAGGACACTTAAAATGTTATAAAAATATCCTTGCAAATGCTAGGTCTCAACCCCCGCACTCAAGCAAATTCAGTTGTATCTCACTCTGGTTATAAAATTACTACCCTTTTAAAGGAATCCTGCAATTCTCTGCTTAATGCCAATAAGGAAAAATACAATTAAAACTTTTTGTAGAAAGTGTATCTCCCTTCTTACCCAGTGCTCTGCAGTATTATGAATTAATCAGGTTTCCAGGTCCTAAATGGAGTTGCAGTTTGTTCTTTGCAGTAAGTTTGAGCTTCCAACAGACACTTTAAAGTCAGTGTGACTGACTTGTGTCAATGTTGAGGCACTATATTAAATAAAAATTTGCTTGCTTGCCACAGTACTTGCATTTGTAATTCTTCAACTGTTCTATCTTTTAGTACAAATCTAAAAAAGTATTTACTTAATACTACAAAACGCAACTGCAATATTTTATTTTAATGTCTGTAATTTTCCTTGTATAATGTCTGTCATATATTACCTTTGTGGCAATTTTACCCCAGGCTGCCCTTGAAAACAGGAATTTTTTGCTCATGAGCCTTCCTTTCTATTCCTCTCTAAAAGGTTTATTAAAAATAGAAACAAGATCCTTGTTACTAATGTTGCTCTATTTCAGCAGTTGAATCTTTTGCTTGGGTCACAGTTTTATGTTGGTGACAGCATATTAATTTCCAAACCAAGAAACTGTGACGTCTTCACATCCCTGGAGCTGGAAGGCGTTACCTCCTTCAAATAATGCTGTGTTTGCTTGGACCATCATCTTGTCTTATGTCACACTGCTGCAATCCATAAGAAGCTTCACCCATAACCTGGTGCACTATACAGGGACAAAGCCTGCACCCCGCCATGAGATTGCTGTTTTTGACTGTGGAGGATGTTGTGTACAGCTATGGCTAGCATCGGGTTAGGTTTTGGCTTTTCTGGTGACAGAGCAGATTGTGGCAGAAATCCCCACAGAGCAATTACCAGAACAAAAGGAAACCTTTGTTTTCCATTTGTTGTAGTAATTGCCTGAGGCATCACCAGTGATACAATTTGCTGAACCACACTGTGCCCAAAATCAGCCTGACACTAGCCTTGTATAGTGATGCTTTGAAATCCACCCTTGCTTGGCTAGACCCTTCTCACACTCCTTCTGTTGCTTTGTCCTTGACTTCCTTCCCCTCATTTACCATGGCACCCTTTATACGCTGCCATCATACCTCAGCTGATTACTTTCATATTGCCCTCCCTCCTCTTATCTCCTCCGTGTCTCCGACCCACGCTTTTTCACTCTCTCCATTGATTCCTGGCTTCTCCACGACCCCCACATGTCCACCACTTCTGGCCAGGCTGCCTTTAGTTACCGGATGCCAAAATTATGGAACTCCCTGCCGGTTGATATTAGGCACTCCACCAGCACACATCAGCTCAACTCCCTACTCAAGATATACTTTGCAACTTTCAGATGAGACATAAAAGGTCCCATTTGCCTGGATTGGTGGTAGTTCAGGTGGATGTTAAAGATCCCATGGCACTTATTGAAAAGAGTAGGGGAATTTCCCTGGTGTCCTGGCCAAATTTCCCTCGTTCACTAAAAATACCACCAACAGCTTAATCTGGTTCAAGGTCAGTTGGCATTCATCTGTATCCCCCTCCCCCGGGTCGTGCCTGAAAATAGGCAGGATTTGTCTAGTGCACATACCCAGTCAACAAAAACTAACTAAACTAAACTAAACTTGCACTGGTGAGGGCCAAGTATCATGCCTGTTTTCACCAATTTCTGCCCAGCTTACTGAGCTGCACTGCTCCACACCTGCATTTCTCAGACCCTCATCTATGCTGTAACATAGTGTTTCCTGTTCTAAAACTGCAGTGTGAATACTGTTAAGCAGTCTGACCCCTCAGCTAGTAGCCAGTGGTTCCGCTCAGCTGTTTCCACTGCCTTAGTCGTTCATATTGCATTATTGTCTTCTTCTTTAGGGCACAACTAAGTTGCTCAGAATGTACATTTTTTACTCCATTGTATTTTTTTCTGATGTTGCCTAATCTGTATATATGATTGTATTTCTATATGTTATTTCTATTGTATTTGTCCCTTCCCCCCCCCCACCCCTAGGGCGTATCTGGAATTGAGCGATACCTTGCTCAGCATGCCTTCCTGGTAAAACTCTTAAATAAATAAATAAATAAATATGAAAAACAATACATAGAAACATAGAAGTTGATGGCAGATAAGGACCACAAGGCCCATCCAGTCTGCCCATTTCTTTTTCTACCTTATAAATGTGCCATCGGTCTTTGCTCTGTCAGCTCTATCTATTCATACTCATCTGTATTGCTCCCTTATGCCTATCCCATACCTGTTTGAAGCCCTGCGCTGTATTTATAACCACCACTTCCTGAGGTAGGCCATTCCATGCATCCACCACCCTTTCTGTGAAAAAGAATTTCCTCACATTACCCCTTAATCGGCCTCCCTCTAATCTCATGCTGTGTCCTCTTGTCCTGTTATTTTTCTTATATTTAAACATGTTAGACTCTTTCACCTTGTTAATGCCCTTAAAGTGTATGAATGTCTCGATCATGTCACCTCTCTCCTTCCTTTGCTCAAGGGTATACATATTGAACTCTGTGAATCTGTCCTCATATGTCTTCTGATGTAGTCCCTGCACCGTTTTGGTTGCCCTTCTCTGGACTGCCTCAATTTGGTTAATGTTCTTGTGAAGGTGTGGTCTCAGTACTGCACGCAGTACTCCAGATGAGAGGCCTAACAGTGTCTTGTAAAGAGGGATTATTACCTCCCTCTTGCGACTTGTGATACCCTTACTAATACACCCTAACATACCCCTAGCCTTACCTACTGCTTTAGAAGTCTGCTTGGATGATTTCAGGTCATCGGTGATGATGATGCCCAAGTCTCTTTCTTCCTTTGTGACTGCCAGCAACTCCCCTCCCAGCCTATAGGTGGTTTCAGGGTTTCTCTTCCCTATGTGCATGATTTTACACTTCTTTGCATTAAATCCCAGTTGCCACTCTTCTGACCATTTTGCTAATTTATCCAGATCTCTTCTCATTCTGCCCACCTCTTCTGGATCATCTACTCTGTTGCAGATCTTGGTGTCATCTGCAAACAGACAAGCCTTGCCCTCTAGTCCATCTGCAAGGTCACTAATGAAGATATTGAAGAGGACTGGTCCCAGCACTGATCCCTGAGGTACCCCACTTATGACTTGCATCTCTTCTGACTGTATACCATTTACTACCACTCTCTGTTTTCTGCCCGTCAACCAGTTTGCCACCCAGTTGACCAACTTCTGACCCACCCGAGCCTACCCAGCTTATTTATCAATCTTCTATGTGGAACAGTGTCGAAAGTTTTGCTGAAGTCAAGGTAGGCGACATCAACTGCTCCCCTCTGGTCCACCACTCTGGTTACCCAGTCAAAGAAATCTATGAGATTAGTTTGACAGGACCTTCCTTTTGTAAACCCATGCTGTCTTGGATCCTGTGCCCCTATGGATTCCAGGTGTTGCACTATCCTTTTCTTAAGGAGTGCCTCCATAATCTTGCCCACTACTGAGGTAAGACTGACTGGTCTGTAATTCCCTGCCTCCTCCCTGTTACCACTCTTGTGGAGCGGGATCACATGAGCCCTTCTCCAGTCTTCTGGGACCTCTCCTGTGTTCAGAGACTCACTAAACAGTTCTGCTAATGGCTCTGCTAGTTCTACCCTTAGCTCCTTAAGTACCCTGGGATGTATGCCATCAGGTCCCATTGCCTTATCCACCCTGAGCTTAGCGAGCTCTTGTAGGACCCTTTCTTTTGTGAAGGGAGTAGTGCTCACCTCCCTCCCCCCTGTGTCGATGGTGCTGAGCTGTGGGCCATGCCCTACCTTCTCTTCAGCAAATACTGAGCAAAAGTATCTATTTAGGATAGATGCTTTTACAGGGTCCTCCTCCTCACATGCCCCCTTTTCTCCACTGAGCTTAGCAATACCCCCTCTGGAGTTTCTCTTTTCACTACTGTATCTATAGAAAGTCTTGTCACCTTCTTTTACTGTTTGTGCTAGTGTTTCCTCAATTTGGGACTTTGCCTGCCTTACTGCCCTCCCTGCTTCCCTTAGGGCAGTTTGGTATGCCTCCCTATCTTCATCCCTCTGTGTTCCCTTATATTTCCTGACGGCCAGCCTTTTGGCTCTGACCTTTTCTACTACTGTATTTGAGAACCAAAGTGGTTTCCTTCTTCTTTTGCACTTCCTTTTCTCTCTAACACGATGGGATGTTGCTTCAAGTATTGCATCCTTAATGCTTTCCCACTTTGCCTGTACCCCCTCACCTGTGTTTCTTTTTGCCAATGCTAGCTTAACTCTGTTGGCCATCTTATCAAAGTCAGCTCCTCTGAAGTCCCATATTTCTGCCTTAGAATGGGATGATTTAGATGTAGTGGCCAAATTGAACCATACCATGTGATGGTCACTGCCCCCCGGGTGAGCTTCTACCTGGAGATCTGTGATCCCTTCCCTGTTAGTCAGTACTAGATCTAGGATAGCCCTGTCTCTTGTGGGTTGTTGTACCAGTTGTTTGAGGCCCTTCCCCTGCAGGGAGTCCACCATGTGTCTAGTTCTGTCAGATGTTCCTGCTGGTATTGACCAATCTGTATCTGGCATGTTGAAGTCTCCCATTATCAGAACCTCCCCTTTAGCTGTTATGTTTTGTATATCTTCTAACAGTAATGTGTCTATGTCCTTTCCCTGGTCTGGGGGCCTGTAGACAACCCCAGTTCTTATGGCTGCCCCATTTCCTGTTTCCAGGGTGACCCACAGTTCCTCTGGCTCCTTATGTGTATTCTGAATTTCTGTAGCTTTCATATTTTCATTGACATACAGGGCCACTCCACCCCCTCTTTTTGCACCTCGGTCTCTTCTGAACAGTAAATAGCCAGGTACTGAAGTCTCCCAAGTGTGGTTACTGGTAAACCATGTCTCACTAATTACTACTATGTCCAGTTTAGCCTCTGACATTATTGCCTGAAGGTCTGGGATCTTATTTCCCAGGCTGTGAGCATTTGTGTACATGATTTTTCATTGGCCAGATTTCGGGTGTGTTAGTTGTTGGGTTAGGTTTGGCATTTCCCCTGTGTGTCGTATGGGGAGACGGACCTTTTTTCTTACCTGGTGATGCAAATGAACTGCAAACATGCTGAATCCCTGTTTGACCACTAGCTGAGTGGGGAGGGGTGTTCTTCCCATTCGATGTATGGGGTGCTGTACCCCTCTCCCCATTTGCTAGTTTAAATATTCTGCAAATACTGGTCAAGACACCTTCTTGTGGCTCTGATCTTACTTCCCCCTTCCCATCTGCTCCTTCTTTTCTCCCTCTGCCCGGAAGGCCATACTCCGTGACCACACCATCATGCCTGCTCTTGCTCCTGATATGCTGTAAGCATACTCTCCTGCCTGAAAGCTGGATGTGGCTGACTGCTCTGTTACTGCTGATTACAGTGTGCACCTTGTAATGGTTTGTCTTTATTTTCTCATTGCACAGTTTGCACTGCATCACATTTGCACATGTTATTTTTGCTGTATTTTGCACTGCCCTATACTTGATTACTTCTTATGCCTCTACCTTGTTCTGGCTGTAGTTGCACATTAATTGTGTTTTGCTCTCTTTCCCCATATCCAGGACACATTTAGAAACAAGCTGGTTTCAGCCCAGAATGTTCTTCTTTATTTATTTTGTTTTTGTTGATTGGGTAAACACACTTAACAGAGAAATTCCTATTTTCAGGAATGACATGGGAAGTTTGCAAATAACTAAACAAAGTAGCAGGCATACATGGTACAAAAAAAGACAATTTACAACAGTTATAATAAATAAATCAGTAAATGATTGTTGAAAAACAGAAGATTATGACTACTGCAAAGGAGCAAGGGATTGAACAGCAGAAGCAGATGAACTCTAAAGGACAAAGATCCATGCAAATTATCCTGGTAATGAAGGGCAAAGGGAAGAAAAAGGCAGGCGATCTATAAAATATAAGCTGGATTGTGTCTGAATATTATCTTTTTCTAAGCTGCCTCAAAAGTGTCAAATCCACTTTAAGAGACAAGTGTCAGTCTTTGGTAATAGGGTTCAGGTCGCTGATAACTGAACTAAGGGGATCCTCCTGCTGTCATTAGGACTTTAGTAGGCACAAGACAGGAGTGCAAAATCTGATGGCAGCCAAAGCCTATGCTGGATGGTTACTCAAACACACATATCACTGATAGGATTTGTACATTTCAGTAGCGTCCATTGGCTGCAATTTGGATGTAATCTACAAGACTAGATTCAGGAAAGCTATGCCTTTCTGTTATGATTCTGTATTTGATGTTGACACCATCGACATTTGCAGTGATGGGCACATTTTAAAATTATTTGTAACACATCTTCAGTGGGAGATTCCCAGCTTTTTGAGCTACATAACCAGTGTTACAGCAGCCGTTTAGAGCATCTGATGAGATGCGCTTAGCAAGGCTTTGTAACCACCTGTTAGTTGCAGCTGACCCTCCAAAACCATCAGGAAAATATTACAGGCAGGACTAATCAGAATCTAAAAATGGACTAATTACCCTTCTGGCTCATATTCAATATGTAGACGGTAGCAGCTTCTCTATATCAGGCTTATATGACATCAGAAGATTAACCAGATTGGTTTACAAATGTATGCATAACTGTGTCACTGGGGATCAATATACCCGTTATCCAATTAACCAAATGTCACTAACAGATGGCACTGAATGCTAAAGTCTGATGAGCTGATGAACTGGTCATGTCCATCTGGGTACAGTAATCTCTTTCAGTTTTCTGCTAGTTTATACATATATTTATTGATTTATTGATTTATTTATTTGTACATCAGTTTACAACCTTTGAGCCACAGGCTCATTTCTGAAGGTACCTCGTCACATTGAGGACAGCCAGAAACAAATTTAGGTTACAGCATGTAAGACACATACTTAGAGTTACACAGAATGGTTTCATACATTTATACAGTTTAGTAGACATTTCAATGATACAGCTGAGCACATGCTGGTAATAACAGAGGCAATAAGCTATGGGGAGGAGTTGGGGAGTGGGGTGAGGTGGAGTGCCGCCCAGGAGGCGTTGTCAAGTGTGGAGAGATCATCCCATTTAGAAACAGGAACAGCTGTGAGTGTTAAACAGTTGGCTCCGAAGGGTGGTTTTGAAGTTGGAGATTGTGGGGGCATTGGAGATGGGAGCAGGGAGAGAGTTAAACCAGGATGGAGCTCGGTAGCAAAAAGACCTCTGACCATGGGTGGTCCTGGATCTGGGGACCAGTAGAGTGGTCTTGTCAGAGGCTCGGGTTGCGATAGTGGGTTGGGTGTGGCGGATGGAGGCTGTCACCCTGGGAGGGGATAGGCCGAGTAGAGTTTTTTTTTTGTGAGGAGGCAGGTTTGATAGCATAGCTGTTCATCTAGGTTTAGCAGTTTTGCCTCGTCATATAGTTGACAAGTATGTGTGAGCCTGGGGGCACCAGTAATCAGCCTGCAGGCCTTATTTAGGGTGAGCCGAATTTTATTGAAGGCGGTAGTGTCAGCAGCACCATAGACTGGCAGGCCATAGTCAACAAGGGACAGTACTGAAGATGTAACTGCAAGTCAAACAGCATCGGAGGGAGGCAGTTTTTATAGCAGTAGAGGATGCCAAGCTGTGTATTAGTGGCGGATGCAAGGGCATCAATGTGGGTGTGGTAAGTGAGGGCTGAGCCAAAAGTAACCCCAAGGTATTTGTAGGAGCAGACTTGTTCAAGCAGTTGTTTGGTACTAGGGAGGATATGGAGTGGGAAGTTGCAGACTTTGTTTTGGGGTTGGGCAAAAAGCATTGTTTTGTTTTTTTTGAGATTAATGATGAGTCTGTGCTCTTTTAACCAGGCTTTGGCATCATTGTAGGATTGTTGTAGAGTGTCCTGGAGGGAGATGGGATTGCGGTGGGTGGCAAAAATGACAGCATCGTCTGCATACATAAGAATTTTGCCAGAGCATGCACTCGGCAGGGTGTTTAGATAGAGTGAGAAGAGTAGGGGGCCCAGGATGGAGCCCTGGGGTACCCCTGAGCGGGTGGGATGAGTTTCGGAGAGTGTTCCATTGATTTTTACACATTGGGAGCGGGTGGATAGGTAGCTTGTGCACCAGGCGAGAGGGCCAGCAGAGAAACCAGTGTGGCATATGGCATCCAGCAGAAGAGGGTGGGAGACAGTGTTGAAGGCCTTTGAGAGGTCAACGTACACTGCACCAGCTAGGGAGCTGGTGTTCAGGGAGGAATCGACGCGTGCAGCGTATCGATAGGCTAACCCCCCTTGCAAGGGTGCTGCTACTGGAGGTAGTGTGTTACCTCTTGGGCACCCATGTAGCTTTCTGCTCCAGGAGGGAGCTGTGTGTGTGGGCTGGGGATTGTTCTGGCATCTGGTGGGACCGAGGACTATAGGAGGCCCCACACATACATGGCTAACAATAATGCACTGTACCTACCAATAATCAGTAGCCAGCTGTGAAAACTCCACAGCAGTCCAAAGACCACACTAACAGTCTGTGGTCAAGGTAAGCACATAAACAAACCTCTCTAGTGCAAAAATACTGAAGCAAGATATGAAAATGCTGACCCACAGGGGTTTAGATGCCAAGTGGTGGGCCAGCATTGTCATATTCAAAATCACTGTGAGTGCAATCAATGCGGTTGTTATTGTTAACTGCAGCAGTAGTACTAATAATATTTATCTGTTATGTTGTCTCATCTGCATGATGCCTGGTCTTTCTCATCCCGGGACAAAATGGAAAACAGGAGTGTTTATTTATTTTATTTTTTATTAACCAGGTAGGGTGCACCAGACAGGACATTTACCTGTTTTCAGTCACAACCCGAGTGTAGTCTCAATTTACCTGTCTGGTAACCAATAAATAAGAAAGTCACCCATGCAAGTGAGGACATGCAATCCATCCAGCAATGCTCCTGTGCCCCCCCGGGTTTGTCGGCGCACAAGAGGCCTAATTCAAATATGACCTGTGCCAGCATTTATTTCAACGGCCTGGATTGCTAGCATCTCTTTTGGTGGCATTTGAGCCCAAACATTAGTATGATTTACCCCAGTCTATTTAGGTAAATAATTCAGGGCTGCTTAGTAATAGTTATGTGAGGGCTCAGACACCGCCTCAAATAAGTAATACATTTGGGTCTGGGATGACTCTAAACCACTCAGTCTAGTTCCTTTTATTATTGCAATACAGCATATAGCAATGTAACAAAAATGCTAGGGTGCATAGGAAGAGATTCTGATAGTAAGAAACGTGAGTGATATTACCCCTGTATAGAGAGTCCTAGTAAGTCTTTGCCTAGAGTATTGTGCCCAGTTTTGGAGTAAAGACATAGAGAAATTAGAGCCTGTGCAGTATAGAGTAACAAAGATGATACCGTACAGAGCCAGCATGGTAAATTATATGAGGAAAGGCTAGCTGAGATAAATATGTACACGTTAGAGACAAGAAGGGAGAAGGGCAACATGATATAATTGTGTAAGTTTATGAAGGGGATAAACAAAGTGGACACTGAGGACCTGTTTAGCAAGAGTGGAAGTACTGTACAATGATGAACTGGCATGGCTGGAGACTTGTAGGTGGCAGATCTAGTAAGGCATGTAAGGAAGTTCTTAGCAGAGTGAAGGTGGAACCATGGAACAAATTACCTACTAAGGTAGTAGATGTGGAGACTGTTAATGGGTTTAAGAGAGAGATTTTTCTTTTCCCTTTTGCTAATTCGAATATTTTCTGCCTGACAATACTTGGTGTGATGTGAAGAACGGTACTCTGTCTGGAAGCTGACATAACTAGTTCTATTCCTGCTCATACCTCACTAGCCCTGTGATGACTTCACTGTCTGTGACATCACAACTGACTAAGAAGATCAATTGCCTGCTGCTAGATCGGGCACTTGTGATGTCAGAATGAGTGAGATCACAATGCTGATGAAGTATGAAGGGGAATAGGACTAGAAATACTGTACTCCAGGTAAAGTACTGCTCTTCACATCACACCTAATACTATCAGGTACAAAGCCTTCTAATGAGCAGACATGCTTCAGCCATTCTTGACCAGCTACACTAACCCCTGTACACCAGACATGTCAAAACGTATCACCCTCTGGTCTTTGAAACTCAAAGGCATAGGAGGATTTACTCCACCCTCAGAGAATCACTACACTCCCCTACTGTGTCAGTCCAGGTCACATGGGATGCAGAATTGGGCACCCCTCTCCCTGAGGACATACGGGCCCAGTGCTTCAGCACCGCACATAATGCATGCAGGGACTCCACAAGTCATCTTATTTAAAAACAAGATCCCTCAGAGGTGGTAGCACACTCTCCAGATTCTTGCCACCAAATGTCTCCTCCAACACTCACGATGTTGGAGATGTGATATAAATGGCGGCCACCTCCAAAGTGTATTATGGTAGTGCCTAAGATTCACTACTTTCAGGATTGGGTTCTTCTAAATTGTTCCAAAATCCTCTATGTGCCCATTACTCACTCCCTGCAGTTGATTCTCCTTGGGGTAAGATCCAAGATTTCCAATATTCCACCCAACCCCAATGCAAGAAAACTGGTTTGTTGCCACTCTTCTGGAAGCTAAATACCTAATTGTATTAAAGTGGTGTCAACCCACTCCTCCCTCCAATTTAAAGAGGCATTTGGCTTTGGACCATCTGTCCTGCTTTGAATGACTCAGCCACATTGTATTCATCAAGGAATCAGAATTTAAAGTAAAATGGGTGTCATACCTACAGTCAACCTCTGTAGTATCAGCCCCTTTAACTGTGCAAATCCTCCATCCCTAATGACTTTGACCCCAGTGATTTCCTAGAAACCTCTCCCACTCTTTTTAGGTCATTGTTACATCAGTAGCAAAGCTGTGGTCACACTACGTTAGTCATTCTGCTAGGTACAGAGAGGCATAGAGTGTGCCATGATGACTTAAGATTGAAGTTATACTCTGTTAGATTAAGTATGTAATCAACTGTATAATGTTTGTGTTGCTTGCATGCATGTGCAAGAAACACATTGCGTCAGGCCCTTCCTTTGCAAGCGGGTTGTGTAGGCGCGGCAGTGTTATGCCGAATGGCAGCAGCCCATTCAGGAGCTTGTCTCTGCCTCAGCGAATAGAGGAGCATGCTGTCAATGAGGAAAGTTAATGAGCAGGCCACTGTGATCAAAGAAACTGAGCCGCTGCAATCAGGGAGTGCCCCATCACTACGCAATCAGCTGTTTTTGCTGCGGGGTGTCCCTGACTGCAGCAGCCAATTACACAGCTGCATTGTGTGGTGTTCCCATGGTGACTGCTTCTCCGTTGGCCTCTCACAGTCCCCAAGAAGCCGATGGTAAGCTGCCACCTGCCGTTCAGTGTGCCTTCCTGGTGAAACATTTCAATAAATAAATAAAAGCGGACAGGGTGTGTCCAATTCCTCTGTCAGCATGATCCCCTCACCAGTTCATTTGCCAATGGGGTAGTCCAATCCCCATCAGCATGATTCACCCCCACATTTGTTGTGTGCCAAGGGGGGGTGCCCAATCCCCCCTTGGCTCATGTGCCCCCCCAGCCCAGTGTATGGCCGACAGGGTGCACAATCTCTGTCAGCTCCACTCCCCTTGCCCAACAAACATCCAGGTGGCATGCTGGGAGCCCATCCCCAGCATGCCAATCATACTGCGGTGTCCTTTTTCTTCTGTTTTTTTTAAAACCCTGTAAAATAAAGAAAATGGTCCGTGCTGTCTGTGGCACCCCCACCCAACCCACGCCACCTTCTAGCACCCCACCTCCCCACCCTCCTCTCACCCCATACTTACCTCTGGAGCTTGGCGAATGATCTTCGTGGACCGGGAACATGTCTGCACTCTTCAAAGCCACCATGAACCAGAAGAAATGCTGGTAAGCTGTATAATGGCATAAATAGGTTCTTTCAACTTAAGTGGATATCTCGGCCATTTTAAGGAAATTTTTCACCAAATTTTCAACATGGGATTCTTGGGACCCCACCTCATGAATCCAGTCACTGTCATTTTGTTATTCCATCCCAAAAGGTGATTTTGTGGTCACTGTGTGGAACCACCTTTCAGGACCGATTAACGAAACGACAGTGTCACAGCTCATGAGGTAGGCCCCCAAAAACCCTATGTTGAAAATTTGGTGAAAAAATTCCCAAAAATGACTGTTTTACGAGTGTGCATTGTGCAGTTCCTACGCATGCTCGTAACTTAGAAAATTTTTAATATTTTCACTCCAGATTTTCAACATTGTCATTTTACCACACCTCCCTATGAACAGTACAGCTGTCATTTTTCACATCTTGCCGGAAATGTGTTTTCTCACATGTAGTGCAATGTTTGGGACAGATTAAGAAAAACAGTGACACTGTTCATGAGCAGAGGTCTTCAAATGCCTGTGTTAAAAATTTGGTAACAAAAGTCCATAAAATGACTGTGTTACGAGCTTGCATTGTGCAGTTTCCACGCGCAGGGTAACTTCCGCGAACGTAATATATTCACCAGATTTTTTCAACATTGAGCGTTTTCTACACCTCCTTATGAACAGTACAGCTGCCATTTTCACATCCTGGCGAATGTGTTTTCGCACTCTGGCACAGAATAGCGCGGTCACTGTGGGAAATCAGTGTTCAGTACAGATTAAGAAAATCATAGTGACACTGTTCATGAGAGGAGGTCCCAAAATGCCTATGTTGAAAATCTGGTGTAAAAAATCCCGAACGTAATTACGGGTGTGTGTTGCGCAGTTTCTATGCACGCTCGTGACTGCAACAGTTTTTTTTATATTTTTACTCCAGATTGTAAGCATTACCATTTTTTACACCTCTTCATGAACAGTACAGCTGTCATTTTTCACATCCTGTTTGAAATGTGTTTTCGCACCTGTGGCACCAAATGGCGCAATTGCTGTGCAAAATCACCTTCCGGCTAATGAACTGATAGTGTCAGTGTTCACGCAGTGGGGTCACAAAAAGCCCATGTTGAAAACTTGGAGTAAAAATACCAAGAAATGCCCAAGGTGTTAGGGTTTCCAACCATAATGTCCTACCCTGTAGGGACTGACAGGCGTCAGGGGTGTGACTTGGGACTGTCGACACTAGTGCTTGCGCCATTCCACTCCCACCCACATCCCCATCCTGCAGCCAGTGACAGGCATCGAGGTGTGCCTTGGACTCTGGCTCCAGAGTTCACCCCATACTCCTAAACTGCACCCATTCTATCATATTTCCTTATGGAATGAGGTGAGTGTAAAGCCCGAACACACAAGGCACACCTCGACACTTGTCAGTGTCTGCAGGGTAGGGTGAGGTGAAATGTTGTGACCGTTATGGGCAATGACTAGAAGGCACACCCCAATGCCTGTCCATATCTACAGGGTGGGGGTGGAGTTGGCATCAGTTCAATATTTCACTGTCATTCCTATACTGCATCTGTCTAACTACTGCATTTCCATTGCTAATACCAGCAAGCAACCATTTGCATTGACAAATGCTTGTGTAGTGAGCTCTGGCCCATAAGAGGCTCACAGGTGACCAGTGGGAAGCTCATTAATTAGGAACAGGCTGCATCTCTCCTGTCTGCGATGCAGTGTTATGGGTTCAGCAAGCTCAGCCCTGGCTAATGTACAAAGACTTTATCACATTTCTTATATGTTTTTCTTAAACGTGTGTCATGTGTTTACAGGAGTGCACCTGATTTGAGGCCAAAATCAAAAGCAAATATTTACAGTAGCAGAGCCCCCCCCCCACATACACACTCCCGGAAAATTTGCTTAAAAGTCTGCAATTCATTCAAATCAATTCCATTTTCTTACTTAGTTGGGGTTCAATGCCAACAAGTGTAAAATCATGTACCTAGGGCATGGAAACCCTGATGCTGAGTATAGGATGGGGGGAGGTACTGATACTCACTAGACATGAAAGGGTCCTTGAGGTTATTATATAAGAGGACCTCAAGGTGGCAGTACAGTGTGACAAGGCTATGGGCAGGGCAAACTGGATTCTGTGGTGCGTAAGGAGTGGCATCTCCAGTAGGAGGAGGGATGTTGTGCTGCCATTGTGTCACTCCCTGCTATAGCCCCAGCTGGAGTACTGTGTCCAGTTTTAGAGTCCACACTTCAGAAAGGACATAAGGTGGAAGTTTTCCAGAGGAGGGCAACTAAAATGGTTCAGAATTTTCATAGCAATCCCTACAAGGAAATGCTGAAGAATCTCAACATGTACACTCTCGAAGAGAGGAGGGCAAGAGGTGACATGATCAAGACCTACAAAGTACCTCACAGGGTAAAGAGGGTACAGTTGGGGAGTTTCCTTCAAATGAGGATGAGCACCCAAACCAAGGGGCATACAATGAAGTTGGGGGGGGGGGAGTTCAGGATAGATGTGAAGAAATATTTCTTTACTGAAAGGGTGGTAGAACAGACTGCCAGGAGACGTGGTGGAGGCTAAAATGGTAGGGGGCATGAAGCATGCATGGGATAAACATAGGGGTATATTAGAACAAGGGGAAGGAGGGGGTCAACGGAGATCAATAGGGCTATGGAGATGGAGTAGGTTCAAGTTCATTGCAGGAAAAATCCATTGAGCAAGCTCATTCACAAGGAGGTCCTGATGGATGCAGGCAGAATAAGACATACAGTAACATATACAGGCAGGAGTTACAAGTAGGTAGAGAACACTTGGGCAAACTGGATGGGCTGAGTGGTCCTTTTCTGCTGACAAATTCTGTTTCTATGGCATCATGTGTTCATTCAGGTGCAGTGTTTATTTAAAGTTGGGCCTAACATACATCCAGATGTAAGGTATAGTAAATTACCAAATTAGATGCAGCCCACTTACAGTACAATAAACAGAACCCCAGTGCTTCGAGAAGCCTTTACTCTTCATAAGGCTGCTTAAAGAGCTGGGGTTCTATTTGCAGTGTCCACACCAGTATGCTGATCTTAAAATCAACGTTGCATCTGAATGAGTACTTTATTCTTGCTCACTCCATTTCTTCCCCACTTTGAAAACTGCTTGTGCTGAGTTAGTTTTGGGCTGGCAGTGCCCCGTCTGTGTTGGAAGATGACCAGTAAGCGGCACTGAAAGACATCAGACTTCACAGTCTGTGAAGGCAGCTGCTCACTCACCATCTTGACAAGAAGAAGGCTGCAGCTGTGGCCACTGATGTCTGTTGGGGTGTGGGGATGGGGGGACCAAAGGGGACAGCCATAAGGAGATAAAATCATAATAAAAATTGTGAGACCTTCACCAGCTTTCCAAAATGCTTACCAGTAAAAGAACACTCTATGAAGTTTTTCAAATGGCAACACAATCTGGTGAGCCCTCTGTCTGCCATCTGACACCAGGCATCAACCAGCATAAAATTGCCTAAAGAAGGCAGCGTGGTCACGTGGTTACTGAAACAATGGAGATTACAGATTTATAAGAACAAAAGAATATCACACAGAAGCTGGCACATATGCCTATAGCAACTGTCTCCTGCTTCTCAGTAGTTATATTTATACCCTTGAGGTACTTGAATGTTTCTATCATATCCCCTCTTTCCCTCCTCTCTTCCAGTGAGTACATATTGACGTCCCTTAATTTCTCCTCATAAGTCTTGTGTTGCAAGCTCTTTACTATCTTATTTGCCCTTCTCTGGACCATCTCCAGCTTGTTAATATCCTTATGAAGGCACGACCTCCAGAACTGCACACAGTACTCCATGTGAGGCCTGACCATGGTTTTATATAATGGCATCACTACCTCCCTCCTTATACTGGTGATACCCCTGCCTATGCACCCCAGCATGTCACTGGCCCTCCCAGCTGCCTTAGCACTTTGACATTTTAGGTCATCTGAAATAAGAACCCGCAGATCCCTTTCCTTCTTTGTGACTGTCAGCAACTCCCTTCCCCCCATCCTGTAGCTTTCCCCAGGGTTTCTGTGTCCCAGGTGCATCATTTTGCACTTTTTAAAATTAAACTTCAGTTGCCAGTCCTCAGACCATTTTTCAAGCTTCCCCAGGTCCCTCCTCATTTTCTCCACCTCCTCTGGGGTATCCACTGTGTTACAGATCTTGGTGTCATCTGCAAACAGGCAGACCTTTCCCTTCAGTTCTTCTGCAATGTCACTAATAAAGACATTGAACAGGACTGACCCCAGAACTGATCTCTGCAGCACCCCACTGGTAACCACCTCTCCCCAGACTGCACCCCATTTATCACCACTCTCTGCCTCCTGTCTGTTAGCCAGTTTCTAACCCAGTTTACTACCCTTTCCATCATGCCCAGCCTACCCAGGTAGTTTATCAGCCTCCTATGTGGGACGGTGTCAAAGGCTTTGCTGAAATCAAGGTAAGCATTGTCTACTGCCCCACCCTGATTTACTTCCTTTGTCACCCAGTCAAAAAGATCAACCAGATTTGTCTGACATGACCTCCCCACTATGAATCCCTGTTGCCTATGGTCCTGGGCTCCAATGGCTTCTAGATGCCCCACTATCCTTTCTTTAAGCAATGCCTTCATGATCTTCCCCACTACTGAGGTGAGGCTGACCTGCCTATAGTTCCCCACCTTCTCCCTGCTGCCGGATTTGTGTATAGGGACTACATGTGCACTCCTCCAATTCTCTGGTACCACCTCTGTGTTGAATGACTCAGTGAACATGGCTGCCAGAGGTACTGCCATCTCCCTTCACAGTTTTCTTAATATCCTTGGGTGTATGCCATCTGGTCCCATTGCTTTGTCCACCTTCAGTTTAGTCAGGTCCTGCAGGACTCTTTTGCCTGTGAATGGACTATTGTCCACCTCTTCACCGCCTTGGCAACTGCTGTACTGCTGTGGCCCTTGTCCCTCCCCCTCTTCTGTGAATACTGAACAGAAAGATACAGTGGATGTCTTGGGGGGGGGGCACATGAAAAGTTCTTAGGCATGGTACTATCACTTCCAAATACCTAACCAGCACATATAAGCAAGCAACATTCGCATTGACAAATGCTTGTTATGGAATGGTATGCAGATCAATGTGTCCAGTCCCCTCATTTGAATCTAGTGTAAGGCTTCCTCTCAGTCTAGCGGTGTATACGGCTCCTGAGAGACGCACTTACGCTGAAATGATTATATTTCCTCCAGACCCAGAGTGATCTCTGAACTTATCAGATTGCTCCAGCGCCCATGGTACATCTCACCAGGTTTCCCTTCCCAGCTGGTCCCTTTTCCTCCTTCTATAAAATAACTCAGATAGTACAGGTTGTCTTTGCATCCCTGTCCCCCCGTTCCAATAAATAACATAGTAACATAGTAGTTGACAGCAGATAAGGACTGATAGACCCACCTAGTCTGCCAATATTCCCTGTCTGCATCAGCGGCCACTGACCCTTCTTGGTCATTGGCTTCTGCCTCACATCCCTACATCAAGGGTTCCCTTATGTCTATCTTATGCATGTTTGAATCCCCACACTGTGTTAGCACCCACCACCTCCTGGAGTAGGCTATTCCAAGCATCCACCACCCTTTCCCTGAAGAAAAATTTCCTTACATTTCCCCTTATCCTATCCCCCTCCAATCTCATATCATGCCCCCTAGTCCTTGTACAACTCGTGCACTGACAGATGTCACCCACTTGCACCTTGTTCAAGCCCTTTAGATACTTGAAGGTTTTGATCATATCCCCCATTCCCTCCTCCCTTACAGTGTATACCTATTGAGGTCTTTAAATCTGTCTTTATATGTTTTCGGATGTAAGCCCTGCACCATCTTGGTCTCCCTTCTCTGGACCACCTCCACCGGGTCTATGTCCTTACGAAGATGCGACCTCCAGAACTGAACACTGTATTCTAGATGAGGCCTCACTGGTGTTTTGTATAATGGCGTCACCACCTCCCTTCTTCTGCTAGTGATGTCCCTTTTTCTATGCACCCTAACATCCCACTTGCCCTCCCTACAGCCTTGTTACACTGTTTGGTCACGTTTAGGTCATCTGAGATGAGTATCCCTGAATCCCATTCTTTCCTCGTAACTGTCAGCAATCCACCCCCCCCGATGCTGTAATTCTGTGCAGAGTTTCTTCACCCTAGGTGCATGATTTTGCACTTCTTTTCATTGAATTTTAATTGCCACACTTTGGACCATTTTTCCAGCTTTCCCAGATCCCTTCTCATTCTATTGACCCCCTTTGGAGTGTCTACTCTGTTGCAGATCTTTGTGTCACCTGCAAATAGGCAAATCTTTCCCTCCAGACATTCAGCAATGTCATGATAAATACATTAAAAAGGACTGGCCCCAGGACTGATCCTTGAGGCACCCCACTGGTCACCCTCCTTTCCTCAGATTTGATCCCATTTACTAACACCCTTCTGCTTCCTGTCCCTCAACCAGTTTCTAACCCAGTTTTCCACTTTATGGCAATAAAGCATTGCTTGTTTAATGCCCAAATTCATTTTTAATCAAGACAAAAAGGGTGAGTTCCATGCTCACCGCTCTACCGACAAGTTACAGTCTCTGGACCTGACAGCTATGGGTGGCACTTCATTCCATCCAGATCCTAGGAGGGAAAAGTCTTCCTACCCCCCAGGGTTTATTCAGCCACTGAGTGGTAGAGTCGATACTCTGTGCATTTGGGGACTTGACTCATCTCTTCTCCTCTTTACATGGGCTTCAGTACCTATACTCTGATCCTCTGACTTTCAAAGAGCTTATAAACATAGAAACAGAGACTTTATCAGCAGAAAAGGACATCTTGGCACACCCAATCTGCCCATAGGTCCCTGCCTAGTCTGTCTTTGCAAACCCTAGCTGGTCTCCAGTGACCCTCCTTCCTCCCTGCCCATTTCCTAATATTCTCCTTTATCTATCACATGCATGCTTTGAAGCCCCCTACTGTTCTCTTCTCTACTACTTCCTGTGGTAGGTTGTTCCAGACATCCACCATTCTTTCAGTGAAGTAGTACTTCCTCACATCCCACCTAAACTTCCCGCACTCCAGCTTAATGGCTTGGATGCCAGGGGCTTCCCACAAGGGCCCAACCCTGGTTGCTGACTCACAATCCCCTGGGGAACTTTCTCTCACAGAGCTCCCCAGGGACCAGCCCAAATAACTGATGTCCTCTTTTTATACTAGCAGAAATTTCTACTGAGGAATAGTCAGCAGTGGAACCCTGGAAGGTCCAAACTATATACACAACAGGTGTACCTAAGAATTAATAATGGTTTATGCCTAATAGGGGGAGGAAGGTGTTGCACTCCCGCCCAAAGGGTTGCTGTTCTCACTAACCAAAGGGTGCTGTACATTGCAACACTGTTTTGTTCATGGGACATGAGCAAAACCACCCACAGGCCCACAATCCACATGGCCACCACAGACTAAGATGGGAACTATGATGTTCCCACCTGGTCCCAAAAGAACCAGCCTCCTCCTTCTGCTCTTCACCCTGTGCCCACTAGGACACTCTATTGGTTTCACATCATGGTCCCTCACTGGACCAAATGAGGATATTGATCCAAAACATATGGGATCCCACTGTCTGGATTGGATCAGCTTTCACACCATTCCCATATTCAGAGTAACGATTGTCCACTAGTCACCCAGGGTGTGGACTGAGAACCTACTTGCCAGTGTTGTTGGAGGTAACATGACTGCCTGATATTCATGCCAGGCATGAACTGTGAACCTGCTCCCATCTCTACCCCAAGGGGACATAGCAGTTCAGAGTCATTCATCCCAGACTCCAAACACCCACAGAACTCACTGTATGCTTTTGCCCAGACTGTGCTTACCAGAATCCATAGAGTCTGTACTCTCCCTGTCTATACTGTCAGGGTAGGCTATTCTCATACAATCTCCCCCAATCTGGAACAGGTTTAGTCACTAACAGGAAAGTACATACCTACAGTAAGTACACCAGCATACTTGGCAGTAACAATGGCAAGCAATACTTAGCAGACACATATCGAGCCACAGAATATCTGGAATCCCACCATCGCACCACTGCAGCCACAATGTGGTAGAATGACACTTAATGGTATCTAAATGTGCTGAGCAACCATTATTGGCCTTAAAGAGTGAGCCTGGACAAAATTTCTAACATCAAAAAATGTACAATTAGGATCAGCATGTTCCCAATAAGCCTCATACCAAAAATCAAATCTCTACATCATTCTGTCTTGGGCAACCATTTTATGCCAGTTTGAGCAACGGATGGTTCCGACTTCATACAAAGCTATTGGAAGCAATGAAATATTACAAGCCATTGTGTAACCCTTATTGCACAGCTTGTTCGAAAAAGCTTGTTTCAGTGAAGAGCTACTGATGATGTCATATTCAAAACTCACTGTCTTATATCAGAAGTTGATGATGAAGCACAACTATAAGAATCTGGGAATGATGCTTATTTTTAGAATGTGACAAGGATACACAATTTCAGAATGTTCCAGTGACACAATTTCAGAATATGGTATCAACATACTTTTTTGGAATGTGATAGGGATGAGAAATTTCAGAAGGTGTCAGATCATGAAATTTCAGAATGTGGCAGGGACATGCAATTTCAGAAAAAAATGATGAGCTTGATTCTCAAAAGAGGCAATGCCGTAAGCCCCAGGTGCATCGAACACATGGAGCAAGGGACTTGCAGCATTTTCTGGCCAGCAATCATGATTCTTGATCCTGTACATCACATGCCCCGAATTAGGCCAGATTTTGCTGGTCTAACTACAGGGACCTTTTTACAGGGTTTGTGCCAAATATTTGATACAAACCTCTGTAAAAAGGGTGAAGTGTTGAAAATGCATGTAACCTATGAGAACTGGGCATACAGTGCACCACTGTGTTTAGGGCAGTGCAGGGTTTGAGGCAGGGCTTGTGAAAGCCCTGCATCAGCCTTTGAGAATCGAGCCCTATATGTCCAGCCACATTCTGACTGTATACATCCCCAGTATATTGCAAGATTTTCTACTCCTCCAAATTCCTAGATGTGTGCCCATGCCACATTCTTAGATTGTATGTCTTCGCCACATTCTGAAATTGTGTATTTCCACCGTATTCCAAGATTGCACATCCGCAACACATTTCCAGATTACAGATCCCTTATTCCAAAATTATGTGTCTCTCCACATTCTGAGAATAAAAATCCTCACAACATTCTGAGATTGCCTGTCCCTCATTCCAAATTAATGTGCCTCTCATTCTGAGGTTGTGTGTCCCCACCACATGCTGATACTGCGTTTCCCTAACACATTCCAAGACTGTACATTCAGTTCACATTCTGAGATTGCATGTCCTTACCACATTCAATGACTGCAAATTCCTCATTCTAAAACTATGTCTACCCACACTCTGAAATTAATCCTGCCACATTCTGAAATTGTATGTCCCTGCAGCATTCCGAACTTGAGTCCCAGCTGCACTGCAAAATTTTGATATGCTAAAATCCACTGCAGTATTCTGAAATGGTGCACGACCTGGACATTCCAAATCCAGGTGGATCACAGCATTCCAAAACTACCCTCCTGTCACATTCTACCTTGCATCTGGAGGGTATTATACTTTAGGAGGAGGTTAAGGAATGAAGCAAAAAGTAGGAGCCTCTGTGGTTCAACAGGGGTGTAGTGAGGGTAGTAATGGGCAGGTGGAGGGCATTTAGGAAATATAAGGAAACACAGATGGAGGAGGACAGGGAAACCTACAGGGAATCAAAGAGGCTAGCAAGGAAATAGATTAGGAAGGATAAGACTGACACGGAGGAACGGATTGCGAGACAGGCTGGGGGGCAGCAAAAGACATTTTTTAGATACATGAGGGAAAGGAAGAAGACTAGTCAAGGGATCGCAAAGCTCTGGGGGAGGGAAGGGAGCCACTGGAGGGTGACTACATGAAAGCAGAAGAACTGAACAGGTACTTCTGTTCAAATTTTACGAAGAAGGTGGGGGGGCCGAGGAAGAGGGGTGAGGGGTGGAAATGAGTTCCTTTAGTATAGAGAGAGTCAGGGAGGAACTAGGTAGGGTGAAAGTGGACAAGATCATGTGTCCAGATGGACTGCATCTGAGGGTGATCTGGGTGCAAAGGGAGGAATTAGCCATCCCACTAGCAAGGCTATTCAACCTATCCTTGGATTCTGGGAGTGTGCCAGAGGGCTGGAAGAGAGCCACAGTTATGCCAATACACAAGGGGGGAGTAGAGAGACAAAGAAGAAATATCGTCCAGTCAGTCTTACAACAGTGGTGGGGAGGGTCATGGAAGCACTCATCAGGGAGAGGGTAGCACAGTACCTAGAGGGGAATGGATTGCTTATCAATAACCAGCATGGGTTCACAAGGGGGAAGTCATGCCAGTTCAATCTTATTGAATTCTTTGACTGGGTGACGCAGGTAATAGACCAGGGGGAGCAGTGAATGTGGCCTACCTGGACTTCAGTAAGGCCTTTGACACCATCCCCCACAGAAGATTGGTCAATAAACTGGGAAGTATGGGGTGGGGGATAAAATAACTAGATGGGTGCAAAGCTGGCTAGCTGACAGGACCCAGAAGGTGGGAGTGAAGGGGGAGCACTCTAGTGAGGGGCAAGTGATGAGCAGGGTACCCCAGAGGTCAGTGTTGGGGTCGCTCCTCTTCAATATCTATATATGCGACATTATGGATGGACTGAAAGGACAGGTGGTGCTCTTTGTAGATGACATGAAAATCTGCAATAGGGTGGACACTGAAAGTGGGGTGGAGGACATGAGGCAGGACCTAAGGGCACTAGAAGAGTGGGCAGAGACCTGTCAACTAAAATTCAACATCAGGAAGTGTGCAATTATGCACCTGGGACACGGTAACCTGAGGACAGAGTATAAAATGGGAGGGGAGGAAACCAGGGCAATGGAGCAGGAGAAGGATCTGTGTATAGTAGTCTCTAGTGACCTTAAGGTGGGGGAAACAGTGTACTAGGGTGGTGGGCAAGGCCTATGGGATGCTGGCTAGTATTGGCAGGGGAATCACCAGCAGGAGTAGAGAAGTCCTAGTGCCCCTATACCAATCTATGGTGAGACTGCACCAGGAGTATGGCATCCAGTTCTGGAGGCCTCACTTGTGAAATGACATAGACCTGATTGAAAGGGTTCAGCGAAGAGTGACCAAGATGGTGCTAGGGATGAAGGGTAAATCATATGAATAGAGATGATGAGAGCTGGGGTTATACACCCTGGAGACCAGAAGAGAGAGAGGGGACATAATAGAGACCTTCAAATACATCAAGGGGTTAAACAAAGGGGACCTGGGGTACTTATTCCAACTGAAGAAGGACACTGCTACTAGGGGGCATAGCCTGAGACTGCAAGGGGAACACCACAGAGGGAACATTAGGGGGTGATTCTTTATGGAGAGGGTGGTGGATGCCTGGAACAGGTTTCTGGAGGAGGTTGTGGGGGTGGAGACAGTGCCAGGATTCAAGATGGCTTGGGACAGGCATAAAGGGCTATGGTGAGAGGGGTGGGTTCTCAGGGAGGAAGGCAGTAGTCTGGGGGGGTAACGGCAGACTGGATGGACTATGGGGTCTTTTTGTACCATCAAGTTCTATGATTCTATGATTATATGATCTGAATATTCTGGAAACAAATGCACTGCACCTAACCCAGTGTAATTTTTTTTATTTTTTTTTCGACAAATAATTGTTACAATTACAATTTCTTAAACTTTGGAGAAATAGGTTCTGTACAGCTGCTAGCAGGAAGGCCTTGCATGTAAGTTCTGGTTATGATGTCATCAGTAGCTCTTTCATGAAACCAGCTTTTTTGAACAGCCAGTGAGATCGGTTACAAAACATCTAGTAACTTTTAAACAAAGTAACTTGGAAATCTTGCTTTAGTTATGAACCTTATTGGGGAATATGTTGATTCTAATTCTACAATTTAGTACTTTTGGCCAGACTCCCTCTTTAAGTGCCTGGTATCCTGCTTGGGGACAACAGCTGTACTGGGACACAGACACATGTGATCCTACCTTGCTGGCCCCAATTAGATGAAGCCCACACTAGCTGATCATGGCAGGAGGCATCCCTGGGGTCCTCGCATACCTTGACCCACACTAGACTGGAGTGGACAAAGATGAACATAATTAACACTACAATTTTGTTTCCTTTTTTCCTGTTGAACATTGTTAATAAATTATATAATACATAAAAATATAGTCTAGGCATTTCTACCCAAGTCTGGTGTGGCACAACTGTCCTCAATGACTCCACTGGTGGCAGCAAACCAGAACATGGCAAGACTGGAGCAAATGATCTTCAGATGCTGTGAGACTTGCAAAACGGAATACAACAACAACACAGCAATGAGACTAATATGTCATTACTGTATTTGTAGAAGTCTCTGTGGAGCTTAGCCACTAAATATCCATCTTGGTGAACAACAGCCTCTGACTTGCTGGACCTTTGTCCTGCAACCCATCTCTGCTCTACTGCACCCACACCAATACTACACCCAATATGCTACTCCTGCAATGTTTTTTGGCCTTGCTCCAATGTCTCATAAGCAGACCCAGGAACTGACCTGGGAGTAAACAAACTGAACTGGGGTCTTCCATGGCAGTTTGCAGTACATTACTGCAACACTGGGCCACCCAACGTGCTGTACCTGGTGGCACAGGTGTTACTGCTGGTGAATCCATCATTGGCAGTCTCAGGGCCATTCTTGCAGAGGCAGACCAAATCATACAGGGAAGTGACACAGGTCTGGGAGCCGGACTCTCTAGTTCCACTTCAATGTCCCTTTTGTCAGTCTCTGCAGGGATGGAAGAAACTTTGGTCTGGGCTGTGGCTTTGCTGGAACTGCTGGACGGGTTGGTCAATAGTGCACTTCCTGTACCAGCAAAGCCACAAAATGTAACAAGCAAAAACCAAAAAGAAAAAAGAAGACAAGATGGGGTTAGAGGGTAGGGACACGCTCAATAAGGCACTATCCAGTGACAAAGAATCAGGCACAACAGCAGCCAGGGTAGTAAACCTTCCAAAAAAACTTTGTCTCCTATCTATTTAAATGTCCTGTCCTACAGATAGTTCCCACAACATCGGTGAATGAATCTGAACTTTCTTGTGAAATATATAAATTATTCAGAAAAAACAATTTGCAGGAGTATTTCTGTAATTCTATCAACATGGGGAGAGGAAAGGAATATAATAACAGTGGACAGGCGGCACAACAGCCTTAAGAAGAGACAACACTGATAGACCAGGACATTGCAGAGCAGTGGGATCCTGGAGTAAATGAGAACTGGATAGATGCCATCTGTAATGAGGAATTAAATCTGATGTGCAATACAGGTGGCACTGACCAGATAAATAAAAGATCCTATAATGCACCCTACAGTAAATAGGTCTAAATTTATCCCAGTCAGTCTAGGTAGTGCTGCCACAGACGTTTTCTAAAATGTGGTATTAAAAGACAGAACAGGTGTTAGAAACAAAACACAGCATCACTATGCTTTAGGCCTTCAAGAGGGGTTTAAAGACACACCTGTTTAGATAAGTGTTTAATTTAATCCACTGGTCTCAGTATATATTTGGTGTCTTGTCTGCGGAGCTTATATTTTTAAGTTTTTGGTTCGGACTTATTGTAAGTTACTTGTTGTTCCTATTTTGTTCTCTGCTGTACTGCACCTAGAGCCTCTGGGATTGGGCGTTAAATAAGTAAAGCTACTACTACTAATTTTAATAATAATGGACCTCGAGGGCTGACAAAAAGAAGCAGAAAAGCAATTAAAGATAATCACCAGTTATAGAAAGTTAAGTGAAAATCTGACAATTGTTTTCAAGAGAAAACTTAATCAGAAGGAGGATAAAGCAATGGGGCCTGATGGGATTCACCCCAGAATTCTAAAAGAACTAAGGGAAGAACTAGTAACACCACTGACTACCCTTTTTAATAAATCATGGGAGGATGGTGTGGTACCTGAGGACTGGAGGAGGGTGGATGTGATTCCCCTTCACAAAAGTGGGAGCAAGACAGAGGCAGAAAACTACAGACCTGTCTGTTTGACCTCAGTGGTAGGGAAAATGATGGAATCACTTCTGAAGGAAAGAACTGTTGAGTACCTAGAGACCAGTGGGGCACAGAACCCAAGGCAGCATGGATTCACAGTGGGAAGGTCATGTTGGACAAATCTAATTGATTTCTTTGACTGGGTGACCAAAGCAGTAGACCAGGGAGGTGCTGTGGACATGGCCTACCTAGACTTTAACAAGGCATTTGACACAGTCCAGCACAAAAGATTAATAAACAAATTAGCCAGCCTATGAGTGGGTCCCAGGGTGGTAGCCTGGGTAAAACACTGGTTGGACAACAGGACACAGTGGGTAATAGTAAATGGAGTCCACAGTGAAGAAAGGAGGGTTACTAGTGGGGTACCGCAGGGTTCAGTACTGGGGCCAGTCATTTTTAATGTCTTTATAAGTGACATTGCAGAGGGACTGAAAGAGAAAGTATGTCACTTTGCAGATGACACAAAGATCTGCAACAGGGTTGATACACAAGGTGGGGTGGAAAGGATAAAAAGGGACTTGGCAAGGTCGGAAGAATGGTCAGATGTATAGCAGCTTAGATTCAATGCAAAGAAGTGCAAAGTAATGCACCTGGAAAACAAAAACCCAGGGTAAGAGTACACAATGGGAGGTGAGATGCTGACAACAGTAAAAATGGAAAGGGACCTGGGGTAATCATATCAGACAACCTAAATATGGGCCAGCAATGTGAGAAGGCAGTAAGGAGGGCTGGGGGGATACTTGGATGCATAGGGAGAGGCATCACCAGTAGAAAACAGGAAGTTGTTGGCCCTCTGTACAGACAGTTGGTAAGACCACATCTGGAGTACTGGGTACAGTTCTGGAGACCCCATCTCCACAAAGACATAGACAGGGTGGAGGCTGTCCAGAGGAGGGCAACCAAAATGATGCAGGGTCTGTATCAGAAGACATATGAAGAAAGACTAAAGAAACTGAAGATGTATAGCCTCGAGGAAAGGGGGGGACATGATAGAAACTTTCAGATACCTCAAAGGAATCAACAAAGTCCAAGAGGGTAGCATCTTTCAGAAAAACAGATATGCAAAAACAAGGGGGCACAATTTGAAGCTAGAGGGGGGGACAGCTCAGAGGTAATGTGAGGAAGTATTTCTTCACAGAGAGGGTTGTGGATACATGGAACAGCCTTCCTGAGGAGGTTGTAAAGTCAAAAACAGTGGGGGAATTCAAGAATGCATGGTACAGACATGAGGCAATTCTAGTGGGGGGTAGGAGGAAGTAGGCTGTTGGTTAACTAGGATCTACAGCTTATCCGTTAGGTATAGAAATGGGCAGACTAGGTGGGCCAAGCGGTCCTTATCTGCCATGAAATTCTATGTTTCTATGTTTCTATGTTTCAGTTCCTGGAGGAACTGGAAGAAATGGATGGATTACTAAAAAATGAACTGTTGGCATTGAGATGTGACAATTCTGTCACCCCAGTGTTTTATCATATACCAAAGCTACATAAAAATCATCAGTGTCCATGAGGTAGGCCAATAGTTTCTGGTATGGGACACCTTATGGAAAAATTGTCTTGTTTTATTGATCGCTTTTTACAACAGGCTGTAATACAATTACCATCCTTTCTTAAGTCTGTATTACAATGCCTCGATGGTTTAAAATGGAAAAACAGGAAAAACATATACATTGTTGATCATAGATATTATGTCACTGTATAGTACTATAAATCATGAACAGGGACTCGATGCAGTGAAAATTATGTTAGAAAAGTCTAAATTTGGATTTTCCGATTTAATTTATTGTGACAGTCATTGAGTTAATACTAACTACCAATTTCTTTTTGTTCAATGGCACATATTATTTGCAGATAAGGGGACAGTCATGGGCACGTCAATGGCCCGTCTTACCCAACCTATTCATGTGTTGGTGGGAGGAGGAGTCCATCTACGACCCCATGGCAAACCCATTTCACGACAAGATAGTACTGTGGGTTTGTTTTATCAACAATGTGCTTTGTATTTGGAGTGGCACAGATGATGAGCTGCAGGATTTTAGGCAATATATTAATGGGACCAATTTGGGCTTGCAGTTTACAGCAGATTTTGATAACAGTATGATCAGTTTTGTGGAACTGGAACTCCATGGCAACATGGGGAAACATGTCTATAGAACTGATCATAGAAAACCAACAGTAGGTAATGCATTATTACTGTAATATAATATTTAATCACATTTTATAATATTTAGCTTTCACCTTTTATATTACAATATGTAAGTTCACAATATGAAAGGATTGTAGTGTAATATTTCTTTAAAGTGGAAAATTCCATGCACTGTAGTATTTCTGTATATTTCCATAAACTGTTTTGTAATCACCTTCTTTAGGAAGGAATATTAAAATGTTAGAAAGAATCTTTCAGAGGATGGTGTGCATTTACCTTATCAACTAGCATGCTTGGACAAAGTATAAGATAACAACATGCTTGGACAAAGTATAAGATAACAGCATGTTTAGGCACTGAATTTTTGAACAACCTGAAAAGGTATGCCTTAAGTTGTTATATGTTGCTATGGTGTGAGTGAAACTCTTTGTTTCACCTAGGTCAGATTGACCCACTGGCATATGTATCAAGAAATACTGTGTAAGAAGATGAAGTAAGCTGTGGAAAAGTACACCACACCTTGGTATCAAATTGTTATTCTGTTTTATGATTGGCTTATACTGAAATGTTGGTATTTTTCAAGATAAGAATCGTATAATTTAACTTATAAAAACACTGTATGTAACCTGAGTAGCTCAGCTCCAAACTGATGACCAGAATGAACATGCATGTTACTCTGAAAGAACCGCAATAAACTCTTTGAAGAAATCTGAAGGCTCAAGTCCAATATAACAAACATAATGCAACATTACAATTGGTGCCGCTACTCGGATGTCTGAAGACAGTCTATATGGTTGCTGAAGACATCAAACGAACCGAAGAGGGGCCAAACTGTGGAGAATGCCTTACTGCACCTGATCTGATCAATCAAGTACAGAAGGGAGTCGAACAAGGGACTCACGAGGGACTGGTGTGAAATCAGACTTGATTTGCCAGCCACAAGACAGATGTAAGTAAGGATACCATATTATGTAAATTTTTAGAAACACATTTAAAGGAAGGTCCGTACCGCTCTCCTGAACAACAGGAAGATGCGTACTTATGTTTTACTAAGCAATGTACAGACAGAAATGAAAAAGTTAAACTAGATAAAATCAAGTTAGCCAACATCTGTCAAATGTATGTTCAATATCAGTGTGAAATGACAACTAGGATGTGTAATATACAAAGGCAGATGTTAGAAAATGAAGAAAAACATAATGAAAGTTTAGTTCTGCAGTCAAAAGAGATGCAAAAATGTGCCACTGAAGTAAGAGACATGGAATATAAATTAAGTGTGGCACAAGGGGAGGTTTGTGGGTTAAAAATCAAAAATAATCAGTTAGAAGAGAATCTTAAATTTGTAAATAAACAGAGTCAGTCACAAATTAATGAACTGACTAGGCAATTACAGCAGGGGCTAGAAAGATTAGAATATGCTAATCAAGAGCACGCCCAAGACCTCTCATATAAGGAACAGTCCTTGTATACATTACAAGCAGAAGCACAGTTACAGTGCCAAATCTCCCTAGAATTAAGGCAACAGATTACCTCATTGGGCGCAGAATTCCAAAAATATAAAATGGCTCCAGTGCAAGTGAAGCACCCCTTCCAGCCAAAGCATCACTGTGGCAGTGAAGCAATGACTGAAGAGAGTTCAAGCTCTAGTAGTTCAGAGAGTGAGGAAGAGCCTCCTCTAAAATGAAAAGGAAAAATGGCTCCTTTTAGTGTTAAAACAAAAGGAGAAACTGAAAAATTGCCCTGCCCAAGTAAATGGATGAAAAAGTTAACTCCTAAGGCTAGGGGAGATTAGAGGAAGACATAAGGATACTGACAGTAAATATTGAAAATTACACAACTCGATTGAGAAAGCAGAAAATGAGCAACATAAGAAAAGGTTACAAAAGAAAATAGCAGAGTGTGAAAGGCACAAAGAGGACAAAATGGAATGGTTAAAGGAGGATCTTGAGGCACAAACCTTAGAAAAGGAGGTACAAAAGGCTATCAAAAAGGTAGAAATGGTCCAAACATTCTCACAAAGAGACTTGACCATCCAAGAATCTATGCAATTGGTAGAACAGTTAGGCAAGTGGGAGCCAGGACAAAATCCAGTGCCTTATTGCTCCAAATTAAAAACACTTGTAGCTAATTTTAATCTGACTAACAAAGATACATGTAAAGTAGTAACACTTTCCCTACCTGCTGTGTTACTCCAAAGCCTTCCGGCTAATATGGTCAGTACACAGGCTAATTCTGAAAATAACGAAACTTGGGCAACTATAGATGAATTCAAGCAGCATTACAGTCAATGTATGGAGTGTCCCACAATGACTGGGGCAAGATCTATGAAGTACAATTACTCCCAGGAGAGTCCTCACATGTTTATTAATTGATTATATGCTGCATATGCCACTTATGGGAGCGTGGCAGACCTTGGTAAGGATAAAGAACCTTTTCTGAGTTTAATTGATTGGCAGGTTACATTGGTCCCTGCGTTGATTTGCATGTTATGTAAACGAGCCAAGACATGCGCAGAAAAGGAAGAACTGCTCACTGATTGGTGGCGAATGCAACAAGATGATCAAAGCCCAGAATAGGGATAGGACAAATGGATCGTAGCTGCTATTGTCAAAACAGAAGGTAAGAGTAGATACACTTGTAATAAATGTAACAAAGTAGGACATGTTAAACGAGATTGTTGGGCAATAGGTGGAGACATGGAGGGAAAACAACAACAGGTATTGAAAAGGAGACAAGCACAGAATCCTGGCAATAATGCTAAACCAGGTGGTAAGGCAGACTTGCAAAAATGTATTGAAATACTCAGTAATTTGATCAATACTAAGGCTGTGGCAGCCATTAAAAAGGAACCTGATGAAGAAGAACTGATACTGAAACCAAGACAGGTCATTGTTTTAGGTGATTCAATAATTAAATATATGGATGGACATATTTGTAAAACTGACAAACATAATAGAATGTGTTCCAGCTTTAGGGGTGCGTGGATAAGGGATATAGAAAGAATAGTACCTAATGTCCTTAAAAATGGGGGTACTAATCCATTGGTTGTAGTTCATGCAGGAACAAATGACATAAACAAATTTACAACTAATGATATAAAAATAGTTATTTGTCCTTGGTCAGCACCCTAAAATCCCTGAATTCTGAAATTTGCCTCTCTGAAATACTACCCATACCTCGAGCATCTAAGAAAATACAAAATAAAATAAAAGAAGTGAATGAATGGCTACATAAATGGACATAAAATAATATTACTTGTATTACACATTGGGAAACATTTGATAATGATTACAGTCTTTTCAGTTGGGATGGTTTACATCTGAGTAAAAAGGGAAGTCTCCTCCTTGGCAAACCATTTCTATCAATAATTAATCAGCGTTTAAACTAGAAACTGGGGGGCAAAGGGGGAGCATTATATCAGAACTAGCTCCAACATCTGAAGAATTCACATTTTTTATGTGTAATGCCAGAAGTTTAAACGTTGTTAAGTTAACTAAGTTAGCAGGAAGAATGAATAAGCACGAAATAGATTTTGTAGCAATCACTGAGACATGGTGGAATGAAGAGTCTCATTGATTCAATGCTATTCCAGGATATAACCTGTACTACAATAATAGGGGTAATAGGATAGGTGGAGGGGTCTGCCTGTATATAAAGGATACAATTTCAATCATGAAGTCTTCTATACCCTTGGTAAATGGGATACAGATTGAGGGATGTTGTGTACAGTTCCAATACCTGAAACAAAAAACTATACTAATAAATATATATTGCCCTCCCAATGCTGATTTTGCATATGACCAAGCTGTCATACAATACCTGGAAGAATATTCTGAACCATCTAATCTTATCATTGTGGGGGACTTGAATCTCCCAGGTATTGATTGGCTAAACCTCACAGCAACTACAAATACTGAATATAAATATCTGGAAATAATTACCAGTTTAGGTCTTGAACAAATGGTAATGGATCCAACTCATGAAAAAATATCTTAGATCTTATCCTGACCAATATCCCGGATAAACTGGATAAAATAGAAATAATTGAACCCATGGGCTCTAGTGATCACAAGGTAGTCACTTTCTCTTTAATAGGAACTACAAATTGTTATAGGGAAATTAAACATTGTTATAATTACTATAAGGGTAATTATAAAGAAATAGAGGGAATATTATTAAAAACTGATAGGACTACATTATATAAAGATAAGAACGCAGAAAAATCCTGGTCTATTCTGAAGGATAAGATATATGACCTTGAAAAAAAATTTATTCCCAAACTCAAAATAAATAATCAAAAAGGTAAAATTCCAATATGGTTAACCCAAAAATACAAAAACAGATAAATAAAAACCAAAAAGCATTTAGAAAACTTAAGGCTGATCCTATCGAAGCAAATAGAAATAATTCCAAAAAAGAACTTAAATCTACTAAATCCCTCATTAAAAAAGAAAGAAAATGTATTGAACTTAAATTATCTACATTGGAATTTAATCCAAAATCTTTCTATGCCTATATTAATAAAAATAAAAATTTGAATTCTTCAATAGCTACCATTGTCAATGAAGGGAAAACTGTGGAAAGTGAATTAGATGTTAGCAATGTATTTAATAAATATTTCGGGACAGTGTTTACAAATAAAGATCCCTTAAAAGATCTAGCATATGATTATTCCAGCTCATATGAAGAAATTACCATGACAGAAATATAGGAGGCTATTAAAAGTTTAAAAGAAACATCATCTTCCAGGCCAGATAATTTAAATACATACTTCATCAAACAAATTTCTGATGCACTTCTGTACCGGTTATATATGATTTTTAACAAATCATATATGTATGGAGTAGTCCCCCAGGATTGAGGGTAGCTACTGTGATACCTATATATAAGAAGGGTAACAGGAGTAGGGTGGACAACTATAGACCCATTAGTCTCATTTCGGTGGTGTGTAAAATTATGGAAAGAATATTGAAAGCAAGGTTAGATCTAGAAATACTAATCAAGGGTCTAGTGGATAATACACAACATGGATTTTGTAAGGGAAGATCATGTACCACTAATCTTATCACTTTCTATGAAAGTATAAGTAGTAGTTTGGACAGAGGAACTCCAGTTGATGTTGTGTTTTTGGACTTTAGAAGGGCATTTGACAAGGTCTCCCACAATCTCCTAGTCTTGAAATTAACCAAATTGGGATTTAATGGATATTTTGTTAAATGGGTTGAGGAATAGTTGAAGGACAGAAGCCAGAGTGTTAGAATTGGGAATGTAGTTTTATTTAGTATCCCTGTTACTAGTGGAGTGCCCCAGGGTTCGGTATTGGGTCCTACCCTATTTGGAATTTTTATTGGTGACCTACAATTGGGGGTTAGAAACCAAATCAGCAAATTCGCAGATGATACTAAAATATCAGCCGAGGTGGATTCAGAAATAAATATTAACCTATTAAGAATGGATTTAATGATCATAGAAAAATGGGCAAATGATAATAACGTGGTTTAACATTGATAAGTGCATGGTGATGCACTTGGGTAAAAAGAACCCGGGTACTAATTATGCACTATGCAGGAAACAAATCCTGACTGGAATTCAAGAAAAAAATTTAGGAGTTATAGTTAACAATAAATTTAATTGGAGTAGCCAATGTATTACAGTAACTCAAACAGGAAATTGCATTATCAATGCTATAAAAAAATCATTTATAACACGTAATAAAGACTGTATAACGAAACTATATAAAGCTTATATTAGACCACATACTGATTTTGCATCTTCATTTTTGGGCACCATATTTGGAAAAGGATAAGAAAATGATTGAGAGTTTACAAAGAAGAATGACCAAACTCATCCCTGACATAAAATTCCTACCATATAAAGACAGAGTGAAATCTCTGGGTTTATATGATCTACAAGTGAGACGAGATAGAGGAGACTTGCTGTTGTTTTTTAACATCTTAAATGATGAATATCTGATGAAATTAAACGGACTAACATATATGAATAAGGTATATGGATTAAGATGTAACAACAGACAAATTAAAGTACAAAAGGCAATTACTAATAAAAGGAAATATTTCTTCACAGTTAGAACTGCAGCTCTGTGGAATTCCCTGCCACAGTATATAGTTGAAGAAACATCTTGGGAAAAGTTTAAGGTCCAACTAGATAAGTTAATGTTGGGCAGTTAAAAACTTCCCCCCCATGATTGTGGGGAAAGTGGTCCCGATGGGCCTAGTGCCTTCTTCCACTTTAAAAAACCAAGTAATACCGAGTAATTAGGGCAATGACGGGATGAAGCCCCCACCTTCCAAGTCCTAGGGAAATTGGTAGAGGACTGGGAGGGTCATCCTACTATATCGGCTATGATCAGGGGCTGCCAAACTGTGATATTGGTTGATACTGGAGCTACAGTTAGCATTACAGATAGTGATATGCCCTTAACAACCCATGGGAAGCAGCAAATAAGTTTGCAGGGCTTCTGGGTGTTAACAGCATACCTAACAAAACCAGTCATGCTCCAGATTGGTGAAGAGCACTTGAAATGTATGTTCTGGAAATGTAATACTCATGAAGGTACCATCATGGATATGGACATTCTGGCACAACATGGCTTAGTAGTAGATCTTAGTAACATGATTTTATGGAAAGGAAGTACTACTAATCCAGGACCAAATGTGAATGATTCACATAGTATATATACTGTGAAATCATTAAAAATCTACCATTTAGAGGAATTATGGGAGCATATACCTCAGTGGATAGTACATGTTATCAAGCAACGTAAAACAATTTGGGCTAAAAATGCTACAGAGTGTGACAGGGTGTCTAATATGGAAGTCCAAATTGAAGGACCAGACCCCCCTCCACAAAAACAATATGCTTTTCCCAAAGAAGCTTATGAAGAAATATGCATGATACTGAAACAGTTACAGTCACAGAAGGTCATTAGACCTATATGTTCAACAGTGAACTCCCCTCTTTGGCCAATACGCAAATTGAATGGTACCTGGAGATTAACAGTGGATTATAGGGTGCTGAATAAGGTCACACCCTTGGTCACCCCAGTGGTAGCAAGGCTTCCTGATCTGATCTCTCAGTTGTCCCCTACAGCTACCATTTATACTGTACTAGATGTGTCAAATGGCTTTTGGTCCATCCCTGTCCATCCTGATAGTCAGTATAAATTTGCATTTACTTTTCAGGATAAACAGTACACTTTTCAGTGTTTACCACAGGGTTTCCACTCTTCCCCCACTTTATTCCATCAGTGTCTGGCTGAGATACTGTTGGGATTTTCCCACCCTGAGGCAATAATCCAATACGTGGATGATATGTTGTTACAAACTGATACTTATCAGGAACATGCCAGTTTATTAGATGAGCTGTTAACTGTACTACAAAAAGGAGGGTTAAAATTGAACCCAAGCAAAGCTCAAATTGGGCAATCACAAGTCATCTTTTTAGGGATTTGTATTAATCAGGAAGGACGTACTGTAGATCCAGATAAGAATCGGGTCATACAACAATTACCACGACCTAAAACGAAGACAGCACTTTGACAGTTTTTAGGAATGGTAGGCTTCTGTAGGGATTTTATAGAAGCTTTTTCTAGTATGGCAAAACTGCTATACAATTTGTCAAATGGAGGAAAAGAAACAGATATCCTCCAGTGGGAACCAGAGCATCAGCAGTCTTTTATGGCTGTAAAACAAGCACTAATGATGGTTTCTGCCCTCATTAGCCCTTCTGAGTCATCAGATTTTGTACTACAGGTACATGCTACTGATCAAGTGATCAATGCCGTCCTGTTACAAAAGCAATCAGGGACATTACGTCCAGTGGGATATTTTTCTCGAGCATTAACTCCAGTAGAGGAAACCTATGAAGAATGTGTAAAACATTTATTAGCTGTATATTGGGCAATACAAGCTACTGAACATATTGTGGGGTTTAATCACATTGTTTTGCAAACCTCACACACACCTGTAAAATTTATCTTAGAAAGGGATGTACGGGGCGTATCCTCTCAGAGACTGGTAAAATGGGCATTGGCCCTACAAGAGAAAAATATCACCATAGATAAATGTACCGCCCCCCCATGTTGGTAGAGTTAATGGCATGGGAGGGAGATATGCATGACTGTGGGGAAGGCTTGGGTATTGAATATAAACCAATTTTTGCTGCTGAACCTAATGTTATGGGTATTGATGTGTATGTAGATGGCTCCCACTTTTGGGATGATGGCCATTTCCATACAGGGTATGCTATTTGGAACCCTGAAACAAATCAGGAAATGTTAGTATGATGTCCGTCATCGTTTTCTGCCCCATGAGCGGAATTGGAGGCAGTATGCAGAGCTATTATGGCGTATCCAAAGAAAGCCATTAATATCTTCTCGGACTGTGCTTTTGTTGTCAATTCCTTGTTAGATTTTCTTCCTATTTGGACGGAAAGAGGCATGTGAACAGCCGCCAGTGAACCCGTGGCTTTTTGCCTCATATTACAACATATATGGGATATAGGAGCTCAAACCCCCATTGAGAATTGCTATTTGTAAAGTCAAAGCTCACCCAAAAGAATCGAAAAGATATCCATGAACTAAACAATAATTTGGTAGATAATTTGGCTCATATGGCTGTGAAACAAACAAACTTATGGGTAGACCCTCTAGGAGGTGACTCTACACAATTGTTGGAAGTTGAAGAGTATGATACAAAATCATCCAAAATGGATATCAGCATTATCACAAGTCCCTAGTTTGGGAAGAATCCAAGATACTGATGCTTGGCTTCTTGGTTGTCGGAACCAATGGAAAGATACAGGACAGTGTACCACCAAACATGTTACCATATGGGAAGATATGGTAATATGGGAACGGCAACCAGGGTTTAGGAAGTGGATCCCACCTGCTTCATTTAGGAAAGATATTATCATGGACAATCACAGAATTGGGGGCCATTGTGGGCTCCATAAAACTTGTAAAATGTTGGCACAAAAATATTGGTGGCCAAAAATGGGAAAATACCTGAGGAGGTCGTGGAGTCAAGAACAGTGGGGGAATTCAAGAATGCACAGGACAGACATAAGGAAGTCCTAGTGGGGGGGTAGGAGGAAGTAAGCTGTTGGTTAACTAGGATCTTCAGCTTATCTGTTAGGTAGGAAAATGGGCAGACTAGGTGGGCCAAGCGGTCCTTATCTGCCATCAAATTCTATGTTTCTATGTTTCTAAGATGTCAAACAAGGCCTGGAGGCTTGTCTCATCTGTGCACAGATGAATCCTCCAGTGCCTGGAAAAATGGTTCTGTTAGGGCGTATACCACTGGCGGACGGTCCTTAGTCCAGCTTACAAATTGATTATGTGGTTCCCTTGCCTACTGCAAAAAGGGGGTTCTGATATTTATTAGTCATTGTTGACATATTTTCCAAATAGGTAGAAGCATTGCCCATATGAAATGATAGTGCCACAGCTACTGCAAAAGCATTGTTGGAACAAGTATTCTCACATTGGGGTTTTCCCAGAATCCTTGAAAGTGACCAAGGGACTCACTTTACAGTGAAAATAATGACAGCTTTGTGTGATATCTTAGGTATCACTAAACACTTGCATTTACCCTACCATCTACAATCTTCAGGTATGGTAGAAAGGTTAAACCGCACTTTGAAAAATGCACTGAAAAAGGCAGTGTTGGATACTGGTGAAGGTTGGGTGACACACTTACCAGGATTCCTAATGGGTATTAGAGGTATGGAAAACAAGAGTACTGGCTATAGCCCATATCAATTGATGACTGGATGAGATATGTGGCTGTATTATCCTTCAGATCCAGATTTGTCTACACCTATGTTAAACCATATCAAAAGTGATGTGTTTTTGCAACAGTTGCAGAAACAATTAAATCTGTACTTACCACATGCTGCCAGAAACATGGCACAGACTCATTGGAAAACCAAAAAGAGACATGATGAAAAAGTGATACCGCCCATTGAAAGGGGTCATCACGTCATGATTAAACATTTTGGTCAAAAAGGACCATGGAATGCTAATTGGATGGGATCCTATAGGTTATTGATGTATTAGGGCCATGGGTTATTCAAGTTCATCGAATTCGACAAGGGTCTACAGTGACCAAATGGGTCCATGTGGACCAATGTAAACTGTATCAGCCTTTAAATGATAACAACTGATACTGCTCTGTTTTTCCCAATAGGTGAAAGACAATGATGCTTCCTCTGCTTGTACTGAGCGGTGTCTTATTGATTCTGGTAATTTCTGACCAAAATGGATGTCCAAGGCACATATGGAACAGTTTATACAACAAGAACTATGCTAATTGTACTGTATGGGGTATTCCAGTATTTTTGGGAGAATGACATGAACATACTGGTTATCTTCTTATGAAATGGTACTTTATTTGCTATGAACAATGTCAATATGCGACATGGGGATGTTCATCAGAAGCCTGGCTTGGCACGGCAATGCATGTGGTCAACACAACAGCCCAAAAAAGGCATCTATATCCACTCTACTTTGGGGGATACGACTAATTTAACCAAAAAAGAACAAGACTTGTTGCGAATGAACTTAAAAGACATATTACAATATCCATCAAATACAACTGCATTAAATTATTCTTATGGTTCAAGACGTAATATGTGGCATTTTTTATACAGTACATCTATTGTAGCAAACTATACAGTAGGATTAAAGCAATTTTTTCACAGTATTGCTGTTAACAAATAAATATCCATTGTTAACTTACACTACTAATGCACAATGGCCCGGAAATGTCCTGTAATGTTAATTTAACAGCATGGTGCAATTTTGCTGCATGGAAAATAGTATATTAAAAACAAGGTATATCAGGGCAAAAATTCTTGCCCCCATCTGATGGTATTATTTTGACGCAAAATGTATATCCTCTATACTATCCATGTAAATTAGAGTATTATAATGTTTTGCTACATTTTCCCTTTGCACGATTACCAATACAATGTAATGATTGGATTTCAGTATTGTTGTGGCAACAGTACTATGACAATACTTTGAATCAACACCATGAAAGACACAGAAACTGGTCATTTAAAATTCCTGCACAAGCTTCACCAGGCTTATCTCGTCATAAAAGAAACGTATGGGGATGGTTAGGCTCAGGATTAGGAATTGCTAATGGTGTCAATTCAATGGTTTTAAAGGGTCATATTCGTTCTTTGGAAATTACTTTAAAAAATATGGCTACTGGACCTTTATCAACTACTGTGAAATTAGCAGCTGATAATGAAGAGATTGATTGGTCTGCATTTAAAGAAACCTTACAGAATTTTAAAATTATTGCTCAAATAGCAGCCCATTTTTATAACTCGCTTTCTAATATGTCTAGAGACAGCTATGTAGAATTAGCTTACTCTCAATTAGCTGCTGAAGCACATACTTATCTAGTTAATGAGTTAAATAGAATTGAGACTGATAGGTTACCCTTAGGCATAGGCAAGGATAATGTGACTCAATTATTGGATCATCCCAATGTGTGATCTTGCCACCCTTGGCCATGATTAAAGTATGGAATTCACCAAATCAATATGCAAAAATGCTGCGACATGTGATTCCTATACTAGTGATAATACCTGTATGTTTTGAACCACTGAAAATATCATAGCAAATCAGTAATTTGGGAGTATTAATACATGACCAGATCATGAGACTCCAAATACCAGGTGATACTATTATCACAGTACACAATAAATATGTTGTATTACCTAAACAACAGTGTGTACAAGAACATGAAACCTTGATATGTGGGGAAGAGACATCAACTGCCCCATGGTTTCCTGATCAATGTAAATTTACTCTAATGTCTGCAAATGAATACCGCCAAGCTATGAGATGGAACCAATCATGGTGTGTAATTGCCAGTCAACCTTGGAATGTATGGAGGTGTAGTGACAAAATCTGGTGGGTTGCAAATTGGACCCTCTGGGAACGTCCTGCCTATAGCCAAACAAATGTTACCCATATTGATGGTTCCAGCATGACCTTGGATTCACTCACTGATTTGGCAACTCCACCTCATTATGCATTACCCAAAATTGATAAAATGACACTTGGTGCCTTGATGTATCATCAACAAACTAAAGGACTTATTTTCTCACAAAAGGCCTCTGCTAAAGAGGTAAAAAGACAGTCATCTTATATCCCTATTATATCCTGGTGGGATTGGGGTATGGCTGTTTTGGGTACTAGTCCAACCCTAATAGTAGTAGTAGTATGCGGTATTGCAGTAATCTGTGTTCTTGTTATTATACAAGTGCTCTTGTATCGTAAGATTAAACACATGATTTGCCAAATACAAATGTTACAATGGCAACAACATCTCGTGTGATCTCCAATTAGAGAGTCACAAAGGGGGGGTTGTAGTATAATATTTAATCACATTTTATAATATTTAGCTTTCACCTTTTATATTACAATATGTAAGTTCACAATATGAAAGGATTGTAGTGTAATATTTCTTTAAAGTGGAACATTCCATGCACTGTAGTATTTCTGTACATTTCCTTTAATTGTTTTGTAATCACCTTCTTTAGGAAGGAATATTAAAATGTTAGAAAGAATCTTTCAGAGGATGGTGTGCATTTGCCTTATCAACCAGCATGCTTGGACAAAGTATAAGATAACAACATGCTTGGGCAAAGTATAAGATAACAGCATGTTTAGGCATTGAATTTTCGAACAACCTGAAAAGGCATACCTTAAGTTGTTATACGTTGCAATGGTGTGAGTGAAACTCTTTGTTTCACCTAGGTCAGGTTGACCCACTGGCATATGTATCAAGAAATATTGTGTAAGAAAATGAAGTAAGCTGTGGAAAAGTACACCACACCTTGGTATCAGCTTGTTATTCTGTTTTATGATTGGCTTATACTGAATTATTCTGTTTTATGATTGGCTTATACTGAAATGTTGGTATTTTTCAAGATAAGAATTGTAGAATTTAGCTTATAAAAACACTGTATGTAAGCTGAGTAGCTCAACTCCAAACTGATGACCAGAACGAACGTGCATGTTACTCTGAATGAACTGCGATAAACTCTTTGAAGAAATCTGAAGGCTCGAGTCCAATATAACAAATACAATGCAACAGTTACATGCTCACAGCTCACATCTTTTTCACCTCATTAACAGCATACTATATGGACAACTGGTAAAGCTTTGCAGGAATTGTACCAAAAATTTACATTTTGAGAAATCGGCAACATAATTGCTGAATAGGTTTATAGTTTGTGGCTATGTGGAGGAAGTATTACCACAAGAACAAGCATTAGAGAGTAGACTTTAAGACAGAAATTAATTAATAAAATAAAATATGAAAGGAGCAAAAGAAGGATGAACAGTTCACATCTGTAACAATATATTGCCCAGTGACCATGAATATAAGGAGGATCATAAACGAGAATTTGCACTGATTAGGGCTGGATCCAGATTTGGTACAGATAACTGGTAATGACCCTAGGATAACTTTCAGGAAAGCAAAAAGCATCAGGGAGCTGGCTTTCCATAGTGCCTTTAACTCAGAGTAAAAAAATGTTACTTGGTTACCAGCCAGACCCTCAGGGTTCTTCTCCTGCAAAAATTGCATGACTTGCAAGCGTGCTGTACAGAACAACAAATTTGTCAACCCAGCTCCACAGGGGAAAAAGGAAGTAATCATAAAACAGTTTATTAGCTGCACTAATCATTTTGTCTTCCATGCCCTGTGGTGCTCCTGTGGCAAGGTCTACATAGGTAGAAAAGTGAGAACACTAAAGAAAAGCATTCAGGAGCACTACAGAACAATAGGTAACAAATGACTGGATCATCTCATGGCAAATCATGTTATGAAGAGACATGGCAATGGGAACTACAAGATCTAGTACATAGGAATTAAAGCCAATTTGGCAAATCCCAGGGCAGGGGATAGGGCTCATAATCTTTTACAGAGAGACTGTCAATGGATTTTCTTGTTGAAAACACTGAAGCCAAATGGATTTAACAATCAGATGGACTGGGAACCCTTTTTGTGGGTTGACCTATGAACCTGTTTAGTGAACATTTAGAAAAATCATCATTAGTCTTGTATTGTATTATCAATCTGTTGTGTCCATATTGATAGTTAGGGTGCAGTTATAGTACTATACATTGCCCTTCCCATCCCCATTAACTTCTCCTTCCTTCCTTTTCCTTCTTTGCTTCCCCATCCCCCTCTCTTTCCCCTGTTGTAGTGCCTGACCAACAAAGCATTGCTGTTTTCACTTTATATGCACCTCGTTATAGCATGTTGCTTTGTTTTTTTAGCCACTTGCAGGATCCATTTTTAATCCTTTTGTTAGTATAGCAGTGCACACTTCACAGCAGTCATCATATAGTAGGGTCACTTTGTAATAGTGTTCAGCACTGAGTTTTATACTCTGGAGAAACTTGTGATATAAAAATTGTTATATAAAAACATAGGGTAACATCTTCAATAATTGCATTCTGTACCTGAGTGCAGTTCAGTGCTGTCTGGGGCTTTAAGGGTGTCGTAGTGGTCGAGGTTTCACTTCCACATATAAAAAAATATTCTTGTACTTGCAGAAAAATCTGACTAATATAAATTACGTTGTTTCCAACTTTTGTAAATGTATGTGGAAGATATAGTTAGATTGGGGCTCCCCACTTCCTTTTACCTATTCCCCCATTCGAGTCCCAGACCTATTAATTTCTGTTGCCCATATTTTTTTTACATAGTATGTCAGTGACATGGTACAATCGGATGTCATCATAAAGGGTATTCTCTTGCTGAGGTATTGAATAGCTGGAACTCATGATGAGATATTGCTAGAAATATTTGTGAACTGGTTATTGGGGGGGATTTGTCCTCTTTTTACAGGTCTTTGTGGAATATTATGTATAAAGTTTTGCAGTAATAACTTATAATTATGAACAGGGGTCTGAGGTATTCTTCTACCAAAGCACTACTGTGGAGAGCACATCTCAATTGATCTTTAAGAAAATGGACTATGACTCTTTAAATCAGATGTTATATATTTCAGTATATACAATGGACCAGATAGTCAGACTGTGCCTGGCAATGGCGCAAGAGTGGGTGCAGTGCAGCTGGGATGCGCCGGGGCCAGGATCAGGTGATATTCAATGGTGATGCACCATGGCGCGGTACCGTTGAATAGGGCATGGATTGCGCTCAGTGCAGTGGCAATGCACCAGCGCAAGCCATAAATAGGGAGCACAGGGATGTGCCAGTGCAGCCACAGTTGTGTTGGGTGCAGCACCCATGATATCCAGAAGAGGGCATGCAAATGAGGCCATAATATATGCATGGCACAACTGGGCCCATTAGCATGTCATTATGACCCCATTTGCATACTTTGCACAGGGCAGCCTGGCGAATTGCACCTGGCACCCTGCACAGAATGATGTGTGGACTGAGGGGGTCCTGGGGCATCCCTCGTCCTGTAGTCGTGATCGTGGTTAATAGTGCAGAAAATACAATCCCTAGTAGCCTAGTGATACCCCCTCCCTCCCTATAGCCGTGATTGCCAGTTACATGAAATAAATACAAGCCCTGATAGTCTAGTGGTACCCCCTCCCTCCTGTAGCCACAATCACCGGTTAAATGGAATAAATACAATCCCTGGTAGTCTAGTGGTCCCCCACCCCAGCCCCAATCGCTGGTATAATGACACATTGCACTCCCTCGTAGTCTAGTGGCCCCTTCACCCCACCCGTAATCCCAATTGCAGGTAACCCCAACAGATCATACCCTCTGGTGGTCCAGTGGCATCCCATCCCCTATCACCCACACAGGACCCCTTGCCCACCCAGCTCACCACCCCCATCATCAGCGGGCAACTGCTACCCACCTGCATACTGCCTGGCTGCCCACTGAATGACAGATTACAGTATGGGCTTGCAGGGTATACTGTACTAGACAGCCACAAATATGTGAATGACTTCTTTCACATATTTGTGGCTTCTAGTACAGCATGCCCTGAAAGCCCATACTGTAATCTGTCAATCGACAGTGGCCAGGCAGTATGCGGCAGGTTGCAGCCACTCACCGATGATGGGGAGCAGGTGAGCCATCAGAGGCTGGACCAAAAGGCACTCAGGGCCTGGTGGGGTGCAGATGATGTGAGGCCAGATGGCAACAAATACGTGTATCGTGGTGATCAGGGCTAGGCGGAAACAGTGGGCTAGGGACTCTTATTCATTTAACTAAATCACGACTATGGAGCGCGGAACTAAAGACCAACAATGGTGCTTGTGGACAGTGTTCCGGGTGGGTGGTGGTCACCCACAGCTGGTGGCTGCTGTGTTGCACCCTGCAATACAGCAGCCCATCTGTGGATGGCCAGGAGTTGTTCCTCCTTTTTACGGGCTCAACTTTGAGCCCCCTTATGCGGCACAATGCAGGGTTGTGCCAGCAGATGCGCCGCATATCCCGGGCTGAATATCGGGATGTGCCGCATATGCATGGGTACGCCCCCTGCATTTGCGCCACATACATTTCCATTGCGCCCCCACGCATTGGGATTTGTGCTGCACCTGGCAGTCTTTTGAATATCTCACCGGGGTGCAGTGCGGGGTTGCACTGGCGCAACCACTTTGAATATGTGTGCTTTAGTATTCCATATTATGGGTTTTAGTCATGCAGTGTATGCATTGTAGATAGTTTAGCACTGTTGGCTGCACATTCATTACAAAGCATTTTATATGCACTTTGATGTAGCATCATCCTTCCTTTTTTAGCCGTATGCAGAGTCCAGCATTAATCCTTTTATTAGCTTGGTGATGTGTGCTTTCTAGTAGCCGTCATCACATAATAGAGCTACATTGTAATAGTGTTTGGCACTAGTATTATACTCTGGAGAAACTTTGTATAAAAATTATAACTAATAACATAGGGTAATGTCTATTTTTGGTACCTTAGCATTCTGTACCTGTCTACAGTTCACTGTGCACTGGGGCTTTATTGGTGCTGTAGTGACCAGGATCTTACTTCCACATATATAAAAAAATATTCTTGAACTCACAGCAAAATCTAATATAAAATAAGTATTTTCTAACCCTTGTAAATTTATGTGGCAGTTATAAATACATTGGGGCTTCAGTTTGAATTTTTGTACAAATTATACAATTCTGTTTCTCTATTTTTATAATTATTGTTAAATGTTTTGCAGTTTAGTTTTTTTCCCCATGTTATACTGCAATACTGCTGTGAATTCAGCACCAATATTGAGTTTCACTGGCATTAAAAAATACTGATAATTTACCTTAAGGTATTTGCAAATTTAACAAACCTGAGACAATTGTCACGTTCGGTTTTAACCAGTAATTTTCTGGCAGTTTAATTCTAGTGCTAAGATTTGTCAGTTTCTTATGATGTAATTTTTATGTAATTTTTAGCCACTACTTAAGATGCACTGCAGAAGGTATTAGCCACATCCCTGAGAAAGACGATTTGTCGAAATGTCAGGGCTTGCCAGATCTGGACAGCTGAGATGTATCAATGAATTGTATGTATTCATTTCTTCTTGCACTGGTTTGCACCAAACAGCACTTTATACAAGCAATAAAACAGTGAATGAGATAGCAGCTGGAGTGCTCCATTTGTTGATCTTGTTAATTGATGGTACCCTCTCTTCCTTGTGTCTGGTTCCCATCAGAGTGATGCTTTCTACCCCCAAATGCTGTTGTCTTTAAGGGTCCTAGGTCAGATGCAACAGCACAGGCTGTTCGCTCTGAAATGGATGGTAGAGGGGAAGTTTGGGTGGATACAATCACATCTTTCTTAGGACTTTCAAGCTCAGGGGACACCTCTGGTGTTGCGTTGTCCCTGGCTGCTTTTTGTGGGCCAGATACAACCTCAGTCTCAGTGTCACCCACCTCCACTTCTTCAGAGCACAGGAATGGCAATAAAGGTGGTGATCTCCCCCCACCCCCCCCGGGTCTGGTAAATGGAGAGGGGTATCAGAGCTGGCAGATTGGGGAGTCACTGCTTCTCCTTGGCATCTTTCAAACAATGAGACAGTGAATACCATGGGGCACAGATTATTTCTTGCATCCCTGCCCCAATAAATGAAACATTGCTTGCTTGGTATTCAAATTCATCTTTACTTGAGACAAAAGGGGGAAGGGTTTATTCACAATGTTACCAACAAGTTGCACTCTCTGCACCCAAAGGCCTTGACACTTCATTGTGCACAACAGAAAGGGGATGCACACCACGCTCTGAAGGTGCTGCCAATTAAAGCAAAACTGCCACAAGTAAAAAATAAAGATGGCACACTCACCAAAACAAGTGCAGATGAAATGCCAACCATAGGAAGAGGTGGGTAGCAACCCTACATATCACCACTAACAAGCATTTGTCAATGCCGAATGTTTGCTTGCTGGCATTGGCATTAGTAGTGTAGAAGTTACAGAGCTGCATAATAGGAATGGCAGTGAAGTATTGAACTGAAGCCAACCCCACCATCACCCTGCAGAGAGTGACAGGCATTGGGGTGTGCCTTTGGGTGGTCAGGCATAACGACCACGCCATTTCACCACACCCTACACTGCAGATACTGACAAGTGTCACGGTGTGCCTTGGGGTCTTTGGCCCTTATGTGCACCCCATTCCATCAGGAAATACGGTGAGATGGGTGTAGTATAGGAGAATGGGGTGAAGTTTGGGCCGGAAGAGTCCGAGGCACACCTTGATGCCTCTCACTGGCTGCAGGGTGTGGATGGGGGTGGAATGGTATGAGCATGACAGGCAAGAATCCCAAGTCACACCCCTGATGCCTGTTATTCTCTACAGGGTGGGGCGTTATGGTTGGAAACCCTAACGCCTAGGGCATTCGTTGGTATTTTCACTCCAAATTTTCAACATGGTTTTTTTGTGACCCCCACCTCATGAACAGTGGCAATATCAGTTTGTTAGCCGAAAACTGCTTTTGCACAGCGACTATGGCATTTGGCACCACAGGTGCAAAAACACATTCTGAACAGGATGTGAAAAATGACAGCAGTACTGTTCATGGGGAGGTGTAAAAAATGGCAATGTTGAAAATCTGCTATGAAAATCTTAAAAAAACTGGGAAGGTCACAAGCATGTGTAGAAACTGGGCAACGCACACCCGTAATGTAACTAGTTTGGGGATTTTTTTACAGCAGATTGTTAACACATGCATTTTGGACCTCCGATCATGAACAGTGTCAATGTGATTTTCTTTATCTGTCGAACAATGATTTCCCAGCAACCACGCATTTCTGTGCTGAAAGTGTGAAAACACATTTCAGCCATGTTCTGGAAAATGACAGCTGTACTGTTCATGAAGGTGTGGAAAAATGCCACTGGTGAAAATCTGGACTGAAAATATTACAAATTCATGAACTTACAAGGGTGCGTGGAAACTGCGCAATGCTCACTCATAACACAGTCATTTTATGGAGTTTTGTCACCAAATTTTCAACATAGCCATTTTAAGACCTCTGCTCATGACCAGTGTCACTGTGATTTTCTTAATCTGTCCCAAACATTGTTTTCGCACACCGACTGTACCATTGTGCGCTACATGTGCGGAAACACATTTTGGGCGAGATGTGAAAAATGGTAGCTGTACTGCTCATAAGGAAGTGTGGTAAAATGGCACTGTTGAAAATCTGGTGTGCAAATATTACAAATTCGCAAACTTGCCAGCGTGCGTAGGAACTGCGCAACGTGCGCTCCTAAAACAGTAATTTTGGGAATTTTTTCACCAAATTTTCAACATAGCCATTTTAACACCTCTGCTCATGACCAGTGTCACTGTGATTTTCTTAACGTGTCCCATACATTGATTTCGCACACCGACTGCGCCATTGTGTGCTACATGGGCAGAAACACGTTGTGGGCAAGATGTGAAAAATGACAACTGTACTGCTCATAAGGAGATGTGGTAAAATGGCAATGTTGAAAATCTGGAGTGCAAATATTGAAAATGTGCGAACTTACGAGCGTGCGTAGGAACTCTGCAATGCACGCTCGTAAAACAGTCATTTTTACGAATTTTTTCACAAATTTTCAACATAGCCATTTAAGACCTCTGGTCATGAACAGTGTCATTGTGATTTTCTTAATGTGTCCTGTACATTGATTTCACACACCGACTGCGCCATTGTGCACTACATGGGCGGAAACACGTTTTGGGTGAGATGTAAAAAATGACAGCTGTACTGCTCATAAGGAGGTGTGGTAAAATGGCAATGTTGAAAATCTGGAGTGAAAATATTGAAAATTCGCGAACTTAAAAGCGTGCGTAGGAACTGCACAACGCACGCTCGTAAAATAGTCATTTTTAGGAATTTTTCCACCAGATTTTCAAAATAGGCTTTTTGAGAGCCCACCTTATGAACACTGGCAGTGTCATTTTGTTAATCATTCCAGAAAGGTGATTTCACACAGTGGCTGCGAAATCACCCTTTGGGCCAGAGTAATGCCATGACAGTGACAGCATTCATGAGAAGGGGCCCCAAAAACCCCATGTTGAAAATTTGGGCCCAAAATTCCCAAAAATGCCTGAGATATGCAACAAAGTTGAAAAAACCCTATCTATCCCATTATACAGCTTACCGGCATTTCCTCAGTTCGTGGTCGGCTTTGAAGAGTGCAGACGTGTTCCTGGTCCACCGAAGATCGTGCGCCGAGCTCCGGAGGTAAGTATGGGGTGGGGGGTGGGGAGGCAGGGTGCGCAGTGGGTGGGTGTGGGTTGTGGCAGGGGGGCAGGGAGAAGCGCAGAGGGACAGTTTTTGTATTTACAGGTTGTTGTTTTTTTTCTAAGACTACGAGGGACGAAGACTACAAGGGATGTTTGCCACACTGGAGTGGGCTCCCAGCGTGGGAGCTGGAAGGCTGTTGGTGGGGGCTGGAGCTGAAGGGGGATTGGGCACCCCCGTCGGCCATAACATCAATTTGCCACGCTGGGGTGGGCTCCCAGCATGGCACCTGGATGCTTTCGGGGGGCGTGCAGCTGACAGGGGATTGGGCACCCCCGTCGGCTATACAGTGTGGGGGGAGCGCGTCAGCACACAATATGCGTGCGTGCGTGTTGAGGGGGGAGCTCTGCTCACTGAAGCGGAGCTCTCCCTTTCAACTGTATGCCACTGCATTTTCAGCTGTCATAGACAGCTGGAGCAGTGATTGGCGCACTGCGACCATGCCTGCAAACACACTGACTGAATTGGAAGAGGCTGACACACCTCTGGAAAACTCGGATGATGGCACTATGTTTCTTGCACATGCATGCAAGCAAACATAAAAATGAGGCTTCATCATTGGTTCCCTGATGATGCCTCTTTGTTAATGGTGATATATAGGGATGTAAGCTACCACTTTCTGTGGTCAGTGTTTCATCACTGTGTTAGAATAAAGTAATTTGCATATGCACTTGCTTTGGTGTGTGTGTGTGTTTTTTTTATTTTTACTCGACACTTCATCCAACTCAGTATTCCATCCAAATCACAGGAGGGAAATGTTCTCCTACCCCTAGGGTTTATTCCACCACTGTATGGTAAGCCACTGTTTTGTGCCCTCAAATGTTTGACTCCTCTCCTGTTCGCATGGACTCAGCACCTGTATTCTGATGCTCTGTCTTCCAAAAAGCCTGGAGGCCAAGGGGTTCCCACAAGAGCCCTACCCTGGCTGCAGACTCATGGTCCCCTCAGGACCCTCTCTCACAGAGCTCCCCAGAGACCAGCTAAATTAGCTGTTGCCCTTTGTTTTTAACTTTATTTTTATGGGTTTTAAATGTACATTACACAAACAAATGTTTCATTCAAAGATATTTAAGAACAATAAGTAATACATCCTGTACAATGAAGAACTAGTCCAAACATACAGGGAAAAGGGTCAATAAAAACTAAATAGCTTAGACTACACTGTCTAGCAGCCAATTATAGGTAACAGCTCATTAAAGAAATGTATCTAAAAATTAATACAGCTAAGAGAGAATCATCATTTCATTATTTTAGCCTTTACTCAGACTTTAAAATAAAATATTACAACAGTATGGAGATATAGTTCAGTAATAAGTGAATGACATGATTTTACATTTAGACCCCTTTTTTAAAACTCAGCATTATTATTCATTTCAATAGGAAAAAGTGTTTATCAATTAAATGCTAAGATTGCCCATTATGTGTTTCAGTTATTGGAAATAAAAAGGATCACCCTCTGTTAATTTGAACTGTTCTCTATCTATGAAATAAATTACAAAATGGAAGGGAAAATGCAGTGTTCTTAATTGACTGAGAGGGTTCAGAACACAGGCGCATATGAAGCAACAAACACCTGCCTGGAAACCCTTTCAGCAATCAGGATGCAGTGCACCTAGATAGCCATGCCCTCCAGAAACTTTTTAAAAAGATTCCAGGCAGCCATAAGAACACACAAACATACAAAATGCCAGCAGATACAGGCCCTACAGTCTATCAAGTCTGTTCGAGTGTGCAGCTCACAGTCTATTCTACTGCAGCTGCCCCCTCACCCCTTTCCCGTCCATTTGATTTATCACCCCAGTCTGCTAACTCCCCCCTCCCTATCTTCCCCTCAGTTTTGACCTTGACTTTGACCCTATCCAACCCCCTCTTAAAACTGCCCACAGATTTCAGAGATATCACCTCCTCGGCAGTGTGTTCCACCTTGCTACCACCCTTTCCATGAAATAGTGCCTCCTCATTTCCCTCTTGAATCTTCCACCCTCCAGTTTCAGATTGTGCCCCCTCATGTCCTCCCCTTAGTCTAAAAATGCCCTCAGTACTAACCCTATTCATGCCCTTTAAGTACCTGAGATCTCAATCACATCACCTCTCTCCCTTCTATCCCCCAGGGAATACATGTTGTGCTCCCTCAGTCGTTCCTCATAATGGGCCCTATGCACTAACATTAAAGTTGCCTACACGCAGTGCATCCGAGGAGTGTAGGCAACCTTAAGTGTGAAAGCCGCACAGTGGGGTCCCATGGACCCCTGGTGGCATTCACCATGGGCGTGCAAGGCACATACGCGCCCGCCTCCCAGGACAATCGAGGAGCACCGTGCCTGGGGCATATCGGGAGCATGCCTGCACTACATGGCATTCAGAAAGGCACATAGTGTCAGGTACACCAGCCAAGACCAGGCATAACCCAGTATGTGCCCCCATGTTCTCCAGCTGCTGGGCACAGCAGTACTGGGCAACAGATGTCTATGCCTCCCCAGTCCACTAGGCTGCAGGGGAGGGCTGGGGCGGTGGCTCAGGCAAGTGCCCAGTGGGTGGTCTGCTGTTGCCATAGTACACGGCATCCTCTTGAACTGTGCGCCCACTGCAGGGGTGCAGGGGATCCATTGTGGGACCTGGTATGGGCATCCGATTGGATGCCTGCCTGGGTCCACAACTCCGCCCTGACCACCGAGGGGGCATGGCCATGGACAGGCACTCTGTGGGTGCTTGCAGTCATGCATACCACTCATCCTGCACCTGTCTGGGGCTGTGTAGGTACGGAGGAAGGGTACATGCCTCAGGCATGTATTACCCACCCTATAGTGCATAGGGCCCATGGTTTATCCCCCAGTCCAAGGATCATTTTTGTCACCCTACGCTGGACCCCTTCGAGTAGTTTGACATCCTTCTTTAAATTGGGGCACCAGAACTGCACACAGTACTCCAAGCGTGGTCTCACCAGTGATCTGTAAAGTGGCAAGATGACTTCCTCTGTCCTAGGGGTGATTCCTCTGGCAATGCACCCCAGCATCTTACTAGCTTTGGCTGCCACCTTCCTGTACTGTGTAGAATGGTTCATGTCCCTTGCGACTAGTACCCCCAGATCCTTCTCCTCCTCTAAAGTGAATAACTGCACCCCCCCAAGCCAGTAGCTATTCCCAGAGTTGCTTGCTCCCAAGTAGTGATGGACAAAGTGGTCCCAAGTCGCTCACGGAGTGATTTGGCGTGAGGCTGAATTCCTGGAGTGCTCCGTACTGACGATGCTGCGTTATAATGGGTTAGCGAAGTCCATTGAAAACAATGACTTCGCGTTACTCCACGTTCCCAAACCACTACTCCACCAATTCTTAAGGTGAAGTACATTAAATGTACTCCGCCTCACTTCGCCTTATTTTTAAGCTCCAAAGGTGAATTTTGCAGTGATCCATGGAATTTCAGGTCACATGGGCTCTAGATTGTTCTGCACAGCCTCAGTTTGGGGTAGTGTGTGTAGAAAGCTGTAGGAGATAATCTGCTCTGAGAGCTCTCTGCGATTCAAACCTTCTAAAAGCTGTTAAAAAAGCCTTTTTGGGTCATTTGTTTTGCTGAAACTTTAGTTCATCGATTATAGGAAACTCTCCTGTGCTCATATCATCAGTGTGTTTATTGTTTGTGTGTGGATTTTGAATGTTAATGTACAACATTCAGTCTGTGTACTGAGAGACAGTGGAGGTGTGTTTTGGGGGGGGGGTGTATCTGTGGTGTAGGTAGACTAACTTGGAGAAAAAGACAGTGCTATCTGTTTTGGTGATATTTTTCTTGTATAACTGTGTTAATGTACACACAGTAATATTTTCAATAATTCTTGTCATTTTTTTGCTGATTGCTGTGGTGCAGCAGTGCATAATTTTAGTTTGTTTAAAATATGTGGTTATATTACTGAAGTTTTCAATTTGCTATGCATTTCTTAGTGTGTGTGTGAGTATGTGTGTGACGTGTGTCATCAAATCAGACACCTTTTATTGTGCCACATAATTTCAGCAATGTGAACCTGCTATCCACTGCAGCAGTGTAATTTTGCACTTCTTGTCATATCTTTACTGGTACTAGTACTGAGTGACTGTTACTGCAGCAGTGTACACCCCCCCGTGGCCGCCCCAACCGGCAAAGGAATTATTTTCTAGATTTGAATTTCTGATAGTGAGCACTGGTTAGGTGTTGTGCCTTTGCATCTGCATCTCATCAGTGTGCAGCACAATCTTAATCTGTCTGTGCATTTGCATCTCTTTAGGGCCCAATCTCCATCTCTAACCTAAGTCACAGTTGTTTCTTTGGCTTCCCTTTAGTGTACTGTACAGGTGTGATCCATAATTCTGCATGAACATTGTACTTATTAATATGCGTTTTTAAGTCAGGACCATCATCACGAGTCACTCGTGATACAAATCACGTTCTTCATCATCACAGTCGCAAATGCAGTCACAAATCACGATTTACGATCACGTCATGAATCACAACATTCGTTTTTTTTACTAGTTACTTGGATGTATTGTAAGCCTGTTTTGAAGTATCTCTCCATGCTTCACCACCCCACCATTGTACTTATTAATGAGTGTTTTTAAGTCAGGGAATTTTGTGCCACACCTCATCGGGGCCCAGGGAAGTACAGCCATAGGCATTCATGTTTCTTCATCATCACAGTCACAAATGCAGTCACAAATCATGATTTATGATCACGTCACGAATCACAACATTAATATTTCTTAATAGTTACTTGGATGTATTTTAAGCCTGTTTTGTAGTATCTCTCCAGGCTTCACTATCCCACCATTGTATTCATTACATAGAAACATAGAATTTGACAGCAGATAAGGACCGCTTGGCCCACCCAGTTTGCCCATTTCCCTACCTAATGGATAAGCTGCAGATCCTAGTTAACCAGCAGCCTACTTCTTCCTACCCCCACCCCCTAGAATTGCCTTATGACTGTCCCATGCATGCTTGAATTCCACCACTGTTATTGACTCCACAACCTCCTCCAGAAGGCCGTTCCATGCATCCACCACCCTCTCTGTGAAAAAATACTTCCTTAAATTACCTCTGAGCCGCCCCCCCATTATCTACAGAATGCGCCCCCTTGTTCTTGCACACCTCTTTTTTTGAAAGATGCTACCCTCTTGGACTTTGTTGATTCCCTTGAGGTACTTGAAAGTTTCTATCATGTCCCCCCCTCCTCCTTTCCTCGAGGCTATATATTAAGCTCCTTAAGTCTCTCTTCATATGTCTTCTGGTGCAGACCCTGCACCATTTTAGTTGCCCTCCTCTGGACAGCTTCCATCCTGTCTATGTCTTTGCGAGACTGGATCTCCAGAACTGCACGCAGTACTCCAGATGGGGTCTGACCAGCTGTCTGTACAGAGGGATAATAACTTCCTGTTTTCTACTGGTGATGCCTCTCCCTATGCATCCCAGTATCCCCCAGCCCTCCTTGCTGCCCTCTCACATTGCTTGCCGACCTTTAGGTCATCTGATATGACTACCCCCAGGTCCCTTTCCATTTTGTTGTTGTTAGTATCTCACTCCCCATTGTGTACTCTTCCCTGGGTTTTGTTTCCCAGGTACATTACCTTCAGCTCTTAGCATTGAATCTAAGCTGCCATACATTTGACCATTCCTCTAACCTTGCCAAGTCCCTTCTCATCCTTTCCACCCCACCTTGTGCATCAACTCTGTTGCAGATCTTTGTGTCATCTGCAAAGAGACATACTTTTCCTTCCAGTCCCTCTGCAATGTCACTTATAAAGACATTGAAGAGGACTGGTCCTAATACTGAACCCCTGCGCACCCACTAGTAACCTCCTTTCTTCAGAGTGAACTCCATTTACTATTACTCTCTGTGTCCTATTCTCCGCCAATTCTTTACCCAGGCTGTCATCTTGAGACCCACTCCCAGGCTGGCTAACTTGTATATTAATCTTTTGTGGGACTGAGTCAAATGCCTTGCTAAAGTCTAGGTAGGCCATGTCCACAGCCCCTCCCTGATCTACTACTTTGGTCACCCAGTCAAAGAAATCTATTAGATTCATCTGGCATGACCTTCCCGCTGTGAATCCATGCTGCCTTGGGTCCTGTGCCCCTCTGGCCTCTAGACACTAGACAATTCTTTCCTTCAGAAGTGATTCCATCATTTTCCCTATCACTGAGGTTAAACTAACAGGTCTGTAGTTTCCTGCTTCTGCCTTGCTCCCACTTTTGTGAAGGGGAATCACATCTGCCCCCCTCCAGTCCTCGGGTACCACCCCATCCTCCCATGATTTGTTAAAGAGGGTAGTCAGTGGTGTCACTAGTTCTACCCTTAGTTCTTTTAGAATTCTGGGATGAATCCCATCAGGCCCCATTGCTTTGTCCACCTTCAGTTTTAAGAGTTCTTTCAGAACCCTTTCTTCTGTAAATGGACTGGTATTAATGAGTGTTTTTAAGTCAGGTATTTGGACAGTGTCTGCAGTACATACATAGTCTGGAAAGAAGACTGACTGCACACATGCAGTTTAGCACAGTATACTTGCACTGCTCAGAATACAAAGTGTCACGCATATGGAAGACAACAAAAAAGAGCATAGTTACATACAAGGGTCGGGGATGGAGGAGGAATACATATTATAACACAGCAAGGAAGGTGTGGGGGGCACATGGTGTGAAGAAAGAAAAAACTAATGTGGGATCACATGGTGATCCAGCAGCAGTTCCAGCATGGACATAATTTGCAACTGATGTCCCTCTATGTGATCCTGGTGGAGCAACAGGTGCAGCTGTGGCCCTCCTCTTCTTAGGGATGCTGCCATGCACAGCTGCAACCTCTGCCACAGAACGGCCAGCAGGTGCAGGCATGGTCTGTTCTGTGGCAGCCTGCCACTCCAACTGGTGGTGATTGAGCATATGGGTGTTCTGGCCCCCAGTACCCAGGTCAGTCCCCCGGGGGGCCACAGTGCACCTCCATCTCACATAGGCAGCACCTGACCACACTGCTGTCCCCCCCGACACAGTCAAAAAACTGCCAAACAACGGAGGTGCGGGGAGGACCAGGCACAGGCAGGGGAGGGCCAGATGAACTGGCAGCCGACTCGTCATGGTGCTGAACAGGGATGGGATCCACACCTGGGCCCGGCGGAACAGGCACATCCTGCTCCAGAGGACTTGGTGGTGGTGGTGGTGATGGTTCAACTGCCTCAGAGTCAGGACAGGAGGTGGTGCTGGTCCTGCTTCCGGGGGGAGGGGGGCAAACAACTAACTACTTATAAAGGTAAGAAAAATAAAATTTACAGAACAAATTAAGTAAAAAAGAGCACAGAAAAGACAAAAAAATGTAGCTTTTAAAAAAGCTGTTGGGTCTAAATCAGAGTTTACATCTCCTCCTCGCTCTGATCTCAAAGTATCAGCAGTCACAAAACACACTCGTCTCTCTCCGTCTGCACAGGAGAAAGCAAAAGTGTCTGCTTGTATGACTCACTTCCTTCCTGCCTAGCTAAAGAGCATGTGACTTACAGTACTGTAAGTCATGTGATGTGTATGGGGGGGGGCTGCCAAATCTGAAACACCAAGTGGATCACTTAGAATCATAATGAGGAACGCGAAGTTCGATAAAAATAATGACTTTGCCTTACTGCGCATTGCCATTCCGCCTAACGCCAAGTGACCACAAGGCGGAGTGAGACTTTACTGCTTCCACTCCACATAGCCGAGTGGCAACGCTGGCGTCCACTTCGCCGGCGAAATTTAAATTTGCTGCATCTCTACTCCCAAGTGCCACATTGGTAAAGTAAAAAGCCTCACATCCTTACTTATCTTATCTCTTAAATGTACATGTCCACACATTCTAGTACCTCCACGTTTTTCACACACAGTCAGAAAATAAGCAAATACAAAAAAGATCTGTTTATATTCATACAAACAATGATTTATTTCACATCTTCATTTTTTTATTTGTCAGGCCAGCAATCCTCTATCAAGATTTGATCCACCCCCCCACTAGTATTGTTGCCTGCCCAATGCATGCTTACTCAATATGGCATACAGCATCACGCATCTTCTGCACCTTTTAATTGCTGACACCATCACAATCTTTGTTCAACTCACTCCCAAACAGCTGTCATTCCCACTCTCTCCATCAGCAGGAACTGGGCTGCTAATGAAAACACAGTCTTTCTCTCTCTCTCTCTCTCTCTCTCTCAAATTCAAATTAAAAAATAACTTTATTGGCATGACAAGCTATACTGGTATTGTTAAAGTTCAGACATAAACTATTCATAATATATACTGCAATGCACTTAAATACATCTTTGTTGTCTTTTAAAGCTGGTGGCAGGATATTATATACTGTAGTTTGTAGCTATTTCTGCTGCATCATTTCTTTCCCCCAGCACTATGCAGAGTTTAGATTCATCATTCATGAGCTGGAAATTTGCTGTCTTTTGTGATAGCTCTAGAAAACATTGCTCTCGTATACAGCTGTAGTTTGTGCAGAAGAGAATGAAATGTATTTCTGTTTCAATGTCACTGCTTTCATACCGAGTACAGAGTCGGGTTTCTTTAGGTTTCCAAGTTAATTTGTGCTTGCCTCTTTCTATTTCTAGACTGTGGTCACTGGGTCTGTGTTTGGTTAGAATTTGTCTGTGTTTAACATTTTTAACGATGTGCAGTTTAGCAACTATGGTGACCTTTTTGTGGAGGTAGCTGTAACTCTCTAGTTTTGCTTGAGTTTTGATTTGCTGTTTTCAGTATAGCATATATTTGTGTTTCCGGGCTGTCTCTAGTACTCTGGATAAGATACAATCGTGTTTAGGCTTACTTATGTTGTAGCCTTTGATGTCAGTATTATTGTGATCTAGAAGTGGTGGACACATAGGAGTGTACTGTGTTTTTGTCAGTTATCTACTTTAAATGATTTAGTGCTTGGAAATGGTAGGAATATTCTTCACTTTTCTGTAGCTAGGACAGGAATTTAACTATTCATTTCTGTATATTTAGCAACTGAGGAACTCATTTAATTCAGCCCTACAGCCATTATTGGGATCATTTCTCTCAGTCTTCAGTATGCGCTTACAAAATAGTAAGTGTATTCCTGCTGGGGGGGGTTGTCCCATTTTTTTATAGTCTGGGTTTATTGTTGGTCCCCAACTTCACTCCCATTTAAAATGACTGGCTGAATTATGCTGTCAAATAATTTTAGCATAGCTTTATAGGAGGGTTGAATGGGTCACATCATTTCTTTTTAGCACAGAGGGCATGGAGTCCTTTTTCCTGTAATGTTTTGATAGCTGTATTAAAGCTCCCTGATGCACTTATTTTTAGGCCAAGGTAATTATACACCAGGGTGTGATCAACTTCATTACCATTAATAGGAAATTTAAGTTTGTTTTAGTTGTTTTTTGACTTTTTTCTGGAAAACTATAATTTTAGTCTTACTAAGGTTTGCCTGGAGAGCTCATTTGCTACAGTATGCCTTTAAAAGATCTTGAAGGCCATGATGAGAAGGTGATAAAATGACTAGGTCATCTGCGTAAAACAGACATTTTCTCTCATTGTCATTCAGTGTTAATCCCAGCACTTGAGAGTCATCCAACAGAAAAGGCAGATCATTGATATAAACATGAAAGAAAGTTGGACTTGGGTAACATCCCTGACATGCTCCTCGTTCATGATTAAAGGATTCTTTTTGCATGTCGTTAATCTTAATTTTACATTTTATTGATGAGTACATCTTTTTTAATGATGTAATATGTTTTCGTCACAATTCCAAACTGAAGGAGTTAAAAAAAAAGTCCAGGATTCCAAACTGTGTTAAAGACTATATGAAAAGAACAGTTACATAAGAACTTACCGTAACAGTAGATCTTTGAGAGGAACTCTTGCAGCAGGTATCACCAGTAGGACTGAAGCTGACAGGCACCAGGACCCCATGGAAAACTTCTAGCTAGCAGTATACAGCAGGGGACCACCCCCAACATCACATACCCTGTAAAGGTGGCGGTCCCACCTCAGCATTACCTCAGTTCTTCCACCAGAGACTCTGGCACAGATGAAAAATTGAATGGAGAACCAAGGATGCTCCTCTAAAAGAGGAGGTCAGGTCAAGCTGTGAATGCAGAAGGAATCCTCAGGGGAGAAGACGGGTGGGAAGCAGCACCTGCTGCAAGAGCTCCTCTTGAAGATCTACTGTTACGGTAAGTTCTTACATAACTGTGCTATCTTACCTCGAGAGTGAGCTCTTGCAACAGCTATCACCTGTAGGCCTGAGTCCCAAGCAGTATAGAGGTCCCCTGAGCTTGGAAGAGATGGAGAGAGAAAAACTGAATCCCTCATGAAAGAAGTCCCTGCAGGACAGCGAGACCGAAGCCTGTCATAAGCCTGGAAGCAATGTCCAAACTGTAATGCTTAATGAACATGTGGACTGAACTCCAGGTGGTGGCTGCGCATATATCTGCAGCAGACACATTCTTCAAAGAGGCAAAGGATGCCGTGACTCCCCTTGTGGAGTGGCCTTTTGCCGGGCCCGGTAAAGGCTTATCGTATTTCTGGTAACAGTAGACAATACAGTTAACCAACCGTTTGGATAAGGTTTGCATAGAAACAGGTGCCCCTAACATCCTGGGGGTGAAAGAAAGAAACAATTGGTCAGATTGTCTGGTGCCCCTGGTTTGAGTCAGATAATAACGGAGAGCTTGGTGGACATCCAGAGTGTGAAGGAAAAGCCTCCCCTTGTTTTGAGTGCTCTGGGTAATAAACGGGTAGGTGAATGTCCTGATTAAGGGTAAATTTGGATACCACCTTAGGTAAGAACTTAGGATTGGTCCGTAAAGACACTCGGTCCCTGTGGAAAGCCAAATAAGGCTTTTACACATCAGAGCCTGAAGCTCAGAAATTCTCTGAGCCGAGGGAACTGCAACTAAAAAAAACATTTTCTAAGAGAGTAAGCATAGCTTGCACTCTGCGGCTGGCTTGAAGGGAGGCAAAGTAAACTTCTCCAAAACAAAAAGAAGGTCACATCTAGAGATGGGGTCCCTAATGGGAGGTTTCAGGTGTAAGATGCCACACAGGAAGGTACATGACAAGTCCAAGTGTGCCAGGGTTTTGCCTTGTATAGGTGCATGATAGGTTTACACTGCAGAAAGGTGCATCTTTATGGATGAGTAACTCAGGCCCGAGGCTGAAAGTGAAAGGAGGTACTCAAGGATCGAGTTCACCAGACAGGTAAATGGATCTACATGGTGGGTGGTGGTCCAGAGGCAGAACCGCTTTCACTTCATGGCGTAGGTGGCCCTAGTAGAGGATTTCCTAGCAGCCATCAATACGTCAGCCACTCTAGCCAAGACTCTGAAGCGGGAAACAGCTAGGTCCATAGGAGCCACGTGTGCAGGTGCAACGATCTCAGATCTGGAAGGACTAATGTCCCATTGTCCTGCGAGAGCAAGCATGAGCTCAATGGCAGGAGCAGAGGTGGTTCTGTCACCAGCTGTTGAAGCAGAGGGAACCACATATGCCAAGGCCAGAAGGGAGCCACTAGAATAATCTCTGCTCCTTCAGACTGTAGTTTGAGGAGTACCCTCTGGATCAATGGATAGGGGGGAAGGTGTAGAGGAACCTCCCTGCCCAGCATAGGGACAATGCGTCTTGCCAGAAAATGCCAGGCCTGGGATCTAGCAAGCAAAACCTCGACAGTTTTGCATTGTGTGAGGATGCAAAGAGGTCCAATTCTGGTCAGCCCCACCTGTTGAAGAGGTCATCTATGATGGATTGCTTAAGTACCCACTTGTGTGCTCTGGTCCTTGACCATCTGAGCACGTCAGCCAAGGTATTTTGCACACCTGGGACATGGATTGCCGAGATATCCAAGTGATGATCTATGGCCCAGTCCCATACCCTCATGGCATCGCGACAAAGTTGGTACAGGTGGGTTCCTCCCTGCTTGTTGATGTAGAACACCACTGACATGTTGTCCATCTGGATAAGGAGGTGTCCCGGTAGTAGATTGGTCTGCAGGGCTTGTAGAGCATAGAGGATGGCCCTCATCTCCAACACATTGATGTGTAGGGACTCCTCTAGGGTAAACCATGTCTCTGAGTTCTGCAAACATCCAGATGGGCTCCCCAACCCATGCTGGAGGTGTCTGTGCTCAGGATTTGTGCAGGAGGCATCGTCTAGAAGGGCAATCCTGCGGAGAGGTAAGATGGTGTTAGCCACCATTGAAGGGTCTCGTAAACTGGGTCTGAGACTGAGATGGGTTGATCCAGGTCATCCCAGCGCTGATCCCATTGGAGCCTCAGTGTCTACTGAATGATCCTCATATTTAGCCTGGCCAAGGACACTGTAGTGATGGCTACTGCGATGTGGTCTAGGAGTCTGAGGATTGTCCTGGCAGGGACCTGCCTGGTGGACGAGATGTGTTGAGCAAGACCCCAAAGGCAGTCTGCTCTATCTTCCAGAAGGAAGGCCCTTCCTTGGATTGTGTCCAGAAGGGCTTCTATGAACTGAAGTCCTGGCTTGGCCGGGGGATGACTTCGGCAGGTTTAAGGTTATCCATAACTCTCTGAAGAGAGAAAAGATGTCTTCCACAGTGTGGAGCAAATCTTCTCTGGATGGGGCTGTGAGAAGCCAGTCATCCAGACAGGGGAAGACATAGTGGCCCATCCTTTGGAGGGCTGTGGCCACAACTGCCAGGCACTTGGTAAAGACCTGGGGTGCTGATGACAGGCTGAAGGGCAGAGCCCTGAACTGGTAGTGCTGTCCCCAGAATTCAAATCTCAGGAATCTTCTGTGGGGCTTGGCTATGAGGATGTGTAGGTATGCATCCTGCCTGTCCAGAGATGACAGCTAGTCTCCCAGATGGAGCATGGGTATCAGGCCCTGAAGGGTACCCATTCGGAAGCACCTGTACTCTATGAACCTGTTGTGGTCATTGAGGTCTAGGATGGGACATAGGTCCCCCATTTTCTTGGGTATCAAGAAAAAGTGGGAATAATACCCTTTCCCCTTCTGAGAGGCCGGTACGGACTGTATTACACTTTTGTCCAGAAGAGCCTGGATCTCATCACGGATAAGAGCAGTGTGAGATGGGGAATAGTGAGAGTGTAGTGGAGGCCTGTCCATTGGTACCTCCAGGAACTCTGTCAAGTGCCCCCTTTGGATCATTTGCAGTACTCATTGGTCGGAAGTGATCTTCCTCCAGCCCTCTACATAGAGGGAAAAATGGCCCCCGACCGCCTCTCCTGCCAGCTCCGCAGGAAGAGGAGGGTTCAGCAAGAAGTCAGACATTGGTAGGGGTGTGCAGGGTGGCATGGGAGGGCTTGGCAGCCCTAGGGCCGGAGCCTCCTGAGTTTCGAGAGGGGCCCTTATGGTTGTAATTCCCTTCTGCTGCTGTTGTGGTTGGTTTCAGGACTGCTGGCTTGATTTGTCTTGAAAACGCTGTGTTCAAAAAGGCTTCTGTTTTGGCTTGTACAGTACATGGTATGGACTGACTAGACGGCTTTGCCAGAGTCCTGTATTTTTGTAATAATCTTTTCGGACTCTTCACCAAAGAGAACTGAGCCCTTGAACGGGACACCTAAGATGCCGGCTTGGACATCCTGGGCAAAGCCAGAGACTCTAAGCCAAGCGTGTCACCTGAGACACACCCCAGTGGTGGCCACCCTTGCTGCTGTGTCTGCTGAGTCATAGGTTGAAGACATTGGCGACTATGTCCGAGCCTGTTTTCATGAGCTTTTATAGCTCTGCCTTTTGGGGGCAATTGGGGCTGTCATGAATCATGTCCATCCCTTGTTCCCCACAGGGCATTCTGGAACTGCACCATGTGTGAGGAAATTGAGCGATCTAATGGTGCAGGTGGCTGACTAATATACCTTCCTGTCCATGCGGTCCAGCTGCTTGGACTCCCTGTCAGGTGGCTGTGTACTCAAGTGCCATGGTCTCTGGGACCTGTCGTGGGCAGCTGTAATGATCATTGAGTCAGCTGCTGGTTGTTCACCTAGGAATGGCTCCTCTCTGGGTGCCCTGTAGAGGCAATCTGATTTTTTTGGGAATTGCCGAGGATGTGGACAGGTGCTTCCATGCTGCCTTGTCACATCCTGGAAAGTGCCCACCAATGGTGGCACAACAACTGGTTTGGGGTCCTTCTGGCACAAGTATTTGGCCAGACAACACCTCTCTGGGTCAAGGTCCTCGGTGTCCCGGCCCATATTTGCTTGTATGTGCCACTTGACCACCATACAGGAGGGGTCATCTGTGGGGACCTGGGAGTGTCCCTTGGATCAGGTGAAGGGAGGCTCCCTGCTGAGGAGGATTCTGATGAGGATGAGGAGGAATGATCCAACTTCTCAGAGGAAGAGGACCGAGACCTTGTACACCTGCACCAGCATCTGTGCCATTTGGTAGAGTGGGAAGAGCTCTGGCTCGTGTCCAGGTCCAGTGTTTATGGCCCAAATGGCCTGTGTCCTCAGGGGAAGGGGGAGGCTCCCTCATGAGGGGAATATGACCTCTGCAGAAAGATTCCTCCACATAGGTGGGCTTTGGTGGAAGAAGATCTTTGATTGTATCCCACAAAGAGGAAAAGAGATCTTTGACCTCCGACAGCTGAAGTCGTGGTTCCTGGTCCAGCGTCTGATGATTTGATGGGCCCGGCATCTGGTCTGGGGGTGGCATTGATGTCTTAGGTGGTAACCCTGTGTTGGCAGCCATAGTGTGAGCTAGGGCTGATGGTGGGATACCTGACTGCAGTCTGTGATCTAAGCATTCGTCGGCCAGCAACGGGAGCAAGGCCGGTGATGCTGGAGTAGAGATGGCAGGCACCGAGTCAGGGGTGCTGACTTGGAGGTGGACTGGGTGGGCCGGCATTGGTGCTGGTCCTCGGCCGACGACTGCTTATCCGGCGTCAGCTTGTCTGATGTTCGGCCTGTAGGGGGCTGAAAAGCAGACCTCCTGGAGAAGTGATCCAGACCCCCACATCTGTCCAGGGAGTTGGCGTCAGTGGAAGTGGCCGACTTGGAAGATGCTTTCACTGGTCCGGTAGCAGAGGATCTGCCTCCTAAGGTGGAACCAGTGTTGCCGCCTGATTGCTGGCCCGTAGCCTGAGAGGATAGCTGGACTTTCAGGGGCTGCAGGGCTAGGCCAGAGGCCCCCGCCTCACCCCGAATTATTGCCTCCTGATGCCCGTACGAGGGTGGGTGGTCTCGCTACTGTGAGCCAGGTAGGAGAGACTGCTGCCTGGGATGTCAAGTTTGAACTCCCCCGGGAGGCAGACCGGGAGTCGGAAGACCTGGATTTTGATGAGGATTTGTCTTTTTCCCACTCTTTTCATTTTTCTTTGTGGTGGTGCTTCCCCGATGATTTTTTGTGAGAGAAGCCCTCCTGAGATGAAGAGTCCTTCTGCATGGCAGCGAGACTTTGTTCAAGCAAGAAGGCCTGGAGGGCTTTTTGGTGTCGAATTCCTTTCCTGCTATTGAACTTCTGGCAGTGTTGGCAGGCCTTGGTGTCATGGCTTGGGCCTAGGCACAGAAGGCAGGCTGAGTGTCCATCTTTCAACGGTATCTATTTGCTGCAGGCACACTTCAACTGGTGCTGGTCGATGGACGATGACGTGGAAGTCGACATACAGATGAAGAAGAGTGGAAAGAAACTTTTCCGGTAAAATAGTGAAGCGTTGTGAATGATATCAAAATGGCAGTTGATCTCAGCAGAAGGTGTCTGTGGAACTGATGTGCGTGGGTCAACGGCAGGAAAAGAACTGAGGTGATGCTGGGGAACTGCCCCATTTATAGGGTATGTGACGTCGGGGCCTGGCCGACATCGGGGGTGTTCCCCCGCTGTATACTGCTAGCTAGAAGTTTTCCATGGGGTCCTGGTGCCTGCCAGTTTCAGTCCTACTGCAAGACCTCACTGTCAAAGTAAGATCAGGCATATCATAGAATCATAGAATTGTGTTGGCGGAAAAGGACCTTAGGGGCCATCGAGTCTGCCCGATAGCCCCCATCACCCCTTTATCTCCCACCCGGCCCCACTTCTCCTTCCTAGTCCCATATAGCTATCCCATGCTCTTTTGAATTTCTCCACTGTACCCACCTCCACCGCCCACTCTGGCAGCCTGTTCCATGTTTGTACAACCCTCTCTGAGAAGTAACACCCCCTCACGTTCTCCTTAAATCTGCCCCCCTCCAGTTTAAATGCATGACTTCTGGTGGTTTTGTTTTTACTCAGTCTGAAGATGCTATTCCCTTGACCTCACCTATACCCTTCATGTATTTGAAGGTTTCAACCATGTCCTACCTATCCCACCACATCTCCAGTGTATAAAGACCAAGCTCCTCTAGCCTCTCCCCATATGGTCTCCCCTGCACCCCATGTAACATCTTGGGCATCCTTCTCTGTACTCTCTCCAGCCTATCCTTGTCTCCCTGAAGATGGGGCCTACAGAACTGAACCCCATACTCCAGCTGTGGTCTGACCAGTGTTTTGTATAGTGGCACGATCACCTCCTTCCTCCTGCTAGTAAAGCCCCTCCCAATGCATGCCAACACCCTTGTTGCTCTCCCAGCTGCTCGTTCACACTGATTTCTAACCTTTAATGTGTCCGTGATCTAGATCCCCAGGTCATTTTCCTGTTCTGTGACCTGCAGTTATTCCCCCTCCCCGCGAAGCAGTAGGTGGCCCTTGGGTTATTCCTCCCTATGCACATTATTTTATACTTTTCTGCATTAAACTGTAACTGCCACTTTTCTACCCACTCTTCCAGCCTAGCCAGATCCTGTCTCATCCTCCTCACTCCCCCCGGAGCATCCACCCTGTTATAAATCTTCATGTCATCCACAAACAAACACGCCTTCACATTTAGACCCTCCGCTAAGTCCCCTATGTACACATTAAACAGTATGGGCCCCAACACTGACCCCTGTGGTACCCCACTCAACACCCCCAGTTCCCTGAAGTGCTTCCCATTGACCACTACACTCTGGGTCCTTCCATCTAGCCAATCCTCATCCCACTTTGTAAGCCTAGCTCCCACACCCAGACTGCTCAACTTGCTTACCAACCCTTTGAGTGGACGGAGTTGAACGCCTTCTTGAAATCCAGATAGGCTACATCCACTGCTCCCCCCGATCGAAAGCTTCCATAACCGCTTCAAAGAATTCTATCAAGTTAGTCTGACAAGACCTACCACCTGTGGCCCCAAGCTGGTTGTCATCCATCAAGCCCCCCTCCTTGAGGTACCCTACCAGTCTCACCTTTATGAGCATTTCCATCAGCTTTCCTACAGCCGAAGCGAGACTGATTGGTTGATAGTTGCCTGGCACATCCTTTCTCCCACCCTTGTATAGTGGTACCACCTCTGCCTTCTTCCAGTCTGCTGGGACCCTCCCTGATTCCAGGGAGTAATTAAAGAGCCTGGCGAGTGGTCCTGCCAGATCCACCCTTATCTCCCTAAGCACCCTTGGGTGAAATTGGTCAGGTCCCATTGCCTTGTCAGTTTTTATTTTTCCCATTTCCTCCAACACCCTCACCACTGTGAAGGGACATGTGTCCACCTCCATGCACTCCTTCCTCTAATTGCTCAGTACAGGCCCCTTTCCTCCCATTTCAGTCATGAACGCAGATGCAAAGTAATCATTTAGGAGGGCTACCTTCTCTTCATCTCCTACGGCTATTTTACTCCCCCCAAGTCTTGGTATCCCATGTCTGTTTTTCATCTCGTCATTCACATACCCTTTTCACCTCCCTAGTTGTTTTCTCCTCCGTTGCTGTCTTTGCCTTCCTAATTGTTCTTCCCACTTCCCTGAGTTTATTCTTATAGACCTCCCTTTCTCCTAGCCCCTGCAACTTTTTGTAGGCCATGAAAGCCTTTCTCTTCTCCTTGACCACCTCCCTAACCCCTGTCGTGAACCACAGGAGGTTTTCTTCCCCTTTTGTGCTTGATGATTCTCCAGGTGCATTGCTCCGTGGCCTTGAGAATTCCACCCTTAATTGCCTCCCACAGCTGCTCTACCATCTCCACCTCTTGGAACCCTGTAAGCTCCCTTCTTAAGATGCCCCCCATCTTATCAAAATGTGTCCTCCTGAAGTCAAGCACGATGGTTGACCTGCCCATTTCAACCCCTGCCTGAATGAAGAACCTGACCATCCAGTGGTCACTGTCTTGCAAGTTATCCCCCACTCTGTCCCCATTTGTTAAAACAACATTTACTGCAGCCTTCCCCTAGTAGGTTCTTTGACTAGCTGGCTTAGCAGTGCATCCTGCAGGGATTCCAATTAAGCCCCTGCTCCTTTCTGTTGTGGCCGATGGGATTTGCCAGTCTACATCGGGTAGGTTGAGGTCCCCTACTACTATGATTTCCCCCTACCTGGCTCTTTCCTGTGTATCTCTAGCTGATTCCCAATCCACTTCCTCACCCTGATGTGGTAGTCTATAGACCACCCCCATCCTTACTGCCTCCCCTCCTTACTACCCAGTGTAACCCAAAGTATCTCTGTGGATTCCTTCACCTCCCTACCCTCCACTGCAAGTATCCCCTCCTGCGCATACAGTGCTACACCATCACCCCTTTTTTACCCTGCCTATCCCTCCTAAAAATATTGTACCCCTGTAATTCCACCTCCCAGCTATGGCCCTCCATCCACCATGTTTCTGTTACCGCAATCAGGTCCGGGTCATCCACCCCCAACACTGCTTTCAAGTCCACCATTTTATTCCCTAGGCTCCGGGAGTTGGTGAGAATTCCCATCCTTCCCCCCGCCCTTATCATGCCCTTTTCCAATGCTGACCCTTGTCCCTCACATTGGGAGAGTGCAGGCTGGATTGTCCTCGCTAGGCCGAGGATCCTCTTACCCCCTAGTGCCACACTCCCCCCTGTCTAGTTTAAATTCCCGTCAATCCCCCAGCCTTTCATCAATGTACCCCTGCAGTTTTGCTCTTAGCAACCTAGGCCCCATGTCACTTATGTGTAGCCTGTCCTTACATACAGGTTCTCTTCCACCCATGTGTTCCCCAGTCTCCCAGACATCTGAAACCCTCCTCCCCACAACACTGCCTTAGCCAGAGGTTAAATTCTTGTACCCTGAGTTGCCTGGCCATGCTAGCTCAATGCACTGGCAGGACTTCCGAGAAGGCCAGGGAGCTGACCAGTCCCTTGCAGCCCTCCGCCAGCTCCCTGAAGCTCCTTTGAACCACCTCCACCTCTTCCCCTGTTAAATCATTTGTGCCTAGATGCACTATTAGGTGTGGCTTACCACCTACTAAGATGATGCAGTCTTTTATCCTGAGGAGTGCCCTTCTAGCCTCCATTCCTGGATCACAAAAAACTGACCTCCCCTTGTAAGCTACTTTCCTCCTTTGCCACTGAATTATGAATACCCTTAATGATTGAATCCCCATATACCACCACTGCCCCAGACCTTTCTGCTCTCAGGTTTTCCTCTTCCCCATTGACCCACTTATTCATGCCCTCTCCTTCCAGTGCAGGCACTTTTCCTTGCACTCTGTCCTCTTTTATTTGACTAGTCCCTGCCGCTTTCTCCTTGTCCCCCCCCCTCCTTGCCACTGACTACCCTCCCTGTCCCCTTAGGACTAACCTCCCCCATCTGGGATCCGGCTCTGGATCTTAGTTCCTGCCCACCCTTCCTGATGCCTTACCCTTTTCCAAGCTCTCCTCCCTTCTCTTCTCTCGTGCTGCATATTCTCCCTTACCCCCCATTGCCCTACCTTCTGTTTGTGTGCTGCCTATTCTAGTCCTCCCCCTCGCTTTCCCTTCCCATGCATCCCCTCAATGTCCCCTCCCTGGCTTGCTCCTCCAGTTCCCTCTGCTCCACTTCCCCTCCCACCTTCCTTGTCCCTCAACCCAGTCAGAGGCCAGTACCTGTTCGACTCCACTGTATATGTTCTGTCTATTACAGCTTCCCCAGCAACCTTCTGTCTAAAGCTTCCTTGTTCCCTTCCAGCTCCAGGCCCCCCTGACCCTGCTCTAGGCCCCCTAGTCCCACTTCCCCCATCCTGTTCACCCTTCGGTCCCTCCCCTTGTCCCCTCTCCATCCCCCCATCCACTCCCCTCACTGTCCCACCTCTCAAGATCCCTCCTCAAGCTTGCTAACTCAACCTCCATCCTTCCTAGTTTTTGGCAAATAGGGAATCGCCCTAGTTTCCACAGAGTACTCATGAAAACTGCAGCCCCACAGCTGTTACAGCCCACTAGTCTCCCTCACCATGTCTGTTGCTTCCTTTCAGTGCCGGATACTTATGATTTTGATAATTATGATTATCAACTCTTTTCCCCCCCCCCAAGGTGGCACCTGCTGATGCTGTCCCAGCCCCCGCCAGCCCCAAATGCTACGATTCCCACCCCTGGACCATGCCTGTTCACCTCTATCACTCCACATTTTTTCTTCCTTGTCAAAATCGCCCTCAAACAAACAAGCAGTAACTGCCCCCCTAGTTAGCCAGACTGCAGGCAAGCCTGAATGACTATTACAATGCAATCAAAAGTCTCCCTTTCAGCAACTAGGTGACCCCACTATCAAGCAGTACTGCCCCCTTTGTGAGCCAGCTTGCAGTGAGTAGGTTCTTTGTATTCTGGACCTTCAAGAGCTCCCTCAAACAAGCAGTATCTGTCCCCATAGTGAGCCAGACTGCAGGCTAACATACCTGTTTCAAATACAAGCAAGCATAAATTAACCATACAAATCTCCATATATCTTCCCTCAGTGGGTATTTTGTACATGCTTGTTAATAAATGTTTGTAGTGTATGAATATGATCAGATATTCGATGTTTGGGAAGGAATCCAGTCTGGCTTTGATGTATAATGTTTTTACTGGTTAGAAAATGTAACATCCTGTTACTGATGATGCTATGGAACAGTTTGTTTATATTACTCCCAACACAGATATCGCTGCAGTTGTTTGGATCGAGTTTATCTCCACTTTTGTAAATTGGAGTGACAAGCCCTTTTGACCACATTTCTGGTACGTGTCCAGACTGGAGAATAAGACTGAACATTTTCAATTAAAGCTTGCTGAATTTGTACAGTAATGTTTTCACGCATCTCATTGAGTATGTTATCTGTACCACAAGCTTTTCCACATTTGAGTTTATTAAAACTGTCTTTAATTTCTTATAATGCCTGATAATCCTTGATGTCCTTCTCAAGTGAGTTCAGTTTATTTAGGATGTCTGTTTGCTCCTGAGTAAGACTTTCAGTTTGGATTCCTTTATAGCGCTGTTGAAAGTGCTCTGTCCATACTTTGCCATTTTGAATTGCTATTTTATATTCACCTTTTTGGGGCTTAAACTCTTTCCTATTATGCCAGATGGTTGCATTATCTATTGACTTTCAACCTGAGATAATCTTTGATTCGTGTAATTAGACCTTTTCTGCCTCAGCAGGGACTTGAATTCATTTGTAACATGGCAAATTTAACCAACTATAAATAAAGAGAACTGATTGGTTCAAAAGCATCAGATGGTATACTTTGGAGATGGCATTAATCCAGCAATAATGGTGTCCTCAAAGTGAAATACCCCAGTGATCCACAGAGGCAAAAAAGCAGTGTACTATGTGAACTACAGTGACAGAGGAGGTGCAGGAGTGTACAGGTGGGAGGAGCAGTGACGTGTACGATGATAGTGCAGCAAATAGGGAGGCATCCCTGGAGCAAACTGCACCCTGATATGTACCGCAAGTGGAAATGTATTGTCCGTTGAATTGTGAGGCAGTGACGGTACATGGCAGTGACAGTCTTACTTACTATTGTGGCAAACGAAGGCAAAACAGTGCAAACAGCTGTAAGTGAGTCCCACAAACAAGCAGCATGGAAAGTAATGGGACGCATGAAGTAGGAGACAGAACGACATCGGACCGAGAGTGCAGAGACACACACAATATGCAAATTAGAAGCTCTGGCAGATACGGCAATGGAGAAATAAACAGATTGTAGACCTCCTGCGGTCGCTATCAAAATAATAGCCGAGCAGATGTCTCAAACTTTCAGAAATAAGTGTTCACACATAGTTGGTTCATAGTTGTGTGTCCAATAGTTTTCACTGCATAATGAGATAAATCACAATTTCTGCAGCGTAAAAAAAGTGCAGGAGAGAAATGCAAACAGTGAAAAATCTGACACAATTATTTTATTTCCACCATGAAAATAACAGTTCTAGTAAGAATGTTGTCCTCAAAGCCATGTTACAAGGGATATAAGCCACTTTCTGAAGGTGGATCTATGGGATTAATGCATGGTTGGGCCGTTGTATGCCCTCAGCCTGCAGCCTCAGGTCACAACCCTCCCATCCATGCATTAATCCACCATTAGATGCCACCTTCGTCGTGGCTTAATACTTATGTAGTGTCTGGTGGTAGGCACTGTGCAGGTCCAGTGTAGAGGTTCTCTGTGTTTTTGGTTAGAACATTTTCTTATTTTATTTCTTGAGAGTTTACAGTCCTTGTCAAACCATTTTTCATCTTTTCCAATGTTATTTCTATTTCTTTTGCTTAATTTTTGAGGCAATTATTTAGTTGCTACTTTATCAAAAATTGTGTTCAGATCTCTGACAGGCAAAATAATATAATTTAGATTTTAGATATAATTTTTGTTTAGGAATATATGGGTTAGGTTTTCCAACTCTGGTGTTTCTAGGGTTTCTTTGTATTTTGCTGTGCTATCATATGTTCACTCACACCTCTTGGGAAGTGCTTGAAGCATTGATAATGGGCTACTATATGTTACTTGATCTGATCTGTTCAAGTATACGATAATTTAGTTGTGGTCTGATAGAGGAGACTGAACTCAAACAATCAGTGCATTTATTGTACTGATATCTAAGTCTGTGATGACATAGTTAATGACACTACAGCTCAAAGGTGACTTGAATGCAAATCTTCCTAACCACTGAGTCACCTGTAGTTCTCCCATTAAGGATGAAGAGACCAAGGGCTGGGTTCACAAAAGGAGATGGGATTACATCCCATGCTGCAATGCCAGTTATCTCTGCAGCTGTGGAATTTGCCATTCACAGCACTGTACTTTTGGCAGATGCTACGGTTGATCCTGCCAGTCATAACAGTTCTCTGCAGCTGCGGGGATATCCCTGGCAACACATCTTCCAAGCTGTTGCATATTGTGGAGCCGGTCATAATCTAACTCTACCTTCGGGAATACCTGCAGCTGCAGGAAAATTGCAGTGATCTGCGGATCTGTAAGTGGCAACCCACGTGTGCCACATTTTTCCTGCATCTGTGACTATTTCTGCCTTTTCATGAATCTAGCTCCAAGGGCTCGATTCACAAAGGTTGGTGCAAGCCTCACTGATGGTGGCTTGCACTGATTGCTGGTACGCCAGGGATCTTGCGCCCAATTCACTATCAGGTAGGGTCCCGTTGGCAAATTTCCATGGCTTGTGGCAACCGTGGCCATGCACCACTCAAACAATGCATCTGGAAGCTGTGCCACAAGCTGCAGGACAGCCGTGCAGCAATAACACCATTGACAGTAGTCCCTGGTGGTCTAGCACCCCCCTGCCCCCAATCCCTGTGTATTGAAAAAACAAATCATGTCCCTGGTGGTCTAGCTGACCCCTCCATCCCCAATCCTCTATTTGTTAAAAAAAAAATAGGTCCCTGGTGGTCTAGCAGCCCCCCCACCACAATCTCCATTTATTGAAAAAACAAACCACGTTCCTGGTGGTCTAGTGTACCTCCATCCCCAATCCCCCATTTGTTAAAAACAAAATAGGTCCCTGGTGGTCTAGCAGAGCCCCAACCTGATCCCCATTTATTGATTAACAAAGCACATCCCTGGTGGTCTTGTGGGCCCCCCATCCATAATCCTCTATTTGTTAAAAAAAAAATAGGTCCTTGGTGGTTTTGCGGACCCCTGCCCTGATCCCCATTGATAGAAAAAAATAAATCACATCCTAGGTGGTCTAGCAGACATCCCCAACCCAGTTTTATTGAATAAAAAGTAATGTCTCTGGTGGTCTAGTGGACCCCTGCTTCCCAACTTCAACAAGCAGTGTACCACCACCCCACTTCCACCCTTCCCATCCAAGGGCCAGCACCTGGCACAGTTCTCTGCTCACCACCATGGCCAGGCACCAACTGAGCTGTCATGGAGTGCTATACTGTATACAGCATATGCAAGCTGTCAATCAATGAGCATGTACTGTATACAGTACAGTGCTCCTTAACAGCTCAGTCAGCACCCGGCCATGGTGAAGAGTGGAGGGCTGTCTGGGATGGGATGTGGGAGCAGGGTGGTGGGGCACTGCCTGTTGGGGTGAAGGTGGAGTCCACTAGACCACCAGGGATGGGATTTGTTTTTCAATCAATGGGAATCAGGGCAGGGGATCCACTAGGCCACCAAGGACCAATGTTTTTTTTTTAACAAATAAGAGATTGGGGTTGGCAGGAAGGCTAGACCACCAGGGATGTGCTTTGTTATTCAATAAACAGAGATAGGACGGGGGTTCACTAGACCACCAGGGACCTATTTTTTTTATTAATTAATAGTAGATCGGGGATGGGGGGGCCATTAGACCACCAGGGATCTCATTATATTAATAAAAGGATATCAGAGCTGGGAAGGGGGACTGCGGCACATTGATGAATGATGCAAAACCATCCCAGAGGACACATTACTTAGAAATTTGCCTTCTGGGAGGGTTTTGTAAATCCTGAATTAGGGGATATGGTAGCCTACATCTGCCTCAAGCCATCTGGCACCATTACATAGCTACTCCAGTGGCGGAGCCAGGTTTAGGAGCATTTGGGAGCCGGGGGGGCCATTCAGTCAATCATGGGCTCCACGATGGGCACTAAACATTGAATAAAGATGGTGGTGGGGCACCACGACTCACACTGGGGCAGCCAGGAGAGGTGACCACCCCCCAGGCCCCCCTTTAGCTCCGCCACTGAGCTACTCTAGTGCCGCAAGAATGATTCAAGCCCTCTTTGGTGCCCACAGCCTGCGTTTAATGCAGGCTGCATTTGTGAATTGCTCTCGGGGCATCTTTTGGCACAAGCTATGCCTTCCATCATTCTTTGTGGTGCAAGCCCCTTGCACCTTTCAGGGGCACTTTGTGAATTGGGCCCCAAGACTTTTACAGATATGTGATAATATGTTATCATTTGTTTTAATCACATTGCCATAATTATTTCTTTGTTTCAGTAATGGTTTCTCATAAGGTGTGTTACAAGTAGCTCCAAATATATGCTTATTTCCATATGCAGGAATGAAGTTCATTTATTTTCCTGTTTGCACGTTTATGTCTTCACGTATACCAAAACTGGAAACCATACACTTATTGACTAGGTTTTGGTTAGCTGGCCTGACAGAGTCAATGCAGCTGGGATCTTCTCCAACTCCCTAAGTGACCATTCCTTGATATACTGCATTTGGAGTAACAGTTTCCCAGTGACTCCACCAGAATCACACTGTCTAGGGGCTGTTTAAAGTATAAACAGCAATGTCTTCCTGGTGGACCTCTCCAACGTGCGCTGGAAGGATTTAAAGGCCATACAGGATGCCTACCTTGGCCTCAACTTTCTGATTAATTTCACTGCCACAGTAAATAAGCATGCCCCACTGGCACAAAGGAGATACAAAGGCCTCTGCTCAAAGTGACTTACCCCTTCCTTCTGTAACTTAATGAAGCTGAGGGATAGGGCCTGGGGTACTTACAAAGCCTCTGGACAACAGCAAGACTGGCCGGCATACAAACAACTATGAAATTCCTGCAAGTCGTCCTTGAAAACGAGTTCAGACTTATTTAAGACTAAGTCATACTCTAGTGATACCAGATCATCCCCCTTTACACAATACATTGTCCCCTGCTTCAAAAAGCCTTGCAGTCAGGGGTCTTTTTTATATAAAGCTCCATTGTATTATAACTCCCTCCCAGTAGAGATTAAGGCTATTAACTCTATTTAAATTTTTAAAGAACTAGTTAATGATTATTTATGTCTGAAAACTACATGCCAATGTTTTGATATTGATTCAATGTATTGATTTTGTTTGTATCTGTATGTGTAACTAACTGTGTTTTACGGCTGTATGTTAAACTTGTTGGTAGTGAAAATGGGCATGTGTGCTCATTGGCTTACAAGTATAAAAAATAAAAATTAATGAATTAAAATAAAATAAATGAAAAGGACAACACTAACTATATGAAGGACCTGCAGGCAAACAATCTGCAAAACCCTAAGCATTTTTTGACTCAAATTAACCACCTTTTAAAAGGTCAGACAGTTGCGTCAACTCAGGAAATACAAATCAATAATGAATATGTAAGTGACCCACCTCTTTTTCATTTTTTATTTTTTTAATTTATTTATTTAGTAATCAGAATTACAAGCTTTGAGCTAAAAGCTCATTTACAAAGGATCATCATTTTTAATTTGCTATTTATGCCCCCTTCTTCGCCGCAGCACCTATCTTCCATCGGGGACTCCCAAGGCATCTGGCCTGCCAGGTCACCCGGGAACTGTAAGCCCCTTATGAGTCCTCCTGTCATCACCCTTGGACTATCCCCTGAGTGGGATGGGAGGCCCCCAAACCTCACATCCATCATCCAAGTTGTGGATGGACTCATGTGGCTCCCTTCCGGTCCTGGTCTCATGATGCTGGGGTCCATTTCTAGGCATTGCTGCAGGTGTTTTTCCTGCTTTCTGGTCCACCCCCTGTGGATGTCAGCACTCGAGGAGGGCCCAAGGAGATGGGGGCACATCGAGATGCCCCTCCATTCTGGACTCTCGGCTGACGTCCATCCCCTCCCTGTTTTTCCACCCCCTCATCTGCACTGCCATCTGTGGTCACCCAGGTGGTGGTATTGCAATGAGGAGTGTGACCCACCCACCCCAGAGAGGGAGAGCAGCACATCTGGTGCTCAATCCCTCTCCTCCCAGCTGGCCCTCCAGCGACCTGAGCTCACTACCAAACCCGGATCACTGGCATCTCAAGTGGAAAAGTAACCCACTTCTAATTGCTGAAGCATTTTTTTATTTATTTATTAAATTTGATGACCGGGTAGGCCCACTGAGCCCTGAAGGTCCCTTTTTCAGGGGCGACCCGGGATAACATTACAAAATTTCATACAGAGAAAGACTTGGGTTACAGAGTAGTTTCAGGTGTGTATACAGGTTACAGCCATGGTTATCATCATGCTACAGACCTTTCAAATAAGTTGGCAATAGATTCAACAATAGGAGTGGAAGAAAGGTAATTTAACATGATAAGCTCATTGTTTTCAGCAGGCATGGTTCAGAGGAAAGTTGGCTGTGGGACGATGTCTCAAGGGAAGCAACATGGAACCTGATGAGGTGCATGGAGGAGCTGATTATTAGGAGGAATAGGAGCAAGCGGAGGGGGGTGGGGTACTCATGAGCCATGGCAATGGCAAATGCTAGCATCCATCATATGGGCTTTGAGTCTGATGCAGAAGTTCAGCAGTGAAGAGGCTTCCTGCACAGGGGGTGGGAGTTTGTTCCACAGGTAGGGGGGCTGAGTAGGAGAATGACCTGCCACCAGCTTTGGTCCTGACTCTAGGAACTTCATGCAGTGTTCGTCCTGATGTTCAAAGGCTCCTGGGGTTATGTTTGATTGCGATAGTTCCAGCTATGCTGGGTGGAGCTAAAGGGCTGAGTAGCTTGAAGGTCAAGCAGAGCAGGGTGTAACAAAGATGAGTGGTAAGAGATTCTTCGTGAACTTGGATGTCTACAAAGATCCTTCTGTTTATCCCCCTTCCCTATCTCTGCTCCACTGGCTGGGCACCCCAATTTTCATTTCAAACTGGTCACTATAAAGAAAGTCTGGGAGAAGCTACTAAAAATCAAACCCAATAAATCAGCTGGCCATGATGGACTACAGCCTAAGCTCTTAAAACTTGCTACCCCAGTACAGGCCTCCCCATTGGCCAAACTATTAACCCTGCTCCTTCTCCGAGGGGAATCTCCCCCAAAATGGAAAGTGGCCCATGTTGTCCCACTCCAAAAAGGAGAAGCCAAGAAGCTGGTTGAGAATTATCACCTTATTTCTATACTTAGTGCCCTCCTGGCAGCCAGCATTGAGTCTAACTGCCTGCTCATTGATGTCCAGCATGGCTGCCAGAAACACCATGGAACTGACACAGCATTTGTTCAGTACACTTCAGACGTCTTCAAGGCCATCAATGGTGGAAAAGCTATAGGAGCCATATCCATCGATTTAACCAAGGCCTTCAACTTGGTTAATCATGAACAGCTAATGAAAATGGCAAGCTTAAGGCTTGATCAGCTATCCTCTACCTGGTTTAGGAACTATCTTATAGGCTTTAGTCAGTCCTTAAAAGGGGGACTCAACCTCTCTTCAAGATGAGGGATATTTGATGGAGTTCCACAAGGCTCCATCTTAGGGCCCTTACTCTTATACCTATTTATTAATTAACTGTACTCTAACTGTGGCAAGGTTAAAGCACTACTATATGCAGACGATGCCATGCTCTGTAGAACTGACTCTGATATTAAATCAATAGAATCTGTCCTATGTGAAGACTTTGTGCTACTAGAAAAATGGTTTATGACTAACCACCTTATTTTAAACACCAAGAAAACTAAGACAATGCTCCTTGGATCCAGAAAACTGGGTGCAGATAGGACAGAGTCCCTTAGCATCGTCATCACCTGGGTTACTAGACTTGAGGTAGTTAACAACATAAAGAACTTATGAATCCTAATAGGCCAACAGCTTTCTTTCAGGCACTATGTGGAATGCATTAGCAGGCTAGTCTTTCAGAAACTAGGCCTATTTTACTGATTCAGTGCTTACCTCTGAAACGAGGTCCACCTATCAATTGCTTGCTCACTACTACTTCCAACGCTTTTCTACGGAGCTCCTATTTTCTTCTTGCTTAAGGAAGTTGAACTAAGTAAACTCAAACAACTCTGTCAAGAATAGGCAGGTTTGTGGCACAAGCAAATAGTAGGGAACACCACTGTGCTGTCCTTGCTTCCCACAAATGGCCCACTCTTGAAGAGAGACTAAATTACCCTCTGCTCTGCCTGACATACGAAATCCTGCATGACTACTTCCTTTGCCTCAAGGACATAATGGTGCAGAATCCTCACAGGAGAATCCTGTGCTCCTCTGCCCAACCCCTCTTGGAAGTTCCCAGAGCCAAGACATCAACCAGTCAGCCATCCTTCTCACACAAAGCGTCTCACTTCTGTAACAAACTCCCCATCCCAATCCAGGAAAGTACTTTCTTAATGTCCTTCAAAGGTTCAAAGGTGTGATCAAAGAGTGCCCCCCACAACTGTGTGCACATGTACCTGCTGAGCTACTGTGTGGTGGCTATCCACACCTTTGTCTCCCTTATCCACATATTCAGGAGCCCAACTATGTCTAATACTTTAGAATCATTTAATTATAATATGGCACATTGGACTTTATTTGGTGTGTTGTACAACTTTATGTATTTCATTAACCACAATATTATTGTCATGTCACTTGTCTTACTCATTCATTTCTGCTGAACTGTATATTGTATTCCCTGTATGAGTAAACTGCATTCCCTTATTAATGTAACAGACAGCAGTGTCAATGGCTCAGTAGGTAGCAAACTCGCCTCTGAGGCCGGGAGATCAGAGGGCTGTGGGTTCAGTTCCCACATCTGGCACTTGGGTTAATATCCCAGTACTGACACTGTAGTGCAGCATGAGAGGGGTGCTGCACTTCTGAGGTGCCATCTTTCGGATGAGACGTTAAACCGAGGTCCCATCTGCCTGGATTTGTGGTAGTTCAGGTGGATGTTAAAGATCACATGGCACTTATCGAAAAGAGATGGGGAATTTCCCCAGTGTCCTGACCAAATTTCCCTCATTTACTGAAAATACCACCAACAGCTTAATCTGGTTCAAGGTCAGTTGGCATTCATCTGTATCCCCCTCCTCCGGGTCGTGCCTGAAAATAGGCAGGATTTGTCTAGTGCACTTACCCGGTCAACAAAATAAATAAATAAATAAATTCGTGAAAAAAGGACATCTCTCTCAGTAAACCAACTCGGTTAACAAAATTCAAAAAATAAATATTAATATTTTTCCAAAAGTTAGGAGATAGGAGATTTGAGATTCAGTGACTGGGAAACATTCATCATCAAAGTATGGGGAATCTGCTGGTGGCACATATAGTGTACAGAGGTAACCATCAGATTTCAGCTGCAGCAGATACTGTATCTTAATCCATAAATGTGTATTACCTCTTTTTTAAAGGTGTAATGTACACTGTTGCTTCTGATTTGTACCAAACTAGAATGGCACCTGACTGCCTGCCATGCTTCTGTTTCTTTATCACAGGGACTAAAAGTTCCAGATAACCATTAGGAGAATGCATAGATGTATTTTTACCTAGCCAGGTTTCATGTAAAATGATCACATCATGGCTAGGTATGCTGTGAATAACATCGGTAACTTAAGGTTTGTCACAAAAAACAGAAGATTATAAACCCTGTATGTTCTAACTACTAATAATGAAAGATTTCATATTAAGAATTACAGACTAATACCTAAACATAACTGGAGCTGTGAAATGCAGTCTTTTTCTAACTCTAATACTTTATCATTTTATGCATATTCTGTCTGTGCAAATAGGGAGATTGCACTATAATAATGATGTTACTTACTGTGAATATTCCTTTTTTTAAGGAACATATTATACATTTAAGAGTTTGCAACAAACCTTGTTTATCAAATGTGTAGTTTCAGCAATATCACTATTGGTTAGTGATGTACTTCTGCAAGAAGCATCACCAAAGGTTTTTCTGCATTCCTGTTGTAGCAAAGGCTGGATTCTAATTTATTTATTTCAAAGTTCTGAAATACACCTTTGAGCAGAAATGCTCATTTACATAGGTTCCTCATTAGAATAACAATTTGTTAACACCATGTCAAAGACCGTATTAAAAATTGGTTAACAAAGGCTGGACAATATTGATTCATAGAAACATAGAAGTTGACGGCAGATAAGGACCGCAAGGCCCATCCAGTCTGCACATTTCTTTTTCTACCTTATAAATGTGCCATCGGCCTTTGCTCTGTCAGTGGCCTATCTATTCATAGTCATTTGTATTGCTCCCTTATGCCTATCCCATGCCTGTTTGAAGCCCTGCACTGTATTCATAGCCACCACTTCTTGTGGTAAGCCATTCCATGCATCCACCACCCTTTCTGTGAAAAAGAATTTCCTCACATTCCCCTTAATCGGCCTCCCTCTAATCTCATGCTGTGTCCTCTTGTCCTGCTATTTTCTTATATTTAAACATGTTAGACTCTTTCACCTTGTTTATGCCCTTAAGGTGTTTGAATGCCTCGATCATATCACCTCTCCCTCCTTTGCTCAAGGGTATACATATTGAGCTCCGTTAATCTGTCCTCATATGTCTTCTGATGCAGTCCCTGCACCATTTTGTTGCCCTTCTCTGGACTGCCTCAATTTGTTATGTCCTTGTGAAGGTGTGGCCTCCAATACTGCACGCAGTACTCCAGATAGGGCTCAACCAGTGTCTTGTACAGAGGGATTATTACCTCCTCTTCACGACTTGTGATACCCCTACTAATACACCCTAACACCCCCTAGCCTTACCTACTGCTTTAGAGGTCTGCTTGATGATTTTAGGTCATCAGTGATGATGATGCCCAAGTCTTTTCTTCCTTTGTGACTGCTAGCAACTCCCTCCCAGCCTATAGGTGGATTCAGGGTTTCTCTTCCCTATGTGCATGATTTTGCACTTCTTTGCATTAAATCCCAGTTGCCACTCTTCTGACCATTCTGCTAGTTTATCCAGATCTCTTCTCATTCTGCCCACCCCATCTGGATTATCTACTCTGTTGCAGATCTTGGTGTCATCTGCAAACAGACAAGTCTTACCCTCTAGTCCATCTGCAAGGTCACTAATGAAGATGTTGAAGAGGACTGGCCCCAGGACTGATCCCTGAGGTACCCCACTTGTGACTTGCATCTCTTCTGACTGTATACCATTTACTACCACTCTCTGTTTTCTGCCCGTCAACCAGTTTGCCACCCAGTTGACCAACTTCTGACCCACCCCAAGCCTACCCAGCTTATTTGTCAATCTTCTATGTGGAACAGTGTCAAAAGCTTTGCTGAAGTCAAGGTAGACACATCAACTGCTCCCCTTGGTCCACCACTCTGGTTACCCAGTCAAAAGAAATCTATGAGATTAGTTTGACAGGACCTTTCCTTTGTAAACCCATGCTGTCTTGGATCCTGCCTCATGGATTCCAGGTGTTGCACTATCCTTTCCTTAAGGAGTGCTCCACAATCTTGCCCACCACTACCACTTTTGTGGAGCGATCACATGAGTCCTTCTCCAGTCTTCTGGGACCTCTCCTGTGCTCAGAGACTCACTAAACAATTCTGCTAATGGCTCTGCTAGTTCCTCCTTTAGCTCCTTAGTACCCTGGGATGTATGCCATCAGGTCCCATTGCCTTATCCACCCTGAGCTTAGCAAGCTCTTGTAGGACCCTTTCTTTTGTGAAGGGAGTAGTGCTCACCTCCTCCCCTGTGTCCATGATGCTGAGCTGTGGGCCCCCTACCTTCTCTTCAGTAAATACTGAGCAAAGTATCTATTTAGGATAGATGCCTTTACAGGGTCCTCCTCCTCACATGCTCCCTTTTCTCCAATAAGCTTAGCAATACCCCCTCTGGACTTTCTCCTTTCACTAATGTATCTATAGAAAGTCTTGTCACCTTCTTTTACTGTTCGTGCTAGTGTTTCCTCAGTTTGGGACTTTGCCTGCCTTACTACCTTACCTGCTTCCCTTAGGGCAGTTTGGTATGCCTCCCTATCTTCACCCGCTGTGTTCCCTTATATTTCCTGAAGGTCAGCCTTTTGGCTCTGACCTTTTCTGCTACTGTATTTGAGAACCAAAGTGGTTTCCTTCTTCTTTTGCACTTCCTTTTCTGTCTAACACAATGGGATGTTGCTTCAAGTATTGCATCCTTAATGCTTGCCCACTTTGCCTGTACCCCCTCACCTGTGTTTCTTTTTGCCATGGCTAGCTTAACTCTGTTGGCCATCTTATCAAAGTCAGCTCCTTTGAAGTACCATATTTTTGCCTTGGAATGGGATGATTTAGATGTAGTAGCCAAATTGAACCATACCATGTGATGGTCACTGGCCCCCAGGTGACCTTCTACCTGGAGATCTGTGATCCCTGTGATTCAGTGACATAACAAAACAGAATGAGTAACATAAGTACTGTTTTGGCAATACAGCGTGAACAAAAGTTAACATTCAACATTGTTAAATAATACAAAGCATAACATAGGCACTAGGAGCTCTACAAAGGTAGCAGCCCATCTGGGCATTGTCAGAGGTTAAGTCTGTGTGCTTTTATGGCTCATTGGAATGGAGAAGAGGCACATGAGTGAAGAGATCATCTGGTGGGTAAGGTGCTGGCATCATGTGCACATGTAAGAGGGGACCTTAGGGGGGCAGAAGCACCATGATCAAATGGTGGAAGGGTTGGGTTGGGCAGGGGTGCAGCTGGCAAGTGACAGTGCATGGAATGGGGTTTCATTAGGAGAGGCTCCTTTAATTTGAGGCTCCTGTGTTCTCCCATGGCGATACAATCTCTGAAATATTTCCTGTTGTCTTCTATCACTTGCTTCATGACTGGGACCCCTGAGTGGGACGTTGCCTAGTGTCACAGCTAAAGCAAGCATGGCAAACAGTCTTCTTCCTACTTTATTTAGGTGTACCTGATTGTGTAGGTGATGATCAGGATGAATTTTTATGGAAGTAGACCACATGGACATTTGGCAATCTTGAGCAAACACTAGCTATTTTACTGTTCATTCTTTCACTGATATGGGATGGTACATTTTGTCTGGGAAGTAAAGTAGAGACGATAATGTTCGTAGGTGGAAATACATTTTTTGACATTTCACCTAACTTTTATAGCTGTACGCCTAAGACCTTGTCTCCTCGGCTTAAATTGTTTGTTCCTGTATGTATAATTAAGTACTTGGGATTACTACAACTCTGGTCAGATATGATTTGCATTACTTTGACTGTAATGAGGCATTTCATTTTAACGTTTCTCAGGGAACCGTCTATTTTCAATGAGGAATTTTCCATCTGAATCCATTCAAATTGCTACAAATACAGGAGGTGTTTGAATGAGGGGCATGGTTAGATGTTCTGCCCTCATTTTCAAGGAATTGGGCCATCTTTCCCTTTTGCTGCACAATTTTCTTTCTCCATAATTTCTAGAGTCTGTTCTTCAAGTGTTTAAATTTGGATTTTCTTCTTGTAGTTTGGTTTCCGTAACTAGCATGTTCTGTTATGGGATTTTCTGACTTGTTCTACCTGGACTTGTTTCTCTCTCTCTCTCTCTTTTAGAGGATGCAAGCCACTGTGAAGAGACTTCACTTCATTCTGCAGAGTCTTTTTCTCTTGTTTAAGTTTTGTGAATTCAGTCCATAGTTATTCTTTTTCAAGAAACAAGTCACTAATCTGAAATTTTACTTCTGATACCACAGCTTTTTGTTCATTTTTCATTTTTTATATGTCATCTTTCAGGTGATTTAAGGATTCCACCTCTATTAGTTTGCATGTCATTGATTCTTGAAATTCAGTAAATTCTATGTCTAGCGAAGTGATGCAGTCTCTGAGATTGTTGATGGCCCTTATTTTTGCTGGTGATTCAGAGTGCCTGTCATGTAGTTTTGCATCACTTTGAAGAGGGGCACTGACAAGCAGTGAGCACATTCTGTGTTTCCTGTGGAGTCTGTCCAGTATCAATTGTACTCTCCTCAGAATTAGTGAACCCAGAGCTAGTGAACCACTCATGATGGGGCAATACTGAACCTGATATTCAATAACAGGAACAGAGTTGCAGACATCAATATTGGAGGCCACCCGGGTACCAAGGATCTCCATATGATGCAGTTTAAATTCAAGGACAGCTGCAGAATTGAACCACACAAGGGCGAGGGTCCTGGACGTCAGGAGGGCAGCTTTTATAAAGATGGGTGAGTTCCTCAGGGATGGCCTGAGGGGGGATGGCCTGGGTGGGGTGGGGGAAACATGGACAAAGCTAAAAGGGAACATAGTAAAGGCAACAAATCTCTTTTTGTCAAACAGGTAAGCAAAAGCAAGAGGAAAAAGAGGTCACTATGGTTCTTGAAAGAGGTGGCCAACACAGTAAAGGCTAAAAGGGTAGCACTCAGAAGATATAATGAGATGCAGAGGGAAAAAGGATAGGGTGGTGTGTCAGGGGAAATATAAGGAAACAGGGAAAGCAGTAAGGACAGCAAAGGTGCAAACTAAAGAGAGAATAGCCCAAGAGGTAACAAAAGGGGACAAGACAGTTTTTAGGTGTGTAAGTGAAAACAGGAAGACCAGGGGTGGGACTGTAAGGTCAAAAAGGGAAAAGGCAAACGTCCTGAGCAAATACTTTTGTTCAGTGTTCACAGAGGAAGGAGAAGGGGAGGGACCACAACTAAGTAACAAGCTTTGAGGGAGGGAGGTGGACACTAGTTCATTTTCAGAGGAGAGAGTCCTAAAGGAACCTGCTAATCTGAAGGTGGACAAAGCAATGGGGCCAGGCAGGGTGCATCCAAGGATATTGAGGGAGCTCAGGGAGGTACTGGCTGCACCTCTGACAGTCTGTTTAACAGCTCACTGGAAACAGGAGTGGTTCTGGAGGACTGGAGGAGGGCTGATGTATTCCCCCTACACAAAAGTGGTAGCAGGGAGGAGGCTGGAAAGTATAGGTCAGTCAGCCTGACATCAGTGGTGAGAAGGTTAATGGAATCATTGCTGTAGGAAAGGATTGTGAAGTATCTTGAATCCCATGGGTTACAGGACCTGAGTCAGCATGGGTTCATAGGGGGGATGTCATGTCAAATGAATCTGATAGATTTCTTTGACTGGGTGACAAAGGAATTAGATGAGGGTGGAGTGATGGACATGGTCTACCTAGATTTCAGTAACGCTTTTGCCACCATTCCAGATAGGAGACTAGAAAGCAAGCTGAGTAGCTTAAGAGTGGGTCCAAAGGTGGTAAACCTGATAAAAAAAAAATTGGTCAGGGGATAAGCAACACAGGGTGTTGGTAAATGAAGTTCACCCTGAGGAAGGTAGGGTGACTGGGGGTGCTTCAGGGATCAGTGCTGGGACCAGTCCTCTTTAATGTCTTTATAAGTGACATTGCAGAGGAGCTGGAAGGGAAGGTCTGCCTCTTTTCAGATGACACCAAAATCTGCACTACGGTGGACCCTCCAAAGGGGGTGGAAAGGATGAGTAAGGACCTGAGAAAACTAGAGGAGTGAGAGAAACAGAAAAAATAGGCACATGAAGGACAAATAGGACAACCAACAAAGTTGCATTACTGTGATTGCATACCTTTATTAGGGTGAGAGGATGCATACAATAAAACACTAAACGTTTCACCATATTGGCTTTATGGATGACACCAACATCTGCAAAAAGGTGGACACTTTGTTGGGGGTGAGGGGTAGTGGAAAAGATGAGCAGAGACCTGAGAAAATTGGAGGAGTGGTCAAGGGAATCAATGTGAAAAAGTGCAAAATAATGCACATATGGCACAGAAACCCAGGGGCAGAATACAAAATGGGTGGAATGCTACTGATGACTATCAAGCAGGAAAGAGACCAGGGGGTAGTCATATCTGATGATCTAATGGTGGCCAGGCAGTGTGGCAAGGCATTCAGGAGGGCTGGTGGGATGCTGAGGTGCACAGGGAGAGGTATCAGCAGCAGAAGGAGGGAGGTGGTGTTGACTTTATATACAACACTGGTAGGACCCTGCCTAGATACACTACTACTCCACTATTACAGAGAGCAGCTTGATAAAACCTGGGGCAATGGCAAAAGGTTTTAGGACAACATCAAAGAGTTGCTAGGGAAAGCAAATAAGTCCATGCTCACCCTTAATGGTTGCACTGCTCAGGACCTACTACCCATCACCAGTTCCTTCAATGCTGCCTTCACGGATCTGAGCTCTGTCCTCCCTCCAAATTACCTGATTAACTCAGAGGTGCCACAAGAGAACACTGAACCACATAGTAACCACCCTAAATTCTATTTCAGGCACATCTCATTAACTGGCACAAAGAAATACATAAAAAGAGTGCGAGGAAAAACAAGAATAGGTAGCGATTCAATCGACATGAAGATGGTGCGGCTCACTCTTGATGTAGTAATCATCCCACCACACAAAACTCTTCAACAAGTCACTCTCCTTGGGAAAATTCCCCGCTCTGTGGAAGCAGGCACTGGACCTTACAGTGTACAAAAATGGGTACTGTGCTTCCACTGCCAATTAGACTCATATCCATTCTGTGCCCCCTCTCAAAAGCATTTGAGAGAATTGTGTCAGACCAGCTTACTGACTATTTGAATAAATACAACCTTCAGTGCTCTCAGCAACATGGCTTCAGGAAAGGCCACAGTACCAGCACATGCCTAGTCGAATTCACAGACTATGTTCACCAAGCTATGGATGAGTGAAACCTCATGGGGTCCATATTTATTGATCTTATGAAGGCATTCAGTATGGTCAACCATAACATTCTCTTACAACAACTGGCAGATCTGGGCTTGTCAGCAGATTTGGTGGGCTGGTTTAGTAGCTATCTTGCCACCAAGAACCAATGTGTAATGATCAGAGCAGTTACATCTACTGCCAGAGAGGTTTCCCTAGGAGTCCCTCAAGGATCAATCCTTAGCCCTCTACTATTTAGCAGTAAACAATGTGTGAATAATGTTGGGGGCCCTTTTGAAGTAAATACTCTTCAATCCAGTGCTTTTTTCTTTCTTTTTATTTTTATTTCTTTCCCCCTCTGTTTCACTCTAAAAAGAACTTGTTCATGGGGTATTATGTCTTATTTTCTCTTTATAGATTCTGTAAAACAAATTTATAATCCATTTTATTATTTCATATATTTTTTCCATTTATATTTCACTCTGTTCATTTGAATGCTTGGTGTTCATACATACCATCCAATAAGAATTACTACAAATACATCCTTGCTTATCTTTTTTGACCATAAGGTTCTTAGTTTGCATTACTTTTGGCCTTAATTTGACCCTGTAATTACATATATAGAATTGTATATTAACGTAGTGCTGCTCACAAAGGAAACTCATGTTCAATGCTGCCAAAAGGCTTATCTACTGTTTAACTGGTATGCAGCCTACCTTATAATGCCTTTGAGCTGCTTGGTGTGGGGTTAAAAATGGCCTTACTCTGTGGAAACACAACTTAGATTTTCCCTGTTAGTTTTCTTACAATTTCATTCAACTGATAGCATCTGAAAGCTCTTAATTTAGTCTGTGTTTTCATGCCTACCTCCCACTTTTTGCTTGTACATTTTCTGTTCCAACACTCAGTGCTTCTATGTATTTGCTATGTCGCCAAGTGTTTTTCCTTGGAGCTACTTCCTTATTGCCTCCTGTTTTTGTGGATTCCCATGGCAAAACTGACCATGACGTCACACAGAGTTGATCGTGCAGGTGCGATCTCTGTTGGTAGGCAACAGAACACTACTGCACTCATTGTGCATTCAGGTTTCCACAAAAATGGATTTGTTCATTTCCTTTGCTGCAGCTCTATGTTCTCTAAGTTATTTTGTTCTTATTCATGTGAAGACTTTAAAAGACCATTCATATGCCATGATAATCTTCTTGGAGTGGCTTGTTGGAATCGTAAATGGATAGGCTAATACACATAAACTTGTAATCTGTTCCTTCACTAATTCCTTCTCTAGGCAACAAAGTTAACAGTTTTAGCACTTTCAAATAAGGATGTTATTTCTTATAAACAGCATGAATAATCATTTATTGTACAGCCTTTCATAATATTGCTGCCATATGTATTCTGAATATTAGAAGAAGAAGAAGAATTAGCATTTATATAGCGCTTTTCATACATCCAAAGTGCTTTACAAGCAATGCTAGACTGGTAGTGAAGTGACTGAATGTGTGGTGGCAGCCATATTGCACATCATCACCCACACACAGCCTGGATAATTGCATGAACCGGTTTATGGGAAGGGGAATGTTGGCCAGGACACCGGGAATGTTCCCTACTCTTTGTGAAGAGTGCCCTGGGTTCTTTTACTTCCACCTGGACACCCACCAGGACAACACCAGGATGGGCAGAAGGGACCTCAGTTTAACGTCTCATCCGAAGGACGGCACACCCCAGCAGTACAGTACCCCCCAATACTGCACTCGGATGCCAACAATTTTTAGGTGCAAGTCCAATCCCGGTGTTGGACGAGAACCCACGACCTTCTGGTCCAGAGGTGGATGTGCTACCAACTGAGCCACGCTGACACCCATATTACCATCTACACAACTTGGGAGGTCATGTGCACCTTGACTTTTTCGTGTGATACTGATTTTCACTTTTTTCTCTCAATACTACTTGTCTTGTCTGAAGATGTCCCTTTTGTCATTTAGCCCTTCATTATATTACAGCTATAAACATGTTCTAAGTATTTTCTGCCACACAATATGAAAGGTCATGTGCATCTTGACCTTTTCAGCAATGTTGGAGGTCATTTGCTCCTTGACTTAACTTAAACTGTGATCTAACAAGTTGATCTTTTAGATTCTTTACTATTTTTGCTGCTATTATAGGCTTGTTCTGTAACTCTGGTATATGTTCATTATCCATTTCTATTAAAGACCAATGTTTATTTATTATACTCCTGCTTTCCTGTAACTTACAGTTATATTTAGTGGCAAACACTATTCTCTTTGTTTTTTCTAATTTTCTTTTTGTATTTAAAAGATCCTTTTGGGTTTTGCTCTTTATTTTTTCTTCTGCTTGTTTCAATGTCCCTTGTTTGTATCCTCTATTCTTGAACCTATTTAGCATGATTTCTGTTTCTCTTTCTGCATCTGCTGTTGCAGTGCAGTTTCTTTAGGCACGAGTCACTTGGGAGTATGGGATACTTTTTATTAATTTGTGCTCATGGAAAATTGTTCCATGTAGGATCATGTTTCTATCAGTGTCTTTTCATATAATGAAGGGCTAAATGACAAAAGGGACATCTTCAGACAACATAAGCAGTATTGAGAGAAAAAAGTGAAAATCAGTATCATACGAAAAGGTCAAGGTGCACATGACTTCCCAAGTTGTGTCGATGGTAATATTCAGAATACATATATAATGCAATACTGTGAAATACTGAATGACAAAGGATAGCTTATGCTATTTAGAAGATAAAAAAATATTACTTAGAAGTATTAAAACTGTTATCATTACAGGAAAAGGTCAAGGTGCACATGACCTCCCAAATCATATAGACGGAAATATTTAGAATACATATGGCAGCAATATTATGAAAGGCTGTACAATAAATGAGTATTCATGCTGTTTATCTAAAACTGTTAACTTTGTTGCCTAGAGAAGGAACTAGTGAAGGAACAGATTACAAGTTTATGTGTATTAGCCTATCCATTTACGATTCCAACAATCCACCTCAAGAAGATTATCATGGCATATGAATGGTCTTTTAAAGTCCTCACATGAATAAGAACAAAATAACTTAGAGAACATAGAGCTGCAGCAAAGGAAACGAACGAGCCAGTTTTTGTGGAAACCTGACTGCACAATGAGTGCAGTAGTGTTCTGTTGCCTAGCAACAGAGATCACACCCACACGATCAACTCAGCATGATGTCACAGTCAGTCTTGCTGCGGGAATCCACAAAAACAGGAGGCAATAAGGAAGTAGCTCCAAGGAAAAACACTTGGCAACATAGCAAATACATAGAAGTACTGAGTGTTTGAACAGAAAATGAACGAGCAAAAAAGTGAGGGCAAGCATGAAAACACAGACTAAATTAAAAGCTTTCAGATGCTATCAGTTGAGTGAAATTGTAAGAAAACTAACAGGGAAAATCTCGGTTGTGTTTCCACAGAGTAAGGCCATTTTTAACCCCACTCCAAGCAGCTCAAAGACATTATAAGGTAGGCTGCATACCAGTTAAACAGTAGACAAGCCTTTTGGCAACATTGAACACGAGTTTTCTTTGTGAGCAGCACTATGTTAATATACAATTCTATATACTGTATGTAATTACTGGGTCAAATTAAGGCCAAAATTCATGCAAACTAAGAACCTTATGGTCAAAAAAGACAAGCAAGGATGCATTTGCAGTAATTCTTATTGGATGGTATGTATGAATACCAAGAATTCAAATGAACTGAGTGAAATATAAATGGAAAAATATATGAAATAATAAATTGGATTATAAATATGTTTTACAAAATCTATAAAGAGAAAATAAGAAATAATGCCCCATGAACAAGCTCTTTTTAGAGCAAAATGTAGGGGGAAGAAATAAAAGTAAAAAGAAAGAAAGAAAAAAGCACTGGATTGAATAGTATTTACTTCAAAAGGGCCCCAACATTATTCAAACACTGTTTATGACTTTCAAAGCCTTACTGGGGGCTGAAGAAAATAAGAAGACAACCATTACCCACTAAAAAAGTGTTTTCATATATGTTTGGTTCATCTTTTGAGGTGAAAGTGAACATTGGTGGAAGCTGGTTTTATTTAATTATATAATTTAATTTAATTAAGAGAAGGCCTTGTAGCCACACAACAGGTGTTACATACTAAGTGATAATAAGATTATTGCATGCATAATAGATAGTAAAAATGAATAGACCCAATAAGAATGCATTCTCAGATATAGGTGATAGCATACAGAGCAATTTACATTTTGTGACTTTTACAGAGGAGGAGGAGAAAAAAAGATTATTCATGGCCATGAGAGGAGACAGGGACCTGTCTTCACAGATGGGGGAGGCACCAGACAATTAGCACAAAAAACAGAAAACTTAAAATACAAAAACTGTTGTTTAGAATGGCACAGTCTAACATTAACTCAGTATCTACAATACAATAGAATACCCAGAGGACTAAGAATAAATGTTGAACCAAACCTAGGTGTAACATCAATAAAATTGGATACTAAATCGGATGGAATCAGAAACAAGGCAAGCTGTGATTTTATGTATGCCCTCATTGAAACTATCATAGATGAGAGGCAGACATTAGAAAATGAAATCAAACTAGCAGAAGAGTCACTCATATTAAAAAATGCAGGAAGAAGAATTTAGTAAGAATCTTGAAGACTTCAAACAAAAGTTAGCAGAATACGAAGAAAGGCTAAAACAACAAAAAATAAAAAAAATTATAAGGGATACTAATGATTACAGGGACAACAAGGTATACACGTACAAAAATTTAGTAGGAAACAACAACCATACAATCAATATAATACATACTGTATGAGAGCACAGACAGTGACAGTAGTTATACATGGGACCCACAAAGAAGTACAGAAGAACAACAAATATAATCACAACAACCAGGGCCATCTAATACTGACAATAGGGAAAATAGATATGAACTTAGAAATCAGAGATATATATGCAGACAGGTGGAAGAACTCAGAGGGGGGAGGGGGCAGAGGAAGAGGAGCAGGTGGAAGGCCAAAAAAACAAATGAGAGGCAGAGGCAGGTGAACCCACAAACAGAATTAATACCAACTTTTAATCTAAGCAACAAAGTATTAACAACAGAAGAAACAAAAGTTATGGGTCTGGGATTATTGTTTGCCCCCACCCAACCAGTTGATTTGTTTGGTCTAGAAGTGGACCTGCAAAGATTTTACAGGAATCTCCACTTGAAAAAAAACAGCTTGGAGGTAAGGACACAGAGACTGACACATATAAGCAAAAAACTTAAACAAAACATGCAAATTAAATCAAAGTATAACCCTCCAACAGGTAAAAATCATGAGATTGAATCGTTTTGTAAAATAACAGAAAAAAAAAATAATGGGGCTGTTCAGAACTAAAGAAAGTAAGAAACCAGAATGGAACAATTTAACCTGTAAAGAAAGAATAGCAGTAGAAAATTTGAAAAAAAGACCAGACTATAATCATAAAAGGTATAGACAAATGAGGAGGTATAGTGGTCCAAGGTAGAATAAAATACAAGGAGATGTGCATGAACCTACTACAAAATAAAGAAAAGTATGAGGTTCTAAAAGAGTTTCCCACTAAACAAATAAAGCAGGAAATTGATATCATGCTCAATGAATATGCAGTAATGAACTGGATAGAACCATGGGAAGTTGAACTATTAACAAAGGATTTCCTGAGAAATCCAACCTTTTATTCTATTCCAAAAATTCATAAACGTGCAACGACTCCACCAGGTAGAAGAACAGTCTCAGGAATTAACTCTATTTTTGAACCCATTTCCAAATATATAAATTTTCACCTACAACCACTAATAGAACAAACAAAATCTTATGTTAGAGATAGTACAGATATGATTCTAAAATTACAGAAGATTCCAGAACAAGATTTTGAGGGGGACATTATTCTAGTTACACTAGATGTAGCTGATTCATATACCTCTATTCCACACTAATAAGGGGTACTTTATCTAAGAAAAATACTAGACACAAGGGGCCGGATATTCAAACTGCGCTATTTTGTGGTGCAAGCACTTGCGCTGCTCAAAATAGTTGCACAGGGGTGTGGCCGGAGAGCGATATTCAAAGGAGTTGCGCTATTGAGCAACTCCTTTGAATATCACCCAACCACAGCCACTGTGCATGGTGCAGTGGAACTTGCCACGCAGAGTGGTCAGAGTGGAGCATTCAACTTGCGGTGGCCAAGTACCATTGCGCCATCGCGCCAAATTTCCGATATTCAAAGGTGACATACAAATGGGGCCATAATTCATGCAAAGGCACTGGGGAAATTATTTGCATCTGTTTATGGCTCCATTGCATGCCATTAGCATGCAGGTGCACCGATCCGAGGACTTGCGCCTGGCGCCCTGCCAGGCAGCAGCTGTCAGGGACTGGCGCCCCTGCAGCCCGATTGCGGGCAAAGAGTAAAAATCCCCCACTGGCCCGATCGCGGGCAAAAGCATTAAACTCCCCTCCCGCACTGGCGGTCGCGGGCAAAGCTGAAATAACCCTCCACCAGCCCGATCGCGGGCATCAAGTGTTCCCCGACTTATCCTGGTGGTCCAGTGGACCCATAAGCCTGATCGTGGGCTGCAAAGTTGTAAGTAACCCCCTGAACTTATTCCTGGTGGTCCAGTGGACCGATAAGCCTGATCGCGGGCTGCAGGTTGTAAAGTATCCCCCAAACTTATCCCTGGTGGTCAGTGGACGATAAGCCCGATCGTGGGCTGCATTAATTTGTGACACCCCCAAGACCACATCCCTGGTGATTTAGTGTCCCCACCACCCCACAAGCCCCACACCTGCTCCCCTGCAGCTGGTGGGCGGTGGCATCCACCACCTGCCGCCCGCCACCCACCGACTGACTGCCGGTGAGGACTACCGCCGATGGTGCAGAGCAAGAGCCAATGGGCATGCACGCCATACCATACAAAGCAGTCAGATTTGTGAATGATTCATTCACAAATCTGGACTTCTGCTGTACAATATAAACTGCTCCAATTAGCTCTTGCTCTGCACCAATGGGCATGCAGCCATACCGGCAGTCAGTCGGACTGGCAGCGGAGTGGCAGGTGGGTGGATGCTGCCACCCACCGCGTGTGGAGGAGCGGGTGGTGGGGTCATGGGTGGGTGGGTGGGGGGGACACTAGATTACCAGGGATGTGGTCTTTGGGGGTGTCGCAAATTAATGCAGCCCACGATCAGGCTTATCGGTCCACTGGACCACCAGGGATAAGTTCGGGGGTTACTTTACAACTCTGCAGCCCATGATCAGGCTTAGCGGTCCACTGGACCACCAGGGATAAGTTCAGGGGGGTTACTTTACAACTCTGCAGCCCATGATCAGGCTTAGCGGTCCACTGGACCACCAGGGATATGTTGGGGGGAACACTCTGCTGCCTGCGATCGGGCCAGTGGAGGGTTGGGGGGATTTCTTACACTCTTACCCAAGATCGGGCTGCGGGGGGGCACAGGGAGTGGGTTGAGGGCCAGCCACAGGTGGCAGCTGCTGTGTTGTGCCCTGCAATGTGATAGCTCACCTGTAGGTGGCCCTCAACTCGATCCTTTTTTTTTGGCTCAAAGTTGTGCAGGCGCAGGTTGGGGGTTGCACCTGCACAACTCTGCACAGCCCGACTGAATATCGGGCTGTGCAGTTTATGCATGGTTCCTCCCCCTCCAGTTCAGCATGCATTCATTTGCATTGTGCTGTTGCTCAGCATGTTTTCAGTGGCGCAACTGCCTCCTGCTGAATATCACAGAATGGCGCAAGTTCAGACTTGTGCAGGCGCAACCCTATTGCGCATGGCGCAACCCCTTTGAATATCTGGGCCAAGGAGTACTAATAGCAAACCAAAGACAAGAGTATTACAAGAATTGACAGATATAATCTTACATAAGAATTATTTTGAATTCAATGGAACTTTTTATCAACACAATAGGGGGGCAGCAATGGGTTCCACAATGGCACCAGCATACGCAAACACATATATGGACAATTTTGACAAAACTACATATTTACACAAAATAACAATAAAATATACATATGGTTGCATTTTATAGACAATATATTCATCATGTGGAAAGGAACACAGGAAGAATGCATAGAGTTCTATGAGGAACTTAACAACAGAGATCAGAATTTGAAGTTTGTAATGAACTTTGATAGAGAGGCAGCACCATATTTAGATTTGATGATAAAAAAAGTTAAACAAAAAAACTGAGACATCACTATATAGAAAAGACACTGATAGAAACATGATCCTGCATGGAACAAGTTTCCATGAGCACAAATTAATAAAAAGTATCCTATGCTCCCAACTGACTCGTGTTAAAAGAAACTGCACTGCAACAGCAGATGCAGAAAGAGAAACAGAAATCATGCTAAATATGTTCAAGAATAGAGGATACAAACAACGGACATTAAAACAAGCAGAAGAAAAAATAAGAACAAAACCCAAGAGGATCTTTTAAAGACAAAAAGAAAAATAGAAAAAAACAAAGAGAATAGTGTTTACCGCTAAATATAACCATAAGTTAAAGGAAATCAGGAAAATAATAAAATAACATTGGTCTTTAATTGAAATGGATAATGAACATATACCAGAGTTACAAAACAAGCCCATAATAGTGGCAAAAAAGTAAAGAATCTAAAAGATCAACTTGTTAGATCACAGTTTAAGTTATCAGATAATAAAGGAACACAATTATTACTAGGACCATTGACACCTGGTATGGTACCATGTGGTAAATGTTCAGTTTGCAGCCACACATCTAAAAAACAAACATTTATTCATCCTTATAAAGGAATGAGTTATTTGATCAAACAACATATAGATTGTACCACAGAGGGGGTTATATACTTAATACAATGCCTCTGTGATAGGTTATATATTGGGCAAACCAGCAGGATGTTAAAAAACAGAATTCAAGAACACAAGGAGAAAAGAAGAGACATCACCTGTAGCAACACACTTTGCAGAAGCAGGCCATAATGGCGTGTCCTTAAGATGCTGGGGGCTAGAAAAAGTACAGATGCCTGAAAGAGGAGGGAACAATCAGGATTTTCTCTTAAAAGTGGATATGCAGTGGAAATTTCAATTGAATACATTAGATGAGAGAATAGAGATGAATATAGACACAAATTTGCAGGTGTGCACCTAGAGCAGACGGTCTGTTGGGGGGGTGGGGGTATGGGCACACTAGTGAAATAAAAACACAATATATAACTAAAGAAATATACAGGATAAAAGTAGGCACATAAAATAGAATAAGGCAGCAGTAATGGGACGGTCACATTGCAACATGACCCCCAATATTATGTATATGAGGATTTTTCTGCCCATGGAAATAGAACATAGGAAAGGAGGTAACATAGAAAGATCTAATATAAAAGACCTCTATGAAAATTGTCTAGAAGTAATCAAAGTGTCTTAATCGTGTATAGTAGAAATAGCATTAAAGGGTATCTGGAACAGTTACTTCCTGCAACATTGGGGAAGGTCAAACTGCTGTTGGCCTGTTATAATATAGGATGATTGTTGAGATTTATCTTATCCTGATCAGATTTTAGATGTTATGTTAAAAGATTGGCACAAATACGGGGCATTTAAAATGTGCATCAATTTGCATGAGTTACAATAGTAGGAAAGGTCAAATTGCAATTGACTTCCCATTATATGAAAGGGTTGTTAAAATCTATTTGGTTTGGACTGTATTAATGTCACATTATGAGAAAGCAATATGATGTAGATGATATTAAAATGTATGTAAAATTATAGAATCAAGAAAGGTCAAGGTGAAATTTACCTCCTATGCTGCAAGCGAATTATCTAGACCTACTTAATACACTCCAATCATTGTAATTGTGCACCAGAAATGACAAAATGTTGTGTATAATAGACTTGTATATTGTCACAGAATGTATACCACAGTGTGCGGCTTTGATAGTAGGAAGGTCAAGGAGCAAATGACCTCCAACATTGCTGAAAAGGTCAAGATGCACATGACCTCCCAAATCGTATAGACAGAAATATTTAGAATACATATGGCAGCAATATAATGAAAGGCTGTACAATAAATGATTATTCATGCTGTTTATAAGAAATAACATCCTTATTTGGAAGTGCTAAAACTATTAACTTTGTTGCCTAAAGAAGGAACTAGTGAAGGAACAGATTACAAGTTTATGTGTATTAGCCTATCCATTTACAATTCCAACAAGCCACCCCAAGAAGATTATCATGGCATATGAATGGTCTTTTAAAGTCCTTACATGAATAAGAGCAAAATAACTTAAAGAACATAGAGCTGCAGCTAAGGAAACGAATGAGCCAGTTTTTGTGGAAACCCGACTGCAGAATGAATGCAGTAGTGTTCTGTTGCCTAGCAATAAAGATTGCACCTGTGTGATCAACTCGGCGTGATGTCATGGTCAGTCTCACCATGGGAATCCACAAAAATGGGTGAGAGGCAATAAGGAAGTACTGTATCCCCAAGGAAAAACACTTGGCGACATAGCAAATACATAGAAGCACTGAGTGTTTGAACAGAAAACGAACAAGCAAAAAAGTGGGGGTGAGCATGAAAACACAGACTAAATTAAGAGTTTTCAGATGCTATCAGTTGAATGAAATTGTAAGAAAACTATCAGGGAAAATCTTGGTTGTGTTTCCACAGAGTAAGGCAATTTTTAACCCCACTCCAAGCAGCTCAAAGGCATTATAAGGTAGGCTGCATACCAGTTAAACAGTAGACAAGCCTTTTGGCAATATTGAACATGAGTTTCATTTGTGAGCAGCACTATGTTAATATACAATTCTATATACTGTATGTAATTACTGGGTCAAATTAAGGCCAAAATTCATGCAAAGTAAAAACCTTATGGTCAAAAAAGACAAGCAAGGATGTATTTGCAGTAATTCTTATTGGATGGTATGTATGAACACCAAGAATTCAAATGAACTGAGTGAAATATAAATGGAAAAAATATATGAAATAATAAATTGGATTATAAATGTGTTTTACAGAATTTATAAAGAGAAAATAATAAATAATCCCCAGTGAACCAGCTCTTTTTAGAGCGAAACATAGGGGGAAATAAATAAAAGTAAAAAGAAAGATAGAAAAAAGCACTGGATTGAAGAGTATTTACTTCAAAAGGGCCCCCAACATTATTCACATGCTGATAACGACTTTCAAAGCCCAACTGGGGGCTGAAGAACATAAGACAACCATTACCCACTAAAAAAGTGTTTTCCTCTACTATTTAGCATCTTCATAAACAGACTTCCTAAATCCTTCCCTAGTAGAGTCATCCTCTATGCGGATGATGCAGTAATTCTGAATCATAGCCCAGCTTTAAGATAATTTACATGTGAAATGCAATCCACCTTCAACCTGCTGGAGGATTGAATTACCTCCTACTAACTTCTCAACTACAAAAAAAAAAAAAAAACAAGGTTATGCTAATAACCAGCCCTCACCTTAGAAAAAAATATACCTCACTGACCATCACAGATGACAAGAATGCCCCTCTTGAGCAGGTAAAGGTGTTCAAATACAAAGTCAAAAACTCAGGTGTGACACAGGATTTCCTTGGGTGCACAAAATACTTGGGAATGCTGTCCCACAATCTATGCAATAATAATCCAAAAGTGTATTTGCATTCCAGGTAAATGAAAAGCAGGATGCAGTTTCTGCTGAAAGATTTATCTTCCTTGTAGCTCAAATACCTGGGCATTTTTATCGATGAATCCCTCTCCTTTTTCCAACATTTCAGTCACTGTTCTGTGAGTTTTGTACTTCATAACTCCTACAAAAAATCTATTAATATCACAGAAGTGTTTGCATTTCATAAAAGAAACCATCAAGCTCTTAGTGAACAGCTGGCTACCACTGACTGGTCTGCTCATTTAGAGTTCAACAATATAGAAGATGTATGGAAATCTTTTAATTCCATTATTATGGATGCTGCATTTAAATTTATACCAAAAATAAATAAAAACAAATCTCAAGCCTATCTAAAATGGCTTAACATTAGATTACAGAAACTAATTAAAAAGGAAAATTTATTTTTTTTGAGGACTCAGACAGTTCATTTAAAGAATTTAATCATCCAAGAATTAATGTTTATGATAAAATCCACATGAACATCATCACCACCCTTCTATAACTAAATTATCCAGGGCTCCATGTTCGCACAAATATATAGTTCTACACAATTCTAATACAATAAATTCCTCCAATTTTAAACAAGCAGCTTTATTCATGGAAATGTACATATAAGGGACTCCAAATGTTTTCAAAGCACATTAATCTTGGCTCTTTTAAATAAAAAACTCATTCTAATCTCATTGCATACACAAAAAGATTCAACCATGAATCATAAGAAGGGGAAGGGGGTCCTTCCATCTTGACAAAATATTTTTTTTTGCCAAGATCATTGCAATGGCATATAGCTTGCTTTGATGGATAGTCATACCCTCATTCTGATCAGAGTAAGCAAAAAGGCTCAGCATAGGATCCCGTCGTATATTCACGGACAGCACCCTATTAAGAAAGCCATACATTTTCACCCAGAAATTAGACAGTCGCGGACAGCTGTGTAGCATATGTATCAAATTACCAGAGGTATATGTACATCTAGGACACGTGGGTAAAATATTAACATTAATTTTATTTAACTTATGAGGAGTAAAATAAGTTTGATGTAAAGTATTGAGATGTATTTGTAATATCTTACTTAATTTTACTGCAACAAATGGAAAAGCCAATATTTTATCCCAAAGGGATTCCGTTATTTTGATACCCAAATATTTTGCCCATTTTTCTTTTAATAGAGCAATGCCCCTTATAAAATCATCATTAATAATTAGATGATACAACTTTGATACCAATTTTCTATTTGAGCTTTGCTGCCTAAGCTACCAGAGTTATTAACTGCTTTAATGGTGTTCTATAACTGTAGATATTTAAAAAAAATGGGCTTTAGGAACATTAAATTTAGTTTGTAACTGAGTAAATGATAAAACATTATTATTCTCATATAGTTGAGCCAGAGAAAAGATACCCTTTTCATTCCAATGTTTATAACAGGTATCAGAAATCCCTGAAAAGAGAGAGAATTTTTTTATGTATTGGAGAGTATTTAGTTATAGGAAGTTTAATCTAAAGTAATTTATGTAACTCCAGCCAACTTTTAATTGATGTATAAGTAATTGTATTAATAATTCTCTGCAAATTATTTTTTTGTTGTAATAACCAGAAAATAAAAACTGAATCAAAGGTTGGGCACCATGAATATCTTGTTCCATTTCCACAGACGAGGAACCCCATTCTGTTTCTCTCAACCAATACCAGGTTTTGCATGTTTGTGACACCAAATAATAATATTTAAAGTTGGGCAGAGCAAATCCTCCTTTTTCTTTTGACAAAATTAATTTTTGATAAGATATTCTGTGTTTTTTCCTCTTCCAAATAAAGTTTGAGATCACCCTTCTGAGACTAACAAAAAAAATGCCTGGCAGTATAATAGGGATAGGATTAAACTTATAGAGAATATTTGGTAAAATTTCCATTTTAATGATATTAATTCTACCTATAAGAGTCATAAGAAGAAGCATCCATTTCTTCAAATCTATTTTTATTTCTTCGGATAATTTTACAAAGTTTGTCTGATAAAGTGATTCATAATTGTTTGGTAAATGAATACCCAAATACTTAAAAGAGTTCACTTGACCTCCTATTCCTAGTCTAGTCATAGCCAAATGAAGCTTATGATCTAGTTTCATTAATTGTTTTTTTTTTGCCAGTTTATTTTATATCCAGAAAAACTACCATAAAGTTCTGCAAGATTAATAAACTCAGGTATTGATCTTAATGGATCTGTTAAGAATAATAACAAGTCATCCACATAAAGACTAGTTTTATAAATCAGACTCCCCACCTTAATTCCTTTAATAGTTACATTTTTACAAATAGCTATGACCAAAGGCTCCATTGCCAAAACAAAAAGCAATGGAGAAAAATAGGGTCTGATTGAATGTTGTTTAATCTAATAATAGCCTCAGGGGATAAATATAATAATTTAACCCAAGCCAAAAATTGTTTGCCAAAGTTCATCCTTTCTAATACAAATAGGAGAAAGGGCCACTCCACTTGGTCAAATGTCTTTTCGGCATCAACTGTAAGCAAAACTGCATCCTGTTGTTTATTATTTGCTAAACTATTAATACTTCTATGAATATTATCTGCTATCTTTCTACCCTTAATAAATCCAGTTTGATCATGGTGTATAAGAGCCGGTAGGGTCCCTTCCAATCTCAAAGCTAATATTTTAGCAAATATTTTGTAATTCAAGTTTAATAATGAAATAGGTCTATAGGACTTACATAGAGTTGGATCCTTCTCCTGTTTGTAAAATAATAACAAAACAGCTTTTTGAAAAGATGGAAAGGTCTCATGAAACTTTACAAAATTATCAAAAAGTTTAAGCAATATTGGGGACAAAAATGTTATAAATTTTTTATAAAAATCAAGTAAGATTCCATCAGGGCCCGGAGCCTTCCCCGAAGGGATGCTATCTATTGCTCTGGAGATCTCTTCTGTAGTTATTGATTTATCTAAAGCTTCTCTTGTTTCATTACTTATTCTTTTCAATTGAATGTTGGAGAAAAATTATTCAATTTTCCCATGATTTCCATCATAGGCTGATGTATATAATGCCTGATAGTAATCCGTAAACACCTTAGATATCTCAGTAGGGTCCCTTTTCAAATTACCACTTTTATTTTTAATTATATTAATATTATTTTTCCCTTGCTCTTTCTTTAACTACCAAGACATGAGCTTCAAAGGTTTATCAGACATCATATAATAATTAGATCTAGTTTTCATAATTGATTTTTCTGCTTTATCTGTTAAAAGCTTATTAAGAGCTATTCTTTTTTTGACTATCTTTTTAATGAATGCCTGATCATTATTCAAGACAAATATTCTTTCCAAGTTCAAAAGTTCCTCTTGTAAGCACTTTTCTTGTTCATGCCATTTTTTAACCCTTTTTTAATATTGTTGAAAAGTAGCCTTAATCCATAGCTTAAAGGTTTCCCAGATCATAATTATGGAGGTGTCTTTTTCATTATTTACTTGGAAAAAATATTCCATCTCCACCTGACATAGTGAAAAAAATAGCCTTTCCATTGAGAAGTGTTATATCCATCTTCCAGATGCATTCTAAATTACTATTAATTAGACAAAAAATATCCATAATACATGGAGAATGGTCCGAGATAATTATACCTGGATATTCAATATTCCCCACCCAATGTAACAATGAATCAGACATCAGAAAAAAATCTATTCTGGAAAAAGATAAATGAGACGTAGAAAAAAAGGAAAAGCTAATATCATTTGGTTTTAATGCTGACCATGGATCCGACAATCTTAGGTCCCTCATAAAGTCCTTTATTACTTTAATTGATGAAAGAAAAGTCAAATAAGAGAGAGATGTTTATTCTTGTCTTCTCAGAACTAAATTAAAATCCCCTCCAATAATATATGGAGCCTGACACTCCACCAGTTGTAAAAAAAATGTAGAAGAAAAGGAAGGAGAATTAATATTTGGCCCATATATAGAGACAAATGAATATGGTTTCCCTTGCATGACAATTTCTGCTGTCACATATCTACCACTTTTATCTGAGATAACCTTATTAATCATAAGTGAATTAAGATTTTTATGAAAAAAAATTACTACTCCAACTGAGGCTCAACTGCCACCGGAAAAAAACCCTGGACCCCACCTTTTCTGTATCCAAAGAAAGTCAGTCTCCTGAAAGTGAGTCTCTTGTAAAAAAAATACAATTTATGTGCTTTCTTTCTAAATATTGCAAAATGTTATTAATTTTAAGTTTCTTTCTTAGTCCCTTAACATTCCATGATGCTACCCTGATTTTATCACCCATTATCAACCCATATACCAGTACTGTATATCTATATATCTATCTATCCATATATATATATATATATATATAACATTACTGCGAAATCATGGAGGCCCGGACATATTTATAAAAAAGAACCTTCCAAAATACCCCTGAATACCCACCTAATTTGAAAAAATAAAAATAAAAATAATGCCACTTTAACCAATAAAGCACAACTGAATATACCCCCATTAGCAGAGACAATGAAAGGCATCGTCTCTATTGCCAAAGTGACTCATAGCAAGAAGGATTTTTATTTTTTTTATTTTTGTTATAACGCAACAGTACACAGTCATTTATCTCATGGGTTATTTATTAATTAAACCAAACCAGGATCAACAAGAAAGATTTAATTTAATCTTACTAATATAGGGATACTCGTATACTGTTAGATTTAGCAAGAGGAGCATTTTGATTATAACATTGTTCATATGCCTCCAAGGCCTCATCAGCATCATCAAAGGTTTGTATTTTATCTTTGACCAGAAAATGAATTCTGGCTGGGTACTGCATAGTAAATTTCACTCCAGCCTCATATAATTTATTTTTCAGTGGATTGAAAAGTTTCCTTTTTGTCATTGTTATAGCTGAAAGATTGGGAAAAACAAATAAAGACATGTCCTGGTATTTTAAACCTTTATCAGCCCATGCTTTTTCCAAAATAAATTCTTTATCTTGGAATTTCTGAGGTTTTAGAATAACAGGTCTAGGATAAGGTTGCTTCGAGGAGCCAAATCTGGTCCCAGTTCTATGGGCCCAATCTAGCACAATTTTGTGGTCTGGATATGAATGATCCATGGCAGATGTAATCATCTTTTCTAGTCCCTCAACACTCTCCAGAAGGACACAAACTGTCAAGTTAACCCATCGGGAATGGTCTTCCATGTCTACAATTTTTTGTTGAATGTTTACAATCATTTTTACATGACCTGTCATAGTACTGGATATAGACTTGCAGGTACCTTCCATTAGCACAATTCTGTTTTCTAGTTCTTTGGTTTTCATTGACAAATCCGAAAATTGTGCTGACAAAGAGCCAATAGAATCTGAAACTCCTTCTATTGTGGACTTAATACCCGAAATGGCTTCTTTGATTTCACTCTGAAATACCACCAAAACCTGTAGCAGATCTTCCTGAGCCATAGCTCATTTAGGAGCTAATTCAGAATTCAAAACTGAAGGCCTCCCGGTCACTTCCATACCCACCCCACTTCAGGATTTACTTCCAATTCCACACAGGTAGCCCAGGCGTTAACTTATTTAGGGCTTACCTTGTCCCCCTCAGCCTCTACATCTGTATTAATTGCCTGATTCCCATTAGGCAAAGTTGTCATCTGAAAGCTTTTAGAAGGCATGGCATTACTCTCTGTACTCCGCTTTGTGAAAAATGAAAAAATATTTTTACCTGGAATCGGCATTCTTGGTATAGGGGAGATCAAATTCTCACTTACCACTACCGTAGAGGTGATATCAGGGAGTACCTGTTGTGGGGAGAGTGTTAACTGAGGTGCTACTTCTGTTTGAAGTGAAATATTTGGGTCTGAATCCTGCTTAGTTTTCTTCCACTTGGTGAGCTGCTGCTTACAGTGTTCCTTTGTCCGCCGCACGTTTTTGGACATCCCGTAGAGCTATAAAAAAAAAGAAAAACTGAACCAGTGGTTTTCACAGCTCTTTGTGAGAACCATAAAAATAAAGAGAATGAAAAAACAACATAAAACGCAACACCAGCAAATTAGTATTCGATTAGCATGGAACACCATTCTTCCTTCTTGCTGCTGCTGAGTCTGGCATCTGCTCAGCTCCTTCTTCTGCTGGAAACTGGAACTGACATCACTCCCTCCCAAAAAAAATAGATATTATAAGAAATACAGTAAGAATAAATGTGAAAGAACACAAAAAGCATTTAAACAAATGCAAAACAAATGTAAGAAGGAAATTAGAAAGGCTAAATTAAATATGGAAAGATCTCTGGCTACACATGCAAAAAAGGGGATTGTAAAATGCTGTTTAGTTATATCAATTCTATGAAAAAACAGGAATGGAGGGTTGGTCCAATTATTACTGATGATACAGTTCTTCAAGACCCAAAGGATATGGCAGAATTTTTAAATGCTCACTTTTGTAAAGCCTTTAATACTGGTAATGATATGGATAATCATTTAGTCTCAGATAACTAAAACATTTGAAAAATTGATATTTCATTGCATACTATAAAAAATAAATTAAATTAAATAAAAAAGATTCATCAGCAGGTCCAGATGGCATTTCTGGTAACTTGATTTCTTTTTTGAAAGATCATCTGTGTGTTCCTCTTAAAATTCTTTATGATAATTTTCTAAATACAGGAGCACTACCAAATGAATGGAAATAAGCCAATGTGATTGTACTATTTAAAAAAAGGATCTAAGAGCTCCCCTGATAATTATCATCCCATTAGTTTGACCTCTATCTTTTGTAAAATATTGGAAAGAATTATTAAGGAAGAATTGAGTTCAGTTGTGTTAGGCTTAGATCAATCATAGCATGGATTCACAAAGGGGCGATCCTGTACAACAAACCTGGTTAATTCCTATAATTTCATCAGTGAAAATATAGACAAGGGTAACTCATGTGATGTTATCTTGTTAGATTAAAAAAAAAAAACATTTGATTCCGCTCCCCACTAGGCATTAATTCATAAATTACAGTATTTAATATCAATCGGGTATATATTAAATGGATAACAAATTGGCTGTCCAACAGGAAGCAACGTGTGATCATAGATGGTCATACATCAGCCTGGAAAAGGGTCAAAAGCTGTGTTACGCAAGGATCTGTTTTAGCCCCTTTAATTTTCCAGATTTTTATATCTGACTTAACCAATGACATTCAACGTACAATTACAAAATATGGAGATGATTGCAAACTGGCCAATATTTGCATGATTTCAGATGATCATAAACTTATTCAAGATGATCTAGGTAAACTAGAAGCCTGGTCTTTGAAATGGAATTTACGTTTCAATACATCCAAATGCAGTGTCATACATTTTGGTAAAAATAATCAAAATAAACAATATTATCTTTATAATAATCTATTAGTCAACAAACTCTGTGAAAAAGTTCTAGGGATTACTGTTGATTCTGGTCTTAATTTTGATGACCACATTACTAACATTATTAGTAAAGTTAACAAAATATGGTAGTCAATTTGTCACAATATTTCATCAAGAAGCCCAGACATTTTGCTGCCACGATATAGAGCCTATGTAAGGCCAGTCTTTGATTTTGTCTCACAACTCTGGTGGCCATTCAAAAGGAAAGATATACTTAGAGTTGAGAGGATATGAAGAAGAATCACAAAATCTGTAGTCTTAAATAAATCACTCACTTATGAGGAAAGACTATCTAAATTCGGTCTCTTATCACTGGAGGAAAGGAGACTTAGAGGCAATCTCCTATTTGTATGGGATATTGTACATGATCAAAATCTTTCAGTAGAATGTGGCCTAGATTTCAAACAGGTGCGCATAAATACTAGAGGCCACCCATTGCAACTTACAAGAAATAGATGCAACACTAAGAAAAGGGCAATTATTTCTCCCAAAGAGTTGTTAGACCTTGGAACATGCTACCTGTGAAAATTATTGTTAGCGATAATAAGACCACTTTTAAAAACAGACTTGATGGCTATATGAGTTTAGAAAACTGATTGAAATACTATATGTAAGCTACAAAGCTCTATTGGGCTTTATAACCTGTTGCTTCTATCAGTTCTTAGTATGATTCTTATCACGTGGTAAAAACCATCAATGCCAAGCTTGGAATCCTGTACAGGCACAGGAGAAACCTCACACCCTCTGCCCTGCGACTAAGAGTCTCCAGTTCTATACTATCCGTGACTGATTATGGCCTAGTGGACTAGAACATAACTAATGACACTGCACTGAAAAGGATCACCACTGCATTAAATAAGCCCTGTAGGCTTGTCCTCAGGGCTGGCTACCTAATGCACACATGCCTGCTTTATAACCAAACTGTCTCAATCTCAGGAACAGGATAAAATTTCAGATCCGCATTTTAGGATAAAAGCAACGCTAAGTCTCATATCACCCTGCATCCAACAAATAGTCTGGAAAACAAGCTCCCAGCACAATACCAGGGGGCGTCATGTTGCTCACTTAAGGTACCCTTCAGAAGAACATCCCTAGGGCAATTTTCTTTCTCCTATAAGGCTCCACAGTGGATGAATGATCTCCCTATTCTCCTAATTGGTGCTGAAAGCCTGAAAATCTTTAAAACACTACTATTTCAGCACCTCACCAACTTATCCACCTGCAACTGCCTCACGTAACTGACTTCCATTTGGTGGATCCATTTCCCGCACTTATGAGCAGCACTAGCCTCCTACCTCTGACATCCCTTTCCTAATTAAATTACCTTCATCCACCACACCTGCCATTTAGGGCTCTGTCCCCTCCCCATCCTTACTAGTGCATGACGTCCCATCTCATTCTAGCCAAAGGCCAACAAAATATGCTTGTTAGGCTTTTTCTAAGGCTTCGCAAAATACGCTGGTTAGACTGCTCCTCCCTTCACCTCCTGTCTCCCACCCCTTCACTATTTCCTTGTCCTCCCAACTCTCCAAGACTCAATCGCCCTCACCTTCCCACCTAGCTATCTAATCTACTTATATCTGACAAAGCCTACATCTGGCAGCATTGGGCTCTCTTACTTTCTCTGTAAGCCATTCTCTTGTTTTACAGTCTCACCAGTTAGCACTTTTAGTATTTGTTCATTTTATTTGTTTATTGATAAATATTGGATAACACCTTTGAATCAAAGTCTCCTTTACAAAGGTTCCACATCATTACATAAAACAGAGACAACAGTGACCAAAGTAACAACTAACATAATAATTACAGACAATGGTTATGGAATGGTTACAAAATGTTTACAGAGTAATACAATATAACAGCTGAGAATACGGAGTAATAGTATGCCACACTCTAACCCTTCAATGTCCCTGCTCATTATACTACATGTCTATAACAAGGTTTTTAATTTTGTAACTATGTGTAGCTATACTATTTATTGTGAACTTTACTTATGCAGTTTTACAATCTGATTAATTGTGACCTTACTATGTGTTGTACTGTATGCTCTACTATGATGTGGAACCTTTGTAAACAAGCTTCTAGCTCAAAGGTTGTTTCCAAATCAATAAACATGAAACATGAAGAGTACTGTGTCCGGTTCTGGAGACCACATCTCTAAAAGGACATAGACAGTCCAGAGCAGAGCAACTAAAATGGTGCAGGGTCTGCATCAAAAGCCCTATGAAGAGAGACTAATGGACCTCAATATGTACACACTGGGAGACAGGAAGGAGAGGGGGATATGATAGAGACCTCTAAATACATCACGGGTAAAATTAGGTACAGAAGGGAAGTATTTTTCAGAAAAAATGGTGCTCAAGAACAAGGGAATATTCTATTAAACTAGAGGGGGGTAGATTAAGGAGAGATGTAAGGAAGTATTTCTTCACAGAAAGAGTGGTGGGTTCCTGGAACAGCTTTCTGGGGGAGGTGGTGAGAGTGAAAACAGTGGAGGAGTTCAAGAATGCAGGGGATAGTGTGACAGGGTGGAATAGGACCCTTTCCCAGTTGTGAGAGAAAGTGTTTAAAATGCAAGGATCTGTCCTTTCCTGTCTAGTTGTCTGTCCGGTTGCGCAACCATATTTTCCTGTGAGATCTCAGACTTGATCAACCTGAACAGTCTCACAATTCTATGCCCCTCACTGTCTCTCAGTTTTCTCTTGCTGTCTGTCTTTTCCTCCCTTGCATATCTTCTGATATAAAAATACGTGCAAATCTTTGTATGAAGACGTAACTGATACTGGGATCCCTTGTGTCTGAAAAATATATAGCATTACTGTTGAAATGTATATAATTATAATTTGAGATGAATGCAAAAAGCTGTTGGAAGCTGGAGGTTATCAGAGTTCAATTTCTAAGCTTTTTGCAAAATCTGTGCAAAAGGGGGCCTCAACTCAAGAAGCACACTGTATTCTAGCAGCTCCTGCCTGATATTTACAAAGACAGGATGTTTGCTAAGGATGGGAGTTGAAAGGACTTATAAGAGCTAAGCTGCAACTGCAAAAGAAAGAGAAAAAGGGACACAGAAGGAAAACTATCGTATTTCTCCTCTGTACATAGCTATTATGAACAAGTTTAATTTTTTATGTTACTGCTACTGTAAATAAATATTTTTGGTGAATTATACAACTGCTCCTGGATTTCCCTATGCTTCCTGACCTGTGCCTCATCAACAGTTGGTGTCAGCCTAAGGGGGATTTAAGCCATCATACCCTAAGACAGGAGCTTTGTGCGTCGGTACTGGATCTAGTACCAAGGAAGCACAGAAAAAGGTATGGATTTTGCAGCAGCAGGTCCAGGAGTAGTTACCAGAAGAATGGCAGCCAAAGTAACAGACAGAAGTCCAAGCTGAGACTGTACAGCCAGCACAAGTTATGGAAAAAGAACAGGCAATGACAGAGCCTGAAAGCCTGATGGACTTTTTCAAATGGTGGGCTATACAACAAAAAGAGACAGAGAAGCAGAGAGAAAAAGAGATTCAGCATTTAGAAGCACAGAGGAGAGAAGAGATGCAGTGATAGCAGCAGTGATGGCTGGATGCCCTGCAAGCTATCAAAGGCAGGGGATCTGGCACAGATCCAGATGAGCAACAAAATGCAAGCACCTTAAAAGCCATTAAACTTACAAAGTTGTGTCCCTCAGATGATATTGAGGCATACCTGACAATTTTTGAAAGAGTTGCCACAGCCTGCCAATGGCCAAAGCAGCAATGGACAATCAGACTGGTACCCTACTTGACAGGGAAAGCCCAACTTGCCTACAGCAGTATGGACAATGCACAGGCAGAAAACTATGACCTGGTGAAAAGCGAAATCCTGAAAAGGTATGACATCTCAGAAGAGATATACAGGCAGAGACTTCGATCTCTGAGGTACAACTTGGATGACAATCCTCGAGAAGCCTTCACCCGACTCAGAGAACTCCTGATAAAATGGATCCAACCAGAGAACAAAACAGTCCCACAGATTGTTGACACATTTGCCATGGAGCAATTCATCAATGTCCTGCCTACAGATGTGCAGCTGTGGGTAAAGGAACACCGACCAGAGAGTGGGGAAAAGGCTGTTTCTTTGGCTGAGGACTACCAAATGGCCAGACAGACACCACAGCAGTGAGTTAACATCCAAGCACTGGTAAGACACTCTTTTACCCATTTAAATTCTAAGCCTGATAAGAACTTAGGTAGGGGTAACAAATCTGTGCCCAAAGACGTTATCTGCTATAACTGTAGTAAGGCAGGCCATTTTGCAAGAAACTGCCATAGTAAGGAGAGTGGCACTGAAGCAGATTTGTCCTTGGCAAATTGGGGCAATTCCTTAACAGATGTGAAGGTGGGGTATAAGACTGTGAAGGGACTCATTGATCCAGGAAGCAGACAGACCCTAGTGCATGTTAAAGTGCTGGGAAAACACTGTGCAAAGGGACCAGGTACTGGTGTCATCTGCATCCATGGGGACACTCAATACTATCTCACCACCCAAGTGACTCTGACTGTTAAGGGTGTGTTGTACCAAATGAAAGTGGGGGTAGTACTTACATTACTTGTACCTGTGATTATTGGAAAGTACTGTACTTTCCAGGATTTACTGAGTTGATCGAAGAGGAAGTAAATCCTGATGTTTCAGCAGCAGTGGTGACAAGAGCTCAGTCAAAGAAAATTTCAGATAGTGGGGACACTTCCTTTCAGTGATTTTGATTCTGACTTGTTTGGGCACACCTCCAAGATCTGGAAATCCAAGAAAGAAAGATGATGCTTGAAGAAACTGTGGCAGCAAATGACTGATGGACATAAAGGGTTTAAATACGAAAATGCTACAACTAAATTAATAACTTATTGTGATTTTCTTCCAGAACAAGCCAACAATGTTTCTCTCCAGGATTATTTCAAGCAGCTGGGGGTGAAACCAAAACAGGGTGGACCAATGTTTAAAAAATGTAATGGGTTACTTTACAGAGTTTGGGTTAAACCTCAGACACAGGAACAGACAGAACAATTGGTAATACCACAGAAGTATAGAACAGAATTGTTACAGATAGCACATGATAGTCCTATGGCTGGTCACTCAGGGAGGGATCACACCCTTGCCAGATTGTTGTATAGATTTTACTGGCCTGGAATTCATGAAGATGTTGCTACCTATTGTAATTCCTGTGCTGAGTGTCAAAAAGTAGCCCCAATCACTAGAAAACACAAGGTGCCCCTACCCTTGATAGATATGCCTTTTGAGAGAATTGCAATGGATGTGAGTGGTCCTTCAGACAAAAGTAAAAAGAGTAATAGATTTATCCTGGTAGTATGCGACTATGCTACTCGATACCCAGAAGCAGTTTCAATGCATACTGTCACAGCCCCAAAACTGGCAGCAGAGCTTGCCAAAATTTCCAATAGAGTGGGCAGACCTAAAGAAATGATTACTTCTCAGGGTAGTGATTTTGGTGCTGCATTACTTAAAGAGCTGCACAGACTATTAGGTATCACTGCCATAAGAACTTCCTCCATCACCCTAAGACAGACGGTCTTGTTGAGCATTTTAACTAAACCCTACAATGCATGTTAAAAAGGTTTGTAAAAGGGGAAGGGAAAGACTGGGACCAATACTTGCCACACCTACTTTTTGCCTACAGAGAAGTGCCACAGGCATCAACAGGGTTTTCACCATTTGAAATGCTGTATGGTAGGCAACCAAGAGGGCCAGTGGATGTAATAAAAGAAATGTGGGAAGATAACCCCACTCAGAAACAATCTATATCTTCTTATATGTGTGCCCTAAGAAAGAAGCTGGCAAAATATGTTGAAATTGCCCATAGTAATCAGGAAGAGATCCAAAATCAGCAGAAGGTATATTATGACCATGGGGTAAAAGAAAAAGTTTTTGAGCCAGGTGAAAAGATTTTGCTGCTGTTGTCCACAACAGAAAATAAACTGTTAATGAAGTGGCAAGAGCCATATAAGGTTCTTAAACATACTGGCACTGTGAACTGCTAGACTGAGACCCCTGAGAGGAAAAATCCTATTAAGATATACCATGCTAACCTCCTCAAGAAATGGGTTGAAAAAATGACAAAAGCTGCCTTGCTAGTTTTACCAGAAACCGACAAGGAAGATATTGATGTAGCTTATGATAGACTGGAACAAACTGTAAATGCTGATGCTGTAAAGGTGAATGTTTCCTTAACCTCAGAACAAACTGCAGACATTCATAATGTGCTAAAGACATTTAACAGTACTTTTGCCATGGTACCAGGCCGAGCAAAAGGGTTTGAGCACGTAATAGTGACAAGGAATGCTCATCCTATTAGGCAAAAGACATACTGGTTGCCAGAGCTGTTAAGAGCTGACGTGGTTAAGGAAATACAACAAATGAAATAACTGGGTATCATATAGGAGTCAAGGAATACTTGGTCATCTCCCATGGTAATTGTAAACAAAAAAGAAGGGGGTGTTAGAATCTGCATTGATTTCAGGAAACAATCAAGTGTCAGAATTTGACAGTTATCCTATGCCCAGAATAGATGATTTTGTAGACAGACTTGGGGAGTGCAAAGTATATCAGTACCCTCAATCTCACCAAGGGTTACTGGCAAATATCTTTAGCTAAAGAATCCAGAGATAAAACTGAATTTGCCACCCCATAGGATTCTATCAGTTCACCACCATGCCCTTTGGTTTACATGGTGTGCCAGCTACATTCCAGCGGTACATGGATGTAATTTTATCCCCTCACACTAGTTATTGTGCTGCGAACCTGGATGATGTTGTGGTGTACAGTCCAGACTGGAAAAGTAATCTGGAACACATACGAGCAGTTATCCAAGCTATCAAAAATGCAGGTCTGACTATTAATCCTACCAAATGTGCATTAGGCATGCAGGAAACCAGATATTTGGGTTATATGTTGGGAAATGGAGAAGTTAAGCCAGAGGTTTCTAAAACAGAAGCTGTAGCTAACAGCTCTGTACCTAAAACAAAGAAACATGTCAGGTCATTTTTAGGGCTGGCTGGTTATTATCAGAGATTTGTTCCCAACTTTGCAGAGTTAGCTACTCCCCTCACTGAACTCACAAAGAAATGGTACCCAAATAATGTGAAATGGACCCTAGAGTGTGATGAAGCTTTTCAAGCCACGAAGGCTGCATTATGATCAGTCGTTGTTTTGAAAAGCCCAGATTTTGAAAAAACATTTTTGTTACAAACAGATGCAGCAGAGGTAGGCCTGGGTGCAGTACTGAGTCAAAATATAGATGGGACAGAACATCCTATTCTGTATATAAGTAAGAAGTTGCATGACAGAGAGAAAAGGTACTCCACTATCAAAAAGGAATGTTTAGCAGCAAAGTGGGCCATGGACTCCCTTAAGTTTTATTTGCTAGGAATTGATTTTGTTCTTGTAACTGATCACAATCCTCTCTGTTGGCTTAACTAGATGAAAGATAAAAATTCCAGAATCACAAGGTGGTATCTGGCACTACAGCCATTTAAATTCATGGCGATTCACAAATCTGGTAAAGAGAATAGCAATGCTAATTTATGTCAAGATATAGCTTAGGAATTGAGGATTCTGGAGGTTGAAAACAAATGTATGGGTTTGAACTGTACCGTTTGCTGTGCTGTTATAAAAAAAAGAGATGATGTACATGTGCTTAAATTCTGAAAGCAGCAATTGTTAGTAGAGAATTAATAAAAAGTTTTGGAAACCTGTTTGATAAAACAGGTTCCTTCTTAAGAAGGGGGGTACATGTGACAGGGTGGAATAGGACCCTGTCCTTTCCTGTCTAGTTGTCTGTCCGGTTGTGCAACCATATTTTCCTGTGAGACCTCAGACTTTATCAACCCGAACAGTCTCACAGTTCTATGCCCCAACTGTCTCTCAGTTTTCTCCTGCTGTCTGTCATTTCCTCCCTTGCATATCTTCTGATATAAAAATATGTGCAAATCATTGTATGAAAATGTAACTGATACTGAGATCCCTTGTGTTTGGAAAATATATAGCATTACAGTCTAAGCCACTTATAACGGGCACATCTGTGTAGGCAGATTTTGCCAGCTATAGCGAGTGGGTGCTATAACTAAAACCACTGATAAAGTGGCTCTAAGAACTAGGGTTCCCTCATGGTTACTGTAGAAATGATCCTGGTAGACAGAAAAGGGTTTTTAGATGGCTGTGGCACTTGAACAGGATAATTTCAGAGTAAAGCTGATCGGACAGTGAAATATAGTAGGTCACTGCAAGCAGAATTACAAGACTACACACCCAATAGGTAGCGCTTGGAGACCAGAGGGAGCCATTCTGTCAAACAGCTGTGTGACAAAGCGGAGAGAAAAATTAGCACAGTATCACCTGAAGTAAAGTGGCTAGAAGAACTAGATGTAAGAATGCTCCCATTAGGCTGTGGCACTTGAACAGGATAGTTACAGTGAAATATGTCACTGCGAGCGGGGAGTTTCAAAATCTCACACAGAATGCAGTGGAATGGGGAGACAAATGAGACTAGCACTCGGGGAGTTCGAAAAATACCGTAGACATGGCTATAACATTCTTTCTATTCGGGCTGATTAGCCACTAATTAGCAACTAAATAGTGTCTGTTCACACTTAGGCAAGGTTGGCAAACTTCATGCCGGAGTGTGAACTGACACTAATTAGCGGCTAATCTGCCAGATATAGAAGGCGGGCAAGGAACGCTATAAACACCATTTTTAACATTACAGCCTATGGCAATGGCAAATGGCAAATGAGATTTTCCTGGTTAAACAGACTGCCCATCTAAAATGAGGACGGTATAAGTGGAGTGGACTGTACTGTTGAAATGTTTATAATTATAATTTGAGATTACTGCAAAAAGCTATTGGAAACTTGAGGTTACCAGAGTTCAATTTTTAAGCCTTTTGCAAAAGCTGTGTAAAAGGGGGCCTCAATTCAAGAAGCACACTGTGTTCCAGCAGCTCCTGCCTGATATTTACAAAAACAGGATGCTTGCTAAGGATGGGAGTTGAAAGGACTTATAAGAGCTAAACTGTAATAATAATAATATTATTTTTTATTTATATTGCGCCTTTCGAATGTCAAGGCGCATTCCAATAAAATAATAAAAAATACAGAATACAAAATAAAGACATAAGGAAGTATTAAAAGCACAGATAACAATTAATAAACAGTCGAACCATATGCCCTTTCCCATAGAAAAGATTTAAGAACTTGTTTAAAACTCCCCACGGTTGTACACTCCCTTATCCGACGGGGTAGATAGTTCCAAAGGGAAGGGGCCACAAACATAAAAGCCCAGGCTCCAGCAGATTTTAATAGTACCCTTGGAATCTCTAGCAACCCCTCGTTGGCTGAGCTGCAAGAGAAAGAGAAAAAGGGACACAGAGACTTAAGGAAAACTATTGTGTTTCTCCTCTGTACATAGTTATTATGAACAAGTTTAATTTTTTATGCTACTGCTACTGTAAATAAATATTTTTGGTGAATTCTACAACTGCTCCTGGTTTTCTCTATGCTTCCTGACCTGTGCCTCAATGACAGGCACAAATGAATCACAGTGGAAAAGAAGCGGGGAGGGAGAAAGTGCTGCACATCAAATACAGTCTGTGGCAATATTGCATATAGGGAAATTGAGTAGACTGAGTGGTCCTTATCTGCCGTCAAATTCTCTGTTTCTATATTTCTAGTTGCAACATTGTTGCAGTCTTCATCATCTTGTTATACATTTTGCTATTCAGTTTCTATAATCTGTTTTATGGAGGGAAATACATGTTCAAACCTGTTCAAACTATTTTCATTTCCTTGGATTAATATATAATGTGTATATATATATATATATATATATATATATATATATATATATATATATTATATAAGAGAGAGAGAGAGAGAGAGAGAGAGAGAGAGAGATAAAAGGGGTAGGGAAATTGCAGCAATATCAATAGCTGAACAGCATCACATGACCATGCGTATATCAGAGCGCGACCGCACACCTGCACTTTTACCCCTCCAAAACAATTTTGACATTTTATAAGATAGATAAACTGCTCTGAGGTGTATAGTCACACTCTGATATAAGCAGGCCTTGGGTAGTTGATTGACTCGGCATGCGGCCTTAACCAACTGCTTGCACCAAAGGCGTGCGTATATCAAGCGCAACCAACACACCTCAGAGTGGTTTATCTATTACATATATATATATAATGGTAGCACGGTAGTGCTACCTAAGTTAGTTATGAGGAGCCATTTACATGTTAAACCCAAAATTTTGCACCTTAATAACTTTGCAACCGTTTGATGAATTTACCTGAAATTTGGAATACGATCAAGAACCATAGGCCTTAGGATCTGCCAAGTTTTGTACTGGTCAGATATACAGCTGCGGAGTTATTAAGCATGATCTGCATGTGCGTTTACGCTTTTTCTGGAATTCTACGGTCGCGCCTACAGGTCGTACGGTTTACGAGACCAGCCTGAAATCTTCAGGGAATGTGTGGCAGGGGTCCCCAATGTGCCTTTTGAAGATTTCATGAAAAAATATTAAACGGTTCAAAAGTTATTCAAAAAACAATTTCCCATTATAAGTCAATGGGAAAAGTTAACAAAAAGTTCGACAGTGTCGCAAATGCACTTTTACTGTCGCAAATGGCCCTGTTACTGTTGCAAATCCGCCATTTTGTTTTCAGCTAGTGATCAGAAAAATGCTTGGCATTTAAAATTGAGACCCTCTAGCAACCTAATTCTTTTCGTATTCACCTAGTCGGGCCCTGAGGATGCTAGCCATGTCTTTATTTTGGGGTAAAACACCCCAGAAATATGTTTTTCAGATTTCTGGAAAAAGTACTTTTGCAAAGTAGTGTCAAACTCACGAAAGTGTTGCAAATTTTTGCGAAAGCTTTAGCAAATCACGACACTACTTTGCGACACTATGCCCAAAATAACAGTAATTCTTTGGCACTCCGCTGCAAAAGAACGGTTTGGAGTTTTGGGCTGAAATTTGGAGGGAACGCAGCCGACATCTCACAGATGTGCCTTTCAGTGTTTTGTTGAAAAAATATTACATGGCATCAAAGTTACAGTACTCCAAATTTTACACTTTTTCCCAAGAGGGTGTGTGTAAAATCTGAGTTTTAAACCCCCTACCCATTCTTTATTTTGTATAATTGCTGGGGATCATTTTTTCACCACAGCAATTATTCAAAATAAATGGATTTGTTTTGAGCCCCGGACCATGGGGATTTTAGCGGCTCATAAACTACTGTTAGTTTTTTATAATTACTGGCGACCCCCTTTAACAAACGGTTTTCAAGCACCTTAAAATGCCGTAATAACTCAAAAACGAGTTATTACGGCATTTGCAAAACCACCTGTCTCCTTTGCGTGTCACTCATCTGTATTCTGTCTTTTCATTGGTTCGCGCTCTGTGAGTGGGCGGGCTGAATAGCTTTAAAAAATGGCGCTCGTTTTCTAAGCTTGCCCGGAGCCGTTTTATTTACTACCCTCCCCATCTCTATTTGATTTTTTAAATGTTTTATCTGGTTGATCCACCTTCTAAATAGAAAAGGACTATCTGGTTGATCCGCCGTGTCTCGGATCGGGAGATGCCGTCGCTGAAAAAGATCAGTCTGAAAGAGAAAGTGTGTGTGTGTGAGAGAGAAAGACAGCGTGTGAGAGAGAGAGAGAGAGAGAGAGAGAGACACAGTGTGTGTCTGTGTGTGTGTGTGTGTGTGAAAGACAGCGTGTGTGTGTGTGTGTGTGTGTGTGTGTGTGAGAGAGAGAGAGAGAAGTGTGTGTGTGTGTGTGTGTGTGTGTGTGAGAGAGAGAGAGAGTGTGTGTGTGTGTTTGTAAATAGCAGATACTCTGCATTTTTTATAAAGGGGGTTGCCAGCAATTATAAAAATAAAAATAAGCAACTATTGTGTATGTGGATTTTTAACACACCCTTGGTGTGTAAAAATCCATAACACACAGTTGCCTATCTATTATTCTCTATTTATTTATTTATGTTATTCCACCCTATCTAGGTTTTCTGTGCCCAATCATCTTTTTTTGTCTTTAAAAGAACTTACCACCAACTGTGTGTTAGGGAACTGGACTGGTGCTGAGGAGCGAGGAATGGAGCAGGGAACAGGAAGGTTGCGGCAAGCACATGCACTGAACTAGGGAAACCAGGTGTGTGTTTGTCATTATAACCAGCTGGTTATAATGATAAAGTTACAACTCTGTTTCCTTATGGGAAACAATGGGCACCAGTTACTATAAACATATATATACACACACAGTTCTGATCTGCTATTCAGAGATTTCCACATAAGCTGGATGATACCACTCCATGACCAGATGCATTCACAAGACAGACAGAGAAAGAGAGAGAGCACTGAGAGCTGGGGTGTCATTATCACTTTTGCTCAGCCATGCTCTCTGTCTCTTGTAGCTGCACAGTGCACTCTCTCTATCCCCTGCATACCTCTCAACTGTACCACATTGCGAGGAACGTTCCTCATTTTACTTCACAAAAGCTCCCTATTCCACATTGTGAGGACTTGTCCCACATTCAGTGTTAACATTTTAAAACAAAACTCCATAGTAAATGATGCAAAATATATAATTTTAATTAATAGCAGACTTTCTGAACATAAATGCAAACATTTTCACAGTGTTGTAAGCTTCTAATGTAAAGATTTGATTAAGTGTTCCACATTTTGCCCATTCTTTCCACATTTTGAGAGGCAATGTTCCACATTTGGGGGACAAAAGGTTGAGAGGTATGATCCCCTGTATATGGTGCTCTGAAATGTCTTGAGCCTTAGCTCCTCTACAAACCATAAAATATTCTGACTGTACAAAGAGCTCATTTTTTTAGCCTCCATACTGTCACCAGCTCCTGGTGTCTGGCGCTGCTTCCATCTGCTGGTGCTCACACTGGTAGCATGCAGAACACACTCACTCTCTCTCTTTCTCTCTCTCTCTCTCTTTCTCTCTCTTGGGACTGACTTATTGCTCTCTTGCTAGCTGTCTCACACTGTGGCTAGCTATTTAATATTGCAAAATAATAATAAAATGCCCCCTCTGCTGTTTCCAGTAAGTTGCCTACAGGACTTTTCTATACTTTAAGTCCCAGGAACACAACCAGTTGTCTTGCAAATCTAGTTGCATAGTCACAAATGGGGAGAGTGTTTTTATTTTAGGGTGCTATTAGAAAATGATGCATGAGAACTGTTTAAATTTAGTAACTGCAAATTATGTAACTTCATAGACAACAGAGTTCCGTTAAAGAACACAAAGAATGTCAAAAACCTACAGGGATTTTTTTTTATTAGTACAGCACTATATAATTTTTATATACATTTTCCTTTTTTCAACCCTTTTTTATTATTTTTCCTCCACCCTCATAATTGTTGCATGGGGACCCATTTTATAAGTGCAGTAAGATACTCTGGGTCAATGGTTGTCAGGGATAAACACGTTCCCAGTTACAAGGTAAGTGCAAGCACCTTGGCCTCACTATTCACCTGGTCGGGTATTTATCCCATGACAACCACTTCCCCATCATGTCCTATTGCTTATATAACCAATATTAATGTGAGACTGATTTTCATATACTGTACAGTTAACTCACTTTAAGGGGGGAAAAACCATATACTCAAAATCAGAAAATGAAGAGTCTGTTTTACCAGTATTTCACATATCAACACCCTCAGTTGCTTCTGTATTATCTGATAATTCTTTTTATCAGCTGCTGATAGAGAAAGTGTGGAATCCTGCTCAAAGAGCTACATGTCATGCAGTCTCAGAAAAGAAGACAATTGATCCATCACAAAAATATATGAGTTTTCCCATCCGTAATTACTTGTGCTTTGGTGGGGCTAAACAGGTTAAACTACACTATGGTTTCTAACACATCCTGCCAGTATGCCAGAAATTGGTGTTGCCGCTGTTGAGTTTGACAGGAGTAATCAGGGTAGAAAAATGACCAATGACTGCCTGGCAAGTTGAACAATTAGATCTCTATCACTCTCAAAGCTGAAAGTCATAAGATCATAGACTTTGGAGAAGAAAAAGATGAAGTGCTATCAGGGGCTTGTGGTGAGAAAAAACTCAGGTGCTGATTGTTTGCCGTCTGAACTCTGAAATGCTTATGCTAGATGTGGGGGTTGTCCGCAGGTAGTTTAAATATGTCACTCAGGACATCTTTTATCAAATCCCGCACCATGGGATAGTCTCCATTTAGAAACTCTAGTAAACATTAAACATTGTGTTGCCTGATCTGGTTCTTGAGCAGTTAAAATTTGTGAAGTGTATTACAGTTCTCTACAGCTGAAGTGGCATTCAGTTCCAGAACTTGAACCCTAGGTTAGAATTGCATGAGCATATCTGTATTTTTTCTGAGTTGCTTTTCACTGATGATTACACACTCTTTAGTACTTTTGAAGCCAGACTAAAGAAAACCAGCAATAGTAGATGTTAAATTTTCAAAGCATTCTTCTCAGTTGAGAATGTTATTCACAGAGGTATTATTATTCTTTTTTGTTGTTGTTTCTGTTTTTTTATATATATACATTTTTGTATAAAGTGGAGAGTTTGCTACATTTGATCATTCAGCACAGACTTGATGTCTCAGTTATTCATCAATCAAATCTAAATTAGCTTGGAAATATTGTATTTATACATTAAAAAAATTATTAATTTAAACTTTACTTAGATCCCTTTACGCAGTTTTGCTAGGCCAGGTGACATATGAGAATAAATAGTCTGCCATTATTTTGAGTCAAGGGATATATTAGGTACAGTCATCTGTTAAAATAGCCAGTTGGCCAGTAGCCTAGCAGGAGGAAGCAGCACATTTTTGTTGAAGGGTTAAATTGGAATTTGGAATGTAAAACCTTAGATTAAATCACTTTAGTTTGTATTTACCACTATATTTTGTATATACTAAGCATATTTAGATAATATATTTTTAGCACTATTGTTCGTATTATTTTTCCTTTTTTCTTAATGTGTATCTCACTTGCTATTCACTGGAATAAGAGCATCCTTTGTCCCTGGTCTGTGAATGCAAAGGATCTCATTATAGTGAGTGAAAATGATTGTATTTAAGTAGATAAGCACACACGTAAGCAATAGCAAGCTACCTCTTTTTTTTTTTTACTGAAATACTAGTTTAAGGGACACTGTCAATCTTTTTTGCATCATGTTATTTCTAGATAAAACCCCACATTCCATGATTGCTTATATTTCTAAAATTACTTGATGTTGCTAGTTGTTTTATCTGCTTCTTTTCTTAGAGCTGAAATGCATGCAAACAGTGCAGTTATACCCTACCTTGTTTTGTTTTAAATCCTTGATCTACTCTTATTACAGACTTTCAGAACATTAGGAAACTCCCCAAACAATGCAGCCACTAATGATACAATAGGCTCATCTCCTTTCCCTGCATAATGAGTGGCCAGATTACGTTGGGGATGTTCCTAAGTCCAAGAAAGATACAGTGGGAGTTGATCAAGGGAATGTAAACAAACATGTTTTTGTGTGGTAACCACGATATGGTGGACAGTCTGTTTTTCACTTCTTAAAGGAAAAAAAGAATCAAAATCAAACTTCTATTTACATAAACAATCTCTACAGAATGTGACCAATCAGAAAATGTGCTAGGAGCAGATTTATCCTGGACTCCCTTCAGGGTGCCTTCCTCAAGCAACTGGTCATGGAACCAACTCGGCAGAAGGCAATACTGGACCTTGTGCTCACAAATAGGGACAGTGTGATGGGGATAAGAGTGGGGGAGCACCTGGGAAACAGTGACCACCAGTCATTGTGGTTTGAAATCACAGAAAGAGCAGAACCAAACCACACAAAAACATGTATCCTGGATTTTAGGGGGGCAGACTTTGGGAAAATGGGGAGATACTTGAAAGAGGCATTAATGGGAATGGGACAGGAATCAGGGGTTGAGGAACAGTGGGCAGTATTTAAAATGGGGATTACAAGAACAACAGAATTATGCATTAAGCAGGTTAGCAAGAGGAAAAGGAAGAGAGACCATTATGGTTTCAAAGAGGTAGCAAAGAAAGTGAAAGCCTAAAGATTGCATTCAGGCAATACAAAAGACACAGGCAGAAGGGATAGGAGAAGTACCAGGAGAAGCAAAGGAGGCAGTGAGGTCAGTAAGGGAAGCCAAAGCTCAGACAGAACACATTGCAAAATTAGTGGGTAGAGGGGACAAAACCTTTTACAGGTACATAAGTGAAAAAAGAAAGACAAAGGGAGGGATAGTGAGACTGAAGGGGGAGGATGGAGGCAGCGTGGAGGATGACAACAGTAAAGCTGACATATTGAACAGGTATTTCTGCTCAGTCTTTACTGAGGAAGAGGAGGGTAATGGGTCTGAAGGGAGTACAAGGGGTGAGAATAGGGCAGAAAGGGACACAAGTCCCTTTACACTAGAAAGGGTCCTGAAGGAACTGGAAGTAATAAGAGTTGATAAAGCAATGGGGCCAGATGGGGTGCACCCCAGGGTCCTTAAAGAACTAAGAGAGGTGGTAGCTGAACCTCTGGCTATCCTGTTTAGCTGATCACTGGAAACAGGGGAGGTACCCAAAGACTGGAGGACAGCAGATGTAGTCCCCTTATACAAAAGTGGGAACAAAGAGGAAGCAGGGAACTACAGACCCTCCTCTGAAGCCGGGCTGGTCACCTGGACTGAATTAAGCCGTGTGCCCGTTGGCATGGCTCGGGGCCCCCCGACGCCACCACCAGCTACAGCAAACCCTCCTCTGAAGCCGGGCTGGTCACCTGGACTGAATTAAGCCATGTGCCCGTTGGCACGGCTCAGAGGCACCCGGACGCCACCACCAGCCTCCGCAAACCCTCCTCTGAAGCCGAGCTGGTCGCCTGGACTGAATTAAGCCATGTGCCCATTGGCACGGCTTGGGGCCCCCCGACGCCACCACCAGCCACTGCAAACCCTCCTCTGAAGCTGGGTAAGGAGTTTCACTAGACCGGGAAGTAGGGATTCGGCTGCTATTGGTCAAAGCGCCTGAAGACGCTCGCCCATTGGCCCCCAGTTACAGCAACTGTCCTCCCATTGGTTACTGCTGAGAGAGTGCTAATGCTGGGCTTGGCGCCCATTCACTTGCACTGCTCTGGGCAGTGCTTTGACGCCCACCGCCCCTCCCCGCCGACATTTATTAAATAGGCCCTTTCACTCCACCCAGGTGAAAAGACCCACCTCTTAACAGGAGCCTCTCACGCGTTCCAGCAGGCTCACTCCTCCCCTCCTCCCCTGCTCCGAAACACACTCTCTCCCCAAGCTACTATTTTGTCTTTTTTTTATTCTTTTTCTCCCCGTTTCTTCTTTTGCCTTTTCCTTCCCACGTTTTTTGCTCCCACAATCTTCATACTGTCTTGTTGTTTCTCCTGAACCTCCTGTCACTAAAACCCTCCCAGTATTTTCTGTACTTGCGATAGCGCCACGATACCCTTCTCAGCCCACTAAAATCCTTACCCTTCCACCCTCTTATGCTACTTCCCCCCCTCTATCCCGACACCCCCCTGACTGCTTACCTCACACCATTTTCTCTGCTCTCTCCTGCCTCCCTAAAATATGTCTTCACTTAGTCTCCACCACCTGTTCCTGCTCACCCTCACCCTCCTTTTCCCTCTATGCCAACTCCCCCTTTCTGCCTACCCAACCCCTCCACCTACTCTCATCATCATATACGACTACCCACAACATGGTACCATGGCAATTACTCAGGAATCCTTAATCAAACATCACCCAATTAATATCTGGGTACAAAATGCAATATTTCCTACTTGGAAACTGTCAAATCATTATAAATCACTACTATCACCCCTCTACTGGGACACCAGAAGAAAATCCAATCACCAAATAAAGTACAAGCAGAAACTCACTCCAACTTATTATGAACTATGAATGGCATCATTCTCCTGCTCCTCCTACTACTTATGTCTGGTGGGATACACCCAAACCCTGGCCCTGTCACACTCAAGTCTACAAAAACAGTGAAAGCTGGTAGCGGTCTCTCCATTATTACCCTAAATATCTGCAGCCTACTTCCTAAACTGGCATCTCTTCAAACTCTCGTTGGGCAAAAAATTCCCGATATACTAGCTATTGTGGAAACCTGGCTGTCTCCCAGCATCCCGGATCATGCGGTCTCACTTGAAGAATACAATCTTTTCAGACTCGACCGGGCAAGCAAGAAAGGGGGCTGTGCAATCTACATAAAGGACAACCTCTCCAGTCAACGTGGCAGCTTCACCCCCACAAATACTCAGTTGCAACTTCTCCCTATCAAATTGCTCCTCGGTGCACAAAACAAAGTTCTCACAGTGGCCGCAGTCTATATCCCTCCAAAACACCACCGTACCAGTATCAAGTCAGTACTTGATTTTGTAAGCCTGCAACCCCCTGAAAATGAGCTCCTCCTCCTCGGGGACTTCAATATAAACTGGCTCACCACTGATACTGGCTCCTACAAAGATGACATCCTAGCAGCAAACCTGACGCAGATGGTAACCTCCCCAACCAGGAAAAATTACAAAACTGGTACAAGCACCTTTATTGACTGGGTTCTCACTAATCACCCCGACCGGATAAAAAACATTAAAGTTCTCCCTGACTCTCTCAGTGACCACTCTCCAGTGTCCTGTACCTGGTCTAATAAATTTCTCAAGCCGCCCCCCAAAGTTATATCAAGCAGAGTATTGCCCCATGGGAATCTTATCAAATTAAAGACCTAATTCTCGCAACAGGACTGGACACCAATTTTCGAAGTGACTGATGTTAATGCTGCACTGGACTACTTCATCACAACCTTTAATACTGCATGTGGCTAGTACGCCCCAGTAAAAAAGCATAAAATCAAAGCACTATCAAATCCATGGATCACTGCCAAATTACTTGCCCAGCTCAAGGCTCGGGACCACCTCTGGGCCATAGCCAGGGACACAGGCTCACCGCATGATACCCTAAAATACAAGCAGGCACGAAACAGATGCACCACACAAATTAGGCAAATGAAGAGCGCCTATTTCAAAAATGCCCTTGAATCCACCTGGGGTGACGGAAGAGCTTTTTGGGACAACATCCGAAATATAATGGGTAAGCAATCAAAATCGTCACCAGCCATTATGAAAGTTGATGGATCCACCACTCTTGACCCAAAGACTATTGCTGATGCCCTAAATAAGACTTTCACCGACCTCAGTGGGGTCCTCCCCCAAGATTTCTTCTTGGACTTACCTGTGCCTAAACTAGTATCACAAAACACCCCTCGAGACAAACCACAATTTTGTTTCAAGAAAATCAAAGTGACAAGCCTATAAATACATAAAAAGGCCTGCTCCAAATCTAGAACAAGTAGTGACACCCTAGGTCTAAAAATCCTGTCTCTCACCTTGGACGAAGTGATCCACCCCCTTACCAAAATTCTTAATCTGTCCCTTTGCCAAAGTCAATTTCCCAACAATTGGAAGTCTGCCATAGTCATGCCAGTGCACAAAGGGGGGGACAAAACCTCAACAGATAACTATCCACTGATCTCAATACTCCCACCCCTCTCCAAAGCACTTGAACGTATAGTGGCAGATCAACTCTCTGACTACCTGGACAAGTACAATCTACTCTGTAATCAACAGCACAGCTTTAAGAAAGGACATAGTACTACAACAGCCTTACTTGACTTCTCTGGAGAAGTCCACTCAGCCCTGGACAAAGGGTGCCAAACCGGTGCGGTCTTTATTGACCTCACTAAAGCTTTTGACACAGTCCATCATGGCCTACTTACCTCCTTATTGACCAGCCAAGGCCTGGCTGAAGGTCCTAGTGCTTGGGTAAAAAGTTACCTGTCAAATCGATCACAGACTGTAAAAATCTCTAATAAACTCTCCGACTTCAAACCAGTCCTCTCGGGTGTACCACAGGGATCAATTCTTGGCCCGCTCCTCTTTAGCCTGTTCCTTAACTCCCTCCCAGATTTCTGCCCAGAAAAAATAATCTTATACGCTGATGATGCTGTAATTCTCTCTTCTCACAAAGACCCAAACTCCCTACGACAAAGCCTGCAAATTGCCTTCTCAAGTGTTGAAAAGTGGTTCCTGGATAGTAAACTTGTGCTTAACCACAATAAAACAAAAGCCATGCTTTTTACCAATCACCAAAACAAAAATAGAAATACTCCACTCACCATACAAACCTCTGCTGGAAATACACTGGACCAAGTAAATACTTTCAAATACCTTGGCATCACTTTTGACCAAGGGCTCACCTTTGCAACCCACATTGACAACACGGCAAAAACAGTGAACAAACGTCTTGGAATACTATTTTGAAACAGTCAATTTCTAAACCAAGCGGCATTGAGGATAGCTATACAGAGTTCCATAATCTCTATCATTGACTATGGCCTTATTATATATGGCTCAGCTACCACCATGGCACTAAGGCATATCTCAATCACTCTAAATAAGGCTTGCCGGCTCCTCACGGGGGGCTCAAAGACTGACTCACACGTGTGAGCTCTACCAAGAAACAGGCTGGTTGCAACTATCAAATCGCCTTATTTATCTCATCTGCATAATGGCAAAAAAATCTATCTTGGGACTGACCCCATTCTGTATCCAAAACCTACTCTGTCCGAATCCTGGCTTACGACCCTCCACCAGATCTGAACACAAACCTTTCCTGGTTCCCAGATGTCGGACCACACAGGGACAAAGAACGTTCACATACAGGGCCCCAACATGGTTCAATGCTCTAAGTCTACCTACTCTATCCTCAACCTCACTCGGAGCCTTCAAAACCATGCTCTATGCCCACCTCACTACCACTAGCAACTGTGATTGCATTTGATAAAGACTACTCCTCCTCGTTGACCATCCTCACATCCAAGGCCTACTCTCCTTGTCTAATGAGCCCTCACATACCACTACTATCCCTGTATGCCACCCAACTCACTCTTATCCCCCCCCTTTTCTGTCCCCTCTCACTTACTCTACTGCCCACTGCTTTCCCTCCTGTCTTGCCTCCCTTTGGATCCTAATGATCTCCCTCTCCCTGGAAGTTTCTTTATTTTCCAAATTGTCTACTCCCATGTAACTGTTAAAAGCATGTTTATTGTGTAACTCTATAACTTTCTGCCTTAAACTGTAAATAGCAAACTTAGTATGTTACTTTTCCATTTGGTATTACCTGTAATGTCTATTGTTTTGTTTGATGTTCTTTGTGACGTGGAACCTTTGTAAAAGAGCTCTGGCTAAAAGGTATTAATTCCTAGACCAATAAACTAAACTAAACAGACCAGTCAGCCTCACCTCGGTAGTGGGGAAGATCATGGAAGCACTACTGAAGGAGAGATTGGTGGAACATCTGGTTGTCAATGGACTACAGGACCCAAGGCAGCATGGCTTCACCAAGGGGAGGTCATGTCAGACCAGCCTCATTGAATTTTTTGACTGGGTGACTAGGGAGGTGGATCAGGGGGGCAGTGGACATGGCCTATCTGGACTTCAGCAAGGCATTTGACACTGTGCCATAGAAGACTATTACACAAACTGGGAATATGGGTGTGGGCAGGACAGTAGTGTGGTGGTAGGTAACTGTCTGGGTGGCAGGACACAAGAGGTGGTGGTAAATGGCTGTCACTCCACAGAGGGAAGAGTGACCAGTGGGGTACCACAGGGATCAGTGCTGGGACCGGTCCTATTCAACATCTTCATCAGTGACATTGCGCAGGACCTAGAAGGCAGAATTTCACTGTTCGCTGATGACACAAAGCTCTGTAACAGAGTAGACACACCAGAGGGTGTAGACAGAATGAGAAGGGACCTGTAGAAACTTGAAGAATGGTCAGGGGTTTGGCAGTTGAAATTCAATGCAAAGAAGTGCAAGATAATGCATATGGGCACAAAAACCCTGGCACAATATATCAGTTGGGGGTGAGGATATAGCATGCACCAAACAGGAAAGGGATCGTGGGTTATCATCTCTGATGACCTCAAGGTAGGAAACAGTGTGACAGGCAGCGGGAAAGCAAATAGGATGCTGGGATGTATAGGCAGGGCATCACCAGCAGAAAAGGAGGTCATAATTCCACTATACAAGACACTAGTGAGGCCCCACCTGGAGTACAGTGTACAGTTCTGGAGACCATACCTACGTAAGGACATAGACAGGGTAGAGAAGGTTCAGAGGAAGGCAACAAAGATGGTGCATGGATTGCATCACAAGTCCTATGAAGACAGGTTAAAGGAACTGAACATGTGCTCCCTGGAGGGGGGAGAGAGAGAGAGGGGATATGATAGAGACATACAAGTATCTTACAGGGAGGAACAGGATGCAGGAATACACTATTTTTAAGCGAAAAAGATGTTCCAGGACTAGAGGGCATGGGATGAAGTTGGAGGAGGATGATTCAGAGGAAACATGAGGAAGAATTTCTTCACAGAACGGGTGGTGGACAAGTGGAACACCCTGCTAGAGGAAGTGGTGGGGGCTGAAACAATCACGGGATTTAAGAATGCATGGGATAGACATAAAGGAATTCTGGAGGTCAGGAGTAAGGGGCAACAGACTTCTAGGAAAACATAAACTGAACTTACAAGCTCAAATGGGCAGACTGGGTGGGCCATAGGCCCTTATCTGCCGACACTGTCTATGTATCTATGTATAAACTGGGGACATTTTGAGACCTAAGGGGGGTTGACAGTGTCCATTCAAGTCTCTTCTTGACAACTAACTGGGGAAAGATGTATTAAGATCCTACTTCTCTTCTTCCTGTGCAGGGGCAGAGCACCTCGGGAGGGCCAGGAGTTGGGGGCATAAACCAGCAGAAGTGTAGCTGGAGAGACACCACCAGAGGTTCCAGAAGTCTACAGCTTGCAGGGGCAGAGCACCATGGGAGGGCCAGGAATCGGAGGCATTAACTAGCAGAAGTGCAACTGGAGAGATGCCACCAGAGGTTTCAGAAGCCTGCAGCTTGCAAGGGCAGAGTGCCATGGGAGGGTCAGGAGTCGTAGGCTCAAACTAGCAGCAGTGCAACTGTAGAGACGCTGCCAGAGGTCCGAGAAGCCTGCAGCTTTGTAGGGGGCAGAGCGCTGTGAGAGGGCCAGGAGTCAGAGGCCCAAACTAGCAGCAGTGAGGCCAGAGAGATGCCACCAGAGGTCCTGGAAGCCTGCAGCTTACAGGCACAGATTACTGTGGGATGGCCAGGAGTTGGAGGCCCAAACCAGCAGCAGTATGACTGGAGGGACACCACCAGAAGTCCTGGAAGCCTGCAGCTTGCAGGGGCAGTGTGCTGTGGGAGGGCCAGGAGTTGGAGGCCCAAGCCAGCAGTGCGGCCGGAGAGATGCCTCCAGAGGTCCCAGAAGCCTGCAGCTTACAGGTATACACAGCAGCAGTGGATGTAAAATGTATTTTCTTTGATTGTGTTGGGGGACGCTCACTGATTGTTTTTTGGAGCCGTGGACGCTGCAGTGAGTGATCATTTCAGAGAGACACGTTAAGGGATATGAACTGCATTTGCTCGGTATTTCTTAGGTCTGTATGCCTAGTATTTCTGGTGATACTGGGGTGATCTTTGCTTTGTACAGGGGAGAGGTTTCATATTTATTTGCCTTGTTTGCTTTACTGTGCACTGTGTGGGGATTGTTATTCTTGTATGCTTCACTGTGGGGGATTGTTGTACTATTTGCTGCACTGAGAGGGGATTGTTGTACTTTTTGTTTTAGGGCTGTTTTTGTAACACTGTTTGCTTTTCTTGTGGGGGCTGCAGGGTCTTACATGGGCTACAGCAGGGTCTAGCCAGACTGTACTCAGACAGAGGGAACAGTAGGCCTAGAGAGTGTTTTTGCCCTTCCCCCATTGTGCCATTTCCCACCCACGCCACCAGTCCTTTGTTTAGGCACTAACCTGTTTGTCTTCCTCCTGTGCAGGGGCAGAGTGCCATGGGAGGGCCAGGAGTCGGAGGCCCAAACCAGCAGTAGTGCAGCCAGAGATATGTGACCAGAGGTCCCGGATCCCTGCAGCTTGCAGGTATACACAGCAGCAGTGCTTACCCACTGCCACTTGCGTGGTAGCTGCCCCACTCTACCGCCCTGGGCAGGCATTTCCTTTATGAGTGACACTGTGCCTCATGACCTCTCAGATTAACCAATCACCCTGTTTTACCATTAGCAGGTGATACCACCTCTTCAGCTCTGGCATCTCCCTGGGGCTTAATAGAATAGGGGTATCACTGCCCTACAGGCTCCTGTTATAGTGTAGCACTGATCTCTAGGTGCTCCACTGTCAGGTCACCACAGTTCCCTTTCCCCAGTGCATGTGCAGGCTGTAGCAGGCTGTAGCCAGGCCTGGGATTTGAACCTGGGGTTGCTGAGGGTAGCCTCACTTGTAGACAACAGCTCTCACCACTAGGCCACACTGACATAACTTTACCTGAAAGCAAGATATATTTGGACTCAAGCTCCACCCATCAGTGTTCTGTAGAGTTCAAGACAGAGTGAGTAGGGACATCTACTGGAGGGAGTGAACTACACCAGTTAAATAGTTGCTGTTATATGGGGAACAGTCTGAGTCATAGGAGGTCGGGCCCTGGAATGAGTCACACTTTTTGCTATTGTTCCATTAGTCTAGGGGTCTGGGTGTAGTATCTGGACATGGTAGGAGTGTAGAGGTTATAAAAGAGGAGAGGGAGACTAAGAGGAACAGCCAGAAACTCCATAGAAGAAGATGAGGTGGGACTGTGCCAGCAGAGAAGTTAAGGAAGGGGCAGGGTTATGGAGGGGTGGGGCTGGGGTAGGGATAGATACAATGAGGATAGTAAGATGTAAAGGCTGTGGCGCAGCAATACATATGGACACCCTGTGGAGGACAGGAGCATGCCCTATTTGTATGAGACCTGCATCTGGAAAAAGAAATCTGGAGGCAGTGGAGAGAAATGGAGAGATGGTAAGGGGGGCAAGTCATGGGGGGGACACGGCTTCTGCTGTGCATACCACAGGGGAGGGAATGTAAAGTCACGGGTGAGGCAAGGAGGGTCAAAGGGGGAGGGAAAGAGTCAGGAGTTTGAGGCTCAATGGAGAGCAGGAGGAGGGGAGGAGGAAAGGGGGAACAAGGGATGGCAGGAGGTGATAATGAACAGAAGGGTGAAGTACAGAGATACTCTTGAAAAGGGAGAAAAAACTGTCAGAAATGGTGTGGCCCGGATGGGAAAGGAGATTTAAAATGTTAATGGGGTTTTAACAACAAATAGGTTTGCACCACTACAAATTGATAGTGACTCAGTAGGCCAAGGGCAGACTGCAGGAATAGTTGAGGGGAGGGGGGACTGAAGAAGGAGGTGGTGTTAGGAGGGGACCAGCAGTGATCCAAGAGGAAGGTAGAGAATGGGAAGGATGGGGTGGGGTGGGGAGGTTGAGGGGAGTCAAACAAGAGCCCATGGGGGGTAATAGGGGAAGGGGGGCTAGCGAAGTGCAGCAGTATGGGAGAGCAAAGGAAGAATATGGAGGGGTGAAAGGGGATCCTGTGAGAGAGGTAGGGTAAATGCGGGCAAGAAGAGTGATAATGGTGGGATTGGGGGAGAGGATGATATAGGGAGAGGGACCTGGGGGGGTGGAAGTGGGCAGAAAAGGGGAGGGGCTAAGTTACCAAGGCAAGGGGCTGGAGGATGGGGCAAGGGTAGGAAAAGGGCTAATGAGTTCTGTGGGAGAATGGACATGTCCGGGGGAAGGGGGAGGTTGTCAAGCAGGGAGGCGGTAGTAGGTGAAAGTACACAGGGGAAAAGATGGTCCTGGTTTTGGGGACTCCTTAATTAGGGGAATCAAATGGGGGGGAACTAATGAGGGCAAAGGTAGATCTATTAGGGTGGAATGTATGCCGGGAATGACTGGGCACAGAATAGGGCACCTAGTGCATTCTTTAGTAAGAAAGCATGGGGGGTGCCCCACATAGTGGTACAAATTGGCAATAATGATTTGGTGGAGAATAGTGTGAAGGAAGTGCAAGCCAGGTACAGGGAGTTGGCAAGATTATGTGTAGCAGAAGCAAGCACTGTCTCATTCTTGGATATCATGTCCATGCCAAGAGCATTCTGGAAAGAAAGCAAAAAATTTGTGAATTTAACAATTGGTTGCAGGAATGATGTCCGGCTATGGGGTATGGGCTGATGGGGGAATGGGGAAGTACATGGGATAATAAAAATCTTTTTGCTAGGGATAAACTACATTTGAATAAAGAGGGGAAGGAGGTCCTTAGAAACAAGCTATGGGATTATATAAGTGCTTGGTGGGATTTAAACTAGACAAGAGGGAGGGCTTGATAGTAATAGGCAAATGCACAGCATAGGAGGGTGTAGGCTCTTCCCCCAAGTTGGAGGGGTAGCGGAGGTGAAGTCTGACTCAAACTGGGCAGGGGCAAGGGGGGAAGGAGGATAGGGGACAATTGTGGGACGGGTTGGAAGGTGGTTCTGATTAATGCACAGAGTCTGGGGAACAAGATGCCGGTGTTGCAGGCATTGTTGGTGGAAGGGGGAGGTGGATGTGGCAGCAGTCACAGGGACTTGGGCCTAGCAGCAGTCACAGGGACTTGGGCCACCCAGTCCAACAACTGGGACATAAAGTTACCTGGAAACATCACACTTAGGAGGGATACGACAGCAGAAAGGGGTGGTTGAGTGGCATTGTTCGTTAGAGAAGGGATAGTGTATAGCAGGAAGGAGGGGGTAGGGAATGTGGAGACGGTCTGGGTCACATTACAGGATATCAAGGGGAGGAGGGTCAACGTAGGGGTGGTCTACAGGCCCCACATGCAATCAGAGCAAATGGACAGTGAACTGATTGAAAACTTGAGAAAACACTGTAGTAGGGGTAGGGGCAGGAATGTGATTTGGGGGGATTTTAACATGATGGGAGCAGACTGGAATACCATGGTGTCTACATCTGCAAGGGAGCAAAGGGTGCTTGATGCCCTCCAGGATGAATTTCTGACTCAGCTGGTATGGGAACCAACTAGAGAGGGAAACATCCTGGAGTTGGTACTAGCAAATGGAGACCAGGTTAAGAACCTGGTGGAGGAAGACCCTTTGACTGAAAGTGACCACTCCACGGTAAGCTTCACCTTAGACCTGGGGACGGGGTAGAATCAAACAAAGACCACAGTAGTGGACTTTAGGAGGGAAATTTCAGGGAGATGACAGATATCCTCAGGGAACATATAGAAAAATCAGACTGTGAATGTGCACAGAGAGGCAGTGGGAAATTCTGAAGCTGGGCATCCTGGAGGCCACAAAAACCTACACAAGATACCATCATGAGATGGTTAGGGCTAGGAAACCTTGTTGGTGGATAAGGGAAGTGCAGGAGGGTGTAAGAAACAAAAGGATGGCCCATAGAAGATACAGTAGTAGCCACAGACATTGCCAGCTAGTTCCAGATATTTTGCGAAATTTCTGAAGAGTTTCTCTCTGCTGCCCTACTGTGGAAATGCAGAAAGCAGGAGATATTTCTGGAAATATCACAGAAATTTCGGGAAATAGCTGGCAGTGTCTGCGGCTGCTACTGTACATGCTCCCATAGTGAGGCAGACAGAGAGGAGTACCACAGGATCTCCAGGGAAGTCAGTAGGAGGGTAACAGCTGCCAAGGCTATAAAAAAGCTTAGGTTAGCTCAGGGAATCAGGGAGGGGAAGAATGAATCCTAGAGATATGTTAGAGAGCAAAGGCAGGATAGGGGGCAGATAAGCAAGCTGAGGAATGAGGAGATTGGTGGAGCGGGTGGTGGAGCAGGTCAACGTGCTAAATACTTATTTCAGCTCAGACTTTACTAGGTAAAGGGATGGGCCGATGCCATAGGGAGGGCATCATGGGGGTCATGGGGGAGAGGTACTCACAAATGGGAGATCCAGGTGGGAAGGGGGAGGGAAGTTCTCAAGGCTTGAGGATGGATAAAGCCCCATTCCCAGACAACATCAACCCCAGAGTTCTAAAAGAACTGGTAGATGTCCTAGCAGCTGCAATGACAGATCTATTCTATTCCTCCCTCCAATCAGGATGTGTTCCTCTGGGCTGGAAGATGGTGCAAGTCGTGCCTTTCCACAAGAGCAGACTTTGGGATGAACCGGGGAACTACAGACCAGGCAGCCTGACATCAATAGTGGCAAAAATGATGGTGACCATCTTAAAAGAACAGAAGGTGGAGTTCCTGGGGGCAAATGGTTTTCAGGATGAAAACCAACATGGGTTTGTCCAGGGGAGATCGTGTTAAATCAACTTAGTCGCATTCTTCAACTGGGTTGCAAGATCCCTGGGTGGGGGGAAAGCATGTTGATTTTCTGCACTTGTACTTCAGCGAGGCTTTTGATTTGGTACCACATGGAAGGATGATTTGGAAATTGAGGAATCTGGGTGTGGGAGAAAAATTGGTGGGGTGTGTGGCAAACTGGCTTAACAACAGACAGCAGAGGGTAGTGGTGGGGGGAAGCCTCGACTCACAGAAAGATCATCAGTGGGGTCCCACAAGGTTCAGTATTGGGCCCTATCCTTTTCAATGTGTTCATCACAGACATTGGAGAGGGAGTTAGGAGTAGAATGATGATTCCAAATTGGTGGCTGAGGTGGACAGTGAGGAGGGTAGGATAGCACTCCAGGAAGACTTGGTGAGGCTGGAAAACTGTGCACACATGTGGAAGTTAGGGTTTAATGCATGTAAGTGTAGCTTTCTGCATCTGGGTGCCAGGAACCCTGGGTATAGCTACCATTTGGAGGGAGTAAGGTTGGCTGTCTCCATGATGGAAAAGGATCTGGTGGTGATGACTGATGCCAAATTGAACAACTCGGAGCAGAGCAGCAGCAAAAGCAAATAAAATGCTTGGGTGTAGAGCTGGGGGATAACATTCAGGAGCAGGGAGGTTATACTTCCCCTGTACAACTGACTAGTGAGGCCACAACTGGAATACTGTGTGCAGTTCTGGCATCCCCGCCTGAAGAAGGACATCACACTGCTAGAGAGAATCCAGAGAAGAGCGACAAAGATGATTAGTGATCTGGGGGAAATGTCAACAGACTTAGAGAGCTGAACATGTACTCCCTGGAGGACAGAAGGGATAGGGGAGATATGATAGAAGCCTTCAAATACCTGAAGGGAATCAATAGGGTAAAAACAGAGGGACTGATCAAAGTGAAAAGGAAGGGGACTACGAGAGGCATTAGTCTCAAACTGGTAGGGGGATGGTTCAGAGGGTAGGTGAGAGGACATTATTTCATGGAGAGGGTGGTGATATCCTGGAAAGTGCTTCCAGATGAACTGATAAAAATGGAAACTGTGGGAGATTTCAAGAGGGGTTGGGACAGATACAGGGGCATGGTTCGAGTTGGAGGTAAGGAGAACAGCATGGGGGTATACTGTGAGTATAGTGACCAAATATGGGTGCCACATCAAAATGGCAACTCATATTGGGCACTATACTCATGGGCGATCCTGCAAGAGTAGCGACTATACTACCCGCTTCTGATAGTATTCTAGCGACAGGAAGGGGGATAGCGACGGGAAGGGAAGGGACAGGCAACGGGTTTTGAGAGATGGGTGTATCTGCTGCTGCAAGCTAGCTGTGTGGTGTGGTGGTGTGGGTGGCTAGCTGTGGTGCAGCAGGTACAGGTGCTGGGACTGGGACTGGGTGTGTAAAACTTTTGCTGCTGCCTGCGGCTCTGGCACTTAACTTTTTGTGCAATGCGGGATTTTGCCCCCTCCCTGACATACACCCCCTGGAGTTGATAATCCTTATTCACAGGGGTGCAGGGAGCAAAGCACGCCTCTGAGGCTGGGAGATCAGAGGGCTGTGGGTTCAGTTCCCCCATCTGGCACTTGGCTTAATATCCCAATACTAACACTGTAGTGCAGCATGAGGGGGTGCTGAACTTCTGAGGTGCCGTCTTTCAGATGAGACGTTATACTAAGGTCCTATCTGCCTGGATTGGTGGTAGTTCAGGTGGATGCTAAAGATCCCATGGCACTTATTGAAAAAGAGTAGGGGAATTTCCCCGGTGTCCTGGCCAAATTTCTCCCATTCACTAAAAATACCACCAGCAGCTTAATCTGGTTCAATTTCAGTTGCTTACTATCTGTATCCCCCCTCCCCCTGGTCGCCCCTGAAAAAGGGACTTCTAGGCCCAGTGGGCTTACCAGCTCAACAAAAGTAAATAAATAAACCATCATGTAATAGAGTATACAATGATTGTTATCATATGTTTATTTTTGCAGTTCCATAAAAGATGTAAATGTAGGTGAGTGGAGCAATATTTACATTGAATGTTGGAATGTATAAAATGGTTAGCGAAAATCTTGCATCCTGATTGGCTGTTACCTGTGCATTAGATCTGTCTAATACACAAGTAAAAACAAGTGCCACCAACCTGGATGTACTGTAGCTCCCACCATAAGAAATCACTGTGCAGTTTAGAATTTTCAAGATCCTATGAATGTCAACAGCCGCCATTTTTTTGAACACTGAACATTTCCAGTGTTTTAACAAAGTCCTAAGTGCTGAACAACATAAACACAATTTGTAACAGTTGTTTCTGTTTACACACAATCCACAACTTTTGGATTAGTTAGAAAGAACTGTTTTACTTTTTCATTTACATTTTAAAATATAGTATTTCCTTTGCAATATCCAGTTTCACACCCAAGCCATGGCTGCTGCTGCTCGCTCAACCAGACATGTTACTACTCACATTCCTGGTTTCCCCGGTCCCCTACAGTCCTCAAAACAGATCTGGGAAAACAACTGACAAAAATATCTAATTCTCAAACTTTGAACTCTGTTTTTTAGCACAGTACTCTGCTTCAGAAATGTTTGCCCTGGCTTAAGAGTTGTTTCACTCCTCTCCACCTTCCCCCCACTTGACTCCCTCGTTCTCTTGACCGAATCACTTTTCTCAGCTGGTTGGATCCTCTCTGTTGATTTAAAAGTAATTTTATAAGCTATTGCTGCATTCTAAAATGGTTATGTAGTTAATGAACAGTAGGAGTGCACTGTCGGAGTGTCCGGTAACTGCTGCACCAAGCTGAAGGCGGGTCCTGTACTTTCGATTGCAGAACTATGTTGCAGTCCCACAGTTCAGTTGGTAGTTTTACTTTATTTACTTTTATTGTACTTGTCTTGTACTATTATTTTATTTACCACAGAAAAGATGGTGGAAGGGAGTTGACAGCAGACTCAATGGGTTAAAAGCCAAATACTGAATACAGTGCTCTCTTGCTTTACTAAATAAAGTAGCATATGGGTAATTTCAGGAGCCACAATTGGCATTTGTAACCAGAGTTTTCACTTTAACAAGGGACCAATATATTTAGAAAACTTAATGAAGAAAGAAAGAAAGAAAGAAAGAAAGAAAGAAAGAAAGAAAGAAAGAAAGAAAGAAAGATTACAAATTAATTCTGTGTGTGTGTGTGTGTGTGTGTGGGAGGGGGGGTACGTGGTAACTGTGACAACCATGAGACAGCTCAGGGGCTGTGCTCCTGCATACCAAGCACCCACCCTTCACCTAAATCTACTGCCAGCAAGAGCACATGCTGTAGATTAGCAGCCAATTCATTATTTTTTTCAAACATAAAAAAAAAGAGAAAGAAAATACCTGCATCTCCTCTACTTCCTTGTTCTAAAGGTCACCACGCTTGCTCACTTCTTAGTGCTGGTCACTAACTGATAAAAAATAAATAATAAAATTAAAAAAAGTAAATTCAGATGGGAATCTAGGGAGAGGGGATGTAGGTGTGTGTGTGGGGAAGGGGGGACAAGCACAAGATTGCAGTGCTCTAATAAAAACTATGCAAAAGAAGAATTTACAGCAATTTAACACAGGTGGAGGGATTATTTTATCACAAATAAAGCTAAACTGTTTAAAAATGTAAATATATTATTTTTAATTTCTGCTGACATATAGAAAGTCAATTTTATTAGTGCAATAAGACACTCCGGGGGTGTCCATTGGACACCTCTAATGCATGGCATGGGGATGACTCATGGAAGGAATGGGAAGGGGGAACAGCTCCAGATAGTTAGTCTGAGCTGCACACTCGAGCAGACTTGATAGACCAATAAGGCCTCTTTCTGCTGGCTGTTTTGTATATTCATATGAAGGCACACAGCCTGCAGCCTCTTGTATCACTATGTCCCTGGCCATGCAATAGAAGTGTCTAATGCACACACCCTCATGTCTTATTACTTACTTGATGTAGGACATCATTTTGATGACCAGGTTCATGGAGAACATATTGTTCATCATGAAACAGTACTGATGATATAACTGTTTGACCAATGACAGTACAAGTAATAGGAGTGAAGTGGAAGTTTGGAGCAATTATTGGAAAAGTCAGTTCCTATAAGTGAGTGATACATGATAAGTGGCTATGCAGTACTAACCGTCCATGCTATAGGTTACCTTTGTCATAGGGAGGTGCCACTTTTAGAGCCATATTGAGCAGGTAAAGTTGTAGTGTAACAATGACACTGGTATTCTGGTTGAGATCCCTATCAAGGCCATAGACAGGTGGAATCACATAAAAAAACCTTGCAGGGATATATATACCTATAACCTTTCACAAGGCATCATACTGCATGTAGTGGAGTTATACTACTACTACTACTAGGGAAGGTGTGTCTATCCTCTCCTTATAAATATCTCCCTCCAGGTAGCCTATTGAATAGATTGAGGCCAGTTTGTCAAATACAGCTTCAGCTGAGTTAAACACAGGTAGGGAAACAGTAAATGATATGTACAAGGAATCCTGACTAGAGCAGGATCCACTGGTGTAACACTTGCCCTTTTTAGGGTGCAAGGTAACACCCCCCCCCAAGTTTGTAGCTGTCACAAATAAAAACTTTTGGCAAGCTTTCAAGCATTCTGAATGGATGTCCTGTGTTTTGGTAACAAAGGCTAGATGGTACAATTTGGTCAAGTAGTTATCTGAAATGAGGTCAGGGAGCACCCTGTTTCCACATCTCTGAGCAAATTACAAATCATTGTAAGAACATAGTTCCCATAGACTGTGCATATTACTCCTCTATTTATGTGTTTGTTTTGGGCCTTTACATGATTACCTGCAATTAACTAATTGATCTATACTTGTGCTTTATTAAATAAGCATGCATTCAGAAGAAGCCTGGTATACCAGGTGAAACGTTAGTGTCAGCGGCACCGGCTGTTTTGTTTGTATTCTGCTTCTGGTGTTTTTTTTCCCATCTGCAGCGATGTGGTGGATGTCAACTGCACTTTGCACTTAATAAAATTGTGAGAAACCTTTTTATTTAAACACCAGTGTGGTTTTCCTGCTTCAGGTGCATCCTGACTTTGTGTGCATTTCACGTGTATTTACAACTAGCACCGAAGCTCTTGGTCCTGGTGCTCACTTTTCATTGACTTGCTTCCCACATAAGGTCCATATTCCATCATGTCCCAATGTAAAACAAATTCACAAATTAAAAACAGCATGTTTATGCATAAACTGTATATTATTTAAGAAAGTCCCCGGGATAGAAGTAGCAGTCGAACCATTGAGTGGGCCCTGTCCTAGTTCAGGGCACAGTTCAGTCTTTGCAAGAGTCTCTGATGCAGATGATGGTATAACATTGAAAGCCAGTAGTGGCAGTTGAAGGACCCTGTGCAAGACAAAAAATGTGCACTAGGAATGGGGTGCTGCAAGTACATAAATTCAAACTCTATTGCAAAAACCCAGCACTCACCACCTGACAAATAGCAGGCACCACTTGTTGTCACATTAAAAAGCAGGTTTATTTAGAAAAGAGACACTTGTGTGCCCACCTGATGTGTTTTGGACAGGGTCCTTTATCAATGGCTGGGAATCACACTGAACAAGACAAACATTTATAGGCAAACAATTATGATGTCATAAGGCCTGATTTAAATTAATTGGTTCTCACTGATTTTTTTTTAATCGACATCATCTTAAAGATTCATAAACTTGAATTGCTTAAGAATATAAAAAATTGGCCAATATAACACATGAATGTATAAATGTCCTAAAAACACAAAAGTGAAGTCCTTCACCCACCATCCTTACAGGAAAGTGCACCTACCACCCAGGTGGTGCTGGAATATTAAAACCAAAAATGGCAAATATTATAAACAATGGTGGGGGGGGGGTTGTGTGAAGGAAGGGGGACAGAAAAAGGAGGGGACAACGTTTTGGGGAGGATTGGAAAGAGAAAAGGGATAAATAGGAACTATGGACATTGAAATGCTGTATACCAGCATCCTCCATGTGGGGGCGCTGGATACAACAGCTTGGATCTTGAACCAAAGAGACAATACTGATTTACTAACAACTGAATTCCTTTTGAAGTTACTTGAGTTTGTACTAAAATGCAATGTTTTTACATTTAATCAAAAAACTTTGCAGGTAAAGGGGACAGCTATGGGGGGTGACATGTGTCCCTTCCATAGCTAACTTATATGTTGGGCAGTGGGAAGAGAGGGCAGTTTGAATCCATATAATCACCCTTATTATGATAAAATATCACTATACCATCGCTTTGTTGATGACATGTTGGTATGGAAAGGTGCAACTACCCACGAGGGGAATACCACAACAGGGCAAGAGGCACACAAGGAGGAGGAAGAGGAAACAACGGCAGTTACAACCGAGGACAGCAGAGTAGATTTCAACAGAATGGGAGATTCACCCACAACTACAGAGGATGGCGGAGCTGAATACACATGAATCATCTGAATCCCAGGTAATCCACCTTTCCTCACATATTTTAGATAAAAGAGATAAAACTATTGCAACACGGACTTAACTTTGCACCAACAACAAAATTAATACTGAGAAAACATGCATTGATTTAGAACTCGTGCAGGAATTTAAGTATAAAATAGTTTTTTAATAAGAAGCATGATACAACAGCCAATGACAATATGAGACAAAATACAAGTGAATTTCATCCAAAGTTCACCTTTTGCCCATTACCAAGTCCAGCCATTTCTACCTTCAAAAGCTTGGTGGAAAAAGATTTAGATAATTTATTTGACCATCTTCTGACATTACCATTCAATAATTTAAGCAAAGATGAACAAGCTACCATTGAAACACTGCATAATGATAATAACATTATAATCAAAGAAACAGATAAAGGCACCAACATTATTATATTGGATAAGAAGGACTATGTGTTGTAAGCTGAAAGGCAATTAAATAACAAACAGTTTTATCACCTTCTGACCTCTGACCCCACCACAGATTTTAAATTTGTGATTGATGAATGTATTAAAGAGGCTCATGACTCTAAGATAATTACAACTAAAACAAGAGACTTTCTCATCACAGAATCATCAGTGCAAGGAACTTTTTATATGCTGCCCAAAATTAATAAAACTTTAGATCATCCCCCAGGACGTCCAATTATAAGTGGACTGGGCTCGTTAACAGAACCACTTTCAAAATACATTGATTCATTTCTTCACTCCTGGGTACAAGGTTTGCCTGCATATTTAAAAGACACCACTGATGTTTTGAGAATTCTGGAGGGCATACAAATTGAACCTGAAACTTTGTTAGTAACTATGGATCTTAAAGCACTGTATACCAGCATCCCTCATGAGGGGGCGCTGGATGCAGCAGTTTGAGTCTTGAACCAAAGAGACTATACTGATATACCCACAACTGAATTCCTTTTGAAGTTACTTGAGTTTGTACTAAAATGCAATGTTTTTACATTTAATCAAAAAACGTTTTTGCAGGTGAAGGGGATATCGATGGGGGCAACATGCTCCCCCTCCATAGCTAACTTATATATTGGGCAGTGGGAAGAGAGGGTGATTTGAATCCAGATAATAACCCTTATTATGATAAAATATCACTGTACCGTCACTTTATTGATGATGTGTTGTTGGTATGGAATGGTAATAGGGCAGAAATACAGGAATTTGTTGATTATCTTCATAGGTCAAATGAACATTTACACTTTACCTACACTGCAGACACAAATATAGCAAATTTGTTGGACCTCACACTAAACAAACAAATTGATGGGAGAATCTGTACAGAGCTTTTTAGAAAGGTGACTGATACTAATTCCATCTTGATGGCTACTAGTTGACATCCGAGTCATACCAAGCAAAACATACCCAAAGGCCAGTTTTTAACCCTTTGAGAACTGAATATGTGTGAACGTATAAAGATTCTGGACGTATATATATGTCCACAGTCTTCTAAGCTCACAGAAACTGCAGCTTTGATACTTTATTTGAGGCAGAAGCAGATCATTGAGTTCTAGATTCCATCAACAAGGGTACAGAGCATAAGCAATAGAAGAAGTCAGGGTTTTTCCCCACAAACGTGGAACATAGGATTTTATTAAATCCCTCAGTATCGAGAGAAATTGACAAAGAGAGGTTTAATTTTGTCATGGATTTTTCAAGACATGCAAATCTTCTTCAAAAAATTATTTACAAACACTGGTATGCTTTAGCTAGTGACCCTGGCTTAACACAACTAGCAGCATCACCACCTCGGATGGCCTATCAAAGTGCTCCCATATTAAAAACTAAATTGGTCCATAGCCATTATACAGAGTCTAAAAGCAATACATGGCCTGATAGGACAGGGAAAGGTTGCCACACATGCAGGAGGTGTATGTACTGCAAAAATATTGCAAATTGCAAGGAATTTACGAGTATTAACTTCTCTAAGATTTTTGAGATAAGGCAGTGCATTACTTGTGATACTACTGGCATCATTTACCTTGTTGAGTGTAACTGCAAAGCATTTTATGTAGGTAAAAGTGCATGCAGTTTCAAAGTTCAAGTTGGTGAGCACATACTGTACGTGCAACTGAGAGGGGGGTTACAACTTATGCTACAGCACAACACGTCTTAAGTGGCAGAAATCCTTGTAACTCTTAGTAAATGTCACTGCCCCCATTAGTTTGCTTGCTCTCCCCTGCCTCCCTATGCCCCTCCCCCATTTTGCCCATTTCCTCTTCCACCCACTACTACACCCTCTACCCCTTCTCGCCTCCCTTCCCCTCCCCTGCTCCATCCCCCTCCCCCATACCCTATCTCCACTAGGCCTACTCCTTTCTATCTTTTGTATAAACTGTTATATTGACAAAGTCTACTTATTTAGTGCTGCATTCTTATCTCACTGGTGTTTTCTGTTATGGATTATTTATGTCAAACTGTTTCTCACAGGACACTCTTGTAACTCCTGTTTTTCTATCTGCAATTCACCTTGATAATTGTTGTCTTTTGTTGTGTTAAATTGTTCCTTTCTTTGCCTATTGTCTTGCATTGTTTACATAACTTGACATGGAACCTTTGTAAAAGAACCCCGGTTCAAAAGTAATTGTAATCCTAGTTATGAAATAAATAAAAAAAAATAAAATAAAAAATAAATGGAAAACCACATCAGTTTGTTTTTAAAGCAATTGATGAAGTGTGTCTTTCACCACAACAGGCTACTTTAATGACTTGGTTCTGCAGCAAGAAAAATTTTGGATTCTCAAACTTAAAGCCCAGCATGTTCCAGGTCTGAACTCTTGTTTTGACCTCAGACCATATATTAAAAAGAGATAGCACTATACTAAAAAAACACCTTGGATTTCAGGACTGATATTGAACTTTGTTTTTATAGGTTTGAATATGTGTCTAGTTTGAATGACAACTGCTTCATGGTCCCATTATTGGCTATTTATTATATAGCAAGGTGCTAGCTGTTGCCTCTCCTAAAAAAATGTGTATTAAAATAAAAAATACATTCTTATATATTAATTATTAATAGCATTATATGGCAATAGTTCCTATTTAACACTTTTCCCTCTTTCCAATCCCCAAAACCTCCCCTCCTTTTCCATCCCCTTCCTAACTCCCCCCCACTGTATATAATATTTGACAGTTTTGGTTTTAATATTCCAGCACCACATGGGTGGTAGGTGCACTTTCCTGTATGGATGGTGGGTTAAGGACTTCACTTTTGTGTTTTTTAGGGCATTTATGCATTTCTTATACTGGACATTGTTTTATATTCTTTAGCAATTCACGTTTATGTGTTTTTAAGATGATGTCAATTAAAAAAATCTGTGATAACCAATGAATTTAAATCAGACCTTATGACATCATCCTTTAAATGTTTGTCCTGTTCAGTGTGATCCCAGCTTTTGATAAAGGACCTTGTCTGAAACGCATCAGGTGGGCACACAAGTGACTCTTCAAAATAAAGCTGCTTTTTATGTGACAACAAGTGGTACCTACTGTTTTTAAGGTGGTGAGTGCTGGGTTTTTGTAACAAAGTCTAAGGACCCTCAATATACGTGTCACCACCTGAGGGCATGGTTCTGCATCAGATGCTTGCTTAACAGTTGATAGATGCTTGTATTGGAACGTTGCACTGGATCGATAAGCAAAGATGCATTGTCTCCATACGGACGTATGTGCTCGTGGTAGTGGAGGTGATGTAATCTTTTGAAAAACAAAAGAAAAACAAAGAGGAGGGCTTCAGCCCCCCCCCTTCACTGGTAGGTTTCTGATCTCTAAATGGTTCCTACTGATTTACATGGAACAACTTGTCAGTGACTACTCTGAACATGTACATTGAGGGATTACTCCGAGTACATGCAATGTCATTCTCACAGTATCTGTGTAGGTCTCTTTTTTTCATATCTGGCCACCACTCAACTGTCTGCATTTTCAAAATGGTTTTGTATGCCCTTTGATGACCTGTGGGCACATCAGGTACTGCAGAAATCAACTCCTGAACTTGCATACAGCAGAATTTCATTCTCTGGAAGATAATTGCAATTTCGTTTTATGTTTTTTAAACAGTAAACCTACAGGAATCAGCTGCTGCCATAAGGCAGTTAGTTGTCTTGCTTCTGTAAATCACTAAGGTATGTGGGCTTGATTTGTTTCTCTATTAGACTTGCCACAGATTGTGGGGATGGTGGAGTGTAGGGGATAGTTCCATATACTAGAATTTTTTTTTCAAGTGTGTTGCAACAGCCCTCCTTTATTTTTCTATCCTGTACTCTCTGCATATCTTTCCACTTGCTACTTATATAGGCTGGCCACCTATATAACTTTTATCTGTCTCTCACTTTCCTAATTCTGGTATGTGGAGCTTACCCTATTAAATACCCCAGTGTAGTTTCATGGCATTGCAGAATAGTCTTTAGTTTATAAGGGAACCAAATATTGTAGATGGGTAACCACCCCCCTTTCCGTCAATGGGAAAATATATATGTATAATGGATGATTAAAATACATGTAGTGTAGCTTTAAGTGTTTTATAAACACACTGAAAAGGAGTTTTGTATCCTGGTTAGTCCCATCCCCCTTTTCTATAGGTAGATAGCGTTTCCCCTAATAGATATGCGTGGACATATGCAGCATTATGCTGTAATTTGAAAAGCCGGCTGAATTATGTCTCGCTTGTCTGTGTACTTCAGCGCTAGGAATTCCCCCCCGAGTTATCGCTGTAGAAAGAGTTGCGCTGTGCGAATGTGCGAGTAGAGCGCCCCAGGTAATTTACTTCCTGGACACCGCCGAGTAAGTAATTTTTCTCCTTTAAAAATGCCAGCTTCTATGTGTTACAAAAAGGGTTTAAAACCTCTTTCTGGTGTTTTTTTTGCTACTCGCACATTGTGCATTAGTTCAGGAAGGTGGCGTTTCTCGGTAAACAAAAACACCCCCCTTTTGTTATAGCGTTCTGCTGTTACAAAGAACACTGCCATAGGAAGGTAACACTTGTACCTATTATACATTAAAAGAATGCTGCAATATGAAGCTAATGTTTATACCTATTGCATTAACAACATTTTCTATCAAACCATTTAACTTCATGCCAAATAAATAAACATGCATAGACAGTTCTAAGCACTGCTATTGTGGAAGTGGATACTGCAGCAGTATATGAATCTTTTCAATACAGGATGTAAGGTGACCTGTAAAATACGATGAATAAATTCAACACCTCACTGTTAGTGGGGTAAAGTTAAAATAAATGTTTTGGGTTTAAGCAAACCTTATAGCTCCTTTAATAGTTTTGTCCTTCCATGCAAAACTCCAAGTATAACTCCTATCTTTTCTTAGCTCCCCTTTTAGAGCTGGCCGGCTGGCTTCCTCCTATATTTAAAGGTACATTGAAGGGGGTGGAGTTAGTTTGGTAGACTGTAAATCTATCTTGTTGTGATAACGTTATTTTCGTGATTTGGAGTGGTGAAATGTATTGCAATTTAAATACAAAATGTATTGTATTATTATTTAACAAAATAAGCATTCTAATCTATAAAGATATTTTTAATTTAAACTTAAGGGAGGAGCCTTCTAAGTCACATGTCTTTAAGAGTATATAAGGGATGTCTTGCCTTCAGTTCATTAGATAGTTTGGTGAGGTACAGACTTGTTCTGACCTCAAAGTGTGTGTTACACTAGCTTATTCTGGTGTTTCAAGAAGTTGTTTCTATATATATATATATATATATATACTGTGTTTTTGATTCCTTATCTGTTTCGCCTGAAGTTTGGCTTTGTTTTATTTTATTTTCAGTAATAAATATATTTTGATGCACCTACAACTGTGAAAATGTGTCCTCCTTGCTATCCCATACCTCGCAGGGAGTAGAGAAGGTCTGTATCTCTCCCACTTGAGTTCCTTGTCTTGCAAGGTGATTGGTTTGGGCATTGAAATTGCGAAAGGGAGTGGTTTTTCAGTGGGCTTTAACAATTTTTTTATGCTGCCAGACAAGCAAAAAGTCCATCACAAATGTCACATAAATCTCAAAATAGTGCAAACCAAAGGTGGGTGAGGTGTCAGGAAATGAGCTTGAATCAGCACCCCCACACACACACACACAATACCGTACACCATGGGCCGCATATGCATAATAATACAGGGGAATACTGTCTATGATGAAATGTTAAAACCTAAAATGCTGAAATCAAAAGGTTAGTTTGAGAATATAAGCAGTTTAATCTGCCTGGATTGGTGGTAGTTCAAGTGGATGTTAAAGATCCCATGGCACTTATCGAGAAGAGTAGAGGAATCTCCCCGGTATCCTGGCAAAATTTCCCCTCATTCACTAAAAATACCACCAACAGCTTAATCTGGCTCAAGGTCAGTTGGCATTCATCTGTATCCCCCTCCCCTGGTTCATGCCTGAAAACAGACAGTATTTGTCTGGTGCACTTACCCGGTCAGCAAAAAAATAAATCAAAGCTCTTGCAGGGAAAATATATGTCATCACTTAACCCAATAAATCATTGTTGTCTGTGGATTGGATTTCAGTCAGTGGCTCTATTCAAGTAACTCTGAGAAATCAAATGAACCCTTCCTTAGCCAGTTTTAGTCTGAGGCACTTCTTTAGGAAACTTGCCCTACACCCTCTTTGGAGAAAGAGAGAAAGGAAAAAAAATGTCTGAGCCTGTTGTGCTCAACAAGCATTAGAAGACTGGAGCAAAGTCAGTGAGGGAATTCAAAAGACTGCATGGAATAGATAGGTGGGAACCCTGGCGGTTCAAAAGAGTAGGTGATACCATAGATCAAGTAGGATCTGTGGCATTTTTTGTAGGTAGGGAAAAGTGCAGACTAGATGGGCCTAGCAGTCCTTATGTGCTGTCAAATTCCATGTTTCTATAAGAAAAACCTGTAGTTAACACAATAGCGGTATGTCATAAGTTGGGACCCCTTTGCAACTGAGATGGCACAGATGTGCCAAGTAATGGAAAAGCATCAAATAACTTCAAATGAGCAAATATTATCAGCAGAATGAAAACCTTTTTGTTTCATTTCATAGTTAGGTATTGTGTCCCCCATCCTTCACTAGGTTCAAACCAGTGAAGGTGGTGGTAGCTGTCATGATTTTGTGCCTCTTTAAGGGGTGATTTCAGTATCCCATATCCCCTCTGGTGCATAAGGTAGAGGTTTAGCCCATTAGTTCATACAGCACTGTGCTTTCACCATAAATCTATCCCTATCAGAAAACACCTCTTTGTGCCATTATCAAAAACATGTATTCTAGTATGCCTGTGTAATCTGATTCCTTCATTTCAGCCTGCATTTTCATTAAACAATTCCTAACTCTGTTGTGGCAATATCTCCACCTTGTAATACACATACCAGCCAGATTCCAGTCCCATGCGTATGTACCCAAAGCATTTAACAAAACAGTGTCTCTGAATTCTTCTTTCTTAAACTCTAAATCATCCAGTCACTTTGTTCTCTTACACAAACCCTTAGTCACATACAAGCACCATCTTGCCATCAGTTTTATGCAGTCTAACATGATATCTTTGCTTGCTCAATTGTCTGAAAATGAGGCACTGTATAAATCACAGAGCAAAACATTTATGAATACAATTTCTGAATTAAAATAATATTTTTGTCATATCTCTCTAGCAGAGATAACTTTGTTTAAAACATTCACAGTACTTGAAGGTTGTGTTTTTGGCAGCCTATGCAACTTAATGCTTAGCTCTCTGTGTGTGTGTGTGTGTGTGTGTGTGTGTAGAAAGAGCAAAGTCAGGGCATTAAGAGGTTTCTAAACTTCATGTGATCAAATCCAAAATGCTTTTTAAAGAACAGAATATTAGGAAGGATAGCATAGAAGAAATGAGGGCTGCAGCCAACTGAAAAGAAAGGTTAGATGTTATCTGATATGCTGATGTTTTCCTTTGTATCCCTAACCTTTCTCATTTAAAATGTGATATGTCAGATAAAGTGCTTGAATGCATAATCCTCTGTTTTCTTTGTCCTCTATGCTACAAGCTCATGCTTTGTGGAACGCTGTTAAATTAGTGTTCTGGTCTTTGTCTGACAAGGTTTGTTTCATTTTAATCAGATTGCCTTTCAGTTTAGTGTGTAATGCTTGGCATGCTGTGTACAAACCTTGCATACGATAATCTTTGTTTTTTCCTTTAGCTTCTTTTCCTGGTCTAGACCTACAGACTGTTGTGTGACCCATGCTTTGTGTCTGATCACAAACTTGGGGATATAATCCTCCATTGTGATCACAAATAAACAAATGTGTACTTAAAGAAAAAATATGGAACTTTCAGTAAACAGCTAGGTCCTCACACCTTGTCTGCTAACTTACAGTTCAGGTTGCGACACACTATGTGTCTTCAGTCAGCAGCTAGGTCCCCACACTCTGTCTGCCAATTTATGGCCAGGCTGCACTTTAGAAGTGATAGTTGTGCTTGCATCTGTACCTTCGATTAGCAGTGGGACTCCCACACCTCAATCTGCCAACATACAGTACCAGGATAGTTAGGTTGCAAACTTTGCCTACCCCAACACTGTTTTCTGTGGTTTCTGAATGACATGCCATTCTGTGGTGTCAGTGTAAATTTGTGAGATTCCTATGCCAAACCCTTATCATGAATTTGTTCTTAGTGAGTAATGATGTCTCAGAGACACAGTTACAGCGTAAACATTTTTTTTATAGCTATGCCAAATACAGGAGAAGTATACATACCATCCTGCAGTCTGGGCTGTACTCAGCTGAGACCCCAAAATGATCCTGTATTTATACAGCATTTCATGACTTGGGCTATTATTTCAGTTTCCCAGGAACACGCTGGGTTTCATACAAGTAGAAGTGCTATAGATCATATTGAATCAGAGTCTGATGAATGTGTTAAGAACTGATTAGGATATTGGTGTGCTTTAGAACCTAAACATTATGATCATAAACAGGACAGCGCATAAGGCTTGTATGGTTCTGTATTAGCAGTTTCAATAACAACGTCACATCCCACATCAGCACCATCTTATCGCTAGATCACAGCACAGCTTATCTAAACAGGGGAAGTTTGTTTACATTGTTCAAACCTGATGAAAAAAATGGAAATGGCAACAGTCAAGGTAAAGAGTGTCACAAACTCACTCAGCCAGTCAGCCCTCTACTCCCAAAGTGCCAACCTCTGAGTATATGATTTTTGGACAGTGAACAGAACAAGGTAACCTTCTTGTCTGTTTTGTGGGTTCAAGTCACCTTAGTCTCAAGCTCTGGAGGGATTCAAACTGATAACCTCTTGTTAGCTTACCCAATTATCAGGCTCAGGTAATTCTGTCTCCGGGGGGCCAGATATCTTTGCCTACAGGCACCCAACCAGATCTTTCAAATAAACCCTTAAAACTCTATGCAAGACTTTAGAGAACTCTGTCCATTCCCCAGTTTGGTATATGATAAGCTCATACACAGTGTTACTTATAACCTTTAAAAGCTCCCCTTAAAATAAAAAGAAATGTCAAGGCACTCCAGACAGCTGCTGTTGTAAAAATATCTCTTTACTTTAAAATATCAAGACAGAACAATAAATACAGAACAAATATATATCCCAACACATACAGCCTTAAAACAAACAGGTAAAAGTGCAGTTCCTACAATTAATAACTTCAGACTAATCCTGTCTAAGGTCATTACTTTAGTGCTTTGATGGTCTCTCTTCTCTCAGCCAGAAATATTGTCTTGTGTGTCTCTGTCAAGGTTCTCTGAGCAATTAAACACAGTTCTGAGCCGGCCTTCTCTGAGGTCACCAAACTCCACCTTGGTGTAACAAAAAGCTACTTTTTATATAACACAGGATGTCTAAATAAAATATTAAAAAAAACATAATAGGTGACCTCGCTGACTTTCCTTTCCTCAGGTTAACCAGACAAAACTGATTTGTGCTGTGCTACACATACATCTTAAATGTTTCTTTGATCTAAGTCACTGTATTCAAAGCAAAAGTGTATTTGCCTCTTTAATCCCATCTGGGCCTTGGAATCTAATACCCAATGCTGCACTTTTCATCCTCTCGCCACCCTTCCTACATTCCTACATTTCTTCTCCCCCCCTCCCCTCTTCCCTCTCCCTATGACTCTGGCACTTCTTATCTGTTGTCTATTTTCTCTGACAAATGCCGCTGGCTGCCTTGTTACAATGCTACCCTTGAACTGTATTAATCTGTACTCCGTTTGCAATGTCCACATTGTTGTAATGTCTGTCTTGATGTTCCCCATAATTTTTATTTCTCTGATGTGGAACCTTTGTAAAAGAGTCATGGCTCAAAGGTATTTGTAATCCTAGACTTGATAAATAAATAAATAAATCTACACCTCAAAGGTCTCTCTGATGTAATTCAAGGGTTCCCCGGGAATGTATTATTTATTTATTTTATTTTTATTTTTTATTTCATTTTTGTTGATCAGGTAAGTGCACTAGACAAATCCTGCCTATTTTCAGGCACGATCTGGGGGGGGAGGGGGATACAGATGAATGCCAACTGACCTTGAACCAGATTAAGCCTTCCAAATTCATCTGGGTCCTGTTTGGTCCAGCCATCAACCTCTTTGATGAAATGAGCTGGTTTCTGGAAGGTTATTCATAACCCATGCATGCTCTTTCCATATGACACCTAGAGCAAAATCAAAGGATTCCCCTGGGGATGCCATGAATGGCTAATTTCATTTCCTGGGATCAAAGCAAATTTAACATGCTAATTGAACCTCAGATCTCTGCAGTTTAAATACCTCCTGTCCTTCAAACTTATCCTTGGAGGTTTTTGGATGTGTCAGTTCAGCAAGACTGTGGGTCTTCTGACTGCCCTTCCCATCACATATTTTATATGTAATAAAAAAAAACTAGATACAGCACTCAGAGCTGGCTGTCTACGTCACAAAGAGTACTATATCCTAAAATGTCTGCTCCTAATCTAACTCATTAAAATTTCAGATTGTTGAAATAGCTGCCACACACAAAAAAAGGGTTTAGGTATCCTTTTATAAAAATAAATCAATAATATTACCTATAAATACTATATAATTGATGACTTGTGAATTATTGAAAGATATTAAAATAGAAAATCAAACAAAGCACTTGGGCCTAATATTAATGAATGATCTACAAAAAAAACTGTTGAGGTAAATATGATATAATCACAAAATAATTTACCAAATTTTTTGAACAAATGGCAGAATCTCTCACGCTCTATCTGGGGGTGTATTGAAACTCTTAAAATGATGCATTACCTCATCTTCTATATCAATATCACGCATTAGTTGGTTCTACCTCATTTGATTTCATTAAACAAGTGTAGAAACATCTTTAGAACATTTTTGTGAAGAGGGGGCAGCCATGAATTGTGTTGCAGATTGTGGTTGGGATATTCAAAAGGGTTGCGCATGAATTCAGCACTGTTGCACCATGCACAACCCACTGGTGTGCCCGGCACAATATTCAAAAGAGGAAAGTCGCCAGCACAAATCCCAATGCACGGGGTGCATCAGTATGTATCGCGCCAAGTTGGGGGGGCCATGATACCCGCGACATCCCGATATTCAGCCCGAGATGTGCTTGAGCTTCCATGCAGGTGCACCCTACTTGCGCCGAACACAGTTGAGCGAGAAAAAAAAGGAGAAACAGCTGGCCACCCACAGGTGAGCTGCCATATTGCAGGGTGCAACACGGCAGCTGCCAGCTATGAGTGGCCACCCAAACTCTGGCGGCACGGTCCATCGTGGTAGCACCCCCCCATGCCCGATCGTGGACATAAGTATTACAATAGACAGTCCAATATCCCTGGTGGTCCAGTGGACTGCTTCCAACCTGATCCTAGGCATAAGTATTAAAATAAAACTTTCCAAAGCATTCCTGGTGGTCCAGTGGACCAAATCCTGCCTGATTGCGGGCATGAGTACAATAAAAGAAATCCCCAGATCTCTGGTGGTCGAGCGGTACCTCCCTCCCCACCTGCCCGCTGAGCTCTGCCACCCTGCTCCCCCGGTCAGTGGCGGGCAGCAGCTCCCCACCCACAAGCCACCCAGCCGCACGCCGACTGACTGCGTACAGTGGGGCTGTACACCCTGGTCCACTAGGTGGAAGCGGTATGGAATGAACCGTGCTGTATTACACAGTCTAGATATGTGAATAGATCCATTATGGTACAGTCTGCTCGCCCAGTGGCCCACGCTGTGTACCAATGGGCGTTCAGCCCTACTATACACAGTCAGTTGGTGAGTGGCTGGGCGGCTTGCGCGTGGAGAGCTGCCACCCGCCACTGACCAGGGGGGAGTGGGGTGGCAGGCCTCAGCGGTCGGGTGGGGAGGGGGGTACTGCTCAACCACCAGGGATCTAGGGATCTCTTTATTGTACTCATGCCTGTGATCGGGCAGGAATTGGTCCACTGGACCACCAGGGATGCTTTGGAATATGTTATTTTACTACATATGCCCGCGATTGGGCAGGATTCGGTCCACTGGACCACCAGGGATGCTTTGGAAAGTGTTATTTTACTACATGTGCCCATGATCAGGCAGGATTTGGTCCACTGGACCACCAGGGATGCTTTGGAAAATGTTATTTTACTATGTATGCCTATGATCGGGCAGGATTTGGTCCACTGGACCACCAGGAATGCTTTGGAAAGTGTTATTGTCATATTTATGCCTGCGATCGGGCTGGACGTGGTCCACTGGACCACCAGGGATATTGGACTGTCTATTTTAATACTTATGCCTGCGATCGGGCATTGGGGCACGTTGCTGCGCTGTGCAGGGGGCATCGGTCCCCGACAGCTGCAGCCTGGCAGGGCACCAGGCGCCAGTCACCGGGGATCAGCACACCTGCATGCAAATGGAGCCATAATGACATGCAAATGGCCCCATTTGCACCTTGCATGTATTATGGCCCCATTTGCATGTGCACTGTTGAATATCATGGTTGATACACCTAGTGCAATGGCACTTGTGCTAGCGCATCCCCTTGCTCCTCTCTGGCCACTTGCACTGGTGCAGTGCCACTGTGCCATGTGCTATGTGGGTGGCCACGGAGTGATATTCAATGGTGCTGTGCCATGGTGCTGCACCACTGAATATCACCTTGTCAGCGCCCTGGCACTTCCCAGTAGCGCTGCACCCAGGCTTGCACCATAGCCTGGCGCAGTCTGAATATTCCACCCTGTATGTATAACTAGAGCTCATGGAGGATTAAGATGCCAAACCTTTGTAATTATTATTGTGCTTCCAAACTATCTACAGTATGGGAATGGGTAATGAATAAAGAGATGAAAAATATATTGATTTAATAAATACTTTCATTGAAAAAATTGGATTACATTTTTCTTTGGAATATTTATTACTTCCCAAAAGCCAGTAAAAATCTTAAACATAATTTTTTTTTAAAAAAGATACTGAACCTGCAAATTCAAGATTTGCATAAAAATAATAGTCATCATACTTTGTTTTCTGTTCACCTTTCAACATGTGGCACAAGTACCACATTACGTACACAGGAAAAGAACGTCCTAGAAAAACTAAAAGCAGTAGGTATCCTAAAATGGAAACACTTAGTGGTAGAAAAACACATTTAGCCCTTGCATAATTTAATACAAAGGAGTAAGCGTCTGTCTTTAAAATGGTGGGAATAAAATTAAATACCAATATTATAGGTTTACTGGCCTCCTACCAGACAGAACTGACACTGATTGGAAAGATCTTCTTTTTATGGAAAATGAATTGCTGAAGCATTGTTCTACAAACATTTTAAGTAAAAGTATATAGCGTTAACTGAGAAGTATAAATATAAGATCCATATTACATCTAAATGGGAAAAAGAAGTAGGTGTTTCCATTTCAGGTTACAGTTGTCGTGTGAAGGGAAAGGTGCTGACAAAAGATATTATTAAGCTGAGAACAAATCAGCTCTATACAAAATTATTTAATGAGCTTACTGTACCCCAAATCAACTTTGCAAAATTAGCATAAAACGGTATAAAACAAGATCCAACATGCTGGCATGGATGTGGCAGGATTGGTACTCTATATCCTCTGCTATGAGACTATCCTGTATACAACTATGGTGGAAAAAAAGCAATAATGATATTTTAAAAATCCTTGCCATGGAAATACCATTTAGCTTCAATACTCTTTTATTTAATGATTATTCTTCATTAAAGTTAACAGGCGAACATGAAACTGTTTTAGCCATTGCCTCCATGAGCACCAAGCAACTACTTTTAGAACATTTGAACACTCCCACTTTACATATGTTTTCAATGCAAAAATGGCAATCTAATTTGGTACAATATTTTAAAACAGAAAAGTTATTACATAATTTTAATGAATCATATGACACTATATTAACTTGATGGAATAAATGTCAACAAATGTTACTCCAATATTGCACTTAGATTGAGGTATAAGAAAATGCTGTTTTTTTTCTCTTTTTTCTTTTTAGACATGTGACATTCTTTTTTATGTAAGACTATATAAATTTATTATGCAGCAGATATCAAATATGTTACTCTTTTTCTAATTTTTATATCCATATGTATAAATTAGATAAGCAAGTATTTGCTACATGTGGTGGCAAAATGATTTTTCCATGTACATGCATCTATTATTGATAAGCATTGATTATAGCTTGTCAATGATCTACTATATAAAAAATAATAAACAGTATTATGGGGGGGAGGGAGGTTAAAAAGAGCATTCTGTGCAGTCAAACAACAGACACTGGTCCTGAATTTAAAAAGAAGTATATTTCCAAATCAAAAATCATTATCTTTAGGGGGAAAAGAGAAAGTAGAAAATGTATGGCAATCACAGGATCGCAATATTGAAGTCACAGAAGAGCAAAAGTATTTAGGGATTTATTTTTCATGCTCTGCTAACTGGAAAATTAGTGCTTAAAAATCAAGGAAAATGCTTTATGTTCTTGTAAAGGAATACAGTACATAGATGTGTCCATTTTTGCTAATTATTTCTTTATAGTCGTAAAACAAATCGAGGCAAACTATAAATCCACAGATAATATGTTCTAGTGAAGTGTAGAGTTTGGATAAAAATGCCAACCTGATAGAATCTTTGCAGACCCCATTTTATACAGATCTTGGCACTCCCCTGTCTTATATCTGTCTGGCAGAAAGAATTATCCCTCTGGAAGTAAGAGGGGTGATGACAGCAATAAGCTATTGTAATACAGATGTCATTGGAATGTTTACCATTTAAAGCTTGGCAGGAATTTACAAAGTTATGTGGTGAGCAGTCTTGGTTCTATATCCTTAACTGTGGAATGCAATTATTGGGTCAACCAATTTTGTGGGAACAGTACATGTTTTCTCATCCATTACTTTATATAAGTGAAGTAAATCAACGATTGAAAGATGCACATTACCAAAAACTGATTTCTAAATTATCTGGTGTACATGGGACAAGTACGTATAGGAATAACATTGGGTTGGGGGAAAATAGTTTCCTCTTGACCTTCTGAGAAAAGGCACAATATAGATATGCTCTATGTAGATTTTGAATGGGGGTACTGGAAAAGGGAAACCTTTTGTTTGGTAGAGGACATACAAACAGGGGTAACCAGGAATGTAAATGTATTGAGTATAAAGAATTATCTGTCAGAAAACCTAGTTTTTCAATGCCCATTATTGATCAATGAAAGAAATACTTTGTTATGCCTACTCATTACCATCAGTTATGAAAGAGAAAAAACAATCAAGAGAATTAGAATTGACAGTGTTTGAGAATCTTAAAAATTGCACATTTTTTGTAGCCTTTTTTGCTTAAAAAGCATTAATGAAACTGAAACCATTCTGGATAGATTTTTCTGCTTTGCCTACTAATTTGTAAGTTTTCTTGGAAGGTATCAAGTGATACGTAAGCAATAAGACATGACAGGGTGTGCGTTAGACAGTTCTAATGTATGGCTAGGGGGCATAGTATGGCATGTGGCCGCAGGCCGAGTGCATTCAGTTCCCCTAACGGTGCATTACAACTGTCTAATGCACATCCCCAGAGTGGCTTGTTGCACTTATAAAGTGGGTCTGTGTATTCTACATGGGGTTTGTAGTTTTAGCCATGTGTTAGACACTTCTAATGCATGGCTAACCAACAATCAGATTGCTTGCAATCCTTTGCCCATTTTATAATATATAATGTTGCATGTATTGCATTCATACTGTTATAAATAATTTTTAACTTTTGCATGCCACAAACATGTTTTATTGTATAGTCCTGATAATAATAAAATGGAACTGAAATGAACTTATACTGCAGGCATGGACAGCCTCCCACTACAAAATGGACAAACACTACCATGGGCAAACCAGATTTATAGGTGACTGAAGAAAACAACCCACATCTTGTAAATAAATTGACTAGAAAAAAATGGTGTGAGAGGTTTCCTAATACCAAAGACAAAGACATCATACAGTGAAAGGACAGTTGTGTATACTGTCCCAAACACTCAGAATTATGTTGCACAGATCTTAAAACTGTCCTCCATGCCTCATGTCTTCTAGCACCTTTAGTACTTCAATGAAATGCAATTTAGCATGTAGGTGCAACTGTTTAACTTGTCTCCTGATCAGATTATCTATATTAACTGACCAAGTTTTGCAAGGTAAGCATGTTGTACTGCTGTATTGGTTTATTATGTAGGGAAATTATGTCAGGGTGATTCTGGAGTACCCTACATTGAAAGGAGTCACATTTTTTTTGAATGCTGCAAATGTTAAGAGAGGTGATGCGCAGGCCATTTCCTGGAGATGGGTGGGATGTTGTGTTGTTTTGTGGGCCTGGGTTAGGGTGGACATTGCCAGTCAGAAGAAGGAGAAGGATGAGTAGTCTGAGGCAGTAACTGTTGGTCCGGGTAGTAGGTCTTATGCCTTTATGTTTCTTGTGACCGATGGTGGGTATTGGAAGTTTCAGAGTAATCGGGGCAGACAGGGGGAGTAAGTTGTGAGACTAGGGGATTTGCAGGACGGTGGCTGTGGAGAGTGAAGGTTGGTCAGGGAGGGTGGGGCACCAGTGTGTGCCTTGCCTTGGAAGATGATAACCCGGGATGGGGATGGCAGTGTCAGTGTATATTGTGGGGGGGCCGGGCTGGGGGTGCCCGGCTGCTTGTTGACAGAGGGCTTTGTTCTTGCACCTCAACAAGTCATAGTGAGTGGTAGGTGAGAGTGCCTGATGGAGTTGCAGAAGGAGAGTGATGAGGGTAAGTGGGAGCATGGTAGGGGAGAGTTTGGACTAAGTGACAGGACTGGAGAGAAAGAAAAGCAAGAAGGAGTAAGGGGACCTCTAGTGGAGGGAAAGGAAAACAGGAGGGAAGTGACTGCACTGATGATAGAACAGAGGGAAAAGTAAGGGGACCTCTAGTGGTGGGCGAGGATAAGCTGCAGATGGAAAAGTGGGCTGATAGGTTATTTCATGACCATGTGATCAGAAATCAGCCTATATATCCGAGTGCCGACCAAGGGTGGTGGTGGGGGCGGTGGGGAGCTGAACGCATAGCGTTCAGCGGAGCAAAGCCAAAGCCAGCGGTCCACTCCAGCAATGGTCGTGATTCCGTATTTGTAGGGAAAGAACATTTACTTTTTTGTACATATTTTGAGGGGGGTTCATTTTTAGCACCCAGTTAACTTTTTTAGTGATAGTAAAGGCAATGGGCATGTTTTCAATGGCAACTGGGAATGTTTTGCAAAAAGCATTGATAAATTAGTGTGTTGTGTCCTGACTCCAGCACTTTTTTTTAATCTGTGGAAGCAGTCTGACGTTGCACAGCTCCTGACCAATCAGAATGTAGAAATGCCCCCTACCAATTTCATGAATAGGGGATATCAGTGGGGTTATAAATAGGACAAAACATGAGACTCTAGTATGTAAGCTTTTTATTTTCCTCTGGAATGTTGGCAACTATGACCTCTTGGCATGGGTGGTGCAGCCACAAATACAAGGGGGCATTGCTGCCTACGTGGAAAAGGAAAATAAAAAGATTACACACTAGAATTCCATGCATGCCCTGTTTATACCATTGGGTCCAATTCTTGTGACACACCTGCAGGGATGATGACAACCCTGTAGGGAGATAAAAAATGTATCATCCCCGTGGGGCCCTAATAACATGCTTTTCTGAGTTTATGTATACTCCCCCACCATGGTGTAAATAATAATAATAATAAAACTTTATTTATACTGTGCTTTTCTTAGACTCAAGGTGCCTTACAATATTAACAAATATAATAAATAAAACATAAAATAACAATAATCTGAGCTCCAAAAACAATAATTAGTTAAAATAAATCCTTGACCATAAATAGCTCTTCATGGCCTTTTTAAATTCCTCCACGGTCGCCCACTGACAAAGCAGATGGGGTAGAGAATTCCAAAGGGTTGGAGCAGAATACACAAAAGCACGCGTGCCAGATGATTTCAGAGAAACCCTCGGAATCTCTAGCAACCCCTCGTCTGCCAAGCGGAGAGACTGCTTAGGGCAGGGGGCGCCAGAAGCTCTTTCAAGTAGTCTGGGCCCTGTCCATGTAGGGCTTTGTAAGTCAAAAGACTAACTTTAAAGGTGATCCGCCACTGAATCGGCAGCCAGTGCAGATCGCACAGCACCGGAGAAATATGATAGGTATGAGACATACCTGTCAGTAACCGAGCCGCAGCATTCTGCACCAGCTACAAGTGGCAGATATCAACCCCAGGACGCCCTAGATAAAGGGCATTGCAATAATCAAGGTGTGAAGTCACAAAAGCGTGGACCAAAGTTGGCAGATCGGCAGGCAGAACAAGGTGCCTAATCCTGGTGATGTTCCTAAGATGATAAAAGGAAAGTTTGATAACTGCCGACAGCTGCGCACACAGTGTTAGCTCATTGTCAAAAATCACCCCCAGGTTCCGCACATGCTCAGAGGTAGGGAGCTGGGAACCCCCCAGAAATAAACCTGAGGGTAAACCAGCTCCCATCCCCTCTACTCTACGACCTGGGTCCACCACCATTACCTCCATCTTCTCCGAGCTCAACTTCAGCCAGCTTGAATCCATCCAGCACTGGATTTCAGTGAGGCAGTTATTAAAGACCGAGACAGCTCTATCCTGGTCGGGTGTAAAAGACAGGTAGAGCTGGGTATCATCAGCATAGCTGTGAAACCTCAGCCCATACCTTCTTATAATGTCTCCGAGGGGCAGCATATACACTGCGAACAACATGGGGGATAACACCGAGCCCTGGGGAACCCCACATGGCAGAGAGACTGGGTGGGAAGAATTTATCCCCGACACCACTATCTGAGTTCTGTCAGTAAGGAAAGATTTAAACCAATTGAGGACTGCACCCGACAGGCCACAGATGAACTCCAGTCACACGTGAAGCACCCCATGGTCCACAGTGTCAAAAGCTGATGAGAGATCAAGAAGAACCAAGATAGAATGGTTCTTCTGATCCCTAGCCATCAGGAGATCATTAAGCACCTGAACCAGCGCTGTCTCGGTACTATGCCTCTTTTGAAAACCAGACTAGTGTGGTTCATAGATGTCATGGATGGTTAAGTAGTTTTCCAATTGTGCAGCCACTACTTTCTCAATAATCTTCCCTATAAAGAGAATATTAGAGATCGGCCTTTAGTTGGCAAGGCAGTCAGGGCCCAAGGAAGCTTTCTTCAGGAGGGGTGTCACCACTGCCTCCTTCAGGGAGCTAGGAAACTCACCCATATCCACGGAGCACCAAACTATCCATGCCAGGACTGGGCCAATGATATCAAGACAACCCTTTATCAGGGAGGTCAGGCCTGGGTCCAAACTACAGCATGTAGGGTGCATACTATGGACAGTCCTCATGACATCACTGAACTCAGGCTGACCGAAGGAACTCCAGGAAAGACCAAGGTCTGTGACCAAATGATGATCAATAACTTCTCCCATAAAGGGCGCTGGCTGGAGTGCTGCCCTGATGTCAGCCACCTTATCTGCAAAGAAGTGAGCAAACTCATCACACTCCACTTGTGGAAAGGCTTTCCAAACCTGAAGACAGGCTGGGTTGCACAGTCTGTCAACAGTTCGAAAAAGCTGAGCTGGTTGGTTCTGAACAGCAGCAATCTCCCCGGACAGGAACTCTGCCTTCTTACTAGAGATTGCAGGTTGATAGAGTTGATAATGTTCCATCAATCTAAGATGGTCGGCATCAAGGACAGTTCTCCGCCAGCACCGTTCTAATCTTCGTCCTTGTCACCGCATCTTCCTCAAAGTCCCATCAAACTATGGAGACCGAGGTCAAAGGGAGAGAGGACGAACACGAACCAGAGCAATAAGATCGAGAGCCGAGGAGATGGCCCTATTATAGGCCAGCACCAAGGCATCGGGATCACTGCTCACTCCAGATAACTCCGATAGGTCAAGTAGCACTGCTAGGCCTATAGAGCTAACATCTCGCAAAGAACGGTACCTAACCATCTCCACAGGGACAGGCTTACAAGGGGGGGTGCAAAAACTGAACCTCACCATGTAGTCATCGGACCAACCGACAGGTTCCACCCCCACGTCGGAGGCCTCAATCCCCACGAAGAAAACTAAGTCCAGGGAGTGACCGCTCTTGTGAGTGGCAGCAGTAATCACTTGTGTAAGGCCCAAAGATGTCATTAATTGGAGGAACTGTTGTCCAAACTGCAAGAGCTCAAATAGGGGATATGACATATGCTGACTTAAGATATATTTTTTTTATCTTCATGAGAGAGTATTGATCTGCTGATAACTCATAAGTGGCGAAGCCATGAGTGAGACAACAACAAAAATTCCCTGAAATGAAAATAAGAATATCTTAAGTCAGCTGATGTCATATTCAATTTTTGCAACAGGTGATTAGGTGGCTTGTAATAGTACCATCTAAAAGTTACAAAAGAAAACAGTACAAAAAGTAAACTGTGGCTGGACCAAAGGTCCTTTAGTATGATGATCAAAAGAATAAATGGAATTTCACATGTGAGAATGAATTTCTGAGCATGCTCAGTGTGGCTAAAGTGAGTAAGATAAATTTCTGAACATGCTCAGTTACCAACTTCATTTATCTTGCTTATACTGGGTCAAGATAACACTTTGTAGGGCTGTGCTGGCCCCACTCCACACCGGTCCTGACTGTGAGTAGAGATTGAGGTGGGGGGGTGGTAATCAGTTGAGGGACCACTAAACTACCAGTGATTTACCTTTAAAGGGCAGGAAGGGTAATCAGGGGCTGGGGAGTACCACTAAACCACCAGGGATGTACATATCTCTTAATGGATGGGTGACTGGTGGGTGAGAGGACCCTTAAACCACCAGGGATGTAAATATCTCTTGATGGATGGGTGATCAGGGGTACCACTAAACCACTAGGGATGTACATTTCTCTTACCGAATGGATGATTAAGGGGGAACCAATAAACCACCAGGGATATACATAGCTCTTAATGGATAGGTGATCTAGGGTGGAGGGACCATTAAACCACCAGGGATGTGCATATATCTTAACAGATGAGTGTTCGGCGGTAAGGGGAATGCATGTGACATAGGTGTGGGTGGCTGCAGCACAGATGCCTACCTTCGGGTGGGTGGGGGTTCGGCATAGTGGACAGATAAGACATTGTTTTCAGTGGTGGTAAACAGGGCCACTCTGAGGGCTGTTTAATGCAGCTGAAAACTTTTGAATTTACTGCTGTGTTGGTATGCACGAGTGTTCTCCTCATGTGAATAGGTGCAATGATATGGGTAGTGTCTTGGCGCTACTAGGTTTTGGCAGCTCTCTTTCTCTCTCTCTGAATATGGCCCTGCCTGGAGCACCAGTGCAAATGCAGGTTAGCACCTGTACTAACCACGTTCACGCCAGCACTAACCTTTGAATATGAGGCCGAATAAGCAAATCATTATCACTTATTGTTAGCACTTCAAGCTAGATTCCTGGCTAACTTCATTGCTCTGGAGTGAGGTGCTGCAAAAGCACTCAGTCAACATCAGTGGAGGCAGTAACAGAGCCTACAGGGCTGTGATATGGAAGTCCTCAGGATGCTCAGAAAGCAGACCAGTATGTTATAATGGGGAAGGGGCTATCATGGTGGCAAACACATCTGAATGGAAGAAACAGAGGTGCTGCCATAAAGCAGTAAAACAATTAATGTGACCTCCTTTCTTGAATTTCCTGGGACAGTCATGAAGTTCCCTCTGTTGTTCTGAATTTTACTGGTCACAAGAGAACTGCTATATGGACTTCTAATACAGGTAATTAATTTTGAGGTGCTACCAAGCATGTAAACTTATTTGCATTAAAATGTGTAACACTGGCCTTTAAAATGAAGAGCAAATGGCCTGAACTTACAGCACATGTTTATTTTAAAGAATAATAAGTTTAAGAATAGCAGGTACATATAATTGGTATACCAACACTACCTCGACAACTTTGCCATGACCGAAACTACAGCAACAGCAGTGCCAGGTCACTGTAGTGTCGGCGCAGGACCCTGGCACCTTGGAGTTGATTATCTAAGTAGCAGGGGGTGCGTGGGGGGGCAGAGTCCCCCCCCCCGTATGGAGGGTTGGGGGGGGGCAAAGCTCCCCGAAGAAAACAAAATTTGATGTGACTCCTTTATGCTGACCGCAAATACGTCAACATAAAGGAGTCGCTGTAACGTCGGTCAGCAACGAAATTGTCAACCGACTGCCATAGATCCCGTATATTTAGTGCTAAGGAATGTTTCTATCAAGTTAGTTTATGTTGTTAGTTGTTTGTATGTCCAGAAATGGCTTTAACATTATGAGGAATGTCAGAAAATCTGTCAGAGCAAGGGATTAATTGGGGTGTAAAATTCTTAGTGCTATGCAAAATTCATAGTAGTTGGGAGCTATGTTACCAAGACAAATTTCAGGACTTGTTCTGAATTGCAGGGAATGTCTTGAATTTAGTAAAGGTGGATCCCCGAAATGAAATGGACTAAATTTTCAACCAGAAATAAAAGGTGAGTGTTTAAAACAACATGGAAACAGTAGCCACACTACCATTCAAGGGTTGAAGAAACAGAGGGGGATAATTTTATAGAAACATAGAATTTGCCTGCAGATAAGAACCACCAGGCCCATCCAGTCTGCCCCTAAGCCTGATACCTGATTTCGGCCTCTGACCCTATCTGGTTTGTGGCTTCCCTCCCTCCACCCCACCTCTAAGGTTCCCTTATGCTTGTCCCAAGCATGTTTAAATCCCTCCACAGTGCTTGTTCCCACCACGTCCTGAGGTAAACTATTCCATGTGTCCAGCACCCTCTCTGTAAAGAAAAACTTTCTCCCTCTTAACCCCCCCCTCTCCAATTTCGTAGCATGCCCTCTCGTTCTTGTGCTCCTTCTGTACTGGAAGATGTCTACCCCTTGTACCTTGTTAATGTACTTGAGGTACTTGAATGTTACTATCATGTCTCCCCTCTCCCTCCTCTCCTCCAGTGTGTATATATTGAGGTCCTTCAACCTCTTTTCATAGGTCTTGTGTTGCAAGCCCTGCACCATCTGTGTCACCCTTCTCTGGACCACCTCCACTGTGTCAATGTCCTTACAAAGATGCGACCTCCAGAACTACATACACTACTCTAGGTGAGGTCTACAGTTGTGGGATTCAAACCCAAGCCTGCTGAATCCCCAGGTTCACAAGTCTGTGGTCTAACCTCTAGACTATACTTCTAACCTTTTTTTCAGAATTTGCTGGTGGATAAGGACCTCTTGGCCTACCTAGTCTGCCTATTTTGGCCTGCCAATAGTATCACCGCAGATCCAACTTGATCTCTGGCCTATTCACCCCCTTTCCTTTTCGTTAAGATTCCCTTATGCCTATCCCATGCTTTCTCGAACGTGTCGCCACCACTGTTTTCACCCCCATCACCTCCACTGTAATAATTTTCCAGGAATCCACCATTCTTTCTGTGAAGAAGTACTTCCTCACATCTCTCCTGAATGAATCTACCTGCTCCAGCTCCTTATCATGACCCCTTTGTCTTTAAGCACCTTTTTTTCTGAAAAATACTTCTCTCTTGTATCAAAAGGAGAATAAAAATGGGGATAGTTATTTTGGAATTGGGGGAGACTCAGAAACCCTGTTATTCTGAAAACAAGTTGCCCTCAGTTTGTCAATTTTTTTTTTATGTTGACTGTGGTCAGGGCTGGATTAACAAGTTATAGTGCCCTGGAAAATTGGAATTGTGTGGCCCCCTATGACTTAACCAATATGCTGGAGTTTCGGGGGTCCATGTAGGCCTCCGAAAGCTGATCGGTTTTCGATGTCTTAAAATGCATTTGGAGTGGTTTCCAGCTATTCTGTATGCCATTCTTGGATGGAAATACTAGTTTAATATTGGATGACTGGAATACATTCCCTCAGAGTGCCAGCACTAAAGTACGACCACACATTACTGGCCTCTCCACACCAACATCCCACTACCTGATCAGACAGTAGCCTGCCCTGTGGCTGTGAGCAATCCTGACCCCCAAAGCCTCCAACCTGGGAGTGGATGCAGACCTGTAGAGTTTGGGATGGATAAATGGAAGTGAATGAACGAAAGTGATTTGGAAGTTACAGTCATAGATGAAGGCAGTATGAGTGACCAGGAAAAGAAAACATTTAAGGAATTAGTTACTATAATGTGATACACACAAGACCAAATAGAACACTAGAAGTTATAATAAAAAAATATGTGTTTATTAGACACAACTACACACTTACACTTCTAGCATTATTAAATGTTCTGCACACAACTAGACGCTTACATTTCTAGTATTATTAAATTTTCTAGACACAACTAGACACACTTCTAGCAGTATTACATTTTCTAGACACAACTACACACTTACACTTCTAGCATTATTAAATTTTCTAGACACTTACACTTCTTGCATTTTTACATTTTCTAGACACAACTACACACTATTTTCTAGACACATCACCACCACCAAACCCCAGTTTAAAATTGTCATTGCAACAAGCTTCTGAACCATTTGTAACACTTTGAGAGAACACAGTACATGTTTAGATTTTGCTGCTGTATTGATAGGGACCATATCAAATGGTAGCAGCATATAATTTTTCCTGTACTATAGATGCTCCCTCCTGCTTTTCAGTGCTGCAAAGTCATCAATAAGATTATTAAAATTCAACTGCTAAACAAAGTCACCCTCAATGGACATTAGTGTAAATGCATTTAGTCTTTGCTGCCCCATGGTCGCTCTCAGTCCGTTTTTAATCAGAGCAAGTTTGGAAAAAGAGCGCTCACCTTCAAAGTTTGTGACAGGGAGAGTCAGGTAGATTCTAAGAGCAATATCCACATTGGGAAAACTTGCCTGTAGGCGATTTGATCTTAAAAGTTTGCATAGATGGATCAGAGACATGTCCTTCTTTTCTTTTACGAATTCACAGAACTGGACACATTCATTGACAAATTCTGACTCCAAGTCCACAGAGTACTTTGCTTGTAGATTTGCTGTGGCATCACGAATATCATGTTACATAGAAACATAGAAGTTGATGGCAGATAAGGACCACAAGGCTCATCCAGTTTGCCCATTTCTTTTTCTACCTTATGAATTTGCCATAGGCCTTTGCTCTGCCAATGGCCTATCTATTCATACTCGTCTGTATTGCTCCCTTATGCCTATCCCATGCCTGTCTGAAACCCTGCACTGTATTCATATCCACCACTTCTTGAGGTAGGCCATTCCATGCATCCACCGCCCATTCTGTGAAAAAGAACTTCCTCTCATTACTCCTTAATCGGCCTTCCTCTAATCTCATGCTGTGTCCTCTTGTCCTGATATTTTTCTTATATTGAAACATGTTAGACTCTTTCACCTTGTTAATGCCCTTAAGGTGCTTGAATGTTTCAATCATATCACCTCTCTCCCTCCTTTGATCTAGAGTATACATATTGAATTCTGTTAATCTGTCCTCATATGTTTTCTGATGCAGTCCCTGCACCATTTTGGTTGCCCTTCTCTGGACTGCCTCAATTTGGTTATTGTCCTTGTGAAGGTGTGGCCTTCAGTACTACACACAGTACTCCAAATGGGGCCTAACCAGTGTCTTGTAAAGCGGGATTATTACCTCCCTCTTCCAACTTGTGATACCCCTACTAATACACCCCAACATCCCCCTAGCCTTACTTACTGCTTCAGTGGTCTGCTTGGATGATTTCAGGTCATCAGTGATGATGATGCCCAAGTCTCTTTCTTCCCTTGTGACTGCCAGCAACTTCCCTCCCAGCCTATAGGTAGCTTCAGGGTTTCTCTTCACTATGTGTATGATCTTGCACTTCTTTGCATTAAACCCCAGTTGCCACTTTTCCGACCATTTTTCTAGTTTATCCAAATCTTTTCTCATTCTGCCCACCCCATCTGGATTATCTACTCTGTTGCAGATCTTGGTGTCATCTGCAAACAGACAAACCTTACCCTCAGGTCCATCTGCAATGTCACTGATGAAGATATTGAAGAGGACTGACCCCAGGACTGATCCCTGAGGTACCCCACTTGTGACTTGCCTCTCTTCTGACTGTATACCGTTTACCACCACTCTCTGTTTTCTGCCTATCAACCAGTTTGCCACCCAGTTGACCAACTTCTGACCCACCCTGAGCCTACCCAGATTATTAGTCAATCTTCTATGTGGAACAGTATAGAAAGCTTTGCTGAAGTCAAGGTAGGTGACATCAACTGCTTCCCCTTGGTCCACCATTCTGGTTACCCAGTCAAAGAAATCTATGAGATTAGTTTGACAGGACCTTCCTTTGTAAACCTATGCTGTCTTGGATCCTGTGCACCTATGGATTCCAGGTGTTGCACTATCCTTTCCTTAAGGAGTGCCTCCATAATCTTGCCCACTACTGAGATAAGACTGACTGGTCTGTAGTTCCCTGCCTCCTCCCTGCTACCACTTTTGTGGAGCAGGATACATGAGCCCTTCTCCAGACTTCTGGAACCTCTCCTGTTCTCAGAAACTCACTAAACAGTTCTGATAATGGCTCTGCTAGTTCCACCCTTAGCTCCTTTAGTACCCTGGGCTGAATGCCATCAGGTCCCATTGCTTTGTCCAACTGAGCTTATTGAGCTCTTGTAGGACCCTTTCTTTTGTGAAGGGACTAGTGCACACCTCCCCCCCCCCATGTCCATGGTGCTGAGCTGTGGGCCCTGCTCTACCTTCTCTTCAGTAAATACTGAGCAGAAGTATCTATCTATTTAGGATAGATGCTTTCAAATGGTCCTCCTCCTCACATGCCCCCTTATCCCCTTTGATCTTAGCAATACCCCCTCTGGACTTTCTCCTTTCACTAATGTATCTATAGAAAGTCTTGTCACTTTCTTTTACTGTTTTTGCTTGTGTTTCCTCGGTTTGGGCCAATGTCTGCCTTACTGCCTTCCCTGCTTCCCTTAGGGAAGTTTGGTATGCCTCCCTATCTTCATCCTGCTATATTCCCTTACATTTCCTGAAGGCCAGCATTTTGGGTCTGACTTTTTCTGCTACTGTTTTCGAGAACCAAAGTGGTTTCCTTCTTCTTTCACACTTCCTTTTCTCGCTATCACAATGGGATGTTGTTTCAAGTATTGCATTCTTGATGCTACCCACTTTGCCTGTACCCCCTCGCCTGTATTTCTTTTTGCCAGGGCTAGCTTAACTCTGTTGGCCATCTTATCAAAGTCAGCTCCTCTGAAGTTCCATATTTTAGCCTTGGAATGGGGTGATTTAGTTCTATCGGCCAAATTAAACCATACCATGTGATGGTCACTGTCCCCCAGGTGACCTTCTACCTGGAGATCTGTGATCCTTTCCCTGTCAGTACTAGATCTAGGATAGCCCTGTCTTTTGTGGGTTATTGTACCAGTTGTTTGAGGCCCTCCCCCTGCAGGGAATCCACCATGGGTCTAGTTCTGCCAACTGTTGTAACAACTGATTAAATTTAAAAAGGAATGCAAACAGATTACTTGTTCTGTCATATGCTGACTGGAGATGCTGCAGTTCAGTAACCAGTTTGTTGATTATGACATTGTAGACCTCAACACAAAATTTAATGTGACCTCTCAGCTGTACATCTGGTTCAGTGGAGTCATCAGCTTGTTTTTTTTTCTCTTCTTGATCCAAGATCCCTCAGTCCTTTAGCTTTGTGATATCATGTCTGTTGTGGATTTAGCTTGAAGCTCAAAAGTATCAAAGTGGTCTCGGAATCCAGACACAAAGCATAATAATGAATCTATCAACTTAACTGCATTAGATAGCTCCAGCTCAACTGCCTGAAGTGCTGCACTGGTTGCCTGGAACCTCTGTAAAATAGTGTTCGAAAAGACTGCCATGAATGTAGTCTCCAGCAAGTCCATTTTATTATACAAGGCCTGAGCCTCATTTCTACTTTCAGCCTTCTACTATGGGTCATCTGCTAAACCCTTTAATGAGTTTAAAATATTTTGGTAGTTCAGAACAAGTGTTTTTGTTGCTTGGGCATGACAAGACCATCTTGTGCTAGACAAGTTCTTCAGTGTGTGTATCTTGGTAGCATCCTTTGATTCCATCTCATCTATTATTATTTTCCATCTGGGGTAGAGGAAGAACAAACACATACAGGGCCTGTAGGAAACCAAAGAAGTTGATTGCTTCAGGGCAGCAATCAATGCTATTTGTCCCAACTAAATTGAGTGAATGTGCTGCACAAGGTACCCACTCAGCCAATGGATTAACTTCTAGAATCCTTGCTTGCAGACCCTTGTAGACTCCAAACATAGTGCTGGCATTGTTATATGTCTGTTCTTGACAGTTGGCAATGTCAATATTCATTTCTTCCAAGACAGATTTGACATACTCAAACAGTGATTCTCCTGTATGACTATCAATTGGTAAGAACTGCATAAACCACTCCTGGATTCTGTCCTCAGCAGTGATGTAGCGGACAATAAATTTTAGTTGATCAATGTGGGCTATATCTGGTGTAGAATCCACACTGATTGAAAAGTACTTTGCTTTTTGCACTTCATGGGTGATTGCTAAATGAACTTTAGAGCCCATTAAACCAGAAGGACAAAGGGAGGGATAGTTAGACTGAAGGGGGAGGATGAGAGCAGCGTGGAGGATGACAACAGTAAAGCTGACATATTGAACAGGTATTTCTGCTCAGTCTTTACTAAGGAAGAGGGGGGTAATGGGTCTGAAGGGAGTACAAGGGGTGAGAATGGTGCAGAAATGGACACAAGTCCCTTTACACGAGAAAGGGTCCTGAAGGAACTGGAAGTAATAAGAGTTGACAAAGCAATGGGGCCAGATGGGGTGCACCCAGGGTCCTTAAAGAACTAAGAGGTGGTGGCTGAACCTCTGGCTATCCTGTTCAGCCAATCACTGGAAACAGGGAGGTACCCAAAGACTGAGGACAGCAGATGTAGTCCCCTTATACAAAAGTGGGAACAAAGAGGAAGCAGGGAACTACAGACCTGTCAGCCTCACCTCGGTAGTGGGAAAGATCATGGAAGCACTACTGAAGGAGAGATTGAGTGGAACATCTGGTTGTCAATGGACCACAGGACCCAAGGCAGCATGGTTTCACCAGGGGAGGTCATGTCAGACCAACCTCATTGAATTTTTGACTGGGTGACTAGGGAGGTGGATCAGGGGAGGCAGTGGACATGGCCTATCTGGACTTCAGCAAGGCCTTTGACACTGTGCCACATAGAAGACTATTACACAAACTGGGGAATATGGGTGTGGGCAGGACAGTGTGGTGGGTGGGTAACTGGCTGGGTGTCAGGACACAGAGGGTGGTGGTAAATGGCTGTCACTCCACAGAGGGAAGAGTGACCAGTGGGGTACCACAGGGATCAGTGCTGGGACCGGTCCTATTCAACATCTTCATCAGTGACATTGCACAGGATATAGAAGGCAGAATTTCACTGTTCGCTGATGACACAAAGCTCTGTAACAGATGAGCACACCAGAGGGTGTAGACAGAATGAGAAGGGACCTGCAGAAACTTGAAGAATGGTCAAGGGTTTGGCAGTTGAAATTCAATGCAAAGAGTGCAAGATAATGCATATGGAGCACAGAACCTGGCACAATATATCAGTTGGGGGTGAGGATATAGCATACCAAGCAGGAAAGGGATCTTGGGGTTGTCATCTCTGATGACCTCAAGGAGTAGAAACAGTGTGACAAGGCATCAGGTAAAGCAAATAGAATGCTGGGATGTATAGGCAGGGGCATCACCAGCAGGAAAGGAGGATAATTCCGCTATACAAGACATTAGTGAGCCCCACCTGGAGTACAGTGTACAGTTCTGGAGACCATACCTACGTAAGGACATAGACAGGGTAGAGAAGGTTCAGAGGAGGGCAACAAAGATGGTGCATGGGTTGCATCACAAATCCTATGAAGACAGGTTGAAGGAACTGAACATGTACTCCCTGGAGGAGAGGAGGAGAGGATATGATAGAGACATACAAGTATCTTACAGGGAGGAACAGGGTGCAGGAAAACACTATTTTAAGCGAAAAGATGTTTCAGGACTAGAGGCATGGGATGAAGTTGGAGGAGGGCGATTCAGAAGAAACATGAGAAAAGAATTTCTTCACAGAGCAGGTGGTGGACAGTGAGACACCCTGCCAGAGGAAGTGGTGAAACAATCACGGATTTAAGAATGCATGGGATAGACATAAAGGAATTCTAGAGGTCAGGGGTAAGGGGAAATAGACTTCTAGGAAAACAAACTGAACTTACAAGCTCAAATGGGCAGACTAGGTGGGCCATAGGCCCTTATCTGCCGACACTGTCTATGTATCTATGTAACCAATGAATTCTTCACAAATGGTAGACGATAAATATGAAGGCACCCCTCTGCATGCATTTCAATACTTTGATATATGGTTTGCCCAAAAGGGATCAAACTGGCCCAACAGTTCAAGGATTCCCCGGAAATTTCCATTGTGAGGTGAGTCAAGTAGTTCATCATCACCACGCAGAGCAAAACCTCTTTTGGAAATGAACTTTATAACAGCAACAACCCGCTTTAGCACTTCTCTCCAGTAGCCACTCTCATTTTCCATTTTTGAGTCAATAAGTCCACTTGGCTTTTGTTTGTGTGATCCAAGTAAACATTACATTTCAATGCTGTGCGCTGTTTTCATGTTCTGCAACACGTTCTGTGGCATGTTTCCAATCGCTGAAGCCTTGATCACTGAACATTGGTGAATATGACCTGTCTGTGAATAGATAACATACAAAGCAGAAGACAGAACCAGTGGAAGGGGAATACAGTAGCCAGTCTCTTGTTATGGACTCTCCGTTCTGAAGTTTCCGCGTAAAGATGCTCTTTGATAAGTACCGCTTTGTGCTTTTGTATCTCTGTTCTGAAGCTATGAAGTTTGTGTTTTTGTTCTGGAAGCTGGAAAGCCCCTTTCTTACCCAGTACAATTTCATGCAGTCATTTAGGGGTCCCCAAAAAGCTGGGTCTGTGCCTTTGTAACAGTCTGTCATTGATTGATTATAATTGAAGTGGTTATCCCTCTATACAGACAGTTGGTGAGAACCCATCTGGAGTACTGCATGCAGTTTTGGAGACCTCATCTACGCAAGGACATAGACAGGATGGAAGCAGTCCAGAGGAGGGCAACTAAAATGGTGCAGGGTCTACATCAGAAACCATATGAAGAGACTGAAAGAGCTTAAATGTATACCTTGATGCAAGGAGGACAGGGGTACATGATAGAAACTTTTAACTACCTCAAGGGAATCAACAAAGTCCAGGAGGGTAGCATCTTTCAGAAAAAGAGTTGTGTAGAACAAGGGGCACAATTTAAAGTTAGAGGATGGCTCAGGGGTAATGTGAGGAAATTCTTTTTCACAGAGAGAATGGTGGACACATGGAACCACCTTCCTGGAGAGGTTGTGAGGTCTAGAACAGTGGCGGAATTCAAACATGCATGGGACAGACATAAGGCAATTATAGTGGGGGGTTGCAGGAAGTAGGCTGTTGGTTAACTAGAATCTGCAGCTTATCCAATAGGTAGAGAAATGGGCAGACTGTGTGAGCCAAGTGGTCCTTATCAAGGGTGCAGCTACTGATACTCCAAGTAAGCCATGGCATACCAAGTTTAGTGTTAGGGGAGCAAACAAGCTGGACAGCACTGCTCTGCCCTCTCTAGTCCAGTGTATTTAAATTCCTTTGTCTGGCTTTGCAAGCTTTTTCTTTTCTCTTTCAGCTTTGTTTTAGGGGGAGGCAGAGTGGACCATGGACATTGAAGCTGAAGGTCTCAATTAGGTTTGCATGGTCCACCTGCATAGTAATTTGCTGTGGCATCTGGTAGGGGGCGTTGCAAATCTGGGGCAGTGAGTTTAAATGCCCCAGCAAAGTTAGAAGCCATACTATTCGTTCAATTGTACTGGGAACAAGGGAAGCAGTAGAAAACTGAGGAGCAGCAGATGGAAGAACAGACTCAGAGCCTGCTAAAGGAAAAAAGACCATGTGGAGTAAATCTGCCTACCTATGAGGAAGAGAGAAGAAATATCTGCCATGGTCTTGGACTCGTGGTGCAGTTAGTGGCTTCTACTAGTGGCCAGCAAGTACCACACTAACAGTGCAGACAGACAGCAGGTCTAGTGTGGGAATCTTCTGACTGAAGCCAGAAACCTTGGACTTGATTCATGGGGGGAGCGCTAGGGGTTGCAGGTATGAACAACAGTAGGGGAGGGTCTAGCAGTGTGGCAGGTTGGTGTACAAATCTGAAATGCCTGGCTACACCCCTGGTCCTTATCTGTTGTCAAAGTCTATGTTTCTATTGTGGGATTTTCATTTCTCTCATCATTGCAGTTCGAGATGGAGTATGGCAAACCTTCAGTAGAAGGTGTTGGTGAAGCAGACCTATCTAATTCAGATGTAGAAGCCTCACAAGATTTGGCCATTACTCCGTCTTCCATTGTGATCCCTATACCCAAAAGAGGTCCTAGGGAATCCATTGGTAACTACAGGCCAATCTCACTGCTTTGTGCTCCGGCCAAGATTCAGGAAAGACTAGTATACTGTCAACTCCATGACTACCTTGAGGCAAACTGGCTACTAGCCTCCATGCAACACGGCTTTAGGCAGAAACATGGCACTGATACAGCCCTCATAAAATTCTCAACTGACGTCCTAGGGGCCATGGACAAAGGACTCCCCACAGGAGCTGTTTTTATCATTCTATCCAAAGCCTTCGATGTAGTGGACCATAAACTCCTGCTATCCAAACTGGCCTCCTTCAGCTTGGATCAACATTCACTTACCTGGTTCACCTGCTACCTATCTGGTCACTCCCAGCAGATCAGGTGGAAGACTGCAACCTCAGAACCACTCCCCCTAAGTGAGGGGGTGCCTCAGGGTTTCATCCTGGGCTCCCTCCTCTTCTTGCTATTCATCAATGATCTTAAGTCCCACAGTGGTGGCAGCTTAGTCGTTCAATACGCAGATGATGCAGTTATCTATTGATCCACTAGCACCCCATCTGACCTGGGATCCCATCTCCAAGTTGACTTTGCCAAGCTAGAGTCCTGGCTTACTGAGAATAAGCTGGTTTTAAACACCTCAAAAACCAAGGCAATGCTATTTGGTCAGAGAAACCTAGGCACAGTCCATAGTACCTTGCTCTCTCTGACTTCATCCTCAGGTAGCTGCATCAAGATTGTGAGTTCCCTCAAGTACCTGGAGCTAACCCTGGATCAAGGGTTTACCTTCAAACCTCACTTAGATGAGGTAACCAATGCTATACACCGCAAACTGGGATTGCTGTACCGCCTGAATGACCAGCTCATCCCTGAGTCTAGAATCACCATTGCCAACAGCCTATTCCTTCAAATGCTGACCTTTACTGCCCCAGTTCTTCAGGGGTTGGCTAAACAAGAGATGAGTAGGCTACAAGTTATCTACAACAAAGTAGCTCAGTTTACGTCACAGTCCCTCAAAATACGGCATCATTGTAAAGCCCTTGCGGTCCTACAATGGCCCTCCCTAGATGGTCACCTTCAGTACCCTCTGCTTTGCAATGCACACAAGCTCTTACACCACAATTCCCCTGACAGTCTGGCCAGTCTCCTGGTCCCCAAGTGCTCAGCACGTACCCTATGAACCACTGGGCATAACCTTCTAGTTAAACCCAGAGTTCGGTCCACTGCCGACAGTAAATCCTTTGCCACCACGGCCCCTGCCCTATGGAATAAGCTTTCTCCCCTCCTTCAGAATGCCCCCTCCCTTGAAAAATTCTAGAAGGGACTTTGTGTTCACCTACTAGAAGCTAGTGTCTGCTCCTGTCAATGAGGGGACCAACCCTAGGCCAGTTCCTACTAACCTAGACATGCACTGCTGTATAAAGCATTACCTTCCCTCCTGATTGCTACACTCCTACCCCAGCATATTCCTGTAATTGTCATCCCCTGTAAACTAATATTGGCACACTGTCAGCACTGTTTATCCAAGTATTTACACTCTGTGTATTGCACTGCACTTGTTTCTATGTTGTACCTGTATTCCTCTGCAACTAAATGTTGTACCTGTATACCTCTGTAACCAAATGCTGGACCTGTATACCTCTGTAACTAAACCCGGGTCGCCCCAGAAAAACGGACCTTCAGGGCTCAGTGGGCCTAGCCAGTTACCAAAATTAAATAAATAAATAAATAAATATGCAACACCATCCTCATGGTCAGGGTTACTGCAACCCTTCAGAATCATACACCATGTTGAAACACAATGACTTTCTCCAAAGGAGACCCTTGGAAAATGTGCATACAACAAAAATAACATAAAATCACTGCAGGAAGCACACAACCAGGCTTTAGATCTCACTTCAGCTGAAGGAGTAGGTGGCAATTAGCACCTCTCCTGGCAGGCTCGGTCAGTTGGAGACTGCTATTGTCACTAACTGTGCTGTAACTGCCTGATAACTTATAAGTGTTATCAGGTAGTTACACAGCACAGTTAGCGAGAATAGCAGTCTCCAACACAACCTTCTTACCATGAGACGTGCTAATTGCCACCTATTGAGTTAGAAGTAGCTGCTTCATATATATTGAATAGACTTCTTACTTAGTCATATTTTGTCACACATTGGTTTGTTATGGCCATACTAATTTCTTAGAAGCTATTTTGTATTTATTTATGTTTTTGCTGCAAGGCCCAGGCCACATCACTGTCAGGGTTTTCACCATCTTCCCACAGCCAAGTCAAATCCACCCTGTATCCTAATTTCTTTTTGCTATTTAGGGGTCCCTGTCCTGACTTTTTGGGATCCCCTGTTCTTTGAGTCAGGGCAGGGACCCCTAAATAGCAAACAGAAATTAAGATATATTTAACCATAGCCCTTGGCACCTCACATTTTCCAAGAGGCAGTTGTCCATGTATAGTGCACAGTCAGGATCCACCTCACTGTCTGCTGTCCAACAAAGATGCTGGCTCTGAAAGTGAAGGAGAAGCAGAGCTTTGCAGGACAGCAACCATATTTTGATTGGAAGGAAGGAAGGGAAGGGGAAATTGTTTAACCAGGAAAGGCACACTAAGCCAGAGCTTGTTTCCAGGTGCGATCTGGGAGCCCAAGGAAGTTAAGTGACTTGCTCAGGGTCACACAGTAAGCAAGTGGAAGCTGTGGGATTCAAACCCAGGTCTGGTCTGCTGGATGTCACCAGATTTGCAGCTCAGAGCCTTAGACCACTGTGCTATACTGCCTCTGGTTATGCTTCTACAAAGCCCACCCCCCACACTCCCAGAATCGGCAGGTTTTTTTAGACTACAGTCATACACTCCACATTTTATGTTGCCGAGTACATTGTGTGCTAGTTAGACTGTGCCCCCATTTCCTTTTTGGGAAAAATGTACCATGGCAGCAGCTTCTTCTGAACAATGGTGCTCTCACAATATCACAACCGGTATCCCCAAAGACTTTCAAGGGTGGAGACAAAGAGAATGTCAGCTTTGTTTGTGGAAAGGGCAGTGCTCCCATATCTATGGGGATTCACGTATTTTGCGGGGATTTATATCGAAAAATGGGCTACAGGGAGGAAATCAGTATTTTCCTCAATCTACGGGGTTTGTTGCCAGTGCTATGGGGGGAACAGAGGTGCACTAAAATGGCCATCTGAGACTCTCACAGAGAGCGAGAGTAAACTCTGATTGGTGCCTCTCAACCTCACACGCTGTGATCACGCGCCCCTGAGACTCCTGGGAGCTGTGTGATCATGTGCTGGGAGGCATCCCTGATACACTACACTGATTAGAGCCATGCGTGCCCCTCATGGCTGGCTTGGACTGCCGAGACAGTACCCCTGATAGGCTAGCCACTGAGCCCCCCTACTATAAAAACACAGATTGTGCCGTAGGTAACCGTGGGAAGTTTAAATTCATTTGGAGCTCAGAGCAGCGAGGCGAGTCGTGGAGACTGGAGAGAGCGTGATCCATCATGGACATCATCCGGCAGCAAGCAAAGGAGGAAATAATTCACTGCCGTGGGATCCAGAGAGTCACAGCGGGACCAACTGGTTTTGTTGTTTCCAGCCGCAGCGTCAGGGAGAGCAGTAGAGGTTTGCCAGTGAGTCGTGGGCACAGCGGGAGCAGTCCGAACATCAGATCACGCCAACTCTTGTGAGGCAGGTAAAAAGACTGGTATTTTTCTTGCAAAACTGTGTTATTTGTACAACCCACCTATCTAATGGATCTTAGAAAATGGGTGCTTAATTTGAGATAGCTATATAATTGCTTAAGAGAATATTTAGGGTGTACATTGTTAGCCAGAACAAAAATAATAAAATAAAACAGTAGTAAAAACGAAAAACATTCTGATTGGCAGAAATAGCATAACGAATAGAAAGCTTTCAAAACCTCCGAATTGTTATTGGGTATCCTAGAAAGAGACCCAAAGTCACAAACGCTAGTATACTCAAATCATTGGCCTATTAAAGATTTATCAGTCGACATTGTTATTTTTGTTTTTAAAATTGCTAAACTATTTCCAGCTGCATGGTGCACTAATCAGGTTTCATAGACAGACAAGGTTTCATAGACATGTAAGTGGTCCAACTGTTTAATCTTATAGCATACCATTTTGATTTACCACCATCAAAGTATCTTCCCTGTCATAACAGATTCAAGTTTATAACTGGCAATAAGCGCTACAGAATCTGATATATACACACATAGTAAAAGCCCACTTCTGAAAGATTGTAAGATCTTAATTTTTCGGAACAATAAAAATACTTCTTTATCTAAGTGACACAAGCTCCCCATTTACAGCACTTTATGCTTCCTATAAAATTGTTTCATTACCGTAAAATGTACAAAACAAACAGAACTGATACAAGGAAAAATCAGTTTTGCGTTTCCCTTGACTTACATAAGTCTGTAAGACACGGTGTGAAGATCTTCAATTACTGGTTGGTCTGAATGCCCTCCTTTCAAATCACTAGGCATTTCTTTTATATTCAAGTTGTTTGTGTAGAATGTGGGTCACAATCAAATAGGGGGATACATGTTCTGAACATTGTTGAAAGCGGGGCCTTTATTTGCACAATTGAAATGCTGCCTGAGCAATATAGTGTTCTGAATGTCTGCTTCAGCGTGGAGTTTAAAGCATCTTATTTTCATGGGCAGCATTTTTTCTTTGTGGGGTGAATGTGGGACTGAGCAGTATTTAGGGTATCATGAGGTAGACAATTGAGAGGCATAGTACCAGCGTCTCCAATTCTTGATGTAACATCACCAGAGTAATGAGCTTCGTGGCAGCTGTTGTAGGTAGGAACCTTTGTGAAAGAGTCAGTCACCACTTTACATGTCAGGAAGTAATCAGATAGCTGAAGAAATCAGATAACTTGAAAACCTGATTGAGTTTTCTGCAGTGCTGTTTATAGCAGTCTCTTTTAATAATCTGATTCAGTGCAACTGTTTACATGTCTGAGAGTTATCTCGTTTGATTTACATGGGCTCCAGTTGTAACATGACTATTTTGTCTACAGTATATTGTATACTTAGGATTCAGACAAAAGGTATTCTGTCCACAAAAAAAGTAAGAGTACAGTTCTTATCTTCAACTACCTCACACCCCAACCTCTGCCCCACAGGTACAGCATTCCTACTCTTGTAATGCTTCTATTCCCTGTTATGCTGTGGCTTGCTTTTGGCAGTTTCTTTAATTTGTGGAATCTGGCTGTGCAATTGGAGGTGATCTGTGCTCATGACCAGAATCGGGTCTGGTTTCAAAGTGGGCTAATAGGCAGGGATGCTGGTTTACTGTTTTCTCAGCTGGCACTTATTTTAGCAGTTTGCTGTCGGTGTGAAACTCTATGATCAGCTCAACCTCTTCTCACTTTGGTTTCCTCCACTATTATCAAACCCTACTACTGCATTTCAGGCTTCTGCATTATCTACACATCATGGTATCAGCAAGCTATGTGCAGCATATGTAATACTTTTCACCATGAAATAAGAAAGTAGTTTATACCTGGTTTTATTTATGTTGGGGATTCTAATGTGACTTACCTGACCTAGGGAGCCAAAAGTAGTAGTCAAAGAGGTGGTGTACATGACCCTGTGAAATAAAAAGATGGCAAAGGGTCACAAAGGATCCTCAGTTCTTAAGGGGATGAAAGGGATGGAAGGGACAGGAGTAAAATAAAATTATACTTATCTGATAAGTTGGGTGCCCTCGTCCTGTCAGACCTGTAGGGAAAAAAGAAAATAAGTTTGTTAGAAGAAAAACAATATAAGAAAGCAAAAAAGCAGAGTAAAGGAGTGTGGGTTGAGGAAGGGGGACTTGGCAAAACCCCATTTTCCCTAAGTGGTGGCTGAGTGGTCAGTAAATTACTTACATGAGTGGTCGACCTCAACATCAAGCTGGGTGACTTAGCAGAGGCCCTGAGGTGAATACGAAGAGACCCCCACTCCTTTTGAAATCAAATTAGTATGTTGCCAATTCAGACTGGAAAAATATGTAACATCACGATTTACCCTGGGGGTGATGGAGGCAGGGTGTCCTCACTAGTCTATTGTTTTTCTGTTTTATGCATGCTATATACAGCAGCACACCTCATTTAGAAGCCCATTAATGATTTGTATATGAGCAAGGGTGAGCAGCTAATATTTGTGAATGAAGTATGGCGTTCTCATGATTGATTTAGCTAGCTCCCAACCAGTTACCTGCACATTGGCTGGGGTCCCAAACCATGAGTAAGCATATTTTGGCCTGATGCACCCTATGTAAAGGTAAGCCATTTGAGACTGATGCAGTTTAGAGTAGGGACCCAGCTAATGGGCGGTCTACCTCAACGTGGTAGCTGGGTGACTTCACAGCAAGGCCCTGAGGTGAGTACCAAGAGACCTCCACTCCTTTTGAAATCAAATTGGTAAGTCGCCAATTCAGGATGCAAAGATATCATGTTTTGATAATAGCATCACTGTGTAAGTGTGTTTAATAAGCACTGCAGCATTGTATTGAGCTCGGTCAATGGATGTCACTAAAAATATTGTCGTGTCTGTCTAGTTTAGTCCATCATTTCATTTTCGTTCATTTGTTCATTCATTTGTTCATCCTGGTTTCATCTGTTCAATTAATCCTGGTTGGATGCCATCCAGTGGCACACTATGCTGTCATCTGCCTCCTGGGGATCCAGAGTTTGATCTTTAGCCTGGTGAGCATACAATCATGCTTTACACATGCTTAAGAAAAAATTCACTTCTTTCGAGATTATGAAACACACAACAGACTTTTCATTTTATGTATTTAACAGAACCAGCAGCACGGACAGAATCCCATTGGTTGATATGTCTTCCACAAGAGTCCGATCTGGATCTCCGTCATCACCTTCCACCCCTGCAAAGAAAATGAGGTATCGTCAGAGCTACAGGAAAGACTGGGAACTTGAACCAGAATTCAAAGGATGGCTCCAGAAGAGTGACAAAGGGGAAGAACATGCATTCTGCGTGTAAGTATATATGCACAATTCTAAGATGTGTTTGGGGGGGGTGCAAAATGTGTGAAGTGGTGCACAGAAGTATTGGAGAACATGCACCGTTATTAAAATAGATGGCTAGTGTAAGCCAAGGGTGCTAACTAGTGTAAGCCAGGGGTGCTAACTAGTGTAAGCCAGGGGTGCTAGCTAGTGTAAGACAGGGGTGCTAACAGTGTAGTGATCAGTCAGGATTGAGTTTGAGTGGGTGGAGGAGATAATGTTTTGTAAATTACAAAACTAATCCTATCTTTCTCTTTTTTTTCTTTTCTCTCTCTCTCTCTCTAGTCCTTGCAACAAACACATCAAGGTTGCCACTGGAGGGAAGAACGATCTTCGTGATCATGGTCAAGGAGAAAAACATAAGAAGCTGCTTACATCACTCTCGTCAAATGCAATGGTCAGCAAGTTTTTTGCACGTTCCCTGGATGCTGATGTGGCATCAGCAGAATTGTTGTGGGCAAGGGCTGTGGCAGAGCATCACTTGCCATTTGCACTGGCAAACCACATGAGTGAGATGTTCCCAGTGATGTTCAAGGACTCAAAGATTGCAGAGAAGTTTGCCTGTAAGGAGAGCAAAACAAAATCCCTGTTGGTGAATGTAATTGGAGAAGAGTTCAAGCTATCTGTTGTTGAGCAAATGAGAAAAAAAATTTCAGTCTCCTCATCGATGAAAGCAATGATCAGACTGTTGCAAAGCAGCTGGCTGTACTTGCTCACATCCTTGATGCCCAGGGACGGGTGAGGTCATGCTTTTACAAGCTGCTTGAAGTCCAGGGAACAGCTTCTGCATCTGGAGTTACATTTGATACAGGGACCTTGTACAATGCCATCATTGAAGAACTCCGAAAGGATGAAATCCCCCTGGAAAACATTATAGGGTTTGGGTCTGATGGAGCCAATGTGATGATAGGGGTAAGAAACAGTGTTCTCTCCAGACTGAAAAAGGAGCTGCCGTACATCTTCAATATTCATTGCATCTGCCATGTTGCCCACCTCGTAGCAAATGACGCTTGCAAAGTGTTCCCTGATGAGGTACAGAGCCTACCTGTAGACATCTGGTACTATTTTAAGAAAAGTGCCAAGAGAATGCAAACCTTTCAGACTTTTCAGGACTTCACCAACACAAAACCACACAAACTTCTGAAACCATGTCAGACCAGATGGCTCAGTCTGCACCAAGTGGCTGGGAGAATTGTGGAACAGTTTCAGGCTCTGAAGTCTTATTTTGAAAGTTCTAGTGAAAGAAGTGCAACAGTTTTGGGAATCAGGACTGCTTTACGTTCCAGTCTAGTAAAGCTGTGCTTCATGTTCTTGGACTATGCATTACCACTCATTCTAGAGTTCAATCTTCTTTTCCAGCAGGAAAAACCAAATATTCACATTGTTCTCCGTGAGCTGGAGGTTCTGTACAAAAAACTGCTGTCAAAATTCCTAACCACTGCTACTATTCAAGAAGTTGCACAAGTTCAAGATATTGATGTCCTAAACACAGACTACGACCTTCCTTTGGACCAAGTTGCTTTTGGAAAATCTGATTGCAAGTCATTTGTACAGCAACTACAAGAGGAAGGGAAAGAAGAAACAGTTCTACAGTTTCTTTCATTAGCAAAGGATTTCTGGATTGAGGCATGCCAGCAAGTGAAAAGAAGAATGCCATTTGTAGACTACGATGGTGGCATCTATAAACATCTGGAGGCACTAAACCCAGAGAAACAACATGTCTCAAGTGCTAAATTAAAAGCTTTGGCAGACCGTTTCCCCAACATTATTGGAACCAATGATGAAGTCAGGGATCAACTTGATGATGAAATATTGGAATATGAAATGATGACCTTCCCAGAGGAAAAGACCACCTTGCCAATTGACGAGTATTGGCAGCACATCAGAAACCTGAAAAATCCCAGGAATCCAAGTGTCTTAAGGTTCCCCCTACTTGGCAGGCTTATATCTGCACTGCTAATTCTGCCCCATGGAAATGCAGATGTGGGCGCTTATTTAGTGATGTGAACTGCACTCAAACAAAGGACAGAAGCTGTATGAAAGGAAACACACTCAATGCACTGCTGCATGTTTCCTTCAATAAAACAGAAGAGGACTACTTTAAATTTAAGCCAACGAAGACCATGCTGGAACACTGTAGAAGCAAGGACAAATATTAAAGGTGACTGCACATATTTGCATCGTGGATGGATCCTAAGTGACTTTAAGAAACTTTGCACATCACTCCTCAGGTGCTCATTTTACCCTGAGTAACTTTGCACAATGTGACTCCTGGGTGACCATTTTAAGACTTTATACGTATGCACATATATATGCCTGTGTTTATCTCTTTATACCACCTGTTCAGTATCAGTGCTTCCCTTGTATGTCAGTTCTTCCCCCACCATTGCTTGTTTTCATGTTACCTGTAAATATCTTTTAGCTGTCATGTAATTATGTAATGTTTTTAGGTCAGTTTAATTCTTAAAGTAAATAAGAACCCTTAAAACAGACAGAATATGTTGTAGTGATTTTATTTACCATCCTAGTGATGCCAATAGCAATAATAAATTGGCTGGGGCATACAGGAAAACCTACAGGGATTTCATCAAGGTTTTACAGGGAAAATACAGGAAAAATGAGGGTCTGCTACAGGAAAATGCTTTGGTCGATCTGGGAGCACTGTAAGGGAAGGGTGGGATTGCTATTCAGTAATAGAGCAGATATATTTTTGTCTACAGTATACTGAGCAATAGCCTGAGAGGTATGTACATATTTCAAACAGCAGGGTCATTGGACCCAGGTGCTGTGGGCTCATGTGGAAATATCAGCAAGGGAGGTCCCCTGACCAGTGTGACACATTCTTATCAGTCTTCCACTTATATTGGATACACTGGCTCTATGTTTGCATTTTACACTTATGTGCAGTGCCCAAACTACCCCATTTAATTATACTTTCAAGAGTTCAGAGGGTAGCTAGGTACCCAACAGAGTGAGGGGGACTACTGGCCCACCTGCAAATTTCCATGTATCTAGGTGGGCCAGTTCAACTCTGTTTAACAGCATGTATCTGCTCTGAAAAAAGTACCCATTGTTTCAGTTAGAGTGGGGACTGTTTAACCAGGGTAAAAGTACACTAAGCCAACGTTTTTTTCCGTGTCCGACCTGGGACCACAAGGAAGTTAACATGACTTGCTCAGGGTCACACAGAATGCACGTGGGTGCTGATGGAATTCAAACCCAGGTTTGCAGGTTTCCAGTTCAGTGCTACTAACCACCAGGATACTGCCTAAAGTACAGCTCTGTGAACCAAGAGACTGAAATCAGACTTCCACAACTGCTAGTGACACAGTGATACATGTGATTCTGAGCAAGTAACAACCTCCCTGTGCCAAATTATGTAACCTCCACATAGTCTGACTTGAATCAGGTTCTGTTCTGTTTGAATGTCCTATGTCTTCAAAATGACAGCAGCCCCCCCCCCGTATTGTAAAGCACCTTGGAATACAAAGTATGAAAGGAACTATATAAAACCAAATCCCATTCCTTTCCCATTTTCATTGTTACTGACAATGGTGAAATCTGGGCAATGCATCTCTTTAGTATTATATGGCAAATGCAGTCACTCCACAACCTAAGTTCCACTGCGGTGCACAATGACTGACACACTGTCGGCTCATACAGAATAAAATTCTGCACTGGTGGTACAGAACCCCCGTAGTACTTCATCCAGTTAATCTAACAGCCTCCAGGCATTTGTGGAGGACATTGGGCTGGTAGTGCGCTTTTCTGGGAACTCCACACACTGTGGTGGAAACGTGCTCACGCAGTGGACGTGCTCATGTTTGCTTTCAGTTGTGCACCGGAAAACACCAAAGTCCAACATCCTCTACAATCACTAACAACTCCATTGGACAAGTAAAATGTTATTATTTTCTCTTATTGTCATAGCAATAGCAGAGAGGCATTTAGCAATAACTAGCTCAGTGTTTCATTATCAGGATGTGTTTTAGGCAGTAATTGGTGCCACAAGTAAAAGCTGCTTTCAGTTTTTTATAGTTTTGTTTATGTTTTGTAATATTCAGTGATATTATTCTTTCTGTGGGGGGGGCTCCACCCCCCCCACCCCGGGGCACACAGGTGAAGTTGCATTTTTTAGCCAGGGGTGTGGAGGGTGGAGCGCACCCACAGAAAGAATAATATCACTGAATATTACAAAACATAAGAACTCTCTAACTTCAAGTAACAACAGAAAGCAACCTCGTGCAGAAAGCACTGCAGCACATTTAATGTTTTACTATAACTTTTTCAATGTTCTGCATGCAAAACTATTAACTAGTAATACTTGGAAACCACAGCACTGCAATGCCACATCTGCACCATAGTATGTGTAGTTGCTAAAAAAAGTGTTCGGAATCTGGTTAAGATGCCTGATATTTGTATGGCATGTACATTATTAGTACATACAAAGAGCGACTAAAGAAGCTTAATATGTATACCCTTGAGGAAAGGAGGGACGGGGGGACATGATAGAAACTTTCAAGTACCTCAAGGGAATCAATAAAGTCCAAGAGGGTAGCATCTTTCAGAAAAAGAGGTGCGCAAGAACAAGGGGGCGCAATTTAAAGATAGAGGGGGGACAACTCAGAGGTAATGTGAGGAAATATTTTTTCATGGAGAGGGTTGTGGATGCATGGAATGGCCTTCTTGAGAAGGTCATGGAGTCAAAAACAGCGGAGGAATTCAAGAATGCACGGGACAGACATAAGGCAATTCTAGTGGGGAGTAGGAGGAAGTAGCCTGTTGGTTAACTAGGATCTGCACCTTATCCATTAGGTAGGGAAATGGGCAGACTAGACTGTACAAATATCATGAATAACACCCCTGTCCAACGCGACACAAGAGGTTACAAGCAGCAGTAAGCTATTATCTATCCAACAACATTGCCCTTTGTGTAGGGGGATGTTGCGCTTGCATTTCATCAGGTTACCGTAAGTAACCTACTATGCACCACCAGTCCCTACATCCTCCACAATCACTGCCTCCAACACCTGCTGGATATGTGCCAGCCATCCGGGTGACCTCTTTCACATCCTGTGGTCATGTTCCTTGACTGCTGAATTTTGGTCTAAAACCCACACCATACCCCAAAGTATTTTAGAGGTTCCGTTTGCAGTGTGGTGTAGGTTTTAGGCCAAAAACAAACAGGGATTAGATCTAAGTATACATACATGATTAACTCAGCCTGCAATGTTTGTACATAGTTTAGGTTTTCTGTCTTTATGAAAACAAATTTCTCTAGGGGAAAATAACAGCATAATGAATATTGACAATGAAAGGCAGACATTATAGTAGTTTAGCCTGACCTACTCTAGTTAGCTCAAAGGTACCAACCATCACTAAGAACACAGGTCAATAGTTAGACTGTCATTTGTCTCTTCACTGCTCAGCGTAATCTAATAGCCTCCAAGGTGCTTGTGGAAGACAACTGACCGGTGGTGCACTTTTCTGGAAACTCCACACACTGTGGTGGAGACGCGATCACACAGTGGACATGCTCATGTTGCTTTGAGTTGAGCACCAAATGTCCAACGTCCTCTACAATCGCTGAAAACATCACCAGACAAGTAAAATAAAGCCACCATTTTCTCATATTGCCACCATATTCTCATATTGTCACAGCAATCACAGAAAGGTGTTTAACAATAACTAGTTCACTGTTTCATTATCAGTATCACTGTTTTAGGAAGTCATTGGTGCCATAAGTAAAAGTTGCTTTCAATTTTTTATGGTTTTGTTTCTTATGCTTTATAATATTCAGTGATATTTTTCCTGTGGGGGCACTTCCCCCACCTCCACCCACAGGGTGCACCGATGAAGGTGTTTTTTTTAACCCGGGGGTTGTGGAGGGTGCAGCGCACCCACAGAAAGAATAACATCACTGAATATTACAAAACATAAGGGGCTGGATATTCAAACTGCCCCCAAAATGTGCGCAATAGCAGGAGCAAGCACAAGTCCATTGCGCACATGCGCAATAGATGCGATATTCAAACATGGAGCAAGGCAAATTGCGCAACCAGCCAATGTCTGAATATCGCACAACCTGCGCCATAGTGCAACCAGGAAGGGGAAGCTGAGCAGATATGATGCGCTATAGCGCAACAAGGCCAGCCCAGCTGAGCAGTCCAGAGGCGCCATAGCGCAAGCAGAGAGCCCCCCAGCAGCAGAGCAATGGAACTGCACAATCAGGGAGGTAGGCAGGGGCCCGCCACCCATGCCACAGATGGGCACAGGAACACACTGCAGAACTAACAATGCACCCCCACACCCCAAGAGCAGCATAACTGGTGGAGGGACGGAATATCCACCGGCCCATGGGGACAAGCCAACAAAGCACAGCTGGGCCATGGTGTCCCAGCACACCCACTGGCAAGCTGAGACTGCCACACAAAGGGGGCGGACAACCCCAGTGCACATCAGCCCCCCCTTGTGCACAGCACACCCTGCACTGTGACCCCAAGACACCACCCATGAGCAGTGACTGTCACTGCAGGAATCCCCATGCATCCCCCATCACACTGCAACCTCGTGTACCACAGAACCATACAAGCCAGACCCACCAGGAGCACCCAGCAGTGGGTGGCAGCACACGGCAAGACCGACTGAAAGCCACTCCCACACCAGAGACACCTCCCCATGCACATACACACATACCCAGGACAATACCACCCCAGATGCCATGCACACCACTGCAACTGAGCACCTATAGCCAGCTGAAAATCAGAGACCACCACAGTATTCATAACAAAATATAGATTTATCTAATTAACATGAACAATAACAAAATATGAACAGACAAAACTATATACAACTATATACAATACAAGGGTGGGAGTACGGGTACAAGGTAGGGGTGGGTAAGGGGCAGGGGTGAACAACTGGGAGAGGGAAGGCAGGGTGTGAGGGATAAGTAAACGGGGGAGGTGATGGGCAGCTACTGCCCGCCAGCCCGCTTGTCATCTGGCTGCCGCTGGTCCCGGGGCCTCCTCCTGCGCCTGATGCCACGACGCTGCAGGTCTCTCAGGATGTCAAGGGACTCCATGGACACTTCAAGGAGCTGGTGGACTGCCCGCTCGAGTCTCCACAGGATCCGGACACCTAGGACAAGGGATCAGAATCAATGGCTGTGACTGTCCATATCCCTGAAGCCCACCCAACATGCATGGCATACAGCCAAGTGCCCTGCTCCTGTGATGGAGTGCACCCACCCACAGTGACCATGCACAAGACATGCCCAACCAGGCAGCAACAGCCATGTGTGCCACTGCACACACACACCACCCATGTGCAGCACAGCACGACCAAGGCTGTACAGTGACGTGGCTACGCGGTGGGAAGACAGTGCCACAGTCATGTGCCCAGTGCATGCATGGACCACCATTGATGCACTCCCAGACATGCAGTGCCACTGGACAGTGCTGACTGTCACATGTCGCATGCTTGGCAGTGTTGTCCATGGATGGTGGCCATGCCCTGCCCCCCCACAGCATGCAATAGCATTCATGATGTCATGACACTCACCTTCATCATACTGCAGCTGCTGCTGCTGCCATGGCTTGTCACCACCACCACCAACTCCATGTACAGCCACCGCTGCCACCCCTGGCTGCACCTCAGCCTGGGCCCTCCTCCGCTCCGCCACACCTGTGGGAAACAAAAGGTGAGAAACACATCAGTGAAATCCCAAAGCAGACATCCCCCTGCCCCAATGAATGTGTCTGCCCACCCAGCCAGACCCATACATCACATATCCTGTAAACACCGTCACAGCCAGCCATAGACCAACCCTCCCCCATGTGCTGGTCACAATACACAGTGTTACCCATATGGACAATACAGGTGCATAGACGGCTCACCCACCTGGCCGAGGTACCACGCCCCTCCTGGCATGTGAACGAAGTCATGCCAGTAGTGCCGGCTCCTCCTCCGCAGGTCACCGTACCGGTGCCTGCACTGTTCTGCTGAGTGCCGCCGGCCAGTGGCCTCCTCCAGGGCAGTGGCCACCTGCTGCCACACATGTGTCCATGCCATGTTCAGGGATTCATCCCCAAACAGTGGGCCATGGTGAAGCTCCACTACGGCCACTAGGTTGGCTAGTTCCAGCACACTCCATTGTGGGGCTCTCCTGCGTGCCATCCCTGCATGTATATAGTAGGCAATATGGCGCTCTGCAGCGCGGCAACCCCTCATGGAAATGTTGCGCAATACAACTCCATTAGTCCCTATCATGCTGTTTGTATAGTGCCACTAGTCCCTATCGCGCTGTTACCAAACAGCGCGACAGAGCTGCAGACATGCCATATGTACAGTGCCAAGGGGGCAAAGGTCGGGCACAGGGTCATGGGTCTCTAGCACAAGGCCACGCACAGCGCCATCAGACATCTACACATCCAGCATGATTGGTCGCCTGCGTGCCATTGCCACAGTGCACTATTGCGCAGATTTGCCACAGCGCAATGTGGTGACCATCGCTGTAGCGCCACTGGCACAATGGTGGCCGTGTCCTGAATTGCCGATCGTGCACTGCACATCATCAGCACGGCAGACGCCTGCGTAAGCTACCTGGGCATGCGCAGTGCGGTGTACTACGCAGTCACAGAACTGCGCCATTGGCTCAGCCGGCTCAACCGTATTGCACAAAGTGCAACAGCACAATATTCAGCCGTCATATGCAAATCATCTGATCAGCCATTCAATGGTGCAGCGCCACAATTTGCATCTCATTAAAGTTGCTACAGTCCTAATTTGCATGCATTGCACTATAAATGTGCGACACTGTTCTGCAGTGGCCATATTCGGTTACTGCAGTTGATAGGTGAGTTGCATGCATTGTGCTGTTCTGGACCATGGCCCCAGAGAATTGCTGTGTACTGCACAGTCACAGGTGACTACTCTCACCCATACAGGCTGTGAAATGACCAAGCGAGGACTGGGTGAGGAGGATGATGGTGGGCGGAAGAGGAGGCCCAACTTTACGAAGGCAGAGACAGAGGCACTGTTTGAGGCCTACCTAGCTGAGGAGCCACTTCTCAGTGGACGGCGGGGCACCCCTCAGGCCCATGCTGCTGCATGGGAGGGGGTGGCACATGCCGTCAACCTGCACGGCAGCCACCAGCACTCTGTGCAGGACTGTAAAAAGAAGATGGGGACTGACAGCAGGAGGGTGAAGGAGAAGGTTGCAGCCATCAGGGCAGCACATGCTGCTACAGGTGGTGGATAGCCGGAGGTGGTGCAGCTGACCCCGGCGGAGGACATGCTCGCTGCAAGCATGCAGCACAGCATCATTGAGGGTGTTCCTGGAGGTGGCTTCCAGACAGGTGGTAGCCCATCACTGCATGGTATGTCATGGTGGGGGAGAAGGCAGTTCACATGCACTAACGTGTCCTTCCTTTCTGTTACAGATCCTGTGCATCTGCAGGGGTCAGCAGTGGAGGGCCTGTCCACTGTGGACAGTCACCTGGAGTTGGAGGAGGGACCATCCACCTCCACAGATTGCCGGCATGCACTGCAGCAGTGTGCACGCCCAGCTACCTTCACTGACGTTGAGACAGGTGTGGGGAGTGCCCTTCCTGTGTCCCAGTGGTCTGGCATGCAAGCATGCCAGCACACTGCGGCTGTGGCTATGGCACAGACCTGCACCATTGATGATGCACTGACCACTATGGGCATTGAAATGTGTGTGTCACAGAATGGACATGCAGCAGGCCAGCTCACGCCCATGGATCTAGCTGGTTCCGACGTGTGTGCCAGCATGTCAGCACAGTCCCAGGCTGTGCCTGTCAGCACCGGTGGGGCAGCACCAGTAGCTGTGCAGGTCACTGGCACTGTTGTGGCCACAGCAGTGGAACCACTGATCCCATGGGCACAGCAGGTGGAGGGGCAGCAGCAGCAGTCACCCACCGGGACTGGGGGAACAGGGCTCAGCGGTGATGTAGGTGCACCGCCTGTGGACATGCCCATATCTGGTCCTGGTGAGCAGCGCCTACCCTCAAGGGGTGCTGTACATCAGGCCCTTCCAGACCCTGAGGGACAGGTTGCCAATGTGGCAGACAACCTCTTTGATGAGCACACCCGCCTGCTGCAGGCATCAGTACAGCAGCAGATGCAGGTTGCAACATCCGTGGAGGCACTGTGTGTGGCCCTGGAGTGGGTCGAGGAGCAACACAACAGGAACACTGAGAGGATCCTGTCCCGGATTGACCATACGCGGGTGGATGTGACCACTGCCATCGACAGGCTGACACAGGCAGTGGTCAGTGTCTTGGCCACAATGGGCACACAGTCAGGTGCCCCTGTGCCACTCACACCGCACAGTACGCTATCCACTCCCTGTTCCTGGCATCGTGTGACACCCACCCTGTCGATGCCGGGTTCAGCTGTGGGCATCATGAGCACCCCTGGTGCAGGTATGTTCAGTATGCTGCAGACCCCTGCATGGACAAGGTCGTGTTCGCACAGTGGGACTCCTGGTGGTCCATCGGTGCCACCCCATGTGGCCCATGCTCAGCCTGCCAGTGCTGCTGGGTCTCGGCAGGGCCGCCCATGCATCCGAGGTGGCCATGGCACTGTGCCACATAATTGAGCTGTCTCCCAGTGCAGGCCCTGTCTGGTGCTGCCCTGTGTGCAATGTGTGTTTTGGTGGGCAGTGCACCAGTGGGTGCCCTGCCTTACATGCCAACACATGGACCACCTGCACACCCTTCCGACTGCTGTCCACAGGTGCATGTGCATGATGATGCCTGCATTGCACTGTACACCAAAGTGCAAGGGTGCCCAGCATCTGACACACATACATGGACAGTACAGGTGGTGGTGGTGGTGGCCTGTGGATGTGTGTGTATCTCATGTCTGTTCCTGCTCTGTTGTGCACCTGACCCCTGTGCACTTTGTACCTGGTGTGTGCGTGTGTGTGTCTGTCCATGTGGCGTGTTACTGTTCACCCCTCCCTGGTTGTGTGTTTGTGCTGCTGTACCCTGCCACTTCCCTCGCCGTCATGCACCCCTGGTGTGTTTCCCTGTGTGTATGTAGGTTGTGCCCTAGCCACTGTTGGTTACACATGGTCCCATGACTTTCCCTGTATTGGGCGAAGTGCTCCTCTGTGATGGTGTCCCGGTGCAGCTGGGCCAGCCGGATCAGTCGGGGGTCATGCCATCCAAGGGGGGGCTGCTCATCCCCATCATCACCAGCGTCCCCATCGCTGTCCCTCTCCTCAACCTGTACGGCTATCCCACAGTCTTTGGCCATGTTGTGCAGGATACAACAGGCCAGGAATATCCCACAGGCCTTTGAGGGGCTGTACCAGAGGTGTCTAGGCATCGGAAGCGTGCCTTCAGCATCCCAAACACCCGCTCGATGATGTTGCGTGTGGCGGCGTGTGCCTCATTGAAGCGTTGCTGCGATGGGGTCGTGGGCCGCCGGTAGGGTGTGAGCAGCCAGGGACAGAGTGGGTATCCACTGTCACCTGTGTGGAGATAGTGGAGGTTAGTGTCATGTTCAGACTCATATTGCCCCTAACCCTGTGTGCCACTTCCATGGCACCTGTGGCTTACCCACCCTTGCCCCCGCTTTGCCAATCCTACATGCATACTCACCCACTAGATGTCCTGTGGGGATGTCCCCACTCTCGAATCAATGGCACAGTACTGATTGGTACCATATGAATGAATCGTGTGCTCCGCCAGGGTGCGTGGCACAGACATTGATGATGCGCCCACTGGCATCACACACCACCTGGCAGTTGACACTGGAAAACCCCTTCCGATTACGATAGGCAGCCCCATCAGGGCCAGGTGATGTGCAAATGGCCACATGGGTGCAGTCTATTGCTCCTAGCACGCCAGGCATATGTGATACCCTGTGGAACTCCTGTATGTTTGCTGTACGCTCTGCCGTGGTGCTGGGGAAATGGATGTACTCTGCAGCATGTGGCAGCAGTGCGCTGAGGAATTGGGTGAGGATGCATGACGTGGCCGACTGTGTTATGCCTGTGGTGTCCCCTGTTGGCCTCTGGAAGGTACCCATGCCGAGCAAGCACATGCAGGCTGTTACCTTTGTCTACACTGACAGAGCGTGACTCTGTCGTGAGGGTGCCTGCATCACATCACTGCACAGCTCACAGAGCCACCTCAGTATTGCCCTGCTCAGGCGGTACCAGCCCACAATCTCTACATCTGAATACAGCTCAAAGCTGATGCGGGCACGGTACTGCCTGTTAGGGGAGTACCGCCGATGGGCCCTTCCACGACCACGTCCCCCTGCAGCATGCCTTCTCACCCCCCTCATTACAGCTTCCATGTGATAGCTGGCACTGTCCATCTCCCTGGCTTGTGTTCCCCCCCCTGGCTGTTGTTGATCTGTTACCCCCACTGTCCTGACTGCTACCTCCACTGCACTGGGTACACCTACTGGCCTCTGCACTCTGTGGCCCCACACACCTTCCCTTGCCCCTCTTCTGTCCTGTGCACTCCCTGGCCTGCACTGTTTCCTGCTCTGGCCTGCTCTGTCTCCCTGCCTCATGTGACTTCCCTGTCACGTTCTTGCAACTCTTCCTTGAGCCTTTTTTATTTTGGCTCATTTCTGTCGTGGCGCAACTTCCGCCTGATCCACTGTTGCGCATTGTGCAAGCCTTTGAATATCGCATTACGCACTTTATGCATGGTTCCACCACCTTCGGTTGCGCATACCTTCATTAGCATTGCGCTGTTGCTCAGCATGTTTTCTGTGGTGCAACTGCCTCCTACTGAATATCGCACTATGGCACAATTTCGGACTTGCGCTGGCGCAACCCTTTTGAATATCCCACTGAAGAACTCTAACTTCGAGTGACAACAGAACGCAACCTCGCACAGAAAGCACCGCGGGACATTTAATGTTTTAATATAATAATGTTTTCAATATTCTGCATGCAAAACTATTAGCTGATAATACTTGGAAACCTAGGTAAAAAATAACAACATAATGAATATTGAAAATAAAAGGCAGACATTATTGTAGTTTAGCCTGACCTACTCTATTAAGCTCAGAGGTAGTAACCATCACTAAGAACACAGAGCAATATTTGTCTCTTCTCTGTTCATTGTTATTCCTTCTGTTGGTGAAACCCCATCTGGAATACTGTGTGTAGTTCTGGAGATCCCTTCTCCGCAAGGGCATAGACAGGATGACGGCAGTCCAGAGGAGGGCAACTAAAGTGGTGCAGGGCCTGCAACAGGAGCCATACAAAGACAGACTAAAGGATCTTAATATGTATACTTTTGAATAAAGGAGGAAAAGGAGGGGATATGATAGAAACGTTCAAGTACCTCAGTGAAATCAATAAATTCCAAGAGGATAGCATCTTTCAGAAAAAAGAGATGTGCAAGAGCAAGGGGACACAATTTGAAGATAGAGGGGGGACGGCTCAGAGGCAATGTGGAGAAGTATTTTTTTCACAGACAGGGCAGTGGACGCATGGAACAGCCTTCCTGAGGAGGTCATGGGGTCAGAAACAGTGGGAGAATTCAAGAATGCATGGGACAGATATAAGGCAATTCTTGTGGGGGGGTAGGAAGAAGTAGGCTATTGGTTAACTAGGAGAAGCTTATTCAACACATAGGGAAATGGAATGGGCAGGCTAGGTGGGCCAAGCAGTCCTTATCTGCCATCAAAGTCTATGTTTCTATGCTTCATACTGAGCTGGAGTTCAGGTGTGGTGGGGGTACTTAATTTGAACATAAAGTATCTGTTAACTACCCCCACCACACCTGACTTCCAGCTGAGTATGCCATTGTTAATTATGCTAGCAGGGGTGTCTGAGAGATCAGTGATGCTGTAAAATGCTGTAGACTGCAGCAAAATGTGGGAGACTTGGAGCCACTACTGATTATATTGTCTGTGAGTTGGGGGGGGGATTGGTCTGAGGTTTGATTTTGGTGCTTAATTTGAACACAAAGTACACTTCTGTTAAGCACTAAAAAATCAACCACAACATTGAAAACCCCTGACCGATCCCCTCTCTCCCAAACTCACAGGCAATATAATCAGTAGTGGCTCCAAGTTGCCCATATTTTGCTGAAGTCTTTACTGCATCACTCAGACCCCAGCATAAACAACTACGGTATACTGAGCTGGAAGTCAGGTGCGAGGGGGGTACTTAACACAAGTGTGCTTTATGTTCAAATTAAGCACCAAAAATCAAGCACCCCCACCGCTATATAGTCGTAGTGGCTCCCCACATTTTGTTAGTCTACTGCACCACTCAACTCAGACACCCCACCAGCATAAATAGCTATGGCATATGGAGAGCTGAGGGCCCCGGGGGGGGGGGGGTACTTAACAGGTCAGGTAATGTGCTGTAAAAAAAAAATCCCCTTCCAGACCAGATCTTAAATCTTACCTCAAGCAAATGAGTTATAACTGGCTCCTGTTGTGTTCTATGAAGAGCTGGAGAGTGTGTGTGTGTGTGTGTAGGGGCCCCTTGGGGGGTACTTAACAGGTAATCCCCTTCCAGACCAGATCAGATCTTAAATCTTACCTCAAGCAAAAGAGTTATAACTGGCTCCTGTTGTCTTTCTCTCTCCATTGTTGTTCTGTCACCGACTCCTGGTGCTCACTTGTCGCTGCTCCCTGGCTCTGTTGTCCTACCGTGCTGCCGGCCGAGACAGTTTATTTTTTTTTCAATAAAAAAATTCATTTACAGCTCTTGGGTTGCACAGCTAGCAGCAGCAAACAGCAGATATTATCAGTGAGAGAGGTCCGAGTCGGAGATGGAACTGGAGGCAGTCGATCAGCAGCGGACGACAGAAGAACTCTAGCTGGCTGACATCAGGCTCAGTGAAAATGGTCAGTGGCTTCTCAGGCAATTTTCTCTCCAGCGTTCTGGAACTCTCATGGGCTGTAGTTGTTCCCAGAGTGCCAGAGAGCCTCATTTTATGTACAGCCTACGGACCTGAGGGGGGACAGAAAAGTTCAGGTCTGAGTGGGTGGAGGTGCCAAAAACAGAAACGGACCCAGCAGGCAGCTCTAATTGGTAGTTGGGTCTTACATCATCACATTTGATGATGTATGCACGGCCAGCAGGGTCCTCGTGAATAATCAACCTTAAGGGAAACAAAGCAGATTAGCATGGCGCTGCGCTACTGAAATTAATTCGAGACTGTCCAAGTCCGACCATAACTTGCTGACCGGCGATCATCACCGGGATATTTGGGATGGAGTTGGGCTGAGAATAGGAGACAAAAACCAACTGCAGGGGCAAATATCAGGAGTCAAACTAGTGGACAAGAGACTGGAGAGGTACTGTAACTCAGGATGTTTTAGCTTTTTCAAATGAAAATAACTAGGGCACAGGTTGGGATATGGACGGTGTGCCCCCCTCCCCCTCCAAGTGAAACATTTTACAGATAGGCAGCTGCAGAAAAAAAAACACTGGAACAAAAAAAAAATCTAGGGACCTGCTCAGAAAACCCAGGGACCCATGGTCCTGGGCAGCTGCCCAGTCTGCCCAATGGTTAATCCGGGCATGACTGTGGTGGGAAAAGGAACTGTTCCCAGGGGATTATCTACTGTGCCTCAGTGGAATGTGCTGGTGGCCTGGGGAGAGGGTAAGACTTTCCATATTTACAGTAGAGCTCATTCAGGCATTTTTGACCCACATATGTTTTGTTTTTGATGCATTGTTTTTTTAATCTGGTTTTTTTCTCACCCACAGGTCTGCCTGGCTGCACCCCCTCAACCCAATTTCTGATCTTCTCACGGACTTAAAGGTTATCCACCACTTGCCTAGCTAGAGCCACAGTGTGGTGGATGGCCAGCCACATTGTTCATGCAAGAGCCCATGGGAGCACTGACATAGAGCAGCCCATCCAGTTTCCCTCTAGATTTCTCCCCCAGGGGCATCACATGAAGTGACACAAGTGCCCATGCATGGAATGGCATGCATCCACACCATGACTCCTCATGGCAGCCTCTGCCCTTGTGTGTGCCCTAACTGGGCTGCCAACTGTTCCCACCAGGAAGCAGTCCCACAGTAGCAGACTTGTACCCCCCCCCCGGGAAGGACAGAAGTTCACAGGATGCTTGATCCTTCCTCCCCTGGCTGGCTCCAAACAATCAATGCTAATTCCTGAATATGGGTCACTGACATTGTGAGGGCAGGACTACTGCTGCAACAACGGGACAGCTTTTTGATGTACTGTTTATTCACAGTTCAGGCCAGCCTATCCCATGAGTCTCAGACTGCCCCTGCAATTAGTGTGTGGGGCTTCAAGCATGCATGGGATAGACATAGGGGTATGTTAGCAAATAGACAGAGAGGAAGGAGGGTCACTAGAGGCCAGTTTGGATCTGCTGAGACAGATCAGGCAGTGAACAACTGGCCAGACTGGATGGACTAAGTGATCCTTTTCCTGCCAATAAATTCTATGTTTCAGTGTAGTGTGGCACAGGGTCTGTAGCCATCTGTTGCCCCCAAATTAAAAGGGCTATCCCTCATCCACTAATAATTGTTGTACCCCATATAGAACTGGTACCACCCAAACAGTTCAGGATCTGTTTCATATTGTAAACTCATACTTTAAAGCAAAATTCCCATTCCCTGATGCTAGTGAATCAAAGGGTCTTTACAGTGTAGCTAGGCAGGGTGGGAAGACTGAATGAGCTGCTGGGACTGTTTCTGCCATCAAGTTCTATGTTTAAAGCTAAATCTTGCATAAATAAAATTACTAACTTCCAATGTTCTAAGTTTGTGTTTCAATGTGTTTGATCATATGTCCCACATTGTGAGGACCAGTGTTCCTCATTTTCCTACATTTGGAATGTCAGTGTCCTACATTTCAGTAAAAAATTGTTACGCAGTATACTGGGTCTGCTCGGCAGGTGGTAGGTTTCATCCCAGCCTTCCCATAACCACTTTCTCTCCCTTTTCAATCTCCCAGCTCTGTACTTTCCTCAAGGACACCACTGCAGATCTGTGTCACAGGAGGTCCCCCTGGAATGGTGTCCACAGGCCCAAAGTTGCCCTTACTGGCAAGTGTTAGGCTCTCCAGCTCTTTCCCCTGGACCACACCAGTTAATGCCACCCAAGTGCTCACCCTTTTCCCACCTGACATGTCCTCTCATTCTACAAGCAATGTTTTCATGTATGGATGGTAAAAACAATCCTAATAAAATACATTTTTCAAAAGCGAAAACAAACATTCCTTGGGTTCTCATATCCCCTGAACAGAGGGGGCAAAGTTTCATGCCTTGGGACTGGTTCCTTTGGAATTATGAACAGGCATTCTTTAAAAATACTTTTATTGTTGGGGCAGGATATCTTAAAAATCAGTATTTATATACCTGCTGGTGTATACTGTATTAATAAGAATATGTCATGAAATTTTTGTCTTATGTTACATAGAAACATAGAAACATAGAATTTGATGGCAGATAAGGACCGCTTGGCCCACCCAGTCTGCCCATTTCCCTACCTACTGGATAAGCTGCAGATCCTAGTTAACCAGCAGCCTACTTCTTCCTACCCCCCCCCCAGAACTGCCTTATGACTATCCCATGCATGCTTGAATTCCACCACTGATTTTGACTCCATAACCTCCTCCGGAAGGCCGTTCCATGCATCCACAACCCTCTCTGTGAAAAAATACTTCCTTAAATTACCTCTGAGCACGCCCCCCATCTTCAAATTGTGCCCTCTTGTTCTTGCACACCTCTTTTTTTGAAAGATGCTACCCTCTTGGACTTTGTTGATTCCCTTGAGGTACTTGAAAGTTTCTATCATGTCCCCCCTCTCCCTCCTTTCCTTGAGGCTATACATATTAAGCTCCTTAAGTCTCTCTTCATATGTCTTCCGGTGAAGACCCTGCACCATTTTAGTTGCCCTCCTCTGGACAGCTTCCATCCTGTCTATGTCTTTGCGGAGATTGGGTCTCCAGAACTGCACACAGTACTCCAGATGGGGTCTCACCAGCTGTCTGTACAGAGGATAATAACTTCCTGTTTTCTACTGGTGATGCCTCCCTATGCATCCCAGTATCCCCCAACCCTCCTTGCTGCCTTCTCACATTGCTTGCCCATCTTTAGGTCATCTGATATGACTACCCCAGGTCCTCTCCATTTTGTTGTTGTTGGATCTCACCCCCATTGTGTACTCTTCCCCTGGGTTTTGTTTCCCAGGTGCATTACCTTGCACTTCTTAACATTGAATCTAAGCTGCCATACATTTGACCATTCCTCTAACCTTACCAAGTCCCTCTCATCCTTTTCACCCCACTCTGTGCATCAACTCTGTTGCAGATCTTAGTGTCATCTGCAAAGAGACATACTTTTCCTTCCAGTCCTTCTGCAATGTACATAAAGACATTGAAGAGGACTGTCCTATCTGAACCCTCTGCGGTACCCCACTAGTAACCCTCCTTTCTTCTGAGTGGACTCCATTTACTATTACTCTCTGTGTCCTATTCTCCAGCCAATTCTTTACCCAGGCTGTCATCTTGGGACCCACTCCCAGGCTGGCTAACTTGTATATTAATCTTTTGTGTGGGACTGTGTCAAATGCCTTGCTAAAGTCTAGGTAGGCCATGTCCACAGCCCCTCCCTGATCTACTACTTTGGTCCCCAGTCAAAGAAATCTATCAGATTAGATCGGACATGACCTTCCGCTGTGAATCCATGCTGCCTTGGGTCCTGTGCCCTCTGGCCTCTAGATACTGGACAATTCTTTCCTTTAGAAGTTATTCCATCATTTTCCTATCACTGAGGTTAAACTAACAGGTCTATAGTTTCCTGCTTCTGCCTTGCTCCCACTTTTGTGAAGGGGAATCACATCTGCCCTCCTCCAGTCCTCGGGTACCACCCCATCCTCCCATGATTTGTTAAAAAGGGTAGTCAGTGGTGTCACTAGTTCTACCCTTAGTTCTTTTAGAATTCTGGGATGAATCCCATCAGGCCCCATTGCTTTGTCCACCTTCAGTTTTAAGAATTCTTTCAGAACCCTTTCTTCTGTAAATGGGCCGGTATCAACTTCTGTATCCAGCGTGTTACTACTGTTTGTTTTATGTACCTCCTCTTCCTTTGTAAATACTGAGCAAAAATATTTGTTTAGTATCTCTGCCTTTTCACAGTCTCCTCTGCCCACCCTCCCTCCCTTTATTAAGCCTCACTATCCCTCCTTGGTCTTCCTTCACTCCTGATGTACCTATAAAGGTTTTATCCCCCTTCTTAACTGAGTTGGCTATCTTTTCCTCGGTTTGGGCCTTTGCTGTTCTGACTGCCTTCTGCCTGACATGTTTGCTAAGATGTTCTAATACACCCTTTCCCCTCAAACAAATTATAGATCCTCCCCTGCCAGTATAGTGGTAACTTCAGTATAAGACTCTGATGTTTTAGGTTCACTGGCTGACAGTGTAGGCTGGACTGAGGGAACATCTTTGTCCCACTCTCCATACCCATGCTCTGGGCTCACAAAAGAATGAAAGATTTGATTGAGAGAGGCCACCTTAGGTGATAAGAATTCCTCAGAGGATACAGACAAGCATTCTTTCTTTTTTTTGGCCAAAATGTAGTCCTGAGGGCTTTCAAATTAAGTCAGTGAAGTTCTTACAAAACAAATCAAATAATACTTGATTATTATTAAAGCAATCAAAAGCAAGAAGAGAGGTTCTAATCTATTTTGCCAGTTTGGTGATCAACTTTTTTCCCCAATGCCCTACCTTTTTATGTCAGCAGAAACTCCTCATACTGAGTAATACTTACCTATGGAACCCCAGATGGCCCAAACTATGTACACAACAGGAACATCAACAGGTTATTAATGGCCTCCACCCCCAGTGGGGGAAGAGGGCATTACACCATGGCTGTGTTAAATTCTCTATCAACAAACATAGCTATAAAGTCAATCAGTTTATACTTTCTGCAATGTTGCAATGGTACTGAAGCAGATATCTGTATCTTTATCCTGCTAAATGTATTATGTATTAAGCTCATAATAAAGTTTAAAAAAAGAAAGAAAAAACAATCCAAGCCAGTCCGTGCTGTAGAAACTCAAAGAGTTACAGATAGCAAAGTGGAAACCGTCTCAATCAGAAAGTGGCAATCCGTCCCACCGAAAGTTTTATGGGACAAATTGGGCAACTTGGTGGTTACATAAATAATCCACATTGTCCATGTGTCTCAAAACATTCTCCTATCTCAAAACTGAGATAATTTTCTTCAAGGAATAAATACTATTCACCAAAGTCAACCATTATTCCAAAGTTGAGGAGGTCTGTGGTAACCATAATCGAGCCACAGTTTTTTTTTGTCGTCATTGGCAAAATGTGAAATAGGTATTTATCCACGGTAGTTTGCAAAAGGGAGGGTATTGTCTGTGAAAGAAAAATTACTGGAGAATGATCTTTCCTTGTTCAACAACCACCTCAAATTCCATAGCAACTCACTGCCTAAATGGTTGCAAAACTGAACACACCTCAAAAATATGTAGCATCACCTCTACCTTGCAGTATCTATGCCAACTGAGATCCTCCAATATTAAGAAATGTAGTTCCCTGTAGCAAAGTTTCCATATATAATCAATATTTATTGCAAAAAAAAAACACTGAATGGATCAGTTAAGGTTTAAACACAAAACATTTGATGTAGGGAAAAGCAATGTTAGGGAAAAAAGTCCCCTGAGCTTTTATGAACCTGTGGTGTGGTGTTCCTCGGGTAGTTAAAAAATCGCACAGTGCAATGTTGGTGTTACTTTAACATCAGCACTGTCTGTCCAGACAGATAAAATACTCATCAATGCTTGGAGACAGGTTGCCAAAGTTAGACAATGTCAATGCTGTTTCACATGATCATTCAAACCCCAAGGAACACTAAGCCACAAATTCATAAAGGCTTAGGGGATTTATTATCTTAACATCACTTTTCCCTGCATTAATGTAGTTTTTTGCAATGAATTTCCTTACTTTTTCAAAAGGATATAAAACAACACAAGCACACAGCTTTGTATCAGCATTGTCAATACTGATAATGTCAAACAGTGCTTAGATTGTCGCATTGCTGACATGATTTTTGGCCCCCGAGTCTCCACCTTCTTCTCCTGTCATGTCTTGCTACTATGCTGTTGGCAACTCCTCAGCCCCATCAGCTGCTCCCCCACCATCCAGGCAGTGAGGATCTGCACACAGTAGGGGTCTTAGGATAACGGTATTCCTAATATAGATGGCTTCATGCACATTCATTTTTGGCCCTAGTTTTCTCCTAAAGTCCCTTCCCCTGCCCCATGACATTGGCCTTGGACATCACAACATCCCTGTGATGAGAGGTAAGCTCCCTGGTCTATCCACAGCCTTCACAGTGGTGCCAGAACTTGCTTCCTCCCCATCCCAATTAAGGCATACTTTCGAGCGGCAGCTACTTCAGCCTGGTCTGCCCCCTCCCGGCACAGGGACCTGAGTCCACTTCCGAACCCAGATCACCTGCATAGCAGAGTGATGCACTTCTGCTGGTAACTCTGGGAAGTATTGCATCACTGTTGATGGCAAACAGTCCCTGACCTAATCTTAGTCTTAACTCCCATAAGTATTAATTGGTTACCTGGCATCCTCATCCGTGGTCCATGGCTTCATGATCCTCTCAATCCTGTTGTTTCTTTCTGTTTGTTGGTTTGTAATTATGATGTTTGAATCCTTTCACCCCCTCACTGCTTCCTGATTGCCCAGATCTCTGCCCCAGGCATCCAGTGGCTCCCTCCCCACCCTCACCCATATCACTAGCCAACCTCAACCCACAATTTCAGCACCAAGTTCCCAACACCAGTGTTCAACATTTCAGAAGTTTAAAAAAAAGTAGTTTTCCTTTCAGACACCAATAACACCCATTCCACCCTCTTTCCCCCACCTAGCCACACTTAAAGAGCAACTCTATTATAATAAAAATCTTAACACTAGATTTACACTAATTATGTTTTAACTTTTTTGTTTTCTAGTTTTTTTTTACTTTCCACTGATGTTGGTCTACTAAATATTGCAGATAATGTAGTATTTATTCTACTGAGTCTTTCAAAATGTATCCAACTCTCCCCTGCTAACCACACAATTGCCACTCGTGACATCACAGTCTGTTGCCATGGTTACTCGGTTAGTTGGTTAAAAGGACAAAAGAAGGCCTTAGCCCATTGAGATTGTCCTCTACATGTGTGGATCATTATTATACTATTTTATTAGCCATTTGTCAAGTTTGTTTTTAAAAGTCATAACAGTAGGTGAATCAACAATATCTTGGGGTAGAGTATTCCATAACCTAGGAGTTCTTATGGAAAAGAAGTTTTGTCTTTTATTTGTTTTACATTTTTTAATATCCAATTGTTTATTATGTAACCTGGGTACAATTTTTCTGGAGGATAATGTTATACCACATTGCTTCATTAGAGCAGGTGATTTAATAATCTTGAATAGTTGTAAAAGGTCACCTCTTACTCTTCTCTGTTTAAGTGAATATAAGCCTGTCTTCTGTAATCTAGAATCATAATCTAAGTGAGCAAGATATGGAATAATGTTTGTAGCCCTATGTTGAATTTGTTCAATTCTGTTTATATCTGAAACTAGATACGGACTCCAAAAAGGGGAGCCATAGTCCAAATATGGTCTGACATGAGATCTATAAAGAGTCATAATACACTCTTCAGATTTAGAGACAAATGTGCTATTTATCCTGTGCAGAACGGCATTAGTTTGATTGGCAATTTTATTACAATGGGGAGATGGGGAAAGTTTATTGTTTACTAGAATCCCCAAATCTTTTTCTATGCAGGAAACCCTAATAATTATATTGTTCAAAGTATATACTTGTTTAGGGTTATTTTTACCCAAATGTAAAACTGCACATTTTGTTACACTGAAATACATTTTGTTTATAAGAGCCCAGTGTTCGATTAATGCAAGGTCAGTTGATAATGTTTTTTTATTGGCTGCGTTGTTGACTACGCCCCCTAGTTTAGTATTGTCAGCAAACTTCATAAGGATGTTGGAAGAACAAATTTTCATATCACTAATAAAAATATTAAACAGGGTGGGTCCCAAGACGGAGCCCTGAGGAACACCGCTCATCACCCTACCCAAGTCTGACAAGGTGCCATTAACCTGAACCCTCTGAGTGCGATTACTCAGCCAATTTTTTATCCATAAGACTAATGTTAGTGAAAATCCTAAATGGATGAGTTTATTTATCAAAATGGCATGTGACACTTTATCAAATGCTTTACTACAGTCCAGTAAAATAACATCAGTTGGAATCTTTAGGTCGAGATTCATACTAATATAGTTGTAGAATGATAGCAAGTTTGTAGTACAAGACAGACCTGTTCTAAATCCGTGTTGAGTTATATCAGTTATGTTTAGGGATTCCATTTCTTTTTCAAGAAGAGTTTTGATTATTTTTTCCAGTAATTTATAAGGAATTGAGGTTAGACTAATTGGACGGTAATTTTCAACTTTTGAGTTGGAATCCTGTTTATATATGGGGGTTACTATAGCAGTCAACCAATCAGGGGGAACCCTAGCTTCCTGAAGAGATTTGTTAAAAATAATAGTGAGTGGTAGGTCGATGGTGTCTTTAACTCCCAAAAGAAATTTGGGACAAATGTCATCTGGGCCAAGGCTAGTTGATTCCTTTAATGTTATTAGTAATTCGTGAATATCATTATGTAAAACCTTATATTCTGTGTTACCTAGTGAAGATCTATTGGAGAGGATTTGAGATGGGTCCTGGACAAAAAATGATGAGAAATAATTACTTAGTGCAGAGGCAGTTACTAAATCGGAGGTTATTATTGTATTATTTATATTTAATGGGCCAATAGTTCTGCTCTTACCCTTTTTGCTATTTAAATAAAATGGTGAGCATTATGATGTCATAAACAAAAGACACTGTGGTTAATAGGAGAAAGGCAAATGTTTTCAAATGTTGCCTATACAGACATTTTAGATGGACTACCATGATGTGCTGTAAATATTGGAAAAGAACATTAAATATTAAAAAATATATTCTCTAGTAAATTGTAACCACTGAAACATCTTATTTATGAAAGCACATACTGACGTGCAGAGTTGCTCTGTAAGTATAACCCCCAGCCCCAGCCTAATAGCACCCCACCCCCAGACATTTGACAAATTAAAAAATATATATTATTTTACTTTTTCCTCCACCCACTAACACCCAATCCCTTCCTCAGCCTTCACAAGACTTAAGAATAAACCCATATCCTAGTCCACTAGCACCCAATCCCAACATGTTTCCCCACCCAGCCGCACATAAGTGCAACCCCCTTTCCCAGTCCACTACAACCCAATACCCCTTCCCCATGACAACTTTTATTAAACAAAAAAAAAAAAGAGACAGTGACCTGCACAGATCACTTCACACCATCTAGGCCATTTGCCATCTGACTAAATCGGTAGGCCACAGTTACTAAAATACCTGCATACAGTGTGTTTCTAAATAATCCTGGTTTGCAGTCTTATTACCTGAATTGGGATTTCTGAAATACATGCTGCATAAGTGCATTTCAGTAATTGCGGTGTCACAATTTAACCAAACGGCAATCAGCTGAGGTGGTGGAACATGGCCTGTGCCAATCACCATGTCATTTTTAAAAACTAAAGAGTGCCTTAGGGGAAGGAGAGTGGGGATTGGGTGGTAGTCAGCTGGGGAGGGGTTACACTTTGGTGATGTTGAATGAGGAGGAGGAGGTTGGCATGGATGGTGGTGGATGTGGAAATTGACCAAGCAGTCATCTGCTGGCAGATTCTCAAGTGAAATGATTAAATATTACAAAAATTACTTTGGGGTAGATTCCTGGTGTAGGAAAAACAATGTACCAAAAAAAGTAAACCAGTACCTGGGTGGTGCTGTTGGTGTCAATATAGTGGATGGCTGCAGGGTGGGCTTCTGCTGTCAGTATGGTGGTTGGCTGCAGGTGTGGGTGTACATTCAGTAGTGGCCACTGTGACGGAGCTCCCAGTAGCCATAATTGGTATATATATATATATTTTTTTTTTGTTAAAATCACAAACCAAGAAGTAAAATAGTCTGTTTAAAAATGTGGGAACAGAGTTTTACTTCCTGACTTGTACTGTGAACATGGGAAAAATTCTGCAGCTTTACCTACGGAATATGCATTAGGCTTATGAAAATGCATGTTTTGTTTAGGTGCACATGCACACAAAATGGCATTTACTTTTACACACATATACATATACATTTTTATATATATATATATATATATATATATATATATATATATAACCTGTAAATATATATATATATATACACACACATATATTTATATTACAGGCAAAAAACTCTGTTTAATGCATCAGTTAGAGTTGTTCCACAGTGAAAAAAGCTAGGAAATTCAGGGTTAGGGTTGAAAGTCCCCCTTGGACCCCCCAGCCCACCCCCCAACCGGCATCGGGGTGCGTGTTGGGGTCATTGGTCCTAACTCTCACCCCATCACATGTGTAAAGAAGCTGAGGTATAGGAGAATGGGGTAAGAGTTAGGACTGACTACCCCAATGTGCACCCCAATGCTGGTTGGGAGGTGGGCTAGGGGGTCCAAGGGGGGCTTTTAACCCTAACCCCGAATTTCCTAGCTTTTTTCACTGTGGAACAACCATAACTGATGCATTAAATAGAGTTTTTTGCCTCTAATTTCTCTTCTTTTTGAGAATGAGGATGATAAATAATGAAAGGAATGCAGTGGTGGCAGCGCAGGGCCCTTTGGGACCCACGCTCCCGCCACGTGATGTCTTGTTGCACATTAACAGGAACTGCAAAGCAAATGCAAGCGGCAATGGTAATGCACATGAGAAAGCAAACGTAAATGGCAAAGCAGACGTTAATAGAAGCACAAGTGTAAAATGACGCGAAGCAAACAGTTACGTAGACAGAGACATCAAACAGAAGTGCATACAGAACACAACTGGTAACACACACATTCACGGTACCACATTTGTAAATGCAAATGGTAAAAGTAACACCAACAATAACACCAAAGTAAACAGAAATGCAAGCACATATGAAAACGCAAACCATAACGCACACACTCATGGAATCACAATTGTAAACACAAATGGTTACAGTAACAGCAAAATAAAGCCAATAAAAACAGAAATGCAAGCGCATACAAAAATGCAGATTGTTACATGTAAGATCATGGTACCACAACAGTAGACATAAATGGTAACAGTAACTGCAACAGTAAAGACAACAGAAATGCAAGTGCATATGAAAACGCAAACCGTTACACAAATGGTGGCGTAGACGGGAACGGTGATTCGAATGGCAACAGAAGCGCAACTGGAAACACTAACTGTCACAGTAACAAAAGGGCACAAACTTCTTATCTTATCCCCAAAAACTGCATTGAAAAAACAAATTGAAAACAAAGAATGTGTGCATTATAATTGACTTTGGAGCAGAAAAGTACGACTTGGAATACTAAATTGCTTATATCTCAGGAACCGTACAACGTAGGAAAACATTTTTAATTTTGTATGAATTATTACTTTCCTGGCTAGTTTTGTGCTTAGCCCCTATTTTAGGGGCTAAGCATTTTTTTGACAAAAAGTCTGTATCTCACACTGTTTCTGAGATACGGGCCCTGAAAGATGTGACGGACGCCATAATGTTATCCTATGGGAAAAAAACATCAACTTTGGAGTGCTGTCACTTTGCCACTCTGTAATATTTTTTTCTCCAAACCACCAGAAGGCTCATTTGTAGGATGTTGGCTTTCTTCCCTCCAAATTTGAGCCCAAAAGACCAAACTATTATTTTCCAGCAGAGCGGCAAAGAATTCCTGTAATATGGTGGAAGACATAATGTTATCCTATGGGAAAAAGGGACAACTTCATAGTGCTGTAACTTTGCCACCCTGTAATATTTCTGACCAATCCACTAAAAGGCACATCTGAGGGATGTTGCCTTTCTTCCCTCCAAATTTCAAGTAAAAAGACCAAACCATTTCTGAGATATTCAATGTCAAAAATTGGCAAAATTTCCCTATCTATTCCATTATAAAAAATCTGGCCATCTTGTCCCTATTTTGAGATCAAAGATCACGATCAAAGAACTCATGATCAAAGAATTTGCAGCCTCATGATCAAAGAATTTGCAGGCTCATGAACAAAGAAATAAATTTAATAAATCCAAAAAATAGAAGCAATTTCACTAAACCATCACAATGGTTCAACAGAATGAAGCCCCCTGAGTAAAACCCACCCTCGTTTGACTTCCTAGGACACCCCTGGGCTGAGAAAATTGAATTTTAAATCAGGCCATCTTGTCCCTCACTCGCTATGCAAGATGACGATCAAAGAATGGGGGAGGCAGTATAGCACAGTGGTTTAAGGCTCTAAGCTGCAAATCTGGTGACCTGGGTTTGAATCCCACAGCCCCCACTTGCATATACTGTGTGATCCTGAGCAAGTCACTTAACTTCCCTGTGCTCCTAGGTTGCACCTGTAAAAAAGCTTTCAGCTTAGTGTGTCTCACCTGGTTAAACAATTGATAAAAAAAAAAGAATCTCATGATCAAAAACTTTGCAGCTTCATGATCAAAGAATTTGCAGGCTCATGAACAAAGAATAAAAAATGTAATAAATCAAAAAACTGAAGGAACTGCAGTAAACCTCCACCATGGTTTGACAGAACGAAGCCACCTGAGTAAAACCCACCCTCATTTGACTTCCTAGGGCACCCATGGGCTGAAAAAAATGATTTTTAAATTCAGCCAACTCGTCCCTCACTCATGATGCAAGATCACGATCAAAGAATCTCAAGATCAAAGAATTTGCAGGCTCATGATCAAAGAATAAAAAATGGTGAAACGCAATTTATGCACCAATTTGAACCACATCAATGGCATGGTTCAACAGAACGGACCCTCCTGAGCAAAACAAGCCCTCATTTGTGTCCCTAGCCCAACCCTGAGCCGAGATTTTAGTGTTTTAGGTCACGATGCAAGATCGTGATCAAAAAATCTCACAATCAAAGAATTTGCAGGCTCGCGATCAAAGACTGTTAGCAAGCTGCAAATTAAGATTTTAAAAGCTTACAACTCTATTTTTTGACTGATTTGGATGGAACCAAAGCCATGGCTCGATAGATCAGGGTCCCCTGAGTAAAACTCATTGAAATTTTACTTCAGAAGTGACCCCGGAGCCGAGATATTTGTGTTTGTGTGATTGAAAAACTGAAAACAAGATGGCAGACCTCATGGTCAAAGAATTTTGAAAATTCCTCAGGAACAAACATTCTTGAATCGTGAGGCTGCAAATTCTTTGATCGCCAGGTGAGACCAGATGGCCAGAACCCCCATTCTTTGATCGCAAGATATAGGTATAAATGTTCCCATTGACTTATAATGGGAACTTAAAAGTGCCATAACTTTTGAATGCCTTAATATTGTTTCACCAAACAAAAAGCAGCATGTTCGGCCACCAAAGCTCTTTCAAATGAGCCATCTTGTAGAGTGGCACACCACACACCGGCTGTGCAGGACCACATTAAGAATGCCAAAAGGTGCCTCCAAAAATGGATAATTTTGCATTTTTCAGCACTTTCGTACACAAAGACCAGCAATCTGACACAAACACAATTTGGCAGATCAAGAGACCTAGTGAGCCCCAATGTGTGTACCAAATTTCAGGCAAATCCATTAAACGGGTCCAAAGTTATTAATGTCCAAACTTTTGACTTTAGTATGTAACTGGCAGCTCAACCCTAGCTATAGTGGCACAACCGTGCTACTATAAAAAATATATATCTATATATATTCATTGCAAAAAACTTTGTTAATGCATCAGTTAGGGTTGACGCAACAAAAGAAGGGAAATGAGGCATTAGGGTTTTGAACCCTAACACCCCCCACCCCTGACACCCCACCCCCACTATCCACAAATCAACAGGCTTTGATGTGTGCCTTGGGGTCATTGGTTTAACTCTCACCCCATTCCATGTGTAAGCAAGCTGAAATGAAACAGTATAGAAGAATGGGGTGAGAGATCTGACGACCCCAAGGCATGGGGTGGGGTGTTGGGATTTTAGGGTTTGAAACCCTAATGCCTCATTTTCCTACTTTTGTTGCTTCAACCCTAACTGATGTATTAATGAAGTTTTTTGCAATAAATGTCCTTACTTTTTGAGGAAGTATACTCTATAGTGTGTTGTGGTTGCATCTCCCTGAGAGTGCAGGCCCTCTGGGCCCTGCACTCCCATCACGCACCCATCACTCAATAATGGTATCCATTTGTAGGAGCACAGGGCCCTACAGACCCTGTGCTCCCTTTCATCCATAGATGTAGAGACAGTGTAATGAACTGTCTTCTCCTGGAGGGCCTTGTGCTCTCAGTACTACATAATGGAGGACCCCACAGACCTATTACTGCAGCATGGTACCCATATTTATTTATTTTATTTTATTTTTTTTAATTTTGGTGACTGGGTAGGCCCACTGAGAGAAAAACAGTCCCTTTTTCAGGGGTGACATGGAATTAATTACATACATCTATAAACATAACAAAATACATACATGTCATTTCACAATTAACAGTCAATATAGACATACTGACACAGTCAAGGATACAGTGACAGGTTAATTACAATCAATATCAACAAGAGTAGAAGTACTATTATACACAAGAAAGTCACAATCAGACTGATGTCCCAATAAGGTTAGATCAGCAGCAGGGAGTCTGGTAGACTTAGCGGTAGCAGTTGCAGAGGCTCAGATCCAACAGGTGGGCTTTAAGACCCTTCTTGAAGCCCCCCAGGTAGGTACATTCCTAGAGACTGCTAGGGAGACCATTCTAGATAGGAAGGATGAAGACAGCATAGGACCGGAGTCCTAGGGAAGTCCTACCACTGGAGACATGAAGAAGCTGGCAGCCAGAGGATCTTAGTGTTCTCCCATTCTTTTTGGGAGCTAATGTGTTAATTAGGCTAGGAGGGACATCATTTTGCTGGAGCTTAAATGCAAGGCACAGTGATGAATATGTTAGTCTGCCATCTAGAGAAGGCCACCTAAGAGATAATAGTACTTTGCAGTGATGCTTCCATGGTGGCACCCTTGCAGCGAAGTGCCCTATCCTGTGATACAGTATTTTTAGCATTTGCATTTCAGAATTTCTTACAGAATGTAGTAAAGGGGCCCCATATAGCAAGGTTGGTAGGAGGGTACCAGTGGAAGCCTTGAGTTTGGATTCATGAGTGAGGAAAAGGCTCAGGTGATATAATAGACCTAACTTTTGGTTGAGTTTCTTGGTCAGATGGTCGATGTGGCTCTTAAAGGAGCAGTCTTGGTCTAAGCATATACCTAGGTATTCGATACACTTGATCACTTCAATTTTTGAGCTATTGGAAAGAACTGGGGACAATAAATGTAAACGCATTGGGCCCAGGCTTTTAGGGTAATATAGCATGGCTTTGATCTTTTTACTATTTAGAACTAATTCTCAAGTAGACCAAGGTCTTGACTAAGAAGGCTGTTTAGTTGCATTGTGTCTCAGGAGGACCTATAAAGTAAGGCATCGTCTGCATATAAGGCCACCTTGGCCCCTCCACAATGTTGAGGCAAATCATTAATAAACAGAGAAAACAGGAGGGGTCCCAATATGGAACCCTGGGGGACGCCGTCTGTGATAGGGCATTTGTCAGACTTAGCTCCATGCTATTTGATAATTTGTGATCTGCTGTCAAGGTAGTCCATGAACCATTGAGTAGACAGATGATCAAGACCAAGAGATGTTAGTTTAGTGATAAGTGGCTGATGATTCACCGAGTCAAATGTCTTGGTGAAGTCTATAAATATCGCAACAGTTGAAAGGCCATCATCTAGAGCCAAGAAGATATCCCCAGTAAGGCTAATCAGGGCTGTGTTGGTACCATGATTTTTCTAAAACCATGTTGTCGTTCAGTTAGTAAATTGTTCCATTCAGCATATTCCTGGACCTGCTGGTATACAATCCTCTCTAACACTTTACTTAGAGTGCAGAGGATGGATATTCGTCTGTAATTCTCAACACACTCAAACAGTGGCGGAGCCAGGTTTTGGAGCAGTTGAGAGTGAGGGGGGCCATTTAGTCAATCATGGGCTCCACAATGGCCACTAAACATTGAATAAAGATGGCGGTGGGGCACTACTACTCACACTGGGGCAGCTAGGAGGGTGACTACCACCCCAGCACCCCCTCTAGCTCTGCCACTGAGCTCAATATCCCCACCTTTAGGGATAGAAGTGACCAAGGCAACTTTCCACACAGTGGGGACTTTGCCTTCAAGCAGCGATCTGTTTATAAGCCAAGTGACTGGAGAGGCAATGACATGGGCTGTGATTCTGAGGAGTCTGGGCTCCAGCTTGTCAAACCCAGCAGAGCCAGAGATTTGACTTTTTTTAGCAACTTTTGGACCTCAGATTTAGTTACAAGTTTGAAGTGAAAATTAGGGTAAGGGGTTTCCTCTTGTAAATGATTCTGGGTGGGCGGGGCCCAGAAGAATTATTTTTAAATTTGTCCAGGTCAGTGAGGAATGCATTTAGTGCATTAGCAACATCTTGTGGGTTGGTATAGCGGACACCATTTGCTACTATGTCACTTTTCTCCTGGGTGGTGATCCCCTTTAGGAGAGTTAATTTGGGACCAAAATTATGTAGGGTCCGAAAGCTTTTTAGTTTGTAGGTTCTGAAGGTATTGTCTTTTAGCTGATTTTAGTTCCTTTTTATACTTGTTGCTCAATTTTCTATATTCCACCCAATCCTTAGTTAGATTTGTAGATTTGAAATTTTCCCAGGCTTTGTCTCTCACCCTCATTTGTTTTTTAAGGTCTCTGGACAGCCACTTTGAGTGTTTTCCCTTGACTCTGATTTGTTTTAGAGGGCTTGCTTATTGGTAGCCAAGAGGAAGTTATTGATGAAGAAATCAAGGGCTGAGTCCAATCCACCACTGCTAGGGTTTCAAGAAAGGAGCAGGTGTCGAAAATGGAATTATACAGAGCCCAAAAAATTCTGGGTGGAAGGCTGGGATGGTCATTTTTCCAGATGCTGAATATAGTGGCATGGTCACTTATGGAGTCCACAAATGTCCCAGCCAGTTTGAAACTACTTGGGCTGGAAGCAAGAATCCAGTCTAATGTGGTGTCATTTCCTGACTTAATGTTCAACCTAGTGGGTCCTTGGATCAACTGGGTCAAGTTGGCCTCTAGCAAGCTGGATTTTACATCACTAATGGTGTGCTGATCCCAGTGGAGGTTAAAGTTGCCAAGGATTATTTTCTCCCACTGAGGTAGCCTCGGCATCAGAGCCAGAAGGCTCTTTAAGGCATCTTTTGCAGTCTTAGTTGGGTTGTAGATGCAGTCTATTAGCAGGGGCTTAGTCCCGCCAAGCAGTATTTTGATGAACACTGCCTCGCCACCTGATTGGGTATGGTCTGGTGTTGCCACCAGGGAGGCATTTAGGGAGTTTTTTACATAAATGATAACTCCACCACCCCTCCTACCACATCTATCTTGTCTAAAAGACTTAAACCCCTGGAGCTCAACCTCATGCATTAGGATACTAGGCTTGAGCCATGTTTTGGAAATGGCAATTATGTCAGGGGAGTGCATATTTACCCATGCCTCGAGTTCATGCATTTTAAGTCTGAGGCTGTTAATGTTCATGTGGACTAGTTTCAGACTTTTGGCATTAGCCCAGACAGCCATAGAAGGTGACACAGTTGGAACATTAGGACATGGAGGGCCAGGGTTAGATTCAATATCCCCAGCTGGTAATAACTTAATGGTCAGCAGGAATTTCAGGAGTGACCCAAGGGGGGGAGGAAGATCTAACGTTTGTAGACTCTGAGATGTTCCATAACCATATAGCACTTTCCCCCTTTTCTAAGCCTATATATGGTGATAAGGGTAGGATTAAGATTGGCTTGGGGGTAGATACAGGAGAGACTTTAGTACAGAGGGTCTGTGGGCTACCCTGTGTCCTGCCTGAGAGTCAGCAGCAATTGGTTTGTGCCCAGTACTACAAGTACTGTATGTAAGTACAAGCCAGCACAATATATAGCACCATATTAAAGCTTAAAGATGGGTCAATGAAGAGGAAGAAGTTCTGATTAAAATCAAAGATATTTGACAAAATGGAGCTGCTGGGTAAAACACAGAGCCAGCCTTTAGGTAACGTGATGAGCTGCAGCAAATCAGAGGGAGGCTGCTCAGGGGAAATATAAGACTGTTTTTTGGGACCAAACAGGGGTTGTAGGTCAAGAAGGATTGCAGGGTGGAAGTGAGAGGAGAGACTGCTATCATTCTTACAGTCTGCCTGGCTGTGAAAACCCTGCCTACATCCATCTACCAAGCTGAGTGCAGGAGGAACAGTAGTTGCTTGTGAGACTGAAGCAGAGTAAAGTAAAGCTAGAGATATATTGCAGTCCAGCTAGTTTGGACTTCTGTTTGAACTGGGAAAAGAAGAGATGGGCTGTGGACTTTGAACCAACCTCTGCTCCCCACTGTGCAGAAATTGTTGAGGGAAGTGGATATTTCATCCAGGGGACAGCTTGCAAGTGCTGAGTCAAGCAGCTGTGACAGAACCCAGCCCTGCTGATGAAAGCATCCCCAAAGAGAGGGGTTGTAAAGTAGAGACTGTGGAAGCCCTTCTGCCCTGCGCTGGTCCTGAGGGTTGCTAGGCATGCCTCGTAAGGGTTTGGAGAACATAAGCAATCTTGGTTCCTCGGGCTGAAGACAACGACGCACCAGGTTGAAGGACAAAACAGGCCTGTATTTGTGAAGTCTGTATATAAAGGCCCATAGGCGAAGTTGGCAAGGCCAGGCAGGTGAAGATCATCATCTCTTGAATTGTCCAGCTTTGGTTTCCCCACCGGTGGTGCACCACCAATGCAGAACCTCCATGATGCCATGCAATGCATCTGGCTGTGAACCCCCAGAGTGGGCTGCAAACTGTGAGTACACTGAGCTGTAGCTTTGGGGAGTCTTTTAGTTAGCTAGTCAGTTAGGAGTCAGGGGAAAAATCCCTGCACATCGACTTAGAGACATACAAGTCTGCAAGTATAGGATAACAATTCCAATGTGGGTTTTATGCTCAATTGGGCCCCGACAAAAGACCCCAGGCCTGCATCACTGAGCAGTGGGGTACCCACCACATATGGACAAACTGGGTGCACCCAGGTGGTGGTGAGAGGGGTTGCTACTGGGGAAGTTATTGACTGCCTAGAGTGAATTGTGTTTGACATTCTCCTCTTTGTTCCCCCTCCCCCAATAAATAAAGCTACTGTTTGCATTTTAGTCACTGTCACTGTGTTATTGAAAGAGTGCTGCTGGGGGGTGTGGGGCTATAGTGTGGAAACTGTAATTTGTATATGGAGAGTATTATCAGGGCAGAGTACTATTTCCTGGGGGGTGGTAACCTGTTCTTTACACACAGGATTCCCTTGTCATTACTCCAGTTGGAGGCACCACGCCACATGAGCTGGCACTGCAGAACCCAGGCTGGCCCCCTCAGAGGTGTGTGCTGAAGTACTCTGAGGGTCCCATAGCAGCCAAGGTGAGGCATAGGGCTGTTACAAATGGAGGCACCACTGGGATTTTCTGCCTCCTAGAGGTTACCCCTGAAATTGCAGTTTGAACATTTTGGTACCCCCCCCAGACTGGGATAAATGAATTGGCATTCCAGGAAGTAGAGGACTGGTGTGCATTTGAGGGCCTTGACCCCAGAGGATGCTTCTGTTAAAGAATGTGACTGGGGCATATTTTCAGTAAAGCAGAAGTGATTGTGCATACAGGAGCAGGCTACAGCGCCTAAATCAGCTGTTATTTTAAATATATCTTTACTGTTTTATTCACTAGTTTACTAGCCAGTTTGGAACCCTGTATCCCTCCAGGAAACAGGATGAGGAGTTGTAGTTTTCTTGGGTCCCAACGAAACTACAAACTCACACTACCTGCATTAAAATTTCTGGGACTGTTGTGTCTGAGATTGGAAATGCTTGTAAATATTGCTAAATGTGACAGCAGTACTTTTAAATTGGAAATGCTTGTAAACATTGCTAAATGTGACAGCAGTACTTTTAAATTAATTTAAAAACTATTTTTAAGAACTGAGCACAGCGTGACCTCAAAGAGTTTCTGGGTCAAATACAACTATTTAGCTCAGCACTGTGGCGAGCAGGGTGAGCGCGCTTGCACACGTGAAGATGCATGCAAAGACACGCGCGTCTAGTGCATGTTTAGTGTGTTCAGTGATTTCAGCAATTTAGCAGTACACATATTCAAGTTTGATCATGGTAGTAGTCCAAGAAGAGTAAGGCTACCATACTACATTGTAAAGGGATAGACAATCGGTTGATTTATAAATAAGTTGTTTGTATTAAAACAACATTGCTAAACTTGAACAATGAGTACAAAACAAACAGTTGTTGCAAGAAGCAGCATATACCCGAGTGAATTAAGTAATCTTACCATTATGACTCTGGAAGGTGAAATAGGCGTAAAATGTATAGCCTGCCATATGTATAAACTAGAAGTAGTTCTAGCCAGCTCAGTTCACAGTTTTACTTGTGAAAAGTGTTTACTAATAAAATTATGGAAGAGGAAATAGCAGCCTTTGGGGAAAGACTGTTATATCTAGACAATAGTCAGGCAGACATGCGTAGACATCATTATGAGATAAGTAAACAAGGGATGTATAAAATTCATATAGCAACCCAAACTGAAATCCCTACATCAGAAAATATACTGGATATAGGGACATCTAACAACAGAGACAATAGTTTAGATAATCAGAGAAAAAGGGTTAGAGAAGATGATACTGAAGAACAAGAATGTAATTCAGATTGGGCCCTAGTGTCCATTTCTAGAGCACCTGAAAAGGGATGGAAAGCAGATAAGTTTCAAATTCCCATGCAAAATTGTTTTCAGGTACTTTCAAATGAGCTCAATACAAATACCAACCTAGAGGAAGAAATTATAGAGGCAAATGGGTTACATTCATTAAATGATGTTAATAAAGATAGAACAACATCTCCATTGCTTATAGATCTTGAACCACCATCCTGCCCAATTGTTACAAAAACTGTATCTCACATAAGTATGGATAGAAAAAAAGAACAATACATTGGCAAACAAAACAAATGATAACTCGCCTTTACCTCAGACCTCCTATATCCAGAATACTATTGATATGGATACATCTGAAGCCACTACCCCCAAGGAACCACAAAGACAAGTGTATGTACTGGGAGACTCTATGATCAAACATATTGATAGGGCAATTTGTAACCCCAATAAAACAAATAAAACATGTTCAAGTTTCAGGAGTGCCAAAGTCTCAAATATAACAAATATGATAAACTCCATACTTTCTGATGCAGGGCATAATACCTTAGTTATAAATCACACAGGGACAAATGATATCCAAAATACCGACACCTTGCAACTAATGGAAGATTATGTTGCATTAAACAACTTATTGGTAAAAAAAGGCTGTACCGCATGTTTCTCAGAGATTCCTCCTATACCGAGAGCCACAGTAGCCATTTCAGAAAAAATTAAACAAATAAACAAATAAACAACTGGATGAGGATGTGGTGCTTAAAACAAGATATTGCCTGTATTGCTTATTGGGAAAAATTCTGTGGTAGGGACTCTCTCTTCTGCTGGGATGGTCTCCACCTCAGCAGAAGGGGGTGTACCATGTTGGGAAAAATAGTGGCAACAGTTATCAATACACATTTAAACTAGAGCCTGTGGGGGGATGGGCAGGGCCCCAATTCTCTAAATAAAAATAATGAACAACAACTAAGTAAATCATGCAATATCTTATCCTTTAATGCAAGGTCATTAAATAACTTAAACATGTCAGAATTACAAATTAAATGTAGACTGCTGGATTTAGGAATCATTGCCATTACAGAAACCTGGTGGGACCTCTCTTCAAAGTGGTCCAGAGAAATCCCAAATTATAAATTATACCACAAAGATAGAACAAATAAAAAAGGTGGAGGCATGTATTTATTTGTGTGAAATGACATCCCATCATATGAAGTTAATAATAATACAAATAATGAATAACTATGGGTTACAGTTCAATTTAAGGTCAACAAAATTTATAATAGCTGTTTGTTATAGACCTCCTTCATCAGATGTTTCTTAAACCACCAACTTAATGAATCTTATTGCCAATATGGCTAACAAAGAAGATATTCTGATATTGGGAGATTTTAACTTACCAGGAATTGAATAGGACTCATTTACAGCTAAAACTGAGCAGGAAATACTATTAACATCTCTATGCAGACAATAGGCCTTGATCAGTTAGTGAGATATCCCACCAGGGAAATAATATACTTGATCTTATTATAACTAATGTTGAAAATAACATTTCAAATATAAATATCACTGCCCCAATTGGTAGTAGTGATCATAACTCAATTCAATTTAGTATGATTACTAAAAATTCTAAATTTATTACAGGTACTACACATAAAAACTATAATAAGGCTGACTTTAAATTGATAAACCTCAAACTTAATCAAATAAATTGGGACAATAAATTTAAGGATAGATCGATAAATTGTGCATGGGAAGATTTTAAACAAATTATTCTTGATTTGGTAAAGAAACATGTATCCATTAAAGTCAAATACAATTAAAAAGGTAAAATTCCATATGGTTTACAAAGACTATTCAGAAGCAAATCAAATTAAAAGGACATTTATTTAAAAAATGAAAGTCAAATCAATGCATCAGTATTAGGTATAAATATAAATCAGCAGTATCATTATTTAAAAACTGATTAAACGCAAAATCTAAATTAGAATTTACTCTGGCCCATACTAAATCTAACAATAAATCACTTTTTCTTATATAAATAGTAAAAGAGTAATAATATGAAAATTGGCCCTTAATAGAGGATGGGATTATTATCCAAAATGATTATAACTCAGGAAATTGCTTCAATAAATATTTTTGTTCAGTTTTTAATAAACCAGCTCATCTCACCAAAATGATCCAAAATGACCTTATCCAACCAAAAATAGAATGTTCTGACATTAGAAAGGACCTATCATTCCTAAATAAAATCAAGTAGTTCAGGACCAGATAATATTCAATCAAGGTTCTTGATAGAAACAACTGACTCCTTGGCTTTACCTCTTACTATGCTTTTAACAAATCATTAGCTAAAAGTAACATCCCAGACAACTGGCACAAAGCCATAGTGATTCCAATTCACAAAAAGGAAATAAATCTAATATCCAAAATTATAGGCTGATAAGCCTAACTTCCATCATTGACAAGGTTGTGGATTGAATAATAAAGTCACATATTGAAACTGAAATTGAACAGTTAGGTATTTCAGACTTATCCCAACATGGATTTAAACCTGGATCATCTTGTACAACTAATTTTGTTTCCTTCTACAACAACATAAGTAGATATTTGAATAATCATATTCTTTCAGACGTTATACTTTTGGATTACAGTAAGGCATTTGATAAAGTGTCCCACTCAATACTAATAAACAAAATGCCTAAGTTTGGATTTTCCATTATTTAGCAAATTGAGTTTCAAGTTGGTTACACGACAGAACACAAGTGGTGAGAGGAATGGATCAATTTCTGACTCAGGCATGGTTACCAGTGGTTTTCCCAGGTTCGTACTGGGACCCACTTTGTTTAACTTCTTTATAAGTGATCTAACTGTATCCTCTAGCAATCATATTTCTAAATTCACTGATGATACAAAACTTGGTGGCAGAGTTGATAAAATTCCTAACATCATTACACTTATACAGGACCTTAAAAATATTGAAGTATGGGCAAATAATAATCTCATGTCCTTTAATACAGAAAAATGTCTAGTACTCCATTTTGGAGACAAAAATCTCAAGACAAGTTATTTTTTAAATAATGAGTAACTTGAAGAATCTAAATGTGAAAGGGATTTGGGCATATTAGTCAACAGCAAATTATCATCTGTTTTACATTATAATAAAGTGGCTAGATCAGCCAATATCATATTAAAACAAATTAGTAAAGCCTTCATAAACAAATCTGAACAATGCTTGGTTCCTCTGTTTAGGGCATATGTAAGACCATATTTAGATCATGGATCTTCCTTTTGGAGTCCATATCTTTGAGGGGACATAATTCGACTAGAACAAGTCCAAAGACTAATGACTAAAATGATACCTAGATTAAAAAATAAACCACATGATGTTCGTCTTACAGAACCAGAACTTTATCCTTTACATTTAAGAAGACTTAGGGGGGACATGTTGTTTCTGTTTAAAATACTAAAGTCCCCAACACAAATGAAGCAATGTGGATTGGTATTCTCAAATAAACGTATAGCCAGCAGATTCCACAATAAACAATTAACAATTGAATGGGCAAATACAAATAAGAGAGATACATTTTTCAATATCAGGGCATCCAAGCAATGGAATTTACTACCTCACGGCCTAATTAATTCAAATAACTCTGAAATGTTTAAATCGAAGTTGGATATTTGGTTAAATCAATATAAATAACAAATGATCCACTATTGAGGGGGACAATCTTGATGGGCTTAGGCTTTCTTTTGTCCCACATTAATCCAGTAAATCCAATAAAAATGTTTATTTTGGAAGTATTAGATGGGGCCCTAACAGAGTGTGGGAGGATGAAAATTCAAAGGGTGACAAAGAACCCCAGCACTGGGCTTAGGGATTTAATAATACAGACAAACAAGAACTTAGGTCCTGTTGATATACCCCTACTGTGACACTAGAAGAGTTCCAGGAGACATGAGTGGTGCTGAAGAGAAGGAGTCAGGCTAGTCCACCACCTGAAAATCCACTCTCCAAAGGGCCCCCAGCCCTGTGACAAAGGAAGTTTTGAAGCTCCTTTAGTGTTGCCCAGTTAGGTGATCCTATGTAGTGGCTCCATATGAGCAGTACAAGCAGCTGCCCACCTTCTCAGGGGCAATCTCCACATCAGCCGGGGAAGATGACTTAGAATCCTGCATAAGTCAGGCCACACAAATGGTCCAAGTCTGGAGGTGTTCAGATGAGGGAAAATGTAAGAGGGTTGTTGAAAGCTTAAAAGGCATGGCTCTGGATGTGATTCAGTTTCTATGGGCCAACCAGCCTAATTGTACTGCAGATGACCATGTGGCAATCCTGAAAAGCACCTTTGGGGTTGTCGAGAAGAGGGAGGCCATCCTGTTTCAATTGTGGGACACCACGTAGCAACATGGCAAACAATTGTCACAGTACATTACCAGGTTGGAGGCTGTGGTGCATAAGACTGCAGAGGCTGGTGGACAGTCCCCAGAGCAAGTAGCTAAGATGAGACTCGACCAGATCCTTAGGGGGGCTGTGCACTCCTGATTGACTCTAATCTCCCACAGATTAAGGGACTGAAAACCCAATCCCCCGTCCTTTAAGCAGTTGTTGGATGAGGTGAAGGAGGAGGAAGCCCAGGGAGATGTCATCGACTCACTGCAGATGCTCGCAGTTACCAGTGCCGCCCTGCAACCCCAAGCCACAAACCCTGCAGAACTGCCTTGTTCCTTGGAGCTGGGAACTGTGCTGAAAGAACTGAGAGGTTGAGTGCAGGACTTCAAGGGAATGAGAGAAACACCTTATACCCCTACTATGGCAGAGTTCTGAAAAATAAAAGACTGTGTGAAGGCCTTGCAGCTGGCATTGGTGTCCCGGCCCTTGCAAAGTGTTGTTGTGTCCAAGCCTAGGCGGCAGTCTGCTCAATATGCTGACCCTAGGCCTAGATCTTGAATACATCTCAGGCTGGTTCTGTTTCAAATGTGGACAAGATGGTCATACCTGATGTGGTTGCCTCAGTGCAGATAATCCCCAGCTACTGGCTGAACAACAAAGGCAGATGGACCAGGGAAATGCCAGTGGGGACCAGTAATGGAGCTACCTGAGCCTCAGCCATTGCATTGCTCCACCAAGTGGACTGACCCCAAATTTCCCCACCAGCCAGGTGCCACCCAGCCTGATTGTTCCTCTGGCTGGACGTAGAAATCTTGCTAGGGTGCCTTGTTTCACTCTACTAGATAACGGGTCAGAGGTCACCATCATTCACCAGACTTTCTATGACAGACATTTGCAGCATTTTCCCCTCCTACCCCTGTCTGGTTTGTCACTGTGGGGGATGGGTAGTTCGGATTACCCCTATGATGGTTATTGCCTAGTATAAATAGATTTCATCTTGAAGGGCCCTGAAGAGCAACCCACCATTGAGACTTTGGCTTTGATATGCCTAGAGCCACAAGGGATGACTGACACCCCAGTATTAATTGGGACAAATGCTGATATGTTCAGGTGGCTGGCAAAGATGGGTACCAAAAGAGGTGGGACTGATGAGCTAGTGTATCCTCTGGTAAAATTTGTGGTAAAGAAAGTGGGCTTGACTGTGGAAAGTAAAAAAACAAATGTGGAGGAGAGTGTTGGCGTAGTGTGCTGAGTGGATGGATTTGAGTTGATTTTGCCTCCAAGTTCTGAGCGATGAGTTGTGGAAATTGCACAGTTTTTCCAGCCACCCGAAGGACCTGCCTTCATCATCAACTCACCACCGCTTAACAGTTTACCCGAGGGGCTGCTGGTGCAAACAGGAGCGCTGCCGCTTCCGGATACACCCTGGGCCAGGCAGGTTATGGTGAGGGTCTAAAAGGAATCAGGGAAACCCAGAGTCATCTGAAAGAGTCAAGTGTTGGCAAGTATCTACAGGTGTGACAGTGCAATTGCAGTGAACCCGATGGTAGCCACAGAAGAAGAGATAGATCCAAATTTGTTCAAATTTGGCGATTCCCCTGTCCCTGCCAGTTACTGTTGGAGCCGAAGTCAAAAGTTGGCCAAGTGGTGAAAAGTCTTTTCGCTACATGAGTGGGACATGGGGTGTGTGGAAGGTGAAGAACATCAGAGTCATTGGAAGGATGAGCGGCCTTTCCGAATGAGGTCTCGGAGGCTGCCCCCGGGTAACATTGAGGATGTACGGTAACACCTGCTGGAGTTATTGGATGCCGGCATCATTACTGAGTTCTGGAGCCCTTATGCCTCCCCCATTGTAGAGGCCCAGAAGAAGAACGGAGCCGTGAGGATGTGCATAGACTATAGCATGCTAAACAATAAGACAATCCTGGACCAGTATACTGTGCCCCGGGGTAGAAGACACCTTGGCCAGCCTGTCCAGGAGCCAGTGTTTCTCTGTGTTGGATCTCCAGAGTGGCTATTATCAGATCCCCATGGTAGAGGAGGACAAAGAAAAAACTTCTATTTGCCCGTTAGGGTTCTACCAGTTTGAGCGCATGCCAAAGGGAATATCCAGAGCACCGCCACTTTCCAGCACTTGATGAAGAAGGCTGTGGGGGATATCAATTTGCTCAAAGTTATTGTCTACCTAGATGACTTGATCATATTCGGTCGCACCCTGGAAGAACACAAGACTTGGTTAATGAAGATCCTGGATTGACTGGAGGAGTTTGGCCTAAAGGTATCAATTGACAAGTGCCAGTTCTGCCAGTCAGCGTTGAAGTATGTGGGGCACATCGTCTCTGCAGACGGTGTGCAATCCGATCCAGATAAAGTGGAGGCCCTCACCACCTGGCCTAGGCCCACCAACTTAAAGGCCCTGCAGTCCTTTCTGGGGTTTTGTGACTACTACCATTGTTTTGTAAAGGACTACTTGATGGTGGTATGCCCACTTAATGATTTAATGTAAGGTTATCCCCCAACAAACCAGAAGAAGAGAGCCCTGGGGTCCAGGACTCTGCAAAGGAGTGTTTGTTAGTTGGTGAGCCTTTTGAGAATGGTGGACCCCTGAGTGCAAAGCTGCTTTCCGGGAGATTATTCAAGATTAAGTGAGGCCTCTGTTTAGGCGCTTGCTAACATTAACAAACCTTATGTTCTCCACACTGATGCCAGTCTAAATTGTTTGGGAGCTGTGCTGTACCAGGAGTATCCCAGAGGGCATCGGCCAGTGGCGTCACTAGCCATAGTTTGACACCTTCTGAAAGGAACTACCCAGTGCATAAACTGGAATTCTTGCATTAAAGTGGGCCATAACAGACAAGTTCCATGAATACCTGCATGGGGTTCCTTTTATGGTCAGAACAGATAACAACAGGACTTCCAGTTCCCCACCGGCACATAGCAGCAGCTAACGAGTATCTCTCTGCCTCACCTGCCTTAATAACCTCCATAAATAACCTGCTGAAAAAGTTTAAACTAAATAAAAATGTCGGGAGGAGGTTCGCAAAGAGATTGAGGAGTAAGGTCTAAAGCGATGCAGTCCAGATTTGAAAAGGATGGCGGAGACTCGAGATCAAGTTCCCCAGTACACAGTTCAAGTCAATCTAGAGGCATTATGGCTGCAAAAAAACTACGAGACTGACGAAGAAGTGGAGCATCTATCAAGAAACTGATACGAATCCCTGATGAAGGAGTTAAAAGAAATGCGAGCAGAAAATAAAGCGGAATTCAAACAACTGAACCAGAAGCTCTCGATGGTGGAGGGTCGCGTTCAGGAAGTGGAGGACCGAATTTCAAACACGGAGGATGGCCTACAACATCTAGGCCATGCTGTGTTTGCCCTCTGTAACCATGCAATATTCACTGAACAGAAGTGTGTAGACTTAGAAAGTCATCCAGATGACACAACTTACGCCTTTTACGGTTTGAAGGAGGGCGCTGAGGAAGGGGACAATGGTTGAATTTGTGACTGACCTGTTGAAAGATGTCCTGGCTGCCATTAGGTTACAAACTGAAGATTGAACATGCCCACCAGGCCTTACTCCCAAACCAAAGACCCAACCACCAGACCTAGGTCAATAATTATTAAATTCGAGTTGCCACACTAAGGAAGATGTACTCCGCCGCATGGGCGAAGAAAGAGGTCAAATATCTTGACTCCGCCTATTTTTGAGCAAGATTACCCACCTGTTATACAGAAGCAGTGTATGGAATACATACCACTTATCAAACTCCTGAGAAACAAACAACTTCGATTCAAACCTGCATCTAACGAAATTAAGAGTATTCTGGAAGGAAGGCACTGAACTGTATGATACTCCGCAGAAAGCCAGTGAGGCTGTAAAGCGGGGATCGAGGTTCCAGCTGTTGCTAAGCCCCCCAGGCTAAGAGAAAGGAACCTACTGAGGAGTGGCACATCGCTCCCCGAGGAAAAATAGGGTTTTGAGCAACAATACTATCTCATCAACCTTGCACGTAATTCAGGGAATTAATGAAGAAATTGCCAGGAATCGCAGAAAGGGACCTTGAGAATGCAGATGGGTGAGAGTTTACTTACAAGCACCACTTTCTTAATGTTGGAACTGTGAGGCGGAACTGTCTGGTTCGCCACCTTGATATCAATATCCTCAAGTAAAATACCCCCCAATGCCCGGACCTTAGGCTGACAGTACCTGAGTTGCATCCCCTCGCATAGGCCTTGACTCCCCTAATGTGTAATTCAGACCCTTTTATTTCCTCACTTGGCCTACGATTTTGGTCTGGGGAGGATTGGTGAGTCCACCTGTGCTCTATACTAACTCTTTTGAAGTAATACATTCATTGACCGAAATTTGTCTGGGATCATGTTTGCCGAACTCGCCTTGCTGCCCCCTGAGCTTAATCTGGTGTCTCTCCTGCTTTTTTTCTTTTTCTCCAAGCACGCTGGAGACAAGAGTATGAGAGGTCCTGTTGTGGCTGTGTGAGACTGTCATCTTACAGCATGGCTTGGACTCAGAGAATCGCAGAAGCTCTTTGAATTTATGGACCTTTTTTCTTCTTTTGGACATATGACACAATGTATATCTAGAAATACTGTATACTAATGGAGGGGAATTGAGCAGTGTTCAGGGAGAAGTACATTAGTTTAAAATTACCAAATATGGCATGCACTTGCATACCTGGGCTGTTTCACAATACTCTGAGTCTAATGGACTCAGGCAGGGGATGAGGGCCTTCTCATGGGGACGATTTTTGATTCTTTTCACTTTATGGTGGTTTATACTAAATCAGTTTGCCCCTAGATACAACTATCTCCTAATCGCAGGAAGTGAATTGCTCTGGTGGGAGGGGGATGGATTATATGATGGGGTAGTAATTTCATTAATGTCTCCCAAACAATATATGGAAGTACTTATACAAATGGATATCTTTCTCCCTTTACTCATCCTGTAGGTAATACTCATAGGGATTGTCCTACTGTATGTGAGACTTATGTAATCAACACTATGGAGATGCACTTGGGTGAGGAGCCCTTTGATATGCTTTCCCCTCTTTTCTGCTCCGCTTCTCCTGGGGGTGGGGGTTGGGGTAGGGATATCGGAGGTGGGAGAAGGAAGGAATCAAAGATTAAATGGGCATTGGGGGAGTTTTTCTTTTATACTAATAACATGCAGGGCAGCACAGCTCTGATGGCTGGTTTGAGGCGATTACCATATTACAGGAACCCTTAAATGTAAGGGCCCAGGAAGAGTTCCCTTATGGTTTGTGGGAATCCGTAGCACTTTTCCCCCGACCAATACCATCTGTTAGGTGGGATAAGAGGTCACTGTATAAGTTTGACCTCCTGCCTTGGAAGTCAGTTAAAAATGTTTATGGTAGTGCACTGTTTGCACAGTTGGTTCTGGTTTGTTGTTCAGATCAGCTATGTATGTTGAGTTTCTATGTTATATTTTTTATTGGGTCAGCAGAAACAGTATCAGTGATCTTCCTTGCACTGGGAAAAAGGGTTCATGTTAAAGGGATAATGTTGTTATTACTTAGCCACAATGGGTTATACTATATGCTCATGTAATGTTCATGGCCTGTCTGGGCCATGCATTCTAAAGTACTCTCATATTAAAGCGCCTCTGGAACGGATATATCTTACTCCAGAAGACCCACTTATCACATGAGGAGCATGAGAAGTTTAAAACGATTGGGGTTTCCCAGGTTTATTCCTCATCTTTCAAGGGTGGATGCAGAACAGGTACAGCTATATTAATACCATCCAGGGTGCCATTCGAATGTCAAGACCAGCTAGGTGACAAAGAAGGGCGGTATATACTGGCCAAAGGGAAACTAAATGGTAAACTTCTCACCTTTGCCTCAGTGTATTTCCCCCCAGCCACTGAGTTTAAAGCTTATCGTGCTTTTTTCCTCCTCATGTCACAGTGGGCTGAAGGTACAACGGTATGTGGGGGAGACTTTAATTTAGATCTTTCGATGGTTGGTAGTGGGGTTAAGACAGTGGGAAAAAAAACAAAAGAACTATCAGAATTGCTTAGGGAACTGGGGTATATGAACTCATGGAAATACTTAAATGGAGCAGTTAAGCATGACACCTTTTTTTCACAAGTCCACTCAAGTTATACTACTCAATGGACTATATGTTAATTTCCCAAGAGCACCTAGGGTTGGCGGGTAAGACATGGATGGGGGAATTTATTCTATCTGATCATGCCCCAGTTTTCTTTAGATTAGATTCAGACAATTTTAGGAAAAATACTATGTGGAGGCTTAACCTCTCACTGCTTCATAGCAAGGACATCATCCACACAATGGAAGAGGTTATCAAACAGGCTGAGAGGGAAATTGATTGCCCTGGGACCGATATCTCGATCTTATGGGACACTATCACAGGCGATTTGTAAGGGCAAATTTATCGAACTATCAGCTAGGAAACAAAGAAAGGGAACAAAACGAAGTGCTTTGACTGCCCAAATACAAAAATTAGAGCTTCAACAGATATCCCAGACCAACCCTAAAATTTTAAAAGAAATTAAAAAGCTAAAACAAGAACTGAATGCCATACTAGATCATAAAATTGAGCAGAAGCTATTGTTCCTCAAGCAGAAATACTATGATGGAGGGCCATGCTCTCTAAAACTGTTGGCTGGCCGTCTCAGACAACAAAGGGCTAAAGCACTAATATCTACCCAGAAGCGATCCCACCAACATCCCCCTAGCCACACGGTGGAGCAAATATCTGATATCTTTGTGCAGTATTACACACAATTGTACACTGCCCCCTGACCCAGGAGAAAGAGGAGCAAATACAAACCTTTTTGGCAACCCTTCAACTGCCAAAACTGCCTAAACAACTAGGTCAAGGCCTGGTTGCCCCTATAACAGTTAAGGAAATTGAGGCAGAGATAGGGAGATTGAAAACAGTTAAGTGTCTGGGGACGGATGGTCTCCTGGGAGAATTTTATAAATCCCTTAAAGGGTAGTAACCCCCCTTCTTTCCAGATTACTTGTTAATATCCCCCACCCGGAAGGAAGAACCCCCCCATCCCCGGATCAAGCAATTATATCTGTCATCCCAAAGGCAGGCAAGGACCCAACTTTTTACCTAGCTCCTACTGCCCTATTTCGGTACTAAACACAGATTATAAAATATTTACTTCAGTGTTGTTACAGAGACTAAAATATCTGGTCTCTAGTCTAATCCATCAGGACCAGTGCGGGTTTATCCCAGGTTGTCAGACTCGGATAATATCCGATGTACCATCTATCTAATGGAACACGTGCACAATTTTAAGATACGGTGATCCTTATAAGTTTAGATGTTGAAAAGCATTCGAAGAGTGTCATGGCAATTTTGAAGGGTGTCCTTGTTGCCTTTAATTTCCCCCATAAATTTATTGATCTTATTTTCAAATTTTATTCGAACCCCCTGGTCTGCATCCTCAAATGGTCACACATTTCCGCAATTTTCCTTATGTAGAGGGACCAGACAGGGTTGCCCAATCTCCCCTCTTTGTTTGCCCTTTATATTTTAAACTGTTGGCCCAATATATTAGACAAGCAGCAGATATAATAGGGAATAAATCTGGGGGGTGAAGAACACAAATCACCCTTTTGCCGACAATGAAGGTCATTAAATAACTTAAACATGTCAGAATTACAAATTAAATGTAGACTGCTGGATTTAGGAATCATTGCCATTACAGAAACCTGGTGGGACCTCTCTTCAAAGTGGTCCAGAGAAATCCCAAATTATAAATTATACCACAAAGATAGAACAAATAAAAAAGGTGGAGGCATGTATTTATTTGTGTGAAATGACATCCCATCATATGAAGTTAATAATAATACAAATAATGAATAACTATGGGTTACAGTTCAATTTAAGGGTCAACCAAAATTTATAATAGCTGTTTGTTATAGACCTCCTTCATCAGATGTTTCTTAAACCACCAACTTAATGAATCTTATTGCCAATATGGCTAACAAAGAAGATATTCTGATATTGGGAGATTTTAACTTACCAGGAATTGAATGGGACTCATTTACAGCTAAAACTGAGCAGGAAATACTATTAACATCTCTATGCAGAGACAACAGCCTTGATCAGTTAGTGAGATATCCCACCAGGGGAAATAATATACTTGATCTTATTATAACTAATATTGAAAATAACATTTCAAATATAAATATCACTGCCCCAATTGGTAGTAGTGATCATAACTCAATTCAATTTAGTATGATTACTAAAAATTCTAAATTTATTACAGGTACTACACATAAAAACTATAATAAGGCTGACTTTAAATTGATAAACCTCAAACTTAATCAAATAAATTGGGACAATAAATTTAAGGATAGATCGATAAATTGTGCATGGGAAGATTTTAAACAAATTATTCTTGATTTGGTAAAGAAACATGTATCCATTAAAGTCAAATACAATTAAAAAAAGGTAAAATTCCCATATGGTTTACAAAGACTATTCAGAAGCAAATCAAATTAAAAGGACATTTATTTAAAAAATGAAAGTCAAATCAATGCATCAGTATTAGGTATAAATATAAATCAGCAGTATCATTATTTAAAAAACTGATTAAACAAGCAAAATCTAAATTAGAATTTACTCTGGCCCATACTAAATCTAACAATAAATCACTTTTTTCTTATATAAATAGTAAAAAGAGTAATAATATGAAAATTGGCCCCTTAATAGAGGATGGGATTATTATCCAAAATGATTATAACTCAGGAAATTGCTTCAATAAATATTTTTGTTCAGTTTTTAATAAACCAGCTCATCTCACCAAAATGATCCAAAATGACCTTATCCAACCAAAAATAGAATGTTCTGACATTAGAAAGGACCTATCATTCCTAAATAAAATCAAGTAGTTCAGGACCAGATAATATTCAATCAAGGTTCTTGATAGAAACAACTGACTCCTTGGCTTTACCTCTTACTATGCTTTTTAACAAATCATTAGCTAAAAGTAACATCCCAGACAACTGGCACAAAGCCATAGTGATTCCAATTCACAAAAAAGGAAATAAATCTAATATCCAAAATTATAGGCTGATAAGCCTAACTTCCATCATTGACAAGGTTGTGGATTGAATAATAAAGTCACATATTGAAACTGAAATTGAACAGTTAGGTATTTCAGACTTATCCCAACATGGATTTAAACCTGGATCATCTTGTACAACTAATTTTGTTTCCTTCTACAACAACATAAGTAGATATTTGAATAATCATATTCTTTCAGACGTTATACTTTTGGATTACAGTAAGGCATTTGATAAAGTGTCCCACTCAATACTAATAAACAAAATGCCTAAGTTTGGATTTTCCCATTATTTAGCAAATTGAGTTTCAAGTTGGTTACACGACAGAACACAAGTGGTGAGAGTGAATGGATCAATTTCTGACTCAGGCATGGTTACCAGTGGTTTTCCCCAGGTTCGGTACTGGGACCCACTTTGTTTAACTTCTTTATAAGTGATCTAACTGTATCCTCTAGCAATCATATTTCTAAATTCACTGATGATACAAAACTTGGTGGCAGAGTTGATAAAATTCCTAACATCATTACACTTATACAGGACCTTAAAAATATTGAAGTATGGGCAAATAATAATCTCATGTCCTTTAATACAGAAAAATGTCTAGTACTCCATTTTGGAGACAAAAATCTCAAGACAAGTTATTTTTTAAATAATGAGTAACTTGAAGAATCTAAATGTGAAAGGGATTTGGGCATATTAGTCAACAGCAAATTATCATCTGTTTTACATTATAATAAAGTGGCTAGATCAGCCAATATCATATTAAAACAAATTAGTAAAGCCTTCATAAACAAATCTGAACAATGCTTGGTTCCTCTGTTTAGGGCATATGTAAGACCATATTTAGATCATGGATCTTCCTTTTGGAGTCCATATCTTTGAGGGGACATAATTAGACTAGAACAAGTCCAAAGACTAATGACTAAAATGATACCTAGATTAAAAAATAAACCACATGATGTTCGTCTTACAGAACCAGAACTTTATCCTTTACATTTAAGAAGACTTAGGGGGACATAGTTGTTTCTGTTTAAAATACTAAAGTCCCCAACACAAATGAAGCAATGTGGATTGGTATTCTCAAATAAACGTATAGCCAGCAGATTCCACAATAAACAATTAACAATTGAATGGGCAAATACAAATAAGAGAGATACATTTTTCAATATCAGGGCATCCAAGCAATGGAATTTACTACCTCACGGCCTAATTAATTCAAATAACTCTGAAATGTTTAAATCGAAGTTGGATATTTGGTTAAATCAATATAAATAACAAATGATCCACTATTGAGGGGGACAATCTTGATGGGCTTAGGCTTTCTTTTGTCCCACATTAATCCAGTAAATCCAATAAAAATGTTTATTTTGGAAGTATTAGATGGGGCCCTAACAGAGTGTGGGAGGATGAAAATTCAAAGGGTGACAAAGAACCCCAGCACTGGGCTTAGGGATTTAATAATACAGACAAACAAGAACTTAGGTCCTGTTGATATACCCCTACTGTGACACTAGAAGAGTTCCAGGAGACATGAGTGGTGCTGAAGAGAAGGAGTCAGGCTAGTCCACCACCTGAAAATCCACTCTCCAAAGGGCCCCCAGCCCTGTGACAAAGGAAGTTTTGAAGCTCCTTTAGTGTTGCCCAGTTAGGTGATCCTATGTAGTGGCTCCATATGAGCAGTACAAGCAGCTGCCCACCTTCTCAGGGGCAATCTCCACATCAGCCGGGGAAGATGACTTAGAATCCTGCATAAGTCAGGCCACACAAATGGTCCAAGTCTGGAGGTGTTCAGATGAGGAAAATGTAAGAGGGTTGTTGAAAGCTTAAAGGCATGGCTCTGGATGTGATTCAGTTTCTATGGGCCAACCAGCCTAATTGTACTGCAGATGACCATGTGGCAATCCTGAAAAGCACCTTTGGGGTTGTCGAGAAGAGGGAGGCCATCCTGTTTCAATTGTGGGACACCACGTAGCAACATGGCAAACAATTGTCACAGTACATTACCAGGTTGGAGGCTGTGGTGCATAAGACTGCAGAGGCTGGTGGACAGTCCCAGAGCAAGTAGCTAAGATGAGACTCGACCAGATCCTTAGGGGGGCTGTGCACTCCTGATTGACTCTAATCTCCCACAGATTAAGGGACTGAAAACCCAATCCCCCGTCCTTTAAGCAGTTGTTGGATGAGGTGAAGGAGGAGGAAGCCCAGGGAGATGTCATCGACTCACTGCAGATGCTCGCAGTTACCAGTGCCGCCCTGCAACCCCAAGCCACAAACCCTGCAGAACTGCCTTGTTCCTTGGAGCTGGGAACTGTGCTGAAAGAACTGAGAGGTTGAGTGCAGGACTTCAAGGGAATGAGAGAAACACCTTATACCCCTACTATGGCAGAGTTCTGAAAAATAAAAGACTGTGTGAAGGCCTTGCAGCTGGCATTGGTGTCCCGGCCCTTGCAAAGTGTTGTTGTGTCCAAGCCTAGCGGCAGTCTGCTCAATATGCTGACCCTAGGCCTAGATCTTGAATACATCTCAGGCTGGTTCTGTTTCAAATGTGGACAAGATGGTCATACCTGATGTGGTTGCCTCAGTGCAGATAATCCCCAGCTACTGGCTGAACAACAAAGGCAGATGGACCAGGGAAATGCCAGTGGGGACCAGTAATGGAGCTACCTGAGCCTCAGCCATTGCATTGCTCCACCAAGTGGACTGACCCCCAAATTTCCCCCACCAGCCAGGTGCCACCCAGCCTGATTGTTCCTCTGGCTGACGCAGAAATCTTGCTAGGAGTGCCTTGTTTCACTCTACTAGATAACGGGTCAGAGGTCACCATCATTCACCAGACTTTCTATGACAGACATTTGCAGCATTTTCCCTCCTACCCCTGTCTGGTTTGTCACTGTGGGGATGGGTAGTTCGGATTACCCCTATGATGGTTATTGCCTAGTATAAATAGATTTCATCTTGAAGGGCCCTGAAGAGCAACCCACCATTGAGACTTTGGCTTTGATATGCCTAGAGCCACAGGGATGACTGACACCCCAGTATTAATTGGGACAAATGCTGATATGTTCAGGTGGCTGGCAAAGATGGGTACCAAAAGAGGTGGGACTGATGAGCTAGTGTATCCTCTGGTAAAATTTGTGGTAAAGAAAGTGGCTTGACTGTGGAAAGTAAAAAAACAAATGTGGAGGAGAGTGTTGGCGTAGTGTGCTGAGTGGATGGATTTGAGTTGATTTTGCCTCCAAGTTCTGAGCGATGAGTTGTGGAAATTGCACAGTTTTTCCAGCCACCCGAAGGACCTGCCTTCATCATCAACTCACCACCGCTTAACAGTTTACCCGAGGGGCTGCTGGTGCAAACAGGAGCGCTGCCGCTTCCGGATACACCCTGGGCCAGGCAGGTTATGGTGAGGGTCTAAAAGGAATCAGGGAAACCCAGAGTCATCTGAAAGAGTCAAGTGTTGGCAAGTATCTACAGGTGTGACAGTGCAATTGCAGGAACCCGATGGTAGCCACAGAAGAAGAGATAGATCCAAATTTGTTCAAATTTGGCGATCCTCTGTCCCTGCCAGTTACTGTTGGAGCCAAGTCAAAGTTGGCCAAGTGGTGAAAAGTCTTTTCGCCACATGAGTGGGACATGGGGTGTGTGGAAGGTGAAGAACATCAGAGTCATTGGAAGGATGAGCGGCCTTCCGAATGAGGTCTCGAGGCTGCCCCGGTAACATTGAGGATGTACGGTAACACCTGCTGGAGTTATTGGATGCCGGCTCATTACTGAGTTCTGGAGCCCTTATGCCTCCCCCTTGTAGAGGCCCAGAAGAAGAACGGAGCCGTGAGGATGTGCATAGACTATAGCATGCTAAACAATAAGACAATCCTGGACCAGTATACTGTGCCCCGGGGTAGAAGACACCTTGGCCAGCCTGTCCAGGAGCCAGTGTTTCTCTGTGTTGGATCTCCAGAGTGGCTATTATCAGATCCCCATGGTAGAGGAGGACAAAGAAAAAAAACTTCTATTTGCCCGTTAGGGTTCTACCAGTTTGAGCGCATGCCAAAGGGAATATCCAGAGCACCGGCCACTTTCCAGCACTTGATGAAGAAGGCTGTGGGGGATATCAATTTGCTCAAAGTTATTGTCTACCTAGATGACTTGATCATATTCGGTCGCACCCTGGAAGAACACAAGACTTGGTTAATGAAGATCCTGGATTGACTGGAGGAGTTTGGCCTAAAGGTATCAATTGACAAGTGCCAGTTCTGCCAGTCAGCGTGAGTCGTGGGGCACATCGTCTCTGCAGACGGTGTGCAATCCGATCCAGATAAAGTGGAGGCCCTCACCACCTGGCCTAGGCCCACCAACTTAAAGGCCCTGCAGTCCTTTCTGGGGTTTTGTGACTACTACCATTGTTTTGTAAAGGACTACTTGATGGTGGTATGCCCACTTAATGATTTAATGTAAGGTTATCCCCCAACAAACCAGAAGAAGAGAGCCCTGGGGTCCAGGACTCTGCAAAGGAGTGTTTGTTAGTTGGTGAGCCTTTTGGAGAATGGTGGACCCCTGAGTGCAAAGCTGCTTTCCGGGAGATTATTCGAAGATTAAGTGAGGCCCCTGTTTAGGCGTTTGCTAACATTAACAAACCTTATGTTCTCCACACTGATGCCAGTCTAAATTGTTTGGGAGCTGTGCTGTACCAGGAGTATCCCAGAGGGCATCGGCCAGTGGCGTTCGCTAGCCATAGTTTGACACCTTCTGAAAGGAACTACCCAGTGCATAAACTGGAATTCTTGGCATTAAAGTGGGCCATAACAGACAAGTTCCATGAATACCTGCATGGGGTTCCTTTTATGGTCAGAACAGATAACAACAGGACTTCCAGTTCCACCACGGCACATAGCAGCAGCTAACCGAGTATCTCTCTGCCTCACCTGCCTTAATAACCTCCATAAATAACCTGCTGAAAAAGTTTAAACTAAATAAAAATGTCGGGAGGAGGTTCGCAAAGAGATTGAGGAGTAAGGTCTAAAGCGATGCAGTCCAGATTTGAAAAGGATGGCGGAGACTCGAGATCAAGTTCCCCAGTACACAGTTCAAGTCAATCTAGAGGCATTATGGCTGCAAAAAAACTACGAGACTGACGAAGAAGTGGAGCATCTATCAAGAAACTGATACGAATCCCTGATGAAGGAGTTAAAAGAAATGCGAGCAGAAAATAAAGCGGAATTCAAACAACTGAACCAGAAGCTCTCGATGGTGGAGGGTCGCGTTCAGGAAGTGGAGGACCGAATTTCAAACACGGAGGATGGCCTACAACATCTAGGCCATGCTGTGTTTGCCCTCTGTAACCATGCAATATTCACTGAACAGAAGTGTGTAGACTTAGAAAGTCGATCCAGATGACACAACTTACGTCTTTACGGTTTGAAGGAGGGCGCTGAGGAAGGGGACATGGTTGAATTTGTGACTGACCTGTTGAAAGATGTCCTCGAGCTGCCATTAGGTTACAAACTGAAGATTGAACATGCCCACCAGGCCTTACTCCCCAAACGCAAAGACCCAACCACCAGACCTAGGTCAATAATTATTAAATTCCGAAGTTGCCACACTAAGGAAGATGTACTCCGCCGTGCATGGGCGAAGAAAGAGGTCAAATATCTTGACTCCCGTCTATTTTTTGAGCAAGATTACCCACCTGTTATACAGAAGCAGTGTATGGAATACATACCACTTATCAAACTCCTGAGAAACAAACAACTTCGGATTCAAACCCGTACCCAACGAAATTAAGAGTATTCTGGAAGGAAGGCACTGAACTGTATGATACTCCGCAGAAAGCCAGTGAAGCGATGCAAAAGCGGGGATCGAGGTTCCAGCTGTTGCTAAGCCCCCAGGCTAAGAGAAAGGAACCTACTGAGGAGTGGCACATCGTCCCCCCGAGGAAAAATAGGGTTTTGAGCAACAATACTATCTCATCAACCTTGCACGAATTCAGGGAATTAATGAAGAAATTGCCAGGAATCGCAGAAAGGGACCTTGAGAATGCAGATGGGTGAGAGTTTACTTACAAGCACCACTTTCTCTTAATGCTGGAACTGTGAGGCGGGAACTGTCTGGTTCGCCACCTTGATATCAATATCCTCGAAGTAAAATACCCCCCAATGCCCGGACCTTAGGCTGACAGTACCTGAGTTGCATCCCCCTGCATAGGCCTTGACTCCCCCCTAATGTGTAATTCAGACCCTTTTATTTCCTCACTTGGCCTACGATTTTGGTCTGGGAGTGGATTGGTGAGTCCACCTGTGCTCTACTAACTCTTTTGAAGTAATACATTCATTGACCGGAAATTTGTCTGGGATCATGTTTGCCGAACTCGCCCCTGCTGCCCCCTGGAGCTTAATCTGGTGTCTCTCCTGCGTCTTTTTTTTTCTTTTTCCTCCAAGCACGTCGGAGACAAGAGTATGAGAGGTCCTGTTGTGCTGCGGTGAGACTGTCATCTTACAGCATGGCTGGACTCAGAGAATCGCAGAAGCTCTTTGAATTTATGGACCTTTTTTTCTCTTCTTTTGGACATATGACACAATGTATATCTAGAAATACTGTATACTAATGGAGGGGGAATTGAGCAGTGTTCAGGGAGAAGTACATTAGTTTAAAATTCACCAAATATGGCATGCACTTGCATACCTGGGCTGCTCACAATACTCTGAGTCTAATGGACTCAGGCAGGGGATGAGGGGCCTTGCCATGGCGGGGGGACGATTTTTGATTCTTTCACTTTATGGTGGTTTATACTAAATCAGTTTGCCCCCTAGATACAACTATCTCCTAATCGCAGGAAGTGAATTGCTCTGGTGGGAGGGGGGGATGGATTATATGATGGGGTAGTAATTTCATTATACGGCTCCCAACAATATATGGAAGTACTTATACAAATGGATATCTTTCTCCCTTTACTCATCCTGTGTAGGTAATACTCATAGGGATTGTCCTACTGTATGTGAGACTTATGTAATCAACACTGCGGAGATGCACTTGGGTGAGGGGAGCCCTTTGGATATGCTTTCCCCCCTCTTTTCTGCTCCGCTTCTCCCTGGGGTGGGGGTTGGGGTAGGGATATCGGAGGGTGGGAGAAGGGAAGGAATCAAAGATTAAATGGGCATTGGGGGGGAGTTTTTTCTTTTTTATACTAATAACATGCAGGGCAGCACAGCTCTGATGGCCGGTTTTGAGGCGATTACCATATTACAGGAACCCTTAAATGTAAGGGCCCAGGAAGAGTTCCCTTATGGTTTGTGGGAATCCGTAGCACTTTTCCCCCGACCAATACCATCTGTTAGGTGGGATAAGAGGTCACTGTATATGTTTGACCTCCTGCCTTGGAAGTCAGTTAAAAATGTTTATGGTAGTGCACTGTTTGCACAGTTGGTTCTGGTTTGTTGTTCAGATCAGCTATGTATGTTGAGTTTCTATGTTATATTTTTTATTGGGTCAGCAGAAACAGTATCAGTGATCTTCCTTGCACTGGGAAAAAGGGTTCATGTTAAAGGGATAATGTTGTTATTACTTAGCCACAATGGGTTATACTATATGCTCATGTAATGTTCATGGCCTGTCTGGGCCATGCATTCCAAGGTACTCTCATATTTAAAGCGCTCTGGAACGGATATATCTTTACTCCAGAAGACCCACTTATCACATGAGGAGCATGAGAAGTTTAAACGATTGGGGTTTCCCCAGGTTTATTCCTCATCTTTCAAGGGTGGATGCAGAACAGGTACAGCTATATTAATACCATCCAGGGTGCCATTCGAATGTCAAGACCAGCTAGGTGACAAAGAAGGGCGGTATATACTGGCCAAAGGGAAACTAAATGGTAAACTTCTCACCTTTGCCTCAGTGTATTTCCCCAGCCACTGAGTTTAAAGCTTATCGTGCTTTTTCCTCCTCATGTCACAGTGGGCTGAAGGTACAACGGTATGTGGGGAGACTTTAATTTAGATCTTTCGATGGTTGGTAGTGGGGTTAAGACAGTGGGAAACAAAAGAACTATCAGAATTGCTTAGGAACTGGGGTATATGAACTCATGGAAATACTTAAATGGAGCAGTTAAGCATGACACCTTTTTTCACAAGTCCACTCAAGTTATATACTACTCAATGGACTATATGTTAATTTCCCAAGAGCACCTAGGGTTGGCGGGTAAGACATGGATGGGGGAATTTATTCTATCTGATCATGCCCCAGTTTTCTTTAGATTAGATTCAGACAATTTTAGGAAAAATACTATGTGGAGGCTTAACCTCTCACTGCTTCATAGCAAGGACATCATCCACACAATGGAAGAGGTTATCAAACAGGCTGAGAGGGAAATTGATTGCCCTGGGACCGATATCTCGATCTTATGGGACACTATCAAGGCGATTTGTAAGGGCAAATTTATCGAACTATCAGCTAGAAACAAAGAAAGGGAACAAAAACGAAGTGCTTTGACTGCCCAAATACAAAAATTAGAGCTTCAACAGATATCCCAGACCAACCCTAAAATTTTAAAAGAAATTAAAAAGCTAAAACAAGAACTGAATGCCATACTAGATCATAAAATTGAGCAGAAGCTATTGTTCCTCAAGCAGAAATACTATGATGGAGGGCCATGCTCTCTAAAACTGTTGGCTGGCTGCCTCAGACAACAAAGGGCTAAAGCACTAATATCTACCCAGAAGCGATCCCACCAACATCCCCTAGCCACGGTGGAGCAAATATCTGATATCTTTGTGCAGTATTACACACAATTGTACACTGCCCCTGACCCAGGAGAAAGAGGAGCAAATACAAACCTTTTGGCAACCCTTCAACTGCCAAACTGCCTAAACAACTAGGTCAAGGCCTGGTTGCCCCTATAACAGTTAAGGGAAATTGAGGCAGAGATAGGAGAGATTGAAAACAGTTAAGTGTCTGGGGACGGATGGTCTCCTGGGAGAATTTTTATAACCTTTAAAGGGTAGTAACCTCTTCTTTCCAGATTACTTGTTAATATCCCCACCCGGAAGGAAGAACCCCCCCATCCCGGATCAAGCAATTATATCTGTCATCCCAAAGGCAGGCAAGGACCCAACCTTACCTAGCTCCTACTGCCCTATTTCGGTACTAAACACAGATTATAAAATATTTACTTCAGTGTTGTCACAGAGACTAAAATATCTGGTCTCTAGTCTAATCCATCAGGACCAGTGCGGGTTTATCCCAGGTTGTCAGACCTCGGATAATATCCGATGTACCATCTATCTAATGGAACACGTGCACAATTTTAAGATACCGGTGATCCTTATAAGTTTAGATGTTGAAAAAGCATTCGACAGAGTGTCATGGCAATTTTTGAAGGGTGTCCTTGCTGCCTTTAATTTCCCCCATAAATTTATTGATCTTATTTTCAAATTTTATTCGAACCCCCAGGTCTGCATCCGCTCAAATGGTCACATTTCCCGCAATTTTCCCTTATGTAGAGGGACCAGACAGGGTTGCCCAATCTCCCCTCTTTTGTTTGCCCTTTATATTTTAACCGTTGGCCCAATATATTAGACAAGCAGCAGATATACAGGGAATAAATCTGGGGGTTAAAGAACACAAATTGGCCCTTTTTGCCGACAATGTATTGGTATATTTAACAAACCCTACCAGGACCCTCTCAGCTCTTTTTCAAAAGCTTGAAAAGTTTTCAGCTCTATCTGACTATTCCCTGAATACGATCAAAACTGAAGCACTCCCACTCAATTATCTAGTCCCTACGCTCATTCATAAGCAGTTCTTATTCAAATGGGACCGCCCATCTATAAAATATTTAGGAATTCAAATACCAGCAGATCTCAGTCAATTATTTAGTGACAACTACACCCCGTTGATTAATAACATAAAAAGAGATATTAAAAGGTGGAATATAATCCCATTGTCATTCTATGCTAAGAATCAGGCAATAAAACTAAATGTTTTGCCATGCCTGTTATACCTGTTCCAATTGGTACCTTGTATTATACCTACACGTGACCTTAAGGCCTGGCAACAGATATCCACTGCCTTTATATGGCAAGGTAGAAAACCACGATTCAAGCTTCAGGCATTACATCTACCTAAGTCACAGGGTGGAATTGCATTCCCTAACTTATTATCTATTGAACTCAGTGCAAATGAGATGCTTGTTGTGGGCAATAAGTACTATGAAGCTCACTGGAAACAAATTGACTTAACTAGAGAGTTAAGGTACTCACTACCTGCTATGTTATTTTCAGGTACCTTATTGAAACAAGCCCTACTAGATACACGAGGGAGCATACGCTCTGTTCTGGAGGGTTGGAGGAGGGGACATCCTTGGAAGCATAATAAGGAGCATGCTTGGAAGTATAAATGGTTTATTAACAACCCGGACTTTCCTCCTGCTGGGGAATCAACCTGGTATACCAAGCAAACAGGGGAATTTTGGCCCCCGGCAGCTCATGAGGCAAAACACCATGATATCTTTTGAGGAAGCCAAGACTAAATTTAAATGGGGGGAGAGAGAGAGAATACATTATTTTCAAATTAGAGATTACATAAACTCCCAGTACAGGCATATTCAGTCCCTTTCCCAGATACTAGAGGACACATCTCCATATATACAAATTCTGAATGCTATGGGGGGGGGACTACGCAATATCTCACATATATAAATACCTGGTGTCCTTACAGGAGCATGTGTTGGAACCCCTAAAAGCTAAATGGGAGCAGGACCTCCACCTTACAATATCACAGCCTCAATGGGCAAAGATATGGCAGATGACTTGGTCCATACCTCATCCTCGAACTGGCGTGAATACGTCTGGAAAGTCCGAACAATATTTTTTTTAACACCCCAGCTACTAGCTAAAAGAAATTCTAGCCTCCCATCTACATGTTGGAGGGCATGTGATACAGAAGGGGCAACCCATGCGCACATATTTTTTAGATGTCCAAAACTTCAAACCTTCTGGTCAACAGCTACCCAACTATTTCTAATATTTTAACTCTGGACAAAACCATGATGGCACGGAATTTGGTCCTGAGTATTCCCCCAGAATCTCTTAAACAAAAAGATACAAAGTACCTTTGGTCCATACTGCTGGTTGCAGCCTACAAGGCAATAACCAGGAGATGGCTACAGGAGGCCCCCCCAACCATTTCTGAATGGAGAAGTATTGTGGACCATATCAGAACCTTTGAGAATATCTCACATAACTTACAAAATGAGCCTGCACTGTATCTGAACCGGTGGTCCAGGTGGGTTTTGAATGTCCCGGGAGCCTGATCTTGGGTAACTCATGGGTAGTAAAGTAGGATTTATCGGTGATAGAACAAGGGCTTAGATGCCTATCCTCTCCCTACAATGGGAAGGCAATACAGAGTAAAGACCCTGACATTTACTACATTCTACCTAGGGCATGGGCCCCCTACCTTGTTGACCCGGTTGTAAAAGAAAGAATATTTTCATCTTGACATTACCTTGTAATGCTAGTCCTGGATAATTTATGCGTTTCATATCTGACCCACTAAATGTTTTTTCTTTTATGCTATGTATGTTTTTTTAGAATCCTATTGTTTTTTTATTCCCAGACTTTAGCACTGAATACCTGCCTTACTCTTGATCAAGTCTTGGGCTAAGTCTATACTAGCTAGTAGTAGCTATAAATTCAACCTAAACTTTGAACAGCTATGGCATCCTTGGCTACTCATGTACTAGGTATATTGTGCTTAAATCAATTAGTATTCTGTAATATCTAGTAAGATATATCATTTTTTTTTGTATCAAATGTAATGGTTACACTGATGATTGTACAAGTGTGTCAATGTACCGCTTTTAATCAGAGCTGAATAAAAACGAAGTATAAAAAAAAAGAACAGATAATAACTCCCTGACTTATGTCACCACAACAGCTAAACTGAATGCTGCAGGGCACCGATGGCTATCTGACCTTTCCACCTGCAATTTCAGCCTTGAATATCGAAGTGAGTGAACTAACGTAGACACTGATGCATTGTCAAGATGCTCGCATGATGATACCTCTGACCCCACAGTTCAAATCAAAAGTGCTGTGGTTCAAGTGTTGTGTTCCAAGTTTGTCTTGCCCACTGATGATCCAGTTGTGAACCCTACCAGAGCCATAGATATGCTGGGGCCCTCTCCCAAAGCTATCCCCACTGGCATATTTGAATTTCACTGGGCTGAACATGTCTTCGCTGCCCCAACTCAGTAAGTCTGAACTACGGCAGACACAGAGAGATGACCCAGTCATCCAAGACCTAATCTGGGCCCTGGAAAAGAGACATTCAGCCAATCAAGTACGCAGCCATCACCCTGACACCAAGCACCTATTGAGAGAATGGGAAAAGCTAGTTCTAATAGATGGACTGCTACTGCAAAGGGTACATGACAAAGACAACCCTGGACATTCCAGGCTCAAGTTGGTACTGCCACAGGGGTACTGTGATATAGTCCTAAAGTTCCTGCATGATAACATGGGTCACCTGGGTTATGAACGCATCCTAAATCTGTGTAGAGCATGGTTTTACTGGCCCCGCATGAAAACTGATGTAGAAAAACATTGTAAAAGCTGCCTGCAGTGCATACAGAGGAAAACCTTGCCAAAGTGAGCTGCCCCCCTAGTCAACATTAGTACCAGTGGGCCCCTTGATCTAGTCTGCATGGATTATTTTGTCCCTCAAGCCTGACAGAAAAACACTGCTAATATTCTGGTTATTACTGATCACTATACCAGGTACGCCCAGGCATTTCCTACCAAAGATCAAAAGACTAGCACTGTGGTCAAAGCCTTGCAGCAGTTTGTACAGCACTATGGCATCCCAAAGAGAGGACACTCCGATCAAGGCCGAGATTTTGAAAGTCACCTGGTGAAAGAGTTTTTGGCCTCGTATGATATAAAGAAATCTCACACCACGCTGTAAACTCTCAGGGAGACCCTCAATCTCAGCGCGTCAACTGAACTCTGCTGAACATGCTGGGTACCCTGGACCCAGCTGACAAAGCAAACTGGAGTCAGAAAGTAAGCTCTCTGGTGCATGCATACAATTGCACCAAGAATGATGCCACCCAATGCTCTTTCTACCTCATGTTTGGTCGTAAAGCCCAGCTGGCCATTGATCTTTGTTTTGATGTGTCCTCTGATGGCATGTCCTATAGAACCTACCTGGAGTATACCCATCAGTTAAGAGAGCAACTTAAAAAAACATACCAGCTAGTGTCTGAAGTAGGAGCTCGCAGTAACCAGAGTAACAAGCAGAGGTATGACAATCGAGTTCGTAATCAAGAGTTGCAAGTGGGGGACCATGTTCTGCTTCAAAACTTGGGGTTGCAAGGCAAGCACAAGTTTCAAGATCAGTGTTCCATACATTGATTTTGCACACCGACTGCGCCATTGTGTGCTACATGGGCGGAAACATGTTTTGGGCAAGATGTGACAAATGACAGCTGTACTGCTCATAAGGAAGTGTAATAAAATGGCAATGTTGAAAATCTGGATTGAAAATATTGAGAAGTGCATAAACTTACGGCTGCGTAGGGAACTACGTAACACGCTTGTAAAACAGTCATATTTGAGTTTTTCACCAAATTTCAACATAGCCATTTTAAGACGCCTGCTCATGAACAGTGTCACTGTGATTTTCTTAATGTGCGCCATACATTGATTTCGCACATCGACTGCACCATTGTGAGCTACATGGGTAGAAACACATTTTGGGCAAGATGTGAAAAATGACAGCTGTACTGCTCATAAGGAGGTGTTGTAAAATGGCAATGTTGAAAATTTGGAGTGAAATATTGAAAATTTGCGAACTTACGAGCGTGTGTAGGAACTGTACAATGCACGGTCATAAAACAGTAATTTTTTTTTAATTTTAATAGATTTTCAACATAGCCATTTTAAGACCTCTGCTCATGAACGGTGTCACTGTGATTTTCTTAATTTGTCCCGTACATTGATTTCGCACACCGACTGCGTCGTTGTGCGCTACATGGGCGGAAACACGTTTTGGGTGAGATGTGAAAAATGACAGTTGTACTACCTCATAAGAAGGTGTGGTAAAATGGCAATGTTGAAAATCTGGAGTGAAAATATTGAAAATTACGAACTTCATGTAGCGCTGAGGAACTGCGCAACGCACGTCAGAAACAGTCATTTTTTGGAATTTTTTCACCAAATTTTCAAAATAGGCTTCTTGAGAGACTACCTTATAAACACTGCAGTGTCATTTTGTTAATCAGTCCCGAAAGATGATTTCGTGCAGTGACTGAGAAATCACCCTTCGGCCCCGAACAACGCCATGACAGTGACAGCACTCATGAGAAGGGTCCCAAAACCCCATGTTGAAAATTTGGTGCAAAATTCCCAAAATGCCTGAGATATGCAACAAAGTTGAAAAACCCTATCTAGCCCATTATACAGCTTACGCGGCATTTCCTTGAGTGCGGTCGGCTTTGAAAAGTGAACATGTTTCAAGTCCACCGCAGATCAATGCAGCCGGACTCAGGAGGTAAGTATGGGGTGAGGGGTGTGTGGGGAGGCAGGGTGCACAGTGGGTGGGTGCAGGTTGTGGGGGGCAGGCAGAAGCGCTTTGGGACCGTTTTTTAATTTACAGGTTTTTTTTAATTGGTGACTGCTGACATTTGCCATGCTGGGGTGGGCTCCCAGCGCGAGGTGAAGAATGGCTGGTGGGGGGTGTGGAGCCAAAGGGGATTGGGCACCCCCGCTTCGGCATGGCATCAGTTGCCACACTGGGGTGCGCCTCAGCGTGGCACCCTGTACTCAGGGGGGGACAGTGGAGCCGATGGGGATTGGGCACCCCCATCGGCAATGGCATCAGTTGCTACACTGGGGTGGGCTCCCAGCATGGCACTCTGTACTGGGGGGGAATGGCACATTATGTAAAGTGGACGTAACTTGTAAACAAAGTGCCGCTGCATGACGAGCTTGTCTCTGATTGCAGCAGCACTTTGTTTAGAAGTTTTGTCCACTTTGCATACTGTTGCTGTCAGCACTAGCATGCTAGCTTATAGGGGAATGAGGGACGCACCTACTGATGCATGCCCTGCATTCACCCAGCAGCAGCCGCGCCTCCAAATCTCCAATCTCTCAATATGTTGACTGCCGCGCAAGCCCGGCAAGCCAACATAAAAAACACATTACGATTCTTCACTCTCTGTAGAGATTGCTGATGTAGTTGGTAGTTTGATTCTGATTCAGTTTTTCTTTATGCAAGTGAAAAACAGATTGCGCATCATAGTGGTTTTACCACATAAAATATATTTGTTTACTTTCCTTTATCAACTCCGTTGCATCTTTCTTGAACCTGGGAACACCTCCAATACAGTCTAACCATTCATGATGCAGTGAGAGGAGAGGACACTATTGCATCATGATTTACTGCACTGTTTGAGGGTGTTACTTATGTTCAGGAAGAATCCAATAAGAGTAGATCAAGGATTTGAAACAAAACAAGGTTAGGTATAATTATAGCATTAGCATGCATTTCAGTTCTACTAAGAAAGAAGGCAGATAATACAACCAACAACATCAATGAATTGTAGAGAACGTAATCTATCATAAACTGTTGGTTTTCAACTAGAAATAATATGATGCAAAAAAATGGTTGACAGTGTCCCTTTACATAGAAGCAATTCTTAATAGAAACTTTCCAATCACCACACAGAGTAGCTTCTGTAGGTTGTGTATCCCTTGCTCTTCTGTGATGTTTTCTTGTGCAGATAAAGTTTCACCTTTTTGAATACTTCCATATTCTGGGTCTCGAAAGACAATTCTTTATGAGGAAAATAAGATCAGAAAAAAAAAAAACACTGAGAGGAATCACAATTCCCAGTGCAATTACTTTTCCCTAACTTCCGAACTAAGCTGACCTATGTTTTCAATGCATATGCAGTATTCATATACCCAATAAAATCTTCACCATGTGGCAGGTAATTACAACAGAGCTGCTCAGGCACTTACTTTAGTTTTATAGTAAGCATTTCCCTTTGTGATGGCTTTTGCATTCCCTTTGTGACAGCTTTTGCAATCAGCGAATGCTCAACAGTAAAGTTGTGAGGTTCTGTTGCTCCCATTACTAAAATTCTCTCCTACACTGCAAGGGAAAACATTTTAATTACACATAAAAGGCTAAAATTATTGACTATTTGCAGTCTTACTAAGAGTTAAACTCAAATAAGAATGGGATATTCTGCTTTACACAGACGTAAGCAGAGTGACTCAAGTTTCCAATCTGTGCTCATGGTGTGCTCTGTTCAAGTGTAGCTCTACTTAAGTGACTTGAAGAATGGAGTTCCAGGTGAGATGCATCCATTTAAATAGCATTAGTGCAGATCACTTGACTAAGAGTCCATGAAATTCAGAATGTGGGGTAGAAACAGGGTAAACAAGAGTTACGTCACCCAACTTCAAAAACAGGAGTCTCAGTATATAAAAAAGAAGTGTTCAACAAGGGCCAAAAAAAAAAAAAATCCAGTATGTGTCTAAAATTAAAATCAAAAAACTTTGTTCATTACCCACCCCCCAAGTGCTTGCCAACTTGAAAACAGTAAAAAGAATAATCAGATTTGTAGATTTTGGTGCATATGAAGCAAATTAGAGGAATATTATAGTATTTTGACTGGGTATCACAAGACCTGGATTGGCTGTGCACCAAACTGTCCCCAGGTTGGTGGCTCTGGAGAGGGAGGTGTCTGTAGTCCCTTCCCTAGTTCCCTCACTGGTGTTTGGTCATTGAGAAGAATTTGACAGAATTGCTTTGTGATGCCATCTGCTCTTCTGCCACACTGTTAAACTTGGTCACAGGGCAGACTGGCTCAGTCTCACTGGTGTCACTGCTTTTTGGTTTGAGCAAAGTTGATCAATCTGAGACTAACTGTTTCTTTTAGAACCAGGGGCAAGTAGCCCTGTCTGTGAGGTGTCTGGTCAGTTCAGCTGGCTGTTCTTCAGGTTCTGTGTCATCAGAGTGTTTCCTCCTAGTTCTTGGGTTTTGGCCTGGGAGATAGAGTTTTCTGGGGCTTGGGGATGAGCACTGTCAGCCCTAGGTGGACTATTCTAACCCTAGGAATTTCAAATGTATGAATATAGCTGTAACAATTAAAGAAAGTAGTAACAAGGACATGTACAAAAGTCCTATGTCATTCCAATGATGCAATATCCAAGAGAGCCTCCAAACAGTCCAGAATACCAAGTGAGTGAGACTCCTGGTCCAGTAAAATTAGCCCCACTCTCCTCATGTGTCTGTTTGGCACAATAACCTAGGCTCTGCAGTTTAAGCCAGTGAAAGGAGAATCACCCCTTCTAATCTCCTCAGATTTAATTTGCCACTCTACATATACCTTAGCACTCATCTCCCAGCTTCTCCACAGCTCCACATCTCTCCCACTGTGCTGGGGCTACACTTTGTCATCCTCTCCACATCAGTGGGTTTGATTTGTTGCCACACCAAGCTCCCCTCAAACACAAAGATCTTTGGTCCATCACTCCTCAACTGACTTTCCTGTCTCCATTTCCCTGCCATCCACACTGGCAACACATACAAGCCAGAACCTCAGAAAGTGATGCTTTTCTTTCCTTCCATGTCTGCATGCTGGAATGTAAGGCAGTAACCCTGCTGGAAGACCAGTAGAGAGAATTGGGAGCAGCAAGGACTGGGTAAGCAGGATTGTCACTGACAGCACTGTTCACATAGAGAGAGCTAGAGAGAGAGAAGGAGATAGATAGATAGATAGATAGATAGATAGATAGATAGATAGATAGATAGATAGATAGATAGACAGACAGACAGACAGACAGACAGAAAAACAGACAGGGAGAAAGAGATTGAGATTGATCGCTGGCTCATTGTTCGCAGATGTCAAGACACTCCTGCCATTCTCATAGAGAGAATGCAGATGAATGGCTCCTCTCACTAAACTGGGCAGCCTGGATTTTGGGATGCCCAGAAAATATATTTCTGGCATTATTTTCTAAATAGACATCAGAATCTAGCTAAATTGGACCCTTTATCTAGGTTTAGGTGTTTTTTTTAATACATCATTTTTAAGTATTTTCAATTTTTTTAGTTGGGGGGGATAAGATGGTAGCTGTCACAAACTGAAAAAAAAGTTTGGTTCATGAGGAACATTTTTGGTTCATGACACCTCAGTGATGCAAGCCAAAAACACTCTCATGAACAGAAATGTTTTTGGTTCATATCAGAGGGTTATCTAAAACCAAACTTTAAATTCTTATATCTCTGGAACTGTTTAATATTTTTTCACAAAACTGCTAAAAGGCACTATCTCTGCACAGGCTGCTCCTACCCTGAACATTTTCTGGAAAAGTTCGCTACCACCTAGGCTTTATGTGAGGAAAAAAAACATGTAAAGCATAGGAAAAAGTGACCCTTTTACAAAATGGGGGAATCTAGACCTTGGAAACCGCACAAGGTGCCATCATGAACTTTCCACCTCTTGAAACTATGGCAGTGTGACCGCACCTACACATTTTGGGGCTAATACATCAAACACCACCAAAGCTATTAAGGTGCAAGGTTAGGGGTTTAACACTGAGCACTCCACTCAGCTCTAACTGTACTGTAGGAGTGGTACTGTGCCCCTAAAATAGATATATACATATACTTTTAAAACAGTATCATATTCTGCCTCGCTGCTTTGACCTCGGGATCTCATCTGGGTCATCTGGCACTACTTACACTCGCTCTGCAGAGAGTGTGAGTTACTGCAACAGTTCCCGAGTTGCTAGGATTTACATTCTACCTCATGAAACTTTGACTTTAATTTGTGTAATTGATTTCCCTGTGTATGGAGCCCTGTAACCCTCGGGGAAACAAGAAGAGGATGTGTAGTTTTGCTTAGCAGAATCAGTAAAAACTACAACCAATACCCCAGTAAATATTATCCTTTTATTTAGCCGGACACTTATTGGCATTTCATAAACACACCAGGAGATTGCTAGTTTTAGTATTTGGTGCTTTTAAAACAGTAACATATTCTGCCTCATTGCTTTGACCTCGGGATCTCATCTGGGTCATCTGGCAATATTTACACTCGCTCTGCAGCGAGTGGGGCGAGTTGAGTGGGGCAAGTGCACGGTGTCATGCATGAAGATACGCCCAAAGACACACGTGTCTTGCATGTGTCATGCATGTCAAGTGCAAGAGTGCATAGCATGAGAGAGGAATACAGCTAAGCAGCAAATATACAGACTATCCAGTGATTAGGGTATGTGCTAAAAGAATCCTTTGTTAAAGCTTAAAATCCTGCTTGTATGTGGTTATCTAGAATCAGGAAGTGATCTACACATCTATTTGTCTTGAAACAGTCTCAAAGTCACCTGTTAGCATATGTGATAGGGGATTAAAAGTTTATCCTACCGAGTTTTAATTGTTTGCTGAAAATAAATAATAAAATTACTATTGTCCAGCATTTGTAACTCCTGGCTTAGAGATTTGCATAAAGTAAGCAGGAATAAAGCAAATAGTTTTAGTTCATATCCTGATAGTGAATAAATTAGGCTATTGCAGTTTCATATTACATTGTGTCTTAACTTGTATGTTAAAGTGTATTTGTGGTAAAAGTAGAAGATACACTAGGTAAACTATACATGTCTAGAAACGACTTGAGATACATGCATTAAAAATCTGGGATATAAATCCAAATAATTAGTGCCCTACATTTGTACAATAATATTCTATTTATCATGGAGGGAAAAATAAAAACAATTAATGGTGAAAAGGGTATTATGTGTACAACATGTAATATGTACACATTCACCTTGACAGGTTTGACCCCCAGTCCATTTATTTGCCCTAAATGCATAGAGAATAATGATATGGTATATTTGATAGCACAGTTTAATAAGAGAATGGCAGAACTGTAACATAGTCAGAGAGACATGGCAGAGCGCTTTCAGATCAGACTCAAGAATAACTTGTTACATACTGAGTCTGGTACTTCAAGTAAGCAAACTGAACACATTACTTCTCTTAATAAGCGTTTGAACACCCCAAACAAAAAAAGTAGTAGAGATTAGGAAGAATGCACAAGTACAGACTGAGGACGCTTGGTATCAAGAGCAGCACTTAAAACCCCCCAAGAAATAAAAAGGGAAGGAAAACAAATCATTTCAATTTGGAACTCACCAATTACTTTGACCCATTAGCTAATGAAACTCAATGTGAAGATAACAATTGTACACCAAATGCTATGACAGAAACATCTAATGATTTAGTTAGTCTACCAGCAACAAGTTTACTAGACAAATCTGTCATGAACAATGGTGCAAAAAGTCTGCTTAGGGTACCTCTTATATTATTAGAAAATCCCTTCGTAACTACAGGACAAAACCATTCTGCCACACAATGTACAAACACGGGGATAGAAACAAAACAGTATAATACAACTCAAGTATTTGTCCTAGGAAACCCCATTGTCAAAAGCCTTGATAGAGCTATCTGTAATATCAATAAACTAAACAGAACAATGCCATGCTTCAAGGGAGAAAAAATATCTGACATTACTAAAATGACCAATGACATCATAGGAAATGAGACAGGACACAAATTGGTGATAATTCATGCAGGGGCAAATAATGTACTACCCCAACATCCAAAACAGATTAAACAAGAAATAGTTAATTTAACCAATAAACTGGAATACTTGGGTTATGATTTTGCTTTATCGGAAATATTACCAATACCAAGAGCAACATACGAACAAAACTGGAAAATAAAAAAAAATAATAACTGGCTAAGACAATGGTGCTTAAAGCAGAACATAGGGTGTATAACACACTGGGAAGAATTTGATCATATTAGTTACTTATATAGTAACAATGGGTTACACCTTAATAAACACGGAACACAACTACTTGGTCAACATTTAAACAATGATATTGATAAACATTTAAACTAATACATGGGGTGAGGAGTTTGAGACTGTATTTCCAACAAGATTACAAAATAGTAAACTATCTAATAATTTTAAAAAATAACAAGAGAACAAAAAAAAAGCGAAAGGTCACTGTACAAAGAAAATCTGTAACTATAAATAAAAATAAATCATCCAAAGTTTCTGCACAGTTGGAAAGTCAAAATGAACTTAAGATCTTAGTCATAAATGCAAGAAGCCTAACTAATAAAATGGATGAACTCAGATAATTCTTAGCTTCAAAAAAAATTGATATATGTGGTGTTACAGAAACCTGGTTTGTAAATGATGATTGGAACACTGATATACCAGGCTATGTTAAATATCTTAAAAATAGACAGAACAAGGTAGGCAGAGGCATTGCTCTATATAGTTCAAACAAGTTAAACAATTATCAGATAAAATTGGGTGAAACTACGGCAGAAATTTCATGAAATAAGATTGAGTTAGGATATAAAACTTACACCATTGTTTTATGCTATCGGGCACCTAATCTTACTCAAGAAGAAAACTCTATTTTCCTTAATCAGCTAGAAAAGGCAGAAGAAATAGGAGATTTAATGCTCCTAGGGGATTTTAATTTCCCTTGTATAAATTGTGATACCTTGGAGACCAAAAGTCAGCTTGAGCGAAGCTTTTTGGAGACTACCTTCAGGCTAGATCTGGAACAACTAGTATTAGAACCTACTAGGAAAAATAATATATTGGTTCTAATCCTCACTAATACTGTGGAACTAATATCAAATCCAGTCATATTACATCCTTTAGGAGACAGTGATCATAACATGATAACTTGTAATATCCAAAAGTGTGTTTTAACCAATAATGGTGTAACAAAAATTAAAAATTTTCACAGAACCAATTATAATAATATAAAAAAATATCTTGCAACCTGGAATTGGGGAAAATGAGTTAATAGATTTAGATCTTGAACAAACATGTGAAAAAATAAAAAGTAAAATAGATCACTGTATTAAAAATTGGGTTCCTGACAGAGTCAAATATAATAAAAATAAGCAGCAGATACCACTTTGGTGGTCTAAAGAGATAAAATGCATTATAAAGAAAAAACATCGAGCTTTCAATAAATACAATAAAACTAAAAATGACAAAGGTTGGAAAAGATTCAAAATACTTGCTAAAATGACTAAAAAAACTATACATATGGCAAAAATTAAATTAGAAATAAAACTCACAAAAGAAGTAAAGGATAACAAAAAAAATTCTATAATTACATTGGATCAATTAAAGAGAGTGAAAAAGGAATTGGACCCCTAATTGTAAATGATAAAATAGTTACCGAAGAAAGTGAAATAGCAGATAGTCTTCATCTTTATTTTGGAAGTGTGTTCAAGGCGAAACAAAACATAAATATTGAACCATCATCAACTGATGTTTAATTTCTGTTCACAAATAAGGACATAATGAATGCTAAAAGTCAAATTAAAGTTAGTTCATCCCCAGGGCCTGATAATATTAATCCAAAATTCCTAAAGGAGTTGGCTAGTGAGCTATCAGGACCTCTTTATCTATTATTTAATATTTCCCTTAAAGAGGGTAAAGTACTACAAACATGGAGAGACGCTAACATAACCCCAATTTTTGAGGGTGGTAGTAGACAACAGTCATGTAATTATAGGCCCATTAGTCTAACATCTCTTCTGAGTAAAATCATGGAAAGACTTATATCATCAAATAAGAGATCATATTAGGAAAACAGGTAGTAGTGATATTTCTCAACATGGATTTACAGCAAACAAATCGTGTTTAACAAATGTAATCAACTTTTTTGAACCAGTAAGCAATGCCCTGGATAGTGGGCTTCCATTGGATATTATATTTTTGGACTTTGAGAAGGCTTTCGACACTGTGTCACACAAAGTTCCAATTGAACAACTTATTAGATTAAAATTGGACTTAAAGTAATATATTGGATTTCATCATGGTTGGATAAAAGGCAACAAAGAGTGGTCATTAAAGGGCACAAGTCAGAATGGCTTCCTGTGTCTAATGGAGTTCCTCAGGGATCCGTCCTGGGACCTCCTTTATTTAATATTTTAGTCCTAGGCCCAGATTTTCAAACTGCGCCATTCTGAGGCGCAAGCCCCTGCGCTGCTCAAAATAGTTGCGCAGGGGTGTGGCCGGGGTGATATTCAAAGAAGTTGTGCTGTTGAGCAACTCCTTTGAATATCACCCCAACACCGCCTTAGCGCATAGGCAGCAGTGGAACTGTCCACCCAAGTTGCCAGAGTTGAGCATTAAACTTGCGGTGGCGCAAGTACCATTGCGCCATGCTCAAATTTCCGATATTCAAAAGGTGACATGCAAATGGGGCCATAATTTATGCAAGGCGCAGGGGGGGCCATTTGCATCTATTTATGGCCCCATTTGCATGCCATTTGCATGTAGGTGCACCGATCCCCGAGGACTTGCTCCTGGCCACCCTGCCAGGCAGCAGCCGTCGGGGACCGATGCACAATGCAGCCCGATCGCGGGCATCACAATTACATGAAACCCCCCCACATATCCCACAGCCCGATCGCGGGCAGTACAGGTACATGAAACCCCCACACACATATCCCACAGCCCGATCGCGGGCAGTCACAGTACATGAAACCCCCACACATATCCCACAGCCCGATCGCGGGCAGTACAGGTACATGAACCCCCACACACATCTCCCACAGCCCGATCACGGGCAGAGCGTGATGAACCCCCAGTGCCCGATCGCGGGCAGAATATAACCTCTCCCCAACCCGAATATCTCCCTGGTGGTCCAGTGGACTGTAAGCCTGATCGCGGGCAGAATGTCACATCACAACCCCCCAAACATCTCCCTGGTGTCTAGTGTCCCCCAACCACCCACGAGCCCCTCCCCACCTCCCCTGCAGCCGGCGGCGACAGTATCCCACCCACCTGCCGCCAGCCGCCGAGCCGATTGTCGGTAGGGCTGCACACCATTGGTGCAGAGCTACAGCCAATGGCGTGTAGTCAGAGCATGATAGTCCAGACTGTGAATGATGTTCATTCACAAATCTGACTGTCATGTACGGTATGGGCTGCATGCCCATTGGCTGTAGCTCTGCATAATGGGCGCAGCCCTACCGGACAGTCAGTCGGCGGGCGGCAGGGTGGCAGGCGGTGGATGCTGTCGCCGCCGCCGCGGGGAGCGGGTGGAGGTACTTGGGTGGGTGGGGGGTCACTAGACACCAGGGAGATGTTTGGGGTTGTGATGTGACATCTCTGCCCGCGATCGGGCTTTACGGTCCACTGGACCACCAGGGAGATATTCGGTTGGGGAGGGTTACTTTCTGCCCGCGATCGGGCACTGGGGGTTCATACTGATGCTCTGCCCACGATCAGGCTGTGGGAGATGTGTGGGGGTTTCTGTAACTGTGATGCCCGCGATGGGGCTTCGGATATGTGTGGGGGTTTCTGTAACTGTGATGCCTGATCGGCTGTGGAGATGTGTGGGCGGAGGGGGGGGTTCATGTTACTCCATACCTCTCAACCTCTTGTGCCATGCATCAGGGATAAGGCTTGAAAAAATCAGGGGCAAAGATGCCAAATCAGGGACACATCTTAACAATTGGTAATATTCACTCCAAAATCTGATAGAATAAGGGGATTTGTATAAGATGCATTTCTGAAGAAGAACTAGTCTGTATTTTTAATGTTTGATATTATTTTACGCTTACAGTCCCCACTGTTCTGTCACAGAAACACGAATTTTACGAGAGACAGAGGAAAATTCTGTCACAAAATCAGGGACATCCCTGAAAATCAGGGACAGTTGAGGTATGTTACTCTATGCCGCCATCGGGCTGGTGGGGGCACAGGGACCCGAGTTGAGGGGCCAGCCAGGGTGGCAGCTGCTGTGTTGCGCCCTGCAATACAGCAGCTCACCTGTGGGTGGCCCTCAACTTGATCCTTTTTTTGGCTCAAGGTTGTGCATGAGGTTGGGTTGCGATGTAAACTCTGCACAACCCGACTGGAATATCGGGTTGTGCAGGTTATGCATGGTTCCTCCCTCTCCTGTTGAGCATGCATTCATTTGCATTGCTCTTTTGCTCAACCTGTTGCCAGTGGAGCAACTGCCTCCTGCTGAATATCGCAGAATGGCGCAATGTAGGACTTGCGCATGCGCAACCCTGTTGCGCATGGAGCAACCCTTTTGAATATCTGGGCCCTAGTATGCAATTAACCGATGGGATATGGATTGATAAGTATGCAGATGATTGTAAGCTAGGCTGCATAGTAAATTATACCCAGTCAATAATCAGCCTTCAAAATAATCTGAATGATCTCTGTGCTTGGGCAGTTCAAAATAACATGAAGTTTAATGTCTTGAAATGCAAGGTTATACACATGGGAAAAAATAACATAAAAGCAGATTATTCAATGAATGACACAAAGTTGATTGTAATATCTGAAGAAAGGGATCTGGTTGTAATAATATCAGATGATTTTAAATTCAAAACACACACAAATAAAGTAGTTAAAAAATGTTACTCAATCATGGGAAATATTTTTAAACATATTAAAAGTAGGAACTCTGAGATAATTCTTCCTCTATATAATAGTCTTGTGCATTCACAACTTGATTTTTATACTCCTTTCTGTGCTTCTACATCCATCAGATGTCAAAGTATGACAGAGAGAGTATAACGTAAAGTGACTAAAAAAATTCAGAATATGAAACCCTCAGATTATGAATCAAGACTTAAATATCTTCAGTTATTTTCTTTAGAATATAGGACACTAAGAGGAGACTTGATTAACACTTTTAAAGCCTTTCAAGATGAATATATGTTAAATACTATTGGCCTAGAAAGAAATTTCAGTAACATAATACAAGGTCCCATAATTATAAACCTAAAACATTTCTATGTAAAACTACTAAACGTGGTAGATTTTTTACCCAGAGGGTGCCACCAAAATGGAACTCACTCCCTGAAGAGATTGTTACAAGTAAAAATGTCAAAAAATTTAAAGTAAAATTGGATTCTTATATGGGAGATAATAAATACGTTTTCCACTGTTGAATATAATGGTGGCGAGTTCACTTATGGGCTAACTCCTTTGAACTTGTATCGAACTATGAAACTACATACATATATATATATATATATATATATATATATAACACACACACACACATTCATATATTGTTCTAGAAACACCCAAAGTGACTGCCTTGGGTAAAAATGTAATGAACATGAAAGGTTCAGGCTCTAATTGTTTGTATGTTTTTAACTATTGAATGGCATAAAACACATATTTTCAGGGTTTTTCACACATGAGATCTCAGAAACAACTAATCCAATACTTTCAATATATAGAGGATACATGGTGGGCATGAGTGTGATATGAAAAATATTTTCACTCCTTTAGAGTGACCTCTGGATATTCATGAGTGGTGAAGCCATGGGTGAGTATCCAGAGGTCACTGTTCAGGAGTGAAAATATTTTCCATATCACACAAGTGCACATCATGTATCTAATTTATACAATAGGGGCCCCTAGTGTTACAAAAGTTACCATTTGCGTGGGCTTGCGCAGATTTGTGTGAGTTTGCATGGGTGTGATAAATGTTATTTATTTTCACTGTGCTGACATCATCAGCATTTATCTCACTCCAGTGAGAACAACATATTTATCTCACTCATTTATCACTCACCCATTGTGTATATATATATATATATATATATATATATATATAGAACATATAAATTTGCCAGCAGATAAAAGCCTAGAGGTCTATCAAGTCTGCTTGAATGTGCAGCTAGCACCCCTTATTCTGCAGCTGCCCTTCCCTTCCACCCTTCCCCTCCATTGACCTCCCCCATACATATATATATATATATATATATATACAGTATATTCACTGCAAAAAACTTTGTTAATGCATCAGTTATGGTTGAAGTGACAAATGCATGGAAATGAGGCATTAGGGATGACACCCTAACCCCCCCATCACCCAACCCCCACCCTCCACAGATCAACAAGTGATGGGGTGTGCCTTGGGGTCATTGGCCCTAACTCTTACCCCATTCCATGTATAAGAAATCTGACATGGTACAGTATAGGAGAATGATGTGAGAGTTAGGCCTGATGACCCCAAGGCACACTCCATCACTTGCTGGCCTGTGGAGGTGGGGGTGGGATGGTATGGGGGTTAGGGTGTCAACCGTAATGCATTTTCATACTTTTGTCACTTCAACCCTAACTGATGCATTGACAAAGTTTTTTGCAATGAATTTCCTTACTTTTTGATAAAATGCAATCTTACCCTTGTATGGTTTTGGGAGCAATGGCGTACCAGCCCCATTACTGCATAATCATTTCCATATGTGGGAGCACAGAGCCCTCCAGGCCCTACGCTCCCACCTACCTATAATTGTAGAGACACTGAGCAAGCATAGACACATTCCAAGTTAGCCTTGTGCTGCAAATAGTGCAATATCTCAGTAACCATACCAACTGTAGAAAAAACTCCACTGCACTTGTAATCATGGAGTCATAATCTGCAGTCATGCTTAGTTAAAAATCCATATCTCGAACCATTTTTGAGATACAAGCACTGAAAGGCACCGCATTCACCACAATGTTTTCCTATGGGAAATTTCTCAACTTTGGAATGCCATAACTATAGAATCAATGCACATTTTTACATCAAATCAGCAGAAGCCACATCTGTTGAACACCCCCTTTGTGCTCTGCAAATTTCAAGCCAAAAATCTTAACCATTTCTTTGCAATGAACTGACAAAGAAACAGCAACCTTTAAAAATCCCTGTTCGTGAGCTGTCAAAATCCCCGTTCACGAGCTGAATCCTTGTTTGTAAGATGTCAAAAATTCCTGTTCATGAGCCGATCCTTGTTCATGAGATACGGCCATCTGGACGTCCTTTCATGAACAAGGATTTTGACAGCTCATGAACAAGGATCAGCTCGCGAATGCCGATTCTGACAGCTCAAGAACAAGGATTTTGACAGCCCACGAACAAGGATTTTTTTGGGCTATCTGGTAGTCCCCTCACGAACAAGGATTTTGACAGCTCAAGAACAAGGATTTCTCATGAATGGGGATTTTGACACCTCACGAACAGAGATTTTGACAGCTTACGAGCAAGGATTTTTTTTATAATCCTTGTTCGTGAGGTGTCAAAATTCCTGTTCGCAAGCAGAATCCCCGTTCATGAGCCATCAGAATCCTTGTTCATGAGAAATCCTTGTTTGCAAGATCTGGTCATCTGGCCGTCCTCTCCATGGGTGTAGCTAGGGGTTTTCTGGGTGCTCAGAACCTCCGCCAACTGCGCACTTCCGCCTCCCCACTGTGTAACCGGGCGCCCCCCACCATTTGCCCGCAGCTGTCAGATCATCTTGTTCCTCCTCTCCACCCTCAATCTGACCCAGAGGGACTCACCGGCATCTCTTTTCCGGGGGAGTGACTGGACCTCAGCAGGTGTCAGACCGGCACGAAACAGTTAAAGCCCCTCATCGGACTGGCGCAAGGCATGCGGGGAAGTCGGGCACCCTCAGTTGGTGACGCTCGGCTTGTAGGTGTCAGGCCTCAGCCAACCTCAGCTCTGAAACACGTGTAAGTGCAGCTTGGCAGTCACATGATGCAGAGCCACCCCGTAGAAGCACCAAAGAGTGCAACTTTGAGCTCAACTCATTGGGAGACGGTGAGGGTCCATTACAGTGTGAGGAGCGAGGCAGCTTTCCCTCGGCGCCATGTGCTAAAATAAAAAAACACACACTTAGACTGCACAGACCAGTGTGTAGTTCCGAACCTGCGTGAATTACACCACTTGACTGGGCATTGGGGGGATCTTGATCAGAGGAGGATCATTCACAAATTTTATATTTGGAGCTGCTTAGAGTGGCCTAGCATTGTGGAGGGGCGGCAGAAAAGGACCAGGTGCGCACAGTGAAGTCAGGGACTACTCGGAGGACAAATAATTAAATAAATTGAAAATAAATTATCATGTTTGCTGCTGCAACCATCTCTGGGCAATAAACAAATCAATGGGGAACTAAAGCAAGGGTGTCTGATGAAAAAATAATTAGCGAGACACATTAATGCAGGTCTTGTGCAGCAGCTGCTGTGACCAGTGAATTTGAAATGGTATGGGGTAAAATTGAGGGATACACTATTAGTAACATGGCAGGTTAGGGTTGGAAGGTAACCAGGATCTTTCAGATAACAACTAGTGCCCTCAGCTAAGGTGAAGTGGCCAGGAAAAGGTAGGTACCTCAAGAGCATGGGTGTAGGCAGGCATAACTCCAAGCACTCCATGGTGTGCAATTTTATTTAAGGGGGGGGTAGCAAATAGGCTCTGAACTGCTTCCTTTTTCCATGAAAACTAACAAAGGAAATACTGAACCTTCCTGTAATTTTATTCAAAGGAGTCAAAACTAGAAGGACTGGTCACTAATACTCTTTGCATCCCAAGGACAATACAGTTTTGCAGGTTCTGGGCTGGTATGTGAGTGTCTAGGGAACAATGCATGGCATTTGTATTTACCCATGCATGGCAACAACCACTGTCATGAGATACAAAAGTTGTATTTATTGTGCCAAATGAGGCAACAAACACAGTCCTGGTGTACATTTGTATATTGTGTGGCTACACCCCGGGGAGGGGGTAGCTCACCCTAACAAGGGGGGTAGGGTAGCATTGAGTCCACTTGGTGTGCAGATCTGAAATCCCTGGCTACGCCCCTGCTCAGGAGGATATTTTTGATGTAACATCATGGCAGTGCTGCAGGTCCTGTGAGGTGAACTGGGATGGGACAAACAGATTCAGAAGGCATAAGTAAACTGACATCGGCCAGGAATTAAGGAAAAAAAATACCTCCGTCAGCCAGGGAAGATATTTCCATGACTGCAGCTCCGTTACTGAAGTGAAAATGGAGCAAATAAACGGGAATAAAATAGCTAGGAAATGAAGGTAAAAATTACCTCAGCCAGAGAGATATTTCATGCACTGCAAGCAGTTTCCTGAGTGAGGAGAAATGGGGTAAATAAACGGATTCAGGGGAAAACTTAAGGAAAGACTGATGTAGGAATTAAGGTGGATATATCAGGTAGCATGTCCAACTCCGTGACTGAGGTGAAATGTGGTAGGCTGTTCCATGCATCCACCACCCTTTCTGTGAAAAAGAACTTCATCACATTACCCCTTAATCAGCCTCCATCTGATCTCATGCTGTGTCCTGTCCTGCAATTTTTCTTATATTGAATTATGTTACACTCTTTCACCTTGTTAATACCCTTTAGGTGTTTGAATGTTTCAATCATGTCACCTCTCTCCTCTCCTTTGCTGTAGGGTAATCTGCCCCCTCATATGTTTTATGATGCAGACGACCCTACACCATTTTGGTTGCCCTTCTCCGGACTGCCTCACTTTGGTTAATGTCCTTGTGAAGGTGTGAGCTGCAGTATTCCAGATGGATCAGTGTCTTGTAAAGAGGGATTATTACCTCCCTCTTCCGACTTGTGATACCCCTACTGATATACCCTAACACCCCCTAGCCTTACCTACTGATTTAGTGGACTGCTTGGATGATTTCAGGTCATCTGTGATGATGATGCACAAGCCAGGCAGTCACAAGGGAAGAAAAAGACTTGTGCATATCAACTCCACTCTCAGCGTATAGGTGGCTTCAGGGTTTCTCTTCCTTATGTGCATGATCTTGCACATCTTTGAATTAAACCCCAGTTGCCATTCTTCAAACCATTTTACTAGTTTATCCTTATCTCTGTTCATTCTGCCCACCCCATCTGGATCATACTGTGTTGCAGGTGTCATCTGCAAACTAATGGACAAACTTTGCCCGCCAGTCCATCTGCAATGTCTGTGATTGAGGGACTGGGTGACTAGGAAATAAAAGTGTGGCTGGCTTATGAATTAGCACAGCTAACTGGACACAGAATGCAATGAGGTTACTTACATCTGGTCATAGTCACACACGAGTCAAAAACATAAAGGGGTTCTATCTGTGAGCTGTGCATTACTCTCATGAGACTGCATATTAAAATACAGTCAGGGTGGTGGGCTGATCTGTGAGCTGCCTGTGTAATCCATCTCATTCATGGAGTACTGATTAAAATTACACATGCCCATAAGATTAATGGTGATTTGAATTAAATTATTCCACAACATGCTGGGTGTGAGAGTAGTAAAAAATAGCACACAAAGATTATAATTTCACAATACTTTATTCTGACAGATAAAGACCACTTGGTCCGCCCACCATTTCCCAGTGGCTAAGCTGGCAGATCACTTCTAACAGCATACACTTTCCCTCCATACTAGAACTGTCTTGTGCCTGTGTCCCTACATTCATTTTCACACCTGAACCTCAGGAAGGCCATTCCATGCATCCACCACTCCCTCTATGAAAAAATACTTTCTCATGTTGCCCTCAGTCACCTTCCTCTATCTCGAAATTGTGACCCTTTTTCACATTTTGTTCAGAAAGATGCTACCCTGTTGGACTTTGTTCCTTTTTAGGCACGAAAGTTTCTCTCATGTTTCCCAGTCAGGCTTCTCACACCTAGAGGGTATATTCAGGTCCTAAAGTCTCTCTCTCTTCATATTTTGCTGCAAACCGTGCACCATGTTAGTTGCCCTCTGGGCTGCCTCCATCCTGTCTTTATGTTCTTGCAGAGAGATCCCCAAAACTGCATGCAGTACTCAGGATGGGTCTCACCAGCTTTCTGTACATGGATAACAACTTCCTGTTTTTTATTGGTGAAGACACTGACTATCTCAAGATCCCCCTGGTCTCCTTACCTTTCCCATTGCCTTAGTCTCAGCATCCAGTTGTCTCCATGCTTGAACATATTGCTGTCAGTTACTGAGCATATTTTATTTATTTTTATTTAGTTTATTTTATTTATTTATATTTATTTATTTACCAGTATTTACCAGTATTTAGTTTATTTATTTTTAAATAAACTAAATACTGAGCATATGAATATAAATAGAAAATCCCTGTAAGATGCTGGGTTACAGATGTCTTTAACTGTATTACAACACCCTGCTTTCTTACTTAAGTTCTTATTGTGTTCTTGTCATCAGTTTTTAAGAAGTACGAACACTAAATAATGGAACAGTACTTCTCCGTAGAATAAAGGATACCCTTCCCATTGCCTTAGTCTCAGCATCCAGTTGTCTCCCTGCTTATCAACATATTACTGTCAGTTACTGAGCACATGAATATAAATAGAGAGAAAATCCCTGTAAGATGCTGGGTTATGGATGTCTTTATTACAACACCCTGCTTTCTTACTTAAGTTCTTATCTTGTCTTGCCATCAGTTGACAGCCCAGGCACAGATGATTGGACTTGGCTGGGGCCTTTTGGCAGGGGTTACAGTTAATATTGTGAAGTTTGTTCTGTTTGCAAGGCAAATACATTTAAAGTAATGTGATTGATATTGAAACCATGCATTAAGTAAAACTCTTCTCCTCCATTTCAAAAAGGGACATTGACTTGGATCAGTCTCTGAGATGGCAGCTACTAAGAAGCGAGGATTTACCAATCAGGCAACTCTTTCTTCATTTGGATTTGGAACAAAACGACCATTAAGCCCATCAGAAAGTGGGAGCTCTCAAGGTGTGTCTCTTGTATATTGGAAACGCACCGTCGAATCTTTATTATCAGTCTTTTGTAAAACCACTGAATTATAGTCAGAAAACAGACTCATGATTCTTATTTGCATAAGAATGATTGTCTTTCTATCTTGTATTGTGCCTCCCACAACTCCATGTTTTCATATTATCATAGGTAGTTTGCACTTGTCATTAATGACATTAGTCTCAGCAATAAAAACATTCAAGCATTGAATGCACTTACTGCTACAATTATTTCATGGCAGGAAATGAAAGGTTCATGTTTCTGCACAGACTTAATCCTGCTGGTCATATGATCTTTCTCACTAAAATATTCCCATTACCACCTACACTTCACCGTTTGCATGTCCCCATTGTCTCAATCTCTACCCCCTCCCCCCCACCAGCAGTTTTGCAATACTGTTATTTGGGAAACAGCATTTGAGCAACACATAAAAACACTTGTCTCGTCTCTGCTTTCATTTCCCATATGCATGAAGAACTTAACAATGCCTTTTGTATTTTTAGATTCAGGCGTTGCAGCAGGCAGTGACAACAGAAGCACTGTTCAAGAAAGATTCTCCAGTGAAAACAGCAATAATAGCATACTAGTGCAAAATTTGCAAAATGAGAGTAGCAGTATGCCAGAGGAGGAACCTTATGATATTGGTAGAATCACTGGTACCTCACTCAATGATTCTGAGAAGTATAAATACCTCACTCAGCACTTCAGTCCATCAGCTACTTATATGTTTCCAAAGACAGTGATGCATGGTAAACAACGATCCTTCCAACACAAATGGTGTGTTGAATACCCTTGGCTAGTTTACAGTGAATCATTGAGGGGTGGCTTGTGTAAGTTTTGTAGCTTGTTTGGCTACAGTGATAGCTTGGGTACTCTTGTCACTAAACCATTAACTAACTGGACAAAAGCAAAGGAGATTCTAAAAGAACACTGCAAGAAACAATATCACATGAATGCATTGGAAAAGGCTCAGAATTTTAAAATAACTATGGAAACCCCAGAAAAATCAGTGAGGAGCAAACTTGATGCTAGGTGTGCTGCAAGAATTGAACAAAACAGGAAAATATTGGGATCAATAATAGAAACTATACTTGTCTGTGGTCGCCAGAATATAGCTTTACGTGGCCATATTGAGAAAATAGATGATGATACCCACAATCCAGGAAATGTTATCTCCCTGTTAAAATTCAGGGTAAATGCTGGAGATACAAGTTTAGCTGAACATTTACAGTTCGGTGGGAGAAATGCACAATATCACTCGCCAGATATTCAAAATGAGTTGATAGAGATTATTGGGATCAGATTGAGACAATATAATTAAAGACATAAAAAGATGCTGAGTACTACTCTATTCTTGGTGATGAAGTTACAGATGTAAGTAACAGAAAGTTTTGTCTCTGGTACTGCGATATATTGACAAAACTCAGAATATAAGAGAGGACTTCCTAGACTTTGTACCTTGTGAGAGAATAACTGGTGAGGCACTTGCAAAGAACATATTACATAAATTGGTACAATGGGTCTTGACATTCAAGCATGCCGAGGCCAAGGATATGATGGGGCCTCAAACATGTCCTCAAACGTTCGAGGCACACAAGGTTTAATTTTCCAGCAGAATGAATCCGCTGTTTACATGCACTGTAATGCGCATTGCCTCAATTTGTGCATAGTGAGCTCTTGTCAACACCCTGAAATCTGGAACATGCATGATGTGCTTAACCAGTGTTGTAACTTCTTCAATTTCTCACCCAAAAGAAATGAGCTTCTGTTGAAAGTAGTAGGGTGTAATTATCCTGAAGCTAAATGAGTGACATTGCAATCTCTTTGCAGAACAAGATGGGCAATGAGGCATACAGCACATGAGGTATTTTATGATCTTTTTTCATGTATTCTCATTGCACTACATGTCATCAGTAATGGACAGCAATATGCTGATGAGTATGGAGAATGGAATTGGGATGCTGAGACTAAGACATTAGCAAATGGGATCCTTTATTCTATGGAGAATTTCTGTTACATTATTTGCTTCATCACAGTCATGAAGGTACTGAAGTTTGTGCAACCACTGAGTGTAAAACTGCAAAACAGTGCAATTGATATAATTAATGCTTACAACATGATTACCACAGTAGAGGACAGTATAAAGGTAGCTCGACAAGAAATTGAGACTCTCTTCCACAGATGGTACACTGAGGCATGTAGTGTTTCAGAAAAGGTCAACATTCAACCTGAAATACCACACACTGTTGGGAGACAGTCTCACCGAAGCAATACTCCTGCAAGTGATCCTGAAGAGTATTACAGGAGGGTGATTGCAATTCCAATGCTTGATTATCTCCTTGAGGCACTGGCTGTGAAATTTTCAAGAACACAGCAAGTTGTGGCTAAGCTAATGGGCCTTATTCCATCAGTGATTAAATGCAATGGTGGAAACATCAACCTAGATGAAATTATCGATTTCTATAAAAAAGATATTCCTTCTCCTCAGGTTATAGATGTGGAACTGCTAACATGGAAAACTAAATGGCAAAACAATCAAAACCCACCTGATACTGCTGTAGAAGCATTCAGAGCCTGTGATGCATCCTTTTCCCAAATATATACACTTAACTCAAGATACTCTGCGTAATTCCAGTCAGTAGTGCACATTGTGAGCGCTCTTCGCAGGCTCAAAACTTATGTGAGAAGCACAATGGGAAATGAGAGAATGTGAGGCCTTGCCTTAATGCAGATTCATTATGGAGCTAAAGTAGACACTGATAAAGTGATTGAAAAGTTTGCAGCAAAACATCCAAGATGGATGTTGCTTGTGAATGTGATGGCACAGCAACAAAATGAGAATTAGAGTAAGAAAGCAGGGGGTCCATTTAAGTAATTTCTTCCTACCAGGCATCTTAAAATACTTTAGTATATTTGCCATTTTGAAGCTGGGAATCCTTATTTTGCATCAATCCAGACTTTAAATACAGAACTAGATTAGAGAACATAAATCTGATAAAGAAACAAGAGAGCCTGGCAAATAACTATGTGAAGTTGTGGGTTAGTTGTAGTGTGCATGTTACTTGTTATTCTTACACTCTGATGACACCAGTTGTCAAATAATTCAATCTACCATCTGTATCTGTTCTACTGGTTTGATCATTTAATCACATTGATAATTACAGAAAAGCCAGCCTTGTCTTAATGCACATTCATGTGCAGAAAAAGTGTAAATTGAGGAAGTTGAAAGGTTTGCAACAAAACATCCAAAGCAGTGGTGGTTCTGTGATGGCAGTAACAAAATTAGAACTAGAGTAAGAAAGCAGCCTGTGATCCACTAATTTCTTCCAACCCAGCATGATTTTTCTGTTTATGTCATACCTCTCAACTGTACCACATTACGAGGAATGTTCCTCATTTTACTTCACAAAAGCTCCCTGTTCCACATTGTGAGGACTTGTTCCACATTCAGTATTAGCATTTTAAAGCAAAAATCTATAGTAAATGATGCAAAAAATATATCATTCAATTAATAACAGACTTTCTGAACATAAATGCAAACATTTTAACAGTGTTCTGAGCTTCCTAGGTAAAGATTTGATTAAGTGTTCCACATTTTGCTCATTTGTTCCACATTTTGAGAGGTAATGTTCCACATTTGGAGGACAAAAGGTTGAGAGGTATGGTTTATGTCCATACTACATGCTGTTATTTTGAAGCTGGGACTCCTTATTTTGTGTCATTCACAGACTGAAAAAAATTCAACATGAGTACAGAAGATAACCTGATAAACAAACAAGTTCTAGGAAAATAACTACATGTGTTTGATGTGAAAGTAGTTAATGTAATGTTTGTAGTTAACATTTTAAAACACTCTTAACACCCAGTTGTCAAATGTGTCATTCACTGGTTACATACTACTTTAATGGGAAAAGCTGTGTATCCCATGTGTATCAATATGCGGCGTACATTATAGACAGGCACTTTATATATGTTTTAAATATTTTTAATGCATTACTGTTTAATATGTGAGATGCACACAAACAATAAACATTTAAAAATTAAAAGTACCTGAGTATTATTTGTTTTCCTTAAGAGTACAGGGTCATGCATGTAAAAGAGGCAAAGGGAGGAAAACAATTAACAGAAACCATACAAAGTGCGGGCAGTTTTTAAAAGGGGAATACATGCAGTGGGAAAGGTGAAACATAAAGGGCAAGGCAATAGTTGAACAAATAAATTAAATTTGGGGAAATGAAAATTACTCTCCCCCTCAAAAAAAAAGTTTAGAAGGAGCACCTGGCTGAAATACTTCAGATTGCAGGGATGGATGACAATGATGATTCGAATTTTGAACATTTTGTGACTCAACAATTATTGCCTAAAATGCATGAAAATGCACCATTTAACACCTACATTTTCAAAATTTTATGGGGGGCATGCCCCCAGACCCCCCCCCTAGAATTGTCTGGGAAACCCCCCACCACCAAATCCTGGCTATGCCCCTGCTCTCATGAACAAGGATTTTGACAGCTCAAGAACAAGGATTTCTTATGAACAAGGATTTTGAAACCTCACAAACAGGGATTTGTTTTTATAATCCATGTTCGTGAGGTGTCAAAATCTCTTTTCTTGAGCAGATCCTTGTTTGTGACACACAGCCATCAGATTGTCCTCTCATGAACAAGGATTTTGTCAGCTCACGAACGGGGATTTTGAGAGCTCACAAACAAGGATCAGAAACAAGTGACGAACAAGGATTTTCAGAATAAAAACAGCCATTGTTTGAGGAAAGTAAACCAAACTGAATCAATGGGTTTGTAGAGGACATCACCCTGAACAAAACCCATGCTTCAATTTCCTCAGAAAATGTTACAAGATTTGATTTTTGGAAAAAAACAAAACAAGACAGGGATTTTTTTCATACGAACAGGGATTTAATGAATCACCATTCGTGAGCTGTCAAAATCCCCATTCATGAGGCAAATCCTTGTTCACAACTGTGCAGCTATCCAAAAGACTGAACAAAGCATGCTCAGAACCTGAAATTTCAAAATTCAGTAGCTTTAGAACGGATTAATTTTTTTTCATTAAACTAATGCTGGCTAGTTCCTTGGGGAAACTCTTTCTACCCTGAAAATTTCAGGTCACAATTCCAAATGGTGTGGCCAAAACGCGATCAGGAAAAATCAGGAAAAATGTGTGAAAAAAAGCAAAAAACACTTTTTTCAGTATGCGCTGTGCAAAGTCTGTATATCCAATCACAACAAAACTTGGTAGATTAAGAGAGCTACCACATGGGACCAAGCATACCATATTTCATGCAAATCCATTGAAAGGTTGCAAAGTTATTAAAGTGCAAAATATTGGGTTTAACATTAAATTGCTTACTTACCCAAACTATAGTGGCGCTACTGTGCCACTCTATATGTGTGTGTGTGTATATATATATATATATATATATATATATATATATATATATATATCCTGAGATTTTGGCATCGACAATATGCATGCCACATTTCTTGGTCTTTAGTGATATTAAAGGTTAAAAATTGAGGTTTAACATGAAAGTGCCTACTCAACCCTATCTATAGTCAGGGCCCCTAGTTCTCTGTGGTAGTTCACCCTGATTTCTGTGGCAGGATTCCTGGGCTTCTGTGGCAGTGTTTGCTCATTTTTGCAGCACAGATTATTCATTTCTGTGGCACAATGCCGTCCTGCCAATGGCTGAAATATTTTGGGAGGCCACCAAGAAGGGATTTCAGGATAAACAAGAAGGGGATGGAACACAGGCAGAATAGAAAACTGCACATTCCAATGAAGAATCAACAAGAGCACTGCATTCCAAGGCACTAGATACATTCTATGGTATGGTGCAAATCTGGTGGAAAACTCTGCTGCAGTGAAACCACAGATTTCCAGGGGCCTTGATTATAGTGTGGCTAGCACACCTCTATAATTACCCTCTTCTTACTCCCTTTGTTCCTCTGAAGTTGAATTTTGTTTATTTGGGATGAAATCATTGCGCAAATATCTCATTTACAATAATGTCCCGCCATAAAAAACACAAAGTTACAATATAAAAAACATAAGTAAACAGCATTTAAAAAAAATCAATCAGTGTAATCAATAGGAATCAGCAAGTCACAATGTATTTATACAATGACACAAATTCCAATGATTATCATACATTTCTCACATATAGTTAAGGGGACTATAAGTACATTGTCTACCTATAATAACTGACACCCTCTCTATCCCTGCTCCCTACTGAAACACTTCCATTGGGCAATCTGCCTTCTCCTTCTGCCTCCTCCTCATCTGAAATAACTGCCCTTCTGCTCTCTGCTCTGCTGCTTCACTTTTTGTGTTCAAAGCCCTCCTCCATGACCTTTCTGTAAATATCTGCATCTGCAATTAAACCTTATACATTTAATTAGATCTCTCTTATAGCTACAGTTTCTACGTTTCTTTTTCACTCCACCTTTTTCATAATTTTATACTTTCCCTATTATGTTTGACTTGCACTGATCTCCCTTTTATAAATGTATTCAGTCTGTATAGTACATACAACTTGCATCCAGATCCCTTATGTAAACATATTACTGTATAAATGTCTGTATTGCTGCACTTCTTTTTGTTGTTGCAGGTTTACCAATTGTAACCACCACCCCCCCCCACACACACACACGACTCACACCTGGAAACAGGCCTTTGCTCAGTGTGCCTCTGCCAGTCAACAAATTTCAAATAAAGGCATTTATGCCATTCAAATAAGAAATCACTTTACATAGCTTCAAAATCAAATGTAAAATGAGTCTAATGGTATTACCTTATTTAATAATTGACTAAAAGGCAATTCTCATATGTGTTAGAGAAAATTCACTCTAACATTTTGCAGACTGTAACTGGCCTAGAAAAATCTAAATAAATCATATCTGTTCAAGCCCTGGTTCTCCATCAGCTTCAAAAAACATTATCAGTAGAAAATAGTATATAAGGCTCCTAACCACCCAGAATTTATATTAAGGATCTAATGTGGCAGGTATTGTAATAACACCAGAATCAAGGAATATTGGATGGAAAAAGATAACTATGTATTGTAAACAATGTAGTCTAGGATTAAATATAGTGTACTGTCTAAAACTAATATTAGTTTTTAAAAGCAGTGAACTAGTACCTTTCGTAACTGAGATACTTTTTCTTTTCCCTTTGGGTAATTAGAAGATTGTTTACCTGATGCTAGTAGGTGTGAAGTGAGGAACACCACTCTGCCTGGCAGTGGACATATCTAGTTATATTCCCCCCACCACATCATCAGCACTGCAACCTAACTGACTGTGACATCACAGGTGCTCAGTAAAAGCCACTCAGTAGCTCCCAGGTATTCATCTGTGGGGGGGAATAGAGGCAGATATGTCAGCTGCCAGGCTGAGAGCTGTTCCACACATTCAGCACAATATTATCACATAGAAAACTTTCTAATGAGCAAAAGGAAAAAGAAAAATTCTTCCAAAATAAAAAGTTACAACTGTCTACTTCTTAAAATGTGTATCATTTTCCTGTCTGTTTGTTTTGGTTCCACTAGCTATTTAAGGACAGGAAATCAATGCAGTACATTAGCTTGACAAATACCTCCTGGTTCAACACACTGCCCCCCTCCATCTCCGAAGCTCCAACTATATCGTGCTTCAAAACTTCATTACGTAACCACCTTATTAACACCCGATGCTGTAATTGCCACTAGTCAAAGCCGTACTCAATACTTATGACAAAGCTTATTACTAAGCTGCTAAGGACAACATAACTCTGGTATTGTTTGCATCAATCCTACCTGTACCAGCTTGTTTGTATCTATGTCTTAAGTTACTGTTATACTTATGTGTTGTAATGTTATACTGTGTATTTTCGTTTGTCTTAGTGTGACAAGGTACCTTTGTAAATGAGCCTATGGCTCAAAGGTTTTCCAAACTGCTGTTTAGATAAAATAAAAAAATAAAATAAAATAAAATTATTTCTCAACCACTGTAATATGGAAATAAAATGAAGTGGCGAACAACAAATAGCTGTATCAAATCTGACCTGCTGACCCAGCGGTAGTGCTACCACTTGTGGTGCAGACAACCCAGGTTTGGGAGCAAACTCGGGGTATCTGAAGATCAGCCAGAGAGTAGGCAGAGGATCGAGCATCCAAAGAATTTCTCTCCTACTCCAGGAAGGGAACGACGCAGTGGTCAGTGCATGCCTGGCTTCTAGCAGTGGCTTGGGGACATGACAGAGGTGGCTGCAACAAGTGGGTGAGGAATGGTGGATGTTGCATGTGTCACATGCTGAAGCATGCATGATGTCACCCTAGGTGTCATTGCATGCATAATCCTTAGTGGCAGGACAGAAAATCAGAAACACATACTGGCTGGCAGGATGAGCACTAACCCTCCGCAGGCTCCACACTGGTGATCTAGGTACCTTCCAGACTGCCAGTGTCATCAAGAAAAAAATCTGTATCCATGTCAGGTGGGTTAAGGGGACTCTCCGCCATGGGGGGGTAATCTATGGGGGAATTTGGGAAGGGCATGTCCAGGAGAAGCTGGCTGACCAGGGGGGCAGTGTGAGGGGGGCCAGCCAGGACAAGAAGGAGGATAAACAAAATAACAAAAAAGGTGCATCAGTAGGTTTCCAGTGTGCAGAATAGTTCTGATTGAGACATCTTACAAATAGGACCCCACTGGACAGCCCAAAAATAATATTCTAAATTTGACAAAGAAAATATCTTTTCACTTTGGCTCTTTTGAAGATGATTGCCCAGACAAAACACCTAGTCCTTTTATTCCATTCCTAGAAAGAGCAAGCTAGAAATACTTTACCTTCTGAACCTCTGCACTTAGTTTTAAATGTAAAAATGAAGACAGGCACTTTAGAGACACAGTAAGGTGAGACCAGGGAAGTCACTTCCCAAAGACCTAGAATAATCCGGGCAGAGCCAGCTGACAAGGACTTGGATAAATCCAGGCCAAGCAAAGCCAACTAGGCCCCAAAACATTTTTGAACTTTAGTAATGAATAATACAAGCAAAAACCAAGCTGAAGTCAGCAAGGCGAACAACATATAAATATCTTTCTGAAAAATGTTATAGAAGCCTTCAGCATAGCAGTTTTCACACATGCATAAAGTTGAGCATACAAAAGTAGCTTGCAGCCTGGTACCAATGTGTTACGTAGGGCAGCCCATTTTAACCCCAGAAGCACTGAGCTTTGAAGCATACTGTAAACACAAGGAAGGAAAATATATTTTACAAGAGCGTCATCATAAATAACATGCTTCATGAGCTTTAACACAGTGCACACTGAACTGCACCATAACACATTTCTGATTAGCACTGCATCCCTGATCTCTGACTAGTGTCTTCCTGAAAGAGCCTCCTCAGACTATAAAACAATACTTAAGGAGACACTCTGAATATGCTCCTGGAAAGTGGCTACTGAGTGTCCTCCGGTGGGCATTGTGGCTAAGACTTGTTGACAGGTTCCAGCAGAGTGCTAAGACTGAATTACCTCTTTTTGCCTCTAGCATAGGTAGCCAGGCAACATAAAACATATTAGTAGTCAGGATTACAGATCCAAGTAAGACTGCTCTTGCGGAAATCCTTTGTAACATGTATACATAAGTTAGGTAATAGGTTTGTTAGGATATACTGTAAAACTAGAAATTTTCACTGTTTTTGGTGAAGTAATAATTTGCGCTAAAATAAATTTGCGCTAATTAGTGATATTAGCACTTTTTCCATTATAGTGAAAGTGGCACTAATGCCTTAGCGCTAAATTAAATTTGCGCAAGTACAGTTGCATTTGCTCTAAAATTACTTTGCATGAAAATAAATAGTTTTACAGTAGTTTTGAATAGTTATTTTTGATAGGAATACTAGCATTGCTGTTTAATTTAGTTTGGCAGACTGGTTCTGTTTCTCAGTTAGGAGAAGACTGCTAGGCTCACAAAATAATTATCTGCTCATTGCTTATGCTGGGTAAGGAAGAAATGCATGTATCATGACATACTGAATTAATTTTTCTGATACGAGAATTGTGAACACAGTATTTCATGTATCTTATGTTGTTTAGTAGGTATGTAAGTATCCTAATTATAGAAATGATAATTACAATAAACTGCCCGAGTTTTGTGACTACACCCTGGATCTGTTTTGTTATATACATAAAAATTGAGTACTCAGATAATTATATCATATAGACCCTGGCATGGGCATCTCATGCCAGTACCAGTTCTGCTTCTGGTGCCGGTTCTAGGTGACAAAGGTCCAGGGTGTGCATACTGTCATTGAAGGATAACAGCATTTCCTGGGGTGAAATGGTGCCAAACGTATGTCATCATTTCATAATAAGGCATACCCTTGCTTCAAAGATATCTTTGGCAAAGTGGCCAGAGGGACTGGACACTGATGGATCTCTGTTTACACCAAAACTCAAATACTGCACCTTATTTTCAAAGGCACTCAAGTTGTTGTGACAGTTTTCCCAATTTATGATACTGTAACTTGCATCAAAAATATGAAGCATGTTTAATTTGTTTGACACAAGAGCTGGCATTTTGGCACCTTTATGCAAAATTGTGGCAGTAATTTGGATACAGTTAGATCACATTTGAGGTGATGTGCACTTCTACTGCAATTCTGTGCAGTTATGTGAAAATCATGATGTACTCAGTTAAGAATTCTGCCCTTTGTGTCTCTACAGCTGACTCCATGAACTGCTTCCTGTAACTGAACTCCTCTCCCCATCAAAGACAAGTAGATAATGTCTTACTGTCTAGACTAGATTGTCTGAGATCTTCCACAATGGAGATCCTGGGCTTCCCTATTTTTGGAGGTGAAAGGCTCCAGGCTAGGCCAGCTGTGCACAAGCCAAGAGTCACTCTTTATTTAGAGCTGTCACTGGTTTCTCAGGTGTGAGCCATGGTCATGAGTGGATTTTACCACCCAATAAAAGTGTTGGGTTGTGCACCTAACTGAACCCAGACAATATTTTAACATTGGTGGACACTTTCATCATTTAACTACTGTGATGTTTTCTACCAGTGCCTTCCAACAAGTCAGACCCATCAACTAAAGTTAGTGTAGAATGCAGCAACCTGATTCACTACTTCTACTGAGAGAAGCGAGCATATCACTCCTGTACTTTGTTCTCTGTACTGACTTCCTGCGAGATGGTAGACTGACTGAGATTCCTCATTTGACATTCAAGGTACTTAACAGAGTCAGTCCCCTGTACCTAAGGGAGTTACTTACAAACCGCACCAACATCAATGAGTTTCGTTCTTTAGGCATGGGTCTCTTGGCTGTTCTGAAGTCGAGATTAACATCAGTCTAGGAAGAGAGCAATCTCTGTTGCAGCCCCTGTTTTTTGAAACAGCTTTCCCACAGAAATTCGGTCTGCTCTCTTGGTCCCCATACTCAAATGCAAACTAAAAACTTGGCTATCAGACTTAATATACTGTTTTTTTTTTTTATGTACAGTGTCTTGGTTTCAAGAAATGTTTTTAAAATAAATATCTATCCATATCTATCTTTATGTGTCTCATTGGAACAACACACTAGTCCTATGATAAGTTTGACCTGCTCTGACAGATGTGGGGGGATACAATGGTGTCATCTAACCAGGCCACCCCAGTACTTCCTCCAGCTCTCTTTTTTTTCCCATATAGATTTTTATATCCAACCCACTTCAGATCACCTCCCTTCAGGGGCTGGCAACTACCAAGCCTCATCAGACTACTTAACTGCCACATCTGCTGCTAGTTTTACCACAGGTCTCTTGTCCTTGTGGCGGAGCTCCAGGGTAGGGCAGTCCTCCCCCGATGGGCTTCAGGATCTGCCGAATCTCTTCTAGTGATTCGAGCCACCCTGGTGGTTTGAATGTCGGGCCGAAAGAATCAGAAAGGCTCTGTCACCCTTCTAGGGCTAGAACCTCATCCTCCAAGCTGCTCTCCTGCGGTCTTGCCTGCCTAGTCTAGCAGTCGACCCCCAGCGGAGAGAACTATGGTCCTGCACCAGGCAGCCTGCTGCTGCAACCATCACAAATGGCCGCTGAATCTCTTCTAGTGAAATGAACCACCCTGGTGATTCGAATCTCGACCAAAGGAATCAGAAAGGTATGGACTTTGTGCCCGGAGACCCGAGCTAGCTGTTAGGGGAACAAAGGCAGTTCAAAACTTTGGTGCCTTTTCTCCAATTGGCTTATGCTGCCTGTGCCCCAGCCTGGGATTTGCAGCTTCTGAACTTCACCTCAATGATTTAACTTTAATTAGCTTCCTCCTCACTGAAATGTTTCTCTCCTTTACTAATTTTACTCTGCAACTTAATTGATTCTTACAGTCATTTGAGTTTCCTTTTAATTATTACTTTGTTACTGTAAGATGAGTTTCTTTTGCTAAAGTGATCTTAAGAGTTTTTTAAGAAGGAATTTATTAGAGCATAGAGTGATTCAGCTCAAAAGATCTTAGAGTTTTTAAGAAGAATTTATTAGAGCATAGAGTGATTCCGCTGAAAGGTTTGGAAACTTCCCTTTATTTCTAAAATGCAGCCCTGGTTTGTATCTGCTTAAAAAAATTCTTTAGAACTGCCCAGCATTTTCTTTTGTTTCTGTAGCCCTGACCTCTCTGAATCAGTTATAACTTTACAATCTACCCAGAATTTTCTTTTGTTTCTGAAGCCCTGCCCTGTTCCAATCAGTCTAACCATAGCATTTTCTTTTGTTGCCAAACCCAGCCCCTGATCTGAATCTATTTAAAACTTTTCAACTGACCAGCATTTTCTTTTGTCCTGAACCCAGCCCTGCTCTTTTGTTTTCTGCTTAGCACTCCCCTAGCTACCTGCATTTAACTCTGTGCCTCCCTTCTTCTCTGCAGGCTCTGTCACCCTCCTAGGGCTGGAACCTTATCCTCCAAGCCATGCTCCTGTGGTCTTGCCCACCTAGTCTGGAAGACAAACCCCAGCGGAGAAAAACTATGGTCCTGTGCAAGACAGCCTGCTGCTGCTGCTGCAACCCTCACAAACAGCTGTTGAATCTCTTCTAATGATTCAAACCACCCTGGTGGTTTGAATCTCAGCCAAAGGAATCAGAAAGGTACAGACTTTGTGCCCAGAGCCCCCGAGCTAGCTGTTAGGAGAACAAAGGCAGTTCAAAACTTTGACGCCTTTTCTCCAATTGGCATATGCTGCCTGTGCCCCAGCCTGAGATTTGCAGCTTCTGAACTTAACCTCAATGACTGAACTTTAATTGCTTCCTCCTCGCTGTGATGTTTCTCTCCTTTACTAATTTTACTCTGCAACTTAATTGATTCTTACAGTCATTTGAGTTTCCTTTTAATTATTTCTTTGCCTGTTACTTTAAGATGATTTTCTTTTGCTAAAGTGATCTTAGAGTTTTTTTTTGTTTTTGTTTTACTCTTATTTATGCACCCCCAGACAGCCCTCATCTTACCGACTCCCCCAGCCCCATCTACCAGAATTACCAGGGCTTACCTTACACCCAGCCCGGGAGCGGCACCTGCAGGGAGTTGGTCATCACCCTGCCGCCAATATTTTTCTCCTTCTTTTCTCCTGTGAGGGCCCGGAGGAGAAGTGACTCAGCGTGAGGAGGCACACATGTGCCTTACAGCCCCGTAATGTCCCTCCATCCACCCGTTCTACTGGCCTCCAGTGCTGCAGCACCCCTACAGCCTGCGCCTGTCTCCTGGCCTCTATCAGGGGGCAGTCATTAGCCGAGGGATGCGGCCCCACCACCCCTGGAGAGGAGAGCTGCCTGCCAGCAGCTCCATCCAGCTCTGTCCCCCCCCCATGCTGACCTCTGATGACCCGGGCTCATTCCTGAACCCGGGTCGCCGGCGTGCCACGAGATGTGGTGTCCAGTGCCTTAACCCTCTGCACCACCAGGCCGACGATCTTAGAGTTTTTTAAGAAGGAATTTATTAGAGCATAGAGTGATTCCGCTCAAAAGTTTGTAAACTTTCCTTTATTTCTAAAAAAACAGCCCTGTTTTGAACCTGCTTAAAAAATTCTTTAGAACTGCCCAGCATTTTCTTTTGTTTCTGTAGCCCTGCCCTCTTTGAATCAGTTAAAACTTTACAATCTTCCCAGTGTTTTCTTTTGTTTCTAAGCCCTGCCCTGTTCTAATCAGTCTAACCCCAGCATTTTTTTTGTTGCCAAACCCAACCCTGACCTGAATCTATTTAAAACTTTTCAACTGACCAGCATTTTCTTTTGTCCTGAACCCAGCCCTGCTCTTTTGTTTTCTGCTTAGCACTCCCCTAGCTACCTGCATTTAACTCTATGCCTCTCTTCTTCTCTGCAGGCTCTGTCGCCCTTCTAGGGCTGGAAACCTCATCCTCCAAGCCATGCTCCTGTGGTCTTGCCCACCTAGTCTGGAAGCTGACCCCCTGCAGGGAGAAACTACGATCCTGCACCAGGCAGCCTGCTGCTGCAACCCTTACAAACAGCTGCCAAATTTCTTCTAGTGATATGAACCACCCTGGTGGTTCGAATCTCAGCCAAAGAAATCAGAACGGATCCATCACCCTTCTAGGGCTGGAACCCCATCCTCCAAGCTGCGCTACTGTGGTCTTGCCTGCCTAGTCTGGAAGTTGACTCCCTGCGGAGAGAAACTACGGTCCTGCACCAGGCAGCCTGCTGCTGCAACCCTCACAAATGGCCACTGAATCTCTTCTAGTTATCCAAACAACCCTGGTGGTTCAAATCTCAGCCAAAGGAATCAGAAAGGTATGGACTTTGTGCCCGGAATCCTGAGCTAGCCGCACACCAGCTCCCCACCCACCTGCCCTATCTGGATACTGACATATAGCGGCTTGCAGTCACATGGCTATTCCCTTGTGAATTACTAAGTACCAAGTTCTTCATTTGCAAGCTACACCACCTGCCCACTAGAGGGCTTACAATTATAATAGTACAGCCATCCCACTCTCTCACTGATACTACTGTGCCTCAGGATCCCAAATTTACCTGCCCTGTAGCCATTTATCCCGACCTGCGATTTTCCTCACTAATCTTCCTCCCTAAAATACACATTCTTTTACTAGTTTCTCTTTTCCTTCCTGTCCAGGACCCCTCACCTACCTCCCAAAATATCAGCTCCCTCTTCCTCTACTCCACTTCTCCTGTTTCTCATCCTCATTATACCTATTCCTGTATGTCAACCTACCTAGCCTAAAAATCTGGACTTTATGCACTTAACCCCTCCCATCTCAACCTACACCCCCATTCTTGCTATAACTCCGACCCACCTCTCATACACTGGTCTCACTACTCTCACCAACTGACAGCTCATTTTCTCTGTTCCCAGCTACTTTGCCTTCTTTCACCTTCTTATCTCCTTCATGCCTAGCCCCCCTCACTTCCATCAACTCGTAAGTCATCTCCCCATCACAAATGCCCTAAGCTCCACTTCCTCATAACTGCCCTTCTACTACCCTCATCGGGCAACATTCACCCTAACCCTGGCCCAAATGCTTCTGCTTCTCTCAATGCCCCCACCACTACCTATGCGCCTAACTCCCAAGTCCCCCCCACACTCCCACATGGACTGAAAATCTTACACCTGAATATCTGCAGTCTTATATCTAAGACTGACCTACTGCAAACAATGGTTGTTCCACTGAAACCTGATATTCTTATCATAACAGAAACCTGGCTCACTGACAAGATCTCTGACCTCACTATTTCCATTCCCGGCTACTCCATCACTAGGCAGGACAGGGCCGGGCAGAGGTGATGGCATAGTTATGTATATCCTGTCTTCATTAAAATACTCCACTATTTTCACAGCCTCCCTCCCCAGTACTTACGAAACTATTGCCATCAGACTTGCCCTCCCTTTCTCCGTCCCGCAATTTATCGCAGGCATCTACTGTCATCCTGGCATCCAACTCGTAACCACTCCTGAACTGGTAACTTCTTTAACTTCCCTCTCCCCACACAGGTGAGCTATTCCTACTAGGTGACTTCAATCTAAACTGGTTGTCTCCATCCACATCTAAAATTCGAAATGACATTTCAGCCCTAAACATTGTCCAACTCATCCAAGACCCACTCGCCTGAACCACAAAACTTAAAACCATTCCCTGATTGACTGAATCACCTCCCAACCCCACAGAGTTATCAAAGCTGGTATCCTCCCAGATGCCCTCAGCAACCATTATCGTATCTTCCTGGTAAGGAAGATCCATAGGTCCAGATCCCCTCACAAAATCCTACAACTTTGTTCCTACAACTCTTTGGACCTTGAACCTCTCCTACAAGATCTTGCCTCCTCCACTGGTCCCCTCTTACCTCTGCCCCTCTGTAGACCATACCCTTGCCTACTTTAAAGACAAATTCCTAGCAACATGGAATACATATGCCCTGTCACCGGGTGTGGGTATAAGATATCATAATTTCAGGTAGACCACAAGCCAGGTGCATGGTTGCATTTACCATTTTATTTTCATCAAGTTAAATATACAGAAAGGAAAATTGTAAGTCAGACAACTGCTTAGCTTCAACAGTTTCCATTGCTTTTTCTTCAGCCTAACAGTGTGAAAGCGCACACTACCAGGAGGTCTTTCACCATCCTCAGTCAGTATTCAACTGACCACCCTATCTATTTTTTCAGCACTGAGGTAGGGCTTTTTATAAGCTCACTAGAAGTTGGAAAAATGTTCCACTGCCTTTGGATTAACAGCAGACATAACATAAAACTAGCCATTAGGGGCCACTGTTGCTCCATAGAGAACAGTTATTTGGCAGCCACCTGGAGCACAGAAGAACTTGTTTAAAACATTGGAAAGGTCAAAGCCGAGGTCAGAACATTCTGTGCTCTCCTAAACTCTCCTGCAGGGTCAAATTACCTCATGCTATCTGCTGCAAAATATATCTTAGGCGTGGTCCGCTAACATCTAGAAAAAGCAGACACAAGTTTTTGTTATTCTTATATTAAGACAGCCCTCTCATTTTGTAACCGTACTTTTAGTTTTGTTTTTAGGTTAATATGCACAGAAAGCTTTATAAGCACTTCAGTACTTAATTTATAACCAGCCAAACAGCATGTTGACCATTATGCAAAACACTATGACAGGGGTCACCCTGTCACATGCCCCATTCAAACAAACTAGAGTTCATGGTAACCATCTCCTCTGGATCTCCCCTGAACTGCTGGCCTGCTTCAGGGCATGTGACAAAGCCTTGAAAAAGAACAAGGCCTCCCAACTCCCTACAGATTACACAATGTACTGCAGACTACAAAATGCTTGCACTAAAGCTACTAGACTAGCTAAGTCCGAGTATTTTAGCTCTGCCTTCCTCACTCATATCAACACACCCTCTAAATTCTGGAAAGTGGTCCAAGCACTCTTCTCCTCTGTCTCATACCCTACCCATGCTAAATATTAACAACTCACTGGTCTCTGACCCCCTGCCTTGTGGCCAAAGAATTTAACTCCTATTACACCACATGCACCTCTGCCCCTCTAAAGTCCCTCCCCTCTTCACCCCCATGTTTTCATCCCCTCCCTCTTGCACTCAACCACCCCTTCCACCCTCCCCTTCACCTTCACAGCAGTCTCCCCTAATGAAACTATAACTGCCTTGCTCTCACTAAACCCTTCTAAAGGCTCCTCACCTGATGACATAGACCCCAAGCTCTTGTATCTCTCAGCCCCAGCTATAGTCTTCCAGCTATCACTCATCCTCATCTTCTCTTTCTCGTCCTCTACCATCCCTTCCTCCTGGAAACATGCAGTGGTCCTCTCCCTCCCCAAGAGTGGTGACCCCACTTCTCCTGTTAACTTTCCCGACTATTGCTAAGCTTCAAGAACAGCATAGGGAGGGACTGGAAGGAAAAGTATGCCTTTTTTGCAGATGACACAAAGATCTGCAACAAGGTTGATACACAAGGAGGTGTGAAAAGGATGAAAAGGGACTTGGCAAGGTTGTAGGAATGGTCAGAAGTATGGCAGCTAGGATTCAATGCAAGGAAGTGCAAAATAATGCACCTGGGAAACAAGAACCCAGGGGAAGACTACACAATGGGTGGGGAGGTAGTAAAAACAACAAAAAGGAAAGGACCTGGGGGTAATCATATCAGATGACCTTAAGGTTGGCAAGCAATGTGAAAGGCAGTAGGGAGGCTGGAGGTATACTGGGATGTATAGGAGAGGCATCAGCAGCAGAAAACAGGAGCTGTTATCCTCTGTACAGACAGTTGGTGAGACCCCATCTGGAGTACTGTGTCCAGTTCTGAGACCCCATCTCCGCAAGGACATAGACAGGATAGAGGCAGTCCAGAGGAGGGCAACTAAAATGGTGCAGGGTCTGCAAGAGAAGCCGTATGAGGAGAGACTAAAGGAGCTTAATATGTATACCCTTGAGGAAAGAAGGGAGAGGGGAGACATGATAGAAACTTTTAAGTACCTCAGTGGAATCAACAAAGTCCAAGAGGGTAGCATCTTTCAGAAAAAGAGACTTGCAAGAACAAGGGGACACAATTTAAAGATAGAAGGAGGGTGGTTCAGGGGCAATGTGAGAAGTATTATTTCTACAGAGAGGGTAGTGGATGCATGGAACAGCCTTCCTGAGGAGGTTGTGGGGTCTAAAACTGTGGAAGAATTCAAGAATGCATGGGACAGGCATAAGGCAATTCTTGTGGGGGGTAGGAAGAAATAGGCTGTTGGTTAATTAGGATCTACGGCCTATCCTGTAGGTAGGGAAATGGGCAGACTAGATGGGCCAAGCGGTCCTTATCTGCAGTCAAAGTCTATGTTTCTATGTTAACACCTGGTCCTCTCCCAGCTTACCTCCTTCCTTACTGACTCTTCCTTTTTCACCCCTTTCCAATCTGACGTTTGGAAAAATCAGTCCACCACCACATCCCTCCTCAGGCTTACTGACTCCATCCTTACAGGGATAGATAATGGCCTCATCACCTCAGCCATCTTTATTGACTTTGTCAAGGCTTTCTACACCATCTCCCATGCACTCCTCATAGACTTCCTTATGGCAGCTGGCCTGTCCACACCCGCTACAAACTGGTTTAGGGCCTACATCACAGGTAGAACCCAATCTGTCAAGGTCCAAGTTTCCATCTGCCCTCCTCTCCCTATCACCACTGGAGTCCCTCAGGGCTCAATGCTTGGTCCCATTTTATTCTCCATTTTCCTAAATGACCTTCCATTAGTCTGTTCCCCTTCTTCCTCCATTTACATGTATGTTGTTGATATTGTCTTGTACACTTCCAGCAAATGCCCAGCAGATGTTGCAACCACTCTGCAGCGTGATTTCTACCAGGTTCAACTCTGGTTTGCCTCCCATCAGCTCTTCCTCAATGGTAAGAAGACAGTCTCCATGACCTTTGGCACAAGGTAGATACTCTCAAGGCTGCCCAGACTATCCTCCTTCCACACCCTGGATGGGACTACCTTAGAGGACACTACCTCATTCAGATATCTTGGGGTCTGGTTGAACCAACACCTCAACTTCTCTGGACATGTTGATGCCATTCTGAAAAAAATTGTGCCCCAAGCTTGGTGACTTATACAGAAACCGTAGTTGCATCCCTCCTATGGCCAGGGATGAACTAGTCCAGAAGATAATACTCCTGATATTTGATTACTGTGACGTAGTTTATGGTGCTGCCTTCAAGTCCTCCCTGGCCAGATTGGACACCATCTTCAACTCCTTCTGCTGCTTTGCTCTTGATGCTCCCTCATGGACCCATCACTACAAGCTCTATCATGTCCTGTCCTTTCCCCCACTGTTAACAGATGCCTCTTTCACTGTGCCAAATGCATCTCTAAATACTGGTTGGGTGAATTCCCTCTTTACCTCCTCACCTCTCTCTATCCCAATCCCACCTCCATACTCACTCAGATCTTCAGACACTCGTACTCTGGTGGTCCCCAACCGGTCTACACTTATCAGTCAGTCTGCCTTTTCCTATCAGTTCCCTAAAGTCTGGAACTCTCTCCCCCCACAATTACGCCACTCCTCCTCCTCCTTCTACTCCCTCAGAGCAACCCTACACAACTACCTTTCCTCTAACTGATCCTGCTATAATCCACCTTTGTATCCTCCCCCTACCCTCCCTTTACTCAACTTCTATCTCCACTACCTTTATGCTCACCTCTCTCCCCTACTAATTTTCTTCTCTCCTTACTTTAACCCTACTCCTCCCTACCAACACCGCTTCCTCTTCCTCCCACCTGCCCTCTCTGCCTCCTACCTGCTTCTCTCCTGATGTGCTTTACCTCTGCCTTGTACAGGCAGGATTCTCTGCATCTTGGAGGGAACTGACCCTGGCAGACCTCTCTCCTCCTCCTCCATCTTTCTTCCCCCCTCCTCTATTACCTGTCCTGACCTCTGTCTGGGTTCTCAGCTTCCCACAGGGTTTTAGCTCTTGAAAGCCTTTACCTCCCTCCCCACTTTACTACTACCCGCGCCACCTTCTTACTACCTCCCTCCCTACTTGGTCTAAAACCATCTTATCCTTGCCTTGCTCCATCCCCTGGCGGGGTTCTCAGCATCCTGAAGGGATCTGATCCAACTAAACCACTCACCTCCCCAACCTCCTTTCATCCACCCCCTTCTCTACCTCCCTCCTCCCCATCTCCCTACTTTGCACTCATCACCACCTCTATATTTGCACCAAAGTGACCCCTGGCAGTGTTCTCAGCATCCTGAAGGGGATGGAAATTGGTTTGCCTCTCACCTTCCTCTCCTTCCCATCTCCCCCCTCTTTCCACCTCCCTCTCCCCCCCCACCATAACTTAGCCCCTTTCATGGCTAGCCCTAAATATCTCTATTGCACTTGTAGACTATTTGCACTTCTGGTGTACCTTAGATAACTTGTACTGCCCAAGATACTCCTCACTAGCTTAACCTAGATCAAATCTATGAGAACCCCATTCAGTCATTTCCACCTACACAGCTATGAACCACTTAGTGCTTGCATCTAATGTTAATGTTGTATTATTGTATCTACCTCAGTTTCTTATCATCCATCCCCATAGTTCAAAACTGTTAGTTTTCCACTCTTTCATTGCTTACTGTACAGCTTACTTGCTCTTTAATTGTATGTATTCAAATGTAAATCTTTGTTATTGTACCAAACCTCTGTATTCAATCCTCATGCTCCCCTACCCTCAGGTCACACTGGAAGATGAGCAACTTGTTGTTCTGCATGCCTTCCTGGTGAAACATTTCAATAAATAAACAAATGAGATCCAGTGTCACTCAGGTGGATGGCTAGCTGTATAGTGTGGGTTTTAGGTGTACAGGCAACAGTCATTTGAATGGAATCTGGTGGTTTTTCCCAGTTTTCCTATTATTTCTTCCACTCTCTACCCACTGGAGGGGATCAGCAGCCCAGCATTAGCCTTGGACACCACAGAGAAACTCCTGGAGGAGAAAACTCCATAGTTCATCACAAGATACACTGCAGAGCTGGTAAGTTACCCTCCCCTACTCTGTACCCCCAACTGGGCTGGAAAGAGCTGCTATCAGCAACACCAGCACCCTGATGTGACTGCCCACCCAGATGTCCCCAGTTGGCTTCTGATCCTGAGTCACCAAAATGGACCAACAGGGTGCCCCTTCCTCCAGCTTTCTTCCAAAATCTTTCCTGCTCCTCCAAAAGGCAGAGCCCAATCATCCACCCATCTAGAATCCTTGTGTCACAACACTTGAGATGCTTCCCCAGCACTGTAGTGCCAGAGATGCCAGGGCACAGTGTTTTGGTGAGAAGTCCCAAACTACTCAAAGGAGGGGCACATTCTGTGTGACACTCAAACCTCCTTCTCCCAGCCCACAGTATTATTCCATGCTTGTGGTATGAACCCAGAATACCAGCATGGCTAGAGGCTCCTCTAGCTACTGTACTACTGGGTTGGCTACCAGAGGTCCTCTGTTTTCTGCTCAACTGCCTCTCTGATGTCAGTAATTTGGGCCTGCCAGCACTCCTCTCTTATCCATAGGTACTGTGTCTCAGGTTTTGTCCAGTCTGAATCTGTGAGAGTTCTATGCTACAGTAGCTCCATATCTGGCCCTGGTCCATGCTAGCTCCATATCTAGCCATAACAATTGGCCTTCTCCCCTCACATGGGAGGCTGTGTGTAGAAAGTCAGAAAGTGTTGTGTGGCCAGGGGGTTAAAAATGGAAACAAAAAACTAGACAAATACACTCCAAAGGTGCTTCCCATCCCTAACAGCTGTGAATATTACATGAAAAAAAGAAAACAATGGACATACACAGTGAGCCATAAATACACCCTTATTAAGTGATTTCTTTTCCCCATGAAACATTGACTTTCATATTGTTGATGCACTGCCAAAATCACCTAAATAAATTAACTTAGATCTGCAACTGGTGAGTGGATCTTATATCTATGTGTTGTTTGTGCCTGGTTACATATGGTCATAGAGCAGTCTCTTTACAGTATTTAATAGTTACAGGGCTCTAGGCCACACCAGTTCTTTACTTGAAAGACTTTACTGGCCAATGCATAGCAGCAGCCAGAACCACAGCATCTAAAATGGGGTGTCTATGAAATAACACAACACAACACAACTCAGTGCAATTTATTTTTACATAGTGTCTTTAATGAAGATCATATCTCAAAACCCTTCACAATGAACATGAAAATACAAATGAGGTGAAACTCCAGAACTGAATTATGGAAACTATAAAATGTAAACAATATATAATTACTGATATGTACTTGTTCCCTTAGGGAAACCTGGCTATAATTTGCCGTTGTTACCAGCTGATTATACTGGCAAACATGTATCAGGTTTCCCTTCCTCCACACATGTGCCCACCACTTGCACGCTCTCTCTCTCTGTCTCTTTCTCGCTCACTGGATGGACATGGACAGCACAACCGCTACCCAGCGGTAAGTAAAAAAAAAAGAACAAGAACTAATTAAAAATCTAAAGGTCCACTCTGCAACCATAAAACAAAGAAAAGTAAAATCTTGGCAGACCGTGGATCGTGCTGAATCCTGATTGGTCCACGGCTGCCTCAACACTCATCTCTGCTATTTTTTATTTTATATAATTGATCTGGTGAAAAAGCTCACACCAGCAATTACATAAAATAAAAGATGGGTTGTGTGTAAAACTCAATTTTACACACACCCTTGCTGTGGGATGATTTTTATAAACCCTTCAGGCTTTGCCCTCTGGATTTATGTAGTATCTCACACCTCAGGCATGTGTAAAATCTCATTACACACCCCACCCCATCCATTATTCTATATATAATACATAGGCATTCCACATTACAATACTAGATACAAAAAAGTTTCAACATCATGAGATTTGACAGCAGTCAGATAGTCATTTAAACAGTATGTGTGGGATAGCATTAGAAAACTAGGAATGAAGCGGAAAGCTAGTTTTTCTAGTTGTGATTAAAAAATCAAGGGCAGAGTATAAAACTACATACAACCTACACAAAAATAAAAGAAGACTACAATAAAAAGAATGGGATCAATACATTCCATAAATGAACCCCTGGTTTAACCCTGAACAGTCACTAAAGAGCAGCCCCCTGTGAGTGAAGCACAGTAGCCACTCTGAGCCAACACACAACACAACAGTGTTCCATCCTCTGTGCCGAGACATGAACCGATCGATAAAGTACCAGCTTAATTTTTTGGTTGATTAATCAGTGCAGGAACTTTAACCAGGACAGCAGTGAAACCTTCCTACTTTTTCAAGAAATACCAGGGGATTTATAATGCCCCCCTGAGCAACTACTAGAACAGGCAGCTTAATTTGTTATGTGGTAACTAATGAGTCCATGAATGATTATAGATTTTAAAAACTCTGTATTAGATCGTGTGATAAAAAACAATATAATGTGCAATAGAAATGTGAACCAATTGTTAACTTTTTAAAACCTTTTTAAATATTTTTGTAAATACTTTTTAGTAGAACAATACATCTTTCTACCTACCTACCTACCTTACTACTGTTTGCTACTAGGTTTCTAGGACATAAGGGAGCTGGTTGGCCCATCATGAATGTCCCCCACATGCTATATGTGGGAATAACTATACCAGGCGATATTGGGAATAATAATATTCATCCAACTTATTTTTAAAAGATTCCAAGTTTGCTGAGTTAACAATACACTGGGGACATTTATTCCATGCCATGATTGCATGAACTGTATAGAACTGATTCCTTTTATTAGTGTTTACTTTAGGGACAATTAGCTTTTTATTATGTGATCAGAGATTGTGACGTGTGTGGCTAATTTGGATTCCACATTTTACCATGAGCTCTGGAGACTGGAGTAATTTAAACAGAAAAAGACGATTGCCCCTCTGTCTACGTGCTTCTAAGGAATGAAGTCCTGTACAGTACAGTCTCTCCTGGTATGATTTCCCCTTTAAATTAAGTATCATTCTGGTCACTTTCCTCTGTACTCCCTCAATAACCTTTTTATCTCTGATCAATTGTTGTGACCAGATTGGTGAGCCATAATCTAAAACTGGCTGAACATAACTTTTGTAGGTTGAAATTATTACCTGCTCTGATTTATAAGTAAATGATTTATTAATTTTATTCATTAGATTTTTTGTCTTTCCAGAAATTGATAAACACTGATCTCTAGATGTTAATTTATTAATTATAACTCCTAAATCTTTTTTCTTTTGCTGAGTTCTTAAGTAAACTCTGGTTCAAAATATAAGTATACATTGGGTTATTAGTACCAAAGTGGATGACAGTACATTTCTCCACAATCAAATCATATTGTTGGCTAGTGTCCAGCTTTCAGTTTTAGCAAGATCAGTTACTAGTGATAGATGTTTCCAAGGGTATCAACCTCGCCCCCCAATTTTGTATCATCTGCAAATTTTATTATGAATTTCAAATGTCTTTATTCATGTCACTCATAAAAATATTAAACAGAATACATTCCAGCACAGAGCCCTGTGCCACACCACTTCCCACCAATCCTTGAGAGGAAGTACACTTTTTTATACATACAAACTGAGTTCTGTTCAAAAGCCATGCCTTGATCCATCTAATAATATCAGTGTTTATACCTAGTTGGATTAATTTGTTAATCAGGGTACCACGTGAAACCTTATCAAAGGTTTTCATGAAATCCAACAGAATAACATCAGTAGAAACACCCATGTCTAGTTTCTTGCTGATCTGATTATAAAATGAAATTAGATTTATGGAGTATGATCTTCCTTTTTTGAAGCCATGCTGAGTCATATCTATAATTCCTAGCTGATCTAAAGATACCACCAAATTATTCTTAATAATCCATTCTAATGTCTTACAACAATGAGAAGTGAGGTTTATTGATCTTTAATTTTCGGTCTTTGATCTGTTCCCTTTTTTGAATATTGGAACAATCACCGCTGTTCTCCAAACATTGGGCAACTCATCTAATTTAAGGGATTCATTGAATAGAATCAAGAGTGGATATGCCATGGATTTAGCTGCATGCTTTAATTAATATGCACTTATATTGTCTGGGCCACAACTGGCTGTTGGATTTAGTTTTAATAACTCATTGTAAACATCAGAAGTATTTATGCATAGTTCTGGCCCTGACCCCAGTTTTAAATTAATAGAATTCAAGGTATTCTTTGGAAAAACAGAACAGAAATACGTGTTAAATTTATCCATAATTACTTGATCATCATCTAGGAAGTATTATTTTCCATGACTGGCCCCACTTTCCTAGATGTGTACTTACAATCTGAGTGTGTATATGAATATAGACGTTTATGATCTTTAGAGTGAGCAATATGGAATTCACTGTTGGCTTTTGCCCATCTTATGGCTACCTTAAGTTTCTTTTGTTTACTAATATATTCTTGTTTATTACTTAGAGATTTATTGTGTTTAAATTTTGTATATGCCTTTTGTTTCAATTTAATCAGTTTCTTAACTGTGGATGTAAACCAAGAGAGTATTTTACCTCTACTATTATATTTTTTCCTAAAAGGCACATAATTGTCCTTTATATTTAATACTAAATCCTTAAAGGATTCCCATGCTAAGTCAATTGAATCATGTGACAACACACTATCCCAATCTTGGTTTTTAATCTCTTTATATTAATTAAATCAAAATTAATTTAACATTGTGTGTAAGAGATTTTGAAAGGATGTCAAGAAACGACTGAGAAAAACTTTGATCTGTGGAGGGAAATCAGGTTATAGAACAATACAAACAAAACACAAATGAATAGTCAGTTCTATGTGATAATGGCGAACGCGAAATAACGATCACCGTGTGGGCGAGTGTACATCACCAAAAATGAATTATGGCAATGTACACTTGAAGTGAACTGCAAGTCAATCACTGACTCTACATTTATGCAGGGGGCTACAGCTGCTACAACCCCTGAAGCCCCCCCACTTAAGGATTCTTAACTCCAGGGAGATGCATGTTGGGGGGGTGAAATTCTTCAAAAAAAAAACAAGCTGCCTGCTGGCACAAAAAAAAAATACTCTGCAGCAGACCTGAACCCTGCACACCCCAACCGACCACCCTCCCCACCATGCTAGCTGACCAGCTGAGCAGCTACCTACCACACCCCTCCCACATATCTCCCTTCCCCTTCCTTTCCCCCATGCATACACGTGCATACGCTTCCCATCGCCCTACTTCGCCCACCCAGATATCTGGTTGCTACCCTGACAGATAACCCTGTACATAGGCACTGTGATTGAATCACCCTTTTGAAAGCACTCAATCACGGTCGCTGTGTTCACTGGATACCAGAATAACCAGATACCACATAGAGCAATGTAAAATCTCTATAGCCAAACCTTTAAAAAAAACATCAAAATCCAAACATTCTAAAACATCAAAATCCAAACCTGTAAAACATCCCCATAAGTGCCTCCAAAACATCCATATCTGTCATTAAACAGCAAAAACTCCTCCATACATTCAAATCCCCTCCACAAAACATCCAAAATCAAAACAACAAAAACATTCAATTCTTAGCATCAAAAATGTTCAAATCCAAACAGCAGAAACATCCAAATCCCCCGTTCAAAAAAACATTTAAATCCAAATATTCTTAAGTTTAAAATAAAAATATCTCAAACCAACATAAAACTATTCCTGTAAGAAAATTGGAAAATTGGAGGCAGTATGGCGCAGTGGGTTAAGGCTCTGAGCAGCAAATCTGGAGACCTGGGTTTGAATCCCACAGCTCCCTAGGTGCATACGGTGTGACCCTGAGCAAGTCACTTAACTTCCTTGTGCTCCCAGGTTGCACCTGCAAACAAGCTTTCAGCTTAGCGTGTCTCACCTGGTAAAATAATTGGTAAAAAAAAAACAGATTCAGCCAAATCCAAACATTAAAGTCATCCAAAACACCATGACCTCTGTGTAATTGCAGTTATCATTTGTAATAACAGAACTGTAGCTTTTTTATGTTACATTTTAGTTTTTGTATGATAATCTGATTAAATAATGAATATTTTAGCTTATTGTAGTGTTTTCCTTTTTTGGCTGCTCATACTCTGAGAGACAAATGCTGTTTTATCTCCTCTATTACTATGAGGAATATGCACCTGCAGGAACTAACCAGATTATGCTTGCTAATGAAAGTGCAAAGTGGCATTTCTTGCTTTGAGCAGACCTATATGCAGTTCTTCGGCTGTCAAGCATGTCATCCAAAATGTATTATCAAAATGCCTTGTCAGATAAGCCTAAAAAATAATTGGTGAGGGGGTGCACCTAATCCGTTTAACAAATGCCATGTATTACCAGCTGTAATAAAAAGAAATTAGCCTGGGACCATATGGAGCAACTGGCTAGAATTTCTGCTTTAATTACATAGATTGACTAAATTTATGTTTTATGAATATTTGCTTCTGAGTAGAACTGACTGTACTTAAAGTAACAGCGCAACTAAACTGAGCAAAAAATTTGACCCTACCTTTTTTCCCTATAATATATCACAAGCACCATTCAGCTTTATTTGGTAGTGAAATGTTCTTGTTCCGCCAAAATGTGAGTGTTTTATAAATGTTTTAATGTAGATTTTGTTTCTTAAGAAAAAAGATTTGGTCACCACATTTGGCTTAGAAATATCATGGTAGACACTGGCAAGGGTTAGACTGAGAAAATAAATAATCATCTTGATTTACATAGAAGGTAATTCTAGACAAGTAAATCTGACAGGGATGCTAATATTTTTGTATTATTGTACTTTAAACTAGCTTTTTGGAAAACCAAAACATGTTTTTTCATTGCACTGCTGCTTTAATAAGGTTCCAAGGGATGGTAGTATCAAAATCCAACTTATACAGCCACCAGTGAAGTAATGAATCATTATGTAAGTGGTAAGGTACAGGCTGGAGGAACAGTGGGCCAAGTTAAGGGATGGCCAGTGAAGGCAGCAAACCTCAGTGCAAAAGAAGTGAGCAAAAACAGGAGGAAAAAGGGACTGCAATTTTCTCAAGGGAAGTGGCTGAAAAGGTAAAGGCTAAAATGGCAGCATTCAGGTGGTACAAGGAGACACAGAGGGAAGAGGATAGGGAGGTGCATACCTCTCAACTGTCACTGATTTTCAGGGAAGTCCCTGATTTTGCCTCAAAAATTTACTCTGTCCCTCCTAAAAATGGTGTTTCTGTGACCAAACAGTGGGGGGTTGTAAGCACAAAACAATGTCAAACATTAAAGTTACAAATTTGTTCTTCCTTAGAAAATGCATTTTACACTAAGCCCTTTATTCTACCAGCTTCCTGAGTGAATATCTCCAATTTTGAAGAAGTGTCCCTGATTTTGGTCCTTTGTCCCTGATTTTTTTAAGCCTTGTCCCTGATTTATGAGGCAGGAGGTTGAGAGGTGTGGGGAGGTGTACCAGGAGAAACAGAGGGTGATGAGAAGCACAAAGGCACAAACTGAGGAAAGAACAGCACAAAGTGTAACTAAAGGGGTCAAGACCTTATTGGGTACATATATGAATAAAGGAAGACTAGGGGAGGGTTTATGAGGTTGAGACAAGCGAGGGGACTGTGCAGAGAAGAATCAAGAAAAAGCAGATATTCTGAACAGTTACTTTGGTTCAGTCTTTACAGAGGAAGGGAAAGGGGAAGGGGATGGACCACATAAAAGCCGCAGGAACACTCGGGGGAGGGGTGTAGACAGAAGTCCATTTACAGAGGAAAGAATCCTGAAAGGACTTGCAAATCTGAAAGTGGGCAAAGCCATGGGGCTGGACAGGGTACATCCAAGGGTGTTAAGAGAGATCAGGGAGGTACTGTTTGAACCTCTCACAGCCCTATTCAACAACTCACTGGAAATAGGAGTGGTTCCAGAGGACTGCAGGAAGGCAGATGTAGTCCACTTCATACAAGCAGTAGCAGGGAGGAGGATGGCAAGTACAGGCCAGTCATCTGACTTCAGTGGTGGGGAAGCTAATGGAGTCACCTTTGAAGGAAAGGGTTGTGGAGTATCTCAAATGCAGAGGTTACAAAACCTGAGGCAGCATGGATTTACAGGGGAGGGAGGTCATGTCTGACAAATTTGGTAGATTTTTTTGACTGGGTGACCAGGGGAACAGATCAGGGTGGTGCAGTAGGGATGGCCTGCTGTGACTTTAGGAAGGCCTTTGACACTGTACCACATAGGAGGCTCATAAGGAACATGGGCAGCTTATGGGTGGGTCCTAAGATGGCTAACTTGGTAAGAAATTGGTTAATGGCTAGGCAGAAGAGGTGGTGGTAAGCAGAACTCACTTGGAGGAAGGGAGGGCGACCAATAGGGTACCTCAGAGCTTACTACTGGGACTGGTCCTTTCTAAAGGCTTTATAAGTGACACTGCAGATGAGCTGGAAGGGAATGTATGCCTCTTAGCAGATGACACCAAACTCTGCAATAGGGTGGACACTACTGATGGGGTGGAGAGAATGTGCAGAGACCTGAGAAAACTTGAGTAGTGATCAGGAGTATGGTAGCCAGGTTTCAATGCAAAAAAGTGCAAAATCATGCACCTAGGGTATAGAAATTCAGAGGCAGAGTACAAACTGGGGGAAGAGGTACTGATCATCCAACAGGAAAGGGACCTTAAAGTAATCATATCTGATGACCTCAAGGTGGCAAAGCAGTGCCACAAAGCAGTAGGTAGGGTCAATGGGAAGTTGGGGTGCATAGGAGGGGGTATTGTCAGAAGAAGGAGGGGGTGATGTGGCCACTGTATAGACTGTTGGTAAGACATCTGGAGTACTGTGTCCATTTCTGGAGACTGCACCTCAGGAAGGACATAGACAGGGTGGAGACTGTCCAGATAAGGGCAACTAAAATGGTGCAGGGGATGCATCAAAAGCCCTATGAGAAGAGACTGATGGACCTCAGTAGTTACACCCTGGAAGAGAGGAGGGAGAGGGAAGACATGAGAGAGACCTATAAATATTTTGACTTATAAATACCTCACAGGCTTGAACAAGGTATAGGAAGGGAGTATTTTTCAGAGGAAAAGACACATGAGAACAAGGGGACATGCAATGAAGCAGGAAGGGGGAAATTTAGGAGAGATGTCAGGAAGTACTTTTTCGCTGAAGGAGGTAGTGAGGTCAAAAATAGTGGTGGGCATTAAGCATGCATGGGATAGGCACAAGGAAATCTTACCTGGGAAGTGGGGGGGGTGACAGAGATAGGGTAGGGTGTGTGGTGACAGGCAGGGACAAATGGGCAGACTAGGTGGACCATGTGATCTTTATCTGCCATCAGAGTCTATGTTTCTATGTTAAGGTAACAAAAAAAATTTGACTGGTCAAATGTGGGCTCATGACTATTAGAAAATGGGCAAAGAAATCTTTGGGATCTGATTGGCTGATTGCTCTGCCAAGGTGGGCGTCTATAAGACAACACAGCCCAGGTATTAAAAGTGCCAGTCCCAACCAATCCCATAACAAATATCATTGAGCACTATCTTTTTTCAACTTCCAGACCCGCCATGTTTTCTTCTCGGTAACTGGAAAATCCCTTCACCGCTGCCTTGGGCCAATTGTCCCAATCCATTGAGTTCTGATATCAGAACTCAGCTATGTAACTAAGTTGAACATAAATAAACAGTAAAACTACACAAAAGCAGAAAATCCACCTGCTTTCTGAAAGCTTAGTTTCCTTTCTCCTCCAAGGCTGGTCGACCTCCAGAGATTAAAATGCACAGACCTTGCCTCCCTCTTGTGGAGCTCCACAGTATGGCCCTCCCACCCACCACCACAAATCCTCACACCCACTCTACCAATACATGTAATTTGTAAATTATAGGCATGGTCAGTACACCAGGCTAAAAGACAAACAACAAAAACACATAATTTTACATGCTTTCTGCAGGCTCATTCTTCTTTTTTCTCCCAGCTCGATCCACATCCTTCAGTATAAATCTAGGGATCTTCCGTCCTTCTTCTGCAACTCCTTACTCTACTTCTGTAATGACTATTACAAGCAGAAGTAAAAAGTCTCCAAAATGCAATATATATTGGGATTCCCTCTTCCAAAAGTAAGGTTGAGAAGTGTTCCTTCTCACATGTGACTCTTATGTCTCTCACAAGGACATTAACCAAATTGAGGCAGTCCAGAGAAGGGCAACCAAAAATGGTGCAGGGACTGCATCAGAAGACATATGAGGACAGATTAACGGAGCTCAATATGTATACCCTTGAGCAAAGGAGGGAGAGAGGTGATATGATCGAGACATTTAAACACCTTAAGGGCATAAACAAGGTGAAAGAGTCTAACATGTTTAAATATAAGAAAAATAGCAGGACAAGAGGACACAGCATGAGATTAGAGGGGGCGATTAAGGGGAATGTGAGGAAATTCTTTTTCACAGAAAGGGTGGTAGATGCATGGAATGGCTTACCACAAGAAGTGGTGGCTATGAATACAGTGCAGGGCTTCAAACAGGCATGGGATAGGCATAAGGGAGCAATACAAATGACTATGAATAGATAGGTCACTGACAGAGCAAAGGCCGATGGCACATTTATAAGGTAGAAAAAGAAATGGGCAGACTGGATGGGCCTTGCGGTCCTTATCTGCCGTCAACTTCTATGTTTCTATGTTTATGTGTTGCTTGTCCGATTGCAGCTCCTTAGAGTGCAAGGCGTCCCACTACTACCGCTCCTCTGCCAGATCATCCCGATGCAGTAATCAGAATGAACATGTTTTTTTGCACTCTTTTGTTTTCTCTCCCAGCTCTATTGACCACCATCCATTCAGAGCTATGGACCTTCCATTCTTCATGGGCAACTCCATAGTGCAGCTACTCTCTACCTCAAAACTGAAAGGTAGATTCTCAAAAAAAAAAAAGAGTGCATGCCAGTAGGAATGAGACTGCTGGGGAAGGTGGAGACTGAACAAGAAACTCCATATCTTGTTCGGAACGTGGTGGTGGTGCAGGGGCTGAAGATAAGTAGAAGAGAATGGCTCTGTGTGGGGGGGCAACAGGAGGTGGAATAGCACAGAAATGGAGGGACTACTTTATAAGAAAAAGGCTTAAACTTTATCGTTACTCTTATTTTTTTTATTTTTTTAAATCCCATCTAAAAATGCTACAGGTGGCCCATATTCTTAGCTCAATAATACCCTCCAAGGTGGGTGGTATGGGCAGTACTGGACATTCCAGAGCTATAAGGCCCTCCATCTCTGGTGCTGGGCCTCATTATGCCCCTGGGCAGTCTGGTATTGCCCAATACCGTTCACCCTGTTGGGTATTATTGCTTACTTTCTTATTCCAGAACAACAGCATGAGTCAGAAATCCATAAATCATCTGAACCTTCCTTAAAGAGTTAGCGTGCTGTTTAAAACTAATATTAATTTTTAAAAGTAGTCAACCATTACCTTTTATATCTGAGGCAATTTTTCTTTTCCCTTTGGTTAATTAAAAGATTGTTTACCTGATGTTAGTAGATGTGATACATGGAATAGCACTCTGTCTGGCAGCTGACATATCTATCCCCCTTCCCCCAACTACATAATCAACACTGTAGCCTCACCGACTGTGACATCACAGCTGCTTAGAAGCAGCCACTCAGTAGCTGCTAGGTCAGTCACCTGTGATGTCACTGTCATTGACGTCACAATGCTGATGACATAGTGAGGGGTATAGAGACAAATATGTCAGTGGACAGGCTGAAAGTTGTTCCACACATCCAGCACAATATTATCACATAAAAGACTTTCTAATGAGCAAAAGGAAAAAGAAAAATATTTCAGAAATAAAAAGTAACAACTGACTACTTCTTAAAATTTTAATTTTGTTTCACTGTCTGCTGTTTTGACTCCACTAGCTCTTTAATTATTGTTAATTTTAAAAATCAAGGGAGTTATATTGTAACCACAGGAAGGTTGAGGGTGTGCATACTGTAATTGTGGGAAACATCTTGATTACAGTACTTCGTAGTAACCCTAGAACTTCAGAAGAAACTCCTTCATAGAGCCACAGACATTGGACTAAAGCTGTCAGTGTCAGGTCCCCACAGGAAAACTTTAACAGTATGGAGTTGTCCCCTTTCTGGAAGTGCAGTGGATGTGTGGTGTAATGCACTGGTGCCACCTATATGACGTGGGCATGCCCCTTCATCTTAGCTCTGACTGGAGGGTAATGGAGAGAAGGCAACCATGGCAAACAAACAGGTAACAAGCCAGTCCAGTACCTGTAGCTACAGTGGTTGCAAGTGTTAAAAAAGGCCAAGCGGCAGCCTGAAATAAACCAGCCGCAGCACTGCTTTTGTTTGGGACAATGGCGGTCAGGGATAATGTGACTCTATGCAAGAGATTTTCTCTAAGATCTAGAGTTACTGGTAACTAACCAACTTATCATCTTCGAGAATATCTCTTCTATAGAGACACAAACATTGGGTGAGTCCAAAGCAGTATAAAAACCCTCATGGAAGGACGGACTACAAGAGGAGTTTATTTATTTGGGAAAGTTGCCCTTGGAGCACTGTCAGGCCACAGTACTGGGATAAGCTCAAGTTCCAGTTGTGGGGCTAGAAACCATAACCTTATGATCTTCTGGCCTCAGAGGTAAGAGTATAGCCTGCTGAGCCACTGATACTGGCATAAATTAGCTGTTTGTTTCATTTGCTCATCAGATTTTGCAGAAGCCTCTCCTTCGGGCCGGCAGTATAGTCTAGAGGTTAGAGGAACAAGGTGTGAATGAGCTTGATACATCCAGCAGACAGACCTGAGTTTGATTCTCACATCCTCCACTTGCATACTGTGTGACTCTGAGCAAGTCACTTAACCGCCCAGTGCTCCCAGGTCACCCCTGAAAACAGGCACTTGTGCCTAGTGGGCCTTACCTGGTTACCAAAGACTAAAATAAAAATAAAATCTAGATTTCTTCTGGGAAGCTAAATCCAGACTGTGATGCTTTGAAAACATGGCTCTTACTCCAAGCAGTAGTTATCTCAAATATTGACCACAGTCTGTAACCACTTAAGCAGCCATGCCCTTGGCAGTATGTCAAGTTACCCTATCTGTTAGTTCTCTTTAGTGGCTTTATAAATCGAGCCCCTAAGAGTACCTGTGTTTATAAACAGGCTACTGCAAAGTCTGATGAGCAAATGAAACAAACAGCTAATCTATGCCAGTATCAGTGGCTCAGCAGGTTATACTCTCACCTCTGAGGCCGGAAGATCGTAAGGTTGTGGTTTCTAGCCCCACAACTGGAACTCGAGCTTATCCCAGTACTGTGGGCTGAAATAATTGCCACCAGAAAGAAAGTCTTCCAGGGAAGGTATCTGAAACCACAAGTGGCAGATGGTTCAAATGGAGCCTTGGGAAGTTCACCAAGGACCAGTCTGCGATCACAGTCTGATAACAGATTTAGACTGGCTTGTGAATTGATGGGCCCATATGGCAGATGTGCCCACAGAGACTGCAGAACACATCCAGATAAGCAAGTGTCTTTCTGTCAACTTGAACATGAAAAGATGTGACAGCTGACAAATAAACTCTGATAGTATAGAACTGAAAACCAGACAGGGAAAGATGATGCAAGTATTCTAAAACAGTTTGAACAGGGCAAAAGAGTGGATCCACAACCTTGGACTGACACCGAAGGCTGAACCATTTCTATATCACAGTAAAGTAGGTCAGGGGTGCCGACGGGGGGGGGGGTGGCAGCCAGGACAACTGCCCCGGACCCATGTGACTCTGGGGGGCCTAGATTTACACATTTATATGTCTTGGCGATGGGAGGGGGGCCCCAGACCTAAAGGTGTGTCCCAGGCCTGGAGATTTCTATTGGCACCCCTGAAGCATGTCTTCCTGGTGGCTGGCCTTCTCTCTGCCAGGACAGCCTCAGATACCTCAGTGGAGACAACTCTATGTCCTCAGGAGCCAAGCATGCAGATACAGGTGTGGAAGCCAAAGGTCTAAGTGTAGTAGCGTACCCTGGGACTTGGACAACAGATTCAACCAGAGAACCAGCTTAACTGAAACTTCCAATGCTGAGTCCCATAACAGAGGTAACCAAATCTGTATGGGTCAGAACAGAGCCACTAGAATCATGGAAGTCAACTTGTTCCGAAGTTTGACTAGAGCCCTGTAAAGTAAGAGGATTGAAAGAAAGGCATACAGAAAGTGACCTGCCCATGACAGCAGCATGCAGAGGTTAAAGTGAGGGGTCCTGGGGGGTCCCAGGCCCCTCAGCTAAGAAAATTGCTAAGGAGACCCCCACTAGCTATATGGAACAAGCCCGGTGGTGGCACTGTGGCAGCAGTGAGGTACATATCCACTGATCCACGTGTGTAAAAACAAAGACAAGAGTGTTTTCATAGTGCAGATCATGGATGAAGTGCCTCAGCAATTTTTAGGTTAGGGCAGTTTGTAACTGTTGCAGATCCTTGTTTCTACTGCAAAGGGGTAGGTTTGTGGGAGGTGCCAGGTGAGTAATTGTGGAGGTGGGACAGGAGCTCAGGGATTTTCATTAGGCACTGGCACATGTCAGTCACTGCCATCTGCCTTCATCCCCTGCACCATTCACAGGTTTTCACACTGCCTATTGGATAGGTGGCTAGAGTTGGTGGCAACCTTGCACAGCAATCATGTTGTAGCTCTGGGTTGTACCTGCATTTTATGTAAGCAGTACAGAAGCAGTAGCTCTCGAGTGGTACAGTTATCTAGCACCCGATTTGCCTGACAGGACTCGATCGGGCACTCCGGGTGGGTCCTTGAGGCAAGCACTCAGCGTAGCATGAGAGCATGGGCCTGGTAGCTAGAAGACAAGGGCAGAAGACCAGCACAGAAGATTCCCAAAAACCCAACAGTGATAGGAGAAGAACAGCAGAAGAACCAGGACTGGGCTGGAGAACCAGCTGAAAAAAGGTAGGAGAACTGACCTCCAGGCAGGCCTTCACAACTAACCTCAGTCTGGACAGTTTTTAATCCCCCAGCCTGGGCCTCAGCTTATCCTTTCTGGGAGTAATTTGCTGAGCAAATCACTCCCCTCTTGCTTGCCCATCTGCTCACTGGGCTCAGCAGATTCCTGCAGTTGTTCTCCAGAAATTCCCCCATTCCCCAGGCCCAATCCCAAGGCAATTTTAAACAGAGGCCCTGAAACCTGTTTGCCCATTGGGCCATCGCTTATTCACCCACCCAGCTCGTCATCAAGTCACCTCAACCAGCCGGTACCACTGAACTCCCCGAGGGGCTACCAGCCTGATTCCTAGTCTCAAATAGCTGAAAATTGCTGCAGAAAACCAGATCAGACAGAACAGTAATGATCCCGATAATGGGCCCTAAAAACTTAGACTGAAAAGAAAACAAGGCCAGAATTCAAATAATAAGGGAAGGGGGGGCAGAGGCAGAGGTAATAATGATCAGGGCAGTTGAGGAATAATGATGACAGGCCAGGGGGATGGGTATGTCGCACAATTGAACCAGGCTGCAAGCCCCCAAGAAGCCCTGTCTGTCTGTCTACACTACATCCATCCAGTAATCCATCCAGGATGTACTTGGGGCCATATTTTCATCAGGGACTTTAACCTACAGACTAGGCTAGGAAAGTGAAAAAGCAGGATCCTGGAGCTCCCATGCTAGAAGGGCTGCTACCAGAAAATAATACATGAGGGAGACCAAGGTAAAAGGTGGGGTAAGTGCAGCAAAAAACAGGTGAACACTCCGTCCTGACCTCTAGGCACAAACTACAGTGCTAGAGCTTCTGTCTGAGCTACTGACACTGTAGCAGTTGGCCAAACATCCTGACTGAGCCTCATACCTTTCACTATTGTTACATTAAGGTGCTAGAGACTAGTGGCAGAGGCCAGGAGGGTGATGCCCTCAGAGCTCTGGCATCCTGATCTAGTACCTGCAGACTCTGGGTTCAGAATTACCAGATCCCATTCATTTCTGGACAGTTTTGGCCTTCATCTTAGGCCAGTGAGATGTTTAAAAATGCTCCCAATAAAATGCCTCCTGTTTTCTTTCTTAAAAGCCATTCATTATGCTGTCCTGTGCTTTTCAACTGTGTGTCCTTAAATCCAAGACTTAAATATGGTGTGTGCAAATTAGTTGAGGGGGCTTCTTCTTTATGTGTCGCTGTGACAGTTGTTGGTAGACTCCTGATGGCAGTTCTGTTTATTGGTTGGCACGCCAAGCTGAGGAACTGACAAGTCCAAGTTCCATCCCTATGGCCACTGACTCACTGTGTGACCTGTGCACATGTTACTTGACCTCCCTGTGTTTCAGTAGTAAAATTGACTAGGGGCAGGACTGAGGAGCAGGAACCCCAATGAAAATAAGATGTCTGGGGATGATGATGTTCTCTGGTCAGCTACCCTGTATATATCACTACACTGTGCAGTGGATAAGGCCCTGGTTACGGTCACACCTCTCATACTCACTCATTCATAACAATTCAATATTGACTGTCACAAGAAATGCTGCATGGTACCCATTCATTTGGGATTATTTTTTAAAATAGCTCAAAAATATAACTATTTACAAATCTATTTATTAGTAGGCATCACTTTTCATGTGACAGATTAGAATGTAATGATGTAATGCCTAGAACAGGTGGATAGATCACAGGCTTGCAGACCCTAACTTTGGATAGCCTGACATTTTGCACTTCATCTGGGAAACCTGGTGTTACCTTAACAAACATACTGAATTTTTTCAGTATAAGCTAGGTAACAGTACAGAGTACACTGAATACTTTATCTGCACCTACAGATATATTTTACCAGATATAATTACAGTGTCGGTGTTTCTTGATGAAAGACAACCAACAATGAATTGAAAGGGACCATCCACTGGACTATTTGCTTGTGGCTTTACAAATAAGAAAAAAGGTAAGTTAACTTCTGAAATATTAGAATCTTTTAAAATGAAACTGTCGTACATGTGTACATATGTGTGTTGCATTGTCATTGTTACAATAAACACATGCAAATCAGATATTTATGGAAGATTTACATTTGAAGACTTTAATGGCTTCTTGTAAAAAAAAGTAATTTATGTTTATGGATTTACACTTAGAGAAATTAGTTTGTCATGGTTATCAAAATGTACTGATCCATGTTTACCACACTCTATTTTTATTTTATTTACAGATATAAGGCCAGATGGAGATGGCAACCAGGACCCTGGGAGACAAGCAAATGAGCTAATGGCACCAGAAACTGTCAACTCCAGATCAATCTGTGTCTACTCCTGATCAACCTGTGTCTACTCCTGATCAATCTGTGTCTACTCATGATCATTCTGTGTCTACTCCAGATCAATCTGTGTCTACTCCTGATCAACCTGTGTCTACTCCTGATCAATCTGTGTCTACTCATGATCATTCTGTGTCTACTCCTGATCAATCTGTGTCTACTCCTGATCAACCTGTGTCTACTCCTGATCAATCTGTGTCTACTCCTGATCAACCTGTGTCTACTCATGATCATTCTGTGTCTACTCCTGATCAATCTGTGTCTACTCATGATCATTCTGTGTCTATTCCTGATCAATCTGTGTCTACTCATGATCAACTCGTGCCCATTCCAGATCAAACACAGCAGCTCTTTACTAAACAGCTAATCTATCCATCTTGTCGGACTACTGAACAGTGGAATTTTTTTAAAGAAAGACAATGAATGGCTGTTTACAAATGAAGGCTCCATAGGGTGTTTAGAATTGCAAGGAAGTGAAGTAGCTAGTTTAGGTGCTTTATGGGATGAAATGAAAGAGCCAGCCTAGAGCTTTCTGCAGAATGGACAAATGGTTGCATAAATGTGCACAGAATCAGAGAAGATAAATCAGCACATCAGCTCAGAGAAGTCTGTGAAAAAAGATATGCAAACATAGGAAATCAGAGAGCCACAAGCAAGCTGTTAAAGTTATGGAAATTAAAAAGCAGGAACATTTGGAAAAAAAACACATTATCTCTCAGAAAGCAGAAGAAATGGAAGAAACTTGTGAAGTATTTAGAATTGTTTATCACATAGCTAAACATGACAGACCATATTCAGATCACCCAGCATTGACTGATCTACAAGCTGAAAATGGTTTACATCTTGGACATGTTTCATACAGCAATATCATCTGTGCTGAAATCATTGATCACATATCAGCAGACATGAAATGATGGCTTGTAAGTGCAATAAAAACATCCAAACATCCCCAAATATCTGTGCTTATAGATGAGAGCGCAAGTTTGAGTAGCTCCTCATGTCTGATTGTCTTCATCAGATGCTCTACTAATTCCAGCCCAATTACTTTTTTTCTGGATATCGTTGAGCTGTCAAACACAACAGCTGAAGGAATTGTTCATGCACATCTTCAAATTCTCCAAAAGCATGGTTTTGAAGAAAATTGTCTGCATGAAAACTGGATTGATTTGACATCAGATAGGGCGTCAGTTATGTTTGGATGGAATGGAGGAGTAACTGCAAAGCTAAAACAGAGCTATCCAAAAATTAACTGGCACTGTGTAAATAATTGGTTAGAGCTGTCAGTGATGCAATTAAATGCTGCTCAGACGTCAACCACTTCAAGAGTTTCATTGAGAAGATATACTTATTATACTGCATAGCACATCCCCCAGAGCAAAAAGAGAGCTTCAATAAATCACAGGTGAACTATGTATGCAGCCTCTACAGATAGCAGACCGTTCGATACACAGTGGGTGGCTTCAAGTTTTAGAACAGTTTAAGTAGTGTGGTGTAGTTATGAAACTCTGCATCAGCACATCAGTCGAAATTCTGGGGAAAAAAGGTTTGAGAGTATGGCTAAGAAGCTGTCATCTCCAGCCTTTTTGAAGAGCCTTGGTTTCATGTATGATGCATTGGATAAATTATGTGATCTAAGCCTAGCTCTTCAGAAATTGGACATTCACTGCCAAAAGTGCACAAGCTGATACTCAGACAAATACAGTTTTATCAAGCAAGAAAAAACACAGGTGGCTCTATGTATAATGAGGGCTGCAAAGCACTGCAAGCAGGACAATTTAGGGGTGTAAATGTAACTTTGACTCAAGATATTGACAGAGCAAGAGAAATTCAGAAGGATCAGTTTTACCAGGCTCTGACTGACTCATTATAGGCCAGGCTTCTACCAGACTCAGAAGAGCAATTCGCCCAAGCAATCAAGTGTTTAGATGACAACTATTTATAACATCCACCTGAGAAGGGAAACATCTGTTGTCAGGACTTCTGTTGGAGAAGAAGCCCTCACCAACAAAGTTGAACTGTCCTACCATCAGAGGAGTGTCTCTCTGAGAGTGGGCCATGTCACAAACTTTTCGGGCAATCAAGGAAGTGTCGAGTCTATGTCCAATGAGCCTGCAGCATCCATTGAGGAATCCTCATGTACAGACTGGCCAGAGCCACCACAAAAATAGTTGTAGCCAACAGCCCCAATAGCAAGAGCACTGTCCTAGCTGATACTGCTGATCCTACATCCAGTCTGCCCAGTGTTACCATACTCTACCTTGTGACCTATTGTCCAAACAGGGTTTTCACCCTCCTCTTCTCCCCATTCTCTGCCATATTGCTACCCCCCTGAGAAACTATTAAACTCTTTATTTTGTCCCAGCCATGCTTGAACCTATTAATGTTTTTTGCACACACCAACACTGCTGGTAGGCTGTTCCATGGCTCAGCCACTTTCTCAGTAAAGTAAATCAAAACTTTCTAGCATACCTCCTGAATCCCCCCCCCCCACACACACACACACCTTACATTCATGTTCCTTTGTTTTTTTACCTACAATCTCTGCTAAAAAGTTTCTCTCAGTTTGCCTTGTTTATTTCCTTCAGGAACTTGAAGGTCTCAGTCATGTCCTCCCACTCCCTTCTGGCCTCCAGAGAGTACATGTTCAGTTTCCTATGCTGATCCTCACAAGATCTGCCCTGCTGGCACTGAGTCATTATGGTTACTCTATACTATACTGTCTCCAGCCTGTCTCTGTCTTTTCTCAGGTGAAGACTCCAGAACTGGGCACATTACTCCTGAGGGGGTCTCACCAGTGATCTATAGAGTGGTAGTATTACCTATTTCCTCCTGCTCTCAAACCCCTTACAATACACCCCAACATTCTTGTTGCCTTGCTGTAAGTGTTGTTACATTAGCTAGTAGTTTGTTTTATGGGAGTTGCTTTATGATGGCCCTCAGATCTCTTTCCTCTGAAGTAGTGGCTGGCTTAACCCCTCCTATACAGTATTTCTTCCTGGGATTCTTGTTCCCTGTATGCATCACCTTGCACTTTTGGCATCGAATTTCAACAGCCAGACCTTGAACCACCTCCCTAACCTTTGCAGGTCCCTCTGCAAATCCCTTACCATCTCCTCAATGTCTACCTTTCCACAGAGCTTAGTATCATCTGTGAAGCGACACATCTTGCCCTGTATTCCTTTTCCTATGTCGCTGATGAACTTATTGCAAAGGACTGGTCCCAGGACTGACCTTTGTGGTACCCCATTCATTACCTTCCTTCCCCTTCCCCACCCTGTGCTGTCTCCCCCATCTAACTTCCCACCCATTTAACTAGGTCATTTGCTGCTCTCAAATCCTCTAATTTCTTCAACAACCTTCGGTGTGGCACCAAGTCAAATGCCTTGCTGAAGTTGAAAAAATATATTCTACAGTACTGCTTGTCCCTTATCGACCATCCTTGATACCCAGTCAAAGAATACAATCAGGTTGGTCTGTCAAGACCTCCCTGCCATGAACCCATACTGTTTACTATCCTGGAGCCCTTGTCTCTCCAGGTAGTCCAGTAGGGCTTCTTTGACTAGTGTCTCCATCAGTTTACCTACAATGGAGGAAAGACTGACAGGCCTATGATTTCCATGTTCCTCACATTACCCTCCCTTGTGAAGCAGCACCACATCCACTTTACTCCAATCTTTCAGGATCATCATTAACTGTATTGAGCTACTAAATAGTCCTGCCAGTTTTTCAACCAACTGTAATGCCAGTTCCCTAAGCACCCTTGGTTGCATCCCATCTAGCCTTAGAACCTTGTCTATGTTCAGGGTTGTAAGCCCTATTCAAACCCTTTCTCTTCTAATTGTCACCTGTCTCTTTTCTGAGATTCCCCTTTGCAGCAGCCTTTATACTTCTTTCTGACAGAGGCCCATTATCCTTCCTAATTGGGGTGCTTTTCATCCAAGGAGTTATGCAGTGCTTTTGCACTGGTCTCCTTATCTGCTCCATAGGTGTGTTTTATCAAGGGATGTTGGTTGGGCCCTTGGCAGAGAAATGCTAAGGCCTATAGCCTAGAGATTAGAGTAACAAGCTGTGAATGAGTCTGTTATATCAAGCAGACCTGGGTTTGATTTCCACAACCTCCACCACCTGCATTCTGTATGACCCTGAGCAGGTCACTTAACCTCCCCAGTGTGGCCGGCCTGGTGGTGTTGAGGGTTGAGGCGCTGGATGCCACACCTTATGCCACACCGACGACCTGGATATGGAAGCGAGCCTGAGCCGATGGGGGTCAGCAGGGGAAGGAGAATATTGAGTGTCTGACAGACAGCTCTCCTCTCCCAGGGGGAGGACCGGGGATTGTCTGGTGTACCAGTGGCTCCCGGTGGAGATTGGGGGTGCTGCAGTATGCAGACAGCACAAGTAACAAGGCTGATGCCAGCAGGGTTGCTGTGCGCATGGCGACAGGGGTACCCATGCAAGGGGGGGTGGGATGCAAGGGGCAGGCACCAAAAGACAGAAAAACATGCTCTGCGGGGTAGGCAATGGCACCGGACCCCCATGCCACTGCTGGATCCATCTCATGCGGCCTCTCAATTCCTCCGCCCAGGCCCTCACCTGCAGCCAGGGTCTGACTCTGAAAGAGCATCCAAAGAGGAGGGGCAGCCCCACACTAAAGGGGTTAAGCTGGGGGTATTGGCTGTGGGAGGAGGGGGAAGAGGAGGTTCAGGGTTGAGAGGACCTCAGACGGGGCAGGAACAGACAGGATGCCCGAGAGAGGCTCCACAGGCCATGACTGGAGTGAAAAAGAACAGTAAAAAAAAAAGCAAAAAACTCCCCAGTGCTCCTGGGCTGCCCTTGAAAACAGGTCTTGTGCACAGTGGGCCTTACTTGGTTGCCAACATTTTAAACAAACAAAAAAATAGATGAATACAGGATTCTGATTTGCGAATTCAGGGATATAAGTTTGTTAGGGCTGATACAAATGGGGAGGTGGTATAATGGTATATTATCAGGACAGACTGACTCCGAGGCAAATCATTTTAGTAGATGGGAAAAAACAGTTGTGAACATCTGGTGCTTGAAATCAGAAATAAATCAGGGAAATCTATCATTTTGGAGGGGCATATAGATGGCATATGGACAGAATGTCACAGTGATAATCGCTGTTGAGAAAACACACCAGACAAAATGTTGAAATTAAAGGAGGTCGCCAGTAGAAACAGTCATGGAGCAAATGTAGCTTCCACGACCCCCTAAATTTTCTCCTCTTAACTTTCCAGCCTGTGCTGATGTCTTGTCACCTTTCTCAGTAACACACAATTTACTTATATTAGGGTTTTTTGACATGGATAGGCTTACTTTGGATAAGTCTAAACATGTTGGAGTATCTGCTCTCTAGTTAGGTTCAGAACAATTAATTACTGATACCACTTGTACTAATGTTAATGATCCAGATGGTTCATTCTTGTTAAGCCTAGTTCTTACTACCTCCCCTCATCATTGTCTGCAGTTGGGTGTATTACCCAACATATTTAGTGATCATAATCTGATTTTTTGAATTTGTGGCAAAGATAGTGTTTCTGGTCCTTCAAAATTTATCAGATTTAATTCTTATAAATCATTCAACTACTTTAAATGGATCTCTGATCATGAAAATATAAATTGGGAACAGTTAAAACAGAGCCCTGAACTTCAGTTAGATTGTGATTAACTTTGTGTCTGGATTGACATTTTCCCTTTAAACAGAAAAGAGTCACAAAATCTTCAGCCCTGTGGTACTCACCCATGTTGTCCAAAATAAAAAGGGATAAAAGTAAGGCATGGAAGGTTGCCCACAATTCTAAATTGCACAGGGACTGGGACTATTATAGCAAACTTCATAACCAATATCTCCTGGAGCCTACAGCTCACTAATTTTGTTTCCCAGGCTCCTGGTATTTACACAGACTATGCCTTCCAGCTTGTTCTTATACCATTCCCCCTCTTGTGAGCTCCTCTGCCTTTGTCCTCCCCCTCTCTCCTTAGTTTAGCTTAATTTAGTTTAGTTTAGTTTAGTTTAATTATTTATAAAGCACTGTTTTTTCAATTGTAACTCAAGGCACTGTACAAGTGAGCAAATTGATTAAAAACAGATTATAAAATGGCAAGAAAAAATCTAGAAATCTTATTGGCCAAGAGATATCAGCTGACTGCACATTAAATCTCTATAAATGCACAGTCATCCTGGTCCTAAACCATATCACACAATGAGCAAATCAGTCCTCATACAGTACAACCAGAACTATCTTCCATCAGTCCCCCTTCAACCAGAACTGATCTTCCATCATAAACATGGCTGCTACCTTTACACTGTAAAACAAACTTCAACTGGGCCCTGAAACTAAAACTACCTTAAATAAAAAATAAAATAAATTAATTAAATGTTGTTTTCCACACAACGAGCAACAGTTAAGGGGCCAGAAATAAGACATGATGGGAGTGGTGCAGTGCAGTGGCTGTGGAGCATCAGTCTTCCGGGAGACGTTATGGAGGATGCGGTGTTGTCCCATCTGTGGGCACCTCTCTGGGCTGAGGGAGGAGGTTGCTCATCTCCAGGCTGAGTTGGCCAGGATTTGTGGGACCTCCTCTTCCATCCAGGGACCACCAGTGCCACTGCCATTGCCTCAGAGGTTGCCAAGAAAGAGGAGTGGTTGGACCACAGTGGGCTCAGGGAGGGTGAGGGTGGTGGAACAGAGGTGCATCCCTCCAGTTGTACCTCTCCACAATTCCTATGCCATTCTGGAAAACTGTGGCTCCTCTATGGAGGCACCTGCAGTGGAGACCAAGGAGGATGTTGGGAACCTCCACAAAGGAGACCCACAGGAGGGTGGCATGGGACCCCACAGGGGAAGGAAACAACTCCTGGTGGGGACTCTATTGTTGGAAGGTAGAACTGGGGGAGGAAGGGGAGAGGGAGGTAAGGTGCCTGCCTGGCACCATGGCTTGGAAGGACAGGGAGCGAATCCTCAGGATTGCCGGAGCAGCTGCATAGGGGAGGGAGCTGGATTTCATTGTCCACCTAGGGACAAATGACCTGGCTAAGAAAGGGATTAGAACACTGCAGGAAGAGTCTGTGGAATTGGGGAGGGGCCTTAGACAAGTAGAATAAACGGCAACCTTCTCAGTGGTGCTGCCCATCTATGGCGTAGGAGAGGCTAGGGTGTTCCACACCATGGGATTCAATCAGTGGTTGAGAAACTGGTGCAGGGCTCAGGAATTTGGCTTTATTGGGGACTGGGGGTCCACCTGGAGTGATGCAAGCCTATACTGGCATGATGGTCTGCATCTGTCCAGGAGGGGAACCAGGATCCTAGGTGATAGGTTTAAATGCTTCATTGTCAAGCATTTAAACTAGCCAAGGGAGTAGGCACTGGAAAGGAGTAGGGGAAATCCTAGCCCCCCAAAAAAATCATGGTAGTAAGTGTGGTAAACAGCAACATAGAGGTGGCGAGAGGGAGAAGGGCAGGGGTAAATGGGGAAAGTGACAAAGGCAAGAAGGACAGGGATGGGGCAAAAAGTAGTAAGGCCATCAGGAAATGGAGGGTAATGAGTACCAATGCCTGTAGTCTGGGCAACAAACTCCCTGAGCTGGTGGCCTTGGTGGAAGAGGGATGCCTGGATATCATAGCAGTCACAGAAACATGGTACACAGAGAACCATGACTGGGATGTTAACATACCAGGGTACATAACCTACAGGAGAGACAAGCAGGGGAGAAGAGGGGGAGGAGTAGCTCTCTATATAAAGGAAGGGATAAAAGCAACTGAACAAAAGTGTAAACAGGGAGGAGAGAGGCACTGTGGGTCACCTTGGAGACTGGAAAGGGCACCACAATATACAGGGGTTTGTGTACAGACCCCCATGTCAGGGGAGGAATGGACAAGGATATGATAGAAGGCATTCTTAGGATGACAGAGAAAGGGAGATACTGTTGATGGAGACCTGAATATGCCAGATGTTAACTGGAGCATTTGCTGCAGCCACATGCAAGAGCAGGGCCATTCTCGATGCCCTATAGGTGGCAGGCCTCAGACAGCTAGTTTCAGAACCCACTCATGAGGGAGCAATCTTGGACCTCGTACTCTCAAATGGGGGCAGTGAGAGGATCACAGATCTAGAAGTGGGTTGCCATCTGGGAACAAGCGACCATCAAACAGTGTGGTTCATGTTAAACTCAGCTACAGAGACAAGCCATACAAATGTGAGGGTACTGGACTTCAGGAGGGCTGACTTTGGCAAGATGGGAGAGTGCCTCAGAAAAGCACTAGCAAACAGGCTAGAAGGAGGGGTGGAGCAACAATGGGGAATCATCAAAACTGCCATCACAGAGGCAACACGCCTTTGTGTGAAGCTAATAAACAAATCAAAATGAAAGAAAAAGCCACTATGGTTCTCAAAAGAGGTGGCTGGGAAAGTCAGGGAGAAAAAGATAGCATTCAGGAAGTATAAGGAAACACAGAAGGAGCAGGACGAGGCTGTACCAGTTAAGGCAGAAGGAAGCAGGAGGAAGTCAGAAGAGCAAAGGCCAAACTAAGGAAAAGATAGCCAACTCAGTTAAGAAGGGGGATAAAACCTTTTACAGGTACATCAGACAGCATAGAAAGACAAAGGGAGGGATAGTGAGGCTGAATAGAATGAATGGTGGGTGGGCAGACGGGGACAGTGAAAAAAGGAGGGATACTGAACGAATATTTCTGCTCAGTATTCACAAAAGAGGAGGGTGTGATGGTCTATAGCGGTGCTCTGTGAAGGGTAGTGCTCTACTCTAAAGGTGGTGAAAAGAGATGAGCGAGGCACCAAGGTCTGAATTATGTGGATAGGATAACCGTTACCCAGACAAGGAGAGGCAGGAGTCAACTTAGTGCTTCGATGCCCATGAGGGGCGTTTATTTTGTACCAAGGGTAGAGAGACACAGTCACAAGAAGGAGGAGTTTGCCCGAGAACAATAGGGCAATAAACAGAGAAATACTTTTATCTACCACCACTAAGGTTATTACCAAAAGAATAAACTTTAGGCCTACTGCCACTCTTATTCTGATACTATTCTATACTTCAATACTCTAAATGAGGATCAGGTGACATAAGCTTACTCAGAACTGTAGTAGGGTAATTATCATCACACATTTTCATAAGAGTCCAGATATTACAAGAGTCCAGAGATCTGGTGTCTTCGTGTACACCGTTGTTCTTCGTTGGTAGCTACAAGGGAAGTAAAACAGAACTATAGAACCCTAATCACAATTCCCAGCAAGGACCTAGATAAGGCCACTGGGGTGGTGAGAGGTTTGGTAAACAGACCATATATTTCTTTGGCAAAAGCCCACTCTCTCCAAGGCTGCCAGAATGTAGAACCAGAGCAACTGGTTACTGAAATAACACACTGAAAACAAAGGGTTCCTCGGCCAAAACCCACTTCCAGGGTTGCCAAGGACGAAGATAGATCAAGAGCTGCATGGCAATGAATGGAGGACTACCATGACCTGGCTGATGCTGCGGCACTCCAAGGGCCAGCCGAACTCAGAAGGAACTCTGACAGGACCAGGAACCATAAGAATCTGAAGAGATGATGGTTGACTCTGCAATCCTAGGATCAGGAACTAACACAAAACAAAAAAACGGCGGACGCGTCCCGTACTGGGCTTCGATGGACTCGACTTCCGGCGAATGACCAGGTGGGGTGCAGACTAGGTCTCCAGGATGAGCTCATTCTTCTGTAGAGGATGACCAACTTCGGGACATCTGGAACAGGAACCATACAGAACGACACTGGCACGGCTGTCGTGATGCGTTTCGGCGGACGTACTTTCAAGCTGTGAAAACAAGAAAACGGCGGGTACGACTTGTACGACTGGTGACGGACTCGTCTTCGGCGGATGACACAAACGGATGTGACGAGCTGATGGATGATCTCCCAGGAGTGAAGAATGCTGAGAGGACGTATCTTCTGAGTAGAGACTGATTCTGCATACGTGGTGTTACAGACCACACCATGGGACTGCAGTGTGGAAGAACATTGAGACTGTCTTCATACAATAGTAACCATATAACTGAAAAATGCCCAAAGAACTGTGAAATGATACAATAATTTGTCAGAAGAGGGCAAATTATAACTTCAGGGGTAATTATTACTGATAAGGGCCAATGTTCAGGTACTTAGGACAACAGTTCAGGTACTTGGGACAATAGTTCAGGTACTTAGGGCAATAGTTCAGGTACTTAGGAAAATAGTTCAGGTACTTAGATCAATAGTTCATGTATTTAGGACAATAGTTCAGCATAAGCAGTACAGTAATCACAGTAGTTTCACAGTATAGGCAAATCGAACACTCTCAAATTAACCCGTTTCTAAACGTAGGGTCTTCTGGAATAGGATCTCTTTCAGTACGTCGTGGCTAAGGAATCTTATCTTTAGTACCACTAGGCTGGCTTGCCTTATTCCGCTAGGCAGGGGCCTCTCTATAGTACCACTAGGCTAGCTTGCCCTATTCTGCTAGGTCGGGGCCTCCCTTTAGTACCACTAGGCTGGCTTGCCCTATTCCGCTAGGCTGGGGCCTCCCTATAGTACCACTAGGCTGGCTTGCCCTATTCCACTAGGCCGGGGCCTTCCTATAGTACCCCTAGGCTGGCTTGCGCTATTCCGCTAGGCTGGGGCCTCCCTATAGTACCACTAGGCTGGCTTGCCCTATTCTGCTAGGCCATGGCCTCCCTTTTATACCAAGCTTTACCTCGGGCCTGATGCCCTACGTTATCTTAGGCCTGGTGCCCCACCTTATATTGGGCCTGGTGCCTCACGTTACTTTGGGCCTGGTGCCCCACTTAATACTGGGCCTGGTGCCCCACGTTACTTTGAGCCTGGTGCCCCACTTAATACTGGGTCTGGTGCCCCTCTAAATACTGGGCCTGGTGCCCCTCTAAATACTGGGCCTGGTGCCCCTTTAAATACTGGGTCTGGTGTCCCTCTAAATACTGGGCCTGGTGCCCTACTTTACCTCTGGGCCTGACTTGCCCTTTTAAATCTGCAGAGTGGCAGGGCCCCTTTAAATCTGCAGGCTCCCAGAGCCTGCTGCTACTCAGTCCTGAGGCTCCACCCGAGTCCTGCTCCGAAATGAATATTTAAAAGGCCACTATAAAGGCCTCGGTGGTCGGCCCCTTCTTATGGGCGTCACTAACCCCGCCTCCTGTTAAATATTCAATAGGGTCCTTATGACCCGCTGCCCCTGCGGTGCGAAGCCGCCTCCTCTAAGCGCCTACTGTGCTTTTCAAAATGAAATTAAATAAAACACAGTCTTTTTGTTTGTAGGCCGGACAGCACAACACACTGCCGCCGACTCACCACTCCAACGAGCTGCTCAGGGAATCGGGAGGCAAAATGGGAGGTGGGAGATGTGCTGGCAGAGGGAGGGAAAAATGGGCAGGCAGGAGGGGGGATGACTAGGGGGCCTCCGACGGCCTAACAGGAATTCGGCGATGCGGCACTTCTCTGTCGCCAGCATGGGACTTAGAATTGACTAGATTGGCTGGAGTGGAATGCTGTGCATGAGCCACTCAGCACAGCATTCCATCCAGACCATTGTGACATATTTTGCCATTAAAATCTGTCTTTTGACCATGCTGTAAGTGCACGGGGCACTTTTCTATTATTTACAGTGTTTCCCTTTACAAGGAGGTGAATCTTTTATTCTCAGGGGCCCCTTATCACAGTATCCTGCTGCCTACACCTACAGCAGGTACCCCGAGCACCTGTGGACCCTTAATTTATTTATTTATTTTATTTTTTTATGGGATGACCCAACTTTGGGGTATTACAGATTCGGTCCCGCCTAAAAATACATGTCCCCATGTATTCCCTTTACACTTTATAAAATTTATCATCTTAACAGCCTCTAAAATCTTACTTAACACTCTATGAAGTCTTACGTTAATAAAACACTCTTAAAATCTCTAAAGTATTCTTAAAACATCTACTATACTGTAAATTTTTGAAGTTTTACCCTAAAGTGACTGTGTCTGGGAAATTACTTGGATTAGATCTACCTGTTGTACCAAGGTACGAGTTGAGAAGCTTCTGTGATATACCTTCTAGGAGGGATACCTGCGTTTGATCTTTGAGATCTGCGGGGTTTGAAATCAACAGGTTCTTGAACAATACGTTCTCCTTCCAGGAAATCCGGTATTTCTGGAGCTATCACTGGTACACAGTTAAAATGGTCATGGGAATGCATATACAAAGTACGGGTAGAAGGTTCTGTACACCAATTGGCTGGTGATTTTAGTTCCCACATTTTGTCTTTTGTGGACTCCTGCCTCTCTTTTGGCATAGGACTGTCCTGTTCTTTAATGATCACAGTGTCTCTGAAAGTGCAAGCTTTTAGGAGATTTCGATGAACAATCTTGGTACCATGTCCAAATTCCTGTTGGATCTTGTATACCGGTAGTTCAGGATAAGGTATCTCGATAATATAATAAGGTTCTGGTTCCCACTTTGAAGACAGTTTGCTGCATTTTTGGGTTTTCTTCAACATCACTCTTTCTCCGACAAGTAAAGGTGTAGCTTTGGCCTTGATATCATAGTTTGCTTTCTGCTTTTGCCTTGCTTGCTCCATGTGTCTACCCACAATTTTTCCAGATTCCTGTAAACGTTGATTATGTTCTTGGACCCAATTTGTCAATGGTTTCTTTATTTTAGTTTCTTCTTGTGGTACTTCCAGCACTAAGTCCATCGGAAGTCTTCCGTGTCATCCAAACATTAAATAATGAGGTGTATAACCCATGGAGCAATGAATCTTATTATTATAAAGATACGTGAGTTCGGGAAGTAAAGCTGGCCAGAAGGGATGTTTATATTCTGGTAGAGCATGCAACATTTCTAGGAGAATCTGGTTTGTTCTTTCTCAAAGTCCATTACCTTTGGGGTGGTAAGCAGTGGTTTTTAACTTATGGCTTCCATACAGGGTGCAAAGTTCATGAAAGAGTGGAGAATCAAAAGACGTTCCTTGATCTGTTAGGATTTTTGTAGAATATCCGTAAGGTCATACAAAACATCTCATAAAGGTTTCAGCAGTAGTTCGAGCAGATAGGTCTTTTACTGCACTTGCAACCATGAACTTGGAAAAGTGATCCACCATAGTGAGGATATAAATGTGTCCATTTGTGCTAGGGTCTAACTTCAAATGATCAAGTGCAACTAGTTCCAATGGTGAGTTACTGACTATTGGATGGAGAGGAGTTCTCTGATTCACCTTTGCCTTACGCTTTAAGTTACATGCTGGACATTCCTCACACCATTTTATTATATCGTTTCACATTCCTATCCAATAAAATCTTCTTCTGATGATAGCTTCAGTTTTCTTGTGACCAAAATGTCCTGAATTATCATGGTACGCCTCCAATACTATGGAAGCACTGGTCTTTGCAACCACGATTTGAGTTACTTCTGTGTGTGTGGTAGGATCTCTACTTTTCTTAACCAGACGATAATCTTCTATGGTCAAACGAGTTCTGTGTCTCCAAAGTTTCATCACTTCTGTGTTCAACTTCCTTCTTTCTCTTTGGGTCATGCACTTCTGTTGAGCAACTAGAGCTTTTACTTGGCGAACTATAGGGTCTTGGCTTTGTAGTTTTACCCATAGATTCTTTTGATTCGTAATCATGTCACCCACTTCTGATTGATCTTCCACTTTAAACCTGGGAGCAATTTGACAACAGGCCTGTACAATCTCAGCTGGTACCTGCAGAAAAGGTGGCATTTCTATATTTTCCAGCAGGGTATCATCTATTTCTGATTTTCCTTTTCCAGGCATCCGGGGCAAGGCATCAGCATTCGCATTAGCTTTACCAGAGCGATACTTTATGGAAAATTGGTAATTCGTGAGTCGAGAGGCCCACCTTTGCTTGAGGGCTTCTAGCTTTGCAGTATTCAAGTGTGCTAAAGGATTATTGTCCGTGAAAACCGTGAAAGGGGTGGCAGCTAAATATTGCCAGAATTTCTCGGTGATAGCCCAGACTAGCACTAAAAATTCCAGTTTGAAAGAGCTATAGCGGGCATCGTTCTGCTCGGAGCCTCTTAATCCTCTGCTTGCGCAGGCTATCACTTTTTCCACACCATTCTGTTCTTGTGCGAGTACCGCGCCCAACCCTTTGTTGCTGGCATTGGTATACAACAGAAAAGGTTTTGCATAATCTGGATACGCCAATATAGGAGCTTCAGTTAATATCTTTTTCAATTGATTGAAGGCCTCTTGTTGCTTAGTACCCCATGTAACCAGGTGATTCTTTGGGGCTCTACCTTCTGCTGATCCTCTTAAGAGTTTGTGTAAAGGCACAGCAATTTTAGAGAATTTCTTAATAAATCTACGATAATATCCAACAAATCCCAAGAATTTTCGGACCTCTCTAATGGTAGTAGGAACAGACCATTCCTTTACTGCTTCAATCTTCTCTGAGTCTGGCGTCACTCCATCCATGGAGACTATATGTCCCAGATAACTCACTTTAGTCTGTAACAGATGACATTTAGAGGGTTTTATTTTCAGACCGTATTGGATCAACTTTTGGAACACTTCGTCCAGGTGACGCAAATGATCTTTGTGAGTTTTCGAATATACAATGATATCATCTAAGTATAGCAACAGGGTATCGAAATTTCGGCTTATAAGACAATGTTCCACCAGTCTTTGAAAAGTTCCCGGTGCATTACACAATCCAAAAGGCATCCTGGTGAATTCAAAGAGACCCATGGGGGTAATAAAAGCTATTTTCTCCTGATCCTTTGGCGCCATAGGAACCTGCCAGTATCCGCTGGTTAAATCTAGAGTGGAGAATATGTCTGCTGATTGAAGAGCCATGAGAGAATCCTCTATCCTAGGCAAAGGATATGCATCCTTACGAGTGATGGCATTTAATTTGTGGTAATCCACACAGAATCGGATCTTACCATCCTTCTTCTTTATCAGAGCTATTAGCGCTGCCCAAGGGCTGTGACTTTCTTTTATCACATTAGCCTCTTTCATCTCTTTAATCATTTCTTTGACTTGCTAGTACATGGCTGGTGGAATAGGCCTAAATCGCTCTTGGATAGGCGGATGTCCATGGGTATTGATGTGATGTTGTACCCCATGAGCTAACCCAAAATCTAAGGGGTGTTGGCTAAAAGCTTCCTTTCGGTGTAAAACCACTTTCAAAACATCGGCTCTTTGCTTCACACTGGTCTTATTGCCAACTTTAATCTCCTTGGTCCATTCTGGTCTCTGGTCACTTTCCATCCCATCTTCAGGCACTTTCTCTATTTCTTCCCCAGCTTTGACAATGTCCTGTAAACATACCGTGTGGATCTGAGCAACCAGCTGGTTCCGGTACAGCTGTACATCATGAGTCCCATAATTTAGCACTCGGACTGGTATCCTACCTCTGATCACCGTAGTTACACTCTGAGCTACTATTATTGGCTCTTCCTTGTTCATTGGGTAAGGTTCCACTAGGGTGTCATAATCTTGACCCCTCGAGCCCACCTTTGCTTTACACCACAGAGTGGTTTTGGTGCCTGGCTTCAAGGTTACTGGTCTAGTATCTGTCACTCTTACTTTACCGATTTCACCCTCTACATTAGTGAATCGTTGATGGCATTGCAAGTTGTAGATAGTTTGTTGCAGGGCATGTTTCTCCACTCAAGGTACGTGTTTGGCTTGCTGCAGGAGGATACTAACTAATTCACTGAAGCAATTTTGTAGAATGTTCATCCCTAGAATTAGTGGTGGCAGTTAATCACTCTCAATGTCGCTCACAATGATGCCTGTGTTGCATTGAACGTTCTTTCCTAGCTGTACATCAGCTTCTAGATAGCCTAAATATGGTACTTCATCACCGTTGCTCGCTATCAACTTTACCCAAGATCTAGGAGGTGGCTTCAGATCATTAGGTGTCCAATATCTTCGGAACTCTCATCCTTGCAATGTGGTAACCTGCGATCCAGTGTCTAATAATGCCATAAGCTCAATGCCATCGACCTTGACTGGTATCATTGGGCTTCTACCAACAAAACACGACTGCTCTAGTGGGACTGCTGGACCTGATCGACTGCTCTTCGAGGGTTGGTCCTCATCCCTGAAGAATTCCTGTTTAAATTTAGGGTGTTATTTACTGGTTGACCACATCTCCTTTCTGTATGGCCGCTAACACCACACCAGTGACATATGGGCCTTCCTTGGCTATCAAACTGATCTGTGGAGCGTCTCCCTTCACTCCTTCTCGAGTGGTTCATTTGGTCATGCTTCCTTCCTTTCCCTGATGGAATGAAGGTTTTCTCATTCTTCCACCCAGCTTTCCAGTTCTGCAGTTCCTTATACATCTCTGCCATCTGGTTGGTCAGTGTAGCAATCTGCTCAGTCAGCTCTGAGTGTTGTTGAGCGCCAGTCTGTACAGAACATATCATTGTCTGTATCCTTGGGTCATGTATCTGCTCGTGTTCTGAACTCCGGCTCGGGTAGGCAACAGCTTCTCTTCCTGGTTCTCATCTTTGTATGGACATTTCCTCTGGCTGGAGTCTTGATTGCCAAGAATGGTCTTCTTTCCATCCTTTTGTAGTGTAGGTCGGCCATTGAGTTCCCATAGAGGTTGCCGTTTGGGGGTATGCCGGAGCTTCCTCTCTGGAATGTCCCGAACCAAATATTCGAATGGCTTTCTCCTTAAAATTCAGAGAGTCAACTTCAGGGTTCTGTAAATGCAGCATGCGTAGTTCTCTCTTCAGGGCCTCACTTTGCACTCCTTCAACAAATTTTTCGACTAGTACTCGATCTGCATCTCGGACCTCTGCTGCGTCTTCTCTCTCTATCACTCATAACAGCTCTTGCAAACTCAGTGCAAACTCTCTCAGGGTCTCTTGAGACTTCTGGGTATGCGAAAAGAACTTCATTTTGAGGTCAGACACGGTCCTAGCATCGAAGATCTGCTGTAGCCTCTGGAGTATCTGGTGTGCTGTGGCTTTTGCTCCACTCGGCCATGACTGGACTTCTCGGTGGGCAGCTCCCTTTAGTTGCCCAGTTAAAATTTCAACCTTCTGTTGCTCGGGGATCAGAAACAGCTGAAACATGGCCTGCATCTTTGAATGGAATTCCCCCAGGTTGCTGGTTCCATCCCCATCTTTCTCTCTGGAAAACTGTGGAAGCCATGGTGCTCCGAAGTAATACGGCATGGTTAGTGGAGATGGTGGGATATTCCCTCTAGGTCCATCTCGGTCTCCTCCAGCCGACTCTCTATCTCCCCCAGACAATCCACTACTACACCCTGGCTCCATCTGTGCTTCTTACTAAGCCACTCCAACTTTGGACTCCTCGGATAAATAATTATCTCTATCCTGCAGACTGCGCCAAAAATTTATGTGATGGTCTATAGCAGTGCTCTGTGAAGGGTGGTGCTCTACTCTAAAGGTGGTGAAAAGAGATGAGCGAGGCACCAAGGTCTGAATTATGTGGATAGGATAACTGTTACCCAGACAAGGAGAGGCAGGAGTCAACTTAGTGCTTCGATGCCCGCAGGGCATTTATTTTGTACCAAGGGTAGAGAGACACAGTCACAAGAAGGAGGAGTTTTCCCAAGAACAATAGGGCAATAAGCAGAGAAATACTTTTATCTACCACTACTAAGGTTATTACCACAAGAATAAACTTTAGGCCTACTGCCACTCTTATTCTGACACTATTCTATACTTCAATACTCTAAATGAGGATCAGGTGACATAAGCTTACTCAGAACTGTAGTAGGGTAATTATCATCACACATTTTCATAAGAGTCCAGAGATCTGGTGTCTTCGTGTACACCGTCGTTCTTCGTTGGTAGCTACAAGGGAAGTAAAACAGAACTGTAGAACCCTAACCACAATTCCCAGCAAGGACCTAGATAAGGCCACTGGGGTGGTGAGAGGTTTGGTAAACAGACCATATATTTCTTCGGCGAAAGTCCACTCTCTCCAAGGCTGCCGGAATGTAGAACCAGAGCAACTGGTTACTGAAATAACACACTGAAAACAAAGGGTTCCTCGGCCAAAACCCACTTCCAGGGTTGCCAAGGACGAAGATAGATCAAGATCTGCGTGGCGATGAATCCAATGGAGGACTACCACGACCTGACTGATGCTGCGGCACTCCAAGGGCCAGCTGAACTCGGAAGGAACTCTGACAGAACCAGGAACCATAAGAATCTGAAGAGATGATGGTTGACTCTGCAATCCTAGGATCAGGAACTAACACAAAACAAAGAAACGGCGGACGCGTCCCGTACTGAGCTTCGATGGACTCGACTTTCGGTGAACGACCAGGTGGGGTGCAGACTAGGTTCTCCAGGATGAGCTCACTCTTCTGTAGAGGGCGACCAACTTTGGGGCATCTGGAACAGGAACCATACAGAACGACATTGGCACGGCTGTCGTGATGCGTTTTGGCGGACGTACTTTCAAGCTGTGAAAACAAGAAAACGGTGGGTACAACTTGTACGACTGGCGATGGACTCGACTTCGGCGGACGACACAAACAGATGTGATGAGCTGATGGATGATCTCCCAGGAGTGAAGAATGCTGAAAGAACGTCTTCTTCTGAGTAGAGACTGATTCTGCGTACGTGGTGTTACAGACCACACTATGGGATTGCGGTGTGGTAGAAGACTGAGACTGTCTTCATACAATAGTAACCATATAACTGAAAATGCCCAAAGAACTGTGGAATGATACAATAATTTGCCAGAGGAGGGCAAATTATAACTTCAGGGGTAATGATTATTGATAAGGGCCAATGTCCAGGTGCTTAGAGCAATAGTTCAGGTACTTAGGACAACAGTTCAGGTACTTAGGACAATAGTTCAGGTACTTAGGGCAATAGTTCAGGTACTTAGGACAATAGTTCAGGTACTTAGAGCAATAGTTCATGTATTTAGGGCAATAGTTCAGCATAAGCAGTACAGTAAACACAGTAGTTTCACAGCATAAGCAAATCGAACACTCTCAAATGAACCACTGTTTCTAAACGTAGGGTCTTCTGGAATAGGATCTCTTTCAGTACATCGTGGCTAAGGAATCCTATCTTTAGTACCACTAGGCTGGCTTGCCCTATTCCGCTAGGCCAGGGCCTCCCTATAGTACCACTAGGCTGGCTTGCCCTATTCCGCTAGGCTGGGGCCTCTCTTTAGTACCACTAGGCTGGCTTGCCCTATTCCGCTAGGCCAGGCACTTCCTATAGTACCACTAGGCTGGCTTACCCTATTCCACTAGGCCGGGGCCTCCCTATAGTACCACTAGGCTGGCCTGCCCTATTCTGTTAGGCTGGGGCCTCCCTATAGTACCCCTAGGCTGGCTTGCCCTATTCCACTAGGCCGGAGCCTCCCTATAGTACCCCTAGGCTGGCTTGTCCTATTCCACTAGGCCGGGGCCTCCCTTTTATACCAAGCTTTACCTTGGGCCTAATGCCCTACTTTTACCTCAGGCCTAATGCCCTACGTTATCTTGGGCCTGGTGCCCCACCTTATACTGGGCCTGGTGCCCCACATTACTTTGGGCCTGGTGCCCCACTTAATACTGGGCCTGGTGCCCCACGTTACTTTGGGCCTAGTGCCCCACTTAATACTGGGCCTGGTGCCCCTCTAAATACTGGGCCTGGTGTCCCTCTAAATACTGGGCCTGGTGCCCTACTTTACTTCTGGCCTGACTTGCCCTTTTAAATCTGCAGAGTGTCAAGGCCCCTTTAAATCTGCAGGCTCCCAGAGCCTGCTGCCACTCAGTCCTGAGGCTCCACCCGAGTACCGCTCTGAAATGAATATTTAAAAGGCCACTATAAAGGCCTCAGTGGTCGGCCCCTCCTTATGGGCGTCACTAACCCCGCCTCCTGTTAAATATTCAATAGGGTCCTTACGACCCACTGCCCCTGCGGCGCTCGGCTGCCTCCTCTAAGCGCCTACTGCACTTTTCAAAATGAAACTAAATAAAACAAAGTCTTTTTGTTTGTAGGGTGGGCCGGCACAACGTGCTGCCGCTGACTCAGCACTCCAACGAGCTGCGCAGGGATTCGGGAGGCAAAACAGGAGGCAGGAGGTGTGCTGGCAGAGGGAGGGAAAAATGGACAGGCAGCAGGGGGGTCGTGGGGGGGCCTCCGACGGCCAAACAGGAACTCAGCGATGCGGTGCTTCTCTGCCGCCGGCGTGGGACCGAGAATTAACTTTTTAAATGACTCGGGGGCTAAAACAACAAAACGGAGGGGATATTAAGCCCAAAACCGCGGCAAACAGTCATTTTCCGTCTTTGTGGTGCCCCAATGGCACCACCGACCGTAGAACCAACGCTGAGCAGGGAGGCTTCAGTGGACTGGAGAGGGGAATCACCACGGAGTCAACAGGACCAGCTTCACAGCCCCAAGTAGGCCACAAGTCCCTGTTGCACTCCTGTGATCCTCCCTACTCCACAGCCCAGCTACAACTGACAAACTGTAGAATTATTTTTTAAACTTGAACCTCTCCAGGGTTCTAGATTGGCTTGAGTGGAATGCTGTGCATGAGCCACTCAGCACAGCATTCCATCCAGACCATTGTGACATATTTTGCCATTAAAATCTGTCTTTTGACCATGCTGTAAGTGCACTGGGCACTTTTCTATTATTTACAGTGTTTCCCTTTACATGGAGGTGAATCTTTTATTCTCAGGGGCCCCTTATCACCGTATCCTGCTGCCTACACCTACAGCAGGTACCCCGAGCACCAGTGGACCCTTAATTGATTTATTTATTTTATTTTTTTCTGGGATGCCCCAACTTTGGGGCATTACAAGGGGGAAGTGCCTAATCTGATTAACAGAAGCACTCTGGATAGTGGGGTTGATCATTGCCCTTTCACAGAAGAAAAGGTTCTGCAAGAACTCCTAAAACTGAAGGTGGACAAAACAATGGGGTCTGATGGAATTCACCCCAGAATTCTAAAATAATTAAGGGGGGGAACTAGTGAAACCACTGACTACTCTTTTTAATAAATCATGGGAGGATGGTGTGGTACCTGAGGACTGGAGGAAGGCGGATGTGATTCCCCTTCACAAAAGTGGGACCAAGACAGAGGCAGGAAACTACAGACCTGTCAGTTTGACCTTTGTGGTAGTGAAAGTGATGGAGTCACTTCTGAAGGAAAGAATTGTTGAGTATCTAGAGGCCAGTGGGGCAGAGGACCCAAGGCAGCATGGGTTCACAGTGGGAAGGTCATGTCAGATGAATCTAATAGATTTCTTTGACTGGATGTCCAAAGTAGTAGACCAGGGAGGGGCTGTGGACATGGCCTACCAAGACTTTAGCAAGGCATTTCACACAGTCCCATGCAAAAGATTAACAGTCAAATTAACCAGCCTGGGAGTGGGTCCCAGGGTGGTAGCCTGCGTAAAACATTGGCTAGACAACAGAACACAGAAGGTAATTGTAAATGGAGTCCACTCTGAAGAAAGAAGGGTTACTAGTGGTGTACCGCAGGGTTCAGTACTGGGTCCAGTCCTTTTTAATGTCTTTATAAGTGAGATTGCAGAGGGACTGGAAGGAAAAGTATGCCTCTTTGCAGATGACACAAAGATCTGCAACAGGGTTGATACACAAGGAGGTATGGAAAGGATGAGAAGGGACTTGGCAAGGTTGGAGAAATAGTTAGAAATATGGCAGTTAGAATTCAATGCAAAGAAGTGCAAAATAATGCACCTGGAAACAAGAACCCAGAGGAAGATTACACAGTGGGGGGGAGGTAGTAACTACAACAAAAAAGGAAAGGGACCTGGGGGTAATCATATCAGATGACTTTAAGGTTAGTAAGCAATGTGAGAAGGCAGTAGGGAGGGCTGGGGTATACTGGGATGCATAAGGAGAGGCATCACCAGCAGAAAACAGGAAGTTGTTATCCTCTGTACAGACAGTTGGTGCGCCCATCTGAGTACTGCATCCGGTTCTGGAGACCCCATCTCTGCAAGGACATAGACAGGATAGAGGCAGTCCAGAGGGGCAACTAAAATGGTGCAGGGTCTGCAAAGAGAAGCCGCATTGATGAGAGACTAAAGGAGCTTATTATGTATACCCTTGAGGAAAGAAGGAAAGGGGACATGATAGAAACTTTTAAGTACCTCAGTGGAATCAACAAAATTCAAGAGGTAGCATCTTTCAGAAAAGAGATGTGCAAGAACAAGGTGACACAATTTAAAGATAGAGGGCAGTTCCGGGTAATGTGAGGAAGTATTTTTTCACAGAGAGGGTAGTGGATGCATGAAACAGCCTTCCTGAGGAGGTTGTGGTGTCTAAAACTGTGGGAGAATTCAAGAATGCATGGGACAGACATAAGGCAATTCTTGTGGGCGGTAGGAAGAAATAGGCTGTTGGTTAACTAGGATCTGTAGCCTATCCTGTAGGTAGGGAAATGGGCAGACTAGGTGGGCCAAGCGGTCCTTATCTGCCGTCAAAGTCTATGTTTCTGTGTTTCTCTGATCATCACACTCTCCTTACACACATAAACAAATTAGAAACATTAAGTATTGTTTATCATTTTCATTACAACTGTTTGCTTACTGACAGTGAAAATTCCCCCTTCTATCTTTACCTGGTCATCAGAGAAATCTGTTATGATTGCTCTGACAGTGATATAATTGAGTCTCTGGTTCTAAAACAGACCTTTGTTGTCTGTGTGTACAGAATGTCAGGAGAGTAGCATTCTACAAGTGGAACAGAGCAGAATTTTGAATCCCTGTATTCCATGGTACACATTCCTTGATAAACATTCTATGTCTTGAATGTGGGGAAAAACAGAAAAAAAAAACAAGATGAAGAAAGTAGGCAATACAGAAATACTTTATAAACAAAACGAAAAGGTGGTAAAACAGAAATAGGCAGAGGTAGACCCAAACTGCCCAAATACATTGCTGATGTTAATAAAAGCGCATACATTTGAATCTTATATAGGAGTTTTCAGGTGAAATCTATCCCCCTTGACCTCAAATAAAAGGCAACCTGGCAGGTTTAAAGTTTCTTTTTCTTACTAACCTTTCACCTCAATCCTATAGCAGTTTTCCTTTGATGTACTAGACCACAGCACATAAGTAAAAAACAAAAATAAAGAGAAGGTTGCCTTCAATGAGACTATATAACAACAGTGTAATGAAAATTAAGTTTTAAATACTGCTTATGTCTTACAAATTTACAGATGCTACAGTGCATTTATATGATAAAATGTACATGTTACAGAGAAAATATTTATTTTCAACCAACTCTACTAATAAATAACTTTTACTGCAAAGTACTGTACTAGTTAACCTATTGCTGACATTTCCTATTTTATGCATTAATAGGGACTACTTTTTTCAGTTTTTAGATATTTTAGAGGTAATGTATTGTATACTCTTTTGAAAATAGTAAATACATTTTAATCCGCATCAGATTAAATCAAACTAATTCTTTTATGATGGTGGCCCATTTTACAAGTGTGATAAGCCACTCCAGGGTGTGCATTAAAGGATTTTAATGCACTTCCTAGGGGCGTTTCAGCCTCGTGCTTTAGCACGCCTCTGGGGTGTGCATTAAATATAGAATAATGGATGGGGAAAGGTTTGATATGAGAATTTAATGCACACCTGAGTTGTGGGATGCTACATAAACCCCGAGGGCGAAGCCCGAGGGGTTTATCAAAGCATCCCACAACCGAGGGTGAGCATTAAATTCTCATATGAAACACCCTCCCCATCTTTTATTTTTTATAATAACAGACCAGCAATTTTTCTCCTGCAGTTTATGAGACTGTTTGGCCTCGCCCACATACAGAATGTTGGCCAATGAGGCAGCAGCATAGTTTGACTGGCATGGCTCATGAATGTCATAACAACCAGCTGGTTGTTATGGAAAATATCAACCTGGTCAGTACATTGAGAGAAATTGCTGACCAGTTATTATAATCCTTTAATGCACACCCTGTTGTGGTTTATTACTTACTTAAAACACATAAACAATATTGGCTAAGCTCAATTATCTATTCAGGTATCCTTCCTTACCCTATCCTTAACATCCTGGTTTTCCTGTTCCCTGCAGGCTTTATGAGCTCACCTTACCTAGCACCCTTACTTTAATTTATTATGTACCCCTGCTTTGCTGCATTCATCACTGTTGTTCTAAAGCCCATTTCTGGGGGAGTCCTAGCTAGGTTCTCCTTTTGCTCTTCGTCCTCTGTAGCAAAATATTCAGTGTAAGTATCCCAGTACTGTTGAAGGCTACAAACTTATTTTAAAACCTTTGCCCCCATCAGGAAAACTTCCATACCTTCATAGAGCCAGCTCAACAGTTGTAATAATAGATAGGGTTTGTAAACGACACTTACTGCGTGGCACTGTGCTTACAATATACATTTACTGTGAACACCATGAGAATGTCTCAAAATATGAAGATGAAATACAAACATGAACCTTATTAGAAATGCTTGCTCCATTGTACTTCGTTATTCTTACTGTGACCCTCTCTTTGACTTTTTACCCTATACAAGTTGTTCTGACCCAATTGAACTTTGACCTCTTTCTGACCACTGGATAACACCCTAAAAATAAATTCCTGACACTCTACTGGAGAATTAGGATTACATGGGAAATGTCACCAGCATACTAAAACACTCCAGCCCTGGGTACTCCTCACACATGTAATTTTTCTACTGTTTACAATCACCTGCACTGAACAGAAAATAAAGCAGAAAAGCACTGCCCAGCAGGCACAGTTATGGAACAGTCTCGCAGAGTCAACACTGTGAGTACTCATAATGCTACATATCAGATCCATTAAAAAATGCTGTTAATTATGTTGCAGTAGAACAGGGATTCCATTTATGTTTTGCTGGACCTACTATACACTAATGTGTCCCCGTCACCATTTGTTGCTGGGTAAGAGCAGTTTCTCTTGCATTCTGCTCAAGCCAGAACAGAACAGTTCAGTTTCACTTTGCTGTTCTTTCACAAGCAGAACATGTGTGAAACTGCTAGTTCCATGTGATAACGGTGATTGCAGAATAACGATCACCATTTGGGTGAATGTACATCACCGAAAATAAATTTTGGCGATGTACACTCATGGCGAACAGCAAAAGAGCACTCGAGACTTAGATTTTTCTATTGCACCTCCCCAAAGGATTCTAAACTCCAGGGGTTGTGTTTTGGGGGGGGGGTACAAAACTAAAAAAAAAAAAAAAAAGACACAGCACAGAAAACACAGGTGCATCCAGAACTGAACCTGGCACTCTCCCAACCCCAGTCTGCCACCAACCCACTACACCACACAGCCAGCTCAGCAGCCCACTGTGGTAATATCTGTTTTATAGAGGCATCCAAATTTATTTTTTTTAAACCCTCCCCTTTTTCTATATTTTTTTTTGCCTTATTTTATTTTGTTTTGTATGTTTAGATCAGTCTGTTATAACAGCATGTCTTTTATTTTACTTTGTTAAGACATTATGTATTTAGGTACACTGCCCCTTTAAGGTATATGTGTAGACTGGCCATCTATGCATATATTGGTATAATGTACTAAAATACATAGGCCCAGATATTCAAAAAGGTTGCACCATGCGCAATAGGGATGCGCCAGCACAAGTCCGAAAATGCGCCATTCTGCGATATTCAGCGGGAGGCAGATGTGCCCCCCCAAATCACACTGTGCAAGAGCGCAATGATAATGAATGCATGTGCAACTGAAGGGGGAGAAACCATGCATAAATGGCGCAGTGCGATATTCAACAACATGCGCCATGAGCAATAGGGGATCAAGCGGAAGTTGCGATAGCGGAAATGAGCCAAAATAAAAAGGAACAAGAGAGAGGCTCAAGAACGCTACAGGGAAGGCACATGTTGCTGAACCATAGCCAGCCACACAAACACACAGGGTAAGACAGAGGCAGAGCACCTGGAACCCCCAGGAACAGGGAAGGTGTGGGGAGCCACAGCCACAGTGCAGTGCAGTGCAGAAGGGGGAAGTGCCACACAGCACTGAGGCCACCACAGGAAGGTGTTCCCAGTGCAGGGGAAGGAGCAGGCAGAAAAGCGGGGGGAACACAGAAACAGCTGCCGGGGGGGGGAACACAAGCCAGGAACATGGCCAGTGCCACCATCCAGATGGAGGCAGTTATGAGGGGGTGAGAAGGCAGGCAGCAGGAGGGCACTGCTGTGGATGGGTCCGTCGGCGGTATGCCCTCAACAGGCAGTACCAAGCCCACACCAGCTCCGAGCTGTACACCGATACCAAGATTGTGGGCTGTACCACCTGAACCGGGCAATTCTGATGTGGCTCTGTGAGCTGTGCAGTGATGTGATGCAGGCACCCACACGACGGAGCCATGCTCTGTCAGTGGAGACAAAAGTGACAGCTTGCATGTGCCTGCTCACCATGGGTACCTTCCAGAGACCAACAGGGGACATGACAGGCATAACCCAGTCGGCCACATCATGCCACCTCACCCAATTCCTCAGCGCACTGCTGCCACATACTGTGGAGTACATCCATTTCCCCAGCACACCGGTGGACCGCACAGCAAACATACAGGAGTTCCACAAGGTAGCACATATGCCTGGCATGCTCAGGGCAATAGACTGCACCCATGTGGCCATCCACACACCACCTGGCCCCGAAGGGGCTGCATACTTGAATCGGATGGGGTATGCAAGCATCAACTGCCAGGTGGTGTGCGATGCCAGGGGGTGCATAATCAATGTCTGTGCCATGCACCCTGGGGGAGCACATGATGCCTTCATCTGGCACCAGTCAGCACTGTGCCACAGATTCAAGAGTGGGGACATCCCCACTGGCCACTTAGTGGGTGAGTATGCAAACCACGCAGAAAGACATGGAGCTTGGGAGGGGAAAAGTCAGAGGTGACATGGGCATTGGCCTAGATGGCCCAAGGCAGGGCAATGCTGATCACCAAACTAAATTCCACCCTCTACACACAGGTGACAGTGGATACCCACTCCATCCCTGGCTGCTCACACCATACCGGTGGCCCTCGACCCCATCGCAGCAACGCTACAATGAGGCACATGCCACCACATGCAATGTCATTGAGTGGGTGTTCGGTATGCTGAAGGCATGTTTCCATTGCCTGGATGCATCTGGCGGTGCCCTACAGTACAGCCCCTCAAAGGCCTGTGGGCTATTCCTGGCCTGTTGCATCCTACATGACATGGTCAATGACTGTGGGATAGCCATACAGGTCGAAGAGGGGGACAGCGATAGGGACGATGAGGACGCTGGGGAAGATGGTAATGGGCAGCCCCTCCTTGGGCAAAGGGACCCCTGACTGATCTGGCTGGCACAGCTGCATCAGGACACCATCATGGAGGAGCACTTCAGCCAACCCAGGTAAGTCATGGGGCCATATGCAACCATCAGTGGCAAAGGCACAACCCACAAACACGCATGGACAAACACCAGGGGTGCATGTCGTCAAGGGAATTGGTCGAGCATGGAACCGCACACGCAGCCAGGGTTGGGCATGGTCTAACACAGCATTTGGTCACACACACACACACACACACACCTCACAAGATATGCACAAAGGGTAGGAGGCACACCGACCCCGACAGCCACCCCTGTCCACAGACCACCACACCCAGTGCCTGTCATTGTGCGTGTGTCAGACGCTGGGCACCATTGCCCAGTGGCAGACAGCGCAACGCAGGCATCATCATGCACATGCCACAGCGGACAGCAGCTGGGAGGGTGTGCAGATGGACCATGTGTGTGTGTGTGTGTGTGTGTGTGTGTATGCGGGGCCAGGTACCCCACCCATGCATTGCATGCTGAACAACACAATGCACACAGGGCAGCATCAGATAGTACCTGTGCTGGGAGACAGGTCAGTCACGTGCCACAGTGCCACGGCCACCATGGATGTGTGGGCAGCCCCGCCGAGACCCACCAGCAGTGACAGGCTGACCAATGGCCTCATGGGGTGGCACCGACAGTCCCTCAGGGGTTCCACTGCGTGAACGCAACATTGCTCGTGCAGGGGTCTGCAGTACACCAAATATGCCTGAGCCAGGCGCGCTCGACATGCCCACAGCTGAACCCAGTGTCGACAAGGAGGGTGCTGCACAATGCCGGGAATGGGGGGTGGACATTGCACTGGGCAGCATCTGTGATGCATGAGCAAATAACTATGTGCCCATTGTGGCCATGACAGCTGTGATTGCCTGTGTCTGCCTGTCAATGGCAGCGGTCACAGCCTCCAGCAACCAGTCCATCCCTGCCAGGAGCAGAGCAGTGTCTCTGCTGCGCCACTCCTCTGCCTGGCACAGGGCCGCACTGAGTGCATCCACCACCGTCGCAAGCCGCACCTGCTGATTGACTGATGCTTGGAGTATGCGGGTGTGCTCATATAAGAGGTCATCTGCCTGATCGGCATGCTGTCCCTCATGGTGTTTGCGGCCCTGATGGTCAGCACCCCTTGAGGGTGGGCGCTGCACACCAGGGCCAGGCCTGGGCATGTCCACAGGTGGTGCACTGATGCCACCCCCTGACACTGTACCCCCATGGCCATTGGCCAACTGCTGACACTGTCCCTCAGGCTACCTCTCTCCAGGGCTCAACAGTGCCGCCGCAGTGGCTGCAACAGCCCCACTGTCCTGGACACACACCAGTTCTGCCCCACTGGTGCAGACAGGCACAGGCTAGAATTGTGATGTCATGCAGGCCTCCACAGCAGCACCACCCATGGCCATGCCCGTGATGTCACCTGCTGTGTGGTCATCCTGTGGCCCACACATATCACTACCCATGACGTTAGCACCATCATCATCAGTGACGGATCTGGCACAAGCCCGGGTCTCAGCATGCTGGCATCCATGGACGCTGGCATGCTGGGACACAGGCAGGGCCTCCTCCGCACCTGCTCCACCAACATCAGTCCGGATGTCCAGGCAGGCCCCCTGTCACCCTGACCCTCATATGCCTGTGGAGGTGGACGGGCCCTCCTCCATCTCCATGCTACCACCCTCAGTGGAGAAGCCCACCACTGCTGACCCATGTAGACGCTCAGGAGCTGTAAGGGAAAAACAGTAGCATTAATGTATGTGACCTACCCTGTCCCCCCTCCATTGACAGACCAGGACCTACCATGCAGTGACGGGCTACCACCCATCTGGAATCCACCACCCGGAACACCCTCAATGGCACAACGTTGCATGCTGCCAGCAACCCGCTCTTCTTGTGGGGTCAGGCATTGCACCTCCAGCTGTCCCCCACCGGTTGCAGACCGTGCTGCCCTGATGGCAGCCACCTTCTCCTTAATCCTCCCCCTGTCCATGCCCATCTTCTTTTTGAACTCCTGCACGAACCGCTGGTGGCTGCCATGCAGGTTGATGGCACGCGCCACCTCTTCCCATGCAGCAGCACGGGCCTGTGGTGTTCCCTGGCGTCCGCTGTGCAGCGGCTCCTGGTCGAGGTAGGCCTCAAACAGGGCATCTGTTTCTGCCTTGGTGAAGTTAGACCTCCTCTTCCGCCCACACCTCTGTTCCTCTTCCTCTTCCTCCACCTCACGATCGGTCATTATTCCTCCTGTGAGAATGACAGGTGTTACCTGTGACTGTACAGTCCCATGCATGTCCCAAACACCACAGTCCACACTCCCAAACAGCATGCAACTCACCATAATAGACTACAGTAACTGACTATGGCCAGTGCAGCCCAATGTCGCAGTTTTATAGTGCAATGCATACAAATGAGGCGAGGCGCATTTTTAAGTGGATGCAAATGCAGTGTCTGCACCACTGAATGGCTGATTTGCTGAATGTCACGCTGTTGCGCTTTGCACAATTGTGTTGAACCTGCTCAGCCAAGGGCGCAGTTCTGTGACATGTGCAGTACACACCTAACTGCGCATACCCGGGGTGATGACGCAGGCACCTGCTGTGCTGCTGACATGCTGTGCATGGGAGGCAATGCAGGGCATGGCCACAATTGTGCCAGTGGCGCTACTGCGCTGCTCACATATATGGCGCTGTGGCACTGGGGTGCCGTAGGTGTACTGGGGCCACAGCGCTATAGGCCACTACAGGAAGTGGCACACAGGCACCCAATCGCACTACATGCATTGGTTTCCAATCGCACTGTGGCTGTCCATGCACGAGAGACCCTTGACCCTGTGCCCAACCTTTTCCCCCTAGGCACCATGCGTCAAGCATGGGTGCACCACTATCGTGCTGTTCGGTGACAGCGCAATAGGGAATGGCAGCACTGTACCATGCAGCATCTGCATGTGGTGGAATCGAGCTGCTGAGCACCATTTTGAATCTAAATATCTGCTGAGATGGCTCAGAGAAGGGCAGTTATGTGGAGCCTGGTGGAGCTAGCAAATCTGGTGGCCATTGTAGAGCCCCATGCTAGGTCTATGTATGGTGATGCACCCCTGGACAGGGCCAGGAGTGCAGTTTGGCAGGAGGTGGCTGATGCACTAGAGGAGCCCACGTGAATTGGGCACAAGCCAAAGCAGTGTCGCTGGAGGTACGGGGACCTCAGGCACAGGGACCCGGACCTGCTTGCCCGCCTGCGGGCATATGCCAGGAGGAGCACGTTGCCACGGCCAGGTAGGTGCCCCATCCATACACTGCTATTGTCCATATGGGTATCTCGGCTGCATGTGTCCAGCACATGGGGGGGCTGTCCAGTGTTGGCCGTGGTGGTGGTATCAGGGTGGGGGGGTGGATGGGTATGGCCGTGTGGGATTACACACACATGGGGGCAGGGGGAACTTTGCTACTGGATTGTACTGATGTTCCTCTCTCCATGTTTGCACCTTAGGCCCAGAAGAGCGCAGGCTGGCGAGGGAGAGGAGGCACTGCCTGGAGGATCAGCAGGCCGGGAGGGGTGACAATCTGCAGAGGCGCAGGGACCAGCCTGATGATGGTGAGTGCCTTACATCCACGATTACTACTGCATGCTGTGTAACTGGGCGGGCAGTAGGGCATGGCCACCATCCATTGACACCACTGCCATGTACACAACTTGTTACAGTCGGCACTGTCCAGTGGCACTGCATGTCGGAGTGTGTCAATGGTGGTCCATGCGTGCACTGGGTACATGGCTGTGCCACTGCCTTCACACCGCATAGCCAAGTCACTGTACGGCCATGGTGGTGCTGTGCAGGACATGGGCAGTGGGTGCATGCAGTGGTCCGCATGGCTGTGGCTGCCTGGGTAGGCAGGTCTTGTGGACACCATCACTGTGGGTGGTCGCACACCATCACAGGGGCGTGGCACATGGCTGTATGCCATGCACAATGGGTGGGCTGCAGGGGGCTGGACAATCACACTTATTGACTCTGCTCCCTCGTTCTAGGTGGACGGCGACTCCAGGCAATTGAAAGGGGACTGCAGGAGCTGCTACAGGTGGCGAGGGTGACCCTGGAGCTCCTCCAAGGGATGGACCACCACAGGGTGAGGAGGCAGAGGAGACATCAGCGCCACATGGAGGATGACCGGGGCAGACGTTAGCCCATCCATGCCCCTAAATATACCTTCCCCCCTGGACCCACCCTCACACCCCTTCTTCCCTCTCCTATATGTTCACCCCTGCCCCTTACCCGCCCCACCTGGTATGTGGCCCTTCCCCCATTGTACATACTTGTAAATAGTTTTTTTTGATTACCTGTTTTAAATACATTTGTTTTGTTATGACAACTGTGGTGGTCTCTGATTTGCAGTGGGCTACAGGTGCTCAGCTGCAGTGTTGTGCATGGCGTCAGGGGTGGTGCACGTATGGGTGTGTGTGCGTGTGTGTCCAGAAGGGAACCGCCTATGGTGTGGGCAGAGGGATCAGTCACTGTCTGTGGTTTGTGTGTTGTTCTCTGTGCACTGGATGCCTGTGTGCAGTTGTCCATGGTGCATGCACTGTGTGCATGGCACCCCTGTCAGACCGTTCATGGCCTGTGCAGCTGACACCCTTGCATGTCTGTGATATGCACCATCTGCTGGCATGTCAGTGGTGGCTGTCCATGCCGGATAACAACTGTACCCAGCACAATGCCAGGTTGCCTGCCATCACCAGTATGGTACGCATCTGCCTCCAGTGGCACTGTGGCCTCCACTGTTGTTGTCCCCCCTCCATGCTGTCGCTTGTGTCTGTTGCAGGGGATGTGCTCCAGTGTCTGTCATTTGTGCTCCGGCAGCATGCTGGTGGCATACAGCTTCATGGTGCCTGCGCAGGGTAGCTGGCACACTTGTGCCATGTAGGGGTGCTGGACGTGTGTACGTGGCAGCTGTGGCCACACACCAGTGGTTTGGTTGACCCACTACTGTGTCCCTGTGTTGGTGTGCCCTTATGCATGGGTGGGTATTTGTCCATGCACTGTGTTGCATCCTGTGTGGCTAATGCTTCCATGCAACACTGTTTGTGTCTGTGCTAGCTGTTGTGGTCAGTGCTGGGATGGGATGTGTCCTTGGGAGGGTGTGCAGGGTGCTGTACAGCTGGTGGTGGGGTCTGGGGTATGCCCTGTCGCATGTGGGGTACCTCGTGTCACGACGCATGGTTGGTCTCTCAGCTGTACCTCTGGGGGACATGCAGGGTGGCACTGTGTATGCTGTTGTTGCATTGCTGTCTGCTGCCACCCACAGCAAAGTGCACATGGTGGGTCTGCCTTGCATGGCTCTGTGGTGCACAGGGTTGCATTATCACAGTGGGGGTGGTGGCATGCATAGGGTGTCCTGCACTGTTGGGCACTACTCCTGGGAAGGGTGTACGGTGATCGTAATGCAGGGTGTACTCTGCATTGGTGGGATAATTGTGTACAGGGTGATTAGCCTCCTTGTGCCAGTCACAGCTTGCCAGGGGTAGTGCTGGCACCATGGCCCGGCTGTGGGTTGGTTGCTGGTATCCATGGGCCGGTGGTTATTCCAGCTCTCCCCCGGTTGTGCAGTCCATGGGGTGTGGGGGACGATGCCTGTTCTGCTGTGTGCTCCTCTGCCCATCTGTGGCATGGGTGGTGGGCCCCTGCATCCCTGGTTGTGCTGTTGCATTGCTGCCCTGCTCCACGGGGCGTCCCTGCTTGCACTATGGTGCATCTGGACTGCTCCACTGAGCATCTCTTGTTGTGCTATGGCACATCAGGAATGCGCAACTGCACATACCTGGTTGTGCTATGGCGCAAGTGGTATAATATTTAGTCATGTGCCATAGGCGCATCTTGGCCTGCACAGTTTTTGAATATCATGCTTCTTGTGCATGGGCGCAGTGGACTTGCGCTTGCTCCTGCTGTTGTTCACTTTTTGGGCTCAGTTTGAATATCTGGGCCATAAAGTTTATGTGTTGCCCTAATAAAATTAATTTATTTCTGCCTTTCTTGCCCTCCGAACTATTTAAAATCTAAAGTAGAAGCAGTGCTCGTTTTGTTTTGTAACCCCCCCCCCCCCACGAGAAGGATTACCTTGGGTTTGCTGTGCTGCTGAAGCGAGCAGCTAAAGATTTCTTCTGGAGACACTATTCCTGCTGGAGATAACTCCAGATACTTATGTTTTCTTTCTTCCCTTTCCACAGAAGGAAGCTGTCATTACTTGCACACAAGTGGTGAAAGCTCTAAATAAAAACTGTTTAAAATCTTAAGTAAAAACTGTTGAAAGCTTTAAATCACAGAAGGAGGATGTATTCATTTTGTTTGATGAAAGCTGTAATGCTAGATTACAGAAGTATAGCAGTGTTATAAGCTCTATCTAGTAAAGCTGAATTCTATAATTCTGAATCTTAAAGCTGATATAACTAAAGCATCTAAAAACACAGGCATATATATTCAAAAGTTATGTTTATGTTATATCTTATGTATTTTATTTCTTCTGTTTTTTGTGTGATTCTTCTTTAAAAAGGGTATACTTGATAGCATTAAAAGTTGTTAAGTTTAAAGAAAATACAAAATCACACATGCCCACGCAATGCAGAGCATCATGGGCTGCATATGCAAATCACCACAGAATGTTATGCTGGTCCAACTGTAAGCAGAATTGCATGGTGCCGAAAGGCCTCTCACACAGTGTGATTTTGTATTTTCTTGAAACTTGGCTTCCCAGCCAAATGCCCTTTGGGGTAGCCCTTGCCTCAGTGTTTGCGCACAGAGGTTCGTTGTCTGTTAAGTTTAAAGGGCTTACTAAACTCAGGGTGTAGCTCTAGGGGAAGCCATGTTTGTTTTGCCTTTTTCGGATAGAGCCAGCTGGTCTTTCTATTACATTATTTATAGTTTGTAAATAAGGGGGCTGGTCTAGGTAGTTATGTAATGTTACTTTATAACTCTAGGCAGGATTTTATTTTGTGTGATTACCAATATGTTATTTTAACCAAGCCTAAAAGGGGATTTAGATTGTAAAAAACAAATATAATGTTTATTTGGCTGTGTTTCAGAGTAAACTTCTAGAAAAGGGGTGGAGCTTCCTAAAATCACATAACCTGTATGTATAAAAGGAGTAATTTCTCATTCTGTGATCAGATCTCGCAGGGACTAGTGCTCTGCTATCCCATTGATGGAATTACACTAGATGTGTTCTAGTGTGTTGTTATTTTGTCATTTGGAATGATTTTATTTTGTTATTTTTTTTTATTGGTCGTTCAGTTCGCTTCTAATTTTTGTAAATAAAGACTTATTGCTGGACTTATTCTAGACTCCAGTGTCATCCTTATACCCACATTTTCACACCCACCACAGCACTACACCCTACAAACCCTCCCTCCTATTCCACCTGTTGCACGGCGTGGTCCCTTCCCACTGACCCCTCCCACATGTCTGTATATACATAGCGACATCCCATCACTATCTTTGCCTACCCCCCCATCCAGTCACCCTGTGCAAAGGCATCGTGACTGAGTTGCCCTTTTTGAAAGCACTCAATCTTGGTCGCCATTATCACAAGCTACCAAACCACTTTTATCCAGCAACAAGTGGCTCCAGGGGACATATTATTATGTATCATGGAACAAGAGAGTGCTCCTGGCCAGTTAGAGGGCTCCTTTCCTCTGAGCATGGAATCATAGAAATCTGACAGCAGAAAAGGACTCTCTGGCCCATCGAGTCTGCCCTTCCCCCCCTTACTCATTACTTATGTCCTGGGACCTCCCTTCCCCCCCACTTACCAACCCCTTTTGTCTGTCCCATGCCTCTTGACTCCCTCCACTGTTTCTGCCCCCACCACTTTTTCTGGTTGTTTATTCCAGGCCTCCACCACCCTCTCCATGAAGTAATACCCCCTTAAATTACCCCTAAACCTTCCTCCCTCTAATCTTAGACTATGCCCTCAAATTTTAGTCCCCACCTTCCTCTTAAATAAACTCCCCTCCCTTCCCTTACTGAACAACTTCATGTACTTAAATGTCTCTGTCATGTCCAGCCTCTCCATTCTAGTCTCCACAGGGTACAGCTCCAGTTCCCTCCACTTCTCCTCATATGGCTTCCCCATCATTCCATGCACCCTCTCAATCCCATCTATGTCCTTGAGTAGGTGTGGTCTCCAGAACTGGACCCCGTGCTCCAGGTGAGGCCTCATCATGGCTTTATAAAGAGGCATCAGTACCTCCCTCCTTCTGCTTATTATGCCCCTCTCAATGCATGCCAGCATCCTATTTGCCTTTCCCACCACTCTGTAGCATTGATGGCCCACCTTAAGGTTGCATGACACACTCATTCTGTGAAGAGAGTCTCACCCACAGCTGTCCTGGAAATGGGCACTTTGGTGTAGGTTTTCTACATTTGTAATATATTGTTTTTCAGTTTCGATCAGTAATATATTGATACTGCCACCAAGACCACTCTTATGGTTGTAAGAGTGGTCTCACCTACATCCTTATGATATCAAAACTGCTCACTTCTGACTCACGGTTCTCATACCTTAAGAATGCGCATGAGACCACTTTAACTACTGTACGAGTGGTCTCACTGGCCATATTAACATACAGCCAGATTCTGACTAAAAAATGCTTTCTTAAAACGCTTTTTTTAGAACAAGAAATCAGCAGACCAGAAAGCCCACCAATCAGCAGGCCAGAAAGCCCACCAAACAGTGACAAACAAAATAACAGTACCACATAATTGACAGGCCACTACAGCAACAAGCCAGCAAATCCTGGTGAGAAGGACAACCCCCCAAAAAAGCACAAACTACTAAACTGAATGAATAAAATTAAATTTACAGTAGAACTGGTTCATCGCAGAACAAATGTAGTGACTATCCTGCTCCCAACCAACAGCAAACACACACATTCTGCCGCTTTCTGTAGGCAATAACTATCCCATTCTCGATCCACCAACAGTACACAAAAAACATTTCAATGTTTGAAAAAACATTGGAAATGTTCACTTAGCTATGGGAGCTCCACACAGACACAGCCATTCTGCTGCTGCCAGAACTGCAGAATTGAAAAGAAGTCGAAGTAGATTAAATCCACTTCTTGTCGCTTAGCCACTACCGTAATTACCCAATCAAATTATACTATCAGATTGGTCTGACAAGACCTCCATGCCACAGACCCATGCTGTTTACAATCCTGGAAACTATTCTGTCTCAGTAGTCCACACAGTCGTCCTTGACTAGTGTCTCCATCAGTTTACCCACGATGGAGGTGTAAGACTGATTGGTCTACAGTTATCTGGTTGCTCCTTGTCCCACCCTTGTGGAGTGGAACTATGTCTACTACCCTACAATCTTTCAGAACCACCCATGGCTGTACTGAGCTACTGAATAGCCCTGCCCAGAGTTCAACCAGTTCTGAAGCCAGTTTCCTCAGAACCCTCAGGTTCATCCCCTGTGGCCCTGGAGCCGTACCTATTTTCAGTGCAACAAGCCCTTTTCTGACCCTTTCTCCTGTAAATACCACCTGCCCCATTTCTTGGATCCCCCCTTGCAACAGCCATTATGCCATTTTCCTGCAATGGTCCACTCTCCTCCACTGTGAATACTGAGCAGTAGTCATTAAGAATGTCTGTCTTCTGCTTTATTTATGTAATGCCCCAAAGTTGGGGCACTACAGAAAAAGGAAGGGCAATAAAGGAATAAGGGATGTGTTGGCTAGCAGAGTATATTCAAGAAGGGGCCCCTGTGAGTAAATTCCCCTCCCTATAGTGGGGAAACAATAGTAACAAAATAGAAAAGGTGCTCAGTGCACTAAATACCGTCAAAAAGTAGATTTTATATGCTGTACACATAACAATGATCTGGGATGGAATGTTGTGCTGAGCTGCTCATGTACAGCATTCCACTCCAGCCATTCTGGAATGAGAAGCTTATGTTTTAAAAATTATTCAGTCAGTTGGTGTAGTTCCTGGGCAGCTGTTGAGGAGACAGGACACAGCAAGTAAAGGAGACGAGGAAAAGGGCTTACCGTTGCTTGAAGCCATCCCTAAGGACTTGTCTGTATGCCTGCTCTGCTTCCACTGTCTGAAGTCGCCCAAAGTTGTGTGGCACAGTCGGTGGTGCCACCGGGGCACCACAAAGAAAGAAAACCCTCCAGTTCAGCTGTTTGGGCTGAAAGTCTCATTTTGTTTATTTTATTTTTTTAAAATATAGTTTCCCGGTCCCTCATTGGTGGCATTGTTAGAGCTGCATCTTCAGAGAGAGAGAAAGAGAGTCAGCATAGGGAATTCCCATCGATCCCCTTCCGTCTGCTGAGCTGCCTTCAGATGCCCTCCCACTGCCAGCAAGCCTCCCACCTCCCGATCCAGCCTCCTCGCATACTGCTCTAGTGTGGTGAGTTGGCGGCAGCACATGGCAAAGTGCTGTCCGCCCTAAACAAGGAGAGAAAAGTTAAATCATTTTTAAAACGTGGGCACTGGTCGCAAAGTAAAATGACTGAGCACTGTAAGGAAAAGCTGGTCGGAAGGACCCTATATTTAATATTTAATTACTGGTTAGGCTAGCAACACCCACGGGGAGGGGTCAGCAAGCAAGGCCATATAGGAGGCCTTAAGATATTCATGAGGGGGTTGTAACCAGGTGGGGCTAAGAGGATAGAGTGGCAGCAGGCTCAGACAGGTCTAATAATTTAAAGGAGCCCAGTGCCATAAGGGGCAGCAAGGCAAAGCATTCAAGAGGCAACCAGGCCCAGTATAAGGAGGGCAGCTAGGCCCAGTGCCATAAGGGGCAACTAGGCCCAGTATAAAGAGGGCAACCAGGTCCAGTATAAAGAGGGCAGCTAGGCCCAGTCCCATAAGGGGCAACCAGGCCCAGAATAAGGAGGGCAACTAGGCCCAGTACCATAAGGTGTAACCAGGCCCAGTATTAAAAGAGCACCCAGTCCCAGTTCCAGATGGGCTCAGTAAAATAAGGCCAGGGAAAGAGGGCAATCACACCAAAGTGCTCAGGGGTAGCCAGATCCTATAAAGACAGACCCCAAGAGGGTAAAAGCATCCAATTAAGGGGTACTTAGTGCACAACTTACTATAAAGTGACTGTCAGCTAACATACTGTTTCTACAAAATGTTTATTCTTCAAGCATCTAAAGTGTTGTGTTGATTGCAAAAAAGCACCGAGACTATATTATGACACATTAGGATTGTGGTTATTTACCCCTGCAAGTGAACAGTTGCCCCGAATTGTTGTAATTTGCCCCTGCTCCAGGCAAATTGCCCCTGCAAGTGAACAATTGCACTGGATTGTTGCAATTTTCCCCTGCTCCACTCAGATTGCCACTGCAAGTGAACAATTGCCCCAGATTGTTGCACTTTGCCCCTGCTCCAGGCCAATTGCCCCTGCAAGTGAACAATTGCCTAGGATTGTTGCAATTTGCGCCTGCTCCAGATGACTTGCCCCTGCAAGTGAACAATTTTCCCAGATTGTTGCAACTTGCCCCTGCTCCAGGCAAATTGCCCTGGCAATTAGTAAGTTCCAGTGTACAGTGCTAACAGGAGTACCAGTGTTCAGTATGAAGTCTGTAGACTCAATTTTCAGCCACCATCAACTCTTCACCTCAGCAGTCAGCCAGCAGAGAACTTCAGCATCTTCTTGCCCTATCGTCCACTGTAAGCCAAAATCAACATCCCTTGGAGAGTCGCGACCACTGGTTCCTGGTCAGCTTGGAAGCGAGATGACTGGAAGAAGTCTCGTCTGTCACTCCCATATGCCCGCTGAAAGTCAAGTCCATCGTGGCCAAGGTGTGTTCATGTCCACCAGTTTCTTATTTTGTTCTGAACCTTGTGGAATCCAGATCTTTATCTTCTAGCTTTTCTTTCTGCTTGGTCCATCCTGCATAATCTGTGTGATCTTCTAGGATCCAGCTCAAGTTTGGTGGTCCTCCAAGTGGATCCATCACCGAAGCAGCTCAGCAGTTGGTGTCTTGAACCTTGGCAATCCTCTGAGTGGATTCTTCACCAAGTCCTGTGTTTCATCTTTGGCAGCCCTGGTCGAGGGTCGGTACCAGAAAACCCACAGCAGTTTTTCTTCTTCGTCCTTGGCAACCCTGGTCGAGGGTTGGTACCGGGGAGACAGCAGCAGATTTTTCTCTTGTGGCAATCCTGCAGGTGGATTCTTTGCCACACTCCATGTTCTTCATCCTTGGCAGCCCAGGTTAAGGGTTTGTGCCAGGTAAGAGCCTAACCCAGTTCAGTCAGTCCATGCTCTGATATTCCGGCAACTCTGAAGAGTGGGTTGGCCAATGACTAAGGTCTGTTTACAAATCTCTCCATTTCCCTTGCAACCTCTCACAGGTTCCACTAGTAAGCTTGGCGCCAAGCAGGAGTTTCCTTTTCCCTTTACTCCTACTTCTCAGCTGTACATGAAGATGACAGAATATCTGAATCTTATAGACATTTAAAGTGTTATACTGTCTGGTGGTTATTGTACACTGTATGCTTGTTGTATATTGCGATAAAGTAATATAAGTTTATACCCCCTTGGTGCGTAGGCCTTATAGCAACATATTGTAGAGTCATAGAGTATTATAAAGTGGCCTTAAGCCAAGTTACACCTGTAGAGTAGTAAGGAAAGTCGAGTAAGTAGAGTGTTATTTACTACTGCTAAGGTTTGGTCCCCTTCCTTCCCTTGTGACCGTGTCTACTTTCCCTGTATATGAATAAAAGCCTGTCGGGCATCAGACTTACAGATTGTCTCCTGCCCATCCTTAAAGGGTGTTTCCTTTCACCCAATCTTATTCAAACCACAATGTAGTCTCACCAATCCACCTGCTTGAGGCGATGCTGGGTGTGCAGCTGGGACAGGCGATCTTCATGGTCAGCACCCAGTTGATAAGATCACCACATTTATTTATTTCATCTCAGATCACAAGTACCTTTGAGCTAAACATAGCTCATTTACAAAGGGTTCCATGTCAGGGGGACATGGGTAACAAAACAGTTGAAGGGAATCTAAATCAGTGATATACAAGCAAACACTGGCAATATCAAAACATCATAATAAACATCAAAATAGAAAGGAGAGAAATATTGGGATTCTAACAAACACTGACAATCCAGCATACAACATAGAAAAGGCAGTATAATGAAAGGTGCTAACAACTGAATATATTGTACAACTTGGCCACTTTAAGTATCTGGTCTGTATAAAAATAGTTGTGTGTGAGAGAGAGAGAGGAAGAGAGAGAGAAGAGAGGGGGGAAGAGAGAGAGAGAGAGAGAGAGAGGGAGCGGGAGAGGGAGAAAGGGAGAGGGAGAGAAGAAGAGAGGGAGATAGAGTAAGATATTTTACCCTAAGTTTAGTTACTTTAGCGCCCTAGGGATTAGGAGTGGAAGCATAGTTTTAAGGTCCTGGGTAGGAAGGTAGCTGCCGATGGCTTTGTCAGAGCAGGCTTTAGACCAGAAGAATGAAATGGGATTTGAGTAGAAGCGTGGCTCAGCTGGTAGGGGGAAGGAAAGCGGGCAGTACTCTAAATATTAGGGGGTACAGTCACAGTGGCTTTCAGTTGCAAGATGCTGCCGAAGTAGATGCTTGTAGCACCCCATCTTTGGAAGGTTAGTTAATTCGGTGAGTAGTCCATTGTACCAGAGTAGTGCCCAGTACAGAAAGGTCCGTTGACATTGGGGAAGTCCAGCATCTAGGAACTAGAAGGTGTTCAATTGTTGACAAGTGGGTGTGTTGGGTCTTGGGGGATTTGTTCAGGAGGCTATCCACTCCCAGTGGGAGGAGCCCAAGGAGAACTTTTTTAGTAAGCAAGCACGTTTGGTATTTAATCCTACCAGTGAGTTGGAGCCACCCGGATTGTGAGTAAAGCTCACATGTGTGGATAAGTCAAGGGGCACCCATGTAAAGTCTGCATACCTTGTTCAGGGAGACCGTTAACCTTCTGAGTGATGTGATGGAAGCAGATCTGTAAATGACCAAGCCATAATCAATGACTGATAGGACTGAGCTGTGGATTGCAAGCTTGAGGGCTTCCAGAGTCAGACACCATCTGTGTCTATAGAGGAGCCTTATCCTAACACTGACCATCCTGACAACATTCTCAATGTGGGGTACATAGGTGAGATGACTGTCAAGGGTAACACCTAGGTACTTAAAGTGCTGGATCTGTTCGAGTGGGGCTCCTAGGCTATTTCTGATAACAAGAGAATGAGACTTGTACTTGTTTTGGGAGGACGAGAACAGCAACACTTTAGTTTTCTTATGGTTTAGTACTAGTTTGTGCGTACTAAATCATTGCACTGCTTGTTTGAAGCCCAGCTGGAGCTCACATTCAAGTAGGCTTGGGTCAGTGTGGGATGTATTAATGACCGTGTCATCAGCATAAAGGAGGGACTGTTGGTGACATGCTGATGGCAAGTTGTTCAGAAAGATACTGAAAAGGAGCAGACCCAGTATCGAGCCTTGTGATACTCCACACCTGATGACCAGTTGATTGGAAGTGACACTAGCTATTTTCACCCTTTGGGTCCTATCACCAAGATAGCTTCTGAACTAGTTCAGTGTTTCGCAAGAGAGACCAATCTTAGTTAATTGACCAAGGAGGAGCGGGTGGTTAACTGTGTCAAATGCCTTCATTAAGTCTATGAAGGCTGCTCCTACAAGCTTACCTTGGTTAAAAGATTGATGAATGTAGCTGGTGAATTCGAGGAGCTCAGTAGAGGTGCTGGGCCCTTTTCAGAAACCATGCTGCTGCGGGCATTGGATGGAGTATTTTTCAAGATATTCCACCAGTTGATTAGCAACAATATAGAAACACAGAAACATAGAATTTGACGGCAGATAAGGACCACTTGGCCCACCTAGTCTGCCCATTTTCCTACCTAACAAATAAGCTGCAGATCCTAGTTAACCAACAGCTTACTTCCTCCTACCCCCACTAGAACTGCCTCATGTCTGTCCCATGCATTCTTGAATTCCCCCACTGTTCCTGACTCCACAACCTCCTCAGGGAGGCTGTTCCATGCATCCACAACCCTCTCTGTGAAAAAATACTTGCTCGCATTACCTCTGAGCCATCCCCCTCTATCTTCAAATTGTGCCCCCTTGTTCTTGCACATCTGTTTTTCTGAAAGATGCTACCCATTTGGACTTTGTTGATTCCCTTGAGGTACTTGAAAATTTCTATCATGTCTCTCCCCCCTTCTTTCCTCAAGGGTATACATATTAAGCTCCTTTAGTCTTTCTTCGTATGTCTTCTGGTGCAGATTCTGCACCATTTTGGTTGCCCTCTTCTGGACAGCCTCACCTCTGTCTGTGTCTTTGCAGAGATGGGGGCTCCAGAACTGCACACAGTACTCCAGATGGGGTCTCACCAACTCTCTGTACAGAGGGATAACAACTTCCTGTTTTCTACTATTGATGCGTCTCCCTATGCATCCCAGTATCCCCCAGCCTTTCTTACTGCCTTCTCACATTGCTTGCCCACCTTTAGGTCATCTGGAATAATTATCCCCAGGTCCCTTTCCATTTTTACTGTTGTCAGTCTCTCATCCCCCATTGTGTACTCTTCCCCTGGGTTTTTGTTTCCCAGGTGCATTACCTTGCACTTCTTTGCATTGAATCTGAGCTGCCATACATTTGACCATTCCTCCAACCTTGCCAAGTCCCTTCTCATCCTTTCCACGCCATCTAGTGTATCAACCCTGTTGCAGATCTTTGTGTCGACTGCAAAGAGATGTACTTTTCCTTCCAGTTCCTCTGCAATGTCACTTATAAAGACATTAAAAAGGACTGGTTCCAGTACTGAACCCTGTGGTACCCTGCTAGTAACCCTCCTTTCTTCACTGTTGACTCCGTTTACTACTACCCTTTCCGTCCTGTTGTCTATCCAATTTTTTATCCAGGCTACTACCTTGGGACCCACTCCAAGGCTGGCTAACTTGTGTATTAATCTTTTGTGTGGGACTGTATCAAATGCCTTGCTAAAATCTAGGTAGGCCTTGTCCACAGCCCCTACCTGGTCTACTACTTTAGTCACCCAGTCAAATAAATCTATTGGATTCATCTGACATGACCTTCCCATTGTGAATCCATGCTGCCTTGGATCCTGTGCCCCACTGGCCTCTAGGTACTCAACAATTCTTTCCTTCAGAAGTGATTCCATCATTTTCCCTACCACTGAGGTCAAACTAACTGGTCTGCAGTTTCCTGCCTCTGTCATGCTCCCACTTTTGTGAAGAGGAATCACATCTGCCCTCCTCCAGTCCTCAGGTACCACCCCATCCTCCCATAATTTGTTAAAGAGAGTAGTCAGCGGTGTCACTAGTTCTACCCTTAGTTCTTTTAGAATTCTTGGGTGAATCCCATCAGGACCCATTGCTTTGTCCACCTTCAATTTTATTAGTTCTTTCAGAACCCTTTCTTCTGTAAATGGACTGGTATTGACCCCCATCTTCAGAGTGTTTCTCTTGTTTGGTTTAGGTGCCTCCCCCCCCTTCCTTTGTGAATACTGAGCAGAAATATTCGTTCAGTATCTATGCTTTTTCACTGTCACCCTCTGCCCACATTTCCTCCCCTTTATTAAGCCTCAGTATCCCTCCTTTGATCTTTCTTCACTCCCTAATGTACCTATAAAAGATCTTATCCCCCCTGCTTAACAGAGCTGGCTATCCTTTCCTCGGTTTGGGCCATTGCTATTCTGACTGCCTTCCCTGCCTCTTTCTGCTTTAACTGATAAAGTCCTCTGTCCTGCTCCTTCTGTGTTTTCTTATATTTTCTGAATGCTATCCTTTTCTTCTTAACATTCTCTGCCACCTCTTTTGAGAACTATAGCAGGTTTTTCCTTTGTTGTGTTTTGCTGATTTGCTTTACACAAAGGCTTGTTGCCTCTGTGATGGCTGTTTTGATTACTCACCATTGTTTCTCCACCCCTCCTTCTTGCCTGTTTGCTAGTGCTTTTCTGAGGCACTCTCTCATTTTCCCAAAGTCAGCCCTCCTAAAGTCCAATATTCTTGCTTTTGTATGGCTTGATTGTATGGTTGTGTTTATCGTGAACCACACTGTTTGGTGGTCGCTTGTTCCCAGATGGCTACCCACTTCTAAATCTGAGATTCTTTCTCCATCCCCATTTGAGAGTACCAGGTCTAAGATTGCTCCCTTCCCAGTGGGTTCCAATACTAGCTGTCTGAGGCATGCTCCTTGTAGGGCATCAAGAATGACCCTGCTCTTGGATGTGTCTGCAGCAAAGGTGCTCCAGTTAACATCTGGCATATTCAGGTCCCCCATCAACAATATATTCCATTTTTCTGACATTCTAAGGATGCCTTCTATTATTTTCTTGTCCATTCCCTCCCCCAGAGATGGGGGTCTGTATACAACCCTCATGTGGATTGTGGTGCCATTTCCTGTCTCCAGGGTGACCAAGAGTGCCTTATCTGCTCCCTGTTTACTCTTTAGTTCTGTTGCTTTGATCCCTTCCTTTACATAGAGAGCTACTCCTCCTCTTCTTTTACCATCCCTGTCCCTCCTGTAGATTGTGTATCCTGGTATGTTGACATTCCAGTCATGGTTCTCTGTGTACCATGTTTCTGTGACTGCCACAATATCCAGGCAACCCTCTTCCATCAAGGCCACTAGTTCAGGGAGCTTGTTACACAGACTATGGGCATTGGTACTCATCACCCTCCACTTTTTGATGGCCTTACCCCTTTTAGCCCCATTCCTGTCCTTACTGCCTCTGCCTTTTTTTACATTTACCTCTATCCTGCTCCCTAATGACTTCTCTACCTTGGTGTTTACCTCACTAATTACCGTGTTTTGTTGGGGGAGGCTGGGATTTCTCTGCTCCTTTTCAGTGCCTCCCCCCTTGGCTAGTTTAAATGCTTGTCAATGAAGCATTTAAACCTCTCACCTAGGATCCTGGTTCCCCCGGACAGATGCAGACCATCGCGCCAGTATAGGTCGGCATCCCTCCAGGTTGCTCCCCAGTCCCCAATGAAGCCAAAACCCTGAGCTCCACACCAGTTTTTCAACCATTCATTGAATTCCCTGGTGAGGAGTAGCCTAGCATCACCCTTGCCATTGACAGGCAGCACCTTTGAGAAATTTACTGTATGCGCTACTTGTCTAAGGCCCCACCCCAACTCTACAAACTCCTTTTGCACTGCTCTGATCCCATTCCTAGCCAGGTTATTTGTCCCTAGGTGGACAATGACATCCAGCTCCCTCCCTTGTGCAGTTGCTCCCATGATTCTGAGGATTCATTTCCTGTCCCTCCAAGCCGTGACGCCAGGCAGGCACCTTACCTCCCTCTCCCCTTCCTCCCCACTTCTATCCCTCTAATGATTGAGTCTCCCACCAGGAGTTGTTTTCTTTCCCTGTGGGGTGCCATGCCACCCTCCTGTGGGTCTCCTTTGTGAAGGTTCCCAGCATCCTACTTGGTCTCCACTGTAGGTGCCTCCATAGAGGAACCACTATCCACCAGAAGATCATATGAATTGTGGAGAGGTACAGCTGGAGGGATATAACTTTGTTGCACCACCCTCTCCCTCCCTGAGCTCACCCTGGTCCAGCCTCTTCTCTTTCTTGGCAAACTCTGAGGTAGTGGCATTGGCCCTGGTGGTCCCTGGGTGGGAGAGGAGGTTTCACGAATCCTAGCCAGGTCATCCTGGAGATGGGCAACCTCCTCCCTCAGACCAGAGAGGTGCCTGCAAATAGGACAGCATTACAGCCTCCAGACTGCCTCGGAGAACACTGCCGCCCCACAGCCATTGCACTGCACCACTCCTATCATGTCTTATTTTGTGTCCCCCTCCTGTTTCTCTGTATGCTTACTCTCTCCTCTCCTTACAACTCTCACCCTTCCTGTTCTGGGACAGCAACTTCCTCTATTCTTCAGTAACCTCCTTCTTCCTTGCTCAGTGTCAGACCACCAGCAGCTGGGGGGGGAGGGGCAAGCTGCTTTTTTCCTTTAGGGTTGACAAAACTAATGTTTCTCCATGATCCTTCCCTTCCTACTGCCAAACAGGAAGTTCCTGTTGTCAGTCAAATCCAGTGGCTATAAAAGTAGAACTGGCTTAGGGTGGGTGGGTGGAGGGCAATTAGTAAGAAAAAAGGCTAGCAACAGCAAGTTGTAATTTGAGTCACCTGCTTTTATATTGTCTAAGCCATGCCCCCAATTAAGCTCTCTCTCCCTCTTCTCCTACTGATTTAGCAAAGTAAGTTGATACAGTACCCTGCCCAGCACAGAACACACACTGACTTTCTTTCTTTTCTTTTTTAACCCTAAATAAGACCCCTTCTACTTCTAATAAAGTATATGTCTACTTAATCTCAACAGACACTGACTCCTGCTGAGATAGAAGCATTAAATTAGTAAGAAAATGGTAGCTTCTTTTAGTTAGTTGCTTTCTGCTCTACAAGCAAGATTTCTATCTTCCAAAGGCTAGCAACAGGAAGTTGCAACTGGAGTCACCTGCGTTTGTATTGTCTAAGCCACACCCTCAATTAAGCTCTCTCTCCTCTTACTGATTTAGCAAAGTAAGTTGATACAGTACCCTTTCCAGCACAGAACACACTCTGACTTTCTTTCTTTTCTTTTTTTAACCCTAAATAAGACTCCTTCTATGTCTAATAAAGTATCTGTCTGCTTAAACTTAACAGATACTGACTCCTGCTGAGATAGAAGTGTTAAATTAGTAAGAAAATGGTAGCTCCTTTTAGTTAGCTGCTTTCTGCATATGTTCCAACACTTTTGATATGGGAGGGAGAGCTGATATAGGCTTGTAGTTGTTTAGCAAGGCCCAGTCACGAGATTTATGCATAGGAGTCACGAGGGCCATTTTCCATACCTGTGAGAATTGTGACAGGGATAGAGAGAGGTTAAAGATTTTCATGAGTGTTAGTAGTACTTCCTGTAAGGTAAGATCAATAAGCCTGAAGTCCAAAGAGTCACCACTGTACCTAGACTTTCTCAGTACTTTAGTCAGGAGTTTTCGAACCTGGGTAGTAGAGATCCTCTTAAAGTAGAAAGTGGGATGTCCAGTAGCCTTGTCTGTATTTTGACATGCTGTGTTTGCTGAGGTATCATCAAAGAAGTCATGTGGAAGAAGACTGCTCAAGTTAGAGAAGGCATCATTGAAGGCATTTGCAATTTTAAGCAGTTCCAAGGTTGGCGCGCCATCCAGGTTTAGTATTGAAGGTGACACTTTTGGGTCTTTCCCAATGATATCATTGATGTTTGACCAGAATTTTCTGCTATCCCCCCACAAGCTGATAAGCAGCACTCTATGGTGTTTATTTTTGGCCTGCCAGATAGCCCGAGTGTAGGCATTCCTTGCAGCTTTATATGCTTGCAGGTCCTGTAGTTTACCAGAGGCTTTGGCTTGGTGCTATAAGTGGCCGCTCTGTTTTATACCAGCAAATGATGTCAGGAGTAATCCAGGGATGGGATATGCCACAGATTTTCATCTTTTTAAAAGGTGCACGTGAGTCACAGGCAGCATTGAAGACCTTAATAAAGTGTTCAAGGGCCGCATTTATGTCATCAGTGGAGTCCAGTAGAGACCAGTCCTGGTCATGAAGCTGTTTTTTTAAGAGATCAAGGTGGCCATTTTTTAGCACTCTATTGTAAATAATCCTGGGTGGTGTAGTATGAAATTTGTTGGTCCAGCTGCGGATATAGGAGAGTGGTCACTGAGGGAGTCAGGGTGGATGACTATTATTTATGTGATCTGGATGATTAGAGATTATTCAGTCCAGTGTGGTGCTTGTTCCCATCTTGTAGTTTATTCTGGTTGGACAGCTGACAAGCTGAGAGAGGTGAAGGGCAGATAAGGCATCCTTTATAGGACCAGTGTTTGGAGACAGCCAGTTTGTATTGAAGTCTCCCAAGAGAATTATTTCAGTGATGCGATTTTGAGCACAGAGATAGTCCAAGATATTATTTAAGCCTGAGGTGGGGTCTTTAGAGGGTATGTAGACTGAGCAGACTGTGAGGGTTTTACAATGTACTCCCAGGAGCACTTTAATTGCTAGGATCTGTGAGGCGCACCCAAGGTCTACAACAGGCAATGTCAATCCCTTAAGGGAGTTTTTTAGATAGACGGCACAGCCCCCATCATGCTTGAAAGACCTATCCAGCCTGAACAAGGTATAGCCAGGAAATGCTACTGCAGAGTCAGGTATTTTGAGAGACAGCCAGGTTTCAACAATGGAAAGGATGTCAGGATCATGCAGTGTGACCCAGATTTTAAGGGTGTCAATTTTGCTCAGAAGACTACAAATGTTGATTGAAGCTAGTGTTATTGTACCCTGTTTAAGGAGTGCCCCTTGGGGTCTGGCCACAAGGCCCAGGGTTAGGGTGAATGTTACTCAGCAAGAAGAAGTAACAGGAAGACAAGTCCGATGAGGTATTCTCTGAGTGTTTAGCAGTCCTTTTAGTGATGTGGCTCCTTTTTCTGATCCTTTTGTCTGTCACAGTGAGACGTAGTAAGGGATCAGAGGGTGCAGTGGTATGGGGAGGTACATGAATCATTGTCTGGTCAAGTTTCTGTAGATGGGTCATAAGAGGGAACCAAGGACCCTTACATATGCCAAAGTTTCCAGTGGTGCAGCCTCTGTAGTAGTGTAGGTAGGAACCAATGTCTTAATCGTGGTTTTCATCACTTGGGGTGCAAGGGCTTTTATAGTGACCATGTAGGCTTAGGAGGATTAGAAGGAGAGTTAAAGTGCATGGAGCAGGCTTGTGCATTCTTAGTCTAGGAAGTTTTAACCTGCAGCTGGAGAGTAAGGACAGCCCTATCACCCTGGTTAGTGGCTGGGCGGGGTCTGCATAGCGAAAAGTCCCTCAGAGGGCGAGCGGTAAAAATTACTAGGTTTAGAAAGGAGGTATGCAGCTGGTAGGAGGGGCAGAGTGGGAGAGGTGGGGCTTGTCTGTATTTAATAGCGGCTGGGTTGGGGCAGGTGGGTGTGTGGGAGAAAATATATAGAGAGAGAGAGACAGAGCTGAGCGGGTTGAGGGAAAAGCCACACTTCAAGTCTAGCAGTAGATAGCAGGGAATAGAGAGTCAGCCTATCACCAGGCCAGGGACTCAGAGGCATCCGATCGCCGTTTGGCTCAGAGAGTGTGGACCAATCAGCTGGTTGCTGGAAGATCTGTGGAATCACCGAGGCCACATACCTTGCTGTATCCGATATGGCAGCTGAGCAAATTGGCTACAGATGAGGGCGGCTGGAGGCCGGAGACACCGTGGCCATGGGCACTTCTGAGCCCAGTAGAAGGCTGGATCCTTGCTGGATCCTCAATGGGAGCTTGTTCTCCTCTATTACACTGCCCCCTCTGTCAGCATTACAATTCTTCCCTCATCTTTCTTTTTCACTAATGGATCTGAAGAAAAAAATTACTCACTGTAGTAAAATTCACAGAATCATAGAATCATGCCAGCAGAAAAGGACCATTCGGCCCATCGAGTCTGCCCAAGATAGCCCCCCACCTCCCTTTTACCTTCCACACCTCTGCCCTCTCTCCTCTCCCCTTCCTAGTCCCATGTAGTTATCCCATGCTCGTTGGAATTTCTCCACTGTATCCCCCTCCATCACCCACTCCAGCAACTTGTTCATGGTTGTACAACTCTCTCTGAGAAATAACACCCCTTATGTCTCCCTTAAATCTGCCCCCACCAGCTTAAATGCATGACCGCTGGTGGTTTTGTTATCGCTCAGTCTGAAGATGCTATCTCCTGTAACCTTATTTATTCCCTTCATGTATTTGAAGGTTTCCACCATGTTCCCTCATCCCATTTCATTGCCAGTATATAAAGACCAAGCTCTTCCAGCCTCTCCCCACATGGTCTCCCTTGCATCTCCTGGATCATCTTGGTCGCCCTTCTCTGTACCCTCTCTCCAGCCTATCCTTGTCACCCTGCAAATGGGACATCAAAAACTGAACTCCATTCTCCAGCTGTGGTTTGACCAATGTTTTGTAGAGTGGCATGATCACCTCCGTCCTACTACTAGTGAAGCCTCTCCCAATGCATGCCAACACTCTTGTTGCTTTACCAGCTGCTCGTTCACCCTGACTCCTAGCCTTTAATGTGTCCATGATCCAAATCCCCAGGTCCTTTTCTTGTTCTATGACCTGCAGTGATCTCCCCCCCCAAGGGAGTAAGTGGCCCTAGGGTTATTCTGTCCTATGTGCATTATTTTGCACTTTTTTGCATTGAATTGCAATTGTCACTTTTCCACCCACTCCTCCAGCCTAGCTATATCCTGCCTCATCCTCCCCCATCCCCTCTGGAGCATTCACCCTGTTATATAGCTTTGTATCATCCATGAACAAACACACCTTTCCATTTAGACCCTCAGCTAAATTCCTCACATACACATTAAAAGGTATGGGCACTAACACCAACCCCTGTGGTACCCCGCTCATCACCCCTAGTTCCCTGGAGTGCTTCTCATTGAGCACCACTCTCTGGGTCCTCCCACCCAGTCAATCCCCCACCCACTTTGTAAGCCTAACTCTCACACTCAGACTGCTCAGCTTGCGTACCAACCTCCTAGGTGGGACGGAGTCGAATGCCATCTTGAAATCTAGATAGGCCACATCCATCACTTCCCCCTGATCGTATACCTCCATAACCCCCTCAAAGAATTCGATCAGGTTGGTCTGACAAGATCTACCACCTGTGAACCCATGTTGGTGTCATCAATCAGACCTTCCTCCTCTAGGTACCCTACCAGTCTCTCTTGTATGAGAGTTTCCATCAGCTTACCTACAACCGCGGTGAGACTGACTGGGAGCAGTTGCCAGGTTCATCCTTATTCCCTCTCTTGTATATAGGTACCACCTCTGCCTTTTTCCAGTCTCTCGGGACCCTCCCTGATTCCAGGGGATAGATTAAACAGCTTTGCCAGAGGTCCTGCCAGAGCCACCCTTAGCTCCTGAAGCACCCTTGAGTGTACCTGGTCAGCTCCCACAGCCTTGTCTGTTTTTATTTTTCCCATCTCCTCCAACACCCTCACCTTTGTGAAGGGACTTGTGTCTGCCTCCTTGCCATCCCTCCTCTTTTTACTCAATACAGGCCCTTTCCCTTCCTTCTCGGTCATGAAAACAGATGTGAAGTACTCATTTAGGAGGGTTGCCTTCTCCACTTCTCCTACAGCTATTTTACCCCCTCTCCTCTGAGTCTTGGAATCCCCTACCTGTTTTCCCCCTCATCACTCACATACTTATAGAATCTTTTGTCACCCCTTTTCACCTCCCTAGTTATTCTCTCCTCCATGCTTGCTTTTGCCTTCCTAATTGTTCTTCCTGCTTCCCTGAGCTTATTCTTATAGACCTCTCTTTCCGCTATCCCATGTGACCTTTTGTAGGCCTTAAAGGCCTTTCTCTTCTCCTTGACAGCCTCCCTAACCCCTGCGGTGAACCACAGTGGTTTTCTTCCCCTTTTGCATTTGCAGATTCTCCAGATGCATTGCTCCATGGCCTTGAGAATTCTGCACTTAATTGCTTCCCACAACTGCTCTGCCTCCTCCAGCTCTTGGATCTCTGCAAGCTCCCTCCTTAAGATGCCTCCCATCTTCTCAAAATGTGCCCTCCTGAAGTTGAGCACCCTGGTGGTTGACCTGCCCAATTCTACCCCTGCCTGGATGGAGAATCTGACCATCCAGTGATCACTGTCCCCAGAGTTTTCCCCAACCTCAACCTCCCCTACTCTGTCCCCATTTGTTAAAATGACATCTAGTGTTGCCTCCCCCCAGTAGATTCTTTAATTAGCTGGCTTAGGAGTGCATCTTGTAGGAATTCCAATGAGCCCCTGCTCTTTTCTGTTGTGGTCGATGGAATTTGCCAGTACACATTGGGTAGGTTCAGGTCTCCCACCACTAGGATTTTCCCTTTCCTGGCCTTTTCTTGTATATCCCATGTCAATTTCCAATCCACTTCCTCACCCTGATGAGGTGGTCTATAGACCACCCCTATCCTTGTTGCCCCCTTCCTTACTCCCCAACGTAATGCAAAGGAGCTCAGTGGATCCCTTCTCCTCCCTGCCCTCCAGTGCAACTTTCTCCTCCCGTACATACAGTGCTACCCCCCAATTTTTACCCTGTCTATCCCTCCTAAAAAGATTGTACCCTTGTAATTCCACCTCCCAGCTATGGCCCTCCATCCACCATGTTTCTGTTATGAAATTAGGTCCAGGTCATCCACCCCCATCACCGCCTGCAAGTCTGCCATTTTATTCCCTAGGCCCCTGGCATTGGCTAGATTTCCCATCCACCTTTATAGTACCCTTTCTTCATGCTGTCCCTTGTCTCTCACATTGAGAGAGTGCAGGCTGGGTTGTCCCCTCTAGGCTGAGGGCCCTCTACTCCCCTAGTGCCGCACTCCCCCCTGTCTAGTTTAAATTCCAGTCAACCCCCAGCCTATTGTTAATGTACCCCTGCAGTTTTGCTCTTAGTAATCTAGCACCTTCATCACTTATGTGTAGCCTGTCTCTTGCATACAGTTGTTCATCCACCCATGGATCCCCCCAGCCTCCCAGACATGTGAAGCTCTCCTTCCCACACCACTGCCTTAGCCAGAGGTTAAAATCATTTAACCCTGAGTTACCTGGCCATGCAAGCTCAATGCACTGACAGGACTTCCGAGAAGACCAGGAAGCTCACCAATCCCTTACAGCCCTCTGCTAATTCCCTGAACCTTCTGTGAACCACCTCCACCTCTTTCCCCACCAAATCATTTGTGCCTAGATGCACTATTAGGTGCAGCTTACCTCCCACTAGATTGACGGAGTCTTTTATCCTGGGGAGTGCCTTCCTATCCTCCATTCCTGGATCACAAAAAACTGACCTCTCCTCAAAAACTACTTTCCTCCTTTGCCACTGAATCCCCTTAATGATTGAATCCCCATATACAACCACTGCCCTAGTCCTTTCTTCCCTCAGGCTTGCCCCTTCTCCATTGACTTGCCCATTCACGCACCCTGCTTCCAGTGTAGGTACCTTCCTCTGCACTCTGTCCTCTCCACTTTGGCTTCCCCTGCCCCCTTTTTTTCATCCTCCCTTTCCTTGGTACTGGTTACCCTCCCTGTCTTCCTTGAACTATTCTCTCCTGAGTCCCATCTCTGGATTCCAGCTTTTGTCCCTCCTCCCCATTGCCCTACCCTTTTCCATGCTCTCCTCCCTTCTCCTTTCTCATGCTGCATATTCTCCTCTCCCCCATGTGTGCTGCCTATGCTTGTCCTCCCTCTCGCTGTCCGTACTTTCCCTTTCCCTTTTTGTACACCCCTCTCAATTCCCCTTCCCTCACTTGGCCCTCTGCTGCTCACTGCTCCCCTTCCCCTCATTCTTTCATTGTTTCTCAACCCAGTCAGAGGCCAGTACCTGTTCGACTCCACTGTATAGCTCCTGCCTAGTGCAATTTCCTCATCTCCCTCCTGTCCACAGCTGCTTTGTCCTCTTCCTACTCCGGGCCCCCCCATTCACTCTCCAGGCCCCCCAGTCCCCTTCACCCATCTTGTTTCCCCCTCCACCCTCTCAGTCCTTCTCCTTGTCCCCCCCTCCCTTCCTATCCACTCTCCTCCCTGTCCCCCATCAAAATCTCCTTCAACCTTGCTAGTTCAGCCTCCATCCTCCTTGGTTTTTGACAGATAAGGCATTCTCTTAGCTTCCACAGAGTGTTCATAAAAACAGCAGCCCCACAACCATTACAGTCAACTATTCTACCCCCCCATTTCCCTGGCTGCCTTTCATTGCTTGGTACTTAGAATTATCAGTTCCCCCCTCCAAGATGGCACTAGCTGCTGTTGCCCTGTCCCCCACCAAACCCCATCTGCTATGATCCCCACCCCTGGTCCAAGCCGGTTCCTCCCTAGCTCTCCACATTTTTCCTTCCTTGTCTTGACCTCCTTCCTGATTGACTCACAAACTGCCAATTAGCCAAAAGCCCTTTCAGACAAGATTAAGATCCTCCCTTCCTTGTATATTACACAGTCATTTGAAAACACTTTCTGAACAAGCCCTGATCTCTCCCTGTCCCCTTTTCCAATTAACACTCTGGTCAGTCAAGAGCCCTCCCAAAACAAGCATAAACTGCCTCCTCAGTAACTAGGCATCAGTCTAGAGCTCTTCCAAAATGCAAGCAGAGACTGCCCCCTCATTAGTCTAGATGACAGGCAAAAATAAATATTTCACCAAGCAGAAACTGCCCCATCAGTAGCTAGGTGGCAGGCAATCATCAATATTTCTAACAGCAGAAACTGCCCCATTTAGCAGAGCCCCATAACTATATCAAGGTGAGTGGTAGCGATAAAAATGCCCCCCTTTGTCTAGCTTTAGTGCAAGCAATCAACCCTCCTTACACCAGCCCAGTTTTTCAGTTCAAATGATCGGCCCCATCCTGCTGACTTGAGTGGTCCTATAAGCAATCAAGCCTCCTCTCCCTAGCCCAGTTCTTAGTTCAAGTGATCAGTCTTTTCCTGCTGACTTGAGTAAGTGGATCTTAATAGCAATCAATAAGGCCCTTCTTGGTATTGTCCCCACCTCTATGGGCATTTAATAGAGTCGAGGGCTGGGGTGGGTGGGAGGGACAAAATAATTTCTCCTGTTCCAATGCCACCAGTCCCCTCTCTATGGCACAGAAAGCCGCCCCTGGATTCTCCTGGGTTTTCCTGCTGATGTGGCTGAAAGTGCCACCACTGATTCCCAGTGCCCTCTCTATGGCCAAAACTGCCACCTCTGGTCCACTCCCTGTGGCCGAAAATGCCGCCACTAGTCCTCCTTCATGCAGCTGAGAGAAGCTGCTGCTGCTCTTCCTTCTGGGGCTGGGGCTGCCTTTTAAAGCCTTGATGGCTTTTGTCCTTCATGCCCCTTGCCATGATTGGTGCTCCAGCTCTCAATATTGATTGGAGCTCTTCCTTGTGCCTGGACTGTTTGCCACTCGAGACACTCTCTCTCTCCTGTTCCAATGATGCCGGTCCCCTCTCTGCAGCTGAGAAAGCTGCCACTGGATTCTCCTGGTTTCTCTTGCTGATGCAGCCAAAAGTGCCACCACTGGTTGCCGGTCCCATCTCTGCAGCCAAAACTGCCACTGCCGGTCCTCCTGTGTGTGGCCAAGAAAAGCCGCCACTGCTCTTCAAAATTGCTCCCTCACTATATATAACAGCAATCATTCCCCTGGAATGATAAGCCCAGAAGATTTAGAATTTTACACAAGTTATGGAACTTTAATAATAAATTCAAACTTTGCTATGTTGTCTTGCGCACCCCTGCCTTCTCATGTCACATTTATTTCTAAAGCTAGGGTGAACTATGACCACTAAAACTAGCTAAATGACTATAAAACATTCTTAAAATCTTTACAAATAAATATTTTGAAAAATGTTTGAAACAAGGCAAAACAAACTCATTTAGTATGGAAAAATAATTTAATTCAGACCACTGAATAGCAATTGTAAAGGCACTATAACAAATAATACTCAAGTAAAAAGAAAACTGATTCTTGTCTGAACCTTTCACCAGGTTCTGGAAGGAGAGGCAGGGATTAGGGATTGTTAAACATAGTGAGGGGCCCTTTTGGAAGAAACAACATTACTACAGTGAGTAATTTTTTTTCTTCAAACCCTAGATATCCCTCACTTAACATAGAAACATAGACCTTGATGGCAGATAAGGACTGCTTGGCCCACCCAGTTTGCCCATTTCCCTACCTGTTGGATAAGCTGCAGATCCTATTTATTTATTGAAATGTTTCACCAGGAAAGCACACTGAACAACAAGTTGCTCATCTCCCAGTGCAACCTGGGGGGACGGGGTACAGAGTGGATAAACAGTTACATTCAAGGTACTGGAGAATACAGGTTACATACAGTGAGAAAGTAGTAGGCAAATAAATGCACATTCTAGACATAAGAGGCAACAGTTACATACAGTGAAATAAAACAGTAGGCAAATTAATGGATGGCAATGTAGAGTAAGTTGGGGGAATGGGGAGTAGCACAGGTGTGAATCTATGATAGATGAGAACAAGTAGTAAGGGAACAATCTGATATAAACAGACTAGAGAAGATTAGGGAAAGGTAAGTGCATTTGCTTTAGGTGTAAATTCATGAAGTGCCAGAGGTAAAAGTATGGACTGGGAACAGGAGTGGGAGGACAGGGGGGGACCAGATACTGTGGGTACCTCCAGGATGCTGAGAACCCCGCAAGGGGGTCCAGGTGTGCCAGTGGAGGTGGAAATTCGTAAAGGGAACCAGAGTTTTGGGAGGGGTAGGTAACTAAGTGCAAGAGTGGGAAGAAAAGAGGAGGGGAAGGAGGAGAGGTAGACGATGAAAATGGGACAGCCAGGTCCAAAGGGCAAATAAAGTATTGTGAGAAAAGGCCTAGTTAGGAGGGGGAGGGGAGGGGGAAAGCAAAAGAGGGCACATCAGGATGAATGTTTACCCTGTGGGGGGGGAGTCTCTCCAGGATGCTGAAATCCCTGTAAGAGGATGGGAAAGGCTGGAAGGGATTAGGGAGGATTTAGAGGCAAGCCAAGGGGAGTGGAAAGAATATGCATATTTGCAAGGGGTTACTGGTTACTTATGTGCAGAACAGGGGTAAGAAGAGGGAAAACATAAAGAAGGAGGGGGGAGGGAGAGCCGAGTCCAGGAGGGTCCCTTCAGGATGCTGAGAACCCTGCAAGGGGGCATGGGTGGCTACAGATATTGTAGGGGAGGGAAGGTAGGTAGGAGTAAATGAGGTTATGTGGTGCAGCTAGACATATGTGGGAACGTAGCTTAGGGTGGGTCACCCCACACAAGAATTGCCTTATGTCTGTCCCATACATTCCTGAACTCCCCCACTGTTTTTGACCCCACAACCTCCTCAGGAAGGCAGTATTTACGTTATTCCAATCAATCATCCTGTGAAAAAAATACTCTGCATTGCCCCTGTTGGCCCCCTCCTCTATCTTCAAACTTAGACTCCCATCACTCGGGTGCTCTCCAACATATTACCCACAAAACATATCAAAACTACAAACAGGTATCTGCCTCTATCTCCGAAATCAAACAAAGGGGCAGAGGACACTGCAGAGCAGGACACTGCAGCACAGGTGCTAGCACAACAAAACTAACCCAAAACAGGAACCAAAACAAAAAAAAGCAAAAAGAAATCCAAAAAACTTCTGATCATAGGAGACTCCATGATTCGGGGAGTTCATACCTATCTTCAGCTAGGGGTAATGGTCAGATGTCTCCCCGGTACATCAGTATGGAGAGACAATGACCGTATTGCCTAGACTGTTCAGGAAGCAGGGGATAACATTGATGTCCTGGTACACATAGGGACTAATGATCTCGCCAGCTGGTCAGTTGTGGAGACCAAGGAACACTTGACCAGGTTGGGTGACAAACTATCATCCATTTCATCCTGCATCTCTTTCTCTGAGATCCTGCCGGTCTGGGAGAGGGGGGCAGATGGACGGAAGGTCAGAGAAGGGGAGATAGGGGAGCTAAACATGTGGCTCAAGGGCTAGTGCCAGGAAAAAGGACACAAATTTGTACGGAACTGGCAACAGTTTTGGGAGCAAAAGTTCTTTAAATTTATGGACTGCATCTGACTAAGGAGGGAGTCAGTGCATTGGGGCAGAAGTTTGATGTCTTTTCAGAATCTTTAAACTAGCAAATGGGGAGAGGGGTGCAGCACCCCATACGTTGAATGGGAAGAACACCCCTCTCCCCTCAGCTAGTGGTTAAACAGGAGTTCAGCATGTTTGCAGCTCATTTGCATCACCAGGTAAGGAAAAAGGTCCAGCTCCCAATACAACGCACAGGGGAAACGCCAGACCTCACCCAACAGCTAACACACCAAAATCTGCCCAATGGAAAATCATGTACACAAATGCTCGCAGTCTGGGAAACAAGATCCCAGACCTGCAGGCAATAATGACATAGGCTAAACTGGACATAGTAGCAATTAGTGAGACGTGGTTTACCAGTAACCACACTTGGGAGGCTTCAGTACCTGTCTATGTACTGTTCAGGAGAGACCGAGTTGCAAAAAGTGGGGGTGGAGTAGCCCTGTATGTCAATGAAAATATCAAAGCTACAGAAATTCAGAATATACATAAGGAGACAGAAGAACTGTGGGTTACCCTGGAAACAGGAAATGGAACAGCCATAAGAACTGGGGTTGTATACAGGCCCCCAGACCAGGGGGAGGACATAGACTCATTACTGTTAGAAGATATACAAAACATGACAGCTAAAGGGGAGGTTCTGATAATGGGAGACTTCAACATGCCAGATACAGATTGGTCAATACCAGCAGGAACATCTGCCAGAACTAGACACATGGTGGATTCCCTGCAGGGGGAGGGCCTCAAACAACTGGTACGACAACCCACAAGAGACAGGGCTATCCTAGATTGAGTACTGACTAACAGGAAAAGGATCACCGATCTCCAAGTAGAAGGTCACCTGGGGGCCAGTGATGATCACATGGTATGGTTCAGTTTGGCCACTACAACTAAATCATCCTATCCCAAGGCAAACATATGGGACTTCAGAGGAGCTGACTTTGGTAAGATGGCCAAAAGAGTTAATCTAGCCCTGGCAAAAAGAAATACAGGTGAGGGGGTACAGGCAAAGTGGGCACTCAATAAGAATGCAATACTTGAAGCAACATCCCATTGTGTTAGAGAGAAAAGGAAGTGCAAAAGAAGGAAACCACTTTGATTCTCAAAAACAGTAGCAGAAAAGGTCAGAGCCAAAAGGCTGGCCTTCAGAAAATATAAGGGAATGCAGTGGGATGAAGATATGGAGGCATACCAAACTTCCCTAAGGGCAGCAGGGAAGGCAGTAAGGCAGGCAAAGTCCCAAACTGAGGAAACACTAGCACAGACAGCAAAAGAAGGTGACAAGACTTTCTATAGCTACATTAGTGAAAGGAGAAAGTCCAGAGGGGGGTATTACTAAGATCAAAGGAGATAAGGGGGCATGTGAGGAGGAGGACCATGTAAAATCATCTATCCTAAACAGATACTTCTGCTCAGTATTTACTGAAGAGAAGGTAGGGCAGGGCCCACAGCTCAGCACCATGGATACAAGGGGGAGGGAGGTGAGCACTAGTCCCTTCACAAAAGAAAGGGTCCTACAAGGGCTCGATAAGCTCAGAGTGGACAAGGCAATGGGACCTAATGGCATACATCCCAGGGCACTAAAGGAGCTAGGGGTGGAACTAGCAGAGCCATTATCAGTACTTTTTAGTGAGTCTCTGAGCACAGGAGAGGTCCCAGAAGACTGGAGAAGGGCTCATGTGATCCCACTCCACAAGAGTGGTAGCAGGGAGGAGGCAGAGAACTACAGACCAGTCAGTCTTACCTCAGTAGTGGACAAGATTATGGAGGCACTCTTTAAGGAAGGGATAGTGCAACACCTGGAATCCATAGGAGCACAGGATCCAAGACAGCATGGGTTTATGAAAGGAAGGTCCTGTCAAACTAATCTCATAGATTTCTTTGACTGGGTAACTAGAGTGGTGGACCAAGGGGGAGCAGTTGATGTCGCCTACCTTGACTTCAGCAAAGCTATCGATACTGTTCCACATAGAAGATTGATTAATAAGCTGGGTAGGCTTGGGGTGGGTCAGAAGTTGGTCAACTGGGTGGCAAACTGGTTGACGGGCAGAAAACAGAGAGTGGTGGTAAACAGTATACAGTCAGAAGAGCTGCAAGTCACAAGTGGGGTACCTCAGGGATCAGTCCTGGGGCCAGTCCTCTTCAATATCTTCATCAGCAACATTGCAGATGGACTAGAGGGTAAGGTTTGTCTGTTTGCAGATGACACCAAGATCTGCAACAGAGTAGATGATCCAGATGGGGTGGGCAGAATGAGAAGAGATCTGGATAAACTAGCAAAATGGTCGGAAGAGTGGCAGCTGTGGTTTAATGCAAAGAAGTGCAAAATCATGCACATAGGGAAGAGAAACCCTGAAGCCACCTATAAGCTGGGAGGGGAGTTGTTAGCAGTCACAAGGGAAGAAAGAGACTTGGGCATCATCATCACCGATGACCTGAAATCATCCAAGCAGACCACTAAAGCAGTAGGTAAGGCTAGGGGGATGCTAGAGTGTATTAGTAGGGGTATCACAAGTCGGAAGAGGGAGGTAATAATCCTTCTTTACAAGACTCTGGTTAGGTCCCATCTGGAGTACTGCAAGCAGTACTGGAGGCCACACCTTCAGAAGGACATTAACCAAACTGAGGCAGTCCAGAGAGAGGCAACCAAAATGGTGCAGGGATTGCATCAGAAAACACATGAGGAGAGATTAACAGAGCTCAATATGTATACCCTACAGCAAAGGAGGGCGAGAGGTGATATGATCGAAATATTCAAACACCTTAAGGGCATTAACAAGGTGAAAGAGTCTAACATGTTTCACTATAAGAAAAATAGCAGGACAAGAGGACGCAGCATGAGATTAGAGGGAGGCTGATTAAGGGGTAATGTGAGGAAGTTCTTTTTCACAGAAAGGGTGGTGGATGCATGAAACGGCCTACGTCAGGAAGTGGTGGATATGAATACAGTGCAGGGCTCAAACAGGCATGGGATAGGTATAAGGGAGCAATACAGATGAGTATGAATAGATAGGCCATTGACAGAGCAAAGGCCGATGGCACATTTATGAGGTAGAAAAAGAAATGGGCAGACTGGATAGACCTTGTGGTCCTTTTCTGCCATCAACTTCTATGTTTCTATGTTATTCTTGTACATCTCTTTTTCTGAAAGATGCTACCCTCTTGGACTTTGTTGATTCCCTTGAGGTACTTGAAAGTTTCTATCATGTCCCCCCTCTCCTTCCTTTCCTTGAGGGTATAGATATTAAGCTTCTTTAGTCTCTCTTTGTATGGTTTCTGGTGCAGACCCTGCACCATTTTAGTTGCCCTCCTCTGGACTGCCTCCATCCTGTCTATGTCCTTGTGGAGATGGGGTCTCCAGAACTGCACACAGTACTCCAGATGGGATCTCAAGAACTGTCTGTACAGAGGGATAACAACTTCTTGTTTTCTACTGGTGATCCCTCTCCCTATGCATCCCAGTATCACCCCAGCCCGCCTTACTGCCTTCTCACATTGCCTGCCTACCTTTAGGTTGTCTGATATGACTAACCCCAGGTCTCTTTCCATTTTTGTTGTTGCTAGTACCCACCCCCCACCATTGTGTACTCTTCCCTGGTTTTTGTTTCCTGGTGCATTACTCTGCAATCTTTTGCATTGAAGCCAAACTGCCATACTTTTGACCATTCCTCCAACCTTGCCAAGTCCCTTCTCAGCCTTTCCACTCCCCTTTGTGTATCAACCCTGTTGCAGATATTTGTGTCATCTGCAAAGAGGCACACTTTTCTTTCCAGTCCCTCTGCAATGTCACTTATAAAGATATTAAAGAGGACCGGCCCCAATACTGAACCCTGCGGTACCCCATTAGTAATCCCCCTTTCTTTGGAGTGGACTCCGTTTACTATTACCCTCTGTGTCCTGTTGTCCAGCCAATTTTTTTACCCAGGCTACCTTCCTGGGACCCACTCCCAGGCTGGCAAACTTGTTTATTAATCTTTGTGTGGGACTGTGTCAAATGCCTTTCTAAAGTCTAGGTAGGCCATGTCCACAGCCCCTCCCTGGTGTACTACTTTGGTCACCCAGTCAAAGAAATCTATTAGATTTGTCTGACATGACCTTCCCACTGTGAATCCATGCTGCCTTCGGTCCTGTGACCCGCTGACCTCTAGGTACTCAACAATTCTTTCTTTCAGAAGTGATTCCATCATTTTCCCTACCATGGAGATGGAACTAACAAGTCTATAGTTTCTAGATGAACCAGTCAATAGCCTGGCTGCCGCATTCTGCACTAGCTGGAGGCAGCAGATATCAACCCCATGTAGCCCTAGGTAAAGGGTGTTGCAGTAGTCAAGGTGAGAGGTAATGAAGGTGTGGACCAATGCTGGAAGATCTTCGGGAGGAACCAGGTGTTTCACCCAGGCGATATTCCTCAAGTGGTAAAAAGAGGTTTTGATGACTGCCGACACCTGCGATTTCAGGGTCAGGCCGTCATCAACAATAATGTGCAGGTTCCACACCTAGTCTGAGGTAGTCAGCTGAACACTCCAGAGCCATAGTCCCGAGGGTAGACCTGCCAACAAACCTGCCTCTCGATGATCTGGGTCCACAACCAGCACCTCAGTTTTAGCCGGGTTCAAACACAGTCAGCTCGCACTCTTCCAGTCCTAGATCTCAGCTAGACAGTTGTTAAATACCGAGAGGAACACATCCTGACCGGGCACAAAGAACATGTACAGCTGAGTATTATCTGCATAGCAGTGATAACTCAAACTGTACCACCTAATAATCTCTCCCAATGGCAGCATATACACCGAAAACAACATGGGTGACAAGATGGAGCCCTGTGGCACCCCACGGGAAAGGGGCCAAGGAATAGATTTCAGACACCACTCTCTGAGTCCTACGCTCGAGAAAAGATCAAAACCATCTGAGGACCATACCAGACAGTCCATAGATGAGCTGCAGATGCTCCAACAGCACACCATGGTCTACACTGTCAAATGCAGCAGAGAGATCAAGGAGGACCAAGATGGAACAGATCTTCCGATCTCTCGCTATTAAGAGGTCATTTAGTACCCAGACAAGGGCCATCTCAGTACTATGTCTCTTCCCAAATCCTGACTGGAGAGAATCATAGACATTGTGGCTGGTCAGATGATCATCCAATCGCAACGCAACCACCTTCTCAATAACCTTACCCACAAAGGGCAGGTTAGAGACAGGTCTGTAGTTCGCCAAGCAGTCCGTGTCAAGGGAGGGCTTTTTAAGAAGGGGTCAAACAACATCCTCCTCCTCCTTCAGGGGATCAGAAAAGATCCCCCCTCTCCAATGAACTCCAGACTATCTCACCTAGGACCGGGCTGATCTCATCCATGCATCCTACCAGAAGGCGTGTAGGGCCTGGATCCAAACTACAGCTGGTTGGTCACAATGTCCGGATGACCATCACAATGTCAGTGATTGTGGGTCAGCTAAAGTCAGACCAGGCAAACTGGGGGCCTGATATCTCCTGCTGACCACCACAACTTCCATTAGAGGGTGCCAGACAGATGCCAGACCTGAATGTGGCAATCTTATCCACAAAGAACCACGCAAACTTGTCACACCATTCTTGTGACAAGGTTCCCCCAGGCTGGAGACAGATTGGACTGCACAATCTGACCACAGTCCAGAAGAGCTGAGCTGGTCAGTTCTGTGCAGCATCAATCTTCCTGAACTGGAATTCTACCTTCTTACAGGTGATTGCCGATTGATAGACCACATAATGGTCCATCAATCTAAGTCTGCCACACTCCAGGCCCGATTTCCGCCAGCTCCTCTCTAGCCTTCGCCCTACTCTCCTCAACTCCCTCAAGGTCTCATCAAACTAAGGAGACCCTGAATGGAGGGTGAGGGGGTAGACACAAACAGGCGCTATGGAATCCAGGGCCACCACTACTGCCTTATTATAGGCAAGTACTAGATCCTCTGGATCCATGCATTCACTCGGTACACTCAATAGATCCAGCACCATCATTAGACCATCTGGGGTAACACCCCTCAAAGGACAGTACTGGATCATCCTTGTAGGGGTGACCTACTGGGGGGGCCTACGAAACTGAACCCAATGGTGTGATGGTCAGACCACCCAAATGGCTCTGCCACCAAATTGGATATCTCCATCCTCAGGAGGAAAACCAAGTCCAATGAATGACCTCCAATATGGGTTGAGGAGGTAATAATCTGTATAAGTCCCAATGACCACATTAGCTGGAAGAAGTCTTGATCAAATTGCAAAAGTTCATCATTAACCCAGGCATTGAAATCCCCCAGGATCAGCCATCTGGGGGAATCCAATGCCAGGTCAACAATGAAGTCTGCGACTTCCTGCTGGAAAACTTTCCCATCTCCTGGTGGATGGTAGATTGTACATCCTACACCCTCACCCAGGATACATTCAAAGGAGTTGGTGATCCCCACTGGAACCTCCACCAGGTTCAGTTCTGATCTAAAACAGATGGCTACACCCCGTCCCTATGATCCATCCTCAGGCAGTGTATCACTGAGTATTCAGCTGGAATTGCTGAAGCCAGAACTGGACCAGCATTTCCATCCAGCCAGGTCTCAGTGATGCAAGCCAGGTCAGATGATCCCACAAGATCTGCTATTAAAGCAATCTTGTTCTTAATAGACCTGGCATTGCATAACACCAACCGAGTAGGATGAGTGACCAAGGAAGACCACATTACTTGCCTGCCAACGGCAGAGCCCTTGGGTAAGGGAGCCAAGCAGGGAGGACCCCTTTCCTGGACCCATTTCACCCCAGGGCATCTCCTTGTTCCCACTACCCCATTTCGCCCACTCCTTTCCATTCCCCCTCCAGACCCAGACCCAGCTCCCACCTTCCTCCTCCTCCTAACTACCCCCAGAGCTCACCACCACCTATACACTCCTGGGGACAGTGGGGGCCAAACAAAAGGATGGAGGTTCCTGAGTCTGGATGGGGAATACTGCCTGACCATCCCTGCACCTTCCCAGCACTTATTCTCAGCATGCATCCCCACAAATACAAATTAACCCCCGACCAAGGACACAAAACCCCTCCAAAATAAATAAATTAACTAAATAAAACCTCAGCTAGTAACAGTCAAAGCAGCGGTAATACACAGATTTATTTCTGTCCGGTAATGTTATTGTTCTGCCTAACAGAAACCAGCAAGCCATGCTATAGCTTCCCGGCCCAAATCTGAAACTGAAAAGGGGGCTCACACCACCCCCTAACCATAAAGTCTATACAGATGGATGTAGCCCTCTCACTGCCACATCACAATATCAAATAAAAGGAAGCGGCCCTCTCACTGCCTCCAAAGGATATAAAATATATAAAATGCCAATCAATCCAAACAACAGGGCAAACTCTATCGAGTCCTCACAGAGCAAGTCTGAAAACAGTTCAACCAGTCTCAAAGAGTCAGGTCCATTTATGTCCCCTCGATGGTACTTCTTCAATGGACTAAATGCCAGATCAAAACATACCCCCAGGCAGGCCCCACAGTACACCCAATTCCCCCACTGAGCCACAGGAGCTACCCGACCCCTGTCAGGCAGACCTCCGCAACTCCAGGAGCCCTTCAGAAAGGTTTGCCCCAGAAAATTCTATCTCTTCAAGAACCACGCTCTGAGGCACAGAGCTCTCAGATCTGCAAATGTTATCCTGCCTTAAGACAGTGTCAGTAAACTATCTCAGAGGCAGATTGATAGGAAGTCTGTTGGAGAGGGACAGGAGCATGGAGCACCAGGTCTGCCTGGCCCAGTCTGGAGCTATGAGAATCATTGTTGCTGTCTCACTTCTCAGTTTTATCAGCACTCTCAGTAAGAATGGGAATGGAGGGAAGGCATACAGAAACTTCCCTGACCAGTTTAGGACTTGAGCATCTTCTGGGACTGAACCCACCGCTGGGGTCTGCAACAAAAGAGTGAGAGCTGGTTGTTCTCCCAGAAAGCAAACAGATCTCTTTCTGGTGTACCCCACTATCTGAACATTGATGCCAGCACCTGCTGGTTCAGGGTCACTTTGTGATTTCCCTGGCTGATTATGCTCAGGGAGTTTGCCAGCACAGTGTATTTTCCTGGTAGGTGTACTGAGGACAAATGAACTGCCAGGGAGTAGGCTAGGTTCCAAATCTTCATAGCTTATGTGCACAACTTCAAATGTCTTGTTCCTCCCTGCTTGTTTATGTAATACATTTTTTGTGGTGCTGTTTGTTCTGATTTGGACAGACTGACCTTTGCTCTGGGAGGAAAAAGCCTGCATTGCCAGGTACAGTGCCTTGAATTCCAGGAGATTTGGATGCTCTTGAGTCTTATGTGGGCTCCAGGTGCCACTCACAGTAAGGTCCTCCAGGTGGGTGCCCTAGACTAGGTGGGAAGCATCTGCCATGAGTATAACTGTAGGGGATTGTTGGAGGAAATTAATTCCCTCTCTAAGGTTGTCTTCCTTGCGCCACTCCTGTTCCTTTAGCAAGGTTTTTGAAACAGGCACCAGTTTAGACAGAGGGTACCGCCTCTGAGACCTATGGTCCCCCCTATTATTTCTCATTTGGAACCTGGCCCTTGGTACTCCTGCAGTGGACGAGGCCACGTGCCCCAATATCAGTAGAAAATCCCTTGCAGGTCTTGGCTAACCTGCCTTAAAAGATTCTGCAGTATAAATCAGATATGCCACCCTTGCTTGAGGAAGGAATGCCTTCCCTTGTAGAGCATCTAGGTCTGCACTGTTAAAGTCCAGAACTGGAATTGGTTCTGTTTGTGACTTTTTTGAAAGTTTGTGAGGAAACCAAAGCCCTCCAATGTGTTCTGTGTCAGCAGTATAGAGGACTTTGCTTCCTGCTGTGTTTTTCCTGAGAACAGCCAGTCATCCAAGCAGAGGGGAAAAAACCCATTGCCTTCTCAAATGTGCTGGAGTGCCACCACAGGTAGGCACTTGTAAATAACTCTTGGAGCTGAGGCAAGGCAAAAGAGAAGGGCTGTGAATTGGTGGCAGTTCCCTAACCTGAGGCACTTTCTGTGACTGAGCCTGACTGGTATGTGAAAGTAGATGTCTTTCAGACCCAGTGTCCACAGTCAGTCTCCTATTTGCAGAGATATTATCACTGAGACTAGTGTTAACATTTTGAATTTTTCTTCCTTTAAGGTTCAGATATTTCAGGTCTAAAATGAGTCACCACTCCCCATTTTTCTTGTTGGTCAGGAAATCACTGGAGAAGAGTCATTTACTCCATTGCAAGACAGGTACTTTTTCCACTGCATTTGCTTGCAGCACTTTCTTTACCTCCACCTCCAATAGGATGTTTTTCTCCCGGGGTTTGAGGCTGAAAAACCTTTGGGTTCTGCAGTTTTGGAGACTTTCCGAACTGCAGGTGTAACCCCCATGCCACTTTTGGCAAGTTGTCACCCCCATTAAAATAACTAGTACCCACATATGGCATACCATTTATTTTTAGCAGAAATACTCAGATTGGTACCACCCCTAGCTTTAGAGTGTAAACCAGGCTCGTTATCTAAAGGAAAGGGGGGGTGGGGGTATAATTACCAAAATGAACCTTTGTAACTACAACCAGGTCAAGGGGAGAGGATGCTAGGCGTATGTTAGACCTAACTTCTGTATGTTAGACCTAACTTCTGAGGGGGCCCCAATAACTCCACACAGAAAGCCATGATCAGAATGTTTTGACACAAGGGAGCCCTGACTACAAAGGGCAACTAGAGTGTCAAAATAAGTCTAAAACAAATGGGCAAACTTGATGAACCTAGCGGTCTCCTTCTGCCATCAACTTTTGTGTTTCTATGTTTAATGTCCAATGCAGCAGATGGGATTGTGCAGTATGACTTTATTCACAGATGTTACTAAAGCACAAGTGGACCTCCAATGGTTGGTCATGGCAAAACAGGCACACTCTTTTTCCAGACACTCTTTGCTAGTCAGTACAGTTTTCCACAGGAACGTCTCTATCCATTTTTCCCCAAAGTGCTCGTGGCCTGGACCACATGCAGTACTTGAGCTACTTTCAAAACACATTTCCATTTTCTAAATTGGATGCTTATGGCCGGAACCACATTCTTGAGCCATTTCCAAAACACATTTCACAGTGTGAACTCGTGACCTGAGCCACATATTTAAGTTTCATCCTGGGCATTGGCCTCTACCCAGGGGACCTTTGTGTCCATCAACAAACCAGTTAACCCTGCTTTGTAAACTCCAAATGGTGTTCCTCCCACCGTTTGCCCCACCAACCATCTCTGCCATTCCTTCAGGGTTACACCAAAAGAGGCCTTCAATCCCCACTGAATTGCTAAAGACTCCAAACTCTGAACTTTTAATTAGACACTGAAGTGTATGAGGGGTCCTGACAGGTGTGATTTAGCCTTATCTTGGACACACATACCTCAGCCAACTCCCTAATAAGAACAGTTTCTGCAGCTGCTGTCACATATCTGTTGCTCCTTCCTTTAGGCATGGAAACAACCTGGAAAGCATCCTTTTTCCATGGTAGCTATGTCAGAATTTCTCACACAATGTCCTCAAAGGCAGCTGTACACACTCTAGGACCTTCAGGGGATTGCGCCTTGGATTCACTGAACTGGTAGTCCCTCTCACTCCCCCCTGGAGTGAAATCAAGGAATCCTGCTGCAAAAATTCTCCACCACTTCTCTGGCAACTGTAGACTGAATCCAAACTAGGGTGAGAAACACAGGGCTGTCTGTGACAGTGCCCCAACTGGCAGACCTCCTGCCACTCTGACTTCCAAAGGTAGACCAGCTGAATATTCTAAACTTCCCCTGAGCAGCTGACTAAAAAATGGTTATGCTGCTGCAAGAGTTCTAAATTACATAATCATTCTGACTCAGGCTAGCCCCTTAATGAGCTTCTTACCAGCTGCCTTTTCACCAGCCTATAGACTAGTACTAATGGGATTCTAGTAACCCCAGGGGACTGGGTGATTACACAGGGACAAATCTTGACCACTAATACTAGGAGCCACTTGTCTGTAGTGATCTTTGATCATTCCTGGAAGTAGTGGAGCAGTCTTCCCCCACTGGCAATGGATGGGCAACCTGGGCAAAGTTGTTAGGGGGTTTATTTCTGCTAGGGTTTAGGGGCTAAGTTGCAGCTGCATACCTAGTACCCCTTTTGCCCTGCCCCATAGTATCCTCTTTGTGGAGGGTACACATAAGAAACAAAAGCATGAGGGAAGTACCTCGTACCCCTACCTCCCCTTCCATAAGGTCTGCAGGAAGGTGAGGCCTTTTCTTTCTCAGTATTGCTCTTGTAGGTGGTTTTGTACTCTTACACCTTTTTCATGTAGGCCTCTGTATTATTACCAAATAGGGAATTTCCTCCAAAAGGAAAATCCATAGCTTTTGTCTGGGTGCCCTGGGATAGACTGATAGTTCTAAGCCAGGTGAATCTACTTAAGGACACGGCATGGGTCATAACCCTAGAGACAGTATCATTTGTGTCCACTGCCATACTGAACTGGTGTGTTGTAGCATCTATGGCTGATCTTGGAGTGTCAGTCATGTCCTGTGCTAAGTCATCAGTAGCATTTTCACTCAGAGGCAGTTCAAAGTTCCATAGTGATTTCTGGTACATAGCTGTGTAAGCCAAGTAAGCTGCCTGCCCGAGGAGCAGGGAAGCTGACATGTATGCTTTTTGGTCATACTATCCAGCTTTCTGGAATCTTTCTCAGGAGGCTAGAAGGAGAGAGGCACTTAAGCTTTATCACAGGTGGCAATCTGGACCACTTTCTCATTATCAGGGTGAAAGCAGAGGTACTTAACACCCTACTTATTCACCTGGTACTTTTTCTCAGTTTTCTTGTTAATGTCAGCAGCTGAGGTAGGTGCCGACATGGTTGCATTTGTGGCTTTTTTAAGAGATTTATGGATGAGCAGCAGCAACCACCTTGTGGGGGCTAATCCCATCATATCCATACATTCCACTTCCTCCTCCTCCTCCTCCTCCTCAGTTTTATGGGAGGAAATGTTGAGGCTATTTACCATATGCATTACAAAGGTATAGTGAGTGGTACAGTCCTCTGAAGGCCTAGGAGGAGAGTCAAATTCCTGCTCTGGAGAGCTATCTGGTTCTATGGGTTCTCCTTCCTCCTTATCTTCATAATAAATTTCAGCCTCTTCCTCCATCACCATTGGAAATGGAACCAGAGGCTGGGGAGGGGGATAGGCATATTGATGAAATTTTCCATAACTTGAAAAGCCTGGAGAAATTGCCGTGCCTTTGTCATGTCCTCTACTGAGGGAATTTTTTAAAGTTAACTGGTGGCTCCTTTCCTTTTTCAAGAGGAAGGACAGAGACATGTTTTTCATTTTTTTTTCTTGGCATGCACAGTCTCCAGTGTCTGCTCAGAGGCTATCTTATTTTTCCTGGAGTCAAGGTTCCTCCTTTCGGGTACCCTGAGTTCTGTACCATCTTTAGCAGCTTTATCTTTCTTTTTTGTCCCCTTTGACAGGAACTGCTGCTTACTAATAGGTCTGGACCCTCATCTGAGCCTTTTGGTGATGTAGAGGCAGACTGAGAAGCCATAAAGTCTTTTCTTTTGTGTTTAAGGGCAAAACTGTTTATAGAGATCACGATTCAAAAAATCATGGTCTGGACCAAGGCACCACAAACAGAGCTGTTGGCAGTCTGCCTTTGCCAGGAACTGAAAACAAATAGTACAATTTGTAAATCCTGTAGGTCCTGTCTTCTTTTTAGAGATGTCAGTCACATCAAGCACTGGAGTTCTTAAAGAGCAGGGATGGGATTCACAAAGCTTTGCCCAGAGGCAAACCGATTTGCCCAGGGCAAACTGGGCTTTGTGAATAGCTGGTATTCACAAAGCCCAGTTTGCCCCTGGCAAAGTAGTCAGGGTGGCTGTAATTCAAATGAGGGAGTGGGGACCTGCATATCCCCACAGTCCCATTCACAAAAGATTTGCTCCATGCAAGGGCTTTTGTGAAGGTCCTTGCGTGGGCATAATACCGCCAAAAAAACATAGCGGTAATCTGCACAACCCTATTGTTTGGCGGAGGTACTGAGCCCCCCCCAGTCTCCGATCGCCCACCCGAGAACAAAAGAAAATGCATGTGCCATAGTGAAGTGTAGTGTCTTACTCTGGTCCCCAATCGCTGGATCACCCACCCGTAAATTAAATACATTTTTGCCATAGTGTAGTGGTCCTTCCCCACTCCATCACCCAATTACCCACCCAGTAGGAGGAAAGGAATTCCCTCTCTAAGGTTGTATTAGACACCAATGGGCTTGTAGTGTTGACACCAATGGGCTTGTAGTGTATACGGTAAACTATCATTGACAGTTCAGTCGTCAGGCAGCCATGGAGGTGTGGGGAGGGCTGTGCTGCTTGCCAAAAGGCAGCTGTGCTGGGGTGGGTGGAGTGGTGTGGTGTGGTGTGTGCTTAATAGAGTAAGTGGGAGGTTGGGGACCACTACACCATGGAAACAGTTTTCTTTTAATAATGGGTGGGTGATCGGGCGATCGGGGTACAGGGAGGGACCACTACATTACAGCAAAGATTTTTTTATTACCGGGTGGGTGATCGGGCGATCAGGGAGGGACCACTACATCATGGAAAAGATTTGTCCTATTACTGGGTAAGTAATTGGATGATCAGGGATTTGGGGTGAGACCCTATACTATGGAAATATATTTTTTCAACTGTCAGGTCTGCGATCAGGGTGGGGAAGGGCACCACTACACTATGGGGACTGCAGCTGCGTGGGGCTTGGGCTGGTGGGGGAGGCACGCACCACACACTAATGGCATGCACATAAGCCAATAATGGGCATGCTAATGGCCACTAGCACCTTGCATGCCCTATAAGCCCATTTGCATGCCTCAGTTAATGAATAGGACTTTAGCACCTGAGCGCTATTGGCTGCGGGGTCATTTCATGGCTGGCCGTGGGGGCAGTGCTACTATGTATTCCACTGCTTTTTCTCAGTTAGCACTGCCCCACTGACCCCCTATTCCCAGTCAGATAGCCCACTGGGCTATCTGACTGTGAATAGCTCAGTTGCCCACCAGCACATCCAGGAAGTGCAGCGTAAACTTTTGCGCCCACTTTGCGCTCCCTTTGTGAATCCTGCCCCAGGTGTTTACTTCTAATAAATAAAAAACTATTTTATTTATTGTATGTTGAAGTGTTAGTGATTACCTTCTACTTTTATAATAAAATATTTGTTAATGCAGTAAAACAAATGGATTTTCACCTTTGCTTTTCACACTGATAGTAAAAAAGAATTTAGTAGAATTCTGATATTGTGATGTCAGAAACTGCCAGCCACTTAGGAGCCCAGTGTATTTCAGTGAGAAACTAAATATATTTTTCTATCTTTTCAAAAGAAATTGATACTTATTTCATCAACAAACTTTGCCTTTTACATGTTTGCACTATTCAAACAACATGAAGTCTTGCTGCATTCTGACAATTGCAGTTAGCTCCAGCACTTGAACTGCCCCGGAGAGTGAAGGGTTAAAATTCTATGCCAGGCATAGAACATTAGACTCGAGCTCAGTTCAAAACTCTGTCTGTGACACTTTGAAACCAAACCGTCAGATTCTTTACTCCGTCTCACTGAACAATCGTTCCGGAGATTTTCTCCTTCTGCTTGGTTCAAACGCAGTTAAAGTGTTGGTTTTAGTCCACTGTTCATTCCGTTTGTCGGTTCGAGACTCTGTCTGTGGTACCGTAAGTACGTAGGATAGTATTGTGGACAGTTATTGTGTGGAAATTGTAAATTTGTCTAATCGGTTCAGCTGAACCAATCCTTTAGTCAAAATCTTTCTGAAAAGTTAGTGTGTGATTACCGGTCTGTATCGGTTTTAAAAAAAAATGTGACTTGAACTTTTTTTTCCCAACACCCATAACATGGTGAGAAACCGATAGGGGAGTCTAGTCTGGTGGTTCCCAAATAAAGGGTAAGTTTGTTAGGTTGGCCATGGCTGAGAAACCCAAGAAAAAAAACAGGCCCACTGGGTTTCAACACTGCAGTGTGTGTGTGGGGAGGTCTTTGCTAAGGCCGATCCCCACACCACCTGTGTTTACTGTCTGGAGTTTGACCACCTCGATTCAGACTACCAAATTTGCAAGAATTTCCCTAAGTCTACCCTGGAAAAAAGGTTAGGTAGACTTAGGGATAAGGAGGCCGAGAAATCCACTGACCCGGAAGGCCAGCCCAGTTCGGTTCTTACCAAACCAGAAGGAGTGCCCTCTGATCAGGGCGATACTTCTTCGGGCAAGAGGAGAGCTGATCCTGAAGGATCGGTTCCTACAAAGAGAAAACACAAGGATAAATTGGCTGGTTCGGATCCAGAACTTCATGTTTCGACCACCGAAGAGATAACTAGAGCAATTCGGATTGTGGAATCGCTTCATCCAGTTCCGACCGATCCAGCACCTTCTGGCAGGGGTTCGGTTCGGTTGGTTCCCCCAGTTCAGGATTATTCTCCTGAAGATTTTTATGAGCCAGAGTTTGATGAGGAGGGGGATTTTGAAGAGGATGATTACGACGGTGAAAGTCTGGATGTTCCTGTGGAACCGGACATCTCCCCAGACAGACCTTCTGGTGTTTCCCCTCCAAGGCTTTCTGAGTCCCCGCCCCACTTTCTGTTTTACAGAAAAGTGGCTCAAACCCTCCAGCTTCCTATTGAGGAGGCTGTGGAGGATCAAGAGGAGCCTGACTTTGTAGAGATGATGGACATCCCAGAGTCTAAGAGACTGTCTATTCCCCTCCATAAGTCCTTTGGGAAACAGACACAAAAAATTCTTAGGTCTCCCAACTCTGTACCTCCTGTCGACAAGAGAATGGACAAGAGGTACACCTTGTCAGGCTCAGATACTGAGTTTATTTATCAGCAATTTAGCCATGTTGGGGTAGTGCAGGCTGCTGCCTGTGACAAGGCAAACATCCCCTTGGCTTCACACCCCCCCAGACAAAGCTTACAGGATGCTAGATGCTATGGCAAAGAAGCAGTACATGGCATCATCTTTGGGACTCAGCCAGGTACCAGAAGTCCAGGTGGGACACTCTACTGGCACTGGCTAAACAGGCTTCCCCCCAGCTAGCCAAGGAGCTGGAGGGGGTGGCTACTGATGGGACTGAGGCATCAAAGGTGCAATTTCATGCTGCTGTGAACTCCAATGATGTGTCATCAAGAGTCAAGGCTACATCTGTGACTCTTCGGAGGGTGCCTTGGCTCATATGTACTAGCCTTTCACAGGATACCCAGTCTAAGGCCATGGATTTCCCTGTGGTGGGTAATTCTCAGTTTGGGGAGCAGACGGAGAATTACATGAAGAAAATGGATGAGTACAGGACCACTTACAGGAGTGCCCAGGCCAAGGAGAGGCAGACAACTCCTCTAAGGCAGCAAGCTAGGGGCAGGGGCAGGCCTTTTCACAGGCCTTTCTACCAAGTGCAGGCCTCTTCTTCCTTTTCTCAGAGTGGGTTCTTCAGAGGGAGAGGCAGAAGGGGGATGAGCAGGGCTGCATCCACCCCTCAGCCTAAGGCTCCTGCCATGCAGATACCCTGATGTGTCAGTCCGGGTCGATTCCCTTATTCTGGTAGGAGGCAGGCTGGCTTACTTTGTCCAGGACTGAATGTCTGTTACCTCAGACAAGTGGGTCCTGGAGGTTGTAAGCCGGGGCTGGTTCTCAGTTTCAAAAAATTTCTGAAACTGAGACCCAGAGCCTTTCCACCTGCAAATACATCAGAAACCCTTGCTCTAGAGGCAGAGGTTTCCTCTCTACTGGCCTTAAGAGCCATATAGAGAGTTCCTACCCTATACAGGGGCAAAGGTCTGTACTCCAGGTACTTCCTTACCCCAAAAAAGATAGGGGAGTGGTGACCCATCCTAGATTTGAGATATCTAAACAAGCACCTGCTAAAGCCAAAATTCAAAATGGTGACTCTGGGAACAATTCTTCCTTCTCTTAGGCCAGGAGACTGGCTAGCCTCTCTGGACCTCAAGGATGCCTATTTTCACATTCCCGTCAGGTGCTCCCACAGAAAGTACCTCAGGTTTGAATTGCCCTCAGGCCATTATCAGTTCAGAACAATGCCCTTTGGCCTGACTTCAGCTCCAAGGGTGTTTACAAAATGCCTAGCAGCAGTGTTGGCCTTTTTAAGAAGGAAAAGGATTTTTATTTTTCCATACCTGGACGACTGGCTCCTTGTGGGCCAGTACCCAGACCAAGTCAAGTCAGATCTGCAGGTCACCCAGCAAGTTCTTACTTCCCTGGGGTTCCTTCTCAATCTTCCCAAGTCAGTTCTCGAGCCAGTACAGCTCCTCACTTTTATAGGAGCAGAGCTGGACACTCTCAAGGCAAGAGCTTTCCTTCCTTTGGAAAGGGCAAAAGCCATCACTCAGCTGGCCTCTTCCTTTCTCCCTCTGGTTTCTCAACCAGCAAGGCATTTTCTTCAGCTTCTGGGCCATATGGCAGCTTCCACGGCAGTGGTCCAAGGGGCCAAGTTTCAGATGAGGGACATTCAATTCCATCTGAGAACTTTTTGGTCTCAAAGGAAAGATCCTCTTACCAAGCTAGTTCCTGTTACTCAGACCCTTCTGTGGTGGCAGAACCTAAACAATCTGAGGCAAGGTGTTCCATTTGTCACTCAGACTCACTCTGTGGTTCTTACCACAGATGCTTCCCTTGGGGTGGGGGGCCTATCTGGGGGCTCTCACGGCCCATGGACTTTGGTCCCCTCAGGAATCCCTTCTCCATATCAACCTCCTGGAGCTCAGGGCAGTACTTCTTGCCGCCCTACAAGTGTTCTCTCAGTCAGTACAGAATAAGGTGGTTCAGGTCAGGATGGACAACACCACCACCATGTGGTACATCAACAAGCAGGGAGGCACTTGGTCCATGGCCTTGTGCATGAAGGCCATGAAAATATGGTCCCTGGCTTATTCCCTGCAGACCTCTCTAGTAGCAGTCCACATCCCAGGAAAGGACAATATGATAGCAGATGCATTGAACAGGATTTCCCAGGGCCATCATGAATGGTCTCTGGATCCTTTGGTGTTGAAAGTGATTTTCTCAAGGTGGAGCACTCCGGAGCTAGGTCTCTTTGCAGCCCCAGACAATCACCAACTTCCTCTGTTTTGTTGCAGACCCCCAGTCTTGGGCTCAGTCCCTCTGTATGCTCTGACTTTGAACTGGGAAGGGAAATTTGTTAATGCCTTCCTCCTTTTCCTCAACTGTTCAAAGTTCTAGTCAAGGTAAGGTCACAACCATGCAAATTGATTCTGATTGCTCCAGACTGGGCCAGGCAGCCTTAGTATCATCTGTTGCTGTCCTTAGCAGTCCATCTTCCCCTGTCTCTTCCCAGGAATCACAATCTGCTAACCTCCTCCCAAGGGAGGATTTGGTACCCCAGTCTCTGGTCACTCACTCTCAAGGCATGGCTCTTGAAGAGTTAGAGTATGCAAATTTACATCTGTCTCAAGGGGTTCTGGATATTCTCAAAGTTTCTTGCAAGTCCTCCACCAGAAAAACTTACAACTCCAAATGGAAAAGGTTCAGTATTTGGTGTTCCAAGAAGCATATATCCCCCGATACTGCTGAGTTGTCTACAGTTCTGGATTATATGGTTCATCCTAATGGTCTAGGCCTCAACCCAGCTACTCTCAAAGTTCATTTGTCAGCTATTTATGCTTTCCTTTCAGTGGGGAAGTCTTCCTCTCTGTCATCTCACCCTGTATTCTGTAAATTTTTCAAAGGATTGCTTCATACCAATCCCCCTTTTAGGGATCCTGCTCCTGCCTGGAATTTGAATATTTGCAATGCTCAGCTTATGCAACCCCCCTTTGAGCCTATGTCCTCAGCAGAGCTCAAGTACTTGACTTGTAAAACTGTGTTTTTGGTTGCTGTTACTTCTGCCAGGCGTATCAGTGAATTGCAAGCCCTGTCAGTGGAATCTGACTTCATTTCATTCCATAGAGATAAGGTGGTCCTTAGAACCAATAGAAGGTTCTTACCTAAAGTGGTTTCTGATTTCCACTTAAACCAATCTATGTCTCTTCCTGTGTTCTTCACTGATCACACCTCCTCAGGGGAACAGAGACTACACAGTTTAGATGTTAAAAGGGCCCTTAGTTACTACATAGAATGTACAAAGGGTCACAGGTTTGACTCCCTCTAGTTGTTCCTCACTTATGGGGAAGTAAGTAAGGGAAAACCTACCACCAAGAGAACCATTGCCAGGTGGATTGTGTCCTGTATCCAATTCTGCTAGGAAAAACTGCACCCTCAGGCCTGAGGGCTCATTCCACTAGAGGTACAGCTGCTTCTCTGGCTGCAGCCAGGGATATTCCTTTGTTAGAAATTTGCTAAGCAGCCACCTGGAAAACAGTTCATACCTTCACCAAGCATTACTCTCTGGATATCCAGGCTAGGAGTGACACTAGGTTTGGCACAGCAGTGCTTCAGAGCCTATTCCCAAAGTAGGTTCTGTCCCTCCTCCTTGGAGGTACTGCTTGGTAGTCTGCAATTGTCAGAATACAGCAAAACTTCATGTTGTTTGAAGAAAAAATTACTCACCTTAGTAACTGTGTTTCTTCTAATGGAGTCTTGCTGTATTCTGACCTCCCTCCCTGCCTCCTCTCTCAGAACCTGTTTTGGGAAGTAGGTAGGCAGGTGCAGTGTTGCACCCCAGGGGTGTCTTTAGCCCATTCCTGTTGTGTTGGGTGCTTTGTGTTTGTTTAGTTAAGAGTTTTTAGTTCTTATTGCTTGGTTTTTGGTCTTTGGGTTTCCTGACTTGAGTCTTTTGAGAATCTAAAGTCTTGTTGCCAGTTAGCTAGTAGGAATTTTACAATTTCCACATTATATAGTCAGTGAGTTTTAGCTCATAAGAATCTGACGGTTTGGTTTCAAAGTGACACAGACAGAGTTTTCAACCGAGCTCGAGCCTAATGTTCTGTGCCTGGCATAGAATTTTAATCCTTCACTCTCTGGGGCAGTTCAAGTGCTGGAGCTAACTGCAATTGTCAGAATACAGCAAGACTCCATTAGAAGAAACACAATTACTAAGGTGAATAATTTTTTCTTGTGCTCTATTTATATGATTTTATGTTTTTTAAAAACATAATTAGCTTCTCTTTTCTTCTTTCCAAGTAAAATCTGGCTATGAAGAAAATGTCACTGCTAAGTTACAACAAAAGATCACATTATCAAAAATCACATATTTCTGTTAAATATATAATATTTTGGTGGCAGGAAGTGTTATCTCTCCATAAAAATCTGAAAACAGATTTGCAGATTCCCACTGAAATACACTGGCAGTCTTGCCAGTAAAGAGTTTCTGACATCATAATACAAGGATTCTATTGGATTCTTTTTTCACTAGCAGTTGGCAAAATACAAATAAAATGATGAAAAATTAAATAAAGAAACAAATAAAAGCAAACTGAATGGTTGCAGAGGCATCTAAAAGCCCCACACCTTCATCTTTAAGATATACACCCTTACTAAGCACTTGTTCTTTAAGAGACATTTCAGGTCCCAATCTAAAAAGACAATTAAACAGTAAGCCCAAATAATGCTAAAAAATGTCTTATTAGTAAAAAATGCAGTTTGGTTCCTGAAATGAGAACCGCAATTTGAAAAGTTACCTCAAAGGAGGTTTGATAAGTGAAATACAACAAACAGTTCTCTTGGTTCCCAGCAACTGGAACTGAGCACAATTTTGATTAAAATCGCGAAAGTAGTTACACAAAAAACACTTTTTAATTTTTATTTTTTTAATGTTATATCGCGGTTTCCTAAAAGCAGGAACCAGACCGCAAAAAGGCCTTCTCTGGTTCCTGGAAACTGATCGGTAATCAAAGAATCACCAAAGAAACTCAGAAATACAAATAAATAACACCCTAATGCAGAGTCAGTGGTGTCATGCCCATAGGGCCTGAGGGGCATGTGCCCCCCCAAATATTGTTGTGAAGGCTATTAAAAAAAAAATGTATTTAGTATTTTATATTTTTATTGTCCTGTGTGCCCCAAAAAAGGTGCTTTTTCAAAGACTTTTTGGTGGTGGCCGGGGGATGGGGGTTCCGATCCTAATCGATTGGTGTGTGTGTAAAGACTGACTGAGAGCTGCCGGTGGTTTTAAAAAAATGACTTGCTCCCGCTGGGCTGGTGACTGGCTTTGGGGCTGAGCTGAGCCCTTGTAAAAACAGAGAGAGAGAGAGAGAGAGAGAGAGAGACCGTCACAACAGACAGTTGGTTGGTGGTAGCTGACAGCAGCCAATCACAGCTAAGGCACAAAGAAATTGCTCACGTGGCAAATTCATTGTCGTTCATCATCGTTGGTCAACTGAGCACCATTCTCTGATCTGACAGTCATTTGAGTAGAGAGGAATCATCAGTCAGCATTGAGAGAGTGCGGTCAGTTAGTGTGTACCTCCAGATCAGAAAAGACCGAAGTTCCTCCTGAGTCCTGGCTGTTTCCTAATAGAAAAATAGTCAGAACCACAGGGGAAGGAACTTGGAAGCAAGGTGAGGAAGCAGTTTTTTAAATGTAACCAAGCACTGCCAAATGCCACGCCATGCCAACCCATCTCCCACCTCCCTATATCAGAACAGAGGTACTCACCATAACACTTTCCTAAGTCCAGGATCTCTCACAAAAAATATTCTGCCTTGCTTATTTGTTTTTACTCTTTCCTGATTTGTTATTCTATTTGAAAGGAGGTTATTATATTGACTGTCAATATAATCTCCTTTCAAATAGAATAATAAAATAATTGACTTTATAGTTATTGTGGCCCTCCTACCCCTGTCGACGAGTATTTAGCAATCTCGTTTCTCCTTCTAGTTTAATATTTTAGCCATGTGGCTAGTACAGCAAGCAATTCCACCACTAACCCAAATTCTGGAGTGGAACTTGACAGAATCCATACTCCTGTCTTGAGATAGTACTGTGAATTTTACCTACTTCCATATGTGTGTGTTTTTTTTTTTGCTATATGATACAGTTAACAACTGTGCTGGGTGAAATGAGTTAAAAGAGGGACACGTAAAGGCGCTGTACCTTTTAGTTTGAAATATCATGGAATAATTTCGCTAGAACAGAACTAACTACTCAGTATGAATGCATATTATTTTCAATGTTGTGCTCAAAATTAAAAAAAAAACACAAGCTTTTATATAATTCATGCAGCAAGTGTGATCAGGTGATTTTCCTTTTTTTTTATTTTGCTGAAAGTACTGGGCACACTTGTTGAGGTATCAACATTTTTTAATGTGCTTTATCATCAGAGGTGTAAGCTGTAGTTACAGCTGCTATCCGTGTTTGTTGGCCTGATAGGATAAGTGCAGGATGCTCAAGCTGTTTTTACATTTTTTTTAACTGTCATTTAGTAGGTGGAGCATTCAGTACTATATTCTACACGTATTAATAGATCTAGACTGGCTCCACAGTCATAACCTCATTACCTCTAGTGTTAGCTTTATTGTGGATTCATACATCAATTCACTGGTGATATCTGAATCTTGAGGATGAAACTTTCAGGGTCTGACTGAGAATATGTGTGACGCATGTGGCTCTACTATAATTTATTATGTCATTACTTATGCATCTAGGAATTAGTCTGGTTTTGTTGTGTATTTAAAGTGGCTGCATTCTATTACTATTGTCTGAGGAAGATAACTGTAAACCATCTTTACTAGGGCTAGCCTTGATTTAGTGCAAGAGTTACAAATAGATCTGTTAGAATTTGATTGTAGAACACTACCTGTAACATACAAAAAATGAAAAAGAAAATTACCTTAGTAAATAAACATGATGTTCTATTACAGTATGAATCAACGTTTACCTCAGTGTTTATAAGTGCTTACAAATACTGTGCCACAACTACTGTAAATCCTAACTATAAAAAATAATACTCTGCAGTATGCATTAATCTGTACAAGTACATCAAACCACAACACGAACTTCTTTTTAAGTGCAACTTTTAGTATCGGACAGTTGTCCAATTGCTTGATCGTGCTTAATGTTCACTGAGTGATGAAAAGCTTTTTCTATTCCAATTCCATCCTAATTGACCAATCGCTCCTACCAGGATTTGAACCCGAGATCATATACAGTTGAGAATGACCAACTCAAGATTGAAGTTTCCAGTACAGTTTTCTCTTGCAAAACATAGACATGTAATATTTTAAACAAAATAAAAGAAACCAGCTAGTGTAAACTGTTCTTTTTTGACATCCTGTGGAGTGGAGTAGTTAACCAGTGAGGGTGGTGGTGGCATTTTAAGAAAATAAATTTGATGAATTTGTGTGAATCCATCTTGCTAACTCGATGTTCAATTTCATAACGGGCTGGTTCATTAGTACAAACTTATCTGGCATGACTTAGAAAGCACACTACCAAAGGGTATAGTACATGTATAGTACAGATTGAATAAAAGTGTGTGTTTTTTTTATTTTGAGCTCACATTGAAAAACAATGTACATTTATTCTAAGTAGTTCTAGCAATGTTACTCCATATAATTTCAAACTAAGATATACAGTTCCGACAACTGGATGTTTACAATCCGCTTTCTTTCATAGTATTTGTCCTGCTGGCATCCCCTCATATGTGATAGGTTCACTCCAGGTAATAGGGGCTCGGGGCTGACCTGTCACTTACACAGATCAATTTTCTGCTGTTACTATGGGACCTATTTTAAATGGACCGTTACTGTTCCGAGGTTGCTGGGTGTGAAGTAAACCTTTACAGTTTAAGCACAGTCGAGAATGGAGAAATAGCAGATTGGTAGAATAACAATATAATGGTGATGGGGTGCGGTGAGAATGCTTGCTAATGCTAACCTCCTATACATTAAAATAGTGAGAGATGATCGATGTGAAATCTGAATGCAGGGCTCCAAAATTAGCATTTTTCCGGTAACTCCAGGGCAGTTATCATTTGTTATCTTATAGAGTACTTTTTTTCCTATGGAAACTGAATTGCCTGGGTCGCTTGCAAAAATCAATGCAAGTCTATGGGAACCATTTTCCTGTAGAGTGCTCAATTTTCCTGTAAAGCACAGAAATGGTTGTAGATCTGTGAGTTGTGTTTATGTATTACTTACTATAGGGTGAAGCAGACCTGAAATATTATGATGGGGATGGGGGGGATGCGGAGGGAGGGAGGGAGATTATTCAAGGATAGGAGAAGGCAAAGGCCTGCAGGTCTGAGTTGTTACCTGGAGTAATACTATATAATAATAATAATAATACATTTATTTATAAAGCACCTTTCATTTTTCAAGGTGCTGTACAAGTTAAAACAGTACAGGTCAAAAAAGCTAATAAAATGAGAAACTCATCTCTTCTAGTTAGTAGCCCAGGCAGATAGAGCAGTACCACTGCTGCTCATGCTTCCATGCTATGCATGGGAATTGGGATTTGTGTGCCAGCCCAGGTCCTTGTGCATTGGATGGCCCAGGGTCATATCTCTCTTTCCTGGGTAGGTAAGCAGTGTTGTGTTGTTCCTGAAGTAGTTTGTGACTGATCTGCCAAGTTTGGTCTCTGACATGTGAGCAAAGGTTGGACTGATGCACTTGTGCCATGAGGGAACGTGCCACCCTGATGGCTTCTAAAGATAAAGAAAAAGGAAAGGATGATCAGGTGATGGCTTTTGCTCTTTGCCAGGGTCCTCATCACAGGCTGTCGCTCACTGCTTGTGTCCTCCACCCAACTGGAGTCAGTCCTCGTAGGGTATCCATCTTGGGGGTGAGTAATGAGTGCATGTTGGGTGAGAAGGCTTATGAGACTGTACTGGTGAACATGATAGGGGTCATCTTCACTGTGTAAAAATGGGTATTAAAAATCGCAAATCTGCTTCAAACACTTGTTGATTAAATAGTCATATCTGGGTAAGGTACTTCTGCTTTGAAATGGCCTCATAGCATCCTTCATAACCATTGTATTCCAAAGCACTTCTTAAGCCAAGAACAGTTCTGCATTTATTAACTATTCACAGTGAGGTGAGGTGAAATGGAGGGATGTTAAAAAAATCTCAAGATGGTTAAACTTGGGGGCTCAGAGAGTTTAAGGCCCTCTACACACTAGAACTTTTAAACTGTGACTGGAGTTGTATACTGTGAACTTTTTATTGTTAAAATCTACCCTTCCCATGGCTGAACCTGGGAATGAGCTAATGTTCAGTCACTGTGCTTTTTCCAAAGCACAGAATTTTACATAAATAAAAAAAGCACAACAACAGATAACATGTCATTATTATTCAAATATACCATTTCTAGCTGACTATAATGAAATAAAAATTGAAATGGTGAATTCCTATCATTTAGAAGTTAATGGATCAGCTACAAGTGGACTAAGTAGTTATGTGATTATATATGATAAAACTGAATTTGGGCATTTTGCAAGTCTTTAATGATAAAAGATTTGCAAAATGCCTAGGTTCTGACTAATTCTTAAAAATATTTATACAAAAGGTAACACTGTAAGTAGAATGAACAAAGGAAAAAAAAATTGATCATTTCTCTAACCTATATCAGTATTATAACAATAATAATTTTATTTGTACAGCACCTTTCTATTTCCAAGGCACCTTAGAGCTTAAAACAATTTAAAACAAACATTAAAATCCATAATTTTAAACACAAATAAAAAATCACATTCAGAATTCAGTTCAGTTTTCTACAAAGGCCTTTTGCCAAAGAAAAGTTTTTAATTCTCTCTTTAATTCCTCCACTGAGGTGCACTCCTGTAACCAATGGGGTAGAGAATTCCAAAGGGTGGGCACAGAACGAGAAAAAGCTCTAGAGCCAGATGATTTAAGGTTCACCCTTGGAATCTCTAGCAATCCCTCGTTGGCTGAGCAGAGCGATCGACCAGGGGAGTAGGAAACCAGATGTTCTTTCAGATAGGCCACTTATGTCACTTAGCTTGTTGGGGAACAGCTTTCTGGACTGCTAAGTCACCAAAATGCATCATTTGACTTCAATTTTTCAAAATTTTCACAGGGGAGCATGCCCCTGGACCCCCTAGAGAGGTCTAGATTTTGTGCCCCTCCACAATTTCTGACTGCATGACGCCCCTGCACAGAGTATTGAGAAATAAAAATAAAATACTTAAACACTTACAGGAATTAAATCAATAAACTGTAAACTGGTCAGAAGTGTGTAGAAGACTTTGGGACAACTGCTTTCTTCAGCAGAGAAATAAATCTGATGTTAGAAGGCTGGGTGAGCATAACCACATAGCAGAGTTTGACTTTCATTCTGAGGTTCCATCATTAGCATAAAATTCTTAATCTCTGAGGCTACTCATTACAGGGGAATGGTCACTGTTGTTAAACATTAAGTGATGGATTCCAGGGGTTTGAAAAACAGTTTTTCCCCTTCCTCAATCCCTCTGCGATACATACGTCCGTGTCTGCTTTTCCATCCCTGACTGCCTTCATGGCCTCCCTCATCTTTATTTGGTATTCATGTCATTCCTCATCCCTCTGCTTTTCTTTGTATCTGTTTCCATGAACTCTGTTTTTGCTCCTGGGGACTGCTGGGGATGTACCCCACATCTATCTGTGCTTGGGTTTCACCCCCCCATGTTGCCTCTACTAGAACCATACCTTTCTCTCACCTGGAAGACCATGGCTTTCCCCTCACAGTGGGGCCCCCCCCCCCGCAGATGGAATGGGAATGGAGGACCGAGATGCTAATCTGAGGAAGATGAGACAATTCACCCACAAATACATGGCATGCTCCCAGCATCAGTCAGACAATGGGTGGCTGAAGTGGAGTGTGGAGGGATGTGCTGCTCAACATCCGTCGACCACAGCACCAATCTGAGGGGATGGGAGGCTTGTCGGTGCCTTGGGGGGGCACTAACCAATGATAAGTGGGCTGAGAGGGCTGGGATCAGGGGCAGGGGGGACATCTGTGACTTACTGGACAGGGGCCACCAGGCCAGGGCTCTGGTTAGAGGGAGAGTTCACTGACTTACAGGACCAGGGCCAGGGATGTGATTTGGGGGGAGGACATCACTGCATATGGGAATGGGACCAGGGATCTGATGTGGGGGGGACATCACTGCATATGAGAATGGGGCCAGGTATCTGTATTCACGTGGATGGGGCATGTAATACATTGAGTAGTGGCACAGATGGGGCCAGTAGGCAGTGCCAACAATATTGTCAGGGTCACTGAGACCAACACTGTGGTTGATGCCTTGGTTGACCCCATAACAGACAGCCCAGGGACAGATTGCATCACTACCTGTGCCACACAGGTGATGGCATAAGCTGCCCAATCCAAGAAGAAAACATGGAGACCCACACTGTCACCTGTTCCAGACAGACACCGGGTGGTGCCAGGCTGGAAGCAATGATTAGCTGACACCATGGTCAACGGTAGCATCACCGGTGCCAGCATGTGGATCCCTGTAGAAGGGCTAACATAATCCTGACTGAAGTTGTTGTTGTAGCACTGATTCTGACATTGTCACTGGCATGGAATGCTGCTGGACCCTGGGCCACCTTTTTTGAATGGCCCCAGTGTCCATCACAGATGATCTGGCATCATCCTCCAAGCACTTCATCACTGCTAGGTGAGAGTGGGAGTTCCAGTACCAGTTGTACCAAGAAGACAACTGTGGCCTCAAGCCAGATTGTAATTTGCTCAACCTCTTAACCATCTTCTCTTTCGAATAGTGCCTCCCATAGCCATCCAACAACAACTATTGGGAGCAAGTGATCAATCAGAGAAAGACTTTTTACCTGACATGTCCGAGGGAGCTGAGATGGATCCCTCACCAGTGGATGGTAGACCTTCCTTTTCTCTCATTTTTTTTTTAAATGTAGACTAGCAACTTCTCCCTTTCTTGTATCATTCTTTCCATGAACTTCTGGTAGTCAGAACATTATTTCACATTGTGGTCTGGCTCCAGACACTTGATTCAGAAACTGCCTTTCTCCATTCTGGAAGTGGCCTTCTTACATTTTCAATGCCAAAGAGGTGGAGACTGCTTTGGCAGTGGCATCGATAACATGTAACCATGGTATTAAATTAATCTGAAGAAAAAGCTTCACCACCAGTGGAGGCCAGTGGACAATGCTGAAGAAGTAAACTAAGACAAAAAACATAAAAAGAGGCAAAACCTTTCCCAAAAGAAAGTGTTCAGAGTTCCCTCAGTATCCAATGTTATCTAGATGGTAGGTAAAATAAAAATACTGTGGCTGAGGGGTTCCCATGTCATATAAGTGTCATCTGTGAATGATATCACACATCGGCTGCTCTACCATGATGTGGCAGCTCCATACTTTCGAAGTTGTCCTGTGGGGTCATGATCCAAAGATCTTTAGTTCAAAGTGTGTGGTTTTAAGGAGGAGATATCCTCAAAGAGGATCAGCTCTTCATTTATTTTTTCAGTTTTAAGCCCATCTGTGAGCTTTCTCCCACATATTTGTTTGAACTGATCTAAACTGGCAGCACTTGCCACATAGTGACATCATTTTTCTGTAGATAGTAGACATGTAGTTCTCAGCAGTTATGTCCACTGTGCCACAGGAGCAAATTATGATCCCTGACTACAAGTTGCAGGCTTCTTTTGTATGGTTTAAAGTGAGAGAAAGAGACACGTAACCTATTATAGGCTGCAATGCCACATTAAGGCTGGGTTCTTGGCTAGTACTACTTTCAGTAAAGGACATAAGGAACACCATTTATAAAAGGCCTTTGTCTCCAGGTTCATGGCTTCCTGTCAGACTACCTCATCAAGGGATGCAAGCTACTTGCAAGTGTGAAAGGGAACTGGAAGAAAAGTCCAGAAGCTGCCACCATGGTGTAGAGGGTGGTGGTCCTCACCCAGCTGGGACTGGCAGTTTCACTGCAGTTTTTAGCCTTATTTGCCCTGGAGCAGAAATGGATCTCTAGGGGGACCAGCTATTTTCTGAAGCACTCTGACTCATTTGGTACAGCGACCTACTGGATATTTCTTGTTATGACCTCTGCAGCCACTGAAACAATGTCTCTCTCCTTACTGACAAAGCATTAGATCAGCCAAGTATGCAACGTATGTGTAGTCCATGGGTGTGGAGGGCATCTAATCAACTGACACAGACTCTGGGATTTGGGTCTGAGGTAATGTACTTTAAAATGCCTAACTCCCATTAATTCAACAGAATTCATCCTGTGGATGATGCAGAACCTGAGTGAAAAGTACCATAAATATGTTTGTGCAAGACCACCTATGCAGTACATCACATGAGGTAGGATACGTAAGAAATAAGACATGATGGGGTGTGCATTAGACAGTTCTAATACAGGGTCAGGGTGTAGTAAGGCACGAGTCTGAAAGCTGAGTGCCTTCAGCCCCTGGCTGTGTATTAGAACGGTCTAATGCACATCCCTGGAGTGTCTTATTGCACTTACAAAATGGGCCTGTATATTTTACATGGATGTAAAATTTAAATAAACAAATTTAAATACTAAAAAAAATTCAGTTTTAAATGTGTTTTAATGTAAAATAATTCCTCCACCTGCATTAGACTGAGCTGGTTATCTTTTTGATATTAGGATGTTTGTCCTACTGTGACCACCATATCTCAGTTTAAACTGGTTGTCATGGCTACTCCCCCCCCCCCACACACACACACAGAAAAGTGAAAGATTTACTTTTTACTTCACATTCCTGTATTTTATGTTACACATTTTTTTTAATAAAATGGGGTTGGGGGAGGTGCAAGCAGTGGTCAGCAAGGTGCGATGCTGACATGCTTTACATAACATTAGTGAGCGAGTGAAAGAGCAGCTGAGTGGCTGGAAAGAAAGATGTGATCTAGTGAAGGAGCCAGAAGCAGGAGTACAGTTTATTGTGCTATAGGGCATAAAAAAACTCCATTTTCAGAAAGCAAAACTCATCATGTAAGATGAGAGAGAAGTACATATTGGGTGGTGCGGATAAGCTGGCAATCAAGCAAGTAGGGTGTGTAGGAAGAAAGCCATGGAGCTCTGATTGAAGCCATGAGTGCAGTACTTTTCTTTATTTTTTTATATAGAAGTTATGAGTTTACAAGATGAGTTTCATGAGAACAAGTCTCGTTTACAGAATGTCCCAAGTCAATACGATAACAAGCATGACAAAGTTAATAAGCACACGTAGTAACATATAAACACTTAAAAACTATCTGGTTACTATCACAACGGGTAACTTAAAATGTATTGCTCATGAAACACAGTTACAAATGGATTGTTCCTGTAAAACTTTTTCTTGAGGTTGTGTTTAAAAATGTATAGTGTCCGGGAATTTCGTAACTCAGGTGGGAGTTTGTTCCAACAAAGAGGGACATCGAAAGAAAAACAATTTCTTCCATAATGAGGTTGATATCTGGGAAAAAGTAGACCTCGGTTGGGAACTTCTCTTAAACTATGACTATGAGTAGAAGCTACTAGTCTAGAAATGGAGCTAGTAAAACAGCTGTTCCATATAAAAAGCAACAGTTCAGCATGGACATAAGTCTTACCAGTCCTAGACTGAATTCATTTAAGTTGAGCATTTAAAAAAAAAAATTCAGTTTGGTTGTCAGTATAGAAGCAGAGCAGCAGAGTGGGTAAGCGAGTATGTGGAGAGAGTATGGGGCCAGATTGTGGTGTGCAAAATAAAACAAAAGCTATATCAATACAATATGAGAAGCACAGTTAAATTTTATTACAAACATCAGTAGGAAAGTAGGAATATTGTGCAAGACAGTGTCTAAATTTGTATCTGAACATGATGACTTTTGAAAAAAATGGCAACCGTTTAAATTCTCCCCCCCCCCCCAAAAAAAATAGAAAGTTCTAAAATGATACTCTTGGTGTGCTGTGTCTAGGCTGGCAGCACTTGTTTTTAGCCATGCATTAGACACTTCTAATGCACGGCTGGCAATCAATCAGGATAAAGGATTTTCCCTTCCCATTTTATAATAATGTTCAGGTTACAGGCCAGGCATTTGACTGTCAGACTGTCATTCACAAGTTACCATCATTAAAAAGGGACTGAACATTAATGGCTTTGCTCAAATAATATTTGCTATGGACACTGTGATATTCAAGACTATGACTTGAGGAGCAACTCTGCAAAATTCATACTGGCACTCAAGTCATTGTAACTGTTTTCCATCAAAGATCTGATACCTCACTGTGACTGGTGTGTGACTTACAGTGTTATCTGAACTGAATTGTCAGGGTTTCTAGAGAATGCTATGCTGCTTAATAAATGCTGAGACTGACATTATGTTTTCACCTGACAAGAATAGTTGTTAACTTTGCTCTGCAAATTCTGGCATCCTGCTGTTTTAGTGAGAAAATTCGCATCACCATGAAGCTATAAAAAGCAAGTAAAAGGTTATACACCCCCAAAGGGTCCCTTGACACATTGAGCCCCTACCTTCCACTATATGATCAAAAGGACCCATTTGTATAATTGAACACCCTAGTCCAGAAGTACCTTTGTGTAACCGAGGGTCATCAGGGGATTACAGATAACTCAGAGAAAAAAGGGAAAAACATGTATGTATTTACAGGCTGCAGCACCAGTACTGGTACAGTGCAAGGAGCAAGGAAGCTCCATTAGTGAAAGAGCATTATGGGTTTCTTGTACTGGGCAAAAAGGGGTGGGCAGCAGATTTGTCTGCTGACACAGGCTATAATCATCATGGACATTAGTCTGCTGGCATGCTGTAGGTATGGGAGGTACCCGAACACTGTTGTTGTATATAACTACCAGATCATCAGGGAAGAATAAAAAATAAACTGGAAACTAGGAAAATCAGAGAGGAAAAAAGGAAGGAGGTATAATGGGGATGCAAAGGGAGCAGGTTATGAACTTTAGGGCAGGTTTTCAAATTCCATTTCTGGGTGTACTGATGGAGTGAACTAGCCTTTATCTGTGAACTTGTGTGGATTTTGATGAAAATCTGCACACAAAAACCTTTAAATAGCCAGCCATTATCCGCAACGCATGGTGCAGGGAAGGCAGCCATTATCCGCAATGCATGGTGTAGAGGAAGCAGCCATTAACCACAATGCATGGTGTAGGGGAGGCAGCCATTAGCCACAATGCATGGTGTAGGAGAAGGTTGGATTTTGCCCCAGTGCTCCCACAAAAAGGTTTTTTTCAGGAGCACAGTTGGATGGACTTATTTGGCTGCTTCATACCTCTCAACTGTACCACATTACGAGGAACGTTCCTCATTTTACTTCACAAAATCTCCCTGTTCCACATTGTAAGGACTTGTCCCACATTCAGTGTTAACATTTTAAACCAAAAATCGATAGTAAATGATGCAAAAATATATTATTCAATTAATAACAGACTTTCTGAAAATAAATGCAAACACGTTAACAGTGTTCTGAGCTTCTTAGATAAAAATTAGATTAAGTGTTCCACATTTTGTTCATTTGTTCCACATTTTGAGAGGCAATGTTCCACATTTGGGGGACAAAAGATTGAGAGGTATGGGCTGCTTGTTCAAGAGACACAGCACTTATGCAAAATGCTTACAAATAATATACCCACTATGAGTGGGAGGCAATTAAATGGGCCTTTGGCCTACTTTTTGTCTAAACTATCCAAGTAATCCAAGCACTAACAAAACGATTCTGCTCCAAATCCTTTACAGTGCATGTGTGACAACCTTATTCCACGTGCACAGTAAAGGATTTGGAGGAGAAGTGCTTTGCTAGTGTTATTTTAACAGTTTATTTATAAGGTCCCTATGCAGACTGTATTATCACTCTGGAATGCTTGCGCTCCACTGTTATCTTCACGTTAAGGACATTGCAGCCATTTTAAGCACCTGCTGAAGTGCGATGTTTGACTAGCAAGCAGGGATTTGTTTACATTCATCAGAGCATTTAAACATTACCAAATGGATTAATTTTTTTTTTCAGACAAATGGAGCATATCATTAAGCAGGTAAGCCTCTAACTTACACTTTTGGTTTTGCTTACTCAGTAACCCTGTTTATATTCCCTTTAAACAGAGTGTGAATTAGAGTGTGTCTTTATGTGTGTTTCATTAGATTGTGTCCTTATGTCTCATTGTAGCTACCCTTTATCAGTCAGCTCTTGATACTGTGAAGAAAATGTCTGACTTGAACATTTATTCTAAGATGGTCCGTATAAGGGTGGACTAACAGCAGTGAACTGGAACAGAACTGGACTGGGCACCCAGGGAGAAGTATTGCATTACATATTGCATCCCAGCATGGTGAAGAAAAGACTGCAGCAGCAACCCTTCACTGTGGGACATGAAGCCTGCTCTCCCACAAAGAGGAAGGGGCGTGGGAAGCACAGCAACACACACACCTGTGTGGGCAAAGCCAAAGAATGGGCAATGCACAGTTTGGGGGAGGTGGGTGCATCAAGGAATGTCCACCACACAACACAGGATAAGCTTATGATGGGTACAGAGGAGAGAAACACCCTCTATACTGTCTTGAGGATGGCTAGTCACACTTGGGTCCTGCATCGGGAGCCCTCCTCCCAACCAGATACTGAGCCTTCGAGGGTTGGGGGATTCTCGGCGTTGAATACACTGCCACAAAGACAAGCCATGGAGGACTGCAGAGGTTAGATAAGTGGCATCAGAAGCGAGTGGTTGCCAGCCTAATGAGGTGACTGGTACGAGACGCAAGAAACTGAGCATTGAAAAATAGTTGTTTCTGTAGCAACTGTTGCAGTTCTAAACAAATGCTGAACATTAAGTTGCTAAAACAAACTTGCCATCACACTTTCATTTATTCAGAATCCATGGAACTAAAGAGGCAAACTAGCTTACTGATGGTCACATCAAAACAGAGCTTTTTTATCACCATGTGGCCTCTCTTAGTTTCATTTAGTCCACCGGCTCTATGATACGAAAAAGGGATAATGAAACACTTATACAAAAAACAGACATCCCTCTGCGTGACTCCAGCCTCTTTCTGTCTGAACTGTTACTGCATGATGCATCTTGACTAACTCGAGGAGGTGTCAAATGGTGGAATGAGTGACGTGGGGGAGCCAAATGATAGGATGCTCAGTCCACCTCTGCTAGCCCCCTCTCATGAAGCAAACCCAGATCGGCAGTGTGCTGCATGGGCATCTATTGTTTGGTGTCACAGAGCTAGCACAACATTGTGGAGCAAAACACTCCTTTGGCCCTTCCACAAGCTCCTGGCTGCCTCTCTAGAGCCAAAACCTTTAGCCCCAGGTACCCACCACTGATTCCCTTCTTCATGTCCCCAACTTACCCCTTTAGAGAGTGCCACTCAACCATCTGGCTACTTGGGTGTCCCAATTGGATAGGGCAAGTGTGGCAGTGCCATCCTATTGTGCCCCTCCCTTTCCCTTAATTATTCCGCACTGGAGGAAATGTGAACACTCCAAGATTCCAAAGTAGAATATTGAGCATGATTAAAAATGAAGCATCCCAAGAGCTGGAAATTGGGCCAAATGTTGTGTCCTTAGAGCAACAAATGCCTTGTGCAGGAGTGAAACATAAAAAGGTCATTGAACAAATCTTTAAACTCACTTTTCTTTTCTTTCTGAAAAGTACTGAAGTCTGATGCACAGTTTCTAGAATTAAAAGGAGGTTTAGCAGTCACTGTCCAGCAAGATGAGAGGCTGGTGAAATCTGTCAACCTGGCAGAACTCCCACTGGCACAAACAGTGTTTAAGTGGCTGTTAATCAAGCAGGAAGTAACATAAAAGGATGCACAGTAGAGATAGACAAAGTAATGACTCAGTCCAAACAAATACAGTATATACAACAAAGTTCCATCAATATCAAAGGGAGGCAGTATAGCGCAGTGGTTTAAGGCTCTGAGCTGCAAATCTGGTGACATCCAGCAGACCAGACCTGGGTTTGAATCCCACAACTTACACTTGCATACTGTGTAGCCCTGAGCAAGTCACTTAACTTCCCTGTGCTCCCAGGTCACACCTGTAAAAAAAACTTTCAGCTTAGTGTGCTACTCCTGGTTAAACAACTAAATTAAAAAAAATATATAAAAAAAATATATATCCGAAAAGTAACTATCCATCACCAGAGAGGATGCCACACAAACCCCAGGGAGTATGCAGTGCTCTTCCCGGTGATGGAACGCTAAGCTTAGCTTACAAATGAAACTTTCCTGCATGCATTTTTGGCACTGAGCCATTACTCTCAATGTGCCATTTCAGCACGGTTTACACTGCTGACTTTTCAGCGCATTAACCCGTGCGCTCTAGTTGATGTGCTGCAAAGTTGGGTGTGTGGATACATTTCAGAGCACCACAAGTGTGGCTCTGACCCATTTTCTGCACCGACTCAGTTGTCAGTACCTGTATCAGATCGAGCACAGCAACCAGCATTGCGGACACTTTGCTGAGCTTGCTCCACTTCTTTCCTGTGTCTCCTGGCATCCTCCTGGGCATTCACAACCCCTCCTCAGAGTGACCTTTGTGTCCTTCCTAAGGCTCATTTACATGGCATTGGCCATAGATTGGTTTGGCCATGCTTTCTGAAAGACTGTGGATCAGCATTCAGACCGCATTGCCAGGGGAGCACTGCATATGCTGCCAAGAAGTTCCAGTGATTTGAAGAGGGTTCCAGCTGGGAAGTGGGCTTGGGTGTGGTTTTGGCTCCCCTAGTTTGCGACCAGAAGATCAGGGATGGGTCATCCGACCCAAGTTCAGCTGAACTTTTCTTCTGGCACTGTAAACAAATATGAACTCAGGGAAGTGGTTCTTTTAGTAACTTGAGGGCTAAAATTGGAAGAAAATAGGGATTCAGAGTTGAGCCCTGACACTGGACATCCACTTATGCATATATGCATGCCCAATGTCATGACTCGACTGTGAACCCATGTTTTCTTCCAATTTTAGCCTCAGTTTACAATAAAAACCACTTCCTCCCAAGTTCAGCTTTGGGAGCCCACTCGAGAGGGAGCAATATTAGACTTGATTCTCTCAAATGGAGATGGAGAGAGGATCACAGATGTAGAAGTGGGTAGCCATCTGGGAACTAGCGACCATAGAACAGTATAGTTCACAATAAACACAGCAATAGAGTCAAGCCATACAAAGACAAAAGTACTGGACTTTAGGAGGGCTGACTTTGCCAAAATGGGTGAGTGCCTAAGGAATGCACTAGCAAATGGGTAGGAAGGAGGGGTGGAATAACAATGGGGAATAATAAAAACTGCCATCACAGAGGTAACGAGCCTTTGTGTGAAGCAAATAAACAAAACAAGACGATGTAAGAAACCACTATGGTTCTCAAAGGAAGTGGCAGTGAAGGTTCAAGAGAAAAAGAAAGCATTCAGGAAGTACAAGGGATCGCAGAAGGAGCAGAACAGAGAACTGTATCAGTTAAAGCGAAAGGAGGCTGGAAAGGCAGTCAGAACAGCAAAGGCCCAAACCGAGGAAAAGATAGCCAACTCAGTTAAGAAGTGGGATAAAACCTTTTATAGGTATATCAGGGAGCAAAGGAAGACCAAGGGAGGGATAGTGAGGCCTAGTAAAGGGAGGAGGGTGGGCAGAGGGAGACTGTGAAAAGGCAGAGATACTAAACAAATATTTTTGCTCAGTATTTACAAATGAAGAGGGAGGTACATAAAACAAACGGTAGTAACACTCTGGATACAGAAGTTGATACCAGCCCATTTACAGAAGAAAGGGTTATGAAAGAACTCTTAAAACTGAAGGTGGACAAAGCAATGGGGCCTGATGGATTCATCCCAAATTCTAAAGAGCTAAGGGTAGAACTAGTGACACCACTGACTACCCTTTTAACAAATCATGGGAGGATGGGGTGGTACCTGAGGACTGGAGGAGGGCAGATGTGATTCCCTTCACAAAAGTGGGAGCAAGGCAGAAGCAGGAAACTACAGACCTGTTAGTTTAACCTGTGATAGGGAAAATGTTGGAATCACTTCTGAAGGAAATAATTGTCGAGTATCTAGAGGCCAGAGGGGCACAGGACCCTAGGCAGCATGGATTCTGGCGGGAAGGTCATGCCAGACAAATCTGATAGATTTCTTTGACTGGGTGACCAAAGTAGTAGATCAGGGAGGGGCTGTGGACATGGCCTACCTAGACTTTAGCAAGGTATTTGACACAGTCCCACACAAAAGATTAATATACAAGTTAGCCAGCCTGGGAGTGGGTCCCAAGATGACAGCCTGGGTAAAGAATTGGCTGGAGAATAGGACACAGAGAGTAATAGTAAATGGAGTCCACTCAGAAGAAAGGAGGTTACTAGTGGGGTACCGCGGGGTTCAGTATGGACGGTCCTCTTCAATGTCTTTATAGCGACATTGCAGAGGGACTGGAAGGAAAAGTATGTCTCTTTGCAGATGACACTAAGATCTGCAACAGAGCTGATGCACAGGGTGGGAGGAAAGGATGAGAAGGGACTTGGCAAGGTTAGAGGAATGGTCAAATGTATGGCAGCTTAGATTCAATGCTAAGAAGTGCAGGTAATGCACCTGGAAACAAAACCCAGGGGAAGAGTACAAATGGGGGTGAGATATAACAACAAAAATGGAAAGGGACCTGGGGTAGTCATATCAGATGACCTAAGGTGGGCAAGCAATGTGAGGGCAGCAAGGAGGGCTGGGGGTTACTGGGATGCATAGGGAGAGGCATCACCAGTAGAAAACAGGAGTTATTATCCCTCTGTACAGACAGCTGGTGAGACCCCATCTGAGTACTGTGTGCAGTTCTGGAGACCAATCTCCACAAAGACATAGACAGGATGGGAGCTGTCCAGAGGAGGCAACTAAAATGGTGCAGGGTCTGCCCAGAAGACATATGAAGAGAGACTTAAGGAGCTTAATATGTATAGCCTCGAGGAAAGGAGGAGAGGGGGACATGATAGAAACTTTCAAGTACCTCAAGGGAATCAACAAAGTCCAAGAGGGTAGCATCTTTCAAAAAAAGAGGTGTGCAAGAACAAGGGGGCACAATTTGAAGATAGAGGGGAGCAGCTCAGAGGTAATTTAAGGAAGTATTTTTTCACAGAGAGGGTTGTGGATGCATGGAGCGGCCTTCGGAGGAGGTTGTGGAGTCAAAATCAGTGGTGGAATTCAAGCATGCATGGGACAGTCATAAGGCAATTCTGGGGGGATGGGGGTAAGAAGAAGTAGGCTGCTGGTTAACTAGGATCTGCAGCTTATCCAGTAGGTAGTGAAATGGGCATACTGGGTGGGCCAAGCGGTCCTTATCTGCCGTCAAATTCTATGTTTCTATGTTACAGTGCCAGGAAAAAGGTTTAGCTGAACTTGGGTCAGAAAAAATAATGTAAATGCTGCTATGACAACCGGAGGGCAGGCTGGGAAGAAAAGCCTGTCACAAAGTTATGGGTGGTATGGGCAGTTCACACAGCAAAGTAAAATGCCCACACCTCTTCATGATCCCAGGAAAAGAGGGATCACGGCCACAATGAAATGGAACCGAAATGGCCAAACTGCGACATTCAGACGTGCACAGAGGCAACTATCTTGCTGTTGTGCACCTCCAAGAATGCCGCAGAATTGGCCATCTGAATGAGGCTCTAGTCTCATGAGGATAAAGCAGAGGTTTGGAACCTATACTTTCTGGAAACCAAATGGGGTACCACTGCAGTGTACTGTTTTGTGTTTTATAGTATGCAATACCATACAAAGATGAATAGAGAGAGGGGCACATACATTTTCTTGCTCTGTGTTGTTACAGAAATTGAATGGTTGCTTTACTAAATACAATATTTCAGCAATTCCTTTAAGATAACAGCCAGATTTATATATTGCTGGAATTTTAAATAAACATAAATACTGCACAACCCAATCATTACAGTGATGTTACCAGTGACCAAGGGTATTTTTTCTCAGAATTTATATATGATTACTGAACCTGTTTAACCCTGGCTCATTTTTTACAGTATACGCTTCCTGGACTATGACCTCCTGGGACTAATTGCAGTTTACTGCACCCTAGGCTTTTGGATGCACTGCCCTATGCTCTAGCCAGGACACCTTGTCAAATCTTCTTGTTATTCACATAATGAGAAATATGATCTGCGGCCTTCTGGCACATTTTAAATAATACACTAGTATTCAGGAACAATTGTTTAAGGCTGCAGATGCCTACCTAGTCATTAGTACATCATATTTGCCATCAGTAATTCCCATTCTCATCATGGCGCAACAACTGCAAGCTACTGTATCACTAACCCTGCTAGTATTGATTAGACAGAACAAAACTGAGAAATTAACACTTTACGCAGTTGGCTTTTATTATTTCACTACACAGATGCTGCCAGTTTAAACAGATAGGATTAGACAAGAACAATACCACATATCCGCACCCATCTGCAACAGCTGGCTATTTGCTCCTGTTTCTAGCCCCTAATTATTGTAAACCCTTGTCCATGTACAACAATTTTTCCTTGCACTCGTCACTTTGAAATACTGAAATGTTGATTGTACTTTAGTGTATGACTCTAAAACGTCCCTGCTAGTGAATGTACCATTACATCTCCTACTTTGATTGTCATGCTCTGTATTGTCTCAGTTACTGCCATGCATTTTATTGTTCTATATCGATCATGATCTGTATTGCTAAAGTGACTGTTTATGCACTGTATTGTCCATTGGTTTGTTGTACTCTCCCTGGTTGTGCTTGAAAATAGGCAAATGTTTGTCTAGCTCACCATACCTGGTAAATAAAAAATAAACATACACTGGAAATAAAACTCACTTAGTCTAGACATGCAGTAAATGAAAAATTGGAGATCTAAGTAGCTGAAACACCCCTTTTAAATAACCCCATAATCAGTTACAGAAGAATAAACTTCTGACACGCTGAAATAACTGGATCAATATTAATTAGTTTAAAAGATTGATCCACAGTCTGTAGGGTGTGTTACAGATGAATGAGGCTGTTAGTCATATACAAAACGTTTGTAACCTCTAAAATTACACCATGGATTTCTTCTGACAAGTACATTTGAGCTACTGTATCTGTTGACAAGGCTTAATATTTGCCACATGCTAATAACAGCATATCAGTTGCATGCATCTGATGGGACCACCTCATATGAAAGCTAAATCTATCTCGGATAGATATTACCCAATTAAAAACATTTATGTTTCTGAACTTCATTTCCATATAGCAATCTTAAAAGCAAACATGTACTTAAAAGTGTGAACAGATAAATTGCACACCAGGAATGCAGTATGCTGGAGCTTCACAGATGCTCCAGGAACAGATGCAGGGCAGATCGAGGGGGCAGACAGGCAGGAGACAGGGTGGAGGCAGTTTCTGGGAACTCTGCATGCATGGTGGAGATGCTCTACATTTGCACTCAAGAGAGACCCCGCCAATCAGGAGGGGAGAATGAGCTGTTAAAACATTTAATAAAAGGGGCCTTATACCTGTGTCCCTGTGTTAAATGCAAACAGAACAGCATGTCGGGGGTCCCCATGACTGGGAATCATCCTCCTTCAGCAGCACTATCTGAATTAGATTGACAGCCACAACAGGGGGGAGCTGGTACAGGCGGAGGCATCAAAACATGGAAAGCCATGCGTACAAATGCCCAGAGCCTGGAAAACAAGATCCCAGAGCTAGCAACCTTGGTGGTGGAGGAAGGCCTAGACATTATCACAGTCACTGAAACAGACAGGAAACCATGACTGGGATGTTACCATAACAGGGTACACAATCTCCAGGAGAGACAAGGAGGGCAAAAGGGGGGGGGGGAGTGGCTATATACATCAGAGAGGGGATTAAGGCAACATAATTAGGGGGAAGACAGGAAAGGGAAGAGGTACTATGTGTCACATTAGAGATGGGAAATGGCAATGCCATCATAGAAACATAGAAACATAGAATTTGATGGCAGATAAGGACCACTTGGCCCACCCAGTCTGCCCATTTTCCTACCTAATGGATAAGCTGCAGATCCTAGCTAACCAACAGCCTACTTCTTCCTACCTCCACCCACTAGAATTGCCCTATGACTGTCTCATGCATTCTTGAAATTCACCATTTTTCTTGACTCCAAAACCTCCTCAGGAAGGCTGTTCCATGCATCCACAACCCTCTCTGTGAAAAAATACTTCCTCACATTACATCTCAGCCTCCCCCCCCCAAATCTTCAAATTGTGCCGCCTTGTTCTTGCACACCTCTTTTTCTGAAAGATGTTACCCTCTTGGACTTTGTTGATTCCCTTGAGGTACTTGAAAGTTTCTATCATGTCTCCCGTCTTCCTCCTTCCCTCGAGGTGATACATATTAAGCTCCTTAAGTCTCTTTTCATATGTCTTCTGGTGCAGACCCTGCACCATTTTAGTTGCCCTCCTCTGGACAGCCTCCATCCTGTATATGTCTTTGCAGAGATTGGGTCTCCAGAACTGCACACAGTACTCCAGATGGGGTCTCCCCAGTTGTCTGTACAGAGGGATAACAACTTCCTGCTTTCTACTGGTGATGCCTCTCCCTATGCATCCCAGTATCCCCCCAGTCCTCCTTACTGCCCTCTCACATTGCGTGCCCACCTTTAGGTCATCTGATATGACTACCCCCAGGTCACTTTCCATTTTTGTTGTTGTTAGTATCTCACCCCCCATTGTGTACTCTTCCCCTGGGTTTTTGTTTCCCAGGTGCATTACTTTGCACTTCTTAGCATTTAATCCAAGCTGCCATACATTTGACCATTCCTCCAGCCTTGCCAACTCCCTCCTCATCCTTTCCACCCTACCTTGTGTATCAACTCAGTTGCAGATCTTTGTGTCGTCTGCAAAGAGACATACTTTTCCTTCCGGTCCCTCTGCAATGTCGCTTATAAAGACATTAAAGAGGACCGGTCCTAGTACTGAACCCTGTGGTACCCCACTAGTAACCCCCTTTCTTCAGAGTGGACTCCGTTTACTGTTACCCTCTGTGTCCTGTTCTCCAGCCAATTCTTTACCCAGGCTACCATCTTGGGACCCACTTCCAGGCTGGCCAACTTGCATATTAATGTTTTGTGTGGGACTGTGTCAAATGAAATGCTAAAGTCTAGGTAGGCCATGTCCACAGCCCCTCCTTGATCTACTACTTTGGTCATCCAGTCAAAGAAATCTATTAGATTCGTCTGACATGACCTTCCCTCCATGAACCCATGCTGTCTTGGGTCCTGTGCCCCTCTGGCCTCTAGGTACTCAACAGTTCTTTCCTTCAGAAGTGATTCCATCATTTTCCCAATCACTGAGGTTAAACTAATAGGTCTGTAGTTTCCTGCTTCTGCCTTGCTTCCACTTTTGTGAAATGGAATAACATCTGCCCCCCTCCAGTCCTCAGGTACCACCCCATCCTCCCATGATTTGTTAAAGAGGGTAGTTAGTGGTGTCACTAGTTCTACCCTTAGTTCTTTTAGAATTCTGGGATGAATCCCATCAGGCCCTATTGCTTTGTCCACCTTCAGTTTTAAGAGTTCTTCCAGAATCCTTTCTTCTGTGAATGGGCTGGTATCAACCCCTGTATCTAGAGTGTTTCTATTGTTTGGTTTATGTACCTCCCCCTCTTCATCTGTGAATGCTGAGCAAAAATATTTGTTTAGTATCTCTGCCTTTTCACAGTCACACTCTGTCCACCCCCCTTCCCCTTTATTAAGCCTCACTATCCTTCCCTTGGTCGTCCTTCGCTCCCTGATGTACCTATAAAAGGTTTTATCCCCTTTCTTAACTGAGTTGGCTATCTTTTCCTCGGTTTGGGTCTTTGCTGTTCTTACTGCCTGCCCTGCTTCCTTTTACTCTAGTTGATACAATTCTCTGTCCTGCTCCTTCTGTGATTCCTTGTACTTCTTGAACGCTTTCCTTTTCTCCCTAACCTTCCCTACCACCTCCTTTGAGAACCATAGTGGTTTCTTACATCATTTTGTTTTGTTTATTTGCTTCACACAAAGGCCTGTTGCCTCTGTGATGGCAGTTTTGATTATTCCCCATTGTTCTTCCACCCCTCCTTCCTGCCCATTTGCTAGTGCATTCCTTAGGTACTCACCCATTTTGGCAAAGTCAGCTCTCCTGAAGTCCAGTACCTTTGTCTTTGTATGGCTTGACACTACTGCTGTGTTTATTGTGAACCATACTGTTCGATGGTCATTAGTTCCCAGATGGCTACCCACTTCTAAATTTGTGATCCTCTCGCCATCTCCATTTGAAAGTACCAGGTCTTAGATTGCTCCCTCTCAAGTGAGTTCCAATACTAGTTGTCTAAGGCATGCCCCCTGTAGGGCATCTAGAATGATCCCTCTCTTAGAAGTGGCTGCTGCAAATGCACTTCAGTTAACATCAGGCATATTCAGATCCCCATCAGCAATATCTCCCCTTTTTCTGCCATTCTAAGAATACTTTCTATCATTTCCTTGTCCATGTCCTCCCCCGAGATGGGGGTCTGTATACAACCCCTGTGTGGATTGTAATGCCATTGCCTGTCTCCAAATTGACCCACAGTGCTTCCTCTCCTCCCTGTTTACCCTTTTGTACTGTTGCTTTGGTTCCTTACTTATGTAGAGAGCTACTCCTCCTCCTCCTCTTTTACCCTCCCTGTCCCTCCTGTAGATAATGTATCCTGGTATGCTTACATCCCAGTCATGGTTCTGTGTGTACCATGTTTCTGTGACTGCCACAATATCCAGATGTTCCTCTTCCATCAAGGCCACTAATTCAGGAAGCTTGTTACCCAGACTATGGGCATTAGTACTCATTGCTCTCCATTTTTTGATGGCTTTACTTCTTGTAGCACCATCCCTGTCCTCATTTGTTTGCTTTCTCCATTTACGTCTATTCTGCTCCCTACTGACTTTTCTACCTTGGTCTTTACCTCATTTAGTACCCTGTTTTGTAGGGGGAGGCTGGGAATTCCCTGCTGCTTATCAGTGCCTCCCCCTTGACTAGTTTAAAAGCTTGCCAATGAAGCATTTAAACCAATCACCCAGAAGACTTGTTCCCTTCCTGGAGAGATGCAGACCATCCTGCCAGTATAGGCTGGTATCCCTCCAGGTGGAACCCCATTCCCCAATGAAACCAAACCCCTGTGCTCTGCACCATTTTTTCAATCATCCATTGAATTGAATGGTGTGAAGTGTCCTCACCTCATCCTTGCCATAGACAGGCAGCACCTCTGAGAAGGACACTGTGTGTGCTACTTGCCTTAGGCCCCTCCCCAACTCCACAAACTCCTCCTGCACTGCTCTAATCTCATGTTGAGTCAAGTCATTCATCCCTAGGTGGACAATGGCATCCAGCTCAGTCTCACATGCAGCTGTTCTCGTGATCCTGAGGATGTGCTTCCTGTCCCTCCAAGCCATTGCACCAGGCAGGCACCTTACTTAAGTTTTCCCTGCTCCCCCCAGTTCTGTCCCCCTAATGATTGAGTCCTGAGTCCCCCACCAGGAGCTGCTTCCTTTCCCTGTGGTGTCCTCTGCCTCTTTTCTTTTTTGAAATTCAACATCTTTATTAATTTATAATATTACAAAGAATGTATGGCTCAATTTATAATATTACAAAGAACGTATGGCCTCTGCCTCCTTTCTGTGGGGTTCCCTTGCGACAGTTGTCCGCAACCTCCTTAGTCTCCTCTGTGGATACATCCATAGGGGAACTATGCTCCATCAGAATGGTGTATGGATTGTGGAGTGGCACAACTGACTGGGTGTGCCTCTGTTCCACCACCCTCACCCTCCCTGAGCCAACTGTGGTCCAACTGCTGTGCTTTCTTTGCAATCTCTGAGGTAGTGGTGGTGGCCGTGGTGCTCCTTGGGTGGGGGAGGTTCACTTACTACTGTCCAGTGTGGCCTGAAGATGGGCAATCTCCTTCCTCAGGGCAGAGAGTTGCCTGCGAATAGGGCAGCATCTCGGCCTCCAGAAAGACTCCCGGAAGACTGCTGCCCCACAGCCAGTACATTGCACTACTCCCCACATGTCTGTCTACCTTCCTGTTTATCCTGTATAAGGATTTAGGTTTTTTTGTATGTTTTTCAATGATAGGTTTGTTATATATAAATTTATATATATTATATAATGTGTGTGCTTATATTGTCAGTGCAGTGTGCTAGAAAGGATATGACAGTGATATGCACCTAGCCCGCTTGCGGAAATTATGTCAGAACCCCTGGTATAAAGGAAATGGTATCAGGGGTGGGTGGGGTGAGGAGAAGGGGGAGTTTGGGCCCAAACTGTATCCTCATGAAACAATCAGCTAAAAACTCTGACCCACCACTATGATGAGTGTTGACCTTCCTGTCAGCAAGATGACCTACACAACAATTTAACAGAGAAAATACCCTGCTAATCAAACAAAGAAAAAAACAAACAGCTGAGTCAGACACAGGCAAACCTCCCCAGCCCCAATACAGCCTGGTAATTTGTGCTCTGAAAGCAATCAGCCCCAAAACAAGTCAGCTGTGCACAAGGACAGACACAGTAAACAGTGTTTCAATCCCTCTGGGTTTAAACTCCCAATCTCCAAAGCAGTATTGCAAGACCCTTCACTGAAAAGAATAATAATTGTAAAAAGTAAAGTAAGGTACACCTCCCTTTGCTGTGAGCAAGACTGTCTTTCTTGCAGATTCTAAGTTCAGTATTTCAGCTTTCAGCTAGAGGTAGCTTCCAGCTGAAGAATATTAGCTTTTCTGGGCTGGAGTTGTCAACAGGGTATTAGTGGAAACCATACACAAAATGACAGAGAAAGGGGAGGTGTTGCTCATTGGGGATCCTAAACATGCCAGATGTTAACTGGAACACATATGCAGCAGCCACTACCAGGAGCAGAGGCATCTTGGATGCCCTGGAAGGAGTGTGCCTCAGACAGTTGGTGAAGGAGCCCATATGGGAGGGAGCAATACTAGACCTGGTTTTCACTAATGGTGACAGAATAACGGATCTATCAGTGGGAAGGCAGTCAGGCATGCAAAAGTGCAAATTGAAGAAAGGATAGCAAAATCAGTAAAAAAAAAAAAGGTGACAAAACCTTCTTTAGATATATCAGGGAAAGGAAAAAGACCAATGGAGGAATTGTGAGGTTGAATAAGGGGAGACCTAGAAAAAGCAGAAATTCTTAATAAATTCTTCTGCTCAGTATTTACAAATGAAGGGGAAGGGGAGGGACCAAAATTAGGGGGTAGAAATATACACGGGGGGGCAGTGGACACCAGCCCATTCACAGGCATGCGGTCAAAATGTAGCATGGCAGAATGCCGTGCATCTTCATCGTGTTACACAATTTCTTCTTACCTTTTGTTCTGTGGGGGGGGGGCTCTGCCCCCCCACACCCCCATTATGGGGGGCTGCACCCTGGACCCCCCAGTAAAGATTCTAACTCCAGGGGGGTCCAACTCAGACAGTGCACAGGTCCGGGTTTCGCCATTATGCCGTACGCTATTAAGTGTATGATATTATGACCCTGTACGCCATTCACAGAGGAGAGAGTCCTAAAGGAACTCTTGAAACTAAAAGTGAAAAAGGCAATGTAACCAGATGGGATGCATCCCAGAATACTGAAAGAACTCAGGGGAGGTACTAGGGGCACCACTGATAGCCCTATTTAACAAACCACTAGAGGAGGGAGTGGCACCAAAGGACTGGAGGAGGGAGAATGTGGTACCACTACACAAAAGTGGGAGCAGGGTGGAGGCTGGAAATTACAGGCCAGTCATCTTGACCTCAGTGGTGGAAAAATCATGGAATCCATGTTAAAGGAAAGGACTGTGGCATACCTGGAAGCTAGTGGAGCACAAGACACAAGGCAACATGGATTCACAGCAGGAAGATCTTTTCAAACAAATCTGATAGATTTCTTTAACTGGGTAACCAGGATGGTGGATCAGGGAGGGGCAGTGGACATGGCCTACCTAGACTTTATCAAGGCATTTGACACCATCTCACACAGGAGGCTAGTAAAGAAGTTGCGCAGTCTGGGAGTAGGTGCCAAGGTGGCACACTGGGTCTGAAATTGACTGAGCAACAGGACACTGAGGATGGTGGTAAATGGAGTTCAATCCCAAGAGAGGGGGGTGACAAGTGGGGTACCACAGGACTCAGTTCTGGGGCTGGTCCTCTTCAATGTCTTTATTAGTGACATTGTGGAGGGGCTGGAAGGGAAAGTAAGCCTCTTTGTGGATGACACCAAGATTTCCAATAGGGTAGACACTCCAGGCAGGGTGGAAAAAAATGAGAAAAGACCTAGGCAAATTGAAGGAGTGGTCAAGGGTGTGGCAGCTTAAATTCAATACAAAAAAGTGTAAAGTCATGCACTTGGGCAACAGGAATCCTGGAGAGGAATACAAAATGGGTGGGGGGATACTAACAACAACAAAACTGGAAAGGAACCTGGGGTGAACATAACAGATGACCTGAAGGTGACCAAGCAAAGTGAAATGGTGGTGGGGAGGGCAGGAGGGATGCTGGGGTGCATAGGGAGGGACATCACCAGTAGAAAATAAGGGGTGGTGATGCCACTATACAGACAATTGGTCAGGCCACATCTGGAATGCTGTGTTCAGTTCTGATGACCGCATCTCTGGAAGGATGTTGACAGAATGGAGGTAGCCCAGAGAAGGACAACACAAATGGTGAAAGGAATGCACCAGAAAACATATGAGGAAAGACTGAAAGGCCTCAATATGTATACCCTGGAGGAAAGGAGGGAGAGGAGGATATGATACAGATATTCAAGTACCTCAGGAGAATGAATAAGGTCCAAGACAGCAGCATCTTTCAAAAAAAAGAGATGTGCAAGAACAAGGGGTCACAATATGAGGCTGGGGGGGGGGAGACTAAGGGGTAATGTGAGGAAATATTTTTTCACAGAAAGAGTGGTGGATGCATGGAACAGCCTTCCAGTGGAGGTCATAGAGGATAAAATGATTGGTCAGTTCAAGAATTCATGGGATAGACAGAAGACAACTCTAGTGACAGGAAAGAGAAGGTAAGCTGCTGATCATTTTTGATCTGGAGTTTAAATAGGTAGGGAAATGGGCAGACTAGGTGGGCCAGGCAGTCCTTATCTGCCGGCAAAATCTATATTTCTTCACCGGCCCGGTGACACTGAGGGCTGAGGCACTGGACACCTTACCTTGCTTCATGCTGGTGACCCGGTTCGAGAACGAGCCTGGGTTGTCGGAGAGCCAGCACGGGTCAGGAAGGAGGGAACAGTATTGAGCAGCTGAAAGGCAGCTCTCCTTTCCTGGGGGAGGACTCTGTCACCCGTCGTAGTTCCACTGCCCCAGATGGAGGTCCACAGGCAGTGCAGGTGGCAAACCGTGGGAGGGTGTCCTGGTACCGCGGCATGCGAGTGCATCCACACGTGCATGGCCAGGACAGAGCCAGGAGAAAACAGGGGTAAAATCGGGGAGAGATATAAATAAAATAAAAAAAACTATGTTTCTATGTTAAACAAAAAGCGATGACAAAAAAATACACAACAAATAAGCACCAGTCATAAAACTATATCACTACGTGTGAGACAAGCAATGAAGAAAACGTGGGCTGATTTTCAGCTGAAGTACAATGGGGATTAGTTCCCCTACACACTCCAGGTCAGAAATAGTCATACCGACAGTAGCAATGGATAATAAGTAGTATAATTAGGACCTTTGTCAGTAGACAGTGCGAGGTTATATTGCCATTGTATCACTCAGTGGGCAGACCTCATCTTGAGTATTATGGTCAGTCTTGGTCTCCTGATCAGAGGGGAGATGTGAACAGAGTGGAAAGACTGCAGAGAAGGATGACAAGGAAGGCTTGAGGATTGCAATAAAAGAATTAGGATAGACTAAAAGAGCTCAGTCTGTTCCCACTAAAGACCAGGAGACTTAGAGATGACCTAATATTGGTATACAAGGCAACAATTTCACCTGACCTACTGAAGTGTCTACACCCAAAGAGAAGGCGAATAAACTTACTTACCCAAAATCACAACCGTCAATTATCAGGAGAGGATGTTAAAGTAAACCTAAGGAAGTCATTCTTTAGTCAAAGGGGTTGTAATCCTATGGAGCAAGTTACCTGAATAAATAATATCCAGCCCAAATTTAGTTACCTTTAAAATAGACTTGATAAACATCTTAAAAGTAATGGGATTTAAGGTTATATCCACTGTTAGTGGGCAGACAGACTTGAAGGGCTTTCTGGCCTACCGCTGTCTGTTTTTTCCTTTGTTCCTCAATGTGGTGACACAGGCAGCAGACAAAGGTCACGTTCTTGATATCCTACACCTGAACCTTAGCAAGGCCTTGTTTCTGTACTGCACAGAAGGTTGGCAAAAAGGCTAGGGGACCTAGGGTTAGGAGAAGGCATAATCCGATGGGTTGGGACCTGGCTAGGGTAGAGGATCCAGAGGTTGATGGTAAATCTGCAGCACTCAGGGGAGAGGGAAGTCACTAGACGTGTACTACAGGGATCAGTCTTGGGTCCAGTCCTATTCTGCAAACTAGGTGAAGGATACAAGGCAAGATCAGTCTGTCTACAGATGACACTAAGTTGTGTGGGAGGGTCGACACAGAGGATGGTGTCAGTGACATGAAGATACTTAGAGACTCAACTTCCAGTGACATTACTCTGGGGATGACTGTCTTTGCCTAGTTCTCCAGAGCTAGAGCTCGTTTAACCCCTCCATTTCTATTGAAATGTTTTACAAAGTTTGTTTCAGCACAGCATGAGGGAGTTATTCAAGATGATGAAGTCACACCCGGAAGCAGAAGATGGCGACTGATTTGATGATGGGGCCTCTGCCAGTGAAGTGCCCCAGATATTCAGCAAAGGTGCCCCTCAAGCTGCAAAGTACCTAATAAGAAGGGCAAAAAAATTGCACAATATTATGCAGAAGTTGAAAGATTATCATAGTGGAATTAGACTTTCTGCACAAGCATTATGAACACACTTGAGTAAGCTTGAACTGTGAGTGAAGAGTGCAGAGTAACAGCTGACAAAACTGGATCACAAGCTGAATATTGTGGAATCATTGACCTTCCAACTTCACTCTGCACAACAGCAACTGCAGAAAAAACAAGAAGACATGGAAAGCAGGGGTAAGCAGAATAATTGACACATATTTGGGGTACTGGAGAGCATGGAGGGGGTGCAGATGTTGACCTTTATTGCAGAGTGTCTTCAGAAAATGTTGGAGTTGGGTGTAAATTATACTTTCATCAGCGAGCATACTCATCAGGCACCCGTCCATGCTTCATTGTGATCAGATTTCTGTGGTATACAGTGAAGGAGGAACTATTGACCAGGGCATGGCATCAAATGGAGCTGTGCTTTCAGGGGACAAGGATCTATACAGATAGTGATTACCTACCAGAACCTTTTCACTGATGCAGAACTTTCATTCCCTTGATGAAGACACTAAGAGCCAAACAGTTTAAATTTTAGGCCCCATACCTGACTAAACTGGTTTCCAGTGCCCAGAATGGCAGCAGGTTTTCACAGATATAAAGTCATCCCACAAAGAGCTGGAAGCCTGTGAAAAGAACAGTTACATAAGAACTTACGCTAACAGTAGATATTCGAGAGAATCTCCTCCATTGGGCCACACCTCTGGAACTGTAAGCCATCAGCGTCAGGACCACTCAGAAGTTTTTGCTAGCTGGGGGCCGCCCACAATGTTGTGCAGTGTTACTGCCTATATAATGTGGGCAGCCCCAACACTCTCACTTCCTTGCCAGAGATGAGCCTCAGAGGGCCTTTTACCATGAGAAATCAGGAGACCAAAACTAGTACCAGGCAAACAAGGAAAGGCATGGAAGATGGGACTGGAAACAGAATGAATGGAATAAGGCCTTAGGCACAGCATGTGGGAGTATCCCTCAGAAGAAAAAGGGTGAAGGAAGGAGGGAGGGTACACTGTGGCCCAATGGAGGAGATTCTTTCTAAGATCTACTGTTCCAATAAGTTTTTACATAACTTCAGTCTTCATTGAGGATATCTCCTCCACTGGGCCACACATTTGGAACGACTGCCAAGCAGCACGAAGCATCCAGGGAGGATGGCGCAGTATAATTTATGATCAGGACAGAAGGCCTTGCAGTACAGCAAGACCAAAGCGGACCTACATCTTGATAGAAACTATCTCCATTTAAAAATGGCAAGTCTTCTTGGTGAAAGCTATGGACTTGTACCCCAACCTATGAAACCTAAGATGGACTAGAGTCCCCCCAGTCCTGTGACAACAGACCAAAACAAAAGGCAGGGCAGAAACAGGAAACTACAGACCAGTTAGTTTGACTTCAGTGGTAGGGAAAATGATGGAATCACTTCTGAAGGAAAGAATTGTTGAGTACCTAGAGGCCAGTGGGGCACAGGACCCAAGGCAGCATGGTTTCACAGCAGGAAGGTCATGTCAGATGAACCTAATAGGCTTCTTTGACTGGGTGACCAAAGTAGTAGACCAGGGAGGGGCTGTGGATATGGCCTACCTAGATTTAGCAAGGCATTCGACACAGTCTCACACAAAAGATTAATACACAAGTTAGCCAGCCTAGAGTGGGCCTCAAGGTGGTAGCCTGGATAAAAAACTGGCTAGACAACAGGACTAAAGGGTAATAGTAAATGGAGTCCACAGTGAAGAAAGGAGGGTAACTAGCGGGTATCGCAAGGTTCGGCACTGGGACCAGTCCTTTAATATCTTTATAAGTGACATTGAGAGCACCTGGAAGGAAAGATATGCCTCTTTGCAGATGACACAAAGATCTGCAACAGGGTTGATACACAAGGTGGGATGGAAAGAATGAAAAGGGACTTGGCAAGGTTGGAGGAATGGTCAAACACGTGGCAGCTCAGATTCAATGCAAAGAAGTGCAAGGTAATGCATCTGGGAAACAAAAACCCAGGGAAAGAGTACACAATGGAGGTGAGTTAATAACAACAACAAAAATCGAAAGAGACCTAGGAATAATTATATCAGATGACCTAAAGGTGGGCAAGCAATGTAAGAAGGCAGTAAGGAGGGCTGGGGGAATATTGGGATGTATAGGAAGAGGCATCAACAGTAGAAAACAGGAAGTTGTTATCCCTCTCTACAGACAGTTAGTGAGGCCCCATCTGGAGTACTGCGTGCAATTCTGGAGACCCCATCTCCGCAAAGACATAGACAGAGTGGAGGCTGTTCAGAGGAGAGCAACCAAAATGGTGCAAGGTCTGCACCAAAAGACATATGAGGAGAGACTAAAGCAGCTTAATATGTATACCCCTGAGGAAAGGAGGGAGAGGGGGAACATGATAGAAACTTTCAAGTATCTCAAGGGAATTAACAAGGTACAAGAGGGTAGCATCTTTCAGAAGAAGAGATGTAAAAGAACAAGGGGGCACAATTTGAAGATAGAGGGGGGACGGCTCAGAGGTAATGTTAGAAAGCATTTTTTCACACAGAGAGTTGTGGATGCATGGAACAGCCTTTCTGAGGAGGTTGTGGAGTCAGGAACAGTGGGAGAATTCAAGAATGCATGGGACAGGCATAAGGCAATTCTAGTGGGGAGCAGGAGGAAGTAAGCTGTTGATTAACTAGAATCTGCAGCTTAGCCATCAGGTAGGGAAATGGGCAGACTGGGTGGGCCAAGCGGTCCTTATCTGCCATCAAATTCTATGTTTCTATGTTTAAGGGTAGAGAAACAGGATGTTCTATTGCCTGATGCTGAAGGAGTGGAAACCATATTTGGCTAGGTCATAGAGAAGCTGTGAGAATGAGAGTGGCACTGTCCACTCTTAGCTTGAGCCGAACTCTCAGTATTAGAGGAAAGTGTGAATGCATGCAGGAATTTTCCTTTCCAAGAGAAAGGCAAAACATCGCACCAAAAAACTCCAGGCCCTGGAGTGAGTGAGTGAGCAAAAATGCAGCAGTTTTGTGTTATGTGGGGATGCAAAAAGGTCCACCTCTGGATGACCACATCTTGCAAAAAGATAATTTTGTCATAGAGGTCAGCAGTGTCCATTCATCAGTCATGGACTGAGACCTGCTTAGCCTGTTTACAAAGACATTTTGGAGACTTGGAAACTTTGGAGACAGCCGATGGCAGAACATTGTGAGACATCGCTCAGTGCCATACTCTCATTGCTTCCCTGCATAGGGGATAGGAGTGAATGCCCCCTTGTTTGTTTACATAGTGCATGAATCTAACCTTGTCCATCTGAATTAACAGAGGACCAAGGCAGAGATGATTCTGAAAAGCCTGGAGGCTGTATAGGATCTTTCATTTCCAAGACACATGTGCAGTACGGCCTCCACTCTGTTGCAGGTCATTTGAGTCTGGAAGGAGCCAAGAAGAGCACCCCAACAGGAGCCCGAGGCATTTGTGGTGAGTATCTATACAGAAGCTGGTACAAGGAATGGATCACCCTTGAGTAAGTTGTTCAGATCCATCCACCATAGTACTCAACTAAGTGAGGACATGATGAGAACCATTTGTTCCAACTTGCCCATCAGTTGATCCTACTGTACTCTGAGTGTCCATTTGGGATTCACATATGAAGCCAAGCAAATGGCACCATTACTAAGCCATTAGACCAAGTTTAGTTTATTGTTCTAGGAATTACTACCTTTGAGACAGAGGCTCTTTTACAAAGGTTCCACGTCAATTAGGTACAGTACAAAAGGTTACATAGATAACACAACAATTTGTGTTGTGTCAAGAGCAAGAAAACATATACAAATACATATCAAATCATTTGTGCAAAAGGACATGAGATATCAATAATCACATTATTATTACAAGAAAGATGTCATGCCAGATTAGGAGAAACAAATAGGGAAAAAGTCCAGAACAGAGAGGGTAAGTGAAAGGTGTGGGGAGCAGACAATAGCAGGAGAAAAGGTTTCCCAAACATGTCTTTGTCAAATAACGGGACAGGGTGAGTAGTGAGAAAGTAGGAGGTTTAATCAGGGCAGTCACAGGAGCTGGAGGTGGCAAGGTGAGAGAAAGGAAACCAAGGAAACATAACATTGTCCTGGCGGAGATGTAGTGACCCCTGTGTACCAATTGCGCCTGAGCAATAAGGGTGTCGGCTCTGTCATATGGCTTGAAAGCACACCCCTTGTCTGCATCCAGTACTGTCCTAATGTTCTGCAGGCATTGGTATGGGGTCAGCACTGATTTTGGTACATTCACTGTTATCCCTAATGCCTCAAACAGTTATGTCATTCAGGAAAGGGTGTGAAGAAGAACTTCCCTGGAATTGGCCTTCAGGAGCCAATTGTCCAGATAAAGGAAGACATAAAGCCCATCCCTGTGAAGGGCTACCACTACCACTGCTAAGCATTTGATAAACACCTACTGCACCAAGGCTAAATCAAAAGGCAACACTCTGAACTGATAGTGCCTGCCCTTCAGTATGAAGTGGAGGTATTATCAGTGGCACTGTCTGATCTTGATATGAAGGTACATATCCTTCATGTCCAAAGAACAGAGCCAGTCCCCGTTTTTAAGAGGGGAACCAAGGCTTGCAAAGATACCATTCAAAACTTCTTGTATTTGATGTAAAGAATGAGGCTTCTGAGGCCCAACACAGGATACAGATCTCCTGTCCTCTTTTGAACTAGGAAGTATCTGGAATAGAACCCTTTGTTCCTGTCTTGGGGAGGAATTGGTTTGCCAGCATGTTTCTGAAAGAGGGTCTGGACATCGTCTTTTAGAAGGGGCAAGTGGCCTGAAGAGTAAGAGAAATGGGATGGAGGATGATCCGGAGGGATTTCTATCAATTCCAGAGCATGCCCCTTTCTATTATTTCCAGTACCCACTCATCTGTAGTGAACTCCCTCTACTGCTTTAGATGCAAGGAGATCCTTCCCCCAACTCTCACCCTTGGGGGCAATAGCTGGGAGAGGCAGAACCAGGGGGTGGCAGGGCCAGCGGAACAGATTCCTTTGGGTGCTTCTGCATGGGCCCTGGGGGGAGTGGACCCTGGAGGGTACTGCCACCTTTGCCATGAGACTGCTAACAGTATGTGTGGTTACCTCTGGCAGCAGGCCTATGAAAAGACCTCCTACCACACCCACTGGTGGGCACAGGGTAAAGGGACTTCACAGACCGTAAAGTCATTTTGGAGGACTGAAGGTGACAAAGTGCAGCTTCAACATGACTTCCAAATAGTTTGGAGCCCCCAAAAGGAGCATTGAAAACAACCTGCTGCACAGCAGTAGCAAAACCAGCTATTCTGAGTCAGGCACAATACCGAATGCAGATACCAGAGGCTGCAGCCCTGGCAGAGGCATCCGATACATCATATGCTTAGCATAGCAGATGTTTCCCTGCCCACTACAGAACAAGCTGACAAGGTTTTAAGCATGTTAGTCTTGACAGGACTATCAGGTAAAGCCTGTGCTACAGTACATGCAGACTTCCATAGGCTATCTTGATATTTTATCATATGGGCCTGTTAATTAGCAATCTGTAGGCTTAAGGATGCTGAGGCATAAGTACATTTGCCCATTACATCCAGCCTCCCAGATTCTTTATCTGGAGGCAAAGTACTCATATACCTAGGGGCCCCTAGAGCAATCATGAGCAGCCATAATGACTACACAGTCAGTTTCAGGCTGTGCAGCATAAGTCATCAATAATCTACCACACAGTATAGGGTTATATGGGATTAATCAACACTCCAGGTGCGTTGTGAGGCACAAGGCTGCAGGCCGAATGTTCTCACAGCACCCAGGGTGTTGATTAATCCCCAATAACCCCATACCCTGGAGTGGGTTATTGCACTTACAGTATAAAATGGGTTCTTTGAAAAATAAAAAAAAAAAGGAAGAGAAATCCTTTTTCTGCACTTAAAAAAACTAGAAATCTGAATGTATCCTACCACCTTGACAAGTAGTAACAAATAGTTAATGCATCTCTCACTGATGTTATGAACAGAGAAATGCTCGAAATGTAGTAGGATGACTTTTGGCATTTCTTGTCCATAACAAACTTTAAGACATTCCAAAACAAGCTTTACTTTGTTCCCCCCCCCCAACACGTGCTTCTCGGAAATGTCTGCATGTCTGCATGGCTGACAACTGGCAGACACAAAGAGAGAGGGAGAGAGAGAGAGAGACACAGTAACTACACTGCAGGAATTCTGGATGAAATACTCACCATGTCTGTTTGGTGTCACTGTCCCTCTCGCCAGTGTTTCTCTCTCTCTCTCTGATGCCTTCTGACATGGTGCATAATGCCCCCCAGCAGGCAGTTACAGTCCACCACAGCACAGGGTTGGACTCAGGGCACTGCCGCTGACAGCCTCCCTCATAACACCTGCCCTCCAGTCTTAATCCACAGAGAAGAGCCCTCACAGGCAGCTGGCTGAGCCCCCTTCCTCCCCACCCCATCCCTTGGGTCCAACACTGGGGAAGCTGAGGTGAAGTGTCATGCTGTTGCCACTGCAGCTTCTCTGGGCTTCTTTCTTTCTTGGAATTTCTGAGGCCCACAGCAGCAAGGCAGCAGAGGACATGGGGCAGCTGACGAGAGGCAGCAGCACACAGCCAGGCACCTACTGCTGATGACACTGGAGGATGGGCAGACCTGCAAATGGAACAGAGGGAGATTGGCATGGAGGCTGTTTTGGGGAGGGAGGGGCATTCTATTTATTTGCTGTAGCACATTCTGTAGGCAACTAGCTAGGGTTTTCAAGGTGAAGTGCAGAATGCCAGAGGGGATCTGAGATCACACTGTAGGAAGGGGAGGCTGGATTGCTTGTTCTCTGTTTATGTTGCATGGGCAACACACCCTGTGTGAATGGAGCTGATCCATCATGCATTATACAGCATTATAACATGGGTTTGGATAACTGTGCAACATCATGTCTTCTCCACTCGCACCCGCTGTCTCCTGATTGTACATGGCTGCTGCTCTGATTTGCTTCTCCCTGAAGAGAACAAGACCCGGCAGCAAATCCTCCAAGTTGTTCCATGGAACTGTGGATTAAATAGAGATTTAATCCACAGCCACATAGACCCATTGCACCAATTGGGTTGCACGTTTATCCAAACCATTGTTATAATAAGGCTTAGCAGATGGGGCACTATTTATCAGCCTTCCTTAGCACTGCATGCAGGGTAATGGGCATATGCTAAGCAGCAAAGGTAGCATCTTCTAGTGCAGGATATATAGGAGGAATAATAATGAAAGGTGTGCAAGGAACTTCCAAATATTCCATAAGATTTCTTTTAGTGGAATTTTCCTCCTCAATGGCAAAACCCATGGCAGATTGCATTTGCTGAGGCATAGCCAGAAAAGACTTGTCCTCGGGGTAGACCTGGATGTATAAACCACAGAGTCCTCAATGCAGGGTGATAGGGTGGATCAAGAAGGCAGGTTACCTTCTTCCAACTACTCCTCACTCCTGCATACCTCATCCATATACTCCTCAATGTCCATGAGGTCAGTATCATATTCTACTTTGTCTTCATTATGAGGAACAAAGATGGAAGTCATAGAGGGAGCCATCAACATAGGCGGCAATTGAGAAGAAGGAATCATTGGCATGCTTCTGGAATTCTTTAGCAAAGACCTTGGTTCAGGTGGCCTTGTCAACGGCATTGACAGAAGAAGGCAACTTATCATTTCTAAAAAATAATGCCAGCACAGCCTGGGATTCAATGGTACCCTAAAGAAGGTGTGGGACTACCTGCGTCGAAAGGCCAGAGCCTGACAACTGTGATAACATGCCATCCATAGTAGGTATGGCAGTGCCTGAAACCAAAACAACAAACCCGGACTGAGAACAGTCTTACTAGAAAAAAGTCATATGCTGACCACGATTCCTATGATTAAGCACCTGGAGTAAGTGGGAAAGGTCAGAAGGCTAGTCCCCAGTCTTGCACACTGCTTGCACTTAATAATCTGTATACTTCACTTCGTGGTCAGCATTTGACTTTTTTCTGGTAAGGTTGTTCTCAGTCCAGTTCATAGGTAAATACGAGTTCAGTAGGCTAAGGGGCCCTTTATTGAACTCGCCACCCACGTAATCATGGGTGGAACTCATACTTCTTGTCTCCCATGTATTCATCAAGCCTAATTTTAAATAGAGTAATGTTATGACTTATAACAATCTGTGGTGAAAGACTATTCCACAGTGTTACAACCCGCTGTGTAAAAAACTTACCTCTTCTGGTTGTTCTTATCATTTCCCCTTTAATTTTATAACCATTACTTCTAGTGTTTTTTTTACTCCCCTGTAATGCCAATCCAACAGTTTCCCATATATATTCATTATTTACAGCCTTATATGTTAGACAAAGGTCTCCACTAATCTGCCTATATTTAGCTGAAAATAAGTTTAATTTCCTAAGTCTATTTCCATAGCATATATCGTTTAAGGGTTTGATTTTTCTAGTGACTTTCCTTTGCACTCCCTCTATAAGTTTTCAGCCTCTCTTGGTGTGTCCTAAATGCATAACCCTGCATTTCTCTACATTAAACTGCATCTTGTTGGCCTTTGCCCAATTAGAAAGTTCATCTAGCTGTTTTTGTGACAGTACCCCATCCTCCTTTGTGTTTACAAGTCCCCCTAACTTGCAATCATCGGCATATTTGCATGTCCATGCCATCCAGGAAACTTGTTGTTTTGGTTGAAGTTCAGTTTACTGTGTGTTGGAGCTGCACCTGGAGTGGTCCCTGTTTGTTTCTATGGCAGTGCCTGAGCCAAGCTCTAATCATTGGTGTCTCAGCGACAGTCGGAGGAGCTGTAGTCAATGTCACTGGAGTGGGTTCAGACAAGGATGTACCTGATTTCAATGGCAACCTGGACCTCAGTGATGAAGCAGTCTTACTTTTGTGCTTATGCTTATGGCCAGAAGAAGAGGAGGAGGCCCTTTACAATGACTTCCCTTTTTCTTTTGACTTTGATTACCTTTTCTTGGTTGACAGCAAAGGAGAAGCAGGAGTGGAACCTGCAACCTTTTTAATAGAATTCAATGTTTTTTGGGTGAGGAAGGTTCCTAAGGCCTTCCGTCAGCATCACTTGGTAGCCTGGATGAAACTCTGACAGATCTCACAGGCCCTCACGTAGTGAGATAGGTCAAAGCAATACACAAAATTGTGTGAATATGGTCCTTGTATATTTTGTAGCTGCAGGAACAATATTGGAAAAAAGATTCTTTGTCCCTTGGTTGCATACAGAGACAATGAAAAAAATACTTAAATAACTGAATATAAACAAAACAGCAATGGCTATTTCGACATTGTTTCTCAGTAGGTCCAACAAGGATGACCAATGATGGCAGAAAGAACTGAGGAATATTATGGCTGCCCATGTTATAGAGGCAGGGTGCCAGGAACGCTGCATGTCATTCTGGGCGGTCCCCGGCTAGCATGAGTGGTCTTGATGCTGACAGCTTACAGTTGCAAAGGTGTGGCCCAATGGAGAAGATATTCTCATTGAAGATTCTCTGTTCTAGCAGCTCAGCCTCATGTTCAAACATCAGTTGGAACTACTGAACTGTCTCAGACAGCATAGCAGCAGCAGATTTCCAGACCGGGCGGCACAGTGTAAGCAGTTGGCCAAGATGACGCAGCAAGTGATTCAATGTCATTTCATTCTTTTATTCTCAGTGATCAATTTGTTGTGATACAACAGTACCCTGTAGCTCTTTTTACTGAACAGTGGAGGGAGCTTGTGGAGAGAGAGTATTTATGAGTCCTGCCTGGCCACCGGGTGTAGACAGGCATACTCACTGTACACATTTGTGTACAGTTTTGGGTGCCTGTTCCAAACCATATTCCTTTCTGTTAACATTATCAATCTGTTCTGTAGTATTTGAGTTAGTATAGGCCACTGAACAGTGTATTTGTTTACACTTCTATTGTTTAGGAGACACAGCTGTGTATAATCTCTTTAGAGATTAGAGGAGTCATCTGACAACAGCCTGATTTGTTATGTTTGCTTGCACGCATGTGCAAGAAACATGATGTGACAGCTTAGGGGAGAAGCGGGTTGTGGAGGCGCGGCAGTGTTACAGCCAAGGGAGGCACTGCATTTGGGGGCTTGGCACTGGTGGACCAATGGAGTCACAGTGTGCGGATGTCACTGGTCTCCAAAAAGTACACCAAGTTCTAACATTTTCGCAGCAACAATCAGGGGCCACCTCATCATTGCAGCATCAGTCATTGTGCTGCAATGAAGGAGCGACCCGTCTTTGCAGGGTGGAACATTAGCTAGCCTAATACTGTTTGTGAACATGGTGGGCGGCTTGCCACCATGTTCACAAATGATATTAGGCAGCCTCTCATGCCGAATGAGTGCCCAATCCCCCTTGGCAGCATGTGCCCCCCCAAACGGTCTGTGCTGGCCGACAGGGGCCCCAATCCCCACTGGCTTCAGTGCCCACAATGTTTATTTATTTAGCCAACGGGGGAGCCCACTCCCTGTCAGCAATATGTAACCCCCCCATTTTCTTGTGTACTGACAGGGGTGCCCAATCCCCGTCGGCTACAGCTGCCCCCCCAAAAGAGTCCCTTGGCATGCTGGGAACCCACCCCAGCATGCCAAATGCCCCTGTAAAACTGAAAACCATCCCGCGTTGTCTTTTTAGTTTTTTCCACTAAAGGAAAAATGGTCCCTCGCAGTCTGCCAGACCCCCCCCCCGCAATCTGTGCCCACTCACTGCGCACCCTGCTTCCCCACACCCCTCCTCACCCCATACTAACCTCCAGAGTCTGGTGCGACGATCTTCGGTGGACTGGGAACACGTCTGCACTCTTCAAAGCCAACTGCGAACTGAGGAAATGTCGGTAAGCTGTTTAATGTAATAAATACATTTTTTTCAACTTTGCTGCATATCTCAGGCATTTTTTGGAATTTTGACACCAAATTTTCAACATGGGGTTTTTGGGACCCCTCCTCATGAATTCTGTCACTGCCATGGTGTTAATCGGGCCCAAGGGTGATTTTGCGGTCACTGTGCAAAATCACCTTTAGAGACTGATTAACAAAATGACAGTGCCAGAGTTCATAAGGTGGGTTCTCAAAAAGCTTATGTTGCAAATTTGATGTAAAAATTCCTAAAAATTACTGTTTTATGAGCGTGTGTTGCACAGTTCATACGCACACTCGTAAGTGCGTGAATTTTTAATATTTGCAGTCCAAAATTTCAACAATGCCATTTTACCACACCTACTTATGAACAGTACAGCTTTAATTTTGCACACCTCACCCAAAATGTTTTTCTGCGCATGTAGCGCTCAATGGTGCAGTTGGTGCGTGAAATCAATGTTTGGGACAGATTAAGAAAATCACAGTGACACTGTTCATTAGCAGAGGTCCTAAAATGTCTGTGTTGAAAATTTGGTGAGAAAAGTTCATAAAATGACTGTGTTACGAGCGTGCGTTGCGCAGTTTCTACGCACACTCGTACCTTCACATATTTACAATATTTTCACTCCAGATTGCCAACACTGCCATTTGCCCACACCTCCTTATGAACAGTACAGCTGTCATTTTTTACATCCTGGCCCAAATGTGTTTTTGCACTTCCAGCGCAGACAAGCGCGGTCGTTGTGGGAAATCTGTGTTCAGGACACATTAGGAAAATTACACTGACACTGTTCATTAGCAGAGGTCCTAAAATGGCTATGTTGAAAATTTGGTGACAAAAGTCCATAAACTGTGTTACAAGCATGCATTGCGCAGTTTCTACGCACAATCGTAACTTCGCACATTTGCAATATTTTCACGCCATATTTTCAACATTGCCATTTTTCTGCACCTCCTTACAAACAGTAAAGCTGTCATTTTTCACATCCTGGCCGAAATGTGCTTTTGCACTTCTGGCATAGAATAGCTCGGTCGCTGTGGGAAATCACTGTTTAGGACACATTACAAAAATTACAGTGACACTGTTCATTAGCAGAGGTCCTAAAATGCCTATGTTGAACATTTGGCGATGAACGTTCATAAAATGACTGTGTTACGAGTGTGCGTTGCACAGTTTCCACGCATGCTCATAACTTTGCACATTTGTAGTATTTTCACTCCAGATTTTCAACATTGCCATTTTCCCACACCTCCTTATGAACAGTACAGCTGTCATTTTTCACATCCTGGTTGAAATGAGTTTTTGCAGTTCTGGCGTAGAATACCGTGGTTGCTGTGGGAAATCAGTGTTCAGGACACAGTAACAAAATCACTGTGACATTGTTCATGACCACAGGTCGTTAAATGCCTATGTTGAAAATCTGGTGATGAAACTCCATAAAATGACTGTTACGCACATTCGTTGCACGGTTTACATGTATGCTCGGAAGTGCAAGCATTTTTAATATTCCCACTACACATTTTCAGCATTGCCATCTCTTCATACCTCCCTATGGATGGTACAGCTGTCATTCTTTACATCCTGCCCAATCTGTGCTTTTGTACATATGGTGCAGAATGGCACTGTCACTGTTGGAAGTCAGTTTTCAGGACACATTGACAAAATCACACTGCCACTGTTCACGTCAAGAGGTCCCAAATGTTTTTATGAGGTGGGGTCACAAAAAGGCCATGTTCAAAATTTGTGCTGTGAATACCAACAAATGCCTGAGGCATTATGTTTTCTAACCATAACGTCCTACCCTGTACAGACAGACAGGCATCGGTGTGTGCCTTTGGATTGCCAGCTGTACTGCTCATGCCATCCCACCCCCACCTCCCAGCCACTGACAGGCATCAAGGTGTACCTTGGACTCTTCATCCCAAGACTTCACCCCATTCTCCTATGCTGCATCCATATCAACGTATGTCCTTATGGAATGGGGTGACTGTAAAGCCAAACACCCCAAGGCACAGATCAACACGTGTTGGTGTCTGCAGAATAGGGTGAGGTAACATGGCTTGACCGTCATGAGTGACGACCCAAAACCGTACCCCAAATCCTGTCCGTCTCTACAGGATGGAGGTGGGGTTCATATAAAGTTCAGTACTTCACTGCCATTCCTATTCTGCATCTGTCTAACTCCTGCATTTCTAATGCTAATACCCGCAAGCAAACATTTGGCATTGACAAATACTTGTTTGTAAAGGGGCAGCATTTAGAGAAGGGGGGGGTGGTAGTTGAAGACTGTGTGTACAAAACAGAAATTTCTGGCTACACCCCTGCTGGCCACCCTGGCCTCTTAGTGGTATTGGGAGGGGGTATTTGATTTCAAATCCTTGCACTAGTTTTCATTTCTCATGGCTAAGCTGTTGTGTCAGTTTTATTATGCTGACATTAATGGTTTAAACTATCCTGTTGAATGATTCGAGGTACTTACCCAAATTAAGAATGCAAGACCCAGCTCTCATTGAGTCCAAACACCATTAATTAACAAAATGAGGTTTTCCCAAGTATATGCCTCATCGTCTATGGTGAGGAAGCACCTTGGGGTGCCTATTTGAATGCCATATTATACTGACGTTAAGCTTTCTCAAACATTTTTGGACGAACATGGGTGTGCTATACTGGCACAGGGAGAAATCAGTCATCTTAGTGTTACTTTGGCAAGCATATATAAAGCTCCCTCCTCCCCCGATGCCAACACTCCATTTATTAGAAAAGTTTTGGAATTTGTTTTGCTATATATTACAGGAATGTTCCTGCTGGAAGAGGATTTTAATTAACGTATGAACCTTGTGCTGGATGCTGCTGACAGATTCCCCCCCATCAACTGGCAGCACATAAGACATGCAAGCAGTGGCTTCATACAATGGGTTGGGTACATGTATGGCACCATCTACACCCCAGGCAGATAGATTACACACATTCAGCAGTGCATGATGTCTGTGCTACAAGTGACTACATTTTTGTCAATGCTGAAGACATCAGGCAGGTTTGGGACTGTTGTGTGGGGGACATCAGTTATTCAGATCATGTCCCAGTAGTCACACAGCTTGATCTCCAGCTGGAGAATTGGCAGCCTCCTTAGCGTTTTTTACTCTCTTTATCTGTGGGACCTGGCTTTCTGTGATTGGGTGCAGGAAAAGATAGTGGAAATAAAGGCAGATAATGCATATTCCTGCGTTTCTACAGGAACATTCTGGGTACAATAAAGATCATATTACAAGTTAATGTGATTGCCTACTGCACACAGAGAACAAAAGAAAGGCTGAGACACAAAACAGATTTAGAGGAGACTTGCATTTTTCTACAACTAACTCACCAGCAGGGGGATAGATCTGTAAAACCTCGGACGATTAAACAGCAGCTGGATGAATGACATCTACATCAAACTAAAACAGCATTTCAATGTTTGCAGTGGCAGTATTATGAGGTGGGGCCCTATGCTACTCAGTTAATGGCGTACTGATTACACATGCGACAGGAACAGTTGTCTGTGTCCAGGATACTTCATCTGACTACCAGGAAGATAGCTTTACAGCAGGTTGTGAGCCTGCAAGCTGTTCAAGACTATTTTTTGAATCTCTATGCACAACAGGCGGTGGCACTGATATTTTAAAACCCCAGAAATCCCTGGGCCCAGATGGTAATACGGAATTTTTTTCCACAGATTTTATTGATAACTTTTCCTGTTACATGGTTACAGTTACAGTATATTTGTTATAGGCAGGCATGTCAATAGCAGAATAAGGCTTATGTTAATATTTGTGCATACATCATGTTTATGGGAAGGATTTGATTTGCTCATGCCCTTCTTATATCACTGGAAGGATTACTAAAATACATAAAAATACATTCCATCTGAAGTACAAAATAGCCAACATTCTACCAAGATTAGGGATGTAGAAACTTACATGATGTCATCACAACACAGAGAAAGCCATACGCCTACAGCAGAAGGGTAAATTATCCCCATACCCTTAAAAAGAAATTCACAAATGTATGCAATTGCGTGAGAGATCTGCAGATCAGTTTAACAGTGAAAACAACATTAAATATAACTATGAGGGGAGACACCCAAAATAGATTTAATTTCCCTTTCAGCTACTTCTGACAGGTACCAGGCTCTCTCAGAACACCAAGACTGATGCATTAGCCGCATGTTACAACTATCAAGATAGTTTGTACCAACTACAGTATAAAACCGTGTATGGTGTCAAAGTACTGCAATGTATTTAGCAAACGTTCACCCCATGTTGCAGGATCACAGTCAGAGAACCTGTAAAGAAATATCACATGAAATAGGAGTTAATGGAAACAACATAAAACGGTCTCACATTTGTCCATAGTCATGGCTATCATAAAGAGAGAAAGGCTGCCCATTCTATGCCCACACATTCTAGGCAGTGCAATGGTCCCAATGGGGCCACATCACTCATTGCTGAATAAAGGATATCGTAGCAGTCACAGAAACATGGTACACAGAGAACCGTGACTGGGATGTTAACATACCAGGGTACACAACCTACAGGAGAGACAGGGAGGGTAGAAGAGGGGGAGGAGAAACTCTCTATGTAAGGGAAGGGATAAATGCAACAGAACAAAACAGTAAACAGGGAGGAGAGGAGGCACTGTGGGTCACCTTAGAGACCGGAAATGGCACCACAATCCACACAGGGGTTGTATACAAACCACCGTATCAGGGAGAGGGAATGGACAAGGATATGATAGAAGGCATCCTTAGGATAGCAGAGAAAGGGGAGATACTGTTGATGGTCAACCTGAATATACCAGAAGTTAACTGGAGCACCTTTGCTGCAACCACATCCAAGAGCAGGACCATTCTTGATGCCCTACAGGTGGCATGCCTCAGGCAGCTAGTTTTGGAACCCACTCATGTGGGAGCAATCTTAGACCTCGTACTCTCAAATGGGGAGAGTGAAAGAATTGCAGATCTAGAAGTGCGTAGCCATTTGGGAACAAGTGACCACCAAAGAGTGTGGTTCACGATAAACTCAGCTACAAAGTCAAGCCATACAAAAGTGAGGCTATTGGACTTCAGGAGGACTGACTTTGGCAAGATGGGAGAGTGCCTAGAAAACCACTAGCAAACAGGCTAGGAGGAGGAGGTATAGAGCAACAGTGGGGAAACATCAGAACTGCCATCACAGAGGCAACAAGCCTTTGTGTGAAGCAAATAAACAAATCAAAATGAAAGAAAAAGCCACTACGGTTCTCAAAAGAGGTGGCGGGGAAGGTTAGGGAGAAAAAGATAGCATTTAGGAAGTATAAGGAAACACACAAGGAGCAGGACAGAGAGCTGTATCAGTTAAGGCAGAAGGAAGCAGGGAGGGAAGTCAGAATAGCAAAGCCCCAAACTGAGAAAAAGAAAACCAACTCGGTTAAGAAGGGGGATAAAACCTTTTATAGGTACATCAGGGAGCGTAGAAAGACAAAGGGAGGGATAGTGAGGCTGAATAGAAAGGATGGTGGGTAAGAGAGGGACAGTGAAAAGCAGGGATACTGAACAAATACTTCTGCTCAGTATTCACAAAAGAGGAGGAGGGAGAGTCTAATCCAATTAACAGAAGCACTCTGGATAGGGGCCGATCCCAGTCTTTCCACAGAAGAAAGGGTTCTGAAAGAACTCCTAAAACTGAAGGTGGACAAAGCAATGGGGCCTGACAGAATTCACCCAGAATTCTAAAAGAATTAAGGGGAGAACTAGTGACACCACTGACTACCCTTTTTAACAAATCTTGGGAGGATGGTGTGGTACTTGAGGACTGGAGGAAGGTGGATGTGATTCCACTTCACAAAAGTGGGAGCAAGACAGAGGCAGGAAACTACAGACCTATCAGTTTGACCTCTGTGGTAGGGAAAGTGATGGAATCACTTCTGAAGGAAAGAATTGTTCAGTACCTAGAGGAAAGTGGGGCACAGGACCCAAGGCAGCATGGGTTCACAGCGGGGAGGTTATGTCAGACGAATCTAACTGATTTCTTTGGCTGGGTGACCAAAGTAGTAGACCAGAGAGGGGCTGTGAACATGGCCTACCTAGACTTTAGCAAGGCATTTGGCACAGTCCCACACAAGAAATTAATAATCAAATTAACCAGCCTGGGAGTGGGTCCCAGGGTGATAGCTTGGGTAAAACATTGGCTGGACAACAAGACACAGAAGGTAATTGTAAATGGAGTTCACTCTGAAGAAAAAGGGGTTACTAGTGGGGTACTGCAGGGCTCAGTTCTGGGTCCAGTCCTGTTTAATGTCTTTATAAGTGACATTGCAGAGGGACCGGAAGGAAAGTATGCCTTTTGCAGGTGATACAAAGATCTGCAACAGGGCTGATATACAAGGAGGCATGGAAAGGATGAGAAGGGGCTTGGCAAGGTTGGAGGAATAGTCAGAAGTATGGCAACTTGGATTCAGTGCAAAGAAGGCAAAATAATGCACCTGGAAAACAAAAACCCAGGGAAAGATTACATAATGGGAGGAGGGGGTAGTAACAACAACAAAAATGAAAAGGGACCTGGGGATAATCATATCAGATGACCTTAAGGTTAGCAAGCAATGTGAAAAGGCAGTAGGGAGGGCTGGGGGGACACTGGGATGTACAGGGAGAGGCATCACCAACAGAAAACAGGAAGTTGTTATCCCTCTGTACAGACAGTTGGTGAGACCACATATGGAGTACTGCGTCCAGTTCTGGAGACCCCATCTCAGCAAGGACATGGACAGGATGGTCTGCAAGAAAAGACATATGAGGAGAGACTAAAGGAGCTTAATCTGTATACGCTTGAGGAAAGGAGGGGGACATGATAGAAACTTTTAAGTACCTCAGTGGAATCAACAAAGTCCAAGAAGGTAGCATCTTTCAGAAAATGAGATGTGCAAGAACAAGGGGACACAATTTGAAGATAGAGGGGGGTATGGCTCAAGGGCAATGTGAGAAAGTATTTTTTCACAGAGAGGGTGGTGGACGCATAGAACAGCCTTCCTGAGAATGTTGTGGGGTCTAAAACTGTGGGAGAATTCAAGAATGCATGGGAATGTATAAGGCAATTCTTGTGGGGGGTAGGAAGAAACAAGCTGTTGGTTAACTAGGATCTGCGGCCTATCCTGTAGGTAGGGAAACTGGCAGACTAGGTGGGCCAAGCGGTCATTATCTGCCGACAAAGTTTATGTTTCTAAGGATCTTGCTCACCTAGGGCTCCTCAGTTTCACGTGGCAATCCCATTTTCCTTTGTGCAGCACAGTCCCAAAATTAGTTTTGGGAGAGAACTCCCCTAAGCCAGCAGTTACATACAATGCAACAAATGAGCCATATTAAGGAAATCCTGATTGCAATGAATTTGATTTATTTATAACCAGGAGAGGCACATTAAGCTGAGGCTCATTTCCAGGTGCAACCCAGGGGAAAGGGGAAGGAGAGAAGCACAATCAGAAACAAAATACAACCAGTCTGATGGTGCGGTTAAAATGACAATGACATGAAAAGCTAAGTTGATTGCAGTACAGACAAAATTGCAAAAGACTGTATATGGAAGACAAATGAATTAGTATACAAATCATCTATGCAAACTGGACAAACTCAGAAAGTGTACGGTGGCAGAGTGACGGGACGCTGAGCTGATACTGAAAGGAAGAGGCAAAACAGGTTGATGAACTAAACAAGGTTGCTGGAACTATGAGGTTAGGGAGGAGGGAGGGGGTACAGGGTGGTCAAAAGCTAGGCAAGGTTAAGGAAGGGCTCAGGAGGATTGGCAGGAGCGCAGGGGGGAGTTTTAGCTGGCATCTGGAAGGAAGGGGGAAGAGGGAGGGAGACAGAGAGCAAGAGGGTAGATGGTTCCAGAGGAAGGGAGGCAGTATGAAAAAGCAGATTTCCCAGCTGAGGAGTAAGAGCGGGGAAAGGAGAAGGTACATGGATCATGTGAGCACAGGGAGTAGGAGGAGGAGAGGATGGGGAGGGGAGAAGGGGGATAGGTATGAGGGGAGCAACCCAAACCAGTTTTTAGAGATGAGGGAAGCACAGTGAAACTGGCAACGTGACTGAGAGAGGGAGGTTGGATAGGGAGGAGTAAAGGAAGCACTGGTGAGTATGAGAGGGAGTGTGGGTAGCAAAGCAGTAGAAGGCATTGCAGAGGCTATCCAGTCAGCCAAGGGAGGTGGAGGGAGCGGTGCATTAAACCACATCCGCATAATCAAAAACCAACTTAAGCCCAAATTGAGCAATGCAAGAACTTTCCAAATAGAATTTGTCAGTTTTACATGCCAGTTCTGAATTCTACCCTCCTTATTCAGTGTGTTTAATCAGGTTTTGCAAGTGGGGCAGACACCCCTCATCCCCATCCCCACACCCAGTGATATGCTGTTATTTGGGTTATTGCCAATCCAGGCAAGAACATCGCTGTTTGTAGCTCCTATCATCCTATTTGGTTTAGAGAAATATAGAAAGTGATGGCAGATAAGGGTCTCTTGGCCCATCCAGTCTGCCCTTTTTCATTGTGATTGTTTTTGCTGCAGATCCTTTTAAGTCCACTACATTTTCTCTTACATCCCTTTCCCATCCCTTATGATTCCCTTGTGCCTATCCCAGACTGTTTGAATCCCACTACCTCCACTGGAAGACTGTTCCAGGCATCCACAACCCTTTCTGTAAAGAAGTTCTTTCCTCACATCTCTCCAGAATCTACCCCCTCCAGCTTCATATCGTGACCCCTTGTTCTAGAGCAACCTTTCCTCAAAAAAATATCTCCCACCTATACCTTATTCACTCCTGTGAGGTATTTAAAGGTCTTGATCATATCCCCCCCTCCCCTCTTCTCCTCCAGGGTGTACATGCTCAGTTCCTTTAGCCTCTCCTTGTAGGGCTTTTGATGCAGAGCATGTACCATCTTGATAGCCCTCTTCTGTACCACCTCTACTCTATGTCTTTCATGAGATGTGGTCTCCAAAACTGGACACTTTACTCCAGGTAGGGTCTTACCAATGACCTATATAGGGCCAACACTACTTCCCTCTTCCTGCTGGTGATACCCCTACCTATATACCCTAGCATCCTTTTAACTCTCTCAAACGCTTTATCGCATTGTCTGGCCACCTTCAGGTCATCCGATATGATTACCCCAGGTCCCTTTCCTGCCTGCTTGTTGCAAGTATCTCTCCCCCAATTTTGTACTGCACCCCCAGGTTACTGGAACCCAAATGCATTATTTTGCACTTTTTTGCATTAAACCTCAGCTGCCAAACTTTAAGCACTCCTCCAGCCATTTTAAATCTCTTTCCATCCTTTGCAGCCCCTGTGTCCACTGTATTGCAGATCTCGGTGTCATCCACAAAGAGGCAGACCTTCCCTTCAGGTTCCTCTGCTACATTGCTAATGAAGACATTAAAGAAGACTGGTCCCAGTACTGACCCTGAGGTACCCCACTGGTCACTCTCTCTTCCTTGGAGTGAACTTCATTTACCTCCTCCTTCTCCCTCCTATGCCCTAACCAGTTTCTTACCCATGTTATTACCTTATTGCCCACCCCCATGCTATGCAACTAGTTTACCAGACTCCTGTGTGGAACAGTGTCAAAGGCCCTGCTGAAGTCCAGGTAGGCCATGTCCACTGCCCCTCCATGATGGTTACACAGCCAAAAAAATCTATTAGACTTGTTTGACATGACCTCCCCTTTGTGAAGCCATGCTGCCTTGGGTCCTGCAGTCCATTGGATTCCAGGTGTTCCATGATTCTTTTCTTTGATATTATTTCCATCAGTTTCCCTACTACAGAAGTCTGGCTAACAGGCCTACGATTCCCGGCTCCTCCTTGCTACCACTTTTGTGAAGTGGGACTATGTCCACTCTTCTCCGGTTCTCTGGGACCATGCCAGTCTCTAGTGAACTGCTAAAGAAGTCTGCCAGGGATGCAGTGAGCTCCTCTCCGAGTTCCTTCAGCACTACTGGATGCACCCCATCTGGCCCCATGGCTTTGTCCATCCTCAGATTAACATGCGCTTCCCTGACCCTCTCCTCAGAAAAGGGACTGGTGTCCACTTCACTCCCCCTCAAAGTTCTTGGTGCTTATTTGTGCCCCCCCCCCCACTGTGAACACTGAGCAGAAGTATTTGTTTAAGATGTTTGCCTTTTCTTGGTCCTCCTCCATCCAGCCCCCTCCTTTTTTAACTATACAATCCCTCCCTTTGTCTTCCTTTTCCTGCTAATATACCTGAAAAATGTATTGTCCCCCTTCTTTACTGTCTGGGCTATTCTTTCCTCAGCTTGCACCTTTGTGCTCCTTACTGCTTTACCTGCCTCCCTCCATTTACTAACATACTAAAATGCCAGTGGAATAGGCCTATCGGTCTTTCACGTCTGCTCGTTTGGTCAGCCCCCACCCTGAGAGTTAACCTTGCAGCCCCCCCCTCGCCCTCTCAGGCTTCTCCCTTCCCAGTCCTGGATATTCTCGCTGCACTGGACTTTGCTTCCAGAACTCTTCTCCTGTACCTGTCCCACCCCATCTTGAATCCCTCCACCATCTCTGCCTCCACCAGCCCTTCGGGCAGCATATTCTATGGCTCCACCACCCTCTCAGTGAAGTAGCAGCTCCTCCTTTCTCCTCTGAATCTCCCCCCCTCCAGCTTCCACCCATGCCCTCTAGTTGCCCTCACATCCTTCCTTCGGAGCACCCTGACTGCACCTCCCCTATTTACCCCTTCATGTACCTGAAGACCTCTTTCATGTCCCCCCAGTCCCTTCTGTCTTCCAATGTGTACATATTTAACTCTTCAAGCCTCTCCCCATAGGTCCTGTCCCCCAAGCCCCAGATCATTCTGGTTGCCCTCCTCTGGACCCTTTCCAGGAGTTCAATGTCCATCTTTAAGTGTGGCCTCCAAAACTGCATGCAGTACTCAAGTGTGGCCTCACCAGCAGTTATACAGAGGGAGTTTCACTTCCTCCTTCTGGAGGTGATCCTCCTAGTGATGCATCCCAGCATCCTGCTGGCCTTGGCGCTGCCCTCCTACAAGTCTCCGAGTTGTTCATCTTGACATCTACCACCACCCCCAGGTCCCTCTCAGCCATCGAGACTTGTAGCATTCAATCCCCCCCCCAGGGTGTACACTTGGCCTGAGTTTTTGGCTCCCCGGTGCAGTACCTTGCGTTTCCCTGCATTGAACCTCAATTTCCACTTTCTAGATCACCTTTCCAGAGCCTCCAGGTCCCCTTGTAGGGCCACCTTCCCCTCCTCCCAATCCACCACTGCCCCCAGTTTTGAGTCATCCACAAAGAGACTCATTTCACTCCTGATACCCTTCTTATGTCAGAGACATAGGCGTTGAACAGGAGGGGCCCAAGGACCGATCCCTGAGGGATCCCACTAATGACCCTCCTTGGGAATGAGAATATCTCGCCAACCATCCGGTCCTGGAGCCAATTCCCTATCCATCTGATCATCTGGTTCTCCATCCCCATTTCCCCCAGCTTATCCAACAGGCCCCCATGAGGAACAGAGCCAAACGCCTTGCTGAAGTCAAGAAACAGGACATCCACCGGCCTACCCAGGTCCAAGGCACTCGTCACCCAATCATAGAATTCCACAAGGTTTATCTGACACGATTTCCCTGGGATGAAGCCATGCTGTCTATCATCCAGGCACCCCAAATTTTCCAGGTCCCCCCCAGCCTCTCCTTGACAATGCCCTCCATCACCTTGCCCACCACTGATGTCAGGCTGATGGGCCTATAGTTCCCTGCCACCTCCCTTGATCCACCCATGTGGATAGGCACTATATGCGGCACCTTCCAGTCCTAGGGCACTCACTCTGTCCTCAGAGAGATGCTGAAAAGCTCCGCCAGGGGTTTTGCCAGGACATCCGCCAGTTCCTTCAGCACTCTGAGATGTAATTTATCTGGCCCCGGCACTTTCTCCGTGTTAAGGGACCTGAGGGCTTCCGTCACTCTCTCTCTGCCATGATTTTCACCTCCGTTACCTCAATCCCTTTCACTCCTTGAGCACTTGAAATGCCTATAGGCTGCCTTCTTCCCCTCACCACCTCCTGAACCTCTCTTGTCCACCAGCAGGGTTTTTGGGCCCTACCGCATTTGCATCTCACTCTTGAACAGGTACTGGTAGCATCCAGCACCCCCCTCCTGATGATTTCCCACCTACTATCAGCATCCATGTCTGGCCCAATCCCATCCAAATGCTCCTTAAGGATAATTCCCATATCCTTGAAATCCGCCCCCCTGAAGTCACTTACCTCCATCTTTGTGTAGCCTTCTACCCCTCCTAGGTCCAGGCAGAACCAGACTGTGGCATGGTTGCTCCCCGCCAACAGTTCCCTTACCTCCAGACCCCTAATCTGGTCACTGTCTGCCAGGACCACATCCAGTATCCATACCTCCCTGGTCAGTTTCCCCACCTGCTGGGTTAGGAACGCGTCCTGAAAGACATCCAACAACCTTTATTCCCTGGCCACCAGGGATGTCATAGTTCCCCAGTCCATTCCTGGCATGTTTAAGTCCCTCAACACCACCACCCTTCCCCTGCCCAATCTCCAGTGTCTCCCAAAATCTGCCACCAGACTCTCCTCCAGTTCCTCCGCCAGCGCAGGGGGTCTGTATACCACTCCTATTTTTACTCTCTTGCCCCCCCCCCCATTATCAAGGTGACCCAAATCACCTCCACAGTTCCCTCCGCCTCCTCCACTCTTCCTATACCAATGCAGTTTTTGACTATTATTGCTACCCCTCCTTCTCTTCCCTCCCCCCCCGTCCTTCCTGAACATGGTGTAACCCTCCAGATTCAGGTCCCAATCGTGCCCAGGGGTGGCCCATTTCTCAGTGACAGCTGCTACATCCATTTCCCCAGATACACTTCTTGTCCTCCTCTCTCTGAGTCTCCTTATACCTTCTGAATGCCGTTGTTTTTTCCCTTACCATTTCTGCCACTTCCCTCAAGAACCATAATGGTCTCCTCTTCCTTTTGCATTTGCTTACTTGCCTAACATGCAGGTTTGTTGCTTTTACTATGCCATCTTTTAATCTGGCCCATTTGCCCTCTACCCCACCAGGTCCTCTCGGAGGCATTCCACCATTTTTGTAAAGTCAGACCTTTTGAAATCCAGGACCCGCCCCCTTGTGCAGCTAGATTCCGCTGCTGTTCTTATATTAAACTGCACTGTGCGATTGTCACTGGTCCCTGGATGACTTCCCACTCTGATGTCTACAACACTGTCCCTGTTAGTAAGTACCAGATTCAGTATTGCCCCACCCTGAGTGGGTTCACTAACTACTAGCTGCCTGAAGAATGACCCTGCATGGAGTTTAGGAAGTCTCTACTTCCAGCTGATGCTGCACCACAGAGGTTCCACTCTATATCTGGCAGATTAAAGTTCCCCACCAGCACTGCCTCCCCCTTCTTAGACATTTTGCCTATGTCTTCCAATATTTCTTCATCTAAGTCCTCTTCCAGTGTCAGAGGCCTGTATCCCACTCCTGTCTGAATGGTGGCTCCATTTCTTAACTCAGGATTGGCCCACAACACCTCAAACCCCCCAACCGAATTCCCTGTACAGTGGCAGCCACAGACATTGCCAGATATTTCCCAAAATTTCTGTGATATTTCCAGAAATATCTCCTGCTTTCTGCATTTCCACAGTAGGGGCAGCAGAGAAAATGCTTCAGAAATTTCATGAAGTATCTGGAAATAGCTGGCAATGCCTCTGGCTACTACTGTACCTCCGTCACTTTTAACATAAAGCACCACTTCCCCAACTTTCCTTCCAACTCTGTATCTTCTAAACATTGTGTAGCCAGGTACGACCATTTCCCAGTCATGGCTGTCAGTGCACCATGTTTCGGTGATGGCCACAATATCCAGGTCTGCCTCAGCCATGGTGGCCTTCAGGTCTGGTATCTTTATTTCCCAGACGTCTAGTTCTGGCACATACGGTTTTATAGATTTCGTTAATCCTACTTTTGTCCCTTCCCACTTTTTGTAACTGTTCCCCATTCCTCTCCTTTTTATATTGCCTGATTCTCTTCCCCCTTCCTCCCTTGCTAATTCCTTGTTACCTTGATTGTCTTTCATTCCAGTGGGAATCTTTTCCCTCAGAATTTCTCTGCCCTCCATCAAAGCCTGAGGGGGAGCAGTTGCTGCCTTCCCTTTGCCTTCCGCCACCCCCTCAGCTAATTTAAATGTCCATCAAAGTAACATTTAACCCATCCACTGAGGACTGCTGTTCCATTCCTGGATCAATGGATGCATGCCATCTCCACAGTACAAGCTCTGATCCTTCCAGGTGGAGCCCCAGTCCCCAGTGTAGCCATACTCCTCCTCTGTGCACCATTCCTTCAACCATGAGTTGAAGGCCTTAGTGCAGCGCTCCCTCTCCTTGCCCCTGTTGTAGACAGCCATCATTTTTGTAATGGCTATAGTGTGTACTACCTACCTAAGACCCTTCCCCAGCTTTCTAAACTGCTCCTGCACTGCCCACATTCTGTCCAAAGCTAGGTCACGCATCCCCAGGTGGACAATGATATCCAGCTCCCCTTCCTTCCATTGCCCTTGTGACCCACTATATATGCTTTCCATCCCTCCAAGCTGATGCTTCAGGTAGGCACTTATCCACCCTCCCTCTGTACCCCCTTTCCTTCCCCCAGCTCTATCCCCCTGACAATAGAGTCCCCAACCAGAAGTTGTTTCCTCCTTCTCTGGGGACCACCCCCAACCCCGGCTCCATTTGAGCACACTCCCACATCTTCACTGTCCACCACCTCCGGTGCCCCTTCTTGGTAGTGCCCCAAAATGGCAAAGAAATTTCTTTGCAGCACTAGATGAGGAGTGTTCCCTTTGCATGCTTCTACAAGTCTCCCAAATCCTACCAACCGTGCCCTCCTTGAGCCCACCATAGTGCAACCACTCATCCCTTCTGTCATCCTTTTTTTCCATATGTATTTTAGGATTTTTACCCTATTTTCTCCCCAACCCAGGACCCTGGCAGACACGTACATGCACGTGCATGGAGGCACACGCTGGATACCGGCTCAGCCCTTTCCGCCCCACTCCTGGCTACACTTCCCACCAGACCACTACCCAGTGGGAGCGGGACTACGGAGCATGTGGGCAACCACCTCGGGAGGGGAGAGCTGCCTAGTGGCTGCTCAATTCTGCTCCCTTCCTCCCCATGCCAGCTCTCCCAATGACCCAAGGTTGTTCCCAAACCTGGTTCGCCGGTGTAGCATTAGGTAAAGCATCCAGCACCTCAATCCTCAGTGCCACCGGGTTGGCTCCTTCTGGCATCCTTTGAGGTACGGTGTCTGGCTAGGTGGTTCATGGGTGGAAGAGATGGTCTCTGACTCCTTGCCAACATGACTTTGAGTCTCTCAATGTTCTCCTGACTGTTGGCCAGCACCACCCAGAGCCTTGATATCAATTCCTTCCATCCAGAGAGGCACACACAGATGGGACAGCACTGAAGTCTCTAGAAGGTTTACCTGTAGACTGCTGCTCCACAACCACCACATTGCACCAATCCCCACATTTCCTTTTTCCTGTTCTTCTTGTCCTTCCCGTCCTCCTGTCCCAGACCCCAGTAACTACAAGCCCCTAAACCATGAAGCTCACTAATACCTAACGAGCATTTTACAGCGTCTCTACACCCTAATATACCCAGCAACTGTTTAACAGTAAACTCCTGATCCTGAAACACACTAGTACCTAGCAACAGTTTACCAGCAATCCCTAAAACCCAGAAGCACACTAATAGCCAGTAAACAAAAAAAAGCAAGCCCCTAAGCCCACTGACACACATACCCCCAGATGCCTAGCTAGCCTCCAAATTACCTGGGATCCGATGGGTAGGAGTCCACTTGGGTTGGCAGGGGAGAAGAGTGGCTGACTGCCTCATTGGGCTGACCCCGGTGGGCAGACTTTCTCATCCTTTGCTCATTTGTCCTTCGCATGGTGGGGGAGGCACTTGATGGCCCAGTCTTTAAGAATGTCCTTGCACCACTTCCTTGATCCTAGGCAGCACCTGGGATTGGCTGCCTGGCAAGGAGAGGGGTGTGACCATCTTCTGATTGGTTTCTTTTTGGAACCTGAAGGAGCTTCCTAGCTCCAGTCTTTGGGTGGTGCTGTTCCTCTGATCAGGGACGTTGTCTGGGCAGGTGAGAGGCTCAGATCCTCCCTCTCTGCGCATCTGTACTGGTGGTTTCCTCTGTCAGCCACTGCAGGGGTTTTTATTCCCCTTCTCCCATTTCCTTGATCCCTGGCAGCACCTGGGATTGGCTGCCTGGTGAGGACTGAGGTGCAGTCCTCTTCTGATTGGTTCCTCTTTGGAACCTGGTGGAACTTCCTAGCTCTGATCTTCCGGTGCTGCTCCGCTGATCGTGTACACTGTCTGGGCAGGCAAGAGGCTCAGATTCTCCCTTTCTGCCCATCCTTACCAGTGGTTTCCTCTGTCAGTCGCTGTAAGGGGGGTTTATTCCCCTTCTCCCACTTCTCCCACTTCCTTAATCCCAGGCAGCACCTGTGATTGACTTCCTGGTGAGGAGGGAGGCGTGGCCTTCTTCCAATTGGTTCCTCTCTAGAACTTGGTGAAGTTTCCTAGCTCTGGTCTTCAGATGCTGCTTCTCTGATTGCACTGAGCTGCAAACCTGAAAACCTGGTTTTGAATCCCACAGCCCTCACGTACTGTGTGGCCCTGAGAAAGTCACTTATTTCCTTGTGCTCCCAGTTCACACCTAGAAACAAGCTTCAGCTTAGTGTGCCTTTCCTGGTTAAACAATTTCCCCTTCCCTTTCCATTTCAGTCCTTAATATGGCTGGTAAACGTTTTACAGCAAAATGTGCTGTTAATTATACCCCATCTTTCCCATGCTAATTAATTCGACGAGGTTCATTAGGAAACATCAAACTACAGATACTATAACACTAAAAAAAGCTGCATTTTACTCGGACTATTCATGATTCTGCTGTCTCCTCCATTATTATTAATTTTGATGCTGAAAAAGCTTTTGACAAGGTGGCGAGGGATTTTCTTTGTGCCACACTGTCTTGTTTTGCCTTTCCTCCTGGGTTTACATCTCTTATATCTAGTTTATACTACAACCTAGAAGCTTATATAAAGGCAAATGGCCACATTTCCTCCACTTTCCAGTTACAGCAAGGTACTCAGCAGGGCTAAAATCATTTGGAACAGCTTGCGCTCACCAGATTACAGGAAGGGAGCCGTTCAGGGGATGCTGATCCCGGGTGGGCTATCCGATTTATTATTTTGCAATTGCCCTAAATAAATGTATTTGTAGCATCACAGCTGGTTCTGGAGTGCAGTTCTTTCCTGAGTCATTGGATACCAAGCAGGGCTGCCTCTTTCCCCACAATTATTCAGGCTATCTATTGAACCCCTGGGCCAAGCAGTATGACAGAAATGGAAAATGACATACCGTAACTCTTGATCTTCCAGAATATCTTCACCATTCAGGCAGATTAATGGGTCTCAGCTGGAGGTACTAGGATCCAGTGGGAGCAAAAGTCTTTGCAGCTTCAGGAGGGGACCGGCATCACACAGGTGTGCTAATCAGTAACCAGCGTCAGCCCCCACCTCAGGTCTGTTTGCCAGAAGAAGGAAACAAGTGGGAGAAAAAAAAAGAGCGAGAGAGGGTTATAGACTCCTAGACCAAAGAGATAGGAAAAAGATATAGGATCTAAAAATAACAACAAAATGAAACCCACTTACCAACTTAGTAGAGCTAAGGGTGGCACAAGGGTATGGGTACCAGAGCCAAAGCCTGATTCTGCCATCTGGTCAGGGAAATGGTGAGGAGATATGCAGCAGCCCTGGCAAAAAAAACTCTGGATAGAACACTGAGGTCTGGAGGCCCTCCATGTAATTAAGACTGTAGAATGCCCTCGCCTTTGGAGGGAAGATGGCCACCAGGCTGAGCTGACTATCTGATACTGGGACACTGGTGAGCTCTGAAAATTAAAGGAAGGTAAAGAAATAACCTCTATTTTGGGTTATTAAGGGAGAATCTATTTGGTACTTTTTAGTTCTAAGTGAAACAAAATCTTCATTTACAGACCTCTTTAATTTGTTTTAGTTTTATTAGACAGCAGTAGTGGTAGAGTATGAGTATAGTTAGTGGGCAAGTGAGCTATAGTAGGAGTTAATGTTTTTCTTTTCAGAGAGATCCCATTTAGTTTGTTTGTACTGACAGCAACATTTCATTGTGCAGACTTTGTGAGTAGTTTTGGTGTTGGTGCACCACTAAACAGTGTGGTGTGAAGGAGTGGAATATTTCAGCTGCCCATTGAGTGTAATGTGAAGTGTCCATTGGGAGCCAGCTAAGTTGCCGTTGGGAGCCAGCCGAGTTTACAGTGGCCAGGAGTCGACTGGAGTAAGCGTATGGTGTGGTGAGCTGAACCACTTGGACCAGCACACTCTGTGAGGGACACCACTGTTGGTGAAACTACAGTGGAGCTGGACTGAGGATGGATCTGTCCCCTTTGTTCTGCTCATATCCCTCTCTTTAACACCTCCACTTGCTCTCCACTCACCTATTCCTAATAACTCTCCCAACCCCATCAGTTACTATCTCCAATCCCCTACCCACATCCATGCTATCACTCACTCCCTGCCATTTAAAATATGGTCTCACTCTACTACTATTCCTCATGCGGCTTTGACAACGGTGTTCACTTTCACTGTGGTTTTCCACCTTCTTCTTCCTCACTCATCCACTCCCTTCTACTCAAAACTCACAACCTCCTCGCCAACCCCTTCAAAATCATCTATGCTCCACTTTCTCATACTCACCTTCCTCTTGCTCTCCACCAGGGATATCCACCCCAACCCAGGCCCTATTGCCCCTTGCTCCTCTTGTGCCTCTTCCTCTACTGCCTCCCCCACTCACTTATTTCAGCCCTCCCAAAGGGCTTAAAGAACCTACATCTAAACACCTGCAGCTAGTTGCAAAAAACAGACCAGATTCAGACCATGGTGTGCACTTTAAAACCAGACATTCTAGTCATCTCAGAAACTTGGCTAAAGAGCAGTATCTCTGACCACTCTGTCTCTATTCCTGGCTACTCACTGCTAAGGCAAGACTGTGCTGGCAGGGGTGGTGGGTGTGGCCATTTATGTCCTAGCCTCCATCCAATATTCCACCATCTACTCATCCTCCAATCCTGAGACCCATGATGCCCTAGCTATCCATGTGACCCTCCCCTTCACTCTCCCAATCTTCATAGTCAGCATATACTGCTGCCCAAATGTCCATCCTTTGGTCGCGCTAGACCTCCTAACCTCCATCACTTCCCTTGCTTGCTCTAGGGAATTATTCATCCTAGGTGACTTCAATATAAATTGGTTGTCACCTAAAACTACCAAAACTAAAAATGAAATCAGAGCTCTAAACCTCTCCCAACTGATCTCTGAACTCACCTGCCCAAACCACAAGACACAGCAACACTCCCTACTCAACTGGGCCCTTACCTCCCACCCCCACCGTGTCATCACTTCTGGCATCCTCCCCAACGATGCTCACAGTGACCATAACCCAATATTCATAGTTAGAAAAGTCCACAGAACTAAATCGCCACACAAAACCATACGACTACGCTCTTTCAAGTCTCTTGACCTTGAACCTCTCTTGAGTAACCTTGCCACTTCTGACTGGTTTCCCCCAACCTCCTTCCCCTCAGTTGATAAGGTTCTTGCCTACAGTACTTCAAAGAAATCTTTCTTGTAAACTGGAACACCTTTGCCCCACTCAAACAAACCAGAGTCCAAGATAACCACTTACCTTGGATAACCCCTGAACTTCTGGCCTTCCTCAAGGCAAGAGATCAAGCCTGGAAGTGTCATAAAGCTACCCAGCATCCTAGTGACCTCGCAAACTTCCACATGTTCAGAAACGCTTGCACCAGGACTACAAGGTTAGCCAAGTCCAAATATTTCAAATCTGCCTTCATCACCAACATAAATTCCCCTTCAAAATTCTGGAAGGTGGTCCACACCCTATTTACCTCCTCATCTCATCCACCGCCCCCGGTACTTAAAGCAAATAGCTTACTAGTGTCTGACCCACCAGCTGTAGCTGCAGAATTAACTCCTACTATACCTCCTCCACCTCTGAGCCACTGAAATCCCTCCCTTCCCCTCCTCCCCACCCTCACCCTCTGCCACCCTCCTTCCTTCCCTTCTCTTTCGTTACTATAACCCCAAACAATGCCTTAAGTGCCCTTCTCACCATCAACCCCTCTAAAGTTACCTCCCCTCATGGCCTTGACCCAAAACTCCTCTCCCTCTCTACTTTGGCCATTGCCTATCCCCTGTCAATAATCCTAAATCATTCATTCTCTACTGCCTCTGTCCCCTCTTCATGGAAACATGCTGTGGTCCTCCCTCTACCCAAAGGGAGTGACCCCTCATCCCCTGGCAACTATCGCTCCATTTCTCTCCTCCCTACCCTTGCCAAGCTTCAAGAACACATTGTCCTCTCCCAACTCACCTCTTTTCTATTTGACACCTCCTTTTTCTCCCCTTTCCAGTCTGGTTTCAGGAAAAAACACTCAACCACCACCTCTCTCCTATGGCTCACAGACTCCATACTAACCAGGTGAACAATGGCCAAATTACCTCTGCCATTTTTGTTGACCTGGCCAAGGTCTTCAACACCAACTCTCACTCTCTTCTCCTTGACTCAATCCCAGTAGCTGACCTATCTCCTTCCACCACTAACTGGTTCAAGGCCTACCTTATTGGTAGAACCCAATCAGTTAAGATCTTGGGCGCCACTTCCCTTCCCCTCCCAATTAACACTGCAATCCCCCAGGGCTCAGTATTCAGGCCCCTCCTATTCTCCATCTTCTTAAATGACTTTCCCTCTGTTTGCTCCACATCCTCCGCTATGCATATGCATGCTGATGATACAGTCCTGTATGCATCTGGCTCCTGTCCTGTTGAAGTTACAACCAGCTTAAAGCAAGACTTCGACAAGGTTCATCTCTGGTTTGCTAACCATAAACTTTTTCTCAACACCAAAAAAACTGTCTCCATGACCTCTGGCACAAGGCAGAAACTCTCTAGGCTTCCCTCCCTACCCACTTTTTACATCCTTGAGGGGACTTTACTTGAGGACACATCCTCCTTCAGGTACTTAGGTGTTTGGTTGGACTGGTTGAACCAACACCTAAACTTCTCTGGACATATTGACGCCATCTAGAAAAAAACCGAGCTCCAAGTTTGGTGCCCTGTTCAGGAACCGTAGTTGCACCCCTCCTACGGCAAGGAGTGAACTTGTTCAGAAGATGATACTGCCAATTTTTGACTACCGTGATGTAGTCTATGGTGTTGCCACTAAGTCCTCCCTGGCCCGACTGCACACCCTTTTCAATTCCTTCTGCCACTTTCCCCTAGATGCCAGCCCTCGCACCCATCACTGTGATCTTAATCGTGCCCTATCCTTTCCCTCTCTTACAAATAAGTGACTCTCCCACTGTGCTAAATTTACCTCCAAGCACTGTTAGGGTGAGCTCCCTTCCTACCTCACCTCCTCCTTTATAACACCCGCCCATCCTCCCATTCCCTTAGATCAACCGACTCCCATACCCTGATTGTCCCCGGCAGATCCACCCAACTCTGCCAATCCAGTTACCCTCACCACCTCCCAAAAATTTGGAATTCTCTCCCCCCCCCCAAATCCAGCACTCATCCTCCACCCACTCCATCAGCTCTGCCCTCAATAATTACATTGCACCTAGCTGCTCCTGCCATGTCCCTCCCTAATTCCCTCCTCTAAGCCCTGAACAAACCCTACCCCTCTACTCTCACCTTCATTTTACCCTGTGCACACCCACCCTCCAAATCTCTAGCCCTCCTCTTCTTCCCCCAAATTGCTCCCCCTTACAGGCTTCCCTTGATGTATCACAGAATGTAAAGGACCCTGAATGCTCTCCATGGGTCCCTCTTCTACCCCCCAAAGGGGCTTGTATCTTACATCTACTCACTTCCCCACCATCTTAAAGGGGTCTCTCTGGGACACTGCTTTATCCCCTTCTCTCTGGTCCCCCCAGTCCCCTTGCAGGTTTCCTTGCATCCTGAAGGGGTCTCCAGGGACAGGGCTCTCCCCCTCCACCTCACCCTTCCCTCCCTTCCCCTTTTTTCACATAAGCATTTGTTTACTTATTAATCTGGCACTTATTATTGTCCACTCTTTCTACATGTTATGCGCAACACTGTTGTAACACTGTTTGTAAAATCTGCCTTACAGCAGTATGTTAATGTTGATTTTGTAAATTGAATGTTTAATGTCTCATTCCAGTTGTACTTCTCCCCACAAGTCACACCGGGAGACAAATGACTTGTTGCTCAGTGGGCCTTCCTGGTGAAACATTTCAATAAATAAATAGACAAATTATACAATTGCAAAAAAGAATGCTGGCCTCTGATTGGTCTGTCTGGGACTGGACCCATGATGTTATCCCAGTACAACATCACGGGTCTAGTCTCAGCTTCACTGTGAACCTCCTGACTGATTGCATTGCATTGGATTTATCTCTTCTTTTCTTAAGAAACAAAAATATTTTTCCACATTAACAAAAATATTTTTTAAATTATTTTATTTTATTCTGTATAACAACAAGCCATTGTATAATAGCAATAATGCCCTCCAGGGTGTGTGTCGTGCTGGGATAGCATCATACCTCAGGTACTGGATGCACTTGGCCAGAAGCCTCATGCCCAACCACCTGAGGCGTGATGTTATCCCAGCACGACAAACACCCTGTCAGGTATTATTGCTCAATAATTGCCTGCTGAAGGTAAGAATTTGTCTGTTGTTGTTGTTAAGGGTCCCAGCACTGGTTAGGAGTCACTATGGCTGGGGGAAGACTGGGACTTTTCCTCTGTCCAAATAACTGTTATGATCCTGCTGAGAGTGGTGAGAGAGCTCTTGAGCTGTAACTGCTGACTGGGATTCTGTCACCTTATTTGTCCTGGCTAGTGTTAGGAGCACCATCTGGGATTCAACTCTTTGCTGTTTGACTTGGTTCAAAAATATTAACTCCTCTGGTGAGAGGAGAACATAGAATATAGTTGCCGCAACACATACACTGGAACAAAAACTGTTTATCATTTGGAGCTTATTAATACAGTATAAACAGCATTGTGGATTATCCCTGTTTAATTTGTTTAGCATTGGAGTAATTATAATTTAATTTGGAGTTTGGTAGGAGATTATTTTGGGAGAGGGAGTGTTGCATGTGATAGGATTCTATGTGATAGGCTGGGTGTTGTGTGTAGGATTTTTTGCAGAGTATGTTTTCTTTTAAATTGTTGTGCAGGTTGTCTTGCTGAAAGGAAGGAAAACACTCACCAGGGTGGTGGGGTCAAAGCTGTAGTTGATTGTTTCTGGAGGGCACAGGCTTGGTCCTACCCACCCTGCCCCTCACCCCACCCACCCTGCCTCTCACCCCACTTACCCCAAGTGCATCATTTCCTTTATATCAGAGGTTCAGACATCACTTCCCCAAAAGGGCAAAGGACATACACTTATCATAATCTTAACAGCCCAGCATACTGCATAGGGGGTAGAGACACACACACACACACACACACACACACACACACTAACAAAAAGGAAAAAACTAAACAGGAAGGGAGAGAGACATGTGGAGAGTGGTGCAATGCACTGGCTGTGGGGCAGCAGTCTTTCAGGAGAAGTTTGGGAAGCTGTGATGCTGCCCTATTTTCAGGCACCTCTCTGGTCTGAGGGAGGAGGTTGTCCGTCTCCTTGCCAACCTGGTGAGGATTCAGGAAACCTCCTCCCCACCCAGGGACAACCAGGGCCACTGCTGCTATCTCAGAGGTTGCCAAGAAAGAGGAGTGGTTGTACCATGGTGGGCTCAGGGAGGGTGAGGGTGGTGGATCATAGGTACATCTTTCCAGTTGTACCTCTCCACAATTCATGCACCATTCTGGTGGAGCATGGTTCCTCTATGGAGGCACCTGCAGTGGAGACCAAGGAGGATTCTGGGAACTTTCACAAAAGAGATCCAGAAGAGGGTGGCACGAGACCCCACGGGGAAGGAAACAACTCCTGGTGAACTCAATCATTAGGAGGGTAGAACTGGGGGAGAGGGAGGTAAGGTGCTTGCCCGACACCATGGCTGGGAGGGATAGGATCCGAATCCTCATGATCGTGGGAGCAGCGGTACAGGAGAGGGAGCTGGATGCCACTGTCCACTTAGGGACAAATGACCTCACTGGGAATGGTATCAGAGCAGTGTAGGATGAGTTTGTAGAATTGGGGAGGGGCCTTGGACAAGTAGCATGCACAGTAACCTTCTTGGAGGTGCTGCCTTTCTATGGCACGGGTGATGCAATGGTACTCCACACCATGGGATTCAATGAATCGTTGAAAAACTGGTGTGGAGCTCAGGGTTTTGGCTTCATTGGTGACTGGGGGTCCACCTGGAGGGATGCAGGCCTATACTGGCATGATGGTCTTCATCTGTCCAGGAGGGAACCAGGATCCTAGGTGACAGGTTTAAATGTTTTATTGGCAAGCATTTAAACTAGCCAAGGGGGGAGGCACTGAAAAGAAGCATGGACATCCCAGCCCCATCACCACAAAACAGGGTAGTTAGTGAGGTAAACACTAAAGTAGAGAAGTCAATAGGGAGCAGGACAGGGGCCAATGGAGAAAAAGACAGTAAGGACAGGGATGGGGCTAAATGGGGTAAGGCTATCAAAAAATGGAGGGCAATGAGTACCAATGTATATAGTCTGGGTAACAAGCTCCCTGAACTAGTGGCCTTGATGGAAGAGGGATACCTAGACATTGTGGCAGTCACAGAAACATGGTGCACAGAGAACCATGACTGGGATGTCAACATACCGGGGTACACAATCCACAGGAGGGTCAGGGAGGGTAAAAGAGGAGGAGGAGTAGCTCTTTATGTAAGGGAAGGGATCAAAGCAACAGAACTAAAGGGTAAACAGGGAGAAGAGGAGGCACTGTGGGTCACCCTGGAGACAGGAAATGGCACCACAATCCATACGGGGGTTGTATACAGACCCCCATCTCAGGGGGAGGAAATGGACAAGAAAATGATAGAAGGCATCCTTAGAATGGCAGAAAAGGGGGAGATATTGTTGATGGGGGACCTGAATATGCCAGATTGCCAGATGTTAACTGGAGCATCTTTGCTGCAGCCACATCCAAGAGCAGGGTAATCCTTGATGCCCTACGGGGGCATGACTCTGACAGCTAATATTGGAACCACTCAGGAGGGAGCAATCTTAGACCTGGTACTCTCAAACAGAGGTGGAGAAAGGATCTTGGATTTAGAAGTGGGTAGCCATCTGGGAACACGTGACCACCAAACAGTGTGATTCATGATAAACACAGCCATAGAGTCAAGTCACACAAAGGTGAGGGTATTGGATTTTATTAGGGCTGACTTTGGCAAAATGGGGCAGCACCTCAGAAAAGCACTAGCAAACAGGCAAGAAGGTGGGGTGGAGGAACAATGGGGAAAAATCAAAGCTGCCATCACAGAGGCAACAAGCTTTTGTCTGACACAAATAAACAAAACAAAGGTAAAAAACACTATGGTTCTCAAAAGAGGTGGTGGGGAAGGTTAAAGAGAAAAAGATAGCATTCAGGAAGTATAGGGAAACATAGAAGGAGCAGGACAGAGAATTGTACCAGTTAAAGCAGAAGAAAGCAGGGAAGGCAGTCAGAATAGCAAAGGCCCAAACTGAAGAAAAGATAGCCAACTCAGTTAAGAAGGAGGATAAAACCTTTTCTAGGTACATTAGGGAATGAAGAAAGACCAGGGGAGGGATAGTGAGGCTTAATAAAGGGGAGGGGGTGGGCAGAGAGTGGCAGTGACAAAGCAAAGATACAAAATGAATACTTCTGCTCAGTATTCACAAAAGAAGTGGAGGGGGAGATACCTAAATCAAATAATAGAAACACACTGGATAAGGGGTTTGATACCAGCCCATTCACAGAAGAAAGGGTCCTGAAAGAACTCCTAAAACTGAAGATGGACAAAGTAATAGGACCTGATGAGATTCACCACAGAAGTCTAAAAGAATTAAGGGGAGAACTAGTGGCACCACTGCCTACCCTTTTTAACAAATCATGGGAGGAGGGTGTGGTACCTGAGGACTGGAGGAAGGTGGATGTGATTTACCTTCACAAAAGTGGGAGCAAGGCAGAGGCAGGAAACTACAGACCTGTGAGTTTGACCTCAGTGGTAGGGAACATGATGGAATCACCTCTGAAAGAAAGAATTGTTGAGTACCTAGAGGCCAGCGGGGTACAGGACCCAAGGCAGCATGGATTCACAATAGGAAGGTCATGTCATATAAATCTAATAGATTTCTTTGACTGGGTGATCAAAGTAGGAGACCAGGGAGGGGCTGTGGACATGGTCTACCTAGACTTTAGCAAGGCATTTGACACAGCCCCACACAAATGATTAATAAACAAGTTATCCAGCCTGGGAGTGGGTCCCAGGGTGGTACTCTGGGTAAAACATTGGCTGGACAACAGGACGCAGAAGGTAATAGTAAATGGAGTCAACTCCAAAGAAAGGGGGGTTACTAGTGGGGTACCGTAGGATTCAGTACTGGGACTAGTCCTCTTTAATGTCTTTATAGGTGACACTGTGGAGGTACTGAAAGGAAAAGTATACGTCTTTGCAAATGACATAAAGATCTGCAACAGGGTTGATACAAAAGGGGGGGTAGAAAGGATGAGAAGGGGATAGAGAGGGCGGTGAACACATGGAAAGGCCTTCCTGAGGAGGTCATAGGGTCAAAAACAGTGGGGGAATTTAAGAATGCATGGGACAGACATAAGGCAATTCTAGAGAGAGGTAGGAAGAAGTAGGCTGTTGGTAAAACTAGGATCTGCAGCTTATCCGATAGGTAGGGGAAATGGGCAGACTGGGTGGGCCAAGCAGTCCTTATCTGCCATCAAAGTCTATTTTTCTAAGGGACTTGGCAATGTCGGAGGAATGGCCAAAAGTATGGCAGCTTAGATTCAATGCGAAGAAGTGTAAAGTAATGCATCTGGTAAACAAAAACCCAAGGGAAGAGTACATAATGGGGGGGAGGTATTAACGACAGATGACACAAAGATCTGCAACAGAGTTGATGCACAAGGTGGGGTGGAAATGATGAGAAGGACTTGGCAAGGTTAGAGGAATGGTCAAATATATGGCAGCTTAGATTTAATGCTAAGAAGTGCAAGGTAATGCACCTGGGAAACAAAAACCCAGGGAAAGAGTACACAATGGGGGCTGAGATACTAACAACAACAAAAATGGAAATGGACCTGGGGGTAGTCATATCAGATGACCTAAAGGTAGGAAAGCAATGTGAGAAGGCAGTAAGGAGGGCTGGGTGGATACTGGGATGCATAGGGAGAGGCATCATCAGTAGAAAACAGGACATTGTTAGCCCTCTGTACAGACAGTTGGTGAGACCCCATCTGGAGTACTGTGTGCAGTTCTGAAGACCCCATCTCTGCAAGGACATAGACAGGATGGAGGCAGTCCAGAGGGAGCCAACTAAAATGGTGCAAGGTCTGCAACAGAAGCCATATGAAGAGAGACTAAAAGAGCTACTATGTATACCCTTGAGGAAAGGATGGGGAGGGTGGACATGACAGAAATGTTCAAGTGTCTCAAGGGAATCAACAAAGTCCAAGAGGGTAGCATCTTTCAGAAAAAGAGGTGTGCAAGACCAAAGGGGCACAATTTGAAGACAGAGGGGGGGACGATTCAGGGGCAACGTGAGGAAGTATTTTTTCAGTGATGGTGGTGGACACATGGAACGGTCTTCCTGAGGAGGTCGTGGGGTCAAAAACAGTTGGGGAATTTAAGAATGCATGGGACAGACATAAGACAATTCTAGCGGGAGGTAGGAAGAAGTAGGCTGTTGATAAAACAAGGATCAGCAGCTTATCTGATAGGTAGGGAAATGGGCAGACTGCGTGGACCAAGAGGTCCTTATCTGCCATCAAAGTCTATGTTTCTAGGATATAATTTGCAATAGGAACGGATGTGTGTAGTTGTGTGGTTGGGGATTAGTAGTGAGTGTGGGGGTCAGTGTGGATTGCTGCTGTACATAGGAGATTTTATTGTGGGTGGTTGTTTTTAGATAGTTTTATTAGTGAGATCTGGGATGTGTCACCTGCAGTCAACCTCCAAAGCTCAGCTCCTCCCCGAACCTGCTCCAGGATCTGCACATCTTCTGCAACCCCCCCTGCCCCAGTAAGTGTGGCTTACTGTCAGTGCAGGGAGGTAGGGATCAGGAGGCGGCACAGAGGAGAATGGGGGACTGAGAGAGGGCTGATGGGAAAAATGCCATTAGGGTCTTGAGAACCAGGAGATACCATGGGGTGAAATGGAGCTTTTTTTTTTTTTTGTAAACAAGATTTCTAGCGGTGCATATAACATTTTCATAGCAGGTTGAGAGAAATCTCATTGTACAGATATATATATATATATTTTTTTTTTTTACCTGGAGAGACACTAAGCTGAAAGCTTGTTTACAGTTGCAACCTGGGAGCATAAAGAAGTTAAGTGGCTTGCTCAGGGTCACACAGTATGCAAGTGGGGGCTGTGGGATTCAAATCCAGGTCTCCAGGTTTGCAGTTCAGAGCCTTAAACTACTGCGCTATACTGCCTGCAGTATATCGCAAGTACATAGGAATGACCAACGGCTTGTTAAAATGCAGGGAACTAAGTTTCACTTATGGCCTTTTCCAGGGGGTTCCAGATCAAATGATATTTGTCTAGCTGATTTCTGACCAAGTACTGAGTATGTTCTAATTTCATACTATGGAGTGGTGACTGAATCCACTGTGCTATAGTGGGAGCAGTGTCAAGTCACCAGTGTCTTGCTAGTATCTGTTTACCAATCACCATCCCCAACTGCTAGAGAGGCTGTTCCTCTTTCACCCTGCCTCTTCCCAACCCTGTGCCCCCCAAAAGTATCTCTATGGGGTTTAAGTTTTTCAGGGTCTGAATTATTCCAGATAATAATGAAACTATTTCTTGCCAATAAGAAGCAACTTTACGGCAGGTCCACATCATATGGTAAAAGGTATCTTCTGCAGCTTTACACTTAGGGCATAAGTCAGACTTTGTTGGGTCTATTTTCTGTGCAAAGACAGGGGTGAAATAGGCCCAGTAAGGAACATTATAATGTATAGCTCACAATCTATTATTTACTGAACATAGCATACCTCATTTAAGGATTAGAGCCCAATCACCTCCAGTAAGAACTCTTGGTGATAGGTCTGCTACCCACCTACATCTCAAGTGGTGAAGCGCATCTGGGAGGGCTCCCAAAAGAGTTTTATAGCATTTAGTTAAGGGTCTTGAGGTTCTATGTACCAAACAAAATGCTCACCCCTAGAAAAAAATATGCTGGATTAACAGAGAGGCCAGGTCCCCCTGCCCCCCAGGCCCATAGACATGATCAGACCTACAGATATGTAAAGAAATGAGTAGCCTGTAGGTCATGCTGCTTGGCCAAAGTGTGGTAATCCAGGTGAGCCTCCGCTTCATATAGGTGAGACATCAAAGAGATTCCCTTTCTCTGCCATATTTGCAGGACCTGCTTCACTGGGGCAGGTATCCTATCTGCCTCCCACAGCACAGATTCTATGGATGCTTCAGGAGATATTGAAGGGAAATCGTTTAAAATGTTATGTGCTGCAATCCAGATTCTAATAGAGGCTCTGGTAAAGGGGTTCAAAATAGGTTTAACTACATTTTTTGCCGGTGCTGGGGTAAGTAGACTATTATATAAAGGAATATCCATTCCAGGTTCCTCAAGCTCCACCCAGGCCCTCCTCGGACTGGGAGCAGGGACCAAATCTACTATCAAAGCTAGCTGTGCTGTAAGGTAGCAAAAGTATAAATGCACCAGTCCAAGACCCTCCCCCTACCAATCAGTTGCCATAATATTTCCTCCCATATCCTGGGCCTGTGGTTATGCCATAGTAATGACCTAGTAAGGATCTAACATATTTTCTGGGAACTTATGCTGGGAGGGTCTGAAACAAGTATAGGCACTGTGGAAGTATACACATTTTTACCAAGTTAACCTTTCCTATAAGTGTCAGAGGGGAGAGCTCCATCTAGTACAACCTTCCTGAATTTTCTTAATTAACGGTGTATAGTTTAGCTCTGTTACTTTAGACAGTTTGCTTGGAAGTTATATTCCTAAATATTTTAAAGCTTTGACCGGCTGAATAGCGATCCCCACTATCTGAATAGGTCCCTCCCCACCTCCCCAAAGGGAGCCACTCACACTTCCCCCATTTGATCTCATGGCCTGATAAGGGGCTATACTTACTAAAGAGATCGGTAAGGGCAGGCAGTGAACATTTGAGATCAGACATATAAAGTAGCACATCAGCAGCAAAAAGTGATATAACATGCTTACGCCAATTGTGGTTGTAGCCCTGAATATCTGAATTAATTCTAATGGCGGCAGCTAGGACCTCTATAGTCAAAACATAAGTAATAGGGATAAAGGACACCCTTGTCATGTGCCTTGTGTAAGTGCAAAAGGGGCAGATAGAGTATCACTGGTCAATATTTGTGCTCCGGGAGATTTGTAAAAACTAGATAACCATGAGTGAATTTGAGGATCAAATTGAAATTGTTCAAGGATTGCGAAAATAAAGGGCCATTCAACACAATTGAATGCTTTCTCAGCATCTTATGCTAAGAGACCCCAGCCACCATCTCCTCCCCCTACGGAAAATTGGGCCAGGTGAAATGGAGCTTGAGGGACACAAGACATGTTTAGTCCCCATACCCAGGGATCCTACCAGACCAAGTGGGCAGGTAGCTCAAGGGCCAAGCTGTCACCAGTCATCATCTTCATGCAGTGCTACGCAATGATATATCGATTAGGAAAAAAAATAGGCTACTCACTTGTAACCTTAGTTCTAGGAGTGGTACATGGTTGAGGTCCACACTCTGACAGTTCCACTGGAACAATCTGATTGGCCGGACATGTTTAAGCAAAGCTCCTCCCACCGTCTGGATGGTATGTCTCCTGACTCCACCCTGTGACATCAGATCTTGCATACTGGAAGCAGGAGTCTGTGTGCCACTTGCCAGGGGAGTTCAGGTGGGTTGTGTGGCTGTGAACCATATGCCACTTCTAGAATGTAAAGTTGCATACTTACCATAATGGTAGATCTTCGAGGGGTATCTCTTACAGCAGGTAATACACTTAGGTCATCACCAGAGGGTGCTGTTCTGCACAGCAGCTTTCTTTTAGCAGTCTTTTCCTAGGGACCGCCCACACATGACATCATTATCCTGCACCTATAGAACAGTAGGCGGCCCCAAACATCCTTAGTTCCCCACTGGATTCAGCTCGCTAAGCAAGGACCGAGGGATAGACGAGGTTCCTTAGGTGTCCCCACATGTATATTTGAATCAGAAATTTTTCTCTTAGGGAAGGAGGGGGACTAAGGGAGGGATTGTACCTGCTGCAAGAGATGCCCCTCAAAGATCTACTGTTACGATAAGTATGCAACTGTATCATCTTCCACAGGGATAATCTCTTGCAGCAGGTAATACACTTGGGATGACTCCCAAGCAGTAAACCCAGGAAGGGCAGAGGAGTTATAATAGAAGACCTTGTAGGACAGCACAGCCGAAGGCCGTCCTACGGCGAGAAGCAATGTCTAAATTGTAGTGCTTCCTGAAGGTATGTATTGTGGACCACGTGGCTGCACTACAGATATCTGTGACAGATGCCCATTGAAACAGGCCACTGTAATGGCCATGGCTCGGGTAGAATGGGCTTGAACAGGTCCTGGTAACAGTTTGTTAAACTTCTTATAACAATAGGTTATGCAATGTGCCAACCAGTTGGAGAGTGTCTGCTTAGCGACCGGAAAGTGTTCCCTGGATAGGGCAAAAGTAACAAAAAGCTGACGAGTCTTCCTGAAAGATTTGGTACAATTTGTATAATATCTCAAAATGCGATGAACATCTAAAGTGCCTAGGAGATATTCTCCTGAATTAGAATGCTCAGGGAAGTAGACTGGCAGTTCTATAGACTGATTTAAGGTCTGCTCCAAAACCACTTTAGGTAGAAAGGGGATTGGTACGAAGGGAAATTCTGTCTTTATGGAAGATTAAGTACGGTTCCCTACACATTAGAGCATGCAGCTCAGATATACATCAAGCTGAAGTGAGAGCAACTAAGAATAATGTCTTCCAGGCTAGGAAGCAGGGGTCACAAGTAGCCAGAGGCTCGAAAGGGTTGAAGGTCAGCTTTTCCAATAGGAAATTCAAGTCCCAGGAAGGGGTGGGCCATCTAATAGGGGATTTAAGGTGTAACATACCCCTTAGAAACATCTTGGCAAGGTGGTGCTGATAAAGTAGTCTCACTTCTAAGGATTCATGAAAGGCCAAGATAGAGGCCAAATGGACTTTGATAGAGGAGTAGCTCAAGCCCGTCACATGAGCAAAGCCAAGTAGTCTAATACCTTAGTCAATGGACATGAATAAGGGTCCCTGGTGGATGGTTTGCATGAGGCCAAAAGAATGTTGCTCACTGGTGAGGAGACATGAAGGTGGGCTATGAAAGTGTCCTCAGGAGCCAAGCGTGAAGGTGTAGTGTTTTCAGGTTGGGGTGAAGGAGAATTCCCTGATCCTGTGTCAATGGGTCTGGCTGATGGGTAATGGGAGTGGATCCACCACTGAGAACTGTTGAAGTAGAGGAAACCACACCTGCCGAGGCCACAAAGGGGCTATGAGGATCATGGTGACAGTTGGAGTTGTAATTTTAGAAAAGTTCATTGCAGGAGTGGGATGGGGGAAGTATATAAGAAGCATCCTGTCCATAGTTGGGACAGGGCATCGATAGACAGTCCCTGTTTGTTCAGGATAAAGAAATAATATCTGGGTAGGCGGCGATTGTCGAGGAAGGCAAAGAGCTCAAGGTGCGGGGGCCCCCACAACCAAAAGACCATCTGAAGAACTTTGTGATGAAGTGTCCACTCATGCGTGGAGGTCTGGTGACTGAGAATGTCGGACATGGTATTGTGGCATCCCAGTAGATGAATAGCAATCAAAGACAGATGTTGAAGTATGGCTACCTGCCAAACTGATATCGCTTCCCTGCAGAGAGCACGGGATTTGGTACATCCTTGTTTGTTCAGGTAATACACCAACAAGGTGTTGTCTGATTGGATCGGTATGGGTCCCGGGATGAGGTGGGGATGAAAAGCCTGAAGGACGAGGTGGACCACTCTCATTTCCAGTATATTTATATGAGGTGGGATGGAGTACTGGTGCCACCTGCCCTGGATCATGTATATAATATCAATCAATCAATCAATCAATCAATCCTTTATTTATTCAGGTGAACATCATTGAGCAAGGCTCATTTACAAGATGGACCTGATAAGGTCAAGGTTCAATAGTTGATACACAGCAAATACATCATACGGTTTATAAGACAGTTATACATACTGAGAAAAATAATGTTTATACACAATGATGTACAGTGAATTCACATGTTAAAACTCGGTTAAAGGAAGGTTAAGCTAATATCTACAGTATGTACAGTACATACATATTCCAATGGGGGCATGACAGACACACAACATAATGAATACTAGGATGGTGAAGGTATTATGGGTGCCATAAGCTGGGGTGTCTGACTGGAAGGAATATGCCATATATGATTGGAAGCCAGATTTGTAGGATGACTATTCTAGCTCTTACGGTAGCAACTGCATTTCTCTGTGAAGAAGGCTGTACAATGCTGTTTAAAGGATGCGTGGAATGATAATGGACAGTTTTAGGGATTTTGTAGGTGTTCCATGCTATAGCTAGAGAATAGCTGATTGCTGCCTCCCTAGTCTGGTGCTGACTTTGGGCAATTTGAGCAGGATGATATTGTTGCTTCTTAGGCATAGGAGCTAGGAGTGGTCTGGTTGAAGCAGTCCAGGATATCGCTTTGGGAGTTTTGTGATAAAGCTCTGTAAATCCATACAGCTGCATTTCTGCTTCTCCTGATATGAAGGGAAACCCATCCAACTGCGTCATAAAGAGAGCAATGGTGGGTATTATATGGTAGATCTGTAATGAACCTTATTGCTCTATGATATAAGGTATCCAACTTGTGAAGGTAGGAGATGGGGCAGTGACTATGAAGGAAGTCTGCATAGTCAATAACTGATAGAAAGATGGCCTGGACTAACCTCATCTTTGAGTCTCTGTTAAGGAAGGGTTTTAATCTATAGAGGAGGCCAAGCCTTTGGCGAAGCTTTTTTAACAGTTCTTCTAGATGATGAGTGAAGTCAAGTCTGTTGTCAATCCACACACCTAGGTATTTGAAGTTTTCAACATACTCCAGATTTTCTCCAAGTATAGTGCATAGCTGGGGGAAAGTGATTGAAGAGGATGTGCTGGTGGAGTTTTGAGTTGTGAACATCATTGCTTTAGTTTTCTTTGCATTTAGCAGAAGCTTTTTCTAGTAGCTGATGTTGTAACAAGGAGAATTCTGTTTGTAGGATTTCATGAGCAACTGTAGGCGAAGGGTTGCTGACTTACAGAACAGTGTCATCAGCAAAGAGGTGTACTGAGGACTTGGTAAGGGTTGAATCAATGTTATTTATATAAATGGCAAAAAGGATAGGACCTAGAATAGAGCCTTGGGGGACTCCTCTTGACAGTGGTCTTAATGGGGTTAGGTCACCTTCAGCTTTTACCTGCTGTGACCTACCGGAGAGGTAGCATCTGAACCACTTAAGGGAGGGTGGATCTAGGCCAAGGGAGTGCAGGGATGAGAGTAGCAGCTCATGGTTCACAGTATCGAATGCTTTGCTCAGGTCCAGGAATACTGCACAGACGTTATTCTTTTTATCCAATTCAGTTTGCCAGTCATTTGTGACCTTGGTTAATGCAGTGATAGTGCTATGTTTGGCCCTGAATCCAGATTGAGCTGGATTTAATAAGTTAGCATTGTCAAGATATTCCCTTAGCTGATTACTCACTAATTTCTCCAGCATCTTGGATAGCACAGGAAGAATGGAAATGGGCCTGTAGTTATTAAGATCCATAGGGTCCCCTGATTTTAGAAGGGGGACTACTTGGGCTGTCTTCCACAGTGTGGGAATAGAGCCAGAGTTTAGGGAAAGGTTAAAGAGGTGTGTTAGGGGGACTGCAAGTACATGGCATGCAATCTTTAGAAAGAAGGGGTCCAGAAAGTCTGCTCCTGCACTTTTTTTGGTATCCAGATGCCATAATAGATCCTCAACTTGTTTCAACAGTATAGGTTTGAAGCTAAAGGAAGAGTCAACTCTTTGATCACCAATGTAGTGGGAGCTTAATTGGTCCCTCAGCAGGTTAGCTGGGGAGGTGTCAAAGGCAAGACCAGCCTTTGTGAAGTGGTTGTTGAATGCGTCCAGGATTTCCATTTTGCCAGTGATAGGGCCATAACTATTGTGCAGTTGAGATGGAAGGGGTTGATAGCGTCCTGTCCCATCATACCCTTGATGGTGCCCCAAAACCTAGCAGGATTATGGTAGGAGGAGTCGAGCTCGACCAGGTAGAAGGCAGCCTTTGCATCCCTAACTTTTCTGGTGCATCTATTCCTGGCTTTCCTAAAAATCATCCAGTCATTTGCATTCTTAGTTTTTCTTGCCACTTTTCAGAGTTTGTCTCTCTCCAGCAGTGCAGCTTTAAGGTCAGCTGAAAACCAGGGACAGGATTTGTTTTTTATTCGGATACTAGAGATTGGGGCATGGGTGTTAAGGGCATTTATTATAATGCTATTTAGCACCTGCTGAGCTTTTTCTACAGAATGTGCAAGATACGACTTTTGCCAGTGTGGAGAGTAAGCTAGATCATGCAGATATCCTTCAATATTGATGTTTTTCTTGGATCTCCTCATGAGGAATTTTGCAGGATTTGTTGTTATGCTGGTGGATCTTACCCCTGCGATGGGGCAGTGATCACTTATATCACATAGGAGCACTCCAGCGTGTGTGAATAGATGTGGTTTACTTACTAGCATGATATCAAGTAGTGTGCTGTTACTACTATTCCTTGCATTTATTCTTGTTGGTTCATTAATTAGCTGTGTGAGCCCATAGGTGTCACAGAATGATACCAGAGGTGTAGCTGCCTGGGTGAGCCAGTTGAAATTCAGGTCACCTAGAATAATGACTTCTTCAGTGCTGGGCTTGACCAGGTTCCCAGGTGGGATAAGAGCTTGTGTTCAGCAGAGGGGGCTGTAGCATCCAATTAGTTGAAAAGCTGCTGTATTGGGAGAGAGACTTTTAGAGATAGGCATTCAAACTCCTTGGGCATAGATGTTGCAGCAGTACAGGATACAGCTATACCAGCTTTTGCATATATGGCTACTCCACCTCCCCTTGTTTGGCGATCAGCTCTGAATAGCTGATAGTTAGGTAGGTTAACATCCCTGTCCACTGTGGTGGGTTTGAGCCATGTCTCAGTTACCACGAGAAAGTCTGGCAAGGTATGGGCAACCCAGGCTTGTATCAACGTAAATTTTTTCAACAGACTGCATACATTAATATGCAGGAAACTGAGGCCTTTAATTGAGGCTAGGTCTGATGGAGAGGTGATACTTTCAAGAGGTCCAGGGTTGATTTCCACATTACCAATACAGAACAATAGAAAGAGCAGGAGTTTCATGAGGACTGCCAGTGATAGGGAGAGGGGGCTGTTTTTGGTCCTCCTTCTTTCATTCTGTTGCCACTCTTTTTTTGAGGTGCTCCCTGTGGTTTTAAGGAAGTGTGTCAGGATACCAAGTAGCAGTTTGACGACTAGGCTTAGGGGGGATCTATATATCCAGCAGTGGAGCCTTGGCTGAAATACATGTGTGGTGGTATGTGTCTCTTTATGGTGATTATACCACTGTAGTCGATGCAGCAATGGTATAGCATATATGAGGGTTTGAGTGTCAGCCAAAGGGGATGGTTCAGAGAGACTGGGTGGATGGATCACTCTAAATTGTATGACAGGGACATCTTCTTTGTGGAACCCTAAGGCTGATAGTGAAAGGAGTATCAGAAGTAAGCTCCCCATTCTGAAAGAGATATTGGTAGTTGGCTGTGGTATGGTAATAGAAACAGGTTATATCCTGGCCACATGGAAAGAAAACATTATTGTACCTATATTTAAGAGGGAGAAAGAGCAAATCCCAATAACTACAAGCCAATAAGCCTTATAAAAACAACTCAAAAGATATTCACTAGAATACTCCATAGTAGAATAATGCATTGGATTAAAAACAAAAAGATTCTTAATGAAGCACAAGCCGGCTTCTCGCCAAAACATTCTATGATAGATCAATGCTTTGTGTTAACACATTTATTACATAAATACATCAACATTAAAAAACAAAATTTATTCTGTGTTTTTATTGATTTAAAATCAGCCTTTGACAGAGTTAACAGGGAAAAACTTTGGGAAGCATTGGTTTACTATGGGATTGATCCAGGTATTCTCAGTATGATAAAAATCTTATATAGTGATAACCTTACATCTGTAAGATACAATAAACAAGGAGATGCTACTCCCAAACTTTCATCCAATGTAGGACTCAGACAGGGTTGTGTCTTGTCACCAATATTGTTTAATATTTTCCTCAATAAAGTCCTTGATGAGCTGCAGGACCTAAGGCTGCACATGCCAAGGCTGGGATCCGGGCAGTGCCCCTACCTGCCATACACTGATGATACTATTCTAATAGCAACAAGCTAATTGGGGATCAGAAGGAGCCTCTGAAAGTTCTATGAAGAATCAACAAGGGCTGCTCTGGAAATTAACTTTCAAAAGACGAAGTATATGATATTCAGTAGAACCTCGGTGCTGGATGGTAAAGTATGTTGCTTAACTTGTAATAATCAAAAGGTAGAATATGTTAAAAATGTTACATATCTCGGGATTGAGTTCACATATAACTTAAGATGGCAAGAACATATTAAACATATGGCACAGAAGATTCAAAGGCTAATTCCATCAATAGAAAGATTTGTATACAAGTATGGGGGTCACTCTGTTAAGGGTTCTGTCGGAATTTAATGCTAAAATCAAAAGACAGATCCTATACGGGTCTGAAATATGGAGATGTGGAAAGCTTGATAGACTAGAAGCTATGGTGTACAAATTCTATAAGAAATTATTGAGGATCTCTCAGTGTGCTGCATCTGCAGTGACAAGACTTGAGATTAGACAACTGCCCATTAGATGTATCGTTGAACAAAGATTAGTTACCTACTGGGTAAACACATATAATATGCCAAGTAACAGGTTCCCCAGGATTTGCTTAGAGTAAACATTATACTTTGGCTATTTAGGCTTTAAATATCCTAATATCAGTATCTTGGAGGAAATAATAAAACCATGTGGATTATTACAACTCAGAATTGATAGTCAAATAGTCCCATTTAAAGACATTCAAGATCAAATCAAGTTAAGAATACAAGATATACATTTACAGAAAGAATGAGTATGGCTAGCAACCTCAAGTTAAGTCACTGGTTGGCGCAAAATAATAATAATAGAGAATTAGGAATAGAATACTATTTGTATAGCTTAAAAAACAGTTAAGAAAATTGTTCACAAACTCTGATTTGGTTATTTGGATAGCCAACTGTTAAGAATACTTTATGTGAAAGCTAATAGTAGTATGTGTGCATGCAATTTGGATATAGACACCTCAACCCATTTACTCTTGTTTTGGCCATTATATAACAGTGAGAAGGATATTGCTGGGGGAAATATTGGCATCCCTTGATATGGAACCAATATATGAAGTTAACTACTTATTAAAATAAAAAAACAGTAAAACGCTAGAAAAAATAGCTAAGTTCTGCAGAATTGTGGAAAGAAAAAAATTACATATTCGTACAGATTAGATTTGCATTGTAAAAAAAAAGAGGGGAAAAGAAAAATAATTTTGTTGCACTGTATAAACTCTGTATTAACATATATGAATTACAGAAATAATGTAAATGACTATTTTAAATATTTTTAGAAATTTCATAAGACATTTGAAAATGTGTATATTTTGACATTTTTTACTGCTTAAGATTGTAAAGACAGTTTTTAAATTTTCAACAATAAATTGAATTGAATTGAATGTAAGGACCCAGATGTGCACCCCAGCCATTGGAGGAAGCATTTGTCATCAACATCTGCTGGGGAGGAGGGGCTGGAAGGGCATGCCTTGAGATAGATTGGCACGATATGTCCAGCAGTCTAGGGTTGAGTGTAGAATGGGAGTGACGTGCAGTTTGTCCTCAAAATCTCCTGTTTTTTGCCTCCACTGATTTTGAAGAGTCCATTGGATTGGTCTCATATGTAGATGGGCAAAGGCCACCATGGGGATGGCTGCAGCCATATGTCCTAACAGGCATCCGACTGTGATAAATTGCTGAGTTTGTATCTGGGAAGCCAGAGATAGAAGTCTGGCCTTGTCTGTTGGCAGGGAGATGAACCCTGGTGGAGGTGGTATCCAGAATGGCTCCTATGTACTGGAGCAGCTGGGTAGGAGTTGGATTGGATTTGGGCCAGCTGACCGTAATGCCTAGGGACTGGAACAGATTGAGGGTTGCCTGTAGGGACAAAAGCAGAGCGGTTTTGGAATCTGCTTTTATGAGCCAATTATCTAAGTATGGGAAGACTAAATGTCCATCCCATCTCAGAGCTGCTGCCACCACCGCTAGGCATTTGGTAAAGACTCTTGGGGCAGATGAGAGACCGAATGGGAGTGCCCAAAATTGGTAATGTTGTCCTAGCAGGTAGAAACAAAGGAACCAGTGGTGGGTGGGGTGTATGGGGATATGTAGGTAGGCACCTTTTATATGTAATGCGCATATCCAATCCTCTTGTTTTAACATTGGCTTGATGGATTTTAAAGTGACCATCCGGAACCTCTTATACCAAATGTGTAGATTCAGTTGTATGAGGTCTAGTATAGGTCTGAGATCCCCGATGCATTTGAGTACTAGAAAGAAATAAGAGTAGAATCCCTGATGGCACTCTGAAGGGAAGACTAGGTAAACTGCATTCTTGCGAAGAAGTGCCCGTAGTTCATCTTGATGAATGAGGATATGGTCGGTGGATAAGAGACAGAGTGGGGAGGATGGGGGGAGGCAGTGATGCGAGTTCTGTGTGTGCCCCATCTTGATGATTTGAAGCACCCACTCATTCGATGTTATTGCTTGACAGGCCTCTAAATGGAGGGCAAAGTGACCACTCATGGCTTCCAAGGCCTGGTTGAGGAAGCCCAAGCAATACCCCAGTTGGTCAGTGGGAAGTGGGCTGACCAGCTCCACCCTGGATGGGTGGGAGCGGGAGCCCTTAGAGGTAGGAGTGGCGGTCTTGGAGGATGGCTGAGAATGACCATGGAATTCACCTCTGTAGGTACCTCTATGTTTGCCACTTCTCTTTGATTGAAAAGAGGACTGAGAGCAGTACTGGTTAGATGGCTGAGAGGAATGATACATGCCATGTACCATATGTAAAGTCCAACTTGATGGCTGGAGATCATCCAGAAGCATCTGGGTGCCAGGACCAAAAAGTTTGGATCCACTGAAAGGGGCATTTACCACTTTATGCTGTACATCTGGCATAAATCCTGATACTTGTAACCAGGTGTGTCATCTGAGGGTAACACCTGTGGATGATATACAAGCAGAAGTAGCCACCGCATCATACCCTGAACGGAGTAGATGTTGAGAGATGGAGTTGCCAGTGGAAATTGTTGCCAATAATTGGCCTTCTCCTGTAAGGGAGGGAGTTTATTGACTAGTTCTATAGTAGAGGAACAGCGGGTGCATTGGTATTTGACCATGTGTCCCATATAGTTTAAAATTCTAAGATTCATGGTACCCACCTGGAATACCTTCTTCCCAAGGTAATTGAGATGCTGGGATTCCTTATCAGGGGGTAAGGGGCTTATGTGCTTTGGACATTTGGTACGATTATGAGCCGCTGTGATCACTACTGAATCTGCTTCAGGGGTAGTGGAATGAAAATGATAGTCAAGAGGAGCCTGATAAAGGTGATCCACCTTTCTAGGAATAGCAGGAATGGCCAATGGTTGGTTCCAAGCTGCCAGCACAGCATTTTGATAAGTTTGTATAAGTGTGGGGGGGGGGTACCAGTGTGACAGGCTCTTCAGACAGTTCAAGATAGTCTGCCATATCCTTTCTTTGTTTATCATGTTCCATAGTTGAGAATCCCATGCTTTTATGAATTTGGACCATCATTTCATGAAAGGATGGGTCATCAGGAGAGGAGGGAGCAGCGTGACGGAAGGCATCCTGATGCAAGGAGGAGGTATTCGAAATAGAGGATGGAGGACAGGAGCCCAGGTCCTGAAACTCAAAATCTTCAAGATCTCCTGGAAAACATTCAAGAAATTCTGCCTCTTCTGAGAAATACTCTTCCTCAGAGGATGGGGGACCAGGCCGGAGAGGTTTTCTTATCACTTTGGAAGCATTTAGGTGGAGGAGTAGGAGAATGGGAAGAACAATCAGCCTCTCCTGGAGTGAGAGGTTAAGAATTCCTCATCACTTTCAAAACCTGTTGAACCACTGCCACCATGTCCAATGAAGTGGTAGTAGAGGGTGGGGTAGGTGGTTTCTGGAAAACCAGGGGAATTGTAGAGGAAATAGAATGTGAGGTGTAAACAGGTCTGGCCCTGGGTGGTAAATATAAGGGTCTCAGTCCCTATCTGGTTGGCCCCGTGAGAGAATGATTCTGAAGGAGGAGGGGCTGTAGCCATAGCAAAACCAGTAGTTCTCCCCATGAAAGTCAGACCAGTCGTCAAAAGAACAGTAAATGGGGCGGCAACAGAATGATTAAAAACAGACAATGTCAATGGGAAATGAACCACCATTGATGGGGATTCAGTAGCACTTACAAAAGATTCCAAAGAAACTGCTGAAAGGGCACCAGAAGGCACTGTCGATGAGAGAGTGTGAACTTCCATTGATGAGGTAGCAGTTCTGGAAGGCATCATCGATGGTGGAGCATCTGTAATGGTGGCTGTCGATGAATGTCTGCCCGATGAGGATGATTTATCCTTATTGCATTTATGCTTCTTGTGTAAAGCCGTAGAGGAGGGCTCCTTAGGACGAGCCCCCTTTTCTAAGTGAGACAATTTCTGCTCCATTAGGTGTGGTTCAGTTTCTTGCAACCGTCGTTGATGGGTTGCCTGGTTGAATTCTTAACAATGTTTGCAGGAGATGGTGTTGTGTGTGTGGAACCCAGACACCTAACACAAACGGTGTGGTTGTCGTAATGGTAGATCTTCCTACAATGACATGACTGAAAAAGTAATGACTTGCTTGTAAATTCTTTGGACATTCATCGATGAAGATCGGAATTGGAGGAAAAATCCATTCCCAGCTCAAGTTCTCCTTGATGACTGCTTCACAAGTGCTAGATGCTGTGTGCGAGCTAAAGATGGTGGGAAAATGAACTGAGGATGCCTGGGGCTGCCCACTCTTATATGGTGCAGGATGATGATGTCATCTGTGGGCGACCCATCGGAAAAGACTGCTAGAAGAAAGCTGCAATGCACAAGAGCGCCCTCTGGTGACGACCCAAGTGTATTACCTGCTGCAAGAGATTATCCCCATGGAAGATCTATGATTACAGGTGACTAACCTAATTTTCTAGGAGTGTGGCTATGGTTCGCTATTCACACTCTGGCAGACTCCTAGCAGTTCTCTTGGAGGAGGGGGCAAGGTGTGTACCCCTATTTGGTGAACAGACTGGAGAACCGAGGTCCCAAAACCAGCATCCCATGACTCAAGCTTGATGCAGTAGTGGGAAATGAAGGTATGTGCTGACTTCCAGGTAGCAGTCCTGCAGATTTTCTGGACAGGGACATTTCTGGAAGCAGCCACTGAGGCAGTAGTATGTCTGGTGGAATGAGTTCTAAGCCCTACGGAAGGGTCCCTACCAGCCAAACTATAGCAGAGGTTGATGCAGGATTTGACTGACCTGCCAATCATCCACTTTGTTGCCAGTCTACCAGGCATGGATTCAGAGTTAGTGACAAAGGATTGTGAGCCTGTCTCCAAACTCCAGCCATGCACATCACATAAGAGAGCACCCTCCACAGGTCCTGGGTATGGAGCATGCGATCAGCCACTGAAGATGGGTTAGTAAATATACTAGTAAGTTAATCACCTCATTAAGGTGAAACTACGAGATAACCTTTGAGAGGAACTTTGGGTTGGGATGAAGGATGACTTTGTCCCTGTGGAAGACCAGGTATTGATTCCACTGAGAGTGCTGAGTGTATTGATTTAATGCAAAGAAGTGCAAAATCATGCACATAGGGAAGAGAAACCCTGAAGCCACTTATAGGCTGGGAGGGGAGTTGCTAGCAGTCACAAAGGAAGAAAGAGACTTGGGCATCATCATCACTGATGACCTAAAATCATCCAAGCAGACCTCTAAAGCAGTAGGTAAGGCTAGGGGGTGTTAGGGTGTATTAGTAGGGGTATCAGAGTCGTAAGAGGGAGGTAATAATCCCTCTGTACAAGACATTGGTTAGGGCCTCATCTGAGTACTGCGAGTATTGGAGGCCACTCCTTCACAAGGACATTAACCAAATTGAGGCAGTCCAGAGAAGGGCAACCAAAATGGTGCAGGGACTGCATCAGAAGACATATGAGGACAGATTAACGGAGCTCAATATGTATACCCTTGAGCAAAGGAGGAGAGAGGTGATATGATCGAGACATTTAAACACCTTAAGGGCATAAACAAGGTGAAAGAGTCTAACATGTTTACATATAAGAAAAATAGCAGGACAAGAAGACACAGCATGAGATTAGAGGGAGGCCGATTAAGGGGGAATGTGAGGAAATTCTTTTTCACAGAAAGGGTGGTAGATGCATGGAATGGCTTACCACAAGAAGTGGTGGCTATGAATACAGTGCAGGGCTTCAAACAGGCATGGGATAGGCATAAGGGAGCAATACAAATGACTATGAATAGATAGGTCACTGACAGAGCAAAGGCCGATGGCACATTTATAAGGTAGAAAAAGAAATGGGCAGACTGGATGGGCCTTGCGGTCCTTATCTGCCGTCAACTTCTATGTTTCTATGCCTGGAGCTTCTCGATCCTTCTGGATGATATGATAGCCACAAGGATGGCTGTCTTTCACCATACGTGTGACATCTCACTCCTGTGCAGTGGCTTGAAAAGCTTGCACATTAGCAAAGTCAGTACCAGCAGTAGGTCCCACAATAAAGGTGGTTCATGCACCGAAGGGGACAGGTGGTCCAGGCCCTTGAAAAAGCACCTGACCATCTTCTCCTGGGTCACCATTGGCTTACCAGCCCATGCCCAGTAAGCAGAGATGGCTGCCAGGTGCACCTTAAGGGTCATCACCCACAGTCTCAACTGAGAGAGGAACCAGAGATAATCCAGGACACCAGCCACATGACAGGCATGAGGATCAAGCTCCTTGCTCTGATACCAAATGGAAAATATCTTCCATTTAAATGCATAGCATCTGTAAGTTGACTCCTTTCAGGAGGCCTTCACAACATGGAGCACATTATTCAAGAGAAAGTGTATGTATTGGGGGATTCAATACTGAAATACACTGGCCAATACACTTCTAGAAGAAACAAAGAGAACATCACAATCAGTTATTTCTCTGGAGCTAAACTGAGAGATGTGCAAAACATGCTATCTAATATAATAAAAGAAAACGATGATACAGCAACAATAATTTTACACCAAGGGCTTAATAACATTAAGGATCAAGGTCAAACAGAAATAAAGGAAAAATATAAAAATATCTGGACTGAAGTAAAAAGATTGAATTGCGGATTGTATTTTTCAGAAATCCTTCCAGTACCAAGACAAAGCACGTTTATTTTTGATAAAAATTAAGGAATTAAATAACTGGTTGAGACAGTAGACCCTAATGGAAGGGATAGGTTGCATTACCCAGGAAGAGTTTATTAATGAACCAGGATACTACTGTCAGGATGGATTGCATTTAAGTAAAAAGGGCAGCAGAAAACTGGGTACAACAATAAAAAAGTGGTGGACAGCAGTTTAAAGTGAAAAGGAGGGGGAGAAGGATCAGGAGAGGTGACAGGCACCAAAATTATAAAGTAGCAACTCAAACTAGGAACCTAAATGTTACTAACAATAAGGTTAAAGGAATAAAGATGTGGATACTGAATGCCAGAAGCCTTAACATGAGTAAAAAATCAGAACTGGAAACTAATCTTATTACTGAGGGTGTGGAGGGTGTGCCTTATTACAGAAACTTGGTGGGATACTGGTGTCACATGGAATCAAAACATTGAAGGGTATACACTCTATTCAAGGGACAGAGAGAACAAAAAGGGTGTGGTGTAGCAATATACATAAATAATGCTATACAGAGTGCAGCTTATACCCCAGTTATGTTAATAACTAAAATTGAATCCTTGTGGGTGGCAGTACAGTTAAAAGTCGAAAAGAAAATATTTGTGGGGGTTTATTATAGACCACCAAACTCTAGTAAAGAAATAAATACCAACCTTGAGCAGGAGATTGAGTACATGGCAGCAGAATATGTTATTGTTGTGAGCAATTTTAATTTTCCAGATATCAATTGGATTAATCAGACAGCTAAAACAATCAGTGCCAATAAATTCAAGGAATCATTAAATATGGTAGGGTTACACCAACCGACCTGCTGTATAAATCTACGAGAGGTGAGAATGTACTAGACCTTCCAATTACAAATAGAAAGCATTTAGTGGCAAAGATCAATATGAGAACATTTGCGCAATAGTGACCACAATACCACTGAATTCATAGTTAAAAAACAAGTATTACATACTAGGGGAACCACTATTGCAAAAAAACTATAACAAAGCAAATTTCTATAAGATAAAAAAAGAACTGGCTAATTGGGATTGGGAAAAATGTTTTGAACATAAAAATGTTGAAGAGCTGGGGGAACTGATTAAGAACAAACTGAGACAAGTGGAAGGAAAATATGTACCTAGCAAAAAGATAGACAGTGTAATAAAAGAGGCAAAAAACCTTTGTGGTGTACAAGAAAGATAGTTAAGCTATGCACAGAAAAGACAAAGGCATTTGATAAAATGAAAAAAATGGTACAGAGGATAATATAAATTCTTATAGAAGCCTGTTAAAAAATTAAAGAAAACAATAAAGCAGGAGAGGAACAGATTAGAATGTAAAATTCTGCATATAGAGGACAATGGCAAAAGTTTTTATGCGTATATCAATGGCCAATGCAAAACTAAAAAGCAGACTGGACCCTTATCAAGTGAGGGATAGAAATTAAAACTCCTAAGGATATGGCAGATGTTTTTAATAAATATTTCCATTCTGTGCATGAGGAAAAAAACAAGACATAATTCATCCTGGGTGGGATATTCAGAAATGCGCCAAAGGCATGTGCAGGGTGCTTCAGCTCCCCCACAGTCGGCCGGCACCCAGCCAGCCACTGCCCAAGACCAGGACAGCTGCCTGCCCTTGAACAGGGCTGCTTCAGCTCCCCCACAGTTGTCCGGCACCCAGCCAGCCACCGACCAAGACCAGGACACACGCCTGCAGCTCCTTGGAAGCTGCCTGCCCTTGAACAGGGCTGCTTCAGCTTCCCCACGGTCGGCCGGCACCCAGCCAGCCACCGACCAAGACCAGGACACACGCCTGCAGCTCCTTGGAAGCTGCCTGCCCTTGAGCAGGGCTGCTTCAGCTCCCCCACAGTTGTCCGGCACCCAGCCAGCCACCGACCAAGACCAGGACACACGCCTGCAGCTCCTTGGAAGCTGCCTGCCCTTGAACAGGGCTGCTTCAGCTCCCCCACGGTCGGCCGGCACCCAGCCAGCCACCGACCAAGACCAGGACGCCCGCCTGCAGCTCCTTGGATGCTGCCTGCCCTTGAACTGGGCTGCTTCAGCTCCCCCACGGTCGGCCGGCACCCAGCCAGCCACCGACCAAGACCAGGACACACGCCTGCAGCTCCTTGGAAGCTGCCTGCCCTTGAACAGGGCTGCTTCAGCTCCCCCACGGTCAGCCGGCACCCAGCCAGCCACTGACCAAGACCAGGACACCTGCCTGCAGCTCCTTGGAAGCTGCCTGCCCTTGAACTGGGCTGCTTCAGCTCCCCCACGGTCGGCCGGCACCCAGCCAGCCACCGACCAAGACCAGGACACCTGCCTGCAGCTCCTTGGAAGCTGCCTGCCCTTGAACAGGGCTGCTTCAACTCCCCCACGGTCGGCCGCCACCCAGTGAGCCACCGACCAAGACCAGGACACCTGCCTGCAACTCCTTGGAAGCTGCCTGCCCTTGAACAGGGCTGCTTCAGCTCCCCCATGGTCGTCCGGCACCCAGCCAGCCATCGACCAAGACCAGGACACCCGCCTGCAGCTCCTTGGAAGCTACCTGCCCTTGAACTGGGCTGCTTCAGCTCCCCCACGGTCGGCTGGCACCCAGCCAGCCACCGACCAAGACCAGGACGCCCGCCTGCAGCTCCTTGTTGCTGCCTGCCCTTGAACTGGGCTGCTTCAGCTCCCCCACGGTCGGCTGGCACCCAGCCAGCCACCGACCAAGACCAGGACGCCCGCCTGCAGCTCCTTGGAAGCTGCCTGCCCTTGAACAGGGCTGCTTCAGCTCCCCCACGGTCGGCCGGCACCCAGCCAGCCACCGACCAAGACCAGGACGCCCGCCTGCAGCTCCTTGGAAGCTGCCTGCCCTTGAACAGGGCTGCTTCAGCTCCCCCACGGTCGGCCGGCACCCAGCCAGCCACCGACCAAGACCAGGACACCCGCCTGCAGCTCCTTGGAAGCTGCCTGCCTTTGAACAGGGCTGCTTCAGCTCCCCCACGGTCGGCCGGCACCCAGCCAGCCACCGACCAAGACCAGGACACACGCCTGCAGCTCCTTGGAAGCTGCCTGCCCTTGAACAGGGCTGCTTCAACTCCCCCACGGTCGGCCGCCATCCAGCGAGCCACCGACCAAGACCAGAACACCTGCCTGCAACTCCTTGGAAGCTGCTTGCCCTTGAACAGGGCTGCTTCAGCTCCCCCACGGTCGGCCAGCACCCAGCCAGCCACCGACCAAGACCAGGACGCCCGCCTGCAGCTCCTTGGAAGCTGCCTGCCCTTGAACTGGGCTGCTTCAGCTCCCCCACGGTCAGCCGGCACCCAGCCAGCCACCGACCAAGACCAGGACGCCCGCCTGCAGCTCCTTGGAAGCTGCCTGCCCTTGAACTGGGCTGCTTCAGCTCCCCCACGGTCAGCCGGCACCCAGCCAGCCACCGACCAAGACCAGGACGCCCACCTGCAGCTCCTTGGATGCTGCCTGCCCTTGAACAGGGCTGCTTCAGCTCCCCATGGTCGGCCGGCACCCAGCCAGCCACCGACCAAGACCAGGGCGCCCGCCTGCAGCTCCTTGGAAGCTGCCTGCCCTTGAACTTGGCTGCTTAGCTCCTCCACGGTTGGCCGGCACCCAGCCAGCCACCGACCAAGACCAGGATGCCCACCTGCAGCTCCTTGGAAGGTACGGGACAGTGCAGCCAATCGGAACACGGGTGCTTCCAGCAAACCCACTCTGATTGGCCAGGACTTTTCCCCTGCTATAGACACCTGGCACTTTGTTAGATTTTCGATAGAACTAAGCACATTTCAACTGTGTAATTAGAAGTTTTTCAACTGTATTACCCCGGATTGTAATTTCTACTACTGTTTTAAAGTGCTTACACCTCTTCTGTCTGACTGCTCTTCCTGCAGCGCCCCCTCCCCCATCCAAGCGCTCTGCCTTGGCGCCGATAAGTCTAACTACCTTTTTTTTTTTTGGCTAGTTTTCCATTAGCAGGTTATACAGACCTGCCACTAGAGGGATTCTTGGTCTTCTACATAAATCACTGTACTCATTCGTGGGCAATATGACCTGCATTATCATTCTACTTCTTCCGGTGCTGCTACAAGGGTGGTTGTAGTTGAGGTTCCCCTAAGCTTCACTCAACAGGCTGACAACTTCTTAAACTGCCTGTGCGACAGCTCTGCAGCTGAAAACAGGAAGCCCTCAGTGTCTGTCATCCACCCTTCAGACTCAAGTCAGATAGACGCTGAGCACCCTATTATTACCTGCGCTGCACTGTCATACCGATAGATACCGATAGAATCCTCTGCAGAGAGCCAGCACGCCTGGGCACCCTTGATTGGTGCGGCACTGCCCTAGGGGGATTGTGATTGGTACGCCCGCTTGCCTGCTTTGCTCTGATTGGGGCACCTTCTTTGTAGCCTGTAGCCTGTTACAGTGTTCCCTTCTTAATTCTGACTTCTCAGCTCTCGCTCTGACCTGAAATTTTCTCCCACCCCCACCACCATCCTCTCCCAGGTCTCCTTTAAATATACTCATGATCCGCCTCCTATATCATATTACTGCTTCATTGGCCTAGTTTCGACCGCTGCCAACCTATGATTGGTATCTGAGTGTGGCCAATAAGACTGTCCTGTGTGAATATCTCTTGAGCCCCGCCACTAACTAAGCTGCTCCTGCTCTCCTTGTTCCCCTTTCTGCTGTACTTTCTCATCTAGGTTTTAAGTGAGTACCTAGGTGGGCAAATTACTTGCCTAGAAAATATTGCACTAATACAAATCACGAGACCACTCAATCTGGGAACATGGCTCTCCTTATTGTGTTTTTATTGCTCCTAAGGTGCAGAGTTATCAGCAATACAGTGCAATTCAAAGTACCTCAATGCAATTCAGTTCTCCAATGTACCTTATCAATACCTAATGTTATAACGGGCTACCGTGCAGACACTATGTCATTCTCCTCTCCACTTTTAGCCTATTCCCCCTGGTTAGCCTACACCCCCTTGCTACTGTCCTCACCTATGTCTATTCAAGCACTTACATTGATCACAATCAACTGTCATTACAGTGGTGCCGCCTCTGGTGCAGCACGATATGGGTTGCCGCGAAGAAATAAAAAAGCAGTCTCCATTCTTATAAGCTCCTTAAAGAAAGTTATACTTCTGCTTCTTCTCTACTCAGGAAATGTGGAGCTCAACCCTGGCCACCCCCCTACAACTTACCTCGCCTATCGATTTTGCTGAGGCCACAGGTCTCAAAATGATGATGGTCAACATTTTAATCCTGCCTAAAGAACTTGTACAGCTGCAAGCCTGGGCTGCACACGTTAACCCTGACCTTATCATAATTACTGAGTCGTGGTTAAAAAAGATGAACACTGATCAACAAATATCACTGCAGGGCTGCAATTTATTTAGAGCAGATAGAGAGTCTAGAGGTGGGGGTGTGGTTATCTACGCCAAATCTAAGTACTCGGTCACCAATATTAGTTGCAAATCTCTAGCCAAGGAATTTGAGTTAGTTTTGCTGAGCCTTCATCTCTCCTCCTTGGAATGTATCACTATCCTAGGTGGCTATAGACCCCCGTCTGGTGGTGATGAAGTCTTTAATCTTTTGAAATCCATGTTCATAGATGCAAAAACTGAAACAATATTTCTAGGAGATCTAAATATGGACTGGCTGTCACCTAAATCACACGGCCTCAAATCCCTTTGTGAGAAGCTAGGTCTTGGGCAATTAGTCAGTGAACCCACTAGGAACAACACTCTAAATACTGCCAACAGTTTCATTCTAGATGTGGTACTAACCACCCATCCACACAAAATATCTAATTCGGCAGTGCTTCACAACTACATGAGCGATCATGGAATTGTTGCTTGCATAAGATCTCAAATTAAGGCCCGGCCGCAACCCATCTTTATAACAAAAGATTCCTTTGCAAATTCAGTGCAGTAAACTTCCTATCTGACCTGAGCATGATCAGATGGCAAGATCTCTACCTAGCCAAAGATGTCAACAAGGCATCTTACATCCTAATGACAAACTCACTACAATAATAAATAAGCATGCCCTTTCATCAAAGTAAGGGTAAGGAACAATCAACCCCTGGTTCACCTCAATCCCAGGCAGCCCTTATAGCTCGAGATAAGCTCTGGGCTAAAGCTAGACATTCCAAAGAATCTTCGGATTGGCAGGCCTTTAGAACAGCCAGGAATAACTGTGTGAAAAAACTTCGCTCTGCTAAAGCTAAATATTGTATTTCTACTCTCGAACAAGCTAAAGGTAACCCTCATAAAATATGGAAGACTATCAAAGCTATAGAAGGATGGCCCATGGCCCCCTCTTTCCCAACAAAGATAGTTGCAAGTGGCAAGATTGTGGAAAACAAGTCCCTAATCCTGGAGGAACTTAACTCCCACTTCGCACAGCTGGATTAGCTTTTGACTCATCACCTTATGCTGGTGCTATGGTAAGCCAGCATACCCCTTCCCCTACATCTAGTCCTGCACCCAGCCCCTTCCAACTGCGTGAGATAACTTATAAAGAAGCAGAAGATTTTCTTCTTAACTTAGACACCAAAAAAAGCGCAGGGGACGATGGCTTGGAACCCTTTTTCCTAAGGTCAGGCTACGCCCATCTCACTGCCCCATTTCTCCACATCTTCAATCTTTCCATTACATCTGCTGCTGTGCCGTCCTGCTGGAAATCAGCACATATCCTCCCTCTATTTAAATCTGGTGACCCATGTGATGTAAACAACTATAGGCCTATCTCCATATTGCCTATCCTTTCTAAAGTTCTCAAAAAACTGATCCATATTCAGTTAAAATCTCACTTGGAAACCTTCTCTCTCATTAACCCAGCTCAATCCAGCTTCCGGGCTAATCATAGCACAATCACTGCACTAGCAAAAGTAACCAATGATTGGATCTCTGCTATAGATGCTAAGAAGGTAACTGGCGCAGTCTTTTTGGACCTCAGCAAAGCTTTTGATACTGTTGATCACAAACTATTAGTCAATTGCCTAGCAAAGTTGGGTGCCACATACCATATTACCCAGTGGTTCTCTAGCTACTTAACTGGGAGATTCCAAAAAGTAAAGGCGGAAGGCTTTTTTTCTGCTGCCTTGCCAGTTGCAAGAGGAGTCCCCCAAGGATCCATCTTAGGCCCTATCTTGTTTTCTTTGTACATTAATGACTTAGATGCTAACTTATCTACGTCCATTCTGCACTTTTTTGCAGATGATACTGTGTTGTATACTTCTGGCTCATCGTTATCTGAAGTCAAGGGAGTGCTTCAAGCGGACTTCGCACAACTTGAGCATAATCTAATAAAGGCAAAGCATCTGCTCAATGCTAAGAAGACTAAAGCGATGATATTCTCCGCGGTGCTGTCACAGGCCCCCAATACCCTTGCCAAGACTTCATTGTCACCACGCTAAGCGAGCCTCTGGAAGTTGTAACTAAATTTAAATATCTGGGTATCTGGATCGACAATAAATTATCTTTCAATGACCATCGAAGATATCTCTAGAAGGTTAAAAAGCAAGGTTGGGTTTCTTCTACAGAAATAGGCCCTTTCCCCTTGAAACTTCGAAACAAGCTTGACTATCCACTTTTCTCCCCTACTCGACTATGGTGATGTAATCTATTCCTCCACCACTTTTGCAAATCTAAGTAAACTGGACATCCTTTATCACCATGCGTTATGGTTCATTACCAACTCCCCTTACCATTCGCACCACTGTGACTTATATGCAGCTGTTGGTTGGGCATCCCTTACTACTAGATGCCTGCTCCATGCTGGGCTACGGACTCTTAAACTGCTCCTGCAGAAATTGCCAAGCTATCTCTCTTCCCTTATTAGTATCTCACATAGTGCATACTCGTTAAGAAAATCTGACTTTATTATGTTTGACATACCAAGGATGCGGACCTCCTTTGGTAAACGTGCTATTGCATATGCCCTTCCCTCCATTTGGAGCCAATTACAAACCGTACTGAAACTAACTAGCACAGTTTCAATAAACTTCTACAAATCGCTAAGTTCAGCCAAAATAAAAGACACCTGTAACTGTCATTAAGTCTCTTCCTTCCCCAAGTGTGCCATATTTATCCACTGGTAAGGTATAATTGCTTTGTCATATTAACTGCTTTCCCTTCCCCTTCTACTCCTGGCTTTATCTGTACTTACGCTCACTGCTACTCTATCAAATCACTCCTCCCCCATATCAGTTGTAGTCTGTTGTTTGTTCTAGCTGTCAAAATATATGTATTGCACACACCAGTCATCATGTTTCATTTATCAGTATGCAACCTGTAAGTCGCATCCCTGTCTCATATTAATGTTTACCACCTGTGGTCACCCTATGTGGTACCCTTGTATGTATATCCAGCCTGTATCCTGTAACGTGCATTTCATGTATATACTGTTATTACCTATCTATGTTTGTACTTTAAGTGTTTATGTCACAGGACCTCCTTGTGAATGAGCTTGCTCAATGGAGTTTTCCTGCAATAAACTTGAACCCCAGTACAGTGCAAGTCAAATGCACAATGGAGCAGTGACTGTGATATTCAACGGTGGTGCACCACAACATGTGCCAGCGTGAATATCGCAGGCACTGTGCCATGGCACAGTGAGAAGTGCACTAGGTAGTAACCAGAAATGCACTATAGCGCAACCAGGGATGTGCAAGGGGCAGAGAAAGATGTACCAAGGCACAGCAGGAACACCCAGAGGCACGGCAGAGAGAGAGAGAGAGAGAGAGAGAGAGGCAAGGGGCAGGGGGGTGGAACAGTGCGGGAAGGTGGGAGCACCAGGCCAGGAACACTGGCAGGGACACAGCCAGCACACTTGTCACCACTGCACATGGAGTGCAAGCATGCAGTGGTGCTCCCCCCGGGAGGACACAGGGCACAGGCAGCATGATGTACTGGGGTGGGCACCTTAGACCACCACACACTGGTGGGCACGTGACCGCCCGGCCAATGACAAGCCACACCTCAACACATGGCACCCACCACACACACACACACACACACACACACACACACACACACACACACACATCCCAAACAGCCGTCTCAGGGCCGCACCAAGGCACAGCCACTGACCGAGGGGCATGCCAACACTATCCATGCACCACCCAATGACACAGGTGCACCACACAGCCACCCACCACACGACTGCAGCATGGACCCACTCGCCAGCTGTAAAGCAGACATGGATATAGAAGGGTAAACAGGTAATGAATATAATGGAAGAAAGCAACACAGCTAAACATAACACAAGTAACAAAGGGGAGGGTAGGAGTAGGTGAGAAGGGGTCAGGGGACAGGGTCTGTACAGATGGAAGGGGGGAAGGAGGGGGAAGGGATGACAGAGGCAGCATGATGGCTGGTGATCCTCATGGCCAGCCACGGCCTGCTGGCACCTGGAACCTCCCCCTGCACCAGTTCTGGAGCACGAACCTCCTGGTCTGCCCTACAATCTCCATGGTGTGGGACATGATGAGGAGGATCTCATGCAGGAGACACTGCTAGAGTGGCAGGTGGAATCCCCTCCGGAAACCTATGGCAGAGGAAGGAACAGGTGATCAGTGCATGTCCATAGCCCCCTAGGCCCACCTATGCACAGTGGACAATGGGAACACATGCCTCTGGAGTGGCACCCCTGCCACCCGTAGTGGGTGGGCCTGTGCCTGCCACCAACCCAGCAGGCCATGGCAGCGCACAGCACTGAAGACCGCTGCCCAAGGGCCACCCAATAGCACAGTGGAAGGCAGGTGGTATGGTGCTGCAGCGGAACCTCAGTGGCACTGTTGGCAGCCAGATGCACACCCAGCCCACCAACAGCTGACACACACGTGCAATGACCACCCCACAGTGCAACGCACACTGCAATGTGTGCTGCACAAAGCTGCCATGGCACATGGCAGAGGAGGCCAAGGACATACCCCCACCCAGCACAACGATGTGGGAATGCACAGTGCCTACCTGCCTGCCATGTTGTTGTGCACACTGGACCTGCTGCTGCACCTCAGCTCGGTCCTGAACCCCCAGCCATAGGGCCTGCTGTGGCCCACCAGGTACCCCTGCCACTCTGGCATGTCTCCAGCCTCAGACCCTAGGACAGGAACACAGACAGGCACACATCAGAACACAGCCACAGCATGAGCCCACTGCCCCACCCCCAAGCACAGTGTATGCCCCGGCTGGGCAAGGCCGCAGGGCTGTGGTGCAGTGCACCCAGTGACTGGCAATGCCATGCCACAGGGCACACAATGACAGACCTCCCCCCACCCCAGCATTGCATGCAGATCTGCCAACCTCATGGAACAGTGGTTGTGCACAGACACAGTATGAGCCCACTTATCTGGCCATGGCACGGCCTCCCCTGCGGACACATGCCTGCAGTGCCCTGAGCTGCTCTGGGTCCCTCCTAAGTAGGTCACAGTACTGGTGCCGGCACTGTTCCCTGGTGCACTGCACCCTGGTGGTCTGGACCACCCCATCCGCGATGTCCTGCCACACCTCTGTCCTGGGCCTAGTGAGGGGCTGCTGGCCAAAAAGGCCAGCAGCATGGAGCTCCATGTGGGCCACCAGATTCACAAGCTCTACCTGGATCCAGTTGTGGGCATGAGGCACTGTGCAATGCGGCATTGTCGGTCAGCACTGTAGAATGCCAAAATGGCACCCAGTAGTGCACGAGCTTAATGTGCATGGGATGCACGCCTTGCACTGAGATGCACAGTCTGCAGCATTCACACATCCCCGGGGATGTGCAGCATGGGTGTGGCCACACCAGCATGAGGGGCAGAGGTCACTGGGGGGTATAGGGTATGGTGGGGGTTGGGGGTCAGCATGCACAATGTGCGCGAGTGCACTATTGGGCCCATGTTTCATATTGCGCAACAGCGCTATGTGAACAGCACGCCCCATGGGTCCAATAGCGCCCGAGCACCATAGATGCAATAGCAGCCATGTGCCATACAATCAATGGCGCCTGAGCACCACAGACCCAATTGCGCAGAAGCGCCATAGGTTGTATGGCACTTGAGCACCACAGGGGCCATGGTGTATGGCCGCAATGGACCCTACAGTGCACACTACACAATAGGCAGCAGCAGCTGCCATTGCACATGCGCGTTGGCTAGTCTGCACTGCGCATGTCATGGCATTGGGCAGTGACATGCACCAGAGCAAGTCCAATGTGCAACAGCGCGCTATTCAGCCGACATTTGCAGATTAGCTCATCAGCCTATCTGCGGTGGAATGAGGACATTTGCATGTCATTGTAGTTGTACATTGACTTATTTGTATGCGATGAGCTATAAAGCGCCGCACAACATCACAGGCCATGGACCGGTATTGCAACCATCAGAGGTAGGTTGAGCCTGTTGGGGGAGGGCCAGCACAGGGTGCTCGATGGCTGGGGTGGGCCACTGCAGCCACTAACCATATGTCCATGTCCACAGATAGCAACATGTCCAAGCTCGAGGAGGGTGAGGAGCGTGGGCCTGCCCAGAAGCACAGGACCAACTTCACGAGAGCGAAGGTGGATACCCTGTTCGAGGTGTACCTCAACAGGGAGCAATTGCTGAGTGGCACCACTGGCACACCACAGGCCAGGGCCGTGGCCTGGGAGGAGGTGGTGGAGGTTGTGAACCAGCAGGGCAGCCACCAGCGATCTGCACAGCAGTGCAAGAAAAAGGTGAGCACCGATAAGCGTCAGATAAAGGAGAAGGTGCTAGCCATCTGGGCTGTCAGGTCGGCCACAGGTAGGGGCCAGGCTGCCATGTCACAGCTCATGCCACAGGAGGAGATGGTGGTGGCCACCATGTGGCCTAGGGCGGTGGAGGGTGTGCCGGATGATGACTTCCAGACTGGAGGGAGCCAATCACTGCATGGTAGGTCTGGAAGGTGGGGAGAGGGGGGGCCTGTCAGGTCGGCAGCTATAACGCATCTGTGATCCCTTAGAGCACCGGCTTGCAAGCATGTGGTGGCTGGGGCACCTGTGACTGTCGTGGTAGCCTTCCCAGCCCTGGAGGACTGGCCATCCACTTCCACAGGCATCCGGGGGCCCGATAGTCTGGGGACCATCACCACCATCCAGCCAGATGTCCCGGCATGGTGGCAGACGAGGCCCTGGCTGTGTTCCAGCAAGACGCCAGCCACGGCGTGCTCTGTGCAGAGATACAGATCAGGGTGGGGTCTGACACTGATGATGATCAGACCACTGTCCTGGTCGGTGGGGGGCTTGTCGGAGGGGAGTCACCCATACCAAACACCAGCACTGGCTGCGTGGCCGGTGGCCTGTCGGTGGTGGAACAGCTGCCTGCCACTGATCCTGGTACTGCTGTGTGCATTGGCATAGTGGCACAGGGTGGTGGGGCACCCGCACAGGTGCTGGCCAGTGCACAGGGGCAGGAGGGTCAGCAGCAGCAGATGACTGGAGTTTTTTGGGGGCCAGGCACCGCGTCCGCTGCTGGGACACCTGACACTGCCCATCCCTATGAGGGCCATGCTGTGTGGCCCCCACCCAAGTCAGGGGCCATGCAGCACTGTCGTTTGACACCTGTGGGTCAGCGTCATGCCCATGGGCCCCAGGGCAATGATCCCTTGGCTGAGCACACCCGATTGCTGTGGGCCTCCATGGAGCAACAGTTGCTGCTCATGGCTGGGGTGTGGGCACTCCATGCAGAGGTTCACCAGGCAACCGAGCAGCATGAGAGGGGCACTGCGCAGGTCCTGGAGGCCAGTCAACCCCACTGGAGGACACGACTGCAGCCCTGGATCACATTGCCAATGCGATCTTGGTTGGCCTTGCTCCACTGGCTGCCACAGGGTGTGGCTGACCGCCACTGACAGCACGGAGTGCAATGTCCACCACACGCCCTGGTGTCAGGTGATCCCATCTGTGTCAATGCCGGGCTCTGCTGTGGGCATCCCAGGAATGCCTCATGTGGGCCTATTTGGGAGCCTGCAGACACCTGCGAGGACCCAATCGCAGTCCTGCAGTCCCACCCCTGAGGTGTGGTCACAGACCCCCAGTGGCCATTGTGCAGCCTGCGACTGCTGGGCAGCTGTGGCGCAGCCATCCCCTTGTCTGTGTGACTGCGTGGTGGACCTGATGTGCACCCCCCATCAGCTGTCTGCAGCCACCGCCCTGTGTGCACGTGGGAATTGTGTGTGTGTGCATGGCACGGTTGTGGCAGCCATGTGGTGTGCCACACACTGCCTGTGTGTGCACCATCCCAGCTGCTGGCCTGTGTGGTGTGAGTGTGTGATGATGCCATTTCACCACTGGTTGTGCATGTGCACCAGTGCCCTGTGTCTGATCCATGCCACATGCTGGCGCACGGTCACGTGCATGCTGGTGCCAGTGTGTCTGTGTGTGTGTGCGTGCCGTTGTGTGGTGCTGTGTGGTGTGGTGTGTGGCACTGCGATGCCACCTCACCATGCCTATGTGTGCATGGTCCTGGCCATGCCCACACATGGCTGTGTGCCTTGCCACTGTGTTGGTTCTGTGCACATGTGTCTGTTGACCTACCTGCATGCACTGTAGTGCTCCTCAGCTATCATATCTCACCGGTGGTGTGCTAGCCGCATGAGCCGGGGATCCCTCTACCCAGGGGGTACTGCCCACCATCTCCCAGCCCAATGCACATGTCATCCCCACTGCTGCTCCCCTCATTGGCTAAGACAGCTATTCCATGGTCAATGGCCATGTTGTGCAGCATGCAGCAGGTCAGAAATAGGCCTCAGGCCTTCAAGGAGCTGTATTGTAGGGCACCACCAGACCTGTCCAGGCAATGGAACCATGCCTTCAGCATCCCAAGACGCACGATCAATAATGTTCCATATGCTGGCATGTGCCTCATTGTACTGCTCTTCTGATGGGGATGACAGATGCCAGTAGGGTATGAGCAGCCAGGGCCTGAGTGGGTAGCCACTGTCACCTGTGTATAGGGGGAGGGAGAGAGAGAGAGAGGAACGGTTAGCCTGATGACCTCTGCCACTGTGCCCTATGCCCCTCCTAGTCACACACTGCAGTTCCTCCCCTTGTCTGCCCCCCTTTCCATGCCCTGCTGTACCCTGCTGCCCATGGTCTCCCAATACTCACCCACTAGATGTCGTGTGGGGATGTCCCCACTCTCAAACCTGTGGCACGGTGCCAAGCTGTGCTAGATGTAGGCATCATGTGCTCCCCCAGGGTGTGTGGCACAGACATTGCTTATGCACCCACTGGCATCACACACCACCTGGCAGTTGATGCTGGGGTAGCCCTTCCTGTTGATGTAGGCTACCTCCTCCACACCAGGTGGCATGTAGATGCCCACATGGGTGCAGTCGATGGCCCCTAGCACACCAGGCATAAGTGCTACCCTGTGGAATTCCTGCATGGTTGCTGTACACTCTGTCTGTGTGCTGGGGAAGTGGATGTATTCTGCAGCATGTGGCAGTGGGACATTGAGGAATTGTGTGAGGAGCTGTGATGTGGCCGACTGGTTTATGCCTGTGGTATCCACTGTTGGTCTCTGGAAGGTGCCCATGGCGAGCAGGCACATGACAGCTGTTACCTTTGTCTCCACTGTCAGGGCATGGTTCCATCTAGTGGGTGCCTACATTTCATCACTGCACAACATACAGAGCTGCCTCAGAATTGCCCAGTTCAGGTGGTAATGGGCCACAATCTCTGTGTGAGAGTAGGTCTCGAAGCTGATGCAGGGCCGATACCACCTGCTCCGGGCGTATCATCAACGGGCCCTTCCACAGCCACATTGCTCTGCCTCCTCACTCCCCTCATTATGGCCTCCATCTGAAATGCTGCACTGGCCATGGCCCCTGTTGTCCTGTCACCCCCTGGGTTTGACTGGCCCCCCTGTCTCTGTGGGGCAGTGTCTGCCGCTTGGCTGGACCCCCTCCTGTGTACCCTGCCCCTGGCTGACTATTGCCTACAGGCTCTGTCAACCACCCCCTGTGGGTGCCTGTGTTGCTCCCCTTGGGTCTGGTGGCTCTGTATGGCACCCATTCCTTCTCACCCCCTCCGTCGGCCTCCCTGTCTGTCTCAATCTCTCTCTCTGTCTCTCTCACACTCTCCCTCTCCCTCTCTCCTGATCTATCACTCTCTCTCTCTCACACAGTCTCGCTCTCTCTTCCTCTCTCCATCTCCTTTCTCCTCTCTCAGACTGCCTGTCTGTCTCCCTCTGTCCTGCTCCCCCTCTGGTGCAAGTGCCCTCCTCCTACTTGCTCCTTATATTTATGGGCTCAAGTCTGCTCCACGCAACTCGCAGTTGCTCCTCACTTGCGCCATTGGTCGGGGTTGAATATCGCGCTGTGCCGCATATTCATGGTTACGCCTCCTGCCCTTGCACATGCATACATTACTATTGGCCATTGGCACACTGCTACTTGCGCTGCGCAGTTGCTCCCGCTGAATATTGCTTTATGGCACATCTCCGCAGTTTCGCATGCGCAACTACTTTTGAATATCCAGGCCCCTGTATATAATGATTGCCCAAACTTAACATTAGAAATAACTGCTGTTGATGTGGAGAAACTTCTCAATACATTAAAACCACATAAATCTGCAGGTCCTGATCAGCTACATCTGAGATTATTGAGGTAAGTTAAAGAATATATTTCTACACCTCTTGCATGTTTTAAAATGCCTCCTCTATATTAGGGGAAGTGCCAAAGGACTGGAGACTAGCCACGGTAGTTCCATTGTTTAAAAAGAGTGATAAAGCAATGAAGTCAAATTATAGACCAGTAAGTTTAACATCTATTCTACATAAGCTTGTGGAACATTTTCTGAAACAAAAAATAGAAGAAAATCTAACTTTAATAAACTATAAGGATCAAAGCAACATGGATTCAAGCAAAACAGAGCTTGTAAAATGAATCAGCTTTGCTTCTATGATTTTCAAAAGGCCTTCCACAAGGTCCCATATTATCAATTGATAAAAAAGATAATTAAAATAGGCATTGACTGTATATTGGTCAAATGGATTAAAATCTGGCTGAAGGAAAGGAGATAGCAAGTTAGAGTACTGGGTACAAGTTCTGTATATGGTGAAGTTACAAGTGAAGTGCCCCAGGGCTGTCTTGGGCAGGTATTATTTGCCCTTTATATTAGCGATCTTCACCATAATGTAAGTAACTGGGTAGTTAAATTTGCTGATGACATTAAATTAGAAGGCCCAGTTAATACCCCAAAAGATATGGAAAGGAAAGAAGTGACCTAAAGGAAATTGAACAATGGTCTAAAATAAATAAAATGCCTTTTAGTGTAGATACATGCTCAGTAATGTATTTGGGCAGAACTAATAATACCATTAGTTATGAACTTAATGGGACCCAGTTAAAATCAGTTACAAATGAAAGAGACTGTGGAATCATAATAGACAGCAATTAACATTTTAAACAACAGCCTACTAGAGTAATTCAAATGACAAATCTTGCAATAAGAAATACAAAAAGGAGTTTTATAAATAAAATTAAAGAATGTCTGTTGCTCTTATATAGAACATATGTCAGACCGTATATGGATTATGGTTCTCCATTATGGAATCCATATACATGTGGAGAAATTGATAGAGTGGAAAGAATCCAGAGAAGACACTGTATACTAAAATGATTTGTCACCTTCAAGGTTATAGTTATAAGGACAGGCTATAATACTTTGGCCTGTTCTCTTTAGAACAAAGGAGACCGAAGGGAGATCTACTATTATTGTATAAAATAATGAGTTACCCCGAAATGATGGAAGAAATGGATATAACCAACCAGGATAAACCCCAAAGTCTAAGGGGACATAAATATCAGATTAAAATGGGTTTAATAAATAAAATATTAGATACAATTTCTTTCTCAACAGAACAGGTAGGCTATGGAATAGATTTACCTAATAATGTTGTAGCCAGTAGCTCTGTGAACATCTTCAAAAAGGAAATTGATAATCAGATACAAACAAGAGAATAACCTGACTCGCGAACGTGGGGAACAGTAATAATGGGCAGTATGCCTTCTTCTGTTCCCAGACCCAGTATAAGACTCAAGGCCTGGAACTCTAGCTGCTCAGGAATCAGGCCATAAAGTGCAGGTACTGCAGGCCCAGGTGCAGGACCATTACCCAAAGTCTGGTCAGCAGATCTAGGTGGAGAGGCAGTCGCGATGGAGATCTGCTGCCTAGGAGATGTGGCTATCAGAACTGTCTTGGCCAGTCTGGAGTTAGCAGAATTGTTCATGTCTTGCCTTCTGGGCCTTGACCACAACCTTGTGGAGCAAGAGGAAGGGAGAAAAAGTTTACATGAAGCCTGAGATCTAGGGTCTCATGAAAGCATCCCTAACAGTGTCTGGGACTGTGGGGGGGGGGAGTACAAAATAGCCTCAGTTTGGCATTCTGCCATGAGGCAAACAGGTCCATTAGAGGGGTGTCATTTTGGGAGAACAGGTGGTTCACCATCTCCTGATGCAGGGACCACTCATATGACATCTCTCCTACCCAGCTGAGAGAGCATCCACCAGCTGATTACTCTCTTGTGACATGAATCACCAGAAGATCTGCACCCAGGCTGTGCATGAGGATCCAGGTGCAAAGGGCCTCCTGATGCAAGGAAAGGGTATGAGTTCCACCCTGCCTGTTCGGGTAGAACATGGACATGGTGTTGTCCATATGGACCTGCATGACCTGACCCCTGACTAGAGGAGTGAATTCCATCAGTGCCAGATGCACTGCAGGGAGCTCTAGCAGACTTATGTGGTGATGGAACTCCTGTGGCGACCAGAAACCATGGGCTTTGTGGTCATCCAGGTGCACTCTCTACCCCACCAGAGATGCATCCATTGTAAACATGATGGGTGGTTCTAAGTGGACAAATAGGATTCCTTTCTTCAGGTATCCTGGGTTCAGGCAACACTAGATAGCATCGCACATGTGGTTGGACTGGTCCAAGTGGCCCAGGTGCTGGGACTACTGATGACCCAACTCCCACTGGAGGTGGCTCATCTTCCATCGAGCCCAACAGTCCATGCTGGTATAGAATGCCATGTACCCTAATAGCCTCAGGAAATCCCAAGCAGGGCATGAGAGCCCAATCTGAAATGATTAGGCAAAAAGGTAAGATACATTGTCCATTCCACATGGAGGTGGACTTTGGCCCCCAGAGAGTCTAGTTCTACCCTGATGAATTTGAGCACATGCTTGAGTACCATCTTGGACTTGTACAAATTGGCCAACAGGCCCAAGTCTCAGCACATCTGGAAAGCCAAATCTCTGGACCTCTCCATGGCATCTCTGGATGGACTGGCTAACAGCCAGCTGTCCTAGTAGGGGTACACCCTGACCCCTAGGTGCCCCAGGTAGGCTGCCACCACTGCCATGCATTTGGTGAAGTTCCTAGGTGCTGAGGAGAGGCTGAAGGGCATAACCTGGAACTGGTACAGAACCCCTTCTGCTCAGAACCAGAGGTACCATCGGTGGGATTGATGGACTGGGATGTGGAAAATGCATCCTGAAGGTCTTGGAAGAAGAACCACATGTTCTGCTTCAGTGATGGAATGATCTGATTTAGAGTGACCGTCCCGGAACTTGTGTTCCCACATGAAGTAGTTCAGATTGTGCAGATCCAATATGGGGCAAAAGCCCGCTGTCCTTTTCAGGATCAGGAAGTACCGGGACACATCACCCTAACTGGCCAGGGAGTCTGGGACATGAGCTACTGACCCTTTTGCAAAATTTCTTATGTGACTGAATGGCAATTAGTTTTATACCGCAAGACTGTAATTTGTTAATTGAATAATGTGTATGGTGCTGGTATTTGTATGTCATATTTATGATATGTCTTTTATGGATGTAACAAACATATGTTTTATACAACCTTTTAACAATAAACAAACAAATAAACCTTTTGCAAGGAGCTGAACAATGTCCTCCCAAAGGAAGGACAGCATGTTCTTCAACACCCTGGATTCCCAAGGTGTGGGGATGCAGTAAGGCAGAAAAGTCTTGAAGTCCAGAGGCAACCCTCTGCCCACTACATCCAACACCCACTTGTCTGTTGTGATAGCAAACCAACGTGGCTAGCAGTGACATAGCCAACCTCCGATGAGGAGTGAAGACAAGGACAGGATGGGTGGAGGGATGACACCCCCTGATTCATCACTGAGCAGCTTTTGCAAGGGCACCAACTGTTGTGGCTGGGGGGCACCACTACCCCTGCCCTTTCTTCTTAGGGCCCTACACCTGGACTTGGGGTTGGAGTGCTAGGTCTGCAACTGCCCATGCTGGAGCTGCTGCCAAGAAGGCTGTGGCTGAAAAGACTGGTGCTGGAAAGCCTGTTTCTTAAGCTTTTTGGGGGCTCCTTCTGGGATGACACCATAGAATACAGAATGACAAAGGACTTCTCAGTATGGGTGAGATGTCTTTCCACCCCAGGGCTAAATAGGTCAGTGTCCAATAAAGGGATATCAGCCAGCTTGTGCTGTGTTTCCATCATGAGGGTGGACAGACGCAGTCAGGTCCTGTGATGCATGGAGATGGCAGCCGCCATGGCATGAGCACACGAGTTTCCCATGTCCAAGGCCATCTGAAGCTGGAGTTTAGCCAAAAACTGATCCTGATTTCTGATGACCACCACTGCCAATTGCTGATCAGCAGGGAAGTGAGAGAGGATTGCATCTAAGACCCCCATCAGGGTGTGATCAAAGTTGGCCATCATCATGGCAGAACTAGCTTGACAGAGACCCAAGAATGCCACAGTGTACACCTTTTTAGTGTTGTGATCAGTCTTATGGAACTCCTTCTCCAGAGGTATGTCCACATCCCCCTGGTGTCCAGACTTGCAGAACACCGCATATGTGACCAACCCAGTCTGTGGCATAGTCATCCGAGAACCCAGAAAGGGACCCCATAGGGACTGTGTACTTGTGGACCATACAGGCAGAGGGTGCTGGGCAGAATGCTGGATGCTGCAAAAGCTCCAGGGCAGCCCCAAGATGGCTTCAGCCATGGGGAAGGCAACCTCCGGAGGATTGTCCAGGTCCAAAATGTCCATAAAGGGATACTTATCCATGGTTTGGACTGGCTCTAGCATACAGATATGGACTCTAAGATTAGGTGGAAAAACACCCTGCAGGACACTGGGCCATCCTTGGTGGACAGCTCCTCGACTGATCCCAGGTTAAGAAGGGGAGTCCCAGAAGAAGCCACGGAATCATGATCTGAGTCATCTGAGGACTCCTCAAAAATGACCCTCAACCGTTTCTCACCATGGACCTCCTGGCTATCCTCCCCCAGGGTGTTTCTCACTGACAACTGGCATGGAAAACTGGTGGCAGAATTGGCCTCCTTGGTTGGAGTGCCCACCTTCCACTACAGTGATGGAGACTCCACCCGAAGAGGTGGAGAAGCAGCTGTGGGGGGCACCTGTGTGGTGTGAAATGGTGGAGGTACCACTGGCAGCAGTCAAGTGACCAGGGGTGCATGATGTATAGCCCTACCCTGCCCCATGATGGCCCACTGTTGGATGAGGTGGGAACTGGGAGCACCAGGGTCTGTGAGATCAAGTTCTCAGCCTCATCTAACAACTGACTGACCGGCTTGAGGGATGTCTCCGTGGCCTGCTTGACTGAACTCAAAGTTGACTAGCTTGATGGGGAACTGAAGAGCTCTCAACCTGCGCAACCTGTCCCTTGACTGAGGTGTGCTTGACAGCTGTCAAGCAGTCGAGTGAGTCGTGGGACTGGGAGGACCGCAGTCTCTCCCGGTCCCATGGTGAGCACCGTGGTGCTTGTGCTTGGTATTACAGTGGGTAGGGTTCCCCCCAGGGTCTGGAGGGCCAAACATATGTCCCCTGAAGCCTCCAGTGAATGACCCATTGTCACTGGCCCCAGGTGGAAACAGAACCAAGAACAAGGAGGTGCCTGCAGTAGCAGCCGAGACCTCCACATCAAGGACCACAAACTGCTGAGCAGATCCAGCTGCAGCCAAGGACTTCTTGCAGCCCTTAGGGTGGTGCTTCATATCCCATTACAAAGACTGACTCAGTGAGAGCTGGAGTTTCCTGTTCTTGAGGGACTCAGGAAGCATGCTTAAAGGCTACACCAGGCCATGTCATATTGCCCACCCAGGGAGTACAGATACGTGTCGTGTGTGGGTGGCCAACATTGTCTGCTGGCACAGAACTTGAACCCCAACTTCCAGTGCTTCATCAAAGAATGATGAGGGGAGTTAAAAGCACCAAGGAAATAATGCAAAGAAATTGAAAAACTTTGAAGACAAGGGTTTGCCTATGGCACACTAAATCCTAGGCAAGAGTTGTGAAGGAGGTGACCTGTTCTTCCAATGGAAAGAAAGATCTGATGCCACTGAGAGGAGTCAAGGGATATAACACCCAGGTAGTGGGAAAAGCTTAGCTTAAAGACATTCAACCAATCAAACTGTTCCAGTGGAACTGCCAGAGCATGGAGAGTGAACCACATCCATGCCCTTAAGTCTGGTATTAAGTCAAATTGTATTTCCTCTGCCAATTTGGCTAGCATTACAGAGACCTGGCTGGGTGATGATGCATGCCCAGTCCTGGAGTTGTTGGTCCTGGCCAGGTTCTCCAAAGTGAACTGCCTGAGGGAGGACTGTAGGATGGGTGGCCATCTGCTTTAGATCTGAGTTGAATCTGATGGTGCACCCAGTAGGCGATACCTCATTGTTTGAATGCATGGCCTAGCGTGGGGGTCCAGTTGCATGCTATAGAATCCTCCTCATGTACCGGCCTCCCTGGCATGAAGGGAGATTTCTGCAAGAAATCATGGACTTCATTGACTAAAGAGTGTTGAAGTCACCTAGGTAACTTATTCTGGGTGATTTCAATGCTTAGGTTGACGTCAAACTCTTACAGTTTGGTCAAGATTTCCTGCAGGGCATGGTATCCCTGGGCCTTGCACAAGCAGTTGCTTCCACAACCCACCAATATGGCCATGTCTTGGACTTGGTATTGTCTCTGGGGCTCAAGACTGGTAATCTTCAGATTGATTCAACCATGTAGTTGGATCACTATGCCATCAAGTTCACTTCCAGAGATCTCCTTTGTAGTCCACCCCCTGTAGAGGTGGTCCAGTTCTGCCCTTTGCAAGGGCTTCAATCAGAGGGACTCTTGGCAGTACTGGACACTTCAGATGTGTTGACAGCTTGTGGTAGGGGTTTGGAGAAGGCTGAGGCAGCCCATAACAGGTCTGTTATGGGGGTCTTTGATCTTGTGGCACCAGTTTGTGTGCCCACTGGTTTCATACCTGGGCACACCATGGTTTGACAACAAGCTAAGGGAGATGAAAACAAATTGGTGGAGGTTGAAGCATTGTTGGAGGAGGTCCAGGGGCCAGGAGGACAGACTGTCCTCGATGTCTCATTATGGTAAGCATCAAAGAGCAATCACCCATAGAAAGGCAGTGTTCCTGTCTTTGGAGACTGCTGCTATAAGGAACTAACTGGCTCAACTCTTTTGTACTGTGGACAGGCTTCTCCATCTGGCCTGTCCTGAAGCTGAGAGAGCTGCTTCATCTGCTAAATGTGAGGAGGTTGCTCAGTTCTTCTTGGACAGGGTGTCCTCTATTAGGGCTGGGATCTTGCCAAGTGGGCCAACACAGCCCAGCAATTTTGAGCCTGTGAGTCTAAGACACATTCAGTGGTCTTGGGGAGAGTTTCAACCACTGATGATGGAAAAGGTGAGTGGGGTGATTTTGGAGCTGCAGCCTACTTTTTGTGATGTGGACCCAGGCCCGACATACCTAACTCATGAGCTGTTTAAGGCAGTGTTTGCTGGGATTGTCCAGTGTTCTCTGTCAGAGTGGGTGTTCCTGGTGTCTCAGAAAAGCACGCTGGTGAAACCCCATCTGAAAAAGCAATCTTTGGACCTGGATGTCCTCATGAATTACCAACCTGTGTCAAACCTGCCCTTTTTGTGCAAGGATATTGAGAAGGTAGTAGCACTGCAGCTTGATGCACACCTCACTACCTTTGACATCTGTGAGCCTCTCCAGTCTGGGTTTAAGTCTAGGCACAACACAGAAACTGCACTAGTTAAGGTGTATAATGACTTGCTCATCATGACAGATAGAGGATAAATGGAAATTACTTACCTACCATAATTTTGATCTTTCTATGTATCTTCACCACTCATCACCTTTGGATACTTGGCCAGAGGTCATGACCACGTGGGAACTTTTGTTTTTGGGATGGGTGGAGTCAACACACCATTGGGGCCACCCTCGAGGCTGAATCACTGCATGGCACTTGTGGGTTGGCAGTTAGGTATTGTCAACTCCACCCTCCCACCAGTTCTGAGTCACTGTAGAGGTTAGAAAAGGGTTGGGAGGGTGGGACAAGGAAGTCCAAGGGACAGACAAAGGAAAAGAAATAAAACTAAAAGAAGAAATAAATGACTGAGAGGACAGAAGAAGTTCGAAGGCTAAGGGGGATTGGGTAGGGGCCCAAATTTCTGGAAGTAGAAAGGAGGAGGGAGGGAGGGTTAAGATTTGTAGAAGTAAGGAGAAATTAAGAGGGGGGAGAGACAGGAGAAACATACCCTGTAACCTTGACCTGTCTCCAGTGTATATAGGAACTGCAAAGGAGTAGCCAAGAGGCTAAATGCCAGAATTGCAGGCACAGAATTACTGGCAAACTCCTAAAAGCAGAATTGGCTATTCTGGAAGAAAAGACAGGAAAACAGGGATATCGCCCCCCTCAAAGGAGGTTTGGTGCAAGAAACTTAGTTTCTTAAATTAATTGAAGTTATGTCCACAGGACAAGGAAATCAGAGAAAATCAAGGATTGACGGGGAGCAGGAAAGAAAAGGAGGCAACTGCCAACCCCCACCCCATGGGGTGGAGCCGAAGTACTGAAGAAGGAGTGCTCCCACGCCTGACCACTCTACCTCTAAAGAAAAACTATCCCCCTATGTGCCCCAGTTTACCTTGCCCCTGACTCACAGAAAGGAGGGGGCAAGAGAGGGGGCACAGAGAGGAAGGGGGACCCAGATACTGAGGCCCCAGGGGGATGGAGGGTGGGATTGTGATGAATGGCGAAGATACACAGAAAAATCAGAATTACAGTAGGTAGATAATTTCCGTATCTTATCTGTATCAATCTTCATCATTCATCGCCTTTGAGGGAGTGCCAAGCCCCCCCGAAGGGGGTTTTAAACCCTAAGGGACTGAGTCCCTTAGCTCTCAGTGGGTGACACACTAAGAGGGAGAACCTTCAGGGCCTGGAGAGGCCCGAGTATGGGGAGAGTGAGACGGGGGACCCCTGGAGGTAGTAGAAAGTTGCCCCTACAGATATCAGCTCATTCTATGGGAGAAGAGATAGGTTCTCTGGTGGGTGGAGTTAATCATCCTACGCTGGGCCAAGGGTGACAACCGGGAACGACGCAGCCATGCCGTCTGCCTAGTGCAAATCGCTGTCCCTACAACCCTGGTAGCTACCTTATTGGCATCATATGATGCCCCTGCTTGGTGCCTTGCTAGCTCCAGGCCACGTGCAGAGAGTGCAATGGCTTGTCTGATTTGCTCCTTGTCAGGCATGGAGGCTAGGAGCTGACCCAGCCTGGAACACAAGAACCTGTCATAGGTTGCATAGTGGGCCTGATGTGCTGCAATAGAGAGCAGCAACCATGCTGAGTAGAAGGTTCTCCTCCCCCAGAAGTCAAAATCCGAGGAATCTTGATCTGGGGGCTGGTCATGATGCATGGCGCAAAGCCCATCAGGAGTGTCCAGTTGTGTCAGTCCTGACTGAGGATGAGGCATGGAACCTGGAGACTCTGGGGGGCACAATACCGCTGGCAGAGATCCCTAGGGACAGAAACTCCAGAAAAGGGTCTCTGCCAGGAACGCAATGACGCCTCCCAAAAGGGAGCAGACCAGGGGGGCACCACAAGGGTGTCCTCACTGAAATTGCCTAGAAAGGCATGCGCTGAGTGCTCTGGATTGTGTTGAGTAGGAGGGTTAATGTACAGGTCCTCTAACATCCTCATGGGGAATCGCTGATACTCAGCAAAATCAGCAGCTAAAGAGATGCGGGCAGACAGCTCCTGTCCCCCAGAAGAGGGGGATGAAGAGTCAGAGGACCTCAAAGGTTCAGAAGCTGTCTGCTCAGGGGGAGGTTGAAAAACCTGTCTGTACAGTGCCCTAACATAAGAGGAAAACTGAGCAGCCTGAGTTCTGAACTGCTCCCAGGAGAGAGGCCTGCTAGGACCACGAATGCCTGGGAGCACAGGAGAAGGTGGCAGAGGAATAGGGGCAGAACCTACAATGGGGATCTGTTGACCTCCGCCTGGGCTAGGGAGTGCACCGGGAGTACTAGGGGAAGAAGGCACTCTGGAAGACTCCACAGCCAATAGCTGAACAACCAAACTGGTACTGCCTAGGCTGCGACCTGAAGAATCCCCCCATGAGGTGGCTGGGGCCATGAAGGTCCAGAAGGATGGTTCCCTACCTCCAAAGAATGGGGCCCTCTCAAGGAAACTGAGAGGGAAGAACAGAGATCTGCACTATGACTTCTCCCAGAGCCCAGGTGGGTTCCAGAAAAAGGCTGCCGCATAGACCCCATGCCCCTTGACCCCTCAAAATTGATGAGCACCCTCCTCCATGAGAAAGCCAGCCTAGGCATCTGATAGCCCTGGTTAGCCCCCAAAGGGGCTATCCAGGGAGTAGCACCTTCCCCTCCCATGGGTGCTCTGATCGGCCCCAAAGTTGGGCAATCCAGGCACACCACATGAGGGGGTACCACCACTGAGGGGTCAGAGAACCCTCTGAGGTCAGGCTGCAAGGCAATGGTGGCCTGCACCACTGCCTGCTGGTCAGAACCCCTGACCCTGGCCCCCGGCAGTCACTGTCAGCACCTCAGAGGGGGGGCTGACTCAGGCCTGTTGAGGACACTACCAGGGTGTCCACACCAGCAGCCAAATCCAGGGAGCCAGACTGCTCATCTGACTCAGAGTCTGACTCCTCCTCTTCAGAAGAGGTGGAGATCAAAGTCCTGTGCCAAACAGTGCATGGACGCCTGCTGCCATCCCTAGTGAACAGGGCACTAGGAACAGAGACTGCACCAGAGTCGATGCCGGTGCCCCCCTCCGCACCACGAATGGTGCCAGAAGAGGACGCAGCCCCAACATGGGAGGCAGCCTTGGAGCCAGAGCCTGTCATGGCGCCATCCCGACCCACAGCGCCACAAGCGGCGCCAAGACCAGCAACAGCACTGACGACGGCTCCGACCATGCTCTCGGCACTGTGAATGGCGCTGAGGCCGGAGACCCCCATGGCATCGACCAATCCCATGGCACTATGAACGGCACTGAGAACAGAGACGGCACCAATGACTGCCTCAACAGCACTCTCGGCACCACAAATGGCACCGAGGTCTGAAACCCCCATGGCACCGTGTCCATGTTTGGAGCCACAAATGGCTCCAGAACTGGACATGGCACCTTGTTCAACCACAGCGCCGTGAATGGCACCAGGGTGAAAAACAGATAGGGACGATGCCATAGAGCCTCCCATGGTGCTGACAGCCCCACCGGTGCTGCAAACGGCACCAAGCGATGGACCAGCACCGATGATGGTGCCATCAGGGCCCATGACACTGTGATTGATGCCAAGTCCCAAGACGGCGCTGACAGATGGCGCTGACCCAGGCCTTCAGAGCCACAGGTGAGACACCGGGGGAGCCTTTGCCCCCAAAGCGGCCCCTCCCGTCTGTCCCCGGGTGGGACAGACCTGGCCTTCTACACCATGGGAAGGGCCTCTGCCACAGCTAGGCTAGAAGAGGCAGAAGTCCCCTCCTCCTCAGTCCATATAGAACCAGGAAGGGACCCAGAGGAAAGGCCGAGAGACCGCGGCTTGGCCAGACGAGTGCACGCCAGACCCCCGAAAGTCGGCAGAGCTCACCCCACTTTCCACGGGCATTGCTCGATAACCCAGCAGTCCATGGAGAATCAGGTGTTGCATGAATCCATGTCATGAAGCTGGCCAAGACATGTGAGGCAACAGTCATGCTGGTCGGTGACGGAGTACTTACAGCCACAAGGGCACCATCGCATGGGGGGGGCCATCCTGTTTTGGAAGTCTTCTTGCCTTCCAACCTAGACTTGACCTACAAAAAAGAAATACCAAAGTTGACTCGACATTGCAAAGACAAAATTAAATAATGGAACAATCTTACCGGGCAACGTCGAGTAGGCGAACAGAACCTGCAGGAGATAGGGAGCCGACGGACTGTGGCATGGAGTCGATAAATAATCGAGATGGAGTTGAGAAATCAACTGCGCACAAGGTAGGCCTTAAATTTCTTCACTGCAAGAGTCTCACAAGGTGACCTCAATGGTGGGAGATGAAGAACTGGTAGGAGGGCGGAGTCGACAACACCTAACGGCCAACCCGTGAGTGCCACGCAGTGCACTGGCCTCAAGGGCGGCGCCAATGGTGCATCGACTCTGCCCATCTAATAAAAAAAAAGCTCCCATGGGGTCATGACCTCCGGCCAAGTACCCAAAGGTGATGAATGGTGAAGACTGACACAGATAAGATTGGTCAATTCTTTTTCTCCTTGATCTCGCCTCAGCATTTGACACTGTAGACCATGGGTTGTTTTCGGTGTACATACTACCCCTGGGCAAGATCATTAGGCACTAGGGGCTTGGGTTTCATTGCTATGCTGATGATGCCCACCTCAATGCGTCCTTTGTACCCCAGACACTAGGGGCAGTTGATGTGCTAAATAGGTGGCTGGCTGAGATCCAAGACTGGATGTCTTCAAGCTGGGTGAGAGTTAACCTGGACAAAACTGAAGTATTAATATCAGAGCCGGGACATAGGAGGGGAGTGGCAGCTACTGGGAAGGAGACAGGGCCTCAGTGCGGCCCCTCTGGACTTTTGGCTGCAACTAATGTGAAAAATCTGGGAGACATTCTGGATGAGGGGCTGACATTTTAAGGTTCATTCTAAATCTGTTAAGCAAAATTCCAGAGAAACTTGTTGCCATTCAAGTTACACACTATTTAGAGACATATGACTTAATACTGTAAGTCCTCGGCAGCGTGGATTTCAAAGAAATCATGGGATGGGCACAGCCCTGATCAGGTTCACAAACTCCGTTCTGGGTGGTTTTGAAAAAGGTATTTTAACTGGGGCACTTTTCATGGACCTGACCAGGGCGTTTGACCTTATAAATCACTCTATACTTAGCGTGAAACTTGGAGAGTTGGGTTTTTCTCCAGAGGTGGTATGAATTGGTTTGATAACTATCTGATGCAACATTCTCAGGTTGTTTATGTTAACTCTGTTCAGTCTGATGACTGTGGTTTAAAGTGTGGAGTTCCGCAGGGATCCATACTTGGACCCCTGTTGTTTTTGCTTTTTTTTAATCAGCTTCCTTCTTTGTGTAATTTTTGTGAAATGCTTTTGTATGCAGACAACTTGATTGTCTTTTCTCAAGCTAAAACAATTGATCAATTGACTACTTGGTTGGAAGCTGATTTTCAAAAGATTGCTCTTGGTTTTTAGTGAATTCTATGGTTCTGAATGTAAAAAAAACAAAATCGATGTTATTTGGTTCATCTTTTATGTGGAAGAAAAATCTTAGTTTACAGGTTCATAATTTAAATGGGACAAATATTGATCAGGTATCAGAATTTAAATATTTAGGTGTTCTATTGGATGAAAAATTGTCATTTTCTTCTCAAGTTACTGCAGTTAGTAGAATTATTAATTGTAAACTTTATTTATTTATTTAGTGATTCGGAAAAGACCTTTGAGCGCAAGCTCTTTTACAAAGGTTCCACGTCCACTTGTTATTTTATGTAAATTGAGGAAATATTTTTCCTATGCTACATGTTATTCAGCTGCTTTAGGTTCTCTGTTACCTCACTTGGATTATAATTCTAGGTTTTATTTTAATCTGGGTGCCAGAGAAAATAATGTTTTGACAGTTGCTCATCATAATATCTGTCGTTTTGTATTGAGTTCTCCTCCACATATGCATCATTGTGTACTTTATTCTCAGTTGGGGTGGTTGTCTCCGAGTAGCAAATTTGCTTACTTTTTGGGTTATCAAATGTTTCAGGTAATCTATAATAAGTTGCATTATCCACTGCTAAATCTTATTACTTTATGTACCCCCAATAACTGGTTTACGTTCCTCAATTGGTATTTTGTTAACCATTCCACACTGCAAGTCTAAACAAGGTTCACGTTCCTTTTCTGTAGCAGCCCCAGTGTTTTGGAATGCACTTTCTGGTGTGTTAAGAAATGAAGTGTTGTTAAGGCTGTTTAAGATAACATTGAAAGAATATTTGATGTTAATGGATAGCTGCAAATGTTTAACTGGTGTAATGATTTTTTTTCATGTTTATTTTATTTTTTCACTGTTTGTTATTCTATTGTATGTATTGTATGTTCTTTTGTTATTGTGTCGGGTCGGGCCTGAAAAAGGGCTTTCTGTCCAGTGCTCTTACCCGGTTAACAAATTTAAGAACAGATGTAAGATTTTAAGGTGTTAGCAGTAGTCTGAAATGGCTTCTACCTTCTGTGGGACATCAGGCGGATTAAATCCCTTATCTCCCCTGGTGACCTGGCCACACTAGTGCACATGTTCATGACTTCAAGGATTGATTACTGCAATGCTCTGTACCTTGGAGTTAATGAAGGTGCGCTACAGCACCTGCAGCTGGTGTAGAAAGGGGCTGCTAGGTTGCTGACTGACCTTCCAAGGTCATGTCATGTCTCTCTGGTGCTGCATGATCTGCACTTTCTGCCAGTAAAGTGGTGCATCTCCTTTACAGTGGATCTGCTCACTTACAAGGCCCCGCATGGGCTGGACCTGGGTTACGTGGTGGATCTCTTGACTCCTTAAGTACCCTTATGCCCTCTCTGCTTCATTGAGGAGGGCCTCCAGATAGTTCCCAAAACAAGGTGAAAAACCTCCGGGGGGGGACTTTCGGTTCCGCCTCTACCTAATGAGGACATGAATACTTGTTGCTCCAACCCCCAGGAGTTTTAATCTTCCCCATCTGGCCTTCCAAGAGCACTAAATCTACTAGCATACTATGTAGAGACAAAATGCCAGCAAAATCAAACCAAAAAGACATGCTCTTGGAGTAATTTGAAACCTCCAAGCTCTGCAGATCCTTGATACACTACGGCCAACAGTAGCAGCTGCTCCATCTCAGTCACCTCGGGCCTTAACAGCAAAGAAAGTGAGGAAGAGAGGGAGAGGAGTCTTAGGATTCTCAAGATCGCATCGAAGAGAATACCCCATGAACTGGGAAAAATCAGCTCAACCATGATCAACTTGGAAAAGGCTGTGCTAGAAACGTCTCGAGGTCTTACAGAACTTACACAATGAACCACTGATTATGAAGCAGGCCTCACTGAGGCCTCCAACACAGTGAAGCAGCATGACTCAGCCTTCCGTTATCTATTGAAGTGGGAGCGAGAACTCACAGGTAAGCTGGATGATCTGGAGCTTCACTCCAGAATGGACAATTTACGACTATATGGTCTCCCAGAATACATGAAAACTGGGCCCATGGAAGGCTTCCTGGAGACCTTCTTCAAAGGAATACTTGGCCTTCCTGCTGATGAACCCCTGAACATTCTGCGGGCCCACATAGTGCTAGCCAAAAAAACTGACAGACCCCAAAGCCAACCCGTGCTTGATAGTCATAAAATTACTCAATTACCACAACAAAATCAAACTGCTAAACTTTGTCTGGACTAAAAAAGAAATAATTTTCAGAAACAGAAAACTATTTTTTGACCATGACTATGTACCCGTAAAACAAAACAGACAAACACTTCTGGCCATCAAGATGCATTTAGCTACCATCAAACATTTTCATTTAAAATAGGAATGATGTGTTTGTTTGTATTTATTGGCATTGTATTTTATAAATGTTTTAGAACTGAATGTAAAGCGCATTGAATCACAATGAGATTTGCCCTATATCAAATAAAACTTGAATGAATGAATGAAACATTAAAATGAATGTACTGGTGCCAGCTCAAATGAAAATCTCCCTATTGGAAGGCCCAGTCTTCTTCCAAACTCTAGTGAGGCAAAAGCTACTGTAATGAAGCTGGAAGTTGCTCTACACCCATCCCGAAGCCACTGAGGCTCAGCTAATCTCAAGCTCCATGGACCAGGGCCTCCAGGGGTCTCAATTTTTAGGGAGGTAGAAATAGGGAAGGGAGAGGAAAGGGATGTAAGGTGCCTGCCTGGTGCCATGGCTTGGATGGACAGGAAATGAATCCTTAGGATCGTGGGAGCAGCTGCAAGGGGGAGTGAGCAGGATGTCATTATCCACCTCGGGACAAATGACCTGGCTGAGAATGAGATCAGAGCAGTGCAACCTGTCTATGGCACGGATGAGGTTAGGATACTCTGCACAATGAGGTTCAGTGACTGGTTGAAAAACTGGTGCAGAGCTCAGGGATTTGGCTTCATTGGGGACTGGGGCTCCACCTGGGGGGATGCAGGCCTATATTGGCACGATGGTCTGCATCTATCCAGGAGGGGAACCAGGATCCTAGGTGATAGGTTTAAATGCCTCATTGGCAAGCATTTAAACTAGCCAAGAGGGGGGAGGCTCTGAAAAAGAGAAGGGAAATCCTAGCCCCTCCCCAAAAAATCAGGGTAGTTAGTGAGGTAAACACCAAGGTAGAGCAGTCGATAAGGAGAAGGGCAGGGGTAAATGGAGAAAAAGGCAGGAAGGACAGGGATGGGGCAAAAAGAAATAAAGCCATACAAAAATGGAGGGTAATGAGTACCAATGCCCGTAGTCTTGGTAAAAAGCTCCCCAAAATGGTGGCCTTGATGGAAGAGGGATGCCTGGATATCATGACAGTCACAGAAACATGGTACACAGAGAACCATGACTGGGATGTCAACATACCAGGGTGCACAATCTACTGGAGGGACAGGGAGGGAAGAAGAGGAGGAGGAGTAGCTCTCTATGTAAGGGAAGGGATCAAAGCAACAGAACTAAAGGGTAAACAGGGAGGAGAGGAGGCACTATGGGTCACCCTGGAGACTGGAAATAACATACTAAAATGCCAGCAGAATAGGCCTAACGGTCTCTCGAGTCTGGTTGATTTTCAGCACCTGCATTGAGGGACGATTTTGGTGTCACCCCCTCCCCCTTGGGTTATACTGTCCCCAGTCCCAGATGTTCCACCTGTATTGTGCCTGGTCAGATTTACCCTCCCCTGTACCTGTCCTATCCCTTCTTAAACCGTCCACAGTCTCTATCTCTACCAGCTCCCTGGGCAGTGCATTCCATGGCTCCCCCACCCTTTCAGTGAAATAACATCTACTTCTCTCCCCTCTGAGCCTGCCCCCTTCCAGCTTACATGTGTGACCTCTTGTTGCCCCACCCTCCTTCCTTTGGAGCTTCCTTTGGAGCACCCTGACTGGGCCTCCTTTATTGATCCCTTTCATGTACTTCAAGACCTCCATCATGTCCCCCCATCCCTCCTCTCCTCCAGGGGGTGTACATGCCAAGCTCCTTGAGCCTCTCCTCATAGTTCCTCTCCCCCAGGTCCCAGATCATTTTGGTTGCCCTCCTTTGGACCCTTTCTAGGAGTGTAACGTCCACAATCCGCACATGGGTTGTATACAGACCCCCGCCTTGGGGGAGAAAATGGACAAGGAAATTGTAGAAGGCATCTTTAGGATGGCAGAGAAAAGGGAGATATTGCTGATGGAGGACCTGAATATGCCAGATGTTAACTGGAGCACCATTGCTGCAGCCACATCCAAGAGCAGGGCCATTCTTGATGCCCTACAGGGGGCATGCCTCAGAAAGCTAGTTTTGGAACCCACTCGGGAGGAGCAATCTTAGACCTCATACTCTCAAATGGGGACAGAGAGGATCTCCGATCTTGAAGTGGGTAGCCATCTGGGAACAAGCGACCACCAAACAGTGTGGTTCACGATAAACTTAGCTGTAGAGTCAAGCCATACAAAAGTGAAGGTACTGGACTTCAAGAGGGCTGATTTTGTCAAAATGGGAGAGTGCCTCAGAAAAGCACTAGCAAACAGGCAAGAAGGTGGGGTGGAGCAACAATGGGGAAACATCAAAAATGCCATCACAGAGACAACAAGCCTTTGTGTGAAGCAATTAAGTCAATATGAAAGAAAAAAAAAAACACTATGGTTCTCAAAAGAAGTGGCGGGAAAGGTTAGGGAGAAAAAGTTAGCATTTAGGAAGTATAAGGAAACACAGAAGAAGCAGGACAGAGAACTGTACCAGTTGAAGCAGAAGGAAGCGGGGAAGGCAGTCAGAATAGCTAAGGCCCAAATGGAGGAAAAGATAGCAATCTCGGTTAAGAAGGGGGATAAAACCTTTTATAGGTACATTAGGGAGCAAAGAAAGACTAAGGCAGGGATACTGAGGCTGAATAAAGAGGAAGGTGGTTAGGCATAGAGCAACAGTGAAAAAGCAGGGATACTGAATGAATACTTCTGCTCAGTATTCACAATGGAACAGCACGGGGAGATACCGAATCCAGTCAATAGAAGCACACTGGATATGGGGGTTGATATTAATCCTTTCTCAGAAGAAAGGGTTCTGAAAGAACTCTTAAAACTGAAGGTGGATAAAGCAAAGGGGCCCTGATGGGATTCACCCCAGAATTCTAAAAGAACTAAGGGAAGAACTAGTAACACCACTGACTACCCTTTTTAATAAGTCATGGGAGGATGGTGTGGTACCTGAGGACTGGAGGAAGGCAGATGTGATTCCCCTTCACAAAAGTGGGAGCAAGACAGAGGAAGAAAACTACAGACCTGTCAGTTTGACCTTAGTGGTAGGGAAAATTATGGAATTACTTTTGAAGGAAAGAATTCTTGAGTACCTAGAGGCCAGTGGAGCACAGGACACAAGGCAGCATGGATTCATAGCAGGAAGGTCATGTCAGACAAATCTAATTGATTTCTTTGACTGGGTGACCAAAGTAGCAGACCAGGGAGGAGCTATGGACATGGTCTACCTAGACTTTAGCAAGCCATTTGACACAGTCCCGCACAAAAGATAAATAAACAAATTAGCCAGCCTGGGAGTGGGTCCCAGGGTGGTAGCCTGGGTAAAACACTGGCTGGACAACAGGACATAGATGGTAATAGTAAATGGAGTCCACAATGAAGAAAGGGGGGTTACTAGTGGGGTACCACAGGGTTCAGTACTGGGGCCAGTCCTTTTTAATGTCTTTATAAGTGACATTGCAGAGGGACTGGAAGGAGAAGTATGTCTCTTTGCAGATGACACAAAGATCTGCAACAGGGTTGATATGCAAGGTGGGGTGGAAAGGATGAAATGGACTTGGCAAGGTTGGAGGAATGGTCAAACGTATGGCAGCTTAGATTCAATGCAAAGAAGTGCAAAGTAATGCACCTGGGAAACAAAACCCCAGGAAAAAGTGCACAATGGGGTAAGATACTGACAACAACAAAAATGGAAAGGGACCTGGGGGTAGTCATATCAGATGACCTAAAGGTGGGCCAGCAATGCGAGAAGGCAGTAAGGAGGGCTGGGGGGATATTGGGATGCATAGGGAGAGGCATCACCAGTAGAAAACAGGAAGTTGTTGGTCCTCTGTACAGACAGTTGGTAAGACCACATCTGGAGTACTGTGTACAGTTCTGGATACCCCATCTCCGCAATGACAGACAGGGTGGAGGCTGTCCGGAGGAGGGCAACTAAAATGGTTCAGGGTCTGCACCAGAAGACATATGAAGAAAGACTAAAGGAGCTTAAGATGTATAGCCTCGAGGAAAGGAGGGAGAGGGGGACATGATAGAAACTTTTCAATTCCTCAAGGGAAACAACAAAGTCTAAGAGGGTAGCATCTTTCAGAAAAAGAGATGTGCAAGAACAAGGGGGCACAATTTGAAGATGGGGGGTGGCTCAGAGGTAATGTGAGGAAGTATTCCTTCACAGACAGGGTTGTCGATGCATGGAACAGCCTTCCTGAGGCAGTCGTAGAGTCAAATACAGTGGGGGAATTCAAGAATGCATGGCACAGACATAAGGCAATTCTAGTGTGGGGTAGGAGGAAGTAAGCTATTGGTTAACTAGGATCTGCGGTTTATCCATTCGGTAGAGAAATGGGCAAACTAGGTGGGCCAAGTGGTCCTTATCTGCCATCAAATTCTATGTTTCTGTGTAAGTAAAATATGCCCTTCTCCTCCATCCCAGAGCCAGTCGGAAATCAATCCTCAGTCCAGTGGCTTGCAGAACTGGAGGAATGAACAATCCACAGACAAATGACTTACATGACTCACCTTTTGAGGAGACAGGAGTAATTTTTGGTTTTGCTGCAAGAGACCTCGTGGCAATTGAAGAATACAGGCGCCATGCTTGTGACAGAGGTTACCCTGAGCCATAACTTCCATATAGTGCATGGTAGAATGTCATTCTAGGTAGAAATTCGTACCTAGAATAACATTATTATGCTGTAGTAGCTGCATCTTGTTGTTGTGCTGCACTAGATACGTAACTACTGCAGCACAACCTGGAACGCATTCTTACGCTGTACCCGCTAGAGCTGCGGCTGCTGTTTCTTCCCCCAGGTCACATAGTTTCATCATCATGAGTTTTCAACATTGATGCCATTTGAAGACACTGAGGAACAAAACAGCAGGAATGTCCTTTCAAAATGAAACTATTTGTTTTCTTGTAACCGGTAGTCTTAGTAGGACATTTTTTAACTGGACTTGTTTCCCCAATTTTTTTGCCTTGTTTGCTCATAGCACCAAATGTTAGTTGCTCCAGTTCTCCATTTCCACTTTGGAATGCCCTCAGTGAGTGGTTTAAATGCTACACTGGCAAGCATTTGTACTACCCAAGGGGGCAGTCGGAATGAAGAAAGGAGGCATAAACTGTTCCCCCCACAAGCTCAAGAGGTCAACTACAGGAACCTGGATGCAGAAAAGAAACCAAAAAAGGTGAAATCCAAAGGGTAGAAGAAAAAAGGAAACTAAGATAACAAGTGAGCGAAACAAGGAAGGCAAAGGGAAAGGAGGGGGCACATTCTGGAAAGCCATGTGTGCAAATGCTTGTAGTCTGGGCAACAAGGTTACAGACCTAGAGGCCACCATGATGGAAGCGAACCTGGATTTAATTGCCATTACAGAGACCTAGTGCAGTGAAAACCAAGACTGCAATATGGCCATAGCAGGATATGTTCTGTTCAGAAGGGACAGGGTAGGTAGAAAAAGGGGAAGAGTAGCTTTTTATGTAAGGGACAACATAAGGGCTATGGAAATACAAGGTGAGCAAGGAGGAGTGGAGGTATTATGGGTCACCCTAGAAAAAAGGAAAGGGGTCATTATTCACACAGGAGTGGTCTATAGACCTCCAGCCCGGGGGGAAGAAGTGGATGGGAAAATGATGGAAGCTATCCATAGGATGGCTCATAAAGGAGTCTACCACATGTGGATTGAAGCCCTGCAGGGGGCATTCCTCAGGCAACTTGTAATGGAACTCACTCATGAAGGGGCGTTGCAGAATCTGGTACCGACAAATGGGGACAGTATTGCAGATGTCACAGCGGGGGACCACCTGGGAACCAGTGACCTTCGTACAGTGTGGTTTAATGTTGGAACCTGGGTAGAGTCGAACCACACAAGGAAAAGGATCATGGACTTTAGGAGGGCCAGTTTTGCATTGAAAAAGCTACACATCTCTGTGTAAGGCAGATTAGCAAGGGAAAGAGAAAAAGGAAAACACTATGGTTCTCTAGTGACGTAGCAGAAAAGTAAGAGCAAAGAAACTGGCAATTAGAAAGTATAAAAAAACACAGAAAGAGGAGGATAGGGAGCCTTATCAAGAGAAACAAAGGGAGGCATGGAAGGCAGTCAGGAGCACAAAAGCACAGAGAATATTGCAAAATCAGAAAAAAGAGCCACGACTTTTTGGGATACACAAGTGAAATGAGAAAGGCCAAAGGGAGGGATAGTCAGATGAAAGGGGGGCTTGTGGGAGGACCACCAAAAATGCGCATATTGAACAAATACTTCTGTTCAATATTTACAGAGGAGGGGGTAGGTAGCAGGCCAATAATAAAGCACAAGGGCATAAAGGGAAGGGAAGTAGACACTAGCTCTTTTACAATAGAAAGCATCCTAAGGGCATTGTCACGGTTAGAAGTAGACAAGGCGGACTTCCGGTGATGTCATCTAGCTGATGGCTGCCTAAATCAAGAGCTCTCCATCTAGTATTATTAAACTCCTCACATGCAGAATAATTCCCACTATTGTTCAAATTTCCTACATTGGGCGAGGTACGACACTAAATAAGAATAAGGGAGGTGGCAACAAATTTAGTGTTCTGGAGCATGAAAGCGAGAGAACAGATCAAGAAATATCTGATTTTGAGGCCTCTGAGGTTTCTTTGCCATCTACGCTCTCTTCATCTGTGAAGGCCTCGAAATCTCAATCCAAATTGAAATTGTAGTATATAAAAATAAATGCAATGGCTACCAAAACTGATAAAATACTTTCAGAGCGCACTGATTTTAAAGCTGTTTCACACATTTCAAGATTCTTTAACTTCTTTCCGAACTGATATGACTACACTGGAGGGAAGGGTGAACACAATGGAGGAGACATCTACGGAGCATGCGACATGCATCACTAAAATACAAAACACCCTACAACAAGTGGTCAAAGTTTGCCAACTCACAATCGATCGACAGGAGGTCACTGAACATAGGCACTGCAGGAAAAATATAAGAATATACTCTGCCAGAGAACAGTGAGTGAACTGATATCCCGGACTTTGTAGAAACTCTACTACGCACATGTCTAACTCTTGATTCGGATTTTCAGCTGGAGATTGAGAGGGGAGATCAGGCCTTGGGGCCCAAGCTCACTAACCCAAATGCCCGTCCTAGATCCATAATAGTTTGTTTTCTGAGGTACCAAACTAAAGACTTAATTCTTAGGAAAGCAAGGGCATGAAGAAAGTTTTTTCTATGGCACCACCAGGATTGTTTCTGGATAATGATTATGCACCAACAACAATGCAACATCAGTGGGAGTACATACCCTTATTTGTGGTGCTCCACTAGAATAAGTTAAAATTTCAGACCCCATACCCACCCTGCTTGGTAATCCAGTACCCAAATGGCCAGCAGAATTATGGTACAGCTACTGCTGCATTATTGGATCTACAGAAATGTGGTTTTACCATCCCTCCACATGTGGCCTTGCCGCAGATATCGACTATGAGAGGTGCCATCGGGAACTCTGCTCTACAGGATTCCAGGACTCAGCAGACTCCTATGGAGTCCCTGAGGCAGATGCTCTTGCAAATTACCACACCGGACACCTGAATCCTTAAGCAATCAAACTTTTGCCCCAGTGACAGTGAGTAGCCTGGTGGGTTGTTGAGGTCTGGATGTTTTCTCCCCTTCTCCTTTCGTGGGGAGGACGGGAGGATTGTGTTGCGACCTGGGCTCAGCTCTGTTGAGACCCTGCCTCTGGCCATGAGGTGTGTGTGTGGGGGCAGGGGCGCTACCCCAAGGGTGTGGCAGGCAATCTTAATGAGGGTGTGGTTTTCCAGATGGCTCTCTCTAAAACACAATGTAAACTAATCACAGCATTACACTTGGGGTGCGATGGTGAACCTGTGGGGTGAGGGCTGGACCTGGAGCATAGATCCCAAAGATTTGAGCTGGAGGTAGGGGGCTGATTCCCGTTAAATAGGGGTACCCTCTCTGGCTCATTGCATCTTGTGGACTGGGCGGTGCTCAAACTACTGGACTAAATATTTCTTTTCTTCAACATGTAATAGGCAGAGGTGTACGGGGTTCCAGGATGCTGGGCTCTCGTGCGCGGCTCCCACAAACCAAGCAATCTGCTACACAAGGCTGACTTGGGAACTGTCACCCCACTGAACTCCCTCATCCATCTTCAAATATTGTATAAAATGGAGCACTGGTGGGAAGGGCAGACCGAGAGGCTGGCCTGGTCAATGGTCTCCATCCAGTCAGGATCCCATTAGATAGGGCTCTCTTGACTTTACACAATTCTTCACACACAGGATTGAGGTTGGATGTTGCTGGGTCTGGCCTGGGATCCTCATGGAGCCCTAGCTTCCCCAATAAATTTGAGGATGGGGGGCTGATTGGGGAGACCGCGCACTCCTATGAGGAACCACTGATACTGAACTGCCTGTGATGTGCTTCATGGGGTGGTCATCTCTCCTCCTAATGCACTGACTCTGGGGATTGGGAATCTATGTGAGGCCAGATGACAGTTGCTGCTCTAATAAAGGGAGGTTACTTTATTTTGGCCCCCCTGACCTCCTGCTTCTCCTGCCCACTGGGGGGGGGGATGGTACTTGTAGCACTCACGGACAGAATGAGGAGATCCTCAGCTGACGACTGTGACTCGGGGCAGCTTTATTTTCTCCTCTTGTTTTCTTGAAGTAAAGAAACAAACTTGATTTTTCCATGGTACAAGAATATAAAACTTTATTCATATGTACTGAGAGGATCAGGACACATGGGAACCCCACCTGTGTACTGGATATATATTTCTGTACCCAAGTGGTACATAAGTGCCATTGGCCTGGGACAGTTTCAGTTCTGAAGGATTGCTTCATGGACCAAATGATGTGCCCTCCGCACTCAGGAGGAGCTCATGCAGTTAATCAGAACAATCTTGTCTGTTAATAAGGATCTTAGCAGTTGAATCATGGCTACCTCTATTTGAATCTAGTTCAATATATGCTCGGGGAGGGGGAAATCTAGTGGTCCAGTGGTGATGTTACACATGTTTTTTTCAGCTTATTCTTAGGTCCTTAGTCCACCACCCCCTTTATGTTTTCTAGTAGGTTTAACCCTACTAGTCCCAATACTTTACACACTTAAACACACACACACACGGTAGGGGTCTATGGCACCCCATGGGATCCACTTCTGTTAAAAGAAGTGTACTTCTCCCTAGAAGGCTTTTACTGCCATCACAAATAAGGATGCTTAAGGTTGTAGCCTTACAGTTGGAAGTCAGAGTTAGTTATCCTAGGAACATGGGGAGATGGGAATTACAACCCGTCTACCTGAGGTTGTCACTATTTCGGCCCAGTTGGCCTTTAGTTTACATTATACTGACAGGCCAAGCATGTTGCCTGCCATTTCTAGTTAATAGTATAGTTAATAGTTGGGTACATCTTATTTTGTTTGGGGTTTATGAAGGTACATGGATGTGGCTGACATATATTTTCATTAGGCATTCTGGCATGTGTATTGAAAACACAGCATATCTTCTGGTTACATCCCATAGGGGGAGTGCAGGAACAGTGGAGCTTTTTTTCCTATGTAGTTTGTGTTTTTTTCCTGGTTTTCTCCCCACCTGGGACCCTGGCATACATGTACATGTGTGCGCATGGAGGTGCACATACATGCTGGGTACCAGCTTGGCCCCTTCTCCTCCACCCCTGGTGATCACCTGCCACCCCCTCCACCTACTCTTCCCATCAGACTGCCACCTGATGGGAGCAGAACTATGGAGGGGGGGCAAGCACTCATCCCTTCCTGGGAGTGGAGAGCCATCTCACGGCATCTCAATCCCACTCCTCGCATGCCCCCCCCCGCCAACTCCCGACAACCTGGGCTCATTCCCAAACACAGGTCACCAGCATGGCGCAAGGTACGGCATCCAGTGCCTCAACCATCAGCATCACTGGGCCAGCCAAGACAGTGGAGATTGTGGTCTTGGTTGAGTATGGCTTGTGCAGAGGGGGGTTGATTTGGCCTTACAGGCATAATGAGTGTCCCCTTTAGAATAATTTCCCATAATGTAAATTGGCTGATTGGACCAATCAAATGCTACCAAACACTAACAGCCTTGAAAAATATTTTGCTGCTGCAGAAGACATACCTCTCAGTGACCGAACATCAAAAGTTACAGAAATGTGGTTTCTCCCAGGTGGTGGACTCGGACTATCGACATGGTAGGCACAGGGGGAAGTGGTCTTCATGCCTAAGAATTCTCCCTTTGTTCTCACACATCATTACTCTGACAGGGAGGGACGTTTATCGTTGGCAGTGGGCATGGCCCAGGGGCAACAGCTAACAGTCTGCAGCATTTTTATACCACCAGGTAGTGATGCATCCTCCATTCAACAACTGATAGACACAATTCTCACTCATTAGCAGGGTATGCTGTTATTAGGTGGGACCTGAACTATCTACTAAACCCATTGTGGGATACTTTTGCATCTAGATCTCCATCACTTACAACCGGACAGAAACATCATAGAAGGTTGCTCAGAGAGGTGGGCCTGGTAGATGCATGATGCCATTTACACCCATCCCTTCAGCTATTCACATTCTATTTGCATGCCCATAGGCACTATTCCTGTTTAGATTATTTTTGTGAGAGTAAGGAACATTTGGAAGCAGTCCATGTGGCAGAAATTAAGAGTATTTACCTCTCTCATCACGCCCCCATTACATTAGAATTAAACATCTTGAGAGAAAGGAAAAACACAATATGGTGTTTCAATAATTTTTTATTAAAGCATCCTGCTTTTATTGATTTGTTGAAAACAAAAATCCCAGAAATTATACCAATTTATACTTCTACCCAGACCTCCCCCCAACACCCTGAAAACCATTTTGTGGGGCTACATTATTGCATATGCCGCTAAGAAAAAATGACAGGCCGAGGCATGTCTTCAGGAATTGCAGGATAAGCTCAAGTTTCTTCAGGATGCCCATATGCAGGGGGATCATTCTCTGGCAGATCAGGTCTCTCATACACAACAAGAGATTCAATGGAGATTAACCTGTATGATAGAAATAGAAACGATGTACCTACCATAATTCTTGATCTTCTTGGATGAAGTCTTCACCATTCATTCACACTAATGGGACTATGCTGGAGGTGCTAGGACCCAGCGGGAGCCAAAAAATCTTCAGGAGGGCCAGCGCCAAGGTAGGACTGCACACACGCAATACCACAAGGCTAGCTTAATCTTATATGGGCTATCTCGGCGTCAACCCTCCAACCGCCTCAGTTCCTTTTTAACTGAGGAGGTGCAGCATAAACTAACCTAGGAAACACCTAACCTAATCCGGGCATAGGATAGCCCGGGTGACCCGTGTAAGAAGAGTCTGCTCAACAGCGTCTTCACAGCCCAAGCCAATGAGGGAGTGAGGACCAGCAGCAGGATGAGTGAGCTCGGAGATGGTGGGTGTGTGTGAATGAACACAGAAGGCTTTGTCCATAAAGATCAAGAATTGCGGTAGGTATATCATTTCCATATTTTCCTGGACTAGAAGTCTTCACCATTCACTCACACTAATGGGAGAGCACTGAGCTAAAAAACAATTCCCCCCCCCCCCGAGTAAGGCAGCAGGAGACAGAGCTCACTCAGGACAGAAGTCCATTAAGGATTGTCCTGCTGAAGGAAGTGTGCTGTCTGGCATGGACATCCAGAGCATAGTGCTTCACAAGGGTGTGCACTGAGCTCCAAATAGGCACTTCACAAATATCTGTAATGGGTCGTTATGAATTTCTGCCAGGGGTGCTGTAACCACTCTGGTAAAGTGGGCATAAGCCCGGCCTTCCAACTTGACCTGTGCCATTGAGTAGGAGTAACAAAGACATGCCACCAACTATGCAGAAATGCATCTAATGGCAACAGGCTGACCCAGCTGGGCCATGCTGAAAAATATGAAAGATGCTTGGATTTGTGAAACGCTTTAGTTATGTTGATGTAGAATCAATGAAACCTCCTGACATCCAAAGAGTGAAGGGTGCATTCCCCTTCATTCTGAAAGTTGGCAAAATATGTGGGAAGAACCAAGGGTTGGTTAAGGTGAAATTCCAAACTATCTTGGGCAGGAATTTAGGGTGAGTACGAAATACCACCTTGTCCTTGTGAAAGACAGTATATGGTGGGTCTGTGAACAAGGCATGAATTGGGATTCTGGGAGAAGGTGCGTCCTACACGCTGCAGTGCTGAGGAGTAATGCTGAAAGCAGAACTGTGCAAGGCTTGCTTTGAGCAACAATAGGTATGCCACCATTGCTTTAAACATAGCATGCCCAGCTGGAACTTTTTGCATTATTTACCCACTAATTTGGTCGACTGTGTTTTGCTGTTCTGTGCACAGCCTTTCAAGACAGTCTTGTAGCACTTGTTTTTTTTTTTTTGCTCAATAAATCTTTTATTGAATTTAAACACACACAATAAGTGTACAAACAAAACACAAACCCGGACGTACCGGGAACACAACCCCAAACTGGTCGTGTGAACTATGTACAACCCCTATTTACAATCATACTGGAATGCCACCCCCTTTTAAACTGCACCATAACAAGTAATTTTAACCTATCACCATTATATTAAGGTTTCTTTTAATCAACTCATCTAGTCCCCTAACATTCAGCCAAACATTTCAGCTCCCAGAAATCCAATGTACCACAGTCCTTTCGGTGGCCGCCCAGCATGTCCCCTAAGGAAAGAGAGAGAGAGACCTTTAACTTAACCTCAACTACCCAGGTGGCCATCATTATATAAAAATCATCCTAGACCTACCAAGCTTACGAACCTGAAAAGATATGAACTGAGATTACCTAAAACTCAAGAGGAACATCAAAATTAAGGAAAAAGTTCGTCCCTACCTATAACGTCATTTAAATTCTAAACAATGTTTCTTTGCTAACTCAAACCAGACAGACAGATCCGTGTAGTAGGGCCTGAATTTTGCTGGGAGTATACTAACTCTAGTAATGCCCATCTTTTGTCATAAATCTCCTGTCTTCCCTCCGAGATTAAGTATTTTTTAATCATAGCCAAGACCCCCAACAAGTCCTTCACCCATTGATTATAGGAATAAATCTGATCATCTTTCCAATGTTTGACTATATATGCCTTTACTACTGATCCCATTAAAGAAAGATGAAATTTCGGTATGATTCCGCTAACCTGCGAATAATCCCCTACCACACAAACATCTGGGGTCATATATCCTGAGTAGTCCAACATGGGGTCCATATTTTGTCTAATCTCACTCCACAGGGAAGAAATTTTACAACAGGTCCACATAATGTGCAACAAATCACCTACTTCTGTCTCACAGCGAAAACATAGATCTGTCTACCTCAAACCCCTGGAACATAGCTTTGCAGGGGTATAGTAAATGTTTTGGACCAAAAAAAACTGCATATTCCTATATTTAGGAATCGCATTATACCTGATGGCTTTCCAGATATACTCCCATTTTAAGTTGGAAGCCAGCACCTTGTCCCAATAAGGGACGGGGGTATGCACTTGTTTTATTCTTTTGGACTTTGAGTGCTCCACAATGCCATCCACAAGGAAAGGAGTCCATTGGTGGCAGGAGTCCCTTGTGGGTTTGCGGTCTGTGATAAGCCCTGTGGAGGGCTAATGCACCGCTGCCCCAAAAGATTAGCTAATGCACATTAAATATATTAAACTTTCCTCTCCCAGTATCTCCAAACATTTTGCACATTTGGTTATCTGAACTCTGTTTCCTGTGAAGCAAGTATGAATAAACGTGCCATCTGTGGAGCGAATATGAATAAAAGTACCGATTGTGACTTTGTCAATTTTTAGTGTATGGGCTCCCCTGGTTTTCTGTCTTAACTTTGCTCTATTAACCAGGATACTGCTGCTGAACTTGTGTGCGTGAGGGCAGAAACTTTGGCAGTCTCTTTATCCTTCTGTTCTGTTTTGTTTTAAGTCAGGTGCCTTCATAAAGTATACAAAGCTCCATGTACTGTTATTTTAGATCTATTCAGGTATATTGATGTATGAGTGTCCCCTTCTTTTATCTTTGGATTTTAAATGTATTATTTTAATTAGTATACTTTGTACAATTTAATATATACTAAGAAAACTTCTGGGTAATTTGTTTGAAATTGCCCAAGTCCTCTTTTTTTTGGTTTTGGTTTTATGCTTCTGTGGTTTGCTGACCTTTTGATCAGTCCATTTATAAGTATTTAATCATAGGAGAAACGCTAGACCTCTGATCTGCAGCAGTACAGCTTATTAGCTTTATTATTCAATTAAATATACAATTATTCTTTGTCTCACTCAGGCATATTACAATTAACAGTTACACACAGTCTTTCTATTACATCTGAGTATATCTGATTAAGCTAATATCTCTTAATCAGCGGGACACTGAATATACATCCAAGGGCTTTGAATCAATTATTGCCTCATTAGTTAAAGAGGAGTGTAATAATAACAGAATAACTCCATCTTTAATTATTCAATTAACCTTACTGATCCTTGTTTTTCTTTCTTATTCTGCACGTTTTTCATCGATATAAGCCACAGACTCTCTAACTACTCACATATACTCAGTCACGCTCAACGCTGTCGGTGAATTTAGCTCAGAGATACGAGGAAAAGTTTTGGAAATAAGAAACTAGATCTTTTCTTCCTTCAGTAGATACTACCATGGGAAAGATCCCTTTAAAAAAAAAACTTGCAGAAGACCTGTACATGTTATATTTCTGCACCTCTGAGATCCCATGAGACATGTTTGCATTCATTGTTTTCTCTTCTCACCGGTAAGTTCTGAAACCAAACTGGACAGATTGACATAGGGCTAAGTTAAGATTAAACAGTATAATCAGTCTTAACTAAATTAAATACTTAGCTACATTAATTTATTATACATTAACACAAAAAATCAAAAAATAAATATCAAATACATTTTTGAGTGACTGCAACCTCGATTCTTCCTGATTTACAGCGTATATGGGGACCTCTGGACTTCTTTCGAGATCTGGTTTTTGCCTTTAGCCAGACTGTCTATAGCACAGTTAAGTGTTGCTGCTGAATTAATCTTCTGATGCTACCGTTCAGAGTTCATTTCTCAACATGAGCAGGTAAACAAATATACTATATATCTGGGAGTGACAAACTGACCTATATAACTGTAGGACAATTTGTCCTATATAAGTGATACAACAGCATACTAGGCTATTAATTATTTACATTATTGTGGCTGAATACATTAGTGCAGATTGCATGTTGTTTTAAGGATATTTTGGTACTCTCACTGATTGCCTTTCTGTTCAATATTATTTCCTATCTATTCTAGCAGATCTTATATTTTATATTATTACTTGATCAACTCTCTAAGTGGACATTTGCGATCTTACCAATTGTTAGAAAATCAAGTTAATTAGCTCTCCTAGGCACACGAGCTTTACTTATAAAGTTAGAAGTTAATACATTTAAGGCATCCAAATTATATATACATTATTTTCAATTTTAGTTTTTTCTCCTTACAGGTATTTGCCTATTTAAAATTTTGCTGCTTCAAGTTTTTTCATAATTTCGTATTTGGACTATTCATGGCTGGGCAATACTTTCAAAGAATATTACCTGGATATATCTGGATTCACCTTAATAAAACTTTCAAGGAACTTTCCTGAAGACTACAATATACCAGTTATAAGAACTGCTTCATCAACCAGCTGTCTCAAGATTTTAATTTCTTAAGGGTAATTTGCAAGAAGGTCTTTCAAGATTTTTGGGACATTTTTCTCCTTTCTCTCTCTCTCTCTCTCTCTCTCTTCTCCATTGTGAACCATTACTGAATTATTATCAGAAATCATTGTAAACTGTAGTGTCATAATAGCTCTATCTGCTTGTTTTTAATAATTTCAATATAAAATGGTTAGCACATGTAGGAGTGTAGCCAGATATTTCTGTTTTGCACGCACACTCAGCAGCTGCTGCCCTCTATGAAAACAAATGTACACATCCTCTCAAACTGCTGTCCCCACACCCCACCCCATTTTAAAACAAATTAGGTTATTAGATGACTCATCTAATCTCTAAACAGGTTGTGCACATATACTGTATATGCCCTAAACAATTGAAGTTTAAACAGATGCAGACACTAAGTGGTCTACACTAACTCAAATACATCAGTTTATACTGATAGTGGTAACAAAAGGCATTTAGTTTGGACAGGTACTCATAAAAACTGTACACAGATGTGTACAGTGAGTATGTCTGCCTACACCCCTGAGCACAAGTATTGGCCTAGTTTGTTCTCCCACTAAAAATGTAGAAGAATAACCCTTGCCTAAAAAGAGTAACATTTTAAGGAAAAATGATACAGAGAGGCAAACAAACGGCAAGGAGAAATAGGAAAATTTGGAAAAATCTGATAAGAATCAAATTAAAATAACTACATTTTTTGAAAATAAAATCTATTTACGTTCCACTCCTCTAACAGAACATAATGGAGTCCATAAGACAGGAACAAAGAAATTATTAAGATCACCAAGATTGACAGATTCTTACTTGGAGGTCATTTCTTTTGCCTCACAGAATCAATATAATTCAATGGACAACGGTATGTTTTGAGACCCTTCTGAATGGAGTGATACCATAGAACGTACACATGCAAAAACACATTTGAGAGAAGTTGGTACCAAACCAACTTTGTAACCTTTGGTATCCATTCTTTATCCCAAATTAGGCATGATAAAGAGAATCTAATTTCCATGATTCACAATTTAGATCAAATGACAGAAGATTTAAGGAAACTAGCTTCTAGTTACTCTTTATCAGACAGCAAACCTAGGACAGAAAACACACAGGAATATAAACAGTCTAGCACTGTGGCTTTCTCACCCCAACTAGATAATACAGACACTAAAAGCACTACACATAAAGAGGGGACCCATTCATTATAATTGAGATTACTTTACAAATGAGAGGAACTTTACTGTCTCCTCTTCACTATCTAAACAGATGTTAGAAATAATTAAGAACCCATATTATGCAAATGTAGTTATATTAGAAAACCTATAGGTGATAAAGGAAGAAATAGCATCTCTCAGAGCTGATGTCTTATATAATAAAATTCTATTAAATAAATTAACAACACAGGACTTATACTCAAAAGATCAGACACAAAATATAAATAATTCATTTAATGAACATTTGGCTAATAAAGCAACTCAAATTACCGCCCCCCCCCCGAGAGGCAAGGATGATGTAACAGTATTTATTGATTTAACACAAATAAAAGAGTTAACACAAATCAAGGCAAGCAAATAAAGAATAAGAGAGGGGGGGAAAGAAAAAAGAACCAGGCCCATAAGAAGCAATTAGGACAAGAAATCAATCAACAAAATCTGGATACTCAAAACAAGGTATAGGTGTTGAGCCCTGTTATGGTTCTGTGATACAGGAGATGGAGCCGGTTGTTCAGAAACCAGTAGATGATGAGCCACTAATGAGGGATAATTCTATGAAAGAAAACTAGGGTAGCCAAACATTGTGGACCACTGTTGTAAAAGGGAAGCACAGAAATAAAAACAAGGTTTTGATGAACCCATTTAATAATAAAGATCAACAATCTCTATCTAACAGTGTTTTACAAGGAAAAATATCTGAGATACAAGACGATTTGGCACAGTCTACTAACACTGAATTCCTTATAGAGATGTATGGAGTAAATAAACTTTACACGGAAACACAACCCAAGTTATCAGTTTGGGTAGTTAAGTTATTGCATCTGGGAGAGATTATGGAAGAGATATATGTGCCTAGACCTCTGAACCCAGTCTTGAAAGACTGTGTTATGGTTTACACAAAATCTCAACAGTTGGCAAATAAGATTTGGGAAATTGAGGGTGAGATGTTAAAAAAGGGCATAAATATTCTCCCTTCCCAGCTTACCTCACCAGATAGAAACATAGAAACATAGAAACATAGAATTTGACGGCAGATTAGGACCACTTGGCCCACCTAGTCTGCCCATTTCCCTACCTGATGGATAAGCTGCAGATTCTAGTTAGTCAACAGCTTACTTCCTCCTCCCCCCACTAGAATTGCCTTATGCCTGTCCCATGCATTCTTGAATTCAACCACTGTTCCTGACTCCACAACCTCTCAGGAAGGCTGTTCCATGCATTCACAACCCTCTCTGTGAAAAATTACTTTCTAACATTACCTCTGAGCCGTCCCCCCATCTTCAAATTGAGCCCCCTTGTTCTTGTACATCTCTTCTTCTGAAAGATACTACCCTCTTGTACTTTGTTAATTCCCTTGAAATACTTGAAAGTTTCTATCATGTCCCCCCCTCCCTCCTTTCCTCAAGGGTATACATATAAAGCTGCTTTAGTCTCTCCTCAAATATCTTCTGGTGCAGACCCTGCACTATTTTGGTTGCCCTCCTCTGAACAGCCTCCACTCTGTCTATATCTTTGCGGAGATGGGGTCTCCAGAATTTCATGCAGTATTCCAGATGGGGTCTCACCAACTGTCTGTACAGAGGGATAACAACTTCTTGTTTTCTACTACTGATGCCTCTCCCTATGCATCCCGGTATCCCCCCAGCCCTCCTTACTGCCTTCTCATATTGCTTGCCCACCTTTAGGTCATCTGATATAATTACTCATAGGTCTCTTATGATTTTTGTTGTTATTAACTCACCCCCCATTGTGTACTCTTCCCCTGGGTTTTTGTTTCCCAGATGCATTATCTTGCACTTCTTTGCACTGAGTCTGAACTGCCACATATTTGACCATTATACTAACCTTGCCAAGTCCCTTTTCATTCTTTCTACTCCACCTAGTGTACCAACCCTGTTGCAGATCTTTGTGTCATCTGCAAAGAGACATACCTTTCCTTCCTGGTGCTTTCCAATGTCACTTATAAAGACATTAAAGAGGACCGGTCCCAGTACCGAACCCTGTGGTACCCCACTAGTTACCTTCCTTTCTTCACTATGGACTCTGTTTACTATTACCCTTTGCGTCCTGTTGTCCAGCCAGTTTTTTATCCAGGCTACCACCTTGGGACCCACTCCAAGGCTGGCTAACTTGTATATTAATCTTTTGTGTGAGACTGTGTCAAATGCCTTGCTAAAATCTAGGTAGGCCATATCCACAGCCCCTCCCTGGTCTACTACTTTGGTCACCCAGTCAAAGAAATCTAGTAGGTTCATCTGACATGACCTTCCTGCTGTGAAACCATGCTACATTGGGTCCTGTGCCCCATTGGCCTCTAGGTACTCAACAATTCTTTCCTTCAGAAGTGATTCCATCATTTTCCTTACCACTGAAGTCAAACTAACTGGTCTGTAGTTTCCTGCCTCTTCCCTGCTCCCACTTTTGTGAAGTGTAATCACATTTGCCCTCCTCCAGTCCTCAGGTACCACCCCACCCTCCCATGATTTGTTAAAGAGAGTAGTTAGTGGTGTTACTAGTTCTAGCCTTAGTTCTTAGATAAAACTATTAGAGTACATATAGACTACTCAATGCACTCTAATGAATGGCATACTAGAGTATTAGAAACTATAGAAAAATACAATACAATTGAGGTTCAGTCATGTGACACTGGTCCTGCATGCTCTGCACTGGCTGCCAGTCAGGTGGAGGGTCCTTTTCAAGGTGGGTCTTCTCACCTTTAAGGCCCTATACAGGCTGGGTCCTGGTTACCTGTCTGAGCTCTTGGCATCGGTGTTCTCTGCTTGCTCCTTCTGCTCCTCCTCAACAGGCCTCCTGGACATTCCCAGGGTTCGACTCAAGAACTCAGGAGACTGAGCTTTTAGTGTCTCTGGGCCGACCCTGTGGAACTCACTTCCATCTGCAGTCTGGGAGGCTCCCTTGATTGAGGTATTTAAGGGGAGGCTAAAGACCCACTTCTTCAGCCTGGCTTTTTAATTGTTGACACCTTTTTTAGTTTTGGCCAGTCCCCTAAAGATTGACCTCTGGAAACCTCTATTTTATTGAATTGTAATTTTGTTGTGGTTTTAAATGAAGTTTTACTATGTTTTAATTTACCGCTGTATGTCCTTATTTATGTTCGGCGCCCAGAGCCTCTGGGATTGGGCACCTTATAAATAAACTTGCCTTGCCTTGAACAACAAGAAATATGGGGAAAGAGGACTTTATCATTATTTGGATGGGAGTTAGACAGAAAACAACACTGGAGGCACACTAAAAATGAGATTGACTAATTTTTTTCCTGTGCCTTGACCTTGAATATTCTAGGCAAACAAATTGATTACATTAAAATCCATAAAGGGGAATCTAATACCCATCAGATCAATTTAACATTGGATCTTCTAAACTGGCAACAATAATATTGGATGTCACTAGGAGACTAGATTCACTGGGGACTTATTTGTATGGGAGCGTACTGGGAAGAGGTAACATGCCCAAACAAAAAGAATTACAAGAACAGCACACTGCTTGACATAATTCTAGTAAATAAGCCACACTTGTTCTCCCATGCTGGGGTACTTTTCTCAGATATTAGCGACCACTACTTCATCACCTGCATGTGATCCACCTCAAAAATATCCTCGACTTCTAAATATACTGTCAAAAGGAATCATCAGAACTTTGACCCTCATGTATTTATATATGACCTACGGGAGTCCCTGAAATGGCAGGAATTTTATCTACCAAAAACGGTAAACATGGCATATGGAATCTTCCAGGAAATTGTGCTTGGGGCAATAGACAAGCATGCTCCGCTTGTTAAAAACCTCACTAGGAAAAGATCATGTCCATGGTTTACAGCAGGACTGGAAGCTGCCCTACTTAATAGAGACCTTCTATGGAAAAAAGCTTGTAAATCCAAGTCTTTGACAGACTGGTCAGTGTTAAAGCAAGGAACTCCTGCACCAGGATGGTCCGGGAGGCCAAGTCTAATTATTTCCAGACTAAATCTGATTCTTCATCAAGGTGCTCTGCAAAATTCTGGAAGACCCTAAAAGAAATCGAAGGTAATGTGTCCTCCAATTCCCTACCTGCAAAAATATCTAAGGGTGACATTATGGTGACAGATAAACAATTAATCCTTGATCAACTTAATGATTATTTTGCCACCACAGGGCTAGCATTTGACACCTCCACTGCCAGCACCCTCCGTTCTCAACTCGGAATGCAGGACTGTGTAACTCCGGGTGTGGATACAGTGTTCTCCTTACAACCAGCAATGCTGAAGGAGGTTGAAGACCTACTCCTTCACTTAGGTATAAGGAAGAGTGTTGGTGCCGACCGCAGAGACTTGTACTTCCTAAAAATGAGTTTACAAGCCTTGGCCATGCCCATCATGCATCTCTTCAATCTGTCTCTACTGCATGGTGATATTCCCCCCAATATGGAAAACCACCCATGTGATTCCCCTACACAAGTCTGGTGACCCAGGTAACCTAAACAACTACAGGCTTATCTCTTTACTCTCCATCCTATCCAAAATGCTAGAAAAAATAGTAAATACTCAGCTTAGGAACTACTTGGAATCCGCTAACCTGCTAAACCCCCTACAGTCAGGATTCCAGCCACGCCATAGCACAACGGCCCTGGCAAAGGTTATCAATGACTGGCAGGAGGCCTTGGATGCCAAGAACTTTGTGTGTGCAGTATTCTTGGACCTATGTAAGGCATTTGATACTGTTGACCACTAATTGCTATTGGAATCCCTCCATAACATTGGCATGGACTCCCCCGCACTGAAATGGTTCTCAAGCTACCTTATAGGTTGCCAGCAGCAGGTTAAGGCAGATGGAGAAGTCTCACCACTCAAACCTCTGCTATGGGGTGTACCGCAAGGCTCAATACTGGGTCCACTGCTATTTGCAATCTATATTAATAGAATCAATGTAGGAATCAAAAAGGCCAATATCCATCTATTTGCAGATGATACGGTACTCTATATTGGCAGACCTTCCCCTGAAGCAGCCTGCATGGAGTTACAGCAGGAGTTTAATCAATTGCAACTACAGCTTCTTGACCAAAAATTACTATTGAATGCAAAAAAAACATAGGCTATGCTCTTCTCACCAAGTTTAAATGCAAGCTACCCTGCAACGCAGGGATTCACCCCCCAGATTACCACACTTCTAGATGAGCCATTAGAGTTTGTAATGAAATTCAAATACCTGGGAGTCTTGCTCGATCTCAAGCTCTCCTTCATTGAGCATATTGAGGAACTTATTAAAAAGCTCAAGCAGCGGCTTGCTCTCTTTTATAGAATCAAGAAGCTGCTCACCCAGGATGCCAAGAAGAGACCAGTACTCACCACATTCCTGCCACTGTGGACTACGCTGACCTTTTATATGGCCAAGGCCCTGTTCTTGCACTCCATAAACTAGATGTACTGTACCACAGAGCCTTAAGATTCGCCACTGGTGCCCTGTATTCCACACACCACTGCACTTTGTACACCATGATGGGTTAGACTTCCCTTGCCTACAGAAGGCAGAAAAGAGCCATTTCTGGGCATTTAGAGCAATCACCCAAAAACTATCGCAATTTATATTGGATTGCCTTCCACTATACACAGTGTGTAAGTATGCCTTGAGAATTGCTTCCTGTATCTTACTTGCCATGCCAAAATTCAACTTGTGGTTTGGTAGGGCATCCATAAGTTACACATTACCTGTACTATGGAATAACCTACAGAAATCCTTAAAACTGAGCCACCCCATCAGTCTCCCAGCATTCAAAATGTTTCATACATGGTACTATACTGAGCCCTGTAAATGCTTCCACTGATCAGCTATATTACAATAGGTACCAGCTTTACTGTATATACCCTACACCTACTATATTATAGTCTCGGAATGAATGTATATTACTCTGAGGTTCAAATACCAGTAGAGGCTCACCAATTGGACCATTCTCAAACCTCCTGGTGCTTCTTCCCATCCACTGCCTGTAGACTATTTTGCTTATTAATTTCTCCCACCAGTCCCTTATGTTCCCTGCTCATAAGGTAGTATCAAATTCATTATAAATTTACTCACTCTAGGTTCCAGCTGAACTATCTCATAGTGCATAGACTATCTGAGAAAGTTTAGAATCATGCTAGCCCTGCCTATTACCCATACAGGACACTATCCCTCTGTAACCTGTAGTGCGCATTATCTTATTCTGAACACTGTAGTGGTGAGCTCATATTATGTACACTGCAGAGAACAATTTTTACTCTGCAAGACCATGATCTTGTAACCATTTGATCATTATATGCATATCTATGCTTGATCTGTACTTGTTTTTTTTTATATCCTGTTATGTACGTGTTATGTATATATTGTTCTTCATCCTATATAAATTCTAATTTATGTATGATTATGTATAGAAATGTAAGTATTATGTGGTTATATACTGCTATTGTGTGTACTTTGCTGCCCAGGTCCACCTCAAAAATGAGTTTCCTCAACGGTATTTTTGCCTGGTTAAATAAAGATTTGATTGATTGATTGATTTAATGGATAGCACAATTTGGACCAAGAATACTAAGAACTCAGAAGCAGTGTAAACTTAAATACTGATGTCTCTAATTGACAACTAAGGACAACCCTCAATAATCTTGAGAATATTATGTCTTGGAACATTGAATAAATTGCCACAAAATTGGCAGATCCACATTTTAAGCAAAATTTATATTCTGCTGAAATTATATGTCTCCAGAAAACCTGGTGGACTGGAGAAACCCCACCAGTGCTCCCTGGATATTGCGGTACCACATTCTGGCCATCCAAATATCTAAATATGGACACCCAAAAGGTGGTGTGATGACATTTATCAAAACACCACTCAGATTCCACACTCACTTACTGAACTCTGGAATCCCTAAGGTTCTTCCCATATTATTATATAATCAAGCCTTTCAGATGCTGTTAATAAACATTTACCTTTCTGCAAGAGCTCTGAATGGGAAAACATCTCAGCTCTGGAGTCAGCTAGATTCATATTTTAAAACACTAGTTAAAGACTATGAACTATGTCATATTTTTATGATCGGAGATTTCAGTGCTAGAGTCCATGAGGAGCTGTCCATATATCCAATAGGGGGACGACTTTATAAAAGGGATAAGTATAATTAATAGTAAAATGTATTCCTTCGTAAAACTAAAGACTTACAAACTAACTCACAAGGTAAAATATTACTACAAATAATAAGAACTAATAATTTTTATCTGCTGAATGGAAGAACTGAGGATGACCATGAAAGGCAATATACCTATATCAGTCCTACAGGTACATCCACCATTGATCTGTTTTAGGTAAACCAATCAGCTGTCTCTATAGCAAATAACCTAAAAGTATCGGAAAGGCCAGAATCTTCACATATGCCACTACTTATTATTTTTTGGCCTATGCTGTTGAAAATCATTAATGCAGCAGGGGAATTTGCCTTGGATTATGAAATCTTAAATAATAAGAGAATCAGATGGAGCTATACTAACATACAAATCATTTTAGAACAACTTCATTGAGCTCTTACAAAATTAAAAGAAGACATCTTAGCAGCAGAAAATTTAGAAACTAATCTGAATTTGTGGGGTAACTTATGTGACTATATAAGACCACTTTTAGTAAGTAATTATACTAAAAAGCGAGATTATGGGTTTTGGTATGATAACAAATGCAGGCTTATGAAATCAGAACTGAATATTCTAATTAGACAGTGCAGAAAATGTCCTGATAACCATAATCTATTATTACTGAATAAATGAGAAAGAGTTATAAAGAACTTTTAAGGAATGAAAAGACCAAATATCAGCAGAATATGTGGGCAAAACTGAATAGGGCAATTCTTAAAAAAGAGATAAAACTATTCTGGACATTGGTTAGCTATGGTTATACAAACTATGCTAGGCAAATCGAAGCTTATATTACTCCAAATCTGAAAGAAGATCATTTTAAAGCTGTATATTATACAAAACATATACATGATAAGGAAGCGCAATTTTTTCGGGATCTAACGTATCCTTTATCAATTTGCATTAAACTTGAAGAAATAAGAAATGCTCTGTCCAAGACATCACTAAATAAGGTGCCTGGTCCAGATCATATAGTAGCAAAATATATAAATGATTCCCTGAATGATGGCTTCCTCTTTTACATTTTCTCTTTAATAAGATTACTCATGGAGGTGACCTTCCTTATACCTGGAGGAGTAGTATTATCTTTCCCATCTTCAAAAAGGGTAATGTGCAGGATCCTGCGATGTACAGACTAGTTTATTAGATACATCACAGAAGCTATTTGCTAGAATTATCCTAGAACGTCTGCAAAGCTGGCTAGAAACAAGCAGCATATTAAGTGAGTTTCAGAATGGATTTAGAGCACATAGATCCACGCTGCAGCACTGCTTTGTACTCACACACCTCATTTGGAAATATGTTAAAATCAGGAAACAGAAGTTATATTGTTGTCTTGCTGACCTAAAATCGGCCTTCGATATGATCGACAGACTACTGCTCTGGCAAAAATTAAAGGCATATGACCTGGATCCAACTTTATTAAGTTTAATAATCTGACTGCATCAGAACTCTTGGCTTATGGTACAGTATCATCAAGCTGGTAACCTGTCTTCTAATATTTCCATTAATTGGGGTGTAAAATAAAATGCAGTCTTGCTCTGACACTGTTTAATATATACAGTACATAAATACTATAATTGAGCACCTAGAGGATCTTATCATTCTTCTTCCATTCTAAAAACTAAAGTTTCATGCTTAGCCTGTGCTGATGCTATAGTTCTTATATCTACATCATTACTGGGTCCTAAAAGTAAGCTAAAACATTTTGTCCAACTTTGTCAGGATAATGAACATGTTATCAATAATTCAAAAACTAATTTGGTTATTTTTGGTAACAGGAGTAAAAAGGTTCTTTCTTTGTTTATTGGAAATATAAAGACTACAAAGTTCTATGATTACCTTGGTATAAGGTTTGATGAGAACATAACCTGGAAAGGACATATGGACACCTTTAAAATGAAACTTAAAATGTCCTTCTGCACCTTCAAAAGATTTGCTAACAAGGTTGGGAATGCCTCTATTAAAGGAGTGCTGAAGGTAGTTGTGACAGGGAGCTCCTGCCACTCTTGAAGACCAACCTTTTCTTAAACCTGTTGCAACAGTGTTTCTATTTCTTAGCCTAATCTGTCCTTTACAATTTCTAGTCCATAAGGTTGGCCACCTATGGGCACCCCCTTCCTTTTCTTGACTATTGTGACAGGGTAGAATAGGACCCTGTCCCAGTTGTTATGGAGAAAGTGTTTAAGTGCAAGGATCTGTTCTACTCCTTTTCTGTCTCTTCTCTGTCTGTCTGCGCAACCAAATGTTCTTGTGAGACCTCGGACTTGCTCAACCCGACAGTCTCGCAATTCTTTGCCTCTCACTGTCTCTCATTCCTCTCTTGCTGTCTTGTCTTTTCCTCCCTTGCATACTTGCTGATATAAAAATATGTGCAAATCATTGTATGGAAATGTAACCGATATTAGGATCCCTTTTGTTTAGAAAAGATATAGTGTTACTGTTAAAATGTATATAATTGCTATTTGAGATTATTGCAAAAAGCTATTGGAAAGCTCAAGAGGTTACCGGAGTTCAATTTTTAAGCCTTTTGCAAAATTTATGGAAATGGAGCCTCTCAACTCAGGCACACTGTATTCTAGCAGCTCCTGCCTAATATTTACAAAAACAAGATGCTTGCTAAGAATGTGGGGTTGAAAGGACTTATAAGAGAGCTGAGCTGCAATCTGAAAAGAGAAGAACAAAAAGGGACACAGACTGAAGTAAAACTACTGTATTTCTCCTTTGTACATAGTTATACTGAATAAGTTTATTTTTTATGTTATTGCTACTGTAAATAAATATTTTTGGTGAATTCTTCAACCGCTCCTGGTTTTTCCTATGCTTCCTGACCTGTGCCATGATGACAGATGGTGTTAGCCTAAGTGGGATTTAAGCCATGCATGCCTTAAGACAGGAGATTTGTACATAGCTACTGGACCTAGTACCAAGGAAGCACAGAGGAAGGTATGGATTCTGCAGTAGCAAGTACAGGAGTGGTTACCAGGAGAATGGCAGCCAAACTAGCAGAGACAGAAGTCCAGTCTGAGATTGTACAGCCAGCACAAGTTATGGAAAAAGAACAGGCAGTGACAGAACCTGAAAGCCTGATGGACATTTTCAAATGGTGGGCTATATAACAAAAAGAGACTGAGAAGCAGACAGAAAAAGAGCTTCAATGTTTAGAAGCACAGAGAAAAGAAGACATGCAGCAACAGAAGCAGCAGATGAGAGAAGAGATGCAGCAACAGGAGCTGCAATGGCTGGATGCCTTGCAAGCTATCAAAGACAGAGGATCCGGCACAGATCCAGATGAGCAACAAAATGCAAGCAACTTAAAAGCCATTAAACTTACAAAGTTGTGTCCCTCAGATGATATTGAGGCATACCTGACAACTTTTAAAAGAGTTGCCACAGCCTGCCAATAGCCAAAGCAGCAATGGACAATGAGACTGGTACCCTACCTGACAGGGAAAGCCCAACTTGCCTACAGCAGTATGGTCACTGCACAGTCAGAAAACTATGACCTGGTGAAAAGTGAAATCCTGAAAAGGTATGACATCTTCAGAGAGACATACAGGCAGAGAGTTCAATCTCTGAGGTACAACTCTGTTGACAATCCTCGAGAAGCCTTTGCCTGACTCAGAGAACTCCTGATAAAATGGATCCAACCCGAGAGTCAAACAGTCCCACAGATCATCGACACATTTGCCATGGAGCAATACATCAACATCTTGCCTACAGATGTGCAGCTGTGGGTAAAGGAACACTGACCAGAGAGTGGGGAGAAGGTGATTTATTTTGCCGAGGACTACCAAATGGCCAGACAGATGCCACAACAGTGAGGTAACATCCAAGTACCGGTAAGACACTCTTTCATCCATTTAAACTCTAAGCCTGATAAGAACTCTGGTGGGGGTTACAAATCTGTGCCCAAAGACATTATCTGCTATAACTGTAAAAAGCCAGGCCATTTTGCAAGCAACTGCTGTAGTAAGGAGAGTGGCACTGGAGCAGATTTATCCTTGGCAAATTGGGGCAAGTACTTATTAGATTATTAGACTGGAGCCCACTCAAGAGGGAGCGATATTAGACTTGATTCTCTCAAATGGAGATGGAGAGAGGATCACAGATGTAGAAGTGGGTAGCCATCTGGGAACTAGCGACCATAGAAAAGTATGGTTCACAGTAAACACAGCAATAGAGTCAAGCCATACAAAGACAAAAGTACTGGACTTTAGGAGGGCTGACTTTGCCAAAATGGGTGAGTGCCTAAGGAATGCACTAGCAAATGGGCAGGAAGGAGGGGTGGAAGAACAATGGGGAATAATAAAAACTGCCATCACAGAGGTAACGATCCTTTGTGTGAAGCAAATAAACAAAACAAGATGATGTAAGAAACCACTATGGTTCTCAAAGGAAGTGGCAGTGAAGGTTCAAGAGAAAAAGAAAGCATTCAGGAAGTACAAGGAATCGCATAAGGAGCAGGACAGAGAACTGTATCAGTTAAAGCAAAAGGAGGCTGGGAAGGTAGTCAGAACAGCAAAGGCCCAAACCGAGGAAAAGATAGCCAACTCAGTTAAGAGGGGATAAAACCTTTTATAGGTACATCAGGGAGCAAAGGAAGACCAAGGGAGGGATAGTGAGGCTTAATAAAGGGAGGGAGGGTGGGCAGAGGGAGACTATGAAAAGGCAGAGATACTAAACAAATATAATGTATGGTAAGTGCCTATTAACCACCATAATCAGCAGTTACACAGCTTTGTTATGCATTGTTTAGAATTTTAAAAGTTGTTAACCACACTTCAGAACTTCTAAACAGTGGCATAAGGAAAAAGAATGCACCAGAGTTCCATAATTCTCACACATAGAATGCAAACAGTGTTTTTTTGACCATACCCTATAAAAGATGATAGCTGGGGATCAGGCGACAACCACACTGAAATCACCTCTCGTGGTTGCTAGGGCTACAGTAAACCTCTCGAGGTTTACCATGTTGCCCTAGCAACCACCCAAGGTGATTACAGTGTGGTTATCACCTGATCTCCATCCATTATCCTCTATATTTTTGCTCAGTATTTACAAATGAAGAGGGGGAGGTACATAAAACAAACAGTAGTAACACTCTGGATACAGAAGTTGATACCAGCCCATTTACAGAAGAAAGGGTTATGAAAGAACTCTTAAAACTGAAGGTGGACAAAGCAATGGGGCCTGATGGGATTCATCCCAGAATTCTAAAAGAGCTAAGGGTAGAACTAGTGACACCACTGACTACCCTTTTTAACAAATCATGGGAGGCTGGGGTGGTACCTGAGGACTGGAGGAGGGCAGATGTGATTCCCCTTCACAAAAGTGGGAGCAAGGCAGAAGCAGGAAACTACAGACCTGTTAGTTTAACCTCAGTGATAGGGAAAATGATGGAATCACTTTGAAGGAAAAGAATTGTCGAGTATCTAGAGGCCAGAGGGGCACAGGACCCTAGGCAGCATGGATTCACAGCGGGAAGGTCATGCCAGACAAATCTGATAGATTTCTTTGACTGGGTGGCCAAAGTAGATCAGGGAGGGGCTGTGGACATGGCCTACCTAGACTTTAGCAAGGCATTTGACACAGTCCCACACAAAGATTAATATACAAGTTAGCCAGCCTGGGGTGGGTCCAAGATGACAGCCTGGGTAAAGAATTGGCTGGAGAATAGGACACAGAGAGTAATAGTAAATGGAGTCCACTCAAAAGAAAGGAGGGTTACTAGTGGGGTACCGCGGGGTTCAGTATTAGGACCAGTCCTTTTCAATGTCTTTATAAGCGACATTGCAGAAGGACTGGAAGGAAAAGTATGTCTCTTTGCAGATGACACTAAGATCTGCAACAGAGTTGATGCACAGAGTGGGTTGGAAAGGATGAGAAGGGACTTGGCAAGGTTAGATGAATGGTCAAATGTATGGCAGCTTAGATTCAATGCTAAGAAGTGCAAGGTAATGCACCTGGGAAACAAAAATCCAGGGGAAGAGTACACAATGGGGGTGAGATACTAACAACAACAAAAATGGAAAGGGACCTGGGGGTAGTCATATCAGATGACCTAAAGGTGGGCAAGCAATGTGAGAGGGCAGCAAGGAGTTACTGGGATGCATAGGAGAGGCATCACCAGTAGAAAACAGGAAGTTATTATCCTCTGTACAGACAGCTGGGTGAGACCCCAACTGGAGTACTGTGTGCAGTTCTGGAGACCCAATCTCCGCAAAGACATAGACAGGATGGAAGCTGCCCAGAGGAGGGCAACTAAAATGGTGCAGGGTCTGTACCAGAAGACATATGAAGAGAGGCTTAAGGAGCTTAATATGTATAGCCTCGAGGAAAGGAGGGAAAGGGGGACATGATAGAAACTTTCAAGTACCTCAAGGGAATCAACAAAGTCCAAGAGTTTAGCATCTTTCAAAAAAAGAGGTGTGCAAGAACAAGAGGCACAATTTGAAGATAGGGGCGGCTCAGAGGTAATTTAAGGTATTTTTCACAGAGGGTTGTGGATGCATGGAATGGCCTTCCGGAGGAGGTTGTGGAGTCAAAATCAGTGGTGGAATTCAAGCATGCATGGGACAGTCATAAGGCAATTCTGGGGGTTGGGGGTAAGAAGAAGTAGGCTGCTGGTTAACTAGGATCTGCAGCTTATCCAGTAGGTAGGGAAATGGGCAGACTGGGTGGGCCAAGTGGTCCTTATCTGCCGTCAAATTCTATGTTTCTGTTTATAAGGCGGGGAATAAGACTATGAAGGGACTCATTGATTGAGGAAGCAGGCAGACCCTAGTGCATGTTAAAGTGCCGGGAAAATACTGTGCAAAAGGACCAGGTACTGGTGTCATCTGCATCCATGGGGACACTTGATACTATCCCACCACCAAAGTGACTCTGACTGTTAAGGGTTTGTCACACCAAATGAAAGTGGGGGTAGTACCTAAGTTACCTGTACCTGTAATTATTGGAAATGACTTTCCAGGATTTACTGAGTTGATCAAAGAGGGAGTAAATCCTGATGTTTCAGCAGCTGTGGTGACAAGAGCTCAGGCAAAGAAAATTTCAGATGGTGAGGACACTTTTCCTTTCAAAGATTTTGATTCGGATTTGTTTGAGCACAGCTCCAAGATCTGGAATCCAGGAAAGAAAGACAAAGCCTGAAGAAACTATGGCAACAAATGACTGATGGACATGTAGAGTTAAAATATGAAAATTCTGAAACTAAATTGATAACTAATTGTGATTTTCTTTCAGAACAAGCTAACAATGTTTCTCTCCAGGGTTATTTTAAGCAGCTGGGGATGAAACCAAAACAGGGTGGACCAATGTTTATAAAATGTAATGGGTTACTGTACAGAGTTTGGATTAACCGTCAGACACAGGAACAGACAGAATAATTGGTTATACCACAGAAGTATAAAAAGAGTTATTACAGATAGCACATGATAGTCCTATGACTGGCCACTCAGGGAGGAATCACACCCTTGCCAGATTACTGTATAGATTTTACTGGCCTGAAATTCATGAAGATGTTGCTACCTATTGTAATTCCTGTGTTGAGTGTCAGAAAGTAGCCCCAGTCACTAGAAAAGACAAGGTGCCCCTGGTGCCCCTACCCTTGAGAGATGTGCCTTTTGAGAGAATTGGAATGGATGTGGTTTGTTCTTTAGACAAAATTAAAAAGGGTAATAGATTTATCCTGGTAAACATAGAAACATAGAATTTGATGGCAGATAAGGACCGCTTGGCCCACCCAGTCTGCCCATTTCCCTACCTGATGGATAAGCTGCAGATCCTAGTTAACCAGCAGCCTACTTCTTCCTACCCCCACCCCCTAGAATTGCCTTATGACTGTCCCATGCATGCTTGAATTCCACCATTTTTGACTCCACAACCTCCTCTGGAAGGCTGTTCCATACATCCACAACCCTCTCTGTGAAAAAATACTTCCTTAAATTACCTCTGAGCCGCCCTCTTCTATCTTCAAATTGTGCCCCCTTGTTCTTGCACACCTCTTTTTTTGAAAGATGCTACCCTCTTGGACTTTGTTGATTCCCTTGAGGTACTTGAAAGTTTCTATCATGTCCCCCCTCTCCCTCCTTTCCTCGAGGCTATATATATTAAGCTCCTTAAGTCTCTCTTCATATGTCTTCCGGTGCAGACCCTGCACCATTTTAGTTGCCCTCCTCTGGACAGCTTCCATCCTGTCTATGTCTTTGGGAGATTGGGTCTCCAGAACTGCATGCAGTACTCAGATGTGGTCTCACCAGCTGTCTGTACAGAGGATAATAACTTCCTGTTTTCTACTGGTGATGCCTCCCTATGCATCCCAGTATTCCCCCAGCCCTCCTTGCTGCCCTCTCACATTGCTTGCCCACCTTTAGGTCATCTGATATGACTACCCCAGGTCCCTTTCCATTTTGTTGTTGTTAGTATTTCACCCCCCATTGTGTACTCTTCCCTGGGTTTTGTTTCCCAGGTGCATTACCTTGCACTTCTTAGCATTGAATCTAAGCTGCCATACATTTGACCATTCCTCTAACCTTGCCAAGTCCCTTCTCATCCTTTCCACCCCACCTTGTGCATCAACTCTGTTGCAGATCTTTGTGTCATCTGCAAAGAGACATACTTTTCCTTCCAGTCCCTCTGCAATGTCGCTTATAAAGACATTGAAGAGGACCGGTCCTAATACTGAACCCTGTGGTACCCCACTGCTAACCCCCCTTTTTTCAGAGTGGACTCCATTTACTATTACTCTCTGTGTCCTATTCTCCAGCCAATTCTTTACCCAGGCTGTCATCTTGGGACCCACTCCCAGGCTGGCTAACTTGTATATTAATCTTTTGTGTGGACTGTGTCAAATGCCTTGCTAAAGTCTAGGTAAGCCATGTCCACAGCCTCTCCTGATCAACTACTTTGGTCACCCAGTCAAAGAAATCTATCAGATTTGTCTGGCATGACCTTCCGCTGGAATCCATGCTGCCTTGGGTCCTGTGCCCTCTGGCTCTAGATACACAATTCTTTCCTTCAGAAGTGATTCCATCATTTTCCCTACCACTGAGGTTAAACTAACAGATCTGTAGTTTCCTGCTTCTGCCTTGCTCCCACTTTGTGAAGGGGAATCACATCTGCCCTCCTCCAGTCCTCAGGTACCACCCCATCCTCCCATGATTTGTTAAAGAGGGTAGTCAGTGGTGTCACTAGTTCTATCCTTAGTTCTTTTAGAATTCTGGGATGAATCCCATCAGGCCCCATTGCTTTGTCCACCTTCAGTTTTAAGAGCTTTCAGAACTCTTTCTTCTGTAAATGGGCTGGTATCAACTTCTGTATCCAGAGTGTTTCTACTGTTTGTTTTAGGTACCTCCCCCTCTTCCTTTGTAAATACTGAGCAAAAATATTTGTTTAGTATCTCTGCCTTTTCACAGTCACCCTCTGCCCACCCTCCCTCCCTTTATTAAGCCTCACTATCCCTCCCTTGGTCTTCCTTTGCTCCCTGATGTACCTATAAAAGGTTTTATCCCCCTTCTTAACTGAGTTGGCTATCTTTTCCTCGGTTTGGGCCTTTGCTGTTCTGACTGCCTTTCCAGCTTCCTTTTGCTTTAACTGATACATTTCACTGTCCTGTTCCTTCTGCGATTCCTTGTACTTCCTGAATGCTTTCTTTTTCTCTTGAACCTTCACTGCCACTTCCTTTGAGAACCATAGTGGTTTCTTACCTCATTTTGTTTTGTTTATTTGCTTTACACAAAGACTTGTTACCTCTGTGATGGCAGTTTTTATTACTCCCCATTGTTCTTCCACCCCTCCTTCCTGCCCATTTGCTAGTGCATTCCTTAGGCACTCACCCATTTTGGCAAAGTCAGCCCTCCTAAAATCCAGTACCTTTGTCTTTGTATGGCTTGACTCTATTGCTGTGTTTATTGTGAACCATACTGTTCAATGGTCGCTAGTTCCCAGATGGCTACCCACTTCTACATCTGTGATCCTCTCTTCATCTCCATTTGAGAGAACCAGGTCTAAGATTGCTCCCTCTCCAGTGGGCTCCAATACTAGTTGTCTAAGGCATGCCCCCTGTAGGGCATCTAGAATAACCCCACTCTTAGAAGTGGCTACTGCAACTGCACTCCAGTTAACATCTGGCATATTCAGATCACCCATCAGAAATATCTCCTTATCTGCCATTCTAAGTATACTTTCTATCATTTCCTTGTCCATTTCCTCCCTGAGAAGGGATCTGTATACAACCCTGTGCAGATTGTGGTGCCATTGCCTGCCTCCAAATTGACCCACAGTGCTTCTTCTCCTCCTCCCTGTTTACCCTTTTGTTCTATTGCTTTGATTTTCTTCTTATGTAGAGAGCTCCCTCCTCCTCTTTTACCCTCCCTGTCCCTCCTGTAGATAGTGTATCCTGGTATGTTTACGTCCCAGTCATGGTTCTGTGTGTACCATGTTTCTGTGACTGCCACAATATCCAGATCTTCCTCCTCCATCAAGGCCACTAATTCAGGAAGCTTGTTACCCAGACTACGGGCATTGGTACTCATTGCTCTCCATTTTTTGATGGCTTTACCTTCTGTAGCGGCAACCCCCACTGACCTTTCTACCTTGGACTTTTTCTCATTTAGTACCCTGTTTTGTAGGGGGAGGCTGGGATTTTCCTTCTGCTTATCAGTGCCTCCCCCCTTGACTAGTTTAAAGGCTTGCCAATGAAGCATTTAAACCGATTGCCCAAAAGACTTGTTCCCTTCCTGGACAGATGCAGACCATCCTGCCAGTATAGGCTGGTGTCCCTCCAGGTGGAACCCCAGTCCCCAATGAAGCCAAACCCCTGTGCTCCACACCATTTTTTCAACCATTTGTTAAACTGCATGGTGCAAAGTACCCTCGCCTCACTCATGCCACTGACAGACAGCACCTCTGAGAAGGATACTGTGTGTGCTACTTGTCTTAAGCCCCTCCCCAACTCTACAAGGTCCGTTTGCACTGCTCTAATCTCATGATGAGCCAAGTCATTTGTCCCTAGGTGGACAATGATGTCCAGCTCAGACTCCTGTGCAACTGTTCTCGTGATCCTAAGGATGCGCTTCCTGTCCCTCCAAGCCATGGCACCAGGCAGGCACCACTTCAGTTTTCCCTGTTCCCCCAGTTCTATCCCCTAATAATTGGAGTCCCCCACCAGGAGCTGCTTTCTTTCCTGTGGTGCCCTCTGCCTCCTTCCTGAGGGCCTCCCCTGACAGTTGTCTGCACCCTCCTTAGTCTCCTCTGCAGGTGCATCCATGGGGAACTATGCTCCCCAGAATGGTGTATGGATTGTGGAGTGTAACAACTGACTGGGTGTGCCTCTGTTCCACCACCTTACCCTCCCTGAGCCCACTGTGGTCCAACTGCTGTGCTTTCTTCACAACCTCTGAGGTAGTGGTGGTGGCTGTGGTGCTCCCTGGATGGGGGAGGTTCCCTTGCCACTGTCCAGTGCGGCCTGAAGATGGGCAACTTCCTCCCTCAGGGCAGATAGTTGTCTGAAAACAGGGCAGCATCTCAGCCTCCAGAAAGACTCCCGGAAGACTGCTGCCCCACAGCCATTACATTGTACTACTCCCCACATAACTGTATACCTTGTTTAGTTGGGGTTTTTTTTTTGTGTGTGTGTGTGTGATTGGTGCGTTATATAGAAATATATGTATTTATATAATGTGTATTCTTATATTGTCAGTGCAGTGTGCTAGACAGAATATGACAGTGATGTGTACCTTGCCCTCTTGAGAAATGATGTCAGAACCCCAGGTATAAATGAACTATTTCCAGGGTGGGTGGGGTGAGAGGGTGGGAAGGGTTGGGCTAAACTGTGCCCTCACAAACAATCAGCTAAACGCTCTGATCTACCGATGCGATGAGTGCCTTCCTGTCAGCAAGATCCACACCGCGACAATTTGTAATACTGCTTCAAACCAATTTGACAGAGAAAATACCCTGCTAATCAAACAGAAAAATCCAACATCCAAGGCAGACACAGGTAAACCTCCCCAGCCCCAAAAGAGCCTGGTGACTTGTGCTCTCAAAACAGTCAGCCCCAAAACACGCCAGCTGTGCAGAAGGCAGACACAGAAAACAGTATTTAGCCTATGTGAGTTTAAACTCTTCCTGCACTGAAAACCTTAACACTTGTAACACAAGTAAAGCAAACTCCACCTCCTCTGTTGATTGAAAGACTGCCTTTTCTTATAATTCTAAGTTGCTTATTTCACCCTTCAGTTAGAAGTATCCTCCACCTGAAGAATATTAACTTTCCTAAGGAAGCTGCTTCAAACCAAAGACAATTGTAAATTGTAAGGTTCACCTCCCTCTGTTGTGAGCACTACTCACTTTCTTGCAAATCTTAAGTCCAGTGTTGCAGCTTGCAGCCAGAGGTAGCTTCACCTGAAGACTATGAGGTTATGAGGTAGTATGCAACTATGCTACTTGATACCCAGAAGCAGTTCCAATGCGTACTGTTACAGCCCCAAAGTTGCAGCAGAGCTTGCCAAAATTTTCAGCAGAGTGGGCACACCTAAAGAAATTATTACTGATCAGGGTAGTAATGTTGGTGCTGCATTGCTTAAGAAGCTGTACAGACTGCTAGGTATCACTGCCATAAGAACCTCCCCCTATCATCCTCAGACAGATTTTCTTGTTAAGCATTTAAACCAAACCCAAAAACACATGTTAAAAAGGTTTGTAAAAGGGGAAGGGAAAGACTGGGACCAATACTTGCCTTACCTACTTTTTGCCTACGGAGAAGTGCCACAGGCATCAACAGGGTTTTCACTATTTGAGATGCTATATGGTAGGCAGCCAAGAAGGCTACTGGATGTGATAAAAGAAACATGGGAAGATAATCCCACCCAGAAACAATCTATAATGTCTTATATAGAGACAGTCTTATAGAGGCAGTATAGTGCAGTGGTTTAAGGCTCTGAGCTGCAAATCTGGAGACCTGGGTTTGAATCCCACAGCCCCCACTTGCATACTGTGTGACCCAGAGCAAGTCACTTAACTTCCCTGTGCTCCCAGGTTGCGACTGTAAACAAGCTTTCAGCTTAGTGTGTCTCACCTGGTTAAACAATTGGAAAAATGTGTGCCCTAAGAAAGAAGCTGGCAAAATATGTTGAAATTGCCCATAGTAATCAGGAAGAGGCTCCAAACCAGCAAAATGTATATTATGACCATGGGGTAAAAGAAAAACTTTTTGAGCCAGGTGAGAAGGTTTTGCTACTGTTTCCCAAACTGGAACCAATACTTGCCTTACTTACTTTTTGCCTACAGAGAAGTGCCACAGGCATCAACAGGGTTTTCACCATTTGAAATGCTGTATGGTAGGCAGCCAAGAGGGCCACTGGATGTGATAAAAGAAATGTGGGAAGATAATCACACCCAGAAACAATCTATAGCATCTTATATGTGTGCCCTAAGAAAGAAGCTGGCAAAATATGTTGAAATTGCCCGTAGCAATCAGGAAGAGGCCCAAAACCAGCAGAAGGTATATTACAATATTGGGATAAAAGAAAATGTTTTTGAGCCAAATGAAAAGGTTTTGCTACTGTTACCCAAAACAGAAAATAACCTGTTATTCAAGTGGCAAGGGCCTTATAAAGTGCTTAGACACACTGGCAGTGTTAACTATGAGATTGAGACCCATGACAGGAAAAATCCTAGTAAGATATACCATGCTAATCTCCTCAAGAAGTGGGTTGAAAAACTGCCAAAAGTTGCCTTGCTAGTTTTACCAGATATTGATGTAGCTTATGATAGACTGAAACAAACTGTAAACGCTGATGCTGTAAAGATGAATGTTTCCTTAACCTCAGAACAAACTGCAGACATTCATAATGTGCTAAAGCCATTTAAAAGTACTTTTACCATGGTACCAGGCTGAGCAAAAGGGGTTGAGCACGCAATAGTGACAAAGAATGTTCATCCTATTACGCAAAAGACGTACAGGTTGCCAGAGTGGTTAAGAGCTGATGTGGTTAAGGAAATACAAAAAATTAAAGAACTGGGTATCATAGAGGAGTCGAGGAGTATTTAGTCATCTCCCATAGTAACTGTAAACAAAAAAGAATGGAGTGTTAGAATCTGCCTTGATTTTAGGAAAGTTAAAAGTCAGAATTTGATAGTTATCCTATGCCCAGAATAGATGATTTGGTGGACAGACTGGGGAATGCAAAGTATATCAGGACCCTCACTCTCACTAAGGGTTATTGGCAAATACCTTTAGCTAAAGAATCCAGACATAAAACTGCATTTGCCACCCTCATAGGATTCTATCAGTTCACCACTATGCCCTTTGGTTTACATGATGCGCCAGCTACATTCCAGCGATACATGGAAGTCATTTTATCCTACACTGGTTATTGTGCTGCATACCTGGATGATGTCGTGGTGTACAGTCCAGACTGGAAAAGCCACCTGGCACACCTACGAGCAGTTATCCAAGCTCTCAAAAATGCAGGTCTATTAATCCTACCAAGTGTGCACTGGGCTTGCAGGAAACCAGATATTTGGCCTATGTGTTGGAAAATGGAGAAGTTAAGCCAGAGATTTCTAAAATAGAAGCAGTAGCTAACAGCCCTATCCCGAAAACAAAGAAACATGTCAGGTCATTTTTAGGGCTAGCTGGTTATTATAGGAGATTTGTTCCCAACTTTGCTGAGTTAACTACTCCCCTCACTGAACTCATGAGAAAACAGTACCCAAATAATGTGAAATGGACCCCAGAATGTGGTAAAGCTTTTCAAGCCATAAAGGCTGCATTATGTTCAGCCCATTTTAAGAAGTCCAGACTTTGAAAACCCATTTTACTACAAACAGATGTATCCAAGGTGAGCCTAGGTGCAGTCCTAAGTCAAAATGTAGATGGGACAGAACATCCTATTCTGTACATAAGTAGGAAATTGCTAGACAGAGAGAAAAGGTACTCCACTATTGAAAAGCAATGTTTAGCAGCAACGTGGGCCATGGAGTCCCTGAAGATTTAATTGCTAGGAACTGACTTTGTTCTTGTAACAGATCACAATCCATTCTGTTGGCTTAATCAGATGAAAGATAACAATTCCAGAATCACAAGGTGGTACCTAGTACTACGGCCATTTAAATTCACTGTGATACAAAAATCTGGTAAAGAGAATAGCAATGCTGATTTTCTGTCAAGATAAGGATCAGGAATTGAAGGTTCTGAAGATTGAAAACAAATGTATGGGTTTGAACTTCACTGTTTGCTGTACTGTTATATAAAACTGATAATGTACATGTACTTAATTTCTGAAAGCAGCAAATGTTAGTAGAGAATTAATAAAATGTTTCAGAAACCTGTTTGATAAAAACAGGTTCCCTCTTAAGGAGGGGGGTGTATGTGACATGGTAGAATAAGACCGTGTCCCAGTTGTTATGGAGAAAGTGTTTAAGTGCAAGGATCTGTTCTATTCCTTTTCTGTCTCTTCTCTGTCTGGTTGCACAACCAGATTTTCTTGAGAGACCTCGGACTTGATCAACCCGATTGTCTCGCAATTCTTTGCCTCTCACTGTCTCTTATTCCTCTCTTGCTGTCTTGTCTTTTCCTCCTTTGCATACTTGCTGATATAAAAATATGTGCAAATCATTGTCTAGAAATGTAGCCGATATCGGGATCCCTTTTGTTTAGAAAATATATAGTGTTACTGTTGAAATGTATATAATTGCTGTTTGAGATTACTGCAAAAAGTTGTTGGAAAGCTCAAGAGGTTACCGGAGTTCAATTTTTAAGCCTTTTGCAAAATATGTGGAAATAGGACCTCTCAGCTCAGGCACACTGTGTTCTAGCAGCTGCTGCCTGATATTTACAAAAACAGGATGCTTGCTAAGAATGGGGGGTTGAAAGGACTTATAAGAGAGCTGAGCTGCTATTGAAAAGAGAAAAAGAAGAAGGGACACAGACTGAAGTAAAACTACTGTATTTCTCCTTTGTACATAGTTATACTGAACAAGTTTATTTTGTATGTTTCTGCTACTGTAAATAAATATTTTTGGTGAATTCTACAACTGCTCCTGGTTTTCCTTATGCTTTCTGACTAGTGCCTCAATGACAACTATGTTGTAATGTCCTCTTTAAATGTTCCTTTTCCCTCTCAGGTCCTCATACAGGGAGGTTATTGTGGTGACCTCCAAGTGTATGCAAAACAGGTTGCATTTATCATTGTTTGATTAGTATGTAATAGCACTATGTCATAAAATACCTTGATGTATATACCTTGGCCCAGATTTTCCAAACTGCACCATTCTGAGGCGCTTGAAGCCCTCGCTGCTCAAAATAGTTGCGCGGGGGTGTGGCAATTGATATTCAAAGGGTTGCTATTGAGCAACTCCTTTGAATCACCCCAGCCACAACACTTGCGCATAGGCGCTGAAATGGAACTTGCGCCACCGCAAGTTGCCAGAGTTGAGCATTAAACTTGCGGTGGCGCAAGTACCATTGCACCATGCTCAAATTTCCGATATTCAAAAGGTGACATGCAAATGGGGCCATAATTTATGCAAGGCGCAGGGGCCATTTGCATCTATTTATGGCCCCATTTGCATGCCATTTGCATGTAGGTGCGCCGATCCCCGAGGACTTGCTCCTGGCCACCCTGCCAGGCAGCAGCCGTCGGGGACCGACGCACAATGCAGCCCGATCGCTAGACATCACAGTTACATGAAACCCCCACACATATCCCACAGCCCGATCGCGGGCATTACAGGTACATGAAACCCCCACACATATCCCACAGCCCGATCGCGGGTAGTACAGGTACATGAAACTGCCCCACACATATCCGAAGCCCGATCACGGGCAGAACGTGTATGAACCCCCAGTGCCCGATCGCGGGCAGAATGTAACCCTCCTCCCAACCCGAATATCTCCTGGTGGTCCAGTGGACGTAAAGCCCGATCGCGGGCAGAATGTTTCACATCACAACCCCCTCAAACATCTCCCTGGTGTCTAGTGTCCCCCACTCACTCCACGAAGCTCTCTCCACTCGGCCCCCCACAGCCGGGCGGGATACGGTATCCCATTTCGGCCGTTGCCTGTCTGATCGTGCTGTGTAGAGTTGTATGCTCATTGGCAGAGCCACAGGCCATACGCAGCTCATGTCATATACATGACAGTCTCAGACTTGGTGGAATGGTTCATTCGACAACCTGACTGTCATAATGGTATGGCTGCATGCCCATTGGCTGTAGCTCTACACCATCGGGCGGCAGCCCTACCAGACAGTCAGTCGGCGGGAGCGGGGCAGCAGGCGGTGGATGCTGTCGCCCGCCCGGCTGCGGGGAGCGGGTGGAGGAGCTTCGTGGGTGGGTGGGGGACACTAGACACCAGGAGATGTTGGGGGCTGTGGATATGACATTCTGCCTCATGATCTTTTTTACGGTCCACTGGACCACCAGGGAGATATTCAGGTTGGGGAGGGTTACATTCCTGCCCGCGATCGGGCACTGGGGGTTCATACACGCTCTGCCCACGATCGGGCTGTGGGAGATGTGGGCGGGGTTTCATGTAACTGTACTGCCCGCGATCGGGCTGTGGGATATGTGTGGGGGTTTCTATGGACTGTAATGCCCGTGATCGGGCTTCGGATATGTGTGGGGGTTTCATGTAACCGTGATACCCGTGGATCGGGCTGTGAGAGATGTGTGTGGGGGTTCATGTTACTCCATGCCTGCGATCGGGCTGGTGGGGGGCATAGGGACCGGAGTTGGGGGCCAGCCAGGGGTGGCAGCTGCTGTGTTGTGCCCTGCAATACAGCAGCTCACCTGTGGGTGGCCCTCAACTTGATCCTTTTTTGCTCTAGTTGTGTGAGGCGCAGGTTGTTGCATGATGCATAACTTCTGTACAACCCGACTGAATATCGGGTTGCGCAGGTTATGCATGGTTCCTCCCCTCCTGTTGAGCATGCATTCATTTGCATTGCTCTTTGGCGCAACCTGTTGCCAGTGGAGCAACTGCCTCCTGCTGAATATCACAGAATGGCGCAATGTAGGATTCTATGCATGCGCAACCCTTGCTGCGCATGGAGCAAACTCCTTTGAATATCTGGCCCTTATGTTTTGAAACCTTGTAAATGTTGAAAATACCATGGCACTAGATGTTTTTGATACAGGTAAAAAGTTACTAGGGAACTGTATGATAAAAGTTAAGTTAGTTGTGCTATTTAAAATGCATGTAAATTGCTGTAAACTGAACAAGTCTGAAATGTCATGGTGATTTGCATATATCCCATGATGCTTTGCATTGTGGAAGTATGTGTGACATTGTGTTTCTTTGAAACTTGGCTTATTGGCCATGCCCTTTGGAGTAACACATGTTTCAGTGCTTCTGCACTGAGGTTCTTTGTTTTTAGCTTTTTGTTTTATTTGAGCCCCCACCACCCAAGCAAACAAGACCCACATGGCGTGGAGGCTGAATCTCAACTGCTAAGTCGATCAGAGATCAGTGAGTCAGTAGATGCTAGCTAAGTGCAGAGAAAGGACATACATAGTCTGTTGCTGCAAACTGATGTACTAAAGAAGGGATATGCCATTGCTTAAGGTTAGCTCCTGTATTTTGAATAAACATCACACAGAGAGTGTGTGTTGAACTTGAAGTTCGGTGTCTGGTCCATCTGTTATCCCACAACCCCACTACAGACATGGTGTTAGAAGTGGGATAATTTGCTGGAAGCATTTGGACTGGCCAAAGAGGGACATTTTCTGGTGGATATCGCCCAGATAGCCCAAGTGGACTGATACACCAGGAGTTGCCTTAGAAGAAAGTCTGTAGAGTCCTGACCAGAACCATGGCTGACAGACAGAGAGAAGCTGCTGCCTGTACTGGACCTGGGAGCTCAGGGAAAGGCCAAGCCTGAAGATGATGAAGAGATGCAGGTTGAGGCAGACTGGAGGTGTGAGAGACAACACCCAGGAGGTGGAGACCCTGACAAGGCTGATCCACTGAATGAGTTAGCAATGGCTGGAGGCAGACCAACTACAAAGAGAGTGGAACACTGGTGCCAGGTGCTTGAGAGTTCCTGCAAGATTGTTTGATAAAGAGTCAGAGGAGGACTTTTCATGGCTCAGTTTGAGGAGGACCCCCTGACTGGGCAGGATATTCCTTTGTTTCCTATGTTCCCAGGATGCTACCTGCTGGAGGTCAGAGATGCAAGTATGGAACTTGAATGAGTCCCCAGGTAAGATTGTGCCTAGTGATATTGTGCTAGGGTTGAGGACTCCAAGCAAGCAGAAGAAGCCCATGAGGCTGAAGGGACTTTTTCTTGTATTGATGCAGCTAAATCTATTAACAGTATTAACAGGGTATACTGCAGACTAAAGATGCTAATATTGCAAAATATTACAATATGTTAAGATCAAGGAGGTGGTACATGTGTTTTATTTTTTTTATGAAAAACCTACAAAGGAGGAAGTGGTGGAAAATGGATAGGAACCTGTGTTGTCTATCCTCAGGTGTTTGTATCAGTAGCAAGTGAAATTAATAAATCAAGAGACATGGTGGGTTTATGTAGAGGGGTTGAACCTAGGACCTGCTTAAAACTGACATGTCTGGTGGGGTTTGAGCAGGTAATTACTCACCCCAGAGAAAGTCGTTCTATGGTACTGGACTTTACAGCTGTCCAGATTTTTGGTTAAGAAATACAACAGACTTTCCTAAAAGGAGATGGCACATTCATAATGTGCTAAAGCCATTTAAAAGTACTTTTACCATGGTACCAGGCTGAGCAAAAGGGGTTGAGCACTCAATAGTGACAAAGAATGTTCATCCTATTACGCAAAAGACGTACAGGTTGCCAGAGTGGTTAAGAGCTGATGTGGTTAAGGAAATACAAAAAATTAAAGAACTGGGTATCATAGAGGAGTCGAGGAGTATTTAGTCATCTCCCATAGTAACTGTAAACAAAAAAGAATGGAGTGTTAGAATCTGCCTTGATTTTAGGAAAGTTAAAAGTCAGAATTTGATAGTTATCCTATGCCCAGAATAGATGATTTGGTGGACAGACTGGGGAATGCAAAGTATATCAGGACCCTCACTCTCACTAAGGGTTATTGGCAAATACCTTTAGCTAAAGAATCCAGACATAAAACTGCATTTGCCACCCTCATAGGATTCTATCAGTTCACCACTATGCCCTTTGGTTTACATGGTGCGCCAGCTACATTCCAGCGATACATGGAAGTCATTTTATCCTACACTGGTTATTGTGCTGCATACCTGGATGATGTCGTGGTGTACAGTCCAGACTGGAAAAGCCACCTGGCACACCTACGAGCAGTTATCCAAGCTCTCAAAAATGCAGGTCTATTAATCCTACCAAGTGTGCACTGGGCTTGCAGGAAACCAGATATTTGGCCTATGTGTTGGAAAATGGAGAAGTTAAGCCAGAGATTTCTAAAATAGAAGCAGTAGCTAACAGCCCTATCCCGAAAACAAAGAAACATGTCAGGTCATTTTTAGGGCTAGCTGGTTATTATAGGAGATTTGTTCCCAACTTTGCTGAGTTAACTACTCCCCTCACTGAACTCATGAGAAAACAGTACCCAAATAATGTGAAATGGACCCCAGAATGTGGTAAAGCTTTTCAAGCCATAAAGGCTGCATTATGTTCAGCCCATTTTAAGAAGTCCAGACTTTGAAAACCCATTTTTACTACAAACAGATGTATCCAAGGTAGGCCTAGGTGCAGTCCTAAGTCAAAATGTAGATGGGACAGAACATCCTATTCTGTACATAAGTAGGAAATTGCTAGACAGAGAGAAAAGGTACTCCACTATTGAAAAGCAATGTTTAGCAGCAACGTGGGCCATGGAGTCCCTGAAGATTTAATTGCTAGGAACTGACTTTGTTCTTGTAACAGATCACAATCCATTCTGTTGGCTTAATCAGATGAAAGATAACAATTCCAGAATCACAAGGTGGTACCTAGTACTACGGCCATTTAAATTCACTGTGATACAAAAATCTGGTAAAGAGAATAGCAATGCTGATTTTCTGTCAAGATAAGGATCAGGAATTGAAGGTTCTGAAGATTGAAAACAAATGTATGGGTTTGAACTTCACTGTTTGCTGTACTGTTATATAAAAACTGATAATGTACATGTACTTAATTTCTGAAAGCAGCAAATGTTAGTAGAGAATTAATAAAATGTTTCAGAAACCTGTTTGATAAAAACAGGTTCCCTCTTAAGGAGGGGGGTGTATGTGACATGGTAGAATAAGACCGTGTCCCAGTTGTTATGGAGAAAGTGTTTAAGTGCAAGGATCTGTTCTATTCCTTTTCTGTCTCTTCTCTGTCTGGTTGCACAACCAGATTTTCTTGAGAGACCTCGGACTTGATCAACCCGATTGTCTCGCATTCTTTGCCTCTCACTGTCTCTTATTCCTCTCTTGCTGTCTTGTCTTTTCCTCCTTTGCATACTTGCTGATATAAAAATATGTGCAAATCATTGTCTAGAAATGTAGCCGATATCGATCCCTTTTGTTTAGAAAATATATAGTGTTACTGTTGAAATGTATATAATTGCTGTTTGAGATTACTGCAAAAAGTTGTTGGAAAGCTCAAGAGGTTACGGAGTTCAATTTTAAGCCTTTTGCAAAATATGTGGAAATAGGACCTCTCAGCTCAGGCACTGTGTTCTAGCAGCTGCTGCCTGATATTTACAAAAACAGGATGCTTGCTAAGAATGGGGTTGAAAGGACTTATAAGAGAGCTGAGCTGCTATTGAAAAAGAAAAAAGAAGAAGGGACACAGACTGAAGTAAAACTACTGTATTTCTCCTTTGTACATAGTTATACTGAACAAGTTTATTTTGTATGTTTCTGCTACTGTAAATAAATATTTTTGGTGAATTCTACAACTGCTCCTGGTTTTCCTTATGCTTTCTGACTAGTGCCTCAATGACAACTATGTTGTAATGTCCTCTTTAAATGTTCCTTTTCCCTCTCAGGTCCTCATACAGGGAGGTTATTGTGGTGACCTCCAAGTGTATGCAAAACAGGTTGCATTTATCATTGTTTGATTAGTATGTAATAGCACTATGTCATAAAATACCTTGATGTATATACCTTGGCCCAGATTTTCAAACTGCACCATTCTGAGGCGCAAGCCCTTGCGCTGCTCAAAATAGTTGCGCGGGGGTGTGGCGAATTGATATTCAAAGGGTTGCTATTGAGCAACTCCTTTGAATATCACCCCCCAGCCACAGCACTTGCGCATGGCGCAGTGGAACTTGCGCCACCGCAAGTTGCCAGAGTTGAGCATTAAACTTGCGGTGGCGCAAGTACCATTGCGCCATGCTCAAATTTCCGATATTCAAAAGGTGACATGCAAATGGGGCCATAATTTATGCAAGGCGCAGGGGGGGCCATTTGCATCTATTTATGGCCCCATTTGCATGCCATTTGCATGTAGGTGCGCCGATCCCCGAGGACTTGCTCCTGGCCACCCTGCCAGGCAGCAGCCGTCGGGGACCGACGCACAATGCAGCCCGATCGCGGGCATCACAGTTACATGAAACCCCCCACACATATCCCACAGCCCGATCGCGGGCATTACAGGTACATGAAACCCCCACACATATCCCACAGCCCGATCGCGGGCAGTACAGGTACATGAAACTGCCCCACACATATCCGAAGCCCGATCACGGGCAGAAGCGTGTATGAACCCCCAGTGCCGATCGCGGGCAGAATGTAACCCTCCCAACCCGAATATCTCCCTGGTGGTCCAGTGGACCGTAAAGCCCGATCGCGGGCAGAATGTCACGTTACAACCCCCCCAAACATCTCCCTGGTGTCTAGTGTCCCCACCCACCCACGAAGCCCCTCCACCCTCGCCCCCCCAGCCGGCCGGCGACAGCATCCTATTATGCGCGTTCGCCGATTGCTCAGACCGTACGTATGTTCAGAGCTACAGCCATTGGCGCAGTAGCCCATATCAGACATGACAGTCCAGATTTGTGGAATGATGTTCATTCACAAATCTGGACTGTCATAATGGTATGGGCTGCATGCCCATTGGCTGTAGCTCTACACCAATGGGCGCAGCCCTACCAGACAGTCAGTCGGCGGGCGCGGGCAGCAGGCGGGTGGATGCTGTCGCCCGCCGGCTGCGGGGAGCGGGTGGAGGAGCTTCGTGGGTGGGTGGGGGACACTAGACACCAGGAGATGTTTGGGGGTTGTGATATGACATTCTGCTCGGATCGGGCTTTTTACGGTCCACTGGACCACCAGGGAGATATTCAGGTTGGGGAGGGTTACATTCTGCCCGCGATCGGGCACTGGGGTTCATACACGCTCTGCCCACGATCGGGCTGTGGGAGATGTGGGCGGGGTTTCATGTAACTGTACTGCCCGCGATCGGGCTGTGGGATATGTGTGGGGTTTCATGGACTGTAATGCCCGCGATCGGGCTTCGGATATGTGGGGGTTTCATGTAACTGTGATACCCGTGATCGGGCTGTGAGAGATGTGTGTGGGGGGGTTCATGTTACTCCATGCCCGCGATCGGGCTGGTGGGGGGGCACAGGGACCGAGTTGGGGGCCAGCCAGGGGTGGCAGCTGCTGTGTTGTGCCCTGCAATACAGCAGCTCACCTGTGGGTGGCCCTCAACTTGATCCCTTTTTTTTTGGCTCAAGGTTGTGCAGGCGCAGGTTGGGGGTTGCGCATGCACAACTCTGCACAACCCGACTGAATATCGGTTGCGCAGGTTATGCATGGTTCCTCCCCCTCCTGTTGAGCATGCATTCATTTGCATTGCTCTTTTGCGCAACCTGTTGCCAGTGGAGCAACTGCCTCCTGCTGAATATCACAGAATGGCGCAATGTAGGATTCTATGCATGCGCAACCCTGTTGCGCATGGAGCAAACTCCTTTGAATATCTGGGCCCTTATGTTTTTGAAACCTGTAAATGTTGAAAATACCATGGCACTAGATGTTTTTGATACAGGTAAAAAGTTACTAGGGAACTGTATGATAAAAGTTAAGTTAGTTGTGCTATTTAAAATGCATGTAAATTGCTGTAAACTGAACAAGTCTGAAATGTCATGGTGATTTGCATATATCCCACGATGCTTTGCATTGTGGAAGTATGTGTGACATTGTGTTTCTTTGAAACTTGGCTTATTGGCCATGTCCTTTGGAGTAACATATGTTTCAGTGCTTCTGCACTGAGGTTCTTTGTTTTAGCTTTTTGTTTTATTTGAGCCCCCACCACCCAAGCAAACAAGACCCACATGGCGTGGAGGCTGAATCTCAACTGCTAAGTCGATCAGAGATCAGTGAGTCAGTAGATGCTAGCTAAGTGCAGAGAAAGGACATACATAGTCTGTTGCTGCAAACTGATGTACTAAAGAAGGGATATGCCATTGCTTAAGGTTAGCTCCTGTATTTTGAATAAACATCACACAGAGAGTGTGTGTTGAACTTGAAGTTCGGTGTCTGGTCCATCTGTTATCCCACAACCCCACTACAGACATGGTGTTAGAAGTGGGATAATTTGCTGGAAGCATTTGGACTGGCCAAAGAGGGACATTTTCTGGTGGATATCGCCCAGATAGCCCATATGGACTGATACCACGAGGAGTTGCCCTTGAAGAAAGTCTGTAGAGTCCTGACCAGAACCATGGCTGACAGACAGAGAGAAGCTGCTGCCTGTACTGGACCTGGGAGCTCAGGGAAAGGCCAAGCCTGAAGATGATGAAGAGATGCAGGTTGAGGCAGACTGGAGGTGTGAGAGACAACACCCAGGAGGTGGAGACCCTGACAAGGCTGATCCACTGAATGAGTTGGCAATGGCTGGAGGCAGACCAACTACAAAGAGAGGTGGAACACTGGTGCCAGGTGCTTGAGAGTTTCCTGCAAGATTGTTTGGATAAAGAGTCAGAGGAGGACTTTTCATGGGCTCAGTTTGAGGAGGACCCCCTGACTGGGCAGGATATTCCTTTGTTTCCTATGTTCCCAGGATGCTACCTGCTGGAGGTCAGAGATGCAAGTATGGAACTTGAATGCGAGTCCCCAGGTAAGATTGTGCCTAGTGATATTGTGCTAGGGTTGAGGACTCCAAGCAAGCAAGAAGAAGCCCATGAGGCTGAAGGGACTTTTTCTTGTATTGATGCAGCTAAATCTATTAACAGTATTAACAGGGGTATACTGCAGACTAAAGATGCTAATATTGCCAAAATATTACAATATGTTAAGATCAAGGAGGTGGTACATGTGTTTTATTTTTTTTATGAAAAACCTACAAAGGAGGAAGTGGTGGAAAATGGATAGGAACCTGTGTTGTCTATCCTCAGGTGTTTGTATCAGTAGCAAGTGAAATTAATAAATCAAGAGACATGGTGGGTTTATGTAGAGGGGTTGAACCTAGGACCTGCTTAAAACTGACATGTCTGGTGGGGTTTGAGCAGGTAATTACTCACCCCAGAGAAAGTCGTTCTATGGTACTGGACTTTACAGCTGTCCAGATTTTTGGTTAAGAAATACAACAGACTTTCCCTAAAAGGAGATGGCACAGCACTGTTAGTCTCTGTTGAGAAATATATTAATGCCTCAGGGTAAAGCATGATGATATCCACTCTGTTGAGAAATGTATTAATGCCACAGGGTAAAGAATGATGATATCCACTATGTTTATGATGGAATGCTTATTGTTAATAGGGACCCTGAGATGTAGCTTCTGAAGATGGATGGGTGGAATCTCCATCCCTTCCTGGGACAGGGAGGTGGTAAGCAGTCTGCAATAACTGCTACCCTCTTAAGGTGGGGGATATGTGACAGGGAGCTCCTGCCACTCTTGAGGACTGAATTTTTTTTAAATGTGTTGCAACAGTTCTTCTGTTTCTTCCTTTACAATTTCTAGTCCATAAGGTTGGCCACCTATGGGCATCTGCTTCCCTTTCTTGACTATGCTGTAGTGTCCTCTTTAATTTTCTATTTCCCTCTCAGGTCCTTGCACAGGGAGGTTATTGTGGTGACCTCCAAACGTATGTAAAACAGGTTGTATTTATCATTGTTGGATTTAGTATGTAATAGTACTAGGTCATAAAATACCTTGATGTATATACTTTATGTTAATGAAACCTGTAAATGTTGAAAATACCATGGCACTAGGTGTTTTTGATAAAGGCAAAAAGTTACTAGGGGACTGTAAGATAAAAATTAAGTTAGTTGTGCTATTTAAAATGCATGTAAATTGCTGTAAACTGAACAAGTCTGAAATGTCATGGTGATTTGCATATATTCCACGATGTGTTGCATTATGGAAGTATGTGTGATGTGTTTCTTTGAAACTTGGCTTATTGTCAATGCCCTTTGCAGTAACACATGTTTCAGAGCTTCTGCACTGAGGTTCTTTGTTTTTAGCTTGTTTTATTTTTTTATTTAAGCCCCCACCACCCAAGCAAACAAGGTCCGCATAGGGGTGGAGGCTAAATCTCAACTGCTAAGTAGATCAAAGATCAGTGAGTCAGTAGGTGCTGGCTAAGTGCAGAGAAAGGACATACACAGTCTGTTGTTACAAACTGATGTACCAAAGAAGGGATATGCCATTGCTGAAGGTTAGCTCCTGTATTTTTGAATAGACATCACACAGAGATTGTGTGTTGAACCTGAAGTTCGGTGTCTGGTCCATCTGTTATCCCACAAACCCTCCACAGTGGTTAATACTAAAATCCAAAAACGTATCTTGTATGGTGCTGAAATTTGGGCACAGCATCAAATAAAGCCTTTGGAAATACAATTAAATAATACGTATAGATATATTTTAAGCATATCTAAATCTGTCCCTTCTGAAATTATGCACAGGGAACTGGGACAATATTCACTGACATCCTTGACACTGGAAAACAAGATAAAATTTCTCTGTAAATTATTTTTGCTCCCTGAGTATCGGCTCCCTAGAATATGTGTAGAGGAGGCTATTGATTATACACATAAATATTTTATTTTTCCAATAATATATGTTATAAGACAACAGGTCCTTCCCTTGGGTTTGGGCACAATCCTTTATAATATATATTCAAAACCATTTAATTTCATTGCTGAGCAGATTAGATCCCGTATTCAGGATAATGAGTGCCAGACGGACAATATCAGAATAAGCAGCCTAAAGCATTTCAAGTGGTTCAAATTATTTAATAATGAACATAAACTGGCCCCATAGCTGGTCATCTTGGATAATCCAGATGATTGGCACCTAATGACTAGGTTCCGTATGGAACTATACAGGGCCAATTACATACTTTGGAACTATAAAAACAAACAAGTACAATCTCAGTATTGTGATTGTGGCCAAAATCAAGATGATGATCTGAAGTATATAATCTAGTGTTGTCCACATTTTCATAATATAAGATCATTCTATTTAGGCCCACTACTGGCTAACTGGTATATTCCATCTCAATCCATTATGATGGAGTTGTTTAATCGTAGAGAAAAAGAGGACTTAATCCAGCTTGTGAAGTTTTTACATCGCACCAAACTATGAGCTACAAGATGGGACTCATGCTGCTATATTTTATTCTGGAAATGTCTGATGATGTATTTATTTGTATATAGTAACTGTTTTGTATGCTATGTCTTAATCGACCTTTTAGATACTTGTGAATTGTAATGGCATACATGTCGATCAGTAAATTTGAATTTTGAAGGTATGAATTTCAGTAACTCTGCAAATAGAAGTAATGGCCACTAAGAAGGAAGTCTTTCAGGTCAGAAATTTCAAGTCACAGGTGTCTAGAGGCTCAAAGGTTTACAGGTAAGCATATCTAGCATGAAATTGATATCCCATGCAGCCACCAGTTTTCTAACTGAAGGTCTAATATGTAGGATACCCTTGAGGAATCTCTTGACTAGTGGTAACTGAGCTAGCAACATGTTCTGCACTGGATCATGGTAGGCAGAAATTGCACAAAGATGTACCTTCACTGTCGAGTACTGCATTCCTGCATTTGACAGATCTAAGAGGTACTTAAACACGTTATTCGGTGGGCAACAAAATGTATCCAGCGTGGACTATTTTGCACCCCAAAAGGAAAATGGCTTCCACTTAGTCATGCAAGTTTCCAAGTGGAAGTCTTGTGTCAACAGGATTTCCGAGATCCTTTGAGAGACCGCATACCTACCCACCTCTATCTCCTCTGGTAGCCAGGCATGGAGATGAGGGGAGTGCAGATTGGGATGGACCAGGGGTCCCTGTGTCCGGAGGTCCATCTGAAGAGGTGCTTCCTCGGGGGGACTTCTGACAACCTGTTGATTAGTGGAAACCATATCTGACGAGGCCAATGCAGGGTGATGAGGATCATCCTGCCCCCCCCCGTGCCTTCCGCTTGAGCAGCACCCTCTGAACTAAAAGAAGAGGAGAAAATGCATATAAAATCATATTGTCCATCACAGTCTGAATGCATCCTGACAGAAAACGTCAGGTTCTGTATTTCTGGAGCAGAACAGAGCAATTTTACGCTGATTGGGGATGCAAAAAAGGTCCAGGTCTGGACAGTCCCGCTTGTCAAATTGCACACCACTGGGGTGAACGACCATTCATGGGAACCTGCTACCAGCCCGCTGATGTGATCCACTAGGTCGTTCTGAATTCATGGCAGGTAGACTGCCTGAATTAAGGTATCTTGTGTGAGACATCACTCCCACCCCTTCATGGCCTCCCTGCACAGAGGGTAGGAGTGTGCTCTGCCCTGCTCATTGATGTAATACATTACAGTCTCATTTTCCATCTGAAGGAGAATACCTCATGGTAGAGGAACTTCTTTAGGACTCAGAAGTGTATAGGACAGCTATCATCTCCAATACATATATGTGAAGATGAGACTTCTGGCTCCACACTCTCTGAGTGCGGAGGTCTTGACAGTGAGCTGCCACACCGATCAGAGATACATCCATGGTGATGGCGATCTAAGATGCCAGTGGGGCAAAGGATAGACCTTGCAGAAGCCTATCTTCCTGTGTCCACCATGCAAGTGATCTAGCCAGGGGTTCCATCACCTTTATGTGGAAGAACTGAGGGTGCAGGGTCAGAGATCACCATGTGCTGAGCATCCACTGTGTGGTCCTCATGTGGAACCAGCCAGAGGCACTTATGAAAGTGGCAGAGACCCAGAGGCCCAGCATCTGTTACATGGATCAGGCTCATACAAGATTATTCTCTGTGAGGAAAAGAGCCATCCAAAGTGGGTCCCTATGACCCCCCAAGAGGAAGGCCCTCACTAGGAGGCAGTCAGGGGGGAAGACCCCTATGAAGAGAAGCTGTGACCTTTGCAGCATCGGCAGTACCTTTGTGGATGTGTCCTGTATGTCCAGCGATGTGAATCAGTCTTGCCACTGGAGAGGTGGTGGGAGAGTCCTATGGAGACCATCCTGCCCTGAATAAAGATTCATTTTGTTTCTGAGATCAGGAATAGGGCACCTGCTGCCTGTTCTTTTAGGGACCAGAAGACTAAGAATAAGGCCCCGAATCTCGGAGGTGAGAAGGTCTGACTGTGAAGTGGGGAGACTGTGCTGCCACATGGGGGGACAGTCAGTGGAGTCTCCAATAGCTTGAGGGAGTACCCCTTCCAGAAAGTACGGGAGACCCACTTGTCTATTGTTACAGACTTCCATAGGCTAAAAGTGAGTCAGGCTGAAAGTGAGTCAGACAATCTCTCACCGCAGGGTGAAGTTCCACCTCAGGCAGTTGAGATGGAACCCAGACTAATGTCTCAGAGAGTGGCACTTTGCACTTTTAGACCCTGTACCTTGAGCTGCATTTTCTTCGCAGCTGATGGCGTTGAACTCTATAAAGACCCCTTGGTCCCCACCTCGCAGGACTGCTTGTCGAAAAATTGATGATGGTTCCAGCCCCATTAAGGGGTGAAAGGTGCTGGTCTGGCTGTTTTGAAGGCAGCTACTCGAGAATCATTAGAAAATCCTGATGTTCTAAGTCAGGAGAGTCACCTCCAGTAGTAGCTGCCCTCAAGGCAGAGTCATAGGCCTCCACAAAGCTTTTGTGGCAGCGACTGCTCGGTTCACCAAGGTGTCAATCTTGCAAGATTCCCTATTGATAGGATGAGTTGTGGACCCCTGAAGGAGAACAGCCTCGTCATTCGCTGCTCTGACAACCATAGCATCTGCAGAGGATTGAGCTAAAAAGTGTCCCTCCCTGGGAGGGGCATTGAAGCAATAAGAGCTGGCCTTCCCAACACTACACATGACAAGATGTCAAGGAGGGTGGGCAAAGGATGCAATGTTCTTGAACATGGGAACTCAAGACACAAAAGCCCCCCCTGGGTGTACATCAGAGTTCTGCAGCACCAGGTCAGAACTCATGTCCTAAGGAGAGACTGAAAAGACATGGCTTCTGCCAGGGTTCATTTGGGACAAGGAATTTATATCCAGGCTGTAAAACAAGTCATCTTGCCATTGCCAGGATGATGAGGTCCAGATTAGACACATCATGCTCCACATCCATCCAATAGAAACAGGAAATGCCCCAGCAAGACCACCTGGGCAAGGGATAGACCCGAAGGACACCTGGGTCTGGAAACAAGCCCACCCCCAAAGACCCTGATGCCACATACACCAAGAAGATGGAGCCGCATGCAGCACTGAAGTCAACGGCATCACACACGGCACTGAAGACAATGGCACTGCATGCAGCACCGAAGTCAAGGACCCAGAGAACAGCCATCCCTGGAAGGAGGTGGAGGAGCTGTACCTGTGCCAGCCCCTGTGGGGAAGAGTGAGGGGGTAGGCATATGGGATCAACGTAGACAGCATCGGCACCGGAGAAGGCACCAAACACAGAACCCAGACTGGAAATCCCAGTCGTGGCCCAGCAGTGTCAAAGCCCAAAGACCTCAGCACTGGAACCACCGGCAAGGGAAAATGAGCCAACGCTGAATCCACTGCTCTAAAGAGCTATCCAAAGATTAAACTGTCCACCGGAACCCCCCCCAAGGGACAGAGAAGGACCCCAGTGATGAGAGTCCAAGCCATCCAGAGCGGGAGCCACCAGGAAACCTGGAGGGCTCTCGACTACTAGAGACTCACAGACAGACATACCAGAGGGTGACCTCAAGGGGTACCATTTCTTCCTCTTCCAACAGGAAGAGGAAGAGCTCGAGGTCAAGCGATGCTGGGTTCTCAACCTGGATCCAGAACGGGCCCACTTCTTTGTATCTACAGGAGGACTGTCCTCCCTCCAGACACTGGACTGCCCATGGTCGGACCCCACCTCCGGAGAGGGTGGCGGACCAGACACAGCCCTGCTGCTGGAGCAGCCTTCTGAAGAAGAATCCCTACCATCACCATGACCATCCAAAGCCAACTCTGTCGGGCAGGGCTGAGAGAAATCTTTTTTTTTCTTCTTTTTCTTTTTTTTTTTTAAAACAATAAACAAGAAAGACATTTAAAATTAACTAAGTGAATGACTGAAAAAAATCTGCTGTTGTATAGACGAGAAGTTTGACTTCTGGCAGGTAAGCGACATTGTCACTGAAGTACACTTGATGGTGGGAGAAAAGGAACTGAGGCAGTTGGAAGGTTGATGCAGAGATAGCCCATATAGGCGTGAGCCAGCCTCACGGTGCCAGGCATATTCGGTTCTACCTCGGTACGGGTCCTCCTGAAGATATTTGGCTCCCACTGGGTCCTAGCACCTCCAGCATATTCCCATTATTGTAAATGAATGGTGAAGACTTTTATTCCAGGGAGATCAGGCCTTACTATGGCTTCGTCAAAAATATTATAAGAAAACATTATTTGGGGGGGGCGCACAAGCATCCATAAACAAACACAGGTGGTAACCATATAGGACCCCCAAACCAGTAGAATATCTAGCATCACTTTTCAGATACTGCAAATATTTAGAAACTATTATAAAGAGTCATATGCAGAAACAGCCCCACCTGCCTCACAGGCTATAGAAACCTTTTTATCAGGCCTGAAGCTCCCATCCTTAAGCTCGCATCATGTTTCTCAGCTAATATGATCTATTTCAGAGCAGGAACTGTGTTACAATTAAAAACCTTACAAATGGGAAAAGTCCAGGCCCAGATGGCTATGGTGCTGAGTTTTATAAGGGGGCAATACATTTAATAAAAGATCCTCTAGTTGCAGCCCTCCTGGAAGGGCATACTATTGTGGAATATCCTATCTCATGGAGACAGGCTACTATTTCTGCAATATTGAAACCAAATAAACCAACCCATTTGTGTGATTCTTACCATCCTATATCTGCATTAAATCAAGATTATAAAATTTACACCAGTATTTTAGCCCACCGTCTAGACGACATTCTCCCCCCGCTTGGTTCGCTCAGATCAGTCAGGCTTTATAAAATCCAGGCAGACTACTGATAATATTAAGAGAATCCTATAGCTAATTAACCATGCCCACCGTTCTAATACACCACTAATGATTCTGAGCTTAGATGCTCAGTAAGCTTTTGACAAGATCTCCTGGTCCTTTCTTCAGGAAACTCTCTCAAAGTTTGGTTTCCCACAATAATTTTTAAACAATATAAAAGGTATTTACTTTAACCGTGAAGCTTCTGTGAAAGTTAATGGCTCTTATTCGATTAGCTTCCCCTTATCTCATGGTACAAGATAGGGCTGTCCCCTTTCTCCCTATCTTTTCACTCTCTACGCTGAACCAGTCGCTAAATATTTACACCAGACACAACAGATACAGTACAGGGTTACACAGTGGACGCTCATAAACATAAGTTAGCATATTATGCAGACAATCTCCAACTATATATTACACAACCTGAATCATCACTAGAGGCCCTGGAAAGAAGCTTAACTTTGGTGGAGCAGATATCGGGATACAAAATCAACCAGAGCAATTCTGAAGTATTATTAATGCAGGATCCCCTCCCCAAATCTATAATGCAAAAATATCCCTTCAGATGGAACCAAACATATATTAGGTACTTGGGTACACACTAAACCACACACCCAAAGGAGGTTTTCAAACATAATTATGATTTGTTTTCTTACGTCAAAGAGGATTTATGAATTTGGGTCCACCTCCCAATCTCCTTACTCAATAGAGTTCAGTTCATACAAATGAATATTTTACCAAGAATATTATATTTATTACAAAACAGCCCTTCATCTTTAACTGGAAAGGAAGTGAATAGATGGAACAGGATGATCTCTCTACGTACCTTAGACAGGGGAAAAAAACAAGGGTGGCCCTTGAGAAGCTACAGTTATCTAAACAGAAGGAAGAGGATTAGCACTTCCTAATCTCAATAAATGTGCACTGCTAACCCGGCTTACTCATATGACAAACTGGCCAAGTCCCCCCCTCATGAACCTCATGTTGGGTCCAGGTAGAATGAGCATTTCACTGCTGCCCTTGGATTACACTATGGCATTTCAGCCAGGGATCTGGGACACACAGCGGGAGGCATCTCTGTATACTTTAAGTATTATAAACAAAACTGCTCAAAGAAACCTGACAGTCTGCTGGGGGTGAGATAGATAGGCATACCAGCTCTGGATCACACCTTCACTCCAGCAAACCAGGATCATGGATTTAGGAGCAGGCTTAGAAGGGGTCTCACCTATGCCTTTCACTTTTATTAAAATGGCATCCTCAAGTCATTTCAACAACTGCAAATGGAGTTTTCTCTTCCCCAATGAGATTTTTATAGATACCTTCAGATTCACCACTTCTTGGGTTCCACGGTGGGCCTGGATGCCACTGCCCTGGTGCTTCCTCCCTTTTTATCATTGCTTTTACAGGTTCAGGAGGAAACTACTCCAAGATGTTTAGCATCACATTTTTAAAAGGCTCTGATCAACTCCCCCATGACATTGATGGATGGAGTCCATTCTAATTGGGAAGCGGAGTTAATGTTAGATTTAGCATCAAAGCAGTGGCTCCGGATTTTGCACAGACAACAGCAAATCGTGAGTTCTCATAACTGGAGGGAATTTGGTTGGAAAGTGGTATTGAGGTTTTTTCATACTCCACAAATCACAGTCAAGTACCTCCCTGGTGGGGACTCTGCTTGCTGGAGACAGTGTGGGTGTGAGGTCTCTACATAAGCACATGTGTTCTGATTTTTCCCAGCACTTGCCCAGATCTGGAGGGAGATGGGCATAATGATGCTGGAGCCTTTCCCAGACCTGGGTGATTTGACTCCCGAGATTGGCATCCTAATGCACTTTCCCAAACAGTTTAAACACAAAAATCAGACATATTTAGTGAGTGTCCTCCTAGCAGCAGTAAAAAAAGTTATCACCAGGAAATGGTTACAGGTGGATCCACCTACTATATGGGAGTGGGAAGACACAGTATATGATATCTATAAAATGGAGAGCATGACAGCAAAGTTACAGGATAGGACCCTAATTCTTATGAACAGATGGACTGTGCGGCTCACACTCATGGCTACGAGCAGACCGGGTTTGGTGCCATAGGGTGAGGAATACACATAAGGTGAGAGATCAGTCTGGTTGGCCCTTACTGATATGAAGTCAGGATGTAGTAGTAGTAGTGGTAACATTTTTTTATTTTTAGACAGGAAATAAGTGGAATATCACATCATTAAGACATAGTCCTATTTACAAGATGGTCCTGTACAATGGAGTTTCAACAATCAACAACCATACAATACAAAACATTTAATTACAAAGTGCAATTTTAGGTAGTGTACCAATCTGATATACAAATACAAGCACTCATCAATACTTTATCGTACTATAGTCATAAGGTGCATAAAACAATATATTCATAAATAACCCCCATAACATAGACTAATATAGGATGTGGGATTTCAGTTACTAGACTTGAAGCCTTCCGCCTAACCCCCCACTTCATGCAGACAGACACGTGTGAATGTACTCCCCCAATTTGGGGACTCCCCCAGCTATAATTATGTTTAATGTACTAGGTATTGGATTTATATACCAGAAATATAGTATATATGGATGTCCTTGTAAAATGTGACTTGATGTACTATTCCATGTTCTGCTCAAAATTCGATAAAAACAAGGCAATGGGACCAGATGGAGTACACCCCGGTTTACTGAGGGAGCTCAAGGAGGAGTTAGCAACACCTCTGACAGCCCTGTTCAACCTGTCACTAGAACTGGGAGCGGTCATGGAAAACTGGAGTAGGGCTGATGTAGTCTCACTCCACAAAAATGGAAGCAGAGGGGAGGCTGGAAATTACAGGTCTGTCAGTCTGACTTCAGTAGTGGGCAAAGTAATGGAATCACCACTGAAGGAAATAATTGGGGAATACCCTGTTTTCAGTGGTCTTCAGGACCAGAGGCAACACAGTTCACAAGGGAGAGGTCTTGCCAGACAAACCTGATTGGGTTCTTCGATGGGTTAACCAAGGATGTGGATCAGGAAGGAGAAGTTGATGTAGCCTACTTGGACTTCACTAAGGCCTTCAACACCTGATGACTGATGAGCAAGCTGACAAGCCTGGGAATGGGTCCTAAACTAATAAGATGGATAGAGAGCTGGCTGGACAATAGGAGTCAGAAGGTGGTGGTAAATGGCATCCACTCTGGAGAGGGCAAAGTGACCAGTGGGGTGCTACAAGGATCAGTACTTAGCCCAGTCCTCTTCCATGTCTTTATAAGCGATCTTGCAGAAGGACTGGAAGGAAGGGTATGCCTGTTCGCAGATGACACAAAAATCTGTAACAGAGTAGACACACTGGGGATGAAAAGAATGAGAGAAGATCTAAAAAAGCAGGAAGAATGGTCACGGGTTTGGCAGCTGGGTTTCAATTCAAAAAAGTGCAAGGTCATGCACTTGGGGCACAGAGACCCCGGGGGCAATGTATCAAATGGGAAGAGAAGTACTAGCAGTCACAAAACTCGAACGGGACCTGGGGGTAATCATTTCTGATAACCTGAAGGTAGCTAAACAGTGTGACAAGGCAGTGTGAAAGGCTAGTGGGATGCTCAGATGCATAGGCAGGGGTATCACTAGCAGAAAGAGGGAGGTAATAATCCCCCACGTATAGATCACTAGTGAGACCACACCTTGAGTACTGTGTCCAGTTCTGGAGGCCCCACCTCTGAAAGGACATAAACAGGGTAGAGGCAGTATGAAGGAGGGCTGGCAAAATGATGAAGGGCCTGCATCAGAAGCCCTATGAAGAATGGGATAAAAATTAAATATGCATTCCCTAGAAGAAAGAAGGAAAGGGGGGATATGATAGAAACATTCAAATACCTCACAGGTATAAACAAAGTACAGGAAGGGAGCATTCTACAGAAAAAAAAGGTCGAGAATATGAAGCGGTGGGGGGGCTGAGAAGAAATGTGCAGAAATATTTCTTCATGGAAAAGGTGGGGGATACTTGGAACAGCCTCCCAGCAGAGGTTAGGGGTGCTAAAATGGTTACAGGATTCAAGAATGCATGGGATAGACACAAGGGGATTTTGGACGTAAGGTGAGGGTGGGATGCAAACCAGCATCTCTCTCAAGGTTTACTCAGTGGCCACAGCAACCTCTCGATGGCTACGCATGCTTGTTGTGTATAGTGGCCCATACATTATCCTCTATATATATATTCTCTGTATAGGCAATAGTTTGCAACATTTATTAATTGGTTCTTAACTGTAATAGGTTGTTGAACGGACTGGATCAGCATCAGGTAAAGATGCTATCAGGTTGAGGAGGGTTTTGGCTCTCTGGGTCCTGTCCTGGTGTCAATTTTGCTCAGCAGGGATCGCAATGAGTTAGCCTTCACTCTTGCAAACAGCGGAATGGGATAGCTCATGATTTCCCTCCCTCCACGTGAATGACACCAACCAAAATATATTGGCTAAATGTATGATGGGGGGGGGGGGCTTTAGGCTGACCTCCACATACAGGCTTCCGGAGCTTCCTGCAAGATTGTGGTCCTCACTGCTTCCATGGCTACTTGGTGCTTGTAACTGTTCTTAATACCTGTTCTGGCTTTTTCATTTACTCAATGCCTGCCTTGTCTGTACAATACAGCAAATTTTGTGCACCACTTGATCTGTCCTTGTTTAATGTTAACATTCCTACTATACGTGGGTGCTTTACTTCAGCTGTAACCATGCCATCCCTGCATGGGGTCCTGTTATTTGTCTATTGATTTACCTGTTTTGTTCCCTGTAATAATTACTCCATTATATTTTGTACTCTCCCAGGTCGTGCTTGAAAATAGGCAGGTCAATTACCTGATGCACTTACCTAGTTACCAAAAACTAATAGATAAATAAAATAAATGGGCCTGCATCTCCAAGCTCCATATCACCTTTTGCCTGCTCCTGGGACTCTTTCCTCAGCTGATTATAGTGGTGGTTCTCGTCAAGGCTGCTTCACTCGACTGCAGGACACGGATAGTTATGGCACACAGGTAAGCACAGCTTCTCTCCCTCTATGAAGATGGTGGTGGATAATGCTCAAACAGGCCTCAGGATAAGATGTTGGTGGGGGGGTGGTCTCATGGGGCCCCACGGCGTGAGCAGTGGTCCACAGTGGCCCATCATGCGACTCACCCCCTCAATTCCAGTCCTAGTTTGTCTGCTTCTTATAGAAGTATTGCAAAGCGTGGTAAAATCGCAATAACAGTGGGGCAGGCTGGCCTTTCCAAGAAACACTGTGTGCTCTATGACTGATACCTGCTGGGCTCAAAGAGTTGACCACCTGCATGGTGGGTGTGGCGGGTGGGGGACTTGGCTGTCAGCATATTGGCTTAGGGCTTGGAAACAGGGGCAAAGGAGTCCAGTCTTCACAGGGAGAGTGGGCAGGATGGCCAAAGTGGTGAATTAAAGCATTAGATTCAGGCACTATTAATTCATGTACTGGGGGCCTTGCAGCCTTGTGTGTTCACTCTATGGGGAGATGGAAAGAATGTGACAGCATGGCCCACTTCCCATCACTACCGGGGGAGGCGGGCACTGCTTCCCCTTACAGGTAGAATAACCTACCCAAAAGCCAAGTCAAAAAGTCAAAGTCAAAGTTTATTGCAGGAATAACTCCATTGAGCAGGCTCATTCTCAAGGAGGTCCTGACAGCATAAATCAGGAACATATAAACATACAAGGCAATGAAGGGTACATGCAATTGTGGTACATAACACATACAATCATCTTGCGTAATAAACAGAGTACAGGGATACATTTTATAAACATATAAATATATATAAATATTTACAAAGCAAACCTTGAGTTAGCAAGCTGCCTGAGGATTACACCAGGTGAATCAAGGCTAATACTAAATACAGCTGCATATGTCTTTCAATTTACTTCCGGCTAAAACTTTAAAGATTTTGACAGAAACAAGACTGGTAAGTTTAAGTTCAGACTGGAGTTGGTTCCAAGCTGAAGGGAGGGTGTAAGAGATAGCATGTTTCCCAAAGGATGTACAAGACCTAGGAATATCTAAGAGGATGAGGTCTGATTTCCTGAGGGAGTATGTACAGTGGGAAATATGAACAAGGGAGGATATGTATCCTGGGAGTTTATTCAGAAGTATTTTAAGCACCCATGTACCTGAGAGGATTAGGCATCTGGTAGAGAGTACTGTCAAGTAGACAGTGACATATAGGTCACAGTGGTGGGTTCGAGAAGGTGCATTGGTTATGAACCATAGAGTTCGATGAAAGAGGACTTCCAATTTATGTAGATTGGATGCAGAGGTAGCATTGTATAGTAGGTCGCCATAATCAAGTAGTGACAGGAATTAGACAAGTCTAGTCCTAAACCTGGTCAGGAATAATGACTTGTTTCTGAAGAAAAAATCTAACCTGGTTTTGAGTCTGCATGTGAGGTTGTCGATGTGGGTGTTGAATGAAAGCTTTCTATCTATCCAGGATGGGTTCCTAGGTATTTAAATGTTGGTACAATTTCAAAGGGTTCACCTAGGGAGGTGATGATAAAGAAATTTGTTGGATTTGGTGAAGAGTTGAGAGTTGTTGAGAGTAAAGAACATGGTTTTAGTCTTTTTGGCATTTAGTAGCAGCTTAGAATTGATGGGATTCAATTCAAGTTGAGCACAGTCTGCTTAGAGTTCGTTTCTGACTTCGGTAAGGGTAGGTTTTGATGTATACAAGACTGTATTATCCGTGAAGAAATGGAGTTTGGAGTTTTTAATACTGGCATCAAGGTTATTGATATAGAGGGAGAAAAGAACAGGCCCTAGAATGGATCCTTGAGGGACACCCATGGTGATGGGTAGGGAATAGAGAATAGGCCATCAGCCTTAACTTTCTGGAATCTACCCGAGAGGTACAGTAGCTGGTAAACCACTGGGCTGTTGATGGGGTGGCACCTAGATTAAGGAGGTTACTGACAATGAGGTTATGGTCGACAATGTCAAACTCCTTGCTGAGGTCCAAAAAGATGGCACCAGTGACCTTTATGGAGTCAAGCACGGTAACCCAATTATTTGTAACTTTTGCAAGGGCCAAGATGGTGCTGTGATTAGGTCTGAAGTCGGACTGGGAGGGGGTTGAGGAGACAGTAAGTTTCGATATGATATGTTAGTTGGGACTAGATGAGTTTTTTGAAGATTTTAGAGAGGATAGGCAAGATAGAGATGGGTCTGTAGTTACTAAAATCACAAGGGTCACCAGATTTGAACAGAGGGGTGATGTGGGCAGATTTCCAACAGGAGGAAACTATAGCTGTGTTGATGGAGAGATTAAATATGTGGAGTATGGGGGCTGTGAGGTAGAAGTGTCTTAGTTTTAAGAAGAATTATTCTAACCCATCTGCACCACCACCCTTTCAAGTATCCAAATTGATAAGTTCTTCTACTTCTCTGAAGGTGATGGGTTGAAACTGGAAGGGGTGGAGAGAGAGAGAGAGAGAGAGAGAGAGAGAGAAGAGTGGGGAAGACTGTTATCCATGGGAGGATTGACAAAACCGGCATAAGGGGAGGGAGGAATCGAATGCCAAACCGGCAGCCGCAAAGTCCAAATTAAACGCTTCAAGGATCTGATTGCAGTTTTCAATGTCTACACCTTTGAGGTGAATCTTGGAGGGGATGGAGGGAGCAGCCTGATGACCTTCAACCAATTTTAGAGTTGTCCAGATTTTAGCTGGGTTCCCATTGGCCTGCTTGAGGGTAGTGATGTAACAGTTTGATTTGGCAGTACGTACAAGTTTGACACAGGCATTCCTGGCTGCTATGAATGCCTGCCAATCAGCTGGGCACTTAGTAAGCCTGGCTTTGGACCATAATTTGTCATGGTGAGTGAGTGCAGATTTAAGTTCTGGAATAAACCAAGGGTGAGAGAACTTATAAACTCAAGTTTTAATTAGGGGTGCATGCTTGTTAGCCAGGGAGGTGAGTTTGTCATTCAGGATGCTGGCCGCTTCATCTACGATGGTGGCTAAGTAGAGGCTTTGCCATTTAACATTTCTTAGGTCCGACAGGTAGCTGTCTGGATTGAACTTGTGGAAGGACTCTTTTGTAATGAGCTTGGGTGTGGAGTGACTCATACTGGGTTCGGGTGCAAACCACGATCATACGATCACACGTCATTATGAAGGATGGTGGAATTCAGGATTTTATGGGGATGGTTGGTTATTATGACATCAAGGATGGAGTGATTTTGCTTTTTGTGGATGGTTTTCTTCTGTTTTTAGCAGGCCAGCAGAGAGCTTTGCCAGCCCTGACAACACTTTTTAGCCAATACGGCCCCCTATCTGGTCACAAAATGAATTGGGGGAAAAGCGAGTGGCTTCCTTTAGGAGGCATCTCCCAGCCAATACAAATTGCAGGTGCCAATATTGCCCCCTCAAGAGTCATTAAATATCTAAGGGTGTTACTTACCCCAGAAGTTGGTGGACTTGGGGTACATTAATTATAAACCACTGGCCCAGAAAATTAAGGAGCATTGTGGGAGGTGGAGGACTGTCCCTCTAACACACCTAGGAAAAGTTAATTTGGTCAAAATGCAGATCCTGCCTCAATGCCTGTACCCATTTCAGGCTTTGCCTGTGTTGGTTCCCTCTCGCCACATGAAGTCCTTGGAGTGCTCTATTACATCCCTCATTTGAGCCAACCGTAGGCCTAGAATTAAAAAAGACATCCTGTGGCAGCCTCTCTCAAGGGGGGGGGGACTGGCCCTTCCTACCTTGAAGCTCAATGCTATGGCAGCGCAGCTGTTCCACATTTGATATATTAGAAGAGGGGGAGAGGAAATGAGTATGAGTGACAATGGAGTTGGGGTCCCAAAGATATTCCATTCTCAGCCAATATCTTCTTCCACTGTGATCCAGAATGGGAGTAGGGGCTCTGACAAATCCTTTTACTAAAACCACAGTCACGGTGTGGCAGCATGCTCTGCAGATCCTGGGGTGACCAAGGGGCCTGTCTTCTGAGGGATCTCCCCTACACAGTTTGTGGGATGAAAATGTGCCCCCCAGTGAGAAGAGCTTTAATGGCCTGGGAGGGGGAAAGGTGTTTATGTCATCAAGCACCTTTACCTGGAGGGGCCCCTTCGTACCTTCTCAGAACTTGTACATGACTATAGGAACAGCCCATCACATTATTTTATTTACATGCAAGTAAAATCCAAGGTACTGTATGTCAATACCTAGAGGTGGGGAGAGATGGGGATCCCCTGTCTGGATCTCCCCTGGAGGAGGTTCTGTACCGCTGTAAATTCCATAGTCAGAGTAAACCTATGAAACTTTTCTATAACCTACTGCTGGGAGCTCAACCAGATTCATTGCAGAGATCGAAGAATATATGGGTGGAGGACCTACAGGGGGATGACCTTACTAGTGGGGACTGGTCTCTGGCATTAAAAAAGGGCATATTCTGCTCAGTAAACAATAGACTCAGAGCCATACAGTATAATATCACCCACAGAGCATACTTCACAACCACCCTCACACATAGGATAAACACACAGGTATCCGACAAGTGTTCAAAGTATTCCTCCCTGGCTGGTACATTCTTTAATATGGTGTGAGCTTGCTCAAAGATCACTGCCTTTTGGGATAAACTAAACAACCTACTCAATATGGTTTTAAATTGCTCCATCCCTTTGGACCCAGTGGATGTCCTTCTAGGGTTTTATAGAGGGGAGAAAGGCCCCTCAAAGGCTGCTCACCCCTTGAGAAGGTTGGCCTTGGGGGTGGGAAAGCAGGTCCTGGCCCAGAACTGGATGTCACAGTCTCTTCCAACAGTAGCTTAATGAGTAAACACGTTGCTAAAGTAACACGAAGCTCGAGCATACTCAATACAAAGCTTCTGGCTGTCTTCCTATATGTGACTTGATATGGAACCCACTTGAGAAGGATCTTAGTGAACTTTGGTTTCTGGCCTACTAGTGGTTGTCACAAACTCACTCAGCAGGTCAGACCCTCTGCTCCCACAGTGCCAGCCTCTGAGCACAGTCTTGTGAACAGTTAACAGAAACAGGGTAACCCTCCTGTCTGTTTTGTGGGTTCGAATCAATCTTTGGTCTCAAGTCTTGGAGGGATTCAAACTGTGAACCTCTTGTTAGCATACCCAATGTACAGGTTCAGATAATTCTGCTCTTCAGGGGGGCAGATGTCTTTTGCCTATGGGCACCTAAGCAGGAGTACAAAATGAACCCTTAAAACTCTATTAAAGACCTCAGAATAAATTCTTACCTTTTCCCAGTTTGGTAAAACCAGTAAGCTTTGTGCAGTGTCAGCTTTAACCATGTATGCTTCCCTTGTCAAGAAAAAGAAATTCAAAGGCACACCAGGTAATCTCTAAAGTAGAGGTTTACTTCAAAATAGATTAAAAAATGTAACATAAACACAGATTTATATATCACAAAACATACAAATCACTTAAACAAAACAGGTTTAAAAGTGCAGACAAAATCTCCTATCACAGTACTCTTAGAATTGTCTTTTCTAAGGTATACTCTTCTAACAGTGCTGTAGATGTTTCTTTTTCAGAGTCCAAACATTTGTGTCAAAATGGAAAACAGAATGCTGTTTAAAAAACTGTCTTTGCCAACCCCTTTGTGTGAGGCCACCTAGCTCCTCATCTGTTTATTAAAAATCATACACCCAGGATGTTTTATCATTTTAGAAAGTAAGTTAATTAAGGTTATATCAGCAGAAACTCCTTTCCCCATGTGACTTCCCCAATCAAGTCTGTAAATTTCCTTTCATCTATGAGCAGTATCCTCTTCACACAGACATCAAAGCATTTATGATTTCACACCAGTGTGCCATAACCTGGTTTCCTCCTCTAAACGTCATAAAATGGATAATGATTTCCCTCTTAGCAGTTAAAGCTATATTTAACTTAGATAAACAGGAGATCCTTGATTAAGGTCTGTTCTACTCTGTAATTAGCTCCTGGCCTTCCAGGTAACACCTTGTATCTAATACCTGGGTGTGTGTATGTGTCATCTCACATGCTGTCTCAGTACATCTCATGAAAGGCAGTCCATAACACACTTTCATATTACAAAAATCATAGTGTACTCAGAACTGGCTGTCCACGTGTCACAATCCTCCCCACCTAAACTGAATTTGGGGGCTCTATCCCAGGCATGGGATGAGCTTTCCAAATCAGTTCACTCCTCATACACGTGAGACAGACCATCTGAGTTCTGGTTTCTGGCTCCAGCTCTATGTACAATTGTCATATCATACCCTTGCAAAGCAAGACTCCATCTTAGCAATCTACCATTGTTCTTTCCCATCTGCGTCAGCCAAACTAGGGGGCTGTGGTCAGTCTGCACCACAAAATGCTGCCCATATAAGTATGGCTCCAACTTCTTTAGGGCTCACACTATGGCAAGACATTCTTTTTCCACAGTGGAGTATGCCTGCTCCCTGGGAAGTAACATTTTACTCAGGTATGCTATTGGGTGATCTTTTCCTTGGCTGGATGTCTGGCTCAGTACTGCCCCAATACCCACATCTGAGGTGTCAGTCTGAACTATAAAGGGTTTGCTATAGTCAGGACTTGTCAAAACAGGAGCACTGCACAGTGCCTCCTTTAGTTTGGAAAAGGCTTCCTCACTGGCTGGGTCCCAGGTAATTTTCTTGGGCATCCTTTTCTTTGTCAGGTCAGATAGGGGAGCAGCCAGGGCACTGTAATTGGGTACAAATTTCCTGTAGTACCCTGCTGTCCCTAGAAAAGTCCTGACCTGCTTCTGTGTTTCTGGTCTTCGCCATGCTTGGATTACGTCTAGTTTTATTTAGTTAGGATGGAGCTGTCCCAAGCCTACCACATGCCCAAGGTATGCCACTTCTCCCACAGCCACCTGGCACTTCCTAGCTTTGACAGTGAGCCCGGCCCCCTGTATCCTACCCAGCACTTCTCTAAGGTGGGATAGGTGTTCCTCCCAGCTGGCACTAAAGATGGCAATGTCATCCAGGTACACCACGGCGTACTCTTCAGCACCATTTAACACCTGGTTCACCAACCTTTGGAAAGTGGCTGGGGCATTCTTCATTCTGAAAGGCATTACTTTCAATTCAAATAAACCTATCAGAGTGATGAAGGCCGACCTCTCCCTAGCTCTGTCAGTCAACTCTATCTGCCAATACCCCTTTGTCAGGTCAATGGTCATAAGGTAGGCTGCCCTCCCAACTTGTCCAGGAGTTCATCCGTCTGGGGCATCGGGTAGGCATCTGACTTTGTGACTGCATTCAGTCCATGATAGTCTACACAGAAATGAGTAGAGCCATCTGGCTTGGGCATAAGGACTACGGTGCGGCCCAGGGGCTGTGGGATCTCTGGATTACCCCTAAATCCAGTATCTCCTCCACTTTCCTCCTAATGTCCTTTTGGACAGCCTTTGACACCCGATATACTGTCGACCATATGGGCATCTGTGTCCCTCTCTCCACATTGCGCATCGCTAAGGGGGTTAGTCCAGGCTTGGTGCTAAACAATGGGGCAAAGTCTACTAAAACCTTCCTTACTTCCTGGATCTTGTCTGGGGTCAGCTGGGGAGACAATTTAACTGCCTCCACAGAGGACTCCAGCTTACTTTACTATCACGGTATTACTCTCTCAGTTATTAAAGTGGAAGCAGGCACTAGGCCCATAGGGACCACTTTCCCCACAATAGTGGGGGAAATTTTTTCAACCACCCAGCAATAACTTATCTAGTTGAACTTTAAACTGTTTCCAAGATGTTTGTTTGACTATACACTGTGGCAAGGAATTCCAAAGAACTGCAGTTCTCACTGTAAAGAAATATTTCCTTTTATTGGTAATTGCCTTTTGTACTTTAATTTATCTGTTATTACATCTTAATCCATATACTTTATCCATATAGGTTAATCCACTTAATTCCATGAGATGTTCATCATTCAAAATGTTGAACAGCAACAACAAATCTCCTCTATCACGTTTTACTTGTAAGTCATATAAGCCCAGGGATTTCACCCTATCTTGGTACAATAGGGATTTTATTTCTGGAATGAGTTTGGTCATTCTTCTCTGCAGACTTTCTATCATTTTTTTATCTTTTTCTAAATATGGAGCCCAAAATGAAGCTGCAAAGTCAGTATGTGGTCAAATGTAGGCTTTATACATTTTCGTTATACATTCTTTGTTACGCATTATAAATGATTTTTTTATAGCATTAATAATCCAATTTCCTGTTTGAGTAACTTTAATACATTGATTACTCCAGTCAAATTTATTATTTACTATAACTCCTAAGTCGTGTTCCTGTGTTCCAGTCTTAATTTGATTCCCACCTAGTGTATAATTAACACTGGGGTTCTTTTTACCCAGGTGCATCACCATGCACTTGTCAGTGTTAAACCACATATTGTCGTTTGTCCATTTTTCAATGATCATTAAATCTTTTTTTAATAAATTGATTTTTATTTCTGAATCCACTTCAGCTGATATTTTAGTGTTGTCTGCAAATTTGCTGATCTGACTACTAATCCCCAATTGTAGGTCCCCAATAAATATTCCAAACAAAGTAGGGCCCAAGACAGAACCCTGGGGTACTCCACTTGTAACAGGGATACTAGATGAAATTATATTCCCAATTCTCACACTCTGGCTTCTATCCTTTAACCATTCATCAACCCATTTAACAGTATAGCCATTAAATCTCAGCTTGATCAGTTTCATAACTAAGAGACTATGTGAGACTTTGTCAAACGCCTTTCTAAAATTCAAGAACACAACATCCACTGGAATACCACTGTCCAAACTAATACTTATACTTTCATAAAAAGTAATAAGATTTGTAGTGCATGATCTTCCCCTACAAAATCCATGTTGTGTATTATCCTGTATACCTTTAGTTATTAGTTCTTGATCGAACCTTTGTTTCAATATCCCTTCCATAATTTTACACACCACCGAAGTCAAACTAATAGGTCTATAATTGTCGACCTTACTCTTATTTCCCTCTTATATATTGGCACCACCGTAGCCACCCTCCAATCATGAGGGACCTCCCCATACTTAAACGATTTATTGAAAATCATATATAGTGGGTACAAGAGTGCATCCGACATTTGTTTAATAAAGTATGTGTTTACATTATCTGGCCCTGAAGATGATGTTTCTTATAGACATTTAATTGACTCTTTTATTTCTGTCATAGTAATTTCTTCATATATACTGGAATAATCATATACTGGATCATTTAAAGGAACTTTATTTGTGAACTCTGACCCAAAATATTTATTGAATATATTACTGACATCTAATCCATTTTCAACAATTGTTCCTTCATTGACAATGGTAGATACTGATGAATTAGAATTTTTGTTTTTATTAATATACGCATAAAAGGATTTCGGATTAAATTCCAGTGTTGATAATTTAAATTCAATTCATTTCCTTTCATTTTTAATAAGAGATTTAGTGAATATAAGTTCTTTTTTATACTTAATTCTATTTTCTACACTACGATCAACTTTAAATTTTCTAAATGCTTTTTGTTTGTTTTTTGTATGTTTTTGTATTTTGGGGGTCAACCATACTGGGATTTTACCTTTTTGATTATTTATTTTAATTTTAGGAATGAATTTTTGTTCTAGATCATATATCTTATCCTTAAGAATATGCTAGGACTCATCTGCGTTCTTATCTTTATAAAATGTGTTCCAATTAGTTTTTAGTAATACTCCCTTTATTTCTTTATAATTACCCTTATAGTAATTGTAGCGATATTTGTTTTCCCTACAACTGTTTTTTGATCCCATTATAGAGAATGTGACTACGTTGTGATCGCTAGAACCCAAAGGTTCAGCTATTTCTATATTATCAAATTTATCCGGAATATTGGTCCGAATGAGATCCAGGATACTTTTTTCACGGGTTGGTTCCCTTACCATTTGTTCTAAACCTAATTTAGTAAATATTTCCAGATAATTATATTCAATATTTGTAGATGCAGTGAATTTTAGCCAATCAATACCTGGGAGATTTAAATCACCCATTATGATAATATCAGACGATTCCGAATGTTCCTCCAGGTATTGTATAAGAGCTTGGTCATATACAGAATCAGCATTGGGGGGCAATATATGTTTATTAATGTGAGTTTTTGTTTCAGGTATTGCAGCTATATACAGCATCCCTCTATCTCTACCCCATTTACCAGTGGTATAGAAGACTCCATAATTGGTATCGTATCCCTTATATAAAGGCACACCCCTCCACCTATTCTATTACTTCTATTATTGAAGTATAGGTTATATCTTGGAATGGCACTGAACCATTGGGAGTCATCATTCCACCATGTCTCAGTGATTGCTACAAAGTCCAAATCATCCTTATTCATTCTACCCACTAGCTCAGTTAATTTGACAACGTTAAACCTCTGGCATTACACATAAAAAATGTGAGTTCATCACATGATGGAGCTGGTTCCACTTTATTGCTCCCACTTTGCCCCCCAGTTTTTAGTTTAAATGTTGTTCAATTACTGATAGGAATTGTTTACCAAGAAAAAGGCTTCCCTTTTTATTCAGATGTAAGCCGTCCCAGCTAAAGAGACTGTAATCATTATCAAACTTTTCCCAGTGTGCAAAACATGTAATATTGTTGTTTAATGTCCATTTTCGTAGCCATTCGTTTACTTCTTTTATTTTCTGTTGCGTTTTCATAGATGCTCAAGGTATGGGTAATATTTCAGAAAGACAAATTTCGGTTTTCAAGGATTTTAAAGTGCTGACCAAAGACATATAACTATTTTTAATATCATTAGTTGTAAATTTGTTTATGTCATTAGTTCCTGCATGAACTACAACCAATGGATTTGTACCCGCACTTTCATGGACATTTGGTACTATTCTTTCGATATCCCTTATCCAAGCACCCCTAAAGCTGGAACACATTCTGTTATGTTTGTCTGTTTTACAAATATGTCCATCCATGTATTTAATTATTGAGTCACCTAATACAATGACCTGTCTTGGTTTTAAACTTTCCCTTTTTTCTATGTGGTCAGCAGGACATCCAGGTACTTCTAAGGGTTCTATTGTAATATTGTCCATGGTAGATATGTCATTTGTTTCAATACCATGTTCTCCACTATGTATCTGTGCAATGGTTATGACAACATTCCTCCCTTCAGAGATTAATGGTACTCTATTATTAGGACCTTCCACATTATTAATTATGTTCTCATCAATTATACCTTCAAGTACAATTTCTTCTCCTAAAATCTGGTAACTGTTTTCTAAAGGAATTTGAAATTCCATTGCCCTCCTTCCCTTCTTTGCTTCTCTCTTATTGATTACTGGGCTCCAATCATCACTGCTGTCTCCATATTCCTGTCTAGCCTTCTTCAGGGAATCTTTCTTTATCATGTTTTGATTTTTGGAGACAGTAAGACGGGATTTTTTAATCTCATCTAATTAAAAATGTAGCATCTCATTTTGTTTACTTAAATCCACAACTCGTTGCTCTAAACATTCTATTTTGTTCTTTAACTCTATATTCTGAGTACATTGGGAACATTTTAGACCCTCAAACCCTATACTAGTCTCTAAACAGAAGTTGTGACACAGTATACAGGTCATAGCTATTTCCCCTGTGGATAGGGTAACTATCCCCTCATTAATATTCATTTCTTCACCCTGTCATCAAGACCAAGTTAATAAACGTAATTATATATGACTGCAGGAAACAATATTTTACCAAACTTACAACTCCAACCGTAACAGAGTAATGGCCTCGTTATCACTAATTGCTATCTTATTTCAGACACCATATCCAAACTCATAAAAATAGTCAGGCCTGTCCTCGTACAAAAATATTTATTACCCTAATTTGCCTAATATTCTTCTCTCCCTCTGAACAGCAGGACTTCCGCCTATCACGCCTGACACACTTACACGCGCGTCTTTGCGCACATCTTCGTGCGTGACATCACGGGCTCGCCCCGCTCACCGCGGAGCGCGATAAAATAGCCTCCCTGGACCCGGAAGTGGTACAGAGGTCACGAGACCCCACTTGTACCCAAACTTTAAGTAAATTAAAATAAATTCCTTTTTTTAAGGCTGATTAAGCCAGTAACTTGAAGTTTAGCCCCTGGAGTGAAGAACCTATTTAGTGCAAATTATATGAGGTTTGTAGTCCTCAGAGCAAGCTGACATGGACTACAAAGCTCCTCTTCCTGCTTCCTAGTTCTGCAGGGCTCCAATACCAACTCGTAGAGACAATTGTAAATGAATAGGTGTATCAGGTATATCAGTCACACAAACACATTAACAGGCTTTGCAGTACTCAAAATAAATGAACTGCTCTTAATTCAGCAAGTCCAGAAGGGGGTCTCCTTCATCCGTCCCCTCCCCAGTACTACACACTGCAAACACCATGTCAGCCCTATTTGCATATGGCTTCATCATGTTGACATGGTACATCCTTTCTGTTTGTCTTCGGCCAGGTAACTATGATATAGTTCACGTCATTTACCTTCCTAACCACTTTGTACGGTCCTGCTCACTCAGCCTGCAGCTTGTCTTTCTGGACCGGAATAAGGACCATGGCATCCTGACTCACCATGTACGAGCGAGTTCTGGCTCTGCGGTTGTACCACACTTTTTGTTTCCGTTGGGCAGCTGCCAGGTTACTCTGGGCTGTCCCCACAAGTTCCTTCAGCCTTTCCATAAATTTAAGGATATAATCCACAATGGGAGTTCCCTGGGTGGTGTGCTTGCCCTCCCAGTCCTCCCGGATCGAGTCTAGGAACCCACGTGCCTGGCGTTCATATAAGAGTGTGAAGGGGGAAAATCCTGTTGACTCGGGGCACATCCCTGTATGCAAACAACAGGTGGGGAAGGTATTTCTCCCAGTCCCTCCCATGCTGTTCAGAAAATGCCTGGAGCATTGACTTCAGGGTACCATTGAATCTTTCCGCAAGCCCATTGGCTTGTGGGTGATATGGTGTCGTGCATCTCTGCACCACCCCACACTTCTCCCATAAACATTTCATCAGGTCCAACATGAAGGAACCCCCTCAATCAGTGATAACCTCTTGTGGAAACCCAACATGGGAGAAAATCCCAAGTAAAGCATCTGCCACTTTGTCTGTCCTCAGTGAGGATAGGGCAACTGCCTCTGGGTACTGGGTGGCATAATCCACCACAGTCAGGATGAATATCTTCCCTGAGGAGCTGGGGGTATTTAAAGGCTCCACAATATCCATTCCCACCCTCTGGAATGGCTCCTCCACTGTGGGCAATGGAATCAGGGCGGCTTGGGTTTTCTTGCCCACCTTTCCTATTTCGTGGCACCAGTGACAAGACCTGTAATACTCCTTCACCTTCTGGGTGAAGTTAGGCCAATAGAAATTCTGGGCCAACCGCTGCATAGTGCGTGTGATTCCCAGGTGACCAGACAAGGGAATATCATGTGCAGTCTTGGGCAACTGCTCATGATAACCCTGGGGAACGACGAGCTGCCTGCCTAGCACCCTTCCCTCTGTCTGTACAGTCTAAGTATACATAAGTTCATTTTCCCAATAAACTTTATGTCTGCCATCACCTCCTTGTGCTCCATCAGAGTCTGCCCAAGCCCTCAGCTTCTCTAAAATAGGGTCACTTCTCTGAGCAGCTGCAAACCCCTCATACATTCCCAAGGCATGGAACAGGTCCCCTTTCAGTCACTAAACTAGGGTCCCTAGCACTAGCTTCAGGGCACTCAGGATCACTGTCAATCCCAACCCTCTGACAATGAGTCACCCCCTCTCTCTTCGGAGTAACCCTCTGTAACTGTGTGGTTACTTGCTACTGGGGAAATTTCTACCCCCTTTTCATTAGTCTCTACATCAGGAGACACAGGCTGGGAAACCAGCCTCTCAGTGGTTTCCACAATGGCTTCTGTGGGGTTCAGGGAACTACAATTTTCCCTTGCTGCTTGGCTATGGGTAACTGCGCACACCATCCCTGTTTGAGATTGTTGCCCAGTATCACATCCACTGCTAAGGTTTTGGCTGCAGCTACCTGTTGCACAGTTCCCCTTGTTTCACCCCAGTCTAGGAGAACACTAACCAGGAGCAATGTTTTTGCCTCACCAGTAAAGTCCTGTACAGTGACATATTTATTGGGTATAAGCTGACTAGGCTGTACTAGATCCCCCTTTACCAAGGTCAAGGATGCTCCTGTATCCCTTAACCCTTGCGTCTGTACACCATTCACCATGACTGGGTGCATGTGTTCCCTCATGCTCACTGGCATGCTTCCAGGGACACACTAACAACCCACTTCCTTTCTAGTACCATTGTGCGTATTATTGCTCATTCTTTTGGGACACTGTCTGGCAATATGCCCAGTTTCTTTACATAACCAACATTCACTTCTCTTTTTAGAGAAATCTTTTCTCTGAAACCTAGGGCTAACTGGTTACAGTGGAGGCAGTGAAGGTTTTAGCTGCCCTGAAGGTGCACTTTTCCCTTTCTGTGCTGCCACGCCCACCCCATTCACTCTCAGAGCAGGTCTGCTCTTGGCATAGCGATCCAAGAGCTCAGCAGCCTCTTGCACTGTTTTGGGATCTAGGTCCTCCAGCCAGGTTTTCAGCTCTGCTGGGCATGCCCAATAACACTGCTCTAACAAAATCACATTTTCAATTTTATCAATAGAGTTTGCCTCAATTCCTTCCCATCAATGTTTTAAAAACTGACGTTGTTTCGAGGCTAGCTCCTCGTAACTCATGTCAGGACTTCTCCTGAGCTTACAGAATTTAGCTTTGTATGATTCAGCAGTTAATTCAAATTTCTTTAACAGTGCAGCTTTAAGTTTAACATAGAAACATAGCCTTTGACAGCAGATAAGGACCACTTGGCACACCCAGTCTGCCCATTTCCCTATCTATTGGATAAGCTGCAGATTCTAGTTAACCAACAGCCTACTTCCTGCCACCCCCCACTACAATAGCTTTGTATCTGTCCCATGCATGTTTGAATTCCCCCACTGTTTTAGCCCCAGCAACCTCCTCAGGAAGGCAGTTCCACGCATCCACCACTCTCTCCATGAAAAAAGATTTCCTCACATTACCCCTGAGCTGTCCCCCCTCTATCCTTAAATTGTGTCCCCTGGTTCTTACACATCTCTTTTTCTGAAAGATGCTACCCTCCTGGACTTTGTTGATTCCCTTGAGGTACTTGAATGTTTCTATCATGTCCCCCCATCCCTCCTTTCATCAAGGGTATACATATTAAGCTCTGTCAGTCTCTGTCATATGATTTCTGATGCAGACCCTGCACCATTTTAGTTGCCCTCCTCTGACTGCCTCCATCCTGTCTATGTCCTTGCATAGATGAGGTCTCCAAACTGCACACAGTACTCCAGATGGGGTCTCACCAACTGTCTGTACCGAGGATAACCACTTCCTTTTTCTACTTGTGATGCCCTTCCTGCGCATCCCAGTATCCCCTGGCTCTCCTTACTGATTTCTCACATTGCTTACCCACCTTTAGATCATCTGATATGACTACCCCCAAGTCCCATTCCATTTTGTTGTTGTTAGTACCTCCTGCTATTGAGTACTCTTCTCCTGGGTTTTTGTTTCCCAGGTGCATTACTTGCACTTCTTTGCATTGAATCTAAGTTGCCATATGTCTGAACCATTCCTCCAACCTTGGCAAGTCCCTTCTCATCCTTTCTACACCCCCTTGTGTATCAACTCTGTTACAGATCTTTGTATCATCTGCAAAGAGGCATACCTTTCCCTCCAGACCCTCTGCAATGTCATCTATAAAGATGTTAAAGAGGACTGGACCCAGTACTGAGCCCTGAGATACTCCACTAGTGACCTTCCCCTTTCTTCGGAATGTGTTCCATTCACTATTACCTTCTGTGTCCTGTTGTGCAGCCAGTTTGCAACCCAGGCTACCATCCTGGGACCCACTTCCAGGCTGGCTAACTTGATGATTAATCTTTTGTGTGGGACTGTGTCAAATGCCTTGCCAAAGTCTAGGTAGGCCATATCCACAGCCCCTTCCTGGTCTATTACTTTGGTCACCCAGTCAAAGAAACCTATTATATTCATCTGACATGACCTTCCTGCTGTAAATCCATGCTGCTTTGGGTCCTGTTCCCTGCTGGCCTCTAGGTATTTAACAATTCTTTCTTTCAGAAGTGATTCCATCATTTTCCCTACCACTGAGGTCAAAATTACACATCTGTAGTTTCCTGCTTCTGCCTTGATCCCACTTTTGTGAAGGGGAATCACATCTGCCCCCCTCCAGTCCACAGGTACTACCCCATCCTCCCATGATTTGTTAAAAAGTGTGGTCAGTGGTGTCACTAGGTCCTCCCTTAGTTCTTTTAGGATTCTGGAGTGAATCCCATCAGGCCCCATTGCTTTGTCCACCTTGAGTTTTAGGAGTTCTTTCAGGACTCTTTCTTCTGTAAATGGACTGGTGTCAACCCCCTACCCAGAGTGCTTCTATTGTCTGGTTTAGGTAACTCCTCATCTTCTTTTGTGAATACTGAGCAAAAGTATTCATTCAGTATCTCTGCCTTTTCACTGTCTCCCTCTGCCCACCTCCCCTCTCCTTTATTAATCTTCCCTATTCCTCTGTTAACCTTTCTATGCTCCCTAATGTACCTATAAAAAGTTTTATCTTCCTTCTTAACTGACTTGGCTATTTTTTTCTCAGTTTGACCTTTTGCTATTCTGACTGCCTTTCCCACTTCTTTCTGCTTTAATTGATACAGTTCCCTGTCATACTCCTTTTGTGATGTCTTATACTTTTTGAATGCAGCCTTTTTCTCCTTAACCTTCCCTGCCACCTTTTTGAGACCCATAGTGTTTTTTTACTCCACTTTGTTTTCTTTATCTGTTTCACACAAAGGCTTGTTGCCTCTATGATGACAGTTTTGATTTTTCTCCATTGTTCTTCCACCCCTCCTTTTTGGCCATTTGCTAGTGTATTCCTCAGGTATTCACCCATTTTGCCAAAGTCAGCCCTTCTAAATTCCAGTATGCTTGTTTTTGTATAGCTTGTCTCCATGGTTGTGCTTATTGTGAAGTACACTGTGCAGTGGTCATTTGCTCCCAGATGTCTACTGACTTCTAAATTTGTGATCCTCTCTCCATTTGAGAGTACCAGGTCTAGTACTGCTTCCTCCCAAGTGGGTTCCAACACTAGCTGTCTAAGGCCTACCCCCTGCAGGGCATCGAGAATGACCCTGCTCTTGGATGTGGTTGCAGTACATGTCATCCAGTTAACATCTGGCATATTCAGGTCCCCCATCAACAGTATCTCCCCTTTTTCAACCATTTTGAGAATGCCCTCTATCATTTTCTTGTCCAGTTCCTCACCTTGAGATGGGGGTCTGCATACAACTCCTGTGTGGATTGTGATGCCATTCCCTGTCTCCAAGGTGACCAAGAGTGCCTCTTGTCCTCCCCCTTTACTTTTTAGTTCTGTAGCTTTGATCCCTTCCCTTATGTATAGAGCTACTCCACCTCGTCTTTTCCCCTCCCTGTCCCTTCTGTAGACTGTGTACCCCGGTATGTTGACATCCCAGTCATGGTTCCCCATGTACAAAGTTTCTGTGACTGCCACAATATCCAAGTGTTCATCTTCCATCAAGGCTACTAGCTCAGGAAGCTTGTTTCCCAGACTACAGACATTGGTACTCATTGCCCTCCATTTAATGTTGGCTTTATCCTTTTTCCCCCCATGCCTGCTCTTATTGCCCTTGTCTATTTTTCCATTTACCCCTGTCCTGCCCTCTGTTGAGCACTGTACCTCAGTGTTTACCTTACTACCCGTCATGTTTTGTGGGGGGAGGCTTGAAATTTCCTGCCTCTTATTAGCACCTCCCCCCATGGCTAGTTTAAAAGCTTGCCAAGGAAGCATTTAAACCTGTCACTTAGGATCATGGTTCCCTTCATGGACAGATGCAGACCATCATGCCAGTATAAACCTTCATCTCCAGGTGTCCCAGTCCCCAATGAAGCCAAAGTCCTGTGCTCTGCACCAGTTTTGCAACCATTCATTAAACTGCATGGTGTGTAGTACCCTAGCCTCACCCCTGCCATGGACTGGCAGCACCTCTGAGAAGGTAACCGTGCTTGCTACCTGTCTGAGACCCCTCCCCAACTCCACAATTTCATCCTACACTGCACTGATTTCATGCCTAGCTAGGTCATTTGTCCCAAGGTGGACAATGATGTCTAGTTCCCTCTCCTGTGATGCTGCTTCTGCAATCCTGAGGATTCACTTCTTGTCCCTCCAAGCCATGGCACCAGGCAGGCACCTTACTTCCCTCTCCCTCCCTTCCCCAGGTCTACCCTTCTAACAATTGAGTCCCCTATCAGAAGCTGTTTCCTTCCCCTGTGGTGTCCCTTGCCACCCTTTTGTGGGTCTCCCTTGTGGGTGTCCACAGCATTCTTCTTGGTCTCCACTGAGGATGTCATCATAGAGGAACCTTGCTGTGCCAGACTGGCATATGGTTTATGTAGAGGTACAACTAGGGGGCTTCACCTCTGTTCCACCACCTACACCCTCCCAGAACCCACTGTGGTCCAACTGCTCTTCATACTTGGCAGCATCTGTGGCAGTGGTGCTGTTTGGGTGGGGAGGCTGCCGTAGTCCTTGCCAGTTCAGCCTGGAGATGGGCAACCTTCTCCTTCAGAGCTGACAGTTGCCTGCAGATACGACAGCAACACAGTTTCCAGAATGCCTCCCGGAAAACTGCTGCCCCACAGCCAGTGCATTGCATCACTCCCCACATGTCCCTCTTCCTTATAACATACAATATGTAATTTATATACATGTTTTTTCTTCCTTTTTGTGGTGTGTTCTTACCCTTTATGCACTGTGCTGGATTATTAAGAATATGACAGTTCTGCCCCAAGACCTGTTGAGGAAGTGATGTCAGAACCTTGGCTATAAAGGAAACATCACACCTGGGGTGGGGTGGGAAGGGTGGGTGGAAGTTCACAACCACTGGTGACTGTTAGAAACAATCAAATACACCACTGCTCCACCACCCTGGTGAGTACTGCCCTTTATAGTAATTCAGCTAACCTTCAGTAACTGATTTGTCAACTATTTAAAAGTAATTTGATGCAAACTGTTGCAGAATACTAGTAGACATTCCAGTTACCCACAAAGGAAAATCAAATGTGCAGTTATTTTAACCCTTCTGAAGTTGCTCACAAGATAAGTAGTTTTGAAAACCTCTTTCCTGATTTGAAAATGAAAATAATAAAACATAAAGCAATACCAATGTAAGACTGTAAAATAAGGAAAACTTCCCTCAGATGTAGTAAGAGAGATCTGTTGCAGATTTCTAGTCCAATATAGTATATCCCATGCAGCTTCTCAGTTGTTTCAAAACGCACCCTGTTACACCCTTGAAGAGATAGGCTTCTGTCTGAAACAGGATCACACCAGTAGTTTATAGTAATTGATCAATACTGGAATGCTCCTCCACCCAAAACAATTGGCTATGATGCAAAGTCTCCCTGACTAGTGAAGACAATTTTCCCCACCTGAGGCTGTGTCTGGCATCAAATTATAAACTGCAGCCTTTGCTATTCAAAGTACACAGCCACTACCAGTAAATTTCCAAATATATTGATGCAAACTGTCACAGAATACTAGTAGACAGTCCAGTTACCCACAAAGAAAAATCAAAGATGCAGTTATCTCAACCCTTCTGAAGTTGTTCACAAGATAAGTAGTTTTGAAAACCCCCTTCCTGATTTAAAAATGAAAATAATTAAACACAAAGCAATACCAATGTAAGACTGTAAAGTAAGGAAAACCTTCCTCAGATGTAAGTAAGAGAGATCTGTTGCAGATTTCTAGTCCAATATAGCATATCCCATGCAGCTTCTCAGTTGTTTCAAAGCACACCCTGTTACACCACTTGAAGAGATGGGCTTCTGTCTGAAACAGGATCACATCAGTAGTTTATAGTAATTGATCAGTTTGCTGTAATCATCACTGTCCTCATTGTCCATTTGACCCAATGCATCCCAAGCTTTCCCGGTAAGTAGCGGGGATAGCTGGAAGCTCCAGGACTCCCTAGGAATTTTAGCCTGCATACAAACTTTTTCAAAAGAATTTAAAAAGGCACCCATATCCTTCCCCTCTTTAAATTCAGCTATCAATTTGGAATTCAATTTGTGATCCAGTCCTGTAGTCCCAGTTAAACCCAAGTCACTTATCTGCTCTGGTGCCACTGGTTGGAGTCGTAGCTTCGCCAGTTCATGTTGCCTCTGGCGTTCCTGCTCCTCACAGTCTGCCTCTCAGTGTTCTTGCTCTCTCTTCTCCTCTGCAGCTCACTGGCACTCACACTCCTCATGGTCTGCCTCCCGCTGTTCCCACTCTGCCTCTCATCTCTCTTGTTCTCTCTTCTCCTGGAACTCCAGCTCCATTCAGCGCAACTCAATCTGCAGCCTGAGTACTTCTGGATCCAGTATACTGGTGATCTTTCCCTGTTGCTGTGGCCCTTCACTGATAGTGGCCCTGCTGCCCTCACCATTGGATCTGGGCACCGCACTGGTCACTAGCCCTGCCACATTCGAGGTTTGGTCTTTTTCAGTCACTTTCTGTGACTCGCTGCTCTGGGTATCTGCTACCATCAGGGCATCTACGAGGTTCTGTTTGCTGGCTTTCACCTCAAACAGGACTCCTCTGTCCCCACACAAGTGCTTTAAGTAGTCTACAGTGTGCCTGCTGTAGTTGGAAGCCATCTTCTTCCCTAACTACGGCTACTCTGACTTGCACTTTAGAAAAAAAAATAAAATGGGTAGGAACTTTACTGTATGCCAAGTGATATAGTTCTGTCTCCTTTTCAAAAAATAAATCACTGCCTTTTTCTTTCTTTGCAAGTGAGCTGACAGTCTCAAGCTGACACACTGAACAATAAAAGCTTGTAATACCAAAATTATCAAACCGCTGCCAACCAATCTGTCACAAACCCACTCAGCAGGTCAGGCCCTCTGCTCCCACAGTGCCAACCACTGAGCGGAGTCTTGTGAACAGTTAGAAACAGGGTAACCCTCCTGTCTGTTTTGTGGGTTTGAATCAACCTTTGGTCTCAAGTCTTGGAGGGATTCAAACTGTGTACCTCCTGTTAGCTTATCCAACGTTCAGGCTCAGATAATTCTGCTCTTCAGGGGAGGGGGCCAGATATCTTTTGCCTACGGGCACCTAACCAGCTGTACAAAATGAACTCTTAAAACTCTATAAAAACCTCAGAATAAATTCTTACCTTTTCCCTGTTTTTTAAAACCAGTAAGCTTTGTGCAGTGTTAGCTTTAACCATGTATGCTTCCCTTGTCAAGAAAAAGAAATTCAAAGGCACACCAGGAGATCTCTAAAGTAGAGGTTTACTTCAAAATAGATTAAAAAAAGTAACGTAAATACAGAACCATGTATCACAAAATATACAAATCACTGAAACAAAACAGGCTTAAAAGTGCAGATAAAATCTCCTACCATAGTACTCTTAGAATTGTCTTTTCTAAGGTATATTCTTCTAACAGTGCTGTAAATGTTTTTTTTTTTCAGAGTCCAAACATTTGTGTCAAAATGGAAAACAGAATGCTGTTTAAAAAACTGTCTTTGCCAACCCCTTTGTGTGAGGTCACCTAGATCCTCCTCTGTTTATTAAAAATCATACACCCAGGATGTTTTATCATTTTAAAAGGTAAGTTAATAAAGGTTATATCAACAGAAACTCCTTTCCCCATGTGACTTCCCCAATCAAGTCTGTATATTTCCTTTCATCTATGAGCAGTATCCTCTCTGACACAGACATCAACACATTTATGATTTCTTGCCAGTGTGCCATAACCTGGTTTCCTCCTCTAAACGTCATAAAATGTATATTGGTTTCCCTCTTAGCAGTTAAAGCTATATTTAACTTAGATAAACAGGAGATCCTTGATTAAGGCCTGTTCTACTCTGTAATTAGCTCCTGGCCTTCCAGGTAACACCTTGTATATAAAACCTGGGTGTGTGTGTCATCTCACATGCTGTCTCAGCATCTCTCATGAGAGACAGTCCACAACACACTTTCATATTACAAAAATCATAGTGTACTCAGAACTGGCTGTCCACGTGTCACAGTGGTTACACTGGAGATTTCCCTCCCAGCAAGATACTTCCAAAGGGGCACCCAATGGGCAGGGAAGCTTTGACCTTTGTGAGATTTCTTATTATAGTTTAATTGTGTTGGAATTAAGGTCTGCCATATCCTGAGGAGTCTGTTATTACATTTTTTTTATTATTTTTCATTTATTCTTTGGTACCGGGTAAAGGCACTGGACCAGAGGTCCCCTTTCAGGCCCGACCCAGACAAAAAAAAAATACAAAAAATACACAAATGCAATCAACAGCAATACAATCAATACAATACCAAAAAATACAAATTACAGTTACAAGCAGATTTATGTAATACATAACTTTTTAACCTTTGTTTAAAAGTTAAAACAGAGGGAGCAAGCCTAACATCAAGTGAGAGTGAATTCTAATACGAGGGTGCTGCTATTGAAAAAGCTCTAGAACTTATTCTAAGCCGAGACCTGGAGACAAAATATATGGCGCCTTCAGCTGACCTCATGCTGGGAAGCAATTCTCTCATTACAACAAGTTCAGAAAGAGGAAAAAGGGAGCCAAAGTAAAAACATTTATAGATCAGACAGCCAACAAAATATTCTATTCTGCAATTTAGAGGAAAACCACCCCAACCAAAAATAAAGATTACACCTATGTGTCCTATTGGGGGCTCCTAAAATAAACCTGCAAATATTATTATAGGCCACAGTTAGTGCTTGTATTTCTTTTGTACCTATGTTATAATATTTATTTATTTATTTAGTTTTTGTTAACTGGGTAGGTACACTAGACAGCATAGTTGCCTATTTTCAGGTACAACCCGGGAGACTACAACAAAAGGTACGTAGACAATAGTAGGTACAAGAAAACATCATGGGAACAAGTAGAAGTCAGACATACTACATCTATATGTAGTAACAAAACAAAAAGTGCAAATAACTAACAGTCATAAGTCATACAACTAGTGAGTAAGTGCTAGAAGAGATGAAATTACAAGATTTCCAGGTAGGTTTGAGAGTAGTAGAGGTTGGAGCAGGTAGGCAACTAGGAGGAACAAGTACAGGAGTGGGTGGATAGAGGACAGGAGTAGGGTTCAGAGCTTAGAAGAGCCATATGAAGCTCCTGTTTGAAACTGTGTGGAGAAGGGGAGATTCTTAGACTTAGTGCAAGGGAGTTCCATAGTTTAGGGGCCCAGCTAAAGAAAGCATTCTCCCCCATTTTGGTTTTACATCTCGGTTGGACAAGAAGGGATTTGTCAGCTGATCTCAGTGGGTAGGCAGAGGTCACACATTTGAGCAGTTTGTCAGGTATCTGGGAGGAGATTATATTCTTTATAAAACAGTAGGAAATAAACTTTCAGAAGGCTGAGGGGGTAAACCATCCCAGACTGGAGTATAGTGTGCATCAGTGAGTAAGTTTGGGCAAAGACAAAGCAAAATGGCAAATGCTGTTGCAGCAGACATCCCACTTTCGGAGGAGCCCTCCAGTAGTTGCCAGAAAGGCTACTAACCTATACGCCAATTTGGGTCTCAGGATCCCCTGTGAAATGACCATCCCTGCCGTGGATGTTAGGCTATGTCTCACCTTGTATGCTAGTCCAAGTTAAATATTGACAGATTTAATGACTGAGGCTAGGTGCAGGTCAAAATCCAAGGCAGGATCACGGGTTACTCCTAGGTATTTAAAAGAGGTAACTGTGTTAAGGGTGGAGCCATCTAGCACGCTGATACTCAATGGTTGGGTGCAGGACTGAATTTTTGAACCTGAACTGAAGAGCATTGTCACCGTTTTATTTTTATTTAAGACAAGCTTGTTTTGAAATAGCCAGCTCTGAAAGGTATTGAAGTTACTAGTGAGATTCAGGTTGATATCTGAGAGGTTTGAGGAGGATGAGTAAAGAACAAGATCGTCTGCATATAGCAAACCTGAGCAAGCACCAGTGAGCGGTGGGATGTCATTTATGAAGACTGTAAACAGGAGAGGACCAAGAATCGAACCCTAGGGCACTCCGATCCAAGTAGGAGCAAGAAGGGACTTAGCATCTCTGACCTGGACAAACTGTTGCTGCTTTGAAAGATAATTTTGGAACCAGATGGTGACAGAGGGTGATAAGCCTAGGGATGACAACTTTGATAGGGGCAGCGGGTGGTCAGCTAAATCAAATGCTTTTGTAAGATCAACAAAAGAAGCCCCAGTGAGAGAGCCTTTGTCCACAGTGAGTCTGACATCATTTGTAAACTTTATGAGAGCAGTGGGTGTACTGTGCCCACGTTGGAAACCATGTTGGTCAGGGGTGAGGAGTTTGAAGGAGTACAGCTAATCCAAGACCTGGGTAGCAACAATTGTCTCCAGTATTTTAGAGAGGGTGGAGAGGATGGCAGTAGGGTGGTAGTTATCCAGGTTAGTGGTGTCCCCCTTTTTGTAGACCGGTGCAACTCGAGAAATCTTCCAGAGGGAAGGGACAAGTCCTGTAAGAAGAGACAGGTTGAAAAGTCTAGTCACTGGAAAGACTATAGACGGTGCAACAGTTCTTAGGAATTTTGGTAAGAGTCCATCTGACCCAGCCAATCCAGCAGGAGAGATGGATTTAAGTAAGTGTAAGATTTCACTCTCAGAGACTGGACAAAGGGTGAAAGATGGGTTGGAAGGTTTAAGGTTATCCTGCGGAGTGACAGGTAAAGGCCCAGGAGGTGCAGTATGGAAAGAGAGGTCAGTGAATCTGGAGTTAAGAGCCTCGGGCGATAGTGAGCAGGTTATTGTAATTACAACCATCCACGACCATATCAGAGATGGTATTGCACTTGTTTTTCCTTATAATGACATGACTCCAAAAACCATGAGAGTCACTGACAGAGGTACTAAGGAGCTGATGGTAGTAATTGCCCTTAGCAGATCTGATGGAAACCTTACACAGGTTTCAGAGTCTTCTGTACTCTGCCCAGTCTGATGGGGACTGAGTTAGCTTAGCTTTCTTCCGGGCTTTATCCCTCTTTTTGAGAGATGACAGGAGTGAAGAATTTAACCAGTGGGTAGCAGATCCCCAGATACAGTGCCTTTTTTACTGGAATATGTTTGTCTTGAAGCTTCAAAAGCGTGGTAAAGTGGTATTGAGCAGCATGTTCCATATTACAAGAATTATATAGAGGTGCCCAGTCCATGTTCTGTAGCTCCAAGATTAGGACTGTCTTATCCATTTTTGAAAAATCCCTGAAAAGAATTTCTCTCGGGGGTGGTTTAGGGGCCCTATCCTTCCAAACACAGTAAACGGGGGAGTGGTCACTGACTGAGTCTGGTAAAACTCCAACAGCATTGATCCTCTCAGGCCTGCTGGAAATGACCCAGTCTAGAAGAGACTGCTGTTACTAGCCTGTCTGGTTGGGAGAGTGACCAGTTGAGACAGGTGTAACCTGCTGAGTTCAGCAGCATAGAGATTAGAGTTTTTCCCTAGACAATCCAGGCTGAAGTCCCCAATAACAATGAGCTCTTTTCTTACACTTTAGCGAGGAAAGATGGTCAATTACCTTAGTCAGGCCTGTTAGTCTATTTTAAGGAGGGTTACAGATGCACACTGCATTTAGCTTCTTAGTGTGACCTAATGTAATAAGTATATGATTAGTTTCACATAGACAGGCAGTGTTGAATGGGAGGACCATAATGTCAAGGTCCTGTCTGGTATAAAACAAAACACCACCACCCTTTTTAGCATTTGGATGATCACATCTGTGAAGTTTATATCCATTGATCCTACATCCACAGGCTTTCTGGAGGTCGAGAGGGCTAGTGGTGTACGGCACCCTCCCCACCCCGAATCACAACTAAGGCTTTCTGGAGGTCAAGAAGGCTAGTGGTGTGCGGCACCATCCCACCCCATACACATGATGTGACTAAGGCTTCTGGAGGTCGAGAGGGCTATGGTGCACGCGCCTCCCCCACCCCTAATCACAACTAAGGCTTTCTGGAGGTAGAGAGGGCTAGTGGCATACGGCACCCCCCCACCCCCCAAATTGAAACTAAGGGTTTATGGAGGTCGAGAGGGCTAGTGGTGCACGGCACCCTCCCCACCCCGAATCGCAACTAAGGCTTTCTGGAGGTCAAGAGAGCTAGTGGTTGTACGGCACCCTCCCCCACCCCGAATCACAACTAAGGCTTTCTGAAGGTCGAGAGGGCTAGTGGTGTACAGCACCCAGCCCTAATCGCAACTAAGGTACGTCGGAGTGGAGTGCACTGAGCTACCGAGAAACAGTGAAGGACTCTGATGTTTGCATTCTGAATCCTGGCACCATTTTGCTGTTGGTGTACATATGGAGATAGTCTCCTACTGTGGGATTCCATAAAGAAGATTCAGTGTTATCGGTACCAACAGTCTGATGCCTTAAGAATCTGTACCAAGACTTATTTCAGGGTTTTCAGTCATTAAATTTCCCTCGGAGCAAAAGTCTGTCTCTTTAACAACTGTACCTAGCATTTTTAAGGTCTTTAGAGATCAATTCCCCTCGGTGCAAAAGTCTGGCACCTTAACAGCTGTACCTAGCATATTTAAGGGCATTTAGAGATTAAATCTCCCTCGGTGCAAACCGGCACTGTAAATGATTCAATTGTGAACTTAACTACATAAATAAGAGATAAGAAAATAAGTTGAGCAGCCAAATGAGCATTTACTCCGCTCTGTGAGTTACTCCGGATTCACTGAATGCTCACTCTCTTCTAAATACCCTCCCCCTTGTTTTCCAACCCAGACTACTTATATCCATTACCTCTCCTTTACTTTCTCCACAGGCTTTCTGGAGGTCGAGAGGGCTAGTGGTGTCCGGCGCCCTCCCCAACCCCCCGAATCGCAACTAAGGTACGTCGGAGTGGAGTGCACTGAGCTACCAAGAAACTGGTGAAGAACTCTGCTGTTTCATTTGACCCCACCGACGCAGAGCGTCGGCTCCCCACTGCCCCCGCCATCACCCTTGGTGAGCACTCCCTTTTATAGGCAGCTTTAACCAATCAGCCAAGATCTCCATTAGCAGCTTATACTGCTCAACCACTAGAGGCTCCTCTACTGCTACCAATCCTGTTCACTATTCTCCCTTGAGCTTTCCACTCTTAGTCTTAGGATGATGCCTATGATTCTGCTGCTTTGCCATTTGTTTCCCCCTGCTCAGTCCCCCTCCCTGTCGTACCTCAATGCACCCCCTTCCCTCCTCTGCAATTGGCCCCAGTCTGGACTCATGGCAGCTGGTGAACATATGGGTAGCCACTCTCTCCCCTCATGACCCCGTTAAGGGGGCTGGGCATACAGCATACACTCCTATCACTCTCTATGAATGCCTGCCTAGGCATACAACTCTGGCTTTGCCCCTTGGAGCTGTCCAGACCCAGATGCCACAGCACGTGACACTGTCATCCACCCCAGACTTTCATTACCTCCTTCAGACCTACCTCAAGGCTCATGCTCTACCCATTCCTTCAGTCTCCTTCACTATGCCACCTACCCAGCTATTCCCCTATACTAAGAGGAAGCACTCCTGGAACCCCACCTTAAGGTTCCTTCTTCTCCTCCTCCTCATGTCTGGGAATATCCATCCTAATCCTGGACCACCAATTGTTATGGTGCCTCCACAACAAACTCCGGGTGCGCTGCGCATTGCCTCTCTCAATATTTGTAGCATCCTAAAAAAGCAGGACTTCTTCCAGGGCTGGGTACTACAGCATTGACTGGATGTCGTAGAACTGTGTGAAACCTGGCTCACCCCTCGGAACCCTGATTCTTCTGTATCCCTGCCTGGGTTTACCCTCTACCATGCAGATCGACAAGGTAAGCGTGGTGGTGGCTGTGCCCTCTATACCAAGGACACCTTGCAAGGTCTCCTACTCCCCCCCCTCAACTGGGGGCTAGCTTTCAGGCCCTCACTGTCAAACTGTCATTGGGACAAGCCCAAAACCCTTTATATATCACAACAGTATACATTCCCCCTAGGGATCAAAAATCAGCCTTCCGAGCGATGTTATCATATCTGGACACACTACCATCACAGTTGGAATTACTGGTACTCGGAGATTTTAATATCAAATGGCTAAGTAAGGATGCCATTCCTCTCATTGATATTGCCACAGCCCAAGACCTAACTCAATTGGTCACTTCCCCTATCTGCTATGACCTGCGGGCTGGATCTTCATCCCTACTGGACCTCATCTTCTCCAATTGCCCGCTCAACATCAATAAAGTCTCCATCCTACCAAATGCCCTCAGTGACCACTCACCAGTTCTCTGCTCCTGGTCCTGTAAAACCCCAAGATCCCCTCCCAAAATAATTGAGCAACATAAACTTGGTCCTAGTAAACTGGCACAATTAAAGGCTCACCTTAGGCCCTTGGATTGGTCCTTCATTTCAAAATCTGTAAACCCTGATAGTGCCTTGGACCTATTCACCCTGTTCTTCAATAATATATGCGACCTCTATGCACCTTTCACTAAAAGAATGGTTAAAGGCAATCATGTACCTTGGTTCACTGAATGGGTCAAGACTTTAATGCGAACCAGAGACTCTTTGTGGCAGCTTTCCAATGAGTCCGGCCTCCCCCATGATAGGCATATGCATAGAATGGCTCAGAACAAGTGCACTTGGGCCATTCGCAAAGTCAAAGCAGGATACTATAAATCTGCCTTAACCTCATCCTGGGGCTCTGGCCTCAAGTTCTGGAACAACATAAAGGAAATATGCAGTAAGGTCTCTAACCCGGTTCCCACTCAAGTCATGGCTAACAGGTTCTTGACCACAGACCCCACTCACATTGCTGCAGTTTTCAGCTATGCCTTCTCCAACCTTAGCCATCTTCTCCCCCCGAATTTCTATGATCCTCCAGCTCCTAGCACATCTTCTCCCCACACTGGTGCACCCCCCTTTTATCTGTGCCGAATCTCTCGTAAGTCAACAGAACCATACCCTAATACTGCCCTTAGCCACGCCTCCTCCAGCTCTGACTTCCTTGATCTCAGAATTCTTCAGCTCATCCTTAAAGAAGCCCTTGTTACTCTCATTCACATTTTAAACCTCTTTCTTTCTTTCTCTAAGTAAATTCCCTGCCAAATGGAAATCCACCTCTATCACACCCATATTTAAAGGTGGGGACCGCTCCTCTGCTAACAATTACCGCCCTATCTCCATTCTTCCTCCCCTCTTCAAGGCCTTAGAGAGGATTGTTTCTGATCAGCTCACTGAGCACCTCAATAAATATAACCTTCTCTGCAAACAACAACATGGTTTCTGCAAAGGGCACAGCATGACTACTACCTTGCTTGAACTTACATCACACATGCATACTGCGCTTGATAAAGGTCACATCATGTGTGCAATCTTCATAGACCTCGCAAAGACCTTTGACACCATTCACCATTCTCTTCTCCAAACCTTGATCAACCTGGGTCTCTCTCAGGAAGACATGGGATGGTTCTCTGACTACCTTGTGAACCAGACCCTTCAAGTCAAATTTGGCAATACCCTATCCACCAACTCTCCTGTCCTCTCAGGCATCCCACAAGGGTCCCTTTTGGGTCTCCTTATATTCAGCCTCTTCCTAAACTCCCTCCCCACATCCTGCCCCTCCAACCTATTACTATATGCAGCTGATGCTGCCATCTTTTCCTCCAGCTCAGACCCCCTTCAACTCCACCAGTCCCTCAAGTCCTCCTTCAACTCTGTCGAAAGCTGGCTCTCCTCACACTGCCTCATTATTAACTATTAAAAAAAACAAAGTTATGCTATTCGCACATCTGCAGAATGCCAGGATAGGGCTTTTCCCACAAATACTATGGCAACCCAGACTCCCCTGGAACTTTTGGATTCCTTTAAATATCTGGGCATCATCTTGGACACTGGCCTTACCTATCATGGGCATATACACACACTATCTAAGGCTCTAAATATTAGGCTAGGGCTTTTGCACCATTTCAAACATTACCTTACCCCGATGCCCTTAGGCTTGCTGTCTCCTCCTCGGTACTCTCTCTGCTCGACTATGGCTAACTGATTTTTGGAGGGGCAAGCACCTCAGGTCTTGGTAGACTTTGACTTATCCTAAACAAGGCCTGTCATCTGATATTGGGGTGTGATAGACTCACACATACCCATTCACTACATAAGGACACCAATTAGCTTAATCTTGACAACAGAATCAGATTCGACACCTGTATTCTGGCAAAAAAAACACCCTAGGCCTCTCCCCCTTGGCACTCACCCCTTTAATCACCCCGGACTCAAACGTTAAACACACCCGTAGCTCAGACACCCATCTCTTCTCTGTTCCTTCATGTCATACCGCTCAATTCCAAAGATCCTTTTGCTATAGGGCCCCACTGTGGATGAATAACCTACCCTCCTCCTTGCTTTATGAACACAGAATTGGTCATTTTAAAACTCACCTTAGGGCCCACCTCCTGTCCATAAGCGACTACGACTGTAACTGGACCTGGACCCCCTTCCCTCGACCACTGACAATGGCCTCCAGCCCGCCTCCTGCTCATAGCTCTTAGCTCTAGTCCCCCTGGGATTGATAAGCATCATGTTTTATTTTTATTTTACCTGTCTTAAACAGCTCTAGTTCCTGAATGTTTAGCCTAACTGTTCCAGTAATAACTGAACTTTTACTCTGTAACAATTACTGTAATGTGTGTCTGTATCTACTACATGTGACGTGGAACCTTTGTAAAGGAGTCTTTGACTCAATGGTATTTTCTGAATTCTGAAATAAACAAAATAAACAAAATAATGAATCTGGTATATGGGGTTTTAACCAAGTCTCAGTTAGACCTAAGACATCAGGGGAGTTGTGAGCAATTCAGGCTTCAAGCAGTGCAAAATTAGCTGACAGACTTCTAATGTTCCTATATGCAAGCCTAAGACCATTTTCTGTGAACCAATAAGATGGGTGCTTGGCAGCGATGCCATCAGGAGGCCCTGGGTTAGGTTCAATATCACCGGAGAGAGAGACATGAGAGGGGATACCCAGGTCTCAATGAGAGAGTTTGGAGTTTGCCCTCCAGTGGCATATAAAAAGGGGAATGGCTTAGGTAGTCAGCTATACTAGCAAATTGGATAAGCTTTAGGAGCCAAGTTTCAGGGATAGAGGTATTACCCCTGATAATTAGGTTTGAGAAAAAATAGCTGCAGTCCTTGGCTTTATTTAAGAAGCCAGAGACAGTAGATGGCAGGCAGAAAAGATCTACTTAGAGTTGGAGGGCTAGCAGAAGGGAAAATACTCCTACAAAGCTGCAGTGAAGTGAGATCACCCCCATAGTGTACACTGGTAAGGAAAAAATGGAATGTAGAACTAGGTAAAAAGAGAAAACGCAGCGAATTCAGGACAGGAGATGGGACTGAAGCAAATGTGCAGTGGACTGCAGGAGTGAGACAGTAGCAAAGTCCAAGGATGAAACTATCCAGCAGGCAGAGATATAGACCTGCAACTAGAAACCTTATAAAGGCTTTTGCTAAGTGTGGAGATATTCACCAGGCTCCTGGGGCAATCCAACAATGAACTTCACAAGCTAGCTGCCTAGAGATCCTCCCCCCAGAAAAAATGGGCCAATCACTGAGGGGAAAAAGAACATCTGATCCCAGTGAACAAGCATTTAATAAGTCAGGGGGAGGGAGAAAACGACTTCAGTGTCTCTCACAGAAAAAAGGCTAGGAGCCTACAATTAAATCAGAAACAGAGCCATAAACTCTGAGATTGCAGTGCACACAGAAATGCCATAAATACCAGCTAGCTGCAATGCCAGGCAAAAATTCACTTTACAGCTTGGCTGGACAGAGGCACATTTAAGTCAGACTGTAAAGGGGTTTTTGCAGTCTCCTCTGGTCTGCAATAGTGCAGAGGTAAATTGAGGTAGAAGTTCAGCCACAGCTTGGAAGGCAGGGAGCCGCTTAGAAAAGGTGCCAGAAATTCAAAGCTAGGCTGCCTGAGGACTTGAAATGGTGCCTGCTGGCTACAGTACCTTGCTGGGTTTGGGGTGGGCTGGTGAGGTCCAAAGAGCCATGGGGAGTGTGCGGTGACCCCAACAGGGTTGACTAGGAGCCTAGGGAGAGAAGAGGGGTAGAAGATTATATTTAGTATGGGGGCAGAAGAAGGAGGCGGGGACAGACAGTCAGACTGAGCAATTAACTGGGAGGGATGGACAGAAGAGATTAGCTTAGCAGGGAGGGGTACTACTGAAAGTAGGGGGGAGCGGCAAGAAACAGCAGTAGAAATGAGAAAGGAAATCCCACACCAAGAGCAGAAAGCCAATAGACTTCAAAAATAAAAATCCTACCCCAAATTATTCCATAAACAGTTAATTGGTGAGCAGTCAGTCAGTACATCCTAAGAGTTTAAATCATTCCCGTATTAATCATAGAATCATCAGAAAAACACAGTTAATTACTAATTAATTACTAAATGCACAAAAGCAATAATAAGGATGTCACAGAGAAGCAGCCAAAAAACTCTCCGGCCATGTTAATGGTTGATGGATCCTCAACCCTTGACCCCAAGGTGATCGCAAACATCTTTAACATGGCTTTTTCAGGCTTTAGTGCTTTCCTACCCCATGACTTTATCGAAAACAGGGCCTACTCCCCCAAATACCTCAGCCCCTCAGTCTAACCATCCCCTCTTCTACTTCAGGGAAGTAAGGCTGAATGAAGCTCGCAGCTATATTACTGCAGCTATCTCCAAATCTAGATCTAGTAGCGACACCCTGGACCTTAAGCTTCTGTTGCTCACAGTCGATGAGGTAAGTCATCCTTTAACAAAAATCCTAAACCTCTCTCTCAGCTGTGGAAAATTCCCAGACCTATGGAAAGCAGCCACCGTGACACCCATCCATAAAAGTGGGGATAAGACGAATCACTCAAATTATCGCTCTATCTCCATACTGCCCCCACTCTCTAAGGCACTCGAGCGCATTGTGGCTGATCAACTTATCGACCACTTGGATAAATACAATATACCTTGCCCACAACAACACGGCTTCCGGAAAGGTCACAGCACCACCACAGCCCTTCTTGAGTTTACTGGAACTTTGCACAAATTCCTAGACAACGGCCTTTTCACAGGGGCCATTTTCATCGACTTCTCCAAGGCCTTCAATACAGTACACCATGGTCTATTAATTCACCAACTACTGAATGCTGGGCTATCACCTGACTCTTCTCTCTGGTTTAAAAACTACTTGGAAAACTGGTCGCAGACAGTAAAAATTGCGGACGCTCTTTCTGACACCCTGCCTGTTCGCTCGGGTGTCCCACAGGGATCCATACTGGGTCCCCTCCTTTTTAGCCTTTTCTTAAACTCTCTCCCTTACCATTGCTCTGACCAGATCATACTGTACACCGATGATGCTGTTGTATTCTCCACTCACAAAGATCCTGCAACTCTTCAACACAACCTTCAACTTGGTTTCAGTTCTGTAGAGACATGGTTTTTTAGTCATAAACAGGTCATCAATGAAAGAAAACCAAATATATGCTCTTCTGCAGCTCTCATAACCCACACAAGCTACACCACTTAGCTATCTCCACCACCCAGGGGAACACTCTAGATCAGGTGGGGTCCTTCAAATATTAGGGATACAGCTTGACCCTAATCTCTCCAATGGACTTCATGTAGATAATGTAGCTAGAGCTGCTAATACACGGCTTGGTCTCCTCTACAAACACAGACCACACCTCACGCCAGAAGCTTTGAAGGTTGCAGTCCTGAGCTCTGTGATCTCTGTAATAGACTATGGTCTTATCATTTATGGCTCGGTCACTACCACAACCCTTAGACGCATCTCAACTGCCTTAAATAAGGCATGTTGGCTCATCACTGGTGCTCACAATCTCACCCACACATGTGACCTGTACACTCAGACCGGCTGGCTCCAACTATCAAACCGCATAAAGTTTCTCACCTGATCCATGGTGAAAAAAAATCTACCTTGGCCTTGCACCTTCTGGGATCTCAACTCTGTTACAACACCAAATTAACAAATGGAGCCTTAGGAGATCCATGCTACAGCTACTAAATGTCCCCCACTGTCACACTTCACAGGGACAATGCTCTTTTGCTTATCGAGCACCACTCTGGTTCAATGGCCTCAGCCCTACCATCTCCTCTGCCCCAACAATTGGTATGTTTAAAACTAGGCTCCGGGACTATCTCACTACTCACTACCAACAGCTCCTGTGACTGCCCAACTTAACCTTGTTTCTCCATCCCTTCCTGCTCTAGTGGTCCCCCCTCCCCTTCTCACTGGATTCTACCCTCACATCTTGGTATACCCAATGCTGCACTTTTCACCTCTCCCACCCTTCCCACATTCCTTCTTCCCCCCCTCCTCTCTTCCCTCTCCCTATGACTCTGGCACTTCTTATCTATTGTCTATTTTCTCTGACAAATGCCGCTGGCTGCCCTGTTACAATGCTACCCTTGAACTGTATTAATCTGTACTCTGTTTGCAATGTCCACATTGTTGTAATGTCTGTCTTGATGTTCCCCATAATTTGTATTTCTCTGACGTGGAACCTTTGTAAAAGAGCCAATGCTCAAAGGTATTTGTAATCCTATACTTGATAAATAAAAAATAAATAAAATAAACATAGAAACATAGACTTTGACGGCAGATAAGGACCGCTAGGCCCATCTAGTCTGCCCATTTCCCTACCTACAGGATAGGCCGCAGATCCTAGTTAACCAACAGCCTATTTCTTCCTACCCCCCACAAGAATTGCCTTATGTCTATCCCATGCATTCTTGAATTCTCCCACAGTTTAGACCCACAACCTCCTCAGGAAGGCTGTTCCATGCATCCACTACCCTCTCTGTGAAATAATACTTCCTCACATTGCCCTGAACCGCCCTCCTTCTATCTTTAAATTGTGTCCCTTGTTTTGCAAGTCTCTTTTGTGAAGATACTACCTCTTGGACTTTATTGATTCCATGAGGTACTAAAAGTTTCTATCATGTCCCCCTCTCCTTCTTTCCTCAAGGGTATACATATTAAGCTCCTTTAGTCTCTCCTCATAGGCTTCTCTTGCAGACCTGCACCATTTAGTTGCCCTCCTCTGGACTGCCTCTGTCCTGTCTATGTCCTTGCAGAGATGGGGTCTCCAGAACTGGACACAGTACTCCAGATGGGGTCTCACCAACTGTCTGTACAGGGGATAACAACTTCCTGTTTTCTGCTGATGATGCCTCTCCCTATACATCCCAGTATACCCCCAGCCCTCCCTACTGCCTTCTCACATTGCTTGCTAACCTTAAGGTCATCTGATATGATTACCCCAGGTCCCTTTCCTTTTTTGTTGTTGTTACTTCCTCTCCACCCATTGTGTATTCTTCCCCTGGGTTCTTCTTTCCCAGGTGCATTATTTTGCACTTCTTTGCATTGAATCCTAGCTGCCATACTTCTGACCATTCCTCCAACCTTGCCAAGTCCCTTTTCATCCTTTTCACGCCTCCTTGTGTATCAACCCTGTTGCAGATCTTTGTGTCATCTGCAAAAGGCATACTTTTCCTTCCAGTCCCTCTGCAATGTCACTGAGTGAAGACATTAAAAGGACTGGACCCAATACTGAACCCTGCAGTACCCCACTAGTAACCCCCTTTCTTCAGAGTGGACTCCATTTACAATTACCTTCTGTGTCCTGTTGTCCAGCCAATGTTTTGCAGGCTACCACCCTGGGTCCCACTCCCAGGCTGGTTAACTTGACTATTAATCTTTGTGGGACTATGTCAAATGCCTTGCTAAAGTCTAGGTAGGCCATGTCCACAGCCCCTCCCTGGTCTACTACTTTGGTCACCCAGTCAAAGAAATCTATTAGATTTGTCTGACATGACCTTCCCGCTGTAGAACCCATGCTGCCTTGGGTCCTGTGCTCCACTGGCCTCTAGGTACTCGACTATTCTTTCCTTCAGAAGTGACTCCATCACTTTCCCTACCACAGAGTCAGACTGACAGGTCTGTAGTTTCCTGCCTCTGTCTTGGACCCACTTTTGTGAAGAGGAATCACATCCATTCCTCCAGTCCTCGGTACCACACATCCTCCCATGATTTATTAAAAAGAGTAGCCAGTGGTTTCACTAGTTCCTCCATTAATTCTTTTAGAATTCTGGGTGAATTCCATCAGGACCCATTGCTTTGTCCACCTTCAGTTTTAGGAGTTCTTGCAGAACCTTTCTTCTGTGAAAGGACTGGGATTGACCCCCCATCAAGAGTGCTTCTGTTAATTGGATTAGGCACTTCCTCCTCTTTTGTGAATACTGAGCAGAAATATTCGTTCAGTATTCTGCTTTTCACTGTCCCCTCCTCCCCCCATCGTTCATTCTATTCAGCCTCACTATCCCTCCCTTTGTCTTTCTCGCTTGCTGATGTACCTATAAAGGTTTTCCCCTTCTTAACTGAGTTGGCTATCTTTTCCTCAGTTTGGGCCTTTGCTATTCTGACTTCCCCGCTTCCTTCTGCCTTAACTGATACAGCCTCTGTCCTGCTCCTTCTGTGTTTCCTTATACTTCCGAATGCTATCTTTTCTTCTGACTTTCACAGCCACTCTTTTGAGAACCATAGTGGCTTTTCTTTCATTTTGATTTGTTTATTTGCTTCACACAAAGGCTTGTTGCCTCTGTGATGGCAGTTTTGATAATTCCAATTGTTGCTCCACACTCCTTCTAGACTGTTTGCTAGCGCTTTCTGAGGCACTCTCCCATCTGCCAAGTCAGCCCTCCTAAGTCCAGTACCCTCACTTTTGTATGGCTTGACTCTGTAGCTGAATTTAATGTGAACCACACTGTTTGATGGTCACTTGTCCCCAGATGGCAACCCACTTCTAGATCTGAGATCCTCTCACTGTCCCTGTTTGAGAGTACGAGGTCTAAGATTGCTCCCTCATGAGTGGGTTCCGAAACTAGCTGTCTAATGCCTGCCACCTGTAGGGCATCAAGAATGGTCCTGCTATTGGATGTGGCTGCAGCAAATGTGCTCCAGTTAACATCTGGCATGTTCAGGTCTCCCATCAACAGTTTTTCCCCTTTCTCTGCCATTCTAAGAATGCCTTCTATCATATCCTTGTCCATTCCTTCCCCCTGACATGGGGATCTGTACACAACCCCTGTGCAGATTGTGGTGCCCTTTCCAGTCTCCAAGGTGACCACAGTGCCTCCTCTCCCTGTTTACTCTTTTGTTCAGTTGCTTTTATCCCTTCCTTTACATAGAGAGCTACACCTCCCCCTCTTCTCCCCTGCCTGTCTCTCCTGTAGGTTATGTACCCTGGTCTGTTAACATCCCAGTCATGGTTCTCTGTGTACCATGTTTCTGTGACTGCTACAATATCCAGGCATCCCTCTTCCATTAAGGCCATCAGCTCAGGGAGCTTGTTGCCCAGACTACGGGCATTAGTACTCATTACCCTCCATTTCCTGATGGCCTTACTCCCTTCCCCCCCTGTTCCTCCAAGCCATGGCACCAGGCAGGCACCTTACCTTCCTCCCCCCTTCCTCCCCCAGTTCTACCTTCCTAACAATGGAGTCCCCCACCAGGAGTTGTTTCCTTCCCCTGCAGGGTCCCCTGCCACCCTCCTGTGGGTCTCCTTTGTGGAGGTTCGCAGCATCCTCCTTGGTCTCCACTGTGGGTGCCTCCATGGAGGAACCACACTTTGCCAGAATGGCATAGGAATTGTGGAAAGGTACAACGGGTACAATAAAAATACAGTAGCACTTAAATGAAATGATTTTTAAATTTGACTTCAGTGTCTCTCACAGAAAAAAGGCTAGGAGCATACAATTAAATCAGAAACAGTGCCACAAACTCCAAGATTGCAGTGCACACAGAAATGCCATAAATACCAGCTAGCTGCAATGCCAGGCACAAATTCAGTTTACAGCTTGGCTGGACAGAGGCACATTTAAGTCAGTCTGTAAAGGCATTTTTGTGGTCTCCTCTGGTCTGCAATAGTGCAGAGGTAAGTTGAGGTAGAAGTTCAGCCACAGCTTGGAAGGCAGGGAGCCACTTATAAAAGGTGCAGATATTAAAAGCTAGGCTGCCTGAGGACTTGAAATGGGGCCTACTGGCTACAGTACCTTACTGGGTTTGAGGTGGGCTGGTGAGGTCCAAAGAGCCATGGGGATCACTGTGGTGACCCCAACAGGGGTGACTAGGAGCCTAGGGAGAGAAGAGAGGTAGAAGATTCTATTTAGTCATGAGACAGAAGAAGGAGGCGGGGACAGACAGTCAGACTGAGCAATTAACTGGGAGGGATGGACAGAAGAGATTAGCTTAGCAGGGAGAGGTACTACTGAAAGTGGGGGGAGCGGCAAGAAACAGCAGTAGAGATGAGAAAGGAAATCCCACACCAAAAGCAGAAAGCCAATAGACTTTAAAATTAAAAATCCTACCCCAAATTATTCCTTAAACAGTTAATTGGTGAGCAGTCAGCCAGTATATTCTAAGAGTTTAAATCATTCCCGTATTAATCATAGAATCATCAGAAAAATACAGTTAATTACTAATTAATTACTAAATGCACAAAAGCAATTTCAAGGATGTCACAGGGAAGCAGCCAAAAACCTCTCCGGCCATGTTAATGGTTGGTGGATCCTCAACCCTCGACCCCAAGGTGATCGCAAACATCTTTAACACGGCTTTTTCAGGCCTTAGTGCTGTTCTACCCCATGACTTTTTTTGAAAACAGGGCCTACTCCCCAAATACCTCAGCCCCTCAGTCTAACCATCCCCTGTTCTACTTCAGGGAAGTAAGGCTGAATGAAGCTCTCCGCTATATTACTGCAGCTATCTCCAAATCTTGATCTAGTAGTGACACCCTGGAACTTAAGCTTCTGTTGCTCACCCTCGATGAGGTAATTCATCCATTAACAAAAATCCTAAACCTCTCTCTCAGCTGTGGAAAATTCCTGGACCTATGGAAAGCAGCCACTGTGACACCCATCCATAAAAGTGGGGATAAGATGAATCACTCAAATTATCGCCCCATCTCCATACTGCCCCCAGCCTCTAGGCACTCGAGCACATCGTGGCTGATCAATTTACCGACCACTTGGATAAATACAATATACCTTGCCAACAACAACAACACGGCTTCTGGAAAGGTCACAGCACCACCACCACAGCCCTTCTTGAGTTCACTGGAGCTTTGCACAAATCCCTTGACAACGGCCTTTTCACAGGGGCCATTTTCATGGATTTCTCCAAGGCCTTTGCTATAGTACACCATGGTCTACTAATTCACCAACTACTGAATGCTGGGCTATCACCTGACTCTTCTCTCTGGTTTAAAAGCAACTTAGAAAACCGGTCGCAGACAGTAAAAATTGCGGACGCTCTTTCTGACACCCTGCCTGTTTGCTCGGGTGTCCCACAGGGATCCATACTGGGCCCCCTCCTTTTTAGCCTTTTCTTAAACTCTCTCCCTTACCACTTCTCTGAGCAGATCATACTGTATGCTGATGATGCTGTTGTATTCTCCACTCACAAAGATCCTGCAACTCTTCAACACAACCTTCAACTTGATTTCAGTTCTGTAGAGACATGGTTTCTTAATCATAAACTGGTCCTCAATGACAAGAAAACCAAATCTATGCTCTTCTGTAGCTCTCATAACCCACACAAGCTACACCACTTGGCTATCTCCACCACCCAGGGGAACACTCTAGATCACGTGGGGTCCTTCAAATACTTAGGGATACAGCTTGACCCTAATCTCTCCAATGGACTTCATGTAGATAATGTAGCTAGAGCTGCTAATACCCGGCTTGGTCTCCTCTACAAACACAGACCACACCTCACGCCAGAAGCTTTGAAGGTTGCAGTCCTGAGCTCTGTGATCTCTATAATAGACTATGGTCTCATCATGCATGGCTCAGCCACAACCACAACCCTTAGATGCCTCTCAACTGCCTTAAATAAGGCATGTTGGCTCATCACTGGTGCTCACAATCTCACCCACACATGTGACCTGTACACTCAGACCGGCTGGCTCCAACTATCAAACCGCATAAAGTTTCTCACCTGATCCATGGTGAAAATAATCTACCTTGGCCTTGCACCTTCTGGGATCTCAACTCTGTTACGACACTGAATTAACAAATGGTGCCTTAGGAGATCCATGCTACAACTACTGAAAGTCCCCCACTGTCACACTTCACGGGGACAATGCTCTTTTGCTTATCGAGCACCACTCTGGTTCAATGGCCTCAGCCCCACCACCTCCTCTGCCCCAACAATTGGTATGTTTAAAACTATGTTCCGGTACTATCCCACTACCCACAGCTCCTGTGACTGCCCAACTTAACTTTGTTTCTCCACTTCCCTTCCTGCTCTAGTGCCCCCCCCCACCGGATTCTACCCTCACATCTTGGTATACCCAATGCTGCACTTTTCACCCTCTCCCCGCCCTTCCTACATTCCTTCTCCCCCTCTCCTCTCTTCCCTCTCCCTATGACTCTGGCACTTATCTGTTGTCTATTTTCTCTGACAAATGCTGCTGGCTGCCCTGTTACAATGCTACCCTTGAATTGTATTAATCTGTACTCTGTTTGCAATGTCCACATTGTTGTAATGTCTGTCTTGATGTTCCCCATAATTTGTATTTCTCTGACATGGAACCTTTGTAAAAGAGCCAAGGCTCAAAGGTATTTGTAATCCTAGATTTGATAAATAAAAAATAAATAAAATAAAAATACAGTAGCACTTAAATGAAATTATTTTTAAATTTGTCTTCAGTGTCTCTCACAGAAAAAAGGCTAGGAGCATACAATTAAATCAGAAACAGCGCCACAAACTCTAAGAATACAGTGCACACAGAAATGCCATAAATACCAGCTAGCTGCAATGCCAGGCACAAATTCAGTTTACAGCTTGGCTGGACAGAGGCACATTTAAGTCAGTCTGTAAAGGGGTCTTTCTGGTCTCCTCTGGTCAGCAACAGCGCAGAGGTCAGTTGAGGTAGAAGTTCAGCCACAGCCTGGAAAGCAGGGAGCCGCTTAGAAAAGGTGCCAGAAATTGAAAGCTAGGCTGCCTGAGGACTTGAAATGGAGCCTGCTGGCAACAGTATCTTGCTGGGTTTGAGATGGGTTGATGAGGTTTAAAGAGCCATGGGGAGCGCTGCGGTAACCCCAACAGGGGTGACTAGGAGCCTAGGGAGAGAAGAGGGGTAGAAGTTTATATTTAGTCAGGGGAGAGAAGAAGGAGGTGGGGACAGACAGTCAGACTGAGCAATTAACTGGGAGGGATGGACAGAAGAGATTACATTGGATATGGGCAAGAAAGGAGTGGAATCTGGCACAAGAGTGCTGGACTTCAGGAGGGCTGACTTTGGGAGGATGGGGAAGTGGTAAAAGGATACCTGACCAGAATTCAATATAGTATGGACACTAACCAGAGGTAGGAGCTCATAAAGCTGGGGATAGTGGAGGCAACCAAAACCTGCTGAAAGGCCCAGAGCAAAAAGGCTAGGACTAAGAAACCAAGCTGGTTGAGCAAGGAGTTCATGGAAAAGGTAAGGAGGAAAAGAGCTGCCTTTTGGGAAGTACAAGAAAACAGGAAGGGGGAGGACAGGGAGGAGTACTTGACGGAATCGAAGGAGGTGACAACGGCAGTAAAGGGAGCCAAGGCATCTACGGAACTCAGGCAGGCACAAGGCATTAAGAAGAGGGCGAAGGACTTCTTTAGGTATGTCAGGGAGAAAAGGAGCTGTAAGGACCACATAGTAAGGATTAGGAAGGAGGGGGGGTTGGGTGGAAGCAGGGTGTGATAAGACAGAAGCACTAAATGGGTACTTCTGCTCAGTATTTACTAAAGAAAAGGGGCGGTGACACCCAAGGGGGGAGAAGCAGCAGAAACAGGGAAGAGGGGTTGACATATGGGGAAATCATGGAGGGCAGAGTTCAGGAGGGTTTGAAGGCACTGAGTGTGGATAAGGCACCAGGCCCAGATGGCATCCACCCCAGAGTACTGAAGGAGCTGGCAGAGGTCCTTGCAGGACCTTTGGCAGTCCTATTTAATGCCTCACTACATTCGGGGTGTGTACTGCAGGACTGGAGGATGGCTCATGTGGTGCCCCTCCACAAGAGTGGTCCCAAGGATGAACCAAGAAACTACAGATCAGTGAGCCTCACATCCATCGTGGGTAAGCTAATGGACACTGTCCTGAAGACAGGCTGGTGACCCTCCAAGAGGCCAAAGAACTACAGGACAACAGACATAATGGCTTCATATGGGACACATACAGCTAAACCAACCTGGTGGAGTTCTATGACTGGGAAACTAGGCAACTGGACAGGGACCATGCAGTGTATGTCCTGTATCTGGACTTCAGTAAGGCATTCGACTCGGTGCCGCATGGAAGGCTGGGAAGTACATTAGTAGGCACAGGGGCAGGTGCAAAGCTGGTGAGATGGGTAGGGAACTGGCTTCAGGCAAGGTAACAGAGGGTGATGGTGGTTGGGGAACTCTCACACCCAAGGGTAGTGACAAGTGATGTTCCGCAGGGCTCGGTGCTGGGACCAGTGTTGTTTGGGATATTCATTGCAGACATATCATTGGACATCAAGAGCAAGATCAGTCTGTTTGCTGATGATACCAAGGTAGGAGCAGTGGTGGATGACCTAGGGGGATGGCAGGGGTTGCAAGATGATCTGGAAAAGCTTGAAACCTGGTCAGACACCTGGCAACTGGGGTTTAATGCCAAAAAGTGCAAGGTGTTGCATTTTGGGATCAAGAAGCCAAGGAGGAGTTACCAGCTGGGGGGAGTGCAGCTAGCCCAGACAGAGGAGAAGGATATGGGGGTGCTCATTACAGGGTCAATGAACAACTCGGCACAATGTAGGAAGGCAGCTGCAAAGGCCAACAAAATGCTGGGTTGTATTGCAAGGGATATATCCTCAAGAAGGGAGAGGTGATTCTGCTACTGTAGGTCATTATTTAGACCACACCTAGAGTACTGCGTGCAGTACTGGTGCCTGTATCTGAAGAGGGACATTAAGTTACTGGAGGGGATGCAGCGTAGGGTGACAAAGATGATCAAGGGGCTGGGGGACTTATCATACGAGAGGAGGCTGAGAGAGTTGAACATGTACTCGCTGGAGGAGAGGAGAGGAGGGACAGGTGGGACATGATTGAAACCTTTAAGTACATGAAAGGAATAAACAAGACAGGAACAGTGGGGCTGTTCAAAGTAAGGGAGGGGAGGGACACCAGGGGCCATGATAAGAGACTGGAGGGAGATGAGGAGACACTTTTTTGCAGAGGATGGTGGCTGGGTGGAATGCTTTACCTGCAGAAGTGGTATCCAGTAGAACAGTGGACTGCTTCAAAAGGGGATGGGACAGGATAAGGAGGAAGGTCAATGAAGGGGAAGGGTGGAGGGAAGGGGCAGCTGCAGAATAAGGGGTGCTAGCTGCACATTCGAGCAGACTCGATAGACCTCTAAGGCTTTATCTGCTGGCAAATTTCATATGTTCATATTTGTTTAGCAGGAAGGGGTACTACTGAAAGTGAGGGGGGCAATAATCAGCAGTACAGATGAGAAAGCAAATCCCACACTGAGATCAGAAAGCCAGTAGACCTTAAAATTAAAAATCCTACCCTAAATTATTCCTTAAACAGTTAATTGGTGAGCAGTCAGCCAGTACATTCTAAGAGTTTAAATCATTCCCTTATCAATCATAGAATCATCAGAAAAGTACAGTTAATTACTAAATGCACAAAAGAAAAATACAGTAGCACTTAAATGAAATGATTTTTAAACTTGACTTCAGCATCTCTCAAAGAAAAAAAATCTAGGAGCATACAATTAAATCAGAAATTGCGCCATAAACTCCGAGATTGCAGTACACGCAGAACTGCCATAAATACCAGCCAGCTGCAATGCCAGGCACAAATTCAGTTTACAGCTTGGCTGGTCAAAGGTACATATAAGTCAGTCTGTAAAGGGTTTTTGTGGTCTCCTCTGGTCTGCAATAGTGCAGAGGTAAGCCGAGGTAGAAGTTCAGCCACATCTAGAACGGCAGGGAGCCGCTTATAAAAGGTGCCAGAAATTCAAAGCTACGCTGCCTGAGGACTTGAAATGGAGTCTGCTGGCTACAGTACCTTGCTGGGATCGAGGTGGGCTGGTGAGGTCCAAAAAGCCATGAGGAGGACTGCAGTGACCCCAACAGGGGTGACTAGTAGCCTAGGGAGGGAAGAGAGGTAGAAGATTATATTTAGTCAGCGGACGGAAGAACGAGGTGGGGACAGACAGTCAGACTGAACAATTACCTGGGAGGGATGGATAGAAGAGATTAGCTTAGCAGGGAGGGGTACTACTGAAAGTAGGGGGAACGGCAAGAAACAGCAGTAGAAATGAGAAAGGAAATCCCACACCAAGAGCAGAAAGCCAGTAGACTTTAAAAATAAAAATCCTACGCTAAATTATTCTTTAAACAGTTAATTAGTGAGCAGTCAGCCAGTACATTCTAAGAGTTTAAATCATTCCCTTATCAATAATAAAATCATCAGAAAAATACAGTTAATTACTTAATGCACAAACGAAAAATACAGTAGCACTTAAATGAACTAATTTTTAAATTTGACTTCAGTGTCTCTCACAGAAAAAAGGCTAGGAGTGTACAATTAAATCAGAAACAGTGCCATAAACTCCAAGATTGCAGTGCACACAGAAATGCCATATATACCAGCTAGCTGCAATGCCAGGCACAAATTCAGTTTACAGCTTGGCTGGACACAGGCATATTTAAGTCAGTCTGTAAAGAGCATTATGTGGTCTCCTCTGGTCTGCAATAGTGCAAAGGTAAGTTGAGGTAGAAGTTAAGCCACAGCTTGGAAGGCAGGGAGCCACTTATGAAAGGTGCCAGAAATTAAAAGCTAGGATGTCTGAGGACTTGAAATAGAGCCTGCTGGCTACAGTACCTTGCTGGGTTCGAGGTGGGCTGGTGCGGTCCAAAGAGCCATGAGGAGGACTGCGATCACCACAACAGGGGCAGCTAGGAGCCTAGGGAGAGAAGAGGGGTAGAAGACTATATTTAGTCAGGGGACAGAAGAAGGAGGCGGGGACAGACAGTCAGACTAAGCAATTAACTGAGAGGGAAGGGCAGAAGAGATTAGTTTAGCAGGGTGGGGCACTACTGAAACTAGGGGGAGGGACAAGAATCAGCAGCACAGATGAGAAAGGAAATCCCACACCAAGAGCACAAAGCCAGTGACCTTTAAAAATATAAATCCTACCCTAAATTATTCCTTAAACAGTTAATTGGTGAGCAGTCAGCCAGTACATTCTGAGTTTATATCGTCCCTTATCAATCATAGAATCATCAGAAAAATACAGTTAATTACTTAATGCACTTAGGAAAAATACAGTAGCACTTAAATGAAATGATCTTTAAATTTGACTTCAGTGTCTCTCACAGAAAAGAGGCTAGGAGCGTGCAATTAAATCAGAAACAGCGCCATAAACTCAGAGATTGCAGTACACACAGAAATGCCATAAATACCAGCTAGCTGCAATGCCAGATACAAATTCAGTTTACAGCTTGGCTGAACAGAGCCACATTTAAGTCAGTCTGTAAAGGGGCTTTTGTGGTCTCCTCTGGTCTGCAATAGTGCAGAGGTAAGTTGAGGTAGAAGTTCAGCCACAGCTTGGAAGGCAGGGAGCCACTTATAAAAGGTGCAGATATTAAAAGCTAGGCTGCCTGAGGACTTGAAATGGAGCCTACTGGCTACAGTACCTTGCTGGGTTCAAGGTGGGCTGGTGAGGTGCCATGAGCCATGGGGAGTGCCACGGTGACCCCAACAGGGGTGACTAGGAGGCTAGAGTGACAAGAGGGGTAGAACATTATATTTAGTCAGCAGACAGAAGAAGAAGGTGGGGACAGACAGTCAGACTGAGCAATTACCTTGGTGGGATGGACGAAAGAGATTAGTTTAGCAGGAAGGGGTACTACTGAAACTAGGGGAAGGGGCAAGAATCAGCAGTACAAATGAGAGAGGAAATCCCACACCAAGAGAAGAAAACCAGCAGACTTTAATAATAAAAATCCTACCCCAAATTATTCTTTAAACATTTAATTGGTGAGCAGTCAGCCAGTACATTCTTAGAGTTTAATCATTCCCTTATCAATCACGGAATCATCAGAAAAACACAGTTGATTACTTAATGCACAAAAGAAAACTACAGTAGCACTTAAATGAAATGATTTTTAAATTCGATTTCAGTATCTCTCACAGAAAAGAGGCTAGGAGCATACAATTAAATCAGAAACAGAGCCATAAACTCTGAGATTGGAGTACACACAGAAATGCCATAAATACCCGTTAACTGCAATGCCAGGCACAAACTCAGTTTACAGCTTGGCTGGAAAGAGACACATTTAAGTCAGTCTGTAAGAAAAAATTACTCACCTTAGTAATTGCTTTTCTTCTCATGGAGTCTTGCTATATTATAACAATAGCAGTCAGCCACTGCAGCTGAACTGCCCCGGAGAGGAAGGAGTTAACTCCAGAAGATCTGGAGTTCTACAGCGCGAGGGCGCTGTGCCTAAAGTTTCATCTGGCAGTTTCAAATGAAACTGCTGATCTTTACTGAAGCCAACAACAAAGGACGGAAAAAAAGTCTGTGTGAAAAACTACACTAGCTCTATGGCTACCTACTAGTAGTAATAACAACAATATAAACAACAAAGAAACACCCAGAATCATAATAACAAAGATTGATGGTATTATGGTTCGTTTTACCACCCTTGACAAGCACATATGAACCCCCTTCCCCAAGACTCAAGTCCAAGAAGGGCAATAAAAATAACCTAAATAAACATCTAGATCCCCTAACCCAAAGGAAAACAGGGTTAGGGAAAACTAAAATGGCATGACACAGTGCTTGCACCAATTTGCCACCTCTACCCAAGTAGGAGTTCTGAGAGGGGCAGGAGGGAGGTGGTTATAATATAGCAAGACTCCATGAGAAGAAAAGCAATTACTAAGGTGAGTAATTTTTCTTCAAACACCATGAAGTCTTGCTATTATAACAATAAGAATACACAGCAGTACCTCCATGGAGGAGGGTCAGAACCTACTTAGGAAATAGGCTCTGAAGCACAGCTGTGCCAAACCGAGCATCTCTCCTGGACTGGACATCCAGGGAATAATGCTTGGTAAAGGTGTGAACTGTCTTCCAGGTAGCAGCTTGACAAATCTCCAGAATAGGAATGTCTCTAGCAGCCGCTAGAGACGCAGCTGTACCCCTGGTGGAGTGGGCCCTCAATCCTGAGGGGGGTACTCTACCCAGTTTCTGATAACAAAATTGGATACAAGAGACAATCCACCTTGCAATCGTTCTCTTAGTGGCAGGTTTCCCTTTGCCAACCTCGCCATGGGTAAGAAACAGTTGGAGGGATTCGAACCTATGACCTCTGGTGCGCTCTAGATAGTAACTTAATGCCCTTTTGACATCCAAGCTGTGCAGTCTCCTCTCACCTAAGGAAGAATGCTCAGTGAAAATACTGGGAGGAGATAGATTGATTCAGGTGGAAATCAGAAACCACCTTGGCAAAAACTTTCTATTAGTCCTAAGGACTACCTTATCTCTGTGGAAAGAGATAAAATCTTCTTCCACTACAGGGCCTGTAACTCACTTATGCGTCCTGGCAGAGGTGATAGCTACTAGAAAAAGGTTTTCCAAGTTAAATACTTGAGTTCTGCTGAAGACAGAGGCTCAAAGGGGGTTGCATTAACTGAGCAATGCAAATATTCAGGTCCCAGGCGGGAGCTGGTTCCCGAAAGGGAGGTAGTGTGAAGTAACCCTTTAAAAACTTGGAGAACACAGGGTGAGAAGAAGGGAGGCAGGCTTCCTGCTGACACAAAAGCAGAGACAGCTGCCAGATGAACCTTCAGGGTAGCTGGTCTAAGGCCTAAGGAATTCAGATGGACCAAATAGTCCAAAGAATGGGAAGATCAGCAGATTCTGGGGTAATCTGCCTCTCAGAGCACCAGATGGAAAACCTCTTCCACTTAGAATTATAAGTGGCCTAGTGGAAGGCTTCCTTGAAGCCTTTAAAATATCCATAACACCTTGAGAAAGGTGTAATCGGCAATTCTAGCTCCTCAAGAGCCAAGCCTTGAGGTGGAGGGACTTGAGGTCCGGATACCACTCTCCCCTGTGCACAGGCCAGTAAGTCGTGAGAACTCTGGGCAGGCTCAGGGCAGGGTGGACTGCCAGGGACAGGAGCAGAGGGTACCAGGGCTGTCTGGCCCAATCTGGGGCAATCAGAATCACTCTGCAAGGTTGAGATCTGATTTTCACTAGTACCCTGAAAAGGAGAGGAAAGGGGAAGGCATACAGGAACTTCCTTTCCAGTCCAACAGAAAGGCATCCAGAGGACTGAGCCCAGTAGGAGGCCTGCAGCAAAAAGGAAGTTGGTGGTTGTCTGGGCGCTGAAAGATCTATCTGAGGAGTGCCCCAACTGGCAAACAGACCCCAGTACTTGTGGATTCAGAGCCCATCCGTGATGGCCCTGAGAAATTCTGCTGAGGCGTCCGGCCAGCACATTGTCCTTCCCTGGGAGATGAACCGCTATCAGGAGGTGTTCAGGGAATAAGCCAGAGACCACAACTTCATTGCTTGGTGCACAAGGCTGAAGACCGAGTGCCCCTTGCTTGTTGATGTACCACATTGTGGTGGTATTGTCTGTCCTGACTTGAACCACTTTGTTCTGGACAGAATCTGAAAAGACCGAAGAGCTAAAAGACAGCTCTGAGTTCCAGAAGATTGATGTGGAACAGAGATTCCTGAGGAGACCACACTCCCTGAGTGGTAGCTGAGGTGAGCCCCCACCTAACAGGGAGGCATCCGTGGTGAGGTGAGGGAGGGAGAAATGGAATGAAGGGAACCCTTGTTTCAGATTGCTTTGATCCTGCCACCAGTGTAAGGCCAGGATCAGGGTTTGAGTAACTGGGACCAATTTGGTAAGGGGTCCTTCCTCTGAGACCAATAGGCCCTCAAATGGAACTGAATGTCCCTCATCTGGAATCTTGCTCCCTGCACAACAGCTGTGAAGCAGCCATGTGCCGAGAAGTTGCAGAAAATGCCTTGCTGGTCGAGAGACCCCGAGGGTAAAGGAGGATGCCAGGGCGATGAGTCTGTCCCACCCTTTCCGAGGGAAGAAAGGCCCTGGCTAACCTTGTGTTCAATTCTGCGCCTATGAAAGTTAGGGGCCTGAACTGGTTCCAGAACTGACTTTGGTAAGTTTAGCAGAATCCCAGAGAGTGAGAAGCTGCTGGGTGACTTGCAGAGTGGGATTTCACCTGACCTGGAGACTGACCCACAATGAGCCAGTCGTCCAGGTAGGGAAACACAGCAACCCCTTGCCTTCTTAAATGAGCCACTACTACAGCGAGACATTTTGTGAATACCCTTGGCGCAGAGGTAAGGCCAAGGGCATTGCCCTGAACTGGTAGTGGCCTGAGGGCAGTTCGAACCTGAGGTACTTTCGTGGAAGGCCTGATCAGAACATGAAAATAGGCATCCTTGAGGTCCAGGGAAGCTAGCCAGTCCCCTGGTTTTAGGGAAGGCAATATCATTGCCAGAGTTAACATTTTGAACTTTGGTTTCAACAGATGCTTGTTCAAGTATCTTAAATCCAGAATGGGCGCATTCTCCTGTCTTTTGGGGTAAGAAAGTATCTTGAATAAAGCCCTTGCCCTGATGGCAAGGAGGAACCCTTTCCACTGCTTTGCAGACCAGAAGAGAAGAAATCTCTGCTTCCAAAGCAAGGGTTTCTGAAGGATTTGCAGTGGAAATGCCTGGCTCTCATCTTTGGAAAATATTTGAAGCTGAGAACCAGACCCGGCCTATTACCAGAACCCATCTGTCCAAGTTAGGGACAGCCAGCTCTGGCTGAAATAGGCCAACCTGCCCCCCACTGGTACAGGAGAATCGGCCCTGGGCACCCCATCAGGGTGCCTGCTTAGCAGCAGCCTTAGGCTGAGGGGAGGGAGACGGTCTACTTGCGCCACGTCTACCCCTGCCTCTGAAGAAACCCCTCTGCGAGACAGCAGAGGAGGCTTGAAATTGGTAAAAAGGCCTGGAAAAGGGTCTGCCCCTACCTCTGGGAGCATGCCTTTGTGGCATGGCATGCTTCTCCTTAGCCTGGGCACTTTTGTAGGTAGTTCTGTATTCATCCATCTTTTTCATATAATTTTCTGTTTGCTCCCCAAACAGAGAATTTCCCACTACAGGAAAATCCATAGCCTTTGACTGAGTATCTTGGGACAGATTAGTGCATCTGAGCCATGCCAACCTACGGAAAGCTACAGAAGTGGCCATGACCTGGAGGAAACATCATTAACATCAACAGCAGTATGGAATTGAACTTTAGAGGCTTCAATGCCATCAGCAGCCACCTGTTCCAACTCACTAGCCAGCTGGCCATGGGCCTGCTTGGCTAACTGCAATACTGTGTCCCACCTAGATTTCTGATATCTAGCCATAAGCCATATAATTTGCCTGCCTGAGTCCCAAAGAAGCTGCCATATACTGTTTCTTCGCCATGGCATCAATCTTCCTAGAATCCTTGTCAGGAGGATGTGAGGCCAGAGGAATATTAGCCTTTTCACAGGCTGCAGCTTGTACCACACCTACATGACTACACTGCTCAATAAGGAAGTCTGTATCCGAGCCTGACAAAGTATACCTTCTGTCCATTTTTTATCTACAGGAGGGACAGAATGAGGATTTTTAAAATCTTTGTTGTTTGCTTCCTAAATGACTTATGCAAAGGAATAGACAACCTCCTAGACTCTGGAATATCCATCATTTCCACATAATCAGGCTCCTCTTGCTCATCCACAGCCTCCTCTAAAGGAAGCTGGAGGGTTTCTGCAACCTTTGTAAAAAATAAAGAAAGAAGGGACTCAGACAGAATAGGGGAGATTCTAAAGGTCTGTCTGGAGAAATGCCGGTTCAATGGGAACGTCCAGACCCTCCCAGCCACACATATTGATCAAATTCCTCCTCCCCTCCTGTGGTTCATAAAAATCCTCAAATTCAAAATCCTGAACCACTGGGACTGAGCAGACCAACCTTTACCAACTGTTGGTGGTTCTACAGATCCCTGAGACAGTGACTGGACAATCTGAATGGCTTTAGCTATCTCTGCAGCAGTTGGAGACACAATTCTGGACTCCAAACCTCCTGATTTCTTTGTCTTTTACTTGGGACTGGTTCCTCTGAACCAGTCTTCCTTTTGCCGAGAGTCTCGCCCTGGTCAGAGGGCACTCCCTCTGGTCCAGTGGGTACTGAACCGGGCTGGCCATCCGGTCAGCAGACTTTGGCCTCTCGTTCCCTGGGCGGCCCAATCTCTTCTCCAGGGTGGCTGCAGGGAAATTTTTACACACCTGGCAGTCTGACAGGAGGTGGTCAGCCCCAGACAATAGACACAAGTGGTGTGTGGGCAGCCTTGGCAAAGGCGCCCCACAGACATCACAGTGTTGAAACCCAGTGGGCCGGTTTTTCTTTTGGGTTTCTCAGACATAATGCCAGCCTAACCAAAAACTTGCCCTTTTGATGGCAGTGCCGAGCCAAGACACCTTATGGTTCCTAACCGTGTCACGGTGTTTGAAAAACCGTAATAATTCCGTTTTTTAGAACCGATAAGAACCGGAACCGCACTCTAAAACCCACAGTACAGTTTTAAAAGGCAGAAAACCAAACAATCGGTTCAAAACCGAACCGATAATTAATTTTCCACACAGACTTGAATTTTGTACTTACGGTTACCAGATAGAGCTTTAGAACCGAAATGCGGTAAAAATAATGACTTTGCCGGTTCAAATGAACCAAAACTACTCTCTTGAACCGAGAATGAACCGACTGAAGGAGCTGATCTCCGGGCGACTGTTCAGTGAAGCGGCGTAAGAATCTGACAGTTTCATTTGAAACTGCCAGATAGAGCTTTGGGCACAGCGCCTCGCGGCTGTAGAACTCCAGATCTTCTGGAGTTAACTCCTTCTCTTCTCCGGCAGTTCAGCTGCAGTGGCTGACTGCTATTGTTATAATATAGCAAGACTTCATGGTGTTTGAAAGGGTTTTTGTGGTCTCCTCTGGTCTGCAATAGTACAGAGTAAGTTGAGGTACATGTTCAGCCAGCTGGAAGGCAGGAAGCCACTTAGAAAAGGTGCCAGAAATTGAAAGCTAGGCTGCCTGATGACTTAAAATGGAGCCTGCCCGCTACAGTACCTTGTAGGGTTTGAGGTGGCTGGTGAGGTCCAAGAGCTGTGAGGAGGGCTGTGATGACCCCAACAAAGGTGACTAGGAGACTAGAGAGAGCAGAGGGTTGAAGACTACAGTCGTGGCCAAAAATATTGCGCCCTTGCACTTTTCAAATAACTCACAATTTCCTCTAAACATAAGTTGAAATTAGCAACAGTACAGTATTTGATCTCTACACTTCTTTATTTCTCTGTTAATATTACAGAACCTTTGTTTTTGATTCAGAATTTAATATATCCTTTTAAATCAGAAAATGAAAAGAAATGGCATTGACAAAATTATTGACATCCTAGACCTAATATTTGGTAGCACAGCCTTTAGTCAAAATAACTGCAATCAACTGCTTTCTGCACTTCTCTACTGGCAGTTTGGCCCACTCTTCTCGTGCAAACTGCTCCAGTTCTCCCAGATTTGAAGGGTGCCTTCTCCCAACTGCTGTTTTCAGATCTCTCCACAGGTTTTCAATGGGATTTAGATCTGGACTCATTGCTGGCCACTTCAGAACAGTCCAGCGTCTTGTCTTGAACCATTCCTGGGTGCTTTTTGAAGTGTGTTTGGGGTCATTGTCTTGCTGGAAGACCCATGACCTTCGACGGAGACCCAGCTTTCTGACACTGGGTTCAACATTGCACTCCAAAATGGCCTGATAATCTCCAGATTTCATGATGCCATGCACAGTTCAAGGCACCCAGTGCCAGAAGGCAACACAGTAACCCCAAACATCACTGAATCTCCTCCATGTTTGACTGTAGGGAAGGTGTTCTTTTCTTTGAAGGCTTCATTTAATTTTCTGTAAATATAGAGATAATGTGCTTTACCAACAAGTTCTAATTTGGTCTCATCTGCCCACAGGACATTCTCTCAGAAGGATTTTGGCTTGTTCAGGTGTGTTTGGCAAACCCCAGTCGGGCTTTCATATGTCTCTCTCTCTCAGCAGTGGGGTCCTCCTGGGCCTCCTATAACCCCTTTCATTGAGTTGATGATGGATGGTGTGAGTTGAAACTGTTGTACCTTGTGTCTGAAGGTCAGCTTGAATCTGTTTGGCAGTTGATCAAGGTGCTTTCTACACCATTCGAACAATCCTGCACTGCAATCTTCGATCAAGTTTTCTCTTGCGGCCACATCCAGGGAGGTTGGCTACAGTGCCATGGGCCTTAAACATCCTGATAACATTACGTACAGTGGAAACAGGAACATCAAGGTCTCTGGAGATTGATTTTTAGCCTTGAGATTGTCTATGCTTGGCTACAATTTTCTGCCTGACCTCCTCAGACAATTCTCTGGCTGTCTTTCTTTTCTCCATGCTCATTGCGGTACACACAGTGACACAAAACAGGAGAATGAGTCCTTTTATCTATTCAAACTGGTTGAATGAGTGATTTTTATATTGCAGACACCTGCAACTCATCACAGGTGAGTTCAATTCCAAAGTGAAGGAGAATCACCTGCTTGAAATCTAATTATTTCTAACTACTTCTAAAAGGTGCCAACAATTTTGTCCGGACCATTTAGGGATTTCTGTGGAATAAGCAAAGACTTAGTAAATGTTTCTGCTTTTGTCTTTTATTCCACTGCAAACCAAAGAAATACATATGTGGATACCAAAATAGTTTTTCATTTCAACAATTTTCTCAAAGGAATGGTGCATTATTAGAAAAACTGCAAGGCGCTAATATTTTGGCCACGACTGTATATTCAGGCAGGGGACAGAAGAAGGAGGCAGGGACAGACAGTCAGACTGAGCAAATAACTGGGAGGGATGGACAGAAGAGATTACCTTAGCAGGGAGGGGTACTACTGAAAGTATGGAGGAGGGGCAAGAATCAGAAATACAGATGAGAAAGGAAATCCCATACCAAGAGCAAAATGCCAGTAGACTTTAAAAATAAAAATCCTACTCTAAATTATTTCTAAAACAGTTAATTGGTGAGCAGTCAGCCAGTATATTCTAAGAGTTTAAATAATTCCCTTATTAGTCATAGAATCATCAGAAAAATGCAGTTAATTAGTAAATGCAGAAAAGGAAAATACAATAGTGCTTACATGAAATGATTTTTAAATTTGACTTCAGTGTCTTTCACAGAAAAAAGGCTAGGCACATACAATTAAATCAGAAACAGCACCATAAATTCTGAGATTGCAGTACACACAGAACTGCCATAAATACCAGCTGGCTGCAATGCAGGCACAAATTCAGTTTACAGCTTGGTTGGACAGAGACACATTTAAGTCAGTCGGTAAAGGTGCTTTTGTGGTCTCCTCCGGTCTGCAATAGTGCAGAGGTAAGCTGAGGTAGAAGTTCAGCCACAGCTTGGAAGGCAGGGCAGCTTATAAAGGTGCCAGAAATTAAAAGCTAGGCTGCATGGGACTTGAAATGGAGCTTGCTGGCTACAGTACCTTCCTGGGTTCAAGGTGGGCTGGTGAGGTCCAAAGAGCCATAGGAATGCCACCGTGACCCAAACAGGGGTGACTAGGAGCCTAGGGAGAGAAGAGGGATAGAGGATTATATTTAGTCAGGGGACAGAAGGAGGCAGGGACAGACAGTCAGACTGAGCAATTACCTGGGAGGGATGGACAGAAGAGATTAGTTCAACAGGGAAGGGTACTACTGAAAGTAGGTGGGAGGGACAAGAATCAGCAGTACAGATGAGAAAGGAAATCCCACACCAATAGCAGAAAGCCAGTAGACTTTAAAAATTAAAATCCTATCCTAAATTATTCTTTAAACAGTTAAATGGTGAAGTCTACCAGTACATTTTAGAGTTTGAATCATTCCTCATCAATCATAGAATCATCAGAAAAATACAGTTGATTACTTAATGCACAAATGAAAAATACAGTAGTACTTAAATGAAATGATTTTTAAATTTGACTTCTGTATCTCTCACAGAAGACAGGCTAGGAGCGTACAATTAAATCAGAAACAGCACCATAAACTCTGAGATTGCAGTGCACACAGAAATGCCATAAATACCAGCTAGCTGCAATGCCAGGCACAAATTCAGTTTACAGCTCAGCTGGACAGAGACACATTTAAGTCAGTCTGTAAAGGATTTTTTGTGGTCTCCGCTGGTCTGCAATAGTGCAGAGGTAAGCTGAGGTAGAAGTTCAGCCACAGCTTGGAAGGCAGGGAGCCACTTAGAAAAGGAGCCAGAAATTCAAAGCTAGGCTGCATGAGGACTTGAAATGGTGTCTGGTGGCTACAGTACCTTGCTGGGTTCAAGGTGGGCAGGTGAGGTCCAAAGAGCCATGGGAAGCCCTGCCGTGACCCAAACAGGGAGACTAGGAGCCTAGGAGAGAAGAGGGTAGAAGATTATATTTAGTCAGGGACAGAAGGAGGCAGGGACAGACAGTCAAACTGAGCAATTAACTGGGAGGGATGGACAGAAGAGATTACTTTAGCAGGGAGGGGTATTACTGAAAGTAGGGAGGCAAGAATCAGCAGTACAGATGAGAAAGAAATCCCACACCAATAGCAGAAGGCCAGTAAACCTTAAAGATAAAAATCCTACCCTAAATTATTCCTTAAACAGTTAATTGGTGAGAAGTCAGCCAATACATTCTTAGAGTTTAAATCATTCCCTTATCAATCATAGAATCATCAGAAAAATACAGTTGATTACTTAATGCACAAATGAAAACTACAGTAGCACTTAAATGACATGATTCTTAAATTTGATTTCAGTGTCTCTCACAGAAAAGATGCTAGGAGTGTACAATTAAATCAGAAACAACTCCATAAACTCTGAGATTGGAGTGCACACAGAAATGCCATAAATACCAGCTAGCTGCCATGCCAGGCACAAATTCAGTTTACAGCTTGGCTGGACAGAGGAACATTTAAGTCAGACAAGGGGTTTTTGCAGTCTCCTCTGGTCTGCAATAGTGCAGAGGTAAATTGAGGTACAAGTTCAGCCACAGCGTGGACGGCAGGGAGCCACTTAGAAAAAGTGCCAGAAATTCAAAGCTAGGCTGCATGAGGACTTGAAATGGAGCCTGGTGGCTACAGCTCCTTGCTGGGTTCGAGGTGGGCTGGTGATATCCAAACATCTGTGAGGAGGGCTGCGGTGTCCCCAACAGGGGTGACAAGGAGCCTAGGAGAGAAGAGAGATTGAAGATTATATTTAGTCAGGGGACAGAAGAAGGGGGGGACAGACAGTCAAACTGAGCAATTACCTGGGAGGGATGGACAGAAGAGATTACCTTAGCAGGAGGGGTATTACTGAAAGTAGGGGAGGGCAAGAATCAGTGATACAGATGAGAAAGGAATCCCACACCAAGAGTAGAAAGCCAGTAGAGTTTAAAAATAAAAATACTACCCTAAACTATTCCTTAAACAGTTAATTGGTGAGCAGCCAGCCAGGACATTCTAAGGTTTAAATCATCCCTTATAAATCATAGAATCATCAGAAAAATACAGTTAATTACTAAATGCAGAAAAGGAAAATAGAGCAGTGCTTACATGAAATGAATTTTAAATTTGACTCAGGTGACTCTCACAAAAAAAGGCTAGGCGCATACAATTAAATCAGAAACAGCGCCATAAACTCCGAGATTGCAGTGCACACAGAAATGCCATAAATACCAGCTAGCTGCAATGCAAGGCACCAATTCAGTTTACAGCTTGCTGGACAGAGGCACATTTAAGTCAGACTGTAAAGGGTTTTTGTGGTCTCCTCTGGTCTGAATAGTGCAGAGGTAAGTTGAGGTAGAAGTTCAGCCACAGCTTGGAAGGCAGGGAGCAGCTTGGAAATGGTGCCAGAAATTCAAAGCTAGGCTGCATGAGGACTTTTAATGGAGCCTGCTGGCTACAGTACCTTGCTGGGTTCGAGGTGGGTTGGTGAGGTCCCACGAGCCATGGGAAGCACCACAGTGACCCCAACAGGGGTGACTAGGAGCCTAGGGAGAGAAGAGGGGTAGAAGATTATATTTAGTCAGGGGACAGAAAGTTAGACTGAGCAATTAACTGGGAGGGATGGACAGAAGAGAATAGTTTAGCAGGGAGGGTACTACTGGAAGTAGGGGAGGGCAAGATTCAGCAGTACAGATGGAAGGAAATCACACCAAGAGCAGAAAGCCAGTAGACTTTCAAAATAAAATCCTACCCTCAATTATTCCTTAAACAGTTAATTGGTGAGCAGTCAGCCAGTATATTCTAAGAGTTTAAATCATTCCTTATTAATCATAGACTCATCAGAAAATGCAGCAATTACTAAATGCAGAAAAGGAAAATACAGTACCGCTTAAATGAAATGATGTTTAAATTTGACTACAGTGTCTCTCATAGAAAAGAGGCTAGGCGCATACAATTAAATCAGAAACAGCACCATAAACGCTGAGATTGCAGTGTATACCATAATGCCATAAATACCAGCTAGCTGCAATGTCAGGCACACATTCAGTTTACAGCTTAGCTGGACAGAGGCACACTCTGGTCTGCAATAGTGCAGAGGTAAGTTGTGGTAGAAGTTCAGCCACATGTTGGAAGGCAGGGAGCCGCTTATAAAATGTGCCAGATATTCAAAGCTAGGCTGCCTGAGGACTTGGAATATAACATGCTGGATACAGTATCTTGCTGGGTTCAAAGTGGGCTGATGAGGTCCAAAGAGCTGTGGGGAGCACTGCGGTGACCCCAACAGGGGTGACTAGGAGCCTAGGGAGAGAAGAGGGATTGAAGATTATATTTAGTCAGGGGACAGAAGAAAGAGGCGGGACAGACAGTTAGACTGAGCAATGAAGTGGGAGGGATAGACAGAAGAGATTATTTTAGCAGGAGGGTACTACTGAAAGTGGGGAGGGCAAGAATCAGCAGTACAGATGAGAAAGATCACACCAAGAGCAGAAAGCCAGTAGACTTTAAAAATGAAAATCCTACCTAAATTATTCCTTAAACAGTTAATTAGTGAGCAGTCAACCAGTACATTCTAAGAGTTTAAATCATTCCCTTATTAATCATAGAATCATCAGAAAAATGCAATTAATTTCTAAATGCAGAAAAGGAAGATATAGTAGCACTTAAATGAAAGTATGTTTAAGTTTGACTTCAGTGTCTTTCACAGAAAAAGGGTAGGCGCATACAATTAAATCAGAAACAGCACCATAAACTCCGAGATTGCAGTGCACACAGAAATGCCATAAATACCAGCTAGCTGCAATGTCAGGCACAAATTCAGTTTACAGCTTGGCTGGACAGAGGCACATTTAAATCAGTCTGTAAAGGTTTTTTTGTGGTCTCCTCTGGTCTGTAATAGTGCAGAGGTGAGCTGAGGTAGAAGTTCAGCCACATCTTGGAAGGCAGGGAGCCGCTTATAAAAGGTACAGATATTCAAAGCTAGGCTGCCTGAGGACTTGAAATGGAACCTGCTGGCTACAGTATCTTGCTGGGTTCGAGGTGGGCTGGTGAGGTCCAAAGAGCCATGGGGAGCACTGCGGTGACCCCAACAGGGGCAACTAGGAGCCTAGGGAGAGAAGAGGGGTAGAAGATTATATTTAGTCAGGGGATAGAAGGAGGAGGCGGGGACAGACAGTCCAACTGAGCAATTACCTGGGAGGGATGGACAGAAGAGATTAGTTTAGCAGGAAGGGGTATTACTGAAAGTAGGGGAAGGGGCAAGAATCAGCAGTACAGATGAGAAAGGAAATCCCACACCAAGACCAGAAAGCCAGTAGACTTTAAAAATAAAAATCCTACCCTAAACTATTCCTTAAACAGTTAATTGGTGAACAGTCAGCCAGTACATTCTAAGAGTTTAAATCATTCCTTTATCAATCATAGAATCATCAGAAAATACAGTTAATTACTAAATGCACAAAGGAAAAATACAGTAGCACTTAAATGAAATTATTTTTTCGCAGAAAAAATACTAGGAGCATACAAATAAATCAGAAACAGCGCCATAAACTCTGAGATTGCAGTGCACACAGAAATGCCATAAATACCAGCTAGCTGCAATGCAAGGCACCAATTCAGTTTACAGCTTGGTTGGACAGAGGCACATTTAAGTCAGACTGTAAAGGGGCTTTTGTGGTCTCCTCTGGTCTGCAACAGTGCAGAGGTAAATTGAGGTAGAAGTTCAGCCACAGCTTGGAAGTCAGAGAGTCACTTAGAAAAGGTGCCAGAAATTAAAAGCTAGGCTGCTTGAGGACTTTTAATGGAGCCTGCTGGCTACAGTACCTTGCTGGGTTCGAGGTGGGCTGGTGAGGTCCCACGAGCCATAGGAAGCACCACAGTGACCCCAACAGGGGTGACTAGGAGCCTAGGGAGAGAAGAGGGATTGAAGATTATATTTAGTCAGGGGACAGAAAGTTAGACTGAGCAATTAACTGGGAGGGATGGACAGAAGAGAATAGTTTGGCAGGGAGGGGCACTACTGGAAGTAGGGGGAGGGGCAAGATTCAGCAGTACAGATGGAAAAGGAAATCCCACACCAAGAGCAGAAAGCCAGTAGACTTTCAAAATAAAATCCTACCCTCAATTATTCCTTAAACAGTTAATTGGTGAGCAGTCAGCCAGTACATTCTAAGAGTTTAAATCATTCCCTTATTAATCATAGAATCATCAGAAAAATGCAGCTAATTACTAAATGCAGAAAAGGAAAATACAGTAGCGCTTAAATGAAATGATGTTTAAATTTGACTACAGTGTCTCTCATAGAAAAGAAGCTAGGCGCATACAATTAAATCAGAAACAGCACCATAAATGCCGAGATTGCAGTGTATACCATAATGCCTTAAATACCAGCTAGCTGCAATGTCAGGCACACATTCAGTTTACAGCTTAGCTGGACAGAAGCACACTCTGGTCTGCAATAGTGCAGAGGTAAGTTATGGTAGAAGTTCAGCCACATGTTGGAAGGCAGGCAGCTGCTTATAAATTGTGCCAGATATTCAAAGCTAGGCTGCATGAGGACTTGGAATGTAACATGCTGGCTACAGTATCTTGCTGGGTTCAAGGTGGGCTGATGAGGTCCAAAGAGCAGTGGAAAGCACCTCGGTGACCCCAACAGGGGTGACTAGGAGCCTAGGGAGAGAAGAGGGATTGAAGATTATATTTAGTCAGGGGACAGAAGAAGGAGGCAGTGACAGAAAGTTAGACTGAACAATTAAGTGGGAGGGATAGACAGAAGAGATTATTTTAGCAGGGAGGGGTACTACTGAAAGTTGGGGAAGGGGCAAGAATCAGCAGTACAGATGAGAAAGGAAATCCCACACCAATAGCAGAAAGCCAGTAGACTTTAAAAATAAAAATCCTACCCAAAATTATTCCTTAAACAGTTAATTAGTGAGCAGTCAGCCAGTACATTCTAAGAGTTTAAATCATTCCCTTTTAATCATAAAATCATCAGAAAAATGCAGTTAATTTCTAAATGCAGAAAAGGAAAATACAGTAGCGATTAAATGAAATTATGTTTAAATTTGACTTCAGTGTCTCTCACAGAAAAGAGGCTAGGCGCATACAATTAAATCAGAAACAGCACCATAAACTCCGAGATTACAGTGTATACAGAAATGCCATAAATACCAGCTAGCTGCAATGTCAGGCACAAATTCAGTTTACAGCTTAGCTGGACAGAAGCACACTCTGGTCTGCAATAGTGCAGAGGTGTATTGCTGATTCTTGCCTCTCCCCCCCTGCTTTCAGTAGTACCCTTCCCTGCTAAACTAATCTCTTCTGTCCATCCCTCCCAGGTAATTGCTCAGTCTGACTGTCTGTCCCCACCTCCTTCTTCTGTCCCCCGACTAAATATAATCTTCTACCCCTCTTCTCTCCCTAGGCTCCTAGTCGCCCCTTTTGGGGTCACCGGGGTGCTCCCCACGGCTCTTTGGACCTTACAGTTAAATACTAAATGCACAAAAGAAATATAGTAGCACTTAAATTAAATGATTTTTAAATTTTACGTCAGTGTCTCTCACAGAAAAAAAGGCTTGGAGCATACAATTAAATCAGAAACAGTGCCATAAACTCTGAGATTGCAGTGCACAGAAGTGCCATAAATACCAGCTAGCCACAATGCCAGGCACAAATTTGGTTTACAGCTTGGGTGGACAGAGGCAGATTTAAGTCAGTCTGTAAAGAGTTTTTGTGGTCTCCTCTGGTCTGCAATAGTGCAGAGGTAAGTTGTGGTAGAAGTTCAGCCACATCTTAGAAGGCAGGGAGCCACTTAGAAAAGGTGCCAGAAATTCAAAGCTAGGCTGCCTGAGGACTTAAAATGGAACCTGCTGGCTACAGTACCTTGCTGGGTTTGAGGTGGGCTGGTGAGGTCCAAAGAGCAATGGGAAGCACCATGGTTACCCCAACAGGGGCGACTAGGAGCCTTGAAGAACTGTAATCAAAATATGGAAGAAGAGAGCAAATAGCAATTGCTAACCAAGTTGCTTGTGTGAAGAATGACTTGAATTTGTATAACACCCCATTCTTTGATTTATTTTCTTAACCATAGACTGAATCTGAGGTGAAAAGGTCAACCTGGGATCCAATAGTGTGACAAAATACTTAAATTGAGACACTTGTTCAAGCAGACTACCCCGAAAATCAGATATCCTCAGTTCCAAGGTGTCCCCAACATAAATTGTGTACGAAATAACATAAGTTTTGTTTTAGCTGAGTTCAAAACCATAACATTTAAAGTAAGCCAAGAACCAACAGTACCAAAATTCTTTTCTAGGGAACAAGAAAGTTCAGACACAGAATTTGACTGAGCACAGATTACAAGATCATCTGCATAAAGCAGTGATTCACTTAACTTACAAACTCCAGGAAGCTGATTAATAAAAATAGAAAATAACAGGGTCCCAATATGGACCCCTGAGGCATACCACAACTAATTGGCAAGACATCAGAAACCATAGAACCTACTTGAACAAATTGACACCTGTTGCTCAGATAATCACAGAACCAAGAAACAGCGACATCATAAAAACCCAGATCTTTCAATTTTGTGCAAGCCAAACCATGATCAATCAAATCTAAAGCCTTGGTTAGGTCCACGAACACCACTCCAGTCATCAAACCCACGCAGGACGGTGTTTGTGAACCCAACCAAGACCATGCCCATACCAAAATGCTTATGGAACCCATGTTGTTACCTTGACAACAAATCATGGGTAACCAAATAGGCATCAATTTGCTTAGCCACTAAACACTCAAGTAGTTTACTAAGGGGATTCAGCACTGATATTGGCCTATAATCATCCATGGAAGTAGCACAGCTCTTTTTTGGAATTGGAACCACCTTAGCTTTCTTCCAGGACATGGGAAAAACACCTGTAGCCAATGACATATTAAAAATATAACAAAGGGGATCTGTAATAAAGGGGATAGCCAGTTTTAAGAAGTGGGCATCCAACCCTTCCCCACAGTCAGTCCCTTTATTTGGGAGAGACTGTAGAAGATGAAAAACTTAATTTTATGTTACTTCCTTAAACAAAAACCTGGTTCCATCTACCAAAGGAACAGAGGAAAAGGATTTAGTATTACCAGCCTGAGGGAAAAAAGGTTTAAACTTAGAAAGATCTGAAAATTTAGAATTTAACAATTTAACAGTTTCGGGCAAGTCACCAATTTCTTTGTTGTCAACATTTAATTACTGGATGTCAGATTTTGATTTAGGAGAAAGTAAAGAATTTACGTTATTCCAAAACTTCTTCGGATCTGCCCAGCTATCATCAAAGCGATCCATGAAAAAAGCTTTTTTAGCATTTCTAACAGTCTGAGAGACTAAATTCCGAAGTCCATGGTAGAGATCCATTGAAACTCTACTGGGAGATAATTTAAATTTAGTCCAAGCACTATTCCGCTCCTTAATTAATTTCTTAATACTGGGATCAAACCATCCAGTAGGAGAACCTCTACATCAACTGGTCCACAAAGGGAAAAGGGATTCCTGAATGGGAAGAAGTTGGCTGCAAAAAAAATCTAGTGCTGTATCCACATCTGGAAAACATTCAAGAAATGACCAATCAATTAACCTCAAAGAATATAACAGAGAATAATATATCCTTTTAAATGATCTAGTCTGAAACACAGAAGGAGGGGGTTTAAGACAGCGAAAATCTTGGACCCAAAAGGTGGCCATGTGGTGGCTTACGGAATCTGCCAAGACACCAGAGGCCCCTACCCTCCCCACCCTATTAGTCAAAACCCAGTCCAACAGAGAATGATTCTGTAAGATGGAATTGAGATGGATAGGCACATTTATACACTGAGTCAGTCCATAAGAGAGAAGAAGAGATTTGAGCCCCATGGTGTCATTAGCCCTGCAATTCAAATTCATATCTCCAACATCAACAGAATCACCCTACTTTAAATAAACTTCACAAACATCCAAGAAATGTTTAAGCCCTTGAAGACCACATTTAGGGGGATTATACAAACAACCCACATTTAACTTTTTCTTTCCTCCAAGAACAAATTGCAAAACCGACCAATAAGTATCACAATCCAAATCCTCACTAGACCTTAAAAAATTAATTTCTAAATGTTCCGTATAATAAATCAAGAACCCACCACCCTTTTTTCGACCTTTACGGTCTACCCGCAATATGACACACATTATCGGGCACCCCGGCTTCAACCACATTTCTGATAAAGCAACAATATCAGGCAGATATAGAACAATAAGCTGTTTGATCGCAGCAATCTAAGGGATTAAACTACGAACACTCAAATGATAATTTTAAATCCATGACTTGATTTCAAACAATTATTCAAAGATGATGCTTGAGAAGAAGACATAGAATCCAAACAGCAAGGCCCTGGATTCAGTTCAACATCACCAGAAACTAACACCAGAAAGGTGGCTGAAACACAGTTGCCCAATTTAGAACAAAGTAACATGCCTCAGTGCAAACAAGTAAAGTAAGCCCTATTCCTACATTGTCTTATGGGCATAGGGCTACTCAACAACAATTGCAATGAATCAGTAACAGCAACATCAACAACTAAGCAATTTAAAAAGCAAAAATCACTTGTCTCATATGAGGCAATGTTCCCAGCACCAAACCTATATAATTCAATATGAACCACATATATCATCCCTCCAAAGAATATACACCCAAATAGGTAAACATTTAGCGTCCCACATTATTAACATAACATACTTATAACACCAACAGTATTACAATCAAACACTCCCTCTCCCCTACCTCCCTCGGACTCCCTGAGACTCCCCTGCACTTACTACACTTGCTGCACCTGCACCGCACAAACACCACCACGTTTGGCAAGTGAGATCTTTAAACACCTCAACCCCACAGACTGGGCTGCCACCACCAATTGGGGAAGGGGGTGCAGCTAGCAACAGGTAGAAGAAGCTAGTAAGTATCTAACAACAGGGCTATGAGCAGGGTGCAATTACTGAAGTGGTAGCAGCTGTACTAAATTAATCAACTCCAGCCTTGGAAGGACAGCACAAACACCCTGAACAGTACACTTTAGGTCCCTTTTTCAGCAGCACACAAGTAATCACGTTGTAAACAGCAGTTTAGCAGGGACTCAGACTAGCAGTGCTAAATAATAAAATCTCCATCACATTAAAATGTACCCAAATACTGTGACAAGTCATACACCAGCAGACTTAGTTAATTTCCAGAGTCAATAAGGGGTTTAGCAGCATCATACTCTAGCAACATGACACTCACACAGTCTCTGAATAAAACGAAACACAGTGCAGCGATAATAGTTACAGTTCCTGTAGTCTCTCCAAAGACCCACTGCAAACTCAGATCTTCCAGGAATACAGTAGCCTTCCAGGTGGAAATGTGGAATATAGGGCTCTTCCTTTCATAATGACCAGATATTCTGCATGGTTCACTGTGCTTTTAAAGTGCCAGGAGGGTTGAGGGAAGCCTGCCACACTCCCTTAGACTCCCCTGCACTTATTGCACTTGCTGCACCTGCACCGCACAAACCCCACCACGTTTGGCAAGTGAGATCTTTAAACACCTCACCTTTACGCATGTCTATGATCACCCATGAGGTGGTGAAACCCTGTGTACAAGCATGCACCAAACTGTACCTCTGTTGTTTAAGAAGCTTCTTGTACCTTGTGTTTGTAATTGTAACTTGTGTTTGCAATTGCAAATGTATGTTGCGATGCTTGGCCAGCTGGTTATTGTTGTTCTATGATATTTGTAATATAGAATGTGGTATGTGAGTGTCTCACATGAGACATCCTGAGCTATGGGTGCCCCCCCCGCCGTCAGTGAAGTGCCAAGTGACCTGAAACCAGGAGGTAATTAAAAGACTAGCGAGACTTAATTAAGGGTCTCCTGTTTTTCTGTTGTAATTAGAACTGACCCAGCTGCCAGGATATAGGGCTCATACACTTTTATGATGTCTTAGAGAAAAAACAAATTATAGCATCATGGTGTGAAAAATTGTAAAATCTTTGACCTGCCGTGGGAATAGGAAACCACACAAGATCAAAGGAAAGGCTTAATTAAAGACTGTCATAATTTGGGAAATTAGTTTTTGATGAAGTCACAGTATTTAAAATATCTCCTGACAGGAAGATCATACTAACATGCTAAAATGCCAGCAGAATAGGCCTAATGGTCTTTCGTGTCTGCTCATTTGGTCAGCCCCCAACTTGGGAGCTGATCTTGCTGCCCCCCTCGCCTTCTCTGGCTTCTCCCTTCCCAGTTCTAGATATTCTCGTTGCATTGGATTTTGCTTCCAGAACCCTTCCCCTGTACCTGTCCCACCTCTTCTTGAACCCCTCCACCATCTCTGTCTCCACCAGCCCCCTAGGCAGCACATTCCATGGCTCCACCACCCTCTCAGTGAAGTAGTACCTCCTCCTTTCTCCCCTGAATCTTCCCCCCCAGCTTCCACCCATGCCCTCTAGTGGCCCCCTCCTCCTTCATTCGAAGCACCCTGACTGCTCCTCTGATATTTACCCCCTCATGTACCTGAAGACCTCTATCATGTCCCCCCCGATCCCTTCTCTCTTCCAATGTGTACATATTTAGCTTTTTGAGTCTCTCCTAATAGGTCCTGTCCCCAAAGCCCCAAATCATTTTGGTTGCCCTCCTATGGACCCTCTCCAGGAGTTTAATGTTCCTCTTTAAGTGTGACCTCCAAAAATGCACGCAGTACTCGAGATGTGGCCTTACCAAGCAGTTATACAGAGGGAGTATCACTTCCCTCCTTCTGGAGGTGGTCCCCCTAGCGATGGATCCCAGCATCCTGTTGGCCTTGGCTGCTGCCCTCCTACAAGTCTCTGAGTTGTCCATCTTGACATCCACCACCACCCCCAGGTCCGTCTCAGCCATCGAGACTTGTAGCATTCCCTCCCAGGGTGTACACTTGGCCCGGGTTTCTGGCCTCCAGGTGCAGTACCTTGCATTTCCCTGCATTGAACCTCAGCTTCCACTTTCTAGACCATCTTTCCAGAGCCTCCAGGTCCCCCTGTAGGGCCACCCTCCCCTCCTCCCCATCCACCATCGCCCCCAGTTTTGAGTCATCCGCAAAGAGACTCATCTCACTCCTAATACCTGTCCTTATGTCAGAGACGTAGGTGTTGAACAGGAGGGGCCCAAGGACTGATCCCTGTGGTACTTCACTAATGACCCTCCTTGGGGATGAGACTATCCCACCAACTATGACCCTCTGGGTCCGGTCCTGAAGCCAATTGCCTATCCATCTGATCATCTGGTTCCCCACCCCCATTTCTCCCAGCTTATCCAACAGGCCCTCATGAGGAACAGAGTCAAATGCCTTGCTGAAGTCTAGAAAGAGGACATCCACTGGTCATAGAACTCCACAAGGTTTGTCTGACATGATTTCCCCAGGACGAATCCAAGCTGTCTATAGTCCAGGCACCCTGACTTTTCCAGGTCCCCCCCAGCCTCTCCTTGACAATGCCCTCCATCACCTTGCCCACCACCGATGTCAGGCTAACAGACATGTAGTTTTCTGCCACCTCCCTTGATCCCCCCTTGTGGAAAGGCACTATATGCACCACCTTCCAGTCCTGGGGCACCCACCCTGTCCTCAGAGAGATGGTGAAAAGCTCCACCAGGGGTTTCACCAGGACATCCGCAAGTTCCTTCAGCACTCTGGGATGTAATTTATCCGGCCCCAGTGCTTTCTCTGTCTTAAGGGACCTGAGGGCTTCCCTCACTCTGTCTGCTGTGATTTCCACTTCTGCTACCTCTTCTCCCTGCTTAGCCTTTCCCCCTCCTGCCAGTGATGCCTACCCCTCTCCCCAGACCCGCCGATCAGTAAGGATCCCCCCTCCTCAGAATCACTGTCTCCTCCCATGTATGATGCAGCACCCCCATTTTCCTTGGTGAAAACTGAGGTGAAGTACTCATTTAGTACCTCAGCCTGCTCCCCCGGGTCTAGTGTCCATCTCTCTCCTGTTTTAATCCTGTTAATCTGCCCCTTCACCCTTCATTTTCCCCAATGTATCTAAAGAACCCCTTGATCCCTCTCCTAATTTCTCTGGCCAGGTTCTGCTCCTTCCTTGCCTTAGCTACCCTCACCACCCTAGTGGTCATTCTAACCATCAGCTCATACTCCCCTCGATCCCTTTCACTCCTTGAGCACTTGAATTGCCTATAGGCTGCCTTCTTTCCCCACACCACCTTCTGGACCTCCCTGGTCCACCAGCAAGGTTTTCGGGCCCTACTGCATTTTCATTTTACTCTTGCACAGGTGCTGGTATCATCCTGCACCCTTCTCCAGATGAATTTCCACCTACTATCAGCGTCCATGCCTGACCCAATCCCATCCAAAAGCTCCTTAAGGATCCTTCCCATTTCCTTAAAATCCGCCCCCCCTGAAGTCACTTACCTCCATCTTTGTGCAGCCTTCTACCCCTCCTAGGTCCAGGCAGAACCAGACTGTGGCATGGTCACTCCCTGCCAATGGGTCCCTTACCTCCATACCCCCAATCTGGTCACTGTCTGCCAGGACCACATCCAGTACCCACGCCTCCCTGCTCAGTTCCCCCACCTGTTGAGTAAGGAATGCATCTTGAAAGACATCCAACAACCTCTGTTCCCTGGCCACCAAGGATGTCATAGTCTCCCAGTCTGTTCCTGGCATGTTTAAGTCCCCCAACACCACCACCCTTCCCTTGCCCAGTCTGCAGTGTCTCCCAACATCTGCCACCAGACACTCCTTCAGCTCCTCCGCCAGTGCAGGGGGTCTATACACCACTCCTACTTTTACTCTCTTGCCCCTCTTGTTATCAAGGTGACCCAAATCACCTCCATGGTTTCCTCCGCCTCCTCTACTCCCCCTATGCCAATGCAGTTTTTGACTATCATTGCTACCCCTCCTCCCCTTCCCTCCCCCCTGTCCTTCCTGAACATAGTGTAACCCTCCAGGTTCCGGTCCCAGTCATGTCCTGCAATGACCCAGGTCTCAGTGATCACTGCCACATCCACCGCTCCCTCAGTTAGCATCACCTGGAGCTCAGGCGTTTTATTGCTCAAGCTCCTGGCATTTAGCAGGACTACCTTCCACCCTTTCCCTATACTTCCATTTCCCCTGCTCGTGTTCCCATGAGGATTCTATTTTCCCCTGGTCTGCACTTTACCAGTCGTCCTTTTCTGGCATTCCTGCAACTCCACAGGGGGGTGGAGACAGAGTCCCTCCTTTATCGGACCCCCCTTAACAGCCTTTTCTCCCATCCTTCCCCCTTCACAAGTTTAAACCCCACTTTTCACCAATGAACCCCTCTATTTTCAACTTAAGGATTCCCCTCACCTCCAAATTGAGATGGAGCCTCTCTCTAGCATACAGCTCCTTATCCTCCCAGGTCTCCCCCCAATCCCCCATCAACCCATACCCTCTGGCCTCACACCACTCCCTGAGCCACTGGTTTATCTCCCTGATCTTCCTTTTGTGTTCCCTACTAGCCCTTGGCATTGGCAGGATTTCCAAGAAGGAAATTGTGCATCCTATGTCATGACAGACCTTGGCAAGCTCCCTGAACCTTGCCTGTATCTCTAGCTCACTATTTCCCTCAATGTCATTTGTACCCAGGTGGACCAGGATGTGCGGGGAACCCCCACAATCCTTTTCCAGCTGATATGTCTCATGCTTGGCCCTGTGCACCGTTAGTCCAGGGAAGCATTTTATTCTAACTGGCCAGGCTTCTCCCTCCCTCCCTAATCTTTATTGAATGCTATGTGTATACACCAAATAATTAAAAATTTAACAATATCATATTAAAAAAATGCTGATCAATGACATAAAATAAATGTATTTACAGAAGTGTAACAAAGAATAAACCCTGTGAACAAGCTCTAAGTCTAATTCACCAAAAATACCACCAACAGCCTAATCTGGTTCAAGGTCAGTTGCCATTCATCTGTATCCCCCTCCCCCGGGTCGTGCCTGAAAATAGGCAGGATTTGTCTAGTGCACTTACCCAGTCGACAAAAGCTAAATAAATAAATAAATAAGTCAAGCGAAATGTAGTGGGAAGAGAAATAAAAAGAAAGATTGAAGAACAATGACTTGAGCGAAGAGTGTTTACTTCAAAGGGCCCTCCAACATTTCCTATATTTTTTCTCCCTCCCTATTTATTTATTTATTTATCAAGTCTAGGATTACAAATACCTTTGAGCCATGGCTCTTTTACAAAGGTTCCATGTCAGAGAAATACAAATTATGGGGAACATCAAGACAGACGTCACAACAATGTGGACATTGCAAACAGAGTACAGATTAATACAGTTCAAGGGTTGCATTGTAACAAGGCAGCCAGCAGCATTTGTCAGAGAAAATAGACAACAGATAAGAAGTGCCAGAGTGATAGGAAGAGGGAAGAGGGAAGGGGGGAAGGAATGTAGGAAGGGCGGCAAGAGGGTGAAAAGTGCAGCATTGGGTATACCAAGATGTGAGGGTAGAATCCAGTGAGGAGGGGAGGGGTGGCCAACTAGAGCAGAAAGGAAAGTGGAGAAACAAGGTTGTTGGGCAGTCACAGGAGCTGTTGGTAGTGAGATAGTCCGGAGCCTAGTTTTAAACATACCAATAGTTGGGGCAGAGAGATGGTTGGGCTGAGGCCATTGAACCAGAGTGGCACTTGATAAGCAAAAGCGTTGTCCTGTGAAGTGTGACAGTGGGGGACTTTCAGTAGCTGTAGCGTGGATCTCCTAAGGCACCATTTGTTAATTCAGTGTTGTAACAGAGTTGAGACCCCAGAAGGTGCAAGGCCAAGGTAGATTTTTTTCACCATGGAGCAGGTGAGAAACTTTATGCAGTTTGATAGTTGGAGCCAGCCGGTCTGAGTGTACAGGTCACATGTGTGGGTGAGACGGTGAGCACCAGTGATGAGCCAACATGCCTTATTTAAGGCAGTTGAGAGGCATCTAAGGGTTGTGGTTGTGTCCGAGCCATGCATGATGAGACCATAGTCTATTACAGAGATCACAGAGCTCGGGACTGCAACCTTCAAAGCTTCTGGCGTGAGGTGTGGTCTGTGTTTGTAGAGGAGACCAAGCCGTGTATTAGCAGCTCTAGCTACATTATCTACATGAAGTCCATAGGGGAGATTAGGTCAAGCTGTATCCCTAAGTATTTGAAGGACCCCACCTGATCTAGAGTGTTCCCTGGGTGGTGGAGATAGCCAAGTGGTGTAGCTTGTGGGGTTATGAGAGCTGCAGAAGAGCATAGATTTGGTTTTCTTGTCATTGAGGACCAGTTTATGATTAAGAAACCATGTCTCTACAGAACTGAAACCAAGTTGAAGGTTGTGTTGAAGAGTTGCAGGATCTTTGTGAGTGGAGAATACAACAGCATCATCAGCATATAGTATGATCTGCTCAGAGCAGTGGTAAGGGAGGGAGTTTAAGAAAAGGCTAGAAAGGAGGGTCCCAGTATGGATCCCTGTGGGACACCCGAGCAAACAGGCAGGGTGTTAGAAAGAGCGTCCGCAATTTTTACTCTCTGTGACTGGTTTTCTAAGTAGCTTTTAAACCAGAGAGAAGAGTCAGGTGATAGTCCGGCATTCAGTAGTTGGTGTATTAGTAGTCCATGGTGTACTGTATTGAAGGCCTTGGAGAGGCTGACAAAAATGGCCCCTGTGAGAAGGCTGTCGTCAAGGGATTTGTGCAAAGCTCCAGTGAACTCAAGAAGGCTGTGGTGGTGCTGTGACCTTTCTGGAAGCTGCGTTGTTGTGGACAAGGTATATTGTATTTATCCAAGTGGTTGGTAAGTTGATCAGCCACAATGCGCTCGAGTGCCTTAGAGAGTTGGGGCAGTATGGAGATAGGATGATAATTTGAGTGATTCGTCTTGTCCCCACTTTTATGGACGGGTGTCACAGTGGCTGTTTTCCATAGGTCCAGGAATTTTCCACAGCTGAGAGAGAGGGGTTTAGGATTTTTGTTAATGGATGAATTACCTCATTGAGGGTGAGCAACAGAAGCTTAAGGTCCAGGGTGTCGCTACTAGATCTAGATTTAAAGATAGCTGCAGTAACATAGCGGCGAGCTTCATTCAGACTTACCTTCCTGAAGTAGAAGAGGGGATGGTTGGGCTGAGTTATTTGGGGAGTAGGCCCTGTTTTCGAAAAAGTCATGGGGTAGAACAGCACTAAGGTCTGAAAAAGCCGTGTTAAAGATGTTTGCGATCACCTTGGGGTCAAGGGTTGAGGATCTATCAACCATTAACATGGCTGGAGAGGTTTTTGACTGCTTCCCTGTGACATCCTTTATATTGTCCCAGAAAGCACGACCATTTCCCCATGTATTGGTGATAGCGTCTTTGTAATAGGGGGATTTCATTAGCCGTATGGCTTTTGTGCAGGCATTTCATGCTTGTTTGTAATTTTGGATGTCCAGTTGTTTGCCTGTGGCCCTGGCAACTGCCCAGAGGTGATCCCTTAGTTTCAACTGTGAGAGAAGAGCCGCAGTGACCCATAGGTTAGAGAGAGATTTTGTTTTGCGCCTTTTAGCAGGGGCAAAGAGGTCGCAGGCTTTGTTGAAAATTGAGATGTAGTGATCAAGAGCCAAGTTAACATCTGTTGCTTCACAGATGGGTAGCCAGTCTTGTAGAAGCAGGTGTTGTTTGAGATGTGGAAGTTTTCCATGAGGAAGGACTCTGCTAGTGATAATTTTGAGAGGGGGCTTAAGGAATTTGTTAGACCATGCACACATGACTGGGGAGTGGTCACTGAGTGAGTCTGGGAGAATGGTAGTACAAGAAATCCTTGAGAGGTGAATGGTGAGGACCCAATCCAAGAGGGTACTGGTGCCAGTCTTGTAGTTAATCCTAGTAGGGGAGTTTACCATTTGCATGAGGTTAGCAGCTGAGATGGAGTCTTTATAGGCACTGGCACTCGATGCTAACCAGTTTATGTTGAAATCTCCTAGTAGAATAAATTCAGCTTCCCTATCCCATTTGATACCCTGATCATAGAATCCCCCAACAGGAGCACTCTGACCACTCCTTTTCCTTCATTTCCCCCCCTTCCATGTTCCTCATCCTTTCTACTGACCCCTCCATCCAGCCGACTCCTTGTTCCTCCCTCTATCTGGGTGCTATATGCTGCCCCCTCCTTATTTACCCTGGCCACCCCTCTTCCCTCTGATCCTATGCCTCTTCTCCTCCTGAGTATCCTTCTGTACCTCACTAACTCCCCCCTCACTGCTCATGACTGGTCCTTCTCCCCCATCTGCTAAACTAGCCTGGCTCATTCTCCCTTCCTTCCTGTCTCCGTTTAGTCCCTCCTTGCTTGTCGTGCTCCTCTGGCCCGAACTCTCAGCTCCCTTTACTGTATCCTCCTTGTACTTCTGGCCCTTCTCCTTGCCTTTTCCTCCCAACTGGTCTTTCTCCTTGTGCTTTCCTCCCTCTTCCCCCTGCCCCTCCTGCTCTGATTCACTGCTCCCCCTATTTTCCTGCATTCCAGGTTCCCCCCTGTTCCTCCTGCTATCAGGGCCCCGCCTCCTGCCCTCTACTCCCTTTCCCTCACTAATCACCCCTGTCATGGCTACATCACCCCCCTCATCCTCAAGCAGAAGAAGAGAATTGAAGTGGTTACTGAGCATAAGGTCTGATCCACCTGCCCCGCCTTGCTTCCTTCTGTCCATCCCCAGCCATCTGCCTACTTCCTTGAGAATGTTGTCCCTCTGGCCCCCACTTTGTGAGGGTCCCCAGTTACCTGCCTGCTTCCTTGGTAGTGTCCTCCTTTTGGGCCTCCTCTGCCAGGGTCCCTATGTGACCCCCGAGTATTCTCCTGCACTCCTTTCCCTATGCCCCTGCCCCTAGTGCTTGGTGCAACCCCCTGGGAGATCCCCTGCCCTCTTCCCCAACCATACCTCCCCCCTTCCCCCAGCTGTCTCCTAATCCTCACAACCTCCTCCCTAAGCTGTGCCAGCTGGTAGCACACTGGGCAACCACTGAACTTCCAAGCCCTGTCCAGTATCATGGCTGTTCCACACCCTGTGCACCCCACCACCCTCCCAAAGATGCCGGCCCTAATGACGTGTGGTACCATCCCCCTCCAAGTAGGTTTCCTTGGGTGAGCCACCAGGTTCCCCACTAGTCCAAGATACACCCCTACTGCCTAATCAGGTCACCCCCCAATCCTAGATACAGTCCCACAGTAAACCAGTAGCCCTTTTACTAGGTGCTGTACAACACAGTAAACTTATAAGGGAAGTGAACAACTCCCTAAGCTCCTCTCTCCCTGCCTTTAAATCCAACCCCCAGTGGCTAGAACTACATGAGCTGCACCTGCGGCCTTTTCCTCCAATTGCTGGGCAGGTGTTCCCCTATAAATAAGCAGAGCTCTGGGGAGGGAGGGTGGGGGTGGTGAGATTTGGCCTACACCCAACTCTCGAGAGATGTATCAGCCCTGTGTCTGCCCCTCTAAGCCCTGCAGCCAAAGAACTAACCCCAAGCAAATCCCACCAAATAGGTTTTAAATCAGAAGAAATAGGCCTCCACCAGTGCAGCCTGTTACACAGTGAAACATCCAAAAAATGAGCCCACCTACAGCCACCAAACCAGTTTTCAAACTTCCAACAGCCCCAAAAACAATACCCTGCTAACCCCTTTGAAGTAGGAAAGAAAAGAAATAACCTTCTACCAAGTAAAATCCACAAGAAACCCTGTAAAAACAACAAGAAGCAGCTACTGTCCTGGAACACAACTGATCCTGTCCCCTTCTAGTTCCTTCTGAGAAGCCAAAGCAACTAACAACACAAACCTGATTCAGCTCTGCCTCCAGTCAATTAGCTAAGTGATACCTGACCAGACCATTAACACCCTTCCCCCACTATGCACTAACCTCTGCAGCTAGTGATGTCAGCAAAAAGGAATCAAAATTCAACTCAACACCCCCAAAATATGTTTGCTGCCAAAGGAAACAGGTCTCCAATTCAATCAGCTTCACTAACAACACATTAAAATAGGCTTGAAATTAACAGATATTGGTCTCAAATTCAAATAACCAGCCCCAAGCAAATCCCACCAAATAGGTTTTAAATCAGAAGAAATAGGCCTCCACCAGCGCAGCCTGTTACACAGTGAAACGTCCAACAAATGAGCCCACTTACAGCCACAAACCAGTTTTCAAACTTCCAACAACCCCAAAAACAATACCCTGCTAGCCCCTTAGAAGTAAGAAAGAAAAGAAATAACCTTCTACCAAGTAAAATCCACAAGAAACCCTATAAAAACAACAAGAAACAGCTACTGTCCTGGAACACAACTGATCCCATCCCCTTCTAGTTCCTTGTTTGTATAATTTTTATATTCTAAAAGGAGGAGCTAGATGACATCATAGAAGCGGTATGTGCAGAGACACAGCTTAACCTAAGACTTGTGTCTGATCTTAGTGACATATCTTTTTTGGGATCTTAAGAAACAAGATCTAACTATAAGCACTGTAGAGGTAATACATTAGATAGAAAAAGTCTAATTGTATTGTGGTAGGAGCTTATGTTTTGTACTTTAACCTTGTTCTTTTAAGTGATTGTATGCTCTTTGATATTTTGTTCTGTTACATTTCTCATATTTTTATCCATTTCTAAGTAAACCTATTATTTTGAAAGACAAAAAAAAACCCGTTCAAAGCTTGGTGGTGTTACTAAACTGGGAAAAGGTAAGAATATACCCAAGGTCTTTTATAGAGTTTTATGGGTTCTTTGTGGATACCAGGTTAGGTGCCCTTAGGTGAAAGATATCTGGCATCCCCCCCTGAAGAGCAGATTATCTGAGTCTGTACATTTGAGTACGCTAGCATAAGGTTCACAGTTTGAATCCCCCCAGAACTTGAGACTAAAGATGACTTGGACCCACAAGCAGACAGGAGGGTTACCCTGTCTGTTATCTGTTCACATTACTGCACTTGGAGGTTGGCACTGTAGGAGCAGAGGGCCTGACTTGCTGTGTGCGTTTGTAACAGATTTGGTTGGCAGTGGTGCAGACAAATTTGGTAACAAGCTTAAACTGCTCAGTGTGTCAGCTTAATACGTACAGCTCACTTGTAAAAAAAGGCAGTGATTTATTTTTAAAAAGGAAACAGAACTATATAATTTTGCTTACAGTCAAGTTCCTACCTGTTTTATTTTTTTTTTCTAAGGTGCAATTTAGAGTAGCCGTAGTTAGGGAAACAGATAGCTTCCAACTACAGCGGGTACACTGCAGACTATTTGAGGCAGTTGTGCCAGGACAGAGGAACCCTGCAAGAGGTGAGAGCCACCAAGCAGAACCTCGAGGATGCTCTGATGATAGCAGATGCCCAGAGCATCGAGTCACAGGCTGTGACTGAAAAAGACCAAACCTTGGGCACGGAGGGGCTAGCAGTCAATGCAGTGTCCAGATCCAGTGGGGAGGATAGCAGAGCCAGTGCAAGTGAAGGGTCACAGCAGCAGAGGAAGGTCACCAGCATTCTGGAGTCAGAAGCAATCAGGCAGCAGACTGAGTTGCTCAGAATGGAGCTGGAGTTCCAGAGAGAAGAGAAACGAGAGCAGCGAGCTGCATAGGAGAAGAGGGAGCAAGAATGATGAGAAGTGGACCATGAACAGCGAGAGGTGGACCGTGAGGAGTGTGAACGCCAGAGGTGACATGAACTGGAGAAGGTACAACTCCAACCACCAGCACCAGACCAGGTAAGTGGCTTGGGTTTAACTGGAACTACAAGACTAGGTTGCAAATTGAATTCCAAATTGATAGCTGAATTTAAAGAGGGGGAGGATATGGAAGCCTTTTTAAATTCCTTTGAAAAAGTTTGTATTCAGGCTAAAATTCCTAGATGGTCCTTGAGCTTCCAGCTATCCTCACTACTACTGGGAAAGTTCAGGATGCATTGGGTCAAATGGATAATGAGGACAATAATCATTACAGCAAACTTAAAGCTGCTCTTTTAAAAAAGTTTGATTTAACTGCAGAAGCATACTGAGCTAAATTCCGTAAACTCAGGAGAAGCCCTGATATGAGCTATGAGGAGCTAACCACGAAACAATGTCAGTTTTTAAAACGTTGGTGGAGGGAATTGAAGCAAACTCTGTAGATAAAATTGAAAATGCTATTTTGTTGGAACAGTTTTTTGGGGCATACCCAGCAGAGCTGAAAACCTGGCTGGAGGACCAAGATCCTGAAACAGTGCAAGAGGCTGCTGAACTTTCAGACCGCTATGCCAAGAGCAGACCTGCTCTGAGAGTGAATAGGGCAGGCGTGGCAGCTCAGAAAGGGGAAAGCGCGCCTTCAGGGCAGCTAAAATCCTCACTGCCTCCACCGAAACCAGTTAGTCCCAGGTTTCAGAGAAAAGATTTCTCTGAGAAAAGAAATGAATGTTGGGTTTGTAAAGAAACTGGGCATATTGCCAGACAGTGTCCCAAAAGGACGAGCAATATACAATATGGGGCTAAGAAAGAAGTGGGTTGTTTGTGTGTCCCTGGAAGCACGCCTGTGAACACGTGCACCCAGTCATGGTGAATGGTGTACAGACACAAGGGTTAAGGGACACAGGGGCATCCCTGACATTGGTAAAGGGAGATCTGGTAGAGTCTGGTCAGCTTATACCCAATGATTTTGTAACTGTACAAGACCATACTGGTGAGGAGAAAATGTTGCCCCTCACTAGTGTTCTCCTAGACTGGGGTGAAACTTGGGGAACTGCAACAGGTGGCTATAGCCAAAACATTAGCAGTTGACGTCATCCTTGACAACAATATCAAACAAGGGATGGTGTGTGCAGTTACCCATAGCCAAGTGGCAAGGGAAAATGTTAGTTCCCTGGACCCCACAGAAGCCACTGTGGAATCCACTGGGAGTCTGGTTCCCCAGCCTGTGTCTCCTGATATGGAGACTAATGAAAAGGGGGTAGAAATTTCCCCATCAGCAGTTAAGCACACAGCTAAAGAGGGTTACTCCGAAGAATGAGAGGTGATCCACTGTCAGAGGGTTGGGAATGTCAGTGATCCTGAGTGTCCTGATGCTAGTGCTAGGGACCCTAGTTTATAGACTGAAGGGGGCCTGTCCCATGCCTTGGGGATGTGTAAGGAGTTTGCAGCTGCTCAGAAAAGTGACCCTGGTCTAGAAAAGCTGAGGGTTTGGGCAGACTCTGATGAAGCATAGGGAGGTGATGGTAAACATAAATTTTATTGGGAAAACAGACTGATGTATACTCAGGATGTGAAGACAGAAAGAGGGGTGATAAGCAGGCAGCTTGTCATTCCCCAGGGGCATCATGAGCAGTTGCTCAAGATTGCACATGATATTCCCTTGTCTGGTCCTCTGGGAATTACATGCACTATGCAGCAATTGGCCCAGAATTTCTATTGGCCCAATTTCACCCAGCAGGTGAAGGAGTATTGCAGGTCTTGTCATCGGTGCCAAGAAATAGGGAAGGCAGGTAAGAAAACCCAAGCTGCCCTAATTTCATCACCCATAATGGAGGAGCCATTCCAGAGGGTGGGAATGGATATTGTGGGGCATTTAAATCCCCCCAGCTCCTCCGGGAGGAGGTTCATCCTGACTGTGGTGGATTATGCCACCCGGTATCAAGAGGCTGTCGCCCTGTCCTAACTGAGGATGGACAAAGTGACAGATGCCTTACTTGGGATTTTCTCTCCAGTGTTGGGTTTCTGAAGGAGGTTATCACCGATCGAGGTGGTTCCTTCATGTCGGACCTAATGAAATGTTTGTGGAAGAAGTGTGGGGTGGTGCAGAGGCATATGACACTTTATCACCCGCAAGCCAATGGGCTTGTGGAAAGATTTAATGGTATCCTGAAGTCAATGCTTGAAGTGTTTGCTGAACAGCATGGGAAGAACTGGGAGAAATACCTTCCACACCTGTTGTTTGCATACAGGGAGATGCCCCAAGAGTCGACAGGATTTTCTCCCTTCGAGCTCTTTTATGGACGCTGGGTACATGGGCCCCTAGACTTTATTCGGGAGGACTGGGAAGGCAAGCATGCGACCCAGGGCACTCCCATAGAGGATTACGTCCTTAGGTTTAGGGAAAGGCTGAAGGAGCTTATGGGGACAGCCCAAAGCAACCTGGCAGCTGCCCAACAGAAACAAAAAGTGTGGTATGACCACACAGCCAGAGCTCGCTCGTACACAGAGGGTCAGGAAGTCATGGTCCTTATTCTGGTCCAGAAAGACAAGCTGCAGGCTGAGTGGGCAGGACCGTACAAAGTGGTTAGAAAGGTAAATGACGTGAACTATATCATAGAGTTACCTGACAAAAGCGGGACAGAAAGAATGTACCATGTCAACAATGATGAAGCCATATGCTAATAGGGATGACATGATGTTTGCAATCAGTCAATCAATCAAAATCTTTATTTAACCAGGTGGGCACTATTAAGCAAGCTCATTTTCAAAGTGAACCTGGGGTTGATCACACAAAGGAAGAATACACACAAGGGATAGCAGTATATACAATGCAGGTACATAACAGCAAAAGACGTGTATATACAGGTGTAAGAATAAGTACAGGATGTAATGCAAGGAACATTATACAATTAGTCAAAATTGTGTGGTGCAAGTGCATTGGAGAACTGGACAACAATAATATATGCAGTATAAAAGCTTAAGAGAAGCCAAGTCCATGTATAGGGTAGATAAAAGGGAGGGACGGAGGAGTGTTGTGGGGAAGGTGGATGGGCCCTAAGAGCAGAGGCAATAGATATTGGAGAAAGGAATACAGGACCTTCATGTTAAGGCTAACAAATGCTTGATTCCTTATTGTGGCTCAAGTATAGTGTTTTGAATGCTTGGAGGCTAATGGGATTACTTATTTTTATGTTTTTCTGCAGCTTGTTCCACAGTTGAGGGAGCACATATCTAATGGAGGCCTGACCGAATCGGGATCTGGCCTTAAGAACCTTCAGCAAAATGTAAGAAGCGCTTCACAGTGCATAACTATTTTGTAGACATAATGGTAAGCAGTCAGAAATATAGTCGGGCAGTTTGTTGAGGAAGACTTTGTAGGTCCAGATTACAGCGTTCATCTGTCGTCGGAAGGTGAGAGATGGCCAGCCAACAGCTTAGTACAATAAACAATGGTGGTTATTGTAAGGAAGGTCAGTTATAAATCTTAGGGCTCTGTGATAGAGCGTATCAATTTCATAAGTGAACAGGCAGGGCTCTGATTATAAAGAAAGTCAGCATAGTCTACTAGGCAAAGAAAGGTAGTTTGCACTAATCTCAGCTTGGCATCCCTAGTGAGGAGGTTTTCTGTTTCTGAAGAAGAGATCGAGTCTCTGTCTAAGTTTCTTTGACAGTTCTTCTATATGGCCTTGGAAGGAGAGCTCATTATCAAGCCAAATCCCCAGGTACTTGAATCTAGGTACATACTCGAGCTGTTCACCAAGTATTGTGGTAATCAGGGGAAGAGTCCCAGATGAAGCCAGGTTTGGTAAAATGGGAAAGGGTGTGAGGAACATTGCTTTAGTTTTCTTAGCATTCAGGAGTAACTTCTGGTTTAGCAGCTGAAGCTGATTGAATTAATCCTGGAGTTCTGTGCATACCGCATCAGGGGAAGGTCTACCGATGTACAGCACTGTCATCTGCGAACAGATAAATTTGGCCCTTTTTTAGGGTGACATCAATTCTATTGATGTAGACTGTGAATAACAGAGGACCTAAAGATTGAGCCTTGGGGTACGACCCCTAAGGAGGGGCTCAAGAGGCAAGACGTCCCCTCAGCTTTTACTTGCTGCGATCTGCCTGTAAGGTAATTATTGAACCATCTGAGAGAAATTGCATCTAAGCCAATATTCTTGAGGGACGAGACAAGCAGGCTATGATCGACGGTGTCAAAGGCTTTACTTAAGTCCAGGAAAACAGCACATACAAAGTTCTTTTTATCCAATTCAACCTGCCAGTCATTGGTTACTATAGCTAGAGCTGAGATTGTATTATGTTGTGCTCTAAAGCCAGATTGCAGTGGGTTGAACAAATTTGTCAACGTCAGGTATTTCCTAAGTTAGGAATTCACGATTTTTTCAAGCAACTTGGACAGGACAGGGAGAAGTGAGATTGGCCTGTAATTGTTGACATCACTGGGATCCCCAGATTTAAACAGGGGAATAACTTGGGCTGTTTTCCAGATGGAAGGAAGGTAACTCTGAGAGAGGGATAAGTTAAACAAATGTGTAATAGGCACTGCTAGGACACAGTATGCCACATTTAAGAAGTAAGGGTCAATGAGATTGACGCCTGCGCTTTTTCTGACATCTAGCTTCAGCATGAGTTCTTCAACTTCTTTCAAGGAAGTAGGTTGGAGAGAGAAGGTTGAGGTGGAAATGGTGGTTCCTTGGTTGGTAAAATCAAGTTGCACATGGAGAGCATTGGCTGGAAAGTTATGTAGTCCTGGGGAGGAGACAGATGAAGGCAACCCACTTCTGGACTTGGTGGAAGAAAGCAAGTGGGAGTGCTCTGTGGAGGCAGTTAAATCATCTCCCCAGCTGGCCCCGGACAAGATCCAGGAAGTAAGGAGGTTTTTAGCAGACTTTGCCAAACTGTTTAGCACCAAGCCTGGACTAACCCCCTTAGCGACGCATGATGTTGAGACAGGGACTCAAACACCCATATGGCGGACAGCATATCGGGTGTCAGAGGCTGTCCAACAGGACATTAAGAGGGAGGTGGAGGAAATGCTGGATTTAGAAGTAATCCAGAGAACCCACAGCCCTTGGGCCTCACCCGCAGCCCTTGAGCCCAAGCCAGATGGCTCCACTAATTTCTGTGTGGATTATCATGGACTGAATGCAGTCACGAAGTTAGACACCCCACCTAATGCCCCAGATGGACAAACTCCTAGACAAGTTGGGAGGGGCAACATACCTTGTTGTTGCTGTTCTTGTTTTTGTTGAATTTTTGTTGACCCAGTAAGCCCACTGGGCCTAGAAGTCCCTTTTTCAAAGGCGACCGGGGAAGGATACAGATGGTAATCAACTGAAATTGAACTGGATAAAGCTGTTGGTTGTATTTTTAGTGAATGAGGGAAATTTGGCCAGGACACCGGGGACATTCTCCTACTCTTTTCGATAAGTGCCATGGGATCTTTAACATCCACCCGAACTACCACCAATCCAGGCAGATGGGACCTCGGTTTAACGTCTCATCCAAAAGACGGCACCTCAGAAGTACAGCACACCTCTCATGCTGCACTACAGTGTCAGTACTAGGATATTAACCCAAGTGCCAGATGTGGGAACTGAACCCACAGCCCTCTGATCTCCCGGCCTCAGAGGCGAGCGTGCTATCTACTGAGCCATTGACACTGCTAATTACATCTATTGACCTGACAAAGGGGTATTGGCAGGTAGAGTTAACTGACAGAGCTAGGAAGAGGTCAGCCTTCATCACTCCAATAGGCTTATTTGAATTTCAAATAATGCCTTTCGAAATGAAGAATGCCCCGGTTGCTTTCCAAAGGTTGGTAAACCAGGTGTTAAATGGTGCTGAGGAGTATGCTGTGGTGTATCTGGATGACATTGCCATCTTTAGTGCCAGCTGGGAGGAACATCTGTTCCACCTTAGGAAAGTGCTGGGCAGGATACAGAGGGCCGGGCTCACTGTCAAAGCTGAGAAGTGCCAGGTGGCCATGGCTGAAGTGGCATACCTCAGGCATGTTGTAGGCCAGGGACAGCTCCATCGTAACCAAGTAAAAAAAGAGGTGGTCAAGGCATGGCCCAAACCAGAAATGCAGAAGCAGGTCAGGAGTTTCCTCAGGACAGCAGGGTACTATAGGAAATTTGTACCCAATTACAGTGCCCTAGCTGCTCCCCTATCTGGCTTGGTAAAAGATGCCTAAGAAAATGAACTGTAAACCAGCCTGTGAAAAAGCCTTTACCAGACTGAAGGAGGCACTGTACAGTGCTCCTATGTTGACAAGTCCTGACTATAGCAGTCCCTTTAAAGTCCAGACTGACACCTCAGACATGGGTATTGGGGCAGTACTGAGTCAGACATCCAACCTAGGGAAAGATCATCCCGTAGTATACCTGAGTAAACAGTTACTTCCCAGGGAGCAGGCTTACTTTACTGTGGAAAAAGAGCATCTTGCCATAGTGTGGACCCTAAAGAAGTTAGAGCCATACTTATATGAGCAGCATTTTGAGGTACAAACGGACCACAACCCTCTGGTTTGGCTGACCCAAATGGGAAAAATTAATGGTAGAGTATTAAGATAGGGTCTCGCCTTGCAAGAGTATGACATGACAATCTTACATAGGGCTGGAGCAACCAATCAGAACTCTGATGGCCTTTCGCGTCTGTATGAGGAGTGAACTGATTTTTATTTATTTTATTTATTTAGTTTTTGTTGATCGGGTAAGTGCACTAGACAAATCCTGCCTATTTTCAGGCATGACCCGGGAGAGGGGGATACAGATGAATGCCAACTGACCTTGAACCAGATTAAGCTGTCAGTGGTATTTTTAGCGAATGAGGAAATTTGGCCAGGACACCAGGGAAATTCCCCTACTCTTTTCAATAAGTGCCATGGGATCTTTAACATCCACCTGAACTACCACCAGTCCAGGCAGATGGGACCTCGGTTTAACATCTCATCCGAAAGACGGCACCTCAGAAGTGCAGCACCCCTCTCATGCTGCACTACAGTGTCAGTACTGGGATATTAACCCAAGTGCCAGATGTGGGAACTGAACCCAAAGCCCTCTGATCTCCCAGCCTCAGAGGCGAGTGTGCTACCTACTGAGCCACTGACACTGTGAAGATTTATGAAGCTCATCCCATGCAAGAGTAGAGCCCCCAAATTCAGTCTAGGTGGGGAGGACTGTGACGCTCGGCCAGCTGGTTATGATTGTTCTATGATATTTGTAATATAGAATGTGGTATGCAAGTGTCTCACATAAGACATCCTGTGCTATGGGTGCCCCCTCCCCTAGTCAGTGATGTGCCAAGTGACCTGAAACCAGCAGGTAATTAAAAGACTAGAGAGCAGGGTTTTAAATAACTGATTAGCAGTTTTTTCCTTGGGAAATTGCTAACTGTACAGAAAGTATTTATATAGGTTTTCTACAAGTGTTATGTTTGTTAAGCACAGTGAGGCAAGTGCTATGCATTTTCACAATGTTTTAGCACTTTTATGAGCAAAACGCTAATCAATTTTTGGAGTTCAATAAAACCCTGGAGAGACTTAATTAAGGGTCTCCTGTTTTTCTATTGTAATTAGAACTGACCCAACTGCCAGAATAGAGGGTTCATAAACTTTTATGACGTCTTAGAGAAAAAAACATGTTATAGCACCATGGTGTGAAAAGTTGTAAAATCTTTGACCTGCCATGGGAATAGGAAACCACACAAGATCAAAGGAAATGTTTGATTAAAGACTGTCATCATTTGGGAAATTTGTTTTTGCTGAAGTCACAGTGTTTAAAATATCTCCTGACAGGAAGATCATTGTTTGTATAATTTTTATATTCTAAAAGAAGGAGCTAGATTGCATCATAGAAGGGGTGTGTGAGAGAGATCCAGTTTAACCTAGGACTTGTGTCTGATCTTAGTGCAATATCTTTTTGGGCTCTTAAGAAACAAGATCCAACTATAAGTACTATAGAGATAATACATTAGATAGAAAAAGTCATTGTATTGTGGTAGGAGTTTATGTTTTGTACTTTAACTTTGTTCTTTTAAGTGATTGTATGTTCTCTGATATATTGTTCTGTGTTATATTTCTCATATTTTTATCCATTTTTAAGTAAACCTATTATTTTTGAAAGAAAAAAAATGTTCAAAGCTTGAAGGTGTTACTAAACTGGGAAAAGGTAAGAATATACCCAAGGTCTTTTACAGAGTTTTAAGGGTTCATTTTGGATACCTGGTTAGGTGCCCTGAGGTGAAAGATATCTGGCATCCCCCGAAGAGTAGATTATCTGAGCCTGTACATTTGGGTACACTAGCATAAGGTTCACAGTTTGAATCCCCCTAGAACTTGAGACCAAAGGTGATTCAGACCCACAAGCAGACAGGAGGGTTACCATGTCTGTTACCTGTTCACATTACTACTCTTGGAGGTTGGCACTGTGAGCAGAGGGCCTGACCTGCTGAGTGCATTTGTGACAAATTTAACGGACAGTCTTTCCATCTGCTGATTCTTCTATAAATCAAGTTTAAAAAAAAAAAAAAAAAGGCTGGAGTTGTTGGTCTTATCCTGAGTGTTTGGCCTGGTAGGCTCAGTGATGACTTGTGATAGGCCAAGCTCATCACAGAGACATTTGAGACCGCTTGATTTGTGGGTGAGCCGATCCATATTTAGGTCCCCAAGAATGCTGGTCTCATCATTGGTGGAGGTGACAAGTGATTTCAAGGTAGTAAGGATTTCAGTACCACCAGATGGTGGCCTGTAGTAGCCAATAATGGTAAGATTTTCAGAGGAGTGAAGGTGGAATTTCAGAGACAGCAGTTCAAACTCCTTGGGCCTAGTCATGCAACGTACATCAGTAACATTAAATCTGTCTTTGAAATAAATGACAACCCATCCCCCTCTTATTGCTCTATCTGACCTGTAATGTGCATAGCCTGGTAGAGTGATTTGCTGGTCGGATGTAAAGTTTTTGAGAGATTTTGAGCCAAGACTCAGTAATTATAATGAGGTCAGGTTCGGTATGGACAACCCAGATTTGAAGTTGGTAGAATTCCTTTGTTATACTCAAGATGTTGACTAGTATCATTTTAGGCCAGATAGAGGCAAAATCTGAGGGGGAGTCAAGAGGTGTATGGGGTCTAGGGTTTACCTCTACAAAAAGAGTGGGGGACGCCCTGCTCAGTGGAGGGGACCTTGGAAATGGGGGCCCTGGACCGTATACCAGCCTGATTCACTGGACAGAGGGGGAACTTATGTTTTAATGGTACTGACACCATACTGGGTAACAGGACAGACAATTGTGAAAGGCTGGTGCACGAATGGAGTTCTAGGTTTTATCCTACTTCCTGACAGATGGACAGAATGACCAGGAATTGATTTCACTACAGTCACCAGACTACCAACACAAGTGTCACCCTCCGCAGGTGTTGTAACGACGGGACACTAAAGGTTCTTAGATGGATGTATATACCTAACAAGGAAAGGCAGGAGTCATCCAAAGAATTTTGATGCCGAGAGGCTTTATTCAGGCAACAGGGGTAGGATGACATGTTTATAAGGGAAGAGGGGTAGCAAAATTAAAAGCAAACGCTAATTAGTGTTTGCTTTTCTACTTTGCTTCCCATTCATGTGTGTGTGTATATATATATATATGTATGTGTGTATATATATATATGTGTATATGTGTGTGTATATATATATATATATATATACATACACACAGTATATGTATATATATGTTACTTGGTTTTTAGGACAAAAGAAGGCTGATAGCCCATCAGGATTGTCCTTCATATTGATTGATCATTTACCCATGTCCCATTCATTCATCCATCTAGTTTATTCTTGAATATTGTAATATTTGTTGAGTCGACAATATCCTGGGGTAATTTATTCCATAGTCTGGGTGTTCTAATGGAAAAGAAACGTAGTCTCTTACTATTGTGTGCGTGTGTGTGTGTGTGTGTGTGTGTGTGTGTGTGTGTGTATATGTATGTATATATATATATATATATATATAAAATGGTAGCACGGTATTGCTACCATAGTTAGGGTTGAGTACCCCATTTAAAGTTAAATGGTGAAATTTTGTACCTTAATAACTTTGCCACCATTCAATGGATTTACCTGAAATGTGGCAGGTATGGGGTGCAACCACAGATCTTGGGATGTGCCAACTTTCGTACCAGTCAGATATATGGCTACAAAGTTATCAAGCAACATTCTGGGGTACATTCACATTTTTTTGCGCATTCTTTGCTTGTGTCAACAGGTCACTCAGTTTGCATGCCCGGTCTGAAAACTTCAGGGAAACGTGTGGCTGAGGTCCCCAATGTGCCTTTTGAAGATTTTGTGAAAACATATTGAACGGTTCAAGTTATTCAAAAAACAAGTTTCCCATTATAGTCAATGGGAAAAGTTAACTAAAAGTTCAACAGTGTCACAAATGCAGTTTTTAGTATTTCAAATGACCCCTGTAGTGCTATAAGTTCAACCATTTTTTTTTCCAGTTACTGATCACAGAAATGCTTGGCATTTAAAATTGGGACCATCTAGGGACACAATTCTTTTTGTGTTTACCTAGTCAAGCCCTGAGGATGCTAGGCATGTCTTTATTTTGGGATTAAGCACCCCAGAAATATGTTTTTGAAGTTTTTGGGAAAAGTAGTGTCACACCTGCGACATTTTTGTGGATTTTTTTTTTGGGGGGAGTATGGCAAATCACGACACTACTTTGCAACACTATGGCCAAAATCACAGAAATTGTTTGCCACCCTGCTGCAAAAGAACAATTTGGTCTTTTGGACTGAAATTTGGAGGGAAGAAAGCTAACATCTCACAGATGTGCCTTTTTGTGGATTGGAGAAAAAAATATTGCAGGCATGCAAAGTTACTTTACTCCGAAGTTGACACTTTTTCCCTTAAACTAACACTGCAGCATCCGTCGCGTCTTTCCAGGTCTGTATCTTGGAAACGGAACAAGATAGGACTTTTTGTCAGAAAAATTCTTAGCCCCCCACACAGGGACTAAGTACAACACTAGCCAGGAAAGTCATAATTCATACAAAATGTTAATTTTTTTTCTATGTCATACGGTTCCTGAGATATAAGCAATTTAGTATTCCAACGCCTCATTTTCTGCTCCGAGCCCCATTATTATGCATACATTCTTTGTACTCACTGTTTCTCTCTATGCAGCTCTTGGGGAAAACCAGGGTGTGTGCTCTAGTTACTATTACATGTAGCGTTTCCACTTGCGTTTCCGTATCCGTTTGCGTTCCCGTGTACGCCATCGTGTGCGTTATCCTTTGCATTTCTATTTGTGCTTGCATTTGCATTACTCTTAACATTTCTGTCTACAATACTGTTTCTGTTCCTGTTTCACTTTGCGTCACCATACGCATTACCATTTGCATTTGCAGCTGCCCTTCCGTTTGTGTTTGTCTTTTATTTTGCGTCATTGTTGTTACCATTACCATTTGCATTTCCAATTGTGTTCCAATGCCCATGCGCGTTACGGTTTGCATCTCCATACATGCTTGCATTTGTGTTTCAGTTCCTTTGTCATTATTGTTGCTCTTACCATTACCATTTGCGTTTCCAATTGCGGTACCGTGACCGTATGCAGTACGATGTGCGTTTCCATATGCGCTTGTGTTTGCATTTCTGTTTCTGTTTCCCTTGGAGTTATTGTTGCTGTTTCCATTACCATTTGTGTTTACAATTATGATACCACGACAAAGCGCATAACAGTTTGCATTTCTGTATGTGCTTGCATTCATGTTTCTGTTTCCTTTGGTGTTATTTTAACTATCGTTACCATTTGCATTTCCAAATGCAGTACCATGACCATGCACGTTAAGTTTGCATTTCCATACATGCTTGCATTTGCCTTTCTGTTTCTGTTCCCTTTGGCGCTATTGTTGCAGTAACAGTTAACAATTGTGTTTACAATAGCAGTACCATGACCGTGCATGTTACCAGTTGCATTTCCGTATGCACTTGTATCTCCATTTGTGTCACTGCTCGTTTTGGTGTCACTTTACGCATGTGTTTCTATTAACGTTTGCATTACCATTTACATTTGTGTCACCATATGCATAACCGTTAGCGCTTGCATTTGCATTGCAGTTACCATTACTGTGTCACAAGACATCAGGTGTTTGGGCCCTGTGCTCCCACCACCGCATTTCATTCACTGTTTATAGTCCTCATTCTCAAAAAGACGGGACATTCATGGCAAAAAACTCTGTTTAATGCATCAGTTAGGGTTGTTCCACAGTGACAAAAGTGAAGAAATTCAGTGTTAGGATTGAAAGCCTCCCTTGCACCCCCAACCCTCCCCCCAACTGGCATCGGGGTGTGCATTGGGGTCATCAGTCCTAACTCTCACCCCATTCTCCTATACCTCAGTTTGTTTACACATGTGATGGGGTGAGAGTTAGAGCTGAAGACCCCAACACACACACCCTGATTCCAGTTGAGGGGGCGGGCTGGGGGTGTGCAAGGGGGGTTTTCAGCCATAACACCAAATTTCCTCGCTTTTGTTACTGTGGAACAACCTTAACTGACGCATTAAGTTTTTTGCCATGAAATAGATATATACACATATACATACATACACACACACTACCACTCTATCTAAACAATCACTAAGGATTATTATGAAAAGTCTAAGAGGTGCACCTCGGCCTAAGGCCACTATACTTTCTGCTACCCTTAGCACTCTAGAGTATCACAATGAGATAATTGCTAGCCCAAAGAGCTCTTGCAGTACTGCAGAACACAGTAGGGTTACAACAAATTCAGTTTGTCAGAATACATAGGAGTCCACTTCTGGTGGTCTTCAAGCATAAGCTGGAGGTGAGGTAGAGGAGAAGAGAAGAGAAAGGGAATGAAGACAGGATCCTGGTTGAAGCACAATACTGGCACTTCAGTGTAAGCCTAGGTGAGGCCATTGGAATTATGAGAGGTTTGTCAAACAGGCTTGAGTTCATCAGCATAAAATCCCCTCTCTTGAGCTGCTGAGACAAAAAAGCAAACAGAACAAGGATCTAGTACAAACCTGATGGTGGGCTGTCAGAAACAGAAGAACAAACAGAACAGGGTTCCGGCACAAACTCACTGGTGGGCTGCCAGGAACGGGATATCTGCAGAAGGTACTTCAGCACAAACTGTTGTGACAGGCTGCTGGGACAAGCTAAGCTGAAGAGAATGTCTGGCACCACCTGCCAATGGGCTGCCAGGGACAAGATGAGCTGCTGGGGATTCTTCGGCACAAGCCCTTCCAGTGGGCTGCCAGGCCCATTTGAGCAGAAGAGGGTGGATGCTGCAAGCAGGAACAAGAAAGCAACCAGGATGAAGCAGGGGACACCTAAAAGAGAAGGAAAATAACAAATGGGGCATCAAAAACTGGGTGAAGGCAGAAGATCCTGAAGTATCCAGAGCAAGAACCAGGGAAAACAAATCACCGGCCGCGGGTCACATAGTCGCTGTCCTGATGCTCTGAAAACCAGAGGTACCCAGAACCAACCTCCCTTTCCTGGGATGCTGACCCCCCCTCCTCACTTTCTAGTAGCTCAGGAACTAAGGTGTGCTTTGTAAGGTGTAGGGCACTTGGACTTGCTAGCCCTTCTTCTGTTTTGCCTTTGCTGGAACCCTCTATATTACAGGGCTTGCCTTGCCTTGCCCTTTTTGCTCTTCCCCAAGGTGTTGACAATTTAAATATTTAGTTCAGTTTGGTTCTTTCTGCCCTTAACCCTGCCTTAGCTCTGCCTCTGGGGCTCTCTTCATTTAACAGTTTCCACTAAGGGCTTCTATGCCCTAGCCCTTCCCCTGGACATTGCTATGTCCAAACATTTTAAATATTTAAATCCTGGGTCTTTCTTCAACTCACCCCTCAGCTTTCAGTCGACCTTTCTTGGTGCCCTGGATGCTGCTTAAACAAATAAAAAACTTTCTTTTAGTTTAAATGCAGGCAGACAGCACTCAGCTGCTGGTGCTACCACCAACTTACTACCCCAGCCCGAGGTGAAGAAATCAGTTGTGGGAGGTGCTGCTGGAAGAGGGAGGGCTTGAGGAAGGGAGTCGGACACTATGGTGGACTGGGGCCTCAAGAAGACCAATGCTCCTCTGTCTCACCGACGTGGCTCTTCACTCACCACCAATGAGGGAACGGATTAACTTTTTAAAATAGGAATTAAAATAACAAAAGTATGGTTTGGAAGTATCTAACAGTATGGTTCACAATAAACACAGCAATAGAGTCAAGCCATACAAAGGCAAAGGTACTGGACTTTAGGAGGGCTGACTTTGCCAAAATGGGTGAGTGCCTAAGGAATGCACTAGCAAATGGGCAGGAAGGAGGGGTGGAAGAACAACGGGGAATAATAAAAACTGACATCACAGAGGTAACTAGCCTTTGTGTGAAGCAAATAAACAAAACTAAACGATGTAAGAAACCACTATGGTTCTCAAAGGAAGTGGCAGTGAAGGTTCAAGAGAAAAAGAAAGCTTTCATGAAGTACAAGGAATCGCAGAAGGAGCAGGACAGAGAACTGTATCAGTTAAAACAAAAGGAAGCTGGGAAGGCAGTCAGAACAGCAAAGGCCCAAACTGAGGAAAAGATAGCCAACTCAGTTAAGAAGGGGGATAAAATCTTTATAGGTACATCAGGAGCGAAGGAAGACCAAGGAGGGATAGTGAGGCTTAATAAGGGGGAGGAGGGTGGGCAGAGGGTGTCTGTGAAAAGGCAGAGATACTAAACAAATATTTTGCTCAGTATTTACAAAGGAAGAGGGAGGTACCTAAAACAAACAGTAGAAACACTCTGGATACAGAAGTTGATACCAGCCCATTTATAGAAGAAGGGTTCTGAAAGAACTCTTAAAACTGAAGGTGGACAAAGCAATGGGGCCTGATGGGATTCATCCCAGAATTCTAAAAGAACTAAGGGTGGAATTAGTGACACCACTGACTACCCTTTTTAACAAATCATGGGAGGATGGGGTGGTACCCGAGGACTAGAGGAGGGCAGATGTGATTCCCCTTCACAAAAGTGGGAGCAAGGCAGAAGTAGGAAACTACAGACCTGTTAGTTTAACCTCAGTGGTAGAGAAAATGATGGAATCACTTCTGAAGGAAAGAACTGTCGAGTATCTAGAGGCAAGAGGGGCACAGGACCCAAGGCAGCATGGATTCACAGCGGGAAGGTCATGCCAGACAAATCTGATAGATTTCTTTGACTGGGTGACCAAAGTAGTAGATCAGGGAGGGGCTGTGGATATGGCCTACCTAGACTTTAGTAAGGCATTTGACACAGTCCCACACAAATATTAATATACAAGTTAGCTAGCCTAGGGTGGGTCCCAAGATGACAGCCTGGGTAAAAATTGGCTGGAGAATAGGACACAGAGAGTAATAGTAAATGAGTCCACTCTGAAGAAAGGGGTTACTAGTGGGGTACCACAGGGTTCAGTATTAGGACGGTCCTCTTCAATGTCTTTATAGCGACATTGCAGAGGACTGGAAGAAAAGTATGTCTCTTTGCAGATGACACAAAGATCTGCAACACAGTTGATGCACAAGGTGGGGTGGAAAGGATGAAAGGGACTTGGCAAGGTTAGAGGAATGGTCAAATGTATGGCAGCTTAGATTCAATGCTAAGAAGTGCAAGGTAATGCACCTGGGAAACAAAACCCAGGGAAGAGTACACAATGGGGGTGAGATACTAACAACAACAAAATGGAAAGGGACCTGGGGTAGTCATATCAGATGACCAAAAGGTGGGCAAGCAATGTGAGAGGGCAGCAAGGAGGGTTAGGGGATACTGGGATGCATAGGGAGAGGCATCACCAGTAGAAAACAGGAAGTTATTATTCCTCTGTACAGACAGCTGGTCAGACCCCATCTGGAGTACTGTGTGCAGTTCTGGAGACCCAGTCGCAAGAAGACATAGACAGGATGGAAGCTGTCCAGAGGAGGGCACCAAATGGTGCAGGGTCTGCACCAGAAGACATATGAAGAGAGACTTAAGGAGCTTAATATGTATAGCCTCGAGGAAAGGAGGGAGAGAGGGGACATGATAGAAACTTTCAAGTACCTCAAGGGAATCAACAAAGTCCAAGAGGGTAGCATCGTTCAAAAAAAGAGGTGTGCAAGAACAAGGGGGCACAATTTGAAGATAGAGGGGGGCGGCTCAGAGGTAATTTAAGGAAGTATTCTTTCATAGAGAGGGTTGTGGATGCATGGAACGGCCTCCGGAGGAGGTCGTGGAGTGAAAAACATCGGTGGAATTCAAGCATGCATGGGACAGTCATAAGGCAATTCTAGGGGGTGGGGGTAGAAAGAAGTAGGCTGCTGGTTAACTAGGATCTGCAGCTTATCCAGTAGGCAGGGAAATGGACAGACTGGGTGGGCCAAGCAGTCCTTATTTGCCATCAAATTCTATGTTTCTAAAAGGGGCTATACAGAGCCCACACTGTGTGACGGTGATGCTGTTTCTTCTTTTTTTTGTTCTCTGGTGACCACGCCACACTTCACCACATGACAGGACCGGAGATTGCTGCAGCAGGAGTGGATACACCTGAGCTGCAGGTCAGAGGAATAGAGGCACACAGTACAGCCCTTGGAATGGCTTCAACCTAACCAGGTAATCCCACAAAGTCTCCACTCACTGTCCATGCCCTCTTTGTCTCTGACCCAGCTTCAAACTGCCACCAAAAATGAACAGAGATTCAAATGGCAGGCTCGGGGTTCCAGTTCCAGAACTCCAAGTCTGTGCCAAAGCTACTGGCTATTTTTCAGATCCAAACACCACATGCTGGGCAGGGGCAGAAGTCTCAGTGCATGGGTGCCCACAGCTTGTGTTGCCTGCTCGGGGGAGGGGGGTGTCTGCAAGGAGCAGGCAGAAGTGAAGGAGAAACTTTTTTTTTTTTTATTAATTGTGGCATCTTTGCTCTACTGTCTGGCAAGGTGATGCGGAACACACTAACAGGGGCCCCTACACACTAGTACCCTATGCTGCCCCCACACTAACCAGGGCCCTATGGGGCACTTATTTATTTACATGTTTCTTTCTGTGGTGCCCCCATACTTTGGGGCACTACACAACCACTACTGGAGCAGCCAGGTAGAGGATGCTTAGGGAGAGCAGCTCATAAGTGCACGTCAGGTGCAAGGTCTCTGGGTACAGAGCCTTACCCTGAGGGCCAGACACCACCAAGCAGGCCACTAGGGTGCCTAGTTTACAGTGTGAAAATTGTATCCTTTGATGGTGTTTCATGTTGTGTTTTTGTTTGCTACTTGCTTGTTCATATGACACTGCTATCTAAAGTACAAAAATGGGGGTTATTACTGCCCAGAAGATGGCAGCAAGCATGATAACATACAATATTACAGGGATTAGCAGCCCTATTAAGAAAACAATGGTATTAAATAAACTGAAGAGACAGAGGGCAGAGGTAGCTTTCCAGCAAGAAACTCACCTGCTGCACACAGAAAGCACTAAATTAAAAAGGGCATGGGTGGGGCAGGTTTACCATGCCTCTTTCATAGAGCACCCACATAGAAAAGGGGTGGCAACACTAATACACAAAGATTGCCCGCTCAAGGTAGAAGAATGCTAATAGGATCCGGCAGGCAGATACATTATCCTTAAAGATAAGGATACATTATACTTGACTCCCTGCACCCTCTCATGTATTTATGCCGTGAATCAGGATAAGGAGAATGCAGAATTCCTGTGAAATACCATTCTTAAAGCAGCCCCATCTACAAGAGACCTCTTTATAATAGGTGGGGATTTCAACACAGTCCTAAACCCCTGCTTGGACAGATCAGGCTTCAGATCGGAACCTCAAAACTCAGTGGCCAGATGCTTGATGGGGTTGGCTAAGGAACTCGGTCTGGTGGAGGCATGGTGATTTACCAACCCAAAGGTTAGAAAAGTACAGTTACATAAGAACTTATTGTGACAGTAGATCTTCAAGAGAGGCTCTTGCAGTAGGTACTAACAGATAGGACTGAAGCCGGCAGGTGCCAGGACCACACAAAAAACTTTTAGCTAGCAGTGTCTGTTGGGGGACTGCCCACTTGACGTCACGCGACTGACATCAGCTTGGCGCCATATAGTGAGTGGTCCCCACGACCGCCCTCCAGTTCTCCTGCCAGAGACCTATTAAGGTGCGACAGGAGGTAGCAGTGGACTCCTGGAGCTGAAAAATTCTGACAGGAGAATGCGCAGAAGAAAACCCAGGGGGAAGCTGGGAGGGAAAGCAGTACCTACTGCAAGTGTCTCTCTCAAAGATCTATTGTTAAAGTAAGTTCTTGTGTAACTGTACTATATTACTTGGAGAAGACTCTTGCAGTAGGTACTAACAGATAGGACTGAGTCCCAAGCAGTCAAAGTCAGACAAGTCTGCAGTAAACAGGGATCTTAGGACAAGAGTCCCTGAAGAACAACTAGGCCAAAGCCTGCCCTGTGCGAGAAGTAATGTCCAAACTGTAATGCTTAGTGAAGGTGCAGACAGAACTCCAAGTGGCAGCCGCACAGATATCTGCGGTGGAGATGTTCCTGAAACAAGCAGTTGAAGCAGCCATGCCTCTGGCCCTTTAACCTCCCCATGAAGGGGCTTGTTAAACTTCTGATAAAAGATAATGCAGTTTGACAACGATTTGGACAAACACTGTTTTGAAATCGCAGCACCCTCTCTTTTGGGCACAAAGGAAATGAACAATTGGTCAGTTTTGCGAACTGGCTGTGTCTTGTTCATGTAGTAATAAAAAATTCTATGTACATCCAGTGTATGCAGAATTGTTTCTCCCCGATTTGAATGCTCAGGGTAGTACACTGGCAAATGAATAGTCTGATTTAAGGTGAACTCAGAAACCACCTTAAGCAAGAACTTAGGATTTGTACCCAGACCTACCCGGTCTCTGTGAAAAATCAAATAAGGCTCCTTATACATCAGGGCCTAAAGCTTGGAAATCCTTTGAGCCAAAGTAATGGCAACCAAAAAGAGCACTTTCCAAAAGAGGTAGTGCATGCCACAACTTGCTACTGGTTCAAAAGGAGACAACATGAGTTTTTCTAACATAAAGTTCAGGTCCCAGGGAGGAGCAGGGCACCTGACTGGGGGTTTCAAATGAAGAATCCCTTTCAAGAAAGTTTTGGATACTTCCAGCTAAGTCAAAGATTTGCAACCCACTGGAATGTGGTAGGCAGAAATGGTCGATAGGTGGACCATCGAGGTCAAATAATTGAGTCCCAGGTCAAAGAGGTATAGGAGGTACTCTAAGACCAGTGAAACTGGGCAGGAGAAGGGGTCTCACTCCTTGGACATAGCCCATATGGAAAATCTCTTCTATTTCATGGCATAGGTGGATCTAGTGAATGGCTTTCTGGCCTCCACTAGAACTTGTGCTACTCTAGGGGATACCCCAAAGCAAGCGGCAGCTATGCCAGTAGGTGCCATGCATGTAGGTGAAGGGACCATAGGCCTGGATGAACTAGGGTGCCCTGTTCCTGGGTCAAGAGATCCTAACAAATGGGCAGGGGAACTGGAACCGGAGGTTCCACTGACAGCTGTTGAAGCAGAGAGAACCAGATCTGCCACGGCCAGAAGGGCATGATCAGAATCATTCATGCTCCTTCTGCCTGAAGTTTTAATAGAACCCTCTGCATTAGTGGAAGTGGAGGGAAGGTGTACATGAACCTCCCCTTCCAGCACAGAGACAGCGCGTCTCACAAGAAAACACCATGCCCTGGAGCGAGCGAGCAGAAAGCTGGTAGTTTTGCATTGGATGGGGATGTGAGCAGATCTAGATATGGTCTTCCTCATCTTTCAAAGATGTTGTCTACCACTGACTATCTCAGTTCCCACTCATGGGCCCTGGCTTGAGTGCAACTGAGCACGTCCGCTAGTACGTTTTGTACTCCTGGAATGTGCACCACCGTAAGGTGAAGACAGTGTTGCACTGCCCAGTACCATACTCTCATTGCTTCTCAACAGAGGGGTACGAGCGAGTTCCTCCTTGTTTGTTTATGTACCAGACAACACACATATTGTCGGATCATGACCGGTCCCAGCTGAACAAGGTGCTGGAAAGCCTGTAAGGCATTCAGCACTGCTCACATCTCCATTATGTTGATGTGGAGCAAGGAATGGGGCTAAGAGGGGAAAGGCCAAAAAAAAAATGGAGAGCAATGAGTACCAGTGCCCATAGTCTAGGTAACAAACAAGCTCCCTGAACTAGTGACCTTGATGGAAGGGAGACACCTGGATATCGTGGCAGTCACAGAAACATGGTACACAGAGAATCATGACTGGGATGTCAACATACCAGGTTACATCATCTACGGGGGGACAGGGAGGGTAGAAGTAGTAGCTCTCTACGTAAGGGAAAGGGTCAAAGTAACAGAACTAAAGGGTAAACAGGGAGGAGATGAGGCACTGTGGGTCATCTTGGAGACAGGAAATGGCACCACAATCCGCATGGGGGTTGTATACAGACCTCTGCCTCAGGGGAATGAAATGGACAAGAAAATGACAGAAGGCATCCTTAGGAAAGCAAAGAAAGGGGACACATTGCTGATGGGGACCTGAATATGCAAGATATTAACTGGTGCACCTTTGCTGCAGCCACATCCAAGAGTAGGGTCATTCTCGATGCCCTACAGGGGGCATGCCTCAGACAGCTAGTGTTGGAACCCACTTGGGAGGGAACAATCTTAGACCTGGTACTGTCCAATGGGGACAGAGAGAGGATCTCAAATTTAGAAGTGGGTAGCCATCTGGGAACAAGTGACCACCAAACAGTGTGGTTCATGATAAACACAGCCATACAGTCAAGCCATACAAAAGTGAGGGTACTGGACTTTAGGAGGACTGACTTTGTCAAAATGGGAAAGTGTCTCAGAAAAGCACTAGCAAATGGGCAAGAAGGAGGGGTGGAGAAACAATGGGGAAACATCAAAACTGCCATCACAGAGGTAACAAACCTTTGTGTGAAGCAATTAAATCAAAATTAAGGAAAAAACACTATGGTTCTCAAAAGAGGTGGTGGGGAAGGTTAGGGAGAAAAAGATAGCAATCAGGAAGTATAAGGAAACACTGAAAGAGCAGGACAGAGAACTGTACCAGTTAAAGTAGAAGGAAGTGGGGAAGGTAGTCAGAATGGTAGAGGCCCAAACCAAGGAAAGGATAACCAACTCTGTTAAGAAGGGGGATAAAACCTTTTATAGGTACATTAGGGAGCGAAGAAAGACCAAGGGAGGGATAGTGAGGCTTAATAAAGGGGAGGGTGGGTGGATGGGCAGAGGGTGACAGAGAAAGAGCAGGGATATTGAACTAATACTTCTCAGTATTCACAAAAGAAGAGGAGAAGGAGGTACATAACCCAATCAATAGAAGCACTCTGGATGGGGGGTCAATACCAGTCCATTCACAGAAGAAAGGGTTCTGAAAGAAATGAAAATTACATACCTATCGTAATTCTTGATCTTCTCTTGTGTCTTCATCATTCATTACTGATGGGTGGAAGCTGGATGCACGCACCTGCCATGGGAGTTTTTTTTTTTTTTTGGAGGAGTTGGTGCTGACGGCACCACCCACATGAGCAATGCACTGCGTGGTGTGTGTGTGGGGCGGCTGTTAGGCACCACAGACTTCTCCTCCATCCCAGTTCTGTGTAGCCAGAGAAGCAGAAATAGATTATAGAAAGAGAGTGAGGCAAAGGAGCTGAGGAATAGACAAAGAAAAGGAAATAAACTGAAAAAGGAATAAGCCAAATAGGAGACAGAAAGGCGAGAACCCTACCCTAAGTTGCCACAGGACCTCAGTCCTCGGGAGGTTTAAGGGAAAGAAGAAGAATGTAAGGAATAGGAAAAGAAAGACAGGAAGAAGCAGAAAGGGATAAAAGGGAGGGAAGGAAGGACTATCTGTCAAGGTAAACTGGAAGACCACTGGCTTGAAATCTTCAAATTCCCAACAGGGTTTGAAGACAAGGGAGCAAGGATCCCACCAGTTAAGCGTTAAGCATTCAAGGTTGAACTTTAGGCCTTGACTGGCTTGGAGAAGGCAGACTTCTCTTCCCACCCATTTATCTGAAAACCTATGTAACCTAGAATGTAGGTTTCACAAACTGCCCCTTGGGGGGGAGCAATTCCACTCAGAAGAGTGAGTCCTGACTTAGGTGTAGGGAAAATCTGGTACAGTACTCAGACAGAGTACTGACGTGGTCCCCACTTTAGAGAAGAGAAGAATGGGACAACCAGGAAAGGAAAAAGGAGAGAGAGGAAATTCCCATGGACTCTCCTAGTACTGCACTGAAGAAACCACAGTTATAGGGTGACAAGCCAGAGGGTGATGCAACCCTCAATGGGGGAACACCCTAGAAGTAAGAGAATCAGAGGAAGTTCCCTCAGAGGGTTCAGGGCGAAGACCCTACTTGCCGCTCTCCAGGGTGAATGCTCTGTGACTTTAGAGAAGGAACAGAGAGCTCTGAGATACCAGGGGACTCAGCCCCCAATTGGCCTCAAGGATAGGAAGGGCGAGCAGGGTGGAAGAAACACCCAAGAATTGAGACCCATGAGGGGAAGGTGGGCGGGAATCAATAATGAATGATGAAGATACAAGAAAAGATCATGAATTATGGTAGGTACGTAATTTTCATATCGTCCCTTGTCAGTCTTCACCATTCATTACTGCTGGGTGAGTATCAAGCCCCCCTGAAGGGGACCCAGTACAGCCCTAAGGGAAGAGATCCCTCAGCCTCCTACTGGTGAGAAGCAGGAGTGGGAGACCCTAGCCATACTAGACTATGCAAGTCTAATGCTGTGAAGAGTGAGGAGGTGTCCCCTGCTGACTGGGGGGATGGTGGGCACCCCTGAAGAAGCCTCCTTGCCCTACAGAAAAATAGACTGATCCCAGGAAGGTGGGGGAGGTCACCCTATGCCGAGCAATGGGTGACAATCCGGATAGACAAAGCCACGCCATCTGTCTAATGCAGATTGCTGTCCCACTAGTCTGAAAGGCACCGATGCCCTTGCTTGGTGCTTTGCCAGTTTCAGACCTTGAGCAGAGAGGGCAATGGTTTGTCTAGATTGCTCCTTATCAGGCAGCGATGCTAGGCCCTGGGCTAGCATCGACCACAGATGTCTGACACAAACTTATGCACATTAACGCATGAGCCAAAGAGAAAACTCTTCATCCCCACTGGTTGAATTGAACAGAATCCTGATCCAGGGGTCGGTCATGTGCTAGACCCGGAGGGAGTGTCTAGGGATGACATGGCCCAAAAGTGGGTGAGGTAGGGAACCTAGAGACTACCAGGGGGTACAATACTGTCTCCTGCAGTCTGCTGGGGCTGCAGAAGGGGTGGCTGGAGACTGCCAAGTGCAGATAGATGCTTCCTGGAAAGGGATGGGCCAGGAAGGCACCACGAGGTAGCAAGCACTGAATTCACTGAGGAAAGCATGCATCTGCCACTCAGTATTGTCCCTATGAAGAAAAATAATATGGAGCTCCATAATCAGCCTTGAAAGGAACTGCTGATATTCACTGAAATCAGCATTGGAGGATAGGTGGACAGAAAGTTCCTCTTCCTCAGAAGAGGGAAACTAGGAGGAGCTGGAGCTCAAATGTTCAGAGAACTCCTGTGGCTGAAGACCTGTTTGTCCATGGCCATAACATAGGAAGGAGAGGCCGCCGCAGTGTCCCTGAATGTTTCACAGGCTAAGAGCCCCAAAGAACCCACATGACCAGAGAAATGGAGGGGGTTGTCTGCAGAGGGATGGGCATTGGGCACCTAAGAGAAAGTGCCTAGCCTCTGCCAGGGCTTTGAGATCCAGGGGACAATGCCACCATGACTGGGGGCCCTGAGATCATACCGGGTTGCAAGGAAGAAATCTGAAAAGGCAAACTCCGGAACAGCCCAGAAGGGGAGTCTCCCCTGTTATGCGTCTGGGGTTGCATGAGTCCAGAAGGGCAACCCTCTGCACTGCCACCCAAGGGTGCCCCAGAGCCCTTGAGGGAAAGGTGGGGCTCAATGCTATGACTCCTCCCCACCCCTGCAGGGTGGTGAGAGAGTGTCGCCACCCCTCGTCCCGGCCTCTCAATCCCTCAGACTCTGAGGCAGCCCTCTTTCTCGAAGCCAGCGTAGGGGTCCCCCAAGAGAGGCCACAGAAGCAGGGGTATCCGCCTCCTTCTGCGGGGCCATAGCATCATCAAAAATGGCAGCTGCTGTGGCCTCCACAGAAGGGGACACCCCATCCCGAGTCCCTGAATCATTGGCCCCCGAGGAATCCAAGGCCACCCCCAGCCAAAGGATCCTTGCCGGCAACATACTCAGGGATAGGGCCGCTGGACCACTTGATGCCATGTCCCACCGAGTCCTCTGACTCTGAAGAGTCAGGCCACCAGTCTGGGTCCAACTCCATGTCATCCCCTCCAAAGAGAAGGTGACCAGAAGGACCACCAGGCTAGCAACTGCAGGAGAGCTCCTGGCAATGGCACCATGAATAGTACCGCTACAGCACACAATGTCAACGATGGCAGTGCCTAAGTCACTGGTGCCTTGAATGGCCCTGGAACCCAGAGCAGCACTACCAACAGCACTGCCTGAGTCACCAGTGCCGTGAACATCTCTGGACCCCAGAGCTGCATCGCCGACAGCACCGCCCAAGTCGCCGGTGCCGTAAATGGTACAGAGACCTGGTGCGGCGTCACCCATGGAACCATCCAGATCAATGGCACTTCAAATGGCACCAGGATCCAGAACAGCACTGCTCGGAGGCACCGAGGGTCTGCCAGTGCCGGGTCTAGCAACCGTAGGCTGCGACACCGGGGGAGCCTGCACCTCCGCGGAGGTGACTGCAGGGGCGGTGCTAGCAGCACAACTCTGGAAGGAATCACGCCGCTCCTCCAGCACCACAGAAGAAGCCTTGGCAAGGCTAGAAGTGGAGGAGGCCTCCTCCTCACTGGGCCTTATAGACCCAGAAGGGGACCTGGAGGATGGGTCTAAAGTTCTGGCCTGGGAGGCCTGCAGGCGACGTCATCCTCCAAAAGTCAGCGGGGCCCTGCCAACTTTAGATGTGTGGATTTCCAACATGTGACGGTTCATGAAGAAACAGGCATCACAATGCTCCATATCATGGTAGGGTCCCAGGCACCGAAGACTAACATCATGCCGATCCATAATGAAGAAAAGCCGGCCACGGGGCACTGACGCATGGGGGCACAGCCCACTTTAGATTTACGTTTGGCTACCGAACCAGACATGATGCGAAATTAAATAACAATAAGCAAAAGATCCCAGCACCGTTGAAAAAGACTGGTCTTACCGAATTCAATGGCATCAGAATGGAGAACTGGGATGAGGGAGTGGCGTTGAAAACTCAGTGTTGAAGATGAAGGCCTAATGATGTATCAAATATACTGCCACTTGCGCAGCAGGTGAGGCCTCGATGGTGGGAGATACAGAACTGGGATGTAGTAGGATTCTCCAGTATCTAACAGCTGCCCCACACAGTGCGTCACACACATGGGAGCCCCATCGGTGCCGACTCCTCTCTCTCAAAAAGAAAAAAGCTCCCGTAGTGGGTGCATGCATCCGGCTTAGATCCAGCAGTAATGAATGGTGAAGACTGACATGCGAAGATCTTCTGAAACTGAAGGTGAACAAAGCAATGGGACCAGATGTGATTCTCCCCAGAATTCTAAAAGAACTAAGGGGAGAATTAGTGACACCACTGACTACCCTTTTTAACAAATCATGTGAGGATGGTGTGATTCCTGAGGACTGGAAGAGGGTGGATGTGATTCCCCTTCACAAAACTGGGAGCAAAGCAGAGGCAGGAAACTACAGACCTGTTACTTTGACCTCAGTAGTAGGGAAAATGATGGAATCACTTCTGAAAGAAAGAATTGTTGAGTACCTAGAGGCCAGCTGGGCACAGGACCCAAGGCATCATGGATTCATAGCGGGAAGGTCATGTCAGATGAATCTAATAGATTTCCTTGACTGAGTGACCAAAGTAGTAGACCAGGAAGGGGCCGTGGACATGGCCTACCTGGACATTAGCAAGGCATCTGATACAGTCCCACATAAAAGATTAATAAAAAATTAGCCAGCCTGGGAGTGGGTCCCAAGCTGGTAGCCTGGGCAAACAACTGGCTGAACACCGGACACAGAGGGTAATAGTAAATGGAGTCCACTCTGAAGGAAGGGGAGTTACTAGCAGGGCACTGCAGGTTTCAGTACTGGGTCAGTGCTTTTTAATGTCTTTATCAGTGACATTATAGAGGGACTGGAAGGAAAAGAATGCCTCTTTGCAGGCAACACAAAGATCTGTCACAGGGTTGATTCACAAGGGGGGTGGAAAGAATGAGAAAGGACTTGGTAAGGTTGGATGAATGGTCACAAGTATGGCATCTTAGATTCAATGCAAAGAAGTGCAAAGTAATGCACCTGGGAAACAAAAGCCAAGGGGAAGAGTACACAATGTAGGGGAGGTACTAACAACAAAAAAATGGAAAGGGACCTGGTAAGGAAGCAATGTGAGAAGGCAGTAAAGAGGGCTGGGGGGATACTGGGATGTATAGGAAGAGGCATCACCAGTAGTAAAGAACAGGTTACTCACCTGTAACAATAGTTCTAGGAGTGGCATATGTTGTTCATCCACACTGTTTGTCATGTCCTTTCCCTTTAAGAATCTTGCCAGAAGGTCTTTAAGCTGGCTCCTCCAACCCACCTGGTTGGTATATCTCTCAGCTCCACCCTTTAATGCCAGATCTTTCACGCTGGAAGCAAAGGGTTGTGTGTCGAAGCCAGGGAGGTTGGGTGGGTTCGTGTGGATGAACAACATATACCACTCCTAGAAAGTAAAGTTACGTAAAATCTTACCATAACAGTAGATCTTCGAGGAATGTCTTGCAGTATGTCATTACTTTTGGGAGTTTCCAGCAGAGGGCACTGTGACACGGCAGCTCTGCTAGCAGTTTTGTACCAGGGACGGCCCACACTTATATAGGAAGCAGGAATATAATGTCATGTGTGGGCGGTCCCTGGTACAGAACTGCTGGCAGAGCTGCCGTGTCACAGTGCCCTCTGCTAGAAATTACAAAAAGTTCCCCTGCCAGATTCAGCTCGCAAAAGCGAGGGGAGAGAGAGGATGCCAAGGTACCAAGGAGTCCCAACCCAAAGTCATTGGCCCACAATTTTCTCTCTTAGAGAAGGAGGGGGATGGAGGTTGGGATAGTACCTACCGCAAGAGACATTCCTTGAAGATCTACTGTTACGGTAAGATTTTACATAACTGTACTATCTTCCACAGAATGGTCTCTTGCAGTAGGTCATTATTTTGGGAAGAATCCCTAGCAGTTATGTCCATGTGGGAGGACAATTAGGATAGGAGACCTTGTAGGACTGCATGGCCAAAGTCCGCACTATGTCGTGAGGCAATATCCAGATTGTAATGCCTTGTGAAAGTATGGATTGTGGACCAGGTAGCTGCAGTGCAGATATCTGCAATGGAGGCTCCTTTAAAGCAAGCTGCAGTAGTGATGATAGCTCTAGTGGAATGGGCTTGGACAGGTCCAGGTTAAGGGGCTTGTTGTAACAAAATGTAATATACTTTGACAACCGGGATGAAAGCGTACATTTAGCAACCAGGAGGCCATCATGACCTGGGGCGAAAGAGACGAACAGTTGAGGCGCCTTTCTAATCAATTGTGTCCGATTTGTATAGTAGCGTAGTATACGGTGGACATCGAAAGTATGAAGGAGTTGTTCACCCTGATTGGAGTAGTCAGGATAGTAGACTGTAAGCTCCAAGGACCGATTTAAAGTTTGTTTGGAGCCTACTTTAGGAAGGAAGGAAGGGTTGGTATGAAGGACCTCCCAGTCCTTGTGAAAAATCAAGTAATGTTCTCTACATATGAGGACATGGAGCTTGGAAATACGTCGAGCCGAAGTGATAGCCACTAGAAATAGGGATTTCCATGAAAGAAAATGGAGGTCACAAGTGGCAGCCGGTTCAAAAGGCTCAAGGTTCAATTTTTCTATCATAAAATTGAGAGCCCATGGAGGAGTGGGTCTTCTAATAGGACGTTTAATATGTAACATTCCTTTTAAAAACATCTTAGGTAGATGATGTTGGTAATGTGCCATCCAGAGGTTCATGGAAGTCTGAGATGGCAGCCGAGTGGACTTTGATTGAACAACAACAAACTGGACTCAGACAGAGGCCAGGTAGTCCAGAATCTTCATCAGTGGACAAGAGTAAGTGTCCCAAGATTGAGAGGCAGACCATACGGAAAAGCGTTTCTGTTTGGAATGGTATATTGCTCTTGCTGCTGGCTTACGGGAGGTTTATCATTGATGACTACTATTTTCAGAAGTTGTTCTAGCTGCTGTGTGAGCTGAAGATGGCAGGAAAATGAACTGAGGATACCAGGGACCATCCACACTTATACAGGAAGCAGGAAGATGATGTCCTGTGTGGCGGTCCCTGGTACAAAACTGCTAGAAGAGCTGCCATGTAACAGCTCTCTCTGCTAGAAACTCCCAAAAGTAATGACCTACTGCAAGAGACCATTCCGTGGAAGATTGACTGTTACAGATGAGTATACTGTTCTTCTAGGATCATGGATATGTTGTTCTAGCCACACTGTTTGGCAGACTTAGGGAACAGAGACTGGAGAACTGAGGCCCCAAAACCAGCATCCCAGCGAGACTCTAGGTCGATGTGGTAGTGGCAAATGAAGGTGTTTGCTGGCTTCCAGGTAGCAGTGCTGCAGATATCCTGGATAGGGACATCCCTAGAAGCTGCCACTGACTCAGCAGTATGGCTGGTGGAATGAGCTCTTATCCCTATGGGAGTCTCCTTGCTCGACAACCGGTAGCGGAGATCAATGCAGCATGGTAGCCATCTGCCAACTGTACGTTTTGCTGCAGGTCTGCCAGGTGCAGCTTCAGCGTAGGAGACAAACAGCTGACAAACCTCTCCCTGAATTTCAGCCATGCACTCTTTGTAATAAGAGAGCGCTCATCTTAGGTCCAAAGTATGGATCCTGTACTCTGCCTCCAAGTTGTAACAGGGATAGTACCAGCAGAGTCAACACCTGGTTGATGTGAAACTCAGACACCACCTTTGGAAGGAATTTCAGGTGGGGACACAGGACAACCTTGTCCCTGTGGAAGACCAGGTAAGGAGACTCGACAGAGAGCACCTGTAACTCCCCAATCCTTCTGGCTGACTTGACAGCCACCAGGAAGGTGGTCTTCCATGACAGATGTGACATCTCATACCTGTGCATTGGTTTGAATGGCTTGCCATTGAGCTTTGCCAGTACCAGCAGTAGATCCCACGGTGATGGTGGTTCACTCACTGGAGGAGAAATGTGGTCAAGGCCTTTAAAGAAATGCCAGGCCACCTTCTCCTGAACCACCATCTGCTAACCAGCCCATGCCAGATAACCAGAGATGGCTGCCAGATGCACCTTAAGGGTCGTAGACTGAAGACCCCCTTTGGAGAGAGACCAAAGGTAGTTGAGGATGCTAACCACTGGACAGGATGAAGGGTCTAAGCCCTAGCCCCCCTGACACCAAATGGATAATCTCTTCCATTTGAAGGCATAGCACCTCCTAGAAACATAGAAGTTGACAGCAGATAAGGACCACAAGGCCCATCCAGTCTGCCCATTTCTTTTTCTACCTTATAAATGTGCCATCGGCCTTTGCTCTGTCAGTGGCCTATCTATTCATACTCATCTGTATTGCTCCCTTATGCCTATCCCATGCCTGTTTGAAGCCCGGCACTGCATTCATAGCCACCACTTCCTGAGGCAGAACCCCACAGGAAAAAAATTCTAGCTAGCAGTCCCTGGCAAGGGACTGCCCCCATGTCAGGTGACTGATGTCAGGCGACGTCGGTATAAAGGGCTGGTCCCGGACGCCCGCCTTCCAGCTCTTTCCCGTCACAGGCTAAAAGAGGTTGGACAAGAGAGGAGCAGATATTTCCCTTAATGGAAAAGGAGCTAAAAAAGCCTAGGGGGATGGAGGGCGGGAAGGTATTACCTACTGCAAGAGCCTCTCTCGAAGATCTACTGTTACGGTAAGTTCTTACGTAACTGTACTATCTTACTTCAAGAGGGCTCTTTCAGTAGGTAATTACATATAGGACTGAATCCCAAGCAGTCTGGAACAAAGAAAGGCACCAGGAGGAGGAAACTACTCCAAGAAGTAGCTCTAGCTGTGCAAGTCTCAAGACAGGAGGCCTTGCAAAACAGCCAGCCCCGAAGCCTGCTCTATGTCGAGAGGCAATATCCAAACTGTAGTGTTTTGTAAAGGTATGGACAGAAGTCCAGGTGGCAGCAGCGCATATGTCTGCTGTAGACACATTCTTGAAACAAGCCGCAGAGGCAGCTACTCCCCTTGTGGAGTGGCCTCTGATTTGACCCAGGAGGGTCTTGTGGTATTTGTCATGACAGAAAGTGATGCAATGAGCCAACCACTTAGACAGGCATTGCTTGGAAACAGCATTGCCTTCCCTTTTGTGAGCAAAAGAGATGAACAACTGATCAGTCTTTCTGAGATCCTTCATCCTGTTGGTATAGTATCTCAGAATCTGGGGAACATCCATAGTATGGAGTAAATATTCCCCTTAGTTAGAGTACTGCGAGAAAAAGGCAGGAAGCCATATGGACTGATTTAAGGTAGACTCTGCTACTACTTTAGGTAGAAACTTAGGATTCGTGTGAAGAGCAACTCGTTCCTTGTGAAAAATTAAGTAGGGGATTTTACACATCAGGGCCTGGAGCTTGGAGATTCTTCGAGCCAAAGTAATGGCCACCAAGAATAGCATCTTCCATGAAAGAAACTTCAAATCTGCGGAAGCTGCAGGTTCGAAGGGGGGGAGGGTAAGTTTCTTGAGAACAAAATTCAAGTCCCAAGGGGGGTAGGAGTACGGATGGGGGGCCTCAGATGAAGGACCCCTTTAAGAAAGGTCTTAGAGACCTCCAATTGAGTGAAAGCTTTGTCTGTGAAGAGAACATGATAGGCCGAGATGGCCGCCATGTGTACCTTCAAAGAGGAATGGCTGAGACCCAGGTCAAACAGATGATGTAAATACTCCAGTGGAAACCCCGCTGAGCAGGAGAAAGGCTCCACGTTCTTGGAGGCGGCCCAAATACTGAATCTTTTCCACTTCATGGCATAAGTGGACCTTATGGAGGGTTTTCTGGCCTCCACTAAGATCTCCACCACTTTGGGAGACACACCAAAATGGGATTGGGCTAGGTCTGCAGGAGCCATGCATGCAGTTGAAGGGATTTGAGGCCTGGATGGACCAGGGCCCCTGGTCCTGGGTCAACAAACCTCGAGATAGAAGAAGAGGAAGAGGAGGATCCTCTGAATATTGTTGTAGAAGACAGAACCAGATTTACCTGGGTCAGAAAGGAGCAATCAGAATCATTCTCGCTCCTTCTGAAGCTAGCTTCTGCAAGACTCATGGGATAAGAAGAATTAGGGAAAGGCATAGATGAATCTGTCCTTCCAGTGTAGAGACAGAGCGTCGTTTCAGAAAGTGCCTCACTCTAGAACGAGCAAGCAGAAGGTGGGAAGTTTTGCATTTTGGGGGGAAGCAAACAGGTTGACCTGTGGTGTTCCCCAAAGTTTGAAGATATCGTCTAGGACCCCTTGGTCCAGTTCCCACTCATGAGTCAGAGCAGAAGAGTGACTTAGCCTGTCTGCTAGGGTGTTGTCTACTCCTGGAACGTGAATCTCCGTGAGGTGAAGGTCATGTTGTGTTGCCCAATCCCAAACCCTCATTGCCTCCCTGCATAGAGGGTAGGACCGTGTTCCTCCCTGTTTGTTGATGTACCACACTACACACATGTCTGTCTGGATGGCTAGGTGGCCATGTAGGATGTATTGGTGAAGGGCTTGGACAGTGTACAACACTGCCCGAAGCTCGAGCACATTGATGTGAAGGGTCTGTTTTAGCCTGGACCAAGAGACCTGGGTCCGATGAGGGCCAAGATGGGCTCCCCAACCTTCGCCTGAGGCATCTGTGGTTACAGTCTGGGAGGGGGGAGGATGAAAGAAAGGGACCCTCTGAAACAGATTCTCTCGAACCATTCACCATTGCAAGTCTCGCATCATCGGCGATGAGATCAGAACTGAATGATCTAGGTCATCCACTAGTTGATCCCACTGAGAGCATAGAGTCCACTGAGCGATCCTCATGTGAAGTCGAGCACAGGGGACTGATTGTATGGTGGCCGCCATGAGCCAGAGAAGGTGAAGGACCGACCTCGCTGAGACCATCCTGCGGTCGGATAACAGACATATTTGGGTCTGAATGGAGGCCGCCCTGTCTGGAGGCAGGAAGGCCTTGCCCATGATCATATCGAGGGTCGTCCTGATGAACTGTAGCCTCTGGGAAGAGTCCAGATGAGACTTGGAATGGTTGATGGTAATACCCAGGCAGGCAAACACCTGCTGGGTGAGGGAGAGAAAATGCAGGAGTTTCTTCCTGGATGAGGCTGCTAGGAGCCAGTCATCCAGGTAAGGGAACACCTGTACTCCCTTGGTACGCAGGTGGGCCACAACCACTGCCAGGCATTTGGTAAAAACTCGGGGGGCCAAGCAAAGACCAAACATGAGCACCTTGAACTGGTAGTGGTCCCGCTGGAATGCAAAACGAAGGTATTTGCAATGGGAGGCCGAATGGGAATGTGCAGATAGGCATCCTGCATATCCAGGGCACAAATCCATTGACCCGGCCAGAGGAGGGCAGAAGGCTCTGCAGGAAGAGCATCCTGAACCTTTTGTACTCTACATAAAGATTCAGGGAACTGAGATCTAAAATTGGTCCGAGATCTCCCGTCTTCTTTGGGACCAGGAAGAAATAGGAATAGTAACTTGTCCCCTGAAGATGAAGGGGGATGGGCTCTATGGCTTGCTTCATCAGAAGAGCCGAGATCTCCTCCTGGACCAAAAGAAGGTGTTCCCATGAATACAACAACTTCAGAGGAGGGTGGCGGGGTGGTTTCTGAAGAAACTCTATGGAATGTCCTTCTGCTATAAGCTGGGGCACCCAAGAATCCGTGGTTATCCTCTCCCATCCCAGAAGGTGGAGGGAAAACCTCCCTCCTACCGGTTTCTCCAGGGAGTCTGGAGGCAGTGGGAGAGGAAAGGTGTCAGATGGTGTGGGGCAGCGCCGCAGCTGAAGCCCCCACTGCTTTTTTTGGGTGGAGGGGGCCCTACGTTTTGTGGCCCGCCTTCCCTGGGGTTTCGCCTTTGGCTGATTCCGTCTGCAAAAGGGACGGCACTGCTGCTGATGGGGACGGTACATAAAATCAACTGATTTAAGAGCCATCCCCTTCTCTAGCAAATCAGTAATGATGTCCTTGACATCACCCCTGAAAAGCACCGACCCCCGGTAAGGTGCTTTCTGGATAGCAGATTGAACCTCCGGGACCAGACCTGACACACGGAGCCAAGCATGACACTACAGGCTTACAGCGAAAGCAGAGCTCTGCCCAGCAGTGTCCACTGCATCGTATGTCACATGTAGCATGTGGCGACTGGCTGAACAAGCAGAGTGGACGAGATCCGTCAACTCCTGTTTGACTTGGGAGTCAGGCAAGGAGTCCAGCTTGGCTTCCACCTGAGTAAGGATGGCCTTCTGGTAGTCCCCCATGTGGCTGATGTAGTTCAGGGCCTGAATCCCTAGTGTGGAGGAAGCGTGAATCTTTCTCCTGTACTGGTCCAGAAGGCGAGATTCCTTATCAGAAGGTGATGAGCTAAGATGCTTTGGGTTCGCTGATTGGCCATGAGCGGTGCTGATCATGACCAAATCAGCACAAGGGTGAGAATCTAGGAAATCAACACCCTCTGGAGCCTGATATAGCCTGTTCGACTTCCTGGGAAGTGGGGCTAAGGCCGATGGCTGTTTCCATATCGTGGTGACAAGGTCGGTGTGAGGCTCTGTCCAGGGTGGCACTAGTGTAGGAGCTGTAACAGGCAGGTCCAGATGTTCAGCGAGTTTCAGACGCTGAGGATCTGGTTCCAAAGAGCGCCACTGATGGACCTCCTGGATTTTTCTGAGCAACTCCGTAAAAGAAGGATCCTCCAAAGGAGACTTTGGAGGAGTCCTCGGCCGGGGCTTCGACGGAGAGCGAAGCTCATTGTCTCTTGGAGCAGCCATCGGAAGAGTCCGAGGAGTCTGAGAGTGAAGAGGAGGAAGAAGAAGAGTAAGACTCCCTTTCCCGACCTGGGGGAGGAAGGGGTCCCTTGGGTAGTCCCCAGGGACGCGTGTCCAGCCCCTCTCTGTACCCAGACGGAAGAACCCTGGAATCCAGAGGTGGTGAGGGAGTGTGCTGCCTGGGGCATATAGGAACCTGGGATGGCACTGTCACCGGAAGGCAGCTCTTGACCTCTTTGGTCAGTTAAGCCTTGGCCTCAGCCCACCAGGAGGCCAGAGTCTCCTGCAGGTCCACCGGCAGCTGCAAGGGCAGTGGAGGAGGAGGAGGAGGCAGGGGATAAGAATATGGGCTATACCTATATGGAGCGTATCCAAAACCTGACTGCGGGTAGCCCGGTGTCGGGTATTAAGATGTCGAGTACTGCGGCATCGGGTACTGCAGCATCGGATATGGCATTCCAGGGTACACCAATGTCGAATAAGACGGTGGGTACCCGGAAGCCGGGGGGGCTGCCTGCACAGATGGCCCGGCTGGGAACCTCGTGGGTGGGTCCATAGCGGAGAACCCGGAGGGAGGGCCCGAAGGGAGCAGGAACTCCCCCAGAGTTGGTAAGGCTGACATCAGAGCTGACGGTGGAGGCCCTGACACTGGAGGTACCGACGTTGGAGGGGCCAGCATCCAGGGAGCAGATGTCAGGTCCGTCGCTCCAGATGGAGGAGGGACTAACAGAGGCAAAAGATCCCCAACTGCGCCCGGGGACATGGGGGAAAAGTCCCCAGGGTTAGGATGGGGGACTCTGGTTCCCCATACGGCAGCAAAAGCTGCAGTGAACTGGGGATGATGGACATAGGAGGGTCCGTCGTCAGTTCCCTCGCCGGCCTGACGTCGGACGAGCCAACGTGAGGTGTAGAGGCGAGCTCTAGGTGGGCGCCAGAGGAGCCAATGTCTGACTTACGAGAGCCTTTCCTGGAGGCAGGTCGAGAGGAAAGGTCGGCCTGGTCCGGAGGGGAAGAAGCCGTGCATCACCTCAAAGGGTCAGACATCTTACCAACCCTCTCCATGCAGACGTCAGAGGAGCGGACGCCCGGCTTACCGGAGTTGCCCACAATGGTAGGCCACAAGCCTGTGGCTGAACCAGGAGAGGAGGCCTCCAACTGCCCGGAGGCACCCGCAAGGTCCGAGCGCTAGTCAGACGGGCCAACGCCACCTCAGAAACCTCCGAGGTGGCCGTCGAGGAGCGATCCCCCGGAGGGGATGTTACCTGTATGCCCGCGACTCCCGATGGAGAAGCCGCAGAGGAGCCTTTGTCCCGGTGCCTCTCCTTGTCTTTCTTCTTTCAATGGCCTTTGGGGGAAGTGGATGCCTGCCTTAGCTTTTCAAGCTCCTATGAAGAACATAAAGCTCATTTTCTGTTTAAGAATATGGGCCTCCAGAGATTGCTGCCGTCTTTTCCGGGTGGCCGCATTGAAGCTAAGGCAATGCTGGCACTTCTCGACTTGATGATCCGGGCATAGGCAGAACAGGCACAGGGAGCAGCCGTCCTTGTGCGGTAGTTGGGAGCCGCATGAATTTCACTTGTTCTTGTGCTCGGAGGGTGTAGGGGATGACATACACCGACGTTAGTACTGACGTTTGTCGAAAAAATATGATTTTTCGGTAAAAAAAACGACAAAGGTAGGGCTGATGAAGCACAAACTTTTCCACGAGGCACTGCACGAGCCAACGGCGGGAAAGAATTTGGAGGCGGGCGTCCGGGACTGCCCCTTTATACCGACATCGCCTGATTCCGGTCACCTGATGTGGGGGCGGTCCCTCACCAGGGACTGCTAGCTAGAAATTTTTTCTATGGGGTCCTGCCGCCTGTCAGCTTCAGTCCCATATGTAATTACCTACTGCAAGAGCCCTCTCAAAGTAAGATACACCATTATGATGGTTGAGCTTGCCTGACGAAGGCCAAGCAAACAGGCAGCATAGACTTTCCGGGCTGAATGGTCCAGTTTCCTGGACTCTTTGTCCAGGAGTCTATCGGTGTCTCCCAAATTTCCTTGAGTGCCTAAACACAGATTCGCTCACCAACCCCTCAGCCAAGGGGTGCTCTAAGAATCCTGAGAGGGAGCTGATGGGGACTGCATACTTACGGGCATTCTGGGCTGAAGGCGTGGGGCAGGAGGCAGGGTGCTGCCACAGTTCCAAGACTGGGCCAACAATGGCCTTGGCCACTGGGAAGACCTTTGTCAGAGAATCCCCTAGTTTGAGGATATCAGTGAGGGGGTATTCAGCCCTATTCTGGATGGGCTCCAAGGGCATCCCCATGGATTCGGAGAGGAGGCAGAGGATACCCATGAAGGAAGTGGGACCATCCTCCATCAAAAGACTCCCTATGGATTCATTGTCCAAAGGACGGGAATGCAAGTCAGAGTCCTTGGACTCTGAGCAGTCTGGATAGATCAGCCGGCCAGCTGGGTCACCTTCCACCTGCCTAGGGCAGTCGGGAGTGAGGGTAACAGACAGCCTATGTGGAAGGCCCATGACAGGCCAAGACTCTTGGCAGGAGACCTGGAGGTAGGCTGTTTAGGTAGTGGTTCCACCCAAATTGGTGGAGAGGCTGGTTTCAGCCAAGCCGGGAGAGTCTTGACCAGCTCTGCAGGCGGAGGGATGGTATGGACCAGCTCCTGAGGAGACGGCGTCAGCCTGGAGGGTGACAGCCAAATGCTGTGGTAGACTTCAGGCCAGTCATAATGAGCTGCTGCCACATCAAATCCTCGTAGTGTCGACGCAGCCTGCGTTGAAGCCTCTCCTCTTCCAAGGACAAGGAAGAATGGTAGCGGTGCCTCTTCTTGAAGCACTTATGCGCTTTCTTTGGTCTGTCAGTCGAAGGGGTCCAAGACCTCGGCTTAGACCACTGAGGAGACCAACGGGGTCACTCGGAAAGAGCCATGAAAACCCACAGCTCTTCCAGGTCAGGAACCAGGACAGTGAAGAGGTTCCCAGTGAGTTGGGTCTCCTCTTCAGAGGGTCCAGGCAGGACCAGGGTCCTGAATAAGGAGTTGTCAGCCTCTTCTAGCAATGAAGGGTCAACTGGGTTGATTATAATCTTGACCAGGTCGTCGTCCCGTGTCTTGGCTGGCTGACCCAACAGGAGTATCGTGAAGCCAGCGGCTGAGGCCGCCACCTCGACCAAAGTCAAAACAGCAGATTCCTGGGATTGAGATCTCTCACGATTCCAAGAACGTCATTGATGAGACAAATCTTCTTTTTGCTCCTTGTCCTTTTTATGGGAGCAAGAGACGTGCATGCTCAAAGGACCCTCTCCTTTGGTGAGGAGAGACTGGCAGCTCCTTAAAGGAGCCTGAGAAGGTGGAGCCCAGATTGAGCAGGACGAAGACTGATACAGAAGAAGACCGATCAGCGGCCCATGCCACCTACTCTTCGAAGGCCTTCATCTGCTCCAGCTGCTTAGCAGACCCCACAGCCACAGAGACCACCCAATGGGCCTCTTTCAATTTGACCAGCGGGTTCTGTTTTTCTGGTCTGCCCAACTGAAGTCATGTGAGATGCTCGTCGAAGACATTGGGTTGGTATGCTTGACAAATTTCGCACACCTGGGTGTTGTGAACATGACCCAAGCAACAGACGCACAAGGCACATGGGTTGGCTGGGACATCTTTTGCCTGCACAGGCAGCAGTGGAAATCAGCCGAGGACTTGTCCTCTATCATGGTCGTAATTGCAAAGCGATTTGGGGAAACTCAAATGAGTTTAAGTTTTGGTAAATTCAGAGATTTGTTTGTCAGGGCCTACTGTAACATGTGTGCAATAAGGAGAGAACCTGAATCTTCCAGTGTAAAGGAAGATCTGGTATCAAGGGGCAGAGCTGAGGGATATACCACCTGGGTAGGTAGGAGGAGGAGCCAGCTTAAAGACCTTCCGGCAAGATTCTTAAAAGGAAAGGACATGCCAAAAAGCAGTAACAGGCCCAGCAGAGTGACCATTTTGAACTTCTTGTACTGAATAAAGAGGTTCACATATCTTAGATTCAGAATGGGTCTCGGGCCCCCTGTGCATTTCGGGACTAGGAAGTAGTGGGAATAGAATTTCCAAGAAACTGGCTCTATAGCCCTCTTTTGCATTAGGGTGTTATCTCCTCTAGCAGCACTGGTATGTTTTGGAGGATAGGTTGAAGGGACTGGTGGGTGGTCTGGAGGAAGCTCCAGCCCTGTTCTACTATCTGCAGGACCCAGGCATCTGATGTGACCTTCCTCTACTGGTCCAGGTGGAGAAAGAGGCAACCCTCTACTACCATCTCTGAAAGTACTGGAGAATGGGGGTGTAGGAAGGAGTCATACAGATGCAGACCCTGCTGCTACAGCCAAACTTACACTTTTAGGGGCTTTGGAATGAGCACCTGAGGTGGGTCCTGGGGCAGGCAGAGCGGATTGTCTGCTTTTGCTTTGATGTCTGACTCCAGAATCATGTCTGTTACTGGTCAGATGAAAGGGCGCCCTCTGCTTACTTCTTGGTTGTGCATGGTAGATGGAGCGTACCTATTTTAGAGTAGTGCCCGAAGCCTGAAGGTTTGAGAGGATATCCTGAAGGTCTGCCCTGAACAGTGTGTATTCTCTGAATGGGGGCATTTAAGATGGACTGCTGCACATCATTAGCAAATCCAACCACCCTCAGCTAAGAGTGTCTCCCTAAACAGACTCCAGAGGCTACTGCTCCAGAAGAAGTATCTGAGATGTCAAAAGCAGATCTAAACAGATGCTTACCTACATCTGCCCTGGCTTGGAGGATCTTTAACAACTCCTGCTTGGGACTACCAACTAGGAGGGATTCGGGCTACAGGTTTCACCTTCCTCCAGAGGGTATTTTGATACTTTACCATATGAGCCTGGTAGTTTGCAATTCTAAGTCGTAAGGTGGCAGAAGCAAAAGTCCTCTTCCTGAGAACATCTAACCTCCTGAATCCCCTGTCAGGAGGGAAAGAAATGAAAATTTACGTACCTACCGTAATTCTTCATCTTTCTGTGTATCTTCAAACAGTCATCACATGTGGGTATGTGGCCGGAGGTCACAACCCCGTGGGAGTTTTTTTTTTTTTTTATGGATGGGCAGAGCCAAAGCAGTGACGGCAACACCCTCAAGGCTGACACATTGCATGGCGCTCGCGGATTGGCCGTTAACTGTCGTTGGCCTCACCCTCCCACCAGTTCTGAGTTGCTGAAGAGCAAGAAACAGGGTTGGGAGGATGAGACAAGGAAGTCCAAGGGACAGATAAAGGAAAAGAGGAATGAACAACTGTGAGGACAGACAAGGAAGAGAGAGGAAAACTAAGGGGATTGGGAGGGGCCCCAATCTCGAAGGGAAAAAAGGGAAGAGAAGGAAACATTAAGTGGGAGGGGAAAGGACAAACCCAGGGCTCGCAGTCTGGTTCCCGGCTTTCAGATGGACTTACTCCCCAGGAGTAGCAAAAAACCTGAGAAGGCTGGAAAAATCCAAGGCACAAAATTCTGACCAAGAGGCATTCTGGCAGAATGATTTCCTAGGTTCATGGTTAAATAGGAGGGTGACCAGGAACCAAGGAATGTCCTCTACAACCAACAAAAATAAGAGGGGGGGACCTCACCTCTTAACAGAAGTAAAAAGGATTAGTCCCGAAGGACAAGGGTTAAGGGGAGGAGAGAGAGAGGGGGCAGTCACCAGCATCCCACCTCTAATGGGGTGGAAGCCAAAGGCGATGAGGAGAACAGCTCCCCCTGACTCCCCCCCCACCAGACAAAGGCAGAAAGAAAAAATACCTGCATGCCCAAGGTCACACCACTCCTGACCAATAGAAAGGAAGGGAGGGAAGAGGGCATACAGAGGGAAGGGGACCCAGAGACTGAGGCACCTCACTCTATGGGAGAAAAGATGGGTTCTCTAATAAGCAGAGGAAATCCCGCTATGCCAGACCAAGAGTGACAACCGGGAGAGATGCAGCCATGCCATCCACCTGATGCAGATCGCTGTCCCTACAACTCTGGAAGCTACCTTGTTGGCATCGTAGGATGCCCTCACTTGGTGCCTTGCTTGCTCCAGGACCTGAGCAGAGAGTGCAATGGCTTGTCTGGTTACCTCCAAATCAGGCAAGGAGGCTAGTACCTAACCTAGCCTGGAACACAAGAACCTATCATAGGAAGCATAGTGGGCCTGATGTGCAGCAATGGACAGTAAAATCCATGGCAAGTAGAAGGTCCTCCTACCCCAGAAGTCAAAATCTGCAGAGTCTTGATCTGGGGGACACTCATGCTGAAGGGTGCGAAGCCCATCAGGAGTGTCCAGTTGCGTCAACCCTGACTGGGGGTGAGGCATATGACCTGGCAACTCTGGGGGAGCACAATAACTCTGGCTCAGTTTCCTGGGGGCTGGGACACTGGAGAAGGGGCATTGCCAGAAGCGCAGTGACACCTCCCAGAAGGGAGCAGGCCAGGCGGGCACCACAAGGGTGGCCGCACTGAATTAGTCTAGGAAGATGCACACCACATGCTCAGGATTGTGTTGGAAGGTAGGGGTGATGCGAAGGTCTTCCAACATCCTCATGAGGAAGTACTGATATATCAGCAGCAGGGGAGATGTGGATGAATGGTGCCTCTCCCTCAGAAGAGGGGGATGAGGAAGCGGAAGACTTGGGAGATCCAGGGGGCAGCTGCTCAGCGGGAAGGTGGAACACCCACTCATACATTGCCCTGATGTAAGTAGGAAAATAAGCAGCCGCACCTCAGAACTGCTCCCAGGTCAAAGGCCCCCGAGGGCTGAAAATACCAGGGAGAGAAGGAGATGGTGATAGAGGAATGGGGGCCAGATCCACAAGAGATGAGGAACGTCCTCTGCCGGGGCAACAGAGTGCACCGGATGCCACTGAAGAAAGAGGAGCTTCGGGAAGCCGAACAGCCGACAGCTGGTCAACCACACTGGAACTGCTTAGACCGTGCCCTGAAGAATCCCCCCTGTGAGGCAACCGGGACCATGTGAATCCAGAAGGATGGTCCCTGGCCTCCAAAGAGAAGTGGAGACAGAGGAGGAAAGATGAGAGTCTGCACTGTGGCTCCTCCCTGAGCCTGGGTGGGTCCCAGAGAAAGGCCGCCGCACTGAACCCAGACCCCTCAGACACTGAAAGAGCCCTCCACCTTGAAAACACCAGCATAGGCAGCTGGCAACTCCAAGTACTCCCCAAGGAGACCACCCAGGGTGCAGCACCCTCCCCTTCCGCAGGTGCCCTGGTCGGCCTTAAAGTTGGGCGATCCAGGCACACCACAGCAGGGGGTACCCCAGCTGAGGGGCAGAAGGTTCCCCAACTCCAGGCTGGATAGCCAGAGCCACCAGGACCATTGACTGTTGGTCAGTGCCACTGACCCCAGAATTGGGGACCACTGCCCGCTTCTCAGAGGGAGGCTGGGTCCGGGCCGCTAAAGAAACTACAGAGGTGTCAGCAGACTGTGAGGAGTCCAGTAGCCAGTCTGAACCAGACCCAGAATCCCCCTCTGAAGAGGTGGAGACCGAGGTCCAATATCAGACCACCTGCTGACGTCTGCCCTTTCCTGGATTGATAGATGTGCCAACTTGAGATCTGGCACCACAACTGATGCCAATTCCCTCCTCAGCACCGTGAATGGTGCTGCAGGAAGAAACAGTTCCAACTATGGTGCTGAGGCCAGGATCAGTGCCAGACACAGCGCTGCCCCCTCCCATGGTGCTGCAAATGGCACCAGAGTCAGAGACAGCGCTGATGACAGTGATGAGACCCTTCCCCGGTACCATGAATGGCAGAGAGAGCAAGAACGGCATCAACCATGGCACTGGAAATGATGCAGTCTCCAATCTTGGTGCCGAGACTAGAAACAGCCACAGAAGGTGCCATAGAACTTCCCATGGTGCCGACCCCACTACTGATGCCACAAACAGTGCCAACCACAGAAATGGTGCCGAGCGGCGGGCTGGCGCCAGCCATGGCACTGTCAGGACCCCTGGCAGCACAAGCAATGCCAAGACCCAAAACGGCACTGGCATACAGTGTCGAGGCTGGTGACAGCTAGGGCCCATGGGCCCCAGGATGCGACACTGGAGGTGCTTTCACCCCCGAAGGAGTGACTGCTGGAGCAGTGCCTCCCACCCCCCCAAAAGGAACAGACTGGGCCTCCTGCACCGTGGAAGTGGCCCACGCTGTGGCAAGGCTCAAAAAGGCAGAATCCCCCTCCTCTGCGGCCTGTATAGAACCAGGAGGGTGGGAGGGGACCCAGAAGGGCCAAGAGACCATGTCTTGGCATTGCAAGTGCAGGCCCACCCTCCAAAAGTTGGCAGCGTTCATTCAACCTTCCATGCGTGAAGCTTGATGGTCCATGGAAAAGCAGGCATTGCATGAATTCATGCCATGAAGTAGACCAAGACAGGTAGGGCAAAGATCATACTGATTGGTAATGGAATATCGATGGCTGCATGGGCACCAATGCATCGGGGGGCCACCCCGTTTTCAACAACTTCTTGCCCCCTGTACCAGACACGATCAACAGTAAAACAACCATAAAACAGACTCGATGTTACTGGAAATAATAAAAGGAACGGTCTTACCAGTCAGCGGCGTCAAGTAGGTGGCAAAACAGGACCGATGGTACTTTTTTCGATGGGTTAGGCCAAACGTGAAACTAGGCCACAGCTCTGACACAGTCTTATCTCAAGACCTCCACACAAGGTGCGACCTCTACTGTGGGAGATGAAGAGCTAGTGGGAGGGCGGGGCTGAAGACAGCTAACAGTCAACCCGCGAGTGCTACGCAAAGCGTCGGCCTCGAGGGAGGTGCCATCGCTGCATCGCCTCCACCCATCCAAAAAAATAAAAATAAAAAAGAGCTCCCACAGGGTTGTGACTCTGGCCACTTACCCACATGTGATGAATGGTGAAGATACACAGATAAGATCTGAGGTTTTTAGGCACTTTAGACCCATCATGGGCTGCATTTATCATGACAGAATCAGTCTCAGGTTGACCTGCAAAAAATGACCTACCAGAGGGGACCTGGTGCAACTTGCCTGCCTCACTTGGAATTGCAGGAACTGTATTAGGCTTATGCCAGGCAGCCAGGGTAACATCCTCTAGAGCAGGCAACAGAGGAGGAATCACGATAGGTGCGGAATCAGGTAGCTCTAAAAAATTCCACCAAATTCCTCTTGGTGATGTCTTTCTCCTCTGATTCCAACCACATGGCAGACTGGAGTTACTGCATCATGGAGATGAATGAGGGGTCTTCAGGGGAGGACCTCAGAGTATATACAGAGTCCTTACTCCCTTTTGAACTAGTGGAGCTTGACCTCTCAGAAGTGCTCTCCACAGTCTTCTTTCTCCTTTTCCTCTTGTAATAGGAGGTCAGGGTTATATTCCTGATCCTCATCGATGGCTTCTGTAGCCTCAAAAAAGGGACAGAAGAGACAATCGATGCCCAAGAAGGCACAGGGCATGTCGATTGCTGAGATCTGTGGTGGGGCTTGCCTCGGATGCCCCATCGATGCCGCTCCAGTAGCAGGAGGCGGAAGAAGCAGCAGGTACTGTAATGTCCATGAAGGATGAAAGAATAGCCTGTGTGCTGGCATCAGCCTGTACTACAGGTGTGCTCTGGGACATCAATGTGGAGGGTGCTCTCCCAAATGTTGACAGCCCACTAGCCATGGTAGGTCTGGCAGTATTCACAGCCTGGTTGGACCTGGATGGGTCAGAGGTGTCACCAATGTGGTTGACAACACAGTAACATAGAAACATAGAATTTGACAGCAGATAAGGACCACTTGGCCCACCCAGTCTGCCCATTTCCCCTACCTAATGGATAAGCTGCAGATCCTAGTTAACCAGCAGCCTACTTCTTCCTACCTCCACCTCCTAGAATTGCCTTATGACTGTCCTATGCATGCTTGAATTCCATCACTGTTTTTGACTCCACAACCTCCTCCGGAAGGCCGTTCCATGCATCCACAACCCTCTCTGTGAAAAAAATACTTCCTTAAATTACCTCCGAGCCGCCCCCCTCATCTTCAAATTGTGCCCCCTTGTTCTTGCACACCTCATTTTTTGAAAGATGCTACCCTCTTGGACTTTGTTGATTCCCTTGAGGTACTTGAAAGTTTCTATCATGTCCCCCCTCTCCCTCCTTTCCTCGAGGCCATACTTATTAAGCTCCTTAAGTCTCTCTTCATATGTCTTCTGGTGCAGACCCTGCACCATTTTAGTTGCCCTCCTCTGGACAGCATCCATCCTGTCTATGTCTTTGTGGAGATTGGGTCTCTAGAACTGCACATGGTACTCCAGATGGGGTCTCACCAGCTGTCTGTACAGAGGGATAATAACTTCCTGTTTTCTACTGGTGATGCCTCTCCCTATGCATCTCAGTATCCCCCAGCCCACCTTGCTAACCTCTAACATTGCTTGCCCACGTTTAGGTCATCTGATATGACTACCCCAGGTCCCTTTCCATTTTTGTTGTTGTTAGTATCTCACCCCCCCATTGTGTGCTCTTCCCCTGGGTTTTTGTTTCCCAGGTGCATTACCTTGCATTTCTTAGCATTGAATCTAAGCTGCCATTCATTTGACCATTCCTCTAACCTTGCCAAGTCCCTTCTCATCCTTTCCACCCCACCTTGTGCATCAACTCTGTTGCACATCTTTGTGTCATCTGCAAAGAGACATACTTTTCCTTCCAGTCCCTCTGCAATGTTGCTCATAAAGACATTGAAGAGGACCGGTCCTAATACTGAACCATGTGGTACCCCACTAATAACCCCCCTTTCTTCAGAGTGGACTCCATTTACTATTACTCTCTGTGTCCTATTCTCCAGACAATTCTTTACCCAGGTTGTCATCTTGGGACCCACTCCCAGGCTCACTAACTTGTATATTAATCTTTTGTGTGGGACTGTGTCAAATGCCTTGCTAAAGTCTAGGTAGGCCATGTCCACAGCCCCTCCCTGATCTACTACTTTGGTCACCCAGTCAAAGATTTGTCTGGCATGACCTTCCTGCTGTGAATCCATGCTGCCTTGGGTCCTGTGCTCCTCTGGCCTCTAGATATTCGACAATTCATTCCTTCAGAAGTGATTCCATCATTTTCCCTACCACTGAGGTTAAACTAACAGGTCTGTAGTTTCCTGCTTCTGCCTTGCTCCCACTTTTGTGAAGGGGAATCACATCTGCCCTCCTCCAGTCCTTGGGTACCACCCCATCCTCCCATGATTTGTTAAAGAGGGTAGTCAGTGGTGTCACTAGTTCTACCCTTAGTTCTTTTAGAATTCTGGGATGAATACCATCAGGCCCCATTGCTTTGTCCACCTTCAGTTTTAAAGAGTTCTTTCAGAACCTTTTCTTCTGTAAATGGGCTGGTATCCTTCTTTATCCAGAGTGTTATACTGTTTGTTTAAGGTACCTCCCCTCTTCCTCTGTAAATACTGGCAAAACTATTTGTTTAGTATCTCTGCCTTTTCACAGTCACCCTCTGCCCACCCTCCCTCCTCCCCTTTATTAAGCCTCACTATCCCTTCCTTGGTCTTCCTTCGCCCTGATGTACCTATAAAAGGTTTTATCCCCCTTCTTAACTGAGTTGGCTATCTTTTCCTTGGTTTGAGCCTTTGTTGTTCTGACTGCCTTCCCAGCTTCCTTTTGCTTTAACTGATACAGTTCTCTGTCCTGCTCCTTCTGTGATTCCTTGTACTTCCTGAATGCTTTCTTTTTCTCTTAAGCCTTCACTGTCACTTCTTTTGAGAACCATAGTGGTTTCTTACGTTGTTTCGTTTTGTTTATTTGCTTCACACAAAGGCTTGTTGCCTCTGTGATGGCAGTTTTTATTATTCCCCATTGTTCTTCCACCCCTCCTTCCTGCCTATTTGCTAGTGCATTCCTTAGTCACTCACCCATTTTGGCAAAGTCAGCCCTCCTAAAATCCAGTACTTTTGCCTTTGTATGGCTTGACTCTATTGCTGTGTTTATTATGAACCAAACTGTTCGATGGTTGCTAGTTCCCAGATGGCTACCCACTTCTACATCTGTGATCCTCTCTCATCTCCATTTGAGAGAACCAGGTCTAAGATTGCTCCCTCTCAAGTGGGCTCCAATACTAGTTGTCTAAGGCATGCCCCTGTAGGGCATCTAGAATAACTCCACTCTTCAGTGGCTGCTGCAACTGCACTCCAGTTAACATCTGGCATATTCAGATCACCCATCAGCAATATCTCCCCTTTTTCTGCCATTCTAAGTATACTTTCTATCATTTCCTTGTCCATTTCCTCCTCCTGAGAAGGGGGTCTGTATACAACCCCTGTGCAGATTGTGGTGCCACTGCCGGTCTCCAAATTTACCCACAGTGCTTCTTCTCCTCCCTGTTTTCCCTTTTGTTCTGTTGCTTTGATTCCTTCCCTTATGTAAAGAGCTACTCCTCCTCCTCTTTTACCTTCCCTGTCCCTCCTGTAGATAGTGTATCCTGGTATGTTTATGTCCCAGTCATGGTTTTGTGTGTACCATGTTTCTGTGACTGCCATGATATCCAGATGTTCCTCCTCCATCAAGGCCACTAATTCAGGAAGCTTGTTACTCAGACTACAGGCATTGGTACTCATTGCTCTCCATTTTTTGATGGCTTTACCTTCTGTTGCAGCATCCCCCACTGACCTTTCTACCTCGGTCTTTTTCTCATTTAGTACCCTGTTTTGTAGGGAGAGGCTGGGATTTTTGCTGCTTATCAGTGCCTTCCTTTGACTAGTTTAAAAGCTTGCCAATGAAGCATTTAAACTGATTGCTCAAAAGACTTGTTCCTTCCTGGACAGATGCAGACCATTCTGCCAGTATAGGCTGGTGTCCTCCAGGTGGAACCCCAGTCCCCAATGAAGCCAAACCCCTGTGCTCCACACCATTTTTTCAACCATTCATTAAACTGCATGGTGCAAAGTACCCTCGCCTCACTCATGCCATTGACAGGCAGCACCTCTGAGAAGGATAGTGTGTGCCACTTATCTTAGGCCCTTCCCTAGTTCTACAAAGCCCTTCTGCACTGCTCATATCTCATGATGAGCCAAGTCATTTGTCCCTAGGTGGACAATGACATCCAGCTCAGACTCCAGTGCAGCTGTCCTCGTGATCCTGAGGATGTGCTTCCTGTCCCTCCAAGCCATGGCACCAGGCAGTTTCAGTTTTTCCTGCTCCCCCCAGTTCTATCCCCCTAATAATTGAGTACTCCACCAGGAGCTGCTTCCTTTCCTTGTGGTGTTCTCTGCCTCCTTCCTGTGGACCTCCCTTGTGACAGTTGTCCTCAGCCTCCTTAGTCTCCTCTGTGGGTGCATCCATAGGGGAGCTATGCTCCCCCAGAATGGTGTATGGATTGTGAAGTGGAACAACTGACTGGGTGTGTATCTGTTCCACCATCCTCACCCACCCTGACCCCACTGTGGTCCAACTGCTGTGCTTTCTTCACAACCTCTGAGGTCATGGTGGTGGCTCTGGTGCTCCCTGGATGGGGGAGGTTCCCTTCCTACCATCCAGTGTGGCCTGGGGGAAGGTTCCCTTACTACTGTCCAGTGTGACCTGAAGACGGGCAACTTCCTTCCTCAGGGCAGAGAGTTGTCTGCAAATAGGGCAGCATCTCAGCCTCCAGAAAGACTCCCAGAAGACTGCTGCCCCACAGCCATTGCATTGCACTACTCCCCATGTTTATCTACTTTTTTTGTGTGTGTGTTTGTGTGTGTAATTGGTTTGTTATATAGAAATATATATATTATACAATGTGTATGCTTATATTGTCAGTGCAGTGTGCTAGAGAGGATATGACAGTGATATGCACCTTGCACTCTTGAGGAAATTATGTCAGAACCCCAGGTATGAAGGAACTATTTCCAGGGGTGGGTGGGGTGAGGGGTGAGAGGGTTGGGCCTAAACTGTGCCCTCACAAAACAATCAGCTAACAGTTCTGACCCACCGCTGCGATGAGTGCCTTCCTTTCAGCAAGATGCCCTACATAACAATTTGACAGAGAAAATACCCTGCTAATCAAACAGAGAAAAATCCAGACATCCAAGTCAGACACAAGTAAACCTCCCCAGCCCCAAAACAGCCTGGTGGTTTGTGCTCTGAAAGCAGTCAGCCCAAAATAAGTCAGCTGTGCTTTAAACTCTTCCTGCACTGAAAATCTTAAGAATTGTAACAAACGTAAAGCTAGATCCACCTCCCTCTGTTGCTTGAAAAACTGTCTTTTCCTGATAATTCTAAGTTCCTTATTTCACCTTTCAGTTAGAAGTAGCCTCCACCTGCAGAATATCTGCTACAAAACCAAAGACAATTGTAAGCTTCACCTCCCTCTGTTGTGAGCACAACTCACTTTCTTGCAAATCCTATGTTCAGTATTGCAGCTTCCAGCCAGAGGTAGTTTCACTTGAATAATATTAGCTGTTCTGATGAGTTTGCTATAAAACACTTGCTTATAATACTATTGTTCTCAGGTCTGTTACCAAAGCTATTGGCTGATAAGTAGCTATAATGTAAGCACTTCCTGACAAAGTCTGGTCTGGCCTTTTAGGCACACACAGATAAACACAAAAACAGTTTCCACCCCTAGGGCACTGTCTGGTCAAATACACAAACCTGTACCTGCACTTATTTCAGGATTTATGACAAATTCTTAGCCCAGGGTTTAAACTCTTCCTGCACTGAAAATCTTAAGAATTGTAACAAACGTAAAGCTAGATCCACCTCCCTCTGTCGCTTGAAAGACTGTCTTTTCCTGATAATTCTAAGTTCCTTATTTCACCTTTCAGTTAGAAGTAGCCTCCGCCTGCAGAATATCTGCTACAAACCAAGGACAATTGTAAGGTTCACCTCCCTCTGTTGTGAGCACAACTCACTTTCTTGCAAATCCTATGTTCAGTATTGCAGCTTCCAGCCAGAGGTAGTTTCACTTGAAGAATATTAGCTGTTTTGATGAGTTTGCTATGCACTGGGTTGCAGGGGTGACAAAATGCACAAGGGATGATTTCTCCTTACTTTCTCTCCTCCAGTGTTTGTGCTTATATTGCCTGGTAACTTTATCCCAGGGCTTCGATGATCTTGAGCTCAAGGAGTAGGCTGGCGACATGGTGGAGTTCTTCTTATAGAGCTCTTTTTCCATGCTGGATACCTGCTGTTTTAAGAGGTGGGGTTCCAGAGCATTCTTTCGGTCACTGGGTAGCAGTGTTAAACTTAAGGGAGAGTTTGCAGGCCTTGACATTATGGGCCACGCTGAGGTAGCACATACAGACACTGTGCAGGTTGCTTGAATAAATCTTTTGACTGAACTCCAGTATCTAAAGAACTTAGCGGGTTCTTTAGACGAGGTACACGTCAATAACGATCACTTTTAAAAAGTGATTGTGAACTAGGGAGAGAAATTTCAAAAAGGCTAAGTTCCAGTCAACTGAAGTGGCAGTATCTCTATGGAGGGTCCAGTGAGTATGGTCGATGATGGGAAAAGAACTGAGAAGGAAGGGGGCTTCCTACATTTATATGGGAAGTGTCAACATAGGATGTTGTTGCGGCTCCAGCTTAACCGCTTTTACAAAAGTTTCCTGTATGGTCCTAGTGCTTGGTGGCTATAGTTTCATAGGTGTGGCCTGATGAAAGAGATATCCTCAAAGGAGATAGGTTTGTAACTATTAAAAGTACATTTCCAAGAAAATCTCTACAGAGCCACCAGCAACAGAACCACTTAAAAACTTTTGTTTAGCTGCAGCCACTCACAATTTGATTTGATTCATTCATTTAAAGTCTGGAGGATCCATGGGCTACAAAATCCGTTTTCATGGGTCATCACAACAATAAGACAAAGTACAATTACAGTGCAAGCCACTTAATCGGGACATGGTTAAGCGGCAAAAGAAGAAGGAAACCACTTTGCTTCTCAAAAACCATAGCAGAAAAGGTCAGAGCCAAAGGGCTTGCCTTCAGGAAATATAAGGGAATGCAGCAGGATGAAGATAGGGAGGCATACCAAACTTCCCTGAGGGAAGCTGGGAAGGCAGTAAGGCGGGCATAGGCCAAAACTGAGGAAACACTAGCACGAACAGTAAAAGAAGGTGAAAAGACTTTCTATAGATACATTAGTGAAAGGAGAAAGTCCAAAGAGGGTATTGCAAAGATCAAAGGGGATAAGGGGGCATGTGAGGAGGACCACCATGTAAAAGCATGTGTCCTAAATAGATACTTCTGCTCAGTATTTACTGAGGAGACAACAGGGAAGGGCCCACAGCTCAGCACCATGGACACAGGGGGGGAGGGAGGGAGGTGTGCACTAGTCCCTTCACAAAAGGAAGGTCCTGCAAGAGCTCAATAAGCTCAGGGTGGACAAGGCAATGGGACCTGATGGCATACATCCCAGGGTACTAAAGGAGCTAAGGGTGGAACTAGCAGAGCCATTATCAGAACTGTTTAGTGAGTCTCTGAGCACAGGAGAGGTCCCAGAAGACTGGAGAAGGGCTCATGTGATCCCACTCCACAATAGTGGTAGCAGGGAGGAGGCAGGGAACTACAGACCAGTCAGTTTTACCTCAGTAGTGGACAAGATTATGGAGGCACTCTTTAAGGAAAGGATAGTGCAACAACTGGAATCCATAGGAGCACAGGATCCAAGACAGCATGGGTTTACAACAGGAAGGTCCTGTCAAACTAATCTCATAGATTTCTTTGACTGGGTAACCAGAGTGGTGGACCAAGGGGAAGCAGTTGATATCACTTACCTTGACTTCAGCAAAGCTTTCGATACTGTTCCACATAGAAGATTGATTAATAAGCTGGGCAGGCTTGGGGTGGGTCAGAAGTTGGTCAACTGGGTGGAAAACTGGTTGAAGGGCAGAAAACAGAGTGGTGGAAAACGGTATACAGTCAGAAGAGATGCAAGTCACAAGTGGGGTACCTCAGGGATCAGTCCTGGGGCCAGTCCTCTTCAATATCTTCATCAGTGACATTGCAGATGGATTGAAGGGTGAGGTTTGTCTCTTTGCTGATGACACCAAGATCTGCAACACAGTAGATGATCCAGATGGGGGTGGGCAGAATGAGAAGAGAGCTGGATAAACTGGCAAAATGGTCGGAAGAGTGGCAACTGGAGTTTAACGCAAAAAGTGCAAGATCATGGACATACGGAAGAGAAACTCTGAAGCTACCTATAGGCTGGGGGGGTTGCTGGCAGTTACAAGGGAAGAAAGAGACTTGGGCATCATCATCACAGATGACCTGAAATCATCCAAGCAGACCACTAAAGCAGTAGGTAAGGCTAGGGCGATGTTGGGGTGTACTAGTAGGGGTATCACAAGTTGTAAGAAGGAGGCAATTATCCCTCTTTACAAGACACAGATTAGGCCCCATCTGGAGTACTGCATGCAGTACTGGAGGCCACACCATCACAAGGACATTAACTAAATTGAGGCAGTCCAGAGAAGGGCAACTAAAACGGTGCAGGGACTGCATCAGAAAACGTATGAGGACAGATTAATGGAGCTCAATATGTATACTCTAGAGCAAAGGAGGGAGAGAGGTGATACGATCGAAACAGTCAAACACCTTAAGGGCATTAACAAGGTGAAAGAGTCTAACATGATTCAATATAAGAAAAATAGCAGGACAAGTGGACACAGCATGAGATTAGAGGGAGGCCGATTAAGGGGTAATGTGAGGAAGTTCTTCTTTACAGAAAGGGTGATGGATGCATGGAATGGCCTACCTCAGGAAGTGGTGGATACGAATACTGCACAGGGCTTCAAACAGGAATGGGATTGGCATAAGGGAGCAATACAGATGAGTATGAATAGATAAGCCATTGACAGAGCAAAGGCCGATGGCACTTTCATAAGGACGAAAAAGAAATGGGCAGACTGGATGGGTCATGCAGTCCTTATCTGCTATTAACTTCTATGTTTCTATTAAACAGGATGTCCCATTGGGCACTGCTTAAGTGGCAATGATTTTCTATGGAGAATCACTCTGGTTAAATGGGATGGGGCAGTGGGGGCCCACAGGTTTAACGGGATGCCTTGTCCCATCTACCTGATGTTGCACTTCTATTGTTAGCTGGCTCCACCTCCTCCCTGCATTCTAATTACCATCCAAGATTTTGTAAAGCTTTGTTTTTAATACATGTTTTACCCCTTTTAATCCTTTTAAATGTAGTTAACTTCTTTGTGGTTCCCCTTACCCGATCTCAATTGCGGTCCTCCAGTTTCGGCATGCCGGCAGCGTGTTGGCATTTTCTTGGGCAGGGCAAGATAAATGACTCCACCCATTGGATTTACACAGGGCTTAACATTATGTTTTCAGACAATTTAAATTCATTTCTGTAGTCTGCTCTGCATACATACTCTGATCAGTGTGACGGAGTTTCCACAGTAGGGCAGTGTCAGTGTCTATGATGAAACAAGCACACTGTATTCAACTCAGCGCTATGGTTACATGTAACTTGTAAGTAAAGTACAGGTACTGTACACTTAAAATCTTAACTTGAATTTCATGTGACTCGCCTCTTGCTGTCCAAAATTATATACACTACAATATTGTAGTCATCAGGCTATCGTATGGAAGCACAGTGACGGTAGGATCAGGGAAAACAATAGAAAATACTGACCTCTCGGGGGGGAGGGTGCTGATGAGCAGCCAATGGTAAAGACATGGATTCCTGCAGCTCCCAACCCTGCTGAAAATAAAAAGCAAAATCCAACAGTATCTGAGCTTCAAACAACGCTAACAGTGAAAATATCCATTGGGAATGTACAATGGTGGAGTATTTGATGTCAAATTCAGGAAACGGCCAGCGTTCAACTGCGAAAACCCAAAAAAAGCAGGCGGCGGCAAAATCCTCTGAGGCGCAGGGCCCCATTTCACTGTCTGCTGCCGAGATGATGGTTTTAGGCCGCAAAGTTTTGGGACAAGTTATAGAGGCCTTAAAGGGAAAGTGGAGCAAACTAGAGCAAAAAATAGATAATCGCCTGCAGGATATGCTAGAGCAGATGATGCAGATGAACAGAGTGGCTGAGACAGAAGAGAGAATACCAAAAATCAAGCACACTATGGATCCCTTGGTGACTTGTGTCAATAAGTTAGAGAAGGAGCTTGCAGAATTGACTGACCAGCATGGTTACCAAGAAAAACTATCATCACTGCTTAAATATGCAACTTCGGGGGCTCCTGGAGGGGAAAGAGGGCCCAGATATAGTCAATTTCTGTGCAGAAAAGCTCCTGAACTTGTTGGGTACGAAGCTTAGAAAGGGGAAACTTAAGCTGGAATGCACGCATAGAGCTGTGGCACGACGGCCAGTGGGGCAACCCCCGAGGCAGATCATATTTAGGTTCCACAACTATCAAGACCGGGAGGAGATGCTGCGAGCATATTGTAGTGTAAAAGAGTTTAAATATGAAGGAGATCAACTCTATCTGCTACAAGACTACTCCAACAGAACTCTGAAAAAAAGCAGAGCCTTCAATCCCATGTTAGCACAATTAAGGAACCTCAAGGTGGACTGCTTCCTGATTTACCCTGCGATTTTAAAAATTAAACTTGAGGGTGCCACATATACTTTTTGGGAGCCGGAGAGAGCAGCTTCTTTCATGGAGGACCTCAAGAAAAAAGTAGGATGAGAGACAGTAACGAAGGAAACAACGTGAATGGCTCTCTGAGCGACTTCATATGTCGCAAGTAATTTCAAGGGGACTGATATGCCAGTTTGATGTTGAAAAGTTGAATGTTTTTTGAAATTTAGGGGCTGGGGTCATTTTACCCCCTTCTTCTGCCTCCTGGAGCGACTGCTGGATTGTCTGTGCCTGTGTAGGGGAGGCCTTCGGTGTGAGTGGAAAAGGAAGGAGGTCTGCAGTTTGGACTGGCGGAAATGCATAACACTGAGCTAGTTAGAAGAGGCAACACAAGTCTGATTGGACTTTGGCAGGAGAATGGTAGGAGAATGGCTCAGGAAGGAATAATTTCACCACGCGAGGCATCCAGATGGAAATCGAGGTGAAGGCACAATAAATCGAATGGTAAGTGGGGGCTTGGGGTGAGCTGACGCCATGTATGTTATCCGGGTGGCGTCAGTGCCAAGACCTCTGCAAGCCTGTGAGGGCCTCTTTGACCTAGCATAATTGGGACTGGATATGGCGGGCGGGCAGGGGGCTAGACGTCTGTGCCCACCGAGCCTACACGGTTATTAGGTAGGAATGCAAATGTAGTTGCTCAGGGAAGGGCGATGTTGTGCCTCTGAGGGTTTGACTACATGTTTAACATGTTGAGGCAGTGTTTGAAGCTAAAATCATGAAGCAGTTCAGTTTAATGGGCCTGTTGGATGTTTTGAAATCTTAATATAGCAGGGGTGGGGAATGGAACGTCTGCGATATAAGAGGCAGGACCATTCTTGAACATTTGAATGGCAAAGTGGTGGTTAGAGTATCATACCTGTAAATATGTTAAGGATTATTTGTATGGGATTTAACTGGGGGTGGGAAGATTGGGGGAGGAGGGAGGGTGCAAAGGGTTTGACATTTGAAGGGGTGAATGTTATACATGTGTTTTTTTATTTTTGTGCAATGTTTGAAATGTCCTTTAATTTTTCTTCTGGATTTAAGAGAAAGTGTTTTTCCAGGTACACCAGCACTCACTGATACATTAAAGAAACAAGGTGATCCAACTAATTTAGGGGTAAAGAACAGGGTAAAGGGAGGGTGGACATGGTTACATGGCTAAGCCCAAGGTATTAGGGGTTACCTTATGGAATGTGAAGGGGATCTCATCATCATTTAAGAGAACTAGTATATTAACAGCCCTGCGATGCCAGGGCACCCAGGGGGCTTTACTCCAAGAGACACATTTGACCCTCCAAGAACATCAGAAATTGGCGAGAGGCTGGGTGGGAAAGTGTCTTGCTTCACCCTATAACTCACATAAGAGAGGTGCTGTGGGACTAATCAGTAAAACACTGCCATTCGCCAGCATGCGGGTGGTTACCGATAAGGGGGAGGGGAGGTATGTATTTGTAGAAGGCATGTTATATGAGGGAAAAATAACTTTCGGGAGCATTTATGCTCCATCAGTCTTCAACCCAGCCTTTCACTAAGAGGTGTTAGATGTTCCAGTCAGAGTAAAATTTGTAGGTTTAATTATGGGAAGAGACTTCAATGCAGCCATGCAGGTAGAATTGGGTCATTCTGAGGGCAAGGGAAGACATGGAGGAAGGATGAAACCTTGGCAGGAGGGTGTATTGGAGCTGGATTTAATTGATAGTTGGAGAACCTTACACCCAGGAGAAAAAGGGTTCACTTTTTATTCTAATCCACATAAAGTATGGACTAGACTGGATTATATCTATATGCCCCAAGCATGGTTAGGGAAAGTATGAAAAGTGGAAAATAGTCCAATTTTTCTCTCAGACCATGCTATGGTCCAGATGATGATGGAAATGAATGAACAGAAGGAGAGCCCCTCTCAGTGGAAGTTCCCCAGGTATCTGTTAGGGGAAAAAAAAAAGAGTTCAAAGAATACCTTGCACAGCAGTGGAAGTTTTATAAAGAGACTAATGAGGGGCCAGTGGAATCCCCAGGGGTATTCTGGGAAGTGGGTTAGGCTTTTATCAGGGGTGCCATTATTAGGTATGTATCCCAAAATAAAAAGGAAAGGGAAGCCACTAGGATAGAACTGGAAGGTAGGGTGAAGAAAATGGAGAAGACGGTGGAGAAATCAATGGAGGAGAGGATACAGAACCTGAGGGTGTCGACGGAGGCACTCAATGCTTTTCTCTTGGGTGAAGCAAAATGGCAGGAATGTTCACTAGAAGCTGCTTGTTTGAGTGGGGGAACAGGTCTGGCCCGTTGTTGGTCTATTTGATAAAAGGAAGGAGACTGTACATGCATATAGCGGAAGTTAGGGATTGAGAGGCAAGTTATTAAGGAACAAAGACGCAATCTGAGACAGATTTGAACAATTTTATCAACAGCTTTATCAGGAAGAATGCGGGGGCACAGGGGAGGTGGCCAAACAATTTTTGAGTGAAGTTAGGATACCTAAAATAACTGAAACACAGTGGGAACAGTTAAGAAGAGAGATCACAAGGATGGAAATCAGTCAAGCGATACAGTGTCTGAAACAGGGAAAGGCAAGTGGACCATTGAGTTTTACAAGACACTGAAGGAGCATGTAGTTGAACCCTTGTTTCAGACATTTGTAGAAGCTTGAGAGGGGGTATCCTTTAAGGATGCGGTCATCTGCCTGGTCCCCAAACCAGGAAAGGATGTACAGGAATGTTCTTATTGACCGATGATCTTACTGAACTGTGATGTAAAGATTTTGGCTAAGGTGCTGGCCAGAAGGTTGGACCAGGTTCTTCCAGGTCTGGTTCACCTGAATCAGGCAGGATTTGTCTCAGGGAGATGCTCATATCATAATATGAGAAAATTGCTCAATATTGTGTGGAGAGCCTCTCAAGGTCAAAAGAACATTGCTGTACTCTCAATGGATGCCGAGAAGGCATTTGACCAGATAGAATGGGAATAACTGTTTGAGGTCCTTTGGGAATATGGGCTGAGGGATGGATTTAGTATGTATAGGGCCCCGAATGCTAGAGTATTGGTGAACAGTGCCCTCACAGGAAAATTTGCCCTCCATAGAGGTACTAGGCATGGATGCCCCCTTCGCCACTTTTATTTGCATAAGCCATAGAGCCCCATTCAATTAAAATTAGGGACCTGGTGGAGATTAAAGGAGTGCAGGGAAAATTTGGAAGGGAACATAAGAAAAAATTACTCATCATAGTAATGTTGTTTCTTTTAATGGAGTCTTGTTGTATTCTGACATAATGCAGTTAGCCCCAGCACTTGAACTGCCCCAGAAAGGAAAGAGTTAACTCTATGCAGCAGCACAGAACGTTGGACTCAAGCTGTTTTCAAACCTCTGTCTGTGGTACTTCCCAGTGTAACCGTCAGATTCTTATGAGCAAATTAAGTACTATAGTATGGAAATTGTTCAACATATAGCCAAAGGGCGAGAGATTTTTGGGTCCAAAAGACTCAAGTCGAGAACCCAAGAAGGAAAGGTAGTGACAGTATTTAACTATAAAACACAAGAAAACAATAATAACAGTTACCCCACCCTAGAGGGTGGGTACAAGGTACACCCCGAGGTGCAACACCTGCCAGCCCACTTCCCAAAAACTAGGTTTTGAGAGGGGAGGCAGGGGGGAGGTCAGAATACAGCAAGACTCTGTTAAAAGAAACATTACTATGGTGAGTATTTTTTTCTTCAAACAACATGAAGTCTTGCTGTATTCTGACATAATGCAGACTACCAAGCAGTTCCCTATGGAGGAGGGAATGCAGAACCTACTTTGGGAACAGAATCTGTAGTACTGTTGTGCCAAACCTAGCATCACTCCTAGCCCGGATGTCCAGGGAGTAATGCTTGGTGAATGTATGTACGGTTTTCCAGGTGGCTGCTTTACAAATTTATAACAAGTGTATATCTCTGGCTGCAGCTAGAGTAGCAGCTGTACCCCTAGTTGAGTGAGCCCTCAGGCCTGAAGGGGGTGTTCTACCCAATTTGTCACAGCAGAATTGTATACAAGAAACAATCCACCTGGCAATAGTTATTTTAGTGGCAGGCTTACCTTTCCCCACTTCACCACAAGTGAGAAATAATTGAAGACAGTCATTTCTGTGTGCCTTAGTATGCTCTATGTAGTAGCCAGGAGCCCTTTTGACATCCAAACTATGTAATCTTCTTTCTCCTGAAAAAGAATGGTCAGTGAAAAACACAGGGAGAGATATAGACTGGTTCAGATGAAAATCAGATACCACTTTGGGCAAGAACCTCCTATTGGTTCTTAGGACCACTTTATCCCTATGGAAGGATATGAAGTCAGGTTCCACTGACAGGGCCTGTAATTCATTAATCTGCCTGGCAGAAGTAATAGCTACCAGGAACACAGATTTCCAGGTCAAGTTCTTCAACTCAGCTGAAGCCAGAGGTTCAAAGGGTGGCTGCATAAGCTGAGCACTGAAGATATTAAGATCCCAAGGTGGAGTAGACTCCCTAAAGGGAGGGTTAGTGTGAATCAGACCTTTGAAAAACTTCCTGAAAACATGATGAGATGCCAGGGAAGAGCCATTTCCTGCTGAAAGGAATGCAGAGACAGCTGCTAGATGAACCTTCAGAGTGGCAGGCCTAAGGCCTACACTATTCAGATGCACTAGATAATCTAAGGTTGTGGAAATGTCTGCAGAATCAGGCACAATGCCTTTCTGAGAGCACCAAATACTGAACTTCTTCCATTTGGAATTGTAAGTTTTTCTAGTGGAAGGCTTCCTGGAAACCTTCAGAATATCTAGGACTACCTGAGAGAGATGTATTGCTGCATATTCTAACTCTTCAAGAGCCAGGCCTTGAGATTGAGAGACTGGAGATTGGGGTACCAGATCCACCCCTGGGAGGAGGACAGGAGATTATATTTCCTGGGAAGAGACAGGGGAGTGACACTGTCAAGGACAGCAGTAGAGGATACCAGGGCTGTCTGGCCCAATCTGGAGCCACTAGTATCACTGTGCAGGGTTGAGTTCTGATCTTGATCAGAACTCAACAGCAGAGGGAAGGCATAGAGAAACCTGCCCTTCCAGTCCAAAATGAGAGCATCCAGGGTTACCATCCCCAGGACTGGAGGTCTGCAACAAAACAGAGGAAGTTGATGATTGTCCGGTGCTGCAAAGAGATCTATCTCTGGAGTGCCCCACCTGGAGAAGATGCCCTTCAGGATGTGAGGATCCAGGGACCATTTGTGATGCACCTGTGAAATTTTGCTCAGAGCATCTGCTAGTACATTGTCCTTTCCTGGAAGATGAACTGCTACCAGGGAAGTCTGAAGAGAATAGGTCAGAGACCACAGCTTCATGGCTTATGTGCACAAGGCTTGGACAGTGTGGACAGTGTGCCTCCTTGCTTGTTGATGTACCACATTGTGGTGGTGTCTGTTCTGACTTGGACCACCTTGCCCTTGACTGAATCTGAGAAGCTCTGAAGGGACAGGAAAACTGACCTGAGTTCCAAGAGTTTGATATAAAGGAGAGACTCCTGTGGAGACCAGATCCCTTGAGCTGTCAGGGCTCCCAGGTGGGCTCCCCAACCTAGGAGAGAAGCATCCATAGTTAGAACTACTGATGGGACTTGAGGGAGAAATGGAACCCCTTGTCTGAGGTTGTCCTGATCCAGCCACCACTGGAGAGCTTGGACCAGAGTCTGGGTCACTGGAATCAGTTTGGTGAGAGAGTCCTTTCTCTGTGACCAAAAGGACCTTAGGTGGAACTGAATGTCCCTCATCTGAAATCTGGCTCCCTGCACCACTGCAGTGGAGGCTGCCATGTGGCCCAGGAGTTGGAGGAACTGTCTCGCTGGATGAGAAACCTGAGGTTGAAAAGAGGAAGCAAGATCTACTAGGGCCTTCACCCTTGCCAGAGGAAGGAAAGCTTTGCTTGGACAGTATCTAATTCTATCCCTATGAAGGTGAAGAGTTGTACTGGTTCGAGGACAGATTTTGGAAGATTGGAAGAAACCCCAGAGAACTGACCAAGTCCTGGGTGCTTTGCAGACCTGACCTGACCTGTCTGATGACTGATCTATGATTATCCAGTCATCCAGATATGGAAAAAATGTGATACCCTGTCTTCTGAGGTAAGCCACCACTACTGCAAGGCACTTTGTGAATGCCCTTGGAGCTGATGTTAGGCCAAATGGCATGGCCCTGAATTGAAAATGGCATGAAGGCAACTCGAACCTGAGGTATTTTTTGTGGGAGCACCTGACAGGGATATGGAAGTAGGCATCCTTGTGGTCCAGGGATGCTAGCCAATCCCCTGGCCTTAAAGAGGGAAGGAATATTCCCAGAGTTACCATTTTGAATTTGGGTTTTGAAATGTGTTTGTTCAAATACCTTAGGTCCAGGATGGATCGCCACTCCCCTGTTTTCTTTGGGGCAAGGAAGTACCTGGAGTACAGGCCTTTTCCCCTGTGTTGAGTAGGAACCTTCTTTATGGCTCTGAGAGCCAAGAGAGAGGAACCCTCTGCCTCTAGGGCAAGGGTTTCTGAGACTGATGCAGATGGAAAAGACCTGGCCCTCCTTTTTGGGAACCTTTTGAAGCTGAGGGCCAGTCCTTGGCTTACTACTTCCAGGACCCACTTGTCTGAGGTAACAGACTTCCAGGCCTGAAAGCAGTAAGCCAGCCTGCCTCCTACTGGGATTGGGGAGTCGACCCAGGCTGACACCTCAGGGTGTCTGCTTACCAGGAGCCTTAGACTGGGAGGAGGAAGCAGCCCTGCTCATCCCCCTCCTGCCCCTACCTTGGGAAAAAAAACCTTTGTGGGAAAAGAGAGGAGGCCTGGACTTGGTAAAAAGGTATGTGAAAGGTCCTGCCCCTGCCTCGGGATTGCTGCTTTTGTGGAGTGGCTTGCCTTTCCTTGGCCTGTGCACTCCTGTAAGTGGTCCTGTATTCATCCATTTTCTTCATGAAAGCCTCTGTCTGCTCCCCAAACAGAGTTACCAACTACAGAAAAATCCATAGCCTTAGTCTGGGTATCCTGTGATAGGCTAGTACATCTGAGCCAAGCATGTCTTCTGAGAGACACAGATGTAGCCATGACTCTTGATGCCACATCACTGAAGTCCACAGCATCATGAAATTGTACTTTAGATGCCTTTATTCCATCCACAGCCACCTCCTCCAGCTCCTTGGCAAGCTGGGGGGTGGGGGCCTATTTAGCCATTTCCAGAACAGTATCCCACTTTGACTTCTGGTACCTGGCTGTGTTGGCCATATAGTTTGCTTGCCTGAGTCCCAAAGAGGATGCCAAATATTGTTTTTTGGCCATGGCATCAATTTTCCTGGAGTCCTTGTCAGGGGGGTGTGAAGCCAAAGGAATGTTAGCCCTGTCACAGGCTGCAGCCCGCACTACCCCAACATGGCTGCTATGAGTATAAAGGAACTCCGTCCATTCTTTTATCCACAGGAGGTAATGAGTTAGGAGTTTGTAAAATCTTTTGTGTCCGTTTCCCCAAGGACTTATGAAGAGGGATAGACAATCTTTTGGACTCAGGGATGTCCATCATTTCAATGAAATCAGGCGCTCTTCTTCCTCCTCAGTAGCTTCAACCATAGGGAGCTGGAGGGTTTCGGCCACCTTCTTGTAGGACAAGAAGTGTGAAGGGGACGCAGAATGCATGGGAGGGGAGACATTAGAGGGCCTGTCTGGGGAGATGTTCGGTTCAATGGGCACATCCAGACCCCTCAGGTCATCTTATTCATTTTCCTCCCACTCCTCATAAAAAGCATCTGGATCGTAAACTGAAGGAGATGGATCAGACCGAAATGACCACCTAAACGGTGGTACCGATTCAGATGGAACCTGGCGAAGCAATTGAACAATGCTAATCGCTTTGGCCATCTCGTCCGCGGTTGGAGTATGCGGTACTGGATCTGAACCGGCAGACTTTCATTTCTTCTTTGATGGGACTGGCCCCTCAGAGTCGGCTCTCCTTTTGCCTGAGGCGGTATCGCCTAGGTCAGTAGGCCCCTCCTCAGGTTCGGCCACAACCGAACCGGGCTGGCCATCCGGATCTACAGACTTCTCGGCCTCCCTTTCCTTCAGCCTACTCAGTCTTTTTTCTAGAGTGGCTTTGGGAAAGTTTCTGCAAATTTGGCAATCTGACTTGAGGTGGTCAAACCCCATACAATAAACACAGATGAGGTGGGGGTCGGCCTTGGCAAAGGCCTCCCCACACTCAGTACAGTGTTGAAACCCAGTGGGACCAGTTTTTCTTGGGTTTCTCAGACATGGCTAACCTAGTAAATTACCTTATAGCAGCTTTCAAGCCAAGTATTAAATAACTGATCAGTTACAAACCATGTCATGGATTTTGAAAAAGAACCAGAAAAGGCTTGGTTCTTTTGAAACCGATTGGTACCGGAACACCACTCTAATCCTAGCAAAAATTCAAATTTTAAATAAAGTTGGAATAAGGTCGGCTCCTAACCGGACCGACCGATAAGAAACCGAAGAAAAGAACAATTTCCACACTTTTACCACAATAAACACAGTCACTACCTATCTACTACACTACCTGTACCATAGACAGAAGCTGGAAATCCGAAAAAATAACAAATAGAATGGTATAAACTGAACGCTTTTTAAAACTTTATCGAACCGAGCAGAGGAACCTCTGGAACGACTTCACTGTTAGGCGGAGTAAAGAATCTGACGGTTACACTGGGAAGTACCACAGATAGAGGTTTGAAAACCGAGCTTGAGCTCAACATTCTATGCTTCTGCATAGAGTTAACTCTTTCCTCTCCGGGGCAGTTCAAGTGCTGGGGCTAAATGCATCATGTCAGAATACAGCAAGATTTCATGTTGTTTGAAAGTCACACTATACATGGATGGTATGTTATTATATCTGCAGGATCTGATTAGCTCTGTTCCCCCATTATTGGAGATAATAGGGACATTTGCGGTAATTTCTGGGTATAAAATATTAGTATATCAGAAGTAATGTTATGGGAGGAAACAGAAAGGGCTTTTGGGGACAGGGCCTGGGGACTTAAATTCAAAAGGGCTTTTACATATCTAGGGATTCATATTGGCCATAAATTGGATCAATTATATAATTTAAATTATAGCCCAATGGTATAAAATATAGAGAAGGAGATGAGACAATGGAAAGAGTTACATTTTTCATGGCTGGATCGTATAAACCTCATCAAAATGAACAACCTCCTTCGGATTCTGTATTTGATGCAAATGCTGCTGATGGGGTTGACTAAGAAAGACATTAAAAGGGTAGACAGAGCCTTTTCATCAGACCCCATCTGGAGTACTGCGTGCAGTTCTGGAGACCCCATCTCCACAAAGACATAGGCAGAGTGGAGGCTGTCCAGAGGAGGGCAACCAAAATGGTGCAGGGTCTGCACCAGAAGACATACAAAGAAAGACTAAAGGAGCTTAATATGTATACCCTTGAGGAAAGAAGGGAGAGAGGGGACATGATAGAAACGTTCAAGTACCTCAAGGGAATTAAAGTTCAAGAGGGTAGCATCTTCCAGAAAAAGAGATGTGCAAGAACAAGGGGGGCACAATTTGAAGATAGAGGGGGACGGCTCAGAGGTAATGTGAGGAAGTATTTTTTCACTGAGAGGGTTGTGGATGCATGGAACAGTCTCCCAGAGGAGGTTGTGGAGTCAAGAACAGTGGGGGACTTTAAGAATGCATGGGACAGGCATAAGCCAGTCCTAGTGGGGGGTAGGAGGAAGTAAGCTGCTGGTTAACTAGGATCTGCAGCTTATCTGTTAGGTAGGAAAATGGGCAGACTAGGTGGGCCAAGCGGTACTTATCTGCCGTCAAATTCTATGTTTCTATGTTTCAGGATTTCTATGGAGGGGGAAGTGGCCTAGGGCGAGTCTACGGAGATTGCAGACTGATGGGGACAGAAGAGGTCTGAACCTGCCTAATCTGCAGAATTATGCTTTGGTGATGCATTATAGATATATAGGGGGATTGGGTTAATAGAATGCCAGAAGCAGGGTGGCTGGACTTAAAGGAAGGGAAGGGGGTGGTAAGATTATCGGCTTATCTGGGAAAAGAAGGGAGGAAAATGTATAGTAGACAGGGAAACCCGAACCCACTGGTGGTATCAGTGCTAGATGCATGGGAACAACTCCTGAAATGGTTTGGAGGGGCAAGGAAGAGACTCTATTACGGCCATTGTGGGAACCCGATTGTAGGACTGGAAGATAAAGGTTTTATTGCCTGGGAGAAAAAAGGAATAAAATGTGTAAGAGATCTGTGGAGGAGGGGGCAGTTAATCTCATGAGAAGAACTAGGGGAACAAATGGGCTTGGGCATGTTTCGAACCCTTCAGGCTAGTAACTATGCCAAAGCAATCAATAAAAGTAGACAGAAGAATTCTCCCCTAGCACAGGTAGAACATCTAGTTCTGGGAACCCGTCTGGGAATGGGGGGTTTAATTGGTAGGGCAGCGAGGCTGGGATGGCAATTCTTCCCTGACTATACTAGTAAAACTAGGAGATTATGGAATAGAGAGTTAGGACGGGAGATAGCTGATCAGGGGCGGGACCTATTGATGCAACTACATAAGGGGCTACTAGTCTGTAATAAGTATCAAGACTCATAAATTTGTACATATGCTGTATTGCCCCCCCCAAGTATGGCACACCGATTTCGCCCTCAGGTGTCCCCTCTATGTGGGAGGTGTCAATCAGAGGTGGGTACATATACACACTGTTTGAGAATGTACTGCTCTGAAGCCTCTCTGGGAAGAGGTGGCCAGAGAAATTGGCAGGATATGGGGAAGGCAGTTGGAAAGTCGACCTGTCACCCTACTGTTTGGAGTGGATGACTCAGATGAGGAGGATTGGAGGCCTTTTCCTAGGTAGGTGAGGGTTCTAGTAGTCTTAGCTAGGCATTGTATATTACACACATGGGAGTCCAGTGAGACCCCAACCATTCAGCAGTGGAAAAATATGTGTTTGCAGGTTGTGGGTCTGGAGAGGCTATACTATGTATCTAAAAATAAAGATGAGCATTTTTTGGGTGGCCTGGGAACCTTTCCTATCTTCATTGTCCCCAGTTGAGATAGATGTATTGCAGAAAGGACTACAAGGATAATGAGGAGAGACCCAGTTATTAGAAAAGGGTCGGAGCTGGTACATATGTAAATCCAGGGAGATTGTGAATCAATTTAGGAATGGAAAAAATGCAGACATAAAATACAGGAAAATTATTAGAAACAACTTGCTGTCATGATTTTGTTATTCCTTTTTTCTGTCTGCCGGGGTTGGGGGGAGGTGGTGGGATTGTCTTGTTGTATTGATGTATTATATGGTATAATCTAAACATAGTGGAATACCCATATATGTTATGAAGAGTTGGATAGTATTGTGATTCGAAGACTGAGGACAGTGATATGCAATCTGTATATGTGTAACATTATTTTTGTCGTCTCTTATTGTAAATGTCCTTAATTAAGGTCTTTATGTGGAAAATTTAATAAAAATGTTATGCAAAAAAAAGAAAATACTGACCTCTCTTTATTGGGATGGCCACTTAATTGAGACAAAAAGGAATCCACCAAGTTATCCCGATTAAGTGGCTTTGAATGTACAATAAAGAATCACAAGAACAGCATAATTAAAATAAGTCATATACAAACAACACATTACGTATAACTGCAACAAAAACATAAGAGACCTTTCTAAGGCCCCTTTGAAGCTTGAAATTGTTGTTGCTCCTGTGACTGATGCTGGTAACAAATTAAAGTTGTAGAACTTTGTACAACAATGATTTCTGTCCCTTAGCTTGTCTCATTGATGGAACCGAAAAATGCTTTTGTGGGGCTGACCATGTAAAGGCTGTACCACTCTGTGTCTGAAATAAATTAAGAAAGAAACCAGGTACTTTATTAAGAATTACTTTTTTATCCAAGGTTCCAATTTGAAGTTGGAGCTGAAGCTACCTATGCCTGTGTTCGAGTAATGGCCAGTGTAGCGTATTAAAAAGAATACAATGATGGGTGCACAGTGGTAATTGAGTGATAAATCTTGCAGTGCGATTACACAAGGTCCTCACCTTTGACAGAGAGTCCTATCCTAACGAGCAGTAAAATATTAAGCTGTTATCCAACGACATACATCGTGGATGGCCCCATACCCCCTCAGCTTAACTGCTGGAGACAAGCTCAAAATGTTACCATACCAACGGGAAAAGGGAGACTAGAACCCAACCAGGCCAACAGCAGAGGTGGAAGGTCCAGAAAGTAAAATCTCACTGGAAGGGCACAGAAGAGGAAAAGACCAAGCTTGCAGCAATCGGTACATCTTCTGGAGTATACCATCTAAAAATACAGAAAGGGGGCAGGGGAGATGGTAAGCAGTGGCTCTGTAGAGGGGATTCTCTTGAAGATCTACTGTCCCTAGGGTTGCCACCTTTGGATGGGGCAAAAAACGGATCCTAAGCCCCACCCCTAGCCCCACCCATTTTCATGACTCATCATGCATTGTTCCTCCTAGAAGACCATTTGTTATATCAATAAAAGACAACACTTAAAGCAGCAGTTCAACAAAAATGTTAAGATACTGTACTGTACCTGTTAAAGTTACTTTCCTAGGTTTTTCCTAGTTATTTATTTACTTATGTATTTATTTTATTGACATTGGTTTACCAAATAAACATACAGAGATAAAATAAACATCATTTACAGATATGATCTGGGGGGAGACAAAGGAAATACTGTAAATAGTATACATTATACATGGTATATAATAATACATAAGAAACTGTTTCCTGTAATGTGTACTTCACATCTTTTTCTGGCTCCATTTCCTTTTCATGTCCGCAGTACTATTTCGAAGCCAAAGAAGTAACCATACTTTTTTCTTGAGGAAAAAAAATAATTGAAAACATTTTAAAATGCCTAAATTCTGTTGGAGATGAAACTGTTTACCAGCAAATTAAAGTGGCAGACAACTGGCTCTGTTACTGTTACAAAAAGTGGGGGCAGCTGTGCTGCTATGCCACTTTAAAATGCAGTGGAAAATATTAGGTTAAGTAAGTGCTAATGGCCATACTTTACACCTCACAGGCTGACTGCTTTCACAAACAAAGGGCTATACTGACAACAGAACTTCTTTGTAAGCTGGACATGCAGCTGAAACAATGAATAATATGGCAACATTTGTTTCAAAAGTATGTGAGCACTGAAAATGGCCCAAAAACCTGACCAGCACAGAGCAAAGCCAGATTACCTGACAGGGACCTTGAAAACCTGATCACCAGGTAAAAAACCTGAAAGGTGGCAACCCTACTTGTAGGTAATAAACCTCTCTTTTTCAAGGACATCTCCTTTCCACCTCTGGAACAATTCTCAAGCAGTACAAGACAGTAAACTGGGGGAAAAACAGACTATAGGACTTGAAGGTTGGCAAGGCAGAAAGTTGCCCATCCACAGGGCACAAGTCTGAAACAGAAGCATTTACTGAAAGGATGACCTGAATTTGATGTGGTGGCACAGTATACAGCAGTGGCCAAGATGAAATGGAAACAAGCCATAAAAGGAGCCATGCCACAGGTGGCAGACCTATGGACAAGACCAAGGAGCACCATAAAGGTGTCCAGAAACTAAACAAAATACAAGATGCTAATCCTTTTGGAATTCAGGACACAGAAACAGGTGTGCTCTCCATGCTGGCGGTGAATAAAATGAAAAGACAGTAGGACTGCATGCAGTCAAACATTTGTGTCATTTGACAGTGTAAGGCCCTACAGGCATCCAGTGAATGCAGGATAACTATGCCTGCATATTCAGAGGAAAGGAAATAAAGCACAGGAAGATGAAGAGCTGATGGAGTATAAAGGCAAACAGTACCATGGGAAGGAACCAAGAATGGGTAGAGTGAAATCCCAATCCCAGAGAACATAAAGGAACAGGACTGAGCCAGGGGAACTGCAACTAGACAATGTGTGGGCCAGACAAGGAAGCACATATAAGTGGCAGCAGGTCCCAATAGAGCCCATAGAAGGAACCCCAGAAACAAGAAGGAACCAGAGAGACACCACTAACAGAGTCTCAGCCATGCCTATAGACAAGGCTGGAAATGGACAGGGCAGACCAACGCATACTTGATTGGACAGTAGAAGGGTCCAGGGAGCGAGGAACATCAAGTACTCAAATGTGGCTATAACAGAGAACATGGATGTTGAGGAGATAGCAGCCAAGTTGCCAAATGGACATTGTGTTAGCAGGGGAATCCCCAAGCAGAACAGATTAACGGCAGCAGAAGCTAAGAGTAACACAGCAGAAATGTAAGGTCCCAGAAGTCACAGGCAGCCTGTGGTAGAGAAACAAGCCCCACCAACAGAGGGATGAAAGAGGGGGACCTAGCCAGAAGGGGGGCACCAAAATCAAGGTAGCCAGTGCTGTATGAAATGGCAAGAAACACTAGGAGCAGAGGATGGAGGACCCACCCAGGAGAGAGAGACAATATGTCCTTGAGACCAGAAAACACTAGGCTGAAGAACAACCCATAAAAGGTCTGGACCAGAAGTGACATGAATATGGGCTACAGGGACACAGGACAGGAGCCAGAAGACCCACAGGGTGAACACATTGGGAAACCAGTGGCTGACACCTGGTGTAAAGAAAGACCTGAGAAGGAAAAAACCTATATGGGCAGACCCTGCTTTGTAAAAAAAAAAAAAAAAAGCAGAGGTAGTAGCAGTGGAAGAATGTGCAAGTTCCATCAGGACCAGGATATTCAGGCTATCCCCTGTGACAACAGAGGAAGAAGTGACCACACAAAACTGTATGGGACACAACAGCCACAAACAAAGCTCAAAATGCTGAGACAGCCCAGAGACTACCCAGCCACAACAGAACAAGGAAGTACCCTGGTTACAACTGCCCAATCCACACCGGCGGAGGAACTGGCAGGTATGGCAGTGCCCACCTGTATGGCAGCATCATGGAAGAAGGGCAGGCAGGGAGGACAAAGGCTAGACACCGCTTGAGGGAAACATAACCCAAGCCACAAGGCCAGAAAGGGCAAAGAAACACTGAAAACAATTTTTTGAGCAGGTGGCAGAAAATGGTTTCCAACTGCTGGGACATGGACAACAATGTTGAGTGCAAGTGATAAGCAAGGAAGGGCCACGAGGCAAGCCACCTGTAAGAGGATGAGACAGAACATGCCACCAGCAATGGTGAATGACAAGAAAATACAAGTCAGGAAAAAATGGCCATAAGTAAGCCTATGCTGGCAATGGCAAAAAGAACCCCAAGGCATCAAGGTATCAGAGGCTGCAGCAGGGCACAGTGCACAAAGTAAGGTACAATAGCTGTATTGGAAGCAGCCATGACAGCCACCAACACAGTTTCAGGTACATCGTTGGTGGAAGCAAGACAGTATAATGTTGCCCGCTCAGGAACTGCTGGCAAGAAATGGAAATTATGTACCTACCGTAATTCTTGATCTTCTTGGACAAAGTCTCCAGCACTTTCTTCACACTGATGGGAGCATGCCAGAGGCACTAGGACTCGAGCGGGAGCCAAACCTTTTCATGAGGGCCAACACCGAGATGGAGCTGCAAGGAAGCGGCACCGCAAGCCAGGCTCGTGTGGCATAGACTACCTCAGCGTCGACCTTCCAACCATCTCAGTACCTTTTTTCTGAGGAGGTGCGGTGTAACTGACCTAGAGGACTAACCTAAAAATTGAACATAAGATAGTCCGAATGACACGTGTAAAAAGGGTCAAAAACAAAGTCTTCACAGTCCAACCATTGAGGGAGTGAAGGCCAGAAACAGAGAAGTGAACTCGGGGGATAGTGGGTGGGCATGTGAATGTGTGGTGGAGACTTCATCCAAGAAGATCAAGAATTGTGGTAGGTATGTAATTTCCATATCTTCCTATACATAAAGTCTCCACCACTCATTCACACTGATGGGAGAGTACTGAGCTAAATAATCCCCCGAGACAGGCAGCAGGAGAGAGAGGAGCTCACTTTACATAGAAACATAGAAGTTGATGGCAGATAAGGACCGCAAGGCCCATCCAGTCTGCCCATTTCTTTTTCTACCTTATAAATGTGCCATCGGCCTTTGCTCTGTCAGTGACCTATCTATTCATAGTCATTTGTATTGCTCCCTTTATGCCTATCCCATGCCTGTTTGAAGCCCTGCACTGTATCATAGCCACCACTTCTTGTGGTAAGCTATTCCATGCATCTACCACCCTTTCTGTGAAAAGAATTTCCTCACATTCCCCTTAATCGGCCTCCCTCTAATCTCATGCTGTGTCCTCTTGTCCTGCTATTTTTCTTATATTTAAACATGTTAGACTCTTTCACCTTGTTTATGCCCTTAAGGTGTTTAAATGTCTCGATCATATCTCTCTCTCCTCCTTTGCTCAAGGGTATACATATTGAGGTCCGTTAATCTGTCCTCATATGTCTTCTGATGCAGTCCCTGCACCATTTTGTTGCCCTCTCTGACTGCCTCAATTTGGTTAATGTCCTTGTGAAGGTGTGGCCTCAATACTGCACACAGTACTCCAGATGGGGCCTAACCAATGTCTTGTACAGAGGGATTATCACCTCCCTCTTACGACTTGTGATACCCCTACTAATACACCCTAACACCCCCCTAGCCTTACCTACTGCTTTAGAGGTCTGCTTGGATGATTTTAGGTCATCAGTGATGATGATGCCCAAGTCTCTTTCTTCCTTTGTGACTGCTAGCAACTCCCTCAATAGCCTATAAGTGGCTTCAGGATTTCTCTTCCCTATGTGCATGATTTTGCACTTTGCATTAAATCCCAGTTGCCACTCTTTCTGACCATTTTGCTAGTTTATCCAGATCTCTTCTCATTCTGCCCACCCCATCTGGATCATCTACTCTGTTGCAGATCTTGGTGTCATCTGCAAACAGACAAGCCTTACCTCTAGTCCATCTGCGAGGTCACTAATGAAGATGTTGAATAGGACTGGCCCCAGGACTGATCCTGAGTACCCCACTTGTGACTTGCATCTCTTCTGACTGTATACCATTTACCACCACTCTCTGTTTTCTGCCAGTCAACCAGTTTGCCACCCAGTTGACCAACTTCTGACCCACCCGAGCCTACCTAACTTATTTATCAATCTTCTATGTGGAACAGTGTCAAAAGCTTTGCTGAAGTCAAGGTAGGCTACATCAACTGCTCCCCTTGGTCCAACCACTCTGGTTACCCAGTCAAAGAAATCTATGAGATTAGTTTGACAGGACCTTCCTTTGTAAACCCATGCTGTCTTGGATCCTGTGCCCCTATGGATTCCAGGTGTTGCACTATCCTTTCCTTAAGGAGTGCCTCCATAATCTTGCCCACTACTGAGGTAAGACTGACTGGTCTGTAGTTCCCGCCTCCTCCCTGCTACCACTCTTGTGGAGGCGGGATCACATGAGCCCTTCTCCAGTCTTCTGGGACCTCTCCTGTGCTCAGAGACTCACTAAACAATTCTGCTAATGGCTCTGCTAGTTCCTCCTTTAGCTCCTAGGACCCTGGGATGTATGCCATCAGGTCCCATTGCCTTATCCACCCTGAGCTTAGCAAGCTCTTGTAGGACCCTTTTTTGTGAAGGGAGTAGTGCTCACCTCCCTCCCCCTGTGTCCATGATGCTGAGCTGTGGGCCCTGCCTGCCTTCTCTTCAGTAAATACTGAGCAAAAGTATCTATTTAGGATAGATGCCTTTACAGGGTCCTCCTCCTCACATGCTCCCTTTTCTCCATTAAGCTTAGCAATACCCCCTCTGGACTTTCTCCTTTCACTAATGTATCTATAGAAAGTCTTGTCACCTTCTTTTACTGTTCGTGCTAGTGCTTTTTAGGACAAAAGTCTGTTAAGAATTGTCCTGTCAAATGACTGCTTCCATCTAGCGTGAATATCCAAGGTATAGTGCTTAACAAAAGTATGCACGGAGCTCCAGGTAATGCAGCAATATGGACATTACGAATTTCCACCAGAGATGCTGCGACTGCTCTGGTAGCGTGAGCGTACACTCTGCCTTCCAGCTTGACCTGTGCCATGGAATAGCAAAGGCGAAGGCTTGCCACCAGCCACGCTGAAATGCACCTGATAGCAACAGGTAGACCCACCCGAGTCGTTTTGATGGAAACAAACAGTTGTTGAACCTTGCAAATTTCCTTTGTTCTATCCAGACAGAACCGCAAGGTTCTTTTTACGTCTAGGGAATGAAGGGTATGCTCTCCTTCATTCTGGAAGCTTGCAAAGCAGGTAGGAAGGACTAAAGGTTGATTGAGATGGAATTCTGAGACAACCTTAGGCAGGAACTTAGGATGAGTCCTAAGAACTACTTCGTCCTTGTGAAATACAGTATATGGGGGTCTGTGACCAAGTGTGTGCATTTCTTTTTTTTTTGATGTATTATTTCTTCCAGAGCTCCCAGCTTGCAAGCCTGCCTTCAGTTGTGCCCCAGCACAGCCCCGAAGGTTAGACCCCCTCCCTTGTGCATCCCATGACTTACCCTTTGTGGCAGAGTGGTGGTGAGGGACTCAACCCACCCCAAATGGATCCATGCCAGGGATGTGCCTTCTCGGAGTTGGCGCTGCGGGGACCACTTCATTCTGCTGGAGCTGTTTTTTCTGCTTTTCTCCCTGTGTAGAGGCAGAAGTGCAATGATGCCTGCAGTGAGAGCACGCGGTTCCTTTGCGCTCTCTAAACGTCTGCTGGTTCCTCCTTTGGCTGTAGCGTCAGTGCGATGCCCCCAGCAGCCGATAGGGGCCAGTGGAGCACCTACAGCTAATATCCCCCCACCCCAGAGAAGGAGAGCAGTCCAACGGACACTCAATCCTTCTCCTCCCCGCCAACCCCCGATGACCCATGCTCGTTCCCGAACACGGGTCGCCGGCATGGCTTGAGGTAAGGCATCCAGTGCCTCAGCCATCAACGCCATCAGGCTGGCTCCAAGGTATGCATTTCTGATACCCTACAAGCAGAAGTAATGGCCATCAGGAAGGCCATCTTCCAAGCGAGGAATTTCAACTCACAAGTAGCTAGAGGCTCGAAAGGTTTACGAGTGAGCATGTCTAGCACAAGGTTAATGTCCCAGGCTGCAACTGGACATCTAATAGGAGGTCTGGTATGCAGAATCCCCTTAAAAATCTTAACTACAGGAAGCTGAGCCAGCGACATGGAGAGTACTGTCTCATGATATGCCGAAATAGCACAAAGATGAACTTTGACTGTGGAGTATTGCAGACCTGCGTTTGAGAGGTCTAAGTGATACTCCAAGACTATTCGGTGGGCAGGAAAAAGGATTCCAAGAGGATTTTGTGCACCAGACAGAGAAACACTTCCATTTAGCTGTGTAGGTTTTTCTGGTAGCTGGCTTGCATGCAGCCAAAAGAATATCCAAAACCCTATGAGAAATGTTAAACCTATTCGCCACTATCTCCTCAGGAGTCATGCATGGAGATGAAGAGACCTCAAGTTGGTATGGACTATAGAACCCTGGGTCAGAAGGTTAGTCTGAAGGGGAAGCGGTTTCAGATAGTCTGTTGATTAGGGGAAACCAGATCTGACGAGGCCAAAACAGGGCAATGAGAATCATTCTGCCCCCCTGTGCCTCCAGTTTGAGCAGTACCCTCTGAATTAGATGAAGAGGAGGAAATGCATAGAAAGCGTTTTGTCCACTGCAACCTGAATGCATCCTGACAAAAAATGGCAGGTCCTGTATTTCTGGAGCAGAAGAGAGGCAGTTTTGCGTTGAGTGGGGACACAAAAAGGTCCAGGTCCTAAGTTCCCCACTCTTCAAAGAGTGACTGAACGATGGTTAGGTTGAGAGACCACTCATGAGGATCTGTCTCCATTCTGCTGAGATGGTCTGCCAGCTTGTTTTGTACACCTGGCAGGTAAGCCTCCTGAATCAGAGCCTTGTGCTCCAGGCACCATTCCCACACTCTCATTGCTTCCCTGCATAATGGGTAAGAGTGTGCACCCCCTTTTTTGTTGATGTAATACATCACTGCCTTATTGTCCATTTGAAGGAGAATGTTCTTGCGACAAGAGTATGTCATTCAAAACTCGGACTGCATAGAGGACGGCTCTCATTTTTCAGGATGTTTATGTGAAGTTGAGTCCACGTACCCTGGGTGTGGAGATTCTGGCAGTGAGTTCCCAAACCCATCAAGGATGCATCTGCGGTAATGGAGATCTGATGATCCAGAGGGGCTAAGAGATAGCCTTCCAGAAGGTTGTCCTCCTGAGACCACCAGATGAGTGACCTCTTCTCAGGCACAGACACCTTGATGAGAAAGGACTGAGGGTGAGTGGTTGGGGACCACTGAGTACTGAGCATCCACTGAGAGGTTCTCGTGGAAATGATCCAACGGTACAGTGAGCACCGAGGATACCATGAGACCCAGCTTTCACTGCATCGCGAGAGCTCACACTGAGCAGTGTTCTCTGAAGAAGCAGGCCATCTGTAAGATATTGCTCCTTCTGCCCTTCAGAAGAAAAGCTTTTGCACAGGAAGTGTCCAGAAGGGTTCCTATGTAAAGGAGCTTCTGGGAGGGCTGCAGCTGTGACTTCTTGAGGTTCAGCAGGATTCCCATGGACATGAGAAAGTCTCAAGCCATGGCCATGGCCTCCAGAGTCTCTTGCCTGGAGGGGATTGCTAGAAGCCAGTTGTCCAGATACAGGAATACTTGTATTCCGATTTTCCATAGATACGACGCGAGAACTGCACAATGCTTTGTAAAAACTCGAGGTGCCGAGGATAGCCCAAAGGGCAGGTTTCTGAATTGATAGTGTTGACCCAACGCCACAAACCTTAGGTATTTGTGGTGATTTGGATGTATGAGAATGTGCTGGTAGGTATCCTGCATGTCCAGGGAGGCTAGCCAATCATGTTGATGAATCAAGGGCAGCAGGGTGCCGAGTGATATCATTTTGAACTTTCCCTTGTGCAGGAATTTGTTTAACTTTCTGAGATCCAGAAGAGGGCACAATCCACCAGTTTTCTTTGGAAGCAGAAAGTAATGGGAGTAGAAACCTGTGTTTCGCTGATCCAGCGGAACTATTTCTATTGCCCTGTTGTTCAGAAGGCCTTGTACCTCAGAAGCAAGAAGGTCTCACTGTGTTGCAGATAGCCTGGGCTATCACTTGGGAAGATCCAGAGGGGTTTCCAACAGATTGAGAGAGTACCCTTCATGGATTAGCCTGTGGACGCATTTGTCTGATGTTCTAGATTTCCACTGGTCATAGAACTGAGTCAGACGTCCTCCCACTGTCAAGGAATAGTCCCGCTTGGGCAGCTGAGGCGGGACCTTGGCTGGAAACTCAGAATGTGGCACTGGGTGCTTTTGGGCCTTGTACCTTTTGCTACATTTTCTTTTGTGGCTGAGGGATTTGGTTTCTGTTAAAACCTCCTCTGCCTTTGCCACGAAAGGACTGACGGTTGTGAAACTGACGCTTGTTCCCACCTCCTCAAGAGGGAGCGGGCGTAGGTCAAGTTGTCTTAATGGCAGATCTAGTCTTCTGTGTGGCCCCTAGTGCTTGTTCCACTTGAAGCCCAGATACATACCGTTGAAAGGTAAAACCATGACTTTCTGTTGGGTGTCATTCGTAAAACTCGAAGTACGCAGCCAGGAGTGGTGACGGGTGCAAATGCCAGCCCCGGCCCGGGAAGCAGTATCAAAAGTATCCATTACAGCTTTAATTTGTTGGTTATTGGACTCGATAACTCTAGTTATGGTCTGTAGTAGCTCCGAGTTAACCTCGGACTTGGACAGAGCTTATACCATTGCTTTGAGTGAATGCCAAAGAACATACTTGTACTGAGAAAAATAGCGCTGCTAGCTGGCAATGCGCATGCCCAGGGTTGAGGCAGTAAAGACTCTCTTACCCAAGGTGTCTATCTTGTGAGATTCTTTGTTTATAGGACTGGCTGTAGATTCCTGAGGGAGGACAGCCTTATCATTCTCTGCCAGGACCACAATCAGCAAAGGCTTGTGAGGCCAGTATGGGGTGATCCTTGGGAGGGGCATATTTCCTGTCTATGGACTTGGCCACAGAAGGAATAAGCGCTGGATTCTTCCACACCATCTGAGAAAGAGTCTCGAAAGAGGGCTGTACCGGAGAGGTTAAATCCATAGGGATTTCCAGAACATGTAGATATTGGAGACACAGAAGCTTCCTAGGATCGATTTCTGTGGACTGGAGAGAGAGTGGAATTTAAATTCTTGAGCAGAGACTTAAAGTAAAGGTTTTCAACAACAGGCTCTGCAGGAGGATTGATCCCTGCCCCCAGGGCAGAATCGGCATCAACATCATCACCCAGCCGAAGATCTGGATCGGCTCAAAATCATCTCCTGACGGTCCAGGGGTGGACTGTATAAACAGGAACGGGATGAAAACCAGGAGGAAGAAGAGAAGGAGAAAGAATCGGAGTCAAAAACCTCTGAAACCTAGACAGTGCTGTACACATCTCCAGCGCCGCCGAAGAGAATGGTGCCGAGAACAGACACAGTGCAGACATAGAAAACGGCATTGCGCATGGTGCGGACAGGGAGCGCGACACCGCTGCCGATGCCACCCCCGGCGCCGATAGGGTATGTGATGCCAAAGACAGCACTGAAACCACCCACAGCACTGCACAGGACCTCAGCACCGGAGAAGTCCGCACTGCAGTCGACTGCACCATTGCAGAAGTCTGAGAACTACGATTTGAAGGTAAAGGATGAAAAATGGCAGGAGAATAAAGGCATCGGTGTGGACCGTTGCACCGCAGCCATATGAGGGGGATAAACACTGGAGCGCGGAGTCAATGGCACTGAGGAAGGCACCGCATGACTAGAAAGTCCTAACTGTCCTGCCTGCTGTTCCAAAACCGACAGGCACAAAGGCCCCGGTGACGGACTGGCCGGTTCAGGCAGCTGGGACAACCTCCGAGCCCACTGCTCCATAAGAGTGGCCCAATGGTGAAACTTCTCATCAAATGCCTCTCCAATAGGCAGAGAGGAGCTCCGGTGCCAAAGAGGCCGGCTACCAGAGACAGAAACCGGTGAGACTGAAAGCGGAGATTGACTCCTGACCCTAACAATCGACTTGTCTATGCGCAGACATACCAGAGGGCAACCTCGAGTGATGCCATTTCTTCTTTGACCGGTGGGCCAAAGAACTCGAGGTCAAACAGTGCTGTGAATGGGACAGTTTCTTTTTATGCTTCTGAGGGGACCGCCCATCCCCACCTCCCCAGCACTAGACTGTCCGTTGTCAGACCCCCCTCCGGAGAGGGAGGCGGACCAGACCAGGCTGACTGAACAGCTTTCATACGAAGTCTTCCTACTGTCACCTGCCCTACTCATGGTCGACTCAGTCAAAGAAAGGCTGAAGACTTCTTTCTTGTACAAGTAAGAAATTTATTAAAATATAATCAGTACTTATCATGATAAAAAACAAAATAAAACTGAAAACTAAACTGCTAGGTTTGAAGTTTGACTCTTGGCGGGCGAGCGACATCATCACTGAAGTGCACTCAAAGGTGAGAAAAAAGGAACTGAGGTGGTTGGAGGGTTGAAGCCGAGATAGTCTTCACCGCACACACCGGGCTCACGGTGCCGCTTCCTTGCGGCTCCACCTCGGCGCTGGCCCTCTTGAAAAAGTTTTCTCCCACTTGGTCGTAGCGCCCCCGGCATACTCCCATCAGTGTGAATGAGTGGTAGAGACTTTATGTCCAGGAAGATCAGTGACATGGGAGAGCCAGGTGATGACGAGCAAGCAGAGAGTCATGGGTCAGCATTAGGACCCAAGCAAAGAGCCAGCAACTAACCTTGATGCTATAACGGCAGCTGAAACAGCAAGAACCAATTATAAGAACAGCGATCAGAGCCAAAGAAAGCAGTGGGAATGTCAACAAGGCCGAGCCAGCTGATGACCAGCAAGCAGCTAGCATATCTCAAGCAACCGACCGTGGTGCCATAATGGTAATCCAAGCAGCTGGAGCAGATGACGAGAATGTTGATGGCAAATTTCACAACAGTTTCTGAAGTAAAACAGAGAACCTCAATGAGGCAGAATCAGGTGACAACCAGCAAGTGCAGAGCTACGGGCAAGCAGAAAGACTTAAGTCCAATGCCGACAACCAACCTTTTTTTTTATATACTTACTTTATTGATAGTGTAAGCATCATGACAACAAACTGATCATCTTATAATCATATATGGTTAAGTATATCAGATACTGTCAATTAAACAATGTCAGTGGGCCTCTCTCAGGCCTATTTTGTTTTTTACAAAAAATGACCAAACTTACTTAATACCTAAGGTCAAAACTGGGTAAACTTATTAAAACTGAAACATTATTTCCCGACTTCAGTTCCTAATTTGTTACCTAAGGGAGAAGCCTTACTGCCTAAGACACAACCAATTGGATTTATGTACTATTCTGGTCAACAACCCTTAATAAATTGCTATTATCTGGAGCTGCTGGTTTCTAGTTTTAATCCTGTTGTAGATTCCATCTGGACCATTTGTCTACAAATGCTTCCCCTTCTATTCTGGATTTGAAATGTTAAGTCTTCCATAATCTGAATATTTAATATAAGTTCTCTCCACTCACTCAAAGTAGGTGGGGATGGCTTTAGCCACTTACGGGTTATGGCTTTGTTATAGGCCATGGTGCAAAAGTACCACAGATATAATGAAGTGGTGCCTCTAAAACCCCTCATAGGAAGGCCCAATACTAAATGATATAGGGAGAAATGTTCTTCTATCTGAAATCATTTCCTCAACTGTTCTTGTATGTGTCTCTTAAAGGTGTCTAAAAGAGGACAAGAGTAAAATATATGGAAGGGGGTAGTTCTCTGCTCCCCACACTGTCTCCAGCAAGAGGGCGGCAGGACTGGGTCCCACTTTGTCACCTTATTAGAAAAAAATCTGACCTTTACCCGCAGGAGAATTCCTGCCACAGTGGAGAGGAAGTCACCTTAACCGAATTACCCCAGATTTTGTTCCAGTCTAAAGGTGAGAGGTGGTCTCCCAACTCTCTTTCCCATTTTGTAATAATATACAGACTCATCTTCCATTTATGAGCGTTTAAAAACTGGTATATCTTTGTAATTGTTGGTTTGGAGGTTAAGAAAAAAAGGTCCTCAAGAGATATGTGTCCAGTGAAGTCTGTGGGATTCTGTGTCATAAATCTTAATTTCCTCTGGATGTACATAAATATCTGCAGATAGTGCCACTTATCTTTATCAGTCCATCCCAGTATTTGGACGCACTCCTCAAAAGTAAAAGTGAGTGCCCCTCGCATAAGCTGTTTGGGGTACATGAACCCTTTCGTCACTTGGTGCTTGTACCAGGGGTCCAGCTACCAGGCAGGAAGTCCGGGGCATTTAATAGCCAGCAATATTTTCAGATATCAGTTCTAACATTAGGGTATTTGCAGAACATGTCCCAAGCTTCTAAAGTAGTCTGTATAGCGCTGTATTCTTTTACTACTGGAGATCTTTGGCCAGAGGGCTGGTAGAGGCATGAAGACTGAGTGTCACCCTGTAAAAGGTTGGTTTCTATATCCTGTCAATGTGTCCATGCTGGTGTATGTGTCCAGAGAGGGGCATACTTTACTTGGGAGGCTATCCAGTATTCTAAAAGATCTGGTACAGCTTTGCCACTTGATTTATCATCTCCCGTTAGAAGGGTTCTACATAGTCCGAGTTTCCTGTTGGCCCAAATAAACTTAAATATCTTATCTTGGATATCTCAACACCATTTTTGGGATAATGTGGCAGGGGCGCATTGGAACAAGTATAAAATCCTAGGTAATATATTCATTTTTACCATTTGAATTCTGGAGTACATGGGGAAGGGGAGTAACATCCATCCTTTTATATCTGATTCTATTTGTGTTAAGATTGGTTTATAGTTATCCATATATAAATAATTAATATCAGCCCGTAAGGAATTAATTTCTGTGTAAATCTGTAGTTTTAAATTGACCAGACTTTTCAGTGTACTGTCTAGCATTCTAAATTTAAAGCCCAATCCTTGCCTCTCGCTTTGCCACCTGTCTGCCCTCTAACCCACTTACACGTCTTCTCCGTTTCTGTTACCCACTTTGTAGTTTAGCCTCCTCCTTCCAAACAATAGTGACCACCCTGTTTCTTTCTTTGAGTTAACCGCACCTCCCCTGCCTGCCCCTACTTAATCCATCTCCTTTCCCCTCTCCCCTCAGGTGTGCCGTGCCCTCATGGGGCTCGCAGTTCGCTGCCAGAGGAAAAGCTACAAGCCTGTCCTGGGAAGCAACCCACGATTCTGCTACTGCAAATTAGCAGACCCTGAGGCTTTCTTCCCCTGTTGAAACTGCCGCCTGGGATCCACCGAACTCCGCTTCATTGCAGGGCCCAGAAATCTACAGAAATAGCCAAAAGCTGTATACCTCCTTAAGTACGTTGGTATTTGGCGCGCCTTTGGACATTCTGAACTTTTAGCACCAACACTCTGATTGGAGGATCTCAGCCTCACTGACTTCTTCCTGCTGGTCTCCATTTTACCTTGCTTCATTAGAGATGTTCATCAGCGCTGCTGACCCTGGGATTATTTTTTTTTTGTAAAGCAAGAATTTCATTTTTTTTTTGTCTACTTTCTCATTTGCAAATTATACTACATAGCCACTAGAGGGCTACAACAGCTATCTTTTCTGTTAAAGAGGAAACGCATTATATTTTCTACTTCCTCTTCTGCTCTATTGGACCTGTGATACCTCTCTTTCTGAGGACCATCCCCAGGGTTTTTCTGGCTGTTTCTCAGGCCGAACCATGCTCATCCACTGAGGCTGCAAGACTTGAATGCCTGTCCCCACTCCCATTTTGTACTGGTGGAGCAGGGCCAGAAACAGAAACGAAAGCTACAGACCAATCTTGCCACACCGGATTGCAGCCTTGAACCACCTCACTGGCTCAACTACAAAGAGTTGCTCCACAGGTATGTTCAGTGCCAATCCACCTCTCAGCCAACAAAAGGATTTTGAACTTATGACACCTGATCGCCAATTGGTCTAGGCTTCTAGTGACTTTTACTGCCGGCTGTTGTCGCAGTTAGATCTACCATGGGAAGTTACAGCTGGTTCCTCGGTGTGTCACTAGCTTTACTAGCTCTCAGCTCAATTCTCCAGAACCCTCATCCCTCCCTAAAGTGGAATGACCCTTGCGCTTCTCCCTGTCCTGCGTCCAACAGCTCCTTTCAGGTAGCCATTTTGGACTACTGGGCTTCTCAACTGTCTCTGCCAGGGAGTGGGACATCTCCCGAGCTGCCTCTGCAAATTACTCCCCCATCCAGACTCGAGACTTCCTACTCATGGCAAATTCCTGCCAGGACACTAGTGGCTGCAACACTAGGCCAGTATAACACCAGGAGTGGATACAGGACTACCCATCAACACCGCCTCCCCTATCGCCCAAAAAATAGTGTTTACAAATTACAGTTCACTGCCTTAAAAAGAATCCTGCTTCTTTTACTATTGTGCTCAGGCAATGTCGAACTCAACCCAGGACCATTAGACACCCTTGCTTCTCCATCAGACCTGGCAGGTATCAAAAGAATGTCTTTAATGCATCTTAATGCCTGTAGTTTGCCGGAAAAAATTCACCCTTATCCAGACTTGGGTGTGCCACACCCTACCTGACATCCTAGTGATCACTAAGACCTGGCTTAGCCCAGCCACCCCGGACAATGAAATCAATATCCCAAATTATTTACTCTTCTAAGCAGATAGGCAATCAAGAGGCGTTGGGGTGGCAATTGATGTAAGGGACAAATACTCAGCCGCATGCATAGACGCACCATCCTCACCGAAAGAATTCAAGTGCTTGACCCTAAAGATCGAACTTTCTCCTTCCAGTGCACTGTGTGTAATAGGCTGCTACAGGCCCCCTTCTGCCGGGCCTCATCTCCTGTCTCACCTCAGTTCCGTACTGGGGCTCAGTTCCTTGGAAACCATTATTCTTGGCTGACCCTGAACTACGATTGGCTATCCAGTGCATCAGCTCCTTGAAATCCTTTTGTGACACTATTAGGCTGGTGCAACTCATCGACGAGCCTACTTGCCCAAATAAAAAGAACCTTAACAACAGCTCCCTCTTAGATGTAAATTTGGTTAGCAAGCCACATCTGTTCTCTCAAGTCAGAACATTTTTCTCAGACATTAGCGATCATTGTATAATCACCACCATTAGATACGTGCACAACCCACAGTTTGTGGCAAAGTTTTCTAGCAAGAGGTGCAAACGCAACTTTGATTTGTTTGCATACGTCCACGACTTGAAACATTCACCACGATGGCAGGAATTCTTCCTAGCCAAAACAGTTAACAGGGCATATGCTATTTTTCACAATATTTTAAGTGAGGCTTTAAATAAGCATGCACTCTTGGTTAAGGTGCGGGTCAGGAACAGCACCTGCCGTTGGTTCTCGCCTGAGCTCAAAGTTTCCCTGTTAGAAAGGGACACTTTATGGAAAAAAGCCCGAAGCAAGAATGACTTGGATTGGTGTCTTTTTAAGAGAGCACATAAGTGCACCAAGTTGGTCAGAGCAGCCAAGGCCGCCTACTATCATTCGGAGCTAGCCTCTGCCTCAAGAAATCCTTCAAAGCTCTGGAAAACATTAAAAGACATGTCTGGACACACATCTGGTAATTCCATTCCAGCAAAAATTAAGTCCGGTGGCAGCATCATCTCTAACCGATCGGAGATACTGGAAGCCCTCAATAACCATTTTGCAACGGCAGGGCTAGCATTTGATACTTCCCCTGCCAATGACCTCCGCACAGCTCAGGGCCCACCAACCCACGAGTCCCCCTCTACCGAGGAGGCCTTCTTCCTCCTGCCTGTCTCTCTAAAAGAGGTGGAAGACCTACTGCTGTAACTGGACACCAGGAAGGGAGCAGGCTCTGACTTCATAGAGCCATACTATCTGAAATATGCCTACTATGTGCTTGCAATGCCAATCACCCACCTATTCAACATGTCACTCTCCCAGGGTAGCCTCCATCCTCAATGGAAAATAGCCCATGTCATCCCTCTATTAAAAGCAGGTGACCCCTGTGATCTAAATAATTACAGACCGATCTCCCTCCTCCCCATCCTGTCTAAATTACTAGAAAAATAGTGTGTGGCCAGCTAGGGGGTATACTTGGAATCCAGAAGTATTAAACCTGGTTCAGTCTGGATTCAGAGCAAAGCACAGCACCATAACAGCCCTAGCTAAGGTAACCAATGATTGGCTCCTAGACCTTGACAACAAGAAGCATGTCTGTGCAGTTTTCTTGGATCTTGGTAAGGCATTCCGACACAGTCGATCACAGCCTGCTTCTTTCCTCCTTAAGCACTTTAGGCCTGGACCATAAATTTATATGCTGGTTTGCAGACTACCTCGGAGAACGGAAACAGCAGGATAAAGCTGAAGGTGATCTTTCTCCATTAAAACCTATGCTGAGGGGCGTGCCCCAGGGCTCTATCCTTGGTCCCCTCCTCTTTGCAGTCTATATTAACATCAATGACCCCATCAAAAAAGGCCAACATCCACTTATTCGCAGACGACACTGTACTGTACTAGAGTCGTCCCAAGCCAGAAGCAGCCTGTGAAGACCTCCAAGCTGAATTTAACCTTCTACAATACCAGCTCATAAACAAAAAGCTTTTGCTCAATGCGAAAAAAGACAAAAGCCATGTTCTTCTCCCCCTCCTTGCATGTGGCAATTCCTGCTGGAGGGGGGCTATTCCACAAATTGCCACTGTTCTTGGAGAAACACTAGAGTATGTAGCCAAATTCAAATATCTAGGAGTTTGGCTCGATCATAAACTTTCCTTCGCCGGCCATCTCGAAGAACTACAGAAGAAACTAAGGCAAAGATTAGGACTGGTCTACAAAATTAACCATCTGCTCACAAAGGAGGCCAAGATTCAACTGGTTCAAGCTACCTTCCTATCTTTAATAGATTACGCAGACCTGCTCTACAGCCACTGCACTGGCTAAGTTGGAAACCCTCTACCACAGAGCTATCAGGTTCATTGCTGGCCTTCCACTTTCCACACACCACTGCTCCCTGTACTCATCGTTAGGCTGGACTTCCCTTCACTATAGAAGGAATAGAAACACCGCTCTATGGGCCTTCAGAACGGTGACCAACAAGCTCCCCTCATATGTCTCAGATTGTATTCCCTAGTGTGTGTTAGGCACCTATGCTCTAAGGAGCTATTCCCTAATTGCCCACCAAGTTCCAAGGGTCAACACTCATTTCGGCAAAGCTGCTCTAAGCTTCTCTTTACCCACACTGTGGAACGGTTTACAAAGGAACTTGAAGCTGAGCTGCCCTTTTAGCCTGAATATCTTCAAGGCGCTCTACAATCGCTACATGAAAGCACCTTGCAAATGTTTTCCTCACTGCTAGCCCACTAATTCCGCAACTCCCCCTTTCCATCCTGACGCTCACCATGTTTCTACCCTGGCTCTCACTCTTTCCCCATTAACTCTTCCTGCTGCACATACCCTTCCCTGTCTGCTCCAGCCTGGCTAAAGTCCCACCCCATCCACAGTAGTGTCTCAATTATCTACCCCTCCTCCATCATTATCATAATAAACAAGTACACGACAGCCATCGTCACTTTCTGTGGTTTTAGCCCAATTTTTCCCCAGTCGTCGGTAATATATCCCTCCTCTTCTTTACCACTCCATACACAGCCTCTTTCCCCTATATGTGTAGTTGCCGGCTGCCTCAGTCAAAAGATCTCTGCTTATAACCCCTGTATGCCTATTGTTGATTGTACTTCTGCTGACTTCTTCAATTGTAAAATAATGCTGTTTTTTTTTTTTATTTCAACCTTGTACTGTACTATATACACTGTATATATTTTTTCTTCCTTGTGTATTATTGCTTTTTGTATACCTGCCTTCTGTTCTGTATTGAGATGTATTCATGACCAGGTCCACCTTGCAAATGATCCTTGCTCAGTGGTGCCCGCCTGGATAAATAAAGATTTTGATTGATTGATATGATTGAAGGTAATGCCCAAATACCTAAGGGTATGTAAATCCCACTTCATTTTGTATTTTGCTCGAAGGCCAAGCGAAGGGTGTAATTTACATTTAAAATCTCATTTTTGTGGTAAGTGTATATCCTGACAGTAAAGAATATTCCTCTATGATGTCCATCACTCTAGGCAAAGAAATGTCTGGAGATGTCAAATATAAGAGGACATCAACCACAGAGTGCGATCTTATGTTCCTTCCCTGCTAAGTGGATGTCTTTTATGTTCTGGTCAGTCCTTATCCATTGCGCCAGTGGCTCTATATATAAAGAGAACAACAAGGGCGACAAAGGGCACCCCTGACGTGTGCCATGCCCTAGGGTGATCCCTCTGGAAAACATCTATTGGATCGTATATATGCTTGTGGGTCTGTATACAACCTTGTTACTGTATCAGTGAACCCAAACCCGGCAAGTATCTCATATAAAAACTTCCAATTCACTTGGTCAAATGCTTTTTCCGTATCTAGGCTGATTATTAATGCCCTCTCTCTACTGTTAATTAAATGGTCTATGATATGTATTGTTCGATGGGTATTGTCTGCTGCCTGTCTATTAGGGATAAATCCCATCTGGTCTCTATGGATCAGATTTGGTATTATTGATTGGAGTCGCCTGGCTAATACAGAGGTGAAAAATTTGTAGTTCACATTCAGAACCGAAATTAGTCTGTATGAGGAGCATACTGTTAAGTCCTTGCCGGGCTTGGGCACCACGGATATTACTGCCTGTCTCCAGGGAGTAGGTAAGACTGATCCCTCCTTGAACATCTCCTGATAGGCCGGTCTTAATAATGGAATAACTGTCTGGTGAAACTTCTTATAGAACTCCGTGGGGAGTCCATCATTGCTGGAGGATTTGCATAACTTCCCCTCTGCTATCACCCTGTTAATTTCTTCATTAGTGTATGGGGCCATAAGCTGGGTGTTCCAAGTCTGAAACATCTGTGGTAGTCCCAGGCCACTCAAGAGGGTGTAAATTTTTCCTGGCTCTGGATCTCCTCATGGGGCATAGAGCCTTTGATAGTACTCCATGAAAGACTCTGATATGTGATTGAGGGTTGTGGCTTTTCTTTTGGTGTGGGGATGGACTACATGGATGATCTGTGCCCAGGCTCATCTGGCTTTAAGACTTATGGCAAGGAGCCGTAAAGACCGGGGATCTCCCTCATAGAACTTTTGTTTCAGACAATGTAGATTCCTCTCCACTCTGAGGTCAAGTAATTTGTTTAGTTGGGTCTTCAATTTCTTAAGCTCCTTTCCCCTTTCCCTGTCAAATCTAATTTGTTGTTACTCTTCCAAGATTTGTATTTGCATTTCCCATTGTTTTTGTTTCTCTGCCCTTTGCCTTTTTCTGGCCATAGCAATGGCAATCAGCTTGCCCCAGACGACAGCTTTAATAGTGTCTCAAAGGATCCCTCTACTCACTCCACTAGCCTCATTATCCTGCATAGTCTGGTTCATTACTTGTGAGATCTGCTCCAAAACCTTGGGGTCATTGAGAAGGGAAAAATTTAGTCTCCAAAATGTGAACCTTTGTGGCATGGAGAAATCCATTGTCAAGGTTAAGGGTGCATGGTCTGACAATCCGATTGTGCCTATCTCATACCGTTGTGCCCTCCTAAAGGAGTCCCTAGACAGAAAGAAATAATCTAGTCTTGAATATAACTGATATGTAGCAGAATAATGGGTAAAACCCTTCCTCTGACCTTCTAAGAAAGTCCACACATCCTGGAGTCCTAGTCTTGTTAAAAGGGACCCAACTTGTTTTATTATTTTATAGGATTTCCGGGGAATTCTGGAGGTGGTGTCATTGACAGGGTCGAGGGTCATATTCCAGACTCCTCCCAAAATGGTTTTTCCTTCTGCCTTCTCAGCTAAAAGCAATAATATTTTTCTATATACCTCGAAGAGAGAATTAGGAGGCACATATACAGAGGCCAAGGTGATTTTGTGTCCATTAAGGGAGCCCCTTAAAAGAGCACATCTCCCTTCACTATCTTGTATCTGCTTTGTAACTTCAAGGAGTTTATTCTTTGGAACTAATATTGCAACCCCTCGCCATCTGCCTTGTTTATAGGAAGAAAAGCAGACTTCAGAGTATCCAAAATTCAATAGCAGACAAATATCTCTCTTGTAAGAGAATATCTGCTTTCATTTGTTTTATATATTATAGGGTTTTTGTACACTTGATCGGGCTTGTTAGACCACTGACATTATAGGTCAATATTTTGATCCACATTTCCGTCTATTAAATTCTGTCGGTTTGCACCTTGGCTAAAGGCAGGGCCCCTTCCCTCTCCACTTCCCCCTAAATAGTCTCTGAAGTCAAGAAATAAAACTGTACCCAGTAAATAATAAAACATAGCAGAACATTAACAAACATTACAAACTTTGTATAGAACCAACTGTCTAGATATAATTTATCCATATAATGTATTTTGCACAATTCACCTACAAGGTAGGAGCACTGAAATTTCAGCACCCTCTCTCTGCTGAGGTTAGAGGAACCTACAGAGCTGTAGCATTGTCGTATCCTCCACTATGAGGATTGCTACAAGGGCAATTCACTTGATGGAAATAAGCATGTGACCATTGCCCTATAAAAAATAATAAAATCCACCGCTGACCTGGCTGCATATAAACTGCTCTTCTCTCAGCTCCCCCCCCCCCCACCAAGACGGGCATCATTCAGCAAAAATCTACATTTTCATCAGATCAGAAGTCTTCCATTTTCAAACATATAGGATTTGCTATGACGACCCAGAATAGGGATGCTTCCCCCCGCCTTCGTTTTTCTTTTTCAACCATTAACAGAGTCCCAGAGTCTCAAGGTCCATTATGTAGTCTGAGTCTGAATAAGCCCCTCCCCCTTCTACCCTACTTGCAGTGTTAGAAAATGTCATTCCGTGGTGAGAAATGATCAGTTCATAGCCACATTTAAATCTGGGTGACCAGTAGATGCAGCTGGATCTCTAGAGTCTCGGAGCCACATCATCCAAGAGCCTGAATGAAAAAGTCCTGAATTTAATTAAATTAAGAGGGGCGATTAACAGCGGGTACATCAGGCTTGGTTTCGATGCCCTGCTATGACATATCTACTTAGCCCCCTCCCCCCTCAGAGTCCCAATTCCCATTTTCAGTATCTTCTGTGCTCAAAAATTACTGAGACTCCTTGGGGGATGTCAGAAAAGTTTCAAAGTACCTCCAAACACAGTGTTGGTTTTTCAGGTGTTCGTGACCTCTCGATCTCTTGCTCTCTGTTGTTGGAAGGTGGGCTGCGTTGTTCTGAGGCAGTTCCTGAGGGAACTAAATGAGGACACACCTTGTCGCAAGTTGTCTTGTCCCCCTGGGAGCAGTTTACACAGTTGTATAAGGTTCCTATCTGTTTCGGACATTCTTTGTTCTAGTCGGGTCTCCAGAGAGATTCCTAGATCTTTAAGGGCTGTTTCAGCTTCTTCTGGAGTAAGGTACATCTGTAGGCCATCATCCCAAAATATTTTCATTTTGGCTGGGTAGGGGGTCTGGAAGAAAAGGTTGCTCACCTGTAACAGTAGTTCTAGGAGTGGTATATGTTGTTCATCCACACTTCTTGGCATGTCCCTTTCCCCTTTAAATCTTGCTGGAAGTCTTCAAGCTGGCTCCTTCCACCCACCCAGGTGGTATAAACCTCGGCTCCGCCCCCATGACCTCAGATCTTAGCCCGCTGGAAGCCAGGTTGTGCGCCTAAAGCCGGGGAGGTCGGGTGTGTGTGTGTGTGTGTGTGTGTGTGGATGAACAACATATACCACTCCAAGAACTACTGTTACAGGTGAGTAACCTGTTCTTCTAGGAGCATGGATGTGTTGTTCATCCACACTTCTTGGCAGACTCCAAGCAGTTCTCTGGAAGCAGGGAGGCAAGGCGCACATCCCTTACTTGGGAAATAAAGACTGGAGAACTGAGGCCCCAAAACCAGCATCCCGGCATGACTCAAGGTCGATGCGGTAGTGGGTAATGAAGGTGTTTTCTGACTTCCAGGTAGCAGTCTGACAGATTTCCTGGATAGGGATGTCCCTGGAAGCAGCCACCAGTGCAGCAGTATGACGGGTAGAATGAGCTTTTATCCCTCTGGGAGGCTCCTGGCCCCCCAACTCATAGCACAGACCTATGCATGATGTGAGCCACCTTGCAATGGTCCATTTGGCTGCAGGTCTGCCAGAAGCGGCTTCAGCGTAGGTGACAAACAGTTGGCGAACCTCTCCACAAATTTCCGCCATTCTCTCCTTATAATAGGAGAGAGCACGTCTCAGGTCCAAAGTATGGAGCCTGTACTCGGTGTCCGAGGTGTAGTTAGGGTAGTAAACTGGCAGAGTCAATACCTGGTTAAGGTGAAACTCTAATACCACCTTCGGAAGGAATTCCGGGTGGGGGCACAGGACAACTTTGTCCCTGTGAAAGACCAGATAAGGGGAGTCTACCGACAGCGCCTGGAGCTCCCCTGTCCTTCTGGCTGACGTGATGGCCACCAGGAAGGCTGTCTTCCACAAGTGTGAGTGAACACTTGTGCATAGGTTCAAATGGCTTGCCCATGAGCTTTGCCAAAACCAGCAACAGATCCCACGGAGGTGGAGGTTCATGCACCAGAGGGGATATGTGATCCATACCTTTGAAGAAGCACCCAGCCACGGTCTCCCGTGCCAATGTCGGCTGACTGGCCCATGGCCGGTAAGCAGAAACGGCTGCCAGGTGCATCCTAAGGGTCGATGACCGCAGACCCCCTTTGGAGAGAGACCAAAGTTAGTAGAGAATGTTAGCCACAGAGCAGAATAAGGGGTCCAGACTCTTACCCTGACACCAAATGGAGAATCTCTTCCATTTGAAGGCATAACATTTCCTGGTCGATTCCTTACGAGATGCCTCCACCACAGTGTACACATCCTCGGAAAGACCCAGAGCCTGGAACTCTAGCCGCTCAGGTACCAGGCTGTGAGGTCCAGGGACTGAAGGTCCAGATGGAATACCTTCCCCTGGTTCAGTGATATCAGGTCTGGGTATGCACAAAGCCGCACCGGGGGCCTGCAGCTGAGACTGAGGAGATCTGGATACCAGAACTGGCGCAGCCAATCTGGGGCTACCAGGATCACCTTGGCCTTGTCCCTCTTCACCTTGAGTAGCACCTTATGGATCAAGGGAAATGGAGCGAAGGCGTACAGGAAGCCTGGGGTCCATGGCCTCAAGAAGGCATCCCCCTGCAGTGAGCCCTGCTGAGGGGGCCGGGCATGGTACAGCCTCAGCTTGTTGTTTTCCCTGGAGGCAAACAGGTCCACCAACGGTTTACCTCAGCGGGAGAACAGACTGTAAGCTACCTCTGGATAGAGAGACCACTCGTGGGATGTCTGGTCTATGCGGCTGAGAGTATCCGCCAGCTGGTTCAAGACTCCTGCCACATGAATGGCTAGGAGATCCGCCTCCAGTTGACTTATGAGGGTCCAGATGCAGAACGCCTCCTTGCACGGCAGACGGGAGCGTGTGCCGCTCCGTTTATTGACATAGTACATGGTCGTGGTATTGTACGTCTGGACTTGAACCACTTGACCCCGGAGCTGAGGAGCAAAAGCTGATGGTGCCAGTCTGACTACTCTGAGCTCCTACAGCATGATGTGGCATCGGGACTCTTCAGGGGTCCAGAACCCATGGGTCCTGTTGTCCCCCATGTGGGCTCCCCAGCCCATGAGAGAGGCATCGGTCATAAGGACAACCGTCAGCTCATGGCAGACAAATGGGATCCCTTCCTACAATTGTTCTGGGGCGGTCCACCATTGAAGAGCGTCCCACGTCTTCTAGGTTACAGTGAAGAGCTGGTCGAAAAGACCATAGCGCAGAGTCCACTGGGCGGCCAGCTCCCATTGGAGAAGGCGCATGTGCTGCCTGGCCCAACGGACCACTGAGGTGCATGCCACCATGTAACCCAGAAGGCGCAGAAAGTCCTGGACAGGGCGCAAGTGCCCAATCAGAAATGATCAGGTAAAGGAGGAGAGAACCTCCGCCCTGTCCACCGGGAGCTTAGCGCTGGCTTGACAAGAGTCGAGCTCTGCCCCGATGAAGCCCATCACCTGAGCAGGCACGAGTTCCGACTTGGCCTCGTTGATCAGGAGGCCAAGTTGGGAGCAGGTTTGGAGAGCCAGATCCCTGGACCTCTTCACCTCCTGAAGGGAGGATCCTGCCAAGAGCCAGTCGTCGAGATAAGGGTAGATTCGTACTTCTCGATGCCAAAGATGGGCTGCCACCACTGCAATGCACTTGGTGAAGACCCGCGGGGCCGATGACAGGCCGAGCAGCATGTCTCGGAACTCGTACAGGGTCCCTTCGACCCTGAAGCAGAGGAACCGCTAATGGGATGGACGGATTGGGACGTGAAAGAACGCATCCTGTAGATCCAGTGACCAGAACCACATGTTTCGCTCCAGGGATGGTATGATCTGGTTCAGAGTTACCGTCAGGAAGGTGCGGGACCTGAGATACTGATTCAGGTCGTGGAGATCTAGGATGGAGCGCCAACCCCCCCCATCCGCTTGGGTACCAGGAAGTACCTGGACATGAAGCCTGGGTCTGTAGGAGGATCCGGCACTGGAGTTACCGCTTCCTTGCGGAGGAGCTGAGCTATGTCGTCTCGGAGCACTGACTGAGTGCAAGCTGAGATCCTTTCCTCCTGAGGGGCTCGGGCTCAGCTGGAAGGGTACTGCTCGAACTCTAGAGGCAGTCCCTGACTGACCACTTCTAAAACCCACCTGTTCGAAGTGATGTCGGACCAGGCGGAATGAAAGTGGTGAAGCCGGCCCCCCACGGGAGGACCCAGAGCTGGCATGATGGGTGTAGGGGTGGCAACCCCGAACCCATCACTGAGCAGGCTTAGAGGAAGAGGAGGAGGAGGAGGAGGCTCCTGGACCTGTGCCTTGGTCTCCTTTACGGGGCTGTTGAGGACCCTGCTTGGGCCGTAGGCACCAAGCGTGAGCCTGCTGCTGTTGCTGCTGGCCTCCTTGATAGGAGGGCTGCCTGACTGCAGGGGAAGAATGCCGAAATGGCTTCTTTTCTACTGGTTCTTGCCCGAAGAACCTTTTGCAGAGGTAGTATCCAAGGTGGCACTGGACTGCTCGATATGCTGAAGGTGACTGGCCACTCCTGGACCGAACAGGTCGGTGCCAAGGAAAGGAACGTCAGCTAACTTGTGCTGGGTATCCGCAGGGAAGGAGCATAGCCTCAGCCAGACCCTGTGGCGAGTTGTCACTGCGGCTGCTAAAGAGCAGGCACAGGAATTCCTGATGTCTAGGGCCATCTGGAGCTGCTGTTTTGCAACAGCACGGCCCTGATCACGGACTTGCTTGACCGTGGCCTACATGTCTGCTGGGAGATGAGGGAGGACTTCATCTAATGACCAGAGGACGGCATGAGAGAAGTGTGCCATAATGATAGCCGAACTGGCCTGACGAAGGCCTAAGGAAGAGGCCGCGTAGACCTTGCGGGAAGAGTGGTCCATATATTTGGACTCCTTGTCTGGGGGTTGGTCTGTGTCGGCCGAGCTACCAGTATGTCTAAACACAGAAGCGGTCACCAGGCTGTCGGCCAAAGGGTGTTCTGTGAATCCCAGCAGGGACCCCATGGGCATCGCATATCTGTGGGCCATGCGGGCAGACGGTGCTGGGCAGGAAGCTGGGTGCTGCCAGAGCTCAAGGGCCGGGCCAGTGATGGCGTCAGCCACTGGAAAGGCCTCCTTTGGGGTATCCCCCCTTTTTAGGATGTCCGTAAGGGGGTACTCCACCTTTTTCTGGATAGACTTCAGGAGCATTCCAGTGGATTCGGAGATCAAGCGGAGAATGCCCTGAAAGGAGGAAGGACCCTCCTCTAAACCCACCATGGTGGACTCATCTCCAGGATGGGAGTGCAATCCTGTGGTCTGAGTCCGAGGGGTCATGGTACAACAGTCTACTGCCTAGGTCCCCTTCGATCCACTGGGGGTGGTCAGGGGTAACCGTAATGGACAGACGTCAGGGAAGACCGGTGTCAGTACAGTCCTGTTTTGAGGGAGCCCCTCCCTGAGGCTGGTTAGGTGATGCTTCCACCAGAATAGGTGGAGAGACCAAGATGCGCTGAGCCAGGATACGGGCTGGCCCCGCCGGCAGGGGAACCAAAGGCTTCGGTTCTGGATGGGTCGGCGTTGGCCCAGGAGGCGGTAGCTAAGTGATGGCCAGGGTAGACAGCGGAGACGGCTTCTGCCCGGTCAAAATCAGCTGTTGCCACATAAGATCCTCATAGCATCGACGGAGTTTCCGTCGAAGACTCTCCTGGTACAAGGAGGATGAGGATCTGCGGCGATGCCTCTTTTTAGAGTGCTTATGACTCTTTTTCGGTCGTTCGACCGAGGGGGTTCTGGACTTCGATCGAGATCGGGCTGGCCAACTTGGTTGATTGGAAGACACTGGGTTTGGTGAAAACCGAGGGTCTGGAACCTTTTCCTCGATGGGGACAATAGTGGGCTGGGTCTCCTCATCGGGGAAGACAAAGACCGGAGTCCTTTCCAAAGAACCGCTGACCGGAGTCGGTGAAATAGGGTCGATTAGGTCAAGAGAAATCTCAACCTCATTGGCCACTTCCTCAATCTCTTGGCCAGGAGGAAGATCTGTGAAGCCGGCGGCCGAGGTTGCGATCTCGACCGAGGTTGAGACTGAGTGTTCCTGGGACACGGACCTTTCTCGGTCCCAAGAACGTCTTTGCTTGGACGAAGACTTTGGGTCCTTATCCCTCTTTCGAGGGCGGGAGGAGTGCGAGCCCAAGGGCACCTCACCCCTGGTGGGGAGAGACTGGCACAACTCCTTGAAGGAGCCCGAAAAGGTGGAACCGAGGTTCAGAGGAACAAAAAAGCTCCTACTGGCTGAAGCTTGAGCTGCTTTCTCCTCGAAAGCCTTCATTTGCTTCAACTGCTCGGGTGATCCTGCAACCATGGAAACCACCCACCTCGCCTCCTTTGATTTCACCAGTGGGTTCCTTTTCTCTGGTCTCCCCAATTTTAGGCACGCCAAGTGGTCGTCCAGGACATTGGGATGGAAGGCCAGGCAGAACGTGCAGGTGGAGGTGTTATGTCCGACACCTAGGCAGTAGACGTACGTTAGGTGGGTATCGGTGCGCTACATCTTCTGGCCACAGGAGCACCGGCGAAATCCGGGAGAAGATTTATCCTCCATGTCCGATGCGCTACTATTGGAATTGTTAACTCGAACGAGTTTTAAGGTAAGTTGCGTAAAAACCGACGCTTTGAATCCAGGGCCTACGAATTGCTGTGAAGCACGAGGGAATCTATCTTCCAGCAGAAAGGAAGATCTGGCATCATGGGGCGGAGCCGAAGTTTATACCACCCAGGTGGGAGAAACCAGCTTGAAGACTTCCGGCAAGATTTAAAGAGGAAAGGGACATGCCAAGAAGTGTGGGTGAACAACATATCCACGCTCCTAGAAGAAAAAATGACTCACCTTAGTAATCTTATTTCTTCCAGTGTATTCTTCTATATTCATAACTGCATGCAGTCTGCCTCTTAAGTAGAACTGCCCAGAGAGAACTGGAACTATATGCAAACAATAGAACCTATCATTGTTCTAGACACACATTCAAACTGCTGCCCTCATCTACTGCAACATTCCATCAACGTCTCAGATTTCGAAAAATAGCCTACAAGGCAGTCCCTGGCAGACCACTTCCAGAACCCATCTGTCCGAAGTGATACCGGACCAGGCAGAAAGAAAGTGGCAGAGCCGGCCCCCCCACGGGAGGACCCAGAGCTGGCGTGACAGGTGTAGGGGTGGCAACCCCTGACCCATCACTGAGCAGGCTTAGAGGAGGAGGAGGCTCCTGGACCAGCACCTCCTTTATGGGGCTGTTGAGGACCCTGCTTGGGCCTGGGGCGCCAAGCTTGAGAATGCTGCTGCTGTTGCTGTTGCTGCTGACCTCCTTTACAGGAGGGCTGTCTAACCGCAGGGGAAGAGTGCTGAAAGGGCTTCTTCTTGCACTTCTGCTGGTTCTTGCCCGAAGAACCCTTTGCAGAGGTAGCATCCAAGGTGGCACTGGACTGCTCTATACGTTGCCACTCCCAGATCGAAGAGGTCGGTGCTGAGGAAGGGCACGTCAGCTAACTTGTGCGGAGTATCGGCTGGAAAGGAGGATAACCTCAGCCAGGCCCTGCGGTGAGTGGCCACTGCAGCTGCTAAGGAGCGGGCACAGGAATCTCCAATGTCCAAGGCCGTCTGGAGTTGCTGTTTGGCAACAGCACAGCCCTGGTCATGGACCTGCTTCACCGTGGTCTGCATGTCTGCTGGGAGATGAGGGAGGACTTCATCTAGTGACCCCAGAAGGGCATGAAAGAAGTGTGCCATGATCACAGCCGAGCTGGCCTGATGAAGGCCCAAGGATGAGGCCGCATAAACCTTCTGGGCAAAATGGTACATATACTGTACTAGGACTCCTTGTCCGGAGGGTGGTCAGTGTCAGCTGAGCTACCCGTGCGTCTAAACGCAGAAGCAGTCACAAGGCTCTCAGCTGAGGGATGCTCTGTGAAACCCACCAGGGGCCCCATAGGTACCGTATACTTGTGGTCCATGTGGGCAGATGGAGCTGGGCAGGAGGCAGGGTGTTGCCATAGCTCAAAGGCAGGGACAACAATGGCTTCGGCCACTGGAAAAGCCTCTGTCAGGGTGTCCCCCCTCTTGAGGATATCCGTGAGGGGGTACTCCACCTTCTTTTGGATAGGCTCCAAGGGCATTACGGTCGATTCTGAAATGAGGTGGAGGATGCCTTGAAAGAAGGATGGACCTTCCTCCAAGCCTGTCACTGATGACTTATCCCCTGGATGCGAGTGCAGACCAGTGGCATCAGAGTCTGAAGAATCGGGATATAAAGGTCTCCCACCTATGTCTCCCTCGATATGCCGAGGGCGATCAGGGACTACCATAATGGACAGACGACAGGGGAGGCCAGTGTCTGTCCTATCCCCTTTCGAGGGAGCCCCTCCCCAAGGCTGCTTAGGTGGTGGTTCCACCAAAATCGGTGGGGAGACCGAAACAGGCCGAGCTGGAATGTGTACTGGCCCTACAGGTGGAGGAACTGAAATCTTCGGTTCTGAAGGGGTCGGTGTCAGCCTAAGATGCTGGGGCCAAGTAATGGCCAGTGTTGCCAGCGGAGCCAGCTTCTGACTGGTCAGAATCAGCTGTTGCCACATGAGATCCTCATAACGTCGATGAAGCTTCCGCTGAAGTCTCTCCTCGTCCGAGGAGGATGAGGATCAGTGGCACCGCTTCTTCCTAGAGTGCTTGTGACCTTTCTTCGGTTTTTAGACCAAAGGGGTCCTGGTCCGAGACCGACGTGGTTGGCTGGTTCAATTGGGAGAAGCCGGAGTAGGGGAGAACCGAGGTTCCGGCACTTTTCCCTCGATTGGGATACCAGAGGGCTGGGTCTCCTCATTGGGGAAGGAAAGGATAGGGTGTCCTTTCCAAGGAGTCGGCAACAACGGCTTGATCGGGTCGACAGAAATCACGGCCGGTTCAGCTGTATCCTCGGCCTTGGTGCGTTGGCTTGACGGAAGGTCCGAGAAGCCGGCGGCCAAGGAAGCGATCTCGACCGAGGTCGAGACCGCAAGGTCCTGAGAATCAAACCACTCTCGGTCCCAGGAACGTCTTCTTCGGGCAGAAGATGATTTTGGGTCCTTGTCCCTTTTCCAAGGGTGGGAGGAGTGCAAGCCCGAGGGTACCTCACCCTTGGTGGGGAGAGACTGGCACAGCTCCCGAAAGGACCCAGTGAAGGTAGAACCCAGGTTAAGCGGCATGAAAAAACTTCAGCTGGACGAAACTTGAGCACCTTTCTCTTCGAAAGCCGCCATCTGGTCGAGCTGCTCAATGGATCTCGCGGCTGCAGAAACCGCCCACCTGGCCTCCTTCGATTTCATCGGTGGGTTGCGAAGCTCCAGTCTCCCCAGTTTTAGGCGCACCTTGTGGTCGTCCAGGACATTGGGATGGAAGGCCAGACAAATGGTGCAAGAAGTGGTGTCATGTACGACACCCAAGCAGTAGACTCACGAGAGGTGGAGATCGGTGCACGACATTTTCTGTCCGCAGAGACACCGGCAAAATCCGGGGGACAACTTGTTCTCCACGTCCGATGTGCTCAGATCGGTATCGTAAACTCTGATGAGTTTTAAAGAAAGCAATTGCAGTGAAAACAGTCATTGAGAATCCAGGGCCTACAAACTGCAGAAGTAGCACGAGGGAACCTGAATCTTCCAGCGGAAAGGAAGATCTGGCGTCATGGGGCAGAGCCGAGGTATTTACCACCCGGGTGGGTGGGAGGAGCCAGCTTAAAGACTTTCCAGTGAATTTAAAGGGGAAAGGGACATGCCAGAGAGTGTGGATGAACAACATATCCACGCTCCTAGAACATAAGTTTTATCCTGGAAACTCAGGTAACCAAAGTAGAAGGAGGAGGAATCCTGCCTAGGTAAAGTGTACCCCAATGGGGTGTACATGCTTGTAGAAAATCCAAGATAACATCAGTAGGCATGCTGAGGCTCTGGTTCTGGTAGGGGAGGCAGAGAAGGAAGAGTTATGAATATATAAGAATACACTGGAAGAAATAAGATTACTAAGGTAATTTTTTTCTTCTAACCCCAAGTATTCTTCTATATTCATAACTGTATGCAGACTTCAAAGCAGTACCTTTGGAGGTGGGCAGAGAACCTACTTAGGAAAGAGGCTCTGCAGGACTGCTGTTCCAAATTTGGCATCACCTCTGGACAGTGTGTCCAGGCTGTAATGCTTAGTGAAAGTATGTACTGTCTTCCATGTGGCAGCTTTGCATATGTCCAGTAGGGGGACACCCTTGAAGCTGCTATAGAAGCAGCTGTTCTCCTGGTTGAATGAGCCCTAAATCCCAATGGGGCCTGTTTGCCTGCTTTTTGATAGCAGAACTGCATACAGCTAACTATCCAGCGAGGGACTGATCTCTTGGTAGCTGGTGTACCTTTTTCACATCCCCATAGGTAAGGAATAACTGTTGATTATCCTGCCTGTGATCCTTAGTATGAGATATGTAGTAACTAAGAGCTCTCTTCACATCCAGACTGTGAAGTCTGCGCTTCACCTGAAGTAGAGTGTTCAGTGAAAAACACTGGTAATGTAATGGACTGGTTCAAATGAAAATCTGACACCACCTTAGGAAGAAATGTTCTATTGGTTCTGAGTACCACTTTATCATTATGGAAAGACAAATAGTCCTTTTCCACAGTTAGGGCCTGAAGCTCACTTATCCTTCTAGCAGAAGTAATAGCTACTAGGAATACAGTTTTCCATGTGACATACTGTAGGTGGGCTGAGGACATAGGTTCAAAAGGTGGCCTCATAAGTTGCGCAACACAAATGTTCAAATCCCACCCAGGGACAGGTTTTCTAATGGGTGGATATGTAAGACACAGACCCTTGAAAAACTTTTTAAAAATAGGGTCAGATGCAACGGAAGTGGGGCGTCCCACTGAAATATGAGCAGATACAGCTGCTAAGCGGACCCTTAGTGAAGTATCCTTAAGGCCCTGATCATGTAAGAAAGTAAGGTACTCAAGTAGGGTTGGAATTCCTGCTGAGGCAGGTTCAATGCTGTGCAGAGTGCACCAAGAGAGAAACATTTTCCATTTGGCTGAACAGGTTTTCTTAGTGGAGGGTTTTTTCTATATCCCTTAAGTATGTGTAAAACTGCTTGGGAAAGGTTTAGGTTTGCAAATTCTATGTCTTCAAAAGCCAAGCCTTGAGACAGAGAGAGCCGAGACTAGGATATCCTATTTTCCCTTGGTGGGAGGTTAACAGGTTGTGCCTCTGGGGAAGATGTATTGGTGTGGATACCAGCACAGATAGTAGGAGAGGATACCAGTGTTGTCTGGGCCAGTCTGGGGTGATGAGAATCATTGAGGCAGACTGGGACCTGAGCTTGATCAGGACTCTGAGGCCGAGGGGAAAAGCGTATAGGCTTCTCCCTGACCAATCCAGTACCATGGCATCCACTGGGACTGTGTCCCCGAGTGGGGGTCTGCAACAAAACAGTGGTAGTTTGTGGTTCTCTGGAGAGGCAAAGAGGTCCACCTCCGGGGTACCCCACCTTCTGAATACCGAACTGGCCACCTGTGTGTCCAATGACCACTCGTAATTACCCTGACTGATTCTGCTGAGGGCATCTGCTAAAATGTTGTCCTTCCCTGGGACATGGACTGCTTGCAGAGTTACTTTTATAGAGTATGCAAGATCCTACAGTTTCATGGTCTCTGAGCATAGGGGGGTCAGACCTTGTGCTCCCTTGCCTGTTTATATAGTACACTGTTGTGGTATTGTCTGTTCTGACCTGTACCACACTTCCTGGTACCAAATGAGCAAAAGCTTTTAGAGCTAGGTATACAGCTCAGAGCTCCAAGAGATTTATGTGCAGAAGGCATTCTACCTTGAACCAAGTCCCATGGATGGTGTGTTCCCCCATGTGGGCGCCCCATCCCAGTAGAGAAGCATCTGTTGTGAGAACAAAGGAAGGGTTTTCCTTCTGGAAAGGGACACCTTTTCTTAAGTTGTCTGACTTTTTCCACCACTGTAAGGCTTGAACAACAACACCTGTTACTGGGATGAGCTTGGACATCTTGTCCCTTCTCTGCAACCAATGGGACCTGAGATGAGATTGCAAGTCTTTCATTCTGTATCTTGCCCCTAAAACTGTGCCTGTTGCTGCAGCTATATGGCACAGAATCTGCAGATAGTGTCTTGCTGGGCATGGCTGGTTTAGCTTGACAGAGGCAGCCAGGTTGAAAATACCCTGCACTCTGTCTTGAGGGAGGAAAGCCCTTCCCTGAGTAGTATCCAGTTCTGCTCCCATAAACTGAAGCAGCTGAACAGGGGTAAGAACAGACTTCTCCTGATTTATCAGGAATCCCAAGGACTGTAGGAGATGAACTGCTGATTGCGGGTGCTCTGAGACCTGTTGTGGGGATTTTCTCATGAACAGCCAGTTGTCCAGATAAGGGAAGACTAGGATGCCAGACTGCCTTAAGTGTGCCACCACTGCAGCTAGGCACTTTGTGAATACCCTGGGTGCTGAGGTCAGACTGAAGGGAAGGTAAGTGAACTGATAATGTCCTGAAAGGAGTCTGAACCTGAGATACTTTCCGTGAGATTGCCTTATTGGGATGTGAAAATAGGCATCTTTTAAATCCAGAGATGCTAACCAATCTCCCTGCTGGATAACTGGGAGTATGGATTGCAAAGTGACCATCTTGAATTTTGGCTTTACCAGGAATTTGTTGAGAGATCAGAGATCCAGAATGGTTCGCCAGTCCCATTTTTCTTTTTGGCCAGGAAGCAGCCAGAGTAGAAGCCCCTTCCTCTGAGATGTGCTGGTACATGCTACACTGCTCTCATGTGGATCAACTTCTGCACCTCCTTTTGCAAGAGCTTGCCCACCAAGAGGGAAGCTGATTTGAAAACTCTTGACTTCAGAGGGGGAAGGGATTTGAAACATAGGGACAAACCCTGACTTACCACCTCCAGAACTTACCTGTCTGTGGTGATGGAGAACCAGTTCTGGAGAAAGTAAGTCAGCCTGCCCCCTACTGGCAGTGGGGAGGTGACCTGGACCAACTGGTCAGGGGTTTTGTTTTGGGGGTGCCTGAGCCTGGGCAGATTGGGAGCCCCTTCTGGAACCCCTCCTGCCCCTAGGTCTAAAATACCCAATCTGCTGTGGGTAGGGTTGTTGCTAAAAAGCAGCTTGGCCCCAATAAAAAGGCCTCCCATAAGGGGACCTTCCCCTGCCCCCCCTTTCCATAAGGCCTATAAGAAGGGGTAGGCCTGTCCCTGGAGGAATTACTCTTGTAGGTGGCCTTGTATTCATAGAAACATAGACTTTAACGGCAGATAAGGACCGCTTGGCCCACCTAGTTTGCCCATTTCCCTACCTAGAGGATAAGCTGCAGATCCTATTTAACCAACAGCCTATTTCTTCCTACCCCCCATAAAAATTGCCTTATGTCTGTCCCATGCATTCTTCAATTCTCCCACAGTTTTAGACCCCACATCCACCTTATTCATGTATTCCTCAGTGTGTTTGCCAAACAGGGAATTATTCTCCACAGGAAAATCCATGGCCTTTGTCTAGGTATCCTGGGTGAGATTAGTAGCCCTAAGCCATGCCAGTCTTCGTAGGGCCACCAACAGAGCCATGTACCTGGCAGCATTATTAGCATTAGCTGCCATCTGGAACTGGTATTTAGCAGCTTCCAGATCAAATCTAGCTGTCTCTGCCAGGTTGTCAGAGAGGGCCAAGGGAGCCTTCTCTGACATAGCCAGTACTGATTGCCACAGTATTTTCTGATACTGTGCTGCATATGTCTGGTAACTAGCCTGCCTCACACCTAGGGAGGCTGCTAGGTACCCTTTCTTAGACATACAGTCTAATTTCCTGGATTCCTTCTCAGGGGGATGGGAAGAGAGAGGAACCCTCGACTTTTCACAGGCTGCCTGCTGAACTATACCTTGGTGATCAGGGTGATGGTATAAAAATTCTGCTCCCTCCCTGTCCAGGTGATATTTGTTGTCAGACTTCCTATCTATAGGAAGGATAGAGTTAGAAATCTGTAAAATTTTTAACAAGACTTTTTTAAAGAACTAGTTGATTGGTAAATATACCTTTTTTGTGGGGGTTAAACCCATCATCTCAAGGAATTCAGCCTCCTCTTCATCATCGACCACTTCAGTGGTAGCTAAGTCCAAAGCATCCACTATCCTTCTCACAAAAGAAAAGTGAGAAGACAAATCCTCAGGTTGAGGGGGAGAACCGAACTCCTGCTCAGGTGAGATTTCGGGCTCTATAGGTTCATCCAGTTCAGGATCCATCTCACCATAGTGATCATATTCCAGTTCCTGTGACTCAAGGGCAGGAGCTGTGGCAGAAGCCTTAGGAGGAGCAGGTTGAGCAGGCAGAATCCCCTGTAAAGCCTGCAGAACCCTCATAGCCTGAGCTATCTCCTCTGCAGAAGGCAGGCTGTGGGACACAGTAGAGACCCGTTGAGGAACAGAGGCCTGGGGTTCAATGTGTTTAGTTTTCTTAGATTTTTTAGAGTGGGCCGGAGAGTCAGCTGGACCACTCCCCCTTTTTAAAGTGCCAGAAACACCCTTCTCAGGGGTGATAACAGTAGATAAAGCGGTTTCACCCGCAGTTTTTGGTGGCTGGTTAGAGCCCGAGGGACCACCGTTCACTTTTTTCTTCAGCCTTTCCATCCTTTTTTCAATTGTTTTAGGAGGGAGGGATTTACAAATGGCACAGTCTGCTGAAAAGTGATCAGGTCCCAAGCAGACTAAACAAAGGTCATGTTTGTCAGCGTTAGCAAACACTTCCCCACATTTTGTACAATTTTTAAAACCTGGGGGACCAGTCTTTTTCTTTGTTTTTTCTTGTGTTTCCATTTCCAGGAGAAAAAACAGCAACCGCTTGCTAGTTTACTACTAGGTTTGTGACGAGGTACCTTTGGAAATGAGCCTCTGGCTCAAAGGTTGTAAACCGATATATCAAATAAAAAAAAAAGTATTCAAACTAACTTTTTTTGTCTGTTCAGGAACCAGTTAAGGATCTGAGGAAAGAACCGATAACTTACATATCGAACCAGGTCAGCGGTTCACAGGAAGTGGGGTATCGGTTCAGAAGAACCGATCGCTCGGCTACAAAGGATAACTTTAAAACACAGAAATTAATGAAAATATACAAAATTTATGACTAAAACTAAGGCGAAAAATGCAAAATTAACTAGAAACGCCCCGATTCCTCAGTGGTTATACCGAACCATGAGGAACCGAGAAATACAGTTTTACCGCTAAACTAAAGAAACGTAACTTTTTTAAATAATAGGATTAAATGAAACAACAAACAAAGGCAGCAGTTTAAATATTATACTAGATAATACTTATAAAACTGGAATCAGCTTGAACTGATGACAGGAAGATCGCCAGGCGTCTGACTTGTCAGGCGGAGTGAGAAATCTGAGACGTTGATGGAATGTTGCAGTAGATGAGGGCAGCAGTTTGAATGTGTGTCTCGAGTAATGATAGGTTCTATCATTTGCATATAGTTCCAATTCTCTCCGGGCAGTTCTGCTTAGGAGGCAGACTGCATACAGTTATGAATATAGAAGAATACATGGGGTTAGAAACGTATTTTTGTGCTGCGCAAAGCTCTCATAATTGGTCTACACAGTAGTCGCGCTCTCTGGATTTCGGGGGGATAATCTTGATCTATGAAAAGTCTGGCACCATTATATATAATTTCTTTTTGCTGCCAGACATGCAGAAGGTCCTCCTCTTTAGTGCAGTAGCTCAAGAATTTCATTAGTATTTAGCGTGGTCTAGAGGTGGGATCTGAGAGCAACGGCCCTAGAGTATGATACGCTCGCTCAATTCGAACCTCCAGTGTAAGTAGCAAAGCAAGGACATCGTGGAGCATATCCTGCAGAAATAGGGCCACATTCTCTGTCTTTGCCCCCCTCTGGTAATCCCGATAGCCTAAGGTTATCCCTCCTTGATCTAACCTCTAAATCTATGCATTTAGCTTGCAAGAGGTTGTAGTGGTTGAGGAGAGAGTCTAGGGAGTCTTTATGTGTAGTTGAGTCAGTTTCCAGCAATGCGACCCTATTATCCACCTTCTTCAGCGATGAATCCAGATCGGAGAGTTTCAGGTGTAGTCTTTGAAATTCTGTTTTGTTTCCTTTGCGCAGCGCTTGTATTTCTGCTAGTATTGTGTCAAGACCCGTAATTGTTTGTTGGTTTGCATTGCTCCCGAGGCCCGGGGCCTGTTGCTGAGCTTGTGGTGGAGAAGGACTGCGGCTTCTGTCCTGAGATAGTAAGCAGTATCGGGAGCCATCCAGTGTCATCTGGGTCTGATCCGACTGATTTTTAGCTCATTTATTGTTGTTTCTCCCTTTCTGTGGCATTTTTAAGGTTTGGAGGGGTCTATCGTACAGCTAAGGAGAATTTTTATTGCCCGTCTGCAGAGGCGCTTTCCGTCTAGTTTGCTGCTCATGCCGTGGAGGAACCGTAAGCCTCGACAACCAACCTTGACATCATAAAGTCGGTTGTGTAGGAATATGACAGTTTGGTATAAAGAAAATATTCTCATAAACCCTTTTCCTTTCCTTGCCAGCACTTTATAATATTTTCTTTATACCAAATTGTCATATTCCTACAGCTGGAGTGGCAGTGGACACTGAAGACATGGTCAGAATACACCTACGCGTGTAATCCAATGGTGGAGCCTTGTGACCCAAAGGGAAAATCATCCCAACGGCAGGCAGTCGGCTTGACAATGACAAAGTCAGAGAAGGCACAACCCAGAGGCAGCAGCGCAGTTTCCAAATTGGGAGACCAACACGGGGAAAATCTGGATCTGAAGAACAGTAGGGGAGCCTGGCAGAGCAGTGGACCCAGGTCCTCTTACTGTGAAAAAAAATAAAGAGCTACTTAGAAAGACAGCAAGCAGCACCCAAGCAGAAACATCAGCAATGGAGCCTGATAAAGGTGTTTCTGTGGTCTGATGTGAAGCTGACAGTGGCAGAAACAAAATCAAAGGAGTTATGAAGCCATCCATGTTATACAGGATCTAATGATGTACATCATTATAGATGGCTCCAGCTAAGCAAACATTTCTGTGTGGTTCTGATGCCGGTGGCTTACAGTTTCAAAGGTGTGGCTCTCTGGAAGGAGATGTCCTCGAAGATCTATGCAATGTCTATCATGCAGGGTTGCTGGATCCCAGAGTACTGCTGTTCAGAGGGATACTGTGTGTAAGTGGATATTCCTGCTAAGTGACCACACATACTTCTCAACTGTCCCTGATTTTCAGGGATGTCCCTGATTTTGCCTCAGATTTCTTCTGTCACTCCTAAATTTGGCATTTCTGCCACTGAAGACTAGGGATTTAAATCACAAAATAATGCCAGCCATTGGTGTTACAGTCTAGTTCCCATTAAGAAAATGCTATTCATACTAAGAAGCATGTTGTACACAGTTTCTGGAACTAATATTGCTATTTTTTTCAGATGTGTCCCTGATTTTGGTAATTTGTCCCTGATCATTTTAAGCCTTGTCCCTGATTTGTGATGAGGAGGTTGAAATGTATGTGACTACATCTGCTGTTTGTGAAAACATAAGCAACACCTGGGTATGCTGTCACTGCTAAAGACTCCCAACTGCTAGCACAGCGCAACTTTTTTTCTGCTACCATGCACAATGACCCACTCATACAGTACTCACCCATGTAATATGTACAGAAAAGTACTGTGCAGACTGCCAACCAAGAAGCACTGGAATACATGACCAAAGTCAGTGCTGTCTGTACAGATTCTTCTTGGGAGTACAGCTTATAATAAGCTTAAAGATGCCAAGGGACTCTCTGGGACAGGAAAGGACCTACTGCTCGACTCCACTCCCACACTAACCACTAAAGGAGAGGGAGAGAGAGAATGTGCACAGCAGTCTCCTGGCTGGACAGAATTAAGGCATGGCCCAAGTTGTGCAGGCTGGACACAACCTAGCAGAGCAGTTTGAAGGTGGGGCATTAAGCTTGAAGGCGTACCCTTTCTGGTCCATTGGAGATGGAAATGGGAGGGCCAAGGTCTTCCATTTCTGTTCCAAAATGGCTCAGGGGTGGGGACAGGACCCACTCTGGGGCAGGAACCCCCCCCCAAACCTAAACCTCTTCACAGAAGGGGCCTAAGTTTTTTTTTTTTTCAATGAGGACATCATCTAATCAGGAGAAGGGTTGACCGAGAGGAGTTCCTCTCGAGAACTGAAAGGGGGGGTGGAGATCCTGGCCCAGGATAACCTAGCCAGGTCAACCAGAATGCAGGAGCCAAGGCTCCAGGAAGAGAGGGTGGGGCTGGAGGTCCCCGGAGCCCCTCCACTTTTTAATGATCCAAATGAGGACCTCAAGTCCACACAGGACCAGGGTTTGAATCCTAATCCCCTCAGAAGAAGGAGCAGGAGACCTGAAGGGGGTCCACATCAGGATTGTGAAGAAGGGGCGCCGAGGAGCCCCTATCAGAAGAGGGCAAGCACCCCTGCTTGCCCTCCCCCAAGATGGGTCCCTGTTGCTTACATGAAGGAACAGTGGACCTGGAGGTGCCTGCAGGACTCTGCCCACAATTGGCTTCAACGAGGGGGAAGGCGAGCAGGGAGGAGGCACTGCCCAGAGGCTGAGGCCCCAGAGGGGAAGGTGGGTGGGATGCAGTGATGAATAATGAAGATATATAGGAAGATCAAGAATTATGGCAGATATGTAATTTTCATAGCTTCTCTTGTATGTATCTTCACCATTCATCACTGTTGGGTGAGTACCAAGCACCTCGGGCCTTGGCACCTCCCTGAGGGATGTAACTTCCCTCAGCCCCCTGTGGGGGTGAACACAGGAGGAAGAAACCCCTTACAGGCCTGGAGAGGCCTGTGACTGGTCAGGGCAAGACAGGGACTCCCGCTGCCTGGGACAGGAAAGGTGCACCACTAACTCCTGTCTCACCCTGTGGGAGAAAAAGTGGGCTCCTTGGAAAGGGGAGGCAATCACCCTACGCTGGGCCAAGGGTGACAACCAGGAGAAGCACAGCCATGCCATCCGCCTAATGCAAACCGCAGCTCCTGCTAGCCTAGAAGCTACTTCATTGGCATCGTAAGACGCCCTTGTCTGGTGCCTCACTAGCTCTAGGTCCCTTGCAGAAAGGCAAATGGCTTGCCTGGTTGCCTCTGTGTCAGGCAATGATGGTAGGAGTTGTCCTAGCACTGTCCACAGGTGCCTAGCATAGGCAGCCATACGTGCCTGGTGAGCAGAGACAGATAAAAGATGTGTAACTGAGAAAACTCTCCTCCCCAGCGGTCGAACTCTGCTGAGTCAGACTCTGGAGGGCGGTTATGTCTTGGGCAATGATGCCCAGAAGGGGTATCCAGGAGCTCTATCCCAGAGGAGGGGTAAGGCATGGAACCTGGAGACCCTCGGGTGCACAATACCTGCACTAGCAGTCCCTCTGGGCTGGAGAAGGGGCAGAGGTGTTCTGCCAGACCCTATGCGATGCTTCTGAGAAAGGAATGGACCACAGAGGAATAACAATATTCTCCGGGCTGAACTCCCCAAGGAGACTCCACGTCGCATGGGCAGGATCACGACCATCAAAATGGGACAAACAGAGCTCCTCCAACAATCTCAACCAGAACCACTGATAGCTGTTGATATCAGCATCTGAGGACAGGTGGACCAAAGTATCCTCTTCATCTATGGAGGAAGACGAGGAGGGAGAGGACCTCAACTCAGGCTCCGGCACTGCAGGGGGTTCTGGTCAGAAGATGACGTGGTCCAGGACTCAAACAGCGTGGGAAGGCAGCTGCTGAAGACCCGAACAGATCCCATGTCAGAAGCCCCGAAGGGCCCATGATGCCTTGGACAGCAGAGGAGGGAGACAGAGAATCCGAAAGAGGAGGAGAGGTCTGGAGAACCACAGCAGGATCCCTGCTAGGGCTTTGGGAGTGCATGGGGGACCCTCTTGGGGGGGGGACAGCGCAAAGTGCCTACTGTAGGTCACCCAACCATACGGGAATGTCCAAAGTGGTGCCCTAAAGAAAGGATGCCATGATGAGATGATCGGAACAGGTCTGACCCTTGCGGTCGGCCCCTTGCCCTACCTGTTGCAGACCCTCCCTGCCAAGAATGAAGGAGTGAGGGGTCACTACCACTCCTTCCGAGCCACAAGCAGCTCTAGAAGAGGGCATACATGCCGCCCCAGACCCCCTCAAGCTCTCCCCTTCAGAAAGGGACCTGCTCCTCGACTGTTCTCGAGGACCCAAAAAGGGGGGCTCTGAGGTGGTCCCAGCACCCGAAGAGTTGGCTGAGATCATCCCATAACTCAAACCTGTGCCAGAGTCTAATCCGGTGCAGAGTGAGACCTGGCGCCGAATTCCAGTCCGGCCCCAACCGCGGCACCATCCCCAGAACTGGAGCTGTCTCCCAACCCGATGCAGTCCTCCTCCCATGTGCCAGAATTGGCGCCACAAGAGTTCCCAACACTGCGAATGGTTCCAGATGACTCAGAGCAGTTGTCGGCAGGGCCACCCAGGGGAATGGAACAAAACGTTACCGCGGGAACAATGCAACTAGGCCAAGACAGGCGACGGGACTCTGTAGAGCCGGGCAGCCACTCTGGGTCATCATGATCAGCCTCATCCAAAGAGGAAAAGATCAGGGAGACTGGAAAAGTGCCCATCCCTGAAAACTTTCGCTCCTGGTGCCACTGGAGGCGGGCCTAGTGCGAACCACGGCACCTATCTGCTCACTGATTCTGGGGGTGGAAACAGAAGCCGGGGCGGTGCCCACAGGTGGTGCAGAAGACCCCGCCGCTTTGGGCACAGTGTATAGCTGTGACCATGACACCAGGGGTGGTCATGCTTTCTGAAGAAACGACGGACCGAGAGGGGTGCTCAATCAACCCCCCCCCCCGGAGGCCAACAGTCCATCCAACCCCTCTGGCAGGCCTGCAGTCTCAACAAGACCAGAACCAGCCAAGGCCTACTCCCTCCCGGTATGTATAATACTAGAGGGTGACCCGGAGGAAGAGTCCAATGTCCTAGCCTTGGAATCCCTGGACCAAAGCCATCCTCCAAAGATGGGAGGATCCCGATCCACCTTCAGCACATATGTTTTGAGGGCCTGGCGCTCCATGGAGAAGCAAGCGCCGCAATTGTCCAAGTCGTGCTGAGGGCCCAGGTAGGGAAGACAACAGTCATGTCGATCCATTACGGTCATGGACTTGCTGCAGGGGCACTGATGCATGGGGGCACATCCCGTCTTAGATTTAGGCCCTGAACTGGACATGATTGTTGTGACACAAATAAATGCAAAACTACTGAAAAAGACTCAGCATCGTATAAATAAGTACAAATAATAAAGAAAAAAAGAACGGTCTCACCTGTTTGCAGGATCTACAGTGTCAAGTAACGGCATACAGAACTTCAGAAATCGATGAACTCTCAACTGCGTAGCAGTAAACAGCTCTTCAGCTTCCACAAGGTGCACTCTCGATGGCTGGAAAGACAGAACTGAGGCGATGGAGGAGTCGGAGTCAGTTACTGCCCAACTCTTGAGTGCCATGAAATAAGTCAACTTCGAGGATGGCAATGTCCTGACCCCTCCCCTTGGAAAAAAATCTCTAAGCTTATAAGCTCCCATGGGGTCCTAGCGCCTGCAACGTATAACCCAACCGTGATGAATTATGAAGATACATACAGGGAAGATCAATACAATTTTCACACATTTCCTTTGAAAAACCAAAAATGGCAAAACAGGGAACTAAGCAGCATAGGTATGTCATTATTTGTGGTTATAGGTCACATAACTGCAAACTACATTGTGTTGTTGAATCTTTTATTCATTGAGGTCATGACAAATCACAGAGCAAAGCCATGTAGCATGGCAAACAACTCATTTTCTAAGTGTACACTTGACTTTCTAGGGTGATAGCTCTGTTAAACACAATGGTACCACTCTTTTGCTTTGGAACAGTTAGATTGTCAGGGCTAGCTCTGGCACTTGTCATTGGGGCCCAAAAATATATTTTTACTTAAATGGTGAGTTTTAAAACTGTCTGGCACTATCAAATGTTGATTAAAACTAAGATCTGCTTCCCAAATGGTGCAAAAGAAAAAACTTTGGTGAAGTTAATGGCACAGAAAATTAAAAAGCCGGAGCTAACCCTGGACCGTTCACTTTAATACAGTTTGAGGCTGTAATGGGAAGGGCTACCTACAGACGGTGCCTCCGCTACATTCAAATGTCTACAACGCTGCCTCACAATTATGATTTCAAACAACTTCAACCAAAGACAATTACAAAACAAAAGAACTGCAAATAGGAACCAGTAACATTTATACCCAATAAAATACAGTAAGTAAATTCTCAAACTGTGCTCATTTTGGAAGGATAACGGCAACAAAAATGCAATACTTGATTGTGTGCTTTTCATATGGCCTTTTTGTGAAACAAAAAAAACAGTACTATAAAAGAAATCTTATACAAGATGATTCCCTGTAAGTATCTCAGCAATCAAAGGAGTACAACAGGCATGATGATAAATCTTGACTTTATACTCAAGGACTGCACCCAATGGGAGTTCAGCTGTAGGAAATTTCCATTTTAATGCATTTTTTTTCTTCCATTTTTCTAAGTGTAAACAGTTTTGATACCCTGGATTGAAATGAAATCAATTAAATGTGGAATTCTAATGCTATGCTAAGTTGCTGCATTCCTTACCATCATTTCTTACCATCCCTGAGCACCATAATTAAATTCAGCAAAACCCCATACCAGTCCCAGCCCTGAAATTTTTTTAATTTTCTTTTTACAAAAATACACAAAAACATTATGTAAAAATGATAAGATCATTAACAGTTACAATGGAATTGCCTTGAAGCTGATCTTTCACACCAGGGTAAACCTCAAAGTAACGTCAACATCTCAAAACACTTACCTTTTATGTATTTCCCCTTCAGCTGTTGTTCAGTTATTAACTACTGCGTATATCTCGCTTTCTTCCCAACAACTCATCTCCTCATAATGCTGGAACATGCAGTGACATCATAATTCCAGGTCTGTAACACGTTGTTATGGAAGCATGTAAATTAGCCAAGAGGATGATTTCGGAAGAAGAAAGCTCAATATAATACATTCAATAATTCACATTAATAAGGAGGGAAATACAAAAGGCAACAGGATTTTTGATAAAATACTCTTGACTTTTTTTAAAGCATGCCATAGAATGTGACCCACCCTCTCTGAGACCAATTCTATGCTCAAGTTAAAAACACAACAGTATGTAATGGCTAACACCACCATCGCCACATGTTGACTAATCTTTTTACCTTTGGGGCAAAGAATAAGGAAAAACTGTAAACCATGGTTGGTCCTACACATCTTATAAAAGTACACATCTGTACAAAAATAGTTGATTTGCAAATATCCTGACTGTGTTTAACATTGTCTTGGATGTGCTAAATGACCACAGACAGTTGCAGTAATATGCTATACATACTTTTGCAAAAAGTGCAGAAAACATTACAATGCCCCTCATCTTCAGATCACTGTAGTGTACAAGCATTGCATAGGAAAAAAGTGTGTTGATGGACTCGGTACTTGTGTCACAACAGGAGAGAAACTGGAGTTTAATACACAATGGATTTTTACAAAGGAAAAACCACCCTCAAGTGGTTTGGGTGTTCTTTTTATAAAACTGTACACATTGGCTGTAGTTGGCATAAAAAAATCTCTGTCCTCAAAAGATGTAAAAGTACAGGTACAGTACTGCGGAATCCAGGTTCATTCACAGTGCAGTGGCAAACTCCTTTCAGGCAGATGGCTTTACAACTCTTCCTTCTTCTTTCCCACTTTTTCATAGTCTTTGCCTCTGAGCAATTTCATAAAACCAGTAAAGCCAGACTCCTAATAAATGGGAAATGTATATTTTTAACCAAGTTTGGTATAGCTGCAAAACTCAGAGCTTCTAATCGATACAAGAAAACGAGCATTTTTAAAATATTGAATTGTATGCATGACACTTTCTAGCACTTATCTTTTTTTCTGGTTTAATCCCCAGACTCACCAGTATTCACCACTCCTACCTGCCAAACATGTTGGATCAGACCATGTTTGGGGGCCACCTCTTTGGCATCCCTCTCCAATCCACCCTGGACTTACATGGAGGGCATGCTTCGCACCCCATACAGCTGGTTAGTAGAATACTGCTCACTTATACTCTGGGCCAATTAGGCCCAGGCTCCAGAGCAGCTGGTTGTCAGCCACTAGCTGCCAGACATGGGGAAGGCCCTTTCTATCAGGACCAAATGCAGGTGCTAACAGTGCCCAGCAACAGTATGACTGGTTGTCCTGGCAATGAGGCGGGTGCCTGGTGCTGGTGTCTCCACATTCTTCCACCAATAGACCTCTTCTAAGCTGTTATCCTCAATAGGTCATCATCATCATCATCATTTCCTTATTTATAAAACAGTGCCATTCCAAAACCATAGCGTTAGTACATAACCATAAAATACATAAAAACAACTACACATATCAAAACATAAGAACATCTGCAGTAGATCAAGTAAAATCAGAAAACGCCAAAGTAAATAAATACGTTTTTAATGCAGACTTAAAGCTCTCCACCATCAGACACTGTTGAATCCGACGAGGTAGGGAATTCCACAGGGATGGGGCCATGAATTCAAACGCACGGGCCCCAGATGACTTTAAATGAACCTTGAGAATCTCTAGCAATCCCTTGGTGGAGCGAAGTGGATGGGAGGGGCAATAGGGATGGAGAAGATCCTGCAGGTAACTCGGTCCCTGTCCATGTAGGGCCTTACAGGTCAGTAAACCGACCTTAAAGGTGATCCGCCAATGAACAGGCAGCCAGTGCAGATCATGCAACACAGGCATGACATGACAACTATGAGGTAGCCCAATCAACAGCTTGGCTGCAGCGTTCTGCACCAGCTGCAAGCGGCAGATATCAACCCCTCGTAGCCCTAGGTACAGGGCATTACAGTAATCAAGGTGAGATGTTACAAAGGTGTGAACCAAAACTGGTACGTTGTCGTGCGGAACTAGGTGTTTGATCTGGGCTACATTCCTTAGATGGTAAAAAGCAGTCTTGACAATGGATGACACCTGATATTTAAGTGTCAATCTGTCACCAAGAATCACACCCAGATCCCGCACCCATTCAGAGGTCGTCAGCTGGCGACCACCGAGCCAGAGACCGAGGCTCGCCCCTCCGACAGCCCCTCTACATGATGGCCTGAGTCTACCGTCAAAACCTCAGTCTTATCCGGATTCAACCTCAGACAGCTGGCACTCATCCAATCCTCAATCTTGGAAAGGCAGTCGTTAAAACTTGAGACAGCTCGCCCTTGATCGGGCACAAAGGACAGGTAGAGCTGAGTATCATCTGCATAATAGTGAAAACTCAGCCCATACCACTTTAGAATGTCTCCCAATGGCAGCATATACACTGCGAACAACATGGGGGACAGTAGAGCCCTGCGGAACCCCACATGGCAGGGAGACCTTGTCAGAGGAGTCAATCCCACAGACAACTCTCTGAAACCTGCCAGACAGGAAAGAATGAAACCATCTGAGGACTGTATCAGACAGTCCACAGATTGACCACAGGCACCTGACCAACACCCCTTGGTCCACAGAGTCAAACGCCGCCGAGAGATCAAGAAGAATCAAGATGGAATGACTCCTCCGATCTCTTGCTGTTAGAAGATCATTGAGAACCTGAACAAGGGTAATCTCCGAAAACCAGACTTGAGAGGATCGTAGATGCCGTGGATGGCAAATGATCCTCCAGCTGCAGAGCAACCACCTTCTCAATAACCTTACCCACAAAGGGAAGGATAGAGATGGGTCTGTAGTTAGCAAGACAGTCTGGGTCGAGAAATGGTTTCTTAAGAAAGGGTACCACTACTGCCTCCTTCAGAGTGTCTGGGAACACCCCAGATTCTAACGAACACCAGACTATCTCAGCAAGGACCGGGCTGATGGTCTCAACACACCCCACAAGGAGGCATGTTGGGCCGGGGTCCAAACTACAGCAGGTCAGCTGCAGAGATTGGATATCTTCACAACATCCCCGATTGCAGGCTGGCCAAAGTCAGACCAGGCAGACTGAGGGACTGCCACCTCCCACTGATCGTCTGCTCCATTGGGGCATCCCATGCGAATCTCGGACCGGATGTTGGCAAACTTATCGGCAAAAAAGTGAGCAAATTCGTCACACTTCCCTTGTGACAATGCTCTCCAAGACTGCAGACAGACTGGATTGCACAGTCCGTCTACAGTGCGAAAGAGCTGAGACGGTCGATTTTGTGCCGCAGCAATCTCCCTGGACAGGAACTCTGCTTTCTTATGGGAGACAGCCGATTGATAGTCTTTATAATGGACTAACAAGCTAAGTCTGTCCACATCCAGGCCCGATTTTCGCCAGCGACGCTCCAGCCTTTGTCCCACTTTCCTCAGCTCTCTCAAGGTGGCAGCTGTTCTGCCTTGATCGTAGAAGACCCAATGCCAGATGGGAAAGTGCATCCCAGGGATAACCTCTCTGCCTCAGCGGACCAGGGCCCCAGATTCAAGAATAGTGTGTATTATCCCTACGTGAAAGCTGGGCACCTTAACCATGAGGCTGTTGGAGTGGCCCATAATGAAACATCTTCAACTCTGGCCCAAAAATGCACATCACGAACATAAACAAGAGAGATGGTCATTCTTATAGGGTCACATCAGTTAAATGCTACCATCAGTTTGTTCTGGTTACTTAAACAAAACATAAGAAAAAATGACTCACCATAGTAATGCTGTTTATTCCAAGGGATCCCTCACAACGCTTAACTACTGCAAATCAGCTTGCTGGTTTAAGCTGCCCAGGAGAGTAGAATTTTATGCAAATTAGAGAATCTTGGAATGAAATTCAAATCTCTGCTGTGTGGTCATGCTCCACTCTGCCCTGTAATGTAAGATTTATTTCTGTAACTAGGGGAGCAGTGACCACTAAGCTAGCTAAACCTATAGAAAAATAGCCCCAAAACGTTGAGTCCTTACAGGGTCACAACAAGGCAGACAAAAAAATTTAGCAACAAAATCACCAAAAATCGATTTTACACAATGAACAAAAAATGCTCACACGAAACAAGGAAAGAAATAAAACTGATTCTTGGAGAACCTTTTCCAGGTTCTGAAAGGGCAGGCAGTGTGCGTGTGTTAAGCATAGTGAGGGATCTTTTGGAAGAAACATTACTATGGTCAGTCATTTTTTTCTTCCAACTCCAGGAATCCCTCACTATGCTTAACTACTACAGATTATAAAGCAGTACCCTAGGAAGCTGGGTACAGAACCTATTTCAGGAAAAGGTTCTACAAGACAGCAGTGCCAAATCCGGCATCCTTTCTGGACTGTACATCCAGACAATAGTGCTTTGTAAAGGTGTGTACTGTTTTCCAGGTAGCTGCTTTACAAATTCCCAGCAAAGAAATATCCCTTGCAGCTGCCACAGAGACAGAAGTACCATGTGTGTAATGTGCCCCAAGGCTTTGTGGTGGTAGCTTGCCAGCTTTGCTGTAACAGAACTGAATGCAAGAGACTATCCAATGAGTAACTGTTCTCTTGGAGGCTGGCCTGCCTTTGCCAGCTTCCCCACATCACAAACAACTGTGAATGGGAGGACCTGGCTTCCTTAGTGCGGTCCAGGTAGTAACTGAGTGCCCTCTTGATATCCAGACTGTGGAACCACTGCTCCCCAGAGTTGGATTTTGCTGTAAAGAACACTGGAAGGGTAATGGACTGGTTCAGGTGAAATTTGGACACTACTTTAGGAAGGAATTTCCTGTTTGTACTTGGCACTACCTTGTCTCTGTGGAAGATTATGTAATTTGGGTGTGTGCAGCTCGCTTGCAGCTAGCAAACCCTTCTGGCAGAGGTCATGGCCACCAGGAAAGCCATTTGCCAGGTGACATACTTTAAATCAGCAGTAGCCATGGGCTCGAAGGGGCACTCCATGAGCTTGGCAATGCACAGGTTCAAATACCATGCAGGGACTGGATCCCTGACAGGGGGATGCAAGTGCAGGAGCCCTTTAAAGAACTTTTTGAAAATGTTGTGTGAAGACAGGGTTTTCTCTTTACCTGCTGAAACATAAGCTCACACTGCTGCCAGATGCACCTTAGGTGTTGAGGGCCTGAGGCCCAGGGACTGGAGATGGATCAGGTAGTCCAAGACTGTGGACAAATCTGCGTGCAAGGGACTGAGCTGCTTGGAAGACAACAGGGAAAACCTTTTCCACTTGGGAGCATAAGTTGCTGGTTTCCTGGAAACTTTAAGGGCTTCCAAAACCTCTTCAGAAAGGTTAAAACTGGAAAACTCTAGCTCTTCAAGGACTATGCTGTGAGGCGCCGAATTTTGAGGTCAGGGAAGAAAAAAATTACTTAACATAGTAATATTGTTTCTTCTAAGGGATCTCCTAGTAGGATTAGGCATATGCAGTCAGTTCCAAACTCCTGAATGCCCCCAGAGCCATGATGTAATGATGAATGTATGCAAATCATAGAATTTAGAACGATACATTCAAACACTGCGGCCTCTAGGTGGAATGTGTTCCAACCAACTGCCAGATTCATTTTTGCAGATGAAAAAACACTAGATTATTCTAACTAACTAATGGTAACTAAACATAACAATAATACCCTCCACTTCGTAAACAGGATGGGTTCCAACAGGATAAAAGAACACAAAAGGAGAGCTAGGCCCCGTAGTCATACCTGTGTATTAAAACATTAAGGTAAGCCAATGATTAGTGGTAATGTTAAGAACTCCCATGAAAGTATGCTGAACCTGGTTCAGGTTATGTAAGGGAAGGCATGGATGGGTGGTCTAATCCTACTAGGAGACCCCTTGGAAGAAACAATATTACTATGGTAATTTTTTCTTCAAACCCCAGGAATCTCCAAGTAGTATCAGACATATGCAGACTACCAAGCAGTGCCTTGGGAGGTAGGTACAGAACTTATTTAGGAAAAAGGTTCTGCAATACTGCAGTGCCAAACCTAACATCACTCCGGACTGGATGTCCAGGCAACAGTGCTTTGTGAAGGTGTGAACTGTACTCCAGGTAGCTGCTTTACAGATTTCCAGCAAAGGGATGTCCCTTGCAGCTGCCAAAGAGGCAGCAGTTCCACGAGTGGAATGTGTTCTGAGGCCCTGTGGTGACTGTTTCTCAGCCTTACTGTAGCAGAATTTGATGCACGATACTATTAACGTGCTACTGACCTCTCTGATGCAAGCCTGCCCTTTCCCACTTCACCATAGGTAATGAACTGTTGAGAGTGGGAATCCCAGAGGTCCCTGGTATGAGTGATTTAATAACAAAGACCTTTTTACATCCAAACTATGACATTTCATTTCCCCTGAACTGGACTTGGCTGTGAAAAATACAGGAAGGGTGATGGACTAGTTCAAGTGAAAATCAAGAGGCAGTATAGCGTGGTGGTTTAAGGCTCTGAGTTGCAAATATGGTGACATCCAGCAGACCAGACCTGGGCTTGAATCCCACAGCTTCCACTTGCATACTGTGTGACCCTGAGCAAGTCACTTAACTTCCCTGTGCTCCCAGGTCGCTCCTGTAAAAAAGCTTTCAGCTTTGTGTGTTACTCCTGGTTAAAACAACTAAATAAAAATAAATAAATAAATAGATACCACATTTGGTGGAATTTCCTGTTAGTCCTAAGGACCACCTTATCCTTATGGAAGATAATGTAATTAGGGTCAGTGCAAAGAGCTTGGAGCTCGCACACTCTTCTTGTTGAAGTGATTGTCAGCAGGAAAATGTTTTTTCATGTGACATACTTCAGGTCAGCAGTAGCCACTGGCTCAAAGGGAGGTTCCATGAGTTTGGCTATACACAAATTCAGGTCCCAAGGAGGAATTGAAGGAGCCTGCCAGGTATCGTAGCAGGCAGGACTTTGTCTGGGGGCATGGCCAAGGCCACCTGGATGGACAAAGGGGATGCAGGCAGGACCGCCCAGAAGGGGTGGGGGGAGAGAGCTTTCGGCCAGGGAGAGGGAGACGCTAAGCCTTTAAGAGGTACTGCACTGGAGGAATTTCTCCTCATTCCTCCTTGTCCCAGGTCGCATCCAGCAACAGGCACCAGACGTCACTGGGCTCAGCAGAAAGGTAAGGCCTAGCATGGATAGCCAGCCCAGAGACTGAATTTAGGTGGGAGTATGGGCTTGGGGCCTTAGGCCCTTGTAAGTCTGCAGGGGTGAGTACCCTGCAGCTGTTGCGGTGGCCTGGGGGAGCACAGCTTGGTACTACTCGAAAAGAGAGAATTAAAAAAAAAAAAAAAAGTGTGGGGGGTGGGACGGCCAAATGGCATTAAGAGTGAGGAGCTGTAATGAGGTTGGTGTATTCTGGCCAGCAGGTGCATGCTGTTGACCCTGGGGAAGTCACTTAAAACACAGCTTATTTGACAAAAGTTCAGGAGTGCCTGCGGGCATGATTCATTATCTCCCCCCGTGCCTCCAAAGACTTACCGGTTGGAGCGCTCACCAGGGCGGTAGCAAGTGGATTCCCCCCACCTGAGATGGTGCCGGAGAGTGGATCCACGTGTGGGTGCCCGGCACCTGGGGAGCTGAGCCAGTGAACTGACTGGTGCAGGAGAAGGGCAGCGCATAGGAGCCAGCTGTTCCGAGCCACAGCCTGTCCTGTGGCTGCAGCCACCCCTTCTCATCGTCTGCTTCCTTCCCCGAACCTGGAGACTACCTGGGCCCAAGTGGTGCCAGAGACAGTGCTCTATCCTTCTTCCCTGGCCCGACGATGGGGCATCGGTGCTTGCGGCATGTTCACCGCCGTGGGTCAGGCATTCAAGGCCCTTTCTCAATCCCTTGCCTCCTCCTATGCGGCCCTGAGTTGGGGCGCAAGGGTGTAGACCTCTGGTGTTTTTTCCAGGCCCGATAGCCGGTGGGTGGGGCTGGGAAACATGCGCGTCCCTATAGCAGTTCCCAGGGCAATCTTCTTTTCCCCTAGGCTGCCGCGGCGAGGTCACACGCCCACGCTGCCAGGGAAGGCAATGATGCCGAGGCACCAAACGCGCATGTGTGAGGCCATCTGGTGCTCTCGTATGCGCATAGTAGTGGTGGCCACCATCTTGGGAATGGCACAGGGCAGCCACCGCACATATCGGAAGCCCGCATGCGCAAAAAACAAATAAAAAACCCCCCAAAAAACGAAGTGGCAGTATAGCCCAGAGGTTTAAGTAACAAGCTACGAATAAGCTTGGTATATGCAGCAGATGGAGCTTATCCCCACAAATGAAAATTAGGTACCTACCGTAATTGTTGATCTTTCTGTGTATCTTCACCATTCATCACTATTTGGGTATAGCTCACCGGAGCTAGGACCCCGCGGGAGACTTTTTTTTTCTATGGGAGGAGTCGACATCAGGCTGGCGCCACCCTTGAGGCCGGCGTTCTACGTGGCACTTGAGGGTTGGCAGTTAGCCATTGTCAACTCTGCCCCAGCCCCAGTTCTGACATGCCGGAGAGTGTATGGAAGAGAGGGTGGGGATGAGGCAAGAGAGCCCAAGGGATAGATAAAAGGAAAATAAGAATCAACCAAAAGGAGAAATAAATGACTGAGGCGACAGAGGAAGGAAAACTTAGAAAGGGAAATTGGGGAGAGAAAGAGGGGCCCCAATCTCTGGAAGGAGAAGAAGGATAAGCGAGCGAAGGAAAAGAAGTAAGGGAGGAAGGGGGAAAGAACAAGCAACACAACCTCAGAACGGAGATGCACTTTTTTTTTTTTTTTTTTTAGGATTAAGGTCCAGACTTGGACTATGAAAGCCGGCTGCAAGAGAAAAACTGCAGCGAGGGTCAGAAGACCACCTAGAAGGAGTGCAGGCTGAGGTTGCGTCCTAACTCTTTCCCCTCTCTCACTAAATTAATGTTTTTTTTTTTTTTAAAACAACCAGAGGTTAGAAAAAACAAGGTAGCCTCAAACTGAGGTCGCTAAAAAAAAAAAAAAAAAAAAAACTAAAATACTGAATGAGGGGAGAAGACCCTCTTCACACTCCAAAACCCCTCTATAGGGGGAAAGGATGGAGGGGCTTCCTCCAAACTCAGAAAGTAAAGGCATACCCTCGTGTGTCTCCACAACCTCCTCCCGCCTACATACTAGGAAGAGGAGGGAGGGAGAAAGACACATGAGGGAGAGGGGAGGAGTCCAGGGACTGAGACCCCAGGGGAAGGAGTGCAGGATTTAGTGATGAATGGTTAAGGTACACAGAAAGAGCAACAATTACGGTAGGTACATAATTTTCATATCTTATCTGTGTCAATCTTCATCATTCATCACTATTTGGGTGAGTACTGAGCCCCCCCCCCCCCGCAAAAAGGGGGGGTACCCAGAACACCCTAAGGGACCAGGTCCCTTAGCCTCCAGTGGGTGAGACACTGAAGGAGAGAACCCTCACAGGCCTGGAGAGGCCCGAGACTGGTCCAGGTGAGATGCAGTTCCCCCCATGGGGGAAGGAAGGTGCCCTGAAAGTTGCCGTCTCACTCGACGGGAGAAGAGGTGGGTTCTCCGGTAGGCGGAGTAAATCACCCTACGGTGGGCCAGGGGTGACAACTGGGATAGGCGAAGCCATGCCGTCCGCCGAAGGCAGATCACTGTCCCTACCACTCTGGAAGCTACCTCATTGGCATCATAAGATGCCCTTGCTTGGTGCCCTGCTAGCAGTAGGCTCCATGCAGAGAGGGCGATGGCTTGCCTGGTTTCCTCTGAATCAGGCATCAAAGCTAGGAGCTGTCCTAGCCTGGACCACAAGTACCTGTCATAGGCTGCAAAGTGGGCCTGATGTGCAGCAATTGAAAGGGAGATCCATGCCAAATAGAAAACTCATCTCCACCAGAAATCAAAGTCCGCAGAGTCCGAATCTGGAGAGTGGTCACGGTAGGGGGCGCGAGGCCCTGAGGGGGGTGTCCAGGGAGGTCAACCCTGAAGAGGGGTGAGGCAGAGAACCTGGAGACCCAGGGGGAGCGGAATACCGCTGGCTTAAGTCTCTTGGGGCTGGAATAGTGGAGGAGGGACAAAGCCAGAGCAGATACAACGCTTCCTGAGAAGAAATCAGCCAGGCGGGAGCCACCAAGTGGGCCGAACTGAATTCACCCAAGAAGGCACGCGTCACATGCTCGGGATTGCTTATAAGTATGGGGGTCAGGTGGAGCTCGTCCAACATCCTCACGAGGAAGCGCTGATAGGAAGAGAGATCAGAGGCAGAGGATATATGGACCGATGGTTCCTCTCCCTCAGTAGAGGGAGAAGAGGAGGAAGACTAGCTCCCCAGTTCAGGGGTCGGCTGCACGGGGGCATGGTGAAACACCTGCTGGTCCAGGGCATGGAGGTAGGAGGGAAAGAATGCAGCCAATCCTCTGAACTGCTCCCAAGTAAGAGGTCCATGAGGGCCCGAAATACCTGGGACTACCGGGGATGGAGACAGAGGCTTGGACGGCAGGCTCCTGGCAACAGGAGAAAGGTTTCTGTCGGGGCAGGAAGGCCAACAGGAAACCCTTCGAAGGGAGGGGGAACCCAAAGCTGCTGCAGCTAACAGTCATTCAACCGGATCGGAATGGTCAGAGCTGTGCCCCAAGGAAGAAATCCCCATGAGGTGACCGGAACCGTGCGAGTCCAGAAGGACGGCCCCTGACCTCAGAAGTAGAAGTCTCCCTCCCGGACTTCATTAAGGAAAGGCGAGGGCCTGCACTACGGCTCTTTTCAGGACCCGGCCTGAACCCAGGAAGAGCTCGCTGCACTACACCTCTACCTCTCAACCCTTCAGAGTAAGAGAGGGACCTCATCCTCCTTACCACTAACTGAGGCAGCTGGCATCCCCAAGTAGGCTCCGAGGAGTCCACCCAGGGAACCGTACCTTCCCCCTCCTGATGTGCCTCGGGCTGCCCCAAACTTGGACTGTTCAGACACGTCAAGGAGGTGGGAACCCCAACTGAACAACAGCCTCTCCAGAGACCTCAGGCTGCCCAGTGGTAGCCACAGGGACCAACGCTGGCTAGTCAGACCCCCTGATCCTGAGGTCTACCGGAGAAAGCTGAACTGCAGGAGGGGGGAGAGTGGGGGCCAAGGTGCTGGAGACAGAAGGATCCGAAGATCCCGAGGAATCCGGAAGCCAGTCTGGATCAGACCCAGAATCCGCCTCTGAAGAGGCAGACTCCGAGGTCCAATGCCAGACCACTCCATGGGCTCCTCCAGTTTCCGGGCCCCGAGGTCGGGCACCCTGAGATTCAAAACCCCCAACAGCAGCAGAGGACAGTACAGCTCCACGCACAGCACTGACATCGTCTCCGCGAATGACGCTGGAGTCAGCCGCGACCCCGAGCATGGCTCCACACTGGTCCCCGGCGCCGCCAAGAGCCGAATCTGAAGCGGCGCCATGCCGGGTGCTGGCAACCACCCCGGTGCCCCAAGCAACACTGAAGGCAGACCCAGCGCCGAGCCCTGGCACTGCACAGAACCCCGGCACCGCTCGAAGCCAGGATCAACGCTGACCACGGCTCGGACTCCATCCCCGGTGCCGCAGGCGACACTAGGGGCAGAGACGGCGTTGGCTCCTGTCCCGGCATTGCAAGCGGCACTAAGACTAGAACCAGGCCCAGAAAACACCAAACAAATCACGATGCCACCAGAAGTCCCGACACCGTGAGCAGAATCACAGATGACGACGGTGCTGAGGACAGGTCCGACGCTGACTGTGGCGTCACTCTCCAAGCTGACGGCTGAGTGCTGGGACTGAAAGTGACACTGGGGGATGTCACCGAGGACGGTGCCGGTCCAGTCCTGAGGAACCCAGAATGCAACACAGAGGGAGCCTTTGCTACCGAAGTAGCGACTGCCAGGATGGTGCCTCCCGACTGACCCTCAAGAGGGTCAGCCTGGGCCTCCTGTACCGTGGAAGAAACCCCCGCCGTGGCAAGGCTAGATGAGGCGGGGGGTTCCCTCCTTCGTGGGCCATATAGGACCAGGAGAAGACCCGGAGGAAGGGCTGAGAGTCCTGACCTTGGCTTGACGACTGCGAATCCGTCCTCCGAAAGTCGGCGGCGCATATCCGACTTTCCATGAGCGAATCTCAAGGACACGGTGGTCCATGGACAAGCAGATATCGCAGTTATCCATATCGTGTCCAGGGCCGAGGCAGGAGAGGCAACAGTCATGCTGGTCCGTAACGGAGTAAAGGTGGCCACAGGGGCACTGACACATGGGGGACCGCCTCGTCTTAGATGCCTTCTTGCCCCCTGGACGAGACATGACCAGACAAAAAATTAAAACACAGTACATGACGCCGCTTTTAACAAAAAGGAAAGATCTTAACAGAGTCGAAGAAGCGACGTTGAGTAGACAGTCAGAACCGAGACAATATACACACACGACGGACTTAGGCCACAAATTTTCTCTTGATCTCACACGCAGGATCCTCACTTGACGGCGGGAGAGAAAGAACTGGGGCTAGGCCAGAGTCGATAACGGCTAACTGCCACCCCTTGAGTGCTACGTAGAACACCGGCCTCGAGGGCGGCGCCAGCCCAATGTCAACTCCTCCCATAGGGGGGAAAAAAAAGTCTCCTGCTGGGTCCTAGCTCCGGTGACCTATACCCAAATAGTGAATGGTGAAGACTGACACAGGTAAGATCCTCTAACTGCATACTATGCGACTTTGAGCAAGTTACCTCAAGAGTCAGTAGAATTAGAATACTGCATACAAGAAATAGCACAATTTCATATATAGAATTGAAAACAGCATTTTAAGGGCAGCCAGTCTGGTTTAGGCAGGGGAGTAGCCAGGCCATAGCCCACAGGCCCAGGCCTTCATTTGGATGTAAACAGTTTGAACAAATACACCTTAACTCAATTGGCCATGGACAAAATGTGCCCCAAACAGCATGTCCCTATGTTTGTGCTATTAGTTTTTGAAGTCCTGGCTACTCCACTGTTAGGGTTAAATGGGGGGAGGGAATAGAGAATCCAAGTGAGGCACTCATTCTTTCTCACTTTGGGGTAGCGGTGTTCCATAAAATAGGCACACCACAATCTTGCGTGGGAAGTAAAGACTGGTGTAGCCATTGGGTTGTACATTTGAGAAAGAGTTTGTGATCAGGGACGGTAACCCCCAAACAACCACCCGTTGGGTGCAGACAGTGTGGCTATAGGCATTGAGCTGCAAGCCAGGAGACTTGGGGGTATGAAGACCTGGGTTTGAATCTCATCAACTCCCACTAGCATATAGTGTGATCCTGAGCAAGCACTTAACTTTAGATAGCTGTGGGTTTCCCCCTACAACAAAGGTATTAAGTTATCCCACGGTCAGTGACCCCTGTGGTGGTGTGGCAAGTGGTTCCAAGCACCGATAAAGGTGTGGCGCGGGTGTTTTGCTTTCAGATTATGGATCATCAAAAGAAACATGAGCAGAGACTTGGAATAACAGTTGACGGTCCTCGTCAGAGGCAAGGGCAAGGTGTGGTGGGATGCTCTGTTTGGGGATCAGGGTGAAAAGAGGGGTGCTGGGCCCTCCAGGCTAGTGCCCTCGCTCGAACCCAAGGACCAAGAGCAGGCCGTCCCGGAGAAGCAACTGGAGACCCCGACATTGCTGACTCTGCCACCCGAACCCGTACCCCAGACGCTGGTGCTGGGCAACCCAGGGCAAGTTTTAGAGAAGCTGTTGCCCCTTACGGATCAACAGCCAGGGCTCCCACCTCCACCCAGGAAGCCATGCAAGGAAAGGGCAGATCAAGGAGCTGTGGCTACAGACCAAGGATTGGGTATCCATGAATTAGACCAACTGTCAGCAGAAGAATTAAGAGCGCTGCTAAGGAGTGGGGGCACCCCCAAAAATAATCAGGGGGTGGCAGCAAAAAATGGCATCCTTAAGCTTGGGACAGCTGGAGGGCCCGAGGCAGGGTCAGCCAGTGCCACCACAGGCAAGCATGGGAATGCTGGGACAGGGCCCGAGACCCAGCCAGCCTATTCCTCCTCAGGTGCTCACTTCATCCTGGGGTGGGGGGGGTATTGGCCATTGCAACAGCTCACACGGGAGGGGGGTCAGGGGGCCCAATCCACAGCAGTGATCAGAAGTCCTGTTGGGGCAATGCCACTAGGGGTGGGGTGCCTGGCCCACAGTTGCCACCTGGCAGCACGAGCCAGTCTGGAGTGGAACAAAAGTTCAACTGGCTGTTAGCTTTACTAGCTGACAGGGAGAGCACCTGGCCAGAAGCTGTTCAGATGCACCCAACCTCGCGGGGAGTCTGGGACTGTAACACCGGGTGCGGCTTTGCCTCTTCCCCAAACCCCAGGGCAGCAAGGCGGTGTGAGTTTCCTATCCATGACGGAACCCATCTGTTCACATCTGCCAGACAAAGTGAGGCAACAAATCCTCAATGGGAATACGTCGACGTCTTCTCCCTACTGAACCGGCCTAAGGAGCCTGAAAAAGATAAGGATAAGGACAGAGACGATGGGGTGGAGCAGAAGCACAAAGCAACAGTGTACCGCACGTGGGAAAATTGGGCATCAGGCTTTGCAATTTACGCAGGTATCCTCACCCACGGCAGCTCGGGTAAGGCTGAAGGACTGTGGGTTTACTTTAGTAGGATAATGACTATGCATGCTAGCAAGCCGGGGTGGTAGTGGTTAGAATATGATGAGGAATACCGGAGGAGAAAGCAGATGGATACGATGAGGTCATGAGCAGTCTTGGACCTCCCACTTCTGTGGACCATAGATTTGGGGGTTGGGGTGCAACATACAGATAGTGGCTTCTTGGTGAGGCGCTCCCCCCCCAAGAAGGGCTATCAGGGGAAATGGGGGAAAAGGGGTCGAGAAAGGGCGTTGTTTCAGCTATAACCAAGAACATGCAAGACCGAGCACTGCAAATACAAGCATGAGTGCATGGCTTGCGGGAAGCCACACCCATTTCAGCAGTGCGGGAAAACCGCAGAGGCTGGGGCGGGGAGGGCCAGTAATTTTCGTCCCTTTCGAAAGGGAGAGGCAAAGGCTGCCAACACCAATCAAGGCAGAAAATATTGAGGGGTGGTTGGCCACCTACCCAGACAAGATGGCAGCTCATTCTTTGGCAGCAGGATTTAGGGAGGGGTTTCATATACCTTACAGAGGCCCAAGGAAGGCATACAAAGCTGACAACCTGCGATCTGCAAAAGAGCGACCAGAGGCCATGCGGGGCAAACTTCAGAAGGAGCTAGCCACGAGTTGGATCAGCGGCTCCTTCACCTCTGCTCCCACCCACGCCTCAGGGCGTCCCCCATTAGATTAGTCCCCAAAAAGGTGCCGGGTGAGTTCCAGATGATAAACCACCTGTCGTACCCAGAGGGGGATTCAGTCAACTCCTACACTGACCCAGCAGATACCGCGGTGTCTTACATATCGTTCGACAGGGCAGTGGAAGTGATGCGACGCGACAGGCGGGCCAGGGTGCACTGTTGGGGAAAGCCGATATAGAATCAGTGTTTCACCTGTTGCCAGTGCATCCAGCAGATAGAGAGCTACTGGGCATGAAATTTGAAGGATACTACTACTAAATGGACAACTGCATGCCTGTGGGGTGCGCTGTGGCCTGTGCAGTTTTTGAGCAATTTAGCACATTCCTGCACTGGGCCACGGCCCAAAAAGCCAAGCTTGACCACCTGGTACACTATTTGGACGACTTCCTTTTTGTAGGGAAGACCGGCTTAGGGCAATGCGCTCTCATCATGGTGGCCTTCCACGAGGTGTGTGCTGAATTGGGAGTGCCACAAGCTCAGGATAAGATGGAGAGGCCATGCACGTGATGTTCCTTCCTGGGGATTGAAACTGACATGGGTGAGCAGGTGTTGTCCCCCAGAAAAAGTTGGCATCCCTGCACTCCCGGCTGGACTCAGTAATGAAGGTACGCAAAGTCACGTTACAAGAGCTCCAGCAATTGGTGGGCCACCTCAACTTTGCCTGCTGGGTAATGCCCATGGGCAGGACATTCATGAGGTGCCTGGTGGGTGTAGGGGTGGGCTGCACAAAACCGCACCACAGAATCCGCATCACAGTGGCAATGCAGAAGGACCCAGGCATTTGGCAGGCATTTCTGCACTGCTTTAAAAGGGGACTGATGTGGCCGGTTCCAGTGTTCAGTCAGGAATTAGAACTCTTCACAGACGCCTCAGGGGGCCTGGGCTTCGGAACTTATCTGTAAGGTAAGTGGTGTGCAGGGCAGTGGTCCCCCTGAATGGGTAAGACAAGGCATTACGAGGCAGATCATGATTATGGAATTCTTCCCCATTGTAGTGGCATTGGTGATCTGGGGTGACTTGCTGAGGGACAAGAACATCACATTTAGGTCTGACAACACTGGGGTGGTATATGCCATAGACAGTTAGGCAGCAGGGGCCCGATGGGCAACCTCATGGGGGTGTTTGTCCTAAAATGCTTGTTGTTGAACATCAACTTTAAGGCTGTGCCCGTACCAGATGTTGAAAATGGCATCGCTGATGCTCTTTCATGCAGTGGCAGAGATTTCAAGAATTGGCATCACCATCAGACCTCCAGCCCAGAGAAGTCCCTCTATTCCTTTGGGAATTGATAACCCAGAAACCTGGGAGTTAATCAAGAATGCACTGGCACGTAGGATGAGAATAGTGCACCAGAGGGGGATGAACAGTTTCCTGGAAGTGCAGCACGCACTAGTGTGGGCAGGGACATGGCCTATCCCAGTGGCACAGCTGTGCGAATATGTGCTGATCAAAAATTTTGGGGGGGGTGGGCACCCCGGCTATGGTTGAGCAGGACATTGCCTTGTTTCAGAAAGCCAGGGGCTTCCCCACCACGAGGGCATTTGTGCTCCGGAAGATGGTATGCTCTTCTCACATCGCCAAATCAAAGCCAGTGGTGCCCCACTTGTGATACTACCTAAGACACTACACCCCATTGAGCAGGTTTCCTCCTACAAGTACCTGGGTATCACCTTTGACTTGGCCCTCTCCTTCCATTCCCACATCAGCGCCCTTTCTGCTGCCACCAATGTCAGGATTGGACTATTATACTGCAAGAGGGACTGCCTCCCACAAGAGGCTCTCCGGTTAGCTATCACCTCCTCTGTCCTGTCGTTAGTAGACTATGGGCTGCCCATTTATGCTGCCACCGACAATACTGCCCTTGCTAAAATCCAGCTCCCCATAAACAAGGCCTGCAGGCTTCTGACGGAAGCCCCAAGGCGCACTCACACGTGCCTGATGTACTCCTTCACCAACTTGCTCAATCTAGAAGAAAGGCTCCACTTCTAAACCTGCCTTCTTGTAAAAAAGACCCTACTAGAGCTCTCCCCACCCAGGGGTCTCCATCTCCCTCAGTATTCACCCGCAGAACTGTTGAGACTTCTCTTACTGTCCCAAGGGTTAGGACCTCGATGGCCCAGAGGTCCTTCAGCTAAAGAGCTCCCACCTGGTTTAACTCCCTCCCGGCCAGCATAGCGGACTCTACCAGGCTAGGTCCTTTCAAGGCTGCACTCAGAAGCCACCTGGCTAGCTCCCGCTGCTGCAACTGTGCATAACGCGCCCCCCCTCCGGACAATTCAGACAGGCCATGGTCACCCTGACTATAGCCTTCTCGGGAACACTGTATTTGGCCTCGCTGTGAGATCTGCAGTCCACGGCCGCATTAACTGACAACTGTTATAAAACTGTCCTTCTGCTGTTTCGCCTGACGCACTACTTGTGTACCTACAATATGTGTAACTGTGTCCTAACTGTTGCTACCTTTGTGCCACCAGTGAATGTCTGTAACACTGGTTGCTCTTTAAGTCATTTTCTGTATGAACTGTATCACTGTACTGTTTTTTGTACTTGTTTCTCAGGACGAGGTGCCTTTGTAAATGAGTCCTTGACTCAAAGGTCTGTAGAACTGATACTCTAATAAATAAATAAAGGTTGTGCGCACGCAGCTCCGAGGGGCACAGACACCAGACGCCCTATTAGCCCTACCATATTCAAGCAAATCTGGGACTAGTTGCCAAAGGTATGCTCATCCCTAGAAGAAACTAGACTCTTCCAGACAGCGTACTTGGTGGCATTTTGCAGGGCATTCAGAGTGTCTGAGCTCGTGCAGCCCAGAAAAGTCATCAGGAGACCACTGGCGATGGCAGACAGCGATGCTGAGGTCACAACGCAGGGAGTCTTTGTCCACCTATGGAAGAGTAAGATGGATCAGCACACCCATGGGCAATGGTGAAGTTTAGCAGCGCACCACGGGCTCCAGTGAGATATCGGAGCATGGGTGCAGGATTATATAGCAAAGTGCCCAGCAGTTGGGGGGGGGGGGCCTTTCTTCCATCATGGAGATGGGGAGCCCCTAATGGTGTACCAATTCAGGCATGTATTGTATAAGACCCTGCGACTCCTGGGTTTCACAGCAGAACATTACAACACATGCTCCTTTAGGATTGGTGTAGCATCATACACCAGGGCAGAGGGCTTGTCAGAAAGTAAGCTACAGACTTTGGGTTGATGGAAGTTGCAGGCCTTTGAAAGATACGTTAAGACCACACATGTTATAACTCTCTCTCTCTTGCTTTGTCTTGGACGGGTGTTGCGGCCCAAGCAGCGCAGATCTGGATTTGTGGCTACTCATACATCCATTGGGCGGCCATCAGAGCAAGGCAGCATCCCAAAGGAAAGAACTTGTTCCTGGCACCCGAAAGGGCAGAGGTGCATTGGTGGGATCGGCACGAGATGCGATGGGATGAGTTACTGGCAACATTGCAATTCATAGCCTGGAAGAGGGCACTACCCACAGTCTTAGTCATTCATTTGGGGGGAAATTATATGGGGGTCATAACTGCGAGAGAGTTAAAGGAGAGGGTGCGGCAGGACCTGGCAAGATTGAAGCAGTGGTAGCCACAGGTGCATATAATTTGGTCGGACATTGTTCAGAGGCAGCAGTGGTGGCATGCCCGGAACATCAGGGCAATAGAGCAGGTGCGCCGGCTGCAGAACGCATCCATGTGACCAGTTATGGACTCAGTGTGGGGGGGGGAGGGGTCTATAGCAAAGCACCCAGAATTGACAGTAAAAAGGCCAGGTCTGTGTAGAAGAGATGGAGTGCATCTATCAGAGGAAGGACTAGATCCATTTCTGGAAAACATGCAACGGGCAGTGGAGAGAGCATTAACGTGAGGTGCTTGTGGGGGTGAGCTGGGTATCGCTCACCTTGTGGAGGCTTGGTAGTCTTGGAAGGCTGTTTGGAAGGGGTAACAGGGCATCACGTGTCTTGACCAGCCAGATCTCCTGGAGGCTGACAGGAGAACGGGCCTGATGGCTGGAGTCTGGATGGCAACCTCTTCGGGCAGCTGCCCGTAGCATGGCGGGTCCTCTGATGGGGGAGGATTAAGCCGCAGCCAGTCATGGAGCCATCCCTTGTACCCCAGAGGTTGTTGTCCTCACGGGGTCCTGGCTGATGGTAAGTCGGCTCCCCTCTCCGGTAGGGAGGGTGGGTTGACCATCAATGATCGATCTGCTCCATGGTGAGCGATACTGCTTCCAAGGCTACCTAGCTGCGCACATCACGCTGAGGCGAATGTCTATGATGATAATTCAATTATTAATAAACACATGGCTGTGGCCATTTCTCCAAAGCTTGTTGTGTCAATCTGTTCAGGTGAACAAGGTATATGCCCTCAAAAGACAATGATTCCCTAATTGGAGGGAACATATGTTTCAATCCTTTGAAAAAATTCCTAAAAATAGGGTGTGAAGCTATTGTTTTCTGAGCACCTGCAGACAAGTAAGCAGATACTGCTGCCAAGTTTAAGGGTTGCAGGCCTGAGGTCTAGGGCTGCAAGTACACCAGATAATCAAGCAATGTACATAAACTTACCTTAAGAGGACTGATTTGCTTAGGTAAGCACCAGATGGAAAATCTTTTTCCATTATGAAGCATAAGTCTTTCTTGTGGAAGCTTTCCTAGAAACGTTCAGTACTTTAAGTACTTCTTCTGACAAGCTGAATTAAGAAAATTCTAACTCCTCAAGAACCATGCCTTCAGGTGAAGGCTTTGGAGGTTCAGAAAAACAAACTGACCCTGAACAGCTGTCACGAGATTTTATCTCGGGGTAGATGAATGGGTTGTTGGTGGACAGGGTGAGCAACAGAGGGTACCATGGCTGCCTGGTCCAGTCTGGGGCAACCAGTATCATGGTTGCAGGCCAACTCCTTAACTTGAGAAGGACTCTCGACACCAGTGGGAATGGAGGAAATGCATAAAGGAATTTTCCCTTCCAATCCAGGACTAAAGCCTCCATGGGCAGGCACTGTGCCCAAGGAGGGGGGCCTGCAGCAGTAAAGAGGAAGCTGGTGGTTTTCTTTTGAGGCAAACAGATCTATTTCTGGGATGCCCCAACATCTGAAAACTGTGTCCAGCACTTGCTAGTTCAAAGACCATTCGTGATGATCTTGGCTGATTCTGCTGAGTGAATATGCTGGTGTGTTGTCTTTCCCTGGAAGATGAATGGCAGACAGATGCATCTCCAGGGAATAAGCTAGGGATCACATTTTCATGGCTTCTGTGCACAGTCTTGAGGAACTTGTACCCCCTTGCTTGTTGATATACCACATGGTGGTTGTATTGTCTGTCCTGACCTGGACTGACTGACCCCTCAAATGAGAAGCAAAGGCCTTAAAGGCAAGGAGGACTGCTCTCAACTCTAAAAGGTTGAGTGCAGCTTGGATTCCAGAGGTGATCAAATTCCACTGATTTTGAAGTCGCCTGTGTGTGCCCCCCACTCCAGGAGGGAGGCAACTGTTGCTGAAAAGGGATGCCCTGTCTGAGGCTGTGTCTTTCTTTCCACCATTGCAGAGTCAGTGACAGAGTTCTTGTGACTGGTACAAGCTTTGAGATGGGGTCCCTTCTTTCTGACCAGTGAGATCTAAGATTATATTTAATATCCCTCATCTGAAACCTGAAGCCCAAAAAATGAAAATTACGTACCTACTGTAATTCTTGATCATCCTGTGTATCTTCACCATTCCTCACTTTTGGTGTCTACAGACGATGAGCACCCAGCGTAGATTTTTTCTTAGGGGAGGGCCGGTGCTATCAGACACTCCACGAGGCCAACGCATTGCGTGGCGCCGGATTGGCCAGTAACAGCCGTTGGATCCTCCTCCACCTCAGTTCTGCACACCGGGGCGACAGAAGTAAAGAAGGTATAGAGGAAATAAGGGCGGGGCAAGGCAGCCCAATATGTATACCCTAGAGCAAAGGAGAGAGAGAGAGGTGATATGATCGAAACATTCAAACACCTTAAGGGTATTAACAAGATGAAAGAGTCTAACATGTTTCAGTATAAGAAAAATAGCAGGACAAGAGGACACAGCATGAGATTAAAGGGAGGCCGATTAAGGGGTAATGTGAGGAAGTTCTTTTTCACAGAAAGAGTGGTGGATGCATGGAACGGCCTACCTCAGGAAGTGGTGGATATGAATACAGTGCAGGGCTTCAAACAGGCATGGGATAGGCATAAGAGAGCAATACAGACGAGTATGAATAGATAGGCCATTGACAGAGCAAAGGCCGATTGCACATTTATAAGGAAGAAAAAGAAATGGGCAGACTGGATGGGCCTTGCGGTCCTTATCTGCTGTCAACTTCTATGTTTCTATGTTTCTAAGGGACAGCAAAAGGAAAAGGAGCAACTGAAAAAGAATAAGCTGATGAGAGGACAGAGAATAAGAGGGACCTGAAGGTTATGGGCCGAGAAGGCCCCAGTCCCTGGACAACCAAAGCCAGGAAGGCAGAAGAGAGAAAGGGATAGAAAAAGAGGTTTTAGGGAGAGTGGGATGAGAGAGGGAGGCCAAGACCCATCAGGACAAGGCTGATTAGAAGATCTCCAAGAGACAGTTTCAAGGGAGGTTCCAAAGATTTGGATAATCCCGATGGGTAAGGCTCTCCCTATCCCTGATCCTAACCCCCGAGGTGAAAATCCAGCTCTTCTCCCCCCCCCCCCCGTAGTTACCGTAAGGAGAAAACTCAGGTTTTCGAGGGTTGGGGAGGAGGGGAGAGAAGGGACCCCTAAAATAATACCATTTCCACAGAGGAAGGTAAGAGAGAAAAGCCAATTAAGGGCAAGGGAATTATGGCCAGCCCCAGAACCACCCCATCCTGGATGACAGAGTTGGAACTCGTGGGATGGCTGTGTCCCACAGAGCAGTTAAGGATAGAGGAGGGGCCCACCAGAAGACCCTAAGGAAAAAAACCCTAAGGGGTCACACTCGCCCATTTCCAACACCCCCCCCCCCGAAGGCCTCCTGGAAGCCTGCCAGAGAGAAGAGAAATAACCTATGGGGGGAGTAGGAGGGGCAGCACGGCTCAGGGACTGAGGCCTTATGAGGGGAAGGTGGGAGGGATTCAGTGATGAATGGTGAAGATACACAAAGGGCAAGAATTACAGTAGGTACGTAATTTTCATATCTTACCTGTGTCAATTTTCACCATTCATCACTGGTGGGTGAGAACCGAGCTCCACCAAAGGGGACCCAAGAAACCCTGAAAGAATAACATCCCTCAGCCCCCCCCCCGAAGGGAAGAACAGAGGGGAGGGGGACCCCCCCGCCAGCAGGTTAGGCCTGGGACTGGTAAGGACGAGGCGGGGTCCCCGAACCCATGGGGAAGGAAGATGCCCCTGAAGTTCCTGTCTCACCCTGCGGGAGAATAGATGGGTTAACTGGAAGGAGGAGGAGGAGGCCAGTAACCTCGCCAGACCAAAGGTTTACTTCCCTCTCTACTCAAATGCAGTCCATCCTGGCTAAACGAGTCGCATCTCCCATTAACTTCCCATGTTCTAATACATTTTATTTTTTCCATCAAACACCATTGTCTCAGCCTATTACTTAGTTTGACAATCTTTCTGGTCCATCCATAATTAGCCCCTGGTACTGGCAGGATTTCTGACAAAATAACATCACAGTCATTTTCCTGAAGCAATGCATACAGTGACTTAAATTCATTAAATACTTCTTCAGATTGTCTTCTGACATTATTTGTAGCAGCATGTACTACAACTAGTGGTTTGGTCCTAGATGTCTTAACTATATTGGGCATCATGTTTCTAATGTTGTTCAGCCTAGCACCAGAAAAAACTATTACTGGTGTAACCCCCCTGCAAATGGGGGTTCCCAAAAGACTTCCAGGAGCTTGCTTGAATGCTCCAAGCCTGAATGGTGTTTGGCATTTAAGCCATTTATCAGTGAGTGTTTTTAGAACCTCTGGTACTGTCTCTTTAAGAGCTGTCTGCTTGCAGACATAATTAGTTTGTATGGGGGACTGTGTGTTTCTTTGATTGAGTACCACTCAAGCTGCTGCCAATTCACTTCATTTTTGCAGTCACTAGGGAGTGCAAAGGGAACCTATCTGAAAGATGTAACTGTTTGCCAGAAATTATTTAGAGTAATAATGAAATTACAGTTTGTCTAACCTGCTTTCTTTGCAGTCAGAACTGTGTCTGCTAGTTCCCCATTCTAGTTTTGAACTGCTGAACTGGACCAATCAGTGTGGGGTAAGCTAGCTCTAAATGGTCCCTTGACGAATCAGAACTTGGACTCATAATCTGAGCCAGCCACAAGAGGATTGTATGAGCAGTGACTCTGGGAGATGTAGTTTAGACTTCAGTGCCTTTTTGGACCAACAGCAGCAGTCTATTGTGAGTGACAGCCAATCCAGTCAAGAACTGGGAGGAACTCAAAGGAAGTGCTCGGTTTTGTCGGTTGGAGTTTCAGTTGAGCTTTGCAGTGAAGAAGGAAGGAGCCCGTGCTTTTTCAGTGTGCAGTTTCAGTCAAAAATGTGTAAGGCCCAGAGTTCGGTCTGCAGCTTGTGTAACAGCTTGTTAGACTGAATCTGTCCTGTGAAAAGAATCAAAGGATCTCTGAAGAGTAGAAACCAGGCTCACCCTGTAGAAGACTGGAGGAATTGCTGAAAATTGCACTCGGTCTGTCAGGAACTGAATCTGCTGTGTGTTCTCCCGGGTATTGTGCAGTAATTGCGATCGGGATACAGATGCAGCCTGCCTGGTATAGTGCTTTCTTTTATATGGATGTGTGAAGAGGTTTGTGTACCTCAAGTGAGCCCTGCTGACATTGAAGGACCCTATCTTATTTGGAGGTCTTGAGTACTAATTCAGGTTCGCTCCCTGTTGAATTGCACATTAAATCCAAATGGAATTACTGTACTGTTGACTGTTTAATTCTCCTTTCTCTGTGTGAAAGGGCCTCACCAGCGTTACTGCCTGACTAGCCACTAGGGCTTGGGTACCCAGGGACAGTAACTGATAGGGATAGGCCTGTGCACAGAGCCATAGGTAGATTATTAGAGTGATAAGCTAATTAACCTGATTTCCCTGTCCTTGTTATATCCCCCAAATAAATCAGAGCTGCTTGTTTCAGCAAAGTTATACTGCCTGAGGTATCTGTCTATGTTAAAGTACTGTACTGTGATTGTTGCACTGTATCTCATTTCGCAGGAGGTCCCAGTGCCGAACCAGACCTGGGGGTAAGTGTATACTGTGAAGGTAATTCTGATATATTGTGTGGGCCACTAGTGGGAAGAAAGGGGTTGCAGTGTCCCAGAGGGCTGTGACCAAGTTAGTTTAACTATTGCAAACCCTGACCTCTGGGTGGAGGCACCCGCCATTGGATCCAGGCCCCTCAACCTGTTAGTGGCAAATCAGGCAGGGGTAGTAGCCCCTGGGATAGCGCCATCTAGGGGTTACACTTGCAATATTCCCTTTGTTGCCCTTGGTGGTATACTGGTCTGTGTATTTTATAATTGAATCCCCCAGAATATAAATTTGTGTTGGTGCTTCATCTTTCCCTTTGTTTTCAGTCCCATTTTCTAACGTGAAATCTTTTGTACAGTTTTTCTCTATAATTATCTCTTTGTCACTTAGTATATTTAAGAGTTTCTGTGATTGTTCCTCAATGTTTTCAATTATGTTTAACAGTGGTCTAAATTGATGTTCCAGTAGTACGTCAAACTCAATTTCTCTCCTGCTCTTTTTTTTTTTTTTTTAATTCCCCTTCCATGAAGCACCACTCAACCTCTTCCTCAATTTCTCTCTTCCTTTTATAAAATACATCTTTAATTTGTTCAGTGTTTGTAAAGTATGGCTTTTCACCAGTTTCATTACTATTGTCATTTAACTGCTTTTTTAGGCTTTTAATTTCTAACTCCAGCCCAAATACTATTGTTTTTAACTCTTTTTATTGCAACCATTATTTACATGAAAACAGAGTAGACTGTACTAACTTCTATTGCAGATTTACCACACAATACACACTTAATTCCAAGTTCCCCATTAAGTAGTGAATCTATGTTTTGATCCATTTTAGCACAGAGGTGATTGCAAAAAACTAGAATATTCAATACCTTGGTATATCTTGAACAGCATACGTAACAGAATTTCCTGACTACACCTGGCTGATACACTTGCCTCTCCCAGCGCATCACCTCTGCTTGGCACTCACCTCTGCGATGTTTAAAAGAGGTCCGTACCAGAAGTGACGTCACCAGTACTTCTGTTTTGGGGATTCCACTTCCCAAAGTTTAAAAGTTTAAACTAGTGCTTTGTGGATGTACGTCTGCCTTTAAAAAGGCAGAATAGGGCCCCAAGAAGAACTCCAATGGTCTCCTCGCTATAAAAAAGTATACAGCAGCAGCCCCACGATACCTGTGGGGTCAAGGGTCACCTGACTGGTTTACTCAGCTCACAGCTGCAATTTTATAGGACCCCAACACCAGCACTGCTAAAGGATAAGCCCCAGCTTGCTAGCAAGGCATCAGCAAGTAAAATAATACACACACACAGAGGTGATGTTTAAAATGGGTCCGTGCCGGATGTGACGTCACCAGTACTTCCGTTTTGGCAATTCCATTTACCAGAGTTTGAAAGTTTACAATAATGCATTGTGGTCATATGTCTACCTTTAAAAACGCAGATGGGTTGGCCTGGTGACTCGGGTTCGGGAACCAGCAGGGGCTGAGCACGGGCTGTCAGGGGTCGGCAGGGGGGAGGGAGGATCGAGTGTCCGGAGGACTGCTCTCCTCTTTTGGGGGGAAGGGGACTTGTCCTGCTCATTGACTGCCCTCTGGTGATGGCTGGAGGGCAGTACGAGTAGGGAGGCATGTGCCGATTTAATCACATTGGTAGGGTAGGGATGGGAGAAAAACAAGAAAATCGGAGTCTGGCAGGGTCCATGATGGCTCCTGCAGTCGCGGGGGTCGGTTTGGGAATCTAGATTGGGTCTTTGGGGGAAGGTGTGCCGGATCTCTCTCTCCTGGCCCCGCCGTAGTGGGCAATCTGCAGGGGACTACCTGAGCCGGTGATATGGGGCAGCAAGAAGCCAGAGACGGAGTGTCTGTATCAGGAGAGACCATATCCAGCTGCCAAGAGCTCTGGGGGTATAAAAAAAAAAAAAAAAAAAAAAGCTTGCTGGAGGAAAAAAAAAAAAAAAAAGGCAGACTAGGGCCCCAAAAAGAACTCAAATGGTCTCCTTGCTATAAGAAGTTATATAGCAGCAGCCCCACGATACTCGTGGGGTTAAGGGTCACCTGACATGTTTAGTCAGCTCACAGCTGCAATTTTATAAGATTCTGTCATCGAGGCACAGGTCAGGAAGCACCGGAAAACCAGGAGCAGTTGTAAAATTTGCAACAAGTAAATTATTATTAACAGTAAAATATAAAAATAAAATTGTTCAGTATAACTATTTACAAAAGCAGTATAAACAGAGAAAGTCCATCTGAGTTTCTTCTCAATTTCCAATCTCTGGGCAGACTGAATGGGCCTTGCGGTCCTTATCTGCCTTATCTGCCATCAGTCTCTGTTTCTCTTGCAAGAAATTGCAGCTCTGTTTTTATAAGTCTTTGCAACCCCCGCTCATTAAGAAACAGCATGCTTCTCACACAGTGTTCTTGAAAGTTTCAACAAGTGCAGCAAAAAGAACATTGTGACCCAGAACCGACTTCTTGCTTACTGCTTCTCAGAGAGTTTGCAAACAGGTTAACCCCCCCCCTTGAGTTCCAAACAGCTTTTTGCAATCATTTCAAAAGTATAGCTATATACATTTCTAAACAAAGGGATCCCAGTATCAGTTACATTTCCTCATAATGATTCACATATATTTTTATACCAGTAGATATGCAAGAGGGAGAAAAGGCAGAACAGCAAAAGAAGGTAGAGAGATAGTGAGAGGCAGAGAACTGCAAGACCATTGGGGTGATCAAGTCCTAGGTCTCATGAGAAAATCTGGTTGCGCAACCAGACACAGAAGAGAGAGAACAGGGGTGAATAGAACAGATCCTTGCATTCAAACTCTTTCTCCACAAAGCTAGGACTGGGCCCTATAAACCCTGTCACAGATTCCCATACTAGTACTGCTAAAGAACTAGCCCCAGCTTGGTAGCAAGGCTTCAGGAAGTAAAATAATACACACACACACACACACAGACACAGCTCTGACACACGCAGAGGTGACAATTAAAACAGGTCTATACTGGAAGTGACATCACCAGTACTTCCGGTTTGATGATTCCACTTCCCAGAGTTTGAAAGTTTAAAATAGTGCTTTGTGGTCATATGTCTAAAAGGTATATAGCAGCAGCCCCAAGATACCCGTGGGGTCAAGGGTCACCTGATCTGTTTATTCAGCTCTCAGCTGCTATTTTCTAAGACTCCCATACCAGCACTGCCAAAGAAATTAAAATTACGTACCTACTGTAATTCCTGATCTTCTCTTGTATTTTTACCATTCATTACTGCTGGGTGTACGCCAGAGGTGCACACCCACCACAGGAGGAGTTTTTTTTGAGGAACGAATCTGCGCAATGGCGCCACTTAAGAACAACGACTACGCAGGTGCGGGCGCAAGAAGACAGACTCCTCCTCCATGCCAGTTCTGTAAGCTGGAGAAGCAAAATAAAAGAATTAAGAGAAGAGAGCGAGGCAAGAGAGCCGAGGGACAGGTAAAGGAAAGGAAACAAACTGAAAAAGGAATAAGCTGATAGAAGACAGAAAAGAGGAGAACCCTACCTTATGGGACCGCAGGGCCTCACAACTGGGGCAGCTCTGAGAGAGAAACAGATAAGGGAGAGGAAGCAAGAAGGAAAAAGAAGAAGTAGAAGAGAGGGGGATGTTGGGAGGAGGGAAAAATTCTGCCAAGTTGTGAGTTAAATTGGCTTAAAGGCTCATCAGCTCAGAACCAAAGAGCAAGGAAGCAAGGATCCCTTCAAACAAAACTGGCCTTAAAGGTTCGGCCGAACCTTTACGCAGCTTGATACACAAAAGGCAGATTTTCTACACCTCCCTCTCTTCTGAAACCCATCACTCAAGCTGAGAGCTCACAGATTGCCAAGGCAAACAATCTGTTCCGGAGGGAAAATGCCCAACTAGGAAGGGGGGGGATGGGACCCCACTAGCACCTCGCCATGTGTTAATGCTGGTGGTGGGGGAAGAAGGGGAATTTGAAGTCCTATGGGGGCACCCCCTTGAGAAGGTGGACAGAGACAGAGTAGGAAACTCATTCTGACTCCATGCATGGGAGGCAGTGGCCAAAGAATCAGATCACCAGTTCCAGAAGGCAATTTTTGAAAATGGGATAGAACAGATTTTGACTAGCGCCAGACTGGTGCACACAGAACAAGATCCAGAGATACCAGCGAGGTCCGAGAACCAAAGGAACAGGACCGTTCAAGAACTAGCCCTGTAAACTGGTGATTAAATAGCTTGGCCTAAGAAAAAGGTGCCAGAAGGAACACCTTCAAGGGTAATCAGAAAGAGATCTCTCAGGAGAAAGATGAAACTCTACTCGCTCTCCTTCCTCTCCAGACTTATGTTACCTCTTCTGAGAGAAGAACGGAGACCCAAAGGCTAGGATATTTAGGTTGTAAGGCCATGAAAAGAGGAGGGGAGGGAGAGCGAGCAGAGTGGAGGGGACATCCCAGAAGGAGGCCCATGAGGGGAAGGTGGTCGGGATTCAGTAATGAATGGTGAAGATATAAGAGAAGATCAGGAATTATGGTAGGTATGTCATTTTAATATCTTCCCTTGTCAATCTTCACCATTTTTACTGCTGGGTGAGTACCAAGCCCTCCCTAGAGGGGGACTAACATAACTAAGGGAACAAGACCCTCAGCCTCCTGTTGGTGAGAAACAGGAAGGAGAGACCCTGGCCGTACTAGACTGAAAGCCTAAGGCCGAGGAGAGCTAGAAGGTGTCCCCTGAAGATGAGGGGACAGGGGAAGCCCCTGAAGCAGCCTCCTAGCCCTGGTGGAAAAAAGGCAGGTCCCTCAGCAGGCAGAGTGAATCACCCTACACCAGTCCAAGGGTGACAACCTTGACAGACGAAGCCATGCCGTCTGCCTGATGCAGATTGCTGTCCCCACAAGCTTGGAAGCCACCTCACTGGCGTCGTAAGATGCCCTTGCTTGATGCCTTGCCAGTTCCAGCCCTATAGCGGAGAGGGAATGGCCTGTCGCGATTGCTCCGTATCAGGCATCGAAGCTAGAACCTGAGACAGCACTGGTCACAAGTGCCTGTTATAGGCAGCATGATGTGCCTGATGTGATGCAATGCACAACATCGCATGAGAAGAAGAGAACACTCTTCGCCCCCGCTGGTCGAATTGTAGGGAATCCGCGTCCGGTGGTCGGTCGTGTGCCAGGCGTCGGTGCCGGAAGGGGTCTCTAGGAACACTAAGCCCAAGGGCGGGTTAGGTAGAGAACCTAGGGACTCAGATGGAGCACAATACCTCCTCCTGCAGTCTGCTGGGGCTGGGAGTGGGTTGGCTGGAGACTGCCAGGTGCAAACAGATGCCTCCTGGAAGAGAATAGGCCAGAATGGCACCACCAAATGCTGGGTACTGAATTCACTGAGGAATTCACGCGTCTCCCACTCAGTATCGTCCCATCTCACATAGGAAATATGGAGATCCCCAACCATCCTCGAAAGGAAGCGCTGATATTCAGTGAAATCAGCGTCGGAAGAGAGATGAGCAGTGGGTTCCTCTCCCTCCGAGAAGGATGGGGAACTTGAATGTCCAGAAGACTCCTGCAGCAGTGGGGACAGGCGAAAGACCTGTTCGTGCATGTACCCAACATATGATGGGAAGGCCGCCACAGTGCTTCTGAATGTCTCCCAGGATAACGGTCCCGTAGGACTGAAGTGGCCTGGAAGACAGGGGGATGGCTGCAGAGGAATGGGAGAGGGGCACCTACAAGGAGGAGAATGTCCTCTGCCAGGGCTATGAAATTCAGGGAACGGAGCCTGAGTTGGAGGGATCCCTGAAATCAAACCGGGTCACATGACGGAACCCTGGGAATGCGAACTCCGGAAGAGCCCAAACGGAGAATCTCCCCTGTGACACACCTGGGGTTGCACGAGTCCAGAAGGGCAACCCAAAGCGGTGCCACTGGAAGGGACCCCGAACCCAAGAAAGAGAGACGGGGCTCGGCGCTACGGTTCCTCCCTGCACCACAAGCAGTGGCAGGGAGCGCCAATGCCCCTCACCCCGACCTCTCAACCCCTCAGACTCAGAGGATACCCTCTTCCTTGAGCCCAGTGAAGGGGTCCCTTGATCCAGAGGCCTCCCAAGGGAGGCCCCCGAAGACAGGACTCTCAATCCCCCCCCCGAGGAGACGCAGCAACACCAAGGGTGGCAGCTGCCGCAGCCCCTTCTGGGGGGACAGTCCCCTCCAGAACTCCCAAGCCACCTTCCCCATGAACCCTAGGCCACCCCCAGCCTGGGAGTCCTCAGAGGAAGACTGCTGTGGAGATTCAGGAATGGAAGTGCTGGGCCGCCTGACACCGCATCCCACAGAGGGCTCTGATTTGGAAGAACCAGGGGACCAGACCGGGTCCACGTCTGAATTGTCCCCCTCCGAAGAGAAGTCGACCAGGAGGACCTCGAGGCTGGCCACCCTGAGAATCCCCAGCGAAACGGCACCGTGAATGGTGATGGTGTCTCCCGCAATGTCGGCTGCTGTCATCGGATTGCCCACGGCCCCGGAATCTGACCCATCTACAGCCCCGATCAAATCCCTGGCCCCGCACGTGGCAGCGGAAACCAACACAGCGCCACCAACAGAGTCGATCAGGTCAACGGCACCGCGAATGGCGCTGAAAACCAAACAAGCGCTGGGTGCCGTGAATGGCACCAGGATCTGAGACAGTGGCAGAAGGCGGCGTCAAGGATCCGCCAGAGCCGGACCCAGCAACCCTGGGCCACGACTCTGGGGGAGTCTGCACTTCAGGAGAGGTGACTGCCGAGGCGGTGTCCCCGACGCAACCCTGGGAGGGGCCGCGGCATTCCTCTGACACCACAAAAGAGGCCTCCTCCTTGGCAAGGCTTGAAGATGAAGAGGCCTCTTCCCCTCACCAGACCATATAGGCCTGGGAGGGGACCCGGAGGAAGGGCCTAAAGTCCTGGTCTGGGAAGCCCGAGAACTACGACACACTCCAAAAGTCGGCGGGATCTTGCCGATTTTCAATGCGTGGATTTCAAGAACACAGCAGTCCACTGAGAAGCAGGCATCGCATCTATCCATATCATGGTTAGGTCCCAGGCACCGAAGGCAGACATCATGCCGGTACGTGACAGAGAAATGCCGGCCACAGGAGCACCGATGCATGGGGGCGCAGCCTGCTTTCAACTTACGCTTAGCTCCTGAACGGGACATGATGCGAAAACAACTTAAAACACAGAAAAGCTCCCGGCATCGTTGAAAACATAGAAACATAGACTTTGACGGCAGATAAGGACCGCTAGGCCCATCTAGTCTGCCCATTTCCCTACCTACAGGATAGGCCACAGATCCTAGTTAACCAACAGCCTATTTCTTCCTATCCCCCACAAGAATTGCCTTATGTCTGTCCCATGCATTCTTGAATTCTCCCACAGTTTTAGACCCCACAACCTCCTCAGGAAGGCTGTTCCATGCATCCACTACCCTCTCTGTGAAATAATACTTCCTCACATTGCCCTGAACGCCTCTCCTTCTATCTTTAAATTGTGTCCCTTGTTCTTGCAAGTCTCTTTTTCTGAAAGATGCTACCTCTTGGACTTTGTTGATTCCACTGAGGTACTTAAAAGTTTCTATCATGTCCTCCCTCTCCCTTCTTTCCTCAAGAGTATACATATTAAGCTCCTTTAGTCTCTCCTCATACGGCTTCTCTTGCAGACCCTGCACCATTTTAGTTGCCCTCCTCTGGACTGCCTCTATCCTGTCTATGTCCTTGCGGAGATGGGGTCTCCAGAACTGGACACAGTACTCCAGATGGGGTCTCACCAACTGTCTGTACAGAGGGATAACAACTTCCTGTTTTCTGCTGATGATGCCTCTTCCTATACATCCCAGTATACCCCCAGCCCTCCCTACTGCCTTCTCACATTGCTTGCTAACCTTAAGGTCATCTGATATGATTACCCCAGGTCCCTTTCTTTTTGTTGTTACTACCTCCCCACCCATTGTGTATTCTTCCCTGGGTTCTTGTTTCCCAGGTGCATTATTTTGCACTTCTTGCATTGAATCTAGCTGCCATACTTCTGACCATTCCTCCAACCTTGCCAAGTCCCTTTTCATCCTTTCCACGCCTCCTTGTGTATCAACCCTGTTGCAGATCTTTGTGTCATCTGCAAAAAGGCATACCTTTCCTTCCAGTCCCTCTGCAATATCACTGATGAAGACATGAAAAAGGACTGGACCCAATACTGAACCCTGCGGTACCCCACTAGTAACCCCCCTTTCTTCAGAATGGACTCCATTTACAATTACCTTCTGTGTCCTGTTGTCCAGCCAATGTTTTACCCAAGCTACCACCCTGGGTCCCACTCCCAGGCTGGTTAATTTGACTATTAATCTTTTGTGTGGGACTGTGTCAAATGCCTTGCTAAAGTCTAGGTAGGCCATGTCCACAGCCCCTCCCTGGTCTACTACTTTGGTCACCCAGTCAAAGAAATCTATTAGATTTGTCTGACATGACCTTCCGCTGTGAACCCATGCTGCCTTGGGTCCTGTGCTCCACTGGCCTCTAGGTACTCAACTATTCTTTCCTTCAGAAGTGACTCCATCACTTTCCCTACCACAGAGGTCAGACTGACAGGTCTGTAGTTTCCTGCCTCTGTCTTGGTCCCACTTTTGTGAAGGGGAATCACATCCGCCTTCCTCCAGTCCTCTGGTACCACACCATCCTCCCATGATTTATTAAAAAGAGTAGCCAGTGGTTTCACTAGTTCCTCCATTAATTCTTTTAGAATTCTGGGGTGAATTCCATCAGGACCCATTGCTTTGTCTACCTTCAGTTTTAGGAGTTCTTGCAGAACCCTTTCTTCTGTGAAAGGACTGGGATCTACCCCTATCAAGAGTGCTTCTGTTAATTGGATTAGGCACTTCCCTCCTCTTTGTGAATACTGAGCAGAAATATTCGTTCAGTATTCCTGCTTTTCACTGTCCCTCTGCCCACCCACCGCTCATTCTATTCAGCCTCACTATCCTCCCTTGTCTTTCTACGCCGCTGATGTACCTATAAAAGGTTTTATCCCCTTCTTAACTGAGTTGGCTATCTTTTCCTCAGTTTGGGCCTTTGCTATTCTGACTTCCCTCCTGCTTCCTTCTGCCTTAACCGTACAGCTCTCTGTCCTGCTCCTTCTGTGTTTCCTTATACTTCCGAATGCTATCTTTTCTTCCTGACTTTCACAGCCACCTCTTTTGAGAACCATAGTGGCTTTTTCTTCGCTTTGATTTATTTGCTTCACACAAAGGCTTGTTGCCCTGTGATGGCAGTTTTGATAATTCCCCATTGTTGCTCCACACCCTTCTAGCCTGTTTGCTAGTGCTTTTCTGAGGCACTCTCCCATCTTACAAAGTCAGCCCTCCTAAAGTCCAGTACCTCACTTTTGTATGGCTTGACTCTGTAGCTGAGTTTAACGTGAACCACACTGTTTGATGGTCACTTGTCCCAGATGGCAACCCACTTCTAGATCTGAGATCCTCTCACTGCCCCCGTCTTGAGAGCACGAGGTCTAAGATTGCTCCCTCACGAGTGGGTTCCAAACTAGCTGTCTAATGCCTGCCACCTGTAGGGCATCAAGAATGGTCCTGCTCTTGGATGTGGCTGCAGCAAATGTGCTCCAGTTAACATCTGGCATATTCAGGTCTCCCATCAACAGTATCTCCTTTCTCTGCCATTCTAAGAATGCCTTCTATCATATCCTTGTCCATTCCTTCCCCTGACATGGGGTCTGTACACAACCCCTGTGCGGATTGTGGTGCCCTTTCCAGTCTCCAAGGTGACCCACAGTGCCTCCTCTCCTCCCTGTTTACTCTTTTGTTCAGTTGCTTTATCCCTTCCTTTACATAGAGAGCTACTCCTCCCCCTCTTCTCCCCTGCCTGTCTCTCCTGTAGGTTATGTACCCTGGTATGTTAACATCCCAGTCATGGTTCTCTGTGTACCATGTTTCTGTGACTGCTACGATATCCACGCATCCCTCTTCCATTAAGGCCATCAGCTCAGGGAGCTTGTTGCTCAGACTACGGGCATTGGTACTCATTACCCTCCATTTCCTGATGGCCTTACTCCCTTTTGCCCCATCCCTGTCCTTCTTGCCTTTATCACTTTCTCCATTTACCCCTGCCCTTCTCCCTATCGACACCTCTATGTTGGTGTTTACCGCACTTACTACCGTGATTATTTGGGGGCTAGGATTTTCCTGCTCCTTTCCAATGCCTCCCCCCTTGGCTAGTTTGAAAGCTTGCCAATGAAGCATTTAAACTTATCACCTAGGATCCTGGTTCCCCTCCCGGACAGATGCAGCCCATCATGCCAGTATAGGCTTGCATCACTCCAGGTGGAACCCCAGTCCCCAATGAAGCCAAATCCCTGAGCTCCACACCAGTTTTTCAACCACTGATTGAATCCCATGGTGCAGAACACCCAGCCTCTTCTATGCCATAGATGGGTAGCACCTCCAGAAGGTTACCGTATGCTACTTCTGACCAAGGCCCTCCCAATTCCACAAACTCTTCCTGCACTTCTCTAATCCCTTTCTTAGCCAGGTCATTTGTCCCTAGGTGGACAATGACATCCAGCTCTCCCCTGTGCAGCTGCTCTGGCAATCCTGAGGATTCGCCCCTGTCCCTCCAAGCCATGGCGCCAGGCAGGCACCTTACCTCCCTCTCCCCTTCCTCCCCCAGTTCTACCTTCCTAACAATGGAGTCCCCCACCAGGAGTTGTTTCCTTCCCCTGCAGGGTCCCCTGCCACCCTCCTGTGGGTCTCCTTTGTGGAGGTTCCCAGCATCCTCCTTGGTCTCCACTGTGGGTGCCTCCATAGAGGAACCACACTTTGCCAGAATGGCATAGGAATTATGGAGAGGTACAACTGGAGGGATGCGCCTCTGTTCCACCACCCTCACCCTCCCTGAGCCCACTGTGGTCCAACCGCTCCTCTTTCTTGGCAACCTCTGAGGCAACGGCAGTGGCACTGGTGGTCCCTGGATGGAAGAGGAGGTCCCACAAATCCTGGCCAACTCAGCCTGGAGATGAGCAACCTCCTCCCTCAGCCCAGAGAGGTGCCTGCTGATGGGACAACACCGCATCCTCCAGAACATCTCCCGGAAGACTGCTGCTCCACAGCCACTGCACTGCACCACTCCAATCATGTCTTATTTCTGGCCCCTTAACTGTTTGCAATCCTTACTCTTTCCTCTTTTTTTCTCTCTCTCCTTACTTTCTGTCTGTGTGCCCTTTAAGCTCCTGATTGTCCTGTTCTGAGACAAGAATATCCTATATTTCTCAGTAGACCACTTACTTGCTCAGAGGCAGACATCCAGCAGCGGGCAAGAGAGCTACTCTGCCTTCTAGGATGGTGGGTCCTTGGTGGTTCTGTGATCACTCACTTCCTGCCCCTAAACAGGAAGTTCCTGTTGTCAGTCAAATCCTGTGCCTATAAAAATAGAACTAGCTTTGGGTGGGGGTGGAGGGGAGGAAAGGAGGGCAATATAGTCCCAGCAGAGAAGTTCAATCACACAGCAGTCCTTTCTCCTGGTGTCTTCTGCCAAGCTATTAGCAGAATCTTTCTAAGGCAGTCTTTAAATGTAGCTTCCTTCTAGCTAAGCCACTCCCCCTACTTACCAGATCTTTCTACAAGTAATTTAAACCTCACAGCAGTTAAGTACTTCAGTCACCTGAGATTTACACCTAGATAACTCTTCAGATACCCATTCAGTTCAGTTAACCCAAACACACACTTTTTTTTTTTGTATGTTAGTTTTTTTACCCTAAATTAAAGGTCCAAGTACAAAAGTTCTTCTACTTTAGTCCCAGCAGAGAAGTTCAGTCACACAGCAGTCCTTTCTCCTGGTGTCTTCTGCCAAGCTAAAATAAAAGAAAGGGTCTTACCGGAGTCAACGGCATCGGAAGAATAGAACTGGGATGCAGGAGTCGACTGGAACGGCTTTGAACCGAACTAGGTCTAATGGCACAATGAAAACACTTCTCACATGCGCAGCAGGTGCAGCCTTGTTGGCGGAGAAACAGAACTGGGATGGAGGGGGAGTCTCACGGTGCCTGTCGCCCCTCGCACACGTAGTCGTCGTTCACAGGCGGCGTATCCGGCCGACTTCTCCCTCCAAAAAAAAAAAAACTCCTGTGGCGGGTGCGCGCCTTCGGCTTACACCCAGCAGTAATGAATGGTGAAGACAGACAAGGGAAGATCTAGCTCCAGCTTACTAGCAAGGCTTCATCAAGTAAACTAAATGGAAAATATGTACCTACTGTAATTCTTGATCTTCTTGGATGAAGTCTCCACCACTCATTCACACTTATGGGACTACACCGGAGGTGCTAGGAGCCAGCAGAAGCCAAAAATCTTCAGGACGGCCGGCGCCCAGGTAGGGGCGCTAGGAAGCGGCACTGTGAGCTCAGCTCATGCTGTATAGGCTATCTAGGCATCAACCCTCCTACCGCCTCAGTACCTTTTTTACCGAGGAGGTGCAGCGCAAACTAACCTAGTGAAACTAACCTATGTCAGACATAGGACAGTTCGACTGACCAGTGTAAGAAGAGTCAACTCAACAGAGTCTTCACAGCCCAACAACGAGGGGGTGAAGACCAGAACAGGATGAGACCACTCGGGGGATGGTGGGTGGGCGTGTGAATGAGTGGTGGAGACTTTGTCCAAGAAGATCAAGAATTATGGTAGGTACATAATTTCCATATCTTCCTGGATATAAAGTCTCCACCAATCATTCACACTATTGGGAGAGTAGCAAGCTAAAATAATCCCCCAAGATGCGCAGCAGGAGAGAGGAGCTCATTTAGGACAGAAGTCCATTAAGGATTGTCCTGCCAAAAGACTGATGCTGCCTGGCATGGACATCCACAGTGTAGTGCTTTACGAAAGTGTGCACTGAGCTCCAAGTGGCCGCAATGCAGATGTTTGCAATGGGCACGCTCCGGATTTCTGCCAGAGACACCACAACCACTCTGGTAGAATGAGCGTACACACACTGCCTTTCAGCTTGACCTGTGCCATGGAGTAGCACTGGTGAAGGTATGCCACTAACCATGCAGAGATTCATCTGATAGCAACAGGCTGACCCAGCTGGGCCGTGCTGAAGGAAACAAACAGTTGCTTTGACAGGTGGATTTCTTTAGTTCTGTACTCTAAATAGAACCACAAAGCTCTCTTCACATCCAGAAAATGCAGGGTACACTCTCCCTCATTCTGGAAGTTCGAGAAATATGTTGGAAGAACCAAGGGCTGATTCAGATGAAATTCTGAGACAGCCTTGGGTAGAAACTTAGGGTGGGTCCTAAGAACCACTTTGTCTTTGTGAAATACAGTATACGGAAGGCCTGTGACTAAAGCAAGTTTTTCAGACACTCTGCAAGCGGAAGTGATGGCTACCAGGAAGGCGGTCTTCTAAGTCAGAACCTTCAGCTCACAAGTAGCTAGGGGCTTGAAAGGTTTATGGTGAGCATGTCTAGCACAAGGTTAATGTCCCAGGTGGCCACCAGTCGTCTGACCGGTGGCCTAGTATGCAGAATGCCCTTAAGGAAATCGACCGAAAGAAGACATTGTTTTTGTCTCAGGAGATTGCTGCTGGGAGAAACCGACCAGCCTCGCTCTTCCGGACTGTTGACAGACTTCTTCATCCTATCTGTCTCCAGCCCGGTAGAGTCTCCTCTAATGAGGATTGTGAGGATTTTGCTCGGTTTTTCTCGGACAGGGTGTCTTTGATCCGGCGGGAGGTTTCTTCAGCCAGCAATATCATTGCTGTCAGTGGTCGCCAGTTATGTACTAAGTGCACTCTGCCTGACTGGGGTGAGTTTAGGCCAGTGGAGGATCGTGAGGTAATTGAAGTGGCGGTCAATCTGAAGCATACCTTTTGTGAACTGGACCCAGTGCCAACGCGTTTCTTAATGAGATGCATTGACTCTGTTGGCCCGGTGTTTGCCCTGATTGTCCGGTGCTCCTTAAGTCAGGGTGTCTTCCTGGATGCCATGAAGGAGGCTCTGGTTAGACCCCTTTTAAAGAAATCTTCTTTGGACCCGGAGGTCAGGGCAAACTACTGTCCTATCTCAAATCTCCCATTTTTGGAAAAGATTGTTGAGAAGGTGGTATTGCTTCAGTTGGAGGAACATCTCATGACTCACGAGTTATACGATCCCTTCCAGTCAGCTTTTCGGGCCAGGTATAGCACTGAAACTGCGTTAGTTCGGGTGCAAAATGACCTCCTCAGGGCTAGAGACCGAGGAGACAAGACAATTCTTGTTCTCCTTGATCTCTCTTCAGCATTTGATACTGTGGGCCATTGTGTGTTGCTTCTCTGCCTGAGGGAGTTATGTGGACTCACCAGTATTGTCATCAAGTGGTTTGAGTCCTTTCTCACAAATAGGAGACATCGGGTTGTGATGGGAAATTTCTCATCAACACCCGTCTCCTTTTGTGTGGAGTCCCTCAGGGTTCGGTGTTGGCCCCAATGTTGTTCGCAGTGTATATGCTGCCCCGGGGGATCATTAGAAGGTATGGACTGAGTTTTCATTGCTATGCTGATGACACTCAGCTATACTTATCTTTTGCTCCAGGAACACCCAACACAGTTGATGTGCTGAACATCTGTCTGGCTGAGATTAGCGACTGGATGGCCTCCAGCTGGCTTAGATTGAACCCTGATAAGACTGAGGTATTGGTAGTGGAGTCGAACAGAGTTCGTGATGGGATGGCCTCTGATTCGGCAACTGGCCTTGTGTTAGGGGCCGCGTCATTGATGGCCTCCCCTTGGGTGCGAAATCTTGGCGTGATGTTTGACAGAAATTTGTCCATGGAGGTTCAGATTTCTTCCGTGGTCCGTTCCTGTTTTTTCCATCTTCGTAACATTGCCAGGATTAAGCCCCTTGTTCCGCCTCTGGACCTCCCTACCTTGATACATGCCTTAGTCACCTCTAGGCTTGACTACTGTAATGCCCTCTATCTCGGGATCTCTGGGGGCTCTCTCCGCAGACTGCAGCTCGTGCAGTATGCTGCTGCCCGGCTTTTAACTGGGCAGAGTAAATTTTGTCACATTACACCTGTGCTACGCGAACTGCACTGGCTGCCTGTCAGGTGGAGAGTGCTCTTCAAGGTGGGGTTTCTCACCTATAAGGCCCTACACGGACAGGGCCCTGGTTACCTGTCAGATCTCCTGATTCCATTCTCCTCTTCCCATAATCTCCGCTCTTCTGGTGCCGACCTCCTAACTGTTCCAAGAGCGAGGTTAAAATCTTCGGGCGACCGAGCATTTAGTGTCGCCGCTCCCGCTTTTTGGAATTCATTGCCAGCTGCAGTTAGGGAGGCCCCAAACCTTACTACCTTTAAGGTTTGCCTAAAGACTTACCTATTCTCACATGCTTTTGGGGTTTGACTATGATTATGTATATGTATTTTAATCTTTTTTATGAATTTATATGGCATGAAATGCTGTAATAATTTCTCTACTTCTCCTTTTACTGTGCGGCGCCCAGAGCCTTTGGGATTGGGCGTCTTTTTAAATAAAAATGACTTGACTTGACTTCTGACCACAGGTCACTGAGCTAGAGACACGGAGTGTACGGGCTCATGGTAAGCTGAGATCGTGCAAAGGTGAACCTTCACGGTTGAGTATTGCGGGTCTATATTCAAAAGATCTAGAAGATACTCCAGGACCTTGTTTGGTGGGCAGGAAAACAGATTCCAGGAGGATTTTGCACACCAGATGGAGATCATTTTCCACTTAGCCATGCAAGTTTTTCGAGTACCCAGCTTGCGTGCAGCTAACAGAATATCTGAGACCCTATGTGAAACGTTAAACCTGTTCATCTCTATCTCTTTAGGAGTCAGGCATGGAGGTGAAGGGATTGCAGGTAGGGATGGACCACAGGACCCTGGGTCAGCAGATGCGTAAGAAGTGGAAGCTGTCTCGTGGAAGTTTCTGATACTCTGTTGATTAATGGAAACCAGATCTGACGAGGCCAGAATGGGGCAAAGAGGATCATTCTGCCCCCTCCTTTTAGTTTGAGCAGCACCCTCTGAACTAGGAGAAGAGGAGGAAATGTGTACAGAAAGTGTCTTGTCCACCGCAGTCTGAATGCATCCTGAAAAAAAATGCCAGGTCCTGGATTTCTGAAGCGGAAGAGAGGCAGTTTTGCGATGAGTGGGGACGTAAAAAGGTCCAGGTCTGGAGTTCCTTACTCTTCGAAGAGTGACTGCATGACGTTTGTGTCAAGAGAACACTCGTGAGGGTCTGTTTCTGTTCTGCTGAGACAGTCCACCAGATCATTCTGTACTCCTGGCATACTGACTGCCTGAATCATCACTGCTTTGTGCTCCAGTCACTATTCCCACACTCTCATCGCTTCCCTGCATAAGGGGTATGAGTGTGCGCCGCCCTGCTTGTAGATGTAGTACATCACTGCTTTGTTGTCCATTTGAAGGAGAATGATCTTGTGACAGAGTATGTCCTTCAAGGCTTGGACTGCGTACAGGATGGCTCTCATTTCTAAAACATTTATATGAAGCTGAGACTCTTCCTGACTCCATCGACCCTGGTTGTGGAGATCCTGGCAGTGAGCTCCCCATCCCAGTAGGGACACATCTGTGGTGATGGAGATCTGGGATTCTACAGCAGCAAAGGGATAACCTTGCAGAAGGTTGTCCTCCTGAGTCCACCAGGTGAGTGACCATTTCAGAGGTTAAATCATCTTGATGTAGAAGGACTGTGGGTGTGTGGTCAGTGACCACTGAATGCTGAGCATCCATTGAGTAGTCCTCATGTGAAGATGAGCCAGAGGCACAGTGAAGACTGAGGATGCCATGAGACCCAGCATTTGCTGCATTGAAAGAGTTCAAACCAAGTCATTCTCTCTGATGAAGTGGGCCATCTGAAGGATGTTGTTCCTCCTGTTCTCCAGAAGAAAGGCTTTCGCTCTGGAGGTATCCAGAAGGGCTCCTATGAAGAGGAGCCATTGGGAGGGCTGTAGGTGTGACTTTCCCAAGTTTAGCAGAACTCCCATGGACATGAGCAATTCTGAAATCATAGCCACGGCTTCCTGAGTCTCTTGTCTGGAAGGACTTGTGAGAAGCCAATCGTCCTGATACAGAAACACCTGAATTCCAAGCTTCCTCAGATGCGCTGCGAGAAATGAAAATTACTGTAAGTACCTACTGTAATTCTTGATCTTCTCTTGTATCTTCACCATTCATTACTGCTGGGTGTAAGACGGAGGTGCGCACCCACTGCAGGGGCTTTTTTTGGGGGGGAGGGAGGAGTCGGCGCTGCCCACGTGGCAGAGGTACTGCGTGGGGCACACAGGTTGTCCATTAGGCACCGCAGACTCCTCTTCCATCCCAGTTCTGTGTAGCCGGAGAGGCAGAAATAAGTTATAGAAAGAGAGCAAGGCAAGAGAACAGAGGGATTGACAAAGGAAAAGGATAAAAACTGAAAAAGCTACAAGCCGAATAGGAGACAGGAAGGAGAGAACCCTACCCTAAGTGGCCACAGGGCCTCAATCCTCGGGTGATTTTAAGGGACAGAAGAAGGCAAGGAATAGGAAAGGAAAGACGGGAATAAACAGAAAGGGGTAAAGGGGAGGGAAGGAAGGACTATCTGCCAAGGTAAACTGGAAGACCACTGACTTTGGATTTTCAAATTCCCAACAGGGTTTGAAGACAAGAGAGCAAGGATCCCGTCAGTTAAGGATTAAGTTTTCAAGGCTGAACTATAGGCCTTGACTGGCTTGGAGAAGGCAGATTCTCTTCCCACCCATTTATCTGAACTCTTAGGTAACCTATAGCCTAGGTCTCACCAACTGCCCCTTGGGGGGAAGCAGTTCCACTCAGAAGAGGAGTGAGTCCTGACTTAGGTGTAGGTAAACATCTGGTACAGTATTCTCACGGAGTACTAGCATAGCCCCACTTCGGAAGAAGAGAACCAGGGAACAACCATGAAAGAAACAGAGAGGAAGGAATCTCCCACGGACTCTCTAAGACTGCATTGAAGAAATGACAGCTACAGAGTGACAAGCCAGAAGATTATTCAACCCCCATTCAGGGAACACCCTAGGAGTAAGAGAATCAGAGGAAGTTCCCTCAGAGAGTTCGGGGTGAAGACCCTACTCGCCATCTTCCAGGGTGAATGCTCTGTGACTTTAGAGAGGGAATAGAGAGCTCTGAGGTACCAAGGGGATTCAGCTCCCAATTGGTCTCAAGGAGGGGGAGGGCGAGCAGGGCAGAGGAGACGCCCAAGAATTGAGGCCCATGAGAGGAAGGTGGGCGGGAATCAGTAATGAATGGTGAAGATACAAGAGAAGATCAAGAATTACGGTAGGTACGTAATTGTCATATCTTCCCTTGTCAATCTTCACCATTCTTTACTGCTGGGTGAGTACCAAGTCCCCTGAAGGGAACCTGGCACAGCCCTGAGGGAACAGGTCCCTCAGGCTCCTACTGGTGAGAAGCAGGAGGGGGAAAACCCTAGCCCTACTAGACCAAGTAAGGTCTAAGGCTGCTGAGGATGAGGAGGTGTCCCCCATGGTCGGGGGGGAGGGGGATGGAGGATGCCCCTGAAGAACCCTCCTTGCCCTGCGGAAACAAAGGTGGGTTCCCTGGAAAGTGGAGGAAACCACCCTACGCCGGGTAATGGGTGACAATCTGGATAGACAAAGCCACGCCATCTGCCTAATGCAGATCGGTGTCCCTACTAGTCTGGAAGCCACCTCACTGGCATCGTAAGATGCCCTTGCTTGATGCCTTGCCAGTTCCAGACCTTGAGCAGAGAGGGCAATGGACTGTCTACATTGCTCCATATGAGGCAATGATGCTAGCACCTGAGCCAGCATCGACCACAAATGCCTGCTATAGGCAGCGAGGTGTGCCTGATGTTAAACTATGCAAACCAACGCACGAGCTGAAGAGAAAACTCTTCATCCCCACCAGTTGAACTGTACAGAATCTGGATCCAGGGGTCAGTCATGTGCCAGGCACCGAGGCCCAAAGAGAGTGTCTAGGGACGTCAGGCCCGAAGGAGGGTGAGGTAGTGAAGCTAGAGACTCCTGGGGGGGCACAATACCATCTCCTGCAGTCTGCCGGAGCTGGAGAAGAGGTGGTTGGAGACTGCCAGATGCAGATAGACTCCTCCTGGAAAGGGATGGGCCAGGAGGGCACCACGAGATGGTGAGCACCAAATTCACTAAGGAATGAAAATGCCTCCTGCTCAGTACTGACCCTTAGAACATGGGAGATACAAAGCTCCTGAACCAGCCTCAAAAGGAATTGCTGATATTCAGTGAAATCAGCATCAGAGGACAAGTGGACAGAATGTTCCTCTCCCTCAGTAGAGGGAGACGAGGAGGATGAGGAGCTTGAATGTCCAGAGGACTCCTGTAGCAGGGGGGACAGGTGGAAGACCTGTTCGACCATGGTTCTAATGTAGGAAGGAAAGGCCGCTGCACTGGCTCTGAATGTCTCCCAGGTTAAGGGCCCTGTAGGACCCACATGGCCTGGGAGAGAAGGGTGTGTCTGCAGATGGATGGGCACTGCACTGAAGGTGCCCAACCTCTGCCAGGGCTCTGAGAGCTAGGGGTCAACGTCACTGTACAAGGGAGCCCTGAGATTGTACCAGGTTGCAAAGAAGGATTCTGGTGAGGCAAACTCCGGAGGAGCCCTGAAGGGGAGTTTCCCCCGTGACGCGCTTGAGGTTGCAGGAGTCCAGAAGGGCAATCTTCTGCGGTGCCAATCAAGGATGCCTCGAACCCTCAAGGGAATGGTGGGGCTCAGTGCTGCGACTCCTCCCCACCCCTTGCAGGGTGGTGGGAGGGTGTCGCCGCCCCTCGCCCTGGCCTCTCAACCCCTCAGACTCAGAGGCAGCTCACTTTCTTGGTCCCAGCGTGGCTGGTTTCCAGATCCTACATGCCCCCCGAGGAAGGCCGCAGGAGTAAGGGATCCCACTCCCCCCCCCCAGAGAGCCATAGCAGCACCAAAAGTGGCAGCTGCCTGTGCCTCCCCAGAGTAGGACACCCTATCCTGAGTCCCCGAGCCGTTGCCCACAAGGGATCCAAGGCCAACTGTGCCGCCTGGCGCCACGTCCCACAGGGCCCTCCAACTCTGAAGAGTCACAATGCCAGTCTGGATCCATCTCAGTCTTGTCCTCCTCCGAAGAGGAGATGGCCAAGAGAACCTCCAGACTAGCGACCCCGGGAGAGCCCCCTGGTGGTGGCGCCGATGATCATGACGCCGAGACCCAGGGCTGCGCTGCTCTGATCACCGGCACCGCAAATGACAACGGGATCCAGGACGGCACTGGCTGGTGCACCGAGGGTCCGCCAGTGCCTGGCCCAGCAGCCGTGGGTCGACTGCCGGGGCAGCGCCAACTCTGGGAGGAATCACGCTGCTCCTCTGGCACTGTGGAAGAGACCTCCTCCGCAACAAGGCTGGAACTGGAAGAGGCCCCCTCCTTGCCAAGCCACACAGTCCTGGGAGGGGACCCGAAGGAAGGGTTTAAAGTCCTGGCCTGGGAAGCCTGCAGGTGATGTCGTCCTCCAAAAGCCAGCGGAGCCCTGCCAACTTTAAACGCATGGATTTCTAAGATGCGATGGTCCATGGAGAAGCAGGTGTCGCAGTGGTCCATATCATGGTTGGGTCCCAGGCACCGAAGGCAAACATCATGCTGGTTTGAAACAGAGAAACGCCGGCTGCATGGGCACAGATGTATGGGGGCATGGCCCGCTTTTGATTTCTTTTTTGCCCCTGAACCGGACATGATGCGAAATAAACAGTAAACACAGTCAAAGATCCTGGTGCCGTCAAAATAAAAAGAACAGTCTTACCAGTCTTTAAACGGCATCAAGATACAATGAACCGGAAGGAGAAAGGTTCAAGACGCATGGCAGCCCAATGATGCAGCAGAAACTTCAAATCGGGTAGCCGGTGTAATAAACCTCAATGGTGGAGAACAGAATTGGGATGGAGGAGGAGTCTGGCGGTGCCTAACGGCCAACCCATGTCCCACGTAATATGTCTGCCACGTGGGTGGCGCTGACTCCTCCCTCCAAAAAGAAAAAAAAAAAAGCACTCCCACGGCGGGTGCATGCCTCTGGCTTACACCCAGCAGTAATGAACTGTAAAGACTGACAAGGGAAGATCTGCAAAGCACTTTGTAAAAACTTGAGGCACTGAGGATAGCCCAAAGGGCAGGACTGTGAAGTGGTAGTGTTGACCCAACGCCACAAATCTGAGGTATTTGTGGTGGTTTGGGTGTACAAGAACATGTTGATAGGCATCCTGCATGTCCAGGGAGGCTAGCCAATGGTTTTGATGAATCAGAGCTAAAAGTGTACCGAGTGATATCATCTTGCACTTTTCCTTGTAAAGGAATTTGTTTAACTTCCTGAGATCAAGAATAGGGCGCATGACGCCTGTTTTCTTTGGAACTAGGAAGTAATAGGGGCAGAAACCTGTGTTCCACTGATCCAGCAGGATTACCTCTACTGCCCCGTTGTTTAGAAGGCCTTGAATCTCGGAAACAAGAAGGTCTGACAGAGACAGACAGACAGCTTGGGCTGTCGTTTGGGTGGATGATGTGGAGGGGTTTCTGAAAAATTTAGAGAGTACCCCTTGCGTATTATTCTGAGTACCCACTTGTCTGATGTGACTGACTTCCACTGGTCGTGAAACAGAGTCAGATGTCCTCCTACTGCCGAGGAAGAGTTCCCCTCACACAGCTGAGGTGGGACTTGGACCAGGATCTCAGAGGGTGGCACTGGGCGCTTTGGGGCCCTATGTCTTCTGCTGCATTTTCTTTTGCAGCTGAGTCATTTGGTTTCTGTTAAAGCACCCTCTGCCGCTACCACGAAAGGACTGACGGTTATGAAACTGACACTGGTTCCCGCCCCTTTGAGGGGCTAAGGAGGGCGGTCTGGCCATTCTGATGGCCGTTCTAGTCTTCTGTGTGGCCTCTAGCACCTGTGCGATCTGAGGACCAAACAGGTACATACCATCAAAAGGCAAAGCCATAACTCTCTGTTGGGCATCACTTGTGAACCCCGAGGTGCACAACCAAGAGTGGCGATGGGTGCATATATTGGCTGCTGCTGCCCTGGAGGCAGTGTCAAATGCATCCATGGCAGCTTTGAGCTGTTGATTACTGGATTCAATGCCTCTAGTAATGGTTTGAAGAAGCTCTGTGCTAATTTCTGAATCTGGGAGAGCTTCTACCGTGGCCTTAAGTGAATGCCAGAGTGTATATTCGTATTGAGAGAAGTAGCCCTGGTAGCTAGCAATGCGCATGCCCAGGGTGGAAGCAGCAAAGACTCGCTTTCCCAAAGTGTCAATATTGTGAGATTCTTTGTTTATCGGACGTGTCGTAGATTCTTGCAGAAGAACGGCTTTGTCATTCTCTGCCAGGACAACTATGGCATCAGCAAAGGCTTGCGAAGGCAGACTGGGTCGATCCTTGGGAGAAGCATATTTCCTGTTTATGGATTTAGCTACAGAGGGATTAGGCACCAGATTACCCCACACCTTTTGCGAGTGTGTCTCAAAAGAGGGTTGCGGGGGGTGTCAATTCCACAGGAATGTCCGGAACGTGCAGATACTGCAGATGCAGCAACTTCCCAGGATCGACCTCTGAAGTCTGGAGAAAGAGAAAGTGGTATTCGCTTTTCTAAGCAAAGACTTAAAAGAAAGGTCCTCGACCAAAGGCTCTGCTGTAAGAGTAGGTTTATTCACTACCTGTAGGGAGGAATCGTCATCAAAGTCATCCTCCAATCAAAGATCAGGATCAGGCTCAACATCATCTACTAGTCCCAAAGGGACTGTACAGATAGGAAAAAGAGGAAGGAAGAGGAGGAGGAGCACTATGAATCGGAGTCGAAAACCTCGGTGCCGCAACAGGAGGTGGCACCAAAAACACAGGACGCAGCACCGAACATGGCACCAGCACTGCAGCTAGCGGTGCCGTGTCAGGGGTCCTCAACCCTCGACTCACAGAGGAAAGGCAAAGAAATTCAGCAGGATATAAAGGCACCGGTGTAGACTCCTACGCCACAGCCGTATGAGGGGGAAAAACACCAGAGCGCGTTATCGGCGGCACTAAAGAAGGCACCATGTGACTAGGAAGCCCCAACAGCCCTGCCCGCAGGTCTGAAACTGAAAGACCCGAAGGCCCCAGCGACGGACTTGCTGGCTTGGGCAGATGGGACAACCGCCAAACCCATTGCTCCATAAGAGCGGCCCAATGGTGAAACTGCTCACCGGAGGACCCCCCCAAGTGGGCGGGGAGGGACTCCAGAATAGAGGATGCCTGGCACCAGAAACAGAAACTAGAGGGGACCCTGGAAGGGATGGAGTCTGGCCCCTGCTGCTGGTAACCTACAACTGATGTGCAGACGTACTAGAAGGCGACCTTAAGCGGTGCCATTTCTTCTTCGACTGGGAGGCCGAAGAAAAACTCGAGGCTGAGTGGTGCCACGTCCTCGATGAGGATCTAGAATGGGACTGCTTCTTTTTGTGCTTTCGGGAAGACCACCCATCTCCCCGAGCACTGGACTGCCTGTAGTCAGACCCCCCCCCCCAAAAGAAGGCAGCGGACCAGACCCAGCCCTGCTGACAGAACAGCTTGAAGACTTCTTCTGACGAAAAAATGTAATATATTTTAATTAATATTTTAAATTGGAAAGAAATAATAAAACTAATCAAAACTGAAAGACTATAGCTGCTGTCATATAGATGTGAAGTTTTGACTCCCGCCGGGTGAGCGACGACGTCACTGAAGCGCACTCGGCAGGGAAAAAAGGAACTGAGGCGATTACAGAGTGGATGCCTAGGTAGCCTATACAGAGCAAGCCAAGCTCGCGTTGCCGCTTCCTTGTTGCTCTCCTGAAGATTTTTGGCTCCCACTGGGTCCTAGCGCCTCTGGCATGGTCCCATTAGTGTGAATGAGTAGTGGAGACTTTTTATTTTATTTATTTATTTATTTGTGTCTAGAATTATAAAGTAGCTTTGAGCCAAGGCTCTTTTACAAAGGTTCCACGTCATGCTGGTTACAGGGTAACAGACACTAAAACATAAAACAGTTACAGGTACATGGTTTTAGACAGTAACTTTGCTTGACAAAATCAGACTGAGCGATGAGTAACTCAAGAAACAATAGGAGGAAGAGGGCAAGAAGGGGGGAGAGAGCGGAGGGTAGGGGAAGGCATGGGTGTAGAGGGTCAGGGTGAGGCAGCCGAGGGGCCTTGTCAGGACAGACACAGGGCAAGTGCATTGGAAGTTGCATTGGACAGGTAAGTGCAAGAAGAGAGGGCAGAAACTTAACCTATAAGGTCAGAAGCAGCGTAGGGAATGAAGATGTTATGGGGTGCAAGCACAGGTGGAGGTGCCAGTTATGGAGTGGCAGAACTTTTTTTTGAACACTCCAAGCATTGCTGTGGATGAGGTGTTACTAGAGAGCTCATTCAGCCAACTTGGAGCCCTGTATGCAAACAACCTGTGGCCTTGGGACGTGCGTCAGCGGGGGATTTGAAGGATTTGGGGCTTAGAGCTCCTGGTGTTGCGGTTGGTGATTTTGGGTTTGAGGAGGGTGCTGACTCCTGGTGGTGCCTTTCCCATCATGATTTTCTTAGCAGTGATGCAGGTTTGGTATTTGATTCGGTTGTTCAGTTGCAGCCAGCCTATTTTGGAGTAGAGGTCGCAGGTGTGGGTAAGACGGTGGGAACCAGTAACGAGTCGGCAGGCTTGATTGAGGGAAGTCGAAACACGCCTGAGAGATGAGGTTGTGGCAGATCCATAGATAATGAGACTGTAGTCAGTGATGCTGATGATGGAGCTCTGGACAGCTATGGACAGAGCTTCTGGGGTTAGATGTTTCCTATGTCGGAATAGTGGGCCCATCCTGGTGTTGGCTACTTTTGCCATGTTATTGATGTGTGGGACATAGGAGAGATTACAGTCGAGGGTGAGGCCGAGGTATTTGAAAGTATGAACTTGTTCGAGGGTGATTCCTTGCTTGGTTTTAATGGAGAGCTGATATTGTCTGTGTTTGTTTTGGGAGCTGTAGAAGATCATGGTCTTTGTTTTTTTCTGGTTAAGTGTAAGTCTGTGTTTTGTGAACCAGTTTTCGACTGCAGAGAAGGCCAGTTGGAGGTTACCTTGTAGATGGACTGGATCATGGTGGGATGCCAGGATGACAGCATCATCCACATAGAGTAGGATCTATTCAGGGCAGGATTCTGGCAGTGAATTCAGAAAAAGGCTGAAAAGGAGGGGGCCCAAGATTGAGCCCTGTGGGACACCGGACCGGACTGGTCTTTGGTCTGAGAGTGTACCAGCAATTCATACTCTTTGGGAGCGGCTGTCTAAGCAGCTTTTGAACCAGTTCACAGAATTAGGTGAGAGCCCTGCTAGTCGAAGCTGGGCAAGTAGGAGATTGTGGTTGATGGTATCAAAGGCTTTAGTTAAGTCAATGAAGGTGGCCCCAGTAAGATGACTGTTATCGAGTGATGGATTGCACCAGTGAATTCAATTAGCACCGTGGAGGTGCTATGACCTTTTCTAAAGCCATGTTGCTCCTTGCACAGGATGTTGTGATTGTCTAGGAAGTCGGTGAGCTGGTCTGACACAATCCGTTCTAGGGCCTTGGAGAGTGGAGGTAGGATGGAAATTGGACGGTAATTCTCAGTAGCTGTTTTGTCACCACTTGGGAACTGGCTGAGGCTGAGGGAGAGGTTGAAAATCCTGGTCAGTGGTCAGAGTACTTCTTCAAGTGTGAGTGATAGCAGTCTGAGGTTGAGGGAGTCACTGCTGGCTCTGGAGTTGCAAATGGCTTTGGTAACATAGCTGCGGACTTGATGCATTTTTACTGCTTTAAAGTAGAAGGGAGGATGGCTGGAGGTGGCTGGGGGCGGGGCAAGGGGAACCACCTCATCGAAAAAACCCTGTGGGAGTACAGCACTGAGATCCGTGACGGTGTCATTGAATGTATCAGCAATGAGTTTCTGGTCAAGTGTAGTTTCACCATTTATGCTGAGTACTGACGGGGGTGATTTAGATTGCTTCCCGGTGACTTCTTTAATGTTATTCCAGAAGTCCCTACCATTGCCCCATGAGTTAGTGAGAGCATTATGGAAATAGGTGGTCTTCGTATCCCAGATATATTTGGTGCAGTCATTTCATGCACGTTTATAGTTAGCAATATCAACTTGTCTCCTGGTGTTTCTGGCAATCTCCCAAAGGTGGTCTCGAGCTTTTAGCTGTCTAGGTAGGTCTCCGTGAGCCAGGGGTTACATAGGCTTTGGCCTATGCTCTTGAAGGGTGCAAATATGTTGCATGCTTGGTTGAAGATCCTGATGAAGTGTTTCGAAAAGCGGTGTTCACATTGGTTGCAGTGAGAATTGGGGACCAATCCTGTTGATGAAGGAAGGTTCTGAGATGAGGCAGCTTGCCTCTAGGTAAAACCTGGCTAGTAATGGTTTTGGGGGGTGGCTTGATGAATTTACTGGACCAGTAGCAGATAATGGCGGAGTGGTCACTAAGTGTGTCAGGGAGGACAGTGGTGTTTGTGATCCTGGCAGGATGGCTTGTTATGATCCAATCCAGAAGGGTGCTGGTACCAGTTTTATAGTTTGTCCTGGTTGGGGAGCTAACCATCTGAGAAAGGTTTGCTGCTGCTATCAAGTCCCTGTATGCCCCTGCCTCTGCAGCAGGCCAGATAATATTAAAGTCACCAAGGAGGATGGTTTCTGAATCAGGTGAGAGAGATTTGGTATACTCCAGGACTGCGATAAGCCCATTACCTTGCTCTCTCGGTGGAATGTAGACTATGACAACTGTGATGGCTTTATTGTGTGTACCAAGAAGGATCTTGACAGGAAGAATCTGTGCAGTGGTGGTTTGGGGGGTTAAGTTGAGGAGGTGCACCTGGATCATGTCCTTAAGGTACAGGGCGCAGCCACCACCTCTTTTTGATGTTCGATCAAGCCGGTAGACATTATACCCAGGGAGGGTGATAGCATGGTCGGGAACTGAATGTGAGAGCCAAGTTTCTATGACTGCTAGTATGTCTGAGTTATGCTGGCAGGCAAAAGTCTGAAGGGCGTCAATTTTGTGAAGAAGACTGCATATGTTAAGTGAGATAATTGAGAGGGATCCTGGTTGATTGGTCTGAGTTGTTCTTATTGTAGGGGCTGGTCCGGGATTGGGATGAATGTTTCCCGACAATAGCAGGAGAAGAAGTATACATTTTAGTGTACTGGTGTGAGATACCCATGACTGGCACCTATTTTTTGGACCAGGGAACTCCGAGATTCACCAGGGCAAGTAAACGGGTGGAGCCGTGGGCAAAGCGTGGCAGTAGTAGCGGTGGACAGAGGAAGTACCCAACAGCCATTTGGGGGAGAGGGCCATTTCGTAGTGATTGGAGATGCCCAAGGTGGGTACATGAGATCGAGAGGGAGGGTACCATGGAGGGGGTGAGACAGCGTGAGTTGGTAGATGTTCGGGACAGTAGGGAAACATAAGCGGGGGGGATGAGGGCAAATAAGGTGAGGAGAAAGGGGGACAGAGTACCAGTGTCATACATGATTCAATGTGAATGGGGAGGGGGAGTGGGCACAGGGTGCTGGGTAGGTGGGAGGCAGCTAGTGAAAGTGGCAGGAGGTAGGCAATGAGGTGGAGGCTCGGGGGGGCAGGGGGAACTAGGTAAGCAGGTGGCAGAGGGTGAGGCAGTGAGGAGACAAGGGCAGTAGCAAAAGAGTAGCAGAGAGGTAGTGGGGGGGCATTAAAGAGTGAAACAAGACAGGGAGATAGGAGGTAGTAGCTCTAGAATAGAGTTCAGGAGTGAAAGGGTGCATGGGAGCTACAGAATGCCAAAGGGGGAGGTTGGCCAGTCACGGAGTGAAGGAGTGACTGGCACTAGGAGATATAAGGAGGGTGTCAGGCACAGAAAGGAGGCAGGGGCAGTGAGAGGATTGAGTTGATTAGCAGAGGGGGAGGAGGAGCAGGGAGGCGAGAGAGTGGGCAGTAAAGAGAGGAGGTACAGGAGAGAGAGTATCCAATAGAAAACAAAAGGGCGGTTCCCAAGGCAGAAGTGGGCAGAGCTAAGGCCTATTTAATTAAGGTGGGGGGTGGGCAAAAATTTTCTTCTGAAACCCACTGAAGTCTATGGGCGCAGAGCCCAGCAAAACAGTTTGAATCAGTCAAGATTGCAGGGCCAATCAGTGGCCGCGTGGAGCACAACAGTCCAACAGGAGATGGAAGCAACAGGCAGCGGCCAATGGGAGCCTTTCAGCACTTTCCAGTTCGGCCTGGGAGCTTACCAGCAAGAGGAGGGTTCCTTGGCCGTGAGCACTGGTGGTGTGGACGGCTGGCCCAGGTAGCCAGAGATCAGCCAGAGGAGGGTTCCTTGGCAGTGATCAGTGGTGGTGTGGACGGCTGGCCCAGGTAGCCCCGGCCGCTCAGATGTTTCCCCGATCAGGGGCTGAGAGATCCAGGAAGATCACACAGTTCTGCTGCTTGCAGAGGTGACATTTAAAACAGGTCCATACCAGAAGTGACATCATCAGTACTTCTGGTTTGTTGATTCCACTTCCCAGAGTTTGAAAGTTTAAAATAGTACTTTGTGGTCATATGTCTACCTTTAAAAAAGGCAGAATAGGGCCCCAAGAAGAACTCTAATGGTCTCCTTGCTATAAAAAGTATACAGCAGCAGCCCCACGATACCTTTGGGGTCACGGGTCACCTGATCTGTTTACTCAGCTCTCAGCTGCTATTTTCTAAGACTCCCATACCAGCACTGTTAAAGAACTAGCCTCAGCTTACTAGAAAGGTTTCAACAAGTAAAATAATATACACACAGGTCAGCAACTCACAGACATGATGTTTATAACAGGACTGGACTGGATGTGATGTCACCAGTACTTCCGGTTTGGTGAGTCCCAGAGTTCAAATGTTTAAAATAGTGCTTTGTGGTCATAGGTTTACCTTTAAAAAGGCAGACTAGGGCCCCAAGAAGAGCTCAAATGGTCTCCTTACTATAAAAGTATATAGCAGCAGCCCAACGATATCCGTGGGGTCAAGGGTCGCCTGGCATGTTTACTCAGCTCTCAGCTGCGATTTTAAAGAACTAGCCCTAGCTTGCTAGCAAGGCTTCAGCAAGTACAATAATACACACACAGCTCTGACACTCCCAGAGACAACGTTTAATAGGGGTCTGCACCGAAAGTGATGTCACCAGTACTTCTGGTTTGGCGATTCCACTTCCCAGAGTTCAAAAGTTTAAAATAGTGTTTTGTGGTCATATGTCTACCTTCAAAAAGGCTGAATAGTGCCCCAAGAAGAGCTCAGTCTCCTCGCTATAAAAAGTATATAGCAGCAGCCCCACGATACCTGTGGGGTCAAGGTCCCCTGACCTGTTTACTCAGCTCTCAGCTATGATTTTATAAGACTCCAACGCTAGCACTGCTAAAGAACTAGCCCTAGCTTGCTAACAAGGCTTCAGCATATAAAATAATACACACACAGCTAATCCTACCCTATGAATCCTATGAAAAACTAAACCACTAACTGATATTTCAAACAGAGAAATTTAGAAGAAAAAATACCTTTTGTGTCTCGGTTTCCAGGAAAAAAGAACCAGGACGAAAAGCGGCAAGAAAAGCAGTTATACAATAAAAGGCTGTTTAAGTTTTTTTTTTTTTTTTGCTTTTAAAGTGGTTTCCAAGGCAAGAAAACTATGAGTCAAAGAGCTATCTGCAGTTCCAGGAAACTGCTCTGAAACCAGAGAATAGTGGTAAAAATTTAGAAAAAAAAAGAAGGAAAAGGCTGACGCAGAGATTCGAAAACTAACATAAAATAATGCAAAGTAAATAAAATTGCAAAAGATAACCGCAGTCCGATGTACAAAGAGAGCTCTTCGGGGTGACTTCTTCCTCAGGCGGAGAAATAAATCTGATGTTACTTTGGCAGAGTGGAGTGTGACCACACAGCAAAGATTTGAATTTCCTTTCAATTCTACTTCCTGGGGCAGCTCAAACCAGCAAGCTGATTTGCAGTAGTTAAACACAGTGAGGGATTCCTGGGGTTTAAAAGCCAGTCAGTCAGCTGTAACGGTTGTTTCACTACTGGTATTCCTTCTACAGTAACACTTGTGCAGTCAACTGACCCAACAGTGAAGTCCTTGGAAAGCATATTAGCTAGCACTTCAGCTCCTCCCCTCAGTCTCACGCTCTCACCCCTCTATGTCTCAGATCTTGGGCACCCATCATTTCTCACTGATCAGGATGCCCCTGCCAGTGGCAGCAGAAGCAGCCATAGACTGGTAACATGGGTACAGATGCCCGCAAGTGGGTGTGAGACCAAAACATGGCTACATTCAATACACAAAACTATTAATCATGCACTGTTCGGCTTTGCTGCAGGATGGCTTTGGTTTTGCATGGACGACGAACAACTAAGAAGTGGTACACCTAAACTCCTCCATTTTCTGATGATAAAACAGAAGAGAAAGCCTGATGTCCCGCTGATGTACTTGTCCTCAGCAGGGCTAGCATAAGGAACAGCAGGGCTGGTATAAGGCCCAGGAAAACACACCTGCAACTTCAAGGCCTAGTTTAAAATGGAAAGAACAGTTATGTAAGAACTCACCGTAACAGTAGATCTTCAAGGAAATCTTGTTCTTCAGGTCACACCTTAAGGACCTGTGCCGCCAGACACTAGGACCACGCAAAAACTTTTCTCAAACAGTCTGCCAGTGAACGCCCATGCTGAAGTCCAACGCAATGTTCTATTGTTCATAGGTGTGGGTGGCCCTATTCCCTCCTCAGTTCCCCACTAGAGACCATACACACCAGGCCTCCTTCTAGGGCACTACAAAGGGAGATGGAGTGCCCAGCTATTTAAAAAAGCTGGAGCAATGGGTATACCATCCTGGAGAAGGAGATAGAAGGGAGAAAGCCCTGAAACAAAATGGGGATGGAGGGCGGGACAGCACGACCTGATGAAAGATTCCCTCAAAGATCTCATCATCGTTTATTTTATTGGATGGCAGATTGAGAGATTCTCTCCTTTACAATTGCGTCCAAACATAAATACAAAATACATTAACAAAATTATATATACCCCCAATCACAGTTAAAAACCGTCAATAAAACCAGCATCGTCATGTAGATTAAATGTGGTCAGCCATCCAAAGCAGTTACAGTGTTTATAAGTTAAACTAGCAAGAAAAGCCCTAAAACGTGCAATTGTTAACAGTACTTCTATATCTAATTTCTTTTGAATCGGGTCCCAGGTACGTGGCACTATAACAGCTAATGTCATTTCTCCATGCTTTGATCTATATCTTGGTATACGAAAAGACTGATAAGTTGTAGATCTTAAACTGTATTTAGTAGCTGTTTTAGGCTGAGATATTTGAGCAAGAATAAAGACATTTTTATAAACTTGAAAACAAAAATTCCAGTGCAGCTCTCTATGTTCAGTTAAAGAGGGCCATCCTACGCTAATGTAGAGTATACATCAATGGGTTTTGTAAGGTAAACCTGTAATTTACTGTTATGGTATGTTTTTACATAACTGTTCTACCTTCATCGGGGATATCTCTTTCATTGTGTCACACTTTAAGAATGGGTCGCAGTACACACAGCGAGACAGTCTGGCTGGCAGGAGACCACAGACCTAGGGAAAAAAGCCCTGAAGCACAGCTAGGCCAAATCCTGCTTCTTGAGGCAATGTCCAGACTGCAGTGCTTTGTGAAAGTGTGGACAGTACTACAAGTGGCAACAGCACAGGTCTCTGCAGCTGACACATTCCTGATGCAGGCAATGGAAGTAGCCATGCCTCTGGTTGAATGGCCATGGACAACTCCAGGAAGTTCCTTACCATACTTCCTGTAACAAAAAGTAATACAGTGGGCCAACCACTTGGACAAACTGTTTAGAAACTGGAACACCCTTTTTCCCAGGGGCAAAAGAAACAAACAAAGAGAGGCAGGAACGAGGAGATATGATTGAACCTTAAAAGTACCTTAAGGACTTGAACAAAGTGCAGGTGGGTGACATTTTTTAGGTGGGTGACATCTTTCAGTAAAGGAGTTGTACATGGATGAGGAGGCACGATAAGAGGTTAGAAGGGGCAGGATAAAGGGGAATGTGAGGAAGTTTTTCTTCACGGAAAGGGTGGTGGATGCATGGAATAACCTACCCCAGGAAGCACTGTAAGCTAGCACAGTGGGGGGGATTCAGGCATGCATGAGACAGGCATAGGGGACCCCCATAGGGGAAACAGTGGCAAAAGCCAAAGACCAAGTAGGGTCAGCTGCCACTAACGCAGGCAAGGAATACGGGTACAGGCAGACTAGATGTGCCTGGCAGTCCTTATCTGCCGTCAATTGCGATGTTACTATGTAACTGCGAGGACTTCCTGCAGTCCTTTGTGTGATGTGAATAGCACCTGAGCATTCTATGTACATCTGAAGTATGGAGCAATGCTTCCCCCAGGATTGGCATGCTCAGGATAATAGACTGGCAGGTGGATGGTTTGATTTAAAGTAAACTCAGACACCACTTTTCGTAAAAACTTAGGGTTAGTACACAAAGTCACCCTACCTTTGTGGAAAATCAAGTAAGGAGGCTGACACATGAGAGCCTGCAACTTTAAAATCCTTCAAGCAGAAGTAACAGCAACTAAAAATAATGCTTTCCACAACAGAAAGCATACCTCACAACGCGACTGGCTCAAGGGAGCCAAAGTAAGTTTCTGTAAAACAAAATTCAAGTCCCTGGCCAGGACTGGATTGTGGATGGGAGGCTTCAAATGCAGGAAGCCACTCAAAAATGTACAGGAGTTGGGCTACTGTACAGCTCTCAATGGGCAAATGGAAGGCTGATATGACAGACAAGTGTACCTTAAGATTAGAATTGCAGACCTGCATCTCTCAAGGATAGCAGATACTCCAGAATCTGATTCACTTGACAAGTAAAGGGATCCAGATGGTAGAAAGTAGCCTTTATGGCAAAACGCTTCCACTTCATTGAATAGGTGACCTTGGTGGAGGGTTTCCTGGCCACCACCATGACATCTGCCACTTTGGGGGATACCCCAAATCTCGCAATGGCTATGACCTCAGCAGCCATGCATGGAGATGGAGCGACTTAAGATCCAGATGGACCAGGGCTCCTCCATCCAGTGACAGCAGGCCTTTGCACAAGGGCAGGGGGGCAGTAGGCTCCACTGCTAATTATTGCAGTAATGGAAAGCATATCCTGCGAGGCCAGATGGGTGCCACGAGAATTAGAGTGGCTCCTTCCATTTGTAACTTGATTAGCATCCTCTGAATCATAGGAAAGGGAGGAAAAGCATAGAGGAACCTCCCTGTCCAAGAGAGGGACAATGTGTCTAGCCAGAAAACTCCAGGTCCTGGATCGAGTGAGCAGAAAATACAGGTTACTCACCTGTAACAGGAGTTCTAGGAATGGTATATGTTGTTCATCCACACTATCTGGCAGGTTCCTTGCCGCTTTAAATCTTGCCGGAAGGTCTTCAAGCTGGCTCTACCCCATGATGCCAGATCTAGCCCGCCAGGTTGTGCGTCGAAGCCGAGGTTATGGTGTATGTAGATGAAAACATATACCATTCCTAAAACTCCTGTTACAGGCGAGTAAATACAGGTTACTCACCTGTAACAGGAGTTCTAGGAATGGTATATGTTGTTCATCCACACTGTCTGGCAGGTTCCTTGCCGCTTTAAATCTTGCCGGAAGGTCTTCAGCTGTCCTCCCACCCACCCGGTGGTAAAACTCTCAGCTCCGCCCATGACGCCAGATCTAGCCCGCGGAAGCCGGGTTGTGCGCCGGGCCGGGAGGTCGGGGTCGGGTGGATGAACATATACCATTCCTAGAACTCCTCTTACAGGTGAGTGACCTGTATTTCTAGGGGCATAGATAAGTTGTTCATCCACACTGTCTGGCAGACTCCTAGCAGTTCTCTGGGAGGAGGGAGGCAAGGCGCACACCCCTTACTTAGGGAACAAAGACTGGAGAACCGAGGCATGCCCCAGTGGGAGAACAGATCTTGTACTACCTCCGGCAGGAGAGACCACTCGTGGGATGCAGTCCCTATCCGGCTTAGGGCATCGGCCAGAATGTTGGAGGCTCCTGCCACATGGATGGCAAGGAGATCCGCCTCCAGGCTGCGCACGAGGGACCAAATGCAGAGAGCTTCCCTGCACAGAGGCATGAAGCATGTCCCACCCTGGCGGTTTAGGTAGTACATGGTCGTGGTATTGTCAGTCTGGACCTGAACCACTTGACCCCATACAAACAGAGCAAAGGCGGTGAGGGCTAGATGAACCGCTGCTCGAAGCTCCAGCAGGTTGATGTGGCATCGGGACTCCCGAGGGGACCAGAGGCCGTACGTTCTGTGCTCCCCCAGATGGGCACCCCAACCCATCAGAGAGGCATTGGTCGATAAAGAGACCGTTGGCTCGGGGTGGACAAACGGGATGCCCTCCTGCAGATGAGCTGGAACAGTCCACCACTGGAGAGTGTTCCACATCTCCTAGGTCACTGTCACTAGCAGATCCAAAGGATCGGAGCACTGTGACCATTGGCTGGCCAGTCCCTATTGTAGGGCACGCATGTACCAATGGGCCCAACGGACCACGCTGGTGCAGGCCGCCATGAGGCCCAGGAGACACAGGAAGTCCCGGACAGGGCACAATTGCCCAAACTGAAATGATTGGGCAAAGGAGGAAAGAACCTTGGCCCTGTCTGCCGGGAGCCGTGCTCTGGCTCACAGAGAGTTGAGCTCTGCCCCGATGAATTGTATCACCTGCTTTGGCATAAGTTCCGACTTGGCCTCGTTGATAAGGAGGCCAACTTGAGAGCAAACCTGGAGGGCCAGATCCCTGGACCGCTCCACCTCCATTCTGGAGAAGGCTGCAATCAGCCAGTCGTCCAGGTAGGGGTACACCCGGAGCCTTTGGCACCACAGGAATGCTGTCACCACTGCCATGCATTTGGTGAAGACCCTGGGAGCTAGAGAAAGGCTGAAGGGTATGGCCCAGAACTCGTATAGGGACCCCTCTGCCCTGAAGCGGAGGAATCTCTGGTGGGACGGACGGATTGGGACGTGAAAGAACGCGTCCTGGAGGTCCAGAGAACAGAACCACACCTCTTGTTCCAAGGATGGAATGATCTGAGCCAGAGTGACCATCCTGAAGGTTCAAGACCTTAGGAACCTGTTCAGGTTGTGCAGGTCTAGAATGGGGCACCAGCTCCCCGTCCGTTTCGGGACCAGAAAGTACCTGGACACAAACCCCGGGTCTGGTGGAGGATCCACCACCTTCCTGATCACCTCCTTTTCGAGGAGCAGGGCAATGTAGGCTGCGGACCCCGTAGCCCACCGCGGGGCGACGGCTCAGAAGGGTGGGGCCTTCTTGAACTCCAGAGGCAGGCCCTTTCCTACCACCTCCAACACCCAGCTGTCCATGGTGATAGCAGATCAGGCAGAAAGGAAGTGGCGGAGCAGTCCCCCCATGGGGGGAACCCAGGGGGGAGCAACGAGGCTGGGGGCGACACCCCTCAACCCGTCACTGGGCAGGCTTGGAGGAAGGACCGGCCGAGGGTCCTCCTGGGCCTTTTCCTCCTTGCTTCCTGTTAGAGAAAGCCGCAGGCTTGGCTTTGGGGTGCCAAGCGTGAGCCTGCTGGCCCAGATGCCGGTGTTGCTGGGCCGGACATGCCGCAGGAGCAGAAGGGCGAAAGGACTTATGTTGCTGATGACGGCCCTTGTCCTTCTGGGCGGAGGTGACCGAGTCCAGGGTAGCATTGGACTTTTCGATCCTCTGGAGGTGGCCTTCCAATCCAGGGCCGAACAGGTCAGTCCCCAAGAAGGGGACGTCCGCCAATTTGTGCTGGGTATCCGCCGTGAAGGTGGATATCCTTAGCCAGGCTCCGCGGCGCATGGCCACTGCGGACGCTACTGATCGGGCATAGGAGTCTCCAATGTCTAGAGCCATTTGGAGCTGCTGTTTCACCACTGCCCTTCCCTGATCCCGCACCTGCTTGACCGTAGTCTGCAGGTCAGCCGGGAGATGAGGGATCACCTCATCCAGGGAGCCCATCAGGGCATGGGAGAAGTGTGCCATCAGCACGGCTGAGCTGGCCTGACAGAGGCCGAGGGAGGATGCAGCGTACACCTTGTGCCTGGCATAGTCCAGCTTTTTGGACTCCTTGTTGGGGGGCTTATCCACATCCCTAGTGTTCCCGAAGTGCCGGAAAACGCTATCGGTGACGAACCCCTCTGCAGAGGGGTGCTCTGAAAACCGGACAAAGAGCCGGTAGGGACCGCATACTTCCTGACCATCCTGGCCAAAGGCACAGGACAGGAATCCGGCCGCTGCCAAAGCTCCAAGGCTGGGCCAAAAATGGCTTCAGCCACTGGAAAGGCCTCCATGGGAGAATCCCCTTGGTCCAGTATCTCCGTGAGGGGATACTTGGCCTGCTTGGATATGGGCTTGAGCTGCATCCCGGTGGACTCCGAGATGAGCCGAAGCAGACCCATGAACGACGATGGGCTCTCGTCCATCGACTGCCCCCCAGAGGACTCCAGGTCAAGGGGCCTGGAAAACGGGGAGGAGTCGTCGTCAGACTCCGAGGAGTCTGCAAAGAGCTGCCTGGGGCCTAAGCCACCCTCCACCTGCCGAGGACAGTCGGGAGTGAGGGTGACCGACAACCGGTACGGCAGACCCTGACCCGACCGAGGGTCCTTGGTCGGCGCCCCCGATTTTGGTTGTGGAGGCGGAGGTTCCACCACAATCGGTGGGGCAGCTGGTTTCGGCTGAACAACCGGCCCAGGCTTGGGCACCTCAACTACCGCGAGGGGTTGTTTCGGCCTTTCGGGTGACAGACACTTAATGGCCGGGGAAGGCGATTGCATCAGCTTGTTCCCAAACAAAAGGAGCTGCTGCCACAGTAAGTCCTCGTAGCGTCGACACAATTTGCGCCAAGCCTCTTCTGAGGAGGAAGACGAGGACCAGCGCGCCTGCCGCCACCTCAGTGCCGGGATCAGCTGGACCGAGACGAGGTCCGAGACCGAGATCCTCTGTGTTTCCGAGGGTGGGTCTGGGAGGGAGTGGAGGACACCCGCTCCTCCCTCGGCTTGGGAACCTTGACCGGGGACTCCGGCACAGGACGCGCAGACAAGTCCTTGGTTTCCACTGGGGGGGAACCGGTGATGAAGGGTTGTCGGCTTCACCAGTCGACAGCCCATCCGACGGGTCGAGAAAAATCTCGACTGCGTTGACGGGTGTCTCGGCCGGCTGATCTGACAGGGACACTGTGAAGCCAGCAGCCTTAGCCACAACCTCGACCGAAGTCGAGTGTCGACTGTCCGGGGAAGGGGACCTCTCCCGCTCCCAAAAATGTCGACGGTGGGACTTACCCTTCGAGTCCTTCTTTCTTGATGGAGAAGAGTGTCCCGATGGCCCCTCTCCCTTCATGGAAAGGGATTGGCAAAGCTCCTTAAAAGAAGCTGTGTAGGAGGATCCCAGAGAGAGCGGGATAAATGCCGCGACCGAGGAAGATGAAGATGCGGCGTGGGCTGCCTCCTCCTCGAGGGCGATCATCTGCTCGAGTTGCTCAGTCGAGCCAGCCGCCGCCGTGGACACCATCCAATGGGCCTCCTTAGACTTCACCGGCGGATAACGCTTCTCGGGGTGCCCAAGTTGTAACCGGGCAGTGCAGTCTTCAAGGACGTTGGCCGAGAAAGATCTACACAACCTCGAGGCCGCGGTCAGGATCAAGGCCGAGGTAGACGACGTGAGTGCGGGTCAGTTCTGACATCTTTTGCCCTGATGGGCACCGCACGAAAATCGAGTCGATTTGTCCATCGCAGTCATAAGAGAAGAATTTGACCAAGTCTTGAGAATTTTAAATTATATTCGGTGAACCAAGAGTTAGGATCCAGTCTATACGCAGAGTGTTGAGGAGGGAACCTGAGCTTCCAAGCGGTAAGGAAGATCTGGCGTCATGGGGCGGAGCTGAGAGTTTTACCACCCGGGTGGGTGGGAGGAGCCAGCTTTAAGACCTTTTCGCAAGATTTAAAGCGGCAAGGAACCTGCCAGACAGTACGGATGAACAACATATCCATGTCCCTAGAAAGTGGCAGTTTTGTGTTGAGTGGGGATGCAAAAAGGTCCAACTCTGGACGACCCCACCTGTCGAACAGGTCTCCTACTACTGAGGTCAGTAGCTCCTACTCGTGAATTCTGGCCTGTGACCTGCTTAGCCTGTCTGCCAGGACATTTTGGACACCTGGAACATGGACGGCTGACAGTTCTAGACCATGTTCTACACCTCAGTACCAAACTCTCATTGCATCCCGGCACAGGGGGTAAGAATGAGTCCCCCCCTTGCTTGTTTATGCAGTACACTACACTGAGATTGTCCAACTGCACCAACAGAGGTCATGGGGACAGATAGTTCTGGAATGCTTATAAGACATACAGAATTGCCCTCTTCTCTAAAATGATTACGTGTAGAGAAGTCTCCACCTTGGTCCACATTCAATGGGTCTGATGAGAGCACAGGTGTGCCCCCCAGCCCTGCCATGGGGCATCTGTGGTGAGGATCTGCCGAGGAGAGGGAATGAGGAATGGAACCCCTTTAAGCAAATTACTGGGGCCCATACACCACTGGAGCATCCTGTGAACAGGGGAAGAAACTAGAACCCTCTGTTACAGATAGTCAGTGCGCTGATCCCACTAAACCCTCAGAGCCCGCTGGGGGATCCTCATATGCAGCCTTACCAGGAGTACTGTGGCAATGGCAGCTGCCATCAGGCCCAACAGCCTCAGGAATGTTCTGGCTGTGACAAGCCTGTTCTGAGAAACAAGCTGGGCCTGAGCTATGAAGCATTCCACCCTGTCCTGGGGCAGGAAGGCTAAGCCTTGGGCCGTGTCCAGAACTGCCCCTATTGCAGATGCCAAGGGGTTAGGATGGACTTGGGCACACTGACAGTGATCCCTAGGACTCTGAACAACTGTCTGGTATGTGTTAGGGTCCAAACCAGCTGCTCCTTGCACTGGGCTTTGAGCAACCAGTCGTTTAGGTAGGGGAAAACATACAATCCCTCTCTTCATGAGGACTGCTACCACCACCACTAAGCATTTGGTAAATACCTGTGGCACAGATGTCAAGCCAAAGGGCAACACCCTGAACTGGTAGTACTCCCCTTGGAACAGGAACCTGAGGTACCTCTTTTGAGGGGTGCAAACCCTGATATGCAGGTAAGCGTCCTGCATGTCCAGGGAGCAGATCCCATTACCTTGTCTCAGTAGGGGCAGCAGACCTTGTAAAGTGACCATTCGGAACTTCTTGTATTGAATGTAGAAGTTCAGGTCTCTCAGATCCAGAAAGGAACACAGCTCCCCTGTAGATTTGGGAACAAGGAAGAAATGGGAATAGAATCCAGTGTTGTTTTGATGCCAAGGCACGTGTCCTATGGCACTCTGCAGCAGCGTGCGTACATCTTCAAGCAGCACCAGTATGTGACTTGGAGGGTAAGCTGTGGGAATAGGAAGAAGATTTGGAAGCGGTTCCAGAAATTCTAGAGCACGTCCCCATTCTGTTAGTTGCAGGATCCAGGCGTCTGTAGTGAGGTGCCTCCACTGCTTTAGGTGGAGTGAAAAATGACCCCTGCCTCCTGACTGGACCCAGGGTGTGGGGGGGCAGTGTCGGGGTAGGAGGCATGCTGAAGCAGAGCTGGTGGCTGGGCCAGCTGAACCACCCCTGGGCCTCTTGGGGTGGGCACCTGAGGCGGAGGGAGGGGCAGGCAAAGCCAACCCTGCTTTACATTTGTCCTGGGGTCTGGTCCCTGTCCCAGATCTGTGGGAAGCCTTACAAAGGAAGGACTGCCATCCACCCTTGGCTTGGGTGTGGTAGAGGGAGTGGACCATCTTCAAAGCCCTCCCTGAGGCCTGCAGGTGACTGATGACATCCTGCACATCTTCCCCAAAGAGCTCTGAAAGGAGCATTAAGGATGGATTGCTTACAGTCAGCAGCAAAGCCTGACACCCTGAGCCAAGAGTGCCTTATAAAGCAAATGGCAGTGGCAGCCGTGCTGGCTGATTTATCTGACACATCACAGTTAGACCTCTGGAGTTGTTTGCCCATATCGGGCACAGTTTGAAGGGCTCTGAACAGTTCCTGCCTCTGGGTACCCTCAGGGAGGGCCTGAGCTGCTGTTTTGGCCTTTTTCCAGAGGGTATTCTGGAACTTGATCATATGGGCCATGTAACTGGTTATCCTAAGGCCCAGAGTGGCTGAGGCAAAGGCTCTCTTACCCCAGAGGTCCACTTTCCTCTATTCCCTATTTAGGAGGAGAGAACTGAGGTGCCTAGGTGCCCTATAATGGGTCACCTTTATCACCACTGAATCAGTATCAGGTTGAGCCACCAAGATGGGCTTTCCAGAGGAGGCCTGGTAGAGCTTGTCTGCCTTCCTGGGCATGACAGACATCATGTTTGGCCTATGCCAGGCCACCATAGTGGCATCCTCCAGTGCAGCCATCAGAGGGGATCTAGTCCTCGGTGTTGATGCTGGTAGTTCTAGATACTCCAGCAGGTTCCTCCTAGTATGATCCTCCTCCTCAGCCTCAAACCCCATAGCAGCTTGGAGCTGCTTCATCATAGAGAAAAATGATGGGTCCTCAGGAGGGGACCTAGCGGTATGCACTGTGGCGTCCTCACTCACGGAGGAGACTGTGGATACAGATCTGTCAGAGTGGGTGTCCGTAGTCCATATCCTTCTTCTCCTCAATCAGCTGGAAGGAGGTCAGCGTGAAACTCCTGCTCCACATCAATCGGCTTCGAATGGGGCGAGGGTGTCAATGTCCAGGGAAAAACAGGATGAGATGGCTGGACCAGTGTCATCGCAGGGGCCGACCTAGTCGGCATTGTCACCCCGAAGCCCAGATAAGGGAGCAGGTATTGAGTGATGGCCATGAAAGAGGAAAGCACCGTATGGACATTGATGGGGGCTAGCAGCAATGGGGTGCCAGAAGGCATCAAGGGGGGTGACTGGAGCCCCGATGTCAAGATACATAGATACACAGATGTTGACAGCAGATAAGGGCCTACGGCCCAACTAGTCTGCCCATTTGTGCACATACTTTGCTTCTTCAAGCTTTTCTAGAACTGGTTGCGCCCCCCCCCCCCCAACTACCAGGATCCCCTGGATGCCTATTCCATGCATTCTTAAATCCTGTAATTGATTCAGCCCCCACTGCCTCCTCTGGTAGGGCGTTCCATTTGTCCACCACCCTCTCCATGAAGAAATACTTCCTCATGTTCCCTCTGAATCTCCTTCCCCTTCAGCTTCATTCCATGTCCCCTAGGTCCTGGAACCCCTTTTGCGATGAAAAATTGTGTTTTCCTGCCCCCTGTTAATCCCTGTTCGGTACTTATATGTCTCAATCATGTCCCCTCTCCTCCAGGAAGTACATATTCAAGTCTTTGAGCCTGTCCTCGTAGGTCTTGTGATGTAATCCTTGCATCATCTTGGTTGCTTTCCTCTGAACTGCTTCTACCCTGTCTATGTCTTTACGTAGGTAAGGCCTCCAGAACTGGACACCGTACTCAAGGTGTGGCCTCACTGATATTCTGTATAGTGGAATTATGACCCTCTTTTTCCTGCTGGTGATACCCCTGCCTATGCATCCAAGCATCCTGCTTGCGTTACCTGCCGCCTTGTCGCACTGACTCCGTACCTTGAGGTCATCAGAGATAATGACCCCCAGGACTCTTTCCTACTTGGAGCATTCTTAATCCCCCCTGATATGTTGTTCTAGGGTTTTTGTGCCCCATGTGCATTATTTTGCATTTCTTTGCATTAAATCTCCACTGCCAAATCCTTGACCAGTCCTCAAGTTTCTGCAGATCTCTCCTCATTATATCGACACCCTCAGGTGTATCCACCCTATTAGAGAACTTTGAGTCATTAGCGAACAGGCATATTCTCCCTTCTAGGTGTTCTTTAATGTCACTGATGAAGATGTTGAAGGAGATCGGACCCAGCACTGATCCCTGTGGCACTCCACTGGTCACCCTTCCCTCTGTGGAGTGACAGCCATTAACCACCACCCCCTGTGTCCTGCAATCCAGCCAATTTCCCACTCACCGCACCACTGTCCTTCCCACTCCCATGTTCCCCAGTTTGTTTAACAGCCTTCTATGCGGTACAGTGTCAAAGGCCTTGCTGAAGTACAGGTAGGCCATGTCTACTGCCCCCCCCGATCCACCTCCCTTGTTGCCCAGTCAAACAATTTAATGAGGTTAGTCTGGCACGACCTCCCCACTGTAAAACCATGCTGCCTTTGGTCCTGAAGACCGTTTGTCACCAGGTGTTCCACTATTCTTTCCTTCAGTAGTGTTTCCATGATCTTCCCCACTATTGAGGTCAGGCTGCCTAGTCTGTAGTTTTCCGCTTTCTCTCTGTTCCGGCTTTGGTATAGACGGACTACATCAGCCGTTCTCCAGTCTTTGGGTACCTCTCCTGTTTTCAGTGGCTGGCTAAACAGGGTTGCTAGAGGTTCAGCCACCACCTCTCTTAGCTCTCTCAGCGCCCAGGGGTGAACCCCCATCTGGCCCCATAGCTTTACTTGATTCTTTATCTTTCCAGTGCCTTTAGGACCCTTTCCCGTAGAAATGCACTTGTATTCATTTCCTCACTAATCCTCCCGTTACTACTCCCTTCTGGCCCATTTCCCACCCCCTCCGCTGTAAAGACTGAGCAGAAATATCTGTTCAGTATGTCTGCTTTATTATCATCATCCTCCACTACTCCCACCCTCCTCTTTCAGCCTCACTAAACCCCCGCCTTCCTTTATGGCTGTGGCGGAGCCTACAGTCATCTTGCTTTAGCTAGAAAAACTGGGATACCGTGCAACACATTTTTTAGTACTTTTCAGTGTATTCTTCCATAACTGCAAATCACTATGAAAGTTAAATACTCCCTTCTTTCTGTTTAGAATGCTGTAGACAGAACTCCAAGCTGCTTATCAGATGGCCATTAGGAAACTGAAACAGCTTGTCAAATATCGGTTGCCTATTAAACTGGAAATCTGTTTACCCCCTTCGAAATGCAACAACTTGCACATTTAAATACTTAGCATTTAAACATTTTCTTGCTACTAGCGTCAGTTGGGCAGGTATTCTCTTTCAAGAAAGATTCGTACCTCATAAATATCACCCTTTTTCAGCAAGGAAGCTCAAAAAAAGATTTACACTGTTTTTCTAAAATCAAGACACTATCTTGATAAGCACGGTGTCAGACATAGTTTATTATATATAGCAAATACACACACACACTGTACATACCATCCTCATGGCCACAACATTCTAAATAAATACTGCAATCAGTGGCGGATCACCTTCAAGGTTGGGCTACTGATCTATAAAGCCCTACATGAACAGGGACCGCAGTATCTGCAAGATCTCCTTACTCCCTACTGTCCCTCTCGTTCACTCCGATCCGTTGACGAGGGATTGCTAGAGATTCCCAGGGTTCATTGAAAGACATCTGGGGCACATGCATTCTCCTACGCTGCCCCTACCCTGTGGAATTCTCTACCTTGCCAGATACAAAGCTGCTTGACCATCGAAAGCTTTAAATCGGAGTTCAAAACCTTTTTGTTTTTAAAAGCTTCTGGAGAATGATTTTATTACTGTTTATGTTTGTTGTTTTAAATGTTGCTTTATTTGTACAGCGCTTTGGTTTTTGAAAAGCGCTTGAAAAATAAATTTTACTTACTTACAATCTAATATGTTATAAAACAATAAAGAAACTGTTTATGTCAGTCTTGGTTATGTGGAACATGGTAAAAAGTTCAGTTTACAGTAGACTTCCTTTAAATATTTCTTATCTTGTATTTTGTATCCTGGATAGCACAAAGGAGATGCTACATCTCAATCTCATAGGGATCTTCATGTTGCACATTTCTGCAATGTATTTACTCAGGATGTCTGAGATTAGATGCAATATCTTGTTTTCAGTGGGGTCATGATTTTACCATTTTTATAATGTACTTATTCAGGGTAGACTAGTCCAGATGTAAAATATGGTTTTCAGCGTATTCTGATCTTATGCAATGCAGCATAATATTGTGTAGATATAGAACCCCACTGAAAAAAATATGCCACATTTTCTGTGAACTATCCAGGCTAAATATAGTATATAGCAGTCAGCAGGCATATTCTAGGAAAACGCATTGTAAAAATGTATAAAGGGAAGACTGCATTGAAACTGCCTCCCAGCAGATCTGCATTGTGAAAATTCATTAGAAATAATGAGTAAAGGCATGACCTCACTGTTAGTGATATTTTACAGGATATGCCAGTTGAGATTTGACATATATCAAATCTCAACTGGCACATCTTGTAAAGATTCAGTATTTAAAATGGTTTAAATGCTTTGCTCAAATGAAATAAATATTTTAAATATCGACGTGGCTAGTCTTTCCTCATAGGTCTCATTCCATATGCTCTGCGCCACTGTAGTTGCCCTCCACTGCACCACCTCCACCTTGTCTATGTTTTTTTTCTCAGATGGGGCCTCCAGAACTGGATGCAGTATTCCAGGTGCTATCTCATGAGTGTCTTATACAGACATCAGTCACATCCCGACCTTCTCTTGCTGTAGCTGCTTCAGCTATGCTATAACCCATCCTTCAGTAGGTGGCAGACTGACTCCGGTGCAGCGAGAGCACTGCATATTCTTTTCTCAATGCTCTTGTGGCTCCTAAAAGCTCTCCACAGCCATATCGGCTCTGACCAGAGTTCGTTTAACTTATGTACCTAACATACTAATATACTATTTGCCAGCAGATTAGGCCTTACGGTCTATCGAGTCTGCTTGAACCTCAGATCCCTAGTTGGGTGCCGAGGCCCTCTCCTCCCTTGTGTTCCAGAAACCCCTATCATCCATCCCCACCCCCCTGGGACAGGCCATCATCTGATACATCCACTTTCTGTGTCTGTCCCACCCTCTCTTGAAGCCCTCCACTGTCGATCTCTGAACCAGCTCGCCAGGCAGTGCATTCCAAGGGTCCACCACCCTCTCAGTGAAAAATCTCCTCTTTCCCCTCACCCTTCCACCTTCCAACTTCAAACCATGCCTCTGGTGATACCTCCTGCTTTAGTCTAAAGATCCCCTTCATGTTTACCCTATTTATTCCTTGAGGTACTTGAAGACCTCAATCATGCCCCCTGCCTCTCCTCTCCTCCAATGAAAACAGGCAGAGCTCCTCAAGTCTGTCCTCATACGTCAAATCCCCTAGCCCTCGTATCATCTTAGTTGCCCTCCTCTGTACTCTCTCCAGGAGCTGTATATGTCCCTCTTCAAGTGTGGTCTCCAGTACTGTACACAGTACTCAAGGTGTGGTCAAACCAGTCCATTGTACAGCGGCAGAATCACTTCCTTGCTCCTAGAGGTGATCCCCCTTACGATGCATCCCAACATCCTGTTTGCCTTGCTAGCCGCCTCCTGCACGGCTCAGAGTTATTCATACATGCATCCACCATGACCCCAGGTCTTTTCCCCTATTGAGGCCTCCAGCCTCCTCCCAGGGTGTACCTGTCTTTAGGGTTTCCCACCCAAGATGCAACACCTTGCAATTGGTGATACTGAAATTTAATTTCCATGTGAGCCCAGCTTTCCAGGGTGTCCAGGTCCCTTGCAGGGCCTACCTCCCCTTCTCCCTCAACTATCTGCTCCCATCTTGGAGTCATCCGTGAAGAGACTCATTTCACACCCTATACCCTCCCTGATGTCCGGATATGCATGCATTAACAGGATCGGACCCAGGACCAAGCCCTGTGGTACCCCACTACCAACCTCTCTAGGGTTCGAGAGTTCCCCACAGACCACTACTCTCTGGGTGCATCCAGCTAGCCAGTTTTCAATCCATCTGACCATCAAAGGGCCTACTCCTAACCCCATCAGTTTCTCCACCAGACCATTGTTGGGGACAGAGTCAAACGCCTTGCTGAAGTCCAAGAATAATACATCCACAGGCTTTCCCCTGTCCAGTTCTGATGTTACCCATTCGTAGAACTCCACAAGATTGGTTTGACATGATCTACCTGGCACAAACCCATGTTGCCGACTATCCAGACCTCCCACCTCCTCCAAATACACTCCCAATCGTTCTTTAGTATACTCTCCATTGATTTTTCCACCACCGAGGTCAAACTGATGGGTCTATAGTTACCTGGTACTTCCCTCGGCCCCCCTTGTAGATTGGCACCACATGTGCCTCTGCGCCCAATCCCTAGGTACCTCCTGTCTCAAGTGACTGCTGAAGAGCTCCGCCAGGGTGCAGCCAGTATGTCCACCAATTCCCACAGCACCTCGGATGAATGCCATCCGGCCCAGGAGATTTGTCTTTCTTTAGGGCCTTGAGAGCTAACCACACCCTTTTGGCGGAGATAGCATCATCTGTTCCCTCCATCTTACTGGCCTTTTTATCCTTATCCAGATGCGACACCCCTGGGGTACCTCTCCTTCCCTCTTGCTCCATTTCTGTTGCTCCCCTGATCCCACTCACTGCTGCTTCTATCCCCATCGTGCCTTGCTTTGTAGATATCCCATCCCCCTCCCTAGTGAACACAGAGGCAATGTACTCGTTAAATACCTCTGCCTGGTCCCTCGCCTCTTCCACCTACCCTCCTTCTGATCTCAATCTGCTGAGATGGCCCTTAGTTTTTCTCCGCTCCCCAATGTAATGGAAGAACCCCTTTTCCCCTCCGTATCTCTGTGCCAGCCGCTGCTCTTTACTGGACTTTGCTCCCTCACCATCCGGGTGACTTTTCTAGATGCAAGATGGTACATTTCCTTATCCCTATCCCCTCTTGTTGTTTTATATTTTTTGTAGGCCACCTTCTTTTCTCTGACCGCTACCTGTACCTCACTGGACCACCAGCAAGGTTTATGTGACCTTGCTCCCTTACATTTCAACTTAGCGCAGATCCTGACTGCCTCATGAAGTCCCTGTTCTATGACCTCCCATCTCCTTTCCACACCTGTCATTGATGTAATCCCCTTCAAGTGATCCCTGAGAATATTTCCCACGCCCACAAAGTCTGCCCCCCTGAAGTCCACTCCCAGTGTCCTAGATCTCACCCCCCTTCCCCCCATGCTTATTTGAAACCAGACAGTATTGTGGTCGCTCCCAGTCAGGGGGTCCTCTACAACCAGGTTCCTTACCAGATCCCCATCTGCCAGAACCACGTCCAGGACATGCCCCTCCCTTGTGGGCTCCATCACATGCTGTGTTAAGAACACATCCTGGAAGCCGTCCAGCAGCCTCTGCTCCTTGGCCACCTTAGAGGACATGGTTCCCCAGTTTGTACCTGGCATATTAAGGTCCCCCATCAACACCACTCCTTCCCCTTTTGGTCCACACTGGGCAATGATGTTGTCCAGCAAACCATCCTCTAGAACATCACTCATCCCGGGGGGCCTATATACTACTGTAAAAGGTTTTGTCCCCTCTAACCACTGATTTTGCAATGCGCTCCTCTGTTTGTGATTTGGCTTCTCTCTTACTGCCCTCCCTGCCTCCCTTTGTTTCTCATGGTACCTCTCCCTGCGTCCTTTTGTACTGTTTAAATGCAATGTTTTGACTTTCACTGTCTCTGCTACCTCCTTGGAATACCACAATGGTCTCTTCTTTTTTTTCCTTGCTAACCTGCTTTATGCATAGTTGTATTGCCTTTGTTATCCCTGCTTTGAATACTGCCCACTGTTCCTCTACTCCTAATGTCCTCCTTATTCCTGCTTGTACCTCTTCCAAGCATTTTCCCATTTCTCCAATATCTGCCCTCCTAAAGTCTAGGATTCGCGTTCTTGTGTGGCTGGGTTCTGTCCCTTCGGTTATGTCATACCACACTGACCGGTGGTCACTGCTCCCCAGGTGCTCTCCCACTGTGATCCCTATCAAATTGTCCCCGTTTGTGAGACCAGGGCCAGAAGTGCCTAATGCCGTGTGGGTTCCATGACCAGTTGTTTAAGGAAGGTTCCCTGAATGGAGTCTAGGATAAACCTGCTCCTGGCTGATGCCGCAGCTGGGAGGCTCCAGTCAATGTCTGGGATACTGAAGTCTCAAACCAGCACTACCTCCCCCTTATTCACCATCTTTTGGATGGCAGCCATCATCTCTCTATCCATCTCCTCCCCCTGGGCTGGTGGTCTGTAAATTACCCCTGTCCGGTTGGCTGACCCAATTTTCTTTCAAAGTTTACCCACAGCATCTCCCCCCTCCTTGTTCCCCTTGAATCTGTGTGGCCTTTATGTTATCCTTCAAATAAAGTGCCAATCCTCCCCCACTCCCTGCCTGTCCTGTCCCTTCTAAATAGATTGTAGCCTGGTATGACCATCTCCCAGTCGTGGTTATCATTACACTAGGTCTCCGTAATGGACAATATGTCCAGGTCTGAATGTGACATGGCTGCCTCTAGGTCCTCCATCTTGTTACTAAGGCTCCAGGCATGGGAACACATGGCTTTCCAGGATGTGGCTTCCCTCCCCTGTTTTGCTGCACTAAGCCCTCCCTTTCCTGGGTGTTCTTTTTCTCTGGCCCTCCCTGTCTTCTGCCCCATGATGAGTTTTGCCCCTTGTCTGTCTATTCCCTCCTTGGGTAATTGTGTAGAGCCTGTGCATACGGGGGGTAGCCACCCAAACCTTCCTGGTCCCCCCCCTTGGCCAGTTTAAATGCCCACTACAAAAGCATTCAAACTTTTCACTTAGGACTAAGGTTCCCTTCCCAGATGGATGAAGGCTGTCATCCTTATACAGGCTCGCATCTCTCCAGGTGAGGCCCCAGTCCCCCACGAAGCCAAAGCCCTCCTTCCCACGCCACTCTTTCACCATGAGTTGAATTTCTGGATGCGGAGAACCTAGCTTCCCCCATGCCTTGGACAGGTAGTACCTCCGAGAAGGAGACGGAGTGTGCTATCTGTTTCAGGCACCCCACCAACTTAATAATAATAATAATTTTACTTATAAAGCACCTTTCAATTACCAAGGCATCGTACATAAACAAATTAGAACAGTAAAAGAAAAAATCATTAAAACATACAATCAAAACAAAACAGTCATAACAGTCAGTGTTCTAAAAATGCAGTTTCCCATAAAAAAGTCTTCAGACCTCTCTTAAAGCCCTCCATAGAATTGCACTACCGCAACCGACAGGGTAGAGAATTCCAAAGGGTGGGGGCTACATACGCAAATGCTGAGCACCCGAAGATTTCAAATTTACCCTTGGAACCTCTAGCAACCCCTTGTCGGCTGAGCGGAGTGATCGATTTGGGTGATAAGGAACCAGAAGTTCTTTCAGATAGCCTGGGCCCATATCGTGTAGAACTTCCTGAAATTCTCCTGAATTCTGGTTATCTCCACCCTGTCCCCTACCAGGTCATTTGTCCCCAGGTGGACAATGACATCCAGTTCTTACCTCCTTACTATTGCCCTTGCGATCCTATGGATCCGCTTCCCATCCCTCCATGCAGTGCTTCCTGGAAGGCACTTGACCTCCCTCTCCCCACTGCTAGGTGCCCCTAACTTCACTCCCCAGACAACTGAGTCCCCCACCAGGAGTAGCTTCCTCTTTCTCTGGGGTCCTCTACCCCTCCCTTCCCTGGGACTCCATCATGGAGGACTCACTCATCCTCCTTGGTCTCAGCTATGGGTGCCCTTGTGGGGCTTTCCCGCTCCTCCAAGACAGCATAGGAGTTACTGAGGCCAGCATCGACCAAAGAGGGGCCTGCGGAGCCCACTGCCAGCTGACCTTGCAGTTCTGGAGGTCAGAGTGGCAGGGCTGGTGACGCAGACAGGGGTAACCTCGATGTTGATGGCCCTTGTCAGCCATAGAAGGACCAGTGGGACTTGCTGCCAAAGCCAGCTTGGAGGAAGCGGAGGTCTGGGTGGCAGGAGAGGTGGATGCTGAAGTGGTTGATGGCACTGCAGTGGTCGGGACTGGAGTCAGAGGGGGATCGAGAATGCACCTGGGATGGGGGGCGGTCGTTACTGCGATCCCACTCCTAGTGGGAGTGATTCCCAGAGGATTTGTCCCAGGCTTTTGCAGGCTGGGATCCTGAGGCGTTATTCGGCGATGGGGGGGGGGGCTTTTCCCTTGAAGCTCCTTCTCAATTCTGGAAACCTGTTGCTCTAGTAGGAAAGCATGCAGGGCCTTTTGGCAGCACCACTGGGTAGCTTGATTGAAGCCTTGGAAGATCCTGCAGGTTTGAACGTTTTGGCCCGGGCCTAAACAGCAAATGCAACTGTCGTGGTCATCGCAGGAGTAGATTTTCCTGCTGCGGCTGCAGAAGTGGAAAAGCTTTTCCTGCGTTCTCGACATACACACTGAAGGTGATCACTTAGAAAGTGATCAGCACTGTAAAAAAAAAACAAAAAAAAAACGTAAAAACTCAAGGAAATTTGGCAGTCGACAGCAGAAAACTCCACGACACGGCCACCCTCTGACTCTGAGATAGTGCCACCTCCTACACCAAAACTCAGTGGGTCAGTGAATGGTCTAGACATAAGGCTCTTCCCAACACTGCCGCCAGCAACTTCCTTGGTGCCGGGCCCGGTGCCGACTGCAATGCGGACCTCAAATCCGCCCCTGACCCTGACACAAGTGGTGTCAGAAGCCGGTCCGGTGTCATAAGTGACACCAGAACTGGGGATGGACCCAGAGGTGGCACTACTGCCGGCACAAGTGGTGTCAGGCAAAGAACCCATACCTGGACCAGTGTCAAGCTCGCTGCCAGGGGTCACAGCATTGACCTCTTCCCCGGAGCCACTAGGGCTGCTTGGGTCACAGATCAACACCTCCACCTCAATGGCTGGACATCGCCTGGCCCTGGCATCAGTCCCTCTCCCAGCACCACAACAGTAAGTACCAGAACGGGGTCTGAGGTCATGGCCAACAGCCCTCCACTTACTGACACTGCAGACAGTGTCAGGAGCTGGGGCGGCACCAGGCCATGACATCTAGGTGTTCACCAGTGCAGACCGAGTGTATAGGTTTGGCCTTGCCACTGAGGATGTCTGACAGACTGGGGGGGGGGCAGCCGAGAAGGGGCTGGCTGTCCACCAAACCCCCCCCCGGGCCTCTGATGAGGTGAGGAGAACCCTGCGCTTCTGTAATACCAGAAGTACCAGGAAGGGGCCAGGGAAAAGGTCCAGATATCTGTCCTTGGCGACATGGGTTTGCTGCCTACCTCCTAAGGTGGAAATCAAATTACCCAACTTCCACACATGTAAACTATGTGTGCGATGGTCCACTGAAATGCAGTCATCACAGGAATCCATATCATGTTCTAGGCCAAGGCAGGTCCAGCTAATCTGATGTCGGTCCTTTATCACAATCGACCTTCCAAAGGGGAATAGACACTTAATGGGGTCTTTTTTGTGTGTCCCCCATTTCTTTTTCTTGGACTTCGGCATCACGACAAAAAAACAACAAAAACTAAGGCAACACTATGACACAGAAGACTACTGGCGGTGACGTAGAAGAAATTTTTGACAACACTCAAACTGAGGTGCTGTCATTCCCACAGGGTGCACTCGATGGTAGGAAGAACAGAACTGAGGTGCGGGAGGCAGCCAACGATAGTTTTTAGCTAGTGTGCAGCGCCATGTGGATATGTGCTGCATGCGTGTGGCATCAGTAACCAACGTTGGCTCCCTCTCTAGAAGAAAAAAGCCCCTGTGGGGCCCTAATGCCTCTGGTCGTAGACCCACAGGTATGAATGGTGAAGATTGATTCTTGGAAGATCATTGCACACAATATCCTGGTGTACTGATCTCTTGTAGGACATGGATCTCAGGTGGCTGAGGCTATCTGCCAACTCGATTCCACAACAGTAAGATGGTTAGAAACAATGAGGTACTGATTCATCATTAATGGCCACGTCTCTAGAGCTTATTCAGTCTGTAGGAATAGGCTCCCCTATTTATTTACATAGAACATGGACATGGTATGGTCAAGGACTGGATGATCAGCCATGGCAGAGACTGCCTATAACACCAAGGGAATCACTCTCAACTTGAGTACATACATGTGCAGCTATTGTTTCTACACAGTCCACTGCCTGTGTGCCCACAAGCACCCCAGATGCATTCCCCAATCCAGGAGGGAGACATCCGTGGTCAAGACTACAGTCAGGTTCAGATGGACGGAAGATACCCCCGACAGGTACTCTGTAGCTAGCTACTAAAGAGTTTACCTTAATCGTGGTGTGGCAATGAGTGGCTGTGACAAGGGTGCCAACCACTGGGACCATTGCACTTTAAGCTTCTACATGATATGGCAAAGCATTCTGGACCCCATCAGCCTAAAAAGATTGGAGAAAATCCTGAGCTAGGTATTTTTTCTGACTGATAGGTGTTGGCACACTCCCATGAGATCCAGAGCTAACTGAGCTGGCAGCCAAGCTCGAGCCTCCCTGGAGCTTAACTAAGCCCTTATAAATTCCACACACTGAGGCAGGGTCAGTTGTGCCTTCTCCAGGCTCATTGTGAACTTCAGACTCGAGAAGGTCTCATTAGCCACCTGGAAAACTGTCTTAAGACTTCAAGAGCCACTGGTCTTGGATCAATCAATCATCCAGACAGAGGAATACACGAATACCCTGTTGGCGAAGAAAGGCTGCTACCATTGCCAGAACCTTAAAGAAGATGTGTGGTGCTGTGAAGAGGATGAATTCAGGGTTCAGTTAATTTATTTTTAGTACAACTCTAAAATATCGAGTCGAAATCTGGAAAGTCATTCCAATTTTTTGGAAGTCAATATACTTTTTCTGATCCCCCATTTTGGAAGTCAATATTTTAGGAAGGACCAATTTATGGATGTTAAAATTAATATCAGTGGTAAAATACAATTTCTTTCAGAAAAATCAAGCAGTTCTAGTTTTCCATGTCTGCAATTTTTTAAAGGCCTTAGTGTTTTTTTTTTTTTTTAACATTTGTAAGTCAATGACTTCTCCCTCCTTTATTCTCGAAGTTCTGGCCTTATTTTTGGAAGTCAAATACTCCTAAAATGGAGTTAACAAACTCCCTGGGTAAGTTGCATCGCTCTGAACTGGAATAGGTCATTCTACATCCAGAAACAGAGGTACCGACAAAGGGAATACCTGACTTGCATGTGGAAATATGCATTCTTTGGGTCTAGGGTGCACAGCCAGCCCCACCCCCCTTGTTCCAACCAAATTGTTTCATTGCTTTATTTTTCTCTGATTCAAATTGTTGTTGCTGGTATACCTTCCTCTGCATTATTACAAGGTGTGCCTACAGGTGTGTGCTAACAGATTACTGCTGTAATCTTCTGATTCAAATTGTCTTTTGCAAGGTATATCTTCTCTTACTGCTTTATTTTTCTCTGTAGCAAAGTGTTTCTTACAGGGTATATCTTCTCTGAAATTACTGTATTACAGGTGGAGCTTACATTTTTGTGACTTTTTTATCATTGGGCTAAGCAAAATTACTGTTTGACACTGTGTTTTATTTTATTCTTTTTTTTGTTTGTTTGTTGAAAAGGTTTGTTGTCTCAGAGGTGTTTCAGTCTCCTTCTCACATTGAAGGAGCTAATTGCTTTCCTCCCACAGCTCTTCCAAAGGATTAGGTGTGTATGTGGGGGGTGGAGCTGGCAAACTGTCAATAATTTCCAACAGAAAGAAGGGTTAAAAAGTCAGGTTGGTTGATATCTTGGAGGTAGAAGACTTGGTGTGCTGGCCAAGGCACCTAGCTCACCTGAGCTCTTTCCTTCTAAGACTGCTTGAAAGGCAGAGTAGAGAAACTTACCAGAGCAAGGGAAAAGGATTAAGACTTATTTTGGCTAAGCAGATTTACTGTGGTGTTGTTTTTATTTTTTACTCACAGGGATTGCTACTGTTTGTTGCTAACATTTCATTGTTTTATTTTTCTCTGTAGCAAAGTGTTTCTTACAGCGTATATCTTCTCTGAAATTATTACAGGTGGTGCTTTACAGGTTTTACAGTTTTATCTAACACTAGGATAAGCTTTCAGGGTTACTGCATTTGTTGTTGACTGATTGTTTCTGCTCTTACCTCCTTGTTCTTTCGTCCGTGATTTTTCTTTTTCGGCAGGGGAAGGGCCCAGCCACCCACCCCCATCCCCAACCACCCCACACTACACTCCTTTTATAGGGTACTACAGTTGTGACATTTCCTGTGGCAGAGCAGGAAGGGGTGGATCGTGGGGCCTCCACAAGGTGAGCTCATTTACAGGGGCACTAGTAATTTAACTTGTTGTTATAACAAGTTAAACAAAACACAATCAAACCATTACTTGCATTTTTTTTTCCTTCTAATTACTCTGACTAGGTTATAAACCCAGCAACTTATCTGGAATGGATATCATTAACTGCAGGTACTGTGGAACAATTTTCAGAAGGACAATCTTACAGGATTTAGGACACTGTCCCACATGCTGGGCCTTCGGAGATCTTAGGCTCAGCTCCGGCAGCATGGGCAGAGATTGCACGCCTCAAATTTCATATTCAAGAGGAAATACATTATAAGAACCACCTGCCATTTTCCCAGCATCCAACAGAAAACCTCGATCAGAGAGGGTAGTTGGTCCAGGAGGTTGGCAGGTGGTTAGAGGGCAAATCGTGCCCCATCACTCTCTGCTCTCCAACATATTACCTCCAAACCAAATAAACACACTAAACAGGTATCTGCCTCTATCTCTGAAATCAAACAAAGAGGCAGAAGACACTGCAGAGCAGGACACTGCAGCACAGGAGCTAGCACAACAAAACTCACCCAAATCAGGAACCAAAACAAAAAAAGCAAAAAGGAAATCCAAAAACTTCTGATCATAGGAGACTCCATGATTCGGGGAGTTGATACCCATCTCCAGCCAGGGGTAATGGTCAGATGTCTCCCAGGTACATCAGCATGGAGAGACACTGACCGCATTGCTAAAATTGTTCACAAAGCAGGAGAAAACATTGATGTCCTAGTACACATAGGGACTATGATCTTGCCAGCCGATCAGTTGTGGAGACCAAGGAACACCTGACCAGGCTGGGTGACAAACTATCATCTATTTCGTCCGGCATCTCCTTCTCTGAGATCCTGCCAGTCTGGGAGAGGGGAGCAGATGGACGGAAGGTCAGAGAAGGGGAGACAGGGGAGCTAAACATGTGGCTCAAGGGCTGGTGCCAGGAAAAAGGACACAGATTTGTAGGGAACTGGCAACAGTTCTGGGAGCGAAAGTTCTTTCAATTTGATGGACTGCATCTGACTAAGGAGGGAGTCAGAGCATTGGGGCAGAAGTTTGACGTCTTTGCAGAATATTTAAACTAGCAAATGGGAGGGGTGCAGCACCCCATACGTCGAATGGGAAGAACACCCCTCCCCCCTCAGCTAGTGTTCAAACAGGGATTCAGCATGTTTGCAGTTCATTTGCATCACCAGGTAAGAAAAAAGGTGCGTCTCCCCATACGACGCACAGGGGTAATGCCAAACCTCACCCAACTAACACGCAAAATCTGGCCAATGGAAAATCATGCACAAATGCTCACAGCCTGGAAATAAGATCCCAGACCTGCAGGCAATAATGTCAGAGGCTAAACTGGACATAGTAGCAATTAGTGGGCGTGGTTTACCAGTAACCACACTTGGGAGACTTCAGTACCGGCTATGTATTGTCTCAGAAGAGACCGAGGTGCAAAGGGGGTGAGTGGCCCTGTATGTCAATGAAAATATCAAAGCTACAGAAATTCAGAATACATAAGGAGCCAGAAGAACTGTGGGTCACCCTGAAACAGGAAATGGGACAGCCATAAGAACTGGGGTTGTCTACAGGCCCCAGACCAGGGGAGGACATAGACACATCATTGTTAGAAGATATACAAAACATGACAGCTAAAGGGAGGTTCTGATAATGGGAGACTTCAACATGCCGGATACAGATTGGTCAATACCAGCAGGAACATCTGCCAGAACTAGACACATAGTGGATTCCTGCAGGAGGGCCTCAAACAACTGGTACAGCAACCCACGAGAGACAGGGCTATCCTAGATCTAGTACTGACTAACAAGAAGGGATCACAGATCTCCAGGTAGAAGGTCACCTGGGGCCAGTGACCATCACATGGTATGGTTCAATTTGGTTACTACATCTAAATCATCCAATTCCAAGGCAAAATATGGGACTTCAGAGGAGCTGACTTTGATAAGATGGCCAACAGAGTTAAGCTAGCCCTGGCAAAAAGAAACACAGGTGAGGGGGTACAGGCAAAGTGCGCAAGCATTGAGGATGCAATACTTGAAGCAACATCCCATTGTGTTAGAAAAGGAAGTGCAAAAGAAGAAGGAAACCACTTTGGTTCTCAAATACAGTAGCAGAAAAGGACAGAGCTAAAAGGCTGGCCTTCAGGAAATATAAGGGAACACAGCGGGATGAAGATAGGGAGGCATACCAAACTGCCCTAAGGGAAGCAGGGAAGGCAGTAAGGCAGGCAAAGTCCCAAACTGAGGAAAAACTAGCACGAACAGTAAAAGAAGGTGACAAGACTTTCTATAGATACATTAGTGAAAGGAGAAAATCCAGAGGGGGTATTGCTAAGCTTAATGGAGAAAAGGGAGCATGTGAGGAGGAGGACCCTGTAAAGGCATCTATCCTAAATATATACTTTTGCTCAGTATTTACTGAAGAGAGGTATGGCAGGGCCCACAGCCCAGCATCATGGACACAGGGGAGGGAGGTGAGCACTACTCCTTCACAAAAGAAAGGGTCCTACAAGAGCTTCTAAGCTCAAGGTTGGATAAGACAATGGGACCTGATGGCATACATCCCAGGGTACTTAAGGAGCTAAAGGTGGAACTAGCAGAGCCATTAGCAGAACTGTTTAGTGAGTCTCTAAGCACAGGAGAGGTCCCAGAAGACTGGAGAAGGGTTATTTGATCCCGCCCACAAGAGTGGTAGCAGGGAGGAGGCGGGGAACTACAGACCAGTCAGTCTTACCTCAGTAGTGGGCAAGATTATGGAGGCACTCCTTAAGGAAAGGATAGTGCAATACCTGGAATCCATAGGGGCACAGGATCCAAGACAGCATGGGTTTACAAAAGGAAGGTCCTGTCAAACTAATCTCATAGATTTCTTTGACTGGGTAACCAGAGTGGTGGACCAAGGGGGAGCAGTTGATGTCGCCTACCTTGACTTCAGCAAAGCTTTTGACACTGTTCCACATAGAAGATTGATAAATAAGCTGGGTAGGCTCGGGCTGGGTCAGAAGTTGGTCAACTGGGTGGTAAACTGGTTGATGGGCAGAAAACAGAGAGTGGTGGTAAATGGTATACAGCCAGAAGAGATGCAAGTCACAAGTGGGTACCTCAGGATCAGTCCTGGGGCCAGTCCTCTTCAACATCTTCATTAGTGACCTTGCAGATGGACTAGAGGGTAGGTTGTCTGTTTGCAGATGACACCAAGATCTGCAACAGAGTAGATGATCCAGATGGGGTGGGCAGAATGAGAAGAGATCTGGATAAACTAGCAAAATGGTCAGAAGAGTGGCAACTGGGATTTAATGCAAAGAAGTGCAAAATCATGCACATAGGGAAGAGAAACCCTGAAGCCACCTACAGGCTGGGAGGGGAGTTGCTAGCAGTCACAAAGGAAGAAAGAGACTTGGGCATCATCATCACTGATGACCTGAAATCATCCAAGCAGACCTCTAAAGCAGTAGGTAAGGCTAGGGGGTGTTAGGGTGTATTAGTAGGGGTATCACAAGTCGTAAGAGGGAGGTAATCCTCTGTACAAGACACTGGTTAGGCCCCATCTGGAGTACTGCATGCAGTATTGGAGGCCACACCTTCACAAGGACATTAACCAAATTGAGGCAGTCCAGAGAAGGGCAACCAAAATGGTGCAGGGACTGCATCAGAAGATATTTGAGGACAGATTAACAGAGCTCAATATGTATACCCTTGAGCAAAGGAGGGAGAGAGGCGATATGATCGAGGCATTCAAACACCTTAAGGGCATTAACAAGGTGAAAGAGTCTAAGATGTTTAAATATAAGAAAAATAGCAGGACAAGAGGACACAGCATGAGATTAGAGGGAGCCGATTAAGGGGGAATGTGAGGAAATTCTTTTTCACAGAAAGGGTGGTGGATGCATGGAATGGCTTACCACAAGAAGTGGTGGCTATGAATACAGTGCAGGGCTTCAAACAGGCATGGGATAGGCATAAGGAAGCAATACAAATGACTATGAATAGATAGGCCACTGACAGAGCAAAGGCCGATGGCACATTTATAAGGTAGAAAAAGAAATGGGCAGACTGGATGGGCCTTGCGGTCCTTATCTGCCGTCAACTTCTATGTTTCTATGTAAATTGGCTGAGATGGGATGAGACCAGATAGACTTCACTGGGCTGAGTATGGCATAATCAATAGGAAGGGGAAGGATGGCAAGGGCTTCCATCAGTATACTTTCCAAATGTTTGAACTTCCCTGTGCTCCTCATTTCTTTCACTGGGATTCAAAGTAGTAGAAGATGCGCTATAAGAGGTGAGAGCAAGGCCCATCATCACCAGGATCCTTAGCAGCCCACTCATTCTCCTCAGAGATGGAAAAGTCATCATTGTGACATGATGTACGACCCCACCACCCACAACAGGACGCAGACTCGGCCAGCACTGAGGGGTTAAGGCCAGCCCTGACTTGTTGGGTTGTCAATTGTCAGTCTCCAAGTCTGCCACTGATCTGCCCATAGAAGCTGAGGGAATTATAGGGCACCTAAGGCATGCTGGGAAATAAGAGTGATCTTCCAGAATATTGTCACCACTGATTACCACTTATGGGTCTGGGCAGGAGGCACTAGGACCCCACAGGAGCAAAGCTTTTACCAGTGGGCCAGCCACAGCTACTGGGGATGTTACCTGCACACACACCCTCCCCAACATGGTGCTGCGCACCAGCCAATGGCCTTTGTTGGCTATATCACTATCCTTAGCTCTGTTTGCCAAGAGAGAAAGTTGGGGAGAAAGGAGAGGGCTACTAATATTCCCTGCCCAAAGAGACAGGGAAAGGATATAGGAAATATAAATAAACAACAAAATAAAACCCAATTATCAACCTTTGAATAAAGGAAAATGGGCACACTATGTGGCATAAAGGGCTTCTTGTGTATGACACTACAGCCTCATACCACTAGCAAGGCAGGAGATGGATAGTGATCTTAAAGGCAGCACCCCGGAAGCATGAGGCTCTAGCAAAAAAAAAAAAAGTATAAGGGGAATGCCCAGAATTAGGACCCCCTTGTAACTGTGATGGCTCAATGTGCCAAACAGAACTGAATCGCACAGACTCTTAGAAAAACCATACCCCATGCCACCCAACAGAGGACTGACTGAACAGCCAGTTAAATTAGGCCCCCTTTTTCCCCATCGTGAAAAGAGGAAGGAATCTTAGGTGTATGTGGAACTGTAAGGCTAAACAGCCCAAAGGAGTCGAGATGTGTGCATGTCCCCAGGCATCCCTTAGGGTAGCAGGTGAACAGCCCAGCTGGCATAACAGAAGGGCATGTGAACCAAAGAATAGTCTGGCACAGCCAGAAGTAAACAAAATCAGAGAAAAGGCATAACTGAAGGGCGTGCGAACCAAAGGATAGTCTGTCATAGTCAGAAGAAAACAAAATCAGAGAAAAGGACCTGCTTCTCTTGCAACAACAGGCATGTGCCCTATGTAATAGCTAATGTACTTGATCCGATTCAATGCACAGCACTGTTCCACAGACAGAGCAACTGCCAAATGGAGTTAGACTGAACAGTGCCCAGAGGGACAGAGTGCCTCTAGTAACTAATAGGGATATACACCAGAAAAGGGATCTATCCTGGGAAGGGAGAGGGAGGCCGAGAAAGAAAAAAGGAAGGGATCTGCCTTCTCCCACTCGAGGAGGGGGATATGGTTGGTATAATGACCCAAAAAGGAATCCTCACCACAATTCTGTTTTTTTTTTTTTGTTTTGTTATTATTATTTGTGAAAGTGGGAACCCAGCAATGAGTCCCAAATTTTTTTGTTAAACTACTCCTTAAGGAGAACAACTGGAATGCAACAGCACTAGGTGGTGCCGGCCAGCATTATCAGGTTGAGCTGCTCAGAGGTTCTAGCTCTGCTACAGTGGGGAATAGTGGGTTGGGGGGTGATGGTAGTAATCAGTGGTGAAGATATTCTAGAAGATCAACAGTTAAGGTTAAGTATGTAACTTTCACGTCTTCCAAGAATCAATCTTCACCACTGATTCCTGCTTAAGGGTTTGAGTACCAAACTTTCCCTTCTTTTCTGAGGGAAATGCTGGCTCACGTTGAGGGTAAAGAGATATCCTCAGCCCTCTGTGTGGGGAAGACCACCTAATGATAGGGGCTCCTTACAGACAGACGGGACCTGAGACTGCTTAGGGTCAGATAGGAGCTCCTGTGGCACAGGAGAGGGAGGGCACCCCAACAACTGCAGCTTGACCCTGAGGGAGAACAAATGAACCCCCTGGAAACGTGAGCTTAGCACCTTATGCGAGGCCAAAGGTGCCAGTCAGGAATGGTGAAGCCATGCCATCTGCCTGAGGCAGACTGCAGTTCCTGCTAGCCAGGAGGGCACCTCATTGGCATTGTACGATGTCCTTAACTGGTACTGAGCTACCTTCAGAACCTTAGGAGAAAAGCCAATAGCTTGTGTGACTAACTTGCTTTGAGGCATGGTAGCTAGGAGTTGACCTAGCTGCAACCACAGGTGGAAACTGAATGCCACCCAATGTGCCTGGTGTGCAGATATGTACAGAAGGGCAGGTGATGTGGTGAATAACTTCCTTCCAAAGGCATCTATCAGAGCCAAACTTGCCTCTGGAGGTCGATCATGCATGAGGCGTCCAGGCCCCAATGGAGTCTGCAGTCCTTCCAGACCTGAAGAGGAGTGAAGTTGCACTCGCAGACCCTGTGGATATGTGATACCAGAGTAGGAGGTCTCTGAAGGTTGGAGGACAAAAGCAGGAATATCTCTATAATACACATGATGCCTCCTTGAAGGCTCTAGGGCAGGGAGAGATGACAACAGGGGTAGAACTAGTGACACCACTGACTACTCTCTTTAACAAATCATGGGAGGATGGGGTGGTACCCGAGGACTGGAGGAGGGCAGATGTGATTCCTCTTCACAAAAGTGGGAGCAGGACAGAGGCAGGAAACTACAGACCAGTTAGTTTGACCTCAGTGGTAGGAAAATGATGGAATCACTTCTGAAGGAAAGAACTGTTGAGTACCTAGAGGCCAGTGGGCACAGGACCCAAGGCAGCATGGATTCACGATGGGAAGGTCGTGCAGGCAGATCTAATAGATTTCTTTGACTGGGTGACCAAAGTAGTAGACCAGGAGGGGCTGTGGACATGGCCTACCTAGATTTTAGACAAGGCATTTGATACAGTCCCACACAAAAGATTAATACACAAGTTAGCCAGCCTTGGAGTGGGCCCCAAGGTGGTAGCCTGGATAAAAAATTGGCTAGACAACAGGACACAAAGGGTAGTAGTAAATGGAGTACACAGTGAAGAAAGGAGGGTTACTAGCGGGGTACCGCAGGGTTCAGTACTGGGACCGGTCCTTTTTAATGTCTTTATAAGTGACACTGCAGAGGAACTGGAAGGAAAAGTATGTCTCTTTGCAGATGAGATAAAGATCTGCAACAGGGTTGATACACAAGATGGAGTGGAAAGGATGAGAAGGGACTTGGCAAGGTTGGAGGAATGGTTAAATGTATGCAGCAGCTCCAAGAGTGCAAGGTAATGCACATGGAAACAAAACCAGGGAAGAGTACACAATGGGGGTGAGATACTGACAGTAAAAACAGAAAGGGACCTGGGGGTAATTATATCAGATGACCTAAAGGTGGGCAAGCAATGTGAGAAGGCAGTAAGGAAGGCTGGGGGGATACTGGGATACATAGGAAGAGGCATCAATTTTAGAAAACAGGAAGTTGTTATCCCTCTGTACAGACAGTTGGTGAGACCCCATCTGGACTACTGTGTGCAGTTCTGGAGACCCCATCTCCTCAAAGACATAGACAGAGTGGAGGCTGCCCAGAGGAGGGCAACCAAAATGGTGCAGGGTCTGCACCAGAAGACATATGAAGAAAGACTAAAGGAGCTTAATATGTATACCCTTGAGGAAAGAAGGGAGAGAGGGGACATGATAGAAACTTTCAAGTACCTCAAGGGAATCAACAAAGTCCAAGAGGGTAGCATCTTTCAGAAAAAGAGATGTGCAAGAACAAGGGGGCACAATTTGAAGATAGAGGGGGACGGCTCAGAGGTAATGTGAGGAAGTATTTTTTCATGGAGAGGGTTGTGGATGCATGGAACAGCCTCCTTGAGAAGGTCGTGGAGTCAAGAACAGTGGGGGAATTCAAGAATGCATGGGACAGACATAAGGTAGTCCTAGTGGGGGGTAGAAGGAAGTAAGCTGTAAACCAGGATCTGCAGCTTATCTGTTAGGTAGGAAAATGGGCAGACTAGGTGGGCCAAGTGGTCCTTATCTGCTGTCAAATTCTATGTTTCTAAGGAGTAAACAAATAAAGCACAATTCTGTAGATTTGTTCAGTAGGTTAATGGTAATTGCGGTAGTTGTGCTGCGATCACTTATTTTGGCACCTAGTTGTCAGCAGTTTACTGTGAGAGGAATCAAAATAAGGTCACGACACTTTTGGCGGCTGCTAATTTGTTTTTGGCACCTAGCTGTCACCTGTTTGATGTGACCGAATTCGTGATCGCTGCAGTTGCACCTGCTGTCACTTTTCTTTAGCCACGTTGGTCTGAGGGATGAAATCTCGGTGAGTGGAAAACCTGTGCTCCCGGCTGCGCTGTAAATTCTGCTCCCTGTGTGAGGTGGTCTCTGGTGCTGCTCGCACATCTGGATCGGTCATTACTTGGACATTAATGATTGATCCAGTAGCGAATCACAGACCACCATCACCTCACTAATTATTAATTAGCCTTATAAATATATATATATATATTATTTACTGATTACTGCAGTACAGTAGATTGTATCAGACTAATTTTGCTGACTCCCAAGCTGACATTTTCTGTAACTACAAATCCCATAATCCCCTGCAGCTGACATCAGAGCACAGCTGCAGCAGTGGGATAGTCAATACTTTGCTGGTCTCAATGTCCTCCCTGGGCTAAGTATAGTCACGGAGGGCTGTACTTAGCCCTGGAAGAACAGCGGGACTGGCAAACATCTAATCTGACTGGAGCTTATAAAAGCTCTAACATGCACTGCAGGCTATTGAAACAAATTTTGACCACAGGTTCAGGAGAGAAAGCTGTATCACTGCACGCCTCAACAGAAACTCAGGGCTAATACTCAATGAAATAAAGCCTCACAAACCTTATATTCAAGCTGCAAACCCAAATATTCGCCATCTAGGTACTGGGTGGACCAAACAGTCCTTATCTGCCATCAAATTCTATGTTTCTGTGTTTCTAAGTACTGTCGTTGAAGCACAGGTCAGGTAGCATAGGAAAACCAGGAGCAGTTGTAAAATTCGCAATGAGTGTTTTATTATCAATAACAGTAAAATAAAAATTGTTCAGAATAACTATTTACAAAGGCAGTGCAAACAGAGAAAACAAAGTCCTTCTGAGTGTTTCTTCTCAATTTCAAATCTCAGTCTCTCACTCTGTTTTTAGCAAATGCACTGCTGCTCTTTTTGTGTCTTTGCAACCTCCGCTCATTAACAGACATCCTGTTTTCCCAGAAATGTTCTTGTCAGTTTCTTGCAGGTGTAGCAAAAAGAACATAATCACCCAGAAATGGAAATTACGTACCTACTGTAATTCTTGATCTTCTTGGACGAAGTCTCCACCACTCATTCACACTGATGAGATCTATGCTGGAGGTGCTAGGACCCAGCAGGAGCAAACTTTCTGCAAGCGGGTCAGCACCAGAGATGGAGCTGCGAGGAGTGGCAATGACTATCTCAGTGTCGACCCTCCAACCGCCTCAGTACCTTTTTTCCGAGGAGATGCAGTGTAACTAACCTAGAAGGATAACCTAACAAAAAACGGAAATAAGATAGTCCGGACAGCCTGTATAAGAAGGGTCAACAAAGAAGTCTTCACAGCCTAAGATTGAGGGAGTGAAGACCAACAACAGGGGTGAGCTCGGGGGATGGTGGGAGGGCGTGTGAATGAGTGGTGGAGACTTTGTCCAAGAAGATCAAGAATTACGGTAGGTACATAATTTCCATATCTTCCTGGACATAAAGTCTCCACCACTCACTCACACTGATGGAAGAGTACCGAGCTAATAATCCCCCGAGAGGGCGGCAGGAGAGACCAAGAGCTCACAATTTAGGACAGAAGTCCGTTAAGGATGGTCCTGCCGAATGAAAGATGTTGCCTGGCATGGACATCCAGGGCATAGTGCTTGATGAAAGTATGCACTGAGCTCCAGGTAGCCGCACTGCAAATGTCTGCAATGGGCACATTGCGGATTTCCGCCAGGGATGCTGTGACTGCTCTAGTAGAGTGGGAATACACTCTGCCCTCCAGCTTAACCTGTGCCATGGAATAGCAATGGCGAAGGCAAGCCACCAGCCATGCTGAAATGCATTTGATAGCGACAGGTTGACCCAGCCTGGTCTCGCTGAAGGAAACAAACAGTTGTTGAGCTTTGCAAATTTGTTTTGTTCTATCTAAATAGAAATGCAGAGCTCTTTTGACATCTAAGGAATGAAGGGTATGCTCTCCTTCATTTTGGAAGTTGGCGAACTAGGTAGAAAGGACCAAAGGTTGGTTTAGATGGAATTTTGAAAAAAACCTTTGGGAGAAACTTAGGATTGGTCCTAATAACTACTTTGTCCTTATGAAACACAGTATATGGAGGGTCTGTGACCAAGGCATGTATTTCAGAGACCCTGCGAGCCGAGGTAATGGCCACCAGCAAGGCCATTTTCCAAGTGAGACATTTCAGCTCACAGGTATCTAGAGGCTCGAAAGGCTTTCAAGTGATCATGTCTAGTACAAGATTAATGTCCCAGGCTGTGACTGGACATCTGATAGGGGGGTCTGGTATGCAGAATTCCCTTAAGAAACCTCTTAGCCACAGGTAATTGAGCCAATAACAAAGAAAGTACTGGCTCATGATAAGCTGAAATGGCACAAAGGTGAACTTTGACTGTAGAGTATTGCAGACCAGAGTTTGAAAGGTCTAAAAGGTACTCTAGAACTTTATTTGGTGGGCAGGAAAAAGGATTCAAAGAGGATTTTGCACACCAGAGAGAGAGAGAGAAAAACACTTCCATTTGGCTGTGTAAGTTTTTCTAGTGGCTGGCTTGTACGCAGCCAAAAGAATATCTGAAACTCTGAGAGACATTGAACCTGTTCACTTCTATTTCTTCAGGAGCCAAGCATGAAGCGATCTCAGATTGGAATGGACCACAGGCCCCTGAGTCAGAAGGTTCGTCTGAAGGGGAAGCGCCTTTGGAGAGGTTTCCGACATACTGTTGAGTAACGGAAACCATATCTGTCGAGGCCAGAAGGAAGCAATGAGGATCATTTTGTCCCCCTGGGACTAGAACTTGAGAAGTACCCATTGAATTAGAAGAGACGGAAAGGCATATAGAAAGCATTTTGTCCACTGCAGCCTGAATGCATCCTGACAGAAAATGCCAGGCCCTGGATTTCTGGAGCAGAAGAGAGGCTGTTTTGTGTTGAGTGGGGATGCAAAAAGGTCCAGGTCTCTGGGGTTCCCAATTTTGCGAATAGTGACTGACCTACGGTTGAGTCGAGAGACCACTCGTGAGGATCTGTCTCTGTTCTGCTGAGACGGTCTGCCAGTTTGTTCTGCACTCCCAGCAGGTAGACTGCCTGGATTAGAGCCTTGTGCTCCAAGCACCATTCCCACACTCTCATTGCTTCCCTGCATAAGGGGTAAGAGTGTGCACCGCTCTGCTTGTTGATGTAATACATCGCTGCTTTGTTGTCCGTTTGAAGGAGAATGTTCTTGTGACAGAGAATGTCCTTCAGAGCCCGGACTGCATAAAGGACAGCTCTCATTTCTAGGACATTTATATGAACTGGGACTCGTCTTGAGTCCACGTACCCTGGATCTGGAGATTCTTACAGTGAGCTCCCCACCCATCAGGGACGCGTCCATGGTAATGGAGATCTGGTGATCCAGGGGAGCAAAGGGATACCCTTCCAGAAGGTTGTCCTCTTGCAACCACCAAGCGAGCGACCTCTTTAGAAGTTCTGTCACCTTGATGAGAAAGGACTGAGGGTGAGTGGTTGGGGACCACTGAGTACTGAGCATCCACTGAGAGGTTCTCATGTGGAGGCGAGCTAGGGGTACAGTGAACACCAAGGATGCCATGAGACCCAGCATCCGTTGCATTGAGATAGTTCGAACCGAGCTGTTCTCTTTGATGTATCGGGCCATCTGTAGGATATCACTCCTTCTGTCCTCTGGAAGAAAGACTTTAGCACAGAAGGTGTCCAGAAGAGTTCCTATAAAAAGGAGCTTCTGGGAGGGCTGCAACTGCGATTTCTTGAGATTCAGCAGAACCCCCATGAACATGAGAAAGTCTGAGGCCGTGGACATAGCGTCAAGAGTTCCTCGCCTGGAGGGACTTGCTAGAAGATATGGGAACACTTGTATTCCAATCTTTCTGAGGTGCGCTGCGAGAATTGCACAACACTTTGTAAAAACTCGTGGCACCGGAGATAGGCCCAAAGGGCAGGACTCTGAACTGATAATGTTGGCCCAAAGCCACGAACCTTAGGTATTTGTGATGCTTTAGGTGAATAGGAATATGTTGGTAAGCATCCTGCATGTCCAGGGAGGCTAACCAATCATTTCCTGGCGATATCATTGTGAACTTCTCCTTGGAAAGAAATTTGTTCAATTTTCTGAGGTCCAAAATGGGGTGCATGCCCCCAGTTTTCTTTGGAACTAGAAAGTAATGGGAGTAGAACCCTGTGTTCTGTTGATCCAGCGGAACTATCTCTACTGCCCTGTTGTTCAGAAGACCTTGTATCTCGGAAGTGAGAAGTTCTGACTGAAGTACTGACAGCCTGGGCTGTCGTTTGGGGGGATGATCTGGAGGGGTCTCTGAAAGATTAAGGGAATACCCCTCGCGGATTATCCGGAGGACCCATTTGTCCGATGGTATGGACTTCCACCGGTTGTAGAATTGAGTCAGATGACCTCCCACCGCTGAGGAAGAGTCCCCCTCGGGCAGCTGAGGTGGGACTTGGGCCAGAAACTCAGAAGGCGGCACTGGGTGCTTTGGGCCCTTGTGCTTTCTGTTGCATTTTCTTTTGAGGCTAGGGGGCTTGGTTTTTATTAAAACCTCCCCTGCCTTTGCCTTGAAAGGACTGACGGTTGTGAAAGTGGTGCTTATTAACACCCTTCCCCCCAAGAAGGAGCGGGAGTAGGTGGAGCCAATTTAATGGCAGACCTAGTCTTTTGTGTGGCCTCTAGAGCTTGTTCTACCTGAGGACCAAAGAGATACACACCGTCGAAGGGTAACGCCATGACCTGTTGCTGGGCATCATTTGTGAAGCCTGAAGTGCGCAGCCAGGAGTGATGGCGGGTACAAATGCCCACCGCCGCCACTCGAGAGGCAGTATCGAAAGCATCCATAGCTGCTTTAACCTGCTGGTTGTTGGATTTGATATCCCTGATTATGGTTTGAAGAAGCTCAGAATTAGTGTCCGACTCCGGTAGAGCGTCTACCATTTGTTTGAGTGAATGCCAAAGGATATACTCATATTGACAGAAATAGCCCTGGTAGCTGGCAATACGCATACCTAAGGTGGATGCAGCAAAGACTCTCTGACCTAAAGTATCTATCTTACGAGATTCTTTGTTTATAGGTTGGGCTGTAGTAGCCTGAGGGAGAATGACCTTATCATTCTCTGCCAAGACTACAATAGGGTCCTCAAAGGCTTGGGAGGCCAAAATGGGTTGATCCTTGGGAGGGCATACTTTCTATCTATGGACTTAGCCACAGAAGGAATGAGAGCAGGATTATTCCATACCATTTGAGAAAGCGTCTCAAAGGAAGGCTGTATCGGTGGAGTTAAATCCATAGGGATGTCCGGGACATGAAGGTATTTGAGTCTTAAAAGCTTCCCAGGATCGATATCTGTAGTCTGGAGAGAAAGACTGGAATTCAAATTTTTCAGCAGAGACATAAATGACAGGTCCTCGACCACAGGCTCTGCAACAGGATTAGATCCTGTTCCTTCCACGTCATCACCCAGTCTAAGGTCTGGGTCAGGCTAAATATCATCTCCTGACAGCCCAGAAGGGATTGTATGGATAGGAAAGGAGTGAAAATCAGAGGGAAAATAGAAAGGAAAAGGGTTCGGAGTCGAGAAGCCCTGAAGAGTGGAAGGCGTCACACCACATCTCGGCGCCGAAGAAAAGCACAGCGCCGACAGAGCCCTCGGCACCGAGGATGGCGCTGACAAACTGCACGGTGCTGAGGAAGGTGCCGTCGATCTAAACGGCACTGAGGACGGTGCCGACAGAAGCATCGACACCGAGGATGGTGCCGAGTGACGCATCGACGCTGATGGCGCCGAAACCAATGCAGGGCTCAGAAAACTAAGGTTTGAGGAGAAAGAAGGAAGAATACCAGGAGATAGAGTCATCGGTGTGTCCCCCTGCGCCGCAGCCATGCATGTTGGGGACACCTGGAGCATGAGAGGATGGCACCGAAGAAGGCGCCACGCGACTAGGGAGGCCCAACTGCCCTACCTGAACCCCCAAAGGGTCCGAGGGCCCCTGAGTGACTGGGCCAGGCAGCTGGACCAACTTCCGAGCCCACTGCTCCATCAGAGTGGCCCACTGATGAAACTGCTCATCTGAAGCCCTACCAGAAGGCGGGAAAGGGCTCCGATGTCGAAAAGATCGGTGACCGGAAACAGAAATTGGCAACTCCGGAGGAGGAGACCGGCAACTGACCCCAATGACCGACCGTCAATGCGCAGACATACCAGAGGGCGCCTCGAGGATGCCTCTCTTTTTTGACCTGTAGGCCGAAAAAGAGCTCTAGGCTGAACGGTGTAGAGAATGTGGCCATTTTCTTTTATGCTTCCAGGGGGACCGCCCTTCCCCTAGGGCACTGGACTGTCCGTTGTCAGACCCCCCTCCGGAAAGGGCGGTGGACTGGACCCAGCCTGGCTGACTGAACGGCTTTCGTACGGAGTCTCCCTACCGTCACCTGACCCGCTCATGGTCGACTACGTCAATGTAGACTGAGACTTCTTTCTTGTAATAAGAATAAATTATAGTAAGCGGTACTTATTTGAGAAATACAACAAAATAATAAACTGAAAACTATGCTGCTAGTTTTACGTTTGACTCCCGGCGGGCGAGCGACATTGTCACTGTAGCGCACTCGACGGCGGGAAAAAAGGAACTGAGGCAGTTGGAGGGTCGACACCTAGACAGTCATTGCTGCACGAGCCAAGGCTCGTGGCACCGCTCCTCGCGGCTCCATCTCTGGCGCCGACCCTCTTGCAAAAAGTTTGCTCCCGCTGGGTCCTAGCGCCTCCGGCATAGATCCCATCAGTGTGAATGAGTGGTGGAGACTTTATGTCCAGGAAGATCTGACCTCTTGTTGCCAGCATCTCAAGAGTTTGCAAACCAGCTTCTCAGGTTAACCCCTTGAGTTTCAACAGTATAACTATATACAGTTTTAAACAAAGGATACCACATACAGTTTTACACAGAGATTCACATATATTTTTCATAACTGCAAATATGCAAAGAAGAAATGACAGAAATAGCAAGGGAAGGCAGCAAGATAGCGAGAGGTGGAGAACTGCAAAACCATTGGAGTGATCAGTGCCTAGGTCTCACAAGAAAATTTGGTTGCGTAACCAGACAGAGAAGAGACAGAAAAGGAGAGGAATAAGGATAGAACAGATCCTTATGTTTAAACTCTTTTTGCATAACAAATGAGGGCAGGGCCATATTCAACCCTGTCACAAGCACGTGCTAGATTTTTTTTTCTTACTGAGTTTTACCTACCACTCTTTCTCCATTGTACTTCTCCACAAACTTCCCATAGTTGTAGTAATTGAAGGTGGGATAGCCCTCTATATCTTCCTGCTTACACAGCTCGTGGTTCTGTCCTTTGGTACAATCCATAGCAGCATAGGCAATCTGCATGGAAATGAATGACAGCATGTGGGCTCAGTTAAGTGTTTGGAAACTTTCTTTCGTTCTTGAAATAATGATTCAGTAATTCAAGGACTGCAATCCTACAGTACTGCAAATTGCAAGCTTTGAAATGAAAATGGAACTTAGGATCCTGTCCTACAAATACACATTTAGGACTTACACCTGCTGCGCACCCGATGAGCTTTCAAACCTTCCCTTTAATTAAATCAAAAAATTAGTTTTACAGGTTTCAGACACACTTGAAACCCTAAAGCATTTAAAATGACAAGGTCAATCCCACTTAAAGCATAATAGCACTTTCCAATTCTGCTTCGTGGATTTAAATACCTTTAAATTGCTGTTCTGGTCTTTTTCTTATTTTAAACTATTAGTGCTAGGCAGAGTGCGCTGTTCTTTCAAGCATGTGAAGAAGGCAGGAAATCATATTTAAATGAACAAATATATTTAATTCACATATAATGGCAAATTTAGTTGGACACCACATATTTATCATTGCCACACTAGCTAAAAAAACACTAGTAACAATATTCTTGCCGCAGCTTCCTCAGCTGTGTATATTTAATCAAAGAGAAACATTAAGAAAGTGAAGTCTAAGTATTCATTTACCCATCTTAATCTTAAAAGTGATTTACAGAAGTTGACTTGTGGGATGATGGTATGAAATTCAACTTTTACTGATCCATTATAATGGTAAATATGATTTTCTACACGTAGACTTCATTGACTTAAGAAAGCTTTAATAATGGAGTTTATATTGACTCATTTTAAAACCAGAGTGAAGAAGCAGAAATAAATGTATTACTGGTTTTAATACAATTGATTCTAGATAAGGTTAATATAAAGAATGCATCATTAGGTTTTGTCAGGAACACAGATACTGTAATACAAAGAAAACCCTTAAATTGTATCATTTCTTAAATTGCTCAATATTCAATTTGTAGCCCACTGCAAATGCACTGAACAGTCCAATAAAACAGCTAGAGGTCAAGTACTGCTTCCAGGAAAACCATCATTTGTTTTGAAATATTTCAAGAATATTAAAGTTCAGTAAAACTATCTTATGCATGAAAGCTCTGATACATTTCCCTCTTCTATAACCTTTGGGGACCCATCTAGTTTTTGGTGATGGTACCTAAGCCATAACATGCCATGATAATAACTAATATCCAACATTGTTTTGTGGAAGTCTGGTCAAACCTGATTGTATTTAACAAGAAGGACAGATGGGAATGCTCTAGATTAAGTACAGTATATTTCGATTTGAGTAAAGCCTTCCACAAAGCACCTTATGGGAGGTTGTTGTACAAAATAACTAAGCTTATAATGGTCATGTTCAGGCTGCACCCAATTAAAACATGTTCAAGCAAAAGACGATTTACAGTCGCACCATCAACCTCATTATTTGTTATCAGTTGTGCTTGGCAATACATGAATTAATTTCTAAACCACAGGTAAGAGACACAAGAAAAAGTGACCAAAGCAAAACTATAATCAAATAAGCATTTCTGTTTTATTAAACAAAAATATCTAATCTAATAAAAACATAGCCTCTAAACTATGAAATAACTGAATTAACATTTATAGTTTCATGACCAGACAGTGTTATGATCAGGTACTTTTACTTCTAGTGTTAATATGATAAAGGTTATGAATAAACATCACAGTATAATTAAAAACAGTTAAGAAGAGTACTATACACACTTACCTCAAGATAAACAATGATTTAAACACAGACCTTCATGTTCTTTGCCACCACACTGGTATGACTCCCGCCCAGCTTGATCATCATGCTGTAACCCCTCCTACAAATGGGAGTTCCCAAAAAGTCTTCCTTGAGCTTGCCTAAAAGCTCACTGCCAGGCTGGTGTCCTGCGTTTTAGCAGTTTAAATGTGACAACCAGAGCTTGTATAGCCTCTGTGTACTGTCTCTTTAAGAGCTGCCTAACTGCAGCTTAAGTAATCTGAGAGTGAGCTCTGTTGAAAGATGCAACTATTTACTGAAAATCATTTAGAGTGATAATGATAATGTAGTTTGTCTAACCTGCTTTCTTTGTAGCAAGGACTGTTTTGTTTGTCTCCACTATCTTCGTCCTGGACTGCAAATTGGATCAAACAGTACTGGTGGGACCTAAAATGTAGCCGGACTACAGGAGCTGTCTGAATTCAAAATCTGTAGGAACTTTAGTTTTGAGCTTTTTTGCGCCTTTTTTCCAACTGAGGGGGGGGCTCTTGCTTTGACTGACAGCCAAATCAGCCAACCAAATCTTTAGGATCTTGGGGAAGTCCCAGGCTGCTTGCAGTTTTCAGTCAGAACTAAGCTGGAAGCTGAGCAAGAAGGAGCTGAAGTGTTTCTGAGCAGCAATCCTTAGTGGACTCGCACGGGAGAACTCTGAAAAGGCTATGTTTTTGGCCTGCATGCCGGAGTGCTGCTCCCTGAGAGGGAGAGAAGAGAATTATTTTGGACTAAATCCAAGTTTGTGTGACTAAAGTAAGCTACTGAAGTGGGCCAGGCTCAACCTGAAGAAGACCGAATATTTTTGCTGAATGTGATTGGCCTGTCAGGAGTTCCAGCTACCCCTAAGCTCCCAGTGTGTGCAGAGACTTTGCGATTGTGCCCAGGGAGTGGTTTGCCTAGTACAGTAGAATTCCCGTACATGTAAATGTGCTATGAGCTGCCAGTGGGTTGTGAGTTAGTTCCCCACTGTGTGAACTGTGTTCTGCTTGCTGGAAGCTGTATCCAGCCCAAAATGGACTACTTCCGAACTTGTCTCCATGTGGTCAGGGCTTTGCCAGACTGGCCCAGCCAGACTACCCACTGCACAGAGAAGCCATCAATGAGAGACTGCCTGGGAATCAGCCCCCTGCTCCACACCTGAACAGGAATGATGCCTCTGCGACTTGTTTGGGCCCTGCTTCTCCTGGCATTCCAGATCAACCACCTGCAGTCTCGATTTTCGTCCAGCCTGTGTCCAGTCTTGGGTACTGTGAGTAAATACCAGGGTAACTCCCTACAACAGCAGCTTAATCTGAGTGTGTCATCTGATTGTTTTGTTGTTTCGTTTCCTTTATGAACTGAGCCCTCTGGCTCCGGATTACAAATATTGTGTACTGTGCATGTTGTGTTTTCCATCACAGGGCCCCAACCAGCTGCAACCCCGGGCAACTGTCCTAGCTAGCCCATCTCTTCTCCACCTGAGCACACAGAGGTGGACTGTGTGGGGGGACTCAAAGCGCATGCATAACTGCTGAATTGATATAACCTTTAAGCTAATTAACCGGATGTTGCCCCCCTCCCTTGTTCAAGTCCCCTGAATAAATCAGATCTAACTTTTTGCATGTAATCTGACTGTGGTTCCAGTTTGTGCTCAAAGTACTGTACTGTTGCTATTTGCTGTGCTTAACCTTGTTTTACAGGGGTTCCCCAGGGTCGAGCCAGAGGAACCAGCCCTGGTGGTAAGTGCAAACAGTGTGGGTACTGTGTGTGTGTACCAGGGGTATTGTGAAGTGATTATTGTACAGTGTTCAGGCCACTGGGGGAAGAGGGGTTACAGTGTCCGGAGGGATAGGCCCAGGTTAGCTTGACCACTACCAACCCTGACCTCCGGGTGCAGGCACCCGTTTCAGAGCTCAGGCCCCTTAACCTGCTACTAGCCAAGCAGGCAGGGGTAGTAGCCCTTGAGATAGCATCACCTAGGGGTTACAATGCCCTTTCAGCTTATATCAGGTAGGAATTGTTAAGGGTCATCTCTATTAGTTTTTTTTTTTGTTTGTTTTTGTTAGCTCATGCTATTCCATTGCCTTCATGTCTGTGGTCATTAAACGTGGTTTTAAGCTCCCTGAAGACTCTTCACTCTCCTTGAAGGACTGCATATTTTTTCTAGTCCACTTGGTTACCTTTGGCCAAAAAGACTGCACTGCATTCAGGCTTCTTGCTCATGTGGGTACCACTTTCTGTCAGGCATGGCTATCTTCTGTTGCATCTCTACTGCATCTTCGTCTCAAGAGGCAGCAGAAATACACAGTTCTTTACTAATTGTTTTTTTTCCCGTAAGCACTTTTAGCCACCAGAGCCCTGGCAGGTGGCTATGGCCCTGTGAACGGAGGGACACTCTCTCTCTCCGGTCCCGCTGCTCCTGTGCTAGGTGGTCCCCGGCAGTTCCCCTGCAGATTGCCCCCCGTGGCGGAGCCAGGAGGAGGTTGCCGGCTTCTTCCCCTCCTGGAGACCCAATCCTGAATCCAGGGACCGCTCCTGGGAGTGGTGTACCATCATTGAGCCTGCCAGGCTAATTTTTCTTGTTTTTCGCCCGGCCACCCCCCCCCCTCCAACGTAAAGACGTCGGATCAGGCCTCCCAACCAATACTGCCCTCCAGCCACCGCCAGAGAACAGTTAGCGAGCGGGACACTAGTATCCCCTCCCCCAAGACAGGAGAGCAGTTATCCAGATGCTCAATCCTCTCTCCCCCCTGCTGACCCCCCAGCGGCCTGGGCTCATTCCAGAACCCGGGTTGCCGGTGTTGCACAAGGTGTGGCATCCAGCACCTCAACCCTCAGCACCATCGGGTCAGCTACTTATTTATATTAAATGGTTAAATGACTATGGTAGGCTTGGCTGGTTAGTCTGGGGCCACACTATATTGCTGGTATTGGAGCAATGCTGCTAAAGTGAGTCTCTAGAAATGGAAATTACATACCTACCATAATTCTTGATCTTCTCTTGTATCTTCACCATTCATTACTGCTTGGGTGTTAGCCGGAGGCGCGCACCCGCCATGAAGGTTTTTTTTTTTTGGGAAGGTCGCCGGCTAGTTGCGCCCCAAGAGCAATGCACTACATGTGCGTGAGGGCGATCGTTAGGCACCGTGAGGCTCCTCCTCCATCCCAGTTCTGTTAGCTGGAGAGGCGAAAAAATGATAAGACAAAAGGGGAGCGAGGCAAGATATCCGAAGGGTAGGTAAAGGAAAGGATATAAACTGAAAAAGGAATAAGCCGATAGACGACAGGAAAGAGGAGAACCTACCCTACGGGACCGCAGGCCTCACTTCTGGAGCTGCTCCGAGGGAGGAACAGATAAGGAAGAAAGAGAAGAAGAAGAGAAAAGGGGATGTTGGGAGGAGGGAGAATCTCTGCCAAGTTGTGTGGATTTGGCTTGAAGGCTCATAAGCCCGGAACCAAGAAGGGAGCAAGGATCCCATTTAGAAAGAACTGATAAAAGGTTCAACTGAGCCTTTACACAGTTTGATACACAAAAGGCAGACTCTCTACACCTCCCGCTATCCCCAAACCCTTACACCCCAGCTGAGAGCTCACAGACTGCCTAGGCAGAAAATCTGTTCCGAAAGGAGAGCGACCAACTAGGGAGGGAAAGGAAGCCCACTAGCACCTTGTTTTTGTGCCAACACAGATGTGTGTAGGGAGGAGAAGGGGGGGGTGAGCCCCAGAAAGGTCACCCCCTGTGAAAGGACAGAGTGGGAACTCAGTCTGACTCCCCAAGGAGGCAAGCAGATCACCAGATCAAGGCAATGGATTGCCAGGACAGCGTTTGACTAGCAAATGCTGGCACAACAGGAGATTTAAACCTGCCAGAGGTGACCCAGAAAAAGGAACTTAACTAAGAGGAATGATTTCTCTAACTGTGAATTGAACAACATAGCTTAAGAAGGAGCCAAAAGGTCACCCCCAGGGGCAATCAGAAAGAGTTTCCTTAGGATAGAGATAAATACTACTCTTTCCTCTTCCCTGCCAATAAGAGGATCCTTTCTGAGAGAAGAATGGAAGGCTCAAGAAATGTGTTTTTTTTTTTCTGCATGAAAAAGAGAGGGGAGGAATGAGCAGGGAGGCTGAGACACCAAAGAAGGAGGCCTGTGAGAGGAAGGTGGACGGGTATCAGTAATGAATGGTGAAGATACAAGAGAAGATTAAGAATTACGGTAGGTACCTAATTTCCATATCTTCCCTTGTCAATCTTCATCATTCATTACTGCTTGGGTGAGTACCAAGCCCCCCCAAAGGGGGACTAGGAAAGCCCTGAGGGAACAACACCCTCAGCCTGCTTCCGGTGAAAAGCAGAAGGAAGAGACCCTGGCCTAAAAGACAGGTGTCTAAGGCCGAGGAGAGCTAGGGGAGGTGTCCCTCGGAGACGGAGGAAGCCCCTGTAGAAGCATTCTAGCCCTGGTGGAAAAGAGGCGGTCCCTCAGAAAGCGGAGCGAATCACCCTATGCCGGGCCAGGGGTGACAATCTTGATAGATGAAGCCATGCCGTCCGCCTAATGCAGATTGCTGTCCCTGCAAGCCTGGAAGCCACCTCACTGGCATCACAGGATGCCCTTGCTTGGTGCCTTGCCAGTTCCAGGCCTATAGCGGAGAGGGCAATAGCTTGTCTGGATTGCTCCGAATCAGGCATTGATGCTACGACTTGGGAGAGCATCGGCCATAAATGCCTCCTGTAGGCAGCATGGTGAGCCTGATGTGATGCAATGCATAACATTGCATGAGAGGAAGAGAACACTCTTTGCCCACAGCAGTCAAACTGTAGGGAATTGCGTCCGGTGGATGGTCGTGCACCAGGCAATGGGGCCCGGAAAGAGTCTCTAGGGACACCAATCCCATGGGCGGGTTGGGGAGTGTACCCAGAGAATCCAATGGGGCACAATACCTCCTCCTGCAGTCTACCGGGGCTGGAAAAGGGGCAGCAAGAGACTGCAAGGCACGGATAGATACCTCCTGGAAAGGAATAGGCCAGGATGATACCACCAGATGTTGGGCACTGAATTCCCCAAGGAATTCATGCGTCTCCCACTCGGTATTGTCACATCTGAGAAAGGCGATATGGAGATCCTTAACCATCCTTGACATGAATCGCTGATAGTCTATGAAATCAGCGTCTGATGAAAGGTGAGCCAAGGGTTCCTCTCCCTTGGAGGAGGGAGACGAGGAAGGTGAGAAGCTCGAATGTCCAGAGGACTCCTGCGGTGGTGGGGAGATGCGAAACACCTGCTCATGCATATACCTAACATATAAGGGGAAGGCTTCCGCAGATCCACTGAATGTCTCCCAGGATAACGGGCCCGTAGGACTGACATGGCCTGGGAGGGAGGGAGATGGCTGCAGAGGAATGGGAGAGGGGCACCTAAAAGAAGGCAACTGCTAAGGCTCTGAAATCCGGTGAACAGAGCCCGAGCTGGCGGGGGCCCGGATATCAATCCAGGTTGCAAAACGGAACCCTGGGGGAGCGAACCCCGGAAGAGCCTGGATGGGGAACCTCCCCTGTGATGCACCTGGGGATGCAAGAGTCCAGAAGGGCAACCCCCAGCAATGCAATCAGAGGTGTCCCTTGAGCCCAAGAAGGAGAGACGGGGTTCGGCGCTTCGGCTCCTCCCTATACCCAGAGGGGCAGAAGGCGGAACTAGACGCCCCTCACCCCGACCCATCAACCCCACAGACTTTGAGGACGCCCTCCTCAACCCCAATGATAGGCTACATCGAACCTGAGGCCTCCCGAGGGGGGCCCCTGGAGAAAGAACCCCTAGTCCACCCTGAGAAGGCGCGGCAGCACCAGGAACGGCAGCAGCCACAGCCCCTTCCGAGGAGACTGCCCGCTCCTTAATCCCCAAACCGCCCTCCCCGATGAACTACAGGCCACCCCCAGCTTGAAGATCCTTGGAGGAAGATGGATCTGGGGACTCAGGAATGGTAACGCTGGATCGCCTGACTCTGCGTTCCAGAAAAGACTCTGACTCCGAGGAATCGGGATGCCAAGTTGGGTCAACCTCTGAATCGTCTGCCTCCGAGGAGGAGACTAGCAGACGGACCTCGATGCTGGCCACCCCAAGAGTCCCTTGAGAAACAGCACCGCTAGTGGCACTGGAATCAAGCATGGTGCCGCGAGGTGCCTGCGCATTGCCTGCAGCACCAGAGCCCTGCCCCGATCTGCCTATGGCACCAGCTAGGTCCCAGTCACCGCCTGCGGCACTGGAACCCGACAGCACCACTAATGGAGTCGACCGGGCCTGCGGCACTGCGAGTGGCGCCATAAACCAATGCAGCACTGCACACGGCACCGCCTTGATCATTGGCACCGCGAACAGTGCCAGGATCCGAGACAGCACCGGAGGGCGACGTCGAGGGTATACCAATGCCGGACCCAGAAACCATGGGCTGCGACAATGGGGGAGCATGCACCTCCGAAGAGGTGACTGCCAAGATGGTGTCTCCACCGTGACCCCGGGAGGGACCATGATGTTCCCCCAACACCATGAAAGAAGCCTCCTCCTCGGCAAGGCTTGAAGATGAGGAGACCTCCTCCTCCTCACCAGACCATATAGGCCTGGGAGGGGACCCAGAGGAAGGGTCTAGAGACCTGGCCTGGGAGGCCCAAGAGCGACGGCGTCCTCCAAAAGTCGTCGGGGCCTTACCGATTTTGAATGTGCGAACTTCGAGAACACGGCGGTCCATTGAGAAACAAGCGTTGCATCTGTCCATATCATGGTTAGGTCCCAGGCACCGAAGGCAGACATCATGCCGGTCCATCACAGAAAAATGCCGGCCACAGGGGCACTGACACATAGGGGCACATCCCACTTTCGCTTAGCTCCCGAACCGGGCATGATGCGAAAATAACCTAAAATATAGAAAAACTCCTGGCGCCATTGAAAAAGAAAATGGAACGGACTTACCAGAATCAACGGAATCGGGAAAATAGAACCGGGATGAAGGAGTCGCTTCGAACGACGAACTAGGTGAAATAGTGCACTAGGAAAAACACTCTACACGTGCAGCCTCGATGGCGGGAGAAACAGAACTGGGATGGAGGAGGAGTCTGCGGCACCTAACTGCCTCCCCTTGTGCACCACATAGTGCGTCGCTCTTGGGGCGGCGCCGTTGGTGTCGACTCCTCTCCAAAAAAAAAAAAAAAACTCCCGTGGCGGTTGCACGTCTCCGGCTAACACCCACGTAGTAATGAATGGTGAAGACTGACAAGGGAAGATCAGATTTCTTGGAGGAACTGCTTCCCTTCCCTCTAGTGCACAGCTTCGGACCCAAAGACTGCGCCTTTCTGAATGAAGTTCCATTCTCCAGCTTATTTCAGTCCATTCTGCCACCCTTTTCTTCCATTTTGGCTCTGGCTGAGCACTTCTGACTAAAACCAGAGTTATTTCTGCTCCATCTCTCTCCTTCTCCAGAGTGCTTTCTTCTAACTTAAGATGTTTAGTTTGAAAAAAAAAACCCAAAACATCCTGGTTTGCGTCATCAGACATACACCAAAACATTTGGAACACGAGCTCTGTAGTGAGGCAGATTTGTGTTCTGGCCAACAGGAATATAAGAGCTCCACTGCCTCTCCTGCTATAAGTAAGGCAGAACAGAACTTACAAGCCTTGATGCTATGGTGGCTGAGCCTCGAAAGAAATCTCTAAGTGATCTGTTTAAATAAGTTTATTTTTTCCCCTCAGGCTGAAGGCTACAGGTTTGGTCAGAGCTCATTCAGACTTACGTCCACTATGCTCGCTTGATTAGTTACAGGTGGCCCTTATGCCCCAAAATGTATCTAGGTTATGTTTAAATACATTCATTGATGAACTGCCTATTACTTACTAATGATAATTCGTTCCAGATAGGCACAACTCTCTGACTGTACCAATTATATCTTCTAACCAGGTTACACTTCTTTGCTTTTAGCTGAAACGGATTTGTCAGAGTATTGTATATCTGATCTTTTAATTCTAGGCCCAAATTCTCCCGTAGTTCTTTATCTCATAGAGCTTTATAAAGAAGACACATCACCTCGCGTTCTCCTGTATTCTAGGGAATACAAATCCAGCTCTCTCAACGTGCCATCAGAATCCATCCCGTTTAAGCCCTTGATGGTTCTGGTATCTTTTTGTTGCACTCTCTCAATTTTGTTGATTTCACTATATGCTTTATAAGCAGAAAGAAGGACTATTAGTAAGAATTAGAAACTGGTTCATTCACAGGAGGCAGATTGTGATGTTGGGGTGGGGGGGGAGGTGGGGACGAGTGACAGACTGGAAGGGTTCCAAAGATGTCAGTTCTGGGACTACTTCTGCTTATCATATTTATTAGTGACTTAGAATTGGGGAGTACTCACCATTTAGGCAGGTTTGCAGATGACACAAAGCTAGCAAGGGTGGTCAACAGTTAAGAGGAGTGTTTACAGCAGAACTTGGGTAAACAGGACTATTGATCAGACAGACAGCAGATGCAGGTCAATGTTGGGAAGTGCAAAGTAATGCACCTGGTGACCAGAAACAGAATATACTTACAAATTAAGTGATACAGTACTGGATCATGTGGTAGAGCAGGAGAAAGACTTTGGGGTTACTATAGCCACATCTTTGAAAATGTCCACACAATGCTTAGCAACAGCCAACAAAGTCAAGACAATGCTAAGTTCCAAAGCTTAAAGAAGCCACAATAATGGTAAGAAAAAGTAAAGCAGAGACAGAGCTGACAACAGCAAAGGGGATCAAGAGGGGGAGACAATCTTCTTTAGGTACATTAGGGAAAGAAGGACAACTAAATAGGGTACACTCAGATTAAAGAAGGAAGGGACATGGACTGTGGATAATGTGAAAAATGGCTGATATACTGAATGTGTATTTTTGTTCAGTATACACCGTGGAGGAGGGGATGAGTCACTATCAGGATGTGGATCGTAGCCCAAAGGGGGGTGGGAGTGTAGTTGGGACCAGATTTAGAAGAAAGGGTGCTCAGGGGCCTCAAAACCCTGAAGGGGGACAAACCTCTGGTCCTGATGGACTGCACCCTAGACTGCTGAAGGAGGTGGGGGAGACACTAGCAGAGCCACCAACAAATCCGTTCAACCGATCTCTGGAGATGTGGGTGGTTCCAGCAGTCTAGAAGGTAGCTAATGTGGTGCCTCTTCACAACAGTGGGGATAGGGACGACCTGGGAAACTGCGGACAGGTCAGTCAGGCTGCTAGAAACCATATTTAACCCTTGCTGTGCTATGGACTGACATAACAGTCCAGAATTACTGTGTGTTCTAATTCTGTCAGCAGCCTTAGGGTTAAAGAACAAACTGGAATTCTTGGAAGCAAATGGGTTCAGAGCAGGAGGCAGCATGGGTCTGCAGCAAGAAGATCTTTCCAAACTAAACTTATTGACTTCTTTGATTGGACAGTGCACTGAGGCCAAGCAGTGGATGTGCTGTACTTTGACTTTAGCAAGGCCTTTGATTGTGTTCCACACAAAAGGCTAATAAAAACTCTAGGTGACCTTGGGGTAGGGAATAAACTGAACCAAGTCAGTAGAGAACAGGCGGGGAGGCAGGATTCAGAGGGCGGTCACCCATGGAGCACACTCACAGTCCAGGGGAGTCACAAATGGGGTAGCACAGGGATATATTCTGGAATCAACGCTCTTCAATATCTTCATTTGCGATATATGAGAGGAGATCCAGAAATGGAAATTACGTACCTACTGTAATTCTGATCTTTCTCTGCATCTTCACCATTCATCACCTTTGGGTACTTGGCCAGAGGTCATGACCCCACAGGAGCTATTTTTCTTTTTGGATGCATGGAGTCGGTGCACCATTGGTGCCGCTCTTGAGGCCGACGCACTGCGTGGCGCTCACGGGTTAGCCGTTAGGTGTTGTTGACTCTGCCCTCCTGCCAGTTCTGAGTTACCATAGTGGTTAGAAAAAGGGTTGGGAGGGTGGCACAAGGAAGTCCAAGGGACAGACAAAGGAAAAGATATCAAACTAAAAGGCGAAATAAACGACTGAGAGGACAGAAGAAGTTCGAAGACTAAGGGGGATTGGGTGGGGCCCCAATCTCTGGAAGTAGAAAAGGAGGTGGGAGGGTTAAGGATTTTAGAAGTAAGGAAAAAATTGAAGGGGGGGGGGGGAGACAGATGATACATACCCTGTAACATTGACCTGTCTCCAGTTTATATAGGAACTGCGAAGGAGTAGCCAAGAGGCTAACTGCCAGAATTGCAGGCACAGAATTACTGGCACAAACTCTTCAAGCAGAATTGGCTATTCTGAAAGAAAAGACAGGAAAACAGGGATATGTCCCCCAAAAGGAGATTTTGGTGCAAAAAACCTAGTTTCTTAAATTAACTGCGGTTATGTCCACAGGACAAGGAAATCAAGTTGATGGGGAGAAGGAAGAAAGGGGCACACTGCCAACCCCACCTCACAGGGTGGAGCCGGGCACTGAAGAAGGACTGCCCTTAATCCTGACCACTCTACCCCTAAAGAAAACTATCCCCATGTGCTCCTGCCTACTCCGGGCCCTGACTAACAGAAAGGAGGAGGCAAGAGAGGGGCAGAGGAGGGGGACCCGAGACTGACGCCCGGGGATGGCGGGTGAGACTGTGATGAATGGCGAAGATGCACAGAAACCTCAGAATTACGGTAGGCATGTAATTTCCATATCTTATCTGTGTCAATATTCACCATTCATCACATTTGGGTGAATGCCAAGCCCCCCCAAAGGGGGTTTATAACTCTAAGGGGCTGAGTCCCTTAGCTCTCAGTGGGTGACACACTAAGAGGGAGAACCTTCAAGGGTCTGGAGAGGCCCGAGAGTGGGGAGAGTGAGGGGGTAGGAAGTTGCCCCGACAGATGCAGTTTCACTCTACGGGAGAAGAGATAGGTTCTCTGGTGGGCGGAGTTGATCACCCTATGCCTGGCCAAGGGTGAGGACCGGGAAAGACGCAGCCATGCCGTCCGCCTAGTGCAGATTGCTGTCCCTAGAACTCGGGTAGCTACCTCACTGGCATCATACGATGCCCTTGCTTGGTGCCTTGCTAGCTCCAGACCACATGCAGAGAGTGCAATGGCTTGTCTGGTTTGCTCAGTGTCAGGCATGGAGGGTAGGAGCTGACCCAGCCTAGACCACAGGAACCTGTCATAGGTTGCATAGTGGGCCTGATGTGCTGCAATAGAGAGCAGCAACCGTGCCGAGTAGAACGTCCTCATCCCCCAGAAGCCAAAAATCCGAGGAGTCTCGATCTGGGGACCGGTCATGGTGAGGGGCGCAAAGCCCATCAGGAGTGTCCAGTTGTGTCAGTCCTGACTGAGGATGAGGCATGGAACTTGGAGACTCCTACGGGGCACAATACCGCTGGCAGAGATCCCTAGGGGCAGGAACTCCAGAAAAGGGTCTCTGCCAGAAACGCAACAATGCCTCCTGAAAGGGAGCAGGCCGGGGGGGGGGGGCACCACGAGGGTGTCCTCACTGAAATCGCAAAGAAAGGCATGCGCTGAGTGCTCTGGGTTGTGTTGAGTAGGAGGGGTGATGTGCAGGTCCTCTAACATCCTCAAAAGGAATCGCTGATACTCAGCGAGATCAGCAGCTGGAGAGATGTGGACAGATGGCTCCTCTCCCCCAGAAGAGGGCGATGAAGAGTCAGAGGACCTCAAAGATTCAGAAGATGGCTGCTCAGGGGGAGGTTGAAAAATCTGTCTGTTCATAGCCCCAATGTAAGAGGGAAACTGAGCAGCCTGAGCTCTAAACTGCTCCCAGGAGAGAGGCCCGCTAGGACCAAGAATGCATGGGAGCACAGGAGAATGTGGCAGAGGGATGGGGCAGAGCCGACAATGGGAATTGACTGACCTCCGCCTGGGCTAGGGGTGCACCAGGAGCCCTAGGGAGGGAAGAAAGGAGCTCTGGAAAACTCCACAGCCAACAGCTGATCAACCAAACTGGAACTGCCTAGGCTGCGCCCTGAAGAATCCCCCCCCCCGTGAGGCGACCGGGGCTGTGTAGGTCCAGAAGGACGGTCCGCTACCTCCAAATAACGGGGCCCTCTCGAGGAAACCAAAAGGGAAGGGCGGAGATCCACACTACGGCTTCTCCCAGAGCCCGGTGGGCTCCGGAAAAAGGCCGCCACACAGACCCCATGCCCCTCAACCCCTCGGAATCTGTGAGTGCCCTCCTCCTCGAGACAGCCAGCCTAGGCAGCTGGCAGCCCTGGCCGGCCCCCGAAGGGGCTATCCAGAGAGCAGCACCCTCCCCTCCCCTCCCGTGGGTGCTCTGATTGGCCCCAAAGTTGGGCGATCTAGGCACACCACCTGAAGGGGAACCCCCACTGAGGGGTCAGAGAACCCTTTGAGGCCAGGTTGCAGGGCAATGGAGGCCTGCACCACTGCCTGCTGGTTAGAACCCCTGACCCTGGCCATCACTGTCCGCTCCTCAGAGGGGGTCTGACTCAGGCCTGTCGAGGACACTACCAGGGTGTCCACGCCAGCAGCCAACTCCAAGGAGCCAGACTGCATGTCTGACTCAGAGTCCGACTCCTCCTCCGAAGAAGTGGAGATCAATATCCTGTGCCAAACAGTGCGTGGGTGCCCGCTGCTATCCCTACTGAACAGGGAAACACAACCAGAGGCTGCACCAGAGTAGACACTGGTGCCCCCCTCCGCATTGCGAATGGTGCCAGAAGAGGACATGGCCTCAACAAGAGCAGCAGCCTTGCAGCCGGAGCCTGTCACGGCGCCATCCCAACCCACGGCACCGCAAGCGGTGTCGAGACCAGGAATGGCACCAACGGCTCAGAGGCCGGAGACTCTCATGGCGCCGACCTGCCCCACAGCACTGCAAGCGGCCCCGAGGACAGAGACTGCGCTGATGATGGCCCCGACAGCATTCTCGGTGCTCCAAAACCCCCACAGCGCCGAGCCCATGCTCGGAGCTGCAAATGGCTCCAGAACTGGACACGGTGCAGCGAATGGCGCCGAGGCAAGAAAAAGTCAGGGATGGCACCGTACAGCCTCCCACGGTGCCAACAGCGCATCGACGCTGTGATCAGCGCCGACAGCAGCAACGGTGCTGAGTGATGGACCGGCGCCGACGGTGCCACCATCAGGGCCCACGGCACCACAAATGGCACCGAGGCCCAGAACGGCGCTGACAGATGGCATCGAGGACGGCGCCGACCCAGGCCTTCCGAGCCGCGGGTACGATACCGGAGGAACCTTCGCCCCCGAAGGGGCGATTGCCCAGGCGGTGCCTCCCACCTGTCTCCCGGAGGGGACAGACCGGGCCTCCTGCACCGCAGAAGGGGCCTCTGCCATGGCTAAGCTACAAAAGGCAGAGGCCCCCTCCTCCTCAGTCCGTATAGAACTGGGAGGAGACCTGGAGGAAAGGCCGAGAGAATGCGGCTTGGCCCAACGAGTGTGCACCCATCCCCCAAATGTTGTCGGAACTCGACCAACTTTCCTCGAACGTTGCTCGATGACCCGGCGGTCCATGGAGAAGCAGGCGTCACATGAATCCATGTCGTGAAGTGGGCCAAGACATGCGAGGCAACGGTCATGATGGTTGGTGATGGAGTACTTACGGCCGCATGGGCACCATCGTTTGGGGGGGGTCGTCCCGTCTTAGAAGTTTTCTTGCCCTCCGACCGAGACATGACCTACAGGAAAAAGAACACCAAAACAAGACCCGACATAGCAAAACAAAATAAGGAACAGTCTTACCCGGCGATGTCGAGTGGGGCGAACAGAACCGACAAGATACTCACAGCCGACGGACTACGAAGCGACACGGGATAGAGAATATGTAGTTGAAGGCTTCAACGGTAGAGGTAGGCCTCTGAAAATTCTTCTGAGAGCTTCCCACGAGGTGACCTCGACGGCAGGAGACGAAGAACTGGTGGGAGGGCGGAGCGGACAACACCTAACGGCCAACCTGCAAGTGCCCACGCTGTGCATCAGCCTCAAGGGCGGCGCCGATGGTGCATCAACTCCACCCATCCAAAAAAAAAAAAAAAAAAAAGAGCTCCCATGGGGTCATGACCTCTGACCAAGTACCCAAAGGTGATGAATGGTGAAGACTGACACAGATAAGATTAAGGAAATTCTCTTTGCTGATGATACCAAGATCTGCAGCAGAGTGGACCCTGAGGAGGGTGCTGGAGAAACTAAAAGAGGGACTTGGAAATGTAGTCCAGTTGCTTAGTAAGGCAACACCTGGAGCGCTGTGAGCAATTTTCAAGTCCATAACTCAGGAAGGACAGGAAATGCATAGAGACCATATAAAGGAGGCCCATGAAGATGATCCAGGGACTCCAGTGGAGGTTCTCTGAGGAAAGTTGGCCATCCTTAACATGTATACACTGGAGGTCAGGAGGGAAAGGGGCGATATCATTGAAACATACAAGTTGCTGCAAGGAATCAACAGGGTGGATTGAAAGGACTTGCTGACCAGGAACAAGGGGGACAGTAACATGAGGAAACGGTAGGGACTAGTGTGGGAGGGGGAGATTCAGGAGGGATGCGAGGAAATTCTTCTTCATGGAAAGAGTGGTGAAGGAAGTAAATCAACTTCCCAGAGACATGTCTGAAGCCAAGACACTGACAGGGTCTAAACTTCAATAGGACAATTATAAGGGAACAGTGGGACATACAGGCAAGAGGGAGGATACCTGGACAAGGGGGTGATGATCAGCCACTACGGTTATTAGATCTCTAAATCCAGCCCAGCATTACACTGAGCATGGAACTAGGCAGGGAAATGGGCAGACTGGACGGACCTCTGGATCTTTTTTCTGCTGACAAAACCTGTTTCTATAATTTTGTTAATAATACTAAATATTCAAATATATGGTAGAGGAACACTTATACTTGGTACTAAAGGCATACAGGGTTCTAACCTGTAAAATGGTTCATATAGCAGACTGTGCTTCGAGTCCTGGAGCTGTACCTCTACAAATAATGGAAGCTGGGTAAAGAACAGTTACGCAAGAACTTACTGTAACAGTAGATCTTTGAGGGGATCTCAGTCATCAGGTTACACCATAGGAACTTCACCATCGGTGAATGGGGAATCCACACGGAAGATTTTCAGCAGTACAACTAGGCCTGCCTATGCCGTTGACGTCAGCCGACATCACCAACCCTATAAAGGTGTAGGCGGGCCTGCGTCCTCCTCAGTTCTTTCCCTCCGGAGGTGAAGGGAGCAAGGCTGACGCCCTAGGAACCCGAGGACAGCAAGGGACCCAGCTCTTAGAGAAATGATGGAAACAGCAGACAGCCAGGTCCTGAATATGAGCCCCAAAAAGGGGGATGGTGGGAGGGAACAGACCTGATGACTCTGATCCCTTTGAAGATCTACTGTTATGGTAAGTTGTTATCTAACTGTTCTATCTTCTTCAGGGGTATCTCAGTCACCAGGTTACACCACAGGAACGAGTCTCAAGCAGTGACAGGAATATACGGACAGTCTGGGAGGCTGGATCTCCATAAACTTGAGACAGGAGAGGTGGAACAACCCACCCAATCAAGAAGCTTCTTAAACTTAAGACAGAAGACCTTGAAAACTGAACTGGCCAAGCGACTCCATAAACTTAAGACAGGAGTCCTTGCAGAATAGCCCTGCCAAATCCTGCACAGCTTCTAGAAGCGATGTCCAGATTTGAATGCTTGTTGAGGGTGTGGACTGTACCCCAAGTGGCCGCAGCGTAGATGTGAGTGAATGAGACCCCCTCCTCCTTTTGAAATAAGCCACGGAGGTAGCCATGCCTCTGGTGGAGTAAGCTTTGACAGCACCCAGCAATTCTTTGTCATACTTATTGCAGCAGAACACGATGCAATTTGCCAACCATTTGGATAAACATTGCTTAGAAACTGAAGCGCCCTCTCTATCTGGGGTGAAAGAAACAAACGACTGCTTAGACTTTCTGGACTCCTTAGTCCTGAGCAGGTAATACTTCAAAGTTCTGCACACATCTAAAGTATGGAGCAGTGCTTCCCCTGGATTGGCACACTCCAGAAAATAAACAGAAAGGTGGATTGACTGAGTGAGTGTAAACTCAGAAACCATCTTAGGAAGAAACTTAGGATTTGTGCACAAAGACACCCTGTCTTTGTGAAAAATCAAATAAGGCTCCTCGTACCAAAGGACCTGAAGCTCTGAAATTCTTCGAGCACAAGTAACTGCAACTAAAAAGAGCGCTTTCCAAGAGAGAAAGTGCAAATCGCAAGTTACGATTGGCTCAAAAGGAGACAGGGTCAACTTTTCCAGAATAAAATTCAAGTCCCAAGCTGGGTCACAGAACAGATTGGGGGTTTCAGATGTAGGACACCCAGAAGGAAGCTACGGGAGACATCCATTTGAGCAACAGTGCAGACATCCACAGGCTCGAGGAAGGCAGAAATAGCTGAAAGGTGGACCTTGAGTAAGGAATACTGAAGGCCTGAGTCAGTCAGAGATCAGGTAGTCCAGGACATGTTTCACCGTGCAGGTGAAGGGGTCAAGGGAATGTTTGGCAGCCCAGATGGCAAACTGTTTCCACTTCATGGCATAAGTGTCACGAGTGAAGGGCTTGTGAGTGGCCACTAGGACGTCTGCCACCCTGCTGGAGACACCAAACCTGGTGATGGCTATGTCCTCAGAAGCCATGCATGCAGATGGAGGGACCTCAGATTGGGATGGACCAGGGTCCCCTGATCCTGGGTCAGCAGATTCCTGCAAAGGGGCAGAGGGGCCAGTGGTTCCTCTACCAGCTGCTGAAGCAGATGAAACCATATCCTGCGAGGCCAAAATGGAGCCACCAGGATTATGCTAGCCTCTTCCCTCTACAATTTGATCAGCACCCTCTATATTACTGGGAATGGAGGGAATGCGTACAGAAATCTTCTGCTTCAAGAGAGGGACAATGCGTCTTGCCAGAAAACTCCAGGCCATGGATCAAGTGAACAGAAATTGGGCAGTTTTGTGTTGTGTGGGGATGCAAAAAAGGTCCAACTCTGGATGACCCCATCTGTCGAACAGATCTTCTGTTACGGATGAGAGAAGCTCCCATTCGTGCATGTTGGACTGAGTCCTACTGAGGCTGTCTGCCAGAATGTTTAGAATGCCTGGCATGTGTATGGCAGATAGTGTCAGATTGTGGTCAAGTGGCCAATACCATACTCTCATGGCCTCCCTGCAAAGGGGATATGAGCGATTCCTGCCCTGCTTGTTGATATAGTAGACAACACTCAGATTGTCTGACTGCACCAATAGCTGGGCTGGGACCAGATGAACCTGGAAAGCCTGCAGGGCATAGAGCACTGCTGTCTTCTCCAGGACATAGATATGCAGGGTGGCTTCCCACTGGGACCAAGATCCCGGAGTTTGGAAGGGACCCAGGTGGGGCTCCCCAGCCCAGACCTGTGGCATCCGTGGTTAGGATCTGACTCGATGAGGAAAGCTGGAAAGGGACCCCTTGAAGGAGGTTTGAGAGGATCATCCACCACTAAGTACCCTGCGTACTGGGGAGAAGACCAGGACTAACTGGTCCAATTCATCCATCCACTGGTCCCACTGCACACTGAGGGTCCACTGCAGGGTGCCCAAGTGGAATCTGGCTAGTGGAACCATAGGAATGGCTGCAGCCATGAGTCCTAGGAGCCATAGATACAGCCTGGCAGGGTGTACCAACTCTGAGCAGCCTCCTGCGCTTGGAATAGGAGGCATTCTGTCCTGGCTCTGGTGTAGGAAGGCCTTCCCAAGCCCGGAGTCCAGGACCACCCCAATGAACTGTAGTCTTTAGGACGGAACTAGCACAGATTTGGGCAGACTGACTGTTTTGCCCAGGAAGTAAGCTGTTGGTTAACTAGGATCTGCAGCTTTTCTGTTAGGTAGAAAAATGGGCAGAATAGGTAGGCCAAGCGGTCCTTATCTGCCGTCAAATTCTATGTTTCTATGAAACTGAAAAAGCTGAAGCGTACACTCCAGAGTGGACAATAGCTGCTCCCCGGATGGGGCCTTGAGAAGCCACACATCCAGGTATGGAAAGACATACAGTCCCTCTCTTCTGAGGGCTGCTAAGACCGCTGCTAAGCACTTGGTAAAGAGACACGGAGAAGATAAGCCAAAGGGCAATACCTTGAACTGGCAATGTTCGCCCTGAAACCTCCTGTGAGGAGAGAAGACCACAATGTGCAGGTAGGCATCCTGCATGTGCAGTGAGCAGAGCCAGTCCCCGGACTTGAGGAGGGTGAACAGGCCTGATAAAGTTACCATTTGGAACTTTTTGTACTGGACATAAAGATTAAGATCTTTCAAATCTAAGATTGGCCTCAGATCTCCAGTCTTTTTGGGAACCAGGAAGAATCTGGAGTAGAACCCCCGGTTTCTTTGCCTCTTTGGCACCAGTTCTATCGCCTGCTTGCACAGGAGAGACTACACTTCATCCCAGAGAACAGACAGATGAGCAGAGGGGCAATTTGATGGAGATGGTGGGGTGGGGGGGTACCTGGAGGCTGCTGGAAGAGCTCCAGAGTATGACCGCACTCTATGATCTGCAGGATCCAGGCGTCTAATGTTATGGTTCTCCACGGATTCAAATGGAGGGAGAACAGACCTCTGACTGCCACCTCCTGGGCCTGGACTTGGGGGGGGGGGTCTGGCAAGGAGTCAAGCTGAGGTGGGGCCAGCGTAGGAGGCTGGACCCTCAGTCCTGGGATGCTTGGCTGCCACTCCAGTATGGGACGAGCTGGCAAGAAGGGCTGGGCTCTGCATTTGCCCTGAAGGGTGGATCCAGAGCCTGGTCTGTTAACTTGCTTATGAAAAGTAGGTCACCCCCTACCATGCTGCTGAGTGTGGTAGAGGGAATGGATGAACTTAATGGCCGTGCCTGAGGCCTGTAGATCGTTAATAATGTCCTAGACATCCGGACCAAAGATTTTAGTGCATTTAAAAGGGGCATTCAGCACCTTGTTTTACACATCAGCAGCAAACCCAGAAACCCTGAGCCAAGAATGCCTAAAGAGGCAGGTGCCAGTGGTCACTGCCCTGGCAATAGTATCAGATAATTCGTAGATGGCTCTTAGAAGATGCCTCCCAACATCCTCTGCGGTTTGGAAGCATTGGAGCAATTCCCGTTTCTGGGCACCATCAGGAAGGGCTTGGTCAGCTGTCTTGCCCTTTCTGGCATTGGTGGTCTGGAATTTCACCATGTGAGACAGGTGATTTGCTATCCTCAGGCCAAGGGTAGAGGAAGCATATGCCCTTTTGCCCCAAAGATCTATCCTGCGGGATTCTTTGTTTGGGGGCAAGGAACTAAGGTGCTTGGGCACCTTAGACCTGTCATGTGTTACCTTAATCACCACTGAGTCAGTTCCAGCCTGGGCAACCAAGTAAGGAACGCCCTGAGGGTCACTGTAGAGCTTATCAGCTCTGCAGGGCATAGCTGGCACCATATCCGGTCTGTGCCAGGCTGCCGTGGTAGCATTCCTGAGAGCTGGAAGCATGGGAGGAATAATCTTTGGGGGAGATTCAGGGATCTCCCAGTAATCCGCCAGGTACTTCCTGGTGGCATCCTCCTCCTCCTTCTAAAACCCAATAGTGGAAGACAGTTGCTTCCTAACGTTGAAGAATGAAGCCTCCTCAGGCAGAGACCTGGGGGTATGCTTCACAGATTCTTCACTGACAGAGAAGGCAGTGGACTTATCTGAAGTGTAATACTGCTCTTCCTCCCCTTCCTTCTCTACCTCATCTGGAAGCATGAGGTCAGGGTGGTATTCGCCTTCGATGTCAACCTCTTCAATTAGGTCTGCCATCGGAAGAGCCGTCAATGGTCCTCAGGCTGGCTGCTGGGGCCGACGAATAGGAATTGAAGATGAAGGTGAAGGCACTGGCGATGAAGGCCTGTTAAAGGCAGCAAACTGCTGGACAATCACATCAGTGAAGTAGACTAGAAATTTGTTCAAGTCCATGGTTGCCGAAGGAGGGGTCGATGGCACTGATGTCGCTGAATCGACTGCACGCTCAATGAGCCCATAGCCTTCAACGGGGAAGGGTCAGGTCTCGAAGAGGCCATCATTGTTAACAATTCTGTCGTTGATGGAGGAGGGGCTGACGACCTGAAGGTCAACAGCTGAGCGCCCTGAGAGTCGGGCGAAGAAGCTGTCGGCATGGGTCTGGAGTGAAGCAGGAGCTGGACAGCAGGTCTCTTCACTGGGGCAACCGCCGAGGATGAAAAGCACCCTGAATTAGAGGCCAACAGGGAACAGGATGGCCGCCAGGGGGAGAGGTCGCGATCCTGTTTTTTTTTTTTATAACTCCCCCCACCCCCCGAGGACCTGTCTTTGGCCCGGGAGGACTTGGGAGCTCTTGGACCCACAGGGCAACTGGCTGTCCAGCACCACAGAGGACCCCGGTTCAGAGCTGGCTACCTGCTGTTCCATGAAGATACGGAGAGCCTTTCTACGTTGTCTAAGGGTGGTTTGGTTAAACTGTTGTCAGAGCTCATAGTCTGAGGTGTCGTGATGAGGCCCAAGACAGCAAACACACACAGAGTGCTCATCACTGGAGGCAATCTTCTCTCCGCAGCGGCAGTGATTAAAGGGTTTAACTCTTGACATAAAGGAAAAAAAAAAATCTCTGAAGAGAGATTTGTGAAGGTCGTGTAGAAAAAAGGCTGTAGAACGCAAAAAGGTGTGAACACTGTGAAGGCTCTTCTCCAGAGACTGTGCTTGGAAGCCATCGGTGGGAAAGAAGTGAAGAGCGCGGGCCTGCTTACAACTTTATAGGCTTGGCGACACTGGCTGACAGCAACAGCGTGGGCGGGCCCAGTTGTACTGCTGAAAATCTTCCGTGTGGATACCCCATTCATCGACGGTGAAGTTCCTATGGTGTAACCTGATGACTGAGATACCCCTGAAGAAGATCTTCAGTTAACTATGCAACACCATCCCTGACGGATGATTTTTCTTGCATAGCTGTTTCTCAGCCCAGTCTTGGCTGGTGGTACTCACACCCCCAGCTCTGTCACCGGCCTTCTCAGGAACTTACCAGTTATCCAGGGCCACAATGTGGCCAGACACGTCAGTCATGCCAGAGCATGCAAAGGGTGCCGGCTTGGACAGCCAGCATTTTCCTCCTGATACCTGATCTTTCTCCCCGGAGTGCCAGCATGCGATGATGTGGTCATGCATGCATGCAGTGGCATACATGTAGGACAGATGTCTGGCAGCAAGGCCTCCTCTCCTGGTGCTCCTGACCTGTCTTCATCAATCAGCAGCTACACAGTGGAAGCAGTGTCCTCCCTCCCTCCCTCCTCCCTGAATAAGGAGAGCAGTCCTTGGGATGCTCCATCATTTTTCCCCCAGGCAGCTCTCGATGGCCCACGCTCATTTCCAGATTTTGGTCACTGGCATTGCAAGTGGCAGTGCTACCTCTGTGCTATTGGGCTGGCCAAGAGCAGTGATTTTGAATGCTATTATGTGGTAGGGACCAGCATTTTATTTATTTATTTAAAATTTGGTAACCTGAAACGGCACACTGAGCCAGAGCTCGTTTCCAGGTGCGATCTGGGGGAGACAGTGAGAACAATAAACATAGGATATATAATAGGCAGGGCAGTACAAAAAGATCAGAACAGTTTTAACAAATAACATACAGTTGTACAGTAAAGGACTTTCTGGAATCACATTATAATTAAACCTGCCAATTAGTTAAAAGAGTAAATACACCAGTGCTGAAGAGAAAATTGTACTGTATGACACATAAAAATAAACAACAAAGTTACATGGCAAAGGTGCAAGATGCAATAGTTTGGAAAATTTCGACTCAATACAAATAAAAAAAAAAAAAAATGAAAATGCAAGGGAGGACAGGCGAGCCAACAGGAAGGGGGAGTCAGGGGACTACAACTTAAATGGTTGGAGGCTTAGGGGCAGCTGCAGGTTACTAGAGACAGCCTGAGCAGATGCTTTAATGCTGGGAATGAAGGGTAAGATGAACGGAGGTGGGGAGCTTGTTCCGAGGGGAAAGGAAAATGTGTGTTGACTAGCTTAAGTGTGGGCACGGGGGAAGCGAAAGTAAGAAAAGGACAGGAGCGCAGGGGGTAGGGGAGGCTGGAGCAAGAAGAAGAGAGAAATAAGATGGGAGAGATTCAAACCAATACTTAGAGATGAAAGTAAGGCAGTGGGTTAAGCGTGTCTGCTGAAGGGAGGGGAAAGAGAGGGTGGAGTATAGGTCACAGTGGTGTGTCGAGAAAGGGGAGTTTGAGGCAAAAAGACATTGTTGGGTTCAGGCCGGAGGATCAGGACTCCGTGGGAGCTTTTTTTTTTTTGCAAGAGGGAGGAGTCGACGTCAGGCCAGCACCGCCCTCGAGGCCGACACATTGCGTGGCACTTGCGGGTTCACCAGTAACCAACGCCGACCCCTCCTCAGTCCCAGTTCTGCATGCCGGAAAGAGAGGGACAGAGAAACTAGGAGGTTGAGGGCAAGGGAGCCTGAGGGATAGTAAAAAGGAAAGGATGTAAAACTAAAAGGAGGAATAAAGCCGTAGAGAGGACCATAGAGAGGACAGAAGAAAAGGAGGGCTAAGGGATTGGGACAGGAAGGCCCCAATTTCTGGGTGAGTAAGGGAGGAACGAAAGGTTGAGAGGTAGAAAAGCAAGAGAGAAAGACAGGAGGAAGGAGAGAGAAGACACCACCCCCGAGGATACAGCCCTGGACTGCTCAAGAAAGGATGGTATAGCCCCAGATCAGACCATATTTCAAGCCAGAGGAGGGTCAAATAAGGTTGAAGCAGCAGACTGGCACCAATCCAGAGGGAAAAGCAGTTGAGCTACCCAGAGGGCCAAGGACGGGTTGGTGTATCCATCTCCTTGCTGAGAAGGATTTGAAAAGGAAAGACACTTAGAAAACATCCCTGGAGAGGAAAACCCCAAGGGATTGTTTTTTTAGTCTTTTTGAGAGAAGTCACCTCCAGAGGAGGAACTATACAGAAAAATGCATACTCTCCTTGAACGAGGAGAGGAGATAAGGAAAACTGCACTATGTGGCTGGAGGGAAAAGTAACAGAGGGAGTCACCAATGCTACCCCTCTATGTTTCCTGAAAGACCAAGGCTGGAGGAACAGGAGCAATCCAAGACAGGACTATCTGGACTGAGAGGGGGCCCTGGAGACTCCCAACAGGGGGTAGCCTCCTGGTCTGTCTACTCGGGGGGGGGGGAACCCCGACCCCAGAAAAGGGGGGAGGGGGTAGGAGGTAGGAGGTGCTGGAGATGGACAGAGGTCCCAGCTGAGACAAACAGGGAGGAGGATCGTCCAGAGACTGAGGCCTGAGAGGGGAAGGTGGGCAGGATTCAGTGATGAATGGTGAAGATGCACGGAAAGATCAAGAATTATGGTAGGTACAGAATTTTCATATCTTATCTGTGTCAGTCTTCACTATTCATCACTGTTGGGTGATTACCAAGCGCCCCGAAGGGGGCCCAGAATCTCCCTAAAGGACAAGGTCCCTTAGCCTCCAGCGGGAGTGACACCAGAGGAGGGAACCCAAACAGGCATTTCTAGGCCTGAGACTGGTCCGGGTGAGGTGAGGCTCTCCTAGCAGAAGAGGGAAGGTGCCCCTGAAGTTCTCGTCTCACCCTGCAGGAAAAAGGATGGGTTCCCCAGAAAGAGAAGGCAGCCACCCTATGCTAGGCCAAGGTGACAACCTGGAAAGACGAAGCCATGCTGTCTGCCTAATGCAGATCGCTGTCCCCGCCAGCCTGGAAACCACCTCATTGGCATCATAAGATGCCCTCACTTGGTGCCTCGCAAGCTCCAGGCCCCGCATGGAGAGGGCAATGGCTTGTCTGGCCACCTCAGAGAAAGGCAAAGAGGCTAGGATCTGACCTTGCAGAGACCACAAGTGCCTATTATAGGCAGTATGGTGGGCCTGATGAGCTGATATACATAACAGGAGGCGTGTCTACAAGAATGCTCTTCTCCCCCAAAAATCAAACTCAGCTGAGTCAGATTCTGGGGGTCGGTCACGCTTTGGGCTTTTATGCTCGGCGGGTGTGTCCAGGACAGTCACGCCCGAAGGGGGTTGAGACAGAGCTCCTGGAGACCCAAGGGGTGCGCAATACCTTTGGTACCTCAGGGCTGGTGCAAGGGTTGAGGGACATCGCCAGGCATGGTACGATGCCTCTCGGTAGGGAGCAGGCCAGGCGGGAACCAACAGGTTGGCCACACTGAACTCACCCAAGAAGGCTCACACCAACCGGTCAGGATTGCTACTGCCTAAGGTGGAAATATGGAGCCTGTCGAGCAACCCCGATAGGAAGTGCTGATAGCTGGAGAGATCAACTGCTGGGGGAAGTTGGATGGAGGACTCCTCTCTCTCAGAGGAGGAGGAAGACGAGGGAGCAGACGAGTCTGGAGAGTTAGGTTCAGGCTGCACCGGGGAGTGGTAGAATACCTCCTCGTCCATGGACCAGTAGTAGGAGGGGAACAATGCAGCCGTGGACCTAAACTGCTCCCAGGTAGGGGGTCCCATAGCACCGGAGTAACCTGGGAGTGAGGGAGGTGTTGGCAGAGGCAAAGGGGCCAGGCACCTCTGAGGAGGGGCACAGCCTCTGCCTGGGCTGGGGGACCTGACAGCAGACCTCAAAGGAGGAGGAGGAGGAGACCCAGTGGACCCAGCAGATGAAGGCCGCTCAACCGAGCTGGAATAGCCAGGACTAAGCCCAAAGAGAGAATCTCCCCTGCAAGGTGACTGGGCAGACATGAGCCCAAAAGAGTGGCCCCCTAACCTCTAAAGATGAGGTCTCTCTCAAGGACACCTCTGGGGAGAAGACCGGACCAGCATTGAGACTCCTCCCCGAACCCCTGCAGGTTCCCAGGAAAGGACGCCACCCTGAATCCAGCCCCCCTCCACCCCTCACACTCCGAGAAAGCCCTCTTCCTCAACATCAGCCGAGGTACTTGACACCCCATAGATGACTCTTGAGAGACAACTGGAGGTGGAGCACCCTCCCCTGCCTGAGACGCTCCAGTCAGCCCAGGAGTAGTGTCAGCAGGAACTGTCACAGGAGGGGGTACACCTCCCAAGGTGGCAGACGGATCACCGACTCCGGGCTGCCCTGCGGTGCCCCCCAGGGCACCTGCGGACTGGTCGGTGCCACCAAGCCCGTTATCAGTGAGAGCCATCCACTCTTTGGGAGGGGGCTGAGAAGGAGCTGACGCATGGGAGGAGGAGGAATTGAAGGATTCCGAAGAATCCAGGGGCCAGTCTGGGTCAGCCTCAGCATCGTCCTCCCCGGAAGAGGCTCAAACCCAGTCCACTCCCTGGTCCCTCTCAGCCACTGCACCATGAGCAGCACCGCAAACTTGCCTCATGCTGCCCACGGCATCAGCTCCATCCCCGGCACCGTGAATGGTGCCAGAGTCAGAAGTGGCACTGGACACTGGCCCTGTGCTGCCTGTAGTGCTGCTCAGATCACTGGTGCCGCAAGCAGTGCCGGGATCGGGGGGGGGGCACTGGGAGACATTGCAGAAGACAGCACCGGCCCAGGACTGGAGGCCTCAGACTGCGACGCTGGGGGAGCCCTCACCTCCGAGGAGGCGACTGCCTGGACGGTGCCTCCCAACTGACCTCCAAAAGGGTCAGGACGGGCCTCCTGCACCACGGAAAAAGTTCCCGCCGTGGCAAGGCTGGAAGTGGCGGAAACCACCTCCTCCGTGGGCCGTATAGGACCAGGAGGGGACCCAGAGGAAGGGTCAAGAATCCTGCATTTGGCTGTCTGGGTGCATGCCTGTCCCTCAAAAGTTGGCAGCACATGTCCAACTGTTAATGCACAAACTCCAACACATGATGGTCCATGGAGAAACCGGTATCGCACCTGTCCATGTCATGGTCAGGGCCCAAGCAGGTGAGACACCGGTCGTGCTGGTCTGAGACAGAATACAGTCGGCCACAGGGACACAGACTCACTGGAGTCCGACCCAATTTGGAAGATTTCTTTTTGTCCCCCGAATGAGACATGACTAGACAAACAAAACAACAAACAAAAATAGCACTCTACGTCGATGGAGAAAATAATTGAAAGGTCTTACCGGTTGATCGCTGAGGAAACGCAGCAATAGCACTCACTCGCAAGGTAGTGCTCACTCAATGGTGGGAGAAGCAGAACTAGGGCTGAGATGGGGTCGGCATCGGTTACTGGCCAACCTGCAAGCGCCACGCAATGCGTCAGCCTCAAGGGTTGCGCCATCCTGACGTCGACTCCTCCCTCTTAAAAAGCTCCCGCGGGGTCCTAATCCTCTAGCCAGAACCCAACAGTGATGAATGGAGAAGATTGACACAGATAAGATCTGGGAGGGTCCATTTAGTTATTAAGTCTTGACGGACAGAGGGAGAGACAATCCTTGTGCCTGAAGAGCATACCCAATTTGGGGCGAAGTCTTGAGTGCAGGGCATCAAGGTGGGATGAGTAGTTAAAGGATGGGTCAAACCAAACCCCTAAATATTTATAGGACGTAACCACGTCAAGGGGGGGGATTCCAGCCAGAGTAGTGATCATAGGAGGGGATGGCAGCCTAGCTAGTTTTTGCTTTGAGCTGAAGGTCATGGTGACAGCTTTTTGGTGTTCATTTTAAGGTAGTGATCCTGGAACCATTTTGTCAGCATGTGAAAATCCCATTGGAGGAGGATTCGGATGTCTTCTGCAGAGGGGCCAGACAGGTAGAGGACGGTGTCATCTGCGTACATTTGTATGTGAGCAGTGGAGCAAACAAAGGGGAGATCGTTAATAAACAGAGAAAAGAGGACTGGTTCAAGTATAGAACCCTGGGGAATACTGGTATAGATGGAAAGGAGAGGAGAAAGGTTAGTACCGACCTGCATGGGCTGGTGCCTACCAGTGAGATACGAGTTAAACCACATAACCACAGGGGCAGATAGTCCAGCTGCATGGAGTTTGTTTATAAGGAGGGGGTGAGAGACAATCAAAGGCTTTCATGAGATCAATAAATATTGCAGAAGTAATATGACCTTGATCCATGACTGGGAGTATGGAATCGTAGATGCCGAGGAGGGAGGAGATGTTGGAATGACCTTTTCTGAACTCGGATTGGACAGGGGAGAGGATATTGGTGGCAGTAAGGAAGTCATTGAGCTTTGTGAGGACAATGGATTTGTGGATCTTTGCTAGTGAGGGAAGGGGGGAGATGGGCAGGTAATTACCAGGGGAGATGGGGTCACTGCCCTTGTGGAGGGTAAGGACTTTGGCGAGCTTCCAGGCTGAGGGGGCAGTGAAAGTGGAGAAGGAAAGACTGAGTAGGTGTGTTTGGGGGAATACTACAGAGGAGGCAGAAATAATGAGGAGTCTCGGGTCGAGGCCATCGGGGCTAGTCTTGGAAGGGTTTATTGTGGGAAGACTAGAGAGAAATGGAAACTCTCAGGTGTAATGGAGAGGGAGATATTGGGTTGGGAGATGGGGGTAGTCTTGGAGTGCACGGAGAGTGAAGAATTTATTTTGAGCGGTCGTTATGGAGGAAAGATCAGAGATCTGTACTTCAGCCTCTGTCAGGGTAGGTGTGACAGGGTTGAATAAGGCCCTGCCCCATTTGTTACGCAGAAAGAGTTTAAACACAAGGGGCTGTTCTATCCTCTCCTTTTCTGTCTCTTCTCTGTCTGGTTGCGCAACCAAATTTTCTTGCGAGACCTCGGAACTGATTACTCAGTCAGTTTTGCAATTCTCCGCCTCTCGCTATCTCTCTGACTTCCCTTGCTGTTCTGTTTTTTCTTCCCCCTTGCATATCTGCAGTTATAAAAACTATATGTGAATCTCTGTGTAAAACTGTATGTTTTTAATTTTTTTTATTTTAGATTTTGTTGACAGGGTAAGTGCACTAGACAAATCCTGCCTATTTTCAAGCACAACCCGGGGAAGGGGGATACAAATGAATGCCAACTGACCTTGAACCAGATTAAGCTGTTGTGAAACTGGGATCCTTTTTTAAAACTGTATATAGTTATACTGTTGAAATGATTGCAAAAAGCTATTTGGAACTCAAGGGGTTAACCCGAGATGCAGTTTTTAAGCCTTTTGCAGAGCTGTAAACAGGAGGTCAGTTCTGGGTCACTATGTTCTTTTTGCTGCGCCAGCATCGAAACTGACAAGAAAATTCTGTAAGAAGCAGGATGTCAGTGAGGCAAAGACTTGTTATAAAAGGAGCAGCAATGTTTTTGCTTGAGACACAGGGAAAGAGAGAGAGAGACTGAGACACCGAAACTTGGAATTAAGAGATACCCTCAGAAGGACTGAGTTTTCTTTGTTTGTAATGCCTTTGTAAATAGTTATACTGAAAAATTTTTATTTTTTATTTTGTTGTTATTGAGAAAAATAAAATGCTATTTGCTAATTTTGAAACTGCTCCTGGTTTTCCTATGCTTCCTGACCTGTGCCTCGATGACAGTAGGTGAAGTAGGCTCGGTGGGACGGTGTAGAAGCGAGTGGAGATCTTTCCAAAATGAGGAGGGGGGTCGTTTAGAGGACTGCAGGCACACCTTAAAGTAATTTGCTTTGGCCTGGCGGATGAGCTTTGTACATCTGTTTCGCAGAGATCTGTAGTGTTGGAGATCAGATAGGACTGGGAGACTTTAAAGCAAGAGCAGGCAAGGTCTCGGGATTTTGAGAGAGAGACAGATCAGGGGTAATCCATGGATGATGGTGACATTTGACCCTGACATTTTTTAAGGGGGGCATGGGTATTCAATATATAAAGAAAGGTGGTGGTTAAGTGGGCAAGTGTTGTGTCGATATTGGGAGTGGAAAAGATTAGGAATCAATCAGCTGTGGCAAGATCATGGAGTAGGGTACTAGTGTTGAGTGCTGTAAGGAGGAGGTGTAAAGGAATTTATGCATAAATGAAGAAACTTTTTTTTTTTTTTTAAACCTTTTTTATCCTCCCCACCCCCAGCCAGGGTTTCCTTCAGCCCTCCGCCAGTACTACTTCCCTTTCACCTGAGGCCCACATGCATTATATCCTGGCACTTCAGGCATCCCACAAAACACCAAAGCTGCACCCTCGGCTTACCACCTGGGATGGGATTGCCTTCAGTGCCATGGCAGACTCCCCATGCTGCCCGGGTCCAGATCACTTTGTGTGGGCTGCAGCTTCGAGATTGTCTCACTGACCTCTTCCATCCCCACTGGACTAAACTCACTGCAGACATGAGGGTTACTTCTGTTAACCTCAGACCAGTCACTGCACACCCGCTGCAACCCCCCCTGCCCCATCCTCGGGAGATACCCACTCTGATAGAGGACACCTTGTTAGCGAAGAACAGAACAAACTCTTTGCATCTAGCGGTTGACAAAGCTCTAACCGGCTATAGACAGGCAGGATGAAGTAGCCGGAAGAGCTGGGCCAGTCTGTTCTTCACTGAGGCAATCTCCACAGACAGAAACTGACTTCTTAGGGCAGATTGTCCTTTAATATTCACTGTAATGAGTTTTCAAGGCCGACCTGTTCCCCTTAGTCCGGGATCTCCACCAGCAGTGCTCCAACCTCTGACCCCTAGTCTTCACCTCCCTGAGCTCCCCATCAAACCACAGGGATGTCAAGTGAGAAGGCCTGGGCTGTACATGGACAGGTGCTACAGAATCGAAAGCCAAGGCAACAGCACTATTATAGGCCATTACTGCTTCTGCTGGTCCTGCCTCACAGGCAGCCATAACACCTGATAGAACCATCACCATCTGAAGTCCTGTTAGGGTCAGCCCCCTTAAAGGGTGGTAGTGGACCATCTCCACAGGGAGTAGACTCTAAGGGGGGGGGGCCCAAACGAGAACTTCACTGTGCAATGATCCGACCATATGACCGGATCACTCTCCAGATTATCAATGTCACGGCCCAGTGAAAATATTAAGCCCAAGATGTGGCCATAACTGTGGGTTATAAAGTAACAACTTGTGACAGGCCCAGTGATCCCATAGTCTGGAGGAAGTCTTGACCAAACTGTGAGAGTTCATCATTGATCCAAGCACTGAAGACACCCAGAACTAGCCATCTGGGTGACTCCAGTACCCAGTCGGTGATGAAGTCCACTACAATCCTGTAGGAATTCCCTCTTATTACCAAGAGGCCAGTACACAAGAAGGATGGCAGTATAGCCTAGAGGTTAAAGTAACGAGCTGTGAACGAGCTTGGTACATCCAGCAGACCAGACCTGGGTTTGAGTCTTACAACCTCCACTTGCATTCTGTGCGACTCTGAGCAAGTCACAACCACCCAGTGCTCCCAGGTCACCGCTGAAAAAGGAAAATTACGTACCTACCGTAATTCTTGATCTTCTCTTGTATCTTCACCATTCATTACTTCCTGGGTGTAAGCTGGGCGGCGCACCGGCCACGGGAGTTTTTTTTTTTTTTTTTTTTTAAAGTTGCTTAACGCCCCGCCTCAGAGCGACGCATGGCGAGCCATGCGCGAGGGGCGGCCGTAGTAGCGACGACCTCCTCCAACTCAGTTCTGTGAGCCGGAGAGGCAAAATGAAAGCAGAAAATATAGATAGCGAGGCAAGATAGCCGAGGGATAGCAAAGCAAGGAAGAATGAACTGAAAAGGAATAAGCCGATGGAGGAAGGACAGAGGAGATAAGAACATCCCTAGCCTAGGAGTGCAGGGCCTCCTTACCTGGGCGACTCTAGGAGGAGAGATGAGTAAGGAAATGAGAAAATAGAAGAAGAAGAAGAAAGAGAAGAGAGAGATGGGATGTTGAAGGGACCAGAATGCCCAACGAGCATAGTTAGCTTGTAGCTGAAGGCTCGACTAAAGGGGAAGCAAGAATCCCCGGAGATAGAGCTGAAGAGAAGGTTCACCGAACCCGCTAGACAGACTCAGAAGGGCATAGTCTTCATCTTCAACATGCCATTGTTCTTGACACCCACCTCGGGCTCCTGGCCGTGGAAGGCCTTTAACTGGAGGACAGCCGAGGAGGGAAGAATAAAACCCCCGCAGCATGAGAGCGCTGCTCAGGGGTTTAGAAATGGAAAATGTAAGCCTTTCAGGCGTTCCAAGAAAGAAACGGGACCCAGACTGACTGGCTAAGGCCGGCCAAGGCTTAGGCTGGCTAAGATTGGATATGGTCAGTAGAGCTCTACTGTAAAAATTGTCCAGGAGGACACTTAAAGGGAGAAACCACTTAGCAAAACAGCGAGAAGGATAGCCTACCTTCTCATTTGCCTTCTTGTTTGATTTCTCCTTTTTTTTTTACAGATAAAAATTTTTTTTTACTAGATGCATGACCCAGATACCAAGATGCCTATAGCAGTCGGAGAGAGTTCCTCAGCATTTTTTTTTTTTTTAGAAGAGAAAGGAACAGATGTTACTTGCCTCTGCTCTGCAAGGCAAGAATAGAGGGGGATTAGATTTCAGGGCAACTATCTGAACACGGGATTGCAGGATCAAAACTGAATAGCCTGAGCCAGGCCAAATAACCCCAGAGGTATCTTGCCATAAGAATAGCAAGAGATAGTTGTGCAGTCTGATCGCCAATGCAATCCACGAGATGGCCCATGAATCTTAGAGTAAATAATTTTCTGGATTTAAACCCTCAAGATTTTTCTTTTTTTTTTTTTTTTTTTTTATTATTTTTTTTTTTTTTTTTTTGAAAATGAAGCAATTTTCCTATATTTTATATAAATGCAGAGAGAGGAAGGAGACGGGAGGTGGAGAAGCCACAGGAAGAGGCCACTGAGGGGATGTGGTATGGAGTAATGAATGGTGAAGACACAAGAGAAGATCAAGAATTACGGTAGGTACGTAATTTTCCTATCTTCCCTTGTCAATCTTCACCATTCATTACTTCCTGGGTGAGTATTAAGCCCTCTTCCCTGGAGGGGAAGAGGCCCACCCTGAGGGAACAAGACCTCAGCCTTCTGTTGGTGAGAAACAGAAGGAGAAGACCCTGGCTTATTCAGAAAGCCTAAGTGGGAGAAGAGCTAGGAGGTGCCTCCCGAGGACGAGGAGACGGAGGGAGCCCCTGTAAAAGTCTCCCTAGCTCTGGAAGAGAAAAGACGGTCCCCCGAAGGCGGAGCTGAATCACCCCACGCCGGCCAGGGGTGACAACCTGGAAAGATTGCCATGCCGTCCGCCTGATGCAGATCGCTGTCCCTGCAAGCCTGGAAGCCACCTCATTGGCGTCATAAGATGCCCTTGCTTGGTGTCTTGCCAGCTCCAGGCCTACCGCGGAGAGGGCAACGGCTTGTCTGGTTTGCTCCGTATCAGGCATAGATGCCAGCAGCTGGGACATCATCGACCACAGATGCCGGTTGTAGGCAGCGTGGTGAGCCTGATGTGATGCAATACATGCACTCGCATGAGAAGAAGAGAACACTCTTCGCCCCCAACGGTCGAACTGGAGAGAGTCCGAATCCGGTGGGCGGTCGTGCGCCAGGCAACGGCGCCCAGAAGGAGTATCCAGGTATACCAAACCTGAGGACGGGTTGGGGAGGGAACCTAGAGACTCAGAGGGGGCACAATACCTACGCTGGCAGTCCGCCGGGGCTGGGGAAGAAGCGGCAGGGGACTGCCATGACCGGATAGATGCCTCCTGGAAGGGGATAGGCCAGGAAGGTACCACCAGATGCTGGGCACTGAATTCACCAAGGAATTCACGAGTCTCCCGTTCGGTATTGTCTCTTCGAACGTAGGAAATCCGGAGATCCCTCACCATCCTCGAGAGGAAACGCTGATATTCTGTGAAATCAGCATCGGAGGACAGATGAGCAGGGGGTTCCTCTCCCTCGGAGGAGGGAGACGAGGATGATGGGGAACTGGAATGCCCAGAGGATTCCTGCGGCGGTGGGGAGAGTCGAAAGACCCGCTCATGCATGTATCTAACATATGAGGGGAAGGCCGCCGCAGAATCCCTGAACTGCCCCCAGGATAACGGACCCGTAGGACCGACATGGCCTGGGAGCGGGGGTGGTGAAGGCAGAGAGATGGAGAGGGCACCTCCGCGAGGTAACTGCTCTGCGAGGGCCTGGAACCGGGGAAAGGGGCCCTGGAAAGAGGGATCCCGGATATCAGACCAGGCCGCAGAACGGAACTCTGGGGAAGCGGAGCCTGGAAGAGCCCTGGGGGAGAACCTCCCCATGACGACGCCGGGACTGCATGGATCCAGAAGGGCAGTCCGCACAAACGCCGCCGGAGGACACCCTAGAACCCTGGAGGGAGGGGCGAGGCTCTGCACTTCGGCTCCTGGCCACCCCCCCTGGAGTGGCCAAAGAAGACCGAGCAGCAGACCCTGCCCTCAACCCCTGGACCCGAGAGGGCCCTCCTCCACCACAGCGCCCCCTGTCCCCAGAGAGGGCAACAGCACCCGTGAAGGTAGCTGTCACCGGCTCCAGAGAGGGAGCTCCACCCGCGCCACCCCACGCCTGCCCCCCGGGCTCCCGCCACCCCCAGCCGGGAACCTCAGGAGACACGGAAGGGGGACAGAGGGAGGGCCCGCCAGCCACCTGGCACCTCTAGCCACCGGGACCCAGACTCGAGGAGTGGGTGCCAGGATGGGTCCACGCTTGAATCATCGCCTCCGAGGAGGACGCAGATCAGCAGGACCTCAATGCTGGCCACCCCAGGGGTCCTCGAGGCCACGGGCCGCGAACGCCCCGGTACTAAGGGAGGCGCCCCGCCCTTCATGCCGGTAGCAGCCAGGTTTGCTCACTTTCAACGGCGCCGCAAGCCGCACCGCCTGAGGAAGGACAAGGCCCACGGCGCTGGCGCTGTCGAAAGCGAGGGCGCGCCGCTTGTCCATCGGGCGCCGCGAACGGCACCGAGGCCCAAAGCGGCACCGCCTAACGGCGCCGCTATCACCGGCACCGCGAACGGGCGCTGATCCTGCTGGCGCGCTAACGGGCGCTGGCCTGATCACCGGCGCCGCGAACGGCGCCAGGACTCAAACGGCGTTGGAAACGGGCGCCAAGATTGATCACCGCACCGCGAACGGGCGCCAGGATACTAAACGGCGCCGGCGGCGGCGCCGAGGGTCCACCCGAGCCAGGCCTAAAAGTCGAGGGCCCGCCAACGGGGAGCCTGCACTTCCGAAGAGGATGATGCCGAGCGGTGTCGGCGCTCAAGGCCCGGAAGGGACTACGCGACGCCCTCGACACCGCTGGAAGGGCCTCCTCCTCGGCAAGAAAAGACGAGGAGACCCTCCTCCTCAGATCGTATAGGCCCGGAGGGGACCCGGGAAGGGCCTAGAGACCTTACCTGAGAATCCCTTTGATGACGTCGTCCCAGGCGGTCGGCGGGCTTTGCCGAGCTTGAACGCTGGACTTCCGAGGACACGGCGCGTCCATGGAGAAACAGGCGCCGCACGAATCCATGTCATGGTTGGGTCCCAGGCAACGAAGACAAACGCTATGCCGGTCCGAGACGGAGAAATGCCGCCACAGTAACACTGACGATAGGGGCACGGCCTGTTTTTGAAACACGCTTAGCTCCGAACCGACATAACGCCAAATCAACAAGAAAAATAGGAAAGCACACCGCGCGCTTTAGAAATAAAAAGAACGGCCCTACCATTGCCGCCGAGTGCGCGGAAAGAGGAGTCGCAGACGCAGTCAAAATATGGACGCCTAAAACAGGTGCTGCCTCGACGGCGGAGAAACAGAACTGAGTTGGAGGAGGAGTCGGTCGCTACTACGACACCCGCGCATGACGCCGCTCTTGAGGGCGGGCCATAGGCAATCTTAAAAAAAAAAGTTCCGCGGACGGTGCGCCGCCTCGGCTTACACCCAGGAAGTAATGAATGGTGAAGATTGACAAGGGAAGATCAGGCACTTGTGCCTAGTGGGCCTTACCCGGTTACCAAAGACTAAAATATATAAAAAATAAATTCTGCAACCTGCACCTGGACCCCCTTGAATGGCCACAAATTAAAATGACGAGGCAGACCCCACCAAGTGCACAGAGAAGTTCATGCCAAATCTAAAACAGATGGCTAGTCCCCCGCCCCTGCAGTGCCTCCTCGGGCAATGCACAACAAAGAACCCGGCCCAGATCGATGTCTCCAGAAGCGGCCCAATGTCATCACTCAGTCAGGTCTCTGTGATGCAGGCCAGGTTAACCGAGGAGATTAAATCTGCTATAACTGCAGTCTTATTCCTCATCGACCTGGAGTTGCAAGCACTGCCTGGATGGGACAGGTGGAGCCTACTGACCTAACCGCTGCCTGCGCACTTGGTCCAGTGGAAGCCCTGGATATGGGAACCAGCCAAGACTGATCCCTCTCTAATTCCCATTTCACCCCAGGGTGCCTCCTGAACCTCACTACCCTAATGCCACCCTCCTCGTTAGCACTCCCTGAGCCCTTCCACCTAACTATCTGCTTCCTCACGATGCCTGCTGCCCTGCAGCTTCTATATATTGCAGCTAACAGGGGATGGTCTTTGAAAAGGTGGAAACCCAGTAGCTGAGCTGAAGAGTAGATAAGCCTTGGGGGATCGGACGTCCCAACACATCAGTAGACTGGCTTTAAAAAATAAACCTAAATATAACACAATGAACAACTATCACCACAAACTACAACAATATAGTTACCACTTTAACAAATACAGAACAAACAAAACCCCAAATAAAAAGTAAATGTATTTAGATGACCCTCCCAGTACCTCACTCACCCTCAAACTCTATATACAGCAGGATTCCAAAATGGCTGCTGCATGCTATGAGGTTGTGAAGTAACCTCAGGAGCAGGGTTTGACTTACTGCTAGCTGAATTGTTATAACAAATATACCACCGTTGCCTGTACAGTTCATAGTCGACCTTTCTGAACGGACTTGTGTGGTCTCTTGGTTTTCGCTGGTCTCCCTTTGTTTGTGCTCCTGTTTCCCCAGGTATCAGCGTCCGGACTCCGGAGGTGGAGGAGCCGTCCCTGAACCAGGAGGTAGCAGAGCACCTCACGGGAGGTGCTACTCGAGGTGAACAAGTGGCCTAGCCGGTTTACCTAGATTTCTGAGATCAGTGGAGTAAAGAGTGGTATGGAAAGAGCGAAGAAAGCGGAGAAACTGGGGAGGAGAAGGGAAGAAGTTGGTGTCCATCTAGCTCACTGGTTGATTTTCAGAATCTTGAACCCAGAATCCATAAACTGAACTCCCTGTGTGACTCGGCAACTCTGTCTGTCTGAAAGGTACTGAACTAAGCCGAATTTGCACCGAGCGTGTTTGGGATCTGTTATGCTATAATTTTTCAGATATTCTGACATGATATGATACATTTTATAATTTTTATTTATTTTTTTAGAGCGGAGAAAACCATAATAAGTTATTGATATAGGGTTGGGTCTGTTCTCTAATTGTGCTCGTCTTACTTGTGTTTTTTGTGTTTATTTGTGTTTCTGGGGTTGGTGTTTTTTTAGAGACAGTGAATTTTGTGGTTTGTTGTTTGTGAGATCAGTGTAGTTTAATTTTCCCCTATCGATTAATTGCCGATTACCATTCTTGAGTTTCCTATTATATCTGGCATAGCCCTAAGTAGAGGAATTTTGACTGGGATTGCGATCACGTTATTCCTATTTGAATGCTGACTGAATGCGATGGTATGTGTTTGAAATCAACAAATTATTGATTGATTGTGCCTAGGCTGTGAACAGAAGAGTAGACAGAGGAGTCTTGTGATTCGTGTGAGTCTTGGAACTGGGGAATTAGCAGGAGTTAAAAAAAAAAAAAACAGGTTACTCACCTGTAAAGTACAGTTACGTAAGAACTTACCGTAACAGTAGATCTTCGATAACAGCTCTTGCAGCAGGTTACACCATTAGGACTGAAGCCGGCAGGCGCCAGGACCCCACGGAAATTTTATAGCTAGCAGTCTTCAGTGGGGACCGCCTCCGACGTCGGGCGTAGTACATAAGGAGGCGTTCCCCCCATAATCCTCAGTTCTCCCGCCAGAGACTCCTGGCCGCTGGATGACATCAGAAGAGGAGACCGAGGATCCACCATCAGATGGCAAAAACTAGTGAATAGGAATGTCCCATCCAATAAGATGGGTGCTTGACTACGACCTACCTCCAAAAAGGGGGATGGTGGGTGGGAAGGTACCTGCTGCAAGAGCTGTTCTCGAAGATCTACTGTTACGGTAAGTTCTTACGTAACTGTACTATCTTACTTCGAGACACAGCTCTTGCAGCAGGTTACACCATTAGGACTGATTTCCAAGCAGTAGTGGCAATCATGCACCACCGGGAGGAGGAAAGGTAGAGACCTCGAGGTAACTTGAGCCTAGGACAGAAGTCCCTGAGGGACGGCTAGACCAAACCCCGCTCTTTGCCTTGATGCAATGTCCAGACTGTAATGCCTGACAAAGGTATGAACAGAGCTCCAAGTAGCTGCAGTGCAAAAAGCCAAGGTGGAGACGTTCTTTAACGCTGCAAAGGAAGTAGCCAACCCTCTTGTGGAATGACCCTTGACCGCGCCCGGTAAGGGTTTATTGCGCTTGTCATAACAGAAACTGATGCACTGGATGAGCCACCTAGAGAGTGACTGTTTGGAGACAGGAGCTCCTTTCATCCTGTGAGCAAAGGAGACGAAAAGTTGGTCCGACTTTTGGAGTTGTTTGGTTCTGGTCAGGTAGTATCTGAGGCACCGGTGCACATCTAGAGTGTGCAGAAGGGCTTCTCCTCGATTAGAGTAAGGAAAATACACTGGTAGATCGATATCCTGATTAAGGGTGAGAGCTGAGACCACCTTAGGCAAAAACTTTGGGTTTGTCCTTAGGGATACCCTGTCCTGGTGGAAAACCAGATAAGGCTCTTTGCACATAAGAGCATGCAATTCCGAGATCCTTCTAGCAGAAGTAACAGCAACTAAAAATAACGTTTTCCAAGACAGAAAACGTAGCTCGCAATCCGCAGCTGGTTCAAAGGGTGGCAGCGTGAGCTGCTCCAGGACAAAAGGTAAGTCCCAAGGAGGGATTGGATCTTTGATGGGAGGCCTAAGGTGGAGGACACCCCTTAAGAAGGCACGAGTAGTGTCCAGCTGGGCCACCGTCCGATGGCCTACGGGGGCACGGTAAGCAGAAATTGCACAAAGGTGCACTTTAATCGAGGAGTAAGCCAGTCCGGAGTGGAAGAGGGAAAGCAGGTAGTCCAAAATCAGCTTTTCTGGACAGTCTAATGGCGGAAAGCTGTGCGCTTGAGCTCATAAACAGAATCTACGCCATTTCATGGTGCAAGTTGCGTGGGTAGCTGGTTTTCTGGCGGCAGAGAGTATGTCTGCGAGACCCCGTATCACATCATGGCTATGTCTCTAGGAGCCAAGCGTGCAGGTTTCAATGAGCGTAGGTCCGGATGGACCAATGAACCTGCCTCCTGAGACAATAGATGGGAGCTGATTGGCAAAGGAACTGGAGGTTCCCGGGATAGCTGGTGTGAGAGAGGGAACCAAATTTGTCTGGGCCAAAAGGGTGCGATCAGAATGAGTGTCGCTTGCTCCCTGCGAAGTTTCAAGAGAACTCTCTGGATCAACGGGAAAGGAGGAAAGGCATAGAGGAATCTGCCCGCCCAGGAGAGGAACAATGCGTCTCGCCAGAAAACACCAGGCCCTGGATCTAGCGAGCAAAAATTGGGCAGTTTTGCATTGGATGGGGACACGAAAAGGTCTAACTTTGGAGTACCCCATCTGTGAAACAGATCCTCTGCCACCTCCTGCAGAAGTTCACATTTGTGGACTCTGGCCTGTCTGTGATGGTATTGTCCACTCCTGGGACATGTACTGCAAGTAGGTTTGTGCCGTGTTGCAATACCCACTCCCACACTCTCACGGCCTCCCTGCAAAGCGGGTAGGAGTGAGTGCCGCCTTGTTTGTTGAGGTAATACATCACCGCGGTATTGTCTGTTTGTAACAGAAGTGTACTCGGTGGAATCTCCGACTGGAAGGTCTGTAGAGCGTAAAGGACTGCCCTCATTTCCAAAATGTTGATGTGGAGATGAGACTCCTGGGCTGTCCACAGGCCCAGAGACCGAACACCATCTAGGTGGGCTCCCCACCCGAGCCCTGAGGCATCTGTGGAGAGGGTCACAGTCGGGGACGGCGCTGTGAAGGGAACCCCCGCAGAGAGGTTCCCTGGAATTAGCCACCACTGCCAATCTCGAATAACGGCTTTCGTGATCCGGACTGGATGCTGCAGATGGTCTTGATTTTGGTCCCAATGCGCCCGTAGCATCCACTGGGTTACCCGCATGTGGAGACGGGCTAGCGGGACTGTTGCAATGGCCGCAGCCATGTATCCGAGCAGGCAAAGGACCAGTCTGGCTGGGACGGTCGTCTTCGCCGACAACTCCCTGATCAGGGATCTGATGTGTTCCGCTCTGTCCGATGGAAGGAAAGCTTTTCCTCTGATGGTGTCTAGAACTGCTCCTATAAACTGCAGTTTCTGAGACGGAACCAGGAGTGACTTCTCGTAGCTGATGAGAATACCCAGTGACTGAAAAAGAGACTGGGTGCATTGAATAGCCATCATCAAGGCCTCCCTGGAGGGTGCCATGAGAAGCCAGTCATCCAGGTATGGGAACACGGAGTGGCCCTGTCTCCTCAGAGACGTAGCTACCACCGCCATGCACTTTGTGAATACGCGAGGTGCCGATGATAGCCCGAAGGGAAGAGCTCAGAACTGATAATGGCGGCTCTGAAACTTGATGCGCAGGAACCTCCGGTGCGCTTGAGCAATCGGGATGTGCAGGTAGGCATCCTGCATGTACAAAGGCGCCAGAAAGGCGTTCTGCTTCAGCATGGCAATTAGGCCCGGAAGGGTCACCATGCGGAAGCACTTGTAAACAACCGAAAGGTTGAGGTCGCTGAGGTCCAGTATTGAACAGAGGTCCCCTGTTTTCTTTGGAATTAGGAAGAAGTGAGAATAGTACCCTAGTCCTCTCTGGTTGTCTGGGACGTGCTCTTAGGCTTCTTTTTCCAGAAGCGAGAGCACTTCCTACTGTATGAGCAGGGCATGCTGACCCAAATATCGGGAGAGCAGGGAGGCTTGTAGGTTGGATGCCTACAAATTCTATATAATGGCCTTTTTTGACCAGCTGCAGAACCCACCTGTCAGTGGTGATCGATTGCCACCCTGGGAAGTGGCGGGTGATGCGACCCCGGACTTTGTTTTCCCGTTGATCCTGAGGAGGGGCTGGGAAGGAGACATGCTGTGGCAGCGTTTGATCCGGTAGGCTGGGCCAACTTTGAAAATCGTTGGCCTCTGCCTGGGCCTTACGCGTGAAAGTGCCCCTCTGCTGTTGGCCGGAACGTTGCTGTTGCCTTTGTGGCCGGCCATGGAAACGGCTCTGGTTCCTACAAAAGGAACTAGGCCGAGACCTGTACATAGCTTGTACAGATCGGACTGCCTTCCCTGCTCCTGAAGTTTGGTGATTATCTCTCGGAGGCTTCACCAAATAGGACCTCGCCGTTATAAAGGACATCTAAGATGTTCTTCTGTATGTCCGGGGTAAAGCCGGAGACACGGAGCCAAGAGCGTCTCCGGAGACACACGCCTGAGGCAGCAGCTCTGGCTGAAGAGTCCGCAGAATCATATGCGGCTCTGAGCACTTGGGTCCCCACATCCGAACCCGTGCGGAGGAGGTTCAAGAGCTCCTCCTTGTGGTCACCATCGGGCATCTTCTCAACCAGGTCCTGTCCCTGCTCCCACAGTGCATTCTGGAATTGAACCATGTGGGTGAGGTAATTCAGTGGCCTGATGGCGCAAGTCACAGCCGCGTACGTGCGCCTGCCCAAGACATCCAATTGCTTGGATTCCTGGTCCGGTGGCTGTGTGCTCAAATGCTGAGGTCTCTGAGACCGGTCATGTGAAGCAGTGATGACCAGGGAGTCAGCCAGAGGATGGTTCGCCAGATACTGGTCCTCCCTAGGGGCCTTGTATAGGCGGTCAGCCTTCTTTGGCACCGTGGGAGTGAAGTGCAGACGTTTCCAGGCGGCCTTGGTGACGTCCGCAAAGGTATCCACCAAGGGCAGCACTACCACAGGCTTCGGGTCTTTCTGCCAAAGGTAGCAGGCAAGGCGTTGTCTCTCGGGGTCAAGCTCTTCAGCATCCCACCCCATGTTCTCCTGGATGCGCCTCATGATCTCCGCGAAAGAGGGATCATCCAGAGGAGACTTGGGTAGGTCGTGTGGGTCCGGAGAGCGAATGCTGATAGGAGAAGGTGATCAGGAGCACTCCGAAGTGTCAGATCTAGAACCCACCCCAGACGGAGTGTACTGGCGTCGTCTGGGTCTCTTGGGGCTGGGTGACCCTGAAGGGGATCTAGAGGGAGGTCTTCTCCTTTCTGAAGATCTGCCCCGAGGAGGTGGTGTCTGCTCCTTTGGGGTTGGCGGTCGTCCTATGGGCCCCTTAGGTGGAGGAGGGGGCGTAGGTGGTGAAGGAGTAGGCGGAGGCAGAGTCGGAGGAGGACGTGTGGTGACCACATCTTTTTTGATGGCGTCCCACCAGAAGGTAAAAAGTTCTTTTACCTCTGCCAGATTCATACCCGACGACGGGCCTGGCGCCGGTGGTCTGTCGTCGGGTCCCCAGGGGTGTCCCGCTCCGGGGAAGATTCCCGTGGGAGCCCGGCGTCTCCAGTGTCACCCGCCTGGTCCTTGGGCTGTGTGACATCCTCCTCGGATGAATTCTTCTGACCGGTGTCTGCCGGCGACGGTGGTGCAGTCCTCTTCTCAGGAGTAGCCGGCGTCGGTCCCCTGGCCGACGTCTTTGAATGCGAATGCCTGGCTGGCGACGGGTGTTTAGGTGTCGCCGGCTCCTGGGAGCGCCAGTGGTGTTTAGCAGACGTCGGGTGGGCTGACGTCGGGTTCAACGTCCGTTTAAGGGACGTCAGGTCTTTGGTTTTACGGGGAACCGGATCCGAACCACACGGAGGCTGGGAATCTGACCAGGCGTCGGTGTCCCGCCGCCGGGAGGAAGATTTATGGCGCTCCCCGGACTTCTTCGAGGCCTTAGAAGGAGTGAAAGAGGCCGACGGCCTGGAAGTCTTCAGAGGCTGAAGAGAAGAGGAGCCGCTGGATGATCTGACCTGAACCGGGGGAGGTTGTGACCGAGCCCTGGAGGGACAGCAGTCCGATTTCGAGCCGGAGCTTCGGGAGTCCGAGACCCTCGCAGGAGACCTGGATCTTTCCCTTTCCCAGTGCTTGTGGGTTTTACCTGAAGACTCCCCCCGGGAAGAAGGTTCCTTATCCATAATTTTCAGTTTCTCCTCCAAGAGAAATGCTTGAAAGGCCTTCTGGCAGCAGATCCTGGTGCAACTGTTGAAGCCCCGGCAGAAGGAGCAGGCCTTGGTGTCGTGTTCCGGGCCCAGGCAGCGCACGCAGGCCAAATGTGGATCCTTGAAGGGGATCTGTTTGCCGCAGGCACACTTCGTATGGTGACCCTCTAAAGAAGTTGTTGGAGAGGATATCAGTTGATCAAAAGTCGAAAAGCAGACAAAAATCGTCGTAGTTCTAATGGTCGTCGCACGCTAGAAAAGAGACCGGGAGGCCGATACTGGCGATGTCGGCGGTGAGGAAAAGAACTGAGGATTATGGGGGACGCCTCCTTGTACTCACGCCCGGCGTAGGGGTGGGACCGACGTTGAGGTGGTCCCGCTGAAGACTGCGAGCTAGAAAATTTCCGTGGGTTCTGGTGCCTGCGGCTTCAGTCCTAATGGTGTAACCTGCTGCAAGAGCTGTATCTCAAGTAAGATCAGTAGTTCTAGGAGTGGTATATGTTGTTCATCCACACTCTTTGGCGTGTCCTTTCCCCTTTAAATCTTGCGGAAGTCTTCAAGCTGGCTCTCACTCACCACCCGGTGGTATATATGTAGCTCCGCCCCTGTGGCCAGATCTTGGCCGCTGGAAGCAAGGTGATGTGCCTAAAGCCGGGAGGTCGGGTGGAGCGTGTGGATGAACAATATATACCACTCCTAGAACTACTGTTACAGGTGAGTAACCTGTTTTTCTAGGAGCGTAGATATGTTGTTCATCCACACTCTTTGGCAGACTTCTAGCAGTTTTCCGTGAGGAGGGAGGCAAGGCGCATACCCCCTACTTAGGGAACAGAGATTGGAGAACTGAGACACCAAAACCAGCATCTCGGCGTGACTCAAGGTCGATGTGGTAGTGAAAAATAAAGGTGTTTGCTGACTTCCAGGTCGCAGCTCGACAGATTTCCTGGATAGGGATGTCCCTGGAAGCAGCCACCGATGCAGCAGTATGGCGGGTAGAATGAGCTCTTAACCCTCTGGGAGGCTCCTTGCCCGCCAATTCATAACACAGACCTATGCATGATGTAATCCATCTTGCAATAGTTCGTTTGGCTGCAAGTCTGCCAGAAGCGGCTTCAGCGTAGGTGACAAACAGCTGGCGAACCTCTCCCCGAATTTCCGCTGTCCTCTACTTGTAGTAGGAGAGAGCATGTCTAAGGTCCAGGGTATGGAGCCTGTACTCGGCATCCGAGGTGTAGTTAGGGTAGTATACCGGCAGAGTCAACACCTGGTTAAGGTGAAACTCTGATATCACCTTCGGAAATAATTTTGGGTGGGGGCGCAGAACAACTTTGTCCCTGTGAAAGACCAGATAAGGGGAGTCCACCGAGAGCGCCTGGAGCTCCCCTGTCCTTCTGGCTGATGTGATAGCCACCAGGAAGGCAGTCTTCCACGACAAGTGCGAGAGCTCACACTTGTGCATGGGTTCGAATGGCTTGCCCATGAGCTTTGCCAGTGCCAGCAGTAGATCCCACGGAGGTGGAGGTTCACGCACCAGAGGGGATATGTGATCCAGGCCTTTGAAAAAACGCCCAACCACTGTCTCCTGTGCCAGTGTCGACTGACCGGCCCGCGCCTGGTAAGCAGAGATGGCTGCCAAGTGCACCCTAAGGGTCGATGACTGAAGACCCCCTTTGGAGCGAGACCAAAGATAGTCTAAAATGTTAGCCACAGAGCAGGATAAGGGGTCCAGACTCTTACCCTGACACCAAACGGAAAACCTTTTCCATTTGAAGGCATAACATTTCCTGGTCGATTCCTTATGGGATGCCTCCACCATGGTGTAGACATCCTCGGAAAGACCCAGAGCCTGGAACTCTAGCCACTCAGGTACCAGGCTGTGAGGTGCAGGGATTGAAGGTCCGGGTGGAATACCTTCCCCTGGTTCAATGATATCAGGTCCGGGCGTGTACAACACCGCTCCAGAGCCCTGCAGCTGAGGCTGAGGAGATCTGGATACCAGAACTGGCGGGGTGGGGCCAATCTGGGGCTACCAGGATCATCTTCGCCTTGTCCCTCCTCACCTTGAGTAACACCTTGTGCATCAAGGGAAATGGAGGGAAGGCGTAGAGGAGACCTGGGGTCCACAGCCTTGAAAAGGCATCCCCCTGCAGTGAGCCCTGCTGAGGGGGGGCGGGCATGGAACAGCCTCAGCTTGGCGTTCTCCCTGGAGGCAAACAGGTCCACCAACGGTTTGCCCCAACGGGAGAACAGGCTGTAAGCTACCTCTTGATGGAGAGACTACTCGTGGGATGTCTGGCCTATGCGGCTGAGAGCATCCGCCAGTTGGTTCGAGACTCCTGCCACATGCATGGCAAGGAGATCTGCCTCCAACCAGCTGACGAGGGTCCAGATCTGGAGTGCCTCCTTGCATAGCAGATGGGAGTGCGTGCTGCCCTGTTTGTTGATGTAGTACATGGTTGTGGTATTGTCCGTTTGGACTTGAACCACTTGACCCCAGAGCTGAGGAGCGAAAGCTGACAGTGCCAGTCTGACTGCTCTGAGCTCCAACAGGTTGATGTGGCAACAGGACTCCTCGGGGGTCGAGAACCTGTGGGCTGCTCAGCCCATGAGAGAGGCATTGGTCGTGAGGACAACCGTCGGCTCGGGGAGGACAAACAGGATCCCTTACTGCAGATGACTTGGGACGATCCACCACTGGAGAGCATCCCACATCTTCTGGGTGACAGTGACCAGCTGGTCGAAAAGACCCTGACACTGAATCCATTGAGTGGCCAGCTCCCACTGGAGGGGGCGCATGTGGAACCTGGCCCAATGGACCACTGAGGTGCACGCCGCCATGTAACCCAGAAGGCGCAGGAAGTCCCGGGCAGGGCGCAAGTGCCCAACCAGAAATGATTGGGCAAAGGAAGAAAGAACCTCCGCCCTGTCTGCCGGCAGCCGAGCTCTGGCTTGACGAGAGTCGAGCCCTGCCCCGATAAAGCCCATCACCTGCAAGGGCACGAGTTCCAACTTGGCCTCATTGATCAGGAGGCCTAACTGGGAACAGGTTCGAAGGGCCAGGTCCCTGGACCTCTCCACCTCCTGCAGGGAGGAACCTGCCAGGAGCCAATCATCGAGGTAGGGGTATATCCGAACCCCTTGACGCCGTAAATGGGCTGCCACCACTGCAATGCATTTGGTGAACACTCGAGGGGCCGATGGCTGACTGAACGGCATGGCTCGGAACTCGTACAGGGTCCCTTCGACCCTAAAGCGGAGGAACCGCTGGTGGGACGGACGGATTGGGACGTGAAAGAACGCGTCCTGTAGAACCAGTAAACAGAACCACATGTTTCGCTCCAGAGATGGTATGATCTGGGTCAGAGTTACCATCTGGAAGGTGCGAGACCTGAGATATTGATTCAGGTCGTGGAGATCTAGGATGGGGCGCCAACCCCCCATCCGGTTGGGCACCAGGAAGTACCTGGACACAAAGCCTGGGTCTGTAGGAGGATCTGGCACTGGAGCTATCGCCTCCTTGCGGAGGAGCTGAGCAATGTCGTCCTGGAGGGCCGACTGAGCGCCAACTGAGATCTTTACCTCCCATGGGGCACGGGCTCAGCAAGGAGGGTACTGCTCGAACTCTAGAGGCAGTCCCTGACCGATCACTTCCAGAACCCACCTGTCCGAAGTGATACCGGACTAGGCAGAAAGAAAGTGGTGGAGCCGGCCCCCCACGGGAGGACCCAGAACTGGTGTGATGGGTGGCCACCCCTGACCCGTCACTGTGCAGGCTTAGAGGAGCAGGAGGCTCCTGGACCAGCACCTCGGCCTCCTTTGCGGAGCTGTTGGGGACCCTGCTTGGGCCTAGAGCGCCAAGCTTGAGCCTACTGTTGCTGCTGACCTCCCTGAAAGGAGGGCTGCCTAACTGCAGGGGAAGAGTGCCAAAAAAGCTTCTTCTTGCACTTCTGCTGGTTCTTGCCTGAAGAACCTTTAGCAGATGTGGCATCTAAGGTGGCATTAGACTGCTCAATGCGCTGGAGGTGACCTGCCACTCCCGGACTGAAAAGGTCGGTGCCAAGGAAGGGCACGTCAGCCAGCTTGTGCTGAGTATCCGCTGGAAAGGAGGATAATCTCAGCCAGGCCCTGCGGCGAGTGGCCACTGCAGCTGCTAGTGAAAGGGCACAGGAATCTCCAATGTCCAGAGCCGTCTGGAGCTGCTGTTTTGCAACAGCACGGCACTGGTCATGAACTTACATAACTGTGGTCTGCATGTCCGCTGGGAGATGAGGGAGGACTTCATCTAGCGACCCCAAAAGGGCGTGAGAGAAGTGTGCCATGACCACTGCCGAGCTGGCCTGACGAAGGCCCAGGGATGAGGCCACATATACCTTCCGGGTAGAGCAGTCCATATTTTTGGACTCCTTGTCCGGAGGGCGGTCAGTATCTGCAGAGCTACCCGTGCGCCGAAACACTGAGGCAGTCACAAGGCTCTCGGCTGAGGGATGCTCAGTTAAGCCCGCCAGAGACCCCATGGGTACAGTGTACGTGCAGGCTATGCAGGCAGACGGAGCCAGGCAGGAGGCAGGGTGCTGCCACAGCTCAAGGGCTGGGCCAACAATGGCTTTGGCCACTGGGAAGGCCTCCATCGGGGTAGACCCCTCTTAAGGATATCCGTGAGAGTATATTCCGCCTTCTTTTGGATAGGCTGCAATGGCATACCTGTGGACTTAGAAATGAGTCGAAGGATGCCCTGGAAGGAGGAAGGACCTTCCTCCAGGCCTGTCACTGAGAACTCACCATTAGGGTGTGAGTGAAGACCAGTGGTATCCGAGTCCAAGGAGTCGGGATACAAGCGTCTCCTGCCCACGTCCCCTTTAATACACCTAGGACGATCAGGAACGACAGTGATGGACAGACGACGGGGCAAGCTCGTATCTGTCCGATCCTCCTCCTTCAAGGGGGCCCCTCCCTGAGGCTGCTTGGGCAGTGGTTCAACCAAAATTGGTGGGGAGACCGGAACAGGCCGAGCAGGAATGCATGCCGGTCCCACTGGAGGGAGAACCGGAGTCCTCGGTACCGGAGGAGTTGGCGTCGGCCGAAGAGGCTGGGGCAAAGTAACGGCCGGTGTAGCCAGGGTAGACAGCTTTTGACCAGTCAGAATTAGCTGCTGCCACATGAGGTCCTCATAACGTCGACGGAGCTTCCGTCTAAGTCTCTCCTCGTCCGAGGAGGATGAGGAACGGCGGCGGTGCCTCTTCCGGGAATGTTTGTGACCCTTTCTCGGTTTTTCGACCGAAGGGGTCCTACTCCTCGATCGAGACTGATGGTGCCGGCTCTGTCGATCGGGAGAAGCCAGATTCAGTGAGAACAGAGGTTCCGGCTCTTGTCCCTTGACCGGGATACCCGAAGGACGGGTCTCCTCATCGGGGAAGGAAAGGATGGGTGTCCTCTCCAAAGAGTCATCGACAGGGGTTGGCGACAACGGCTCAATCGGGTTGAGAGAAATCTTGGCCAGTTCTGCCGTATCCTTGGCTTTGGTGCTTTGGCCTGATGGAAGGTCGGAGAAGCCGGTGGCCGAGGAAGCGATCTCGACCGAGGCCGAGACTGCTTGGTCCTGTGGATCAGACCGCTCTCAGTCCCAGGACCGTCTTCGGCCAGAAGAAGATGATTTGGGGTCCTTGTCCTTCTTGGAGTGGGAGGAGTGCGAGCCTGAGGGCGCCTTGCCCTTGGTAGGGAGAGAGTGGCACAACTCGCGAAAGGACTCACTAAAGGTGGAGCCCAAGTTGAGCGGCACGAAAAAACTTCGGCTGGCCGAAGCTTGGGCAGCTTCCTCCTCGAAAGCCGCCATCTGTTCGAGCTGCTCGTCGGATCCCGCAGTTGCGGTAGCCTCCTTCGATTTCACCGGTGGATTGCGAAGCTCCGATCTCCCTAGCTGTAGGCGCGCCTTGTGGTCGTCCAGAACGTTGGGATGGAAGGCCAGACAGATAGTGCAAGCAGTGGTATCATGCACGGCACCCAAGCAGTAAACACACGAGAGGTGGGGATCGGTGCAAGACATTTTTTGTCCGCAAGGACACCGGCGAAACCCGAGGGATGACTTGTCCTCTATGTCCGAAGTGCTAGGATCCGAATCGTAAACTCTTAATGAGTTTTAGAGAAAGCAAATGCAGCGAAAACCATTGATTAGACTCCAGGGCTAACGGTACTTGAAAAGTAGCACGAGGGAACCTGTATCTTCCAGCGGAAAGGAAGATCTGGCGTCATGGGGTGGAGCCAAGGTATATACCACCCGGGTCGGTGAGAGGAGCCAGCCTGAAGACTTCCAGCAAGATTTAAAGGGAAAAGGGACATGCCAAAGAGTGTGGATGAACAACATATCCACGCTTCTAGAACTAACAATACCCCTGGTTCTTCAGCGGTTATCATGAACCATGAGGAACCAAGAATAATAAAATAATGCTATAAACTAATAAATGTATGAAAGAATTAACAATAAAATAAAGGCAGCATTAAGAATAAGAAAGTATAAGATACTTATACTCTGCAATTAGCCACAAAATGACCGAAGTGGAAGTCTCCTGGGCATCTTTACTTGTGAGACGGAGTAAGAAATCTGAGACATTGACGGAATGTTGGAGCAGAAAAGGGCAGCAGTTTGAATATGTGTCACGAGCCAATGATAGTTCAATCATCTGCATATAGTTCCACTTGCTCCGGGCAGTTCTACTTAGGAGGCAGACTGCAGAGAGTTAGGAATATAGAAGAATACATGGGGTTAGAAACAGATACAGTACATGGCTTCGTTGGCATCTCTAGCACCTCTTAGCATATCTTTGGTGCCACCTGCTGCCTTACGATCGCTACTACTACTGTATCATTTAAAAATAGAGGAGCATCCCTGTAATAAAGTACAGTACAGGCACTCTCGATTATCCAATCTCCCATTTATACGAACCGATTGGTTCTCCCCAACGTGGTTCAGATAAACGGGGTTGGACTGTATCTTTTGTTTAAACCCAGACAGGGCTCCACAGTGACTGTGCTTAAGAATGATCTATTGAAGATCAGTAAGTGAATGGTTCATTGCGGGCTGAAGCTTAATCCCAGAAAGACCAAGTTGTTACTGGTGGGATCAGATCATTTGAAGTCTTCCATTTTGGACAGCCTGGATCTTCCCAGTTTTGGGGGAGATAAATTCCAGGCCAAGCAAGTTGTTCACAATCTAGGGGTCACTCTTGACCAAGAGCCGACTCTTGTCACAGGTGTCGGCTGTGGTCAGGAGTGGCTTCTATCATTTAAAGAATATAGCAGGAATGCAAACCCACCGGGATGATCTGCTAACACTAGCGCATGCTTTCGTTGTCTCAAACCTCGACTACTGCAATGCGCTCTACCGGGGCCTGCCAGCAGGTCAGATTTGCCTCTCCAGCTAGTAAAGTATGCAACAGCCAGACTTACTACATCGGTAATGAGGAACGATCATATCATTCCAGTGCTGCACTCTCTGCACTAGCTTTCTGTGAGACGGCGGATCAACTTTAAGATTCTTTTACTTACTTTTAAGGCCCTCAACGGACTGGGAGGCAGTACCTTAGTGAGCTTCCTGCAACCTGCCCCAATGTCCGCAAGATGTGTTCCACTGGTAGTAGTCTGTTGGTTATTCCAAAATCAAGACTAAAATTAGCCTTTGACAGAGCATTCCCTGTAGCGGCCCCTTTACTTTGGAACAGTTTACCCACGGACTTTGTGCTTCCCTGTCTGTCACCATTTTTAAAAGTAAATTTAAGACTTGACTGTTTGGTCAAGCTTTTGTAGGAGACCGAAATAGCCGCAGGATTCACACTGGTCTGTTTCAAAATTTTGTAGTACTATTTGATTTATTATATTTTAATTTATTATATTACATTCATGTGAAGCACCTTGGTTCTTAGAATGGTGTTTTTAAATAAATTATCAATCAGCAGGAATGTACCCCATGTAAAGGTAGAATAGCGTAACCCAATCTAGTACACAGCACCACTCCTCAGGCAAAGCTGCTGTCAAGTGGAGTTAATAGTACCCAAAAGACACGATCTGCATTTAGCAACTAAAAGGCATATACCCAAGAGATGGGGATATATCCTGGGCATGGAGAGGAAGAACAGGAAAAGAAAGGAAAGAGGGAGCTATTTCCTTTTTTCAGTTGGTATGGGACCCTGAAGAAGACCCTCACTTCTGTTTTTCAGAAGCTGTTTTTTTTTTTTTTTTTTTTTAAAGAAACTGCCCTACAGGGAGGGAGGCAACTGGGGAGAGGCATGTGGGACTCAAGGGTGTCAGCCAGCAAAAACAGGGTGCGCTGTCCAGACAATCTGGCTCTCCTAGAGCGAGGGATGGTGGGTGGGTGCGGTAATCAATTGTGAAGATATTGTGGAAGATGAACAGTTACGTAACTTTCATATCTTCCATAAATCAAACTTCACCACTGATTTCCACTTATAGGTCAGGGTACCAAGCTTTGCCTTCTTCCTGAGCATGGAGCTGGCTCACACTGAGGGCAAAAGAGATACCCTCAGCCCTCTGCATGGGGGAAGAACACCTGTGGGCAGGGGCTCCTTACAGGTCTGGCAAGACCACAGACTGGTCAGGGCCAGGCTAGGGCTCCGGTGACACAGGAGAAGGAGGGTTCCCCTGACAGTTAGTGCCTGACCACAGTGGAAAAGAAGTGTGCTCCTGGAAGTGCAAGTTAAGTAGCTAACGCTGGGCCAAAGGTGCCAGTCAGGATAGAAGTAATGCCGTTAGACTGATGCTGACTGCTGTTCCTACCAGTCTGGAAGTCACCTCGTTGGTGCTGTAAGATCCCCTTGACTGGTGCCGTGATACCTCCAGACCCCGGGTAGAAAGGTCAGTGGCCTGTGTGAATGTCTTGCTCTGTGGCAGTACAACTAAGAGAGTGTTTAGCTGCAACCATAGGCAACGGAGGCCCACAGGAAGGAGGCAGAGGATACCACAAGGAAAGGAAGCAGCTCCTGGCGGGGGACAAAATTATTAGGGGGATAGAACTGGGGGGAGCAGGGAAAACTGAAGTAAGGTGCCTGCCTGGTGCCATGGCTTGGAGAGACAGGAAGTGCATCCTCAGGATCACGAGAACAGCTACACGGGAGTCTGAGCTGGACGTCATTGTCCACCTAGGGACAAATGACTTGGCTAATCATGAGATTAGAGCAGTGCAGAAGGACTTTGTAGAATTGGGAGGGCCTAAGACAAGTAGCACACACAATATCCTTCTCTGAGGTGCTGCCTGTCAATGGCATGAGTGAGGCGAGTGACTTGCACCATGCAGTTTAATGAATGGTTGAAAAAATGGTGTGGAGCACAGGGTTTGGCTTCATTGGGGACTGGGGTTCCATCTGAGGGACACCAGCCTATACTGGCAGGATGGTCTGCATCTGTCCAGGAAGGAACAAGTCTTTTGAGCAATCGGTTTAAATGCTTCATTGGCAAGCTTTTAAACTAGTCAAGGGGGGAGGCACTGATAAGCAGCAGGAAAATCCCAGCCTCTCCCTACAAAACAGGGTACTAAATGAGAAAAAGGCCGAGGTAGACAGGTCAGTGGGGGATGCTGCAAAAGAAGGTAAAGCCATCAAAAAATGGAGAGCAATGAGTACCAATGCCCGTAGTCTGAGTAACAAGCATCCTGAATTAGTGGCCTTGATGGAGGAGGAACATCTGGATATCGTGGCAGTCACAGAAACATGGTACACACAAAACCATGACTGGGACATAAACATACCAGGATACACTATCTACAGGAGGGACAGGGAGGGTAAAAGAGGACGAGGAGTAGCTCTTTACATAAGGGAAGGAATCAAAGCAACAGAACAAAATGGAAAACAGGGAGGAGAAGAAGCACTGTGGGTAAATTTGGAGACCGGCAATGGCACCACAATCCGCACAGGGGTTGTATACAGACCCCCTTCTCAGGGGGAGGAAATGGACAAGGAAATGATAGAAAGAATACTTAGAATGGCAGAAAAAGGGGAGATATTGCTGATGGGTGATCTGAATATGCCAGATGTTAACTGGAGTGCAGTTGCAGCAGCAACTTCAAAGAGTGGGGTTATTCTAGATGCCCTACAAGGGGCATGCCTTAGACAACTAGTATTGGAGCCCACTCGAGAGGAACAATCTTAGACCTGGTTCTCTCAAATGGAGATGAAGAGAGGATCACAGATGCATGAAGTGGGTAGCCATCTGGGAACTAGCGACCATCGAACAGTATGGTTCACAATAAACACAGCAATAGAGTCAAGCCACACAAAGGCAAAAGTACTGGACTTTAGGAGGGCTGACTTTGCCAAAATGGATGAGTGCCTAGGGAATGCACTAGCAAATGGGCAGGAAGGAGGGGTGGAAGAACAATGGGGAATAATAAAAACTGCCATCACAGAGGTAACAAGCCTTTGTGTGAAGCAAATTAACAAAAAGAAACGATGTAAGAAACCACTATGGTTCTCAAAGGAAGTGGCAGTGAAGGTTCAAGAGAAAAAGAAACATTCAGGAAGTACAAGGAATCACAGAAGGAGCAGGACAGGGAACTGTATCAGTTAAAGCAAAGGAAGCTGGGAAGGCAGTCAGAACAGCAAAGGCCCAAACTGAGGAAAAGATAGCCAACTCAGTTAAGAAGGGGGATAAACCTTTATAGGTACATCAGGAGCAAGGAAGACCAAGGAGGGCTAGTGAGGCTTAATAAAGAGGAGGGAGGGTGGGCAGAGGGTGACTGTGAAAAGGCAGAGATACTAAACAAATATTTTGCTCAGTATTTACAAAGGAAGTGGGGAGGTACCTAAAACAAACAGTAGAAACACTCTGGATACAGAAGTTGATACCAGCCCATTTACAGAAGAAAGGGTTCTGAAAGAACTCTTAAAACTGAAGGTGGACAAAGCAACGGGCCTGATGGGATTCATCCCAGAATTCTAAAAGAACTAAGGTAGAACTAGTGACACCACTGACTATCCTCTTTAACAAATCATGGGAGGATGGGGTGGTACCCGAGGACTGGAGAAGGGCAGATGTGATTCCCTTCACAAAAGTGGGAGCAAGGCAGAAGCAGAAAACTACAGACCTGTTAGTTTAACCTCAGTGGTAGGGAAAATGATGGAATCACTTCTGAAGGAAAGAATTGTTGAGTATCTAGAGGCCAGAGGGCTCAGGACCCAAGGCAGCATGGATTCACAGCGGGAAGGTCATGCCAGACAAATCTGATAGATTTCTTTGACTGGGTGACCAAAGTAGTAGATCAGAGGAGGGCTGTGGACATGGCCTACCTAGACTTTAGCAAGGCATTTGACACAGTCCCACACAAAGATTAATATACAAGTTAGCCAGCCTGGGGTGGGTCCCAAGATGACAGCCTGGGTAAAGAATTGGCTGGAGAATAGACACAGAGAGTGATAGTAAATGGAGTCCACTGAAGAAAGGGGTTACTAGCGGGCTACCGCAGGGTTCAGTATTAGGACCGGTCCTCTTCAATGTCTTTATAAGCAACATTGCAGAGAGACTGGAAGGAAAAGTATGTCTCTTTGCAGATGACACAAAGATCTGCAACAGAGTGGATGCACAAGGTGGGGTGGAAAGGATGAGAAGGGACTTGGCAAGGTTAGAGGAATGGTCTAATGTATGGCAGCTTAGATTCAATGCTAAGAAGTGCAAGGTAATGCACCTGGGAAACAAAAACCCAGGTGAAGAGTACACAATGGGGGGTGAGATACTAACAACAACAAAAATGGAAAGGGACCTGGGGGTAGTCATATCAGATGACCTAAGGTGGGCAAGCAATGTGAGAGGGCAGCAAGGAGGGCTGGGGGGATACTGGGATGCATAGGGAGAGGCATCACCAGTAGAAAACAGGAAGTTATTATCCCTCTGTACAGACAGTTGGTGAGACCCCATCTGGAGTACTGCGTGCAGTTCTGGAGACCCAATCTCCGCAAGGACATAGACAGGATGGAGGCTGTCCAGAGGAGGGCAACTAAAATGGTGCAGGGTCTGCACCGGAAGACATATGAAGAGAGACTAAAGGAGCTGAATATGTATAGCCTCGAGGAAAGGAGGGAGAGGGGGGACATGATAGAAACTTTCAAGTATCTCAAGGGAATCAACAAAGTCCAAGAGGGTAGCATCTTTCAAAAAAAGAGGTGTGCAAGAACAAGGGGCACAATTTGAAGATAGAAGGAAGTGCTCAGAGGTAATTTAAGGAAGTATTTTTCACAGAGAGGGTTGTGGATGCATGAACGGCCTTCCGGAGGAGTTGTGGAGTCAAAACAGTGGTGGAATTCAAGCATGCATGGGACAGTCATAAGGCAATTCTAGGGGGTGGGGGTAGGAAGAAGTAGGCTGCTGGTTAACTAGGATCTGCAGCTTATCCATTAGGTAGGGAAATGGGCAGACTGGGTGGGCCAAGCGATCCTTATCTGCCATCAAAATCTATGTTTCTATGTTATATGTTGCCATATGTGCCTGGTGTTCAGAAATGCACATGAGGGCACGTGCAGAGGTAAATATCTTTCTATCAAAAGCATCTGTGTGAGCAGAATACACATCTGGAAGTCAGTCATGTTTGAGGTGCCATGGCCTTGACAGGGTATGCTGTACTTAAAGCGACAAAGAGGGGTGAAGTACCTCACCTGCAGACTCCGTGGGTGCATGATACTATGTGAGGAGGTCCCTGGTAATGGCTGGGTTGGAGAGGGGACATCTCCACATCGCCCTAGACGCCCCCTCCAGGGCTCTAGGCCATGGAGGGACTACAGTGTCGACACTGGCAACCCAGAGGAATTCCAACAGCAGGGCTGCCACATTGTGGTTTGTTTAAGCTTGTGGATCAAGCACTTGGAGCATCTCTACCAAGAAATGAAAATTACGTTACCTACTGTAATTCTTGATCTTCTGTTGTATCTTCATCATTCATTACTGCTTGGGTAGGTACTGAAGCGCACCCTTCTGAAGATTTTTTTTGGGGGTTGGCTCCAACAAGCGCCCGCCCGAGTGCGCTGCATCATGCGCGAGGGACGGCTGTTAGGTGCCGCAGACTCCTCCTCCATCTCAATTCTGGTAGCCGGAGAGGCTAAAACAAAGGGTAAGGAAAAAGGAGAGCCAGGCAAGAGAGCCGAGGGACAGAAAAAGGAAAGGATATACACCGAAAAAGGATTAAGCCAGTAGATGACAGAAAGAAGAGAGAGAATGCCAACCCTAAGGGACCGCAGGGCCTCCCTTCTGGGGTGGCTCCAAGGGAGGAACAGATAAAGAGAAAGAGAAAAGGAAGAAGAAGAAGAAAGGGAAGAAAACAAGGGATGTTGAGAGGGGAGAACACTGCCCATAGATATATTGGTTGAGAGGCTCATAAGCTCGGAACCAAAAACAAGGGAGCAAGAATCCCTCCTGATAGGACCGAGAGAAGGTTCAACTGAACCACTTGTACAGATTGGACACAAAGGGCAGATTCTCTAACCTCCCATCATCCTAACCCCCTACACTCTAGCTGAGAGCTCAGACTGCCCAGGCAGAAAATCTGTTCCGGAAAGAGAGCACCCAACTAGGAGGGGGAATAAGCCCCTTAGCACCTTGTTAAGTGCTAACACAGAAGTGTGTGGGAAGGGGTTAAGCCCTATAGAAGGCAGCTTTGTATGAAAGGATAGAGTGGGAACTCAATCGGACTCCCTGAAGGCAAGGCAAAAACAACAGCTCAAGGTTAATGAAGTGCCAGAAGCACCAACCAGAAGAAGCTGACAATATTAATTAATCCCTGCCAGAGCGAACCTGAAAATTGGGGCCGAGCCATAGAGGGACAGTCTCTTCAGCTGTGAACTGAACAACATGGCTAAGAAGCCAAGAGGTCACCCCTACGGGCAATCAGAAAGAGATCCCTCAGGACAGAATGAATCCTACTCGTTCCCCTTTACCTTGAGGAAAAAGGATCCATCCAGAGAAGAACGGAAAATCAAGATAGGGTTTTTTTGGGTTTTTTTTGGCTTAAAGGCCAACGAGGAAGGGAGAGGATCGAGTAGAGAGGGGGGAGACGCCGCAGTAGGAGGCCACTGAGGGGAAGGTGGGTGGGTATCGGTAATGAATGGTGAAGATACAAGAGAAGATCAAGAATTACAATAGGTACGTAATTTTCATATCTTCCCTTGTCAATCTTCACCATTCATTACTGCTTGGGTGAGTACCAAGCTCCCTTCCTCAAGAGGGGGGATAATAGAAACTCTGAGGGAACAAGACCCTCAGCCTCCTGCTGGTGGGAAACAGGAGGGGAAGACCCTGGGCTAATCAGATGATAAGCCTATGGTGGAGGAGGGCTAGGAGGTGTCCCCTGGGGACGGGGAGACGGAGGAAGCCTCTGCAGAAGCCTCCTAGCCTTGGAGGAAAAAAAGACAGGTCCCTCAGAAAGCGGAGCGAATCACCCTACGCCGGGCCAGGGGTGATAACCTTGATAGACGAAGCCATGCCGTCCGTCTAATACAGATCACTGTCTCTGCAAGCCTGGAAGCCACCTCATTGGCGTCGTAAGATGCCCCTGCCTGGTGTCTTGCCAGCTCCAGGCCTATAGCAGAGAGGGCACTAGCTTGTCTGGATTGCTCCGTATCAGGCATTGATGCTAGGACTTGGGAGAGCATCGACCATAAATGCCTACTGTAGGCAGGATGGTGAGCCTGCTGTGATGCAATGCATAACATCGCACAAGAGGAAGAGAATACTCTTTGTCCCCACCAGTCAAATTGTAGGGAATCTGAGTCCGGTGGGCGGTCGTGCGCCAGGTGGTGGCACCCGGAGGGAGTTTCTAGGAATGCCAATCCCGAAGACGGGTTGGGAAGAGAACCTAGAGACTCCAATGGGGCACAATACCTTCTTCTGCAGTCTGCCGGGGCTGGAACAGGGACGGCTGGCGACTGCCAGGAACGGATAGATGCCTCCTGGAAGGGAATAGGCCAGGACAGTACCACCAGATGCTGGGCACTGGATTCTCTGAGGAATTCATGCGTCTCTCGTTCGGTATTGTCTCGCCTAACAAAGGAGATATGAAGATCCCTCACCATCCTCGAAAGGAATTGCTGATATTCAGTGAAATCAGCATCGGAGGAGAGATGAGCAGTGGGTTCCTCTCCCTCTGAGGAGGGAGACGAGGATGATGGAGAGCTCGAATGTCCAGAGGACTCCTGCGGCGGTGGGGATAGGTGAAACACCTGCTCATGCATATATCTAACGTATGAGGGGAAGGCCCCCGAAGAGCCTCTGAACGTCTCCCAGGATAACGGGCCCGTAGGACCGACATGGCCTGGGAGAGAGGGGGTGGCTGCAGAGGAATGGGAGAGAGACACCTACGACGAGACAACTGTCCTCTGCTGAGGCTCTGAAATCTGGAAAACTGAGCCTGAGCTGGCGGGATCCTGGACAACAAACCAGGTCGCAGAATGGAACCCTGGGGATGCGAAGCCTGGAAGAGCCTAGTAGGGGATCCTCCCCTGTGACGAACCTGGGGCTGCATGGGTCCAGAAGGGTCCCTGGAGCCTGAGAGGGAAAGATGGGGCCCAGCGCTACAGCTCCTACCCGCACCCCAAGGGGTGGCAGGTGAAGACCGAGGCGCCTCAACCCGGTTTCTCAACCCCCCAGATTCTGAGAACGCCCTCCTCCTCGACCCCAGTGACACCCCACCCTGAGCAGGTGCAGCAGCACTGGGATCGGCAGCTACCGCAACCCCCTCAGGAGGATGAGCCCTTCCCCCCGCCTCCATGCCATCCCCCTCCAGGGACCCCAGACCACCCCCAGCCTGGGAGGCCTCAGGAGAGGACAGCAGAGAAGACAGAGGAATAGGCGCACTGGGCCACTCCGAAGAGTCAGAGTGCCAGGATGGGTCCACATCCGAATCATCCTCCTCCAAGGAGGAAGAGACCAGCTGGACCTCAATACTGGCCACCCAAGGGGTCTCCAGAGAAACGGCACCGTGAGCAGCGCGGTGCCAGCAGTGGCACTGGACGATCTCGGACCACACACAACACCCAAACCCGACCCTAACTCCCCAACGGCGCTGGTCAGACCCGCGGCACCACCCTCGGCATCAGGACCGGACTCGGTGCCACTAGGAGAGCCGACCGGGTCCACGGCACCACAAACGGCACCACCCCGATCACCAGTGCCGCGAACGGCACCAGGATCTGGAGCGGCGCCGGAAGGCGGCATCGTAGGTCCACCGATGCTGGGCCCAGCACACCTGGGCCTCAACACTGGGGGGAGCCTGCACCTCCGAAGAGGTGACTGCCGAGGCGGTGTCTCCACCGCGGCCCCGGGAGGGACCACGGCGCTCCTCTGACACCGCGAAAGAGGCCTCCTCCTCGGCAAGAGTAGAAGATGAGGAGGCCTCCTCCTCTCCAGACCGTATAGGTCTGAGGGGAACCCGGAGGAAGGGTCTAGAGATCTTACCTGGGAATCCCTGGAGCGACGCCGTCCCCAGAAAGTCGGTGGAGCCTTGCCGATCTTGAACGTGCGGACTTCTAGGATGCGACGGTCCATCGAGAAACAGGCGTTACATGCATCCATATCATGGTTGGGTCCCAGGCAGCGAACGCAAACATCATGCCGGTCCGTTATGGAAAAATGCCGGCCACAGGAGCACCGACGCATGGGCCACTGCCCACCTTCGACTTACATTTGGCTCCCGAACCTGACATGATGAGAAATAAACAGAAAAACACAGCAAAAAGATCCCAGCGCCGTAAGAAAAAAATAGAATGGTCTTACCAGCTAATAACAACTTCAACGGCATCAGGATGAGCAGAAAGCGGAGAAGGAGGAGTCGCAAGTAGGCCTCTGACGCAGCTGTAAATCTCGCACATGGAGCAGGTGCAGCCTCGATGGTGGGAGAAACAGAACTGAGATGGAGAAGGGTCTCGCGGCACCTAACGGCCGCCTCGACAAGATGATGCAGCAGCCGCTCGGGCGGCAACTGGAGCAGACTAAAAAAAAAATAAATAAATAAATAAATCTCCCAGAATGGATACACGCCCGCACTACCCAAGCAGTAATGAATGGTGAAGTTTGACAAGGGAAGATCTGCTGGTACAAGGCACACTCAGCAGCAACATGAAGGTGGCTAGAAGATTCACTGTCCTTGGACGAGGACGTCTATAGAGATGAGGTGCCACCTCCAGGTATGTTTAGTGCCAGGGAGAAGGGCCTGTACTGGGCCCTGTTAGACTTTCTATGCAAGTTCTCTAAGGCACTGACAAATATCTGGTGTTGTTCCCACGTTAATGGACTGTTGGGGCCTATGAAAGAGGGCATCCTTTCCAGGAAGTGGTGAGGCCCATCTAGGAAGGGTTGAGACTCCTAGTCTTGGGGGCCTCAGCATGGGCTGTGGAAATGCACAGAGGGCCTTGACCAAGGGGAGGGCCAAGAAGAAAAAATTACTCACCTTAGTAATGTTGTTTCTTCTAATGGAGTCTTGCTATATTATGACTATTGCAGTGTGCCCCAGCCTTAGAACTGCTCCGGAGGTGAAAGAGTTAACTTCCATGCAGAGCATGGAGCTTAGAGCGCGAGCTCGGTTCAGAAGCTCTGTTTGGCTGGTTTCAAACCGAAACCGTCAGATCTTTACTAGCAAAAACTCACTAAGGTTCTGTGTGGAAGCTGTAACCTACACTAGCCAACTGGCTACTAATATATTAACACATTTTACTGGTCCCAACACAAAGACTCAAGTCAGTGGACCAGAAAAATTAAGATAAAATAACTAAATGAACACAACACCCAAACATGAAAGAGGGCATCAATAAATGCCAACAGAGGACTACCCACCCATACCCCAAAGTAGGAGTTCTGAGAGGGGCAGGCTGGGGGAGAGGTCATAATATAGCAAGACTCCATTAGAAGAAACAACATTACTAAGGTGAGTAATTTTTTCTTCAAACAACATGAAGTCTTGTTATATTATGACTATTGCAGACTACACAGCAGTACCTCCATGGAGGAGGGACAGAACCTACTTAGGAATAGGCTCTAAGCACGGTTGTGCCAAACCGAGCATCCCTCCTGGCCTGGATATCCAGGAGTAATGCTTGGTGAAAGTGTACTGTCTTCCAAGTAGCTGCCTGACATATCTCCAAGATAGGGATGTCTCTAGCAGCAGCTAGAGATGCAGCTGTACTCTGGCAGAGTGAGCCCTCAGGCCTGAGGGGAACCTACCCAGCTTTTGATAGCAAAATTAGAGCATAAGAAACGATCCACCTGGCAATGGATCTTTTAGTGGCAGGTCTCCTTTCCCAACCTCACCATAAGTGAGAAACAGTTGAGGGAGTCAAACCTGTGACCCTTGGTACGCTCTATGTAGTAACTTAGGGGCCTCTTAACATCTAAGTTGTGCAGCCTCCTCACCAGAGGAGGAATGGTCAGTGAAGAACACTGGAAGTGAAATAGACTGGTTAAGGTGGAAATCTGAAACACCTTAGGCAAAACTTCCTGTTAGTCCTGAGGACCACTTTATCCCTGTGAAAGGAAATAAAGTCAGTTTCTACTGATAAAGCCTGTAACTCACTTATACGCCTGGCAGAAGTGATGGCTACCAGAAATACAGTTTTCCAAGTCAAATACTTAAACTCTGCCGAAGACAGAGGCTCAAAGGGGGGTTGCATTAGCTGAGCAATGCATACATTAAGATCCCAAGCTGGGGCAGGGTCCCGAATGGGGATTGGTGTGAAGCAATCCTTTAAAAAACTTGGAAAATACAGGATGAGCAGAGAGAGAAGAGGGCTTCCCTGCTTGAAATGAAGGCAGAGACAGCAGCCAAGTGCACTTTCAGGGTGGCTGGTCTCAGTCCCAAAGAATTAAGATGGACCATGTAGTCCAATACAGTAGGTAGATCAGCAGATTCTGGGGAAACATGCTTCCCAGAACACCATATGGAAAACCTTTTCCACTTGGAGTTATAGGTAGCTCTGGTGGAAGGCTTCCTAGCAGCCTTCAGGATTTCGAGAACACTTTGAGAAAGTTGCAAATCAGCAAACTCTAACTGCTCAAGAGCCAAGCCTTGAGGTTGAGGGATTTGAGATTCGGATACCAAACTCTCCCCTGAGCACAGGTTAACAGATTGTGGTTCCTGGGGAGACACAGGGGAAGATGGACTGCTAAGGACAGAAGGAGTGGGTACCAGGGCTGAGACCTGATTTTGACTAGTACTTTGAACAGGAGAGGGAAGGGGGGAAAGGCATAAAGAAACTTCTCCTTCCCAATCGAGGAGAAAGGCATCCAGGGGAACTGAGCCCAACACTGGGGGCCTGCAACAAAACAGTGGAAGTTGATAATTGTCTGGGGCTGCGAAAGATCTATCTGAGGAGTGCCCATCTGGTAAACACTATCCCAGTACTAGGGATCCAGTGACCATCAGTGATGGCCCTGGGAAATCCTGCTGAGGGCATCTGCCAAGACATTGTCCTTGCCTGGGAGGTGAACTGCTATGAGGGAAGTGTTCAGGAATAAGCCAGAGACCACAACTTCATTGCCTCGGTGCACAAGGCCAAGACCGAGTGCCCCTTGTTTGTTGATGTACTACATTGTAGTGGTGTTGTCTGTTCTGACCTGTACCACCTTGTTCTGAACAGATGCAGAGAAAACCTGAAGTGCTAGAAAAACAGCTCTGAGTTCCAACAGATTGATGTGGAGCAGAGATTCCTGAGGGACCATAATCCCTGGGTGGAGAGGTCGCCCATGTGAGCTCCCCATCCCAAGAGGGATGCATCTGTAGTAAGGGTCAAGGAATGGGACAGAGGGATGAAAGGCACCCCCTGTCTCAGATTGCTCTGATCCTGCCACCACTGAAGGGCCTGGATCAGGGTTTGAGTCACTGGGATTAATTTGGATAGAGGATCTCTTCTTTGAGACCAGAAAGCTCTCAAATGGAACTGAATGTCCCTCATCTGAAATCTTGCTCCTTGCACCACGGCTATGGAGGCAGTCATGTGCCCTAGGAGCTGCAGGAAATGCCTTGCTGGTCGAGAAACCTGCAGAGTGAAGGAGGCGGCCAGGGCCACTAAGGTCCTTACCCTTCAAGGGAAGGAAGGCTCTGGCCTGCTTTGTATCCAGTTCTGCGCCTATAAAGGTGAGTACCTGGACAGGTTCCAAAACTGACTTTGGAAGATTGAGAAGAAACCCCAGAGGTAAGCAGCTGCTGGGTAACTAGCAGAGTGTGATATGACCTGGTCTGAAACTGACCCACAATGAGCCAGTCGTCCAGGTAGGGAAAATGGCAATCTTTGCCTTCTTAGGTGAGCGACTGCTACTGCCAGACACTTTGTGAACACCCTTGGGGCAGAAGTAAGGTCAAGGGCATTGCTCTGAACTGATAATGGCCTGAGGGCAGTTCGAATCTGAGGTACTTTCAATGGGAGCTTCTGATAAGAACATGGAAGTAGGCATCTTTGAGGTTCAGGAGGCTAGCCAGTCCCTGGCCTTAGGGAGGGTAAAATCATTCCCAGTGTCACCATTTTGAACTTTGGCTTTAAAGGTGCTTGTTTAGATATCTTAGATCCAGGATAGGCCGCCACTCTCCTGTCTTTTTTGGGGTAAGGAAGTACCTGGAGTACTGACCCTTGCCCTGGTGAAGGGGAGAAACCTTTTCTACAGCTCTGAGAGCCGCCAGGAGGGTTGAGACTTCTGTTTCCAAAGCAAGAGTCTCTAAAGGGTTTGTAGGTGGAAAAGATCTGGCTCTCATCTTTGGAAATTTCTTGAAGCTGAGAACCAGACCCTGGCTCACTACTTCCAAGACCCACCTGTCTGAAGTCAAAGACTGCCAGTCCTGGACGAAGTGAGCCAACCTGCCCCCCTACAGGTAGTGGAGAGCCGACCCTGGGCATCCCATCAGGGTGCCTGCTTGGCAGGGACTTTAGGCTGAGGGGTGGGAGCAGGCCTGCTCGAACCCCGTCTGCCTCTCCCTCTGAAGAACCCCCTCTGTACATAGGCTGAAGAGGAGGGGGCCTGAGTCTGGTAAAAAGGCCTGTGAAAAGGCCTACCCCTACCCCTGGGGGGCTGCCTCTGAGGAGTGACTTGCCGTTCCTTGGCTTGTGCACTCCTGTAAGTGGTTCTATATTCATCCATTTTTCTTCATATAATTCTCTGTCTGCTCCCCAAACAGAGAATTTCCCACCACAGGAAAATCCATAGCCTTAGACTGGGTATCCTGTGACAAAGTAGTACACCTGAGCCAGGCCAATCTGCGAAAAGCCACAGATGTAGCCATGACTCTAGAGGATACATCATTAGAATCCACTGCAGCATGGAATTGCACCTTAGATGCCTCAATACCATCAAGAGCTACCTGCTCCAGCTCCTTCATGAGCTGGCAGGGACCTGTTTGGCTAAGGCCATGACAGTATCCCATCTATATTTCTGGTATCTTGCAACATAAGCCATATAGTTAGCTTGTCTGAGTCCCAAGGATGCTGCCATGTATTGTTTTTTGGCCATGGCATCAATCTTCCTGGAATCCTTGTCAGGAGGATGTGAAGCCGGTGGAATATTAGCTTTATCACAGGCTGCAGCCTGAACTACCCCAACCTGACTGCATTGCTGTGAAAGAAAATCTGTAGCAGGACCTGACAAAGTGTACCTCCTGTCCATCTTTTTATCCACAGGAGGCACAGAATTAGGAGCTTTTAAAATTTTTACTGTTTGTTTTCTAAAGGATTTATGTAAAGGGATGGACAACCTCCTGGACTCTGGGATATCCATCATCTCCACATAGTCAGGCTCTCTTGCTCATCCAACGCCTCCTCTAAGGGAAGCTGGAGGTCTCAGCAACTTTTATAAAACAAAAATGAGAAGGGACTCAGAGCCTAGGGGAGACTCACCTGAAGGTCTGTCTGGGAGATGTCCGTTCAATGGGCACATCCAGACTTTCAAAATCACATTCACACTGATCATAATCCTCATCCTCCTCTGGTTCATAGAACTCTTCTATATCATAATCCTGAACCACTGGAACCGACGAACCGACCTTTGCCAGACAGTGGCAGTTCGGAGGGAACGAGGACAGGGACTGGACAATCTGTATTGCCCTGGCTATCTCAGCAGCAGTTGGAGAAGGAATTTTGGACTCCAAACCTGCTGATTTTTAGATTTCTTTGCTGGAACTGGCCCTCGGAGCCAGCTGCTTGCCGAGGAAGTATCGCCTGGTCAGGAGGGAGTATCTGTCCGGGTTGGCACCCGAACCGGGTTGGCCATCCGGTCAGCGGACTCTATGGCCTCTCGTTCCCTGAGCCTGCCCACTCTCTTGTCCAGGGTGGCTGCAGGAAATTTTACAAATCTGGCAGTCTGAATTGAGGTGGTCAAACCCAGACAATAGACATGTAGTGTGTGGGTCAGCCTTGGCAAAGGCTTCCCACAGACACTACAGTGTTGAAACCAGTGGGCCGGTTTTCTTTGGGTTTCTCAGACATGATGCCAGCCTAACCAACCAACTTGCCCTTTTGATGGCAGTGCCAGGCAAAACACCCTTGTCGGTTCCAAACCGTGTCACGGGTCCTGGAAAAAAACGTAATGAAATCCGTGTTTTTTAGAACCGATAAGAACCGGGAATCAAGCACTCTAAAAAGCCTTAAAGGCTTTAAACTTATATTTAATAACTCGATCGGTTCAATCGAACCGATAATACTTTTACAAGTTCCACAGAAAAAACCCTATCTATTACTTACGATTACCATAGACAAGAGCCTGAACCAATCGGTTTTAGTTAAAATAATGAAATCGTGGTTAAATTAAACCAGAAATAGCGCTTTAAACCGAAGAAATGAACCGAGCAACAGGAGGAATCTCCGAGCGACTGTTCAGTGAGGCGGAGTAAGAATCTGGACGGTTTCGGTTTGAAACCAGCCAAACAGAGCTTCTGAACCGAGCTCGCGCTCTAAGCTCCATGCTCTGCATGGAAGTTAACTCTTTCACCTCCGGAGCAGTTCTAAGGCTGGGGCACACTGCAACAGTCATAATATAGCAAGACTTCATGTTGTTTGAAGAATCACCCCAAAAATGTTCTCCTACATCTGAAGACTGACCTGATCAGTGCCCAAGGGGGAAATTTCTAGGTGAGGAGACCGGAGCTGCACATGTCTCACTGGGTGACTCCTGTCTTCACCAGTGATGTCTGCAGGCCCCAGAGAGAATTCCACCTTCAGGCCATCAGTACCGTGCTCAGGATTGGTAAAAGCCTCAGAGAGGAGCCTCTCCCTGTCACCGTGGTCGGCACCATCCTTGACCCCTCACATGGTGTAGACTTCGCCATCATGACTGGTGTCATCACCCTCCTTGGTGTCACAGATGACACCAGAGGTGGGGACAACCTCCAGAATGACACTGTCAACACCTAGCTCGGCACCAGGTCTGGCATCTGCACCACTGCTGTTGTTGCCTCTGTTACCATGTCAGGAGCTGTCAACCTCCTCTGTGTCGCTAGCGACACCAAAGGTAGTGATAGTGTCTGAACCAGTAATGGAATGGGAAACAGCCTCAGTGCCAGTCCTTCCCCTGACACTGCGAACAGTATCCGGAGAAGGCTGATGTCTTCTGTGCCACCTGCTGTGTCATCACTGTGAACAGTGACAACAGCACGGTTGGCACCAGAGGATGATGTTGAGGTGTCCCACTGGTGTAGATCCAGCATATAGCTGTGTCCTTGCCACTGAGGAAGTCTGTTGCCCAAGGCAGCCAGACTGTGAAGGGTTTGGAGCCGACTGCCCAGAAGCAGTCGACTGCCCAGAAGACCCATCCACCAGAATCTCTGACCACTCATTATGGTGAGGTTGAGGAGAATGCTGCATTTCCATGGAACCAAAGGTCCCAGAAAGCTCAGAGGAAGGGCCAAAGGACCTAGTCTTGGATGCACACATGTAATGCCTGCCTCCGAAGGTAGGGATCAGACAACCCACCTTAAGGTGTAGTTCTCAAAGGTACAGTGGTCCATGAAGGACAGGTGGCACATGCATCCATATCATGCTCCAGTTCAAGATAGGCTTTACAGGACTGATGCTGGTCCGTCACAGATGTAGGTTCCCACAGAAGCAATGATGAGTGATGGGCGGCTATCAGACTTTCTTTATCGACACATCCCCTTTCTTTTTGGATTTCAGCATCATGGGAAAAGAAATAAAAATGTTAGATGGCACTGTGACTTAAAACAAAAGCACAGTGACGCAGACAGAAACTTCGGCGATAAGGCAAACTAAGTCAATGCTCCCACAATGTGCACTCCGCAGAAACAACAGAACTGAGGTTGGGGAAGGTACTGGCAAGTTACTGGCTATCATGGCACCATGTGGTGGGTGTGCAGGTGCCATGCCAGAAGCTGCTGCCAGCCCCCCAGTCAAAGCTTTACTCTCATGTGGTCCTAGTGCCTCTGGCTCTTACCCATAAATGGTAATTAATGGTGAAGATAGATTCTTGGAAGATCTTAACATTCATTTGTGGAATGCCTACCACATTTTACTTATTCACCTTATCACTGACTATTATTTCCATGTGTATGTGTTAATGTGTGTATTTACTCTGTAATATTTAACCTGCATTATAAAAAAAGTCTGAGAAACATAGCTTTCTGATTTGCTGTAAACATTCTAACAGCCTTATGTTACTCTTTTATTGTTTTCATTTATTTGATCACAGTATGAATTACAACCCTTTGAGTCATATACTCCTTTGCAAAGGCTCCAGGTCCTGGTACAGAGTTTACAAAATACTGTGAACATTACAATACAATGTGAACATAAATGAGAACAAAACTGTAGAGTCAGATACCCAGCATTTACAGAAACATCTTCAATAATACAGAATACAGAGTAATGAGCAAATAACGCAGTTCAGAGATGATATATTAGCATACATGTAGAGCTTAATCATTTGCTGAACAAGGTTTAACACTATTTTAAAAACATTTTTAATATACTAGCAATAAAGTTCTCCCAGGGATTATGTTGTCAGTTAATCACCCTCTAGGAACATGTGGCACTTGGCTATGCCTCGTGCCACATTACACCCCAGAGGGTGATAAACAAACCATTAACATAACCCCTGGCCGTGCCTTATTGCTTACTAATGTTAGTTTTATAGGTGTAACTGTGTTGACATGCAGCTCAAGTCCCCCCAGACCCTCTTGGAAACTACTGTAGGTGTTACACATACATGAGGCAATCTTGGGGTGGCAAGTTCAAAGTAAAGCTACCAACTTTCCGAGGCCTAAAACTGGGATGGTCCATCCTGACCATGACACCCCCATGTCACTGCCTTGGGCACCTCCGCAGACAACGCTGCGCACAATCAATTACATTTTGCTGCTTGCTCTGGCCATGCAGCCCCACAGTAACACCATTGGCAAACATTCAAATTAAAACAATACATCATTCTGCTGCAGCAAGTTCCACATCATGATGTACAGAAAGTTCATTAAAAGCAAACCTGCATTAAACTGTGATCAGACAATCGAGCTGCATATATTGCTCCTCCTGACAGTCCCATCCAACCAGTTTACTTTCACCTTATTTGATGAGCAAACTTCACTTCAGTGACTCCCACCACCACACCGGATTGTTTTCACACACTTCCCCGCAGCTGATCAGGTTCGGGTACCTTAGTTCCCTGCTGCCGGTCTCTTCTCTGTCTGGAGTCCCTCTCAGCTGCTGGTAGGCAGACGTCCACATGCACTTGTTTGCACTACTACCCAATCTAACCTAACAGGAAGGAACATGCTTTACTGTGCTCCCACTGACATGCTTGCAGTGCAACACAGGCACAGGGGTTGAAGTTGCAATCTGCTGTCCAGTCAGAGCAACACCACAGTGGTGCTGAAATAACTGTCACTCACAGATTAGCAGACAGCAAAAAAAAAAAAAAAAAAAAAAGCAACAAAACTGGGACAAGTAAGCAAAAAAGGGACAAAAGTGACATTTTGCAAAATTTGTGGGGACACTGGGACATGCTGCCTAAAATAGGGACTGTCCTGGGAAAATAGGGACTGTGGGTAGCTTTAGTTCTCAGTAACAAAAAAAATCAAATAAATGTGAAGAAAGACCAACAGCTGCTGAGAGGAGAAACAAAGTAAATTTGAAGGCACTAGAAAGCTTAATTAATTTATTAAAACACGGTGAAAGTGTACCAGAATACATAAGTGACACAGAAAGAAAAACAAGAGGGCATGTAACAGTATAGAAAAACAATCTGTTGCCATAAGGCATGTAGTATAATACAGGTCTACAGGGAACCCTGTAGATGTAGAATAAAAGGTTTTTCTCATTATTTCATGTACTATCGCTACTATTTTGTTTTCTCATATACCTGTCACTGTTGATAAAATAACCATTTTACCTTTCGATCTTCCTTAAAGTATTCTGCTGCTGCTGTGATGTGTGGTACTGCATTCTTACAGTGAGGGCACCCTGGAAGGAGGGCAAATTCAGCTGTTAGAAAAATCCACTTAGTTTTTTGGAAAAATCATTACAATAAAACATGAACTGTACGAGGGGCTTCTCTAGTATTCTGTAGATTTCCCATCGACTGACAATTAGCCAACAATCCTTACCAGCTGGGTTTATTTATCGATTCAGAATACTGGATATGTTGCCAGGATGGCCCTGTTCAGATGGGGGGAGTGAAACACAGGAAGATCAAATAACTTGCCGAAGGTCATGCAGGGAGCCAACTGCTATGCAGGAATCAGGACCAGTATCAATCACCCTCTGGGTTTTTTTGTGTGTAAAATAAAGTCTGTCAACCAGCTTATGGGCTATTATATTTAAAACACATGTTAAAATACAGTTACAGTTCTCCATTTTTCGCATGATTAAAAGCAAACATCTGATTTCAAATAATTTTCTGAATTCCTTTTCAGACATTTTCAAGTTAATTAAATGTATATAAAGCAACTGCACAAGCTATACTTTGGTTTTCGTACTTAAATATGCCTTGCTACAAAATGCTGCTGTCTGACTGTATGTTCTAACCACTGGACCACACTGTGTCCCTAAATGGTGTACCCTCCCAGCAATGTAATTCCATAGGGCATGCCCCTGGCAAACATGCTGTCTGTTCTGACTTGTAGAAAACCGGCCCAAACAGCAGCCACCATTAGGACAAGCAGCACAAAGAAGTGCGCAAACCTAGTTCATCTCAAGGCCAATACATACAAGTGGCTCTATGAGCTGCATTTACCCTTCCATACACAGTAGTTCTTTTAGTATTTATAAACCTTGCTTTGGACTAAAATAGAATGCATTATTGACATAACCTGCATTAGTCGGAGATTCTGACAACCAAAGGGTGAGATCCAATTATCAAGCTGCTAAATGTACACAGCCCAAGCGGAAAATAGCCAGTAGTAAGTGTACCTAAAAATTACCAGAACCTAATGTCAAGCCATCAAATGACTACACAGATTAAGGTATTCAATATATCATTTCTGGTATCCAATATTTCACTCCTAACTGTCACCATTACAATGTCCACTTTGGCCACCAGATTTTATACCTTGCCGGTCATTTGATTAGAGAGTAGGAAAGTACAGTTATGTAAGAACTTACCGTAACAGTAGATCTTCGAGAACAGCTCTTGAAGCAGGTTACACCATTAGGACTGAAGCCGGCAGGCGCCAGGACCCCACGGAAATTTTCTAGCTAGCAGTATCCAGCGGGGACCGTCCCCAACATCGGCCCTGCCCTCGACGTCAGGCATCATACAAAAGGGGGTGTTCCCCCAGAATCCCCAGTTCTCTCGCTGGAGACTCCCTGACACTAGACGACATCAAAAGTGGAGACTGAGGATCTGCCTTCAGAGAAGGAATAAAGCAGGGAGGTGTTAAAAAACACTGAATCCTAGGAAGTAATCAATGGAACAACTCTACCTCCAGAGGGGATGGTGGGAGGGAAACTACCTGCTGCAAGAGCTGTTCTCGAAGATCTACTGTTATGGTAAGTTCTTACGTAACTGTACTATCTTACTTCCAGAAACAGCTCTTGCAGCAGGTTACACCATTAGGACTGATTCCCAAGCAATTTTTGGAAATCCCTCTCAGATGGGAGGAGGCAAGGGAGAGATCATGAGTTGAACCGGCCTAGGACAGAAGTCCCCATGACTGCGAGACCAAAACCAGCTCTTCGCCGTGAAGCAACGTCCAGGCTGTAAAGCCTGATAAAGGTGTGCACGGTGCTCCAAGTAGCTGCTGCGCAGATGGCTGAGATGGACACGTTCTTTAAAGCAGCAAAGGAGGTAGCCACCCCCTTTGTGGAATGTCCCCTTACTGAGCCCGGTAGGGGTTTATGTTTTTGGTAACAGAACGTGAAGCAATGCATGAGCCATCTCGAAAGAGATTGTTTAGAGACTGGAGCACCCCGCATCCTATGGGCGAAGGAGACAAAAGGCTGATCAGATTTATCATGTGGCTTGGTTCTGGTCAGGTAGTACCTTAGACACATATGCACATCGAGAGTGTGCAGCAAGGCCTCTCCTCTATTGGAGTATTTAGGAAAGTACACTGGTAGGTCAACATCCTGATTAAGAGTAAGGGCTGAGAGCACCTTAGGCAGAAACTTTGGATTTGTCCTCAGGGACACCCTGTCCTGGTGAAAAACCAAATAAGGTTCTTTGCACATAAGTGCGTGTAGCTCAGAAATCCTTCTGGCTGAAGTAACAGCAACTAAAAATAACGTCTTCCATGCAAGAAGACATAGCTCGCAATCTGCGGCTGGTTCAAAAGGCAGCAGCGTAAGCTGCTCCAGGATGAAGGGTAGGTCCCACGGAGGAATGGGGTCCTTAATCAGAGGCCTAAGGTGGAGAATGCCTCTCAGAAAGGCATGTGTGGTTTCCAACTGAGATATGGACCGTAAGCCTATAGGCATGTGATAGGCTGAGATGGCACAGAGGTGTACTTTGATCAAGGAATAGGCCAAGCCTGCCTGAAATAGGGACAGGAGGCTGTCCAATACCGACCCCTCAGAACAATTCAAAGGGGAAAGTCCCCGTGCTTGAGCCCAGAGACAAAAATCGGCGCCATTTCATGGCATAAGTGGCCAGTTTTCTAGCAGCTGCTAGAACATCCGTTACCTCTTGTGAGACCCCATGATGCATGACAGCTATGTCCCTAGGAGCCAGGCATGCAGGTTCAAAGAGCAAAGGTCCGGATGGACCAAGGATCCTGCCTCCTGGGACAATAAGTGAGAGCTGATTGGCAGAGGCACCGGTGATTTCTGAGAAAGTTGGTACAGCAGAGGGAACCAAATCTGCCTGGGCCAAAAGGGCGTGATTAGTATCATCGTTGCCTGCTCTCTGAAGAGTTTCAGAAGAACCCTCTGGATCAACGGGAAGGGAGGAAATGCGTAGAGGAATCTGCCCACCTAGGAGAGGGACAACGAGTCTCGCCAGAAAACACCAGGCCCTGGATCTAGCGAGCAGAAACTGGGCAGTTTTGCGTTGCATGGGGAAGCGAAAAGGTCTAACTCTGGCGTCCCCCATCTGTGAAACAGTTCCTCTACGACCTCTTGGAGTAGCTCCCATTCGTGGATTCTGGCCTGAGATCGGGCTCAGACTGTCTGCGATAACGTTGTCCACTCCTGGGACATGCTCAGCAATGAGGTGTGCACTGTGTTGCAGTACCCAATCCCATACCCTCATGGCCTCCCTGCAAAGAGGGTAGGAATGAGTGCCTCCTTGTTTGTTGAGGTAATACATCACCGCGGCATTGTCTGTTTGTAGCAGCAGAGTACTCGGTGGAATCTCCGATTGGAAGGCCTGCAAGGTGTAAAGGACCGCTCTCATCTCCAAAATGTTTATATGAAGATGGGCTTCCTGGGATGTCCACGCACCCTGAGACCAGACACCGTCAAGGTGCGATCCCCAACTGGATCCTGAAGCGTCCGTGGAAAATGTCACAACCAGAGATGGCGCAATAAAGGGGACTCCCAGTGACAGGTGGTCCGGGTCGAGCCACCATTGCCAATCCCGGATGACAGCATTCGTGATCCTGATTGGAAGCTGCAGATGGTCTTGCTTCTGATCCCACCACACCCGTAACATCCACTGGGTCACCCGCATGTGGAGACAGGCTAAAGGGACAGTTGCAATGGCCGCAGCCATGTGTCCGAGCAGGCAAAGGACGAGTCTGGCTGGGATGGTCTTCTTTGCCAAAATATCCCTTATGAGGGAACTGATGTCCTCTGCTCTGTCCTGGAGCAAAAAGGCTTTCCCCTGGACAGTGTCCAGGACTGCGCATATGAACTGCAGTCTCTGAGACGGAACCAGGTGCAACTTCTCCCGATTGATAATGATGCCCAGGGACCCAAATAGGGAGCGAGTACATTGGATCGCAGACATCAGGGCCTCCCGAGAGTGGGGCCATGAGGAGCCAGTCGCCCAGGTAGGGGAACACGCAGTGGCCTTGTCTCCTGAGAGCCGCCGCTACGACTGCCATGCACTTCGTGAATACTTGAGGTGCCGAGGACAGCCCGAAAGGGAGGGCTCAGAACTGATAATGGCGACACAGGAACTCGAAGCGCGAGAATTTTCTGTGTGTCCGAGCTATCGGTATGTGCAGGTAGGTGTCCTGCATGTCCAGTGATGCTAAGGGGGTGCCCTGCGTGAGCATGGGGATTAACCCTGGAAGGGTCCACATGTGGAAGCGTTTGTAGAGCACTGAAGCGTTGAGGTCACTGAGGTCCAGAATCGGACGGAGGTGTCCTGTCTTTTTGGGAACCAGAAAGAAGTGGGAATAGTACCCTGCGCCTCTCTGGTTCCACGGTACGTGCTCTATGGCCTCTTTTCCCAGAAGTGCTAGCACCTCTTGTTGAATGAGTAGTACATGCTGTCCCGAATAGCAGGAAAGCAGGGGAGGCCTGGATGGTGGGTGATCGAGGAATTCTATAAAGTGTCCTCTCTCGACCAACTGAAGGACCCACCAGTCAGCAGTTATTGTCTGCCAGCCTGAAAGGTGGTGAGAGATGCGACCCCCGACCTTTCCTTCCCGTTGATCCAGAGGTGGGGCTGGGAAGGAGTCATGCTGTGGCGGTGTTGCCTCCCGCAGGCTGGGCCGGTTTTGTACATCTCTGACCTTGGCCTGGGGAAGACTTAGGCTGGACCTTGCGGTTGAAGTTGCCCCTTTGCTGCTGGCTGGAACGCGGCTGCTGCCATTGTTGCTGGCCATGAAAACAATTCTGGTTCCTATGAAAGGAATCAGTCTTGGGCCTGTACATTGCCTGTACAGTCCTCACTGCCTTCCCGGTGTCCTGTAATTTGGTGATAGCCTTCTTGGAAGCCTCACCAAACAGGACTTCTCCATTGTAGGGGACGTCCAAGATATTTTTCTGGACGTCCGGAGTAAATCCAGAGACATGTAGCCATGAGTGTCTCCGGAGACAGATGCCTGAGGCTGCTCCCCTGGCTGCAGAATCCGCCGAATCATAGGCGGCTCTCAAAACTTGGGTCCCCACGTCTGACCCTGTAGACCCTGAAGGAGGTGGATCAGGGGAGGGCAGTGAATGTGGCCTATCTGGACTTCAGCAAGGCCTTTGACACTGTGCCACATAGAAGACTATTACACAAACTGGGGAATATGGGTGTGGGCAGGACAGTAGTGTGGTGGGTAGGTAACTGGCTGGGCGGCAGGACACAGAGGGTGGTGGTAAATGGCTGTCACTCCACAGAGGGAAGAGTGACCAGTGGGGTACCACAGGGATCAGTGCTGGGACCGGTCCTATTCAACATCTTCATCAGTGACATTGCAGGACCTAGAAGGTAGAATTTCACTGTTCGCTGATGACACAAAGCTCTGTAACAGAGTAGACACACCAGAGGGTGTAGACAGAATGAGAAGGGACCTGCACAAACTTGAAGAATGGTCAGGGATTTGGCAGTTGAAATTCAATGCAAAGAAGTGCAAGATAATGCATATGGGGCACAAAAACCCTGGCACAATATATCAGTTGGGGGTGAGGATATATCATGCACCAAGCAGGAAAGGGATCTTGGGGTTATTATCTCTGATGACCTCAAGGTAGGGAAACAGTGTGACAAGGCAGCAGGTAAAGCAAACAGGATGCTGGGATGCATAGGCAGGGGCATCACCAGCAGGAAAAGGGAGGTCACAATTCCACTATACAAGACACTAGTGAGGCCCCACCTGGAGTACAGTGTACAGTTCTGGAGACCTTACCTATGTAAGGACATAGACAGGGTAGAGAAGGTTCAGAGGAGGGCAACAAAGATGGTGCATGGATTGCATCACAAGTCCTATGAGGACAGGCTGAAGGAACTGAACATGTACTCCCTGGAGGATAGGAGGGAGAGAGGGGATATGATAGAGACATACAAGTATTTTACAGGGAGGAACAGGGTGCAGGAATACACTATTTTTAAGCGAAAAAGATGTTCCAGGATTTGAGGGCATGGGATGAAGTTGGAGGGAGGACGATTCAGAGGAAACGTGAGGAAGAATTTCTTCACAGAACGGGTGGTGGACAAGTGGAACACCCTGCCAGAGGAAGTGGTGGGGGCTGAAACAATCACGGGATTTAAGAATGCATGGGATAGACATAAAGGAATTCTGGAGGTCAGGGGTAAGGGGCAACAGACTTCTAGGAAAACATAAACTGAACTTACAAGCTCAAATGGGCACACTGGGTGGGCCATAGGCCCTTATCTGCCGACACTGTCTATGTATCTGTGTATCTATGTATGAAGAAGGTTCAGAAGTTCCTCCTTCTGTTCGCCATCCTGAAAGACCTTAACCAGGTCCTGGCCCTGTTCCCATAGGGCATTCTGAAACTGAACCATGTGTGTCAGATAGTTCAGTGATCTGATGGAGCATGTAGCAGCCGCATACATGCACCTACCCAGTGAGTCCAACTGCTTGGACTCCTGGTCCTGAGGCTGTGTGCTCAAATGTTGCGGTTGTTGAGACCAGTCATGGGAGGCCGTGATGACCAGTGAATCAGCCAGGGGTTGCTGCGCCAAGTACGGGTCCTCTGCAGGGGCCCTGTACAGGCAGTCAGCCTTCTTCAGCACCAAGGGGGTGGAATGCAGACGTTTCCACGCGGCCTTGGTGACATCCGTGAAGGTGTCCACCAAGGGTGGCACCATCACAGGCTTAGGATCTTTCTGCCGAAGATATCGAGCTAGGCACTGTCGTTCGGGGTCTAGATCTTCCGTTTCCCATCCCATGTTCTCCTGGATGTGCCTCATGATTTCAGAAAAGGAGGGATCATCCGGAGGTGACCCGGGGAGGTCTTGTGGGTCTGGCGATGGGATACTAATTGGAGAAGGAGACCTGGAAGTGTCCAAAGAGTCAGATCTAAAGTCTTCCCCCTGTGGAGTGGACAATCTACGTCTGGGTCGCTTGGGACTGGGAGACCCTGAGGGAGACCTTGAAGGGGGCCTTCTCTTTTCTCTGTATCTGCCCCTAGGAGGTGGAGTAGGCTCCTTGGGGGTTGGGGGTCTTCCTGCTGGCCCTTGTGGTGGAGGAGGAGGAGTAGGTTTCACGGAGACCACGTCCTTTTGTATTGTGTCCCACCTAACATAACGGACGATGGTCCTGACATCGGGGTTGGTCTGTCGCCGGTATCGGGCATCGGGTCCGAGGGCATCGCCGGATCAGGCGAAGGCTCCTGTGGAAGCCCAGCATCCTCGTTGTTGCCTGCCTGGTCATCAGGCAATGTCAGATCCTCCTCTGTAGAACCCTGGTGACCGGTATCCACCGGTGAAGGAGGGGCAATCGTCAGCTCCTGAGGACGTTTGGCTGATGGGTGTTTGGCCGGTGTCTGGTCCGACAGGCGTTTGGCCGGAGAAGGGTCGGCAGCCCGCTTAGTGTCCATCATCCTCTTAAGGGGCGTCAGGTCCTTGGTCTTCCTGGGGGGGTCGGTCCCCTGGGAGGCCGATCTGGCGTGCTCCCGGCCTCTGTCCGAGGAAGCCGAAGTGGTCTTTGAAGAGGACTTGGACCGATGACGGTCAGAAGACTTCGCTGAAGCCCGGGAGGGCGTTGGAGAAGGGTCCGAAGTCCTGGAAGTCTTAAGTGGATGCAGAGAAGCTGCAGAGCCGCCTGAAGTCCTAACTTTAACGGAAGGGGCTGTGAGTGAGCCCTGGAGGGAGAGTGGTCTGAGCGCGTGGAGCCAGAGCTGGTGCGCGATTCCGAGGCCCAGTTCGGGGATCTGGACCTGGCCTTCTCCCAGTGTTTTTCCCGGTGTTTATGGGACTTGGGGGTAGACTCACCTCTGGAGGCAGGGTCTTTGTCCATAATTTTTAATCTTTCTTCCAACAGGAACCCCTGAAGTGCCTTCTGGCGGCGGATCCAGGTGTAACTGTTGAACTGCTGGCAAAAGGAGCAGGCCTTGGTGTTGTGTTCCGGGCCTAGGCACCGTAGACAGGTCGAATGAAGATCCTTAAAAGGGATCTGTTTGCCGCAGGCACACTTGGAGAGGTGTTCTTCTGAGGAAGGAGTAGGAGATGCTGACATTTAGTAAATAAATGCTGGAAGTTCAAGACGTCGTTTGCTGAAACGGGTCTGTGAGGCCAATGTTGGCGAGTCCACGGTGGGAAAAGAACTGGGGATTCTGGGGGACCACCCCCTTTTGTATGATGCCTGACGTCGGGGGCAGAGCCGATGTTGGAGGCGGTCCCCGCTGGATACTGCTAGCTAGAAACTTTCTGTGGGGTCCTGGCACCTGCCGGCTTCAGTCCTAATGGTGTAACCTGATGGTGTAACCTGATGCAAGAGCTGTTTCTCAAAGTAAGAATCTGATTTCTTTCACCCTACTGATAAGCCATTCTCTTATTTTTACTTTAAATAGAGTTCAGACAACTATATCCGGTGGTGGTTGCGGTAGGGGGAGATGGGACACCTAGTCTGTAGACGAAAGGAGGGAAATGGATGACGTGACAGAAACATTCAAATATCTCACTAGTGTTAATAAAATACAAGAAGATAGCATTACATAGAAAAAGATGCTCAAGGACAAGGGGTCATGCTGGAAGGAGGGGGAGACTCAGAGGAGATGTGAGGAAATATTTCTTCATGGAAAGGGTGGTGGATGCCTGAAATAGCCTCCCAGTGAAGGAGATTGGTTCTAAAACAGTAACAGGATTTAAGCATGCATGGTACAGACACAAGGAAACCTTAGAAATAAGGCGGGAGGGGGAGATTGGAGATTGAGTAGGATCAGCGGTAGCACAGTAGGCAGGGAAAATAGGGCAGACTAGGTGTGCCAGGAGGTCTTTCTCTGCCGACAACTTCTATGTTGTTATGTATAATGGTAGCACAACTCCGGATAACTATTTTGACTTACAGTATATAATGAAACTTTTTTTTAACAACAGAATTTAGTGATGGTACAAAGCTGTTGTGCATGGTTTACAAATGTCAGTCATCTGTGGTGTATGGGAGTGGTCTACTGTTACGCATGGGCACTTCAACCAATCTGATGTGTTTCAATTGCAGGGGGTTTGAACTGCTGTTTGGCCTAAAAAAATGTTAAAGTAATATTTAAGATTTATTTTGCTTAACAAATATACCATCAAAGACTACAAAAATTAGTGGATGGAGGGAAAAAAACATAAGACTGTAATTCCTTCTTGGGCTTCCTAGGAGATTAAGTCACTTGAGCTGTGCTCGCCTGTTTTGTGATGCCATCAGAATCCTTAGAAGGAATACCAGTCCTGCTGCACACTTCCTTCTCCATAAGTCTATGTGCCGTGCACTGTACATACGAATGTTGCGCGGGACTGCTGCACTCTTATACTATGGTTATCTCAGAAACTTGCAGATGATGGAGCCAGACTTTAATGGATTGTCCAGAGCTGCTCAAGCAGTTCAGATGCCCCATGGGCCATCTATGTTACATTCAACCCCACTTGTATGGGGAGTTCCCAGCACAAGCAGGTAAATGAGCTCCAGCTGTTCTGTGGCAAACTATTTCTGCGCTGGCCCATCAGAAGTAAAGGGTATGCTATTAATTGAAGTGAGTCTGTCACTTGTGAGACAACTTTTCAAAACATATAGTAATATTTAGACACTTTTTTTAAACGTTACATATTGTCTGTATTTACCTTGTGTTTGTCTTTCATTGCTAAGTTAATTTGCATGGAAGCAAAAAAAAATTATCCCATTGAGTTAATCTGCTAGTTTAATTCCTTGCTGAAGTCCAAAAATCTCGGTTTGTGCCATCACAATCTATTGCTGTTAAAATGATCAGTATGTCACAAACAGGGGACTGTGACTTCAGTAAAGGATTAACACCATGATTAATTAGATCAGCTTTAGGGGGCAAGGATCCTGCTTCCACATCACATAAATGAACCTATTAATGAATGAATAAAAGGCACAGAAATACTGGTACATAAAACAGAAGCTGAGTTGTATCTACATTAAGTTGTCACAAAACTGAAAACTCGTTTTAAAGTTCACTTTGGGAGCTAAACAAGCAAATACAGAGCTTGCACATGCACAGATCTATGCTGGGTTATAGATCAAGGCTAGTACAAGCTCTCGTATGTCCCTGCCCCAAATGGCACAGGGTCATAACGTCGCGGACAAAACCGCACAAACAAAGAATGGTGCCATTGACAACACAGCAACTGTCTCTTTTTGTGGGGGCTTCGCCCCCAGCACCCCCTGGACTTACTATAATCAGCTCCCGGGAGTTGTGGACTTCAGGGAACAAAAACAAAACAAAAAAAAAAAAACCCTCAGACCAGTGAAAATTTTGTTTATAAAAAGGAAAAAAAGAAAAGCTGCATTACGGTGGGATCTGTGAAGAACCAAACTGCAGCCCCAGGTCCCACCACGGGAGTGGCTCGGCCAGGCACCACCCCGGCAGCATCCTTCACTTTCCATCATGGCAGCCTACAGTGACAGGGGTAGCAGTTCTTACCACATGCTGAAACAACCCGTCACTGTAGAACCATTTGCGCCTCCTACAGTGCAGCATTCCATGTGTGGTTTTGTCTATGCTATATTGACCTGCTACCGTCCCAAATAAACGTTAATATTGTTTATTACTTCTAAAGGGCCAGTGCTGCCCATGTTACTAGCACTGGGTGAGCCAAAGAAGTCAATTTTAAATATGGGCTGCTGGCAGCACCCGATGGCCCAGCAGCAGCTGTGGTACTGCTCCAGGAAGGTGGGCAACTGTATAAACAGGGTTGAGAGGGGGAGACAGTAGGATACACAAAATAAAGCAGTGCACACAGTATTTTTTTTTTTTTCTAAACTCGGTTTCTCTCTTCCTTGTAGGTGGGGACGAACCCCTGTATCAGCCCAACAGACCCTCTGTTCTACCCCATCTGCTCATATGGGGAGGCCTGTAACTTAACCCTCACAGCGGGGCTCCCCAGGGGGCTAGTGGGGAGGCAGAGATCAACCTGGCTACAACAAGCTGGTCGGCATCATCTGGGCAGAGAAGTGCAACAGACGTCTGGCCTCATTGTACTGTTGAAGGGAAGGATTTTCTCTTAAGGTGGACCCTGATGGTGTGGATGTGCAATGACTTCAGCACCCCTCATGTGCAAACATCTGCCACTCCACCAAGCACCAGCTTATGCGCTGGTCCCAGCTGCACTGACCTCTAGCCACAACAGGGAGTCAGAATGTAGCCAGATACCAGATATGGAAATTACGTACCTACCGTAATTCTCGATCTCCTTGGACGAAGTCTCCACCACTCATTCACACTAATGGGATCTACGCCGGAGGCGCTAGGACCCAGCAGGAGCAAACTTTTTGCAGGAGGGCTGGAGCCAGAGATGGAGCCGAGAGGAGCGGTGCCGCGAGCCTCTGCTCGTGCGGCAATGACTACCTCGGCATCGACCCTCCAACCGCCTCAGTACCTTTTTTCCGAGGAGGTGCAGCGTAACTAACCTAGAAAGATAGCCTAACCAAAAACTGGACATAAGATAGTCCGGAATACCCATATAAGAAGGGTCAAGAAAGAAGTCTTCACAGCCGAAAGATTGAGGGAGTGAAGACCAACAACAGAGGTGAGCTCGGGGGATGGTGGGTGGGCGTGTGAATGAGTGGTGAAGACTTCGTCCAAGAAGATCAAGAATTACGGTAGGTACTTAATTTCCATATCTTCTTGGATATAAAGTCTCCACCACTCATTCACACTAATGGGAGAGTACCGAGCTAATAATCCCCCCGAGAGGGCGGCAGAAGAGACAAGAGCTCACAAATTTAGGACAGAAGTCCATTAAGGATGGTTCTGCCAAATGAAACATGTCGTCTGGCGTGGACATCCAGGGCACAGTGTTTGTCGAAAGTATGCACTGAGCTCCAGGTAGCAGCATTGCAAATATCTGCAATGGGCACGTTGCAGATTTCCGCCAGGGATGCCGCGACTGCTCTAGCAGAGTGAGCGTACACTCTGCCTTCCAGCTTAACCTGCGCCATGGAATAACAGTGGTGAAGGCATGCCACCAGCCATGCTGAAATACATCTGATAGCGAGAGGTTGACCCAGCCGGGTCTCGCTGAAGGAAACAAACAGTTGTTGAGCTGTGCGAAAACCTTTTGTTCTATCTAAATAGAAACGCAAAGCTCTTTTGATGTCCAAGGAATGAAGAGAACTCTCCCCTTCATTTTGGAAGTTCGCAAAGTAGGTAGGAAGGACCAAAGGTTGGTTTAGATGGAATTCTGAAACAACCTTAGGGAGAAACTTAGGATGGGTCCTAAGAATTACTTTGTCTTTATGAAACACAATATACGGAGGGTCTGTGACCAAGGCATGTATCTCAGAGACCATGCGGGCTGAGGTAATGGCCACCAGGAAGGCCGTTTTCCAAGTGAGAAATTTCAACTCACAGGTAGCTAGAGGCTCGAAAAGTTTTCGAGTGAGCATGTCTAGCACAAGATTAATGTCCCAGGCTGCGACTGGACGTCTGACAGGAGATCTGGTATGCAGAATACCCTTAAGAAACCTCTTAATCACAGGTAATTGAGCCAGTGACAACGAAAGTACTGGTTCATGATAAGCTGAAATGGCACAAAGGTGAACCTTGACTGTAGAGTATTGCAGACCTGAATTTGAGAGGTCTAAAAGGTACTCAAGAACTTTATTTGATGGGCAGGAACAAGGATTAAAAGAGGATTTTGCACACCAGAGTGAAAAACGCTTCCATTTGGCTGTGAAAGTTTTCCTAGTGGCTGGCTTGCGCACGGCCAGGAGAATATCTGAAACTCTGTGAGAGACATCGAACCTGTTCACTTCTATCTCTTCAGGAGCCAAGCGTGAAGGTGAAGCACTCTCAGATTGGGATGGACCACAGGCCCCTGAATCAGAAGGTTCGTTTGAAGGGGAAGCGCTATCGGAGGGGTTACCGACATACTGTTGAGTAAAGGAAACCATATTTGTCGAGGCCAGAAGGGAGCAACGAGGATCATTTTGTCCCCCTAGGACTCGAACTGGAGAAGTACCCCCTGAATTAGAGGAAGAGGAGGAAAGGCGTGTAGAAAGCGTTTTGTCCACTGCAGCCTGAACACATCCTGACAGAAAATGCCAGGTCCTGGACTTCTGGAGCAGAAGACAGGCAGTTTTGTGTTGAGTGGGGATGCAAAAAGGTCCAGGTCTGGAGTTCCCCACTCTGTGAATAGTGACTGAACTACGGTTGAGTCGAGAGACCATTCGTGAGGATCTGTCTCTGTTCTGCTGAGACGGTCTGCCAGTTCGTTCTGCACTCCCGGCAGGTAGACTGCCTGAATTAGAGCCTTGTGCTCCAAGCACCATTCCCACACTCTCATCGCTTCCCTGCATAAGGGGTAAGAGAGCACCGCCCTGCTTGTTGATGTAATACATCACTGCTTTGTTGTCCGTTTGAAGGAGAATGTTCTTGTGACGGAGAATATCCTTCAAAGCCTGGACTGCATAAAGGACGGCCCTCATTTCCAGGACATTTATGTGAAGCTGGGACTCTTACTGAGTCCATGTACCTTGAGTGTGGAGAGTCTGACAGTGAGCTCCTCACCCCATCAGGGACGCGTCCGTGGTAATGGAAATCTGATGTTCGAGGGGAGCAAAGGGATACCCTTTCAGAAGGTTGTCCTCTTGCGACCACCAGGTGAGTGACTTCTTCAGAGGTTCTGTCACCTTGATGGGAATGGACTGAGGGTGAGTGGTAGGAGACCACTGAGTATTGAGCATCCATTGAGAGGTTCTCATGTGCAGGCGTGCTAGGGGTACAATGAACACCGAGGATGTCATGAGACCTAGCATCTGCTGCACTGAGATAGCTCTTACTGAGCTGTTCTCTCTGATGTATCGGGCCATCTGCAGAATATCGGTCCTTCTGTCCTCTTCGCACAGAAGGTGTGCAGAAGAGTTCCTATGAAAAGGAGCCTCTGGGAGGGCTGCAGCTGTGATTTCTTGAGGTTTAGCAGGACTCCCATGGACGTGAGAAAGTCTGAGGCCGTGGCAATGGCGTCGACGGTTCCCTGCCTGGAAGGGCTTGCTAGAAGCCAGTCGTCCAGGTATGGGAACACTTGTATTCAGATTTTTCTGAGATGCACTGCAAGTATTGCACAACACTTTGTAAAAACTTGCGGTGCCGAGGGTAGCCCAAAGGGCAGGACTCTGAACTGATAATGTTGGCCCAAAGCCAAGAACCTCAGGTATTTATGATGCCTTGGGTGAATAGGGATATGCTGGTAAGCATCCTGCATGTCTAGGGAGGCAAACCAGTCATGTTGATGAAGCAAAGGTAACAGGGTTCCTAACGATATCATTTTGAATTTTTCTTTGGGAAGAAATTTGTTTAATTTTCTGAGGTCCAAAATGGGGCGCATGCCCCCGGTTTTCTTTGGAACTAGAAAGTAATGGGAGTAGAACCCTGTGTTCCGTTGATCTAGCGGAACTATTTCCACTGTCCTGTTGTTCAGAAGGCCTTGTATCTCAGAGGCGAGAAGTTCTGACTGAAGCACTGACAGCCTGGGCTGTCGTTTGGGGGCACGATCCGGAGGGGTCTCTAAAAGATTGAGGGAATACCCCTCGCGGATTATCCGGAGGACCCATTTGTCCGATGTTATGGACTTCCACCAATTGTAGAATTGAGTCAGATGACCTCCCACCATTGAGGAAGAGTCCCCCTCGGGCAGCTGAGGTGGGACTTGGGCCAACAACTCAGAAGGCGGCATTGGGCGCTGTGGGTCCTTGCGCCTTCTGTTGCATTTTCTTTTGAGGCTGAGAGGCTTGGTTTTTATTGAAACCCCTCCTGCCTTTGCCTCAAAAGGACTGACGGTTGTGAAACTGGCGTTTGTTAACTCCCCCTCGAGAGGGGGCGGGAGGAGGTTGAGCCAATTTAATGGCTGACCTAGTCTTTTGTGTGGCCTCTAGAGCCTGTTCTACTTGAGGGCCGAAGAGATACACACCATCGAAGGGCAACGCCATGACCTGTTGCTGGGCATCATTCGTAAAACCTCAAGTGCGCAGCCAGGAATGGTGGCGGGTACAAATGCCCACCGCCGCTCGTGAGGCTGTATCGAAGGTGTCCATAGCTGCTTTAACCTGCTGGTTGTTGGACTCGATACCCCTGGTTATGACTTGAAGAAGCTCTGAATTAGCATCAGAGTCCGGTAGAGCTTCAACCATTTGTTTGAGTAAATGCCAAATAATATACTCATATTGCGAGAAATTGCCCTGGTAGCTGGCGATACGCATACCCAGGGTGGATGCAGTAACGACTCTCTTACCTAAAGTATCTATCTTATGAGATTCTTCGTTTATAGGTCGAGCTGTAGTAGTCTGAGGAAGGACGACCTTATCATTCTCTGCCAAGACTACAATATGATCTGCAAAGACTTGGGAGGACAAAATAGGTCGATCCTTGGGAGCAGCATACTTCCTATCTATGTACTTAGCCACAGAAGGAATGAGAGCAGGATTATTCCATACCATCTCAAAGGAGGGTTGTACCGGGGAGTTAAATCCATAGAAATGTCTGGAACATGAAGGCACTGGAGTCTTAAAAGCTTCCCAGGATCGGTGTCCATAGTCTGGAGAGAAAGAGTGGAATTCAAATTTCTCAACAGAGACTTTAAAGACAGGTCCTCGACCACAGGCTCTGTAACAGGATTAGGTCCTGCTCCTTCCACATCATCACCCAGTCTAAGATCTAGGTCAGGCTCAATATCATCTCCTGACAGTCCAGGAGGGACTGTATGGACAGGAAAGGAATGAAAATCAGCAGGAAAAGAGGAAGGAAAAGAATTCGAAGAGAAGAAGACCTGAAGATTGGCAGACGAAAAGTCTGGCCCCAGCGCCAAAGAAGAACACGGTGCAGAAAGACCGCACAACGCCGACAAAGCAGACGGGCTGAAAGAACACAGGGGTCAGCAGGCAGGGCGCCGAAGGGCACACGGCACCGAGGAAACTCAACGCGCCAAGCCACACGGTGCTGAAGACGGTGCCGACAGGCGCATCGGCGCCAAACCCAGTGCCGAGCGACCCACTGACGCAGATGGCAGCAACAGGCGCACCGGCACTGAGGACAGTGTCGAGAGGCGCATTGGTGCCGAAACTGGCACCGAGCGACCCACTGACACCGTTGACACCAAGCCAGGGCCCCGAAAATTCGGATTTGAGGGGAAAGAAGAAAGAGTACCAGGAGATAGAGGCATCAGTGTGGCCCCTTGCGCCGCAGCCATGTGACGGGGGGAAAAACCTGAGCGCAGATTCGATGGCATCGAAGAGGGCGCCGCACAACCAGGAAGACCCAATCGCCCTGCCCGATGTCCTGAAGAACCCGAAGGCCCCGGAGTGACTGGGCCAGGCAGTTGGACCAACCTCCGAGCCCACTGCTCCATAAGAGCGGCCCACTGATGAAACTGCTCATCGGAAGCCCTACCAGAAGGCGGGGAAGGGCTCCGATGTCGAAGAGGTCAGTGACCAGAAACAGAAACCGGCGACTCCAAATGAGGAGACCGGCAACTGACCCCAATGATTGATCATCGACACGCAGACATATCAGAAGGCGACCTCGAGTGATGCCTTCTCTTTCTTGACCTACAGGCCAAAGAAGAGCTCGAACCCGAATGGTGCCGAGAATGCGACCGTTTTCTTTTGTGCTTCTGAGGGGACCGCCCTTCCCCTCGGGCACTGGACCATCCGTTGTCAGATCCCCCTCTGGAGAAGGCGGTGGACTGGACCCAGCCCGGCCTGACTGAACAGCTTTTATACGAAGTCTCCCTACCATCACCTGACCCGCTCATGGTAGACTCCCTCAATGTAGCTGAGACTTCTTTCTTTAATAAGAATAAATCATCGTAAGCGGTACTTTATTAGAAAAATACTACAAAATAAAAACTGAAAACTATGCTGCTAGTTTGAAGTTTGACTCCAATGAGCGGTGACGTCGTCACTGGAAAGCGCACTCGACTGACAGGAAAAAAAGGAACTGAAATTGGTTAGAGGTTGACACGAGATAGTCATTGCTGCATGAGCAGAGGCTCACGGCACCGCTCCTCGCGGCTCCATCTCTGGCGCTGGCCCTCCTGCAAAAAGTTTGCTCCCACTGGGTCCTAGCACCTCCAGCGTAGATCCCATTAGTGTGAATGAGTGGTGGAGACTTTATGTCCAGGAAGATCCCTATCTCCCTGTAAGACAGCTGTCCCTCAGATGCTCATTCATCTCTTGCCAGCCGTCCCAATAACAATACAGCATTTGCTCCCAAACCCGGGTCTTTAGCGTTGCAAGCAGCAGCGCCACTGGGCTGGCCTATGGAGGGTATATCAATTCACTAAAGTACAAAAAGATACATTTTATCCAAATGTCAGACAGCAAACACGCTGGTGCTCTCGGGCACTTTGCCACTTCATCTGGGGGTGGGGCATGGCAAGATACAGTATGTTTAAAGGGGAACTACAATCAAGATTTACAAAAAACATGTTGTGCAGTGTGTTTGGATTTGTAGGTGTAGTCCAAGTGTATCCTTCCCTTTGACTGCTGTAGGGATTTTTTTTTCTAAATTTGGGGATCTCCATGTTTGCATTTTTTATTGCTCATGTTTCCTACAATACCTCCTGTCCCATGTGGCAGTGATGTGCTTGTGACCATTAATTCAGCAACAGCTAGTTTTGTGTCAAGTTTATAGCAGTACAGCTGTTATTTAAGTAACTCGCCTTATTCAGAAAGCACTAATGAAGGCTACACTTACAGATGGCAAACACCTGAAGGATAATTGAGTGGGCTATTCTGTAAGGAAACAGCTAGTTTTCACTAATTCTAGCACTGGTGACCTGGGTGATTTGTGTGCATTTTATGGCTGTGTATAGTTTGATAAAGCGAAAAGCTTTAACTACAAAATTACTCCTGCTGGCTAGCCCTAGACACATACGTAGAAAACAAAAACTTTGGATTAGAAAAAGTTATTTAGTTGAGGCCAGAATATCAGGCTCCTAACAGCAGATTGCTGCTGCTGCAGCAGCAGCAATCACTCTCTGAATCAATGTTCCTGGATATACCACCATCACACTGGACAGGAGGCATTGAGAGAAAAAGAGCAATAAAATACTCAAAACATGAAGATTCCCAGGGGCCATAAAACAAGCAGGCAAATTTAGGAAAAAATCCTAATAGTAAACTAAGAGAAGAATACACTGGGAATAGGCACACACAAATCAAAACTGTGCACAACATAATCATTTGTATTGTTTGCCAATATTCTGTATAGGTCTTTTAAGAGCCTTTCTGCCATTGGTTACTTTTTCTGACGTAACTGACACACACTGCCTCTTCCTTTTCCTCTACTGACTGTTCATAGGAAGAAACTTTTAAACAAAGGGTAAAAAACAGGAAATCCAGTAGTATGGGTGTTGCTATATTTCCTGTTACTCCACACAATGCGACACACATGTATTAATAAGCATGGGAAACAATGGTCAGAAAACAGTAAAAAGCCCCAAAAGTGCAATCAGATTTTTTTTTTTTTTTTTTAACTATAAGGCAATGCAAAAAATAGTCAAAAAAGAACAAAAGACAGCAGTACTTGACTCTGCAGTAGATGAAGAAAACTCATACAATAAGTCAGAGATGACAAATCAAGTGATTTTATTGTTGGTATTGTTACTGCAGTTGAACACTTTCTACTGGTATACCACTCCCAGACCCCACCATCTTGTGTTATAGCTTGCAACTCTGAAGAAGGCATGCATTTGGTGTTAACATGAGGCACTGAGTGGCGTTCCGGTTTGCACTGAGTGGCTCTATCTCGATAATCAAGATGGGGCTGGTCAACAGACGACTGAAGCTATACTGCAAAGATTGGCCCTACAGAGGTGCAGTCTACTCGAGCAGAATATTATCCGTAAGTAAGTAAGTAAGAAAGATTTTATTTGTTAAGCGTCCTTTCCCTGAGGCTCAAGGCACTGTACAGCGTGCAGACAGTACAACATAAGACACAATTCACACAAATTCAGACCTATCAGACATATATACAACAATTATAATATCATATAAACGTGTACTAAAATCAGCAGACAATAAGAGGGGGAACCTCAAATGCCACCTTAAACAGATGTGCCTTCAGGCCCTGCTTAAAGGCCTCCAACGCTTCCCTTGAAGATCTTGAGAGTGAGTTCCACAGAGCTGGTCCTGCTACTTCAAATGAATGGTTACCCAAGGATTTAGGTTGGGCCCTAGGAACCACTAGGAGGCCTGTCTTGGAGGAGTGAAAAGAGCACTGGGTATGGTAAGGAGTCAGGAGGTCACTCAGAAAGCCAGGCCCCGTCCATATAGGGCTTTATAGGTCAGTGGATTGACACCGAAGGTAATTCTTCACCTCACTGGCAGCCAATGCAGATTCCGCAGGACCGAGGTCACATGACTAGAGCTTGGAAGCCAGTCAATAACCTAGCTGCTGAGTTCTGTACCAGCTGCAGACAATGCAGGATCCCCTCCACTAACCCTGAGGTAAAAGGCATTACAATAGCCAAGCCTGGAGGTTACAAAGGCATGTACTAGCGAGGGCAGGTCCTCACGCAGGATTAAGGCTTTAATCTGGGCAATGTTCCTGAGATGGTTAAAGCCACTCTGGGCAACGGGTGACACCTGAACCTCAAATGTCAGTGTACATCCAGAATGACCCCCATATTTTTCACCTTAGCAGAGGCAGTGAGTAGGGCGGAGCCCAGCATTACACCAGTTACCTCCCCTGCTGCCTCTGCACCCTGTTGGTGACCAGGCTCAATCACCAGCACCTCCATCTTGTCTGGGTTGAACCTCAGACAGCTGGAGGACATTGAATCCTGAATCTCAGCCAAACATGTGTTCAGTACCTCAGCTGCACCATCTGCCTGCTTTCGTTCCACTAGCTCAAGCTTACATTCAAATGGATACACATGAGGAAATCTAAAATCCTTGGTGTTTCAGGGCTAGAACTTCACACATTCCAAAAGCAATAAAAAGTAACACAAAAACAGACCCTCTCGAGAATACAACATTGAGAAGGGCAACAGCAAATAATTTAGAACTTACTATGGTAGTTTTGAAGCAAATTCATTGATTCCAGCTGTTGTTCTATGAAGTCAGCATCGCTAGTGCTTGGAGGTATCCTCCTAGTACTTCTGCAAAAAAGCCAGCATTCTGATGCTTATAGGAGTCATTGCCATGCTTAGAACACATGTTATTCTCACCAGACTGCTTGTATAGAAGCACTGAGGAGACACCTCTGAGCACCAGTGATGCTGACTTTATAGAACTGACATCAACTTCACCTGTAAACTACCTACTGAGTTAATTCAAACTTTTTTGTTGTTGTTTCCTTTCCCAATGTGGTGGCTTCCTAGGGTGTCTGCTTTCGTCAGGCTCTGTTGTTTCTAAGTACCATGAGGAAGAGTAAGACCCATTCTCAGGATTTATGGAAATTCCATGCATCTAAATACAGAGTTGGCCTTTTTACTTCTGCCCTAGCTGGGAGAGGAATTTTAAGAATATTTAGCTGTAAAAATTAACTTGTTGACAGTAAAAAAGTAGTACTCTGCAGCATTGTCTATCAACTAATTGTTTTCAGGTTCTGCAGAGAGCAAGACATACTGGCACAATTCATTGATGGATACATCAGTCAGCATTTAGAAAGCATAAAAGATGAAACAAAGATAATAAGGTCAAGCTATTAAGAATGCTTTGATTAGCTTTTCTGTCCAAAAGGTTGCCCAGCTATAGCTGTGGTGCTGGAACACAAGGTCTTTTATATGTTCAGGACATGCCCGACAACACCTGGTAGCATGTCCTTATTCTAAGAGACACCCCAAAGTAGTGCTCCTCCAGAGCAGCTTTTAGTGTGCATTTTCAGTTATAACTACCAAATAAAATGTAAATATTTATCTGTATAGCTTTTTGGTTTTTCCATGAAATAATACTGCTTCCGTGGTTTCTAAATATAACTGTACTGCATGGATATCTATTTTAAAATAATGTTTCTGGTGGTAAAGACTGCAGGTAAAGACGGTAGACTTGATGGACTGAGGGTCTTTTTCTGCCTGTAAACTTTTATGTTTCTATATAAATTAGGAGACATATAAAGTGATCTTTTTCTTTTTTTCCTCCAAGATATTTCCAAATGAAAAAGCAAATACTTGGGCCTTGAGACAGACTGACTCCACCTTGACAAGAAGCTCTGCCTATTAACTGGCCAGTCTGCTGCACACCACAGATTTTTAATGGTGGTCTCCAGAACCCTGTGGGTTATGTGATATATAGTTCTGGTATGAAAGCTACTGTATGTTTAACTAAATGTATTTAAATGAAAATGAATGTGTGTAGCTGCTTAGTTAGGATGGTTTAAATCTGTGTTAATAAGAATAACGTGAAATTGTCCTACATTTTGTACTACAGGATTTAGATTGGTCAGCAATACAGTATATGTTGCATAAAACATTAACTCACCTTTCGGTTTGGTTGCATTAATAATGATTTAAAAAAAAAAAACACACTAAACTAAAATATCAAGTTGATTAAACTGCTCTAGAATGGAGGGACACATCTGAACTTATGAAACTAGGGAGGCGGCTTGTGCCACCATGTTTTGCTACACTAAGCTGGTGTATGCACTGCAGTTCAAATGCAACCTGGTGACGGACCATCATGTTTTTATGGACTGTTAGGACGCCAGAAGAACAGAAAATCCCATCTCATTGCTTTCAGTGGGGCGGTTTATAGTCTGCAATAGTGTACTGTTGTGAATCCGGGGTCATCAATATTGTAAAGATGAGGATAATGCACCTGTAACCATAGTTCTAGGAGTGGTATATGGTGCACATCCACACTGTGGCAGTCTTCCTTTCCCTTTAAATCTAGCTGGAACATCTTCAAGCTAAGCTCGTCTCACTCAGGTGACATCCTCCTTTGCTCTGTCCCATGACATCAGATCTTGCACGCTGGCAGCAGGGATCCATGTGCCACTACCACTCACCAGGGGAGGTCAGTGGGCTGTGTGGATGTGCACTATATACCACTCTTAGAAATGAAAATTACATGCTTATCATAATTCTTGATCATCTAGGAATATCTTCACCATTGATTCACACTAATGGTTCTGTGCCAGATTGGGTGTAAGCCGGAGGCGCGCACCCGCCACAGGAGTTTTTTTTTGGAGAGGAGTAGATGATGACGCCCCCAAGAGTGACGATTACATGAGTGCGTGAGGGCGGCCGTTAGGGCGCGAGACCTCCCCGATCCCAGTTCTGTTGAATGGAGAGGCAAAAAATAAGAAAAAAGGGAAGCGAGGCAAGAGAGCCGAGGGATAGGTAAAGGAAAGGATATAAACTGAAGAAGGAATAAGCCGACAGAGGACAGGAAAGAGGAGAACCTGCACTATGGAACCGCAGGCCTCACTGCTGGGGTGGCTCCGAGGGAGGAACAGGTAAGGGAGAAAGAGAAGAAGAATAAGAAGAGGAGGAGAGAAGGGGATGTTGGGAGGAGGGAGAATCTCTGCCAAGTTGTGAGGATTGGCTTGAAGGCTTGTAAGCTCGGGGCCAAGAAAGGAGCAAGGATCCCATTTTGGAAGGACTGATGAAAAAGTTCAACTGAGACTTTGCACAGTTTGGTACACAAAAGGCAGTCTCTCTGCACCTCCCGCTATCCCCAACCCCTTACACTTCAGCTGAGGACTCACAGACTGCCTAGGCAGAAGATCTGTTCCAAAAGGGGAGCGCCCAACTAGGGAGGGAAAGGAAGCCCACTAGCACCCTGTTTTTGTGCAAACACAGATGTGTGTGTGTGTGTGTGGGGGGTTTGAGATCCAGAAAGGGCACCCCCTGCAAAAGGACAGAGTGGAAACTCAGTCTGACTCCCCAAGGAAGGCAAAGCAGATCACCAGATCAAGGTAATGGATTGCCAGGACAGCGTTTGACTAGCAAAGGCTGGTGCAACAGGAGATTTAAACATGCCAGAGGGGACCCAGAAAAAAGAACCAAACTAAGAGGAATGGTTTCTTTAACTGTGAACTGAACAACATGGCTTAAGAAGGAGCCAAGAGGTCACCCCCAGGGGCAATCAGAAAGAGTTACCTTAGGACAGAGAGAAATACTATTCGTTCCTCTCCCCTGCCAATAAGAGGATCCGATCTGAGAGAAGAACGGAATGCTCAAGTAATTTTTTTTGGCATGAAAAGGAGAGGGGAGGAATGAGCAGGAAGGCGGAAACGCCGAAGAAGGAGGCCCGTGAGGGGAAGGTGGGCGGGTATCAGTAATGAATGGTGAAGATACAAGAGAAGATCAAGAATTACGGTAGGTTTGTAATTTCCATATCTTCCCTTGTCAATCTTCACCATTCATTACTGCCTGGGTGAGTACCAAGCCCCCCCAAAGGGGGACCAGGAAAGCCCTGAAGAAACAAGACCCTCAGCCTGCTGCTGGTGAAAAGCTGAAGGAAGAGACCCTGGCCTAAAAGACAGGAGTCTAAGGCAGAGGAAAGCTAGGAGGTGTCCCTCAGAGACGAGGAGATGGAGGAAGCCCCTGCAGAAGCCTTCTAGCCCTGGTGGAAAAGAGGCGGGTCCCTCGGAAAGCGGAGCGAATCACCCTACGCCGGGCCAGGGGTGACAATCTTGATAGGCAAAGCCATACCATCCACCTACTGCAGATCGCTGTCCCCGCAAGCCTGGAAGTCACCTCATTGGTGTCATAGGATGCCCTTTCTTGGTGCCTTGCCAGTTCCAGGTCTATAGCAGAGAGGGCAATAGCTTGTCTGGAGTGCTCTGAATCAGGTATTGATGCTAGGACTTGGGAGAGCATCGACCATAAATGCCTACTGTAGGCAGCATGGTGAGCCTGATGTGATGCAATGCATAACATCACACGAGAGGAAGAGAACACTCTTCGCCCCCACTGGTCAAACTGTAGGGAATCTGAGTCCGGTGGATGGTCGTGCACTAGACAACGGGGCCCGGAGGGAGTTTCTAGGGACACCAATCCCGTGGGCAGGTTGGGGGGTGTACCCAGAGAATCCAATGAGGCACAATACCGCCTCCTGCAGTCTACCGGGGCTGGAAAAGGAGCAGCTGGAGACTGCCAGGCACGGACAGACGCCTCCTGGAAAGGGATAGGCCAGGATGGTACCACCAGATGTTGGGCACTGAATTCCCCAAGGAATTAACACGTCTCCCGCTTGGTATTGTCACGTCTGAGAAAGGAGATATGGAGATCCTTAACCATCCTCGACAGGAATCGCTGATAGTCTGTGAAATCAGCGTCTGACGAAAGGTGAGCAAAGGGTTCCTCTCCCTCGGAGGAGAGAGACGCAGAAGGTGAGGAGCTCTAATGTCCAGAGAACTCCTGCAGCGGTGGGGAGATGCAAAAAACCCGCTCATGCATATACCTAACATATGAGGGGAAGGCCTCCGCAGAGCCTCTGAACATCTCCCAGGATAACGGGCCCGTAGGACTGACATGGCCTGGAAGGGAGGGAGGTGGCTGCAGAGGAATGGGAGAAGTGCACCTACAAGAAGGCAACTGTCCTCTGCTAGGGCTCTGAAATCCGGGGAATGGAGCCCGAGCTGGCAGGGTCCTGGATATCAATCCAGGTCGCAAAACGGAACCCTGGGGGAGTGAACTCTGGATGGGGAACCTCCCCTGTGACGCAACTGCGGTTGCAAGAGTCCAGAAAGGCAACCCGCAGCAACGCCACCAGATAGGTCCCTTGAGCCTACGAGGGAGAGACGGGGTTCGGCTCCTCCCTACACCCCAAGGGGCAGAAGGCGGAACTTGATGCCCCTCACCCCAACCCCTCAGACTCTGAGGATGCCCTCCTACTTGACCCCAGCGATAGGTTCCGTCGAACCTGAGGCCTCCCGAGGGGGGCTCCTGGAGACAGAACCCCAAGTCCACCCCGAAAAGGCGCGGCAGCACCAGGAACGGCAGCAGCCACAGTCCCCTCCGAGGAGACAGCCCGCTCCCTAATCCCCAAACTGCCCTCCCTGATGGACTCCAGGCCACCCCCAGCCTGGAGATCCTCGGAGGAAGATGGATCTGGGGACTCAGGAATGGGAACGCTGGATCACCTGACTCCGCGTTCCAGAAAAGACTTTGCCTCCGAAGAATCGGGGTGCTAAATCAGGTCAACCTCTGAATCGTTTGCCTCTGAGGTGGAGTCAAGTAGAAGGACCTCGATGCTGGTCACCCCAAGAGTCCTTTGAGAAATGGCACGGCTAGTGGCACCAGAATCAAACACGGCGCCGCGAGGTCCTTGCGCATCGCCCGCAGCACCAGAGCCCGGCCCCGATCCACCTATGGCTCAAGCTAGGTCCCCGGCACCGCCCGTGGCACTGGAACCCAACACGGTGCCACTAACAGAGTCGACTGGACCCGCGGCACCACGAACAGCACCGTAAACCAAAGCAGCACCGCACACGGCACCGCCCCGATCACCAGCACCACGAACGGTGGCAGGATCCGAGACGGCGCCAGAGGGCAACGTCAAGGGTCCACCAATGCCGGACCCAGAAACTGTGGGCCGTGACACTGGGGAAGCCTGCACCTCAGAAGAGGTGACTGCCGAGACGGTGTCTCCACCGCGGCCCCAGGAGGGGCCACGACGTTCCTCCGACACCGTGAAAGAGGCCTCCTCCTTGGCAAGGCTTGAAGATGAGGAGATCTCCTCCTCACCAGACCGTATAGGCCTGGGAGGGGACCCAGAGGAAGGGTCTAGAGACCTGGCCTGGGAGGCCAGGCGCGCGTCCTCAAAAGTCGGCGAGGCCTTGCTGATTTTAACAGCGCGGACTTCGAGAATCCGGCGGTCCATCTGTCCACATCATGGTTAGGTCCCAGGCACCGAAGTCAGACATCATGTCGGTCCATCACGGAGAAATGCCGGCCACAGGAGCACCGACGCATGGGGGCATGGCCCACTTTAGACTTACGCTTAGCTCCCGAACCGGACATGATGCGAAATAAAAGATATTTTATTTTTATTTAGTTGTTTAACCAGGAATAGCACACTAAGCTGAAAACTTTTTTTACTGGAGTGACCTGGGAGCACAGGGAAGTTAAGTGACTTGCTCAGGGTCACACAGTATGCAAGTGGAAGCTGTGGGATTCAAACCCAGATCTGGTCTGCTGGATGTCACCAGATTTGGAGCTCAGAGCCTTAAACCACTGCGCTATACTGCCTCCAATATAACACAAATATAACACAGAAAAAGCTCCCGGTGTCATTAAGAAATAAAAGGAATGAACTTACCGGCGTCAGGATAGAACCGGGATTGAGGAGTTTCAGACGGTGTCGAAGAACAACGGAGTTGTAAAAGGCCTAGTGGCATACTTCACAGAGAAACTCGTGCAGCAGGTGCAGCTTCGATGGCAGGAGAAACAGAACTGGGATGGAGGAGCAGTCTGTGGGGCCTAACGGCCGTCCCTCATGCACCACGTAGTGCACTGCTCTTGGGGGTGGCGCCGTCGGCGTCGACTCCTCCCCAAAAAAAAAAAAAAAAACTCCCGTGGCGGGTGCGCGCCTCCGGCTTACACCTAATCAGAAATGAATGGTGAAGATTGATAAAGGAAGATCAAGGAGTGAAGACCAATAAACATATTGGAGTGAGCCCGGGGGATGGAGGGTGGGCATGTAAATCAATGGTGAAGACATTTCAGATTTTCATATCTTTCAGGAATGAATCTTCACCATTGATTCACACTAATGGGTCAGAGTACCAAGCTCAGACAAAGCCCACTGTGCTAGGGTGGTACTGTAGGAGCCAAGAGCTCGCACAGGACTGAAGTTGCTCCCAACCCCTCAGTTGGCTACTGGCCCCCAGGTCCTTACTCTTAAACTCACCTTGGGACGCTCCCTAACCCCCCTTCTTATTACAGCTGTGTACATTCCTCCCAGGGACCAGAAGGTAGCCTTCCACTCAGTACTGTCCTATCTGTCCACCCTCCCGTCCAGTACAGAAAAAATCATTCTTGGGGACTTTAACATTTGGTTAGATAAGTCCACCGAGCCATTAGCCGATGCTGCCACTGCCCAAGACCTAACTCAATTAGTCACCTCCCCCACCCGCCATAACCAGTGTACAGGTTCATCCTCCCTACTAGACCTTGTGTTCACAAATCGCCCACACAAAATTAAAAGCACAACCGTTCTCCCAAATGCACTTAGCAACCACTCCCCCGTTCTCTGCTCCTGGTCAGGCAAAGCACCCAGACCTCCCCCCAAAATAACCTTACAACGCAAGCTGGGCCCTGGCAAACTTGCCCTAATTAAATCATACCTCAGCTATATGGATTGGTCCCTTTTAATGAACACGCTTGACCCTAATAGGGCCCTTGACCTCTTCATCCTTTCTTTCAATTCCATTTGTGACAAATTTTCCCCACCTACAAAAAGGGTGGTCAAAGGAAACCAGGTGCCTTGGTTATCTGCTCACATCCTGGCCCTTATGCGGACGAGAGATTCACTGTGGCACCTCTCCAATGAGACTGGTCTGCCTGCTGATAGACAAAAGTACAGGGAGGCCCGGAACACATGCACATGGGCCCTTCACAAAGCAAAAGCGGAGTATTATAAATCCTCCTAACCTCTACCTGGGGTTCGGGACGCAAATTCTGGAATAACATTAAGGATATCTGTGGTGAAGACCCCAACTCTGTCCCTAACCAGATTGTGGTTGATGGGTGCTTGCATCTGATCCTACCTGTATGGCCGCGGCCTTCAATAACGCCTTCACAAACCCTGATCATGTTCTCCCCCCCAATTTCTTTGATCCGCCTCCAACCAGCTCCCCTTCCCCAAAGCCCCCCCACCCGCGCGCATTACACCCAAGTTCTGGAGCCATACCCCAGGAAAGCCCTAAGCTGCTCCAGCTACAGTAGCGACACCCTCAACTTGAAACTCCTACGGCTCACCCTGCATGAGGTTCTCTACCCCCTCACCCACATAATGAATCGGTCCTTATGTCAGGGCATATTTCCCTCTAGGTGGAAATCAGCCTCCATCACCCCTATATTTAAAAATGGAGACCATTCTATCATCAATAACCACTGCCCCATTTCCATTCTCCCCCCCCCCCATCCAAGGCCTTGGAGCGGATTGTCTCTGATCAGCTCACTGACCATCTCAACAAGTACGACCTGCTCTGCAAGCAACAGCATGGCTTCCGGAAAGGTCACAGCACTACCACCGCCGTCCTCCAGTTGACCTCACACATACATGCTGCCCTGGACAGGGGTCATATCAGTGGTGTGGTTTTTATCGACCTCACTAAGGCATTTGACATAGTCAGTCACTCCCTCCTCTTAACCACCCTATCCAACATTGGTTTCTCATGAGACGCCCTTAGTTGGTTCTCTGACCATCTCTCTAACCGCTCCCAGTAGGTAAAAATTGGCAACACCCTATCCAAAAGGCTGCCTGTCCTCTCAGGGGTCCATACTAGGACCTCTACTTTTTTACCCTCTTCCTCAACTCCCTCCCCATGGCCTGCCCCGGTAATGTGTTACTATACGCAGATGATGCCGTCATACTCTCCTCCAACCCTGACCCCGCTCAACTCCATCGGTCCCTGCAATTCACTTTTAGCTGCGCAGAGAACTGGTTCACTGCTCAGCGCCTTATCCTCAACTATAAGAAGACCAAAATTATGCTCTTTTCTCACCCTCTCAGCACCCGGAAGGTGCATTGCCCCCAAGTTCTCACCGCCAACCAGACCCCGTTAGAGCTAGTGGACTCCTTCAAGTACCTGGGCATCACACTAGACCCCATGCTCAGCTTCCACCAACATATCCATCTCCTGTCTAATGCCCTTAACGCTAGGCTGGGACTTCTGTACCGCTTCAAGCACTGCCATACCACTGAGGCCCTTAGGCTCACCGTCTCCTCATCCATCCTCTCATTGCTCGACTATGGTATACTCATTTACAGTGCTGCTAGTTCCACAGCCCTCCACAGACTTTGCTTCACACTAAACAAAGCATGTCGCCTCATACTGGGATGTGATCGTCTCAGCCATACTTGCTTCCTCTATAACACCACCAACTGGCTCAACCTCGACAACAGGATCAAGTTCCACACCTGCCTCATGACTAAAAAAAAAAATCACCCTCTGCCCCCCCCCCCCCCGTCTCATCTTTCTAGTTCACCCGGCTCCAAAGCTTAAGCGCACTCGAAACTCTGCCAAACCACTCCTCGCGGTTCCTTTCTGCCGAACCTCACAATTACAAAGGTCTTTCAGCTTTAGAGCCCCATCTGTCATGAACAGACTCCCAACCTGGCTTGTAAATGAAATTAGACTTGGCCCTTTCAAAACACTTCTTAGGCACCACCTCCAGACCACTAATACCTGTGACTGTTACCTAACCACCACCCTCTCCCCTTCCCCACTGGCCTTTCTTCCTAGGCCTCAAAGAAACAAGACTTTCTCTGGGCATTACCATTTATCTCCGACTGTACTAGCTCACCCTAGTCTCTGATTGTTAGCCTTCACTCTCTCCTTGTATTCACTGCTGATTGTGTACTCATTGTATGGTTATGTAAAGTCTGTTATGTTACCTAATTATTGTGACGTGGAACCTTTGTAAATGAGTCTTTGACTCAAAGGTATTTCCAATTCCTCAATAAATAAATAAAACATAAAAGTTCATTCAGGATAGCCCTGCCAAAGGCAGCATACTTACTGGCAGGGACGTCTAGGGCTAAGTGCATCAGAAAAATGCACACTGTGGTCTAAGTTACAGCTCTACAAAATATCACTGACAGGCGCAGAGTGAATCTCTGCCATGGACGCGGCAAAACTGCACTAGTGGACTGGGCACGTACCTGATCTTTCAGCATGATCCGCACAAAGGCATAACAGTGGTGCAGACAGTTCACAATCCAGGCAGAAATGCACTTGACTGTAACAGGCTGTCCCTTTCAACTGGGAGTGAAGGAGCCCAAAAGTTGTTTGGATTGCCTGAAATCCTTAGATCTGTCCAGGCAAAACGTGAGAACCCTCATAAAATCCAGAAAATAGAGAATGTGCTTTTTCATTTTAGAATCTGGCAAAGTAAGTAGGCAGCACAGTGACTGATTCAGATGGAATTCCAATGCCACTTCAGGAAGGAACTTAGGGTGTGTATGGAACACTGTCTTGCCTGTATGGGGATCTGCGAGTAAGGCATGAATTTTAGACAGTCTGCAAACAGAGAGATGGCCTCTAGAAAGCTGCTTTCCAAGTAATAACTTTAGTTCATATATCACAACAGACTCAAAGTGCTTGCTGGTGAGCATGTCCGACACAAGGTCGATATTCCTAGCAACTACCAGCTTGTGGATCAGGGGTCTTGTGTGCAAATTGCCCTTAAGAAACCTCTTAAAATGAAGTAATCGAGCAAGGGAGAGGGTACCAATGGGCTCACAGGATGCAGATCTAACATACAATTGACCTTAACTGCAGAATACTACAAACCAGCATCAGGAAGGTGCCAGTAAGTACTCCAAAACCTTGTCAGATGGGCACTGAAAGGGGTAAATGCGGGTTTTGGAGCACTAGATGGAAAACCTTTTCCATTAGGCTGTGTAAGTCTTCCTAGTGGAAGGTCATGGGCATCCAAAAGTATTCCAGAGACCTTCTGAGATGCCCTGTATGTATTCACTTCCATCTTTTCAGGAGACAGGCCTGAAGGTGAATGGAGCACAGGTTGGGATGGACTAGGAGATCTTGAGTCAATATGCACAGCCTGAGTGGAAGAATACTGTTTCCTGACTGATAGTCTGTTCAACCGAGGAAATCATATCTGTCGAGACCAGCAGGGTGCGATCAGAATGATCTTGCCCCTATGCCCCTCCAGCTCAAGCAATACTCTCTGCATCGGGAAGGGGGGAACTGGAGGGAATGCATACAGGAAAAGATTTTGCCATAGCAGTCTGAATGCATTTTGACAGAAAATGTCATGTCCTGGTCTTCTGAAGCAGAATTAAAGCAGTTCAGCCTTCAGTGAGGATGCAAAAGTGTCCACATCTGGGGTGCCCCATTCATCCAACAGTGATCTCACGAAGTCATTCATGAGGATGGGCCTCTGATCAGCTGAGATCGCCCGCCAGAGTGTTCTTGACTCCTGGCAAATAAATGCCTGGAGTAGGGTCCTTTGCTTCAGGCACCCTTCCCACACTCTCACAGCTTCTCTGCAGACAAGAGTGTGCTGTCCGATGTTTGCTCAAGTAGTACATTACAGATTGTCATCTGTCTGGAAGAGGACTGTTTTGTAGCCGACAAGATCCACTAGGGCTCACAGGCCATACAAAAAGAGATTGCATCTCCCACACACTGATGTGGAGATGAGGCACTGACAGGTTCCAGACACCTTGTGCTTGGAGCCCTGACAGTGGACCCCAACAGGGAGGCATCCATAGTGAGATCCACCCGAGGCTACGGTTGGGAGAAGGGAAACCCTGGAGGAGATCGTCCTCCACTGATCATCATGTGAGTGATAGAACCAGGGGACTGATCACCTATTAGACCTGGCATGCGCTGCATGGAGTGGGCAGAAACAGATTTGCGCTCCACAATTTAGGACACTATCTGCAGGATCACCTGCATTCTGCCCTCTGGAGGGAAGGCAGGGCCTTAATTGTATCCAGAAAAGCTCCTATGAACACCAACTACTGCGAGGGGTGGGAACTGAGACTTCTAGATTCGGCAGAACTCCAAAAGAGGGAGGGAACTGAGAGGCTGTGGCCACTACTTGTTCCACTTTGTGGTTGGACAAACTGGCTATAAAGTCAAATTATCCAGCATGGAGTCCTAATTTTCTCAGGTGTGCTCTGAGTAGTGCAAGGCACCTTGCAAAGACTTCAAAAGACTTGGGATGTCAAGGAGAGTGCAAAGGGCAGGACCTTGAAGCCAGCATATCCAGGGAGATGACCAATCCAGGAGAAATAACTAGAACTGGTGATTGCTTGGACTGAATTCTGTATATATCATTCAGCAGAACCCCCTTTTTTTTTTTATCAAATCTGTGCCAGGGACTAAACGATCTCCAAAGGGAATAGACACAAAGGGAAATATGCCCTTGAAGCTAGCAAACTGCAAGAAGCATGTCCTAAGGCACAGCAGTAGGACTTGGGTTGGAAGAGTCCAGGCTAAGAAGTCATCATCGCTGCCCTTAGAAAAGATGAGGTGGGGGTCAGACTCATCGTCTTCTATATCCTCTCTGGAGGGAGGAATGTAGGAAGGGGCTGTAAGCCATGAATCTCCGGTGTCAACCAGGTGCCAGACATGGTGCCGGACGCAGTGCCAGACTTGGCACCAAACACAGCATCAGACCCGGCGTTGGACACAGCACCAGACAGTGTCAGACCTGGTGCCAGGCCCAGCACCAGACCCAGTGCTGGACACTACACAAGACATGGCACCAGACACATGGCGTGGACACAAAGTGAGACATGGTCCGGGACCAGCACCGTAAGTGGCAGTACCAGGAATCGACAATGCGGTGCTAGGAGATCCCCGGCACTGACTTGGCATTGACATGACACTGGAACCAGCACTGCCAGGGGTGGCACCAGGAAAAGAACTGAGCCAGGGACAGGAGATCCCTGACATCAGGAACCTCCGGAGCCAATCTGCCGTCAAGTCATGTGCCAGTGCCAGGACCAGCACTGGAACCGATGTCCGACCAGGCCCCAAGGGCTACAGGGGGTGAATCTGGCACCAGGAAATCTCAGCAACCTGTCACCGGCATGGTGTTGACATGATGTTGTCATCGTGTCGACCCAGCACCAGGACCAGCACTAGAAGAGGCGCCAGGTCAGGACTCGTAAGACTCAAACCTGGCACCAATGGCAGAACAAGATCCAGCGCCAGTGACCCAGCCAGCACTGAAGTGACCGGCAAAGGTACCCAGCCAGTCCCACCAAGAGACACAAGGCAGGAGTGCGGTCAGCAGGACAGGAGTCGGCAGCACAGTCACCAGCACAGGCAGAAGGCTGTTGCTGGTGTCAAATGCTCTACCTGCCTGCAGGTCCAGTGCTAACAACCCTGAATGGTCAGGGCCTGGATCTGCAAGCACAGACACCCGAGCCTGATGCTGCAACCACTGCTCCAAGAACTGCCCTGGGGTGGAACTACCCACCAAGGTCCCAACTTAAGGACAGACGGGGACCCTTGGGCCAGAGACCTCAACACCCCAGTACCAGAGGCCCCCCCAGCTAAGCACAAGCCACCGACAAGGGTACAGGGCCCCAGAAGACCGAGGGTCTCATGGCAGATGTCCCAGAGGTGACCTCGAGTGGTACAGTTTCCTCCTCCTCTGAAATGAAGAGGAAGAACTTGAGGCTGTGCTCCACCAAAAATGCAGATGGAATTGGGAATGGGCCTGCCCGTTTGTGCTTCGGAGGACTTTCCTCCCTGCGAACACAGGACCGCCCTTGGTCAGAACCCTTCCTCAATGGAAAAGTGGGTCAGACATGGCACCCATACCGGAGCAGCCTGCCTGAAAGGCTTCCTACCGTCATCTTGCACAACCGTTCAACATAGATTCGGTAGGGCTGGGAGAAAACTGACAAATATTTACATAAAATCACTAAACTGACATAAAAATAACAACTCTAGCTTTAACAAATAAAGCTGAGAAGAACTGAAAGTGGCTGTCGTAGAGACAGAAGCTCTGACTCCAGGTGGGCGAGCGACATCGTCACTAAAGTGCACTCGACAGCAGGAAAAAAGAAAATGAGGCAGTTGAGGGCTGCTGCCGAGGTAAGCTTGGCACTGTGAACCACTCCTGCAGTGCCATGCATGCACACAGTTTGTGCTGGGGCCAGCTCTCCTGAAAACCTCTGGCTCCTGTGGGGTCCTAGTGCCTTTGGTACACACCCATTAGTGTGAATCAATGGTGAAGACTCATTCCTGGAAGATTTATGGTTACAGGTGAGTAACCCTCATTTCTAGGGGTGTGGCTGTGGTGCAGTTATCCACACTGTACCAAATTCCTAGCAGTTCTCTGGGAGGAGGGGCAAGGCACACACACCCTCTTTGGAAACAGAGGATAAACGAAGCCCTAAAACCAGCATTCAGGTGTGATTCAAGGTCGATGTGGTAGTATGATGGTGTGTGCCAACTTCCAGGCAGCAGCCCTGCAGATTTCCTGGATAAGGACGTCCCTGGAAGCAGCCACTGAGGCAGCAGTATGCCTGGTGGAATGAGCCCTAAGCCCTATGAAAGGCTCCCTACCAGCCACCCTACAGCAGAGGTCAATGCAGGATACAATCCACTTGACAATCATCTGCTAGGCTGCCAGTCTGCCAGGTGCAGCTTCAGCGTAGCTCCCCTCAGGGCCAACATATGGAGCTGTGCTCAGCCTCTGAGGTTTAATTTAAGTACACTAGGAGGTTCATCACCTGGTTAAGGTGATACTCCAAAACAACCTTCGGGAGGAAGGGGCAGAGGACAACCTTGTCCTTGTGGAATACCAGATACAGAGACTCCACCAAGCATGTTGGGAGCTCACTGATCCTTCTAGCAGAGGTGATAGCCACCAAGAAGGCAGTCTTCCAGGGCAGGCGAGAGATATCACACCGGTGCAAATGGCTTGCCCATGAGCACTGTCAGCACCAGCAATAAGTCCTAAGGTGGTGGTGGTTCATGTACTGGTGGGGACAAGTGGTCAAGGCCTTTAAAGAAGTGCCCGACCACCTTCTCCTGCAGCAGTGTTGTAAACAGAAGCCAGTATTTAACAGGTGGTCTTTGGATAGAAATAAGTTGCAGGTGATAACGATGGATACTGAATTTAATGGTCTGGATCCATGAAGCAGAAACTTTCTTATACTGGAAAATGTTTGGCAAGTCGGGTTATTAAGGAGGTTGTTATTCAACTATATAAGACTTGAAAACATTTTTTTTTTTCCATAGAGCTCTTTTCCCTCCCACCTCCACCTACTCCTGCCATCGGGCCCCACCGAGGTTCCCCAGCCCACTGCTGCCTCGCTAGCAGGGATCCCCATGGAGCAGGACCTGGGAGACCCCCCTAGGGCCATCACATACAGTGACGGGGATACATAATCTTTTTCCTGGTTTTGTTTCCCCAGGTAGACCACACAACACGCAATGGTGTAACGAAGAGCTCCACCTCTGTGGAGACATCCTCAAATGCCCATGATTGGTCATGTGCTGTGTGCCCAGGTTGTGCTACCACCTGGACACCTCCAGGTGGCAGACAAGCAGCAGGACACACTACTTCCCCCCCCCGCCCCGAGGGAGAGCAGCCGTTCATTGGGACGCTTGATCCTACCTCCCTTGGCCGACCCTTGAGTGACCCGTGTCCATTCCCCAACCCAGGTCGCCTGTGTGGCAGGAGGTAAGGCACCAGCACCTCAGCCCTCCATACCACTGGGCAGTCTGAATTAGAAAATGTTTGTAGAGATAGGGATTGTATTTCTGTAAAACTAATAAACAGGAGAGGTACTGCTATAACAAGGCATCATTTGGAAAACTGATGGTCCTGTTCTTGCTATTTTCAGGCTTGGTACATCCCAACCCTGGTCTTCATTATGAATCAGGTGAATCTAGTTTTTTCCTGTTCTATGAAGTTAACAGTACTTCATTTAGAATTCCAACTTTTAGGATTGTTCTTTTAAACATTCAGACTCTCCCTGCGAAATGGGACCAGTTTGAAGCCTGCATGGAATTTCATAATTTTGACATAATAGCATTGTCTGAAACATGGTTAAATAATAAGACAGATAATACAGAAATGCACGGTATTGGCTATCTTGGTGTCAACCCTCCAATCGCCTCAGTACCTTTTTGACTGAGGAGGTGCAGCATAAAACTAACTTAGTGAAACTAACCTATGACGGAAATAAGACAGTCCGAATGACCTGTATAAGAAGGGTCAACACAACAGAGCCTGCACAGCCCAGCCATCGAGGGAGTGAAGACCAAAACAGATCAGTGAGCTCAGGGGATGGAGGGTGGGCATGTGAATGAATGGTGGAGACTTCGTCCAAGAAGATCAGGAATTACGGTAGATACATAATTTTCATATCTTCCTGGACATAAAGTCTCCACCACTCATTTACACTGATGGGAAATTACCGAGCTAAATTATACAAAGGCAAAAAAGAATGCTGGCCTCTGACTGGTCGGTCTGGGACTGGATCCGTGATGTTATCCCAGCACAACATCACGGGTTTAGTCTCAGCCTCACTGTGAACCTCCTGATTGATTGTATTGGATTTGTTATCTCTTCTTTTCTTAAGGAACAGAAATATTTTTCCACATTAACAAAAATATTTATAAAATGATTTTTTTAAATTCTGTATAACATTATATAATAGCAATAATGCCCTCCAGGGTGTGTGTCGTGCTGGGATAACGTCACACCTCAGGTATTGGACACACTCGGCCTGCTGCCTACGTGCCCAACTACCTGAGGCGTGATGTTATCCCAGCACGACACACACCCTGTTGGGCATTATTGCTTAACTAATCTCCCCCCCTACCCTGAGAAGGGCAGCAGGAAAGAGGAGCTCACTTAGGACAGAAGTCTGTTCAGGACTGTCCTGCTAAAGAATGGCTGCTGTCTGGCATGGACATCCAAAGTGTAGTGCTTCACAAAAGTGTGCACAGAGCTCCAAGTAGCCGCATTGCAGATGTCTGCAATGGGCACGTTCCGAATTTCTGCCAGCGATGCTGTGACTGCCCTGGTAGAATGAGCGTATACTCTGCCTTCCAGTTTAATCTGTGCCATGGAGTAGCACTGGCAAAGGCATGCTACCAGCCATGCCAAAAATGCATCTGATAGCGACAGGCTGACCCAGCCGGGTCATGCTGAAAGAAACAGTTGTTTTGATTTGCGGATCCCTTTAGTTCTGTCTGTATAGAACCGCAAAGCCCTTTTAACATCCAGAGAATGTAGGGTACACTCTCCTTTATTCTGGAAGTTTGCGAAGTAGGTCGGAAGGACCAAAGGCTGATTCAGATGGAATTAGGGGACTACTCTGGGGAGAAACATCGGGCGAGTTCTGAGAAATGGAAATTACGCACCTACCGTAATTCTTGATCTTGGATGAGTCTCTACCACTCATTCACACTAATGGGATCTGCACTGGAGGCACCAGGACCCAGCGGGAGCAAACTTTTTTGCCAGAGGGTCGGCGCCAGAGATGAAGCCGTGAGGAGCAGCACTGCGAGCCTTAGCTCGTGCGGTAATGATTATCTCGGCGTCGACCCTCCAACCGCCTCAGTACCTTCCCCCCTCCCCCGACGAGGTGCAGTGTAACTAACCTAGAAGGATAGCCTAACCAAAAATCGGACATAAGATAGTTCGGACGACCGGTATAAGAAGGGTCAATAAAGAAGTCTTCACAGCCTAAAGATTGAGGGAGTGAAGACCAACAGAGGTGAGCTCAGGGGATGGAGGGTGGGCACGTGAATGAGTGATGGAGACTCGTCCAAGAAGATCAAGAATTACGGTAGGTATGTAATTTCCATATTTTCCTGGACATAAAGTCTCCACCACTCATTCACACTAATGGGAGAGTACCGAGCTAATAATCCCCCGAGAGGGTGGAAGGAGAGACCAAGAGCTCATAGTTTTAGGACAGGAGTCCATTAAGGATGGTTCTGCCAAAAGAAAGATGTCGTCTGGCATGGACATCCAGGGCATAGTGCTTCACGAAAGTATGCACTGAGCTCCAGGTAGCCGCGCTGCAAATATCTGCAATGGGCATATTGCGGATTTCCGCTAGGGATGCCGCGACTGCTCTAGTAGAGTGAGCATACACTCTGCCCTCCAGCTTAACCTGCGCCATGGAATAACAGTGGCAAAGGCATGCCACCAGCCATGCTGAAATACATCTGATAGCGACAGGCTGACCCAGCCGGGTCTCGCTGAAGAAAACAAACAGTTGTTGAGCTTTGCGAAAGTCTTTTGTTCTATCTAGATAGAAATGCAAAGCTCTTTTGACGCCAAGAAATGAAGAGAACTCTCTTTCATTTTGGAAGTTACAAGTAAGTAGGAAGGACCAAAGGTTGGTTTAGATGGAATTCTGAAACAACCTTAGGGAGAAACTTAGGATGGGTTCCAAGAACTACTTTGTCCTTATGAAACACACTATACGGAGGGTCTGTGACCAAGGCATGTATCTCAGAGACCCTGCGGGCTGAGGTAATGGCCACTAGGAAGGCCATTTTCCAAGTGAGAAATTTTAACTCACAGGTAGCTAGAGGCTCGAAAGGTTTTCGAGTGAGCATGTCTCGCACAAGATTAATGTCCCAGGCTGCATCTGGACGTCTTATAGGAGGTCTGGTATGCAGAATTCCCTTAAGGAACCTCTTAACCACAGGTAACTGAGCCAGTGACAAGGAAAGTACTGGCTCATGAAAACCTGAAACAGCACAAAAGTGAACCTTGACTGTAGAGTATTGCAGACCTGAATTTGAGAGGTCTAAGAGGTACTCTAAAACTTTATCTGGTGGGCAGGAAAAAGGATTCAAAGAGGATTTTGCACACCAGAGCAAAAAACGACGCTTCCATTTGGCTGTGTAAGTTTTCCTAGTGGCTGGTTTGCACACAGCCAGAAGAATATCTGAAACTCTTCGAGAGACTTTGAACCTGTTCACTTCTATCTCTTCAGGAGCCAAGCGTGAAGGTGAAGTGACCTCAGGTTGGGATGGACCACAGGCCCCTGAGTCAGAAGGTTTACCTGAAGGGGAAGCGGTTTCGGAGGAGCTTCCGACATACTGTTGAGTAGTGGAAACCATATCTGTCGAGGCCATAAGGGAGCAATGAGGATCATTTTGTCCCCCTGGGACTCAAATTTGAGAAGTACTCTCTGAATTAGAGGAAGAGGCAGAAAGGTGTATAGAAAGAGTTTTGTCCACCGCAGCCTGAACGCATCCTGACAGAAAATGCCAGGCCCTGGATTTCTGGAGCAGAGGAGAGGCAATTTTGTGTTGAGTGGGGATGCAAAAAGGTCCAGGTCTGGAATTCCCCCACTCTGTGAATAGTGACTGAGCTATGGTTGAGTTGAGAGACCATTCGTGAGAATCTGTCTCTGTTCTGCTAAGACAGTTTGCCAGTTCGTTCTGCACCCCTGGCAGACAGACCGCCTGAATTAGAGCCTTGTGCTCCAAGCACCATTCCCACACCCTCATCACTTCCCTGCATAAGGATAAGAGTGAGCACCGCCCTGCTTGTTGATGTAATACATCACTGCTTTGTTGTCCGTATGAAGGAGAATGTTCTTGTGACAGAGAATGTCCTTCAAAGCCCGGACTGCATAAATGACGGCTCTCATTTCCAAGACATTTATGTGAAGCTGGGACTCGTCCTGAGTCCACGTACCTTGAGTGTGGAGAGTCTTGACAGTGAGCTCCCTACCCCATCAGGGACGTGTCTGTGGTAATGGAAATCTGATGATCCAGAGAAGCAAAGGGGTACCCTTCCAGAAGACTGTCCTCTTGCGACCACCAAGTGAGGGATCTCTTCAGAGGTTCTGTCACCTTGATGAGAGAGGACTGAGGGTGAGTGGTCAGGGACCACTGAGTACTGAGCATCCACTGAGATGTTCTCATGTGAAGGCGTGCTAGGGGTACAGTGAACACTGATGATGCCATGAGACCTAGCATCCGTTGCATCGAGAGAGCTGAAACCGAGCAGTGCTCTCCGATGTATCGGGCCATCTGAAGGATATCGCTCCTCCTGTCCTCTGGAAGAAATGCTTCGCACAGGAGGTGTCCAGAAGAGTTCCTACGAAAAGGAGCCTCTGGAAGGGCTGCAGCTGATATTTTTTGAGGTTTAGCAGGACTCCTATGGACGTGAGAAAGTGTGAAGCCGTGGCTACGGCGTCTAGAGTTCCCTGACTGGAAGGACTTGCTAGAAGCCAACTGTCCAGATATGGGAACACCTGTATTCCGATTTTTCTGAGATGCACTGGGAGAACTGCACAACACTTTGTAAAAACACGCGGCGCCGAGGACCCCCCAAAGGGTAGGACTCTGAACTGATAATGCTGTCTCAAAGCCACGAACCTTAGGTATTTGTGATGCTTTGGGAGAATCGGAATGTGCTGGTAAGCATCCTGCATGTCCAGGGAGGCTAACCAGTCGTGTTGATGAAGCAACGGTAACAGGGTTCCTAGTGATATCATTCTGAATTTCTCTTTGGGAAGGAATTTGTTTAGTTTCCTGAGGTCCAAAATGGGGCACATGCCCCCAGTTTCCTTTGGAACCAGAAAGTAATGGGAGTAGAAGCCTGTGATCCGTTGATGCAGTGGAACTACTTCCACTGCCCTGTTGCTCAGTAGGTCCTGTATCTCGGAGGCAAGAAGATCTAACTGAAGAGCTGACAGCGTGGGCTGTAGTCTGGGGGATGATCCGGAGGGGTCTCCAAAAGATTGAGGGAATACCCTTCGCGGATTATCCGGAGGACCCCTTTGTCCGAGGTTATGGACTTCCATTGATTGTAGAAGTGAGTCAGACAACCTCCCACTGCTGAACAAGAGTCAACCTCAGGCAGCTGAGGTGGGACTTGGGCCAACAACTCAGAAGGCAGCACTAGGCACTTTGGGTCGTTGCGCATTCTGCTGCATTTTCTTTTGAGGCTGGGGGGCTTGGTTTTTATTAAAACTTCCCCTGCCCTTGCCTCGAAAGGACTGACTGTTATGAAACTGGCGTTTATTAACACCCCCTCAAGAGGGGACAGGAGGAGGTTGAGCCAATTTAATGGCTGACTTAGTCTTCTGTGTAGCCTCTATAGCCTGTTCTACTTGAGGGCAGAAGAGGTACACACCACAGAAAGGCAACGCCATTACCTGTTGTTGTACATCATTCGTGAAACCTGAAGTGCGCAGCCAGGAATGACGGCAGGTACAAATGCCTGCCGCCGCCGCTTGGGAGGCAGTTTCGAAGGCATCCATAGCTGCTTTAACCTGCTGGTTGTTGGACTCGATACCTCTGTTTATGGTTTGAAGAAGCTCTGAATTAGTGTTCGACTCCAGTAGAGCTTCAACCATTTGTTTGAGCGAATGCCAAAGGATATACTCATATTGAGAAAAATAGCCTTGGTAGCTGGCATACGTATACCTAGGGTAGAAGCAGCAAAGACTCTCTTACCTAAAGTGTCTATCTTATGAGAGTCTTTGTTAATAGGTCGAGCTGTAGTAGTCTGGGAAAGGACGACCTTATCATTCTCTGCCAAGACTACAACAGGATCCACAAAGGGTTGGGATGCTAAAATGGGTCGATCCTTGGGAGCAGCATATTTCCTATCTATGGACTTAGCCATCGAAGGAATGAGAGCAGGATTATTTCATACCATTTGAGACGTCGTCTCAAAGGAGGGCTGTACCGGAGGAGTCAAATCCATGGGGATCTCCGGAACATGGAGGTACTGGAGTCTTAACAGTTTCCCAGGATCGATATCTGTAGTTTGGAGAGAAAGGGTGGAATTCAAGTTTTTCAGCAGAGACTTTAAAGACAGGTCCTCTACCACAGGCTCTGCAGCAGGAATAGATCCTGTTCCTTCCACATCATCTCCCAGCCTAAGGTCTGGGTCAGGCTCAATGTCATCTGACAGTCCAGGAGGGACTGTATGAACAGGAAAGAAGTGAAAATCAGAAGGAAATGAGGAAGGAAAAGGATTAAAAGAGGAGGAGTTATGAAGACTGGATGACGTCCTAACAGGTCTCGGGGCCGAAGAAGAGCACGGAGCCGAAAATGCACACTATGCCGAGGAGCCACACGGCACTGAAGACGGCGCTGAGAAGCCACACGGCACTGAGGACGGCACCGACGAAGTGCACGGCACCGATGAAGCACATGGTGCCGAGAAGCCACACAGCATTGAGGATGGTGCCGAGCCGCACAGCGCCAAGAAACTCAATGGCGCCGAGGACAGCGCCTAAGATGGCGCCGAGCATGCCATCGACGCCGAGGGGGATGAAAACATCCCAAGACTCGAACAACAGGATTTGAGGAGAAAGGAGGATGAATACCAGGAGATAGAGGCATCGGTGTGGCCCCTGAGCCGCAGCCGTGTGGGGGAGACACCTGAAGGATCTCGACGGCACCAAGACGGTGCCGCGCAACTAGGGAGGCTCAACCGCCCTACCTGATCTCCCAAAAAGCCCGAAGGCCCCTAAATGACTGGGACAGGCAGCTGGACCAACCTCCGAGCCATTTGCCCCATAAGAGCAGCCCACTGATGAAACTGCTCATCCTCAAGACCTACCAGAGGGCGGGGTAGGGCTCTGATGTCGAAGACATCGGCTATCAGAAACAGAAACCGGTGACTCCGAAGGAGGAGACCGGCAACTAGCCCAATAACTGACAGTCTACGCTGGGGCATATCAGAGGCGACCTTGAGTGATACCTTCTCTTGTTTGACCTGTGGAAGCTGAAGAAGAGCAGACGAGCGGTGCGAAAGTGTGACCCGTTTACTGTTGCTTCGAGAGGACCGCCCCACCCTCGGCACTGGACTGTCCACTGTCAGACCCCCGAGAAGGCGGCGGACCGGACCCAGCCCGGCTGACCGAATAGTGATACGAAGTCTCCCTACTGTCACCTGACCTGCTCATGGTCGACTCCATCAATGTAGCTGAGACTTCTTTCTTTAATAAGAATAAATTATCGTAAGCAGTACTTTATTCGAAAAATACTACAAAATAAAAACTGAAAACTATGCTGCTAGTTTGAAGTTTTGACTCCCAGCGGGAGAGCGACGTCATCACTGAAGTGCACTCGACGGCGGGAAAAAAGGAACTGAAGCGGTTGGAGGGTCGACGCCGAGACAGTCATTACCGCACAAGCTGAGGCTCATGGTGACGCTCCTCGCAGCTCCATCTCCAGCGCCGACCCTCTGGCAAAAAAGTTTGCTCCCGCTGGGTCCTAGTGTCTCCAGCGCAGATCCCATTAGTGTTAATGAGTGGTGGAGACTTTATGTTCAGGAAGATCCACTTTGTCCTTGTGAAGTACATTATACTGGGGGTCTGTGACCAGCGCATGTGTTTCAGACACTCTTCGAGTGGAGGTAATGGCTACCAGGAAGGCGGCCTTCCAGGTCAGGAGTTTCAGCTCACATGTTGCTAGAGGCTTGAAAGGTTTATGAGTGAACATGTCTAGCACAAGGTTAATATCCCAAGCTGCTACCGGTTTCCTGACTGGTGGCCTAGTGTGGAGTATACCCTTATGGAACCAAAGGGTAATTGAGCCAGGGACATAAGAGTGTATAGGCTCATGATAGGCTGAAATTGCGCAGAGATGGACCTTCATGGTTAAATATTGTAGTCCTGTGTTCAATAGGTCTAGCAGATACTCCAGGACTTTGTTAGGTGGGTAAGAAAAGGGGTCCAGCAAAGACTTTGCACACCAGATGGAAAAACGTTTCCACTTTGCCATGTAAGTTTTCCTAGTAGCTGGTTTGCATGCTGCTAGGAGAATGTCTGAGACTCTACGTGAGACATCAAATCTTGCTTCTATCTCCTCAGGGGCCATGCATGGAGATGAGGTGATCTAAGGTTGGGATGAACCATTGGGCCCTGGGTCACCAGGTCCAACAGAAGAGGTAGTTGTCTCGGTGGAGTTTCCAACAATTTATTGACCAATGGTAACTAAATCTGATGAGGCCAGAATGGGGCGTTGAGGATCATCCTGCCTCCATGCCTCCAGCTTGAGCACCACCCTCTGAAGTAAGGGAAGAGGAAATGCATACAGAAAGAGTTTTGTCCACCGCAGTCTGAATGCATCCTGACAAAGTGTCAGGTTCTGGATTTCTGGAGCAGAATAGAGGCAGTTTTGCATTGAGTGGGGATGCAAAAATGTCCAGGTCCAGTGTGCCCCCACTCTTCGAACAGCGACTGCACGTTTACGTCAACAGACCACTCATGAGGGTCTGCTTTCGTTCTGCTGAGGCGATCTGCCAGTTCATTCTGGAGTCTAGGCAGGTAGACTGCTTGAATCAGGGCTTCGTGCTCTACACACCATTCCCACACTTGTCGCTTCTATGTGCAGGGAGTAAGAGTGTGCTCCGCCCTGCTTGTTGATATAATACACTACTGCTTTGTTGTCCATCTAAAGGAGAATTGTTTTGTGACTGAGGATGTCCTCTAGGATTCGACAGTGTACAGGACAGCTCTCATTTCCAGGACATTTATGTGGAGTTGAGACTTGTCCTGACTCCACAGGCCCTGGATGCGGAGAGTCTGATAGCGAGCACTCCAGCTGACTATTGATGCATCCGTGGTGATGGTGATCTGTGCTTCCAGAACAGCGAAGGGAAAGCCTTGAAGCAGGTTATCCTCTTGAATCCTCCAGGTGAGTGACCGCTTTAGAGGTTCCGTCACCTTGATGTGAAAGGACTGAGGGTATGAGGTCGGGGATCACTGAGTACGGAGCATCCATTGAGTGGTCCTCATGTGAAGATGAGCTAAGGGCACCATGAACATCGATGATGTCACGAGACCCAGCATACGCTGCATCGAGAGAGCTCGGACTGAGTCGTTCTCCCCGACGAAGTGAGCCACCTGGAGGATATCATTTCTCCTGTCCTCTGGAAGGAAGGCTCTTGCTCTGGAAGTGTCCAGAACAGCTCCTATGAAGAGGAGTTGTTGGGAGGGCTGTAGTTGTGATTTCTCCAGATTCAACAGAACTCCCATGGATGTGAGTAATTTGGAAGCCGTGGCCACAGCTTCCTGCGATCATTGTTTGGATGAGCTTGCTACGAGCCAATCATCCAGATAGGGGAACACTTGAATTCCAAGTTTTCTTAGATGCACTGCGAGAACTGCAAAGCACTTTGTAAAGACTTGAGGCGCCGAGGACAGCCCAAAGGGCAGGACTCTGAATTGATAGTGCTGACCCAGAGCCACAAATCAGACATACTTGTGATGGTTTGGGTGCATGGGAAATGTTGGTAGGTGCCCTGCATGTTTAGGGAAGCCAACCAATCATTTTGATGAATCAAAGGTAGAAGTGTACAGAGTGATATCATCATGAACTTCTTGTAAAGGAATCTGTTTAACTTCCGTTGATCCAGAATAGGGTGCATACCGCCTGTTTTCTTTGGAACTAGGAAGCAATGGGAGTAGAAAGAACAGGTTACTCACCTGTAACAGTAGTTCTAGGAGTGGTATATGTTGTTCATCCACACTCTCTGGCATGTCCCTTTCCCTTTAAATCTGGCCGGAAGTCTTCCAGCTGGCTCCTCCCACCCACCTGGATGGTATATACCTCAGCTCTGCCCCATGACGCCAGATCTTAGCCCACTGGAAGGTTGTGCGCCTAAAGCCGGGGAGGTGAGGTGGGTGCGTGTGGATTAACAACATATACCACTCCTAGAACTACAGTTACAGGTGAGTAACCTGTTCTTCTAGGAGCGTGGATATGTTGTTCATCTACACTCTCTGGCAGACTCCAAGCAGTTCTCCTGGAGGAGGGAGGCAAGGCGCACACTCCCTACTTGGGAAATAGAGATTGGATAACCAAGGCCCCAAAACCAGCATCCCGGCGTGACTCAAGGTCGATGTGGTAGTGGGTGATGAAGGTGTTTGCTGACTTTCAGGTAGCAGCCTGACAGATTTCCTGGATAGGGATGTCCCTGGAAAAAGCCACCAATGCAGCAGTATGGCTGGTAGAATGAGCTCTTATCCCTATGGGAGGCTCCTTGCCCGCCAACTCATAGCACAGACCCATGCATGACGTAATCCACCTTGCAATGGTCTTCTTGACCACAGGTCTGCCAGAAGCGGCTTCAGCGTAGGTGATAAACAGTTGGCTAACCTCTCCCCAAATTTCCGCCGTTCTTTCCTTATAATAGGAGAGAGCACGTCTCGGGTCCAAAGTATGGAGCCTGTACTCTGTGTCTGAGGTGTAATTAGGGTAGTATACTGGCAGAGTTAACACCTGGTTAAGATGAAACTCTGATACCACCTTCGGAAGGAATTTCGGTTGGGGGCACAGGACAACTTTGTCACTGTGAAAGACCAGATAAGGGGAGTCCACCGAAAGCACCTGGAGCTCCCCTGTCCTTCTGACAGACATGATAGCCCCCAGGAAGGCCACCCTCCACGACAAGTGTGTGAGCTCACACTTGTGCATGGGTTTGAATGGCTTGCCCATGAGCTTTGTCAAAACCAGCAACAGATCCCATGGAGGTGGAGGTTCATGCACTGGAGGGGATATGTGATCCAGGCTTTTGAAGAAGCGCCAGACCACTGTCTCCTCCGCCAATGTCGGCTGACCGGCCTGCGCCTGGTAAGCAGAAAAGGCTGTCAGGTGCACCCTAAGGGTCAGAGACCGCAGACCCCCTTTGGAGAGACGCCAAAGGTAGTCGAGAATGTTAGCCATAGAGCAGGATAAGGGGTCCAGACTCTTACCCTGACACCAAATGGAAAATCTCTTCCATTTGAAGGTGCAACATTTCCTAGTCGATTCCTTACGAGATACCTTCACCACAGTGTAGACATCCTAGGAAAGACCCAGAGCCTGGAACTCTAGCCGCTCAGGTACCAGGCTGTGAGGTGCAGGGACTGAAGTTCCGGATGGAATACCTTCCGATGGTTCAGTGATATCAGGTCCGGGCGTGTACAAAGCCACTCCGGGGGCCTGCAGCTGAGGCTAAGGGGATCTGGGTACCAGAACTGGTGCGGCCAGTTGGGGGCTACCATAATTACCTTCACCTTGTCCCTCCTCACCTTGAGTAACACCTTGTGGATCAAGGGAAATGGAGGGAAGGCGCAGAAGAGGCCTGGGGTCCATGCCCTCAAGAAGGCATCCCCCTGCCACGAGCCCTGCTGAGGGGGGCACGCATGGAACAGCCTTAGCTTGGTGTTTTCCTTGGAGGCAAACAGGTCCATCGACAGTCTGCCCCAGTGGAAGAACAAGTTGTGCGCTACCTCTGGATGGAGAGACCACTTGTGGGATGTCTGGCCTATGTGGCTGAGAGCATCCGCCAGCTGGTTCGAGACTCCTGCCACATGAATGGCTAGGAGATCTGCCTCCAACCGGTTGATGAGGGTCCAGATGTGGAGCGCCTCCTTGCAAAGCAGATGGGAGTGCATGCCGCCCTGTTTGTTAAGGTAGTACATGGTCGTGGTATTTTCCATCTGGACTTGAACCACTTGACCCCGGAGCTGAGGATTGAAAGCTGACAGTGCCAGTCTGACTGCTCTGAGCTCCGACAGGTTGATGTGGCATCGGGACTCCTCGGGGGTCCAGAAACCATGGGCTCTGTTGTCCCCCATGTGGGCTCCCCAGCCCATGAGAGAGGCACCCTCCATGTGGGCTCCCCAGCCCATGAGAGAGGCATCGGCCGTGAGAACAATCATTGGCTCGGGGCGGACAAATGGGATCCCTTCCTGCAAACGGTCTGCAGTGGTCCACCATTGGAGAGCATCCCACTTCTTCTGGGTCACAGTGATCAGCTGGTCAAAGTGACCGTGGCGCTGAGTCCACTGAGCGGCCAGCTCCCATTGGAGGGGCGCATGTGCCACAGAAACATAGTAACATGGAATCTGATGGCAGATAAGGACCGCTTGGCCCACCCAGTCTGCCCATTTCCCTACCTAATGGATAAGCTGCAGATCCTAGTTAACCAGCAACCTACTTCTTTCTACCCAACCCCCTAGAATTGCCTTACGACTGTCCCATGCATGCTTGAATTCAACCACTATTTTTGACTCCACAACCTCTTCCAGAAGGGCGTTCCATGCATCCACAACCCTCTCTGTGAAAAAATACTTCCTTACATTACCTCTGAGCCGCTCCCCCCCCCCCCATCTTCAAATTGTGTCCCCTTGTTCTTGCACACCCTTTTTTTGAAAGATGCTACCTCTTGGACTTTGTTGATTCCTTGAGGTACTTGAAAGTTTCTATTATGTCTCCTCTCCTCCTTTCCTCGAGGCTATACATATTAAGCTCCTTTAGTCTCTCTTCATATGTCTTCCGTGCAGACCCTGCACCATTTTAGTTGCCCTCCTCTGGACAGCTTCCATCCTGTCTATGTCCTTGCAGAGATTGGGTCTCCAGAACTGCATGCAATACTCCAGATGGGGTCTCACCAGCTGTCTGTACAGAGGGATAACAACTTCTGTTTTCTACTGGTGATGCCTCTCCCTATGCATCCCAGTATCCCCCTAGCCCTCCTTACTGCCCTCTCACATTGGTTGCCCACCTTTAAGTCATCTGATATGACTACCCCAGGTCCCCTTTCATGTTTGTTGTTGTTAGTATCTCACCCCCCATTGTGTACTCTTCCCCTGGATTTTTGTTTCCCAGGTGCATTACCTTGGACTTCTAGCACTGAATCTAAGCTGCCCACATTTGACCGTTCCTCTAACCTTGCCAAGTCCCTTCTCATCCTTTCCACCCCCTTGTGCATCAACTCTGTTGCAGATCTTTGTGTCATCTGCAAGAGACATATTTTCCTTCCAGTCCCTCTGCAATGTTGCTTATAAAGACATTGAAGAGGACCGGTCCCAATAGTGAACCCTGCGGTACCCCATTAGTAACCCCGCTTTCTTCAGATTGGACTCCATTTACTATTACCCTCTGTGTCCTATTCTCTAGCCAATTCTTTACCCAGGCTATCATCTTGGGACCCACTCCCAGGCTGTATATTAATCTTTTGTGTGGGACTGTGTCAAATGCCTTGCTAAAGTCTAGATAGGCCATGTCCACAGCCCCTCCCTGATCTATTACTTTGGTCACCCAGTCAAAGAAATCTATTAGATTCGTCTGGCATGACCTTCCCGCTGTGAATCCATGCTGCCTTGGGTCCTGTGCCCCTCTGGCCTCTAGATACTCGACAATTCTTTCCTTCAGAAGTGATTCCATCATTTTCCCTATCACTGAGGTTAAACTAACAGGTCTGTAGTTTCCTGCTTCTGCCCTGCTCCCACTTTTGTGAAGGGGAATCACATCTGCAGTCCTCAGGTACCACCCCATCCTCCCATGATTTGCTAAACAGGGTAGTCAGTGGTGTCGGTAGTTCTACCCTTAGTTCTTTTAGAATTCTGGGATGAATCCCATCAGGCCCCATTGCTTTGTCCACCTTCAGTTTTAAGAGTTCTTTCAGAACCCTTTCTTCTGTAAATGGGCTGGTATCAACTTCCGTAACCAGAGTGTTTCTATTGTTTGTTTTAGGTACCTCCTCCTCTTCATTTGTAAATACTGAGCAAAAATATTTGTTTAGTATCTCTGCCTTTTCACCGTCACCCTCTGCCCACCCCCTCCCCTTTATTAAGCCTCACTGTCCCTCCCTTGGTCTTCCTTCGCTCCCTGGTGTACCTAAAAAAGGTTTTATCCCCCTTTTTAACTGAGTTGGCTATTTTTTCCTCGGTTCGGGCCTTTGCTGTTCTGACTGCCTTCCCAGCTTCCTTTTGCTTAACTGATACAATTCTCTGTCCTGCTCCTTCTGTGATTCCTTGTACTTTCTGAATGCTTTCTTTTTCTCTTGAACCTTCACTGCCACCTCCTTTGAAAACCACAAAGGTTTCTTACATCGTTTTGTTTTGTTTATTTGCTTCACACAAAGGCTTATTACGTCTGGCCCAATGGACCACTGAGGTGCACGCCGCCATGTAACCCAGAAGGCGCAGGAAGTCCCGGGCAGGGTGCAAGTGCCCAACCAGAAATGATTGGGCAAAGAAGGAAAGAACCTCCACCCTGTCTGCCGGGAGCCGAGCTCTGGCTTGACGAGAGTCGAGCTCTGCCCCGATGAAGCCCATCACCTGAGAGGGAACGAGTTCCGACATGGCCTCGTTGATCAGGAGGCCTAGTTGGGAGCAGGTTCGAAGAGCCAGATCCCTGGATCTCTCCACCTCCTGGAGGGAGGAACCTGCCAAGAGCCAGTCGTCGAGATAAGGGTAAATTTGAACCCCTCGACACCAGAGATGGGCTGCCACCACTGCGATGCACTTGGTGAAGACCCTCGTGGCCGATGACAGACCGAATGGCATGGCCTGGAACTCGTACAGGGTCCCCTCAACCCTGAAGCGGAGGAACCGCTGATGGGGCGGACGGATTGGGACGTGAAAGAACATGTCCTGTAGATCCAGTGAACAGAACCACATGTTTCGCTCCAAGGATGGTATGATCTGGCTCAGAGTTACCATCCAGAAGATATGGGACCTGAGATATTGATTCAGGTTGTGGTGTCTAGGATAGGGCACCAACCCCCATCCGCTTGGGCACCAGGAAGTACCTGGACATGAAGCCTGGGTCTGTAGGAGGATCTGGCACTGGAGCTACTACCTCTTTGCGGAGGAGCTGAGCTATGTCATCTCGGAGAGCCGACTGAGTGCAAGCTGAGATCCTTTCCTCCCGAGGGGCACAGGCTCGGCTGGGAGGGTACTGCTCGAATTCCAGAGGCAGTCCCTGGCCGATCACTTCTAGAACCCACCTGTCCAAGGTGATATCGGACCAGGCGGAAAGAAAGTGGCAGAGCCGGCCCCCCACGGGAGGACCCAGAGCTGGCGTGACGGGTGTACGGGTGGCAACCCCGAAGCAGTCACTGAGCAGGCTTAGAGGAGGAGGCTCCTGGACTGGCACCTCGGCCTCCTTTACGGGGCTGTTGGGGACCCTGCGTGAGCCTGGGGCACCAAGCTTGAGCCTGATGTTGCTGCTTGCCTCCTTGACAGGAGGGCTGCCTAACTGCAGGAGAAGAGTGATGAAAAGGCTCTTTCTTGCGCTTCTGCTGGTTCTTGCCCGAAGAACCCTTCGCAGAGGTAGCATCCAAGGTGGCACTGGACCGCTCTATGTGCTGGAGGTGACCAGCCACTCCTGGACCGAAGAGGTCGGTGTCTAGGAAGGGCACGTCAGCTAACTTGTGCTGGGTATCCGCCAGGAAGGAGGATAGCCTCAGCCAAGCCTCGCGCCGAGTGGCCACTGAGGCTGCCAAAGAGCGGGCACAGGAATCTCCAATGTCCAGGGCTGTCTAGAGCTGCTGTTTTGCAACAGTATGACCCTGATCACGGACTTGCTTCACTGTGGTCTGCATGTCCGCCAGGAGATGAGGGAGGACTTCGTCCAATGACCCAAGAAGGGCATGAGAGAAGTGTGCCATGATAACAGCCGAGCTGGCCTGATGAAGGCATAAGGAGGAGGCCGCATAGACCTTACAGGCAGAATGGTCCATATTCTTGGACTCCTTGTCCAGGGGTTAGTCAGTGTCAGCCGAGCTACCAGTATGTCTGAACACAGAGGCAGTCACAAGGCTTTCAGCTGAAGGATGCTCTGTGAACCCCACCAGGGACCCCATGGGCACCGTGTACTTGCGGGCCATGCAGGCAGATGGAGCTGGGCAGGAAACTGGGTGCTGCCAAAGTTTAAGGGCCAAGCCAACGATGGCTTCGGCCACTGGAAAGGCCTCCATCGGGGTATCCCCCCCTTTTGAGGATATCCTTAAGGGGGTACTCCGCCTTTTTCTGGATGGGCTCCAGGGGCATTCCGGTGGATTCAGAGATCAGGCGGAGAATGCCCTGAAAAGAGGAAGGGCCTTCCTCCAGTCTGGTCACGGACGACACTTCATCCCTGGATGACAGTGTAACCCATGTCAAGTCGAAGAGTCTGGTACAATGGCCTAATGCCTACGTCCCCTCGATCCACCGGGGGTGACCGTAATGGACAGACGTTGGGGAAGCCCGGTGTCTGTACGGTCCTCTTTTGAGGGAGCCCCTCCCTGAGGCTGCTTAGGCGGTGGCTCCACCAAAATCGGTGAAGAAACCAGAATAGGCCGAGCCGGGATACGAGCCGGCCCCACAGGTGATGGAACCGAGGTCTTCGGTTCCAGAGGGGTCGGTGTCGGCCTAGGAGGCGGGAGCCAAGTGATGGCCGGGGCGGCCAGCAGAGCTGGCTTCTGCCTGATCAAAATCAGCTGCTGCCACATCAAATCCTCATCGCATCAGAGTTTCCGTCGAAGCCTCTCCTCGTCCGAGGAGGATAAGGACCGGCGGCAGCGCCTCTTTTTTGAGTGTCTGTGGCCCTTTTTCAGCCGTCCGACTGAAGGGGTCCTGGTCCTCGATCGAGACCGACAGGGTCAGTTCGGTCAATCGGGGGACACCAAAGTCAGTGAGAACCGAGGTTCCGGCACCTTTTCCTCGATCGGAACACCCGAGGGCAGTGTCTCCTCATCGGGAAAGGAAAGGAAAGAACAGGCATCCTTTCTAAGGAATTGTCGACAGGAGTCAGCGATAAAGGCTCGACTGGGTCGAGAGTAGTCTCGGCCAGTTCAGCCATTTCCTCGGTCTCGGTGCCTTGGCCAGATGGAAGGTCTGTAAAGCCGGCGGCTGAGGAAGTGATCTCGACCAAAGTCAAGACCGCGTGTTCCTGGGGCTCGAACCTCTCTCGGTCCCAGGAGCATCTCCTTCTAGAGGAAGAAGACTTGGGGTCCTTGTCCCTCTTCCGAGAGCAGAAGGAGTGTGAGCCCGAGGGTGCCTCACCCCTGGTGGGGAGAGACTGGGACAACTCCCTAAAGGAGACTGAAAAAGTAGAGCAAAGGTTAAGAGAAACGAAAAAACTGCGACTGGCCGAAGCTTGAGCCGCTTACTCCTCGAAAGCTGTCATCTGCTCCAGTTGCTCGGTGGATTCCCCCAGCTGTGGAAACCGCCCACCTTGCCTCCTTAGATTTCACCGGCGGTTTCTAAGCTCCGATCTCTCCAATTTTAGGCGCGCCTTGCGGTCGTCCAGAACATTGGGATGGAAGGCCAAACAGAAGGCACAAGTCGTGGTGTCATGAATGACACCTAGGCAATAGACACACGAGAGGTGGGGATCAGTGTGCAACATTTTTCTGGCCACAGGGACACCGGCGAAATCCGGGGGATGATTTGTCCTCCATATCCGATGCGCTGTAATCGGAGTCGTGAACTCTGATGAGTTTTAAGGTAATTTACGGTGAAAACCGATATTGCGAATCCAGGGCCTACAAATTGCTTAAGTAGCACGAGGGAACCTGAATCTTCCAGTGGAAAGGAAGATCTGGCATCATGGGGTGCAGCCGAGGTATTTACCACTCGGGTGGGTGGGAGGAGCCAGCTTGAAGACTTCCGGCCAGATTTAAAGGGGAAAGGGACATGCCAGAGAGTGTGGATGAACAACATATCTACGCTCCTAGAACCTGTGTTCCTTTGATCCTGCAGAACTATTTCTACTGCCCTGTTGTTAGAAAGGCCTTGAATCTCGGAAGCGAGGAGGTCTGACTGAGTGACAGACAGCCTGGGCTGTCGTTTGGGTGGATGATCTGGTGGAGTTTCTGACAAATTTCGAGAGTAACCCCTCGCAAATTATTCTGAGGACCCATTTGCCCAATGTGACAGACTTTCACTGGTTGTAAAACTGAGCCGGAAGCCCCCCTACTGTTGAAAAAAAGTCCCCCTTGGACAGCTGAGGTGGGACTTGGGCCAGAATCTCAGAGGGTGGCACTAGGCGCCTTTGGGCCCTGTGCCTTCTGCTGCGTTTTCTTCTGCGGCTGAGGGGCTTGATTCTTGTTGAAACCCCCGCTGCCTTTGCCACGAAAGGCCTGACAGTTATGAAACTGCCGACAGTTCCCGCTCCACTGGGGGGGCAGCAGGGGTCAGTCTGGCAGTCCTAGTTTTCTCAGTGGCCTCCAGTGCCTGCTCCACCTGTGGGCCAAACAGATAAACTCCATCAATGGGTAAATTCATAACTCTTTGCTAAGCATCATTAGTAAACCCAAGGTCCGTAACCATGAGTGTCATCGGGTGCAAATCCCTGCCACTGTTGCCCTAGAGGCAGTGTCAAAAGCATCCATAACAGCCTTAAACTGCTGGTTATTGGACTCAAAGCCACTAGTAACGGTCTGAAGAAGCTCTGAAGTAGCAAGCATCTCTGGAAGAGCTTCAACTAATGTTTTCAGCAAATGCCAGAGGGTATGCTCATATTACGAGAAGTAGCCCTGGTAGTTAGCAATACGTATTCCTGGGGTAGCAGTGGTGAAGACTCGCGTCTCCAAAGTGTCGATCTTACGTAATTCTTTATTTACCGGAAGAGCTGTAGACCCCTGAGGGAGTACAGCTTTGTCATTTTCTGTCAAGACCACAGTGGTGTCTGCAAAGGCATGGTAGGCCAGATTGGTCGATCTTTAGGGGAAGCATACTTCCGATCTATGGACTTAGCCACAGAAGGAATGAGCGCCGGATTATGCCACACCATCTGTGAGAGTGTCTTGAAAGAGGGCTGTACTGGAGGAGTCAGTTCCACAGGGATTTCTGGAACATGCAGATACTGAAGGTGCAACAGCTTCCCTGGATCCACCTCCGATGTCTGGAGGGAGAGGGTGGAGTTCATGTTCTTCAGTACAGATTTAAAAGATAGGTCCTCAACCAAAGGCTCTGCTGAAGTAGAGGGCTTACTTTCCACTCCAAAGGAAAAATCTTCATCGAACTCGTCTCCTAATCGCAGATCAGGATCAGGCTCAATATCACCTTCTACTAGTCCAGGAGGGATAGTATACAGAGGAAGGGGAGGAAAGAGCACAGGAGGGGGGTGCTCCTCAAATTGCAGTCGAGAAACCCTGTACCCGAGGTGGCACCGGCAATGGGAACGGCACCAGATGTGGTGACGGATAGCACCACATGTGCCACTGACCGTGAAGCCGCCAAGATCGGAGCTGAAGGCGGCACCACAGCCGGCGCCGCATGAGCACTCTGGGACCCAACCCAAACTCCAGGGCACCCAAGGATGAAGATCTGAAAACCTGAGAAGGAGAAGGTGGAGCGTGTGCTGGCCTCACACAGCCATGAGGAAGCACAAGGCCAGCGGTGTCCGCGGCACTGAAGGAGATGTTGTGCGACAAGGCTGACCCAAACATCCTGCCCACGGGTTCCAAGTCCCTAGGCCTAAAGGCCCCGGGACCGATCCCGCCAGCTCAGAAAGTCAGGACAAGCGCTGAACCCACTGCTCCATAAGAGCAGCCCAATGATGAAACTGCTCACCGGAGGACCCCCCAGGAAGTGGGGAGATACTACGGAGTAGAAGATGCCGATCACCGGGGACAGAGGCCACAGGTGACCCCGATGGAGTTGGAGTCAGCCTCCTGTCCCCTGCAACTGACGATGAATGTACAGACCTACCACAGAGCGACCTCGAGCGGTACCGTTTCTTCTTCGTCCAGTGGGGCGAAAAACTCGAGCCCAGCGGTGCCAGGTTCGATGAAGATGGGAATGGGCCGCTTCTTTTGTGGTTTCAGGAAGACTGCCTTCCTTCCAAGCAGCGGACCGCCCATAGTCAGACCCCGTGAAGGTGGCGGATCGGATCCAGCCGTGCTGGAATTACAGCTTTCATGAAGTCTTCCTACCATCACGGCCCGTTCATGGTCAAGTCCATCGAGGTGGGCTGGAAAAGACTTCTATGTTCTTTTTCGACTAAAAATTTTTTTTTTTTTAAATAATAAACTAAGACTATACTAAATCAATACTGAGCAACTATATTGCTGTGGAACAGACGTGAAGATTCAACTCCTGGTGGGCGAGCGACGTTGTCACTGAAGTGCACTCGACGGCGGTAAAAAAAGGAACAGAGGCAGTTGGAGGGTCGATGCCGAGATAGCCAATACAGCATGAGCCTGAATCACAGTGCCGTTCATGTGTGGTACTACCTCGGCGCCAGCCCTCCTGAAGATTTTTTGCTCTTGCTCGGTCCTAGTGCCTCTGGCGTAGTCCCATCAGTGTGAATGAGTGGTGGAGACTTTATGTCCAGAAAGATATTGTTTACAGGGGTATAATGTATTTAGACAACATAAGAAGGAGGGGAGATGGTTCTTTGATTTATGTTGCATCAAAATTCAAAGCACGAGAATTACACTTTTCATTAGGTTCCTCAGGCTGTGATCTGACAACTGTAGATTTACTATAGGTTCTGAAAAACATATTATCATTAGTTCAGTTTCTATTCCTCCGGGGTACACAAGAGAGGGGACTGCAGTTGGGAACCAAAATTAAAAGCAAACTGCCCTTTAATAAGGAATGGATACTATTAGGTGATTTTTATCTCAATTGGGAACACAAGCAACCCAGCGATGGCAAGGATCTTTTTTTTAGAGATAGGTGTTCAGCAGTTAATTACTGATATCACTAGGCAAAATTATAAAACTGGTAGTGGTCACCCAACCCTAATAAGGTTATTAAGTCTGGGGTATTGACAGATTCTATTAGTAAACACTGCCCAGTCTATTGTGAGTGCACTGCTACACTGATTGGTAATCCTGCACTATAAATCAATTCTAGGAATTTAAAACATCTTAATTCAGAGACTACTGTATGTCTACTGGCCTTAGGGAGATCAACTGGACCTGCTTACAGACACTCAAGGATACTGATAGCTTATTGGAAAATTTCAGTCAGTTATTTACACAAGTACTTGACAGAATTCCCCCAAGGAGATGAATGAGTATTAGGGCCAATAAAAACAAGTGGGTAACCCCTGAGCTTCTTAAAGTAATGAAACAAAGAGATAGGTCGTGGGAAAAGAACAACGTAAACAGAGATTTAGCGACCCTCTAAAATTATGAGACATTACACCATAAGTGTTAATCTGAAATTAGAAAGGTCAAGATGCAGTTTTTTTTCTTTTTTTTCTTTTTTTTTTTTTTTTTTTAACAACTAAGCAGTTTAATTTTATGGGGATCCCAGGAAAACCTGGCAAAAGAACAGTTACGTAAGAACTTACCGTAACAGTAGCTCTTCGAGGGGATCTCAGTTATCAAGTCACATGTATGGAACTTCACAGTCAGTGAAGCAGAATCCACACGGAAGATTTTCAGCAGTACAACTGGGGCCACCCACGCTGATGTCATCTACCAATGTCACCAATCCTATAAAAGACATGAGCGGCCCTGCTCCCTCCTCAGTTCTTTCTCTCGGAGTCAAAAGAGCAAAGCTTGTGCCATGGGGGACCAAGGAGATAGCGAGAGGTGCCCAGACCTGAACAGAAGGCTGGATACACTGGATAGCCAATTTTGAGAAAGAGCACTATAAAGGGGAAGGGAGGGAGTGAGGAAGGGAAGGCTGACCTGATGACTGAGAGCCCCTCGAAGGTCTACTGTTACGGTAAGTTCTTACATATCTGTTCCATCTGTGTTGGGGGTATCTCAGTCATCAGGTCACACAAATGGAATGAGTCCCAAGCAGTTACAGATGCAAATAAACATTCTGGGAGGAGGGCAGCCCTAAACTTAACATAGGAGACCCTGCAGCACAGCCCTGCCAAAACCTGCATGGGCTCTAGAGGCAATGTCCAGACTGTAGTGCTTGGTGAAAGTATGGACAGTACTCCAGGAGGCAGCAGCACAAACGTCAGCAACTGAGACCCCTTTGAAATAGGCTACAGAGGTAGCCATGCCCCTGGTGGAATGGGCTTTCACCGCCCTTGGAAACTCTTTGCCATGCATGTTGTAGCAGAACACAATACAATGCGCCAACCAATTAGACAAACATTGTTTAGAAACCTGAACTCCCTCTCTACCTGAGTGAAAGAAACAAAAAGTTGCTTTGACTTACTGCATTCCTTAGTACGAAGCAGATAATACTTCAAAATTCTGCGCACAGCCAACGTATGGAGCAGTGCTTCCCCTGGATTAGCACATTCAGGGAAGTAAACAGGTAGGTGGACAGATTGGTTCATGATAAATTCAGACACCACCTTAGGAAGAAACTTCGTCTTTGTGAAAAATCAAATAAAGCTCCTTGCATCAGAGGGACTGAAGCTCAGAGATTCTTCAAGCAGAAGTAATAGCAACCAAAAATAACGCTTTCCAGGAAAGAAAGCACAGCTTGCTAGCAATGACTGGCTCAAAAGGAGACAGGGTCAACGTCTCCAAAAAGCAAAATTCAAGTCCCAAGCTGGGACAGGGGAACGGATTGGAGGTTTCAGATGCAGGATGCCCCTAAGGAAGGTACGGAAGACATTCAATTGAGCCATGGTGCAGCCGCCCACAGGCTCATGAATGGTCAAGATAGCTGAAAGGTGCACCTTGAGAGAGGGGTACTGCAGGTCTGAGTCTGATAGAGATATCCGCTACGCTCACTGGACAAGGGGAGGGATCCAGGTGATGTTTGGCAGCCCATATGGCAAACCTCTTCCACTTCATGGCATATGTGGTTCAAGTGGAGGGCTTCCAAGTGGCCACGAGGACACCTGTCACCCTCTGGGACACCCTAAAGCATGCAATGGCTATGTCCTCAGCAGCCAGGCATGCAGACGAGGTAACTTGAGGTTGAGGATGGATCAGGGTTCCCTGAGCCTGTGTCAACAGATCCCTGCAGAGGGACAGGGGGATGGGAGGTTCCTCCACTAATTGTTGCAGTAATGGAAACCTGATCTACCATGGCCAGAATGGAGCTATCAGAATCTTGCTGGCCCCTCCATCTGTAGCTTGATTAGCACCCTCTGAATCAGAGGAAATGGAGGGAAGGCATAAAGAAACCTCCCACTCCAGGAGAGGGACAATGTGTCTCACCAGAAAATACTAGGCCCTGGATGGACCAAGCAAAAGTTGGGCAGTTCTGTGTTGAGAGAGGACGCAAAAAGGTCCAACTCCGGATGACTCCATCTGTCGAACAACTCTTCTGCCATGGATGAGAGGAGCTCCCACTTGTGCACACTGGACTGAGTCTAGCCGAGTCTGTCTGCTAGAGGGTTTAGCATGCATGGGACATGGACCACTGAGAGTGTCAGACCATGATCTAATGCCCAGTACTGCACACTCTCATGGCCTCCCTGCATAGGGGGTATGAATGAGTCCCCACTTGTTGATATAGTACACCACACGGAGACTGTATGACTGCACCAGCAGCTGACCCACAGCAAGGTGGTTCTGAAAGGCCTGCATGGTATACAGCACCACCCGCATCTCCAGTACATTGATATGCAGGGAGGCTTCGACCAGAGTCCAGGAGCCCTGGGTTTGAAAGGGACCCAGGTGACCTCTCCAGCCCAACCAGGAAGCATCCGTGGTGACGATCTGCTGTGAAGAAGAGATCTGGAATGAGACTTCTTGCAGCAGGTTCAAAGGGTCTATCCACCACTGGAGCATTTTGCAGACTGGGGAGGAGACCAGCACCGACTGATCTAACTCGTCAGAGCGCTGGTCCCATTGCCATCGGAGAGTACACTGGAGGATGCACATATGGAGTCTGGCCAGCGGAATGGTGGGAATGGCAGCCGCCATTAGACCCAATAGCCTCAGGCACACCCTGGCAGGAATGAAACAGCTGCGGGCCACCTCCTCAGCCTGGGCCATAAGGCACTATGCCCTGTTCTGAGGCAGGAAAGCCTTCCCCTGTGCAGAGACTAGAACCACCCCTATGTACTGCAGTCTCTGGGATGGTACCAGAACCGACTTGGGCAGATTGACCACAATGCCCAATGAATGGAACAACTGGAGAGTTCTCTCCAGAATCCCCAGGAGCTGCTCCCTGGATGGGGCATTTAGGAGCCAATTGCCCAGGTAGGGAAGAACATACAGTCCCTCCTTTCTGAGGGCTGAGGCAACTGCTCTTAAGCACCTGGTAAACACCCTCAGTGCAGACGACAAGCCAAAGGACAGCAGCTTGAATTGGTAATGCTCACCCTGAAAGAGAAAACGGAGAAACCTCCTGTAAGGGGGAAAGACCGAGATGTGCAGGTAGGCATCCTGCATGTCCAGTGAACAGAGCCAGTCGCCAGTTTTTGAGAAGAGGCATCAGGCTTGGCAAAGTTACCATCTGGAACTTTTGTTACTGGACATACAGACTGAGGTCCTTAAGATCTAAAATGGGCCTCAGAACAGCTGTCTTTTTGGGAACCAGGAAAAACCTGGAATAGAATCCCTTGCTTCTCTGGCACCTGGGTACTGGCTCAATGGTCTGCTTGCACAGAACAGACTGTACCTCCTCCCGGAGGACAAACAAGCGAGCTGGGGGGGGGTAAGAGGAAGGCAGGGGAGGGGTTTCTGGGGCTGCTCGATGAGCTCCACCATGTGACCCCTTTCTATGATTTGCAGAATCCAGGCATTCGAAGTTATAGTTCTCCCATAATTCAGATGGAGGAAGAACCGACCTCTGACCACCACCTCTTGATCAGGGACCACAATGGGTGGGGGGGTCTGGCAAGGGGTCAAGAAGATGCAGATCCAGCCGTAGGGGCTGATCTGTCACTTTATGGCCACTTAGCCATGGCTCCTGCATTGGATGGGGCAGGCAAGGTGGCGGATGCTCCCCATTTTCCCTGAGGCCACGAGGTTGCTCCAGGCTGCTGCACGCCTTGCGAGAATGAGGGTGCTGGCTACCCTTAGGCTGGGTTTGGTAGAGTGAGTGGACAGACTTTATAGCCCTGCTGGATGCCTGCAAATCATTAATGATGTCCTGGACATCAGGTCCAAAGAGCTTTGTGCCAGTAAAGTGGGCATTAAGCATCTTCTGCTGAACATCAGCAGCAAAGCCAGAGACCTTCAGCCAGGAGTGCCTACATAGGCAGATGCTGGTGGCAACGGCCCTGGTAATAGTGTCCAAGATATCATAGAGGGCCCTGAGGAGGTGCTTGCCAATGACTTCGGCAAATTGCAAGCACTTGAGAACCTCTTGTTTCTGTGTGCCATCTGGGAGGGCCTGAGCAGCAGCTTTGCCCTCTGTCCAGGTGTTCTGATATTTAACCATATGAAACGGGTAATTGGCAATCCTCAGCCCAAGGGTGAATGAGGCATAAACTCTCTTGCCCCAAAGGTCTATCCTACAAAACTCTTTGTCCAGGGAAAGAGAATCAAGGTGCTTAGTCACCTCAGACCTGTCATGAGCTGCCTTGATGACCACTGAATCAGTCTCTGGCTGGGCAGCATAGAAAGGAAACCCCTTTGGGGCATGACAAAGTTAATCTGCCCTGCAGGGCATAGCTGGCACCATGTCTGGCCTGTGCCAGGCAGCAGTGGCAGCATTCCTCGGTGCACGAAGAATCAGAGGAATGATCTTTGTGGGGAGACTCTGGGATCTCCAGAAAGTCCACCAGATCTTTTCTGGTAATGTCCTCCTCCTCAGTATGGAAACCCATGGCTGATGACAACTGTTTCATCACATTGAAAAATGTGGGTGTTCTCAGAAGTAGACCTAGGGGTATGCTTGACAGAGTCCACATTAACAGAGGAGGCTGTGAACCTGTCTGAAGTAAAGACCTCCTCTTCCTCATCAGGAAGAATGAGGTTAGGGTGGTAACTCCTCTTTGATGTCGCCCTCTTCCAAATTCAGGTCTGACTCAGAAGGCATCACTGACAGCTTGCAGGGGGGCTTCCTGGGGTCAACGAGGAGGAGCTGAGGCTGCCATCGATGGTGCTGAAGTGGGACTGTATGTGCCCAATTGGTGAATGATCTCCTTTATGAATTTATTTATTTATTGGAATCTAGGATTACAAATACCTTTGAGCCAAGGCTCTTTTAAAAAGATTCCACTTCAACAGAGTACAAACATTTTAGGCTAAGTTACATTGGTCTATACACAGGCAAAATACAACAATATTTAAAACAGTGGTTAAATAACACTCATTGGTTCAGATGTTGCATCGCAGAAATAATGTAAGGAAACACTTAGGTTCAGATAAGTTCAGAGAGATCTATAAGGAGTTGGGAACGAGGGGTTGGGTGGGCAGCAGCTGAAGAGAAGCTAGAGCAGATTTCACAGCATTGTCAAAGAGCAAAGGAGAGGGGAGGGGGGCCACAGGGGAAGAAGGAAGTTAGGAGAGGCAGTCACAGGAACTGGAAGTAGTGAGATGAAGATGCAGTCTTGATTTGAAAATGCCCAGTGAAGAGGTGGAAGTGAAACGAGTGCTGAGGGCATTCATCCAGGTGGGGGCATGGTGTGTAAAGGATCTTTGACCCAGTGATGTGCGGCATCGAGGAACTTGTAGGAGCTGTTGTTCAGACCCTCTGGTGCTACAAAGATTAGTGATTGGACTCAGGAGGACTTGTACACTAGGTGAGGTAATACCCAAGATAGTTGTTTTCGCCATCAGACAGGTTAGGTACTTTATACGATTTGCGAGTTGAAGCCATCCTGATCGAGCGTAGAGTTCACATGTATGTGTGAGTCGATAGGCTCCAGAGAGCAGTTGGCAGGCCTTGTTTAGGGAGGTCGTTATGCGCCTAAGGGTGGTAGTAGTGGCAGAGCCATAGACTATGAGGCAATAGTCTACAACGGAGACAACAAAGCTCTGGATGGCCATCTTTAATGCTGCTTGAGTGAGGTGTTGCTTGTTGCGGTAGAGAATTCCAATGCGTGCGTTTACAACTCTGGCGACGTTATTGATGTGGGTCCCATATGACAGACCATGGTCGAGAATGATTCCAAGATATTTAAAAGATGACACTTGTTCAAGGGTATGACCAGCACTTGTTTTGATATCAAGGGGGTATTGCCTGTGTTTGTTTTGCGAGCTGCAAAAGAGCATTGATTTAGTCTTTTTGTGGTTTAGAACCAGCTTATGTGAAGAGAACCAGTTTTCAATGGAGGAGAATGCGAGTTGAAGGTTGTGAGTTAATGGTTCTGGGTCTTTATGTGGGGTGAAAAGCACAGCATCATCGGCATAGAGGATAATTTGTTCTGGGCAGGATTGTGGAAGAGTGTTTATGAAAAGACTGAAAAGCAGGGGGCCCAGTGTTTAGCCCTGGGGGACAACAGAACGGACTGACTTGGAGTCAGAGAGTTGACTTGAGCTTTTTACTCTTTGTGAGCGCTGGTGAAGGCAACTATTGAACCATGCAGTACTGTCTGGGGAGAGACCGGTATTCAGCAGCTGTCTGGAAAGTAGGCCGTGGTGGACAGTGTCGAATGTCTTGGTTAAGTCAATGAATAGGGCTCCAGTTAGATGACTTTTGTCCAGAGAGTTGTGAAGGGCTCCAGTGAACTCCAGGAGGGCTGTTAAGGTGCTGTGCCCTTGCCTGAAACCGTGTTGCTGAGGACATAGGATGTTGTATTTGTCCAAGTAGATTGAAAGCTGGTCCGCTACAATGCACTCGAGGGCCTTGGAAAGGGGGGCCAGTATACAGATCGGCCAGTAGTTTTCCAGGATTGACTTATTGCCACTTTTGAAGACTGGAGTGACAATAGCAGGTTTCCATTTGCTTGGGAATTGACTGAGGTTGAGTGAGAGGTTGAAGAGTTTGGTAAGCGGATGCAGCACTTCCTCTATTGTGAGGGATAGCAGTTTCAGGTCCAGTGAGTCTCCACTGGCTCTGGACTTGGAGACAGCCCTTTTTATGTATTTGCGGACTTCATCTGCTTTGACTTTTTTAAAGTGGAATGGTGGATGGCTTGAGAGGGTAGGGAGGGAAGTTGATTCAGGGGAGTCAGTTTCCGAGAAAAAAATCTGGGGGGAGGACACTACTGAGGTCTGTGAAGGCTGCACTGAAGGCGTTTGCTATGACCAGCGGGTCAAGGGTGGTAGTACCATCAATGGTCAGTAAGGCAGGGGAGGATTTGGATGGTTTCCCTGAAGTCTCCTTTATATTGTCCCCAAAAGCTCTCCCATTTCCTTAGGTGTTGGTGAGGGCTTCTTTGTAGTAGGTGCTCTTTGCCATTTGTATTAGCTTTGTGCAATTGTTGCAAGATTATTTATAAGCTTGAATATCCGGTTGGACGCCTGTAGCCCTGGCGATTGCCCAGAGGTGGTTCCTTGCTTTTAGCTGGGTCAGTAACCCAGTATTAAGCCAGGGACTGGATAGTGCCTTGACTCTGCGCTTTTTTACTGGGCCGTGTGAGTCACAGGCGGCATTAAACATGATGATGAAATGATCAAGGGCTGAGTCTACATCCTGTGCATTGTATATGGGAGACCAATCTTGTCGCCTAAGACAGGATTTTAGGTGGGTCAGTTTGCCACGGGGTAGAACTCTACTGGAGACAGTTAAAGGAGGAGGCTTGCAAAACTTATTAGACCAGTTGCAGATGACAGGAGAGTGGTCACTAAGGGAGTCAGAGAGGACAGTGATGTTGATGTGGGTTGGGTGACTGGTAAGGACCCAGTCCAGGAGAGTGCTGGTATCTGACTTGTAGTTCTTCCTAGTTGGGGAGTCGACCATCTGTGTGAGGTTAGCTGAGGAGATAGCATCCTTGTAGGGTCCAGTGTCTGGTGCAAGCCAGTTGATATTGAAATCACCAAGAAGGAGGACCTCGGAGCCAGAAGGCTGGGAACTTACAAAGTCCAAGACAGCTCGAAGACCAGCCCATTGGTTTTTAGGTGGGATGTAGACAGTGACCACAGTGAGTGCTTTATTTTGGGCACCAAGGAGTAATCTGATGGGCAGGAATTGCACAGGAGAGTCGGAGGGGGTAGTGGTGACAGGGTGCGCAGTGATGTTGTCTGATGTAGAGTGCACATCCCCCCCCCCCTTTGGTCATCCTATCAAGCCTGTGGATATTATAGCCTTACAGAGAGATAGCATGGTCAGAAGTATTGGGAGTTAACCAGGTTTCAACAACGGATATGAGGTCAGGGTTATGCAGTTCAGCAAAAGTTTGAAAGGCAGCGAGCTTGGGTAGTAGGCTGCAGATGTTGAGAGTGGAGATGGTGAGACCCCCTATTGAATTCCTGGTACTGGCTGGGTTGAAGGGGACCAGGCCAGGGTTCAGGTGAACATTCCCAGATATCAATAGAAGGAGGAGGAGCAGGAGTTTAAGAGCAATCCACTGTTGGTTGTAGTAAGCGAGGTTTCGCCTCCTTAATTTACATGGCTGGATCCAGCGAAGGTGCCGCAGATCCCAGTGTAGTGCAATAGATGGCAGCAAGGATCGGTTTGCCCAGGTTCCAGATTTGTGTTTGTTAGCGAGAGGCCAGCCCTTGGTGGGGGAGAGCCCCGAGGAGGCAAGCTAAGGGGGCCAGAATGCCATATTGATGGTAGGGATGATTAGGTAGTAGGTATAGTGAGGAGAGGGGTGGCAGGCACCAGGAAGATAGCGGAGGGGTAGAAGAAAAAAGAGAGAGAACAGAAGCAGGAGCAGGTGATTTTGGAAAGGCATGGTCAGGGAGAGTAAATTGTGGGGGAGGGTGGATGGAGGTGAGAGATATGGGGGTGTTAGCAAAAAGGGACTAGTGGGGGTGGAACCAGTAGGCGTTGCAGTCAAGTGTACACTAGGCAGGGACGTATTGCCTAATGGATCCCAAGAGTGTGGGTGGAGCAGGAGGGTGGAAGTAGAGGATAGGAGCTGAGATAGGCAGGGAGGGACAGAAGGCAGGTGAGTGGAGCTCCGAACTAAATTTGGTGAGAATCTTGTTCCAGTTGATGACCGCCTCGTCGGCGCGAGGGGGTGGGGTGTCGGCCGGTACATGGATCAGCAACCCGCCTAAGGGGCCCTGCAAACCCAAAGAGCCTGTTACCCTGGAAGAAGGGGCAGGCCTTGACAGCAGAGCCACTGACGATGGGCCGATGGCCAGGAGGTCAACGGCCGGCTGCCCTGAGCATCGGGCAGATGCGTTGTCAGTATGGATCTGGAGGGCACAGAGACCTGGACAGTGACTTTGTGCATCGGTGCAGCTGTCAATGAACTCCCGGATAAAGGAGAAGAGGCCACAGGAGAACGAGATCGCCACAGGGGGGTGGGGACAGTTTCAATCTCGGTCTTTCTTATGACTTTTCCCTGAGGACTTATCTCAGCCCTTAGAAGCCTAGGAGCTCAATGACCCTGCCGGCAATTGAGAGGCTGGGACCCAGAGGACCCCTGCCCAGAACTGGCTGCTTGCTGTTCCATTTTAAAGCCTTTCTGTGTTGCCTGAAGGTTGTTTGATTAAACCTCTGGCAGAGCTCACAGTCAGCAACTTCGTGGTCAGGTCCAAGACAGCATACACAGAGAGAATGTTCATCTGTAGAGGCAATCTTCTTTCTGTGGCGGCACTGACGGAAAAGAGAGGCCGAAGGATTAACTTTCAACAAACAAAATAAATGAATCTGTTATAAAAAAGAGATTCTAAAAGTAATAGGTAAGTAAAAGCTGTAGGCAAAATGGCACGAAACTCTGCCGAAGCTTCCGCAGAGACCCATGCGACAACTCAACAGCGGGAAAGAACTGAGGAGGGAACGGGGCCGCTCACACCTTTATAGGGTTGATAACATTGATGGATGTAGACGGCATGGGTGGCCCCAGCTGTACTCTGGAAAATCTTCTGTGTGGATCCTGCTTCACCGATGGTGGTTCCTACAGTGTGGCCTGATGATTGAAATACCCCGAAGAATATCATATAATGATGTTCTCCAATTTATGACTAATCTCCCGAGGATAACTCACAATTGTACTTTGTATAGAATAGCGGGGTTGCCTTTCATTTGAAAACAGATGCAACTTAAGACTGGGCACCATGCTCCATTAGGGAGTTACTGATTTGCTTCAGTTATGTCACTGTTCCTTAGGGCCATCAATACCCAGGGAACTAGTCCACAAAGCAAGTATAGTATATGACTAACCCCCTATTGTGCACGGAACTCAGCAGCTGCTCCAAAGCTGTTGTACTACAGTTCAAAGGTCAGAAAAGTTATTGTACTATTGATCTGATGTCACATCGATGGTACAAGTTTTCTGTCATTTGAATAGTCGCGCGCTCAAGCCATAATTCCAAAACTGAGTTTGAAATCAGCGTCTCACTACCGAATAAATCACAACCAAGCACAGGAAAAATAACAAGGTCATGGCAGCAGCAGTGTTTTCGAAGCCGACCACAGGGACAGAGCAGTTTATAGCTGACCAGGAAAATGCTAGGACAATCCAGAAAATGGCAGCCGACATAAAAATAGTTCAGAACTACTTAAAAAATGTAGACGAGCATCGCCAGATATACACAATTCCAATAGAAGAGCTAGATGTCCTCCTGGCCGAATTTGTGTTTAAAGTTAAAAGAATAGATGGGTCGGATTATGAACTGGGAACAATCAGAGGCATTACTAGGCAGTGTTGATCGTTATTTAATAAAGCATATGTATGGGCACTCCATCTACCATTGTAAGAACAGTCCATTCATGGAAACATCAAGGACAATGACAGCAAAGCTAAAATACCTAAAGAAGCAGGGAAAGGGGAATAAACCCAACAGGTCTGAGGCTCTAACTGACACCGACATCAAACAGCTGTACAATTCAGGCACACTTGGTCTCTCAAATCCAGCATCCCTCCTCAGCATGTTATTTTTCAATGCTGGACTGTATTTTGCGCTCTGTACCATGGAGCAGTACAAGTTAAAGTGGGGAGACCTAACCCTGTTAACTGACACCAACGGACAAAGATACTTAGAGTATAACGAGCGACAGACAAAGACACATTCCGGGGAAAATCCCAGGGACATCAGGCCTGTGAAACCCCGCATGTATGAGAACACTATAAATAAAGAAAGGGATCCGATCTCCATCTAACTGAAATATGCTTCCCAAAGACCACAAGCAATAAATACCCCCGATGCACCTTTTTATCTGGCCCCCAACATAAATTTTAAGCCAGGAGTCTGCCTGTGGTATAGAAGTATGACCACAGGAGAAAACAACTTTAGAAACATGATGAAGCAAATGAAAATGTCTGCTGGCTTGCCTGAAAGTAAAAAGATCACAAATCACTCCACCAAGAAAACATCGATCCAGGCGTTGGTAGATCATAACGTCCCTCCCACAGAAGTGGCACAAGTCTCCGGGCATCGAAATATCCAAAGTATTAACAATTACAGTGTGATCTCTGGTTCAAAACAGCACAGACACTCATCAAGCTTCTCGGCTCTAACTTCTGAAACTGCGCCTAGTGTCAGCCCCACTGAGACAGCTCATGATTGGGTGGAAACAGGAAATACATCAGTGCCTGTCCAGTGTCAAAATAGCCTCCCAACTGAAAAGTTGCCTTTCCAAATATAATTTGGGGAACACAGTGTTTTTCAGCAAGGTATCACAGTCAATATAACACACTACTTGAAACCGGAAAAGCACAGGCGAGTAGTGGTAATCGTGGACATCAGTGACTCTGAATGAGTAAGTAAAAAACAACACTGTTTTTTGCATTTGGCCCAGAAATTAAAATAAAAATAAAGATTGGTAGCAGTAGTAGTCGTTACATTGTAGATCTAGAACACTGGGTTGGGGGGGGTGCGGGGGTTGCTTTGCCAACCGACAAATGCTGACACAACTTTTTTTTTCTTGCTCTCACAGAAATGCTGAACGACGCCGCCACAGTGATTGTATCCTTTCTAATGAATTTGTGTTTCAAATGTTGATTGTTTCTCCCACTGTTGTTCTGTGTGAAGCGATGGCATGTTTGTGCCTGATCTGTAATGTGTTTCACAATATACGGCTGAATCCCACTCTTCCGTGTCATGTTTTTTTTTTTTGCCACCCAGCTACAGAAAATCCGTGCACAATAGGGGGTTAGTGATATACTATACAAAACAGTGGATGATTAAGCATACACAGCAAGTCTGTGTTTCCATCTCGGGTTGTGTGATGACATCCTAAGACCTCTCGAGCTTCGCTCTCGAGGTCTTTATATAAGCAATAAGCAAAGACAGGGTGTGCGTTAGACACTTTAACACACGGCTAGGAGGCATAGTGAGGCATGAGGCCACTGGCCGAGTGCGTCCAGCCTCCTAGCCGTGTGTTAAAGTGTCTAACGCACACACTGGAGTGGCTTATTGCGCTTATGAAATGGCCATCTGTAATGCAACTGCATTTTGTAGGTAAAATTCCCCAATTTTAAGTAGGAAAAACCTGTATGTTTGTGTCACTTTTAATAAAATAGTTCCTCCGCCTACATCTGTTATGTGCGTTTTTTTTTAAGTGAAGGAATTTTGTCCTACAAAAGCTTCTGTAGTTTAGGTCTGGTTGTCATGGCAGTAGCCCCCAATGCTGTGTGGAGACAACGAAGATGAAAATGTATTTTTTTTTTTTTAATTATTTGTAAAGAAGTTGATTCTGAGACGACTGGGTGGGCTGGGACCTCGCAAACAAGTGAATTCTAAATGAGTGGGTGGCTGGGAGACCGATTGTGGCTGTTCGTTTATTCCCCCCTCCCCCAAGAAGTGGATTCTGAACAAGTGGGTGAGCTGAGAGAGATATCACGGCTATTCGTTTCTTTTTTTTTCCCCCCGTTTACTACATGCTGCACCCATGAGGAGATAGGGAGATGTAATGAAAACTAAAACATTCAAAGGTGAGCGGATGGGGAGAAAGAGCGCGCGGCTGTTCCATTTTTTTTTTTTTTACATTCAAGAGCGAGTGGGTGAGCTGGGAGAGGGACAGCGCAGCTGTTCTGTTTTTTTCTTTAATACCTGCTGCATCAACGAGGAGACATGCAGATGGATTGAAATTTTGAAAGACTGAGGCGAAGTGAACAAGAGACCAGAAGTACTGTCTTATTTTAAAGATGCCATTGTATGGACTGGTAGTGCCACTTTCAGCTGGTTAAACAAGATGGCTAATTTCAGATTTGCCAGCATTCTAATTGGCATGTTTACTAGGATCAGTGCCCACAGGGCACTGCTGGTACTTTTTCCTGTGTGTAAGAAGGAATATCACATAGGTAAGCACCAATCGGGATGTCTGAATTCTGATGCCCATTTCATAAGATGTCATCACACAAACTCAATGGAAACACAGCCTTGTTGTGTATGCTTAATCATCCACTATGTAAGCAATAAGACACGATGGGGTGTGCATTAGACAGTTCTAATGCACTGTTAGGGGGACGTAGTGAGGCACGAGGCCAGAGGCAGTGCGCCCAGTCTCTAAGCTGCATTAGAACTGTCTAATGCACATCCCTGAGTGGCTTATTGCGCTTATAAAATGGGCCTGTATATTCTAAATAGGGGTTCTAGTTTTAGCTGTGCATTAGACACATCTAATGCACAGCTAACAACCAATCAGATTGCTTAAAATCCTTTGCCCAATTTATAATCTATATATAGTGTATGGTGGAATGCTGTTACATGGAATTCCATGCCTGGAATATGCTTGTTCTGCTGCAGTAGTGACATCAATATGTTGTTCTGCTGCAATAGTGATGTCACTACTGCAGCAGAACAAAGTACAGTTACGTAAGAACTTACCGTAACAGTAGATCTTCGAGAGAGGATCTTGCAGTAGGTAATTACATAAAGGACTGACGCCGGCCGGCGGCAGGACCTCACGGAAAAATTTCTAGCTAGCAGTCCCTGGCGAGGGACTGCCCCCACAACAGGTGACTGGCGTCATACGACGTCGGTATAAAGGGGCGGTCCCGGACGCCCGCCTACCAGTTCTTTCCTGCCACAGGATAGGAAGGCCCGGACGAGAGAGAAGCAGATGTTTCCATTCCTGGAAAAGGAGCTGAAAAAGCCTAGGGGGATGGAGGGTGGGAAGGTATTACCTACTGCAAGAGCCTCTCTCGAAGATCTACTGTTACGGTAAGTTCATATGTAACTGTACTATCTTACTTCGAGAGGGCTCTTGCAGTAGGTAATTACATATAGGACTGGATCCCAAGCAGTCTGGAACAAAAGAAAGGCACCGGGAGGAGGGAACCACTCTAAAAAGTAGCCCTAGCCGTGCAAGCCTCAAGACAGGAGGCCTTGCAAAATAGCCAATCTGAAGCCTGCTCTACGGCGAGAGGCAATATCCAAACTGTAATGTTTTGTAAAGGTATGGACGGAAGTCCAAGTGGCGGCAGCGCATATGTCTGCCGCAGACACATTTTTGAAACAAGCTGCAGAGGCTGCTACGCCTCTTGTGGAGTGACCTCTAACTTGACCCGGAAGGGTCTTGTTGTACTTGTCATAACAGAAAGTGATGCAATGAGCCAACCACTTCGACAGGCATTGCTTGGAAACAGCATTGCCTTTCCTTGTGTGAGCAAAAGGGATGAACAACTGATCAGTCTTTCTGAGATCCTTCGTCCTGTTGGTGTAGTATCTCAGGATCCGGTGAACATCCATGGTATGGAGTAAATATTCCCCTTGGTTAAAATACTGCGTAAAAAGGCAGGTAGCTCTATGGACTGATTTAAGGTAGACTTTGCTACTACTTTGGGTAGAAACTTAGGATTCGTGCGAAGAGCAACTCGTTCTTTGTGAAAAATCAAATAGGGGACTTTACACATAAGGGCCTGGAGCTCGGAAATTCTTGAGGCCGAAGTAATGGCCACCAAGAAGAGCGTCTTCCACGAAAGAAACTTCAGATCTGCAGAAGCTGCAGGTTTGAAGGGAGGAAGAGTAAGTTTCTCGAGAACAAAATTCAAGTCCCAAGGGGGAGCAGAAGTACGGATGGGGGGGCCTCAGATGGAGGACCCCTCTGAGAAAGGTCTTAGAGACCTCCAGTTGAGCGAAAGCTTTATCTGCGAAGGGAACATGGTAGGCTGAGACAGCTGCCATGTGAACCTTCAAGGAGGAATGGCTGAGACCCAGGTCGAAGAGATGACGCAAATACTCCAGCAGAAAGGCCACTGAACAGGAGAAAGGATCCACGTTCTTGGAGGCTGCCCAAATAGAGAATCTCTTCCACTTCATGGCATAAGTGGACTTACTGGAGGGTTTTCTAGCCACCACTAAAATTTCCGCCACTTTTGGAGAGACACCAAAACGGGATTGGGCTAGGTCTGCAGGAGCCATGCGTGTAGTTGAAGGAATTTGAGGCCTGGGTGGACCAGGGTCCCCTGATCCTGGGTCAACAAACCTCGAGATAGAGGAAGAGGAGGATCCTCTGAATATTGTTGTAGAAGAGAACCAGATTTGCCTGGGCCAGAAAGGAGCGATCAGAATCATTCTCACTCCTTCTGTGGTTAGTTTCTGCAATACTTGTGGAATCAGAGGATTTGGGGGGAAAAGCATAGACGAATCTGTCCTTCCAGTCTAGAGACAGAGTGTCGCTCCAGAAAGCGCCTCGCTCTGGAACGAGCGAGCAAAAGGTGGGAAGTTTTGCGTTTTGGGGAGAGGTGAACAGGTCTACCTGCGGAGTCCCCCAAAGCTGAAAGATATCGTCTAGTACGCCTTGGTCCAATTCCCACTCGTGTACCAGAGCAGAGGAGCGGCTTAGCTTGTCTGCCAGAGTGTTGTCTACTCCTGGAACATGAATCGCCGTTAGGTGAAGGTCGTGTTGAGTTGCCCAATCCCAAACCCTCACTGCCTCCCTGCATAGAGGGTAGGACTGAGTTCCTCCCTGTTTGTTGATGTACCACACTACGCACATGTCCGTCTGGATGGCTAGGTGGCCGGGAAGAATGTATTGGTGAAGGGCTTGGAGAGCGTATAGCACAGCTCGAAGCTCGAGCACGTTGATGTGGAGAGCTTGTTCCAGTCTGGAGCATGAGCCCTGGGTCCGATGAGGGCCCTAGATGGGCTCCCCAACCTTCGCCTGATGCGTCTATAGTCAGAGTCTGGGAGGGAGGAGGATGAAAGAAGGGGACCCCCTGAAACAGGTTCTCTTGAACCATCCACCATTGCAAGTCTCGTACCATCAGCGACAAGATCAGAACCAATTGATCTAGGTCGTCCACAAGTTGATCCCACTGGGAGCGAAGAGTCCACTGAGAGATCCTCATGTGGAGTCGAGCTCGGGGGACCGTCAGAATAGCAGCCGCCATGATCCCCAGAAGATGGAGGACCGACCACGCTGAGACCCTCCTGCATTCTGATAGCAGGACAATCTGGGTTTGAAGAGAGACCGCCCTGTCCAGAGGCAGGAAGGCCTTGCCCATGGTCGTATCGAGGATAGCCCCGATGAATTCTAGCCTCTGGGAAGGATCCAGATGAGACTTGGATGGTTGATGGTAATACCCAGGCAAGTGAAAACCTGCTGGGTGAGGGAGAGAAAATGCAGGAGTTCCTCCCTGGACGAGGCCACCAGGAGCCAGTCATCCAGGTAAGGGAACACCTGTACTATCATAGAACGTAGGTGGGCTGCCACCACAGCCAGGCATTTGGTAAATACTTGGGGAGCCGAGGATAGACCAAAGGGGAACGCCTTGAATTGGTAGTGGTCCCCCTGAAACGCAAAACGAAGGTATTTGCGATGGGAGGGGCAAATGGGAATGTGCAGATAGGCATCCTGCATATCCAGGGCACAAAGCCATTGACCCAGCCGTAGGAGGGGCAGAAGGCTCTGCAGAGAGAGCATCCTGAACCTTTTGTACTCTACATAAAGATTCAGGGAACTGAGATCTAAAATCGGTCTGAGATCTCCCGTCTTCTTTGGGACCAGGAAGAAATGGGAATAGTAACCCATCCCCTGAAGATGAAGGGGGATGGGCTCTATCGCTTGCTTCATGAAAAGAGCAGAGATTTCTCCCTGGACCAAAGGAAGATGTTCCCTTGAGTACGACGACTTCAGAGGGGGGTGGCGGGGTGGTTTCTGAAGAAACTCTATGGAGTGTCCTTCCGCTATAAGCTGGAGCACCCAAGAATCCGTGGTTATCCTCTCCCATCCCTGAAAGTGGAAGGAAAACCTCCCTCCAACCGGTTCCTCCGGGGGGGGTCTGGAGGCGGTGGGAGAGGAAAGGAGTCAGGTGGTGTGGGGCAGCGCTGCAGCTGAAGCACCCGCTGCTTTTTTGGGCAGAGGTGGCTTGGCAGCTGCAGGGGCCCGACAGCTAGTGACCCGCCTCTTGGTTTCGCCTTTTGGCCGATTCCGCCCGCGGAAGGACGGCGCTGTCTGTTATTGGGGACGGTACAGGGAATCCACTGATTTCAGAGCCATCCCCTTCTCTTGCAAGTCGGTGATGACGTCTTTGACATCACCCCCGAAAAGCACCGACCCCCTGAAAGGTGCCTCCTGAATAGCAGATTGCACCTCCGGGACCAAACCTGACATGCGGAGCCAGTCACAACACCGTAGACCAACGGCGAAAGGGAAGTGGGGCTAACGCCAATGGTTGTTTCCAAATCATGGTAACAAGGTCGGCGTGAGGCCCGATCCAGGGTGGCACTAATGTTGGAGCTGTCACGGGCAGATCCAGATGTTCAGTGAGTTTAAGTCACTGAGAATCTGGTTCCAAAGAGTGCCACTGGTGTACTTCCTGGATTTTTCTAAGCAACTCCGTGAAAGATGGATCCTCCGGAGGAGACTTCGGAGGGGTCCTCGGCCGGGGTTTAGACGGAGAGCGGGGCTTGTCGTCTTTCTTGGAGCATCCCTCGGAAGAGTCCGAGGAATCCGAGAGGGAAGAAGAAGAAGAGGAAGAAGAATAAGATTCCCTTATGCGACTAGGGGGAGGAACGGGTCCCTTGGGTGGTACCTGTAAACGCGTATCCTGCCCCTCTCTGGACCCAGAGGGAAGAGCTCTGGAGTCCGGAGGTGGTGAGGGAGTGTGCCATCTCGGATGTACGGGAGCCGGTGGCGGCACCATCGTCGTAAGGCGGCTCTCTACCTCCTTGGTGAGTTGAGCCTTGGCCTCGGCCCACCAGGAGGCCAGAGTTTCTTGCAGATCCACCGACAGCTGTGGGGGCGGTGGAGGTGGAGGAGGAGGGGGAAAAGCGTATGGGTTGTATCCGTAAGGCGAGTATCCAAAACCCGGCGTCGGGTACTGCGGCATCGGAAAGACCGGCGCCGGGTACTGCGGCACTGGATATTGTGGTCCCGGGTACGACGGCATTGGATAAGACGGGGTACCTGGGAGCCAGGGGCTGCTGGAGCAGACAGCCCGGCTCTGGCCCTCACGGGCGCGGTCCACATTAGGGGGCCCTGTGGCAGAGGGCCCGGCGGAAGGGAACATCCCCTGAGCCAGTAGAATCGGCGTCAGTGCCGGCGTCGGGTCCTCCGTCTGAGGTACCGGCGTCCGGGAGGCCGACGTCAGATCCGGTCCCGACGGAGAAGGGTCTGACGGAGGAGGAAGATCCCCCGCATTGTCCGGGGATGGAGGAGAGAAATCCCCGGGATCAGGCTGTGGTGACTCAGGCTCCCCAGACAGCAGCGAAGGCTGCGGGGAACCGTGTACGGTGGACGTTCCGTCGCCCAGCGCATGTCGGAGGAGCCGACGTGCGGCTTAGGGGCGAATTCCCGGTGGGCGCCGGAGGAGCCGGCGTCCAGCTTACAGGAGCCCTCACCGGAGGCGGGCCGAGGAGAAGGAACGCCCCAGTCCGGGGAGAGGTGGTGGCGTCACCCGGTGTCGATCTTATTGACCTCTTTCTTCCATGCGGACGCCAGAGTGAGCTGACGTCTGACTCTAGAGGAGTCGCCACGCCAGTAGGCTGCAAGCCTGTGGCCGAACCGGGGCGGAGGCCTCCATTCGCTCGGAGGCGCCCACAAGGCCCAAGCGTGAGCCAGACGGGCGGGCCAACACCTCCTCCAAAACCTTGAGGCGGTTGCCGAACGGCCCCCGGGGACGTTATTTGCCTGCGCCCACAGTGGGAGACACGGGTAGAGAGGACTCTCCGGTGCCTCTCCTTGTCCTTCTTTTTCCGATGTCCTTTGGGAAGTAGACGCCTGCCTCAACTTTTTCAACTCCTTTCCATAGAAGACATCTTTTCTCGAGGAGATGGGCTCCCAGGGACTGTTGGCCGCTTACTGGCTAGCGCGCTGAAGTTGAGCAATGCTGGCACTTCTCAACCGGTGATCGGGCCTAGGCAGAAAAAGGTACAGGGAATGGCCGTCCTTGTGTGGCAGTTAGGCGCAGCACGAGTCGCACATGTTTTTGTGCTCGGAGGGTGTAGGGGACGACATACACCAACGATGTACCTGACGATTGATCGAAGAATAACTATTTTTCGTTAAAAAACGACGAAAGGTAGGGCCGACGAAGCACAAACTTTACCGCGAGGCACTGCATGAGCTAACGGCGGGAAAGAACTGGAAGGCGGCATCCGGGACCGCCCCTAATATACCAACGTCAGATGACGGTCACCTGACGTGGCGGTCCCCGCCAGGGACCGCTGGCTAGAAATTTTCTCAGGTCCTGCCGCCGGCCGGCGTCAGTCCTATATGTAATTACCTACTGCAAGAGCCCTCTCGAAGTAAGATCTTGGAATGCTGCGACATAGTTGATTTCCCCTATCATCCAAGCTGCACACAAGGGTTCAAGTGTGGAGGGCCTCCCAACAGAACCCGAGGACAGTGTTCCACTCTGCTCGTTGAGGTAGTACATGGTTGAGGTACTGTCTTTCTGGACCTGTAAAATCTGACCTTGGACAAATGGAGTAAATGCCATCAGAGCAAGCCACACTGTACAGAGCTCCAGCAGGTTGATGTGGCAACGGGACTCCCTGGGGGTCAACAGCCCTTGTGCCCTGTGGTCTCCCAGGTGTGCTCCCCATCTCACCAGAAATGCACCGCTTGTCAGAGTGACCATCCGCTCTGGGCGGACGAAAGGGACTCCTTCCTCTAGTGTTCTGAGATGAGCCGCCACTGGATGGCATCTCACATCGGCTGCATCATCAGGACTGGCTAGTCCATGTGACATAGGCACAGAGACCACTGGCAGGCCAGCCCCCACTGCAGGTGGCGCATCAACCAGTGGGCCCACCGCATCACGCTGATGCAGGATGCTATGTATCTCAGCTGCTGCAGGAAGTTCTGAGCAGGGCACGAGTGCCCAACCAGAAATGATCGGGTACAGAGGAAAGATCCTATGCCCCGCCCACTTGGAATCAGGCCTTGGCCTGGAGGGAATCAAGCTGTGCCTTGATAACAGTGGACCATCTGCGAAAGGTTGAGTTCCAACTTGGCCGGGTTGATCAGAAGAACCAAGGCCAAGCAAGTCTGGAGGGACAGGTCCCTGGACTGCTCCACTGCCTCCCGAGACATCTAGCTATCAGCCAGTCATCCAGGTACGGATAAACCTGAACTCCCCCATGCCTCAGGAAGGCTGACACCACTGTGATGCACTTGGTGAAGACACTGGAGGCCAAGGAGAGGCCAAAAGGTATGACTCAGCACTCATAAAGAACCCCTTCTGTGCAGAACCAAAGGAACCATCAGTGAGATGGACTGGAATGTGGCAGAAGGTGTCCTGGAGGTCCAGAGAGCAGAACCATTCATGTACCTTGGAGTACATATCGATGACTCCCTCTCTTTCTCCTCACATATTGACAGCGTAGTCAGGGCTGTCAGCGTCAAACATGGAGTCCTACATAAGCACAGGAGGCACCTAACCCCCACTGCCCTGCGCCTTGCCGTCACCAGCTCAGTCCTGTCAATTATTGACTATGGGCTGATTGTATATAATGCTGCCACTGAAACGGCCCTAAAGCATGTCAAAACAGCACGCAACAAAGCCTGCCAACTCGTCCTGGGTGCCAACAGGCTCACCCACACGAGCAAGCTGTATGCCGAAACACAATGGCTAAACCTACCAGGGCAAGTAAAGTACCAAGTACGCCTCATGGGAAAGAAAGCACTTCTTGGTCTCGCCCCGCCTGCCATCTGCAACCTACTGCAATTCTCTCAAATCCAGCACTGCACCAGGGGCGCTGCACAATGCTCTCTATCTGCACCGTTCAGGAGACTCTCTCTCGCGCAGCACTCTTTTGCTTACAGAGCTCCACATTGGATTAACAAACTCTCTGCCAATCTAGCCAATGCCAACATCAGTTCTTTTAACTACCTAGCTACCACCAGCAGCTCTAACTGCTAAATGACCTTGAACTCTTTGCCCTTGAGACTGCTTTTTCTCCCTCTGCTTTAGCAAAGCTGACTTCACCCCGTCCTAATCCCAAGGACCTTTAATTGACCCTTTTACATCCCCCTCATCTCCCTGCCACCAGCTTCCTCTTTCTACGTCCTCTTCCCCACTGCCTACTGAACCTCAACTGCACACCTTTAACCCTGTACCCTCCTCATGGAACCTCCTCCCCTAACCGCCTGTACCTATCTCTCACTTTCTGGTTTCCCATCCTCACTTTGCTGATACAATGGTGACAATCCCACATCTCTGGGTGCAGGCCTATGGATCAACAATAAGTTGCCAATTTAGGTTGAAAGTGTGTGTTGTTGCATTTGGGGGGGTGGGGCCAGGGTATGCTCTGATTTTTTGTTTTCTGTTTAAGTAAGCCATCCACAGAAGCACCCCTTATTTTTAATCCCGTTTGTAGTTTGTGAATGAGCAAGGGGGAGCAGTTATTCTTTGCATTAATTTGTTCATGGAGAAGTGTGGCCTTCTTATTTTAACTAGCTCCCCAGCAGCTATTTGCGCATTGGCTGGGCCCATACTTTAATTAAGCTATCTTTGGGCTGATGCACCCTATAAAGGTAAGCCAACTGAGGCAGTGTAGTTTAGAGTAGGGACCCAGCTGACGGGAGGGCTACCTCAACACTGGTAGCTGGGTGACTTCACATCAGGACCTGAGTTGAATACAAAAAGACCCCCATTCCTTTTGTAACCATAACAGTAAGTTGCCAATTTAGGTTGAAAGTGTGCGTTTGTTGCATTTTTTTTTGGGGTCAGAGTGTGCTCTGACTTTTGTTTTCTATTGATCTCCATACCCTCACTTATCTTTTATAGTTAGTCTATGTGTCTATGTGTCATATTTTATCTTATTGTATAACATTACTTGTTTGACTACTGATGTTATGTGCTCTGTAAATTCATACTTGCTGCTGTATACCCAATATGCTTGTCTGCCACCAAACTGTTCTCCCCGATGAGGAGCCTTAGTAAACAAGCTCTGAGCTCAAAAACTGTATCTGAAAATTAAAATAAATAAACCACATGCCCTGCTGCAGAGATGCCATTATCTGGTTCAGAGTGACCATCTGGGACGTGGGCCTCCTCAGAAACTGATTGAGAATATGAAGATCCAGTATGGGGCGCCAACTCCTTGTCTGTTTGAGGATCAGGAAATACCTAAACACAAGGCCCTGGCAAGCCGTTGCATGCTGGACACAAGCTACAGCTAATTTCTCTAGGAGCCAAGTGATGTACATATCACGAGGGGACACTATCTTAAGCTAGAGGGTGGAAGGATTAGGAGGGATGTCAGGAAGCGCTTCTTCACAGAGAGGGTGGTGGACACTTGGAATGCACAGCCAGAAGAGGTCATCTTGTTGAAGACAGTGGGTAGCTTTAAGAGAGGCTGGGACAGGTATAGTGGGAAGATAAGGATTATGGATAGGGAGGATGGGAGGACTGGGAAGGGAGGGCAGGGACATTAGCTTAAGTTGTGAACCCTGCAATATGAGCAGACTTGATAGACCAAATGGCCTTCTTCTGCTGGCTTCTTCATAGGTTCGTATGTATGTCCTCCCAGAGGGCAGACAGCATGTCCTGAGATCATGAAGATCCAGTATGGGGTGCCGTCCTCCTGTCTGTTTGGGGACCAGGAAATATCTAGACACAAGGCCTTTGCAAGCCATTGCGTACTGGACATGAGCTCTAGCTCCTTTCTCTAGAAGCTGAGTGATGTCCTCCCAGAGGGCAAACAGCATATCCTGAGACACCACGGACTCCCATGAGACATGGGCTTGGTAGTGTGGGACAGCCTCGAAGTAGAGAGGCAGTCCTCGACCCACCACTTCTAGCACCTGTGTGTCCGAAGTGGTGGCGGACCAGGTGTGTCAGAAATGGCAAAGCCCTCCCCCCACAGGAAGCTGAGGTAGGGAACTAAGGGGTGGGACGCAGGCAGCCCCCGACCCATCCCTTTGCAGCTTTAGAGGAAGCCCCCAGCACTAGCCGCTGGAGTGGCACCACCCCCTCAGCTTCCAATGTTTCTTGGACCTCTGAGTGGTGAATTTAGCTTTAGCTTACCAGGCTTGGGATAGTGCTGGCTAGGGCTGCTGCGCTTTGGACTGTGGGGGTGGAAAGGACTGAAACTGAAAAGCCTTCTTCTTTGGCTTCTGTCCCTAGGGGTCCTTCTGCAAGGATGTTACTGAGTCCAGGGTGGCACTGGACGTTTCTAGCCTAGTGAGGTGTTCATTCAACCCTAGACCAAACAGGTCAGTGCCCAAGAAGGGGACATCGGCCAGTTTGAGATGGGAATCTACGGTAAAGGTGGAAATCCACAGCCAGGCTATGCGGTGCAGAGACTGCTGCTGCCACAGACTCAGTGCAGGAGCTGCCGATGTCCAAGATGGTCTGAAGCTGGTGTTTGGCTAGAGAGTGACCCTGGACTCTAACCATCTTGACTGCCAACTGCAGGTCCACAGGAAGGCAGGGAAGGGCATGGTCCAGGACATCTATGAGGATGTGTCCAAAGTTGGCCACCATAAATGCGGAACTCCCCTGACGAAGAACCAGAGAGAAGGCAGCACAGACTTTTTTTGCTGCATGATCCAGCTTCTTGGACTCCTTGTCAGGGGGCTTCTTCACATCCCTGACATTTCCCGTCTTGTGAAAGATGGAGTCTGCAACCAGCCCCTCTGCTGATGGGTGGTCCAAAAATATGGGAAGAGATCCAGTCTGAACCATGTATTTGCGGACCATGCAAGTTGAAGGCGCTGTGCACGAAGTTGGATGTTGTCAAAGCTCCAGAATTAGGCCCAAGATAGGTTCCGCCACAGGAAAGGCTACCCCCAGGGAATCATCCTGGTTGAGGACCTCTGTAAGGTGTACTTGGCCGCTTCTGGACTGGCTCCAGAGGGAGCTTCATTGATTCAGAGATCAGTCGGAGCGGACCCCAAAAGGAGACTGGACCATGCTCAGTAGAGAGCTCTTCAGTTGACTCACGGTCGAATCCCCGATGTCCCAGATGACTGCATAAAGGACCCTTCAGAGTCCAAAGACTCTCAAATACCGCCCTTGGCTGTTTCTCCCCATGAACCAGCCTAGACTCGTCTGAGTGGGTGATTTGAATGGACAACCAAATAGGAAGACTGGTAGCTAGATGAGCGGCCTTGGTTGGAGCTCCCTGCAAGGGCTGCTTAGGTGGTGACTCCACCAGAATCTGCAGAGAAGCTGGCACAGGCACTAAAGGACTCGGCCGGACTGGAACAGGCTGGGATGGAGGAGACCAGGGAAGTGCTGGCCTGCCATGGCAGAGGATCCACTGCTGCCACATGAGCTCCTCACAGCGCTGACACAACTTGTGACAGAGCCTGTCATCTGAGGATGAAGAGGAGTGTCAATGGCACTTCCTGGTCAAAGGCAGAGTGTGGGAACACAAAGATTCCTGAGATCGCTATCTCTACCAAGACTAGGACCTTGACCGATAACTAAAGCATCAATGGCAAGGGGATGTAAGAGGAGGAGCCGTGTACAGGACATGGACCACATCCTTCTGAACCACCGAAGGGCAGTCAGCTCCGCTGGCTTTTCTTGCCCCTCCTGAGAGAGGGCGGAAAGGGCCAGAGTTCTAGAAATTGAGTCATCCTCTATGTCTTCTGACAACGGGGTGACTGGGTCAAGAAAAATCTCAACTGGTTGGTTGGCCTGTGTCGCGGCCAACAAGCCCAACTGGGGTGCCATGGAGCTAGCAGCATGATCCTTGACCAGGGAAGGCTCGGCTGTGGCCAAGAGCTCGACAGCCACAGGAAGGGGGTGCTTGTTCTGGTCTCATGACTGACGACGAGTTTGTTTGTCTTAGATCTGTCCCCTCGGTAAGGGCCCCCAATGGTCTGCAGGGACTGGCACATGTCCCTAAAGGAACCAGTGAATGAAGCACCAACCCTGGTGCCAACCCGAAGCAGTGCGGGTGCAGACAACAAAACCGCCACGGCCTGTGCCACTGTCTCTTCCAGGGCTATGAGCTCGAAGCCACAGTCACTGAGACCACTTTGCGGGCATCCTTAGAGCAGACTGGAGGTCCCATTCATCCGGCCGACTGATGGGGAGGAAAGCGTACTGATCCATGAGAGAAAAAGGCAACAGAGTCTTGCACAACCCACAAACCAGCAGGTCATGCTCTGCCCCGAGGCAGTAGATGCATGAAGTGTGCGGTCCATTCGGGGAAGTATTTTGATTGTAGGCAATGTATCTCTTAAATCCTGGACTAAGGTTCATTGTGCTCCACTTATCGAAAAAAATGGCGCTTGAAAACTGAAAGAAACACTGGCCTACACTACATGCATGGAGCTGCGAAGCAGGAGACCTGACTGTTCCAGTGGAAAGGAAGATCTGATGTTACAGGGCGGAGCTGAGGAGGATGACACTTGGATGGGTGGGAGGAGCTTAGCCTGAAGACATTCCGGCTAGATTTAAAGGGAAAGGAAGACTGCCATAGTGTGAAAAAGTGCACCATATCCACGTCCCCAGGTTTCATTTTCGTTTTTTCATTTTCATTTTAGTTTATTTATTGTGCTGCAAAACAACTGGGCTGCTTCAGCCATTTATCACACGTATCCAGTTATTCATCACACATGGGGCATAACAAATGACCAACAGTTACTGCAAACAATTGTAGCTAGCTTGTAAGAATAACAATTTACGACAAGCGGATTTAAAACTTCCAGTAGATTTACAGTGGTTGCTCTATATGCCAGGGACCTCTGTCCCAGACCACTACTCATACAAAGAATGTTGCATATTCACTGGATTTGTGATCTAGTACCCATAATGTTATCAGGCGGAAAAATACAGAGGATACTGGTGTGGCGGGGGAATACAGGTCCAAGACTGTTTTATGGAGAAAAACTAAAGGCTTAGGCTTGATGATATTTAAACCGGCACATCTAAATATCATGCTTTTTTTTTTTTTAAATAAATGCTTTTTTCAAGCCACCAGAGACGCTCCACATACTACAATGTACTTACAGTTTCACTGGGGATGGACCCATAGTATAAGCCACCTCTTGTTTATCTTTATATGGGATTTTGAGTAAGTAGCCTAGCTGTCTAGAAAGTGTTATTAAAATCCTATTAACTACCTCCCTGCTTGGACTGATGAGCTTTCCACTAACCTTTGCTGTCTGCTTCTTTTCTTCAGAGCCCGTAAAGTTGACATTAAACCTTCCGATTAAATCATGATAACCTTCACATTTCCAGTTAATACAAACTTTGTGACAAGATGTTTGCTTTGACAGTTTTCCAAATAATTATGAACTAAATCCGAAGGACAGTGATGCTATGCACCAAAGTATCAACAGGCACACATTTATAAAATGAAGGGGTTTTGAGCACTGTTGGTTTCTGTGGTTACAAACAGATTTACAGGTAGTAAACAACAGGGTCTGTACTCACTGAATGGGGGCATTCCAAAGACAGATTAGCAATTCTAAAGTTAACTTTAGCTTTGATTTATTGACAGACTGCCTCCATAGCGCCCTAGACTCCTTCATGTGATGGGAGTTGGACTAGGTATCAAACAGTGGTTCGCTACCTGGCAGCGTAAAAACACCACCCCTCCCCACACAGTCAGATCAAGTGCCCTTTCATTTTGCCTTTTTTTTTTCCCCCCTGTTCTCATTTTGTCCTGGTTCCCCTGCTCACCACCTGAATGGCGGCAGCTCCAACAACTGCACTCTTATTCTGGGGGGGGTGGCCCTGCCGGGTGTAAATGCCATGTGGATCACCTTCCCTATATGGGAGATCTGGGAGGATAAGGCCTCAATGTCTCTATATGGGATTCTGGGAAATCCTGAGCAAAGCCAAGTCTTGCCAAAATGGGGCGGCCCTTTTTGTTATTTTTATGTAAGATGTAGAACTTCAACTCTGGTTAGAGGCAGCTGTATAGACCTCTAGAACTCGCATTGCCAGTCCAATGTTGTTAACCGGAACCTTTTAATCCCATAGGAAAGGCCTCCCTAAGGGTATGTCCATAAAAACTGGGGGTGGAGTAGCACAGGGAAATATTATGGTACTCCTTTTGATTCTGCCAAATTTACTGTACTGTACTAAGGCCCCAGAAGGCAGTATACTCTAGCAGTTAGAGCTCATCCCAGATTCAAATCTCACCTCAGCCATTGGCTTACTGTGTGACCTTGTAAGCCACTAACCTCCTCGGATAAAGGTTTCAGACTAAAACGCTACGTCAGGATCTCCAATACAAAAGCAGGATCAACCACATGTCAAGTCCCTATACAAACCTCAGTGACCAGGGGCTGGGGTGGGGTGGCTTCTGGTGTGCTACAGTAATGCACAGAATACTGACCTTCAAAATGTGGTTTCATTTTTTAAACGCGTGATTTTTATTGATTCAAGACTGGGATATATGGTACAGTTCTGTGACCATTCTAACAAAACCGCTCACCATACAAAAACATGACCTTGTTAACTAGCTAAGAACCAGAGGAGGAGCAGCCATCAGCTGGAAGGTAGTACAGTTGGGGAGCACTGAGGAAGAAAAGGACCTCGGGGTGATTATAACAGGGAATATGAACAACTTGGCTCAGTGCCAGAAAGCAGCAGCGAAAGCCAACAAGATGCTGGGCTGTACAGCAAGGGGATCTCCTCTAGAAGTAGTGAGGTGATTCTTCCCTTGTACAGGTTAGGTCACACCTAGAATACTGTGTGTAGTACTGGCGCCCATTCCTGAAAGAGGACACCAGGCTGTTGGAAGGGGTGCAACGCAGAGCGACTAAGATGATCCAGGGTTTGGAGGGGAAATCCTACGAAGAAAGACTGAACAGACTTAACATGTATTCCCTGGAGGAGAGGAGGGATAGGGGAGACATGATCGAGACCTTTAAGTATCTGAAGGGGATAAACAAGGCAAATACAGGAGAGATATTCCAGATCAGAAGGGGGAGGGATACTAGGGCACCAACTGAGGTTGGAGGGGGAAAAATTCAGGAGGAAAATCAGGAGATATTATTTCACGGAGAGGGTGGTAGACAAGTGGAACACTTTACCTGAGCAGGTGGTTTCCTGTAGGACGGTGGGCTGCTTCAAGAGGGGTTGGGACACAGTGAGGGGATAACTGTTGGTAGGGAGGGAAGGGTGGGGCAGCTGCAAGCTGAGGGGCTAGCTGCACAATCGAGCAGACTCGATAGACCGTGTGGGCGGTTTCTGCTGGCATATCATATGTTCATATGTAACTGTGACCAGGCCATAACCGTCTTTTAAGCAAGTATATAACTCTGCATGGTCCAAACAGGACAGCTGTTTAAAATCCCAGACAGCTTCACTAAACATGAACAGCAGAACAGTCCTTCCAAAGTATTGCAAGATCCTGTCCTGATTCCTGTTTTTTTTTTTTATCTGATGTTAGACTAACTTTCATAGCCAATAATATTGTCCGGTTATTGTATATGTCTGTATCTCAATAAAGCTAAAACAAGGCTGGAAGTCCGTTGTTTTTGTTATGCAACACTGAGTGGTAATAATATAGACATGAAGAAAATTTGTTTCTACATTACTTCCAGGAGGTGGATAACCATGCCAACTAAAGCTATGGGTCTTACACTGGGGTCCCTTCCCTTCCCTATTGATTCAATATCATTCACAAAAGAAATCCACCTAGAATTGGATTCATCCTTAGTCTCACCAGGGAAGTACATTCTTGCATTACCTCAATTTTGGAGCAAATTTCATTTCGATCAGACAAGCTGGGGCCTTATCTGTCAACCACCTCTGCACAAGTACTTTCCCAGCAACTACTATACAAATATTGTACAGGCACAGTTTATTGCCTGACTGTGTGACTATTTTTAAAATTCAATAAACTGTACTGAAAAATATTTTGGTTATACAGACAGTACATTCACAGAAACAGTATGACACCCCCTTTCACCCCTCGATACAATCATAGTGTAAATATCTGGGAGAAATACATAAGTTACAGTCATCTTATGGTTTTAAAACAGTAACGGGCATACAAGGCATGACTTTGCCCCAGTCTGCTTCGAGACCTCATCCCAAAAATGAATAATAATTCCTGAGCTTCAGTGGGACTCAGATTGAGGCATCAGGACCCAGCAGGAGTCAGAACTTTCCAGCAGGGCTGGTGAAACAGTAGACACCGTTTGTGTGCGTCCCACCGTGCGACGACACCAGCACCTGCTGTATACAGCAGCACCAGCCCCCCCACCTCAGTACCTTGTTTACCAAGGTGGTGAGCAGCATAACCTAACACAAACCTATGCACTTAACCTAAGGGCATAAGACAGCCCTGGTGACTCATATAAGGAGGACCACTAAATCCAGTAATACAGGGCCAGATTTTAGAAGGTTGCTGCAGAGCCTGCGTCCAGCCCTGTTTCAAACCCTTGCACTGCCACAGCTGCAGCACTGCTGAAACAGCATTTGATTTTGTAATCTCAGGAGCAGATGCAGCAACTGGTAGATTTATCGCATCTTGCACCAAATCTCAGGCCCAAGCGCAGTGAAAATGGTCCCCGGTTCAGATGCAGGCTAGACCACAAAAAGATGGGCTGGCAAGTGCCAACTGCTGCAAGGGCCAGAAAATCCCTTTAGATTGCTGAAAGCCTGGTGCGCCATATGTTTGCCACACCCAAGGCTTGCAGCAACCCTACCTACACCTGTGCCTGGTGCACCATCTCTTTGGAGTGCCCAAAACCTGTGGCAACCTTACACCTTGTAAAATCTGGCCCGTGGTGTCTTCACAGCCAAAAGCAAGTATAAAGGGGTGACGACCAACACAACCATAATGGAATGAGTCCGGGGGTGGTGGGTGATGTGTGAATCAATGGGGAAGGTGTCAGAAAGATCAAGAATCATAATAAGAACATAATTTTAGTATCTCCTAAGATTTAAACTTCACCACTGAGTCCCACTACTGGGTCAGAGTACCAAGCTCAGAAAAGGGCCCCCACCCCCCCGACTAGGGTGGTTGCAGCTGAGGGCTCACTCAGGACACTAATCCATTCAGGACTGTCCTGCCAGTGGTGGCGTGTTGCCTGGCACAGACATCCAGGGCATAGTGCTTAATAAAAGTGTGTACTTTGCTCTAAGCTGCAGCTCTGTAAGTTTTTTCCAACAGGCACAGACCATATTTGTGCCAGGGACATGGCAACCACTCTGGTAGAGTGGGCGGATACGCTGCCCTCCAATTTAACCTGAGTCATGGCATAGCAGTGGTGAAGGCAATTCACAATCCAGACAGAAATGCATCTGACCGCAACAGGCTGTCCCTTCCTATTAGGACTGAAGGAGACAAAAAGCGTTTGGATTGCCTGAAGTCTTTTGTTCCATCCAGATAAAAACCTAAGGACCCTTTTAACATCCAGTGAGTGGAGAGTCCTTTCTCTCTCATTCTGGAAGCTGGCAAACCAGGTAGGCAGAACTCAGGTCTGGTTAAGATGGAACTCAGATATCACTTTCAGTAGAAACTTGGGGTGTGTATGGAGAACTACCTTATCATTATAAAAGCAGTATATGAAGGATCTGTGACCAAAGTATGGATTTCAGATACTCTGTGTGATGAGGTGAACAGCCATCAGAAATGAGGGTTAATCACTGACCTGTAACAGTAGTTCTAGGAGTGGTATATGGTTCACAGCCACACTTCGGACAGTCTCCCTTTAGGAGCTGATTTGCTGGACTGTCTTTAAGAGAAGCTCCTCTCCCCACCCAGGTGATATATCCCTCAGCTTTGCCCCATGACGTCAAAACGTGCACACGAAGCAGGGATCCATATGCCATTTGCAAGTGGATGCTGGATGGTTGTGTGGATGTAAACCATATACCACTCCTAGAAATAAAAATGACATTCTCCATAATTCTTGATCTTCTTGGGCATCTTCACCATTGATTCACACTATTAGGTTCAAGCTGGAGGTGCTGGGACCCTGCGGGGGCAAAAATCTTCAGGAGGGCCAGTGCTGAGGTAGGCTGTGCACATGTGTGGCACTGCAAGGCTAGCTTGCGCTACATAGCCTACCTTGGAAACAGCCTTCAATTGTCCCAGTATCTTTTTCACAGAGGAGGTGCAGCGTAATCTCACTACGTAAACAGCTAACCAAATGATGGCAAAAGACAGCCCTTTGGAGCCATGTAAGAAGGGTCAGTAACATGAAGAATGTCTTCACAGCGCAAACCGAAACAAGGGAGGTGAAGACCAGGAAACAGAGAGAGTGAGCTCGAGGGATGGTGGGTGGCCGTGTGAATCAATGGTGAAGATGGTCCAAGAAGATAAAGAACTATGGTAAGTATGTAATTTTCATATCTTCCTGAACCTTTTCTTCACCATTGATTCACACTGCTGGGTTGGAGTACTCCGCTCAAATAAAAATCCCTGAGCAGGGCAGTAGGAGACAAAGCTCACTCAGAAAAAAGGCCACTAAGGATTGTCCTGCCAAAGGAAGCATGCTGCCTGGCATGGATGTCCAGGGCATAATGCTTGATGAAAGTATGCACGGAGCTCCAAGTAGCAGCTTTGAAAATATCAGTAATGGTGACAGAGCGGATTTCTGCCAAGGACATTGGAACCGCTCTGGTGGAGTGGGCACAAACTTGACCTTCCAATCTGAGCTGCACCATACAGTAGCAGTGGCAAAGGCAGGCCACTGTCCAAGCAGAAATGCATTTGATTGTAACTTGCTGACCTAGTCAGCTCGTGGTGAAGGAAACAAAGAGCTGCTTGGACTGATGGATGTCCTTAGTTCTTAATAAGTGTAGAACCTGAGGGCTCTTCAAACATCCGGAGTGGAGGGTGCGCTCTCCATTGTTCTGGAAGTTAGTGAAGTCAGTTGGTGGCACCAAGGGTTGGTTTAAATGGAACTCCAAAACCACTTTAGGAAAAAACTTGGGGTGTGTGCGGAGGACCACCCTGTCTTTACGGATGGCAATATAAGGAGGGCCTGTGACTAAAGCATGCATCTCAAAGACAAGTGGAGGTGATGGCCATCAAAAATGCCATTTTCCCAAGTAAGGAATCTGAGGTCACAAGTAGCCAGGGGTTCAAAGGACTTATGATTGAGCAGTTCCAGCACACGGTTGATATCCCAGGGAGCAACAGGTTTCTGTACTGGGGGTCTTGTGTGTAGGATGCCTTTTAAGAACCTCATGAAGAGAGGCAGTTGAGCTAAAGTAAGATTCTGGACTGGCTCATGATAGCCCGAGACAGCACAAAGGTGAACTTTTACAGAGTAGCACTGTAGTCCAGCATCAGAATCCAATAAATACTCCAAAACCTTATCCGTGGACATCGGAATGGATCCATACAGGATTTGGTGCACCATTCTGAGAAACGCCTCCATTTGCCTGTGTAAGTCTTTCCGGTAGAAGGCTTATGGGTAGCCAGAAGAATCTCGGAGACCCTTAAACCTGCTCGTTTCTATCTCTTCAGAAGCCAAGCATGAAGATGAAGGGAGTGCAGACTGAGATGGACCAGGGATCCCTGTGTCAAAAGGTCGATCCATAGAGGTATCATCTTGCCACTCTTAAAAAAAATGAAGAAAAGGAGATAAAGAATGTGAAAACATGATGAAATGTGACTTCCAACAGCTAAGTGTGGAATAAACACTCAACACAACAGGTTGAGGAGTACAGCGCAGAAAATTCTACTGCCTCTGCCTCTCTCCGCAATACTAGAAGGTTAACAAATGCACCTTGTCCCAAGTGACAGGTACTGCAATATAGCAGAAGCTTTGAGCTATGGACAAGATGGATCCAACTACGAGGCAGCAATAGGGATAACCAAACCGATATCCCTAGTGGGGAGAAGAAGAGAGTTAAATGGGGAAAAATACACACCAAGGATTTTATTTATTTATTTTTTTGTGGGAAGAGGGCACGAGGACCCACATCCCAATATTGTGTTTATAAAAAAAGCAAATGAAGATTTACCTTTAAGAGGGAGGAAGAGCCACTGAAGAAAGTGGCAGGAAGTATGCCAGTGTACAGAAAGGCACAACAGAATGAGCTGTCCAGAGGCCCTGGCTCTTACCTGAGCTGGGACGGTGGACGGGCATATGAATGAATGGTAAAGATATTCTGGAAGACCAGCAATTACGGTGAGTGAGTAATTTTCATACCTTCCAGGAATCAGTCTTCACCATTCATTTATATGAATGGGTCCTCATCTGTTGCCATGCCAGGAGCACTGTGAACACTGAGGGGGTTGTCAGACCCAGAATGCTCTGGATGGAGTGTGCTTGCACAGTTTTACATTCCATGACGTAGCATGCCACCTGTAGAACTGCCCGTAGTCTGCTGTCTGAAAGAAAGGCTTGGATCCGGGTTGTATACAGAACAGTTCCTATGAACAACAGTTGCTGGGAGGGTTACAGCGGACACTTGTCGAGGTTCAGAATGACTCTTATAGAACTGAGGAACAGAGAAGTAGTTGGTACTGCCTGTTCCATCTCCTGTTTGGACAGACTTGAAATTAGCCAGTCGTCAAAGTACGGGAAGACTCAGAGTCATAATTTTCTCAGGTGTGTTGGGGTTCACTAGTATGTGCTGGTATGCATCCTGCATATCCAGTGATTCTAGCCAGTCCTGATGTGTCATGTTGGTTAGCAGGGAGCCCAGTGAAATAATTCTGAATTTTTCTCAATCCATTTATTTGTTCAGATTTCTGAGACTGAGAATTGGGCACATGCACCCCAAGTTCTTTGAAACTGGAAGTAACGGGAGTAGACTGTGTTTCATTCTGACTCTGGCACTTTTTCCACTGCACTAATGCTCAGAAGGCCCACGATCTGCACCACAAGTTCTGACATGTGAGTCGATGGGTGGGGGTAGGGGGCTTCTGGGCAGGCAATCGGGGGGGGGGGGGTTCTATAAAATCCAGGGAGTACCCACTCGGATAATCCAGAGAACCCACTTGTCCTTTGTAATGGCCTCCCACTGATGGTAAAACTGTGTCAGGTGTCGTCTCCTCCACCCACCGGACACTGGGGATGAGAGGTCCACCTCAGGCAGCTGAGGTAGGACTGGGACTGGCACTTCAGATAGTCACACTAGGTGCTTTAGCACCTATGCCTTCAGCTGTGCCTTCTTCTGAGGCTGGGGAGATTGGTTTCTGTTCTTTTGAGCTCCCTGCCTTTGCAATGGAAGGACTACTTGTTGATAAAGGACCCACATCCCCTGGCTCTCAGGGAGCTGAAGGGAACTTTTGAAGCACATGATGTGGTTTATGTTTTGTCTTGCACATTAACAGATGGGAATGGTTGTCTTTGTAATACAGATTATTTTTGGATTAAACGAACATACAACCACTGGGACTCAGTTTGCTTAATTTATGTAAGCACCAAACTAAGCACCTCTAGAGTGCATGCTTGCCTTTGTTTGTAATTCCAGTGTATGGGGGCCAACATATACCTTGACCTGAACCATGGCCTTGCATCGGTCAGCAAGTACCTTGTTTGCCCTAAAATCTCTGCCAAATCACATCAGACAGGCTCTCCAGTGCAGGTTGGATAGAAGGATCTAACTGACCAGAATATTAGCCATGTTCAGCAACTCCAGCAGGAGGTACCAAGCCTGGTCAATGGCTGCTGGCCTGAAATCTAGTGTACAGTGAATATTTCTCAGCAGACCCTGGAAAGACAGGTCCTCCTGTGAGGTACAGACACAGGAACTGCATCTGAGACCTCAGGAGTTTAATAAGAATCATGAGCACCACTTTCAGAGATAATGAGGTCAGGATCTGACTCATCTCCCTCAACACCCACCTCAGGATGAGAACAGATGTTTGGGGGGGGGGGTCGCAGGTCAGACAGCGCATCTTGCGACTGTGGCAACACCGGCCCCAGCCCCAAGGGGCAAAGGACTGGTGCCAGAGGCAACACTGGAACAGACACCATGTGAGGCACCAGGCCTGACACCGTAGCTAGTAACAGGCCAAGGGTCCAAGGCGGGCACCGGATGAGACAATGGAACCGGCAATGACATCCCAACTGGCACTGGAGTGACTGGTGATGGCATCATGTCTGTCTCCGTTCCCAGACAGGATGGAGGAGACACCGTAAGTGGGACAGATGTCAGTGGCACCACTCCCAGCATGGGCCCCAAAAACTGCTGCAGAAAGCAAACACTCTTCTGGGCCTAGCAGCACTACCTGCAACACCAACCCAGCCAAACCCAAAGGGTCTGGGACTGGTGCCATTAGTGGTACCATTCGAGCCAGATGCTGCTCCCACCGCTCTGTCTAGAAGCCTCCAGTGTCATCGGTGAGGAGAGTGAGGCCCTTCGACTCTGGGAAGTCAAATGTCTTGGGAGTCCCAGTTTCCTGAAATGCACTGTGAGTACTGCAAAGCACTCTGTAAAGGGTTGAGGCACCGAAGGGATCCTAAAGAGCAGGATTCTGAACTGGTAATGCTGTCCCAGCTCAATGAAACAGAGGTATCTGCAGTGGATGAAGTGTACTAGTGTGTGCTGGTATCCACCTTGCAAACCCAAGGGTGTTAGCCAGTCCTGAGATTTCAAACAGGGTAACAGAAATCCCAAAGAAAAAATTCAAATTTTTCTCTATCCATGAACTTCTTTGGATTTCTGAGGTTGAGAATGGGGCATGTGCTCCCTGATTTCTCTGGAACTAGGACGTCGTGGGAGTAGAACCCTGTATTCTGTTCTCACTCTGGCACTATTTCCACTGCACAGATACTCAGAAGGCCTGCAATCTCCTGTGCCAGAAGCTCTAATATGTGAACTAAAAAGGGTTTGCTTTCTGGGTGGATAGTATGGACAGTAGGGCAATATAAAATCCAGTGAGTATCCCTCTTAAAAAATCCTGAGGACCCACTTGTCCATCGTGATGACCTCACACTGACAGTAAAAACCGAGTCAGGCACACTGCCACTGGGAAGGAGAGGTCTACCTCAGGCAGCTGAGATAGGAAAGGTGCAGGAGCTTTAGACAGTGGCACTAAGGGCATTTGGCATCTGTGCCTTTGGCTGTGCTTTCTTCTGAGGTTGGGAATGCTGAGTTTTATTATTATGGGCTCCCCGGCCTCTTCCACGAAAGGACTGCTTTTTGTGAAAAGACCCATGTCCCTTGCCTCTCAGAGTTGAGCGGAACTGGCCTGAAAGTCTAAAGAGGCATTCTAGTTTCATCAGACACCTTAAGAGATTGCTCCACCTGCTGTCCAAACAGATAAGAGCCATTGAAGGGGACGTTCATTACCTGTAACTGAACATTCTGGGAGAAGCCAGCAGTCCGCAGGCAGAAATGCTGTCTGATGCAGACACCTACAATCTGGAGAGCGAAATGCTGTATCAAAGGCATCCATAGAAGTTTTGAGCTGGTGACTGTAGGATTCAATACTTTGCTTAACAGTCAGTAGTATATCTCGTTTAGCCTCTGAATCTGGCAGTCTCTGCTAGTGACTTTAGCTTGCTCCAGAGGGAATATTCATACATGAAAAAATGCTTCTGGTATCTAGCTATCCTCATACCATGGATAACTGAAATATAAGCTCATTTGCCCACGATGTCAAGCCTGTGCAACTCCTTATTAGTAGGGTGCATAGTGACCTCCTTGGGCACAATGGCCTTGTTATTCTCAGTAAGAGTAACAACAGTATCAGCTGTGAACTGAGTGAAATATACCAGCTTATTTTAGGAAAAGCATATTTCCTGTCCACCTGCTTGGGGACAGCTGCCACAGTAGCAGGCATATGCCAAACTGCATCAGACAAGCTTTCTAGAGGGAGTTGGATAGGAGGAATTAAACTGACCAGAATATTAGGCACATTTAGAAACTCCAGCTGGAGGCGCCTAGCCTGGTCAATAGCTACTGGCTCAAAATCCAATACAGAGTACATATTTCTCAGCAGAACCTGGGAAAATATGTCTTTCTGAGGAACAGACATAGGGAACTGGGTCTATGATCTCCTGACCATATAAGAGTAATCATCCCCACTTTCAGAAATACAGAGGTCAGGATCTGACTCATCTCCATCTACAGCCTTCTCACAAGGAGGACAGAAGAGAAAGTGAGGTCACAGAGCAGTGAGAATGTGGCTGTGGCAACACCAGTCCTGGCCCAAGGACTGATGCCAGGGGCAGTGTCTGGACCAACATCGTAGGCAACACTGGGAGGGTTCCTGACACCACGAGCCCACGTGACATCGGACAGCACCATGCGTGACACTAAACCTGGAGTCGACGAACCAGCTGGCACTCAAGTGGCCAGCAGTAGCACTGTGGTTGTCCCTGTCCTCTGACAGAATGGAGGCAACACCACAAGCTGGACAAATGTCAGCAGTGCCATTTGTGGCAAGGACCTGGAGGCTGTTGCCAGAGGCCAGCACTCTACTGGGTCCAACAACATCATGGCAGTACCAGACCAGCCAACCCCGAGAGGTCAGGGGCCTGCAACATCAGCGGTGCCACATGGGCCAGATGGTAAACCTACTGCTCCATAAGAACTGCCCAATGGTGGATCTGTCCATCTGAACCCTCACTAAGAGACAGAGGGGGGCTCTGGGCCTGAGACATCAATCTGGCAGGCCTACAAGTCCCCAGTGTCGGTGACAATGGTGGTAACCTCCAACCCACGTAAGTCTAAATGGCTCACTGCAGACCTCACAGGGGGCAACCTCAGCTAGTGCACTTTCTTCCCCTTCTTACAAGAAGAGAAAGAAGCCAAGGTCAAGTGGTGCCTGGATTCCAACAACGAGCATATGCAGGATCGATATAGTATGGTTACATAAGAACTTACCGTAACAGTAGATCTTCGAGAGGGTCTTGCAGCAGGTCATCAAATGCAGGACTATAACCGCCAGGCACTAGGACCATACAGAAACTTTCTAGCTAGCAATCTACCAGAGGGGGCCACCCACTACCGACATCAGCCACTCCTATAAAGGCAGGAGTCCCCCACGTCCTCATCAGTTCTCCACCGGAGACCAAAAGCAACCTGCCATCAGGGGAACCGAGGAGAAATCCTAGGTATCCCTCGGGAACCAAAAATAAAATGCAGAAGGCTAACCCCTATAGAAGAGGAATGAGATACAAGAAAAAAAGTGGGAAGGGGGAACTCAGGGCCTGCTGCAAGAGACCCTCTCAAAGATCTACTGTTATCGTAAGTTCTTAACTGTACTATCTTACTTCTAGGGATCTCCTGCAGCAGGCCATCACATGTAGGACTGAGTCCCAAGCATTAGTGGAAATTGTTGACAGACAGTCTGGGTTGTAGGTACTGGAACAAAAGGAGTGGCCTATGAAAGAAGGCCCTGAAGAACAGTGAGGTTGAAGTTGGCCCGACACATAGAGGCGATGTCCAGACTGTAATTTTCCCACCTCCCACCTTTTTAGGTCTTCTGACTCCCGCACTCTTGCCATAGCCCATCACCACAGGTCAGGAAGCTTTCTCCTTCCGCTTCCCTAAACTTTAGAATTTGCTTCCTCCTCCGATCCAACTCTCTTCTTCCCCATCATCCCTCTACTTAGCCTCACGCAACTTCTACTCCCCTAACTGCACCTGCTCCTAGCCCCCCTTCACCACCCCGTTGCACCCCACTCTCTCCACATATCCTTCCGTTAGTCCTCAACCCTCTTCTTCCCTCTCCCTAACCCTAAGCACCCTATTTCCATGTCACTCGTCTACTCCTAGCTCCCCCTCCACCCTTACCTATTACCCCTTACACTTTGTATTCCGTCATCAAATCCTTACTCATTCTGCCCATCCTCCTAGCCATCCCTAAACCTTTGCTTCTCCCAAGTCCATGTTCTCATTCCCTCCCAGTACCCTCAAACAGTGCTCCAACCCAGGTTCGGCTGCTGATCCATTTACTTCTCGCCCCTCTCAAATGCATACTCGCTCCTCTATTGCTCATCTTTAAATCACCTAACACTCCTAGTTACCCTGTCAGAACTGAGATCTCTGCCCCCTTCTGCCCCCTCCAGTTCTTCACTCTCCTTTACTTAGTTAGCTACCCCCGTCTCCCCTTCCCCCTAACTCTCCCTCCCCTCTCCTTCTCTCCCCTCCTAATTTTCCTGTCTGGTCCCGCCTCCTGCAGGGTTTCCTAGCATCCTGAAGAGGGTTCTGGTCTTGCAACCTTTCTGTCTCCCTCCCCCACCTCTCTCTCCGGTCTTTCACTAGCACTTACCAAAGCCCGGCTCCCAACTCTAGGCACTTCTCTGATTCTTTGTTTTCTTCATCCCCTGGCCTCCTGGTCTTTAGGCCCTGGTTGCACTATATAAGTTCTCCAACTAATTGCTACTACTACCTTGGCTTCAGGCTCTTGTGTTACAGTGTTGTAGTCAACTACTCTGTTATGTAAAGAATTCATATCGGTATTGTTTGATTTTGCTTTATGTTTGCCTCACCCAACCATTATAACCCCCCAAGGACGCGTCTGAAACCAACTGTTCATCAGCTCATGTTGTCTTTCCTGGTGAAACATTTTGTAAATAAAATAAAATAAAAATAAATAAGGTGTGGACAGAACTCCATGTGGCAGCAGCACAAATGTCAGCAGCTGAAACATTTCTGAAACAAGCTACTGAGGCAGCCATATCCCTGGTGGAATGGCCCTTCACCCCTCCCAAGAGTTCCTTGCCATATTTTTGACAACAAAAGACAATACAGTTGGCTAACCGTTTAGACAGACACTGTTTGGACACCGGTGTGCCCTCTTCCCCAGGGGCAAACGAAACAAATAACTGATTAGACTTCCTAGAGTCTTTAGTCTGGTGTGTTTAATATCTCAGAATGCTATGCACATCCAAGGTATGGAGCAGTGCCTCTCCCTGATTGGAATGCTCCAGAAAATAAACAGGCAGCTGGATGGACTGATTCAAAGTAAACTCAGACACCACCTTAGGAAGAAACTTAAGACTGGTATGCAAAAACACCCTTGTCTTTGTGAAAAATCAAATGAGGTACCTTACACATGAGGGCCTGAAGTTCAGAAATCCTTTGAGCAGAGCTGTGGTGGTTCCAACAGCCCGATGTGTGTTGGTCGATGGCAGGAAATAACTGAGGTGGATGTGGGGGCCACCCACCTTTATAGGATTGGCTGACATTGGGGCAGACATTGGAGTTGGGCGGCCCCCTCTGGTAGACTGCTAGCTAGAAAATGTCCATGTGGTCTTAGTGCCTGGCAGCTATAGTCCTACATGCGATGGCCTGCTGCAAGAGAGCCCTCAAAGTAAGATCTCTTGTTTTTGTAAGTACGAGAGGACAGTCTGTCGTGTGAACTCCTCTCTGAAGGAGAGGGTGGACCGAACACAGCCCACTGTTGGAGTAGCATGCCTCTTCAGGCTCCCTACTGTCTTCCATGGTCGCTGACTGTTCGCATGCAGTAGGGCTGTGAGAGAAAAATGAAAATTATGTACCTACCGTAATTCTTGATCTTCTTGGACGAGTCTCCACCACTCATTCACACTATTGTCACTATTGGGATCTGCCCCGGAGGCACTAGGACCCATTGGGAGCAAACTTTTTGCTGGGGAGTCGACGCCAGAGATGGCGCCAGCCCTATTAAGTGTGGCAATGACTATCTCGGCGTCGACTCCCCAACCACCTCAGTACCTTTTTTACCAAGGAGGTGCAGCGTAACTAACCTAGAAGGGTAGCCTAACCTAAAAACCGGACATAAGATAGTCCGGACGACCCGTGTAAGAAGGGTCAACAAAGAAGTCTTCAAGGCCTAAAGATTTGAGGGAGTGAAGACCAACAAGAGAGGTGAGCTCGGGGGATGGAGGGTGGGCGTGTGAATGAGTGGTGGAGACTCGTCCAAGAAGATCAAGAATTACGGTAGGTACGTAATTTTCATATCTTCCTGGACATAAGTCTCCACCACTCATTCACACTATTGGGAGAGTACCGAGCTAATAATCCCCGAGAGGGCAGCAGGAGAAACCAAGAGCTCACGCTTTAAGACAGAAGTCCATTAAGGATGGCTCTGCCAAAGGAAGAATGTCGTCTGGCATGGACATCGAGTGCATAATGCTTAACGAAAGTATGCACTGAGCTCCAGGTGGCTGCATTGCAGATATCTGCAATGGGCACGTTGCGGATTTCCGCTAGGGATGCCGCTACCGCTCTGGTAGAGTGAGCGTAAACTCTACCCTCCAACTTAACCTGCCATGGAATAGCAGTGATGAAGGCACGCCACTAGCCATGTTGAGATACATCTAATAGCGACAGGTTGACCCAGCCGGGCCTCACTGAAAGAAACGAACAGTTGCTGGGCTTTACGAAAAATCTTGGTTCTATCTAAGTAGAAACGCAAGGCCCTCTTAACATCCAGAGAATGAAGAGAGCGTTCCCCTTCATTTTAGAAGTGCGCAAAATAAGAGGGAAGGACCAAAGGTTGGTTAAGATGAAATTCTGACACAACCTTAGGAAGAAATTTAGGATGAGTACGAAGGACTACTTTGTCCTTATGGAACACAGTATACGGAGGGTCTGTGACCAGGGCATGTATCTCAGAGACCCTACGGGCTGAGGTAATGGCCACTAGGAAGGCAGTCTTCCAGGTGAGAAACTTCAGTTCACAGGTAGCTAGAGGCTCAAAGGGTTTCCAGGTGAGCATGTCTAGCACAAGATTAATGTCCCAGGCTGCAACCGGACGTCTTGTGGGGGGTCTGGTGTGCAGAATGCCCTTAAAAATCTCTTAACCATAGGTAACTGAGCCAGTGAAAGAGAAAAAACTGGCTCATGATACGCTGAAATGGCACTAAGGTGAACCTTAACTGTAGAGTACTGGAGACCTGAATTTGAGAGGTCCAAAAGGTACTCTAAAACTTTATCCGGAGGGCAGGAAAAAGGATTCAAAGAGGACTTTTCACACCAGAGGGAAAAACGCTTCCACTTAGCCGTGTAAGTTTTCCGAGTGGCTGGCTTCCGCGCAGCCAGAAGGATATCCGAAACTCTTCGAGAGACACTGAACCGATTTACTTCTACCTCTTCAGGAGCCAAGCGTGAAGGTGAAGAGATCTCAGATTGGGATGGACCACCGGTCCCTGAGTTAAAAGGTTCATCTGCAGGGGAAGTGGTCTCGAGGAACTGCCAACATACTGTTGAGAAGTGGAAACCACAGTTGTCGAGGCCAAAAGGAGCAATGAGAATCATCTTGTCTCCCTGAGACTCGAACTGAGGAGTACTCTCTCTGAATTAGAGGAAGAGGCGGAAAGGCGTAAAGAAAGCGTTTTGTCCACCGCAGCCTGAACGCATCCTGACAAAAAATGCCAGGCCCTGGATTTCTGGAGCAGAAGAGAGGCAGTTTTTCGTTGAGTGGGGACGCAAAAAGGTCCAGGTCCGGAGTTCCCCACTCTTCGAATAGTGACTGAACTATGGTTGAGTCGAGAGACCACTCATGAGGATCTGTCTCTGTTCTGCTGAGACGGTCTGCCAAGTCGTTCTGTACACCTGGCAGGTAGATTGCTTGAATTAGAGCCTTGTGCTTCAAGCATCATTCCCAGACCCTCATCGCTTCTCTGCATAAGGGGTAAGAATGAGCACTGCCCCTGCTTGTTGATGTAATACATCACTGCTTTGTTGTCCGTTTGGAGGAGAATATTCTTGTGACAGAGAATGTCCCTCAAAGCTCGGACTGCATAAAGGACGGCTCTCATTTCTAGGACATTTATGTGAAGCTGAGACTCGAGTTGAATCCACACACCCTGAGTGTGGAGAGCCTGACAGTGAGCTCCCCACCCCATTAGTGAGGCGTCTGTGGTCATGGAGATCTGATGGTCCAGAGGGGCAAAGGGGTATCCTTGCAGGAGATTGTCCTCTTGAGACCACCAGGTGAGAGACCTCCATAAGGGTTCTGTCACCTTGATGAGATAGGACTGCGGGTGAGTGGTTGGAGACCACTGAGTACTGAGCATCCACTGGGTGGTTCTCATGTGCAGACGGGCCAGAGGTACAGTGAACACTGAGGATGCCATGAGGCCCAGCATCCGTTGCATCGAGAAGCGCTGTAACTGACCTGTTCTCTGCGATGTAATGGGCCATCAGAAGGATATCGTTCCTTCTGTCCTCTGGGAGAAAAGCCTTCGCACAGGATGTGTCTAGAAGGGTCCCTATGAAAAGGAGCCTCTGGGAGGGCTGCAGCTGTGATTTCTTGAGTTTCAGCAGGACTCCCATGGATGTACGGAGGTGAGAGGCCATCTCTACAGTGTCCAGAGTCCCTTGCCTGGAAGGACTTGCCAGAAGCCAACCGTCCAGATAAGGGAACACCTGTATTCCGAGTTTTCTGAGGTGTGCTGCGAGAACTGCACAACACTTTGTAAAAAACTCGCGGCGCCGAGGATAGCCCAAAGGGCAGGACTCTGAACTGATAATGTTGTCCCAGAGCCACAAACCTCAGGAATTTGTGATGGCTCGGGTGAATGGGAATGTGCTGGTAAGCATCCTGCATGTCTAGGGAAGCTAACCAGTCATGCTGTTGAAGCAAGGGTAACAGAGTTCCTAGAGAAATCATTTTGAATTTCTCCTTGGGGAGAAATTTATTTAGCTTTCTGAGATCTAGAATGGGGCGCATTCTCCCAGATTTCTTTGGAACCAGAAAGTAATGAGAGTAGAACCCCGTGTTTCGTTGATGCAGCGGCACAAGTTCTACTGCCCTGTTGTTAAGAAGGCCCTGAATCTCGGCGGTGAGAAGGTCTGACTGAAGGGCAGACAGCCTGGGCTGCCGTTTGGGAGGACAGTCTGGAGGAGTTTCCACAAAATTGAGTGAGTACCCCTCGCGGATTATCCGAAGGACCCATTTGTCTGAGGTTATGGACTTCCATTGGCTGTAGAAGTGCATCAGCTGACCTCCCACCGGAGAGGAAAAGTCCACCTCGGGCAGTTGAGGTGGGACTTCGGCCAGCAATTCATAAAGTAACGCTGGGCGTTTTGGGCCCTTGCGCTTTCTGCTGCGCCTTCTTTTGAGGTTGGGCAGGTTGGTTCTTATGAAAACTATCTCTGCCTTGAAAGGACTGATGGTTATGAAACTGATGTCTACTGGCATGACCTCTAGAGGGGGCAGGAGGGGGTCTAGCCAACTTAATGGCTGACCTAGTCTTTTGTGTAGCTTCTAGAGCTTGCTCGACCTGAGGACCAAAAAGATATGCACCATCAAAGGGCAATGCCATTACCTGCTGTTGCGCATCATTGGTGAAGCCTGAAGTGCGCAGCCAGGAATGGCGGCAGGTGCAAATACCAGCAGCTGCTGAACGGGAAGCGGAGTCTAAAGCGTCCATGGCTGCTTTAACCTGTTGGTTGTTAGATTCAATACCCCTGGTAATGGTTTGGAGAAGCTCTGGTTTTGAATCCGACTCTGGAAGAGCTTCAACCATTTGCTTGAGAGAGTGCCACAGGATATACTCGTACTGAGAAAAATAGCCCTGGTAACTGGCAATACGCATACTTAGGGTAGAAGCAGCAAAGACTCTCTTACCTAAGGTGTCTATCTTACGAGATTCCTTGTTAATAGGTCGAGCTGTAGTGGTCTGAGGAAGGACGACCTTATTATTCTCTGCCAGGACTACAATAGGATCCGCAAAAGCTTGGGATGCCAAAATGGGACGATCCTTGGGGGCTGAATATTTTCTATCAATGGAATTAGCCACCGATGAAGAGAGAGCAGGATTATTCCATACCATTTGAGACAGCGTCTCGAAGGAAGGCTGAATCGGAGGAGTCAAATCCGTAGGGATCTCCGAGGCGTGAAGGTACTGGAGTCTTAGCAATTTCCCAGAATCGAGGTCTGTAGTCTGGAGAGAAAGTGTGGAAATCATATTCTTCAGCAGAGACTTAAATGACAGGTCCTCGACCACAGGCTCTGCAGCAGTAAAAGAGCCTGCTTCGTCCACCTCATCGCCCAGCCGAAGGTCTGGGTCAGGCTCAACGTCATCTCCTGACAGTCCAGGAGGGACTGTATGGACAGGAAAGGGATGAAAGCCAGAAGAAGAAGGAGGAAAAGAGACAAAAGGAAAGTCTCCGAGAGTCCCCGGTGCCAAGGAGGCGCGCGGCGCCGAGAACGACGCCAAGGAACCACGCGGCACCGCAAACGGCGCCGAGAAGCCACACAGCGCCGAGGACTGCGCCGCAGTGCCACACGGCACCAAACGGCCGCAAGCTGGCGCCGCGATGTCACGTGGGTACGCTGCAGGGGACGCCGAGGACGGCGCCAGGAGGGCCGCACGGCCGGGCGCGCCCCAGAGATCGCAAAACAGGTTTTGAAGGAAAAGAGCAGGAGATAAGGGCATCGGTGTGGCCCCCTGCGCCGAAGCCATGTGGGGGACACCTAAGCACGGAGTCGACGGCACCAAAGAAGGTACCGCGCGACCAGGAAAGTCCAACTGCCCTACCTGGTCGCCCAGAGAGCCCGGAGGCCCACGAACGACCGAGCCAGGTAGCCGAACCAACCTCCGAGCCCATTGCTCCATAAGAGCGGCCCACTGATGAAACTGCTCATCTGAAGACCTACCTGCGGGCGGGGTAGGACTCCGATGTCGAAGACGTCGGCTACCAGAAGCTGCTGTTGGCGACTCCGAAGGAGGAGACCGACGACTTAGCCCGATAACGAGCGTCTACGCACAGGCGTATCGAAGCGACCTCGGTGATGCCTCTCTTTTAGACCTGTGGGCCAAGAAGGCGAGGCCAAACGGTGCGAGAATGCGACCGCTTGGCTTTATGTTTCCGCGGGGACCGCCCATCCCCCCGGGCATTGGACTGACCATTGTCAGACCCCCTTTCCGGAGAAGGCGGCGGACCGGACCCAGCCCGACTGGCTGAACAGCTTTCATACGAAGTCTCCCTACCATCACCTGACCTGCTCATGGTCGACTCCGTCAGTGTAGGCTGAGACTTCTTAATCGTTTTTATTAAAAAATAAGAATAACTTAAGTGATACTGTATCGAGATAATACTACAAAATAATAAAAACTGAAAACTATGCTGCTAGTTTGAAAGTTTGACTCCCGACAGGCGAGCAACGTCGTTCACTGAAGCGCACTCGACGGCGGGAAAAAAGGAACTGAGGCGGTTGGGGAGTCGACGCCGAGATAGTCATTGCCGCGCGAGCTAGGGCTTGCGGCGCCGTTCCTCACGGCACCATCTCTGGCGTCGACTCCCCAGCAAAAAGTTTGCTCCCGATGGGTCCTAGTGCCTCCGGCGCAGATCCCAATAGTGACAATAGTGTGAATGAGTGGTGGAGACTTATGTCCAGGAAGATCTAATAATTTTTGTGAAAATAATCTTACCTGACACAAAAAATAACAAACTCTAAAGTTAAACACTAAAGCTGAAGAACTGAACACTGTTGTAAAGTTCTGACTCCCGGCAGGCGAGCCACATCATCACTGATGCATAGTCAATGGCAGGAATAAGGAACTGAGGCAGCTGGGGGCTGGTGCCACTGTATACCAGTGGATGCATGCATTGTCACACCATGGCACGCTTGCGGTGTCTACCGCCGCACCAGCCCTCTGAAAAATTCTGGATCCTATGGGTCCTAGTGCCTCCAACTGTGACTCAGTAGTGGGAATCAATGGTGAAGATCGATTCTTGGAAGATCAGCTCAATCACTGTGTAGTCCTGTAATAATGTATGTGAACCTGAGATTCCCTGTTCCTACAGCCCCTCCAACAGGCATCAGTGTCTGTCATTCTGAAGTGTTTGGATTCATCTGGTGTGATGAAATGCCTAGCCACCATCTTCTTTCGAAATTCTCATCAGCTGCCTGATGCTGCTGTTCTAAGTATATTAATCCAGCTTGCTCCACTGAACTGACTGATGTGATTCCCACTTCTCTTTCCCATGTTCCTAGAGTTTGTAAAAACATATTCTCCCTTACCTGAGGATAAAAGCAAATATTCAAAACTTGTTTTTTAGCCCCCTTCCTGTTTACACAGGCTTCCATATATTTGAATGGATCGTGTTCGCACCATGGAAGGGCTTCATTTTTTCCATGATTTACTTTATACTCCTCTGGCAGGCTGGGTGGGTGGTTATAGCAGCCTGCCCCTTTCGGCACTGTAGCCATCCTGAGTCTTCTGGCCCTCAGTCCTCTGACCCTCAGGTGAGCCGTCAGTGCCAGCTGGATGGGGGGATTCATTAAGCAAGAAAAAACTCCACCCAGCTCAATGGCTCCACAAAAAGCAGTCCCAGTCCAAACGTTAGGACACAATAAAAAGGGCTTTATTTAATACAAATGCCCTAATGTTAAATACAAAGCACATAAAACAAACAGAGTAGCACCCCCTAAACAAACTTGATTAACATCAACGTTTCACGCCTCCCTGGTGCTTTTTCAAGACCATTAAGCCCCAACCCACAGTTTGTTTTCCCACCAAGTTTTCTCCCCCCTTTTTCCCTGGAGCCCCAGATAAGGCTGAGCATGCGCGTGGAGGTCCACACACTATCTGGCCAGAGATGACTCTCCTCCTTCCACCCCTGGCCTAGTGCCTGACCCTCATCCATCGCCTGCACCACCACCACCACCACACCTCCACACGGTGGCGGTCAAAGGCTGGGAGAGCCAACCTCCCCAGTCTAGGAGAGAAGAGCTTCCTGGTGGCTGCTCGATCCTCACCCAGCCCTCCCCCTCGGACAACCCCCAGTAACCCACGCTCAACATCAAACACAGGTTACTGGTGTGGCAGGAGGTAAGGCACAATGCCTCAGCCCTCCATGCCACTGGGCTGACTATAGAAGGGCTTCTTTATTGCCACTAAACAATGAGCAGACAGCAGCCATCCTGAATGACTACTTCTGCTTAGTGTTCAATAGGAAGCACAGCAGGCCTATGCCACAGAGCAGCATAAAGACTGCTGAAAGGGGGACCCCGGAAATGAGGCAGCAGATATTTACTAGTGAAAGGGTCAGAAAAACACTGGCACTCCTAAAGATAGATAAAGCAGTGGGGCCAGACTGGATGCATCTGAAGATGCTCAGGGAACTGGCACTGGAATGGGCTGAACACATGAAATGGCTATTCACTGATTGAAATTATCTGTGCAGCAGGTGGCACGTTAGAGAAGCTGCCTTGGTGGTACAGCTGGTAGTGTAACCGTAATGGTATTCGGGGCAGCCAAGGTTCAAGTCACAGCTAAGGCACATATTTCTTTCTCTCTTCTGTCTGCATACATACCAGGGCATCCCACTTTATTCTGGGATTTTTAGCATTCCATATAAACACGTTAACTGTGACACTGAGCTTCTGTCAGTCAAAATGGGGAACTGGAATTGGTAATGTTTGGTAAAAGAGGAAATATCAAGGGAAGATAGGCTTTTTAATTACATACATTGTATTTGAAAATTACAAGGGCAGCACACTCCACCTATTAAAGTCAGCAAAAATGTATTTGAATGTGGTTTACATCCAATCTGGACAGAAGTGAGAAAAATTACTCAAAGAGTGTGACTGCTATGAATGAATTCTCCCACCGAATATGCTGGTGTGAAGAAACTGTGCAGAACAGCTTGTACAGTACCTTAGCCTTCTCAGCACTGAGAGGTACCTGGACTGACAGTGTGCAAGATGGAAACGTAGTGCTTGAATCAGCAGATAATAAGAGTACAGTACCCTTGCAAGATTAAATCTAAGGGGATTAGGAAAGGGATCCTGGACTCGTTTCAGCTCTGCATTATGCATGATCTCAGTTGATAAAAAATATATTTCTACAGTACTTTGATTCAACTGGGATTTTGACACCTTGGAAAACACTAGCTAGGGCATCTTTAGTGTGCTGTCAGAGCAAAAAGCAGGTGCTGCACACTCAGAGCCAGTATTCCGCTGAAAGCAATGTTTTGATTTCCTGCAAAAAAATTCTAAGTTGGCATCAACAGAACTCAGATGCACACAATTCCATTTACATTTTTTTACGCTACAGATATCTGCATGAAAAAAGGCTCTTTGCCCATTAGATTTTCATTCACAAGGGCGCGGTGTGCAGATATATGGAATCCAACTAAACAGGAGAGAGAAAGAAATTAGTACTTTGGCTGGGATTTGAACCCAGGCCTTCTGGAATACCATTTGCCCATTAGAACTTACATGCTTCGGCAGCTTCTGCTGCCCAAAAGTCACAGTTCTCTACTTACTACATTAATATTATTTCCATGGAACAGGTTATGATGTCACTGCAGAGGATTATAACTAGGGACAAGAAAAACTGCAGGGCCAGGTGATGTCTTAGGGGAAAAGAGCCTTTTTTTTTTTTTTTTTAAACAAAATAATGGAATATCTCGAAATTCAGATTTGTTTGGAATGTAATGAGATTTGAGTGCCACTGAAGCCATCAGTCAGGGTTTTGCAGAAGACTGGAAAATCACTTTAACACTGACTCCGACTGAACTACTTACAGGGTGCATAAAACATGACAAGAGCATGCTTCTTTTTCTTCAGCGACTCTCTGAAGTCTTCTGCCATGAGGTGAATAACACTGGTCTGTTTCTCCTCCCATGACTGTTCAGGGGGAGGTGGAGCTTTCGGACTGAAAAACCAGAGAGACAAAGGGCATGTTGAATTCCAAAGGATCTTTTTTTTTTTTTTTGCTTTGGATCCCTTTTTAGGGCTGTGGGCAGAGCCTATAGCCCTAATGGGATCGGACTGTAGCTCTAAAAACAGCTGATCGTGGAACTCCCTTGTTGGACATTTGGAAGTATTCCTCCACAGCTGCAAAATAGTGCACTCCCCCTCTGATTTTTGCTATTTGTTGCTCTATGTTAAAGGCATCTGGGGGGAGGGGGGTGTTACTGTATTGTACCTCCAAACTTCTTAGGATATTGACCAAAAAAACTTTTGAAACTGCTGTTTCTAGCCCCTCAATTGAACCTTTGCAGGGCTGCAGATTGAGCATCTGTCCAACTCAGTCTATTAGATTTATTCTATTTCTTTCAGCAACCTAGGTGTTAACTCATTATCTGTAGTACTGGAATTTACCGAAGCTCTGAAAGTCGGGCAGACTACAGCATCAGATTACAGACAGTCCAGCTGCAGCTTTGTTAGCTGTCTCACCCCTTACTGACAAACTTAAGTTTTTTGGGATTCGAGACCATTTTCTTCTGTTTTTTTTTTAAATAATATATTTGCTATCCAGTGCTAGTGAAAGGTGGGGACTTGCAACACCTCTGTTTATCCACAGAACAAAGTTCACTGCTTACTTTTCTTCTCAATGCTCATACAAGGTACAGCTGATATAACACTAGATGGTAAACAAACTCTGTTTATCCACAGGGACAGGTACTGTGCAGCCCTCTCACAACACACACACACACACACCCCCAATGTGATGAATTTAAAGCTGATAAAAATAGATAAAGCCCTCAGTTTATCCACAGCTACAGCACCATGTGGGGCGGGCTCAGTGCAAACTTATCCACACTGTGATGGATTTAGTGTTGGTAAGATGTAAAGGACTGACACCACTTGGGCTTTAAACCCTTGGATAATCCACAGAGACAGCTACAGTGTGGGGGCAGGGTAAGTGTTTGGTTTCCACACTGTCTGCATTTAGTCCTGATGAATGGTGAGAGACTGCCAGAACTGGGGTCTATAGCATTTTGTTTATCTACAGTGACAGGTTGCACGCACGCATGCACACACACACACACACAGCAGAATACACTCTGACTAAATAAGTTCAAGAGGACTGAATGAGCAGCACGACAGTTTTTGATGATTGTGACTGAACAGCACTATACAGTGCCAAAAAGAAAATAATGAATTGCTATCTGAAATGTTTATCCAAAATAATATCTGAGCGAAAGTATGGAAACATTTTTTTTTAATAATCACCCTACAATGGGCCAAGGGTAACAAGGGTATTTGACCATTGCTTCTTAATAGTCATGTAATATTACTTCAATATGTAGTGAGCATTTTAAATATTTAACTTGTAAACACTGTTTATACTTGTGGTTATGACCATGTCATGTACAACAGCAAAAAGAACAGGTTACTCACCTGTAACAGTAGTTCTAGGAGTGGTATATGTTGTTCATCCACATTGTTTGGCATGTCCCCTTCCACTTTAAATCTTGCCGGAAGTCTTCAAGCTGGCTCCTCCCACCCACCCGGGTGGTATATACCTCGGATCCACCCCATGACGCCAGATCTTAGCCCGCTGGAAGCAAGGTTGTGCGCCCAAAGCCGGGGAGGTGGGTGGGTGCGTGTGGATGAACACCATACACCACTCCTAGAAAGTACAGTTACGTAAGAACTTACCGTAACAGTAGATCTTCGAGAGAGGCTCTTGCAGTAGGTAATTACATATAGGACTGATGTCGGCAGGCGGCAGGACCCCACTGAAAAATTTCTAGCTAGCAGTCCCTGGCGAGGGACCGCCCCCGCGTCAGGGGATGTCGGTATAAAGGGGCGGTCCCTGACGCCCGCCTTCCAGTTCTTTCCTGCCACAGGCCAAAAGAGGCCGGACGAGAGAGGAGCGGATATTTCCCTCAATGGGAAAGGAGCTGAAAAAGCTTAGGGGGATGGAGGGTGGGAAGGTATAACCTACTGCAAGAGCCTCTCTCGAAGATCTACTGTTACGGTAAGTTCTTACGTAACTGTACTATCTTACTTCGAGAGGGCTCTTGCAGTAGGTAATTACATATAGGACTGAGTCCCAAGCAGTCTGGAACAAGGAGAAGCACACGGGAGGAGGAATTCTACTCCAAATAGAACCTCTAGCTGTGCAAGTCTTAAGATAGGAGGCCTTGCAGAACAGCCATCCCGAAGCCTGCTCTACGGCGAGAGGCAATATCCAAACTGTAATGTTTTGTAAAGGTATGGACGGAGGTCCAGGTAGCGGCAGCACAGATGTCTGCTGCTGACACATTCTTGAAACAAGCCACTGAGGCAGCGACTCTCCTGGTGGAGTGGCCTCTTACTTGACCCGGCAGGGTCTTGTTGTACTTAACATAACAGAAAGTGATGCAATGAGCCAACCATTTGGCTAGGCATTGCTTAGATACAGCATTGCCCTCTCTTCTGGGTGCAAAAGAGACAAACAATTGATCGGTCTTCCTGATATCTTTTGTCCTGTTAGTGTAGTATCTCAGAATCCGGTGAACGTCCACCGTATGGAGTAATTACTCCCCTTGATTGGAGTACTGCGTAAAGAAGGTGGGTAACTCTGTGGACTGGTTCAGAGTAGACTCTGCTACTACCTTAGGGAGAAACTTAGGGTTAGTGCTCAGAGCCACACGTTCCTTATGAAAAATCAAGTATGGAAGTTTACATATCAGGGCCTGGAGCTCGGAAATTCTCCAAGCGGAAGTAATGGCCACCAGGAAGAGAGTCTTCCATGAAAGGAACTTCAAGTCTGCGGAAGCTGCCGGTTCAAAAGGAGGCAGAGTAAGTTTCTTGAGAACAAAGTTCAAATCCCAAGGGGAGGCAGGAGTACATATAGGAGGTCTCAGATGGAGGACCCCTCAAAGGAAAATCTTAGAGACCTCCAGTTGAGCAAATGTCTTGTCTACAAAGGGAACATGATAGGCCAAGATGACCGCCATGTGGACTTTCAGAGAAGAATGACCAAGACCCAGGTCAAAAAGATGGCGTAGGTACTCCAGCAGAAGCCCAGCCGAACAGGAAAAGGGTTCCACGTCCTTAGAAGCAGCCCAGATAGTGAATCTTTTCCACTACATGGCGTAAGTAGATCTAGTAGAGGGTTTTCTAGCCTCCACCAAAATCTCCGCCACTTGGGGAGAAACCCCAAAGCGAGATTCAACTAAGTCTGCAGGAGCCATGCATGCAGCTGAAGTGACTTGAGACCTGGATGGACCAGAGTCCCCTGATTCTGGGTCAGCAAACCTCGTGATACAGGAAGAGGATGATCCTCCGAGTATTGTTGTAGAAGAGAGAACCAAACTTGCCTGGGCCAGAAAGGAGCAATCAGAATCATTCGTGCTCCTTCTGAAACTAGTTTCTGTAAGACTCGTGGGATAAGAGGTACAGTACTGGGGAAAAGGCATAGACGAATCTGTCCTTCCAGTCTAGAGACAGAGCACCTCTCCAGAAAACGCCTCGCTCTGGAACGAGCGAGCAGAAGTTGGGAAGCTTTGCGTTTAGAGGAGAAGTGAACAGGTCGACCTGTGGTGTTCCCCAGTGTCGGAAGATACCTTCTAGGACCCCCGGTCCAGTTCCCACTCGTGAGCCAGGGCGGACGAGCGGCTTAGCTTGTCTGCCAAGGTGTTGTCGATTCCTGAAATATGAATTGCCGTGAGGTGAAGGTCATGTTGTGTTACCCAATCCCAAACCCTCATTGCTTCCCTGCAAAGAGGGTAGGACCGAGTCCCCCCCGTTTGTTGATGTACCAAACCACGCACATATTGTCTGTCTGGACGGCTAGGTGGCCGGGAAGAATGTAGAGGTGAAGGGCTTGGAGAGTGTACAACACTGCCCGAAGCTCGAGCACACTGATGTGGAGTGTCCGTTCGAGCTTGGACCAACAGCCCTGGGTCCGATGGGGATCGAGATGGGCTCCCCAGCCTTCGCCCGAAGCGTCTGTGGTTAGAGTCTGGGAGGGGGGGAGGAAGACAGAAAGGAACTCCCCGAAGCAGGTTCTCTTGGACCATCCACCATTGCAAGTCTCGAAGCATCGGCGAGGAGACTAGAACTGGGTGATCTAAGTCGTCCACTAGCTGATCCCATTGGGAGCAGAGTGTCCACTGAGAAACTCTCATGTGGAGCCAAGCGCGAGGGACTGTTGGGATAGCAGCCACCATGAGCCTGAGAAGGCGACAGACTGATCTTGCACAGACCCGCCTGCGGCCGGACAACAGACTTATCGGAGTCTGCAGGGTGGACGCCCGGTCCGGTGGCAGGAAGGCCCTGCCAATGGTCGTGTCTAGAATCGCCCCTATAAACTGTAGTCTCTGGGATGGGATCAAGCGAGACTTGGAATGGTTGATGGTAATACCCAGGCAGGCAAAAACCTGCTGGGTAAGAGAGACAGTACATGGTTGTGGTATTGTCCGTCTGGACTTGAACCACTTGACCCTGAAGCTGAGGAGTGAAAGTGACAATGCCAGTCTGATTGCTCTGAGCTCCAACAGGTTGATGTGGCATTGGGACTCCTCAGGGGTCCAGAACCCGTGGGACTTGTTGTCGCCCATGTGTTCTCCCCAGCCAATGAGAGAGGCATCGGTCATAAAGACGAGCGTGGGCTCGGAGCGGACAAACAGGATCCCTTCCTGCAACCAGTCTGGGGCAGTCCACCATTGAAGAGCACCCCATATCTTCTTGGTTACAGTGATCAGCTGGTCGAAATGACCATATCGCTGAGTCCACTGGGTGGCCAGTTCCCATTGAAAGGGCGCATGTACCACAGGGCCCAACAGACCACTGAGGTGCATGCCGCCATGTACCCAGAAGGCGCAGAAAGTCCTGGGCAGGGCGCAAATACCCAACCAGAAATGATCAGGCAAAGAAGGAGAGAACCTCCGCCCTGTCCGCCAGAAGCAGAGCTCTGCCCGGATGAAGCCCATCACCTGAGAAGGCATGAGTTCCGACTTGGCCTCGCTGATCAGGAGGCCGAGTTGGGAGCAGGTTTTGAGGGCCATATCCCTGGATCTCTCCACCTCCTGTTGGGTGGAACCTGCCAAGAGCCAATCGTCGAGATAAGGGTAGATTCTGACTCCTCGAGGCCGAACGTGGGCCGCCACCACTGCAACTGCTGATGGGACGGATGGATTGGGACATGAAAGAATCTGTCCTCTAGATCCAGTGAACAAAACCACACGTTTTGGTCTGGGGATGGTATGATCTGGTTCAGAGTGACCATCCAAAAGGTGCAGGACCGGAGATATTGATTCAGGTTGTGGAGATCTAGGATGGGGCGCCAACCCCCCGTCCGCTTGGGCACCAGTAAGTACCTGGAGACAAACCCTGGGTCTGACGGAAGATCCAGCACTGGAGCTACTGCCTCCTTGCAGAGGAGCAGAGCTATGTCATCTCGAAGAGCTGACTGGGTGCATGCGGAAATCCATTCCTCCCGAGAGGTGCGGGCTGGGCTAGGAGGGTACTGCTTGAATTCTAGAGGCAGTCCCTGACTGACCACTTCGAGAATCCACCTATCCGAAGTGATAGTGGACCAGGCGGAAAGGAAGTGGCGGAGCCGACCCCCCATGGGGGGACCCAGAGCTGGCATGATGGGTGTAGGGGTGGCCACCCCCAACCTGTCACTGAGCAGGCTTAGAAGAGGAGGAGGAGGAGGAGGAGGAGGCTCCAGGACCTGAGCCTCGGCCTCCTTTATGGGGCTGCTGAGGACCTTGCTTGGGCTGAGGGCGCCAAGCTTGAGCCTGCTGCTGCTGTTGATGTTGCTGTCCCCCTTGACAGGAGGGCTGCTGGACCACAGGCAGAAGTAGCATCCAAGGTGGCACTGGACTTCCCTATACGCGGAAGGTGACCGGTCACTCCTGGACTGAACAAGTCAGTACCCAGGAAGGGCACGTCAGCAAGCTTACAGTATCCACCGGTAAGGAGGACAGCCTCAGCCAAGCCCTGAGGCGAGAGGCCACTGCGGCTGCCAATGAGCGGGCACAAGAATCCCAGATATCCAAAGCCATCTGGAGCTGCTGTTTAGCAACAGCACGGCCCTAGTCACGGACCTGCTTGACCGTGGTCTGCATGTCCGGTGGGAGATGAGTTGAGGACCTCGTCTAATGACCCAAGAAGGGCATGAGAGAAGTGTGCCACAATAACAGCCAAGCTGGCCTGACAGAGGCCCAGAGAAGAGGCCACAGAGACCTTACAGGTAGTGTGGTCCATATTCTTGGACTCATTGTCTGGGGGTCAGTCAGTGTCGGCAGAGCTACCAGTATGCTGGGGGTTGGTCAGTGTCGGCTGAATTACCAGTACGCCTGAACATAGAGGCGGTTACCAGGCTCTCGGACGAAGGGTGCTCTGTGAACCCCGCAATGGACACCATGGGCACCACATACTTGCAGGCCATGTGAGCCGATGGTGCTGGGCAGCAGGCAGGATGCTGCCAAAGTTCAAGAGCCGGGCCAACAATGGCCTCGGCCACTGGAAAGGCCTCCATCGGGGTATCCCCTCTCTTAAGAATGTTGGTAAGAGAGTAGTACTCACCTTTTTCTGGATAGGCTCAAGGGGCATTCCGGTGGAATCTGAGATGAGGTAGAGAATGCCCTGGAAAGAGGAAGGGCCTTACTCCATCCCTGCGCCAACCAATGACTCATCATCCCCGGGATGTGAGTGCAAGCCGGTGACGTCAGAGTCCGAAGAGTCGTGACACAGTGGTCTACCACCTAAGTCACCCTCGATCTGCTGAGGGTGGTCCAGGATGACAGTTACCAACAGACGTCGGGAAAGCCCGGTGTCTTGTCGGTCCTCTTTTCAAAGGTGCCCCTCCCTCAGACTGTTTAGGTGGTGGTTCCACCCGAATTGGTGGAGAGACTGGAATAGGCCTAACCGGGAGACAGCCCGGCCCCACGGGGGGAGGAACATAGAAACATAGAATTTGACAGCAGATAAGGACCGCTTGGCCCACCCAGTCTGCCCAGTTCCAGAGGGGTCGCTTAGGCCCAGGAGGCAAGAGCCAAATGATGGCCGGGGTAGGCGGCGGAGCTGGCTTCCGCACGGTCAAGATCAGCTGCTGCCACATAAGGTCTTCATACAGCTGACGGAGTTTCTGCTGGAGCCTCTCCTCATCCGAGGAGGATGAGGACCTGTGGCGTCACCTCTTTTTTGAGTGCTTATGGCTCTTCCTCGGTCGATCGTCCGAGGTGGTCCTGGACCGAGACAGAGATTGGGGAGCCGACATGGCTGATCGGGAGACACCGGGATTGGCGAGACCCAGGGTTCCGGGACCGGTTCCTTGATGGAGATACCAGCAGGCTGGGTCTCCTCATCCGGAAAGACCAGGACCAGAGTCCATTCCAATGAGTCGTCGGGCACAGCTGATGACAAGGGGTCGATGGGGTTGAGATAATTTCGACCTCGTCGGCCACTTTCTCAGTCCCTTGGCCAGATGGAAGGTCCGAAAAGCCAGCAGCCAAGGATGCAATCTCGACCAAGATCGAGACAGCGTGCTCTTGGGACTCTGACCTCTCCCAGTCCCAAGAGCATCTCCGTCGAGACGAAGACACCGTAGGGGGAGTGCGAGCCCGAGGGCGCCTTACTCTGAATGGGGAGAGCCTGGCACATCTCCCTGAAGGAGCCCGTAAAGGTAGAGCCTAGGTTCAGTGGGACAAAGAAGCTTCGATTAGCTCCTCTTTTCCTCCTCAAATACCTTCATCTGTTCCAGCTGTTTGGCGGAGCCTGCGGCCGTGGAAACCGCCCAGCTAGCCTCCTTCGATTTCACTGGTGGGTTTCTTTTTTCCGGTCTCCCCAGCTTCAAGCGTGCCATGCGGTCGTCCAGGATGTTGGGATGGAAGGCCAACAAAAACTGCATGACGAGGTGTCCTATCCCGACACCTAGGCAGATGCTTGCCCTTGAGTGGGGATTGTGCATAACATCTTCTGGCGCAGAGGGCCGCGAAATCCGGAAGATTTTTCCTCCATAGTGATGCAATGAAAGCACGCGATCGCTAAACTCGAATGAGTTTGATTTGGTAAACGACAATTTGAAAGCCAGGGCCTACTTAAATGTGGAGATCATGAGGGAACCTGCATCTTCCAGTGGAAAGGAAGATCTGGCATCATGGGGTGCAGCCAAGGTATATACCACCCAGGTGGGTGGGAGGAGCCAGCTTGAAGACTTCCGGCACGATTTAAAGTGAATAGGGACATGCCAAATAGCGTGGATGAACAACATATCCACACTCCTAAAATAATCTCTTTCAAAATAAAAGCTCAAAAAGGGAATGTCTTTGTATTGGAGATACAGATATTGTAAATTTATAGTTTGCCAGTGATGTTGGTAAAAATCTGGGAATGTCACACTTCTTGAAGCTTTGCAAAGTTCTCCAACCTAATATCAAGTCCTCAACCAATTTCTGAATATTAAAAAAATAGCGCGTTCACTCTGCGAAATCACCTTTCGGGACAAGCGAACAAAATGACATGAACTCTTCATGAGGAGGGGTCCCAAAAAGGTCATGTTGAAAATTTGGTGCAATACCGCCGAAAAATGGCCAAGTTACACCCAGACGTTGCATAATTTCTACATACATTTGTAAGTTTGGTCATTTGGTAGCTCTTCACAGCCCTATTGGCTCTGGCTAGAGTTTGTTTCTTGGGGAGGAGGTTGGACTCAACAGGACTTTATTTCAATCCAGGGACAACCCTTCTGCAAGCCACAAATTCAAAAGATGCTACATTAAATAAAATAATTATTAAAAAGGCCAACAAAGAAAAAAAGCAAATAACGCTTAGGGGTTGAATAATGTTTCCACCATAGTGAAGTAATCTCATTGTACATGCGTCTTTTATGCTCCTTCAAAAAAAATGAAAATTAGGTACTCACCGTAATTCTTGGTCTTCCAGAATATCTACACTGTTCACTTACACATATGGATCTGTGCCGGAGGCAGCAGGACCCCGTGGGAGTAAAGTCTTCTGCAGCCTTCCACTGTTGCAGCAGGGGATACCATATCTGCCAAGGCCATAAAGGAGCAATGAGTACTAGAGTTGCCCCCTCCATCTTCAGCTTGATTAGTAATCTCTGAATTAGTGAGAAAGAAGGGAAGGCATATAGAAACCTCCCTTTCCAAGACAGGAACGTGCCTCATCAGGTAACTCCAGGTCCTGGAGGGAATGAGCAAAAACGCGGCAGTTTTACGTTGTGTGAGTCATCGACCACTGAAGTCGGCAGTTCCCACTCTTGCATCCTGGACTGTGGCTGGCTTAGTTCATCAGCCAAGATGTTTTGGGCACCTGGAACATGAACTGATGATAGTTCTAGACTGTGTTCCTGTTTCCAACACCAAGCTCTTAGTACTGCTTCCCTGCACAGTGGGGAAGAATGAATCCCACCTTGCTTGTTGATGTAATGCATCACACTTACACTGTCCAGTTGTATTAACAGAGGATCTGGGGACAAGTGGTTCTGGAAGGCCTGGAGTCCATATAGGGCTGCACTCATCTTCAGAACATTTATGTGCGAAGTGTGCTCTACTTAGTTCCATGTCCCTTGTGTCTGAAGAGGTCTCATGTGGGCTCTCCATCCTGATCCTGAAGCATCTGTGGTGAGAATCTGATGTGGGGAAGGAATCAAAAAAGGGACGCCTTTGAGTAGGTTGCTGCATTTCATCTACCAGTTGAACACTTTTGTGCATGTGGGATGTAACTAGAACCATCTGTTCTAGATCGTCTGTCAGCTGGTCCCACTGAAATCTCAGGGTCCACTGTGGGTTCTGCATGTGCAGTCTGCCAAGTGATACAGTAAACAAAAATTATGTACAGTGGTGTGAAAAAGTATTTGCCCCCTTCCTGATTTTCTCTATTATTGCATATTTGTCACACTGGATGTTTTCAGGTCTTTAGAGAAAATGTAATATTAGATAAAGGGAACCTGAGTGAACAAATAACAGTTGTTTTTTTTTTAATTTCACTTATTTAATGAAAAAAAGTTAACCAACACCAACTGGTACTGTGTGAAAAAGTAATTGCCCCTTACACTTAATAACTGGTTATGCCACATTTAGCTGCAATGACTGCAACCAAACACTTCCTATAATTCAATATCAGTCTTTCACATCTGTGTAGGAATTTTAACCACTCTTCCTTGCAGAACTGCTTTAATTCAGTAACATTTGGTAGGTTTTCGAGCATGAACTGCTCGTTTCAGAATCCTACCACAGCATCTCTATTGGGTTTAAGTCTGGACATTGACTAGGCCACTCCAAAACTTTAATTTTACTTCTTTTTAGCCATTCTGATGTGGACTTGCTTTTGTGTTTTGGATCATTGTCTTGCTGCATGACCCAACTACGCTTCAGCTTCAGCTGACGGAAGGATGACTGGACATTCTCCTTAAGAATTTTCTGGTACAGAGCAGAATTCATGGTTCCTTTAATTATGGCAAGTCATCCAGGTCCTTAGGCAGCAAAGCATCCCCACACCATCACACTACCACCACCATGTTTGACTGTTGGTATGGTGTTCTTACTGTGGAATGCTGTGTTTGCTTTACGTGAGACATTATGGGATCCATGTTGTCCAAAAGTTTCACTTTGGACTCATCTGTCCATAGAACATTTTCCAAAAGGCTTGTGGATCATCCAGGTGCTTCTTGGCAAATAAGAGATGAGCATTTATGTTCTTCTTGGTTAGCGTGGTTTCATCTTACTACTCTCACATGAAGCCCATTTTGCCCAGTCTCTTTCTGATTGTGGAGTCATGAACACTGACCTTAGCTGAGGCAAGAGAAGCCTGCAGTTCTTTGGATGTTGTTTTAGGATCCTTTGAGACTTCTTGGATGATTTTACACTGCCCTTGAGAGTAATTTTGCAGCCGCCCACTCCTGGGAAGGTTCACTACTGTTCCAAGTGTTCTCCATTTGGAGATTATGGCTCTCACTGTGGTTCAATGGAGTCCCAGAGCCTTAGAAATAGCTTTGTAGCCCTTTCCAGACTGATGAGGGCAACAAATTTTTCTGATCTTTTCAGGAACTTCCTTTGATCATGGCATAATGTGCTTGTTGAATCTTTGTGCTGGCAACGTGACTCTGATGGTAAGGGCCAAAATAAGTGAGGTTTATATTGAGCAGGGCTGGCTGTAATCAAGCCTGGCTGTGTTCAATCAGCTGACTCTAATTATCCCTTTAATTGGGTTGATTTAACTAGGGGCAATTCTTTTCACACAGTGCCAGTTGGTGTTGGTTAACTTTTTTCATTAAATAAATGAAATAAGTGAAAAAAAAAAGTGTTATTTGTTCACTCAGGTTCCCTTTATCTAATATTATATTTTGTCTAAAGACCTGAAAACATCCAGTGTGACAAATATGCAATAATAGAGAAAATCAGGAAGGGGGCAAATACTTTTTCACGCCACTGTACTTATTGTAATTCTTGATCTTCCAGAATATCTTCACCCTTCATTACTGCATGGGTCTGTACCAGAGGCATTGGACTCCGCAGGAGCTTTACATGGTTAGAGCTAGGGGGCCGATGTCGGTGATGGCGCTGCCCATGAGGTTGATGCATGATGTGGTGCTTGTGGACTGGCCAGTAACAGACACTGGCCCCTGCTTCTCTCAGTTCTGTTTGCCAGGAGAGGAAACAATAGTAGAGAGGAGATAAATTTCCATAAGGGAAGGAGTAGCAGGGATCAACATGTTCTCAGCAGCAGATACGCTACCAACAAAAGGTGCCTCAGGAGATCAGCTTTAACATTTTAGAACTGGGGGACAGACGTTGGGGATGGCACTGTCCATGAGATGGATGCATGGTGTGGCACTCACAGGCTGGCCAGTAACCAATGCCAGACCCCCTGCTCTCCTCAGTTCTGTTCACCAGGAGAGGAAACAAATGGTAAGAAAAAAGAAAGGATGGAGCAAGGTTGCCCAAGGAACAGAAAAAGGATATAGGATATAAGAACAAAGCAATAAAACCCGACTACCAGAGGACAGAAAGAAGAGGTTGGGAGAGAGGACTTCGGTAGTGGGCTTAAAAGATGATTAGGACAACTGGGCAGGAGAGAGAGAGAGAGAGAGAGAATATGGGGGGACCCCAAACTCCCAGTAGGAGGACAGTACTTTCAGAAGCGTTGGCTTGCTTGCAATTGCAGGGAAATTCAGCTATGCTGCCTTGCAGATTATGTGACCTCAAGCAAAGTCAAAGGTCCCAGAAATCCCATATGACCAAGCAAAAGTATGGGATGAAATCCCGAGGAAGGTGCCACCTCTTTGAAAGACACAGGAATGGTGGTAGAGCTATAAGCCCCAAAACTGAGTTACCAGCAAGGTTCTTCACCTGGAGACCGATGAACTGCAGAAGCATCGGGGCTCAGAGAACCCATATAACCAATGCAAAAAATATGTGACGCAATTTGTAGAAAAAGTCCTGGTTCCATGAAGCATGGTAAACAGAAGATCAGGACTCAATAAATGCGCTACTAAACAAGGTCCTCAAACCGAGAAGACACCACCTAGGAGTTCAAAAAGTAACGGAGTAACCCTGAGAAGGGGAAAAACAAATCGGGATGAGGGGGCCCCCCTAGAAAGGACAGATAACATCTGAGAGAATCGAAGATATCCTATGATTCTCTGACCACATCTTTCTCTTTTCTTACTAAATGACTCCCTAGAAAGAGGGAAGTAAGAGAAAGAAAAATGTAGCTGACTGGCTGGAAAAAGCACAGGAGGAGTACTGCAAGAGAAAAAGGAGAGCCGCTGCAGGTGAAGGAGTTTGGGCTGGAACTCGAGATATGTCTCCTGGACCCCTTCTACACCTACTCTCGCCTGCATGCCTTTCCCACTTAAAAGTGGAATGGAAAATGGGGAACTTCAACAGTAAATAGCTACAGACTCCCCCATGGGGGGGGGGGGTCAAAAACAGTCTGTGGTGGTGTTTTTTTTTTTCCTCAAACTTGTGTTTGATTTTTTTTTGTTTACAAAAAAAAAAAAAAAAGGAGAAGGGACCGGAGAAAATAGGGTAATAAGAAAAAAACACTTTTTTTCTTTTTTTAAAGATTTTCTATTGAGGGCCACAGAAGAGGTAACGGAGTCCTCCATTGTGTTTTGCCCCGTGCCTCCCTCTTTTTTTTTTTTTTTGTTGAAAAAGTGAAACGCCTAGCAAGGGAGGCAGAAGAGAAAAAGGAGGAAAGGAGACTACCCAGAAGCCTGGCATTTGAGGGGGAAGGTGGGCGGGTTGCACTGATGAATGAAGATATTCTGGAAAATCAAGAATTATGGTGAGTACGTCATTTTCATTATCTTCCAAGAATCAATCTTCACCATTCATTACTGGTAAGTCTGAGTGCGAAGCTTACCACCAAAGGCGGTGTTGGCCAACCTTGAGGAAAATGGTTGTTCCCTCAACCTCCTGTGGGGGAAAAACATGGAGAGGTGGGGGCTCCTTACAGGCCTGGTAAGGTCCTTGGCTGGTATGGGGCAGGCAGATGCTCCAGTGGCCTGGAAGCAGGAATGTGCCCCCCATAAGCTGACGCCTGGCCCTGCCAGAGAAGAAGTAGTGGCCCCCCCCGGAATGGTTAGGCAATCACCCTACAATGGGCCAAGGGTAACAATCTGGAGAGACGAAGCCACACTGTTCAGCTAATGCAGGCTGAAGGTCCCACTAACCTGGAGGCTACCACACTAGCGCTGTAGGATACCCTTGCCTGGTGTCTTGCCAGCTCCAGGCCCTGTGCAGAAAGGCGTATGGCTTGTCTGGTTTGCTCCCAGTCTTGCATGGATGCTAAGAGCTGTCCCAACTTCACCCACAGGGGCCTGCCATATGATGTCTGGTGTGCCGAGATGCACAACATGGTGCGCGCCACCGACCCCAGGCATCAAACTTAGCTGAGTCCAACTTTGGGGGATGATCATGCACTGGGCGCCTGTACCTAGAGGTATTGTCCAGGAGCTGCACCCCAGAGGTAGGGTGCAGCATGGCTCCTGAAGACTCCACAGGTGCACAATACCTGTGCTGTGGCACACCTTGGTGCTGAAAAGGGGGCAGAATGGAGCCAGAAGTCTCTCAACACCTCCACAAATAGCCTAGGCCACGGAAGTATGACTGTATAGTCATAACTGTATTCCCCAAGGATGGATAGCATCAGATGTGCAGGATTGCGGCCTAAGAAGTGGGGTAGTCACACCTCCCTCATTATCTCCGAAAGGAACTGCTGGTAACGAGGGTACTCAGCATTGGAGGATAGATGGTGGGAAAAGTCCTCCTCAGAAGAGAAAGACAAACACGAGGAGGAGCTGGACTCAGGGGTCAGTGGTGATGGGGTCTTGGGCTAAAAAATAGCCTGATCTAGTGTCATTAGGTAAGCTGGGACAGCACTCGACAAAGCCCTGAATTGGTCCCAGGTCAACGGCCCAGTAGGACCCAAAATGCCCGGGAAAGCAGGAGGGGTTGGCAGAGGACGAGGTAGAGAAATGTGGTGGGCTAGGCCAGAACCTCTGCCAGGGCCATGAGAACATACAGGGGACCTCGCACGAGGTGACAGCCGGACCAACTCATCAACCAGAGAACACCCAACTGCAGAGGAGTGATCTAGGGGGTGCCCTTGGGGGGAGGGAACCCTGAGGCCGGGAGAATGGATCCATAGGGATACCACGGGGGGGGGGCCCCCTATCTCCACCTACGACAGGCCCAGACAGTTCCAGGGAGGCCAGAGGACCTGAGTCAGCACAGTGACTCCTGCCAGAGCCACCAGTAACCCTGGGCGTGGAGCAAGGTGCCAACCGGGACCTACCAGCCCCCACCTCAATAGAAAAGGCACCAGTGCAGGGGCCAGTACTGGAACCTGACAGCGCTGCATCCCGGCACCAGCCCCTCTCCCAGCACCAGAGTCAGAGCTGCACGACAGAAAAGGGGCGTCACTGAGACCAGCACTGGGCTTGGATGCAGCCAGAGGGGAGACTGAAGAAATCCAAGGCTTAGGAATAGGCTAAGAAAGACTTCTTTCCTCGTCAGAGCCCGGAAACCAATCAGGATCATCCCTGTTCCAATCTCACCGCTCAGAAGATGAGATTCAGAAGATCTACATGGGGCCACTGTCTCCAGAAACCACTCCTCTTCTAGTGCTGCAAGCAGCATCATTAGAGAACCTGGTTGCATGGGCGGCAATGCTCCACTCACCAGCACCAGTCCCAGTGCCATGAGCCGAAGCAGAGACGGGCCACGGCCCCAAGGAGCCCACCGGTGTAGGCCCCATAATATAACTCTGACCTTGCCACCGGGGGTGTCTGGACCTTCAAGAGGGTGCCAGACTGGGAGAGGTGCACAACCTGTCCTTTGGAGGGGGCTGGCTGTCCCACAGACTCCTCCATCAGGCTCTCTGTCTCAGCGAGATAAGGACAAGAAGAAGACTGGTCTCCCTTAGTACATATAATACTGGGAGGGGCTCAGGGGAAGAGCCCAGAGACCTTGCCTTGGAGTTCCTTATGTGATGCTGTGACAGGGTGGAATAGGACCCTGTCCCAGTTGTTATGGAGAAAGTGTTTAAATGTAGGGATCTGTTCTATTATTTCCTTTTCTGTCTCTTCTCTATCTTGTCGCGCAACCAAATTTTCTCGTGAGACCTACAATCTGATCTCCCCGACAGTCTCGTAATTCTCTGCCTCTCGCTGTCTCTCAGTTATCCCTTGCTGTCTGTTTTTTTTTTCTACCTTGCATATCTGCTGATATAAAAATATATGCATATCATTATGTGGAAATGTAACTGATATTGGGGATCCCTTTGTTTAGAAAATATATAGTGTTACTGTTGAAATGTATATAATTATAGTTTGAGATGATTGCAAAAAGCTATTGGAAACACAAGAGGTTACTGGAGTGCGCGTTTTAAGCCTTTTGCAGAAGAGCTGTGGAAAAGGGGTCCCAGCTCAGGCACACTGTATTCCTGCCAGCACCAGCCTGAAACATACAAGAACACTTTGGAAAAAACAGGATGCTTGTTAAGAATGGGGGTTGGAAGGACTTATAAGAGAGCTGAGCTGCAACTACTTGAAAGAGAAAAAGAGACACAGAGACTGAAGGAAAACTCAGACTTTTACTGTTTATTTGGCTTTTGTAAATAGTTATTCTGAACAATGTTATTTTTTTATGTTACTGCTAGTACTAATAAAACTCGTGTTGCAAATTTTACAACTGCTCCTGGTTTTTCCTATGCTTCCTGACCTGTACCTGGACGATAGATGCCTGCCTCCAAAAGTGGGGGGCGACTGACCCCATGATATCACGTGGATTTCTAGGATGTGGAAGCAAAGATTGCAGTGGTCCATATCATGTTGTGCTCCAAGGCAGGTCCAGCAGCGGTCATGTTGGTCTTGGATGGACATGCTTCTCCCACAGGGGCACCAACGCATGGGGGGAGATTCTGTCTTCTTATCAGTCTTCTTAGACTTGTTCGGCCCCTGAGATGTGGACATGACTGAGCACAGAAAATAAGAAAAAAATAGAGAGTTCAGCACCGTAAAGGACAGGAAAGAAAAGCAGTGATGAAAAGGTGTTGGAAAATTGTTAAGAGATGGATTACAGCATTCAGCAAATGGTGATGAACAGAACTACGCAGTGAGAAATGGTGAACACTCCCACAGAGTGCTATCTCGACAGCAGGAAGAAAAGAATGGAGGAGAGCAGTGGGCCGGTGTTGGTTACTGGCCATACTGTGAACGCCATGTCATGCATCCACCTGATGGGCAGCGCCGTCCCTTATGTCGGTCCCCTAGCTCTAAAACTTTAAAGCTGTACACTCCCATGGGGTCCTAGTGCCACTGGCAAAGACTCACCAGTAATGAATGGTGAAGACTGATTCTTGGAAGATCTAGTAGGCTAAGGAGGCTGAGCTGATGACCCTCAGCTGCCCCCACCCCATTTTTTTTGTTTTGCTAGGAGGCAAAAGAAAAGGCATCCTAAGAAAAAGCTATCTATCCCCAATTTTTTTAAGATTTTTTTTTTTTTTTTAAAGAGGCAGAACAGGGGCCACCTCTAAAACACCCATGCTCCCACTTCCTTTTTTTTTTTGTTAAACTCTAGAGTATTTAAGGAAAAAGAGAAAGAAAGAGAGGAAGATAGGAAGAAGAGAAAGACAAATGAGCTGCCCAGATGTCTGGCCACAGTGGGGGATGGTGGGTGGGTTACAATAATAAATGGTGACGATATTCTGGAAAATCAAGCATTACAGTGAGTAAGTAATTTTCATAGCTTCCAAGAATCAATCTTCACCATTCATTATTGTATGGGTCAGAGTACCAAGCTTACCACCAGAGGGTGGTGCTGGCCTACCCTGAGGGAAAATGTTCCCTTAGCCTCTTGTGGGGGAAACCACAAAGAGGCAGGGGCCCCTTATGGGCCTGGCGAGGCCCAAGACTGGTCAGAGGTAGGTGGAGGCTCCCATGGCCTGGGAGCAGGAAGGCACCCAGCAAGCTCATGTCTGACCCTGTGGGAGAAGTGGACTCTCTGAAATCATGAGGCAATCACCCTACGCCGGGATAATGGTGACAACTGGCAAATACGGAGACACACTGTCTGCCTAATGCAGACTGCAGTTCCCACCAGCTCTTAGGCCACCTCGTTGGCATCATAAGATGCCCTCGCTTAGTGCCTCACCAGCTCCAGGCCCTGGCCGGAAAGACATATGGCCTGTCAGGCTGCCTCACAATCTGGCAGAGATACTAGGAGTTGTGCCAGTGTCGAACACAAGTGCCTGGCATAGACTGCCTGGTATGTCGAGATGCACAACAAGGGGAGTGCTGCCGAGAATACTCTGCGACCCCAAGCATTAAACTCCACAGAGTCAGACTCTGGGGGACGGTCATGCACTGGGCACCTGTGCCCAGAGGGGGGTGTCAAGAAGATGGACCACAGAAGAGGGGTGTGGCATGGCTCCTGGAGACCCCACAGGTGTGCAGTACCTGTGCTGGGTGCCCCTTGGGGTTGGAGAGGGAGCAGAGGGACGGAACCAGTCATCTGTATATGGCTCCGAAAAGGGCCTAAGCCACATAAGTATGACTGGAGTCATGACTGTACTCCCCAAGGAAGGACAGCATAAGACAGGCAGGATTGTGGCTTGAAAAATGGTTGATTCGTAGCTCTCTCATCGTCACTGAAAGGAACTGCTGGTAGTGAAGGTATTCAGCATCTGAGGAGATATGTAGGGAAGCATCCACTTTCTCAGAGGAGGAAGACAAAGATGATGAACAGCTGGATTCAGGGGGTAGCGGTGCTGGGGTCTCAGGCTGGATAAATGGTCTGATTTAGTGAGGTGAGGTAGGTAGGAAAAGCATTGCCAACACCCTGAACTGGACCCTGAAAGACCTAAAGTGCCAGGGAGAGCAGGAGGAGAAGACAGAGGAAGAGGAAGTGGAGGAGGGTCATGGTAGACCAGGCCAGGTACTATGTCAGGGCTATGAGACCGTATAGAGGACCTCACCTAAGGGGAGGGCCTGACAAACTTGTCCACCAGAAAACACTCAACTGTGGAAGAACGCTCTAGGTGGTGCCCTGGGGGGGGGGGGGATGCCCACGCAGGGAGACTGGTCCCATAGAGGTCCCACAGGGCAGCCCCTATTCCCACCTAGGACAGGCCCAGATGATTCTGGTGAGGCCAGAGGATCCGAGTCAGCAAGACTCCTGCCAGAGCTGCCACATACCCTGGACATGGAGTGAGGCACCGAACAAAATCTACCAGCCTCCACTTCACTGGAAAGGGCTCTGATCCTTGGGTTGGGTGTAACGATGGGCTCTACATCAACCAAGGATCTGAAGAAGACAGCACTGTGGATGGCAACAGAACTAGCCCCAGCACCAAGAATGGCACTGGAACTCTGCCCGATGCTGAGAATGGTGCCAGATCCCTGCTCAGCGTCGCGTCCAGCACTGCCCCCCCCCTCCCAGTACTATACTAGGCGCCGGAGGACTGAAAGGGGATGACACCACCACCAGTGCCTAACAGTGGAGCAGCTCCCAACAACGACATCAGGCCCAACCAAGGTCTAGAACTAGGCCCAGAAAAAACCCTTTCCTCATTAGAGCCCGGCAGCCAATCGGGATCATCCCGGTTCTAATCCCCCAGGTCATCCGACTGTTTAGGGGACAAGATACAGAAGATCTCCACAGGGTGTCTAACTCCAGGGGCTTTCCCTCTCCCAGTGCCCCAAGCAGTGTTAAGAGGGGACCCAGCTGTGTAGCCACAACCACCTCGCTCACCGGTATCAGCCATGGTGCCAGGAGCCGAAGCAGCACCAGACCGCAGCCCCAAGGAGCCCACTGGTATAGGCCCAGTGTATAGCTCCAACCTTGGCACTGAAGGTATCTGTTTCCCTGAAGGAGGGGTGTGCAACCAACCCTCCGGGGGGGGGCAGACTGTCCTACAAACCCCTCCTCTAGTCTCCAAGTCTTGGCAAGGTGAGGACTGGAAGAAGCCTGGTCTCCCTCAGTATGTACAGCACTGGGGAGGGGTTCAAGGGAAGATCCCAGGGACCTTACCTTGGGAGTCCCTAGTGCAGTGCCAGACTCCGAAAGTGGGGGCCATACTACCCCACTTCATCATGCAAATTTTTAGTGTGCAGTAGTCCATTGAAAAGCAGGCATCACAGTGGTCCATGTTGTGGTTGGCTCTGAGGCAGGTCCAACAGCAGTCATGACGGTCCCGGACAGATATAGGTCTCCCAAAGGGACACCGACGCATGGGGGAATATCCATCTTCTTCTTGGACTTGTCCTTTTTCATAAGCCCCTGGGAACCTGACATGACTACAGAACTGGAAAAAAAAAACAAGCCAAAAAAAAAAAAAAGCTTGGCACCGTAAAAGGAAAAGAGAGAGAGAGAGAGGGAGAGAGAGAGAGAGAAAAAAATGAAGGCAGTGCTGAAAAAGAGCAAGGAAAGATATAGTATCAAGCTAGCAGCAATGAACTGAGTGATGCAGTTGAAAATGGACAACACTCCCACAGAGTGCAGCCTCGATGGTGGGAAGAACAGAACTGAGAGAAGCAGGGGGTTGGTGACAGCTACTGACCAATCCATGAGTGCGTCAGGTGTCAGCCTCATAGGCGGTATCGTCACCGATGCTGGCCCCCTAGCTGTAAGCTTTTAAAGCTTCTGTGGGGTCCTAGCGCCTCCAGCCGAGACCCATGCAGTAATTAATGGTGAAGATTGATTCTTGAACAGCAGTCGCTGCCGTCATGAGTCTCAGAAGGTAGAAATATCCTTGCTAAGGCATAAGACTTTCGTGCATCAAACTGCTGCTTGGGTAATCAGGTGATCTGCCCTGTCCAGAGGCAGAAACGTTGAACCCTGGGCTGTATCCAAAACTGCCCATACATACTGCAGCTGTTGGCAGGGCATCAGTACAGACTTTGGTATGCTGACAGTCACCCACAAAGAGTCGAACATCTGCTTGGTTCGAGCTAAGGTCTGAAGCAGTTGGTCCCGGGAGTGGGCTTTTAAGAGCCAGTTGCCAGATAAGGGAGAACATGAAAAAATTACTTACCATAGTAATATTGTTTCTTCCAAGGGATCCCTCACTATGCTTAGTGTTGCAATCAGCCCGCAGATCTGAGCTGCCCTATTTTAGGTAAATTAGGAAACAATGGAATGAAATTCAAATCTCTCCTGCGTGGTCACGCTCCACTATGCCCTCTAACGTCAGATTTATTTCGATAGCCAGGGGAGCAGTGACCCATAAGTTAGCTAGACTTAACCTGAAAAAAACTAGAAACCCTCCTGAAAAGAAAGGTTCCCACTGGGACAAGCTATGGCAGACTAAAGCTATGAATCAAAAACAGCCAAAACTGATTGTAGGTCCAGAAATGGAATCAAGAGCTAAATGAAACCATTAACATTTATTTATTTATTTATTTATTTATTTATTTATTTATTTATTATGGGGTTTTTTTGACCGGGAAGGAGGACTAGACAATTTTTCCCAATTTTTAGCCTTATTCCAGGCGAAGGGGGATACAGATGGATGCCAACTAAAATTGAGCCAGACTGGAACAAGCCACTCTAGGTTGGAAATGGGGGGTGTCTTATTGCTCTACAGGGTAAGATTTGTGTAGCGGAGTGGGTATTTGTGTTAATAATCCTACTGCTAAACTAATACAGACACTGGATATTCTTCCAGGACGTGCTCTTGTGCTAGATATCACCCTCCATAACTTACCGTGTAGGTTTATCAATGTTTACCAGTAGCGGCTCTAACCACAAATGGTTACCAGGGCACAGCTGGGGCACAACAGATGGCAGCCAGGGCACTGATATATTGTTACTATGGGGGAAGCTCTGCACCATATGGGGCACCAACTGGGGCACAGCATTTTTTTTTTTACCAGGGCACGTGCCCTGGCAGGCCCCGGTGTAGAGCCGCCACTGATGTTTACGCCCCACAATCAAAAGCCACTAGAACAGAACTTTTTCATGCCATACAACCTTATCTCTTTACAGCTAGATATGTCTTTTTGGGTGGAGATTTTAATTGTAGTTGTTACCTTAAAGATAGGGGTCTGCAGACACAACAAAATGTATGTGATGTAAACTGCCTGAATGCCCTCATTTCACAATCTGGTTTAACAGATGCCTTTGTACATTCTGGAACGCCTAACAAAACATTTTTTTGTAGCACTCTGGCCACCAGGATAGACTTTTGGTTTATCTCTTCCTCTCTAGAGATTAAACATACCAAAAACACAGCAGGTAGCTCCCTCAGATCATGCCATGATAGAATTAACGGTTTCTAAGTATGACGGTATGCACCACGGCCCGGGGGAATGCAGACTGAATTTAGAACTGCTATCCCTGCCATTAATACAAGAAGGTTTTTTTATCCCTGCTCGAAGCTCGGATGTCAGTAAAACTTTTACACACTATCTCCCAGGAGTGGTGGGAAGATACCAAATGGGACATTAAGAGTTATTTCCAACATATTGGTCGCTTAATGGGAAATATAAAAATGATTTATACCAGGCCTACAGAAATAAATTTCAGGATCTTTTATCCCAGGCTTCCCCCGGTAATGATCAAGCTCTCACAGAATCAACAGAGGTCAGACAAAAACTGAATGACGTACAATATAACAGACTCAAATCTTTAGACCAGGCATGCAGATTTAGGACTCAAGGGAAACAAGATTTCATGAACCCCTACCAATTCTGCGCAGAGCAACAACAACATAGAGAATACTGGATGGGCAACTATGCACAACCAGTGTGTTCTGCCACAGAGGGGTTCTGATTCCCTCGGACCTCGAGGGAGCGAAGCCTCGAGAGGTCCATAAGAATCAGGACCCCGAGGTGACAGAACACATAGGTTGTGCATAAAGTTGCACATCCTGCATTTTTTATAGTATATAGCAGTACTATGTGAAATGTATGCTTTGTGGGTTTTTTTCTCTCTTTCTCATAATGAAACTGACTTGAAAAGTCTCTAGAGGTTCTAGAGAACTGTCACCACAGAATTAAATACAGGAAAGCAACAATGTGCCAGGATTCCAAGTGGTTCTGCTGCAGTAGTGACATCACTACTGCAGCAGAACAACATAATGACATCACTACTGCAGAAGAACAAGCATATTCCAGGTATGAAATTTCATGCATAACAGCATTCCACTATACACTACAAAAATGTATGACACGGTTAAAAGATTTACAGGGTACTGTTTTAACTACTAAAATAGATATTTTAAATGCAGTAGACAGTCACATCAAAACTCTTTTTATGTTTGCTTGTATGCATGTGCAAGAAACATAGTGCCACCATACGAGAATTCGTAGGTGTGCCTCCCCCATTTCCAATGCCCTGTTGCCTTTTGCAGGTGCGGCCACACCCCGCCAATGTATGTTGGAGCTGTCTATGACAGCCCTTCAGATGCAGTGGCATACAGCTGAAGGCAAAAAACCGCTGCAATCAGTGGTGGTAACGTGTAGGAATTTGCATACTGCAGCGTCGGCAGTATGCAAAGTGCCTACACATCGGCACTACACTGAATCAGCTATCATAGACAGCTCCGTCGTGGCGTGTAGCTGGTCCCAAGCGTGCTCATGCTCCCACACACACATTGTATGGCGGCCGACGGGGTGTCTAATCCCTTGGCTCCCGCCCCAACAAAGTTCCAGGTGCCATGCTGGGAGCCCACCCAGCGTGACAACAGTCCGTATGGCCGACGGGGGTGCCCAATCCCCTGTTGGCTCCACTGCCCCCCAAACAGCCTTTCAGCTGCCATGCTGGGAGCCCACCCCAGCGTGGCAAAAGTCCTGCGTCATCTTTAAAAAAAAACATGCCCTGTAAGAAAAAAACAGTCCCTCGCTGACTGTCTTGACCCCCCTGCGCCCACCCTCTGCGCACCCTGCCTCCCCACAACCCCACCTCACCCCATACTTACCTCCGGAGGCCAGCATGATGATCTTCGGTGGACCGGGAACATGTCTGCACTCTTCAAAGCTGACCGCGAACTGAGGAAATGCCGGTAAGCTGTATAATGGAATAAATCGGGTTTTTTCAACTTTGATGCATATCTCAGGCATTTTTTGGAATTTTGGCACCAAATTTTCAACATGGGGTTTTTGGGACCCCTCCTCATGAATTCTGTCACTGTCATGGCGTGGCGTTAATCAGCCCCGAAAGGTGAGTTCACGGTCACTCCGCGGAACCACCTTTGGGACCGATTTACAAAACAACAGTGTCACAGTTCGCGAGGTAGGCCCCAAAACCCTATGTTGAAAATCTGGTGAAACAATTCCCCAAATGACTGATTTGACGATGTATGCTAGTAGTTCCTATGCACGCTGTAAGTTCGCAAATTTTTATATTTTCATCCAGATTTTCAACATTGCCATTTTACCACACCTCCTTATGAGCAGTACAGCTGTCATTTTTCACATCTCACCCAAAATATGTTTCAGCGCATGTAGCGCACAATGGCGCAGTTGGTGTGCGAAATCAATTTTCAGGACAGATTAAGAAAATCACACTGAGACTGTTCATGAGCAGAGGTCTTAAAATGGCTATGTTAAAAATTTGATGACAAAAGTCCATAAAATGACTGTGTTAAGAGCGAGCATTGTGCAGTTTCCACGCACCCTCGTAAGTTCATGAATTTGTAATATTTTCAGTCCAGATTTTCACCACTGGCATTTTTCCACACTTCTTTATGAACAGTACATCTGTCATTTTTCACACTATGGCCGAAATGTGTTTTCGCACTTCCAGTGCAGAAATGTGTGGTCGCTGTGGGAAATCACTGTTCAGGACAGATTAAGAAAATCACAGTGACACTGTTCATGAGCGGAGGTCCCAAAATGCCTGTGTTGACAATCTACTGTATAAAATCCCCAAACTAATGACATTACGGGTGTGTGTTGCTCAGTTTCTATGCACGCTCATGACTTCACCAGTTTTTTTAATATTTTCACTGCAGATTTTCAACATTGCCATTTTTTCCCTGCAAGGGAAAAAGGCATGCAGAATTAGAACTCAAGTGAAACAAGATTTCATGAACCCCTACCAATTCTACGCACAGCAACAGTACAGCTGTCATTTTTCACATCCTATTCGAAATGCATTTTTGAAGCCGACCCAGAGGCGCTGAGGGTTAAGGCGCTGGACGCCACACCTCGCACTACGCTGGCAACCTGGGTTCGGGAATGGACTTGGGTTGCTTGGGGGTCGGCAGGGGGAGGGAGGATTGAGCGTCCCAGTGGATGCTCTCTCCCTCAGGGTGGTACTGAGACGTGAAGCGTCCGACACTCCTGTGAGAGAGGCCGTGGAAGCACCAGGCCCCGGCGGATCGCAGCTCCGATATGCCGGAGTCGGGAGGGGGACGCCGCATACAGCGTGAGAGGATGACGTGCACTCCAGCACGTTGCCTCTGGACGCAAGTCCTAAAGGCGCTGGTGTCCTAAGGGGGTTGGGGAAAACTAAGGGGGGAAGAAACATATAAACCCCAGCCCTACAGGCAAAAATGATGCTAAGGGGGATGGGACACCTTGGGGGATTGCCCTGGTGGATGAAGTAGGAGGAGGTACAAGGCCTCCTCTGAAAGCCGTGGGAGCCAGCAAGTGAAAAAAAAAAAAAAGAAATGAGTTTTCGCACCTGTGGTGCCAAATGGAGTAGTCGCTGTGCATAATCAGCTTTCGGCTAACGAACTGATATTGCCACTTTTCTTAAGGTGGGGGTCACAAAAAAACCATGTTGAAAATTTGGAGTGAAAATACCAACGAACACCTGAGGCATTAGGGTTTCCGACCATAACACCCCACCCCGTAGAGACTGACAGACATCAGGGGTGTGACTTGGGATTGTCGCCTGTAATGCTCATACCATTCCACCCCCACCCACACCCTGCAGCCAGTGAGAGGCATCAAGGTGTGCCTTGGACTCCTCGGCCCCAAAGTTCACCCCATTCTCCTATATTACACCCATCTCACCGTATTTCCTGATGGAAAGGGGTGAACATAAGGGCCAAAGACCCCAAGGCACACCGTGACACTTGTCGGTGTCTGCAGGGTAGGGTGTGGTGAAATGGCGCAGCCGTTATGCCTGATGACCCAAAGGCACACCCCAATGCCTGTCAGTATCTGCAGGGTGGTGGTGGGGTTGGCTTCAGTTCAATACTTCACTGCTATTCCTATTATGCAGCTCTGCAACTCCTACACTAGCAATGCCAATGCCAGCCAAGCAAACATTCGGCATTGACAAATGCTTGTTTTGTATAGATGCACTACCAAACACTACATACAACACATGGCTTGCTGGTTGCAAGCTGCCACAGGCCTCACACCAATGGATACCACGGCACTCATTTCCCTGATCACACAACAGGAATTGTCGGCCACCCTATCCCAAGTTAAAGACAGCTCTGCTCCTGGAAGGATGGGATTCCCTATGAGCTTTATAAAATTATTTTTTCAGTATTAGTACAGGAATTTTTTGAATTATTACAGGACATTCTGGCATCTGAGAATTTACCAGAGAGTATGGGAGAGAGACTGGTAATTTTTATGTTTAGAGCAGGGGATAGGGCTCACTTACATAATTGGTGCCCTATTACACTACTGAATACTGATTTTAAACTTCTTGCCAAGACTTTAAACAACAGTCTAATAATTTGTGCCACTACTCTCATTCATCCGTCTCAAACATGCACAATTCCTGAACGAAAAATAACAGTCTCCTTCTATTGAGGGAAAAACAGGTTACTCACCTGTAACAGTAGTTCTAGGAGTGGTATATGTTGTTCATCCACACTCTTTGGCATGTCCCCTTCCACTTTAAATTTTGCTGGATGTCTTCAAGCTGGCTCCTCCCACCCACTCGGGTGGCATAACCCTCGGCTCCGCCCCAGGACGCCAGATTTTAGCCCGCTGGAAGCCAGGTGTTGTGTATCCGCGGCCAGGGAGGTCGGGTGGGTCCGTGTGGATGAACAACATATACCACTCCTAGAACTACTGTTACAGGTAAGTAACCTGTTTTTCTAGGATCGTGGACATGTTGTTCATACACACTCTTTGGCAGACTCCTAGCAGTTCTACAGGAGGAGGGAGGCAAGGCGCACACCCCTACTTAGGAAACAGAGACTGGAGAACTGAGGTCCCAAAACCAGCATCCCAGTGTGACTCAAGGTTGATGTGGTAATGGGTAAAGAAGGTGTTTGCTGACTTCCAGGTAGCAGCCCAGCAGATTTCCTGAATAGGGATGTCCCCGGAAACAGCCACCAATGCAGTGGTATGGTGGGTAGAATGAGCTCTTATCCCTCTGGGAGGCTCCTTGCCTGACAACTCATAGCACAGACTGATGAAAGATGTAATCCACCTTGCAATAGTCTGTTTTGCTGCAGGTCTGCCAGATGCGGCTTCAGCGTAGGTGACAAACAGCTGGCGAACCTCTCTACGAATTTCCGCCGTCCTGTCCTTATAATAGGAGAGAGTACGTCTCAGGTCCAAAGTATGGAGCCTGTACTCGGCCTCCGAGGTGTAACTGAGGTAGTACACCGACAGAGTTAGCATCTGGTTAAGGTGAAACTCTGATACCATCTTCGGAAGGAATTTCGGTTGGGGGCGCAGGACAACCTTGCCCCTGTGGGAGACCAGATAAGGGGAGTCCACCAAAAGTGCCTGGAGCTCCCCTGTCCTTCTGGCAGATGTGATAGCCACCAGGAAGGCTGTCTTCCACGACAAGTGTGACAAGGCATATTGGTGCGAATGGTTTGCCCATGAGCTTTGCCAGTACCAGCAGAAGATCCCACGGAGGTTGAGGTTCACGCACCGGAGGGGATATGTGATTCAGGCCTTTGAAAAAGTGCTCGACCACTGTCTCCTGCACCACCATCGGCTGACTGGCCCGCGCCTGGTAAACAGAGATGGCTGCCAGGTGCATCCTATGGATCGATGACCGAAGACCCCCTTTGAAGAGAGACCAAAGGTAGTTGAGGATGTTAGCCACTGGACAGGACAGAAGGTCCAGGCCCTTGCCCAGACACCAAATGGAAAATCTTGGACATTTGAAGGTGCAACATTTCCTGGTCTGTTCCTTTCTGGATGCCTCCACCACAGTGAGGACATCTTCAGAAAGAACTAAAGCCTGGAACTCTAGCCACTCAGGTATCAGTCTGTGAGGTGCAGGGATTGAAGGTCCGGATGGAAGACCTTCCCCTGATTGAGAGAGATCAGGTGTGGGCATGTGCAAAGCTGCTCTGGGGGCCTGCAGCTGAGGCTGAGGATATCTGGATACCAGAACTGGCGTGGCCAGTCTGGGACTACCAGGATCACCTTCGCCTTGTCCCTCCTCACCTTGAGAAGCACCTTGTGGATCAAGGGAAATGGAGGGAAGGCATAGAGGAGGCCTGGGGTCCATGGGCTCGAGAAGGCATCCCCTTGCAGCGAGCCCTGCTGAGGGGAGCAGGGCATGAAACAGCCTCGGCTTGGTGTTTTCCTTGGAGGCAAACAGGTCCACCAGCGGTTTGCCCCTGTTGGAGAACAGGCTGTAAGCTACCTCTGGATGGAGAACCCACTCATGGGATGTCTCGCCTAAGCAGCTGACGGCATCCACCAACTGGTTCAAGGCTCCTGCCACATGGATGGCTAGGAGATCTGCCTCCAGGTGGCTCACGAGTATCCAGATATGGAGCGCCTCTCTACAAAGCAGATGGGAGTGTGTGCCGCCCTGTTTGTTGAGGTAGTACATGGTCGTGGTATTGTCTGTCTGGACTTGAACCACTTGACCTCGGAGCTGAGGAGCGAAAGCTGACAGTTCCAGTCTGACTGCTCTGAGATCCAACTGGCTGATGTGGTATCGGGACTCCTTGGGGGTCCAGAACCCATGGTCCCTGTTGTCCCCCATGTGGGCTTCCCAGCTCATGAGAGAGGCATCGGTCATAAGAACAGCAGCCAGCTCGGGGAGGACAAACGAGATCCCTTCCTGCAATCGATCTGGGGCGGTCGACCACTGGAGAGCGTCCCACGTCTTCTGGGTTACAGTGATCAGCTGGTCGAAATGACCGTGGTGCAGAATCCATTGGGCAGCCAGCTCCCATTGAAGGGAGTGCATGTGCAACAGAGCCCAATGGACCACTGAGGTGCACGCTGCCATGTAACCCCGAAGGTGCAGAAAGTCCCGGGCAGGGTGCAATTGCCCAACCAGAAATGATTGGGCAAAGGAGGAGAGAACCTTTGCCCTGTCTGCCAGGAGCTGAGCTCTGGTTTGACAAGAGTCGAGCTCTGCCCCGATGAAGCACATCACCTGGGAAGGCACGAGTTTCGACTTGGCCTCGTTAATCAGGAGGTCGAGCTGGGAGCAGGTCTGGAGGGCCAGATCCCTGGACCTCTCCACCTCTTGTTGGGTGGGACCTGCCAAGAGCCGATTGTCGAGGTAGGGGTAAATTCTGAGCCCCCGACACCTGAGATGGGCTGCCACCACTGCGATGCATTTGGTGAAGACCTGTGGGGCCGATGACAGGCTGAACAGCATGGCTCGGAACACATACAGGGTCCCGTCGGCTCTGAAGTGGAGGAACCGCCACTGAGACAGATGGATTGGGACATGAAAGAACGCGTCCTGCACATCCAGTGAACAGAACAACATGTTTCGCTCCAAGGATGGTATGATCTGGGACAGAGTGACCATCCGAATGCTGTGTGACATAAGATGTTGATTCAGGTCGTACATATCTAGAATGGGGCACCTGCCCCCCGTCCGCTTGGGCACCAGGAAGTACCTGGAGACAAAGCCTGGGTCTGCTGGAGGATCCTCCACTGGAGCTACTGCCTCCTTGAGGAGGAGCTGAGCAATGTCATCTTGGAGAGCCGACTGAATCTGGGTGGATGCTCTTTCCTCCCAAGGGGCACAGGCTCATCTTGGAGGGTACTGCTTGAATTCCAGAGGCAGACCCTGACCAACCACCTCGAGAACCCACCTGTCAGTGGTGATAGCGGACCAGGCGGAAATGAAGTGGCGGAGCCAGTCCCCCATGGAGGATGCAGAGCTGGTGTGACGGGAGCGGGGGTGGCAACCCCTGCCCCATCACCGAGCAGGCTTGGAGGAGGAAGATCCAGGACCAGACCCTCGGCCTCCCTTATGAGCCAGGAAGGGCCCGAGCTTGGGCCAGGGGTGCCAAGCTTGAGCCTGGTGCTGCTGTCCTCTTTGAAAGAAGGGCTGCTGCGTCGCAGGGGAAGAGTGCTGAAAAGGCTTCTTCTTTTTCTTCTGCTGGTTCTTGCAAGAAGAACCCTTCACAGAAATAGCGTCCAAGGTGGCATTGGACTGCTCAGTACACTGAAGATGACCAGCCACACCCAGGCCGAAAAGATCGATGCCCAGGAAAGGCACATTAGCTAGTTTGTGCCGAGTATCCACCGGGAAAGAGGAGAGTCTCAGCCAAGCCCTGCGACGAGAGGCAACTGTGGCTGCCATGGAAGGGGCACAGGAATCCCCAATATCCAGGGCTGTCTGAAGCTGCTGTTTGGCAACAGCCCTGCCCTGATCCCGGACCTGCTTGACCGTGGTCTGCATGTCTGCAGGGAGGTGTGAGAGGACTTCATCCAAAGACCCCAAGAGGGCATGGGAGAAGTGTGCCATGATGATGGCCGAACTTGTCTGAAGAAGGCCCAAGGAAGAAGCTGCATAGACCTTCCTGGCCAAATGGTCCAGGAGTTTGGACTCTTTCTCAGGAGGATGGTCAGTGTCAGAACAACTGCCAGTATGCCTGAACACAGAGGCGGTCACCAGGCTCTAGGCCGAAGGGTGCTCTGTGAACCCCGCAAGGGCCATGCGGGCAGACGGCACTGGACAAGAGGCAGGGCACTTCCAGAGTTCTAGGGCTGGACCAACGATGGCCTCGGCCACAGGAAAGGCTTCCGTCGGGATAGCCCCTCTCATGAGGATGTCCGTGAGAGGGTACTCCTCCTTTTTCTGGTTGGGCTCCGGGGCATCCTTCTGGACTCAGAGATGAGGTGAATAATGCCCCCCAAAGGACGAAGGACCTTCCTCAATCTCAAACCCCCCCGGCCGATTCATCATCCCCAGGATGAGAATGCAAGCCTGTCACATCCGAATCTGAGGAATCCGGGTATAACGGGACTGCCAGACTGTCCAAACTTTTAAGGGAGCACTTAAAACATATCTTTTTAAACATGCATGTAATGATTTTTAAATGTTATTAGGTTTGGACTAATCTTATTGTTTTAGTAACACTGTTTTTATTATGTGATGTACAGGCGCCTTGGTTCTAGAAAGGCGCCTTTTACAAATAAAGTTTTGATAGATTGATTGATAACGGTCGACCGCCCAGGTCACTCTCAACCCGCCGAGGGCGGTCTGGGATGACGGTGACAGAAACACACCGTAGAAGCCCAGTGTCTAGCCTGTCTTCTTTAGAAGGAACCACTCCCACAGGCTGCTTGGGTGGTGGTTCCACCATTATCGGTGGAGAGACCGGTTAAGGCCGAACCGGAGGTTTCGCCAGCTCCGCTGGCAGGAGAACCGACTTGATTGGCTCCAAAGGAGTCTGCTTCGGCCCCGGAGGCGTGAGCCAGGTAATGGCTGGGGTGGTAGCCAGGGTCGACTTGTGCCCGGTCAAAATTAGCTGTTGCCACATGAGGTTCTTGTAGGGCCGGAGTTTCTGCCGAAGCCTCTCCTTGTCTGAGGAGGACAACCGATAGCGCCGCGTCTTTTTAGAGTGCTTATGGCTCTTCCTCAGCCTGTCGGTCGAAGAGGTCCTAGATCTCGGACAAGCCGACTAGGTCACTCGGGAGACACCGGCAGGACCGGTGATTTCCCGGGGTTCGGGACCACTTCCTCGATGGGATTCTTAGCAGGCTGGGTCTTCTCATTGGGAAAAGTAAGGATCGGAGTCCGATCAAGTGAGTCGTCGACCAGAGTCTGCGACAGTGTGTCGATCGGATCGATGATGATTTCCACGTCATCGACTGAAACTTCGGTCAACTGGCCAGACGGTAAAGCAGAGAAACCAGCGGCTGAAGAGGCAATCTCGACCGAAGTCAAGACCGCCGGTTCCTGGGACCGAGATCTCTCCCGATCCCAAGAACATCTCCGTCAGGACGAAGATGATCCCCGGTCCTTTTCCTGCTTATGGGACCGAGAGGAGTGCATGTCCTCAGGACTCTCTCCCTTGGTCGGAAGAGACTGGCACAACTCTTGGAAAGAACCTGAGAAGGTGGAGCCCAGGCTGAGTGGAACGAAAAAGCTCAGAGTAATTTCTGCAGCCCAAGCCGCTTCCTCTTCGAATGTTTGCATGCGTTCCAATTGCTCGGCGGATCCCGCAGCCGCGGAAACCAACCACTGACCCTCCTTAGATTTCACCAGAGGGTTCCGTTTCTCCGGCCTCCCCAACTTGAGGTGTGCGAGACAGTTGTTGAGGACATTAGGATGAAAAGCGAGACAAAGATCGCACTTCAAGATGTCATGGTCGACACCGAGACAGTAGACGCACGTGGTGTGTGGATCGGTGTGCAACATCTTCTGGTCGCAAGGACACTGGCGAACCGGGGGAAGACTTATCTTCCATAATCGAAGGTAAACAGTCACGATAGCTAATGAGAACTAGATGGATTTTCAGAATAACCGAAGGTTTTGAAGCCAGGGTCTACAAAATGCGTGAGCACGAGAGAGGCAACCTGTATCTTTCAGTGAAACGGAAGATCTGGTGTCGCGGGGTGGAGCCGAGGGTTATACCACCCAGGTGGGTGGGAGCAGCCAGCTTGAAGACTTCTGGCAAGATTTAACGTGGAAGGGGAAATGCCAAAGAGTGTGGATGAACAACAGATCCATGATCCTAGAAATAATACATAGAGGGCACACGGGAGAACTAGCAGGTTTCATCCTGAGCCTGGACCAGGCCAAGGCCTTTGATAAAATAAATCATGACAACCTTTGGGAATGTCTGAGAAGGTGTGGGATTCCACCCACATGCATTCATTGGATACTAACTTACTATGCTACCGCAACAGCCCAAGCATACTGTAGTGGGTGGATAGGTCAGAAATGTACTATTAAGAGAGAAGTTAGACAAGGCTGCCCGCTTAACCCTCTTCTTCATATTTTCACATTGGACCTATTGATAAGACTAGTAAATGACACTGCCAACATCCATGGGGTGTATTTCTCTAGTAAGGACACTAAAATTGAGAACATAGCATATGCAGATGACACCTGCTTCATTACTGGAGGCTGTAGGACAGGTCTTGCATAACTTCACTAGTCTGACAGGAGCCCAGGTGAACTTTAGTATGAGTAAATGTCTCCCCATAGGTACAGCTGAATTTGCAGAACCTAAATTATTGATATTCCGATAGTCCATGAGTCCTACACTATTTCAGGGATTCAATTCGGTGCAGGAGACCTAGCTCTTCAAAATTGGAATTGCAAACTCCAGTTACCACAAGAAAAAGTGGCATTATGGAATAAATGGAGACTGTCTAAACTGAAACAGGTTTTCATGGTTAAAACCTTTTTATTGCCTCTGTTCCTTTATTTAAGTGCAGTCTTTAGCCTGCCCCCACAATTGGGAACAAACATTTACAGTTGTTTCTTCTCTTGTGTATGGGGCAGTAGGCCAAATCCTATTAAGAGGAGCTTATTATTTAGAGAGAAAAAAAAACATGGAGGAATCAAAATGGTGTTTTTCTTTTCTATATTTGTCAATACTAATATCAGACCAGTTTTGTCTCACCAAACTAAAGACTGGATACCATGAGTAGTGGACTCTCTGGCAGAGAGTTTACCAGTCTGGCCCTTGCATACTAATATTCCAAGACAAAAATCTATACAACACCTCCCGAATACTTTTTTTTTTTTTTTTTTATCATCATATAATTTTTTTTTGCTTCTGCAGCCTGACCTGCCGTCTTCATCCCCGATCAGCCACAGGCTCACTCACATACCAGCTGGCACAGCGCTGTACCTGCAGGGGAGACCCCCTATGTCCACCGTGCCGAGCAAGGAACCATTACCGCAGTGCGATTCCATGACACAGGCCACCCTGGTTGTTGAAGTGCGGTCATCAAGCTGCCTCAGTCATCTTCCATTTTCCTCCCTGTCCCCGAAGTGCGGACATGCAATGGCATTCCGGAGCTGGCAGTGCAGAGCGTCTGCTGCACTGGCTCACCTGTAACCCCACTCCTGTAGTGCTCCCGATTTCCATAGGGGACTGCTGCAGCGGGTGGATGCCCCAGTCCCTCCCAGGAAAGGAGAGCAGTCCCACGGATGCTCAGTCCTTTCCCTCCCCAGCCAGCCCCCAATGGGCTGGGCGCATTCCTGAATCCGGGTCGCCATTGTGGAGTGAGGTGTGGCATACAGCGCCTCATCCCTCAGTGCCACCAGGCCGGCATATCTCCCGGATACTTTTAAGGTATATTTTGGGAAAATTAAATTGTGGGGCTTAGCAAAAGATCAAAAAACTAGACTCGGTAGGAAAGATATCTACATTTACATTTTACATAAATTCTTCAAGGATATATCACATTTTGATTCAAAGACAACATTACAAAGAAACTTAATAGGTAAAATGATAGAATCTTCACATATACCAACATATATGTGGGATGTTATGTGGCTTTCCCTGCATGGGAAATTGAAGGTAAAAGGGAATTTGAAACACAACAGTATTGAGGAAAGATACTGCTCTAGAAAAAAGTACATGCCACGGAACACCGGAAACTATGAACATTTATTTCTGTACTGTCCCTTTGTACAGAATTGCAGGCATATTTTGCAGAACAAATGGCTTACATCACCCTTTTATAATTTAACCTTAGAAATATTATGTCTTGGAATCTTACCCTTTCTCTGGACTAAACATGATAGGACAACACTTTGGTTGTTTCTGGTCTGTTTTAAGTTTCATATATGGTACATGCGATGTAGGTTTACAATTCAACAACTATGTTTTACAGAAGAACAACTGTTTTATACGATTGAGAATGCTGTTAAGAAACACAGATCTCATGAGCAAACTCCAGTTTCCCCCTAGGATGTTTCATGACTGGTGGAATAGTACAGACTGGCTGTCATGACCCTACGAGACATACTAGGAGAGAGGTATGTTTTTTTACTACTGTTTGTGCCTTGAACACTGTGTAAAATGCTTGCTTCTTGGATACTGGAAAATGTTACGATAATGGTTTTGATTCTTGAACTGATGTTCTTGTTTGTTTTTAACTCATTTGTTCCCATAGACGCCATATGATGTCAGAACCATCCACTGCTGGAATGGACCCAAAATGGCCACTGGAAGCAAATGAGTTTTAAGAGTTTGTCACTATTATTTGGCGTTACGCTCTGCTTCATGTCTTTTATTTCGGTGCTTTTCTATTGCTATGTGTACATTTTCCCTTCAACTGAAATCATATATTCTCCGACTTCTTGGGGTTGGGGAGGGACGATATGATATAGTCTGCACAGCATGACACCCAAATGATGAATAGAGAGGTTTATCATTGTTACAGTCTTTCTCCGAGTTAAGATCCACCCCTCTTGATGGATATTATTGGAACATTTGTAATTCCTAGACCACAATTTGATTCCTGAAGGTTAGGAATTTGCCTTTCAGTTCTATTTCCAAGTATATGTTTTTGACTATATGTGTTTAATATGATGAAGTTTGAGATATCTAGTTCCTTCGGTTTCCCATATCCTTTTTGTATTAATCTACAGTAGGTGGAGCTACTGTTTGGGATATAACCATGACAAGCATGGTTTGCTGTATGATGTATTACGTAATTTCCTTTTCCTTTTTATGATGTTGTGTGTAGAAACACTTTTGTATGTACTTTGCTTTTATATTATGAAAGATTCCCCCTATTTCTTTAGTGTGAGGAAGGGTTTTGTTTTAGGTTCTCAGATATTAGTTTTTGTTATAGTCAAAAAAAAAATATTTGACTGAACACTATGAACTGCAAGAATGTAATATTATTTTAATTTCTCTCCGCTTATGATTTATATATTATTGTGTGATGAGTTAACATCATTTGTAAGGCCTTGTTTTTTGGTGTTATAATACAAATTCCTCTACTCCTTTAGTGGGAGGGAACATAGTTTTTTTCCCCGTATTTATTAACAAGCTTTGGGGTTATAACATATGGAATTTCACATCACATGTATGATGAAATACTCATGTTTACCTTTATTTGGCATTTTTTTTTTACATTTATTTGTATGATGTTTACTTTCCAGTTATGATCAAAAAATTCCACTACTCTTTTTTTTTGGGGGGGGGCGGGGATTATAATGTTTTGGTTTATGTTCTTTCTTGTGTTTTGGCTTGTAGAGTTGATTCACTGTTTTAATCAATGAATGACAGTAATACTTATATTGCTTTTATATATATATATTTTGTTTTCTTGAAAGAACTGGAAGGGGACAGGATCAGTTGTGTTCCAGGACAGTAGCTGCTGCTGTTGTTTTCACAGGGTTCTTGTGGATTTTACTTGGTAGGTTAGTTCTTTTCTTTCTTACTTCTAAGGGGCTAGCAGGGTATTGTTTTGGGGGCTGCTGGATGTTTGTAAACTGATTTGGTGGCTGTAAGTGGGGCTCATTTTGTGGATGTTTCACTGTGTAACAGGCTGCGCTGGTAAGCCTATTTCTTCCAATTTAAAACCTATTTGGTGGGATTTGCTTGGGCCTGGTTCTTTGGCTGCTGGGCTTGGAGGGGAGACACAGGGCTGATACACTCTCTCTCGAGTCAGGTGTCTGCCCAGGACTCCGCCTCCCCACCCCTCCCTCCCCAGAAGTCTGCGAATTTATAGGGGAACACCTGCCCTGCAATTGGAGGAAAAGGCTGCAGGTGCAGCTCATGTAGTTCTAGCCACTGGCGGTTGGATTTAAAGGCTGGGAGAGAGGAGTTTAGGGAGTTGTTCATTTCCCTTATAAGTTTAATGTGTTGTACTGCACCTAGGGTTACTGGTGTATAGTGGGACTGTCTCTAAGATTAGTGGGTGACCTGATTAGGCAGTAGGGGTATCTTGGACTAGGGGGGAACCTGGTGGCTCACCCAAGGAAACCTATTTGGAAGGGGATGGAACCACACATCATTAGGGCCGGCATCTTTGGGAGGGTGGTGGGGTGCACAGGGTGTGGAGCAGCCATGATACTGGACTGGGCTTGGAAGTTCGGTGGTTGCCCAGTGTGCTACCAGCTGGCACAACAGGAGGAGGTTGCAGGGATTAGGAGAAAGCTGGGGAAGGGGGTGGTATGGTTGGGGAGGGGGCTGGGAATCTCCCACAGGGTTGCACCAAGCACTGGGGGTGGGGCATGGGAAAGGAGTGCAGGGAGAACACTCAGGGGTCACATAGGGACCCTGGCAGAGGGTCAAGGACACTACCAAGGAAGCAGGCAGGTAACTGGGGACCTCACAAGGGGACGGAGGGACAACATTCTCAGGGAAGTAGGCAGATGGCCAGGGCTGGACAGAAGGAAGCAAGGCGGGAGGTGGATCAGACCTTACACTCAGTAACCGCTTCAGTTCTTCTTCTGCTCAAGGATGGGGGGATGTAGCCACGACAGAGGTGGTTAGAGACGGAAAGGGTGTGGGAGTGGGGGCAGGAGGCAGGGGCCAGATAGCAGGAAGAACAGGGGGACCTGGAATGCAGGAGAATGGGGAGCAGTGAATCAGAGCAGGAGGGCAGAGGAAGAGGAGGAAGCGCAAGGAGAAGGACCAGTTGGGAGGAAGGTGAAGGAGAGGACCAGAAGTACAAGGAGGATTCAGTAAGGGAGCTGAGGGTTTAGGCCAGGCGAACACGGCACGAGCAAGGAGGAACTAAATGGAGACAGGATGGAAGGGAGGATGAGCCAGGCTAGTTTAGCAGATGGGGAGAAGGACCAGTTGCGAGCAGTGAGGGGAATTAGCAAGGTACAGAAGGATACTCAGGAGGAGGAGGCATAGGACTGGAGGGAGGGAGGGGTGGCCATAGTAAATATGGAGGGGTGGCATGGCACCCAGATAGAGGGAGGAACAAGGAGCCAGCTGGGTGGAGGGCCTGTAGAAAGGATGAGGGACATGGAAGGGAAATGGAGGAAAGGGTGGTCAGAGTGCTCCTGCTGGGGATTCTATGATCAGGGGTATCAAATGGGATAGGGAGGAGAAGCCTGGCCAGTTAGAACAAGATGCTTCCCTGGACTAACGGTGCACAGGGCTAAGCACGAGGTATATCAGCTGGCAAAGGATTGTGGGGTTCCCAGACATACTGGTCCACCTGGGTACAAATGACATTGAGGGAAATAGCGAGCTAGAGATACAGGCAAGATTCAGGAGCTCGCCAGGTCTGTCATGACATAGGATGCACAGTTTCCTTCTCAGAAATCCTGCCAGTGTCAAGGGCTAGTGGGGAACACAAAAGGAAAATTAGGAGATAAACCAGTGGCTCAGGGAGTGGTGTGAGGCCAGAGGTTTGGGTTGATGGGGATTGGGGAGACCTGGGAGGATAAGAGCTGTATGCTGAGATAGACTACATCTCAATTTGGAGGAGGGAATCCTTAAGTTGAAAATAGAGGGTTCATTGATAAAAGTGGGGTTTAAACTTGTGAAGGGGTGGGATGGGAGAAAAGGCTGTCAGGGGTGCGATAAGGAGGACTCTGTCCACCCCCTGGGGACCAGGAGGATTGCAGGAAAAGGCCAACTGGCAAAGTGCAGACCAGGGAAAACAGATCCCCATGTGAACATGAGCAGGGAAATGGAACTATAGGAAAGGGTGGAAGGTAGTCCTCTAAATGCCAGGAGCTTGGGCAATAAAATGCCTGAGCTCCAGGCGATGCTAACTGAGGGCAGTGGATGTGGCAGCGGTCACTGAGACTTGGGCCACTGCAAGACATGACTGGGACCTGAACCTGGAGGGTTACACTATGTTCAGGAAGGACAGGGGAGGGAAGGGGAGGAGGGGTAGCAATGATAGTCCAAAACTGCATTGGCATAGGGAGTAGAGGAGGCGGAGGGAACCGTGGAGGCGATTTGGGTCACCTTGATAACTAGGGGGGCAAGAGGTAAAAATAGGAGTGGTGTATAGACCCCTGCCCTGGCGGAGGAGCTGGAGGACAGTCTGGTGGCAGATGTTAGGAGACACTGCAGACTGGGCAGAGGAGCAGTGGTGGTGTTGGGGGACTTAAACATGCCAGGAACAGACTGGGAGACTATGACATCCTCTGTGACCAGGGAACAGAGGTTGTTGGATGTCTTTCAAGGCGCGTTCCTAACTCAGCAGGTGAGGGAACCAACCAGGAGGCACGGTACTGGATGTGGTCCTGGCAGACAGTGACCAGATTGGGGTCTGGAGGTAAGGGACCCATTAGTGGGAGTGACCATGCCACGGTCTGGTTCTGCCTGGACCTAGGAGGGGTAGAAGGCTGCACAAAGACGGAAGTAACCGACTTCAGGGGGCGATTTAAGGAAATGGGAAGGATCCTTAAGGAGCATTTGGATGGGATTGGGTCAGACATGGACGCTGATAGTAGGTGGGAAATCATCAGGAGAGGGTGCAGGATGCTACCAGCACCTGTGCAAAGTAAGGCAAATGTGGTGAGCCCAAAACCCTGTTGGTGGACCAGGGAGGTCCAGGAGGTGGTCTTGGGGAAGAAAGCAGCCTATAAGCAATTCAAGTGCTCAAGGGTGAAGGGATCAGGAGTACTGAGCTGATGGCTAGAAGGGCTACTAGAGTTGTGAGGGCGGCTAAGGCAAGGAAGAAGCAGAACCTGGCCAGGAAATTAGGAGAGGAACAAGGGGTTCTTTAGATACATTGGGAAAGACGAAGGGTGAAGGGGCAGATTAGCAGGATTAAATCAGGGAGAGATGGGCACGAGACCGGGGAGCAGGCTGAGGTACTAAATGAGTACTTCACCTCAGTTTCACCAGGAAAATGGGGTACTGCATCATATATGGGAGGAGACAGAGATACTGAGGAGGGGACCCTTACCGATCGGCAGGTCTGGGGAGGGGAGGCATCACTGGCGGGGAGGGCTAAGCAGGAGAAGAGGTACGGAGGTGAAATCACAGCAGAGAGAGTGAGAAGCCCTCAGCTCCTGAAGGCGGAGAAAGCACGGGGCGGATAAATTACATCCCAGAGTGCTGAAGGAACTTGCAGATGTCCTGGCGAACCCTGGCAGAGCTTTCACCACTCTCTGAGGACAGGGTGGGTGCCCCAAGACTGGAAGGTGGCGCATATAGTGCCTATCCACAAGGGGGGATCAAGGGAGGTGGCAGGGAACTACAGGCCTGTCAGCCTGACATCGGTGGTGGGCAAGGTGATGGAGGGCATTGTCAAGGAGAGGCTAGGGGGGGACCTGGATAAGTCAGGGTGCCAGGACGACAGACAGCATGGATTCATCCCGGGGAAATCGTGTCAGACAAACCTGGTGGAGTTCTATGACTGGGTGACAAGTGCCTTGGACCTGGATAGACCAGTGGATGTCCTCTTTCTAGACTTCAGCAAGGCATTTGACTCTGTTCCTCAAGTGGGCCTGTTGGATAAGCTGGGAGAAATGGGGGTGGGGAACCAGATGATCAGATGGATAGGCAATTGGCTCCAGGACCGGACCCAGAGGGTAGCAGTTGGTGGGATAGTCTCATCCCCAAGGAGGGTCATTAGTGGGGTCCCACAGGGATCAGTCCTTGGGCCCCTTCTGTTCAACGCCTACGTATCTGACATAAGGACAGGAATCAGGAGTGAGATGAGTCTCTTTGCAGATGACTCGAAACTGAGGCGGTGGTGGATGGGGAGGAGGGAGGGTGGCCCTACAGGGGACCTGGAGGCTCTGGAAGATGGTCTAGAAGTGGAAGCTGAGGTTCAATGCAGGGAATGCAAGGTACTCCACCTGGGGCCAGAAACCGAGGAATGGCGTACACCCTGGGGGAATGCTACAAGTCTCGATGGCTGAGAGGGACCTGGGGGTAGTGGTGGATGTCAAGATGAACAACTCTGAGACTTGTAGGAGGGCAGCAGCCAAGGCCAACAGGATGCTGGGATGCATCGCTAGGGAATTACCTCCAGAAGGAGGAAGTGATACTCCCTCTGTATAACTGCTTGGTGAGGCCGCACCTTGAGTACTGCATGCAGTTTGGAGGCCACACTAAAGAGGACATTAACCTCCTGGAGAGGGTCCAGAGGAGGCAACCAAAATGATTTTGGGCTTGGGGACAGGACCTATGAGGAGGCTCGAAGAGCTAAATATGTACACATTGGAAGAGAGAAGAGACCGGGGGGACATGACAGAGGTCTTCAGGTACATGAAGAGGGTAAATAGGGGAGGAACAGTCAGGGTGCTTCGAAGGAAGGAGGAAGGGGCCACTAGAGGGCATGGGTGGAAGCTGGAGGGGGGAAGATTCAGGGGAGAAAGGAGGAGGTGCTACTTCACTGAGAGGGTGGTGGAGCCATGGAATGCACTGCCTAGGGGGCTGGTGGAGGCAGAGACAGTGGAGGGGTTCAAGAGGGGGTGGGACAGGTACAGGGGAAGGGTTCTGGAAGCAAAATCCAATGCAGCAAGAATATCCGGAACTGGGAAGGGAGAAGCCAGAGAAGGCGAGGGCGACAGCACGGTCAGCACCCAGGGTGGGGGCTGACCAAACGAACAGACACGAAAGACCGTTAGGCCTATTCTGCTGGCATTTTAGTATGTTAGTATTATTTGTGTGCATTAACAATATTTGTAACTATTTGCTTTTGAAGTTATATTACAACATTCCCCTACTCTTTTTGAGAAGTGCCATGGGATCTTTATCTTCCACCTGAACTGCCACCAGAACAGGCAGATGGGACCTCTGTTTAACATCTCATCCAAAAGACAGCACCTCAGGAGCGCAGCACCCCCCTCATGCTGCACTACGGTGTCAGTATTAGGATTTAACCCAAGTGCCTGGAGTGGGGATAGAACCCACAGCCTTCTGATCTTCCAGCCTCAGAGGCAAGTGTGCAGCCTGCTGAGCCACTGAAACATGCAACTTTGGTATAGATTTGCTCTCCCAGCCCACCGACTAACAGCCGCCATGATGTGGCACAAATTTTCCTGGAAGTGTAGGTACCGTTTCTTTCGAACACCCAAGGTAGTACCTAAATATACTAATCCTGATTGAGCACAATGTTGGAGGAAATGTGGGACTACTCTAGCAAACCACATCTTCTGGTCCCATCCATTATTACAGCCGTATTGGATGGTGATGATACAGGACTTAGAGGACATCTTCAATTCTCCAGGAGCTATGACACCCTCACTCATTTTACTAGCTATTCCACCTCAAAAAGGCCTCTTTAGAGGACAAACCTTAAAACCGTCTTACCCTAATATTGGCTGCAAAAAAAGCCATTACTCACATGTGGTTAACTCCTAAAACCCCTACATTGGACGACTGGCGAACAGTATCAGAGGAAATATATGGAATGGAGAGACTAACACTACATACATAACACACTCCCAGTCATGTATCAAACCTGGAGAAGATGGGTTATCCACCTTTTACAAATAGACCCCACCTTTGTACCTTAAGTTGGCACCTCCTCCTACCCCCTCAGCTCCCTCTTTACCACTTTCCTTTCTCTTTCACTTTTAATCTCACTATACTCTTTTTCCTAGCTCCCACTGATGTCTCAACACATTGGAACTTAGCTGGCGTTCATCCTCTATCTCACTGCTCCTCTGTCATAAGGAAAACTACTGTGATAGCGATATGGTCAAGAAAAACAATACTGAATGTAAATGTCATTATAGCTGCTTATCCACTTGTAACTAAAGGGACATTGATACAAGACTTTTAGAAAGTAATCCCTGTATTCTTCCAGTGCTTACTGATACCATGTATAAATGATAAGTTCCTCTGCAAATGTTCCTATTTTATAAAATAATGACTAGCTACTACACCTCTTTGTATACTTGTTCATGTCTTTATGTATGTTGTAGTTCTACTGAAAAATTCAATAAAATTTAAATATAAAAAAAACTGATTGTAGGCAATGCAAAAGTAATGCTCAAGCAAATACTGAAGACTGAAACAATAACTGATTCTTGGAGAACCTTTTCCAGGTTCTGGAAGGGGAAATATGGCGGGTGTGTTAAGCATACTGAAGGATCCTTTGGAAGAAACAATATTACTGTGGCAAGTAATTTTTTCTTCAAACCCAAGGAATCCCTCACTATGCTTACTGTTGCAGACTATAAAGCAGTACCCTGGGAGGCTGGGTACAGAACCTATTTAGGGAAAAGGTTTTGCAAGACAGCAGTGCCAAACCTGGCATCTCTTCTGGACTGCACATCTATCCAGACTAATGTGTTTTGTAAAGGTGTGTACTATTTTCCAGGTATCTGGTTTACCAATTTCTAGCAAGGGGGACTTCCCTTGCAGCTGCCACAGAGGCAGAGGTGCCACGTGTGGAGTGTGCCCTGAGGCCTTGTGGAAGTAGTTTGCTAGCTTTGCTGCAACAGAACTGGATGCAGGAGACTATCCAACGAGCAATAGTTCTCTTGAAGGCTGGCCTACCCTTCCCTACTTCACCATATGTGAGGAACAGCTGTGAAATGGAAAGATCTGAGATCCATTGTGCGGCCCAGGTAGTAACTAAGCGCCCTCTTAAAATCCAGGCTGTGAAGTCTCAGCTCCCCCAAGCTGGATTTTGCTGTAAAAAACACTGGAAGGGTGATGGACTGGTGCAAATGAAAGTCAGACACCACCTTAGGGAGGAATTTTCTGTTAGTCGGAGTCCTTAGGACTACCTTGTCTCTGTGGAATATGATGTAATTCGGATCTGTACAGAGGGCCAGCAACTTGCACACCCTTCTGGCAAAAGTTATGGCAACCAGGAACACTGTTTTCCAAATGATGTACTTCATATCAGCAGTAGCCATGGGTTCAAATGGGGAGTCCATGAGCTGTACTATGCACAAGTTCAAATCTCAAGGGGGGGATTGGGTTCCTAACCAGAGGATGCAGATACAGAAGCCCTTTAAAGAACCTCCTAAAAATACGGTGTGAAGCCACCGCTTTCTCCTTACCTGCAAAAACATAAGTGGATATGGCAGCCAGGTGCACCTTAAGGGTTGTAGGCCTAAGGACTGAAGGTGGACTAAGTAGTCCAAGACTGTGGACCGATCTGCTTGTAAAGGGCTGGGATGCTTAGGGGAACACCACAGAGAGAACCTTTTCCACTTGGAAGCATAGGTTTTCCTAGTTGCTGGCTTCCTGTAGACCCTGAGCACTTTCAGGACTTACTTAGAGACATGAAAGTCGGAATACACAAGTTCTTCAAGAACCATGCTCCGCAGTGACCTGAGGTTTATGAAGGTGATTCTGCCCAAGGACATGGTCAGCAGGTTGTGCCTCAGGGAGACGCGGATGGGCTGCTGATGGAGAGGGCCAAGAGGAGGAAGTACCAGACCTGCCTGGCCCAATCTGGGGCTACTATGATCATGGTTGCAGACTGGCTCCTAAGCTTCAACAATACTCTCAACAAGAGAGGGAATGGAAGGAAGGCGTACAGGAACCTTCCCGACTAGTCTAGTGTCAGGGCATTCACTGGGACTGAGCTCACTACTGGAGGACTGTAACAAAACAGAGGGAGCTGGTAATTCTCCCTAGAAGCAAACAGATTTGTCTCCAGTGTGCCTCACCTCCTGAACACTGTGGCCAATACCTGCTTGTTCAGGGTCCATTTGTGATGTCCCTGGCTGATCCTGCTGAGGTAAACTGCCAAGACATTGTCTTTTCCTGGCAGGTGAACTGCTGAAAGGTGCATTTCCAGGGAGTAAGCCAGGTTCTAGACCTTCATTGCTTCTGTACATAACTTTGATGATCTTGTGCCCACTAGTTTGTTGATGTAGTATGTGGTAGTGGTGTTGTCTGTCTTGACCTGGACTGACTTCCCCCTGACTTGAGGGGCAAAGGACTGCAGAGCCTGGAAAACTGACCCGAGTTCCAGCAGGTTTATGTGCTCTTGGGATTCCTGCGGGGACATCATGCCACTTACTGTCGAGTTAGCTAGGTGAGCCCTCCAGCCTAGAAGGGAGGCATCTGTTGTTAGAATGCCTGTGGGCAACCTCTGAAGGAAGGGCACACCCTCCTTAAGGTTGCCTCTTCCTTCCACCAGTCCAGTGCTCTCAAGATTTTGTCACAGGTACCAGCCTTAGAAACACAGACTTTGTCGGCAGATAAGGACTGCTTGGCCCACCTAGTCTGCCCATTTCCCTACCTAGAGGATAAGCTGCAGATCCTATTTAACCAACAGCCTATTTCTTCCTACCCCCTACAAAAATTGCCTTATGTCTGTCCCATGCATTCTTGAATTCTCCCACAGTTTTAGACCCCACAACCTCCTCAGGAAGGCTGTTCCATGTGTCCACCACCCTCTCTGTGAAAAAATACTTCCTCACATTGCCCCTGAGCTGTCCCCCCTCTGTCTCCTTTATGGGACCAGTGGGCCCTTACGTGGTACTGGATGTTTCTCATTTGGAAACTGACCCCTGCCATGACTGCTGTGGAGGAAGCCATATGGTCTAAAAGCTGAAGGAAGTCCCTTGCTGATTTGGGCTAACCCCGGTTGCAGTGTCAGTGGCTCAGTAGGTAGCACACTTGCCTCTGAGGCCGGGAGATCAGAGGGCTGTGGGTTCAGTTCCCACATCTGGTACTTGGGTTAATATCCCAGTACTGACACTGTAGTGCAGCATGAGAGGGGTGCTGCACTTCTGAGGTGCCGTCTTTCGGATGAGACGTTAAACCGAGGTCCCATCTGCCTGGATTGGTGGTAGTTCAGGTGGATGTTAAAGATCCCATGGCACTTATCGAAAGACTAGGGGAATTTCCCCAGTGTCCTGGCCAAATTTCCCTCATTCACTAAAAATACCACCAACAGCTTAATCTGGTTCAAGGTCAGTTGGCATTCATCTGTATCCCCCTCCCCCCCGGGTCGTGCCTGAAAATAGGCAGGATTTGTCTAGTGTACTTACCTGGTCAACAAAAACTAAATAAATTAAAAAAAAAAAAACAGGATGAAGGACTTTGCCAGTTCGATAAGATTTTTCACTCTGTCTTGAGAGAGAAAGGCCCTCCTTGGAGGGCATCCAACTTTGCCCCTATGAACTCCAGCACTTGAACTGGTTCTGTCTGGGACTTCTGGGTGTTTATGAGAACTCCCAGGTCCTCCAGGGTGCTCTGGGTGAGGAGAAGGGAAGCCTTGGCCTGCTGGTGCAGTTTTCCTGCGACCAGCCAGTTGTCCAGGTAAGGGAACACTTGTACTCCCTGTCTCCTAAGGTGTGCTACCACCACAGCTAAGCACTTTGTGAACACCTTAGGAGCTGAGGAGATTCCAAAGGAGAGGGCTGCAAACTGGTAGTGACCAGTTCCTACCCTGAATTTGAGATATTTCCTGTAACTGGGCCTGATCAGAATATGGAAATAAGCATCTTTCAGGTCCAGAGACCCAAGCCAGTTCCCATGCTGAAGGGACGGGATCACTGCAGTCAGGGTTACGACCCTGAACTTTTCCTTTTCAAGTGTTTCTCCAGATATCTGAGCTTCAACATAGGTCACCACTCCCAATTTTTCTTGTGGGTGAGGAAGTACCTTGAATAAAGGCCCCTTCCCCACTGAGACAGGGAGACATTTTTCTGTGGCTTTTGCCCGTAGAAACATTTTGACCTCCAACTCCAGCAGGATCTTTTCTGTTGGAGTGGGAGGTGTGAAGTTTCTGCAAACCTGCAGTCTGGGGAACTTTCTAAACTGCAATGTGAGCGCTGGTTCACTACTTCCAGGACCCACTTATTTGTGGTGATGTTCTTCCATTCCTGGAAAAAGTGAGCCAGCCTCCCCACCCCCGGCAATGGATGGGTGACCTGGAACAACTCTTCAGGAGTTCTGCTTGGGCCGACGTTGGGTTAGTGTGTTTGGAGCCTCTCCTGCCCCTGCCTCTGAAGAAGCCTCTCAGCTGAGAGAAGTCATAAGGCAGGAAACCATGGGGAAAATAACCACTACCTCTATTTCCCCTTCCATGAGGCCTCTAGGAAGAGAAGGCCTTTTCCTTCTTAGTGTTGCTTTTATAGGTGGCTTTATACTCCTCCACTTTTTCCACATATGCCACTGTCTTGTCCCCAGAAAGGGAATTTCCTTCACAAGGAAAATCTATGGCCTTCGCGTGGGTGTCCTGGGACAGGTTTGTAATCCTGAGCCGGGCAAACCTTCTTAAGGATATTGTATGGGCCATAACCCTAGAGGCAATGTCATTGGCATCCACTGCCACATGAAACTGGTACTTCTTAGCAATCCAGGGCTGATTTTGCAGTATAGTACAGTTATGTAAGAACTTACTGTAACAGTAGATCTTCGAGAGAGGCTCTTGCAGCAGGTAACCACCTTGAGGACTGAGCACCTCCTGGCATCAGGACCACTCAGAAACATTAGCCAGCAGTGTCTGACAGAGGACCGCCCACTCGACGTCACGTGACCAACGTCAGCGTGACCCCATATATTGGGCAGTCCCCACGCCCACCTTCCAGTTTTCCCACCGAGACCTCAGAGGAGGCACGACAGCAGAAAAGGAAACAGAGGCTCCTGGAGCCAAGAATGAGCTCATAAAGAAAGAGCAATAAAATCAAATAAAATTTGGGGGATGGAGGAAGGGAAAAGTTTACCTACTGTAAGAGCCTCTCTCGAAGGTCTACTGTTAGTAAGTTCTTACGTAAACTGTACTATCTTACTTCAAGAAGACACTTGCAGTAGGTAATCACCTTGAGGACTGAGTCCCAGGCAGTGTGAATCAGAAGAAAACTGAAACACGGGACGCAGGAAAAAAGGTCAGCTAAAGGCACAGAAATCATGACAGGAGGCCTTGAAACACTGCTAGGCCCAAACCTGCCCTGTGCCTAGAAGCAATGTCCAGCCTGTAATGCCTTCTGAAAGTGTGGACCGATCTCCAGGTAGCCGCAGTACAGATGTCAGTGGCTGACACATTCCTGAAACAAGCAGTAGAGGCAGCCATACTCCTGGTGGAATGCCCTCTAACCTCCCACGGGAGGGTCTTACCATACTTCTGTTAACAGAAAGTAATGCAGTTTGCCAGCCATTTAGATAAACACGGTTTTGAAACTGCCGCACCCTCTCTCTCAGGTACAAAAGAAAAGAAAAGCTGATCCGTCTTTCGGACAGTCTTTGTCCTGTTAGTGTAATAACGCAAGAGTCTATGAATATCTAAGGTATGAAGAATCATTTCTCCCTGATTGGAATGCTCGGGGTAATACACTGGGAGTTGAATTGACTGATTCAACGTAAATTCAGAAGCCACTTTGGGTAAGAACTTAGGGTTGGTACAAAGAGCCACCTGGTCAGTCTCTAAAATGAAATAAGGCTCCTTACAAATCAGGGCCTGAAGCTCAGAAATCCTTCGAGCTGAAGTAACTGCTACTAGGAAAAGTGCTTTCCAAGACAAACTGCACATGTCACAGGAACCATTCGGTTCAAACAGAGGCAGGGTAAACTTTTCTAAAACAAAATTCAGATCCCACTGTGGCACAGGACTGTGCACTAGTGGCTTGAGATGCAGAATCCCCTTCAAAAAGTTTTTGAAACTTCCAACTGGGCCACTGTCCTGCCATCCACTAGAGAACAGTAGTCAGCGATGGCCGACAAATGGACCTTCAGCGAACAATACTCCAGGCCCAAATCATATAGGTGCAGGAGATACTCCATGACTGATGGAACATGACATGAGAATGGGTCCAACCCTTCGCAGTGGCCCAAATGGAAAAATGCTTCCACTTCATGGCATAAGTGGTCCTCATTGACGTCTTTCTGGCCTCAGCGAGGACTTACGCCACCCTGGAGGATACTACGAAGTGCAAAGTGGCTATGTCCTGAGGTGCCACGCATGAAGGTGAAAGGCTTTCAGCCCTGGATGGACCAGCATGCCCTCCTCCTGGGTCAGGTCACTGCAGAGAGGCAGGGGAACTGGAGGCTCCACTGCGAGCTGCTGAAGGAGCAGAAACCAAACTTGGCGAGGCCAAAAAGGGGCAATCAGAACCATGTGGGTCCCCTCCACCCGTAGCTTGAGCAGCACCCTCTGCAGAACTGGAACGGGACAGAAGGCATACAAGAACCTCCCTATCCAGCAAAGAGATAGTGCGTCTCGCCAGAAAACACCATGCCCTGGAGCGAGCAAGCAAAACTTGGATAGTTTTGTGTTGTGTGGGGAGGCGAACAGATCCAGTTCCAGCTGACCCCACAGGTTGAAGATGTGGTCGCCCACCTCTTACTTGAGCTCCCACTCACGGGTTCTTACTGTGGTGCGGCTGTGACTGTCTGCTAGGACATTCTGCATGCCCGGGACATGGACGGCTGTGAGGTGAATTCGATGCAGAACAGCCCAATTCCACACCCGCATCGCCTCCCTGCATAAGGGATATGAGTGGGCGCCTCCTTGCTTGTTGAGATACCAGACCCCGCACATGTTGTCCGACTGGACTAGCAGGGTACCCTGGAGAAGCAGGTACTGAAAAGCTTGAAGAGTGTACAACACTGTTCTCATCTCTAACACACTGATGTGTAGAGAAATCTTCACTTGGGACCACCTGCCTTGGGTTTTGTGGTCTCTCAAATGTGCGCCCCAATCCATCCTTGATGCATCTGTAGTCAGAGTTTGGGTGGGAAGAGGGGACTGAAAAAGGACCCCTTTGGTGAGATTGGAAAGATCCTGCCACCACGAGAGATCCCTCTGCATGGAATCGGAGACCATAACCATCTGGTTCAGGTCATCCAACCCCTGGTCCCACTGTGCCCTGAGCGTTTTTGCATGTGGAGCTTGGCTAACGGCACGGTTGGGATGGCCGCTGCTAACAGGTCCAACAGTCAAAGAATCGACCTGGCTGAGACCTTCCTGCTGGAGGCCACCATACGGGCCTGCTTCTGCAATGTTTCTGATCTGTACAGAGGGAGGAAAGTCATACCCTGAACCATGTCCAACACTGCCCCAATGAACTGCAGGTGCTGGGAAGGGACAAGTTGGGACTTCGGAAAATTTACAGTGATCCCCACTTGATGGAAAAAGTCCAGGGTTGCAGAGAGGGAGAGTTCCAACTGATCCCTTGACGGAGCTGACAGAAGCCAGTTGTCAAGGTAAGGGAACACACAGTGGCCCTGATGCCTCAGGGCCGCCGTCACTACCGCCAGGCACTTTGAAAACCTGAGGTGCCATGGATAGGCCAAAGGGTAGAGCCTTGAATTGGTAATGTTCCCCCTGAAAGGAGAACCAAACGTAGTGATGATGGGCCCTGAATATAGGAATGTACAGGTAGGCACCCTGCATATCCAGAGCACAGAGTCACTGACCCTTGTGTAGGAGGGGCAGCAGACCCAGGAAGGTCAGCATCTGAAACCTTTTGTACTCTATGTACAGGTAGAGAGCACCAAGGTCCAGAATGGGAAACAAATTTCCTGTCTTTTTGGGGACTGAGATGAAGTGGGAGTAGTACCCCTTCCCTTTCTGGTGCACAGAAACGGGTTCTATTGCTTTCTTTTGTAACACAGCCTGTATCTCCTCTCAGAGAAGAGGAATGTGCACCTTCGGGTAGTGTGACTGGGCCAGAGGCCTGTCTGGTGGTTTTGTGAGAAACTCCATAGTGTGGCCCTGCTCTATGAGCCGAAGAACCCAAGAGTCAGTTGTCACTGCCTGCCACCCTGGCAGATGACAAGCAAATCTTCCACCCACCTGCTCCCCTGAAAGATCCTGAGGGGAGAGGGCAGATAGCAAGTCATGTGAGGGGGGGTTAGGGACAGCTGCACCTGAAGCCCTCTGGGACATAGCTGGGGGAGCGGCTGAGGCCAACTGTGCCTGACGTTTGGTCTGACGTTGGACCGTCTGCTGTTTTGGCTGCCTTTTCCCTTGACAGCAAAAAGGCTTCTTCACCTGCAATTTTGGTCGGTACATGGTCTGCACTGACCGAAGGGCCTTGCCTTTTTCCTGCAGGATGGTAATAATATCCTGCACATCACCCCCTAAGGACGGATCCCCTGAACGGGGTATCTTGAATGGCAGTCTGTACATCAGCCACGAGAAGCGTCAAGAGGCTAACTGCCGTGGTGGCTCCTCGTGCAGACAAGTTCACAGCATCATAGGTTGCCCTTAGGAAATGTCTGCAGGCCAGCTTAGTGGAACGGATCGAATCCACCAAAATGGATTTCGACTCCGAGTCCAGAAGGGCTTCAATGGCAGGCTTCAACTAGGCAAACAAGGATTTTTGGTAGACCAGCATGTGACCTACATAGTTTAGAGCCTTCATAGCCAGTGTGGAGGAGGCGGAGGAGTAAAACTTCCTTCCAAACTGGTCTAGTTGCCTAGACTCTATAGCAGTAGAGGTGCTCATGTGTCGGGGTTTGCAGGATGGGTCATAAACAGCCGCAATGATGACTGAATGAGCTTTTGGGTGCATACTGAGGTGGTCCTTCGCCTTCTGGAGTGCGACAGGTGTGGTCTGCTTTCTCGGCTACCACTGGGACAGAGGAGGGCATCATCCAAATGGTTGATGCCAGATCCTCATGTGGCTCCAGCCAGGGCAGGGTAAAGACCAGGTCCATCACCTGCATGTCCAGGTGCTCCACAAGGTGCCGCCTTTTGGGGTCCTGGGCATCCAACTTCCACTCATAGACCTCCGCGATTTTGTATAGGAGGTCTGCAAAGGAAAGCGCCTCCGGGGGTGATTTTGGGGATTCCTTAGACTGTGGCTCCTTTATGGGTGGGGTTACGAAGCCCGACCCTGCCACCGAGGAAGCATCTGAGTCAGAATCTTGATCCGAGTCCGAAGATCCAGAATCAGGGTGGGCCGAATCCTGTGGTGCTGGTGTCAGCTTATCCAGAGGCCAGGCTGACGTTGGATCCTTCAGAGGGACCAGCATTGGCTGAGATAGAGGGATGGAACCTGCTTCGCTGGCTGTGCATTGAGGCTCCTAGGGGGCTCCATTGGAGGCTCCCTGCTCAGCTTTGACACGAGCTGTGCCTTGGTCTCTGACCACCAAGACTGCAGGATGGATAAAAAATCTGCTGGAGTCTGAGGCCAAGGTTGTGGAGGCAGAGGAGACTGATAAGCCGGAGATGGGCAGTGGCAAAGTACGGTGTCAGGAAACCCGGTGCATGACAGTGTGTTGATGGGTATCCCGGCAGAGAGTAGGCAGGCATTTACCCTGGCGCATGAAACCCTGAAGGGGGGGTAACCCAGTGGGTTATATGCTGGAGCCTGAGGTGTCAGATAACCCGATGGTGGGAACCCCGACGTAGGGCCCAATGGAGGCCTGACGGACTATACCCTGACAGAGGGGCCAACGAAGGGCCTGATGGAGGCAAGCCTGACTGAGGACCTGATGGAGGCACCATAGGTCCCGACGGGGGGGCCTTGTGGGACGCTAAACCCTGAAGGCCCTGGTAGGGTCTGATCCAGCAGGGGGTGTACCGGTGGTGAAGTATATGATCTTCACGAGGCCTGACTGATCAGGTTGACGGCAGTAAAGAACTGGAAGGTGGGCATGGAGACCGCCCACCATATAGGGTCACGCTGACGTCGGTCACGTAACCTCAACTGGGCAGTTCCCCATCAGACACTGCTGGCTAAAGTTTCCGTGTGGTCCTGACACCAGGGGGTGCTCAGTCCTCAAGGTGATTACATACTGCAAGAGCCCTCTCGAAGTAAGATCTGCTAAATGCTGAATCAAATCCCTGGAAGCCTTTTCACTCATGGCTAAGACGGAACTCCAAAATGCTTTCTGGTACTGCTCAGTGCTAGCAGCAGTGGAGCAGAAGTAAATACTGTCTTCCCCATAATATCCAGCTTTCTGGAATCTTTGTCCAGGGGCTAGGTAGCGAGTGGAACTGTGCCTTATCCCAGGCTGCAGCCTGCATCACCTCTTCATGGTCAGGATGGGAATAGAGGTACTCAGCATCTCACTTATCAAGCTGGTACTTCTTTTCAATCTTTTTGTCAATGCCAGGGGTGGTGGTAGGAGTCTGTAACAATCTACAGGTTGCCCTCTTAAGGAGTTCATGCACCGGAAGCAGCAACCTCTTAGTTGGAGTTAAGCCCAACATGTCCAAGAACTCCACCTCATCATCATCTTCCACAGTTTCCTGGGTGGAGAGGTTGAGGGTGTTCACCATCTGCCTCACAAATGCATATTGTCAGGAAAAATCGTCCTGGCCCTGGGGGTGAAGAACCAAACTCCTGCTCAGGAGAACCATCAGGCCCCATGGGCTCCCCTTCCTCCTCTCCTCATCATAGTAGAATTGGGCCCCCTGATCCTCCGGAACCAGGAAGGGAACCAAAACTGGAGGGAGAACAGGCATGCCCATAAATGATCCCATGGGCCTGGAGAAGCTGCCATGCCTTAGCCATGTCCTCCATAGAGGGCATTCTCCCCACACACTACCCTTCCTATTTCCACCCAAACTCCTGACCCCACCTCGCTCCTCTAGCTTGCTGTCCCCTTGGTTGAGCCACCCCTGGCTTAACCCCGGGCGGGCCACAGCACTGGCGAATTTCCCATGAAGAGAAGGTATAGGCGGAAGTAACCACCGACATTGCCTCCCTGGCTTTCCCCCCAGGGTAGGGTTCGAGGCTGGCCGGAGCCGCAGACGACGGAATTGGTTGGCAGGGAAGAGCTGGAGGAGCAACCGGAGCCAGGAGTGGTCATCATTAACAGGCGGCTGCAATTTAGTACGCTGTTTTTTCCCCTGTGGGCGGGGACTTGCAATGACATCCCGCCCTCCACAAGTGATGGTGCCGGCACAGAGGTACACCCAGCCTCTGCCAGGGGTCCACGTTGTGCTGGACACTCTATCCCCCCCGGAGAAGGAGAGCAGTCCCTAGGACACTCGATCCTTCTCCCCCAGCCAGCCCACCAACGTTGAGAGTCTGTTCCCGAACCCGGGTTGCTGGCATCACAGATGGGCACCCTGCCCCTGTGCCGGCTCACAGAGGGCATTCTATTTTTTGTCCACGTATGGCTCCTTTCCTTCTTCAGGCAGTGACATGCTTTTCTTTTTTTTTTTTCTTAGCAGGAACCACTTCTGGAACCTGCTCCAAGGGCCTTTTGTGTTTACTTAACCCAAAGTTTCCCTGTTCAGGAACAATGGACTCGGACATCTTTAGCAGGCTTTTCCTTCTGTTTGCCATGGAAGGATGGGCACTCAGTGTTCTTAGGTGACGTAGAGGCAGACTGAGAAGCCATCAAGTCTTCTAATTTTTTCACCCTTTTTTAAGGTTTTTTTAAGGCAAAGCTTAATGCAGAGCTCACAATCTGAGAAAAGATGGTCAGGACCCAGGCACTTTGAACACAACTTGTGGCAGTCCGCCTTAGCTAGAAGACGGTAACACTTTACACAATTTTTTAAATCCTGTAGGTGCTGTTTTCATTTTGGGCTTGTCAGACATGCCAATCATGAGAAGACCCACCAGAAACTGGTTCCCAATGACAGAAAAACAGAGGCTGCGGTTTGGCTCCTGAAAAACGTGAACCGCTAATTACAACTTTTTTTTTTTTAGTATTGAATAAAAGGAGAAAAACAACAAGCAAGCCTTGGTTCCTGGAGTCTGGGGAACCAAAGTGAGAAAAGACTCATATCAGCTGAAATGGGACAAATAAAAAACATATTTAAAATGAAAATATAAGTAGTTAGAACAGTTAAAAATAGGAAAACCGAAAAGAAAAAAAAGACTTTTCTGCAGTTCCTGGGAACTGCTGGGGAACCGGAGAAAAATGCTAAAAAAACACTACAATACCAAAACACCAAAACTAAACTAAACTAAAGCAGAGATTTGAAGAAAATAAAACTACTGAGTGAAACAAAGAAAAGATGCAAAAACAGTGCAAAACTGGAAGTTGGATGAAGAGAGCTCTTCAGAGCGAATCCTTCCTCAGGCGGAGAAATACATCTAATGTTAGAGGGCAGAGTGGGTCATGACCACGCTGCAGAGATCTGAATTTCATTCCACCATTCCCTAATTTACATAAAATTCCACTCTTCAGGGCAGCTTAGACCTGCAGGTGGACTGCAACAGTAAGCACAGTGAGGGATTCCTGGGGTTTGAAACAGGCCTTTCAGGTGAAGGGCTGCTGCCGCCACAACCATGCATTTGGTAAAGACTCGTGGCACTGAAGATAAGCCAAAGGACAACACTATGAACTAAAATGCTCCCCCCGAACCAGGAAGCTCAGGTATTTTTTGTGAGGTTTCCTGATCTTGATATGGAGGTGTGCATCCCTTACGTCCAGGGAGAAAATCCACTCCCTTGTTGTCAATAGGGGAAAAGACCCTGCAGAGTGACCATCTGGAATTTCTTGTATTCAGTGAAGAAGTTTAAATACCTCAGATTCAGAATAGAAACATAGAAGTTGATGGCAGATAAGGACCGCAAGGCCCATCCAGTCTGCCCATTTCTTTTTCTACCTTATAAATGTGCCATCGGCCTTTGCTCTGTCAGTGGCCTATCTATTCATAGTCATTTGTATTGCTCCCTTATGCCTATCCCATGCCTGTTTGAAGCCCTGCACTGTATCTATAGCCACTCACTTGTGGTAAGCCATTCCATGCATCCACCACCCTTTCTGTGAAAAAGAATTTCCTCACATTCCCCTTAATCGCCTCCTCTAATCTCATGCTGTGCCTCTTGTCCAGCTATTTTTCTTATATTTAAACATGTTAGACTCTTTCACCTTGTTTATGCCCTTAAGGTGTTTGAATGCCTCGATCATATCACCTCTCCTCCTTTGCTCAAGGGTATACATATTTAGCTCCGTTAATCTGTCCTCATATGTCTTCTGATGCAGTCCCTGCACCATTTGGTTGCCCTTCTCTGGACTGCCTCCAATTTGTTAATGTCCTTGTGAAGGTGTGGCCTCCAATACTGCACGCAGTACTCCAGATGGGGCCTAACCAGTGTCTTGTACAGAAGGATTATTACCTCCTCTTATGACTTGTGATACCCCTACTAATACACCTAACACCCCTAGCCTTACCTACTGCTTTAGAGGTCTGCTTGGATGATTTTAGGTCATCAGTGATGATGATGCCCAAGTCTCTTTCTTCTTTTGTGACTGCTAGCAACTCCCCTCCCAGCCTATAGGTGGCTTCAGGGTTTCTCTTCCCTATGTGCATGATTTTGCACTTTTTTGCATTAAATCCCAGTTGCCACTCTTCTGACCATTCTGCTAGTTTATCCAGTTCTCTTCTCATTCTGCCCACCCCATCTGGATCATCTACTCTGTTGCAGATCTTGGTGTCATCTGCAAATAGACAAGCCTTACCCTCTAGTCCATCTGCAAGGTCACTAATGAAGATGTTGAAGAGGACTGACCCCAGGACTGATCCCTGAGGCCTCAGATCTCCTGTCCACTTTGGGACTGGGAAGTATCTGGAATCAAAACCTGTGTTCCTCTGTTCTAGAGGTACAGGTTTGATGACTCGTTTCTCATGCAGAGTCTGAACATCCTCTAGCAACAGGGATATGTGCTCTGGTGGGTATGTTGTCACCACTGGTGGTGGATCTGGAGGGCTGTCCAGAAGCTCCAGAGCATGACCTTTTTCTGTGATCTCTAGAACCCATGCGTCTGTAGTTACCTCCTGCCACTGGTCCAAGTGGAGGGACAGACAACCCCCTACAACCACCCCTGGAGGTAAAGACAGTTGGGGGAGCTGTATAAGGAGTCATGCTGAGCTGATGGGGGTGGACCCACTGACTCCATTACCCAAAGGTGCTTTTGAGTAGGCACCTGGAGTTGTGGTGGGGACTAGCAAGACCCCGCATCTTTGCCCCATCCCTGCTGTCCATTGGCCGGGCACTGCCCTCTGACCCCAGCTGGACTAAAGGTACCCCTGCTCCTACTCCTGTCTTGAGTATGGTATAGGGAGTGTACAGATTTCAGAGTCTTGCCAGAGGACTGAAGGTCTTTCAAATCATCCTCTTTCTCGTGACCAAACTATTTCTGCTCTTGAATGGAGCATTAAGAATTGTTTGCTGCACATCAGTGGCGAAGCTTGCTACTCTGAGCAAAGATTAGCACCTGAGACGGATGCCAGAGGCTGCAGCCCTGGGAGAGGCATCAGAAATATCATGTGCTGTGCACAGCAAATGCTTCCTCACATCAGCACCAGCAGTAAGAGTTTTAATTCACTCCTGCTTGGCAGACACCTCAGGCAAGGCCTCTGCAACAGCCTTTGCCTTCCTCCAGAGGGTATTCTGATACTTCATCATATGGGCTTGGTAATTAGTAATACATAGGTCCAATGAGGCAGAGGCATATGTACGCTTGCCTAGAATGTTCAGTCTCCTGGATACTTTATCAGGAGGGAGGGAGCTCAGGTGCTTCGGTGCCCTGGACTTGTCATGGGCAACTGTGATAACCACTGAGTCAGTCTCACGCTGGCTAGCATAAATAGGCTTCCTTAGCGAGAAGAATACATTTGGTCTGCCTTTCTGGGCACAGCTGGTATACTGTTTGGCCTATACCAGGCTGCATAAGTGGCAGCCTCTAAGGCTGAAAATAGGTGAGGAGCCACAGCAGAGGGGGTTTCTGGTGGTATCCAGTGACATCGGCGACCGCGATTGGGTGTTTTCAAAAAGGGCAACTCAATCGTAGCACCTGTCAACAGGGCTACCAAGGAGGGAGGGCGACCGGATGGGGGGGTCCGTGAATATAACGACGGATGTCACTATATGTACATGCACGGGATGAGCACCGAGCAACAGGCGGAAGGAGGAGAGTTTGTGAGGCATGGTGCTGTGGTGGGCTGCTGAGCTGGCCCCGTGGTGTGGTGGGTGGGTGGCAGACTGGAGTTCCGAGGGTGCTGGGTTCGGGTCTGGGCACATGTGCATTTTGTTGCTCCCGGACCGATGTTTTTTCCCCCTAGGTTTTGCACCCCCCCTGGAGTTGAGAATCCTTTAGTGGGGGGGTGCAGCCCCAACATGAACAAGTAAAACCTAAGTCCCTGGCACCCTTTGCTGTGCGCCAAGAATATGCTTGCTTAAAGTAAGTTCGAGACTATGTACACCGCCCCCACACATGGTAGCAATTTTCCGCTGATCGCTGCTATGACATGGAACCTTTCTGGCACCTCCAAAAACTCCAGTGGGTTCTTTTTGGTAGAATCCTGCTCTACTAAAGTGAATCCCATGGCAGCTTGTATTTGCTGCATCAAAGTAAAAAAAAAAAAAAAAAAAAAAAAAAATTCAGCTCTTCTGGAGGTGACCTAGGAGTGTACACTACAGAGTCCTCACTACAGGAGGAGACTGTAAGGCTGGTGCCATGTTCACTGTGGCTCTCAGCGTAGTCTTCCTCCTCCTCTTCCTGAATCATAAGATCAGGACTGTATTCATGCTCATCACTGACTGTCACATCGACGGGAGGTAGGGACCGTGTTGGCAACATCGATGGCAGATAAGAAGGTCTATGTGGCAAGGGAGTACCTTGCAGCATCAGTGGTGTATTTGTGGAAGTCAACACTGAAGGGCTTGGGCTTCCGGTGACGTCATGGAATAGACTGCAGCCTAAGATGAAAGGCTCCTGCTAAACCCTGTTAATATACCTCCTAAAAACAGCCTACTATTTTGAAAATATCGAGTTAAACGCATTATAGGAGGGCAAAACGCCTAAAAATGAGGGGATGCAAAAATTAGACCTCTGGAGTGCCGAGATGGAGAGAGATCACTAGGGGACGACTCGGAGAGTGAAGGATCGCGGGCCTCATCAGCCTCCCGACAAAGTACTGCACCCAGTGATCAGATCCCCTACACCATACTTCAGCAACAAATGGTGCAAGTACTAACCAAGCTCCGGGATTTTTGCGAAAAGATGTGATCAACAGTCAAAGCCCTACGCACCGATATTGGCAAACTAGAAAAGAGACAGGAGGCCAGCGAAATCCAGGCAACGGGCATCGATAAGCGGGTGGACAAAACTGAGCGGGCCATCATACAACTCCATAGCAACCTCCAAACACTGCAAGAACGAGCTGCAGATGCTGAAAGTCGGAACTGTAGAAACAACATAAGAATATCAGGTATACCCGAGGGGGTTGAGGGAACAGAAATTATTCCTTTTGTATAGAAAACACTTCGGGAGATGCTCCATTTATCAGACAACATTTCACTTGAAATAGAACACGCGCACCGCACACTAGGCCCAGACCTGCCCAGACAGCACGCCCTGGCACAATCTTAGCCAAATTCCTACGGCATCAAGAAAAAGAAACAGTGCTCCACACAGCATGGAAAGCAGGCGAAGTACTTTTAAATGGCCAGAGATTATACCTTGACAATGACTTCGCCCGAGATTATGGCCCAGAGGAGAGCATATGCCCTAGTAATGAAATCCCTTAATGCCGCAGGCGTACGCTTCTGAACCCCCTATCCTGCCAAGATGGTGATGATCTTTCTGGAGGGTTCACTCACCTTCAACTTCAACAATGCTGCAGCAGCAGCTGCTGAAGTGAAATCCAGAAACATCGCTGTTTTCCAGCAGCGCCCCAGCTCTGGCTCGTCAATCGCCACCAAACTCTCACAGAAAATCTGGCATAACAACCAAAGGAATTCAAGATGTCGGCAAGAAGCAGAGACTTTCCGGAAGATAATAGATGTACTACAGGCCAGGAAAAACCACGAGGAAAGATCTGAAGAGGTTGCTCGTGTGGCAGAGGGCTGAAGCACAGCAAGTACAAATACAATGGACTTTATGTTGTATGCACTATTCTAACTAGAAGACATATAAGGGATCTGAGGATTAAGTACCATTGTCCTGACTTGCTAGTATAGAGCAGCAAACTGAAAATTAGCTAACAGTCCGGGGGATGCTCCATCTACTAGGATGTTAAGCAGAGGGATAGGCACACAGATCGTGGCTTACTGTGTGCTGGAGGTGGTCATTATGCCTCCCTGATTGTACAAAGCAAAGGAAATAGCCACGGAGGGAAAGAAAGGAGATGTGGGAGGGAACAGGTAAGGGGGATAGGAGGGGGTGTGGGGGAGGGGAGGGGCAGAGTACAGGCCTCTTACCATATAAGTGATTGCTCCATGCCCTGCCTTGCGATGCTACAGCAAAGAAGTGCCTCATGGCCAGAAAAAGACAGCTGCCTCCTGTTTTGGCAATGAGATGGCATAACAGGATGACTGCTGCGTGGCAGTACAGAGATCTCCTGTGAATACAACTTTCACTGATAAAAGCGTGAGGGAACAAAAGTGGAGGCGGTATGGGGCTAGGACTGGAGGGATCCCGGAGAACTTGGGGTGCTCTACTCTCTCTCTCTCTCTCTCTAAACATCAGGAGATGGGCCCCAAGGGGGAGGGTGGGAGGAGGGAATTTCTGGGGGGCAGGACAATACTCCGTCATAAACACAAATAATGTGGGATTACTGAGAGTAGGGAGGGTGCCACTTTCTGTACGGTGTTCCCCTTCCCCCCAAGCTGTTCCTTCTCTGTCCGCTCTCAGCCTGGAACCGGGGGGGCCCTCATACTCGCAGACATCAGAATAAAAACCCACAATTCAACCGGGGGTGACCAGGGCATAATTAATTTTGGAAACCTTCCCCCAAAATCTAAAGAATTCTCTTTATCATTACTAAGGGGGAGCCTGACATTTTACTAGTGACGTCAACCAATCCACTTACCTTTTCCCTTGGACACTAAGAGTCTACTGACCCTTGGTACTTAAGGGTTAAAAGTAAGGACTACACCTTACTGAAGTCAGGATCTTATCCCGACCTGTGGAAGTACAAGTTGTTCTAAGTGTTCATAAGGACCATGTTGGTCATTTCTGCATTTATGAACTGCTTGTTATTGTTAGTCATTCAGACTCAAAGTATGTTGTCTTGTTATTGTTGTTGTTTACATAGGTTCATCAGGTCCCTTCAATACCAAACTCAGAAACCTTACCATATATATGCAAAGGGAAACTCATTTACGAGATGCAGAGGTTTAAGCAGCTCCCAAGATTTAAGATTTGGAAATGAACTCCCCTAAGCTTAAACTATTATCCCTGAATGTTAATGGGTTGACCTCTCCAATTAAACGCTCTAAAGTCATGGCATACCTTAAAAGGTCTAAGTCAGATCTAATATACCTGCAAGAGACATACCTAAACCCGACAGAACATACAAAGCTAGCTAAACTCAGTAGAGGTCAGGTTTATCACTCTTCCCATACAACAGATAGGACAAGACGGGAAGCAATAATAATCCCGACATACACTCCCTTTAGAGTGAACACCTCCTGGGCAGATTCAGAAGGTAGATTGATTATAGTCCAAGGAATGCTCAATGACAAACAAGTCACACTAGCTAATGCTTATCTACCACCGAGCATACCATTGCCACAACTGAAATTTTTATTGGACAAGATAATACAAGAAACCAAAGGGATACTCCTGCTAGCCGGAGACTTCAATCTCACGATAGACCCCAGCATGGATACCTCACACCCCAGACCTCCCAAGCAATTGACCACACAGAAGTTTTTTAAAAGATTTATAGCAGAAGTCGGATGGTGTGTTGTGTGGAGAAAAATGCACCCACAGATGAGAAATTACACCTTTTAGTCCTCCGCACACCACACATATTCCAGCACAGACCACACATTCACACAAGTAGAGAATATTGATGCTTTACAGGAGGTTAGAGTGGGGGATATCTCCATCTCCAATCATGCACGCTTGGTTTCCCCATGGGAAATGGGCCTTCAACTTAAAAATACAAGATGGAGGTTGAACCCATTCTGTCTCCGTCAGAAAGACTTCCTAGAGTTTCTGAGTGATAAAATTGTGGAAATTATAGTATATATTCTCCCGACAGATGCCACCCCAGCAATCCACTGGGATACTAGTAAAACAGTCCTCAGAGGGCATATTATAAAACATACAGCAGAACTGTCTAGGCAGCGTAAGAAACAAAAGGTGCTGTGAAAAATTCAGTGTGGGTACATATGGACACATCAACCAATGTCAGGTTCCAACAAATTAATCTTCTTTTTATTTTTACAGAACAAAATTAAGTGGACTGGTTTCTACAAAACAATAAAATAAATAAATAAATAAATAAACAACAACTAATGAAAGCTTAACTACAGCTTCATAATAATTTTCCAGAAGGAATGAAAAAAAATCACTTTGACTAGAAAGCACTAGTCCCACTGAGTGTTGTCCCTCTCAACACTCCAACTGAATATGATCTGACTAGGCTTGGACCTTTACATATATAGCCTGTCAGAGGCTAAGATTGGCTCATAATACCTGTCAATCAGGGGGTGTTACATAACACACACACTGTTTACTTTGTTTATCTAGAAGATAATTTTATAATATAAATTGAATCACAACACATTTAATGATACTAAGTACAATATGTGAACAGAATCTGTTTTATTTCTAGGATAACAAAGATCACTAAGGAAGCTGTCTGTTTGTCCCTCCCACAGTTAGGTTCAGCATAAATATGGGAAAGTCAGGGCCGGCCAGCTCTTAGAGTGCTAGCTGCAGCAGGACAACACAGAAACTTCCAGAGCTCTTATTTGTTCAGATACATTTTGTACTTCAGCTAAAATAAACCTAGTGTTAATTCCTAGTCCTTTCTAGGACTTCCAGTCAGTCAGGAAGACTTCAGAGTGCTCCTTTATGTATTTGCCCAACTTTGTTTATAACAAAATGCAGAGAGAGAGGGCTCCTAATTTTGTCTGCATTCACACTGCAAGAAATTACATGTTTAAAAAAAGGGTTGCTAATATGAATACAGATAATCTTCCATTTCAAACATAATTTTACCATAGTCTCTTGTCTTACTATTGAAGGGGAATCTTATGCTTGTTTTAAGCCCCATATATACCCCATAAGCTCAGGGTTGCTTTTATATCGTCTTTTATTTTAGCACAGCTCTGCCTGAAGGGGGATACAAGACAAATAAACAAGACAAACTGACATAAAACATGGGTGTCCAATCCATGTATAATGAACATTTTAACAATAAAAGGCATACATTTAGGAGAGATACATAAAGGAAACCCCGACTAGGTAGAGCTAAAAAAAAAGCTTGGGAGGGTCCTCCCACAGGAGCAGCTGGAAGAATCTCTCCACTTTCTTCAAATGGCCCACAAACAAGGCGACATGTCAGTATACCCCCAGCTACAACAAACTAAGTTAGATCTAGACAGATTAATACAAACACAAACTGAAATAACTTTAACCTTTTTAAAACAAAGATATTATAAAGTGGGTCCCCGAGCTACTTGCTTATTAGCCTATCAAATTAGAAAACAAAGGAAATCAGCTACAATTCACTCTATTCAACACCCGGAAACAGGCCAACCACTTACTTAAATACGTGAAATAGCAGACGCCTTCACAAACTATTATAGCAATTTATACACCCCTGAGTGAACCTCTTCCACACAAGAGACAAATGGAAATTACGTACTTACCATAATTATTGATCTTCTTGGACAGTCTCCATCACTCATTCACACTAGTGGGACAGCGCCGGAGGCACTAAGACCAAGCGGGCTCCTAAAGTTTTCTGAAGGGTTGGCGCCGAGAGAGGACCACGCATGCATGGCACCGCGCAACTAGCTTGCGCCTGTGTAGGTTATTTCGGCGTCGACCCTCCAACCGCCTCAGTAGCTATTCGACCGAAGAGGTGCAGCATAACTAATGAGAATAACTCATCCTGAGTTTCTGGGCCTGAGAGGGCCCAGAAGGCCTTTACAAGAAAGGTAAAAGAATAATGTCCTCAGAGTCTGAACCATAGGACCGTGAAGACCAGGAAAGAAAACGAGTGAACCCAGGGGATGGTGGGTGGGCGTGTGAATGAGTGATGGAGACCGTCCAAGAAGATCAATAATTATGGTAAGTACGTAATTTCCATATCTTCCTGGACTAAGTCTCCATCACTCATTCACACTAGTGGGAGAGTACCGAGCTAAAACCAACAACCCTGAGTAGGGTGGTAGGAGATGGGGTTCACTCAGAAAGGACAGCCAAGGACTGTCCTGCTAATAAAAAGAGCCGTCTTGTAAGAGCATCTAGAACATCGTGCCTACAAGATAAGCGCTCGAGTTGTAACTCGCTACTTTGCAGAGGACTGCAATGGGCACAAAATGAAAGTCTGCCAGGATGCAGCAACCACTCCACGAGAGCGGCAAGAACCTGGCCTCATAGTTTGGCCTAGGACCAAAATTAATAGTGTCAAGGACATGTACTAATGTAACGTAAAGAGACCTCAGGAACTGAAAGAGTCAGGGGAAAGTCTACTGGTTCAGGGTAGATCGGAAAGTGCAGATGGAAACCCCCACTATCAAGCATGGGTGACCTGTAAACAACAGGTCCAAAAGCACTTGAACCCCGTACTTGGTGAGCAAGGGGGTCCAGGTGGGGTTAGCCCATCAAGGAGAATGGTCTCCACTTAGTTACAGGAATCTTCCTGATGGAAGGCCAAGCACGACTTAGAAGTCTCTTGTGGCGGTCTAGTACAACCAGATCCTACCCACTGCATATTCCAGAAGGAATCATCCTGCCCCTGTGTGTACAACTGTAGCAGCAGTCTCTGAACTCAGGGAAAAAAGGAAAAAGTGTACAGGAGGACGTGTCCACTGTGGAAAAAAAAAAACATTCCGACAGAAAAGAAAAAAAAAAACGGGCTGGATTTCTAAGGCGAATAGAGGCAGATGTGCATCGAAGAGGGACACAGCAGGACCAAGTTAGGGCTAACTCATTTGTTGAAGTGACTGAAAAAGGCAGTGACTCAACGCCGTGAGGCACTACCCACTCTGGCTTCGCTGAAGGGAGTAGGAAAGGATTCTAGTTCGTTTGCTAAAAAACAAACATCACAACTCCATCCCACACTTGAAGAGGATAGCTTCGTGAGCAACTGGCATGGACCAGTGCACAGGAACCGAAGGTGTGAATATTTGAGAAGCTACTTCAGAAAAAAGGACCTACTTGACCTTCCGTCAAGAGGGAGAAAATCGTCAGTTAAATTAAGCAAGCAAGGAAGTAGGAACCTGAGTTCTGACTCGGTGGAGAGTCGCTTCTGCTGCTGCAAGGCTCTGCTCAAGAGAAGAAAGCCTGATAAAAAGAAAGGGGAATTAACAGACTGGGCAATTGCCTAGGTCTAGGAAATGTCTCTGAATGATAGAAATCTCTCTTAGAGAAAGAGATGACCCATACTGCCGCCGGATCAGAGTCCCCCTAGGGGAAGAAGAAATCAGGTACTCTTTACCGTACTCTGGAGACGAGCACCTCAGGGGCTGAGGCAGAACCTGACCAGATCCAAAAAGGGGGTATCAGGTAATTTCGGCTAGGCCCTGTGCTGTGATAAAAGAAAAAATTACTCACCTTAGTAATGTTGTTTCTTCTAATGGAGTCTTGCTATATTATGACCATTGCAGTTTGTCCCACCATTAGAACTGCTCCGGAGGTGAAAGAGTTAACTCCATTCTAAGAATGGAACTTAGAACTCGAGCTCTATTAGAGAAGCTCTGTCTTGGTTATTTCAAACTCAAACTGTCAGATCTTCTGAGCAAAACTCACTAAGGTCTGTGTGGAAGCTGTAACCTACACTAGCCAACTGGCTACCTAAATATTAACACCCAATGCTGGTCCCAACACAAAGACTCAAGTCAAGGGACCAAAAGTAATAGTATAATATAATAATATGAAGTAATATAAGATAAAATAAAACACCACATCCCAAAACCCCAAGAAGGGTGGAAAATATATAATGGGCATAACTAGTGCCCACACTAGGCTGCCCACCCCATACCCAAGTAGAAGTTCTGAGAGGGCAGGTTGGGGAGGTTATAATATAGCAAGACTCCATTAGAAGAAACAACATTACTAAGGTGAGTAATTTTTCTTCAAACAACATGAAGTCTTGCTATATTATGACTATTGCAGACTACACAGCAGTACCTCCATGGAGGAGGGACAGAACCTACTTAGGGAATAGGCTCTGAAGCACAGCTGTGCCAAACCGAGCATTTCTCCTGGCCTGGACATCCAGGGAGTAATGCTTGGTGAAAGTGTGTACCGTTTTCCAGGTAGCTGCTTGACATATTTCTAAAATAGGGATGTCTCTAGCAGCAGCTATAGATGCCGCTGTACCTCTGGTAGAGTGAGCCCTCAGGCCTGAAGGGGGAACCTTCCCCAGTTTTTGATAACAAAATTGGATACAAGAGACAATCCACCTGGCAACTGATCTCTTAGTGGCAGGTCTCCCTTTTCCGACCTCACCATAAGTGAGAAAAAGTTGGAGGGATTCGAACCTGTGACCCTTGGTATGTTCTATATAGTAACTTAGGGCTCTCTTAACATCTAAACTGTGCAATCCCCTCTCGCCAGAGGAGAAATGATCAGTGAAAAACACTGGAAGGGAGATAGATTGGTTAAGATGGAAATCTGAAACCACCTTAGGCAAAAACTTCCTGTTAGTCCTGAGGACTACCTTATCCTTGTGGAAAGAAATAAAGTCAGTTTCTACTGACAAGGCTTGTAACTCACTTATGCGCCTGGCAGAAGTGATAGCCACTAGGAAAACAGTTTTCCAAGTTAAGTGCTTAAGCTCTGCAGAAGACAGAGGTTCAAAAGGGGGTTGCATTAACTGAGCAATGCAAACATTAAGATCCCAGGCAGGGGCTGGATCCCTAAAAGGTGGATTAGTATGAAGTAATCCTTTAAAAAACTTGGAAAATACAGGGTGAGCGGAAAGAGAGGAGGGCTTTCCTGCTGAAACAGAAACAGCTGCCAAATGTACTTTCAGGGTAGCTGGTCTCAGGCCCAAAGAATTAAGATGGACCATATAGTCCAAAACAATGGGCAAATCAGCAGATTCCGGGGAAATATGTTTCCCAGAACACCAGATGGAAAAACTTTTCCACTTAGAATTATAAGTAGCCCTAGTGGAAGGCTTCCTAGAAGCCTTTAGGATTTCAAGAACACCTTGAGAAAGGTGTAGGTCAGCAAATTCTAGCTCCTCAAGAGCCGGGCCTTGAGGTTGAGGGATTTGAGGTTCGGATACCAAACTCTCCCCTGGGCACAGGTTAACAGGTTGTGATTCCTGGGGAGACACAGGGGAAGATGGACTGCTAGGGACAGAAGGAGTGGGTACCAGGGCTGCCTGGCCCAATCTGGGGCAATCAGAATCACCCTGCAAGGCTGGGATCTGATTTTGACTAGCACCTTGAATAGGAGAGGGAAGGGGGGAAGGCGTAAAGAAACTTCCCTTCCCAATCTAGGAGAATGGCATCCAGGGGGACTAAGCCCAACACTGGGGGCCTGCAACAGAACAGTGGAAGTTGGTGATTGTCTGGGGCTGCAAAAAGATCTATCTGAGGGGTGCCCCATCTGGCAGAAACTATCCCCAGTATTTGAGGATCCAGAGACCATTCGTGATGGCCCTGGGAAATCCTGCTGAGAGCATCTGCCAGGACATTGTCCTTTCCTGGAAGGTGAACTGCTATGCGGGAAGTGTTCAGGGAATAGGCCAGAGACCACAACTTCATTGCCTCGGTGCACAAGGCCGAAGACCGAGTGCCCCCTTGCTTGTGAGGTACCACATTGTTGTGGTGTTGTCTGTTCTGACTTGTACCACTTTGTTCTGAACAGAACACAGAAAACACTTGAAGTGCTAGAAAGACAGCTCTGGCTCCAGCAAATTGATGTGGAGCAGGGATTCCTGAGGGGACCACACTCCCTGAGGGGAGAGGTCGCCCATGTGGGCTCCCCACCCCAGGAGGGATGCATCCATAGTGAGGGTCAAGGAGTGAGACAGAGGAATGAAAGGGACCCCAGCCTTAAATTGCTCTGATCCTGCCACCACTGGAGGGCCTGGATCAGGGTTAGTCACTGGGACCAACTTGGAAAGGGGTCTCTTCTCTGAGACCAAAAGGCTCTCAAGTGAAACTGAATGTCCCTCATCTGAAATCTTGCTTCTTGCACTACAGCTGTGGACTGACCGCATGTGCCCCAGGAGCTGCAAGAAGTATCTTGCTGGTCGAGAGACCTGCAGAGTGAAGGAGGAAGCTAGAGCCACCAGGTTCCTTACCCTCTCTAAGGGTAGGAAGGCTCTGGCCTGCTTTGTGTCCAATTCTGCACCTATGAAGGTGAGCACCTGAACAGGTCCCAGAACTGACTTTGGAAGATTGAGCAATAAGCCCAGAGAGGTGAGCAGCTGCTGGGTAACTTGCAGGTGAGATTTGACCTGTTCTGGGGACTGGCCTACAATGAGCCAGCCGTCCAGGTAGGGAAAGACAGCAATCCTTTGCCTTCTTAAATGAGCAACTGCTACTGCCAGACATTTTGTGAATACCCTTGAGGCAGAGGAGAGGCCGAAGGGCACTGCTCTGAACTGGTAGTGACCTGAGGGCAGTTCGAATCTGAGGTACTTTCGGTGGGAGCTTCTGATTAGGACATGAAAAGAGGCATCCTTGAGGTCCAGGGAGGCTAGCCAGTCCCTGGCCTAGAAAGGTAAAATCATTGCCAGAGTTACCATTTTGAACTTTGGTTTCAAAAGGTGCTTGTTCAGATATCTCAGGTCTAAAATGGGCGCCATTCTCCTGTCTTTTTGGGGTAAGGAAATATCTGGAGTACAGACCCTTGCCCTGATGTGGGGAGAAACCCTTTCTACAGCGCTGAGAGTCAGGAGGATGAGACTTCTGTTTCTAAAGAAAGGTCTCTAAAGGGTTTGCAGGTGGGAAAGATCTGATTCTCATCTTTGGAAATTTTTGAAGCTGAGAACCAGACCCTGACCTACTACTTCCAGGACCCACTTGTCTGAAGTTAGAGACCCCCAGTTCGAACGGCGTAAGCCAACCTGCCCTCTACAGGTAAAGGAGAATCGCCCTGGGCACCCCAACAGAGTGCCTGTTTGGCAGGTGCTTTAGGCTGAGGGTGGGAGCAGGCCTGCTCACACCCGTCTGCCTCTCCTCTGAAGAACCCCCTCTGAACATAAGCAGAGGCCTGGGTTTGGTAAAAGGCCTGTGAAAGGCCTACCCCTACCCTGAGCACTCTTATAGGTAGTCCTATATTCATCCATTTCCTTCATATAATCCTCTGTCTGCTCCCCAAACAGAGAATTCCCTACCACAGAAAAATCCATAGCCTTAGTCTGGGTATCCTGTGACAAGCTAGTACACCTGAGCCAGGCCAACCTGCGAAAAGCTACAGATGTAGCCATGACTCTAGAGGATACATCATTAAAATCCACAGCAGCATTGGATGCCTCAATGCCATCAGCAGCCACCTGCTCCAGCTCATTAGCAAGCTGGCCAGAGGCCTGTTTGGCCAAAGCCATGACAGTGTCCCATCTAGATTTTTGAAACCTTGCTACATAAGCCATGTAATTTGCTTGCCTGAGTCCCAAGGATGCTGCCATGTATTTTTTTTTTTTTTTCCCCATGGCATCAATCCTCCTGGAATCCATGTCAGGAGGATGTGAAGCCAAGGGAATATTAGCTTTATCACAGGCTGCAGCCTGAAACTGCAATGCTGTGAAAGGAATTCTGTATCAGGACCTGACAGAGTGTACCTCCTGTCCATCTTTTTGTCCACAGGAGGCACAGAATTAGGAGCTTTTAAAATTTTTTATTGTTTGTTTCCTAAATGAATTATGCAAGGGAATAGACAATCTCCTAGACTCTGGAATATCCATCCTTTCTACAAAATCAGGTTCCTCTTGCTCATCCACAGCTTCCTCCAATGGGAGCTGGAGGATCAACAACCTTTTATAAAACAAAAAATGAGAAGGGGACTCAGAAAGCAGAGGGGGAGATTCTAAGGGTCAGTCTGAGGAGATGTCCGGTTCAATGGGCACATCCAGACTCTCAAAGTCACATTCACACTGTTCATAATCCTTCTCCCCCTCCTCTGGTTCATAAAAATCTCCAATATCATATTCTTGAACCGGTGGAACCGGCCGAACCAACCTTTTACCAGACAGAGGCGGTTCGGACGGAACCGGAGAAAGTGACTGTACAATTTGTATAGCTTTTGCTATTTCTGCAGCAGTTGGGGAAGGAATTTTGGACTCCCTACCTTCTGATTTTTAGTTTTCTTAGCTGGAACTGGCTCCTCAGAGCCAACTTCACGTTGCCGAGAAGTCTCGCCCTGGTCAGAGGGCACTCCCTCGGTTCGGTTGGCACGAACCGGGCTGTCATCGGTCAGCGGACTTTTAGCCTCTCGTTCCTGAGCCTGCCCACTCTCTTATCCAGGGTGGCTGCAGGAAATTTTACCAATCTGGCAGTCTGAATTGAGGTGGTCAACCCCAGACAATAAACACATGTAGTGTGTGGGTCAGCCCAGCAAAGGCTTCCCCACAGACACTACAGTGTTGAAACCCAGTGGGCCCGGTTTTTTCTTTTGGGTTTCTCAGACATGATGCCAGCCTAACCAAGAAACTTGCCCTTTTAACGGCAGTGCCAGGCAAGACACCCTTATCGGTCCCAACCGTGTCACGGGTCATGGAAAAAAACGTAATGAAATCCGTTTTTTTTAGAACCGATAAGAACCGGGAACCGCACTCTAAAAGCTTTAAAATGCTTACTCTTTAAAGTTTTAACCAACCTGATCGGTTCGAACCGAACCGATAAACATTTTACAAGTTCCACACAGAAATAAAACCTGTCTATTACTTACAATACCACAGACAGAGCTTGAACCGATCGGTTTGCAGTTAAAATAATAATACTCGCGGTTGAATTTAACCGAGAAAATACTGTTTAAACCGAGAAATGAACCGAGCAGTAGGAGAAATCTCCGGAGCGACTGTTCCACAGAGTGCAACTGTCTTGACGATTGAAAAAGTCCAGACGCAGAGGTGTATGGTCCATGGACGCAGTGTGAAATACTATAGTGGACCCCATTACTGAGGAACTACTGAAAAGATTTTCCATCACGGACTCTAATGATAGCGAGGACGTGCCCTTCAGTATGTAAAATGAGTCATCCGCTGTATTACTGACCAGAAGGACAGGGAAAGACCCATCTAGATGCACTTCTACCCCCAGGAGAACTTCCAAGAGAGGTCTAGGTCAGAGCCACTAGAGATTCCACAATCAGGAAGGATGTTGAGGAGCTTGGTACCACGTAGGGAGCAGAGAAAGTGCTGAGCAGAATGAGATTCCACTGGCAGAGCAGTACAGCAGAGTACCATCAGCAGAAAACCGCTGGATGACACAAGATCCCACAAAGACCACCACTCACTAGGATGTGTGGAAAAAAAATTAGCAGAACAGGAGTTCATTCTGCGATAAACATCCCGCCACAAGTTCTGTGGAAAAGAAGTCCGAAAGGAAAAATGTGTCACTAATTCTGCCATACAACATCCACTAGCACCTGTGTGGCACTAGCACCACTCGTGGCACATGAGGGCACCAAGCAGTGCCTATGCCAACCTGGGCTATACCCGAGGGGAGCCGCGGCAGTATCCGCAGGCACCCCCGGCACCCATGTAGCAATGGCACCCGAGGGCACCCCCGACACCCATGGTACCATGGCACCCATGACACCCATGGCAAGAATGGCACCGGAGGGCACCACTGGCACCCATGGACACCTGCGGTGCCACCCCTGGTATCGATGGCACCATGGCACCCATGGAACCCATGGGCACCACCCGCAGAACCCATGGGTGCTCCCTGTGCCACCCATGGCATCTCTGGCACCCATGGGTGCACGGCACCACCTGCGGGTGCACAGTGCCACCCAGACACCTGCGGCATCACTGATGGCGCCAAAAACCAGCGGCAGCAATAAGAACATCCACGGCACCACACAGAGCGATGGTGCTGACTCATGGCGCCGAGTAAGGCACGGCACTGACCAAAGGCACAGTGTCACGACACCAACCAAAGGCACCAAGGCATGGCACCGACCAAGGCTCTGAGGCTCAGTGCCGACCAAGGCTCCGAGCCATGGTTCTGAAGCACGGCGCTGACCAAGGCACTGAGCCACAGCGCTGAGCAAGGCACCGAGGCTCGGCACCGACCAAGGTACAGCGTCAACCAAGGCATCAAGCCACAGCGCCAAAGGAAAATGCCAATGGAAATCCTGAGAAGGGGAGAAGGAAGAAGGTGGTGCCCATGCCGGCCCCTGCATGGAAAAGGGGAGAGGGGGGTAGGCACGAAGGGTCGACACGATGGCAAAGGCACAAAGAGGGCACCTCGCCATTCATGATCCAATCTACCCAGCTCCGAGGCCCGGAGGTCCCAAAATCAGGAACACAGCAAGGAAAAACTGGAAAGTCAAACCCCCTGCTCCACAGGAGGGGCCCAGAGGTGAAACTGCCCACAGGAGCTCCAACGAGGACAGAGATGGAGCTCGGAGTCGAGAATGCAGCCATTAGGAGTGGGGCAAAGAGGAACCCATGAAAGTCGGTTCAGGCCCATCGCCCCTCCCGACGAACACTCCTCGTGCAGACATACTAACAGGCAACCTCGAGCAGCACCGATTCTTCTTCCCCCAGAGAGGAAGAGGAGCTCGAGGTTAAGCGGAGCCGGATCCCCGGAACCACTAGATTTGTGCTTTGGGGGACTGTCCTCCCCCCCCCCCCCGAGCACAAGACTGTCCGTAGTCAGGCCCCCCCCATTAATTAAGGGCGGCAGACCAGACACAGCCCCTCTGCCATAAAAACTTTCAAACGAAGTCCTCCTACCGTCACCGCTACCGTCTAAGGATGACTCTGTTGATGGCAGGAAAGAATTTCTTCTTCTCCTTCTTCATAATCTTCTTCTTGTTCGTAAAATAAGAATTACTATTTAAAATATTAAAAGCTGCTGTCATATAGACAAAACCTTCGACTCCGGCAGACGAGCGACGTCGACATCCAAGCGCACTCAACGGTGGGAGAAAAGGAACTGAGGTTGTTGGAGGGTCGACGCCTAAGATAGCTTACAGGCACTAGCCAGTGTTACGCATGCGTGGTCCTCTTTGGCGCCGACCCTTCAGAAAACTTTAGGCTCCCACTTGGTCCTAGCACCTCTGGCACTATACCACTAGTGTGAATGAGTGATGGAGACTTAGTCCAGGAAGATCTTATCTCCAAACAATTGCCCTACTGCAGCTCACAGAAACGCACAAGGAGGCCCTGGTAGAACCAATTACTGGAGCCGAAATTAGTAACACTATTGCAAACACCAAATCCTTGAAGTCACCAGGTCCAGATGGATACGGCTCCGAGTTTTATAAAACAGTTAAGGCACAGGTGATCCCCAGGCTCCTTCCTTTATTCAATTCAATACTGGAAGGAGATCTTCCACCCCCCCCCCACCTTGGTCATATGCATCCATATCAGTAATACTTAAGCCAGGTAAGAACACACAATTATGTGACTCATATAGACCTATATCAGTACTTAACCAAGACTATAAACTATTTATGAGCATACTAGCGCACCGAATAGACCAGCTTCTCCCACATCTGATACACAAAGACCAAACTGGCTTTGTGAAGTCCTGCTCTACAACTGATAACATAAAGCGAACCCTTCATATAATACACCAAATGCAAACTTCTACGTCCCCCTCAGTACTAATTAGCCTGGATGCCAAAAAGGTGTTCGATAGGATCGCCTGGCCTTTCTTATATCTAACTTTAGAAAAATGTGGTTTTCCCCCAGCCCTCATTACGATTTTACAAAATATTTACTCTGCCCGAAGGCATGTGTGAAGGTAGAGGGACATCATGCCGACTACTTCCGCCTGCTAAGAGGTACCAGGCAGGGCTGCCCACTCTCCCCCCTGTTATTAGCGGTGTTTATAGAACCCTTAGCCCAACAAATACGGGAAGCCCAAACAATTAAAGGAATCAATATCGGACATATAGAACACCGAACTGCATTACATGCAGATGACATCTTACTATATGTACCAGACCCTGAAAATTCTCTCCCTATACTGAAACAAACCCTGGATAACTTCAGTCAAGTTGCAGGCTACAAATTAAACCTAACCAAAACAGAGATATTAACCTTTAACTATACACACTCTTCTCACATCCAAACTGCCATACCGGGCAGATGGAATTAGCAGAAATTAAAATACTTGGGAGTCCAGTTGTCCCACTCCCACACCACATGCTATAAATATAATTACATCCCTTTTACTCTGCAATTAAAGGTGGATCTGGCCCCATGGGCGACTTTACCACTCAGCTTGACAAAGAGAATTGAACTGATTAGAATGATGATTCTGCCAAGGGCTCTATATCCGTTTCAAAATTTTCCCCTCCATATACCACTAAAAGCATTCAGAGAATGGAACTCACAAATAACCAAATTCATATGGGCCAACCGAAAACCCAGGGTCAGTCTTAAAATCTTGAACCTCTCCCGCCAGGAAGGAGGACTGGCATTACCAGACCTACAATTATGTTATCAAGCAGCATCCTTGACACACGTCTTGGCTAGGAAAATAAGACTGCTAGCCTACACTGGTTGGAAATCGAACGGCTGTTGATGGAGGACCGGGAGTATTTCCAAACCCAATACCAATCAATTGATAAACAGGTAGTGAGCATTCCACAAAGCCCTTGGCTTACCTCCCAGTTTAAAACTTGGCATAGCATTAAAGCAAACCAACGCCTAACCCTCTACTATCCCCTTATATGCCCAATCTCATGACTCCCAGACTTCCCACCAAATAACTTAGATAAAGGTTTTCAAATATGGGGAAAACGTGGACTAAAGTATATCCCGCAGATAATATCACAGGGCAGCATATGGACTTATGCAGACATTCAGACAAAGTTTTCCCTGCCTCATACTGACTTTTTCCGGTACCTACAGCTTCGCCATTACATAGAGAACGTACCAGAGATACCCTGGCAGCCGGAACACTATCCAAACTTAGTTCATACCCTGATGCAGCTTAACACTAATTTGAAACAGGATAATTTGGCCTCTCTTTATTACCAGACCCTGACTTCACAAAGAAACTCCTTCACTGAGAGAACTCATAGGCAGTGGGGGCAAGAAAGAGGATATGAGCTCACCCTGGAGAATTGGTGTTGGGCATGTGGAAATACAACCCAAGTAACTAGTTCACACCAATGGCGAGAATACGCCTGGAAACACCTAATTAGATTTTCAGAACCCCTATGGTCACGTCCCATTATTCTCCCACCAATCCCACAAGTTGCTGGTGAAAGTGTGGCGAGAGTGAAGCAGATCACACGCATATAATGTGGGTCTGTCCTTCACTTAAATCATTCCTCTTACAAATTCAGGTACAACTACTGGAAATATCTCATCCTCAACTTCATTTATCAATAGAGATGTTTATGTTCCTTTTACTCCCTAAAGCATATAGGGTACCTTCTCCTCCTGCTTATCATAGCAGCAAAAAAAGCAAATACTAAATTGTGGCTAACCGCCAAAACCCCTACGATTCAGAACTGGTGGGTTATCACAAGACAAATTTATAATATGGAAAGAATAACCCATAACTTAAATGAACAACAGGAAAAATGTACAACCAGATGGACCCGATGGGCAGATGTATTACATGCTAAAGGATACCACTTTTATACCCTAAGAATTTGAAGGTGCCTATAAACAGTTTAAATGGCTCAAACTCGCTGGAACATAGATGGTAGGATATAACACTATTCAAAGAGAGGATAACCCAAATGGTATAGGAAGGGGAAGGGGAAGAAAGAAGACTATCAACACACTCAGCACCCACTAACAATAGATTGTAACCCGAAATGGGAGATTTTATCCAAGACCATGGAACTGTCACAGGTTTTAACTAAGAAAAGTGGATACTACTGAACTTGGTGATATGAGATATTAAAATCATTCAGTGCTCGACACTAAGAATATTACTACTAGGATAATTTGTCCACAATCTTAAAGAAATTATAACAGAAAAAGTCTGTGAACATACATGATAGGGGACCTACCATTCTAGATTGATCAACCATTTCTATGAGTAATACTATGAATGATTAATTATGAAATTTTACCTCTGTATTGTATTTCATTCTTAACTTTAAAAACGTCAAGGAAGTTGAGATGTAATAAGATGTAATTCTGAACTCTCTCCCTTTGTTTATGTAGTGATGTATATCAGAAATGGACTTAATATGACCTGATGATGTCTGTGTATAAACGTTGAAAACACTAATAAAAAGATATTTATAAAAAAACAATGATGGGCTCCCTGGAACAGGGAGGCCAGGCAGTAGCGGCCTTACCATATCTGAAAAGGTGATAAGGACTGCCCGAGCATCGCGCCGCTTTGGTTAGGAGGCACGACAGGAGCAGGCAATGATGGAAGTAGGGCCCCATCACCAGTGGCGACATACTGGCCTAATGGGCATGGTAGTGCCTAAGCCACGCCCCAACCTTGATGTCTGGTCAATGGCTAGCGTTGTCGTTAGAGCAGTCAACTTTGAAGCAGAGGTTGTACATGTCCACAGGGACAATCTACAGCATGCCAGAGAGACCTTGTTCCAGTGCTTGCATTTGTGACTTCCTGAAGCTTTTTCTGGGACTTCGACAACTGCGACTCAGTCAACGGGCTGGGCAACATGGATTTTTCTTGTAGCTGCTTCTCCAGTCTCTTGACAGTTATTTGGAGTAGAAATTTCTCCAAAGCCCCCTTTCTGTGTCGCCCCATTGGGGACCTGAACCCCGACAGATCTTACAAGCTTTCACGTTGTAAGAAAGGCCTAAGCAGCAGACACAGTCATCGTTGGAGTCTCCTGTGTAGCTCTTCTCTCTGCACTCGCAGTACTGGAAGAGGTTCCTTTGATGATATACAGGTCGCCAAAAATCATTATAAAAGGGATTACTTGGATATATAAAGAAATAAAACAGCAGCTATGAGCAGTTTCCAATGGTGGCCCAACGAGTCTGATCAATACCAGAAAAAGAACTGAGGAGAGCAATGGCCACCTGTGTTTATATGCAGACGTCCGATGTTGTTGTGGGCAGCCCCTGGCTGACTGCTTGTAAAAAGTTTCTATGTGGTTCTAGTGCCTGGTGGCTATAGTTCCAAAGGCGTAGCCTGATTAAAGACATATCCTCGAAGAAGATACTACATTACACTGGATGTACAGTGCGGAACGCTAAACAACGTGTTCAGGAACACTGCTGGGACATACCGAATAGAACAAGAAGGAGTGCACTTGAAACACACTTTGAAACAGTCCGTGAAGCACAACTGAGGGACTTTAATTTCATGCTCCTTGAACATGCCCCTGCCCCTCCACGTGCTGGAGACAAATTCAGTCTTTCGTTGCAGAAAGAAACTCTTTGTATTAGCACCATAATAACTTTGCAGCCGTTTGGGTTTAAGAAATAGACTTTGTTCCATTCCTTTAAACAGAATGGCCATACCATAACATACACTGTCTGCATTGTGGTGTTTTATAGCCAAACTCAATTAGGTCTCAGAAATCACAAGTGTTGGTAGCTTTTGTAACTCCCTATAAGCACTGGATTTTACACCTTGTTCCAAGTATGTTGATGGCGTTATTTGGATATCAAGTGGTATATCTGCCTTCTTGTGACTCAAACGTAAAACATGCTAATCTTTAATTCTATAGATTTATAATATCTTTCCCAATGTTATAGTATGACAACACTGTAAACATATATTTTTTTCTTTTCTTCCTTTTCTGTTTGCGCTCCCTTTATCAGTTATTAACTTGCCATCTGATTAATTGTAACAAAAGATTTCTTCGGATATTTTCTGTATGGCCTTAACAGACTGTGATACAGTTTGGTAATTTCTTGTTTTGAATGATGTTCAGTCGCATTCACATTACACAACACAGCAATATATTCCTATTTTATGATTAGTAATTACTGTAGATTTACTTTGAAACCATTTCTGTATTTGGGGTATTATCCATCTCTGTACCGCACTCTTTTTAAATAGAAGTTAATACCCTGTAACAATTAAACATTTATTTTTCCTTTCTCCTTCTTCCCTCCCTTTCCCTACCCCCATTTTCTCTTTCTGTATGTTCTACCTTTTCATCTTATGTTGTTCTTTTCCTTCTATACCTACACTGTATTCTTTAGTTCATTCTCGCAAATTTACTTGTGAGATTGACTATTATGGTACTGTGAGTTTATACAAAAGATGCGTGTTTTTTTTTCACTAATGTCATATTATAATAGCTGTTTTACTGAAGTGCTGGATTACTGTGTCTACAACACTGAGATACTAGTGTTTTTGAAACACCAGGGAAAGTACAGCTACGTACGAACTTACCGTAACAGTAGATCTTCGAGAGAGGTTCCTTCAATAGGTCATCACATATAGGACTGGCGCCACCTGGCGTCGGGCCGCATGGTAGACTTTTCTAGCAATACCTGATGGGGGACCACCCACCAGACGTCACGTGACTGTCGTCAGCGTGACTGTATATAGTGGGCAGTCCCCACGCCCGCCCTCCAGTTCTCCCACCGGAGCCAGGAAGAGGCCTTACAGCCAGAGCGAACAGGATTTGGAGTCCCTGTAAAAGATAAAATGAGGGGAAGGAGGGAGGGAAAAATATGACCTACTGAAGGAACCCCTCTCAAAGATCTACTGTTATGGTAAGTTCCTACATAACTGTACTATCTTACTTCGAGAGGGTTCCTTCAGTAGGTCATCACATATAGGATAGAGTCCCAAGCAGTCCCTCCAAGAAAAGACCAAGAGAAACTAGGGAGGAGGAAAAAACTAACTCCAAAGGAAATGACTGAAATCCAGAAAGGACCCAGTCTAGGACAAAAGGCCTTGCAGGACGGCTAGGCCAAAGCCAGCCCTCCGCCTAGAAACAATGTCCAGACTGTAGTGTTTGGTAAAGGTATGGATAGAACTCCAAGTAGCGGCAGCACAAATGTCAGCCGTGAACACGTTCCGTAGGAAGGCCGCGGAGGCAGCCATGTCCCTAGTAGAATGACCTCTGACAGTACCTGGCAGAGATTCATCATACTTCTGGTAACAGTACCGAATGCAGTTACCTAACCATTTGGAAAGGCCCTGCCTAGAAAACGGTTTGCCCTTCGACCTTGGGGCAAAGGAAACAACTTTTCACAAGAGCGGAGCTCTTTGGTCCTGTGGGTGTAACACCGGAGAATCCTATGGACATCCATAGTGTGAAGGAGTGCCTTACCTCTGTTAGAGGGGGACAGGTAATACACCGGAAGCTCTACTGACTGATTCAGCGTGGCTTCTGACACCACCGTGGGAAGAAACCTTGGATGAGTTCTGAGGACCACCCGGTCCCGATGGAAAATCAAGTATGGCCCCTTGCAGACTAGAGCATGAAGCTCTGAAATCCTTCGGGCTGAAGTGATAGCCACAAGAAAAAGTGCCTTCCAAGATAGGAAGCGCAAATCACAGCTCATAGCCGGCCCGAAAGGAGGAAGGGTGAGCTTTTCCAGTACAAAGTTCAAGTCCCAAGGCGGGGTTGGGCTGCAGATTGGGGGTTTCAGATGGAAAATCCCTTTCAGAAAGGTTTTTGAGACTTCCAACTGAGCCACGGGTTTACCATCCACTAGCTCATGGTACGCTGAGATAGCTGAGATATGGATGTTTAAGGAAGAGTAGGACAGACTGGAGTTTGACAAGTGAAGGAGGTATTCCATGACTTGTGGGGCTGAGCAAGAAAAGGGGTTCCAGCCCTTAGTGGCCGCCCAAATGGAAAACCGCTTCCACTTCATGGCGTAAGTGGAACGGGTAGACGGTTTCCTAGCCTTGATGAGGACTTGAGCAACCCTGGAAGAAACCCCGAAGCGCGATATCGCTAGGTCTGCAGGAGCCAGGCATGAAGATGCAGGGTCCTGAGCCCTGGGTGTACCAGTCGACCTTGGTCCTGGGTCAGGAGGTCGTAAGTCACTGGAAGTGGAACTGGAGGTTCCCGGGAAAGCTGCTGTAGCAGCGAGAACCAGATCTGTCTCAGCCAGAGAGGAGTGATGAGGATAATTTTTGCCCTCTCCGCCTGAAGTTTGAGGAGAACCCTCTGCAGCATGGGAAACGGAGGGAAACCATACAAGAATTTTCCTGTCCAGGATAGAGACAACGCGTTGCTCCAAAAAGCACCTGGCTCTGGAACGAGCGAGCAAAACTTGGGAAGTTTTGTGTTGTATTGGGAGGCGAAGAGGTCGATTTCCAGATGCCCCCAATTTTGGAAGATGGATTCCGCCACTTCCTGATGTAGTTCCCACTCATGAGCTAGGGTCCGAGACCTGCTGAGACTGTCCACCAGGACGTTTAGAATGCCTGGAACGTGCAAGGCCACTAGGACCAAATGGTGCTGGACTGCCCAATTCCACACCTGCGTCGCCTCCCTGCAAAGGGGGTACGACCGGGTTCCTCCTTGTTTGTTGACATACCAAACTAATGACATATTGTCTGTTTGGATTAGCAGTGATCCCCTTTGGAAGGAGGATCTGAAAAGACTAACGGGTACAGGACCGCCCTCAACTTCAGAACACTGATGTGGAGGGAAGTCTCCAAGCCGGACCATAGGCCCTGAGCTTGGTGTTCCCTAAGATGAGCTCCCCACCGCATATTCGAGGCATCCGTGGTGAGGGTGGCTACCGGTGCAGGGTTCGGAAAGGGAAGCCCCAGAGAAAGATTGTGAGAATCCTTCCACCATTGTAAGACTTTCTGAACTGCTGAGGAGACCAGGACCGGATGGTCCAAGTCTTCCAGGAGCTGATCCCACTGCACCCGCAAGGACCACCGAGTAATCCTCATGCGGAGCCTTGCCAGACAGAGGAACAGTAGTTATGGAAGCCGCCATCAGGCCCAGAAGGCGAAGGACTTCCCGGGCAGGGATGGTCCTCAGGGAAGCCACTTTGGAGGCCTGACAGACAAGGGTCTCCATTCTGTCTGGAGGAAGGAAGGCTCTGCACTGGACCATATCCAGGACTGCCCCAATAAACTGAAGTCTCTGGGCAGGGATAAGGGATGACTTGGGAACACTGATCGTGATCCCTAGTCAGCTGAAAAGGTCCAGGGTAAAGGACAGAGCCTCCAGCAAGGAGTCCATGGACGGGGCTGAAATCAGCCAGTCGTCCAGGTCAGGGAAGACCGCAACACCCCTGCAGCAGAGGAATGCCGCGACCACCAGCAGGCACTTGGTAAAGACCCACGGTGCCGAAGACAGGCCAAAGGGGAGCGCCCGGAACTGGAAGTGTTCCCCTTGGAAACAAAAACGCAGGAATCGGCGGTGGCTGGGGAAAATAGGAATGTGCAGGTAAGCATCCTGCATATCCAGAGCACAGAGCCAGTGGTTCTCCATGAGGAGAGGGAAGACGCTCTGGAGCGTCAGCACTCGAAATGTTTTGTACTCGACAAACCGATTCAGCTGACGTAGGTTGAGTATGTGTCTCAAGTCTCCAGTCTTTTTTGAAACCAGGAAAAAATGGGAATAAAATCCCTTTCCCCTTTGCCCGAAGGGGAAGTGCTCGATTGCTTCTTTGTGCAAGAGCGAATTTACCTCCTTGTGAATGAGGAAAGCCTGATCCCGAGAATAAGAGGACTTTGTGGGTCGAGTTTCTGGAGGAATCTTCAGAAACTCTATGGTGTGTCCGACGGACACTAGTTGCAGGACCCATTCGTTGGAGGTGATTGCCCTCCACTCCTGTGCATGGCGGACAAACCTCCCCCCCCCCACCTGCTCCCCGTCGTGAGACTGAGGAGGCAATGGGGCCGGGGAGTCAAGAAGTGGCAGGATGTTCAGGGGGAGGGCCTCCTGAACGTCTCTAATTTTTGGAGGCAGGTGGGGTGGCAGTACCCGTGGCCTTTTGCTTCCTTTGGCGGCGCGCCTGAGCGTTCTTTCTCTGCCTCCAGGTCCTTTTCTGAAAGGGCTGATGCTACTGCTGCTGCTGTTGTTGAGAGCTCGATCGGTATATAGACCTGACAGACCTAAGTGCAACACCCTTGTCCTGTAGGTATGTGATATCATCTTTGGTGTCCCCACCAAAAAAGACCAAGCCCCTGAAAGGGGCATCCTGAATCGTGGACTGGACCTCAGTAGGCGAGGCCAGAAAGGCAAAGCCAGGAATGCCATCTGAGAGCAATGGCAGTTGCCAAGGTATGGGCCACTGAGTCGACGGAGTCGTAAGTGGCGTGTAAAGCGTGCCTACAAAAAACCTTGGAGAGGCGGAGATCCTTGGCAAGGTCCTCCTTTAGAGGCGAGGAATCCATGGACTGGACTTGCGCTTCCAGCCCAGCCAGGGTCGCTTTCTGATGGGACATCATATGGGCCACGTAACTGAGGGACCGGAGGGCGCAGGTGGCTAAGGAATATATATTTTTCCTGAATTGATCCATCTGCCTCGACTCTTTGTCCTGAGGAGAAGTGCTCATGTGCTTAGGCACTGACGAGCAATCATGAGCCGCCGAGATGACCACAGAGTCAGCCTTGGGATGGGTCTTTAAGAATTCAGCATCCTTCGGTGCCTGGTAGATCCTGTCCGCCTGCTTGGGGACAGCCGGGATAGAATGAGATATCTGCCAGACGGTAGTGGTGAGGTCTTGATGGGGGGGCCATCCAAGGAGGAATGGGGATGGGAGATAGAGACTCTAAGTCTAGGTGTTCCGCCAGTCTCTGCCTCTTGGGGTCCTGTTCCTCCGACTCCCAGTCAAAATAGTCCTTCATGGCCCTCAAGAGGTCGGAGAAGGCAGGGTTTTCTGGTGGAGACTTTGGCAAGACCTTGCCCCTCGTGTCCTCAGGGTCCTCCGGGACCTCCTCAGAGGAATCTTCCCTCCCCTCTGAACTGTCATCATCATCCTCCTCCTCGACAGGATGGCGTCTGGTATCTGGAAGGGAAACATCCTGTCGAGTCTTCCCCAAGACATGGACAGTGGCTATAGATGAACTGCTCGGGGAAGAGGACCTAGGAGACCGCAGTTGTGGGAGCCTAGTCTCCAGATCCGATACCAACTCCGACTGAGCCCCCTGCCACCAAGACTGTATCAAGGTCTTGAAATCCGGGGTACCCGGAGGGAGAGGTGGAGTACGCAGAGGCTGAGGGGGGGAGGAGGAGGGGGAGGAATAACCGGGTGTGGATAGTAACCCTGGAATCCCGTATAATGGGAATAGGGATTAAATCTTGGGTAGAACTGTCCCAAGTTATTTCAGTTCGGAGTGGGACCCCCCCCCCCCGGGTAATGGTTCCCAGGATACCCCAACGGGTAATGTGGGACAGTTCGGGGTGAGTATAAGTCCCGTTGACAGATCAGGCGTTGGGGAAACCCGTCCTGACCTGGCGTCACATAGATAGGTTGAGGGTCTGGCGTCGGGACAGCCCACGTCAGGGGGACTGATGTCGGAACTGGCACCACCCGATTCGGCGCTGGAGGGGCCAGCGTCGGAACTGGACGAAGGGGCCTTGGTGTCAGGGCCGGATCCAGTGTTGGATCCAAAAGCAAAGACCGATCAGCTGGTCCCAGCTGCGGGACTGTCGTCGGGATAACCAGCATCGGAAGCCGGCCGGAAGGCAGAGGAGGTGCCTCCACAGTAAGGCCTGAAGGCAGAGGAGGAGCCTCCTTCTCCTTGACCCCAGAAGGGGATGCGCAGCTGGGACATTGACAGGGTCGATGGGCTCTCCGCTGCCATCGCCGGAGAAGGGAGAGGGGCTTTCTCCCTCTGGTCCTGCCGGATGTCGGGAGAGGCACCGCGAGGCCCCGACGGGGGAATCGAGCCTGTGCAGTCGTCGGGGATGGCCGACTTAGGGGACGGAATCGGGCGGTCAGGAGGAGCCCCGCTCCCACTTATCGACCGGAGCCGGGCTCCCAGCTGGGGAGCCAACTTACTCTCAGGAGCAGACTTAACAGCCTGGGCGGTGTGGTCATCGGAGGAGCCGATGGCCGACTTATCCGACCGAAGTTTTGTTCGACTTACCATCCGGTTTCCTGGGCGGCAGCTGGGCCTTGCTCGTCGAGGGCCTGGCATCATCCGCGGAGCGAGCCCGCTCCCTAGACTTCTCCTTGTGCTTTTTTGAGGGAGAAGATTTTTCAGATGAATCCCAGAGATGATCCATTTTCTTCTCTAAAGAAGCCAAGCAGACTTTTAGTAAGTGGGCCTCCAAAGCCTTCTGTCTCCTCTTTTTTGTGGCCTGGTTAAAAGACTGACACTCAGGACAGGAGGAGACTGGATGGTCTGGACCTTGACAGAGAATGCAGGATCTGTGTGCCACAGGACGAGTACTTCTTCTTGGGTGAAGACATAAAGAAGAACACAAATTGAAGGAAAAAATAGCAGCGAGGGATAAACCGACGCGATGAACTTTCTCAACAATGCTAGCAGGAAGTCTGCAATGCAACTGACATGAGGCGGCGAGGGAAAGAACTGGAGGGAGGGGGGACCACCCACTATATACAGTCATGCTGACATCGGGTGGGCGGTCCCCCGTCAGGTATTGCTAGAAAAGTCTGCGTGCAGCCTGACGCCAGGTGGCGCCAGTCCTATATGTGATGACCTACTGAAGGAACTCTCTCGAAGTAAGAGCATATATTTATTTTTGTGGTTGCAAAGTACAGTAATCCTTTTTTATGAATGCTGGCATCCCTCAACTATTTATACCACGTACTAAAACTGGTAATACTCTAAGTTTAGTCCATGCAAATATGTAGGTCAAAAAACTTGACTTTTCATGTGCTACATATTTCACTGCCTTTGTCCAGTCATTGCACCTACGGATACTACCAAGGACTACATCGTGACAGTCTTGGACAATGTTCCAGTGGTCTTCGGTATTGTTTATACAATCGTATTATTTGGGATGAATTTATCTCATGGCCACTTTAGTTTGCTGTAAATTCATGTTGTTTATAGCCATGGCAACTTCATACATATCGCCTCCTTTTGTTAAAACTAAAATGGTTGCAGGGTCATGGCTCCGTAGATGCCTTGGCTCCCCTTACTGCCCGTGTCACCTCCTTCGATTCCATCAGGTTCTCCTCCCTGTCCTCCCCGGCCGTTTTCTTGTACCTCCTAAAGGCAGCTCTTTTCCTCCTTACCTTTTCCATGACCTCCTTGCTCAACCAGCTCGGTTTCTTAACCCTCGCCTTTTGGTCTGGGCCTTGCAGCAGGTTTTGGTTGCCTCCACTATCCCCAGCTTTATGAGCTCCCACCTCTGGTTAGTGCCCATACTAGGTTGAATTCTGCCAGGGTACCCTTTTACCACTTCCCCCATCCTCCCAAAGTCAGCCCTCCTGAAGTCCAGCACTCTTGTGCCAGATTCCACTCCTTCCTTGCCCATATCCAATGTGAGCCATACTGAGTGGTGGTCACTCCAACAGCGGTTCTTCCACCATAAGTTCTCTCACAAACTCCCCATTTGCCAGCACAAGGTCAAGGGTATTTCCTAACCTGACTGGTTCACTGACCATTTGCAGCAGGAAGCTGTCCTGGAAGGCATCCAGCAGTGCCTGCTCCTTTCTATTCCTGGTTGTTGGGATACTCCAGTCCACTCCTGGCATGCTGAAGTCCCCCACAATCACCACACTACCCTTCTTGCAGGTCCTCCTGATCTGTCCCGCTAGTTCCCTGTCCAACTCCTCCATCTGACAGGGCGGCCTGTACACCACTCCCATTCTGAGAATCCTATTCTTGGAATCCTGGATTTGCATCCAAAGTGACTTCATAGTACCCTCCTCTCCTTCCTCCCTTACACACTTCAGTCCTTCCTTCACACAGTGCCACCTTCCCCTTTCCCAATCACCCTGTCCCTACGAAATAACTTGTACCCTGGTACAGACAGGTCCCAGTCATTGTATTGGGTGGCCCATGTTTCTGTGATGGCTGCAATGTCCACCTCTCCCTCTCCCTCTCCCTCTGCCATGAGCACCTATAACTCTGTAGTTTTCCTCCCAAGGCTCCTAGCATTAAGGGCAAGCACTTTCTTATTTTAAGGAATAACATGTCGACAAATAGTGGGCCCCATATATTTAAAATTAAGGAATGTTTCTATCAAGTAAGTTCCATGATTTAATAGCTTATCTGTCCAGAAATAGCTCTAACATTATTAAAAACATCAGTAAACCTTTGCGGAGCAAGGGTAAATGTCAGTGTAAAAATCACAGTGCTATGCTAAATTCATAGCATTTGAGAGATATGCTGGCAGTCTTTTCCAAAAGAAATATGTCAGTTTCTGCAAAAGGTTTTAAAGAAATGCTGTAATTCGGTCAAACTTTATCTTAAGTGTCAGTTTCAATGCAACTGTAGGGCAGGTAAACATTTAATTACATGCAACAGGGGTAATTACACTGTAGTTGCATGTTTGTTTCATGTAACTACATTGCAACTGCAATGCAGTTATAGTGTTGTTGCACTGTAACTACAATGTAGTTAAGGAAATTTAAAGTGTTACCTTAACATTACTTTACACAATAAGGTAAACACCACTCTTCATCCTAGCACAGCACGTGGCTAGTTTGTTTTATGAATTGGTACCTACTGGCACACACGACTTGCTCAGCTGGGGTGGATGGAATATGGTTAGTTTAATATGCATCAGGTGTACCAGTATGTTTAAACTGCACTGATTTTATGAACTGAATGATTACACTTACTATTTAATTAAGATGTATTTTGCACGAGGTCATGCTTCTGACAAAAGATGAAAGGTTGAAGCGTCGGGGCTGTTGCTTGCGGCATCCTTTACTTTTTTACTCTTAGTTATTTTACAGACATTCACATGTTAGAATAAAATATATTTTCAACCTACTGAACTGACTGGTCTCGAGTGCATACAGTGGTCTGTTAATGATGGTGTTTGGCAGCTGCTCTGAAGATCTTTTCAGCATAGTTTGATTTCTTTGGGGAGGTTTAGTCAGGAAACTGAACAAATAACGCTAATATTTATGTTCTATCATGGCTAGCACAGTGCCAGAGTGATAGCACTTTACGTTGACACGTGCTATCCCTGAAAACAGAGCAGACTAGAGCTTCTGGGTCTAGGCTCAAGCAGAGAATGAGCACATCATTTAAGTATGGAGCTTAAATTCAGGAAAGGAGGGGGACACCCAGTACATGAGAAGACCTACCAGCTGACCACAGAGCAGCCTTGGCATAGCCGCTGTTTCAGTCTGCATCCTTCCACCACCAGCACCATGCTGAAGAAGCCATGATGCCATGACTAAACATAATCAGCTCATCTATTCAGATACATATACAAGCCATGTTCTCTATGTTACATACTTGTGGAGCCATTCAATGATCTTGTCTTTGGTCGGAAGCTGTGGCAGAGTATACTTCTCCTCTCCATTCTCAAAGTATTTCACGGTAGGAAATCCTGAGATGTGATAACGCTCTGGTACCATTTTGTGCACAGTTGCATCTACTGCTGCAAGTACACCTGGGCTCTGAAACAGACACAGTACGCAGTATTGATAGTAGTTATCACTCTTACAGAACATTTTTATTTATTTTTTTTTATTTTTTTATTTCACATTTCAGATTAATACCTTTGAGCACAGGGACTCTTTTTACAAACATCTGTCAATATACCAGTACAGTTTATGTGTGTGTGTGGAGGGGAAGGGGTTGATGTAGAATGAAATAAATAAATAAATAAAAATGTGTGATTGGTTTGACAGAGAAACCTTAGCAGGATTGAAAACTGAAATCCACCCTAAGTACAAAAAAGAAACTCTGCACCCACCTCCTCCATAAGAAGCACTTTAGGCAAACGTACTTTAATAAAGTATCTGTCTTCATGAGAAACATCATGCTAGACCCTACTGGGGACACTGCTGCTGTCTGTACCTGTCTTACACTCTTCTGACAATGAACAAAGCAGAATACAGTGGTCCCTCTCTATAGTGGATACTTCTGAAGCAAGCAGCTATGTTCACTATAGCGAGGTGTTAAAGGGACACGGTCAGCTTCTGATGCAAATTTTATGGTGTCAGACCTCAATACACCTAAAGGAAGCACTGTCAGTATGAAAAGCAGTGGTGGTATTACATTTTAAAAGTACATTGAGACTATGCATTATTCTTCCTAATCTGTATTAGGAGTGGTCAGATTAAAATCCGCGCAGCACGAACCCATGAGCAGGAATGGCGCCGAGCCGCAGGTACTCATATCCAAGAATGAATTTGTCACTTAGTGTCATGGACCAGTAAAATAGTGCAGTGTCTACTTTGTATAACACTGTTCAAGTGGAAGTAATTTTCCTAGAAAAACGAGCACCCTAACTCATTTAATTTTGTTTATGAAACCTGAAGCCGGGATTCCAGGCATGCACGTTAGAGCTGACACTAATGCGCATGCCTGGAATCCCGACTTCATAGACATCTTTATTCTCCTCCACTAGGATGGGAGGCTCATCAGCCAGGCCTCCATCTCCTGCAGCTATCTCTACACCACTGCCGAGTTCCTGGTAATGGTATACCAGGGATTCCCATACCATGGTTGGGCTAAGAGGGGGACGGCAGTCCCCACATCCTCCTATATGAACAAATCTAGAGGCTCCGGTCCGTGGCACTGTGAAGCAGGCTACAGGGAGACGGGCAGGGCTTCATAGAGTCAATCCTCCCATTTTTCAATATTTGTCCCCTTCGACACAGCGGCACACACATTAGCTTGTGCATTAATTGTACTTACTGCAGAAGTCCTCGACATCATCCACTTTGTATGCATCTTGACCATCCACCACCAGGCCTCCACCTGGTGGCAGTGACTATGACAGAGTTGGCAGCCCCGCCCGGAGAGGAGAGCATTCCAGACATTCAATCTTCTCCCACCCTGGCCAGTCCCTGGAGACCCAAGTCCATTCTTGAACCCGGGCCACCGGCATGGGAAAAGGTAAGGCGTGTACGTGGCGCCTGACCCCACTGTGCCACTGGGCCAGCTATTTAATAAAGTACAGTTACGTAAGAACTTACCATAACAGTAGCTCTTCGAGAACAGCTCTTGCAGCAGGTTACACCATTAGGACTGAAGCCGGCAGGCGTCAGGACCCCATGGAAATTTTCTAGCTAGCAGTCTTCAGCGGGGACCGCCCTCAACGTCGGTCCATACGGCGTCAGGCGTAATACATAAGGCCCGGTCCCTTAAAATTCCCATTCTCCGCCGGAGACTTCCGCCTACTGGATGACATCAGAAGAGGAGACCGAGGACCCGCCATCAGATGGCCGAGACTAAGAACCGACATTTCCAATCCTAAAGATAGCATAGGCTGGAACCTACTTCCTCCAAGGGGGAATGGTGGGCGGGAAGGTACCTGCTGCAAGAGCTGTTCTCGAAGATCTACTGTTACAGTAAGTTCTTACGTAACTGTACTATCTTCTTTGAGGTACAGCTCTTGCAGCAGGTTACACCATTAGGACTGATTCCCAAGCAATGGCGCCTTGAAAAGCCATCGGGAGGAGGCAAGACGGAGATTGAGACCCGTCCTGAGCCTAAGACAGGAGTTCCTGAAGAGCGGCGAGGCGAAACCAGCTCTTAGCCTTGAGGCAATATCCGAGCTATAATGCCTGATAAAGTGTGCACGAACTCCAGGTGGCTGCAGCACATATATAGCCAGCGTGAACCGTTCTTTCAGTGCTGCAAAGGAAGTAGCCACTCCTCTTGTGGAATGGCCCTTGACCACTCCTGGTAAAGGTTTCTTACATTTGTCGTAACAAGATGAGATACACTGAATGAGCCAGCGTGAAAGGGTCTGTTTCGAAACTAGGGCCCCTTTCATCCTCTCAGCAAATGAAACGAACAGCTGCTCTGCTTTCCGGTGCTTTTGGTTCTGGTCAAATAATATCTGAGACACCTGTGAACATCCAGGGTGTGGAGCAGTGCTTCTCCTCGATTGGCGTACTTAGGAAAGTACACTGGTAAATCAATGTCCTGGTTAAGAGTAAGGCTGAAACCACCTTGAGGCAGGAACTTAGGATTTGTCCTCAAGGACACCTATCCTGATGAAAAATTAAATAAGGCTCCTTGCACATGAGAGCATGTAATTGAGATTCTTCTCGCTGAAATATGACAACCAAAAACAACGTTTTCCATGGCAGAAGCGTAGCTTCGCAATCTGTGGCAGGTTCAAAGGTGGCAGCATAAGCTGCTCCAGGACGAAGGGCAAATTCCAAGGAGGGACGGGATCCCTAATGGGTGGCCTACGGTGGAGGACCCCCTTAAAAAGGCACGGGTAGTATCCAGCTGGGCCACCATGTGGTGGCCTATGGGGGCATGATAAGCCGAGATTGCACAAAGGTGCACTTTGATCGAGGAGTAAGCTAACCCGGATTGAAAGAGGAAAAGCAGGAACTCCAGAACCAGCTTTTCAGGACAGTCTAAGGGTGAGAAACTGCATGCTTGAGACCACAGGCAAAACCTGCGCCACTTCATGGCGTATGTTGCGTGTGTCGCCGGTTTCCTGGCGGCAGAATGTACCTCTGCCACCTCTTGCGAGACCTGTGTAACATGGCTATGTCTCGAGCCAAGCATGCAGGTTCAGTGAATGTAAGTCCGGATGGACTAGTGAACCCTCCTCCTGAGACAACAGGTGGGAGCTGATTGGCAAGAAGCGGAGGTTCCGGGATAACTGATTCAAGCGGGGAACCAAATTTGCCTGGGCCAAAAGCGCTATCAAAATAAAGCGTCACATGCTCCCTGCAAAGTTTGAGAAGGACTCTCTGGATCAACGGGAAAGGAGGGAAGGCGTAAAGGAATCTGCCCACCCAGGAGGGGGACAACGCATCTCGCCAGAAAACACCAGGCCCTGGATCTAGTGAGCAAAAATTGGGCAGTTTTGCGTTGGATGGGGAGGCGAACAGGTCTAATTCTGGAGTGCCCCATCTGTGGAACAGATCCTCTGCCACCTCCTGTAGAAGTTCCCACTTGTGGGCTCTGGCCTGGGAATGACTCAGGCTGTCTGCGACAGTGTTGTCCACCCCAGGAACGTGAACTGCAATGAGGTTTTCGCCGTGTCGTATTACCCATTCCCACACCCTCATGGCCTCCCTGCAAAGGGGGTAGGAGTGTGTGCCTCCTTGTTTGTTGAGGTAATACGTCACTGCAGTATTGTCTGTAACAGGAGAGTACTCAGTGGAATCTCTGACTGGAAGGCTTGCAGGGCATAAAGGACCGCCCTCATCTCCAATATGTTGATATGGAGATGAGATTCCTGGGTAGTCCATGTTCCCTGAGACCTCACCCCGTTCAAGTGCGCTCCCCACCCCAGCCCTGAGGCATCTGTGGAGAGTGTTATCACCGGGGACGGCGCTGTGAAAGGAACCCCCACACCGAGAGGGTTCCCGGATCTAGCCACTATTGCCAGTCCCGAACCACGGTCTTCGTGATTCTGACTGGATGCTGCAGATGGTCTTGCCTTTGGTCCCACTGCACCCTTAACATCCACTGGGTTACCCGCATGTGGAGTCTTGCCATCGGGACTGTTGGAATGACCGCAGCCATGTGTCCGAGCAGGCGAAGGACCAGTCTGGCCGGGACGGTCTTCTTTGCTGACAAGTCCCTTATGAGGGATGGTATGTGTTCCGCTCTGTCTTTGGGAAGAAAGGCCTTCCCCTTGACGGTGTCCAGAACTGCCCCTATGAACTGCAGCTTCTGAGATGGTACCAGGAGAGACTTCTCGTAGTTGATTAAGATGCCCAGAGACTGAAAAAGAGCCTGGGTATGCTGTGGCTACCTCCTTTGCAGCACTGAAGAACGTGTCTACGTCGGCTATATGTGCAGCAATGCCTCCTTGGAGGAGGCCATGAGAAGCCAGTCGTCCAGATACGGGAACACGTAGTGGTCCTGTCTCCTCAGAGACGCTGCCACGACTGCCATGCACTTGGTGAATACCCTGGGTGCTGATGACAGCCCGAAGGGAAGTGCTTGGAACTGATAGTGGCGACCAAGAAACTTGATGCACAGGAACCTCCTGTGCGTCTGAGTGATAGGGATGTGCAGGTAGGCGTCCAGCATGTCTAGGGACGCCAAGAAAGCATCCTTCTTCAGCATGGGGATTAGTCCCGGGAGGGTCACCATGCAGAAGCGCTTGTAAACGACTGACATATTGAGGTCGCTGAGGTCCAAGATTGGACGGAGGTCCCCTGTTTTCTTTGGAACCAGGAAGAAGTGTGAATAATAACCTGCTCCTATCTGGTTCCCTGGAACATGCTCCAAAGCTTCTTTCTGTAGAAGCGTGAGCACTTCCTGCCTTATGAGCAGAGCGTGCTGACCCGAGTAACGGGAGAGCACAGGAGACCTTGTGGGGGGCTTGTCTAGGAATTCTATATAGTGGCCTTTTTTGGCCAACTGTAGCACCCACCTGTCGGTGGTGATCGACCGCCACCCTGGCAGGTGGTCTGCGATGCGACCCCTGACCTTTGTTTCCCATTGATCCTGAGGAGGCGGGGGCCGGGAAGGAGTCATGCTGTGGCAGCAGAGGGTCCTGCAGGATGGGCGACTTGGTAACGTTGGCCTCTACCGCAGGGCGTCTTGACCTGGGCTTTCGAGAGAGGAACCCCTCTGTTGCTGGCGGAGCGAGGTTGTTGCCTCTGAGTCCGGCTGTGAAAACAACTCTGGTTCCTACGAAAGGAACTGAGTCTAGCTCTGTACATGGCCTGGACAGATCTAACAGCCTTCCCAGCTTCCTGTAATTTGGTGATGACCTTTTCCGAGGCTTCACCAAACAAAACTTCGCCATGAAAAGGAGCATCCATAATGTTTTTCTGGATGTCCGCGGTAAACCCAGAGACACGGAGCCATGAGTGTCTCCGGAGACATACGCCTGAGGCTGCCGCTCTGGCCGAAGAGTCCGTGGAGTCGTGCGCGGCTCGGAGCACCTGGGTCCCCACGTCTGAACCTGTGTGGAGGAGCTAAAGGAGTTCCTCCTTTTGGCCACCATCTGGCAATTTCTCTGCCAGTTCCTGTCCCTGTTCCCTGGCGGCGTTCTGGAACTGAACCATGTGAGGTCAGGTAATTCAATGATCTAATGGAGCAAATTGGCGGCGGTAGTCGCCTGCCCTGCGTCCAATTGCTTGGACTCCGGGTCCAGTGACTGCGTGCTCAGATGTTGCGGTTTCTGAGACTGGTCATGAGAGGCTGTAATGACCAGGGAGCCGGCCAGAGGATGGTTAGCCAGGTACTGGTCCTCCCTTGGGGCCTTGTACAGGCGGTCAGCCTTCTTCGGCATTGCCGGGGTCGAATGTGGATGCTTCCACGCTGCCTTGGTGACGTCCACGAAGGTGTCCACCAAGGGTGGCACTACCACAGGCTTGGGATCTTTTGCGAAGGTAGCGGGCAAGGCATAGTCTTTCGGGGTCGAGTTCCTCCACATCCCATCCCATGTTCCCTTGGATGTGTCTCATTATCTCGGAGAACGAGGGGTCATCCGGAGGAGACCTAGGGAGGTCGTGGGTCCGGAGAGGATGCTGATTGGTGAAGGAGACCTGGAGCATTCAGAGATGTCAGATCTGGAATTCTCCGTAGACGGTGAATACCGACGTCTTCTGGGTCTCTTGGGGCTGGGTGACCCTGAAGAGGACCTTGACGGAAGCCTTCTCTTTTCTGTAGATCTGCCCCTAGGAGGTGCTGCTGGCTCCTGGGGGAAAGGTGCTCGGCCTGCTGCCCCTTTTGGTGAAGGAGGGCGCGCAGGCGTCGGTGGTGCCACGGGTGCGGGAGGAGGGTGCGTGGTGACCATATCCTTTTTGATGGTGTCCCACCAGAAAGTGAAGAGCTCCTTCACTTCTGCCAGGTTTAGGCCCGACGACGGACCGGGCGCCAGTGACCTGTCGTCGGGACTGGGCGTTGGCTCCCCGGGGGGTCTCAGGTTCTGGAGAGAGCGCCCGTGGGAGCTCGACGGGTCCGGAATCGCCCGCCTGGTATTCGGGCTGAGTAGACTCCTCCTCCGACAATGCCTCCTGACAGACGTCGGTAAGCAGCGGTGTGGTCCTTCTGGCTGCGGAATCTGGCGCTGGTCCCCCCGCCGGCATCTTGGGGGGTGAATGCCTGACCGGCGATGGGTGACGGGTGATGAACTGCCACCGGTTCCCGGGAGTGTTTGTGTACCTTGGCCGACGTCGGGTCAGACGTCCGCTTAAGGGAGGTCAGCTCCTTGGTCTTGTGTTGGGGTGGCGGTGGCAGGGAGGCTGACCGGACGTCGGGGGACGAGCGCTGGGACGAGGACTTGTGATACTCCCTTGACCTGGACAAGGCCTTAGCCGAAGAAGCGGGCCTGGAGGTCTTGGCAGGCCGCAGAGTCGAAGAACCACTGGCTGATTTGACCACGACCAGGGGAGGCTGAGAGTGGGCTCTAGACGGGAGGCGGTCCGACCTGGAGCCGGAGCTGTGGAGTCCGAGGCCCTGGAGGATCTGGGTCTCACCTTCTCCCGGTGCTTCTCGTGGTGCCTGTGCAACTTCCCGAATGTCCCCCTGGAGAAAGGTTCCATGGCCTTAAGCTTTTTCTTCAAGAAGGAAAGCCTGGAGCCTTCTTCGTGGATTCTTGTTCGGCTGTTAAAGCCCTGGCAGAGGAGCAAGCCTGGGTGTCGTGATCCGGGCCCAGGCACCGAGCATGAGCCGAATGAGGGGTCTTTGAAAGGAATCTGCTTCCCACAGGCACACTTGAAGAATGGCCTCCACTGAAGTTGGGAGGACATCAGACGAAGAAACGGCTGAAAAAAGGATTTCCTCCGAAGTTTGGATAGTTTGGAATGGATTTCCTGATCGTCGCGCACTAGACTAAACCGATGAGGTCGAGACATGCAAAGTCGACGGCGGGAAAGAGCTGGGGATTCTGGCGGGACCGCTTCCTTATGTACTACGCCTGACGTCGGGGGCAGGACCGACGTCGGAGGCAGTCCCCGCTGAAGACTGCTAGCTAGAAAATTTCCGTGGGGTCCTGACGCCTGCTGGCTTCAGTCCTAATGGTGTAACCTGCTGCAAGAGCTGTACCTCGAAGAAGATTTTCAAATTTAATACCAAGGAAGGCACACAGAGCCAAGGCTTGTTTCTGTAATCCGTTAAAGAGGGAACAAAAGAGTACACAGTAGCAATGGAAGTAACAAACTACAATGCAGGGGCACATAATATACACAAACAATATACACACAGATTATGAAAACAATTACAGTCCACTAAACTGGTATAGCGGGTACTGAAAGGAGTAAGAGGAGGTTAAGGGCAAGAGCAGGAGGGAGATAAAAATCATGGAGAGAGGTTTTAAAAGGCAGACAGGCGGGAACAGATGGAAGGAGATAGGAAGATAATTTCAAATTGATGGGAGATGGAAAGAGAATGCAGGTTATTTAGAAGTAGTCTGACAGGCAGGGACAGAAAAACTGTGAAAGTCAGAGAAGTGGAGGGACTAGTTGGAAGAAAGTATATAGGACAGGAGACAGCCAAGGTAGGGAGGAAGACAGGAAAAACAGGATTCAGAACGAAGGGGAAACACAATTAAGTAGACAACGGGAGTCCAAGGAAGGCAGGGAGTGGGACTGATAGAGGAGACAGTGGTAAGTGGGAGGAGGGCAGTTTGAGGCAAAACAGCAAAAAAAAAAATGTTTTAAATTAGAGAGAGCACCTGTTCTGGCCAGGTAGGACTGGAGAGCCGCCCCATATACCACATCCCCATATTCAAACACTAGCAAAGTAATTTTTTTAGAACAATTTCCTTATGAACTGGGAATGGGAGGCAATCTCTTTTATGGCAGAGAGCTCCACGTTTTGGGACACAGTTCCTTAAGAATGGCACTGATATGTATGAGAAGTCAAGGTTACAATCAAGCCCTACACCCAGGTACCTAAAGCAGGGGTCATCATCAAAAGGCAAGCAATTAAGAGTGGTGAAAATGGGGTAGGAGCAAAGCCAGGTAGGTTTTTGCCTAGTACCAAAGGACAAGGAAATGGTCTTTCTAAAATTACAAATAAGCCAGTTAGAAGAGAACCAGTGCTGAACATTATTAAAATCCTGTTGAAGCAAAGATTTAATTAAGCTCAGAAACAGAGTGACTAGCATCATAGAGGACCATGTCATCTGCATACATGCGTATGTTGGCATTGACACAGACAAAAGGGAGGTCATTTAGACAGACAGAGGAAAGAACTGGACCAAAACTGAACCTATCTAGATTTAAAGGTGTGTTCACATACACACACACACACACTCCCACTCTCACTCACTGTTTTTTGGCATCATCACAGCACCTGGAGCTGCGGAGCAGTGCAGGAACTGTGGAAGTGTTGCAGGCAGCCTGGTACCCCCCCATCCACCTTGTATTTTATTTCTGTTCCTCTGCTGACTTTCAACATTGCAAGGGATCTACTTCAGGCAGCGTGGAGCGTTTAAACAGGGGCTTAAAACTCCTGCACCATTTCAGCTCCTCACCACTGCAGGGTTTCACAGGATCTGAAACGGATCAGCTTACAACACTCCCAATCATATTTACACTTATCCTCTGACAGCTAATCAGCTACTCTGCACCATTTACACTGGTGCAGAATGATTCAAACAGAAATACGTTTAAAGGGGACACCGTCAACCCAAATTCATTGGTATTGCCGGTTGTTTAATCTGTCTCCTTTCTTACTAGACCTGAAATGCACGCTAATAGTGTGATTATACCAAACCTGGTTTTGTTTCAGAAAATCCTTGATGTTTTTATTGCACACTTCTGCAACATTAGGAACATCCCAAAACAGTGAAGCCTCTTGTATTATATTATTCTGACTCTTCCACCCCCTTCTTTTAAAAGCAAAAAACAGACTGTCCACCATACTTGTGTTACTGCACCTAAATGTGCTTAACATTATTGATCAACTCCCACTGCATCTTTCCTGGACTTGGGAACACCCCCAACACAGTCTAGTCACTCAAGATGCAGGGGGAAGAGAGAAGACTTTTGCATCATGACTGGCTTCACAGTGTGAGGATATTTCTCATATTCAGAAGTATGCAATAAAAGTAGATTAAGGATTTGAAACAAAACAAGGCTGGGTATGATTACACCATTATCAGGCATTTCAGTTCTACTCAGTCAACATGTCTGTTTTATTCTCCTCTTGGTATTTATTTCTTCACTCTCTGGATGCTTGTTATTTTATGGCACCTATTATACCTTGCATCCCAGTGCACAACAATGTTGAGATTACTGGTTTCTCTCTATATACACACACACACACACGAAAGCCGCAATTAGCCCAAGTACCCCTTATCTCCCTCAGTACTCCACACCAGATCTCCCTCCCTCAACCCAGTGCCATCCGTGGCAGTGCCCTCCTCCCCACCCCTCCCATCAGCAGCCAGCTGTGCCTCACCACTCATCTCCCATGCTGGCCCTGGCTGTCCCTGTCAGGATTTTTATGTGTATAATGATATAAATTCTAAACCAAACTGCCACAAACGTCGTGGAGAGCTACCTGACCATCCAACCTCATGACCACATAGGTGGTGACAGGTAATTTGTACCCGAAATGGTGCTCAGCAGGTTGCTTCTGAGCACCAGCTTCAGTTGGCTGTACCTGTCACCATGTAGGTGGGGTGGTCCAGCAGCCCTCAATGAAGTTTTGAGCAAATCGGCCAAGGGGCTCCTGAGTTATGGGCGCAAGTCTAGTGTCGGTGTACATTTTCAAAGTTCTAAGAGGACATTTTTGATCTTGTATACTACTGCACATGCACCCTAATTATGGCATGCTGTGTCGTGACATGCTCACTCACTTCCTCTGTGATGTGCATGTGCATCACCCATTTTCTTGTGAGCGAGATGGAGCAAATGCCTCAGTAACTGCGGGTTGGGGGGGTGCAAGGTGAAGCAGGTGAGCAGCTAAGTCCCAGCCAGCACACTGCACTGAAATTGGCAGCTTAGTGAGCCCTAAGTAGAACAGCACAGCCAGGATGAGGAGCCTTGACAGAGACCCAGAGCTGGATCCCCCTCCCCACCCCCACAACCCGTCATCCCTTACTAGTGCTCAGCTGTACCCCACCACTCAGTTCTCATGCTGGATGCCGACTGTTCTGTCAGGACTTGTATTGCGTGTATAGTGATACAAATCTTGAACCAAATTTTTTCTAAGTCAGTATCTAATATTGAAAAGATATACCTGCAGTGGACTTACGACCATTACTTGGCCACCCCTGGGCCAATTTGCCCAAACTTCATGGAGGGCTACAGGACTATCCTACTTCATGACCACTTAAGCGGTGACTGGTAATTCCCACCTAAAATAAGTGCTCGGTAGGCACCTCAGTTAACTGTCACCACTTACAGTATGTGGTCATCAGGTGGGATGGTCCACTAGCCCTCTATGAAGCTTGAGGCAAATCAGCACAGGGGTGCCGAGTTATGGGCATACGTCTATTGCAAGATCATATTTTCAAAGTATGAAGCAGACTTTTTTTATTATCTACATTATGCTGCTGAACCTGCACCATTGTTTTGACATGTGTTATGACCACAGACCTCTTAAGAACTCTTAGGCCCTGTTCACACTGTGGGACACTGGAAAACGGTTCTTTAAACCGTTCTTAGAAACGGATTAAAGCTTACCGTTTCAAAGCGTCCACACTGTGTAAAGCGAGTTTAAAAACGTGTTGGTTCCTTAACAAATCCATGTCAGTATGTTCTCACTGGTGTCTATTTATCCGTTTTCTGGCACTCTGAGCACCCGAAAGCTGCTTACCATCATGCTTTGTGGCGACATTGAAAGCTTCAGAATCGTGCTCTGGAAACCGTGTCGTCCTGCTCTCACTGACGGTAAATCTGAATTACAATCGGAACCGTTTTGAAAACCGTGCTCAAGCCTACTGGCAGGGTTTGAGCACGGTTCACTAAAACGGTTCACAAGTCGTGCTAAAAGTGAACGCAAACCGTGCTAGCAGCTATTTAAATCGTTTTACCACCGATAAAACATTTTAAATAGCACAGTGTGAACAAGGTCTTAAGAGCACTAACCCCATGATTTCTTCTTCAAACCCAGTGTAAAAACTGCATCCATCTTTGATTAGGGAGATGAATGCGAATCTCCACAGGAACACATTTCTGCAATAAAAAACGTGTCTTTGGAAATTCACATTTATTTATTTAAAATTTTAACCAGGAAATACATACTGAGCTTATAACAGCTCGTTTCCAGATATTTTTATTTATTTATTTAGTTTTTATTAACAGGGTAAGTGCACTAACCATAAAATAACTATTTTCAGGCACAACCCGAGAGAGTAGAACAGATAGTTAGACAAATACGTTACATCAGTGCAAAACATTAAATAATAGGTATAGCTAACAGTGGAAAATAATACATACAGAGAAAATAACACATATGAAAGATTAGAACAGCGTAAAGTCCATAATGGGTGAGCGGCAGGTAGCGATGAGCCAAACTGTTTGAGTACATAACGTAGTGGAAATTTACAATGAAAGCAGCATATGGCAGCATAAGATATTACATGCTCCAAAGGGGTTACTTATATATCCGAGTAAGCAAGCAAAACAAGAGTACAAATCATAATCATTGGTATAGAGAGACCAGGTTATAGCAGTGTAGAGAAAAGGAAAGACTAAGAGAGAGAGAGGGCTGTCCAACTGGGGCCCAGTAGCTGAAACAGAGAGAAGGGTGCTACTCAGTGAGGTAGAATATGTACAGAAGTATCCAGTAGGTAGAGGTGGGATATTGAAAGGGAAGGAAGACAACGGAAGGAAAGAGAGAAAGTACATGTGGACAGAGGAGAAATATGGTAGGGTCCGGAAGGTGCTATGATTTTAACAGAGAAAAGTTAGTGTAGGCAAAGCAGAGCTAGGTGGGGTCAAGACAAGCACATTGCTCTACTGAAGATATGACCTGGTGGAGAGGGGAGAAGGAGATAGCAACAATATAATCAATAAAAATACAAGAAGTAAAATGCAATGATATAGAGTTACAAGGAGAATCATACATTTAGAACCAAATTAGTAATGAAATGCAATTAAAAAATAAATATATGTAAAGAAAGGAAAAAGTAGTGAAACAGCATGAACTGGGCAATACTAGATAAGGCAGTAAGAACAGGATAACCAGTTGCACGTGATGAGGGAGTAAAAGAGGAAAGGGTCATAAACAGTTGCAGGAAGGATAACAAAAGTCATAAAGAAGAGACTTTACGGAGGAAGGAGAAGAGGCAGAATGAATAAAAAGGCAAAGTGAGGACCAACGTTTAGGAAAGTGGTAAGAAAAATCAGATTGACCAACATTCTATTCCATAATCAGAGATGTCCTCAGTTCTTTTCTAACACAGATTTGCTAGTTAGCACTCTAGTGTTCTATCATGATCTCTATGGCTGGGACACGCACACTCGCTCCCTCTGTGATGTACAGTTCGTTGTGACAGCAGGGCCAAAGGGTTCTAACTGCAGATGGATACAAGGGCAGGTGGATGAGTGGTTAAGACTGTACTGCTGTATATGTCAGTGGCAGTTGTGGCAGTGTCACAGTTCACTGTATGTAGGACAGCACAGCCATGATGAGAAGGCGACTTGACAAAGACCCAGAACTTCAGGCAATGGGAATACAACCTGGAGGGAGAAGGTAAGGTAATACATGTGGAAGGCCATTCCATGTGTTTTGAATCATGAGAGGAAGTGAAGCGGAGGGCAAGCATGGGTGGATAGCTGAATCGGTTCAATGTCATAACCGCAATCGCCAAACTGCGATCACTGTTGCAGCGAGTGTACATTACCAAAAAGAGAAACGGTGATGTACACTCCCACCGAGAACCAGGCGAACACTGTAAACAGTATTTATGCAGGGGGCTTCACCCCCCTCCCCCCCAACTATAGACTGTTAACTCCAGGGTGGTGCATGTCAGGAAGGGGGGAGACAGTTGTAAAAAAAAAAAACCTGCCTGCACAAAAAGCTTTCCCTGCCCAGCCCCGAACCCTGTACCTAGCTCCCTACAGCCGGCCACCCTCATTGCCACACCATGGGGGCAGCTCAGCAACACTGCACTGCACTACCTCCCATGTACTCTCTTCCTCATCCCTCCCCTTCCACTGGCCGTCCTACCTTGTTGCTGTTCTTCCCTCACTAACCTGCATCTTCGCTCCTCTTCCGCTGCTACCCTTTCAGGGTAGTTCACATTACAGGTGCTGAGATTGAGTCGCTCGAATGCAAGTCGCTCAATCTCAGTCACCCATATTACGGGTTACCGCTGAAACGCCCCAGCAACATACAAATTCAACAAATATCAGTCAGAGTGAAACAGCTGATGGTGTACAATGTGCAGTGTGGTGTTCTACTTTACAGTGAACTCACTGTCTGAAGCAGAGGGCTTTTCTTGGTTAATTCGGAGGTGGACAGTTTAAGATGTGTTGAGGCCCCATGGCTGCAAACAGTGTGTGTACGCCATACTGTGCTACTCCCGGCTGAATGAAAATATTGTACATGGGGGTGGGGTGGGCCTTCAAGCAGAGTTGGAGAAATCACAGGCAGGCTTAAATATAATTGCACGCTGCCTATATTTTTTCTGACAACCAGCATGGTGTCCTGCCCAACCAGTGCATGTTTAAAATTTGTAAAGGCTGCCTGACATAGTCAGGACAGAATTCTTGGAATCAGTATAATAAGTCTACTGGAAATGGATGAGACAGTTTGCACATGTTACTGTCTAAGTTTACTATGTGGATTACTTGCTTGACTATTCACAATAACTGCAGTAGTGATATGTGTATATTTCCACCTCGGCATCACTAGCAGCACATAACTGTGGCACAACAGGGCCATTCAATAATGACACTGATGGCACCATATTATTCCAGTCCCGATCTGGCCACTCACAGTCAAGACTAGTGGAAGGTTATCCTTGCCCTGACTGTACCATTCACATTGGAACACACACACAGCCATCCAAGGCCTCCTCCCTTTCTCCCCACTCCTCGCAACATCTCCCAGTAGCCAGCTGTGCCCTACTACACATCTTCCACGCTGCCTGCTGGCTGCCCCCACTATACACAGTTGCCTCTACTCTTTTTTATTGTTGCACATCTACAGGAATGTTGTGATATAGCTGCTAAACTTTTTAATTTTATTGTATCAGTATCATCACATGCCCTACTCTAATTATTGTAGGCTCAGATTCTATTTTCTGTTCAGAGTGTGTGTATTATTTATTCATTCATTCAAGTTTCTGTATTTTTGTTTAGAATAACTCTAAATTGCAACAAATTCAACTGAGCAGCAAAAAAAAAAACCCAAAAAAAAACAACCCACTGCTTCGGCACTAGCTATAGGTGCAGTATTTTATTTGTTGTACGGTAGCGGACCATGCTTCCAGAGACCACATGGGCAAAAGGGAGAGTGTTCTTTGTCTGCTGTTTCTCCTTCCTCCCCTCCACCGAAGACGCACGCTTTGCAGCACAGTACAGACGTTAAAGTCTACTTTCCGGCTCCCGTTTCACTGACTGCCACTGCAATGACACCAGTCGGGTGGATGGACAACTATTCAGGTGGTGGAGTTGAGTGAGCCCGCTAGTTTTAAATTTTAAAACTCTGCCTTATCCTCTTGTAGTGGACACTGCTGCTGGAGACCATGAGGGCGAGAGGAAACAGCAAAGAATGCTCTCCTACTTCCTCCCATCCACCGAGGACCTATGAGCACAGTACAGACAATGCAGCCTGCTATTTGGCTCCCGTTTCACTGACTGCCACTGAAATTCTGCTAGTCTGGCATACGGATGATTGGTTGGCGGAGTTGACAGAACCCAGACACTGCCACTGGAGACCACGAGGGTGAGAGGGTGAGTGGTGTTTGCAGTTACTGCTCCCTCCCATCTACTGTTGACCCACACTTCAGAGCACAGTACAGCTGCTGGAACCTGCTTTTTGACTCCCATTTCACTGACTGCCATTGCAGTTCCGCCAACTGAGTGGACAGACGACTGTTCAGGGGTGGACTTAAGAGAGTCTACGAATTTTAAAGCTCTACCTTATGCTCTAGTAGCGGACACTGCCGCCGGAGACCACAAGGGCAAGTGGAAAAAAATACTCACCTTAGTAATCTTGTTTCTTCTAAGGGAATCTTACTGTATTCTGACTTATGCAGTATGATCTCACCATAGGACTGCCCCGGAGCCAAAATGGTTAATAGAACCTATGCAAATGATAGAATGCTAGGCTCGAGCTCGGTTTTCAAATCACTGTCCCTGGTAAACAACTCGAAACTGTCAGATTCTTACGAAGCATGCACAAAGCAGTTTCTGGCCAATATAATGATAATAATAATAACAACCCTCTTTAATAAGCAATGAGGGGAAAAATAAGGGAATTACCCCTTCTTTAAAAAAACTTCCAAAGTGACATCACTAAAACTCAAGTCACAGATGCCCAAAAACAAGAACATTATGTACCCAGAGGTTTGTAACATCTCTACCACAGCTGTAGTACAGTGACCATAGGTTTCTAGCAGGGGGAGGAAGGAAGGGAGTTCAGAATACAGTAAGATTCCCTTAGAAGAAACAAAATTACGAAGGTGAGTCATTTTTTCTTCAAACCCCAGGAAATCTTACTGTATTCTGACTTATGCAGATACCAAGCAGTGCCTTTGGAGGTGGGCCTATAACCTATTTAGGAAACAGGATCTACAGGACTGCTGTGCCAGACCTGGCATCACCTCTGACCTGGACATCCAAAGAATAATGTTTGGAGAATGTGTGGACTGTCTTCCAAGTTGCAGCTTTGCAGATGTCCACTAGGGGCATATCTCTAGCAGCTGCTAGCGAGGCTGCAGTACCCCTAGTTGAATGGGCCCTGAGGCCTGCGGGTGGTTGCTTACCCACCTTGCTATAGCAAAACTGAATACAGGCTACACTCCATCATACAATGGATCTTTTCATGGCAGGCTTTCCTTTCCCCACATCCTGACAGGTGAGGAAAAGTGGAGTTTGATCCTGCCTGTGACTTTTTGTGTGGTCGAGGTAGTAACTGATTGCCCTTTTCATATTCAGGTTGTGCAGCCTACGCTCACCTGAGGTGGAATGGTCTGTGAAGAAGACTGGCAAAGTAACAGACTGGTTGAGGTAGAACTCTGATACCACCTTGGGCAAAAATGTTCTGTTAGTTCTCAGAACTATTCTGTCTCTATAGACAGCAATGTAACCAGGCTCTGTGGACAGTGCCTGGAGTTCACTGATCCTTCTGGCCGAGGTAATGGCAACCAGGAACACTGTTTTCCAAGTCACATATTTGAGGTCTACAGTAGACATGGGCTCAAAAGGGGGCTGCATAAGCTGGGCAATACAAATATTCAGATCCCACATGGGAGTAGGCTTCCTGTGTGGTGGGTGCAAGTGCAGTAACCCCTTGAAAAACTTCTTGAACACTGGTTTTGAAGCCAAAGAAGATGCCTTACCTGCTGATAAATAAGCTGAAACAGCTGCCAGGTGCACTCTTAAGGTGGAAATACTTAAACCTGTGTAATGCATATGGGCCATATAGTCCAGGACTATAGAGAGACTGGCTTGGGCATGGTCCAAACCCTTGCCCTGACACCAAATTGAAAATCTTTTCCATTTAGCGGCGTAGGTTTTCTTGGTAGAAGTCTTTATGAAAACTCTCAGTATATCCATGACTCCTTCTGAGAGATGCAGATCTGCATACTCTAAGTCCTCAAGAGCCATGCTTTGAGTCTGAGGGATAGCAGATTGGGATACATGATCCTGCCCTGTGAGGATGACAACAGGTTGCAACCTCCTGGAGAGACCGATTGGCTTGGCTACTGACAATGATAGGATCATGGAGTACCAAGGCTGTCTGACCCAGTCTGGGGCAATGAGGATCATCAAGGCCGATTAAAGCCTGAGCTTATTCTACACTTTCAGTAACAGAGGAAAAGGAGGGAAGGCATACAGGAATCTCTCCATCCAGTCCAGCAGAAGTGCATCCAGAGGAATTGTGCCCTTGATGGAGGGCCTAAAGCAATATTGTGGGAGTTGGTGATTGTCTGGGGCTGCAAACAGATCCACCTCTGGGGTGCCCCATCTCCTGAAAATGGTCTGTAAGACCTGTTTGTTCAGTGACCACTCATGGTGATTCTGATTCATTCTGCTGAGGGCATCCGCCAAGACATTGTCCTTGCCTGGGAGGTGGACAGCTGACAGGGAAATGTTCAGGGAGTATGCAAAGGCCCAGATTCTCATTGCCTCTATGCAGAGGGGAGTAAACCTTGTGCCCCCTTCCTTGTTTATGTAGTACATGGTGGTTGTGTTGTCTGTTCTTACCTGGACCACCTTTCATTTTACCTGATTGACAAATGACTGAAGAGCCAGAAGAACTGCTCTGAGTTCCAATAGGTTGATATGCAGAAGAGATTCCTGCTTTTCCCATGTGCTATGTGATCCCCAGATGTGCTCCCCACCCTAGGAGGGATGCATCTGTCGTGAGTACCAGAGAGGGAACCAGCTGCAGGAAGGGCACTCCTTGTCTGAGATTGCTCCTTTCCTGCCACCACTGTAGGGCTTAGAGAAAAGTGACTGTGACTGGAACTAACTTTAAGAGAGAGAGAGTCCCTTCTCTGGAGCAAGTGATCTCTTACATGAAACGGAACGTCTTTCATCTGGTACCTGGCCCCTGACAGTTGCTGTGGAAGCTGCCATATGGCCTAGCAATTGTAGAAAGTGCCTTGCTGGCCTGGAAACATGAAGTTTGAAGGAACTGGCCACCTGGATAAGGTTGTCCACCCTGTCCTGAGGCAGATAAGCCATCCCTTTTCTTGTATCCAGTTCTGCCCCAATGAATCTGAGCAGCTGAACTGGTTCCAAAACAGACTTTTTGTGGTCCACCAAGAACCCCAGAGTGTAAAGAGTGTCTTGTGTTATTGACAGAGCCTCCCTTACTTGCTCATGTGACTGGCCCAGTATGAGCCAGTTGTCTAGGTAGGGGAACACTGACATCCCCTGTCGCCTTAGGTGTGTCACTACCACAGCCAGACATTCTGCAAACACCCTTGGAGCAGATGTCAGTCCAAAAGGTATTGCCCTGAATTGGTAATGACCTGATGGCAACCTGAACCTGAGGTACTTTCTGTGTGCTCTTCTAACTGGGATATGAAAGTAGGCGTCCTTCAGATCCAGGGATGTTAGCCAGTCTCCCTGTCTTAGAGTAGGTAGTATGGTGGCCAGAGTGACCATCTTGAATTTTGGTTTTGACAGATGCTTGTTTAAGTATCTGAGATCCAGAATGGGTCACCACTCCCCTGTTTTCTTTATTGTGAGGAAGTACCTTGAATACACTGACTTTCCTATCTGGTTGGAAGGGACTGGTTCCACTGCCTTTAGGAGCAGAAGGCTTGAAATCTATTTTTCCAGCAGGGCTGTTTTTGATGGGGAAGATGGTTTGAAAGCTCTTGACCTCAGCTTTGGCATTGCCTTGAAGCTGAGGACAAGTCCCTGGCCCACTACTTCTAGGACCCACTTGTTTGTGGTGATATTTTCTCACTCCTGGAAATAGTGGGCCAGCCTGCCCCCTACTGGAATTGGGGAGGTGACTCAAACAGTCCCCTCGGGGTGTCTGTTTGGACTGTGCTACTGGCTGGACACTGGGGCTAGTGCGGCCACTGCCCCTGCCTCTGAAATATCCCAAGGCTGATACTGGGGGAAAAACTTAAGGCTGGAAGAAAGGCCTATAAGTAGATCTGCCTCTGCCACCCTTGCATGAGGCTCCTGGGGGCTGGCAGCTCTTTCTTTAGCTGCTGCACTTTTGTAAGCAGCCTTGTATTCGTCCATTTTCTTAATGTATGCCTCTGTTTGCTCCCCAAACAGAGGCACAGGGTCGCATGGAAAATCCATGGTTTTGTTCTGAGTATCTTGTGTCCCCCTACCCAACTAGCACCACCCAACCATGCACTTCTCACTCCCTCCTCTCACCTTGACAATGGCCTCCAGCCTGCCCACTCCCCTGGGAATACCCTCCTCACTGTTCTCCCCAAATCTCCTTCACATTTAGCCTACCTATGCACTGTTCAGTTCTTAGTCTGAGACACTCTCTCCATGTCTGCTCACTGGTCTTTGCTCTACTCCTACCCAACATGTGTAGTCTCATATTTTGAATACTGATTTGCAAACCTGCATCCGCTATACTGTCTGTGCTACCTCTTTATAATTTTTGTACTGATATTCACCCTGTTTGTCTACCCACACTATGATGTGGAACCTTTGTAAATGAGCAGTTCCTTGTCAAATGTGTTAATCCTAGAGTTAATAAATAAATAACTAGATAAATTAGAGGATCTTAGCCAAGCAAACCTCCTAAGTGACACAGCAGATGCCATATGTCTGGATGCAGTATCATCAGAATCTATTGCCATACTGAACTGTGTTTTAGCAGCTTCAATGCCTTTTTGCAGCCTCCTCCAGGTCAGCAGCCATGGGAGGGGGGGCTGCCATGGCAATATGCAACACAGTGGACCACATGGTTTTCTGATACCTGGTTATGTAGGCTATATAGGATGCCTGCCTAATAGCCAGGAAGGATCCTAGATACACTTTCTTAGCAATGGAATCCACCCTCCTAGAATCCTTCTCTGGAGGGTGGGAGGCCAGAGAAATGCCAGCTTTGTTATAAGCTGCGGCCTGTACCACAGCTTCATGGCTGGGGTGTCCAAAAAGAAAGTCAGTCCCAGTCTTAGCTACCCAGTACTGGTCCACATTTCTGTCTGTGGGTGGGACAGAAGTGGGAGTCTGCAGCACGTTCATAGTCTGCTTTCTTAAGGATTTGTGTAGAGGAAAGAGCAACCTCTTGGATGGTGGAACATCCATAATTTCTTTATAATCCTTTCCCTCCTCATCTGCTATAGACTCTTGGGATGGGAGGTAGAGGGACTGAGCCACTTGCTTCATAAAAGCAAAATATGAGGTAAAATCCTTTGTTTTCTTGTCAGGGGAATTTGGTCTATGAGGATCAGGGGAAATGTCTGGGTCGATAGGCTCCCCATAATCCTCATCCTCATCTTCATCATCAGGCTCATCTCCAAAATCATTATCCCAAAAGGCTCCCCACTATGGTCTATTAAACCGGGGATTGCCTGTGAACCAGGAATTTGAGGAACTGGTTGCTTACCAACCGGAACTGGGGACTGAAGAGAGTGAATTATCCTGATCGCGTTAGCGATCTCTTCAGCAGAAGGAACCGCGGTTTGTTTTGGTTGCAATTCCTGGTGCTTTTCTTCTTCTCAACTGTGACGGCCGGTTCAGCAGCCTTATCTGTGGTATATTTTTTAGTAGAGCTATCACCCCTGTCACAGGGCAGCCCTTCTGGTTCATCTGGATGCTCAATGGCCGGGTTAGCAGCCTTTTCAGCCATCCTTTCCCTCAGTCTTTTTAACCTGCTGTCAATGGTAGACTGAGGAAAATTAGCACAAATCTCACAGTCTGTCTGTAAGTGGTCAGACCCCAGACAGAACAAGCAAATAAGACGTGGATCTGTTTTTGCAAACAGTTCCCCGCACTCAGTACAGTTCTGGAAACCGGTGGGTCATGTTCTCTTTTTTGTTTTCTATGACATAACCCCGATACCACACAAAAAGTAAACTTTTTTTTTTTTATCGGTTGTAGAAACTGGCTACAAAGACCAGGAGTTACCCTGGAAATTTCAAATGAAAAACAAGCCCAGGAGTTACTCCAGTTGAATTTGACCCATGAACCAGGAGTTACCCTGGTTAAATTCAAAACAAACTAGCCAATTATACAGAGTTGGAACAGAAATTTAAAACTTTAAAATACAAATGAAAGACAACTAGGGAGACTGTCGGTTTCCTCTCGGTTAAGGAACTGGGAAGAAAACGACTACTTAACCCTCTAAACTAAAAATCTAAACAATTACTACCTGAAAACCAAGGATAGTGAAAGGAATAACAATAAAATAAAGTTTACTAGTGAATAAACTGAGAAAAATAAAGTTTCTTCTAGCAATGAAGGAGAGCTCTCCGGAGACGTCTTACTGAGGCCAGCGGAGTAAAGAATCTGACGGTTTAGAATTGTTTACCAGGGACAGTGATTTGAAAACAGAGCTCCAGCCTTGCATTCCATCATTTGCATAGGTTCTATTAACCATTTCGGCTCCAGGGCAGTCCTATGGTGAGACCATACTGCATAAGTCAGAATACAGTAAGATTTCCTGGGGTTTGAAAAACAGTGTTTTTTGTCTGCTGTTTCACTGAGGACCCATGCTTCAGAGCATAGTACAGCCAATGAAGCTTGCTTTTCTGCTCCTGTTTCACTGCTGCTGCAATTCTGCCAATCGGGCGGATGGATGACTGTTTGGGGGGCGGAGTTGAGAGAGCCTGTTACCCACTATAAAGGACCTTTCAGCCAAGGGACCCTCACGCTTGCAGCCCTCGTGCTAATGGCGAGTACAAAGGACACTCATCTGGAGCCTGCCCGGAGTCAGCCTGATGTCTGCAATCGGCCAGGCATGCTGCTCCTGCTCACTTCATTCTGATCGATCATCCCACCTACAGATCAACTCCATGTTCAGCAAGGTAACCTCACCATAATGCTGAACTGCTAGGTACTGCTTTCTCCTCATCTTGGGAATAGTGAATCCTTTGCCTTTGGAACCAAACTAGTGAAACTATTTGTCATTAGGCATAAATGCTGCCTACTGCTTACACCCTATCTGGGTTACCTTGATCTCCTTGCCTTTGGTACCTGTTGTTTAGGATTACATATGATTAGACTGAACACTAATCAACTGCTTGCTTTTTATCCGGGTCATCTTAAACTTGTGCCTCAGTCAGTTGCTCATGCTCTTGCTGCCAAGTGTCACACTAGTTATATTTCTGCTAGCCAAGCCTGCTGTAGTTGTACCACAAAGTTTACTGTCACTTTACTGACCCCATTTACGTACAGCTCTGCCTGACTTGGTTCTAGTTGCTCAACAGTTGCATTTGTTTCACTAGCACCTTATTTTGTAGTCAGTCTACCTAGGTAAAGTCTCCTGCCTATAGTCATATCCAACTATGTTCCCTATCCTTCCTGTCTGTATCACTTTTCTTTCCTTCCTATCCGTCTCCCCATCTTTCCACCCTCCGTCGTCCTCCCTCATCTCTCCTCGTCCTCCGCTGCCTTCATCTTTCCTCTACTCCTTCCGCTCTCTCAACTCACCTGCTTCCCTTCCCCTACCCCTGCAATCCACCCTGGGCTCATCCATACCCCCTCTCTAAACCATGAAGTTCTCTGCCATGCCTTTTTCTCTCTTCCACTCTCTCTCTCTCTCTCCCTCCCTCCTTCTTTCCCTCGTTCAAGAAGCAGAAGTCACACTCCATTCTCCTTCTACTCTTTATTCTCCTCCTCCTCCTTGCTGGTGATGTTGAACCTAACTATGGTCCCCTCTCTCCCTCCTCCACCCTACTCTCCCTAAAGACCTAAGCATTTTCCATCTCAGTGCTAGGAGCCTCCTCCCTAAGCTCGAAACCCTTAAAATCTGGGTTTCTCTGCACTCTCCTGGCCTCCTGTGTACCACTGAATCTCGGCTCTGTTCTAGGGTTCCTGACGCCAGCGTGGCTCTCTCTGACTACCATCGCTTCCATCAGGACCACGGCAAGCTTCATGGTGGTGTTGCCTTGTATAACCATCAAACCCTATCCTGCTCCATGTTCAGAGAATCAGTCCCTTACTCTCACAAGCTTTCTGTCAAGCTAACCCTCTTTTCCACCCTCTCCATCTTAGCTGGTATATTTAATGCTCTCTCTCATCTCACTTCCAATGCTGCTTCCAGAGAGCTCATCCTCCTTGGACACTTCAACTTAAATTGGATCTCCCTGCCTCCAGGCCCACATGCCACAGGACTGAGTCACTAAACCTTTTGCAACTGATCACTGCACCCACCTGGCTCAATCCTCACTCCTTTAACCGCTCTCTCCTGGATTGGGTGGTCTCCTTCCACCCTACCATATCACAGCAGCAAGCATTCTACTGGATGCCTTTAGTGACCACTGCATGACCTACTGTATCAGGAAAGTGAGACCCACTAAATCTGCACCCAAGTAAGTTTGCTCCAGGTTACTCAGGTCACTGAACACAACTGCCATCTTAGATGACCTGGCTGCCTCCGACTGGTCCCCTGTCTACTCTGCCCTGGACGCTGACATAACCCGTTCCCTCTTTCATGTCATTCTCAGCCACACCTACGAACATACGAAATTGCCAGCAGATACAGACCATTCGGTCTATCTAGTCTGCGCGAGTGTGCAGCACTTCTATTAGACTGCAGCTGCACCCCCCCTCATATGCCCTCCCTCCATCTCGCGCCACCTCCCCTTGAATTTGTCCCACCCCCTCTTGAAGCCCCCAACACTCTGCAGCGATACAACTTCCTCTGGCAGAGCGTTCCACCTTGCCACCACCCTTTCTATGAAATAGTGCCTCCTCAGTTCCCTCTTGAACCTGCCCCCTTCATAAAGTGTCCCCTAGTTTCCCTTCCGCCCTTCAGATTGAACATATACCTGGTGTCTACTCTGTTCAAACCCTTCAGGTACTTAATGGTCTCAATCATATCCCCTCTCTCCCTTCTATTCTCCAGGGTATACATATTGAGCTCTCTCAGTCTCTCCTCATATGGTCGGTTCCCCACTCCCAGGATCATTTTTGTTGCCCTGCGCTGTACCCCCTCCAGTAGTCTGATGTCCCTTTTCAAGTAGTGTTACGCCTGGGTTATGCCCCCTATCGTCCCACATACACCTCACACTGTATTCCTGGTCTATTGTACTGTGATACTGCTGTTTTGCACTAACATATAGATATGGGCACATACCATATAAGCATGAGTGCTAGGAATGTGCTTTGCTGCTAGGATATGCTAATACTGATCATGCATGATTCATTATACATCATTATAATACATTTATCTAGATTATGTTTGTATTTTACATATATTCCATATACAATCTACCTAATCACTGTTATGATGACTCTGAGGGATCATCAGTGATCATTGTATACTTATATTCTCATATAATTATATGTAGTGTGTGTGTTACACTCAGGCAGATATGTAATAGGGACCTGTCAGCAGGTCTCTTTGTCTAAGCAAGCTGACACAGAGAGAAAGCCTTTGTTATGTCTCTATGTTTTATACTGTATGTAAGCAAGAAATGCCACATGTAGTTTGAACCTGTCAGCATTTCTTTTGTCCAAGCTATAATGCAAATGGAAGCATATTCTGTCTCATATGATACTCATTAGTAATTCTGTCTCCTAAGTCATTATCCAATGGAGAATGATTTAGGACCAATACATATTGTTCCTCATATCTGTAACTATGAGGTAATCTCTGTTGCTATGTTATCATCTGTAGCATATAGTTGTCCTCAACCCACTGTAGCTCTCTGGACACTACTAGTTTGGCTTTACAAGATTAGTACTCTCTGGCAGAGAGCTGGAGGACGTGGAGAGAACACAAGACCTTAGAGAACCTAAGATCTACAATCCTGTAGATTATATACATTCTTCAGGCTAGTGGCGAGAAACCCATCTCCCTTGTGATTTTCTTTATCACTTGCTTGGCGTAAGTAGTATAATAAACATTATTAGTACTCCTTGCTTGTTTACGAATGTTTCTTGGCAGACTCCGAGACACAAGAATCTGTATTATTATTGTTTACCCTTCACACCATGAGTGTTTAGATTACAGTAGAGGTGCCAGAACTGCTCGCAGTAATCTAGCTGCAGTCTCACCAGGGACCTGTACAGAGGCAAGATGACCTCCCCACTCCTAGAAGTAATCCCCCTTGCTATGCACCCTAGCATCCTGTTTGCCTTCACTGCTGCCTTCCTGCACTGAGCAGAGTGGTTCATCTCTCTGGTTACCAGCACTCCCAGATCCTTCTCCTCCTTGGATTTTGATAACAGGACACCCTCCAGCCAGTGTTTGTGTCCTGGGTTCTTGCCTCCTAAATGCATCATTCTGCACTTCTTGGACCTGGGACCCCCCCCCCGAAAGTCCAGGGTTAAAAGCTCCCACCACACCTGGATTATATCCGACATTATTGTTTTGTGCAAGTCCCAGGATCAAGCCTAGGCATTTTTCAAATCCTCTAGTTCCCTGTCTGACCTCTTATCCTACAGGACACTCAGAAATGCCTGTATGATGGCCATCCACACTGCTAAGTCCCAGTACTTCAAATCAAAGCTCCAGTCTACAGTTAGCTCCCTCATGAAAATCTGGAAGGTGATCCACTCCCTCTTTCATCCTCCAGCCCAGTGACAGTCCACTCCCTCCGACCTCCTGAAGGATGGCTCCTTGGTCTCTGACCTTTCCTCAGTTGCTGTTCATTTTAATAAATTCTTTCCTACCCGTGCACTCCCCTCTTCCCCATCTCCTGGTCATGCTCCTCCTCCTGTCTTCTGCTGCCTCCTCCCAGTCCCACTCACCTGAGGGCTTCCATTTCTCTCTTGTTTCCCCCTGGAAGTCCTCCTTGTCCTTACTTCCCTTAACCTTCTAAGTCCAGCCCTAATGGGCTGGATCCCAGATTCTACATATCTCAGCTACAGTTACTGCCTCACCCCTATCTCACCTTCTTAACCACTTCTTCTCCCTCACCGTTGTCCCTAAGGCCTGGAAGGTTGCAAAGGTTCTACCTCTGCACAAAGGAGGTGACTCTCCCCCCCCCCCCAGTAACGTCTGGCCAATTTCATTCCCCACCCCCTTGCAAATCTGCAAGAGACCACTGTCTGCTTTGGGCTTACTGACTTCCTTCATTCCTCAAAATTTCCTCTCGCCCTACCAGTCCTGTTTTAGGAAGTACCACTTCACCATCTCCTCCTTGCTGCGAGTTACTGACTCTATCCTCAGTGGAATGGATTAGGGACATATCACTGTAGCTATTTTCATCAATCAAGGGAAATGGGAGAGGAAGGGGTGGTGCCATTAACCACTAGCCAGAAACTGGCCAGACTCTCACCCTCACCTGTCTACTCCATACTGAATGGCACCCCTCTGGGGGCTGTACCCACTTTCAAGTACCTCGGCACATGGCTTGACTGCAGGTTCGACTACTCTACTAATATTTTTTTTGTTATTTTACTATTTATGCCTCCTTCACGCCCCCTCGGCTCTGGTCTTCCTCAGGAGCACATGGAGTCATCCCCCACGGCACACACCCTACCTGGCCATCCTCCATCACCCATGTAGCCTCGGTTGTACCCCCACAGCGGGGACGGGACAGACCGCAACGCCCCGACATTGCAGTAATCAGTCGGGAGATGCCAGTGGGTTTGTTGTAAATAAGAGGCAAGCTCCAGTGCTCCGTCTCCACCAGAGCCGAGAGGTGTTTTCTCTGTTTTCCCCCTGGGGAGTAGCTGGTGCCCTGACATCAAGGCGTAACCGACGTCCACCACTTCCCCACTCCTTCTCTCTCTACTCCTCAGTGCCTGCTGTATCTCCAGCCTCCGCCAGAGATCAGCAGTACTCTACTAATATTGATGCCATCCATGCCAACAAGGGGAAGAACGAGGGAGGGGGGAGAGTGGACGAGAGAGAAGGAGGCAAGGCAGAGAACTTCAGGGTTTAGAGAGGGAGTACGGATGAGCCTAGGGTGGAAAGTGTCCCACCTGCTGCTCCTGGACAAGCTGAGCTCTGCTGGCCTTTGAACTCCCACTGCTGACTGGTTCCGTTCATACCTCATGGGCCGTCAACAGTCGGTACAGATAGGAAGTGTCCTTTCCCCTCCCATCTCATCCTGGCAGGGGTCCCTAAAGGCTCCATCCTGAGTCTTATCCTGTTCTCCATCTTCCTCAACAACCTGCCCTCTGCTTGTGTCTCTTTGCATATCCATACATATGTGGACGACACAGTTATTTACACCTCTGGTCATTTAGCTTCTGCTGAGGAAGGTCCACTCCAGCATGATTTCCACAATGTACTTCATTGGTTCTATACAAATCAACTCAGGGTCAACACCAAAAAGACAGTTTCCATGACCTTTGGCACCAGCCAGAAACTGGTCAGGCTCTCGCCCTCACCTGTCTTCTTCATACTGAATGGCACCCCTCTGCAGGTTGTACCCACTTTCAAGTACCTTGGAACATGGCTTGATTGCAAGCTCGACTGCTCTACCAACATTGATGCTATTCATGCCAAACTTGGCTGTAAACTTGGTGCCCTGTACCACAACAAGGACTGCCCCCCCCCCACCCCAAGCTGGTCTCCAAAATGGTTCCCCCGGTCTTTGACTATGCAAATGTGGTCTATGACACCGCCCCTTCCTCTCCCCTGGCCAGACTGGATATCCTCTGCTATGCCTTCTATCGTTTTGCTACCAGCTCTCCCCTCTGTACCCATCACTGCTTCCTGTATTTCTCACTGTCCATCCTCAGTCTACCTTCACACCACCAATCCTACTGTGCCTCCTTCATTGCTAAATACTGGTTTGGGTCTTTTCCCTCTTATCTATCCTCACTCTTCTCCCCTGTTCTTTCCTCCTACTCTCTGTTCTGGGGATTCCCGTACCTTCTCCATTCCCTACCCTCACTCCACTGTGGACCAAGCTGCTTTCTCCCACCACCTCCCTTCCCTCTGGAACCTGCTCCCCTCTGTCTCTCTCCCTCAGTTCCAGCCTTTAGATGCCAACTAAAGCACCTTCCTGCTCCATCCTGTCCTTGTCAGCCCCACTCCTGATTACACTTCCCCCTTTCCTCCACCCCCCCACCTACCTCAGGACCCACCTCTGATTCTAGGCTAATTATGAATACATTAGAGGTCTGACTCTGTAATTACACAGCACTGTCACCGTCCCCAACAAGCACTGCGCACTTTAGTGTGATCCTGCACGTTTGTCCACCTATCACTACAATGTGTCATGTTGCTGTTTACCTACCTGTGCGCCAGTTTGCTTTTGCACCTGTATTTGTAACTGCATTCATACGTTTTGCTGTCTTTTTTTTTTTTTTTTTATCTCTGTACTCCCCTTCCCCTTTTCTCTGGGTTGCACCTGGAAATGAGCCTTGCCCGAGTGTGCCTTTCCCAGTTACACAGTTTTAAATAGATAAATAAATATAACTTTTATGTACTGTAAATGTGGGAGGGATACCGTGTAGAAAAGTGTGAGGTACTGTAGTATTACTGCAGGTTGTGACACTCACATTAATGTTCAATTCCCTAAAATGTATGCTGAGGCAGCTGTTTGCTCTAGTTAACGCTTGTATTATTTATTTGTGATTTTTTGATTAGGAAAGTCACACTATGCTGTTATGCTCATTTCCAGGTTCATCTTGGTGGGCAAGGTACATTAAGCTCTTTCAATGACAGGGAGCAATGGCCATGACACTGGAGAAAATCCTCATCCCTTGTGATCAGTACCATGGGATCTTTAACTTTCTTTAGTTTTTGTTGACTGGGAAAGAAGGGCTAGACAATACTGCCTATTGTCACTGCTGGTATTTATTTGGATAACTGAATAGGCTCACTGGGACCAGGTAACATTTACAGGAGTGACTGGGATGGAACGTATATATAATATGTCCTACTCTGCCCTGAAATACTGGAATTCTACCCCAGCTACGATCCATCACTGTACCTCCAGCCAAGCCTTCAAAGAAAAATACTACACCCTTCTAATCAAGGCATCAGTATGCACTTGTCCATAGCCTGCTAGGAATTGCAGTAAGTTGTCTGAGCTACTGCACTTGTTTGTTAGGCTGACTGCCAATACCACTGAATGTAACCTATCCGTATATCCAATTTTGCGTCTTACTGATGCATGTAGTCCTGTATCTTGCACCATGCCCTCCACATATTGTACTTCGTATACTGGGTCCCTTGATTTATTTCTCTGTATTACTGCTTAGCAAGACGTATGAATCCCCTATTCTTGAATACTGCTGTGATGACCTCCTCTATGTTGTATTCTCCCAGGTCGTGACTGAAAATAGGCAAATATTTTGTTTAGTGCACCTACCCCTGGTAAAACTTAATTTTGTTGTACATTTGCTGTATGTAACTGTGTTACCAACTGACACACTCAATCCTGTATGAACGTGGCTTCAGAACCAAATGTTAGTGATCTTCCACAATGTATTAACTTGTCTATCCTGACTTCAAGTGTTATCTCATACCGTACGTACTGTGGTTACCAACTGTCTCTCTCAAGCTATTACTGACTAGTAATCAGACCCAAATGTTACTATTTCTCCCACTATGTATTTTCTTGTCTATACTGTGTAAAACTGTCTTCCTATGTTCTCCCCTCCCCCAGGATGCATCTGTAATCGAGCAGTACTCTGCTCAGTATGCCTTTCTGGTAAAACGCTTAAATAAATAAAGCTAAATAAAATAACAAGCATCCGGAGCAGAAGTGAAGAAATAAATACCAAGAGGAGAACAAAACAGCAAATCAGACTGACAGTAGTTTCATATTGCTCCCATGACAACTACTGTTTTATTGTTCTTCCCTGTTCCCTTCCCCCCTGGTCACACCTGGAAATGAGCCTTGGCTCCTTTCACCTTTTCCGGCCACACTTGAGGAGAGTCTACAACAAAATGGAAGCAGTACAGTGCAGGGTAATCAAGATAATTAATTGACTAGGGGGCAAGACATACATGGGGAGGCAGCAGGACATGAACATGTTTACCCTTGAGAAAAGGAGGGAAAGGGGTGACATGACAGACATACAAGTACTGTACCTGCATGGGATAAACAGGGTGGACGCCAAGGAATTTTTCTCTGAGTTCAGCTAAAGGGATGAGAAGGAAATTAAAGTTACATACTCACCGTAATACTTAACCTTCTAAGAATATCTTAACCAATGATTCACACTAGTGGGTCTGAGCCGGAGGCGCTAGGACCCAGCAGTAGTCAGAACTTTTCAGATGTCTGGCGTTGTGGTAGGCAGCATGCATGTGCAACATCAGGCACTGGAGCACGTGGCTGCTGGTTTACCACTGTGTCAGCCCCCCAATTGCCTTAGTACATTTTTTTTACTGAGGAGGTGCACAGTATAATCTAATAGAAACTTATGCACTTAACCTAAGGGCATAAGATAGACCTGGTGGCCCCTTGTAAGAAGGGCCACCAAATCCAGTAAGTGTCTTCACAGCCCAAACCAAGCATAAATAGATGAAGATCAACACAACCATAGTGGAGTGAGTCCTGGGGATGGTGGGTGGGCATGTGAATCTATGGTGAAGATATTTTTAGACAATCAAGAAGTACAGTGAGTATGTAATTTTATTATCTTCCAAGAAACGATCTTTACCATTGATTCCCACTGGTGGGTCAGAGTACCAAGCTCAGAAAAGTCCCCAGGACCAGAGCAGCCGGAGCTGAGGGCTCACTAAGGACAGTAATCCATTCAGGATTGTCCTGCCAAAGGTGGCATGCTGCCTGGCAAAGACATCCAGGGTATAGTGCTTAGTAAAATTGAGCATTGAGCTCCATGTTGCAGCTCTGCATATTTCTTCAACAGGCACAGAGCTCATTTCTGCCAGGGATGTGGCAACTGCTCCGGTGGAGCGGATATGTACACTGCCCTCCAATTTAACCTAAGCCATAGGATAGCAGTGGTGAAGGCAAATCACAATCCAGGCAGAAATGCACTCGAGTGTAAGAGGCTGTCCCTTCCAATTAGCATCGAAGGAGAAAAAGAGCTGTTAGGATTATCTGAAGTCCTTGGTTCTGTCCAGATAAAAACTACTGTAGGACTCTTGACATCCAGTGAGTGGACAGTCCTCTCTCCCTCATTGTGAAAAGCTAGCAAAGTAGGTAGGCAGGACTAAAGCCTGGTTAAAGATGGAACTCCAACACCACTTTCGGTAGAAACTAGGGGTGTGTATGGAGGACTACCTTGTCTTTATGGAAAACAGTATATGAAGGATCTTTGACCAAAACATGGATTTCAGATACTCTGTGAGCAGAAGTGATAGCCACCAGAAAAACAGGTTAATCTCCTGTAACGGTAGATCTTCTACGGAATGGTCTCTTGCAGTAGGTCATTAATTCTGGGAGGTTCCAGCAGAGGGTGCTGTCACACAGCAGCTGCTTCTTCAGCAGTCTTTTACCAGGGACTGCCCACCCATGACATCATCTCCTTGCTCCCTATATAAGTGTGGGCAGTCCCTGGTATCCTCTGTTCATTTTCCTGCCGTCTTCAGCTTGCACAGCAGCTAGCTCAATCTTCTATGTAGCAGTCATCGACGAGACTTGAACAAACGAATGTCTAAGAAAGCATCTACAAGCAAGCAAGCTTTATTTTGTTCCTGCTCTTGTGGCAGGAAGATTTTCAAACTTGATAACCATTTGTATTGTGTTAGGTGTCTGGGACCCACACACGACACCACCTCCTGTACTTTTTGTAAAGAATTTAACCAAGCAACTCGTTGACGGTTGCTGGAAATCAAAAACGTACTCATGGAGCAACAGGATTTCCTGCTGGAAAAGACCCCGGAGGCTCGTTCCAAGGGCTCCCCAGCTCCAGGGTCTCGATCTAGGCATACTAGGAAAGAAGAAACCCTCCTCTCACTCCCTGCCATGACACATGTCGTCGGTGACTTCTGTAACACGTTCACCGCTGACAGAGCGTTCCTCGTCGACGGGAGCACTTCTCCAGTCGATGGAGCGTTTATTTGTGCCTTCCTCGTCGACGGGAGCGGTTCTCTCGTCGATGCAGCTTGTACAGGCACTTAGAACAGTGCACTGTACTGTTCCTCTGTCGATGAAGGCTTCTTTCCCTTCGATGAGCATTGTATGTCATGCAGCCAAGCAAATGGCTGCTCCATCGACAGGAGCCCCTTTCCCATCAACGTCTTTTCTCCCATACAGTGCTCATTCCAAGCCAACGTCTTTTGCCAGCTTAACACACCCCCCACCTTCTCAGGTGCCTTCCTACAGGGGTGTGGCAGACCTACAGAGACCCCCAGGGTAATTTTTTTCCTATACTTGTCCGGATACCTCCCACAGCCCTATACCCGCTCTTACACCTATTATTACAAATGGCCAGCCTCAGACAGTGGATATCCCACTCTCGCAGGTGCCCAATATTGAACGCATTGTACACACAGCACTGCAATCCATGGGATATAGCCAGTCTCCTGTCCAGACGCTGGCTCATCTTTCCCAGCATTCTGCATCTCCTCTGCCCAAGCGGCTCCATACCGACCAGTGTGTTCCACCTTGGTCTCCCCAACCCCCTCTGTTAGAGGGTTACCTGAATGATGAAACAGACTTGGTGGGGGACCTCCCGGAGGATATTCATGAAGAGGAACTTCCGAATATAGATTTTCTGGACCCAGACTCTCCGTACTCCGTGGTCTCCTCCCTGGATGAGGATCCACCAACTCCTCAGGCTGTTTCCCCTCCGGATGACCCCTCTTTCAATGATATGATGATACAGATTCAGAAAGTCATGGGGTTCTCCACCACTGAGCAGGATAAACAGCGATGGGACATGGCTGACTACCTCCAGCTACCAGAGGAGCCTGTCCTGGTCATTACTCCATTAATACCTACTTATCAAAATGCCATTTCTGACGCCTTCGGCTGTAATGGCCATCCCTTGTAAGGCTGACTGGCTGTACCAAGCCCCTTGGACCATCCATATTTGTCCATGATTCCTGCAGCTAACTCAGTGGTCATCATGGCCACTCAAGCACGCACTAAAAAGCCTAAACATACAAGTTCATTACCTCTGGATAAAGAATCCAGAAGACCTGATTACCTGGGCAGGAAGGTCTTTGCCTCTGGTACCTTGAATATAAGAATCCTAAACTATATAGGCCACATGGTTAAATACCAACGCACCCTGGGTGCCACAGCCATGGACCTCCTTAACAAATTACCTCCTTCCCAGGAAAAGGAGCAATTAATACAAACCATGTCAACCATTACTTTCATTTCTCACCACCTTCTCAGGTCAGGCTACGATGTGGTTGATACTTCCACACGGCTATCTGCCACTGGCATCGCCTTCCACCGCCATGCCTGGCTTTGGGTATCTGGCCTGGCACCAGATGTCCAACATAAAGTAGTCAATGCACCTTTCTGTGGCGACAAGCTGTTTGGTCCTGGTACCCAAATCATTTCAGATGACCTCCAGGCCTCTGGCCATACCTTCTGAACGGTTCAGGGTATGTACCATATGCCATGGAACCAATATTCATACTACAATAAGACAGGTATCTGGCCCAGTTGCACTGAGGGTTGAAGTGCTGGATGCCACACCTCGCGCCACACCAATGACCTGGGTTCAGGAACGGACTTGGGCCGCCGGGGGCTGCAGGGGAGAGAAAGGATCGAGTGTCCCATGACTGCTCTCCTTCCTCAGGGGTGGGCGAGGGCACTGCACCACACTACAGTGGCACCTGACGGAAGCCGGGTGCACTGTAAGCTGCGGGAAGGACAAGGGGGTACAGCGCGGAGGGCATCTGCACGTAAATGCGCTGACGCCATTGCACATCCGGCTCCTCGGGGGATCTACTGGAGGAAAAATTGTGGAGCAACCACATCAGCTGATAACCGTGCCCTGCTGCCCCAGACCCATGAAGACATAGCCACTGGGTGTCCGTGACGCAGGTCCCTTCGGGGCGGGGGCTCCTGTCATTGGCTGGCCTGGCGAGTGGGCGTATAAATTTGCATGACAGACCCGATCCAGGGGTGTGGGTGCCAGCGGCCGAGGTCGGTGAGGGGAGGCTGTTCCAGCCAAGAAGGAGAAAGTATTCAGTGATAAAAACAATAAGACAGGTAACCGTTACACGTCCTGTAACCGTGGTACTTCTCGGGGCCGCAGTCAAAACACAAGAGGCAATTCAACCACCACATGTCCCTCCCATGCCCATCTCTCTGGAGGGGCTGGCAACTCCAGTTCTCAATTACCTCCTAGGGCTTTCCCCTCCACTCCTCACCCAAGCCCCGGAGGTGGCAGGGGGTCATTTTGCCCTTCATTTGGAGACTTGGCAACAGGTAACGACAGATGCATGGGTACTCCAGATTATTCAAACTGGCCATACACTGGAACTAATTTCAGTACCACCTCCACTTCCTCTTCAGAAGCTTCAGTATCCTCAGGGACACCTTCCTATACTCCAGGAGGAACTTACTGCCGTACTAACCAAACAGGCCATTGTTCCAGTTCCGTTGTCACAACAACAGGGTTTTTATTCCCATTTCTTTCTGGCACCCAAGAAAACTGGAGACCTCAGACCAATACTGGATTTGAGAAACCTAAATCAGTACATCCAGTACAAACATTTTCAGATGGTTACCTTGACATCCATCATGCCTCTTCTACAACAAGGAGATTGGATGTGCGCGCTCTGGATATGAAAGACTCATATCTTCATATCCCCATTTATCTAGCACATCAGCAATACCTACGCTTCCACCTGCTGGGCCAAAATGACCACTTTCGGGCTCTGCCCTTCGAACTTTTGCCAGCCCCATGGGTTTTTACCAAATGCCTAGCCGTGGCTGCAGGGGCATTGAGAAAAAAGGGTCACTTTGTCTTCCCCCGTTTGGATGATTGGCTAATAAAAGCAGATACTAAGGAACATCTGCTATCCTCCCTCTCAGAGACCCTCCAGTTGTTCCACAATCTTGGCATTACGGAAAACTGGCCCAAGTCCAGTCCTCATCCGCCCCGATCGCTCCAGTATATAGGGGCTATACTGGACACGACTGTCACCAAGGCCTATCTACCCCCTGCTCGTCAGGCTACCCTGATTGGCCTAGTCTCACAGATTCGGTCACGAAAGATAGTCAGTGCCCACTTTATGTTGTGCCTCCTTGGGCACATGGCCACGGCCATCCAAACCGTGGAGTTTGCACACCTTCAGATGCGTCCTATCCAATGGGTTGTACAAGAGCAATGCTGCCAGAAAACAGGGCAATTCGAAGACCCCATCAGGATGACTCCATCCCTCAAGTCTGATGGTGGACGCTCCACTCCAATCTCAATTAGGGCATGCCTTTTCGCGCTTCCCCTCCTCACCAAGTCCTGACAAAAGATGCCTCTCTAGAAGGATGGGGGGCCCATCTCAGTCCGTACAGGACTCAGGGCACGTGGCCTTTAGGTCACAATAGTCACCATATCAATCTTCTGGAAATGAGGGCAGTCCTTCTGGCACTGCACGCCTTCAGTTCTCATTTGACCCCAGGTCACCTACTGGAACAGTTGGGTAACATGACAGTAGTCTGTTACCTCAACAAACAAGGAGGGACACTGTCTAGCTCCCTTTGCCTAGAAGCAATCAAGGTGTGGTGTGAAGCGATTAAACAACAATGGACGCTCACGGCCGTTCATCTCCAGGGCTGTCACAACCAGTTAGCGGACCTCTTGAGTCGCCAGTCCTCAGCTCACGAGTGGACACTGCTTGGCTCAGTCTTTCAGAATCTCTTTCATCTCTGGGGCACTCCACAAATAGATCTGTTTGCATCCCCAGAAAACCACAGGCTCCCCAAATACTTCTCCACTATCCCGAACACAAGGGGAAGCTCTATAGATGCCCTGTCCCAACCTTGGACAGGACTCTTCTTATATGCCTTCATCCCACTCCCTCTCCTTCCCCACACTTTAATGAAGCTAAAGATGAAGCCTGCCATGATGATTCTCATAGCTCCCATGTGGCCTCGACAAGCATGGTTCCCACTTCTGCAACAGTTATCGATTGTGGAACCTGTTCCATTGCCGTTCAGGACGGACCTCTTGACGTGGTGCCAAGGCTCCCTCATGCATCCCAATTTGAAGACCCTCCGTCTTCATGCTTGGCTCCTGAAGACATCTTCATAAGCAGACTACAAGTCTCTTCTCAGGTAGCTGATGTTCTGCTAGCCACCGGGAAGCAGGCTACCCGGGATACCTACAATTCTAAGTGGAAACGTTTCTCCATTTGGTCCGCTTCTCAATCGCTGGACCCTTATTCTTGCCCTCTCACGAATGTCTTGGACTACTTGGCCTCCTTATCCTCAGAGGGCCTTAGCTATTCTTCTATAAAAGTCCACTTGGCTGCCATCTCTGCCTTCCATGCACCGTTGGATGGTCGGCTTTTGTATCAATACCATTTAGCCAAGATGTTTTTGAAAGGCATATTACATCTGAAGCCTTCTATTCGGTGTTCCATTCCTCCATGGGATTTGAATTTCATGACTGAAAATTTAATAGTGGACCCCTTTGAATCGGGTGCCACTTGTGACCTGTGTTTCCTCTCCTGGAAAACACTATTGCTGGTGGCCATCACTTCTGCTTAACAAATTTCTGAGCTTCGTGCCCTTATGTGCAGAGAACCTCATCTTACCTTTCATAGGGACAGAGCTGTGCTTTACACTAACCCTTCCTTTCTGCCTAAGGTGGTTTCCGAACAAACTTTGAATAAGTCCTTGGAGTTACCGGTCTTTTACCCTGAGTTCTCCAATCCAGGTGAATATCTTTTGCATACGATGGATGTCCATCGCATCCTGCGTTACTATACTGATCGGACGAAGTCCTTTCGCAAAATCTCACAACTGTTTATTACCTTTGCCCCAGGTTGTGAGGGCCTTCTGGTTGCAAAATGCACCCTCTCTAGCTGGCTAGCCTAATGCATTACATTTTGTTACAAAAAATACAACAAACCCTTACCGGGCCATGTCCAAGCCCTTTCCACTAGGGCCATAGCGGGTGCAGTGGCTTGTTTTAAGGGTGCCTCCATTACTGATATTTGCAATGTGGCCACCTGGTCTACCATCCATACCTTTACTAGGCATTACAATCTGGATGTTGCCTTGCGAAGCAGAACAGCCTTCGGCCAAGCCATCCTACAGGGCATCCTGTCATAATTGTCCTCCGTCATGGACATAACTGCTGGGAACTCTCCCAGAAGTAATGACCTACTGCAAGAGACCATTCCACAGAAGATAGTGTGGTTACATAAGAACTTACTGTAATAGTAGATCTTCACGGAATGTCTCTTGCAGTAGGTCCAATCCGGCCCTCCGTCCCCCTGCCTTCTCTAACAAGGAAATCCTGATCTAAGGACTTAGGGTTAGCACTCACTGGTGCCTCGGTTTCCCTCAGTCCTTGCCTTTGCGAGCTGAATCTGGTGGGGAACAGAGGATACCAGGGACCGCCCTCACTTATACAGGGAGCAAGGAGATGATGTCATGGATGGGCGGTCCCTGGTAAAAGACTGCTGAAAAAGCTGCCGTGTGACAGCGCTCTCTGCTAGAACCTCCCAGAAGTAATGACCTACTGCAAGAGACATTCCTCGAACATCTACTGTTATGGTAAGTTCTTACCTAACCGCACTTTCTAGGAGTGGTATATGGTTCACACATCCACATACTGGCAGTTCGTCCTTGGGAGCTGATTTGCCAGAACATGTTTAAGCAAAGCTCCTCCCACCACCCAGGTGGTATTACTATTGGCTCCACCCTGTGACATCAGACCTTACACGTGGGAAGCAGGGATCCATGTGCGACTTGCCATGGGGAGGTAGAGGTGGTGTGTGTTCAGTATGTGAACCATGTACCACTCCTAGAACGTACAGTTGCATACTTACCGTAATGGTAGATCTGCGAGGGGCATCTCTTGCAGCAGGTTATACACTTGGGTCATTGCCAGAGGGCGCTGTGGTGCACAGCAGCTCTCTTCTAGCAGTCTTTTTCCAGGGGCCGCCACACATGACATCATCATTCTGCTCCTATATAAGAGTGGGCAGTCCCTGGTATCCTCAGTTGACCGACAGATTCAGCTCGCTAAGCGAGGACCAAGGGAAATCTGAGGTACCACAGGTATCCCTTCCCACATGTATTTGCATGAGAAGTTGTCATCTTAGAGAAGGAGAGGGAGGGATCATACCTGCTGCAAGAGATACCCCTTGAAGATCTACTGTTACGATAAGTACGCAATTGTACTATCTTCCACAGGGATAATCTCTTGCAGCAGGTAATACAATTGGGATGACTCCCAAGTAGTAAACCCAGGAAGGGTGGAAGTTATGACAGAAGGCCTTGTAGGACAGCTCAGCCAAAAGCCGTCCTATGACGCGAAGCAATGTCTAAGTTGTAATGCTTCATGAAAGTATGTATTGTGGATCATGTGGCTGCATTGCAGATATCTGTGCTAGAAGCCCTTTGAACAGGCCGTGGCTCTGGTAGAATGGGCTTGGCCAGGTCCTGGTAATGGCTTGTTATATTTCTTACAACAAAAGGTTATTCAATGTGCCAGCCAGTTGGAGAGGGTCTGTTTAGCGACCAGGAAACCTTCCTTGGTTGAGGCAATGGTAACAAAAAGCTGAGGAATTTTTCTAACAGATTTGGTACTATTTATATAGTATCTCAACATACGATGGTCATCTAAGGTGTGTAGGAGGTAGTCTCCCCAATTAGAATGCTCAGGGTAGTAAACTGGCAATTCTATGGACTGATTTAAGGTGTTTTCCGAGACCACCTTAGGTAAAAAAGGAAGGACTGGTTCAGAGAGCCACTCTGTCTTTGTGAAAGATTAGGTAAGGCTCTCTACACTTTAGGGCATGAAGCTCAGATATACGGCGAGCGGAAGTGACAGCCACTAAAAATAGTGTCTTCCAAGAAAGGAAGCGGAGGTCGCATGTGGCCGTTGGTTCACAAGGCTCGAGGGTCAGTTTTTCCAATAGGGAATTCAAATCTCTGGGGGGGTCTCATGGGAGGTTTGATGTGTAACATTCCCGTTAAGAACACTTTGGCAAGATGATGTTGACACAGTAGTCTCCCTTCCAAGAGCTCATGGAAGGCCGAGATAAAGGCCACGTGAACTTTAATAGAGGAGTAGCTCAAACCTGACTCGGCAAGTGAGGCCAGGTAGTCCAATACTTTAGTCAGCGGACATGAATAAGGGTCCAACAACCAGGAAGCGGCCCATATGAAGAAGCATTTCCATTTCACATTATATGTTTCTCTGGTGGATGGTTTGTGTAAAGCCAACAGAATACTGGCCACTGGTGAGAAGACTTGAAGATGGTCTATGAAAGTGCCCTCAGTAGCCATGTGTGAAAGTGTAGTGATTTCAGGTTGGGATGAAGAAGGGTCCCTTGATCTTGAGTCAACAGATCTGACCTGATTGGCAACAGAATGGGGTCTGCTACTGAGAACTGTTGAAGTAGGGGAAACCACCTGCAGGCGCCACACAGGGGCTATGAGGATCATGGTGGCAGGTTCTAGTTGTTGTTTCAGTAGAGTCTGTTGCAGGAGTGGGACGGGGGGGGGGAGCATATAAGAAGAGTTCTGTCCATGGTTGGGACAGGGCATCTATAGACAGTCCCTTTCTGTTCAGGATAATGGAATAGTATCTGGTAGTCGGTGATTCCTGGGGGAGGCAAAAAGGTCGATATGCGGGGTCCCCCCACAACCCAAAGATCATCTGAAGAACCTTGTAATAAAGTGTCCACTCATGCGTGGAGGACTGGCAACTAAGAATACCAGCCAGGGTGTTGTGGCGTCCCGGTAGATGGACGGTTAACAACGATAGGTGTTGAAATATGACTTCCTGCCAAACCATCATCGTCTCCTTGCAGAGGGTGCAGCACTTGGTACATCCTTGTTTGTTCAGATAGTACACCACTGAGGTGTTGTCTGATTGGATCAGTAGGTGCCCCAGGGAGAGGTGGGGTCGGAAAGCCTGAAGGGTGAGGCGGACTGCTCTTATTTCTAGTAGATTTATATGAGGAGAACGGGAGAATCGAGGCCACCTGCCCTGCGTCCAGTAGGGACCCAGGTGTGCTCACCAGCCTTGCAGGGAGGCATCCGTGGTCAACATCTGCTGGGGAGGAGGGGACTGAAAGGGTATGCCTCGGGATAGGTTGGCACGCTGGGTCCACCAATTCAGGGCCGAGCATAAAATGGGAGTGGCTCTGATTTTGTCTTTGAAATCACCTGTTTTTTGTCGCCACTGATTCTGAAGAGTCCATTGGTCTAGTCTCATATGTAGATGGGCAAAGTCTACCACAGGGATGGCTGCGGCCATATGCCCCAGAAGGAATAAGAGATGTCTGGCTGTGATAAATTGTTGAGTTTGTAGCTGGGAGGCCAGAGACAGAAGTCTGTCGTCTATCGGCAGGGAGATAAGACCTGGCGGAGTCAGTATCCAGAACAGATCCTATATACTGGAGCGACTGGGTAGGGGTTGGATTGGACTTGGGCCAATTGACTGTAATTCCTAGGGACTGGAAGAGAGTGAGGGTCACCTGGAGGGACAAAAGCAGAGAGGTTTAAGAGTCTGCTTTTATAAGCCAATCATCCAGGTACAGGAAGACACAATGTCTGTACTGTCTCAGGGCTGCCACCACTACCACTAGACACTTGGTAAAGACTCTCAGGGCGGATACCTCAGAGTAATATCCAAAGTGGAGGCAAAAAAATACCTCTCAAATGTACTAGGGAAGACCAGGCATAGTGGTGATGGCCTTAATCTGAAACTAATCTCCCTTACCCTTGATGAACTGTTGGTACCCCTGACAAAAATCCTCAACCTCTCCCTCATCTCGGACAAATTCCCCAAGCTGTGGAAAGCCACAGTTGTAACCCATTTACAAAAGTGGTAGTAGGACAAGTTACACAAATTTTAGACCAATCTCTATTCTCCCTCCAATCTCCAAAGCCCTTGAGAGGATTGTATACGATCAGCTCATACATTACCTTGACAAATATCAACTGCAATGCCAACAGCAATATGGCTTCAGAAAACTCCACAGCACCACAACAGCGCTAGTAGAGTTCACAGGGTACATACATGATGCCTTCGATCATGGGCACTTGGTGGGGGCTACCTTTATTGATCTCACCAAGGCCTTCGATACTGTCAACCATGACCTCCTCCTGTCCCAATTAGGTGTCACGGGTCTATCCCCCGACTCACTGTGCTGGTTCAGAAGTTACCGCTTGGGAAGGATACAGCGGATAATATTTAACACACTCTCGGAATCCCAACCCGTGAGTAGTGGAGTTCCCCAGGGATCCGTATTAGGCCCACTACTTTTCATCCTTTTCTTAAATCAACTTCCCCAAGCCTGTCTACATAAAATCCTTCTCCACGCTGATGATGATGTCCTATACACTAGCCACCTAGACCATGTCACACTGGAACAACGGCTACAGCAGGACCTCAACAATGTTGAAGACTGGTTCAGTAGCGCAAAGCTTCTCTTAAATTATAAAAAAAAAAAAAAAAGACCATGCTCTCTGCCTTGACCCACAGTCGACTCAAGGCATCCACAGTTAATATACAAAACAAACAAAATGAAGCTATCGAAATGATCCACAACTGTATATATCTTGGTGTCACTCTCGATAGCTCCCTCTCCTATTCCACTCATGCTGACCTCATTGCCAAGTCTGCTAATCGTAAATTGGGTCAGCTATATAAACACTGGCACCGCCTCACTGAAGCAGCCCTTCAGCTTGCAATAACCAGCTTGGTCTTCTCAATCATTGATTATGGCCTTCCTATTTACAGTGCCCCTGACACCACCCTCAATCGGATTGCCATCACACTGAACAAAGCCTGCAGGTTAGTCCTAGGTGCACCACGCCTAACTCATACATGTAACCTCTACTCACAATCTGGCTGGCTAAATCTGGAAAATAGGATTTGCTACCATGTTTGTCTCCTAGCCAAAAAAGCAGCCCTAAGACTCCTACCTCCAGGTACCAGCACAATGCTCTGCTTTGCAGAATCATCAAGACCGACTACGTCATCAAACAAGAAATGAAAATTACATACCTACCGTAATTCTTGATCTTCTCTTGTATCTTCACCATTCATTACTGCTTGGGTTAGTGCCGGAGGCGCGCACACCCTTCTGAGGAGTTTTTTTTTTTTTGGAGTCAGCTCCAGCAGGCGCCGCTCTCGGCGCGACGTGCCTCAATCATCATGTGAGGCGGCCGTTAGGTGCCGCAGACTCCTCCTCTATCTCAGTTCTGGTAGCCGGAGAGGCGAAAATAAAGGGTAAGAAAAAGGAAAGCGAGGCAAGAGAGCCGAGGGACAGAAAAAGGAAAGGATATAAACTGAAAAAGGAATAAGCCGGTAGAGAATAGACAGAAGAGAGAGAATTCCTACCCTAAGGGACCGCAGGGCCTCCTTTCCGGGGTGGCTCTAAGGGAGGAACAGAGAGCGGGAAAGAGAAAGAAGAAGAAGGAGAAGAAGAGAAGGAGGCATGTTGAGAGGGGAGAATAGTGCTCATCAAGCATTGGTTGAGAGGCTTATAGGCTCGAGACTAACAAGGGAGCAAGAATCCCAGTTGCTAGGACTGAGGGGAGGTTCAACTGAACAACCTGGACAGATCCGAATGAGGGTAACATCTCTGAACTCTCAACATGCCAAGTCCCTACATCCTAGCTGAGGGCTCATGGACTGCCCGGGCAGAACCTGTTCCGGGAAGAGCGCCCACCCAGGAAGGGGACTAAGTCCCTTAGCACCCTGTTAAGTGCTAACACAGCCGTGTATGGGAAAGATTATACCTTTCCGAAGGCAACTTTGTATGAAGGATAGAGTGGGAACTCAATCAGACTCCCTAGGCAAGGCAAGCAAACGCTCAAGGCTAACAAGTTCAAGCAGCAGTTAGAATGAGCTCAAAGATAATACCTGCCAGGGGGGATTCTAAATGTTGCTGAGGCCAAGTTAGAACACGGTCTCTTAAGCTGTGAAACTGCATAACCTGAAGAAGGTATTTAGAAGTCGCAACCTAAGGGTGGTCAGAAAGAGTTCCCTCAGAATAAGAGAAAGTGCAAACCGTGCTCGTTCCTTCTTATCTTGAGGAAAAAAGGAACCATTCATGGAGAATGGAAAACAGAAGGTTTTTTTATTTTTTTTATTTTGCAAAAACGCCAAAGGAAGGAAGAGGAATGAGACGGGAGGGGGAGACGCCACAGAAGGAGGCCACTGAGGGGAAGGTGGAAGGGTATCAGTAATGAATGGTGAAGATACAAGAGAAGATCAAGAATTACGGTAGGTACGTAATTTTCATATCTTCCCTTGTCAATCTTCACCATTCATTACTGCTTGGGTGAGTACCAAGCCCCCTTAGAAAAGGGGGTAGAACCCTGAGGAAACAAGACCCCCAGCCTCCTACTGGTGAGAAACAGAAGGGGAAGACCCTGGGCTAATCTAGAGAGAAGCCTATGGGGGAGAAGAGCTAGGAGGTGCCCCCCGAGGATGGGGAGACGGAGGAAGCCCCTGCAGTAATCTCCTAGCTCTGGAGGAAAATAGACGGGTCCCCCGGAAAGCGGAGCGAATCACCCTACGCCGGGCCAGGGGTGACAACCTTGATAGACGATGCCATGCCGTCTGCCTAATGCAGATCGCTAAGCCTGGAAGCCACCTCATTGGCGTCATAAGATGCCCTTGCTTGGTGTCTTGCCAGCTCCAGGCCTATAGCGGAGAGGGCAATAGGCTGTCTGGTTTGCTCCGTATCAGGCATTGATGCTAAGAGCTGAGAGAGCATCGACCACAGATGCCTACTGTAGGCAGTGTGATGAGCCTGATGTGATGCAATGCAAGCCATCGCACGAGAGGAAGAGAACACTCTTCGCCCCCACCGGTTGAATTGTAGGAATCGAACCGTGGACGGTCGTGCGCCAGGCGGTGGCGCCCGGAAGGAGTCTCTAGGTATACCAAACCTGAGGGCGGGTTGGGAAGTGTACCCAGGGATTCCGAAGGGGCACAATACCTTCATCGACAGTCTGCCGGGGCTGGAGAAGGGGCGGCTGGCGACTGCCAGGAACGGATAGACGCCTCCTGGAAGGGGACAGGCCAGAAAGGTACCACCAGGTGCTGGGCACTGAATTCTCCAAGGAATTCACATGTCTCCCGTTCGGTATTGTCATGCCTAACGTAGGAGATTCGAAGATCCCTCACCATCCTCGAAAGGAATCGCTGATATTCACTGAAATCAGCATCGGAGGAGATATGAGCAGAGGGTTCCTCTCCCTCAGAGGAGGGAGACGAGGATGATGGACAGCTCAAGTGTCCAGAAGATTCCTGTGGCGGTGGGGAGAGGTGAAAGACCCGCTCATGCATATACCTGACATATGAGGGGAAGGCCGCCGCAGAACCTCTGAACTGCTCCCAGGATAACAGGCCTGTAGGACCGACATGGCCTGGAAGAGCGGGGGGTGGCTGTAGAGGCACTGGAGATGGGCACCTACAAAGAGGCAACTAACCTCTGCTAGGGCTCTGAAATCCAGAGAACGGAGCCCGAGCTGGCGGGATTCCGGACAACAGACCAGGTCGTAAAACGGAACCCTGGGGATGCGAACCCTGGAAGAGCCCAGAAGGGGATCCTCCCCTGTGATGAGCCTGGGACTGCATGGATCCAGAAGGGCAGTCCGCAGCAACGCCACCGGAGGGGACCCCGGGGTCCAAGAGGGAAAGGCGGGGCCCAGCACTACGGCTCCTAGTCACCCCCAGGGGTGGCCAGCAGAGACCGCGATGACTGCACCCTGCCCCTCGACCCCTCGGACTCCGAGAACACCCTCCTCTTCGACCCCAGCATTCTCCCACCCTGAGTGGCGGTAACAGCACCCAGAAGGGTAGCTGTCACAAGCCCCCCAGGAGGGAGAGCCCCTCCCTCCGCCCCTACTCCATCGCCCCCCCCGGGACCCTGGACCACCCCTAGCCCGAGGGCCCTCAGGGGAGGACAGTAATGGGGACAGCGGGAGAGGCCCGCTGTGCCGCCTAGCACCACATGCCACCGGGGACCCCGACTCCGAAGAGTCAGGTTGCCAGGATGGGTCCACGTCTGAGTCATCGACCTCTGAAGAGGAAGAGACCAGCTGAACCATGATGCTAGCAATCTCGGGGGTCCCTGGAGAAATGGCGCCGCGAATGGCACCGGTGCCAGAGACAGCGCCGAACGACCTTGGCCCACCCACACCCGCTAGGCCCGCCCCGGCTCCCCCACAGGCGTCGGCTAGGCCACGGCGCCGAACCCAACCCGCGCCGAGAGAGCAATAGGGCCGCGGCACAGGGCGCTGAAGGCCAGAGCGGCGCCACCGACGGTGCCGGGATCCGAAACGGCACCGGAGGGCGGTGTCGAGGGTCCACCGGTGCCGGGCCCAGCAGGTGCGGGCCTTGACACTGGGGGAGCCTGCACCTCTGAGGAGGTGACTGCCGAGGCAGTGTACCCGTCACGGCCCCGTGAGGGACCACGACGTTCCTCCGACACCGTGAAAGAAGCTTCCTCTTTGGCAAGAGAAGAGGAGGAAGCCTCCTCCTCCACAGACCATATAGGCCCGAGAGGGGACCTGGAGGAAGGGCCTAGAGACCTTACCTGGGAATCCCTGGAGCGACGCCGTCCCCCGAAAGTCGGCGGGGCCTTGCTGATCTTGAACGTACAGACTTCGAGGACACGACGGTCCATGGAGAAACAAACGTCGCACGTGTCCATATTGTGGTTGGGTCCCAGGCAACGGAGACAGACATCATGCCGGTCCGAGACGGAGAAATGACGGCCACAGGAGCACCAACGCATAGGGGCACGGCCCGCCTTCGATTTACGCTTTGCCCCTGAACCTGACATGATGCAAACTAAACAAGGCAAAAAACAGCAATAAAGCACTCGGCGCCATCGATAGAAAATAAAAGAACGGTCTTACCGGAGACGCAAGGCCGAGCGAGTCACTGAAGAAGAAACGAGGAGTCTTGACGATAACCGCTAACTATTACACCACCGCACAGCAGGTGCAGCCTCGATGGCGGGAGAAACAGAACTGAGATAGAGGAGGTCTGTGGTACCTACAGAGCCCCTCGCGCATGAGCACAGCACGTCGCCGAGAGGCCGCGCCGCTGGAGCCGACTCCCCAAAAAAACTCCCATATGGGTGCGCGCCCCCGGCACTAACCCAAGCAGTAATGAATGGTGAAGATTGACAAGGGAAGATCGGGTTACTCACTTGTAACAGTAGTTCTAGGAGTGGTATATGTTGTTCAACCACACTTATTGGCATGTCCCCTTTCCCTTTAAGGATCCACTGGAAGTCTTCAAGCTGGCTCCTCCCACCCACCCTGGTGGTATATACCTCGGCTCCGCCCCATGACGCCAGATCTGAGCCCGCTGGAAGCCAGGTGTTGAGCGTCCGGAGCCGGGGTGGTCGGGTAGGTGCGTGTGGATGAACAACATATACCACTCCTAGAACTACTGTTACAGATCAGTAACCTGTTCATTTAGGATCGTGGATATGTTGTTCATCCACACTTATTGGCAGACTCCTAGCAGTTCTCCAGGAGGAGGGAGGCAAGGTGCACACCCCCTACTTAGAGAACAGAGATTGGAGAACTGAGGCCCCAAAACCAGCATCCCGGCATGACTCAAGGTCGATGTGGTAATGGGTGATGAAGGTATTTGCTGACTTCCTGGTGGCAGCCTTGCAGATTTCCTGGATAGGGATGTCCCTGGAAGCAGCCACTGATGCAGCAGTATGGCGGGTAGAATGAGCTCTTATCCCTCTGAAAGGCTTCTTGCCCACCAACTCATAACACAGACCTATGCATGATGTAATCATCGAGGCTGTTTCCACCTGCCTGCTAACACCTGAACCTCGCACACTATACTGAACTGTAAGCTGTTGTTTGTACCTGACTAGTGTGCTTCAGCTGCTGTTTTTGTGCCATTGCTCCCCTATGCTAATACATTCTGGTTGCTGGTAACAACGGAGCCTGCCTGAGAGATACCAGGAACATGTCACCATAGGAGAAGGGGCAGAATCCACATAAAAGGACCCGCGCTGCCTGCAGCGTGAGCGCCACTCTGTATTAAAATAGCTTGAAAGCACTTTAGTTCTGCAATTATTAGCATTTAACATCTGCTGAGGAGGAAGTGAAGAATATCATCTGTCTGGACTGGCTTTGAGAGCTGAACACAGAATCGACAAATTAAACCACTATTTGGCTTAGTAAGTACTATTTCAAACAGCTGGACTGTGCTTGAGAGTTCAGTTTGCTACTTGATTACCACAGACAATTTGCTGCATTAACTTGAACACCGAGTTGCAGGAGAAGAGACTGACTTTGTGACCTTTAGTAAATGTGTTTTATTAAAAAACTGCACCAAAGGAGTCTGTAATTATATGGAATTTGCTTATATATTTTAAGTCCCTAGTAGTACAGGGGAAAAAGAGCTCAACGTTAGTCATAAGACTGGATAAACTGCAATCAGTGTCTTATTGTCCAAGTGGTATAGAGTAAGGAGAGGGGTAAAAGTTTTACTATTTTAAAAGTGATATTTGTATTTAAACATGTACACATGGGCTTTACTGGGTGTGGTGCTCTTGTCATGTTTTATGGGATGAGTTACTTCATTTGAGGGAAATTAAAAGGTTAACGGGGTCTGTTGGTTACATTTAAATCATGCAGGGTAAAATGAGTTTGAATTTCCACAGAAGAAACATATTTACTAATTCTTGGACGGTATATAGTCAATGTGGTAGGGTAAAAGTCCTAAGCCCATATGAATTTAACAGAATTACCCAGAAACAACAGGGTGGAGTTTTAATAGTTGTACTGATTTTGGGGGATGATGTGGAACTTAACCCTGGTCCAAAGAATGAAACAATTAAGGTCCTACATGATTATGCACGAAGTTTGAAAACAAAAATGGATATAATGAACGCTTTGGTTAATGAGCATGCCCCAGAGGTCTTGGGCCTGACAGAAACTTGGCTTACCCCAAAAAATAGAGGATAATGAATTTAACTTGCCTGGGTATACCTTGTTTCATTCCGACAGGCCCAAGAGAGGGGGAGGGGTATTGCTTTATACCAAAAATTGTTTAGGTCATGTGGAACTTGTACTTTAGGGATCAGAAAATAATATAGAATATTTGGTCATTGGAATAAAAGCTTTGAAATTAATGTTTGTAGTTATGTATTCTCCTCCAAAACCAAAGCTAGAAAGAATAGAGGAAGTAATAAACAAGATGCATAATGTTTTGGGAGATAGATTATTAGCATTAATAGGAGACTTAAATTGTAATTGGTTGGGTCCCCGTGGTAACCAATTAAAATAACTAGTCTCAGTTCTAGACATTACCAAACATATAACTACCTATACAAGATTTACAAATACTACAAAAAAATGGGACTATACTGGACTTGTTGTTTACCTCCTCTTCTTTGGAGTTGGAAAAGTTGGGGGTACTGGGAGATCATAACCTGATATAGGGAACTTTTTCAATATCACAGATTCAGGAGTTATTTGATTATGCTAATTATATAAGGACTAGAGATTTTAGAAAATTCTCAGAACATGAATTCCTAGCAGATATCAGTAGGGAAAAATGGGACAGATGTTTATTGATTCCTGAATTAGATTTAACAGTACAGTATTTCACAGATACATTTAATAAGCTTTGTGATCTGCATGCCCCTTAGAGGAATTTGGAAATTAAAACAGCAAGACTCCGATGGATAAATGAAAAACTACTTAAGTCTATAAGAGTTAAAAATAGGCTCTGGGAAAAGGCCCGAAAAACTAAGCAAGAAAACGACTAGATACTTTTTAAGAAAGAAATAAGTGTAAATTAATAATAAAGAAAGCTAAAGCTACCTATTACAAAAACAGGATGCAATGTGACAATAATCCCAGGAAGTTCTGGCAGAACATTAACAGTCTATTGGACCCAGGGCGAAAAGACTTAACTAAAAGGACAACTATCAAAGCACAAGGGTCATTAATGGATGATCCCTATGTGGTTACAACATTACTAAATGATTATCTTGTGGACTTGCCAGGGTTTAATGTTGATGCAGATAATTTGGGACAGTATAGAGATTTACATAGGGAGAAACAGGATTGACACCCTCCTTTTAGATTTAAAATATTGACTGTAAATGAGGTGAGCAAAGGTTTAAGAAATCTGAACATTCACAAGTCAGTAGGAACTGACGGACTGGAGGGCAGATTTCTGATATCAGCTGCATATATAATTGCTTCAGTTATAACATATATGTTTAATTAGAGCTTACAAACAGGCTTTTTCTCTCAAGTGTGGAGGGAAAGTAAAATAATTCCTATTTTTAAAGTGGGGGGGGGGGGCATCTGACATAAATAACTACAGACCAATAGCTCTTCTTTCGATCCTGTCCAAAAATCTTGAATGTCATGTTCACACTCAAATTATGGATTACATGGAAAAATATACCCTAATTACTCCCTACCAATCAGGGTTCCAAAAAGCACTTTCAACTATGACTGCACTTTTGGAATTTAACAATCTGATTAACACATCATTACATCTAGGTTTGGAGACAGCAGTAATTTTTATTGACTTGTCTAAGTCCTTCGACCTGGTGAACCACTTCCTTCTCTTATAGGTAGTGGAAGGTATGGGTATCACAGAGGGGCCCTGGCGTTGGCTGCAGTCTTATCTTGGAAGGGGCGTTCACAAACAGTTATGGTTTCAGGAAAAATTTCACCTACCAAACTGTTAAAAGAGGTGTACCTCAGGGGACCATTTTGGGACCCCTGTTATTTTTGTTATTCAATAACAGCCTGCCACAAGTTGTGAATGACTCACAGGTGAGACTGTACGCCGATGATTCTGCAATTATAGCATCTGGTTTAAATATCGAAGACCTACACCAACAACTGCAGACAGACTTTGACAACCTGAGGGAGTGGTTCACCAGGCCAAGCCTTATTATGAATATAAGAAAGACAAAACATTTAGCATCAAAACAAAAAAGAAGAACTTTAACTTAAAATAGATGACAATGAATTTTTACAGCAGGTATACCAGTATAGTTATCTGAGTGTTGTTTTTGACGGCCAAATGTCTTTTAATATACATGTGAATGTTCTGATAGACAAAGTAAATAGAAGAATAGGTGCGTTATGCAGGACAACTAAGTGTTTAAGGAAAAGTGCTCGTAAAACAGTAGCAGAACAAGTAATTATGCCTATAACAATATATAGAGAACTTGTGTATCGCACACTAAATAAACAATTATTAACTAAATTAGATAAGGTACATTACAATTTGGCAAGGTAAGTCTTACAATGTAATTTCAGAACACATCATTGTATATTGCTGTCTCAATTACAGTGGCAACCCCTAGATAAATTTGTACTAGGTCATGGCAGAAAATAATTTATAAGCATCACGTGTTTTATCCAAATCATTATAATAATGTTGTGCTATTTAATAAACAAAAGTCAACTGATAAACTTAGAAGATCAGTCCATGGGGAAAAAAATCCATGTTCCCAAAATTCGAAATAAACATGGAGAACGAACACTAGGTCACCAAGCATCTAAACACTGAAACATCTTACCATTTTCAGCTCGCACATCATTATCTTATGATTTATTTATTCAGGAAATAAACAACATTAGTAAATTTAGATGTATATGTATTTAGAGGAACTTTAATATACCCTGAATACAGGGACCTAGAGGTTTGGGGGGTGCTAAAATTATATGGACAGTCATTTATAATGTGATTATCTGTTTAAAACTTTATCCGTAGGTATGATTGAATCTGTACAATATCTTAGGGATTGCAATTACGATTTTAAATTTGTAATATTTACACGTGTAGCTGATTGTTATAGATTATGTTTAAATGGTCTAGTTTATGTAGTAAGGATTAGCGATGAGTGTTATTTATTGGGTAGTTGTAAGACTGAGTGTACCAATGTGTAGACAGATGTCTATGTGTATATGTTTAGTTTGGAATGTTAACAACAGGTCTGTCTTGTAAACTGGGTTATTAACCCAAACGACATGTATCCTGTGTAAAAATAAAAATTTTTACTACTACTAATTATTAATACTAATTTTTACTACTATTATTCTTGGACTTCAGCAAGGCGTTCAACTCTGTCCCCCACAATGGTCTGGTGGAGAAACTGACGGGGTTGAGAGTAGGCCCTTTGATGGTCAGATGGATTGAAAACTGGCTAGCTGGACGCACTCAGAGAGTAGTGGTCAGTGGGGAGCTCTCGAACCCTAGAGAGGTCGGTAGTGGAGCACCGCAGGGCTTGGTCCTGGGACCAGTCCTGTTTAATGCATACATTTCGGACATCAGGGAGGGTATAGGGTGGGAAATTAGTCTCTTTGCTGATGACTCCAAGATGGGAGCAGTAGTTGAGGGGAAAAGGGAAGGTTGGCCCTGCAATGGGACCTGGACACCATGGAAAGGTGGGCTCACACATGGAAATTAAATTTCAATATCACCAAGTGCAAGGTGTTACATCTTGGGTAGGGAAACCCTAAACACAGGTACACCCTGGGAGGGGAGGCGCTGGAGGCCTCAACAGGGGAAAAAAAACCTAGGGGTCATGGTGGATGCATGTATGAATAACTCCGAGCAGTGCAGGAGAGCTAGCAAAGCAAACAGGATGTTGGGATGCATCATAAGGGATCACCTCTAGGAGCAGGAAGTGATTCTGCCGCTGTACAATGGATTGGTTAGACCACACCTTGAGTACTGTGTACAGTACTGGAGACCACACTTGAAGAGCCACATACAGCCCTGGAGAGGGTACAGAGGAGCAATCTGCTTGACACGAGGACTAGATTTGACGTATGAGGACAGACTTGAGGAGCTCTGCCTGTTTTCACTGGAGGAGAGGAGAGATGGGGGACATGATTGAGGTCTTCAAGTACCTCAAGGGAATAAACAGGGTAAACACGGAGGGGATCTTTAGACTAAAGCAGGGAGGTATCACCAGAGGGCATGGTGGAAGGGTGAGGGGGGGGAAGAGGAGGAGGTTTTTCACTGAGAGGGTGGTGGATCCTTGGACCATGCTGCCTGGCAAGCTGGTTCAGAGATCCACAGTGGAGGGCTTCAAGAGAGGGTGGGACAGACACAGAAAGCGGATGTATCAGATGATGGCCTGGCCCAGGGGGGTGGGGATGGATAATAGGGGTTTCTGGAACACAAGGGGGGGGGGCCTCAGAACCCAACTAGGGATCTGAGGTTCGAGCAGACTTGATAGACTGTAAGGCCTAATCTGCTGGCAATTAGTATGTTAGTATGTTAATCCACCTAGCAATGGTCCACTTTGCTGCAGGTCTGCCAGAAGCGGCTTCAGCGTAGGTGACAAACAGCTGGTGAACCTCTCCCCGAATTTCAGCCGTCCTCTCCTTATAGTAGGAGAGAGCATGTTGCAGGTCCAAGGTATGGAGCCTGTACTCGGCCTCTGAGTTGCAAGTTTGGGTAGTAAACCAGCAGAGTTAACACCTGGTTAAAATGAAACTCTGATACCACCTTCGGAAGGAATTTCCGGTGGGGGCAAAGGACAACTTTGTCCCTGTGGAAGACCAGATAAGAGAAGTCCACCGAAAGTGCCTGGAGCTCCCTTGTCCTTCTGGCTGACGTGATAGCCACCAGGAAGGACGTATTCCACGACAAGTGTGACAACTCACACTTGTGCATGAGTTCAAATGGCTTGCCCATGAGCTTTGCCGGTACTAGCAATAAATCCCATGGAGGTGGAGGTTCACGTACCGGAGGGAATATGTGATCCAGGCCTTTGAAAAAGCGCCCGATAACTGTCTCCTGTGCCAACGTCGGCTGACCGGCCCACGCCCAGTAAGCAGAGATGGCTGCTAGGTGCACCCTAAGGGTCGATGACCGTAGACCCCCTTTGGAAAGAGACCAAAGGTAGTCGAGAATGTTAGCCAATGGACAGGAAGGAGGGTCCAGACCCTTGCCCTGACACCAAATGGAAAACCTTTTCCATTTGAAGGCATAACAGTTCCTGGTCGATTCCTTTCTAGATGCCTCCACCATGGTGTAGACATCTTTGGAAAGACCCAAAGCCTGGAACTCTAGCCGCTGAGGTACCAGGCTGTGAGGTGCAGGGATTGAAGGTCCAGATGGAATACCTTCCCCTGATTGAGAGAGATCAGGTCTGTGCATGTGCAAAGCTGCTCCAGGGGCCTGCAGATGAGGCTGAGGAGATCTGGATATCAGAACTGGCGAGGCCAGTCTGGGGCTACCAGGATCACCTTCACCGTGTCCCTCCTCACCTTGAGGAGCACCTCGTGGATCAAGGGAAATGGAGGGAAGACATAGAGGAGGCCTGGGGTCCATGGCCTCAAGAAGGCATCCCCTTGCAGCGAGTCCCGCTAAGGGGGGCAGGCATGAAACAGCCTCAGCTTGGTGTTTTCCCTGGAGGCAAACAGATCCACCATTGGCTTGCCCCAGTGGAAGAACAGGCTGTAAGCTACCTCTGGATGAAGAGACCACTCATGGGATGTCTGGCTTAGATGGCTGAGAGCATCTGCCAGATGGTTCGAGGCTCCTGCCACATGGATGGCTAGGAGATCCACCTCCAGTCGGCCCACGAGGGTCCAGATGCGGAGTGCCACTTTGCACAGCAGACGGGAGTGCATGCCGCCCTGTTTGTTGAGGTAGTACATGGTTGTGGTATTGTCTGTTTGGACTTGAACCACTTGAACCCAGAGCTGAGGAGCGAAAGCTGACAGCACCAGTCTGACTGCTCTGAGGTCCAACAGGTTGATGTGGCATTGGGACTCCTCAGAGGTCCAGAGCCCGTGGGCCCTTTTGTCCCCCATGTGGGCTCCCCAGCCCATGAGAGAGGTATCGGTCATGAGAATGACCATCGGCCCGGGGCAGACAAACAGGATCCCTTCCTGCAACCGGTCTGGGGTGGTCCACCACATCTTCTGGGATACAGTGATCAGCTGGTTGAATTAACCATGGTGCTGAGTCCACTGGGCAGCCAACTCCCACTGGAGGGGGCGCATGTGCCACCCGGCCCAATGGACCACCGAGGTGCACACCGCCATGTAACCCAGAAGGCTCAGAAAGTCCCGGGCAGGGTGCAACTGCCCAACCAGAAATGATTGGACAAAGGAGAAAAGAACCTCCACCCTGTTCACCAGGAGCTGAGCTCTGGCTTGACAAGAGTTCAGCATTGCCCCGATGAAACCCATCACCTGAGAAGGTAAGAGTTCTGACTTGGCCTCATTGATTAGGAGACAGAGTTGGGAGCAGGTCTGGAGGGCCAGATCCCTGGACCTCTCCACCTCCTGTAGGGAGTGACCTGCCATAAGCCAGTCATTGAGGTAGGGGTAAGTTCTGATCCCCCGACACCGTAGATGGGCCGCCACCACTGCAATACATTTGAAGACCCGTGGGGCCAGTGACAGGCCGAACAGCATGACTCGGAACTCGTACAGGGTCCCTTCGACCCTGAAGTGGAGGAACTGCTGATGGGACGGACGGATTGGGACATGAATGAATGCGTCCTGCAGATCCAGTGAACAAAACCATGTTTTGCTCCAAGGATGGAATGATCTGGGACACAGTGACCATCCGAAAGGTGCGAGACCTGAGATATTGATTCAAGACGTGGAGATCTAGAATGGGGTGCCAGCCCCCCATCTGCTTGGGCACCAGGAAGTACCTGGAGACAAAGCCTGGGTCTGCTGGAGGATCCACCACAGGAGCTATTGCATCCTTGAGGAGGAGCTGAGTAATGTCGCCTCGAAGAGCCGACTGATAGTGAGCGGATATCCATTCCTCCCAAGGGGCGCAGGATCGGCTGGGAGGGTACTGCTCAAACTCTAGAGGCAGTCCCTAACTGACCACTTTGAGAACCCACCTGTCCGAAGTAACATTGGACCAGGTGGAAAGGAAGTGACAGAGCCGGCCCCCCACGGGGGAACCCAGAGCTGGAGTGATGGGAGTAGGGGTGGCAGCCACCACCCCGTCACTGAGCAGGCTTGGAGGAGGAGAAGGCTCCAGGACCGGAGCCTTGGCCTCCTTTATGGGCCTGTTGTGGTCCAGGCTTGGGCCGAGGGCACCAAGCTTGAGCCTGATGCTGGTGCTGTTGTCCCCCTTTAAAGGAGGACTGCTGAGCCACAGGGGAAGAGTGCCGAAAGGGCTTCTTCTTCTGCTGGTTCTTGCCCAAAGAACCCTTGGCAGAAGTGGTGTTCAAGGTGGCATTGGACTGTTCCATGCACTGAAGGTAACCGGCCACTCCTGGGCTGAACAAGTCGGTCCCAAGAAAGGGCATGTCAGCTAATTTGTGCCTAGTATCCGCTGGGAAGAAGGAGAGCCTCAGCCAAACCCTGTGGTGAGAGGCAATTGCGGCAGCCATCGAGCAGATAGAAGAATCCCCAATGTCCAGGGCCGTCTGGAGCTGCTGTTTGGCAGCAGCTTGGCCCAGGCCTCGGACCTGCTTGACCATGGTCTGCATGTCCGCGGGCAGATGAGGGAGGACTTCATCTAGTGACCTGAGAAGGGCGTGAGAGAAGTGTGGCATGATCATGGCCGAACTTGTCTGACGAAGGCCCAAGGAGGAGGCTGCATAGACCTTCCACCCAGAATGGTCCAAGAGACTGGACTCTTTATCAGGAGGTCAGTCCGTGTCAGCAGAACTGCCAGTATGCCTGAACACAGAGGTGGTCACTAGGTTCTCGGCCAAAGGGTGCTCTGTGAACCCCGCTAGGGACTCCATAGGCACCGTGTACTTACGGGCCATGTGGGCAGACAGAGCTGGGCAAGAGGCAGGGCGTTGCCAGAGTTCAAGGGACAGACCAACAATGGCCTCGGTCACCAGAAAGGCCTCTGTCAGGGTGTCCCCTCTTTTAAGGATGTCCGAAAGATGGTACTCCACCTTTTTCTGGATGGGTTCAAGGGGCATTCCTGTGGACTGAGAGATGAGGTGAAGGATCCTATGAAAGGAGGAAGGACCTTCCTCCATCCCTAGGCCAATGGATGACTCATCATCCCCAGGATGAGAGTGAAGCCTGGTGACGTCCGAATCCGAGGAGTCAGGATACAGCGACCTGCCGCCTAAATCAACCTCAACGTGCCAAGGACAGTCCTGGGTGACAGTGACCGATAAACAGCAGGGGAGCCCGGTGTCTGGTCTGTCTTCTTTAGAAGGAGCCCTTCCCACAGGCTGCTTAGGCGGTGGTTCCACCACAATGGGTGGAGAGTAAGCCAGCCCGGTGGCGCTGAGGGTTGAGGCACTGGACACCACACCTCACACCATGCCAGCGACCCGGGTTCAGGAAAGAGCCTGGGACATCGGGGTCGGTAGGGGAGGAGAAGGATTGAGTGTCCGTAGGACTGCTCTCCTTTTCCGGGGAAAGGTGGGGTGGGACGCCTCGGTGGCCTAGTGGCCTCTAGCGGTGGCTGGAGATGATGGCAGGCCATAGGCAGACGTGGGGGGACGTACTGTGACCGACACTGGGAAGGGGCGCGTGCGGTAGCGTGCACATTCCTGTCCCTTGGCGTCATTGCATGTCATAGATGTCCATGGGGGGTGAAGGAAAATATGGGCACCAGTCGCGGCGGCTTGATGGCCGTGTCCAAGGGGGACTTGCTCAGCGCAGAGGGTGCGTGGCTGTACTGGATCCTGTCTGGGTGTAAGAGTGCAAGGGTAGCTCTCCACCTCCCTGTCGCGGGGGGGGGGGGCCAAGTCGCGAGAGTATGCCACGGACCCGAACATGGAGCTGGGGGGTCCTTGGGACGGCGGCTGGATACTTCAGGAGGATGCCTGGAAGCATGAGGTAAGCAGACTGGTGGCCAAGGTGAAAAAAAGTACCAACAACAATGGGTGGAGAGACCAGTTTAGGCCGAAGAGGCAGAGTTGCTGTCCCCGCGGGCGAGGGAACCGAAGCTTTCGGCTCCAGAGGGGTCAGCTTTGGCCTAGGAGGAGACAGCCAAGTAATGGCAGGGGAAGGAGCTGGAGTAGGCTTGTGCCTGGACAAGATCAGTTGTTGCCACATGAGGTCCTCGTAGCACCGGAGTTTCCGCCGGAGCCTTTCCTCATCCGAGGAGAACGAGGATGACTGATGGCGTCGCCTCTTCTTAGAGCATTTATGGCTCTGCCTCAGCCTTTCGGTCGAGGGGGTTCTAGACCTCAACCAAGATCAGGTGGGCCAACTCGGCTGCTCTGGAGACCCCCGGCAGGGCCAGTGATTTCCAGGGGTCCAGAACTGGGTCCTCGATGGGAACACCAGCAGGCTGTCTCTCCTCATCGGGGAAAGACAAGGACCGGAGTCCTTTCCAAAGAGTAGTTGGCCAGAGCCGGTGACAGAGGGTCAATGAGGTTGATGACAATCTCGACCTCGTCGACCGCATCCTCAGTCGGCTGGCCCAATGGAAGGTCCGAGAAGCCAGCGGCTGAAGAAGCGATCGCAACCGCAGCAGAGACCGCAAGCTCCTGGGACCTCTCTCAGTCCCAAGAGCGCCTCTGCCGAGATGCAGGCTTACTCGGTTCCTTCTCCCACTTACGGGATCGGAAGGCGCCTCTCCCCAGGTGGGAAGAGACTGGCACAACTCCTGGAAGGAGGCCGACAAAGAAGAGCCTAGGTTGAGAGGAATGAAAAAGCACAGAGAGTCAGCGACACGAGCCGCTTCTTCCTCGAACACAGTCATGCGTTCCAGTTGCTCGGCGGAGCCCACAGCCACGAAAACCGCCCACCTAGCCTCCTTTGATTTCACCGGACGGTTCCTTTTCTCTGGTCTCCCCAATTTTAAACATGCCAGGCGGTCATCCAGAACATTGGGATGGAAGGCCAAGCAAAACCTGCAGGACCAGGTGTCATGGCTGACACCTAGGCAGTAGACGCACGTGAGGTGGGGATCAGTGCACGACATCTTCTGGCCCCAATGACACTGGTGAAATACGGGGGAAGATTTTTCTTCCATAACTGAAGACGCAAAAGCGCGATCGCTAACTCGAATGAGTTTTAATTTCGGTAAAACCGAAGTTTTGAAAGCCAGGGCATACAAAATGCGAGAGCACGAGGGAGGCAACCTGAATCTTCCAGCGGAAAGGAAGATCTGGCATCATGAGGCAGAGCAGAGGTATATACCACCCGGGCAGGTGGGAGGAGCCAGCTTGAAGACTTCCGGTGGATCCTTAAAGGAAAAGGGGACATGCCAATAAGTGTGGATGAACAACATATCCACGATCCTAGAATACCTCTTAACAAGGTCCCCTTCCGGCACACCTCTCAAGGACAGAGATCCTTCGGATTCCGGGCTCCACTCTGGCTTAACTCCCTCCCTGCCAATCCACTATCCATCAATAAAAACTGGCCCGTTTAAAACCGAACTCTGAACTCACCTGTCTAGTCAAATGAAATGCACCTGCTTCCCATGAACTGTTCTCCTTGATGTTGTACTTGTCTGCCCTCCTAATTAGCACTTCTTACTCCCCAACCTGCAACTTAAAACTACTACTCCCCACTCCTCTCAGTCTCCTGGCCCTCCCTCCTGCACCCTGCTCTCCCTCGTTACTCTCACCTGCTTATCTCTCTCCCAATTCTCCTCCCAATCACTGCAATTTCCCCCATCCCCACTGTCTTCATTCTCGACAAGGTAATCCAGAACCTATGGTTACCTCAACATTTTCAGTTAACCCCCACACACACACTATCTCACTGGCCACGCCCTTTGACTACCCCATGTCTTTCTTGCTTGTTTTCTCAAATGAATGTAGGCACCGTATTTATGTCAATGCTCACTGACTGTCTGAATATCTGTAAATAAAATCTTTGTTTATGTATGGCCTCTACTAAATGTACTGATGTTTCCTACTTGACGTGGAACCTTTGTAAATGAGCTTATAGCTCAAAGGTTGTAATCCGAGACTTCAATAAAGATAAAGATAAAGGATGAGAGACTGAAGGGAAGCGCCCAGAATTGGTAATGTTGTCCTGACAGGTAAAAGTGAAGGAACCGGTGGTGGTCGTGGTGGATGGGATATGTAGGTAGGCATCTTTCTTGTCTAATGCGCATAGCCAATCCCCTTGTTTTAACATTGGCATGATGGATGTTAAGGTGACCATCCGGAACCTTTTGTACTGAATGTGTAGATTCAGTTGTCTGAGGTCTGAGATCTCCAGTGTGTTTGGGTACCAGAAACAAAATGAGAGTAAAACCCCTGATGGCACTCCAATGGAGGGACTGGATAGATGGCTTTCTTGTGAAGAAGCGCCTGAAGTTCCTCCTGAAGAATGGGAATATGGTCAGTGGGTAATTGACAGAGCGGGAGGGGAGCGCTGAGGTGAGTTCCAGCGTGTGCCCCACCTTTATGATATGAAGTACCCACTTGTCGGAAGTTATTGCCTGCCAGGCCTCTAAATAGAGGGCAGAGTGACTGCTCATGGTTTCCGAGGCCTGGTGAAGGAAGCCCGGGCAATGTCCCAGTCGGTCACTGGGAAGTGGGCTGATCAGCACCACCCAGGGGGTGGGAGTGGCAGCCTTTTAGAGATAGGACTGGCAGTCCTGGAAGAAGGCTAGGAACAACCACAGAATCCACCTCTGTAGGTGCCTCCATATTTACCACTTCTTTTTGATTGAAAGGAGGACTGGAAGCGGTACTGGTAAGATGGCTATGAGGTATGATACATGCCATGAACCGTATGTAAGGCCTGACCTGAAGCCTGGAGATCATCCAGAAGTGTTTGGGTACCTGGACCGAAAAGTTTAGATCCAGTAAAAGGGGCATTTACCACATTATGCTGTATATCTGATGTAAATCCTGAGACACATACCAAAGTGTGGCATCTCAGGGTAATCCCTGTGGCTGACATGCAGGCCGAAGTATCCACTGCATCATATCCTGAGCGGGGCAGGTGTTAAGAGATGGAATTGCCAGTGGAAACTGCAGCCAATAATTGGTCCTTCTTCTCAGATGGAGGGAGTTTATTGACTAGAGCTATAGCAGAGGACTAGAAGATTTGACCATGTGTCCCATATAATTTAGAATTCTAAGATTCATGGTACCCACCTGGAATACCTTCTTCCCAAGGTAGTCAAGTCGGTGGGACTCCTTATCGAGGGTAATGAGCTCATGTGTTTTGGACGTTTGGTACAATCATGAGCTGTTGTGATCACTACTGAGTCTGCTTCTGGGCTAGTGGAAAGAAGAGGATGATCAAGAGGAACCTGGTAAAGGCAATCTGCCTTTCTAGGAATTGCTGGAACCACTGAGGGTTGGTTCCAAGTTGCCAGTACAGCGTTTTGCTAAGTTTGTATAAGTGGGGGTACCACTACTACAGGCTCTTCAGGCAGTTCTAGATAATCTGCCATATCCTTTCTTTATCATGTTCGGTAGTTGAAAATCCCATGATTTTTTGAATTTGGACCATCATCTCATGAAAGAATGGGTCATAAGTAGGAGAGGCAGCCACATGGCAGGAGGCATCCTCATGTAAAGAGGAAATAGTAGAGCGAGGACGGGGGACGAGTGTCCAGGTCCTATAGGTCAATATCCTCCAGATCTCTGGGAAAACCTTTCAGAAACACTGCCTCTTCTGAAAAATACTCTTCCTTATAGGAGGTAGGGGGTTAGGGTGGAGAGGGTTCCCTGGCACCCTGGAAGCATTTAGGTAGTGGGGTAGAAAACGGGAAGGGCAACTCACCTCCCCAGGAGTGGGAAGTTGAGAATGCCTAGTTACTAGTAGAACCAGTTGTACCACTGTGGCTATGTCCAATAAGGTAGAGAAGGGGTGGGGTGGGGGGTTCTGAGAAACCAGGTGGATTGTGGAGGAAACAGGATGTGAGGTATAAACAGGTCTAGCCCCTGGGTGGTAAATTCCAGGGTCCCGGTCCCAGTCCCTGTTAGACTGGCCCCTGTGAGTGAATGGATGTGATGGAGGGGGGGGCAGTGGAAACTGCAAAACCAGTAGTTCTCACCAAGGAAGCATGACAGTCATCGATGGGGCATCAAATAAAGAGGCATTAGAATGCGTAAAAGGAGACAGTCGATGGGAAACAAGAACCCCCGTCAACAGAACATCAATGGAACCAACATACGGTTCCACAGAAACTGCTGAATGGGTGCCAGAAAGACCCATCGATGAGAGGGTGTAAGCCCCCGTTGACGAGGAAGCAGTTCTGGAGGGCATTATCGATGGTGGAGCACCTGTGATGGTGGCTGTCGATGAGTGTCTGCCTGATGAAGATGAGGATGATTTATCCTTGTCGCGTTTATCCTTCTTATGTGCAGCAATAATAGGAGCTCTCTCCAAGATAGACAATTTCTGCTCCATGAGGCGAGCTTCAATCTCGCGTAGTCACAGTTGACAGGTTGCCTGGCTGAATTCCTGGCAATGAATGCAGGAGATAGTGTCATGTGTGTGGGACCCAGACACCTAACACAAACGGTGTGGTTGTCGTACACGCCATGACTGAAATAGTGCTGACTTGCTTGTAGATTCTTTGGACATTTGTCGATGAACGAAGGAAATGAAGAAAAGTCTGTTTCCAGCTCAAGTTCTAAATCGATGACTGATGCTCTATGCACTAGCTGCTGTGTGCAAGCCGGAGCGGAAAATGAACTGAGGGATAACAGGGCCACCCACTCTTATATAGGAGCAGAATGATGAGGTCATGTGTGGGCAGCCGCTGGAAAAAGACTGCTAGAAGAGAGCTGCTGTGCACTACTGTGCCCTCTGGTGACGACCCAAGTATATTACCTGCTGCAAGAAATTATCCCCGTGGAAGATCTATGGTTACGGGTGAGTAACCTATTTTTCTAGGGTGCAACAGGGTGGAATAGGACCCTGTTCCAGCTGTTCTGGAGAAAATGTTTAAATGCAAGGATCTATCCTTTCCTGGCTCTTTTCTGTCTGGCTGCGTAACCAAATTTTCCTGTGAGACTTCGGATTTGATCACCCGACAGTTTTGCAATTCTCTGCCTCTCACTGTTCCTCACTCTGCCTTGCTGTCTTTTCCTCCCTTGCATATCTGCTAATATAAAAATGTGTAAATCATTGTATGGAAACGTAACGGATATTGAGATCCCTTGTGTTTAGAAAATATATAGTGTTACTGTTGAAATGTATATAATTATATTTTGAGATGACTGCAGAGAGCTAAGGAAAATGCAAGGGGTTACCTTAGTGCAAAGCTTTGAGTGTTTTGCAAAAGCTGTGCAAAAGGAGCCTCAGCAAGCACATTGCTTTTCTTCCTGCCTGATACTTACAAGAACAGAACACTTACAAAAACAGGATGCTTGTTAAGAATGGGGGTTGCAAGGACTTAAAGAACTGAGCTGCAACTGCTCAGAGAAAATGAATACACAGAGATGTAAGGAAAACTCTGATGGTTCTGCTGTTTATTCTTCCTTTGTAAATAGTTATACTGAACAGTTTGTTTTTTTTAATGTTACTGCTACTGTAAATAAATATTTTTGGTGAATTCTACAACTGCTCCTGGTTTTCCCATGCTTCCTGACCTGTCTTGATAAATGGTGTCAGCCTAAGTGGGATTTACACCGTACATACTCTAAGACAGGAGTTTTATGCGTGGGTACTGGACCTAGAACCAGGGAAGCACAGAGGAAGGTATGGATTCTGCAGCAGCAAGTCTAGGAGTGAAGGAGTGGTTACCAGGAGAATGGCAGCCGAACTAGCAGAGACAGAAGCAGTGTTGGGTAAGTTACTTTTTCTATTACTTTCTATTATGTTTGGAAACTTGTTTCAGGAAGCTCTGTGCAGTCACTAGCAAGGATATAGAAGTACTAGAAAAAGTAATACACCTTACAATTATAGTTACTTATTTCTTTTTATACAGAAACAATATAAAAATAATGAATAACTATAACAGATTACATTTTTTGAAAGGAATAGGTTAGTTACTAGTTACTTTCAAATAAATGTAATTAGTTACAGTTATGTATTTCTTTTGTACAAAAAGAGATAAGTAATTGTAACTGTAAGGTGTATTACTTTTTCCAGTACTTCTCCATCCTTGCTAGTGACAGCACAGAGCTTTCTGGAACAAGTTTCCAAAAGTAACAGAAAGTAATAGAAAAAATAACTTACCAAACACTGGACAGAAGTTCAGTCTGAGATTATACTGCCAGCACAAGTTATGGAAAAAGAACAGGCAGCGACAGAACTCAAAAGTCTAATGGACTTTTTCAAATGGTAGGCTATACAACAAAAAGAGATGCAGAAGCAGAGAGAAAAAGAGATTCAATGTTTAGAAGCGCAGAGGAGAGAAGAGATGCAGCGATAGCTGGATGCCTTCAAAGCTATCAAAGGCAGAGGCTCTGGCACAGATCCAAACGAGGAACAAAATGCAAGCAACTTAAAAGCCATTAAACTTACAAAGTTGTGTCCCTCAGATGATATTGAGGCATACTTGACAACTTCTGAAAGAGTTGCCACAGCCTGCCAGTGGCCAAAGCAGCAATGGATGATCAGACTGGTACCCTACCTGACAGGGAAAGCTAAACTTGCCTACAGCAGTATGGACACTGCTCAGTCAGAAAACTATGATCTGGTGAAAAGCGAAATCCTGAAAAGGTATCACATCTCTAGAGAGACGTACAGGCAGAGATTTTGATCTCTGATGTACAACTCTGTTGACAATCCTCAAGAAGCCTTCACCCAACTCGGAGAACTCCTGAAAAAATGGACTGCAGTGTGTGATGAAACTTTTCAAGCCATTAAGGTTGCATTATGTTTAGCCCCTGTTTTGAGAAGCTCAGATTCTGAGAAATCATTTTTTGTTACAAACAGATGCATCAGAGGTAGGCCTAGGTGCAGTACTGAGTCAAAATGTAGATGGGACAGAACATCCTATTCTGTGCATAAGTAGGAAGTTGCATGACAGAGAGAAAAGGTACTCCACTATCGAAAAGGGATGTTTAGCAGCAAACTGGGCCATGGAGTTCCTGAATTTTATTTACTAGGAACTGACTTTGTTCTTGTAACAGATCACAATCCTCTCTGTTGGCTTAACCAGATGAAAGATAACAATTCTAGAATCACAAGGTGGTACCTGGCACTATAGCCATTTAAATTCACAGTGATACACATATCTGGTAAAGAGAATAGTAATGCTGATTTTCTGTCAAGATATGGATCAGGAATAGATGGGTCTGAAGGTTGAAAAACAAATGTATGGGTTTAAACTTTAATGTTTGCTGTACTGTTATATAAAAAAAAAAACAGATAATGTACATGTGCACCTAGCCGAACTTGGGAACCACAAGGCCCGGGAGGAACAGCGAGGGAGCAGTCGGGAAAGGCGCAGCCAATCGCCTGCTTCCTTCAGTCCACAGCAACCAGCTGAGTGCTGGGGCTTCGCTCCGCCAGCGGGCAGTCGGCGGCACCTAGCCGAACTTGGGAACCACAAGGCCGGGAGGGAACAGCGAGGAGCAGTCGGGAAAGGCGCAGCCAATCGCTACTTCCTCAGCCCACAACAACCAGCTGGCGCCGGGCCGCCCACCAGCGGGCGGGCGTCGGCGGCACCTGGGCCGAACTTGGGAACCACAAGGCCGGAGGAACAGCGAGCAGTCGGGAAAGGCGAGCCAATCGGTGTTGCGCTCCACCAGGCACAGCAGCCGATTGGCTCTCCTGCCCATTGACTTACACTGGCTCAGTTTGCATTGCTGAAATCTGTGTGGACTTGAAAATTTGTTTTTCTTTTGTCTTTACTCTTCCCTGGTGTTTTACTGCAAGTTTCCCAGAAGAGCTGCTTCCACTCTGGTGAGACATCTATAGAGAGCAACTGCTGTTGAATTCTGCTGGACTCTGTTAGTAGCAGTGGGCCAGACGTTGAGGCGCCACTCTCCTTCTAGTTTTATATGTGTAAATCATCAAAAAGTGCTGTTATCCACTATTGTATTGTAAGGGGAAACTACCGTTTTACAGCTCTTTAAAGTAATTGCATCTCCTTGTCTGAATATGTAAGGTGGGCCAGGCGGCTGGCGCCACAGGACCCCCCCCCACAGTCCTTTGTAGTGCAGATTTGGTCAGTAACGCTCAGAAAAAGGCTTGCTACTGCCTCTATTAATTGCTGCACCCTCCTCTGTCTCTCTCCAGCCTGCTTCCTTCAGCCCACAGCAACCAGCTGAGTGCCAGGGCTTCGCTCCGCCAGCGGGCGGTCGGCGGCACCTAGCCGAACTTGGGAACCACAAGGCCGGGAGGAACAGCGAGGGAGCAGTCGGGAAAGGCGCAAAATTTTTGCCCACCCGCCCTTCCCCTTCTTGTGTGTTAATTTATAGGCATCTTCCATCCGAAATCTCTTCCCCGCCCACAGCACTTTTCTCTAAACCAACAGAGAGTCACACCAGCTTGCTGATCCAACCAATCAGCAACTGCTACTCCCTATTGCCAACTATCAATATCCCCTCAGAATGGGGAGCTTGCTACTGATACTTCTCTACTATCAGCCATAGGGTTCCACAATGAAGATGACCCTATTATACAATCTAAAGTGGTCAACCCGACTAGTTTCTCTGGAACATCCCCGTGGCTGACACCCAAACCCTCACATATGCCTTGCCATTGCTGCATCGACTACAGTGGTACAATCACCATAAGTTACACATATCACCACATATATGTCTCAGCTAAGGCCCCACTGCTGGAGTATATAGATCCCCACTAAGCCTAGTAGTCAATCTGCTAATTGGTATCCCACACTACCTTAAATCCATAGGGAGCACCCAAAACAAAGAGTGGCAACGGAATAAAAAAAGGAGGACCAAAGACAGCCCCCTCTCCCTATCACTGGCAGCCCTTATGAAATTACTGATCTTCCTATTGCTCTGTATTGGTAATGTGGAAATCAACCCTGGACCTCTTGAAAGTATCACCTCTCCATCAGACCTAACCTCAACTAAAGGCCTCAGGTTCCTGCATATTAATGTATGCAAAAATTTACATTGCTACAAGCCTGGGTTGCCAGAAAGACCCATCGATGAGAGGGTGTAAGCCCCCGTTGATGAGGAAGCAGTTCTGGAGGGCATTATCGATGGTGGAGCACCTGTGATGGTGGCTGTCGACGAGTATCTGCCTGATGAAGATGAGGATGATTTATCCTTGTCACGTTTATCCTTCTTATGTGCAGCAGTAATAGGAGCTCTCTCCAAGATGGACCATTTCTGCTCCATGAGGTGAGCTTCAGTCTCGCGTAGCCACAGTTGACAAGTTGCCTGGCTGAATTCCTGGCAATGAATGCAGGAGATGGTGTCATGTGTGTGGGACCCAGACACCTAACACAAACGGTGTGGTTGTCGTACCACAACGCCATGACTGAAATAGTGCTGACTTGCTTGTAGATTCTTTGGACATTTGTCGATGAACGAAGGGAAATGAAGAAAAAGTCTGTTTCCAGCTCAAGTTCTCATCGATGACTGATGCTCTATGCACTAGCTGCTGTGTGCAAGCTGAAGCCGGCGGGAAAATGAACTGAGGATAACAGGGGCCACCCACTCTTATATAGGAGCAGAATGATGAGGTCATGTGTGGGCAGCCGCTGGAAAAAGACTGCTAGAAGAGAGCTGCTGTGCACTACTGTGCCCTCTGGTGACGACCCAAGTATATTACCTGCTGCAAGAAATTATCCCCGTGGAAGATCTATGGTTACGAGTGAGTAACCTATTTTTCTAGGGTGCGACAGGGTGGAATAGGACCCTGTTCCAGCTGTTCTGGAGAAAATGTTTAAATGCAAGGATCTATCCTTTCCTGGCTCTTTTCTGTCTGGTTGCGTAACCAAATTTTCCTGTGAGACTTCGGATTTGATCACCCGACAGTTTTGCAATTCTCTGCCTCTCACCGTTCCTCACTCTGCCTTGCTGTCTTTTCCTCCCTTGCATATCTGCTAATGTAAAAATGTGTAAATCATTGTATGGAAATGTAACGGATATTGAGATCCCTTGTGTTTAGAAAATATATAGTGTTACTGTTGAAATGTATATAATTATATTTTGAGATGACTGCAGAGAGCTAAGGAAAATGCAAGGGGTTACCTTACATAGAAACATAGAAACATAGAAGTTGTCGGCAGATAAGGACCGCAAGGCCCATCCAGTCTGCCCATTTCTTTTTCTACCTTATAAATGTGCCATTGGCCTTTGTCAGTGACCTATCTATTCATAGTCATTTGTATTGCTCCCTTATGCCTATCCCATGCATGTTTGAAGCCCTGCACTGTATTCATAGCCACCACTTCTTGTGGTAAGCCATTCCATGCATCTACCACCCTTTCTGTGAAAAGGAATTTCCTCACATTCCCTCTTAATTGGCCTCCCTCTAATCTCATGCTGTGTCCTCTTGTCCTGCTATTTTTCTTATATTTAAACATGTTAGACTCTTTCACCTTGTTTATGCCCTTAAGGTGTTTGAATGCCTCGATCATATCACCTCTCTCCCTCCTTTGCTCAAGGGTATACATATTGAGCTCCGTTAATCTGTCCTCATATGTCTTCTGATGCAGTCCCTGCACCATTTTGTTGCCCTTCTCTGGACTGCCTCAATTTGGTTAATGTCCTTTTGAAGGTGTGGTCTCAAATACTGCCGCAGTACTCAGATGGGGCCTAACCAATGTCTTGTATAGAGGGATTATTACCTCCCTCTTACGACTGAGATACCCTCACTATACACCCTAACACCCCTAGCCTTACCTACTGCTTTAGAGGTCTGCTTGATGATTTCAGGTCATCAGTGATGATGATGCCCAAGTCTCTTTCTTCCTTTGTGACTGCTAGCAACTCCCTCCCAGCCTATAAGTGGCTTCAGGGTTTCTCTTCCCTATGTGCATGATTTTGCACTTCTTTGCATTAAATCCCAGTTGCCACTCTTCTGACCATTTGCTAGATTATCCAGATCTCTTCTCATTCTGCCCACCCATCTGGATCATCTACTCTGTTGCAGATCTTGGTGTCATCTGCAAACAGACAAGCCTTACCCTCTAGTCCATCTGCGAGGTCACTAATGAAGATGTTGAATAGGACTGGCCCCAGGACTGATCCCTGAGGTACCCACTTGTGACTTGCATCTCTTCTGACTGTATACCATTTACCACCACTCTCTGTTTTCTGCCAGTCAACCAGTTTGCCACCCAGTTGACCAACTTCTGACCCACCCGAGCCTACCTAGCTTATTTATCAATCTTCTATGTGGAACAGTGTCAAAAGCTTTGCTGAAGTCAAGGTAGGCGACATCAACTGCTCCCCTTGGTCCACCACTCTGGTTACCCAGTCAAAGAAATCTATGAGATTAGTTTGACAGGACCTTCCTTTGTAAACCCATGCTGTCTTGGATCCTGTGCCCCTATGGTTCAGGTGTTGCACTATCCTTTCCTTAAGGAGTGCCTCCATAATCTTGCCCACTACTGAGGTAAGACTGACCGGTCTGTAGTTCTCCGCCTCCTCCCTGCTACCACTCTTGTGGAGTGGGATCACATGAGCCCTTCTCCAGTCTTCTGGGACCTCTCCTGTGCTCAGAGACTCACTAAACAATTCTGCTAATGGCTCTGCTAGTTCCTCCTTTAGCTCCTTAAGTACCCTGGGATGTATGCCATCAGGTCCCATTGCCTTATCCACCTTGAGCTTAGCAAGCTCTTGTAGGACTCTTTCTTTTGTGAAGGGAGTAGTGCTCACCTCCCTCCCCACTGTGTCCATGATGCTGAGCTGTGGGCCCTGCCCTACCTTCTCTTCAGTAAATACTGAGCAAAAGTATCTATTTAGGATAGATGCCTTTACAGGGTCCTCCTCCTCACTTGCTCCCTTTTCTCCATTAAGCTTAGCAATACCCCCTCTGGACTTTCTCCTTTCACTAATGTATCTATAGAAAGTCTTGTCACCTTCTTTTACTGTTCGTGCTAGTGTTTCCTCAGTTGGGGACTTTGCCTGCCTACTGCCTTGCCTGCTTCCCTAGGGCAGTTTGGTATGCCTCCTATCTTCATCCCGCTGTGTTCCCTTATATTTCCTGAAGGCCAGCCTTTTGGCTCTGACCTTTCTGCTACTGTATTTGAGAACCAAAGTGGTTTCCTTCTTCTTTGCACTTCCTTTTCTGTCTAACACAATGGGATGTTGCTTCAAGTATTGCATCCTTAATGCTTGCCCACTTTGCCTGTACCTCCTCACCTGTGTTTCTTTTTTGCCAGGCTAGCTTAACTCTGTTGGCCATCTTATCAAAGTCAGCTCCTCTGAAGTCCCATATTTTTGCCTTGGAATGGGATGATTTAGATGTAGTAGCCAAATTGAACCATACCATGTGATGGTCACTGGCCCAGGTGACCTTCTACCTGGAGATCTGTGATCCCTTCTTTGTTAGTCAGTACTAGATCTAGGATAGCCCTGTCTCTTGTGGGTTGCTGTACCAGTTGTTTGAGGCCTCCCGCAGGGAATCCACTATGAGTCTAGTTCTGGCAGATGTTCCTGCTGGTATTGACCAATCTGTATCTGGCATGTTGAAGTCTCCCATTATCAGAACCTCCCTTTAGCTGTCATGTTTTGTATATCTTCTAACAGTAATGTCTATGTCCTCCCCTGGTCTGGGGGCCTGTAGACAACCCCAGTTCTTATGGCTGTCCCATTTCCTGTTTCCAGGGTGACCACAGTTCTTCTGGCTCCTTATGTGTATTCTGAATTTCTGTAGCTTTGATATTTTCATTAACATACAGGGCCCTCCTCCCCCTTTTGCACCTCGGTCTCTTCTGAACAATACATAGCCAGGTACTGAAGTCTCCCAAGTGTGGTTACTGGTAAACCACGTCTCACTAATTGCTACTATGTCAGTTTAGCCTCTGACATTATGCCTGCAGGTCTGGATCTTATTTCCCAGGCTGTAAGCATTATGTAAATGATTTTCCATTGGCCAGATTTGGTGTGTTAGTTGTTGGGTGAAGTTTGGCATTACCCCTGTGCATTGTATGGGGGAGACAAACCTTTTCTTACCTGGTGATGCAAATGAACGCAAACACGCTGAATTCCTGTTTGACCACTAGCTGAGGGGGAGGTGTTCTTCCCATTCGACGTATGGGGTGCTGCACCTCTCTCCCATTTGCTAGTTTAAATATTCTGCAAAGACATCAAACTTCTGCCCCAATGCACTGACTCCTCTTTAGTCAGATGCAGTCCATCAAATTTAAAGAACTTTCGCTCCCAGAACTGTTGCCAGTTCCCTACAAATCTGTGTCCTTTTCCTGGCACCAGTCCTTGAGCCACGTGTTTAGCTCCCCTATCTCCCCTTCTCTGACCTTCTGTCCATCTGCTCCCTTCTCCCAGACTGGCAGGATCTCAGAAGGAGATGCGACGAAATAGATGATAGTTTGTCACCCAGCCTAGTCAGGTGTTCCTTGGTCTCCACAACTGACCGGCTGGCGAGATCATTAGTCCCTATGTGTACTAGGACATCAATGTTTTCTCCTGCTTTGTGAACAATTTTAGCAATGCGGTCAGTGTCTCTCCATGCTGATGTACCTGGGAGACATCTGACCATCACCCCTGGCTGGAGATGGGTATCAACTCCCCGAATCATGGAGTCTCCTATGATCATAAGTTTTTTGGATTTCCTTTGTGCTTGTTTAGTTTTGGTTCCTGATTTGGGTGAGTATTGTTGTGCTAGCTCCTGTGCCGCAGTGTCCTGCTCTGCAGTGTCTTCTGCCTCTTTATTTGATTTCAGAGATAGAGGCAGATACCTGTTTGTAGTGTTTATATGGTTTTTGGAGGTAATGTGTTGGAGAGCAGAGAGTGATGGGGCACCTGATTTGCTCCTCCTAACCACCTGTCAACCTCCTGGACCAACTACCCTCTGCGGTGGGGGTTTTCTGTTGGATGCTGGGAAATGGCAGGTGGTTCTTATAATGTATTTCCTCTTCAATATGAAATTTGAGGCGTGCAATCTCTGCCCATGCTGCCTGGAGCTGAGACCTAAGATCTCAAAGGCCCAGCATGTAGGACAGTGTCCTAAATCCTGTAAGACTATCCTTCTGAAAATTGTTCCACAGTACCTGCAGTTAATGAAATCCATTCCAAATAAGTTGCTGTGTTTGTAACCTAGTCAGAGTAATTTAGAAGGAAAAAAAGGAAAAATGCAAGTAATGGTTTAATTGTGCTTTGTTTAACTTGTTATAACAAGTTAAATTACTAAGTGCCCTGTAAATGAGATCACCTTGTGGAGGCCCCACTCTCCGCCCCTTCCTGCTCTGCCACAGGAAATGTCACAACTGTGGTACCCTATAAAAGGAGTGTGGCGTGAGGGTGGTTGAGGATAGAGGGGTGGGTGGCTGGGCCCTTCCTGCCTAAAAAAGAAGAACCAATGACGAAAGAACAAGGAGGTAAGAGCAGAAACAATCAGTCAACAACAAATGCAGTAACCCTGAAAGCTTATCCTAATGTTAGATAAAACTGTAAAACCTGTAAAGCACCACCTGTAATAATTTCAGAGAAGATATACCCTGTAAGAAACACTTTGCTCCAGAGAAAAATAAAGCAGTAACAGAAGATATACCTTGCCAAAGACGATTTGAATCAGAAGATTACAGCAGTAATCTGTTAGCTTACACACCTGTAGGCACACCTTGTAATAATGCAGAAGAAGGTATACCAGCAACAACAATTTGAATCAGAGAAAAAATAAAGCAATGAAATGTTAGCAACAAACAGTAGCAATCCCTGTGAGTAAAAATATAAAAACACCACCACACAGTAAATCTGTTTAGCCAAACTAAGTCTTAATCCTTCTCCCTTGCTCTGGTAAGTTTCTCTACTCTGCCTTTCAAGCAGTCTTAGAAGGAAAGAGCTCAGGTGAAGCTAGGTGCCTTGGCCAGCAAACCAAGTCTTCTAGTCTTAGTGCAAATCTTTGAGTGTTTTGCAAAAGCTGTGCAAAAGGAGCCTCAGCAAGCACATTGCTTTTCTTCCTGCCTGATACTTACAAGAACAGAACACTTACAAAAACAGGATGCTTGTTAAGAATGGGGGTTGCAAGGACTTAAAGAACTGAGCTGCAACTGCTTAGAGAAAATGAATACACAGAGATGTAAGGAAAACTCTGATGGTTCTGCTGTTTATTCTTCTTTTGTAAATAGTTATACTGAACAAGTTTTTTTTTTATGTTACTGCTACTGTAAATAAATATTTTGGTGAATTCTACAACTGCTCCTGGTTTTCCCATGCTTCCTGACCTGTCTTGACGATAAATGGTGTCAGCCTAAGTGGGATTTACACCGTACATACTCTAAGACAGGAGAATTATGCGTGGGTACTGGACCTAGAACCAGGGAAGCACAGAGGAAGGTATGGATTCTGCAGCAGCAAGTCTAGGAGTGAAGGAGTGGTTACCAGGAGAATGGCAGCCGAACTAGCAGAGACAGAAGCAGTGTTGGGTAAGTTACTTTTTCTATTACTTTCTATTATGTTTGGAAACTTGTTTCCAGGAAGCTCTGTGCAGTCACTAGCAAGGATATAGAAGTACTAGAAAAAGTAATACACCTTACAATTATAGTTACTTATTTCTTTTTATACAGAAACAATATAAAAATAATGAATAACTATAACAGATTACATTTTTTGAAAGGAATAGGTTAGTTACTAGTTACTTTCAAATAAATGTAATTAATTTGATTATGTATTTCTTTGTACAAAAAGAGATAAGTAATTGTAACTGTAAGGTGTATTACTTTTTCCAGTACTTCTCCATCCTTGCTAGTGACAGCACAGAGCTTTCTGGAACAAGTTTCCAAAAGTAACAGAAAGTAATAGAAAAAGTAACTTACTAAACACTGACAGAAGTTCAGTCTGAGATTATACTGCCAGCACAAGTTATGGAAAAGAACAGGCAGCGACAGAACTCAAAAGTCTAATGGACTTTTTCAAATGGTAGGCTATACAACAAAAAGAGATGCAGAAGCAGAGAGAAAAAGAGATTCAATGTTTAGAAGCGCAGAGGAGAGAAGAGATGGAGCGATAGCTGGATGCCTTCAAAGCTATCAAAGGCAGAGGCTCTGGCACAGATCCAAACGAGGAACAAAATGCAAGCAACTTAAAAGCCATTAAACTTACAAAGTTGTGTCCCTCAGATGATATTGAGGCATACTTGACAACTTCTGAAAGAGTTGCCACAGCCTGCCAGTGGCCAAAGCAGCAATGGATGATCAGACTGGTACCCTACCTGACAGGGAAAGCTAAACTTGCCTACAGCAGTATGGACACTGCTCAGTCAGAAAACTATGATCTGGTGAAAAGCGAAATCCTGAAAAGGTATCACATCTCTAGAGAGACGTACAGGCAGAGATTTTGATCTCTGATGTACAACTCTGTTGACAATCCTCAAGAAGCCTTCACCCAACTCAGAGAACTCCTGAAAAAATGGACTGCAGAGTGTGATGAAACTTTTAAAGCCATTAAGGTTGCATTATGTTTAGCCCCTGTTTTGAGAAGCTCAGATTTTGAGAAATCATTTTTTGTTACAAACAGATGCATCAGAGGTAGGCCTAGGTGCAGTACTGAGTCAAAATGTAGATGGGACAGAACATCCTATTCTGTGCATAAGTAGGAAGTTGCATGACAGAGAGAAAAGGTACTCCACTATCGAAAAGGGATGTCTAGCAGCAAAGTGGGCCATGGAGTTCCTGAATTTTATTTACTAGGAACTGACTTTGTTCTTGTAACAGATCACAATCCTCTCTGTTGGCTTAACCAGATGAAAGATAATTCTAGAATCACAAGGTGGTACCTGGCACTATAGCCATTTAAATTCACAGTGATACACATATCTGGTAAAGAGAATAGTAATGCTGATTTTCTGTCAAGATATGGATCAGGAATAGATGGATCTGAAGGTTGAAAAACAAATGTATGGGTTTAAACTTTAATGTTTGCTGTACTGTTATAAAAAAAAAAAACAAAAAAAAAACAGATAATGTACATGTGCACCTAGCCGAACTTGGGAACCACAAGGCCGGGAGGAACAGCGAGGGAGCAGTCGGGAAAGGCGCAGCCAATCGCCTGCTTCCTTCAGTCACAGCAACCAGCTGAGTGCTGGAGCTTCGCTCCGCCAGCAGCGGGCAGTCGGCGGCACCTAGCGAACTTAGGAACCACAAGGCCGGGAGGAACAGCGAGGAGCAGTCGGGAAGGCGCAGCCAATCGCTACTTCCTTCAGCCCACAACAACCAGCTGGCGCCGGGCTTCGCTCCACCAGCGGGCGGGCAGCGTGCACCCAGCCGAACTTGGGAACCATAAGGCCGGAGGAACAGCGAGGGAGCAGTCGGAAAGGCGGAGCTAATCGGTGTGTGAGCGCTCCACCAGGCACAGCAGCCGATTGGCTCTCCTGCCCATTTGACTTACACTGGCTCAGTTTGCATTGCTGAAATCTGTGTGGGACTTGAAAATTTGTTTTTCTTTTTGTCTTTTACTCTTCCCCTGGTGTTTTACTGCAAGTTTCCCAGAAGAGCTGCTTCCACTCTGGTGAGACATCTATAGAGGGCAACTGCTGTTGAATTCTGCTGGACTCTGTTAGTAGCAGTGGGCCAGACGCTGAGGCGCCACTCTCCTTCTAGTTTTATATGTGTAAATCATCAAAAAAGTGCTGTTATCCACTATTGTATTGTAAGGGGAAACTACCGTTTTACTGCTCTTTAAAGTAATTGCATCTCCTTGTCTGAATATGTAAGGTGGGCCAGACGCTGAGGCGCCACAGGACCCCCCCACAGTCCTTTGTAGTGCAGATTTGGTCAATGACGCTCAGAAAAAGGCTTGGTACTGCCTCTATTAATTGCTGCACCCTCCTCTGTCTCTCTCCAGCCTGCTTCCTTCAGCCCACAGCACCAGCTGAGTGCCAGGGCTTCGCCCGCCAGCGGGCGGTCGGGCGGCACCAGCCGAACTTGGGAACCACAAGGCCGGAGGAACAGCGAGGGAGCAGTCGGAAAGGCGCAAAATTTTTGCCCACCCGCCTTCCCCTTCTTGTGTGTTAATTTATAGGCATCTTCCCGAAATCTCTTCCTACCACAGCACTTTTCTCTAAACCAACAGAGAGTCACACAGCTTGCTGATCAACCAATCAGCAACCGCTACTCCCTATTGCCAACTATCAATATCCCCTCAGAATGGGGAGCTTGCTACTGATACTTCTGTCACTATCAGCCATAGGGTTCCACAATGAAGATGACCCTATTATACAATCTAAAGTGGTCAACCCGACTAGTTTCTCTGGAACATCCCCCGTGGCTGACACCCAAACCCTCACATATGCCTTGCCATTGCTGCATCGACTACAGTGGTACAATCACCATAAAGTTACACATATCACCACATATATGTCTCAGCTAAGGCCCCACTGCTGGGTATATAGATCCCCACTAAGCCTAGTCGTCAATCTGCTAATTAGTATCCCGACACACTACCTTAAATCCATACGGAGCATCCAAAACAAGGAGTGGCAACGGAATAAAAAAAGGAGGACCAAAGACAGCCCCCTCTCCCTATCACTGGCAACCCTTATGAAATTACTGATCTTCCTATTGCTCTGTATTGGTAATGTGGAAATCAACCCTGGACCTCTTGAAAGTATCACCTCTCCATCAGACCTAACCTCAACTAAAGGCCTCAGGTTCCTGCATATTAATGTATGCAGTCTGTTGAAAAAATTTACATTGCTACAAGCCTGGGTTGCCCATACCTTGCCAGACTTTCTTGTGATAACTGAGACATGACTCAGGCTCAAGACCACCACAATGGACAGGGAAGTTAACCTACCTAACTACCAGCTATTCAGAGCTGATCGCCAAACAAGGGGAGGCGGAGTAGCCATATATGTAAAAGCTGGTTTAGTTGTATCCTGTACTGCTGCAACATCTATACCCAAGGAATTTGAGTGTCTATCTCTAAAAGTCTCTCTCCCCAATACAGCAGCTTTCCATTTAATTGGATGCTACAGACCCCCCTCTGCTGAAAACAAGCTCTTATCCCACCTGGGAAACCTGGTCAAGTCCTGTACTGGAGAAGTCATTATCATAGGGGGCCTGAATTCAACTGGCTCACCCAGGTAGCTACACTTCTGGTATCATTCTGTGACACCTATGGGCTCACACAGTTAATTAATGAACCAACAAGATTAAATGCAAGGAATAGTAGTAACAGTACTCTACTTGACATCATGCTAGTGAGTAAACCACATCTATTCACACATGCTGGAGTGCTCCCATGCGCCATAAGTGATCACTGCCCCATCGCAGGGGTAAGATCCAACAGCATTAAAACAGATCCTGCAAAATTCCTCATGAGGAGATCCAAGAAAAACACCAATATTGAAGGATATCTGCATGATCTAGCCTACTCTCCACACTGGCAAAAGTTCTATCTTGTACATTCTGTAGAAAATGCTCAGCAGGTGCTAAATAGCATTATAATAAATGCCCTTAATACCCATGCCCCAATCTCTAGTATCTGAATAAAAAACAAATCCTGTCGCTGGTTTTCAGCTGACCTCAAAGCTGCACTGATGGAGAGAGAGAAACTTTGGAAAGTAGCAAGAAAAACTAAAAATATCATGGACTGGATGATCTTTAGGAAAGCAAGGAATAAATGCACCAGGAAAGTTAGGGATGCAAAGGCTGCCTACTACCTGGCCGACTCGACCTCCTACCATAATACTGCTAGATTTTGGGGCACCATCAAGGGTATGATGGGCCAGGATGTTAACAACCCCTTCCAACCCAATTACACAGTAAATATGGCCCCGTTACTGGCACAATGGAAATCCTGGATGCATTCAACAACCACTTCACAACAGCTGGCCTTGCCTTTGACTCCTCCCCAGCTAACCTATTAAGGGATCAATTAAGCTCCCACTATACTGGTGATCAAAGAGTTGACTCCTCCTTTAGCTTCAAACCTATACTGTTGAAACAAGTTGAGGATCTATTATGGCATCTGGATACCAAAAAAAGTGCAGGAGCAGATCTTCTGGACCCATTCTTTCTAAAGATTGAGTGTCATGTGCTTGCAGTCCCCCTAACTCACCTCTTTAACCTTTCCCTAAACTCTGGCTCTATTCCCACACTGTGGAAGACAGCCCAAGTGGTCCCCCTTCTAAAATCAGGGGACCCTATGGATCTTAATAACTACAGGCCCATTTCCATCCTACCTGTGTTATCCAAGATGCTGGAGAAATTAGTGAGTATTCAGTTAAGGGAATATCTGGACAATGCTAATCTATTAAATCCAGCTCAATCTGGATTCAGGGCCAAACATAGCACTATCACTGCATTAGCCAAGGTTACCAATGATTGGCAAACCGAATTGGATAAAAAGAACAATGTCTGTGCAGTATTCCTGGACCTGAGCAAAGCATTCGACACTGTGGACCATGAACTGCTACTCTCATCCCTACACTCCATTGGCCTAGATCCATCCTCCCTTAAGTGGCTCAGATGCTACCTCTCCGGTAGATCACAGCAGGTAAAAGCTGAAGGTGACCTATCCCCATTAAGACCACTGTCAAGAGGAGTCCCCCAAGGCTCTATTCTGGGTCCTATCCTTTTTGCCATTTATATAAACAAAATTGATTCAACCCTTACCAAGTCCTCAGTACATCTCTTTGCTGATGACACTGTACTGTATGTTAGCAACCCTTTGCCTAAAGTTGCTCATGAAATCCTACAAGCAGAATTCTCCCTGTTATATCAGCTTCTCGAGAAAAAGCTTCTGCTAAATGCAAAGAAAACCAAAGCAATGATGTTCACAACCCAAAACTCCACCAACACATCCTCTTCAATCAATCTCCCCAGCTATGCACTATACTTGGAGAAAATCTGGAGTATGTTGAAAATTTCAAATACCTAGGTGTGTGGATTGACAACAGACTTGACTTTACTCAGCATCTAGAACAACTGCTGAAAAAAGCTAGCAAACAACAGCCTCCTCTACAGATTAAAACCCTTCCTTAATAGAGATTCAAAGATGAGATTAGTCCAGGCCATCTTTCTATCAGTCATTGACTATGCAGACTTCCTCTATAGTCACTGCCCCACTCCCTACCTTCAACAGTTGGATACCTTATATCATAGAGCAATAAGGTTCATTACAGACCTGCCATATAATACTCACCATTGTTCTCTCTATGACACAACTGGATGGGTTTCCTTCATCAGGAGGAGCAGAAATGCAGCTCTATGGATCTACAGAGCTTTATCAAAAAACTCCCAAGCTATATCCTGGACTGCTTCAACCTGACCACTCCTAGCTCCTATGCCCTAAGAAGCAACAATATCATCCTGCTCAAATTGCCCAAAGTCAACACCAAAATAGGAGGGCAGCAATCAGCTATTCTCTAGCCATAGCATGGAACACCCTACAAAATCCCTTAACCTGTCCATTATCATTCCATTTACATCCTTCAAGCAGCACTGTACAGCCTTCTTCACAGAGAAATGCAGCTGCTATCGCTAGAGATAGAATAGTCATCCCACAAAACCATATTCCAATCACGTATGGCATATTCCTTCCAGTCAGACACCGCCAGTATCTGGCATCCAATATTCCCTTCAGCATCCTTGTACTCATTATGTGAGTGACTGTCATGATCCTCATTGAGATATATATGTACTGTACATATTGTAGATGTTAGTTTAACTTTCTCTTAGCCAAGCTTTAACATGTGAATTCTCTGTATATTATTGTGTTATAAATAACATTTTCCTTTCTTCTGTATGTATAACTGTCTCATAAGTATGTGATGTAATTGCTGTGCATCAACTCGAACCTTGACCTTATCAGGTCCATCTTGTAAATGAGCCTTGCTCAATGATGATCGCCTGAATAAATAAAGATTTGATTGATCGATTGATGTGCTTAATTTCTGAAAGCAGCAAATGTTATTAGAGAATAAAAAGTTTTGGAAACCTGTTTGAAACAGGTTCCCTCTTAAGGAGGGGTGTATGGACAGGGTGGAATAGGACCCTGTTCCAGCTGTTCTGGAGAAAGTGTTTAAATGCAAGGATCTGTCCTTTCCTGGCTCTTCTCTGTCTGGTTGCGCAACCAAATTTTCCTGTGAGACTTCAGATTTGATCACCCTGACAGTTTTGCAATTCTCTGTCTCTCACCATCCCTCAGTCTGCCTTTTCTCCCTTGTATATCTGCTAATATAAAAATATGTGCAGATCATTGTATGGAGATGTAATTGACATTGAGATCCCCTTGTGTTTAGAAAATATATAGTGTTACTGTTGAAATGTACATAATTATATTTTGAGATGACTGCAGAGAGCTAAGGAAAATGCAAGGGGTTACCTTAGTGCAAATCTTTGAGCCTTTTGCAAAAGCTGTGCAAAAGGGGCCTCAGCAAGCACACTGTTGTTCTTCCTGCTTGATACTTACCAGAACAGAACACTTACAAAAACAGGATGCTTGTTAAGAATGGGGGTTGCAAGGACTTATAAAAGAACTAAGCTGCAACTGCTTAGAGAAGATGGACACAGATGGAAGGAAAACTCTGATGGATCTGCTGTTTATTCTTCCCTTGTAAACAGTTATACTGAACAAGTCTATTTTTTTTATGCTACTGCTACTGTAAATAAATATTTTTGGTGAATTCTGCAACTGCTCCTGGTTTTCCTATGCTTCCTGACCTGTTCCTCAACGACATATGGGTGTGGATGTTGTTCATTTATCCCCACACTGTCAGACTTGTAGCAGTTCTCCTGGAGGAGGGGTCAAGGAGCACATCCCTATTTGGCAAACTGACTGGAGAACCGAGGTCCCAAATGCAGCATCCCGATGAGATTCTAGATTGATTCTGTAATGGAACAAGAAGGTATGTGCTGACTTCTAGGTGGCAGATCTGCAGATCTTCTGGACAGGGATGTCCTTGAAAGCAGCCATCAAGGCAGCACTGTGTCTGGTGGAATGAGCCCTGAGCACAACAGGAGGCTACCAACCAGCCAACCTATAAGAGAGTTAAAAAGGCAGGACATAATCCACCTGCCAATCATCCTCTTAGCTTCCAGTCTGCCATCAGCAGCTTCATGGTATGTTACAAAGAGCTGGTGAGCCTCACCCAAACTCCAGCCGTGTGCTCCACGTAATAGGAGAGTGCTGCAGGTCCAAAGTATGGAGCCTGCGGTCAGCCTCCAAAGATGGATTTGTGAAGAAGACCAGAAGGTTCATCTGGTTAAGGTGCAACTCTGAGATAACCTTTAAGAGTAACTTTGGATGGGGGCAAAGGACTACCTCACTCATCCCTGTTGAAAACCAGGTAGAGAGGCTCCATCGAGAGTGCCTGGAGCTGACTAATATTTCTGTCTGATGTGACAGCCACAAGGAAGGCTTGTTCCACGACATGTGTGACATTTCAAACCTGTATACATGCTACAAAAGGGATGCCATGGTGTACCAGCAGCAAGTACCAAGGTGGTGGAGGTTCATGCTCTGGGAGGGACAGGTAGTCAAGGCCTTTAAAAAGGTACCCAACCACTTCCTGCCCCACCATCAGCATATCAACCCACACCTGCTATGCAGAGATGGCTGCCAGGTGCACCTTAAGGGTCATCGATCACAGCCCCAGCTGGGCTAGGGGACCAGAGGTATTTAAGGATACTAGTCGCAGGACAGGCAAGAGAAACAAGCTCCTTGCCATGACACCAAATGGAAAACTTTCTATTTAAAGGCACAGCACTGGGAGGCTTCTACAACTTGGAGCACATTCTACAAAAGATCCAGAGCCTGGAACTCTAGCAGTTCAGAAACCAGGCTGGGAGGTGCAGGGATTGAAGCTCGGGTCCAGGACCTTCCCCTGTTGTCGGGTCAGCAAATCCGAGTGAAGAGGTAGCCATCATGAGGGCCTGCTGCTGAGGCTGAGAAGATCCAGGACCAGAACTGGCAAAGTCAGTCTGGAGCCATCAGGATCATCCATGCCTTGTCCTTCTGAACCTTGACCACCATCTTGTGGAAGGAAAGGCATACAGGTGGCCTGCAGTCTATGGTCTTGCGTTGGCATCCTCCATCAGTGTCCCAGACTATGTGGGGGCAGGCACAGAACAGCCTCAGGTTTGTGTTCTCCCTGGAGGCAAACAGGTCCACCACAGGGAGAACAGGTGGGCTCACCACCTCCTGATGCAGGGACCACTCAAGAGACATCTCGACAACCTAGCTGAGAGCATCAGCCAGCTGGCTGGCTGCTCCTACGATATGGATTGCCAGGAGATCTGCACCCAGGCTGCGCATGATGGTCCAGGAGCAAACTGCCTCCCGACACAAAGAAAGAGAGTGAGTGCTGCCTGCCTCTTCAGGTCAAAGCTGGTCATGGTGTTGTCCATCTGGACTTGCATGACCTGACCCCTAACCAAAGGAGCGAAGTCTGTTAGAGCTTGCCACACTGCACAGAGTTCCAAGAAGGTTAATATGGTGACAGGACTCCCCAAGTGTCCAGAACCCGTGGTCCCTGTGGTCTCCCAGGGGTGTTCTTCACCCTACCAGAGACACATCTGTCATGAGAGTGATGGTCAGTTCTGGACAGACAAACGGGATTCCTTTCTCAAGATGTTCTGGAATCAGACACCACTGGATGGCATCCTACATCGGCTTAGTCACTGTGACCGGCTGGTCCAATTGACCAAGGTGCTGAGACTGTTGATGGCCAGGTCCCACTGCAGATACTGCATCCACCAGCAAGCTCACCGGACCACGCTGGTGCAGGATGCCATGTACCCTAACTGCCTCAAGCAGTCCCAGGCAGGGCATGAGTACCCAACCTGAAATGATCAGGCAAAGGAGGTAAGATCCAATGTCCAGTCCATACGGAGGCAGGCCTTGGCCCGTAGGGAGTCTAGCTCTGCCCTGATGAAATTAATGACCTGTGAGGGTATAAGTTCGGACTTGGCCAGGCTGGCCAGGAGACCCAAGTTTCCGCAGGTCTGGAGGGCCAGATCCCTGGACTGCTCCACAGCCTCTTCACACAGCCCAACTATCAGCCAGTCATCCAGGTAGGGATAAATCCTGACACCCTTGAGCTGCAGGAAGGCTGCCAACAGTACCATGCACTTGGTGAAGACCTTGGGTTGCAGACGAGAGGCAAAATGGCATGACCTGGAACTGACAGGGCACCCCTTCTGCACGGAACCAGAGGTACTGCCAGTGGGACAGACAGACTATGATGTGGAAGAACCTGCCCTGGAGGCCCAGAGAGCAGAACCACAAAACTGAGAAACTGTAAAGGATCGCACACCATAGCCTGTAAAGGTGCTACAGCTAAATAACACCACAGTAAAAAAAAAAAAAAAAAAAACAAAACAATAAGAAGTACACTCACAACAGGTATAGTTAAAATACTTTAATTAAATTTGAGGCATGAGAATGCAGGCAAATACTTGACATAAACGCCTCTCAAGGAGCCTTCGCTCGAGGTGTGGAGTTTGCCACAGCAAACTCCGCCCCCTGATAAAAGCTCCTTGAGAGGCATTACGTAGGGGTATTTACCTTTGCATTCTCATGCCTCAAATTTTAAATATTTCAACTGTACCTGCTGGTGTGTGCACAGTTCTTTTTTTATTTATTTAAATTTTTTTTTTTTTTTTAACAACAGAATCACAAGCCCTGCTTCAGTGATTGTATGATCTGGTTCAGTGTGACTGTCCAGAAATGAGGGTTACTCGCTTGTAATCGTAGTTCTAGGAGTGGTATATGGGGCACATCCACACTCAGACAGTCTTCCTTTCCCTTTAAAACCAGTCAGAACGTCTTCACGCTAAGCTCCTCCCACCCACTCGGATAGCATACTCCTCGGCTCTGCCATGTGATGTCAGATCTTGCACGCCAGAAGCACGGATCCATGTGCCACTTGCCAGGGGAGGTTGAGCACCATATACCACTCCTAGCACTATGGTTACAGATGAGTAACCCTCATTTCTAGGGGCATGGATATGGTGCGCTATCCACACTTGGGCAGGTCTCTGGAAGAAGGGGGCAAGCTGCACACCCTTACTTCGCAAAGAGGGACTGGATAACTGAGGCCCCAAAACCAGCATCCTGGAATGACTCAAGGTCAATGTAGTAGTGGGAAATGAAGGTGTGTGCTGACTTCCAGACAGCAGCCCTGCAAATCTCCTGGATAGGGATGCCCCCTCTGGAAACAGACACTGAGGCAGCAATATGTCTGGTAGAATGAGCCCAAAGCCCTACAGGAGGCTCCCAATCAGCAAACTTATAGCAGAAAATCGATGACAATCCACCTGCCAATCGTCCGCTTTGCTGCAGTCTGCCAGATGCGGCTTTAGCGTATGTTACAAATAGCTGGTGAACCTCTCCCCGAACTCCAGCTATGTGCTACTTGTAATAAGTGAGCGCTCGATACAGGTCCAACATGTGAAACCTGTGCTCGGCCTCCAAGGTGGGATTGGTGAAGTACACTGGGAGGTTAATCACTTGATTAAGGTGAAATGGTTATGCAACGTTCGAGAGGAACTCCGGGTTGGGGCAGAGGACAACCCTGTTCTTGTGGAACACCAAGTATGGAAACTCCACTGAGAGCACCTGGAGCTCACCAATCCTTCTGGCGGAGGTGACGGCCACCAAGATGGCAGTCTTCCTTGACAGGTATGACAGTCACACCTGTGCATCGGTTTTAATGTCTTGCCCATGAGCACTGTCAGTAGTAGCAACAAGTCCCAAGGTGGTGATGACTCATGCATCAGCAGGGACAAGTGGCTCAGGCCCCTTCAAGAAGCACCCGACCACCTTCTCTTGTGCCACTGCTGGCATACCAGCTTGTGCCCAGTATGCAGAGATGGCTGCCAGTTGCACCTTGAGGGTCGTCGACCTCAGGCCTAACAGAGAAAGACCAAAGGGAGTCCAGAATGCTAGCCAAAGGGTAGGTCAGGGGGCTAGCTCCCTGCCCTGGCACCAAATGGAAAACCTCTTCAATCTGAAGGCATAAGCACTGGCAGTTCAACTTTTTCTGGGAGGCTTCCCTGACATGAAGAACCTCTTCAGAGAAACCGAAGGCCTGGAACTCTAGCCGCTCAAGAACCAGGCCGTCAGGTGCAGGGACTGGAGGTATGGATGTGGGACCTTCCCCTGTCACAGGAGAGCAGACGCGGGTGAAGAGGAAGTCACTGCAGAGGCCTGCTGCTGAGGCTGAGAAGATCCAGGTACAAAAACTGCCATGGCCAGTCTGGGGCTACCAGGATTATCTGCGCCTTTTCCCTTAGCACCTTGAGCAGCATCAGGTGAATGAGGGGAAAGGGAGAGAAGGCATAAGGGAGGCCAGGGCTCCAGGGCCTCATGAAGGCATCCCCCACCAGTGTCCCGCACTATAGGGGGCAGGCACAAAACAGGCTAAATGTGGCATTCTCCCAGGAGGTGAACAGGCTGACCATGGGAGTACCCCAAGTACCCCACTGGGAAAAGGTGGTTCACCACCTCCTGATGCAGGGCCACTCATGAGACACCTCCCCCACCCAGCTGAAGGCATCTACTAGCTAGTTGGAGACTCCCGTCACATGAATCACTAGATTGGCATCCAAGCTGCAGACATGGGTCCAGGTGTGGAGAACCTTCCGGCACAACTGGAGGGAGTGCAATCCACCCTGTCTGTTCAGGTAGTACATGGCTGTGATATTGTCAGTCTGTACCTGCATGACCTCACCCAGGACAAGCAGAGTGAATTCCACTACAGCAAGGTGCACTGCATGGAGCTCCAGCAGGCTGATGTGGTAATGGGACTTCCTGGGGGTCCAGAGCCTGTGGGCCCCCAGATGCGCTCCTCATCCCACAACAGATGCATCAGTTGTCAAGGTGTCCGTCAGCTCTGAGAGAATGAAAGGGACTCCTTCCTTGAGATATTCTGGGATGAGGCACCAATGGGTGGCATCCCACATCGGCTGAGCCGGTATGACGGGCTGATCCAAGTGACCTAGTGCTGAAACTACTGGTGGGCCAGCTCTGACTGTAGGTGGCACATCTGCCAGCAGGCCCACCTGACCATGCTGGTGCAGGAAGCCATGTACCCCAGCAGCCAAAGGAAGTCCCAGGCAGGGCGTGAGCACCCAACCTGAAATGATTAGACAAAGGAGGTAAGATTCAATGTCCAGTCCGCAGGAAGTCAGACCCTGGCCTGGAGGGAGTCCAGCTTTGATCCGATGAAACTGATCACCTGCAAAGGGCTGACTTGGTCAGATTGACCAAAAGGCCCAAGTACTAATAGGTCTAGAGGGCCAGGTCATTGGGATGCTCCACCACCTCTCTGGTCCACCTGGCTATCAGTCAGTCATCCAGGAACGGATAGAACTGGACTCCTCTGCACTGCAGGAATGCTGCTAAAACTGCTTTGCACTTGGTGAAAACCTGGGGGCTGAGGAAAGGCCGAAAGGTGCAACCCAGAACTCATAAAGAACCCCCTCCATGTGGATCCGAGAGTACCGACAGGGGGACAGAATGGAATCTAGAAGAAGGCGTCCTGGAGGTCCAGAGAGCAGAATCACATACCCTGCTCCAGGATGACCATCCAGAACTTGTGCTTCTACAGTAACGGATTGAGATCATGCCGGTTCAGAATGGGGTGCAACCCCCTATTCGTTTGGGGCCCAGGAAGTACTTGGTGACGAAACCCTTGTCAGCTGTGGTGTCAAGGACATAGGCTATGGTTCCTTTCTCTAGGAGCCAAGTGATGCCCTCCCTGAGGGCGGACAACATGACCTGTGACATCATGGACTCCCTGTGGAATATCAGCTCAGGAGGGTGGGAGAGGTTCAAAGTTGAAAGGCAATCCACTGCCCACCAATTCTAGCACCCATTTGTCTGAGATGATGGTGGACCAGTTATGCCAGAAATGGCAAAGCTGATCCCCCTCAGGGAGGTGAGGCAGGGGCTGGATGGTGGGAGGCAGACAATCCCTGACTTTTCGCTGAGCAGCCTTGAAGGAGGCACCAGCACCAGCTGCCAGAGGGTCCCCACTGCCCCATCCTTGGGCTTCTTAGAGCCCTGGCTGGTGAACTTAAGTTTTAGGGTGCCAGGCCTGTGATTGCCCAGGCTGGGGATGCCACTGTTTATGCTGCTGAGACAAACGGACAAACCTGGCATGGCTTTTTATTCTGCCGCTTATCTGCCTGGTCCTTCTGGGAGGACATCACCAAATTGAGGGCAGCCACTGGACTTCTCAATCTTCGAGAGGTGCCCATCCACCATAGGGCTGAAAAGGTTGGTGTCCAAAAAGGGAACAGCAACCAATTTATGCTGGGTGTCTGCCATGAAATTAGAAATCCTAAGCCAGGCCCTGTCATACATCGCGACTGCTGTGGCCACAGACCAGGTGCAGGAGTCGCCTATATCCAAGGCTATTAGAAGCTGGTGCTTAGCCAGTGCTCAACCCTGGTCCCTGACCAACTTAACCGCCATCTGCAGATCAGCAGAAAGGCGGGGAAGGACATGAACAAGGACGCTCATCAGGGAGTGCCCAAATTTGGCCATCAATAAGGCATAACTTGCCTGATGGAGACCCAGGTAGGCCGCAGCATAAACCTTCTTGGCTGCATGATCCAGCTTCTTGGACTCCTTGTTTGGGGGCCTGTCCACATCCCCGACATTGCCTGTCTTATGGAAGACTGAGTCTGCCACCACACCCTCCGTGGAGGCATGGTTGGAGAAGGCAGCCAGCAAACTGGTCAGGACATACTTGTGAACCATGTGGGTCGAAGGCACCGTGCAGGAAGCTAGGTGCTGCCGGAGCTGAAGTGCTGGGTCCAGAATAGCCTGTGTCACAAGGAAGGCGACCCTCAAGGACCCCCCCAATCCAGGATCTCCCTGGATGGGTATTTGGCCCCCTTCTGCACCAGTTCCAATGGGATCTCCATTGATTGGGAGATCAACCGGAGCAACGCCCCGAAGGAGACCAGACCGTGTTCAATGGTCAGGTCTTTGGCTGAATCATGGTTGAAGTCTGGTGTCCTGCAGGGTTGCACAGAGGACCTGTCAGAGTCCAAAGACTCCTCAAAGACTGTCCTCAGCTACTTTGCACCATGGACCACCCTAGACTCATTCAAATGGGCGATCTCGACTGACAGTCAACTGGGGAGGCCGGTAGCCAAGTGGGTGGCCTTAGTTGGAATCCCCTCTAAGGGCTGTTTGGGTGGCAGCTCCACCCTAAGTGTTGGAGAGGCCAGGGCCAGAAAAAATTGGCTCAGTAGGACCAGTGCAGACCAGAAGGAGGAAAGAACAGGGAAGCGCGGGGGACAGGGGGAGTGGGCCTGCCATGCCAAAGGACCCATTGCTGCCACACAAGCTCCTCATAACGCCAACGCAACTTGCAACAGAGTCTCTCATTGCCAGAAGATGAGGAGAAGGAGAGTGCCAATGATGCTTTCTGTTCGAGGGTCAAGCACGGGAATGCAAGAAGTCCTTCAACTGTGATCTCGACCGAGACCTAGTCCTTGACCAACTAAGACAGCATCGACAGCGAGGAGAAGTGGAAGAAAAGGCCGTATACAAGACACGCACTGGCTCCAGCTGTGGGACCCCAGAAGGAGGTAACTCCTGGGAGGAGACAGTCTGGTCAACCAACTGCACCCGATCCTCCTGGAAGAGGGTCGAAAGGAAGGAAATTCATAAGATAGAGTCATTCTCAGTCCCCTCAGACAACGGGTCAACCATGTTGAGAAAAGTTTCGACCAGCTGGTCAGCCTGTGTCATGACCAACAAGCCCGATGGGGGTACCATGGAACTAGTGGCCTGACCCTTGACCACAACAGGCTTGGTTGAGGCCAAATGCTCGGCCATTGAGCAGTTGAGGGAACTGCAGGAGCAGGAAAAGCACTCTCGTTCCCCGTCCCACGAACGATGGAACTTCTTGCCCTTCTTTTTCTCACCCTGGGAAGGGTCCACCCTGAGTGTTTGAAGGGATTGACATATTTTGCGGAATGTGCCTGCAAGAGACGCACCAACGCCAGACCCAACCAGGAACAGTGCAGATCTCGACGAAGAACCCACTGCAGCCTGGGCCGCAGCCTTTTCCATGACCACAAGTTGAGAGGCTGAGTCTGCAGCCACAGACACTACCTCGTGCGTGACTTTGGAGCAAACTGGGGGGGGGAAGGGGGGTCCTGTTCATTCGGCTGCCTGAGGAGGAGGAGGCAGGTGTAACTGTCCTCAAGCGAGGAGGGCAACAGTGACTTACACAGGCTACATGCCTGGGAGTCATGCTCTGCCCTGAGGCAGTAAATGCATGATGAGTGTGGGTCCATCCTGGATATCTTCTGATTACAGGTAACACAGCACTTGAAACCGGGACCAGACCAGGCTTCATCGCCACCCATGACTATACAAAATCAAAGAAGCTGACAAAAAAAAAAAAAAAAAAAAAAGATAAAGTAAAGCAAGAATTTTATGGCCTAGACCGCGTATGGAGCAGCAAAGGAGGAGACCTGACTCTTCCAGCAGAAAGGAAGATCTGACATCAAATGACAGAGCCAAGGCGTATACCACCCAGGTAAGTAGGAAGAGCTCAGCTTGAAAATGTTCTGGCTGGTTTTAAAGGAAAAGGAAGATTGCCTGAATGTGGATAGTTCACCATATCCATGTCCCTACAACTTGCGCTTCCTTAGAAACTGATTTAGATCATGTAGATCCAGTATGGGGTGCCAGACTCCCACCCGTTTCAGGACCAGGAAGTACCTGGACATGTACCCCTGACTTGCCAAGGTGTCTGGGACTCTGACTATTGCTCCTTTGGAGAGGAGCTAAGCAACATCCTCCCTGAGGGCAGACAGCATGTCCAGTGACACCAAGTACTCCCTCAGAGAGTGTTATCAGTAAAGCGGAAGAGCCTCGAAGTCAAGGGGCAAACCTCTGCCCACCATCTCAAGAACCCATCTGTCCATGATAATGATGTAGAGCCCCATCCTGCCCCACCAAGGCCCATTACTGCCAGAGGAACTCCTTGAAGTGCTGCCGCATATGCCGGTGGACCCTCTTGTCATCCAAGGATGAAAAGGATAAGAAGCATCGACGGCAATACCTTGTAGTTGAGCGGTATCAAAATCTCAAGGAGCACCTCAACCTTGACCATAAACCAAGGATCCGATGTCGAGGAGAAGCAGTCAGAGATGCTGTGTAAATGAGAGCACCAGTTTCGACTGCACAACCTCCGGTGGAGGCTTATCTCGAGTGGTAATATCCAGGGACACCAACTGCTCCACATCCTCCTGAGAGAGGACAGGGATGACTGGGGTGTTGGGGACCGACTCTTCATCAACCCCACCCCACCCCCAAAAAAAACCTGGTCGATGAGCTCGAGAAAAATTTAAGCCACCTGGTCGATGATGTTGAGATCATCAAGCCTGATGGGGGTAACATGGAGCCAGAGACCTGCCCCTCGACCAATTGTGACTTGGCCAAAGCAGAGTACTCAATAAGCTTCCAGCAGTCAGAGTCGAAGGAGCTAGAGGAGTGTTATCTCTCCCAGTCACATGAACAACGGCAATGATTCTTATGTGTCTTACTGTGGTGGCACTCCCCGAAGGTCTGGAGGGCCAACCGCATCTCTTGATACCCCCCTGTGAAAGACGCTCTGATGCTGGCCCCAGCCAGAAGCAGCACCGAGAAGGTACCCTACATGGCCTTAGCTGCTGCCTCTTCCATAGCTGCAAGTTGGGCTGCAGACCCCGACACAGTGGAGGCTGCCTTACAACTACCCTTAGGCTGCAATTTTGGGTCTCAGTCGGCTGGCTGGCCGGCTGAGGAAACGACAAGCCTTACGGTCTTCAAGAGATGATGGTAGCATCATCTAATAGAGGACACATCCCGCAATATCATGTGGTGTTCCTAGAGGGTAAAGGCACAAATATGTGTTGGTCTACCTGTGACATCTTTCGGCTTGTGACACACTGCTTGAAGCTGAGAACTTGCTTCACTTCCTCGTGTTCTATCATCCAATCATCCATCAGGAATACCCAGGAATATACAGAAATCAAAAAGTTAGAGACAATAACCAAGTTTGCCAATGCGCTCTTATTAGGCCCTACAATGAGTGGAGCTGCAAAGGAGGAGACCAAACACTTCTAGTGGAAAGGAAGATCTGACACCATGGGGCGGAGCCTAGGTATAAACCACATGGGCGGTGGGAGGAGCTTTGCTTACGACGTTCTGGCAAATCAGCTCTTAAGGAAGAACTGCCAACGTGGGGATAAGTGAACCACATCCATGCCCCTGGAAATGCTGCTTTCCAAGTTACAGGGACATTGTCAACCCCTTTAGGCCTCAAAGTGTCCCTAGTTTAAAAAAAACATATTTTATGATTGTTCACGTTATGTAGAGACTGCTGATGTAGCTTGTAGTTTGATTCCGATACCTTTTCTCTTTCAAATAATGAAAAGTGGACTGCTCACCACCATACTGGTGTTACCACACCAAAACACATTTGTTTACATTTCTTGATCAGCTGCCACTGCATCTTTCGTGGACATAGAAACACCCAACACAGTGTAGCCACTCATAAAGCAGTGGGAGTAGAAGAGACTATTGTATCATGCACTATTTGGGGTGTTTCTAATGTCCAGGAAATATGCAATAAGAGCTGATCAAGAATTTGAAACAAAATAAGGTTGGATATGACTATAAATTTAGCATGCATTTCAGTTTGACTAAGCAAGGAGTCAGATAAAACAACCAGCAGCATCAATGAATTTTAGAGAAGGTAAGCAATCATAAAATGTGGGTTTTAACTAAATAATATAACTTTATTTTTAAAGCACCTTTCCAAAACCAAGGCGCTACACAATAAGATAGTATATAAAAAAGGGAGGCAGTATAGCGCAGTGGTTTAAGGCTCTGAGCTGCAAATCTGGTGACATCCAGCAGACCAGACCTGGGTTTGAATCCCACAACTTCCACTTGCATACTGTGTGACCCTGAACAAGTCACTTAACTTCCCTGTGCTTCCAGGTCACTCCTGTAAAAAAGCTTTCGGCTTAGTGTGCTACTCCTGGTTAAACGATTAAATAAATAAAAAAAAATCCAATAAAACACAGAAAATCCATACTACCAAATACATAAATATCTAAAATATTAATTCTGGGTAGGCGCTACGCCAAAGATAGGTCTTCAAGGCCTTCTTAAAACTCTCCACAGTCGTGCACTCGCGTATCTGATGAGGTACAGAATTCCACAGGGATGGGGCTGCATACATAAAGGCACAGGCCCCAGATGTGTTAAGGCGTACCCGGGAAATCTCTAACAACTCCTCATCAGCTGAGCGGAGTGGTTGCCCGGGGCAGTAAGGACAGAGGAGCTCTTGCAGATAGTCCAGGCCCTGTCCATGCAGGGCCTTAAAGGGGAAATTGTTTAACCAGGAAAGGCACACTAAGCCAGAGTTTGTTTCCAGGTGCGACCTGGGAGCACAAGGTACAAATGAAGAGGGGGAGGTACCTAAAACAAACAATAGAAACACTCTGGATACAGAAGTTGATACCAGCCCATTTACAGAAGAAAGAGTTCTGAAAGAACTCTTAAAACTGAAGATGGACAAAGCAATGGGGCCTGATGGGATTCACCCCAGAATTCTAAAAGAACTAAGGGTAGAACTAGTGACACCACTGACTACCCTCTTTAACAAATCATGGGAGGATGGGGTGGTACCCGAGGACTGGAGGAGGGCAGATGTGATTCCTCTTCACAAAAGTGGGAGCAGGGTAGAAGCAGGAAACTACAGACCAGTTAGTTTAACCTCAGTGATAGGGAAAATGATGGAATCACTTCTGAAGGAAAGAACTGTCGAGTATCTAGAAGCCAGAGGGGCACAGGACCCAAGGCAGCATGGATTCACAGTGGGAAGGTCGTGCCAGACAAATCTGATAGATTTCTTTGGCTGGGTGACCAAAGTAGTAGATCAGGGAGGGGCTGTGGATATGGCCTACCTAGACTTTAGCAAGGCATTTGACACAGTCTCACACAAAAGATTAATATACAAGTTAGCCAGCCTGGGAGTGGGTCCCAAGATGACAGCCTAGGTAAAGAATTGGCTGGAGAATAGGACACAGAGAGTAATAGTAAATGGGGTCCCTCTGAAGAAGGGTTACTAGTGGGGGTACTGCAGGGTTCAGTATTAGATCGTCCTCTTCAATGTCTTTATAAGCGACATTGCAGAGGACTGGAAGGGAAAAGTATGTCTCTTTTGCAGATGACACAAAGATCTGCAACAGAGTCGATGCACAAGGTGGGATGGAAAGGATGAGAAGGGACTTGGCAAGGTTAGATGAATGGTCAAATGTATGGCAGCTTAGATTCAATGCTAAGAAGTGCAAGGTAATGCACCTGGGAAACAAAAACCAAGGGGAAGAGTACACATTGGGGGGTGAGATACTAACAACAACAAAATGAAAGGACCTGGGGTAGTCATATCAAATGATGACCAAAGGTGGGCAAGCAATGTGAGAGGGCAGCAAGGAGGGCTGGGGGATACTGAGATGCATAGGGAGAGGCATCATCAGTAGAAAACAGGAAGTTATTATCCCTCTACAGACAGCTGGTCAGACCCCATCTGGAGTACTCGTGCAGTTCTGGAGACCCAGTCTCCGCAAAGACATAGACAGGATGGAAGCTGTCCAGAGGAGGGCACCTAAATGGTGCAGGGTCTGCACCAGAAGACATCTGAAGACAGACTTAAGGAGCTTAATATGTATAGCCTCGAGGAAAGGAGGAGAGGGACATGATAGAAACTTTCAATACCTCAAGGAATCAACAAAGTCCAAGGGGTAGCATCTTTCAAAAAAGAGGTGTGCAAGAACAAGGGGCACAATTTAAAGATGGGGGCTCAGAGGTAATTTAAGGAAGTATTTTTCACAGAGAGGTTGTGGATGCATGGAACGGCCTTCCGAGGAGGTTGTGGAGTCAAAACAGTGGTGAAATTCAAGCATGCATGGGACAGTCATAAGGCAATTCTAGGGTGGGGTAGAAGAAGTAGGCTGCTGGTTAACTAGGATCTGCAGCTTATCCATTAGGTAGGAAATGGGCAGACTGGTGGGCCAAGTGGTCCTTATCTGCCATCAAATTCTATGTTTCTATGTAAGTGACTTGCTCAGGGTCACACAGTATGCAAGTGGAAGCCGTGGGATTCAAACCCAGGTCTGGTCTGCTGGATGTCACCAGATTTGCAGCTCAGAGCCTTAGACCACTGCGCCATAAGGTCAGAAGCCCGACCTTGAAGGTGATCCGCCACTGTATTGGCAGCCAGTGCAGTTTGCACAACACTGGCGTGATGCAACTCGAACAAGGAATCCCCATCAACAACCGCGCTGCAGTGTTCTGCACAAGCTGCAAGTGGCGGAAATCAACCCCCGGGAGCCCTAAGTACAGGGAGTTGCAGTAGTCAAGGCGAGAGGTCACAAAGGCGTGGACCAAGGTTGGAAGGACGTCGGATGGAACAAGGTGCTTAATCCTGGTGATGTTCCTCAGATGGTAAAACAAGGACTTGACAACTGTCGACACCTGTGAACGCAGTGTCAGCCCGTCAAAAATCACCGCCAGGTTTTGCACCCATTCAGAGGAAGGAAGCTGAGCGCCCCCGAAACAAAGTCCAGAGCGTTGTCCAGCCTCCAACCCCTCTGTCCGGTGACCCGGGTCCACTACCAACACCTTGGTCTTTCCAGAGTTCAACTTCAACCAGCTGGATCTCATCCAGTCCTGGATTTCTGCGAGACAGTTGTTAAAGACCACACACGCACTATCCTGGTCAGGTGCAAAAGAGAGGTAGAGCTGGGTATTATCAGCATAGCACACTAGAAATATTTATTTATTTATTTTATTTTGCTTTTGTTGACCGGGTAAGTGCACTAGACAAATCCTGCCTATTTTCAGGCACGACCCGGGGTGGGGGGGATACAGATGAATGCCAACTGACCTTGAACCAGATTAAGCTGTTGGTGGTATTTTTAGTGAATGAGGGAAATTTGGCCAGGACACCGGGGAAATTCCCCTACTCTTTTCGATAAATGCCATGGGATCTTTAACATCCACCTGAACTACCACCAATCCAGGCAGATGGGACCTCGGTTTAACGTCTCATCCGAAAGACGGCACCTCAGAAATGCAGCACCCCTCTCATGCTGCATTACAGTGTCAATACTGGGATATTAACCCAAGTGCCAGATGTGGGAACTGAACCCACAGCCCTCTGATCTCCCGGCCTCAGAGGCGAGTGTGCTACCTACTGAGCCACTGACACTGACTAATAATAAATAATAAATAATATAATGTAAAAAAAGTTTGATACTGTCCCTTTTAAGAACATTAAGACACACGTCACAAGAGGCTCAAAGGGCTTGTAAGTGAGCATATCCAACACAAGGCTGATGTCACAGGAAGAGGCTGGCTTGCTGATGGGAGGCCTTGTGTGCATTATGTCCTTGAGGACCCTCTTAACAGTGGCAGCTGTGCCAAGTAGAGAGTATTAATGGACTTGCGGTATGCTGGAACAGCACACAGGTGGTCCTTTACTGTGGAATACTGCCGACAAGCATCAGAAAGGTCCAGTAAGTATTCCAGAGCCTTATCAGGAGACCTGAAGGGGCCCATGTGAGGTTTGGAGCACCAGATGGAAAATCTTTTCCATTTGACTGTGCAGATCTTCCTAGTGGAAGGTTAACACACTGTCAAAAGTATTTTGGAGACCCTCCGAGATACCTTGAACCTGTTCACTTCTGTCTCTTCAGGAACCATGCCTGAAGGTGAAGAGAGTGCAGGTTGGGATGGGCCAGCTGACCCGGTGTCTACAAGTACGTCCTGAGTGGTATAGTCCTTGGTTTGCTGACTGAAGTCTGTTCAACAGAGAAAACCATATCTGCTGAGGCCAGCCAGGAGCCACTTGAATCATATTGCCAAATGTGAGCTTCACATTTGAGCAATACCCTCTGAATGAGAGGGATTGGCGGGAATGCATACAGAAAAACGTTTTGCCTTGGCTGTATTAATGCATCCTGAAAGAATGCGCCATGTCCTGGATTTCTGAAGAACAGAGGTAGCCTGGTGTTGAGTGGGGATGCAAAAAAGTCCACATCTGGAGTACCCCACTCATTAAACAGTGATCTCACAACATCTGGAGTCAGTTACTACCCAAGATGATTTGCCTCTATTCGATTGAGCTCGTCTGCCAGAGTGTTCTGGACTCCTGGCAAGTAAACTTCTTGAAGAAGGATTCCTTGCTCCAGGCACCATTCCCACACTCTCACTGCCTCCCTGCAGAGAGGATAAGAGTGTGTTCCTCCATGTTTGTTGATATAGACTGTTCTACGGCTGACGCTTTCAGAACATACAAAACTGCTTGCATATCCAACACACTGATGTGGAGATGATTCTCTGACAGGTCCCAAATGCCGTTTGTCTGGAGGCCCTGGCAGTAGGCCACAACCCCAAAGGAGAAGCATCTGTGGTGAGAATCACTTCTGGCTCTGGCTGGAAAAAGAGGAAGCACTGGAGATGGTTTTCCTCCACTGACCACCATATGAGGGCCCATACTAAAGGTCTGGTCATTTGACTGGGGTAATTCTGAGGGTGTGATGCTTGCAACCATTGTGCACTGAGCATCTGCTGAGTTGTCCTCATGTGAAAGCATGCCTGGGGCACTGTGAACACTAATGAGAGGCTATAAGACCCAGCATGCATTGCATGGAATGGGCTTGCACAGTCTTGCGTTCCATGATGTGGCATGCCATCTGCAGTACTGCTTTTAGTCTGCTTTCTGGAACAAAAGCCCAGGGCCGGGTTGTGTCCAGAGAAGCTCCTATGAACAGCAGTTGCTGGGACAGTTTGAGCCGAGACTTGCTGAGGTTCAGCAAGCCTCCCATGGAAGTTAGGAACTGAGAAGCAGTGGCTACTGTCTGTTCTGTCTCCTGTCTGGACAAGCTTGAAATTAGCGAGCCATCCAGGTACAGAAAGACTTGGAGTCCCAATTTCTCAGGTGCACTCAGAGAACTGCAAAGCACTTGGTAAAGACTTGTGGCACCGAGGAAAGCTCAAAGGGCAGGACTCTGAAATGGTAATGCTGACCCAGCACAAAACTGATACATCTGTGGTGGCTGGGGTGGACCAGTATGTGCTGGTATGCACCTTGCATATCCAGGGATGCTAGCCAGTCCTGCAGTTTCAAGTAGAGTAGCAGGGAGCTCAGAGAGAAATCATTTAGAATTTTATTTGATCCATGAATTTGTTCAGATTTCTGAGGTCGAGAATGGGGCACGTGCCCCCCCCCCCGTTTCTTTGGTACTAGGAAGTAGTGGGAGTAGAACCCTGTTTTTCATTCAGACTCTAGCATTATTTCCACTGCCCTGTTGCTCAGAAGGCCCACACTCCTGCTCCAGAAGCTCTGACATAAGAACATAAGAACACGATGGATGTGATCCATCTAATCTGCCCAGACTGCCTAACCCCCATTCTGTTCTTCCGAGATTACCGCAGTACTTGTCCCACGCTAGCTTAAAAGCAGTGACTGTTTTGACCTCCACAACCTCTGGTGGTAAGTTATTCCAAGGATCCACCACCCTCTCTGTGAAGTAGAACTTACGAATACTGGTTTTAAACTTACCCCATTAGTCTCAAACTATGCCCCCTCGTTTGCGTCGTCTCGTTTTTGTGAAAGATGTTTTTTGCTTGTACCTTATTTTTGCCCTTCATTTATTTGAAGTGTTCTATCATATCCCCCGTTTCTCCTTTGCTTGAGGGAGTACATTTGCAGTTGCTGTAGTCTAAATTCATACTGCTCCTGGTGCGGTTCCTGTACCATTTCAGTAGCTCTGTACAGCCTCCAAGCGGTCCATGTCCTTTTTTAGGTGTGGCCTCCAGAACTGTATGCAGTATTCGAGATGTGGCCTCACCAAGAACCTGTACAGAGGGAGTATGACCTCTCGCTTCCTATTTGTGATGCCCCTGCCAATACATCTGAGGATGCTACTAGCTTTCTGCACCACCTTTTCACATGGTCTACCCACCTTTAAATCATCAGAAATACGTACTCCAAGGTCTCGTTCAAGTTTTGTTTCTGTTAATTGTTCACCATGGAGTATGTATGTTTTCCTTGGGTTTCCTTTACCTAGGTGCATGATCTTGCACTTTTTGGCACTGAATTTCAACTGCCAGTCTAGACCTTACTTCTAGGCTCTTCAGATCTGTTTCCATTGCTGCTGTTCCTTCAATTGCATCAACCCTGTTGCAGAGCTTTATGTCATCTGCAAATAGGAATACCTACCCTGCAGGCCATCAGGAATGTCACTGATGAATATATTGAAGAGGATTTGAGCAAGGATAGATCCTTGATGCACACCACTGATCACCCTTCCCTCGCTAGGCAGTATTCCACCAACTACGACACTCTGCGTTCTATTGTGGAGCCAGTTTTGAACCCACTTGACTATTTTGTGCCCTAACTTGGAATGCTTTAGCTCTAGCTTACTGACCAATCTTCTATGGGGACAAAGTCAAAAGCCTTGCTAAAATCTAGATTGACTATGTCTGCCACCCCTCTCTGGTCTGCTGTTTTGGAAACCCAGTCAAAGACTTCGAGTATATTCGTTTGACATGACCGTCCTGCTGTAAAATCCATGTTGTTTAGTATCTAGCTACCCTGTTTCCATAAGGAACTTCACTATTCTTTCCTTAAAGAGCAGCTGACACCTTTGGTAAAACTTTGGAAAGCATAATATTTAGACACAAAACAACTTGTATTTCATATATCTTCTATAAATTTTTCCTCTCCTTTATTTATTATTGAAGAAATTATCAACAAAAGCAAGACCTTTATCTCTTAAGAGTTAATCTGCCTCTATAGTTTATTCCCTACTTGAAATTATAATGCTCTGTTGTGACATCACAGTCTGCTGCCACGGGAATAACTGTGATGTCACAAGCAGAGTATTATGCCATCAGGTTGGGAAGAAGAAAAAGGGAGCTGATAAACCCTCAGGGAACAGCTATCCTGTTTTCAAGCACGTGACCTCAGTAATAAATGTGGATGAGAAATATAAGATGCTTCATGTTGAAATATTACGTTTCTCCAAGTTCTCCTTGAGGTGTCGGTGGCTCTTTAAGTAGGAACTCCATAAGCTTCTCCGCTACCGAGGTCAAGCTCACTGGCCGGTAGTTTCCAGCCTACTCCCTGCTTCCACTTTTGTGCAAGAGTACCACTGTGACCCTTCTCCAGTCCTGAGGTATTTCCCCATTCTCTAGAGACTGTGAATAAATTCTGCCAGTGGACCTGCAATTTCCTGTGCCAGTTCCTTCAGAATTCTAGGGTGGATTTCATCTGGGCCCACTGCTTTATTTGCTTTTAATTTGAGAAGCTCTTTTAGGACACTGTCTCTTGTAAATGGTCCAGCATCTGCCTCTATGGTGAGTCTGCCTGTGTTCTGCATATTGGGTCCATTGCCGTCATCTTCTTTTCTGAAGAATGAGCAGAAGAAACTGTTCAGAATCTCCACTTTTTCATTATTTCTGCCTGTTTGGCGTCATTGGTTGTTATTCTTATAATGAATCCTTTTGTTTTCCTTTTTTCTCTCCGATGAATCTATAAAAGGTTTTGTCGCCCTTCTTCACTCCTCATGCGATTCTGTCTTATGTCTGGGCTTTGGCTGCCTTCCCTGCTTCTTGTAGCTTGGTTTTGTAGACTTCCATATCTGCCAGCATTGTTAGTATCCTTGAATCTCTTGAACTCCTTCCTTTTATCCTTTATTTTTGTTGCTACATCCTTGGTATAGCATAGTGTTTTCCTTCTTTTTCTTGACTTAGATCTGTTTTGTGCACTGGGCAGTTACTGTGAGTAAAGCTTCCTTCAGTGCTTTCCACCTCTGTTCCACTGTGCCCCCGTTCCCTTGCTAAGTATTTGTTTTATGGAAGCCCTCATTTGAGTAAAGTTGGCCTTCTTGAAATCCAGGACGCTGACATGTGAGCTGACAAAGGGGGTTGCCTTCCAGGTGGATAATCCATGGGTGTTTCTATGAAATCCAGGAAGCATCCCTTTTGGATAATCCTGAGGACCCACTTGTCCATTGTGAAGGACTCCCACTGATAGTAAAACTAGGACAGGCAGCCACCTCCCCAAATGGGGAGAAGAGATCTGCCTCAGGCAGCTGAGAGCTTCAGATACCTGGCACATTGGGCTTTCGGAGCCAGCGCCTTTGGCTGCACTTTCGTCTGAGGTTGAGGAGGCTGCTTTCAGTTATTTGGGGCTCAACTGCCTCTGCCAAGAAAGAACTACTTGTTGTTAAAGGACCCACATCCCTTGCTTCTCTGGTAGTTGAAGAGAACTGGTCTGGAGGTCTGAGTCATTCTAGTTTCATTAGATGCCTTAAGAGACTGCTCCCACCTGCTGTCTGAACAGGTTAAGTGTCATCTAAGGGGAAATTACCTATTGCTGGACATCCTGGGTGAAGCCAGGAGCGCGCAGCCAGGAATGCCGCCTGATGCAAATGCCTGCAGCCACAAAGCGAGATTCTGCATTAAAGACACCCATAGAGGCTTTGAGCTGGTGAATACTTGATTCAGTACTTTACCAGTCAGCAGAATATCATGTTTCACCTCTGAAGTTGGCAGAGTCTCTGCCAGAGACTTTAGCTTGCTTCAGAGGGTATACTCATACTTGGAAAAATGCCATCGGTAGCTAGCTATCCTCAGGCCCAGGGTTGCTGAAGCATGAGCTTCTTTGTCTACAGTCAATCTTGCACGTTTCTCTATTAGACAGGTGTGCAGTGACCTCTTTGGGCACAATGGCCTTGTCATTCTCAGCAAGAATAACAATTGCACCAGTTATGGGCTGAGCAAAATACACAGGTTTATTTTTAGGAGCAACGTATTTCCTGACAGCCTGCTTAGGGACAGTTGTCACCAAAGCAGGACTCTGCCCAGCCACATCAGATAAGGTCTCTAGTGGGGGGGCTGGACAGGAGGAATTAACTGACCGGCATGTTTGGCACACTCAAGAACTCCAGTTGGAGGCACCTAGTCTGTAAGTGGCTGCTGGCTTGAAATCCAATGCTGACTGCCTATTTCTGAGCAAAGGCCTGGAAAGATAGGTGTTCCTGAGGTACAAGAACTGGTCTGAGACCTCCGGACCATAAAAAGAGCCATCATCACCACCTTCGGAAATAATAAGGTCAGGATCTGACTTGCCTTCCTCTACACCCTCCTCACAGGGAAGACAGAAGAGAAAGTGAGATTGCAGGGCTGACAATGTACATGGATGCGACAACATCTGACCAGGCTCCATGGGGTGAAGGTCCATTGCTGGGGTGACATAGGAACCGACACAGGAGATGGTACTGGGAGAAAACCTGGCACCATGGGCCCCTGTGACTCCAGGCCAGATAATGTGCTTGACACAGGGCTAGACCTTGAAAGGCCCAAACCTGACACTGGAACCTGCGTCGACAATCCAGCCGACACCACAGTGACTAGCAGAGGCACCATGGTTGTTCCTGTGCCCTGACAAAACAGAGATGACACCACAAGCAGGGCAGACGTCGGAAGTGCTGCTCCCAGAAAGGACCAGCTGCTGCCATAACTGAACACTCTTCTGGGCCCAGCAACACTGCTGGTGGCACCAGCCCAGCCAACCCCAAAGGGTCAGGTGCCTGAGCCACTAGATGTGCCACCTGGGTCAGACACTGCACCCACTGCTCCATAAGAGCTGCACAGTGGTAAAACTGCCCACCAGAGCCACAATAAAAAGAGAGAATGGTCTCTGGGCTCCCAGGTCTAGAAGACCCTGGTGTCATCGGTGACAAAGGTGGGGAACTCAGACTCTCAGAAGTCAAATATCGAGTAGCAGATCTGACAGAGGGCGACCTCGACCTGTGCTGTTTCTTCCCCTTGTTGCAGGAAGAGGCAGAGGTGTGCCTGGACCCCAACGCACAATATGTATGGGATCAGTGCCACTTCTTTTTGTGCTTTATTTCAAAAGATTCACCAGGAAAAAGACATACTGAGCTGATAACAGCTCATTTCCAGATGCATCCTGGGGGAAGGGGATGTGGAAAATAAAATACAATACAATAAAACAGAAGCATAACCAACATTATAAAAGATATGCTCATAAGGTACAAATCGAGTCCTGGTGGCGAGGGTAATGCATTTCAAGCAGAGAACAGTGTAAAGGAACAAGGCAAAACTATTGTTTTGAGGGGGGGGGTGAGTACAACGTGCGAAGAGTGAAAGGGTCATGGACAGTTACAGGAAGGAAACAAAAAGTCATTAAGAAGAGACTTCAAGGAGAAAGGAGAAGCAGCAGAGTGAATTGACAAGGGAAGAGAGAACCAGAGCTTAGAGGACCAATAACATTAACATACTAACTGACAGCAGATAAGGACCGCTAGGCCCACCTAGTCTGCCCGTAATCCCTGCCTGCATCAGCAGCCACTGATCCCACTTGGTCACTGGCTTTCACCTCTTTTCCCCCCACTAGGGTTCCTTTATGCCTACCCCATGTATGTTTGAACCCCCCCCCCACTGTGCTAGCTCCCACTACCTCCTGGGGTAGGCTATTCCAAGCATCCACCACCCTTTATATGAAGAAAAACTTCCTTGTATTCCCCCTTATCCTGCCCCCTTCTAATCTCATATCATGTCATAGAAACATAGACTTTGACGGCAGATAAGGACCGCTTGGCCCACCTAGTCTGCCCATTTCGGTACCTACAGGATAAGTTGCAGATCCTAGTTAACCAACAGCCTGTTTCTTCCTATCCCACACAAAAACTGCCTTATGTCTGTCCCATGCGTTATTCAATTCTCCCACAGTTTTAGACCCCTACGCCGGGCCAAGGGTGACAACTGCGAAGATGCAGCCATGCCGTCTCAAGAAAAGGCCGGCCTCGCCGAGGGCAGCGCCGATGGTACGGCCGACTCCGGCTCACCTTTAAAAAAAAAAAAAAAAAAAAAAAAAGGTTCTACGGGTCCTGACCTCTGGCAGATACCCAACAGTGATGAATAGTGAAGACTGACACAGATAAGATCTGGACGCAGTACTCCAGATGGGGTCTCACCAACTGTCTGTACAGAGGGATAACAACTTCCTGTTTTCTGCTGGTGATGCCTCTCCCTATACATCTCAGTATCCCCTCAGCCCTCCCTACTGTCCCCTTGTCCTTGCACATCTCTTATACTGGAGGATGTTCTTCCCTTGGACTTTGATTACACCCTTAAGATACTTGAATGTTTTAATCATATCCTCCCACTCCTGCCTCTCCTCCAGTGTATACATATTGAGGTCTTTCAGTCTTTCCTCATATGTTTTCTGGTACAATCCCCTTGGCATCCTAGTTGCCCTTCTCTGGACCGCCTCCACCCTGTCCATGTCTTTGCGAAGATGCGGCCTCCAGAATTGGACTCTGTATTCCAGATGAGGTCTCACCAGTGTTTTGTACAGTGGCATCACCACCTCCTTTCTTATGCTGGTAATAACCCTTCCTATGCACCCTAACATAAGAACATATGAAATTGCCAGCAGATACAGGCCATTCGGTCTATCTAGTCTGCTCGAGTGTGCAGCACTTCAGTCCATTAGACTGCAGCTGCCCCCATATGCCTCCCTATCTCCCCCCGGGTTTGTACCTCCCCTGAATCTGTCCCACCCCTCTTGAAGCCCCAACATGCTGCAGTGATGTTACTTCCTCTGGTACAGTGTTCCACCCAGCCACCACCCTTTCTGTGAAATAGTGCCTCCTCAGTTCCCTCTTGAACCTGCCCCCTTCCAACTTCATATAGTGTCCCCTGGTTTCCCTTTCACCCTTCAGACTGAACATACACCTGGTGTCTACTCTGTTCAAACCCTTCAGGTACTTGAGAGTCTCAATCACATTCCCTCTCTCCCTTCTTTCCTCCAGGGTATACATATTGAGCTCTCTCCGTCTCTCCTCATATGGTCCGTCCCCCAACCCCAAGATCATTTTTGTTGCCCTGCACTGTACCCCCTCCAGCAATTTGATGTCCCTTTTCAAGTAGGGGTGCCAGAATTGCACGTAGTACTCTAGATGCAGTCTCACTAGGGACCTGAACAAGGGCAAGATGACCTCCCCACTCCTAGAAGTAATCCCCCTTGCTATGCACCCTAGCATTCTGTTTGCCTTCCTACACTGAGCAGAGTGGTTCATCTCCCTGGTTACCAGCACTCCCAGATCCTTCTCCTTGGATTTTGTTAACGGGACATCCTCCAGCCAGTAATTGTGTCCTGGGTTCTTGCTTCCTAAATGCATCACTTTGCACTTATTGGCATTGAAACCAAGCTGCCAAGTGTGAGACCATTCCTCCAGTTTTGACAAAGCCTCCTGAAGTACTTTTGCTACTTCACCTCCATCTACCTCGGCACAAATCTTTGTGTCATCTAAGAAGAAACTGATCTTGCTCTTAATCCCTACTGCAATGTCGGCTATGAAAATGTTAAACAGAACCGGTCCCAGCACTGAGCCCTGTGGTACACCACTTGTTATTGCCCTGGGTTCAGATACCTCAACCCCCCACTACTACCTTCTGCTGTCTACTCTGCAGCCAGTTCTCAACCCATCTGACCTGTTTCCTCCCGGCTCCCAGACTCTTCAACTTGCAGGTCAGCTAACATCCCACTGGCCCTCCCCACAGCTTTGTTACATTGTTTGGCCACCTTTAGGTCATCCAGGATGATTATCCCTAAATCCCTTTCTTCCCTGGTGACTTAGCAACTCCCCTTCCCTCCATCCTGTAACTCTCTGCAGGGTTTCTGTATCCCAGGTGCATGATTTTGTACTTCTTTGTGCTGAATTTTAATTGCCACATTCTAGATCATCTTTGCAGCTTACCTAGGTCCCTCCTCATTCTCTCAACCCCCTCTGGAGTGTCTACCCTGTTGCAAATCTTGGTGTCATCCACAAATAGGCATACCTTCCCCTCTAGCCCATCCAAAATGTCTGAAATGAAGATGTTGAAAAGGACTGGCCCCAGGACTGATCCTTGAGGCACCCCACTGGTCATCCCCCTTCCTTCAGATTTAATCCCATTTACTACCACCCTCTGCTTCCTGTAAGAAAACAGATTGACCAGCAGTAGTTTTTCTAGAAGGAATAAAGAGGGATACAGAAGTACTACTGTGGAAAGGGTAGCTGGAATCAGGGGGAGAGGATAACAGGGATGTAAGGCATGAGGGAAGAGCACCAAACCAGAATTTTGAACTAAAGGAAACACAATGAGAAAGAAGCCCGGCATCAAGAGAGGGGAGAGAAAGGGCAGAGCAGAGTGAAAAATGGTGGGTAACAGTCTAAAGCGAAACGATGTATGTTCGTATGTACGACAGAAAGAGTGAAAGAGGGGGGCCAATCTGGCAAGGGAGGATTTGGGTGCACCGCTATAGACTTACTGGAAGACTGCCTTTCCTCCTGGGTACTGGGCCGCCCATCGTCAGAATGCCTCCCTAGAGGAGAGAATGGATCAGACACAGCTCCACTGCCAGAGCAGCCTGCCTCTTCAAGCTCCCTACCATCCTCCATGGTCATCAACCGTTGATACTCGGTAGGGCGGAGAGAGAAACTGTAATTATTCGTATGAAATAAAACTGAACTGACACAAAAATAACAAACTCTAATGTTAAACACTAAAAAATGAAAAACTGAAAGCTGATACGAACATACAAAATTTGCCAGCAGAAAAAGGCCATTTGGTCTATCAAGTCTGCTCGATTTTGCAGCTAGCAGCCCTATTCTGCAGCTGCCCCTCCCTCCTCATCCCTTTATCCTCCCCTCTTGCCCTGTCCCAACCCCTTTTGAAGCAGCCCACTGTTTTACAGGCTACCACCTCTGCTGTTAGTGGTAACGTGTTCCACCCTGCCACCACTCTCTCTAAAAAAGTGTCTTCATTTCCCTCCTGAACCTTCCCCCTCCAATCTCATGCCATGGCCTCGAGTGTCCTTCCTCACCCTTACCCTAAATAGCCCCTCCATACCAGTCTTCTTTATCCCTTTCATGTACCTGAATGTCTCGATCATATCCCCCCCCGTCCCTCCTCTCCTCCAGCGAGTACATGTTCGACTCCTTTAGCCTACTCTCATACAGTAAGTCCCCCAGTCCCTGGATCATCTTAGATGCTCTGTGCTGCACCCCTTCCAGTAATTTAATGTCCCTTTTCAGGTATGGGCGCTAGTACTGCATGCAGTATTCGAGATGAGGTCTAATGATCTATACAGCGGCAGAATCACCTCCTCGATGTTATTCCCCTTGCGATGCAACCCAGCACTTTGTTGGCCCTTGCTGCTGCCCTCCTACACTATACAGAGTTGTTCATTGATCCCGTGATGACCATTCCCAGATCCTTCTCCTCCTCAGTCTCCACCAGTTGCATTCCCCCCAGTTGGCAGTTTCTCCTTGGAATTGTTGCCCGAAAATGCAGTACCTTACACTTTTTGGCATTGAACCCCAGCTGCCAAGTATTCGATCAGGTCTCCAGCTTTTTCAGATCTTCCTGAAAACTCTGCCATCCACCTAGGTCATCCACCACCGCCCCCATCTTGGTGTCATCAGCAAACAGGCTGATCCTGCTCTTGGTGCCCATGGAAATGTCTGCAATAAATATCTCAAATACCACTGGTCCCAGCACAGAGCCCTGAGGAACCCCACTTGTTACTGCAATTGGGGATGAGAGTTCCCCTTCCACCACCACCCTCTGCTGCCTTTCCTGCAGTCAGTTTGTCACCCATCCCACCATTTTTGCTCCCGCCCCTGTGCCTTCTTTATTCGAGGCAGTATGGCATAGTGGGTTAAGGCTCTGAGCTGCAAATCTGGAGACCTGGGTTTGAATCCCACAGCCCCCCCACTTGCATACTGTGTGACCCTGAGCAAGTCACTTAACTTCCTTGTGCTCCCAGGTTGCACCTGTAAACAAGCTTTCAGCTTAGTGTGTCTCACCTGGTTAAATAATTTGAAAAAAAAAAAAAGTCTCCCATGCGACACCGAAGCGAATGCCTTGCTTAAGTCCAGGTACAGGACATCCACTGCATGGCCCTTATCCATCTGCCTAGTTACCCAGTCATAGTAATCTACCAGGTTGGTTTGGCAGGATGCTGTTGTCATATAGATGGTGAAGTTCAGACTCCCCGGCTGGCAAGTGATGTCATCAATGATGTGTACTCGACAGCATAAAAAAAAGGAACTGAGGCAGTTGGGGGCTGACAGTGGTAAACCAGTGGCTGTGTGTGTGGGCACCTGATGTCGCACATGCATGCTGCTTACCACAGTGCCAGCCCTCTGAAACGTTCTGGCTTCCACTGGGTTCCAGTGCCTCCAGCTCAGACACACTAGTGGGAATCAATAGTGAAGACTGATTCTTGGAAGATCTCACTTAAACTCACAGGAGGGAGATTCAAAAGGGACATCCGTAAGCACCCGGGCCACAGAAAGAATGGTGGACAAGTGGAACAAGCTGCCGGAGGAAGTGGTACAGGCCAAAACAGTGAACAGTTTCAAGCAGGGATGGGGCAGTTATCAATCAATCAATCTTTATTTAACCAGGTGAAACAACCTGAGCAAAGCTCATTTACAAGCTAGGCCTGGATATTATACGGGTGGGCAGAAACAAAGGAGAAGGATGTGAACTAGAGTCAGTAGAGAGCAGTTAGGTAGGGTGGGCCGACAGGCCTTTTTTAGCTGTCAGTCACTGTCAATGTATCTATGTGGAAGAACAAGGATCCATCAAGCACACTACACAAATAGAGAAGATCAAACAATGTGCACATTAGGTCCAACTAGTTGCACTATACATTTAACTGAAGCAGTTACAGACCAGACCGCATTGCTGGTGAAATGTCAGTGTCCTCCTCTGTTTAGGATTTGAAAATAGCTTGCTGGGTCATTTCAGTAGGCTTTCGTTCCACAGATTCAAACTAAATCAGATGTTTAAGCTCAGTTACACATCCATGCATCTGCTAACACTGAGCAAGGGTTCAAAATGAATTAAAGGGACAATGTCAACCCATTTTGCATCATATTATTTCTAGTTAAAACCCCACATTTTATAATTGCTTACCTCCTCTCAAAATTCATTGATGTTGCTGGCTGTTTTATCTGCCTCCTTGCTTAGCAGAACTGAAATACATGCAAATGTATAGTTCTACCCAACCTCATTTTGTTTAAAATCCTGGATATACTCCTATTGCTTAATTCCTGAACATTAGAAATACCCCAAACAGTTCAGTCACTCATGATACTATCATCTCCTCTACTCCCAATGCATAATTAGTGACTTGACTGTGTTGGGGGTGTTCCTAAGTCCAGGAAAGATGCAGTGGGTGTTGATCAAGAAATGTAAACAAACACGTTTTTGTGTGGTAACACCAGTATGGTGGGAGTCTTTTTTTCATTTTTTAAAAGAAAACAATCAGACTCAAGCTACAAGCTACACTATCAGTCTCTACAGAATGTGAACAGTCATAATGTGTTTTTTAAACTAGGGACTCTGAGGCCTAAGGGGGTTACCAGTGTCCCTTTAAATGGTTAAATTCAGTACAATGCCAAGGCACCTCCAAGCCCAGTCCAAGCTTTTGCAGTCTAGCCATCTTAGATTCAGTCCTATAATTACTCAAGGCTTCTAAAAATTAGTGATAGCAGCAGGAGATGCATGCATGTGTATCTCAGAGTCTGATTCAATTTGAATCCATAGGACTAAAATCATCTGAAATGATCCAAGAGTCTACTTTTGTTGGTAAGTATGATGCAGTTGTTCTCTTTGTGTTTGGGAGTTGAAAACGTTCAATATAACAGCCTTTTCTGTATAATATAGCTGATACTGTGTGTCACCAACACTTTTTTACATCTCATTTACATACTATACTTCATTCTCAGTGACTCAATTCCTCCCCCTTCCCCACCCTTCAGTAGTCATTGGTGACCATGACACCCCTTGACTGTAGGCAAATATACTTCCAAGACTCGCACAGAATCCTGCTTGTGATTCAGACACCAAATGGATTTCTTTCATAACATGGGCCAAGCTCTCCCACTTGGTGGGGAAAACCCATCCCTCAGGGACAGTTCGGTGCATCGCTGGCTCCAAGCAAGAGAGTCTAAAGGGGTTCCCGAATCTGGGTCTGCCACAATACAGGGCAAGGATGAGCCTTTCTGTTTTCTGTTTTATTACTTGTGTCTCAACCCCCCTCCCCAATTCCAAGCAACCCACACCTTCCCTTCCCTATAGCTGAGTGCATTAATTCTGTAATGAGCTTGGCCCACCCCCACTAGTCCCAATATTGGATTTTGGCCACCCTCATTGAAATACTTCTTGGACAAACATCCTGACATGTAGAGGTTATAAGGTTGTGCTGGGAGATTTCATTTTTAAAGAACTGACCCACCAGACAATCCAGTAACTTGCTGCTTAACCTTGGGAGATCTACATTTTGCAGGCAGTAGCAAACTGGGACTCTCTCGGAAAGGTCCTTTCCCCATCGCCCCCCAATACATAAATCCAAATCTTGGGTGATCATTATTTTGGAAAGACATGCACTGGCATTTATATACTTGTCTAAAATAAGGTCCAGGGCTGCCAAAGTGGTGGCACATGTACTGATTACTAAAACCACACTTCTAACCTATGTTGGCATTCAATAAGATTCGTTTTTCATACCATGCCTTACAGCTATTTTAAGACTCTGTTGTTCAAAATGCTTGAAATATGACACAATTTACTTTCAAAGTCTTATTTTGAAACCAGCACTGTACAAGAAATCTAAATTTTGTGGTCGGGATCTCGGGGTGGGGGTGGGGGCAGCGTAACAGGATGTAAACTGTACAATAAATCGGGCCACTCTAGAAAGCATGCAAGCACTGAAGTTTAAAAGGCACTTGTTGGAAACCTTAGAAAGGGTTCTCAATATCGTATATTTTTCTGACACATTTGGCAAAATGCATGCAACACCACTGAGCCTGCACTCTGGCAGCACTCACAGATCTATTCTCACAGGAGGATGAGAACACCACTGTTGTTCGCAAAAACATGTCAGTTTTATGATTTCCACAAATTTATTATTCCAAACCAAAATTTCTGAGTGGTTGCTCACATCTTTGTCCTTGTTGAGTGCCTCTGCAGCTTCTTCGTAATCTGGCTTCATTTTCTTACAGTGCCCACACCCTGTGAAAGAAAAACAATGTTAGTTAAGCTGACCTGCCAAGCACCTGACAGGCTGTGATGCTGCCATGTATCCCACTCCTGTGAGGTTAATACTTGGAAACCCTGATTCTGGACACTAGACTACTTTTCTAAGAGAAGCCATCTATTGGGTTTACTATAAACTTAATCTGCCAGAGAAACAGTTGATTAACAAGAGATGGAAATTACGTACCTACTGTAATTCTTGATCTTCTTGGATGAAGTCTCCACCACTCATTCACACTAATGGGAACTACGCTGGAGGTGCTAGAACCCAGTGGGAGCCAAAAATACTCAGGAGAGAGGGGGTAGAACCACACATGCACAGTGCCGTGAGACTGGCTCACACCGTATAGGCTACCTCAGCGTCGACCCTCCAACCACCTCAGTATCTTTTTTACCGGGGAGGTGCAGCGAAAACTAACCTAATGAAACTAACCTATTCCAGACTTAGTCTGCATGACCCATGTAAGAAGGGTCAACTCAACAGAGTCTTCGTAGCCCAAACAATGAGGAGGTGAAGGCCAAAAACAGGATGAGTGAGCTCTGGGGATGGTGGATGGGCGTGTGAATGAGTGGTGGAGACTTCGGCCAAGAAGATCAAGAATTACGGTATGTACGTAATTTCCATATCTTCCTGGACATAAAGTCTCCATCATTCATTCACACTAATGGGAGAGTACTAAACTAAAATAATCCCCGGAGACGGGCGGCAGGAGAGAGGAGCTCACTTAGGACAGACGTTCATTAAGGACTGTCCTGCCAAAGGACTGATGCTGCCTGGCATGGACATTCAAAGCATACTGCTTTACGAAAGTGTGCATGGAGCTCCAAGTGGCTTCACTGCAGATGTCTGCAATGGGCACGTTTTGGATTTCTGTCAGAGATGCCACAACTGTCCTGGTAGAATGTGCGTATACTCTGCCTTCCAGCCTAACCTGTGCCATGGAGTAGCATTGGCGAAGACATGCCACCAGCCATGCTGAAATGCATCTGATAGCAAGAGGCTGACCCAGCCGGACCGTGCTGAAGAAGACAAACAGTTGTTTTGACCTGTGGATTTCTTTAGTTCTGTCTAAATAGAACCGCAAAGCTCTCGACATTCAGAGAATGCAGGGTATGCTCCCTTTCATTCTGGAAGTTCGCAAAGTAGGTTGGGAGGACCAAGGGCTGATTCAGATGAAATTCAGAGACAGTCTTGGGGAGAAACTTACGGTGAGTCCTAAGAACCACCTTGTCTTTTGTGAAATACAGTATACGGAGGGTCTGTGACCAAAGCATGTATTTCAGACACTCTGTGAGCTGAGGTAATGGCTACAAGGAAGGCAGTCTTCCAAGTCAGAAACTTCAGCTTACAAGTAGCTAGGGGCTCGAAAGGTTCATGTGTAACATGTCTAGCACAAGATGATGTCTTAGGTGGCTACCGGTCATCTGGACCGGTAGTTTGTATGCAATATGCCCTTAAGGAACATCTTGACCACAGGTAACTAAGCCAGAGACACAGAGTGTACGAGGTCGTGGTACGCTGAGATTGCGCAAAGGTGCACCTTCATGGCTGAGTATTGCAGGCCTGTGTTCGATAGATCTAGAAGATGCTCTAGGACTTTGGTGGGCAGTAAAAGGATTCCAAGAGGATTTTGCACACCAGATGGAGAACCGCTTCCACTAAGCCATGTAAGTTTTTCGAGTAGCTGGCTTGCGCGCAGCTAACAGAATATCTGAGACCCTACGTGAAACACTAAACCTATTCACCTCCATCTCTTCAGGAGCCAGGCATGGAGGTGAAGGGACTTAAGGCTGGGATGGACCACAGGGCCCTGGGTCAGCAGGTTCATATGAAGTGGAGCTGTCTCAGAGAAGTTTCCGATAGTCTGTTGATTAATGAAAACCAGATCTGACGAAGCCAGAATGGGGCAATGAGGATCATTCTGCCCCCCCGCTCCTTCCAGCGGGACTACTTCTACAGCCCTGATATTTAGAAGGCCTTGAATCTCGAAAGCAAGAAGGTCTGACTGAGAGACAGACAGCTTGGGCTGTCGTTTGGGTGGGTGATCCAGAGGGGTCTCTGAAAGGTTTAGAGAGTACCCTTCGTGGATTATCCCGAGTACCCACTTGTCTGATGTGACTGACTTCCACTGGTCATAAAACTGAGCAAGATGCCCTCCTACTGCGGAGGAAGAGTCCCCCTCGGACAGCTGAGGTGGGACTTGGGACGGAATCTAAGAGGGTGGTACTAGGCGCTTTTGGGTCCCTGTGCCTTCTGCTGCATTTTCTTTTATGGCTGTGGAGCTTGGTTTCTGTTGAAGCCCCCTTTGCCTTTACCACGAAAGGACTGACTGTTAATGCAGAATAAATTACTCACCATAGCAATGTTGTTTCTTCTAATGGAGTCTTGCTGTATTCTGACAATCTGCAGTTAGCCTCATCACTTGAACTGCACTGGAGAGGAAAGGGTTAACTCTATGCCAAAGCATAGAACGTTGAGCTCGAGCTCGATTTTCAAACCTCTGTCCCTGGTACACTTCAGTGTAACCATCAGATTCTTATGAGCACTAATACTAATTCATAGAATAGAAATTGTTTTCATAAAAAAAAATGTTTCTCTTTTTTTTTTTTTAAACCACAGACAACAAATGGGGTCCGAAAGACATGGGTCAAGAACCCCCAAAAAGAAAACCTTAAGTAGATAGTGATGGCAAACTAAACAATATAATAAAACAAGAGAGCCCAATCTAAGCAGAATGGGATCCAAAAAGGTACACCTCTAGGGTGCAACACTGCACCTGCCAACCCACAACCCAAAACACAGGTTCTGAGAGGGAAGGCAGGGTGGGAGATCAGAATACAACATGACTCCATTAGAAGAAACATTACTATAGTGAGTAATTTTTTCTTCAAACAGCATGAAGTCTTGCTGTCTTCTGACAATCTGCAGACTACCAAGCAGTACCTCCATGGAGGAGGGGACTACAGAACCTACTTAGGAAAGGGGTTCTGCAGCACTGCAGTGCCAAACTTAGCAACACTTCTGGCTTTGGTGTCCAGACAATAATGCTTGATGAATGAGTGAATAATTTTCCAGGTGGCTGCTTTACAGATTTCCAGGACGGGACTATCCCTAGCTACTGCCAAGGAGGCAGCAGTACCCCTGGTAGAGTGTGCCCTCAGGCCAGAGGGAGGCTCTTTGCCCAATTTAGTGTAACAGAACTGGATACAAGAAACAATCCATCTGGCTATAGTTCTCTTAGTGGTAGGTTTACCCTTGCCCACCTCACCATACGTGAGACATAACTGAGAACAGCTACCCCTATGGACCTTGGTATGGTCTATATAGTAAGAGCCCTTTTTACATCCAGACTGTGCAGCCTTCGCTCACCTGAAGAAGAGTGATAAGTGAAAAACACAGGCAGAGACATGGACTGATTAAGATGGAAATCTGAAACCACTTTAGGAAGAAATTTTCTATTTGTCCTAAGAACCACCTTATCCTTGTGGAAGGAAATAAAGTCAGATTCTACTGAGAAGAGCCTGTAACTCACTGATCCTCCTGGCAGAGATAATGGCCACCAAGAATACAGTATTCCAAGTGAAGTACTTTAGCTCAGCTGAAGACAAAAGCTCGAAGGGGGGCTGCATAAGCTGTGCAATACAGATATTCAGATCCCAAGCCGGAGCTGGTTCCCAAAAGGGAGGGTTAAGATGAACCAGACCTTTGAAAAACTTACTGAACCCAGGGTGAGAAGCAAGGGAAGATCCCTTCCCTGCTGAAAGAAAAGCAGAAACAGCTGCTAAGTGAACCTTCAAAGTAGCATGCCTGAGGCCTAAACTGTTCAAATGGACTAAATAGTCCAATGCTGTGGAAATGCCAGCATAATCTGGCAGTATATTCTCTGAGAGCACCAAATGCTGAATCTCTTCCACTTAGAGTCATAAGTTTTTCTGGTAGAAGGGTTCCTAGAAATCTTCAGAATATCTAGAACTCCTTGACAGATGCAATCCTGCATACTCTAACTCTTCAAGAGCCAAGCTTTGAGACTGACAGACTGGAGATTTGGATACCAGATTCTCCCCTGGGAGGAAGACAGAGAGGGATTGTCACTGCCAATGACAGCAACAGAGGGTACCATGGTTGCCTGGCACAATCTAGACCTACTAGTATCACTGTGCAAGGTTGAGACCTGATCTTTATCAGTACTCTGAAAATCAGAGGAAAAGGAGGAAAGACATACAGAAACCTGTTTGTCCAGTCCAACAGGACAGCATCCTGAGGTACAGACCCCAAGATTGGTGGTCTGCAACAGAAAAGACGGAGCTATGATTGTCTGAGGCTGCAAACAGATCTATCTTTGGAGTGCCCCACCTCTAAAAAATTATCTGTAGGATCTGAGAGTTCAGGGCCCACTCGTAATGACCCTGAGAGATCCTGTTGAGGGCATCTGCTAGCACATTGTCCTTGCCTGGCAGATGCACTGCTACCAAGGAGGTCTGAAGAGAGTAAGCCAAGGTCCAAATCTTCATGGCTTCTGTGCACAAGGCCATGGACAGAGTGCCCCCCTGCTTGTTTATCTGCCACATGGTAGTGGTGTTGTCTGTCCTGACCCGCACCACTTTCCCCTGAACTGAGTCAGAGAATGCTTGAAGGGCCAGAAACACAGCCCTGAGTTCCAGGAGACTGATGTGAAGAACAGACTCCTGCTGAGATCAAGTGCCCTGTGCAGTGAAATTCCCCAAATGAGCTCCCCACCCCAGAAAAGATGCATCTGTTGTGAGAACTGAAGGAACCTGGTAAAGGAAAGGGACTCCCCATCTGAGGTTTTCCTTGTCCAGCCACCACTGGAGAGCCTGAACAAGAGTCTGAGTCACTGGAATTAATTTGGTCAGTGGATCCCTTCTTTGGGACCAAAAGGACCTGAGGTGAAACTGAATGTCCCTCATTTGGAACCTTGCTTCCTGAACCACTGAAGTGGAAGCTGCCATGTGGCCTAAAAGCTGAAGAAAATGCCTGGCTGGCCGAGACACTCGAGACCTGAAAGAGGATGTCAGATCTGCGAGAGTCTTCATGCTTGAAAGAGGCAGGAAGGCTTTTGCCTGAATAGTATCCACCTCTACTCCTATGAAGGTGAGGAGCTGAACCGGTTCCAGTACTGACTTGGAAAGGCTGAGGATAAACCCTAGAGAACCAGAAGCCTCTGGGTAACAGCCAGAGCTGACTTGATTTAGTCTGAGGACTGGCCTACAATGAGCCAATCATCCATATAGGGGAATAAAGAAAGGCCTTGTCTTCTGAGAAAAGCCACTACTACTGATAGGCACTTTGTGAAGACTTTGGGAGCTGAAGTCAGACCAAAGGGCATTGCTCTGAACTGATAATGACTTGAGGTACTTTCTGTGGTAGCATCTTATAGGGATGTGAAAGTATGCATCTTTGGGATCCAAGGAGGCTAGCCAGTCCCCTGGTCTCAAAGAGGGAAGAATGATTCCCAGAGTCACCATCTTGAACTTTGGCTTTAAAAGATGTTTGTTTAAATATCTTAGGTCTAGGATGGGTCACCACTCCCCAGTCTTTTTTGGGGTAAGGAAATACCTTGAGTACAATCTTTTGCTTCTGTGCACTAGGGGCACCCGCTCCACTGCTTTAGGAGCAGCAGGGCTGAAACAGCTGCTCTAAAGGCAGAGGTTTACAATGATGAGGAAGGCTTGAAGAATCTTGCCCTTACTTTGGGAAACTTCTTGAAACTGAGAGCAAGTCCTTGGCTTACCACTTCCAGGAGCCATTTGTCTGTTGTTACAGACTCCCACTCCTGAAGAAGTAAGCCAGCCTGCCCTCCCGGAACTAAGGAGGCGACCTGGTCTGACACATCAGGGTGTCTGCTTGGCAGAGGGGCTAACTTGAGAGGTGGATGCAGCCCTGCTCATCCCCTTCTCCCTCTAAAGAACCCCCTCTGCTGAAAAGTAGAGGAAGCCTGAGCCTGGTAGAAAGGCCTGTGAAAGGCCTGCCCCTGCCAGCCCTAGACTGCTGCTTCTGAGGAATATCTTGCCTTTCTTTGTCCACTGCACTCCTGTATGTGGTCCTATACTCGTCCATTTTCTTCATGTACTCCTCGGTTTGCTCCCCAAACAGAGAGTTCTGAGTGATAGGAAAATCCATGGCCTGAGCCTGGGTATCCTGTGAGAGGCTAGTACATCTGAGCCAGGCAAACCTCATTAGGGAGACAGATGTAGCCATGACTCTTGAAGACACATCATTTGAGTGTACAGCAGCATGAAATTGAACTTTAGATACTTTGATGCCATCTGCTGCCACCTGCTCCAGCTCTCTGGCTAGCTCCAAAATTGTATCCCACCTTGAGTTCTGGTACCTAGCCACACAGGCCATATAAGAGGCCTGTCTGAGTCCCAAAGAGGATGCCAAGTACTGTTTTTTTAGCCATGGCATCCACTTTCCTAGAATTCTTTTCTGTGGGGGTGCGGAGCCAGGGGTATGTTAGCCTTGTCACAGGCTGCAGCCTGCACTACCCCAACATGGCTGCAATGGCTATAAAATAATTCTGTCCCTGAGCCTGACAGCATATATCTCCTGTCCATCTTTTTATCCAGAGGAGGTATAGAAGTAGGAGCCTGTAAAATATTTGAGTCCGTTTCCGCAAAGACTTATGAAGTGGAATGGACAGTCTCTGACTCTGGGATATCCATCATCTCCACAAAGTCAGGCTCTTCTTTCTCATCTGAAGCTACCACAGTTGGGAGATGGAGAGTTTCTGCCACCTTTTGATAAAATAAAAAGTGTGAGGGGGACTCAGAAAGTCTGAGAGGAGAAATGTTGGTAGGCCTGTCTGGGGATATGTCAGGCTCTACTGGCTCATCTAGGCCTCCAAAATCATTGTCATCATCACCTTTGTACTCTGGATCTCCTTCCCAATCAACATCATAAAAAGCCTCCGGATCATATTTCGACAGGGCTGGAATAGACGGAACCGACCGTCTTTCAGAACCTGTCGGGTCGGTCGGAGCAGGGCGAAGTGACTGGACTATACTAATCGTTCTTACAATCTCCTCAGTGGCTGGGATCTGCGGGTTCAGATCCGAACCAACAGACTTCTTCCTAAGCTTTGCAGAAACCAATTTCTCAGAATCGGACTTTCTTTTGCCCAAAGAAATATCGCCCGTGTCAGCAGGTACTTCCTCAGGTTTGGTCGGAACCGAACTGGGCTGGCCATCCGGATCAGTGGATTTTTCGTCCTCTCTTTCCTTAAGCCTAGCTAGTCTCTTTTCTAGTGTGGACTTAGGGAAATGTTCACATATTTGGCAGTCTGTTTTGAGGTGGTCAAACCCCACACAATAAACACAGACGAGGTGGGGATCAGCTTTAGCAGAAGCTTCCCCACACTCAGTGCAGTGTTGAAACCCAGTGGGACCGGTTTTCTTTTTAGGTTTCTCAGACACAGCCTTAACCTACTAAAGTTACCCTCAAAAGTGTTTAAGCCAGGCAACCACCACAGCTTTCAGCCACCAACCGGTTCAATGGTTGTGGAAAAAAAAAATGGGATAAAACTTTGTTTTTGAGGCTGAAAGATACGGACACCACAGCAAAGTGAAAATACAACAATCAGAATCAAATCGTTCCAGACCGGACCAACCGGAACGAAACCGAGAAAAAACAAAAACAATTTATTTTCTACCAAAATACAACTATCTACCACTAAACACTATACTGTACCATGGACAGAGATCTGATGACCGAAAAGAAATACACTAGATTAGATTTACTGTATGCATTACTGTACCGAACCGATGCAGTGAGGAGAAACTCTCGAGGTCTTCACAGTAGGGCGGACTAAAGAATCTGATAGTTACACTGAAGTGTACCAGGGGCAGAGGTTTGAAAACAGAGCGCGAGCTCAATGTTCTATGTTTTGGCATAAAGTTAACCCTTTCCTCTCCAGGGCATTTCAAGTGCTGAGGCTAACTGCAGATTGCCAGAATACTGCAAGACTTCATGTTGTTTGAAACTGTCACCAGTTCCCACTCCTTTGAGGGGCTACGGATGGCGGACTGGCCATTTTGACAGCCGTTCTAGTTTTCTGTGTGGCCTCTAGCGCCTGCGCGACCTGAGGACCAAACAGATATGTACCATCAAAAAGGCAAACTCATAACTCTCTGCTTAGCATCATTCGTCAGTCCCAACGTGTGTAACTAAGAGTGGCGTCGGGTGCACATACCAGTCACTGCTGCTCTAGAAGCAGTGTCAAAGGCATCCATAGCAGCTTTAAGCTGCTGATTATTGGATTCAATGCCTCTAGTAATGGTCTGAAGGAGCTCTGTGTTTACTTTAGAATCTGGGAGAGCTTCTACCGTGGCCTTGAGTGAATGCCACAGTGTATACTCAACAGTGAGAGAAATAATCCTGGTAGCTTGTAATACACATGCCCAGGGTGGAAGCAGCAAAGACTCGCTTTCCCAAAGTGTTGAGTTTGCGAGATTTCATATTTACTGGATGTGCCATAGTTTCTTGAGGAAGAACGGCTTTACCATTCTCTGCCAGGACAACTATGGTATCAGCAAAGGTCTGCGAGGCCAGAATGGGACGATCCTTGGGAGGGGCATATTTTCTATCTTGGGACTTAGCCACAGAGGGAATAAGCACTGGATTATCCCACACCATTAGTGAGAGAGTCTCAAAAGAGGGTTGAGCGGGAGGAGTCAATTCCACAGGAATGTGCGGAACGTGCCGGCACCGCAGACGCAGCAATTTCCCAGGACTGATCTCTGAAGTCTGGAGAGAGAGAGAGAGAGAGAGAGGTATTCATGTTTCTAAGCAGAGACTTAAAGGAAAGATCCTCGACCAGAGGCTCTGCTGTAAGAGAAGGTTTATTTACCACCCCTAAGGAGGAATAGTCACCAAAGCCGTCCCCCAATCAAAGATCAGGATCAGGCTCAATATCATCTCCTACTGGTCCCAAAGGGACAGAATAGATAGGAAAGGGAGGAAGAAAAGGAGGAGAAGGCTCCATGAATCGGAGTCGAAAACCCCGGTGTCCCATACGGCACCACAGTCGCTCCCAGCACCAAAACAGAAGGTGGCACCGAGAATACAGGCGGTGCCAGCATAGGACACGGGCGCCTGAACCAGAGGAGCCAGTGTCAGAGTCAGCCAAAGTCACCACCAAACCAGAGGTTCTCAACCCGCGACCCACTAAGGAAAGTCTGAGAAATTCGGCAGCAGATAAAGGCACCGGTGTTGACCCCTGCGCCACAGTCATATGAGGGGGAAAAACACCAGAGTGCAGTGTCGACGGCACTGGAGAAGGTACTGCATGACTAGGAAGCCCCAACCACCCTGCCTGCAGGTGCGAAACCGAAGACCCAGGTGACGGACTCACCAGCTCAGGCAGACGGGACAACCACCGAACCCACTGCTCCATAAGAGTGGCCCAATGGTTAAATTGCTCACCGGAGGACCCCCACCCCAGGGGGCGGGCAGGGACTCTGGAGTCGAGGATGCCAGTCACCAGAAACAGAGGCCGGAGGAGATGGAGTCAGGCCCCAGCCACCGGTAACCGATGGTCAACGCGCAGACATATCAGAAGGCAACCTTGAGCGGTACCGTTTTTTTTTTCCGACCGGACGGCCAAAGAAGAACTCGAGGCTGAATGGTGCAGAGTCCTCAACGAGGATCAAGAATGGGTCAGTTTCATTTTGTGCTTTTGGGAGGACCGCCCATCTCCCCCCCCCGGACAGGGCCGGCCCTGCTGACAACACAGCTTTCATGCAAAGTCTCCCTACCGTCATCTGCCCCGTTCATGGTTGACTCAGTCGAAGGAGGGCTGAAGACTTCTTCTGATGAAAGATTTTACTTAACTATTATACACACACATATATATTTTAAATTGATAAAACAATCTAATCAAATACTAAAATGACTATAACTGCTGTTGTATAGATGTGAAGATTTGACTCCCGTCGGGTGAGCGATGTCATCACTGAAGCGCACTTGACAGTGGGGGGAAAAAAGGAACTGAAAGCGGTCGGGAAGGTCGGCGCTGGGTAGCTATGGCGCGAGCCAGTCTCGCAGTGCTTTGCATGTGTGCTCCTACCCCAGCACCAGCCCTCCTGAAGATGTTTGGCTCCTGCTGGGTCATAGCACCTCTGGCATAGTTCCCATTAGTGTGAATAAGTGGTGGAGACGTTATGTCCAGGAAGATACATGAGTTTTTTTTATTAAAAAAGAGATTTTCTTTTAACACAGAGTATATCTTAGAAAAGGTTGGCGAGGATTGCAGCACACAGGTGGCTTACATATACAACAAATAATGAACAAGAAAGGATGACACAATCATATTCCAGGATACAGACAGATGTTATGCAGTGATATGGAGAAAAGATAGGGAGAGACAGATGTTTGTGTACACTTATCTGTGTCATTGGCACCACCATCAAACCCAAAAGCTGCATACTTCCTTCTCAATTCACACTATTTACAATATTGCTCTTGAATAAATTCGGTCATCCAATTACCTGAGGACGTGGTTGGACCTGCCCCCCAGCTCACCTACCAGAAGACTCCAGATCACATCAATGCATCACTGGGTCTAGAATTAGGAGCTCTTTACAGGACCAGAAACTGTCTCAACTCTCACACAAGAATGCTGGTAACAAGACCATTCCTACTCTCTGTGCTATAAGATAACAGGGCCTCGGCATGGTGTCTCTTACAGTATAACGGACTCTGAGTATTAGGGCTGAGAGAGAGGACTGTGACTTCCCAAAGCTCACGAGAGGAGTCTCTTATCCCATAAAAGACATCCTATGTTATGGCAATATTAACTTATTACAAATCACTGTAGTTAGCTTGATTTAACATATGTTTAAGTTCCTTTTGATTTTAAAAATTAAATAAAGCTCATCCTCCTCACAGCTCTGAAGTGTAATGGGCTAATTCTAACATTCCTGCATGACAGACCAGTGCCTGCAGGATAAAATGGACAGTGGGCTCTGTGCACTGAGCGGCTGAAATCACTGTGATGTGTTGTAATGCTCAGCCCAATAAACCACACTGCGTTAAGTCCTGCCCAGCAGGATATACAAGTTTTCCCTTGAGTGGGAGTCAAGGACCCACTGTTGCCTGCCGTGCACTCAGCTTGGCTGGCTGAGTCCCATCACCCGTAGGGACCAACACCCACTCTTCCACTCCCCATCCTTCACATACCTTACATCTTTGTTCAACCCTGTCCTTATCCCCTATTCTGTAAAATTAGTCAAGACAGTAAGCTGGGTAATACCTAAAATTTTGAAGACTGCAGTACGTGGGCTTTCTTAGGCCCCGCAAAATGGAGCAGCCAACCAGGCCTTCTTTCACAAATCCCTCAACATCTGAAATAACAAGGCTGGCTGCTTGAGCAGCTCAAAGATCCATGGAGATGCCCATCTACCTGCCACCCCAACCCCCATCCACTCCCCAATATTTACTAATTTGTGTGGAATACTATCACCTGCCTCCCTGTAAGCTTGCAGTAATGCCTGTGTATACATAAAGAGAACGCTCAAAAAGAGAGGTTAGCAGCTCCTACCTGCTATATGTATGAGTAAATATTCTGCTCTATTGCCATGAATTACACTGAAATGGGCTAGAACAACAGCCAATCAGCTCCTTCTCAGTACAGTTTAATGAGGCTGCTGCAAGGCAAATTTAGATCATGAATTACAATAAGAAAGAGAAAATGTGATTGTAATACATGGGGCAATCGTTTTCTCATACAAACGATTGCCACATCAGAATTCAAAACACTGTTGAGCTCCAAGGTTTGAAGTCATAATAGCATCAATTTGACATCAGATTGATGGTTTTATGACGTTGAACTCTCCTAAAAAGGTGCAAGTGTTCAGCTGTTTTTAAATGGCACCAGAACTCCCCGACTGCAACAGCTGATCCGCTTGTTCCCATGGCCGTTGCCTCGTGACAGAAGTCACTGCCATGTAGCGTTATAATGTGCAAGTGAAAGCGAAAGAGTATGTGCTGCAGCGGTGAGTACAAAAGGTATTAAAAAAAGGCAGTCACAGAAAGATTACAATGTATTTCAAAAAACAACACATGGGACTCTATCTGTTACGAGGCTGTGACACCATTTCAGGATTCTTTGAAGTCATAAATCTCTCTACTTCTGCTCTCGAGGTTTACAACATGAAATTCCTCAATAATGATACAGCCCCATAACAGATAGATAGCCATGTGTTATTCTATGTATATTCTCTGTAATTTTATTTTCATGACATTCGCAGACCCTCAGTTAGCGAAAATAAAAGAAAAGCAAATATTTAGTTTAGTGGACTCAAAATGCTCAGTTTGCCTGATTCTTGCTGTATGCCTCTTATGTTAGACAAGTAACACACATCTTTATAGTTTTGTGTCCCGGTTGCAGAAAAACTCACCCCTGACTGATGCTGGTCTCCCCCAGGCAGGCAGGGAGGCAGCAAGCAAGTGCCATGCCATAAGTCAGGGACACATTCACCAGTTCCTCAACAGACAGGAGAGGCTCCACATACTGCAGCGCCTGCTGTGGAGCTGAACTCCAACAGATCAGCTGCTAAAGCCCCCAATTAAAGAGGGCAAGGGAGACGTGATTTGGGGAGATAAACAACAAACCAGAGCTTTAACATTCTCTGACTCTGGAGTAGTTTTACTGCTTCACCAGCAGGCAATAATGTTAATTTGATGAATGGTGCTCAGTAGCAAGGGATGAACTCTCCATAGTTTATTTATTAATTTGTAATTTTGGACTAGGAAAGGCACTTTTAAGCTGTGATAGCTTGTTTCTTGGTGCGTCCAGGAGGGAGGGTTGCATGGATCGGTTTTGATTATAATTAGGTTATGACCTAGAAGGCAGAATTTCACTGTTCGCTGATGACACAAAGCTCTGTAACAGAGTAGACACACCAGAGGGTGTAGACAGAATGAGAAGCGACCTGCAGAAACTTGAAGAATGGTCAGGGGTTTGGCAGTTGAAATTCAATGCAAAGAAGTGCAAGATAATGCATATGGGGCACAAAAACCCTGGCACAATATATCAGTTGGGGGGTGAGGATATAGCATCACCAAGCAGGAAAGGGATCTTGGGGTTATCATCTCTGATGACCTCAAGGTGAGAAACAAGTGTGACAAGGCAGCAGGTAAAGCAAACAGGATTCTGGGATGTATAGGCAGGGGCATTACCAGCAGGAAAGAGGAGGTCATAATTCACTATACAAGACACTAGTGAGGCCCACCTGGAGTACAGTGTACAGTTGTGGAGACCATACCCACGTAAGGACATAGACAGGGTAGAGAAGGTTCAGAGGAGGGCAACAAAGATGGTGCATGCATTGCATCACAAGTCCTATGAAGACAGGTTGAAGGAACTGAACATGTACTCCCTGGAGGAGAGGAGGGAGAGAGGGGATATGATAGAGACATACAAGTATCTTACAGGGAGGAGCAGGAAAACACTATTTTTAAGTGAAAAAGATGTTCCAGGACTAGAGGGCATGGAATGAAGTTGGAGGGAGGACGATTCAGAGGAAACATGAGAAAGAATTTCTTCACAGAACGGGTGGTGGACAAGTGGAACACCCTGCCAGAGGAAGTGGTGGGGCTGAAACAATCACGGGATTTAAGAATGCATGGGATAGACATAAAGGAATTCTGGAGGTCAGGGGTAAGGTGCAACAGACTTCTAGGAAAACAAACTGAACTTACAAGCTCAAATGGGCAGACTGGGTGGGCCATAGGCCCTTATCTGCCGACACTGTCTATGTATCTATGTATCTATGTATTTTATTGATGGAGGAATGTTGGCCAGGGCACTGGGGAAACCCCACTCATCATCTTCGATAAGTGCCACAAAATCTTTGACTTCCACCTGGACATGAACCAGATGTGGGAGACGAGAACCTTGGTTTAAGATCTCATCCGAAGGGTGGAGTAGGTGGACCTACATCAGATCTATTGCTGCAGCCTTAACCTAAGGAATGTAATGCAGACACAAGCAGACATTGAGGGAGAACCATGCTGGGAATCAAGGACATGATCACCAGTGGGAGATGCAGATAGGTTTGAATCCACATACTGCAGCGCCCACCACAGGACAGAATCCCACCAGATCTGCTGTTGTGTCACCCAACTGAGAACATTAAGGGACACGCTACAGTGATCAACAAATCTCAAACTCTGAGTGAGGGATGTAGGATTTGGATAGGGAGAGGGAGGGATGCTGCTTTATGGAAAGAGGTTCAAAGGGAACTGCGGACAGATGGCAGAATGTACTTGCTGGGGTCAACAACTGAGAGGACACAGTCCAGTATAGCTGACACAGTATGAAGGCTAGTTATAATAAACATCTGGGGCCTGATATTGGAAAAGGGGCAAAGTGGAATGCAAAGGTCTGCACTGTGCTTGCCCATTGCTCACAACCCATGTGGATGCTATATTCAGTTGGACAGTGCACCAGTGCTATCTGACTGAATACAGGGGCATGTTGGGGCAGCACTAAGTCAAGTACAGCTGCCCTGACATGGATCCTGGAAGTGCAGGGAACAGTGCCCCCCCCCCCAAAAGCACACGCCCTTTACAGAATGCATGATGTGCACTCCTTGTCAATGCATGCAGTGGCCAGCCAAGGTGGTGAGAGGAGGGCTGTGCCGCTTGTCATATGGGCTATCTGTGGCACCGGCGATTCCGGTATGGGGAGGTGGCAGAGTGGTGTGTACTCAGTGTGGGTGGTATGTGTGGGGGGGCCATTAGACACCAGAGATATCCTTTACGAAACTGTAGTGAGCTTTTGGAGGGTGGGGGTGCCATTAGACACCAGGGACTATCTGGAAACCCACTGGGATAGGGATCGGAGGATGGGCGTAACACTGGACACCAGGGAATATATTACTTGTCCTGGGACAGTGATCAAAGCAGGGGACCACTGAACACCATGGAATATATTACCTGTGCCGGTGACAGTGATCGGGGGGGGGGGCTACTGGACACCAGGGAATATGTTTATTGTAGTGGGGCTGTGGATTGAAGGGTGGGACCACTGGACACCAGGAAATATTTTTACTGTAATGGGGCCAGCACTGAGTGGGGGGACCACTTGACACCAGGGAATAAGTTTACTGTAACGGGGCTAGGGATCAGAGGATGGGGGGAAGACACACTGGAAGTCAGGAAAGACTTATTTTAATGGAGTTGGGGATCGGAGGGTGGGGGACCACTGGACAACAGGGACTGTGTTACTCATAAGGGAGTTGATGATCAGAGGGTGAGGAGATGCCACTGTACACCAGGCAGCCGGTGTGCTCCCCCAACTGCCAACTTGGTTGTTGTCTGCAGTGGCTCCGCCAACTGCTAGGGTTACCCAGAGTAAGTTGGTCTTTTTCTCGGTGGTACTTGTGCTGCGTAAGGTGGCCTGTGCTAACCATGTTGCGCAGTGCATATGTGCCAACTATAACCCTGCACCCAAATTCATGTCCCCGCCCTTCCCTTTGCCCACTGCATGCATTATTTTTATGTCGCATGCACCTACCCCCTTTGAATACTGCACTTGGGTGCAAACCCCAGGCAAACAGGGCACTATCACTTTGCCCACTGGACAAAGTTTTGAATATCTGGCCCCTTGTGTTTAGCAAATCTCATGCATCTGAAGTAATGAACAGACCTAATGTTTGTAGTGAGTGCTCAAACTTAAATTCGTGCTAACAAGTCAGGCTTTGCAAAATTAAGCAAATGCAATAATTACCTGATATATTGTGTCCCGTGCTTTGTAAGGAACTTGCACTTCTGTAACTTTTTTTGAATTATCACTTGCGTGTTGTGTTGTACAGCACTATAAACTAAGCACTTGTCTAACCTTGCTATACTCTGCTGCATCTCATGGAGCCATCCCGACACAGGAAATAAACAGTGTCTGGAAAGGGGGCTGTGAGCATGGACTCATTCAAAATAGAATGCATACTGCACAAAACTCAGCATGCGAGTGAAGTGGCTGCAGGTGCTTCACTGATACCGAGTGTTATGAGTAGTTCTTATGGGATTGTTATGCCTGGAAAACACTGGTTTCTACATGCCTTTAGCAAATATAGGTCTGAGTATAAGAAGATATGCAAGTTCAGACTTGTGATACAGGGGGTGACTGCTAGGAACAGAGAAGCAGTCATCCCCTGCATCATAAAGGGATGACTGCTAGGAACAAACATTAGTGGGCTCTGCTGTTTCATTTGTAACATCAAGAGGCATTCACTTACAAAAAATGCACTTTTCAGCCTTTTACAACTGATTTTCACTGTTTTATCTGTTCAGTCGGGTTTATAATCACAATAAAAGCCTTATCCAGTGGGTTTCAGTCACCACATAAGGCCCTTTTGGGGCTGTTAACCACTTGTCTTATTTGCTAACAAAGCTCGCTGTAATAGAGCTTAATCTGAAAACAAACCTGTTTTATGGATGAAAACTGCTCCTTGAATTTCACAGGCTATTTAAGTAAAAGCTGTTCCCGTGCATTCCGCTAAGTTCCTGGCTGCACTATAACTTTCACCTGCCAAAATGCAATCAGAAGGCAGGAATATTCTAAATCTCTGCTGCTTACGTTAACAACCACTGGACCATTCAGAAAGAAAAAATCTTCAAAAGTGACTGAATATTTCAAGTGGAGAAATAGGATTTGTACTAAATTTGAGGATACCCAAAGGCCCAGTGATAGCGCATGGCACTATAGTGCTGATGACCTGTGCACTCAGAGCGGGTGGACAGACTGGGAGACAGTGCTGCCAATGGCTGTGCTTCCAATTCCAGGGAAAGGATGACTCCACATCCAGCACAGCAGCTACCACTGTGGCAACCACAGGGTTTGTTCCCCATGAAGAGCCAGATTTCGAGGTACAGAAAAACCTTGCTACCTCTGTACCCAAAGAAGGCCGCTATGAATGAAAGGCACTTGGTGAAATTCACGGGTGCCGATGACATGCCAAAAAGCACAGCTCTGAACTGATACAAGGTTCCATCCACCCAAAAGTGGTGGAACCATCTGTGCGAAGGACAGCTGAGGACATGGAGGTACACATAGAAACATAGAAACATAGAAGTTGACGGCAGATAAGGACCGCAAGGCCCATCCAGTCTGCCCATTTCTTTTTCTACCTTATAAATGTGCCATCGGCCTTTGCTCTGTCAGTGACCTATCTATTCATAGTCATTTGTATTGCTCCCTTATGCCTATCCCATGCCTGTTTGAAGCCCTGCACTGTATTCATAGCCACCACTTCTTGTGGTAAGCCATTCCATGCATCTACCACCCTTTCTGTGAAAAGCATTCCTCACATTCCCCTTAATCGGCCTCCCTCTAATCTCATGCTGTGTCCTCTTGTCCTGCTATTTTCTTATATTTAAACATGTTAGACTCTTTCACCTTGTTTATGCCCTTAAGGTGTTTAAATGTCTCGATCATATCACCTCTCCCTCCTTTGCTCAAGGGTATACATATTGAGCTCCATTAATCTGTCCTCATATGTCTTCTGATGCAGTCCCTGCACCATTTTAGTTGCCCTTCTCTGGACTGCCTCAATTTGGTTAATGTCCTTGTGAAGGTGTGGCCTCCAATACTGCCGCAGTACTTCAGATGGGGCCTAACCAATGTCTTGTACAGAGGATTATTACCTCCTCTTACGACTTGTGATACCCCTACTAATACACCCTAACACCCCTAGCCTTACCTACTGCTTTAGAGGTCTGCTTGGATGATTTTAGGTCATCAGTGATGATGATGCCCAAGTCTCTTTCTTCCTTTGTGACTGCTAGCAACTCCCCTCCCAGCCTATAAGTGGCTTCAGGGTTTCTCTTCCCTATGTGCATGATTTTGCACATCCTGGAGAGCAAAGGAGCAAAACCAAGCTCTTGGCTGCAGGGACGGAATGATGTAGGGACGTGGATACCATGCAAAACTTCTGAAAGAGGATGAACTTGGTTAGGATTCACGGGCTGAAGAAAATGCCACCAGCCCCCTATCCATTTGTTTACCAGAAAGTACCGTAATAAGAACCCATACCAACTCATTTTTCTGGGGCAGGTTTTTTTTTTTTTTTTTAAACCAGGAGACACACACTAAGCTGAAGCTTGTTTACAGGTGCGACCTGGGAGCACAAGGAAGTTAAGAGATTTGTTCAAGGTCACACAGTATGCAGGTGGGGACTGTGGGATTCAAACCCAGGTCTCCTGGTTTGCAGCTCAGAGCCTAAACCACTGTGCTATACTGCCTCCCAATTGCAAGCTGCCCAAAGGAGCTTGTGAACCTTACTCTGTCGTGCGAGGAGAGACTCTAGCAAACCGGTGTCCTTCCCCAGCCCTTAAACTGACAAAGGAGTAAGGCCTCAAATTCCAGAAACGACCCTGATCCCACCACTTCCAGGACCCCCACATCTGATGTAATAGTGGACCAATGTGACAGGAAGTGGGTAAGTTGGCCCCCTACTGGGAGCTGTAGCAGATGTCCAAACAAAGAGGAGATGGGGCCTTTCTCATCCTGTCACTTTCTGCATTTGGAGGTGGCCCTGTACGAAAACTCTTCAGAGTCACTGCCCTCTCTGTCCTTGCACTGACCTTGATCTTCTGATTTACTGAATGCCTTGGTCGGGCAATGCTGCTGGACTTGTTGCCTTGGTTGCTGTTGTGGCTGAAGCTGCTGACCTTGCATGCACCGACATGGGGCTTTGAAAGGAACTGGAACCTCATGGCCTGGGCTGCTGCTTGAGACTAGGAACTAACATCACTGAATCCTGGGTCACTTTGGACTTCTCGATCTACAAAAGATGGTCCTCGACTCCAAGCCCAGTGAGATCCTGTGAAAGCTAAATCTGCCACCCACTGCCGGATTTCCTGAGTAAAAGGTGAAATTCACAACCAGACACATTGCTGTATGAACAGTGCTGTGACCACTGCTCGCCAACACGTTGGCAAGAGTCTAGGGCAACATGCAACTGGTGCTTGGTCACCATCAGCCCAAGGTAATGAAATTTCTGTGGATTTTGCAGATTCTCTTCAGGGAGCAGCTCAGTGAGGTTGGAGAACTTCTTGAACAGCGCATGGCTATAACAAGCCATCAAACCATACAGCTGGCTGGGGAGATACCCATGGATGCAGCTATACAGACCTTGCAGCCATGGTGGTCCTGCTTCTTGAACTCCTTGTCTGGCAGCTCGTCTGACTTATCCTGCACCATCGCCTTGAGAGCACCATGTCTGCCACCAACTACTTTGAAGATGGATGCTCCAAAAAGCCGCATAAACCACCCTGGGGAACCACATATTCCCAGTCCACACAGAGTTGCTGTAGCCTGGTAGGAGGCCAGGTGCTGCCAGATGAAGAGCACCTGGCCCAGAATGGTAGTATCGCTAGGGAAGGCAACCACCAGTGAGGAGTCTCATTTGAGAATGTTCAATGGCAGATAGGTCTCCTTCTCTGAACCTCCTCAAATAAGAGTATCCAGAGCCATGGACATATATTCCATGAGGGTGGCAAGGAAGGACAGGTAACCACCACTGGCAGGATATGAGAAAGTCTGGACTTTGGCCTTCAGTCAGTTTATGAAGTGCCCACTGCTGGATATGGAGGATGGGGCTTCACCTATCCCAGTCACTAAGGAATGGCTGCCAAACCTTGAAGTGGGATAGTGGGATGCACAACCAGAGTCATTGCTAGCGAAGGTGTTCAAGGCTGGGATGTGTCCCTCATTAATGGTGGTCAGTCCCAACTCTGGGCAAGCACCGCATAATCCCAGTGCTGCACAGCCATGTGCTCCCATCGGTGACAGATCTTATGTTGGTGGCAGGAGCCAGACCAGTAGAAACTCGATGATAACAGGGGTGTTCACATCGATGTTGAAAATAGGACTGAGCACAACTGCGAACCTGAATATCAGTTCTACGATCGGCATGGCGCAGGAGCCTCTGTGTCTCAGTACCCAAACCAAGAGACCCTGAGTATCAGCCAAGCAGGAGGCTGCTCCAGGTCTGGTTGGACAGGTGGCTGTTAAACCAGCAGGGCGCCGACCCAGAGCTCAGTTGGCCCTGACCCACCCTGCTTGAGATGGGCTGCAGTCAGCACCGGGGTCCAAGACAGCAAGGAACTGCCTCCCTTGAGAGACTCATCCTCAGTGTGGTTGACCATTAAATCAACCTCTATTGAAATATTAAGCTGATGGTGAGTTTAATGGACAGACCAACAGACTCAAAGGGTGGTTTAACCTCCCTTAAGAATGACAGACCATACATATCCTACAACTGGAGGGAACATGAATGATCCTTTGACCGGCAGCGATCCCATGAAAAGCACAGACTCTTCTGCCTGTGCTTGAGTGTCGAGATGGAGACTATCCCTTAAAAGAACTGAGAGACAGAAAATGGTTATGGAAACCTTTGACTTTGCAAGGAGTCAGGAGATCCAATGCACACTCCTTCACAATGAGATGGTCCCGAATCAGAACATCCTTAGCCAGGTCTCTCTGCCTCTTAGGCCAGCAACTGCTCCACTGACCCATACAGCCATGGATGATACAAGAGACTACGCAGGCTTGCTCTGAAGCACCTGCACTCAGTGCTTGTCGAATGCATGAGGGTGCATAGCCAGAATCGGCTACAATGTTCCAAATTGTGGGCAATGCCCAAGCAATGTACACACATCAATTGTATCTGTTGGTCATGGACATTTGGTATCATCACACCCTGCACTACGTACCATCACACCCTGCACCTCTTGAATCCTGGCTTCTTCTATTCCACTGCAAAGAGCAACAGAGAAGAAAGTGAACAGTGAGGTAGTGGGAATGAGCTGAAAACTGAAGCAAAACTTATTCAGAAAAAACAATTACTAAAATCCTAATCAACAAGCTGAAGCTGTGAAGGAAGAAACCTGTTCCTTCCAGCAGAAGAAAAGATTAGAGTGCAGTGGGGGCAGAGACTGAGGACCACAGCGTTGGGTGGTAGGAGGAAAGAAGCGTGAAGACTGTTACGGTGACTCAGCATTCTCAGTGGAAGACTGCCTAAGTATGGATAGTAAGCTGAATCAACGTAGCTAGAAAATTAACTCTGTCACGGTTCTCTACTCACTGCTGTTGAAAACATATATTTTGATAAATTGCTAAAGGTAGAAATAATTAGAGACTAATGGCTAAAATGACATCAGAAAGTTGTAAGCTTTAGAGATCAAGAAAGGGGCAACAATAACAAAATAGGTTCAATCAAACATAAAAGCAGTGTGGCATAGTGGATAGAGCTTAACAACCAAAAGACAGTGGTTCAAATCCTGCTAAGCAACTTACTGATAGTGCAACCACGAGCAAGCCACTTAACCTCTCAATCTTTCCAAGTTGAAAAACTCTGGACAGAGCCGATAAGGCCAAGGAATTTGGGGTAAACATATTGAAAATTACCAAAGTTATGAGCCTGCATTCACACACTGTAACATAAGCTCATACGTGTTGTTTTTCAATATGTTAGCACCACATTTTCAACATGGCCTTGTTATGACCCTGACTCATGAAGAAGGGCAGAAACATTTTTTGTCTCCTGGCCTACAGGTGATTTTGCGCAGGGACTGCAAAATCACCTTTTGGGACACAAAAACAAATTTTGGGCAGGAGTTGAAAAATGACAGCTGTCACGTTCATGAGGTGCTGTACAGAAATGGCTATGTTGAAAACCTGGGGTAAAAATATTAAAAAGTACCAAAGTTATGAGCCTGCATTTGCAAAATTCAATGTAGGCTCGTAACTTTGTTTGCCCAAGTTATGCCACAAAGTTCAAAACACCATTGAAATACTGTACATTGAACCGCATACCTGTTTCTTCAGTTCATGTTCCGGCTTTAAAGAGTGAAGACATGTCTGCGCTCCAAGAGAGGATTATGGTGTTGGACCCCTGATGGGTAAGTAAGGGTGGGGAGGGGCAGTGGGTGTTGAGTGGGAGGTCGGGTGGGGGACTAACAGCCGCGAAAGACATCGATGGGCGTTTTTCTTTTTATAGGATGGAAAAACAACAACAAATGAATGAGGATTCCTGTGCTGGGGATTGGGCACCACTAGTGTTATTATTCACGATTCTGGGAGGGAGTGGGGTGGTGGGTGCTGAGAGGGGGAGGGTCAGGTGGGAGGGAAAAAATATTAAAAATAGAAACATTCACGTCCACAGTCTTGCTGACGGAGGTCACAGCGGGACACGGCACCATCTGCCATGATCAAGATGGCTGCCAAACTATACTGCACATGCATAAGTAATCATGCATGTGCAATACAAGCTGTCGGCCACCTTGGATACAGCGGATGGTGCTGTGTTCTGCTGTGACCTCCGATGCAAACTAATAGTGCTGTGTGACTGCAAATGTGTGACTACACCTGGACGCCTAGGAGCTCCTTTCTCCGCTCACAGGACCCCCGGCTAATGGGCCACACGCTGTGAGGCCACGCTGGAGGAGCCAGCCTGACAGCACGCGCTACACACTGCCCACCTAGGAGCTCCCTTCTCTGGTAAGCCTGCTCTCAGCCTCTGGGATTATCCTGGAACCCCGATTGGACAAACAACCCCTGCCTCTCTACTGATTGGCTGTTGCTAAATACAGCTCCGACTAGGACTGGCTGCCTGACGAATCCACTCTTTTTAAAATCTGATTCTGCTCGCTGTATGCTTCTGGTGAATTTTCAACTGAATGTGATTGTATAATGTGGGGAATTCACAGTTTGTTATACTGAAAGTAACTAAACCTACTGGGACTGTATTAGTATCACAAAGTGTTTACTGCTACTGTTTTGTATTTGCTGCACTTTCCCTCTCTATTTTCCAAACCTTCTCTTAGCCTGTCTCCCCCTCACGCATCACCCTATTTCCTCTCTCCCCTCATCGCCCAGGGCTAGCGGCACCGCAGTAAATTACACTGCTGTCTGGTCTTGGCCCCTCACCCCCCCCCCCCCACTACTTGCCTTTGTGTAACTCCTCTCTCCAAAAATCACACCCCTGCCCTCCGATTTAATTCCTGCAATTTTCTGAAGTTCCTTTGTCCCGACTGCCCCTCTAAAAACCCCCTACCTTTCTCTCTTCCAGCTCACAGAGTCCCTGATTGGGCTACTGCCTCACGCTATGAGGCGCCGCGGCTGGAGGAGCCAGCTGACAGCGCGCGTTACACCTGCCTGCCTAGGAGCTCCCTTCTCTGGTAAGCCTGCTGTCAGCCTTGGGAATCCTGGAACCCCAATTGGACAAACAACCCCTGCCTCTCTATCAACTGGCTGCCGCTAAATACGGCTACGACTAGGATTGGCTACCTGATGAATCCACTCTTTTTTAAATCTGATTCTGCTCGCTATACACTTCTGGTGAATTTTCTTCCCACACCACCTTCCCCAACCCCGGCCTTTATTAAATGTTCTTACTCTAAGAAGCTAGGTCAACCCCCTACTCACCTGTTGGTCACAGTACGCTCAGCCACACCCAGTGCCTAGCCCCCAACCCTGGATATCCGTGCCCCTTAAAGCTGTTGTTGATCAGCCTACTAAACTAGTGTAAGATACCACTACTAGCTTCATATAAAGCAACTGTTACTAACCATTCCAGCCAACCCTTGGAGATATTTCCCTGTAAAAATGTCTCTTGTGGCTGCTCTCCTAAATAGTTGCCTCATTTTGCTAATTTATATACCACTCAAAAGCTCAGTTGATACTTGGCACCAAGGCCAAAACCCTTCCTCTAACTTATACCACGATGGACCCTTTTTTATTAAAGCATGGTACCACTCAAAAGGGTCGACTTCATTATATTCATACCCCTCCCATCACCAGACGTTGTATATCCTATCCCTTCCAAAACACATCACTGCCCAGAAAACTGCCACCAATAAAACAACTCACTCCAGAAGGAGTAAAAAAAGGCTACCTGGCAGACTAACACATTACCTAAAAAATCTACTATTACTTCTCCTACTCTGTTCAGGAAACAATGAACTAAACCCAGGCCCACCCTCCTCTCTGGACACCCCAGCAGACCTCCCACAATATAAAGGCATCAGCTTTCTCCATATTAAACGCCTGTAGCTTACTAAAGAAGCTTGATCCTACACAGGCCTGGGCTCTACATGCTTTACCTGACTTCCTCATGATAACTGAATCCTGGCTCATGCCTTCAACTCCGGACAAATCTATCTACATACCAGGATATAATACCTACCGATGTGGTAGAGGAGGAGGAGTCGTAATATATGTGAAGAGGAAATATACAACCACAATCCTTGACTGTACCTCAAAGGCTAAAGAATTCAAATGCTTGGCTCTAAAATGCTCCCTCTCCAACGATAAGTCACTCCTTATAACAGCATGCTACCAACCACCTTCTGGAGGCACGACATTGCTGTCACATCTCCAAACCCTACTTGACTCTACTAACACCGAATGTATTCTAATGGGGGATTTCAACCAAAATTGGAATGATGATAGCTCAAAGAAGCTAAAGGAACTTTGTGATGCAAATGGACTGGTACAAATGACAACTACTGTCACCAGACCAAATAGAAACAATCCTGAGTGTAGCTCCCTTCTAGACCTCATACTGGTAAACAAACCATATAAAATCTCGCATACCGGAGTATTCTTCAATGACATAAGTGACCACTGTGCTACGGCTTGTATCAGGCATTCTCCCCACATGAAACCAGCCACTAAATTCAAATTGAAACGATGCCTGAAATAATTCTGCCAGAACACCTTCCTAAAATCAACATCAGATGGCAAGACTTCTATCTGGCACCTACCTTTAATGAGGCCTATAACATCTTTCATATCCTACTCATGGGACTAATCGACAAACACACCCCACTAAGAATGATCAGATCTAAAAAAAGACCTCCTGGCTGGTTTTCTCCCATCCTGAAGAAAGCACTAAAGGATAGGGATTTTTGGTGGAAAAAAGTGAGGAAATCTCACCTAGAAGCAGATTGGCTGGCATTTCACACCTCCTAGAAATGCCTGCACCAGACTAATTAGGTCTGAAAAAGCCAGATATTTCCAAACTGAATCAGAAAACAACAAAAACAACTCTGTCAAATGTTGGAACACACTTAAGGAAGTCGAAGGTCAGACTACTGATTCACCCCTCCCAACCAAAACTGTGTCCGCAGGAACTACCTACAAAGACAGAGCTGCTATATTAGAGCAGCTCCACGTACACTTTGTCACTGCAGGGCTTGCCTCTGACACCTCGCCCATCAACAATCTCAGCCCACCAGGGGACTCTACTGCTAACCATACTACTAACCTCAACCCAAACCTACCGCATCCTGCCAACTTCAGCTTTCTTACAGTCACGTTTAAACAAGTTGAGGCCCCCCTCCTGTCCCTGGATATTAAAAAGAGTTCCAGTGCAGACAATATCAAACCATACTTCCTAAAACTTGGCCATTTCTACTTAACCGCCCCCATCACCCATTTATTCAACACCTCCCTCAAACAGGGCGAACTACCTGTGTCGTGGAAAACTGCTCACATGCTACCCTTATTCAAATCTGGGGATCCAAGTGATCTGAACAATTATTGGCATATCTCTATTCTAACCATCCTCTCAAAATTACTCGAGAAAATTGTCAACGCCCAGATCAGAGAACATTTAGTCAAAGTCAATTTTATTTAAAAAGACGCCCAATCCCAAAGGCTCTGGGCGCCACACAGAAACTATACAGTATGTCACACCATATACATTACATAAAATATAATAAACATAAAAACTTAATCCCCAAAAGCTTACGTAAATAGGAAGGTCTTTAGACGACTCTTAAAGGCCTCTACAGTTATTTAGACTCAAATAACTTGCTAAATCCGTCTCAGTCTGGCTTCAGAGCCAAACATAGCTCCGTATCAGCTCTAGCAAAAGTATCCACAGATTGGCAAATTGCCCTGGATTCCAAGAAGCATGTAGTTGCCCTATTCCTGGACCTTAGCAAGGTCTTAGATACTGTGGGTCATAACATCTTGCTTAATGCTGTGGGTAATGTCAGTCTCGATAGATCTGCCATCAAATGGTTCACCAGCTACCTAACCAAGAGGCTACAGCAAGTCAAAGCTATAGGTGATCTGTCCCCACAAAAATCACTTTTACGAGGTGTCCCACAAGGCTCCATCCTGGGTCCAATCCTCTTTGCTATCTACATCAATAACCTGGACTCGTACCTGCGCACAGCCAATGTGCACTTATTTGCAGATAACACTGTACTCTACCCCACTAACTCATCCTTGGACTTGGCCCACGTTAACCTTCAGCAAGATTTCACCGCTCTCCAATATAACCTCATCAAACATAAGTTTCTCCTCAATGCCAAAAAGACTAAAGCCATGATTCTCTGGCCAAAGCCTGCCTCCAGATCTACACATCTCCCCCAGATCCTAACGCTGTTAGATGAACCCATAAAAATAGTTGATACTTTTAAATACTTAGGGTTCTGGTTGGATAATAAGCTCAACCACCTGTGCCACCTACATGAAATTTAGAAGAAACTAAGGCAGCGATTAGGCCTTTTCTATCACCTTAAACATCTGCTTACCTTAGAAGGCGGGATGAGGCTAGTACAATTCACATTTCTACCTGTATAGGACTACGCTGACTTCCTCTACAGTCACTGCCCCACAATGACGCTCAACAAACTTGGCACCCTTTACCACCGGCCCTAAAATTTATCCTTAACCTACCTCATTGCACTCACCACTGTCTATTATACTAGGAGGTTGGATGGCCCTCACTCTCAACCAGGAGGAAAAGAAACGCTCTCCTTTGGATGTTTACAGTGCTATCCAATAATCTCCCTGCATACATCTCACGCTTCTTTGAACGTGTCAAGGGATTTTATGGATTGAGATGCTTCTCCATGATTTGCTTCCAGATCCCTAGAGTGAAAACAACCTTTGGCTTGGCAGCAATCAATTTTTCACTGCCAACACTTTGGAATACTATGCAAAAATCTTTAAAGCTTTCCTCGCCCCCTAGCATTTTCACATTCAAAACCCTGATAATGGACCTGTTGAAGGATACATGCAGCTGCTTTAGATGACTCTGTACCTTAGCCACTGGTCCTTTCTGCAAACTTTACACTCCGACTGTCACCCCCCCTCCTAGCAAGGGATCCCCAGCACTTAATAGTTCTTTTATCTTCCCTAAACTCAGTCTTTCTAATCTATTCCCCTTTCCTAGTGCATTCTCACTCCCTCTCTCCTCCCTTATCCACTCTTTCCCCTGCTTTTAATAAAAAGGTACTAGCCTCTAATTAGAGGTAACAGCTAGGATGGTAATCTTTACACTCCTGTAAACCATGATGGAAATGAGTTGTATGTAACTATGTTAGACCTTATGTATGTGCCTCTTTTGGCCTACACTTGTTCACTGTTGCTACATTGTTGGCCACCATATCTGTACTATGTTATGTTCTGTTTTGTACTGAATTAAAGTCCAGGACTACCTTGAAAATGAGCCTGCTGAATGGTGTTGTATGCCTGGTTAAATAAAGTTGAGTCATTGATTGATTGATTGAAATGGACATCGCGGAGTGCTTCATGGACATGGTGGTGACTGTGAGACAACTCAACACTGTTGTTCGGTCGGAAAAATCTCCCTTTTACTGATCGCAGGAGGTCTGCAGGGCTCCACCCACTGCGGTCCTAAAAAAGGAAAAAAGCAGGACCTCACTGAAAACAAGATACTGCATTTCAGCTGAACTATCCTGGGTAAATAAATTTAAAGGAATAAATCAAGAGCTCAACCCTATAGTAAAACAGTATTAAAAAAAAAATAGTACACATTATTAATTTAAAAAAAAAAAACTCAGTTCGGGCTAGCCCACTGCTGAGGCAGTTGCATTGCTGCTCACTATATAGGGTCATGCTGACGTCCGTCACTTCATCGAGTGGGTGTTCCCCGCTAGACACAGCTAGCAAAAGTTTTCAGTGTGGTCCTAGCACATGATGGCTCAGTCCTAATGGTTATTACCTACTGCAAGAGCCCTCTCAAAGTAAGATCTTAGGATCTGTGCTCAAAGACACCCTGTCTTTGTGGAAAATCAAATAAGGATCCTCATCAGAGGGCCTGAAGCTCTGAAATTCTTCAAGAAGAAGTAATAGCAACTAAAAATAATGCTTTCTAAGAAAGAAAGTGGAGCTTGCAAGTTGCGACTGGCTCAAAAGTAGACAGGGTCAACTTCTCCAAAACAAAATTCAAATCCCAAGCTGGGACGGGGAACAGATTGGAGGCTTCAGTAGCAGGATGCCTTTCAAAAAGGTAAGGGAGACATCCAGCTGAGCTATGGTATGGTCACTCATAGGCTCATGAAAGGCCAATATAACTGAAAGGTGCACCTTGAGGGAGGAGTTCTGGAGACCTGAGTCAGACAGTGAGATCAGACAGTCCAGAATCTGGTTCACCAGGCAGGTGAAAAGGTCCAGATTATGCTTGGCAGCCCATATGGCAAACCACTTCCACTTTATGACATAGGAAGGCTTTCAGGCAGCCACTACAACGTCCACCACTATGTTGGAAACCCCAAATCTGGTGATGGCTATGTCCTCAGGAGCCAAGCATGCAGATGGAGGGACCCGAGATTGGCATGGACCAGGGTCCCCTGATCACGGGTCAGCAGGTTCCTGCAGAGAGGGAGAGTGATTGTAGGTTCTTCCGCCAGCTGCTGTAGAAGAGGAAACCATATTTGGCGTGGAGACTGCAAGAGGCCCTGGGGGCGACCTGGACGATGGAGCAGTGAGCAGGCAGTTGCATCGCAGGGCGTGGCAAAGGGATAGGCAGATTCAGAGGACAGCAGGAGCGAAGCAGAATCGGGGAGCTCAACAGCAAAACAAGTAAAAAATATTCATTTTGGGAGCTGGAGGAGGGAAGAGGGGCACATGGACTTCAGGGTGCAGATGGCTGGGAGGAGGGAGGAACAGCATAATAGTAATGAATGGGCAAGGCCCAGAGCTGGACTATGGGTGGTGGGAGAACAAGGGCATGACAGCGTTGTCCCGCATTGAACTTTAAGTTTATGCCCTGCTTGCAGTGAATTTGGGAATAAACAGTGAACAACTGCACATGAGAACAGAATAAAGACTATGTGCCCTGTTTTGCAGAGATTATGAGGGAACCAGAACTTAATGTGCTCTGCTGCTATGTTGTGTGCCCAGCATCTTTGCAGTGAACATTTGGGAACAGATAAGACTAAGTAAGCAGCCCTGCTGCTGAGATCTCGGTAACCAGAAGTAATGTGCTCAGCTACTAAAGTTGTGTGCCCTGCTCTTGACTTTGCAGTGAATTTGGAAACAGAAAAAGAGACTAAGTAAAATGTGCCCTGCTTTGCAGAGATTGGGGCAACCATAACTTAATTAATGTGCCCTGCTTATGCCCTTCATCTGCACTGAACATCTGGGAACACAATAAGACTAAGTTAATGTGCCCTGCTAGTTGTGTGCCCACGTGCAGTGAACAATTTGGAAACAGAAAAAGAGACCAAGTATTGTGCCCTGCTTTGCAGAGATTGGGAGAACCCGATTTATTTAATGTGCCCTTCGTCTGCAGTGAACATTGGACACAGAATAAGACTAAGTTAATGTGCCCTGCTTTTGCAGAGATGGGGGAACCAGAACTTATTTAATGTACCCTGCTTCTTCTGCAGTGAACATTTGGGAACAGAATAAGACTAAGTTAATATGCCCTGCTTTTGCAGAGATCTGTGTGCCCACATGCAGTGAGCAATTTGGGAACATAGAAAAAGAGACTAAGTATTGTGCCCTGCTTTGCAAAGATTGGGGGAACCAGAACTTATTTAGACACATGGTGGATTCCTAGCAGGGGAAGGGCCTCAAACAACTGGTACAACAACCCACAAGAGACAGGGCTATCCTAGATCTAGTACTGACTAACAGGGAAGGGATCACAGATCTCCAGATAGAAGGTCACCTGGGGGCCAGTGACCATCACATGGTATGGTTCAATTTGGCCACTACATTTAAATCATCCCATTTCAAGGCAAAAATATGGGACTTCAGAGGAGCTGACTTTGATAAAATGGCCAACAGAGTTAAGCTAGTCCTGGCAAAAAGAAACACAGGTGAGGGGGTACAGGCAAAGTGGGCAACCATTAAGGATGCAATACCTGAAGCAACATCCCACTGTGTTAGAGAGAAAAGGAAGTGCAAAAAGAAGAAGGAAACCACTTTGGTTCTCAAATACAGTAGCAGAAAAGGTCAGAGCCAAAAGGTTGGCCTTCAGGAAATATAAGGGAACACAGCAGGATGAAGATAGCGAGGCATACCAAACTGCCCTAAGAGGAGCAGGGAAGGCAGTAAGGCAGGCAAAGTCCCAAACTGAGGAAACACTGGCACGGACAGTAGAAGAAGGTGACAAGACTTTCTATAGATACATTAGTGAAAGGAGAAAGTCCAGAGGGGGGTATTGCTAAGCTCAAAGGAGAAAAGGGCGCATGTGAGGAGGAGGACCCTGTAAAAGCATCTATCCTACATAGATACTTTTGCTCAGTATTTACTGAAGAGAAGGTAGGGCAGGGCCCACAGCTCAGCACCATGGACACAGAGGGGAGGAGGGTAAGAACTACTCCCTTTGCAAAAGAAAGGGTCCTACAAGAGCTCGCTAAGCTCAGGGTGTACAAGGCAATGGGACTTGATGGCATATATCCCGGGGTACTTAAGGAGCTAAGAGTGGAACTAGCAGAGCCATTAGCAGAACTGTTTAGCGAGTCTCTGAGCACAGGAGAGGTCCCAGAAGACTGGAGAAGGGCTCATGTGATCCCGCTCCACAAGAGTGGTAGCAGGGAACTACAGACCAGTCAGTCTTACCTCAGCAGTGGGCAAGATTATGGAGGCACTCCTTATGGAAAGGATAGTGCAACACCTGGAATCCATAGGGGCACAGGATCCAAGACAGCATGGGTTTACAAAAGGCAGGTCCTGTCAAACTAATCTCATAGATTTCTTTGACTGGCTAACCAGAGTGGTGGACCATGGGGGTGCAGTTGATGTCGCCTAGCTTGACTTCAGCAAAGCCTTCGACACTGTTCCACATAGAAGATGGATAAATAAGCTGGGTATGCTCAGAGTGGGTCAGAAGTTGGTCAACTGGGTGGCAAACTGGTTGACGGGCAGAAAACAGAGAGTGGTGGTAGGTGGTAAATGGTATACAGTCAGAAGAGATGCAAGTCACAAGTGAGGTACCTCAGGGATCAGTCCTGGGGCCAGTCCTCTTCAATATCTTCATTAGCGACATTGCTGATGGACTAGAGGGTAAGGCTTGTCTGTTTGCAGATGACACCAAGATCTGCAACAGAGTAGATGATCCAGATGGGGTGGGCAGAATGAGAAGAGATCTAGATAAACTAGCAAAATGGTCAGAAGAGTGGCAACTGGGATTTAATGCAAAGAAGTGCAAGATCATGCACATAGGGAAGAGAAACCCTGAAGCCACCTACAGGCTGGGAGGGGAGTTGCTGGCAGTCACAAAGGAAGAAAGAGACTTGGGCATCATCACCGATGACCTGAAATCATCCAAGCAGACCTCTAAAGCAGTAGGTAAGGCTAGGGGGATGTTAGGGTGTATTAGTAAGGGTACCACAAGTTGTAGGAGGGAGGTAATAATACCACTTTACAAGACACTGGTTAGGCCCCATCTGGAGTACTGCGTGCAGTACTGGCAGCCACACCTTCACAAGGACATTAACCAAATTGAGGCAGTCCAGAGAAGGGCAACTAAAATGGTGCAGGGACCGCATCAGAAGACATATGAGGACAGATTAACGGAGCTCAATATGTATACCCTTGAGCAAAGGAGGGAGAGAGGTGATATGATCGAAACATTCAAACATCTTAAGGGCATTAACAAGGTGAAAGAGTATAACATGTTTAAATATAAGAAAAATAGCATTACAAGAGGACACAGCATGAGATTAGAGGGAGGCTGATTAAGGGGGAATGTGAAGAAATTCTTTTTCACAGAAAGAGTGGAGGATGCATGGAACGGCCTATCTCAGGAAGTGGTGGTTATGAATACAGTGTAGGGCTTCAAACAGGCATGGGATAGGCATAAGGGAACAATACAGACGAGTATGAATAGATAGGCCACTGACAGAGCAAAGGCCAATGGCACATTTATAAGGTAGAAAAATAAATGGGCAGACTGGATGGGCCTTGCGGTCCTTATCTGCCGTCAACCTCTAGGTTTCTATGTAATGTGCCCTGCTTCATCTGCAGTGAACATTTGGGAATAGAATAAGACTAAGTTAATGTGTCCTGCTTTTCCAGAGTCTGTATTCTGCCCAATATTTATTGTGCCATTATGTTGCGTGCCCTGCATCTGCAGTGAACATTTAGAAGATTCTGGGTGTTACGGTTCCAGTTGTTATGCTGGGGCAGCGGATTATTTAATTTGCCACAACTCACGATGGATCACGCTCACGTCCACGAATTCACAGTCACGAATATTCATGGTCTGCTTTGGCAGAAATCCTATCTCGGCTCTTGAATGTATGTGTGCCGCTCACTGCACAACTGCTGTCTAAAAATGGCTAAATAAAACAGTATCAGTCTCAGAAACTTGTGTAAATGTGTATGTTATCAACATAGAGCAAGACAAGTACATTTTATGGTGTTTTGAACAAAAAATACAGGTTACTCACCTCTAACAGGAGTTCTAGGAATGGTATATGCTGTTCATCCACACTTATTGGCAGGTTCCTTGCCGTTTTAAATCTTGCCGGAAGGTCTTAAAGCTGACTCCTCCCACCCACCTGGGTGATAAAACTCTCGGCTCCGCCCCATGGCTCCACATCTAGCCCGCTGGAAGCCAGCTTGTGCGTCGAAGCCGGGGAGGTCGGGTGGGTTGTGTGGATGAACAACATATACCATTCATAGAACTCCTGTTACAGGTGAGTAACCTGTATTTCTAGGGACATGGATATGTTTTTCAATCCACACTTATTGGCAGACTCCTAGAAGTTCTCCGGGAGGAGGGAGACAAGCCACACACCCCTATTTAGGAAGCAAGGACTGGAGAACCGAGGTCCCAAAACCAGCATCCTGGCGTGACTCAAGGTCAATGTGGTAGTGGGTAATGAAGGTGTGTGCTGACTTCCAGGTAGCATCCCTGCAGATTTCCTGGATAGGGACCTCCCTGGAAACAGCCACCGATGCATCGGTATGGCATGTAGAATGAGCTCTTATCCCTTTGGGAGGCTCCATGCCCACCAACCTATAGCAGAGATCTATGCAGGAAGTGACCCACCTGCCTATCGTCCACTTGGCTGCAGGTCTGCCCAGTGCGGCTTCAGTGTAGGTGACAAACAGCTGGTGAACCTCTCCCCGAACTTCAGCCATCCGCTCCTTATAGTAAGAGAGTGCTCTTCTATGGTCCAAAGTATGGAGCCTATATTCAGCCTCCTGAGGTGTGATTGGGGTAGAACACCGGCAGAGTCAACACCTGGTTAAGGTGAAACTCTGACAGCACCTTCGGAAGGAATTTCAGGGAGGGGGGCGCAGGACAGCCTTGTCCCTGTGGAAGACCAGATAAGCAGACTCGATGGAAAGCGCCTGGAGCTCTCCCATCCTTTTGGCTGACGTGACAGCCACTAAGAAGGCAGTCTTCCACGACAGGTGAGAGATGTCACACCTGTGCATCGGTTCGAATGGCTTGCCCATGAACTCAGCCAATACCAGCAGTAGATCCCACGGAAGTGGAGGTTCTTTCACCGAAGGGGATATATGATCAAAGCCACTGAAAAAGCACCTGACCACCTTCTGCGCCACCGACAGCTTCCCGTCCGGTGCCCGGTAAGCAGAGATGGCTGCCAGGTGCACCTTAGGGTTGATGACCGAAGCCCTAGCTGAGAAAGGGACCACAGGTAGTCCAGAATGCTAGCCAAAGGACAGGAGGAAGGGTCCAACCCCTTATCCTGACACCAAACGGAGAATCACTTCCATTTGAAGGCATAGCATTTTCTGGTCAATTCCTTACGGGATGCCTCAATGATGTTGAGGACCTCGTCGGAAAGACCAAAGGCCTGGAACTCTAGCTGCTCAGGAACCAGGCCATCAGGTGCAGGGATTAAAGGTCCGGGTGGAGTACCTTCCCCTGGTTAACTGAGATCAGGTCTGGGCGGGCTGGGAGCCGCTTCGGAAGCCTGGAGCTGAGGCTGAGGAGATCTGGATACCAGAACTGGTGGGGCCAGTCTGGGGCTACCAGAATCACCTGCGCCTTGTCCCTCCTCACATTGAGAAGCACCTTGTGGATCAAGGGAAACAGGGAAAAGGCGTAGAAGAGGCCCAGGGTCCACGGCCTCGAGAAGGCATCCCCCCGCAGTGAGCCCTGCTGAGGGAGGACGGCATGAAACAGCCTCAGCTTTGCATTCTCCCTGTAGGCAAACAGGTCCACCTGAGGTGTGCCCCAGTCGGAGAACAGATCATGTACTACCTTCGGCAGGAGAGACCACTCGTGAGATGCAGCCCCTATCCAGCTTAGGGCATCGGCCAGAGTGTTGGAGGCTCCTGCCACAAGGATGGCTAGGAGATCCGTCTCCAGGCTGCTCACGAGGACCAAGTGCGGAGAGCTTCCTTGCACAGGGGCAAGGAGCACGTCCCACCCTGGCGGTTTAGGTAGTACATGGTTGTGGTGCTGTCCGTCTGGACCACTTGACCCCGTACAAACGGAACAAAGGCGGTGAGGGCTAGTTGGACCACTCAAAGCTTCAGCAGGTTGATGTGGCATCGAGACTCCCGAGGGGACCAGAGGCCATGCGCTCTGTTCTCCCCCAGATGGGCATCCCAACCCATCACAGAGGCATCGGTCGTTAGAGTGACCGTTGACTCAGGGTGGACAAATGGGATGCCCTCCTGCAGATGAGCCGGAACGATCCACCACTGGAAAGCACTCCACATCTCCTGGGTCACTGCCACTGGCTGGTCCACAGGACCGGAGCACTGTGACCATTGGCCTGCCAGTCCCCACTGAAGGGGATGCATGTGCCAATGGGCCCAACGAACCATGCTGATGCAGGCCGCCATGAGGCCCAGGAGGCGCAGGAAGTCCTGGGCAGGGCGCGATTGCCCAACCAGAAATGATTGGGCAAAGGAGGGAAGAACCTCAGCCCTGTCTGCCGGCAGCCATGCTCTGGCTCGAACAGAGTCAAGCTGTCCCCCGATGAATTGAATCACCTGCGCTGGCACAAGTTACGATTTGGCCTCGTTGATGAGGAGGCCAATCTGAGAGCAGACCTGGAGGGCCAGATCCCTGGACCACGCCACCTCTAGTCTGGAGGGGGCTGCAATCAGCCAGTCACCCAGGTAAGGGTACAACCAGACCCTTCGGTGCCGCAGGAATGCTGTCACCACTGCCATGCATTTGGTGAAGACCCTGGGAGCTGGAGAGAAACCGAAGGGCATGGCCTGGAACTCGTAAAGGGACCCCTCCACTCTGAAGTGCAGGAATCGCTGGTGGGATGGACGGATTGGGATGTGAAAGAATGCATCCTGGAGATCCATAGAACAGAACCACACACCTCGTTCCAGGGATGGAATGATCTGTGCCAGAGTGACCATCCTGAAGGTTCGAGACCTTAGGAACTCGTTCAGGTCATGTAGGTCTAGAATGGGGCACCAGCCCCCATCCGTTTTGGGACCAGGAAATACCCGGACACAAACCCTGGGTCTGTTGGAGGATACGCCACTTCCCTGATCACCTCCTTCTGGAGGAGCAGGGCAATGTCAGCTCGATGAGCCGACAGAGAGGCTGCGGACCCCGTAGCCCCCCGAGGGTCGACGGCTCGATAGGGTGGGGCCTGCTCGAATTCCAGGGGCAGACCCTTTCCTATCATTTCCAATACCCAGTGGTCCATGGTGATAGGGGACCAGGCGGAAAGGAAGTGGCAGAGCCATCCCCCCACGGGGGGAACCTGGGGGGGTGATGAGGCAGGGGGAGACACCCCTCAACCCGCTCACTGGGCAGGCTTGGAGGAAGGATCGCCAGGGACCCTCCTGGGCCTTTTCCTCCCGGCTTTCTGTTGAGGAAGCTGCAGGCTTGGCTTTGGGGTGCCAAGTGCAAGCCTGCTGGCCCTGATGCTGGTGTTGCTGGGCTGGACGTGCTGCAAGGGCAGAAGGCCAAAAGAGCTTACGCTGCTGCTGGTGGCCTTTGTTCTTCTGGGCAGACGTGATCGGGTCCAAGGTGGCATTGGACCTCGATCCTCTGCAAATGACCCTCCACCCCGGGATCGAACAAGTCGGTACCCAGGAAGGGTACGTCTGCCAGCTTGTGCTGGGTATCTGCCGTTAAGGTGGAGATCCGCAGCCAGGCTCTGCGGCGCATGGCCACTGCGGCTGCTACTGACCGGGCACAAGAGTCTCCTATGTCAAGAGCAGTTTGGAGCTGCTGCTTTGTCACCGCCCTTCTCTGATCCCGCACCTGCTTGACCATAGTCTAGAGGTCAGCCAGGAGATGAGGAATCACCTCATCCAGGGAGCCCCAAAGGGCATGGGAAAAGTGTGCCATCAGTACAGCCGAACTGGTCTGACGAAAGCCTAAGGAGGATGCCGCGTAGACTTTACGCCTGGCGTAGTCCAGTTTCTTGGACTCTTTGTCAGGAGGCTTGCCCACGTCCCGAGCATTTCCGGAAAGTCAGAAAACACTATCAGTCACTAGCCCCTCTGCAGAGGGGTGCTCTGAGTATCCGAAGAGTGAGCTGGTGGGAACAGCATACTTCCTGGCCATCCTGGCCGAAGGAGCTGGACAAGAAGCCGGCCGCTGCCATAGCTCCAGAGCCACGCCAACAATGGCTTTGGCCACAGGAAAGGCCTCCGTAGGAGAATCCCCTTGGTCCAGTATTTCCGTGAGGTGATACTTGGCTCCCTTTGACACGGGTTTGAGCTTCATCCTAGTACATTATGAGATAAGCCGAAGCATTCCCATGAATGAGGAAGGGCTCTCGTCCACTGATTGTCCCTCAGAGGACTCCAGGTCGAGGGGCCTGGAGAACAGGAAAGAGTCATCATCAGACTCCGAGGAGACCGCAAACCGCTGCCGAGGGCCTGAGCCACCCTCCACCTGCCAAGGCTGATCAGGAGTAAGGGTGACTGACAACCAATGGGGCAAGCCCTGACCCGACAGAGAATTCTTGGTCGAAGCCCCAGTTTTAGGTTGTGGAGGTGGGGGTTCCACCACAGTGGGTGGTGCAGCTTGTTTCGGCCGAACAACCGACGCCGCCTTCGGCTCCTCGATGACCACGAGGGGTTGTTTCGGCCGCTCAGGTGACAGCCACTTAATGGCCGGGGAAGGAGACGGGGTCGGCTTGTTCCTGGTCAAAGGGAGCTGCTGCCACTTCAGGTCCTCGTAGAACCGATGCAATTTGCGCTGGAGCCTATCCTCCAAGGAGGAAGAAGACAAGGACAAGCAGCGCCGAGACCGCCGATATCGACAGGATCGGCTGGACCGAGAGGAGGGCCGAGACAGAGACCTTCGGTATTTAAGAGGGTGGGTCTGGGAGGGAGCAGGGGAACCCGTTCCTCCTTTGGCTTGGGAACCTTAACCGGGGACTCCGGCACAGGAGGCACAGGCAAGTCCTCGGTTTCCACTGGGGGAATCAGTGAAGAAGGGTTGTCGGCTTCTCCAGTTGACAGCCTCTCCGACGGGTCGAGAAAAATCTCAACTGCGTCGACAGGTGTCTCGGCCGACTGGCCTGACAGGGACACCGTGAAGCCAGCGGCCTTAGCCGCAACCTCAACCGAAGTAGAGTGTCGACTATCCAGGGAAGGAGACCTCTCCCACGAAAGCCGAAGGTGGGACTTACCCTTTGAGTCCTTCTTCTTGGACCGAGAGGAATGTCCCGATGGCCCCTCTCCTTAGTGAGAGGATTAACAAAGCTCCTTGAAAGAAGCTGTGTAGGAGGAGCCCAAAGAGAGGGGGATAAATGCCGCGACCGAGGAAGAAGATGTGGCCTGGGCCGCCTCCTCCCCGAGCGCAATCATCTGCTCAAGTTGCTCAGCTGAGCCCGCCGCCACGGACACCGCCCAATGGGCCTCCTTCGACTTCACTGGAGGAATACATCTCTCGGGGCACCCAAGTTGAAGTCTGGCAGCACGGTCTTCGAGGACGTTAACCGAGAAGGACTTGCACAATTCGCAGGCCTGCGGATCGTGATCAAGCCCAAGGCAGTAGACGCACGTGGAGTGCAAATCGGTCCGAGACATCTTCTGCCCACAAGGGCACCGCCGAAATCCGGGAGTCAATTTGTCCATCGTAGCCGCAAAGGAAGAAAAAGACTGAAGTCTAGTAAATTTAAATACGAGTTTCGGTTTAACCGACAAGTTTGGATCCAGGCCTAAAACACAGAGCGCAAAAGGAGGGAACCTGAACTTCCAAGCGGTAAGGAAGATCTGGCGTCATGGGGTGGAGCCGAGAGTTTTATCACCCGGGTGGGTAGGAGGAGCCAGCTTGAAGACCTTCTGGCAAGATTTAAAGCGGCAAGGAACCTGCCAGTAAGTGTGGATTGAACAACATATCCATGTCCCTAGAATATGAATTTCTGGTAACTGCTAATCAACTTCGGCCAGTTGCTAATCATTTTTAACTTTGATTAGCAAAGGCCGCTAATCAAGTCTCTGACACTAATTTATGCCTCAGAGTGCGCATATGGAGCTTGGCCAGTGGAACGATGGGTATGGCTGCCGCTATCAGACCCAACAGTTTCAGGTACACCCTGGCTGGGATGTAATGGCTCTGGGCCACCTCCTGAGCCTGAGCAAGATGGCTTCCCACCCTGTCCCGAGGCAGAAAGGCCTTCCCCTGCACCGAATCTCGAACCACCCCTATGTATTGCTGTCTTTGGGAGGGCACAATGACTGACTTGGGCTGACTGACAATAATGCCCAAGGAGAGAAACAACTGGAGAGTTCTCGCTAAGGTCTCCAGAGGCAATTCTCTGGATGGGGGCCTTTAGAAGCCAATCATCCAGGTATGGGAAAATGTACATTCCCTCCATTATGAGTGCCGCAGTCACTGCTGCAAAGCACTTGGTAAAGACCAGCGGCGCAGAGGACAAGCCAAAAGGCAGCACCTTGAACTGGTAATGCTCATCCACTTAAATGAGTAAATTTTACAAGTTGACTCTTTGTGGTACACATCTAGTTCATGGAGAACACCTTCCAAAAGGCCCAAAGCATGGAACTCTAGCCATTCAGGTACCTAACTGACAGGAGCAGGGATAGGAGGTCCAAGTGCCCGACCATTCCCACTTGCCTTGATAGCAGCTCTGGCACAGTGGAAGCAACCATAGGGACCTGCTGTTAAAGCTAAGAAGATAACGGAACCAGACCTGCCAGGGCCAGTCTTGGGCTATCAGGATCAGGTTCAACTTGTTCCTGTGTGCTTTGAGCTTCACCTTGTAAATTAAGGGAAAGGGAGGAAAGGTGTACAGAAGGCATGAAGTAAGGGCCAGCAGAAGGCATCCCTCCCACAATCAGTGTTTCCATCTGAGGGAGGTGGGCACAGAAGAGCTTACCTTTTCTGTTCTTCCAGAACGCACAAGATCTAGCAGAGATGTGCCCCACTGGTCTGTCTCTCCACGTTCTGGTGTAAGGACTACTTTGTGTGATGTCGCACTCACTCTGCCAAGAACATCTGCTAAATGACACTCCTCCTCGGACACATGCAGAGGAGGACAGTGGCACAGGAGGACAGTTAGTTGGCAGATGTTTTCAGCAGGGTGAGTGAGGCATCACAAAAGTGATCCCTACACCAGGAGAGATGCACCTGCAGCTGCGTACCAGGGACCAGGTGTGGAGCCACTCCTGACACAGAGAAACAGAGTGTGTTCTGCCTTGCTATTTCAAATAGAACAGGGTGGCCATATTGTTTGTGACTTGCACCATCTGATCCCAGATCAATGGAGCAAACTTAGTTAGTGCCAGATGCACTGGCTAGAGCTCCAGCAGGTTGATGTGTTGGTGGGTCTTGTTCAGTGACCAAACTCATGGACTCTGTGGTCTGCCAAGTAAGACCCACATCCCACCAGAGACGCATCCATCGTCAATGCGAGAGGTGAATTGGGTAGACAAAAGGAATGTCCTTTGCAAGGTTCTAGAGGCATAGCCAACACTTAATGGTGTCTCACATCGGCTAGTCCAGATGGCCATGGTGCTGATACTAGTGGTGCCCCAGCTCTCAATGGAGGGGGTACATACACCAGTAGGCCTAACAAACCATGCTAATCAAGACCACCATGAGTCCAACAGCTGGAGAAATTCCCAGGCAGGGCAAAACTACTCAACCCAAAATGACTGGGCATAGTAGGTAAGATTCTCTGCTCTATCTGCTGGTAAGCTACAGTAACCCTTGTCTGAAGAGAGTAAGAGTCAAATTCTTCTCTAATGAATAGGATTACCTATCTGGGAACCAGTTCAGACTTCACTGGATTGACCAGGGGGCCTAAATCCCATAAAGTCTGGTGAGTCAGATCTCTGAGCTGCTCCATGGCCTCCCTGGAGCTGCTTGTGATGAGGCAGTCATCCAGGTATGGGTAGACATTAGTGTCTCTGCATCTGAGGAAGACCACCATGATGTAGAGGCAACTGAACATTCTGGGCAATGATGACAGGCTGAACTGCAACACCTTGAACTGGTACAGCACCCCTCACACACAGAAACGGAGAGAACATCTATGGGATGGATGGGGATGTGAAAGAATGCGTTCTGGAAGTTCAGGGAACAAAACCAAGCAACTGGCTCCCTAAGCAGTATGTTCTGGTTGAGGGTGACCATGTAATACTTTTGCCCAGGAAAGAACCTGTTCAGTACATGCTTGTCAAGAATGGGACAGGACAGCCCCATCCATTTCGGTACAAAAAGTAGAGACACAAAACCCTGCAAGGCCAGGACATCCAGGACAACACGGATAGCACTGTGCTCTGAGATCTGAGCATTATCACTCTGCAGTGCGGTCACAGTGTCTTCGAGCTCCATGACCTCCCCTTGCAGCATGGGGTCTAAAAGAAGGGGGGAGTCTGGAAATTTGGAAACAGACCCGATCCAACCTAAGCCTGTTGGGATGATGCCACTGAATTGAGAGTGACACTGGACTTCTCAGTATGGATGAGATGATCCTCCCCCCCCGGGTTTAAAAGGTCAGTTCCCAAGAAGGGCAAATCTATCAGTTCATGCCATATCTTTGGAGTAAAGGTCACGAGACAAACCCAGGCCCTCCTGCACATGGATATCGCTGTTGCCACTTCACAGACGCATGAACTGTCCAAGTCCAAAGCTGTCTGCAGCTGATGTTTGGACAGTGAATACCCCAGGTGCCAAAGCTCCTGGGCCCTGGTCTGTCTATCTGCTGGGAACTGACAGATCATATTGGCAAGCTTAACACAGAGCTGGTGGCCAAAATGGGCCATCAGACACACATAGCTGGTGTGACAGATCTCAAAGAGGCAACCATGTAAACCTTACATAAAAGGAAGACCTGCATCTTGGACTCCTTGTCTGCATCTCCCTGCACCTTCAGTTGCAAAAGGCTGAATCTGTCATGAACCCCTCTGTGGGGGGGGGGGGTCAGAGATCCCGGAGAGCAAGGATCGCATACTCGCCGTCCACACAGTGTGAAGGGGCCTGGCAGGAAGCTGGCTGTGGAAAGATACTAATCTCTGGGCCTAGGATGGCATAAGTGACTGGAAACACCACCCTGGGTATGGCATCCTGTTTCACGGTGTGCATCAAGTGGTAGGTCTCCTGTTTCTGGACTTCTTCTAAAAGGACAATCAGGGAAGTAGACACATACCGTAGAAAAGCCCCAAAGAAGGCTGAGCCGCCAGAGGCGGACCGGTTGCCAGACAGCTCACCCTCAACCTGACACTGGGAGAAGGCCGTGAATGAGTCCTCTGAGTTAGTCACAGTCATGCCCAAACAAGGGTTAAGGGCAGAAAACTGGGATTGTGGACTCCCTGCTTTGCTGATATGACCACCACTGACAATATTCCGGGCGACCTGATCTCAGGGCAAGAGGCCTTGGAAGGAGCCCCCTTCCTGTGGAGGGGTAGCTCCATGAAGATTGGCTGTAGAGTGGGGAACCACCAAAGGCAGAACCACTGGCTGCATCTGCACAGGCAACCATGAAAAAGTTAAGGTGACCAGAAATATTATCAGACCCGCTCCAGCCCATTAGGCCAATTGGTGTCACAAGAAATCCTTACAGCATTGACGACTGATGCAGTCAATGTCCTTCTGAGGAACAGGATGAGCTAGAAGAATGTCTATTGCAGTGGCATTGACCAGAACAAGACTAAGATCAAGCCCTAGACTAGAACCTTGATCTCGACCTTGGCTATTGATCCTTGTGTGACCAGGAGTCCAATGGTGGTATGGCAGTATACACCACCTACTGATGCACCTTTGCCACTACTGATGGCACAGCTGGCACAACCGGAGGAAGAGACAACCAATGAAGGTCACACTGGGGTAGGGTTGACTGGAGGCATGGTCTGGCCTGTCTTCTCAATGGGAGATGGCCCCTGCAGCACCAGGGTCTAGCAGAGTAACGAGACCTCATCCTCTTCCAACTCTTAGTGCAGCTGATCAAAAAAATCACCATGGTTGAAGCCAACTGCTCCATCGGGGCACCACTTAAGTGTCAATCGACCTCTCTTATTAGTACCAGCTCAACTTGGGTCAACTGGTTTGGGGAACTTAAGGATAGAAAGGAGCAGGAACTTTTTCATGATCAACAGCGATGGTGCTTCTTGTGATGCTTCTTCTAATAAGGTAGGCTTTTTCTGAATGTCTGTATTGAAAGAAAAAATCCCCAAACTCCGAGCTATCCTGAAACAGGGTAGCTCCATGACTGACCCCATCGAGACAAAGGCAAAGACCACCTCTTCTTCCATGGCCCGATGCTGGGCAGTTGAACCAGCAGCCACAGAAGCCTACCTTTGAATGAACCCTGTGATCATTGATGGATGAAAGAGGCATCCCCTGACAACACAGTTTCCCACGTGGTCAGGACCTAGGCAGCAGACCATGTGTCATGGCCACCTGTGACAGACATTATCTGCCTGAAATGAACACATCGTTAACACCCCAGAACTGGGGTCTAGTTAGTCAGAAACTGTATTATACTACATATTAGAGGCCAGCCCAATGACCTAATGCTGAGCATTTCTGCCCACCTTGCAAGTGGTCTGAAGTTGTGTCCTGAGATCAGAATCTCAGTAGGGGCCAGCATGCAGTCTTGGCATAGTCCACATGGATGCACCGTACCTTTGGGATGGCTTACCATAGTCCACATATATACGCTGTATGTTAGGGGAAGGCTTAACTTAGTCCACATGGATGTGCAGTACATTTGTGAGGCTTGTAGTCCACATGGATGTGCAGTACATCTGTAAGGCTTGACGCAGTACTAGTAGATATGCAGTACTTTGGGAAGGCCTGACACGTCTACATAGACATGCGGCAGCTTTGGGGAGGCTTGCTGTAGTCTCCATGGTCAACTTTTCTTTTTTTTAAACTTACAGCGGCTGCTTGATGTCCTTTGTACATGCATCATGACCATATGGTGTCCACTGGCACATATGCCACAGTTCTCTTCCTTGTTATTTATTACTAAGTAAATCTCAATGAGTACATGATGTTTATCCCTTAGAGTTTATCTGCCTCTGTAGCTTACTCCCTACTTCAAGTCATAAAGCTCTGTTGTGACATCACAATCTGTTGCCATGGGAGCAAATGTGATGTTCACAAGCAGGGCATTATGGACTCGGGTAGGAAGAAAGCAACAGGAATTGATGAACTCTTCAGGAGCAAAGACCCTGTTTTCATGCAAATTACCTCAGTAATAAATAATGGGGAGGAAGAATACAAAACTAATGTGAAATACAAGTTGCCCTGTATCTAAATATTATGTTTTGTTAAAGTTCTCCTAAAGGCATCAGCTGCTCTTTGAGAATCCCCATAATATTTGTACTGTTTGGTGTCTGTGACTGGTGTCCGCACAAAAAGTCACTGTGCAGCATATCTGTTTTGCCCCCCTTCCCTCTCCCATTCCTGGCAGTCATATCTTTGCTTTCCACCATCTTCACACTGCTCCCCTGAATCAGCGTGATTGACCTTTGCTCCCTTCTCCAGGTCGTGTCCTCTTCTCACGGATGTACGAACATCACCACTGGGATCTGCTTTGGAGTTCTGATGTACTATGGGATTCCCATAGTACCATCACTGTGGGCAGCTCCAGTTTGCAGCATAAAAGCAGCTGTTTCTACTGCAGGAGCCCCTTTTCTAATCGTGGAGCTCTTTGTGATCCACTTCGTGTCCTCCTCTTTGTACCCTCAATATGTGCACTGCAGGGACCAGTGAGTTAGCAAACGCCACAGAGAACAATAATTTTTTGCAATATTACAGCTGCCTGGGTGAAAAACAAAATCCAAATTCAGCCAATGATCTCCTAAGAAGAACTTCGTCCTATAAGAAAATTTGTAATGGATTTTACAAGAGAACACTCAGCGCACTTGGTGTCTCCTGTGTGCTCATCGCAAATCAACGTATGCCATTTCATGACATGACATGCCGTTTATAGATTACGGGCTCATTAAATTTGTCAGGATACAGAATGATACTTAGTATTTGGCATGAAGGCTGTAAATTTGGGGGGCCACAACGTTAAGGATTCTGTGCAGTAAAATTTAGACTACCTTACTTTACGGAAGAAATGTCAATTATATTTACTGCTGAAAGTTTATTTTATCCCTATAAATGTATACCACTTTTTTTTTTTTTTTTTTTAAAGGTTTGCCATGCCATTTTATCAATATTATTGTTACTGTGTTTGGAAGACTAGGGCCCCTAAACCACCCCCCAGAGAAATTATTTTCAGAGATTTTTCAAAATGGATAAGAGAGCCCTAATGTTTGAGCTACGAAACAAGGACTGGGCACCTCTATATAATACTTGTATTACGGAACGTGCTGCTCAACATCTCCTTACCATGCTTTTGAACCCTCAAGACAAATATATCCCAGTAAAAAGGCACCGTATCAGGGGATCTGCTACCCACTGGTTAAATTCCTCACTCCTGTCCTCTCTCAAAAAGAAGGATAAAGCCTAGAACAAAGCTAAGCTAACCCAGTCCCCATCGGATTGGGCAGAGTACAGAAGACTCCGAAACCTATGTAAGGTTTCCATCAGATCTGCTAAGGGCAATTACTACTGTCAGCTCCTTAGTACCTCTGTCAGTGACTCTCGTGGTTTTTAGGAGTCATGTTAACACCATCATGGGGACAAACAAGTGCAATACCATCTCTGATATGGTCATGGATGGTTGTAATTGCAATAACTTGCTCACCATCGCTGAGGTTCTTACCTCCAGATTCACTGACCTCTCCTCCTATACTGTACCTCCTGGGCCTTTACCTATCACTCTGCAGGATAACACTAAACCTTCCAACCCATCTTTCACCCTTCGCCCAGTCTCAGACTGAAATCTTACACTTAAGTCCATCTCTCCTGCTGGATCGGCAGGGGCAGATGGACTCTTACCAAAATTCCTAAGAACCATTGCACTGTCTATAGGCTCTCCAGTGACTTGACTTTTCAACCTGTCTCTTCTTACAGGACATGTCCCTTCCCTCTGGAAGTTGCTTGAGTTGTACCGGTCCACAAAAAGGAGGACACCACTAACCTGGATAACTACCTCCATATTGCCGTCCTCTCTGAAATACTGGAGAAAATTGTTGCTACCCAGGTCTATGCTTACCTCTACTTCAAACTCCTCACCCCGACCAACATGGTTTCCGATGTGGGCAGAGTACATCCACTGCTCTCATACAGTTTACAAATGATGTCAGACTCGCTATGGACAAAGGCTCTCTGACTGGGGCTACTTTTGTTGATCTTACAAAAGCATTTGATTTAGTTGATCATCCGCTACTCCTATCAAAGTTGTCATCCCTAGGCTTCTCTACCTCCATCATCGCCTGGTTCCAAAATTATCTTTCGAAGTGTCAACAATTTGTACAGATCAGAGATGCTAAGTCCCCTCTTACTACTACTTGGATCGGAGTGCCCTAGGGTTCGATTCTTGGTCCTCTCCTGTTTACGGTCTTCATAAACGACATCCCACCGCTCACTGGTGCTTGCTCAGGTCTGCTATATGCCGATGATCTTGTTCTTTACTCATCCTCCTCAAACCTCTCAGATATCAACCTGAATCTCAATAGTAACTTCAGTACCTTTCAGAGATGGCTATTGAAAAACAAGCTTGTCTTAAATAAAAAAAAAAACAGTGACTATGCTCTTCGGTTCAGGTTCAAAAATTCGGTCCTGCACCCAGCCATTAAGTATCAGAGTGTTTGATGGCTCTCCCCTTAACACAGTTACCTCGTTCAAATACCTAGGAGTAACTCTTGATCCCACCTTGGATTTTGACCTGCACCTAGCCTCAGTCATTAAATCCATCAATATTCAACTTGGGCTGGCATATAAGGTGAAACATAGCTTAACATCCACAGCAAGGATGGCCACTGCACAGGGAATCCTGAGACCCAAATTGGCATATGGGTTAACAGCCTTTCAGGCAACTACTGGAGGGCTCCTCCGAAAGTGGGACATCTGCTACAACAGCATTTGCCGTTTTGCTCCGTCTTTACCCAGACTTACTCACTGATGCGCACTATACTCCAGTCTGGGATGAATTACCCCCTCAGCCTTCCGTCAGTTTACTTCCTACTGTTTTATAAAGAATATAATCTCCTCCCAGATACCTGACAAATTAGCTCTACTGATCAAACCTGTGACCTCTTCCTACCCACTGACATCAGCTGACAAATCCCTTCTTGTCAAACCAAGATGTAAAACCAAAATGGAGGAGAATGCTTTCTCTAGCTGGACCCCTAAACTATGGAACTCCCTTCCACCGAGTCTTAGAATCTCCCCTTTCTCAAGTAGCTTCAAACAGGAGCTTCATATGGCTCTTCTAAGCTCTGAATCCTGCTCCTGTTCTCTATCCACCGACTCCTGTACTGGTTTCCTCCTAGCTGCCTACCGGCTCCAACCTCTACTACTCTCAAACCTGCCTGAAAATCTTGCTATTTCCTCTCTTCTAGCACATATTCACTACTTAAATGACTTATGACTGTTAGTTATTTGCACTTTTATTCCTGTTTTGTTACTACATATAGATTCCTGCAAATGTACCGTCATTGCAGAAAAATTTGTATAAGTGTACTATGTCTGACTTCTGCTTGTTCCCATTATGTTTTCTTGTATCTACTATTGTTTACTTTGTTGTAATCTCCCAGGTCGTACCTGAAAATAGGCCACTATGCTGTCTAGTGTACCTACCCGGTTAACAAAAACTAAAATAAAAAAAAATACCTGTTTGTTCTGCCATCATAAATTTGTTTTTTTTATCCCTACATGTGATAAGCTTCAAAACAATATAAAATAAGTGGGCAGACACCTTTTACTGAACTACCACCGGCTATGGAACAGTTTGACTACACTGATACCTCCTTTTCATAAACATACCCATATGCAGTATCATTGGGGAGGCTTGCTGTAGTCCACATGGATACACAGGTATGGCAGAGCACAGTCCACATGGATATGCAGTACATTCGGGGAGGACTGATGCAGTCCACATGGATACAGAGTACCTTTGGGGAGGCTTGTTGTAGCACATGAATGTGCAGTAGCTTTGAGGAGGCTTGGCATAATCTATAGAGACACACTGTACCTTTGGGAAGGTTTGGTGTAATCTACATGAATATTCAGTACCTTTTGGGAGGGTTGGGGTAATCCACATGTATACTGTGTACCTTTGGGGAGGCTCAAAGTAGGTCATATGCATATGCAGTACCTTAGGGGAGGCTCAGCGTAGGTCACATGCATATGCAGTACCTTTGGGGAGGCCTGGCATCGACCAGATGGATATTTATTTATTTATTGAAATGTTTCACCAGGAAGGCACAATGAGCAACAAGTCGCTCGCCTCCTGGTGCGGCCTGAGGGTGGTAAGGGGTACAATAGGAGTGAGACATTAAACATACAAGTTACAAGATCAACATTACAGGGTTTTAAATAACTGATTAGCAGTTTTTTTTCTTGGGACGATACTAACTGTACAGAAAGTATTTATATAGATTTTCTGGAAGTGCTGTGTTTGTTAAACACAGTGAGGCAAGAGCCATGCATTTTCACAAAGTTTTAGCACTATTATGAGCAAAACGCTAATCAATTTTTAGAGTTAAATAAAACCCTGCATTAACATACAGTTGTTAGGCAGGTGTTACAAGCATTGTTACAACAGTGTTGTGCATAATAGGTAGAAAGAGTGGACAATAATAAGTGCCAGGTTAATAAGTAAACAAGTGCTTACGTGAAGGAAAACAAGAGGAAATGGTGAGGTGGGAGAGGGGGAAGAGTCATGCCCATGGAGACCTCAGGATGTGAGGAACCCTGCAAGGGGACTGGGGGGACCAGAGAGAAGGGGATAGGCAGTATCACAAAGAGACCCCTTCAGGATGTGGGGAAACCTGCATGTGGGCTATGGGGCTAGACAGAAAGGGGGATAAGACTGTAGGGATTTAAAGAGGGAGGAGAAAGAGAAGGATATGCAGTATCTATGGGAAGGGTTGGGGTATTGCACGTGGATATGCAGCATCTATGGGGAGGGTTGGGGTATTGCACATGGATAGCAGTACCTTTAGGGATGGCTGAGGTAATCCACATGCATACACAGTACCTTTGGGGGGGGTTACACTTAGGTCACATGGATACGCAGCACCTTTGGGGAGGGTTGGGGTAAATCCACATGGATTCACAGTACCTTTGGAGAGGCTCGGCCTAGGTCACATGGATACGCAATGCCTTTGGGGAGGCTTGGCATTGACATTATGGATATGCAGTACCTTTGAGAAGGCTTTGCATAGTCTACATGGATGCACAGTACCTTTAGGGAGTCTTGGCATGGTCCACATAGATGGGCAGTACACTTCTTTGAAAGGCTAGTGTAGTCCACATGTATACCCAGTACCATTGGGGAGTGTTGGTGACCTCTACTGCCACACAGCTATTTCCAGATGGATCAGGGGGACAAGGAGCCATGGCGTAGATCCTACTTTAAATATCAACAGAAATACAAACTGTACTTTGTTGTATTTATAAAAAAAATAAAGTATTTTTATTTTTAAAAAATTGGGGTGTGACACTAAGTTGTGTTTTGTCACTGCGGTCTCTGCCTCAAGTTCACAGAGCTTGCAACATTCTGTAATTAACAGAATAATTTATTAGTTTTTGTTTACAAGGTAAGGTACACTAAACAAGTCAATGCCTATTTTCAAATACAACCCAGGAGAACACATTAGGCAATAAAAAAGCACAAGAAGAATATATGATAAAGTTAGCAGCCATTGTAGAACAAGAATGGACTAAAATGCAAAAGCATACAATCAAGTTACATCAATGGATATAAAACCATCAACAGTAGTGAATATACAAAAGCACATAGGAGGAGGAGGAGGAGGAGGAAGAACAGATACATAATTTAGCCCAAACCAGATACTGATACAAGAAGCAGGAAAACCAGGTGGCTAATCTACGCAGTGCCTGGCTGACAAATTCAACAAATGCCTATGCAGGGCAGCTTTACATAGCCCATGTGAGGGGAGACTGCACATTTTAAGGGGAAGGGAATATTATCTTCACTATTTATTCACACTTATGGGTCTAGGGCTGGAGGCACTAGAACCCCGCAGAAACAAAGTCTTTTGCAGCCTAGGGGACCGACATCAGTTGCGGTGCCACCCATAAGGCAGTGCAGTGACATCACACTCATGGGTTGGCCAGTACCAATGCCGGTCCCTTTCCTTCCTTAGTTCTGTTAGCCAGGAGAGAAAGTAGTGGGACAGAAGAGACGGAAAGAGGGGACTATAGACTCCTAACCTAATGGGATAGGAAAAGCATACAGGCCCAGATATTCAAAAGGGTTGCTCATGCGCAAGTCCTACATTGCGCCACTCTGCGATATTCAGCAGGAGGCAGTTGCGCCACTGAAAACAGGCTGAGCAACAGCGCAATGCAAATGAATGCATGCTCAACATGAGGGGGAGGAACCATGCATAAACTGCACAACCCGATATTCAGTCGGGCTGTACAGAGTTGTGCAGGCGCAACCCCCAACCTGCGCCTGCACAACTTTGAGCCAAAAAAAAAGGATCAAGTTGAGGGCCACCCACAGGTGAGCTGCTGTATTGCAGGGCGCAACACAGCAGCTGCCACCCCTAGCTGGCCCCACTCGTCCCTGTGCCCCACCAGCCCGATCGCGGGCATAAAGTAACTATGCCCCCCACACATCTCCCACAGCCCGATCATCATTCACAAATCTGGACTGTCATATGCGGTATGGGCTGCAGCCCATTGGCTGTAACTCTGCACCAATGGGCGTGCAGCCCTGAACAGTCGTGAGCGGCGGTGGTGGGATGCTGCGCCCGCCGGCTGCGGGGGGCGCGGGTGGAGGGGCCTCGTGGGTGGGTGGGGGACACTAGACACCAGGGAGATGTTTGGGGGTTGTAACTTGACATTCTGCCGCGATCGGGCTTTACGGTCCACTGGACCACCAGGGAGATATTCGGGTTGGGGGGTTTATATTCTGCTTACGATCGGGCGCAGAGTTGATACCGTTCTGCCCAGCGATCGGGCTTCGGGAGATATGTGGGTGGGGGCATGTTACTGTATGCCCGCGATCGGGCTGTGGGAGATGTGTGGGCGGGGCATGTTACTGTATGCCCGCGATCGGGCTTCGGGATCTGTGTGTGTGGGGGAATGTAGACACAGAGATACTGCCCGCGATCGGGCTGCAGGGTGCGTCGGTCCCCGATGGCTGCTGCCTGGCAGGGCGGCCAGGCGCAAGTCCTCGGGGATCGGCGCACCTACATGCTAATGGCATGCAAATGGGGCCATAAATAGATGCAAATGGCCCCCCCCGCGCCTTGCATAAATTATGGCCCCATTTGCATGTCACCTTTTGAATATCGGAAATTTGCGCATGGCGTAATGGTACTTGCGCCACCGCAAGTTTAATGCTCAACTCTGGCAACTTGTGGTGGGCCAAGTTCCACTGCGCCATCTTGAAAGTGCTGTGGCTGGGGTGATATTCAAGGAGTTGCTCAATAGCGCAACTCCTTTGAATATCACCCCGGCTACACCCCTGCGCAACTATTTTGAGCAGCGCAGGGGCTTGCGCCTCAGAATGGCGCAGTTTGAATATCTGGGCCACAGAGTATAAAAATCATAAAAACAATAAAACCAGACTACAAACTTGGAGAACCAAGCAATGGGTCTCTGTGGCAGACGGGTGGGGGTAGAAGAGCCAGATCCTACTAGCCACCTGCACAGGAAGGTGCAGAAAGGCAGCAGCCCCGTTATGGAGCTCAGGCTAATCTCAGAGAGACTTGAGGGAATCTCCATTAGGTTAAGAAAGTAAAGTCAACAGAAGAACCTTGTACTTACGAGTACAAGGGCCAAGGTAGAATAGATAGAAAGGAAAGAAAGCAAGATACAGCATACAGGTATCCTCTTGCTACTCCAGATGTGAAGGCCAAAGAAAAGGACCAATATAAAGGTATCAGATAATCTGTGACCCAATAGGAACAAAAAAGTAGAGCTTGTAAAAGTGAAACATAGAAAGCAGCCCTGGGTGAGAATACAACTCTCAGAAGGAGATAGGGAACAAAGGGAGTTGGAGAAACAGAGGGAATGAAAAATTCCATTAAACATTTTACATATTATAGGGGTGCAGTAGCGCTCCAATAGTTAGGGTTGAGTAGGCCGGCTAATGTTAAACCCCAATTTTTGCACCTTCATAGCTTTGGTGGTGTTTGACAAAACAGCCCAAAATTTGGCACATGCAGTCAGGCTGCCAAAGTCTCAAGATATGAAAAGTTTCACGACAGCAACGTATTTGGTTTATGAGAAATGGAGTACCAAAAAAAAAAAAAAAAACGTTTAATTTCCCTATGCTGAACATTGGGTATGTTTTGCTCTCACCTACAGCCTAGATGGTGTGGAATTGTTTTAATGAAATTTTAGGGTTGAAGGCACCAATTCCAAGCCTGTGCCTTTGGAAGGTTCTGTGAAAAATATTATATGGTTCCAGAGTTACAACAATTTTAGAGTTAACGTCCTGACGCGAATGATAAACCAAAAAAGATTGCGACTGCTTATTTTCATGATTTACCTCTAGTGCTAAATAAAAATACAGATTGTGTCAGCCATAATTTTATTTTTAATTTTAAACTCACAAACACTGAAAATGGTTAAAAATAATCTCAATAAGGGACCCCCCCCCAAAAAAAAAAACACCTGAACCTAGCTAGACAGGTCCTTTTTTTAATTAACGTGCTAGAAATACCTTTTCTGGGCACCCCAAAATCCAGGGTGCCGAGCTTAGTGAGAGGAGATACTGACCTGTGTTCTCTGTATGAGAACAGTGGGACTTTCTTCAGTTCTGCAGCCACAGCTGGAATTCGTGCTGTGGGCTGCATTGAGAACAGTGAACTGCCAATCCCCTGCAACCAAAGTGCTATTACAAAGAGACTATACAAGTGTCTCCATTCTTTCTTATCTATCCGTCCATCTATCTATGTCTGTCTAGTGGGCCAGGGTACCCACTACCGGTGCCGCTTCTCTTTCCCCACCCTTCCAGGTCACCCACCCACCCTTCCCAAGGTTTTCTAAATTGATGTGGACTGGGGTGCCTACCCCCAGTACCACTTGTCTCGACCCCCCCCCATCGCTCACCCCAGTCCCATTTTTTAACTGGCAGTACCAAGGTGCCAACCCCAGTGTAAACGAATAGCCACCCGACACTAGGGTGCCCAGTCCCCAGTGTCAGAATGTTGGTGTCCCCTGCAAATAAGAAAATCATCCCTCATTTTTTTTTTTTTTTGCAGGAAAAAAGCAAGGTCTCTCACGATCTAAGCCCCCTACACCAACCTCTCACTCAGCAACCATGACCCCGCACTGCCCTTCCCCCCCACACACCTTCCCTTACTTGAACATGTCCCAGGGTGAAGAGCCACTAGCTGATTAAAGACCAGTCATGCTGCTGGAACTGCCGACTGCAATATGAGAAACTAAGCTATATGCGGTTCAATGTATTTCAATGGGGTTGTGAACTTTAATACATAACTTCATCATTTTTGCATATTTTGACCTCAAATTTTCAACATGGCCTATTTTGGGGACCCCCCCATGACCAATTGTGGTGGAATTATGCAATTCAGGCCCAAAAGGTGATTCTGAAGTCGCTTTGCAAAACCACTTTTAGGCAGGATTTGAACATTTTCATCACCCTTGTTAATGAGGTGGGGTCATAATAAGACTATGTTGAAAATGTGGGGTCAACATATGTAAACATGGCAACGTTATGAGCATACATTGACATTTTTCTATGCTCACTTGTCAATTTGGTAATTTTAAACATTTTGACCTCTAATTTTCAACATGCCAATTTTTCACACCACTTAAACACAAGAGCTGTCATTTTTCAAATCCTGGCTAAAATTCGTTTGCACACCTCTGGTGCGGAATGACGTTTCAGTGTCGCAGAATGACACTTCAGTGGGGATTTGAAGATTTGCACCTACTGGCTTCATGAGGTAGGGAGATAAGAAGGCTATGCTAAAAATTGGTGAACAAATATGATAAAATACTCAGGATATGAATGAACAGTGCAGTATTTCAACGTTAAATCATAACTTCACTAATTTTCAATATTTTGACTCTATTCTTTCAACATAGCCATTTTTCCACACTACCTCATAAATACAGCATGTATAATTTTTTAAATCCTGGATGAGACATGTTTTTGCACTTCTGGTGCACAATGACATTTAGGCCAACATACTATAAAATGGTAAATGTCATGTTTATAAGGTAAAGCATAAAATGAGTATCTTGAAAATTCAGGGTCAAAACGAAAAAAAAAAAAAATATATGTGTGTGTGTGTGTGCAGTGCCAATCTTGACCCCAGCAGGTGTACTTTGTGATCTCGTGCCTATGAACTGAGTTTGGGGTTGAGCTCAGTGACTCAGCTGGATGGGGTGAGGGTGGGGAGATGGTGCTGTTATGAGACCCCCACAGCCAGTGAATGAAATTTACTGGGTTGTCCGCACAGGTCCGGTACCATATAGTGAAGACAACTGACCTGTTGGCATAGGGCCGTGTACCTCTCCAATCACGGGTGGCAGAGGGCCCTGTGCATTGGCTGATAGATGTACTCTTTGCCTCGTGCATCCCTATCTGCGGCCACAAGGAAGCGCAGGGTCCATAGGGCCCTGTGCTTCTGCAGCCCACCAGACAGCCCCATGAATTGTTCACCTCTGTCGCTGCAAGGAACTGCACTTCCGTAGGTGGATGGAGTCTTCCCTTGGTTCAAGGCATCTGCATCTGTTCACTATCTCAAAAAGAAAGGAAATTCTTTGCAAAAACCTTATTTAATGCACCAGTTAGGTAACTTAATGCTACAAAAATAGGGAAATGTGGTGTTAGGGTTTCCAACCCTAACTTGCCACCCCCCAAACAGTTAGGGTTTTGGGTCTCCAGAGTCTTAGAAAATCAGTGGTGCGGCCTTCCATGGGGTTCTCAACCCTAATGCCCACCCCATTCCATGAGCAAACTATGTCACACAATGCTTTCCTTTCTTCACACATGGCCACAAAGGGCTCTGCGTGAAGAAAGGTACAACAAATTGTGTTGGCAACATGTGGCAAGACATCTACCTTTGAAGAGAGTGTAGTTGTAACTTGTGCTTCAGACTAGAGGCTATGGGCTGGAGTGTAGTGCCAAGCATTAGCATTGAGAACCCCAAGGATGACCCCCACAGCTGATTCACCAAGACTCCGGAGACCCAAAAGCCTCATGTATTTCTCCTTTTGCTGCTTGAGGGTTTCCCTACTTTTATGGCGTTAGGTTATCCTAACTGGTGCATTAACAAAGTTTTTTGCAAAGAAGCTATATAAGGAGTGCCTTCACCCTCCTTTAAAAAACAACCAAAAAAAAAAAAAAACACAGAGGAAGAAAAAGGGGAGGGAAGGGAACCCCCCCTTCCCATAACAGCAGAGATGTCATGAGGTAAAGCTTTGAGGGAGCAGCTAGATGATAAGAGCTCTGAGATGAAAACACAGGGTAAGCTGTCCAGAGGCCCTGGCTTTTAGCTGAACAGGGAATGGTGGGTGGGCATGAGAATAAATGGTGAAGATATTTTGGAAGATCGACAATTATGGTGAGTACATAATTTTTATATCTTCCAAGAATCAATCTTTTCCATTTATTCACACTTATGGGTCAGAATACCAAGCTTTCCCCAGAAAAGGGAGGAGCTGACATACCCTGAGGGAAACCGGTCTTCCCTCAGCCTGTTATAGAGGATGACCATAAGAGGGAAGGGACTCCTTAAGGGTCCAGCGGGACATGAGACTGGTGAGGGACAGGCGGAGGCTTCTGTGGCCTGGAAGCAGGAAGGCACCCTGACAACTCATGCCTAACCCTGTAAAGAAAAAATGAGTTCCCTAGAAATGAGAGTTGAGCACCCTATGACAGGAGATCCAGAATACAGCCAACCATCCAATGAAGCACTCCTAGACAAAAAAGTCAAGAACTTTACAATCCAGGTGAAGGTAATGGACAGTAAGATCATGAATCTCACTACCGATACTCAAACTGCAACTGCTTTTGCGGATAGAGCCCTCACAGTGTTGATGGCCTTGGTAAAAGAAAAGTAATACCCTTATTAGGCAGAGTACCCATGGGTGTATACCCTGTTGAGAAAGCAGCTTGAAAATTTTGATAATACAGACAGGGCTACCTTTCTCCACTTGCAGGAGTCCCAGAGGGGGTCAAGGAAGATTCTTCTTGACACTTCATTCGACAATGGCTATAGGACAATCTACAGACAATGGGTTTACCATCATAAGAGCTTTCAGGATCACCCATTGAGGAGGACAATATAGTTAGCCAACAGATGAGCCATTACCGCATACAATTCTGATGGCACTGGAGTCCACTCAGGAGCAGGACTCAACTCTGCAAAAGACAAAGTAAATGGAACATATTTTTCCAGACTTGAACTATGAGACAAGACAACGGCAGAAACATTTTGACAGGGTCAGGTCAGCACTAGACTGAGACAACTAGGGATTCATCACTTGCTGTTAATGCCAGCCAGCCTCAGAATTATGAATGGGGACAGAACTTACCAATTCTCACATGCCAAAGAAGCAAACAAGCTCCTAGAAAAGATCGAGCAATTCATCACTCAGGGCACCCAGTCAGACTGTGATAATGAGGAAATTTGACTGAGGTACCGCTAAGTTACAATAAAATACACACAGGGGAGCAAGAATACAGTAATTTTAGTGACTAAGCAGTTTCAGCAACCCACTTACTATGCATCTTGGGTTACAATTTCAGGTTTAAAAACATTTTGCTTCGTTATATAACAAAATTGCAGATATGTGGGCAATATGATGGCCCCCATGGCACAGCATAACTTATAATGGCAACTCCCTGCTTGCCCTTGCATCAGTTTGGTGTCTTTTGTGTTTACAGGTGGTGCGCAGAAGTGACATTACTTAAGAGACTCCATCCTGCTTATTTATTATTTAGTTTTTTATTTAGTTTTTGTTGACCAGGTAAGTGCAGTAGACAAATTCTTCCTATTTTGAGGCACGACCGAGGGAAAGGGATATAGATTAATGCCAACTGACCTTGAACCAGATTAAGCTGTAGGTGGTATTTTTAGTGTATGGAGGGAAATTTGGCCAGGGCACAGGGGAAATTCCCCTACTCGTTGGTAGGGGGAGCCCTTGTCAGCCTGCTGTCTAAGATGGCCAACATCCAAGATGGCGGAGCAGGAGGGCGCTCTACACCTCCTGAGCAAAATTCTCTAGCTGGAAATTTGAATCCTGACCTACCTACAGCTACACCCTTGGAGTCTATACTACTTGATATTATTTCTGACAAACCCAGAAGGCTGCAATCTGCAGGAAGCAATACTGAAGGTACCACTTTAAAAGTATCACCGGACAACTGTCAAAAGGACCTGCCTCAGGTTTCACAGTTCCCAGTTTCTGATGCTCAGAATACCTCTACAGACATGGAGTTATTTGCGAAGCCTATATTCTGCACACAAGGACTTTCTCATTGGTCTCATGCAGTCTGACTTGCAGTTTTCCTCACAGACCTTTGCATCTACTCACCCTGCAGCAGTCTCTTTAGATTTGACTCCCAGCACCTCTAGCACCACAAACACTGCATCAGGAGCTCCTCTCCCTTTGCATCTCAGAGACAGTCATCGTACCAAGGAGGAAACAGAGCGCATTTGGTCACCCGCGGCAGTGTTCCATGCTGCCGGTTGGCAGCAAACTTCAGAAGGAGCTCCCTGGACTTCCCTGAAGGCTGTTTCAGCCCAGAAAATTATTTTTGAGGCACATGATCTCCATGAATCAGAGGACATACCTATACCTTCAGGAAACGCTCTGGAGCTGGTACTTTCTTCAGACATTACAGCAAGCACATCATCAGTCTCCCGAGCAACGCATGACATCACGGACACCAACATGGGCCCCAACTCGGCTAGACACGAATCTACCTCATCCTCCTCCTCATCTTCTGAATCAGTTTATGCAATTGCAACTGAGCCACTTGGCCCACAGCCTGCAGGTGAGAGCAGTACCTCAACTTCATTCAAGCTCAGTGACCTTTTCACAAACTTGGGCGAACCAGCACAGCAAAGAAATACTGTCCGCCTGAAGTTTATGGGGGACATTGCTACCAGCCCTGACAGAAGAACTGTATTACATAGCATGCTGCGGAACTCTTTAGGGATAGGGGCAACTGAACTTTTTGCCTTCATTCACGTGCATGGAGAATCAGTGTATGACTTAAATTTTAAGAATGTATACACGCTAGAAAAGTTTTGGGAGAAATATGAGCATGTCAAACATCTGCCACTCTGTACGCCCTTTATGGTAATTCCCCTCATGAAACCAACTGTGAAAATTATTACTTTGCTGTTTCGAAGTGAGGGGGTGAGCATAGCAGACATCCAGTACTGGCTCAAGCAGCGCTGTGATATACTAGAGGCCCCTCGACTTATTTTGGACAAGGACCTAGTATGGACTGGGGGATGGAAAATAAAGGTGCAACTTAAAAATATAGACAAAAGCATATCTCATTTACCAGGGAGTTTTTATACAGGCAGGGACCGTGGTTCAGGTTTTTATTCTGGACAACCTCAAACTTGTAATAAGTGCGGTCCTTGTACCCAACTGAGCAGCACTTGTGACAAGCACAGATGCTCTCTGTGCTTATCTTATGGGCATGTGAGTCTGGGTTGCCCAAATCAACTTTACTGCAATCTGTGCGATGAGCCGGGGCACTTTTTATCACCAGTGTCCTTGGGCAGACCATAATACACTAGATTGCCCTCCCCAAAATCAGACTGCTCTCATTACAGATTCCCAGACTCAGGCCTTACATCGCAGGGAGGAGCCTGCCGCTCCAACACTGACACAAGAACTTCCTCTCCCGCAAGGGCTGGAACCTATGGAAGAACAAGGGGTCATTTCAACATCTCCTGGCACCCCCACAGCAACAGTTCCCACCTCTGAATCAGTCCCCCCAGTGCCCAGCTTACCATGCCCCCCCAAAAATATGGAACAATTTGTGGCTGTCCCTCTCTCTCTAAAGAAGGTAAAGGTAAAAGAAAGGCTGAAGCTTCTACCCCCAGGAGAACGATTATCACAAGGGATAAATTCCAGGCTTTGGCCAAGAGATGGCAATGGGGAGATACGGAAGGGGAAGACCGAGATTCGGATGCTTCTCTAGCTTCTTCCTCCTGTATGGACCTTTCGTCTGATTCCCAGTTTGATTCCCCCCCCCCCAGTAGATGGAGGTAAAATCATTTGACATTAGGCCTACCAGAATGGTACTGTACTTTCTGGAATGCACTATCACCAAGGGCTTTGCTGCTTTACCCTAAATGTATGCAGCGTTAAATCTTATAGGAAACAAATCTCAACAATACAGTACCTTTCTGACTTAGGCCATGACATCTATTTCCTACAGGATATCCATCTGAAGTCCCCTCTTGAGCTTTCCCTCATTAAAACACGATGGTACCAGGGGTTCCTCTTATTGGTCATATGAAGAGGATAGATGAGATGGCCTGGGTATTTTGTTTGGAAACTTTCATTTTCAAATTTCCCGGTTGGTAGACATAATACCAGGATGTGCCATACTTACAGATTGCACAAATCAACAACACAAGCTCAGGCTTATTAACATATGTGCCCCCCAGAGTATTGCTGTCCGAATGGATTTATCCCACAAAATACACCCATACTTGTATTCCAATCAGCAAATTTTCATTGGAGAAGAAGCTGGCCAGTCGGCAGAGCGGTTCTATTTTATGCTTGCGACACCAGCGACCCGGGTTCTGGAATGGATCTGGGCGGCTGGAGGTCTTCGAGAGAGAAAGGATGGGCGTCCTGTGGACTGCTTTCTTCTCCAGGGGAGGGGAAGTGCCCAGCGGTAGACCTCAGCGAGCTGAGTCATGCAGCCACCGCGTTAGTATACACAGGAGGCGGGTGGACACTGGACGCCATAGCACGTCCTCGCCTCCCCCAGAAAACCGGAAAAAGGACAGCTGTCGGCCACCCTCAATGAAGCCCGCCACAGTTTCAATTAGCCCCTCAAGCCGGCCCTCTGACCTATCTCGATGTTTGCAGTGTGTAGGGGAAGCGCTGCAGCCTCGCCATGCAGGGAAGCCACGGGACATAGGAGGGTCGCGGCTGATGTGAGGGGTGGCAGTCCGTAGCCCATGACTGGGCTGAAAAACCATGGCCAGGCTTGGGGAGAAAAAAGAAGATAAAATAAAAAAAATAAAAAAATTTCATGGGAGGAGATTTCAACTGTGATCTCATCCTATCAAATCGGGGAGGCTCCACCAAAAAACATTTTGCAGACTCAACTGCGCTGAATAAAATTATTCAGACTGCAGCCCTTATAGATGGACATAACACAGTCCATGGTCCAGGCGCCAAAACATACCATAGAGGCCCGTGTGCGACCAGGACTGATTTTCTTTTTGTTTCACAGAATATTTTGGTCATGCAAGCCAGCATTATACCCTGTGAGATTTCAGACCATCTCGGGATCTCTCTGGTTTGCTCCCCTGCAGGGAAATCCTTTCCTGGCAAACCTCACTCTAGGTGGAAACTGAATAGTTCCTTGCTGACAGACCCAGCCATTTCAATGCAATTTACAGATCTTCTCAGGGTCCGGCTGTCGGTATTGGAGGCATATCTTTCCCTTCTGCAATGATGGGAAGACACTAAGAATGATATCGAGTCTTTTCTCCTGTGTACTGGCAGGAAGAGAACACTAAATTCATATCTTCGATACCTCACTCTCAGACAAAAGCTACAATAGGTCATATTTCTTTCTTACATGTCCCAGACAGATTACTCTCATACCATAAAATTCATAAATGAAGAAATGGAACAATTTCAATGTAATTGAGCATATTCTTTACGAATGGAGGCTCAACATGGGACACAAGGTTCTAAACCCTCCTTAGACATGTATAAAAGTTGCACGGATAGGGTACATGCAACCCATATAGAGGAACTTTGTGATTGGTTTCTAACACTTCCCATAATTCCTTATCGGACATAAAGCATATTCCTAGCTCTTATCTGACCACCATGTTTGGCACCATAGCTCCTGTAAACAGTATTACTAATTTTCTTTCAGGTATTTCTATTCCATTTCCTTCCCAAGACGCACTACATCATCTTCTAAAACCCATATCATTAGAGGAAACCCAGCAGGCTATAAAACGCCAAAAGAAATGTACTTCTTCCGGATCAGATGGCCTTACTGCTGAATTATATATACAATATATGACATTTTGTGCCCCTTTCCTAATGTTAATATACAACATCATTATTAGCACTAATTCTACCCCTAAAGGATTTTCTGATGCCATCATGATTTTATTATTCAAGAAAGGGAACAGATGCGACATACGGAATTGGAGACCACCGAATCTGGTAAACGTAGACTACAACATTTCCACTTCTGTTTTGCTCAACAGGTTGATCCCTGTTGCTGCCCAACTTATTTCTGAGATACAGACTTGTGCCTTCCCCGGCAGATCCATTTTTTCGAACCTATCCTTCATTCAAGACATTATTTCAAATAGTACCCCTCTTCTCCTACTCTGTTAATTTCCTTGGATCAAGAAAAGGCTTTTGACCGGGTCAGCCATGTTTGTTTATTCCAGGTTCTCACACACTACCACATTCCCAAGCAATTCATCTCTTGGCTCAAGCTCTTATACAACACTGCCTGGATACAACCCCATATAAATGGTTCCCCATATTCCCCCTTTTTAGGTCTTCCAGGCATGAGACAGGGCTTCCCCTTAAGTCCTCTTACATATTTTCCAGTTGGATCCTTTATTATGAAGCCTAGGGTTGCACTCATCCTTACCTAGAATCTCCTCCCCTACTGGTGAACCTCTCCTTCCAGTATATCCTGATGATTTGTGTATTTGTACTACCCCCTCTCTTCAGGGGGAAGTACTTCCCCCTATCTTTAATGCATTTGAGATGGCACCAGGCTCTAAAATAAACATCATAAAAAGCAAAGCACTAGTGGTACCACCGTTGGTCAGCACAGATTTACCAACGCATATACTAGGCATTCTCCTGGCAACTGCCCCAATACAAATCCTGGGATAACATTATGACACTTGCGACGATGTTAGTTATAACTGGAACATAGTCTTAAAAAGAGCAGTACGCTCCCTTATCTTTTGGAAAGGGCAAAGCATTGCTACATGGAAAAGGGTATTTTTATTAAAAACTTTAATACTTCCTCTCTTCCTGCATGTGGCATTGGTGTTTCCGGTCCCTTTTACTTTAGATGCATGAGTATACAGTGTTTTTTTCCAAGGTTTCTGGGGCAGCCGATTAAACCCCATAAAAAGATCATGCACGTACATGGACTATTGCCATGCCAGGGTAAGGATGCTGAACAGATTGTTTTCTTCCATAGCTTATTCCTGAAAACCATGTTACCCCACTTAATACAAGATCCACCCCTTTTCTGGCATTTAATAATACACTCCTTTACCACTCGGATATACCAAATATGGTAACAACACCCGTACGATATCCCTAGGAACTTCAGAAAACTGGGTATCCCCAGTTTCCTATACCCTTTTTTCCCTGAAGAACCAGCAATGAAAACTTTCCCCAGCACATATATTGACAAAAACTAGGAGACAGCTCTATAACTTTATCCTAGGCACTAATTTATTTGATTTACCACAGATAGTTTCCACATAAGGCACCATTCTGGAATTAGAAATACCTTTCTCCCAGTTAACTGACCCCAGGATCCCCAAACAATGAGATGTCTCTTGGCTAGCTTATCATGGAAGATTAGGTGTCAAGAATACCTAAAACACAAATCAATAGAGGGCATCTGCCCCTCACCCCCCAGAGACTCCAGTATAGCAGTATTGGAAACCATGCACCATTTTTTTTTAATCGACTGCCCCTATAGTCAGGTTGTTTGGACACTTTTACATAAATGGAAAGAAATAACAGATTACTCACCTGTAACAGTAGTTCTAGGAGTGGTACATGTTGTTCATCCACACTCTCTGGTATGTCCCTTTCACCTTTAAATCTGGCCGGAAGTCTTCAAGCTAGTTCCTCCCACCCAGCCGGGTGGTAAATACCTCGGCTCCACCCCATGTCACCAGATCTTAGCTCACTGGAAGCAAGGTTGTGCGCCTAAAGCCGGGGAGGTCGGGTGGGTGCGTGTGGATGAACAGCATATACCACTCTTAGAACTACTGTTACAGGTGAGTAACCTGTTCTTCTAGGAGTGTGGATATGTTGTTCATCCACACTCTTTGGCAGACTCCAAGCAGCTCTCCGAGAGGAGGGAGGCAAAGTGCACACCCCCTACTTGGGAAATAGAGACTGGAGAACCGAGGCCCCAAAACCAGCATCCCGGCATGACTCAAGGTCGACGTGGTAGTGGGTAATGAAGGTGTTTGCTGACTTCCAGGTAGCAGCCCGGCGGATTTCCTGGATAGGGATGTCCCTGGAAGTAGCCACCGATGCAGCAGTATGGCGGGCAGAATGAGCCCTTATCCCTCTGGGAGGCTCCTTACCCACCAACTCATAGCACAGACCTATGCAAGATGTAATCCACCTTGCAATGGTCCATTTGGTTGCAGATCTGCCAGAAGCGGCTTCAGCATAGGTGACAAACAGCTGGCGAACCTCTCCCCGAATTTCCGTCGTTCTTTCCTTATAATAGCAGAAGGCACATCTCGGGTCCAAGGAATGGAGTCTGTACTTGGCATCCGAGGTGTAATCAGGGTAGTATACCAGCAGAGTTAACACCTGGTTAAGATGAAACTCTGATACCACCTTCGGAAGGAATTTCAGGTGGGGGCGCAGGACAACTTGTCTCTGTGAAAGATCAGATAAGGGGAGTCCACCAAAAGTGCCTGGAGCTCCCCTGTCCTTCTGGCAGACGTGATAGCCACCAGGAAGGCAGTCTTCCACAACAAGTGTGAGAGCTCACACTTGTGCAAGGGTTCGAATGGCTTGCCCATGAGCTTTGCCAAAACCAGCAACAGATCCCACGGAGGTGGAGGTTCAAACACTGGAGGGGATATGTGATCCAGGTCTTTGAAGAAGCACCCGACCACTGTCTCCTGCACCAATGTCGGCTGACCGGCCCACGCCTGGTAAGCAGAAATGGCTGCCAGGTGCACCCTAAGGGTCGATGACCGTAGACCCCCTCTGGAGAGAGACCAAAGGTAGTCGAGAAAGTTAGCCACAGAGCAGGATAAGGGGGTCCAGACTCTTACTCTGACACCAAATGGAAAATCTCTTCCATTTGAAGGCATAACATTTCTTGGTTGATTCCTTATGAGATGCCTCCACCACGGTGTAGACATCCTCGGAAAGACCCAGAACCTGGAAATCTAGCAGCTCAGGTACCAGGCTGTGAGGTGCAGGGATTGAAGGTCCGGATGGAATACCTTCCCCTGGTTCAGAGATATCAGGTCCGGGCATGTACAAAGCCACTCCAGGGGCCTGGGTACCAGAACTGGTGTGGCCAGTCTGGGGCTACCAGAATCACCTTTGCCTCGTCCTTCCTCAAAAGGCATAGAAGAGGCCTGGGGTCCATGGCCTTGAGAAGGCATCCCCTTGCAGCAAGCCCTGCTGAGGGAGGCGGGCATGGAACACCCTTAGCTTGGTGTTTTCCCTGGAGGCAAACAGGTCCACCAATGGTTTGCCCCACAGAAACATAGACTTTGACGGCAGATAAGGACCGCTTGGCCCATCTAGTCTGCCCATTTCCCTACCTACAGGATAGGCTACAGATCCTAGTTAACCAACAGCCTATTTCTTCCTACCCCCACAAGATTTGCCTTATGTCTGTCCCATGCATTCTTGAATTCTCCCAGTTTTAGACCCCACAACCTCCTCAGGAAGGCTGTTCCATGCATCCACTACCTCTGTGAAATAATACTTCCTCACATTGCCCTGAACTGCCCTCCTATCTTTAAATTGTGTCCCCTTGTTTTTGCAAGTCTCTTTTTCTGAAAGATGCTACCCTCTTGGACTTTGTTGATTCCACTGAGGTACTTAAAAGTTTCTATCATGTGCCCCCTCTCCCTTCTTTCCTCAAGGGTATACATATTAAGCTCCTTTAGTCTCTCCTCATACGGTTTCTCTTGCAGACCCTGCACCATTTTAGTTGCCCTCCTCTGGACTACCTCTATCTTGTCTATGTCCTTGCGGAGATGGGGTCTCCAGAACTGGACACAGTACTCCAGATGGGGTCTCACCAACTGTCTGTACAGAGGGATAACAACTTCCTGTTTTCTGCTGCTGATGCCTCTCCCTATACATCCCAGTATAACCCCAGCCCTCCCTACTGCCTTCTCACATTGCTTGCTAACCTTAAGGTCATCTGATATGATTACCGCCGGTCCCTTTCCTTTTTTGTTGTTGTTACTACATTCCCACCCACTGTGTACTCTTCCCCTGGGTTCTTGTTTCCCAGTGGGGGAACAAGTTGTGAGCTACCTCTGGATGGAGAGACCACTCGTGGTATGTCTGGCCTATGTGGCTGAGACCATCCGCCAGCTGGTTTGAGACTCCTGCCACATGAATGGCTAGGAGATCCACCTCCAGCCGGCTGACAAGGGTCCAGATGCGGAGCGCTTCCTTGCAAAGCAGACGAGAGTGCATGCCCCCCGTTTGTTGAGGTGGTACATAGTCGTGGTATTGTCCATCTGGACTTGAACCACTTGACCCCAGAGCAGAGGAGTGACAGCTGACAGTGCCAGTCTGACTGCTCTGAGCTCCAACAGGTTGATGTGGCATCGGGACTCCTTTGGGGTCCAGAACCCGTGGGCTCTGTTGTGCCCTATGTGGGCTCCCCAGCCCATGAGAGAGTCATCAGTCATGAGAACGACCGTCGGCTCGGGGCAGACAAACAGGATCCTTTCCTGCAACTGGTCTGGGGTGGTCCACCACTGGAGAGCGTCCCACATCTTCTGGGTCACAGTGATCAGCTGGTGGAAGTGGCTGTGGTGCTGAGTTCACTGAGCGGCCAGCTCCCACTGGAGGGGGCGTATGTGCCATCTGGCCCAACAGACCACTGGAGGTGCACGCTGCCATGTAACCCAGAAGATGCAGGAAGTTCCGGGCAGGGCGCAAGTGCCCAACCAGAAATGACTGGGCAAAGGAGGAATGAACCTTTGCCTTGTCCACCAGGAGCCGAGCTCTGGCTTGACGAGATTCGAGCTCTGCCCCAATGAAGCTCATCACCTGAGAGGGCATGAGTTCTGACTTGGCCTCATTGATCAGGAGGCCTAGTTGGGAGCAGGTTCAAAGAGCCAGATCCCTGGATCTCTCCACCTCCTGGAGGGAGGAACCTGCCAAGAGCCAGTTGTCGAGATAAGGGTAAATTTGAACTCCTGGATGCTGAAGATGGGTTGCCACCACTGCGATGCACTTGGTGAAGACCCTCGGGGCCAATGACAGACCAAATGGCATGCCTCGGAACTCGTTCAGGGTCCCTTCGACCCTGAAGCGGAGGAACCGCTTATGGGACGGATGAATTGAGATGTGGAAGAATGCATCCTGCAGATCCAGTGAACAGAACCACATGTTTCGCTCCAGGGATGGTATGATCTGGTTCAGAGTTACCATCCGGAAGGTGCGAGACCTGAGATATTGATTCAGGTCATGGAGATCTAGGATGGGGTACCAACCTCCCATCTGCTTAGGCACCAGGAAGTACCTGGACACGAAGCCTGTGTCTGTAGGAGGATCTGGCATTGGAGCTACCGCCTCTCTGCGGAGGCGCCAAGCAATGTCGTCTCGAAGTGCCAACTGAGTGCAAGCTGAGATCCTTACCTCCCGAGGGGCATGGGCTCGGCTGTGAGGGTACTGCTCGAATTCCAGAGGCAGTCCTTGGCCGACCACTTCTAGGACCCACCTGTCCAACGTGATATCAGACCAGGTGGAAAGAAAGTGGTGGAGCCGGCCCTCCACGGGAGGACTCAAGAGCTGGCATGACAGGTGTAGGGGTGGCAACCCCAACCCATCACTGGGCAGGCTCAGAGAAGGAGGAGGCTCCGGGACCGGCACCTCGGCCTCCTTTACGGGGCTGTTGAGGACCCTGCTTGGGCATGGGGCACCAAACTTGAGCCTGCTGTTGCTCCTGGCCTCCTTGATAGGTGGCTGCCTAACTGCAGGGGAAGAGTGCTGAAAAGACTTCTAGTGCTTCTGCTGGTTCTTGCCTGAAGAACCCTTCGCAGAGGTAGCACCCAAGGTGGCATTGGACTGCTCCATGCGCTGGAGGTGACCAGCCACTCCTGGGCTGAAGAGGTCTGTGCCTAGGAAGGGCACATCCGCTAACTTGTGCTGGGTATCCGCCGGGAAGGAGGATAGCCTCAGCCAAGCCCTGTGGCAAGTGGCCACTGTGGCTGGCAAAGAGTGGGCACAGGAATCTCCAATGTCCATGGCCATCTGGGCTGCTATTTTGCAACAGCATGGCCCTGATCATGGATCTGCTTCACTGTGGTCTGCATGTTCGCCAGGAGATGAGGGAGGACTTCATCCAATGAACCAAGGAGGGCACGAGAGAAGTGTGCCATGATGACAGCCGAGCTGGCCTGATGAAGGCCTAAGAAGTAGGACACATAGACCTTACAGGCAGAGTGGTCCATATTCTTGGACTCCTTGTCCGGGGGTCAGTCAGTGTCGGCTGAGCTACCAGTACGTCTGAACACAGAAGCAGTCACTAGGCTTTCGGCCGAAGGATGCTCTGTGAACCCCGGCAGGGACCCTATGGGCACCGTATACTTGCGGGCCATGCGGGCAGATGGAGCTGGGCAGGAAGCAGGATGCTGCCAAAGCTCAAGGGCCGGGCTAACAATGGCTTTGGCCACTGGAAAAGCCTCCGTCGGGGTATCCCCCCTTTTGAGGATATCCATAAGGGGGTACTCCGCCTTTTTCTGGATGGGCTCCAGGTGCATTCCGGTAGACTCTGAGATCAGGCGGAGTATGCCCTGAAAGGAGGAAGGGCCTTCCTCTAGTCCGGCCATGGACGACTCATCATCCCCTGGATAAGGGTGTAACCCCGTGTCATCGGAGTTCGAACAGTCAAGGTACAATGGCCTACCACCTACGTCCCCTTCGATCCACCAGGGGTGACTGTAATGGACAGAGGTCGGGGAAGCCCGGTGTCTGTACGGTCCTCTTTCGAGGGAGCCCCTCCCTGAGGCTGTTTAGGCGGTGGCTCCACCAAAATCAGTGGAGAAACTGGAATAGGCTGAGCTGGTATACGCGGCAGCCCCACGGGAGGTGGATCCGAGGCCTTCAGTTCTGGAGATATCAGCACCGGCTTAGGAGGTGGGAACCAAGTAATGGCTGGGGCGGCCGGTGGAGCCGGCTTCTGCTCGGTCAGAATCTGCTGTTGCCACATCAAATCCTCGCAGCATTGACGGAATTTCCGTCGAAGCCTCTCCTTGTCCGAGGAGGATGAAGACCAGCAGCGGTGCCCCTTTTTTGAATGTTTGTGGCCCTTTTACGGCTGTTCGACCGAAGGGGTCCTGGTCCTCGATCGAGACCGACAGGGTCGGTTTGTTCGATCGGGGGACACCGAATTCGGTGAGAACCGAGGTTCCAGCACCTTTTTCTCGATCGGGACACCCGAGGGCAGTGTCTCCTCATCGGAAAGGAAAGGACAGGCATCCTTTCTAAGGAATCATTGACTGGAGTCGGCAACAACGGCTTGAGTGGGTCGAGAGTAATCTCGGCTGGTTCAGCCGTTTCCTTGGTCTTGGTGCCTTGGCCAGACGGAAGGTCCGTAAAGCTGGCGGCCGAGGAAGCGAACTCAACAGAAGTCGAGACCACATATTCCTGGGACTCTGACCTCTCTTGGTCCCAGGAGCATCTCTTCCTAGAAGACGACGACGACTTGGAGTTCAAGTCCCTCTTCCAAGGGCGGAAGGAGTACAAGCCCAAGGGCTCCTCACCCCTGGTGGGGAGAGACTGGTACAACTCCCTAAAGGAGCCCGAAAAGGTAAAGCCAAGGTTGAGAGGAACGAAAAAAACTGTGACTGGCCGAAGACTGAGCTGCTTCCTCCTTGAAAGCAGCCATCTGCTCTAGCTGCTCGGTGGAACCCGTGGCCAAGAAAACTGCCCACCCTGCCTCCTTAGATTTCACCGGCAGATTTCTAAGCTCCTGTCTCCCCAATTTTAGCCGTGCCTTGCAGTCATCCAGAACATTGAGACGGAAGGCCAAACAGAAGGTACATGACATGGTGTCATGTCAGACACCTAGGCAATAGACACACGAGAGATGGGGATCGGTGTGCGACATTTTCTGGCGGCAGGGATACCGGCGAAATCCGGGGGACGATCTGTCCTCCATGTCCAATACGCTGTAATCAGAGTTGTAAACTCTGATGAGTTTTAAGGTAATTTGCAGTGAAAACTGACGTTGCAAATCCAGGGCCTGTGAACTGCTAAAGTAGCACGAAGGAACCGGAATCTTCTAACGGAAAGGAAGATCTGGCGTCATGGGGCGGAGCCGAGGTATTTACCACCCGGGTGGGTGGGAGGAGCTAGCTTGAAGACTTCCGGCCAGATTTAAAGAGGAAAGGGACATGCCAGAGAGTGTGGATGAACATATCCACGCTCCTAGAAAAGCACTTTCAGATATAACATATGATATCTTGGTGTATGGGATATATCCCCCTGGATTACGTAAATATCATCAGGGACCTTAAGTCTCATTTTTGCATCTTGCCGTTATTATTTATGACAAGCTAGGTGTGCCTTTCTCTTGCAACAGCAAGTATTTTCTGCAACACAAATAGTTGCACAGATTGTCTCAAGTCTTACGTTAAACCAAAATAAGGAAAAACAGTTTATGTTTTCATCTGTGCTTAGTTCATATAGGAATAATTGTGCATGGATTGAAACTGCAGTTCCATGATGGTGTTTTTTGTTTCCCTTCCCTTGTATACACCAGTATTTGTTTTGCAGTTGGACATTCTTTTGGATTCCTTCTTTTATTTTTTCCTGGTTATTTTGTTGTTGTTGTTGATTTTCTTTCTTTTTTACTAACTTTACTTACATTTTCTGTACAGTTGAACTATATTTTGTTTATATTTGTTTATTGACTGTATTATACCATGTGACAGGGTGGAATAGGACCCAGCCCCATTTGTTATGGAGCATGTGTTTAAATGCAAGGATCTTTCTTTTTCTGTCTTTTTTCTGTCTGGTTGCGCAACCAAATTGTCTTGTGAGACTTCGGACTTGATCAACCCGAACAGTCTCGCAATTCTTTGCCTCTCACCATCTCTCACTTTTCTCTTGTCCGTTTTTCTTCCCTTGCATAGCTATATCTGCTAATATAAAAATGTGTGCAAATCAATGTATGGAAATGTAGTTGATATTGGGATCTCGGTTTAGAAAATATTTAGTATTACTGTTGAAATGTATATTAATTGTAGAAAACTAGCGGTTACTTGAGTGCAAATATTGGCCTTTTGCAAAGGGGTCCCAGGAAGCATACTGTTCTAGTAGCTCCTGAAATATATGAGAACAAAATGTTATGCTAGAACATGATGCTTGCTAAGGATGGGGGTTGAAAAGCCTTATAAAATAGTTAAGCTGCAATTGCAGAGAGATTTTTTTGTTTTGGAAGAACAAGAGAGAGAGTTTTACAAGAAAGATTTATTTTTCTCCTCTCTCTACATAGTTATTTTGAACAAGGTTATTTTTTTTATGTTAGTGCAACTGCAAATAAATAGTTTTGTTGATTTTCTTTCTTTTTTACTAAGGAGAAGAAGCACTGTGGGTAAATTTGGAGCAATGGCACCACAATCCGCACAGGGGTTGTATACAGACCCCCTTCTCAGGGGGAGGAACTGGACAAGAAAATGATAGAAAGTATACTTAGAATGGCAGAAAAAGGGGAGATACTGCTGATGGGTGATCTGAATATGCCAGATGTTAACTGGAGTGCAGTTGCAGCAGCCACTTCGAATAGTAGGGTTATTCTAGATGCCCTACAGGGGGCATGCCTTAGACAACTAGTATTGGAGCCCACTCGAGAGGGAGCAACCTTAGACCTGGTTCTCTCAAATGGAGATGAAGAGAGGATCACAGATGTAAAAGCTGGTAGCCATCTGGGAACTAGCGACCATCGAACAGTATGGTTCACAATAAACACAGCAATAGAGTCAAGCCACACAAAGGCAAAAGTGCTGGACTTTAGGAGGGCTGACTTTGCCAAAATGGGTGAGTGTAAGGAGCACTAGCAAATGAGCAGGAAGGAGGGTGGAAGAACAATTGGGAATAATAAAACTGCCATCACAGAGGTAACAAGCCTTTGTGTGAAGCAAATAAACAAAATGAAGCAGGCAAGAAACCACTATGGTTCTCAAAGCAAGTGGCAGTGAAGGTTCAAAGAGAAAAAAGCATCCAGGAAGTATAAGGAATCACAGAAGGAGCAGGACAGAGAACTGTATCAGTTAAAGCAAAGGAAGCTGGGAAGGCAATCAGAACAGCAAAGGCCAAACCGAGGGAAAGATAGCCAACTCAGTTAAGAAGGATAAAACCTTTTATAGGTACATCAGGGAGTGAAGGAAGACCAAGGGAGGGATAGTGAGGCTTAATAAAGGGGAGGAGGGTGGGCAGAGGGTGACTATGAAAAGGCAGAGATACTAAACAAATATTTTTGCTCAGTATTTACAAAGGAAGAGGGGGAGGTACCTAAAACAAACAGTAGAAACACTCTGGACACAGAAGTTGATACCAGCCCACTTACAGAAGAAAGGGTTCTGAAAGAACTCTTAAAACTGAAGGTGGACAAAGCAATGGGGCCTGATGGGATTCATCCCAGAATTCTAAAAGAACTAAGGGTAGAACGAGTGACACCACTGACTACCCTCTTTAACAGATCATGGGAGGATGGGGTGGTACCCGAGGACTGGAGGAGGGCAGATGTGATTCCCCTTCACAAAAGTGGGAGCAAGACAGAAGCAGGAAACTACAGACCTGTTAGTTTAACCTCATTGATGGGGAAAATGATGGAATCACTTCTGAAGGAAAGAATTGTCAAGTACCTAGAGGCCAGAGGGGCACAGGACCCAAGGCATCATGGATTCACAGCGGGAAGGTCATGCCAGACAAATCTGATAGATTTCTTTGACTGGGTGACCAAAGTAGTTGATCAGGAAGGGGCTGTGGACATGGCCTACCTAGACTTTAGGAAAGGCATTTGACACAGTCCCACACAAAACATTAATATACATGTTAGCCAGCCTGGGAGTGGGTCCCGAGATGACAGCCTGGGTAAAGAATTGGCTGGAGAATAGGACACAGAGAGTAATAGTAAATGGAGTCCACTCTGAAAAAAAGGGGGTTACTAGTGGGGTACCGCAGGGTTCAGTATCAGAACCGGTCTTCTTCAATGTCTTTATAAGCGACATTGCAGAGGGACTGGAAGGAAAGTATGTCTCTTTGCAGATGACACAAAGATCTGCAACAGAGTTGATGCACAAGCGGGTGGAAAGGATGAGAAGAGACTTGGCAAGGTTAGAGAATGGTCAAATGTATGGCAGCTTAGATTCAATGCTAAGAAGAGCAGGTAATGCACTTTGAAACAAAACCAGGAAGAATACACAATGGGGGTGAGATACTAACAACAACAAAATGGAAAGGACCTGGGGTAGTCATATCAGATGACCTAAAGGTGGGCAAGCAATGTGAGAGGGCAGCAAGGAGGGTGGGGGATACTGGGATGCATAGGGAGAGGCATCACCAGTAGAAAACAGGAAGTTATTATCCTCTGTACAGACAGCTGGTGAGACCCCATCTGGAGTACTGCGTGCAGTTCTGGAGACCCAATCTCCATGAAGACAGACAGGATGGAAGCTGTCCAGAGGAGGGCAACTAAAATGGTGCAGGGTCTGCAGAAGACATATGAAGAGACTTGAGGAGCTTAATGTATAGCCTCAAGGAAAGGAGGAGAGGGGGACATGATAGAAACTTTCAAGTACCTCAAGGGAATCAACAAAGTCCAAGAGGGTAGTATCTTTCAAAAAAGAGGGTGCAAGAACAAGGGGCACAATTTGAAGATGGGGGCAGCTCAGAGGTAATTTAAGAAGTATTTTTTCACAGAGAGGGTTGTGGATGTATGGAGCGGCCTTCGGAGGAAGGTTGTGGAGTCAAAAACAGTGGTGGAATTCAAGCATGCATGGGACAGTCATAAGGCAATTCTAGGGGGTGGGGGTAGGAAGAAGTAGGCTGCTGGTTAACTAGGATCTGCAGCTTATCCGTCAGGTAGGGAAATGGGCAGACTGGGTGGGCCAAGTGGTCCTTATCTGCCGTCAAATTCTATGTTTCTTGACCTGTGCCTTGAGGACAGATGGTGGCAGCCTAAGTGGGATTTAAGCCATGCATACTCTAAGACAGGAGATTTGTGTGTAGGTACTGGACCTAGTATCAGGGAAGCACAGAGGAAGGTATGGATTCTGCAGCAGCAAGTCCAGGAGTGGTTACCAGGAGAATGGCAGCCAAACAAGTCCAGTCTAAGATTGTACAGCCAGCACAAGTTATGCAAAAAGAACAGGCTGTGCCAGAACCTAAAAGCCTGATGGACTTTTTCAAATGATGAGCTATACAACAAAGAGAGACTGAGATGCAGAGAGAAAGAGATTCAGCGTTTAGAAGCGGAGAGGAGAGAAGAGATGCAACAACAGGAACAGCGATGGTTGGATGCCTTACAAGCTATCGAAGGCAGAGGATCCGACACAGACTCAGATGAGCAACAAAATGTAAGCAACTTAAAAGCCATTAAACTTAAAAAGTTGTGTCCCTCAGGTGATATTGAGGCATACCTGACAACTTTTGAGAGAGTTGCCACAGCCTGCCAATGGCCAAAGCAGCAATGGCCAGTCAGACTGGTACCCTACCTGACAGGGAAAGCCCAGCTTGCCTACAACAGTATGGACATTGCATAGTCAGAAAACTATGACCTGGTGAAAAGCGAAATACTGAATAGGTAAGACATCTCCAGAGAGACCTACAGGCAGAAATTTCGATCTCTGAGGTACAACTCAGTTGACAATCCTCGAGAAGTCGTCACCCGACTCTGAGAACTCCTGATGAAGTTGCTCCAACCAGAGCGAAAAACAGTCCCACAGATTGACACATTTGCCATGGAGCAATTCATCAACATCTTGCCTACAGATGTGTAGCTGTGGGTAAAGGAACACCGACCAGAGAATGGGAAAAAAGCTGTTTCTTTGGCTGAGAACTACCAAATGGCCAGACAGATGCCACAGCAGCAGGGTAACAGCCAAGCACCGGTAAGAAACTATTCTTCCCATTTAAATTTCAAATCTGCTAAGAACTCTGGTGGGGGTAACAAATCTGTGCCAAAAGACACCATCTACTATAACTGTAATAAGCCAAGCCATTTTGCAAGAAACTGCCATAATAAATAGAGTGACACTGGAGCAGATTTGTCCTTGGCAAACTGGGGCAAGTACTTAACAGATGTGAAGGTGGGGAATAAGACTGTAAACGGACGCATTGATTCGGGAAGCAGACAGACTGTAGTGCATGTTAAAGTGCTGAGAAAACACTGTGCAAAGGGACCAGGTACTGGTGTCATCTGCATCCACGGGGACACTCGGTACTATCCCATCACCCAAGTAACTCTGACCATTGAGGGTGTTTCACACCAAATGAAAGTGGGGGTAGTACTACGTTACCTGTACCTGTGATTATTGGAAATGACATTCCAGAATTTACTGAATTGATCAAAGAGGGAGTAAATCCTGATGCTGTGGTGACAAGAGCTCAGGCAAGAAAATTTCAGACAGTGGGGACACTTTTCCTTTCAAAGATTTTGATTCAGACTTGTTTGAGCACAGCTCCAAGATCCAGAAATCCAGGAAAGAAAGGCAAAGCCTGAAGAAACTATGGCAAGAAATGATTGATGGAAATAAAGGGTTAAAATGTGAAAATGCTGAAACTAAATTGTTAATGATTGTGATTTTCATTTAGAGCAAGCTAACAATCTTTCTCTCCAGGGTTACTTTAAGCAGCTGAGGGTGAAACCAAAACAGGGTGGACCAATGTTTAAAAAATGCAATGGGTTACTGTACAGAGTTTGGGTTAAACCTCACACTCAGGAACATACAGAACAATGGGTTATCTTATACAACAGAAGTATAGAACAGAACTGTTACAGATAGCACATGATATTCCTATGGCTGGTCACTCAGGGAGGGATCGTACCCTTGCCAGATTGCTGTGTAGATTTTAATGGCCTGGAACTCATGAAGATGTTATTACCTATTATAATTCCTGTGCTGAGTGTCAGAAAGTAGCCCATCACTACAAAAGACAAGGTGCCCCTAGTGCCCAGACCCTTGATAGATGTGCCTTTTGAGAGAACTGCAATGGATATGGTTGGTCCTTTAGACAAAAGCAAAAAGGGTAATAAATTTATCCTGGTAGTATGCAATTAAGCAGCTCCAATGCGTATTGTTACTGCCCTAAAAGTTGCTGCAGAGCTTGCCAAAATTTTCAGTAGAGTGGGCATACCTGAAGAAATTATTACTGATCAGGGTAGTAATTTTGGAGCTGCACTGCTTAAAGAGCTGTACAAACTGCTAGGTATCACTGCCATAAGAACCTCCCCCTTTCACCCTCAGACAGACGGTCTTGTTGAGTGTTTTAACCAAACCTCAAAATGCATGTTAAAAAGGTTTGTAAAACGGGAAGGGAAAGATTGGGACCAATACTTGCCTTACCTATGTTTTGCTTACAGAGAAGTGCCACAGGCATCAACAGGGTTTTCACCATTTGAAATGCTGATTGGTAGGCAGCCAAGAGGGCTATTGGATGTGATAAAATAAACGTGGGGAGACAACCCCACTCAGAAACAATCTATATCTTCTTATATGTGTGCCCTAAGAAAGAAGCTGGCAAAATATGTTGAAATTGCCCGCAGTAATCAGGAAGAGGCTCAAAACCAGCAGAAGGTATATTATGACCATGGGGTAAAAGAAAAAGTTTCCTAGCCAGGTGAAAAGGTTTTGCTACTGTTACCCACAATAGAAAATAAACTGTTAATGAAGTGGCAAGGGCCTTATAAAGTTCTTAGATGTACTGGCACTGTTAACTACGAGACTGAGACCCCTGGCAAAAAAAATCCTACTAAGGTAAACCATCCTAACCTCCTCAAGAAATGGGTTGAAAAAACACCAAAAGCTGCCTTGGTAGTTTTACCAGAAACTGATAAGGAAGATATTGATGTAGCTTATGATAGACTGGAACAAAGTGTAAATGCTGATGCTGTAAAGGTGAATGTTTCCTTAACTTCAGAACAAACTGTAGACATTCGTAATGTGCTAAAGACATTTAAAAGTACTTTTACCATGGCACCAGGCCGAGCAAAAGGGGCTGAGCACATAACAGTGACAAAGAATGCTCATCCTATTAGCCAAAAGTCATACAGGTTGCCAGAGCGGGTGAGAGCTGATGTGGTTAAGGAAATTTAAAAAATGAAAGAATTGGGTATCATTGAGAAGTCGAGGAGTGCTTGGTTATCTCTCATGGTAACTGTAAACAAAAAAGAACGGGGTGTTAGAATCTGCCTTGATTTCAGGAAACTTAATCAAGTGTCAGAATTTAACAGTTATCCTATGCCCAGAATAGATGATTTGGTGGACAGACTGGGGAGTGCAAAGTATATCAGTAACCTCAATCTCACCAAGGGTTACTGGCAAATATTAGCTAAAGAATCCAGAGCTAAAACTGCATTTGCCACCCTATAGGATTCTATCAGTTCACCGCCATGCCATTTGGTTTACATGGTTGGCCAGCTACATTCCAGCGGTACATGGATGTAATTTTATCCTCTCACACTGGTTACTGTGCTGTGGACCTGGATGATGTCATGATGTACAGTCAAGACTGGAAAAGCCACCTAGAACACTTACAAGCAATTATCCAAGCTATCAAAAATGCAGGTCTGACCATTAATCCTACCAAATGTGCATTGGGCATGCAGAAAACCATATATTTGGGTTATATGTTGAGAAATGGAGAAGTTAAGCCAGAGGTTTCTAAAATAGAAGCTGTAACTAACAGCCCTGTACCTAAAACAAAGAAATATGTCAGGTCATTTTTAGGGCTGGCTGGTTATTATCGAAGATTTGTTCTAAACTTTGCTGAGTTAGCTACTCCCCTCACTGAACTCACAAAGAAAAAGTACCCAAATAATGTGAAATAGACTCCAGAGCGTGACAAAGCTTTTCAAGCCATAAAGGCTGCATTATGTTCAGCACCGGTTTTAAGAAGCTCAAACTTTGAGAAACCATTTCTGTTACAGACAGATGCATCTGAAGTAGGCCTAGGTGCTGTCCTAAGTCAAATATAGATATGAAAGAACATCCTAATAAGTAGGAAGTTGCATGACAGAGAGAAAAGTCATGACAGAAAGAAAAGGTACTCCACTATCGAAAAGTAGTGTTTAGCAGCAAATTGGTCCATGGAGTCCCTCAAATTTTATTTGCTAGGAACTGATTTTGATCTTGTAACTGATCACAAGCCTCTCTGTTGGCTTAACCAGATGAAAGATAAAAATTCCAGAATCACAAGGTGGTACCTGGCACTGCAGCCATTTAAATTCACTGTGATTCACAAATCTGGTAAAGAGAATAGCAGTGCTGATTTTCTGTCGCAATATGGATCAGGAAATTGAGGGTTCTGACGGTTGGGGAAAAAAATGTATTGGTCTGAACTGCACTTTTTGCTGTACTGTTAAAAAAGATGGATGCAAATGTGCTTAATTTCTGAAAGTAGCAATTGTTATTAGAGAATTAATAAAAAGTTTTGGAAACCTGTTTGATAAAACAGGTTCCCTTTTAAGGGGGGAGGTATGTGACAGGGTAGAATAGGACCCTGTCCCATTTGTTATGGAGAATGTGTTTAAATGCAAGGCTGTTTCCTTTTCTGTCTTTTCTCTGTCTGGTTGTGCAACCAAATTGACCTGTGAGACTTCAGACTTGATCAACCTGAACAGTCTCACAATTCTTTGCCTCTCACTTTTCTCTTGCTGTCTGTTTTTCCTCCCTTGCATATCTATATCTGCCAATTTAAAAATGTGTGCAAATCAATGTATGGAAATGTAGTTGCTATTGGGATCTCTGTTTAGCAAATATGTAGTATTACTATTGAAGTGTATATTAATTGTAGAAAACTAGAGGTAACTTGAGTGCAAATATTTAGCATTTTGCAAAGGGGTCTCAGGAAGCATACTGTTCTAGTAGCTCCCGAAATATACAAGACATGGAAATTACATACCTACCGTAATTCTGATCTTTCTGTGTATCTTCACCATTCATCACCTTTGGGTACTTGGCCAGAGGTTATGCCTCCGCTGGAGCTTTTTTTTTGGATGGGCGGAGTCGATGCACCATTGGCGCTGCCCTTGAGGCTGATGCACTGCGTGCCGCTCGCAGGCTGGGCATTAGGTGTTGTCTAGTCCACCCTCCCGCCAGTTCTGAGTCACCGTAGAGGTTAGAAAAAGGGTTGAGAGGGTGGGACAAGGAAGTCCAAGGGACAGACAAAGGAAAAGATATAAAAACTAAAAGGAGAAATAAACGACTAAGAGGACAGAAAAAGTTCAAAGACTAAGGAGACTGGGTAGGGGTCCCAATCTCTGGAAGTAGAAAAGGAGGAGGGAGGGAGGGTTAAGGATTTTTACAAGTAAAGGTAAGAGTGAGAGTTGGGAAGACAGGAGAAACATACCCTGTAACCTTGACCTGACTCCAGTTGTATAGGAACTGCGAAGGAGTAGCCAAGAGGCTAACTGCCAGAATTGAAGGCACAGAATCACTGGCAAAAACTCGTACAAGCAGAATCGGCTATTCTGGAAGAAAGGACAGGATACCAGGATATCTCCCACCTCTCAAAAGGAGATTTTGGTGCAAGAAACTAGTTTATTAAATTAATTGAGGTTATGTCCACAGGACAAGGAAATCAAAGGATTGACTGGGAGAAGGAAAGAAAAGGGGGCAACTGCCAACCCCTACCCCACAGGGGTGGAGCCGAAGCACTGAAGAAAGACTGCCCCAATGCTGACCACTCTACCCCTAAAGAAAATTATCCCCCACGTGCCCCAGTTTACCCCGCTCCTAACAGAAAGGAGGGGGGTGAGAGAGGGGGCACAGAGAGGGAGGAGGACCCAGAGGCTGAGGCCACAAGGGGATGGAGGTGGGACTGTGATGAATGGTGAAGATACACAGAAAGATCAGAATTACAGTAGGTACGTAATTTCCATATCTTATCTGTGTCAATCTTCACCATTCATCACCTTTGGATGAGTGCCGAGCCACCCCGAAGGGGGCTTATAACTCCAAGTGGCTGAGTCCCTTCACTCTCAGTGGGTGACACTAAGAGGGAGAACCTTCATGGGTCTGGAGAGGCCTGAGAGTAGAGAAAATGAGACAGGGACCCCCTGGAGGAGGTAGGAAGTTGCCCCGACAGATATCGCCTCACTCTATGGGAGAAGAGATAGGTTCTCTGGTGAGCTGAGTTAATCACCCTACCCCGGGCCAAGGGTAACAACCGGGAAAGACGCAGCCATGCCATCCGCATAGTGCAGATCGCTGTCCCTACAACCCTGGTAGCTACCTCATTGGTATCATACAATGCCCTTGTTTGGTGCCTTCCTAGCTCCAGGCCATGTACAGGGTGCAATGGCTCATCTGGTTTGCTCAGTGTCAGGCATGGAGGCTAGAAGCTGACCTAGCCTGGACCACAGGAACCTGTCATAGGTTGCACAGTGGTCCTGATGTGCTGCAACAGAGAGCAGCAACCATGCCAAGTAGAACGTCCTCCTCCCAGAAGTCAAAATTCGAGTAGCCTTGATCTGGGGGCTGGCACAGTGAAGGGTGCAAAGCCCATCAGGAGTGTCCAGTTACGTCAATCCTGACTGAGGATGAGGCATGGAACTTGGAGACTCCAGGAAGGGGGCACAATACCGCTGGCAGAGATCCCTTGGGGCAGGAACTCCAGAAAAGGGTCTCTGCCAGGAACGCAACGATGCCTCCTGAAAGGGAGCAGGCCAGGGGGGCACCACGAGGGTGTCATCACTGAAATCACCCAGAAAGGTGTGCGCTGAGTGCTCTAGATTGTGTTGAGTGGAAGGGGTGAAGTGCAGGTCCTCTAACATCCTCACGAGGAATCGCTGATACTCAGCGAGATCAGCAGCTGGAGAGATGTGGACAGACTGCTCCTCTCCCCTAGAAGAGGGGGATGAAGAGTCAGAGGACCTTGCAGGTTCAGAAGCTGGCTGCTCAGGGGGAGGTTGAAAAACCTGTCTGTCCATAGCAATAACGTAAGAGGGAAAATGAGCAGCCTGAGCTCTTAACTGCTCCCAGGAGAGAGGTCCGCTAGGTCCAAGAATGCCTGGGAGCACAGGAGAATGTGGCAGAAGAATGGGGGCAAAGCCGACAATGGGAATCGGCTGACCTCTGCCTAGGCTAGGGAGCGCATCAGGAGCCCTAGGGAAAGGAGGAGTTCCAGAAAACTCCACAGTCGACAGTTGATCAACCAAACTGGAACTGCCTAGGCTGAGCCCTGAAGAATCCCCCCTGTGAGGCGACCGGGGCCATGTAGGTCCAGAAGGACGGTCCCCTACCTCCAAAGAACGAGGCCCTCTCGAGGAAACCGAAAGGGAAAGACTGAGATCCACACTATGGCTTCTCCCAGAGCCTGGGTGGGTTCCGGAAAAAGGCTGCCACACAGACCCCATGCCCCTCGACCCCACGGAATCCAAAAGTGCCCTCCTCCTTGAGAGAGCCAGCCTAGGCAGCTGGCAGCCCTGGTCGGCCCCCAAAGGGGCTATCCAGGGAGCAGCACCCTCCCCTCCCGTGGGTGCTCTGATCAGCCACAAAATTGGGCAATCCAGGCACACCACCTGAGGGGGTACCACGACTGAGGGGTCAGAGAACCCTCCGAGGCCAGGTTGCAGGGCAATGGTGGCCTGCACCACTGCCTGCTGGTCAGAACCCCTGATGCTGGCCCCGGCAGTCACTGCCCGCTCCTCAGAGGGGGGCTGACTCTGGCCTGTTGAGGACACTACCAGGGTGTCCACACCAGCAGCCAACTCCAGGGAGCCAGACTGCCCATCTGACTTAGAGTCCGACTCCTCCTCCAAAGAGGTGGAGATCGAAGACCTGTGCCAAACAGCATGTGCGGATGCCTGCTGCCATCCCTACTGAACAGAGCATCAGAACAAGAGACTGCACCAGAGTTGGTGTCAGTGCCCCCCTTCACACCGCAAACAGTGCCAGAAGAGGACATGGCTCCAACAAGGGCAGCAGCCTTGGAGCCGGATCCTGTCATGGCGCCGTCCCCACCAATGGTGCCGCAAGCAATGTCAAGACCAGCAACTGCACCGTCAATGGCTCCAAACGCGCTCTCGGCACCAAGGCTGGAGACCCCCACGGCGCCACGAACGGTGCTGAAGACAGACATGGCACCAACAATGGTCCCGACAGTGCTCTCAGTGCTGTGAACAGTGCTGAGCTCCAAAACCCCCATGGCACCATGCCCATGCTCGGAGCCACGAACAGCTCCAGAACTGGACATGATGCCATGGTCAACCACGACGCCGTGAATGGTGCTGGGGTGAGAAACAGTCAGAGATGGTGTTGTAGAGCCTCCCACGGCGATGACAGCACCATCAGTGCCACGAACAGCGCCAACAGCAGCATCGGTGCCAAGCAGCAGCCTGGCATTGATGACACCATCAGGGGCCCACGGTGCCGCGAATGGCTCCGAGGCCCAAGACGGCGCCGACAGACGGCGTCAAGGACAGCGCTGACCCAGGCCTTCTGAGCCGTGGGTACGACACCGGGGGAGCCTTCGCCCCCAAAGTGACAACTGCCAAGGCGGTGCCTCCCGCCTGTCTCCCAGAGGGGACAGACCGGGCCTCCTGCACTGCAGAAGGGGCCTCTGCCATGGCTAGGCTACAAGAGGCAAAGGCCCCCTCCTCCTTGGTCTGTACATAACTGGAAGGGGACCCGGAGGAAAGGCTGAGAGAATGTGGCTTGGCCCACCGAGTGCGCACCCAACCCCCAAAAGTCTGCAGAGCTCGCCCCACTTTCTATGCGTGTTGTTCGATGACCCGGTGGTCCATGAAGAAACAGGCACTGCACGAACCCATATCGTGAAGCGGGCAAAAACACACGAGGCAACGGTCATGCTGGTCGGTGACAGAGTACTTACAGCCGCAAGGGTACCGTCGCATGGAGGGCCATCCCGTCTTGGAAGTGTTCTTGCCCTCCGATCTAGACATGACCTACAAGAAAGAAACACCAAACAAGACTCGTCGTCGCAAAATAAAAAAAAAAAAGGAACAGTCTTACCAAGCGATGTCGATTAGGCTAACAGAACCGGCAGGAAATGGGGAGCCGACGGACGTCGACATGGAGTCGACACAGAGTCAAATAAATTGGATGGATTTCGAACTGCACAACCAAAGGCTTGAAAAGTAGGCCTCTCAGGAGTAGATTCTTCTCAAAGCGTCCCATGAGGTGACCTCGACGGTGGGAGATGAAGAACTGGTGGGAGGGCGGAGTCAACAACACCTAACAGCTAACCCGCGAGCGCCACGCAGTGCGTTGGCCTCAAGGGCGGCGCCGATGGTGTGTTGACTCCACCCATCCTCCGGCCAAGTACCCAAAGGTGATGAATGGTGAAGACTGACACAGATAAGATCAAAATGTTTTGCTAGAACAGGATGCTTGCTAAGGATAGGGGTTGAAAAGCCTTATAAAATAGCTAAGCTGCAATTGCAGAGAGAGTTTTTTTTTTGTTTTGGAAGAACAAGAGAAAGTTTTACAAGAAAGATTTTTTTTTCTCTCTCTGTACATAGTTATTTTGAACAAGTTTATTTTTTTATGTTACTGCAACTGAAAATAAATAGTTTTGTTGAATTCTACAACTGCTCCTGGTTTTCCCTGTGCTTCCTGACCTGTGCCTCGAGGACATACCAATTTTTCTTTCAATAAAACATTCCCCATCTCTTTTCGAGAAGTGCCATGGGATCTTTAACATCCACCTGAACTACCACCAGAAAAGGCAGATGGGACCTCAGTTTAACATCTCATCCGAAAGACGGCAACTCGGGAGTGTTGCACCCCCCCCCCCCCCATGCTGCACTAGGGTCAGTATTGGGATTTAACCCAAGTTCCTGGTGTGGTGATAGAACCCATAGCCTTCTGATCTCCCGGTCTCAGAGGTGAGTGTGCTACCTGCTGAGCCACTGACATTGACTATTTATTCGACTGCCACAAGGAAATCATAGCAGCAAAAGTATGAACTCCTAATATTCAAGAATCATACCGACTTCATGTTTCACATAGTTATTACGCAATATGGACTTCCCACTGGAATTCAGACTGCATAGCCCTATTAATAATGCATCACTGTGGATTTACTGACTGCACCTGCCCGTATATTGGTACTGTAGTCGTTTCCTGAATAAACTTTAAAGCTTACATTTGTTCAGTGGTTATATTCCAGGTATTGAAATCAAATGCCTAAGACCAAGTTATGCTAGTTCTATAACAAAGTTACAGTGTGTACCGAATTCCTCAAATAATCTGCAGATCACTACATGCGATCATGTATTTTCTATGTACCTTTTATGGTTAAACAGAATCTCTAACCTTCTGTAGTGTGCTCGATGTTCAATGGTGGTGCTGGTTGGAGACTTCAATATTCCAGATGTGGACTGGAGCCTCCCATCAACCAGGAGCAGATTTATCATGGACTCCCTTCAAGGCACCTTCCTTAAGCAACTGGTCATGGAACCAACTCGGCAGAAGGCAATACTGGACCTCGTGTTCACAAACGGAGTCAGTGTGATGGGGCAACATGGTGAACAGTGACCGCTGGTCACTGTGGTTTGAAATGACAGAAGGAGCAAACCAACTGCACAAAAACATGTCTCCCAGATTTTAGTAGGGCAGACTTTGGGAAAATGGGGACATGCTTGAAAGAGGCACTAATGGGAATGGGGAGGGAATCAGGGGTGGAGGAACAGTGGGCAATATTTAAAACAGGGATTATAAGAGCAACATAATTAAACATTAAACAGGTTATCAAGGGGAAAAGGAAGAGGAGACTATTATGGTTTTCCAAGGAGGTAGCTGAGAAAGTGAAAGCCAAAAATATCGCATTCAGGCAATACAAAAAGACTCAGGCAGAAGGGGATAGAGTGAAGTACCAGGAGAAGCAAAGGGAGGTAAGGAGGTCCGTAAGGGAAGCCAAAGTTCAGACAGAAGAGTGCATCACAAAATCAGTGGGTAGAGGGGACAAAACCTTTTACAGGTACTGTACATAAGTGAAAAAAGAAGGGCAAAGAGAGGGGATAGTGAGACTGAAGGTGGAGGACGGTGGCGGCATGGAGGATGACAACAGTACAGCTGAATACTGAACAGATATTTCTGCTCAGTCTTTACTGAGGAAGAGGATGGTAATGGGCCTGAAAGGAGTACAAGGGGTCGGAACGGTGCAGAAATGGACACAAGTCCCTTTACACAGGAAAGGGTCTTAAGGAATTGGAAGGAATAAGAGTCAATAAAGCAATGGGGCCAGATAAGGTGCACCCCAGGGTCCTAAAGGAACTAAGAGAGCTGGTGGATGAACCTCTGGCAATCCTGATTAGCCGATCACTGGAAACAGGGGAGGTACCCAAAGACTGGAGGACAGCAGATGTAGTACACTTATACAAAAGTGGGAACAAAGAGGAAGTGGGGAACTACAGACCAGTCAACCTGATCTCGGTAGTGGGGAAGATCATGGAAGCACTACTAAAGGGAGATTGGTGGAACATCTGGTTGCCAATGGACTACAGGACCCAAGGCAGCACGGTTTCATCGGGAGGAGGTCATGCCAGACCAACCTCATTGAATTTTTTGACTGGGTGACGAGGGAGGTGGATCGGGGGAGGGCAGTGGACGTGGCCTATCTGGACTTCAGCAAAGCCTTTGACACTGTGCCACATAGAAGGCTACTAAACAAACTGGGGAATATGGGAGTGGGCAGGACAGTAGTGCAGTGGGTGGTCATTGCCTGGGCGGCAGGACACAGAGGGTGGTGGTAAATGGCTGTCACTCCACAGAGGGAAGAGTGACCAGTGGGATACAACAGGGATCAGTGCTGGGACTGGTCCTGTTCAACGTCTTCATCAGTGACATTGTGCAGGACCTATAAGGCAGAATTTCCCCGTCTGCAGATGACACGAAGCTCTGTCACAGAGTGGACACACCAGAGGGTGTAGACAGAATAAAGAGGGACCTGCAGAAGCTTGAAGAATGGTCAAGGGTTTGGCAGTTGAAATTCAATGCAAAGAAGTGCAAGATAATGCATATGTGGCACAAAAACTCTGGAGCAACATACTGTATCAGTTGGGGGGTGAGGATATAGTATGCACCAAGCAAGAAAGGGATCTTGGGATTATCATCTTTGATGACCTCAAGGTAGGGAAACAGTGCAACAAGGCAGTAGGTAAACCAAATAGGATGTTGGGATGCATAGGCAGGCTCATCACCAGCAGGAAAAGGGCGGTCATAATTCCACTATACAAGATGACAGTGAAGCCCCATCTGGAGTACAGTGTACCGCTCTGGATACCTTACCTGCGTAGGGACATAGACAGGGTAAAGAAGGTTCAGAGGAGGGCAACAAAGATGGTACATGGAGGCATTTGACACAGTCCCACACAAAAGATTAACAAATTAGCTAGCCTGGGAGGGGTTCCCAGGGTGGTAGCCTGGGTAAACAAATGGCTGGACAACAGGACATAGAGAATAAAAGTAAACGGAGTACACTCCGAGAAAAGGGGGGGTGACGAGCAATGTACCACAGGGTTCAGTACTGGGTCCGGTCCTTTTTAATGTCTTTATAAGTGACATTACAGAGAAACTTGAAGGAAAGGTATGCTTATTTGCAGACAGCACAAAGATCTGCAACAGGGTGGAAAGGATGAGAAGGGACTTGGCAAGGTTGGAGGAATGGTCAAAAGTATGGCAGCTTAGATTCAATGTAAAGAAGTGCAAAGTAATGCACCTGGGAAACAGAAACCCATGGGAAGAGAACACAATGGGGGGGGGGACCTGGGGATAGTCATATCAGATGACCTAAAGGTAAGCAAGCAATGTGAGAAGGCAGTAAGGAGGGCTGAGGGATGCTGGGGTATATAGGATGAGGCATCATCAGTAGAAAACAGGAAGTTGTTATCCCTCTGTACAGACAGTTGGTGAAACCCCATCTGGAGTACTGCATGCAGTTCTAGAGACCCCATCTCCACAAGGACACAGACGGGATGGAGGCAGTCCAGAGGAGGGCAACTAAAGTGTTGCAGGGTCTGCACCAGAAGCCATACGAAGAGAGACTAAAGGAGCTTAATATGTATACCCTTGAGGAAAGGAGGGAGAGAGGGGACATGATAGAAACTTTCAGGTACCTCAAGAGAATCAACAAAGTCCAGGAGGGTAGCATCTTTCAGAAAAAGAGATGTGTAAAACAAGGGGGCACAATTTAAAGATAGACAGGGACGACTCAAGGGCAACGTGAGGAAGCATTTTTTCACAGACAGGGTGGTGGACGCATGGAACAGCCTTCCTGAGGAGGCCACGGGGTCAAAAACAGTGGGGGGAATTCAAGAATGCATGGGGCAGACATAAGGCAATTCTGGTGGGGGGTAGGAAGAAATATGCTGTTGGCTAACTAGGATCTGCAGCTTATCCAATAGGTAGGGAAATGGGCAGACTGGGCGAGCCAAGCGGTCCTTATCTGCCGTCAAAGTCTATGATATGTAGATACATAGACACTGTTGGCAGATAAATGCCTATGACCCACCCAGTCTGCCCATTTGAGCTTGAAAGTTCCCTTTACGTTTTTCTAGAAGTCTGCTGACCCTTACCCCTGACCTCCAGAATTCCCTTATGTCTATCTCATGTATTCTTAAATCCCGTGATTGTTTCAGCCCCCACCACTTCCTCTGGCCAGGTGTTCCACCTGTCCACCACCCTTTCTGGGAAGAAATTCTTCCTCACGTTTCCTCTGAATCGCCTTCCCTCCAACTTCATCCCATGCCCTCTAGTCCTGGAACATCTTTTTTGCTGGAAAATAGAGCATTCCTGCACCCTGTTTCTCCCTGTAAGGTACCTGTATGTCTATCATATCCTCTCTTTCCCTCCTCTCCTCCAGGGAGTACATATTCAAGTCCTTCAGCCTGTCCTCCTAGGACTTGTGATGCAGTCCCTGTACATAGAAACTATGTTTACATTCCCCCTGAGTCTACCTCCTCTCTAGCCTCATATCGTGACCCCTTATTTTTGAGCATTCTCTTTCTGGAAAGAGCCCCTCCCGAGCCTTATTAAAACCTTTGAGATATTTAAGTCCCAGTCATATCCCCCTCTCTCTCTCTTCTCATCTCCAGCACATATAAGTCAAGGTCTATTACCTTCTTTTCATATGTCTTCTGGTGCAGCCCCTGCACCATCTTTGTAGCTCTCCTTTGCACTGCCTCCAGTTTGCCTATGTCCTTTCTGAGGTGGGGCCTCCAGAACTGCATGTAGTTTTCCAGATGAGGCCTCACCAATGATCTGTAAAGTGCCATCATCACTTCCCTTTTTCTGTTGGAGAAGCCCCTCCCTATACACCCCAACATTCTGCTGGCCTTCTTTAGCACCTTCTCACATTGTCTGGCCAGCTTTAGATGATCTGTTATAATTACCCCAAAGTCCCTTTCCTGCTTGGTGGGTGGGCATCAGCACCCCCCCAACTGAATACTGTTCTCCTGGGTTCCCTTGCCCCAAGTGCATAATTTTGCGGGTTTTAGCATTAAATTTCAGCTGCCATCCCCTTGACCATTCCTCTAAGTTTCATAGGTCTCGTCTCATCCTTTTCACCTCCTCCAGAGTATCGACTCTACTGCAGATCTTTGTGTCATCTGCAAATAGACATACCTTCCCTTCCAGGTACTCTGCAATGTCGCTTATGAACACATTAAAGAAGACTGGCCCAAGCACCAATCCCTGGGGCACACCACTTGTCATCTCCCTCTCCTTGGAGTGATCTCTGTTCACTACCACTCTTTGTGTCCTCCCACTCAGCCAATTTTTAACCCAGTTCACCACCCTGTGCCCCACCCTTAAGCTGCTCAGCTTGTTAATTAGCCTTCTATGTGGAACGGTGTCGAAGGCCTCACTAAAATCTAGGTAGGCAACATCCACCACCCCTCCCTGGTCTCCTGCTCTGGTTATCCAATTGAAGAAGTCTTTTAGGTGTTTGGCAAGACCTACCTGCCATGAAATCATGTTGCTTTGGATCCTACAGTCCGCTGGATTCCAGCTATTCCATGGTCCTTTCCTTTAGTAATGGGTTCAACCATATCAGTGTGACAGTCATTTTGTTGACACTACTATGGGCATAAGCAATATGCAACCCAGCCTGTCTGTGCCAGGTATTGCGGCTCCCGGAAGGGAGAGGGTCAAAGCCACATCCCAGAGGAAGCAGAAATTGTGCCGGTGCAAAGGGCAGCATGACTGAAGGGGGATCTAAAAATCAAGATAGCCCCTGTCTTTGTTGCCCTTATTGTGGCACCCTAATTGCAGCGACAAAATTCAGTTGCTGTTCTAACAGTATACCTTAATAATGCTTCCATCAATTTCCCTACCACTGAGGTGAGTTTGACCAGCCTATAATTACCCACCTCCTCCCTACTCCCACTCTTATGGATAGGGTCAACATTTGCCCTTCTCCAATCCGTCAATACCTCCCTTGTCTCTAATGATTTACTGAATAATTCTGCCAGGGGTGCTGCCAGTTAATTTCTGCACTTTTAATATTCTGGGGTGAATACCCTCCAGCCTCACTGCCTTGTCTATCTTCAGTTTTTTTGAGCTCCTTCAGGACCCTCTCCTTTGTGAATGGGACGGTGTCTACCCCCTGTCCTTGTATTTGTTTTTTTCTCAACAGCATCTCCCCTCCCTTTCGTAAATACTGAGCAGAAATATTTATTCAGGATTTCTTCTGTTTCCCCAGTCTTCCTCAGCCAACCCTTCACCTTCCCTTTTAAGCCTCATTATCCCTCCCCTATTCTTTTTTTTTCCACTGATGTATCTAAAGAAGGTCTTGTCTCCTTTAAATGACTGGGCTATCCTTTCTTCTGATTGTGCTCCGGCCTTTCTAACTGCTTTATGCCTCCCTTAGTTTTCCCCTCTATGCTTCCCTATATCCCTCTCCCTGTATTGGACACTGCAAACACTGTGATTCATTTTATTTATTTATGTCATTCTGTTTATGCACCTTCTATACGCCTGTGTCCCCCGGAGGGGCAGAGCATTCACCTGGAAGCTCTACTGTCCTCCCCCAACCAGCCCTCCAACAATACAGACCCACTCCTGAACCAGAGTTGCTGGCGTCACAAGCTGTCTCACTACAGCTGCACCAACAGGCCAGCCAATCCATTTATTTCTAAGTGAAGTCCTCCCTACACAACCATTCTAGCCCTGCCATTATCCCAACCCTGCCGACAGTCACTTTCGCCCCTCTCACACAGTGTACATTTTAAAGGTAACTTTTAAAACCATTCAGTGCTGTGTGAAGATCTTCATCCCTTCACTCTCACCACCAGGCCCAAATTACCATCATGCAGGCCCAGCAGTGAAATTAAAAGGAAGAGGATCTCTGCACAGGATTGGGTGGTTTTAAATCTGGGAGTAACAGAAGATGGGGCTGGGTGGTTGCCCACGGCTGGTAGGCCCCGACCCTACAACTGGGTAAGTGGAACTGGAGGACAAACAGTTATATGAGGGGAAAAAACTGAGCCAGGCAGGTGCAGACCAATAAGGCATTTCATGCAATGCCACCTTTCAGAGAACATGGAGGAAGTAATACACCTGGTAGCTTGGGTAGTGAAATGAAAACTATTTATAGCATTTCCTCAACTCCATCATAGATGCATAGCCCTTGAAAACATGACAAGGCAATAACTCAGACGGAGAGAAGGAAGACCTGGCCAGAGTGGAGACTTTTGGGGAAGGACAGCAAACTTGGCATGATGTACTAAGAAACATCTGTAGTGCAGTAGCTGAATACATCCTGCATTTGTAAGGTACAAACATTCCATGTAAATATTCACTGATTAAATACACATGTTTCTATAACATCTTGTGTGTTGATAAGATTCACACACACAGCAAACGGTCGATAGAGAGAACTGAACACCTGTACCAATCCCTCTGCACATAGTAGGAAACATCTGTGAGGCAGCATCAGGCTACCTCAACATAGGTTTTCTATCACTTAGGTGGTGGGTGCACCAGGCAGAAGCATTAAAAAAAGCTAGAGAGGGAAGCCTGCTGCTCCCTGACATTCCCATTAGTGGCACAGAAATTAAATGTAAAAAGCATTCTGAGAAGTGGCACGTCAAACCCAGTAATAAAAAAAGTAAAATGAATACTACTGCATCTTTCACACTAACAAACTTGTCAATGACTGATTAAACAGATTATCTGACAGTTCTGCAACTCTGCACTCAGAAGGCACTAGCAGAATCTCAAGCATCCCTCCGCCTGTAGCTCTGTGTCAGCTTGGTCATCCGAGCCCTGAATCAGCTACTGTACAGGAATATCAGATCATTCCTTTCTTTCTTGATGTTGTTTTATTATATATTACAATATCCACTATAATATCTGACAAGGAGATTACTAATTGACAAGTTGCACCTTATTTACGACAGTGTCTGGGAACAAGACCTGGGAACAGTACTATATTCATGAATAACAAATACCAGAGATTAACACACTATACAAACTACACAGAAGATGGCATGATGTAATATAATATTCTATGCAGTTGTAACCCCCCTGCAAATGGGGGTTCCCAAAAGACTTCCAGGAGCTTGCTTGAATGCTCCAAGCCTGAATGGTGTTTGGCGTTTAAGCCATTTATCAGTGAGTGTTTTTAGAACCTCTGGTACTGTCTCTTTAAGAGCTGTCTGCTTGCAGACATAATTAGTTTGTATGGGGGACTGTGTGCTTCTCCGTTTGAATACCACTCGAGCTGCTGCCAATTCACTCCATTTTGCAGTCACTAGGAGTGCAGAGGAACCTATCTGAAAGATGTAACTGTTTGCCAGAAATCATTTAGAGTAATAATGAAATTACAGTTTGTCTAACCTGCTTTCTTTGCAGTCAGAACTGTGTCTGCCTAGTTCCCCATTCTGGTTTTGAACTGCTGAACTGGACCAATCAGTGTGGGGTAAGCTAGCTCTAAAATGGTGCCTTGGAGAATCAGAACTTGGACTCATAATCTGAGCCAGCCACAAGAGGATTGTATGGGCAGTGACTCTGGGAGATGTAGTTTAGACTTGCGCCTTTTGGACCAACAGGAGCAGTCTATTGTGAGTGACAGCCAATCCAGTCAAGAACTGGGAGGAACTCAAAGGAAGTGCCGTTTTGTCTGTTGGAGTTTCAATTGAGCTCTGGCTGTGAAGAAGGAAGGAGACCTGTGCTTTTCAGTGTGCAGTTTTAGTCGGAAGCGTGTGTAAGGCCCAGAGTTCCGGTCTGCAGCTTGTGTAACTGCTTGTTAGGACTGAATCGCCCTGAGAGAGAATCAAAGGATATCTGAAGAGTAGAAACCAGGCTCACCCTGTAGAGGACTGGAGAAGTTGCTGAGTTGCACTCGGTCTGTCAGGAACTGAATCTGCTGTGCCTCCCGGTATTGTGCAGTAATTGCGATCGGGATAGAGAAGCAGCCTGCCTGGTATAGTACTTTCTGTTTTACCACATAAATGTGTGAAGAGGCTTGTGTACCTCAAGTGAATCCTGGCCATTGGGGACTTTGCCTGTTGCTGTTCACCATATAAATGTGTGAGGAGGCTTAGTTAGCTCAAGTGAATCCTGCTGCCATTAAAGGACTTTTGCCTGTTGCAGTTTGCCATATAAATGTGTGAGGAGTCTCGTGGAGCTCAAGAGTAGCCCTACTGACATTGAAGGACTCTATCTTGTTTGGAGGGTGAGTACTAATTCAAGGTCGCTCCCTGTTGAATTGCCACATTGAATCCAAATGAAATCACTGTACTGCTGACTGTTTAAACTAATTTTTCTTTTCTCTGTGTGAAAGGGCCCTACCAGCTGCCACCGGTTTGGACTAGCCACTAGGGCTTGGGTACCCAGGGACAGTAACTGATAGGGATAGGCCTGTGCACAGAGCCATAGGTAGATGAGTAGAATGATAAGCTAATTAACCTGATTTCCCCCTGTCCTTGTTATATCCCCCTAAATAAATCAGAGCTACTTGTTTCAGCAAAGTTATACTGCCTGAGGTAATTGTCTATGTTAAAGTACTGTACTGTGATTGTTGCACTGTATCTTATTTCACAGGAGGTCCCAGTGCCGGAATCAGTCCTGGGGGTAAGTCTATACTGTGAAGATAATTCTGATATATTGTGTGGGCCACTAGTGGGAAGAAAGGGGGGTTGCAGTGTCCCAGAGGGCTGTGACAAGTTAGTTTAACTATTGCAAACCCTGACCTCTGGGTGGAGGCACCCGCCATTGGATCCAGGCCCTCAACATGTTAGTGGCAAATCAGGCAGGGGTAGTAGCCCTGGGATAGCGCCATCTAGGGGTTACATCTTGGAGGCTCACCGCTGGGATTGTGTGTCCTCTAGTGGCCATATTCACGAACCACTGTTAAGAAAAAATGGGTACCCGACAGAAGTAGCTGTGCACCGGCTGGTGGAGTGGTGTACTGGGGAGAGATGGAACCCCCAAAATGCTATGCTTATACTGGACATCCCTTGGGTATCAATACGGACATTGTACAGGGAGTACTTTCCAAGGTGGAAGGTTTACAAAACCCTGTGGTGGTGGGTCGGCATGCTAATCTGCTCACCCACACTTTTCTGGCCCTAGTAGAGTTTAAGGATCCCATAGATAGCTCCAAAGTGCCACAGACCATTACCCCAGAGGGAGCCCTCACTGCTTGGAGTGATAACTAAGGACAGTAAAGACCGAGGAAATGAGCCCCCACCACTATCTGAAACTTTTGAGGAGAAATTTGCTAAATGGTTGCTGGGAGAAGGGAAAACTGTGGAGGACTTGGAAGAAACTATTCTTGCCAGCTGGGGGTGTTCTTCCCCCAACACCCTCTCCAGTGCCCGTAATGGTGGCTGAACCAATGCAGACTCCTATTTCTGCACCTGCCATTAGTCACGACTCTTACCGAAGGTTGAGGATCTTCTCTGGCACCCTCCCACCCCCAAGGGGAGGATGACTGGGAGATCTGGATAGAACTATGTTGCCCCCAAGTGCTAGAATGGCAATGCTCGGAAGCCGAAAAGTGAAAGGGTTAGTGAGCCTCAGAGGTCCTACCCTGGCTACCATCCGTGCTAAGCGGGCCCAGTAACCCTGAAGCGACTGCACAGGCCTATCTTGAGGCCCTGGAGAATGTGTATGGAGCCCAGATTCTGATGAAGACCTATGGTGGAGAGTAAGAGATGCACAACAGTACCAAGGGAGTTGTTGTCTGTGTATGTATCTCGCTGGAAAAATTGTTGCAAGAATGCCTCAGAAAGGGTAGTTTGCCAGCGATTGAACTGGACCGAACCAGGCTGGACAGGATCCTTAAGTCTGCCCCTTCTCAGAACTGCTGTTGCTTCAATTACGCCTGGCAAGTCGACTGGAATCCCCACCCTCCTATGATGAGTTAATGAGAGAAATTCGGAGGAGTTGAGAAAAGAGCGACCTCGGGAGGGACCTGCACCAACAGCTGCGACTCGACCAGATGACTGAGGGTGACCCATCAAGTGAAGTTCAGGGCAGAGGTTGGCAGTAAATGAGTGCTCTGACAAGGAAAAAGATATGCCACAATGGGGGCGAACTGTTGAAGCGAGATCCGGAATTCAAAACAGTCCCTTTATGAAGGCCACGCCTGCAAGTGCACGGGCTCGACCTATATCCGACTGCATCTGCTATGGGGTGGGGGTACCCACCCATGTATCTCCTGCTGATAACAGCTCCAAACTCGATTCCTTGACCATGGAAGTGGAGAAACTGACGAGATGTCTCCAAATGCTTATCACGCCGCAGACAGAGATGGCACCAAGATTTCCAGTTAGTAATACCCCACCCTGGCTCCCAGTGTGGCGCCCGCCAGCTCAAACTCCAGAAAGTATGTTTTGCTATAATTGTGGGAAAGATGGGCACATGAAAAGGGAATGCGGTCCCAAAAGACACTGACAAAGTTGCATATAGGCTACAAGGAGAGCTTGGAGAACAAATCAGTGGTTAAGAGGTGCGAAATGATCCCAGTGAGGGCACAAAAATGCTAACTCACGTCCTTTGTGGCAAGGTCAGTTGCCCAGGCTCCCACTACCGCCTCTCAGACTGGTCCAATATAGTGGGTCCCTCCATGGAGACCACTGTAAAGGTGAATGGAGTGTCTACAAGAGCTGTATTAGACAGTGGCTCTCAAGTGACAATTATGTTCCAGGATTGGTATCAGAAGCATTTGTCAGAGCGTACCACTTACAACCATTAGAAGGACTGCATGTATCGGGTTTAAGTGAGAAGGCCTACCCTATTCCGGGTATATCCGAATTTGGCTGTCTTTCCCCACCTCCGTGGCTGGAGTGGCGAACAAGTAGAGACCCTAGCCTTAGTGTGTCCCCCACTGGACTGTATGATGGTGTCCCTTTGTTGATTGGAACAAATGCTCATATGTTCGGAAGGCTGGCACAGTTGTGTTATGAAAACAGGGGTCAAAGACTAGTAGAGCTTTAAGAGTTCCGGCTTTAATTAAGAAGGCCTATGAGGCACAGAGAGATGCTGAAAAAATAGAACCAGAGGAACCGGGTCGGAATTGTATGGAAGAAGGATCCTGAGTCTCTGATCCTGGCGTAAATGCCCAGTGTACCTTACAGGGAGAGGTCCATTATCAGAAAGGATGTTAAGAATAAAATATTAATGTTGGATGCACCAGGCAATGGAAAATTGCCAGAGGGACTGCTGGTCAAGCCTAGTATTTTGCCCGCTAGAGCCCATGCATATGCCAGAAGGGTAATGGTCCAAGTTCATAATGTGTCTGAAAGAGACATTCGAGTAAATAGAGGTTGCATCCTGGTTAATGTGCATTGTGCAGACACTGCAGTGCTACCCGGCAGCAAGAGTTCAAGGAAGAATGACAGAGCAACGCCTGACTTGTTTGATTTCGGCGACTCCCCGCTGCCAGCTGAATGGAAAGTGAGGATCAGTGAGAAGCTTGCCCAGAGAGACCAGGTGTTTTCTTTAAAGGAATGGGATGTAGGATGCGTGCAGGAGCTGAGCACAATATCCGGCTGCATGACGAAAGACCATTTACGTGAGAGGTCTCGACGCCTGGCACCTGCTGACATAGATGATGTGAGACAGCATCTGCAAGAGATGTTAGCTGCTGGTATAATACAAGAATCCAGAAGCCCTTATGCTTCCCCATTGTGGTAGTGAGGAAAAGAATGGAACAGCAAGGATGTGTGTGGATTATCGCACCTTAAACAGGCGGACTATCCCTGATCAGTACACAATGCCCGCATTCAGGATGCTTTGGACTGCCTAAGCGGGAGAAGTGGTTCTCTGTGCTGGATCTCCATGGTGGGTACTACCAGATCCCAATGGCCCCAGAGGACCGTGAGAAGACAGCCTTTATCTGTCCGCTTGGCTTCTATGAATTCATGAGGATGCCTCAAAGGGATTTCAGGTGCCCCAGCCACTTTTCAACGATTGATGGGTGTGCAGTGGGGACATGAACTTACTAGAGTGCCTGGTATACCTAGATGATGTTATTGTGTTTGGCAGCTCACTGGAGGAACATGAGAGCAGATTATTTAAGGTATTGGACCGACTGGAGGACTTTGGCCTAAACTGTCCATTGATAAGTGTCAATTCTTTCAAACATCAGTAAAGTATGTGGGACACATAGTATCCACCGAGGAATAGAGACCGACCCAAGTAAAGTTGAGGCCTTGACCACCTGGCCACAGCCCAAAAATCTAAAGAACTGCAAAGATTCCTGGGATTCTGTGGTTATTAAGGCGTTTCATCAAGGACTATTCAAGAGTGATCAGTCCTTTACTTAACCTTACTCAAGGGTATCCCCAACCCACAAAAATACCAAAGTCAGCGTCCTCAAGACTGAAAGAGTGTATTTTCATCAGAGTGAAAGTATTTGGGGCCGCTGGACTCCTGATTGTGAGACTGCTTTTCATGAGATCATATATCAACTTACCCATGCTCCAGTGCTGGCCTATGCGATCCAAGAAAACCTTACATCCTGCACACTGATGCTAGCTTGCAAGGGTTGGGGGCTGTGTTGTACCAAGAGCACGAGAATGGCCTGAGACCAGTGGCCTTTGCCAGTAGAACCTGACCCCATCCAAAAAGAACTATCCTGTACACAGGTTAGAGTTCCTAGCTTTGAAGTGGGCTATTGTTGACCAATTCCATGAGTACTTGTATGGGGCTAAAATACTAGTAAAACTGACAATAATCCTTTGACCTATGTGCAGACCTCAGCTAAGTTGGATGCCGGCCATAGTGGCTTTCTGCATTATCTACATATGACTATGCTCTCGAATACCGAGCGGTCTGAACCACATAGATGCTGATGCTCTCTCGGAGGCCTGTTCCCCAGAATGATTGGGTCCGATTGGCAGAACCTGACATTCGGGCACTCTGCGGAAGTTTGACAGGGAGGAACAAATGTCCACGGACGCAGTGGACTGCATGGTGGATTGCTTGGGACCCTCTGAGAATTGCATACCTGCTGCTTGTGCCACTTTTCTGCAATAGACATTGGTGCACTGCCTCAGCTGGACAATGACAGTATTGCGAGGCTCAATCCCGATCCCATGATCAAGCAGCACTAGAAGCCCTCTATGCAGGAAAAGATGTGTCCAAATTCAGCTCCACGGTTTGAGAACTGCACTATTATACAAAGAAGGTCCTAAGTTGAGACTGATCAATAAACTGTTATACAGAGAAACAGTAGACAGAGGGGACAAGTAGACAAACAACAACTAGTGCTGCCCACTGCCTTTCGAGACTCAGTACTGATGTCCTTGCACAACCACATGGGGCACCTTGGTATGAAAGAACACTTGACTTGGTGAGATCCAGATTCTATTGGCCTAAGATGGGGGCTGATGTGGAGCAACACATTCAAACTTGTGATCGCTGCTTACAGAAAGCTTTGCCCCAGAGGCTGCCCCCTTGTTAACATCACCACCAGTGCACCCATGGAGCTGGTCTGTATTGATTTTCTGAGTTTGGAGTCAGATCAAAGAAATATCAGTAATGTGCTGGTGGTCACTGACCATTTCACGAGATATGCCCAAGCTTTCCCACCAAAGACCAGAAAGCATCCATTGTGGCCAAAGTACTTATGAAAACTTTTTGTTCACTATGGGGCTCCACAAAGAATCCATTCTGATCAGGGAGAGACTTTGAGAGTCGTCTGATCAAAGAGATGCTTTCTCTGTGGGGAGTCGAAAGTCCAGAACCACTCCTACCACCCCAGGGGGACCCTCAGCCTGAGCATTTCAACCGCACTTTGCTAGATATACTGGGCTCCCTGCACCCAAAGGACAAGCCTAGATGGAGCCAACAAATTAGCACCCTGGTACATGCTTATAACTGCACCAAGAGTGATGCCACTGGGTTCTCCCCTACCGCCTGATGTTTGGAAGAAGCTCGAACTACACGGTAGATGTGTGTTTGGGTCTCTCCTGATGGGGTTCAAGCTGACAACTATTTACAGTATGTGCAAAAGTTAAAGGCCCAGCTAACTCATGCGTACCAACTGGCTCAAACCATGGCTGCCAAAGAAATCTGGCCAACAAAGAAAGGTATGATAAAAGGTGAAAGCACAGGAACTCCAGGAGGAGATCGGGTATTGCTAAGAAATCTGGGACTGCATGGCAAACACAAGATTGATGACAGATGGCACCATCTCCCTCACATTGTAGTGGGCAAACTAGATGATCTGCCAGTGTACAAGTAAGGCCTGAGAATAATTCAAAGATGTAAAACAATGCATAGAAATCATTTACTGCCCATTGGACAAATCTTGATCGGTCGGAGCCCCAGAAGATGCCCCCTCTGGACCAGTGACTAGAGCTGCTGCTAAGAAAAGATCAAGAAAGTCTGCACCTACAGAAGCAAAGTTAAAGTGTTCCCCTCCACAAGTCCCAGTTGAGCATGACTGTCAGTCCATATCGGAAGAAAGTGAGAGTGACGTTGAATACTATCCTTCTTACGAACTGAGTCAATTGTTTCGGGGCAATCCCCTAGTCAATACTGGAGATGAAGCTGGGCCTTCTGGACTGTCTAAGCCCCCAGCTTCGTCCCTGGAGCCAATGCTCCCAGAAAGTGAAGTGCAAAGCATCAGATCAGATGAAATGGAATCATTGTGCATGGTTGAACTGTTTGAGCTTTCAGGGGAGGAAAATGATGGATTGGGTCAGACTGGTGATACTCCAGAACAAGAAGAGTATTTTGAGTGCCCTGACAGTCCACTGCCAGTGTCCGAAAGCTCTCCATGCGAGCCAAATGTTGTGGACTCAGAAACTGTAACTCCTGGAGCTGAAAGTGCCCAGGTTCTAGCCTCTCTACCCCCATGGAGACTCCCCTGACAAGTGAGGACAATGCTGAAAATGAGGCTCAGAGTGCAGAGACTGTAACAGTTCCCCCTAGAAAGACTGGTCGAGCTGTAAAGCCTGTGGTGCACCTCAGTTATGATTCCCTGGGCCGGCCAGTGGATCTGCCTCTCAATGTTGTCCATAAAGGAGTGTATGTGTCCCCGAGCTCATTGCCCAAACTGAGCGTCAGTGCTAACTCCAAGTTACTTGTGTTGCCCTCTAAGTATGGTGCCCTTGCCCCATCCAGCCCCAAGGTAACTGATAGGGAAGGGCCCCCTCTCTTCAGGTTTCATGTACAAGAGGTAATAACTTGAGTTATGGTACAATGTGTGTGTAATACTGTGTAAAGTGGCGTACTGCAATGTTTCAGAAATGTGTTCTTGGTAAAATGATATATTGACTGATGATTACATGTGTGAGCCTAATGCAAATGTATATGGTTGCAGTTAAAACTTATGAAAGTACTTGCTTGAGCGAGACGTCAAGCTTTCCCAAACCAGGAAGGATGTAACCCCCTGCAAATGAGGGTTCCAAAAGACTTCCAGGAGCTTGCTTGAATGCTCCAAGCCTGAATGGTGTTTGGCGTTTAAGCCATTTATCAGTGAGTGTTTTAGAACCTCTGGTACTGTCTCTTTAAGAGCTGTCTGCTTGCAGACATAATTAGCTTGTATGGGGACTGTGTGCTTCTCTGTTTGAGTACCACTCGAGCTGCTGCCAATTCACCCATTTTGCAGTCACTAGAGTGCAAAGGGAACCTATCTGAAAGATGTAACTGTTTGCCAGAAATCATTTAGAGTAATAATGAAATTACAGTTTGTCTAACCTGCTTTCTTTGCAGTCAGAACTGTGTCTGCCTAGTTCCCATTCTGGTTTTGAACTGCTGAACTGGACCAATCAGTGTGGGGTAAGCTAGCTCTAAAATGGTGCCTTGGGCGAATCAGAACTTGGACTCATAATCTGAGCCAGCCACAAGAGGATTGTATGGGCAGTGACTCTGGGAGATGTAGTTTAGACTTCGGCGCGTTTTTGGACCAACAGGAGCAGTCTATTGTGAGTGACAGCCAATCCAGCCAAGAACTGGGAGGAACTCAAAGGAAGTGCCCGGTTTTGTCTGTTGGAGTTTCAATTGAGCTCTGGCTGTGAAGAAGGAAGGAGACCTGTGCTTTTTCAGTGTGCAGTTTTAGTCAGGAAACGTGTGTAAGGCCCAGAGTTCCGGTCTGCAGCTTGTGTAACTGCTTGTTAGGACTGAATCCGTCCTGTGAAGAGAATCAAAGGATATCTGAAGAGTAGAAACCAGGCTCACCCTGAGAGGACTGGAGAAGTTGCTGAGTTGCACTCGGTCTGTCAGGAACTGAATCTGCTGTGTGTTCTCCCGGGTATTGTGCAGTAATTGCAATCGGGATAGAGAAGCAGCCTGCCTGGTATAGTACTTTCTGTTTTACCATATAAATGTGTGAAGAGGCTTGTGTACCTCAAGTGAATCCTGCTGCCATTAGGGGACTTTTGCCTGTTGCTGTTCACCATATAAATGTGTGAGGAGGCTTGGTTAGCTCAAGTGAATCCTGCTGCCATTAAAGGACTTTTGCCTGTTGCAGTTTGCCATATAAATGTGTGAGGAGTCTCGTGGAGCTCAAGAGTAGCCCTGCTGACATTGAAGGACCCTATCTTGTTTGGAGGTCGTGAGTACTAATTCAGGGTCGCTCCCTGTTGAATTGCCACATTGAATCCAAATGGAATCACTGTACTGCTGACTGTTTAAACTAATTTTTCTTTTCTCTGTGTGAAAGGGCCCCTACCAGCTGCCACGGTTTGGACTAGCCACTAGGGCTTGGGTACCCAGGGACAGTAACTGATAGGGATAGGCCTGTGCACAGAGCCATAGGTAGATGAGTAGAGTGATAAGCTAATTAACCTGATTTCCCCCTGTCCTTGTTATATCCCCCTAAATAAATCAGAGCTGCTTGTTTCAGCAAAGTTATACTGCCTGAGGTAATTGTCTATGTTAAAGTACTGTACTGTGATTATTGCACTGTATCTTATTTCCAGGAGGTCCCAGTGCGGAATCAGTCCTGGGGGTAAGTGTATACTGTGAAGGTAATTCTGATATATTGTGTGGGCCACTAGTGGGAAGAAAGGGGGGTTGCAGTGTCCCAGAGGGCTGTGACCAAGTTAGTTTAACTATTGCAAACCCTGACCTCTGGGTGGAGGCACCTGCCATTGGATCCAGGCCCCTCAACCTGTTAGTGGCAAATCAGGCAGGGGTAGTAGCCCCTGGGATAGCGCCATCTAGGGGTTACACAGTCACATAAAGTACTCTTGATGTTTCATTTCAGGCCTTTTGAAATGATTGCATTTATCAGAATTGTTCCATAACAAATAAGATATTGTAGGGCCGGCCCAGTGGTGCAGAGGGCTGAGGCACCTTACCTTTCCCACGCCCAAGTTTGGGAATAAGATCAGATCGCCAGGAGTTAGTGTGGCGGGGGGGGATGGGAGTGGACTGAGCAGCTGCTTGGCAGCTTTCTTCTCCCATATTGGGGTGCCGAGTCAACTTGGCTCCTGGCTGCCAGCAGGTGGAGACCTGGTGGTAGTGCTGAAGTGTGAGCGGCTGAGTGGTTAAGGGTGGGGGTGCCGTTGTTCTGGGATGCATCAGCACCTCCAAGCACATGCATATTCCACATTGCCGCAGCTAGGGAGCAGATGTGGAAAATGGAAGTTGAGGGGCTTCTTGCAGCCCTGCCTGCTGGTCCTGGGTCTACGTTGCTATCCAGCACTTGCCACTGGTCCGCTCTGGATTATGGTACTGGGGGGATGGCCCTCTCCTCTCTTCTCCAGCCCTGCCACAAGGTGAAATTTGTGGAAGAACTCCTGACCACCAGATGAGTGCAGGGGGGAGGCAAGTGCTGACTCAGGGCAGAGGGGAGGGAGCTAAACAGCCACCTCTCGAACCTGGGAGCATACAACCTTTAATGGGAAAAAATATACTGTAGTAACACAATATTGTCATAATAGAAAGGACTTGGGGTCCATTATGCCCACCCCTCCTACAACACAGCAGTGACTATATCCTGTAATCACAGTAACTTGTAATAACACACTGCCTATGCTGGTAGCCTCCTCCAGTCTAAACGAATTGTGGTTACAAAAGCCCAAGTATATTCCTCCAAAGTGCAAGTCTTCTGAAACTTCTGTGATTGTCTGGAATTACTGTGATTGTTCCTAAAAATTGTTTTGCGTCATCGAAATGCATCATTGATGTGTCCTATACCATGCAGGTTTCTATGCAACTAATTCCGGGTCGCTCCTGAAAAAGGGACTATTTGGGCCCAGTGGGCCTACCCGGTTAACAAAATGAAATAAATAAATAAATAATAAAATATCTAGACATGAGTACTGACACACATCGAAGCTTAAAGTAGCAGTGCCAGCCCTGTAGCACAGCAATAATAGGGCTACTGCTCACTATGCTGGTGATCTGAGTTCAGGAGCAAACACGAGTCGTCAATGGTCACCAGGAGTGGAAAGATCAAGCATCCTAGGACTGCCCTCCTCACAGGATGGGTGGCTTGCATCTCCCATAATGTGCCCGACTCCTACCGGACATTGGGTGTCACGGCTTTTGAGAGGCCCAGAAGTGTTGCGCCACTACATATTGGACATTATAGGGGAAAAACAAGTGGAAAAATCCCTTACCAGGTGGGAGGAAATACAGCCCCTCTCAGGCTTGGCACCACTGACTAGGCACCTAACTGGATCCTGCCTTGGGGGGGGGGGCAAGGGGAAGCCCCTCCAACCAGGCCACAAAGGGTAAGTCATGGGACTATCTGGGGGCAAGTCATGGCAGTATCTGGGGGTAAGTAAGGCTGGTGGTGGTGGTGGGGGGGGGTTATCAGAGGAACAAAGAGCTCTATTAAAAAAGAAGCCGGGGATGTTAAAATGGAAATGCTGTACCCATATCTTTTTATTTGTATTTCAGATAGACTTTTTCTCCTGTTTGTCTACTTTTGTCTTTTTTCAAATATCTGAAATAATTAAAGGCGTGCTTCTTTTATTATAGCTGTCCACAGATTTTTAATCAGCTTTCTCAGCTGTTTTTGTTTGACATAACTTTTCCCATGAGTCGTGAAATATAGCTACACTAAAAGTTGCACTATTCAACTGTATTAAATCTAAAAATATTTTAGAAGCAGTGTGGTCTAGTGGCTAAATCACTGCCTTGAGAACTGGGAGAGTGCAGGTTCAAACCTGGCTCTGGGCAAAATACTCACCGTGTGAGCATGAGTAACATTTTATTATTCTAGTTCACCCAGCTGCAGAAATGGGTAGAAAATAGGACCCCACTGTAAATGAGATGTTGCATCTCAACTAGGCTATAATTGGTAAATAAACTGAAGGGAAAAAAGTTACAGCAAACTCAAAATGGGGTGGGAAGGGGCAACTTAAAAGACAGGAGATGCAGAGCGCTCTAAAACAGAATTAGGATATTCACTACCGCTTTAACTGCTGGAAATGTATCTCTAATCATGCCGTGTATCCCTCTGAAATCCTGAATGCTGCTTGCTTCCACTACATAATGTGCAAGAGTAGGCAGTCCCAAGCTGTGGGACCCAGGGCTCTGAAGGCAAATGTCTACAGGCTCAGTTTTATGGACGAGTAGTTAAAAGGGTTTCTTAACTATTAGTTAATTTTCCCTCTCCCTCTCATGGTGTCCCCTTCAGCCTCTGTTCTGGCAATTGGGCCACTATGGCTGCTCATTGTCTCTAGCCAGGAAGGCAGATGATTAACTACCTTTACGGCTCCCACCAATGCCTTTGTACTGTGTGCTACCTGCAGGGTGCAATAAAAACCACCAGGCAGCCCACACACTCCCACTTTGAGAGCTGAAGGCTTATCCTTCATCATGTGTCCAGACGCAAATGGGACTCCAAGCTCCCTCCCAGGTGGAAGTGTACTGTACTGACACACACACACACATATACAGTATATGCTGGACTGGCCAGGGCAGTTTCCATATTCTGAGTTTTTTTTTTTTTTATGTAAATAAATAATGGAGTTCTTTGCTGGTCAGGAAAGGTGACAAGAACGCTGGAGAATTTTTAGCAAGACAGTTTTATCACTGATTTGGACCAAAAGATGGATAGATAAAGATTTGACATTGTCACATAACTCGATCCCTGCCCCCATCTCAGATGCCCCCACAATTTCCAAATTCAAACTCGCACTTCGCAGCCAACTATTTAACACGTGAAGCTGCACCTGTATATAACTGAGTTGCTGCGCACATTACTCTGACAATGCCCACTGGGCAGCATCCACTCCACATTGCACTAATCCTCAGCCATTGCTGTTTATACTGCTTTGACCTTGCTACATCTTGCAAACTTGCTTATCTGCTGACGCGATGTAGTCACTGGTGCTTACTACCATTAATCCAAATGCTGTAACCTAAATTCAGTTGTCTCCTGTGCTTATACCATTAATCCAAATGCTGTAACCAAAATTCAGTTGTTTTTTCTACATCATATGTAAGTCTGTTATGTATTGTCCTCACTGTGACGAGGTACCTTTGGAAATGAGCCTCTGGCTCAAAGGTTGTAAACCGATTTCTCAAATAAAATAAAAATAGCTACTAGGAACAGTGTCTTCCAAGAGAAGAAATGCAGCTCACAGTTAGCAGCAGGCTTGAAGGAGGTGCAATTTAGAACCAGGTTTAAGTCCCATGCTGGAACTGGATCGAGGCCCTGGGTTATAAGAGCACAATACCATCAAAAAACCTGCGAGACACATTCCATTGGGCCACTATTTTCCCATCGGTGAGGCCATGAAAAGCCGACACTGCAGACAAATGACAATTGGACCTTAATGGAGGAATAGCTGAGGCCTGCGTCCATAAGGGACAGGAGGTATTACATCACCAGACCAACTGGACACACGAAAGGGTCCAGTGTGCTAGTAGCACACCCTACTGAAAACATTTCCATTTTCTGAGTAGGTGTACCTAGCAGACAGTTTCCAAGCCACCAGCAGAACTGTAGCAACAACTAGTGACATCCCAAAACAGGACAGCACTACGTCTTCAAGAACCAGGCATGGAGCTGCAAGGATAGAAGATCCAGATGTACCAGAGTGCCCTTCTGGTACGACAAAACCCCCACCTGTACAGGGTGTGAGATGGGGACTCCACTGCCAATTACTTAAGCAAAGGGAACCAAATTTTTCTGGGTCAGTACGGAGCTACCAGTATCAGAGTAGCAGACTCTGCCTCAACTTGACCAAAACCCTCTGTACGAGAGGGAACAGGGAAAGTCATGCATGAACCTCCCTTTCCAAAGAGGGACAATACATCTCACCCAAAAAGCTCCAGACTCAGGAGCGAGAAGGTAGAAATGCGACAGTCTGGCATTGTATGGAGACACAAAAAGGTTGATGCCTGGGTGACCCCACTTTAGGAAGAAGTCATCTACGACAGAGTCCAAGAGCTCCCATTCATGGCAATCCACAAGGGTGTTGAGGGTGCCGGAAAGGAAGACAGCAGACAGGAACGTGTTGTGCTTCATGGCCCAGTGCCAAACTCACTGCCTCCCTGCAGACAGGATATGAGTGGACTCTGTCTTGACGGTTGATAGGTGGTACACTACAACAATGTTTATTTCAGAAGTTCCACCAGGAAAGACACACTGAGCTGAGTAGCAGCTCATTTTCAGATGCATCTAGGGGGTGAGGGGTAAGAGGGGATGAAGAAATAGACATAGTACAAAAAACAATCAAGTACGACAAACGCAATTACAGATCACAATCCATCACAAACAAGTACAATTACAATTTGTTTAGAAGTTATTCATGTAGTAGCAGGGGTGCAATACAATATGAAATAAAGTGCATTGTGGGCATTCTGGAAGGAAGGGGAAGAGGGCTGTATAGTAAGTTTACGAAGAGCGGAGAAAAGGGAAGGGAGATGAAGGAGGGTAGTAGGGGTACAGCAGAAGATGGTACATTGGTGTCACAGCAACTACTGTAAGTGGGAGGTGAGTAGCATGAAGAGGTTGTAAAGGGTGCTAGAAATTAAGAGAGGGGGTGGGGGAAGCATGGGGCTGTGGGAGGATGAAGAGAGAAAAGGAGGTGAGGAGAGAGTAGGAGAGAAGTGGATCAGAGGAGGGGGTCAGGTACAACTGCAGGAAGGGGAGACAAAGTCGAGAAGAAGAGAGGATAAAGATCGAAGGGAAGGTGCAGAGTGGATGGATAAAGGAAGGGAGTTCCAAAGTTTAGGGAAGCAGTAGGAGAAAGCGACCTGGCCAGCAGTGGTTGACCTGGAAGTGAGAGCAGCAGTAGCCAGAGTTGAGAAGGAAGTAGGTGGGGGTGGGAAGAGCATAGATGTGAGGTAAGAGGGGAAGGGAACCGAGCCAGTATTTCGCAGCAGAGGAGAAACAGTGAGCAAGGCTTCTGGCTTCAAGGGGAGGGAGGGAGAGAGAGAGAGAGAGAGAGAGAGAGAGGTATAAAGGTCACAGTGGAAGGTGTGGGGCGGACAGTCTAGAGTAAACTGACAGAAGGAGTGGAAGAGGGTGTCCAGTCTGGCAAGGGTGGACTTGGGGGCTGCACTGTAGACTATGTCACCATAGTCTAGAAGCGGGAGAATCATTTTCTGGACAATGGCGCAGTGGGCCAGCAAGGGGATGCAACCATGGTTTCTGTACACTGCACTTTGTTTGGGATGCATTTTTTTGTGGATGGCAGCCACATACCCAGAAAAATCGAGGTGCCGGTCAAGCCAGACCCCAAGGTACCTGAAGGAGGTAACATCCTCAATCATGGACCCATCAAGGGTGTGGAAGGATGGTGGAGCAATAATTCTAGAGAGCCTTTGCCTAGTGCCAAAGGTCATGGAGATTGTCTTCCTCGCACTGAGGACAGCTGATTTGAGCAGAACCAGATATGGACTTTGTCGAATCCAGCTGGAGTCTGGATATCACATTGGGGGCCAGAGGTGTCGTCAAGCGCACACATATGTATAGATGCAGAGGAGCAGGCAGCGGAAGGTCATTTAAGAGACCAAAAAGAATAATGGCTGAAGAAGGATCCTTGAGTGATGCCGTGCTGATGGTAGGGGGTATAAGGAGTACCTATTCTGAGTCCTACCCACAACATAGGAACAGAACCAGTTAGTGATGGGGATTGAAAGACCAGCTGCTGCATGCTTAATGAGGAGAAGGGGGTGGGCTACAGTGTCGAAGGCTTTGACCAAATCGACAAAGATGTTAGAGATGCTACGGCCCAGATTCATGCTAGAGAGAATGGAGTCAGTAAGCTGGAGGAGGGAGGTTGAGGTGGAGTGGGACATATGAAAGTCAGACTGCAAAGTGTGAAACAGGAGGAAGAGTTGAGGAAGGGGAAAGCTCAGACAGCACTAAGTGCTCTTGAAGTCTGGCAAGGATGCGGAGATAGGGCAGTAGTTGCCTGGACTGGATTAGTCACCACCTTTAGGAAGAGGTGTGACCGTGGCATGTTTCCAGACATTGGGGACAGAGGCAAGGGAGGATGAGAGGATTGGAAGGGAGGTGAGTAGGAGGCCAAGGGCAGAGAGATGGAGTTTGGGGCTGAGCCCATAGTGGCTCTTGCTCTTATGAGGGTTGAGGGCTAGGAGATCCTTAAGGGTGTCAGCAGGTGAGATGGGGGAGAAGGAGCGGGGGGCGGAGGGAATGAACAGAAGGGTAGACAGGGAGAGAAGGAGGGGAGAGAGGAGATGGAGGAGGAAGCACAGGTGGTGAAGAAAGCACTGACCTCGGTAGCCACTGAGAGGGGGTCAGAAAAACAGGATACTCACCTGTAACAGTAGTTCTAGGAGTGGTATATGTTGTTCATCCACACCCTTTGGCAGGTACCTTGCCACTTTAAGATGTGCCGGAAGTCTTCAAGCTGGCTCCTCCCACCCACCCAGGTGGTATAACCCTCAGCTTCGCCCCATGATGCCAGATCTTATCCCGCTGGAACCAGGTTTGTGCATCCGCAGCCAGGGAGGTTGGGTGGGTCCGTGTGGATGAACAACATACACTACTCCTAGAACTACTGTTATAGGTGAGTAACCTGTTTTTCTAAGATCGTGGATATGTTGTTCCTCCACACTCGTTGGCAGACTCCTAGCAGTTCTCTGGGAGGAGGGAGGCAAGGTGCACACCCCTATTTAGGGAACAGAGACTGGAGAACCAAGCCCCCAAAACCAGTATCCCAGCGTGACTCAAGGTCGATGTGGTAATAGGTAATAAAGGTGTTTACTGACTTCCAGGAAGCAGCCTGACAGATTTCCTGGATAGGGACGTCCCTGGAAGCAGCCACCAATGCAGCAGTATGGCAGGTAGAATGAGCTCTTATCCCTCTGGGAGGCTCATTACCCGCCATCTCATAGTACAAACTGATGCACAATGTGATCCACCGTGCAATAGTCCATTTTGCTGCAGGTCTGCCAGAAGCGGCTTCAGCATAGGTGATAAACAGCTGGCAAACCTCTCCCCGAATTTCTGCCGTCCTCTCCTTGTAATAGGAAAGAGCATGTCTCAGGTCTCAGTGAAACTCTGATACCACCTTCGGAAGGAATTTCGGCTGGGGGCACAGGACAGCCTTGTCCCTGTGGAAGACCAGATAAGGGGAGTCCACTGAAAGTGCCTGGAGCTCCCCTGTCCTTCTGGCAGACATGATAGCCACCAGGAAGGCCGTCTTCCACAAGTGTGACAACTCACACTTGTGCATAGGTTCGAATGGCTTGCCCACAAGCTTTGCCAGTACCAGCAGAAGATCCCTTGGAGGCAGAGGTTCACACACCGGAGGGGATATGTGATCCAGGCCTTTGAAAAAGCATCCAACCACTGTCTCCTGCGCCACCGTCGCTGACCGGCCTGTGCCCGGTAAGCAGAGATGGCTGCCAGGTGCACCCTAAGGGTTGATGACCGAAGACCCCCTTTGGAGAGAGACCAAAGGTAGTCGAGAATGTTAGCCACCAAACAGGACAGAGAGTCCAGGCCCTTGCCCCGACACCAAATGGAAAACCTTTTCCATTTGAAGGCATAACATTTCCACATCGATTCCTTTCTGGATGCCTCCACCACAGTGAGGACATCCTCGAAAAGACCCAAAGCCTGGAACTCTAGCTGCTCAGGTACCAGGCTGTGAGGTGCACAGATTGAAGGTCCGGATGGTATACCATCCCAATTGAGAGAGATCAGGTCCGGGCGCATACAAAGCTGCTCTGGGGACCTGCAGCTGAGGCTGAGGAGATCTGGATACCAGAACTGGCGCGGCCAGTCTGGGGCTACCAGGATCACTTTCACCTTGTCCCTCCTCACCTCGAGGAGCACCCTGCGGATCAAGGAAAATGGAGGGAAGGCGTAGAGGAGGCCTGGGGTCCACGGCCTTCAGAAGACATCCCCCTACAGCAAGCCCTGCTGAGGGAGGTGGGCATGGAACAGACTCAGCTTTGTGTTTTCCATGGAGGCGAACAGGTCCACCAGCGGTTTGCCCCAGTGCGAGAACAGGCTGTAAGCTATCTCTGGATGGAGAGACCACTCATGGGATGACTCGCCTAGGCAGCTGACAGCATCCGCCAGATGGTTTGAGGCTCCTGCCACATGGATGGCTATGAGGTCTGCATCCAGACGGCTCGTCAAGGGTCCAGATGTGGAGCACCTCCTTGCATAGCAGACGGGAGTGCGTGCCGCCCTGTTTGTTGAGGTAGTACATGGTCGTGGTATTGTCCACCTGGACTTGAACCACTTGACCCCGGAGCTGAGGAGTGACAGCTGACAGTGCCAGTCTGACTGCTCTGCGCTCCAGCAGGTTAAAGCAACAATGAGACTCCTCCGGAGTCCAGAGCCCATGGGCCCTTTTGTCCCCATGTGGGCTCCCCAGCCCATGAAAGAGGCATTAGTCGTAAGGACGACCGTCGGCTCGGGGCGGACAAACAGGATCCCTTCCTGCAACCAGTCTGGGGCAGTCCACCATTGGAGGGCATCCCACATACTCTGGGTTACAGTGATCAGCTGGTCGAAATGACCGTGGCATTGAGTACACTGGGCAGCCAGCTCCCACTGGAGGGGGCGCATGTGCCACCTTGCACAATGGACCACTGAGGTGCACGCCACCATGTAACCCAGAAGGCGCAGAAAGTCCCGGGCAGGGCGCAAGTGCCCAACCAGAAATGATCAGGCAAAGGAGGAGAGAACCTCCGCCCTGTCCGCAGGGAGCCGAGCTCTGTCTTGATGAAAGTTGAGCTCTGCCCCAGTGAAGCCCATCACCTGGGAAGGCACGAGTTCCAACTTGGTCTCGTTGATCAGGAGGCAGAGGTGGAAGAAGGTCTGGAGGGCCAGGTCCCTGGACCTCTCCACCTCCTGTTGGGTGGAACTTGCTAGGAGCCAATCGTTGAGGTAAGGATAAATCCTAACCCAACCCCACACACCTGAGACGGGCCGCCACCACTGCAATGCATTTGGTGAAGACCCATGGGGCCGATGACAGGCCAAACGGCATAGCTCAGAACTCGTACAGGGTCCCTTAGACCCTGAAGCGGAGGAACCGCTAATGGGATGGACAGATTGGGATGTGAAAGAACACGTCCTGCAGATCCAGTGAACAGAACCACATGTTTCGCTCTAAGGATGGTATGATCTGAGACAGAGTGACCATCCGAAAGGTGCGTGACCCGAGATATTGATTCAGGTCATGCAGATCTAGAATGGGGTGCCAGCCCCCCATCCGCTTGGGCATCAGGAAGTACCTGGAGACAAAGCCTGGGACTGCCGAAGGATCTGCCACTGGAGTCACAGCCTCCTTGAGGAGGAGCTGAGCAATGTCGTCTCTGACAGCTGAGTCTCAGCAGATACTCTTTCCTCCCGAGGGGCGTGGTCTCGGCTTGGAGAGTATTGCTTGAATTCCAGAGGCAGTCCCTGGCCGACCACTTCAAGGACCCACCTGTCAGAAATGATAGCGAACCAGGTGGAAAAGAAATGGCGGAGCCGGACCTCACGGGAGGACCCAGGGTTGGCGTGATGGGAGACAGGGTGGCAGCTCCTGCCCTGTCACTGAGCAGGCTTGAAGGAGGAGGAGGAGGATCCAGGACCAGAACCTCTGCCTCGTTTACGGGCCTGGGAGGGCCCCGGCTTGGGCCGGAGGTGCCAAGCTTGAGTCTGCTGCTGCTGTTGCTGTCCTCCTTGAAAGGAGGACTGCCGAGCCACAGGGAAAGAATGCCGAAAAGGCTTCTTTTTCTTCTGGTGGTTCTTGCTCAAAGAGATCTTGGCAGAAGTAGCATCTAAGATGGCACTGGACTGCTCAATGTGCTCAGCCACTTCTGGGCTGAACAGGTCAGTCCCTAGGAAAGGCACGTCAGCTAGTTTGTGCTGAGTGTCCGCCAGGAAGGAAGACAGCCTTAACCAAGCCCTGTGGTGAGAGGCAACTGCGGCTGCCACTGAACAGGCACAGGAATCCCCAATGTCCAGGGCCGTCTGAAGCTGCTGTTTGGCAACAGCACGGCCCTGATGCCGGACCTGCTTGACCGTGGTCTGCATGTCTGCGGGGAGATGTAGGAGGACTTCATCCAAAGACCCAGGAAGGGTGTGGGAGAAGTGTGCCATGATGACTGGTTCTAGTGTCACTAGTGTCAGTGGCTCAGTAGGTAGCACACTCGCCTCTGAGGCTGGGAGATCAGAGGGCTATGGGTTCAGTTCCCACATCTGGCACTTGGGTTAATATCCCAGTACTGACACTGTAGTGCAGCATGAGAGGGGTGCTGCAGTTCTGAGGTGCCGTCTTTCGGATGAGACGTTAAAACCAAGGTCCCATCTGCCTGGACTGGTGGTAGTTCAGGTGGATATTAAAGATCCCATGGATCCTGGCCAAATTTCCCTCATTCACTAAAAATACCACCAACAACTTACTCTGGTTCAAGGTCAGTGGGCATTCACTCTATATCCCCCTCCCCCGGGTCATGCCTGAAAATAGGCAGCGTCTGTCTAGTGCACTTACCCAGTCAACAAAAACGAACTAAATAAATGACGGCCGAACTTGCCTGACGAAGGCCCAAGGAAGAAGCCGCATAGACCTTCCTGGCAGAATGGTCCAAAAGCTGGAACTCTTTCTCAGGAGGTCAGTCAGTATCGGCAGAACTGCCAGTACGCCTGAACATAGAGGTGGTCACCAGGCTCTCGGACGAATGGTGCTCTGTGAACCCCGCAAGTGACCTCATGGGCACGGTGTACTTACGGGCCATGCAGGCAGACGGTACTGGACAAGAGGCAGGACGCTGACAGAGTTCTAAAGCCGGGCCAACAATTGCCTCAGCCACAGGAAAAGCCTCCGTCGGGGTATCCCCCTTCTTGAGGATGCCGTGAGGGGGTACTCCACCTTTTTTCTAGATTGGCTCCAGGGGCATCCCTGTAGACTCAGAGATGAGGCGAAGAATGCCCTGAAAGGACGAAGGTATGATCTGAGACAATCTCTATGGCCATCTCTAACCCACTGGCTGATTCACCATCCCCAGGATGAGAATGTAGGCCAGTCACATCCGAATCAGAGGAATCCGGATACAACAGTCGACCACCCAGGTCACCTTAAACCCGCCGAAGGCGGTCCGGGGTGACAATGAACGAAAGACGCTGGGGAAGCCCACTGTCCAGCCTGTCTTCTTTACAAGAAACCCCTCCCACAGGCTGCTTAGGTGGTGGTTCCACCCTAAATCGGTGGAGAGACTAGTTTTGGCCAAACTAGAGGTTTCGCCGGCTCCGCAGGTGGAGGAACCAACTTGATCGGCTCCAAAGGAGTCGGCTTCGGGCTAGGAGGTGAAAGACAAGTAATGGCCGGGGTAGAAGGAGAGGTTGGCTTGAGCCTGGTCAAAATCAGCTGTTGTCACATGAGGTCCTCGTAGCGCCGATGGAGTTTCCACCGGAGCCTCTCCTCATCCGAAGAGGATGAGGACGACCGATGGTGTTGCCTCTTTTTAGAGCGTTGAGGGCTCTTCCTCAGCCTATCGGTCGAGGGGCTCAGAGACCTCGATCGAGATCGGACAGGCCGACTCGGTCGCTCAGGAGACCCAGGCGGGACCGATGATTTCCCGGGGTCGGGGATCACTTCCTCGATGGGAGTTCCAGCAGGCTGGGTCTCCTCATCGGGGAAAGTCCAAATCGGAGTTAGATCAAGAGAATCATCGATGTTCCTGGAACTGAGATCTCTCCCACTCCTAAGAGCGTCTTTGTCGGGACGAAGATGATCCTGAATCCTTCTCCCACTTACAGGATCGAGAGGACTGCATGCCCGCAGGACCCTCTCCCTTGGTCGGGAGAGCCTGGCACAACTCCCGGAAGGAACCCGAGAAGGTGGAACCCAGGGTGAGCGGAACGAAGATGCTCTGAATAGTTTCTGCATCCCGCGCTGCTTCCTCTTCGAAAGCTTGCATGCGTTCCAATTGTTCGGCGGATCCCACAGCTGCGCAAACCGCCCACCGAGCCTCCTTGGATTTCACCAGAGGGTTCCATTTCTCCGGCCTCCCCAACTTCAGGCATACGAGATGGTCGTCGAGGACGTTAAAATGGAAAGTGAGACACAAATCTCATTTCGAGGTGTCATGGTCGACACCGAGACAGTACACTCACGTGGTTTGGGGATCGGTGTGTGACATCTTCTGGCCGCATGGACACCGATGAAATCTGGGGGAAGACTTGTCTTCCATAGTCGAAGGTAAGTAGTCGCGATCGCTAATGCAAACTAAATGGATTTTCGGAATAACCAAAGGTTTTTGAGCCCGGGCCTGCAAAATACATGAGCATAAGGGAGGCAACCTGCATCTTCCAGTGGAAAGGAAGATCTGGTGTCATGGTGGCGAAGCTGAGGGTTATACCACCTGGCTGGGTGGGAGGAGCCACCTTGAAGACTTCCAGCACATCTTAAAGCAGCAAGGTACCTGCCAAAGAGTGTGGATGAACAATATATCCATGATCCTAGAAATAGTGGTATCTCTCACTTTGAGGACTGGGACGGGGGACTGGTCGGGGGGTGGGTGCGGACAACCTTAAAGAACTTGGAGGGGTGGTTAATGTTATTTTGAAAGGTGGAGAAAAAGTACTCCGCTCTGGCAAGTCTGATGGCCCTGGTGCGAGCATTATGTAAGGTACGTGGTACTTGTCTGTATGGATCAACAACTGATGACCCAGAAGGAGGGTGGTGAAGGCCTGTAGGCCAGGCAGAACAGCCCTCACCTCCAGAGTACTGCTGTGAAGAACGCTATCCATGTGGTGCACTGGCCTTGGGTCCAGAAGGGGACCAGATGGGCATCCCAACCTGAACCTGAGGCATCTGTCATCACCAGAAGAGGGTATGGATGGAGAAAAGGTGGATCCCGTCTCGAGGTTGGAGCGGTCCAACCATCAGAGCAGGCAGCAATGGGGCAGAGGGGACACTTCTATTAGACATTCCAGTTCGCTGGAATGCTGAGCCCCATAGGCATGTAAAACCACTATAGAATCTTTATATGTAGACGCACCACTGGGATGGTCAGAATGGCAGCAGCTATGAGGCCTATTACATGTAAGAGGCATCTGGCTGAGACATACAGCAGAGTCAGCCACAATACAACGCAGTAACTTGCAGTAAATGACATGTCTTAAAATACTACAGTAAAAAAAGGGTACTTTAATGGCCACTGAATAACACTGTTCCCTGCAGCATACTGCAGCATTTAGTGATATACTGCAGTATTATTGTACTGTATCCTGGCTGGCATCACTGGAAGAGACCAGTTAAGCCTAGGCAACCAGCACTGTAACCCAGTCCAAGGGAAGGAAAGCCCAATCCAGTCTCGTGTCCAGAACAGCTCCTATGTACTGCAGACATTGGTATGGAGTGGGAACAGACTTTGGTTCATTCACCAGAAATCGCAACTAGTCGAATAGTTGTCTAGTTTGAAACTGTGTAAACAATAGCTTCCCTTGACAGTCCTTCAAAAGCCAGTTGTTGATGTATGGGAAGACATACAGGCCCTCCCATCTAAGGGTGGCTGCATCCACTGCAAATCATTTGGTAAAGACGTGTGCGGTGCAAATGATAAACCGAAGGGCAAGACACAAAACTGATAGTACTTGCAGTTTATACTCCAGAGCTCACACTGTCTGTGAGACTTGTGGATTTTGGTATGGAGGTAAGCATCCTTCATATCCAGAGCAAGCAACCAATCCCCTTGCAGAAGCAGGGGAGGAGGGACTGTAAAGAGACCATTCGAAAGCACCTGAATTTGACAAAGAGATTGCGATCTCAGAGGTCTAAGACCAGCCATAAATCCCTGGTCCATTTTGGTACAAGGAAGTAACAGGAATAGCAGCCCATTTTGGCAACTGGGACTGACTCTATGGCCCTTCTGTTGAGCAGCGTTTAATCTACTCTAACATGAGGGCACATGTCCGAGGGTAACAACTGGTTGGGTTAGGGAGGGTGCACCGGAGGGGCAGAGAGGAGTCCCAGGACGTGTCCTCACTAAACCACCTTCAGCACCCAAGCATCTCTAGTGATTTACCTCCATTTTGGTAGGAAGAGGGAGATTCCCCCCCCCCCCGGACTCCCAAAATAACAGGAGCCGTAGAGGAGGGGATGGGGAGTCAGAAGTCAGTGGGGGCGATGGGAATGCCACTGACACCTTCACCATTGGTGAGCCTCGCATGGGTACTGGGAGACACATTGGCTTGAAGGGAGGGTTGTGGACGCCAGGAACTCGTCTGGGACCCCCATAGTGACCCTTACCAGGGCAGACTCAGGGCCTTAGAAAGGAACCCTAGCCCCTACTGCGGAGTTTAGGATTCAGTGCGTGTGTATAGAGATCGTAGGGTCATTTTTGACATCTGAAGGTCCCGCAGGACAGACAGCACTTGTGCTGAAAAGCTCTTTCCTCTAAAGGGAGCATTAAGGACCAACTGCTGGACATCAGAGGTAAAGCCTACAACATACAACCAAGAGTGGCAGTGCAGCAGCCGCATGAGCTGCTGCATCCAAGGCACCATAAGCAGATTGTTACCAGCCCCCAAGCAACTGGCAACAGTCTGCTGGACAACGAGATTGTCAGGGTCCTCGGCTGCTTGTCAGCCATGGATTTCCACTTAATCATATAAGCCTGGTAACTGGCAATTCAGAGCCCAAAGGACGCTGAAGCCTATGTCCTTTTTATCCCTCAATGACATCAAGCTTCCTTGATTCCTTATCAAGAGGAACAGAGCTCAAGTTTTGGAGCCTTAAACCCATTCCACAGAAATTTGCCCTTGACCAGGCTCCCTCCTCCACACCTGTGGCTGTGGCTCCCTCCTTGGAGCCACCAGCCATACTCAGCCTCCTGCTGCAGAGAAAATCAGAAACTTGCCCTTGACCAGGCTCCCTCCTCCAGACCTGCGGCCGTGACTCGCTCCTTGGAGCCACCGGCTGCACTCAGCCTCCTACCATAGAGAAAATCCGAAACTTGCCCTTGACCGGGTTCTCTCCTCCAGACCTGTGGCCGTGGCTTGCTCCTTGGAGCCACTGGCCATAATCAGCCTCCCACCACAAAGAAAATCAGAAACTTGCCCTTGACCGGGCTCCCCCCTCCTCCAGACCTGTGGCCGTGGCTCGCTCCTTGGAGCCACCAGCCGTACTCTGCCTCCCACCGCAGAGAAAATCAGATTCTGCTTAGCCTGCTACTTCCCGATTTACAGCCTATGTGCCACTGCTGCTAGGGGCGTTCATCCTCCTTAACCATCTACTTGGAAAAGTGTATCTAGCTCACTGCTCCTAGCCCTATTCTAACCATCAACTCAAGACAAAAGCTCTCTGGGACTAATTTGAGTGAGAAATCCTCTCCCGCTGCCTTACCCCAATACCGAACCCATTGCCTCCCTGTGGACCAACAATGTCTCCCACTTCCACTGCAATGCTTCATTGTACTCACCATTATTGCCTCCATGGGCCCCTGTAATTGACCCATCAATTCTACTCAAGCTACCCACTCATGAGGCGGTAGTCCTAAATGTATATGGAACAGTTAACTCTTCCTACCCTGATGAAACCCACAACCTCAGTCAGTTACCCTCTATGATCACAGGCCTGGAATACCCACCCAAGGATCCCTCTATGGTACACTCCTCAGTGGTTTTGTAATCCATGTTGGTAACACGAAAGCCCATACGCCCAGTAAAAGACAGCAGTCTCTACATAATAAACTTATATTGGAACAACTTCTTCACCACCTACTACTACTCCTACTTCTGATGTCTGGCAATGTGCACTCCAACCCTGGCCCACCACATGATCCCAACACTTTATCACGAAAAACCACAGGACTTGGGCTCGCTTCTCTAAACATCTGCAGCCTCCTCCCCAAAATGGATTCCCTGAAGGTACGGGTCTCTCGTCATAACCCAGACATGCTATCTGTAGTGGAAACCTGGTTATCCCTGAAGATACCAGACACTGCCATCGCTCTTCCTACTTACCCCTTGTACAGACAGGACTGACACTTGAAAAGAGGTGGGGGCTGTGTCATCTACACTAAAGACTCTCTCCAGGGTCATATCTTACTTCCCCCCCCCCCCATGTAGCAGTGACAACCTGCAAGCTCTGGCCATTAGACTGCTTTTAGGTGCACAAAATGGAGTGTTTGCCCTCAGTATATATTCCACCAAAACTAACCACAACTGGTGTCAGCAACCTGCTGGATTACATCAGTACTCTGAGTCTAAACATAGAAATTGTTCTGCTTGGTGACTTTAATATAAAATGGCTTTCACCTGCCCCCACCTCTATCAAGGATACTCTATCTACTATCCATTTCTCCCAAATGGTGGAGACTCTGACACAAGTCAACTACAAGACCGGCACCAGCACACTGCTGGACTGGGTGCTCACCAAACATCCTGCTCATATCTCCAATCTCACCATTCACCCCGACTCTGAGTGACCACACTCCCCTGTCGAATGAAACTGGAACAGTAACTACTGCAAACCCCCCACCAGAACTATAAAAAAACATCAGCTACTAAAAGGTCACCTCCCACAACTAAAGTCAGACCTAAAACTCTTTGATTGGACAGACCTCCATAAAACCAATGATGTGGACACTACACTTGACCTCTTTGTGTCAAAACTTAATGCTGTCTGTGACAAACACACACCAGTTACTACAAGAAAAGTGAAAGGGCCTTTTAACCCCTGGAGTACCCCTGAACTCCTGGAGCAACTTGCCTTAAAAGATCATATCTGGCAAACAGCACAAGTGCAGGGGTCTTCAGCAAACATTCAACGATATAAAAAGGCCCACAATGACTGTACGAAAGCTATCCACCATGCAAAAAATACATATTACAAAGAAGCCCTCACTAACTCATGGAACAGCAGCAAGTCTTTCTGGGCCAGCCTTAATGACATCACAGGGAAAGACCCCAAAACTTCCCCTGCTATGCTTACTGTTGAGGGGGTTCCAACCTTGGACCCTCTGCTTACTGCCAACTCACTGAATCATGCTTTCACTGACCTCAATAATGTGCTCCTCTGGGACTTCTTTAATACCCCAACCCAAGGGACAATACAAGATTGCCTGCACTACCACCTAACCAGCCGCTATTCCACTTCAAAATGGTCTCTGAAGCAGATGCTAGGAAATACCTTGAAAAGGTTCTCAGAAAATCTAGGTGCAATGGGGACTCCTTGGACCTCAAATTTGTTCACTTGGCACTGGATAAAATACTTGTACTACTAACCAGAATACTTAACCTATCCCTCATCCACTCCCAATTCCCCTTAAAAAGGAAGTCTGCTACAGTAACCCCCATACACAAAAGTTGGGACAGGTCCTTACATAATAACTACAGACCGATTTCCATACTCCCACCACTCTCCAAGGCTCTCGAGCGGATAGTGGCTCACCAGATGGTGAAATACTTTAATCAATACCAACTCCTATGATCAGAGCAACACGGGTTCTGGGGCAGCCACGGTACCATCATGGCCCTACTCAAATTTACAGAATTCATCCATAACACCTTAGACCAAGGCCACCTTGTAGGGGCAGCCTTCACTGACCTATCAAAGGGATTTGATACAGTTCATCATGCGCTCCTCCTCGAGCAGCTATCTGACATTGGACTCGTACCTGAAACTGTGAACTGGTTTAGCAGTTACCTGAGCCACTGCTCCCAGCAGGTCAGGATTGGGGAATCCCCTCAGACAGCCAACCTGTCAGATCTGGTGTACTGCAAAGGGTCCATTCTGGGACCTTTGCTGTTCAGTGTTTTCTTAAATAACCTCCCAGCCTCCTGCCATTGCCACATGCTCCTATATGCTGATGACGCAGTGATTTTTGCCAGCAACCTGTGCCCTGAACGCCTTGAAACTGATCTCCAAGAGGACTTCCGGTGATGTCATAGAAGAGATGGCAGCCTAGACGAGGGACTCCCCCGATCGATCCCACAATATCCCTCCAAACACATTTAATCCAGTGACATCTTTACACCAGTACAACAGAAGGGCATCCCAAAATGGCAAAGAAGAAACGGGAAAACAAGTTTGCAATCCTGGCACATCTAAATGAAGAGAAATCCCAGGATGAAGGCTCGGAGAGCGAGGACTCGCGGGCCTCATCCTCCTCGCATCATGGCGGCATGGCAGCTGAGCAAGCTTCCCACATCATATTACAAAAACAAATGGTGCAGATGCTGGCGGAATTAAGAGATTTCCGTTGTGAAATTAAATCCACAGCGACGGCTCTCCGCACCGATATCGGGACGTTAGAACAGGGGCAAGAAAGCAGCGAGCCCCGCATAACAGAGATGGAAGGAAGGCTTGACGAGGCGGATCATGTTATTTCCCAGCTACATGACGAAATCAAGGCCTTAAAGGCTCGAGTCGAGGACACAGAAAGCCGTAGCAGAAGAAGCAATGTCCGGATATCGGGGCTCCCCGAAGGTTCGGAGGGTCCAGACATGATAAGCTACATACAGAAGCTCCTCAGAGATTTGCTCCCCATACCTGATAGTATTTCGATGGAAATAGAACGGGTACACCGTACGTTAGGACCAAGGCCCGCGCCGGGGTCGCGCCCGCATACCGTCCTGGTCAAATTCTTGAGATTTCAAGACAAAGAAGCAGTGTTAAAGGCAGCTTGGAGAAAGGGGAACATACTTTTAGGTCCACAGCGCCTTTACTTTGATAACGACTATGCTCCTGAGATTATGGCACAAAGGCGTGCCTACTCCGCGATAATGAGAGCACTGAAGACGGCTGGGATTAAATTTCGAACCCCATACCCTGCTAGGATGGTGATCCTCTTCCCTGAAGGAACCAGAACGGTGGAGTCGGCAGAAGAGGCTGCAACCGAGCTGAACAAGAGGCACATCAGTATTCCCCAGGCCAGGCCCCAAAAAGAACCCTCAGTTGCAACAAAACTCGCCCAGAAGCTGTGGAGTGCGGGGCAGAGAGACGCGAGGCGCAGACAAGGAGCAGAGGCCATACGGAGAGTTGTCGGGACTCTGCAGAAGGAACTACTCCAGATGACCTGCAGACGCTGGAAACTTCCGCAAAGACATGAGGATAACAAGTAACTTTGCCAATCTTATGGGAGGTACAGGTTGTGGAGGCTTGGGGGAGAGATAGTGGGAGAGGCATACCATTAATAGACAGCCGCCAGGCGGGGGAGATCTTCGCATAGAGGGGGCCTTGATACAAGAGTTCTGCAGGCCGATAGGGAACAGGAAGGGGTGGGGGGTATGGGGGATTACCCGACAGACGAGCCGTAGACACTGGGGGTTAAGGGGCTAGGCGGGATAAAGTAGACTAGTTCTAGTAGGCCCGAATTTGCCTGGAGAAGACTTGCCACTAGTAATGGAACAAGGGGAACACCAGGAGAGCAGTTGTAAGTTAGAATAGTAGCCATGAGAGTGGTTTGTAACCGGGCCTCCCAGTGTCACAAGGACGGCGGCAAAGAGGGAATACTGGATCCGAATAGGGACTCTAGAAGGGAAGTAGAGAGGGGAAGGTTGGAGGATGGGAAGGAGACACGGGAATGCCTGGGGAAGGAGCTATTAGCAGGAATGGGTACCCATATAGCAGTGGACCAGCTGAGGGCTACCATTCAGTCACTTTCACTGAAGCGACAGCTGTAATTCCCGAATGAATGAAAGTTCCTTGATCAGGGAGGAATAGACAAGGGAGTTGAAATAGAAGAGGAAAGGGGGGGGACAGGCGGCAAGGGACCCGAACAGAAACGGAGTTTGTGAAGGCCAAAACAGTATACAACAGAAGACTTCCATGATGACAGTGTGAACTTGACCTTGGTCTATTGACTATAATGCAATTAACCTGACAAACTAACTTAGGCCTGATCGCTGTTCGTAGGAACCAGAATGGGGGCGCAGCATAAAAGATAAGATGGGGTCTTGGGTCCACGGAGGGAAGGGCGAGGGTGGCTGCTTGGGGGGGTGTCTATCCTCAGTGGCTGTCGTGAAGGTTTGTTTCTTCTCTGCTCGTCCTTCCCACTCCTGAGGTAGCAGTGACGGGGAGACCGGATTGCCCGGCTGGGGAGGGAGCACCTTGCGAGGACGCAACAGGATGGGCCCATCAGGTAGGCGATCATATTTCTTTAGCTCCATCGCAGATGAAATGGGTATTGACCCTGATGCCTCTGTTCGGGCCCTTGGGGAGAAAGGGAGGATTACCGCACAGAAGTTGGGGGAAATGGAGGGTGGGGGGCCTGACGGAGTGATTCACACTCTCGGACCTCCTCATGGGGACTCACCGGATGGTACCTTCGCCTATTGAAAGAGGTCCCCCACCATTTTGGTGGGGGCGGGTTCTGCTGAGGGCGGGCGAGGCTGACCGGGGCGGTTGATAATGCCGGTTCATATCTTGGGGCTGCAGGAGAGCGACGGGGCTGGTTGTGGGGGAGGTGGGGGATGGCGAATGTCCCGCGCAATGCGAGACGCTGAGCGGTGTTCAGTTTATGGAGGTGGCTTGTTTGGCCCCATTCCCCCTCCCCCAGATGTCCGGATAGTGTACCCTGAATCGGACTAAATACTCACCAAACAAGGCTAGGATCATGGGAGGCTGGTGACGAAAGCGAGCTGTTTGCCTATCTTCCCTCCTTTGCTGCATCAGTCAATGCTGCCACACTGAAGCCCTGGGTAGGTACCCAAATGCGCAGAAGTCTCAATTCAGTCCATTCTCCTGTAAAACATTCCAGGGATCGCAGGGGACCAAGGGAGCTGCACACAATAGTCACCTAACCCACTCGCCTACTCCCCAATAGCACGGAGTGCTAAAGCCCAGTGACTCTGGGCTCACGGCAAGGTTTCCTTGCCACAGGGTCAGGTTTCCTGACTCGTAGAAGTGCCAGTTTCTTAATGTTCAGTGTTAAAGTGTATAAGTGTTATGTAATAAGTGTTACTGTTAGACTAGTTTGTTGTAGTACTGTTATTTGTATTGTGTTAGTCGCCAGCCACAGACAATCTATCTCGGTGGGGGTGCCCTCCAGGGATGGCGGACCTAGGGCCCCATTGGGGCTGCAGGGATGTAAATCCAAAAGAAGGTATTTAAAAACAAATGGATACAGCTAAGGTAAAATTACTCTCCCTAAATATAAATGGCCTTGCATCTCCCATCAAAAGAACAAGGACCCTGGCCTTTACCAGGCGCTCAAAAGTTGACTTAACATTCCTGCAGGAAACCCACATGAACACTGTGGAACACACAAAATTGGCCAAACTCAGCAGGGGGCAAGTATTCTATTCATCGGCCAGGTCGGGCAGACGCAGGGGAGTGGCTATTATTATTTCCCCAGGCACTCCCTTTGTGGTAAATAATACATGGCCTGACCCAGAGGGCCGTATGGTTCTGGTGCAGGGTGTCATGCACGATAAACAGGTGACATTGGTGAATCTATATTTTCCCCCGGGAATGCTGATGATGCAACTTAAACCATTATTAGATAAAATTATACAAAAAACAGAAGGGGTACTTATGATGGCGGGCGACCTTAACTTTGTTATGGACCCCAATCTAGACTTCACCAGTATGAAACCTCCCAAGCTGTCAGCTACCCAAAGATTCTTCAAAAGATTCGCAATTGAGGCAGGATGGGTCGATGCATGGAGAAAGCTCCATCCTCACTCGAGGAATTATACTTTTTATTCGGCGGTTCATCATACTTACACCCGCATTGACCAGGTATATACACAGGTGGAGAGTCTGGGGATGCTGCATGAAGTTCAAATCGGAGACATTGCTGTCTCGGATCATGCCCCTCAGATCTCCATATGGGACTTTGACCTCCAACCTAAACGGACGGCATGGAGGCTTAATCCATGTCACCTGCATTCCAGAAAGTTCTGTGACTTTCTCACAGAGAAGATTCAGGAGATTAAAAAAGATAATCCGATCTCGGACTCTACCCCTGCCATCTACTGGGACACGATTAAAACGGTACTTAGGGGACACTTAATAAAATTCACAGCAGAGCAAGAAAAACAGCGTAGGGCACAGAGGCGGGGATTGGAGGACTCCCTCCACTTCTTACAAATGGCACACAAACAAGGGGACACAACAGTGCTCCCTCAGCTGCAGCAAACCAAGTACGAATTAGACCGGCTGGTGCAGCAGCAGACTGAGATGGCTCTCACTTTCTTACATCAGAAATTTTACGAAGTTGGGCCAAGGGCTACCTGGATGCTGGCGTATCAGGTCCGGAAGCAAAAAAAAGCGGCTACGGTCACCTCAATATTTCACCCTTCTGGGGGACCACAATTTACCAAGTCCCAGGAAATTGCAGAAGCCTTTACTGCATATTACCGGTCCTTATATACCCCAGAAAAGCAGGTACCCACACATCATGTGGTGGAATTTTTACGATCGGTCACTCTTCCACGACTCACAGAAGCCCAAAGTCAGGCCTTGTTTGCCCCGATTTCGGATGCGGAACTGACAACTGCCATAAAGAATGTCAAACCTCAGAAGTCTCCTGGTCCAGACGGATACAGACCGGAATTCTACAAGGTAATTAAGACCCAAATCCTTCCTAATCTCCGCAATGTTTTTAACGGGGTTATGGAGGGGGGGCCACCTCCCCCATCCTGGGCCTATGCCACGATATCCGTCATCCCCAAGCCGGATAAGAACCCACAGCTGTACACCTCCTACAGGCCCATATCTGTACTTAACCAAGACTATAAATTCTTTATGGCAATTTTAACTCACAGGGTGGATCAGGTCCTCCCCTTGCTGATTCACAAGGATCAGACCTGGTTTTTCCTAGCACGTACAACCACAGATAACATAAGGCGAACCTTACACGTGATGCACCATATGCACTCTGAGGAGGTCCCGTCCTTACTGGTTAGCCTGGATGCCGAAAAGGCATTTGACAGAGTGTCATGGCAGTTTCTGTATGAAACACTACATAAACTTGGCTTTCCCTCCGCTCTAATAAAGGCCCTACAAAACATATACTCCGCCCCACAGGCCAGCATAAGGGTGAACGGACATCACTCCAGCTATTTCCCACTATAGGGGAATGAGGCAAGACTGCCCTTTTTCGCCCCTTTTGTTTGCGGCCTTCATAGAAACCCTAGCCCAGAGGATCAGGGAGGCGCAAGATATAACGGGGGTGGAACTGGGTGGAGTTGAGCATTGTATAGCCCTCTATGCTGATGATATACTGTTGTATCTGCGTAACCCAGAACAATCTCTCCCTGTAGTCAAATCGATACCAGAGGCCTTCGGCGCAGTTTCAGGGTACAAATTAAACCTTAACAAAACTGAAATGCTCCCTTTTTACTATTCCCCCACACAGAAGGCAAAAACTACTGTCCCCGGGAAGTGGGAATTAGGAAAACTTAAGTACCTGGGTATACACATACCGAAATCCCTCCAGGAGTTCTATAAGTATAATTATATCCCTCTGGTGATGCAACTCAAGGCAGACCTAGCCGCATGGGCAACCCTCCCTTTGGGGCTAGTATGTAGGATTGACCTGATTAAAATGATTTCCCTTCCTAGAGCACTGTACCTGTTCCAGAATATACTGATCCAGATCCCTATGCAAACCTTTAAGGAAATAAACAGACACATCACCAAATTTATATGGTCCAACAAAAGACCTCGGGTATGACTCAAAACTCTTACCCTCCCCAGGGATGAGGGAGACTTGGGTCTCCCAGATTTTAGACTATACCACCAGGCGGTGAATATAACGTATTTGATGTCCAGACAAACCAGAACAAACAGCCCACATTGGTTGGACATAGAACGGGCACTGATGGATGATTATACGTTTCATAGCACCCTGTATAAATCCAGGGAAGATGGGATAATACTCCCGAAGGGGAACCCTTGGCTTGAAGCTTCAGTTAGAGGCTGGCAGACTATCCGAAAAAGTCATCAATTGTCCACATTTCTGCCACTCTTATGCTCAATTCCCAGCCTGAGCGACTTTCCTCCAAGTGCCCTTGATGGCGGTTTCCGGCAATGGGAGAGAAGGGCCCTGAAATACCTAAGTCAGATAGTGAGACAAGGTATAATGTGGGCTTTCATTGAGATTCAAAAGGAATTTAATATACCGAAGGAGGACTTCTTCCGTTATTTACAGCTCAGACATTACATGGGACGTCTTCCCCGGGAGATCTGGATCCAAGAGCAGCTCCCACTACTAATACAGACCCTAACAATACATATTAGGACTTCCAGGCAAAACAACCTGATATCAGTGTATTACCGGTCCTTGAGGACCCAGAACCTTGCCTGCATAGACAGCATCCAGAACTGCTGGATCCAGGAAACAGGTTACTTGATAACCCCCGAGGATTGGCAAAGGGCATGGAAATACTCAGCTAAGGTATCCAGCTCACATGTCTGGAGGGAATTTGCATGGAAATGCTTAATCCATTATTTTAGAACCCCTGCAATCACGGGTCACTATAGGCTGGGTCAGGGAGCGGGTTGCTGGCGCCTTTGTGGCAATACAAGAGTTGATCACATTCATGTAATGTGGAGCTGTCCATCCCTGAAGCCTTTTTTTACCTGCCTGCAACATCACTTTCAGCAGATATTCAACCCCCAGTTTCAGCTGACAATGGAAGTGGTACTGTTCCTGGCTCTTCCCCGAGACATGCACAGACCAATAACTATACTAAAACAGTGGGGGAATTCAAACAAGCATGGGACAAACACAAAGCAATTATAGTGGGGGGTTGCAGGAAGCAGGCTGTTGGTTAACTAGAATCTGCAGCTTATCCAGTAGGTAGGGAAATGGGCAGACTGGGTGGGCCAAGTGGTCCTTTTCTGCCGTCAAAGTTTATGTTTCAATGTTTCTATGATAGACATCTTCTACTTATACTCCTCACAGCAGCCAAAAAGGCCATCACGAAACATGGGCTGACGCCTAAAGTACCCACCATACAAGACTGGTGGACTATTACTAAACAAATCTATGTCATGAAAAAAATAACACGCAGCTTAAATAACCAAGAAGGGAAATTTGCGACTAAGTGGGCCCGATGGCAGATGTACTATATGCTAGAAGACCCAACTTTTGTTCCATGAGGGGTGGGGGCTAGAGGGGAGGCTTCCCATGCCCCCCCCTTCTCTCTCCTCCCGTTAGTCTCCGGGGGTGCCCAGGTTGCCGAGGGGGAATGGTCCCATGACTGGGGGGTTTGTGGTCCGCCTTCTGGGGGAGCCCCCTCATCGAGCCCCCTATTATGCAATGAATGGACATTAATGCCCGAGACTTGTATTACAGTTACATCGTGTTCTGGTGTCCTTTTAAGTAGGAGAAGGCGGGCCACCCTGCATAGACTAAGATAGGTTGATCCATCAGGGTGAATGGCCTGGGCACTAACTTACCGAATAAAAGGCCAAAGTGATTAGAAGTAAGAACTACCCTATTCTGGGTTCAGCATCCACTCCTGGATTCCTTTTTAATCTTTGCATTAACATGTTATGGAGTATTATACTCTCACTGAGTCTGCTTCTGAATTTTATGTACTTGTTAACTATGGTTAATGGTCTGGCTGACTTATGTGTAAATAAGTTAAAATACCAATAAAAATAATATTAAAAAAAAAAAAAAAGAAACTGATCTCCAAAATGGCTTTGCATCTGCGAAAAAGTGGTTTAAAGAGCAAAGCCTGGTCATGAACTATACAAAAAAGAAAAAAAAAAGACCATGATCTACTCCACAGCCCAAAATAAGCTAAAAAGCTACCCCTGGCAATAAGGAATGACAGCGGTGAAACACTGGAGCTTGTCCCACATTTCAAATACTTGGGGGTTACAATAGACTCCTCCATGTCCTTTTCCCAGCATATCGATATCACTGCAAGAGCTATTAATATCAGAATCAGGATCCTCTACTGCCACAGGCATTGTCTAACCCATGAAGCATTAAACCTGGCAATCAGCAGCTCAGTTGTCTCCATCATAGGCTATGGGCTGGACAGATACGGTTCTGCTACCAAAACAGTGCTCCAGCAGATCCCAGTTGCCTTAAACAAAGCCTGCCGCCTACTCACAAATGCACTAGAACTCGCACACACCTGTGAACTTTATGCTCAGGCTGACTGGCTTCAACTGAATGACAGACTCGTGTATCAAACCTGCCTTCTCGTCAAAAAAGTCTCATTAAATCTGCTTCCAACAGGGGGTGCAGAATCTGCTGTCACTCCCTATGAATACCAGACAAACCAGAAGCTCCAGCACTCAAATCTGCCAAGTGCCCAGATGTCGCAGTACCACGGCACAGCGTGTGTTCTCACACTGTGCACCCTTCTGGGTAAACGCACTGCCCCCTGACATCTCTGGCTCTGCAGTGACCGGCTCTTTTAAACACAGACTGCATAAGCACCTCATTGATACGAGTAACTATATGTGTCCCTGCTAAGGCTCTACACACACCAATACTCTGCCCTCTGGCACTTATCTTTGTCTCTGTCATGGCAGGACAGTCAAATCGCAGCACTTCACTCACCTCCCTACCCCTCCCTGGCTCTGTCCCTTGCCCCCTTGACCTATCCCTACCCTCCTCCCTCCCTGCCCTCTGTGCTCTGCTCACCTAGCCCTCCCACTCCCAATGTATCCTTCCCTATCCTGTCTGCTTATCTTCTTGACGCGGGCATACATTGTACAATGCCTCAGCATACCTAGTGCTTTATGTTTGAATTCTGTAACCTTCATGTATATTTTTGTCAGTATTTGTATATTTGTCCACAGTATTGTACCTTGTTGTCTAATGTATCTGATGTGGAACTTATCAACGAGCATCCGTTCACAGGTATTATCCATGATCTCAATAAATAAAAAATAAAATCTTGGGCAGCTGTAATAGCCAGTGAATTCCTTTCTGGTTGTCAGGAATAATGCAGCTTACCAAAAGAAGTTGGATGTTGCTTCTCCACCTTCCTTGGTACTGCAGGCAGAGCACAATGCCTGTGCCAAGCAGCTGAAGTGGCATCATCCAGAGTCAAGTGGATTGGAGGGATAAGTTCTGTAGGGGAGGCAGACAGATCTTAGAACGCATAAAGATTGCTCTTAGAGGAATCCTCCCTCTCTTCCACAAATCCCAGCTTTGACTGGACCAGCCAGAGGAAAGCCTGAAAAGAGGCAACCTCAGTAAGGGACCTAGAAGTGTTCTTCACACTCCTCACTATGGGAAGACAAAGTAGAACTGCAGCCTACCACATCTCATGGGTCCAGGCCTTTCTCCATTTCCTCATACTGCTCCTCCATATTTGGTACTCTGGATTGTATTGCATCTCATCCTCTATGTTGATGATCATGGGCAGTGGGGCAATGGTCAGAGGAGGCTGCGAAGGAGGTATCCTTGACAGACTTACTGACAACACAGGATCATCCTTACATGGCATTACAGCAGGCAGAGGGAACTTCTTCATCGTCAGTTAAGGTCGACGGTCGCAACTCAGATGGCATCAACAGTGGCAGTGATTGAGTTAAAGGCAGAAGCTTTTGAAACAGCTTAGACATTGTCTGGTAAAGCATCTGTGTGTCAACGGACCCCGATGGGGTTGATGATTGAACCATCAACAGGACAGTGTTCAATGGTGGAACTGGCTGTGAATCCCCAGACGGGTGATTAGAGCCTGGGCCACATCCAGACCTTGATGTCAAAGAAATGGAGAGATGGTTAGGGAGAAGATGAACCTGAGGTCTTGGCCTGGGTCCTGTCCTTGTCTGCAGACTTACCTCTCTAGGGGAGGGCGGGACTGGTCTGGAGAAGTACTCTTTTCCTTGTGCCTCTTCTTGTCTGGGCAGTGGTACTTGCTCCCTGATTTAGAAGACTTGTCCTTCTTAGTTGAATCAGCAGTGGACACTGAGCAAAAAAAGTCATGGCACACCTACTTTTGCAACTGAAAAATAAGCCATGAGTCACACCGGATCTCTTTCTCCAAATTTCAAATTGATTTATTTAGATCCACCACAACAGTGCAGAAATGACCTGGAAGAGCAAAAGCCACAGACACCTCTAACATTCCAACTGAATGGTCTTTGTTAAAGATGGTGCCACCTAGTGTACATTTCATAAATATACCATTTAAAAACATCACGTGACTAATTTCTTAAAAAGACATTACATAGATTGTGCTAATGATTAATTTTATGATACAAATACAAATATCAAGTACATAACCTTAAATAAATAGGTAAAACACACATCATATTGCACACTTGTAGTCTCAAAATATATCTCTGTGAATTATTTTAAGAAAACACACACACATATATACACAACAAGGGGGCACAGGTACATGATCTTCACTTAGAAATCAGAGAACAAAAAAAGATTTTTTAAAGAGCACCCTACTGTCCATGTACGGGCTCTTCTTGTGACTAATATATTACAGCAGTGGACACTTAACCGCAGAAAATGACAGGTGGATGGCGAAAATGGAAGAGAGCGAACGGGAGACAATGGCGAAGCCACCTTCGATGAGTACTGTTTTTCCTCCACTGCCTTGATTTTTAAATAAAGTTCCAAGTCCTTTTTGCAATATCTCCAAGTGATCTGGTTAAAGCCTTGGTAAATGCTGTAAGCCTTCATGCTGTGAGCTAGGCCTGACCAGCAAATAAATGCACATGAAGTGGGCATCGTATTTGTAGATCTTTACCGTAGCGACAGTAACATAACCATGGTATAAAAGATTAAGTAGTTTTAAAATAAGAAAGTAACAGCCTTAACAATACTTACAAAGTCCAACAGCATTCTTCAGCACCAGTGAACTGACGAGCTGTTGACAGCAGGACTAAGAAATGAGGAGTGATGGGGCCGCTCATGTTAGAGAGGCGGCGACGATCCACGTCAACATAAGCAGCCCCAGCCAGACACATTTTCTGGATGGTCCCGATGTTAGCTTACAGTTCCATGATGTGGCTCAAGGGAGGTTGATATTCTCAAAGAAGATCAATGCATTTCCAGATACACAGAACAACAATGTTTAAAGCAGCAGTGCAACAACTTCTTTTTCCAAAACGCTAGTTTCAGCTACAATTAATAAAAATATTAGCTTACTTGTCAACTTTACTTTTCTAGGTACCACCTACGCAGCACACAATGAGTTTATTTTTTCAGTCCTAACCCTTGCCAGGTCTACTGTGCTATTTCCAAGCCAAATGTGGCAGCCATCTTTTTTTTCTTGAGAAAAAAAACTAATTATAACAGTATAAATAACTCACATTTTGGAGGAACTAGAAAATGTTACCACCAAATAAAACTGGAAAATGCCTGGAATCAGTTATAGTGAAAAAAGTAGGGTCAGTTTTTTGCCCAGTTTCACTGCACTGCTGCTTTAAGCAATAATGACAGAGAAGCTGGTCATTTCCAAGGGATTAATGACTGGTTGGGGGGATATTTGGCCTGAGACTGCGCCTCATGACACCTCACCCGGGCCAAGCAATCCAAGAGAATGACCAGCTTCAAGGTTGTTGCGATGATAGTTAAATCACTTTTCATATTTTATAAGTTAATTTTGCCATTTCAGGGGTGTGTGCAAGCAGTGTGGCAAGAGTACGTTTAATTGCGTGCCACACTGCACCAGTTGGCAGCCGGATCATTTTTTTTTTCTAGTTAATTTTTTCAGTGAAGATGTTTTTAGCTCATGCAACATGAAATACATTCTGATACATGTTGAAGACTTATGGTATAGTCTGAAAATTGGTTAGCTAAACAAGCGTAAATAAGGAAAAGTAGCAGTTACAAAGGCAGGATAAAGAAAAAAGAACAAAAGACTGAAAAAATCCACACACAATCATATTGCAAACAGTCCTTGTATACAAAATATCCTAGGGGAGAGTGGATTACGTGAATAAGTGCGGGCCAGCAAGTAAGTAATCTGCCCTCTGATCATTACAGGATTGTGTCCCTCTACAGGTTAGTTACTACCCTCTCTACCACATGTAAGAGAGATATACTGCCATTTTACTTGACTTTGGGGGGACCCGTTGTGGCAATAAGCAGAAATGAGAAAAGGGTCCCAAATTGTCTTGAAAGGCCTGCAGTGTACTTGCATTCTGGTGAGATAATCACTCCAAGGCAGCCAGTTGTCCCACTGTAATTAGCCACTCTATTACAGTTGGGATCTACAAAGTTTTCCATTTGCAAAGCAAAAGTCTCTTAGCGAGACACCTACTGCCACCAACCACCGCGCTGTAGGGGAATGTTTAGGCAAACTGGAGGGTGTAAGGCCCAGCAAGAACAGCGGGGCATCTAGGTAACTGAAGGTCCTACAATATCCTCACATGTCTTTGCGATGCCTGCTAAAATGCTTGGTACCTAAGGGCAGTTCCAAAGGACAGGTGTGAGGTGGGCATCAATTTCATCTTACTGAGTACAGCAGGAGTGCTGTACCACCTGAGTAGCACCACTATTTTTATATTACATGACTTCTGCCTACTTTACAAGCTTCATGTGCTCGTAAAAAGCAGACTGATCATGCCTCTTTTGGATATGTGGATATTCAGTTCAGCCTTCAAGTCCCCCTCACTGGTACAGACTAGTTCGTTTGTGCATCCCTGCGACGCCTGCATATAAAATGATTTCCCTCTGTTTAAGTCTGTTCAGAGTTATTATTAGGAATACCGATCCAGAGCTGAGCTGCTCTTTAAAGCCTCCCACATTAGGTCCTAGCATACTGCACATCTGTAAGCATCTGCAGAAATTCTTCTTTGGGACGATATGTCTATTCTGACTAGCTGAAAATGAGTCCAAATGTTTACCAACTAGAGTAATCAAGGTTTTAACCTGGAAGATACCCTGTCGAGCCCATGACGTTCAGTGTGTGTGTGTTTGTGGGGGGGGGGGGGTCTCCTATGCAGCGTGTCACTGCGATATAATGGGGCCAAAAGGAGAGAGATATTGCGGTGCATGGACTTATGCAAGTAAAACCAATACCCCATATATGTGGTCGTGGCAGGGTGGTCTCTCAGATGAAGGTGAGCCTTGTTCTGTAAGTGCTAGCTAGCAAGTGGGTACTGGTGCTATGTTCTACTCAATCTGGAGCCACTGCAGTGAAACACTGCAGCTCCTAACCTCCTCTGGTCCAGTGGCTTTGCAGTTTGGCCCTGCTATAGCTGGGTGGATTCCCTTTCAATAAAATTCCCCTTATCTTTTTATCTAATTTTACAAACCATTCATTATGAATTTTAATAGGGAGGTGAGACAGCATATGCATTACCTTAGATGCCATCATTTTGAAGGCCTCCAATTTCCATTCTAGGGAGAGGGTCAAATGCTTCCATCTAGTCAGTTTCATTCTAACTACCTCGAATAGCAGGGATAGATTCAGCATGGCCATATTTTGAAGGGATCAATGGATGGTGATTCCCAAGTATGTTAGCTCTTTATCACCCCACTTCAAGCCCCCAGAAATAAATGAGGCCGGTGTGCCTATGTCATTTAAAGCAGGACCTTCATTTTGACTGGTTAACCTTAATCCTTGAGAACAGAAAACTGATGGATTAGGGATAGAAGTAAGGAAGGCCCGTCTTCTTGTATAACCAGCAGGTCATCAGCATATAGAAGTGTTCTTTATTCAGCCCCTCCAACTTTTATTCCTCTAAGGCTAGGGTGGTTACGAATGACTACAGACAGACATTCTACTGCCATTATAAAAAGGAGTGGGGATATGGGGCACCTTTCTGTAGTAGGAAGTAGGTTGAACGAATGCTTCTAGTGAGAACACTAGCCTTAGGGGAGCTGTATAGGGGTTCTACCCACTGTAGGAATATGGGTCACATACCCATGCTTTCCATGGTTTAAAAGAGATAACCCCACTCAATGGAATCAAAGGCTTTTTCAAAATCAACATTGAAGGTGGCTACCTAGGTGGAGTTGTGCCTTACTGCATGGATAAGGTTAAGCAATGTTCTCAAGTGGTTTGTGCTGCGGTGCCCTTTCACAAATCCAGCCTGGGCTGGGTGGATAAGGCCCTGAAGGACTGACTCTAGGCGTTCGGCTAATCTTCTGTAGGCTCTTAGCATCTATGTTGATAAGGGGTATGAGACTATAGTTCCCAAGACTGTTCGTGTCCTTTCATTTTTGGGGGAGTACAGTGACGATTGCTTCTCTCATTGTCGGTGGCATGGACGTTGACTTCATAGAGTCCTGGTACTCCTCCAATACAGCAGGATTGATCTCATGAATCAGCTGATAAAAATAAACCAGGAAACCTTCCCCACCAGGTGCTTTTCCATTGTTCAAGGTGATGACGGCTTGTGTAGCCTGAGTGGGGCATCTCCTCATGGGGGAATCCCAGGTCCTTCTGGGACAATGTTAAGCAGCTAAATGGTGGTGCATGTTCCCCTCCACCATCGCTCCTTGACATCAATGGGACTATCTCCTCGGACCCTGCCCTCATTGCTACCCACCTCAATAATTCCTTTACAGACCTTAGCTCAGTGCTCCCAGGCAATTTTTCAATCCCCTCCTCCCATGCCCCTCCTTCCCTCGCCTCCTTCACCTTCGCTGTGTCACCACTCAAGAAGTCAGGCCGTACCTGCTTAAAGCTCTAAAGTGCAATACTATTGGTAATGACTCTCTTGATCCCTGCCTCCTACGTCAGGTCCTGGATCAGGTCATCTTGCCTATCACCTGCCTCTTTAATAAGTCCCTCTGCCTAGGGCAATTCCCCTCTGTCTGGAGGGTCGCCACTGTTACCCCTATTCACAAGGGTGGTGACAGGACGCTTGCAGGTAACTTTCAGCCTATTTCTATCCTCTCTCCCCTCTCTAAGGCCTTAGAGAAAATTGTAGCTGCCCAAATTTCAGATTACCTCTCTAAGTATGATGTCCTTTGCCCTGAGCAGCATGGGTTCAGAGCCGGTCATAGCACCAATACTGCACTCCTGGAATTTGCTAACTTCCTTCACACCGCACTGGATCCGGGCTCCCTCACAGGTGCAGTATTTATCGACTTATCAAAAGCCTTTGATACTGTCTCGCATCCTCTCCTGTTAGCTACCCTTGCCGGTGTGGGCTTTGCCCCGGTCCAGTCTCCTGGTGCGTCAGCTACTTGTCCAACCGCTCCCAACGTGTGAAGGTGGATGCCACCCTCTCCAGCACCTGCCCTATCCACTCGGGAGTCCCCCAGGGCTCCATCCTCGTCCTTTACTCTTCTCCTCTATCTCAACTCTCTGCCCAACATGTGTGCAGGAAATGTCCCACTCTATCACCATGATGCAGTACTTTTGCCTCTGACAGTAACCCTGTCGCACTCCAGAACTCCCTTCAAATTGCCTTCAACTCTGTGGAAACATGGTTCTCTGAGCACCGTCTCGTCATCAACCTTAAGAAAACCAAATCCATGCTCTTTACTCACCCCCAAAATAAGTCTAGCAACTTTCCTCTCACTGTCCACTCCACCCATAATCTCCCTGTAGAACTTGTACAATCCTATAAATACCTTGGTATAATCTTCGACTCTGCCCTTACCTTTCATGACCATATCTCTGCCCTGACCACTGCCTCCAATGCGCAGTTGGGTATCCTCTACCGACACAAAAACTGCCTCCCCACTGACACTCTTCACCTGGCAGTCACTTCCTTGGTTCTATCCATAATTGACTATGGCCTTCCGGTCTATGGCGCAGCAGACCCGACTGCCCTCCGCAAGGTATGCCTTACGCTCAACAAAAGCATGCCGACTTATCACCAGTGCCCATCGCCTCACCCACACCTGTCTACTGTACTCCATGGCCACCATACTCAACCTCGATGAACACCTCATGTTCCAAACCTGCCAACTTGCATATAAAGCTCTCCATGGTCTCTCCCCTCCTGGCCTAGCTAACTCTGTTCACTGCATAATCCCACGTGTGCACACGCAGCTCCAGCAAAACTGCACTGGTCGTTCCAAGGGCTAGGACCTCCAGGGCCAAAGGGCCTTCCCCTATAGAGCACCCACTGGGTACAACTCCTTCCCTGCCAGCATCACTGAGGCTCCCTCATTAGCTTGTTTTAAATACAGCCTCAGAAGTCACTTGCTCAACTCACACTCCTGCTGCTGCACCTGACCTCCCCCTCCCCTACCTACTGACAAAGCTCACTGAGTTGCACCCCCCCTTCATCTTCAGCCATCTCCCCCCCCCCCGGCAGGACCTCTATTCCCTCTATTCAGCTCAACTACCCTTAGCTACCTATTCTGAATTTGATTATCTGAATTTGCTGTTTAACTCACTGTTATGTCTCGAACTCGATTATCTGAATTAGCTGTTAATTCAATGTTATGCCCCTCTATACCTGTAATCTGACTGTACCGTATTGTTGAACTGTACTGCTGACCTGCAACTTGTCTCGTGTATGTATTTTTGTTGTCCATTCTTATGACGAGGTACCTTTGTAAATGAGCCCCTGGCTCAAAGGTTGTTAAACTGATGTTAAATAAATAAATAAATAAATAAATAAATAAATAAATAAAATTGAGTGGCCACAGAGGGGGCAATCCTGGGAATGGGAAATGTTTCTAATAACAACAAAATGACCAGGGATTCCGTGGAGACCTGCATGCATATAAGGACTAGTAAAACATTTGCATTGTATTCTTTAACTTCTTCAGATCCTCTTGTATCCCTTTGTCATCCTGCAGACTGGGACTGTGCACCTCTGCTTGCCGTTTCCTTACACAGTAGGCAAACAGCTTGCTGGTTTTGTCACCCTGCTCCCAGCAGGCATGCTTCAGAGAGCAGAGAGCAAGCTCTGCTTTCCTTATGAGGAGCTCATTCAGTCGGATTCTCGTGCTGGTAAGCCTGGTCAGTAAATCCAGCTGGGGAAGTCCTGTTTCTTTTACTCCTCTCCAGCCTCCTGCGTTTGTTTTCAAGGGTATATAGTTCTGATTCCCTCTCTTTTCTGCTATGTACAATGTACCTAATAATCTTACCTCTCATTGTGGCCTTATATGCCTCCCACAAAACATTAGTTCCCACTTTACCTGTTTTGACTTGTGTGAAGACTGTGGTCTCCTTTACCCATTCCTTGAAACTGGGGTTGCGCAGGAGAAGGGGGTATGGACGCCAGGTTTGTGTTTTGGAAACGGCTGGTCCCCGTGCTACACAGACAGCAAGTAGGCATAAATCAGAGATCAAGATGGAGTGGATTACTGTATCCAGTGTATTATGTGTGATCTGTAGTGAGGTGAACTGCAGCTCTATCTAGCTGCTCAAGGAGGAATGCAGTGTCAAAATGCAAGTGTACTTCTTACAGTTGGATGGTGCAGCCACCAGGCATCCACCAGACAGTGTTCTTCAAGCGTGCACCTAACATAGCCCCAGCTTTGATATGAGGCTCCTGAGACCCTGAGCTCCTGTCCATGCAGGCCTCAATGACTATGGTAAAGTCTGCTCCCAGAAGAAGTGGCGTGGGGCTAGTGGAGAAGGCACTTAATTACTAACTTACATTATGAAAAAAAGGCAGGATCATCAGTACTGGGTTCATATAAGTTGGCTAACAGCACGGAACCCTTGGGGGTGGTTACCTCAGCTAGTACCAATTAGCCCACTGTCACTGGAGGTTTGAGTCACCAGCCAATTTAGATTTGCACGAATCAGGATCAACACCCCACTTTTTTCTTTTGTTATAAACAGCTGCCACATTGTGTACTTCTATCCCAACCCACTCCCTCTTTAGTTTCAGAGCTTCAGCTTTCAACAGGTGGGTCTCTTGAACAAAAGCCACTTGTGTGTGGAGCTGTTGTAAATGGCCCAGAACCTTGTTATGTTTTATTGGTGTATTTAACCCTCTGACATTCCAAGTTGCTGCTTGGACATTAGCCATATTGGTGGTGTGCATGGGTAGATCAAATAGGATACATCATAAAACCTCCCTCCCCCTCACAATGTTGTATACTGAGGCATTCTTATCCCATTTGTAAGCACTAACAGACAATACCATTTTGCTGTTGATTTAGCACTCTACAGGATGAAATGATGACTACACAGTAAAACAGTAAAAACTATGCCCAACCAGGGCTGAGTCTACCAAAAACGTATACCTCATGGGACTCCCCCACCCTCCTGTCATCCTCACCCATTCCCTCGTCTCTCACTCTTCTAACGCGCAGATTCTATAGAGCCCAAGTGCAGAAAGTTGGACACAGGGTGTCATGCCTTGAACTCCATACATACACCAATATTGTCTTAGTATGATAGTTTGTGACTGGTTGACAGTCTTGGCTAGTCCATTGTGAGACAATCACATAAAGCCACGGTGCATAAATCTGAAGCCCTGCTGCACAAGCTCAAACACTACTCATTTTTCACGTGCGTGGGGGCACACAGTCACCATGTCCTCCCCCCAAGCCACCCAATGCATAATTTATACCAATGGGTAGGGTGTTCTATGACAATACCCTGGCCAAAAGCCAAGTGGAAGAAACCCACAGCAAAGCCCTCTGGACGACCACGCGAGGGGTGGGGGCACCCACCACCTTGCCACCCTTCTTTAGAGGTGCAGTCCTGTCTACCCAGATATGTTCATCTCTCCTCCCTCCCTCCACCTGCTGCCAGGACAGAAGCATTGTGCTACCATAATACATAGCAGCCCTTCACCTGGGAGTGCTATGAAAAGTAAACGGGCCTTAACTCACTGCCTGAGAACAGTATACCCCCACAATACGCTGCCTCTACCTTTGCAACGGGTCAAGCTGCTATGGAGACGTCAGTGGGAAATCCAAAGGGATGCAGGTCACGCTACATTGATACTAAAAACACTATCCCCTCCTCAAAGGGCAGGGTGGCCCCATAAGCATTACCCAAACCCCACTTCCTGATCCCTGATTATAGAAGACACATGAAAAATCTCCCACTGAATGGCAGAGCAACATATGCCTGAATGAAAAATAATAAAAATGTGTTATGCATATAGGGCCTGCCATGAAGGCTGGCCAGTAACATGCAATACAACACAAATCAAATCAAAACTGAGTCCCAAGAAAGAGGAAAATTCTTAAACAAATCAACACCTGTGGGAATAAACAAAGAGTGGACTAACAACAGTAGATTTTAAAAAAATATATTTGCTGATGAATACTGCTCCTTTAATAGGTAGCAACATCCTCATTACTTGGAGATCCTGAGAGGATTATGCCCCACTGTGCCAGTCACTTGTGAGCCAAGAAAAGTATAAAGATGCCTCCTGTCTCCTGTTTTTTGCTGGTACCAGAAAGTTCAGTTCATACAGTTCAGGTTGGTGACTGATTCATTGGAGCCTGGGGAGGAACGGCTACTGTGGTGCGTTGATCATCAGTACTGAAAGAGTTGCTTGCAGGGAGCTTTGTGGCTGCAATCAACAGGAACACCACTTCAGCCCAAGACTTGGGCCAGCCCATCCAGTCTGTTAGGTATCTGCAGAAGGAATGTGTTTGGGGACCGGAAGAGTCATGTCATTTGGAGGAGCCAGCAGCAGTGACACAAAATGACTGCCACCTAGTGGGGGGGTTAACCACCATGGATGCAAGTAAACTACTACTGCCACCACGACTCCTGCTGTGATGTTGAGATGCCCTTGTACAAGGTTCTACGTTTGGTCGCATTGGCTTTACAACTGTGTCTTCTCTGCTTGGGCAGGAGGGACCAGGATCCTCATCAGCTGGCAGTGATCCACGTGGTGGCCCATACCAAGAAACTTGCTGGTATGTGGTTTCCAGGTAGCAGGTGGCGTTCCATTTCTTGAGTTTCAGGGGAGCAGTGGCCTCCTATGGCATAAGGCCAATACTTTGCCCAGTCTCTAGCAGGCCACTGTTTAAAGATACAGGCCTCTGAGGCTGGCATCAGATACATCAAATTGCTGGGACAAGCCATTCCTTGCAGTCTGAAATGCGGTAGGGTACTTGAGGCTATACTGCACCCCTATGTCCATCAGTGCTCTCTGTGCTGGCACATAGGTCTTCCTCCTTGCGGACAAGTCCTGAGAGAAATCAAGGAATATTCTTATTGTGTGCCCTTTCCAGGCCATCAATCCCTTTTGTGTCACCCAACTGAGGATGTTCTCCTTGTCAGAGTATCCCCAGGAAATGTGCCAAGAGGGGTCTCAGTTGCTACTCCAGTTTGGGTGGAGGGGCCAAGGAGCTATGAGCACAATCGATTTCCATATCATTGAGCACTGCACCCCAACAATTTCTGGGATGGCTTTCTGCAAAAAGACTTGAACATTTTTCCCTTCTCAGCCCTTTGGAAAGCTGACAAAATGGAGATTGTTACGCTGGCACTGATTTTCTGGGTCATCAGTATTGTCCCACAGCATGCAGATGGACCAATCCTGGTCCCTGATACATATGGTATGTCTTTCAGGCTTATCCTCAGTACCTGCTACCCGCTTTTCCGCCAGTGTCAGTGGCTCAGTGGGTAGCACACTCGCCTTTGAGGCTGGGAGATCAGAGGGCTGTGGGTTCAGTTCCCACATCTGGCACTTGGGTTAATATCCCAGTACTGACACTGTAGTGCAGCACGAGAGGGGTGCTGCACTTCTGAAGTGCCATCTTTCAGATGAGTCACTAAGCCGAGGTCCCATCTGCCTGGATTGGTGGTAGTTCAGGGGGATGTTAAAGATCCCATAGCACTTATCGAAAAGAGCAGGGGAATTTCCTCGGTGCCCTGGCCATATTTCCCTCATTCACAAAAAATACCACCAACAGCTTAATCTGGTTCAAGGTCAGTTGGCATTCATCTGTATCCCCCTCCCCCGGGTCATGCTTGAAAAAAGGCAGGATTTGTCTAGTGCACTTACCCGGTCAACAAAAACTAAATAAATAAAAATAAATGTTCATCTGTTGAGCGATCTGAAGCACATTGGCATTAGTTCTTTGTAATAATATCTCTTGATTATTTGTTTGACATAGCAATTGCTGAAAAACAGTTTTAATCTCTGCTAGGTCCATCAGAGGGGAGCTGCTGCCGTTTACTACCATTCTGGAGTGCCAGGATTTCTCAGAGGAGTGGGCGTGTGAGGAGAAACTTCGTCTGTGAATTCTCAGGCTATCCTGCACTGATCTAGATGATATATGACTGTCTACTGCTGTACAGCTGACCCATCGAACTATGCAACCTCTGAAGTATAATGTGAGTTAGCTGAGACAAATTTCTTTTTTGTTGCATTATCTCTTACCACCTTCACACACACCGCCGTCCTCTCCTTCGGGCGGCCAGTCCTGCTGTTGCCCCCACCCGACCCGCCATCCAGACGCTCCAGTGTCCCTGTTGTCCCGGGCGTATCCCATTGCCAGGTGGGACCCCCTCTTACCTGCCGGGGCATCGGGAGGGGAGACTGGAGTGCACATTGCACTCCTTTACAACTTCACAGGGCTGAAAATGCAACCTGGAGGCATCACGGCAGTGAGGCACAGGGAGGTGGGGCTGCCATCACCCTTGAAGTGCTTTCGGTCTCCACCGGGGACTGCTACAGAGCGAGGTTACCCACTCAACCCACCCCAGGAGAGAAGAGCAGTCCTCAGGACGCTCAATTCTCTCCTTCCCCTACCAGTCCCCAGCGCCCCGAGTCCATTCCCAAACCTGGGTCACTGGTATGACTCGAGGTAAGGCGTCCAGCGCCTCTGCCCTCTGTGCCACTGGTCCGACTGAGACAGATTTTAGTGGAGTTAGATCATGGGAACTGAGAGCAAAGGGATTAGGTGGCCATCTTGTAGGCTGCCAATCCATGCCCTCAGATCGGAAATTTCTAAGACATTAATGATCGATCCAGCAGCCAATCAGGAGCCTTGCTAGGCACATAAATATTAATTAGACTTACAATGCTCAATAAAGTGCTACAAGGACATAACAGGAGAACAGCCACAAAACAGCAGGTAGGCAAAGGAAGTGCAGCACTAAACAAGGTCCAAAGAGGCCCACGCAGCAGGGTCCAAGCATGCCTAATACAATACATTTACGGAACATGAGCAAACAAAGAAACACTGAAACAGATGGCAGATGAGGACCGCTGGGTCCATCTAGTCTGCCCATGTACACTACCTGTAACAGCAGCCATTGACCCTTCTTGGTGCTCGGCTTTAGCTTAGCCCCCCCCAGGGTTCCTTTATGCCTATCTGAATCCCACCATTGTGTGCACTTCCACCACCACCTGGGGTAGGCTATTCCATGCATCTACCACCCTTTCTGTGAAAAAGAACTTCCTCACATTCCCCCTTATCTTGCCCCCTCCGATCTCATATCATGCCCCCTCATTCTTGTACCCTCCCTGTAGTGAAAGAAGTCTTTTGCTTGCACCTTGTTTATTCCCTTTACATACTTGAAGGTTTCTATCATATCTCCTCTCTCCCCCCTCTCTTCAAGTGTGTACATACTGAGGTCTTCTTTTTTTTTTTTACAATGATTTATCACTCTTACCTTCGGAATGCTGTCTGGAAAAGTCACTCAGAGCCTGCTGTGATCCCGCCCACCTGAAGCCTTCTCTCGCTCCTCCTGGACCCTGCTCTCCATCCATTTCCCATCCACCCAGCCCCTCGGCTCCGAGTCCCCCGAGGTGGGACAGCCAGACTACTCCTCCTGGCACTCCATCTAGAATCTAGATAGGCGACCAGAAGGGAGTAGAGCAGAGTAGACGAGTGAAGAGCCCAACATTGAGCGTGGTTGGCTGGCACCCTTGGACATTCCTTCGCCTATGTGGAGGCAGAAGGTTTTTCTTGTTACACTCTCTTCCCCCATCCACCCAGCACAGTTGAAGCGTACAATGATGCCAGGGACGTCCATCATGGCTCTGCATCCACACTTCTATGCCAAGCGTTGCAGTGCCTCTGGTCTCCACCGGGGGCCGCTGTGGTGTCGAGCAAACCCTGGATCCACCACCCCGAGAGAGGAGAGCAGTCCTCTGGATGCTCAATCGTCTCCCCTCCCCGCCAACCCCCGGTGGCTCGTTCTCGGAGCCGGTCGCCGGTGTGGCGCGAGTTGTGGGGTCCAGCGCCTCAACCCCAGCGCCACTGGGCTGGCCACATAATGGGGTCTTTTAATCTCCCCACATAAGTCTTCTGTTGCAAGCACTGCACCATCTTTGTCACCCTTTTCTGAACCATCTCCACCCTGTCTACGTCCTTCTGAAGATGTGGCCTCCAGAAAGTACAGTTACGTAAGAACTTACTGTAACAGTAGATCTTCAAGAACAGCTCTTGTAGCAGGTTACACCATTAGGACTGAAGCCAGCAGGCGCCAGGACCCCACGGAAAAATTTTAGCTAACAGTATCCAGCAGGGGACCGCCCCCGACATCGGCCCCACCCCGTCAGGCATCACATAAAAGGGGGCGGTCCCCCAGCATTCCCAGTTCTCCTGCCAGAGACTCCCGGCTCAAGTGTGACATCTGAAGGGGAGACCAAGGATCCACTTCCAAAGGAAGGTTGGGAAAAAAAAAGGTGTCAAAGGACGCTGTAGCCTAAAAACTAGGTCAGAAGACTCAACCTCCAGAGGGGAAGATGGGTCGGGAAACTACCTGCTGCAAGAGCTGTTCTCGAAGATCTACTGTTACGGTAAGTTCTTACGTAACTGTACTATCTTACTTCGAGAAACAGCTCTTGCAGCAGGTTACACCATTAGGACTGATTCCCAAGCAGTAAGGGAACAATTTGCTACCGGGAGGAGGGTAAGAGATAACTCAGACTTCAGGACAAGAGTCCTTGAAAGACTGCCAAGCCAAATCAGCTCTCGCCTAGAGGCAATGTCCACACTGTAGTGTCTGATGAAAGTGTGCGCAGTGCTCCAAGTCGCTGCCGCACAGATGGCTGAAGTGGAGACATTTCTGAGCGCAGCGAAAGAGGCAGCCACCCCCCTCGTAGAATGACCCTTCACCGGTCCCGGTAAGGGTTTATTGCACTTCTGATAACGGAACATAATGCACTTGACCAACCATATGGAAAGTGACTGTTTCAAAACAGGAGCACCAAGTATCCACTGTGTGAAGGAAACAAAGAACTGGTCTGACTTACGATGGACTTTGGTTTTGGTCAGATAATATCTGAGACATCTATGCACATCTAGAGTGTGCAACAGGGCCTCCCTCCCATTACCGTAATTCAGGTAATACACCAGGCAGGTCTATATCCTGGTTGAGTGTGACTGCCAAGACCACTTTGGGAAGGAACTTAGGATTTGTTCTTAAGGACACCCTGTCCTTGTGAAAAACCAAATAAGGATCCTTGCACATGACTGCATGAAGCTCAGAAACTCTTCTGGCAGAAGTAACAGCAACTAAAAGGAGCGTCTTCCAAGTGAGGAGACTCAGCTCGCAATCTGCGGCTGGTTCAAAAGGAGGTAGAGTAAGCTGCTATAAAACAAAGGGGAGATCCCAAGGTGGAACCGGGTCTCTGATAGGAGGTCTCAGGTGCAGGATGCCACGCAAATAAGCGTGTGAAGCCTACAGTTGAGCTAAAGAGCTATGACCTATCAGTGAACGATATGCTGAAATGGCGCACAGGTGAACCTTAATGGAAGAGTAAGCAAGGTCTGCTTCGTACAGGGTCAGCAAGCAGTCTAACACTGACCTCTCTGAACAATCCAATGGGGTCAATCCGCGAGCTTGAGCCCAGATGCAAAATCTGTACCACTTCATGGTGTAAGTGGAGGGTTTTCTGGCTGCCGCCAGAACATCTGCAACTTTCCGAGAGATCCCGTATCTCAGGACTGCTATGTCTTTAGGAGCCAGGCATGCAGGTCCAGTGACTGAAGATCCAGATGGACTAAGGAGCCTGCCTCCTGGGACAGAAGTTGACAGCTGAATGGCAGAGGCACCGGAGGTTCCTGGGTCAGCCGGTGTAATAGAGGGAACCAAATTTGTTTGGGCCAAAAGGGCGCTACCAGAATCAGTGATGCCCGCTCTTGTCAGAGCTTCAGTAAAACCCTCTGGATCAAAGGGAAGGGCAGGAAAGCATAGAGGAATCTGCCCGTCCAAGAGAGGGACAACGCGTCTCACCAGAAAACACCAGGCCCTGGATCTAGCGAGCAAAAATTGGGCAGTTTTGCATTGGATAGGGACGCAAAAAGGTCCAATTCTGGTGTCCCCCATCTGCGAAAGAGATCCTCCGCGACTTCCTGAAGCAGTTCCAATTCGTGGACTCTGGCCTGTGATTGGCTGAGACTGTCCGCGATTGTGTTGTTCACACCAGGAACGTGCACTGCAATAATAGCTGCACCCTGTTGCAGTACCCAATTCCGAACCCTTTGAGCCTCCCTGCAAAGGGGGTAGGAATGAGTGCCTCCTTGTTTGTTGATATATTACATCACCGCAGTATTGTCTGTTTGAATCAGAAGAGTACCTGGTGGAATGTCCGTCTGGAATGATTGTAGGGCATAGAGGATGGCTCTCATCTCCAGAATATTTATGTGCAGATGGGACTCGAGACATCCATGAGCCTTGAGTCCTGACCCCGTTGAGGTGCGCTCCCCATCTGGATCCCGAGGTGTCCATGGAGAGTGTCACTAAAGGAGGTGGTGCCATGAAGGGGACTCCTTTCGAGAGATGGTCCGGGATGAGCCACCATTGCCAGTCTCGGATGACGACATTAGTGATCCGGACTGGATGCTGCATATGAACTTGCTTCTGGTCCCATTGAGTCTGCAACATCCATTGGGTCACCCGCATATGGAATCAGGCTATGGGAACTGTCGCAATGGCAGCCGCTATACAGTATGTCCCAGCAGGCAAAGAACGGTCCTGGCGGGCACCGTTGTCTTCGTCATTGCGTCCCGTATGAGGGATTTAATGTGTTTTGCCCTGTCCAAAGGAAGAAATGCTCCCCTTTGAGTGGTATCCAGAAATGCTCCAATAAACTGCAGTCTGAGATGGGACAAGGTGCGACTTCTCCTGGTTGATGATGATGCCCAAAGACTGGAAAAGAGAACGGGTATCCTGAATCGTGGACATCAGGGCCTCCCGAGAGGGTGCCATGAGGAGCCAGTCATCTAGGTACGGAAAAACATAGTGGCCCTGCCTCCTGAGAGTTGGTGCCACGACTGCCATGCACTTCGTAAACACCCGAGGTGTGGAAGACAGTCTGAATGGGAGGGCACGGAACTGGTAGTGTCGTTCCAGAAACTCGAAGCACAGAAACCTTTGATGCGTTTGAGCGATCGGGAGATGTAGGTAAGTGTCCTGCATGTCCAGCGACGCTAGCCTTGTGCCTTCTTTGAGCATGGGGATGAGACCCAGAAAGGTCACCATGCGGAGGTGTTTGTATAACACAAACGTGTTGAGATCACTGAGATCTAAGATCAGGCGCAAGTCCTCTGTTTTCTTTGGGACCAAGAAGAAGTGGGAATAATAACCTTTTCCTTTCTGGTACTGTGGAACATATTCTATGGCCTCCTTGTCTAGGAGGGCCAAGATCTCCTGCTGGATGAGCAGAGCATGCTGACCCGAGTAACGGGAGAGCAGGGGAAGTCTGGGCGGTGGGTGGCCGAGGAACTCTATAGAGTGTCCTCGCTGTACCAACTGTAACACCCACCGGTCGGAGGTGATCCTCTGCCATCCTGGAAGGTAATGAGTGATGTGACCCCCGACCTCTTTCCTTTCATCCAGAGGAGGGGCAAGGGCCAGGATGGAGTCATGCTGTGGTGACATTGGGTTCCGTAGGCTGGGCTGCCTTGGGATGCTTTGAGCCCAGGCCCGTGAGGAATCTGGCTTGACCTCTGCGACCAAAATTGCCCCGGGGTTTCTGGCTGGAACGTGGCTGCTGCCATTGTTGCCTGCCATGAAAACGGTTCTGGTTCCTCTGAAAGGAACCAGATTTGGGCCTGTACAGTCAGAACTGCCTTCCCGGCGTCCTGTAGCTTGGTGATGACCTTCTCGAATTCCTCACTGAACAGGACAGCTCCGTTATAAGGAACATCCAGGATATTCTTCTGAACATCCGGGGTGAAACCGGAGACTCTCAATCAAGACCGTCTCCGAAGACAAACGCCAGTAGCTGCTCCCAGGCAGCCGAGTCTGCTGAATCATAAGCGGCTCGGAGAACCTGGGTCCCCAAGTCCGACCCAGTATGAAGGAGGCTGAGCAGCGACTCCTCCTTTTCGCCATCCGGAAAGTCCTTCAAAAGGTCTTGGCCCTGCTCCCAGAGGGCATTTTGAAACTGCACCATGTGTGTGAGGTAATTCAAAGACCTTATCGAGCATGTAGCAGCTGCATACATGTGTCTTCCCATAGAATCTAATTGCTTAGATTCTTGGTCCAGAGGCTGGGTACTCAAGTGTTGCAGTCGTTGAGACTGATCATGAGATGCCGTAATGACCAGGGATTCTGCCAGGGGTTGCTTTGCCAGATACAGGTCCTCCATAGGAGCTCTGTAGAAGCGGTCAGCCTTCTTAGGAACAGCCAGTGTCGAGTGCGGATGCTTCCAAGCCACCTTGGTGACATCCATGAAGGTGTCCACTAGAGGTGGGACTAACACAGGCTTTGGGTCCTTTTGCCGAAGGTAATGGGCAAGGCGTTGTCTCTCGGGGTCCAAGTCTTCAGTCTCCCATCTCATATTCTTCTGGATGTGCCTCATGGTCTCAGAGAAAGAGGGATCATCCAGTGGTGACATTGGCTGGTCTTGTGGGTCTGGTGATGGGGGACTATAGGGGGATGGAGACCTGGAGGTATCGAACGTCTGAGGTCTGGAGTCATCCCCTGATGGATGTCGTCTGTCCCTGGGTCGTTTAGGGCTCGGAGACCTAGAGGGAGACCATGATGGGCAACTTTTTCTCTCTCTCTCTCTCTCTCTCTCTAGATCTTCCCCTAGGAGGTGGAGTTGGCTCCTTAGGGGTCGGGGGTCTTCAGCCTTCACCCTCCTGAGGAGGGGGTGGAGGTGGAAGAGGCTTACTGGGGACCACGTCCTTTCTGATGGTCTCCCACCAGAAGGTGAACAATTCCTTCACCTCCTGAATGTTCATGCCCAACGACGGGCCCGGCGTCGGTGTGGGTCTGTCACCGGAGTCGGGCATCGGGTCCTGGGGAACCACCAGATCTGTCGACGGCTCCCCAGGTAAGCCAGCATCCTCCGTGCCGCGAGTCTGGTCGTCCGGCAGCACGGCAGCCTCTTCTCCTGAGGATCCCTGATGTCCAGTGTCACCCGGTGTCAGTACAACAGCTGTCAGTTCGGGAGTTCGTTTTTTGGGCGTCGGGTCAGGCACCTTTTTATTTTGCAGCATCTGCTTAAGAGGCGTCAGATCCTTGGTCTTCCTTTCCGGGGTCTTGGGAGGCTGGGAGACGGACCTGAGGTCGGTGTCCCGGCGTCAGCCTGATGCCCCACTAGATTTTGAGGAAGACTTCCTATGTTTTCCTGAAGAGTCAGGCGCCCGGTGGGTCTTAAGCGGGTGCAAGGAGGCTGAAGAACCTCCTGAAGACCTTACCTTAACTGGGAAAGGTTGGGAGCAGGCCCGGGAAGGAGAACGGTTGGACCGTGTACAGCTGGAGCTGGTCCTGAATTCAGAGGCCCTGCTGGGGGATCCCGACCTACCCGAGTCCCGGTGCTTCCTGGTGTTATGGGAAGAATCCCCTTTGGAGGAAGGTCTTTTTTCCATTTTGTGAACTTTCTCTTCAAGAAGGAACCCCTGAAGGGCCTTTTGGCAGCGGATCCTGGTGCTGCTATTAAATTGTTGGCAGATGGAGCAGGCCTGGGTGTCATGTTCCAGGCCCAGGCACCTCACACAAGACAAATGATGGTCGGCGAAGGGGATCTGCTTGCCACAGGCGCACTTTGAGGGGTGTCCTTCGAGAGGAGGAGTTTGAGAAGTAGACAGGGCTTTTATAAAGATTTTCCACATTGTATCATTGATGCAGGCGTCCATGAGGTCGATGTTGGTGAGTCGATGGCAGGAAGAGAACTGGGGATGCTGGGGAACCACCCCCTTTTATGTGATGCCTGCCGTCGGGGAGGGTCCAACGTCGGGGGTGGCCACCCGCTGGATACTGCTAGCTAGAATTTTTCCGTGGGGTCCTGGTGCCTGCCAGCTTCAGTCCTAATGGTGTAACCTGCTGCAAGTGCTGCTTCTCGAAATAAGATCTGCACACTGTAATCCTGGTGTGGCCTCACCAGTGTTTTGTATAGTGGTATCACCACCTCCCTCCTTCTGCTAGTGAGACCCCTTACTGTGCACCCCAACATGCCACTGGCCCTCCCTACGTCCTTTTTACACTGCTTGGACACCTTAAGGTCATCTGAGATGATAATCCCCAGATTCCTTTCCTCCCTGGTGGCTGTCAGCAACTCCCCCCCCCCAAAATCCTGTACTGTAGCTCTCTGCAGGGTTTCTGTGCCCTAGGTGCATGATTTTGCACTTCTTCGCACTGAATCTCAGTTGCCACACTTCGGACCATTTTCCAGCTTTTCTAGGTCCCTCCTCATTTTTGCCACCCCATCTGGAGTGTCTACCCTGTTGCAGATCTTGGTGTCATCTGCAAACAAGGAGACCTTGCCTTGCAGCCCTTCTGTAATGTCACTAACAAAGACATTTAAAAGGACTGGCCCCAGAACTGATCCCTGAGGCCTTGGATTGGATACCATTTACCACTACCCTCAGCTACCTGTTTCCTAATCAGTTTTCAACCCAGTTTACCACCTTGTGACCCACTCCCAGGCTTCTCAACTTACTTACCAGTCTTTTATGCGGAACAGTGTAGAAGGCCTTGCTGAAATCAAGGTAGACAGCATTCACTGCTCCCCCTCATCCTCCCCCCTCGTCACCCAGTCAAAAAAAGTTGAACGGTCTAAGAAGAAATGTGTGGCAGGCAAGGAACACTAGAATTAGGAAAGTGTAAAATATGCAAGGATTTACAAATACAAGATGTAACCCACACAACCCTGGCTAGTTACATCAGTTTAGTCATATTTTTAAAGTGCCACTGGTGAGTGGCAGGTCAGATAACAAATAAGTGCCCCCATATAAATGCAAATGGCATGGTATGGTAAGGTATGGTGTAAGCTATAGCAACTCTGGAATATATGAAGCAATACAGAGAATCCTACAGCACATCTACCATTTGTTTAAGATGCCAAGTTATTGTGTTACACACTGAGCCACCAAGGTACATAAAAGGCAACAACATTTGAGAAATGATTTCCTACTTGGCCTGTAATGTCACACATTTATCACCCCCTACAGAACATCCAACTCATCATTGTTTATTTCAGTCAACCTTGGCCCAGCCACGATCCCAAGGTATTTGGATCTGTAAGTTCATTCCAGTGGAGAACCGTCCAGGAAAGTGACCAAACACACAAAAAAAAAATCCTGGTTCGTCAACAAGGGCCTATCCAAGATTCTTTTGTGCTTATCGGATAGAATGTTCTACATTTCAATGAGCAAAACAGGTCAATGAAAGCACAAACTGCATTTTTAGAATGTGTCCTCACTAATTATTGGTCCTCTGTCTGAGATCACCATTTTGGAGTTTGGCCATGTGCGTAAGAAGCAGTCATTTCTGCAGAAGGAAAGAATCAACACGCACTCTTCATAATAAGGGCCAAAAAGTTTGTGAACTGTGAAACTCAAAAACAAACTCAGCTGGGGGAAAAAAAAAACATTTCAAAATACAGCATCCACAAATGCTTCAACCACTGGACTGGTGTCTCTGTTCTAGCAATGTGTTGCATCAACATAAAGCCACAAACTGGAAATCTATTGCTCCTTGAATATTTAGCTAAATAATGTAGGAGATTTGATACCTTTTATTGGACCAACAAAAATTTAACACAAGCTTTCAGACGACACAGAGCCGTTCCTTCAGGTAATGGCAGTTTTAACACCTCCATATATGTTAATTGCTAGTAGTAGACTACACTGTCCACTAAAGAAAAGCTTTGCTTTTTTTGTAGACTGTTATTACCTGTAGAAGGACTCTGTATAGTCTGAAAGCTTGTGTTCTGAAAAATTCTTGCTGGTCCAGTGAATGGCATCAAAGCACCAACATTGTGCATGTTTGTACAAGGACCAGTACAGTTACAACCAATTCTCTGCAACCTTGTATGTATCTAAAACTTGTACGAACTGCAGCAAAAAGTTCCGTTTTTAAATAAGTACTGTATCTATATTGAGTCACAGATTCATTTAACATACACGTTATCCTTCTGCCAAGTCTGTGTTCCAAAGGACCTACGCAGCTGCAAACTTCCATCATTCCAGAACAATACATTTAAAACCATCTACCAACCTGGTGCAGGCAACACTCAAATTCAGTGACATACTACACTTCAGAACAGTCTTCGTTCAGGAGACTTTCCAAAGCTGGCTTATTCTTCCACTTCCATGAGTTTACAGTGGCAAAACAAAGGGGCCTCCCTGATAACTTAGCGGTAGTACCTCAAGCTACCACGTGGGCAACCCAGATTTGGAGACGAGCCTGAATTTCTGCTTGTCAAGTGGCCGTAGAGTCCAGATGCTGCCAAAACCAGTGCTTCCAGGCACAGGGGTGGCAGGTGCCATATTCTGCTCTGGCAACAACTCCTCTGGTGGGCCCAAGAGCTCCGACTCCTCCACGGGGTGCTGTGGATCTCGAACGTGTTGCCCAAAGTATCATAGGAGGGTGGCAGGACAAGGAGAAAACTGGGGATGCCTACACCACTGGCAGAATTATTTTTACCAACCCCTTCCCCCCCAGTACTCTCTAGCCCCATACCACTTGTCAACCAGTGTTGAGGCTAAATGATTAATGGGGCAGACATAGGCGTGTGCTGGGGGCTACCCTGCCCCCCCCTTTTAAAAATCATCCTCCAACTAAATGACATATGTCCCCAAAAACATAGACTTTATGGCAGATAAGGACCGTTTGGCCCACCCAGTCTGCCCATTTCGCTACCTAATGGATAAGCTGCAGATCCTAGCTAACCAACAGCCTACTTCTTCCAACCTCCACCCCTTAGAATTGCCTTATATCTGTCCCATGCAACCCCCCCAGCTCTGTGGGGATTATGGCCCCCCTTTGTTCACTGACTCTGTGCACTCCTCTGCGGGCGAGGGGGGGAACAAAAGATTACAACAGGTGCCAGAGGAATAAAAAGCTTAATTGAAAAAAGTAGTGCAAAACAATGGTACTAGGGCTGCACGAGGAAACTGTTTCAGTGCTCTATTTCTAGCACTGCTTCCATCTACAATCTAATAAGAAACGCAAATGAGTTTCTGAGTAGTTAAAAAAAACACAAGCAATATGTCTCATGGTCTATAATTAACAACATGAACAAGAACATGCAGAGTGCTGATAAGACTGTCTGCCTTGCCTGCATTGTCATTTTAAATGAGTTAAGAGACGTCATTCCTGCCGAACATTCCAGCACTCCACAGAAGTAATAAGTACAAGACTGTATTTATTTTGTACGGCTTGCTGTTCGTAACTTCTTACCCTGGTACACTGTAGAAAACAAGACAATAGCTCTAAATCCTTTGCTCCCTAGCAATAAAATAAGAAATAATTAAACAAAAAATAAGGTTAACGCTAAAAATATAAGTTAATGGGGATCCCAAAAGCAGGACCCCTAAAGAAACTTTAGAAATGTGAAAAAACAATAACTTGAAACACTATAAATCACCCCAGCCAACTTGAGAGATTTATAATAGGGCTTCTGAGAGGTGTCTCTTATGGTATAAGAGACTCCTCTCCTGAAGTCTGAGTAGCCAGAAGTGCTCACAGAAGCACAGCCATGGGGGGGGCATGCACCCACCTAGTACTTATGCCTGTGGAGCATCACCCCTCCCAGGGAGTAGACGACATGCAGAAAGAGCCACAATGCTGAGATCAGCTGTAAGAGTGAATGAGGAAGGAATGCACTCCCGCCTGCCAGTTGAAGTCAGAGCCACCCCCACTATCAACTGTGCGAGGTGAGAGATTCGATCATTAACACTTGCCTGATGGAGGGAGCGAGACTATTGTTCAGTGGCATTTTGGTAGCTTCAAAGGCCCTGAATGAAGGACTCATTTATTGATTCAGGACCTCTGAAGCTGCTGAAATGCAGCTGAACATTAGTCTTACTATCTCTGTCAGGCAAGTGTAATCAGCAGCTAGGATCAAGGATTCCAAAGGGAATGAAGTCGGTGTTTTGTTTTTTTTGTTTTGTTTCGTTTCACCAGGAGGGCCACACTAAGCTGAAAGCTTGTTTTGAGGTGCGACCTGGGAACACAAGAAGTTAAATGACTTGCTCAGGGTCACACAGTATGCAAGTGGGGGCTGTGGGATTCAAACCCAGGTGTCCCCAGGTTTGCAGCTCAGTGCCTCAAACCACTGTACTATACTGCCTCCTCAAATAGCACACTCGGTCGTTTGGTGTTTTATGTAGTTACATTTAGCATTTTCCTAAGGGAGGAGTATGAGAAGAAGAACAGGACAGGACAGCAAATGTCCAATACTGCTGACAGTGCTCAGTACTGCATGTTGTGTGGTGTGGCATTATTGGGGGTAGGGAGGTGCCACGTGGTTTGTAGCATCCAGCCATTTACTTTACAGGTTACAGCGGTTAGTGCACTAAATGCTGTTATTGCATTGTACCCAGTCTTCAGACCATTGCTGGGGGTCAGCCACTTAACGCACTGTACCATCGCCAAAGGGGAATGGCCTTAGCTCAGCTCTGCTTCTTCTCAGGTAGGTGTGTGTGGTTTCAGGGAACAAACACCAACTGCAAGCAGCATGGCAACAGCGGTCAGCGTTTTACATTTAACTTTTTTTGGTATCCATCTGACTACTGTATACAGTAGTCACAATGAATCTGGAGTCAGGACAATGTGACAGTGAGGGCTAGGGTTAGAAGGGGCCACATATTAAAGCAGGTAATGGACACCAACTCAGTGTATGCAGGCTTAAATATTCATTTTATTTCCACAATAAAATCCAATCTGTGAAAATACAATGAATTGAAATATAACCTGCTATATAGTAATCTCTGTCTAGTCAACTGTCTGTAATCTGTCCCCCCCCCCCCACACAGACTGTAGGCACCAAAGCAATTCCCCAAAATGTTTCACAAATTTGCATTTGCAACTATTGAAAACTTCTTCCTGGGCTGCTTGCCCCTTTGAAGTTATAGTGTCCTCCCTCAGTAATCGGCACTTCTAGTTTCAAGCGGAAAAAAACTAGTTACTTACAAGACAGCAGCCAGTGATAATGGGGCCACATGGATATAAAAAAAAAAAAAAAAAAAAAAAAAGAGCACAGAGGACTCAGCCCCCCTCCAGTCTAGAGTCCAAGATCATCAGACAAGTTCTGGTCTTGGGAACAAATGAGAGAGACTTTTGCAGCCCCTGTACCTCTGTCACTGCTGGTTAACTGTGTGTGTGTGTGTGTGTGTGTCCTGTTCAACATGAATCAACTGACAACTGAAGTTCACAATGATGGTGTGCCCCTCTACTCCACTGACCACCTACCCCAGTTGAGGTTCACGCTACACTATACTGCTTAATGATGCCACTGGTGTTTGCAATGCTTGGCTGCTGGTGACCTGCCCACACTGCCCCCCTCCCCCCCCACTAACTACACCTGCAGAGTCCAATCTGTTACTTGCCACACATCATCAGTGATACCCAGCACCCACTGACTAGTGCTCTCTCCAGTCTGCTGCCAACTGTCCCACCAGTTTTTTGCCCACCCAGCATCCAGTGTGGTGCCAGTTTTTCTCACCCAATCTAGTCTGCCGCCACTGGTGAAACTCAGCTGCTCAGCTACTCAGTGAGAGGAAAGTCTGCAACAGGGCTTGTCTGTGCTACTGCCTGCCTCACATAGTTGAAAGACAGTGTTGCTGTTGTCCCCAAACTCTCTTCCAGCCTGCCACAATCACAGCTGGTGCTGCTCCCAGTCCAGATAGACTCGCTGACCAAAACAAAATAATTTATTCCAAACTGTCACAATTGCAACCCAAAGTTGGTGTCCCCTCTCACTCCAGTCTCTCCAGTTCATGTACTGACACAGAGTGAGGAAAGGACTGCTTGTTGTGTTGTTCATCCATGCTGTTTGGCATGTCCTTTCCTTTTAAGAATCTTGCTGGAAGGTCTTGAAGCTGGCTCCTCCCACCCACCCAGGTGGTATAACCCTTGTCTCCACCCCATGATGCCCAATCTTTGCCTGCTGGAAGCTCAGGATGCGCTCCGAAGCCGGGGAGGTCGGTTGGGTTTGTGTGGATGAACAACGTATTCCACTCCTAAATCTACTGTTACAGGTGAGTAACCGGCTTTTCTAGGATCATGGACATGTTGTTCTATCCACACTGTTTGTCAGACACCAAGCCGTTCTCCGGGAGGAGGGAGGCAAGGTACACACTCCCTCTGATATACTTACTAGAGGAACAAAGACTGGAGAACTGAGGCCCCAAAACAAGGCATCCTGGCATGACTCTAGGTCGATCTGGTAGTGGGTAATGAAGTTGTTTGCTGTCTTCCAGCTAGCAGCCCTGCAGATTTCCTGGATAGGGGATGTCCCATTGAAGCAGCCACCGATGCAGCAGTATGGCAGGTGGAATGAGCTCTTATCCCTCTGGGAGGCTCCTTGCCCGCCAACCTATAGCAGAGATCAATGCAGGATGTAATCCATCTGCTAATCGTCCGCTTTGCTGCAAGTCTGCCAGGTGCGGCTTTAGCGTAGGTGACAAACAGCTGGCGAACCTCTCTCCGAACTTCCATCCTCACTCCTTATAATAAGAGAGCGCTCATCTGAGGTCCAGGGTATGGAGCCTGTACTTGGCCTCCGAGGTGTAGTTTGAGTAGAACACAGGCATAGTCGACACCTGGTTAATGTAAAACTCTGACACCACCTTCGGAAGGAATTTCGGGTGGGGGCACAGGACAAACTTGTCCCTGTGGATGACCAGGTAAGGAGACTCCACTGAGAGCACCTGGGGGCTCCCCAGTCCTTCTGGCTGACATAATTAGCCACCAGGAAGGCGATCTTCCACAACAAATGTGACATCTCACACTTGTGCATCGGTTCGAATGGCTTGCCCATGACTTTTGCCAAAACCAGCAGTAAATCCCTTGGAGGTGGAGGTTCACGCACCGGAGGGGATATGTGATCGAGGCCTCTGAAGAAACGCCAGACCACCTTCTCCTGTGCCACCATCTGCCGACTGGCCCATGCCCAGTAGGCAGAGATGGCTGCCAGGTGCACCTTAAGGGCAACGGCCTCTGGCTGGCTAACCGCCCCTGCCAATTTTTCCTTTCTTTCTTTCATACTAGATGATTATCTGAGCCTCCATAAGTCTGTTAGGTCAAGACTATGAGCCTTATTTCTTACATTTACCATGTATCAAGCGTGTTCATGTTCCCTGCCCTGTATGTTACCTTAACTTTGTACTGTTCAATATATGTGATGTGGAACCTTTGTAAATGAGTCTCTGACTCAAAGGTACTTTCTGATCTCTGAATAAATAAATAAATAAATAAATAAATAAGGGTCGTAGACTGAAGACCCCCTTTGGACAGAGACAAAGGTAGTCTAGGATGCTAGCCACTGGAGAGGACAAATGGTCCAGGCCCTTACCCTGACACCAAATGGAAAACCTTTTCCATTTGAAGGCAGAGCACCTCCTGGTTGACTCCTTTCTGGATCCTTCCACAACTCTGAGCACATTCTCAGAGAGACCGAGAGCCTGGAACTCTAGCTGCTCAGGAACCAGGCTGTCAGGTGCAGGGATTGAAGGTCCGGATGGAATACCTTCCCCTGACTGACAGATAACAGGTCTGGGCATACTGGAAGATGCCACGGAGGCCTGGAGCAGAGGCTGAGGAGACCTGGATACCAGAACTGGCGAGACCTGCCTGGGGCTACCAGGAACACCTGTGCCTTGTCCCTCCTGACCTTGAGGATCACCTTGTGAATCGAGGGAAGGCACAGAAGAGGCCTGAGGTCCACGGCCTCGAGAAGGCATCCTCTTGCAGTGAGCTCTGCTGAGGCGGGCCGGGCATAAAACAGCCTCAGCTTGGTGTTCTCTCTGGAGGCAAACAGATCCACCTAAAATGTGCCTCAGTGGGAGAACAGGCTGTGTACTACCTCCGGATGAAGAGACCACTCATGGGACATCTCGCCCACACAGCTGAGAGCGTCTGCCAGTTGATTTGAGGCTCCTGCCACATCGATGGTGAGCAGATCTACCTCCAGTCAGCTCACGAGGGTCCAGATGCACAGCACTTCCCTGCACAGCAGCTGGGAGTGCGTGCCACCCTGTTTGTTGAGATAGTACATGGCCGTGGTATTGTCCATCTGGACTTGCACCACCTGACCCTGAAGGAGTGGAGCGAATGCTGACAGTACCAGTCTGACTGCTCTGAGCTCCTGCAGGTTGATATGGAATCAGGATTCCTTGGGGATCCAGAACCCGTGGGCTCTGCGGTTCCCCATGTGGGCTCCCCAGCCTGTGAGAGAGGTATTGGTCATGAGAACGACCATTGTCTCAGGACAGACAAACAGGATCCCTTCCTGCAAGTGATTCAGGATGGTCCACCACTGGAGAGCATCCCACATCTTCTGGGTCACAGTGACCAGCTGGTCAAAATGACCGTGACGCTGACCAGCTCCCATTGAAGAGGGCGCATATGCCACCAGGCCCATTGGCTCACGGTGGTGCAGGCCACCATGTACCCCAGAAGGCGCACAAAGTCCCGGGCAGGGCACAAGTGCCAAACCAGAAATGGCTGGGCAAAGGAGAGAACCTCTGCCCTGTCCATCAAGAGCCAGGCTCTGGCTCGGCAAGAGTCGAACTCTGCCCCGATGAAGCATGTCACCCGCGAAGGTATGAGTTCCACCTTGGCCTCGTTGATCAGGAGACCAAGGTCAGTGCAGGTCTGGAGGGCCAGGTTCCTGGACCTCTTCACCTCTTGCTGGGTGGAACCCACCAAGAGCCAATCACTGAGATAAGGGTAAACCTGACCCCTCGACGCTGAAGATGGGCCACCACCATTGCAAAGCATTTGGTGAAGACCTGTGAGGTCGACGACAGGCCGAACTGCATGGCTTGGAACTCGAATAGGGCTCCTTCTGCTCAGAAGCGAAGGAACCTTTAGTAAGACTGATGGATTGGGACGTGAAAGAATGCATCCTGGCAATCCAGAGAGCAAAACCACGTTTTGCTCTAAAGATGGTATGACCTGGGACAGAGTTCCCATCCTGAAGGTGCGTGAAATGAGGAACTGGTTCAGGTTATGCAGATCTAGAATGGGGCACCAGCCCCCCAGTCCACTTCGGAAACCAAGTAGTACCTGGACACAAACCGTAGGTTGACTGGGGGGTCCATCACTCTGGCCACCATCTCACTGCGGAGGAGTTGGGCAATGTCGTCTCGAACAGCCGACTGAATGTGTACAAACATCATATCCTCCCGTGGGGCACGGATTCGGCTTGGAGGGTACTGCTCAAATTCCAGAGGCAGTCCCTGGCCCACCACTTCTAGAACCTACCTGTCTGTGGTAACAGCGGACCAGGCGGAAAGAAAGTGGTGCAGCCAGCCCCCCATGGGAGGACCCAGAACTTGCGTGATAGGTATGGGGGTGGCCAACCACATCCCACACTGGGCAGGCTTAGAGGAAGTGTGTCCAGAGTGAGGACCACTACAGCCACGACCTGCAAGGCTTATGGGCCGCTGGAGGCCCGGACTTGAGCCGAGGTGCCAAGACTGTGCCTGCTGTTGCTGCCCCGCTTGGAAGTAGGAGCAGGGTGCAGAAATGGCTTTTTCTTCTGCTTTTTGGAACCTTGATATTCCTTCTGTGCAGAAATTATGGAGTCCAAGGTGGCATTGGACTTCTTGATGCACTGGAGGTGACCGTCCACACCTGAGCCGAAGAGGTCAGTACCCAGGAAAGGAACATCCGTTAGTTTGTGTTGAGTGTCTGTCGTGAAGGTGGAGACTCTCAAACCAAGCCCTGTGGTGCATGGCAACCGCGGCTGCCACCGGACAGGTGCATGAATCCCTGAGGTCCAGAGCCATTGGACGTTACTGTTTCGCAACTGCCCGACCCTGAACCCACACCTGCTTGACCATGGTCTGGAGGTCTGTGGGAAGGTGAGGTAGAACCTCATCAAGGGGACCCAGAAGGGCGTGAGTGATACGCCATGACGACGGCTGAGCTTGCCTGATAGAGACCTAGCATAGAGGCGGCATAGACTTTACAAGCAGAATGGTCCAGTATTTTGGACTCTGTCTGGCGGTCTATCAGTATCTGCAGAAGTACCTGAGCGTCTGAACACAGATTCGGTCACCAAACCCTCAGCCAAGGGATGCTCTGTGAACCCCAAAAGGAACCCTATGGGCAACACATATTTGAAAGCCATGCAGGCAGAAGGCGCAGGGCAGGAGGCAGGATGCTGCCATAGCTCCAAAGCCAGACCAGCAATGGCCTCGGCCACTGGAAAGGCGTCAATCAGAGAATCCCGTCATTTAAGGATATCCATAAGGAGATATTTGGCCCATTTCTGTACAGGCTCGAGAGGCATCTCCATGGATTCGGAGATAAGCCAGAGAATTCCCATAAAGGAAGAGGGACCTTCCTCCGTCGAGAGACTACCGACCGATTCCTCGTCCAAGGGACAGGAATGAAGGTCCGAGTCATCAGACTGAGGAATCCAGATAAATCGGCCGGCCACCTGATTCTCCCTCCACCTGCCTAGAATGGTCAGGAGTAAGGGTAACAGAGAGCCTAAGTGGGAGGCCCAGAATAGGCCAAGACACTTTGGTAGGCACCCCCCCACCAGGGACTGTTTAGGTGGCGGCTCCACCAAGATCGGTGGAGAGGTTGATTTTGGCTAAACCATTTTGACTAGCTCTGAAGGAGGAGGAACAGTGCGAGTCGGCTCTGGAGGAGTCTGCTTCAGCCTTGGAGGTGGTAGCCAAGTAATGGCTGGGGTGGAAGCCAGAGTCAACTTTTGATCGGACAAAATTAGCTGTTGCCATATTAGGTCTTCATAGCATCGACGGAGTTTCCATTGAAGCTTCCCCTCGTCCAAGGAGGAAAAAGAAGGTCATCGATGCCTCTTTTCAGAGCGGCTGTGCGCCTTCTTTGGCCGATCGGTCGAAGGAGTCCGAGACCTCGACCTCGATCATCAGGGTGACCAACGGGGTTGACTGGAAGGCACCGGGGAGACCGGCGGATCTTCTAGGTCTGGGACCAAGTCCTTGATGGGCTTCCCAGCAGGCTGGGTCTCCTCATCAGGGAGAGGCAGGACTGGGGTCCTGACTAAGGAGCTGATGGCCTTTTCGGGCGACAAACGGTTGACTGTGTCGAGGGTTATCTCGACCAGAGCATCGTCTAGTGTCTGAGCCGGCTGGCCTGATGGGGGAACTGTGAAACCAGCGGCTGAGGCCGCAACCTCGACTGAAGTCAAGACAGGTGATTCCTGGGACTGAGATCTCTCATGATCCCAGAATGTCGTTGGTGAGACAAAGATTCTCTCAGTTCCTTGTCCTTTTTACGGGACTGAGAGACATGCAAGCTCAAAGGCCCCTCACCCTTTGTGGGAAGGGAGAGGCACATCTCCTGAAAGGAACCGGAAAAAGTGGAGCCCAAGTTGAGTAGAACAAAAAAGGAATTTGAGGAGCGATGTCTCGGCCCGAGCCGCCTCTTCCTCGAAATTCTGCATTTGTTTCAGTTGCTTGGCAGACCCCGCAGTCACGGAGACTGCCCATCAGGCCTCTTTAGATTTGACCGTCAGGTTCCGTTTCTCTGGCTTGCCAAATTTCAGCCGTGCAAGATGATCGTCCAAGACATTCAGGTGAAACGCAAAATACATTTCACAGGCCTGAGTGTCATGGCCGACACCCAGGCAATATATGCACGTGGCATGCGGGTCTGTGAGAGACATCTTTTGCCCGCACTGGCAGCGGCGGAAACTGGGAGAAGACTGATCTTCCATGAATGTCAAAATCACTAAGCGATTATTAACTCTTATGAGTTTAATTTTGAGCAAATCCAAGGAGCTTGAAGCCAGGGCCTACTGAATGTGAGAGCAGTAAGGAGGGAACCTGAATCTTCCAGTGGAAAGGAACATCTGGAGTCATGGGGCGCAGCCGAGGGTTATACCACCCAGGTGGGTGGAAAGAACCAGCTTCAAGACCTTCTGGCAAGATTCTTAAAGGGAAAGGACATGCCAAACAGTGTGGCTAGAACAACATATCCACAATCCTAGAACTACTAAGGAGGACTGGTTCAGAAGCAAATGATTTGATACCTTTTAATGGACCAACATAGATGTAACAACAAGAACAAAGTGCTCTAGCTTTCGGACCAACCAGTCCTTCAGAAGCTCATGGCAGTTGTTTAGAAAATACAATACTTATAACAGCTAGATAATGCAGAGAAAAACAGAAAAAAATCCCCATTGGTTTAAAAAAAAAAAAAAAAAAACAGAAGATGATGTCAGAGAAGTTTAACAGTACAATACTGCCCTCAGTCCGAAAGAACCTTGGGTTCAGATGTGCTTGGTGCAACACACATACAAAGAATCCTACTGCACATAAATTTAATTGACATAAGATAACACTGCTGAAGCAGATAAATGATAATGAGTATTTTAAACCAATGGGGATTTTTTTCTGTTTTTCTCTGCATTATCTAGCTGTTATAAGTATTGTATTTTCTAAACAACTGCCATGAGCTTCTGAAGAAGGACTGGTTGGTCCGAAAGCTAGAGCACTTTGTTCTTGTTGTTACATCTATGTTGGTCCATTAAAAGGTATCAAATCATTTGCTTCTGGATCTATTCTTGCAAGGACCAATACGGCAACTACTAAATCTAGATTTCAAGGAGGACTGGGACAGTACATTTATCATGTGAGAATACTGCTAGAGCTGCTGCCTTCAACTCTGCATTCTGAGACACCCGATACATCCCCACTTCTGCTGCTTCTTATTTGTAAGTTCATGACTTTTTATTGCTATAAAACATTTAATTATATTTATCTTGCAACTTGAATGGGGAGGTTGTGTCAGATGTATTTATGCATGAAGAAACAAGGTCAAGGTGGTCCATAATTATAGTCATGGTGCATCCTCTGCATGAGGCTAGGGGCCCCATTCTCAGTCGCGGTGGTGGGCAGCAGTATTCTGGGGCACACTGGGCTCTCAATAACACCATCCAACAAAACTGCATTACACAAAGGGGTGCCAGTGTCAGCAGGGGGAGGAAAGTCCCCTACAACAACGAAACTGCATACTACTACACAGGTTGCAATTCCAGGTGTTAGTGATCACACACAGGCTGTGCGAACACTACCAGCATGAAACTCTGGCTGCCGCGGGGGTCGGCCCATGGCATGGCACCAGAGTACTGCCAGTGTTGCCCCCCCATACCACCCCTGTAATAGTTAGTTGGTCCCTTGCCAGTCTTCTCTTTTGGTTTAGTGGACCCCAACACATGTTCCCTGTCCAAGCTCACTCCCTGGCTGCCAGCAGATCCCTCTGCCCGTGAATGTTTTAGAGGCACTGTGCAATACCCCTCTTAACCCTTCCTTTCCTCTGCTAGAACAAATGTTCTGGCTTGTTGGTTTTTCTATCCATGTGGTGTTTTTGCCTTGCAACTGGGTTGTGAGGGTGCTGTGCAGCTGCTGTTTATGGCACAGTGCTTCCATGCACCCTCATTAGCCAGTGCTCACCTTGCCTCTTTCCCAGTACTGCAGTTCAGGGAAATACTTGAGACCTCTTTGTCTATAGCACAAAGGAGTCGGGTGCTAAGTAGAACTGTGCTGCAAAGTGGTCCTTATGACCAATTTGCAGCACACAGCTGTGACTGAGAATGGGGTCCTATGGTCCTATGGTGTCTACTCTGTTTTTCTGAGGAGCCAGTCTATGGCTTAAATCAATAGATACCATGGAAATACATAGGTGGTGTCTATGATGGATGTTTGTGTATGTTCCTGCTACCACTGCAGTTATACTGCACCCGGAGATAGGCTGACCCCACAGATAAAGTTAACATTTTACAGTTCCATTTTTTTTTTTTTTGCTTATTTCTCTTTGAAGCCCATAATACGGAGATCAGATTAATAAGTGGTGTCTAAAGTATGTAAAAGATAAGCAGCTATGGGATTTCTTTTACTTATTTTTGTTGGAGAATATTTTTGATGTATTTATTTTATTGATAGTGTGTTTGCTCAGGAATGGCTGGAGCTCATTTCTAGGTGTGACTGGGGGTGGGGGGCAAGGATAAACCTGCTCAGGTGGATACAGTGAATAAAGGGCAGTTGTAGAATTCAGACCCGGATCCATCTATATATCACATGTCCTTTACTAGAATTAGTCCATAGTATTACTACTTGGCTATGGGTGTTGATCACTGTTTTACTTAAACTCTGTTATGTCACTAATGCATGCATACATCTATTTAATGTACTGATTATGCTTTAGGCCATACCACATTTTCAAACTAACACTTTCGCTTGCTGCCATCTTGGAGCCCCCAGCTCATTGACTAGTGCCGTTGGTTCCCAAAGCTAACTCCGCCACTGAGTGCTCACCTTCACTTTGCAGTCCTCTTGACCAAACCTCACACCAAAGAATCTCTCATGCTATGAGAGACACCCCTTGGAGACCCTATTAACTTACAAACGATATCAGACACTGTTCCAAATTTATTTACTTACATGACCTTCCAACTTGATCAGCATTTGCCCATTTCATCCCTCCCCCCATCCCAAGTGGTGCTGCCACAGAAGGGATCAGGATATGCTTACGATCTCCAGAATCCCACACAGAGACTGGCCGGGGGCTGGGAGAGTTAAAGAGATGAAACACTCAGCCCCCAGGGAAGGAAGGTGTGGGTCGTTTGGCATTCAGGCACACCCTGCCGACTCAACAAGGAGTGATATTGGTGTCGGCCCTCCTGGTCACTAGCAGGATGCAGCTGTGCTGACCACACTTTCAGGGTAGAAGACTGGAGGAATCATGTTTAAAAAAAAGGGGGGGGAGAGAAACAGTTTAAACAAAGGATTTTAATCGATTTGTTTCTCACAGAAAATGGTTGCTCCTCATCTTGCTTATCAGTCTCTGTCCTTGGAAGCCATCAGTTTTTACAGTGGCAGTCTATAAAGTATGTACAGTAAGAGACTGTGATAAAACCATCCAGACTGCTGTATACAGAATTATTTTTCTTTTAATGATAATTAGCCATTTGCTTCTGTGTGTAAATCAGGTATACAACTTTTTTTTAATGTTCTAATTCTGTTAGAAATTGGAAGGTTCCACTGCCCCGGGTGGGTTTGAGAGGGAGTGGTAACTGTGGGCAACTGGTCATTGGTCTTTAAAGGAAAAGTCCCTTCAGCCTTTTTTCTGTATACTTGTATAATTTGTAGGCATGAATTTGTAGGCATGAACAATTATTGCCTCTATTGTACCCTCCTAATTTCATCAGGATTTAAATGTAAATGAATGTACTCAAGTCTGGTGTGAAACCCTGCTTGACTCCACTGCAAAGGTCATGCCCAGATTCATTTCAGGCATCCTAGGATTTGATAATGCTTTAGAGTTGAAGTTGCAGTCCTACTCTGTCAGTCAGTGCTGTTGATGTCCTCTGTCGTACTGGTGTTATTGTCTTCAGCTGGCCATTAACTTGGTTTGTTAGCCAACACAGGAAAAAATGCTAACAAAGAGACTGCATGCTCAGTCAGCAAAAATAAGAACTTGTAACAAAACTATTCAGCAAACCAGAGATATAACTTTACAAACACAAAACCTCTCTAAAAGCATTCTGTTCAACTCATCTATAGCAAAAGTGTTACCAAAGGAGATGTTGTGACCCAAGCCTGTAGAACTAGAGAGATGATCAAACTCAAATCAAATCAAACTTTACTTCTTTAAAGGCTCCTTTCTTAAACCAAAGCGCCTGTACATAAATTATCAATTTCCATTAAAACATTAAAACCATAAATATAAAACAATAATCAACAAATCTATTGCATTGGTTTGGCGACACAATATTACATTTTTATCCATAAATGCTAGGCTGAACAAGTATGTTTTTAGTTCTTTTTAAAAAAAATTTGGATGGTCAGGCAGTCCCTTATGATGTATGAGGCATTAAAATTATTAGATACTAACAAATCTCAGGGACCTGATGAACTACACCCAGTACTATTAAAAGAAATGGCATCTGAATTAGCAGTTCCATGAACGGCTATTTTCAGGAAATCACTGGAGGAGGGAGAGGCACCAGATGACTGCTACTGTGGTGCCTATATACAACACATAAGGCTCTGAAAGAAAACTATCGGCTGGTTAGTCTTACATTGGTGGTGGGCAAGATAATGGAGAGCATCCTGGGGAACCTAGCAAAACATCTAAGTAACAAGAGGCTAGGGGACCAAAACCAAAACGGCTTTAGAAAAGCAAGACCACGCCAGACTAATCTTATCTGCTTTTTTGAGAAAGTTACCCATCTTTTGATGAAGGTAAACCAGTAGATGTGGTGTATCTCGACTTCTGCAAGGTATTTTTACAGAAGTGGGTAGGGAGCTCTCCGATTTGGTGGTGAAGCCAGTTGTTGGTCTGACCATTACACTACCACGTTCAATTTCCAGGCCCCCCCCCCCATAGGCCTGCCCCTGTGGAGATGGTCTAGTACCATCCTTTAAGGGGAGTAACCTCAGATGGCCTGATGTCGGTACTGGATCTATTGGGACTTCCAACTGCTAGCATGGGTTCAGACAACGTGCTGCAAGCTTACAATACGATTGTGGTGGTGGCTCTGGACTTCATTGTTCCTATTCGCACCCTCACCCTTCGCCCTCGTTCCCCTTGGTTTGATGGGACCTTGATAGAGATAAGGGAGAGAAGGGCAAAGGATGGAACATCGCTGGCAGAAATCTGGTCTTGATGCTGACAGGTATAGACTGATGGTCCATTATTCAGACTATTAATCGGTGATCTCCCAGAAGAAGGCAGCATTCCTGTCTGGAGAGATCGCTGCTGCAAGTAACCGACCTGCTCAGCTCTTCTGGACGGCAGACGGACTGTGCAATCCAGCCTGTCTAGAAGTTTGGAGTGCACTGTCACAGGATAAGTGTGATGAGTTTGCTCGCTACTTTGCGGATAAGGTTGCTGACATCAGATCAGAGATCGGCTCAGCTAGCTCCAATGGGCGGGGTGGTGATTGGTGGGAGGCTGCAGAACCAGAGTTTTGTTGATCGGCTTTCATCCAGCCAGCAATCATGGATGTCACAGGGATTGTCCAGAGTATGCGGCCGACTTGCTATAGTCTAGACCCAGGCCCAACTCGCCTCCTTGTGGGGTGCATTGAGGTCATCGACCCAGTCCTGGCTGAGATAGTCCAGAGGTCACTTGAGATGGGTGAGTTTCCTGACTCCCTGAAGGAGGAAGTGGTTACACCCCTCCTTAAGAAATCTTCTCTTGATCCGTACTGTCTCACCAACTATAGACCGGTCTCTAACCTGCCCTTTGTGGGCAAGGTTCTTGAGAAGGTGGTCGCGCTGCAGCTGGATGATCATCTTACCATCCATGACATCTATGATCCTCTCCAGTTGGGACTTAGGAAGAGGCACAGCACTGAGACCACCCTGGTTCGGGTGCTCAATGATCTCCTGATTGTGAAAGATTGGAGGACTCGTTCCATCTTAGTCCACCTTGCTTTTGATGACTCCCCGGCCTCCAGTCTACGTGCTCAACAATTCTTCTCAAGCCTGGTTGGCCTAGGCCTTAACTCAGATTCGACCCACCCTTGCATGCCATTCACCTTCTCCTCTGTCACAGTTAAGGAGGTTGAGGACCTTCTCCTCCATCTGGATAGCAAAACAAGTGCTGGGGCAGACCTACTAGAGCCCTCCTTCCTCAAAATTGGCTTCCGTATACTTTCGCCTCCAATTACCCATCTTTTCAATATGTCCCTCTCTCTGGGCATAATCCCGGACATCTGGAAAACTGCCCATGTTATTCCCCTATTCAAATCTGGCAGTACTAGAGATCTTAACAACTACCAGCCTATCTCTTTTCTCCCCACCCTCTCCAAGCTTCTGGAGAAAGTTGTCAATTCCCAGCTCAGACAGCACATAAATGAATTGGATCTTCTAAACCCTGCCCAGTCTGGCTTCCGCCCACAACATAGTACCACCTCAGCACTGGCCAAGGTCACGAATGACTAGTTTAGAGCCCTGGATACCAGAAATTATGTATGTGCTCTGTTTCTTGACCTTAGCAAAGCCTTTGACACGGTAGGCCACTCCTTGCTAATAGTTGCTTTAAAGAACATTGGCGTCTGTGACAAGACTTTGGAGTGCTTTGCCAACTACCTCTCCGATTGTCATCAGCAGGTCAAGGCGGGGGGGATGTTTCCCTCCTCAGAATACTACCTAGAGGAGTACCTCAAGGGTCCATACTGGGGCCCCTTTTGTTCACCATCTACATAAACGAGTTAGACTCTGGAGTCAAGTCTGCTGACATCCACCTTTTTTCGGATGATACCGTGTTGTATGTAGCTAGACCTATGCTGCAGCTTGCATGCAGAGACCTCCAAATAGAATTTGACCACCTTCAGAGTAATCTACTTTACACAAAGCTCCTGTTAAATGCTAAGAAAACGAAGGCCATGATCTTTGCTCCTGTAGCAAAGCCCTCTTACCCTGCTATTATAGGAGCTGCGCCACAAATTCACACCTTGCTTGGCGAAGCACTGGACTATGTCAACTCCTTCAAATACCTGGGGATATGGATTGACTCCAAACTCTCCTTCAAAATCCACATTGATGAGCTCTCCAAAAAGCTTAAACAGAGGCTTGGGATTCTCTTCAGAATCAAGCATCTATTAACATACGAGGGCAAAATCAGGTTGGTGCAAACTACATTCTTATCCCTTATCGACTACGCTGACTTTCTGTATGGATGCAGCTCCAGTGCTGCCCTCACTCAACCTGACACTCTATACCATCGGGCACTAAGATTCATCATTGATGCCCCCTACTCAACACACCGCGGTACCTTATTTAAAAGCCTAGGCTGGGACTCTCTTAGCCTCAGACGGCATAAGAACTCTGTTCTCTGGATGTTCAGGGCCATCTCCAATAAACTGCCCCAGTATATCAAGGACTGCCTACCATAATGCAACTGTGGTAATTATCTGTTGAGAAGCTAATCTAGAATTACTCTTATTATCCCCAAAGTTAGGACTAGTTTTGGTAGAGTGGCATTTAGCCACTCTCTTTCAGTCCTCTGGAACACTGCTCAAAAGGTCCTGCAGCTTATCATACCCGGTTCCTTAGCTGCCTTTAAAAAACTTATCCAGCAATCCTTTACTGAGTCCTGTAACTGCTTCCATCACTGAATCACTGTCTCTGCCATACTTCTGCCTCTCCCCCCACGCTAACTAGACACTAGGGGACACGTAAGCGCTGTGGCTCTGGGATCGCCAGAGTCTGTAAGTTCTGCTGTCCCTGTCTACCATCACCTCTACCTTCCATCTTTACATATCACTGATGCTTATCCACTTCCCCGTCTGATTTATCCTGCATTATCTCGCACTTGTTGTGCCTTATCTGCTGCCTTGTACTTTTGCCCTTTCTGCATATATCAGGGCACTTAGTTTACCAACTGCTATACTACATTTTGAACGTATTGTACATATATATCAATTCTTATTGTATTACGTGCTCACTGTTTTTGTATACTATGTTCATATCTGTTAACCTGTTACAACTCATGTTCTGTTGTCGTACGAAATACCTTATATATGCAATATATGTAATTTGTTTTATGTCACAGGTCCATCTTGTAAATGAGTTTTTCCTCAATAATGTTTCGCCTGGTAAAATAAAGACTGATCGATTGATTGATCTCTCTGCAGCACTCGACACCGTGGATCATGGTGTTTTGCTGGAGCACTTGCAGGTGATCTGTGGACTGTTAGGTACAGTCCTCAGATGGTTCCATTCATTCCTCACTGGTAGATCTCAGAGAGTTGAGTCGGGAATTTATTCCTCTGATGCATTCTCTCCATCATGTGGGGTACCCAGGGCTCTGTGCATTCACCTGTTGTTCTCAGTGTACATGCTGCCATTAGGAGACATTGGAAGGTGGTATGGCTTGTGTTTTCACTGCTATGCAGATGATACTCAGCTATACATGTCCTTTGCGCCTGACCAGGATGAGGCCACCTCGGTGTTTAACAACTGCCTCGCCAAGATTCAGGGCTGGATGAGTGTCAACTGGCTAAGGCTGAATCCTAACAAGACTGAGGTTTTGGTGGTGGACCCAGGTCGCCGGGTAGAGAGGTCCTCGGCAGATCAGGCCTTTGGGCTTGTGCTTGGGAGTTGTCAGCTGAGGTCCTCTGAATGAGTGCGGAGTCTGGGTGTTATTTTTTGATGAGGGGTTGACCCGGAAGTTTCAGGTATCATCCATCATCAAGACCTCATTTTATCATTTGAGGAATATCGCCCGGATTAAGCACCTGGTTCCGCTCGGTGATCTTCTGACCCTGGTCCACGCCTTTGTGACCTCCCACCTTGATTAATGCAACACCCCATACCTAGGGTTTCCAGGGGCTGATATCTTCCACTTGCAGCTGGTGCAGAACGCTGTGGCCAGGTTGTTGTCTGGGCTCCCTAGATCTAGCCATGTCACACCTGTGCTGCGCGACCTGCACCAACTGCCAGTTCAGTGGCAGATCACCTTCAAGGTTGGCTTGCTAACCTACAAGGCCCTACATGGACAAGGACAGAGTTATCTGCAAGAGCTCCTCTGTCTCTACTGCCCCCTCCAATCACTCCGCTCCCAGAAGGAGGGATTGCTAGAGATTCCCAGGGTTTGTCTGAAGACCTCTGGAGCCCATCCTTGTGCTTTGGCGGCCCCTATCCTGTGGAATTCTCTACCTCTCCTCAGATAAGGGGGTGCTTGACTGTGGAGAGCTTCAAATGTGCTCTGAAATCATATTTATTTTCTCTTGCTTATGCTGACTAGTAATTTATGGATTCTGTTTTAAGTGGTTTTAAAATTTTATGGTTTTAGTTGTTTTGTAAAAGCGCTTTGATATTCTTTGAATTCCGCTTCATACAAATAAAGTTATTATTATTATTTCACACCATGCCTCATGCTGAATTGATCAAATGCCTGAAGGGGTATAAAAAAGATAGTAAAATCATAACCTGGATTAAAAAAAGGTTGACCAATAGATCTCAGAAAGTAAGAATAAAAGCAGCAGATTCAGAAGAGATGGAAGTGACTAGCAGGGTTGGTGTTGGGACCCATATTATTTAACATCTATGTAACCAGTATGAACATTACCAAGGGTGGCTGGATCAGTAAGTCTGTTGAAGACACCGATAGGTGATATTGCACAAAATAAAGAAGAAGCATACCAATTACAAGAACCACCCAATGAGCTAAATGAGTGGGCCAGCAAGCACAAAATTATATTTAACCAGGGAGCCCTACTGACCCAAGCCAAGAGACACAAAACTAGTCTGGCAGAAAACACAGAAAAACACTGAAAAGGTCAACGATGCAAAGCAAATTTTTATTTATAAAACGCTATTTCAAACTGATCATAGCGTTGTACAGATGTAATAAAAACACAATAAAAACTACTAAATACATTTAGTTTAAAATTTTAAAAGAATCAGCAGGATTTAAATAGCAGGAAAACCATAAACAAACAGATATGACTGATGTGCACAGGAGATGGGAAAGTGACAGAGAAGTGTATTACATGTGTAAAAAAAAAAAAACGGTGCCATACAGACAAACTGCACATATAGGTCCCAAGGGAAATCACCAAAGTTGTAGTTTATTTTTTTTTCGAGGTGGAGTTTGGTCACTTGTGGTGAAGTAAATCCAGACAAGCAAAGGTGCAACCTCTCTGGCTAACAAACAGCTCAACACAAAACGTTTTCAAATGTTCCTTTATTTTTTCAATATTTTTTGTACAGCCCCCAACGTTTCACCATAATTTTTTAACAAATCATGGTAACACTGCTCAACTAATAATGCCCTTGTTAGTTGAGCGGCAGCCATCATTTGTTAAACTGGCTCGCTAATATGCTAAAAAAAGTAGTTAAAAAATGGGTCCCTATAGAAGTCTCTAGAGCGAGCCCTCATGCGTTCCACAGTATTACATCAGAAAATGTTACAGCATGGGGGGGGGGGGCTCTCAGAATTGTGAACTGCAAGGGATCAGGCTCTCGGCTGCATGGAGCAAAATTACAATCCCTTCCATCCTGAATTATGGCAACAAAAAAATTATTTATTTTGGCACCAGTGGACTTTGGAGCAGATAACACTTCCATAGTGTTTCTGGTGAGAAATTAAACAAAAAAAAGTGCAGGAAAGGTGCTCTTTAAGGAGAGGAACACAGAGAGAGCAGCACAACAGAGGAACACAGCATGAAGCAACTAACAATGGGCCATAGAATACAAAACAGTGGGAGGCTGGATCCTGGAAAAGGGAAGCAAAAGCTACAGGACAGAAATAGACTTGAAACTCGTGAACTCCCCATGCAAGGCAACCAGGTGGCGATAGGGATGAGGGTACCCCCACAGGGTAGCCATACCAAGCCAGCAGCATATCCAGGGTCATGTATACAGGGCCAGAAAATAGCCCACCAAGAACCTGCAGGGAAATTCCCAGAAGACCAACACCCACTGGTGAAGAACTCCATAAATCAAACAGACAGCCTCTGCTGGACTGTCTGTCTGCAAGGAAGCAGAAGCAACAGGGCATGTTGCAGCAAATGGAAAGCACAGAGGAAAAAAAAAAAGCCTGTACAAAACATTAGCATAAACTGTGAGAAAGTTATATCAAAATACCTCAAGACTGCTTGAGAAATGGTGCAAGTTTGCAAGAAAAGAATTGCAATGTGGTTGAAAAATAATGCAACATGCAGGAAAAAGACTTCATTTGAGTGACGATACATGCATGAAGAAAAGCAGACGTGTGAAAAATAATGCAAGATGTGCGAGAAAGATGCAAATTGTATGGAAGGCACCAATTATGTGATGCAAAGCGTAAAAAAATAAGACAGGCTTGGGTGAGAACTAATGCAAGATAGTAAAAAAGATGCATACTACATGAAAGTGCAGACTGTAAATAAGCAGGCTTGTGTAAAAATCAAATCAGTCAAATGAGTGAAACTAAAGCAAAGTAAGTGATAAACACCAACTGTGTGAAAAAATATTAATTTGCTGAAAATATGATAATGTGAGTGAAAAAGATGCAAGATTAAAGAAAACGACACATGATGAGTGAAAAAGACACAAGATGAATGAAAACATGCCACTTAAGTGAAAGGCATCAACTGCATAAAATTATATAGATTTGCGTAAAAATCATTCAAGATCAGTGAAAAAAAATATACCAAAAAACTACAACTGCATGAAAACAACACTGGAGAATGCTCGGCACCATAGTCAGCAGCGGTGTCAACACATAGGCCAGCAGTGACATTGGCACTAAGGTAGCCACACAGAAAAAGTCCTTGGTAGAGGAAAACCTGGCAGAGACAGATTTTTTGAGAAGGATTAGCATCGCACTCTGCACCAGAAGGCATTGAGGGATGATACCAAAGTCAGTGAAAAACAGACTTCATTTTGTCTGCTCGAGAAAAACTGCTGAAGGCAAGATGGTCCAGGGACAGGGTCTAGGCAGTATGTGCCCAGAGGGACCCAATGCGGTACTCCATCAACCAAACTGCTGAACATAGACATCCCAATAGCCAGGGGGTGTTGGACACTGAGATGCTGGCATTGCCTTATGAAGATCAGTGTCAGGTTCTCCACTCCCACAAGGAAGATGACTGAGGAGACATCGTCACCAGTCCCACATAAAAGGCAGCCAACAATGTCACAGCAGAGTGGCAAGAACCAGACAGGCACCTGTGTCTGTGCATCTTTTCTTGTGCAAGAACAAGAACTAGGTTGAGTGGTCCCAGGAATCTGATGCTGAGCGACAGTGGGGCTAGTACAGTTACTTTTTATGACTCTGGAAAAACTGCTCATCCTTCCAGGGGTGGAGATGTGTAGTACCGAGAAACTCATCCCGAGAGGGGTGGCAGTGTGAAACAGACTCGTTGCCAAAACAACTGGTCTTTACAGGCATTCTACCTGATAAAACAGTCCACGAATGAACTGGTCATCAAAAGAGGTAGGGCTGTGAGGCTTGTAGATCTGTGATGAAAACTGTAATGCTACCATGAACTAAATAGATCATGTACATGGTGCCAAGAAAGAACTACATACTGACAAAATAAACTAAAAACTAAGGCCTACAGGATATGGGCAAAACCCAAAGTTAGGTTGGACTCCCAATGAGGTGTGTTCTCGATGGTGGGAAAAAGGGAACTGAGGTGGATGGGGCCAGTTTGCAGTATTTATACTACTGGTGTCTGTAGCCCCATGTTAGGTGCCATGCGCAAGCTGGTCCTCAAAGTTCTGGTTTCTAAATGGTCTTAGTGCCTCCAGGTCTTAGACCATTGAGTGCGGTTCTATGCAGAAGACGGATTCTTGAAAGATAACATAACAGGTGAGCTCATAAGCAGTAGTTTTGTGGGCTGCATGTTTTGTTTTTAAAACAAATTCAATTTTAACACCGTTTTAAAAGTCTTCCAAAAGTAATGAAGGTGCCTGCTTATCTGGCTGCAGTGACGAAGGCACCATTCTTGAATTTGCTTCCGTATGTGTGCACAGCAATCTTTTTTTTTTTTTATTATGAACCGCAATTCAAAAATGTCTCACTGTGGGGTCCAATACAGCTCAAGCTGCAGAGCAGGCATAGCAGTGACAGAACAATGACCAGGCAAACTGATCACGACACTGGTCACTGTTTACTGGGCAGAAACTTCTTGTAGTTGAAAGCAGCCAGCTGCTCCAATCAGACAGTGGCTGGCTCATTTCATCTACATAATGCCACTCAGCAACCAGCTAAGCAGTGTCATTATCAGCCTCTGTTCCCTGCCCAGTCGTAGAGTCTCTCTAGCCTCACTTGCATGACCAAATGAGTTAGACACCAGTGTCAGTCTGCGCCTAGTCATTTACGAGAATCAGCCTGAGCCTGGTTGTTTATAAGAACTCACTGGTGTAAACCCCTTGGAATTTCCAGCTCCTATACCAGTGTCTTGCACATGTCAAGTAGTGCCAGTCTGTCCATGGTGATCCTCCCTCTCTCTTTGACGTCACGTACCAGTCGTAACTTCCTCCGGCACATAAGGAAGTAAACAAACTGGGTGGCGGGTGTAGAGGCATAGGACAGCCAGACTCACATTCAACAGCATTTCGCACCATACCGGGCAGACAGGTCAGGTAGCAGACACTGAACTACATTAGGAACCAGTGGAAAAGTAGCTATTTTGTTCAGTATTCTGCCCGATTGTTTCCCCTGGAATACAGTTGACCACTTCCCACCGACCACAAAGCCAAACCCACCCACTGTAGCAGCTGATCCCAACCCCCTTCCAATTGCTTCCTCAGACCACACAGTCAAATACAGCCACTAATCACCACTTCTTCCTGATCAGCTGTTGTGCTCCCAGCATATCTCCTCTCTCTTCCTCACTCAGTACATCAATAACTGTCTGCCAGTGCAGCCCAACTCTGTCAGCAACTCCTTTAGCCTCACTGGATCCCTCAGGACGACTGAAATGGAAATTACGTATCTACTGTAATTCTTGATCTTCTTGGACAAAGTCTCCACCACTCATTCACACTGATGGGACTATGCCGGAGGCTCTAGGACCCAGCGGGAGCCAAAATTTCTCAAGAGGGCTGGTGCTGAGGTAGGGCCATGAGGAAGTGGCACCATAAGCCAGGCTCACGCCATATAGACTACCTCAGTATCGTACCTCCAACCGCCTCAGTACCTTTTTTTCTGAGGAGGTGCAGCATAACTAATCTAGTGAAAGACTAACCTAATATCGGACATAAGATAGTCTGAATGACCCATGTAAGAAGGGTCAACAAAACAGAGCCTTCACAGCCCAGCCATTGAGAGAGTGAAGACCACAAACAGAGAAGTGAGCTCAGGGGATGGCGGGTGAGTGTGTGAATGAGTGGTGGAGACTTCATCCGAGAAGATCAAATATTTCGCTATGTACGTAATTTCCATATCTTCCTGGACATAAAGTCTCCACCACTCATTCACACTGAGGGGTGAGTACCAAGCTAAAATAATCCACTGAGACGGGCGGCAGGAGAAGAGAGGAGCTCACCTAGGACAACAGCCCATTAAGAATTGTCCTGCCAAAGGACTGATGCTGTCTGGTATGGACATCTAATGCATAATGCTTTACAAAAGTGTGCACGGAGCTCCCAGTGGCCGCACTGCAGATGTCCGCAATGGGTACATTGTGGAGTTCAGCCAGAGATGCCACGACTGCTCTGGTAGAATGAGCGTACACTCTGCATTCTAACAACCTGTGCCATAAAGTAGCAGTGGCGGAGGCATGCTACTATCCACGCTGAAATACACCTGATGGCAACAGGTTGACCCAGCCGGGTCGGGCTGAAGGAGATAAACAGTTGTTTAGATGTGCAGATTTCCTTAGTCCTGTCTAAGCAGAACCACAAGGTTCTCTTCACATCCAGGGAATGAAGGGTGTACTCTCCCTTATTCTGGAAGTTCACGAAGTAGGTAGGAAGACCAAAGGCTGATTCAGATGGAATTCTGAGACAACCTTAGGAAGAAACTTGGGGTGAGTCCCTAAGAACTACCTTGTCTTTGTGAAATATAGTGTACGGGGGGGGTCTGTGACCAAAGCATGCATTTCTGATACTCTGCAGTCGGAAAGTGATGGCCACCAGGAAGGCTGTCTTCCAAGCCAGAAATTTCAAGTCACAAGTAGCTAGAGGCTTGAAAGGTTTACGGGTGAGCATATCTAGCACAAGGTTAATGTCCCAGGCTGCTACAGGTCATCTAATTGGTGGTCTGGTATGCACAATGCCCTTAAGAAGCCTCTTAACCACAGGTAGTAGAGACAGAGACATGGACAGTGTAGGCTCATGATACGCAGAGATTGAGCAAAGATGAACTTTGACAGTGGAGTATTGTAGACCTGTGTTAGAGAGGTCCAGAAGATATTCAAGGACTTTGCTCAGTGGGCAGGAAAAGGGGTTCCAGGAGGATTTTGCACACCAGATAGGGAAACGCTTCCACTTAGCTGTGTAAGTCTTTCTAGAAGCTGGTTTGCGCACAGCTAACAGAATATCTGAAACTCTACATGAAATGTTAAACCTGTTCATTTCTATCTCCTCAGGAGCCAGGAGTGGAGGTGAAGGGACCTCAGGTTGGGATGGAATACAGGGCCCTGGGTCAGTAGGTTCGTCTGAAGTGAAAGCGGTCTCGGAGAGGTTTCTGATAACTTGTTGATTAAAGGAAATCAGATTTGACGAGGCCAGAATGGGGTGATTAGAATCAGTTTATCCCCCGTGCCTCCAGTTTGAGTAGCACCCTCTGAATTAGGGGCACAGGAGGAAATGCATATAGAAAGCATTTTGTCCACCGCAGTCTGAATGCATCCTGACAAAAAATGTCAGGTCCTGGATTTCTGGAGCAGAAGAGAGGCAATTTTGCATTGAGTGGGGACGCAAAAAGGTCCAGGTCTGGAGTTCCCAATTTTTTGAAGAGTGATTGTATGACAGTTGTGTCGAGAGACTACTCGTGAGAATCTGCCTCCGTTCTGCTGAGATGGTCCGCCAGATTGTTCTGTACTCCCGGCAGGTAGACCACCTGGATTAGAGCTCTGTGCTCCAGACACCATCCCCACACTCTCATCGCTTCCCTGAATAAGGGGTAAGAGTGTGCTCCGTCCTGCTTGTTGATGTAGTACATCACTGCCTTGTTGTCCATTTGAAGGAGAATGGTCTTGTGACAGTATGTCCTTCAAGGTCCGGACCACGTAAAGGACAACTCTCATTTCCAGGACATTTACGTGATGTTGGGACTCATCCTAACTCCATTGGCCCTGGGTGTGGAGATCCTGGCAGTGAGCTCCCCATCCCAGCAGGGACACATCCATAGTGATGGAGAGCTGAGGATCTAGAGGGGTGAAGGGACAACCCTCCTGAAGGTTGTCCTCCTAAGACCACCAGGTGAGTGACCATTTCAGCGGTTCTGTCATCTTGATGTGAAAGGACTGAGGGTGTGTGGTTGACGACCACTGAGTGCTGAGCATCCACTGAGTAGTTCTCATGTGAAGATGAGCCAGAGGCACAGTGAAAACTGAAGATGCCATGAGACCCGCTGCATCGAGAGAGCTCGAACTGAGCTGTTTTCTGATGAAGCAGGCCATCTGGAGGATATCGCTCCTTCTGTCCTCCAGAGGGAAGGCTTTCATGCAGCAGGTGTCCAGAAGGGCTCCTATAAAGAGGAGCTTCTGGGAGGGCTATAGCTGTGACTTTTTCAAGTTTAGCAGAACTCCCATGAACATGGGGAAGTTAGAGGCTGTGGCCATGGCTTGTAGTTTCTTGTTCTGGAGGGGATTACAAGAAACCAATTATCCAGATATGGGAACACCTGAATTCCGATTTTCCGCAGATGCGTCGCGAGAACTGCACAGCACTTTGTAAAAACTCGAGGCGCCGAGGATAGCCCAAAGGGCAGGACTCTGAATTGGTAGTGCTGACCCAATGCCACGAATCTTAGGTATTTGTGGTGGTTTGGGTGTATGAGAATGTGTTGATAGGTGTCCTGCATGTCCAGGGAGGCTAGCCAATCGTGTTGATGAATCAGGGGTAAAAGGGTACTGAGTGTTATCACCTTGAATTTTTCCTTGTAAAGGAACTTGTTTAACTTTCTGAGGTCAAGAATAGGGCGCATACTGCCTGTCTTCTTTGTAATTAGAAAGTAATGGGAGTAGAAACCTGTGTTCCGCTGCTCCAGTGGAACTACTACTACTGCCTTCTTGTTCAGAAGGCCTTGGATCTCGGAAGCAAGAAGGTCTGACAGAGACACACAGCTTGGGCTGTCATTTGAGTGGATGATCTGAAGGGGTTTCCGATAGACTGAGAGAGCACCCCTCGTGGATTATCCTGAGTACCCATTTGTCTGATGTTATTGACTTCCACTGGTCATAAAACTGAGTCAGACGCCCTCCTACTGCCGATGAAGAGTCCCCTTCGGACAGCTGAGGTGGGACCAGGGCCTTCTGCTGTGCTTTCTTCTGTGGCTGAGGAATTTGGTTTCTGTTAAGGTCTCCTCTACCTTTACCACGAAAGGATGGACGGTTATGGAACTGATGCCTGTTCCTGCCCCTTTGAGGGGCTGCGGAAGGGGGTCTAGCTGTCTTGATGGCTGACCTAGTCTTCCGAGTGGCCTCCAGCACTTGCTCTACCTGAGGTACAAACAGATACATACCATCGAAAGGTAAGGCCATAACCCTTTGCTGGGCATCATTCGTGAAGCCCGAGGTGTGCAACCAAGACTGGCAACGGGTGCAAATACCAGCCGCCGCCACTCTGGAGGCAATGTCAAAAGCATCCATGGCAGCTTTTTTTCTGTATTATCTCTTTTTGCCTCCTACGTGCTGCCGCCTCAGCCACTCCTTCAGGCTGTGCCAAAGCTGCATCCGATCCATCCTCCGGCCCCCGTCTCGCATATTGCAGTCATACCCAGGGTAAACCAGCTTAACCCTTTGCCAGGTAGGTCCCCCTCCTTCGAGGGGGAAAGCACCAGAGACAGGCCAGCACAATTCTTGGCCCCGGGGTACTGCTGAGAGATGGATGGCTCCGGGATATTAGTAGCATCGGACCGCCAGGTGGCCGTCACCCAGCTAAATGTGGAGCCATTTTCTGCTTTCTGGTGACATTCCCTCCTTGTGCTGCATCTACATTACCCCTGGTCTTCACCGGAGGTCAATGCAGCGTGATGCAGTCCCACTGCTCACCCCAGAAGAGGAGAGCAGTCTTACAGATGCTCAATCCTCTCTTTCCACTGCGGGCCCCCACGTCCCGAGTCCATTCCCGAACCTGGGTCACCGGCGTGGTTCAAGATAAGGCGCCAGCGCCTCAGCCCTCTGCGCCACCGGACCGGCATGGCAGCTTTAAGCTGTTGATTATTGGACTCAATATCTTTAGTAATGGTCTGTAGGAGCTCTGAGTTAATCTCCGAATCGGAAGAGCTTCTACCATAGCTCTAAGCGAATGCCAGAGTGAATACTCATACTAAGAGAGGTAACCCTGGTAGTTAGCAATGCTCATGCCCAAGGCTGAGGCAGCAAAGATTCACTTACCCAAGGTGTCGATCTTGTGAGATTCTTTATTTATCAGACGTGCTGTAGATTCCTGTGGAAGAACAGCCTCGTCATTCTCTGCCAGAACAACTATGGCATCAACAAAGGCTTGAGAGGCCAGAATGGGACGATCCTTGGGAGGGGCACATTTCCCATCTATGGACTCAACCACAGAGGGAATAAGAGCTGGGTTATCCCACACCATCTGAGAGAGAGTCTCAAAACAGGGCTGAGCCAGTGGGGTTAAATCCGTAGGGATATCCAGAACGTGCAGATACTGCAGATGCAGCAGTTTCCCAGGATCAATATCCAAGGTCTGGAGAGATGGAGTGGAATTTAAATTTCTGAGCAGAGACCTAAAGGAAAGGTCCTCGACCACAGGCTCTGTAAAGGTTTGTTCCCCTCCACTATGGCATAATTATCATCGAAGTCGTCTCCCAATCGAAGATCAGGATCACGTTCAATGTCATCCTCTGCCAGTCCAGAAGGGACTGTATGGATAGGAAAGGGATGAAAAGAAGAGGAAGGAGGAAGAGCAGAGAGAATCGTCATCGAAAACCTCTGAAACCCACGCAGCGGCGCCAGTGCTCCCGGCATCGCCAAAGGAAGCAGTGCTGAGAACACAAGCGGCACCAGCAAGGAATTCAGCAACGAGCACGGTGCCGACACAGCATATGGCGCTGAATGCTGCGCCAGGAAAGCCAGCACCGAGCGCGGCACCGGCACCAGGGAGGCCGGGTGCTGCAGACTGCAGCACTGCAGCAAAAGTCTGAAAACTCTGATTTGAAGAAGAGAAATTAAGAAATTCAGCAGGAGATAAAGACACCAGTGTGGACCACTGCGCCATAGCCATGTGAGGGGGATAGGCACCAGGGTGCGAAGTCGACGGCACCGGAGAGGGCGCTGAGTGACTCAGAAGTCCCAACTGCCCCATCTGCAGGTCCGAAACTGACTGGCCCAAAGGCCCCGGGCAACTGACTAGCCGGATCAGGCAGTTGGGACAACCTCCGCACTCACTGCTCCATAAGAGCGGCCCAATGGTGAAACTACTCACCGGAGGACCCTCCGATGGGCGGGGAGGGACTCCAGAGTTGAGGATGTCAGTCACCAGGGACAGAAACTGAAGGGGACTCCAGAAGAGGTGGAGACTGGCCTCTGCCCCCTTGGCAACCGACGATCTACGTGCAGACGTACCAGAAGGCGATCTCGAGCAGTGCCACTTCTTTTTCGACTGGGAAGCTGAAGAAGAGCTCAAGGTTGAGCAGTGTCAGGAATGAGACTGCTTTTTTGTGCTTTGGGGAGACTGCCCATCCCCAGCACCCCGAGCACCCGATCATTCAGTCTGACCTCCCTGCAGGAGGGAAGTGGACCAGACCCAGCCCGGCTGACTGAACAGCTTTCTTGCGAAGTCTCCCTACTGTCACCTGCCCCACTCATGGTCGACTTCATCAATGGAGGGTTGAAGACTTCTGACGAAGTATAATAATAAAAAAAAAAAAAAATTATTTGTTTACTTTATTTTCTCTAGAAAATAATAAAACTACTAAAAACTAAATAAAACCGAAGGCTATAGCTGCTGTTGTACAGACTATAAGTTTTGACTCACGCGGGTGAGCGACGTAGTCACTGAAGGTTAATGCCGAGGTAGTCTATATGGCACAAGCCTGCCTCGCGGTGCCGCTTCCTCATGGCCCAACCTCAGCGCCGGCCCTCTGGCGTAGTCCCATCAGTGTGAATGAGAGGTGGAGACTTTATGTCCAGGAAGATAATGGAGAGCACATCTGCTCCCAGGAATCCCTCATGGGCGCCTAACTTCTCCACCTCCACCTGGCTCCTTACTCTCTGCAGGGCCCAAGCGATTGATGCCAGTGGTGACTCTCACTTCTTCCGGGAGCTTCCTGTCACACTTTTCCCATTCCTGCCTCCCACAGGATTAATTTATATCATGCCCAGTTGGGTAGCTGCAACTTGGCCGTGATGTAGTTTACTGGTGCAGCTTCTGCTTCTCTCACTACTGCCTGCCCACCTGTCCCCAGCTCTTCTAAGCAAGCCCCTCAAGGCACTTACTAATAGCTATGGTGGGGGTTAGCTGGCAGCTCCTGCCACTTCTGCTCCCAACTGAGAGTTTAATATTCCCGGAGGTGCAGCCCTTTCAGTAGCAGACTCCCACTGTGCATAATGTTGCCCTGTCTTACCCCGATCTGCTAAACAAGCTGCTTACAGCACTTACAAATAGCACAGGTGCAGCTGATCAGGTTGGTGGAGGAAGGCCTTCTTGCTCTTGTCTTCTCTACCTCCCGACACTCCTATGGCCTGCCTCTTTCCCAAATGCATGAAGTAGGCCACAGCCTGAGCTCTGTACGGGCTGGGAGTTTTACTGAGGCACAGTGGCACTAAACGAATGGTTGCACTCAGCAGCCACAGTTCTTCACTGGTCAGTGGCTTTCTGACCAGCTTCCCTGCCTAACGCACGTAATCGGGGCCCAAGGACCCCACCCCCTCCCCAATTAGACATCAGGGAATTACTTTTTTTTTTATTAATTGAGAATTTTTATTGAGTACATTCAGATGACAAATCATATGCTGCAATATCTCTGTCACAGCTTACAATCCAATATAACATAACTATTAAGCTGTTCCCGAGTCTAAAAACAAGTCTTTGATCATGTGTATCATCTATTATCGTAAGTATTGCAGCGTTTAGAGACTTATGCCAGTAAAATTTGTAAATCACTTTTTGTACCACAAGGACAGAATGTTATCCGCTCTGGCCTCTTGTGGCTCTCTGTGCCCAAGAAATATGTCCATATATAAAGTCGCCATGCTTCTTCGTTCCCCAAGGGTGGGTAAATCCGCTCTAGGAATTGCTTTTCCAAGATAGAATTCTAAATGAAAGCAAGATTTCTTGTGTAGAGCATTCTTAAGAATAATGGGACCGATTCACGAACGGCTGGGGTGGCTACGTGCTGCATAAGCCGGGCGTGTAGCCATCGTGCAGCCGCCCGCGCCCAATGCATCCCCTCCATCACATGCATAAAAGATGCGCCCTCCCACGCACTCCAATCCCCCAGCCCAGAGTGGGAGTTCTTCACCGGGCGGCCGGGGCGGTGGAGGCAAGCCGCACTTCGGCATTTACAACCCAGCGGAGTACTGTGCACAGGGGTTGCCAGATCTGGCCTGGCGAGGCAGCCGTGAAATCATCGGGCCAGCTATGCGCCCATGGAGGCTGCCTCCGGATGCAGTGGGCATGGCAAGGGGCATCGGCACCCCCAACAAAGCAGCCCCTGCCGTCGGAGCGCATATGGAGTCCGGGGTCAGGCGGAGTGACCACCCACAATGGCTTGGTCGGCGCTCTGCACACTGGACAGCAACACGGCGCCCGCTCTGCACACCGGACGGCAACATGGCGCCTGCCAGAGGTGCATAAGGAATCCATTGAGGGTCCCTGCCTGGGCAGCCGATTGGCCACCCACCACGATCCGTGCTCCGCACCCACCTGCTCCCCGTGGATCTGCACACCGGGGGTGGAGTGGGGATGGGGCCGCATAAGGGAGCCTGGCGGGGGCTGATGTTAGTGAATGCAGTCCCCGTGCAGAAATCCCTCGGGTGCGGAGCTGCATGCCCTCATATGGGCCTCTTGCGGTCTTTTGTGAATAGGCCCCATTGTTCATTATTAAATTATTTATGCATGCCGCACTTTGCATATTTGAACCAACCAGGGAATTACTTTTGTATTAAAAAACAAAAGACCTTGGTCACTGGCCACCAGGGTTACTCTATTGATAAAATACAGGGCCCACTAGCCAAAAAAAGCCCATACTATCCCAATAGGGCTGCAACATAAATATACTAAGCCACCAGGTCACCAAGGGAGTTTGGTTGAGCTCCTGGACACCTTTAGTCTTTTCTCCTGTTTTTGTGTTTTATTTCTATCTTCCTTACTCTGACCTTAACTTTATCTTTTCCACTAAAACTCCCCTTTTCCTTGCTTCTATGCTGTCCTATACCCCTTCCGTATGTCTCCGCCCTCTGATTCTGCTCTTGCTACTATTTTTTCCCCATATTAAACCATTTTTCCCTTTACTCCTACAGGTCTGACAGGACACTGACCCCCCATCAGATAAGAAAAGGATACTCACCTGTAACCATAGTTCTAGGAGTGGTATATAATTCACATCCACACTCTGGCAGTCCACTGGAACAACGTTATTAGCCAAAATATCTAAGCTAAGCTCCTCCCACCACCTGGGTGGTATACCCCCCCTGACTTCGCCCTGTGATGTTAGATTTCACACACTGGAAGCAGGATCAGCTGCCATTTGCCAGGGAAGGCCAGGTGGGTTGTGTGGATGTGAACCATATACCATTCCTAGAATTCCGGTTGCAGATCATTAACCTATTCTTCTAGGGCATGGACATGGTTCGCTTATCCACACTCTGGCAGACTTCTAGCACCCCTACTTGGCAAACAGATTGGAGAACTGAAGTCCTAAAACCTACATCCCGGCGTGACTCAAGGTTGATGTGGTAAAGGGAAATGAAGGCGTTCGTTGACTTCCAGGTAGAAGCTCTGCAGATCTCCTGTATGGGGACATCCCTGAAAGCAGCCACTGAGCCAGTGGTATGTCTGGTGGAATGAGCCCCGATCCCTATGGGAGGCTCCCGACCAACCAACCTATAGCAAAGGTCAGTGCAAGATGGGATCCATCTTGCAATTGTCTGCTTTCCTGCCAGTCTATCAGACATGACGTCGGCATAGGTAAACAGCTGGTGAGCCTGTCCCCAAGCATCAGCCGTATGCTCTACACCCACTCTGCAGGTCCAGGGTATGAAGCATGCGGTTGGCCTCCAAAGAGGGGTTGGTAAAATATACCAGCAAGTTAAGTTGAAACTCCAATATCACCTTCGGAAGGAACTTCAGGTTTTTCCTCCTCATTCACTGTTATTTTTAAACCAAGAGCACGACCTGCCTAGGTGCGTCACGATCTCTGTGCACCAAAGACTGTCCCAGTGGATGGCCAGATAGGGAGAGTTTATTGAGAGTGCCTTGAGCTCCCCAGTCCTTCTGGCAGATGTAATGTCACCAGGAAGGTTGTCTTCCATGACAGGTGTGACATCTCACATCTGTGCATTGACTCAAAAAGCTTGCCCATCAGTACGGCTAAGACCAGCAGTAAGTCCCATGGTGGAGGTGGTTCACTTAGCAGAGAGGACAAGTGGTTGAGGCCTTTTAAAAAGCACCTACCTACCTTCTCCTGGGCCACCGTCAGCATACTGGTCCATGCCCAGTAAGCGGGGATGGCTGCCAGATGCACCTTAATCGTCATCGCTAGCAGTGCTAGTTGGGAAAGGGACCAAAGGTAGTCCAGGAAGCTAGCCACAGGGCAGGCAAGGGATCAAGCTCCCTGCAGTGACATCAAATGGAAAATCTCTACCATTTAAAGGCATAGCGCACCCAAGAGTCAACTCTTTCCTGGAGGCCTCCACCACATGAAGGACATCCTCGGAGACACCCAAGGCCTGGAACTCTAGTCACTCAGGAACCTATCTATGAAGTACAGGGACTAGGGGACCAGGTGCAGGACCATCCATCGAAGTCTGGTCAGCAAGTCTGGGCAGAGAGGCAGTCGCTACAGGGACTGGCTGCTGAAGCTGAGTAGATCCAGGTAACAGAACTGCCATGGCCAATCTAGAACTATCAAGTTCATCCGCACCTTGTTCTTCCTGACCTTGACCAGTAATCTGTGGATCAAGGGGAAGGGAAGAAAGGCATACACAAGGCCCGAGGTCCAGGGCCTTGTGAAGGCATTACCCATCAAAGTCCCAGACTGTGTGGTATGGTCACAAAACAGCCTCAGTTTGGCATTCTCCCAGGAGGCAAATATCCACCAAAGGTGAGCCCCCACAGAGTGGCTCCCGACACAAGGAAAGGGAGTGTGTGCCATCCTGTCTATTCAGGTAAAACATGGCCATGGTGTTGTCTGTCGGGACCTGAATGACCTGACCCCTGACTAATGGAGCAAATTCCCTCTGAACCAAGTGCACTGCACCATGCTCCAGCAGATATATATGGTGGAGGGATTCCTTGGGTGACCAGAATCCGTGGGCCGTGTGGTCTCCCAGGTGTGCTCCCCATCTGCCAGGAGGTGGGCCTCAGCCTGCAGGGAGTCTAGATCTGCCCCAGTGAACCAGATCACCTGCTTTGTTACCAGTTCGGACTTGACCAGGTTGACCAACGGACTGGAAAATCTTCCATGTAGATCCTGCTTCATTGACGGTGAAGTTCCTATGGTGTGACTTGATGACGTTGATCCCCTCAAAGATCTACTATTATGGTAAGCTCTTGTGCAACTGTTCTTCTCCCAACCCTATCTTGTGTAGTACAGCTTGCAGGAACCCTCAGCCCAGGCAATGAAATGCCTTCTCAGCATGTACTCTATTAGATGAGATTCTATCTTCCCTTCATACTAGAGATCATGTTAAGTAGCCTGCATACGTTATCTTGAACGTCTATCAGGGATAAACCCTGTGTGGTCTCCAGATACCAGCTCCCCCACCATCTTTTGAAACCTACTGGCAGTCACCTTAGGAAAATTCTTTATGTCTTGGTTCAGGAGAGAGATGGAGCAAAATGCTCCGCAGGTGGAGATCTTTTCCTCCCTTAGGAAGGACAGCTCTTCATCGAGGATATGTTCTCTTTTAGGCAACACCTCTGAACTGTAAGCTGTCAGTATCAGGACAACTCAAACTTTTTGCTAGCTGGGGGCTGCCCACAGTCATGTGCAGTACTGATGCCTATATAACGTGGGCGGCCCCCTTCACTCCCAGTTCTTTCTTCCACTGTTAATCATCCTCGTCAGACCTACTGAATGAAATGCCTTCAACTTAGCTGTTACCATGTGTTAATTTACTTTTCTTAGTGTTCTGTCATCTCTGTATGCCTCTGAAGTTGAGAGAGCCTTTATTTTGATAATACAGTTTATAAAAATGGCACACACTTGGTTTTGTATGTGCTGTTTAGGCCCGTCTCACAGCGTGAGAACTTGGGAGATTTGCCAGAGCTTCATCCAGGCTACGAGGCGATGCCATAAGAAAGCTCTAGAAAATGTCCTTGTATTAAAGGCATTAAAACCTCCTTATCTTATGGCTGCCATGAGTTGTGGCTTATGCTTCCTGTCATGGAAAACATTGTTTTTAGTTGCGATGATCTCTGCTCGAAGGATTTCCGAGCTTCATGTTCTAATGTGTGATCTTCCTTATTTGACAGTCTTGTAACCTATAAATCCTAAGTTTCTACTGAAGGTGGTACCAAAATTTACACTGAACCAAATGATACACCTTCCTGTTTATTATCACGAGCATGCCAAGCAGGCAGAGGCACTGCTCCATACTTTAGATTTAGGTAGAAGTACAGTGCACAGAACATTGATCATACCAGGGACTGCAGAAAGTTCTCAGCTTTTTGTTTCATTCACCCCTGGGGAAAAGGGCTCTCCTGTGTTTAAACTGTGGCTGTCCAAATGGCTGGCTAACTGTATAAGTTTTTTGTTATAGAAAGTATGGCAAGGAACTTCCTGGTGCTGTTCATGGTCACTCCACAAGGGGTATGGCCACTTCTGTTGCTTATTTCAAGAACGTCCCTGCTGCTGACATATGTGCTGTAGCCACACAGGGCACTGTTCTCGCTGTCACTAAACATTTCAGTTTGGACATTGTCTCTTGTAAACATGCTGGTTTTGGGCTTGCTGTACTGAAGGCCTCCTGTCCTAATCACACATCAGACTGTGCCATACTCCCAGTTACTTTGTAGTGCTTGGCAGTCATTTCAAAGGTGTGGCATAATGGCAGAGATATCCTTGATGAAGACAGAACAGTTACATAAGAACATACCATAACAGTAGATTTCTGAGAGAATCTTTTCCATTAGGCCATGCTGTACCCTCCCTTTCCCTGTTTCAATTTCCTTGAGGGTTATATCAGATGCTGTGCCTAAAGCCTAACTCCATGTATTCTGTTTCCAGTCTCGTGCCTCTCCTTGTATGCCTGGTACTGGTGTTATCTCCTGGTTCCCTCACGGTTAGAGGCCCTCCGAGGCTAACTTCTGGCAGAGAACTGAGGCGTGATGACTTCACCCATGCTGTATACCTATCAGTGCTGCATGTCATTGTAGGCTAGTAAAAAGCTTCGGAGTGATCCTGATGCTGCCAGTTTACAGTTCAAAGATGTGGCCTAATGGAGGAGATTCTCTCTAAGATCTACTGTTATGGTAAGTTCTTATGTAACTAAATGTTCCTTATCATGGGTCATTACCGTCAGTTTGGCATTTCACCCTCTTCATGGATTTTATTGAAGAGGCGCATCCGCAGGGGTGTCACCTTTTTCCCTGCATACCTTGAAAAAACTCTGCAATGAACCAATTTGAGCCCGGAGATTTATTATTCTGAATTTTGATTACCCCCTCCACTTCCTCTACCGTGAAGGGTCTTTCCAAATGAGCGAGCTGGGCTTCTTTCAGAATGAGGAGGGTGACTGCATCTAGGAATCCTTGAATGTCAGTTGAGGTTCCTATGCATGGTTCCTTACCATATAATTTTGCATAAAATGTTCCAACTTCCTCTGCCACACCTCTCAGTGAGGTGACCCACACATTCTGAACCCTGTTAGTCCTAATTTTGGGGATAAATCTATCCACAACCTTTTTCTTTCAACCTGTATGTTAGCATGCTGGTCCTCAGCAATTACTGTACATTTCGGTTCAACATATTCTGATAAGTGCTGGAGGGTGTGTGTGATCACATCACCCACTATATTCATCTTCTGGGACTGCTCCAGTCTACGGGACTTACGGACAGCTGTAGAGGGGCGCTAGGAGAGATCTTTGAGAGACCCATCCCGAGGCAGTTTAAACACCTAATTTTGGAATTAACCCCTTAGGACATCAGAGGAAAAAATCTGAATTATCTATTTCAAATTTTAATAAGCTGTGCTGCAAAGCCGATAACATTAAAATGGCTACGACAGCCCAAGCCCAGACTCCGGGCTAGGTGTTTGCAAACAAGTACAGGCTCTGGAAACCATTACAGTACACTTACACTTCAGGCAGGACAAGAACACAGTGAGGTGACCACCTTTCATGTATTACTTGGAAAGTTACACTAGACAGCCTGTCCTTGACCAATTAGCAGGAATAGATGACAACTCCACAGACCAGAAGGAGGCATGCATATAATTCAGCTAGACAGTTCATCATATGCCTTGTCCCACCTGAAGTTCCCCTGGGGGGACCACCTGGGCAGCAGGGCATCCAAGTAATTAACTGAGGCAACTCACACCAGGACCTTGTGAGCTAGTAGGACTGTAATTAGGGAACCATAAACAAGGAATTCCTTTACAAGCTGGAACTTTTCTCCCTGTTTTTACGGCTGCATGGGCAGAGCCCTGCAGACGTTTTGCATGTAGAAAAGGGCTGACGTCATGTTTTCTGTCCGTGGAACTGTTTTTCCTCTGCCTGACCTTCCCCCAAGAAGCAATCCGCCCATGTTGTCCCTATGGACTGCAGCACTGCACTATATCACAGTGGGTGTTTTTTTTTTTTTTTAATGGGCACGTTTAAGGGCATAGCTACCGATACCTCTGGCATGCCATGAAAGGCAATGGATCCTTCTGTATCACAACTTAAGGAGAGCCTACTGCTGATGTGTTCCTCGCTCGCTCGCACAATTTACAAATAAAATTTAACTATAGCATAAAGGCTGAAAAACAGTGCCCTAAAGCACAACTAATGTAAAATGATATACAAATATAGCTGAGGTTATAATAAAATCAAGAAAAAAAAAAGTCTAACAGGCGCCGAAAGGGACCTGATCCTAAAGCAGCGGATTGATGGCAACAAATGCATGATGGTAGCGGAGATCAACGACGTCTTCGACCGCGGCAGCAGCAGCAGGCCACCAAGCCAGAAGAGCAGCCGCCCCCAGAGCTTGGCCTCGATTGTGTCCCTGGATGAGAGTCATCTGGTGTACTGCTACAAGGAGGCGACACAAGACTGGCGCCTGCTTACCCAGCTGCTAGAGAAGGCCAACACTAAGGGCTGCGTCATATGCACTATGTACAACTACCTCTTCATCGCCGGCAGCATCCGGGGTTACGGAGAGCGGGCTTGGCTCTCAGACAGGGTGTTTTGCTACAATCCGATCACCGAGGACTGGGCTGAGATCCAGCCCCACTCACAGCTGAAGCTCGTCTCCTTGGATGGCTACCTGTATGCCATCAGGGGCGAATGCCTGTTCACAGTGGAGAGGTATGACCCCTGGACAGACAGATGGACAGCAGTCGCCTCGCTGCCCAAGGGCGCCTTTGCAGTGGTGCACGAAGCCACGACCTGCAGTGGCGAAATTTACGTCTCGGGTGGCTCCCTCTTCTACGCCTGCTCAAGTATGATCCGCGCCGGAATGAGTGGCAGGAATGCCCTTACAATAACAGCTGTCGGAAGTCTGCAGACATGGTGGCCCACCGCAACTTTATCTACCGCTTTGATGAAAGCCGAGAGGTCGGGCTTCAGGTCTACAAATACAACTGCACTGCCTGGCACTGAAGCGAATGCGCCGGTGTGCGGCCGAACAGCAGCACCGCAACATACCTGTCCCTGCAGCCCTTCCGCGGCACTTCGATGGACAATCGCATTTACTGTATGAGCAGGACCGCCATGCTGCAGTTCACCATGCCCAAGGAGGACGCCGACGCTGCCTTTCAGCCAGTGGAGCTCAAGCCCCCCCATTGAGGCGAAAGGCACCCTTTTCCCCTTTGTGCTCATGTTGCCCGAAAGAGCCAAAAAAAGTGCATAAACAAACAGGCTGGACTCGTTGCGCTATGGATTCTTTTGAATTTGCAACCAGAAATGCGCTCTAAAGACACCCCAGTTCCTGTCAGCTTGTGTAAGCAGAGCCTGTAAGCAGAAGGCCTTTAAAATATAACAATTAAAAAATGTCACCAGCCGTTTCCTGCATAGGGAAAATTTGAATGGGGGGGTTCATCTCTAGGAGGTGGAAGTTAGGAACTTTCCTGTAGCATTTAGTGGAGAAATGTGAAAGAGATGCAGGAACTGTCTTAGAATTTTGTAAAGGAAGGGGGAATTACATTCCTTAGAATTCCTGCCAGAATTAAGCCCTGGGGTACAGTCAGGAGGAGCATACTGGTCTGGTCAGAAGCTTCCAAAATCCTATCATAATAATTTGAGGTTAGTCCTCAAGGCACAGCCAGCCAACTAACCAACCAACCAAGGCACAGGGGCAGCCCCCCCAAAGCTACAGTATATCCTCATCCCAAAAATAAGGCTGTCACTGGGTCCTCTGTACATATGATATAGCACAGAAAGGTTGCATTGCACTAAATGAATGCAACTGGAACATACTTCTCTCTGTTCTGTTAAGTGTGATTTGCAAATAATAAAGCTGTTCTTATTTAATATACACCTCCAGCATGCTTTAGCAGGCAAATGTAGAAAAGTGCCATACGAAATTGTAGGAGAAGGAGTACGAAATATGGAGTCCGTATTCTTGTCATGAAGGCTAGTCCTCCCCCCCCCATTGGTTAAGTTTGCATGTATTTGACACACACTGCTTAAATTAAGTTCTTCTTTAGAAATCAGTTTACAGTGCAGGTCAGTCAGTGCTAGTATTGATCCCCACAGATGTGAAACGACACCCAGTAATTTTGCAGTCATTTTCTTGTAAAAGTTGCTTTTCCTGGCGTGGGAGGAGGCAGTTTCATGACTGAACCCTGTATTTTAAAGTTCATAAAAAGTAAACTGATTGTCAGAGTGGGGACGACTCCTTTGCTAAGTGAAAGAGGGATTCTGTATGTAAGTACTTAGTTTGCCGTTGACTAGCAAACACTATGTTACTGTAAGTTCAAAACTGCAGTGCACTCAGGAACCCCATATGTGTTTAAGCTGAGAGCAAAAAAAAAGTCACAATAAAGGGATACGGTAACATGAAATCCACTCTATTCAGCAAAAAGATGAGCCGTGGCGTCTCTTGTTTTTGTTGAATAAATCTAGCTCCCTCTCAGTTTAACCCCCTTCACACATATGCTCCACTCTTGTGGACCACTTTGCATTGAGTTCTATTTAATTAAAGACACCTGGGTTCCTCAGTACCCTTCAGTTTGGGGCTTAGTGCTTGGAATTTCAGCAGATGCACCTGCGTTTGTTTCCTGTAGCATGTGGGCCTGTGTTAGTTGCTTGCGAACTTTATTATCCTGTGAAGGTATTAATGGCTTACATTTACATTCCGTATGGGGCTCAGTTCTCAACAGGCCTTTTTTACGGCTGCATGGGCAGAGCCCTGCAGACGTTTTGCCTGTAGAAAAGGGCTGACGTCATGTTTTCCATCCGTGGAACTGTTTTTCCTCCACCTGACCCTCCCCCAAGAAGCAATCCACCCAAGTTGTCCCTATGGACTGCAGCACTGCACTATATCACAGTGGGTGTGTTTTTTTTTTTTTTTTTATGGACGTTTTTAAGGGCGTAGCTACCGATGCCTCTGGCATGCCATGAAAGGCAACGGATCCTTCTGTATCACAACTTAAGGAGAGCCTACTGCTGATGTGTCTCTCGCTAGCTTGCACAATTTACAAATAAAGTTTAACTATAGCATAAAGGCTGAAAAATATTGCCCTAAAGTACAACTAATGTAAAATGATATACAAATATAGCTGAGGTTATAATAAAATCAAGAAAGAAAAAAACAAAAGAGGCAAAAATTGCAAGTACAGCAAATGGTGGTGTGAGATCAACTCCATAGTGGTGACAGAAGCACATAAAAGTTTAAATCAAGACGCCCATGTAACCGAGTCATAACTTTGACCTATTAACCTCAGCTAATGTATTGCAGCGTTTTTATTGTCTGCCACAGCGTCTTTTCACTCTGAAGTTTAATATGGCTGACTTGAGGTTTTGTATGTCACCTTCTTGCACGGATTTCATACGGAACTTTGAAACTTTATTCAGGAGACAATGGGGACATCCAACCATATGCTAAGTTCCTGTTTTATTTGCAAAGTTACAGTCATCTTTACAGGTAATAGGTGTTTCAGTGACATATATTCGATCAGACAGGTTTCTACAACATACATTTAAATTCGAGTGGGGTCATAGTTGCTATTGGAAACACATTTGAGCAGTTTTTGTCTACAGTAAACCACAGCAAAGCTGCGCGCTGGTGGGGTGTGTGTGTGTGTGTGTGGGGGGGGGACTTGGAGAACAAACTGAAATAGTGAACACGTAATAGTCCAGCACACGCCACCACATTAAGAAACATACATCAGGCTCCAAATTCTTCCTGTATATTGGGCTAAGTTGCCGTTTTACTGATGATCAAACATGGAGTCACGTAATCGCTAGCCTAACACATTTCGGATCCTCCTGATCCTTTATCAACACCGATAAAAGATTGGGAGGATCCGAAGCGCCTTGTGAGGGCGAGTAAGTGATTCGATGTTCAACGTCCCTTTCTTAACGTGGTGATGTATGCTGGACTTTTATAACAGCTCTAATGTATTTTCAAGGGGCCACAGCTGCCATTGGTGAAAAGCAGTTTGCCAGTTTTTGGTTACAGTAAGATATCTGACTTGCCTGAGTAGTTTTCCCCTGAATACTATATAATACACATACATAACAGCCCTACCTAGTCTCTTTGGGGTCTTTGCAAGACCCGAGCACTTAAGGACAGCCTGTGGGCATGATGGCTCCTAGGTTGGTATAGAACGACTAACGAGCTTGAGGAGGTATATTCCTTATTAACAAAGCTAACTGTTGGCTGTTTGTCTGCTGCAAGACCCCTTTTAGCCAATTGGTGACTTCCACTGCCCCCCGCCCTTGGTCGGGGAGTACTTTTTTGGATCCCTGCATTATGTTCAACAGATCTGACTGATAACCACGATCGAATTTGGATGCTGGATGTGCTATTCTGCTTTCTTTTTCTGGACAATATTTACTGAGCATGTGAGTTTAGCTCAAAGCATTTATTTCACACTATTTGCACATAAGCACTTTCCTCTCTGTGTGATTTATACATTCTTAATTTTCTTGCGTGGCGGACATGATGGACTTCACGAGATGCGAGTTTTTTTTTTTTGAATACTGCATAACACAACTGTTCACGACTGAACTGTGCAATGATTTCTGCAATTTTGAGATTGAATATTATTAAAATATAAGTGCTAAGTGTTTTGAAGATTTATATAAGCTGAGTGGATCTGACTGCATACAGCTCTAAGATTTATTTTTTTTGTTTGTGAGCCAACAGGCTATTTTTAGAAATAAATTATTCAAAGGTGACTTCTTCTGAATTCTACAATTGTGAGTCTGGGCAGAGCCCTGCAGATGTTTTGCATTTAGAAAAGGGCTGATCATGTTTTCTATCCGTGGAACTGTTTTTCCTCCACCCGACCCTCCCCCAAGAAGCAATTTGCCCATGTTGTCCCTATGGACTGCAGCACTGTACAATATCACAGTGGACGTTGATTTAAAAAAAAATTTTTTTTTTATAGGCGTTTTTTTTTTGTACACTTCTGCAGCCCTGACATTTCTGTCCCTCCCTTAACAGCAAGGGTGTAGCTACCGACATGCCTGGCACGCCCATGGCGTAGCACACCAGCTGCTGGGGGTAGATATCATAGCTCAACCCAGTTTAAATTTAAAAAATCAGTCTGTCCATTTTCTTCACAAACTTCATTATGCAGCCGTGGTGGATCTGACAAGATTTTGCTTTAATATCCTTTGTGTTTATTGTTCTTTTTCTTCATTCTTGATTCTGTGTGATTATTGCATTGTATAACCTAATTAAGGAGGCAGTATAGTACAGTGGTTTAAGGCTCTGAGCTACAAACCTGGAGACCTAGGTTTGAATCCCAGAGCCCCCACTTGCATATTGTGTGACCCTGAGCAAATCACTTAACTTCCTTGTATTCCCAGGTCGCACCTGTAAACAAGCTTCAGCTTAGTGTCTCTCTCCTCGAAAAAATAAAACCAAAAAAATGCCAGGATATCACACCCTGCTCTGTAGCAGGATCCTGCATGCCTATAAGGCATGAACTGCAAGTTAACGAGCAGCTGCTTACGTTTACCAAACAAGACAACTATTTTTATTTACTGTATTTTGTTTTAGTATTTCTTTCTACTTTTATAACAACATATTTTGTTTGTGCAGTAAAACAAGATTGTTTTAGCCTTTGCTTTTCACACTGATAGTAAAAAGAATTCAAAAGAATTCAACAGAATTCTGGTATTGTAATGTCAGAAACTGCCAGCTACATAGGAGCCCAATGTATTTCAGTGAGAAACTAAATATATTTCTCTCTTTTTCAAACAAAACAGATACTTCTTTTAGCAACAAACTTTGCCTTTTATATGTCTGCTCTATTGTGGTCCATCTGTATGGTTTTACAATTTTTAAAACAGTAATTGGCTTCTTCTTTATTTTTCTCCCAAGTAAAATCGGTTTATAAAGAAAATGCCCTCTGCTAAATTATAACAATATCACAGATTTTTAAAATCACATATTTCTATTACATATATAATATTCTGATATAGTGCATGGTAGAACCCTGTTATGCATGGAATTCCATGCCTGGAATATGCTTATCCATGCCTGGACAGCGTTGTTGTGCTGCACTCGGTACGTCACGATCTTGTTGTGCTGCACTGAGTACGTCACTGGTGCAGCACAAGATCGAACGCATTCGCGCATGTGCAATTGAGTGGCCAACAGTGACGCGGAAGTAAGCGCACTGGTACAGATGCCGAAGTAAGCCTTATTTTTTCTTCTAGACTTGTTGGGGGGGATCACAGAGTGCTGATTATGGTTGCCCATACACTATAAAAGATTTTGTCTGACCAATCATACACAAACAAGGCAGTTGAAAGATTGAGGTTTCCGCGGTAATGGACCTCTCGAGCTGCGCTCTCGAGGTCTTTGGTTACAACGGAAACCTCTCGATCACAACTGCCTTGTTGTGTATGCTTGCTCATACACAATCCTCTATGTTGTGCTGCAGTAGCGACATCATTATGTTGTTGTGCTGCAGTAGCGACATCATTATGTTGTTGTGTTGCAGTAGTGATGTCACTACTACAGCACAACTCAGAATACTGCCACACAGCTGTTTTCCTCTATCCAGTCGAGCTGGAAACTTTCTTTTTTTTTTAAACTTGAATTTACAGAAAAAGCTGCAGCACACTGAATCAGTAATCTGTGCCAGCCTCAACCCTCAGGTGCCCTCCTCCCCAACCCCATTCACTAAAAGGAACCAGAGTGTCTGAAATAGACTGGCTTGGATGCCCATACACTATAAAAGAATGTATGGGCATCCATACATGGACAAGCCTGTGTGTTCAGCTTGCGTGTTCTGTGACAACCAGGGAACCTTCCTGGTTGCCATAATAAAGTCTCGATGCAGACACAGGCTTTTTGTGTATGGCTGCCGATACATTATCATCTATGTAGTAGTTGGCACTACACAAGTAAAATGATGAAAAAGTATAACAATGAAATGATTACAGAGGCATCTAAAGCTCCAAACATTCATTCTTTAAGATATTTGTAACAATCATACAGGAGTGCAGTGTGCATATTTATGGAATACATACAAACAGGGGTGAGAAAGAAGTAAGTGCCTCAGCTGGGACTTGAAGCCAGGCCACCTGGAATACCATTCCGATTGCGCTAACCAGCTGCGCCACTGAGACAACTGGAACCTGGGCTGTCCACAAGCACATTACTCTTTCTCAAATGCACAACCCAATGGCAACACAAATATTTGTAACAATCACACAGGAGTGCAGTATGCATATTTATGGAACACATACAAACAGAGGTGAGAAAGAAGCAAGTGCCTCAGCTGGGACTTTAAGATATACATCCTTATTAAGCACTTGCTCTTTAAGGACATTCCCTGGTGTTTCAGCAACCTTATGCCAAATTCATAATTTTTTTGCCCAGTACATGATAGTCATTTAAATACTTAAAATCCACAAAGAATCCATGAGTCACCATGATTGTTTTTACGTTACATGGTGATACCTAAATAATCCTCTTTATGGAAACAAATCCATAAGGGGTCAGATTGTTTTATGTAGTTATAACATCAATGTTTTAGGTGTCAACATCAGGCCCCTTGAGAGGGTGGGGGAGCCGGGGATAATTCCTGGGGCCCGGCACCAAACAGGGGCCCTGGCCACCTGGCATGCTACTGTACACGGCTGCAAAGTGGCCCCCGATTCTGAACTTTTCCTGGGGCCCAGAATTCCTCTCATGGGGGCCTGGTCAACATGAGTATGAAAGAATAAGTAAAACAAGGACGCAACATGTGTCATGATGGTTGCTTTGTTTTTGTCCACAAATGTAAAAATAAAGAGTAAATAACCCTACTGAACTAACATTCCCCCAAAATAGTAGAAATATTTGTATGTTTTTATGTATAAAACCATTTTGATCTCATGTCATTTTCATAAAACTTCTCTGATAGATGTAGAATATGGTTGGGAATATAGCAAAAGAAAGAAATATAGGGGTTGCCATGCTTTATTTAGTTATATCTGTTTCAAAGTTGCAGTTTCAGAGGTGGTCTGCTCAGGACAAAAACATCTGGAAAAAAAAAAAAAACAATAAAAGATAAAACGTGACAGAAAGCTATTCAAGCAATTCAAAAGTACATGCCAAATAACAAGGACATTAATATAAATGAAACAGAGTAACCAATAACAAGCAGACATCTGTGTAAAGTGCCTTGAATGATGCCAACAGTTACAACTGTGGGAGTTAATTTCCTCGCTTCCAGTCTATACATGTTCTCAGCTGGACATGACAGAACAGGAAAAATAATTATTCTAGTAATGCTGCCATATATTTAAGACTGTACAGCCTTGAAAACTTTTTCAGATGCATCAGAAAAATGGGAATTTGAAACACCAGGGAACGTCTAAGTGGATGTCCCATCACTAGCAGACATTGTCACTCTGGTATCAGTTTCAGCAGACTAAGATGCAGACTTTTTTTTTCTCACACTGTTTCTTCTGTCTTTGTGTTGCTGTGTCCCTAAATGTTGTTAAAACTGAAAGATTTCAATAAACTTTGATTGCAAAAAATAACATTTGGAGTCAAAATATTGAAAATGACTAAAGATCTTACTTCGCTCTTGCAGCAGGCAACACCGTTAGGACTAAGCCACCAGGTGCCAGGACCACACAGAAAATTTCTAGTTAGCAGTCTACAATGGGGTACTGCCCTCTGATGTCGGCACACCAGCATCCGCCTATGGTACAAGAGGGGTGGTCGCAGATGCCCCCCACCTCAGTTCTTTTCCAGCCATCGACCTTCGCTTGTCGGACCTTGTGGAACACTGCTACAGTCGACCACCATTTCTTCACACTGTTATTTTTTTGCCGATTGTAGTTTTTCTTGATTTTCAGCTGCATGTCATCACGGACCTCCTCCGCAGATCCCAGCAAGTCTAAGTGTGCCTGTGGCAAACAAATTCTTGAAAAGGATGGCCACACCACATGCATCATCTGTCTAGGCCTGGACCACGATACTGAAGTCTGCCAGGTGTGCCAGAAGTTTAACCAGGTCATGCGAAAGAGATGCAAGAAGGTTCTGGAGACCAATATCCTCCAACAAAAAATTGCCAACATGAAAAAAGAGCTGCAGGCCCGGACCACAGCGGGGATCTCGGCAGAGGCCTCCTCTTCCATGAAGAAGCATCGGGACCAGAAGTGGTCCACTCCAGAGCTGCGGTCGCCTTCAAGGGCCACATCTAATGCTGGCTCTTCCCCCCGTGGGGTGGGGGGTGTCGGCCTCAGCGCCCATGGCAGCCCTCCTTCCCTCTGGGCTGCCTCTGGCCACGCCTTCCACCTTGGTTTCTGCTGGAGGGGCAGTGCCTCTGTGGGTTCGGGAGACCCTTCCTCCATCCTGCCGCCCCGGACGCTCAGACCCTTTCACCTTCAGGGTTCTCAGCCAGGTGGCTAGATCGGTTCACTGGGTGCCAGCTCCTCTACGGACATACGCCTGGCCCTGGCATCTTCACTGGTCCCCTGTTCGGGGTCCAGCAATAGTCCTTCGGACCAACTGTCAGCTGTCACCCACTCCTGCAGGGCCTCAGACCGTGCCCATGGCCCCCGCCCGGGTGCCTTCGGCTTCTCAGCCTCCAGTGGTCTCCCCTCTCCAAGGCCTTCCCACCAGGGGCAGGCAGGGATGCCATCCGCTGGTCCTCCCTCTTTGGATCCAGTGCCAAGCCGCCCTTCATCAGATGCTGCTGCTCCTCCTCCTTCTTCTTCAGACCAGGAATGCCAGGCTGTTCCGCCTCCAGACCTTTCCTCTGTCCCCCAGGCATTGACTCAGAAACCGGACCTCCGGAGTCCATCGCCTGACCAGCAACCACTGTCGGTTCTGACTCAGGACTGCCCTTGGACTCGGGTCTGGGCCTCCAGTTGGCGCCTGGAGGATGTACGGCCAGTCCATCGGGATTGTCGTCGGGGGTCAGTCTGTGGTCTCCTGACACATTACCCCACACTGGGCTGTACTTTTCACCCATTTCTATATCACATGCCAGCTGACTACAGTGCTTTTCTTAGTGCATGGTGGGCATCTGCTCATTGCCTAGCACCAGCCAGGCAATGCAGATATCGACCCCTTCCTGGGCGCAAGACTCTCCTTCGCCAGATACAGAGGTTTCTCCTCCTCTTTCAGGGGAACCCCGGCTGGACACCAGGATTATCGCAGGTCCCGGTCTTTCGCTGCCCTAGTGCACCACTTTGGAATCAGTGGACATGGTTTCAGACTGTGAGTCCCCGATCTCCCCCCCCCGCCGAGAAGTGTGGGTCAGGGACGCTCCTAAATCTCCTCCAGAGGACTGTTCCTTTTTGGAGATGATGAAACTTATCCAGGCCTCCCAGGGGTGGTGCACTGAGGGGCAAGACCCTCAACGTCACTGTCTGGCAGACCACTTGCGCCTGCTGGAGGTCATATCGGTGCTTATCCCACCTTTAATAGTTCCACACGACGATATCTCCTCTACTGTCTGGCAGCAACTGGCATTGGTCCCTCAAGCACCCAGGAAGGCCAACTGACTTTACCATGCCCCCAGTGACTGGCCTCACTTTGATACCCACCCTAAGGCTGACCCTTCAGTCTTATCAGGGGCCCGGGAGGAAAGACACTGGGGTGACTTCCTTCTAGACAGGGAGTCCTAACATTTGGACATTCTATGGTGCAGGGCCTATGCCTCCTCCACCCTGGCCTTATGTGCCCATAACTATCTCACACACATGTTGGTGCTGTAGCAGTCTTTTTTGGGGCAAGCAGGGGACATAGTGCAGTTGCTGTCAGAGTCTCCTACTAGGACTCGGCTGGAACAGCTACTGGGTTCTGCCTCCAGTGTAGGCTTTCACACCCTCTGTGCCTTATATGACACCAAGCTTGGCTGTGCCTGTCTGATTTCACCCAGGAAGTTAAGGCCTCCATCTTGGATGCCCCATTCCAGGGCCCTTTGCTGTTTGGAGAGGATGTCCAGGATTTGCTCTCCTCTCCTCTTCACAGGAGTCTGGTACAGTCCTCCGTACTGGGTCTCGTAGCCAGCAGGGAAGGACACAACATCAGTCTTTACGCCGCTCTCTGCAGTGACCCGTGTCCTCAGTCCACCGGGCCTTGGAGCAAGCGCTGGGCCTCTTCAATTCTGGCTGCCCCAGCCCACAAAGCTCACAGGGCCGTGGTGACTGCACTGTTAGCTCCTACCACCTCCTCTTAATTCCAGGCACAGCTACCTTCCTCCAGTTAGGAGACTGTGGGATATTAGCAAGAGGGGTTGAAGTCCCCCACCCGTTGTTAGTTTCAGTTCCTTTTTACAGTAATACCTAAAAGGTTAGGGATATCTCCTGAAGGGGCCTCGGGCCACGCTTCCGCCTCAGGGGTGAAGAACCTTATTTTCCTTTTGGTGGAGCAGATCTAACCTCCTCCCTGCTTCTTGTCATCCCAGCATCTCTTCCGGATAGTCAGGGTTCTTCACCCGTGGCTCCGGCACTGGAAATCTGTGCCTTCGCTAGCCCCGATCTCCATGGGCTTTGGCCCCAGGCTCCATTTCGAGCCCAAGTAGGGGCCCTTCCTTAGCAAGGTATTGGTCTTCACCCAAATATCCTCTTCCTCACTGGTATGGATGATTCCATACTGGAGTCTGGGGATTTCTCCCCTTCCTTGCCGGACCATCCTCTTCTCCCCCAGGTCCCCTCTGTTTTTTCTCTTCCGGATTACCTGACCAGTTTTCCAGTCTTCAATGTCCCTACTGGCTTTTTCAGAGGCCATCCCCTCCTCTGAATTCCTGTCGAGGCCTGACATCGGTCCTTCAGACTATTTCCTTTGATACCCACCTGTTCGGATTCCAGGCTGCTGTAATTGGGGTATGACAGGGCTCCACGCGGCCTAGGCCCTACTCTCCTTGCAGGTAGGGCACAGTTACTCAGAAAGTAAGCTGTGTGTCCCCCCCCCCATCGTGGGGTTGCAACCTGTCTCTTCCCCCAACCGTTGAACCCTTCATCAGAAGCCCGTCAGGTGGGTACCCTGCCCGGACCCTCAAGAATCCACTCCGTGAGCAGATCCTTGGGGTTCAGTGGCTCAGCAGTTTCCTGGGTGTCAGCCTTTGCTTCCTGCTCTTCCCTGGGTGGAAAAGTTCCTCCCCTGGGAGTCACTAGTCCCAATAAGGGTTCCTCTGGCCACATAAGTCTCCTTATTACTGACAGAGTTTGTTCATATCCCCTCCGGGCTCTCCTATCCCTGCCTTTCCAGGGCATCCCTGCAGCTGGCTGGCGGGCATGTGTGTGCTCCACAGCATCTCTCTGGCAGGGGTATCCCTGCTCGTGTCTCCTTTTCCTGGAGACCGGACAGTTTAGGAGGGAGACCATACATCATAGGCTTTGGTCAGCCTTTCAGGTGCCCGAAGCTCAAGGTGCCCCGACGAGTACCCCCAGCTATCTGCTGGCCCGGACTTTCCGACAGGCTTGCCCTAAATCGGACAGGATAGCTACCCCCAACCCTGCTCCTTTGTGCTACAGACAGGTAATGTGGGGTGTGGAGGGGGGAGGATTCATGTGTCCGCTTCGTCGGATCTTTCCCTTCTCGCAGCTGGACGTAGCTGAACAGTGCCTTAATTAACCTCTGGTCCAGAACCAGCAGAAGTCCCCCTATCTTGTCCTGCTCTTACTGGACGTGGGGGCTTTAGTCCTCAGTCCCTCAGTCATTACTTGCGTGTCCTTGAGGGGAGCCTTTCCCCTCCCCTTTCCTTGGCTTGGAGTCCTCCCTTTCTCATATCTGGACTTGGTTCTGCGGACTGACAGCTACCATTTTCCAGGGCTTCCCCCTCCATCCCCCCGCTCTCTTTTCCTTCTCGCCCCTTTCTTGGCTCTAGGAGCCCTCTCTCTCTCCTGCTGGACCTTTTCACTGGGTCTCCAGGGGGAGAGCTGAGGTTGGCATGGGGGACCGTTCCTCTTATACCATAGGTGGACACCGCTCTGCCAATATCAGGGGGCAGTCCCCCACTGTAGACTGCTAGCTAGAAATTTTCCGTGTGGTCCTAAGTTCTAACAGTGTTGCCTACTGCAAGAGCTCCTCTCAAAGATCTACTGTTACGGCAGGTGCTTATGTAACTATATTTTATGAGTGAACGTTGAAAAATTTCAATGCACATTTATAACTTTGGTGTTTTTTAAGCTTGTGATCCCAAATTTTCAGCCTAGTCTTTTTATGACCCTACTCCATGAAGCTGGTAGGTGACATTTTTTTAAAACCTGCTCGAAAAGAGATTTTGTGGAGCGACTGCGAAAATAACCTGTTGGGACGTATTTTAAAAATGTCACCTATCTTGTTCATGAGGTGGGGTCAAGGCCATCTTGAAAATTTGGTGAAAAAAATATTTAAAAAAATTACAAAGTTATGAGTAAAAGTTCAAAACGCATTGAAAATACATTGACTGCACTTAACTCATTTTCTCTCACTTTGTCCCCTTTCTCCTCTCCCCCCTTCTTCCTGGTAGCAGTAATCCTGACACAACACTTTCAGTCTGTGCAGAGAAGACTTCCAAATTTCCCTGCCTCCTCCAGAGGAAAAAATACTCACCTTAGTAATGTTGTTTCTTCTAATGGAGTCTTGCTGTATTCTGACATATGCAGTTAGGTCCTGCCTTTCAACTGCCCCGGAGAACAAAGAGTTAAACTTTCCATGGCCAGCATGGAATGTTCACCACGAGCTCGGTTGAAGCCCCTGTCTGCTGTTGTTTAAACTCCAACCACCAGATCTTTACGAGCAATACTCACTAGAAGTTCTGTGTGGAAACTGTAAAACTCAAAACTAGCCAACTGGCAACTATATCTATATAAAAGGTTTTTTTGGTTTCAAAAAGAAGACTCAAGTCAGGAAACCCCAAAAACCAAACACATCCAAAACACAATCACTCACCCAAAATAAAAGAGGGTGAGAAAAGGACACCCATAGGGTGTCAACACTGCTCCTACCCACCCACATCCCAAAAACTAGGTTCTGAGAGGGGAGGGGGATGTCAGAATACAGCAAGACTCCATTAGAAGAAACAACATTACTAAGGTGAGTAATTTTTTCTTCAAACAACATGAAGTCTTGCTGTATTCTGACTTATGCAGACTACCAAGCAGTACCTCCATGGAGAAGGGACAGAACCTACTTTGGAAACAGGCTCTGAAGTAGTGCTGTGCCAAACCGAGCATCACTCCTAGCCTGGATATCCAGAGAGTAATGCTTGGTGAATGTATGGACTGTTTTCCAGGTGGCTGCTTGACAAATTTCTAAGAGAGGACTATCCCTGGCAGCAGCCAGGGAAGCAGTTGTACCTCTAGTGGAATGAGCACTCAGGCCTGAAGGTGGAGTTCTACCCAGTTTCTCATAGCAGAATTGTATACAAGAAACAATCCACCTGGCAATAGATCTCTTAGTGGCAGGTTTGCCCTTACCAACCTCTCCATACGTGAGGAACAACTGGAGGGATTCAAACCTGTGACCCTGGGAGCGCTCTATGTAGTAGCTCAGGGCCCTTTTAACATCTAAGCTGTGTAGCCTCCTCTCTCCAGAGGAGGAATGGTCAGTGAAGAAAACAGGGAGAGACAGATTCGCTGAGGTGGAAATCTGAAACCACTTTAGGCAAACACTTTCTGTTAGTTCTTAGGACCACTTTATCTCTATGGAAAGAGATGAAATCAGGTTCCACTGACAAGGCTTGCAATTCACTGATACGCCTGGCAGAGGTAATGACCACCAAAAACACAGTTTTCCAAGTCAAGTACTTAAGCTCTGCAGAGGACAAAGGCTCAAAGGGGGGTTGTATAAGCTGAGCAGTGCAAACATTAAGGTCCCAAGCAGGAGCAGGATCCCTAAAGGGGGGACTGGTGTGAAGCAATCCCTTGAAAACTTACAATACACAGGATGGGCTGACAGAGGGGAAGGCTTGCCTACTGACAGGAAAGCAGAAACAGCTGCCAAATGTACTTTAAGGGTAGCTGGCGTGAGGCCTAGGCCATTAAGATGAACCATATAATCCAGAACCGTAGGCAACTCAGCAGAATCTGGAGAAATATTTTTCTTAGAACACCAAATGCTGAATCTTTTCCATTTGGAGTTGTAAGTCTTTCTGGTGGAAGGCTTTCGAGAAGCCTTAAGGATATCCAGAACCCCCTGGGAAAGATGTAGATCAGCAAACTCTAACTCTTCAAGAGCCATGCCTTGAGATTGAGAGATCAAGATCTGGTACCAAATCCTCCCTGAGAGGATGTCAACAGGTTGTAATTCCTGGGAAGAGACAGGGGAAGGTGGACTGCTAGGGACAGCAACAGGGGATACCAGGGCTGTCTGGCCCAGTCTGGAGCAATCAGAATCACTTTGCATGGTTGTGACCTTATCTTGACTAACACTTTGAACAGGAAAGGGAAGGGGGGAAAAGCATACAGAAATTTCCCTTCCCAATTCAGGATTAGAGCATCCAGGGGGACTGAGCCCAAGACTGGGGGTCTGCAACAAAAGAGAGGAAGTTGGTGATTGTCTGGGGCCGCAAAAAGATCCATCTCTGGAGTGCCCCATCTTGAGAAAATCACTTTCAAAACTAGAGGATCTAGGGTCCATTCGTGATGGCCCTGGGATATTCTGCTCAGAGCATCTGCTAGGACATTGTCCGTCCCTGGGAGGTGAACTGCTATCAGAGAGGTTTGCAGGGAATAGGTCAGGGACCACAACTTCATTGCTTCTGTGCACAAGGCCGTAGACCAAGTGCCTCCCTGCTTGTTGATGTACCACATGGTAGTGGTGTTGTCTGTTCTGACCTGGACCACCTTGTTCTGCACAGATTTGAAAAAACTTGCAGTGCCAAAACACTGCTCTGAGTTCCAAGAGACTGATGTGAAGCAGAGATTCCTGAGGTGACCACATTCCTTGGGTGGTAAGATCCCCCAGATGGGCTCCCCAGCCCAGCAGGGAAGCATCTGTGGTGAGTATCACTGAATGAGACTGAGTGACAAAAGGAACCCCTTGTCTCAAATTGTCCTGATCCTGCCACCATTGCAAGGCCTGGATCAGGGTTCGAGTCACAGGGACTAGTTTGGTAAAGGAATCCTTTATTTGGGATCAGAAGGCTCTTAAGTGGAACTGAATGTCCCTCATCTGGAATCTTGCTCCTTGGACCACTGCTGTGGAAGCTGCCATGTGGCCCAGAAGCTGAAGGAAATGCCTTGCTGGTCGAGACACCTGAAGGGAGAATGAAGAGGCCAGCTCCATGAGGGTCCTTCCCTTTCCAGGGGAAGGAAGGCTCTTGCCTTTACTGTATCCCACTCTGCCCCTATGATGGTGAGGAGCTGTACTGGTTCGAGAACTGACTTTGGAAGGCTGAGAAGGAATCCTAAGGAAGTGAGCACTTGCTGAGTCACTTGCAAATGTGACTTGACTTGGTCTGGAGACTGACCTACTATGAGCCAGTCATCCAAGTATAGGAAGATGGAGATCTTTTTTCTCCTTAGGAAAGCAACCACTACTGCCAGGCACTTTGTGAAAACCCTTGGGGCTGATGTTAGGCCAAAGGGCATTGCTCTGAATTGATAGTGGCCTGAGGGCAACTCGAACCTGAGGTACTTTCTGTGGGAGCACCTGATGGGAATGTGAAAATAGGCATCTCTGAGGTCCAGGGAGGCTAGCCAGTGCCCTGGCCTTAGAGAGGGAAGGATTATTCCCAGAGTCACCATTTTGAACTTTGGTTTTAAAAGGTGTTTGTTCAGATATCTTAGGTCCAGGATGGGCCGCCATTCTCCTGTCTTTTGAGGGGTTAGGAAGTACCTGGAGTACAATCCTTTGCCCTTGTGTAGGGTGGGAACCCTCTCTATAGCTCTGAGAGCTAGGAGGGAAGAAATCTCTGCCTCTAAGGCAAGGTTCTCTGATGGATTTGCAGGTGGAACGGATCTGGTTCTCATCTTGGGAAATTTTTTGAAGCTGAGAACCAGCCCCTGGCTTACTACTTCCAGGACCCACTTGTCTGTTGTTAGAGACTTCCAGTCCTGGACAAAGTAAGCCAGCCTGCCCCCTACTGGTATGGGAGAATCGGCCCAGGTAGACCCATCAGGGTGTCTGCTTGGCAGGGGCTTTAGGCTGAGGGGTGGATGCAGGTCTGCTCATTCCCCTGTCTGCCTCTCCCTCTAAAGAATCCCCTCTGAGAGTAAGAAGAGGAGGCCTGAGCTTGGTAAAAAGGCCTTTGGAAAGGCCTGCCCAAGGACTGCTGCCTTTGAGGAGTTGCTTGCCTTTCTTTGGCCTGAGCACTCCTGTAAGTGGTCCTGTACTCGTCCATCTTTTTCATGGTAGTTCTCTGTCTGCTTCCCAAACAGAGAATTACTAATAACAGGGAAATCCATGGCCTTAGCCTGGGTATTCTGTGATAGGCTAGTACATCCGAGCCAAGCAATCCTCCAAAGAGCCACAGATGTAGCCACGACTCTTGATGAAACATCATTGGAGTCCACAGCAGCATGAAATTGTACTTTAGCTGCCTCAATCCCATCTGCAGCCACCTGCTCCAGCTCCTTGGCAAGCTGGTCAGGGGCCTGTTTAGCCAGAGCCAGCACAGTGTCCCACCTGGACTTCTGGTATCTAGCTGTGTAGGCCATATATTTAGCCTGCCTGAGTCCCAAAGATGCTGCCATGTACTGTTTCTTTGCCATGGCATCAATCTTCCTGGAGTCCTTGTCTGGGGGGGGGTGATGACAAGGGGCTATTTGCCTTATCATAGGCAGCAGCCTGCACTACCCCAACATGGTTGCATTGCTGGAAAAGGAACTCCATGTCTGAGCCTGAAAGAGTATACCTCTTGTCCATTCGTCTGTCCACAGGAGGTATGGAATTAAGAGACATAAGAATTTTATGTGTCTGTTTCCCAAAGGATTTGTGGAGGGGAACAGACAGTCTCCTGGACTCTGGGATGTCTATCATCTCAACAAAATCAGGCTCCTCCTGATCCTCTGCTGCTTCCTCCACAGGAAGCTGGAGGGTCTCAGCCACTTTTTTGTAAAACATATAGTGAGAAGGGGACTCAGAAAGCCTAGGAGGAGAAACATCTGAAGGTCTGTCTGGGGAGACGTCCGGGTCAATAGGCACATCCAGACTTTCATAATTACCATCATCATTCTCATACTCTCCTCCTCCTCCGGTTCATAAAATTCTTCCAAAGTGTAATCGGAACGGGGGAACTGAACTGAACCGAACCCCTGCCAGATGGTGCGGTTCGGTCGGAACTGAAATAACAATTGCACTATCCTATGCTCTGTAGCTATCTCATGTTGATTGGAGTATGAATTTCTGGGTCCGAACTGGACAATTTATCTTTTCTTTTCCTTTTTACTGGAACAGACTCCTCAGAATCGTCTCTCCTTTTGCCCGAAGAAGTACCGCCCTGGTCAGAGGGCACTCCTTCTGGTTCGGTTGGAACTGAACCAGGCTGGCCATCCGGGTCAGCGGACTTCTCGGCCTCCCTTTCCCTCAGTCTACCTAATCTCTTTTCCAGGGTAGATTTGGGAAAATTCTTACAAATTTGGCAGTCTGAATCGAGGTGGTCAAACCCCAGACAATAAACACAGATGGTGTGGGGATCAGCCTTGGCAAAGACTTCCCCACACACACTGCAGTGTTGAAACCCAGTGGGCCCGTTTTTTTTCTTGGGTTTCTCAGACATGGCCAATCCTAACCAAAACTTACCCTTTTTTTGGCAATCCACCAGGCAAGAATCCCCTATCGGTTCCTGACCGTGTCCGGATGTGGAAAAGCGTAATTAAATCTGCTTTTTAGAACCGATACGGACCGTTACCACACTCCTAAATAAATCACAAACTTTTTTACCTGAAACTGATCGGTTCAGCCGAACCGATCCACAATTTACAAGTTCCACAGAGAAACTACACAGAAAACCTATCTAGTACTGACAGTACCACAGACAGAGACTTGAACAGACTGAGCGGTAACAGCAATTCGGTAGAAACCGAGTGAAAAATAAACACTTCAACCGACTTTTGAACAGAGCAAAGGAGAAATCTCCGGAGCGGCTGTTCAGTGAGGCGGAGTAAAGAATCTGATGGTTGGAGTTTAAACAACAGCAGACAGGGGCTTCAACCGAGCTTATGGTGAACATTCCATGCTGGCCATGGAAAGTTTAACTCTTTGTTCTCTGGGGCAGTTGAAAGGCAGGACCTAACTGCATATGTCCGAATACAGCAAGACTTCATGTTGTTTGAAACCTATGGGACTGTTTTCAGCCAAAGAACTTTAATAAAAAAAAAAAAAAAAAGTGTCTCCTGAACAGAGTGCCTCTCCTCCTCGCTGGGGACAGTGAAGCTCTGTTTTTTTTTTTTTTTTGGAGTTTGGCGGGGGACCACTGAGCCTGTCTGCCAGCCTATCAAAAAAAATCAGCAGTGGGGCTGGCGCTGAAACTTAAACTCCTCAGCTGCCCATATAAAGGGCTTCCACTGCAGCACACCACAGCACCACCACCAGAGCACGGACATGCCACAAGTGGTCCATGAGCAGCTCTCCTGCCTCCCACTGCTCCCCCCAACGGAACAACCAGACGCCACCGAAGCCACGGGAGTCCCTCACTGCCTTCAGCTGTACCCGATTTCCTCAGCGGCAGATCCTCCAACAGCTTCTGAATTCCCCTGCCTCCTCCAGAGACCTACGGGACCGTTTTCAGCTGAAGGACTTTATTCAAAAAAACTTGTCTCCTGAATGGAGTGACTCTCTCCTCACTGGGGACCTTGGAGCTCTGTTTTTTGTCTGGCCCACCCACACTGGCCCAGACCTCTATTAAATACTCACTGCAAGTTGCAACATGCTATAGGTCAGCAGAGGGTGCTACTTCACACTCCTTGGAAAACCGCTGAAACTGAACTTGTAACTTGGTAATCCCTCTCTTGCATCCATGCAGTATTAATTATCTTACTCTCTATAATTTTGTCTCCTGTGCTCCCTGAGTTTAACTGGTCAGTGACTTACTGCAAGTTGTGTTAACTATTGATCGTATCACTATGCATGCCTAAGTAATTTCTTCTTTTGCCTAGTGTTATCAGCTGAGCCCCAGCCCCTTCCCTCCAATCAGCCTCTCTTAATGAGTGATCCTTGGCTCAGTATTGATGTATGCCTGATCCTGGTTTGTTATAGCTTATTTGTGTACTCCAGGCACTCTCTACTCCAGGTCTGCTCCTGACTAGATGATAGACGGCAGCTATTAGTGCAAGCCTCTAATCCTTTGCTGCATAGCGTCTACTACCACTAGACAGAACCCACCTGACAGATCTCACTCACTCATTTAGGGAATGCCTCTTGTAATGAAGTTCTTTGATATTACTAAGTCAATAGCTTATGCTACTACTGTGCTGCTGGTAGACCAGGTTCCCCTCCACTCTGGAGCTCCCTCCTCTCTGGTGGGACACTCCCACTTGCCTCCCACAGGGCTCTCCCAGGCAGGACTGCAGTAATGGGGGGGAAAGTGGGGAAGTTTTCCGGGGCCCTGAGCTCAGGAAGGGCCCACCTGAGGAGCTGGCATTACCCTTGGCATTAGCTGGTTTGGGAAACAGGGGCCCATTTCGATTGACTTGTCCTGGGCCCCAAAATTCATAGCTGCAGCCCTGCTCCCGGGTGAGGAATGAACACACTGACCTCCTCCTTATTACTGCCCATGGCCTTTCTCGCCATGAATGCTGTTATCTTTTCCACAGCTGTTCTCTACCTGGAAGGAAGACCCTCTTCACCTACCCAACTAAACTCCTTAGGTATCTGGTGAGAATGAAACGAACTACATGGTGACACTGAGCCTAACCCTGGCCATGACAGGAATATAATAAATTATACAATGGCAAGAAAGAATCCTGGTTTCTGATTGGTCAGTTGACTATCACAGCAGGGATGTTATCCTGGCATAACATCCCTGCTGATTGTTTGGATGATTTCGATCCCCATCACCACCACCATGATCATCTCCTCTTTCTCTTAAGAAACAAAAATATGTTTACAGACTAACAAAAACATTCTTTAAAATTATTTTTTTATTATAAAACAACAAGCCATTGTATAATAGGAATAATGCCCTCCAGGGTGGGAGTTATGCTGGGATAACATCCCTTCTCGGGTGTTGGAGGCCCTCGGCCAGTGGCCTCGGGCCCAACCACCCGAGGTGGGATGTTATCCCAGCATAACTCCCACCCTGTCAGGCATTATTCCTTTAATAAACACCCAAACAAAAGAAGAGGGTGTAAAAGGGGCACCCCTGAGATGCAACACTGCACCTGCCCACCCACTTCCCAAAACCAAGTTCTGAGAGGGAAGGGAGGTCAGAATACAGCAAGACTCCAATAGAAGAAACATAATTACTAAGGTGAGTAATTTTTTCTTCAAACAACTTGAAGTCTTGCTGTATTCTGACAAGTGCAGACTACCAAGCAGTACCTCCATGGAGGAGGGACAGAACCTACTTTGGGAATAGGCTCTGAAGTACTGCTGTGCCAAACCGAGCATCACTCCTAGCCTGGATATCCAGAGAGTAATGCTTGGTAAAGGTATGGACTGTTTCCCAGGTGGCTGCTTGACAAATTTCTAAGAGAAGGATATGCCTGGCAGCAGCCAGGGAAGCAGCTGTACCTCTTGTAGAGTGAGCCCTCAGGCCTGAGGGTGGAATCTTTCCCAGTTTTTCATAGCAGAATTGTCTACAAGACACAATCTACCTGGCAATAGTTCTCTTGGTGGCAGGTTTGCCCTTTCCCACTTCTCCATAAGTGAGGAACAACTGGAGGGAGTCAAACCTGCGACCCTTGGTACGCTTCTATGTGGTAACTAAGGGCTCTTTTAACATCTAAACTGTGTAGCCTCCCTCTCTCCTGAGGAAGAATGATCAGTGAAGAAACCAGGAAGAGACACAGACTGGTTTAAATGGAAGTCTGAAACCACTTTGGGCAAGAATTTTCTATTGGTTCTAAGGACCACTTTATCCCTGTGAAAGGAGATAAAATCAGGTTCCACTGACAGGGCTTGCAATTCACTGATACGCTTGGCAGAGGTAATGGCTACCAAGAACACAGTTTTCCAAGACAAGTACTTACGCTCTGCTGAGAACACAAGCTCAAAATGAGGTTGCGTAAGTAGAGCAATGCAAACATTCAAATCCCAGGCAGGGGCAGGGTCTCTAAAAGGAGGATTGGTGTGAAGCAATCCTTTACAAAATTTACAGAACACAGGATGAGAAGATAGTGAGGAAGACTTCCCCACAGACAGAAATGCAGAAACAGCTGACAAGTGTACCTTGAGAGTAGCTGGTCTGAGTCCTAGGCCATTAAGATGGACTATATAATCCAGAACCGTAGGCAATTCAGCAGCATCTAAGGAAATATGCTTCTTAGAACACCAAATGCTGAATCTCTTCCATTTGGAGTTACAAGTCTTTCTGGTGGAGGACTTTCGAGAAGCTTTGAGAATATCGAGAACCCCCTGAGAAAGATGCAGATCTGCAAACTCTAACTCTTCAAGAGCCATGCCTTGAGATTGAGAGACTGAAGATTGGGGTACCAAATCCTCCCCTGAGAGGATGTTAACAGGTTGTAATTCCTGGGAAGAGACAGGGGAAGATGGACTGCTAGGGACAACAACAGGGGGTACCAAGGCTGTCTGGCCCAATGTGGAGCAATCAGAATCACTTTGCAAAGTTGAGACCTTATTTTGACTAAAACTTTGAACAGGAGTGGGAAGGGAGGGAAGGCATACAGAAATTTCCCTTCCCAATTCAGAATCAGAGCATCCAGGGGGACTGAGCCCAAGACTGGGGGTCTGCAGCAAAAGAGAGGAAGTTGGTGATTGCCTGGGTCTGCAAAGAGATCCATCTCTGGAGTGCCCCACCTTGAAAAAAAATCACTTTCAACACCTGAAGGTCCAGGGACCATTCGTGATGGCCCTGAGAGATCCTGCTCACTGCATCTGCTAGCACATTGTCCTTCCCTGGAAGGTGAACTGCTACCAGAGAGGTTTACAGGGAATAAGCCAGGGACCACAATTTCATGGCTTCCGTGCACAAGGCTGTGGACCGAGTGCCTCTCTGCTTGTTGATGTACCACATGGTGGTGGTGTTGTCCATTCTGACCTGAACCACCTTGTTCTGCACTGACTGAGAGAAAGCTTTCAGGGCCAGAAAAACTGCCCTGAGTTCTAGGAGATTGATATGGAGAAGGGATTCCTTCGGGAGGGAACACAGTCCCTGGGCAGTGAGGGCCCCAGATGGCCCCAGCCCAGAAGAGAAGCGTCCGTGGTAAGGACCACTGAATAAGGCTGAGTGGCAAAAGGGACCCCTTGTCTTAAATTGCCCTGATCCTGCCACCACTGAAGGGCTTGGATCAAGGTCAGAGTCACTGGGATCAGTTTGGCAAGGGAATCCTTCCTCTGAGACCAAAAAGCTCTCAGATGGAACTGAATATCCCTCATCTGGAATCTTACCCCTTGGACCACTGCTGTGGAAGCTGCCATGTGGCCCAAGAGCTGGAAGAAATGCCTTGCTGGTCGAGATACCTGAAGGCTGAAGGAAGAGGCTAGTTCTATAAGAACCCTTGCCCTTTCCAGGGAAGAAAGGCTCTTGCTCTGACTGTGTCCAGTTCTGCCCCTATAAAGGTAAGAAGTTGGACTGGTTCGAGAACTGACTTGGGAAGGTTGAGAAGAAATCCTAGAGAAGTGAGCACTTGCTGGGTCACTTGCAGGTGAGACTTGACTTGGTCTGGAGACTGGCCCACTATTAGCCAATCGTCCAGACATGGAAAAATGGAGATCTTTTGCCTTCTTAGAAAGGTAACTACTACTGCCAGGCACTTTGTGAAAACTCTTGGGGCTGAGGTTAGGCCAAAGGGCATTGCGCTGAACTGATAGTTGCCTGAGGGCAACTCGAACCTGAGATACTTTCTGTGGGAGCACCTGATGGGAATGTGAAAGTAGGCATCTTTGAGGTCCAGGGAGGCTAGCCAGTCCCCTGGCCTTAGAGAAGGAAGGATTATTCCCAGAGTTACCATCTTGAACTTTGGTTTTATAAGATGTTTGTTTAGATATCTTAGGTCTAGGATGGGTCGCCACTCCCCTGTCTTTTTTGGGGTCAGGAAGTACCTGGAGTACAGCCCTTTGCCCCAGTGTAGGATACGAACTCTCTCTATGGCTCTTAAGGCCAGAAGAGATGAAACCTCTGCCTCTAGAGCAAGGGTTTCCGAGAGATTTGCAGGTAGAAAAGATCTGGCTCTCATCTTTGGAAATTTTCTGAAGCTGAGAACCAGTCCCTGGCTTACTACTTCAGGGGTTTATTTAACTCTAAAAATTGATTAGCGTTTTCCTCATAAAAGTGCTAAAACATTGTGAAAATGCACAGCACTTGCCTCACTGTGTTTAACATAACATAACACTTCTTGAAAACCTATATAAATGCTTTCTGTACAGTTAGTACTGGCCCAAGAAAAAAACTGCTAATCAATTATTTAAATCCCTGTACTTCCAAGACCCACTTGTCTGATGTAATAGACATCCAGTCCTGGGCAAAGTAAGCCAGCCTTCCCCCTACTGGAATAGGAGAGTCGACCTGGGCAGGCCCATCAGGGTGTCTGCTTGGCAGGGGCCTTAGGCTGAGGCGTGGATGCAGCCTGGCTCATCCCCCTTCTGCCTCTCCCTCTGAAGAACCCCCTCTGTGAAAAGGAAGAGGAGGCCTGTGCTTGGTAAAAAGGCCTATGAAAAGGCCTGCCCCTGCCCCTAGACTGCTGCCTTTGAGGAGCTGCCTGCCTCTCCTTGGCCTGAGCACTCCTGTAGGTGGTCCTGTACTCATCCATTTTCTTCATGTAATTCTCTGTCTGCTCCCCAAACAGAGAATTACCCACTACAGGAAAAGCCATGGGTTAGCCTGGGTATCCTGCGAGAGGCCAGTACATCTAAGCCAAGCCATTCTCTGAAGAGCCACAGATGTAGCCATGACTCTTGATGACACATCATTAGAGTCCACAGCACCATGAAACTGAACTTTAGATGCCTCAATCCCATCTGCAGCCACCGCCTCCAGCTCCTTGGCTAGCTGGGGAGAGGCCTGTTTAGCCAGTGCCAGTACAGTGTCCCACCTGGACTTCTGATACCTAGCTGTATAGGCCATATAATTCGCCTGTCTGAGTCACAAGGAAGATACCATGTACAGCTTTTTTGCCATGGCATCAATCTTCCTAGAGTCTTTGTCTGGGGGGTGTGAAGCCAAGGGAATGCTTGCCTTATCACAGGCAGCAGCCTGCACAACCCCAACATGGCTGCATTGATGATATAAAAACTCTGTTTCTGAACCTGAGAGTGTATACCTCTTGTCCATTCTTCTGTCCACAGGAGGTATAGAATTGGGAGACTTCAGAATTTCTTGTGTCTGTTTCCCAAAAGATTTGTGGAGGGGAATAGACAGTCTCCTGGACTCTGTGATGTCCATCATTTCTACAAAATCAGGCTCCTCCTGATCCTCCATTGCCTCTTCCACACGAAGCTGGAGGGTGTCAGCCACCTTTCTGAAGAACAAAGTGGGAAGGGGACTCAGGAAGCCTAGGATGGGATACACCTGAAGGTCTGTCTGGGGAGATGTCCGGTTCCACAGGCACATCTAGACTTTCACCGTCACCATCATCATCTTTAAACTCCCCTTCCTCCTCAAACTCCGGTTCATAAAATTCTTCCAGAATATAGTCGTGAACCAGGGGAACCGACCGAACCAAGTCCCTGCCAAAAGCTGCCAGATCGGTCAGAACTGGGCGAAGCGATTCCACAATCCGAATCGCTCTGGCTATTTCTTCGGTGGTCGGAACATGGACTTCTGGATCCGAACCAGACGATTTTTCTTTGTGCTTTCTTTTAGTCGGAACTGACCCCTTGGGATCGGCTCTCCTTTTGCCCGAAGAATTATCGCCCTAGTCAGAGGGCACATTCCTTCTGGTTCGGTCAGAACCGAACTGGGCGGGCCATCCGGGTCAGCGGACTTCTCTGCCTCATTTTCCCTCAGTCTATCTAACCTCTTTTCAAGGGTAGATTTTGGAAAATTTTTGCAAATTTGGCAGTCTGAATTGAGGTGTTCAAACCCCAGACAATAAACACAGGTGGTGTGGGGATCAGCCTTAGAAAAGACCTCCCCACACTCACTGCAGTGTTGAAACCCAGTGGGCCCGGTTTTTTGGGGGGTTTCTCAGACATGGCCAACCTAACCAAACTACCCTTTTTGGCAACCGCTAGGTAAGACTCCTTTATCGGTTCCTAACCCTGTCACTGGTCTTGGAAAAAAACGTTTCAAAACACGTTTTTTTTTTAGAACCGATAAGGACTGGTAACCACACACTAAAGTTAACACAAGAATTAAGCAAAAATGATCGGTTCAGCCAAAGCGATCCACACTTTTTACAAGTTCCACACAGAAAACACAGTACAAAACCTATCTAGTACTCACGGTACCACAAACAGAGACTAAACTGACTATGCAGGAAACTTTTTCGGTTAGAAACCAACGAAAAAATGACACTTCAACTGACTTTCGAACCAAGCTGCAGGAGAAATCTCCGGAGCGACTGTTCAGTGAGGCGGAGTAAAGAATCTGACGGTTAGCTTTCAAAGGGAAACAGACAAAGACATCAACCGAGCTCAAGCTCAGCATTCTATGCTCTGCATAGAAAGATTAACCCTTTGTTCTCCGGGGCAGTTTAAAGGCTGGGGCTAACTGCACTTGTCAGAATACAGCAAGACTTCAAGTTGTTTGAATATCAACAGTTTGACACACAAGATGCAGGACCTCAAGGCCCCAGGCTACCTTATACAAACCTGATGTAACTGCCACGTCCCAGAATTGGCTCAAGCCACATGTGCTACTGCATGAAATAGATCTATTCGGCTTTAACACGTTTAGAAAGAACAGGATTGGAAAAAAAAGGGGGTGGGTCCCTTATTTACGTCGGCTCCAAATTCAATACCTCCCTAGTAGATATCCCCCATCTGAACAACTCGGTGAGAGAATTTTTACTAGTAAAATTATTACTTGGTGACGCAAAGCCTCTTTATGTGGGAAGCGTCCATCTCCCCTCCTCAAAAGCGGCTTCCTCCCTAGAGTCTCTCACCCAGGCCCTAGCTGAACATGCATCTGGGGAAATGATCATTCAGGGCGATTTTAATCAAAACTACGCTTCGAAATGCAATGATGGGCTTCAGGACCTAATCCTCGATGCCTGCCTTACCCAAGTAATTAATCTGCCCACCAGGTACAATGCTAAATCCGGTAACCACACTCTGCTAGATTGGGCCTTAGTCACACACCCAGAAAGAATACCTGCTGCTGGTATCTTCTCAAATTCTCAGAGTGATCACTTGCCCATATTTTGCATATGGTCCAATAAGCTCCCTAGTCTACCGCTCAGGGTTTTCACGTCAAGGGACTTCTCCAACTTGACATCCGACCTATTTTGTTTGGCCCTATCCTCGGCCAACTGGGACCCTATATTAACACTCCCTAGCACAGATGAGGCCCTAGACTATTTCTCCAATGTCTTCATGCTAATATCTAACCTTCATGCTCCCTACAGAAAGCTTAGGGTACAGGGCAAGTGCCACAAATGGCTCGATGCTGACCTCAAAAAGCTCATGATGATTACAGATAAGGCCTGGGGAGAGCTACAAGGCTTCACTCCTCAAGTCTGATTGGGAGAAATAGAGGGCACCTAGGAACAAGTGCAAAAAAGGTACCTATGCAGCAAAAAGCCAGTACCTACGTGGCCTCCAAGACCACCATCTAGGTGAACCCAAGAAATTCTGGAGTCACATTAATGTGATCCTGAAAGGTAACGCCAGTACTCAAGATGGAGCTGTTTTGGTCAGTGGTCAACTGTCAGACGACCCTTCCACGGTAGCCAAGGCCTTTAATGCCTTCTTTATAAACCTGGACAAATACGAACCCAAAACTCCTGTTCCCCTTCCCATGGTGCAGGCCACCACTCTAGGTGACCCTCATCACTCCCAATTCCATCTCAAGCTGGTCAAAACATCGGAAGTGCTCCCCAGCTGAGGCATATAAAGCCCAACTTTTCCCCTTGTTTCGACCAACTTTAACCCCGATTACGTAGAGCTGCTGTCCTTGCAACTGCCCTACTTGTCACTATGCTTATCAATAGGTCCCTCATGGAAGGGTGTGTCCCTCATAAATGGAAGCTGGCCGTGGTAGTCCTGGTCCACAAGACAGGGCCACATGGAAACAGAGAACTACAGGCCAATTTCCATTCTCTGCCCTCTAGCAAAGGTGCAGGAGAGGCTGGTTTACAATCAGCTGTAAGATTACCTAGAGTGTAACCACCTTCTAGCTGATAATTAACATGGCTTTAAAGTGCCATAGCAATGGCACAGCCTTAATCAAATTTACAATGGATAACCTGTGTGCTTTGGATAATGGCTCTCACTGGGGCCATATTCATAGACTTGTCAAAACATTAGTTTGGTCAGTCATGGGCTGCTCCTTTACAAGCTGCAGCTCCTATGGTCTTGCCTACACTATCGCATGACCTGGTTCACAGGCTCTCTGTTGAACAGGATGCAGAAGTGTAAAGTGGTGAGGACTCCAGCTTTGCCGTCAACTGATGGCGTACCCCAGGGCTCTATTTTGGGCCCGCTACTATTTACTCTTTTTATCAATGACATTGGGCTAAACTGCGGCACAGGGAACCTAATCCTATATGTGGATGACACAGTGGTATACAGGAGTGATCCTAGCCTCATTGCTGAGAGATTAGCTGCCAGTCGGAATTCCCTTGAAAGCTGGTTTCCTTCCAATTTGCTTGTCTTAAATGCCAAAAAGACAAAGGCTGTCCTTTTTGGGGCTAGTCACCTGGGTGAGCATAGACAACACCTGCTCCTGCTTTTCTCTACAACAGGATCGCAGATAGAAGTTGTTGACATGGTTAAATACCTTGGTGTTTACCTAGATCAAGACATGTCCTTTAAGTCACACATAGAGCATGTAACCAAGACCATATACTGAAAACTTGGCCTTCTCTACAGACTCAGTAACTCCTTAACTGAAGAATCTAGAGTTGCTATAGCTAAGAGCACTCTACCCACCTCCCTTCTTTATGGTGCCCTGCTCCTACACTTCCTTGAGGAAAGTGGAAAATCGCAGACTGTCTGTACTTTACAAGATTTGTCACTTTGAAACCTGCTCTCCTCCCCGGAGACACCATTGTGAGGTCCTTGCTGATTTAAATTGGCCCTCCCTGGAATTCAAACTCTCACATCCTCTACTCTGTCTCGCCTACAAACTCTCCAATGTCTACACCCCACCCAACTTGGTAGGCCTGCTTAACTCCAAGGTCTCCTGACGAAACTTTCGCTCCTCAAACAGCAACCTGCTTGAAATTCCCTGGGTTTGCACCAATTTTGGTAAAAGATATTTCAAATAGCTCACTCCCCGAGAATCTGACCACCTGCACAACCCTTGACGGTTTCAAAGCTGGGCTTAAGGTGTACATGTTAGAACGCTGCCACTACAGCTACTACTGTTGAACCTTTACCCTGTCCCTGAAAGTATCCTACTATTTAGGTGGGTTAGAAGTGGGGGGAGGTCATGGATGTTGAAATTCCTGTTGGTAGGGTGAGGGAAGCCCTTAAGTCCCTGAAAACAGAGAAGGCACCAGGTCCAGATGGCCTTCATCGCAGGGTGCTAAAGGAGATGGCGGAAGTCCTTGCTGCACCTCTGGCAGACCTTTCTAACTCCTCCCTTCAAATGGGGTGGGTGCCTCAGGACTGGAGGATGGCTCACGGTGTGCCTATCCACAAAGGCGGCACACGGGAGGAGCCGGTTAACTACAGGCCGGTCAGCCTGACGTCGGTAGCAGGCAAAATGGAGGCCATCTTGAAAGAGAGGCTGGAGGTGTTTCTGGAGTCACAGGGCCAACTGGATGATCACCAACATGGTTTTGTTCAGGGCAGGTAATTTCAGACTAACCTTGTGGAGTTCTACAATTGGGCGACAAAGGTGCTGGACCAGGCAGACCGGTGGATGTTCTCTTTCCAGACTTCAGCAAGGTGCTTGATTCGGTGCCACACCCTGGGTTACTGGACAAACTAGTGGGTATGCGGGTAGGGGAAAGGATGGTGAGGTGGATAGGAAACTGGCTTACTGGGCGATTTCAGAAGGTAGTGGTTGGGGGGAGGTATCATCTCCCAGGCAGGTCATTAGCGGGGTCCACTCCTGTTTAATGCTTACATCTCGGACATCAGGGATGGTATCAGGAGTGACATGAACCTTTTTGCCGACGACTTGAAGCTGGGGGTGGTGGTGGATGGGAAGAAGAGAAGAAAAGTCCTGCAGGAGAACCTGGAGACCCTGGAGAGGTGGTCACGCACCTGGAAACTGAAGTTTTATGTGAAGAAATGCAGTGTTCTCCACTTGGGGCTTAGGAACTCAGCTCATGAGTACTTTTTTGGTGGGGAGAAACTGCAGGTTTCGGGAGGGGAAAAGGATCCTGGGGTGGTTGTGGATGCCAAAATGAAAAACTCAGAACAGCGTAGGAGGGCTACGGCTAAAGCAAATAAAATGCTCGGGAGCATCACTAGGGGGATAACCTCAAGGTGGCGGGAGGTGCTTCACCCTCTGTATAACTGCTTGGTTGGACCGCACCTAGAGTACTGCATGCAGTTTTGGCACCTGAACTTAAAAAAGGACATTGCACTTCTGGAGAGGGTCCAGAGGAGGGTGACCAGGATGATACAGGGTCTGGGGAAAAGATCCTATGAGGAGAGACTTGAGGAGCTCAACTTGTACTCCCTAGAGGAGAGGAGGGACAGAGGGAATATGATCGAGGTCTTTAAATATCTAAAGGGAGTAAATAGGGTCAGCATAAATAGGGGGTTCCAGCTGAGGGGGGGCCACCAGGGGGCACTCCATGAGGCTGGTTGGCGGTAGACTCAGTGGGGGGACTAGGATGTGCTACTTCACCGAGAGGGTGGTGAATCCTTGGAATGCACTGCCTGCGGAACTGGTGGCTGTTAATACGGAGGAGGGATTCAAGAGGGGCTGGGACAGCTATAAGAGGAAGGTAAAACTGAGTAATATCAGATCTGGAGGTGTAACTCCGATGGGAGAATGGGGTCGGAGGGATTTATGGGGGAGGCAGGGAGGGCAGTAACGGTGTCCTGACCAGGTGCCAATTTTCAAGCAGACTCGATAGATCATGAGGCCTACTGTGCTGGCATCTTAGTATGTTAGTATATTTAACTGAAAGTACAGTTACGTAGGAACTTACCGTAACAGTAGATCTTCGAGAGAGGTTCCTTCAGTAGGTCATCACATATAGGACTGGCACCACCTGGTGTCAGGCTGTACGGCAGACTTTTCTAGCAATACCTGATGTGGGACCGCCTTGACCAACGCCACACTGACGCCAGCGTGTGGTCCCCACACCCGCCCTCCAGTTCTTCCGCCAGAGCCAGGAAGAGGCCATACAGCAGGAGCAAACAGGAACTGAGTCCCTGTAAAAAGAAAATGAGGGGAGGGAGGGAAAAATATGACCTACTGAAGGAACCTCTCTTGAAGATCTACTATTACGTTAAGTTCCTATGTAACTGTACTATCTTACTTCGAGAGGGTTCCTTCAGTAGGTCATCACATATAGGACAGAGTCCCAAGCAGTCCCTCAAGAGAGAGACAGAGAGAAACTAGGGAGGTGGAAACTAGCTCCAGCAGAACAACTGAAGTCCAGAAAGGACCCAGCTTAGGACAAAAGGCCTTGCAGGACGGCTAATCCAAAGCCGGCCCTCCACCTAGAAGCAATGTCCAGACTGTAGTGTTTGGTACAGGTGTGGACAGAACTCCAAGTAGCGGCAGCACAGATGTCCACTGCAGAAATGTTCCAAAGAAAGGCCGCAGAGGCAGCCATGTCCCTAGTAGAATGACCTCTTATGGAACCCGGAAGAGGTTTGTCATACTTCCGGTAACAGTACCGAATGCAGTTTCCTAACCATTTGGAAAGGCCCTGCTTAGAAACCGGTTTGCCCCTGGTCCTAGGGGCAAAGGAGATGAATAGCTGATCACATGAGCGGAGCTCTTTAGTCCAGTGAGTATAGCACCGGAGGATCTGATGGACATTCATCGTGTGAAGGAGTGCCTCACCCTTGTTGGAAGGGGATGGGTAGTAAACCAGAAGCTCCACTGATTGGTTCAGTGTGGATTCCGACACCACCTTGGGAAGAAAAATTGGATGTGTCCTAAGGACCACCCGGTCCCTACGGAAAATCAAGTAGGGCTCCTCGCAGACTAGAGTGTGAAGCTCTGAAATCCTTCGGGTGGAGGTGATAGCCATCAGAAAAAGCGTCTTTCAGGAAAGGAAGTGCAGATCACAGCTCATAGCCAGTCTGAAGGAGGAAGGGTGAGCTTTTCTAGAACGAAGTTCAAGTCCCAAGGTGGAGTTGGGCTGCGGATGGGGGTTTCAGATGGAGGATGCCTTTCAGAAAGGTCTTTGAGGCCTCCAACTGAGCCACGGGTTTACCATCCACTAGCTCGTGGGTCGCAGAAATGGCAAAGATATGGACCTTCAGTGAAGAAAAGGATAGACCAGAGTCAGATAAATGGAGGAGGCATTCCATGACTTGAGGGGCTGAACAGGAGAAAGGGTCCCAGCCCTGAGCGGAAGCCCAGATCAAAAACCGCTTCCATTTCATAGCATAAGTGGAACTGGTGGATGGGTTCCTGGCCTCTATGAGGACCTGAGCCACTCTAGAGGAGACCCCAAAGCGAGAAATCACTATGTCTGAAGGAACCACGCATGAAGATGCAGGGTCCTGAGCCCCAGAGGGACCAGCCTGCCCTGATCCTGGGTCAGGAGATCGTGGGTCAGTGGAAGTGGAACCGGTGGTTCCCTGGAAAGCTGTTATAGCAGCGGAAACCAAATTTGTCTTGACCAGAGGGGAGCAATGAGGATCATCGTTGCTCCTTCGGCCTGAAGTTTGAGGAGAACCCTCTGAAGAATGGGAAACGGAGGGAAAGCGTACAAGAATTTCCCTGTCCTGGACAGAGGCGTGTCGTTCCAAAAAGCATGTGGTTCTGGAATGAGCGAGCAAAACCTGGGAAGATTTGCATTGGATTGGGAGGCAAAGAGGTCGATTTCCAGACGCCCCCAATTTCGGAAGATGGAGTCCGCCACTTCCTGATGTAATTCCCATTTGTGGGCGAGGGTTCGAGTTCTGCTGAGACTGTCCGCCAAGACATTTAGAATGCCTGGAACGTGCACGGCCACCAGGACCAGAAGGTGCTGGACTGCCCAGTTCCACACCTGAGTCGCTTCCCTGCGAAGGGGGTACGAACGGGATCCTCCTTGCTTGTTGATGTACCAAACTACCGACATGTTGTCCATTTGGATTAGCAGCGTTCCCTTGGGTAGCAGGGTCTGAAAAGCCTGGAGGGCATATAGGACTGCTCTGAGCTCCAGAACATTGATGTGGAGAGAAGTCTCCAGGCCTGACCAAAGACCTTGTGCTTGGTGATCCCCCAGATGGGCCCCCCACCCCATATTGGAGGCATTTGTGGTGAGGGTGGCTGCTGGTGCAGGATTCCGGAATGTAAGTCCCAGGGAAAGATTGTGTGGATTCTCCCACCACTGTAAATCCCTCTGGACCGCTGAAGAGACCAAGACCGGATGGTCCAGGTCATCCAGAAGCTGGTTCCACTGCACCCTTAACAACCACTGCGTGATTCGCATGTGCAGCCTTGCTAAGGGAACGGTCGTGATGGAGGCTGCCATCAGCCCTAAAAGTCAAAGGACCTCTTGGGCAGGAATGGTCCTGAGAGAGGCTACCTTGCGAGCCTGACTGATTAGTGTCTCCACCCTGTCCGGAGGAAGGAAGGCTCTGCACTGGCCGTATCCAGAACTGCCCCAATAAACTGCAGTCTCTGGGATGGTACTAGAGATGACTTGGGGACGTTGACTGTTATCCCCAGTCGATTGAAGAGGTCCAGTGTGAAAGTCAGAGCTTCCAATAACAGATCCCTGGACGGAGCTGAGATCAGCCAGTTGTCCAGGTAAGGGAACACCGCAATACCCCAGCAGCGTAAAAACACCACTATTACCACCAGGCACTTGGTAAAAACCCAGGGTACCGAACTCAGACCAAAGGGGAGCGCACGGAACTGGAAATGCTCCCCTTGGAAACAAAAACGCAGGAAACAGCGGTGGCTGGGGAAGATAGGGATGTGCAGGTAGGCATCCTGCATGTCCAGGGCGCAGAGCCAATGATTCTCCAACAGAAGAGAAAGTAGACTCTGAAGCGTCAGCATGCGGAACTTCTTGTACTCTACATACTGGTTGAGGTGACTCAAACAGAGAATGGGTCTGAAGTCCCCGGTCTTTTTTGGAACCAGGAAGAAATGGGAGTAAACCCTTTTCCCCTTTATCCGAAGGGGACAGGCTCGACTGCTTCTTTCAGCAAGAGCGCATTGACCTCCTCACGAATGAGGAGGGCCTGGTCCCGGGAGTAAGAGGACCTCCGCGAAGGAGTATCCGGGGGATCTCCAGAAACTTGATGGTGTGTCCGATGGACACTAGCTGCAGGACCCACTTGTCTGAAGTGATCGCCCTCCACTCCTGCGCGTGGCAGGCGAACCTTCCCCCCACCTGCTCCCCGTCGAAAGACTGAGGGTGCAGTGGGGCAGGAGAGTCAAGAAGTGGTGGGACGATCGGGAGGAGATCCCCCTGAACGTCGCCGATTCTTGGGAGCGGGAAGGGGGTAGCAGTACCCGTGGCCTTATGCTTAGCTTGGCGTCTCTGCTGAGCCTTCTTCTGCTGCCTCCCGGTCCTTCTCCAAAAGGGCTGCAGTTGTTGCTGAGTGTCTGATCGGTACATGGACCTAACGGATTTAAGGGCCACGCCTTTGTCCTCTAAATCCATTATAATGTCCTTGGTATCTCCTCCAAAAAGGACTGAGCCCCTGAAGGGGGCACCTTGAATCGCCGACTGGACTTCATTGGTGAGTCCAGAGAAACGAAGCCAGGAGTGCCGTCGAACGGCAATGGCAGTTGCTGAGGTATGAGCCACCGAATCAAAGGAGTCATAGGTGGATCGAAGAGCATGCCTACAGGGGATCTTGGAGAGGCAGAGATCCTTAGCGAGTTCCTCCTAAAGGGGTGATGGGTCCATGGATTGGACCCTCGCCTCCAACCTGGCCATAGTCCGTTTCTGGTAAGATACCATACGGACCATGTAACTAAGGTAGCGAAGAGCGCACGTGGCCGATGAGTAAACCTTCTTCCCGAACTGATCCATGAGCCTCGACTCTGTCCGGAGGTGTTGTGCTCATGTGCTTGGGAGCTGTACAGCGGTCATCAGCAGCAGAGATTACCACAGAGTCTGCCTTAGGATGAGCCTTAAAAAAGGTGCGTCCTTAGGTACCCAGTAGAGCCTGTTCACCCTCTTGGGGACAGCCGGGATTGAATGAGGCATCTGCCAAACGGTAGTGGTGAGGTCTTGATGAGGACCCATCCATGGGGGGACCGGAATAGATGGCAGAGACTCTAAATCAAGATGTTCCGCAAGTCTTTGCTGCATAGGATCCTGATCCTCCGACTCCCAGTCGAAATAGTCTCATAAGGTCCTCAAGAGGTCCGAAAAGGAAGGATACTCTGGAGGGGATTTAGGTGAGGTCCTTCCCTTCATATCCTCAGGGTCCTCCGCTGGTTCCTCCTCCTCGGAGTCCTCCCTCCTGTCAGAACTGTCTTCCACCTCCTCAACAGGGCGACGATGAAAATCCCATAGGGTGACCTCCTGTTGAGTCTTCCCTGAGACGTGGACGGTGGAAACAGAACTGCTCGAGGAAGGAGATCTAGGACGCTGCGGCTGCGGGAGTCTGGCTTCTAGATCCGCGACCAGCTCAGACTTAGCCCCCTGCCACCAAGACTGAATTACAGTCTTGAAATCTGGAACCACCAGAGGAGGGAGGCTGGAGCCGGTTGAGGTTTTGGCGGGGGGGGAGGAGGTGGAGGAGAATAATACCCCTGGAAACCCATATAAGGGGAATATGGGTTGTAACCATGGTGGAACTGCCCAAAATGGCTCCAATCAGGAGTGGAACCCCCTGGGTAGGGATCCCCAGAATACCCAAAAGGGTAATGGGGACAGTTCAGGGCCTGGAATAAATTCCCGATGATGGATCAGGCATTGGGGGAATCCACGTCGGACCCGCCATCATGTAAATGGGAAGAGGGTCCGGCGTTGGGACAGCCCACATCGAAGGAACTGATGTCGGTATCGGTGCAACCCGATCCGGCACTGGAAGAGGAGCTGGCGTCAGAGGGGCCGGCGTCGGGACCGGACGAGGGAGCTCCGGCGTCGGGTCTGGCATCGGGCCAAAGGTAAAGGCCTGTCGGTCAGACCCAGCAAAGGGACTGTCGTCGGGATCACTGGCGGCGGAGGAAGCACTGGTGTCCTGCTGGAAGGCAGAGAAGCCTCCACAGATAGGCCGGATGGCCATTATGGAGCCTCCTGGTCCAGGGCCCCCAAGGGAGAATGCGGTGAAGAACCCCCTAAATCGAGAGGCTCGATGCGGTCTCCAAGACTGTCGCCGGATGCGTCCGAGGAAGACTGTGAGGATGCAGGTGCAGTAACAGGAGGGATGGGGCCTTCTCCCTCCGGTCCCACCGGACGTCAGGTGGGTCGCCGTTAGGCCCCGATGGGGGAGCCAGGCCCGTGCAGTCGTTGGAGACGGCAGTCTTAGCGGGCAAGGCTGGGCAGTAAGGGGAGGAACCCTGGGCCAACTTATCGACTGTTGCTGGGTGACTGCCCCCAGCTGGGGGAGTCGACTTAGCGGCCACCACGCGGTCTCTGGAGGAGCCAGGGACCAACTTACCGGTAGGAGCAGTGCAGTTACCGAGGACCCGACGCCCACTTAGGCCGCTGGAGTTTTGTCCAACTTACCATCTGCCTCGCGTGGGTAAAGTCTTGCTTGTGGGACCTGCCTGGTTGTCCGTGGAGCAAGCCCACTCCCTAGTCTTCTCTTTATGCTTTTTAGAAGGGGAAGACTTTTCAGACGAATTCCTGAGGTGCTCCATCCTTTTCTCCAGAAAGGCCAGACAGGATTTAAGAAGGTGGGCCTACAATGCCTGTTGCCTCTGTTTTTTAGTGGCCTGGTTGAAAGACTGGCAGTCAGGGCAAGAGAAGAAAGGATGGTTAGCGCAAAGGCAAAGAATGCACTTCTGATGACCGTCTTTGTGTGGGATCTGCATTCCACAAGCAGAGCACTTTTTCTTCGGAGAAGACATCAAAGCTATAGTAAATTTTAGAGAGAATTGCGAGGGAAAAAACCCGACATGAACAAACTTTCTCGATGATCGCTACTGGAAGTCTGCTATGTGACTGACACGAGGCGACAGTGGGAAAGAACTGGAGGGTGGGCATGGGGACTGCCCACTATATACAGTCACACTGACGTCAGTCACGTGACGTCGGGTGGGCGTTCCCCCGTCAGGTATTGCTAGAAAAGTCTGCCATGCGGCCAGACGCCAGTAGGCACCAGTCCTATACGTGATGACCTACTGAAGAAACCCTCTCGAAGTAAGATCTTAAGTATTCACCTAATAATATGTCTTTTGTCCACAGGTAGCATATCGACTTGAGTGTCTGTCGATTTCCCCCTGATCCTTGCGGTAAACTACTATGCGACTCTCCTATGTGATTAATATTTACTGTGATAATGTTGTAACTATGTATTCCATCTCTGATCTGGATTGCTGTAATCTATCGTACGCTGTATTATATAAATGTATGTAACTAATTCTGGGTCTCCTTTGAAAAAGGGACCTCTGGCCTCAATGCGTTTACCTGGTTATCAAAATGCTATAATTAAATAAATGGAGGAAAAAAAAAAAAAGTGCAAATGAAGTCACCCCCCCACCACCACCACCACCACCACCCACATCCCAATAGAGCCTTACTGACTCCTCCCACTCATTGCCAGCTCCTCTTCTGGAGCCACAACTGCTGACTGAATATGTTCCCCCCCCCCCCAGGCACTGGGAGCCAGCTTGTCCCACCCATGGGGGATAACTTGTGGGTAATTGTTGAAACTCCCCAAGAAGGATGTCAAGCAGAGGCTGGTAACAGTCTGGAATCTCCAAAGACTCCTGAGGCAGACAGAAGGGCTTGCATAAGTGGAAGGAGGTCCTGGTGACTGGCAAGAAGTAGGGAGCAACACGTATATGTAAAAATCAAAAACTGGAAGTCCTACTGGCTACAAACAGAAAAGCAGAACAAATTGTTTCTTCATCCAGTTTCTAGGAAAGTTCCAAGCAGTCCCACTGTGCAGATGTCTACTGCCTGCCTCACAAATTAGGGACAAGGTTTAACAAACATATGAGAAGCAAACGATCAAAATCAGGGACACATCTTAAACAATGATAACATCAGTCTGAGAAGCTGTTACAAAGTGTGACTCCGTGTCTCATGCATCATTTAAAGTAGAATGAGACTGTTGCACTAATTTCTGGCATAATTTTATATTCCAAATCCCTTCTTCTCAGTGACAGAAATGCCAGTTTCATGAGGGGCCAAGAAAATACCAGAGACAAAAAGACAAACCTCCCAGGAAAATTAGGGCATTTGGTATGCTGCTGTGCTGAGGAACAAGAATGTCAGACATGGGGGTGTTGGATGGATGTAATAAGAACCAACAAATTCCATGCAAGTTGCATAGAAACAGAATCTGTCAACAGAAAAGGACTACTTGATCCACCCACTGTGTCCAAATTTTTCCCTGCCTCTTCTACATCTGCAGACCCTATCTGACCTCTGGTGACCCACTGCCTCTGTTCTAATATACCTCCATGTTTAGCCTATGCATGCTTGAATCCTCCCACCATTCTAGTCCCACCACTTTAACTAGCAGTCTCTTCCAAGCATCTACCAGCCTTTCAGTGTTGAGATCCCTTAGTCCTTCCTCACAGGGTGTCACCTGCAAACCCTGCACCATCTTAGTTGCCCTACACTGAAGAATCGCCTCTCTGGAATTTTCTCTTTTTAAGTCAATGTATTTATTTATTGAAAATTGGTAACCAGGAAAGGCACACTAAGTCAAGTCTTGTGTCCAGGTGCAACCTAGGGGAAGGGAAGTAAGGAGACAAAATATGTAACAGACAAAAACAGAAAATATCATGGTAGAAAAATGCAAGGTACAGTAAAAATACAGTAAATAAATACAATATCAGTGTTGGCTGATATATCAAAACTAAAGCACTGTTACAGGAAGACTACAGCTAAGTGCAGGAGACTAACATGGCCAAATTAACTATGGCTAGGACAGGAGCAAGACGGGCAGAAAGCACTTTGAGCTGGCATCTGAGGGAGAAAAGGGAAGGGGAGAGACAGAGGGTGGGAGGGAGATCATTCCAGCTGGGAGGAGAAAGCAGATTTCCCAACAACAGTGTTGGAGTGTGGAATGGAGAAAGTACAAGAGTCATGAGAGCAAAGAGAATAAAAGGCAGAGGGGACAGAGGAGATTAGAGGATAAAGGACAGAGAGAAGGGCAGAGAGTCAAACCAATACTTAGAAACTAGTGCAGCACAGTGCATGAGGTGAAAGCAGGGAAGTGGAAAGACAGAACAGAAAGTGTAAAGGCTGAAGTGTTAAGTAGGAGAGGAGCATTAGCAGCAAAACGGCAGAAAGCATTGCAGAGGGTGTCCACTCTGATAAGAGAGGAGGAGGAGGAGGAAATAAATAAATCAGAGTGATTAAAGCAGCACTCCTTACTGTTGCCATATATTCTCAGCTGCACAGCTTCAGCTACAGCAGCTCTAAAGAGAGAAAGAAATCCCGCCTCATACTCCACACTGCTGGCTAGGTTCAGCTAGTGATTGGAAACTTCCGAGAGAGCAACAGAGCAGAACAGCCCTGAATACTGTGCCCCTAGATAATCAAAAGTAATAAATAAAATAAAAAGCCTAAATTATTAATCATTTTAAGTTGCATTTCTTGATCTCTTATAGGCATAATTTAAAACTACTTAAAGTAGTTCATAAAATGAATTCCTCTTTCCATATTTAAGAGATCAGTGACAATAACTTGCTTTTAATACCCTGACGTAGTCAGACATCAGTACTTCCCATTTTTCAAAGCTTATCTGAATCCCATGCCACTAAACACTGACATCTTCAATATTTTATGTGCTATAGAATTATGCCTCTGTACCCTCTGACAGACTAATCAGGGACAGCTGTACGAAAAGGTCACCCTGCCAATAAATATTAAGAAGTGGCCAGAAAGCATTGTAGTTAAGCAGCAGGGAATGGAGTGCATTTTCTTTTTGCAATCAAAGTTTTACTCCCCAATGAATGCATTTCAAGGCCTTCTTCTTCTTATGCCAGGCAAAGAGCTGTCCCATCTGCCACAAAACTCCCTGCTGCTACCACGCCGCAACTCTCCCCTATGCGGTACTGTCCTGGAAGGAGGGTCATTCCCCACCCACCCCCTGTTGTCAAGGATCCATGTGTGGACTGAGGCTCCACGGTGCTGTCATCATGCACACAGCAACATGCCCCCTCCACCCCTGACCTTCGGCATAGCCTCCGTTGGCCTCACACAGTGCAACCTAATATGCTGTGCTTGCACAGCCCCGCACAACAGGGCTGGTGGCTTCATGGCTCATCATAAGGGGTTACTGTGCCAGCAGAGTGTCATCATATTCCTCCTCAGGCTGCTTTTCACTGCAAATGGCAGCACTCCCCAGCCTAAACTGTAACAGATTCCAGTTCTTGAGACCACTACCAAACCCATCATGCTCCCACCAGTCCATCCAGCAGCCCAAATGAAGTGTATTTATATATCTTTTATTCTATTTGTGCTCTTCCTAGTATGGCTCTGGGGATGTACCCTGTATTTCAACCCAGTCCCTGAGGACCCTCCCCCCACCCCCACCTGGCATCCCCCTGCGTGGCTACACAGGGAGGCCTGTGACTTACCCTACATGGTGGGGCTCCCCTGGGGGCTGGGGGAGGGACTGAGATCAACCCTAGTTCCCAAACGAGCATGCGTCATTTGGCTGGCAAGACTACTCCAAGATCTGGCATCATTCTGAACAGCAAAGAAGAGCTTTTCCTTGGTACTCCAGAGGCATGGACGTGCAGTGATGTCAGCGCATGGGCGTGCATGCTCCCACACACTTCCCACAGACATCTGCTGTTACCTCACCCCTGTGTGGTCCTGGCTTGGTGAACACCCAGCCACAGCGGAGTGTCACTCAAGTGGAGGGTGCCCCAGAGGTGGAGATCTGTCCGTGGGACACTCACTCAACCTCCGCCCCGCCGGCCCTTTTAACGCTTCGTGCTTGTTCCTGAACCTGGATTGTCAGCATCACAAGCAGTAGTGCTACCGCTGCACCGGCAGGCCAGAATGAAGTGTATTTTAAAGGACTAATTTATAGATGGACTTCTTTATATAGCACTTTCCCTTAGAGCTTGAGACATTGTACAGTTTAACACAAACCTAGCATAAGGACGAGTAACAGTAACTAATAAATTATATATTCAAGTTTCAATATTTGTATATCACCAGTAATTATCAAAATTCATTAGGGAAGGCCAATCTAAACAGCCATGTCTTATGTTTGTTCTTAAAACAAAGCAACAAGAAAGCAAGGCGAACTCCCCGCTAGGAGTACATTTTATTTAGTTTTTGTTTACCGGGTAGGTGCACTAGCCATAGCAATGACTATTTTCAGGGACGACCTGGGAGGGTACAGAGCAAACAGAAAACAAATTGCAGTACATAGTAGACAATAGCATATCATATGAACAGTGTCAGCAGGCGTAAACAACAAAGTAGGGTAAATACATAACAGTGTGAAGGTGCAGCAAAAATACTGGTAGTTATGCATTAAATCATAAATACCATAGGCTAGGGAGGGCCAACTCCCTGACACCTCAAAGAGAGATATTCTCAGCAAATTTTAACAGCAACTAGGGAATACACACAGCATGCCATGCCTTCCCAGATACAGCAACCTGCTTGTGCAGCTTGAAACTGCTTCTCAAACATGAGGGTCAACAGTTTGTTCGGTCAGGAATCCAGAGAAGGCTGGGGTTCAAAAGTGGGGACATTCCTGAAATTCAGGGACAGATTTATTTATTCAATACTGTTGTCCAGGAAAAACACACCGAACTAAACCTTTTTGCAGGTGGGACCCAAAGAGATGAGCGGTGGGTTCTGCACACAATTTATTTTTGTTTTACTTACTGTTTCTGTACCAGGATAACTTCATTGAGGTGCAGCCACTTATTTGCAAGGGCGGGTGGTGGTGGTGTTGGGGGAGAGATAAAATAGCAGCACCACTAATTTAAGGTTATATAATATTTTATCAATACAAATAGTCATGTTACACAAAGCAAATGTACTCCAGATGTGATATGTACACAATTTCAGCAGCGATGCTAACAGCTTGATTTAAAGAATGGTTAAGACAGGGTTCACGTAGGAGGATAGAACTGAACAGGTAAGTATTGTGCTCTGTGCTGGCAGATGGTGGCCACTAAATAATCAATGTGTTAAGCAGTCACAACACTTACGTCAACTGGTAATGAGTACAAACGTAAAATGCTTAATGCTTTTCATTTCCCTTACACTGGCAGGGAGTTCCACCTCACTGGTACAGCATATGCAAACACTTTCTCTCCTACAAACATCCTTATTTTTTGCTCACATAAAAGCTACTTTATAATTAACTATCTCTTATAAATAACACTGTAATCCCACATTTCAGTTTTCCTGATGGTTCCATATTCAGCAAAAGGGACATACTTACAGGGGGCGTAAAACATCACAAGCACTGATGGGTGGTCTTTTATGAATGTGTCAAAGTCTTCGTCTGTCAAATGGAAGACTGCAGACTCTTGCTCGGACCACAGAACCTCAGGGGCCTTTGGTTGTGGAGGCTGAGGGCTGAAAGAAATATGCATTAAATGAGTTAAGGACCCTGATTATTATGAGTTGGGCATGTAGGAAATGTAAACCAATTTATAACCTGTGTACAGGAATATCACATTTGAGGAGACATGGCAACAAATAACATCAGTTCTAAAAAAAATAAAATCCTGTTTACAAATGTGAACCAGCAACACTTTAACACGAAAAGACTGTGAATGGAATGCCTCCTGCATTAATTGTTTTTACACCAAAAGTCTGCCTGCTCCCTAAAGGAATTAGTCTTCATAATAAATGGAATACTGTCAAGCACTCTAGACCCAGAACTGGCAGTGCTCCACTTAGCTCAACACTGACTCGATTTTCCACTTCAAGTTCAAAATGTAGACATTTACATTATTGTGATGATGTGACCTACTGGAAGTTGAATCCAGGCCCCCAGAATACCATCCTGGTGCTCTAAACAGCGAGCTACAGGCTCAATGGTTGGACACGACTCTTCCTGGACACACTGCTTTTCCCTGGTATTGCAAATCCTGCAACTAGGAATAATCAAGATGACAATTAGATGTTTTTGGTGCAGTATTAGCCACTGCTAAGCAATTTAGACCGCACATTGTAGTGAGGCTACCCATCATCATATAACGTGGCATGCCCTTTTTGTGTGAGCTTGACAATGAACTGACTGAATTCTTTGGCAGGCCTATATTACTAAACCCTTCCTTGCATCTCCTCCTCTAATAACCCAATAGACCCGAATGATCCAATTTCTTGTTACCTTCTGCAGATCTTCAACTCAGTGGTCAGAAAGGCAATAACAAAATGATGACTCGCTCTCACAATCATAGTATGCATTCCTGAAGGTCAATGATCAACAGCATATACTTAATGGAGAAGACGACTCATTCACTGAATGATTGTATGGAGCTGTGTTCCTCACACTGGAACATGTGGCTTCTTCACACCATGAGCAGACACCTTACCCTAATTCCTTAAGCTGCTTGATACCTTATCCCTAGTGGAGTTTACCATTAGCTAGCAGGCTCAGTTAGTTTACTCACCTTGAGGACATTCTCCAGTACTACTGATGTGAGTCCTAATGCCGGGCCTCTGGCCTCCTCCCAGTGGGCACCCCTCCCCGCCGCTGTCGTACCTCAGGGCATTTTCATACTAACATATATTGATAGGAATATGTGGGTATCTCAGACTTTTCCATGTTAACAGTTTAATAACTGCAAAGTCCTCCTCCTCATGTTGTCCCAAATGGACAGTAAGGGCTCTAAGTGGAAGCTGTGTAGATGCTTCAACTTGACAGACATAAATGCAGAGACCCACTGTGAAGATGCTTCCGTCTTCGTAAACTTGTAATTATACCCCATTTAACAACAACAACAAAAAATCATAGTGAGAAAGAAATAATATGACCTACTAGGAACTGAACCCAGACCCCCAGAATACTGTCCCAGTTCTTTAGCCACTGAACTATACAATCACATGGTTGCGTGGTTGGACCTGAATCTTCCCAGACACACTTCCTTTCTCCGGGATTATAAATCCTGCAACCGGGAACAATCGAGATGACAATTAGGTGTTTTTGATTTTGACTAAAACTGCACTACAGACATCTAATTATCTTCTCAATCATTCCCAGTTGCAGGATTTACAATACTAGAGAAATGAAGTGTGTTTGGGAAGAGTCAGATCCAACCATGTGAGTCTATAGCTCAGTGGCTAGAGCAGCGGGACAGTATTCTGGCACCTGGGTTCAATTCTCAGTAGGTCACATTATTTCTTTCTCACTATAATTTGTGATCTAAATTGCTTAGCAGTGGCTAATACTGCACCAAAAACATCCAATTGTCATCTTGATTATTCCTAGTTGCAGGATTTTCAATACCAGAGAAAGGAACTGTGTCTGGAAGAGTCAGGTCCAACCATGTGAGCCTACAGCTCAGTAGTTGGAGCACCGGGACAGTATTCGGAGGCCTGGGTTCAGTTCCCAATCAGTCATATTATTTCTTTCTCAGTAGAATTTGTGATCTAAATTGCTTAGCAGTGGCTAATGCTGCACCACAGGCACCCAGCTGTCACATTTAAATATTTAGTTCTTTCCCTAGTATTATTTTTTTTTTTTTTATGAGGTTGTCCTTGTGTATGTTAGTAACGGGCTTTGAAAATTTCCCTGCAATTTTATTTGCCAGCCTTTGCTCACAACCAACTGTCATGCGTGCCAGTCGGCAGTGAAAGGACTCTGTTGGATTACTTGTGCTGCTGGGCTAAACAGTTACAAATGCTATCCTCACAAAAGGTCATTTCACTTTGTTTTGGCTGGTGTAACTTTTGCCCTATGGTTTAGTTTTAGTTTCTTCTACTTACATTATAGATTTATTTTTAAAAAGAAGGTATTTTGCTACTTAAACTTTAAAAGAAATATTATCTTTGGATCATTCAGCAAATCAGCAACACACTGAAGCTTGCTGCAGTTGCCTTTAACCGGGACAAATTAAATACAGAATAATGCATTGGGAGGTGTGTGTGTGTGTGTGTGTGTGTGTGTTTGTGTGTTTAAAGAAGAAATTCCTTCATAATTACTGTAATTTCCTTCTCTGTTAGCTCCAGTGTTGTCAGTGGGGAATTAACTTCATATGAGTAATGGACAGCCCTACCAGGGGAAGAGTGGTATGTATATTCTCACTGCCCTCTGGCCATCACAGCAAAATTTTACAACCCCATGGAAAGTACAATTATGTAGGAACTTACCGTAACAGCAGATCTTCGAGAAAGGTTCCTTCAGTAGGTCATCACAAGTTGGTCTGACATCGCCTGATGTCGGGCCGCATGGCAGACTTTCTCAGCAATCCCTGATGGGGACGCGCCCCATCTGACGTCACATGACTAATGTCAGTGTGATGGTATATAGTGGGCGGTCCCCAAGCCCGCCCTCCAGTTCTCCCGCTGGAGCCAGGAAGAGGCCTAACAGCAGGAGCGAACAGGATTGAAGACCCTGTAAAAATTAAAATGAGGGGAAGGAGGGAGAGAAAAATACGACCTACTGAAGGAACCTCTCTCGAAGATCTACTGTTACAGTAAGTTCCTACGTAACTGTACTATCTTACTTCGAGAGGGTTCCTTCAGTAGGTCATCACAAGTAGGACCGAGTCCCAAGCAGTCCCTCTAAGGAGAGACCGAGGGGAAACTAGGAAGGGAGCAAAACAAAATCCACAGAAAAGACTGAGGTCCGAAAAGGACCCAGCCTAGGACAACAGACCCTACAGGACAGCTAGGCCAAAGCCAGCCCTCTGCCTAGAAACAATGTCCAAACTATAATGCTTGGTAAAGGTATAGACAGAACTCCAAGTAGCGGCAGCACAGATATCCACTGCAGAAACATTACGAAGGAAGGCTGCAGAAGCGACCATGCCCCTAGTAGAATGACCCCTGATAACACCCGGGAGGGGTTTGTCATACTTTTGATAGCAGTATCTGATGCAGTTGCCCAACCATTTGGAAAGGCCACGCTTGGAAACCGGTTTGCCTCGAGTTCGAGGTGTGAAGGAGACAAACAATTGGTCGCAAGAGCGAAAGTCCTTGGTTCAGTGTGTGTAACACCGGAGAATCCGGTGCACATCCATCGTATGGAGGAGTGCCTCACCCCTGTTAGCGGGGGCCGGATAATATACTGGAAGCTCTACCGATTGGTTCAGGTAGCTTCCGACACCACCTTTGGAAGGAACCTCGGATGGGTTCTGAGAACCGCCCCTGTCCCGTGAAAAATAAGGTAAGGTTCTTACAAACCAACGCGTGAAGCTCCGAAATTCTTCGAGCTGAAGTGATGGCAACCATAAACGCCTTCCAAGATAGGAAGTGTAGATCACAGCTCATTGCTGGTTCGAAAGGGGGCAAGGTGAGCTTTTCCAGGACGAAACTGAGGTCCCATGGTGGTGTTGGGCTGCGGATGGGGGTTTCAGATGGAGAGTCCCTTTCAAAAAGAGTCTTTGAGATATCCAACTGAGCCACAGGTTTACCATCCACCAGCTCGTGGTACGCCGAGATAGCTGAGAGGTGCACTTTCAGAGAGGAATAGGCTAGACCTGATTCTGATAAGTGAAGGAGGTATTCCATGACTTGTGGGGCCGAGCAAGAAAAAGGGTTCCAGCCCTTCGCGGTCGTCCAAATGGAAAACTGCTTCCACTTCAATGCATAAGTGGAATGGGTGGAAGGTTTTCTAGCTTCGACAAGGACCTGTGCCACTCGAGAGGATACCCCAAAGCGAGAGATGGCTACGTCTGCAGGAGCCATGCATGCAGATGCAGGGTCCTGAGCCCTGGATGAATCAGACAACCTTGATCCTGAGTAAGCAGGTCGTGTGTCAATGGAAGTGGAACCGGTGGTTCTCTGGATAGTTGCTGAAGCAGTGGGAACCAAATCTGTCTCGGCCAAAGAGGAGCGATGAGAATCATCTTGGCCTTCTCCGTCTGTAGTTTGAAGAGGACCCTCTGCAGTATGGGAAATGGAGGGAAGGCGTATAAAAATGTCCCTGTCCAGGATAGAGACAATGAATCGCTCCAGAAAGCACTTGGCTCTGGAACGAGCGAGCAAAGCTTGGGAAGTTTTGAGTTGAATTAAGAGGCGAATAGGTCGAGTTCCGGCCGCCCACAATTTTGGAAGATGGATTCCGCCACTTCCTGATGAAGTTCCCACTCATGAGCGGGGGTCCGCAATCTGCTGAGACTGTCTGCCAGGACATTTAGAACTCCTGGTACGTGTACGGCCACTAGGGACAAGTGGTGCAGGACTGCCCAGTTCCACACCCTGGTCGCTTCCCTGCAAAGAGGGTACGACCGGGTTCCTCCTTGTTTGCTGATGTACCAAACCACCGACATATTGTTGGTTTGGATCAGCAGTGTTCCCTCGGGCAGTAGGGGTTGAAAGGCCTGTAAGGCATACAGGACCGCCCTGAGTTCTAGAACACTGATGTGAAGTGAAAGCTCCAAGCCGGACAAAAGCCTCTGGGCTTAGTGGTCCCCCAGATGCGCACCCCATCCCATGTTCGAGGCATCCATGGGGAGTGTGGCTATGGGCGCCGGTCTTTGAAATGGGAGACCCAAGGAAAGATTGTGTGGATTCATCCACCATAGAAGATCGTTCCAGACCGCTGAAGGGATGAGGACCGGATGGTCCACATCGTCTAAAAGCTGGTCCCATTGCACCCTCAGGGACCACTGAGTGATCCTCATGTGGAGCCTGGCTAGGGGAACAGTACAAATGGAAGCTGCCATAAGGCCTAACAGGCGAAGGACCTTCCATGCCAGGATGGCCCAGCAAGACGCCACCGTGGCGGCCTGGTGGACCTTAGTCTCCACTCTGTCCAGAGGAAGGAAAGCTCTGCACTGGACCATGTCAAGGACCGCCCCAATAAACTGTAGTCTCTGGGTGGGGATGAGGTATGACTTGGGCACACTGACAGTGATCCCAAGTCGATTGAACAGGTCCAGGGTAAATGACAGAGCCCCCAATAACGCATCCCTGGAAGGGGCCACTAGTAGCCAATCGTCCAGGTAGGGAAACACTGCAATACCCCTGCGGCGTAAAAATGCCGCAACCACCGCTAGGCACTTGGTAAAAACCCGAGGTGCCAAAGACAGGCCAAAGGGGAGTGCTCGGAACTGGAAGTGCTCCCCCCGGAACAGGAAACGCAGGAACCGACGGTGGTTGGGGAAAATTGGGATATGCAGGTAGGCATCCTGCATATCCAGGGCGCAGAGCCAGTGACTCTCCAACAGGAGCGGCAGAAGGCTCTGCAGTGTCAGCATGCGAAACTTCTTGTACTCGACAAAATGATTCAGCTGACTGAGATCTAGAATGGGTCAGAAGTCCCCGGTCTTTTTTGGAACCAGGAAAAATTGGGAGTAGAAGCCTTTCCCTGTTTGCCCTGGAGGGACACGCTCGATCGCTTGTTTTAGCAAGAGCGAATTTATTTCCTCTTGGACAAGGAAAGCCTGATACCGAGAGTATGAGGACTTCACCGGAGGATTTCCCGGAAGAATTTTCAGTAACTTTATAGTGTGACCTGAGGCCACTATTTGCACGACCCACTCATCAGAGGTAATTGCCCTCCACTCCTGCACGTGAAGAGCGAACCCTCCCCCCACCTGCTCCTCGCCAACAGGCTAAGGAGGCAGTGGGGCCGGGTAGTCAAGAAGTGGCGGGTCGGTCAGGGGGAGGACCCCCTGACCGACGCAGATTCTTGGAGGCGGGGGGGGGGTAACGGTACCCATGGCCTTCCTCTTGCCTTGGCGATGCGCCTGAGCGGATTTCCCCTGCTGCCAGGTCCTCTTCCGAAAGGACTGCTGTTGTCTTTGTTGAGGAGCACCCGATCGGTACATCGACCGAACAGATCTAAGGGTAACACCTTTGTCCTGTAGTTTTGTAATTATGTCTTTGGTGTCACCTCCGAAAAGTACCGGGCCCCAGAAAGGAGCGTCCTGAATTGCCGACTGAACCTTGTTAGCGAGGCCAGAGAGGCGAAGCCAGGAGTGCCGTCTCGGGGCCACGGCAGTCGCCGAGGTACGGGCCATGGAATCGACTGAATCATAGGTGGCCCGTAGGGCATGCCTACAAGAAATCCTGGAGAGTGGGGATCTTTAGAGATCTGCTAGGGTAGTTTTTGTGTGGTTCCTTCAAAAGTGAATGTACATTAATATGGGGGGTGAAGGGGGAAGGGTTCAGATGTGTTGTAAAGATATTGTGTTAACAAAAAAAGGGAAAAAGGTTGTAATGTCCAGTAGTGTATACTGTTGGCCTCCAATTCACAAAATATGGGGGGTAAATGTTACAGTTGGAGGCTTCATTGTTGGCTTGATTTCATTGTACTGTGACACTGCAAATAAAGCATATTAAATAATAATAAAAAAAAAAATCCTGAAGAGGTGAAGATCCTTGGTGAGTTCCTCCTTGAGAGGTGAAGGATCCATAGACTGGACCTTCGCCTCCAACCTGGCCATAGTCGCTTTTTGGTGGGACACCATATGGGCCACGTAACTGAGGGAGCGGAGAGCACATGTGGCTGAAGAACAGACTTTCTTGCCAAACTGGTCCATCTACCTCGACGCCTTATCTGGAGGAGTAGTGCTCAAGTGCTTGGGCGTAGTGGAGCGATCATGAGCCACTGAAATGACCACAGAGTCTGCCTTCGGATAGGTCTTCAAAAAAGGAGCATCCTTAGGCGCCCGGTAAAGCCTGTCCGCCCACTTGGGGACAGCTGGGATACAGTTAGGCATCTGCCAGACGGTAGTGGTGAGGTCTTGGTGGGGGGCCATCCATGAAGGAACTGGGCCTGGAGACAGGGACTCCAAATTGAGGTGCTCCGCGAGGCGCTGTCTTATTGGGTCCTGTTCCTCTGACTCCCAATCAAAATAATCTCTGAGGGCCCTCAAGAGATCCGAGAAGGAAGGATCCTTAGGTGGCGATTTCGGTGAGGCCTTGCCTTTCGGCTCGGGTTCCTCCACGATTTCCTCCTCCGAAGAGTCCTCTCTCCCATCAGAACTAACGTCGGCCTCGTCCACTGGACGACGTTCAAAGCGAGAAAGTGGAATGTCCAGTCGAGTCTTCCATGAGAGGTGGATAATCGGACCCGAACTGCTCGGGGAAGGGGACCTATGAAGCGGCGGAGGTGGGAGTCTTGTTTCTAGGTCCAAAAATCAACTCCGACCTCGCTCCCTGCCACCAAAACTATAGGAAGGACTTGAAATCCGGCATAGCCGAAGGGGGTGGAGTTGGTTGAGGCTGGGGGGGAGAAGGAGGAGGAGGAGGTGGTGGAGGGGGAACAGCTACTGGCAGAGGGTAATACCCATGCAGGCCCATGTAATGGGTATATGGATGATAACCCTGGTAAAACTGCCCATTGAACTCCATCCAGGAGTGGGAACCTCCAGGTAAGGATCCCCTGGATACCCGTGTGGGTAATGGGGGACAGTGAGTGGATGGTTATAGTACCCCGTCGTCAGCCCTGACATTGGGGGAACCCACTTCGGACCCGCTGTAGTATAAATTAGGATCTGGCATCGGAACAGTCCATGTTATAGGGACTGACATCAGCACCGGCGCCACCCAATCTGGCACCGAAAAAGGATCTGGTGTCGGAGGGGCCAGCGTTGGCACCGGACAAACAGTCTCAGTGGTAGGAGTCGGGTCCGGCGTCGGGGCCAACGGAACAGGCCTGACCACCGGGCCTGACATTGGGACTGTTGTAGGAACCGGCGGCGTTGGAGGTGCCGGCAGTCCCGGCGTCGGGACTACTGTGGTAACTGGCGGTGTTGGAGTCGCCAGTGGTCCCGGCGTCAGAACTGTAGTGACTGGCGGTGTTGGAAGCACCTGCAGTCTGTCCTCGGGCTGAGGAGGGGCCTCCAGAGAAAGGCAATCCGGCCGAGGAGGAGACTCCTGACCCTGGTCCCCAGCGGGGGAGCGCGGGGAAGAACCCCCAAAATCAGCTGGTTCACCAGCGTCCCCATCGGCCTCGCCGGACGTGTCCATAGTGGAATGTGAGGACACGGGCGAGGGAAGAACAGGAGGGAGCGGGACTGTCTCCCTTCGGTCCCGCCGGACGTCTGTTGCAGCACCAGAAGGCCCGATGGGGGACCGAGCCCATGCGCTCGTCAGGGATGGCCAACTTAGCAGGCGTGGTCGGGGAGAGAACCCCCGGCCAACTTAACGACGGAGGCCGGGCGACTGCCCCCAGCAGGGGGAGTCGACTTAACGGCCACCGAGCGGTCTCCAGAGGAGTCAGAGGCCGACTTACCAGCTAGTGCAGCGAGGTCGCCGGAGGAGCCGGCGGCCGACTTATCTGCATGAAGTGTCTCCTTACCTGGGTGCTTTGACAGTGGCTGGGCCTTGCTGGTAGAGGGCCTGACGTCGTCCGTGGAGCGAGCCCACTCCCTCATCTTCTCCTTGTACTTTTTAGAGGAAGATTTGTTGGACGAGTCCCTAAGCTTGTCCATCTTCTTCTCATGTGAAAGTAGATGGGCCTTGAGAAGATGAGCCTCCAACACCTGTTGTCTCTGCTTTTTGGTAGCCTGATTGAAGGACTGACAGTCAGGGCAGGAGGAGACTGAATGGTCTGGGCCTAGGCAGATGATGCACTTGGAATGCCCGTCTTTGTGCAGTATCTGAGTGCCACACTTGGAGCACTTCTTCTTCGGAGAAGATGTAACTATTTAAACTAAAAGAAGAAATGGCGAGTTTTTTTAGAAAACCGCGTGAAAAACACTTTCCGACCAACGCTGAATGGAGTCTGCGAAGCGACTAGCACTAGGCGACGGCGTGAAAGAACTGGAGGGCAGGCGTGGGGACCACCCACTGTATACCGTCATGCTGACGTCGGTCATGTGATGTTGGTTTGGGGCGGTCCCCCATCAGGGATTGCTAGAAAAGTCTGCCGTGCGGCCAGACGTCAGGCGACGTCAGACCTACTTGTGATGACCTACTGAAGGAATCCTCTCGAAGTAAGATTGAGCTTTTCTATCCACAGCAGTTAGTTTGCATTCCCATACAGTTAAGATATGAAATGGTCATAAGCCAGGATGATACCTTCATAACATAAAACTACATCCACCATTGTATTAATAAATACACAAGAACAAAATTAACAGCCTCCTCTTCATCATCCAGCACCATAAGGTCAGGATTATACTCTAGATCACCGTCAGTCTGGTCAATGGGACAAAGGGAGCATGCTGGCGTGGCTGTCAGTGCTTGGGGGAAGGGGGTAAGGCATAGCCCTAGCAGGCATCGGCTTGAGGGGGGTTGACTGAGGTACCCTACTGATGGAGCTCCTGGTACAGGAGGGGGAGGCAGAAGTTGTTTGAGAATGTCTGTAAAGGATGATAAGTACTGCTTGTAATCAACAGGAATGCTGAAAGAGGTCAACAGGGGAGGCAAAGCCCCTGGCATCCATGGCGATGCACCAGCCATGCTAGGCCTGGTAGTGCCTGCAGCCTGCCTGGACCTGGAAGTAAGGTCGACAGTCTGGGCGGCACCACTGCTGGAGCGATTGATGGCACTGAAGTGGTCCCAACGTGGAGGGGTGACCAAGAATGGACCAGGGAGGTTATGTCTTTCTCACTCCCTCTCCCGGTGCATGTATTTGTGCGACTGATATCTTTTCCCAGGATTTGAATGAATTAGATCCTGGGGAATGCACCACCAAAGTGGCAGAGTTCTTTTGCTGGAGGTCCTTCTCCATTTGGGCTACCTGCTGCTTAAAAAAGTGCTTTTCTAAAGCGCCTTTTTGGTGTCACTGGGTGGCTGTATTAAACCCTCTACAGATCGGACATGCTTGAACGTTATGGTCTGGGCCGAGGCAGCATACACAGACATCAAGTGAATCTCCAGAGTATATCTTTTCACCATATTTGCACTAGCGGAACAGTTTCAGTGGCTCCTTAGTTGACATATATGCCACCCGAAAATCACTTAAAAAGTGAGTGATTGTGGTGAGAAAACAATAAGAAAATCAGTGACTAACAGCGTTGCTTCTGTGCACGGTCCAATGAGTATGGCGCAGGAAAAGAACTGAGGAGGGAAGGGGCTGACCACATTTATATGGGAGAGCTGATATCTAAGGTCGTTATGGGCAGCCCCTAGTGGGCTACTTACAAAAGTTTGTGTAGTTCTAGTGCCTCGTGGCTTGTAGTTCCATAGGTGTGGCCTGATGAGAGATATCTTTGAAGAAGATCACAGTTTTCCCTTTCTGTGTTTTTTTTAAATAGTCCCAAGCACACAAGGCTGGCATATGCAATAAGGAACACTCAAGTGAACGGCATGAAGGGGCTCAAAGAGAGTCTGTGAATCCTTCCCCAGGACAATTAGCGGATCAAGAGGACAGTCAATCAGGACATATTAGTTCTCCTAATCCTGAGACTAGCGTGACCATAGTGAGTTTAAAGTGACCACATATAAAGCTGTCCCCAAGCCACTAACTTTACCAATCCTGCCATCTGAAGAGTCTGCAGGCATGATCTTCCAATATGTTGAAAACTAAGTGTCAAAACTAATGTCTTCCCTGATCTATCAGGAGAACTACGTTCTGGGGAGAACGTATAATTTGTGTGCTCCAAAAAACAGAAATGTGGTAGCCATGTTAGTCCAGTCAACAATGTAGAGAAAAAAAAACAACAAATATGTTGCAGGTGATACCTTTTATTGGACTAACAAAATTATTTCTATTATTTCACTTTGACCCGAGGAAGAGGGTTTTATCTTTTGAAAACTAGTTTTAGAAATAATTTTGTTAGTCCAATAAAAGGTATCACCTGCAACATATTTGTTGTTTTGTTTCTCTATATTGTGCTCCAAAACACACTGAACGGAAACTTGCTTCAAGGCTAAACAGCATACATCTGATGGTTGTGAGATCCACCCTTGCCTATTATGTTTCTAGTTTCACAGCCCCATGCTCTAACCATTAACAAACACTGCCTGTTTAACAGTGCGCTCAGCCAGGAAACCGGTACCCCAACTGCCACAGTCTCTGAGACGGTACATAAAAACAGACTGTGTCAGCAGAAAGAGATCAATGGTCCAGCAAGTCTACTCTTACTATACTACTTTACCCAACTGACATTGTTCTGGCAGGTTGTGTCCCACCTCCTCCACCTCTCAGTCCCTATGCCCCGCCGGGACTACGAGGTCCTCGTGCCCCATCTCAGTCATGTTTAAACCCATTTAAGGTACCTACCCTCTCCACTTCTACAAGTAGTCCATTTCATAGCTCCGCTACCCTCTCAGTGAAGTAAAACTTCCGGACACACCACCTTAACTTGCTTCCCACCAACCTCCAATCGAATCCTTTTGTGACTGCATCCCTATTTCTAACAAAGAGGTCCTCACTAGTCACACTGTTTATACCTTTCATTATAAAAAGGGTCTGAAAAATTGAGCTTTCTGATTGGCTGCAAACATTCTAACAGCCTTATGTTAATCTTTTAACATACATGTAGAACTTAGCCATATGCTGAACAAGGTTTAACACTGTTTAAAAACATGTTTTATTATAACAGCATTTAGGCACTCCCAGGAATTATGTTAATGGTCAGTTAATCACCATCTAGGGGCATGTGGCACTCGGCTAAACCTCGTGCCACAGTACAACCCTAGAAGGTGATTAACAGACCATTAACATAACCCTTGGTCATGCCTTATTGCTTAAGAAACCTATAGGTCTTCCTCGTGTTCCCTACCTTGTGTCTGGCCTACAGCAAGTACATATTTAGGGACACCAGCAATTCCTCATAAGATCTACCTCATTGGCCCTAGATCATCTTGGTGACCCTTCCCTGCACCAGCATGTCTATATCCCGTCTCAGATGAGGATTCCACAAATGAGCACAGTACTCTAGAAGAGACCTCACCAAAGATCTGTATAGGGGCAATATCACTTTGCTTTTCCTACTGTCAAAACCCCTCCAAGTACACCCCTAGCATTCTCGACACCTTACTGTATGATTCGTTGCACTGGATGGTTTGCTTAAGGGAGTCCCTGATAATGGGTGCCAGATCCCTTTCTCCTACCGCAGTGACCAGCCTAACCCCTCTCATCCAGTATTCTCAGGTCTTCGTCTCCCACAGTGCATTTCCTTGCACTTCTTGGTACTGAATCTCAACTGCCAAACCTTAGACTATCTTCTTTAGCCTGCCTAGGTCCTTCTGGAGTTCCCTCACTCCTTCCTCATGGTGTATTCTACTGCATATCTTTCTGTCATCAGCAAAGAGAGATAGGGATCTTTCCCTGGATACTGTCCCTATATCACTAAAGAACATACTGAGGGCTGGCCCACTGGCACGTCAGTAGTGCTACCGCCCATCACAATTGCGACCCAGGACTGGGAGTGAATGCAGGTTGCTAGTTGTGGGTGGGTGGGCGGGGAGAGATGCAATGTCAATTGACTTTCTCCTCTCCCGGTGAGGAAGGATTCCAGCTCGGCCATGTGACTGCCACCAGGTGGAGGCTGAGTATTAGGGGCGTGTCTAAGCGACATGAAGAGACTGCTGGGACTTCTGCTGCGCATCCTCCATATGTACACAACGACATGCATGCTGCGGAACAGGACAGTATCAGAAAACCAGGAAAAAGGGGCTGGGATGGGCTTAATAAAGCCAAACCTGCTCCTCTCCAGCCCACCCCATCACCGCAACAGAATGTGAGTACATGGGAAGGGAGGGGACATCCCTCCCTCCCTCTCCTAGCATCACCATGGGGAGGGGTAATCCGTGGGGTATCTCGATGGCTGAAGGAGTGGGTGACTGCTGGAGAGTCTGGGGACTTGGCTGTTAACCACCTGTCCAACCCATGGATAGAAAAACCTTAATTGCACAAAGAATATACTGGATAGGACAAGTCTCAGGATTGATCCCTGCAGCACCCCGCTCATCACCTACCTGTCCCATGACTTGGCCCTGTTCTCTACTACCCTCTGTTGCCTCCCCCAGCCAGTTACCTACCCATCTAACTAATCCCTGCTCTACTCCCAAATCCTACATCATTTTCAGCAGACCTCTGTGTGGTACCGAGCTGCAGGCTTTGCTGAAATCCTAGTAGAGAATATCTAGGAGGCAGTATATCATAGTGGTTAACAGCACTGAGCTGCAAACCTATAAAACTCAGTTTAAATTCTACAGCCATCACATGCATACTGCGTGACAATGAACAAGCCACTTTTCCTGTGCTCTAAGGACTCACCTGGAAACAAATCTCAGCTTAGCGTGGCTTTCCTGGCCAAAAACTAGAAATACAAAAAATAAATAAAGTCTACCACCTTCCCTCTATCTGTAAACCTAGGGACCCAGCTGAAAAAGGGCATCAGGTTGGTCTGGCATGACCTTCCTGATGCAAACAAATGCTGCCTGCTGTCCTGCAGTGCACTGACCTTTAAGCAGGCTACAAAGCTTTCCTTACCCAGGCTGAGGGAGCTCAACATGTACTCCCTGGACGACAGCAGAGAGACGGGGAAGACATGATAGAAACCTTCAAGTACCTCAAAGGGATGAACAGGGTTCGATTGGAGGGTATATTCAATCTGAGAATGGAGGGTACTAAAAGGGTGCGTAGCCTGAAGCTGGTGGTGGTGGTGGGGTATATTAAGAAGGAAATAAGGAGACACTTTTTCACAGAAAGGGTGGTAAAGGAGTGTAACGAGTTGCCGGAGAAGGTGGTAGTGGTGAATACAGTGGACAGCTTCAGGAGGGGTGGGATAGGGTGAAAAAGAAAATCTGAATGAGAGGAATCAGTTCTGGGAAGGGGGAGGAGAGTGTATGGGAGGAGAGGTGGATGACTCCAGGAGTGGGGGGGGGGGGCAGCTCCAGGGATCTAAACTGAGCTGTCCACTCAAGCAGACTAGATAGACCATTATGGCCCATTTCTGCTTGCAATTTCATATGTTCATATGTACCTATGATCTCCATCAGCTTACCTACAATGGGTGTAAGGCCGACAGAACTGTGGTTGCCGTGTTCTTCCCTGACCCCACAATCCACGAGGAGTATTACTACGTTTGCGACCTCCAATCCACTGGCACCACTCTGGACTTCAGCGAGACACTGAATAGCTAGGTAAAGATTTACCCCAATTCAGAAGCCATTTCCCTAAGAACCTTTGGGTGCAGGCCATCCAGGCCCAGTGTTTTATCTACCCTGAAGGCTTCCAGTCCCTTTCTTACCTGTTCATCCATGATCACTATTCACTACCCTTCCCCTTTCCTGTAGCCCCACCCCCATATGGCCGCCCGGATCCTGATCTCTGGTAGAACCCCATCATCCTCTACAATAAATACTGAGCAGAAGTAACTGTTCAGTACATTTGCCTTCTGCTCGTCTTCAACAAGCATACTCCCTTCTACTAGTTTAATGATCTCCCATTGTTTTCCCTTTCTCCCAAATGTACCGAAAGAGATTTTCCCCCACCTTTTACAACCTCAGTAATCCACAGCTCCATGTGTGCCTTTACCCTCCTGATCGCCACCCTTGTCTTTCTGAGCCTAGCCTAGTATTCTTGCAGTTCTTCCTCCCCCTCGCTCTCCTTCTACTAATGAAGGCCCTTCTTTTTGCCCTCAAATTGATAGACTGGCCTTCTCTGTCTGTTTTATTTGGTGAACCTCCTTGCACAAGATTCAGTCGCCTACAGATGTGCCTCTTTGATCCTCCCCCACCTTTCCTATACTCTCTTCAGCTGGTTTATACTCACCAAGGTCTCCCTAACCAGATCGCTCACATCTGGTGAAAATCTGCATGTCTGGGGTCCAGACACATGTGAACTCTTCACCATGTTCTATTTATTTATTGAAATGTTTCACCAGGAGGGCACACTGAACAACAAGTTGCTCATCTCACGGTGCAACCTGGGGGGAGGGGTTACATAGGTTGTGAAGGATGATCAGTTACAATAGTATGTGGGTAGTACAAACAATACAACATTGTAAGATTGTGCAACAGTTGGAACACAAGGTATTGTACAATAAACAGTAGTGGAACATTGGGTAAATTACATGTCCTAAATCATACAAAAGAACATATGAATGTACAAAACAGTAATAATGCGATAGAACCATTTATAGTACATGAGTGTACCAGGAGCAGGCTCGAGGTAGTACGCAAGTGCTGTTGGAGTAAAAAGGTTGGGGTTAGGCTGTGCACACTGGTGACCCAGAAGGGCAGGAAGAGAAGAGTTGTTCTCTACCCAGCCATGAAAACATAGGACTTCTAGTGCCCTTTGCCTGTTACTGAAGTACTGTCCCTGAGTGGCAAACTTAAGGCCGTGAAGTGAAACTGTCGAATAGAAGACTGCACAGTAAATCCAGTACAACCCCTGAAGCCTCCCGGAATGGAGCCGGGACAAGTGCCTCTGTCCGATTAAGGGGTACCATGACCATTTCAGCACCTGTCTCTCCTAGCAGGGTTCTGCAACACCAGGGATTGTGCAGCTGCCCACCGAAAGGCCAGGCAGAGAAGGTCCCGCATATCTTCATGTAGAAGATCCGCCACTATACTGGACCACTGTGACTATGAACAAGAACCCTTGGAAGGGTTCCTGATGAAAGTCACATCCAGATGGGTACCTTTCTTCTCTCTCTGGTGTCCACTCACAAAGGGAGCTTGCTTTGTTGTAGTGCCTAGATGTCATCCTCTGTGGACGCAATTTGAACTCTGCTGGTTGCACTTCATTTCTTATTTTACCCTGACTGTTCTGAAGCAGCGCTGTCTAGCTGACACCAGAGCAGGCTGCCTGAAAAGCTACATTGTACAAACCCGGCTTAAGACCTGATTTGCAAGTTAATGGCAAAGCCAGCCCCCCATCTCTGCCAAGTCGATACTATATAAGGAGGTAGTGTGAGCTCACACACACACACACACACACACACACACACACACACACACACACACACACACACACACCTTCTTTGTCTGCACCTCCTGTAAAAGTAGGGAGTCATTCATATTAAAAAAGCACAAAGTGTAAGCCCGGGAAAACCTTCACTGACTGGTCAGCCAAAGCCGATGCTGAGGCACAGGTGAATCCGGAGGTTAGAAGGATGCATATGTTATTCTAAGATTCAAACATTTAGGAGCAAAATCACATCAGCAGCACAAATCAACCTTTTATCATGTGTATCTGGAAGCGCCAACAACTCATCAAGTGTGCCAGACATGCTCTGTCTTGCACTGCGCACTCATTTATCAGTAACAGTAGGTACCATCCATCTTTTTAGAGTACCGCTCCTTACACAGACAGCACCTGTACTTTGATTCAGCAAATTATCACCTCTTATCCCTGAGCGATTATTCCTGCTCAATAATGTGCTGACAGTGCTGAAGAAGTCTGAAGCCACCTAGATGTGTGCCCTGAGAATAAAATAATGGAACTCACATTTAGCAGGGATATAGTCTAGCCTTGTCAAGCTGCAAGGTACTGCAGAATTTATGATTAAGGTAGGAAAGTCCCTCGGTGCCCAATGGAAGTGGGAACAGGGCTTGTGTTTGTGACGCTTGGCCAGCTGGTTATGATTATTGTATGATATTTGTAAAATAAAAATATAATATGTGATTCTCTCACATACGACATCCTGTGCTTCCCTGGGTGCCTCCCCAGGTTTCAGTGAAGCTACAAGATATGTAACTGACCAGGAGATCTCTGTAATGTAATTAACTTCTTTGAGAAATTGCATTTTATGGCCTTTTTTATGACCTGTTGCTGCTTTGAAGTTGGGAAGCTGAATATAGTTTATTACAGGACAGAACAACATTTAGCTGATTCCCGTTGGCTATATATCACACCTGGCTGACGGACTGCAGAGTTGTAAAAACCTTTGATGTTCCTTGGGAAAACAGGAACCAGCCACCAGCTCAAAGGAACGGCTTGATTAAAGACAGTCATAATTTAGGAAATGTCTTTTTCCTTCTGAAGTCACATTATTTAAAATATCTCCTGACGGGAAATCCTTTTTTGTAATTTTATATTTTAAAAGGAGGAGCTAGATGACTCACAGAAGGGGTGTGGAGACACAGTTTAAACTGGTACTTGTGTCTCAGATGAATGTCATATCTTTTTGGGCACTTAAGAAACAAGATTTCTAATTTAACGGTACTTACAGAGGTAATACATGAGCTAGAAGAGATTTAACTGTATGTTGGTAGGAGTTTTTGTTTTATACTTTGCCCTGGTTCTTTTAAGTGATCGTATGCTCTTTGATATGTTGTTCTATGTTTACATTTTTCATATTTTTATCTTTTAGTAAAATCTTTTTTTCAAGATACTGCCTGGGTGTGTCTTCCAAGTTCTTTTTGCATGTGATATATACGTATTTAAGTTTGACAGCTGTTCTGAAGGGCTTGATGGTGTTACTAAACTGGGAAAAGGTAAGACTATACCTAAGGTCTCACAGAGTTTTAAGGGTTCATTTTGGAAGCCTGGCTTGCCGCCCCTGCTGAAAGACTGTACCTCAATCCCCGAAGAGGGTACGTATCTGAACCTGTACTTTGGGTACGCTAGCATAAAGTTCACAGTTTGAATCCCCCCCCCCCGCAGAACTTGAGACTAAAGGTGATTCAGACCCAAAAGCAGACAGGAGGGTTACCCTGTCTGTTACCTGTTCACACTACTGCGCTCGGAGGTTGGCACTGTGGGAGCAGAGGGCCTGACCTGCTGAGTGTGTTTGTGACAGTGTTTACCATACGCCACTCACCTTCCTTCTCTGACAGAAATTTGCCCTTATCCGATCGTTGCACAGTCTATCCGATCAGTATTCCCCGCAGCATTCCCCTTAGCGGTGACCAACCAGTATCTAGTTTAGAAAAATTAGAGAATGCCTGCAATCTGGAATAGCAGATTTGTTTATGCCCCCGGCTGCCTGTCAGGAACCCCTTTGGCCTGACGAGCCCACCTGAAAGTGAAGTGTCTGCACAGGAGAAGCCTGCAGAGTGTTAGTATTCAACATCTCCTTCCAAAGTAGACATGTAGAAAGAATGAGCACATATAACTCATTCTGCCACTGCCAACATAACCATCAGATGTACACCCCCCCCCCCAAAAAAAAAAACACCGGAGCTTCGCGTGTTGGGGAATGAAACTGCCATATTATTTCACTTACACACAGTGGACCGAATGAGTCTGTGGTAGGTCTCAAATATCACAAAAGAGGGAAAAAAAGTCTGTGGCAGGCAAGGTGCTTGCAGAAAGAATTACATAGCTTTTGAGCACTGGAGACTTAGTGAAAAGCTGTGTCAGAGAAAAGACAACATTTTTTCCAGTCACCAAAAAAACATTCCCCTGAACCTTTGCTGTCCTGTCCACAAGTAAATGAAATTATATTTGTAAAGCTGCTTGCTAACAGTATGCACTTCTAATGATCTCCAAGCCCTTCAGGGCTTAAGCTCTTTTTTTTTCTATTTTATATTATATAGGCATGGTATCACCTGCATATTAGGGTAGAGTAAGCACTTTAATGTTAAACCCCACATTTAGCACCTTAATAACTTTGCCACCATTCAACTGATTTACTTGAAATATGGAAGGCACAGAGATGGTGCCAGGATCTCTGGATCCTGAAAATATCATGGCAAGTTCATGGGGGTGAGACAAAGTTACAGGGGGAAGAAACAATTATGTATTCACCATAATTCTTCATCTTTCAGAATATCTTCACCCTTCATTACCGGATGGGTCTGTGCTGGGGGCGCTAGAACCCCGCAGGAATGCATAGCTTTCACAGTTTAGAGCTAGGGGACTGGCATCGGGGATGGCACTGCCAACGAAGCGGACACATGATGTGGCACTCATGGGCTGGCCAGTAACCGATGCCGGTCACCTGCTGATCTCAGTTCTGTTCGTTGGGAGAAGAAATAAAGTGTAAGAAAAAAAGAGAAAAGGGTGGGGCAAGATTGCTCAAGGGATAGAAAGTACAGTTACGTAAGAACTTACGGTAACAGTAGCTTTTCGAGAGAAGCTCTGGCAGTAGGTAACAGCATAAGGACTGAAGCCGGCAGGCAACAGGACCCCCATGGAAAACTTCTAGCTAGCAATGCACAGTGGGGGACTGCCCCCTGATGTCGGACCATCCCGATGTCTGCCAATGGTATAAAAGGGGCGGTCCTCCAGCCCAATCTCAGTTCTCCCGCCGGAGACCCCGGCATGCACAGAAATTGGAGAACTGAGTTGGTTCCTCTTCACCGATGAAAGAGAGGTAACAGAGATGGAGAAGCAGTTACCAGGGAGATGGAGGGAGGGAAAACAGCACCTGCTGCAAGAGCTCCTCTCGAAGATCTATTGTTACGGTAAGTTCTTGCGTAACTGTACTATTTCACTTCGAGAGGGCTCTTGCAGCAAGTAACACCATAAGGACAGAGTCCCATGCAGCGAGAGGACTGACTCGGTCAGCTGGGAGGAGCCAGTAGTTAGCATTAGGCTCTAAAGAGAGCAGGCCCTTAAGAACTGCAAGTCTAAAGCCTGCCATATGCCTAGATGCAATGTCCAGACTGTAATGCCAAATGAAAGTGTGGACAGAACTCCAAGTGGCCACTGCACAAATATCAGCAATGGACACATTCCTGAAGGAGACAAACAGAGCAGCCACGCCCCTGGTAGGATGGCTTTTAATGGGTCCCGGTAAAGGCTTGACGTACTTGCCGTAACAATAAACAATGCAACTGACAAACCATTTGGACAAACATTGTTTCGAAACAGGAGCCCCTTCTTTCCTAGGGGTGAAAGAAACAAACTGATCAGATTTTCTAATGGCACAGGTGTGGTCCAAATAATAGCGAAGCACCCGTGGATGTCCAGAGTATGCAGTAAGGCCTCCCCTTGATTCAAATGCTCTGGGTAATGCACAAGCAGGTGGATGTCTTGATTCAGGGTAGACTCAGACACCACCTTAGGAAGAAACTTAGGACTGGTCCTCAAGGACTCCCTGTCCTTGTGGAAAACTAGATAAGGCTCTTTACACATCAGAGCCTGAAGCTCGGAAATCCTTCGAGCAGAACAGCAACTAAAAATAACACCTTTCTTGACAGAAAGCATAGCTCGCAGCCTGCGGCAGGCTCAAAGGGAGGCAAAGTAAGCTCATCTAAAATAAACAAAAGATCCCAGCATGGGACAGCGTCCCTGATGGGAGGTTTCAGATTCAGTATGTCCCGCAAGAAAGTGTGGGAGAGATCCAGCTGGGCAAGAGTCTTGCCCTCGATAGGTGCATGTTATGCAGAGATGGCAGATAAGTGCACCTTATTCAACGAGTAACTCAGGCTTGAGTCCGATAGGGAAAGGAGGTACTCTAGAAGGAGATTCTCCAGACAGGTAAAGGGATCCAGGTGATGAGCAGTGGCCCATATGCAGAACTGGTTTCACTTCGTAGCGTAAGTGGCTCTAGTGGAAGGTTTCCTGGCTGCCACTAGGACGTCTGCCACCCAGGATGAAACCCCAACTCAGGCAACTGCTAAGTCTGCAAGAGCCATCCATGAAGGTGCAGTGACTTGAGGGCCAGATGGACCAGAGTGCCCTGCTCCTGGGAGAGCAGATCAGAGCACAGAGGCAGGGGAATCAGAGGCTCCACTGCTAGTTATTGAAGAAGTGGAAACCATATCTGGCACAACCAGTAAGGGGCTATTAGGATCATCTCTACCCCCTTTGACTGCAACATGAGAAGTACCATCAGCAGTAATGGAAAGGAAGGGAAGTCATACAGAAACCTCCCTGTCCAAGAGGAAGACAATATGTCTCGCCAGAAAACACCAGGCCCTGGATCTAGTGAGCAGAAACTGAGCAGTTTTGTGTTAGATGGAGAAGCAAAGAGGTCCAGCTCTGGCCGGCCCCACCTGTCAAAGAGATCTTTGACCATGGAGGGAAGAAATTCCCATTCATGTGCCTTGGACAGGGAGAAGCTTAGGCTGTTTGGCAAGGTGTTTTGAACACCTGGAATAGGCACAGCAGTCAGGTCCAGGTGATGCTCTATGGCCCAATACCAAACTCTCATGGCTTCCCTGCCGAGGGGATAAGAATGCGTCCCCCCCCCCGGCTTGTTTATGTAAAAGACCACAGACATATTGTCTGTCTGGATCAAACAAGGGCCCGGGAGTAGGTTCGTCTGAAAGGCCTGCAGAGTATACAGGATTGCCTGCATCTCCAGAACATTGATGTGGAGATGCTGCTCCAGTGGGGACCAGGTCCCCTGAATCTGACTATCTGCCAGATGGGTGCCCCAGCCCTGGCCCAATGTGTCCACGGTCAGGATCAGTTGAGGCAACTGTCTGAAAGTAGACCCCCTGAGGGGTTCAACCACCACATCAAAGTCCGTCACACCGAGTTGGAGACCAACACCGGCTGTTCCAAGTCATCTGTGCACCGAATCCATTTACCCAAAGGTTCCATTGAGCTACCCTCATGCACAGGCGAGCCAAGGGAACCACTGCAGTGGCCACTGCCATATGTCCGAGTAGCCTTAGAATGTTCTTGCTGGAACCTGGTGAGACAAGGAGACCAGTTGAGCCTGTGCCTGAAGATGTTCTGCCCTGTCTGGAGAAAGAAACACTTTGCCTTGGACGATGTCCAAGATTGATCCGATGTACTGAATTCTCTGACTTGGCCAAAGGGAGGATTTGGGGATATTTAGAGTGATCCCAAGATCCCAAAACAGAATGAAAGTGGCCTCCATGGTTCTGAGCAACTGCTCCTGGGTGACAGCTGTCAGAAGCCAATCATCTAGGTAAGGGAAGACATAATGGCCTTCCCTCCATAAGGCCACAGCCACTATTGGGAGGCACTTTGTAAAGACTTGTGAGGCCAAGGGCAGGCCAAACAGCAGAGCCTGAAACTGTAAATGGTTTCCTTGGAAGCAGAAGCGAAGGAACTTCTTGTGTGGTAGGGACACCAAGATGTGCAGATAGGCATCCTGCATGACCAGGGAACAGAGCCAATCCCCCTGATGAAGCAGGGGCAGAAGGTCGGGGAAGAGTGACCATCCTGAATCATTTGTATTCTATGAAATGCTTCAGGTGGCTGAGGTCCAGGATGAGACACAAGTTCTCTTTGGGACCAGGAAGAAATAAGAGTAGAAATCCTTCCCCTGCTATATTGGCGGGATGGGTTCTATGGCCTGTTTTCGCAGAAGCGCTTGGATCTCCTCTTGAATGAGGGTGATATGGGCCTGAGGGTAATGGGAGGGCACTGGAGGATTGTCCGGGGAAACCTCCAAAAACTCTAGTGTGTGCCACTGCTCCACTAACTGAAGAACCCACTGATCTGAGGTTATTCTGCACCAACCCTCTCCGCAGAGAGAGAAACGACCCCCACCGCCACCCACAGGGATTCAGCCAGGGAGGAGGGTCAGGTAAGGAGTCAGACAGAGGAGCTGGGGATAGGCAACGCAGCCTAGGAGGTTCTTGGAGTTCTGGGAGCTGAATCTCCAGTGGCTTGTGAAGTAGCTTTTCTCTTAAAGGCACTTCTGGGTTGTTGGGCCCTGGATTGTTGTTTGGAGGAGTAACAAAAGGACTGTTGCTGGGAGGATTTAGGCTTAGATCAGTATAAAGTTTGTACTCAACAGAGAGCCTTGCCTGACTCCTGTAGGCAAGTGATTATGTTTTGGGAATCATCGCCAAACAGAATGGGGCCTCTGAAAGGGGCATCTAAGATTCTGGACTGCACATCTGAAGCAAACCCGGAGACTCTGGGTCGGGAGTAGCGATGAAGGCAAACTCCAGTAGCCACAACTCTGCCTGCAGAGTCCTCCGAGCTATAAGAGGCTCAAAGAATGTGCGTTCCAACATCCAAGCCTGATCTGAGAAGGTGAAACAGCTCAGTCTTGCCAGTGTGACAGGGTTGAATAAGACAGTGTCCCATCTGCCATTGAGGCACAGGTCAGGAAGCATAGGATGACCAGGAGCAGTTGTAAAATTCGCAATGAGTGTTTTATTATTTATAACAGCAAAATGAAAAATAAAAATGTGTTCAGTATAATTATTTACAAAGGCAGTACAAACAGAGAAAACAAAGTCTTTGTTCTGAGTGTTTCTTCTCAATTTCAAATCTCAGTCTCTCCAGCAAAAATATTGCTGCTCTTTTTATAACAAGCCTTTGCCAGGGAACTCGGTAAGGAGAACATCCTTTTTTTCCAAAAATGTTCTCGTCAGTTTCCTTCCCTGCAGGTGCAACAAAACATTACATGGTGTCCCAGAACTAGCCTCCTGTTTATAGCTCTGCAAAGAGTTTGCAAATCAGCATCTCAGGTTAACCCCCTGAGCTCCAAATAGCGTTTTGCAATCATTTCAACAATATAACCATACACATTTTCAAACCAAGGGACCCCAGTTTCACATAAAGATTCACACATATTTTATAACTTCAGATACGCAAGGGGGAGAAAAGATTAAAACAGCAAGTGAATGCACATAAATAGCGAGGGGAATAGCGAAACCGGAGTGGCAAGTTCCTAGGTCTCACAAGAAAATGTAACTGCGCAGTCAGACAGAACAGAAGAGGATAAAACAGATCCTTGCGTTTAACTCTTTCTACATAAATCTTTCTACATAACAAATGGGACAGGATCTTATTCAACCCTGTCACATACCCCTCTTTAAGAGGGAACCTGCTTTATTTCCAAAACTTTCTTTAAATTCTCTTTAACATTAGCTTATAATCTTTACAGTTCTCAGCATATGCAGTATCCCCTTTCTCCATAACAACCAGTACAACAAACAGTCAAGTTTAAACTCTCACACTTTTTTTTCAACCTTCGGAATTTTCAATTCCTGAGCCATATCTTGACAGAAAAATCAGCAGTGACATTCTCTTTTCCTGGATTTGTGTATCATCTTGAATTTAAATGGCTGTACTGCCAGGTACTACCTTGTGATTTTGGAATTGTTATCCTTCATTTGGTTAAGCCAACAGAGAGGATTATGATTGGCTACAAGTACCAAGTCAGCTCCTAGCAAATACAACTTTAGGGACTCCATGGCCCACTTTGCTGCAAGGCATTCTTTTTCAATGGTGGAGTACCTTTTTTCTCTGTTGTGCAACTTCCTACTGCTATATAGAATGGGATGTTCCTTCCTATCTATATTTTAACTCAAAACTGCACCTAGGCCTACATCCGATGCATCTGCTTGTACCAAAAATGGTTTATCAAAGTCTGGGCTTCTTAAAACAGGGGCTAAACATAATGCAGCCTTGATGGCCTGAAAAGCTTCATCACACTTTGGGGACCATTTCACAGTATTCGGGTACTGTTTCTTCTTGAGTTCAGTGAGGGGAGTAGCTAACTGGGCAAAGTTGGGAACAAATCTCAGAGAGTAACCAGCCAGCCCTAAAAATTATCCAATATGTTTCTTTGTTTTAGGGATAGGATTGTTTGCTACAGCTTCTATCTTAGAAATCTCTGGCTTTACTTCTCCATTTCCCAAAACATATCCCAAATATCTGGTTTCCTGCATGCCCAATGCACATTTGGTAGGATTAATGGTCAGACCTGCATTTCTGATAGCTTGGATAACTGCTTGTAGGTGTTCCAGGTGGCTTTTCCAGTCTGTACTGTACATCATGACATCATCCATGTAAGCAGCACAATAACCAGTGTGAGAAGCTAAAATTACATCCATGTAACACTGCAATGTACAGTAGTGGGTGCACCATGTAAAGCAAATGACATGGTGGTGAACCTGACAGAATCCAACAGCAGTGGCAAATGCAGTTTTGTCTCTATATTCTTTAGCTAGGGGAATCTGCCAGTAACCCTTGGTGAGCTTGAGGGTACTGATGTACTTGGCACTTCCCAATCTGTCCACCAAATCATCTATCCTTGGCATAGGATAGCTGTCAAATTTGGACACTTGATTAAATTTCCTAAAATCAAGGCAGATTCTTACATTCCCCTCTTTTTTTTTTTTTTATTTACAGTCACCACTGGTGACAACCAAGCATTCTTGACTCTTCTATGATTTCCAGCTCTTTCATGTTTTGTATTTCCTTAACCACATCTGCTTGTAACCACTCTGGTAATCTGTACGTCTTCTGTCTAATAGGGTGAGCATTTCCTGTCACTATTACATGCTCAACCCCTTTGCTCAGCCTGGCAATGTGGTAAAAGTACTGTTAAATGCCTTTAGTAAGTTACGAATTTCTGCAGTTTGCTGAGAGGTTAAGGAAACATTCACCTTTACAGCATCAGCAGTTACAGTCTGTCATGAGCTATAGCAAGATCTTCGGGTAGAAGTTTCTGGTAAAACAAAGCAGACTTTGGTGTTTTTTCAACCCATTTCTTCAGGAGGTTAGCATGGTATATCTTAGTAGGATTATTCCCATCAGGGGTCTCAGTCTCATAGTTAACTGTGCCAGTACGTCTAAGCACTTTACAAGGTCACTTCATTACAAACAGGTTACTCACCTGTAACAGTAGTTCTAGGAGTGGTATATGATGTTAATCCACACTTTCTGGCCGTTGCATTTCCCTTTAAGACTGGCTGGAAACATCTTCAAGCTGGCTCATCCCACCCACCTGGGAGGTAACTCCCTTGGCTACTCCGCATGACGCCAGATCTTGCCTGCTGGAAGCAGTGTTGTGTGCCAAAGCCAGGGGAGGTTGGGTGGGTTCATGTGGATGAACATTATATACCACTCCTAGAACTACTGTTATAGGTGAGTAACCTGTTTTTCTAGGGACGTGGATATGATGTTCTATCCACACGTTCTTGCAGACTCCTAGCAGTTCTCCAGGAGGAGGAAGGCAAAGCGCACACCCCCTACTTAGGGAACAGAGACTGGAGAACTGAGACACCAAAACCAGCATCCTGGCATGACTCAAGGTCAATGTGGTAATGGGAAATGAAGGTGTGTGCTGACCTCCAGGTAGCATCCCTGCAGATTTCCTGGCTAGGGACATCCCTGGAAGCAGCCACCGATGCAGCGGTATGGCGGGTGGAATGAACCCTAATCCCTATGGGAGGTTCCCTACCCGCCAGCCTACAGCAGGAGACTATCCACCTGGCAGGTGTCCACTTGGCTGCAGGTCTGCCAGGTGCGGCTTCAGTGTAGGTGACAAACAGCTGGCAAACCACTCTCCGAACTCCAGCCATGCACTCCTTGTAACAAGCGAGCGCTCGATGCAGGTCCAGAGTATGGAGCCTGTGCTCTGCCTCAGAGGTGTGGTTGGTAAAATACACCGGCAGATTAATCATCTGGTTAAGGTGAAAAATCCAACACAATCTTCGGGAGGAACTTCAGGCTGGGCGCAGGACAACCTTGTCTGTGTGGAAGACCAGATAAGAAGACTCCACCGAAAGTACCTGGAGCTCACTGATAATTCTGGTTGACGTGATCGCCACTAGGATAGTGGTCTTCCACGACAGGTGAAAATGTCACACTAGTTTGAATGACGTGCCCATGAGCTTTGCCAAAACCAGCAACAGATCCCAAGGTGGTGGTGGTGATTCACACAACAGAGGGGAAATGTGGTCAAGGCCATTTAAAAAGCACCAGACCACCTTCTCCTGTGTCACAGACTGCTGGCTGGCCCGCGCCCGATAAACAGAGATGGCTGCCAGGTGCACCTTGAGGGTTCTCGACTGAAGGCCCAACTGAGAGAGGGACCAAAGGTAATCAAGAATGTCAGCAACTGGACAAAGGGGCCAGCCCCTTGCCCTGACACCAAATGGAGAATCTCTTCCATTTGAAGGCATAGCGTTTCCTGGTCAATTCCTTCTGAGATGTCTCCACAACGGTGAGGACATCTTCAGAGACACCCAAAGCCTGGAACTCTAGCCACTCAGGAACCAGGCTGTCAGGTTCAGGGATTCAAGATCCAGATGGAGTACCTTCCCCCTGATTGATGGAGAGCAGGTCCAGGTGGAGAAGAAGATGCCACAGGAGCCTGCTGCTGAGGCTGAGGAGACTGGGGTACCAGAACTGGCGGGGCCAGTCCACAGCCACCAGGATCACCTGTGCCTTGTCCCTCTTGGCCTTGAGCAACACCTTGTGAATCAAGTGAAGTGGAAGGAAGGCCTAGACGATGCCTGGGGTCCAGGACCTCAAGGCGGCATCCCCCTGCAACGTTCTCTGTTGAGGGGCATGGGCACAAAACAGTCTCACCTCTGCGTTCTCCCTGGAGGTGAACAGGTCCACCTGAGGGGTGCCCCATTGGGAGAACAAACTGTGTACTACCTCTGGGTGGAGAGACCACTCGTGAGATGTCTCACCCACATGGCTGAGGGCATCTGCCAGCTGGCTGGAGGCCCCTGTCACATGGATGGCTAGAAGATCTGCCTCCAGGCTATGCATGAGGGTCCACACATGAAGAGCTTCCTTGCACAGGTGCAGGGAGTGCGTCCCACCCTGTTTGTTGAGGTACTACATGGTTGCGGTGTTGTCCATCTGGACCTGGACCACCTGACCCTGAATGTGAGGAGCGGAGGCAGTCAGCACCAGCCGAACTGCTTAGAGCTCCAGCAGGCTGATGTGACATCGGGACTCCTCGGGGGTACAGAGCCCATGGACTCTGTGTTTCCCCAGGTGGCCACCTCAGCCCGTGAGAGAGGTGTCAGTCGTCAGGATAACCATTGGCTCTGGGCAGACAAATGGGATCCCTTCCTGTAGATGCTCTGGGACTAACAACCACTGGAGGGCGTCCCATATCCACTGGGTCACAGTAACCAGTTGGTCAAAATGACCCATGCGCTGAGACCACTGGCTGGCCAGCCACCACTGCAGGAAGCACATTCTCCAGCAGACCCATCAGAGCACACTGGTGCAAGCCGCCATGTAAACCAGCAGGCGCACAAAGCCCAGACAGGATGCAATTGCCCAAGCAGAAATGTTTGGGCAAAGAAGGAGAGATCCTCCACTCTATCTTCTGGGAATCGGGCTCTGGTTCTGCAAGAGTCAAGCTCCACCTTGATGAAGTTGATCACCTGTGAAAGCATGAGTTCAGACTTGATCTCATTGACCAGGAGTCCAAGGGAGATGCAGGCCTGGAGGGCCAGGCCCCTGGACCACTCCACCTCCAGCCTGGAGGGACCTGTGATCAGCCAGTCATCCAGGTAGGGGACCCCTCAACACCTCGGGTAAGCTGCCACCACTGCAATGTACTTGGTGAAGACCCTGGGGCTGAGGACAGGCCGAATGGCATGGCCTGGAACTCATAGCAGGCACCCTCTGCTTGGAAGTGGAAGAACCTTCAGTGAGACGGATGGATTAGGACATGGCAGAATGCATCCTGAAGATCCAGGGAGCAAAACCACATATTCTGCTCTAGAGATGGTATGATCTGAGACAGAGTTACCATCTGGAAGGTGGCAACTTGAGAAACTTGTTCAGGCCATGCAAATCTAGATTGGAGCACCAGCCCCCATCCACTTTGGCACCAGAAAGTACCTGGAGAGAAACCGTGGGTGTTCTGAAGGATCCGTGACAGGGACCACGACCTCCTTGCAAATGAGCTGGGTTATGTCATCTCGAAAGCTGACAGAATGTCTGCGGATACTAAGTCCTTCCGTGGGGTGTGGGCTCGGCAAGGAGGGTACTGCTCGAATTCCAGAGGCACACCCTGACTGACCACCTCAAGAACCCACCTGTCCGTGGTGACAATGGACCAGGCGGAAAGGAAGTGGCAGAGCCGGACCCCCACGGGAGGACCCAGGGGAGGTGTGACAGGCATGAGGGAGGCACCCCTCATCCAGTCACTGGGCATGCTTGGAGGAGAAGGGTCCGGCTGAGGAGCCACCGGAACCTCTCCCCCCAGATACAGGCAACGGAGACCACAGACTTCAGCCGAGGTCACCAGACCTGAACCTGCTATCCAGTATGGGTTGGACTGGTTTGGCCGCAGGAGTGGAGGTGGACTGAAAGGACTTACTCTTCTGCTGCTGCTTAGAGCTCTTGAGGTCCTTTTGGGCAGATGTCACAGAGTTAAAGGTGGCATTGGACTTCTCTATGCAGTGACCCTTGACCCTGGGCCTGAACAAGTCAGTGCCCAGGAAAGGAACATCGGCCAGCTTGTGCTGAGTGTCTTCCATGAAGGCTGAGATCCTCAGCCAAGCCCTGCAGCCGCCACAGAGCGGGCACAGGAGTCCCCAATGTCCATGGCTGTCTGGAGCGGTTTTGTTACAGCCTGGTCCTGGACCCGGACCTGTTTGACCGTGGTCTGGAGGTCTGCTGGCAGATGAGAAAGTACCTCATCCAGGATGTCCAGCAGGGCATGGGAGAAGTTGGCCATAAGGAGGGCTGAGCTCACCAGGTGAAGTCCAAGCGAAGGGGCAGCATAGACATTTTTAGCCACGTGGTCCAATTTTTTGTTCTCTTTGTCGGGCAGATTGTCAACATCTCCAGTGTTGCCAGAGCACCTAAACACTGAATTGGCCACCAGCTCCTTCACCTGGGGGTGTTCTGTGAATCCCAAGAGGGAACTGGTAGGTACCGCATACTTGCAGGCCATCCATGCAGAGGGCGCAGGGCAGGAAGCGGGGTGCTGCCAAAACTCCCAAGGCAGGACCAAGAATGGCCTCCACCACTGGGAAAGCCTCTGTAGGAATATCTCCTCAGTCGAGGATCTCAGTCAATGGGTAACCAACCCGTTCCTGGACGGGCTCCATTTTCATACCCGTGAACTCAGAGATCAGGCAGACAAGGCCCAGAAAGGAAATAGGGCTTTTGTCCGTCAAGAGATCCCCCACCAACTCCACCTCGACCGGACAGGAGTGCATGGAGGAACCCTCCAACTCTGAGGGGTCGTTAAAGAGGGGTCAACCACCCGAGTCACTGCTGACCCTCCGGAGACGGTAAGGGGTGACAGTGACTGACAACCGATGGGAAGCCTCTTGGCTGGCCGAGACTCCTGGGTTGGAGTGCCGGCCTTCAGCTGGATGGGTGGCAGCTCCACGGGGATTGGTGGAGATGCCAGGGGTTGGCTGAGCCAAGACCATCTTAGGTGACTCCTGAAATGGAGAAAGCATCGGCCTGTCAGGCAAAAGTCAGGTGATGGCCAGCGTCGGAGCCGAAGCCGGCTTTATACCGGTGAGCACCAGCTGTTGCCATGAGATCCTTGTAGCGTCGACCAATTTGTGCCGACGCCTCTCCTCACCTGAGAAGGACGAGGATGAAGAGCAGTGGTGGCACCACTTCCCATGGTGCAGAGAGCAGGAGCGCCGACATCAGCGGGAACTACTCAACCCACGGGAATAGGACCGAGACCTCAATCGCAACTGCCGGGGGGTACAGCCGGCAGGTCTCGGAGGGAGTCAGCAAGTGCCAAGGCTCCTCCAGGTGTTGGTTGGAGACCAGAGGTGGAGGGTCAGCAGACTGATCCATCCCTCCAATGGTCTGAGTCAGGACCGGGGTCCTGGATAAAGTAGTGTTGGCCTCTTCAGTCGACAACTGGTCGACCCTCTTGAGAACAATCTCGGCCAGAAGATCAACCAGCATCTCGCCCAACTGGCCTGATGGGGTTACCATGGAGCCGGCGGCCTGCGCCGGGGATTTGACCAAGGTCAGATCAGGGGAAGCGCGGGGATCCAAAGCTCTCGACCGAGAGCGCTCCCGATCACAGAAACATAGAAGTTGTCGGCACATGGGGACCGTATGATCCATCAAGTCTGCCCTTAGTTTCCAACCCCCCCTTACTTAGCTGCCTGCTTCAGTATCCCACATTGTCTGTCCCATGCCCGCTTGAATTCCCCCACCGTCTTGGCTCCCACTACCCCCTCCAGCAGGCTAGTCCATGGTTCCACAACGTGCTCTGGGAAGGATTTCATCACACTGCTCTTGAACTTTCCTCCCTCAAATCTAAGGTCATTCCCTCTAGTCCTGTTGTAGCCTTAACTGAAAGAGGTTCTGCACGTGCACCCTACTGTTGCCTTTAAGGTATTTAAATGTTTCGATCATGTCCCCACCATCCCAGCGCTACTCTAGGAAGGATAATTTGAGATCATCCAGTCTTGCCTCATACGGTTTCTGATGCAAGCCCTGCACCATCTTTGCAGCTCTTCTCTGTACCGTCTCCAGTTCCAGGTGAGGTCTTACTAAGGACTGATACAGGGGCATGATTACTTCATCCCTTCTGCTTATGATGCCCCTGCCTATGCATCTCAGGATGCCACTAGCTTTTAGTGCTGCCTTTTCACATTGTTTACGGACCTTGAGGTCATCTGATATGCTCACCCCCAGGTCACGCTCCTGCCTAGTAGCCACCAGCTGCTCTCCTCCCATTGAGTACAGTTTCCCTGGGTTACATTTTCTCAGGTGCATGACCTTGCATATTTTGGCACTGAATTTCAATTGCCAGGTCCTGGACCACTACTCCAGTTTTCAGAGATCAGCTTGCATGCTATGCTGTCCCTCTGGTGTGTCCACCCTGTTGCCGATTTTGGTGTCATCTGTAAAACAGGCACACCTTTCCCTTCAGTCCATCTGCAATGGCGCCGATTAATATGTTGAAGAGGATCAACCCCAGAACCGAGCCCTGCACCCTTCCCTCTTCTGACAGAGTGCCATTCACTAATACTCTGAGTTCTCCCACGTAATCAGTTTCTGACCCAGTTCGTTATCTCGGGCCCAACTCCCGTGTTCTCCAGTTTTTTGACTAGTCTCCTGTGTGGAACAGAGTCAAAAGCTTTGCTGAAGTCCAGGTAAACCACATCCAATGCCCCACCCTGATCCACTGTTTTGGTGGCGCAATTGAAAAAAATCAACCAGGTTTGTCTGGCAGGACCTCCCTGCCATGAAACTGTGTTGATTTTTGTCGAACTGACCAATTTGTTCCAAAAAAGCTACAGTTCTTTCCTTCAGCAGGGTCTCCTTCTGTTTTCCCACGACTGACGTTAGACTAACCAGACGGTAGTTTCTTGGCTGTTCTTGCTTCCACTCTTGTGAAGTGGTACTACTGTTGCTCTCTTCCAGTCCTCTGGCACCTCCATGATTTGCTGACGAGCACTGCTAAGGGGGCTGCCAGTTCTCTCCCAAGTTCTTTAAGTATTCTTGGGTGTATCCCATCTGGTCCCATAGCTTTATCTACCTTTAAGTTGTCTATTTTCTCTAGGACCCTTTCCTCTGTGAAGGGACCTGTGTCTATTCCTTCAATTGAAGACTTCTTTATGCCTACTGTTGGTCCGTCTCCGTCTGCTTCCTGTGTGAAGACTTGAGCGGAAGTACTCATTGAGTGCCTCTGCGATCTCATGAATAATGACTTTTTTTTGCACTCTTTCTTCAACTTAGCTTTGTGCCCAGAGGGACCCTGACTGAGGGTTAGCAGGGACTGGCACAATTCTTTGAAGGACCCCCATAAAAGTAGAGTCCTGCAGGAGTGGCATGAAGGCAGAAGCTGAGGAGGAGTGGGATGCGGCCTGGGACGCCGCCGCCTCAAACGCCGCAAGCTGTTCGGCGGACTCCGCAGCCGTGGAGACCATCCAACAGGCATCCTTGGATTTGACTGGGGAGGGTTCCGTTTGCTCGGTCAGCCTAACTTGAGCCGGGATAGACGGTCCACGAGAACGGTATGATGAAAGCAGCGACAAAAATCACAGGCCTGGGGATCGTACTCGTGCCCCAGGCAGTAGACGCATGTGGAGTGTGGATCCGTTTGGGACATCATCTGCCACAAGAGCTCCAGCGAAACCCAGGAGCAGACGTTGTCCATCGCGGTTGTGATCGGTGAACGAGCTGAAGACAGAGAATTTTGAACTGTTTAGGAAGTAAATCCGAAGATTTAAGTCTCAAGAGCCTACTCAGAGCAAGAGCGGTAAGGAGGGAACCTGCTTTTTCCAGCGAAAAGGAAGATCTGGCTTCATGGGGCGGAGCCAAGGGAGTTACCACCCGGGTGTGTGGGAGGAGCCATCTTGAAGATGTTTCTGGTCATTCCTAAAAGGAAAGGCAACTGCCAGAAAGTGTGGCTAGAACATCATATCCACATCCCTAGAATAGTTTTTTTTTTTTTTTTTTAAATATCTTATTTACCGGAACAACTTTACAGCCAGCAAGTCCATGAGAATGACAGTATTAAAGTTACATTTAAATCAGGTAATGTAGGTTCTTACCACTGTATATACACCATATTCAGGGACATTCAGAAATTAATACGATGGACCCTCAACTCCTCGTTACAGCTCATGATGACGGAGGGGGTCAGGGGTCGACCTTAACATTCATTTACTAGCCCGCATGCTAGTGCAGATTGCCACGGGCTAGTGCAGAATTTCTGTTACTTGCCCAGCTGGGCTAGTGCAATTCCTCCTGTGGAAAGCTGCAGTTCCATTCTCAACCCAGGTATCAAATAAATAAACAAATAAATACATAAATATAACTTATTTAATTTAAAGCCAGGTCCTTTTCATGGAGATTTAACTATGTGTTGCCTCAGCATTAGCAAAATGAAAAAAATAGATGTGTGTAGTGCATTTACAAACTTGTTTCATTTTATACTAACTACTGCTTTTATTTTTTGCTGGTAAAGATCCTTTCTCCTTTTCCTTTCCTTGTTTAGCTCAGTACTCATGGCAGGCAGATTTGTGACTGTGTCCAGGAGCAGCACAGTTCTAGGGTTGCCACCTGTCCAGTTGTAGACCGGATAATCCGGTTTTCAGGGTCCTCATCTGGTCATCCGGTTTTGATTAAATGTAGTCCAGTTTTTGGGCCATTTGGAGTGCTCAGATAGCATTAAAACTGATTGTATCAAATCACTCACTGTTGCATGCATGCCCAGGTAACAAAAAAAGTTCTGATGTCACTAGTCACAGCCCTTTGTTTGTAAAACCAGTCTGTCTAGGAGATGTAAAGTATGGCCATTAAGACCATTAGCAGTAAATCAACCTAATCTTTTCAACTCTGAATTTTAAGTATGGTCATTTACTGCCATGATAGGAAACAGTTTTTACACCTTTATATGCTGTAATTGGTTCCTTTTTGTTTTTCCTATATTCTTAAATGTTTTAGTACCACTTTTTCAAATTAGTGTTCACATTTTCATTGCCTTTGTCACTGTGCTGATTATTTCTCTCCTAAGTTCTCAACAGCTGCTGCTCCTATTTGATATACTACCAACCTGAACATTCCATGATATTAGCTACACCTTTACAGGCCATTGGAATAAATAGCATGGAATGGTGTGTCTGAAATTGTGGAATGTGATGTCTTAGACATTTGAAAAGAAACCTCAGTAGCTGATGAGGTACAGGGAACACAATGTAGTACTGAGGATACCACAAGTACTGATAGTTCAATTATTAAAAAAGGTGGTCAAAGCATATCAGAACAAATGGCTGTCATGGAAAGGAAAACTGGAGAGTGTTAAACAGAGACAGAAACAGGTTGTGAATGGGCTTTGTACATCCAGCAGATCTGCGTTTAAGTTCCCACAGCCTCCACTTGCATACTGTGTGACCCTAAGCAAGTCACTTAACCCCCCACTGTGATCCTGGGTCACCCCTGTAAATGGGTCTTGTGCCCAATGGGAGTTACCTGGTTGCCAAAGAATAAAAATAACAGTATGGGTTGATGCTGTTGAATTTATCCTTACTTTTTTTTTGGTGAACATTTTTTAATAGAACTTGGACAATCGAACATTTCTGGGATCTGTAGCCAGGGTGGGAAAAGGAAAAAAAAGAGGAGAAAAGACACACACACTTTTCACAACACAACTTTATTAACTACAAATCTGAAAATGTGGAAATATATTAAAGAAGTCAGTAACCCAGCTGACATTAATAGAAAGTATGCTGACGAAAACAAACAAATAAAAGATCATGAGTACGAAAAGACAAAACAAAGCCATCAGTTCCAGCAATATTGGCTAGAAAAATATGACTGATTGGGGTATGATAGTGCAAAAGATCTGATGTTCTGCCATTTGTGTATCAAACATGAAATACAGTTGAGTAAGGCGGGCAATAGCAATAATTTTCATTGTGGTACAGATAACTTCCGGCTTGACTCTGTCTCATCCCATAATATCAGTGAAGCTCATGGTAGGGCAAAGGAAAAGGAGGATGCCAGCACTGCTACTCCAGGGACACGTAATGCGGAGGGAATGCTGACGAACATGAATGAAGCAATGCTTAACCGTCTGGAAAAACTGTTTCACACATGCCATGCAATTGCTAAGAAAGGACATCCTTTCACAGACTTTGTGTGGATGTGCAGCCTTGATGATACGAAAGGGCTAGATATCAGTTCAGCATATCAGAATGACAAATATGCCTGCAACTTTATCCGCTATGTAGCAGAGGTTGAACACATGGTGCTATGAGAAACAATTATGGGACAAATTTAATTCCAGTCATCAGTGACAGAACCACTGACTCTTCAGTCACAGAAGCGGACATAGTGCATGTGCAGTTAAAGGCACAGTGCAGTGCAAAACCAGTTGGTAGGTGTCCAGACTGTTGCCAGGGTAAATGCAATTTTATTTGCCCTTCGTTTAACAAATCACTGCTAACCATACTGACTGCGGGCTAGTGCAATTTCTGATTCACTAGCCTGACTGGCTAGTGCAAAAAAAAGTTAAGGTTGACCCCTGGAGGGGATCCTAATCTGAGTTGTTGTGATTTTCCCTGGTTTCACTAAAACAGTTTATAGTTCTTATTATAGTGGGTGGGGGGGGGCGCAGGTGAAGGCTCCTGTATCAGAAAAGGGGGGTCCCCAATGTTTATTCTCTCCTGTTGATCCTACATTAATTCTGATCAGGGTACAAATTCCTTATCTTTTAGCATGTAATATAGTAGACATCCTGTCCAGCGCAATGAGCTCCTCTCCTCCTGGTCATTCAGTTTATGTGTAATCTTTTCCATCTGGTAGATCTGTTTAGTTATTGACCACCAGTCAACAACAGAGGGTATTTTCTGGGACAGCCAGAGTTTGGTACTGGATTTACTGGGTAACAGTAGCAAGACCTTTTTATCTGGCTCAAAATGTTTTCTTTTACCCCATGGTCATGATATGGAATCTGCTGGTTTTGCCCCCCGATTACTATGGGCAATTTCAACATATTCTGCCAGTTTCATTCTCAGGGCACACATATAAGATATAACAGATTGTTTTTGAGTGGGGCTATCTTCCTATGTTTCTCTTATTACATCTAGTGACCCTCTAAGTTGTCTACCATACAGCATTTCAAATGGTGAAAAACCTGTTGAGGCTTGTGGCACTTCTCTGTAAGCAAAAAGCAGGTAAGGTAAATATTGGTCCCAATCTTTCCCTTCCCCTTTTACAAACCTTTTTAACATGCGTTTTAGGGTTTGATTAAAATGCTCAACAAGACCGTCTGTCTGAGGGTGACAAGGGGAGGTTCTTTTAGCAGCGATACCCAATAGTTGGTACAGCTCATTCAGTAATGCAGCACGAAAATTACTACCCTGATCAGTAAACACAGGTTACTCACCTGTTACAGTAGTTCTAGGAGTGGTATATATTGTTCATCCACACTTGTTGGCATGTCCCTTTCCCTTTACATCTTACCGGAAGGTCTAAAATCTGGCTCCTCCCACCCACCCAGGTGGTATATGCTTCGGCTCCATCACATGATGCCAGATCTTGCCCGCTGGAAGCAGAAGTTGTGCATCGAATTCGGGTGGGTCAGTGTGGATGAACAACATATACCACTCCTAGAAAGTACAGTTATGTAAAAACTTATCGTAACAGTAGATCTTCGAGAAGAGTCTCTTGCAGTAGGTAATACTTCTGGGTTACCAGCAGAGGTCACTGTGGTGCACGGCAGCTCTTCTAGCAATTTTTTTTCCCAGGGACCACCCACACATGACATAATCTTCCTGTTTCCTATATAAGTGCTGGCGGTGCCTGGTATCCTCAGTTTCCCCGCCAGGTTCAGCTCGCAAAGTGAGGACCGAGGGGAACCAGAGGTACCAAAGGAGTCCCAACCCAAAGTCAGTGGACCAGAATTTGCTCTCTTAGAGAAGGAGGGGGACGGAAGATGGGAACAGACCTACTGCAAGAGCCACTCCTCAAAGATCTACTGTTATGGTAAGTTTTTATGCAACTATACTATCTTCCATGGAGTGGTCTCTTGCAGTAGGTAATACTTTTGGGATGAATCCCAAGCAGTAATGTCCATGTGGGAGGACAGTTATAACAGAAGACTTTGTAGGACTGCACGGCCGAAGGCCACCCTATGTCGTGAGGCAATATCCAGATTGTAATGCCTTGTGAATGTATGGATTGTGGACCAGATAGCTGCACTGCAGATATCTGAAATGGAGGCTCCTTAAAGCAAGCTGCAGTAGTGGCCATAGCTCTAGTGGAATGGGCTTGGACAGGTCCTTGTAAAAGCTTGTTGTATTTTTTGTAACAAAATGTAATACAATTTGCCAACCAGCCCGAAAGGGCTCTTTTAACAACCAGGAGGCCTTCTCGGTCCAAGGCAAAAGACACAAACAGTTGAGACGTTTTTCTAATTGATTGTGACCAATTAGTATAGTAGTGTAGTATATGATGGACATCTAAAGTATGTAGAAGAGGTTTACCTTGATTGGAGTATTGAGGATAGTATACAGGTAACTCCAAGGATCGATTCAAAGTATGTTTGGAGACTACTTTAGGAAGGAAGGAAGGGTTAGTATGAAGTACCACCCTGTCGTTGTGGAAAATTAAGTGAGGTTCCTTACACATGAGGGCATGAAGCTCAGAAATTGGCGAGCGGAAGAGACAGCCACCAGAAATACAGGTTACTCACCTGTAACAGGAGTTCTAGGAATGGTATATATTGTTCATCCACACTGTCTGGCAGGTTCCTTGCCGCTTTAAATCTTGCCGGAAGGTCTTCAAGCTGGCTCCCCCCACCCACCCGGATGGTAAAACTCTCGGCTCCGCCCCACGACGCCAGATCTGGCCTGCTGGAAGCTCAGGTTGTGCGTCGAGCCGGAGGTTGGGTGGGTCGTGTGGATGAATAACATATACCATTCCTAGAACTCCTGTTACAGGTGAGTAACCTGTATTTCTAGGGACATGGATATGTTGTTCATCCACACTGTCTGGCAGACTCCTAGCATTTCTCCGGGAGGAGGGAGGCAAGGTGCACACCCCCTACTTAGGGAATAAAGACTGGAGAACCGAGGCCCCAAAACCAGCATCCCGGCGTGACTCAAGGTCGATGTGGTAATGGGTAATGAAGGTGTGTGCTGACTTCCAGGTAGCAGCCCTGCAGATTTCCTGGATAAGGACGTCCCTGGAAGCAGCCATCGATGCAGCAGTATGGCGGGTAGAATGAGCTCTTATCCCTCTGGGAGGCTCCATGCCCGCCAACTTATAGCAGAGATCTATGCAGGAGGTGACCCACCTGCTTATCGTCCGCTTGGCTGAAGGTCTGCCAGGTGCGGCTTCAGCATAGGTGACAAACAGCTGGCGAACCTCTCCCCGAATTTCAGCCGTGCGCTCCTTATAATAAGCGAGCGCCCTTCTAGGGTCCAAAGTATGGAGCCTGTATTCGGCCTTCGAGGTGTGACTGGGGTAGAACACCGGCAGAGTCAACACCTGGTTAAGGTGAAACTCCGACACCACCTTCGAAAGGAATTTCGGTTGGGGGCGCAGGACAACCTTGTCCCTGTGGAAGACCAGGTAAGGAGACTCGATGCAGAGCACCTGGAGTTCTCCCATCCTTCTGGCTGACGTGATAGCCACCAAGAAGGCGGTCTTCCACAACAGGTGAGAGAGTTCACACCTGTGCATTGGTTCGAATGGCTTGCCCATGAGCTTTGCCAGTACCAGCAGTAAATCCCATGGAGGTGAAGGTTCTCGCACCGGAGGGGAAATGTGATCAAGGCCTTGGAAAAAGCGCCAGACCACCTTCTCCTGCGCCACTGACTGCTCCCCGGCCCGCGCCCGGTAAGCAGAGATGGCTGCCAGGTGCAACCTTAGGGTCGTCGACCTAAGCCCTTGACTAGAAAGGGACCATAAATAGTCCAAGATGCTTGCCATAGGACAGGAGAAAGGGTCCAGGCCCTTGCCCTGACACCAAATGGAAAATCTCTTTCATTTGAAGGCATAGCATTTCCTGGTCGACTCCTTACGGGACGCCTCAACAACACTGAGGACCTCGTCGGAAAGACCCAAGGCCTGGAACTCTAGCCACTCAGGAACCAGGCCGTCAGGTGCAGGGATTGAAGGTCCAGATGGAACACCTTCCCCTGATTGACTGAGAGCAGGTCCGGGCGAGCTGGAAGCTGCCTCGGGAGCCTGGAGCTGAGGCTGAGGAGATCTGGGTACCAGAACTGGCGGGGCCGGTCTGGGGCTATCAGAATCACCTGCGCCTTGTCCCTCCTTGCTTTGAGAAGCACCTTGTGAATCAAGGGAAATGGGGAAAAGGCGTAGAAGAGGCCCGAGGTCCACAGCCTCGAGAAGGCATCCCCCTGCAGCGAGCCCTGCTGAGGGGGGCAGGCATGAAACAGCCTCAGCTTCGCATTCACCCTGGAGGCAAACAGGTCCATCTGAGGTGTGCCCCAGTGGGAGAAAAGACCTTGTACTACCTCCGGCAGGAGGGACCACTCGTGAGATGCAGCCCCTATCCGGCTCAGGGCATCGGCCAGGGTGTTGGAGGCTCCTGCCACATGAATGGCTAGGAGATCCGCCTCCAGGCTGCGCACGAGTGACCAAATGCGGAGAGTTTCCTTGCATAGAAGCATGGAACGCGTCCTGCCCTGGCGGTTTAGGTAGTACATGGTCGTGGTATTGTCCGTCTGGACCGGACCACTTGACCCCGGAGAAATGGAGCAAAGGCGGTGAGAGCTAGGCGGACCGCTCGGAGCTCCAGCAGGTTGATGTGGCATCGGGACTCCCACGGGGACCAGAGGCTGTGCGCTCGGTGTTCCCCCAGATGGGCACCCCAACCCATCAGAGAGGCATCGGTCGATAGAGAGACCGTCGGCTCGGGGCGGACAAACGGGATGCCCTCCTGCAGATGAGATGGAACGGTCCACCACCGGAGAGCATTCCACATCTCCTGGGTCACCATCACTAGCTGGTCCGATGGATCGCAGCGTTGTGACCACTGGCTGGCCAGTCCCCACTGAAGGGGGCGCATGTGCCAGCGTGCCCAACGGACCACGCTGGTACAGACCGCCATGAGACCCAGGAGGCGCAGGAAGTCCCGGGCAGGGAATGCCATTGCCCAAATCCAGAAATGATTGAGCAAAGGAGGTAAGAACCTCGCCCTGTCCGCCGGGAGCCGTGCTCTGGTCGAGAGAGTCGAGCTCTGCCCGATAAAACAGAATTACCTGCTTCGCTCGAAGTTCCGACTTGGCCTCGCTGATGAGAAGGCCGACTTGAGAGCAAACCTGGAGGGCTGATCTCTGGACCGCTCCACCTCCTGTCTGGAGGGGCTGCTATCAACCAATCGTCCAGGTAAGGTACACCCGGACCCCTCGAGCGCAGAGAAAGCTGTCACCACTACAATGCATTTGGTGAAGACCCTGGGAGCTGGAGACAGGCCGAAGGGCATGGCTCGGAACTTGAAGAGGGATCCCTCCGCTCGAAAGCGAAGGAATCTCCGATGTGACGGACGGATAGGGACGTGAAAGAACGCGTCCTGCAGGTCCAGAGAGCAGAACCACACGCCGTGTTCCAGGGATGGTATTATCTGAGCCAGAGTGACCATCCTGAAGGTTCGAGACCTTAGGAACTTGTTCAGGTCGTGTAGGTCGAGAATGGGGCGCCAGCCCCCGTCCGTTTCGGAACCAGGAAGTACCTGGACACAAACCCCGGGTCTGAGGGAGGGTCCGCTACCTCCCTGATCACCTCCTTTTGGAGGAGGAGAGCGATGTCGGCCCGACGAGCCGACAGTGAGGCTGTGGACCCCGAGGCCCCCCGAGGTGCGACGGCTCTGAAGCGCGGGGCCTGCTCGAATTCTAGAGGCAGGCCTTTTCCCACCACCTCCAGTACCCACCTGTCCATGGTAATAACGGACCAGGCAGAAAGGAAGTGCTGGAGCCGTCCCCCACGGGGGGAACCTGGGGTGAGGTGACGGGGTTGGGGGCGACACCCCTCAGCCCGTCACTGGGCAGGCTTGGAGGATGGACCGGCTGAGGGACCTCCTGGGCCTTTACCTCCCTGCTTCCTGTTGGAGGAAGCTCCGGGCTTGGGTTTGGGATGCCAAGCCCGAGCCTGCTGGCCCTGACGTTGCTGGGCCGGACGCGCCATGGGCGCAGAAGGACGAAAGGGCTTAGGCTGTGGTTTGCAGCCTTTGTCCTTCTGAGCGGAAGAGACCGAGTCCAAGGTAGCATTGGACTTCCGATCCTCTGCAGGTGACCTTCCACCCCAGGGCCGAAGAGGTTAGTCCCCAAAAAGGGAACATCCGCCAACTTGTGCTGGGTATCCGAAGTAAAGGTGGATATCCTCAGCCAAGCCCAACGACGCATAGCCACTGCGGCCGCCACAGACCTGGCACATGAGTCCCCAATGTCTAGAGCAGTCTGGAGCTGCTGTTTGGCCACTGCCCTGGTCCCGCACCTGCCTGACCGTAGTCTGCAGATCCGCAGGAAGATGAGGGACGACTTCATCCAGGGAGCCCAACAGGGCATGAGAAAAATGTGCCATGAGGACGGCCGAACTGGCCTGGCGAAGGCCGAGAGAGGACGCAGCATAGACTTTTCACCCGGCATAGTCCAATTTCTTGGATTCCTTGTCGGGAGGTTTGTCCACATCCCTAGCGTTCCCGGCACGCCGGAAAACACTGTCGGTAACCAACCCCTCAGCCGAGGGGTGTTCCGAAAAACCGGACAGGGAACCGGTAGGGACCACATACTTCCTGGCCATCCTGGCCGAAGGCGCAGGACAGGAAGCAGAGCGCTGCCAGAGCTCCAAGGCCGGACCCACTATGGCCTCGGCCACCGGAAAGGCCTCCGTAGGGGAATCCCCTCGGTCCAGAATCTCCATGAGGGGATACCTGGCCCGTTTAGAAACGGGTTCGAGCTTCATCCCAGTGGACTCCGAGATGAGCTGAAGCAATCCTAGGAAGGACGAAGGGCTATCGTCCACCGACTGTCCTCCTGAGGACTCCAAGTCCATTCACTTGGAGAAAAGGGAGGAATCATCCTCGGACTCGAAGAGTCCTCAAAGAGCTGCCTCGGGCCTGAGCCACCCTCTACCTGCCGAGGTCTATCGGGAGTGAGGGTGACAGACAGCCTATGGGGCAGTCCCTGAGCTGACCGAGAATTTTTGGTCGGAGCCCCAACTAACGGCTGTGGAGGCGGAGGTTCCACCGGAATCGGTGGGGCAGCTGGAATTGGCCGAACAACCGGCCTGGGAACAGGCTCCTCGGCTAAAATGAGGGGTTGTTTCGGCCGCTGCTGTGACAGCCACTTAATGGCTGGGGAAGACGACAGCGTCGGCTTATTCCTGGTCAGAAGGAGCTGTTGCCACATGAGTTCCTCATACCTCCGACGCAACTTGCGCCGAAGCCTCCCCTCGTCCGAGGAGGAGGAAGAGGATGAGTGGCGGCGCCGCTTGCCACGGTGCCGAGACCGCCTATGATGGCGGGATCGGCTGGACCGCGAAGATGTCCGAGTCCGAGAACCTTGGCTAAGCCGAGGACGGTGCGGGGAGGTGTGGCGGGGAATCGGCACTCCCCTCGGTTCGGACGATTCAACCGAAGGCTCCGGAACCAGAGGCACAGACGAGCCGACGGGATCCTCAACTCCCACCGGGGGAACTGGGGAGAGGGGATTCTCAGCTTCTCCAGCCGACAACCCGTCCAATGGGTCGAGAAAAATCTCGACCGCGTCAACTGGAGTCTCAGTCAACTGGCCTGACGGGGACACCGTGAAACCAGTGGCCGAAGCCAAGAGGTCGACCGAAGTCGACGGCCGACTGCTAGGGGAGAGGGATCTTTCCCGCTCCCAAGAGCGTCGACGGTGAGACTTACTCTTGTCTCTCTTTTTGGACCGAGAAAACAGTCCAGAAGAAGTTGGACCCTCACCTTTTGTCGAGAGGGTCAGACAAAGCTCCTTAAAGGAAGCCGAATAAGAGACACCGAGAGATAGTGGGACAAATGCCTCAGCCGAGGTAGAAGCGGCCTCCGCCGCCTCCTCTTCGAGGGCGATCATCTGCTCGAGCTGATCCGTCGAGCTCGCCACCACGGACACCGCCGACCGGGCCTCTTTTGACTTTACCGGAGGAAATCTCTTCTCAGGACGCCCCAGTTGTAAACGGGCAGCACGGTCTTCGAGGACGTAGGCCGAAAAGGAAGAGCACAGGTCGCAGGCCTGCGGGTCGTGCTCAAGGCCCAAGCAGTAGACGACGTGGAGTGCGGATCCGTCCGACATCTTCGTGCAAGGGCATCTCCGGAACCGAGTCGATTTGTCCATCACAGCCGCGAGGGAGAGAAGACCAAGTCTTTTAGCAAAAACTTTTTAATTTCGAAAATTCAAAGAATTAGGAACCAGTCTTATACGCAGAGTGTTAAGGAGGGAACCCGAGCTTCCAAGCGGTAAGGAAGATCTGGCGTCATGGGGCGGAGCCGAGAGTTTTACCACCGGGGTGGGTGGGAGGAGCCAGCTTGAAGACCTTCCGGCAAGATTTAAAGCGGCAAGGAACCTGCCAGACAGTGTGGATGAACAACATATCCATGTCCCTAGAAATAGGGTTTTCAATGAAAGGAAACAAAGTTCACAAGTGGCTGCTGGCTCAAAAGGTTCAAGGGTCAAATTTTCCTATAATAAAATTGAGATCCCACGGATGAGTGGGTCTTCTAATAGGTGGCTTAATATGTAACATTCCTTTCACAAACATCTTAGCTAGATGATGTTGGTACAGTAATCTGCCATCTAGAGATTCATGGAAAGCCGAGATGGCAGCCAAGAGGACTCTGATGGAAAAGTAACTTAAACCTGACTCAGATAACGAAGCCACATAGTCTAGAATTTTTGTCAGTGGACAGGAATAAGGATCCAGTGATCGAGAGGCAGACCATATGGAAACGCGTTTCCATTTGGAACTGTGTGTTTCTCTGGTTGTTGGCTTACGTGAGGCCAAGGGAATATTGGCAACAGGAGAGGACACTTATAATCTAGTTATGAAAGTGTCCTCAGGAGCCAAGCATGAAGGTGTAGAGCCTTCAGGTTGGCGTGTAGGAGAGACCCTTGACACTGAATCAAAAGGTCCGGTCTGACTAGCAACGGAACAGGTTCCCATACTGATAGTTGTTTTAGAGGAAACCACATTTGGCGAGGCCAAATTGGGGCTATGAGTATCATTGTGGCTGGTTCTAGCTGTAGTTTCAGTAGAGTCCATTGCAGGAGAGGATGGGGGGAGCATATAAGAAGAGTCCTGTCCATGGTTGGGACAGGGCATCTACAGAGCGTCCCTTTTTGTTCGGGATAATGGAAAAGTAATTGGGGAGACGGTGATTCACTGGGGAGGCAAACAGATCCAGCTGTCAGATTCCCCATAGGTTGAAGATTTCTTGGAATACTTGTTCGTGAAGTGTCCATTTGAGAGTGGAGGACTGGCGACTCAGCCGGTTGGCTAACTGGTTGCAATGTCCCTGTAAGTGGACGTCTGTTAGCGTTAGTTGTTGCCAGATGGCTTCTTGCCAAACTGCAAGGATCTCCATGCGTAGGGTATAGGATTTTGTACAGCCTCGCTTGTTGAGGTAGAATATCACTGCAGTGTTGCCTGACTGGATCAGCAACGATCCTGGTGTTAGGTAGGGCTGGAATGCCTGAAGGGCTAGATGGACCACTTTCATCTCTAGGAGACTGATATGAGAGTGATGGGGAGAGGAGGGTCACTGGCCTTGTGTCTGATAAGGACCGAAGTGCGCGTCCCATCCCTCCAGGGAAGCATCCGTGGTTAACGTTTGCATGGGAGGGAGGGATCAGAAAGGCATTCCTTGATTTGACTTTCATTTATTTATTCTTATATAGTTTTTGTTGACCGGGTAAGTGCACTAGACAAATCCTGCCTATTTTCAGGCACGACCTGGGGGAGGGGGATACAGATGAATGCCAACTGACCTTGAACCAGATGTAACTGTTCGTGGTATTTTTAGAGAATGAGGGAAATTTGGCCAGGACACCGGGGAAATTCCCCTACTCTTTTCGATAAGTGCCATGGGATCTTTAACATCCACCTGAACTACCACCAATCCAGGCAGATGGGACCTCAGTTTAACGTCTCATCCGAAAGACGGCACCTCAGAAGTGCAGCACCCCTCATGCTGCACTACAGTGTCAGTACTGGGATATTAACCCAAGTGCCAGATGTGGGAATTGAACCCACAGCCCTCTGATCTCCCAGCCTCAGAGGCGAATGTGCTACCTACTGAGCCATTGACACTATTTTAGAGAGGAAGTAACACTGATTTTGTCTTCGAACTGACCACTGATTCTGGAGGATCCATTGGACAGGTCTCATGTGGAGACAGGCGAATGCCACTGTAGGGATGGCAGTGGACATGTGACCCAGAAGGCACAGCATTTGTCTGGATGTGACTATTTTCTCAGTCTGTATCTTTGATACCAGAGATATAAGTGTGTCCTGCTGAGCAGGCAGGAGATGGGCTCTGGCTGTGACCATATCTATGACAGCTCCAATGTATTGGAGAGACTGTCAGATTTGGGCTGGACTTTGACTAGCTGATTGTGATCCCTAGATCTGTGAACATCTTCAGGGTAGCATCTAGGTGGCAAGCAGAGCTACTTTGGAGTCTGCTTTGATCAGCCAATCATCTAAATATTGAAAGATGAAGTGCCCTTTTCTTTCGTAAGGCTGCTGCCACCACCGCTAGGCATTTGGTGAACACTCTTGGGGCCAAAGAGAGTGCTCGAAATTGGTAGTTCTGACCCAGTAGGTGGAAGCGCAGAAATTTGTGGTGGGCAAGGTGGATGGGGACATGTAAGAAGGCATCTTTCATATCTAGGGCACAAAGCCAATCGCCCCATTTCAGGATAGGCATGATAGCGGTTAGAGTTATCATGCGAAAATGTTTGTACTGGATGTAAAGATTTAGTTGTCCGAGATCCAGTATCGGTCTGAGGGATTCCTGTTCATTTGGGTACCAGAAAGAAGTGGGAGTAAAATCTTGTTTGATGTTCTGAAAGGGGTGCTGGTAAAATGGCATTTTTGGCCAAAAGGGTCCTCAGTTCCTCCTGAAGGATGGTTATACGGTCTGAAGGATAATGATTCATTATACTCCAGATCATATAACCATCCTTCAGGATTAATAAATCTTCCAGGGAGGGCAAGGGGGTAGGGTGGAGAGGAACTCCAGAGTGTGACCCTTCTGTACAATCTGAAGTACCCATTTGTCTGAAGTGATCATTTGCCAGGCCTTTAGATGGAGGGCAAAACTGCACCCCACAGTCACTGGGTGCCGGGCTGCCCGGCCCCTCCAGAAGGGAGGGAGCCCCTGGTGGATTGGGTATGACCTCTGAAGCCGCCTCTGGTATTAGTTTTGTATTTTACCACCTCTTTTGGAATAAGAGGAGTTTTGAGTATGGTAGTTTGTATGTGGAGTATGGTACATGCCGTGAACCGTACGTAGGGTTCTGTCTGATGCCTGTAAGTCATCTAGTAATGCTTGAGTACCTGGTCCAAACAGCTTGGACCCATTAAAGGGGGCATTAGCAACTTTATGTTGTATAACAGGTGCAAACCTGAAATGCAAAGCCAGGCATGGCGAAGCAAGGAAATACCAGTAGCTGATAGTCAGGCTGAGGTAGCTACAGCATCATATCCCAATCTGAGTAGGTGATGGGAGAGAGTTGCTAGTTGACACTGTAGCCGATAATTTTTACCTTTCTTGTAAAGGAGGGAGTTTACTGATGAGTTCAATGGCAGAGGCCCCAAGGGTACGTTGATATTTACTTATATGATCCATGTAGTTTAAGACACTGACATTCATGGTACCTGAAGAAAAACAACTTTTTCTCTAGGTAGTCAGTTCTTCGGGATTCCTTATCAGGAGGTAAGGAACTCATGTGTTTAGGTCTTTTAGTACAGTCATGAGCGGCAGTAATAACCACCGAATCCGCTTCTGGCATGGTGGACAGAAAAGGATGATCCACAGCAGCTTGATATAGATGATCCACCTTGCGGGAAATAAGTGTAATAGCTGAAGGCTGATGCCAGGCAGCCAACATGTCGTTTTGGTAAGCTGGTATTAGTGGGGGAACCACTAACACAGGCTCCTCTGGTAATTCAAGATATTCTGTCATATTCTTACATTGTCCGTCATACTCTATAGTACAGAATCCCATGACCTTCTGTATTTAAACCATCATTTCATTAAAGGTCAGGTCATCTGGGGGAGAGGCTGTGGAAGGTCTAGGCAGGCCCTCATCCAGAGAAGAGATTTCTGAATAGGGAGAGTCAGGATTTGGAAAATCCAGATCTTGGAACTCTTCTTCATTAATATCACCGGGGAAGTCAGCCGGTAATTCTTGTTCATCTGACAAATAATCCTCCGTGTTAGAAGGAGAGGACCAGGGTGGTATGGCATCCCTGTCACTATGAAATCATTTAGGCGGAGGAGTAGGAGATTGGAGAGGATCACCCGGCTCTCCTGGGTCAGAGGGCTGGGAGTGCCATACTACGTTGGTAATGTCCCGTTCTTGAGAAGAAGGGAGGGTGAGTAGGGGGCATGTTGGGAAACAAGTGGGGTGACAGAGGGGATGGAATGCGTAGTGCGAGCATGTCTCGCCCCTGGGTGGTAAAGACCAGGGTCCCGATCTCTGTCAGCCTGACCCCTGTAGGAGACCACCTGTGAAGATGCAGGGACAGTTAAGGCATAAGCCATAGGTTTCCCATGAGGAATGCGGGGTCTCGTCGACGGGCCCGCAGGGGATAAAAAGAGTTATTTTCACTTAAATTGTTAGATGCAGTCGATGGGAGAGGAGCCCCCTCGTTAACGGAGCAGCCATGTATTTGACTGTATGTAAAGTGCTGGAAAGCATAGTCGACGAGATGGTATAAGCCTCCGTTGACAGTGCAGCCATACTTTGAACTGCATTTAAAGCGCTGGAAAGCACCATCGATGAGAGAGTATGAGCCCCTGTCTAAGAAGAAGTGGTTAGAGGATGCGCTGTCAATGGAGGGACACCTGAAACTGTGGCCGTTGACGGGCGACGAGGCAGGGAGCGTGAGGAGGGTTTCTCCTTTTTCTGCCTGGAACGAGAACCAGTAGAGGGGGAGCTCTTGGTACGAGACCCCTGGTTCTCCAAGAGAGACATTTTCTGCTACATCTACAGACATTGAATTTCAAGCAACCATCATCGACGAGTTGCCTGATTAAATTCCTGACATAGACTGCAGGAATTGGTGTCGTTGCTGGAAGAATCTTTAGACATTTGTTTAGTAGTCTAAATTCTCGTTGATGACTGCTACACAGAAGTTGCACTAGTTGCTGCACGCGAGCTGAAGACGGTGGGAAAATAAACTAAGGATACCAGGGACTGCCCACACTTATATAGGAAACAGGAAGATGATGTCATGTGTGGGCAGTCCCTGGTAAAAAACTGCTAGAAGAGCTGCCATGCGCCACAGCGACCTCTGCTGATAACCCAAAACTATTACCTACTGAAAGAGACCACTCCGTGGAAGATCTACTGTTACAGATGAGTAACTTGTGTTTCTAGGGATGTGGATATGTTGTTCTTATCCACACTTGTTGGCAGACTCCTAGCAGTTCTCCGGGAGGAGGGAGGCAAGGTGCACACCCTCTACTTAGGGAACAGAGATTGGAGAACTGAGGCCCCAAAACCAGCATCCCGGCGTGACTCTAGGTCGATGTGGTAATGGGTAATGAAGGTGTTTGTTGACTTCCAGGTACTAGGTAGCAGCCCTGTAGATATCCTGGATAGGGACGTCTCTAGAAGCAGCCACCGACACAGCAGTATGGCAGGTGGAATGAGCTCTTATCCCTATGGGAGGCTCCTTGCCTGCCAACCGGTAGAAGAGATCAATGCAGGATGTTATCCATCTGACAATCATCCGCTTTGCTGCAGGTCTGCCAGGTGCGTCTTCAGCGTAGGTGACAAACAGCTGGCGAACCTCTCCCCAAACTTCAGCCATTCGCTCCTTATAACAAGAGAGCGCTCGTCTCATGTCCAAAGTATGGAGCCTGTACTCGGCCTCCGAGGTGTAATTAGGGCAGTACACCGGCAGAGTCAACACCCGGTTGAGGTGAAACTCTGACACCACCTTCAGAAGGAATTTCTGGTGGGGGTGCAGCACAACCTTGTCCCTGTGGAACACCAGACAAGGAGACTCAACAGAGACTGCATGTAGTTCCCCAGTCCTTCTGGCTGATGTGACAGCCACCAAGAAGGCAGTCTTCCACGACAGGTGTGACATCTCACACCTGTGCATTGGTCCAAATGGCTTGCCCATGAGCTCTGCCAAAACCAGCAGTAAATCCCATGGAGGTGGAGGTTCACGCACCGGAGGAGAAATGTGGTCTAGGCCTTTAAAGAGACGCCAGACCACCTTTTCCTGTGCCACCGTCTGCTGACCAGCCCACGTCTGGTAAGCAGAGATGGTTGCCAAGTGCATCTTAAGGACCGTAGACCTAAGACCTCCTTTGGAGAGGGACCAAAGGTAGTCGAGGATGCTAGGCACCAGACAGGATGAAGGGTCCAGGTCCTTGCCCTGACACCAAATGGAGAATCTCTTCCATTTGAAGGCATAGCACCTCCTGGTTGACTCCTTCCTAGATGCCTCAACTACATTGAGTACATCGTCAGAGACCCAAAGCCTGGAATGCTAGCTGCTCAGGAACCAGGCTGTTAGGTGCAGGGATTGAAGGTCCGGATGGAATACCTTCCCCTGATTGACAGAGAGCAGGTCCGGGTGTGCTGGAAGACGCCTCGGGAGCCTGGTGTTGAGGCTGAGGAGATCTGGATACCAGAATTGGCGGGGCCAATCTGGGGCTACCAGGATCATCCCTGCCTTGTCCCTCCTGACCTTGAGGAGCACCTTGTGGACCAACGAAAGTGGAGGTAAGGCACAGAACAGGCTTAGGGTCCATGGCCTCGAGAAGGCATCTCCCTGCAGTGAGACCTGCTGATGGGAGGTCAGGCATGAAACAGCCTCAGGTTTGTTCTCCCTGGAGGCGAACAGGCCACCGGAGGGGTGCCCAACTGGAAGAACAGGCTGTGAGCTACCTCTGGATGGACAGATGACTCGTGGGACACCTCACCCACATGGCTGAGGGTGTCCACCAACTGATTCAAGGCTCCTGCCACAGGAATGGCTAGGAGATCTGCCTCCAGTCAGCTTATTAGTGTCCAGAAGTGGAGTGTTTCCCTGCAGAGTGACCGGGAGTGTGTGCCACCCTGTTTTTTGAAGTAGAACATGGTTCGTGGTATTGTCGTCTGGACTTGAATCACTTGATCCTGAAGGAACAGGGCAAATGCAGCCAACACCAGCCAGACTGCTCGGAGCTCCAGCAGGTTGATGTGACATCAGGATTCCTCGGGGGTCCAGAGCCCGTGGACTCTGTGATTCCCCATGTGGGCACCCCAGCCCATGAGAGGCATCTGTTGTGAGGACGATCGTTGGCTCGGGGCGGACAAAAGGGATCCCTCCCTGCAGATGTTCCAAGACACTCCACCACTGGAGGGTGTCCGACATCTTCTGGGTCACATTGACCATGTCGCTGAGACCACTGGCTGGCCAGCTCCCACTGAAGAGGGCGCATATGCCACCAGGCCCATCGGATCACGGTGGTGCAGGCCACCATGTAACCCAGAAGTCGCAGGAAGTCCCGGGCAGGGTGCAAGTGCCCAAACAGAAATGATTGGGCATAGGAGGAGAGAACCTCCGCCCTGTCCACTGGGAACCAGGCTCTGGCTCAGCAAGAGTCGAGCTCTGCCTTGATGAAGCAAATCACCTGCAAAGGCATGAGTTCTGACTTGGCCTCGTTGACCAGGAAGCCAAGGCTGAAGCAGGTGTGGAGGGTCAGATCCCTGGACCTTTCCACCTCCAGTCTGGAGGGACCCGCTATTAGCCAATCATCGAGATAGGGGTACACTCTGACCTCTCAACGCTGAAGATGGGCTGCCGCCACCACTGCTATGCATTTGGTGAAGACTCTGGTGCCGATAACAGGTTGAACGACATGGCTTGGAACTTGTAGAGGGTTCCCCTCCACCCTGAAGTGAAGGAACCTCCGGTGGGATGGACGGATTGGGACATGGAAGAACACATCCTGTAGAGTTCAGTGAGCAGGACCACATGTTCTGCTCAAGGGATGGTATGATCTAGAACAGTTACCATCTGGAAGGTGCATGATCTGAGGAACTGATTCAGATCGTGCAGATCTAGAATGGGGCACCAGCCCCCTGTCCATTTTGGGACCAGGACGTACCTGGAAATGAACCCTGGGATGACAGGGGGGGTCCAAGAGTCTGACCACTACCTCCTTGTGGAGGAGTTGGGCAATGTCGTCTCAGAAAGCCAACCGAGTATGGGTGGATACCTTTTCCTCCCTTGTGGTGCAGGCTTGGCTTGGAGGGTACTGCTCAAATTCCAGAAGCAGACCCTGGTCGACCACCTCCAAGACCCACCTGTTCGTTGTGACAGTGGATCAGGCAGAAAGGAAGTGGCAGAGCCGGCCCCCCACGGGAGGACCCAGAGTGGTCATGACAGGCATGGGGGTAGCTGCCCCTATTCCGTCACTGTGCAGGCTTGGAGGAAAAAGAGCCAGCAGCGGGACCACCGGAACCTCTTCCTCTAGGCTTGCAGTTCGCCGAAGCCCCGGACTTGGGCCGAGGGGGCCAAGACTGAGCTTGCTACTGCTGCCCAGTTTGGTACTGGGGCTACTTGACCACAGGGGCAGAAGGCCAAAAAGGTCTTCTTCTTCTTCTGTGATTTCTTAGAACCCTGGGGTTCTTTCTGGGTGGAGGTAATGGAGTCCAAGGTGGTATTGGACTTCTCAATACACAGGAGGTGAGCATCGACTCCTGGACCGAACAAGTCGGTACACAAGAAGAGAACATTCACCAGTTTGTGCTGGGTGTTTGCCGTAAAGGTCGAGATCCTCAGCCAGGTCCTGCAGCATATGGCGACTGCAGCTGTCACTGAGTGAGCACAAGAATCTCCGATTTCCAAGGCTGTCTGGACTTGCTGTTTAGCAATGGCCCGGCCCTAATCATGGACCTGCTTGACCGTGGTCTGAAGGTCCGTGGGGACATGAGGAAGCACCTCGTCCAGAGAGCCCAAAAGGGTGTGAGAGAGGTGTGCCATAATGGCAGCCAAGCTCACCTGTCGAAGGCCGAGCAAGGAAGCAGCATAGACCTTTCTGGCTGCATGGTCCAACTTTTTGGACTCTTTGTCTGGAGGTCTACCCATATCTCCTGAGTTGCCCGAGCACCAGGTCACAGACTTGGTCACCAACCCCTCAGCTGAGAGATGCTGTGTAAACCCCAAGGGGGAGCCGATACTTGCAGGCCATATGAGCGGAATGCACAGGGCAGGAAGCTGGATGATGCCAAAGCTCCAAGGCCAGACCAACTATGGCCTCGACCACTGGCAAGGCCTCAGAAGGAGAATGCCCTTTCCTGAGGATATCAGTCAAGGGGCAGGCTACCAGTTTTTCGACATGCTCCAAAGGCATCCCTGCTGATTTGGAGATGAGAAGGAGGATGCCCATGAAGGACATGGGACCCTCCTCCATTGACAGACTAATGGAATCGTCATAACACGGACACGAAAGCAGGTCCGAACCCTCAGACCCTGAATCCAGGTAAAGCGGCCGACCACTAGAGTCACTTCTGACCTGCTGAGGATGGTCCGGAGTAAGAGTGACTGACAACCTGTGCAGGAGATCCTGACTGGGTCAAGACTCCTTGACAGGAGCCCCTGAGGGAGGCTGCTTAGGTGGCGGCTCCACCAAAATAGGTGGAGAGGCCAGCTTTGGCTGAGCCAAGAGGGTCTTCACCGAGTCTGTGGGCGGAGGGATGGTGTCGACCGGCTCTGGAGGACTTTGTGTCGACCTGGAGGGCGACAGCCAAGTGATGTCCGGAGTAGAAGCCGGGATCGACTTCGGACAGGTCAGCATGAGCTGTTGCCACATGAAGACTTCACAGTGATGACGCAACTTGCGTTGAAGCTTCTCCTTACCCAAGGAGAACAAGGACGAATGGCAGTGGTGCCGCTTCTTGAAGCGCCGCTTGTGAGACTTCCTCAGTCGGTCGGTTGGTCGAGGGGGTCCAAGATCGAGAAGATGACCACCAGCTGGGACAGATGGCACTTCTCAGAAGGAGCTGGAGAGAACCGTGGCTCCTCCAGATGGGGACCATGACCACGGGTGGAGCACTAGCAAGTTGGGTCTCTTCATTGATCAGTAGGACCGGAGTCCTAAATAAAAGACCTACTCAACGCGGAGCGGTAAGAAGGAAAAGTACAGTTATGTAAGAACTTACCATGACAGTAGATCTTCGAGAACAGCTCTTGCAGCAGGTAACACCATTAGGACTGAAGCCGGCAGGCGCCAGGACCCCACGGAAAAATTCTAGCTAGCAGTATCCAGTGGGAGACCGCCCCCGACGTCGGTCCCTCCCCGACATCAGGCATCACATAAAAGGGGGCGGTCCCCCAGCATCCCCAGCTCTCCCGCCGGAGACTCCCGGCTCAAGTGTGACATCTGAAGGGGAGACCGAGGATCCGCTTCCAAAGGAAGGTTAGAAAAAAAAGGCGTCAAAGGACGCTGTAGCCTAAAAACTAGGTCAGAAGACTCGACCTCCAGAAGGGAAGGTGGGAGGGAAACTACCTGCTGCAAGAGCTGTTCTTGAAGATAGTACAGTTACGTAAGAACTTACCGTAACAGTAGATCTTCGAGAGAGGCTCTTGCAGTAGGTAATTACATATAGGACTGATGCCAGCCAGTGGTAGTACTCCACAGAAAAATTTCTAGCTAGCAGTCCCTGGTGAGGGACTGCCCCCACATCAGGTGACCGGCGTCATGCGATGTCGGTATAAAGGGGCGGTCCCGGACGCCCGCCTTCCAGTTCTTTCCCGCCACAGGCCTGGAAGGCCTGGATGAGAGAGAAGCAGATATTTCCCTCGATGGAAAAGGAGCTGAAAAAGCCTAGGGGGATGGAGGGCGGGAAGGGATTACCTACTGCAAGAGCCTCTCTTGAAGATCTACTGTTACGGTAAGTTCTTACGTAACTGTACTATCTTACTTCAAGAGGGCTCTTGCAGTAGGTAATTACATAAAGGACAGAATCCCAAGCAGTCTGGAACAAAGGAAAAGGCACCGGGAGGAGGTACTACTCCAAGAAGTAGCAAGGAAAACCTTACAAGCCTCAAGAAAGGAGGCCTTGCAAGACAGCTAACCCGAAGCCTGCTCCACGGCGAGAGGCAATGTCCAAACTGTAATGTTTAGTAAAGGTATGGACGGAAGTCCAGGTGGCAGCAGCACAGATGTCTGCCGCAGACACGTTCTTGAAACAAGCCACAGAGGCTGCTACTCCACGAGTGGCGTGACCTCTGACTTGACCCGGTAGGGTCTTGTTGTACTTGTCATAACAGAAAGTGATGCAATGGGCCAACCATTTTGATAGGCATTGCTTAGAGACAGCATTGCCTTCTCTTTTGTGAGCAAAAGAGACGAACAACTGATCAGTCTTTCTGAGATTCTTCATCCTATCGGTGTAGTATCTCAGGATCCTGTGAACATCCATGGTATGGAGCAGATATTCTCCTTGATTGGAGTACTGCATGAAGAAGGCAGGCAATTCAATAGACTGATTCAAGGTAGATTCCGCTACCACCTTCAGGAGAAACTTAGGATTCGTGCAAAGAGCTACTCGTTCTTTGTGAAAAATCAGATAAGGGATTTTGCACATCAGGGCCTGGAGCTCGGAAATTCTGCGAGCAGAAGTAATGGCCACCAAGAAGAGTGTCTTCCACGATAAAAACTTCAAGTCTGCAGAAGCCGCAGGTTCAAAGGGAGGAAGGGTAAGTTTCTCGAGGACAAAGTCTAAGTCCCAAGGGGGGGCTGGAGTCCGGATAGGGGGCCTGAGATGAAGGACCCCTCTGAGGAAAGTTTTGGATACCTCCAGCTGGGCAAATGCCTTATCAGTGAAAGGGACATGGTAGGCTGAAATAGCCGCCATATGGACTTTCAAAGAGGAGTGACTGAGACCCAGGTCGAAAAGATGATGCATGTACTCAAGAAGAAAGGTCACAGGACAGGAAAAGGGCTCCACGTTCCTGGACGCAGCCCAGATGGAAAATCTTTTCCATTTCATGGCATAGGTGGACCTAGTGGAGGGTTTTCTAGCCTCCACGAGAATCTCTGCCACCTTAGAGGAAACGCCAAAATGAAATTGAGCTAGGTCTGCAGGAGCCATGCATGAAGTTGAAGGGACTTGAGTCCCGGATGGACCAGGGTCCCCTGATCCTGGGTCAGCAATCCTGGAGATAAAGGAAGAAGAAGAGGAGGAACCTCTGAGTATTGTTGTAGAAGAGAGAACCAGATTTGCCTGGGCCAGAAAGGAGCGATCAGAATCATTCTCGCTCCTTCCAAAGCAAGCTTCTGCAGCACACGAGGAACAGAGGAATTGGGGGAAAAGCATAGACGAATCTGTCCTTCCAGCTTAGAGATACAGCGCCGCTCCAGAAAGGACCTCGCTCTGGAGCGAGCGAGCAAAAGATTGGAAGCTTTGTGCTTTGGGAGGAGGTGAACAGGTCTATCTGAGGAGTCCCCAAATCTGGAAGATGCTTTCTAGAACTTTTTGGTCCAGTTCCACTCGTGTGGAAGAGCCGATGACTTAGTCTGTCTCGTGATGCTGGCCACTCCCCGAACATGGATCGCCGCGGAGGTGAAGGTTGTGAAGCGTTGCTCATTCCCCAAACCCTCATCGCTTCCGCACAGCGGGTAGGACAGAGTCCCTCCCTGCTTGTTGATGTACCACACCACGCACATGTTGTCCATTTGGACAGCTAGGTGACCGGGAAGGATGAATTGGTGAAGGGCCTGGAGAGCATACAGCACTGCTCGAAGCTCGAGCACGTTGATGTGGAGAACTAACTCCAACTTTGACCATAGGCCCTGGGTTCGGTGAGGACCCAGATGGGCTCCCCAACCTTCACCTGATGCATCCGTGGTCAGAGTCTGATCGGGGGGAGGATGAAAAAAGGGGACCCCCCGGAATAGGTTCTCTTGAACCATCCACCACTGCAAGTCTCTTACCATCGGCGAGGAGATCAGAACCAGATGATCTAGGTCGTCTACCCGTTGATTCCACTGAGATCGGAGAGTCCACTGAGAGATTCTCATGTGGAGGCGCATGCGTGGAACCGTCAGGATGGCCGCCGCCATAAGCCCCAGTAGACGGAGCACCAACCTCGCCAGAACCCTCCTGTGTTCTGATAGGAGGGAAATCTGGGACTGGAGGGAGGCCCCCCTGTCCGGAGGCAGGAAGGCCTTGCACATTGTCATGTCGAGGATTGCCCCGATGAACTGGAGCCTCTGTGAAGGATCCAGGTGAGACTTGGAATGGTTGATGGTGATACCCAGGCCAGTGAACACCTGCTGGGTGAGGGAGAGAAAATGCAGGAGTTCCTCCCTGGATGGGGCCACCAGGAGCCAGTCGTCCAGGTAGGGAAAAACCTGAACTCCCCAAGGTACGCAGGTGGGCTGCTACCACCGCCAGGCATTTGGTAAAAACTCGGGGAGCCGAAGAAAGGCCAAAAGGGAGCGCCCGGAATTGGTAGTGGTCCCCTGGAACGCAAAGCTGAGGTACTTTCGTGCGAAGGGCTTAATGGGGATGTGCAGGTACTCATCCTGCATATCCAATGCACAAAGCCATTGGCCCGGCCGGAGCAGGGGCAAGAGGGTTTGAAGGGAGAGCATCCTGAACCTCTTGTATTCCACATATAGGTTTAGGGAGCTGAGATCGAGAATGGGTCTGAGGTCTCCCGTCTTCTTTGGTACGAGGAAGAAATGGGAATAGTAACCCCTCCCATGGAGGTGAGGGGGGACGGGCTCTATAGCCTGCTTCGCAAGGAGAGCTGAGATTTCTTCCCTGATCAAAGGAAGATGGTCCCTTGAGTAAGAGGAGTTCAGAGTTGGGTGACGTGGAGGTTTCTGCAGAAACTCTATGGAGTGCCCCTCTGCTATGATTTGAAGCACCCATGAATCCGATGTTATCCTCTCCCAACCCGGAAGGTGGAGGGAGAACCTCCCTCCTACCGGTTCCTCCGGGACGTCCGGAGGCGGTGGGAGAGGGAAGGAGTCAGGAGGTGTGAGGCAGCCGCAGCTGGGGCACCTCTGCTTTTGGGCGCAAGGGGATCGACGCTTAGTGGCCCGCCTTCCGGAGGTTTTGTTGAGGCCGCCAAGGCCGGCGAAAGGGACAGCGCTGTGGAGGATGGGGACGGTACATTGAATCAACAGATTTAAGTGCCATCCCCTTCTCATGCAAGTCAGTGATGATGTCCTTGACATCACCACCGAAAAGCACAGAACCCCTGAAAGGTGCTTCTTGAATTGCTGACTGCACCTCCGGGACCAGACCTGACACACGGAGTCATGCATGACGCCGAAGACTTACGGTGAACGCAGAGCTCTGTCCTGCGGTGTCCACTGCATCGCAGGTCGTCCTTAGAATATGACGACTGGCCAAACGAGCAGAACGGACCAGGTCGGCTAACTCCTGCTTGACTTGAGAGTCAAGCAAGGAGTCAATCTTGGATTCCGCCTGGGTAAGGACAGCCTTCTGGTAATCCCCCATATGTGCTACATAATTTAGGGCCCTGATTCCCAGTGTGGAAGAAGCATAGATCTTCCTTCCATACTGATCCAGAAGGCGAGATTCCTTATCCGGGGGAGACTAGCTCAAATGTTTCAGGTGTGCTGACCGGCCGTGAGCGGCACTAATCACAACCAAGTCTGCACGGGGGTGAGAGTCTAAAAAGTCTACACCCTCCGGAGCCTGGTATAGCCTGTTAGACTTCTGAGGAAGTGGGGCTAGCCGACGGTTGTTTCCAAATAGTGGAAACAAAGTGGGCGTGAGGCTCGATCCAGGGTGGCACTAGAGTAGGAGTCGTAAGGGGCAAGTCCAGATGTTCGGCGAGTTTAACCCGTTGAGGATCTGGCTCTAAGGAACACCACTGATGGACTTCCTGGATCTTCCTGAGCAACTCCGTGAAGGAAGGATCCTCCAGAGGCCAGAGTCTCCTGGAGATCCACCGGCGGCCTAGGGGGCAGTGGAGGAGGAGGAGGAGGGGGATAGTTGTATGGATGAAATCCGTAGGGAGAGTATCCGTAACCCAGCTGTGGGAATACCAGAGCTGGGTACTGTGGCGTCGGGTACTGCAGCGTCGATGGAGTCTGCGCCAGGTACTGCAGCACAGGATACTGTGGACCTGGGAAAACCGGCTCCGGATAGGACAGCGGATCCCCAGGCACTGGAGGAGCTGCCGGAGCAGACGGCCCAGCCGGGTACTCCACGGGCGGATCAACCGTGATAGGCTCATGGGGTGGAGGGCCCGATGGAAGAGGGATATCCCCTGCCAGCGTCAGAGGGGCCAGTGTCGGAACCGGCGTCGGCGGGGCCGGCGTCAGGGGAGCCAACATCAGATCCGGCTCTGTGGGAAGAGGATCGGACGGTAGCCCAGGATCCCGAGCCTCATCCGGGGACGAAGGAGAAAAATCCGCGGGGTCGGGCAGGGGGGACTCTGGCTCCCCTGACGGCAGCGAAGGCTGTGGGGAACCTGGTACGACAGACGAAGCAGGGTCTGCTGTAGGCTCCGAGGCCCGGTGCACGTCAGAAGAGCCGACATGTGACTTAGGGGCCGATGCCCGGTGGACATGGAGGAGCCAGCGTCCGACTTCAGGGGTCCCTCGTCGGAGACAGGCTGAGGATAAGAAGAGGCCCGGTCCGATGGGGACACTGCCGTGCACTGTCCCGAAGGGTCAGGCGTCTTAGCGGCCTTCTCCCGGCAGACGTTGGAGGAGCCGACGTCCGGCTTATGGGAGGCGCCCTCACCAGTAGGCCGTAAGCCTGTGGTGGTACTGGGGGCTGGAGCCTCCTTTTGCCCGGAGGCACCCGGCGGGCTCAAACGCGAACCCGACGGGCGGGCCGACGCCTCCTCCAAAACCTTGGAGGCTGCCGTCTGGCGATCCCACAGAAGGGATGTTACCTTACCCGCGACTCCGGCCGGAGTCGCAGAGGAGGGGGCCTTCTCCTGGTGCCTTTCCTTGTCCCGCTTCTTGTGCCCTTCAGGGGAGGTTGACGCCTGCCGAAGTTTCTTCAACTCCTTCTCCATCACGGACATCATCTTCTTGAGGAGATGGCCCTTGAGACTGTTGGTGTCGTCTGCTGGTGGTCAAAGTGAATGAAGGCAGTGCGGGACTTCGACTATGTGGTCGGGCCCAAACAGAAAAGCAAGGGAGTGACCGCCTTTGTGAGGCAGTTGGCTCAGTCGCACTTATTTTTGAAGGGACATATACCGACATTCACCTGATGATAGAAAATATAAAATATAAAATACTGAAACTTTTCAGAAAAAACGACGAAGTAACAGGACTGAGCGATAGAACTTCACCGCGAGGTGCTGCACGAGCTGACGGTGGGAAAAAACTGGAAGGCGGGCGTTCGGGACCTCCCCTTTATACCGACGTCGCATGACGCCGGTCACCTGATGTGGGGGCGGTCCCTTGCCGGGACTGCTAGCTCAGAAATTTTCCGTGGGTCCTGCCGCCGACGGCGTCAGTCCTATATGTATTACCTACTGCAGAGCCCTCTAGTAAGATCTACTGTTACGGTAAGTTCTTATGTAACTGTACTATCTTACTTCGAGAAACAGCTCTTGCAGCAGGTTACACCATTAGGACTGATTCCCAAGCAGTAAGGGAACAATTTGCTACCGGGAGGAGGGTAGGAGAGATGACTCAGACTTCCGGACAAGAGTCCTTGAAGGACCGCCAAGCCGAATCCAGCTCTACACCTGGAGGCAATGTCCAAACTGTAGTGTCTGACGAAAGTGTGCACAGTGCTCCAAGTCGCTGCCGCACAGATGGCTGAAGTGGAGACATTTTTGAGTGCAGTGAAAGAGGTAGCCACCCCCCTCGTAGAATGACCCTTCACCGGTCCCACTAAGGGTTTATTGCACTTCTGATAACAGAACATAATGCACTTACCGAACCATCTGGAAAGCGATTGTTTTGAAACAGGAGCACCGAGCATCCGCTGTGCGTAGGAAACAAAGATCTGGTCCGACCTACGATGGGCTTTGGTTTTGGTCAGATAATATCTGAGACATCTATGCACATCTAGAGTGTGCAACAGGGCCTCCCTCGTTACCGTAATTCAGGTAATACACCGGCAGGTCTATATCCTGGTTGAGTGTGACCGCCGAGACCACTTTGGGAAGGAACTTAGGATTTGTTCTTAAGGACACCCTGTCCTTGTGAAAAAACAAATAAGGACCCTTGCACATGAGTGCATGAAGCTCAGAAACCCTTCTGGCAGAAGTAACAGCAACTAAAAGGAGCGTCTTCCAAGCGAGGAGACGCTGCTCGCAATCCGCAGCTGGTTCAAAAGGAGGTAGAGTGAGCTACTCTAAAACAAAGGGGAGATCCCAAGGCGGAACCGGGTCTCTGATAGGAGGTCTCAGGTGCAGGATGCCATGCAAAAAAGTGCGTGAAGCCTCTAGTTGAGCTAGAGAGCTATGACCTATCGGTGAAAGATACCCCGAAATGGCGCACAGGCGAACCTTAATGGAAGAGTAGGCAAGGCCTGCCTCATACAGGGTTAGAAGGTAGTCTAACACTGACCTCTCTGAACAATCCAATGGGGTCAATCCGCGAGCTTGAGCCCAGATGCAAAATCTGCGCCACTTCATGGCGTAAGTGGTGTTGAGTGGAGGATTTTCTGGCTGCCGCCAGAACGTCCGCAACTTCCCAAGAGACCTCGTATCTATGTCTTTAGGAGCCAGGCATGCAGGTTCAGTGAATGAAGATCTGGATGGACTAAGGAGCCTGCCTCTTGGGACAGAAGTTGAGAGCTGAATGGTAGAAGCACTGGAGGTTCCTAGGTCAGCTGAAGTAATAGAGGGAACCAAATTTGCCTGGGCCAAAAGGGTGCTACCAGAATCAGTGACGCCCGCTCTTGTCGGAGCTTCAGTAAAACCCTCTGGATCAAAGGGAAGGGCGGGAAAGCGTAGAGGAATCTGCCCGTCCAAGAGAGGGACAACGCGTCTCGCCAGAAAACACCATGCCCTGGATCTAGCGAGCAAAAATTGGGCAGTTCTGCATTGGATAGGGACGCAAAAAGGTCTAATTCTGGTATCCCCCATCTGCAAAACAGATCCTCCGTGACTTCCTGAAGCAGTTCCAATTCGTGGACTATGGCCTGTGATCGGCTGAGACTGTCCACGATTGTGTTGTCCTCTCCGGGGACTTGCACTGCAATAATATCTGCACCGTGTTGCAGTACCCAATTCCAAACCCTTCGAGCCTCCCTGCAAAAGGGGTAGGAATGAGTGGCTCCTTGTTTGTTAAAATAGTACATCACCGCAGTATTGTCTGTTTGAATCAGAAGAGTACCTGGTGGAATGTCCGTCTGGAATGCTTGTAGGGCATAGAGGACGGCTCTCATCTCCAAAATATTTATGTGCAGATGGGACTCTAGAGACGACCATGAGCCTCGAGTCCTGACCCTGTTGAGGTACGCTCCCCATCCGGATCCCGAGGCATCCGTGGAGAGTGTCACTAAAGGAGGTGGCGCTATGAAGGGGACTCCTTTCGAGAGATGGTCCGGGACGAGCCACCATTGCCAGTCTCGGATGACAGCATTCGTGATCCAGACTGGATGCTGCATATGAACTTGCTTCTGGTCTCATTGAGCCCACAGCATACACTGGGTAACCCGCATACGGAGTCGGGCTAGGGGAACCGTCGCAATGGCAGCCGCCATATGTCCAAGCAGGCAAAGAACGGTCCTGTCGGGCACCGTTGTCGTAGTCATTGTGTCCCGTATGAGGGATCCGATGTGTTCCACCCTGTCCGAAGGAAGAAATGCTCTCCCTTGAGTGGTGTCCAGAACTGCTTCAATAAATTGAAGAGTCTGAGATTGGACAAGGTGCGACTTCTCCTGGTTGATGATGCCCAACGATTGGAAAAGAGAACGGGTAACCTGAATCGCAGACATCAGGGCCTCCTGAGAGGGTGCCATGAGGAGCCAGTCATCTAAGTACGGAAAAACATAGTGGCCCTGCCTCCTGAGAGTTGCTGCCATGACTGCCATGCACTTCGTAAACACCCGAGGTGCAGAAAACAGTCCGAACGGGAGGGCTTGGAACTGGTAGCGGCGTCCCAGAAACTCGAAGCACAGAAACCTTTGATGCATTTGAGCAATCGGGAGATGTAGGTAAGCGTCCTGCATGTTCAGCGATGCTAGCCATGCGCCATCTTTGAGCATGGGGATGAGACCTGGTAGGGTCACCATTCGGAAGCGTTTGTATAACACAAACGTGTTGAGATCGCTGAGATCTAAGATCGGGCGCAAGTCCCCTGTTTTCTTCGGGACCAGGAAGAAGTGGGAATAATAACCTTTTCCCTTCTGGTCCGGTGGAACGTACTCTATGGCCTCCTTGTACAGGAGGGCTGAGATCTCTTGCTGGATGAGCAGAGCATGCTGACCCGAGTAACGGGAGAGCAGGGGAGGTCTGGACAGTGGGTGGCCGAGGAACTCTATAGAGTGTCCTCACTGTACCAACTGTAACACCCACCATTCGGAGGTGATCCTCTGCCATCCCGGAAGGTAATGAGAGATGCGACCACTGACCTTTATCCTTTGATCCAGAGGAGGGGCGAGGGCCGGGAAGGAGTCATGCTGTGGTGGCATTGGGTCCCGTGGGCTGGGCTGCCTTGGGATGCTTTGAGCCCAGGCCCTAGGGGAATCTGGCTTGACCTTTGCGACCAAAATTGCCCCGAGGTTGATGGCTGGAACGTGGCTGTTGCCATCGTTGCCTGCCGCGAAACCGGTTCTGGTTCCTCCGAAAGGAACCAGATTTGGGCCTGTACATAGCCTATACAGTCCGAACTGCCTTCCTGGTGTCCTGTAGCTTGGTGATGACCTTCTCGGATTCTTCACCGAACAGGACAGCTCCATTATAAGGGACATCCAGGGTACTCTTCTGAACGTCCGGGGTGAAACCAGAGACTTTCAACCAAGAATGTCTCTGAAGACAAACGCCAGTAGCTGCTCCCCTGGTGGCAGAGTCCGTTGAATCGTAAGCGGCTTGGAGAACCTGGGTCCCCACATCCGACCCAGTATGAAGGAGGTTGAGCAGCTCCTTCTTCTTTTCACCATCCGGAAAGTCCTTCAAAAGGTCTTGGCCCTGCTCCCAGAGGGCATTTTGAAATTGCACTATGTGCGTGAGGTAATTCAAAGAACTTATCGAGCATGTAGCGGCCACATACATGCGTCTTCCCATAGAATCTAATTGCTTAGATTCTTGGTCCGGAGGCTGGGTACTCAAGTGTTGCAGTCGTTGAGACCGATCATGAGACACTGTAATGACCAGTGAGTCTGCCAGGGGTTGCTTCGCCAGATACAGGTCCTCCATAGGAGCTCTGTAGAGGCGGTCAGCCTTCTTAGGAACAGCCGATGTTGAGTGCGGATGCTTCCAAGCCACCTTGGTGATGTCCGTGAAGGTATCCACTAGAGGTGGGACCACCACAGGCTTTGGGTCCTTTTGCCGAAGGTAACAGGCAAGGCGTTGTCTCTCGGGATCCAAGTCTTCAGTCTCCCATCCCATATTCTCCTGGATGTGCCTCATGATTTCGGAGAAAGAGGGATCATCCGGTGGTGACCTTGGCTGGTCTCATGGATCTAGTGATGGGGGACTATGGGGGGATGGAGACCTGGAGGTATCGGACCTATCTGGTTTGGAGTCATCCCCCGGTGGGTGTCATCTGTCCCTGGGTCATTTAGGGCTTGGAGACCCAGAGGGAGACCGTGATGGGCATCTTTTTCTCTCTCTAGATCTGCTCCTAGGAGGTGGAGTTAGCTCCTTAGGGGTCAGGGGTCTTGAGCTTTCACCCTCCCGAGATGTAGGTGGTGGAGGTGGAAGAGGCTTACTGGGGACCACATCCTTTCTGATGGTCTCCCACCAGAAGGTGAATAATTCCTTCACCTCCTGAATCTTCATGCCAGACGACGGGCCCGGCGTCGGTGTGAGTGTCGCTGGCGTCGGGTCCTGGGGAACCATCAGATCCGTCAATGGCTCCCCGGGCGAGCCAGCATCCTCTATGCCACCAGTCTGGTCGTCCGGCAGCGTCAGCCTCCTCTCCTGAGGACCCCTGATGTCCAGTGTCACCCGGCGTCTGTACAACAGCTGTCGGGTTGGGAGTCCGTTTTTCGGGTGTCAGGTCAAGCACGTTTTTATTCTGTGATGTCCGCTTAAGAGGCGTCAGATCCTTTGTCTTACTTTCCAGGGCCTTGGGAGACTGGGAGACGGACCTGAGGTCGGTGTCCCGGTGTCGGCCTGAGGCCCCGCTAGATTTTGAGGAAGACTTTCTATGTTTTTCTGAAGAGTCAGGCCTGGAAGAAGAGTCGGGCGCCCGGTGGGTCTTAAGCGGGTGCAAGGAGGCTGAAGGACCCCCTAAAGAACTTACCTTAACTGGGGGAGGTTGGGAGCGGGCCCAGGAAGCAGAACGGTCGGACCGCGTAGAGCTGGAGCTGGCCCTGGATTCAGAAGCCCTGCTGGGGGATCCCGACCTACCCGAGTCCCGGTGCTTCCCGGTCTTATGGGAAGAATCCCCTTTGGAGGAAGGTCTTTTTTCCATTTTGCGAAGTTTCTCTTCAAGAAGAAACCCCTGAAGGGCCTTCTGGCGGCGGATCCTGGTCCTGCTATTAAATTGTTGGCAGAAGGAGCAGGCCTGGGTGTCGTGTTCTGGGCCAAGGCACTTCACACAAACCGAATGATGGTCGGCAAAGGGGATCTGCCTACCGTAGGTGCACTCTGAGGGGTGTCCTTCGAGAGAAGGAGTTGGAGAAGTAGACATGGATTGATTATTTTGTAAAGATTTCACGCATCGTATCGTTGATGCAGGCATCCATGAGGTTGATGCTGGCGAGTCGACGGTAGGAAAAGAACTGGGGATGCTGGGGGACCACCTCCTTTTATGTGATGCCTGACGTCGGGGAGGGGCCGACGTCGGGGGCGGTCCCCCACTGGATACTACTGCTAGCTAGAATTTTTCCGTGGGGTCCTGGCGCCTGCCAGCTTCAGTCCTAATGGTGTAACCTGCTGCAAGAGCTGCTTCTTGAAGTAGGATCCTGAATCTTCCAAGTGGAAAGGAAGATCTGGTGTCATGGGGCGGAGCCGAGGCATATACCACCCGAGTGGGTGGGAGGAGCCAGCTTTTAGACCTTCCGGCAAGATTTAAAGGGAAAGGGACATGCCAACAAGTGTGGATAAGAACATATCCACATCCCTAGAATAATCACTTTAGGTATGACCATCCTGCTGAAAATTTTGGCAAGCTCTGCTGACACTTTTGGGCCTGTGACAGTACTCATAGGAACTGCCTCTGGGGATCGAGTAACAGTCACATACTACCAAAATGAATCGATTAACCTTTTTACTTTTGTCTAAGGGGCCAACCACATCCATTGCAATTCTCTCAAAAGGCACATCTAACAAGGATAGAGGCACCTTGTCTTTTTTAGTCACTGGGGCTATTTTCTGACATTCAGCACAAGAACTACAATAGGTAGCAACATCTTAGTGAATTTCAGGCCAGTAAACTCTGTACAGCAATCTGGCAAGGGTGCGATCCCTCCCTGAGTGACCAGCTATAGGACTATCATGTGCTATCTGTAACAACTCCATTCTATACTTTTGCGGTATAACCAATTGTTTTATCTGTTCCTGTGTCTGAGGTTTAATATAAACTCAGTACAGTAACCCATTACATTTTTTAAACATTGGTTCACCCTGTTTTTGTTTCACTCCCAGCTGCTTAATATAACCTTGGAGAAGCATCATTAGTTTGCTCTGAAACAAAATCACAATCAGTTGTAAGTCTAGTTTCACCATTTTCATATTTTAACCCCTTATGTCCATCAGTCTTTTGTTGCCACTGTTGTTTCACGTGTCTTCTTTCTATCCTGGACTTCCGGATCTTGGAGCAGGGCTCAAACAAGTCCATATCAAAGTCACCGAAAGGAAAAGTGTCTCTACCATCTGAGATTTTCTTTGCCTGTACTTTTGTTACCACTGCTGCTGAAACTGCAGGTTTCAGGTCATCTGAGTAACTCAGCAAATCCTGAACAGTCATTTCCAATAATCACAGGCAGGGGTTTAGTTAATTTTTTCATGGAAGTCTAACATTTCCATGAGCCAAAATCTGGAAGTCATTCCAATTTTTTGAAAGTCAAAGTACTTCCAGGATCCTACCTGTGGAAGTCAATATTTTAGGAAGGACTAGTTTATGGATGTTAATACAATTTACACAACAGGGGTGATTGTATATGCCATTAATTAAATATCAGTAAACTCACCCCAGTTGTATAACTAGCAATGTCGTATCCACAGTGACATAACTTGAAATACCCACAGTCCCCCCTCAAAGTATACTTCCCCTTCCCCTCAGGATTCCCTCTCTCAGTGGTGATATCCTAGAGTCTGTCTACTCCTTTAAATACCTGGGCATCATCTTGGACTTAGCGCTCTCCTTTAACTCACATGTCTCCAACGTTGCTAAATCTCTAAACCAGAAACTTGGACTCCTCTACCATATCCACCCTTTTCTCACCTCTGCCTCCTGCTTTCGGATCGCTTCATCGTCCCTTCTTCCTCTCCTAACCGATGGTGCTCCTTTGCTGCTCTCTTCAAACTCCTCCTCACTCTCTCTCTCTCTCTCTCTCTCTCTCCTATCCCAGGCTTACCATAGGGTCAGTAGGTTTGCCTTTGGGGCTAATGCCCATAATCACCACTGTGTTTGTCCTCTCCTCACTGGGCTGGTTGCCATATGAAGCTAAATTAAGGTATTCCTCCTTAAATCTCATGTTTAAGCTTGTTCACAAATTCACGCCTCCCTGCCTTAGTGAGCTGATACACCTACGATATGCTCCACATGCCCTCCGTTCTGCCTCCCTACCACTTTTAGTCATGCCTAAGTTTTGACTAGCCATCGCCCGTAAGTCATTCTCTTTTGCGGCTGTATCTGATTGGAACTCCCTTCCCACCTCAATCCTGTCCTGTTCCTCCCTCCCTCTCTGTTTCAAACTAATCTGTATGCCTCTCAGCCTCTATATCTTGCTCCTGCTTCCACTGACGAAACTCCCTCCCTGCCCTCTTTCCTTCCCCTTCTCCTGCCTTTTCCCTAACTACAACCTGTTCCCCACCGTCTATCCCTAAATACTTACTCCTTGTTGTTGCCTCATTCCCCCCTCCTCATAATTTGTTCTATGCTACTAGTCCACTGGACCTATATTCTCAATTGTATATGTCAGGTTCACACATTTAAGTACCTGGGTGTCACCATTGATGATACACTATTTTATGTTCAGCATACAGACATGGTGGTCAAAGCTGTTAACTCCAAGCTTGGAGTCTTATATAGACATCGGAAAAACCTCACTCCAAATGCCCTCCATCTTTATGTCACTAGTTCGATCTTATCCATCATTGACAATGGGCTGGTGGCTGATGGATCAGCCACGAATACTGCTCTACAACAGATGGCAACAGCACTAAACAAGACGTGTAGACTTGCCACTGGTGCTGACCGACTCACCCACACCTGCTCTCTGTACTCTCAGGCGACCTGGCTGTCACTGGAGCGTAGAATAAAATTCCAAACCTGCCTACTTGGCAAGAAGGTGCTTCTGGGCTCCGCCCCCCTCTGCATCTCCGACTTCTTTTACCAAGCCGACCCAAAGTACGGAACCAAGAGTAAGGCATTGGGTGTGCTTGCTATCCCTTTCCGCAGAACCGTACATGGGCAGCAGGCCTTCGCGTATAGAGCAACTCTGTGGCTCAGTGAGTGACTGGAAGTCTCACAAGGAACTACAAACTTGCTAGTCTTCAAGTCTGAACTTAAAAAACAACTCCTCTCCAGGAACGCTTGTGACTGTCCTAGTGGCACCTAAGATGGCTCTTGCCCCATGAACACTCCTCAAAGATGTCTCTGTACTTGCCTATATCGTCCACCCCTCAATTTACACTCTAAGCAGCCTATATCGTCCACCCTTCAACCTCACCTCCCCCCTGCACACCCACCACAGTCCCCCACCTCCTTCCTGTCCTCGCAGACCACACATTCATACCATCAGACCCCTCCTCTCCCTCCTCCCCCTTAATTTCTTATAATTACCCATCACTTTTGACCCCTCCTTCTGTTGTCACCTACCATCACGCTTTCTCCAACCTTCCTTACAGTTTCCACTTCCCACCCCCCATGTTTCTGTTCTGACAAGTCTTTCTATCAGACTGCTAACCTTACCCTCATCTCTACCCCTATAGACCACATCTCTACCCCTCCTCCTCCCCTCAACTTCTTGTAATCACCCATCACCATTGGCCCCTACCCCATTCTGTTGCCACCTACCCTCATGCTTTCTCCAACCTTCCTCACTGTTTCACATCCCACACCCCCCACTTTCTTTTTTGACAAAGTTTTCTACCAGACTGCTAACCTTTCCCCTCACCTCTCCCCCCTCTCCTCCTACCTGCCCCAGGCTCTCCCCTGAACCCGTCTACTCTCCTCACTGCCAAGGATCAATGTCTCCTTAACCATCTCCCTATGTTAATTATTGTTGCTGCACCTCAGTGAACTGTTTGTTTATTATCATGTACTGTATATTATGTATTTTCAACTATTTGTTTTTATTCTCTGACGTGGAACCTTTGTAAAACAGCTTCTGCTCAAAGGTTGTTTCCGAATAATTAATAAATGAAAACAAATAAATAAGTGATGACATTACTAAAGTTTGCACTCTATGCTCTGGTATACTTTGTATATATTGTTATGCTCTTTGTCAATTTTTGCCATGTTGTGTTGCTCTTCTGTATTTTGCATGGTTTCTGTTCTTATTGAAATCCCTGGTCAACCATGAAAAAGGGAATGTTTTTGTCTCAATGGACTTATCCAGTCACCAAAACTCAAATAAATAAATAAACAAACTGCACTGTCGATACATCACCACCTAAATAAACCACTCCCGTTACGTCACAGCCCAGCGACCTGAACTACTCCTAAAATACAAAAGTAATACATAAAACACACCTATGCATTCCAACACTTGTAGCACAACCACAGAATACTCGTGCAGCTGAACAGAGGCAGAAAAGCAGCGTGTACAATGGAATCAGCAAAGTACAAGACCAAGAGTGCTGGATACTAACATGGACTAAACACGGAAGATGACACATACTGAACTCAACAGAAGACATGGAAACAAAGACTTTAAAAAGCAAATACACCACAAATAAAAAGTGCGTTTACCACCAAATAATGGATATGAGGACCCTGTTGTATAAACAGCACACATGATGTGCAACTCTGTGGAATATGGTAAATATCTGCATTCGCGGAGTGACTGATAATATCACTTGTGGCTCCGCCACTGTGATATTATCTGGAGGTCACACTGCACTTATGCAAATATTTACTATATTCCACATTCGCCCATCATGTATCCCCATATAACAGTAGCAAAATACAGCATCTTTCAAAATAATCCATCATTTCTGACTTCCAACCCTACAATTCTGGAAGTCATCTAATTTGTTGTTTTACATTTGAAGTCAATTACTTACTTCCCTTTATTTTGGATGTTTTTGCCTTATTTATGGAAGTTAAATACTCCAAAATTGAGTTAACTGACCACCTGATCACAGGTGCAGGTAACTGGTACTACCACCACTTTCATTTGGTGCGACACCCTCTTTAATATTCAGTGTCACTTGTGTGGTGGGATAGTATCGCTGTCACCGTGGATGCAGATGACACCAGTACCTGGTTCTTTTACAGAGTGTTTTCCCAGCACTTCAACATGCACTAGGGTCTGTCTGCTTCCCGAATCAATAAGTCCCTTTACAATCTTATCTCCCACCTTGACATCTATTAAATACTTGCCCCAATTTGCTAAGGACAAATCTGCTGCAGTGGTACTCTCCTTATATTTATGGCAGTTTCTTGCGATATGGCCAGACTTGTTACAGTTATAAAAGTCTTTGGGTGCAGATGTGTTACCCCCACCACAGTTTTTATCTGATTTGGAGTTAGACTGGGAAAAAGTGGATCTTACTGGTCTTTGGTTTTTACTTTGCAGCTGCATGGTCTCTCTGGCCATTTGACAGTCCTCAGCCAAAGAAAAGGCCTTTTCCCTACTTTCTGGTGGGCATTCTTTTACCCAAAGCTGTACGTCTGTACGCAGGATGTTGATGAATTATTCCACTGCAAATGTGTCGATCTGTGAAACTGTTTTGCCCTCTGGTTGGAGTCATTTAATAAGAAGTTCTCTGAGTTGGGTGAAGGCTTCTCGAGGACTGTCAACTGAGTTGTACTTCAAGGACTGGAATCTTTGCCTGAAGGTCTCTCCTGAGATGTCCTATCTTTTCAGGATTTCTCTTTTCAGATGGTCATAGTTTTCTGACTGTGCAGTGTCCATATTGCTGTAGGCAAGTTGGGCTTTACCTGTCAGGTAAGATACTAGTCTGACTGCCCATTGCTGCTTTGGCCACTGGCAGGCTGCAGCAACCCTTTCAAAAGTTGTCGGGTATGCTTCAATATCATCCGAGGGACACAGCTTTGTAAGTTTAAGGTCTTTTAAGTCATTGGTGTTCTGTTGCTCTGCTGGACTTGTGCCAGGTCCTCCAGCTTTGCTAGCTTGCAAGGCATCCAGCCATCGCTGCTCCAGTCGCTGTATCTTTTCTCTGCTGCTTCTGTCGCTGCATCTCTTCTTTTCTCTGCTGCTCCTGACGCTGCATCTCTTCTTTTCTCTACTGCTCCTCTTTTCTCTGCTGGTGCTCCAGTCACTGCATTTTTTTCTTTTCTCTGCTTCTCTGCCTCTCATTACTGTATAGCCCACCATTTAAAGAAGGTAGACAGGCTTTCAAGTTCTGTCACTGCCTGTCAAGGGTGTAGGCAGGCATACTCACTGTTCACATTTGTGTACAGTTTTTTTGAGTACCTTTTCCAAACCATATGCCTTTTTGTTACCATTATCATTCCAGTCTGGAGTATTAGAATATGTGTAGGCCACTGAGTAGTGTCTATATCTGATTAAAGTTATATTGTTTATGACATAGATCTGTATACAGTCTGTTTAGAGATTAGATGAGTCATCTGCCAACGTGATTTTTTTTGAATGGGGGCAGAAGTTGGAGAAGATGTGTACATTTCCAAAGGGGGGGGGCAGCTGAAGAGGATGTATACATTTTTAAATAGGTGGGGGAGGAGGCAGCAGTTGGAGAGTGTGTGTACAAAATGGAAATTTCTGGCTACACCCCTGCTGCCGGTTCATTTGTTTCCATCACTTGTGCTGGCTGTACAGTCTCAGCTTGGACTTCTGTCTCTGATAGTTTGGCCAGCTTCTTTCTGGTAATGACTCAAGGGCTTGCTGCTGCAGAATCTGTACCTTTCTGCTATGCTTCCCTGTTACCAAGTCTAGTACCCATGCATAAAACTCCTGGCTTAGAATATGCATGGCGTAAATACTACTTAGTCTGACACTACCCATCATCAAGGCACAGGTCAGGAAGCATAGGATGACCAGGAGCAGTTGTAAAATTTGCAATGAGTGTTTTATTATTAATAACAGCAAAATAAATAAAAATTTGTTCAGTATAATTATTTACAAAGGCAATAAAAACAGAGAAAACAAGTCCTTCTGAGTATTTCTTCTCAATTTCAAATCTCAGTCTCTCAAGCAAAAATATTGCTGCTCTTTATATAAGAAGCTTTGCCAGGAAACTCATTAAAGGGAAACTGTACAAATCAGGCAGCTCCTACCTGTGTAAGGTGTACCCTCCGGTTTAGCTCCAGCCCACAAAAGCGGCATTTTTCTTGCACCGCTAAGGAGTTTATTTCATTTTGTAGAATCATGAACTGGAAGTATGGCAGATGCTGGGGGCTCCATTAGTGTAATAGTGCGGTGCTGCTCCGCTCACTTCAACTGGCGGCCGGACAGCCGCACTATATAATGGAGCCAGCGTCCATCACACTTCCCGTTAAATGGACTTCTCAAAGTAAATAAACTCTTAAGCGGTACCAATACGTTTTAGCTAAATAAACAGAGGATACACCCTTAGGTAGGAGCTGCCTGTTCTGATTTCTAAGGAAGAACAACTTGTTTTTCAGAAAATGTTCTTGTCAGTTTCCTTCCTTGCAGTTGCAACAAAACACTACATGGTGTCCCAGAACTGCCCTCCTGTTTACAGCTCTGCAAACAGTTTGCCAACCATCATTTCAGGTTAACCCCTTGAGCTCCAAATAGCTTTTCACAATCATTTCAATGATGTAACCATGCACATTTTCAAACCGAGGGACCCCAGTTTCACAAAGATTCACACATATTTTATAACTTCAGATACACAAAGGGGAGAAAAGATATAAACAGCAAGTGAAGGCACAGAGATAGTTGGGGGGGGGGGGAGATAGCGAGACCATTGGAGTGGCCAGAGAGACAAAACAGAAGAGGATAAAACAGATCCTTCCTTTAACTCTTTCTACATAACAAATGGGACAGGGTCTTATTCAGCCCTGCCACAGACAGAAACAGCAGACTGAGTCTGTGTCACCTCTAAAGCTTTCGCCCACAAGGCATTCTGGTATTGGACCATGCGAGTCAGAAAGTTCAGAGAACAGATAGTGCAGGTGGCAGATGCACAGACCTTCTTACTGAAACAGGACTATCTGCCTAGAGTTCTTGTCCAGAGGCTGAGCTATACAGTACCGAGGCCGCTTAGAGCAGTCATGGGCAGTGATAATGACAACAGAATCAGCCTCTGGGTGCTCCCCATAAAAAGGCTCTTCCCTTGGGGCATTATACAGGCAATCTGCCTTCTTGGATGTCGCCAGGTTAGAAGATGGATGCTTCCAGGTAGCCCTACTGACATCCTTGAAGGAATCAATCAGGGGTGGAACAACCAAGAGCAATGACTCCTTTTTATGGAGGAAAACAGCTAGCCGACGTCACTTAGGGTCCACTTCCTCTGTGTCCTAACCCATAAGGGACTGGATGTGCCTCGTCACATTCATAAAAGTAGAGTCATCTGGAGGGGACTGAGGGGTGTCCTTGGGCCCCTCTGGTTGTGACAGCAGGTCAGAGCCCTCAGATTCGTCATAAGAAGAGGAGTAAGAATACCTTTCAGATTCGCCCAAGTCTGGAGATGGAGAGGGAGAGCGATGATGCCTTCGTCAGTGAGTCCTCGGATGACCATCGCCAGATCAGTCAGGCTATGGAGTGGGCTCCTTAGGAGGCGGCACTGGGGCCTTTCTAGGGGAACCTGCTCCTTTGCTAGATTCAGAGGACGGTCCTTGGGAGTCGGAGTTGGGGCACCTTCAGGACCTCCTTATCCTTGAAGTATGCCCACCTGGCCACAAAAAGGGGTTAAGATCTGTGGGCAGATCCTGAGGCATGACCAGGGTAGCCAGTGTCTGCCGGGTAGGCTGAGAGGGCCCAGCGCTGGTTCCTTAGGTTGAGGTAATATTGGTGTCAGTTTCACGGGCTTTGGGTTAACTGGCATCTGTCCCTGGGCAAGGAGCTCTCTGGCATTGGTCTGACAGAAGTAGAAAACCGGTATCAGACCCTTGGGTGTCAGCTGAGTGATGACAGGGCCAGCTGGCGATGGTGGAGGTTAGGGACAACGGCTGAGGCATCGCCAGGTCGATGTCAAAGTGGCTGGCGTCAACTGGACAGGCGTGGGCTGACACCAGTCTGGTGAAGCAGCCAGCGCCGGCCTGCAAGGAGAAGTCCGTCCAGGGGCTAACCCCAGGCGGGCAGAGGCATCACTCTCATGAGGAAGGTGAGCACATGGCCCTAACATCGCTTAGTGGCGTCAGTCCCTGAAGTTGGGACCAACTTAGTAGACACCTTGATCAGGAGAGTGACGGTCAAAGACCCGCCACCCAAGGAGGACTTGCGTGTCAAGCCTCCTGACTGAGGACCCACCCAACCTAAGGGCCTGAGCATCAGGGGCTGAGAGGCTGGGGGTGAAGTCCCAAGTGCCAAAGAACCACTGCCTGAGATAATGATGAGAGTGGGTGGTTTGACCAATGGGAGCCTGGAAGGAGAGAGGCTGCCGCAGTAGAAAGGGCCAACCTCCTGTGGGAGAAGGAACCAGGCTCGGTTCCCTATTTGTGCAGTGACCTGGAGCTGGAAGCTGACCAGGGTTTCTCTCTGTGCTTCTCCCAGTGTTTGTGCTTCCTGCTGGACAACTTCTCCTTGTGAGATGAAGAGAAAGTCGAAGCTCGGAGGCCGGGGAAGAAAAGGTGCCTTTATGGAGCTCCTTCTCCATCGCTGAAAGTCTCTGCTGCAGCAGGAAGGCTTCTAGGGTCTTCTGGAGGCGAAGTCTGGTGCGCTGGTTAAAATCTTAGCAGTGCTGGCAGGCTTCGTGTCATGGTCCGGGCCTAGGCACAGCATACAAGAAGTGTGTCTGCCCCTGTGGGGAAGCTGCTTGCCACATGAACACTTGGTCTGCCACCACTCTGAAGAGGAGGATGGAGAAGAAGATATGCATGAAAAATACTGAAATGAAGAGAATCAGTAAAATAATAATTCCCGGGTAAACTCGACTAAAATGGCGGTTGACTATAGCAGAAGGTGTCCGTGTAGTTCTGACTTGCGGGGGTCAATGGCCAGAAAAGAACTGAGGTTGGGCTAGGGGACCGCCCCTTTTATACCACTGATGGATGTCGGGGTTGGGCCGACATCAGTGGCAGTCCCCCGCTGTATACTGCTAACTAGAAGTTTTCCATGGGGTCCTGGCGCCTGCCGGCTTCAGTCCTTATGGTGTTACCAGCTGCAAGAGCCCCCTCAAAGTGAGATCAAAGGATACAGTATATATAAAGAACAAAATAATAAAACTGGACTTCTCGAGAAAGGAAGAAGAGGTTGGGTGGGAGGGCTTAGGTAGCAGGTTAAACAATGACTAGAGCAAAATGGACAGGAATAGAGGATGCCCACTGAAAGAGAGAAGCCCAAATCAGAAAACTGAAAACCTATCCTGTGGTTCTCTTTCTGTTGTTCTCTCTATTTTTGTTTGTTTGTAGAAAAGGAAATACAAACATAGAAGGCTGACTGTTCTGGCAATGCAGGAAGAAATGCTGCCAAGAGAGAAGGGATAAGACTGCTAGGAGCAGGAAACTGAGCTGAGATTCCAGCAGATTTCTCCTGGTTCTCTTCTACATTTCTTTTCTTTCTTTAAAACAAAAAACAAGAAGAGTATTATCTCCTACAAACAGCAAGCAAGCCTTGCAGATATCCCATCCAAAAAGTGGAAATGAAAACAGGAAGTAAAAGGTTAATTTAAAAAAATATATATATTTTTTTATGAGGCAAAACAAAGGGTCTACATAAGAACGAAGTACTATATATACAAAAATATAATCTAAGCATTTTATTTGAAAAATGTTATGACCTCTTTTAAAAAGGAAAATAGCACAAAAAGGCATCGCCCTTTTAGTGGATTTTCCCCTTTGTCTTTTTTTTTTTGTTTGTTTGTTTGTTTTAAGAAACAACTGAGCCAAGAAGAGGAAAGGCAGAAGAAAAGAGAGACAAGGGCAAGCTACCCAGATACCTGGTCATAGATGGGGATGGTGGGCGAGCTGCCGTAATGAATGGTGAAGATATTCTGAAAGATCAAGAATTACGATGACTTCATAATTTTTATATTTTCCAAGAATCAGTTTTCACCATTTATTACTGGATGGGTCAGAGTATCAAGCTTACCACAAGAAGGGTGGTGCTGCCTCACCCTGAGGGAAATTATTATTCCCTCAGCCTCCTGTGGGGAAAAAAACACAAGAAGGCAGTGGCCCCTTACGGGCCTGGTGAGGGCAGAGACTGGTCAGAGGCAGGTGAAGGCTCCCATGGCCTGGGAGTAGGAAGGTGCTCCCGCCAGCTCGTGCCTGGCCCTGCAAGAGGAGAAGAAGTAGCCCCCCTGGAAGCAATCACCCTATGCCGAGCCGAGGGTGACAACCAGAAGACACGAAACCATGCCTTCCACCTAATGCAGACTGCAGTTCCTACCAAACTGGAGGCTACTTCATTGGCACTGTAGGATGCCCTTGCTTGGTGTCTTGCCAGCTCCATGCCCTGGGAAGAAAGGCATATGGCCTGTCTGGTTGCCTCACTGTGTGGCAAAGATGTGTCAGGAGTTGTCCCAGCATCGCCCACAGGTGCCTGCCATAGCTCACCTGGTGCACTTGATGTGCCCAGATGCACAATATGGTGTATGCCGCTGAGAAGACTCTTCGACCCCAGGCATCAAACTTTGCAGAGTCAGACTCTGGCAGATGGTAACATACTGAGCACCTATGCCCAGAGGGAGTGTACAGGAGCTGGACCCCAGAAGTGGGTTGTGGAATGGCTCCTGGATGCCCCATGGATATGCAATACCTGTACTGGGTGACCCTCAAGGTTGGAGAAGGGGTGTAGGGACAAAGCCAAATGTCTCTAGATACTGCTGCAAATGGTCTAGGCCACAAAGGTATGGCTGTAAAGTCATGAATGTACTCCCTAAGGAAGGACAGTGTGAGGCAAGCAGGATTGCAGCCTGAAAAAATGGTTGATTCACAGCTCCCTCATCATCTCCAACAGGAACTGCTGGTAACAAGGGTACTCGGCACCTGAGGCAACATGAAGGGAAGAGTCCTCTTCCTCAAAGGAGAAAGATGAGGATGATGAGGAGCTAGACTCAGGAGGTTGTGGTGCTGGGTTCTGAGGCTGGAAAATAGCCTGGTCTAGTGTCCTGAGGTAGGTGAGAAAGGCACTCAATGACGTCCTTGAACTGTTCACAGGTCAAGCACCCGGGTAGGACCTGAAATACCAGTAAGAGCTGGAGGTGGAGGTGGGTCATGCCAGACTAGGCCAGGTCCTCTGCCAGGACTACAAAAGCTTACAGGGCACCTCGCCCAAGGTGAGGGCCTGACAAACTTGTCCACCAGAGAACACTCAACCATGGAGGAACGATCTAGGTGGTGCCCTTGCGGGGAGCACCCCCCCCCCCGGGCAGGAACACTGGAGCCATAGAGGTCCCACAGTGCGGCCCCTATCCCCAACTATGACAGGCCCGGATGGTTCCGGTGAGGACAGAGGAGTAGAGTTAGCACTACCACTCCTGCCACTGCTGCCACAAACTCTGGACAAGGAGTGAGGCACCAACAGAGAGGCACCAGCCCCATCTCTGCTCCTTGGGCTAGGGCCTACATGACAGGTTCAACATTGAGAGTCAGAGTTGGAGAGGGAGGTGACATCACAAGCAGAAGCAGAACTTTCCTCGGCACTGTGAACACCACCAGAGCCACACTCAGCACCAAGGGTGGCAACGGAACCCTCTCTGGTGCCGTGTGCAGCACTGACCCTTTTCAGCACCAGGGCCATCCCCGCACTGCCCGATAGAAAGGGAATGGCACCGCAAGGGGCGTCGGACGCGAAGCAGCTGTCGACGATGACACCAAACTCAATGGAGGCCTTAAACTATACCTAGAAAATATCCTTTCCCCATCAGTGCCCAGAAGCCAGTCAGGATCATCCCAGCTCTCATCCCCAGGACACCCGACCACTCAAGGGCATGAGATCCAGAAGATCTCCACCAGGCATCTAACCCAGGGGCTTTCCTCTTCTAGCACTGCAAGCATCATCAGGAGGGACCTGTTGCACAGGTGGCACCATCTCACTCACCAGCACTGGCCTTAATGCCAGGAGCTGAACAGCCGAACCGTGACCCCAAGAAGTCTTACGGTTAGGCCCAGGGCATAGCTCCAACTTTGGCACTGGGGGCATCTGTATCCTCAAAGAGGCCACGGACTGTGAGGGGTGCACACATCCGACCCCTGGAAGAGGTCGGCCATCCCACAGACCCCTCCCTCAGGTTCTCCATCTTGGTGAAACAAGGACTGGAATAGGCCTGGTCTCCCTCAATATGTATAATACTGAGGAGGGGCTCAGGGGAAGAGCCCAGGGACCTTACCTTTGAGTCTCTTGTGAGATATCTGCCTCTGAAAGTAGGGGCAGTGACCCCACTTCATTGCATGAATCTCAAGTGTACAGAAATCCATCAAGAAGTAGGTGTCACAATGGTCCATGTCATGCTGAGCTCCAAGGCAGATCCAACAGCAGTCGTGCTGGTCCTGAACGGACATATTTCTCCCACAAAGGCACTGACACATAGTGAAATTATCCATTGTCTGCTTAGAGTTCTGCTTTTAGGCCCCTGAGAACCGGATATGACTAAGAACTTGGAAAATAATCAAAAATAGCAAAACTAGAGCCCAGCACTGTAAAAAAAAAAAAAAAAAAAAATAGATAGGACAGAAAATGGTGCCATAAAATGCAAAGGAAGAAATATAGCATTGAGATGGTGGTGGCAAACTGATGGTGTAGTAACAAAATGATGACGCTGCTCCACGGAGTGGAACCCAATGGGAAGAACAGAACTAAGCTGGCAGGGGTCGGCATCCATTACTGGCAAGCCCACAAGGGTCACACATATGTGGCACCGTCCCCCGATGTTTCCATCCCCAGCTCTAAACCTTTTAAAGCTATACACTCCCATGGGGTCTCAGCAGATCCATGAAGTAATGAATGGTGAACATTAATTCTTGAAGATCTTTTTTTTAGCTCAACTAAAAAACTAAGGGGATTTGAAACCAGAAACTTGCAGGTCTAATAGAGTTTCACCCAAGGAATGTGCTTTTGTGTTTTAATCTCTCAAACATAAGTAGTTTTTAAAATATTTAAGAAAAAAAATTCCATTTGTGACCATGTGCAGTTTAAAAATCACTGTTCTAAAGATAACAGAATTTTTATGACTACATGAAGACATGTGGTTGTATTATGGAAATGTGCTAATTTATCAGCTGGCAGGGCCAGCTCCCTGTCTGTGTATGCCGTTCTACTGTTTTTGTTTGGAAGAGATGGGGCTACATGTCACTGCGTAGCCTCACACCTGCTGAGCATGTTGTACGTGGGTGTTTTTTTCTCCCCTTGGAGTGTCCGCCATTATCAACTTTATTTGAACTGGGCACGGGGATGCCCACTCCTTGGTGCCACGTTACTTGTTAATAATGCATTTCAACCCCGGGGTGCTTACACCCAGTGCTGATTCATTCCCCTCCCCTCCATAATGCCCATAATTGATGCGTGTGACACTGGAGGGCCCTATCCCCAGCATCGGGCAGACAACCTCCTGCCCCTGAAACCAGCAGTCTGGGATAGATATTCGCTCTGTGCCCCAAAGTGTCATACCGGCTAACGGGCGCCCAATCACCAGTGTCAGAGGCAACTTCCCTTCCCCAACTTTATGTCCCCACCAACACTCAATTTACAGTTGCCAACATCGGGGTGCCCAATCCCCAGTGTCGAAGTAGACAACCTTCCTCCCTGACAAAGTAGTCTTCGACACCAGGGTTGAGACACACTTGATGGCACTGGGGATGGAAGTTATGCTTTTTCTAGGCACACTCATAACTTTGGTAATTTTCAATATTTAAACCCAAAATTGTCAGCGTAGCCATTTTTCACACCACTTCATGAAAGTGACAACTGTTGCTCTTCAGATTCTGGCCAACATGTGATTTTGCACTTCTGAAGCAAAATTACGTTTTGTCCATTATGTTTTTACATGACATCTGTTATATTCAGAAGAAGGCGTCATAAAAAGATTCTGTTTAAAGTTTTGGGTCAAAATGTTGCAAAAATATTATGAAGTAACATGGTTGGCAGGGACATCCATTGGCCCAGTGGGGACCACACTGCCTTCTCATGCCAGTGACCTGAGTTTGGGTGTGAGCTCAGTGAACCACCTTAATGGGCAAAGCAGGGCTCCAGATACAATTTTTTGGGATAAGTACTGTACTGCTCATTTTGAAAGTGAAATGAGTAAAACCAAATTCAGATGTGTACAAATGCCTGGGCAGAGTGGAGTGAGGAATACATTTTTAAAAACAATACAGTTTTTACCTAGATAAGAATTGATCAAGTGGCAGCAATGCTCCAGATAATGTTGGCAGGTAGGAAAAAATGACTCACCATAGTAATACTGTTTCTTCCAAGGTGTCCTTTAGTATGACTGATAAGTGCAGTATGTCAGCTGGGTTCAGCTGCACGGAGGTGGAATCAATATAAATGAGTAGTGAGCATTGGCCAATCAGAAGAGAGACAGGGAGTGGGCTGCCTACAGTCAGCCGGAAGGGTTTCAGAACTGTTTCGACGCTGAAAAAAGGGCAAAACTAAGCCCTAGGAAAAGGGACTATTCCACCAGGAATGAAAAAAGTCACTGAAAAATATATTAAACTACCCTAACACATGCAAACCACTACTGTGAATGAAACAAAGTGCATAAAGTTTATATATAGTGTGTGTGTGTATACACACACACACACACACATATATCAATATTTATATATATATATATAAATAATTAGAGGCAAAAACTCTGTTTAATGCATCAGTTAGGGTTGTTCCACAGCAAAAAAAGCTAGGAAATTCAGGGTTATGGTTGAAAGCCTCCTTGGACCCCCAGCCCACCCCATCCGGCATCGGGTGTGCTAGTCGTCGGTCCTAACTCTCACCCCATCACATGTGTAAAGAAGCTGAGGTATAGGAGAATGGGGCGAGAGTTAGGACAGACGACCCCAATGCACACCCCGATGCCGGTTGGGGGTGGGCTGGGGGGTCCAAGGGGGGTTTTCAACCCTAGCCCCGAATTTCCTAGCATTTTTTTGCTGAGGAACAACCCTAACTGATACATTAAACTGAGTTTTTTGCCTCTAATTTCCCTTCTTTTTGAGAATGAGGATGATAAATAATGAAAGGAATGCAGTGGCGGCAGCGCGCCATGTGATGTCTTCTTACACAGTAACAGGAAGTGCAAAGCAAAAACAAGCGGCAACAGTAATGCACATGGCAAAGCAAACGTAAATGGCAAAGCACACGTTAATAGAAACACAAGCGTAAAGTGACGCTGAACCAAACAGTTACGTAAACGGAGACATCAGACAGAAGTGCATCCAGAATGCAACTGGTAACACATACATTCACGGTACCACAATTGTAGACGCAAATGGTAACAGTAACACCAACACCACCACCACCCAAGTAAACAGAAACGCAAGCACATACGAAAACGCAAACCATAATGCACACACTCACGGAACCACAGTTGTAAATGCAAATGGTTATGGTAACAGCAACAATAAAGCCAATAAAAACAAACGCAAGTGCATACGAAAACGCAAACTGTTACACATAAGGTCATGGTACCGCAATAATAAACGTAAATGGTAACAGTAACAACAACAGTAAAGACAATAGAAACAGAAATGCAAGTGCATATGAAAACGCAAACTATTACACATAAGGTCATGGTACCGCAATAATAAACGTAAATGGTAACAGTAACAACAACAGTAAAGACAATAGAAACAGAAATGCAAGTGCATATGAAAACGCAAACCGTTACGCACATGGAAGCGTAGACAGGAACGGTGATTCGAATGGTTAACAGAAGCGCAACTGGAAACGCTAGCTGTCACAGTAACAAAAGGGCACACCCTTCTTTTCCCCAAAAACTGCACTGAAAAAACTAATTGAAAATAAATAATGTATGCATTATAATCAACTTCAGAGCAGAAAAGTACGACTTGGAATACTAAATTGCTTATATCTCAGGAACCGTATGACGTAGGAAAAAAATTAAAATTTTGTATGAATTATTACTTTCCTGGCTAGCTTTTTGCTTAGCCCCCCTGTTGGGGTAGGGCCAAGCATTTTTTTGACAAAAAGTCCATATCTCGCACCGTTTCTGAGATACGAGCCCTGAAAGACGCGACGGACACCATAATGTAATCCTATGGGACAAATCGTCAACTTCAGAGTGCTGTAACTTTGCCACCCTGTAATATTTTTTCTCCAAACGACCAAAAGGCACATTTGTAGGATGCTGGCTTTCTTCCCTTCAAATTTCAGCCCAAAAAACCAAACTGTTATTTTCCAGCAGAGCGGCAAAGAATTCCTGTAATATGGCGGACGCCGTAATGTTATCCTATGTGAAAAAGTGCCAACTTCATAGTGCCGTAACTTTGCCACCCTGTAATATTTTTTGACCAATCCACTTAAAGGCACATCTGTGGGATGTTGCCTTTTTTCCCTCCAAATTTCAAGTAAAAAGACCAAACCATTTCGGAGATATTCAATGTCAAAGATTGGCAAAATTTCCCTATCTATTCCATTATAAGAAATCTGGCCATCTTGTTCCTATTTTACGATCAAGGAATCTCACGATCAAAGAATTTGCAGGCTCACGAACAAAGAATAAAAAATTTAATTCAAAAAAATAGAAGCAATTGCAGTAAACCACTACCATGGTTCAACAGAACGAAGCCCACTGAGCAAAAGTCACAAATTACTGGCAGACTGCCCTAGACAAAAAAGAATAATACCTGTGCTGTGTTTCTGGATCTAAGCAAAGCCTTTGACACTGTGGATCATGATCTTCTAATCTCCTCTCTGAACTCCATAGGCCTTGACTCACCTTCTTAAATGGTTCAGATGCTATCTCCGGAAGATTACAACTGGTAAAAATGAAGGTGATCTATCTACCTCTAAACCACTCCTAAGAGGTGTACTGCAAGGCTCCATCCTGGGTCCCATCCTTTTGCCATTTACATCAACAATATTGATTCCAATCTCACTTTCTAATATCCACCTTTTGCAGATGACACTGTACTATATGTGAGCAATCCTCACCATCAAAAGCCTGTGACCTCCTACAGTCTGAATTCTCCTCCTTCAGCACAACCTATTAGAAAAGAAATTATTACTAAATGCCAAGAAAACCAAAGCAGCTATGTTCTTTGCCACCAAGAACTGTTCTTCCACTATCCCATCATTCACCCTCCCACAACTCTCTACCATCCTTGGTGAAAATCTGGAATATGTTGACAAATTCAAATACCTAGGAGTATGGATAGACAATAAACTAGACTATACTACCCACGTTGAAGAGCTCCTGAAAAGCTAAGACAAAGACTTGGTCTATTCTATAGGATCAAACACTACCTGACCAAAGATTCCAAACAAAGATTAATCCTAGCATCATTCCTGTCCCTCATTGATTATGCTGACTTCCTCTATGGTCATTGCTCCCTCCCATCTAAACAAATTAGACACCCTGTATCATAGAGCTATTAGATTCATTACTGACCTTCCCTCTAGCACCCATCATTGCTCTCTCTACAATGCAGTCAGTTGGACATCCCTGCAACATAGAAGAAAAAAATGCTGCTATCTGGATCTATAAAGCTCTGACAAACAAACTCCTTCCTACATCTCAGACTGCTTCCACGGATCCATCCAGGCCCTACACCTTGAGGATCAACAAACTGATCCTGCTGAAGATTCCTATCACCTGCACCCGGTATGGAAGAGCTGCAATCAGTTATTCCCTGGCACTTATCTGGAATTCTATCCAAAAGTCATTGAAAATGGATACACTGATTCCTCTTACATCCTTCAAAAAGCTGTATACCAGCCTAATCCCAGATTCGTGCAATTGCTTCCACAAGGCCTAGTCCTCCCACACCCCCACCCTCCCACACCCCCTCTCTCCTCCACCCCCCCTCTTTTAAAGCTCCTCCCTATTCTTCTATCATTCCTCTGGTCCTTTCCCCATCAAACCTCATACATATATGCCCACCCATGTACCATTATCCAAGCCTTATCCTACTAAACTGTTTGTTTCTCTCCTTTATTAGGTTTTAGGTTTACTGTCCTTTGCCTTGTATATATGTAAATATTTGTACAGCTATCTCACTCATAAATGGTTGTATTTGTGCTTATTCAATATCATGTTTTTGTATACAATCTGTAACCTTTTTGTTATGACCACTCAGGTCCATCATGTAAATGAGCTATGCTCAATGATGTTCGCCTGAATAAATAAAGATTTTGATTGATTGATTGATTAAAACCCATCCTCATTTGACTTCCTAGGACACCTCTGGGCTAAGAAAATTTAATTAAATTGGGCCATCTTGTCCCTCGCTCGCTATGCAAGATCGCGGTCAAAGAATCTCATGACCAAAGAATTTGCAAGCTCACGAACAAAGAATAAAAAATGTAATAAATCAAAAAATTGGAGGAATTGCAGTAAATCGCCACCATGGTTTAACAGAACAAAGCCCCTGAGTAAAACCCACCCTCATTTGACTTCCTATGGCACCCATGGGCTGAGAAAAATTATTTTTAAATTCGGCCATCTCGTCCCTCGCTCACGATGCAAGATCGCGATCAAAGAATCTCACGATCAAAGAATTTGCAGCCTCACAATCAAAGAATTTGCAGGCTCACGATCAAAGAATAAAAAAGGGTGAAACGCGATTTATTCATTGATTTGAACCAAACCAATGGCATGGTTCGACAGAACGTACCCTCCTGAGCAAAACAAGCCCTCATTTGTGTCCCTAGCCCACCCCTGAGCCGAGATATTAGTGTTTTAGGTCACGATGCAAGATCGCGATCAAAGAATCTCACGATCAAAGAATTTGCAGGCTCGTGATCAAAGATGGTTAGCGAGCCACGAAGGCACGAATTAAGATTTTAAAAGCTTATAACTATTTTTTGACTGATTTGGATGGAACCAAAGCCATGGCTTGATAGATCAGTGTCCCCCGAGTAAAACCCATGAAGTTTTACTTCAGAAGTGACCCCTAAGCCGAGATATTTGTGTTTGTGTGATTGGAAAACTGAAAACAAGATGCGGACCTCGCGGTCAAAGAATTTTGAAAATTCCTCGGGAACAAAGATTCTTGAACCGCGAGGCTGCAAATTCTTTGATCGCCAGGCGAGACCAGATGGCCAGAACCCCCATTCTTTGATCGCAAGATATACATATAAATTTTCCCATTGACTTATAATGGGAACTTAAAAGTGCCATAACTTTTGAATGCCTTAATATTTGTTCACGAACAAAAAGCGGCATGTTCAGCCACCAAAGCTCTTTCAACCAAGCCATCTTGCAGAGCGGCACACCACATGACGGCCGTGCAGGACCAAATTAAGAATGCCAAAAGGTACCTTCAAAAATGGATAATTTTGCATTTTTCAGCTGTTTCGTACACGAAGACCAGCACTCAGACATATACGCAATTTGGCAAATCAAGAGATCTAGTGCACCCCAACACGTGTACCAAATTTCAGGCAAATCCATTGGATGGGTCCAAAGTTATTAATGTCCAAACTTTTGACTTTAGTATGTAAGTGGCCACTCAATCCTAACTACGGTGGCGCAACCGCGCCACTATAAGGTGGCTACAGAAATAAAAGCACAGACATCCCCAGATAGGAGGCAATATAGTGCAGTGATTAAGGGCACTGAGCTGCAAACCTGGAGACCTGGGTTTGAATCCCAACACCCCCACTTGCATACCATGTGACCCTGAGTAAGTCACTTAACTTCCTTGTACTCCCAGATCACACTTTGAAATAAGCTCTGGCTTAGTGTGCCTTTCCTGGTTAAACAATTTCCCTTTTCCTCCCCAGTTAGGTTATGCAGGGAAGGATGGGTGGGAGGTCAATCATACTAAAGGACACCTTGGAAGAAACAATATTACTATGGTGAATAATTTTTTCTTCTCACTCCAGGAGTCCTTTAGTATGACTGACAAGTGCAGACTACAAAGCAGTACAGCTGGGAGGTGGGTACAGAACCTACTTTGGAAAGAGGCACTGCAGCACTGCTGTGCCAAACTTGGCATCCAATCTGGACTGCACATCCAGGCAGTAATGCCTTGTGAACGTGTGTACAGTCTTCCATGTGGCTGCTTTGCAGATGACAAGCAGGGGGATATCCCTTGTAGCTGCCACTGTGGCAGTAGTGCCCCTAGTACAATGGGCCCTGAGGGGGCTGTTCACCAGCTTTGCTGTAACAGAATTGAATACAAGAGACAATCCAGCGAGAAATGGTTCTTTTCGTAGCTGGCTTTCCTCTGCCCACCTCACCATAGGTGAGAAAAAGCTGAGTATGAGCTTCTCTGAACTGCTCGGTGTGTTCCAAGTAGTGGGTCAGAGCCCTTTTCACATCCAAGGTATGCAGCTTGTGCTCCCCAGGACTGGAATTTTCCAGTAAAAGACAGGAGAGTGACAAGACTGGTTGAGATGGAACTCAGAAACCACTTTGGGCAAAAATGTTCTGTTTGTCCTAAGTACCACTTTGTCATTGTGGATAGTGATGTAGTTGGGTTTGATGCACAGAGCTTTCAGCTCTGAAATCCTTCTAGCAGAAGTGATGGTAATCAGAAAAAATGTCTTCCAGGTGATGAACTTTAGGTGAGCAGAAGCCATGGGCTCGAAGGGTGGATCCATGAGCTTGGCTATACAGATGTTCAAGTCCAGTGGAGGTTGCAGGTGCAAAAGGTCTTTGAAAAACCTTTTGAAAATGGGCTAAGGAATGACGGATCTCTCTTTCGCAGTGGAAAGATAAGCAGAGATGGCTGCTACATGTATTTTCAAGGAAGAGGCTTTAAAGTCTGCTTTCTGAAGGTGGACCAAATAGTCCAAAAGGGAAGGAGGATTGACCTGCAGAGGGGCTATCCTTTTATCCTTGCACCATAGGGCAAACCTCTTCCACTTGGAAGCATAAGTCTTAGTGCCAGTTTTTTTTTTTAAGACATTTGAAGGATTATCAGAACTCGATCCGAGTACTGGGATTCGGGAAACTGCAAGTATCAGGCTTTGAGGTGAAGAGACTGGATGTTGGGGTATGCTATCCCTGTTTTGTGAAGAGTCAGGAGACTGTGGGTTGCTGGCAGTCTGATGGGCTTCCTGACTGACAGGGTGAGGAGCAGGGAGTACAAAGGCTGCCTCGTCCAATCTGAGGCCACCAGAATCATGATGGCTGACTGATCTCTGAGTTTGAGGAGTACCCTGTAAATCAGAGGGAGGGAAGGAAGGAAGGAAAGGTGTACAGAAACCTCCCTATTCAGTCTAGTGTTAAAGCATCTACTGGAATGGTCCCCAGTGCTGGAGACCTGCAGCATAACTGTGGAAGCTGATGGTTGAGGTAGGATGCAAAGAGAGCCACCTCTGGGACACCCCACCTTCTGAAGACTGTGGCAAGGACCTGCTTGTTCTGAGTCCACTCGTGGTGGCCCTGACTGATGCGATTGCCGGGAAGATGAATGGCCGATAGGGCCATGTCCAGGGAGTAGGCCAAGGACCAAATTCTCATTGCCTCTGTGCAGAGTTTGGTGGACTTTATGCCCCCCATTTGTTGATACAGAACATGGCAGTGGTGTTGTCTGTTCTTATCTAGACTGCATGACCCCTGAGCTCTATGGCCAACTTGGCAGTCTCAGTAATCTCTTGAACCATAGTGTAGCCACCATGTTGCACTATAGCTGGAAAAGACTTTAAAAGGGCTCTTTGATATCTGGCTGCATATGCCATGGGAGAGGAGAGGCGTGGCAGCAAAGAGGCAGTAGTGTAGGATTTTCTGCCCATAGAATGCAGCATTCTAGACTCCTTTTCAGGGGGCTGAGAAAAAAGGGTCACATTCACCTTGCCACAAGCTGCTGCCTGGACCACTCCTTTGTGGTCTGGATGCACATACCAAACAAAAAGTTACTCACCTGTAACAGTAGTTCTAGGAGTGGTATATGTTGTTCATCCACACTCTTTGGCATGTCCCTTTCCATTTTAAATCTTGCCCGAAGTCTTCAAGTTGGTTCCTCTCACCCACCCGGGTGGTGTAATCCTCAGCTCCGCCCGATGACACAAGATCTTAGCCCGCGGGAAGCCAGGTGCTGTGCGTCCACAGCCGGGGAGGTCGGGTGGGACCGTGTGGATGAACAACATATACCACTCTTAGAACTACTGTTACAGGTGAGTAACCTGTTTTTCTAGGATTGTGGATATGTTGCTCATTCATACTCTTTGGCAGACTCCTAGCAGTTCTCCGGCACACACACCCTACTTGGGAAACAGATTTGAGAACTGAGGTCCCAAAACCAGCATTCCGGCATGACTCAAGGTCGATGTGGTAGTGGGTGATGAAGGTGTTTGCTGACTTCCAGGTAGCAGCCCGCAGATCTCCTGGATAGGGATGTCCTGGAAGCAGCCACTGATGCAGCGGTATGCCAGGTAGAATGAGCTTTTATTCCAACTCATAGCATAGACTAATGCATGATGTGATCCATCTTGCAATCATATACTTTACTGCAGGTCTGGAAGAAGGAGCTTCGGTGTAGGTGACAAACAGCTGCAAACCTCACCGTGAATTTCCGCTGTCCTCTCCTTATAATAGGTGACAGCACGTCTCGGGTCCAAAGTATGGAGCCTGTACTCAGCCTCAGAGGTGTAGCTGGGGTAGTAAACCGGCAGAGTCAACACCTGATTAAGGTGAAACTCTGACACCATCTTCGGAAGGAATTTCGGTTGGGGGCATAGGACAACCTTGTCCCTGTGGAAGACCAGATAGGGGAGTCCACCGAAAGTGCCTGGAGCTCTCCTGTCATTCTGGCAGATGTGATAGCCACCAGGAAGGCAGTCTTCCATGACAAGTGTGACAAGGCACACTAGGGCATCGGTTCGAATGGCTTGCCCATGAGCGTTGCCAGTACCAGCAGAAGATCCCACAGAGGTGGAGGTTCACGCACTGGAGGGGATATGTGATCCAGGCCTTTGAAAAAGCACCCGACCACTGTCTCCTGTGTCAACATCGGCTGACCGGCCCACGTCTGGTAAGCAGAGATGGCTTCCAGGTGTACCCTAAGGGTCGATGACTGCAGGCCTCCTTTGGAGACAGACCAAAGGTAGTCGAGGATGTTAGCCACTGGACAGGACAAGGGTTCCAGGCCCTTGCCCTGACACCAAATGGAAAATCTTCTCCATTTGAAGGTGTAACATTTCCTGGTCGATTCCCTTCTGGATTCCTCCACCACAGTGTAGACACTGTCGGAAAGATCCAAAGCCTGGAACTCTAGCCGCTCAGGTACCAGACTGTGAGGTGCAGGGATTGAAGGTCCGAATGGAATACCTTCCCCTGATTGAGAGATATCAGGTCTGGGTGTGCTGGGAGCCGCTCTGGGGTCCTGCAGCTGAGGCTGAGGAGATCTGGATACCAGAAGTGGCGCAGCCAGTCTGGGGCTAACCTTGAGGAGCACCTTGTGGATCAAGGGAAAAGGAGGGAAGGTGTAGAGGAGGCCTGGGGTCCACAGCCTCGAGAAGGCATCCCCCTGCAGCGAGCCCTGCTGAGGAACAGAACAGCCTCAGCATGGTGTTGTCCCTGGAGGCAAACGGGTCCACCAGTGGTTTGCCCCAGTGGGAGAACAGGCTGTAAGCTACCTCTGGATGGAGAGATCACTCGTGGGATGTCTCGCCTAGGTGGCCGAGGGCATCCGCCAGATGGACTGAGGCTCCTGCCACATGGATGGCTAGGAGATCTGCTTTCAGACGGCTCACAAGGGTCCAGATGTGGAGCACCTCCCTGCACAGCAGACGGGAGTGTGTGCCGCGCTGTTTTTTGAGGCAAAACATGGTCATGGTATTGTCCATCTGGACTTGAAACACTTGACCCTGGAGCCGAGGAGCAAAAGCTGACAGTGCCAGTCTGACTGCTCTGAGCTCCAACAGGTTGATGTGGCATCAGGACTCCCCATGGGTCCAGAGCCCGTGGGCCCTTTTGTCCCCCATGTGGGCTCCCCAGCCCATGAGATGAGAGAGACATCAGTCGTAAGGACGACCGTCGGCTTGGGGCGGACAAATGGGATCCCTTCCTGCAACGGTCTGGGGCGGTCCACCAGTGAGAGCGCCCCAAATTTCTGAGTTACAGATCAGCTGGTTGAATGACTGCTATGTTAAGTCCACTGGGCGGCCACAGCCCTCATTGAGGCCATGTGCAACCAGGCCCAACGGACCACTGAGATGCATGCTGTCATGTAACCCAGAAGGCACAGAAAGTCCCAGGCAGGCGCATGCCCAACTAGAAATGATTGGGCAAGGGAGGAGAGAACCTCTGTCCTGTCTGCAGGAACCAAGCTCTGGCTTGACAAGAGTCGAGCTCTGCCCCGATGAAGCCCATCACCTGAGAAGGCACGAGTTCTGACTTGGCCTCATTGATCAGGAGGCCGAGTTGGGAGCAGGTCTGGAGGGTCAGGTCCCTGGACCTCTCCACCTCCTGTTGGGTGGAACCTGCTAGGAGCCAATCGTTGAGGTAAGGATAAATCCTGACACCCCGACGAATGAGATGGGTCTCTACCACCGTAATGCATTTGGTGAAGGCCCATGGGGCCGATGACAGGCCGAACGGCATGGCTCGGAACTCGTACAGGGTCCCTTTGACCCTGAAGTAGAGGAACCATGATGGGACGGACGGATTGGGACGTGACAGAATGCGCCCTGCAGATCCAGTGAACAGAACCACATGTATCGCTCCAAGGATGGTATGATCTGGGACAGAGTGACCATCCGAAAGGTGTGTGACCCAAGATATTGATCCAGGTAGTGCAGATCTAGAATGGGGCACCAGCCCCCATCCGCTTGGGCACCAGGAAGTACCAGGAGACAAAGCCTGGGTCTGCTGGAGGATCCATCACTGGAGCTACAGCCTCCTTGAGGAGGAGTTAAGCGATGTCCACTCAAGAGTCGACTGAGTCTGAGCGGATACTCTTTCCTCCCGAGTGGCAGGCTCGACTTGGAGGGTACTGCTTGAATTCCAGAGGCAGTCCCTGACCGACCACTTCGAGAACCCACCTGTCTGAAGTGACAGCAGACCAGGTGGAAAGGAAGAGGTTGAGCCAGCCCCCACGGGAGGACCTAGAGCTGGTGGGACGGGAGAGGGGTTGGCAGCCCCGGCCCAGTCACTGAGCAGGCTTGGAGGAGAAGGATCCAGGACTGGAACCACGGCCTCCTTTATGGGCCTGGGAGGGCTCGGGCTTGGGCCGGGGGCACCAAGCTTGAGCCTGCTGCTGTTGCTGATGCTGCTGTCCTCCTTGAAAAGAGGACTGCTGAGCCGCAGGGGAAGAATGCCGAGATAGCTTCTTTTTATTCTGCTAGTTCTTGCCCGAAGAGCCCTTGGTAGAAGTAGCGTCCAAGGTGGAATTGGACTGCTCAGTGCACTAAAGGTGACCAGCCACTCCTGGGCCGAACAGGTCGGTCCTTAGGAAAGGCACGTCAGCTAGTTTGTGCTGAATATCAGCCGGGAAGGAGGAGAGCCTCAGCCAAGCCCTGCGACAAGAGTCAACTACGGCTGCCATCGAACGGTCACAAGAATCCCTAATGTCCAGGGCTATCTGAAGCCGCTGTTTGGCAACAGCTCAGCCCTGGTCCCAGACCTGCTTGACTGTGGTCTGCATGTCCACAGGGAGATGTGGGAGGACTTCATCCAGAGACCCTAGGAGAGCATGGGAGAAGTGTGCCATGACGATGGCCGAACTTCCCTGATGAAGGCCCAAGGAAGAAGCCGCATAGACCTTCCTGGCTGAATGGTCCAACAGCCTGGACTCTTTCTCAGGTCGTCGGTCAGTATCAACAGAACTGCCAGTACACCTGAACAGAGAGGCGGTCACCAGGCTCTCAGCCGAAGGGTGCTCTGGGAACCCTGCAAGGGACCCCATGAGCACTGCATGCTTGCGGGCCGTGCAGGCAGACAGAGCTGGACAAAAGGCAGGGCACTGCCAGAGTTCTAAGGCCAGGCCGACAATGGCCTCGGCCACAGGAAAAGCTTCCGTCAGGGTATTCCCTCTCTTGAGGATGTCAATGAGAGGGTACTCCACCTTTTTCTGGATTGGCTTCAGAGGCATCCCTGTGGACTCAGAGATGAGGCAGAGAATGCCCTGAAAAGACAAGGGACCTTCCTCCCCCTCTACCCCACTGGCTGATTCATCATCCCCAGCATAAAAATACAGGCCGGTGACATCCAAATCTGAGGAATCCGGGTATAATAGTCGACCGCCAGGGGCGGTCCGGGGTGACAGTGACTGACAGATGCCAGGGAAACCCAGTGTCTGGCCTATCTTCTTTGGAAGGAGCCCCTCCCACAGGCTGCTTGGGCAGTGGTTCCACTATAATTGGTGGAGAGACCGTTTTAGGCCGAACCGGAAGTTTTGCCGGCTCCGTGGGCAGGGGAACTGACTTGATCGGCTCCGAAGGAGTCGGCTTCGGCCTAGGAAGTGAAAGCCGAGTAATGGCCGGGGTGGAAGCCGGAGTCTGTTTGTGCCCGGTCAAAATCAGCTGCTGCCACATGAGGTGCTCGTAGCGCTGGATTTTCCGCCGGAGCCTCTCCTCGTCCGAGGAGGATGAAGATGACCGATGGCTTCGCCTCTTTTTAGAGCATTTATGGCTCTTCCTCAGCCTTTCGGTTGAGGGGGTCCGAGACCTCGACTGAGATCGGACAGGCCAATCCGGTGATTTCCCGTGGTCGGGGACCACTTCCTCTATAGAAGTCCCAGCAGGCTGGGTCTCCTCATCAGGGAAAGTAAGAACTGGAGTTCAATTGAGAGAATCAACGAGGGACGGTGATAAAGGAGCGATCGGGTCAATGAGCGATTTCTACATACATCAATCGACAGTTCGGTCGATGGACAATACGGCAAAGCCGAGAAGCCCACCGGCCGACGGCAACTCGACAGCCGGTGACCACATGTTCCCGGGACTCGAGATCTCTCCCATTCCCAAGAGAATCTCCGTTGGGACGAATGTCGATCTGGGTCCTTCTCCCACTTATGGGATCGAGAGGAGTGCGTGCCTGCAGGACTCTCTCCCTTGGTCGGGAGAGACTGGCACAACTCTTGGAAGGAACCTGAGAAGGTGGAGCCCAGGTTGAGCTGAACGAAGAAGCTCCAAGTAGTTTCCGTAGCCCGAGCCGCTTCCTCTTCGAATGCTTGCATGCATTCACAAAAGTATTCACAAAAGAGGAGGGGGAAGTGCCTAATCCAATTAACAGAAGCACTCTTGATAGGGGGGTCGATCCCAGTCCTTTCACAGAAGAAAGGGTTCTGCAAGAACTCCTAAAACTGAAGGTGGACAAAGCAATGGGTCCTGATGGAATTCACCCAGAATTCTAAAAGAATTAAGGAAAGAACTAGTGAAACCACTGGCTACTCTTTTAATAAATCATGGGAGGATGGTGGTACCCGAGGACTGGAGGAAGGTGGATGTGATTCCCCTTCACAAAGTTGGACCAAGACAGAGGCAGAAAACTACAGACCTGTCAGTCTGACCTCTGTGGTAGGGAAAGTGATGGAGTCACCTCTGAAGGAAAGAATTGTTGAGTACCTAGAGGTCAGTGGAGCACAGGATCCAAGGCAGCATGGGTTCACACGGGAAGATCATGTCAGACTAATCTAATAGATTTCTTTGACTGGGTGACCAAAGTAGTAGACAGGGAGGGCTGTGGACATGGCCTACCTAGACTTTAGCAAGGCATTTGACACAGTCCCACACAAAAGATTATTAGTCAAATTAACCAGCCTGGGAGTGGGTCCCAGGGTGGTAGCCTGGTAAAACATTGGCTGGACAACAGGACACAGAAGGTAATTGTAAATGGAGTCCACTTGAAGAAAGGGCGGTTACTAGTGGGGTACCGTAGGGTTCAGATTGGGTCCAGTCCTTTTAATGTCTTCATCAGTGACATTGCAGAGGGACTGGAAGGAGAAGTATGCCTTTTTGCAGATGACACAAAGATCTGCAACAGGGTTGATACACAAGGAGGTGTGGAAAGGATGAAAAGGGACTTGGCAAGGTTGGAGGAATGGTCAGACGTATGGCAGCTAGGATTCAATGCAAAAAAGTGCAAAATAATGCAACTGGGAAACAAGAACCCAGGGGAAGAATACACAATGGGTGGGGAGGTAGTAACAACAATAAAACAGGAAAGGGACCTGGGGGTAATCATATCAGATGACCTTAAGGTTAGCAAGCAATGTGAGAAGGCAGTAGGGAGGGCCGGGGGTATACTGGGATGTATAGGGAGAGGCATCAGCAGCAGAAAACAGGAAGTTGTTATCCCTCTGTACAGACAGTTGGTGAGACCCCATCTGGAATACTGTGTCCAGTTCTGGAGACCCCATCTCCAGAAGGACATAGACAGGATAGAGGCAATCCAGAGGAGGGCAACTAAAATGGTGCAGGGTCTGCAAGAGAAGCCGTATGAGGAGAGACTAAAGGAGCTTAATATGTATACCCTTGAGGAAAGAAGGGAGAGGGGGGACATGATAGAAACTTTCAAGTACCTCAAGGGAATCAACAAAGTCCAAGAGGGTAGCATCTTTCAGAAAGAGAGACTTGCAAGAACAAGGGGACACAATTTAAAGATAGAAGGAGGGCGGTTCAGAGGCAAGGTGAGGAAGTATTATTTCACAGAGAGGGTAGTGGATGCATGGAACAGCCTTCCTGAGGAAGTTGTGGGGTCTAAAACTGTGGGAGAATTCAAGAATGCATGGGACAGACATAAGGCAATTCTTGTGGGGGGCAGGAAGATATAGGCTGTTGGTTAACTAGGATCTGCGGCCTATCCTGTAGGTAGGGAAATGGGCAGACTAGATGGGCCTAGCGGTCCTTATCTGCTGTCAAAGTCTATGTTTCTATGTTTCATTCCAATTGCTCGGCGGATCCTGCAGCCGTGGAAACCACCCACTGAGCCTCCTTGAATTCACCGAGGGTTCCGCTTTCTCCAGCCTCCCCAACTTAGCGCATAGATGGTCGCCAGGACGTTAGGATGGAAAGCTTAGACACATATCGCATTTCTAGGTGTCATGGTCGATACAGAGGCAATAAATGGACATCGTGTGGGGATCGGTGCACACATTTTCTGGCCGTGCAGGGGCACTGACGAAACTGGGAAGACTTGTTTTCCATAGTCGAAGAATCAAAGTTAGATCGCGAATCCGAACTTAAAAGTTTTGAATAACCGTGGCGGTTTAGAGCCAGGGCCTACAAAATGCGTGGAGCACAAGGGAGGCAACCCGAATCTTCCAGCGGAAAGGAAAATCTGACGTCATGGGGCAAAGCCGAGGTTATACCACCTGGGTGGGTGGAGAAGCCAGCTTGAAGACTTCCAGCAAGATTTAAAGTGGAAGGGACATGCCAAAGAGTGTGGATGAACAACACACCCACAATCCTAGAATCAGCATTTGCCCTGTCAAGTTGATATTTCTTTTCAATTTTCCTTTCTACTCCAGAAACAGAAATAGGGTTTGGGAGAATTTTTAAAGTTGCCCTCTTTAAGGCATTGTGAATGAGCAAAGTGAGTTTCTCTGAGGAGGGAAGACCCACCATTTCTACACAGTCTTCGTCTACCTCTTGCTCAGTGCCGTCCTGGAGAACAAGGTCCAGGGTGTCCACCATTTGTTTAACAAAAGTAAAATGAGATGAGACATCCTCCAGATCATTTGAGGGGTTACCAAAATCCTCATCAGGATGCCCGTCTGGCTCCAAGAGCTCGTCCTCTTCCTCATAATAAAATCTCCGTCAAAGCCAGGGTCTTGAAGAGGTACACTAGGCTCCGAAGGAGCTCAAAATATATTGCCCACAGATCATAAAGTCTGATATAAATGCCAAGCCTTAGCCATTTCCTTTGCAGAGAGCAGATCTGTATGTGCCACCAGCATCTCCCCTTGCTTTTCAGTGGAAGGGGCAGTGGTATGTTTTTGTTTTCTATTCTTTTTAGTTGAGACTGAATCAGAACCTTGCTCATTGTCTTTTTAAGGCTTGGTCAGCAGTTTTACATTTATCAGACTTAATTTCATGAGGGTCCTTAGAGGACTTTTCTTTATTTTCATTTTGTGAAGAAGTACCCTCCTCAGTGCTTTTAGAGGAGGGGGAAGCAGACTGAGGGACCACTGTTTTTAAATCTTTAGCCTTTTTACTAGTTATTTTAGCACAAACTTCACAGGAATGGTCTGGACCTAAACAAGAAAAACACGGACTGTGGCCGTCTGCCTTAGCCACAATTTTAGAGCACTTGGTACAAGTTTTAATTTCTACTGGTCCAGTCCTTCTAAGGGGGTCTCCCTGGCATGCCAATAAGCAAGAGAAAACCCTCAAAATAGTATTCTCAGCTGGCCTGATGGCGCCGGAGGGTTGAGGCGCTGGACACCACACCTGTGCCACGCTGGCGACCCGGTTTGGGAATGACCTCAGGTTGTCAGGAGCAGGATGAGGGGGGGAGGCGGAGCAGGATCGAGCACCCAACAGCAGCTCTCCTCCTCAGGAAGAATGCCTTCCAGTTCCACTGCCACTGGGTGGAGGTCCCAGCAGTGTAGGCTGGAGGGGTGGCAAGTCGGAGGGCATTCTGAACACGGCATGCCACATGCCTCCACACATGTGCTAGCGCATCCAGGACTGGGATCGGGGGGGAAAAAATATATAAAATACATAATGGGGAAAAAAAAAAAGAAATATTCTCAACAGAGAAGAGTTGATCCTGGTTGAGGAGAACCGTGGAAGAAAATATGCCTCAACCACGGTAAAATGAAGTAAAATGCAAATTATGGATATTTCAAAAAGAAAATAAATACATAGAATTTTTCCTCAAATGCGAAACATTTAACTCAAAATAGTTAAAACCATGGTAGTGGAAAACAGGAGGGCAAGTCCGTGTTCCTGAGAACCAAACGGAGCAACGGAAAAAATGATGAGCAAAAAATACCTCCAAAACTGAAGGAAGCACTAAGAAAAACAGGTTACTCACCTGTAACAGTAGTTCTGAGTGGTATGTGTTGTTCATCCACACTTCATGGCAGGTACCTTGCCGCCTTAAGATGTGCTGGAAAGTCTTTAAGCTGGCTCCTCCCCCCAACCCGGGTGGTAGAGTCCTCGGCTCCACCCCATGATGCCAGATCTTAGCCTGCTGGAAGCCAGGTTTGTGCATCAAAGTCGGCAAGTCAGGTGGGTCAGTGTGTGGATGAACAACATGTACCACTCCTAGAAAGTGCAGTTACACAAAGACTTTTGCTGTAAAAGTAGATCTTCTAGGAATGTCTCTTGCAGTAAGTCATTACTTCTGGGAGTTCCCGATAGGTGGCGCTCTAGCACGGAAGTCTCTTCCAGCAGTCTCTATACCAGGGACCACCCACCTACCTCACTTCCTATAAAAGTGGGCGGTCCCTGGTAATCTCCATTTCCTGCCAGTTTCAGCTCGGAAGCGAGGGACCGAGGGGAACCGAGGTACCGAAGCTTCCCAACCTTACATCGTTTTTCCTGTTAAATAAAGGCAGGGGGATGGAGGGAGGGAAACTACTTACTGCAAGAGACATTCCTAGAAGAGCTACTGTTACAGCAAAAGTCTTTGTGTAACAGCACTATCTTCCACGGAATGGTCTCTTGCAGTAAGTTATTAGGATTCCCAAGCAGTTATGTGGCAGGGGGTGGTCACAGATGACATTCTGCCAGAGGTAAAATGTGGTCATGAGACCAATAAATGCTAAAATAGCATATCAGTTGAACAAAGGAATCATGATTCACTGTGTTATGAATCTTAAAACTAAAAGGCATATGTCAATAACACTGAGCAATTATGTGGCTTCGGTGATCAGTAGGGAAAGTACATTCTGAGGTAAAGGCAACTTTGTCTTCAATTGTAACAATATCTTGAGTAACACAATGTTATCATTTAGAGACGCTACAAAGTAACAAGTAATGACTCCCACTTTTTTTTTCTTCAAGACTGTCTAGTCAGTCATGAATGTATCCATTTGACAGAATAGGCTACTCATGTAACAGACTATGTAGAAAATGAAACAATGTATCTGTGATCCAACAAAATGAAGCAGTGGTTAAGACACAATTTCTGTACATGTACTCACCCCATTTGATATGATCTTTGTTCAAAATCAAGGGAAGTCTGCAAATAGCAGTGTAATAAAGAATACAGTCCGTAGTGGAATTAATTGAGTCTCCACATGTGAGTTAATACTGGATGGACCTGTCCGGGGTGGGGGGGCAGAACGTCCTGAGTACCACAGGTCAAAAGGCAACTCGATGGTATGATCGTGATGGTCTATAAACAGTGATACCTGAGAAATTGGCCAGATGTAGCGAGCTGATGTGAAAAACAAAAGGCCTCAGTCTTGTTTGTGGCCCCAAAAGGTCCCAGAGGCCAAGAAGAAGGGACCGGGGCGGAGTCTGGAGTCTTTAATGAGGGGCAGAAGCCCCGGGGCAGCCAGAGGAGCAGCCACGGGTCGGTTTTGCTGGGATCCTTGTTACTTGTTCTCTGCCCTTAAAGGTGTCACGTGGAGTATAACTGGTTCCAGTTTTGTATGAATAATTATACTGAGGGCATGGTTTTTGGTACATGTATTGTACTGTTTTCAGTAGCCAGTCTGAGGCTTGTAGGTTCTCCAGTATCGTTTGAGCCCCTGGTCCAAAAAGATGGTCTCCTGAAAAGGGGGCATTAGCCACTTTGTGTTGAATATCAGGTGCTAGCCTGAAAGTCGGAGCCATGCCTGGCGGCATATCAGAATACCAACCGCAGAGGCCCGAGCCGAAGCATCTGCAAGATTATATCCTGATCTTAAGAGATGTCGAGACAGTGAAGTAATAGTATTATTTATAGATGTAAGCTGCTCACTTTCAGGAGATGCAGGTAGCTTGTTTACAACTTCTTCAGCAGAAGTGTTCACTGCGAGCAGGTATTGCAGCATGTGCCCCATGTAGTTAAGTATTCTGATATTTAGTGTGTTTAGAGCAAACACTCTCTTCCCATATGGTCAAAACATTTAGAATCTTTCTCTCTGGAGGTATTGTACTTGTATGATTAAGCTTGCCGGTGTGGTTGTGGCAGACATGCTAACCACAGAATCCACCTTTGGCATATTCATTAAATACTGATAATCAAGGGCCCGATACATCGCGTGGGTCTTTCTAGGCAACTCCTAAGCTGCTATAGGTTGACTCAAGCTTCAGTAATAGCATTTCTGAATGTAGGTATAAAAGGAGGGATAGCCCAAACAGGGTCTTCCGGTAGCGGATATTCAGCCATATCTTTACTTAATCTATCCTGTTCTGTTATGGTAACTCCATTGTTTTTTGTATTTGTAGCACCATTTTGGGGAATGAGGGTCATCTGGTGGAGAAATGACATTTCAGGGCTGCAACAGCCCTTCGTCCCATAAGAGGGCACCTCCAAAGGGATTCATATCCTCTTGTGTCAGGGAACCATCATAGGTCCTATGAAGGTTCGGATTAGCATGATAATCTGAATAATATTCATCTGAATATTCGAGAGGAGGCAGGACCAGGGACCATTCAAGCGCCATGCGTGCCTGTTTTGATGGAGGTGGCGATATCCTTAGTGTTTGAGGGTTATGCCCCGGAGTGAGGCTATGGTCAAAACCCATAGAATCCAGTACCCTATTTATTATTTCTTGAATATCTGGAACTTGCGACGATGGAATTGTCATGTAAGCAGGTTCTGAATCCAGCGTACACGGGGACGGAGGATCAATTTGCGCCTCTCGGTAGAGTGATCCGGTGTTTCTTTGGCATCTTTGCTCATTTCAAACAGGGTTGAGAGCCCCACATGGGAATGACAACAAGGCTGGGGGCCTCTGTTCTGAAGCATATAGTTCTTTATTTTGTAGAAATGTGGCTCCATGTGCATCTTTCTATACATATTTTTGAGAATATTCTTGGCTTTTCATGATCGACCTTGCATAAGGATCATCTATATCAGTGCTATATGCCTGCAAAGGTGCTGTTCTATGCAGCATTGGTTGTCTTGATGAGGGAGGCATCAGTCCCATCGATGGGAGGCAGGGAAGCATGCCTCGTCAAGATGTACTGTGTCTTACAGGTGAAGGATCAGTACAGCATGCTCTGTCGACAGAGAAATATACTCCATTGATGATGATGATGAAGGCAGGGCATGTGTGGTTGATGGTGGGATATGCTCCATTGATGATGGGATAGCGAATACATGCACAGTCGATGATGAAGGTGCCATTGTCGGCGATGGGGAAGTGAAGACATGCTCCGTCGATGATGGAAATGCTGTGTAAGCGATGGGAGAAATGGATGCATGGCCCGTCAGCGGTGGCAAAGCCTCTAATGTGAAAGTGGAGCATAGGAGCATGTCCCATCGACGAGGAAGCATATAGCATGTGCTCCATCGACGGAGAAAGCATTCTCATCGCGATGCTGTTTTGTAAAGCCCTTCCATCGATGGGGGCTTATGCCCGTCGACAGGAAAGTAGTAAGACTTCTGTTGTTCATGGTGTGGGGTCCTGGTCAATGGGGAGTTGAGGAATGACACCCTGTCGATGAAGAACATTCTTTCTTTGATGGAGTAGAGCTTGCCATTGACGGGGGTGAACTGCCCATCAACGATGAATATCTTCTTGATGATCCATGTTTTGGATGCACGATCGCTGAAAGGCGGTCAGGCAGGACTTTAGGTGAAGGGGTTTCCTTCCCAGTATCTCTTGAAGAGGACTCTAAGTTTTTTGAGCCCTTTGGTTGAGCACCCTGTGTGTCAGACAGGGACTCATCCATTGTAGGTATGTGGTGTCTGTATGAAGCCCAGGCACCTAGGCTATGGGTTCAATCCACGTCGTAGACTGCTACTAGGAGAGATGCTGCCAGGGCTGAAGCCGGCAGGAAAATGAACAGAGATTACCAGGGACCTCCCTCTTTTATAGGAAGTGAAGTAGGTGGGTGGTCCCTGGTATAGAGACAGCTGGAAGAGACTTCCGTGCTGGAGCGCCACCTATCGGGAACTCCCAGAAGTAATGACTTACTGCAAGAGACCATTCTGTGGAATATCTACTGTTACAGGTGAGTAACCTGTTTTTCTAGGATCATGGATACGTTGTTTTATCCACACTGTTTGGCAAACTCCTAGCAGTTCTCAGGGAGGAGGGAGGCAAGATGCACACCCCCTACTTAGGGAAGAGGAACTGGAGAAAGTACAGTTACGTAAGAACTTACCGTAACAGTAGATCTTCAAGAGAGGCTCTTGCAGCAGGTAATTACAAATAGGACTGAAGCCAGCAGGCATCAGGACCCCATGGAAAAATTTCTAGCTAGCAGTCTCTGGTAGGGGACCGCCCCCACATCAGGTGACCGATGTCAGTATAAAGGGGCGGTCTCCCACACCCACCTTCCAGTTCTTTCCCGTCAAAGGCCAAAAATGGCGAGGTGAGAGAGAAGCGGATGATTCCCTCACTGTAAAAGGAGCTGAAAAAGCTTAGGGGGACGGAGGGCAGGAAGGTATTAACTAGTGCAAGAGCCTCTCTTGAAGATCTACTGTTACAGTAAGTTCTTATGTAACTGTACTATCTTACTTCGAGAGGGCTCTTGCAGTAGGTAATTAGAAATAGGACTGAGTCCCAAGCAGTCTGGAACAACCAGAAGCAAACGGGAGGAGGAAAACTACCCAAAAGTAGACCCTCTGGCTGCTGAGGTCTTAGGAAATAAGACCCCGCAGAACAGCCAACCCGAAGCCGGCTCTACGGCGAGAGGCAATGTCCAAACTGTAGTATTTCGTAAAGGTATGGACAGAAGCCCAAGAAGTGGCAGCACAGTTTTCTGCCATTGACACATTCTTGAAACAAGCAACGGAGGTAGCGACCCCTCTGGTGGAGTGCCCTCTGACCTGACCCAGCTGGGTCTTGTTGTACTTGTCGTAACAGAAAGTGATACAATGAGCCAACCATTTAGATAGACATTGCTTAGAAACAGCATTGCCTTCTCTTTTAAGAGCAAAAGAGACAAACAGTTGATCAGTGTTTCTGAGATCCTTCATCCTTGTGGTGTAGTATCTCAGGATTCGGTGAACATCCAAAGTATGCAAGAGGTACTCCCCTTGATTGGAGTGCTATGTAAAGAAAGCAGACAACTTTATGGATTGATTCAGCGTAGATTCCGCTACCACCTTGGGGAGAAACCTAGGGTTGGTACGCAGAGCCACACGTTCCTTGTGGAAAATCAGACATGGGATTCTGCACAATAGATTGATGCTCGGAAATCCTTCAAGCAGAAGTGATGGCCACAAGGAAGAGAGTCTTCCATGAAAGGAACTTTAGGTCTGCTGAGGCTGCCGGCTCAAAAGGAGGCAGAGTAAGCTTCTCAAGAATAAAATTCAAATCCCAAGGAGGGGCAGGAACCTGAATAGGGGGTCTCAAGTGGAGGACCCCTCTAAGGAAAGTCTTGGAGACTTCCAACTGCACAAAAGTCCTGTCCCCAAAAGGAATATGGTAAGCTGAGATGGCCGCCATATGAACCTTCACAGAGGGATGACTGAGACCCAGATCAAAGAGATGGCGCAAGTAATCCAATAGCTGCCCAACAGAGCAGGAGAATGGCCAAAATCTTTGGAACCGACCCAAATAGAGAACCGTTTCCACTTCATGGCATAGGCAGATCTAGTGGAGGGCTTTCTGGCCTCCACCAAAATCTCGGCCACCAGTGCGGAAAGCCCGAATTGGGCTTGAGCTACATCTGCAGGAGCCACGCGTGCAACTGAAGGGACTTGAGGTCTGGATGGATCAGGGTCCCTGGATCCTGGGTCTGCAAACGTTGCGATAGAGGAAGAGGAGGTTCCTCTGAATACTGTTGCAGAAGAGAGAACCAAACTTGCTTGGGCCAGAAAGGAGCGATGAGTATCATGCAGGCTCCTTCCGAGTTGAGTTTCTGAGAGACCCTCAGAATCAAGGGGATCGGGGGGAAGGCATAGATGAATCTTCCCTTCCAGTCTAGAGACAGAGCGTCTCTCCAAAAAATGCTGCACCCTGGAGTGAGTGAGCAGAAGGCAGGAAGTTTTGCATTGAGAGGAGATGCAAACAGGTCTACCAGTGGGTTCCCCAGCATAGAAAGATGTCGTCCGCCACCCTCTGATCTAGTTCCCACTCGTGGGCATGAGCAGACGACTGACTGAGGTGGTCTGCCAACGTGTTCTCAACCCCCGGGCGTGAATGGTCGTGAGGTGAAGGTTGTGCTGCACTGCCCAATCCCAAACCTGCATCGTCTCCTGCAGAGAGGTAAGGCAGAGTTCCTCCCATTTGTTGATGTACCAGACTACACATGTTGTCCGCCTGGACTGCCAGATGTCCGGAAGGAGACAAAGATGTGAAGAGCATGAAACACTGCCAGGCTTCGAGCACATTGATGCAAAGAGATTTTTGAGCTGGGATCAGGAGCCCTAGGAGGCCGAGATGGGCTCCCAATCCTCGCCCGAGGTGTCTGTAGTCAACGTCTAGGAGGAGGAGAAAGGCAGACGGGAACTCCCCGGCAAAGGTTCTCCTGAACCGCCCACCACTGCAAGTCCCGAGCCATAGGGTTGAAGACAAGAACTAGTTGATCTAGGTCGTCCACCAGCTGATCCCATTGAGAGCGGAGCGTCCACTGAGAAATTCTCATGTGGAGCCGAGCACGAGGGACTGTCAGAATAGCAGCCGCCATGAGCCCGAGGAGGTGAAGGACTGACCTGGTGCTGACCCGCCTGCGGCTGGACAACAGGCTGACCTGAGCCTGGAGTGAGGCCGCCCTGTCCAGTGGCAGGAATGCCATGCCAGAGGTCGTGTCCAGGATCGCCCCAATAAACTGGAGCCTCTGGGACGGGATCAGGTGGGACTTGGCCTGGTTGACAGTGACACCCAGGCAGGCGAAAACCTGCAGGGTAAGGGAAAGGGAGCGCAGGAGTTCCTCCCTGGATGGGGCCACCAGGAGCCAGTCATCCAGGTATGGGAAAACCTGCACCCCTGGGTACATAGGTAGGCCACTACCACGGAAAGGCATTTGGCAAATACTCGGGGCGCCGAGAAAAGACCAGATGGGAGGGCCTTGAACTGGTAATGGACCCCCTGGAATGCAAAACGCAGGTACTTGCGGTGGGAAGGGTGAACAGGGATATGCAGGTAAGCATCCTGCATGTCCAGAGTGCACAGCCACTGTCCCGGCCGAAGAAGGTGCAGAAGACTCTGTACAGAGAGCATCCTGAACCTTTTGTACTCCACAAACAAGTTCAGGGAGCTGAGGTTGAGAATCGGTCTCACATCTCCTGACTTCTTTGGGACAGGAAGAAATGGGAGTAGTAGCCCATCCCCCTAAGATGGGGAGGAATGGGCTCTATCGCCTCCTTCCGAAGAAGAGAGGATAATTCTTCCTGAACCAGATGATGATGTTCTGGGGAGTAGGATGACCGGGAAGGGGGTTTTCAAAGAGGTTTCCGAAGAAACTCTATTGAGTGTCCTTCTGCGATCAGCTGGAGCACCCAAGCCTCCAAAGTGATCCTCTCCCAACCCGGTAGGTGGAGAGAGAATCTCCCTCCTACCAGTTCCTCTGGAAGATCCAGAGGATGTGGGAGATGAAAGGAGTCAAAAGTGAGAGGCAGCATCACAGCTGAAGCCCCCACTGCTTTTTTGGGTGGGGAGACTTGGCAGCAGGAGGGGCCCGACATTTGTTGGCCCACTTTCCCTGAGGTTTCGCCTTTTGCCGAAAACATCTGCGAAAGGGACGACGCTGAGCCTGAGGGGGCCTGTACATGGAGTCAACTGACTGAAGTGCAGTACCCTTCTCCTGCAGATCGGTGATGATATCCTTGATATCTCCTCCGAACAGCACTGAACCCCTGAAGGGCGCGTCCTGGATAGCAGACTGCACCTCCGGGACCAAACCCGACACCCGGAGCCAGGCATGACACCGCAAACCCAGCAAAGCTGAGCTCCGACCAGCAGTGTCCACTGCATCGTACATGGCACGAAGCATGTGCCGACTGGCCGAACACGCAGACCAGACTAGATCAGCCACTTCCTGCTTCGTCTGAGACTCAGGAAGGGAGTCCAATTTAGCTTCCACCTCACTAAGGATCGCCTTCTGGTAATCCCCCATATGACTAATGTAATTCAGGGCGGCCCTAATACCCAGAGTGGAAGAAGCGTAGACTTTCTTCCCATACTGGTCCAGAAGGCGGGATTCCTTGTCGGGTGGTGAGGAGCTCAAGTGCTTGGGGTTAGCCGTCCGACCATGAGCGGCGCTAATCACGACCGAATCAGCTCGAGGGTGTGAATTTAAAGAGTCAACACCCTCCAGAGCCTGATAAAGCCTGTCCGACTTCCTAGGAAGGGGGGCTAATGCCGATGGTTGTTTCCAAATGGTGGAAACAAGGTCGGCATGAGGCTCATTCTAGGGTGGCACCAAGGTAGAAGCGGTCTCGGGCAGATCCAGGTGCATAGCGAGTTTCTTACACTGTGGATCCGGCTCCAAGAATGCCACTGATGAACTGCCTGGATTTTGCGCAACTCCGTAAAGGAAGGATCCTCCGGAAGAGACTCCGGGTGAGTCCTTGGCCTGGGCTTGTCCAGAGTGTGGGGCTCGTCATCTGGGTCGGAATGACCATCGGAGTCATCTGAGGTCTCCGAGGAGGATAAAGAGGAAGAACACTCCTCCTCCCGGTGCAGGGAAGGAACAGACCCCTTGGGAAGCCCTCAGGGAAGCGTATCCTGCCCCGCCCTGGAACCGGAGGGTTCACCTCTGGTATCCGGAGGTGGGGAGGGGGTCTCTCGTCTCCGACGTAGGGAGTCCGGAACCGGGACCGGCATCGGAAGACTGCTCTCTACCACCCTGGTGAGCTGAGCCTTGGCCTCAGCCCACCAGGAAGCCAGAGTCTCCTTCAAGTCCACCAGCGGTTGAGAGGGCAGTAGTGGAGGAGGAGGAGGAGGCGGAGGAGGGGGATACGGATACTGAGGGTATCCGAAAGGCGTGTATCCATACCCCGATGGCGGGAAGCCTGACGTCGGGTACTGGGGCACCATGTACTGCAGCGTCGGGTAGGCCGGCGTCGGGTACTGGGTTGCCAGATACTGCGGGCCTGGGTATAACTGCGTAAGGATAGGACAGGTTCGCATACTGAGACGGAGGGTCTGCGGGAGCAGAAGGCCCCGGAAACGGCCCAGAGGGCGGTCCCGGAATGAGAGCCCGGCAGGTCTGGCGTAGGGGCTGCGTCCAGTAATGGGATATTGTCGGGCATCGGGTAGGCTGGTGTCGGCGTCTGAGGATCTGACGTTGGGTCGTCCGGCCCAGCGGGAAGGAAACCCAGCAGCAGCGTACCCACCTCCTCCGTGTCAGCCGGGGAAGAAGGATTACCATCCCCAGGATCCAGCAGAGGAGACGCTGGTGCCTCGGAGTGCAACAAGCATTGCGGTGAGCTCCGGACAACGGATAGGCCCGAAGGGTCCGGCGTAGCTCCTAGCATGGCCGGACTGGAGGCCAATATCCGTCTTATCGGCGGGATCCAGGTGGGCGTCAGAAGCTGGCATCCGACTTATCGGACCCAGCACCAACCAAGCGCGAAGGAGGGGCGGCCTTGGTGGGCGCTTTGGAGGCCATGCGCTGCCCGAGGGTCGGGCGCCCAGCGCCTTACCTGGGTGGGCGGAGGAATGATGTCAGACTTATCAGGCCGCCGAACCAGAAGGCTACACAGCGACTTACTGGGACGGCTGCCCCTGGACACGGAGGCTCCCGAGGGGCCTGATCGCGAGCCTGACTGAAGGGTTGACGCCGTCTTGGAAACCTCCAAGACAGCCACCATGGAGCTGCCAGCACTGCGACCCCAGCTGAGGCCGCGGCGACCGCTGAGGAGTCCCGGTCCCAGTGCTTCTTCTTGTGGTGGCCCTCTGGAGAATTCGAAGCCCGCCAAAGTTTTTTAAGTTCCTTTTCCATGGAGGTCATTTTTAGTTTAAGAATGTGGGCCTCCAGGGACTGCTGCCTCCACTTTCGTGTGGCCGTGTTAAACTGCTGGCAGAGCTGGCACTTCTCAACGGGATGATCGGGGCCTAGACAAAAAAGGCACTGAGAATGTCTGTCCTTATGCGGGAGCTGGGCACCGCAAGAATCACACTTATTTTTGTGCTTAGAGGGAGTCGGGGACGACATACATGGCAGCTGTAGGTAAGGCTGACAAAAATCAGGAAAAAGGTTAGAAAATAGGCAGTAAAATCTACCGACGATTGACTGTGAAGCAGTGAACTTAACTGTGAGGCGCTGCATGAGCTAACGGCGTGAAAGAACTGGAAGGCGGGCGTGGGAGACCACCCCTTTATACTGACGTCGGTCAGCTGAGTGGGGGCGGTCCCCCTCCAGAGACTGCTAGCTAGAAATTTTTCCGTGGGGTCCTGACACCAGCCGGCTTCAGTCCTATCTGTAATTACCTACTGTAAGAGCCCTCTCGAAGTAAGATCTGAGATTCCAAAACCAGCATCCCGGCGTGACTCAAGGTCGATGTGGTAATGGGAAATGAAGGTGAGGTGCTGACTTCCAGGTAGCAGCCCTGCAGATTTCCTGGACAGGTACATCCCTAGAAGCAGCCATCGACTCAGTGGTATGGTGGGTGGAATGAGCCTTAAGCCCTGCGGGAGGCTCCCTACCCACCAACCTATAGCAGAGGTCTATACAAGATGTAATCCATCAAGCTATTGTCCACTTGGCTGCAGGTCAGCGTAGGTGACAAACAGCAGGCGAACCTCTCCCCGAACTTCCACCATTCACTCTTTGTAGTAGGCGAGCATTCTCAGGTCCAGAGTATGGAGCCTGTACTCTATTTCCGAGGTGTGACTGGGGTAGAACACTAGCAAAGTAATCACCTGGTTAAGGTGAAACTCCCAACACCACCTTCGAAAGGAATTTCAGGTGGGGGTGCAGGAAAACCTTGTCCTTGTGGAAGACCAGGTAAGGAGATTCAATGGAGAGCACCTGTAACTCCCCAGTGCTTCTGGCTGATGTGATAGCCACAAAGAAGGCGGTCTTACACAACAAATGTGACATGTCACACTTGTGCATAGGTTCGAATGGCTTGCCCATGAGCTTTGCCAAGACCAGCAGTAGATCCCACGAAGGTGAAGGTTCACGCACCAGAGGGGATATGTGATCTAGGCCTTTGAGGAAGAGCCAGACCGCCTTTCCTGTGCCACCGACTGCTGACCAGCCCATGTCCGGTAAGCGGAGATGGTTGCCAGGTGCACCTTTAGGGTTGTCTACCATAGCCCCTGCTGGGAGAATGAACAAAGATATAATCCAAAATGCTAGCCACTGGGCAGGACGAGGGGTCCAATCCTTTGCCCTGACACCAGATGGAGATTCTTTTCCACTTAAAGGCACAGTATTTTCTGGTCAATTCCTTACAGGACGCCTCGACAATGCTGAGGACCTCGTCGGAGAGACCCAAGGCCTGGAATTCTAGCCGCTCAGGAACCAGGTCGTCAGGTGCAGGAATCGAAGGTCCAGGTGGAGTACCTTCCCCAGGTTGACTGACAGCAGGTCCGGGCATGCTGGAAGCCGCCTCGGGAGCCTGGAACTGAGGCTGAGGAGATCTGGATACCAGAACTGGCGGGGCCAGTCTGGGGCCACCAGGATCACCTGCGCCTTGTACCTCCTGATCTTGATAAGCACTTTGTGAATTGAGGGAAGGCGTAGAAGAGGCCTGGGGTCCAGGGCTTCGAGAAGGCATCGTCCTGCAGCAAACCCTGCTGAGGGGGGCGGGCATGGAACAGTCTCGGCTTTGCGTTCTCCCTGGAGGCAAACAGGTCCACCTGAGGGGTGCCCCAGTGGGAGAACAGATCTTGTACTACCTCTTGGTGGAGAGACCACTCGTGAGATGCCCCACCCACCTGGCTGAGGGCATTGGTCTGCTGATTCGAGGCTCCTGCCACATAGATCACCAGGAGATCCGCCTCCAGGCTGAGCACATGCCCAAATGCAGAGGGCTTCTTTGCAGAGGGGCAAGGAGCGCATCCTGCCCTGCCTGTTGAGAAAGTACATGGCCGTGCTGTTGTCCATCTGGACTTGAACCACTTGACCCCGGACAAATGAAGCGAATGTGGTTAGGGCTAGACAAACCACTCAAAGATCCAGCAGGTTGATGTGACATCCGGACTCCTGAGGTGACCAGAGCCCATGGGCTCTGTGCTCCCCCAGATGGGCACCCCAACCCATTCAGAGAGGCGTCGGTCATCAGGATGACCGTCAGCTCGGAGTGGACAAATGGAAGCTCTTCCTGCAGGTGGGACAGGACGAGCCACCACTGGAGGCCATTCCACATCCTCTGGGTCACAGAGACCAGCCGGTCGAGATAACCTGAGTGCCGAGACCACTGGCTGGCCAGTTCCCACTGAAGGGAGCATATACGCCAGTGGGCCCATTGGACCACACTGGTGCAGGCCACCATGTAGCCCAGAAGACGCATGAAGTCCCAGGCAGGGTGCAATTGCCCAACCAGAAATGATCGGGCAAAGGAGGAAAGAACCTCCGCCCTGTCCACCGGGAGCTGAGCTCTGCCCTGATGAACTGGATCACCTGCGCAGGCACAAGTTCCGACTTGGCCTCTTTGATCAGGAGGCCAAGTTCTAGGCAAGCCTGGAGGGCCAGATCCCTGGACCACTCCACCTCCAGCCTGGAGGGATCTGCTATCAGCCAGTCGTCCAGGTAAGGGTACACCCGGACCCCTCGGTGCCTCAGGTACGCAGCCACCACTACCATGCATTTAGTGAAGTCCCTGGGTGCTAAAGATAGGCCGAAGGGCATGGCTTGGAACTCGTAAAGGGTTCCCTGGGCTCTGAAGCAGAGGAACCGTTGATGGTACGGATGGATCGAGATGTGAAAGAATGCGTCCTGAAGATCTAGGGAGCAGAACCACATTCCTTGCTCCACGGATGGTATGATCTGAGCTAGAGTTACCATCTGAAAGGTGCGAGACCCGAGGAACTTGTTCAGGTCATGCAGATCTAGAATGGGGCGCCAGCCCCCCCGTCCACTTCGGCTCCAGGAAGTACCTGGAGATGAACACTGGGTCTGAAGGCAGGTCCGCTACTAGGCTCACCACCTCCTTGAGGAGGAGGAGCTGAGCCAAGTCGTCTCTGAGAGCCGACTGAGAAGCTGTGGACACCAGATCCCCACGTGGGGCACGGGCTCAATAAGGAGGGGCCTACTCTAATTCCAGAGGCAGACCTCGACCTACCACTTCTAGAACACAACGGTCCGTGGGGATAGCGGACTAGGTGGAAATGAAGTGGCTGAGCCGGCCCCCCAAGGGAGGTCCCAGGGGAGGTGTGATGGGACTGAGGGAGGCACCCCCAACCCGTCACTGGGCAGGCTTGGAGGAGGCTCCGGCTGAGAGGCCGCCAGGACCTCGCCCCAGGCTTCCTAGACGAGGAGGCCACAGACTTGGCCCAAGGATGCCAAGTTTGAGCCTGCTGGCCCTGCTGCTGCTGGGCCAGTCTGGCCATGGGAGTAGACAAGCAAAAGGGCTTGCGGTTTTGACACTGGTCCTTGTGGGCAGATGTGGTGGAGTCCAAGGTGGCATTGGACTTCTCTATGCGCTGGAGGTGACCCTCCACACCGGGCCCAAACAGGTCGGTGCCCAAGAAGGGGACACCTGCCAGCTTATGCTGCGTATCTGCCGCAAAGGTCGAGATGCATAGCCAAGCCCTGTGGCACATGGCCACTGCAGTTGCTACCAAATGGGCAAAAGAATTGCCAATATCCAGAACCGTTTGGAGCTTCTGCTTTGCCGCCGCCCTACCCTGGTCCCAGACCTGCTTGACCGTGGTCTGTAGGTCAGCCGGGAGATGAGGGATTACCTCATCCAAGGAACCCAACAGGGTGTGGGAAAAATGTGCCATGATAATGGCCAAACTGGCCTGATGAAGGCCGAGCGAGGAAGCTGCATACACCTTCTTCCTGGAATGGTCCAATTGTTTGGATTCCTTGTCCGGGGTTCTGTCCGCATCCCCTTTGTTGCCTGAGTGCCGAAACATAGAGTCAACCACCAACCCCACCGCAGAGGGCTGCTCCAAAAAGCCCGACAGGGACCACATGGGCACCGCGTACTTGCAGACTATGCGGGCTGAAGGCGCAGGACAAGATGTCGGACGCTGCCACAGCTCCAAGGCTGGACCCACAATGGCCTCAGCCACTGGGAAGGCATCCACAGGAGTGTCCCCCTTTATCCAGAATCTCTGTTAGGGGATACTTAGCCTGTTTCTGCACAAGCTCAAGCTCCATTCCCGTGGATTCGGAAATGAGCCGACAAATACCCATCAGCGAGGAAGGAACCTCGTCGATGGACAGACCCCCTCCCCGCAAGGACTCTATGTCCACCAGATGGGAGACCATGGAGGAATCCTCAAACTTCAGAGTCCTCATAAAGCGGGTGCCCACCCGTGTCGCTCTCCACCCACCTTGGGCAGGCGGGAGTAGGAGTGACAGACAACCGATGGGGCAAGTCTTGGGTAGATAGAGAATCCTTGGTCGGAGCCCCATACATCGGTTGCTGGGCAGCAGCTCCACCCAAATTGGTGGAGTAGCCAGCTTTGGTTGAGCTGGCGAGGCCTGATCTGGCACCTCGGTGATGGTGACGGTGGACGTGTCCGAAGTCGGTCATTCTGGTGAAAGCCACTTAATGGCCGGAGTCGAAACTGGGAGCAGTTTGGACCAGGATAAGATCAACTGCTGCCACGTGAGGTTTTCGTAGCATTGATGCAACTTGCTCTGAAGCCTCTCCTCACCCAAGGAGGACCAAGACGAGGAGCAGCGGTGCCGCTATGACAGCGGGAACAAGATCGCCGGCAGGAGCAAGTCTTGTCCAACGTCGCAGTCGAGAGCAGGACTGAGACCTCGACCGTCAGTGGGGCCAACGTGGGACCTTGACAGGAGTCAGGGAAACCCTCATAACCTGGTCCGGTTCCTTGGTGGGTGGGTGGGTCCTGCCCAGCAGGCTGAGCCGACCTATCCGAGGACACCGGGAGCACCGGTGTCCAAAAAAAAAAAAAAATAGTCAGCCGGATCAGGTGACAACCCACCGATTGGCTGGAGAAAGATTTCAGCCGTGTCGACAGGCGTCTCAGCCATCTGGTCTGACAAGGCACCATGAAACCAGCGGCCTCTGCCACGAATTCAAACGAAGTCGAGACAGGAGAATCCTGTGAGCGGAACCGCTCTCCGTCCCGAGAACATCGACGTGTCGACTTTTCTTTTTCCTTTTTCGACTTGTTCTTCTTGGAGTGTGAAACATGTGACCCTGAAGGGCTCTCTCCCTTGGTAGAGAGAGACTGGCACAACTCCTTGAAGGAAGCCGAATAGGAGGATCCCAGATGCAGCGGAATGAAGGCCGAAGCCGAAGAGGAGCCCATCGCGGCCTGAGCCTCCTCCTCAAAAGACTCTAGCTGTTCTAGCTGCTCAGCAGACCCCGCAGCTGCGGAGACCACCCAACGGGCATCCTTCCATTTGACCGGTTGGGTAACACTTCTCTGGTCGCCCCAGCTGAAGTCGTGCAGCGTGATCTTCAAGCACATTCGGAGAAAAGGACCAACAATGATCGCAGGCCTGCAGATCGTGGTTCAGTCCCAGGCAGTAAACGCACGCAGCGTGAGGATCCGTGCGAGACATCTGCCCGTAGCGGCACCGGCGAAACCACGAGGGCTGACTTTTCCTCCGCCGGGGCGAGGAAGAAGATGAAGGCTGAACTCTAGAGAGTTTTAGAATCAGTTCTGGAAGCGAATCTGAAGATTCAAGAGCCAGGGCCTACTACACGCGGGAGCACTAAGGAAGGAAGGAACCTGAACCTTCCAGCGGAAAGGACGATTGGCATAATGGGGCGGAGCAGAGGACTATACCACCCCAGTGGGTGGGAGGAGCCAGCTTGAAGACTTTCCAGCACATCTTAAAGCGGCAAGGTACCTGCCATGAAGTGTGGATAGAACAACATATCCACGACCCTAGAAACCAAAATTCAGAGCCAAACAAGGGTCTCTGAAGAGACTGAAGAGAGAGCACTCTGGGGCAGTGTTGCTCAGTCAGCGGAGAAAAAGTTCTGAAGCCCTTCAGGCTGACTGCAGGCAGCACTCTCCCTCTCTCTCTTCTGATTTGCCAATGCTCACTACTCATTTACACTGACTCCACCTCCAGGGCAGCTGAATCCAGCTGGCATGCTGCACTTGTCAATCATACTAAAGGACTCCTGGGGTGAAAACAGTAAGTTACTCACCAGTTTTAAAATATAGTGAGTAAAACATAATTGGGATGCATACAAGCACTGTAAAGCTGTAAAAATACTGATCCTTTTGAACCATCAGTTATGTTACGAAGCACTAGTCTTTGGTGTGGAGTATTTATAAATGTTGGGTGAGTATTGGGACTCGTTAAAAAAAATTTCTGAAGAATATTTCCTAAAATGAAGCGAGTAAAACAGGTTGGTACTCCTCTTATCTGGAGCCCTGGGGGCCAATGTTGGTGGTGGTGGTGGTGGGGTACTGCTGCCTGTAGCACTGGCTCCAGCCTGGGAAGGGATGGAGTAGTGTTTTGGCACACACGACACCCTGTGGTGGGCCAGGGATCCTTCCCTCACAAGGTGTTGACATGCGTGTCATGGCCTGATGGACCTATGCACTGGGTCAGAACCATTACTAGTACTCTATTCAGGATATCTCATGCTCTCTCTGCCTCCATCTCTGTCTATCCGATTTATTTATTTAGTAGACTGGGGTGCCCACCCTCCATACCACTTCCTCCTCCCCCCTCCACTTCAGGTTGCTGTCCTCCATCTGCAATTATTTCTATAAGCAGATCAGGGTGCCCACCCCAGTACTGCTTCATTTCACCCTCCCCCAGTTACCCAGCCCCGCTCCCTTTACATGACTGGCGGCACAAGGGTTCCCACCCCTGGTGCCGAACACTAGCCAGACACTGGAGTGCCCAATTCCCAGTGTCGGACTGGTCCCCAAAAATTCTGAATACCATTTATTGGGCATTGGGAGGGGCATAATAAGCAGAAGGAGGGAGGTACTGATGCCTCTTTATAGAGCCATGGTGAGGCTGCACCTGGAGTACGGGGTCCAGTTCTATGCAAGGACATAGATGGGACTGAGAGGATGCAGAGAAGAGCAACCAAGATGGTGCATGGTATGCAGGGGGAGTCATATAATGAGAGGTGGAGGGAACTGGATCTGTACCCATTGACGACTAAAAGGGAGAGGGGGGGACATGATAGAGACATTTAAGTACGTGAAGGGGATCAATAAGGTAAGGATGGGGAACTTATTTAAGAGGAAGGTGGGGGTTAAAACTAGAGGGCATAGTCTAAGATTGGAAAGAGGAAGATTTAGGGGCAATGTGAGGGGGCGTTACTTCATAGAGAGGGTGGTGGAGGCCTGAAATAAACTACCAGAGGAAGTGGTGGGGGCAGAAAGCGTGAAGGGATTCAAAGGGCATGGGACAGACATAATGGATTGGCAGGGAAGGAGGTTCCATGACATAGGTAATGAGTAAGAGGGAAGGGCAGACTTGATGGGCCAGAGTGTCTTTTCTGCCACCAGATTTCTGATTCTGTGATCTCTCGATGTTTTTTTAACCTTTAAAAAGAAAATAGTCCCTCTCTAAGTTGACCCCCCTACCCACCTACCCCACCCTGGCCTCCCACTCAGCACCCACCACTCCACCACACCCTCACTCACCTGAATACGTCCGATAGCGTAGATCTACTCTCTGATCGAAGGCACGTCTTGCTGCTGGAGCCAGCCACTGCAACATGAGAAAATCAGGCATGGTTTAATGTACTTCAATGGTGTTTCAACTTTGAATCATAACTTTACCACTTTTAAATATTCTGACCCCAAATTTTCAACATGGCCTTTCTGGGACCCCACCTCATGACCAATGATGGTGGAATTATGCAAATAAGGCCCAAATGTTGATTTTGTATTCACTTTGCAAAATCACCTTTCTAGCGGAATTTGAACATTTTCACCAGCCTCATTCCTGAGGTGGGATCATAAGAAGGCTATGTTGAAAATGTGGGGTCAAAATATGCAAAAATGGCAGTTATGAGCATACACTAAAATTTTTCTACACTCGCTCATAACTTTGGTAATTTTAAATATTTTGATCGCAAATTTTCAACATAGCCATTTTTTCCCCACAGCACCTCATGAATGTGGCAGCTGTCATTTTTCAAATCCTGGACAAATGGAAATTACATACTTATCGTAATTCTTGATCGTCTTGGACGAAGTCTCGACCCCACCACATTAATGGGACTATGCTGGAGGTTCTAGCACCTCATGGGAGCCAAAAATCTTCAGGAGGGCCAGCGCCGGGATATGACCATGCATGCGCGGTGCCACAAGACTAGCTCACGCCGTACAGGCTATCTCGGCTTCAACCCTCCAACTGCCTCAGTATCTTTTTGACTGAGGAGGTGCAGTGTAAACTAACGAAAGAAAACCTAAGCCTAATTTCTGGGCATATGAAGGCTAGGATGACCCATGTAAGAAGGGTCAATTCAACAATGTCTTCACAGCCCGAACAACAAGGAAGTGAAGACCAAGACAGAATGAGTGAGCTCGGGAGATGGTAGGTGGATGTGTGAATGAGTGGTGGAGACTTCGTCCAAGAAGATCAAGAATTACAGTAAGTATGTAATTTTCCATATCTTCCCAGACTAAAAGTCTCCACCACTCATTCACACTAATGGGATAGTACTGAGCTGAAAATCAAACTTCCGGTAGGAGACAGTTCACTCAGGACAGAAGTCCATTAGGACTGTCCTGCCAAAGAAAGTGAACGGTCTAGCATGGACATCCAGAACATAGTGCTTTCACAAAGGTATGCATGGAGCTCCAACTCACCACTTTGCAGAAGTCTGCAACTGGTACATTACAAATCTCTGCTAGGAAAGCTGCAACCACTCCGGTAGAGTGGTGTGAACCCGGCCTTGCAACCTGACCTGTGCCATGGATTAGTAGTGTCGAACACATGCAACTAACTAAGCTGAAATACATCTCGTGGCAACAGGCTGACCCAGCCGAGGCATGGTGAATGATACAGTAGTTGCTCGGATGCGTATCTCTCCATTCTGTCGATGTAGAATCTCAGAACCCACTTAGCCACAGAAATGAAGGGAGCGCTCTCCTTTATCCTGGAGTTAACGAAGTAAGTAGGGAGAAGTAAAACTTAACTAATGATAACTGAGCCAGTGACATGCTGTCTACTGGCTCAAGACAGATCAAAAACGCACAGAGGTGTACCTTCACTGCCGAGTAATGCAGACCTGCATTTCACAGGTCCAAAAGACACCCTAACACCTTACTTGGTGGGCAACCTGAGGGTCCAGATGGGACTTGCACCCCAAAAAGAGAAGGATTTCCACTTAGCCTCACAAGCCCTCCTGGTGGAAGGCCTATGCATGGCTTAGAAGATGTATGCGATGGTTTGGGAAACCTAAAACATGCCCACTTCCATTTCCTGAGGAGCCTAGCATGGAGATGAAGGGAATGCAGGTTAGGATGGACTAAAGTGCCTGTGACAGAGGTCCGCTTGTAGAGGGCATCACCTCGGGGGAACTTCTGACAGATTGTTGATCAATGCAATCATATCTGCCGAGGCCAGTCTAGGACTATGAGAATTATCCTGCCCCCTTTTGCCTACAACTTGTGCAGCACCCTCTGAATTCAGGAAAGAGGAGGAAAATGTACAGGGAGCATCTTGTCTACTGCAGTAAATACATCCTGACAGGAAACACCAGGCTCTGGATTTCTGAAGCAGGATAGAGGCAATTTTGCATTGAGAGGGGACGCAAAAAGGAGCTGGTCCAAACTGCCCCACTCGCCAACTGTGACTGCACGGAATCTGAATTGACGCATTGTGCTTGATGTACCACCGTTACGACCTCACGGCCTTCCTGCAGAGAGGGTAGGAGGGTGCCTCACCCTGCTTGCTGAAGTAATACATCACAGCTCTGTCATTCATCTGAAGCAGGATCACTTTGTGGTAGAGGGCATCCTTCAGAACTTTGTTTATAAGATAGCTCTCCTCTCCAAGAAATTTATGAGAAGATGAGGTTCCTCCTGGCTCTACACCTGAGTGTGAAGGTCTTGACAGTGAGCTCCCCACAAGAGATTTTGTCTGAGGCTCCGTCATTTTGAATGGAGGACTGCGGATATGTGGTCAGAGACCACTGCTTACTAAAGTGGACGCACCAAGTCCCAGCATCCGCTCAACCGAAAGGGGCCGGAAAGAGTCATTTTCTACAATGTATCGAGTCTTCTGAAGATGTTGTTTCTCCTGTCCTCTGGAACGAAAAATGACACCCTGGAGATATCCAGGAGGGTTCCTAAGAAGAAGAGCTGCTGGGAAGATGAAACTGGCACCTTCTCCAAATCAGAACCCCCCCACTGAAGAGAACAATTGAGAAACTGTGGCAACTGCCTCCTGTGCCTCTTGCCCAGATGGGCTAGCTAGGAGCTAAATGTCCAGGAAGTGAATACTTGAACGCAGAGGTTTTAGTAAATTCTTCCCTGAACAGGTACTTGTTTAACCTTCCAAGGTTGACAAATGGCACATGCCGCCTGTTATCTTGGGACCAGAAGCAATGGAAATAGGAAGCTGTGTGCCGTTCCGCTGTGGAACAACTTATACTGCCCAGTTCCCGCAGAGGTCTCGTATCTCAGAAGCAAGAGTGTGTAACTGAGAGGCGGACAGACTGGGCTGCTGACTGGGTGGAAGGGCTGGGGAAATCTGTGAAATTGGGAGAGTATCCCGCTCAGACAATCCTGATGACCCATATGTCTGCTGTAATGGACTTGCACTGGCTGTAAAACTGAATTAGATGCCCCTCCTACTGCCGAAAGGCGTCCCCCTCAAACAGCCGAGTCCTGAGTGGGACCTGGGCTGGATCCACAGAGGATGGTACAGGGCACTTTAGGGCCCTGTGCCTCTACTAGGTTGGTTCCTGATAAAGGCACTTAGGCCTTTACCTTGAAAGGACTGCCAGTAGGAGAATGTTGAAGGTCCCGTCCCTCTGAGAGGCACCAGGCGCCACCTGTAGTTTAAATGGCAGCCGCATTGTTCCGAGTGGCACCCAGAACTCAACCTGAGGGTAAAACAGATGAGCACCATCAAGGAGACGTTAACCACCTGCTGCCTTAGAGGCAGAGTCGTAGGCGTCCATAAAAGCTTTCAGCTGATTATTGGGCTATAAGCACCTAGCAATGAAGTGTTAGATTCCCGGAGGCTCTCAACCATTGCACTGAGTGTGTTCCACTGGGTGTACGCATACTGAAGAATGTAGGAACTCAAGACGTAGAAGTCTGCTTTGGTCCACAGATGAAGACTGAAATGTTATGGTGGATCCCATATCCCTTAGGAAAAAGAACTGGAAAGAAGAGCTTCCATCACACTGATAGAGAAGGCTTGCATTCAAGCCCATAAAATGAGTCGTCCGTTACGTCGTCGATGAAGCAGAATAGGGACTCTTCCAGATCCACTTCCACCCCAGAATAACCTCCAAAAGGCAGGTCTAGACCAGGGAACAGGAGACACCACCACCTGGATCAGTGAAGAGTTTAGCGCCATCCGAGGTGCCACAGCCACCCATGGTGCCAGGACCACATGGCACCACACACGGCGCCAGCACCAAATGCACTGTCAGAACCACTGCTAAACCTGAAGAAAAAGGGGGAGAAGGAAAGAGGTACCCGTGCCAGCCCCTGCAGGGAAAAAGGAGAGGGGGGTAGGCACGAAGAGTTTATGGCGTTGGCACCAGAAAAGGCACCGTGCACATCCTGGTCTCACTGACCCGGCTGCAACCCAGTGGCTCCAAAGCCCAAAGGCCCCGGAACCAGGTCCGCTGGCCAGGACAACTGGGCACACACCATACCCACTGCTCTAAAACAGCAGCCCAGAGGTGAACCTGCTCACTGGAACCCCATCGAGGACAGAGATGGGATCTGGTGTCACAGATCGTGGCCGTTAAGAGTGCAGCCACTGAGGAACCCACTGGAGTCTGTTCAGGCCTACTGCTCTCCACCACGGACGATCCCTGTGAAGACGTACCAGAGGGCGACCTCGAGCGGTACCGATTCTTCTTCTTACACCGGCACGAGGAAGAACAGCGGGACGTCAAGTGGAGCTGGGTCCCGGAACTGCTACTTTTGTGCTTCGGGTGGTCTCCCCCCCTCCCCCATTACTGGAGTGCCCGTCGTCGGACCCTCCCTCCGCAAAGGGCGGCGGACCGCACACAGCTGCACTATCTTAACAGCTTTCAAACAAAGTCTCCCTACCATCACAGTTACCATCTAAGGACAGGCTGAGGAGATTATTTCTTCTTCTCCTTCTTCTTCTATGAGACAAGAACACTAAAAATGGAAAATTCAAGAAATACTGAATGGCTATAGCTGCTGTCGTCTAGATGAAGACTTGACTCCGGGCAGGCGAGCGATGTCATCATCATCGAAGCGCACTCGACGGCAGGACAAAAGGAATTGTTGGAGGGTCAATGCCGAGACAGCCTACACAACACAAGCTAGTCTCGCAGCACCGCACATGCGCAGTCTTATCCCGGCGCCGGCCCTCCTTAAGATTTTTGGCTCCCGCGGGGTCCTAGTGCCTCTGGTGTAGTCCCATTAGTGTGAGCGAGTGGTGGAGACTTTTAGCCCAGGAAGATCATGTGTTTTCGCATCTGTGGCTCAGAATGACGTTTCGGTAGAAATTTGAAAACTTTCACTTACTGGGTTCATGAGGTGGGGTAATAAGAAGGTTATGCTGAAAATTTGTTGTACAAATATGGAAAAATGACAAAGCATGCAAGCAAACTTTATATAGTGCCTTTCAAAATTAAGCTACTGTACATAATGTAAAATTACAGTACAAAAACAGATGATATAATAAATTATTTAAAATCAATCATTAATCAGGGAAGGCCAAAGAAAATAAATACATTTTCAGCATTGATTTAAAACTGCTGATGGTCAAGCAATCTCTTAACCGACGCGGTAGAGAATTCCACAGGGTTGGTGCTGCAAACGAAAAGCACGAGCTCCAGATGTTTTAAGACAAACCCTGGAAATCTCTAGCAATCCCTTATTGGTGGATCAGAGAGGGTGACTGGGGGAGTAGGGAGTCAGATCTTTCAGGTAGTCGGGTCCCTGTTCATGTAGAGCTTTAAAGGTAAGCAAGTCTACCTTGTAGGTGATCCGCCACTGAACTGGCAGCCAGTTATGACTGAACATTGCAATATTTCAAGATTCATTCATGACTTCGCTACTTTTCAATATTCTGACTCCAAACTTTCAACACAGCCATTTATCACACCACCTAATCTACATGACAGGTGTTATTTTTTAAATTCCCGGACGAGACGACTTTTCACAGTTCTGGTGTGAAGTGATGTTTTGGCCAATATACTATAAATGCCACATGTCTTATTTATAAAAGGAGTTATTAAACAACTATCTTGAAAATGTTCAGTCAAAATAAAAAATATATAAATATATATATATATATATATATATATATATATATATACATACACACACATACATACACACACACACAGACATATACATAATTATTATATATATGATATAATTATTAACAAACTTTGCATGTAGTACCAGTCATGACCCCAGCAATTACGCTTTGTGATCCCGTCCTGGGGACCTGAGTTTGGGGGCGAACTTAGTGACCCAGCTGGATGAAGAGAGGCTGGGGGGTGGTGGTGTTGTCATCTGACCACCCCCCAACCAGGGAATTAAAGAGGCAGGGTTGCCCGCACAGGCCCAGTTACCAAATAGTGAAGACAACTCTTCTCTTGGCATAGGGCCCTGGACATCTGCACCCGTGGGTGGCAGTGTGCACTGTGCACTGGCTGACAGATTGACTCTTTGTCCTGTGCATCTGTATCTGGGCCATATGGAAGCGCAGGGCACAGAGGGCCCTGCACTTCACAGCCCACCGGACAGCCCACTGATTTCCTAGCATTCGTCACTGTACAGAAGTGCATGACCCACAAGGGACCTGCACTTCTGTAGGCAGATGGAGTCTTCCCTTTTTTCCTTGGGCCTTGTGCATCTATATCTGTTCACACAGGTCCCACAGGGACCTGCGTGAATGAGGATACAATTTCACTATCTCAAAAGGAAAGGAAATTATTTGCAAAAAACTGTGTTAATACACCAGTTAAGGTTCAAGTTAATGCAACAAAAGTAGGGAAATGCGGTGTTAGGGTTTCCAACCCTAACTCCCTGCCGCCACCCCCAAGCAGCAAAAGGAAAAGACATCAGGGTTTTGGGTCTCCGCAGTCTTGGCTGAACCAGTGGTGGAGTCTTCCTTAGGGTTGTCAACCCCAACGCCAGCCCAGTTCTCTAAGCAAACAATGTCAGACGTGATCTCCTTTCTTCATGCAGGGCTACAACAGATTGTGTTGGCAACATATGGTGAGATATACTTCTCTACCTTTCAAGACTATCATTATGAAGCACTGGCTTGGAGCTGTACCTTTTGCTTCAGGAACAGGAGGCTATGGTCTAGGGGAGGAGTGAGCATTAAGGTTGACAACTCCATGGAAGACCCCACCAGTGATTCGACAAGACTCCTGAGACCCAAAAGTCTAATGTTTTTTCCTTTTGTTGTGTGGGGCATGGGGGTGGGGAGTTAAGGATAGAAGCCCTAACACCACAGTTCCCTACTTTTGCTGCATTAACTTGAACCCTAACTGGTGCATTAACAGAGTTTTTGCAAAGAATATACAATAGATATATACATATATACATATATACAACTGGTGTGGGTATAACTTTATGAAGATAACTGGTGATATCTTGAACGCAATCAGCGAACCGACCCGGCGAGGAACACCACAGCCACAGGTGAGAGCTGCAGGGAGCTGGAGCCAGGAGTCAGGAGAGACATTTTGCACAAACTAAAACCTTTTTATTATACAGTCTGCCTGCTATTTAAGTGAACTCACCTTATTTGCTGCTCATTTGGGGACTGCTGCAATATCGCGTTTGGTGCAGAAGGGGGTCCGGCGGCAGACCAAACTCAGAAGGGGGTGGGGGCTCTACACTATAAAGTCACGCGCCAACCATGGGTGTGTGTGCTGTGGCGTGAGTGGACTGAGTAGCGAGAGCACCACTCGGGGAGAAACTCACTGTTAGAAATATTTGTTTAACCCGAACCCTTAAATAATGGGAAAGTGCTAATTTTATTAGGGGGTGGATGATATGGGGAGCCTGTCTTGTAAATTCCAATGCAATGAAGAAAGAATGTAACAGTCTGAGCAAAGATATGAGCCTAGTAACAATGGGTGGTGTAACCTACTTAAAAGACAACAACTTAGTCTGAAAGAGAAATCATTTTACAAATGAGAGAAGATGGCTTATTAAATAGCTTACCCCTTTACAAATACCCTGTAAAATAAGCAGCATGGGGTCTAGAAGCTTATTTTGTATGTTACTATTAGTGCGAAGTGGGGATATAGAACTGAACCCAGGCCCTAAAAGAAGCAGAGATATTACTCTAATACACGAGAATGTGAGAAGTATAGTAAACAAAATTGAAGAGTACTGTACAAGGTTTGGGCAGCTGAAGTCAACCAGGATCTGTTAGCATTATCAGAAACATGGCTACACCAAGGAGTAGAAAATGAAGAGATCCAACTTACTGGCTACAGTCTAGAAAGAACAGACAGGGGAAAGAGGGAACGTGGGGTAATGTTATACATTAAAAATAGCCTTGGTCCCTATCAGGTATTATTAACAGCTAGCCATGAAGGAATAGATTGCCTGATGATAGAAATACTTTCTACCAGGTTAATTGTGGGAGTTTTCAAAAGAAAACCTAAACATTTTGATACTCTGGTTGACCTCATTACTGAAAAAATAAGAGACAATTGTGTCATTATAACAGGGGATTTCAACATTAATTGGCATCAGACCAGAGGCACAAGGCCTAAAAATAGTTTTGCGGCCTTAAGTCTGGAGCAGATGGTTCAAAAACCCACAAGAGCCACTACAAATGCAAACCAAGGCTCTATACTGGCTCTCTTTTTTGCCTCCCAGGATTTGGGGATAATAAATTGGGACATTTTGCCGCTGAACCTAGGAGACCACAACCCCGTAAAATGCAACATAGACCTACAAACTTCTCTAGTACAAGTAAACACATTAATAGGGATTTCATAGGTTGTTCTGCCATCGCTCACCTTATGAAATTACAACTGGGATAGACTTTCTCAATACTGGACATTAATTTAGCTGTACAGGAATTTAACGAATCACTGTTAACAGTGATACAACAGCATGCCCCCAAACTGCACAGAAGAAGGAGGGATAGAGAATAACCATGGATTACCGATAAACTAAAAAAACAATTAAGGATAAGAGACAGAGTATGGAAAAGAGCTAGGAAAACAAAAAATACAGAAGACTGGGAAAGGTTTAAACTATGGAGAAAAAATTAAGGGATATTAAAATTGCAAAAATCAGGTATTGCTCAAATAAATTAGATAAGGTACAGGACCCTAAAATGTTCTGGAAATATATTTCAGAACTGAAAAATTCAGCAAGGACCACAAAATCGATTAGTCTTTCTCAAGGGGAGGGAACCTAGTTAGTGAACCCAGAGAAATGGCTAATATACTAAACTCCTACTTCCTGGATCTTCCCGATTTAAAAATTCCTAAACCCAAGGAATGAACAGCTGATCTATCAATAACAGAAATATTAGAGGACTTAAAATAAATCAGAAAAGGGAACAATCAATTCAATTCAGATTCAAGATGTTAAACATGAAGGAAGTAGAAAAAGCTGCAATGTTGAATATAAGAAAAGCAGGATTAGAGGAATTAGAGGCAAGATTTCTTAAATTAGGTGCTAATATTCTTGCACCCATAATAACCTACCTTTTTAATTGGAGCCTCTGCAGCTCTACTGTTCCTGATGCATGGAAAATGGGTAAAGTTATACTAGTCTTCAAGGGAGGAGACAGTACTGTTCCCTCCAACTATAGGCCAATCACCCTACTTCCTGTATTGTCCAAAATCTTGGAACGAAAGGTACATTTTCAACTTAATCAATACCTAGAAGCAAATAAAATTTTAATGGATAATCAACATGGTTTCAGAACAGGAAGATCCACGAGCACCGCCCTGATGACTTCAATAACCTGGTGGTGTCATCCTTGAACTACGGAAGGAGTACAGGGGTGGTGTTCATGGATCTTAGCAAAGCGATTGACTTGGTACAACATAGGAGACTTTTGGAAAGACTAGGGCAGGTAGGGGTATGGGAGGGGCCATTACAGTGGATCGGGTCCTACTTGGCAAATCACAAACAATGTGTTGTTAATGGAGCCTCAGTGTTGAGCCTTGAGGAACTTAATAGGGGTGTTCCTCAGGGCTCGATCCTGGGCCCACTGTTTAATGTATACGTCAACAGTCTTGTACAGTCAATAAAATACAGTGACAAGACTGTATGCAGATGATACGGTATTGTTGGTATCTGCAGAAAACACAGAATACATGGAACAGCAGTTACAATCTGATTTGAACCAGATAGAAGAATGAATGGACAGCTCGGGCCTGCTGCTCAATGCAAAATAAAACCAGAGTATGGTATTTAAACTGAGAAAAGCAAAGGAGACCAGGCCTGAGTTGTGACTCCAACTACTTAATGGTACCACTATTAAAAATGTGACCAGCTATAGGTACTTGGGGTTGCAGGTGGACTCTGTCCCAGGCGTCGTGGTGTCAGTTTCTGTCTTTGGGGTGACTGCCCATTAGACTGGAGTGTGGAGGGAGCCTTCAAGGCGCGTCCTATCAGTCGGTGCCATTTTGTTTCTGCTGTGGTGCATAAACCTGTACTGAAGGAGATTAAGGAAGATTTCTTCACTTGAGAACTGAACTATCATGAGTGATTTCTTTTACAACCCAAACTGGTCAAAACTGTCATTCTGTGACTTTAGTATAATCTATCTTAGGCAGTGAGAGTGCCTGATAGATTTACTGTTTATTTAATGCTTATGCAGGCCAAATGTGAGAGGTTGGACTGTTAAAGTTATAAAGTTATGGTTCATTTCCCAAAGAGGTGAGAGGTCTATGGGTTTACAAGATTCATCGGAGGACTTAAAAGACTATTTTATTTTACTTGTGTTATGCTGATATAAGACAATTTCTTGATTCTCTACTGCTGCTTTTGCTAAACACATTTTTGTTAAATTTATTATTAGTTTAACAATTTGTTTAGGAAGTGTATGTGTGTTTGATTAAGTTTATAGTATTCTGTAAAAGTTGCATGTGCGGTGTGTGAAAGTTTAATGGGGTAAATGTAGGGCAGTTGAGTAGTTAGGGTGTGTGTGGGTTAGGTGGGAAGTTGCGAGTGAGAAGTGCATGAGTATTTAGGAGGTTTCTGAATAGTGTGGTGCTTGCTGTGTGCTGTGAAGATGTGTTGGGAAGGTGCAGTGATGGTCAGGCATTATTTCCCCTCCAGGCTCAGGGACCTCTGAGTGGGCGGATTGGGATAGTGGGAACAAGGGAGACGCCCTGGGGCAAAATGGGTCCAGGAAAGGAGTCCTCCCTGCCTGGTTCCCATACCCAAGGGCTCTGCCTTTGGCAAGAAAGAAATGCGGTCTTCCTTGGTTACTCATCCTACTCAGGCGGTGTTATGCAATGCCAAGTCCATTAAGAACAAGACTGCTTTAATAGCGGATCTTGTTGGATCATCGGACCTGGCTTGCATCACCGAGACCTGGCTGGATGAAAATGCTGGCCCAGTGTTGGCCTCAGCAATTCCAGCTGAGTACTTGGTGATACATCTTAATACTAATTAAACATCTTAATACTAATTAAACAATTAAACATCGCCTGAGGATGGATCGTTGGGGCGTGGGTGTAGCCATCTGTTTTAGATCAGAACTGAACCTTGTGGAGGTTCCAGTGGGGATCACAAACTCCTTTGACTGTATCATGGGCGAGGGTGTACGGTGCAGGATTCTTCTCATCTACTGTCCACCAGGAGATGGGAAAATCTTCCTGCAGGAAGTCACAGACTTCATTGTCGACTTGGCATTGGGATCCCCTAGATGGCTGATTCTGGTGTATTTCAATGCCTGGGTTGATGAACTTTCACAATTTGGACAAGACTTCCTCCAGCTAATGAGCTCACTGGGCCTTAGACAGGTTGTTACCTCCAACCCATATTGGTGGTCATTCACTGGACTTGGTGTTTCTCCGGGGGATGGAGATATCCGATTTGGTGGTGGAGCCAGTAGGATGGTGTGACCATCACACCACTGTTTTCAGTTTTGTGGCTCCCCCCCTCAGTAGGCTTGCCCCTACGGAGACAGTCCGGTACTTTCCTTTGAGGGGTGTTACCCCAGATGGCCTAATGGCGGTGCTGGATCTATCATGTGTACCAAGTGAATGCATGGATCCAGGAGATCTAGTACTTGCCTATAATAAGGCGGTAGTGGTGGCCCTGGATTCCACAGCTCCTGTTCATGTTCGTCCCCTCACTCTTCGTTCAAGGTCTCCATGGTCTGATGAGACCTTGAAGGAGTTGAGGAGAGTGGGACGAAGGCTAGAGAGGAGCTGGCGGAAACTGGGCCTGGAGTGTGACAGACTTAAGATTGATGACCCATTATGTGGCCTATCAATCAGCAGTCACTCGTAAGAAGGCAGAATTCCTGTCCAGGGAGACTGCTACTGCGCAGAACCGACCAGCTCAGCTCTTCCGGACTGTGGACAGATTGTGCAATCCAATATGTCTTCAGCCTGGGGGAGCCTTTTCACAAGAGCGGTGTGATGAGTTTGCCACAATCAGATCCAGCACCTGTCTGGCTCCCTCCAATGGGAGCTGCGGTGGTCAGCAGGAGATGTCGGGCATCCAGTTTACCTGGTCGGACTTTAGCCGACCCTAAATTACTGACATTGTGATGGTCATCCAGATGCTGCGACTAACCAGCTGTAGTTTGCATCCAGGCCTCACACGCCGTCTTGTAGAATGCGTGGACGAGATCAGCCTGGTCCTAGTCAAAAATAGTCTGGAGGTCATTGGAGAGGGGTCTCTTCCCAGATCCTCTGAAGGAGGTGGTTGTTCAGCCTCTCCTTAAAAAGCCCTCCCTTGACCCAGACTGTCTGGTGAACTACAGATCTGTCTCTAACCTACCCTTTGTGGGTAAGGTTACTGAGAAGATGGTTGCATCGCAGCTGGATGATCATTTGACCAGCCACAATGTCTATGATTCTTTCCAGTCACAATTTAGGAAGAGACACAGTACCAAGACAGCCCTTGTCCAGGTACTAAATGACCTCCTAATAGTGAGAGATTGGAAGACCCATTCCATCTTGGTTCTCCTCGATCTCTCTGCAGCATTTGACACTGTAGACCATGGTGTGCTGTTGGAGTGCCTGTGGTTCATCTGTGGACTATCTGGTATGATCCTCAGGTGGTTTCGATCTTTCCTCGAGGGTAGGACTCAAAGTGGTGTCTGGAATTTATTCTTCAGCCCCTCTCCCCCATCCTGCGGGGTGTCGCAGGGCTCCATCTTGTCACCCATGTTGTTTGCAGTCTATATGCTGCCATTAGGAGAGATTATTAGGTGGCAGAGTCTGAGTTTTCACCGCTATGCAAATGATACTCGGCTGTACATGTCCTTTTTACCCAGTCAGGATGTGTTCCTCTCAGTATTTAGCAACTGTCTAGGAGAGATCCAGGACAGGATGAGTGCGAGCTGGATACGGTTGAACACGGCTAAAAATGAGGTGCTGGTTGTGGACCCACATTGTTGGGAGGCAGGTTTGTTGGCAGGACTACCCTCTGGACTATGGCATGGGGGTGTTCAGCTTACTACCTCAGACCGGGTGTGGAACCTGGGAGTTATTTTTGACAACGGCCTGACCCTTAAATCCCAGGTGTCAGCAGTTGTCAAAACCTCTTTTTACCATCTGAGGAATATTGCTCTGGTGAAACATCTGGTTCCTCCTGATAATCTTCCAACATTGGTCCACGCCTTCGGTACCTCCTACCTAGACTACTGCAATGCCCTTTATCTAGGGCTACCGGGGGTTGATTTCCACCGCTTGCAGCTAGTATAGAATGTGGCAGCCAGGCTACTGACTGGCACTTCTAGGACCAGTCATACAATGCCTGTGCTCTGCAGATTGCACTGGCTGCCAGTAAAGTGGTGGATCACTTTCAAGGTTGGGTTGCTGACCTATAAAGCCCTACACGATCAGAGACCTAGTTACTTGCAAGATCTCCTTCGCCTTTACTGTCCCCTCCACCCTCTCCAATCCACCGACGAGGGATTGCTAGAGATTCCCAGGGTACATTTAAAGACATCTGGGGCCCGGTCTTTTGGTTTTGCGGCCCTGACCCTGTGGAATTCTCTACCGTGGCAGGTGCAAGATTGCCTGACCGCCCAGAGTTTTAAAACTGCACTTAAAGCTTATTTATTTAGCTTGGTATACCCAGATTTTTAGGCTGCTGTTGTAATATTTATAGAGTTTTAAATTGTTGGATTTTATTAATTTAATTGATCTGTTATTATTTATTATGTTTGTTTTATATATGTACAAGCACCTTGGTTTTGAGAAAGGCGCTTTTTACAAATAAAGATTGATTGATTGATTGGAATAACATGTTGAACATATTGACATACAGACAAAAAAAAAGTTAACCAAAGACTAGAGGCACTCAGAAGGGTAGCTGGATGCTTAGCTGCAGAAGTGAGAGAAAAGTTGGTTAAACAAATGCTTATCCCAGTCCTAGAATACGATGCTATTATATATATGAATTCTACCCAGAAAGCATTAAAAAAGGTGAATCTAATTTATTATAGATTGGGTAAATTTATTACTAAAAGCAAGTATAAGACCCACCATTGTGTAATCTATAATTAGTTGAGATGGCTTCATCCAGAAGCACAAAGAAAATTTACATGGCTAACTACATGCCATAAGATATTTTATGGGAAAAACAAACATCCCATCTCAATGCAAGCATAACTGCATACATTTATTTTAGTGCTAAGTCACAATCACCACATTCACTATAATGGAGAAAATACTAGAAGTGCTAGTTAGCGCAAATTTATTTTCACACAAATTGCTGCTTTAGCAAAAATAATAAATTATTTGACAGTGAAAATTTCAAGTTCTACAGTATGTTGTACGAGAACTCCCAGGTAAACAAAGAGTAGCCACAAGAAATTCAGACACGAGAATCCCAATGCACAGATCATTCAACAAAATGGGAGATATAACATTACAAAATAGCAGAGCTAGACATTGGAACAAGTTACCAAATGAAGACTGTAACTAATTTGACAAGTTTTAAAATTAACTTATTTGAACATCTGAGGATTGTGTGTACATGTTACAATTAATGTCTGTTTAACTTTCGATATGTTACTATTTAAGTCCTACTTGTTGTACAAGCCTTAATTTTTCTGTGTTTTTATTATTGTACTTTTACCAGACAGGATTTTGTTGAAAACGAGATATATGTCCTAACGAACTGTTCCTGTATAAAAATAAATGTTATCAAATCAAATCAATCTTTGAGCTAAGTTTCAGGGTAGCAAGATATCACCTATTAGGTACCAAGATATCACCACTTAGATACATCATAACTGACCAATAGCAAGAAGACATACCACATTACCTCATAACAATGACAACCATTACTTCACACATTCAAGGCATTCCATTCATGGAAACAAGCATGAACATGGTGAATGAAAATCACTTGCTTACAGCTTCATTTTTTATACTTTCAGGCACTGCTGTATATAAATATGAGATGGGCTAATATTGATACCAGAAATATCTTCTATCATTGTACTGTACTGTATTTCTTCCCTCCCCACAGGCTGCAAGCCCTCACAACCACCCTACCTTGGCCCACGGAGCACCCGGAAGGCAGCCGACACAGCCAAGGTACACAGCAACTATGGAACTGCGTTAAAGGGGCTTTAAAGTCGCCAAACATCAATTGATTGTTTATGTTTGCACCGTTTTGCTCACCAGGAGCCTTGTAAAGTCCCCCTGCATTGTGTTACCTTAAGGGGTCTTATATTGCACTATTGTTTGCAGTTTTGTGTGCTTTTATCTGCATTTTTACCTGTATTGAGCCTGATACTAGCGCTTTTTTCTACAGTGTTCTAGCTGAGTTTTTAGCCATTGCTGTGTATTCTTTAGGCTAGTCACTTACTGCACTGTGCTCTTATTACTGAAGGAAGTCTCCCTGTTTGTTTCTTTCTCTGCTTCTGGACATACCATCATCTCCTGAGAGCCGCACTGCACAAGTGCAGCTCTCTAAGGACAGAAGGAGCCCCCCCCCCACTTGTCTTGCTCTGTGCCCTGAACTTGGCCACCCCCCTTTGTCTGCCTGCCCTGGTTATCTCCTCCCTGCCTAATCCACTGTATTTCTTCCCTCCCCACAGGCTGCAAACCCTCATAACCACCTTTCCTCAGCCTGCAGAGCACCCGGAAGGCAGCCAACACAACCCAGGTACAGAGCAACTGTTGAACTGGGTCAGCCTGTCGCCACTGACGCAGTGACTGCCGTACCAGCCCCTCCTTCCTGGCTTGGCTGTACCTTTATAGGTAGCCTATGTCACATGATCAATCACGTGACTGGCTGTATCTGAAACACAAATACCGAAGTTTCCCTATAGCAGTTTATATTTTATAGCCACTAGGAGTCACTGTTGTGTCTGACACTCTCCTCTTAGACCTCTAGTATAATTAACTATCTGTGCTGCATTGTGCTCCTCTCTTAAGCTTCTCTCTCTCCACCTGTGCCCACCTCTAGCATAACTCCCCCTACATCTACCCTGTAGTTCAACCCAGGTTTCGGACCCCCTACATTCCACACCAGAGGTAGTGATCCTAACCTCTAGGCCATCTCATAGGTAATCTCAAAGGTACAATTTCACCTTGCTTGTTGAATCCTTTATCCTTTCCATTTCTTCCACTTCGGTATTCGTGCCGGCTCTGCCACCTCCCACAGCCTCTCTCATCTCACACTGGAATCTAGTGGGGTCTTGCAGATACATATTGCTCTTAGTCATCTGCCAAGCAGACAAAGAAACAGTCGCCCCCAACCCCCCAACATCAGTATAATCACCTCCCCTAAATAACAGTTCTAATCCACCATCCTTGCTATCATGCTGCTCAACTTCTCATAGGTATCCCCTCTCCTTCTAGTCACTCTTTTGGTCCTCCCCCTTCAGCTCTCTGTTCCCAAGTTTTCCACTCCCTCCTCACCTCCCCCCATAGACTACCCCCCCGTCCATCACTCCCTCCAGCTCCCAGGTCCTCCACCCTCCTTGCTCCCCTCTCTCCATGCAGCAGGCTACCCCCCTCTTTGCCCTAAAACCAAAGGTCTCACTCCTCTGCCCTTCTTCAGAAGAAATGCCTCCCCAAATACCCTGCACCCTGCCTCTTACTTCTCCTATTCACTGGAGACATCGAAACACACCCAGGGCCTGATTACCTGGCCTCCACCACCCCACCCCCGAGCAGCCTTGGCATTTACCACATAAATGTCAGACGTCTCCAACCTAAGTTGGATCACATATAGGCCTGGATAACTCAAAGTTCCCCTGATGTCCTATGTGTCTCCAAGACATGGCTCTCTGCCAAGGTTCTAGACTCGATGATAGCGATCCCTGGCTGCTCTCTCTTCCATCAGGATGGGGCAAACATGGTGGAAGGGTTGCTGCTTATTTCCACAAGTCCCTATGTGCCTCCATTCTCTGTCATGGCGGTTGCCTCCCAATCACATGAACTCCTACTCACCAAGCTGGTGCTCCCATCATCCTATCCCCTCTTCACTGGAGTACGCTATTTTTCTCCAAAAGCTAATCCCATGTCTAATGCCTCTAGCCAAGCCACCCTTGACCTCTTGTGACCTCACTCATGGCTTTGTCACTTGTGAGGTCAGAGGTCCACTACAACTCAAGAACATATTTCTGGTATCTTACATTAGCTTATCTCAGACAGACACACACACACACACACCTTAGTTTGTTTTGTATAATACAGCTGATATTTTCAGTAAAAGACCCGCTGTAGGTAATGGCACTGGTGCTTGATGGTAAAACAAGCAATTCTGCCAAGTAACATGCTAAAAAGCACTAAACTGAATGCTTTTATTGAAATCTGTGGCCAAGAACACAGAAGCATGCTGAAAAATGCTCGCAGGGGGTGCATGCACATAATGTCAAGATGTCACGCAATGGTCTCGAGTGCATGTGCTCATCTTGTCAGTGGTGTGAGCTCTCAGACTTGCAAGCAGTCTGAAAAGGTGCAAAATTGCCACGGCTCTAATGAGAGCTCAGGTACACCAGTGTAGTTACCCACTGACAGATAATAACAAAAATCTCCACACAAATACCTATAATACCTCACTAGGCCTTTCTTAAGTATTGCAAGTTAAGACATAGCACAAAGAGCCACAGCTCTGAAGAGAGCCCCAAACTTTTAGTAAGGGTAAACATCAATAAAAGGAGCATCTACCTGCAAAAACACCAACAGGTACTAATTAGACCCATGACACCATGAAACCCATCCGGCTATAGGAACGTACTGCGCTGCAACACAACACATGGCAAGGAAAATGGACTGTTAAAATTTAAAACTCCCGAGCTTACCTGAGGCAACAGGCTAAAACAGTCAGATCCCATGAAAAAACAGTTAACACATTTCTTACAACTTTATTAGTGGCAAAGTAGCCCTCATCCAGGCTTCCCTGAAACTATGATGAGAAATAAGGCCGGTTATTTAATTAGAAATTGAAACAGGCATAATTTGAAGTGCTGCCCTGTTATACAGACAGCCCCAACCTGCAGTGTTACCAAAAGTGAATAGAAAATAATAAAACATTATGAAGGTTGAGGCAGAAGTGAGAAGCTTATTCAAAATTCTGCTTTGGAGAACAATGCACACATGCAGCCGTCGCGCCAATCCATTTAAGAGAGCACGGGAAATGGTGCTGGCACTCAAAAATGGCTCCGACAGCCTATGAAGTTGGCAATAGTAAAATAAATAAATAAAAAGAAAATCACTAAAAACTAGTCATCCCAGCTGAGAGAACACTAATGGTAAAATACAACACAAGGCTGAACCTAAGAGGGACATACTGAGTCTCAGTTTGACATAGAGTGATGCAAACAGTCAAAAACGGAAACAATTTCCAAGATTTACCTTAGACACCAGGCTAAGAAAAGGCAGACCACATATAGTTAAAAAGGTTTTTATTCATATCATACATCCTTAATTTCTGTCAAATCAGGCAATATAGCACTTCACACAGACCTTCCCCAACAAAGCCGTTTGTGAGAAAAAAAGGCTTGCTAATTAAAATTTTAAGATGGGCATGACAGAATTTTGAGCACTGCTTTTACAAACATCCATGGTAGTTACTTTTGGGAGAAGGGGGGGAATAAAAACTGTAAAAACTGCAGTCAGGATCAGAGGCTACTTGAAGAGTGCCACTGTCCCTTACTCTGGCAAACAAAGACTAAGCTGTAGGATTCTCATACCTACAACTTTTATTGCCAACGCCATGTCTTTGAGATATGCCAGTGCTCCCAGTAGGGATACATTTTACCCCACATATTAAGACTTCCCAGTGACAACGTGGAGCACTACAAAAATATAACTACAGCATGTAAAAGCAATATCGTTGGTTACATTATTATACTCTCACAACTTGTCTACATTCTTTATTAGAACACTGCTCTGTACATATTGCCATGGACTGTCGTCATTGCCAGAGCCGTAACTTTCACTATACTGTTGTCTGTAAGACCTCACTATTTATTTTACCTTGGTAGATCATACTTGCTTGTATACTGTTTGTTAACACTGATTACACTTCAGTATTGTATGTACTTGCCTCCCTGCTCCCCGCCCCCCCGGGTTACACCAGGAAACGAGCCCTGGCTGGCTCAGTGGGTCTTTCCTGGTTACCAGTAATGAATAAATGCATATACACACACACACACAATTTTTTTATAAGAATACTTACTTCTTCATCCACTCTGCAATGTCCTTTGCTGTAGCGCCATAGTTTTCAAAATTGTACAGGAACTTCCCTTTTCTTTTATGTGAAGAGGAAGAGAAAGATAAATGAGTCTATGCATTTTTGTGGTGCAGTCACAAGCGTGGTGCTATAAAATAACAAATGGCAGAGACTTACTCAAAGTAGCAGAATGTTGGGTAGCCCTTGACATTATACTCTTGTTTGATTCCATCAAACTCCTCTGGATGAACATTCATGCCTGCAAGTACCTGTTTACAAAGCAAAAACAAACATAACAGGAACACTTGATTGTCAGTCCCCAACAATGCAGTATCTGTGACTTTTACATGTATCGTTTTTTTATAAGAATACTTACTTATAATGATTCATTATAAGTAAGTATTCTTATAAAAAAAAATTGTGTTCCTTTCAACATGCTATTTTGACATCAGGCTAAATTCTTCTACTAGAAGCAAACATGGCTGATACCTAGCATATTATCTGAAGGTACAATACTGTATTCACTCCTGGCCTGCAGAGAAAGGTAATACTGTAGTAACACCAATTAAATCCCATTAACTGTACATCAAAATGCATTTTTCCATTTCTGAGAGATAATGAAGCTGAGGAGGAGGTTAAATGTTATTTACTGCATAGGATACTGAAAAATCTAGTGGTGAGGGGCTAGGAGATGCAACACCTGCTAAGTTACAACTGCTGCAACAACTTCCTGATACCCCCACCCCCAAGAATTGCCCTATGACTGTCCCATGCATGCTTGAATTCCACCACTGTTTTTGACTCCACGACCTCCTCCGGAAGGCCGTTCCATGCATCCACAACCCTCTCTGTGAAAAAATACTTCCTTAAATTACCTCTGAGCCGCCCCCCCATCTTCAAATTGTGCCCCCTTGTTCTTGCACACCTCTCTTTCTCAAAAGGGGTGTGCAAGAACAGAAACTAATTATTACTTCGTACTTTCGAAGGCGATGAGTCAAAGCTGGTGAAGTCTTTGTCTGTCAAGACGATCATCAAGCAATTCTAGGCGAGGTAGAAAAAGTAGGCTGCTGGTTAACTAGGATCTGCAGCTTATCCAGTAGGCAGGGAAATGGGCAGACTGGGTGGGCCAAGCGGTCCTTATCTGCCATCAAATTCTATGTTTCTATACACTCTACTTTGTCTAGAGCCAATGTCCATGGTTTCTAAACCCAGATATCAGGGATCAGAAATTCTTGGGTCTGGGTCCTGCTCTTTTTACTGTCCTGCTTAATAAAAAAAAATATTTTAATTTATTCTTTATTGTCCTCCACCTCCCTACCTTGAACCACAGACAAATTCCTGAGACTTGAAGATCAATTACCTTGGGCTCATGCTCCTCTGAGCTGGCCATCTGTCAAGATCTCTCCAGTTAGCGCAAACCATGCTGTTACAGTACCCCTTCCCATCACTCAAGTCGAGCATGGTCAAAGTGAGTGATGGGGAGGGGCAATGTCATTTGCTGCTGTGCCTACAAAAGCCTCCCCCATCAGCTCTGCCTGCAGCGCCCAACCTGTGGTGGGTCACCCACCGTGCCAATCCTACTCCAATATCCTGCCACAGGTAACAACCTAACTGAGAGATGACCACAACCCTCCTCCCCAGAGCAAGCAAGCTGCCTCCATGGAACTCCCAGACTTTACCGGCCCAAAAATGAAAATTACGTACCTATCGTAATTCTTGATCTTTCTATATATCTTCACCATTTATCTCTGGTGGATATAAGACTGAGGTGCAGTACCCCGCGGGAGCATTTTATTCCCCCAAAGGAGCAGGAGCTCGCGCTGGGACGACGCCATCCCCGAGACGATATACTACATGACGCTCAAGGGTTGGCTAGTAATCGATGCCTCCTCCACCTCAGTTCTGCACACCTGAGAGTGAAGAAAGCAACAGAGAAATGATAAGGGCGGGGCAAGTGAGCCCAAGGGATAGCCAAAAGGAAATGATATAAACAGGAAAAAGGAATAAAGCCAGCCAGAGGGGGAAACCTAGGGGTCTGGACAACAGGCCCCACCCTCTGGGGGGCAAGGAAGGAGAGAGAGAGGGAGGAAGAAAGAACAGAAAGACAGAGGAAAGTGAGTGAGAGACCCCACCACACCCCAACAGAGGTTCAAGCCCTCCGGAGAGCCACAGAGGGAGGCAGTATTGCCCTACGTCAGCCTTTCATCTGAGAAGGCCTTTTTTTCTCTTGAAGAAGAGAGCAATGCAATCCTCGAAGGTGGCAGACAGGGAAGACCACACTGTGCACCAGTCCAGCAGGACAGAATTCTTCAGGCACCAGGCTTGAAGACGCCCTCTCCCTGGGGGGAAAAGATGATAAAGTGTGGAAGAGGTCCACCCCTCTGTCTTTGATATTCAAGGGTCCACCTCCCCACCTTGATTTTAGAAAGGCTGACTTTCAAAAAATGAAGAACAACATAAGTAGCCAGTTAATGGAAACAGAGGTTGAGGAGGTGGATGTCACATGGGGGAGGCTCAACAGAGCAATAAAGACTGCCACGGATCAATGTGCCAGATGGGTCAGCAAAGCAAAAAGAAAAAGAAATCCTCTATGGTTTTCCAAGGAAGTGGCTACCACAGTCAAAGAAAACAAGAAGGTGTACAGCATATACCAGGAAACCAAAACTGAGAAAGACTGGGAGTCATACAAGGAAAAAAAATGAGAGAGTCAAACAAATTAGAAAGGCAAAAGCTCAGACAGAGGAAAAGATAGCAGAAGGAGCAAAGAGAGGAGACAAACCATGTTTTAGATACATTAAGGAACGTAGGAAGTCAAAAGGGGTGATAGTAAAGATTGCTACTGAAAAAGGAAAATGTACAAAACGTGACCCAGAGAAAGCCAAAATCCTCAACAAATACTTCTGCATGGTGTTTACCAAAGAGGAGCCCAGGGGATGGCCCAGCCCTGAAAAAAACAACACCCAAGGATTAGGGGTAGACATGAGTCCCTTTACAGAAGCTGAAGTACAGGAGGTGCTAAATAAACTAAAAGCAAAGTCATGGGGCCAGATGAGATGCACCCCAGAATCCTTAAGGAACTGGGGGCAGAAGTAGCAGCCCCTTTGGCACTTCTATTCACAAAATCCTTGAAGAGTGGTGTGGTACCCTAAGACTGGAAAAAGGCAATAGTGGTTCCACTTCACAAATCAGGCAGTTGCGAAGAGGCTAGCAATTACAGACTTGTGAGCCTCATGTCTATAGCAGAGAAACTAATGGAGACACTACTCAAACAGAGGATCATAGTATTCCTTGAAACTAGCAGCTGACAAGATCCTAAACAGAATGGTTTCACAGCAGGTAGGTCATACCAGACAAATCTGCTCGAGTTTTTTTGACTACACTACAAAAATAGTGGATGACGGTGGGGCAGTAGATGTAGTCTACCTAGACTTTAGTAAGGCCTTCGACTCGGTTCCACACAGAAAGCTGGTGAAGAAGCTTGACCACATAGGGGTTGGTCCAGAAGTAGTCAGATGGGTACAAAACTGGTTACAAGGCAGAACCCAGAGGGTACAGGTTAATGGAGAGCAATCTACAGAAGGCAAGGTGGCCAGCGGGGTGCCCCAGGGCTCAGTGCTAGGGCCTGTGCTCTTCAATGTTTTTATAGCAGACATCACTGACGGGCTGGAAGGGAAGGTGTGTCTGTTCGCAGATGACACCAAAATATGTAGCAGAGTGGACACCCCAGAAGGAGTGAGGAAGAAGGAAGCTGACCTCAAGAAACTAGAAGAATGGTTTGGAGTGTGGCAGCTGAGATTTAATGCCAAAAAGTGCAAGGTCCTGCACATAAGAAAGCAAAATCCAAGAAAGGAGTATTACCTAGGAGGCGAAAGACTGGCAGCCTCAAACCAGGAATGATATCTGGGAATCATAATCTCAGATGACTTGAAGGTCAGTAAGCAGTGGGAGAAGGCAACAATGAAGGCCAACAGAATGCTGGGCTGCATTGGGAGGGGAATCACGAGCAGGAAGAGAGAGAGGTGGTACTACCACTGTATAGATCGCTGGTCAGGCCTCACCTGGAATACGGAGTTCAGTTCTGGAGGCCTCACCTCAGAAAGGACATTGACTGGGTCGAAACAGTACAGAGAAAGGTGACAAAAATTATCAGGGTCTGTAGTACATGTCCTACGAGGAAAGACTTAGGGAACTGAATATGTACTCCCTAAAGCAGAGAAGTAAGAGAGGGGACATGACTGAAACATTCAAGTACTTAAAAGGCATTAACAAGGTACAGGCACAGGAACTTTTTCACTTCAAGAAGAGCTCCAGAAACAGGGGCATGACCTCAGACTGCAAGGAGGGAGGTTCTCTACCAACCCCAGGAAGTTTTTCTTCACAGAAAGAGTGGTGGACGCTTGGAACAGCCTGCCCCAAGAAGTTGTGGGGGGTCAACACCATGGGTGGATTCAAGAATACATGAGACAGACACAAGGGAGCCCCAACTACAAAGGGCAACTAGCGTTTCAAAAAAGGTCTAAAACAAATGGGCAGCCTAGATGGACCTAGCAGTCTGCTTCTGCCATGAACTTCTACGTTTCTATGAGAGAACCACCCGAGGCAAGGTCCCCCCTGCACTAGAGACTCTTCATGAAATGCACCCTCCGTTAAGAGCCACAGGGCATGACCTACACAGAAGGAGGTCCCTGTGTAAAGAGATCTACTAGATTAAGGAGGAGACCTTGCCCCAGAAGAGAAATAGAAATTACGTACTTACCGTAATTATGATCTTTCTGTGTATCTTCACCATTCATCTGCGGGAGCCTTTTTTTTTTTTAAAAGGGCAGGCGGAGCTGACGCAGCATCGGCGCCGCCCTCGAGGCAGACGTACTACGTGGCGCTCGAGGATTAGCCGATGCGCTGTGTCGACTCCCGCCTGACTACCAGAGTCGGCCGGAGAGGTAAGAGGAAGGGATGGAGGTGCGACAAGAGAGTCCAAGGACAGAAAAAGGAAGGAAGAGCCGAACCAAAAGGAGAAATAACGACTGAGAGGACAGCAGAGACAAGATGAAACTAAGGGGATTGGGTAGGGGCCCCAATCTCTGGAAGCGGAAGAAGGGAGGGAAGGGGGGGAGAAATTTCAGGAGAGAGTGAGAGAAAACAAGGATCCAGGACCCTTGTCCTTCACCAGATTGTATAGGAACTGCAAAGAGTAGCAAAGCTTACTTGCTAGTATTCAAGGCACAGAATATATGGCAATACCCCAAAAGCAGAGTCGGCTATACTGGAGAAGGACAGGGTACAGGGATTAGTACTCTCTCTGAAAGAAATCTGGTGAAAAAAGGTTTTTTTTTTTAACATTTGGATGACAGGAGGAGGGCAATCAACAACTCCCACCCTGCTAGGGTGGAGATATGCTGTAGAGAAGGAATGCCACTCGGGCTGTACCCTTTTTAAGGGAAAAATTACACTCCCCTGTGTGTCCCTACTTTACCCTACTCAAGAGAGGGAGAGGCACAGAGGGAGGGGGACCCAGAGACTGAGGCCCCAGGGGGATGGTGGGCGGGATTGTGATGAATGGTGAAGATACACAGAAAGATCATAATTACGGTAAGTATGTAATTTCTATATCTTATCTGTGTCAATCTTCACCATTCATCACAGATGGGTGAGTACCAAGCCCCCCGAAAGGGGTTGACTGATTGCACCCTAAGGGACAGTGTCCCTTAGCCCTCAGTGGGTGACACACTAAGGGGAACCTTCTGGGCCTGGGGAGGCCCGAGAGTGATGAGAGTGAGACGGGGTCCCCCCGGAGGGGGAAGGAAGTTGCCCCAACAAACGCCATCTCGCCCTACAGGAAAAGAGATAGATTCCCTGGTGAGCGGAGCAAATCACCCTACGCCGGGCCAAGGGTGACAACCGGGAAAGACGAAGCCATGCCGATCTTCTGGTGCAGATCGCTGTCCCTACCACCCTGGTAGCTACCTCGTTTACGTCATAAGACGCCCTTGCTTGGTGCCTTGCTAGCTCAGGCCATGTGCAGAGAGAGCGATGGCTTGCCTGGTTTGCTCCAGTCAGGCAAAGCAGCTAGGATCTGACCCAGCGCTGACCACAGAACCTGTTGTAGGCTGCATAGTGGGCCTGATGAGCAGAGATGGAAGAAACAACCGTGCGAGTAGAAAGTCCTCCTCCCAGAAATCAAAATCCAAGAGTCTTGATCAGGGGCGGTCACGCTGGAGCGCAAAGCCGTCAGGAGTGTCCAGGTGCGTCAATCTGGACTGCGGATGAGGCATGGAACCTGGAGACTCCGGGGGTGCGCAATACCTCTGGCTGAGGTCCCTAGGGGCAGGAACTCCGGAGAAGGGCCTCTGCCAGAAACGCATGGGCGCCTCCTGAAAAGGAGCAGGCCAGGGGGGCACCACAAGGGTGGCCACCCCGAAATCGCCTAGAAAGGCGTGCGCCGCATGCTCTGGATTGCTCGCGGAGAGAGGGGAAAGGTGAAGGTCCTCCAACATCCTCGCGAGGAAACGCTGATACTCCGAGAGATCAGCAGCAGGAGAGATGTGGACAGAAGGTTCCTCACCCCCAGAAGAGGGGGGGGATGAGGAGCTGGAGGTCACCATCTGCTCCGAGGGTGGCTGCTCGGGGGGGAGGCTGAAAAACCTGACTGTCCAAGGCCCTAACGTAAGCAGGGAACCGAGAAGCAACGCTCTGAACTGCTCCCAGGTGAGAGGCCGTGGGACCAAGAATGCCGGGCGCTGGAGAATGTGGCAGAGGGGTGAGGGGCAGAGCCGAGGGAAGAATCGGCTGGCCTCTGCCAGGGCTGAGGAGCAGACCATGGACACCGGGAAGGTGTCCGGAAGACTCCGCAGCCGACAGCTGTACAACCACGTTGGTACTGCCTAGGCTGCGCCCAGAAGAATCCCCCCAGTGAGGCGACCAGGACCGTACAGGTCCAGAAGGACGGTCCCCTGCCTCCAAAGAATAGGACCCTCTCAAGGAACCAGAAGGGGAAGGGCGGAAGTCCGCACTTCGGCTGCGTCCAGGGCCCGGGTGGACCCCAGAGAAAGGCCAACGCGCGGACCCCACACCCCTCGACCCCATAGAGTCCGAGAAGGTCCTGGTCCTCGGAAGGGTCAGCCTAGGTAGCTGGCAGCTCTGGGATGTCCCGGGAAATCCAGGCACAGCACCTCCCAGCCGTAGGCTCCGATGGGCCCCAAAGCTGGGCGATCGAGACACACCACAGGAGGGTACGTCTGCTGAAGGGTCAAGGAACCCTCCCAGACCAGGCTGCAAGGCTATAGTGGCACGCACCACAGCTTGCTGGTCAGTGCCACTGACCCCGATCTGGAGGGGAACCCGACGCTCTTCAGCAGGGGGCTGACTCCGACTCGTCGAAGAGACCACCGGCTCACCCTCCTGTGCAGTCAACCCCGAAGGGTGTGACTGCCCATCCGACTCTGAGCCGGACTCAGACTCCGAAGAGGTGGAATCCGAGGCCCTGAGCCAGACAGTAGGAGGGCGAGGAAAAGCGACCTTCGCGAAGGGCCCAGAAACCGTGGCAGTGGACAAGGCCACCCCCGCGCCCTCCACGGCCCCGGGGGCGGAGCTGGCAGAAGGCGGTAGGGCAGCCGAGACCAAAGGTCCAGAGCTAGGGCCAGCCGCGGCGCCAAGTCCATCGGCACCGGGAGCGGCGCCAGGGACAAAGACAGTGCCGGCGGCAGCCCAACAGCGGCTCCAGAGATGCAGACACCGCCAGGCCCCAGCGCCCCATGAAGCAGCACTGAGAGTCGAAGTGGCGCCTGCGCCCGGCGCAGGCTAGGCGCCCGGCGCCAAGTCCCCATGGCGCATGAGTGGCACCGAGAACCAAGGAGGCGTCGACTGCCCCGAAAATGGACCCGGCGCCGCCCGGCTTGTGGCGCCGAGAGCAGAGGCAGCACCGCGGGCGACGCCGACCAATGACTCCGAGGGTCCCGCGGCGTCATGCTCAACCTTGGCGCCACTGACATAGCGAAAGGTGACGCCGGATCCAGGGTCGCTGCACCACGAGCAGAGTCGACGCTGCAATCGTCGCCGACAGGGCCCACGATGCCGAGAGACGAGTCGGCGCCGCCAAGGCCCTCGGCACCGCGAACGGCGCCGAAGGCCTCAACAACACCGACCGACGGCGTTGAGGATGGCGCCGACCCGGGCCTTGCGAACCGCGGGAGCGACACTGGGGGGGCCTTCACCCCCGAAGGGGTGGTTGCCATGGCGGCGCCTCCCGCCCGCTCCCGGGGGGAAGTGGGATGGGCCTCCTGCGCCACGGGAGAAGCCTCAACCAAGGCTAGGCTAGGGGAGGTCGAGGCTCCCTCCTCCACGATCCGTATAGAACCGGGAGGGGACCCGGAGGAAAGGCCGAGAGAGCGCGGCTTGGCCCGACGAAGTGCGAACCCGTCCAACTTTCACGTCGCTGTTCGAGGGACGCGCGGTCCATCGAGAAGCAGGCATCGTGCGAATCCATGTCATGCGAAGCGGGCCAAGACATGCGAGACACCGGTCATGCTGGTCGGTCACGGAGAAATTGCGGCCACGGGCACTGGCACGCGATAGGAAGCCCCCCTTAGAGAACTTCTTGCCTCCGACCGCTGCATGACCTACGGAAAACAACACCAAAAAGACTTGACGCCGCTTAATGTTAATAAAAGGAAAGATCTTACCGCGACGTCGAGTGGAGGCAGAACCCAGAACTAGCAGACCGCGGACTGGTGGACGGAAATATCACAGGCGTGGGCCTAGAAAAACTGACAGACTTCTTCAAACTCAGGCTTCCACGCGACCTCGACAGCGGGGAGGCGAAGAACTGGTAGTCAGGCGGTCGACACAGCTTAACGGCTAATCCTCGGCGCCACGTGAGTACGTCCAGCCTAGAGGGCGGCCTGATGCGTCGGCCCGCCTGCCCTTAAAAAAAAAAAAAAAAAAAAAAAAGGGTTCGCTGGGTCCTGACCTCCGCCAGTACCCATCTGTGATGAATGGTGAAGATTGACACAGATAAGATCAGAAGGGAAGGGGTCATGACTTCCGAGGAAAGGGATGGTTGGGTGTCCCTAGGGGCCCTCCCGAACCTCTTGACCAAGATAGGGATTCTGCCAGGTAAGAAAACCACAAGTTGGCTGGTCTGACCCTAGAAGGGACTCGAGTGAACCACGGGAGGATCCCCATCAGAGCCCTGAAAAGAGTGCCCAAGGGAGCCCCAAGGTCAGGATGAGGGCAAGCAGCCCTATTTGCCCTCCCCGACAGGAGGGTCTCTGCTGCTTCATGAAGGAACAGACACCGGATGTACCACTGGCCTCAATGGGGGGGGGGGTGCAAGCAGGGAGGACACGTCACCCAGAGACTGAGGCCCAAGAGGGGATGGAGGGTGGGAAGCAGCGATGAATGGTGAAGATATACAGAAAGACCAAGAATTACGATAGGTACGTACTTTTCATATCTTCCCTGTATCAATCTTCACCATTCATCACTGGTGGATGATTATCAAGCCCCCTGAAGGGGACCTGAAGGAAATCCTTCAGTCAGTCCCCTGTGGGGTAGGCACAGTGTGAGGAGACCCTCACTGGCCAAGCTAGGCCTGTGACTGGTCAGGGTAAGATGGGGTCTCCCTTTGCCTGGGAGAAGGATGTCGCCCCTGAAGTTCCCACCTCAACCTGCAGAAGAAGACATGGATCCCCTGAAAGAAGGATGCGAGCACCCTTTGCTGGGCCAGGGATGTTAACCGTGAAAGGTAAAGCCACACCATCCGCCTAATGCAGTCCCCGCTAGCCTAGATGCCACCCCAGTGGCATCATATGATGCCCTTGCCAGGTGCCTCGCAAACTCCAGGCCACGTGCGGAGAGGGCAACGGCTTGCCTGACTGCCTCTGTATCAGGCACTGATGCTAGCACTTGGCCTAGCATCGACCATAGGTGCCTACTGTAGGCTGCATGATGGGACTAATGCATTGCGATGGAAAGCATAAGGCGCGCAGAGGAGAAGAGCCTCCTCCCCCATCAGTCAAACTCCACAGAGTCAGTCTCTGGGGGCCAGTCGTGCCTCGGGCTTCAATGCCCAGTAGTGGTATCTAGGAGAGTCATTCCCGAAGTGGGGTGAGGCAAAGTCCCTGGAGACCACTGGGGCATGCAGTACCTATGTTGACAGTCCATTGGGGCTAGGAAAGGGGCTGATGGACACTGCCAGGTACGGTATGATGCTTCCTAGAATGGGACAGGCCAGGCTGACACCAGCAAATGGTCAGCACTGAATTCGCTCAATAAAGAATGTGTCGCCCGCTCAGGATTGAGTCTTGCCACCCTGGAGACGTGCAGCTTGTCGATCAACCTTGAGAGGAAATGCTGATAAGAGGTCTGGTCAGTATCCGAGGACAGGTGGACAGAAAGATCCTCTTCCTCATGGGAGGAAGACGAGGAGGCCAACAAGTTTAAAGATTCAGAGTCCAGATGCTGCTGGGGTGACAGGTGAAAGATCAGTTTGCCCATGGCACTGACATAATGGAGAAAAGCAGCAGCTGAAGCCCTAAACTGTTCCCAGGTCAGGGGCCCTGAAGGACCCAGGTGGCACAAGAAATGGGTCGGAGAACACAGAGGTGAGGGAGAAAGACATCTCAATGAGTGAATGCCCTCTGCCAGGGTTAGGAGAAAGTGCAGGTGATCCAACACCCTGGAAGGACCCTCCGGTCTCTTCAGTAACTGTCCGCTCAACCAGCCTGAAGTGGTCAGGACTGAACCCCGAAGGGGAACCCCCCCCCTTGTGAGGTGACCGGGGCTGTATAGGTCCAGAAGGGCGGCCCCTAGCACCACGCAACAAGGTCTTACTTGGAGAAGACAAGGGAGAGAAGGCAGGTTCAGCACTGCGGCTCCTTCTGAAGCCCCGGAGGGCTCCAAGGAAGGCTGCTGCTCCTCACCTCACCTTGCCCCCTCACCCCCACCAACTCCAAGAGGAACCACTTCCTCACTCCCAATCACAAGGGTCCCTCCCCTCCCGTTGCCCCCACAGGGGAGGCAGCAAGCATGGGAACTCCCTTCCTGGCCATGGGGGATTAAGTGGTGCCAGAAACGGTGCCAGCCCAGGCTCCGGAGCCTGAAGATTCAATTCCCCTAGGCTGGGAGTTGCCATTAACACAAGGGGCCACTCTGGTACCACCAGCAGCACCAGAGGGGCTCCCGGTGCCACAAATGGCGCAGCGGCCTGTGCAGATTACATTAACCAGCCCTGAGGGAAGAGGGGATTGAGAGGGCACTGTGGTACTAGGTCAAGGAGAGCCCTGGTACTCCAAAGAGTTGGGTTGCCAGTCTGGATCTGCCTCCTGATCATCCTCATCTGAAGAAGAGCAGATCCAGAAGACCTCCAGAGGGGCCACCCCCAAAGCCCTCCTACCCTCGGCACTGCAAACAGCACCACAGATAGGCCCAGTGCCGCCCGCAGGGTTGCCCCAATCAACGGAACCGCAAATGGCTCCAGGATCCAGGGCAGTTCCAACTGAATGGTGCCATGGATACCACCGGGCCGGGCCCAGCAAGTGTAGGCTGCGATACCGGGGAAGCTTGCACCTCTGAGGAAGTGACTGCCAAGATGGTGCCCCTAGCCCGACCCCCAGAGGGGCCTGACCATGCCTCCGGCACTGTAGTAGAAGCTTCTACCCTGGCGAGACTTGAAGAAGCGGAGGCCCCCTCCTCTGTGGTCCATAAAGAACCGGGAGGGGACCTGGAGGAAGGGTTGAGAGACCTGTGTCTGGCGTCCTGAGTGTAACGCTGCCCTCCAAAGGTCGGCGGACTACGGCCGACCTTAAACACGCGATATTCCAGTACTCTTCGGCCCATGGAGAAGCAGGCATCACAATGATCCACGTCATGGTTTGGACCCAGGCAGGTGAGGCATCGGTCATGTCGGTCCGAAACGGAAATTTGCCGGCCACAGGGACACTGACACATTGGGGGCCGGCCCACTTTTGAAGATTTCTTTTTGTCCCCCAAACCTGGCATGACTCAGCAACAAATTCAAACTAAAGCAACAGACTCGTCGCCAAATAAAGAAAGGAAAGGTCTTACCACATAGAAATGGCGGCAAGTACGGATGCAGCGGCAGCAGAACTGACGGCGTCGAACATACACGTAGGCCTGAGTAGGCCGCAATGGCATAGTACTTTTTCTTGCTCACACATAGGTAATAGAAACATAGACTTTGACAGCAGATAAGGACCGCTTGGCACACCCAGTCTGCCCATTTCCCTACCTATTGGATAAGTTGCAGATCCTAGTTAACCAACAGTCTACTTCTTCTGACCGCCCACAAGAAATGTCTTATATTTGTCCCATGCATTTTTTTTATTTTTTTTTATTTTACGCTTTTATTCCTCCTCGCCTAGCCGCCGACCGCCCAGGACTATCAGCCCGTGCAGCTTCCACCTTCTCCAGAACGGCCTCGGGCCTCCAGGTACCCGCTGCTTACCCCCAGCGACGGGCTACCGAGCGGGGACACCCCGCAGACACTATTTTTGAACCGGAGGGCCGCCTGAGAGGTTAATCGACGCCGCGTGCGCTTCATGTAGGCGGCCGACAGCCGCCCATTTTCCGGGAGGCGGGAACGCACGACGCACGACGCTCGGCCCGCCTCCAAGTCCTCTTAAGTGTCGGTGGCTGTGTGGCTCCGAGCCTCCGCCCAGGTCACTAGTGCTCGATCACTGACCCACCTCCCCCTGGAGAAGGAGAGCAGTCCGTGAGGCGCTCCATCCTTCTCCCCTGGCCAACCCTCACTGGCGATCCAGGTCCGTTCCCGAACCCGGGTCGCCGGCGTCGCAAGCGGAAATCCCATCGCTGCGCCAGCGGGCCGGCCGTCCCATGCATTCTTGAATTCCTCCACTGTTTTTGACGCCACGACCTCCTCAGAAAAGCCGTTCCGTGCGTCCACCACTCTCTCCGTGAAAAAATACTTCCTCACGTTGCCCCTTAGCCATCCCCCCTCTAGCTTCAAATTGTGTCCCCTTGTTCCTGTACATCTCTTTCTGAAAGATACTACCCTCTTGGACTTCATTGATTCCCTTGAGGTACTTGAAAGTTTCTATCATGTCCCCCCTCTCCCTCCTTTCGAGGGTATACATATTAAGCTCCTTTAGTCTCTCTTCGTATGGCTTCTGGTACAGACCCAGCACCATTTTTAGTTGCCCTCCTCTGAACTGCCTCCATCTTGTCTATGTCCTTGCGAAGATGGGGTCTCCAGAATTGCACGCAGTACTCCAGATGAGGTCTCACTAACTGTCTGTACAGAGGGATAACAACTTCCTGTTTTCTACTGGTGATGCCACTCCCTATACATTCCAGCATTCCCCCAGCCCTCCTCACTGCTTTCTCACATTGCTTGCTTACCTTTAGGTCATCTGATATGACTACCCCCGGGTCCCTTTCCATTTTTATGGCTGTGTGGGGAGCCTACAGCCGTTTTGCGATCAATCTGTTGCTCCTAAAATGGCCGACCGTGGCATCTTCCATTGGCCATTTGGAAGTATCCTTCAGAAAGTCCAACGGAGCTTGTAACACTCCACCACGACTGGCCACTACGGAGTAACAGCCGCACTATTTCGGCTGTTACTTCTGTATTCCTTGTGCTGCCATCTTGTGAACTGCAACTACGCATACGTGAATGCCGTGCATGTGCAGTTCCGTCACCTCCGCCATCTTGAAGATGGCACTCCTCCCGCACTCTCCCACAGCTCCTGTCCTCCCTGCTCCCTCAGTTCCTTCCAAGCACCAGTGGGTAATGAAACCCTCCCACTCCCCCCTACTTCTGCAGTGCTCCCCGCTCCCTCCGCGTTGATATCGGGGTGCCCAATCCCCATGTTGGCATCGTGTAACCCCCCCCCCAACTCATGTGGCATCAGGGTGCCCAATCCGTGTCGACATCATGTCCATCCCCCCACTTGTGTGGCACACTGGAGCCCATCCCAGTGTACCCAAATTGTTTTTCCCCTCTCTAAATAAGGTAAACAGTCCCCCGGCGTCTTTTTTACCTGTAAAAAGGAAATGGTCCCTCGTCATCGCCAATTCCCCCTCCCCTTTCCCACCCTCCCAATGAGCACCCCTTTACCCCCCTCCTACCACCAGAGGTCAGCGCTGTCATCTTGTCTGGACTGGGACATGTCTGCACTCTTCAAAGCCGACCCACAAACTGAAGAATCAAAGGTAAATGCCGTATAATGGCACTCAATGGGGTTTTCAACTTATCTTAATATATCAGCCATTTTAAGGAATTTAGGCCCCAAATTTTCAACATGGGGTTCTTGGAACCCCACCTTGTGAACACTGTTACTGTCATTTCATTACTCGGTCCGGAAAGGTGATTTCGCAGTCGCTGAGCGGACTCACCTTTTGGGACTGATTAACAAAATGACAGTGCCACTGTTCATGAGGTGGTGTCACAGAAAGCCCATGTTGAAAATCTGGGGAAAAATTCCAAAAAAATGACTGTGTTATGAGTGTGCGTTGTGCAGTTTCTACGCATGCTCCTAACTTTGCCAATTTTTAACAATTTCACTCCAGATTTTCAACATTGCCATTTTGGCACACCTCCTAATTGACAGTACAGCTGTCATTTTTCACATCCTACCCAAAACGTGTTTTTGCACCTGTGGCGTAGAACAGTGCGGTCATGCTGCAAAAACACTTTTCGGGACAAGTGAATGAAATGACAGTGGCACTTTTCATGAGGTAGGGTCCCAAAAAACGCCATGTTGAACATTTGGTGAAACAACTCCAAAAAATGGCCGAGTTACACCTAGTCGTTCCATATTTTCTACGCATAGGTGCAACTTTTGTCATTTGGCAGCTCGCCACAGTTGTACTGGCTCTAGTTAGAACTTTGTTATTGTGTTAGTACTCTCCCCCATTGTGTACTCTTCCCTGAGTTTTTGTTTCCCAGGTGCATTACTTTGCACTTCTTTGCAATGAATCTAAGCTGCCACTCTCGGCGGGAGAAGCAGAACTGAAGTGGAAGAGGGCTGGCATCTGGCTACTGGCCAACCGCCAAGCGCCACGAAGGCCAGCCTTGAGGGCTGCTCCTCCCCCTAGCTGAAAATAAAAATGCTCCTGTGGGGTACTGCACCTCTGGCTTATACCCACCAGTGATGAATGGTGAAGACTGATACAGGGAAGAGCATGGAAATTGAGCACAGGATATGAACTGGGGCCTCACATCTTGGAGTAGAGAGTGCTTCACCAGCACCCCTGGTAGGCACTCCTTGTGTAATGTGCTCTCAAGCCTCTTGGTGGCATTTTACAAGGTTTTTCATAGCAGAACTGAATGCAAGAGACTATCTAGCGAGAGACAGATCTCTTTGTAGCTGGTTTACCTTTACCAGTCACCATAGGTAACAAAAAACTGGGTGTTCTGGGAGCTGAAATCCTTCGTCCAGTTGATGTTTTAGGTCCAAGCTATGCAACTTTTCCTCCTCTGGACTGGAGTGCTCTGAACAAAGTACAGGAAGGGTCACTGACAGATTCAGGTGGAACTCAGATACCACCTTAGACAGGAATTTTCTACTGGTTTTAAGAACTACTTTATCCCTGTGGAGGATTTTGTAACTTTGCCCTGTGCAGAGAGCTTGCAATTCACCTGGCCTCTTAGCAGAGGTCACTGCAACCAGGAATATGGTTTTTCATGTGAAATACTTCAGCTCAGCTGTTTCCATGGGCTCAAGGGAGCCTCCATAAGCTGGGCAAGGCATAAACTGAGGTCCGGGGGTGGGGGCCTGGGTCCCTCACTGGTAGGAATAAATGATGGAGGCCCTTTAAAAAAACAAACAAAAAACTTTTGAAAATGGGTGGTGAAGCCAAAGACTGTTCCTTGCCAGCTGATATGTATGCTGACACTGTTGCTAAGTGCACCTTTAAAGCTGTAGGCTGTAGGCCTAACAATTGTAGGTGTACTAGGTATTCCAGAATTATAGGCAACCCTGCCTGTCTTGGGTTTATTTTTCTGGGTGCACACCAGTAGGAAAACCTTTTCCACTCAGAGAAATATGCTTTCCTGGTAGTGGGTTTCACTGAAACCCTGAGTACTTTCAGGACGACTTCTGAAAGATCCAGTCCAGAAAATCCTAAGTCCTCAAGAACCGTGCCTTCAGGTATGCAGCTGGGAGGCAGTATACCATAGTGGTTAAGGGCACAAAATTACAAACCTGGAGACCTGTGTTTGAATCCCATCAGACCCCACTTGCATACTGTGTGACCCTGAGCAAGTCACAGCTTCCTTGTGCTCAAAGGTCGCACCGTGTGCCTTTTCTGGTTAAAAAAATGTCCCCTTTCCTTTCCCCCTTCAGGTGTAGGGTCCTGAGATTCCAGTTATTCTGCCCTGGGACAAGTCTACAGAGTGTGACTGAGTGGAAGGCTGATTGAATTCTTGCTGGACAGGACTAGCAGCAAGGAGTACCAGTCCTGTCTGGCCCAGTCTGGAGATACCAGAATCTTTGTTGCAGGTTCCCTCCTGAGTTTCAAGAGTACTTTCTGAATGAGTGGAAATGGTGGAAAGGCACACAGAAACTTCCCTGTCTAGTCCAGTACCAGGGCATCCTCTGGGACTGTCTCCCTGTCTGGTGGTCTGCAATAAAACTGTGGAAGTTAATAGCTCTCCCAAGATACAAATAGGTCTGTATCAGGAGTGCCCCACCTTCTGAACACTGTGGCCAGAACCTGCTGGTTTATGGCCCATTTGTGATTTTCCTGGCAGATTCTGCTTGGGGTATCTGCTAGGACATTGTCTTTGCCTGGCAGATGAACTGCAAATGTTTGCTTCTAGGAAATATGCCAGGCCCCAGATCCTCATGGCCTCTGTGCACAGTCTTGAGGACTGCGCTCCTCCCTGCTTGTCTACGTACTACATTGTTGTGGTGTTGTCCATCATGATTTGGACAGATTGACCCTGAAGCTGGGAGGACTGAACTGCTAGCAGTACTGCTCTGAGCTCCAGGAGGTTGTTGTATTCTAGTGACTCCTGCAGGTCCCAAGTGTCACGCACCATGAGGTCCTGCAGGGCGCTCCACCCGAAGAGTGAGGCATCTATAGTAAAAATACCTGTTGGTGATTGCTGAAGGAAGGGAATGCCCTCTCTGAAGTTGCTTCCTTTCTTCCACCACTCTAACGATACCACTAGTGCTTTTGGCACTGGCACTAGCATGACAGCTAAAGGGGAGGATCTGCTAATGGGAGACTTCAACATGCCAGATACGGACTGTCAATGTCAGCTGGAGCATCCGCCAGAACTAAGCACACAGTGGATTCCCTGCAGGGCCTCAAACAATTGGTACAACAACCCACAAGAGACAGGGCTATCCTGGATCTAGTACTGACTAATGGGGAAAGGATCACAGATCTCCAGGTAGAAGGTCACTTGGGGGCCAGTGACCATTACATGGTATGGTTCAATTTGGCCACTAGAACTAAATCATCTCATTCCAAGGCAAAAATATGGGACTTCAGAGGAGCGGACTTTGATAAGATGGCCAGCAGAGTTAAGTTAGCCCTAGCAAGAAGAAATTTAGGTGAGGGGGTACCGGCAAAGTTGGCAAGCATTAAGGATGCAATACTTGAAGCAACATCCCATTGTGTTAGGGAGAAAGGCAAGGTCAAAAGAAGGAGGAAACCACTTTGGTTCTCAAAAACAGTAGCAGAAAAGGTCAGAGCCAAAAGGTTAGCCTTCAGGAAATATAAGGGAACGCAGCGGGATGAAGATAGGGAGGCATACCAAACTTCCCTAAGGGAAGTAGGGAAGGCAGTAAGACAGGCAAAGGCCCAAACCAAGGAAACACTAGCACGAACAGTAAAGGAAGGGGACAAGACTTTCTATAGATACATTAGTGAAAGGAGAAAGTCCAGAGGGGGTAGTGCTGAGATCAAAGGGGATAAGGGGAAGTGTGTGAAGAAGGACCAAGGAAAAGCATCTATCCTAAATAGATACTTCTGCTCAGTATTTACTGAGGAGAAGGTAGGGAAGGACCCACAGTTCAGCACTATGGACACTGGGGGGGAGGGAGGTGTGCACAAGTTCCTTCACAAAAGAAAGGATCCTACAAGAGCTCACTAAGCTCAGGGTGGAAAAGGCAATGGGACCTGATGGCATACTTCCCAGGGTACCACAGGAGCTAAGGGTGAAACTAGCAAAACTGTTTAATGAGTCTCTGAGCACAGGAGAGGTCCCAGAAGACTGGAGAAGGGCTCATGTGATCCCGTTCCACAAGAGTGGCAGCAGGGAGGAGGCAGGGAACTACAGACCAGTCAGTCTTACCTCAGTAGTGGGCAAGATTATGGAGGCACTCCTTAAGGAAAGGATAGTGCAACACTTAGAATCCATAGGAGCACAGGATCCAAAACAGGAAGGTCCTGTCAAACTAATCTCATAGATTTCTTTGACTGGGTAACAAGAGTGGTGGACCAAGTGGGTGCAGTTGACGTTGCCTACCTTGACTTCAGCAAAGCTTTCGATACTGTTCCACATAGAAGACTAATTAATAAGCTGGGTAGGCTCGGGGTGGGTCAGAAGTTGATCAGCTGGGTGGCAAACTGGTTGGCGGGAAGAAAAGAGAGAATGGAGGTAAACAGTATACAGTCAGAAGAGATGCAAGTCACAAGTGGGGTACCTCAGGGATCAGTCCTGAGGCCAGTCCTCTTCAATATCTTCATCAGTGACATTACAGATGGACTGGAGGGTAAGGTTTGCCTGTTTGCAGATTGCACCAAAATCTACAACAGAGTAGATGATCCACATGGGGTGGGCAGAATGAGAAGAGATCTGGAAAAACTGGCAAAATGGTCTGAAGAGTGGCAACTGGGGTTTAATGCAAAGAATTGCAAGATCCTGCACATAGGGAAGAGAAACCCTGAAGCTACCTATAGGTTGGGAGGGGAGTTGCTGGCAATCACAAAGGAAGAAAGAGACTTGGGCATCGTCATCATCAGAGATGACCTGAAATCATCCAAGCAGACCACTAAGGCAGTAGGGTAAGGCTAGAGGGATGTTGAGGTGTATTAGTAGGGGTATCACAAATCCTAAGTGAGAGGTAATAATCCCTCTTTACAAGACACTGGTTAGGCCCCATCTGGAGTACTGCATGCAGTACTGGAGGCCTCACCTGCACAAGGACATTGAGGCCCTGGACACACTACAGAACAGTTTTTGAAAACCATTTTTAAAACCAGTTTAGCTAAACCATTTAAGTGCAGCCACACTACTCAGTAACCATTTTTGATAACGGTTTAGTGTAGCCACACTGATAGTGTTAAACCTGTTCTCCTTGTAACTATTTTGTGTTAAGTCCAACACACAGAACCATGCTTGCCTGGACACTCTGCAGCTAGAACTGTTTTAGTTAAACCATTACAGCTTAAAACGTTTTTACTCCTGGACAGACATGTGAGTAAAACCATGCTAGCTCAAAAACGTTTTTAAAAATGGTTTTAAGACTAGGTATCTAGCAGGGTTTAAAACCACTTTTGTTAAAACATTTTAAGGGACTTGTAGTCTGTCTGCAAACAGTGCTAGGGGGGTTTACACCATTTTAAGGCACTTAAACCATTTTAAGTTCCCCAGTGTGTCCAGGGCCTAAGAAAATGGAGGCAGTCCAGAGAAGGGCAACCAAAATGGTGCAGGGTCTGCATCAGAAAACATATGAGGACAGATTAATGGAGCTCAATATGTATACCCCAGAGCAAAGGAGGGAGAGACATGATATGTTCGAAACATTCAAATATCTTAAGGGTATTAACAAAGTGAAAGAGTCTAATATGTTTCAATACAAGAAAAAAAGCAGGACAAGAGGACACAGCATGAGATTAGAGGAAGACCGATTAAGGGGTAATGTGAGGAAGTTCTTTTTCACAGAAAGAGTGGTGAATGAATGGAACAGCCTACCTCAGGAAGTGGTGGATATGAATACAGTGCAGGGCTTCAAATAGGCTTGGGATAGGCATAAGGGAACAATACAGAGGAGTATAAATAAATAGGCCATTGACAGAGTAAAGGCCTATAGCACATTCATAAGGTAGAAAAAATGGGCAGACTGGATGGGCCATGTGGTCCTTATCTGCCGTCAACTTCGAGGTTTCTAGCTTTGAAAGTGGATCCCATCTTTGGGACTAGTTACCCTTAAGTGGTACTGGGTATCTCTCATTTGTACCCTGGCCCATGGAACCACAGCTGTGGATGTGGCCATGTGCCCTAGTAACTGCAGGTAGTCTCTTCTGGGCCTTGGCTTACCTGCTATGAAGGACTCTGCTGTTGCTATCACTCTGGCCTGCAGAAAAAATGTTTTCCCCTGCAGGACGTTTAGCTCTGCCCCTATGAAGTCCAGTACTTGAACAAGTTCTAACTGGGACTTATGCAGGTTTATAAAGAATCCCAGGTTCTCCAAGGTGCTTTTTACCAACTGAACTGAACGCCTTGCCTCTTGTTCTCTTTTTCTCCAGACCAGCCAGTCATCCAAGGTAGGGGAAAGCACTGTGTTTTGTCTTCTCAGATGTGCTGTCACCATAGCCAGGCAGTTTGTGAAAATCCTTGGAGCAGAGGTGAGATTAAATACAAACTGGTATTGGCATTTTCCCAGTTTGAATCTGAGGTATTTACTGTGAGATTGTTCGATAGAGATATAAAAATAGGCGTCTTTTCTGCAAAGCTCATATCACTGTCCTTAGTATGTTTGTTGATTGTTGAATTTTGTTGACCCGGTAAGCTCACTGGGCCTAGAAGTCCCTTTTCAGGGCCACTGGGGAATACAGATGATAACTGAAATTGAACCAGAGTATAGCTGTTGGTGGTACTTTTTTAGTGAATGAGAAATTTGGCCAGGACTCCGGGGAAATTCCCCTACTCTTTTCGATAAGTGCCATGGGATCTTTAACATCCAACTGAACTACCACCAATCCAGGCACATGGGACCTCGGTTTAACGTCTCATCCGAAAGACGGCACCTCAGAAGTGCAGCACCCCTCTCATGCCGCACTACAGTGTCAGTATTCGGATATTAACCCAAGTGCCAGATGTGGGAACTGAACCCACAGCCCTCTGATCTCCCGGTCTCAGAGGCGAGTGTGCTACCTACTGAGCCACTGACACTGGTATGACCAGCCATCTTTTAATTTAGCTTTCTTCAAATGCTTACTCAGAAGCCTGAGGTCTAAAATGGGCTGCCACTTCCATTTTTCTTGTGGGTCAGGAAGTATCTTGAGAATAGGCCCCTGCCCCAGTGGGAGGCAGGGATTTTTTCTACAGTATTTGGATATTAACAGTTTCGTGTTTTTTTTCACTTTCAGTTCCAGCAGACTTTTACCTGAGAGTTGCAAAACTTCTGTGTTTCTGCAGGTTTGGAAAGTGATTGAATCACAGACACAACCTGTGACCTACTACTTCCAGTACCCACTCATCTGTGGTAATGTTTACCCATTCCTGGAAGTAGGGTGCCAGTTGTAACCTGTGCAACATTTATCAGGGGTTTTGTTTTGGCTGCGGCTCAGGCGCTGGAGCTGCATCATTATGCCTGGAAGCCCTTCGTCCCCCCCTTCACCTATAGTGATCTCTTTGTGACTGGTACTCATAGTCATAGGGGGTGTAAGAGACACAGGCTCTTGGAAAGCACCCTCTGACTCTGCCTCCCCTTCTGTATGACCTGTGGGAAGTAGAGGCCTTTTCCTTCTCATTGTTACTTTTGAAAGTGGTTTTGTATTCATCCACTTTTTTCATGTTGGCCTCTGTTTTGTCACCAAATAATGAAATCTCCCTCAAAGGAGAAATCCATGGCTTTGTTTTCAGTACCCTGGGAAAAGATAGTAATCCTCAGCCAGGGAAACCCCTTCTTAAACGGCAAGTCACCTCAATCTATTTTCTGTATACCTGTATAATTTGTAGGCATGAACAATGATTTTCTCTTGTTGCATCCCCCTAACTTCATCCTAATTTAAATATAAATGAGGTTGCTTCACTCTGCTTTGCCATGGTGTGAAAACCTGTTTGCCTCTATTGCAAAGGTCAAGACCCCACTCATGCAAGGCATCATGGGAGTTGATGATGCATACCTGCACAAGCCGGCAGAAGTTATACTCTCGTTCTGTTCTGCTGCATGTCTTGTGAAGCCCCCGTATTTGCTAAAAGTATCTTTTCTAACTCAGATACGTATAAACTACAGGAAACAGCAGGGCACTTACTATGCCTTAAAAAGTTTCATGGCCAGCATAAGTCAAGAACATAGGCACTGCAGGGGACAGCAACAGCACTGACTAATACAGTATAACTACTGCAGGCTTTAGCACTAAAACATCATAAAATTCCAGGATGCCTTAAATGAGTCACGTCATGACCTTTGGAATGAGTCAAGCAGATTTTCACACCAGCCTTAAGTACCTTAATTAAGCAATACGGCATGACAAGGGGTCCATTATGGTGGAATAAGGCTCACCTCCGGTAGGTTGATGCACAAGGCGAAGCAGAGTGCTTCCACCACCCGAAAAGGGACGTTAGCCCACCATAATGCACTCCCAGGAGTGCCTTATTACAATTGTGAAATGGGTTCTTTTTAGTAAGTTGGATGCATTTTTAAACATATTTTTGTTGAGCTACAGTACTTACAGCTGGGCCATTGTGCTGGGATACCGGCCAAGCTGAATGGACTTCTTGGCCAATCAGGAGCCAGCATTCTTTATACCCATTTGATAATTTATATTATACAATGGCAAGAAAGAATCTTGGACTGTGATTGGTCAGTTTGGGGCTGGACCCATGGCGTTATCCCAGCACGACGCCACAGGTCTAGTCTCAGCCTCACTGTGAACCAATGTAGATGGCATTATGGATCCTGCATCTCTTTATTTGCATCTCCTCTTAAAAAACAAAAATATTTGAACACACTAATAAAAACATTCTTTAAAATAATTTTTTTATTTTATATACAACAATAAGCAATTGTATAATAGGAATAATGCATTCCAGGGTGTGTGTCGTTTGGGATAACGCCACGCCTGGGGCATTGGACACACCCGGCCTGCGGCCTCGTGCCCAACCCCCCCCAGGCGTGGTATTATCCCAGCACACACACACCCTGTCATGCATTATTCCTTTATTTAAATCCTGATGAAATTAAGAGTGTGCAATATAGCCAATCATTCTTCATGCCTACAAGTTACACAGGTAAACAGAATAAAAGGCTGGGGAGACCATAAATGGCTGAGGGAACCATCCCTTTAAAGGGACACTGTCAACCTTTTTTGAACCACATTAGTTTTAAGTAAAAACCCACATTTTATGATTGTAAGTAAAGTAAAATTTTATTTATATGAGGTGCCCTTCCAAAGCTCAGGGCGCATTAACAATGTACTTTCCAAAAATATTTCAATAATATACATAAAAGCAAATAAAACTCTCTACAATCATTCAATGAGTCCCTGCAAATGCTTGGTTGAATAGATATGTTTTTGAGGATTTTTTTTAAATTGTATACCTTTTCTAAAATTCAGTGATGTTGTTGGTTGTTTTAGCTGCCTCCTTGCTTATTAGAACTGAAATACATGGTAATGCATAGCTATACCCAGCCTTGTTTTGCTTCAGATCATTGAAGTACTCTTACTGCATACTTCCTGAGCATTAGAAACACCCTCAGACAGTGCAACCATTCATGATGCAATAGTCTCCTCTACTCCCACTGCATAATGAGTGGATAGACTATGTTTGGAAAGTTCCTAAGTCCAGGAAAGATGCAGTGGGAATCAGTCAAAAAATGTAAACAAGCTTGTTTTGGTGTGGTAACACCAGTATGGTGGGCATTAAGTTTTTCACTTTATAAAAGGAAAAAGGGGTTTGAATCAAACTGCCAGCTGCATCAACAATCTCTATAGAAAATGAACATTCATACAACGTGTTTAAGCTAGGGACACTTTGAGGCCTAAGGGGGTTGACAGTGTCCCTTTGAGGACACTGCAGAAGCCATAGTGTCCACTGTAGTGTGGAAATAATATTTTACAGCATCCAGGGCTGATCTTGCTGTGGCAATCTGGTCCTGTGCCAAATCATCATCTGCTCTTTTTGCCAGTGCCAGAACTGTGTTATATGTGCTGAATAAGCTGCCTGCCTGATAAGCAAGGAAACTGCTGCATAAACCTTTTTTTGCCATAGTATCCAGTTTTTTTAGAGCCTTTTTCAGGGGGCTGCGCAGACAGAAATGATTTTTGCTCTCACAAGCAGCAGCCTGGACTACCCCAAGATGATCAGGATGGGCATACAGATATTCCACTCCGTGCTTGTCCACCTGATATCTTCTCTCACTTTTTTTGTTGAGGGCTGCAGCTCAAGTAGGTTCAGCCATGATTTTTGCTAGGCCCTTTTTAAGTGGTTTATGTATATGAAGTAACATCCTTCTTGGTGGACCTACTCTCAACATGTCCACAAAAATCAGCATACTCTTAATCCTCCTCTCTGCTTCTAGTGGGGAGATACTGAGGGTATCAACCATTTGTCTGACAAATGAGAAAAAAGATGACTTGTCCCCAATTTGCCTTGAAGGAGGTTCAAATCTGCTCAGGTGTGCCCTCTAATTCCATGGGGTCACCTTCATCCATCTGCACATAATATTCTTCTTCCTCCTCCTCCGCAAGGTTGGAGCCTGAGCCGGACCGGGGCAGAGGTATCTTATTCAAGTTTCCCATGGCCTGGACCACCTGGAAAAATTGACACATTTTTGATTATGTCCTCTTATGAGGGCACTTTACCTGTGCCATCTGCCTGCTCCTTTCTCTGTGCAGTAGGACTGAAAATGACATTACTTTCTTTAAATCTGGAGACACCATTTCCAATGCCTACCCCTAAGGCTCTTTTATTTTTATTTTTGCCATCACTGGATGCAAGGTTCCCCCTTTTGGGCACCCTTTTATCTGAACCATCTTTACCAAGCCTTTCTGATGGCTCTGCAGCTTTATCTTTTTTCTTGTCAACTTTTACATTATTTGCTGCTGTACATGAGGAGTTGGACCCTTCAGATGCATGCTTTCCACCACTGCTGGAAACACCCTCCGAGCCTTTTTTATTATTTGTAAGTGACAGAAGCAGACTGAAGACATTCTTCTTTTTAAAATGTTTACCCTTTTAAATGAGGGTTTGGGGTAAAACAAAACAGGACTTACGCTTATAAAGTTGTGTCTGACGTAAGCACTTCAAACAAAGCTAGTGATGGTCTGCCTTTGTCAGGAGCAGGGAACAGTTTGTACAGTTTTGTGATGATCCATAAAGTCTCTCTGACATATCAATTTGAGAGAATTTTGAAATAAAAACAATTCTCATAAAACAATGCAGCACGAGAGCCCAATAATAAAAAAAAGGGTCTTGTACTAAGGAAACTGTGCCAGAGGTCAAACTACGACTCCCGTAACAGGAACCGATTAATTTGGAAGGGCACAGACAGAAACAGAAAGTGAAAACGTTCCATTCTCTGTAAATTGGATAGTTTACAAATAGTAAATCACTTCTAATAGCAATAGAAAAATGTGGTTTGGAAGCCAAATACAAAAAGAGTTCAAGTCCAAACACACCAACAACAGAAACAGTTCTTAAAGGTTTTATTTCATATCCATCAACCAAACAAGGGTCCTCCAGACATAGAAACATAGAAATTGACGGCAGATAAGGACTGCAAAGCCTACCTTTTCTGTCCATTCTACATTCATACTTAATCTCCGGCTTTCTTCTCTTTCCTATCGCGTGGGATCTCTGTGCCGATCCCATGCATTTTTGGATTCCCCTACCAAATTTGCCCCCACCACCTCTGCTGGGAGGCAATTCCATGCATCCACTACCCTTTCTGTGAAGAAATACAGTACTTACTCATGTTACCCCTTTCCAGCCTCATGTTATAACCTCTTGTTCTGGAACATCTCTTTTTCTGAAAGATGCTGTCCTCCTGTACCTTATGTATGTCCTTGAGATATTTGAAGGTCTTTATCATATCCCCCTCTCTATGCTCTCTTCCAGGATATACATACTGAGGTCCTCCACTCTTCTCATATGACAAATGGTGCAGGCCCTGCACCATTTTTGTTACCTTTCTCTGAACTGCCTCTACCCTGTCTATGTCCTTAGAGATGCGGCCTCCAGAATTGGACACAGTACTCCAGGTGAGGACTCACCAGGTGAGATCAACCGCGCCCCGAGCGGTGCTCACATCAGCAAGGCGACGCTTAAGGCTGTCTCTCCGGCCGACACTTCCATCGGACCCTGCAACCCCTTGGACGGCCTCCCGTCCCGAACCTCAGACTTTAAACTTCAGATCAATTGCGCCCGAAAGGCGCCACGTCGCCTCTCCGTCGCTAAGCCTTGGATCCTGCAACCCTTGACTGGCCTCCCGGTCCCGAACCCCAGACTTGAACTCAGATCAACCGCACTCGAGCGGATGCTCACATTAGCAAGGCAGCGCCACGGCCTCGGATCCTGCAACCCCCTCGGACCGGCCTCACATTAGCGAGGTGGCGCTTACGGCCGTCTCACCAGCCGCTACTTCCATCGGATCCTGCAACCCCCTCGGACCAGTCTCCTGGTTCTGACCCCCGGACTTGAACTCGGAGTGCAGCTGCTGTTTGAATTGGAGCGGGCTGCTCGGCGGCTCTCCCATTGGTCGTGGCTTTTCGTCAAGGCTTCTGATTGGACCAGCCACAAGGAACTTCGCTCACGACTGGTGCGCCTTACAGCCAGCTTATCTGGCTTGCATTGCCGCTCTCCTTAAGCTTAGCTGTTGATGTGTATCTGTTGCTTACTTTTTGTCCCACCCAGGCCACGTTTTAAATACTTTTCTGTCCCTCCTACTCTGGAAGAACTCCCTCCTCATTGGTTCCTCCCTCCCTCCCTGCTTAAATCTCTAGACTCAGGCTCCAGAATCAGGCAGGATATTCTTGTCTGAAACTCTTGCCCCTCCTTCTCTGATCTCCCTCCTTCCCTTCTTGCTTAAAACTCTAGAATCAGGTCTCAGGTTTAGGCAAGATTACTTCATCTAAATTATTCCATACTATTCACATACTTTCTAGGATCCCCTCACCTCATTGAGAAATGAGGGCTGCATCTTTTAGTTGGTTTCATGTACTGCTCACACACTCCTTGCCCTGGGTCACCCAAGTTGGGAACTGCTACACTATCATGCAAGCCACCTGCAAATTTTTATACTCCGATATCCCTGAACTCCTATTTAATGTCCCATTGGCATGCAGGGACTGAGGCATCCTTGCCCCCTGGGTTCAATGCCAACTATATATTCCCCCATCTCCTCTGTTCTCCTCAACTCTACCTTGCCAGGGTTATGATTCATGCAACTCTGTGCTCAACTGGGGTACAATATAGACACACTGAAACACGGAATGTGTCCTTCCATAAATGGGAACGTGCCCGGTCCTTTAGACTGCTGCTAAATGCACTTATTAAGATCCTTGTGTTGCTGCTGCTTTGTTCAGGAACAGTCTAGCTAAATCCAGGCCTGAACTACCAATTCAAGCCCCCTGTGACTTAGCACACCTTAAAGGGCTGCGCATTCTTCATTTGAATGTGTGTAGTCTATTGAAAAAATTGGATGCCATCCAAACCTGGATCTTGCTTACTAAACCAGATGTCCTGGTAATTACAGAATCCTGGCTCAAACCCTCTACTCTAGACACTGAGGTGAACATTCCCTCCTATAACATCTTTGTACAGACAGGCCAACAAGAGGGGGTGGTGTTGGCATCTATGTATTGGATAAGTATACTGCCTCCGTTACCGACTCCACTGCTGTTGCAAAGGAATTTGGAAGCTTAACCATTAAGGCCCAACTTGCGTCCTCCTCATTGTATACCATGGGATGCTATAGACCCCAATCTGCAGGCCTCCATCTGCTGAGCCACCTTACCAACTTCTTAAGCAATACGCAGGCCGAAGTCATTGTCCTGGGAGACTTCAATCTGGATTGGTTTTCTGATACCGCCACATCCCTTAAAAACCTGTGCAATACCTTTGGGTTGGCTCAGCTTATTTCTGATGCAACACGACCAAACAAAACAAACCCCAGTAAAAGCTCCCTGGTGAACATTATACTCGTGAATAAATCACACCTAATCTCTCACTCAGGCATACTCTTTTCGGATGTCAGCAACCACTGTCTCATTGCTTGCATAAGGTCTGCATCTAAACCCCCTTCTTCTTCTAGGTACACCTTTAAAAGATGTGTGCATAATCTTGACATCAGTGCCCACCTTACGGATCTCCAGGAGTCCTTGCTTTGGCAGGAATTTTACCTGGCCAGGATGGCTGAAGATGCCTACCAGTCTTTTGAAGCCATTGTGTTAAATGCGCTCGACATGCATGCCCCCTAGTCAAAACCCGGATCAAGAAAAGATACTTTCCCTGGTTTACAGCAGAGCTGGGAACAGCCCTACATAGTAGGGACATATTATGGAAAAAGGCTTGGAAAACAAAGCTCCCTGAAGATTGGGCTGCCTTTACGACTGCCAGAAACTATTGTACGAAACTAACCAGAACCAAAAAGGCATCCTTCTACCGAACATCACTGGATTCTTCCACTAACTGTCCTGCAAAATTCTGGAGAACGCTCAAGGACATCGAAAGTCATGTTCCCACTGGTTCTCGTCCCTCAAAAATCTCGAAAGGTGATACAGTCATCACTGACAAAGCAGGGATCCTTGATCTATTGAATGACCATTTTGCCACTGCAGGACTGGCCTTTGACTCCTCACCAGCCAGCCACCTTCGCACCCAATCCCTAGCACAGGTAGCATCTAATTCTCACCACACCCCATCCGCCTCCACCTTCTCCTTTCACCCAGTCTCCCTCAAGGAGGTAGAGGATCTGCTACTGCATCTGGACACCAGGAAAAGTGCTGGTGCTGACCGTATTGAGCCGTAATTCTTAAAGATCAGTTACTGTGTATTGGCTGTTCCAATCACACACCTCTTCAACTTATCTCTTTCTTTGGGTGTACTTCCTACGATTTGGAAGACAGCTCAAGTGATTCCCTTGTTCAAATCTGGAGACACAACTGACCCCAATAATTACAAGCCTATCTCGTTACTCCCTGTTCTCTCCAAATTGCTTGAAAAAGTAGTAAACTCGCAACTTAGAGATTATTTAGATTCCTCTAACCTACTCAACCTGGCCCAGTCAGGCTTTAGGCCCCACCATAGTACAATTACTGCTCTTGCAAAGGTAACGAACAACTGGCAGAAAGCCCTTGATGATAAACTATCTGTGTGTGCAGTCTTCCTCGACCTAAGTAAGGCCTTTGACACAGTTGATCACAACCTACTTCTAACTAACCTTCGCACTATTGGCATGGACAAGGCATCCCTGAACTGGTTTTCCTCCTACCTCTTCGGGCGCACTCAGCAGGTAAAAGCTATGGGTGACCTCTCCCCTCTGAAACCTATCAACAGAGGTGTACCTCAGGGTTCCATCCTGGGTCCTTTGCTTTTCACGCTTTACATTAACAATATCCACCTTGGGATCACATCTTCAGACATTCATCTCTTCACGGACAATACTGTCCTACATGCATGCACAGATTTGCAGAATGATTTTAACATCCTGCAGCACAACCTACTCAAACAAAAATTGCTATTAAATGCCAAAAATACAAAGGATATGCTTCTGACCCTGAATAGCTCTGCTTCAATGCCACCTATGGCAGGCATCATGCAACCTACTACCACGTTGCTTGGTGAATCCCTTGACTTTGTTGATAAATTTAAATACCTTGGGATGTGGATTGACTGCCGTCTGTCCTTCATGGATCATGCAGAGGAACTCGCAAAGAAACTAAAACAGAGGCTCAGCATACTCTATAGAATCAAGCACCTCCTCACCCATGAGGGCAAGAGGAGGCTGGTTCAAGCTACTTTTCTATCACTACTGGATTATGTTGACTTCATCAACAGTCAAGTTCAAGGGGCAGCGTTAGCCAAACGTGATGTTCTTTACCACAGGGCCCTACGTTTCGTTTCTGGGGCACCTTATTCTAATCACCACTGCGACCTGTACTCGGCAGTGGGCTGACCATCTCTCGCATTCAGGAGACAAAGGAACACTGTCTTTGGATATAGAGAGCAATTGCCAAGATGCTGCCACAGTGCATCTCTGACTGTTTGCCCCTATGTGTTAGGGTAACTATGCCCCGAGAAGCCACTCTTATATCTCTCTAGTGATACTGAAGGTAAAAACCCTTTAAGGCAGATCATCCTTTAGCTTTGCTCTATCCCAGTTATGGAACAAGCTTCAAAAAACTCTAAAATTAGCAAATCCCATAAAAGTCACAGAATTTAAACTTCTTTATGCAAGATTTTCCTCCGAGCGTTGTAAGTGTTACTCCTGGTGTGCCGTGCCAGATTCGGACATCCTGAGGTCAACCCATACCGCCTCTTTGCTCTATCTATAGCAATCCTTTCCTGTCTTCTACTTTCCGTCTTCTATTAGACTCTCCTTTGCCTTTACTGCTCTCAATCTGCCAGGGCATAGAAACGTCTTGGTCAATACTAACATTACATGTGTGAATATTCTACATCCTGCTTGATTATCCTTCTTACGCTATAGCTTTGTATATATCAGTTGCTGTTACATTTGTGCTGCTCTATAATAGGAGTAGCAATGCTGTACCCGTATATGTATTATTTATCTGATGTCATTTCTGTATGACCAGGCCCACCTTGGAAATGAGCTTGCTCGACGTTGCTCCACCTAGTAAAATAAAGATTGATTGATTGATTTGCACAGTGGCATCACCACTTCCTTTTCTCTGCTGGTGATACCTCTTCCTATGCACCCCAGTACCCACTGGCTCTCCCCACAGCCTTGGCACATTGTTTGGTCACCTTTAGGTCATCTGATATGATTACCCCTAGATCCTTTTCCTGTTTGGTGGCAGTCAGTATCCCCCCAAATCATGTAAGCCTCCCCTGGGTTCCTGGGCCCCAAATGCATGATTTTGCACTTCTTTGCATTGAATCTTAGTTGCCACACTCTTGACCATTCACCCAGTTTACCTAGGTCCCTCCTCATCTTTTCCACCCTTACCGAAGTGTCTACCCTGTTGCAGATCTTTGTGCCATCTGCAAAGAGGCATATCTTTCCTTCCAGCCCCTCCACAATGTCACTTAAGAAGACATTAAATAGGACTAGCCCCAGAACTGATCCCTGTGGCACCCCCATCGGTCACCCTCCTTTCCTCAGATTTAGCTCCATTTACCACCACCTTCTGTGTTCTATCCCGCAACCAATTTCTAACCCAGTCTACCATCTTGGGACCCATTCCCAAGCTGCTCAGCTTGTTTACAAGCCTCTTATGTAGAACGATGTCGAAGACCTTGCTGAAATCCAGGTAGGTCACATCCACCACTTCCCCCGATCTACTTCCCTGGTCGCCCAGTCAAAGAAATCTATCAGATTTGTTTAACATGACCTTCCTGCTGTGAATCCATGCTGCCTCAGATCCTGTGCTCCACTGGATTCAAGATCTTCTACTATCCTTTCTTTTAGCAGTGATTCCATTAGTTTCCCCACCACCGAGGTCAGGCTGACTGATCTATAGTTTCCAGCCTTCTCTCTGCTCCTACTCTTGTGTAGCAGGACTACATCTGCTCTCCTCCAGTCCTTTGCAACCACCCCATTTCCAGCAATTCACTGAACAGGGCTGCCAGTGGTGCTGCCAGCATCCCCCTAATAATAATATTCTAGGACGTATCCCATTCAGTCCCATTGCCTTGTGTGACAGGGTAGAACAGGACCCTGTCCCAGTTGTTACAGAAAGTGTTTAAATACAAGGATATGTTCTATTCTCCCCTTTCCTGTCTTTTGTCTGTCTGGTTGCGCAACCAAATTTTCCTGTGGGACTTAGGAATTGATCACCCCGACAGGCAATTCTTTGCCTCTCACTGTCTCTCAGTCTTCACTTGCTGTTCTGTCTTTTTTCCTCCCTTGCATATCTGCTGGTATAAAAATATATGCAAATCATTATGTGTAAATGTAACTGATATTGGGATCATTTTGTTTAGAAATTACATAGTGTTAATTTTTTAAATGTATATAATTATAGTTTGAGATGATTGCAAAAAGCTATTAGAAGCTCAAGGGGTTACCTGAATGCATTTCTTAAGCCTTTTGCAAGAGCTGTGGAAAAGATGGCCTCTGTTCTGGGACACTGTGTTCTAGCAGCACGGCCTGATACAAGGATATTTTAGAAAAAACAGGATGCTTGTTAAGAAGTGGGGTTGTTGTAAGGACTAATAAAAAGACAGAGCTGCAATGGCTTGCAGATGGACACAGAGACTGAAGGAAAACTCTGATGGATCTTCTCTGTTTTATTTTGCCTTTGTACATAGTTATACTGAACAATTTTATTTTTTACATTACTGCTAGTACAAATAAATATTTTGAGAATTCTACAACTGCTCCTAGTTTTCCTATGCTTCCTAACCTGCACCTCAACGACACCTTGTCCACTTTCAGTTTTGCGAGATCCTTTAAAACTCTCTCCTCTCTAAATGGGCTGGTGTCCACCTCAATCCCCTTATTGCTCCTGTCTCTTAATTGTGGTCCCTCACCTGTCTCCTCTTCTGTGAATACTGAACAAAAATATTTGTTCAGGACTGTTGCTTTTCAGAGTCCCCTTCCACACACTCCCCTTCTTCCTCCTTGGGCCTTTGAGTCCCTTCCCTTTTCCTTCTCCTTCTCCTTTCAATAGTGTACCTATAACAGATCTTGCCTTTTTTCTTTACTGTCTGGGCTATTTTCTCCTCCATTTGTGCCTTAGCACTCCTGACTGTCTTTCCTGCCTACCTTTGCTTATCCAGATACACTACCCTGTCCTCCTCGCTCTGTGTTTCCTTGTACTTCCAAAAGGCCATCTTTTTTTCACTCTTCCCTTCCCTGCCACTTCCTTTGAGAACCATAGTGTGTTTCCTTTTTCTCTTGCTTTTGTTTATTTGCCTAACACAAAGGCTCGTTGCTTCCACTATGGCTCCTTTTATGTGGACCCACCGTTCCTCAACTTCCCCTGATTCTCCCTCTCTCCTAGGGCTTTCCTGAGACATACCCCAACTTTGCAAAGTCTGCCCTCTTGAAGTCCAGGACCCTTGTTTTTGTGTGGTTCAACTCTGCCACTGTCCTCATACTGAACCAGACCACACGCAATATTTTGCCCAAACGTGGGCTTCCTCAGAGTAGAGAATCTGCATTTCAATAAAATAATATAATTATCATATTTAAAACTGTTCCCATGTATACATAGCTATCTATCTATATACACACACATTTTTTAGATATCTTCATTCATTGCAAAAAACTTTGTTAATGCATCAGCTAGGGCTGAAGTGACAAAACTAGGGAACGAAACATTAGGCTAACACCCACCACACCCATCACAGACCAACAGGATACAGGTGCCTTGTTATTAGCTCAACTCTCACCCCCATTCCATGTGTAACAAAGCTTACATGATACAGTTTAGGAGAATGGGGTGAGAGTTAGGCCCAGCGACCCCAAGGCACACTCTGTCACCTGTTGGTCTGTGGTGGTTGGGGTGGTAGGGTGTGTGTGTGGGGGTGTCAACCCTAACACCTCATTTCCCTGGTTCTGTCAATTCAACCCTAACTGATGCATTAACAAAGCTTTTTGCAATGAATTTCCTTACTTTTGAGAAAGTCTAATCTTACCCTTACATAGTTTTGGGAGCACAGGGCCTGCTCCCGTAAGAGCACAGATATTGTAATGAGCCGTCATCTCCATGTGGGAGTACAGGGCCTCCATTGTTGCATAACGGATGGCCCAGCAGTCCCATTACTGCATAATGTTAACCATATGTGGGAACGCAGGCCTAAACAGATTCCAAGTAACCACTGTGCTACAAATGGCGCAATATCTCAGTAACCGTAGAAACCTTTAAAAAATTCCACTGCAGTTGTAATCATGGACTGGTAAACTGCACACATGCTTACCGCACCTAAAGGTGTACTAAGCTGCGTTTAGCAAAAAACCCGTATCTCGAAGCATTGTCAAGATATAGGCAATGAAAGGCGCCGTGTTCGCCACAGTGTTATCCTATGGGAAATTTCTCAACTTCGTAATGGCATAAGTATGGAACTGATGCCAATTTTTTACACCTAAACAGCATAACTCACATCTGTGGGACACCCCCTTTGTACCCTGCAAATTTCTAGCAAAAGACCAAACCGTTTCTTAGCAGTACACTGGGAAAGTTTTTTAATTCCTTGTTCGTGAGGTGTCAAAATACCCATTCCAAAGCTAAATCCCCATCCATCAGCTGTCAAAATCCCCATTTGTGAGAAATCCTTGTTCGTGTGATTTTGGCCATCTGGTCCTGATCTAACTAACAAGAATTTTGACAGCTCACAAAAAGGGATTTTGACAGCTCGTGAAAAGGGATTTAAAAAAAAAAAACAATCCCTTTTCACAAGCTGTCAAAATCCATTTTCGCAAGCCGATGCCTTTTTGTGAGATAACAAAATCCATGTTCGCGAATCAATCCTTGTTCACAAGATAGGGCTATCTGGTCTGGAAATCGCTAACAAGGATTTTGACAGCTCACGAACAAGGATTGGCTCACAAAAAGAGATTCTGACAGCTCGCAAAAAGGGATGTAAAAAAAAAAAATCCCTTTTTGAGAGCTGTCAAAATCCCACTTCACAAGCCAATCCTTGTTCACGAGATAGAGCTATCTGGTCCCGAAATCACAAAAAAGGATTTTGATAGCTCGCGAACAAGGAATGACACCTCACGAACAAGGATTGGAAGCCAGTGACAAACAAGGATTTTTAAAATAAAAAACGGCCATTTTTTCATAAAATTGAACAGAACCAAAGCCATGGGTTTGTACAGGGCATCGCCCTGAACAAAACCCATACTTCAACTACACAGAACACATCTGGGGTCAAGTTACAATGTTTTATTTGTAGCAAAAAATGACAACAAGATGGCAGCTCGCAAAAAGGGATTTTTTCATCATGAACAGAGATTTTATAAATCCTTGTTCACAAGGTGACAAAATCCTTGATCGTGAGTCAAATCCTTTTTTGCAAAACATACACCTATTCCAAAGACTGAACTGAGCATGCTCAGAACCCGAAAATTAAAAATTAAATAACTTTGGAACAGATGAAATTGTTACTAACTGTAGTAATTTTCTTTCTTCCAGGGGATCCACTAATATTAACTTATGCAGTGTCCCTTTAAGACAACACTGCCCCAGAGAGAATGGAACTATATGCAAATGATGGAACCATTTGCCTCGTGCCATTTTTCAAAAGCTGCCCAGCTAACTGCCAATGTTCTAACTCTTCAGATTTGGACGGAGCCTGCAAAGAGGCCCCACTATAAAAATTTCTATTAACACCAATAAAAGCCCCTCACTGGGGCAACTACTACAACATTAACAATCCCCCTTCAATGTCAGAATCACCTGAGAAGGAGAAATAAGGCCAACAGGGCTAAAAAAGATAAAAGAAAAACATGCTAGTAACTGGCACCCCTACAGCTGATTAATCAGTCAGGGATGTAGAGGCCTCTGGTTCTAGAAGGAGAGGCAAGGGTGGGGAAGTTAATAATATTAGATTCCCTGGAAGAAAGAAGATTACTATGGTGAGTAATTATTTCTTCTTACCCCAGGAATCCACTAATATTATTAACTTCTGTAGACTATGAAGCAGTACCTTTGGAGGTGGCCACAGAACATATTTAAGAAAGAGACTCTGCAGAACTGCTGTGCCAAACCTGGAATCATTACTGGACAAGCATCCAGGATGAAATGCCTTGTAAAGGTGTAGACAACTTCAGGGTAGCTGCTGCACAGATTTCCAACAGGGGCACCTCCCTGGCAGCTGCTCCAGTGGCAGCTGTACCCCTTGTATAACGAGCTCTGAGCCCTGATGGAGCCCATTTTCCTATACTGGAGTCGCAAAACTGGTTACACTGAACTAACCCAAAATAGTTGGTTCTTTTGGAGGCTGGATTTCTTTTGCCCACATCTTCATAGGTCAGGAAGTGCACTTGTCTGTCCTGCCCATAATCCTTGGTATGACTTATGTGGTAATCAAAGGTTTCTTTGTACCTCCAGACTGTATGGTCTGTGTTTGCCTGAGCAGGAATGCTTAGTGAAAAGACAGGCAAAGTTACAGACTGGTTTAGGTGCGAGTCTGATACGACTCTGGGCAGGAACTTCCCATTTGCTCTCAACACTACCTAGTCTCTATGACAGGAGAAATAGTCTTTTACATGCACAAGGTCTGGAGCTCACTGATCCTTCAGGCTGAAGTGATGACCACCAGAAAAAACGTTTTCCAACTAACACACTTACAGAGTCTGATGAGACTTTGGGGTCGAAAAGGGGAGAGCATGAGCTTAACAATGCAGGTGTTTGGGTCCCAAGCTGGCAATGGTTTCCTGTGAGGTAAATACAGGTGAGATAACTTCTTTAGAAAAAAACTGAAGATTGGAATGGATGCCATGGATGCTTCCTTTCCAGAAGGGACATTAGCAGGCACTGAGGCCAGTGCACTTACAGGGTCAAATGCTGAAACCAGTGAATGCTAGTGTGTTAAGTAATCCCATCAAGCTGGGATATCCGCCAGTGCTGATACCAAACCCCTGGAAGAACATCAAAGTGGAAAACCTTTTCCCCTTTTTCAGCACAGGCTTTCTTAGTAGCAAGTTTTCTGTAACCCCTTAAAAACCACCAGGACACTCACTAAGAGATGCAGATCTGCATACTCTCAGTCCTGAAGGGTCAAGCCTCAAAACCGAGAAACCTGAGATTGGTGTACATGAGCCTCCCCAAGTAGGAGACAGACAAGCTGTGGCCCCCCAGGGGCATATAAGCTTGGTAACAGACAAGGGAAAAACAGTAGAAACTACCGTGGCTGTATGGTCCAATCTGGTACGAATAGGCCCCTTGCCGCCAGCTGAAATCACAGTTTGATGAATACCTTGAATAACAAAAGAGAAGGGGAGAGGGCATATTAATGCCTCCCCAACCCATCCCAAAAGCAGAGCAGCCAGGGGGTACTGTGCCCGTGTGGTGATCCATAACAGTACCGAGGCAGGTGGTGATTCTCGTGAGATGCACAGAGATTTACCACTGGGGATGACCCACCTTCTGAATACTTGGCCAGCACCTATTGTTCTGGACCCACTCGTGACGAGTCGGATTTATCCTGTTCAGGTAATCTGCTATGTGCTGTCTTTTTCTGGCAGATGGGTAACCTATAGAGAGGCACTGGAGGAGTATGTCAGACTCCATATGTTCATTGCCAGTGTGAAGCAGGGGAGTGGATCTCGTCCCTCCATGTTTATTGATGTAGTGCGTTATATTTGTCCTGAGTTGTATCACCCTCCCCAAGTTAGGGGAGCAAAGGTTTGCAGGGCTAGGAACACTGCTCTTAGTTCCCTCCGGCTAATGTGCTGGAGTAAGTCTTAAGAACCGCGGGTGATGTGCTATTTTAGATGGGCAACCCACCAGTGAAGATACAGCTGTTCTAAGATCATAGATGGGGACCCCTGATGGAAGAGACACTTATTTCTGAGGATGGGTCCCTTGTCTGGCACCAGTTGGCCCTGAGGGACCATGTGTCTCTCATCTGAAAACTGGGGCCCAAGTAGGTACCTGTTGCTGAAGTCAGGTGGTCTAATGGTTGTAGGCACTTCTATGGTGCCAGTTGCAGAATGTTGCTTACTATTCCCTGAGGTCGGTAAGCTCTTCCCACCATGGTACTGAGTTTACCTAAGAACTGCAGTGACTGCACAGGGATCAGAACTTCGGAACTTAATTTCTTTTTTTTTTTCCTTTTCTGGGACCCTAGGGACCCTGAAAGTGATCCTTTACCTGCTGGGGAAATGTCCCATGACTAGCCAGTCATCCAGCTAGCTCATTGCCTCCTAGAATACGCCTGTAGGCGGCAGCAAATGTACTGCAGTGTGTCCCAGAACAACTACAGAAGTCAGCTACAGCCTTCCTGTGTGCCCTAGTAACGTCTGGAGACGTCACTCACATGTTTTAATATTACTTGCCAGCCAGAATTGATTAGAATTGACTGCATAGCACCATTAGAAAGGTAATGTTGTGTTGAACAACATTGCCACTGATACTCTGTGTGAATCATGTTCACTTTAGGAGTTATTTACATTTGTTTATGACATGGTGTGTATGGCAGACATTTTGGCCATCAAGCCTCACCTAACACCTTACATAAAACGAGGGAAAATGTGTGTTTTATGCTAGAAAAAAATTATTTTTTGTATAAATGTACTATTATAACTACATCTAATGGATGCTTAATTTGGTGTTGATATGTTACATACTGTATTTCCCAACCAAAAATGGCTTACATTGCCTTTTTTTGTGCAACAAAATGGTTATTTCGACTACTATAGAAAACAAAATTACTTATTAATTACATAGCACCATTGGAAAGATAATTTTGCACTGAACAACTTTGCTACTCATACTTTGTGTGTAGCACTTACGGTTCATGGGCTATTTGCATGTGTTTGTGGCATGCTGATCATGGATTGATTTTGCTTAGAAAGGCCCAAGATGCAGTGCCAAGAGTATACAGGAGGCAAGCGTGGAACTCTCAAAGAGCTCCTGTGGAGTGAATGAGCTACGGGAAAAAATTGATGCACCCAGTTTTTTGAGGGTGAACCACCAGCACTGACCAAAGGCAGGGTTAATTTCAGATATTGATCTATGTGGGACACTGACCCACTGGATATAAAAAGTTAGGGTCAAATGAACAAAAAAATGGGTCATAATATTCAACCCAGCCCCGATTCAGAACACAGCAGCTGAAAACCTCTATAACAGTGAGCATTGTCCCAAAGAGAGAAGGAAAGTGGGTCAAACATTTAAAACTGTGTGTCAATTGTCCCACTCCCCCACTCCAAAAATGAACCCTGCAAAGGAGAGTGTTGGGAACTGTTGGTGAGTTGAAGGGAAACTGAAGCTTAGGAACTTCCCGAGAGATTCCCTATGGGAATGAGAACGTATGCTCCCTCAGGCCTAAGTGGCCTAGCTTATCATAATGTTGGCAGAGTTATTGACAATATGACCCTTTCTGAACCTGGATTTACCAGGTATCAAAGTAGTGAGTCCCCCTGCCCCTTACAGATACTTGGGAGGGCCTGAGAATCACGTCAGGGGTTTTGCTCTGGTTGTGGCTGGGCTTGTCCAGCCTGGGAGCTCCACCTGGGACTACTTTTACGCCTACCCCTGTAGGCAGGGTACTGCATCTGCTGTGGCAAAATCAGCAAAAAATGGGCCAAAAAAAAAAGGGGGGGGCGAAAAACCCACTTTTTGCACTATGCACTGCAGAAAAACCACACATCTGATCAAAACTAAACTTGGCAAGTCTGGAAATCTATCCCACGGGACAGCGCATACCAAATTTCGTGCAAATCCAGTAAACGGTTGCAAAGTTATTAAAGTGCAAAATTTGGGGTTTAACATTAAACTGCTTACTCAACCATAACTATAGGGGTGCGGCTGCACCCCTATAATACACATGTGTGTATATATTACACACACACACGCACGCACAATTTTTGAGTGCTGTTTGGCTGGATGACATCATGAGTGGTGAAGCCACGAGTGATGTCATCAGTCAATCAACACTTGAACAAAAAATATTGCCAATATTTTCACTAGGGGGGTAGCATGTTCCATTTATGCCATACCTGCCCTCGATGTTTTGTTTTTTGATTTTGGTGGCTTTTTTTTTCTCTTTAGTTTCAGGGTGACCGAGCGTGATTTTCGGATGGCTGAGTGGTTCTTGTTTGCATCCATGCGTCATCATGCAGTTAGTGATGTGGGAGTTTTGGTAGCGATTTTGCCCAGAGGAGGAAGCAGTGATTGTTTTCAGAGCGGCCAGGGAAGGAGCGCTTGCTGCCAGCGTGCAGGATGGAGGACTACCGGTCGGAGATGAAAGGTGTGTTTGTTGGGTATGGGGAAGGAGGTAAGGAAACAGAATGTGGTTGGGTGTTGCTATGGGAGGCAAGGAAACGGTACTGGTGTTGAAAAGGGTTTTTGCTCAGTCTGCATTTTATTTAGTGGCAACTGTGATGATTTGTTATTGGGGGGGAGAAAGTGAAAGTACTTGCTTGGGTGCTGTGAGTAAACAAAACTGCGAGCGGGAGGCAGCATGAAAGCAAGCAGATGCATTTTTGATTGTGCTGCTCACACTGCCGGCTCCAGCCAATGGGGACTACTATACAGGTATACTTGGACCAAGAGTGAGAATATTTTTGATATTCTCACTCTAGGTAACCAGGAAGCAAAATATCATTGATGTCTGGCCAGAAATATGCTCATAGGTATGGCATAAATATATACACGTACACACACATATATTATAGATTAAATATATATATATATATTTTTTTTACATCACACACACACACTCGTCAGTGTTCCACTTGATCTACAGATTGCATATGTGCTCCATTACCTCCCCACACTTCATCTTAATTATAAACTCTGCCTTTAAAAAGAATACATTTCATTTTGGTCAAAACTCTATATGTGGGTGTGGTGCACCCTTCCTTCTACATCAGTTCTGTAGTTACTTTAGCATGTAGTTATTATTCTCATACTCATGTGCACCATAGTGGCAAAAGAACTCTTGCTGTTATAGTCAGTCTCAACTAATAGCTGTGCTTGTGATAGTTGCTCTACTAATAGTCTGGCATATAAACTTTCCTCATGCAGCAAGAAATGAAAATATACAGCATTCCCATCATCTGCTGAACACTGTATGTAACCTCTGATCACATGGTCTCATAGCATGTATACTTATTCTACAACAAAGGATTAAACGATTGAAATAAAGTACTTCAAGTTAGCTGTGTTCCCAGTGACTGCTCAACAATGGCGGTATCAGCATTATTTGTTTACAATTTTATGCTGTTACATACTGTCATAGAAGGATAGGTCAGGAAACATAGGCAAACCAAGAGACGTCATAAAATTTGCAAGTAAATGAGATTTACTCACCTGTAACCATAATTCTAGGAGTGGCATATGGTGCACATCCAAACTGTGGCAGTCTTCCTTTCCCTGTAAGTTCAGTCAGAACATCTTCAAGCTAATAAGCTCCTCCCACCCACATGGCATCCTCCTCGGCACCGCCCCATGATGTTAGATCTTGCACACTTGAAGCAGGGATCCATGTGCCACTTGCCAGGGGAGGCTGGGTGGATAGTGTGGACGTGCACCATACACCATTCCTAGAAAGTACAGTTAGGTAAAAACTTACCATAACAGTAGATCTTCGAGGAGCGTCTCTTGCTGTAGGTAATACTTTGGGGTATCCAGCAGAGGTCGCTGTGGTGCACACCAGCTCTTCCAGCAGTTTTTCACCAGGGACTGCCCACACATGACATCAGCTTCCTGTTTCCTATACAAGTGTGGGCGGTCCCTGACATCCTCAGTTCCCCCACTGGATTCAGCTCGCAAAGTGAGGACCGAATGGAAGCCGAGGTAGCAAAGGAGTCCCAACCCTAGTCACTGGACCAGAACTTGCTCTCTTAGAGAAGGAGGGGGTGGAGGGCAGGAAAAAATTTACTGCAAGAGACTCTCCTCAAAGATCTACTGTTACAGTAATTTTTTACGTAACTGTACTATCTTCCACAGAGTGGTCTCTTGCAGTAGGTAACACTTTTGGGCCAAATCCCAAGCAGTAATGCACATGTGGGAGGACAGTTATGATAGGAGACCTTGTAGGACTGCACAGCCGAAAGCCGTCCTATGTCATGAGGCAATATCCAGATTGTAGTGCCTTGTGAATGTATGGTCATGGACCAGGTAGCCACATTGCAGATATCTGAAATGGAGGCTCCTCTAAAGCAAGCCGCAGTGGGGGCCATAGCTCTAGTGGAGTGGGCTTGGACAGGTCCAGGTAAAAGCTTGTTGTATTTGTTGTAACAAAATGAAACACAATGTGCTAACCAGGATGAAAGAGCACATTTAGCAATCGGGAGGCCGTTGCGACCCGGGGCAAAAGAGGCGAACAGTTGAGACGTCTTTCTAATCGATTGTGTCCGATTAGTATAGTAGCGTAATATATGATGGACATCTAAAGTATATAATAGATGTTCACCCTGATTGTAGTAGTCTGGATAGTAGACCAGAAGCTCCAAGGACTGAACTGAAGTATGTTCGGAGACTACTTTAGGAAGGAAGGAAGGGTTGGTACGAAGGACCACCCTGCCTTTGTGGAAAATCAAGTAAGATTCCCTACACATGAGGGCATGAAGCTCGGAAATACGTCGTGCGGAAGTGACTGCCACCGGAATTAGGGTTTTCCATGAAAGAAACCGGAGTTCACAAGTGGCAGCTGGCTCAAAAGGCTCAAGGGTCAAGGGTCAATTTTTCTATCATAAAATTGAGATTCCATGGAGGAGCGGATCTTCTAACAGGAGGTTTAATATGTAACATTCTTTTCAACTTAGCTAGATGATGTTGATACAGTAACCTGCCATCCAGAGGTTCATGAAAAGCCGAGATGGCGGCCAAGTGGACTTTGATGGAAGAATAACTTAAACCGGACTCGTAGTGAGGCCAGGTTGTCCAGAACCTTCGTCAGTGGACAAGAATAAGGGTCCAAAGATCGAGAGGCTGACCATATAGAAAAGCATTTCCATTTGGAATTGTATGTTGCTCTTGTTGCTGGCTTACACTAGGCCAAGAGAATACTGGCAACAGGAGAGGACACTTGTAATCGAGTTATGAAGGCATCCTCAGGAGCTAAGCGTGAAAGTATAGAGCTTTCAGATTGGGGTGTAGGAGAGACCTGTGACACTGAATCAAAAGGACTGGTCTGATCTGCAACAGGACGGGGTCCTGTACTGACAGTTGTAGGAATAGGGGAAACCACATCTGGCAAGGCCACAGTGGGGCTATGAGAATCATTGTGGCTGGCTCCAACTGTAGTTTCAGTAGAGTCCATTGCAGGAGAGGGACTGGGGAAAGCACATAAGAAGAGACCTGTCCAGGGATGGGACAGGGCATCTATAGATCGTTCTTTTCTGTTCAGGATAATGGAAAAATACATGGGAAGACAGTATTTCTCTCAGAAGGCAAACAGATCCATCTGTGGAGTGCCCTGTAAGTTGAAGATTTTTTGGAGCACTTGCTCGTTAAGTGTCCATTCGTGTGTTGTGGACTAGCGACTCAGCCGGTCAGCTAACTGGTTGCAATGTCCCGGTAGGTGCACAGCTGTTAGCGTTAATTGTTGCCATATGGCTTCTTGACAAACTACAAGGGTCTCTCTACATAGGTTGTGAGACTTCGTACCCCCTTGCTTGTCGAGGCAGAACACTACTGCAGTGTTGTCTGATTAGATCAGTAACAATCCTGGCTCGAGGTAGGGCCGAAACACCTGGAGGGCTAGCCGGACCGCTTTCATCTCTAAGAGATAGATATGAGACAGATGGGGAGAAGTGGGCCATTGGCCTTGGGTCTGATAAGGACACAAGTACACTCCAGAGCCCTGTAGGGAAGCATCCATGGTCAACGTTTTCCTTGGGGGACTGGAAAGGCATTCCTTGATTTAGATTGATTCTGATTGTCCACCATGTCAGGGAAGACTTCAGAGATGTAGAGACCCTGATTTTGTCTTCAAACTGTCCTGTTTTTTGGGACCATAGATTCTGGAGGGTCCATTGGACAGGTCTCATGTGGAGATGGGCGAATGCCACCGTAGGGATGACAGCGGACATGTGACCCAGAAGGTGCAGCATTTGTCTGGCTGTGACCATTTTCTGAGTCTGTATATGTAATGCCATAACTATAAGCGTATCCTGCCGGGCAGGTGGGAGGTAAGCCCTGGCTGTAACTGTATCTAGAACAACTCCAATGTATTGGAGAGACTGTGTCAGATTTGGACTGGACTTTGGTCAATTGACAGTGATTTCCAGATCTGCGAATAGTTTCAAGGTAGCATCTAGAGAGGCAAGCAGAGCTACTTTGGAGTCTGCTTTTATTAGCCAATTGTCTAGATATGGAAAGATTAAGTGCCCTTCTCTTCGTAAGACTGCTGCTACCACCGCTAGGCACTTGGTGAACACTCTGGGGGCTGATGACAGGCTGAAAGGGAGTGTTTGAAACGGGTAATTTTGACCCAGTACGTGGAAACGCAAACATCTGTGGTGGGCAGGGTGGATGGGAATATGAAAGTAGGCCTCCTTCATGTCTAGGGCACAAAGCCAATCGCCCTGTTTCAGGATTGGCATGATGACATGTAGGGTGATCATGTGGAAAACGTTTGTACTGAATGTTAAGATTCAGTTGTCTGAGATCCAGTATTGGTCTGAGGTCTCCCATTCGTTTGGGAACCAGAAAGAAGTGGGAGCAAAATCCCATTTGATGTTCCAGAAGGGGCACCAGTACAATGGATCATTTGGTCAAACGGGCCGTCAATTCCTCCTGTAAGATGGGTATATGATCTGGAGGATAATGAATCTTCCGTGGAGGGCAAGGGCGTGGGGTGGAGAGAAACTCCAGAGTATGACCCTTCTGTATAATCTGAAGTACCCAATTGTTGGAAGTGATAATTTGCCAGGCCTCCAGATGGGAGGGCAAAACAATCCCCCACAGCCTCCAAGGCCTGGTCGAGGAGGAGGGCGGAAGCCTTAGTGGGTTACTGAGAGGCGGGCTGCGCAGCTCCACCTGAAGGATGGGAGCAAGCACCCGGGCGGTAGAGGTGTTGCCTCTGGTGGATTGAGCATGACCTCTGAAGCCGCCTTTATTATTACCTCTGTATCTTCCACCTCTTTTGGAGTAAGAGGAGTGTTGAGTACGGTAGGTTGTAGCTGGAGTATGATACATGCCTTGAACCGTACGGAGGGTTCTGCCTGATGCCTGTATGTTTTTCAGTAAAGTTTGAGTACCTGGCCCCGAATAACTTGGACCAGTTAAAGGGAGCATTAGCTACTTTATGTTGTATATCAGGTGCAAAGCCTGAAATGCAAAGCCAGGCATGGCGACACAGTGTGATACCAGTGGCTGATAGTCAGCTAAGTATGTACGGCATCACATTCTCACCTGAGAAGGTGACGGAAGACAGAATTACTAGTTGACACTGTAGCCAATAATTTATCCCCGTCTTGTGAAGGAGGGAGTTTACTGATGAGCTCAATGGCAGAGGACCCCAGGGTATACTGATATTTAATCATATGACCCATATAGTTCAAGATTCTGATATTCATTTTCTGCTCCATCAAAAGGTGTTGAATTTCAAGCAACTGTCAACGACAAGTTGCCTGATTAAATTCCTGGCATAAACTACAGGAATTGGTGTTGTGTGTGGGTCCCAGACACCGTACACAAAGTGTGTGATTGTCAAAGCGGTACATCTTCCTACCGCAACAGCAGGAATGAAATAAAGCTTGTTTCTTTGAACAATCTGTAGACATTCATCTTAGTTCCAAATTTCTCGTCGATGACTGCTACACAGAAGTTGCACTAACTGCTGCGCGAGCTGAAGACAGCTGGAAAATGAACTGAGGATACCAGGGACCGCCCACACTTACATAGAAAACAGGAAGCTGATGTCATGTGTGGGTGGTCCCTGGTGAAAAACTGCTAGAAGAGCTGCCATGCACCACAGCAGCCTCTGCTGGATACCCAATAGTATTACCTACTGCAAGAGACCACTATGGAAGATCTACAGTTACAGGTAAGTAAAGGCAGGTTACTCACCTGTAACAGTAGTTCTAGGAGTGGTATATGGTATACATCCACACTTCTGGCAGAATCCTTTCCTTTTTTTTTTTTAAACTTACTATTTTATCCCCCCCACCACCACAGTGCCTACCTTCCCTCAGGGACTCCCAAGGCATCATGCCCGCCAGGTCTCCGGGATATAAGCCCTTCACGCATCCACCCTGCCATCGCCCTCGGCTTACCCCTGCCCCCCGAGCGGGGTGGGAGGCCTACCCCCAAGCCTCCCATCCATCATCCAAGTGTTGGTCGGACTCATGTGACCCCTCTCCGGTCCTGGTCTCGTGATGCCGGGGCCCGTCTCCAGGCATCGCTGCAGGTGATATTCTGCTTTTCCTGGGGAGTGGTGTGCATCAGACATCAAGGCGTTACCGATGTCCACCACTTCCAACCCTGATTGTTTTTGCTCTGCACGCTTGCTGTACCTCTGGCCACCGAGACTGTACCCCCCCCCCCAGGAGAGGAGAGCTGCCCTCTGGACGCTCAATCCTCTCCCTCCCCTGCCAACCCCCAATGGCACAGGCTCATTCCCAAACCCGGGTCGCCGGCGTGACGCGAGGTGTGGCATCCAGTGCCTCAACCCTCAGCGCCACCGGGCCGGCCTGAATCCTTTCCCTTTAAGAACTGGGCCAGAAGGTCTTCAGGCTGGCTCCTCCCACCCACCCGGGTGGTTTCTCCCTCGGAATTCACCATGTGATGTCAGATCTTACCCGCTGGAAGCAAGACTAGTGTGCCACTTGCCAGGGGAGGTCAGGTGGGTTGAGTGGATGTACACCATATACCACTCCTAGAAAGTACAGTTGTGTAAGAACTTACCTAGAACAGTAGATCTTCGAGAAAATCTCTCGCAGCAGGTCATAACATGTGGGAATGCCCAGCAGCAGGTGTCATTTTCTCTGGATGATTTCTCAGCAGTCGACCTGGGACCTACCCCGATGACACCACATGTTGTATCCTGGCACGTATAAATGGGGGAGGTCCCAGAGGCTCCTCGGTTCTTTTCCATCTCAGTGGCAGAAATGAGAATCTAATCTATCTGGCCTCCGAGGGAAACTAAGGAAGAAAAGGGAGCAGCCCAATATTTCAAGGTAAATAACAGGAGCAAGTAACCCTTCTGAAGCAGGAAGCAAGGGAGGAGGCGGGAGGGGCAGCATGACCTGCAGCAAGAGATTCTCTCAAAGATCTACTGTTACGGTAAGATCTTATGCAACTGTGCTATCTTCTTCCAGAAAATCTCTTGCAGCAGGTCATAACATGTAGGCATTAGTCCCCAGCAGTTGGGATGCACAGGGGAGGAGGAAGCGAAACTAGTAACTTAAGACAATAGGCCTTGGAGGACGGCCCCATCCAAAATTGGTTCACTTTTTAGAAGCAATGTCCAGACTGTAATGCTTTGCAAAGGTATGTACAGTAGACCAAGTAACAGCTTCATAGATCTCGATAGCAGAAATGTCTCTAAAGCATGCTGCTGAGGCAGCCATACCCCTTGTGGAGTGAGGTTCGATCAACCCGGGAAGTGGTTTATCATGCTTTTTATAACAAAAAGTAATGCAGTTGGCCAACCAAGTGGACAAGCACTGCTTGGAAACAGGACCACCCTCTTTACCTGGGGCGAAAGAGACAAAAAGTTGCTTAGCTCTGCGCAACGTCTTGGTGCGAAAGAGATAATATCTTAAGATTCCATGCACATCTGAAGTATGGAGTAGGATTCTCCTGAATTAGTCGGCTCCACATCATACACAGGTAAGTGTATGGTTTGATTCAAAGTAAATTCAGATACCACTTTTGGAAGAAATTTAGGATTGGTACGTAAAGAGACCCTATCCTTGTGGAATTGCAGGTAGGGCTGCTTGCACATCAATGCACGTAACTCTGAAATACGTCGACCAGACATAATGGCAACCAGGAAAAAAAAAAGTTTTCCAGGAGAGATAACGTAGTTCGCATGTGGCTGCAGACTCAAAAGGACTTAACGTCAGTTTTTCAAGCAAAAAATTCAAATCCCACGATGGGACCAGATCCTGAATGGGAGGATTAATATGAAGAAGAATTCCCTTTAAGAAAGTCATCATACTAGTAAGCTGGGACAATGGTTTGTTGTCCACAGGTAAATGAAAGGCTGAAATAGCTGAAAGATGTATTTCACTGAAGAATATTTAAGACCACCTTCCGACAGGGAGAGCAAATAATCCAGAATGCTCTGAGGGGGACAATTGTAGGGTTCCAAATCATGCTTAGGTGCTCATGTGGAAAACTGTTTCCACTTCATGGAAAACGAAGACCGTGTAGAAGGATTATGGGCAGCCCGCAGGACCTCCGCAACCTGTGGGGAGACGCGGAATCGGGAGAGGACTACGTCCTCAGGAGCCAGGCATGCAGATGCAGGGAGCAAAGATCGGGATGAAGTAAGGAACCCCCGACCTTGGACAGAACAGCTCTGCATAGAGGTAGAGGGTCCTGGATCGTCAGTTGCAGAAGTAAGGGGACCCAGACCTGTCTTGGCCACAGCGGCGTGATGAGGATCATGGTCACCTGATCTCTGACAAATTTGAGCAGAACCCTCTGAATAAGAGGGAAGGGAGGGAAAGCGTAAAGAAAAAACAGGTTACTCACCTGTAACAGTAGTTCTAGGAGTGGTATATGTTGTTCATCCACACTGTCTGGCATTGTCCCTTTCCCCTTTAAATCTTGCCAGAAGTCTTCAAGCTGGCTCCTCCCACCCACCCGGGTGGTACCTAGGCTCCGCCCCATAACGCCAGATCTAGCCCGCTGGAAGCAAGGTTGTGTGCCTTAAGCCGGTGAGGTCGGGTGGGTGCGTGTGGATGAACAACATATACCACTCCTAGAATTACTGTTCAGGTGAGTAACCTGTTTTTCTAGGAGCATGGATATGTTGTTTATCCACACTGTCTGGCAGACTCTAGCAGTTCTCTGGGAGGAGGGAGGCAAGGCGCATACACCCTACTTAGGAAAAAGAGATTGGAGAACCGAGGCCCCAAAACCAGCATCTCGGCGTGACTCAAGGTCGATGTGGTAATGGGTAATGAAGGTGTTTTCTGACTTCCAGGTAGCAGCCTGACAGATTTCCTGGATAGGGATGTCCCTGGAAGCAGCCACCGATGCAGCAGTATGACGGGTAGAATGAGCTCTTAACCCTCTGGGAGGCTCCTTGCCCGCCAATTCATAACACAGACTTATGCATGACGTAATCCATCTTGCAATAGTCCGCTTGGCTGCAGGTCTGCCAGAAGCGGCTTCAGCGTAGGTGACAACCAGCTGGCGAACCTCTCCCCGAATTTCCACCGTCCTCTCCTTATAATAGGAGAGAGCACATCTGAGGTCCAGAGTATGGAGCCTGTACTCGGCGTCCGAGGTGTAGTTAGGTAATATACCGGCAGAGTCAACACCTGGTTAAGGTGAAACTCTGATACCACCTTCGGAAGGAATTTCGGGTGGGGGCGCAGGAACAACTTTGTCCCTGTGAAAGACCAGATAAGGGGAGTCCACCGAAAGCACCTGAACTCCCCTGTCCTTCTGGCTGACGTGATAGCCACCAGGAAGGCAGTCTTCCACGACAAGTGTGAGAGCTCACACTTGTGCATGGGCTCGAATGGCTTGCCCATGAGCTTTGCCAAAACCAGCAAGAGATCCCACGGAGGTGGAGGTTCACGCACCGGAGGGGATATGTGATCCAGGCCTTTGAAAATGCGCCCGACCACTGTCTCCTGTGCCAATGTCGGCTGACCGGCCTGTGCCCGGTAAGCAGAGATGGCTGCCAGGTGCCTAAGGGTCGATGACCGAAGACCCCCTTTGGAGAGGGACCAAAGGTAGTCTAGAATGTTAGCCACAAAGCAGGATAAGGGGTCCAGGCTCTTTCCCTGACACCAAATGGAAAACTTTTTCCATTTGAAGGCATAACATTTCCTGGTCGATTCCTTTCGAGATGCTTCCATCACGGTGTAGACATCCTCGGAAAGACCCAGAGCCTGGAACTCTAGCCGCTCAGGAACCAGGCTGTGAGGTGCAGGGATTGAAGGTCCGAGTGGAAGACCTTCCCCTGGTTCAACGATATCAGGTCCGGGCGTGTATAAAGCCGCTCCGGGGTCCTGCAGCCGAGGCTGAAGAGATCTGGATACCAGAACTGGCGTGGCCAATCTGGTGCTACCAGGATCACCTTCGCCTTGTCCCTCCTCACCTTGAGTAACACCTTGTGGATCAAGGGAAATGGAGGAAAGACATAAAGGAGGCCTGGGGTCCACAGCCTCGAGAAGGCATCCCCCTGCAGCGAGCCCTGCTGAGGGGGGGTGGGCATGGTACAGCCGCAGCTTGGTGTTCTCCCTGGAGGTGAACAGGTCCACCAATGGTTTGCCCCAATGGGAAAACAGATTGCAAGCTACCTCTGGATGGAGAAACCACTCGTGGGATGTCTGGCCTATGCGGCTGAGAGCATCCGTCAGTTGGTTCGAGACTCCTGCTACATGGATGGCCAGGAGATCCGCCTCCAGCCAGCTGACGAAGGTCCAGATCCGGAGCGACTCCCTGCATAGCAGACGGGAGTGCGTGCCGCCCTGTTTGTTGAGGTAGTACATGGTCATGGTATTGTCCATCTGGACTTGAACCACTTGACCCCGGAGCTGAGGAGCGAAAGCTGACAGTGCCATTCTGACTGCTCTGAGCTCCAACAGGTTGATGTGGCATCGGGACTCCTCGGGGTCCAGAACCCATGAGCTCTGTTGTCCCCCATGTGGGCTCCCTAGCCCATGAGAGAGGCATTGGTCGTAAGGACGACCGTTGGCTCGGGGCGGACAAACGGGTCCTTCCTCAAAAATGACCTGGACGGTCCACCATTGGAGAGCGTCCCACATCCTCTGGGTGACAGTGACCAGCTGGTCGAAGAGACCCTGACGCTGAGACCACTGGGCCAGCTCCCATTGAAGGGGGCGCATGTGCAATCTGGCCCAATGGACCACTGAGGTGCATGCTGCCATGTAACCCAGGAGGCGCAGGAAGTCCCGGGCAGGGCGCAAGTGCCCAACCAGAAATGATTGGGCAAAGGAGGAAAGAACCTCTGCCTTGTCTGCCAGGAGCCGAGCTCTGGCTTGACGAGAGTCGAGCTCTGCCCTGATAAAGCCCATCACCTGAGAGGGCACGAGTTCTGACTTGGCCTCGTTGATTAGGAGGCCCAGGTGGGAGCAGGTTCGGAGGGTCAGGTCCCTGGACCTCTCCACCTCCTGTAAGGAGGAACCCACCAGGAGCCAATCGTCTAGATAAGGGTAAATACGAACCCCTTGACGCCGTAGATGGGCTGCCACCACTGCGATGCATTTGGTGAAGACCCACGGGGCCGATGACAGGCCGAACGGCATGGCTCTGAACTCGTACAGGGTCCCTTCGACCCTGAAGCGGAGGAACCGCTGATGGGACGGACGGATTGGGACATGGTAGAACGCATCCTGAAGATCCAGTGAACAGAACTACATGTTTCGGTCCAGAGATGGTATGATCTGGTTCAGAGTTACCATCCGGAAGGTGCGAGACCTGAGATATCGATTCAGGTCATGGAGATCGAGGATGGGCGCCAACCCCCCCGTCTGCTTGGGCACCAGGAAATACCTGGACACGAAGCCTGGGTCTGTAGAAGGATCTGGCACTGAAGCTACCACCTCCTTGTGGAGGAGCTAAGCAATGTCGTCCCGAAGGGCCGACTGAGCGACAACTGAGATCCTTTCCTCCCGTGGGGCATGGGCCTGGCTGAGGGGGGCTACTGCTCGAACTCTAGAGGCAGTCCCTGCCCGACCACTTCCAGAACCCACCTGTCCGAAGTGATACCGGACCAGGCGGAAAGAAAGTGGCGGAGCCGGCCACCCAAGGGAGGACCCAGAACTGATGTGACGGGTGTAGGGGAGGCCACCTCCGACCCGTCACTGTGCAGGCTTGGAGGAGGAGGAGGCACCTGGACCAGCACCTCGGCCTCCTTTCCGGGGCTGTTGGGGACCTTGCTTGGGCCTAAGGCGCCAAGCTTGAGCCTGCTGCTGTTGCTGACCTCCCTGGAAGGAGGGCTGTCTAACCGCAAGGGAAGAATGCCGAAAGGACTTCTTGCGCTTCTGCTGGTTCTTGCCCAAAGAACGCTTAGCAGAGGTGGCATCTAAGGTGGCATTAGACTGCTCAATGCGCTGTAGATGACCTGCCACTCCCGGACCGAAGAGGTCAGTGCCAAGGAAGGGCACATCAGCTAGCTTGTGCTGAGTATCCGCGGGAAAAGAGGATAACCTCAGCCAAGCCCTGCGGTGAGTGGCCACTGCGGCAGCTAGTAAATGGGCACAGGAATCTCCAATGTCCAGAGCCGTCTGGAGCTGTTGTTTAGCAACAGCACGGCCCTGGTCATGGACTTGCTTGACCGTGGTCTGCATGTGTGCTGGGAGATGAGGGAGGACTTCATCAAGCGACCCCAGAAGGGCGTGAGAGAAGTGTGCCATAATCACTGCCGAGCTAGCCTGACGAAGGCCTAGGGATGATGCCGCGTAAACTTTGCAGGCAGAGTGGTCCATATTTTTGGACTCCTTGTCCGGAGGGCAGTCAGTATCCGCAGAGCTGCCCATGCGCCGAAACACTGAGGGAGTCACAAGGCTCTCGGCCGAGGGATGCTCAGTGAAGCCCGCCAAGGACCCCATGGGCACCGCATACTTGCGGGCCATACGGGCAGATGGAGCCGGGCAAGAGGCAGGGCGCTGCCAAAGCTCCAGTGCCTGGCCAACTATGGCTTTGGCCACTGGGATGGCCTCTGTTGGGGTATCCCCCCTCTTAAGAATATCCATGAGAGGATATTCCGCCTTCTTTTGTATGGGCTGTAAAGGCATACCTGTGGACTCCGAAATGAGTCGAAGGATGCCCTGGAAGGAAGAAGGACCTTCCTCCAGGCCTGTCACTGACAGCTCATCATGTGAGTGAAGGCCAGTAGTATCCGAGTCCGAGGAATCCGGATACAGGGGTCTCCCACCTAAGTCCCCCTCGATGCACCTAGGGCGATCCGGAGTAACTGTAATGGACAACCTATGGGGCAAGCCCGTAGTTGGTTGATCCTCCTTAGAGGGAGCCCCTCCCTGAGGCTGTTTGGGTGGTGGTTCCACCAAAATTGGTGGGGAGCCTGTAACAGGCCGACCAGAAATGCGTACCGGTCCCACCGGAGGGAGAACCGAAGTCCTTGGAACCGAGGGAGTCTGTGTCGGCCAAAGAGGCTGGGGCCAAGTAATGGCCAGTACAGCTGGAGTAGACGGCTTTTGACCGGTCAAAAGGAGTTGCTGCCACATGAGGTCCTCATAACGTCGACGGAGTTTCCGTCTAAGTCTCTCCTCATCCGAGGAGGATGAGGAACGGTGGCGGCGCCTCTTCCGGGAGTGTTTGTGACCCTTTCTCGGTTTTCTGACCGACGGGGTCCTACTCCTCGATCGAGACCGACGGCGTTGTCTCTGTCGGTCGGGAGAAGCCGGATTCAGTGAAAACAGAGATTCCGGCTCTTGTCCCCTCGATCGGGATGCCCAAAGGACGGGTCTCCTCGTCGGGGAAGGAGAGAATGGGAGTCCTCTCCAAGGAGTCGTCGACAGGCGTCGGCGACAACGGCTCGATCGGGTCGAGAGAAATCAGCCGGTTCTGCCGTATCCTCGGCTTCGGTGCCCTGGCCTGACGGAAGGTCCAAAAAGCCAGCAGCCGAGGAAGTGATCTCGACCGTGGCCGAGACCGCCTGCTCCTGAGTGTCGGACCGCTCTCGGTCCCAGGAACGTCTTCTTCGACTAGAAGAAGAAGATTTGGGGTCCTTAAATCTTTTTCTTGGATCGGGAGGAGTGCGAGCCCGAAGGCGCCTCACCCTTGGTAGGGAGAGACTGGCACAACTCCCGGAAGGATCCCGTAAAAGTGGAGCCCAGGTTGAGCGGGACGAAGAAACTTCGTTGGCTGAAGCTTGGGCAGCTTCCTCTTTGAAAGCCGCCATCTGTTCGAGCTGCTAGGAGGATCCCGCAGCCGCGGAAACCGCCCACCTGGCCTCCTTCGATTTCACCGGTGGATTGCGAAGCTCCGGTCTCCCCAGCTTAAGGCACGCCTTGTGGTCCTCCAGAACGGTGGGATGGAAGGCTGAACAGATGGTGCAAGCCGAAGTATCGTGCACGGCGCCGAGGCAATAAACGCACGAGAGGTGGGGGTCGGTGAAAGACATTTTTTGTCCACAAGGACACCGGCGAAACCCAGGGGATGACTTGTTCTCCATATCCGAAGCGTTTGGATCCGAATCGTAAACTCTGACGAGTTTTAAAGCAAGTAAGTGCGGCGAAAACCGTCGATTTGACTCCAGGGCCTATGGTACTTGCAAAGTAGCACGAGGAAAACTGTATTTTCCAGCGGAAAGGAAGATCTGGTGTCATGGGGCAGAGCCAAGGTACTTACCACCCAGGTGGGTGGGAGGAGCCAGCTTGAAGACTTCTGGCAAGATTTAAAGGGGAAAGGGACAATGCCAGACAGTGCGGATAAACAACATATCCACGCTCCTAGAATCTTCCTTTCCAGGAATAAGATAACGCATCCAGCCATAAAGTTCCTGGACCGGGCTCTAGAGAACAGTAATGAGGCAGTTTTGCGTTTAGCAGAGAGACAAACAGATCCAACTCTGGGCGGCCCTAGCACAGAAAGACGATTTCTAGAACTTCCTGAAGGAGTTCCCACTTGTGTTTCTGAGATGTTGATCTGCTTAGGACATCTGCCAGAGTATTTGAGTATACCTGGGATGTGAACCGCAAGGAGGTGAATCCCTTTTTTGGTTCGTCCAATACCATATTCTCATTGATTCCCTGTACAGGGGATAAAAATGGGTACCCCCTTGTTTGTTAAGATAATGAACCACGATGGAGCTGTCAGATTGGATCTGGAGACAGCCCCGAGGAAGGAGGGTTTCAAAAGCCTGGAGGGCATACAAGACGGCTCTCACCTCCAGGATGTTGATGTGAAAGCGAGCTTCTATAGCTGTCCAAGTCCCCTGGGAATGAACATCTGATAGATGAGCACACAAACTGAGTGAGGAGGCATCTTTTGTCAGAATGAGACAAGGGATGGGGGACTGGAAAGGAATGCCGCATAACAGATTGTCCACCACTGAAGTTCTTGAAGAGAGGGAAAGGACACCAGAACTTAAGCCTCAAAATCGTTTTCTCTTTGGTCCCACTGGACCCTTAGAATCCACTGGAGGACCCTCATGTTCAGACATACATGAGGGACCATGGAGATGGCCGCCGCCATGTGACCCAGGAGGTGAAGGTAGTCCCAAGCTGAGGCATACTGAGTGGCGCTCAGTTGAGATGCCAAATTTATCAGTTTCTCTGCCCGTTCCCTAGGAAGATATGCTCTTCCTTCTGAGGTATTCAGGACCACCCCAATATACTGAAGACAATGGGAATGATCCATCTTGGATTTCAGGACTTTTACTGTGATCCCCACTGAGGAAAATGGTTGAAGAGTGCGGGTCAGAGTGGCGGCAAGCTGAGGACTGGATGGAGCTTTGAGCAGCCAGTTGTCCAGGTAGGGAAAGACATATAGGCCATTCCTGCTGAAAGCAGCCACCCCACCGATAGGCACTTCATGAAAACTTGAGGGGCTGATGACAAACTGAATGGAAGGGCCTGGAACTGGTAATGAAGGCCCTGAAAATAAAATCGAAGGCATCTTCTGTGAGCAAAGTGCATCAGGATATGAAAATAGGCATCCTTCATGTCCAGTGAACGGAGACAGTCCCCTTTGTTTAGAAGGGGCAGAAGGGTTGGAAGTGTTACCATTCTGAACTTTTTTGTACTCTATATAGAGATTGAGGAGTCTTAAATCCAAAATGGGACGCAAGTCTCCTGTCCATTTGGGGACCAGAAAAAAAATGGGAATAGAATCCCAGGACCCTCTGAGGAGGGGGAACTGGTCATATGGCACGCCTGGTTTGAAAAGTATTTATTTCTTGTGTCAGAACAGATTTCCCGATCGGGAGAGGGGGTAAATAAGAGGCCCTTGGGGGCATATGGGGAGGAACCTCCATGAAATGCAGGGTGTGACCTAAGTGAATTAGCTGGAGGACCCACATATCTGAGGTTATTGCTTGCCAACCCTGAGGGTTCAATGAAAACCTGCCCCCAACATCCATGGGATGAGCCTCCACATCCACGGTCATGGTGGGGCCTCAGGCCGAGGGGCTGACCCTGCTGGGGAGCAGCAGGGACGTAACATGGTGCCTTAGAGATAGCATGGGATCCAGGCAAGGAAATCTGGTCTTTTCTCTTGTTGTTTGGTTGCTGTCTAGGCACAGATCACTACCTACTGGCAGGCCTGTGGAAGTTACCTCTGTAAGCAGGTTTAACCCGAGTATAGTATAAAGTGCGGACAGACTGTAAGGTATCACCTGAGTTCTGTAAAGAGGTCAGTATATGCTGGGTTTGAGGTCCAAAAGGTTCGTCACCTTTGAAAGGTGCATTAAGAATGGACTGCTGGACATCCAGGGCAAATCCCAAGACCCGGAGCAAAGCATGCCTTCTAAGACAAATCCCAGCCGAGAATGCCCTAGCCGAAGAATCTACAGCATCATATGTAGCTCTCAGCAAGTGACAAGAGACTGCTGAAGCCATGGTTAATTTGGCCAACAGATACTACTGAGGGGCTCCAGCAGGAAGAGACTGGATAGTCGTCTGGGAAGCTTTCAAGATTTATTCTTGGTATTTCAGTAAATGACCCATGTAGTTCAAAATTCAAAGTGTCATAGTGGATGATGAATACACCCTTTTCCCATGACGTCCAGCTTTTTGGATTCTTTGTCTGGGGGCTGGGCACTCAGATGCTTGGGTCTAGCAGACCAGCCATGAGCTGCATTTATGGCTACAGAGTCAGCCTGAGGGGAGAAGTGAAATAAGGGTGATCCATGGGAGCCTATCAGCCTTGCGAGGGGCAGAAGGGACAGAAAATGGCTGTTGCCAAGCTGCCCAAATAGCATCCTCAAATGTGTCCATTAAAGGAGGAATGACCAGGGACGGACAGTCCGACAGACCTAAATAGTTGGCTAATTTCCTGTGGGAGTCATTCTGCTCCGCTTCTTGGAAGTCAAAGGTTTTCTAAAGATGAATCATAATGTCAGAAAAACTGGGGTCATCTGGAGGGGAACAAGGCAAGTCAGGAGTCAGCTCTTCTTGTACAGAGGAGGCAGAACAGACCAACAGAGTGGATTCAGGCTCTTGATCCATGTCGTCGTCCTGATCAGCCAGGTTCCACTCCTGAAGTAAAGGGTCCTCCATTTCCAATGTCTCTCTGCAGGGGACCCGGGGAAGCCAAGGAGGAACTGGCCATCCCGGAGATAGAAGAATGTCTCGAGAGGGCAGAAACAAGAACCGCAGTCTCCCCACTGAGAGAGCGAGGAGTAGACTTGGTCAGGTCCAGTATAGAGTGCACCAAAGCCTGGACATCCACCATAGCAAGGTGTGAGGAAGAAGTCGTTGTTGGGACAGAATGGACCGAATGAATTGGTACCACAGACAAAATGGGAGAAAATGAAGGCACCAAATGCCCAGCCATCGTTGAGGGGTGAACAAAAGTCCCCAAAATCGTTGACGGGAGAGCCGCAGGATGGCTTGTCATATTTGGGCCATGTGTAGAAGAAACTGTCATCAACAGGCCCAAAGCCATCGTCAGACGATTGGTGGAAACCTGGAATGGGGACAGCAGCGGTGGAAGCTGCAATTTAAGCACACCGGTGGAGGTCATCAATGGAGGAGCCGTCAATGGGTTGGAAGAAGCAGAAGTGCCAGAGGTCATCGACGGAATAGAAGACAACTTGGCCACAGCTTCAGAAAGGGCCTCAAGGACTACCTTGGTCTTATGGAGCCCCTGCTCCCGTGAATGGGAGTAGGAAGGCAAGACCTTCGTTGACGAAGAGGAGGCAGGAGAAACATGCTTGGTTTTACTGGTATGTTTCTTAGAAGATTCCTGCTTCATCATCGATGAAGGGCCACCTGTAGAACGGTGAGATCCCGAGGAAGACGTAGAAGACTCCCTGGACTTCGAGCATTGCTCCTGCTCCAGGAGGGCAACTTTTTGCTCCATCAGGAATTCACGAAGCTACTGAAACCTTTGACGCTTAGTGACCTTGTTGAACCGCTTACACAGGACACAAACACGGATATCGTGTTCAGGACCCAGGCACCTAACACAAATGTTGTGGAGGTCCTCAGTTGCGATTAGCTGGCCACAAGAACACTTATGGAATAAAGGCTCCAAAGACATCAGTGAATAAATGCAACAAACTGGGTAACGCTGCTAAGGAATATTCGTAGAACTCTTCGTCGTCGACTGTAAGCTATACACTGGGAGAACAAGTAGCATGCAGATTGTGGTTGAAAAAGAACTAAGGAGCCTCTGGGACCTCCCCCTTTTATACGTGCTAGGATCCAACACATAGTGCCACTGGGGAAGGTCCCAGGTCAACTGCCAAGAAATCATCCGGAGAAAATAACACCTGCGGCTGGACATTCCTACAAATTATGACCTGCTGCAAGAGATTTCCTTGAAGAAGATCTACCATTACAGGTGAGTAACCTGTTTTTCTAGGGATGTGAATATGGTGTACTATTCACACTTCTGGCAGACTCCTAGCAGTTCTCCTGGAGGAAGGGGCAAGGCGCACACCCACAACTTAGGGAAGAGACACTGGAGAACCAAGGACCCAAAACCAGCATCACGGCGTGACTCAAGGTCGATGTGGTAATGGGAGTAGAAGGTGTGTGCTGACTTCCAGGAAGCAGCCCTGCAGATTTTTCTGGATAGGGATATCCCTGGAAGCAGCCACCGAAGCAGTAGTATGTCAGGTGGAACGAGCCTTTAGCCCTATGGGAGGCTCACTACCCATCAACCTATTGCAGAGGTTGATGCAGGAAACAATCCACCTGCCAATCATCTGCTTTGCTGCCTGTCTGCCAGGTGGGGCTTCAGTGTAGGTGACAAACAGCTGCAAACCTCTCCCCAAAACTCCAGCTGTGTGCACCTTATAATAGGCAAGCACTCACAGCAGGTCCAAAGTATGGAGCCTGTGCTCGGCCTCCGAGGTGTGATTAATGAAGAACACCGGGAGATTCATCACCTGGTTAAGATGGAACTCTGACACAACCTTCAGGAGGAACTTCGGGATGGGGTGAAGGACAACTTGTCCCTGTGGAAGATCAGATGAGGAGACTCCACTGAGAACACCTGGAGTTCACTGATCTTTCCGGTTGATGTGATAGCCACCAAGAAGGTGGTCTTCCACGACAGGTGAGACATTTCACACTTGTGCATCGGTTTGAATGGCTTGCCCATGAGCTTTACCAACACCAGCAACAAGTCCCAAGGTGGTGATGGTTCACAGACTGGAGGGGAAACGTGGTCAAGGCCTTTAAAAAAGCACCAGACCACCTTCTCCTGCACCATTAATGGCTTACCAGCCCACGTCCGGTATGCAGAGATGTCTGCCAGGCGCAACTTAAGGGTCGTCGACCGAGGGCCCCGACTGAGAGACGAACCAAAGGTAGTCGAGAATGCTAGTCACTGGGCAAGAGGAGTCAAGTCTCTTGCCCTGGCACCAAATGGAGAACCTCTTCCATGTGAAGGCATAGCATTTTTGGGTCGACTCCTTCCGAGAAGCCTCGACCATGGAGAGGACATCTGCAGAGAGTCCCAAAGCCTGGAACTCTAGCCACTCAGGAACCAGGCTGGCAGGTGCAGAGATTGAAGGTCCAGATAGAATACCTTCCCCTGACTGCAACAGAGCAGGTCCAGGCATAGAGGAAGATGCTACAGGAGTCTGCAGCTGAAGCTGAGGAGATTGGGGTACCAGAACTGGCAGGGCCAGTCCGGAGCCACCAGAATCATCCAAGCCTTGTCCCTCCTGGTTTTGAGCAGCACTTTGTGGATCAGCGGAAATGAAGGGAAGGTATACATGAGGCCTGGGGTTCAGGGTCTCGAGAACGCAGCCACCTGCAGCACTCCCTGCTGAGGTGGCTGGGCACAATACAGCCTTAGCTTTGTGTTCTCCCTGGAGGGAAACAGATCCACCAGAGGGGTGTCCTACATGAAGAACAGAATGTGCACTACTGTACCTGCTGATGGAGAGACCACTCATAAGATGCCTCGCTCACCTGGCTGAGGGCATCTGCCAGCTGATTGGACATGATGGATACATGGATGGCCAGGAGATTGGTGTTCATGTTGAGCATGACGGACCAGATGTGGAAAGCCTCCCTGCACAGAGAAAGAGAGTGTGTCCCGCCTTGTTTGCTGAGGTACTACATGGTCGTGGTGTTGTCCATCTGGACCAGAAAGACCTGACCCCAAAGGTGTGGAGCAAAGGCCGTCAGTGCCAGCCAAACTGCCGGAAGCTCCAACAGGTTGATATTGCATCGGGACTCCTCAGGGGTCCAGAGTCTGTGGACTCTGTGTTGCCCCAGATGAGCACCCCAGCCCATCAGGGATGCATCAGTCGTGACTGTGACCGTTGGCTCCAGGGAGACAAATAGGATTACTTCCTGCAGATTTTCCAGGACTAACCACCACTTGAAGGTGTCCCATATCAGCTGGGTCACAGTGACCGGCTGATCAAAGTGGCCCTTGCACTGAGACCATTGATGGGTGAGTTCCCACTGCAGAGCGCACACTGTCCACTGGGCCCAATGGACCACAATGGTGCATACCGCCATGAATTCCAAGAGGAGCAGGAAATCCTGAGCGGGGCGCAACTGCCGAACCTGAAATGATCGGACAAAGGAGGACAGAACGTCTGCACAGTCCGCGGGAGTCAACCCCTAGCTCTGCAAGAGTAACACTCCGCCCTGATGAAGTGTATCACATGAGAAGGTACGAGCTCCGACCTGGCAATGCTGACCAAGAGGGCAAGGGATAAGCAGGTCTGGAGGGCATGATCTCTGGACCACTCCACCTCCTCCCTGGAGGGACCTGCTATCAGCCAGTCGTCCAGGTAGGGATACACCCAGACCCTCAATGTCTCAGGTAGGCTGCCACCACTACAATACACTAGATGAAAACCCTAGGAGCCAAGGAGAGGCCAAAGGGCATGGTCTGGAACTTGAATAGAATCCCCTCCACTCAAAACCGAGGGAACCGGCAGTGGGACGGACATATGGGAATGTGGAAAAATGCATTCCGAAGATCTAGACAGCAGAATCCCATGTTTGGGTCCAGGGATGGAATGATCCGAGACAGAGTGACCATCCTGAAGGTGCGCGACTGAAGGAATTTGATTATATTGTGCAGATCTAAGATGGGGCACCAGCCCCCATCTGCTTTGGGACCAGAAAGTACCTGAAAACAAACCTTACGCTTTCTGGAGGGTCAGGGACTTGAACCACTACCTCCTTCTGGAGGAGCTGGGCAATGTCTTCCCGAAGAGCTGACAGCATGTTGGCGGACACCCATGTGCTCCTGTGGGGCGTGGGCTCAGCATGACGGGGAAGTCTCCAACTCTACAGACAGGCCCTGACTGACCACTTAGAGGACCCACCTGTCAGTCGTGACAGTGGACCAGGTGGAAAGGAAGTGGCAGAGCTGTCCCCTCACAGGAGGACCCAGGGAAGTCAGGACGGGCATGGAGGAGGCACCCCCATCCCTTTACGAGACAGACTTGGAGGCAGAGGAGGGACCGGCTAAGGAAGCAGTGGGGCCTTAACCACCTAGTTTTTGGACGACAAGCAAACAACTTCTGTCAAGGACGCCAAGCCTGAGCCTGCTGCCCAGCTGGGGGCTGGGACAGCTTGGCAGCAGGGACAGAGAGAACGAAAGGGCTTCTTCCATTGAAGTTTATAGCCCTTGGGATCCCTTCGGGCGGAGGTGACAGAGTCCAGGGTGGCACTGGACTTCTCAATCCGAGTGAGGTGTCCTTCAATCCCTGGCCCAAACAAGTCAGTGCCCAAGATGGGGACATCTGCCAACTTGTGCTGGGTATCTGCCATAAAGGTAGAAAGCCCTGCGGTGCATGGCCACCGTGGTAGCCTCAGACCGGGCGCAGGAATCACCACTGTCTAAGCTGATGGTGCAGGGCAGGCAGCAGGGTGCTGCCAGAGTTCCACAGTGGGGCCAAGAATGGCCTTGGTGACCAGGAAGGCAATCCCTGGTGAGTCATTTCGGTCAAGGGATATTCGGTCCATTTCTGGACAGGCTCCATCTGAATCTCGGTCGACTCTGAAATGAGACGAAGCAAGCACCCAAAAGATGTGGGGCCATGCTCGGTAAACAAATCCTCCCCCGATTCTATGTCCACCGGATGCAAGTACAGGCAGGTGTCCTCAGACTCCAAGGATTTGCTGAAAAGCAGTTGACCGCCAGAGTCCCTGCTGACCATGCAGGGTTTATCAGGAGAAATGGTGACAGACAGCTGACAAGGAAACCCGGGAGCAGTACGGGCATCCTTAGGGAGGGGGACCATCTGCACAGGAGGCAGCTCTACCTGGATGGGCAAAGAGGCCGGAATAGGTCGAGCCAGAAACAGCAGAGCCAGACCAGGCCGGGGCCTCGGTTGGGGGAGCCATGGGAGAGCCAGGGTGGGGGACAGAACCGGCTTAACCGTGGAAAGTATGAGTTTCTACCACATTAGCACTTCGTAGCTCCAATGCATTTGCATTGGAGCCTCTCCTCGCCAGAGGAGGAAGAAGGGGAGGAATAGCAGTGGCACCACTTGCCCTCGTGCCAAGAGCGGGAGTGCCAGTATCAGAGAGGGCTGCTCGACTCAGGACTATGGATCTCGACCTCAACTGTCAGGGGACCCTAACAGCAAGAATGTGAGGTTACCAGCAAAAGCAGAGGGTCCTCCCAGGGAACGGGATCCTGAGGGTTAGGAACCGGATCAGGAGGCTGGTCCAACCCTCCATGGTAACAGGTAGGACCGGAGTCCTAGAAAGTGAGGTATCCACCTCGTCCTGCAACAACACATCAGCTGGCTCGAGAAAAATCTCAACAGGTTGGTTGACATGTGTCTCAGCCAATGAGTCCGATTGGGAGACTGTGGAGCTGGTGGCCTGGACCGAAGGATCAACTGTAGTCGAAATCTCCAATGAAGCGTGGGAATCTGAGGCCCAGGAGCACTTGCAATCCCACGATCATCAACGAGACTTTTTCTTCGTCTCCTTTTTAGATGAATTCAAGGATTTTATGCCCTTAGAGGGACCCTGCCCAAGGGTGGGAAGGGACTGGCACAAATCCCTAAATGCCCCCATAAAGGTGGTGGCAAAAGGAAGTGGCACAAAAGCCAAAGCCGAAGAGGCATGCTCCATGGCCTGATCCACCACCTCTTCGAAAGCCATGAGTTGTTCTGTGGACCCCGCTGCCGCGGAGACTGTCCAATGGGCATCTTTCGATCGAACGGGAGGGTCCTGTGGGTCTGCTTGTCCTAGAAGGAGTCGAGTATGCTAGTCCTCCAGAGTACTGGGATGCAAGATGTGACAAATGCCACAAGCCTGGGGATTGTGTTCATGGTCTAGGCAGTAGATGCACAAGGTGTACGGGTCAGTCCAGCACATCCTCTGCCTTCAATTGCATCACCCAAAATAGGGTGCAGACTTCAAATCGTCCATGACGAGAGTTGTGAAATAAAATCGAAAAAAAAAAATAGCTGAAGATGTATCAAATTGGAAGTTTTGAAAAGCAAAGGGCTTAAGTGCAGAGCGATAAGGAGAGAACCCTTTTCTTCCAGCGGAAAGGAAGATCTGATGTCACGGGGCAGTGCCGAGGGAGTTACCACCTGGGTGGGTGGGAGGAGCAAGCATAAAGACCTTCTGGCCCAGTTCTTAAAGGGAAAGGATTCTACCAGAAGGGTGGACAGTACACCATATCCACAACCCTAGAAGGACATAGTGCACTTATCCACACTGTTGCAGACTCCTAACAGTTCTCCGGGTGGAGGAGGCAAGGCGTACACCCCTACTTGGGTAACAAGGAGCAGAGAACTGACCCCCAAAACAAGCATCCCAGCATGACTCGAGGTCGAAGTGGTAATGGAAGATGAAGGTGTGTGCGGGCTTCCAGGTAGCAGCCCTGCAGATCTCCTGGATAAGGACGTCCCTGGAAGCAGCCACCAAGGAAGCAATACGTTTGGTGGAATGAGCCCTTAGACCAACAGGAGAATCCCTACCAGCCAACTTACAGTATTGTAGAGATCGATGTACAAGACAATCCACCTGCTAATCTCCACTTAGCTGCTGGTCTGCCAGGTGCGGCTATAGCGAAAGTGATAAAGACCTGGAAAACCTCTCCCTGAACGCTAGCCATGCACTATGTAATAAGCGAGCACTCACTTCAGGTCCAATTTGTGGAGCCTGTACTCGGCCTCCAAGGTTGGAATGGTGAAGTACGCTGAGAGGTTAATCACTTGATTAAGGTGAAACCCTGAAACAACCTTTAGAAGGAATTTCATGTTCGTCTGAGGACAACTTTGTCCTTGTGGAAAACCAAGTATGGAGACTCCACCAAAAGTACCTGGAGCTCACTGAACCTTCTGGCGGAGGTGCTAGCCACCAAGAAGGTGGTCTTCTACAGCAGGAGAGAGATGTCACACCTCTGCATCGGTCTGAATGGCTTGCCCATAAGCAGTTCCAGAACCAGAAAAAAGACCCAATATGGTCGTGGGTCACGTACCAGCAGGGACAGGTTTCCAAGCCCTTGAAGAAGCACCTGCCCACCTTCTCCTGCGCCATCATTGGTATACCAGCCTGCGCTCGGTATGCCAAGATGGCTGCCAGGGGCACCTTGAGGGTCGTCTACCTCAGGCCTGACTGACAGATAGACCACAGATAGTCCAGGACGCTAGTCACTGGGCAAGGCAGTGAGTCTACCTCCTTGACCTGGCACCAACCAGAAAAGCACTTCCATTTGAAGACGTAGCACTGGCGAGTTGACTCCTTCCGAGAGGATTCTACAACATGGACGACCTCATCGGAGAGACCCAAAGCCTGGAACTCTAGCTGCTTATGAACCAGGCTGTCAGGTGCAGAAACTGAAGGTCCAGGTGCAAGACCTTTCCCTGGTGGCAAGAGAGCAGGTCCTGGTGAACAGGCAAATGCAATGGAGGCTTGCTGCTGAGGCTGAGGAGATCTGGGTACCAGTACTGGCGTGGCCAGTCTGGGGCTACCATGATCATCTGCGCCTTGTCCATCCACACCATGACCAACACACTGTGGACCAGGAGAAAGGGAGGGAAGCGTACAGGAGGCCCGGGGTCCAGGGCCTCATGAAGGCATCCCCCATCAGTGTTCGCACTGTGGGTGGTGGGCACAGAAAAGCCTCTGCTTGGCATTCTCCCAAAAGGCAAACAGGTTAACCAGGGGAGTGCCCCACTGGGAGAACAGGTGATCCGCCACCTCCTGGTGAAGAGACCACTCGTGAGATGCCTCGCCTGCTCGACTGAGGGCATCCGCCAGCTGGTTGGAGGCTCTGGCCACATGAACTGCCAGGAGGTTGGCATCCAAGCTAAACATAAGGGTCCAGATGTAAAGGGCTTCCCGACATATCCAGAGGGAATGCATTCCACCCTACTGCTTGAAATAGTATATGGTCGTGGTGTTGTCCATTTGGACCTGCACGACCTGACCCCAGACAGATGGAGCACGTCCTGTCAGAGCAAGACTCACTGCACGGAGCTCCAGCAGGATGATGTGGTATCAGGACTCCTTTGGGTTCAGAGCCCATGTGCTCCCCATCCCACCAGAGAAGAGTGAGTCATCAGAGTGGCTGTTGGCTCTGGGTGGACAAACATGACTCCTTCCTGCAGGTGTTCAGGGATGAGCCACCACTGGATGGCATCCCACACTGGCTCCATCATCGTGACCTGCTTGTCCAGGTGACCTAGGCACTGAGACCACTGGTGGGCCGGTTCACATGAAGGAGGCAAATCCATCAGCAGGCCCACTGGACCAAGCTGGTGCAGGATGCCATGTACCCTAGCAACCGCAGGAAGTCCTGAGCAGAGCGTGAGTGCCCAACCTGAACTGATCAAGCAAAGGAGGTAAAGATCCACTGCTCAGTCCACTGGGAGGTGGGCCTTGGCCCAAAGGGAGTTGAGCTCTGCCCTGAGGAAGTGGATGACATGCAAGTGACAGAGTTCCAGCTTGGCCAAGTTGACAAGAAGACCCAAGGCAGAGCAAGCCTGGAGGTCCAGGTCCCTGGACCACTCCACTTCCTCCCAGGATGAATCAGCGATCAGCCAATCATCCAAGTACAGATACACCTGTACCCCTCAGCACCACAGGAATGCTGCCACCACTGCGATGCACTTGGTGAAGACCCTGGGGCCAAGGAAAGACTGAATGGCATGACTTGAAACTCGTAGAGCACTCCATCTGCGTTGAATCAGAGACTACCAGTGGGATGGACTGGCATGTGGAAGACAGTATTCTAGAGGTCCACATAACAGAACTACATGCCCTGCTCAGTATTGCCCCTTCTTGATCTCAGCCAGTTAAGAGACTGCAACCGGACAGTTTCTGACCATTTTGGGGGCAGATTCTGACAATATTTGTGAATTATTTGTGATCTCCTTTAATTGCTTGAATCTGCCCAAGAGGTCAAGAAACTACTCAGAATGGCCAGAAGCCATTATTTTCACCACAGCAGGCTCCGATGCGGTGAGAGCGCGTAAAACCATACTCAGAGCTCTCGATGCACAAAAGCAGCACAGTCGCTCTGGACAGCCATATCGGCTCTGACCAGAGTTTGTTCTATTTTCAAGAACTAGACACCCAGACAGGAGCACAGCCACAGAGGCAGTTGGCAAACAAAGACAGACACAACCAATAGACGAGTACTATCACTGGAATATTCAGTATTTACTGACCCTACTAGGAAACTAGTAAAAACACAATGGGACACACCAAGACCTTTGGAATACTAGAGTTTTTTTTTTTTTTAAAGCTCCCATTAAAGCATCTACAAAAACAGCACGATTAAAGATGGACTAGTTCACTCTCAAAAGAAGAGATCAGAAAATATATGCTGACAACTGCTTCTATGACCTCTCTGTCTGGGAATGCACCCATGTGGTAAATATACCCACTGTGGAAATACATCTAAAAAGTCAGAATTCAGACATCCGACTGGAAACGCAAAATATCCCATTGAGACATATTTAAACTGCAACTCTGATCATGTGATCTACATCCTTTCTTGCTCATGCTCCAAATAGTACATTGGAAAAACTAACAGACCACTAAAATGTAGAATCAGTGAACATTAAATTTCAGTGAGAAACCACCATGAGGGTTTTCCTGTGGCCCAACATTTTAATAATGAGGGACATTCAGTAGCCTCGCTCTGGTTCTGGGCCACTGAGAAGGTTAAACCCCGAGCACGTGGTGGAGACTGGAATAAGCCTGTTTAAAAAAAAAAAAGGTTACTCACTTTTAACAGTAGTTCTAGAAGTGGTATATGTTATTCATCCACACTGTTTGGCATGCCCGTTCCCTGTAAGAATCTTGCTGGAAAGGCTTTAAGCTCACTTCTCCCACCCACCCGGGGTGGTATTTATATGCCTCGGATTCACCCCTTAATGCCAGATCTTTGCTGCTGGAAGCTGAGGTTGTGTGTCGAAGCTGGGGAGGTCAGGTGGGTTCGTGTGGATGAACAACATATACCACCCCTATAACTACAGTTACAGGTGAGCAACCTGTGTTTCTAGGATCGTGGATATGTTGTTCTATTCACACTGGCAGACTCCAAGTAGTTCTCCAGGAGGAGGGAGGCAAGGTGCACACCCCCTCTATACTTACTTGGGGAACAGAGATTGGAGAACTGAGGTCCCAAAACCAGCATCCCAGGTCAACTGTAGGTCGATGTGGTAGTGGGTAATAAAGGTGTTTGCTGTCTTCCAGGTAGCAGCCCTGCAGATTTCCTGGATAGGGATGTCCCTGGAAGCAGCCATCGACGCAGCAGTATGGCGGGTGGAGTGAGCCCTTATCCCTATGGGAGGTTCCTTGCCCGCCAAACTATAGCAGAGATCAATACAAGATGTAATCCATCTGCCAATCGTCCACTTTGCTGCAGGTCTGCCAGGTGCGGCTTCAGCGTAGATGACAAACAGCTGTCAAACCTCTCCCTGAACTTCAGCGCTCCACTCCTTATAATAAGAGAGCACTCGTCTCAGGTCCAGAGTATGCAGCCTGTACTTGGCCTCCGAGGTGTAGCTCGAATAGAACACCCGCAGAGTCAACACCTGATTAAGGTGAAACTCCAACACCACCTTCAGAAGGAAATTCAGGTGGGGGTGCAGGACTACCTTGTTCCTGTGCAAGACCAGATAGGGAGACTCAACAGAGAGCACCTGTAGTTCCCCAGTCTCCAGTCCTTCTGGCCAACATGATAGCCATCAAGAAGGCGGTCTTCCACGACAAATGTGACATCTCACACCTGTGCACAGGTTCAAATGGCTTGCCCATAAACTTTGCCAGTACAAGCAGTAGATCCCAGAGGTGGAGGTTCATGCACCCGGAGAGGATATGTGGTTGAGGCCTTTAAAGAAACGCCAGACCATCTTCTCCTGTGCCACCGTCTGCTAACCGGCCTACTCCCGGTAAGCAGAGATGGCTGCAAGGTGCACCTTAAAGGTCGTGGACTGAAGACCACCTTTGGACAAGGACCAAAGGAAGTCGAGGATATTAGCCACTGGACAGGACAAATGGTCCAAGTCCTTGCCCTGACACCAAATGGAAAACCTTTTCCACTTGAAGGCATAGCATCTCATGGTTGACTCCCCTCCTGGATGCTTCCACTACTGTGAGTACATCCTCAGAGAGACCCAGAGCCTGGAACTCTAGCTGCTCAGGAACCAGGCTGTCAGGTGCAGGGATTGAAGGTCTGGATGGAATACCTTCCCCTGATTGATAACAGGTCTGGGCATACTGGAAGATGCCTCGGAGACCAGGATACCAGAACTGGCGAGGCCAGTCTGGGGCTACCAGGAGCACCTGTGCCTTGTCCCTCCTGACTTTGAGGATCACCTTGTGAACCAAGGGAAGTGGAGAGAAGGCATAGAAGAGGCCTGGGGTCCACGGCATCAAGAAGGCATCCCCCTGCAGTGAGCCCTGCTGAGGGGGGCGGGCATGAAACAGTCTCAGCTTTGCAGTCTCCATGGAGGCAAACAGATCCACCTGAGGTTTGCCCCAGTGGGAGAACAGGCTGTGTACTACCTCTAGATGGAGAGGCCACTCGTGGGACATCTTGACCACACGGCTGAGAGCGTCCACCAGTTGGTCTGAGACTCAGTCGACTCATGGGGGTCCAGATACGGAGTGCTTCCGTGCACAGTAGCTGGGAATACGTGCCACCCTGTTTGTTGAGATAATACATGATTGTGGTATTGTCCATCTGGACTTGCACCACTTGGCCCCAAAGGAGCACAGTAAATGCTGACAGTGCCAGTCTGACTGCTCTGAGCTCCAGCAGGTTGATATGATATTGGGATTCCTCAGGGGTCCAGAACCCATGGGCTCTGTGACTCCTCATTTGGGCACCCCAGACATGAGAGAGGCATTGGAACTTCCTGTTTGGGAGCAGGATGTGAGTGATCACAGAGCCACCAAAGACTCACCATCCTAGAAGGGCAAGAGTAGCTCTGTGCCCCCCCCCCCCCAGCTGCTGGAGGTCTGACTCTGATCAAGTAAGGAGACTACTGAGAAATATAGGAACTTCTTGTCTTAGAACAGGAAGATCAGGGGCTAAAAGGACACAGAGGCAGTAAGTAGGGGAAGAAAAAGGAAAAAAAAAGAAAAGAAAAGAAACAAAGAGAGGAAAGAGTAAGTATTCCAAATAACACTTAGGGTGCCAGAAAAAAGACATGATGGGAGTGGTGCAGCGCAGTGGCTGTGGAGCAGCAGTCTTCCGGAAGACGTTCTGGAGGATGCAGTGTTGCCTCATCTGCAGGCACCTCTCTGGGCTGAAGGAGAAGGTTGCTCATCTCCAGGCTGAGTTGGCCAGGATTTGTGGGACCTCCTCTCCCACCCAGGGACCACCAGAGTCACTGCTGTTGCCTCAGAGGTTGCCAAGAAAGAGGAGCGGTTGTACCACAGTGGGCTCAGGGAGGGGTGGCGTGGTGGAATAGAGGCGCATCCCCTCCGATTGTACCTTTCACAATTTCTATGCCATTCTGGAAAAGTGTGGTTCTCTCTGGAGGCACCCACAGTGGAGACCAAGGAGGATGCTGGGAACCTCCACAAAGGAGACCCACAGGAGGGTGGCATGGGACCCCACAGGGGAAGGAAACAACTCCTGGTGGGGGACTCCATTGTTAGGAAGGTAGAACTGGGGGAGGAAGGGGAGAGGGAGGTAAGGTGCCTGCCTGGCGCCATGGCTTGGAGGGACAGAGAGCCAGTCCTCAGGATCACAGGAGCAGCTGCACAGGGGATGGAGCTGGATGTCATTGTCCACCTAGGGACAAATAACCTGGCTAAGAAAGGGATCAGAGCAGTGCAAGAACCATTTGTGGAGATGGGGAGGGGCCTTAGACAAACAGCACACATGGTAAGCTTCTTGGAGGTGCTGCCTGTCTATGGCACGGATGAAGCTAAGGGTGCTCCACACCATGGGATTCAATCAGTGGTTGAAAACTGGTGCAGAGCTCAGAGTTTGGCTTCATTGGAGATGGGGGTCCACTGGACGGATGCAGGCCTATACTGGGCGTGATGGTCTGCATCTGTCCAGGAAGGGACTCAGGATCCTAGGTGATAGGTTTAAATGCTTCATTGGCAAGCATTTAAACTAGCCGGGATGGGGAGGCACTGAAAAGGAGTAGGGAAATCCTAGCCCCCCCCCAAAAAAAAAATCAGGGTACTAAGTGAAGTAGACACCAACATAGAGATGTCAATAGGGAGAAGTGAAGGGGTAAATGGAGAAAGTGACAAACGCAATAAGGACATGGATGGGGCAAAAAGGGGTAAGGTCATCAAGAAATGGAGGGTAATGAGTACCAACGCCCATAGTCTGGGCAACAAGCTCCCTGAACTGGTGGCCTTGATGGAAGAGGGATGCCTGGATATCGTAGCAGTCACAGAAACATGGTACACAGAGAACCATGACTGGGATGTTAACATACCAGGGTACACAACCTACAGGAGAGACAGGGAGGGCAGAAGGGGGAGTAGCTCTCTATGTAAGGGAAAGGATAAAGCAACTGAACAAAAGAGTAAACAGGGAGGAGAGGAGGCACTGTGGGTCACCTTAGAGACTGGAAATGGCACCACAATCCGCACAGGGGTTGTATACAGACCCCCATGTCAGGGGGAGGGAATGGACAAGGATATGATAGAAGGCATACTTAAGATAGCAGAGAAAGGGGAGATACTGTTAATGGGGGACCTTAATATGCCAGATGTTAACTGGAGCACCTTTGCTGTAGCCACATCCAAAAGCAGGGCCATTCTTGATGCCCTTCAGGTGGGCATGCCTCAGACAGCTAGATTTGGAACCTACTCATGAAGGAGCAATCTTAGACCTCATACTCTCAAATGGGGACATTGAAAGGATCTCAGATCTAAAAGTGAGTAGCCGTTTGGGAACAAGTGACCACCAAACAGTGTGGTTCATGATAAACTCAGCTACAGAGTCAAGTCATACAAAAGTGAGGGTTCTGGACTTCAGGAGGGCTGACTTTGGCAAGATGGGAGAGTGCCTTAGAAAAGCTTTGGCAAACAGGCTAGAAGGAGGGGTGGAGCAACAATGGGGAAATATCAAAACTGCCATCACAGAGGCAACAAGCCTTTGTGTGAAGCAAATACACAAATCAAAATGAAAGAAAAAGCCACTATGGTTCTCAAAAGAAGTGGCAGTGAAGGTTAGGGAGAAAAAAGATAGCATTTAGGAAGTATAAGGAAACACAGAAGGAGCAGGACTGAGAACTGTACCAGTTAAGGCAGAAGGAAGCAGGGAGGGTGGTCAGAATAGCAAAGACACAAACTGAGGAAAAGATAGCCAACTCGGTTAAGAAGGGGGATAAAACCTTTTATAGGTATATCAGGGAGCGTAGAAAGACAAAGGGAGGGATAGTGAGGCTGAATACAATGGATGGTGGGGGAGCAGAGGCGACAGTGAAAAAGCAGGGATACTGAATGAATACTTCTGTTCAGTATTCACAAAAAGGAAGTGAGGAGGTGCCTAATCCAATTAACAGAAGCACTCTGGAGAGGGTCGATCCCAGTCCTTTCACAGATGAAAGGGTTCTGAAAGAACTCCTAAAACTGAAGGTGGACAAGCAATGGGGCCAGATGGAATTCACCCCAGAATTCTAAAAAGAATTAAGCAGAGAACTAGTGACACCACTGACTACCCTTTATAACAAATCATGGGAGGATGGTGTGGTACCTGAGGACTAGAAGAAGGCTGATGTGATTCCCCTTCACAAAAGTGGGAGTAAGACAGAGGCAGGAAACTACAGACCTGTCAGTTTGACCTCTGTGGTAGGGAAAGTGATGGAATCACTTCTGAAGGAAAGAATTGTTGAGTACCTAGAGGCCAGTGGGGCACAGGACCCAAGGCAGCATGGGTTCACAGCAGGAAGGCCATGTCAGATGAATTTAATTGATTTTTTGACTGGGTGACCAAAGTAGTAGACCAGGGAGGGGCTGTGGACATGGCCTGCCTAGACTTTAGCAAGGCATTTGACACAGTCCCACACAAAAGATTAGTAGTCAAATTAACCAGCCTTGGAATGGGTCCCAGGGTGGTAGCCTGGGTAAAACATTGGCTGAACAACAGGACACAGAAGGTAATTGTAAATGGAGTCCACTCTGAAGAAAGAGGTTACTAGTGGGGTACCGCAGGGTTCAGTACTGGATCCAGTCCTTTTTAATGTCTTTATAAGTGACACTGCAGAGGGACTGGAAGGAAAAGTATGCCTCTTTGCAGATGACGCAAAGATCTGCAACAGGGTTGATACACAAGGAGGCGTGGAAAGGATGAGAAGGGACTTAGCAAGGTTGGAGGAACGGTCAGAAATATGGCAGCTTGGATTCAATGCAAAGAAGTGCAAAGTAATGCACCTGGGAAACAAAAACCAAGGGGAAGATTACACAATTTGGGGAAGAAGGTAGTAACAACAACAAAATGGAAAGGGACCTGGGGTAATCATATCAGATGACCTTAAGGTTGGCAAGCAATGTGAGAAGGCGGTAGGGAGGGCTGGGGGGACACTGGGATGTATAGGGAGAGGCATCACCAGCAGAAAACATGAAGTTGTTATCCCCCTGTACAGACAGTTGGTGAGACCCCATCTGGAGTACTGCGTCCAGTTCTGGAGACACCATCTCCGCAAGGACATAGACAGGATGGAGGCAGTTCAGAGGAGGGCAACTAAAATGGTGCCGGGTCTGCAAGAGAAGCCATATGAGGAGAGGCTAAAGGAGCTTAATATGTATACCCTTGAGGAAGGGGGGACATGATAGAAACATTTAAGTACCTCAGTGGAATCAACAAAGTCCAAGAGGATAGCATCTTACAGAAAAAGAGATGTGCAAGAACAAGCGGACACAATTTGAAGATAGAGGAGGGACGGCTCAGGGGCAATGTGAGGAAGTATTTTTTCACAGAGAGGGTGGTGGATGCAGGGAACAGCCTTCCTGTGGAGGTTGTGGGGTCTAAAACTGTGGGAGAATTCAAGAATGCATGGGACAGACATAAGGCAATTTTTGTGGGGGGTAGGAAGAAATAGGCTGTTGGTTAAACAGGATCTGCAGCTTATCCTCTAGGTAGGGAAATGGGCAGACTAGGTGGGCCAGGCAGTCCTTATCTGCCGTCAAAGTCTATGTTTCTATGGTCATGAGAACGATCGTCGGCTCGGGACAGACAAACGGGATCCCTTCCTGCAAATGTGCTAGGATGGTCCACCACTGGAGTGCGTCCCACATCTTCTGGGTCACTGTGACCAGCTGATCGAAATGACCATGTCGCTGAGTCCACTGGCTGGCCAGCTCCCACTGAAGGGGGCACATATGCCACCGGGCCCAACGGACCATGGTGGTGCAGGCTGCCATGTACCCCAGAAGGCGCAGAAAGTCCCGGGCAGGGTGCAAGTGCCCAACCAGAAATGACTGGACAAAGGAGGAGAGAAGCTCCGCCCTGTCCATCGGGAGCCGGGCTCTGGCTCAGCAAGAGTCAAGCTCTGCCCCAATGAAGCATATCACCTGCGAAGGTACGAGTTCCGACTTGGCCTCGTTGACCAGGAGACCACGTTCGGTGCAGGTCTGGAGGGCCAGATCCATGGACCTCTCCACCTCTTGTTTGGAGGAACCCGCTAAGAGCCAGTCGTCAAGATAGGAGAAAACTCTGATCCCTCAACACTAATGATGGGCTGCCACCACTGCAATGCATTTGGTGAAGACCCGTGGGGCCGATGACAGGCCGAACGGCATGGCTTGGAACTCGAATAGGGCTCCTTCTGCTTGGAAGCGAAGGAACCTTTGGTGAGATGGACGGATTGGGACATAAAAGAATGCGTCCTGGAGATTCAGAGAGCAAAACCATATGTTCTGCTTGAGAGATGGTATGATCTGGGACAGAGTTACCATCCTGAATGTGCATGGCCTGAGAAATTGGTTCAGGTCATGCAGATCTAGAATGGGGTGCCAGCCCCCTATCCGCTTTAGGATCAGGCAATACCTGGAAATGAACCCTGGGTTGACAGAGGGGTCCACGACTCTGGCCACCACCTCCTTGCGGAGGAGTTGGGCAATGTCGTCTCGAACAGCTAACTGGGTGTGTATGGACACCATCTCCTTCCGTGAGGCGCGGGCTCGGGTTAGCGGTACTGCTCAAATTCCAGCGGCAGTCCCTGGCCGACTACTTCTAGAGCCCACCATGTGTCCATGGTAACAAGGACCAGACGGAAAGGAAGTGGCGGAGCCAGCCCCCCATGGGACGACCCAGAGCTTGTGTGGCAGGTATGGGGGTGGCCACCCCCATCCCATCACTGAGCAGGCTTGGAGGAAGAGAAACCGGATTGGGGACCTCTGGAGCCCCATCTTCAGGGCTTACGGGCCACCGGGGGCCCGGACTTGGGCCGAGGGTGCCAAGGTTGTGCCTGCTGCTGCTGCCCCGGTTGGAAATGGGGCTGCTTGGCTGCAGGGGCACAGTCTTGAAAAGGCTTCTTTTGCTTTTTGGAACCCTGGGATTCCTTCTGCGCAGAAGTCACAGAGTCCAAGGTGGCAATGGACTTCTCAATGCGTTGGAGGTGACCGTCTACACCTGGGCTGAAAAGGTCGGTGCCCAGAAAAGGGATGTCAGTCAGCTTGTGTTGGGTGTCCTCTGTGAAGGTGGAGACCCTTAACCAAGCCCTGTGGGGCATGGCAACTGCAGCCACCACCAAGCGGGCACAAGAGTCCCAGAGATCCAGAGCCATCTGGAATTGCTGCTTCCAAACAGCCCGACCCTGGTCCTGGACCTGCATGACCGTGGTCTGCAGGTCTGCGGGGAGGTCAGGTAGAACCTCATCAAGATAGCCCAAAAGGGCAGGAAAGAAATACGCCATGATGACAGCTGAGCTTGCCTGCCGAAGGCCCAGCGAAGAGGCAGCATAAACTTTCCGGGCAGAATGGTCCAGTTTTTTTGGACTCTCTGTGCAGGGGTCTATCGGTGTCTCCAGAGTTACTCGAGCGCCTGAACACAGATTTGGTCATCAAACCCTCGGCAGAGGGGTGCTCGGTGAATCCGGAAAGGAACCCAATGGGCACCGCATATTTGCAGGCCATATGGACAGAAGGCAGAGAGCAAGAGGCAGGGTGCTGCCAAAGCACCAAAGCCGGACCAACAGTGGCCTCAGCCACTGGGAAGGCCTCCATCAGAGAAGCCCCTTGTTTGAGAATGTTAGTGAGGGGGATATTCGACCTGTTTCTGGATGGGTTCAAGGGGCATCCCCATAGATTTGGAGACGAGATGTAGGATGCCCATAAAGGAAGAGGGACCTTCCTCTGTCGAAAGATTACCGAACGATTCCTCATCCAGGGGACAGGAATGAAGGTTGGAGTCCTCATACCCCAAGGGGTCCAGATAAAGAGAGGCAGTATAGCGCAGTGGTTTAAGGCTGTGAGCTGCAAATCTGGAGACCTGGGTTTGAATCCCACAGCCCCCACTTGCATACTGTGCGACCCTGAGCAAGTCAGTTAACTTCCCAGTGCTCCCACGTTAGCACTGTAAACAAGCTTTCAGCTTAATGTGTCTCACCTGGTTAAACAATTGGGGAAACAAAATTGACTGACCACTGAGTCTCCTTCCACCCACATAGTACGGTCGAGAGTGAGGGTGATAGGCAGAACGCCTACGCGGGAGTCCCAAAACAGGCCGAGACTCTTTGGCAGGAGCCCCCGAAGGAGGCTGTTTGGGTGGCGGCTCCACTGGGATCAGTGGAGAGGTAGATTTTGGCCGAACTGGAATGATTTTGACCAGCTCCAAAGGTGGAGGAATGGTACAGACCAACTCCCGAAGATTTGGTGTCAGCCTAGGGGGCGACAGCCAAGTAATGGCTGGAGTAGAAGCTGGGGCTGACTTCTGGCCGGACATAATCAGCTGCTGCCAGATTAAGTCTTCATAGCATCGATGGAGTTTCCATCGGAGCCTCTCCTCATCGGAGGAGGAGGATGTAGAAGAATGGCGGAGGCACCGCTTCTTTGAGCGCTTATACACTTTCTTTGGCCTATCGGTCGAAGGGGTCAGAGACCTCGACCTCGATCATCGGGGGGAACCGACAGGGTCGAGAAGGTGCTGGGGAGGACCGTGGCTCTTCTTGGTCAGGGACCGGTTCTCTGATGGGATTCCCAGCAGGCCGAGTCTCCTCGTCGGTGACGGGCAGGACCGGAGTCCTGAATAAGGAGTTGTCAGCCCCATCGAGTGACAATGGGTCGACTAGGTCGAGAATGATCTCAACCGGATAGTCTTCCTGCGTCTGAGCTGGCTGGCCTGACGGGGGTACCGTGAAGCTGGTGGCCAAGGCCGCAAACTCAGCTGAAATAGCAACAGGCGATTCCTGGGACCGAGATCTCTCACGATCCCAGGAACGTCATTGGCGAGACAAAGTTCCTCTCGGTTACTTGTCCTTTTTACAGGACCGAGAAACATGTGCTCCAGAGGGACCCCTGCCCTTGGTGGGAAGGGATTGGTACAGCTCTCGAAAGAAACAAGAAAAAGTGGAGCCCAAGTTGAGTGGAATGAAGAAGGACATCGAGGACCGATCTGCGTCCCGAGCCGCCTCTTCCTCGAAAGTCTTCATTTGTTCGAGCTGTTTCAGCGACCCGCAGTCATGACACCAACGCATCGGGCTTCTAGATTTAACCGCAGATTCTGCTTCCAGTCTGCCCAGTTGAAGCTGTGAGAGACGACAGTCTATGACGTTCGGGTGAAATGTGTGGCACATCTCACAGGCCTGAGTGTCATAGCCGACGCCCAGACAGTACACGCATGAGGCATGCGGATTGGTGCGAGGCATCTTTTGCCCACACAGGCAGTGGCGAAAACCAGGTGAGGATTTATCCTCCATTGTGGTCGATATCGCAAAGCGATTTGCTGCAACTCTAACAAGTCTAAGTTTGGGTAAATCCATAGATTTGAAAGCCAGGGCCTAAAAAACGCGTGAGCAGTAAGGAGGGAACCGGAATCTTCCAGCGGAAAGGAAGATCTGGTATCAAGGGACAGAGCCGAGGCATATACCACCCAGGTGGTTGGGAGGAGCCAGCTTAATGACCTTCCGGCAAGATTCTTAAAGGGAAAGGACATGCCAAACAGTGTGGATAGATCTTATCCACGATCCTAGAACAGATGTTTTCGATATAACATATACCCTATTCTTGCCGAACCATTGTAATTTTATCTATGTTTGTACCAAGCTTTGGCCAACATGTATTACACAATGGCAAGAAAATATCCTGGACTCTGACTGGTCAGTGTGTGCTTGATGCCGTAAGGTTATCAGAGCACAACCTCACGGCATCCAGTAAAAACATATAGATGACTGCATAGCAGACTGAATAACCAGCCACAACCATTCTTACCAAGAGAGTTTGATGCCTTGCAATCAAAGAACAGCAACAAAAGCTTAGTTTCATATAAAAAAAAAAAAAATATTTATTTACATCGTGTGCCAGGGGGGAGAACGACAACATTTTTGTCATGGCTTAAACATTTCATAGGCAGAGAACAAGTGTCAGAACATCTCCTTTATAGTGTGGGAACATCTCTTTTACAGTATCAGTTTTACAGTTATTTTTTATGAGGAAACCACATATGAATGCACTGCATCACGGGTATGCAAATACCTAACTGCCTGGTATTGCATAACACTACAGTGATACCAGACAATTGATTATTTGCATATCCACGATGCAGTGCTTTCACACGGGGAGTGTTTGCTCAAAAGAAAAATTAAAATTAAAACTGTACAACTGATACTATGAAGTAGATGTCCCTACATATAAAAGGTATGTTCCAACACTTGTTCTCTGCCTAATAGCCATCTACATGTGCTCATTCTGGTCCCCAAAATATTAATAAATAACAGCCATTTTATAATAGCATTAATGCACTCCAGAGTGTGGATTGTGCTGGGCTAACCTCACTTCTGGGGTGTTGGATACACTCGGCCTCTGGCCTCATGCCCAACCACCCCAGGCATGAGGTTATCCCAACACAACCCACACCCTGTCATGTATTATTGCTCAATTGCCTGTTGAGTTGCTGATGTGTGTTGACGTGGAACCTTTACATCTGAATAAATACATAAATAAATAAAAAATAAATATGCACTAGCTACACTAAGTGATGGGTTGGGCATACATGAAAAGGAGAACTGGGTGGCATGCTGGTAAACAAGGATATTCTCACTTTGACATATAAGTAAGTCTGTCCTGAGCCACTCCATCTGGCCTCCTTCAGACTTCCTTCTAGCCTTATCTGCCTTCACAAGGCATTCTGTAATACTGGGACTGCGGTTCAGTTGTAGGATGCACCTGGAGTCCTCGTTGTTTTGTCTGAAGTTGCAGGCAGAGCTAATATAAATATATAAAATGGTAAGTTCACTTTTCTAATTCCTATTTAAAGTATGCTAGGCTTGCTACTTTAAACCCCGTCCTTTTCCCCCCAATGTACAAATTACCCGGTTTGCTATTATTGACTACCTAAGCATAGATGTCTTTAAATATAATTAAGATTGTTTGAATTCATACCTATCTGTTTCTAACACAAACTTTTCCCCCAGCCCCCACCACCATATTCTGTTCTGCGTGGTGAAATTAGTGTAAACAACCTGAATATGGGATTTCCCACTAGCTGAGCATTAAATATTCTACCTTCACAACCCCCATAAACCCCCCACTTTTTTAATCCACATAGCTCCTATCAAGCATTTATACAGTGACACTGTATGCTACTAAAGCCTACTTTGAACATATGTCCCTATTAAAAATGTAACATCCATTATGTGTTAAGACAGAATTCACTTTTCCTTTCCCTTGAAATAGTTGCATAGTTGAGAAGAAACAATTACTCACCGCAGTAATCTTCTTTCTTCCAAGGGGTCCGTTGGCATCAGTAACTATAGCAGTTAGCTGGCTAGGTGCAACTGCCCCAGAGGTATGCCTTTAAGAGAATTATAATAAGCTAGGGCATCAACCAGTCAAAACACAGGAGGGAAGTGTGCTGAGTGGCAGCAAGCTGAAGGGCTTCCGAATGTTTTCGAAAAAAAAATGGTCACATGCCCCAAAGAAAGAACCAACAGGATTCAAAAAATATGCAAATGTCCAAAACCTGAAAACAGGTAACAACAACATGAGCACAAAACTCATTAATAATAAAAAAAAAAAAATTTGGTAATAAAACAGAACAAAGTCCTTCTCCTGACCGGTGAACCGGGGAGGAAAGGTGGGAGCTTACTGATGCTAAAGGACCCCTTGGAAGAAAGAAGATTACTGCTGTGAGTAATTTTTTCCCCTTACCTCAGGAGTCCTTTAGCACCAGTAACTATTGCAAACTACCGAGCAGTACCAAGTGAGAGGTGGGCAGAGAACTTACTTAGGAAAGAGGCTCTGTGGAACCGCTCTGCAAAATTTGGCGTCTGATCTGGACTGCACATCTAAACTGTAGTGCTTCATGAAGGTGTGCACAGATTTCCAGGTAGCTGCTTTGCAGACATCCAGAAGGGGTATGTCCCTTGCTGCTGCCACAGAGGCTGCAGTGCCCCTGGTGGAGTGGGCCCTGAGCCCCACAGGAGGTTGATGACCAGCCTTTCCATAGCAGAATCCAATAAAAGAGACCAACCAGCGGGAAATAGGTCTCTTGTTAGCCAGCCTTCCTCTGCCTACATCCATGTAAGTGAGGAACAACTCAGGGGAAGAGCCCTTGGTCTGCCTAGTATGCTCTAGGTAGTAAAAGAGAGCTCCTTTGACATCCAAACAGTGGAGCTTTTGCTCCTCAGGAGTGGATTTCTCAGTAAAGAAGACAGGTAGAGTAATGGACTGGTTTAGGTAGAACTCTGAAAACACCTTAGGCAGGAACTTCCTATTTGTCCTGAGCTCAATTTTATCATTGTGAGGAATGATGTAATTAGGCTCAGTGCACAGGGCCTGTAATTCTGAAATCCTCCTGGCAGAGGTAATGGCCACCAGGAAGACCGACTTACAGGTCACAAACGTAATAGGTGCAGTAGCCATAGGCTCAAAAGGGTGATTGCATGAGCCTGGCTATGCAGAGGTTCAGGCTCCAAGGAGGAACCAACCGGCTCCCTGACTGGAGGCTGGAGGTGCAAGAGGCCTTTGAAAAACCGTTTGACTATGTTGTGGGAAAAAAATCGACCTTTTCTTTCCCACTGAAAGATAGGCCGAAATTGCAGCCAGGTGTAGCATGAGGGAAGAGGGTTTCAAGCCTGACGCCTGCAGATGTACCAGGTTTAGTTTAGTTTAGTTTATTAGTCTAGGAATTAATACCTTTGAGCCAGGGCTCTTTTACAAAGGTTCCACGTCACAAAGAACATTTAACAAAGCACGATACACATTACAGGTAAAACAGACAGGAAAGTTACATCATAAATTTGCTATTAACAGTTTAAGGCAGTAATGTTTTTAAGTTTCATAGAAAAACAAGCTATAACAGGTTCAAGCGAGTAGACAATTTCGAGGTTAAAAAAACTTCCAGGGAGAGGGTGAACATTAGGAGCCTAAAAGGAGGCTAGAGAGGAGGGAAAGGTGGTGAGCGGGAGAGTAAGTGAGAGGGGACAGGAAAAAAGAAAAAGGGGGGGGGTGAGTTTGGGTGGGAGACAGGAAGTAGTAGAGGTGCCAGAGGGTTCATTAGTCAGGGAGGAAGAGGCCTTAGATGTGAGGATGGACACGAGGAGTAGTAGTCTTTATCTAGCGCAATCACAGTTGCTAGTGGTGGTGAGGTGGGCATAGAGCATGGATTTGAAAGCTTCAAGCGAGGTTGAGGATAGAGTAGGTGGACTAAGCGCATTGAACTGCACGGGCCCTGTGGCAAAAGATCTTTGTCCCTGTGCATTCCGGCATCTCGGAACCAGGAAAGGTTGACGTTCAGATCTGGTGGAGGATCGTGAGCCAGGATTTGGTCGGAGTAGGTTTTGGATACATAATGGAGTCAGTCCCAAGATAGATTTTTTTAGCCATTGTACAGGTGAGATAAATAAGACGATTTGATAGGTTCAACCAGCCTGATACATAGTACAGATCACACGTGTGAGTCAGTCTTTGAGCCCCCGTAAGGAGCCGGCAGGCCTTATTTAGAGTGATTGAGATACGCCTTAGAGCAGTGGAGGTAGCTGAGCCATAAATAATAAGGCCATAGTCAATGATTGAGATTATGGAACTCTGTATAGCTATTCTCAATGCCGCTTGATTTAGAAATTGACGGTTACGGAATAGTATTCCAAGGCGTTGGAATACTATTCCAGCAGCTGAGGGTCTGAAGCTGTAAGAGGACTGACCTTTTTGCTCTTGCACCAGAGGGAGAACTTTTTACATTCAGCTGCATAAGTCTTTTTTTTGCTAGGTTTATTAGCCATTCTCAAGATCTTAAGAACCTGCTCCGAGTACTGAGAGGATGGAAACTCTAACTCCTCAAGAACCCGGCCTTGCGGTGAAGAGAGTGCATGTCTGGATAATGCACTCCTATGTGAAAAAGGGTCAACAGAGAGTGAGCTGGTGGCAGGCAAATGGGCCTGCTGCATGACAGTGAGAGAAGAAGAGAGTACCAGGCTTACCTGGGCCAATCTGGAGCCACCAGAATCATTGATGCAGGCTATTGTCCGAGTTTCAGCAATACCCGAGTATCAGGGTTGGGGGGGGGATGGGGGATGCATATTGGAACCTCCCTGACCCGTCCAGGATCAAGGCATCCAGGGGAAGAGCGTTCCCGGGACTGGGGGCCTGCAACAGTACTGAGGAAGCTGGAAGTTGAGGGGAGAGGCAAACAGATCCACTTCTGGTGTGCCCTACTGCCTCAACACTGTGGCTAGTACTTGCTTGTTCACAGTCCATTCACTCTGGCCTTGACTGATGCAAACTACAGCATCTGCCAGGGTGTTGTGTTTACCTGGGAGGTGAATAGCTGAAAGGCTGACTCCCAGGGAGAAGGCGAGAGACCAGATTTTCAGAGCCTCCGAACAGAATATTCCTGATCTAGTACCACCCTGCTTGTTTATGTAAAACATTGCAGTGGTGTTGTCTGTTCGAATTTGTACAGTCTGTCCTTTTCTGACAGGAGCAAATGCTTTGAGAGCTAGAAAGATTGCTCCGAGTTCCAAAAGGTTTATGTCTAACTGACTCTTGGAGAGTCCAGGTGCCAATTACTGGGGCACTGTCCAGATGTGCTCCCCACCCCAGGAGGGAGGCGTCTGTGGTGACCACCCTAGTGGGAAGCAGAGCCTGGAAGGGTATTCCTGCTGCTAGATTTGCAGGGTTCTTCCACCAAAGCAGAGTCTGAATGAACTGCTCTGCCACAGGTATCAGTTTTGAAAATTTCTTGTTTGAGACCAGCGAGCTCTGAGGAAGGCTTGCAGGTGTCGCATCCTGGGACCACAGCAGGCATTGAAGCCATGTGTTCCAATAGCCTGAGGAAATGTCTGGCTGGTCTTGCTATCCCTGGACAAAAGAATCCACCACTGAGGGAAAGTTTGAATTCTCACCTGTGGAAGGAAGGCATATCCTTTCTGGGTGTCCAGATGAGCTCATATAAAGGTAAGTCACTGGGTGGGTTCCAGGTGAGACTTTATTTAGATTTACCAGGGAACCTAGAGACTCCAGAGTGAGCTCTGTAAGGGGAAAAAAGACTACTTGCCTGACAAGGAGACTTTGGCACTATGAGCCAATCAGCAAAATAGGTGAAGACAGCGATGACCAGCTTCCTGAAGTGTGCTGCTACCACTGTCAGGCAGTTTGTAAAGACTCTCGGGGCCAAGGATAGGCCGAAGGGCAGCAGTGAGCCCACAGGGAGTTTACACCTGAGAAACTGCCTGTGAGACCTCCTTATGGGTACATGGAAAAAAGGAGTCCTTTACATCCAGGGAGGCTAGCTAGACTACAAAGCTGCTAACTGAGTCGAGGTGGCCCTCTTTGGCCCCTTCTGCCCCTTCCTTTGAAAGCACCCCTGTACCAAGAGCCTTGGGAATGTTAGGTCTGGGAAAATAACCTCTGTCCCTCATGCCCTCGGGTGGAATTTCCGTGGGGCAGGAGGCTTAGGTTTAGCCAAGAGGCCTTGTTGTAGTCAACTGTTTTGGAATCGAACCATATGATTTGATCACAGGGAAAGTCCATGGCCTTAGATTGGGTGTCTGGGGTAGACTGGTAGTTCTAGGCTAGGCAAAGTGCCTCAGGGAGATGGCATGGGCCATGGCTCTGAAGGCAGCATCCTTTTTGTCATCTGCTGTGTGTCAATGGTACTACATAGCTTCCAAGGTAGTTTTTGCCGTATCCACCAGCTCCTGTACCACTGTAACCAATCCCTTGCAGGTAATGGCCAGGACAGAATTACATAGTGCTTTCTGATATTTGGCCATGAAAGCCATGTAGGAAAAAATGTGATGAGCAGCTGTGGTTTGCTATGAAATCTATTTTTCTGGAGTGCTTGTCCGGGGGTAAGGAGTACAAGGAGACCCCCGATTTCTCACAAGCTGCCTGCTGCACTATACTGTCATGGCTGGGATGTACAGACAGGCACTCAGCATTGTTTTTGGACAATTTAATTATTTATTATTCTTTTCAGCCTGCTTGTCAACCCCTGCCACAGAAGTCGGAGTTTGAAGCAGTTTCATCGTATTTTCATTTATATTTTTTCATTATAGATAGGCACAACCAGTCCTTTAGGAGGTGGGAGAGCTTTCATCTTCCTATAAGCTTTATCCTCATCCTGGATTGACTCCTGAGTAGGGAGGTCCAGGGTGTCTAGCATGTTTTGGATAAACGTAAGCATAGAGGGGGGGATCCTCCTAGTTAGCAGAGGAAACTCCAAAAAGAGGGTAGTGGACACATAAGGTTCTAGGCCCCCCAAATTCATGTCAGGAGCATTCATAAAAATACTCATCATCATCTGCATCACCCTCACAGTCTCTGGAGCGAGAACTGTGGAAGAGTGTTTAGCACGCCCTTTAAACACAGACCCCATCTTATGTAGGGTCTGAAAGACGTACTATGCGTTTGCCAAGTCCTGCACAGATGGGAGAGCCTGCGCAGACTGTGCTGTATATATTTTTGTTTTGTTTTCTCTCTGTTTTACGCCACCTGTTGTCTCACTAACAGGTTTCCCAGGAGCAACGGTAGCGTTTTTGTCTGTCCAGAGTATCTTTTGAGCCACTTCATCAGCAGCTTGATAATGCTTCCTTTTTGGACACTTCTTCAGCGCACTTATTACTTTTTTTTTTTTTTTAATTTGTGAGGAACTTCATCTGCTCCTTTGGAAGCTTTATTTATTTGGCTGGGACTTGTTTAAAGTTAGATGGCCCCTCATCGGTGGCCTTTGATCTTTCCTCAGCTATAACACATTTTAAGTCTCTCTGCGAAGAAAAAATTCTGAAGCCCTTCAAGCTGCTCTCACTCAGCACACTCCCCTCCTGTGTTTTGACTGGCTGATGCCCTAGCTCATTATAATTCTCTTAAAGGCATACCTCCGGGGCAGTTGCACTTAGCCGGCTAACTGCTACAGTTACTGATGCTAAAGGACTCCTGGGGTAAGAATATGCACATTCTCTCTGTTATTTGGCTGCAGACTCCACATATGAGGAACATCTGGTTTGCATTTCACAGGGGCTGAGCAGTCCCTACCAATGACTGTCACACTGTTTTTGTTTGACAGATCTGTAGAAATGAGGCAGAGTGGTCTACGCGGCAGCAGCCTGTGGCAGCTGAGAACACACTTACAACCTTTATATTATTTCACTATATATTCACTGAATATTGGGGGCAGAAAGCATGCACCGACAAGGAAAAGATGGATATCACCCCTACAGCTCTTCCTGAGGGCAATGCAATGCCATTCCTTAGCAACAGCTGATGGCTCCAACTGGGGGAAAACACCCAGATGCAGTGATGTCATTAGTGATGTTGAGCACTTCTTGGTGGTGACTGAAGGATGCCATTCACACCTCCAGCCCAGTGCTAGAAAAGCAGGACTTGAAGCAGCATTCAGCACAGTCAGTTGTATACATGCTGCCAGAAAGACATGCTGCCGCGCCGATGGCGAGTGGACTTAGCTAAAACCTTTCCTTGTTTAAAAGACAGCTCAATAAAAACATACTGGATTTTGTAGACAGAAATATATGGAGTGTACTTACACTTCACTGGCTTACACATGCATATAAAAGTGACTGACCCAAGACTTATGCATATGAAATGGCACTAAAAATGGGGTTTATTACATATATTATTTTTCAGACAAGTCCAACAAGATTTTTAGTTTTTATGAAAAGCAATATGGAGAACTTGACTCTGTATGATAAGGACAGGACACTGAGGACAAGGGGCTCGTAGGAGGGCAAACCATGGGGGAAGTGCAAGGGATGGGGGAGTGAGTACTTGTATTAAGGGATTCCATACTCGGGGATGAGATGGGGAGGTAAGGAAATGCATTCAGAAATGTGTGGAGAAGGTGGGAGGGAAGCCTTATATCACTGTGCACCTAGGAACAAACGACCTAGAGGGCAGTACAGTGGAAGAAGTACAGGAGAGGGTCAGGAAAGTGAGGGGTATCTGCAATCGGGTGGGAAGCTCAGTGATGTTCTGCGAGGTACTCCCGGCACCTAGGGCAAGCACGGCGAGGATGCTACGAATACAGGATTTTAATGGGTGGTGTGCAGAAATCTGGTACGGGGTAGTAGGGGAGTGGGGTGAGACATGGAACAATAAGGGGCTTCATGCCAAGGATAGGCTGCATCTCAGCATCGAGGGTACATGGGCATTGGGACAGGGGCTGGAGAAGTACACTAAAAACAACATAGATTTAAACTGGGAAGGGGCTGAGTCAGATAGCAGAGAGGAGGCACCTTCCAGGGGAGACCGGAAGGCCTCACCCCCCCAGAGAGGGAGGAGGAGGAGAATGAGGGGAAGTTACCAAGACAAAAGTGGAAGGGGGAGATACTGGAAGAGGAGAGGCAGGACACTAGGTGGACTGTAGTATCCTTGAATGCAAGGAGCTTAGCAAACAAGGTGACAGACTTCCAGGCAATGATGGTGGAGGCCGAGGTAGATATTGCTGCCATCTCTAAGACCTGTGCCACCCAATACCATGACTGGGATCTCACGATCCCAGGATGGAAGGTCTTCCGCAGGGACCGGAAGGGGTGGCTATTAATGTCAGGAAGGGGATACTGCGTACCAGGGAGGAGGAGAATGAGGGGAGGCCAGATGCCATATGGGTACTGCTCCAAAGCCCTAAAGGTAAGCGGCTCAGGATGGGGATGATGTACAGGCCACCCTCACAGAGCAAGGAGGTAGACAGGGAGCAAATCAGGAAGGTCAGTGGCAAAGGGAATACAGTTATAGTGGGAGACTTCAACCTACCTGGGGTTGACTGGCAAACAGTAACTACAGCACATGCCAGGAAACAGGTGCTGCTGGAGGCTATACAAGACAGCTACCTATTGCAAGGGATGACGGATCTTACTAGGGAGGGGAACATACTGAACTTGGTGCTAACAAATGGGGATCAAGTCCAGGATGTGGTAGTACAGGACCCTCTAGCAGGAAGCTACCATCACTCAGTGTGGTTCCTCCTCAACACAGGGAGGGAGTCAGCTAAGACCAGGACAAGAGTGTTGGGCTTCAGGAAGGCAGATTTTCCTAGAACAGGTAGCATCCTAGAGGGGTATTTAGCTAAAATTAACCCCAGGGATGGATCCTGAACAGAAGTGGGCAATCATTAGGAAGGGGCTGAATGAGGCCACAAACATGTGTGCCAAATTAATTACTCACCATAGTAATGTTGTTTCTTCTAATGGAGTCTTGCTGTATTCAGACATAATGCAGTTAGCTCCAGCACTTGAACTGCCCGGGCAGGAAAGGGTTAACTCCATGCAGAACCATGGAACTTTGAGCTCGAGCTCGGTTTTCAAACCTCTGTCTGTGGTACTTCCCAGTGTCACCGTCGGATTCTTACGAGCAACTAACTAACTTAGCACTATAATATGGAAATTGAAACATATAGTCAAAAGGCAAAATATTTTTGGGGTCCAAAAAAGACTCAAGTCAAGAACCCAAGAAGAAACAAGGTAGTGACAAATTAAGCTATGCAACACAAGAAGGATAAACATAACAGCTACCCCACCAAGAGGGAGGGTACAAGGTACACCCCTGAGGTGCAACACGGTACCTGCCAGACCACTTCCCAAAAACAGGTTCTGAGAGGGGAGGTCTGAATACAGCAAGACTCCATTAGAAGAAACAACATTACTATGGTGAGTAATTTTTTCTTCAAACAAAATGAAGTCTTGCTGTATTCAGACATAATGCAGACTACAAGCAGTCCTCTATGGAGGAGGGAATGCAGAACCTACCTTGGGAACAGGCTCTGCAGTACTGCTGTGCCAAACCTAGCATAACTCTTAGCCTGGCTGTCCAGGGAGTAATGCTTGGTGAATATAGGTACTGTTTTCCAGGTGGCTGCTTTACAGATCTCTAACAAGGGTATACTGTATCTCTGGCCGCAGCTAGAGTAGCAGCTGTACCCCTAGTGGAGTGAGCCCTCAGGCCTGAAGGGGGTGTTCTACCCAATTTGTCATAGCAGAATTGTATACAAGAAACAATCCACCCGGCAATAGATCTTTTAGTGGCAGGCTTACCTTTCCCCACTTCACCGTAAGTGAGAAACAATTGAAGAGTCATTTCTGTGTTCCTTAGTATGCTCTATGTAGCAGCTAAGAGCCCTTTTAACATCCAAACTATGTAATCTTCTTTCCCCTGAGGAAGAACGGTCAGTGAAAAACACAGGGAGAGATATAGACTGGTTCAGATGAAAATCCGATACCACTTTGGGCAAGAACCTCCTATTAGTTCTTAGGACCACTTTATCCCTATGGAAGGATATGAAGTCAGGTTCAACTGACAGGGCCTGTAATTCACTAATCCGCCTGGCAGAAGTAATAGCTACCAGGAACACAGTTTTCCAGGTCAAATACTTCAATTCAGCCGAAGCCATAGGCTCAAAGGGTGGCTGCATAAGCTGAGGAATGCAGACATTAAGGTCCCAAGGCGGAGTAGGCTCCCTAAAGGGAGGGTTAATGTGAACCAGGCCTTTGAAAAACTTCCTGAAAACAGGATGAGATGCCAGGGAAGAGCCCTTCCCTGCTGAAAGGAATGCAGAAATGCAGAGACAGCTGCTAGATGAACCTTCAAAGTGGCAGGCCTAAGGCCTAGACTATTCAGATGAACTAGATAATCTAAGGTTGTGGAAATGCCTGCAGAATCAGGCACAACACCTTTCTGAGAGCACCAAATACTGAACCTCTTCCATTTGGAATTGTAAGTTTTTCTAGTGGAAGGTTTCCTGGAGACCTTCAGAATATCCAGAACTCCCTGAGAGAGATGTAGTGCTGCATATTCTAACTCTTCAAGAGCCAGGCCTTGAGGTTGAGAGACTGGAGAGTGGGGTACCAGATCTGCCCCTGGGAGGAGGAGAGGAGAGGAGAGAAGATTGTATCTCCTGGGAAGAGACAGGGGACGTGACACATCCAAGGACAGCAGTAGAGGATACCAGGGTTGTCTGGCCCAATCTGGAGCCCCCAGTATCACTGTGCAGGGTTGAGTTCTTATCTTGATCAGAACTCTGAACAGGAGAGGGAAAGGAGGGAAGGAATAGAGAAACCTGCTATTCCAGTCCAGAATGAGGGCATCCTGGGGAACTGTCCCCAGGACTAAAGGTCTGCAACAAAATAGAGGAAGTTGATGATTGTCTGGTGCTGCAAATAGGTCTATCTCTGGAGTGTCCCACCTGGAGAAAATGATCCTCAGAATGTGACGATTCAAGGACCATTCATGATGTCCATGTGAAATCCTGCTCAGGGCATCTGCCAACACATTGTCTTTCCCTGGAAGATGAACTGCTACACCAGGGAAGTCTGAAGGGAATAGGCCAGAGACCAGATCTTCATGGCCTCTGTGCACAAGGCCGTGGACTGAGTGCCTCCCTGCTTGTTGATGTACCACATTGTGGTAGTGTTGTCCATCCTGACTTGGACCACCTTGCCCTTGACAGAATCTGAGAAGGTCTGAGGGGCTAGGAAAACTGCCCTGAGTTCCAGGAGGTTGATATGAAGAAGAAACTCCTGCGGGGACCAGATCCCCTGAGCTGTTAGGGCTCCCAGGTGGGCTCCCCAGCCTAGGAGAGAAGCATCCATAGTCAGAACTACTGATGGAACTTGAGGGAGAAATGGAACCCCCTTGTCTGAGGTTGTCCTGGTCCAGCCACCACTGGAGAGCTTGTACCAGAGTTCGGGTCACTGGAATCAGTTTGGTGAGAGAGTCCCTTCTCTGCGACCAAAAGGACCTTAGGTGGAACTGAATGTCCCGCATCTGAAATCTGGCTCCCTGAACCACTGCAGTGGAGGCTGCCATGTGGCCCAGGAGTTGGAGGAACTGTCTCGCTGGAAGAGAAACCTGAGGCCGAAAGGAGGAAGCAAGGTCTACTAAGGCCTTCACCCTTGCCAAAGGAAGGAAAGATTTTGCTTGGATAGTATCCAATCCCACCCCATGAAGGTGAGAAGCTGTACTGGTTTGAGGACAGATTTTGGCAGATTGAGAAGAAACCACAGAGAACTGACCAAGTCCTAAGTAGTTTGCACAGCTGACCTGACCTGGTCTGATGACTGCCCTACTAGGAGCCAGTCGTCCAGATATGGAAAAATGGTGATACCCTGTCTTCTGAGGTAAGCCACCACTACTGCAAGGCACTTTGTGAACACCCTTGGAGCTGATGTTAGGCCAAAAGGCATGGCCTTGAACTGATAATGGCCTGAAGGCAACTTGAACCTGAGGTATTTTCTGTGGGAGCACCTGATAGGGAAATGGAAGTAGGCATCCTTGAGGTCCAGTGATGCTAGCCAATCTCCTGGCCTTAAAGAGGGAAGGATTATTCCCAGAGTTACCATTTTGAATTTGGGTTTTGATATGTGTTTGTTCAAATACCTTAGATCCAGGATCGGTCGCCACTCCCCTGTTTTCTTTGGGGTAAGGAAGTACCTGGGGTACAGGCCTTTTCGCCTGTGTTGAATAGGAACCTTCTCTACGGCTCTGAGAGCCAGGAGAGATGAAACTTCTGCCTCTAAGGCACGGGTTTCTGAAACTGATGCAGGTGAAAAGACTTGGCCCTCCTTTTTGGTACCTTTTGAAGCTGAGGCCAGTCCTGGCCTACTTCAGGACCCACTTGTCTGAGGTAACAGACTTCCAGACCTGAAGTAGTAAGCCAGCCTGCCTCCTACTGGGATTGGGAGTCGACCCGGCTGACACCTCAGGGTGTCTGCTTGGCAGAAGCCTTAGACTGGGAGGAGGAAGCAGCCCTGCTCATCCCCCTTCTACCCTTCCCTCAGAAAAAAATCCTTTGAGGGTAAAAGGAGGAGGCCTGGGCTTGGTAAAAAGGCCTGTGAAAGGGCCTGCCCTGCCTCTGGACTGCTGCTTTTGAGGAGTGGCTTGCCTTTCCTTGGTCTGTGCACTCTGTAAGTGGTGTGGTCCTATATTCGTCCATTTTCTTCATGTAAGCCTCTGTCTGCTCCCTAAACAGAGAGTTACCAACTACAGGAAAATCCATAGCCTTAGAATGGGTGTCCTGTGATAGGCTAGTACATCTGAGCCAAGCATGCCTTCTGAGAGACACAGATGTAGCCATGACTCTGCATGCCACATCGTTGGAGTCCACAGCAGCGTGAAATTGTACTTTGGATGCCTCAATTCCATCTGCAGCCACCTCCTCCTCCTCCTCCAGCTCTTTGGCTAGCTGGGGGGAGGCCTTTTTAGCCAGTTCCAGAACCGTATCCCACAAGGACTTCTGGTACCTGGCTGTATAGGTCATATAGTTTGCCTGCCTGAGTCCCAAAGAGAATGCCAAGTATAGATTTTTGGCCATGGCATCAACTTTCCTGGAGTCCTTGTCTGGGGGGTGTGAAGCCAAAGGAATGTTTGCCCTGTCACAGGCTGCAGCCTGCACTACTCCAACATGGCTGCTATGTGAATAAAGGAACTCCGCAGCTGAGCCTGATAACATGCATCTCCTGTCCATTCTTTTATCTACAGGCGGTAAAGAGTTAGGAGTCTGTGGAATCTTTTGTGTCTGTTTCCCCAAGGACTTACGAAGAGGGATAGACAACCTTTTGGACTCTGGGATGTCCATCATCGTCACAAAATCAGGCTCCTCTTCCTCCTCAGCAGCTTCAACCATAGGGAGCTGGAGGGTTTCATCCACCTTCTTGTAAAACAAGAAGTGTGAAGGGGACTTAGAAAGCCTGGGAGGGGAGACATCCGAGGGCCTGTCTGGGGAGATGTCCGGTTCAATGGGCACATCCTGACCCCCCTGGTCGTAATCATCGTCGGGATAATCTTCGTCTCCCTACCACTCCTCATAGAAAGCATCCAGATCGTAATCTGAAGGGGCCGGTTCCGACTGAACCGTCCGCCTAACCGGCGGTGCCAGTTCGGACGGAACCGGACGAAGCGACTGGACAATACTAATCACTTTGGCTATCTCGTCCGCGGTTGGAGTATGCAGTACTGGATCCGAACTGGCAGACTTTCGTTTCTTTTTTTACGGAACTGATCCCTCAGAGTCGGCTGTCCCGTTGCCCGAGGAGGTATCGCCTAGGTCAGTAGGCACCTCCTCAGGTTTGGTCGCAACCGAACCGGGCTGGCCATCTGGATCCACGAACTTCTCGGCCTCCCTTTCCTTCAACCTACTCGATCTTTTTTCTAGAGTGGTTTTGGGAAAGTTTTTACAAATTTGGCAGTCTGACTGGAGGTGGTCAAACCCCAGACAAACACAGATGAGGTGGGGGTCGGCCTTGGCAAAGGCCTCCCCACACTCAGTACAGTGTTGAAACCCAGTGGGACCGGTTTTCTTTTTGGGTTTCTCAGACATGGCCAACTTACCAAAATTACCCTATAGAAGCTTTCAAACCAGGTAATACCAACCGATCGGTAACAACCGTGTCACGGTTTTGGAAAAGAACCGAGAAAAGGCCCAGTGCTTTTGAGATTGATCGGTTACGGAACACCACTCTAATCCCAGAAATTACTACTTAAAAGTAGAAGAAAACACAAGGTCGGTTCCTAACCGGACCGATCTAAAAGAACAAACAATTTCCACAAGTTGTTAAAATAAAATACAGTCACTACCTATCTACAACACTACCTGTACCGTAGACAGAGGCTGGAAATCTGAAAAAACAATAAAAGAATCGGTTTTAGACCGAACGCTTTACTTTTACCGAACCGAGCAGAGGAAATCTCCGGAGCGACTTCACTGTTAGGTGGAGTAAAGAATCTGACGGTTACACTGGGAAGTACCACAGACAGAGGTTTGAAAACCGAGCTCGAGCTCAACGTTCCATGCTTCTGCATGGAGTTAACCTTCCTCTCCGGGGCAGTTCAAGTGCTGGGGCTAACTGCATTATGTCTGAATACAGCAAGACTTTATGTTGTTTGAACTTAGAGTAAGCAGTCCAGGTCAAAAAAACCTAGCTGGCTCAGCAAGGAAGTGGAAGGGACGGTGAGGGAAAAAGATTGGCCTTCATTAAATTTAAAAAGATCGGGGCGTGAGGAGGACAGAAAGGTGTTCACAAAGGCATCTAGGGAGGTGACCAGGTAAGTCAGGGCAGCCAAGGCAGCAAAGGAGCTGAGGTTGGCTCAGAGGATCAGAGAGGGGAGAAAAGAGGTTCTTTAAATACATAAGGGAGAAGAAGAGATGTAGGGATGACACTGTCAGAAACCAAGGGGGGGGGTGTTCGGAAAAATGGGAAGATCAGGCAGAGGCACTCAATGAGTATTTCTGCTTGGTGTTCACGAAAGAAAGGGATGGCCCAATACCGAAGGGGGCAAGGGGAAAAGGGGGGGCAGAGATAACAGACGGGGTCATCCAAGAGGATAGAGTTCTGAAGGGCCTTAAAGTGTTGTGGGTGGACAAGGCACCAGGACTGGATGGGGTACATCCAAGGGTCCTGAAGGAACTGGCAGAAATGTTGGCAGGCCCTCTGACGGACCTGATCAACACCTCCTGAAGACTGGGAATGTACCCAGGGACTGGAGGATGGCTCACGTGGTGCCCCTTCACAAGAGTGGACCCAAGGATCAACCGAGCAACTACAGACCGGTGAGCTTGACTTCCATAGTTGGGAAGTTGATGAAGACCATTCTGAAGGAGAGATTGATAACCTATCTCGATAACAATGGTCTGCAGGATGAGAGACAGTATGGGTTTGTCACGGGAAGATCTTGCCAAACTAACCTGATTGACTTCTTCGACTGGGTCACTAGGGTGGCTGACAAAGGCCATGCTGTGGATGTCCTGTATCTGGACTTCAGCAAGGCTTTTGACTTGGTGTCGCACAGGAGGTTAATGAGCAAGCTGAGGGACGTGGTGGGGGGGACTGGTGAGGTGGGTGAAGAGCTGGCTGCAGGGCAGACAACAGATGGTGGGGAGGGGACATCCAAGCCAAGGCCAGTAACAAGTGGGGTGCCGCAGGGTTCAGTGCTGGGCCCTGTTTTGTTCAATGTCTTTATTAGAGACACTACAGAGGAGGTCAAGAGCAAGATCAGCCTGTTAATGGGCGACACTAAGATTTGTGCAAAAGTGGACAATGAGGAAGGGAGACAGGCACTCAGAGAGGAGCTAGCTAAACTCTTACACTGGTCTAGGGAGTGGCAGTTGGGGTTTAACACTAAGAAGTGCAAGGTCATGCACCTCTGAGCCAGAAATCCCAGAAACAGCTACTGGCTTTAGGGGGTGGGGGGGTAACAGCTTCAAAGGAGGAAAGGGACCTGGTGGTAATAGTTACAGGGGACATGAAGGTATCAGCACAGTGTAGGAGGGTGGCAGCAAAAGCAAATAGGATGCTGGGGTGCATTGCCAGAGGGATCACCTCTAGAAAGGGGGAGGTCATCCTGCCATTGTATGGATCATCGGTGAGGCCACATTTGGAGTACTGTGTACAGTACTGGTGCCCATACCTCAAAAATTATGGCAGATTACTGGACGGGGTGCAGCATAGGGCTATGAAAATGATCATGGGACTAGGGGAGTTGCCGTATGAGGAAAGGTTGAAGGAGCTCAACATGTACTTTCTGGAAGAGAGAAGGGAACGAGAGAAGATGATAGAGACCTTTAAGTACTTGAAAGGCATAAACAAAGTCAGGGAGGGAGGAGTGTTCTGCTTGGGGCAGCTGTAGTGATATGAAACTAAGAGCTGCAAGTTGAATTATGTTCTGTTGTTCTTATGTTCTAGTGTAACTCTACTTGTTTGGAATTTTTACTTTCTTTACTCTGTACCTAGATGTCTTATGTAAATTACTAATATACTGGCTATGAACCCCTTCCCCCCCTCCCCAAGGATGCATCTGGAATCAAGCAGTAGTCTACTCAGCATGCTTTCCTGTTAAAACTCTTAAATAAATAAATAATGAAAGAAAGAAATGGGGGGGGGGAGGGTCACTAGGGGGCACAGCCTGAAGTTGGAAGGGGGAAGGTTTAGGAGGGAGGCGGAGGCACTACTTCACAGAGAGAGTGGTGGTGGGTTGGAACGCACTGCCCGAGGAGTTAATCGCTCAATGGACAGTGGATAGCTTTAAGTGGGGTTCGGATCGAGTCAAGGGCAAGGTTAGTACAGACAAGAACACATAGGGGAAAGAGGAGGAAAGAAGGGGTGGGGGTGGGGGTGGGGCAGCTGTAGTGATATGAAACTAAGAGTTGCAAAATCGGGCACACTTGATAGAACCTGTGGGCCTTTTCTGCCAGCAATTTCATATGTATGTATGTATGATAAAAACTCTCTTTCAGGGAATTAACATCCGTGATATGCAAAGGCTAAATATGAAAATAACTTTGCAATTGAACCCTGCCTGTGAGCCCAGGTACATTCTGAATACTATAAAATTGATCCATAAAATATAGAATAATGTATGGGTGGGTGTGTGTAACCAGAATTTTACACACACCGCGAGGTGTGGATGCTACATAAACCCAAGGTGAAGTCTGATATGAGAGAGAAGTATCCCACACCAAGGGGTGTGTGTGTAAAATTCTGGTTCACACTTCCCCCATCTATTATTTTATTTAATTAACGACCAGCATTTTTATGCAGTGGTTTTGTGCTGATTTCTGGCTGAGCATTTTGTCTGTCAGGAAGTCTGTTCAGGCGGTTCAAAGCGGGTTGCTTAGCTCGCGCTAAGGTGAGCGTGAGCAAGATTTACAGGTGCCGATTACAACCTCCCGGTTATAATCAAAAATATCAACCGGGAGGTTGTAACTGGGAATAAAACTATCGTTATATGTGCATAAAAAAGGCTGGCTGTTAATAAAAGCCTACAAATCTAAACTAAGAAACAATGCTGACACCACCACTGTTGAGCAGTCACTGGGACAACAGCTAATTTGAATTACTTAATTTCAATCTTTTAATAAATAATGCTGATACCACCATTGCTGAGCAGTCACTGGGACGACAGCTAACTTGAGTTACTTTATTTCAATCTTTTAATCCTTTGTTGTAAAACAAGTATTGATTCTATAAGTCCATGGTGTCAAAGGTTACATACAGTGTTGAGCAGATGACATGAATATATTTCATTTTTTGCTGCGTGAAGGAAGTTTATATGCCAGAATATTATTACAGCAAATATCACAAATACAGCTATTAGTTAAGAGACGGACTATAACAGGAAGTTATTTTGCCACTATGGTGCTCGAGTAAGAGTATAATTATTACATAATCGAGTAATTACAGAACTGTTGCAGAAGGAAGAGCGTACCACGCCGGTGTACATAGTTTTGATCAAAATGTAATATATTCTTTTTCAAGGCAGAGTTTATAATTAAGATGAAGTGTGGGGAGATGATGAAGCACAAATGCAATCTGTAAATCAAGTGGAACACTGAGGAGTATGTTTATTAATACATGGAAACAGTTTGAAATATGATGGCAATTATATTATTTTATTGAAATGCAGATCCTCTACCTTGAGGAAGTCCATGTTTGTACAAAACATTGGGCATGGTCTGGGGGAATCCTTGCATGGTTGATGGATATGAAAACATTTGAAACTATTTCTGTTGTTGGTGTGGCTGGACTTGAACTCCATTTGCATCCAGTATCACTATATCAGTGCCAAATTCATACTTATATATTACACATGCAGAAGGGGATCTATGTGGATCTCGCTTTGGACTGTTGGAAGCCAAATAGCCAAAAATAAAAACAGTAGCCAAGCAGGATGTTCTCCAGTTCCTGGGACTCAGATGGGAACCAGAGAAACCATAATTTACAGAAAACCCTAGCTAAACATAGAGCAATTGAAAAAACTAACTAAAATACACTTTTCAAAATAAACTGCAAGATAAAAAAAAAAAAAAAAAAAACTGGAGAACCAGCTGTTACCGGAGTTCACTACGGGGTGACTGCTCTCTTCAGGTGGAGATACAGATCTAAGCAATGGCTAAAGTGGAACACGGATGCAGAGTCTGAACCTATATTCCAAATTTTAAAATTTGCGTCGGTTCGATCTCCAGGGTGTCACTCTCAGCCAAGATGACTGCATAAAAGTGTCAACATTAAGTCAGCGACTCCTGGGGTTAGAAACATACCGTACAAATGCAGGGAGTCATTTGAACCAAAAAAGTACATATTAACCCCAAGACTTCTACTCATACTGTAGTGCCACATCGCTCCTGTATAAAGTGACAAATGAGTGGCGCCATACTGAGAATGTGAAATGGTGCTGCGCAGCTCCAGAAGTGTTTACAGCCCCCAGAGCAGATTTAATATTACAGCAGGCAAGGGAGATACATATATATATATATATATTTTTTTTTGAGGCCCCCAAGTCTAATTTTATTTATTCATTTGTTTCACCAGGAAAGCATACCGAGTAAAAATTGCTCATTTCCAGATGCGTCCTCGGGAGAAGGGGAAGCGTGGGAGTAACAAGTACTAGTCATATGAAGTACAAAGTCTCAAGAAATACACTGAGGAATACAATGTCGGTACACATCAGACAATTACATACCATCAAATGTACATACAATTTGCAAAAAATATTTGTATCATAGAATACACTGATATAATCTAAACAAGGCAGTAAGAGCGCAAATATAAGGTAGTAGTCAAATAAAGTAAACTTATGACAGCAGTAGAAATTGGGCTACAAAGGTGTGGCCAAGTTAAGGTCCAGTACTAGACAATAACAGGTGGATTGGTGAGGTGTTAAACTGACACAACCAGAGGCATATCAACAGAAGACATATCCTGGGATTAGGGGGTCAGGAGTGGAGAAGGACGGGTAGTGTGAGGAGGTAGGACAGTGGGTTTTAGCAGGAGCAGACAGAGGTTGTGTATTCTTGTAGGAGAATGGAGCAATTTGTGAGGTAACATTTCGGATAGGAAGGGGAGCGCATTCCACAGTTTAGGACAGCAGAAAAAGAATGCTGAATGACCAGCGGTGGTGGTAGAGTGGTGGGAGATTGAGAAGGATTTTTGATCAGAGTTGCAAAGGGAATAAGTGCATTGTAAAAAGGCACATGTGGAGGAAGAAAGATACGAGGAGGGAAGGTTACCAGTCCAGAATGTGGCCATGAAGGAGGCAGTGTGGGACAGACGTCTGGACTCCAGGGATGGCAGTGATAAGGCTTTATAAAGGACACAATAATGAGTGGTGGGGGGGCAGGATAAGACAAAGCAACAAAAGGAGTTGAAGAAGGTGTCCAATCTAGACAAGGTGGATCTGAGAGAGGCACTATAGACTATATCAGCATACTGAAAGATGGGAAGGATCATTTTCTGGACAACTGCATGGCATGCAGCTTGAGGAATACAATCCTTGTTCCTGTATAAGGCACCAAACTTGGAGTGAAGGTTTTTTTGGACAGCAGACAGGTGTGCCAAAAAGTCCAGATAGTGGTCAAGCCAGATCCCAAGGTACCTAAATGCAGTGACATTTTCAACAGGTGTCCCATCCAAGGTGTGAAAGGCAGGAGGGGACTGAAGTTTAGCTAGCTTACGTTTTGTGCCCAAGGACATGGAGATGGTCTTTTTGGTGTTCAGGAATAGCTAGTTGCACTGGAGCCATAACTGGACCTTGTTGAAATCCAATTGCAGTCTAGCCTCCACATCAACATAAGTACTAGACATGTATAGGACTGTATCATCTGCATACATGGGGATTTGCGGTGAGGAGCAGACCGAAGGGAGATCATCAAGAAAAATAGAAGATGTCCAAGTACTGAGCCCTGCGGGACTCCAGTGTTGACAGGGAGTGGAGGTGAGAAGGAAGAGGCAATCTTAACCGACTGAGATCTGCCAGATAGGTAGGAATAATAATAATAGCTTTATTTGATTGAGCACCTTTCAGAATTGTCAAAGCGCTTTACAAAAAGATTAATAAAAACAATGACATAAAACAGCAGTATAAAAGATCATCAGTAAAATCTATTATTAGGTATAATTAACTGGTAAAGGCTTAGTGCCATAAATAAGTTTTAAGTGCCTGTTTAAAGCTCCCCAGGGTTGCGCACTCCCGAAGCTGTCGGGGTAGAGAATTCCAAAGGGCTGGGGCCGTGTACATAAAAGCACGGGCCCCTGAAGATTTTAAAGATACCCTTGGAATCTCTAGCAACCCCTCATCAGCCGAGCGGAGCTGTTGCTCGGGGCATTAAGGGGACAGAAGCTCGTTCAGGTAGTCCGGGCCAAGTCCGTGTAGGGCTTTATACATCAGTAATCCAACTTTGAAGATGATCCGCCACTGAATCAGCAGCCAGTGCAGTTTGCGCAGCACCGGTGTGATGTGACATGACCAGGAAGTCCCCGTCAACAACCAGGCTGTGGCATTCTGCACCAGCTGTGGGCAGCAGAAATCAACTCCCAGTAGCCCTAAGTAAAGGGAGCTGCAGTAATCAAGGTGCGGGGTCACAAAGGCATGGATCAGCATAGGAAGGTCACTGGACAGAACAAGGTGCCTGATCCTAGCGATGTTCCTCAGATGGCAAAAGGATGACTTGATGACTACCGGCAACTGAGATCACAGAGTCAGCCCGTCATCAAGCATCACCCCTAGGTCCCACACCTGTTCAGAGATAAGGAGCTGGGAGCCCCCTAGAAAGAGTCCTGTGGGCTGACCAGCCCCCGACCCCCCCATCCGGCGACCCGGATCCACAACCATCACCTCAGTCTTTCCTGAGTTCAACTTTAGCCAGCTGGAAATCATCCAATCCTGGATTTCAGTGAGGCAGTTATTAAACACCAAGAGTGCACTATCCTGATCAGGTGCAAGAGACAGGTAGAGCTGGGTATCATCAGCATAGCAGTGAAACCTCAGCCCATACCATCTTACAATGCCTCCAAGGGGCAGCATGTACACTGCAAACAACATGGGGGACAGCAGTGAGCCCCGGGAGACCCCACATCACAGAGAAATAGGGTCAGAGGAATAAATCCTCGACTGAGATCTGCCAGATAGGTAGGAATAATAATAATAATAGTTTTATTTGATTGAGCGCCTTTCAGAATTGTCGAAGCGCTTTACAAAAAGATTAATAAAAACAATGACATAAAACAGCAGTATCAAAGATCATCAGTAAAATATATTATTAGGTATAATAAACTGGTAAAGGCTTGGTGCCATCAATAAGTTTTAAGTGCCTATTTAAAGCTCCCCAGGGTCACACACTGAGTTCTGCCAGTGAGGAAAGATTTATACCACCTGAGGACCGTACTAGTCAGGCCACAGATGAACCTCAGGCGCTCCAGCAGCACCCCATGTTCCACGGTGTCAGACGCTGAGGAGAGATCAAGGAGCACCAGAATGGAATGGCTTTTTTCAATCTCTCGCCATCAGGAGATCAATGAGCACCTGAACCAGTGCAGTCTCAGTACTGTTCCTCTTTTGAAAACCGAATTGGAGAGGTTCGTAGATGTTATGGATGGTCAAATGGTTCTCCAGATGTACAGCCGCTACTTTCTCAATCACCTTCCCCACAAAAGGGAGGTTCGAGATCGGTCTGTAGTTAACAAGAGAGTCTGGGTCCAGTGAAGCTTTCTTCAGGAGGGGTGCCACCACTGCCTCCTTCAGGGAGCTAGGAAACTCACCAGAGTCAAGGGAGCACCAGACTATCTGTGCCAGGATCGGGCCAATGATATCACAGGAACCCATAATTAGGGAAGTTGGGCCCGAATCCAAACTCCAGACCGTAGGGCGCATACCCTGGACAATCCGCATGACATCCGCGAACTCAGGCCGGTCAAAGGTACTCCAGGAAAAATGAGAGACAGTGACCGAGCACAGATCAACAGCATCCATACAGCATGATGATCGGATCTCCGCCCTGATGTTGGCCACCTTATCTGCAAAAGAACTGAGCAAGCTTGTCGCACTCCAGCTGCGAAAAGGCTCTTTGAGACTGTAGATAGGCTGGGTTGCACAGCCTGTCCACTGTTCGAAAGAGCTGAGCCAGTCGGTTCTGGGTGGCAGCAATCTCCCCGGACAGGAACTCTGCCTTCTTACAGGTGATTGTTGATTGGTAGACTTGATAATGTTTTAACAATCTAAGATGGTCGGCCACCAGGGCAGATTTCCGCCAGCAACGCTCTAACCTTCATCCTTGTCTTCTCACTCCCTCAAGGTCCCATCAAACCAAGGGGGACAGAGGGCGAAGAGGGAGAGAACAAACACGGACAGGAGCAACAGAATCCAGGGCTGTGGTCACGACCTTACCAGTACCAGTACCGACCAGTACCAAGGCCTCTGGATTCCCGCTTGCCACAGGAAACTCAGATAGGTCAAGTACGGCCACTAGGCCTTTAGGGCTCATATCCCATAAAGGGTGGTATCTGACCATCTCCACAGGGGTAGGCCTACGAAGAGGGGCGCAAAAATTGAACCCCACGGAGTAGTGATCGGACCATCCAACAGGTTTCACCACCTGATCGGAGGCTTTGACCCCCAGGAGGAAAACCAGGTCAAGGGATTGACCACATTTGTGAGTAGCAGAGGTAACAATCTGTGTAAGGCCCAGTGATGTCATCAACTGGAGGATGTGTTGTCCAAATTGCGAGAGTTCGTCATCAACCCAGGCGTTGAAGTCGCCCAGGACCATCAGCCTGGATGGCCCAAATGCCATATCGATGACGAAGTCCACTGCTTCCTGGAGGAATCGCTACTCATCTCTGGGTGGACAGCAGATGAGGGCTATCCTACTGCCTACACCTGCTACTACGGTACACTCAAATGACCCAGCCTCCTCAACCGGGACACTCGTGAGGCTCAATTCTGTCTTAAAACAGACCTCAACCTCCCTCCCCCACGGTCCAATCTTGAGAGGTGCATCACCGAGCACCCAGCCAGAATAGCAGCCTCCAACGTGGGTCAGCATTTTCATCCAGCCAGGTCTCGGTGATGCAAGCCAGACCAGCTGTCCCGATAAGATCTGTAATAATTAGACTTGTTCTTGACAGATCTGGCATTGCATAACACCGCTTGAGTTGGACGGGTCTTCAGGGCTGCCCCGACTACCTGCCCACCAGTAATGGTGGTGCCCGCCCAAATGTGAGACCAGACATGAGACCACGTTCAAGCTCCATTGCACCAGGGCATCTTCTGGACCCAACTACCCCAATGTCAGGGCCCCACTCATTCATCCTCTATTTGTTTGATAACCCCCATAGGCAATACAGCGTTCTGCCATGGTAGGTTGAAAACACCAGGGGAAGGGGAAGGGTGGAGGACAAATAGCACACGACCCCGGGGGTAGGCCGACAACACATATTACAGGATCTAGAACAAACAAAAATGCGCCAAGCCAATGTAAAAGAAAAAGAAAAAAAAACTAAAACAAGCCCAAAATAAAGATACAAATACAATACACTGCCCCGCAACTCTCATTTTCGAGAACAGTGAACATAAACAACACAAAAAACAGATGGACAAAATTAAACAAATTAAACCCCCTTATTTACCACTCCCCCACCTCTCTCAGAGAGGGGATAGATTGAACTAATGTAATAAATCGAACTAAACGACCAACCCGACAAATTTAATAAATGACATAGAAGAAAAAATTACTCACCTTAGTAATGTTGTTTCTTCTAATGGAGTCTTGCTATATTATGACAATTGCAGTTTGTCCCACCATTAGAGCACGAGCTCTAAAGAGAAGCTCTGTCTGTGTAGTTTCAAACCTAAACTGTCAGATCTTTACGAGCAAAAACTCACTAAGGTCTGTGTGGAAGCTGTAACCTACACTAGCCAACTGGCTACCTAAATATTAACACCCATTGCTGGTCCCAACACCAAAGACTCAAGTCAGGGGACCAGAACTAATAGTATAATTTAACAATATGAGAGAGATATAAGGAAAAAATGAAAAACACCACACCCCCAAACCCCAAGAAGGGGTGAAAACACATAAAAAGGGCATAAAATAGTGCCCACACTAGACTCCTACCCCATACCCAAGTAGAAGTTCTGAGAGGGCAGGCTGGAGAGTCATAATATAGCAAGACTCCATTAGAAGAAACAACATTAGTAAGGTGAGTAATTTTCTTCAAACAACATGAAGTCTTGCTATATTATGACAATTGCAGACTACACAGCAGTACCTCCATGGAGGAGGGACAGAACCTACTTAGGGAATAGGCTCTGAAGCACAGCTGTGCCAAACCGTGCATCTCTCCTAGCCTGGACATCCAGGGAGTAATGCTTGGTGAAAGTGTGTACTGTTTTCCAAGTAGCAGCTTGACATATCTCCAATATAGGGATGTCTCTGGCAGCAGCTAGAGATGCAGCTGTACCTGTGGTAGAATGAGCCCTCAAGCCAGAAGGGGGATCTCTACCCAGTTTCTGATAACAAAATTGGATACAAGAGACAATCCACCTGGCAACTGATCTCTTAGTGGCAGGTTTCCCTTTCCCAACCTCACCATAAGTGAGAAAAAGTTGGAGGGATTCGAACCTGTGACCCTTGGTACGTTCTATATAGTAACTAAGGGCCCTCTTAACATCAAACTGTGCAATCTCCTCTCACCAAAGAGGAATGTTCAGTGACAAACACTGGAGCGAGATAGATTGGTTAAGATGGAAATCTGAAACCACCTTAGGCAAAAACTTCCTGTTAGTCCTGAGGACTACCTTATCCCTGTGGAAAGAAATAAAGTCAGTTTCTACTGACAAGGCTTGCCAACTCACTTATGTCTAGCAGAAGTGATAGCCACTAGGAAAACAGTTTTCAAGTTAGATACTTAAGCTCTGCAGAAAACAGAGGTTCAAAGGGGTTGCATTAACTGGGCAATGCAAACATTAAGGTCCCAGGCAGGGGCGGATCCCGAAAAGGTGGATTAGTATGAAGTAATCCCTTAAAAACTTGAAAATACAGGGTGACGGAAAAGAGGATGGCTTTCCTGCTGAAACAAAAGCAGAGACAGCTGCCAAATGAACTCTCAGGGTAGCTGGTCTCAGGCCCAAAGAATTAAGATGGACCATGTAATCTAACACAATGGGCAAATCAGCAGATTCTGGGAAATATGTTTCCCAGAACACCAAATGGAGAACCTTTTCACTTAGAATTATAAGTAGCCCTAGTGGAAGGTTTCCTAGAAGCCTTTAAAGTTTCAAGAACACCCTGAGAGGTGTGGGTCAGCAAATTCTAACTCCTCAAGAGCCAGGCCTTGAGGTTGAGGGATTGAGGTTCGGATCCAAACTCTCCCTGGGCACAGGTTAATAGGTTGCGATTCCTGGGGAGACACAGGGGAAGATGGACTGTCAGGGACAGAAGGTGAGTACCAGGGCTGCCTGGCCCAATCTGGGGCAATCAGAATCACCCTCGCAAGGCTGGGATCTGATTTTACTAACACCTTGAATAGGAGAGGGAAGGGAAAGCATAAGAAACTTCCTTCCCAATCCAGGAGAAGAGGCGTCCAGGGGACTAGGCCCAACACTGGGGCCTGCAACAGAACAGTGGAAGTTGGTGATTGTCTGGGCTGCAAAAGATCTATCTGAGGGGTGCCCCATCTGGCAAAGACTATCCCAGTACTTGAGGATCCAGAGACCATTCATGATGGCCCTGAGAAATCCTGCTGAGAGCATCTGCTAGGACATTGTCCTTTCCTGGAAGGTGAACTGCTATGAGTGAAGTGTTCAGGGAATAGGCAGAACTACAACTTCATTGCCTCGGTGCACAAGGCCGAAGACCAGTGCCCCTGCTTGATGATGTACCACATTGTCGTGGTATTGTCTGTTCTGACTTGTACCACTTTGTTCTGGACAGAAACAAGCGCTTGAAGTGCTAAAAGACAGCTCTGAGTTCCAGCAAATTGATGTGGAGCAGAGATTCCTGGGGACCACACTCCTGAGTGGAGGTGCCATGTGGGCTCCCCCCCAGGAGGGAAGCATCCGTAGTGAGGGTCAAGGTGTGAGAAAGGGGAATGAAGGGGACCCCCAGTCTTTAAGTGCTCTGATCCTGCCACCACTGGAGGCCTGGATCAAGGTTCGGGTCACTGGGACCAACTTGAAAGGGTCTCTTCTCTGAGACCAATAGGCTCTCAAGTGAAACTGAATGTCTCTCATCTGAAATCTTGCTCCCTGCACTACAGCTGTGGGCAGCCATGTGCCCAGGAGCTGCAAAAGTGTTTTGCTGGTCGAGAGACCTGCAGAGTGAAGGAGGCCAGAGCCACCAAGTTCCTTACCTTTCTAAGGAAGAAAGGCTCTGGCCAGATTTGTGTCCAATTCTGCACCTATGAAGGTGAGTACCTGAACTGGTTCCAGAACCGACTTTGGTAGTTGCAGGAAGCCCAGGGAGGAGAGAGCTGCTGGGTGACTTGCAGGTGAGATTTTACCTGTTCTGGGACTGGCCTACAATGAGCCAATCGTCCAGATGGGGAAAAACAGCAATCCTTTGCCTCCTTAAGTGAGCCACTGCTACTGCCAGACATTTTGTGAATACCCTTGGGGCAGAGGTAGGCCGAAGGGCATTGCCCTGAACTGAGTAGTGACCTGAGGCAGTTCGAATCTGAGGTACTTTCGGTGGGAGCTTCTGATTGGGACGTGAAAATAGGCATCCTTGAGGTCCAGGAAGCTAGCCAGTCCCTGGCCTTAGAGAGGTAAAATCATTGCCAGAGTTACCATTCTGAACTTTGGTTTCAAAGATGCTTGTTCAGATATCTGAGGGTCTAAAATGGGCCACCATTCTCCTGTCTTTTGGGTAAGAAGTATCTGGGTACAGACCCTTGCCCTGGTGTGGGAGGAACCCTTTCTACGCTCTGAGAGCTAACAGGGTTGAGACCTCTGCTTCTAGAGTAAAGGTCTCTAAAGAGCTTGCAGGTGGAAAAGACCTGATTCTCATCTTTGGGAACTTTTGAAGCTGAGAACCAGACCTGGCTTACTACTTCCAGAACCCACTTGTCTGAAGTTAAAGACACCCAGTTCTGACTGAAGTAAGCCAACCTGCCCCCTACTGATAAAGGAGAATCGGCCCTGGGCACCCCATCAGGGTGCCTGCTTGGCAGGTGCTTTAGGCTGAGGGGTGGGGGCAGGCCTGCCAACGCCCCATCTGCCTCTGCCTCTGAAGAACCCCCTCTGAGCATAAGCAGAGGAGGCCTGGGTTTAGTAAAAAGGCCTGTGGAAAGGCCTACCCTACCTGAGGGTGTGCCTCTGAGGGTGGCTTGCCGCTCCTTGGCCTGAAGCACTTTAGAGGTAGTCCTATATTCATCCATCTTCTTCATATAATTCTCTGTCTGCTCCCCAAACAGAGAATTTCCCTACCTAGGAAAATCCATAGCCTTAGTCTGGGTATCCTGTGACAAGCTAGTACACCTGAGCCAGGCCAACCTCAAAAGCTACAGATGTGGCCATGACTCAGAGGAAACATCATTAAAATCCACAGCAGCATGAAACTGCACCTTAGAAGCCTCAATGCCATCGGCACACCTGCTCAGCTCACTAGCCAGCTGGCCAGGGGCTTGTTTGGCTAAATCCATAACAGTATCCCATCTAGATTTCTGATACCTTGCTACCTAAGCCACATAATTTGCTTGCCTGAGTCCCAAGGATGCTGCCATGTACTGTTTTTTTGCCATGGCATCAATCTTCCTGGAATCCTTGTCAGGAGGATGTGAAGCCAGGGGAATATTACCTTTATCACAAGCTGCAGCCTGAACTACCCCAACATGACTGCATTGCTGAGAAAGGAATTCTGTATCAGGACCTGACAGAGTGTACCTCCTGTCCATCTTTTTATCTACAGGAGGCACAGAATTAGGAGTTTTTAAGATTTTTATTGTTTGTTTCCTAGATGACTTATGCAAAGGAATAGACAATCTCCTAGACTCTGGTATATCCATCATTTCTACAAAATCAGGCTCCTCTTGCTCATCCACAGCTTCCTCAAAGGAAGCTGGAGGTTCAACAACTTTTTGTAAAACATAAAATGAGAGGGGACTCAGAAAGCATAGGGGAGAATTCTAAAGGTCTGTCTGGGGAGATGTCGGTTCAATGGGCACACCCAGACCCTCAAAGTCACATTCATACTGTTCATAATCATCCTCCCCTCCTCTGGTTCATAAAACTCCTCAACATCATATTCCTGAACCGATGGAACCGACCGAACTGACCTTTTACCAGATAGTGGCGGTTGGAACGGAACGGAGAAAGTGACTGGACAATCTGAATAGCTCTTGCTATCTCTGCAGCAGTTGGAGTAAAATTTTGGGCTCCAAACCTGCTGACTTTCTTATTCCTTTACTGGAACTGGTTCATCCGAGCCAGCTTTCGTTTGCCTGAGGAAGTCTCGCCCTGGTCAGAGGCACTCCCTCGGATCTGGGTCAGCGGACTTTTGGCCTCTCGTTCCCTGAGCCTGCCCAATCTCTTTTCCAGGGTGGCTGCAGGGAAATTCTTACAAATCTGGCAGTCTGACTGGAGGTGGTCAAACCCCAGACAATAAACACATGTGGTGTGTGGGTCAGCCTTGGCAAAGACTTCCCCACAGACATCACAGTGTTGAAACCCAGTGGGCCCGGTTTTTCTTTTGGGTTTCTCAGACATAATGCCAGCCTAACCAGAAAAACTTGCCCTTTAAACGGCAGTGCCAGGCAAGACACCCTTATCGGTTCCTAACCGTGTCACGGGTATTGGAAAAAACCGTAATGAAATCAGTTTTTTTTAGAACCGATAAGAACCGGGAACCGCACTCTAAAATCTCAAATTTAAAACTTTAAGTTTTAACCCAAGCTGATCGGTTCAAAACCGAACCGATAAAACTTACAAGTTCCACACAGAATTAAAAATATGAATTACTTACGATACCACAGACAGAGCTTGAACCGATCGGTTTTGCGGTTAAATAAAACTATTCTCGGTTGAATCGAACAGAAAACACTATTTAAACCAGAAATGAACCGAGGCAGTAGGAGAAATCTCCGGAGCGACTGTTCAGTGAGGCAGAGTAAAGAATCTGACAGTTTAGGTTTGAAACTACACAGACAGAGCTTCTCTTTAGAGCTCGTGCTCCAAGTTTCATTCATGGAATGGAGTTAACTCTTTCACCTCCGGAGCAGTTCTAATGGTGGGACAAACTGCAATTGTCATAATATAGCAAGACTTCATGTTGTTTGAAACATAGAATTTGATGGCAGATAAGGACCGCTTGCTCACCCAGTCTGCCCATTTCCTACCTGATGGATAAGCTGCAGATTCTAATTAATCAACAGCTTTCCCTCCTACCCCACTAGAATTACCTTATGTCTGTCCCATGCATTCTTGAATTCTCCCATTGTTCCTGACTCCACAACCTCCTCAGGAAGGCTGTTCCATGCATCCACAACCCTCTCTGTGAAAAAATATTTTCTAACATTACCTCTGAGCCAACCCCCCTCGATCTTCAAATTGTGCCCCCTGTTCTTGCCCATCTCTTTTTCTGAAAGATACTACCCTCTTGTACTTTGTTAATTCCCTTGATATACTTGAAAGTTTCTATCATGTCCCCCCTCTCCCTCCTTTCCTCAAGGGTATACATATTAATCTGCTTTAGTCTCTCCTCGTATGTCTTCTGGTTGCCCTCCTCTGAACAGGCTCCACTCTGCTATGTCTTTGCGGAGATGGGGTCTCCAGAATTGCACGCAGTACTCTAGATGGGGTCTCGCCAACTGTCTGTACAGAGGGATAACAACTTCCTGCTTTCTACTGTTGATGCCTCTCCCTATGCATCCCAGTATCCCCCCAGCCCTCCTTACTGTCTTCTCACATTGCTTGCCCACCTTGGGTAATATGATATAATTACTCCTAGGTCTTTTTCGATTTTTGTTGTTATTATCTCACCCCCCATTGTGTACTCTTCCCCTGGGTTTTTGTTTCCCAGATGCACTACCTTGCACTTTGCATTGAAACTGAGCTGCCACATATTTGACCATTCCTCCAACCTTGCCAAGTCCCTTTTCATCCTTTCCACCCCACCTTGTGTATCAACTCTGTTGCAGATCTTTGTGTCATCTGCAAAGAGACATAATTTCCCTTCCAGGAGCTCTCCAATGTCACCTATGAAGACATTAAAGAGGACCAGTCCCAGTACCGAACCCTGCGGTACCCCGCTAGTTACCCTCCTTCCTTCACTGTGGACTCTGTTTACTATTATCCTTGCGTCCTGTTGTCCAGCCAGTTTTTATCCAGGCTACCACCTTGGGACCCACTCCAAGGCTGGCTAACTTGTGTATTAATCTTTTGTGTGGGACTGTATCAAATGTCTTGCTAAAATCTAGGTAAGCCATGTCCACAGCCCCTCCTGGTCTACTACTTTGGCCACCCAGTCAAAGAAATCTATTAGATTAGGTCTGACACGACCTTCCCATTGTGAATCCATGCTGTCTTGGGTCCTGTGCCCCGCTGACCTCTAGGTACTCAACAATTCTTTCCTTCAGAAGTGATTCCATCATTTTCTCTACCACTGAGGTCAAACTAACTGGTCTGTAGTTTCCTGCCTCTGCCCTGCTCCCACCTTTGTGAAGTGGAATCACATCTGCCCTCCTCCAGTCCTCAGGTACCACCCCATCCTCCCATGATTTGTTAAAGAGAGTAGTCAGTGGCATTACTAGTTCTACCCTTAGTTCTTTTAGAATTCTGGGGTGAATCCCATCAGGTCCCATGGCTTTGTCCACCTTCAGTTTCAAGAGATCTTTCAAAACCCTTTCTTCTGTGAATGGACTTGTACCGACCCCCCTATTCAGGGTGTTTCTCTTGTTTGGTTTAGGTACTTCCCCCTCCTCTTCTGTTGTGAATACTGAGCAGAAATATTCGTTCAGTATCCCTGCTTTTTCACTGTCACCCTCTGCCCACATTCCCTCCCCTTTATTAAGTCTCTGTATCCCTCCCTTGGTCTTTCTTCGCTCCCTAATGTACCTATTAACAGAGTTGGTTATCTTTTCCTCAGTTTGTGCCTTTGCTATTCTGACTGTCTTCCCTGCCTCCATCTGCTTTAACTGATAAAGTTCTCTGTTCTGCTCCTTCTGTGTTTCCTTATACTTCCTGAATGCTATCCTTTTCTACTTAACCTTTCCTTCCACCTCTTTTGAGAACCATAGTGTTTTTTTCCTTCATTTTGTTTTGTTGATTTGCTTCACACAAAGGTTTGTTGCCTCTGCGAGGGCTGTTTTGATTATTCCCCATTGTTCCTCCACCCCTCCTCCTTGCACGTTTGCTAGTGCTTTTCTGAGGCACTCTCCCATTTTCCCAAAGTCAGCCCTCCTAAAGTCCAATACTCTTGTTTTTGTATGGCTTGACTCTATGGCTATGTTTATCGTGAACCACACTGTTTGGTGGTCACTTGATCCCAGATGGCTAGCCACTTCTAAATCTGAGATCCTTTCTCCTTCCCCATTTGAGAGTACCAGGTCTAAGATTGCTCCCCCCCGAGTGGGTTCCAACACTAGCTGTCTGAGGCATGCCCCCTATTGGGCATCAAGAATGATCCTGCTCTTGGATGTGCCTGCAGCAAAGGTACTCCAGTTAATACCTGGCATATTCAGGTCGCCCATCAACAATATCTCCCCTTTTTCTGCCATTTTAAGGATGCCTTCTATCATTTCCTTGTCCATTTCCTCCCCCTGATATGGGGGTCTGTACACAACCCACATGCAGATTGTGGTGCCATTTCCTGTCTCCAGGGTGACCCATAGTGACTCATCAACTTCCTGTTTACGCTTTAGTTCTGTTGCTTTTATCCCTTCCCTTATATAGAGAGTTACTCCTCCTCCTCTTTACTACCCTGTCCCTCCTGTAGATTGTGTATCCTGGTATGTTGACATCCCAGTCATGGTTCTCTGTGTACCATGTTTCAGTGACTGCCACAATATCCAGGCATCCCACTTCCATCAAGGCCACTAGTTCAGGGAGCTTGTTACACAGACTGTGGGCATTGGTACTCATCGCCTTCCATCTTTTGATGGCCTTACCCCTTTTAGTCCCATCCCTGTCCTTACTGCCTTTTTCTGCATTTACCCCTGTCCTGCTCCCTACTGACTTCCCTACCTTGGTGTTTACCTCTCTAACTACTGTGTTTTGTTGGGGGGAGGCTGGGATTTCCCTGCTACTTTTCAGTACCTCCCCCCAGGCTAGTTTAAATGCTTGCCAATGAAGCATTTAAACCTATCTCCTAGGATCCTGGTCCCCCCGGACAGATGCAGAGCATCGCACCAGTATAGGCCTGCATCCCTCCAGGTGGTTCCCTAGTCAAGCCAAAGCCCTGAGTTCCACACCAGTTTTTCAACCATTCATTGAATCCCATGGTGCAGAATACCCTAGCATCATCCTTGTCATAGACAGGCAGCACCTCAGAGAAGGTTACCGTACATGCTACTTGTCTAAGGCCCCTCCCCAACTCTACAATCTCCTCTTGCACTGATCTGATCCCATTCATAATTCAAATTTAAATTATAATGTAATAAAATGGAACCAAGCTGTGGCTGAGGAGGTTAGCCCAGCAGCCAAGAGATTTTGAAGAAGTGAGTGTGATACTGTGTCGAAAGCTTTAACCAGGTCGACAAATATGGTGGAGGTAACACTACCCTGGACCATATTGGTGAGTATGAAGTCAGTGAGAGGTATGACGGAAGTGGTGGTGGTGCGTGACTTACAGATTAATCAATTAATTAATTATTTGGGGGCTTTTCATTTGGTGTGACATGTTGGGAAGGGGAGGTGTTCTCCTTTAAAGGACTGGTTCAGCTGCTCAGCACTCTAAATGGAGATGGGCTCCACACACTGTAGTTATGATGTAAAAAGATAGTCTGCGGTGCGAAAAAAGCATCCAACCTGTTCTTGTCTTCTGCAACAGGTTTAAGAAAGTGATATCACAATTGAGGAAGTTGTGTTAAGCATCACTTCACCAACCATGATGTAATTTTCTGTCTCGTGGTTCCATAAATGGCTGCTGTTATGGAAACTACACAGGACAGACTTGGACATGGGTCTCTACAGATTACTGACACCTACTAGAAAGTCAGTACCTCACAGGAAAGAGCATTTTAGGTGGTTCAGACTACAAGAGATCCTCTACCCTCCATGTTCACCTTATTTCTTTCCATTTAGCTGTCTGATCCCTGGAACCGCCACTGACACCTGCTTTAGGCCCTTGCCAGCAACCCCTTAACCCCTTCTTCCAACTCCTTTCACTGTCGAAGATAGTGGGAATCAACACAGAACACTGCCCCAAGGTACTAGCGACCGTCATTCAGGCAGCCTGGTGCACATTCTTGTTTTTCAGGTTTTCTTCTCTTTAGCCCCGCCCACCTTTTGCTCGGTCTGGGACAGTGCCCCTGCAGGCCTCACATTAACACACTGCTGAGAAGACAAGCTCTCCAGACCATCATAGGGGTCGATACGGCTGGGAAACCATGGTGCCATCACTCCTTGCCTGGGAGGGCTGCCATGCTACAGAGCCAGCCCCTCCCCCATGGCTGCTCAAACCAACTTCTGAATCCACTCCTGAACCCAGGTCTCCAGTATGGGAGCACTATGCACTACCCACTGAACTACTGGGTGGCCTACTTGTATTCACCTTTAAGGATAAACTGGGACCAGTTTTTAATGAAGCCTTGATATGCATGCCTTATTGTTCTGATATAGTGTATCCTCTTTAACTCATTGTATGTAAAGCACTTATAATATGTTATCCTGTTGAGTTTCTGCATGTCTGTACTCTCCCGGGTCGTGCCTGAAAATAGTCATTTTATGGCTACTGCACTTATCCGGTTGACAAAAGATAAATAAATAAGTGTCAGTGCCCCCTCCAAGGCAGTCACTAAGGGGATGGTCCACAGTGGCCTGAAGAAAAGACTCCAGAGGTCAGAATCGAGCCCATGTCTCACCATCCCCATGGCAGTGCAAAGCATCGAGACTCCACTATCAGGCCTACCTCTAATACCTGCTTATATTTTTCCATTTTTATTTGAAATCATTCCTCGGATTCTTCATTTACAAGTTATTGCATGTCACCATTCACAATGCGTCGCCACATACAGAAACGAGCATTTGTCAAAGCCAAATGTTTGCCGCTTACATTGCTGTTGTACTGGGACTTCCTTGTGCACATTTCTACTATATATTTACCCAAGATAGACCAGATGAGATGTAGTATGTCATTTGCAATAGGGTTCCAATTTTGCACAGTTTTACACTGCATTTTCCCAGGACAGTAGAGGTGACATGCAATATCTCATTTTTAGTGTGGTCCTGCTTTAATAATGTATTTTTCTAGGACAGATCATTTCAGATGCAGTATCTCCTTGTCAGTGGCGTTCTGCTGTAAAGTCCCATTTTCACACAGTTTTGCAATATAGTTACCGATGACAACCTAGCTAAGATGTAATATCTCATTTTCCATGGGATTCTGCTTTAACACATCTTTGCACTGTATTTACCCAGGATGGCACAGCTCAGATGCTATCTTGTTTTCAGTGGGATCCTGTTTTGCCCAATTTTTACTGTGCATTTACCCAGGACAGTACATCTGAGATGCAATATCTTGTTTTCAATGGAGCCCTGCTTTTACCCATTTTTATAATGTATTTACCCAGGCAAGCCCAGCTGAAAGGCAAGTTAATTTTTCAACGGTATCCAGCTTTTACAATGTATTCTTCCCAGGATAGCGCAGCACAGATGCACAGTTCAGTGTTGTGTCTGCTGTAATGGGGTCCTGATTGTACACATTTTACTGAACATATAACCAGGACAGACCACATGAGATGCAATATCTCATTTTCATAAGTGTCCTTCCTTACATATTTTTAGATTCTATTTACCCAGGACAGGCCAGCTGAGAGGCAATATAAAATTTTCAGTGAGCTCCTACATTTTGACCCCAAATTTCCAGCAATCTTTTTATGACCTCACATTATGATCACGACAGGTGGAATTTTTTTAAATCCCATCTGAAAGGTGATTTTGCAATGTGACTGCGAAAACATGTTTCAGAGGGGATTTGAAAAATGACACCTGTCAAGTTCAGGTGGGGTAATACATGGGAAATACTGAACATTAGGGCCAAAATCGGCAAAAATTAAGTCATGAATAAATATTGGGACAATTCAATGTTTTTTCATAACTTAGTTGTTTTTCACATTTGTAACCCAAAATTTTCAACATAGTCTTTTTATGAATTCTCATACTGAACACGACAGATATCATTTATAAAATACTGGCCGAAGTATCATTTTGTGCCACAAGAGCAAAAACACATTTTGGCTAGGATTTAAAAAAATTACACCTGCCATGTTCATGAGATAGTGTGACAAAATGAAAATTACGTATCTACTGTATTTCTTGATCTTTCTGTGCATCTTCACAATTTGTCACTGGTGGGTTCTGGCCGGAGGAACAGAATCCCGTGGAAGCATTTTTTATTTTGTGTGTGTGTGGGAGGCACAGTGCCGGACAGTGCCCGCCCTCAGGCTGACGTACTACATGGCGCTTAGGGATGGCCAAAATGGCGTCAACTCCTCCCTTACCTCAGTTCTGAAAAGCCGGACAGTGATGTGAAATTAGGGAATAGGGAAAAGAAGAGGGAGGGCAAGTGAGCCAAGGGATAGCCAAAAGCAAGGGATATAAACTGAAAAAGGTAAAAGCCGAAGGAAGAGGACAGAACAACCCTAAGGATGTGGAACATAGGGCCCCATCCTCTGGGCTACTTGAGATCAAAGAGGGGATATTATTTAAAGAAAGTCATGTGGGGACAGTATAGCGCAGTGGTTTAAGGCTCTGAGGTGCAAATCTGGTGACATTCAGCAGACCAGACCTGGGTTTGAATCCCACAGCTTCCACTTGCATACTGTACGACCCTGAGCAAGTCACTTAACTTCCCTGTGCTCCCAGGTTGCACCTGTAAAAAAGCTTTCAGCTTAGTGTGTCTCACCTGGTTAAACAACTAAATCAATAAATAAATAAAAATAAAATAGAAAGGACAGGAAAGAAAGAAGACAAGAAAAAAGAAGGAAAAACACGGAATGAGGGAGAAGACCCCTCTACTGAGTCTTCACAGGGGAGCAGATGTCAAGGAAAGGAACACCCAGAGGGCACCCTTCAAGGGATATTCTCTCTAGACAATAAAAAGCCCACCTTCAGCAGGAGTATACTACCTCCAGGGAGGAGGAGGTAGAGAGAGAGAGAGAAAAGAGAAGGTTACTAATGCAGGCCTCTTCCTGTAACTCAAGATCAGGAAGTCAAGGGGTCTCCTTCTCCCATTTCCAATACTATGCCATGAGGATTGCCATAGAAGATATTGACCCATCTCCCTGTGGGGAAGGTCCAGAAGAACTACCCCCTTCCTTAACAGGAAAGGATGAGGGAGAAGAAAGTGAATTACTGAACTTAGCTACACCTGAAGAGTGGTAAGGAAAGGGAAGGGGGGTCACCGGAGCCCGACAACCCAGCAATCTGGGTGAAGATCTCCCAACCCCCCAAACAAGGGGCAGGGAAACCCCTGACCTTAGCGGAGCTATGGCTCCCAGAGGAGATCCTTACCTCGGCCCCAGGAAAAGAGCCCCAGGAAGCCCCCTCCCCATGAAAAGGCAGTTCCACCTGCCCCTCCACCCCACATAGGGTGGGATCCTTTCTAGAGGATCAGAGCACCAGAGGTGCCAGGTTGAGAATCAACACACCCTAAGGGGAAGAGGCACAGCTCAGAGTCTGAGGCCCAAGAGGGGATGGTGGGAAAGAAGCAGAGATGAATGGTGAAGATGCACAGAAAGAGCAAGAATTATGGTAGGTATGTAATTTTTATATCTTATCTGTGTCAATCTTCACCATTCATCACTGGTGGGTAATTACCAAGCCCCCCGATGGGGTCCTGGTACCTCCCTGAGGGAGAGACATCCCTCAGCCTCCCGTGGGGGGAAAAAAACACAGAAGGAGGAGACCTACACAAGCCTAGCTAGGCCTGGGATTGGTCAGGGTGAGGCAGGGTTTCCCTCTGCCTGGGAGATGAAAGTGGCCCCCGAAGTTCCCACCTCATTCTGTGGGAAAAAAGGTGGGTCCCCAGGAAAGAGGAAATTATCACGCTACACCGGTCCACGGGTGATAACCGGGAAAGGTGATGCCATGCCGTATGTGACACTTGGACAGCTGTTTCTGATCGCTGTATGATTTTTGTAATATAAAAATGTGTTATGGAGTGTCTCTCATGAGACATGCTGTTTCAGCTAAAAGAGAACAGCAAGGAGATAATTACAGGCTAGAAGAGACTAAATTAAGGATCCCCTGTTTATCTAGCTTAATTGTAGCTTGTCAGCTGCTAGGATGGGAAATTATAAACTTTTATAACGTTTAGAGGAAGAGAGCAGGTTATGACGCTTTAGTGCGAAGTCATAAAAGATTCTTTGATGTGTCCTGGGAAGAAGAGCTACTTGAGATCAAAGAGGGGATATTATTTAAAGAAAGTCATGTGGGGACATGAGTTTTGCTGAGGTCACCTTTATTAATTTACCTCCTGCTGGACAGACATCCTGATTGTATAATTTTTAATAAACAGAGGAGGAGCTGGGTGACATAGGTAATGGAGAAGGCAGGGTCAAGACAGTGTTTTAATTATGCTGTAACAGACCTTTACTGACACACATGTTGGGACTCTGAAAAAGCAACATAAGGCACCTAAGTATACATCAGAAAAGACAATTCTAAGTGTACTGTGGTAGGAGATTTTGTCTGTACTTTTAAACCTTTTTTTTTTTTTTTTTTTAGCGATTTGTATGTTTTGTGATATATGGTTCTGTGCTTTACATTTTTATCTATTTGAAGTAAACCTCTATGTTTAGAGACTACCTGGTGTGCCTTTGAAATTCTTTTTCTTGACAAGTGAAGCATACATGCTTAAAGTTGACACTGTACAAAGCTGACTGGTTTTATCAAACTGGGAAAGGTAAGAGTTTATTCTGAGGTATTAATAAGAGCTTTTAAGGGTTCATTTTGTAAACCTGGTTAGGTGCCCGTAGGTGAAGGATATCTGCCCCGAAGAGCAGAATTATCTGAGCATGTCCATTGGGTACGCTAGCAAGAGGTTCACAGTTTGAATCCTTCCAGAACTTGAGACCAAAGTTTGAGTCAAACCCACAAAACAGACAGGAGGGTTACCCTGTTCTGTTAACAAGACTGTGCTCGGAGGTTGGCACTGCAGGAACAGAGGGCCTGACCTGCTGAGTGGGGTTGTGACATCGTACACCTAACACAGATCGCTGTCCCCATTAGCCTGGATGCCACCTCATTGGCATCATATGATGCCCTTGCTTGGCACCTTGCAAGCTCCAGGCCATGTGCGAAGAGGGCAATGGCTTGCCTGGTTGCCTCAGTATCAATCATAGATGCCAGGATTTGTCACAATATGTACCATAAGTGTCTATTATAGGCAGCATGATGGGCCTGATGTGCTGCAAGAGAAAGAGAGGCATGCCGACGAGAAGACTCTCCTCCCCCAGCGGTCGAACTCTGTAAAGCCCGCATCTGGGGGGTCAGTCATGCCTCGGGCTTCTATGCCTGGAGGGAGTGTCCAGGAGCATCCAGGAGAGTCACGCCCAAAGAAGGGTGAGGCAGGTCTCCTGGAGATCCCTGGGGTGCGCAATACCTGCATTGGCAGTCCATCAGGGCTGAGAAGGGGACTGATGGACACTGCCAGGTGTAGTATGATGCCTCCCTAAAAGGGGTGGGCCAGGTGGGAACCATGAGATGGTCTGCACTGTATTCATTTAGAAAAGCACACATTGCCCGCTCAGAATTGTGTCTTGCTAACCATGAAATGTGGAGCTTGTTGACCGGCCTCGAAAGGGAACAATGATAGGTGGTCTGGTCAGGGTCTGTGACAGGTGGATGGAATGTTCTTCCTCCTCCTCCTCTGGTATGGCGGACGAGGAGGCAGACGAGACAGAGGAGTCAGAGTCCGGCTGCTGCAGGGGAGACTGGTGAAATATCTGCTCATCCATGGATATGAAACTGGAAAATGAGCAGCTATGGCTCTAAACTGCTCCCAGGTTAGAGGCCCCATAGGACCAGAGTGGCCCGGAAGAAGGGGTGGGGTAGGGTAGGCAGAGGTAAAGTGGCCGAATGCCTCTGGGAAAGAGGATGCCCTCTGCCAGGGTTAAGGGACTGTACAGACAATCCAGCACCCCAGAAGGATCCGCCAGTCAAGACAGTCACCGGCCGTTCAACCATCCTGAAATGGTCAGGACTGAACCCTGAAGGGGATTCCCCCACCGTGAGGCGACTGGGGCCACGTGGGTCCAGAAGGCTGGCCCCTAGCCTCACGCGATAAGATCCCCCCACCGGGAGACCTCGGGGAGAAGACAGGCCTGGTGCTGTGGCTCCTTTCCGAAACCTTGCGGGCTGCTAGGGAAGGGTGCTGTTCCTGGCCTTGTCCCCTCAACCCCTCAGACTCCAAGAGGGACCTCTTCCTCAAGACCAACCGAGGAGTCTCCACCTCACTTGCCAGCCCTCACAGGGCAGCTGGTGAGGGAGTCTCCGCCTCTGCCCCAGATGTCTGAGTGTACCAAGAGGTGGGTCCAGCCTGGACACCCAGGAAAAAGGACTCTCCTTCCCCAAGATCGGCAGTTCTACTGGCTCCCACAAGCCTTCCAGTGTCACCCCCAGCACCAGAAGTCTTCTTGGAGCTGCAAGCGGCTCAGATGCTGGCACCAGCCGGAACCACCGGCTCTGAAGGAGGGAAAGGCTGGTCTGGAGCAGGAGTGCTGGGCAGAGGAGAGCCCTGATACTCCAAAGAGTCAGGAAGCCAATCTGGATTTACCTCCAAATCATCCTCCGAGGAGGAGTGGATCCAAAGGACCTCCAGAGAAGCCACCCCAGGGTCTTCCTGCTCCCAGCACCACAAGCGGTACCACGAGCTGGCTCAGCACCACCCATGTCGCCACCCCGGTCACCTGCGCCATGAACAGCTTTGGGATCCGGGGGCAGCTTCAACAGGCAGCTCCGAGGAAACCACCAGACCGGGCCTGGCAGGCACAGGCTGCGACACCGGGGGAGCCTTCACCTCCAAGGAGGTGATTGCCAGAACGGTGCCTCCGGCCCGACCCCCAGAAGAGTTGGACTGGGCTTCCAGCAGCACAAGAAGGGCCTCCACCATGGTGAGGTTAGAAAAAGAGGTCCCCCCCTTCTCCACGGTCTGTACAGAACTGGGAGGGAACCCAGAGGAAGGGTCAAGGGAGCTGTGTCTGGCATCTCTAGTGCGTGACTGTCCTCCAAAAGTCGGTGGCATACAGTCAACTTTAAACATGCAGCTTTCTAAAACTCTGTGGTCCATGGAGAAACAGGTGTCGCAACAGTCCATGTCATGGTTAGGGCCCAGGCAGGTCAGGCAACGATCATGTCGGTCCGAAATGGAATAGTGCCGGGCGCAGGGACACTGCCGCATAGGGGGGCCGACCCACCTTAGATTTCTTTTTGTCCCTTGGACAAGACATGACTGGACAGATACTTAAATAAAACACAGTAAAAGGCCTCTGTGTTGAAAATAAAGAAAGATCTTACCAATTCTTGAAGAAAAATGGTGCCGAATACGCTAGCGGCTCTGCAGAACTAGGCCGGAATGGACTAGGCCGCGATGTTGTCGTTCAAAAATCACTCTCTCACGAGGTTGTGCTCACTCAATGGCGGGAGAAGCTGAAGTGAGGTGTTGACGCAGTTTACTGGCCATGTCTCAAGCAACACATAGTACATCGGCCTCAAGGGCAGCGCCATCACGGCGCCGGCTCCTCCCACACACACACACAAAAAAAAAAATGCTCCCATGGGATCCTGTTCCTCCGGCCAGAACCCACCAGTGATGAATGGTGAAGATTGACACAGATAAGATATAGCTATGTTGAAAATCTGGGGTCAAAATATTAAAAATTACAAAAGCTGTGAGCAAGCGTTGAAAAACTTCACCATAAGTTCATAACTTTGTTGTTTTCATTAATATTTTGACCCAAAATTTTCAACATAGTCTTATGAACCACTACCTTTTCTGTGGAGTACTTTCTCACATTCCTCCTGAATTTACAGCGGAGTACCTCAGGGATCAGTGCTGGCACCGGTCCTCTTCAGTGTCTTTATAAGTTTAAATGGGCCCCTTTTTATTCCCACAATGGCAGTCAGCAGGACAGAACACTTGGGGAAGGAGGGAGCTGATCTCAGTCCCTGTTGGGATCCACCTACTCCCCGCACCACCAGCACCGGAGGGCATCTACACTGAACCGGGACCCATGGAGGAGCAGAGGGTTCAGGCAAAGAGGACTTTTCTTGGCCTTTTTCTGCCAACCCCCTACTCTGACCACTTAAATGGTCATTAGCCCCACCCAGGGAAGCCGGGATTGGCGGCCACAAGTTTGGGGGAGGATTATCTAAAGGGAAAGGGGGAGTAAGTTAACCAAGTACACAGGGACTCATGCAATGATTGATCTGATATGAAATGCAAAGCTAACCTTGTTATGTGATGCCATAATTTGGATTTGATATGTACTAAGGCGATAAAGTATTACTAAGCTACAGTTCTAGATCATACACGGGACTGTGATAGGTATCTAGGGATCAAAAGAGCTGTAATACACTGAGGGGACTGTATTAATGTTACTGTATTAATGTTACACACGGAGGGAATTGTATTAAGTGTTATTGAGTAAAAGGCCAGCAAACTGAGGACCAGTGGGTTAAAGAAGGACTAATATCAGACTAGTAATAGAGCATATAAGGATGAGGGTAAGGACTGGGGATAAGGTGTGGGAATACATTTAAGCCAAAATGTAAATAATGGGGAGTAGGAGCGAAGGGCAGCGGGGGGAGAGTAACGCAAGGGGCAGTGGAAGTGGACGGAAATGGATAAGGGTCGGGGGAGGCAGCAGAATAGAGGACAGAATGAGGGGTGCCATGGAGGGAGGGCGGCAGGCACAGGGAGGATAGCCAGTTGCAATGGATGTGGGGTGGTCTTCTGGATGAATTTATTATGGAACTGGGAAGCTGTCCAATTTGCTGCAGGCTAAGGAAATTGGAGGATGAAGTAAGGGGGTTATGGAGGGAACCAAGGAGATTGAGGTGGGGGGATGAGGCAGGAGAGAACCCAGCAAGGGGTGGCTGGGGGATGCAGAGGGAACAGCAGAGCTAAAGTTAGGGATCTAAGGAGGATGGGGGGTGAGCACAGGTGCCCTAGGAGGAGGGAGGATCAGGGAATGGGGAATGAGGTGATGGGCACCACTGTGGGGGTATAAAGCAATAGGTTTGCAGTGTTGGCGGAGGAAGGGTGGACTGGAGCTGTGGGGGAGAGGGGTAGGGAAGGTCCAAGAGGCAGGAATCACAATGGGAAAAGGAGATGGGGAGGAAGGGTAGGTAGAGGAGGAGGGAGAGTGGTAAGAGGAGGGAGGCAATGGGGGAATGATGCAAGGAACACAGAAGGAGTAGATGAGGGATGTAAGGAGGTAGTCAGCGGGGACCTTGGGTGGACAGGGATCGCAGTGGAAGGGGCAGGATCAGAATGATGGGGGGTACTGGTGCTGGGGAGTTCTATACTGAAGCGATCAGATGAGGAGGTGGGGGAAAGGCACAGTCACATCTGGGTCAGAGGCTATTCCGGGGTTGACAGCAGGGCAGGACAAGCACTTCTAAAGTGCATAGTGCACATGGGTACAAACAACTTACCAGAGGAACAGCAGAGGTGGTAAAGAGGAGGTTCAAGGAATTGGGAGGCAGTGTGAGGAGATTGGGGGGGTGTGGGTGGCATTCTCTGAGGTGCTGCCGGTACTATGTGCAAGTACAGGGAGGGAAAAACGGATAGAGGAGTTCAACACGTAGTTGAGGGATTGGTGCCGAAGAAAAAATTACTCGCCTTAGTAATTGTGTTTCTTCTAATGGAGTGTTGCTCTATTCTGACTTATTGCAGTTAGCCCCAGCACTTTAATTGCTCCGGAGAGGAAGGGGTTAAATTCTATGCAGGGCATAGAGCGTCGAGCTCGAGCTCTGTTCAAACCTCTGTCTGCTGCACTTTGAAGTGTAACCGTCCGATTCTTATGAGCTAATATTAACTAACTAAACCCACTATGTGGAAATTGAAAATTTTATTAGCCAAATGGCAACCAAATATTTTAGATCCCCCAAAAGACTCAAGTTGAAAAATCCAAAATCAAAAACCAGGTAGTGAACAACCTATGACTATTAAAATAATAAAACATAACCCACTCCCCTTCTCTAAAAAGAGGGAGTGCCCAAATGCACCCCTGGGGTGCAACACTGCACCTGCCAGCCCATTTCCCAAAAACCAGGTTCTGAGAGGGAAGGCAGGGAGGGAGGTCAGAATACAGCAAGGCTCCATTAGAAGAAACACAATTACTAAGGTGAGTAATTTTTTCTTCAAACAACATGTAGTCTTGCTGTATTCTGACTTACTGCAGACTACCAAGCAGTACCTCCATGGAGGAGGGATTCAAACCTATTTTGGGAATAGACTCTGCAGTACTGCTGTACCAAACCAAGCATCACTCCTAGCCTTGATATCCAGAGAGTAATGCTTGGTGAATGTATGGACTGTTTTCCAGGTGGCTGCTTTGCATACCTCTAGTAAGGGAATATCCCTGTCAGCAGCCAGGGAAGCAGCTGTACCTTTAGTCGAATGAGCCCTCAGGCCTGAGGGCGGTATTTTGCCTAGCTTCTCACAGCAGAATTGTATACAAGAGACAATCCACCTGGCAATGGTTCTCTTAGTAAAGTAATATATTTTATTCAAAATATGCCATGAAATGGATAAAACACCATTGAGCAAACTCATTTTCACGGTGGTCCATATAAACATTCAGACAGTTTCCTTTCTCACTTACATCATACATAGATAATATATACAGAAGAATTTATAAAATACAAGTAAATACATTACATATAAAAAAAATTTTAGATGCAACCTAAGACGTTTCAAAGAAACTTCTACACAGTTGTTAAAGGACATCACAGAGTAGGCAGCTGACTTTGAAGCTTGAACCAATCCTTAATACGTTTCTTTTTATTTAATATAGTAATTTCCCTTATTTTAATGGGGAGTAGATTCCAAGCTACTGCACCCCTATATCTAACTGAAGATCTCCCTATATCTAATCTGGTTTTAGGAACTTTAAATTCTAACCCAGCAGCTGACCTCAGGCTTGATGGTATATGCCTAAGTAAGAAAAGCTCAGTAATGTATTGAGGAACTTTTCTTTCCAGAACTTTTACCATAAAGAGAGATATACTTAAATCCCTTTTTTTTTCACTTAGTCTTAGCCAACTTAATTTTTGATACTTCAAGCAGTAGTGCATTTTGAAGTGTGCATCTAAGATATAACGGGCTACTCTGTTATAAACAAAAATCGATGGAACCCAATATTGTTTTAGTTGTCCCTGCATATAAAAAGTCTCCATAATCTATAATTGGGATGACTGTACTGTTGACTAACTTAAGTCTAGATTTGGTATCGAGATAGCTTTTCACTTTATACAAAGCTCCAATTCTTTTATTAATATTCCCAACTAATGATTTAATATGTATATCCCATTTTAGAGGGCCATCTAACCACATTTCCAGATATTTATACGATGGTGTAGATTTTACTTCATCTTCTGTTTTAGTTCTAATTTTTAACTCATAGTTCTTATGTTCATTAGCTCTACTGAACAGGATTGTTTGTGGGTTTTTTTCACATTTAGTTTCATACACTGTGATTCAAAACAATTCTGTATATATGTAAAACCTATCCTGAACCAACTTAATAGACTTCCCACTAGCACAAATTACTGTGTCGTCCGTGTAAAGATGAAAATCAACATCCACACCACAAATTTTAAGTTCATTTATATAAATATTGAAGAGTAAAGGCCCCAGTATCAACCCCTGGGGCACTCCAGATTGTACATATCTCAAAGAGGAAACTGAAGTGCCCAAGGAGACATACTGTTGCCTATCTAGTATATAGGAGCTAAACCACTCCACTACTTTTGGGGACAGGTGTAGCTCCAACAACCTAGATAGAAGAATAGAATGGTTAAGCGTGTCGAAGGCTTTAGACAGATCTATAAAAATAGCACCCGTCACCAGCCATTGATCCAAGCTATCCTGTATATCCCCTACAACCTTAACTAGAGCAGTCTGAGTGCTGTGGCAGGTTCTAAATCTACAGACTGTCTACAATTTAATCTATTCCCAGATTCCAAAAAGTGAGATAACTGGCGAAATACCAGACGTTTAAAATTTTCTGAGATCTGAGGTAAGAGAGAAATTGGTCGATAATTTCCCATATCAGTTTTTACTCCTGATTTGTGTATAGGGATCACCTTAGCTATTTTCCAAAGTCCAGGGTACTCTGCAGTTTGTAAAGAAAAATTAAATATGTATGCAAGTGGGAAAGCAACAGCTGGGGCTGCATATCGAAGGACTTGTGATGGTATTCCATCAGGTCCTATAGATTTTTATATGTCCAGTTTTAGAAGTTCATTTTGAACGTCTTCCACTGAAACATTTATAAACTTAAATTTTGGGTCGTCTTTTAAAGAGCCTAGATTTTCAGAAAAATTAACCTTTTTTTGTGAAAGTATTTGTGTATGAGTAATTTTATTCCCCAAGGTTCCAGATTCAAGAAAAAGCTCATTAAAGGCTTTAGTCACAACATGGTTTGAATAGGTATACTGACTATTAATTAAAAAGTTACCATCATATCTTGCACTTTGATCACCCATTAACCCAGATATTACACTCCAGAAGGCACCCCTATTCACTTTATCATCTGTGGCTAGTTTTTTCTTGAAATACTCTTGTTTGGTTTCCCTAACTGCCTTACTATACGTATTACGTATTTGTCTATAGGCCAACCAATTTATATCATTAGGTATTTTCTTTGCTCTATTCCAACTTTTGTCCCTCTGCCATTTTAGTTTATGCAGACTTGAACTGTACCATTTTAGTGGCAGATTTTACCTTCCCCACTTCCCCATAAGTGAGGAACAACTGGAGGGAGTCAAACCTGTGTGCCTTAGTACGCTCAATGTAGTAGCTAAGGGCCCCTTTAACATCCAAACTGTGTAATCTCTCTCCTGAAGAAGAGTGATCAGTGAAGGACACAGGGAGAGACATGGATTGATTCAAATGGAAATCTGAAACCACTTTAAGTAAGAACCTCCTATTGGTTCTAAGGACCACCTTATCTCTATGGAATGAGATAAAATCAGGCTCCACTGACAGCTTGCAATTCACTAATACGTCTGGCAGAGGTAATAGCTACCAGGAACACAGTTTTCCAAGTCAAGTACTTAAGCTCTGCTAAGGACAAAGGTTCAAAGGGAGGTTGCATAAGCTGAGCAATGCAAATATTAAGGCCCCAAGCAGGAGTAGGATCTCTAAAGTGGGGATTGGTATGAAGCAATCCCTTGAAAAACTTACAAAAAACAGGGTGAGATGCCAGTGAGGAGGGCTTTCCCACTGACAGAAAAGCAGAAACAGCTGACAAGTGTACCTTGAGGGTAGCTGGTCTGAGGCCTAGGCCATTAAGATGAACTATGTAATCCAGAACTACAGACAAGTCAGCAGTATCTGGGGATATATGCTTCTTGGAACACCAAATGTTGAATCTTTTCCATGTGGAGTTATGCGTCTTTCTGGTAATAGGTTTTCGAGAGCTTTGAGAATGTCCAGAACCCCTTGAGACAGATGCAAATTTGCATATTCTAACTCTTCAACAGCCATGCCCTGAGATTGAGAGACTGAAGGCTGGGATACCAGATCCTCCCTTGGGAGGAGGATAACAGATTGTAATTCCTGGGAAGTGATAGGGGAAGATGGACTGCAAGGGACAGCAACAGGGGATACCAAGGCTGCCTGGCCCAATCTGGAGCAATCAGGATCACTTTGCAAGATTGTGACCTTATCTTGTCCAGCACCTTGAACAGCAGAGGAAAGGGAGGGAAGGCATACAGAAATTTCCCTTCCCAATCCAGAAGCAGAGCATCCAGAGGGGCTGAGCCCAATACCGGGGTTCTGCAACAGAAGAGAGGAAGTTGGTGACTATCTGGGGCTGCAAAGAGATCCATCTCTGGAGTGCCCCATCTTGAAAAAAATCAATCAATTTTAACACTAGGGGATCCAAGGACCATTTGTGATGGCCCTGGGAAATCCTGCTCAATGCATCCGCTAGCACATTGTCCTTTCCTGGGAGGTGGACTGCTACCAGAGAGGTCTGTAGAGAATAAGCCAGGGACCATAATTTCATGGCTTCCGTGCACAAGGCCATAGACTGAGTGCCTCCCTGCTTGTTGATATACCACATGGTGGTGGTGTCATCTGTCCTGAGCTGAACCACCTTGTTCTGTACGGATTGTGAGAAGACTTGCAGGGCCAGGTAAACTGCCCTGAGCTCCAGAAGGTTGATGTGGAGAAGAGACTCCTGAGTGGACCACACTCTCTGGGCTGTGAGAGTCCCCAGGTGAGCTCCCCACCCCAGAAGAGAAACATCTGTGGTTAGAACCACAGAATGAGACTGAGTGATGAATGGGACTCCTTGCCTGAGATTGTCCTGATCCTGCCACCATTGAAGAGCCTGGATCAGGGTCTGAGTTACTGGAACAAGTTTGGTTAGAGGGTCTTTTTTCTGAGATCAAAAGGCCCTGAGATGAAACTGAATGTCCCTCATCTGAAATCTGGCCCCCTGGACCACTGCAGTGGAAGCTGCCATGAGGTCCAGAAGCTGAAGAAAATGCCTTGCTGGTCGAGAAACCAGAAGGTGGAAGGAAGAAGCCAGCTCCATAATGGCCTTTACCCTTGCCAAGGGGAGAAATGCTCTTGCTTTGACAGTGTCCAGTTCTACCCCATGAAAGTCAACAGCTGCACTGGCTTGAGAACTGACTTGGGAAGATTGAGAAAGGAACCTAGAGAAGTGAGCACTTGCTGGGTCACTTTCAAATCTGACTTGACTTGGTCAGGGGACTGACCCACTATGAGCCAGTCGTCCAAGTATGGGAATATGGAGATATTTATTCTCTTTAGGAATGCCACTACTACTGCTAGGCATTTTGTGAACACCCTTGGAGCTGATGTTAGGCCAAAGGGCACTGCATTGAACTGGTAATGGCCTGAAGGCAGTTCGAACCTGAGGTACTTTCTGTGGAAGCACCTGATGGGAATGTGAAAGTAGGCATCCTTTAGGTCCAGGGAGGCTAGCCAGTCTCCTGGCCTTAGAGAGGGAAGGATTATTCCCAGAGTCACCATTTTGAACTTTGGCTTTAAAAGGTGTTTGTTTAGGTATCTTAAGTCTAGGATGGGCCACTATTCTGTTTTTTTCAGGGTAAGGAAGTACCTGGAGTACAGACCTTTGCCCCTGTGTATTGTAGGAACTCTCTCTATTGCCCTAACGGCCAGTAGAGATGAAACCTCTGCCTCTAGGGCAATGGTTTCAGAGATGCTTGCAGGTGGAAAAGATCTGGCTCTCAGCTTTGGGAATGTTTTGAAGCTGAGAACCAGTCCTTGGCTTACTACCTCAAGGACCCACTTGTCTGAGGTAACAGACTTCCAGTCCTGGAAGTAGTAAGCCAGCCTGCCTCCTATACATAGAAACATAGAATTTGACGGCAGATAAGGACCGCTTGGCCCACCCAGTCTGCCCATTTCCCTACCTACTGGATAAGCTGCAGATCCTAGTTAACCAGCAGCCTACTTCTTCCTACCCCAACCCCCTAGAATTGCCTTATGACTATCCCATGCATGCTTGAATTCCACCACTGATTTTGACTCCACAACCTCCTCTAGAAGGCCAGTCCATGCATCCACAACCCTCTCTGTGAAAAAAATACTTCCTTAAATTACCTCTGAGCAGCCCCCCTCTATCTATAGGAATGGGAGAGTCGACCCGGGCTGACACATCAGGGTGTCTGCTTGGCAGAAGCCTTAGGCTGAGAGAAGGATGCAGCCCAGCTCATCCCCCTTCTACCTCTCCCTCTAAAGAACCCCCTCTGGGAAAAAGGAGAGGAGAGGAGGCCTGTGCTTGGTAGAAAGGCCTATGAAAAGGCATACCCCTGCCCCTAGCTTGCTGCCTCTGAGAAGTTGACTGCCTTTCCTTGGCCTGTGCACTCCTATAGGTGTTCCTGTACTCACCCATCTTTTTCATATAATTCTCTGTCTGCTCCCCAAACAGAGAATTATTAGTTACAGGGAAATCCATAGCATTAGCCTGGGTACCCTGAGATAGGCTAGTACATCTGAGCCAAGCTAGTCTCCGAAGAGCAACACATGCAGCCATGACTCTAGATGACACATCATTGAAGTCCACAGCAGCTGGAAACTGGATCATTGATGCCTCAATCCCATCAGCAGCCACATCCTCCAGCTCCTTGGCAAGCTGGGGGATGCCTGCTTAGCTAGTGCCAGTACAGTGTCCCACCTGGACTTCTGGTACCTGGCTGTATAAGCCATGTAATTAGCCTGCTTGAGTCCCAAGGAAGATGCCATGTACTGTTTCTTTGCCATGGCATCCAGCTTCCTGGAGTCTTTATCTGGGTGGTGTGAAGCCAAGGGTATGTTAGCCTTATCACAGGCTGAAGCCTGCACAACCCCAATATGGCTGCATTGCTGGTACAAGTACTCCGTACCTGAGCCTGACAGCATGTACCTCTTGTCTATCCTTCTGTCTACAGGAGGTAAAGAATTTGGAGTTTTTAACAGTTTTTGTGTCTGTTTCCCAAAAGACTTATGAAGGGGAATAGACAACCTCTTGGACTCTGGGATGCCCATCATCTCCATGTAATCAGGATCTTCTTGTTCCTCAGCAGCTTCTTCCAAAGGGAGCTGGAGGGTTTCTGCCACTTTCCTGTAAAACATAAAGTGGGAAGGGGACTCAGAAAGCCTAGGAGGGGAAACACCAGAAGGCCTGTCTGGGGAGATGTCCGGTTCAATGGGCTCATCCAGACCTTCCATTCCATCACCACCACCATCATCATCCCCCTCCAAATCCGGTTCAAAAAAGTCTTCAGGGGCATAATCCTGAACCGGAGGAACCGACCGAACCGAACACCTGCCACAAGGTGCCAGATCGGTCAGAACCGGACAAAGCGATTCAACAATCCTAATCGTTTGGGCAATCTCCTCAGCGGTCAGAACATGTGGTTCTGGATCCGAACCGGCCGATTTTTCTTTTCTCTTCCTTTCTGACAGAACCGATCCCTCGGAATCAGCTCTCCTTTTGCCCAAAGGAGTATCGCCCTGGTCAGAGGGTACTCCTTCTGGTTCAGTCGGAACCGAACTGGGCTGGCCATCCAGGTCAGTGGACTTCTCAGCCTCCTTTTCCCTAAGCCTGCCCAATCTTTTATCCAGGGTGGATTTCTCAGATGTAGCCATACTAATAATAAAATAACTTTACTCGGCAAAAGCCAGGCAAGACCCCCCCCTTATCATTTTGTAACCGTGTTACGGGTATTTGACAAAAAAACGTAAAAACACGTTTTATTTTAAACCGATAAGAACTGGTACCACACACTAAAATAAAGAAAAAAACACAAGAATACAATACACACAAGATAACCGGTTCAGCTGAACCGGTTAAAAGTTCTTAAATTACAATTTCCACAATTTTTTTTATAGCTAGTCCACTACATAAGCACTTATTGTACTGCAGACAGGGATCTGAACTGAAAAAAACAATGAAAGGATCGGTAAACCTGCAGAGAATTTAACCCCTTCCTCTCCGGAGCAGTTCAAGTGCTGGGGCTAACGGCAATAAGTTACAATACAGCAAGACTTCATGTTGTTTGAACCAGGGAGTATGGACTGGTGTCAGACTGGGGCAGGACATGGGACAACAGCAACCTATATACAGGGGACAGGTTACATTTGAGCAAGGAGAGGAAGGGTGTGCTTAAACAGGAAATGTAAGGGTATATTTCAACAAGGGTGGATTTAAACTAGGAAGGGGGTGGCGAGGGGACCCAGGTGGGCCCCCAGTCCCTAAAGTAGCTGTGCCCTTCCACTCTGCACCATTCCTTCAACCATTAGCTGAAGGTGTTGGTGCAGTGCACCATCTCCTTCCCCCTGTTGCAGACAAGCAGTACCTCTACAAAAGCTATAGAGTGTGCAACCTGTCAAAGACTTCTTCTCAGCTCCCTAAACTCTCCCTGCACTGTACCTACCCCATCCATAGCAAGGTCATTCATCTCCAGGTGGACAATGACGTCTAGCTCCCCCTCCCTTCCTACTGCCCTAGTGATCCATAGGATACGCTTTCCATCTCTCCATGCTGTGGCACCAGGTAGGCACCTGAACTCCATCTCTGCCCCCTTTCCGACACCCAACCATGGGTATAGCTACTGATACTCCAAGTAAGCCATGGCATACCAAGTTTAGTAACGGGGGTAGCAAACAAGCTGGCCAGCACTGCTCTGCCCTCTCTAGTCCATCACATTTAAATTCCTTTGTTTGGTTTTGCAGGCTTTTTCTTTTCTCTTTCAGCTTTGTTTGGGGGGGGGGTGACAGAGTGAACCACAGACTTTGAAGCTGAAGGTCTCAATTAGGTCTGCATGGGCCGCCTGCAAAGTGATTGGCTACGGCATCTGGTAGGAGGTGTGGCAAGTCTGGGGCAACGAGTTTAAATGCCCCAGCAAAGTTAGAAGCCATACTATCAGTTCAGTTGTACTGGGAGCAAGAGAAGCAGGAGAAAACTGAGGAACAGCAGACGGAAGAACAGACTCAGAGCCAGCTAAAGGAATGAAGACTTCATGTGGAATAGCAAGTGGAGTGAATCTGCCTACCTGAGGGGGAGCGCAAAGAAATTTCTGCCATAATCTTGGACTCGTGGTGCAGTCAGTGGTGTTTACCAGTGGGCAGCGAGCACCACACTGGCAGCACAGAGAGATAGCAGGTCTAGTGTGGGAAATCATCTGTTTGAAGCCAGGAACCTTTGCCTCGAGTCATGGGGGGGTAGGCATGAACAACAGTGGGGGAGGGGGCAGCAGTGTGGCAAGTTGGTGTACAAATCTGAAATGCCCGACTAGCCCCCTGCTCCCAACGTTATCCCCCGGATGACTGAGTCTCTCACGAGAAGTTGCTTCCTTCTCCTCTGGGGTCCTCTTTCACCCACCCTGGAGCCTCCACCTAGGAGGGCCCCCACATCCTCATCGGCCACTTCCATGGGTGCTTCTTGGCAGTCCCACTCAGTTAGAGCAGTGCAGGAATTCTGTAGTGGAACCAGCTGTGGTTGAAGAATGTGCCTGTGACCCCCCCAACCTTCCAGATCCCACCACACTTTCCCTCCTCGAGCCCACCGTAGTCCAGCCACTCCTCCTGTCCAGCAACCCTTGGGGTAATGGTGTTGGACTTGGTGGTCCCTGGGTGGGAGAAAAGGACACCTGACTCTTAGTCATCGCAGCCCCGGGTCTAGTGACCCCCCCCCTCCGACTTGTAACCAACACAGCCTCGAGTCTGGAGACCTTCTCCGCCAACCCAGACAGGCACATGCACATGGGCAGCACCAGTCTCCAGAGGGTCTCCTTTAAGAATGCCACCCCACAACCACTGCACTGCACTGCACCACTCCCTACATTCTCTATCCCTGCTGTCCCTGTGCTTCCTGTCCTCCTGTCCCAGAACCCGGTAAGGCTATGCAGTACCCAGTACCAGTTACCAACATGCAATACACAACCCTTTTATTTACTTACCAGAGACAGATATTTTATAAACTGCAACACTTACAAACAACTTTTTATGAAGACAGGTATGTTATAAACAGAGATACTAACAAACAACTTTTTTTTTTTTTTTTTTTTTTTATTTAGAACCCCACCCCCACCATCTAGCTATCTGTGTGGCTGCATGCTTCTAAACCCACAATCAAAAAACCAATCCAAGACAGTTTAGCAGGAAGCCCCCACACCAATAGTGGCATTGCTGCTGAAGTATCGAACCTCTGGTGAGAGGTGGAGTAGTGCAGTGCACAAATACAACTTGATATACCTGATATACCTTAAATATAATTGTTTTTAATCGTTTATGTGCTGTGTGGTACCATTTGCCTGATACTGTCTCCTCAGTGAACAGCAGAGCATTGTGGGAATTAGGAGGACTAGCAATAGGCCAGTATACCTCCTTCCCTAAAAATACATCTCTCTGCTAAGGGCACTGTTGCTTGGTGGTCCTCTTGCCCTTCTAAGGGCTTGTTAAGCCTTCAGCTGATAAAATCCTGCTGAAATGAAGCAAAACTTTGTTATTTTACATTGTGCCGAAACCGGAAGTGAACGGATGCTTACTTCCGGTTTTTTGGCTTAAAACCTGCCCCTCTAGCGAGCGGGGCGAGAATTGGAAAGCTACATTGACCTTAAGGATGAACAACTTCATTTTAATGAACAATCCCCTTCACTTCTAGGTAGTACTTGTATGTCTCCTGATGAGAAGGCAATTGTAACATCTAGTACTAGCATACCCGTTGCCTCTGCCCCCTCTTACAAGGTGGATGACTATCCGCCCTCCCCTCATGATAACGATGACTGGACCTTTTTTACAAAGCCCTTTAAAAAAAGGAGGAGCGGTCGAATCTACAATAGTGCCCCTATTGAAACTCTTAATAGGTTTGAACAATTGGCTGTATCAAATAATGAGGTGCTACATGATTTATCCTGTGCATCGCCCCCTGTTGATAATACTAGCTTAAAAACATTTTTCAATCAGGAGTCAATGCCCATGAATACTTGTCCTAGTAAGTCTCAACTTACCAAATCACTACCTATTAAGTCAATCACTCCAGAGTGTATTAAACAATCAACTGTTTCTGCCCCTTGTACCCCTACTATCTCAAAACAAGTGTTAGTCCTGGGAGATTCAATCATTAAACACATACACAGGGCAGTATGTAAAAGTGATCAGAGCAACCGTACTTGTTCTAGCTTCTGTGGGGCCAGGGTATCTGACATTACCTCCATGATGCCTAAAATTCTACAAAATGCAGGGGAAAACCCACTGGTTATCATACACGCCGGTGTTAATGACATAAACGACACCCCATTTAACCAGTTACAACAGTACTACATGGCGTTATGTAACCTGCTACTGGATAGGGGATGTTGTGTTTGTATATCCGAAATTTTACCCGTCCCGAGAGCAACATCTACCATGATGCAGAAAATCAAAGCCCTAAATGAATGGCTGAGAAAGTGGTGTTTTAAGCAGGATATACCCTGTATTACCCACTGGGAATCATTTTCAGATCGTTCTTCCTTGTTTTGCTGGGACGGTTTGCATCTCAGTCGTTGGGGTAGCACACTTCTGGGGAAAAGTATTACTAAAATCATAAACCATTGTTTAAACTAAAGACAATGGGGGAGAATGGGTCTATTCCCAAGTCTCTGAATACTCATCAAAATATTATTACAACTAAATGTAAATTTCTAGCTTTTAATGAAAGATCTTTAAACCAACTCAGATTAGCAGAACTCTAAGCCAAATGTAAAACTTTAAATATAGGTGTAGTGGGAGTAACTGAAACTTGGTGGGATGCACCCTCAATTTGGTCCAGAGAAATTCCAGGCTATAAGTTATACCATAAAAATAGATTAGATAAGCAAGGTGGTGGAGTTTGTATGTACATACGAAATTACATTCCTTCTTTTGAAGTATGTTCTCCCTTTCCCCTGGAAAGTATATGGGTTAAAATCTTATTGAAGGAGCAGTCCTATATAACTATTGGTGACATCTATCGACCTCCATCTGCTAATTCAGATTACACAACTGATATATTTAAAGAAATTACACATTTTTCAGAATACCAAGATACTATAATATTTGGTGACTTTAATTTCCCTCATATCAATTAGGAATTTACAATTCAAATCAGCATGGGTTTACTCCCAAGTATTCCTGTACCACCAACCTGATATCATTTTACAATAATATAAGTGCTCTACTAGATGTGGGTATCCCTTCTGATGTAATTCTTTTGGACTTTAGTAGAGCTTTCGATAAAGTCTCACATGAAAAACTCATTACTAAAATGCACAACTTAGGTTTGTCACCTGATATTGTCAACTGGACTTTAAACTGGTTGACAAATCATTCTCAGAGAGTCAGAATTAATGATATCTTGTCTGATTCGGGTAGTGTGACAAGTGGTGTGCCACAGGGGTTGGTCTTGGGACCAACACTGTTTAATCTCTTTATTAGTGATTTACAAACAGGGCCAAAAAAATTTCATGGTTAAATTTGCAGACGACACTAAATTACGGGGCAAGGTTAATAATCAAGAAAACATTTCTGCATTAAAGGAGGATTTGGAAAAATGAACACTCTGGGCAAATGATAATCATATGCATTTTAATCAAGACAAATGTTTAGTAGTGCATTTCGGTGCAAACAATCCCAAAACGACATATATAAACGTACTACCACTTCATTCATCAAATTGTGAAAAAGACTTGGGTATATATGTTAATAATAAACTTACATCAAATGATCACTGTGTTAGAACTGCTTGCATTACCAATAGACTTTTGAGGCAAATAACACATACTTTTATTAACCACACTGAACAATGCCTTATTCCATTGTATAGGGCATACATTAGACCGTATCTAGACTATGGCTCCCCTTTTTGGAACCCAAATCAAAAAAAAGATATAGCAATTCTTGAATGGGTTCAAAGGAGAGTGACCAGGGTGATTCCAAGATTAACAAATCTGGATTATCAGAACAGATTAAAAGCTCCTGGTCTCTTCTCTCTTCAAACTAGAAGACTAAGAGGTGATATGCTTATGGTTTTTAATTTAATAAATTCACCAAATTTAATGGAAAAATGTGGTCTAACATTCTCCAAAATGAAACATGTTCCAAGACTGCACAATAAACAGCTTGAGGTAAAAAATTACAAAACCAGCAAAAGGGGAAACTTTTTTCCAATAAGAGCTTCTACTGTATGGAACACTTTGCCACAGGAATTAGTAGAGGCACCTAGTGTCGCCATCTTTAAAAACAAATTAGATGTCTGGTTTAGGGATAATAAATAAATAATGTCCCACATAGTGTGGGGTACAGTCTCAATGGGCTTTGGCCTTCTTCTGTTCTTTCATACCAAGTAGTAACAAACACAATCCAACCCAGAAACAGCAGCAAACCCCTACACCCACAAACACAGCCCTTCCCAGAAACACTTAGCAGCAAGCTCCCACACACAGAATCACAATCCTAACCAGAAACAGTTAGCAGCAAGTCCACACACCAAAAAAAACACTATTTTACCCTGAAACTGTTAGCAGCATGCTCCCAATCCCCAACCACAGTATATCTCAGACACAATACAGTTGTACCTGTGATTCAACGGGTATGGTTCCTGGCTGTTGACTGTTTCCTGGGCTGCCTCCAGGCAGACTCCAGTCAACATCCTTTGTGCTCATCCTTAGCACAAGGACCGCAAGTGGGAGGACCGCTTGGCAAGAAAGACGTAAACAGTGGGTGGCGGGCTGCTGAAGCTCCACTTCCAACTTGTCCTCCATCTACCTGTCTGGCAGTTTTCACTTTCAGCCTCTACGGCTGCTCCAGTCGCTATGGGGAGAGAGAACCCTGCTCTTTGGTAAGCTCTCTCCCCTGCTGTCACTGCTTCCTTTGGTGTGTTCTCTGCTGGATGGGGTTCAAAAATGCCTGGGATGGGGGTGCTACTGAGCAGCCAAGGTGGGAAGTTGCAACTCTCCGGAGCTCCACATCATAACACAAAATAAACTCATTTTTCCTGCTGCAAAGTCTAAAATTCTGTGACTGGTCATTGCCTAATACTCACCGCAATGGATGAGTGCCTTTCTCAAGGGAAAGTGTCGTGGCAAGGAGGCAAACATTCAAAGTAAACAGCTGGGCAAGACCAAGCGACTACTAGGGGGACTAGGCCCTATCTCGTTCTCCGCTTCGGAGCTCTCACTGATCAGCAAATCCATCTCGGAACAAGTGTTAGCAGATTTAACCCCGCGATGGGAGAAAGTGGAACAAACTATTGCCTGGATAACTACAGAGATAAAACAACAAGCAGGTCAGATACAAGAACAACGTATCCCTGACCTAGGAGGATACCACAAGAGAGGTCCCAGATAAAATTGCTGAGAAGGAGATCGAGGAATTACGAGATGCATTAGACTATCAAGAAAATTACAGCAAATACAATAATTTGCGCGTATGAGGCTTACCGGAGGGTGCAGAGAAAGGAAATCTCCTAGACTTTTGTGCCATAACACTGCCTGAGTTGCTGAATTTAAATCTGAAAGCTGGTAGACTGAAGATTGAGCGGGCACATCAAGCGCTCACCCCATTACCGCCTGCAGACCAACCACCATGGCAGGTCATATTTCGCCTGTACCACTACCCTGATAGGCAGGCTCTTCTAGCTGCATATTGAAATCTGAAGGAACTCAACTTTGAGGGTAATAAGCTCATGATGCACCAAGATCTGTCCCTCCGAATTCAACACAAACGTCAGCAATTTAATACCCTGATGGATCACCTAAGGGAGCGAGGTCTGGAATTTATTATGGTATAACCTTCAGTGGTCAAGGTACGCTGGGAAGGTGCCACATTTTCATTTTGGGAACAAAGCAAGTTGCAAAATTACATCGCAGAGTGGGACAAGAAAAATAACAAAAATGGCTGAACAGCCCAGTGAGTATTTTGGGCGCACTTTGTATTCCTAACACTTCCTCACTACCTCGTGGCCAGAGACTATCCGTAACGAACTGGGGGGGAGGGCAAAATGGATTTACAAGGGGTATTGTTTGCTTTGGAGAGAACTCCATCTGATTAAAAACACCCACTGTCCATCAAGGAAGGTAATTTTCTGACGTACTGTGCATTTTCGTTTAAAATGTGGACTATGGGAAGTAGTGGTGCCACGATGTACATCCATATGGCGCACTTTTAAGAACTTTCATGAACAGAGTGCAAAGATCTCTAACCACTTGGAGAGACATTGCAGCAGCCTAAAGAACTGAATTGGGGGGGGGATACTGGAATGGGCATGGGAATGTGACGTCTACGAGGTGGGGGGGGGGACCTACACCTAGGTATACAAATGGAAGCTGCCATAAGGGAAGATTAAACATGGTGGCAAACAGCCTGGGTTTCCTACAGGGCAATAGGCCCGATAGAAGTTGCTATGTTAAAGACAGCATTTGGGAAATTAGTTTAAAATTTAAAAAGGCTTAATGTTGTGTTAAAGTTGATGCGGATGGAGGGGGGCGTGGGGTTCGATTATACAGCTAATGAGACAGAGAGCGAAGGAGGTTAGAAGCTTAACACAAACATGTAAAAGGAAGCACAGAGAAGGAGTCTGGGATAATGTGCGCAGTACCACCTAGCGCTCAGAGTTCGGGCATACGCAATGCGCTAAAGTGCTACTACGCCCATGACAACTCGAAACTACAACTTTCATAATGATTTTAAATACATTAGACTGCTCCGTTTTCACCGGGAATTGGTTGTAGAGGTTCAGGTAACATACCTCTAAATGCCTCAATGTTTCTTTTTCTCCCGTATAGATACGCCTCGCTCGTCATTTTTACGAGTCTTCCGGCACAGGACAGGATGCCAGGGGCACACTCCATCTTCCGTTGCGGCGGCAGTTTTGATATGGCGCATCCAGGAGCAACATTAAAACGCTAAATAACTCGAGAAAGGTTAGCTGCATTTTTTTAAACCATAAAGGTTGTTTTAATTGGGCATTTTTGCAGCCCTGGTGATTGCCCCCACTGTTTTTGACTGTTTTCCTTTAAGATTTGGGGGAAATTTGGTCTGGGGGAGAAGTATATCCAATTAATAGAAGCCTTTTACAGAGCCCCAACGACGAGGATCTTAATCAATGGAGTGCCTTCAGAGGAGGTCCGGCTTGGGAGGGGCACATGACAGAGCTGTCCCCTCTCCCCCCTTCTGTTTGCAATCACCAAAGAACTTCTAGCGATTAAAATTAGGGAGGATCCACAAATCCAAGGCATCCTGGACAAGCAAGGCCGAAAGCACACCATCACCCTGTATGTGGATGATGATATCTTCTTCTTTCTTACGGAACTGGCCAATCCATCCCTGCACTGCTGCACCTAGTGGGCTCTTTTGCAACCTTCTCCGGCTATAAGCTAAACATTAATAAATCAGAAATCATGTACTTCGGTAAAGGGGAGGAGGTGGGTATGCAAAACACATGGGGACTTAGGAAAGTCCAAAAAGCAATAACATATCTGGGAGTGAAAGTGGGCCAGGTTATAAAAGAAATGTACAATCTAAACTATACACCCCTATTGGACGTTAATCCTGAAGGACTTGCAAAGGTGGAAGGCCCTCCCCGTATCCTGGATGGGTAGAATAAATGTTTTGAAGATGAATGTACTCCCCAGAGTACTATATGTTTTGCAGATGATGCCAATGGACCCATGGAACATTGATATTAAAAAAATTAGAAAAGGGATTTGGGCAATTTATTTTGCAGGGAAAAAAAACAAGAATTAGCCCGAGAAAGCTAAAACCCACTAATGAACAGGGAGGGCTGAATTTCCCTGATAATAAAGGGTATTACTTAGCAACCCAATATAGATATATACACAATTGGGTCAATAAGGGGGAAGCTGCCCAATGGTTAGACCTGGAGGAAGAAGGATGCAGAGGCCGCCTTTCAGCATACTTAGGAAAAGCAGGTCTACAGGCCTATAAACGTCTGTGGCACCAAATCCCATGGTTATTAGTAGTTTAGAGGCCTGTAAAACCATCAAGGAAAGAAGGGGAGGAGAAGGGGACAACACCAGCCTGGTTCTGGTGGCAGGCTACCCAGAGTTTTTACTGGGACTTGAAGATAAGGGCTTTATAGCATGGCAGGAGATAGGTGTAAGATGTGTAGGAGACTTAATTAATATAGGGATGGAATGTATACATTTCCAGATATCCAAAGGGGACTGGGCCTTCCGGCAACACATCAATATAGGTATCTCCAAGTCCGAAACTATTGGAAGAGCTTGAACGGGGGAATAGTCCCTTTAGTATAGCTCAGTGGAAAAGAAGATACTGGGGCAATAAATAATGAGAAAGGATCATAATTGAGATCATCGCCGTTGGGGTTCTGTAAAGCTTCTATTAATGGATATACTTCTCCCCAGACCAATTTCCCCAAATCTTAAACATCCAACAGGAAGGGCAGCAAGGTTGGATAGGGGCCTATTTCAGGGTGAAACCCAGACAGTCAAAAGGTGGTAGGAACAGGATCTTGGAATCGCAATCACAGACTCTAATTGGGAATTACTACTGAGATCCCACATGGGATTATTGCTTTGTAATAAATTTAAAGAAATGCAATTTAAGTTTCTCCACAGGTTGTACTACCCATCCAGTATGGTGAATACATTTCACCCTGGAATCTCCCCCACATGTACGAAATGTGGTAGAGCCAGGAGTACACTGATGCATTACTACTGGCACTGCCCGGGGATACAGAGATACTGGAAGGGGGTCGCAGCTGAGATAACCAAGATGGAGGGCCAACGCGTGGAATTTTCCCCGTGCTCTCTGGGGTGATCTCCCGGGGGGGTGGGGGAGAGACTGGGACGGCATCCTAGAAGAATTAGGGTCTTGTTGGTTGTAGCTCGACAGGGTATACAGAATTTATGGATATCCACTAACGTCCCCACAGTGGAGCAATGGAAGAACCTAGCCTTACGAGCATTGGCGGTGGACAGATTAACATATGTCCTCAAGGGGAAAGAAGAAAGATTTCTGAATGTATGGGAATCCTTCTTAGGGACACTATCGGTGGGAGAGGCAGCAATTTTAAGAGAAAGATGGATAGCTTAGAGTTACTTTTAGAGAGCCTTAGGAGCCTGGAACAGGCAGTATAGGGATGCCATAACCATGACTTTCTCTTTGCTCTATCTGGCTTCCTCTGCTTAGTTCGCAATAGTCTAAGAGATCAGCTGTTTTTATTCAATGAACACTCAGAACAAGGCATATTTTGTTTTTATGTCTTAATACACCGATCTGGTTATTAACTTTCTTAAAGAGGTACTGTCTCACATACTTAACTATGGTTTTAAGGTACCTCTTTTACAATTGTACAGTTTTACAATTCTCTTTAAGCAGTACCACAGAGGAGCCTACCAACATGTAATGTACTCTAAATTGTAATAATCAGAGGTGAAACAGCCCTGTACACAATATGTAAGACATCATAGTTTTCCCATGACCTGTATGTACTGTACTTGGAAAATCCAATAAAAATATGATACAAAAAAAAATGCCTGAGACAAGCACAAGGGAATTGTAGGGGTAAGGAAGGGAGGGGTAGAAATGGTGCCGTAGATTAAGTGAGGTCTGCAGCAAAAAAATGAAGGTCAATAAAGTTAAAAAAAAGAATAATTCAAAAAATGGGCAGACTAGGTGGGCCCGGCAGCCCTCATCTGCTGTCACATTCTATCAGTTATGTTTCTATGTGACCCTCGCCTCATGAACAAAGTAGGTGAAAATGTTCAAATCCCACCCAAAACGTGATTTTACGGAGTGACAAAATCACCTTTTGGGCTAGATTCGAAGGATTTCACAGCCCGTGTTTATGAGGCGGGGTCCCAAAAAAGGCCATGTTGAAAATTTGAGGGACAAATATTAAAAAAATGACCAAGTTTTGAACATAAGTTCAAAATGCACTGAAATACATTGAATCGCATACCTGGCTTCCTCAGTTCATGGTCCGGCATTGAAGAGTGAAGACGTGTCTCTGGTCCACAGAGGATTACAGCATTTGACCCCCAGTAGGAAAGTAAGGGGTGGGGGGGGGTCTGGGATGTGGGTGCCGAGTTGGGGAAGTCAGGAGGGGGGAGTGTAACAGTGGTGGAAGGGCAGCACCAGACATCAATGGACTGTTTGAAAAAATTACTTACCATAGTAATAATCTTTCTTCCCAGTGATGCTCAGACATTCATAACTTTGTGCAGTCATCCTGGTGGGTTGGACTGCCCGGAGAGATGGAACACATGCAAATGATGGAATTCTTTGCACGTGAGCATCTTTCAAATACTGCCTCTACCAACTGTAGTGTTCTAAGCCCTTCAGATTTGTAAGAAACCTGGAAGTCAGGCAACATGGAAACATTTTACCATAAATTATTAACTAATTAATAAAACATTTTTAATAAAACATTTTTAGGATTAGCCTAATAAACAACTTACTTGAAAAAAACTCCAAGGGAGGAGCTATATCTAAATATAATAATGGTATTCACCATAAATTGAGAAAAACTATTTTGAGAGACAGAAAAACTCTGTCTAGCATAGAGAAATGTACCCAGAAGGATATGGCTATGTGGCACTAGCATGCGGAATGCAGAGGCTTAAGTTCTGGAAGGGGAGGATGGGAGGGAGTTATGAATGTCTGAGCATCACTGGGAAGAAAGAAGATTACTATGGTAAGTAATTTTTTCTTCAACCCCAGTCATGCTCAGACCATTCATAACTTTGTGCAGACTACAAGCAGTACCCAGGTGGTGGGCACAGAACTTATTTTGGAAAGAGACTTTGCAGGACTGCTGTGCCAAACTTGGCGTCACTTCTGGACAAAATATCCAAATTATAATGCTTTGTAAAGGTGTGTACTGATTTCCAAGTAGCTGCCTTACAAATGTCCAACAATGGCACCTCCCTAGCAGCTGCAATAGTGGCAGCTGTTCCTCTTGTTGAATGAGCCCTCAGCCCAGCTGGGGACTCTTTACCTGCTTTATTATAGCAGAATTGAATGTACTGGACAATCCACCGAGAAATGGATCTTTTTGAGGCTGGTTTGCCTATTCCAACATCCCCATATGTAAGGAAAAGTTGTTTTTTGTCTTGCCTATGGCCTTTAGTAGCTGTCATGTAGTAGCTGAGAGCTCTTTTCACATCCAGACTGTGAAGCCTTCTTTCACCAGAGCTTGCATGGTCTGTGAAGAAGACAGGCAGAGTGATTGATTGGTTCAGATGGAAATCTGAAACCACCTTGGGAAAGAATTGTCTGTTTGTTCTGAGGACTACTTTATCCCTGTGGAAGGAAATATAGTCCTGGCTGACACAGAGAGCCTGGAGCGCACTGATTCTTCTTGGAAGTAATTGCTACCAGGAAAACTGTTTTCCAGGTAACATACTTTAAATCGGCTGTAGCCATGGGCTCAAAGGGAGCCCGCATCAACCTTGCTATACATACATTAAGATCCCAAGCGGGCACTGGTGCCCTGTGAGGGGGGTGCAAATGCATTAGGCCTTTGAAAAATCTTTTGAAAATGGGATTTGATGCTACAGATACCTTTGTCCTAGCAGACAGGTATGCAGATACTGCTGCAAGGTGGACCCTCAAGGAACTGGGTTGCAGACCTTGTGAATGCAAGTGAGTTAGATAATCCAACACCACTGAGACCCCTGCATCATTTGGGGTGAAGTTTCTAGTAAAGCACCAGAAAGAGAATCTTTTCCACTTAGCAGAATAAGTTTTCTTAGTTGAAGGCTTGCTGTAACCTTTCAAAATGTTTAATACAGCGTCAGAAAGGTTCAAGCCTGCATACTCTTAACTCCTCAAGAGCCATGCTTTGAGGTGAAGAGACTTGAGATTTGGGAATAGCAATGTTCCCTGATTGGAGGTTAGAAGATTGTGCCTGAGAGGCAAGCTTATTGGCCTGCTCACTGCCATGGAAAGCAAAAGAGAGTACCATGGCTGCCTGGGCCAATCTGGAGCTATCAATATCAGAGAAGCTGAGAGGGATCTGAGTTTCAGCAGTATCCTGAAAACCAGAGGGAAGGAGGAATGCATAGAAACTTGCCCGACCAATCCAGCACAAGGCATCCAGAGGATTGTGCCCTGGGCTGGTGGCCTACCAACAGTACTGAGGCAACTGGTGGTTCTGGTGGGATGCGAACAAGTCTATCTCTGGAACGCCCCACCTGTTGAAAATTACCTGTACCACCTGCTTGTTCAATGCCCATTCGTGATGGGACTGATTGATTCGACTCAGTGTGTTTGCCAAGATATTGTCCTTTCCTGGCAGATGGATGGCTTGCAAAGACACCTTTAAAGAATATGCCAGAGCCCAAATTCTCATGGCTTCTATGCATAGGGGACCTGATCTGGTGACCCCCTGCTTGTTTATGTAATACATAGTGGTGGTATTGTCTGTTCTGACCTGTACCACCTTGCCCATTACCAGTGTAGAGAAAACCTTTAGTGCCAGCCGCACTGCTCTGAGTTCCAGCAGATTTATATGCTGGAGGGACTCTGCTTCTGACCAGGTACCCTGAGTTGTGTGCTCCCTAGCTGGGCACCCCAGCCCAGCAGGGATGCATCTGTTGTGAGGATTAGTGAAGGATCCTCCTTCTGGAAGGGGACTCCTTGTCTTAGGTTGGATTCCTTTTTCCACCACAAGAGGGCATGTAACAGGGGCCTTGTCACTGGAATGAGCTTTGAGAAGGGGTCTTTTTTCTGGCTCCAATGAGTCCTGAGGTGAAACTGGATGTGTCTCATGTGAAACCTGGAACCCTACACTGTACCTGTGGATGCAGCCATATGACCCAAGAGCTGCAGAAATTGCCTGGCTGTTTTTCGACCGTGCAATTTGAAGGAGTTTGCTATGGCCTGAAGACTTTGCACCCGGTCTAGTGGTAAAAAGGCCCTGGCCTGCAGGATGCTGATCTCTGCCCCTATGAACTGTAAAGTCTGTGTAGGGGCGAAGACAGATTTTTTCTTGTTTACTATGAAACCCAGAGGTTCCAGAAGATCCTGTGTAAGCCTTAGAGAGGTTGTGACCTGCTCTGGTGATTTGCCTATCAGCCAGTCGTCCAAGTATGGAAAGACAGTCACTCCCTGTCTTTGAAGAAAGGCCACAACAACTGCTAGGCATTTTGTAAACACCCTTGGTGCCAAGGAAAGGCCGAAGGGTAGGGTTGCAAACTGATAATGACCTGATGGGAGTCTGAATCTGAGATATTCTCTGTAAGATTCCTTTATGGAGATGTGGAAATAAGCGTCCTGTAAATCCAGAGATGCCAGCCAGTCCCCTCTCTGGATTATTGGTAGAATCCGAGCCAAAGTGACCATTTTGAACTTTGGCTTTTTCAGGTGCTTGTTTAAAGCTCTGACATCCAAAATTGGCCGCCACTCCCCATTTTTCTTTATTGTTAGGAAGTATCTGGAGTAAAAACCTCTTCCTCTCAGGGTTGCAGGGACTAATTCCACTGCTTTGAGCTGAAGCAGCTTCTGGACCTCTGCCTCTAGCAATGAGATCTGTGCTAGAGGTGGGGAGGTAGAAACCCTTTGGTTTTTAGAGGAAGAAATTTGAACTGCAGAGACAGACCTTTGCCCACTACCCCCAACACCCACTTGTCTGTGATGATGGTTGACCAGAGGGGGAGGAAATGGTACAGTCTGCCTCCAACAGGTAGGGAGGAGGCGGCTTGCATCTCAGGGGTTCTGCTTATGCTGGGGCTGAGGTTGTGGCTGAGTCCCTCGCCTAGAGCCCCTTCTACCCCTGCCCCTTGAGTAGCCCTGAGGGGGGGTACTGCTGGTATTGGGGCATGGCTACTGGCTGGAAGAAAGGTCGTGATAAAGGGACGACCCTAGCCCCTTCCATAGGGCCTAGTGGATGAGGAAGCTCTGTCTCTAGCAGAGTTACTTCTATAAGTAGCCTTATATTCATCCACTTTTTCATATAGGCCACTGTGGACTCCCAAACAGCAGATTTCATTCTAGTGGAAATCCAGGGCCTTTGACTGGGTATCCTGAGTGAGGTTTGTGGCCCTAAGCCAAGAAAACCTCCTCTGAGCCACTGTATTAGCCACCCATCTGGCTGCAGTGTCATTCAAATCAGCAGCCATTTGGAACTGGTACTTGGCCGCCTCTAGCCTAAACCTGGCAGTTTCTGCCAGGTCATCTGACAAGGGGGGGGTGGCCTTCATGGACATTGCCAGTACCGACTGCCACAGGGATTTCTGATACTGGGCAGCATAAGATTGAAACGTGGCCTGTCTCATGGCCAATGAAGCTGACAGATAGCCCTTTTTGGCCATACTGTCCAGTTTTCTGGAGTCCTTGTCCAGAGGATGTGAGGACAGAGGGACCTTAGCCTTATCACAGGCAGCTTGCTGTATAACCCCTTGATGATCAGGGTGGGAGAAAAGGAATTCAGCTCCCTCCCTGTTCAGCTGATATTTTTTATCTATGCTCTTGTCAATAGGAGGAATAGAGTTTGGGGTCTGGAGGAGCTTCATAGCAACCTTCTTAAAGAATTTATATACTGGAAAGAGGAGGGCTTTTGTGGGTGTTAAACCCATCATACTGAGGTACTCAATCTCCTCTTCATCTTCCACTTGCTCTGTTGTGTTGATGTCCAGAGCATCTGCCATTCTTCTTACAAAAGTATCTTACAAAAGTATACAAGTATCTTACAGGGAGGAACAGGGTGCGAGATGCACTATTTTTAAGCGAAAAAGATGTTCCAGGACTAGAGGGCATGGGATGAAGTTGGAGGGAGGACGATTCAGAGGAAACGTGAGGAAGAATTTCTTCACAGAACGGGTGGTGGACAAGTGGAACACCTGCCAGAGGAAGTGGTGGGGCTGAAACAATCACGGATTTAAGAATGCATGGGATAGAACATAAAAATTCTGGAGGTAAGGGTAAGGGGCAACAGACTTCCTGGAAAACATAAACTGAACTTACAAACTTAAATGGGCAGACTGGGTGGGCCATAGGCCCTTATCTGCCGACACTGTCTATGTATCTATGTATAAAGAAAAATGGGAGGAAAAATCCTCAGACACTCTGGGAGAGAGCCAAATTCCTGCTCAGGGAAACCTCTGGGAATAGGTTCGTCCTCCTCATAAATATCATCATCCCCTTGAAATATTGTTGCTCCGGGCAGGAGGCAACACAGAAGCAACAACCTGGGGACCCTGGGGAGGGGCAGGAGGCTGAGGATGATGTTTGCAGAAACCTGCATAATTTTGAATGCCTGGGCTATGCGCAGGCAGAAGGCATGACAGGCTACTCGCAGAAGTCCCTGGTTTAGCAGAGAGGTTCTGCATGTTTGAGCTTCTTTAATTTCTTTGAGGGAACCAGAGAGTCAGCGATTCTTTCCCTCTTTTGCTTCACTTTCACCCGTATCAGGGGCAGGGTAGAAGCACTTGTCAGATCAATACAATAGACTGGGGTGTCAGCTGGTCAGAGCCTGAGGGACCCCTTGGAAGATTTTGTGAAGCCTTTCAAGGCGTTTTTCAACAGTTTTTTCTGGGAATGTTTTGCATATTTCACATTCCTGGTCCAAATGTTCAAAACCCAGGCAAGCTACACATAAGGTGTGCTTGTCTGCCTTGGCAAACACATCTCCACACTTCAAACAGTTTTTAAAACCAGGTTCACCGGTTCTCTTTTTAGGTTTCTCAGTCATGGTGAAAAATAAAATGAAAAACCTCAACTGCTAATACCAAAAGCTAATGCGGTTATTTAAACAGCTTAAAAGGCTTTTACTTTTTTTTTTTTTTGGTTGGTTCCAGAACCGCTAGGGAACCGATGGAACCGAGACAGGAGATGAATATATGAACCGGTTCAGCGGTTCTGTAACCGGTGATAAGCGGTTACAAATAAAAACTTTAAGGACCAAATTTAAATGAAAATGAATAGGTTCTTTAGTTAGAGAACAGAAACAAAGTTACAATTAGCTCAGATCCCTCACAGTTATACCGAACCGCGAGGAACCGAGAAAACAACAATTTAAACAATAATAACTAACAAATTAGTAGAGGCAGTAAAAGAAACTAAAAATACTTATGGTTTTTAAACTTTTTTCTTTCTTCTTCACGCGAAAGAGGGCGACAGAGACTCCGAGCGACCAGACTTTCAGGCGGAGAGAAAAATCTGAAGGGTTTAGAACACTACAGTTGGTAGAGGCAGTATTTGAAAGATGCTTACGTGCAAAGAATTCCATCATTTGCATGTGTTCCATCTCTCCGGGCAGTCCAACCCATCAGGATGACTGCACAAAGTTATGAATGGTCTGAGCATTACTGGGGTTAGAATTATTTACATGTATAAGATAGTGGGGGACTGTAGGTGAACTTCCTGTGTCCTGGACAAATTTCCCCCATTCACTAAAAATACTGCCAACAGATTAATCTGGTTCAGTTTCAGTTGGCTACCATCTGTATCTCCCCCTTGCCCCAGGCTGAGGCTGAAAATAGGCAGAATTGTCTCGCCCTCCGTTCCCAGTCAACAAAAACTAAATAAATAAGCATAATAAAAATAAAAATAAACTATGAGGGCTGGCTTTCTTTATTTCAGGTACTGACACTGGGAACTCGGCACCCCATGTTGGTTTAACCTCTATAGGCATGGGAAGCAACAGGGAGGTAGGAGGGATACTTGGCAATGGGTGGGATTACAAGAATTAAAAAAAAAAAAAAAAAAGACTATGAGGGACAGTTTTCTTTATTTCAGGTACCGACACTGGGGACTGGGCATCCCAGTGTCGGTGTTAAGTTTGGCAGCACCAGAGGTGAGCTCCCCGGTGATGCACACTGAAAACAGGCAGGGTTGGGTGGAGGGATCTAGCCAGCACTGGGGACTGGGCACCCCATGTCAGAAAATTAAGAAGGAAGGAGGAAGCAATGGGATGTAGGAGGTATACTTGGCAGAGCGTGTGAGGGACTGTTTTTACGTGGGGGGGGGGTCATAGCAAGCTGATCATGATGCCGATCAGCTCTGCTTGCTGGCAGCTTTATGCAGATCAAAGGAAAAAGCAGCCCTATGATTCAGGCAGCTCTTTTCTTTGAACTTCACACAGTTTCCACCCAGCCATAACAGTGTCATGATCTGCCTGGCTAATGATTGGTCCGACATGGTTGACACCCTCGCTGACTTCCCTGCATTGGACTGACAGTGACACAACTCTCAAAATCCACCATCACACTAACTTGTTTGCTTTGCGCAAGCATAAGGGCAAACATAAAAAGGCAACAAGAATACAGGGAAGTGATAATGGTTAACCATCTGGGAAGGGGGAGGTTGTTACAATCAGTATTTCCTTTAAAGCATTTACGAACAGAGCCTCCATGCTTTAATTTTGACTCCCCATACTCAAACCCATCAAAACTTGAACTTCCCACCCACCATATTTTCTTTTTATTGTATTTCCTATTCATACTCCTTCTTGCCTGCCACCATCTGTCAGTCACCCCAGCTCTATAACCCCCCTTTTCCAGAACTTACTTCTGCTTCACAAAGCTCCCATAGCTTACTCCCCATGACTTGGCCATCACGGTACCCCAAGCACTACCCGAGACCAATCCAGTGAAGGAGGATGCCTTCAGTTGGCGTTATAGGGAATGAATGGCTCCATTCTGTACTGGCCAGTAGTTTCTCATTTTCTTCTTCCCCTAGGATGGTGGAAAAACATACTCCCACAAGCACAAGCAATGGGCATGTACAGGAGGGCACACTCCCTCGTCCCACCCACTGCTGAGCTCAGCTTGCCGCTCCCACCCACTGCAGAGTCCAGCTTGCCGCTCCCACCCACTGCAGAGTCCAGCTTGCCGCTCCACCTGTGAGACCACAGGTGACACTTGCACACCGGGCATCAGCCACCAGCGAGTGTCCTTTGGGATACTCGAGTCTCCTTCCCCTGTTGGTCCTCTGGCAGCATGGGTCCATTCCCAAAACCTGTTCATCAGCATCACAAGCAGCAATACTGCCACTGGACCAATAGGCCAGCTAGGCTGCCATCATGTTAAAAGCAGAACCCTGGTTCCCAATGCTCCTACAGATATGGAACTAGAGTTCAAAGAGCTATGAAAAGGTATCAACGGGGGTCAGTAGCACATCTGTCTCAGGGCCAGAAGAAAACGGGTTCTAGTTCTGCATCAGGACTGGCCTCGTAACATAAATGCTGGCACCTGAGCCTGGCACCAGAGTGCAGTACTGGTGAGATGCTGTACTATAGGGGTGTGCCGTTCTTCAGAGAAGACATTAAACCGAGAACCTGTCTGCCTTTTCTAGTGGTTGTTCAGTTGGATGTTAAAGATCACATAGTACTTCTTAAAAAGTGTAAGGGAATTTTATTAACAGGTATTTCAAAATACAACACATTACAATTCAAAATTAACAAAAACTCAAAATAAACAACTCAAAACATTCAAAAATTCCAATAACGGAAGAAAATTAAGGGAAAGAAAAAAGGAAGCGAAAGGTAATAAAGTAAAATTACAATGCACACTACTGTGTTTGTAATTTAGACACAGAATTACTTATTTGTAGATTTTAGTCACATACTACTAATATACTGTGGGTGGGATATTCAAAGGGGTTGTGCATGGCGCAACTCACAACCCACTGATGCGCCCCGGTGCGATATTCAAAAGGGGATTATGCGCTGCACAAATTCCGATGCACATCAGTAATGTATGCGGCGCAAGTAAGTGGGGCATGCCCATGCATATTCTGCACATCCAGATATTCAGCCCGGGATGTGCTGAGCAGATGCAGGCGCAACCCCTACTTGCGCCGCACACAATTGAGCCAATAAAAAAAGGAGCAACAGCTGGCCACCCACAGGTGAGCCGCCGTACTGCAAGGCGCAACACGGCAGCCACCAGCTGTGGGTGGCCTCCTGAGCTCCAGAGCCAGGGTCCGTCAGCGTCACGCCCCCCCCCACACCCAATTGCGGGCTGTTTTAAATAATAGAATCCCTGGTGGTCCAGTGGACCTATCTCCCTGCCTGATCACGGGCTGTATTAGTTAAGAAACTCCCTGGTGGTCCAGTGGACCTATCCCCTTGCCCGATCGCGGGCTGTAACACTAAATAAAATCCCTGGTGGTCCAGCGGTACCGTACCCCCACAACCCGCTCTCCATTCCCACCACCCCGCTCCCCCCTAGTCAGCGGCGGGCAGCAGCTCCCCACCAGCAAGCCACCCGTCGACTGACGGCGTACAGCTCACAGCTGTCCCATTGGTTCAGCGTACAATGGCTGCACCATACTGTACCACACAGTCCCAATATGTTTCTTAACTAATACAGCCCGTGATCGGGCAGGGAGATAGGTCCACTGGACCACCAGGGAGTTTTTTAATATTACGGCCCGCGATCGGGCATTGGAGCGCATTGTCAGTGAGGGGCAGAGGGCGTCGGTCTCCAATGGGCTGAAGCCTGGCAGGGCGCCAGGTGCAAGTCGCGGGGGATCGGTGCACCTGCATGCAAATGGGACCATAATGACATGCAAATGGCCCCTTTTGCGCCTTGCATGCATTATGGCCCCATTTGCATATCCACCGCTGAATAACACAGTTGCTGCACCTAGCGCAATGGCACTTGCGCTGGCGCATCCCCCTGCTCCTCTCTGGCCACTTGCGCTGGCGCAGTGACACTGCACCATGCGGGTGGCCACAGTGCCATATTCAACAGTGCTGTGTCACTTTTTTTTATTTTAGTCTTTTGTTAATGGTCTGGTGGAGAAACTGATGGGGTTAGGAGTAGGCCCTTTGATGGTCAGATGGATTGAAAACTGGATAGCTGGACGCACTCAGAGAGTAGTGGTCTGTGGGGAGCTCTCGAACCCTACAGAGGTTGGTAGTGGGGTACCACAGGGCTCGGTCCTGGGTCCAATCCTGTTTAATGCATACATATCGGACATCAGGGATGGTATAGGGTGTGAAATGAGTCTCTTCGCGGATGACTCCAAGATGGGAGCAGTAGTTGAGGAGAAGAGGGAGGTTGGCCTGCAAGGGACCTGGACACCCTGAAAGCTGGGCTCACACATGGAAATTAAATTTCAATATCGCCAAGTGCAAGGTGTTGCATCTTGGTGGGAAACCTAAACACAGGTACACCCTGGGAGGGAGGTGCTGGAAGCCTCAACAGGGAAAAAGACCTAGGGGTCATGGTGGATACATGTATGAATAACTCTGAGCAGTGCAGGAGAGCAGCTAGCAAGGCAAACAGGATGTTGGGATGCATCGTAAGGGGATCACCTCTAGGAGCAAGGAAGTGATTCTGCGCTGTACAATGGACTGGTTAGACCACACCTTGAGTACTGTGTACAGTACTGGAGACCACACTTGAAGAGGGACATACAGCTCCTGGAGAGGGTACAGAGGGCAACAAAGATGATCACGAGGGCTAGGGATTTGACTTACGAGGACAGACTTGAGGAGCTCTGCCTGTTTTCATTGGAGGAGAGGAGAGACAGGGGGACATGATTGAGGTCTTCAAGTACCTCAAGGAATAAATAGGGTAAACATGGATGGGATCTTTAGACTAAAGCAGGAGGTATCACCAGAGGACATGGTTTGAAGTTGGAAGGGTGAGGGGGGAAAAGAGGAGGAGGTTTTTCACTGAGAGGGTGGTGGACCCTTGGAATGCACTGCCTGGTGAGCTGGTTCAGAGATCCACAGTGGAGGGCTTAAGAGAAGGGTGGGACAGACACAGAAAGTGGATGTATCAGATGATGGCCTGTCCCAGGGGGTGGGGATGGATGATAGGGGTTTCTGGAGCACAAGGGATGGGAGGGTCTCGGCACCCAACTAAGGATCTAGGTTCGAGCAGACTCGATAGACCATAAGGCCTAATCTGCTGGCAAATAGTATGTTAGTATGTTAACCGGGTAAGGCCCACTAGGCACAATTGCCTGTTTTCAGGGGTGACCTGAGAGTACTGGGCGGTTAAATGACTTGCTCAGAGTCGCACAGTATGCAAGTGGAGGTTGTGGGGATCAAACTGAGGTCTGGTCTGCTTGATGTATCAAGCTCGTTCACGTCTCGTTCCTCTAACCTCTAGGCTATACTGCCAGTCATGGTGCAGCACTACTGAATATCACCATGTCACCGCCCCTGGCACATCCCAGTTGCGCTGCGCCCAGACTTGCGCCACAGCCTGACGCAGTCTGAATATCCCACCCTGTATATACAGTCAAAAGAAAGGGCACTTTTATATATGTGAAGAGCAATAATACCACTTAAACTGTGCTCATCCCAAGCAGTGTTTCCATCCAGAGAGAAGGGGCCAGATTCTCAAAAGGGCCAAGAATGCTGCAAGCTTTGGGTGCGCAGAACAATATGGCACATGCGGCTTGTGGCATTCTCCGGCCGGTGATCAGGATTCTTGATCTTGTGCACCAACTGCCACAAGTTAAACTAGTTTTTTCTGGTCTAGTTTGTGGCAGTCTTGGGTATCTTTTTTACGGGGCTTGTGCCAAATATTTGGTGCGGGGTGCGTAAAATCAGGAAAATTTGTCGTAAATGCACCCAACCTTCTTGAATCTGGTGCAGCGTGCAGCAAAGTTTTCAGTGTAGCTGTGCCAACCACCGGGTTTGACGCAGGGCTTGATGCAATACCTGCACGCTTTGTGAATCCGGCCCAATGGTTCCAGAGTTCCTAAAATGCTTCCATTTTAATTTCTTGTACAGTATTCCTCTCTCTAAATTTTCAATAGTGTTCCCGAAATCATACATATGAATTCAGGTGGTGAGTTTGTCTTTTGTTGTATGGTGAGGGCACATCTACTGTGCCATTTAATAAGTGCAAAGCATACCGAGTATACTATTGTGATAATGGTTCCAACCACTGAAAAATACGCCTACTACTTCATTATAGGTAATTGATTCCGAAATAGTTTTCACGCGTTTGTGCTAGTTGATGCCAAAAATTAATTGCAAATGGGCACTCAAACAAATGACTGAGTTTCTGACACGAACACAGCTGTGTCTTGGACAATGCCTTTCTTGCAAGGATTTATGTTTTAGGGTGTTATGAACTCTGCGGTGACCATAGCAACATAACCAATGCAAGTCAGACATGTGACACCGATTCCCTTATCGTTCAATACTACTAAAGAGTTGCCTTCCTTGACACTGGGGCAAAGAGGGAAAGTTAGCTGAATTGAAAATGTTGTCTAAGACAGAATTGTACAGTTTTTGTTCTGGTGAGGGTGGAAATGGTAGTTGAAGAAATCTTTCGCTGTCTAGCTTTACTCAAGATTTATTTCCCATGTGCCAGGGTTACAAATTTCCGCAATACACTGGGTGTTTTAATAGACCCATGGGTCCAACTGGCTCTGTATGGTTCTATTAATTTTCTCACCATTAGGACCCATTCTTTTTTTTCTGTAAAATAGGGCCTATGTTTGCTTTCAAGAAAACTGTAAGAACGAAAACAGTGGGGTGCACCATTCATCACTGACTTAATTGAGATTTCCTTACGGACAGGATTCAATCGACTTCCCCATAAATCTTTGAAAAAATACACTAGAGTCTTGTTTCAAGTGTGGCTGGTGGTGGGAAAACATAACTAACAAAAATTAAAGGATTAGTAATGTTTTAATCAGTAGGACACATTTTGGCTTAGGAGATGGCTTTGTTTTTCCACATTGCAACATGTTTGGTCACTCCCTCTAAGCATTCTTCCCAATTGGCTAGTGCCGTATGTCCCATCCCAAACTGTGCACCAAATATGTTGAAATTCTGCTGAGACAGTGAGTCTTCCTATATATCCTGTAGTAACATTTTTTTCAGGGTTATTACCCAACCATGAAGTTGGTTTGGAATCTGTAATGGTAAAAAGGAGACTAAGATAAAACAAAATACAGTGCTCCCCAAAAAGAAAAAGGGCAGCTGCTACATAATTGGCAAGGAGAAAGCAAGAAAGTTTAGTGTCTGTAGTTGCTATAAATTAATAATTTGTGATGTGTTTACACACACTGTACAACTGCATGAGTACTGTAACAGAATGTGTTGCTGCCATTAGGACCCCAGTGTAAATATAATATCTTATCTCAATGGCGCCGTCCCCAGGAAAATACATTTCCATAAAAAATAAACCAAGTATCATGCCTCTAACACTTCAACAACCGCCTCCCACTTTTCACGTCTGTCTTTGATACATACTGCGCAGTATTTTGGTTACTTCCACATACACAACAGCACCCAATGATTCTGTTACACACTGCATATATATATATTTTTAATTTATCCCATCCCCCCTCCCGTACACACCGGGTCGCAGAGCTGCGTGCGGAGGCATGCATGTTCCGTGGCTCCGGGGCACCCTCCTGCTAGTTGCCACCCTGTCTGCCTGCACTGCCTGTCAGACTTCCACCCGAGACAGTGGAACTACGGAAAGGAGAGCGACATGGATCCTCCCAGGAGAGGAGAGCTGTCATCATGGCTGCTCAATCCTGATCCCTCCGTCCTGCTCCCCGACAACCCTGGCTCATTCCCGAACCTGGGCTGCTGGCATGGCATGAGGTAAGGCGTCCAGCACCTCAACGCCACAGGGCCGATATTTATTATATGTAAACAAATCAGTATTGTTATCTATATTTGCCTTAGACTATTTTTCCACAGCAACAGCAGCAGCAGAATTCTGTTCTAAAATATTATGGAATCCCAAAAGAGCTGTACACCTTCAACTGTGCTCTGTACCGGCAGGTGACAAGTACCTGTGAGTACTGCATAAACCAGTAGCACAGCCTTAACCTGTGACTTCAGTATAAGCCTCCCACTGCATCTGTAGGTAAAATCCTTCATTACAAAACAGAGGTGTCATGGTAAGATGTTAAAAAGAAATAAAAAATACAAGGGGATTATTTTGAAAGAAAAAAAAAATGTCTAGGAAAATTTAAAGAATGCCATTTGGCTAGCACTTCAGTAACAGGATTTCCCTCCTTGCTGCCTGATGACAAATCCTTGCTAAAGAGCATACCGCAAGAGACAGTACCCTAAATCGATTTGCTGGGAGGACCTGAATATAGGGCTGCATGAAAAGAGGCACTGTATGTCATTATGTAACATTATTTATTGCACCTGTCCCTGCAATATCCCTTTTAAAGTGCAGCAGTTATTTTTCTTAATGGAGAAAGACCACTGGCTCATTTACAGGATCACTACCTCCTAATTTGTCCTGGCAAATGTTACACCACTCTCTTGAGAAGAAATCTTCCCAGGTTTAGGCTACTGAGACTTTTACTCCTGAAAATCATTTTCTATTAACTGCGGTAAAACACTGATTTTCTTGCATCCTGTATGCATTACTCCCCCAATCCTCTACCTATTACAGATTCCAGAAATGCTCTAGCCAATTAGAACTAGGTGCATTTCTCTCGCTCTTTCTACCACTGCCTGCATATGTTCTTGTTCCAGCACCTTCAAAACAGGCACTGTTATGGCACTTTAATGAAGGTACCATGGAAAATGTTCCTGCATTTGGTCGGTTTTGTTCTTTTGTGGGTGCACTATTTAATTTGACTGTCAGTTAGAACTCTGCATCGGTGATCTTCTTAGTAGTGCAAATGGACCTTACTTGCAGCTCCTTTTAATATGAAGCTTGAAATACCAACAAAAGCAGTGAGGGCAGGCTGAGACCCAATAGTTCCCCTAACTAGTGACCCAAGATCAGTCTGACTGATCAGTTTACTGTCAGCACAGATCCTCACATAGGCAGTGTACTGTGCAAACAGTGCACTGTAACACTACAGTTCTTGCCTACATTACTACATCACAATTTTATAGGATGTGTAACTCCCTTTAGTGCAGATTTATCATTTATTTATTTAGTTTTTCTTGACCGGGTAAGTGCACTAGACAAATCCTGCCTATTTTCAGGCACGACCCAGGGAAGGGGGATACAGATGAATGCCAACTGACCTTGAACCAGATTAAGCTGTTGGTGGTATTTTTAGTGAATGAGGGAAATTTGGCCAGGACACCGGAAATTCCCTACTCTTTTCGATAAGTGCCATGGGATCTTTAACATCCACCTGAACTACCACCAATCCAGGCAGATGGGACCTCGGTTTAATGTCTCATCTGAAAGACAGCACCTCAGAAGTGCAGCACCCCTCTCATGCTGCACTACAGTGTCAGTACTGGGATATTAACCCAAGTGCCAGATGTGGGAACTGAACCCACAGCCCTCTGATCTCCCGGCCTCAGAGGTGAGTGTGCTACCTACTGAGCCACTGACACTGACTATTATTTCAACACCACTCTGCCATGGAATCCCCAATCAGGAGAAATTTGAGGGTAAAGGAAAATTAGGACAAATCAGGATTTAACTCCTGATCTACTGGTTCAGTCCTGTGTCCTAACCACTAGGATTTTCTGGCTGTTGACATGCTTGGCTCGGTTCCACCATGTCAAATCGACTGCCAACAGTGATCACATCGCCCGACTAGCAGCCACAGCGCCCATGCACTGGGGCACTTTAGACTGTTTATGGGGGACCCACTCTGTCCCCTAGACTTATTTATAATCAACTCGGGGGGGGGGTGTTTTACTGGGGAGAGCAGCAAACACCAGAAGTCACTGTATCTGTACAGTGCTCAGACAACCCCGTTCGACACTGTGGATGTCGAACGGGTTGTTATCGCTGGTTTCACCGTAATGAAGGTATACTATTTGGCTCTGTAGACATGGTAAGATAGGAGTATTCACCATAGTTCAGTGCTGCTCGTCAACAACACCCCAGGCTGACGCTACCCTTCAACTGCACCAGGGTGCCCATCAACTATCCCAGAGTTGGTGCCACCAGCCAACTGACCCTGGGTCAGTGCAGCCTGTCAAATGACCACAGGACATAGCTGCCCGTCAAATGACCCTGGGTCAGTGCTGCCCATAAACATGGGTCTGCGGTCAGTGGTACAATCTATCATGGCCAATATGCATTAGATAGAGGCTATAATATCGCTTCCTGTGTCTGCTGCCAAACAGTGATACTTTTGTTGGCACTCCAAGCCTCATCTTTAAAAGGATCTACAATTCAGCAGTAACCCCCCCCAATCTGATGCTAGTTTTGCCATTTTCCTTTAGGGGCCTTTTTAGTTTTCTCTTATAGGTCAGCTGATTTATTATTTTTTCTTTCCACAATGCTTTTTACCTGGGGGGGGGGGGTGCTGGCTCTCAGCCCCATCCCTGCCCCTCCCGACCGGCATCCACCTCTCTCAATGCACCAGTGGCTAAGTCCTTCACAGATTGCCCCCCACGTCGAAGCCGAGGGGAGGGCTGTCCTCCCCACCCCAGTACACATATCCAAATGTTCCCCCGGTGGTCAGGTGATGGTGTGGGATGAGAGAAGGTGGGCAGGGCTTCATGAAGCCCACCCATCCCCATGTCTGTTTTCTGGTCCCTGTTCCCCTGCCACAGCAAGATGTGTAAATGCACTGCAGAACCGTGGCCCATCCTTTAAAGCTGCTCGCTTACCTGCATTATCATAGAGTCTCCACCTGCAGGCAGTCAGAGGCTAAGAATGCTGGCCACCCCTCCCCAGGAGATGGGAGCAGTCCCTAGGATGCTCGATCCTCTTCCACCCCACCAACCCATGCTTGATCTGGAACAAGGGTTGCCGGCGTGGCTGGAAGTAAAGCATACAGCCGCCTCAGCCCTCCATGCCACCAGGCCAGCTGATTTATTAATGGTTTTTAATTTACATCTTCCTTCCCACCTAGTTAGACTCCAGCCACTCCTGCCCCCAGCTTTTTTTCCCAGTCTGGCAATCTGACCCACGCTGCCTACAAGTGGAGTACCACAAGGCTCAGTACTGCTGGACCCTGATCTTTTCAATGCGTCCATTTGGAAGGTATTAAAAGCAGGGTCTGCCTGTTCACAGATGACACAAAGATATGCACAAGGGTTGACAAGGAGGAAAGGATAAGGGACTCAGGAAGGATCTGATCAGGTTGGAGAGTTGGTAAAATATCTGGCAGCTAGGTTTCAATGCAAAACTTTGAAAGTGATTCACATTGAGAAAAGGAAACCAAGAGTGCATGCAAAATGGGGAGCGGGTGCCAGAAAGCACCATGGAGGAAAAGGGCCTAGGAGCAATAATACCAAAGAGTATAAAAACCATAGCTTACTGTAACAGAACTGTGGGAAAGGCAAACAGGATGTTGTGATGTACAGGGAAGGGGATGAGCAGCAGAAACTGGCAGGTGATCCTCTCATAGTACAGGTCACTGGTAAGGCAAGATCTGGAGTACTGCACAAGGTACTGGAGTACACACTCGAGGAGAGATTGTGACACAGTGGAAGCAATACAGTGCAGGGCAAGCAAGGCAGTCCAAGGACTAAGAGGCAAGTCCTATGAGGGGAAGCTGCAGGACTTGGATATACACCCTCGAGCAAAGAGAAATGGATGACATGACAGAAATGAATAAGTACCTACTTGGGATAAACTTGATGGATGCCAAGAAAAGTGCAGTTGCCAACTGTAACAGTAAATGTTCGAGATAATCTCTTCTATTGAGCCACATCTTTGGAAATGTAAGCCGTTGGAAACATTTGCAAGCTAGAGCTGACCATGTTGATGCTGTCCCTGTATAACATGGAGTCCTTCCTCTCCTCAGTTCCCTGCCGGAGATGGCCAGGACTGGGAGATTGTAATCAGGTCTGGAACTAGTTACACTGGAGAGGAGACAGACTGCAAAAAAAATGAAGCCCATAATAGTGCGAGAAAATATCCCACATAAAACCATAAGCAGAACTACCAGCAATTATGTTATCCAGAAAGAATAAGGGGGAAGGAGGGTGGGTGATTTGAGGCTCAATGGAGGAGATTCTCTCAAAGATAGAACAGTTACGAACTTACCATAACAGCAGATCTTCAAGAGAATCTCTTTCATCAGACCACACCTATGGAACTCATAATCACCAGGCGCTAGGACCACACAGTAACTTATGCAAGTAGTCAGCCAGGGGTCGCCCATGACACCATCAAACATTGGCTGATACATAAACATGGCTGGCCCTTCCTCTCCTCAGTTCCCGGCCAGAGATCATACTCGGGAGGACCCTCCATACAGAACCAGGAGAGATTCCAGGACTCTGTGAATCATGCGACGCAGTGAACTATAACGAGAACACAATGAAGATAGCAGCAAACCCTACAGTTTCAGGTCCATAAGGGGGAAAGGAGGGTGAGACGGCATAGCATGATGAAAGAGATTCTCTTGAAGATCTACTGTTATGGTAAGTATGTAACTGTTCTATCTTCTTCAAGGATCTCTCATCAGGCCACACCTATGGAATGAGTACCAAGCACTATTGATGGTGAACAGCCTGGGTGACAGTAGCTTATAGGCTTATGAGAGGATGCCTTGTAGTACAGCTAGGCCAAAGCCAGCCTGTCTATGAGAGACAATGTCCAGACTGTAGTGTTTAATGAAGGTGTGGGAAAGTACTCCAGGTAGCAGCTGCATAGATGACTGCAGCAAAGCTGAGATGGAGGAAGTGCCTGCCATGGCAGCTGCTGCTTCCTCCTATAGGGCCTCAAGCTGGAGAAATGACCAGGCAGCCACCGAGGCCTTCTTGCGGCCCTTAGGGTTGTCCTTCGGGTCCCTTTCCAAAGGCCATCTGAGGGTGAGTTGATGCTTCCGGTCCCTCTAGGGACTCTAGGAGCGTTGAAAGGCAAAGGCCACACCCAGCTATGTCATGCTGCCCACCCTGGCTGTATACGCACAAGTCATGTGCATCGGTGACCAATATCTCCTGTCGGCACCAGGCACAAAATTTGAAGCTCAGCTTGCTTAACTCCATCATCGATCACCAAGCAGAGTCGAAGGGGCCGCTAGAGAAATTCAAGGAATATTAGAAAATTTCAAAATACAGGTTCCCCAATGATGCACTCAGTCCTAAGCAGGACCTGCGAAGAAAGTGACCTCGAGATGGCGTTCAGCAGAAAGAAAGATCAGATGTCCTGGGATGGAGTTGAGAGATATACTGCCCAGGTGGTGGGGGCAGCTTAGCTTCAAGCCATCTGACAAATCAGCATTTCTAGTGGAGCTGCCGAAGTATGGATAGTGAACTATTTTATTTACTGAATTTTGTTGACCCGGTAGGCCCACTGAGACTAGAAGTCCGTTTTTCAGGGGCGACCAGGGGAAGGGGGATACAGATGGTAACCAACTAAAATTGAACCAGATTAAGCTGTTTGTGGTATTTTTAGTGAATGGGGGAAATTTGGCCAGGACACCAGGGAAATCCCCCTACTCTTTTCGAGAAGTGCCATGGGATCTTGAACGTCCACCTGAACAACCACCAGAACAGGCAGACGGGACCTCGGTTTAATGTCTCATCCGAAAGACGGCACCTCAGGAGTGCAGCACCCCCTCATGCTGCACTACAGTGTCAGTATTGGAATTTAACCCAAGTGCCTGGTGTGAGGAAAGAACCCACAGCCTTCTAATCTTCCGGCCTCGGAGGCGAGTGTGCAACCTGCTATACCCATGCTCCTAGAAGGGGGACATTTTGCAATGTGTCGGGATGCAAAATGGTTCAACTATCAACTATGAATAACCTCATCTTGCAAACAGGTCATCTACCACAGAGTCTAGGAGTTCGCACTCTTGTTTGAGAGCTTCAGACCATCTCAGACTGTCTGCAAAGGCCTTTTAAGTACCTGGGGAAAACAGCTGTTAAAAACAATACATGACGCACCATGTAGTGCCATACTCCTCGCTTCTCTGCACAGTGGATACAAGTGTGTACCCCTTGTTTGTTTATTTAGTGCACCACACTGACACTGCCCATTCCAATCCAGCATGATCTGTCCCTGATATTAATCTTAATGGCTTGCTGACCAAGAGGAACACTCCATATCTCCAGAATATTGATGTGAAGAGAGCTGTTCATCTGGGACCAAAGACCTTGTGTCCTAAGAGGACCCAGAAGTGCACTCCTACGAGACCCTGATGCATCTGTGGTGAGAACCAACATAGATGTTGGCCAAAAAAAGGAGCTCTGGTCATGAGATCTGAGCCATTCATCCAGCAGACGAGGGCATGGTGCAGAGGAGACATGACTAGTATCAATTGTTCTAGGCCATCTCACATCTTTCCCATTGTACAAGAAGCATCCATGCTAAGGAAAACATATGGTGGCAGCTTCCATCAGGCCCAGATATCTCAGCATTGATCTTGCAAACACATATGAGCTGTTCTGACACAAGACGAGCCTGAATAATCAACAGCGTGATCCTCTGGCAGAAAAGCTCATGCAACCAATGTATCCAGCACTTCTCCAGCTGTTTGAGCAATTGATGAGTCAGAGAGAGTAGAAAGGATGCTTCCCTAGACAGAGCTTTTAGGAGCCGGCTGTCCAGATAAGGGACGACAGACGGACTTTCCCAGCAGAGGGCCATGGCTACTGCTGACAAGCATTTGGTGAAAACCTGTGGTGCTAAGGACAGGCCAAAGGGCAAAACACAAAACTGAAATGCTTGCCCTCCAGCGTGAACCACAGATATTGTCTGTGACATCAACGGATTTTGATATCAAGGTAAGTATCCTTCATATCCATAGCACATATTTAATCCTGTCGTTACATATAAATGAGGGATTGGTGAGACAGACAATGCTAAATTTTTCATATTCAATGTACTTGTTCGAGACCCCTGAGGTCCAGAACAGGACTCTGGTCTCCTGTACATTTTGGGATGACAAAGAGCAGAGAATAATATCCCAGGTTCAATTCTAAAACAGGAATGAGGTCTATGGCCTATTTGGCAAGAAGAGACTGTACAATAACAGGGAGAAGGATGCACTGGAAGTGTTGACAGAAACTCCAGAGCATGACCCAGTTTGATTGCTCTGCAGGACCCTCTCGTCCATCTTGATCTCCCTCCTTGTAGCAGGAAAAGGCTCCCCCCCAAACTGTATCCATAGGTCTGCTGTAAGAGGGAGAGGCACAAGTGAGTCAGAAGGTATTGAGGGCAATGGGGATGCCACCTGCACCTTTGGGGATTCTGGAATGGGCACCAGGGGGCAAAGGGGCAGACGTATGTGAAGGTGCCTTGGTACTGTATGTGGGCAGGAACCAAGGGATGGTCTAGTAGCAAGCCTCCAATATGTGACCCTTCCAGAGCAGCCATAGGATGGATGAAGAGTGTGAGACTTCAAAGATCTTAAAGTCATTTTAGATGACTGAAGATCATGTAAGGCTAGCTCTGTATTATGACCCAACAGCTTCTGCCCTGGAAATGGTGAATTATGGACACAGTGTTGGACATCAGTGGCAAAGCCAGCAATTCGAAGCCATGAGTAGCGTGAAGGCATATACCAGAGGCTGCAGCACAAGTTGAAGCATCAGAAGCATCATAGGCAGATCTAAGGAGGTGTTCGCCTACATCAAGTCCATGTAGGGTTGCCACCTGTCAGGTTTTTTACCTGGTGGTCAGGTTTTCAGGGTCCTTGTCAGGTAATCCGGTTTTGCTCTGTGCTGGTCAGGTTTTTGAGCCATTTTGAGTGCTCACATACTTTTGAAACAGATGTTATCTCATTCATTGTTTTAACTACATGTCCAGGTTATAAACAAGTTCTGTTGTCAGTATAGCCTTTTGTTTGTGAAACCAGTCAACCTGGGAGGTGTAAAGTATAACACCATTAGCACTTACTTAACCTAATCTTTTCTACTGTATCTTAAAGTGGCATAGCAGCAAAGCTGCCCCCACCTTTTGTAACAGCAACACAGCCAGTTGTCTTCCACTTTCATTTGCTGGTAAACATTTTCACCTCTAACAGAATTTAGGCATTTTAAATGTTTTAAATTATGTTTTTCCTCAAGAAAAAAATCTGGCCACTTCTTTGACTTTGAAATATTACTGTGGACATGAAAAGGAAATGGAGCCAGCAAAATATATTGTATACATTATAGAAAACAATTTCTTTATTATGTATTATTATATACCAAGTATACTGTTGTGTGCTATTTAAAGTATTTCCCTTGTTTCCCCCATATCATATCTGTAAATGAGATTTATTTTATATCTGTATGTTTATCTGGTAAACTAGTGTTAATAAATCAATCAATACATACATAAGTAAATAAATAACTAGGAAGAACCTAGGAAAGTAACTTTAATAGGTACAGTACAGTATCTTAAGATTTTTGTTGAAGTGCTTTAAGTGTTGTATTTTATTGATATAACCATTGGCTTTCTAGGAGGACCAATGCATGATGAGTCATGAAAAGGGGTGGGGCTAGGGGCGGAGCTTAGGATCCGGTTTTTGCCTCATCCAAAGGTGGCAACCCTAAGTCCATGTGTGCTGGTTTTGAGTATGTCTGATTTAGCAGCTCCACCAGGAAGTTCATCAACAACTGAAATCATATTTTCACAAGCTATTCTGATATTTAAACAAGTATGCCTAGTAGTTTGCAATCCTGAGTGCTAGGGACACAGAGGCATCTGCTCTTTTGTCCATGATATCCAGTCTTCTGGGTTCCTTGTCAGGAGGCAACAAGCTCATATGATGAGGTGATTTCCACCTGCCATGACTAGCCATAGTCACAACCAAATCAGTTTCAGGTTTGTGAAGAAAACAATATGTTACAGTTGTAGAGGGCAGGATATTGCCTATCCACCTTCCTAAGTACAACAGGAAGAGGGTCAGGCCAATGCCAAACAGCCAAGGCAGCATCCTTCAATAAAGGGTAAATTGGAGGACTAACAATGGAGGGCATGATAGGTGTTGCCAGGAATTCACATAAATTATGCTTAGAGGAAGCTTCTGCTGTAAACCCCAGGGCCTCCTGCATCTGCCTTAAAAGGGCTTGTAAAGAAGTATCTTCAAGATACCTGGGTGTATATATAACAAAGTATGTTTGTCCATCACATCCAGCCTCCTACGTTCCTTATCAGGAGGCAACATACTAATACGTCTAGGGGCTCTAGACCTATCGTAAGCAGCCATGATGACCACAGAGCAGTTACTGACTGGCATGCATAATAAGGCTTAGCAGATAAGATACGGCTTATCAGCCTTTCTAGGGAAAGCAGCAGTGAGCTTGGTCTGTACCATGCAGCAAAAGCAGTATCCTCTAATGCAGGATATATAGGTGGAATAATGGAGGCAGAGCAGGGCACCTCCAAAAGTTCAGTGAGATTTCCTTTTATAGTAATCTCCCTCTTCCATAGTAAAGCCCATGGCAGACTGCATCTGCTCCATCATTACTTGGAAAGATGGATACTCAGGAGGAGATCTCAAGGTATAAACCACTAAGTCCTCACAATAGGACAAGAGGGTAGAACTGTAGCGATAAAGATCCTCCAGAAATTGTTCTTCCACATATTCCTCCTCTAAATCCTCCTCTAAGTACATGAGGTCAGGATTATACAATATTTCATTTCATCATCGTAAGCCCAAAGGACGATGGGAGCCACAGAATAGACCAGCAAAGCCAGCAATGGCTGAGAGGCAGGAATCTGTGGCGTGCTATTAGAACCTGTTGACAGGGTCGGTGACCAGAGGGTTCCATCGGCGGAATAACTGCCTGCACTGGCAACCCTAGCTGAATACGTGAATCATTGCAGAAAATGACACTAGCACAGCCTGAGAGTCTACAGCACCCTGTAAAGGGCCCAGGACTGGTAAGACAGAAAATTCAGTGCATCACAGTCAGTCTGAGGGTGCTAGAAAAAGGGCTGCTCATCCTCTAATACTTGCACGACAAAGGGATTCCAGCACTCCGGGTCACCAGTAATGGCACTGGACACATGCTGTAGCCAAAATAAATCCTTTATTAGGTCATATAAAGCACAAATCCAGACATGCTAGGAGGCAGACGTGTTCCCCAGCGCTTCAGTCAAACACAATGGCCTTCATCAAGTGGCCCCACTGCCTCCTAGCATGTCTGGATTTGAGCTTTATATGACCTAATAAAGGATTTATTTTGGCTACAGCATGTGTCCGATGCCATTTCTGGTGACCTGGAGTGCTGGAATCTTTTTGTGGTGAAAGGACTTTTTGTCCCAAGACTACCAGCAATGACAGGCCTTGGCCAGACGATGATAGCATCATACCGTTCGTAGTAGGTACCGCAGTGCCTAAACCAAGCCCTGGCTTTGGTATCTCAATGACAGGTGGGCTGTAGTAGACACCGCTGGATCAGGCATTGACAAGGCAATACCTTTTCTCAGTGGTGACCAGGACCTCTGAGGCAAAGCAGACTTGTTCTTTTCTCTGTGTCTGTGCTTATGGCCGGACAATGAGGCGGCCCACAACAATGACCATTCCTTGTCCTCAACCTTAGACTTCGATGGCCACTTCTCAATCTGCAGTGAGGGAGAAGCAGATTTTGAACCCTTCTTCTCCATGGCTGTCAATAAAAGGAAATTTTCTAGAGCTTTCTTATGGCATCACCTCATAGCCTGGTTGAAGCTCCGGCAAATCTCACAAGTCCTCACGCTGTGAGACAGGCCCAAACAGCACAAACAAACTGTGTGTGTGTCCTCTTTATAAATTTTATATCCACACTTAGTATTGAAATAAAGGCTCTTTCGACTTTGGAGGCATATAGGCACACGACAGAACACCAAGAAAAGTAACAATAACAAACGGCAATGACTAGGTCTCGTAGGTAATTTTCAAGCTAACTGGACTTGCGTCCTTAGTGCTTGCTTTTAAATTATAAATCTTCCTCTACTCTTATTTCCCATTTAACTTTTTTTTTTTTACTTAGTTTCTTTATTTCTGCCTAGAAAAAAACTATCCAGTCTATATTTAAAGGAATCCATACTTGTGCTTGTTACTACCTCTGTTGGCAATAAGTTCCACCCAGAAACCACTCTCCGACTGAACCAGTATTTCAGTGGTAATGTTTGCCATTTTTGTATTTCTAGTTAAAAAGGGATGCCCCTGGGTTCATATTTAGATTTTCTAAAGGTCAACCCTATATCTTCGCTAAGTTTGTTATCCTGTATAACCTTGAATAGCATACAGTTGTCCCCCCTAATCCTTCTGTACTCCAGGGTATAGAGATCCAGCTCCTGCAGTCTCTCTGGATAGGACATGCCTTCCATTCCCTTCACAGCCCTGGTTGCCCTGTGTTGTATTCCCTCTAGTTTTTAGATATCTTCCTTCTTGTACGGCGCCCACACCTGGGCACAGTATTCCAGGTTAGGCCTCACCAAGGCATTGTATAGAGGCATAATCACTTTCCTACCCTACTAGCTATATGTCTTAATATGCAATTAAGTATCTGGTTATTTATTTTTACTAGTTTATTGCAATGTGAGCTGAAGTTTAGGTCCGCACTAATTGTTACCCCTAAATCTCTGTCTTCAGATGTTACTTTTCTTTTTTTTTTTTTAAACTTTCTTTATGCCCCCTTTATCACTGGCTTACCTGACCTCTCTCCAGCGAGGACATACGGTGCAGTCTGTTCCCGCCCGCCTGAAGCCCCTAGACTCTTCACCCAGGCAAGGGCCCATCTCCCCAACCGGCCACCCGATCCCCCGGCTCTGAGCCCCCTGGGGCAGGACCACCGACTCCTCAGGTGCTCTATCTAAGTCTAATGGAGTGACCAGAGGGTGGAGGGAGTGCCTGGGATGGAGCTTGGAGGCCGGACATTGGGTGTGGGGACCGACCACTGGTCCCACCCTTCGCCTATCAGGCGCCGGGGGTTTTCCTCTTTTCTGCCCCCCCCCCACGGAGCTCAGATGTGCAGTGATGACCAGCGTCTGCCGAGCTCTGCCCCCAGTGCCATGCGGTGGCATTGCCTATTCCACCCGGGTCGCTGGCGTGGCGCGAGGTGAGGCATCTAGTGCCTTAACCCTGAGCGCCACCGGGCCGGCTATCTTCTCTGGTCCTCCAAACGAAAGCACCCACCGCCCAAATATCTATCCTTCAGAAATGTCAGCTGCCCAGACACCACAAATCTCCTTGAGGAGACCTGGTCCATTGACTGGTCTGCACTTCTCTCTACATCCGATTGCCTCAGCGGTTTCTACATTTACAAAGACACTGCTATCCCTCCAAGACCACTTTTTCCCTGTCACCACCAGATGAGTCGGGAGCACACACTGGGTCTCCAGTGACCTACTAACCCTTATGAAGGACAGAGACTGTGCCTGGTCAACTTTCAAATCACCCCCCCTCTCCTGCCCTCTGGGAGGCATATAGTTGTCTGAGGAACAAATGTAAACAACAAGCAAAATCAATGAAACTAACCCACTTCCACAACCTACAAAGGGACAACCATCGGGACCACAGAAAATTCTGGGATTCAATAAACACCCTTGTAAACCCCCATTCCATGCTGCGCCACAACTCAGTTCCCAGGATGGGCTGCTCACTAACCCTCTCGAAGTGGCCAATGTCTTCAATAGCAGGTTCACTAACCTATCTATGTACCTGAACAAACTCTACTGTCCAACAGCAACACTCATCCACCACACCTGATCCACTGCAATGCACCTCCGACATACACCAGCAAATGCCCCCTTTCTACTTCAAAGCCCTCTCCCATTGTGACACGCTTAGGCTACTCAAAAGCCTGCCTAACCACGGCTCCCCAGGTGCAGACGCCCTATCCCCAGCATTCCTCAAACTGGTCTCTCCGGCCATAGCCAAACCACTAACACACATCTTTAACCTTGCCCTTTCTACATCCTCCATGCCCGACCCCTGGAAAATAGCCAAGACAATCCCCATTCTTAAATCTGGTAACCTCAAATCCACCGATAACTATCGCCCAATATCCATCCTCCCTCATCTTAGTAAATTACTTGAGAGAGCTGTACACAACCAATTAGCCGAATACATAGACAGGTACAGCCTCCTATTCAACCAACAGCATGGTTTTCGCAAGAACCATTCCACTGCCACTGCCCTTCTGACAGACCACATCCTCTCCAGCATGGACGAAGGTAAAGCCACTGGGGCTCTATTCGTTGACCTCTCAAAGGCTTTCGACATGGTTAACCATGCCCTCCTCACCTCCAAGCTTAGCCTCCTAGGCTGTTCACAGGAAGTCACCAACTGGTTCACCAACTACCTGACTGGCCGCTCATAATTCGTGTGCTTAGGCCAAACTTGCTCCCCCACACTGCCCATCTCTGTGGGGGTCCCTCAAGGTTCAATCCTGGGCCCCCTCCTCTTCTCCGTATTTGTCAACTCGCTTCCCTCTGATTGCCTTAACTGCCACTCCCTCCTGTATGCTGATGACCTGGTTCTCTTCCACAGCGACAAATCCACAGCCGCTATTTCCTCAGTACTCTCTCACAATTATGCCTCGGCCCACAACTGGTTTTCTGATAACCTCCTCTTAGTTAATGCCAAGAAAACAAAATCCATGCTGTTCGGATCTGAGCCCTTCCTTGCTAAATCCAAAACTCATGCCCCCCCTCAGCATTCTCTCCCCCGACAGCTCAGCCCTCGAAGACACTGTTGCATATAAATACTTAGGACTACTGCTCAACCCTGCTCTCACCTTCACCGAGCATGCCCACTCCATTATCAGTAGGTTCCATCAGAAACTGGGTGTCGCATATCGATTCAAACAATACCTCACCCCTGAAGCCAGACTAGACATTGTCCAGGGAAATTTCCTCCCTATTCTGGACTACTGCCTTCCCATATACTCCAGGACCTCTGCTGCCATCATTGCTAAACTCTCTACTGCCTATAACAATGCCTGTCGCTTTGCTTTACTGGCCCCATTCTCCACCCACCACTGCACACTCTACAATACCATGGGATGGCTACTGCTGCAGGGACGCTTCGACTTTGCCCTTTGTGGCATGGTGGACAATGTCAACCGCACGGGTACCGAATCTCCCCTTGCCGCCCTCCTGAAAAGCCGTACCCTGCACCGTAGCCTCTGTTCAACTGGTATCCATCATCTAGCTATTCCCAGGGTATCCACCAACATGGGCAGCACAGCCTGGTCTACAGCTGCCCCTATGCACTGGAACAGCCAGCTGGCAGAACTCCGGACCATCAACACTCACGCCAGCTTCAAATCCCACCTCAAAACATGGCTCCTGGTGAACTCCTCCTGCCACTGCCCCCAGGGGTACCTACCTGGCCACACCAGCCTCCTAACTCCGAGGGGTTAACCCACCTAGCCACACTAGTCAACCTACCACCAGGGGTTACCCACCTAGCCTCACTAGTCCCCTACACTTCGCCTTCCTGCCCATTTTTCTTACCCTACAGGTTACTGATGTGTCACCTCTCAGCCTTGTACATCTTGTATATTTATTTATATGTATGACGCACTGTATAGTTGTAACCCACTGTATATGCTATGTCACATGCCCACCTGACTTATGTACCTACCTTTGCTTACAACTGCTGTTTGTGTACCAAGCGTCATATAGTAAACAGCATTCGCTGTCACTCACTGGACTTGTACCATACCAATGTATTGTGCTTCAATTGCTGTATCTGAATCTGATCTCCTACATGTGTAATTAGTTGCTCACCTTGTATCCTCTGCCATCCTGTGCCACGTGACATGGCCTGGGTCGTGCCTGAAAATGGTCCCTTGGATCAGCGCACTGACCCGGTTATCAAGGTCATAAATAAAAATAAAAAATGTTGCTCTTAATAGTGTATTTCCTATTTTGTATGGTGATTTAATATTTTTTTTTACCCGTGTGCATAACAGTGCATTTAGCATTGTTTAATTCCAATTTGCTCTTAATAGTCCAATTCTGTATGGTATCAAGTGCGTTTTGTAGGTTAGTGATTTTTTTTTTGTGTATTTGCTATAGCGCCAATCCTGCAATCGTCCACGAATTTAGTCACCCAGATGTCCTTGTTTAGTATTTTTAATGATGTTATATAAATATTAAAGACAAGGGCCCCACACCGAGCCCTGAGGCACCCCACTAGTCACTCTGGCCCAGTCAGACATCTCACCATGTACCACCACTCTCTGCCTTCTCTCACTCAACCAGGTTTCTATCCAGTTTATTATATTAGTATCAAATTTGCTTTCTTTGAGTGTATTTATTAGTTCTTGATGTGGAAGCTTATCAAAAGCTTTTGAAAATTCTAGGAAGACCACATCCACGTTATTTCCCTCATCCGGTGCCTTGCCAACCCTCTCGTAAAAAAATAAAAGGTTAGTCTGGCATGATCTAGCCTTCCTAAATCCATGCTGTACCAGATCTTGTAAATTTGTTTGCTCCAAATGTTCCATTATATTGTCCTTTAATATGGATTCCAGTATTTTGCCCATGACAGATGTCAGGCTCACTGGTCTGTAATTTTGTGGGTCTGATCCTGTACCTTTTTCAAATATAGGGATCACTAATGCCTCCCTCCATCACTGTGGGACCTCCCCATTGTCCAGAGAGGCTTGAAAAATATGAGTCAAAGCAGAGAGCATTTCCTCCAGCAGGTCCAATGAGAATGATCAACGGTGGGAAGAACTGAGGAGTAATGGGACCACCCACGTTATAAATGCATGGATGCTGCATACCACTGTGGGCAGCCCCTGGCTTACAAACAGATTCTGTGTGGTCCTGATCCTGACATCTTCCATTTCAAAGGTGTGGCCTAATGGAGGGGATATTCTCAACGAACACATAACAGTTTCCTCACTGAAGGAGAAAAGAGTGGCGCTTGTCCTCAACCTTAGACGGCCACTTCTCGATCGGTGGTGAGGGAGAAGCAGATTTTGAACCAGATAGGTCTTGACTGCTTTTGGTGGAGGCTGCTAAAATTTGCTGTACTGTAGAGAAGAAATTCATACTCATATTTGGGAACTGAGAGCCTGGAAAAAGACAAAATATTGCTTTGCTTGGTACCTGTGAGGACAGTTTGCCACACTTTTCTATTGATACTTTCATTTTTGCTCATTTGAATTTAGAAGAGGCTTGCAGGATTCCATTTGAGGATTGTTAATTTTATATCCAAAGGGAGTGAAACACTACTGAATTTGCTTTTTACTGTGGATTGCCCGCTGGTGTAGAGACCTAGTATTTGTAAGAATATTTTTGCAACTTTTAGGATTGTACTGCTGGCTGAGGATTGATTTAATTTTTATTCCTGAGCTCAGAGGAGTGGTTTGTGCAAGTGGAGTGGTCTGTTAAATTGTTGTGCTTGTTGTATTACTGAAAGGAAGGGCAGCACTCACCAGGGTGGTGGGGCAGAGGTGTAATTGATTGTTTCTGAAGGTCACTGGTGGCTGGGAGACACCCATTTTCCTTCCCTCACCCCTCCCACCCCAGGCATGTCATTTCCTTTATACCCGAGGTTCTAACATTATTTCCTCAAGAGGGTAGGGGGCACAACTCTGTCATATCCTTAACAACCCAGCATAGTGCATAGAAGGTAAGCACACATACCAAAAGAAAAAAATATATGTATGTTGTACATATTATAATCAGGAAGGGAGAGGGACATGTGGGGAGTGGTGCAATGCACTGGCTGTGGGGCGGCAGTTTTCCGGGAGAAATTCTGGAAGCTGCGTTGCTGCCCTATCTGCAGGCAGCTGTCAGCTCTGAGAGAGGAGGTTGCCAGTCTCCAGGCTGAACTGGCAAGTAGTAGGGAAGCCTCCACCACCCAAAGAGCACCAGTGCCACTACCGCTGCCTCAGAGGTTGCCAAGAATGTGGAGCGGTTGGACCACAGTGGACTCTGGGAGGGTGAGGGTGGTGGAACAGAGGCACACCCCTCCAGCTGTACCTCTCCACAATTCTTATGCCATTCTGGCAGAGCATAGTTCCTCTATGACTGCATCCACAGTGGAGACCAAGGAGGATGCTCGGAACCTCCATAAGGGAGGCCAACAGGAGGGTGGCAAAGGACACCACAGGGGAAGGAAACTGCTCTTGGTGGGGGGACTCAACTGTTAGGGGGGTAGAACTGGGTAGGGGAGAGGGAGGTAAGGTGCCTGCCTGGTGCCATGGCTTGGAGGGACAGGAAGTGAATCCTCAGGATTGCAGGAGCAGCATCACATGAGAAAGAACTAGACATCATTGTCCACCTTGGAGACAAACTACCTAGCTAGGCATGGGATCAATGCAGCGCAGGAGGAGTTTGTGGAGTTGGGGAGGGGCCTTAGACATGTAGCATGCACGGTAACCTTCTTGGAGGTGCTGTCTATGGCATGGGTGAGGTTAGGGTACTCCACACCATGCAGTTCAATGAATGGCTGAAAGACTGGTGTGGAGCACAGGGTTTTAGCTTCACTGGGGGCAGGGGGTTCACCTGGAGAGATGTGGGTCTATACTGGCGCAATGGTCTGCATCTGTCCAGGAAGGGAACCAAGCTCCTAGGTGATCAGTTAAAATGCTTCACTGGCAAGCTTTTAAACTAGTCAAGGAGGGAGATGCTGAAAGGAAGCATGAAATTCCAAGCCTCCCCCCACAAAACAAGGTAGTTAGTAAGGTAAACACCAGGGTACAGAGTTCGACAGGGGGCAGGACAGGGATAAATGGAAAAAAAAAAAGGCAGTAAGGACAGGGATGAGGCAAAAAAGGGTAATGCCAACATTAAATGCAAGGCAATGAGTACCAGTGCCCATAGTCTGGGTAACAAGCTTCCTGAGCTAGTGGCCCAGATGGAAGTGGGACACCTGGATATTGTGGCAGTCACAGAAACATTGTACACAGAGAACCATGACTGGGATGTCAACATATCAGGGTACACAATCTACAGAAGGGACAGGGAGGGGAGGAGGAGGAGGAGTTCTCTACATAAGGGAAGGAATCAAAGCAACAGAACTAAATGGTAAATGGGGAGGAGAAGAGGCACTGTGGGTCACCTTGGAGACAGGGAGTGGCACCACAATCCGCAAAGGGGTTGTATACAGACCCCCGTCTCAGGGAGAGGAAATGAACAAGGAAATTATAGAAGGCATTCTCAGAATGGCAGAAAAAGGGGAGATACTGTTGATGGGGGACCTGAATATGCCAGATGTTAACTGGAATACATTTACTGCAGTAACATCCAAGAGCAGAATCATTCTTGATGCCCTACAGGGGACATGCCTCAGACAGCTAGTGATGGAACCCACTCGGGAGGGAGCAATCTTGGACCTGGTACTCTCAAACAGAGAGAGGATCACAGATTTGGAAGTGGGTACCCATCTGGGAATAAGCGACCACCACACAGTGTGGTTCAGGATAAACACAACCAAGGAGTCAAGCCATACAAAAACAAGGATACTGGACTTTAGAAGGGCTGACCTTGGCAAAATGGGTGAATACCTAAGGAATGCACCAGCAAATGGGCAGAAAGGAGGGGTGGAAGAACAATGGAGAAAAATCAAAATTGCCATCATAGAGGTAACAATCCTTTGTGTGAAGCAAAAAAAGAAAACAAAATGGAGTAAATAAAACACTATGGTTCTCAAAGGAGGTGGCGGGGAAGGTTAGGGAGAAAAAAACAGCATTCAGGAAGTATACGGAATCCAGGGTTTTAAATAATTGATTAGCAGTTTTTTTCTTGGGACAATGCTAACTGTACAGAAAGTATTTATATAGGTTTTCTAGAAGTGTTATGTTTGTTAAACACAGTGAGGCAAGTGCTAAGCATTTTCACAATGTTTTAGCACTTTTATGAGCAAAACGCTAATCAAGTTTTGGAGTTAAATAAATCCCTGGAATCACAGAACAAGCAGGACAGGGAACTGTATCAGTTAAAGCAGAAGGAAGCAGGGAAGGCAGTCAGAATAGCGAAGGCCCAAACCGAGGAAAAGATAGCCAATTCAGTTAAGAAGGAGGATAAAACCTTTTATAGCTACATCAGGGAGCGAAGGAAGACCAAGGGAGGGATACTGAAGCTTAATAAAAGGGAAGGGGAGGTGGGCAGAGGGTGACAGTGAAATGGCAAAGATACTGAATGAATACTTTTGCTCAGTATTCACAAAAGAAGAAGAGGAGGTACCTAAACCAGACAACAGAAGCACTCTGGGCAGGTGGGTCGACACCAGTCTATTCACAGAAGAAAGGGTACTGAAAGAACTCCTAAAACTCAATGTGGACAAAGCAATGGAGCCTGACAGGATTCACCCCAGAATTCTAAAAGAACTAAGGGGAGACCTAGTGACACCACTGACTACCCTTTTTAACAAATGGTACCGGAGGACTGGAGGAGGGCAGATGTGATTCCCCTTCACAAAGGTGGGGGCAAGGCAGAGGCAGGAAACTACAAACCTGTTAGTTTGACCTCAGCAGTAGGGAAAATGATGGAATCACTTCTGAAAGAAAGAACTGTTGAGTACCTAGAGGCCAGTGGGGCTCAGGACCCAAGGCAGCATGGATTCACAGAGGGAAGGTCATGTCAGACAAATCTAATCAATTTCTTTGACTGAGTGACCAAAGTAGTAGACCAGGGAGCGGCTGTGGATATGGCCTACCTAGACTTTAGCAAGGCATTTGACACAGTACTACACAAAAGATTGATAAACATGTTAGCCAGCCTGGGAGTGGGTCTCAGGGTGGTAGCCTGGGTAACAAATTGGCTGCACAACAGGACGCAGAGGGTAATAGTAAATGGAATTCACTCTGAAGAAAGGGGGGTTACTAGTGGGGTACCGCAGGGTTCAGTACTGGGACAAGTCCTCTTTAATGTCTTTGTAGGAGTCACTGCAGAAGGTCTGGAAGGAAAAGTATGCATCTTTGTAGATGACACAAAGATCTGCAACAGAGTTGATACACAAGGGGGTGTGGAAAGGATGAGAAGAGACTTGGCAAGGTTGGAGGAATGGTCAAAGGTATGGCAGCTTAGATTCAATGCAAAGAAATGAAAAGTAATGCACCTGGGAAATAAAAACCCAGCTGAAGAGTACACAAGTGGGGGGGGGGGTACTAAAAACAACAAAAATGGAAAGGGACCTGGGGTCCTCATATCGACGACCTTAAGGTAGGCAAGCATTGTGAGAAGGTAGTAAAGAGAGCTGGGGGGGATACTGGGATGCATAGGGAGAGGCATCACCAGCAGAAAACAGGAAGTTGTTATCCCTCTGCACAGACAGTTGGTGAGATCCCATCTGGAGTAGTGTGTGCAGTTCTGGAGATCCCATCTCTGCAAAGACATAGACAGGATGGAAGCAGTCCAAAGAAGGGCAACTAAAGTGGTGCAGGGTCTGTAACAGAAACCATATGAAGAGAGACTAAGAGAGCTTAATACTGTATGTATACCCTTGAGGAAAGGGGGGGGGCATGATAGAAACTTTCAAGTACCTCAAGGAAATCAACAAAGTCCAAGAGGGGAGCATCTTTCAGAAAAAGAGATGTGCAAGAACAAGGGGGCACAAGTTAAAGATAATGGGGGGACAGCTCAGGGGCAACGTGAGGAAATATTTTTTCACAGAGGAAGTAGTGGACGCATGGAACTGCCTTCTTGAGGAGGTTGTGAGGTCAAAAACAGTGGGGGAATTCAAGAATGCATGGGACGGCCATAAGGCAATTATAGTGCGGGGGTAGGAGGAAGTAAGCTGTTGGTTAATTAGAATCTGCAGCTTATCCAATAGGTAGGGAAATGGGCAGACTGGGGTGGGCCAAGCGGTCCTTATCTGCCATCAAAGTCTTTGTTTCTATAACTCCAGGTCCCTGCAGCCATCATCAAAATCCTCCTCCATATTCTGCAGGTCAAGATTATACTCCTCTTCCTTGTGACAGGGTTGAAGAAGGCCCTATCCCATTTGTTTTGCAGAAAGAGTTAAATGCAAGGATCTCTTCTATCCTTTCTTTTTCAGTCTCTTGTCTGTCTGGTTGTACAACCAAATGTTCTCGTGAGACCTAGGAACTGGCTGATTTATTTTATTTCATTTTACTGAAGTCTCGGATTAAAACCTCTGAACTGTGAGCTCATATACAGAGGTTCCACATCTTGACAAGTCAAAAATACAAGGACAGTAACCAAAGCAGGCAGTGTTACAGAACAATCGGAATGTGATTACACTCATATGTATACAACAATGAAGTTCGAACACAACAGTGCAATATAAGACATCATCGTACACGAACAGCAGAAGTGCTCTAAGAGTTCTAGGCAGGAGTGGAGAGGGGACCTAATATAGGAGGGAAGCAGGTTGCAGGGAGTGCGCTGGTTAGGTGAGGAAGGTCATAGGGAGGGTTTGTGGGGGAAAACTGAAGCAGCCAGTGCGGCCTTGTCTTAAGTTCCTGGATAAGGAGAGTTTTTTTTTTTTGGGGGGGGGGGGGAGCGGGTAGGGGGGAGTGACAAGTTGGGCTGAGGAGGTGGGTGGAGGAAAGAGGAAGAGAGCAAAGTGAGAATTGAAGAATATGGGATTAAGGAAAATGTAGATGGGGTCTGAGATGGGCAGGAGCAGATTAGAAATTACAGTCACATCTACTTAGTAAAGTAAGATAGGCATGAAGCTTATCTTTAAATGGGCCGAGTTTAGATTCTGCTAACAGGTCGTCACTGAGAAAGTTTAGCCAACAGGGAGCATGGTATTGGAAGGATTGCTGGCCCTGGGAGGTGCAGCAGAAGGGGACTTTTAAAGCCTGGTTATTAGACCCTCTTGTAATTCTGGTATTATTGATGGGGCAGAGAAGGTTTTGCACTGCAGGGGGTGTAAGTCCTAGAGCAGATTTTTTAGCTAGCAGGCATACCTGGTACTGAGTTCTGCAATGCAAATTTAGCCACCAAGATTGGGAGTAGAGATCGCAGGTGTGTGTAAGATGGGGTGCATCAAGGATAAGCCGGCAGGCTTTGTTGAGGGCCAGCTTAATTCTCTTGAGGGCTGTCAGCTGCAGCACCATAATCTACCAGTCCATAATCAATCATGGATAAAACTGAACTGGTCATGGCTAGTTCTAGGGCTCCATCTGTTAGGCAATGCTTATGCCTGTATAATTGGTCAATTTGGGCATCAGCTGCCTTGGCTACTAAGTCTATATGTTGAGAGAATGTGAGGAAGCTATCTAGGGTGACCACTAAATATGTATATATTTTTTTTATTTATACTTTTTGGTGCCACCTACGGCAGTTACCTCAGCTCGGTCACGGACCCCTTCGGCTGCCACTCCCACATTAGCTGCAACTCCCGATATCCCCTGGCTTGCCCCTCAGGGAGGGCAGGGCTGCGGCACCCAACCCCTCTTAAGGTGCTGCAATTGACAGGATAGGTCAGGAGTTGACCTGGGAGCTGATCGCAGCTGAGGTTGGAGCATCATCTAGGCAGTTGGTGGCAATTCTTCTCCCCAGTTTTTACAGGGTGGGATTTGCAATGACGACCAGCGTCCACCCCACCCCTCGAATGTGTTGGCATCAGCATAAGTGGTAACCTAGCCTCCGTAAGCGTCCGTGCTCTTGCCGACACCCCCCCTGGAGAAGAGAGCAGTCCTGATGCTGGATCCTTCTTCCCCCGGCTGGCCCTCCGACATCCCAGGTCCGTTTCCGAACCCGGGTTGCCAGCATCGGTGGTTGGCACCCTGCCCCTGCGACAATGGGCTGACCCCTAAATATTTAACACTCTGGACCATTTCTAGAGAGGCGATGATTGTTCACTATATTTAGTTGATGGGATCTATGCCAGTTGCGGGGGGAGGCAAACAGCATAGTTTTTTATTTTTTTAGTTTAACAAGAGTTCTGAATTGAGGAATCGGGCCTCTACAACAGAGAAATTAATCTGCATCTGTCTTTCCAGCGTCACTGGGTCCGTGTGGCTACAATAAAGCACTACATCATCAGCATATACTGTAGGAGGACCTTAGCCTGACATGCTAGTGGGAGGTGGTTTAAGAACAGGCTAAAAAGCAGAGGATCCAGGATTGACCCTTTGGGTACCTCTGTATATACATCCTGACAATCGGAGAGGGCATCAGTGAGTTTCACTTGCTGTATTCTCCTGGTGAGGTAGCCCTTGAACCACCCCACTGATTCAGGTGATAGTCCCATGTGGGCTAACTGGTTCAGTGGCAGTTCATGATTGACCGTGTCAAAGGCCTTGGTGAGGTCAATATATATAACGCCCCTCCATTTGCCCACAGTCAAGAGCATCGTGAATATAGCCTGTGAACTCCACGAAGGCAGTGGTGGTACTGTGTTGTTTTCTGAAGCCATGCTGCTTCAGGCATTTTTTTTATTATTTTTCTTTTAACCAGGAGAGAGACACTAAGCTGAAAGCTTGTTTACAGGTGCGACCTGGGTGCACAAGAAAGTTAAGTGACTTACTCAGGGTCACAGCGTATGCAAGTAGGGACTGTGGGAATCAAACCAAGGTCACCAGGTTTGCAGCTCAGAGCCTTAAACCACTGCGCTATACTGCCTCCTTGGACATTGCAACTGGTATTTGTCGAGGTGGTCATCAAGCTGGTCATAGACAATATGTTCCAGTGCTTTTGAAAGAAAGGGGAGAATAGAGATCAGCCGGTAATTGGCATAACTTGCTCCATCTCCGCTTTTGAAAACAGGGGTGACCACCGCTGTTTTCCATGCCTGTGGCAATTTTCTGTTGATAAGAGAGAGAGGTTTAGAATCCTGGTGAGGGGTGATAGTATCTCATCAAGGGTGAGGGCAACGAGCTTGAGATCAACCGTATCACTACCCATTCTAGTTTTACAGAAAACTTGTGAGAGGTACTTTTTTGCCTTGGGAGATAATTTTGAAGTAGAAAGGTGGGACTGGGCCTGCTGGGGAATTCATCCAGTTGTTTAGTATTGTGTCGCTAGGGTTGTAAGAAATTGGGGGAGTAGCTTTTTACAGTTTCACATAAAAGAGTCACATAAATTTTATAACTGCAGATATGTAAGGGGAAGAAAAGACAGAAACAGAACGTAGCGCGAGCCGGGTCTCTATGTGCCAGAGTCTGCCTCGGCCCCTCGGACCCTGACACATGCAAGATTCGGGGCTGCCCCAGCCTGACCCTGCCGGGGGTATCCGCAGTAAGATGGAGGGACCAGAACTGACAGGTAAGGCCCGCAGAGGCTAGCCTGATGGGCGCACTCTGATGGTGTGGCTCCAGTGGGCAAAGTACGATAAATAGTAATAAAAAAAAAAAAAAAAAAAACAGGGCTTGCTGCATAATCTGTCTCTCTCTAGTTCTTATCATGAACCACAGCAACACCCACTAACAATAAAGTACTGCAACTCTGTGCTGTTAGCTTCCCCCATACCCTAGGGATGCCAGAGGCATATGCCAGCTCAGCAGTGTAATGTCACCAAGTGCCCTCCTTCCAATTCTTCCACCTGCCTAGGCGCAACAACACTGAAATACAACAAGAGTTCCAGCATTCCTGGCTACTGCAGTTATCATATGTGTGTGTGTGTGTTGGAGGGGGCACCGGGTGAATAGCAAATTCACAGAGTTAAACCTTTTGCTGGAAAAGGATCTAAAACTCATTGATTTTTTTATTTTTTTTTTACTTCAGTAGAATCCACTGTACTGAAATGCTTTGGAATTTTTTGCTTAAATTACTTTTATCATGTTGTTTACTGCCATGGTGTCATTTATTCCCCCTCTTCAGAGTTACTACTGTTCAAGTCGATTTCCTAGCTGAGCATTCTATTCTGTCAGTTCCACTGTTCAGTAAATTGAGCAAGACAGTGAAACTGACATCTTAGATACGTCCAGAAAACACAAACGGACACCATTAAACCATGAAAGAGAAAAAAACAAACTGGGGTTTTGTACACCGCCTTTCATTAGCAGTCTAAACCCAAGTGCCTTGGAAGTCATGAACAACTGCAGTTGTTAAGTACTGACAAGGTGATTAAAACAGAGAAACAAGAGTTGGATGGTACCAACATTAGCAGGTCCAGTGTTAAGCAAATGAAAACACAAAAGGTTGGTGGGGACTGGGGTTGGGGGAGCTGTTGAGAGGAAGGCGGCATTAGTATTACACACTAAAGCTTCCTAACCTCCACTTGCTGTAGTAGTCTGGACACGGTCGGTCTACTGCATTTTAGGCCTATTATATCACATTATAGGACGTGACCTGTGATGGGTTATATAGACTATTTGTTGTACTGCATTTATTATTAGCATCATCTCACCTTCACTCTTCCCTTGTGCCCGGCTCAGTCTCACTCTGCATCCCTGGCTCATAGTGCTGCTTTGCCTACCTCACTGTCTGCCACTCACAAACTGATTGATGGCCACTGGCACAAGGCCAGCCCCTCTCTCTCTCTTTCTGTCACTGCTGTGCAGGGGCACCAATCGGCACAAATCAATGGCAGAGAAACAGGAATAATGGCTAAGGACATAATGAAGCGTAAAGGATCTGGGTACTTGGCTCATTCTTAGAAGCGGGCATATCCAATACAAAACTGGGGACTCTTGGACATCACAGCACCCACATGAGTGGTTCATCTGTAGCAACAAGGGTCCTGTGCTGAGGCCAGGGGTAACGAGCAGTTCAACTGTAGCAATGAGTGTCCTGTTCTGAGACTATGGGTTCATGAGCAGCTCAGCTACAGCAACAAAGGTTCCACGGTGGGAGCTGGGGTTCATGACCAGCTCAGCTGTAGCACAGGGGATCATGCACTAAGCCTAGGTGACACAAACAGCTCAGCTTGGTGGCCAGTTCCTGCTCCATAAAGCTTCCTTAAGTGTTGCAGGATCCGAGCCTGGCCAGATCTAAAAAAAAAAAAAAAAAAGAGAGAGAAGTTAAGCACAAGTAACTTGGCCTGCACAAGATTACAGAAGCATGGAAGGAGGAACTGAAGCCTGGGTTTCTGGGTTCACAGTTCGGCATTCTAACCACTAGGTTATACTTCCTCCCTAGGAAGGAAAAGGCAGAATACTGTGTACAACACAGACTCGGCAAACAAAAAGTAATAAAAATATGTTTAGCAAAAAACAAAGAAAAGTATTAACATATTACCAGAGTGCACACCACTGAAAGGAGAAAAAAAAAACATCTAAAGGTCCAGCGATTTAAAAGTTTCCTATCAATCTCAAGATTTTTTAAACACCTTTTCATTGCCTTTGCAGTTTGGTTTTGATGTCTTGCACAGGCCTCACCACAGCAAGTTAAAAGTGATATGGTAGCTGACCCAATATTGCAGCAACTAGAGAGACACTTGCCAAAGTAGGATGCAAAGTTTGGGACTCAAACTCAGAATGACTTAATGGGCCTGCAGCAGGAGCAGTAAGATGGAGGTCTGCCTCTGGGATTGTAAGATCGGAAGCTTTTGGGTTCTAGCACCACACCAGGAATATGGGCTAATACCCAGTACTGATACTGAGGAGCCTTTCTGAATGGATGAGAAATTCAATGAATCTCTGGTGGCTGTTCAAGGGGAAGCAAAAGATCCAATGGCACTTATTTGTAAGGCATGGAGAATTTTTATTAAAAAAAAAAAAAGACTTCACACAAACAGCAAGGTCTCAAAAGACCCCTTCCCCACCACAGAACAGACAGACAGTCAGGATAGTCACTCATTAACCAATCAAAATCTTCCCATAGAACCATCAAACATTCATGGAAGCATAGATGGCGACAGCAGAAAAAGACTGATGGTCCATCCAGTCTGCCCATATTATATATTATGCCCTGGTACTTATTGTCTCTGTAGGGTCTTCGTTTACACTATTCCCGCCTTTGTTCACCATGCTTCTGCCCCCTCTTCCCGCTGAATAACTACTATAACCGTGACTCTATCCCAGTCTTGTTTGAAGCAGTTTATGGTTTTGACACCCACCACCTCTGCCACCAGACCATTCCATGGCTCCACCACTCTTTCTGTAAAGTAATATTTCCTTCAAAGAGAGGTTGTCTTTTTTTTTTTTTTTTTAAAGAGACTCTCCATATAGAGTCCCATACTAACATAAGAACTTTACTATACTGGACCACCTTCAAGCAGGAGTTATGCTGGCACCTCACCTGCCAAATATAAAATTAAAAGTGATGTGATTGTGTAGTACCTGGAAAGGAGGAATATCCCAAATATCAACTCCTCATACTGCAAAGAAATAAACCTTGGAACCCACCACACTTGAGAGAGATAGCGCCAAAAGTCACGGACACAGGGGTAGTCTACAAAACAATATTGCATAATAAAATAAAAGCAAGCAAGCCTTTCATAGACTCCCCTGAAATCAGCCCTGTGCCTACATGCCATTGACACAATAAAACAAAAGCAAGGGAAAAAGCAAGGAAGACACAGGAGGGAAAGGACGCCAATCTTAGGAAGATCCAAGAGAGAAAGGACTCCAATATAACAATTATCTTCTTAATTAATTTATTCTGTTCCCAGGATGAGATGAGAAGGCTGATACCCTTCTGGAGTCATGGAACCCACTCCTTCTCCTCCTAGACATAACTTAGTCCAAAAAAAAAAAAGGACTTTAGAAAAGGGTCACAGTGTTAATCATTCTTAAGACCACCACTACTCCTCAGTAAATGGATAATATTTCATATGATTCAGTCTACTCCCCTACCATCATATGAGTAGGGTATTCCCCCAATGTCTTAGCCAACATAATTCCTATTAATAAACCCCACCCCTTCCCAGATGCACCGGGAATCTGTTGTCACAGTTCTGTACGTCTTTGTTGGACAGGTGGGAGTTTCTACTGCAGCACTGACCCCTAGGTCACCAGGTAGTGCAGTGTTCCTTTGACAGCATATGGCGGTTAAGAGGCTCTGTGACTCGGTGGTGATGAAGGAAATGTCGTAAAGGGACAGTGTCCCAAAGTGATCATACCACTGCTGCTTTGCCACGTCAACTGAGGCTACTCTATTCTTTAAAGATTGTGCCCCCATTTACCAGTTCCTGAACCCTGACGTGTGTGTGTGTGTGTGTGTGTGGTGCTGTAGGAGAGATACTTTAGAGAGGTTTAAGGAAGGTGTTACAGTTGGCCCTCAATGTAGTGTAAAAGGTTACTCAGGACAGGAATTGTATCTGTAGTCAGCAGAGGACAGCCTGGGCAGCTTCGAGAAAAGCCACAGGAGGGAACAATCTGGAAGGAAGAATCCTGTTTCCTTGGATATGGAGAGTGGTTGACCTTTAATTTCTATTCTTTTTCTTATAACGTTTTCCACTTCATAAGAAAAAACCTCATCTACAAATATATTATGCTTCAAACTGCAATTAATTTCCACTGAGTTCACAGCAGAGGACAACATGACACATTAGTACTTAAAATGGCAAAACAATGCAAGTTTATTTATAAAGCACTCTATCCCACAAGGCTCAGGGCACTAAACGGATCAAACTAACAAAACATAAATAAATTCATTATAAACACAGACACTGAAAGTTAAAACCATAAACACCAATAAAGGAAACTAAAAAACAGACTCGTATCATGGCATCGACATCTCACTTACATATGTACCCTTCAGGTCTGTTGCAGCCTCCTGGAAAGCTGGCATCATTCTCTTACACACACCACACCCTGGGTGGAAAGAAATAAGAAAATATGGCTAAAATACGGCTTTAAACGGAGTGCTCCCTACTTTGTTGGTTTCCATTACATCACACAGCAATATTTAATTGAGTTCCATCTTGCTTAAATCATGCTTGTATTTAAAATATTCCTTTTAACTCAGTATGACAGAAATCAAGTGCAAATTAGGCTTACACACTCACAAGACCTAAATTAGTTTCTGCATCAAAGACCTAGAATCCAACTTAAGAATGTTTTCTTTCTGCATGTTACACTTATTAAAAAATTCTCTCGGGTTTCTGACTTTTTGTTTCAAACTACAGAGAAGCTCTTTCTACAATGATTTGTTGATCTTGTTCCCCCCTCTCCTTGTCAACACATAAAGACAGCCTAAGGCATGCCAGTATGTGCTCAAATAGGAATGCCTTTTTCTTAAGGACAGACAGCTGGATCGAACGCTTAAAGGTACCTCTTAGCCCTTTGAAAACTTGAACAGTGCTCGATCTTGGTGAGTAAAGACCGAGGTCAGTATGTAAGATACCTGACACACTATATATTATAACTCAAGTGCACTGTTGAGCAACAATAGCTGATGGTTAACTGTGAAACAGGAGACAACCAGTTTAAATCCCACCACAGCCACTTGTAACTGCACCTGCGGATGCGCATTGCGATACCTTATGGGAGACCAGGGTCCGCTGGGCAAGCCAGACTCTCATCCCCTGGCCAAAGAAATCTCAGGAGCGCTGATTACTGTAAGCAGCATGCTCAGATTTCAGAGGGAGAGTGTTGCTCCCCCTGCTGCAGCATGAATCAGTATGGGTTCAAACATCATGGGTGACCACGTGACAGCCCCTCCCCCACAATGATGACACTGTGTAGGTTGGCCCAAGTCAGAGAGGTGGGCTCGGCTAGAGAAAAACACATTGGGGGAAGAGCCATGCAGCTGTAGAGTGATTTCCCCCGATCTTCACATACTGCATGCCTCTTTCAACCACACTGGGTGTAGACTTCCAAATGCGACATATCCCCAAAGGCCACACCACATGGGGCAACCAAGGGGATTAGTGTCAGGGCAGGGAAGTCACCAGGAAGGGAACCATGAGTAAGGCAGATCTCGGTGTGGGGAGCAAAAGCTATATAAAAACATTAGTTGTTTTAAAAACACAGAATGGGCCACTTTGCTGTAACCCGCCTCTAAACCCACCAGAGAGGTGCTTACTAATCCTGAGATGGTAAAGGGCAAAGTCTGTTATAGAAACATAGAAGTTGATAGCAGATAAGGACCGCAAGGCCCATCCAGTCTGCCCATTTCTTTTTCTACCTTATAAATGTGCCATCGGCCTTGCTCTGTCAGTGGCCTATCTATTCATAGTCATTTGTGGCTGTCTCCTTATGCCTATCCCATGCCTGTTTGAAGCCCTGCACTGTGTATTCATAGCCACCACTTCTTGTGGTAAGCCATTCCATGCATCCACCACCTTTTCTAGAAAAATAATTTCACATTCCCCTTAATCGGCCCCTCTAATCTCATGCTGCGTCCTCTTGTCCTGCTATTTTTTTATATTTAAACATGTTGAGACTCTTTCACCTTGTTTATTCCTTAAGGTGTTTGAATGCCTCGATCATATCACCTCTCTCCTCCTTTGCTCAAGGGTATACATATTGAGCTCGTTAATCTGTCCTCATATGTCTTCTGATGCAGTCCCTGCACCATTTTGGTTGCCTTCTCTGGACTGCCTCAATTTGGTTAATGTCTCGTGAAGTGGCCTCCAATACTGCACGAGTACTCCAGATGGGGCCTAACCAGTGTCTTGTACAGAGGATTATTACCTCCTCTTACGACTTGTGATACCCTACTAATACACCCTAACACCCCTAGCCTTACCTACTGCTTTAGAGGCCTGCTTGGATGATTTTAGGTCATCAGTGATGATGATGCCCAAGTCTCTTTCTTCGCTTGTGACTGCTAGCAACTCCCTCCCAGCCTATAGGTGGCTTGGGTTTCTCTTCCTATGTGCATGATCTTGCACTTCTTTGCATTAAATCCCAGTTGCCACTCTTCTGACCATTCTGCTAGTTTATCCAGATCTCTTCTCATTCTGCCCACCCCATCTGGATCATCTACTCTGTTGCAGATCTTGGTGTCATCTGCAAACAGACAAGCCTTACCTCTAGTCCATCTGTAAGGTCACTAATGAAGATGTTGAAGAGGACTGGCCCTCAGGACTGATCCCCTGAGGTACCCCACTTGTGACTTGCATCTCTTCTGACTGTATACCATTTACCACCACACTTGTTTTCTGCCCGCCAACCAGTTTGCCACCCAGTTGACCAACTTCTGACCCACCCCGAGCCTACCCAGCTTATTTATCAATCTTCTATGTGGAACAGTGTCAAAAGCTTTGCTGAAGTCAAGGTAGGCGACATCAACTGCTCCCCCTTGGTCCACCACTCGGGTTACCCAGTCAAAGAAATCTATGAGATTAGTTTGACAGGACCTTCCTTTTGTAAACCCATGCTGTCTTGGATCCTGTGCCCCTATGGATTCCAGGTGTTGCACTATCCTTTCCTTAAGGAGTGCCTCCATAATCTTGCCCACTACTGAGGTAAGACTGACTGGTCTGTAGTTCCCCGCCTCCTCTCTGCTACCACTCTTGTGAAGCGGATCACATGAGCCCTTCTCCAGTCTTCTGGGACTCTCCTGTGCCCAGAGACTCACTAAACAGTTCTGCTAATGGCTCTGCTAGTTCCACCTTTAGCTCCTTAAGTACCCTGGGATGTATGCCATCAGGTCCCATTGCCTTATCCACCCTGATCTTAGCAAGCCTTGTAGGACCCTTTCTTTGTGAAGGGAGTTGTGCTCACCTCCCTCCCCTGCCCATGATGCTGAGCTGTGGCCCTGCCCTACCTTCTCTTCAGTAAATACTGAGCAAAAGTATCTATTTAGGATAGATGCCTTTACAGGGTCTTCCTCCTCACATGCTCCTTTTCTCCATTAAGCTTAGCAATACTCTCTGGACTTTCTCCTCTCACTAATGTATCTATAGAAAGTCTTGTCACCTTCTTTACTGTTCGTGCTAGTTTTTCCTCAGTTTGGGACTTTGCCTGCCTTACTGCCTTCCCTGCTTCCCTTAGGGCAGTTTGGTATGCCTCTATCTTCATCCCGTTGTGTTCCCTTATATTTCTGAAGGCCCATTCTGGCTCTGACCTTTCTGCTACTGTATTTGAGAACCAAAGTGGTTTCCTTCTTCTTTCACTTCCTTTTCTGTCTAACACAATGGGATGTTGCTTCAAGTATTGCATCCTTAATGCTTGCCTACTTTCCTGTACCCCTCACCTATGTTTCTTTTTGCCAGGGCTAGCTTAACTCTGTTGGCCATCTTATCAAAGTCAGCTCCTCTGAAGTCCCATATGTTTGCCTTGAATGGGATGATTTAGATGTAGTAGCCAAATTGAACCATACCATGTGATGGTCACTGGCCTCAGGTGACCTTCTACCTGGAGATCTGTGATCCTTCCTTGTTAGTCAGTACTAGATCTAGGATCGCCCCTGTCTCGTGGGTTGCTGTACCAGTTGTTTGAGGCCCTCCCCCAGCAGGGAATCCACTATGTGTCTAGTTCTGGCGGATGTTCCTGCTGGTATTGACCAATCTGTATCCGCATGTTGAAGTCTCCCATTATCAGAACCTCCCCTTTAGCTGTCATGTTTTGTATATCTTCTAACAGTAATGTGTCTATGTCCTCCCCCTGGTCTGGGGGCCTGTAGACAACCCCAGTTCTTATGGCTGTCCCATTTCCTGTTTCCAGGATAACCCACAGTTCTTCTGGCTCCTTATGTGTATTCTGAATTTCTGTAGCTTTGATATTTTCATTGACATACATGGCCACTCCTCCCCTTTTGCACCTCGGTCTCTTCTGAACAATACATAGCCAGGTACTGAAGTCTCCCAAGTATGGTTATTGGTAAACCATGTCTTACTAATTGCTACTATGTCCAGTTTAGCCTCTGACATTATTGCCTGCAGGTCTGGGATCTTATTTCCCAGGCTGTGAGCATCTGTGTACATGATTTTCCATTGGCCAGATTTTGGTGTGTTAGTTGTTGGGTGAGGTTTGGCATTACCCCTGTGCATCGTATGAGGAGATAAACCTTTTTTCTTACCTGGTGATGCAAATGAACTGCAAACATGCTGAATCCCTGTTTGACCACTAGCTGGGGGGGGGGTTCTTCCCATTCGACGTATGGGGTGCTGCACCCCTCTCCCCATTTGCTAGTTATGCCTTTGGGTGAATGACATCTGGCTTTGTGGTTAGAAATGGGCTTGCAAAGTGGTGTGGTGTCTCCACCTATACAGATCCTTATGACAGAGCACTGCGAAAGTGTTTACCCACAGGAAATAAATACAATCCCCACCCTCTGAGACAAGGAACACAATAACACAATCTTTTCTCCCTAAGTGCCGTATTCATAGACCTCACTAAGGCCATTGATGTGGTCAGTCATTCCCTACTGTGTAGCAAGCTGGGTGCCTTGGAAATCTCTGACTATGCCCTACCCTGGTTCAGAAGTTACCTAACCAACAGACAGCAATGTGTCAAGTTCAGACCCTCTCTATCTGACCCCACCCATCGCCACTGGTGTCCCCCAGGGCTCCATACTTGGGCCATTCTTTTCTCTCTACATGTCAATTCTATTCACCACTGCTTCAACTACAGTACCCCTCTCCTGTACGCTGACGACCTGGTCTTTTTCACCAGTGCCCAGAATATGGCAGATATCAACAGAACCCTGTCAACTGACCTAAAGGAAGTTCAAACCCAGTTCCACAAGAACAAGCTATTAACGAACCCATCTAAATCACAAGCAATGCCATTTGGAACTGCACACCAGTTAAAAAATATCCCTGCTCCACTCTGCGTGGTCTATGAGAATCACACTCCCCTGGTTACTGCAAACTTTTTCAACTACCTGGGTGTTACACTTGAGCCCTTTCTTGACTGCTCTCTCAACGTTATCAAGACTCGGACTCTATCGAGCCAGCCTAATTCTCTCCCCATCTGTCCATACCACTGTCACTCATGGCATCCGACTCCATAAATTATCATATGACTTGGCCATTTTTTTCCAATGCCTCGAACTCTATCCTGCACAAATGAGACATGACTTATAACAACATCTGTCATTTTGCCTTTGCTTGCAATCGACTTGCCCACCATTGCACCCTGTACTCCACACTAGACTGGCCATCTCTTACTGCTCAACGTGATCTCTCCATTGGTGGCATCATCTGCAGTGTAATACATAACCAAGCACCCCTATCCCCTGCATCCCTTCTGGTGCCTTGCAGAAACACCTACCCTCTCAGATCATCAGACCTCGACCTCCTATCCATACCCAGGACCAGGACCAGGACCAAATTCAGTGAGAAAGCCTTTGCTGTGGCAGCACTGAAACTATGGAACAGCAAAGCTGCTCACATAAGACATTGCACTGTTGCCTGAGCTTCCTGGAGTCAATACCAGTCACACTTGTTTCAGTTGGCAGTATGCTCTTGTTCCTAGCCCCTGCCCCTAGTGATCTCTAGCCATTTGTACAGGACTGTCCTTGTACTTGCTTACTCTGTTACCTGTTAAATACTGTCTGTACCTCTGAGCTTTCACCAATGACCCACCTCTATGCTTCCCCATGTGACAGACATACCACACTGATTACGCTGTATTCTCTGTTCAATCTGTTGTTTAATTTATTGTCATACACAGTACTGTATTCCTAAGGTTACTAAGTGCTCCAACGCTGTAGTCATAGTCATTGTCATGCACTTTAATGTCATAATGGTTTGTACTCTCCCGGGTTATGTCTGAAAATAGGCAAATGTTTGTCTAGTGCAACTTACCCGGGTAACAAAAACTAAATAAATAAGCATGCAAATAAACAGGAAGCCAATAATGGCAAAATATGTTCACAGCTGCAAATAACCAATAGGTTTATTTTTGGGATTAGAGAACATGGTAGAGGGCAAGGGAAGCAAACGTAAAAATCAACAAAACAGTCTGCATTTAGCCCCACCTAAACATATCTTAACATATCTCCCCCCACTGGTGCACCAGTTAACTCCATAGTCCCGATTGGAGCTCCCACTTACAGTCTGACTGCGCACACAGACGCAGAGTTGCAGGCCTCTGATGCTGGGACCTCGGTGTGGTACCATGTAAGCTGGTTATTGGCTGCAGCTGCTGACCGACAAATTACACAACTAGATGGACAGTAAATCGGATGCTCCTGGCTGTGAGCTGTAGCTGTAGGCTTGACACTAAGGTCACCCAGAAATGCCCAGAAAGTATCTAGCTAGCTAAATAATAGGAATGAGAAGTTCTATGGGTAAAACCCAGTATTTAAGACCTTTGGATGACGGGCTGGTGCCTCTTCCATGGGGATGTCTCCCTTGCTTAGGCAGATGATGGCTGGCTGGTCTTTTCTGTAGGCTGGATATAGGTGCAGCAGACCCAATGTGCTCCTGGTGGCAAAGGGAGAGGGCTGCAATGACTTTGGATGATGGGAGCTTGGTTCTGTAAGCTGGTTACAGGTGTGACACACCCAACAGACTTTCGTTGGCGAGAGGTGTGATCATGATGCCCCGGACAATGATGATCCTCTGCACCCCTAAGGGGACTTGCCTTCATCCACCCAGACAAGTGGGCAGTCACCCGGGACCTAAGCTGGTTCGATCCCATCAGGATAAATCCTGACAGCAGTGGAAGGCAGTGACTCACCATCTTCCCAGATGCAGAGCAGCTTTCAAGGGAACCCCTGCTGTAATTCAGAGCTGAGCCCAGACTTGCCACTCTAGCTGCATCAATCCGGTTTTCCAGGGGTCTCAAATCGGTTTTGAACAGAGTGTTTAGTCAGATAAGAACAGCAAGCGAGAGCTATTCACTGACACTCCTCTCCTCAGAGGTTTTGTTTCAGACAGATCTGCTCTATATACAGGTCTCTCCCTTTTTGCAGAAATCTGGGGATTAAATATCAGTGGTTAGCAGATCATACATTATTCATTATGCTAAACCCCTGGCTCCCAGTGGCTGTCAGTTCCTGGGGAAACTCGTACATACGAGTCCTGAGCCAGCTTGCAATTCAGAGCTGTTTTGCAGAGCTAAGTTCCAAACAGATATGCAGTGGCGGCTCTGCACCAGGGCCCGCCAGGGCACGTGCCCCAGTAAAAAAAATGCTGTGCCCCAGTTGGTGCCCCATAGGGTGCAGAGCTTCCCCCACAGTAACAATATATCAGTGCCCTGGCTGCCATCGGCTGTGCCCCAGCTATGCCCTGGTAACCATTTGTGGCTAGAGCCGCTACTGCAGATATGTGCTTCAAAGGGGACAGGATACACTAACTTAGTCATTTTGCAGAGCTGAACTAGTCTCCAAATTGATGTAAGTTTTACAAGGACAGGATGTACTAATTTAGTTGTGTTTCACTTTATACATCTTTGAGAGCTGCTTGAAACTGAGTAACCTCCTTGCTGTGGACTCAACAACACTGATGGCAGGCTGGGGTGCTGGACGAGTAAAAATGGGTAGCAGCATGCCAGCCACAGTGAGAAGAACATTGATCAAGCCCTCAGAAAAAAGGACAGTGTCCAGTACCGCAGCTCTAGTCTGGACCTGGACCTGGGTGAAGGAACAGTGCAGGAGAAGGCAGCAGCAGTGTCTAAAGAGAGCCAAAGGCAAGCCCCCTTTTAGGAGAGGGGGTTACATCACCATATCAAGCAAAAGAAAAAGGTAGAGTGGTGCTTCCTGAATTAAAATATCATTACTGGGCTGCACAAGCACCTCCAGTAATGTGATGGATGAGAGGTCCCATCCTAGGGATGGCTACAATGTTCAACTGCTCCACTGGGAATTGCCCCTGATTAAGCAAGATCAGCAAGATTACAAACTGTGGCAGTGGCTTGCTAATAATCCACGAGACAAGAATTCCCTAAAATCATGGGGAAAATAAATACACTCAATTTCCCCACTACCCTCCATTAGAGAAACCACTGAATTTATTTATTTAGTTTTTGTTGACCAGGTAAGTGCACTAGACAAATCCTGCCTATTTTCAGGCACGACCTGGGGAAGGGGGATACAGATGAATGCCAACTGACCTCGAACCAGATTAAGCCGTTGATGGTATTTTTAGTGAATGAGGGAAATTTGGCCAGGACACCGGGGAATTTCTCCTACTCTTCAATAAGTGCCATGGGATCTTTAACATCCACCTGAACTACCACCAATCCAGGCAGATGGGACCTCGGTTTAACATCTCATCCGAAAGACGGCACCTCAGAAGTGCAGCACCCCTCTCATGCTGCACTACAGTGTCAGTACTGGGATATTAACCCAAGTGCCAGATGTGGGAACTGAACCCACAGCCCTCTGATCTCCTGGTCTCAGAGGTGAGTGTGCTACCTACTGAGCCACTGACACAAGGCACAAGCCTTAGATGATCTGGGTGTCTGTCAATGGTAACAAAAGTTTTACTAGGTTTATACAGGTCCAGTTCCCAGATAAGGAAGGCCATAAATCTTTCTTATAATTAAGTTAGGAATCAGATCCAAGATCCAGACTAGAATATAGGGTCTTCAAGTATTCTGTGTGCCAGAAGAGTTTTTTTTCCAATAGTGCAGGTTTGAAATATCTTCTCATACCTGAGAGACTATCTGGGGAGGAGGTGAGACAGCCAATTCTTGGTTACTATAACCACCAATTCAGCCCTTACCCCTTTCCTAGTATTGCTCCCCCCCCATCCCCCAGGTTCTGCTGTTTTTGTTTCTTTTGTTTGTTTCATTTTTGCACATTTTGAACCCCGCACACCCTCTGACTGCCTGCTCACCACTATTTGCTCTTGCAGAGGGTGGATTTGTATATTGTATTTTCTGTACCTGTTGTGATTGTATTGCATAGGTTTGTGGTACTCTAATGTAGAGCAAGTATTTTATTTTTACCAACGTGGTGTACTGCATAATTTTTTCTCTGACAAGGACTGCACTATACAGAGGAGTCCCAACAGGATGAAACAAGTGTCTGTAGTTTGTCATTCCCAGCCTATATGGGATCAGATGCACAAGCCTGTCTAGAAGGTAATATTTGTTCTGGCAAGGCCTCATCAGCCTGACTTGGAACAAGGATTTGTATGTCCACAATGCTTTGACTGGTAAGAACAGGTTACTTACCTGTAACAGTAGTTCTAGGAGTGGTATATGTTGTTCATCTACACTCTTTGGCATGTCCCCTTCCCCTTTAAGGATCACCAGAAGTCTTCAAGCTGGCTCCTCCCACCCACCCGACTGGTATATACCTTGGCTCCGCCCCATGACGCCAGATCTTAGCCCGCTGGAAGACAGGTGGTGTGCGTCTGTAGCCGGGGAGGTCGGATGGGTCCGTGTGGATGAACAACATATACTACTCCTAGAACTACTGTTACAGGTGAGTAACCTGTTCTTCCAGAATCGTGGATATGTTGGTCATTCACACTCTCTGGCAGACTCCTAGCAGTTCTGCAAGAGGAGGGAGGCAAGGCGCACACCCCCTACTTAGGAAACAGAGATTGGAGAACTGAGGCCCCAAAACCAGCATCCCCGCATGACTCAAGGTAGATGTGGTAATGGGTAATGAAGGTGTTTGCTGACTTCCAGGTAGCAGCCCGGCAGATTTCCTGGATAGGGATGTCCCTGGAAGCAGCCACCAATGCAGAGGTATGGTGGGTAGAATGAGCTGTTATCCCTCTGGGAGGCTCTATGCCCGCCAACTCATAGCACAGACCTATGCAAGATGTAATCCATCTTGCAATGGTCCGTTTTGCTGCAGGCCTGCCAAAAGCAGCTTCAGTGTAGGTGACAAACAGCTGGCGAACCGCTCCCCAAATTTCCGCTGTCCTCTCCTTATAGCAGGAGAGAGTATGTCTCAGGTCCAAAGTATGGAGCCTGTACTCGGCCTCCGAGGTGTAATTAGAGTAGTATACTGGCAGAGTTAACACCTGATTAATGTGAAACTCTGACACCATCTTTGGAAGGAATTTCGGTTGGGGGCGTAGGACAACCATGTCCCTGTGGAAGAACAGATAAGGGGAGTCCACCGAAAGTGCCTGGAGCTCCCCTGTCCTTCTGGCAGACGTGATAGCCACCAGGAAGGTCATCTTCCATGACAAGTGTGACAAGGCACACTTGAGCATTGGTTCGAATGGCTTGCCCATGAGCTCTGCACTACCAGCAGTAGATCCCACAGAGGTGGAGGTTCACGCACTGGAGGGGATATGTGATCCAGACCTTTGAAAAAGCACCCGACCACTGTCTCCTGCGCCAACGTTGGCTGACCGGCCCGCACCTGGTAAGCAGAGATGGCTGACAGGTGCACCCTAAGAGTCGATGACCAAAGACCCCTTTTAGATAGAGACCAAAGGTAGTCGAAAATGTTAGCCACTGGACAGGACAGAGGGTCCAGGTCCTTGCTCTGACACCAAATGGAAAACCTTTTCCATTTGAAGGCATAACATTTCCTGGTCTATTCCTTTCTGGATGCCTCCACCATGGTGAGGACGTCCTTGGAAAGATCCAAAGCCTGGAACTCTAGCCACTCAGGTACCAGGCTGTGAGGTGCAGGGATTAAAGGTCCGGATGGTATACCTTCCCCTGATTAAGAGATAACAGATCCGGGTGTGCTGGAAGCCGCTCTGGGGGCCTGCAGCTGAGGCTGAGGAGATCTGGATACCAGAACTGGCACGGCCAGTCTGGGGCTACCAGAATCACCCTAGCCTTGTCCCTCCTTACCTTGAGGATCAAGGGAAATGGAGGGAAGGCACAGAGGAGTCCTGGGGTCCATGGCCTCCAGAAGGCATCCCCCTGCAGTGAGCCCTGCTGAGGTGGGAGGGCATGAAACAGCCTCAGCTTGGTGTTTCTCATGGACGCAAACGGGTCCACCATCGGTTTGCCCCAGTGGGAGAACAGGCTGTAAGCTACCTCTGGATGGAGAGATCACTTGTGGGCTGTCTCGCCTAAGTGGCTGAGAGCATCCACCAGATGGTTTGAGGCTCCTGCCACATGGATGGCTAGGAGATCCACCTCCAAACGGCTGACAAGGGTCCAGATGCAGAGCACCTCTTTGCAAAGCAGATGGGAGTGCGTGCCGCCCTGTTTGTTGAGGTAGTACATGATCGTGGTATTGTCAGTCTGGACTTGAACCACTTGACCCTTGAGCTGAGAAGCGAAAGCTAACAGTGCCAGTCTGACTGCTCTGAGCTCCAACAGACTGATGTGGCATCGGGACTCCTCGGGGGTCCAGAAGCCATGGGCCCTTTTGTCCCCCATGTGTGCTCCCCAGCCCATGAGAGGCATCGGTCGTGAGGACGGCCGTCAGCTCAGGGCGGACAAACGGGATCCCTTCCTGCAACTGGTCAGGGGCGGTCCACCAGGGGAGAGCATCCCACATCTTCTGGGTTACAGTGATCAGCTGGTCGAAATGACCATGGTGCGGAGTACACTGGGTGGCCAGCTCCCATTGGAGGGGGCGCATGTGCAACCAGGCACAATGGTCCACTGAGGTGCACACCGCCATGTAACCCAGAAGGCACAGAAAGTCCCAGGCAGGGCGCAATTGCCCAACCAGAAATGACTGGGCAAAAGAGGAGAGAACCTCTGCCCTGTCTACCGGGAGCTGAGCTCTGGCTTGACGAGAGTCGAGCTCTGCCCTGATGAAGCACATTACCTGGGAAGGCACGAGTTCCGACTTGGTCTTGTTGATCAGAAGGCACAGTTGGGAGCAGGTCTGAAGGGCCAGGTCCCTGGACCTCTCCACCTCCTGTTGGGTGGGACCTGCTAAGCGCCAACCGTCGAGACAGGGATAAATCCTGCCCCCCCCCCCGACTCGAGGACGTTAGGGTGAAATGCAAGACAAAAATCGCACTTCGGGGTGTCATGGTCAACACCCAGGCAGTAGACGCACGCGGTGTGGGGATCAATGCGCAACATTTTCTGGCCGCACGAACACCGGCGAAATCCAGGGGAAGACTTGTCTTCCATAATTGAAGGTAAGTAGTTGCAATCGCTAATGCAAACTAGACAAAGTTTCGGAATAACCGGTTTTAAAGCCAGGGCCTACAAAATGCAAAAGCACAAAGGAGGCAACCGGAATCTTCCAGCGGAAAGAAAGATCTGGCATCATGGGGCGGAGCCAAGGGTTATACCACCCGAGTGGGTGGGAGGAGCCAGCCTGAAGACTTCTGGTGATCCTTAAAGGGGAAAGGAACATGCCACAGAATGTGGATGAACAACATATCCACGATCCTAGAATAAAGCTTCAGAGTATATGTATGGTTTGGACAGATACAAAACTAATAATTTAGATATTTCTTCTCTGCTAGCATCCTTTGACAGATCCCACATCCTAATCTTCCTGTAAACTGCCTCTTTGGTATGCTAACTCCAAGTGCACTAAATATGTGTACCATTTTTTGTTTTCTCTATAACTGCTCTGTTTATTATATATGCATTTTATTTCTTACTGTTTGTATGCCTGTACTTTCTGCAATCCCCCCACCTACCAAGTTGATAATGAAAAGCAAGCCTTTGTTCAATGCACCCTGCTTGGTCACCATTTTCAGAATAAATTAAATTGCTTTTATTGCTTTAGCCACCATTATACCTGCAAGATTTTGTAAGTGGTTGCCTTCCTAGACAAGGAGGATAAAAAAGAAAACTGAAGGGAATAAACACCACCATCCACAGTTCTGGTACAGCCAGGAACTGCATTCTAGCCTCTCTGTACAACAGGCTCCAGAGCCAGCTGCCTGGTTTATTGAGTCGACACAGTGACATTATCACAATGCTTGCACATACTGCAATACTACTAGGCAATTCTGTAAAAATAAAACAAAGCAAATGACACATGAACAGCAAGTGTAGCAGTAAATGAAATGATTTTCATTTCTGATCATTAAAAGACATCACAGCAAATGAAGCGTTAGCAGACCGCCTGTTTCAGACACTTACATGGTGCATAGAACATCATTAGTATAGGTCTTTCTTCCTTCTTCAGCAGCTTTCTAAACGCCTAGAGAAAAATGGGCAAAACAAAAACGAACGAGTTATGTCAACACCAATTTGCCTTTCCAACAAGTATTGGGCTGACTGAAGCAAAAAGCGGTGGTTGGGGGGGAGAGGCATCACTAGGGGTGGTATTAGGGTTGGAGCTCCATATCTAGATTTATTAGCCCTATTAAAAGATTCACCATTACTAAAACAGACCCCAGACTGATTTGTTTTTACCCAGGGAGGAGGAGGAGGGAGGGAGGGAGGGTGGGGCTCAAGCTTCTAATCATTTTGGATGCTACAGATGCCGCTGGTGTGTTGGGGGCCACAAATTTTCTTCACGGTAAATTATTCTGTCTTGTTAGAAGACTCAAGTGCACCTACAGTATAGAGTCAGCACTACAACTGCAAAATAATGAATTGCCATTTTGACCTTTTCACACAAATTTCTTATGTACTCATTCAGACACAAACTCAGGGAGCCACCAGGGATCACCATTTATAATACTCTATACCTCATATTGACTGTTTCCTTGACTAAGAGTCGCGCTCTAGGGACTTTCGAAAGAATGTGTTAGAGTAACAAGACACCTGATAAAAAAGGATGTAACATGATAATGAAGCATTTGATCTTTTAACTGGAATGTGTTTATTTCAGATGCCTAAAATCAACTTGGGCTAATAGGTATCTCTTGGGGCCACCACCTTGGCAGAGCTGTGTTAGCTCAGATAACTGCAACTGAAGATAAAACATGAATTTTTAACACTTTAAAAGGGACACAGTCAACACTGTTTGCATCTAAAACCCACATTTTATGATTGCTTACCTTCCCTAAAATTCATTGATGTTGCTGGTTGTTTCATCTGCTTCCCTTCTTAACAGCACTGAAATGCATGCTAATGGTATAATTATACCCAACCTTGTTTTTTTCGAATCCTTGATCTACACTTATTGCATAGTCTCTGAACTTAAGAAACACCCCCCAAACACTGCAGCAGCTCATGATACAATTGTCTCCTCTCCTCCCACCGCATCATGAGTTTCTGGACTGCACTGGGGCGTTCCCAAGTCCAGGAAAGATGCAGTGGCAGTTGGTCAAGGACTACAGAAAAAAATTTTGTGTGGTAATACCCGTATAGTGGGCAGTCTGTCTTTCACTTTTAAAAGAAAAAAGGAATGAGAATTAAACTACCAGCTACGTCAGAAATTTCTACTGAGCTTATGAATGTTGACAGTGACCCCTGTGACCCTTTAAAGAGGGACTTGTACTGTAGCTAGCTATACAAAAAAAATGCTATCAGAACACTAATCCAGCTACTCTGGATGAATGTTTTGTCTTTCGTTTCCACCTGATGCTATTTATTACAGCTATTTGGGTTCATGTCGGCTCAGTGGCCGAATGAGGTACTGTTAGTGCCTTACCTTGTGCCACACTGGTGATCCAGCTTTGGGCCACCAGGGTCGGCCGGGGGGACTGAGAGAGGATTGAGCAGTTGGCTGGCAGCCGTCCTGTCTCGGGTTGGGGAGGTGCACTACACTGGCTCTTGGCTGCCCCGGGTGTAAGCCTGGGTGCAGCACTGATCCACGGAAGGCAGATAGCAGTCAGGGAGAGTGGAGAAAGCCATGGTCCCAGAGTGTATGCGCACCTCCACACACGAGTCTGCACATGCTGCATCTTTGGGAGGACCATGGGATGAGATGAAAAAAGCCAGAGGAAAAATGGAGCAGACCAGGATCCATGAAGCCCTGTCTGGATGCCTTGACCTGCCCCTTCCACTCCTACTGGTGGTCTTTCTAGATTGTATACTCCGGGGGGGGGATGAGGATAGACGTCCCCCTTCCTGACCCCATCGCAGGGGGAAATCCATGGGGCAACTAGGCCACCAGGGTGGAGAGAGGAGGGGGACGGTCAGGGGCATCCAGGGGCGAGGCTGATTAGCTACCTAGCCTGGCTGGAAGATACAAACCTTTATTTACAAAAAAAAAAACTATTTGGGTTCAGACCATAACTTTTCCATCACATACTCCAATTGTTTGTATGTGCAGTCAAGTCACATGCAGTGTGTGTATAATCACAGTCATTTCAATGACAACAGATTGTAGGGCTACAAATACAAGACAAGAACAAAAACAAGACAGTTAGATGCAAAGCACGCAGAGAACAGAAATAAGGGTAGAATTAACAATTCTACCATAGACCTTCAGGAACTAACTAGAAAGAAAATAGTACGCACAGTTTAGGGAAAAACTCACTAACTGTGCTTATTTTTTTTTCTATGCAATTCCTGAAGAAGATTCTACCCCTATTTCTATTTGCTCTGTGGATTTAATCAAACTCCTTGGTTTTATTTGCAGCCCACATATAACACAGCACTCAGTGTTTTCTCATTCTGAATACAAGTTCATAATACCACTGCATGCTCAAACAGCAGACTGTTACACAGGAAACACCAATGTATATAAAAATATTTCTCAATAAACATAAAAGAAAAGGACGGAAAATGAAATGGGTTTTTGTACAATTTTTTTTTTTTTTTGGGGGTTCCAGCAAACCAGCAACTTAAGACTGTAGTTGGCTTCAGCAGATTTAAAGTCGTAGAGTATGTTACAGTAAAAAAAATTCGGAACCTGCACAGTCAAAGCCAGTGGCAAGTAGAATTCTGCTGTTTGGGCCCCAAGGCAGGCACTGGCACAGGCACTGTGGCCATCAATTAACAGAACAAAAGGAAAATATCTTTTTGTTCCATTTACTGCACCAGGTTGTGCCATGCCGTCATCTGCCAGGCATCCGCACTCGGCTGAATATGATATGCTGCTGGTCTTCACTATACCTTTTATTTAATTTTTGATTAACCTTTTCATCTTTTCTTGCAAGATGCCCCTTTTCCCTGTTTTAAGTCTACTTTAGTATTCATTTTAGATCTGAAATAGTTAAAAGCAGCACTTTTTATTTTTAAATCTAGCTAGCCGCAGGTTTCATAGAACATAGAAACATAGAAGTTGACGGCAGATAAGGACCGGAAGGCCCATCCAGTCTGCCCATTTCTTTTTCTACCTTATAAATGTGCCATCGGCCTTTGCTCTGTCAGTGGCCTATCTATTTATAGTCATTTGTATTGCTCCCTTATGCCTATCCCATGCCTGTTTGAAGCCCTGCACTGTATTCATAGCCACCACTTCTTGTGGTAAGCCATTCCATGCATCTACCACTTTCTGTGAAAAGAATTTTCACATTCCCCTTAATCGGCCTCCCTCTAATCTCATGCTGTGTCCTCTTGTCCTGCTATTTTTCTTATATTTAAACATGTTAGACTCTTTCACCTTGTTTATGCCCTTAAGGTGTTTAAATGTCTCGATCATATCACCTCTTTCCTCCTTTGCTCAAGGGTATACATATTGAGCTCCATTAATCTGTCCTCATATGTCTTCTGATGCAGTCCCTGCACCATTTTGCTGCCCTTCTCTGGACTGCCTCAATTTGGTTAATGTCCTTGTGAAGGTGTGGCCTCCAATACTGCACGCAGTACTCCAGATGGGGCCTAACCAATGTCTTGTACAGAGGGATTATTACCTCCCTCTTACGACTTGTGATACCCCTACTAATACACCCTAACACCCCCCTAGCCTTACCTACTGCTTTGGAGGTCTGCTTGGATGATTTTAGGTCATCAGTGATGATGATGCCCAAGTCTCTTTCTTCCTTCAGTATCCTCAGCTGTTTGCAAACACCTGTCCTGTATGGTCAGGGAGCAGTGTCTGTTGCATGCTAGTTCAATTTAGTCACAAGAAAAGCCATGTTATACAGTTTGTTTATGCACCTCAGGTCCCCTCAGCAATCCACACCATCATGCTCTCAGCTATTCCCTTCTGCCCGAACTCTCTTCCCACTGTCGAGTGGTACCTCCAGGCTCCCCAACTTGGTCTGTCCCCATGTGATCTAGGCCTTGGGAGGGGGCACAAAAGTTGATGCTGGAGGATGACAGCCTGGGGCATGGATCCAATACGCTAAGGTGCCTGGTGGCATGGAAGAGACCAAGATGGCTGTCATCCAGTGTGCTAGGCAGGCCTTATTTACCTTTTTCTCCCTCTTGACCACCACCCATACGCGTGCATGCTGTAGCATCTTAGGGTGGGCCCATGCACATCATGTGGTCACCCATATCTGTTGTACCACCACAAGCCACTGCCAGGATCCACTATTAAAACAGGGCACCAAACCCTCCCGACGAGGACAGCATCTGGATTGACGCCCATCACCCTATCTGCTGGCATCAAATCCTGCCATTCCAAGCTTGAGGCATGAACCTGGGGTAGCCAGCATGCAGGAAAAATGCCCCACTGCTTGGTGCCATGGATCTGGATGCAGACAGTCTTTTTTCAAACAGTTTCTTAAACCTTTTTCATTCCAAAACAAACCCATGGCAAATGCCTTCTGCTCTATTTCATTCTTTATTTTTGTTATGCAACCTCTGTCATTCTACAAACAAGGTTTGCATGTCCCATTTGTGAAATTATAAAATGAATTAAAATGTGGTTTATTGTACTGAGTTTGCATCAATGTATGTTCAGTTTCAGAACCTAACAAACACACAGTTAAAATAAAATATTAATCAATCATAACTACAACAATATATTTGATTGCACTGCTTACCTTCTCACTGTCAATATGGGTGACATCTTTGGCTTCCGGATTCTCCTCCCATAGTGGTGCTCCTTGCGGATCCTTGAGAAATGCTACCATAGACTAAAGATAAGCAGGACAGATCAATTAACTGCAGCAGTAACTGCTGAACAGTAGTTCCTAAGTTTTGTTTCTGACGTTACCACAAGACTACACTGAGCAATTTGTAAAATACTTTTAGAGACAGCTGAGATGACAGCATCTGTTATAGAAGTTTTAGTAATTTACAAAAGCTTTAAAGCAGCAGCGCAAGATAAAAAAATCTTCACTTTTGCAACGGTGTTTTCCCTGTGCTCTGTTGAGCGTTTATCTGGTACTCTTTCTCGCCAGCATTTTGTTCCGTTTTCCTTTATTTTTGTTTACATTTCTGCCACCCCCCATGTTGAAAGCAGCAGTACTAGACAGGCAGCCGACAGAGTAACTGCAGCGCTACAAAACTAGAAACTGATCACTTCCTGATTATCTAGTACTGCTGCTTTAAAGTAGATCACAGCATAATTCTAAATAAATGAATACATAAAAGCATGCTGTATTCTGCACTCCTTGTGGCATAAGCCCAACAGTCACAGAGTTTACAATGGTTAACCCCTTTTGCACCTGCATAACCTAATTCTGAGTCCAGTCCTAGCCATCACACACACACACACACACACACACACACACACAAAAATCCAACTTGGGCAGCAAAATTCTGTCGGTAATTTTGTTTCAACTGACAAGGTCAACTTATATGAAAGATCAGCTTATTGGCCAGTATGTCTGGCACAGACCCACCTGTTAGGATGAAGCACCCTGTAAACAGATGTCACATTTTCCTGTCTGACAAACTGGATTAATTACCACTGGACTACACCGGTTTCTGAAGCATCTTGCAAGATATCACTGACTGAAACTGTGATATCGTGCTTCATCCTGACGGGTAGCACTGTTTATCCAGGGCAACCTTACCACTTGGAAAGTGAGGATATTAAAGAGATTAAAGGATTCTATTACAGTGCTTTAAATAAATCTTCTCTCTTGATCCTCTCATAAATGTGGCACTCAATACAGAAAATCTAGAAGGTACAGAATCTGCAGAACATGTCTGAGCAACGTTAGCAGACACTTCCACTGGTGCTGATAAAAACCCTTCCATAAAAAGGTTGCATCCAAAGCACGACTACTCATTCACTTCAGAATCCTTACAAATACTGGCTGTGGATATTAGCACTGGCTTAAAGTGAAGATTTTGATTTCATACTTTAAAGATGCTTTTAAGGAGGATTTACTGCAACTCGGAGACACTTTTGTCAGAAATCACTATAACTGAAAGCCTTGAAAGCTTGTAGCCAGTCAATAAGAGAGTGAAGCTACTACAGTAAGAACATGACAAGAATACAGTATGTTGATCCTGAGGATTCACCTTGTGTATTTTAGAAAATATTTTTATGTGTTGTGCCTAAATATTTAAAGAAAATAGGGACACAAGCAGTGATAAGTGAAAAAAGACCAAGAACCCATTATACAAGTCTCCTGCAATCCAGGCACATGAAGCCTTCAGCTGTACATCCTCTGGGCCCCCTCCCTTCCCCAATGGATTACATGCTATAACCAGTAACATTATTCTCTACAAAGAACTGTTTCAACTAGAGTTTAAAACATTCAACACACCCCACTAGCACTGCTTCCTCTGGGATTTCAGTCCACCATATGTCTACCACTTTCTGGGTGAAAGAAAGTTTTCTCACAATTTTCCTAACTCTAGCTCCATTATGCGTGTTGTCGGCCCTCTAGCACCACTGCTCTAAACTACCTGAAAATGTTTCCTGTGATCCACCTTATCCAATCCCTTTAAGATTTAAAAAACTGAAGTCATAATCCCTCTTGGCCTTCTTTATTCTAGGGAAAAAAAACCAGCCGGTTTAAACATTGCCCATAGCTAAACCCCTATATTCCCTTAATCATCTGAGTTGCTCTTTTGTTGTAACTCCTGAACTGATTACATATTCTTCTCATACTGTAGTGAACAGACAGTACTCCAAGCTGACTTCACAGAGCCTTATAAAGGGCCAGAACTGTGTGACCTGCATGGCATGTTATGCCCCTTTCAATTCAACCCATCATTCAGTGTGCCTTATTTATTATCGCTGCGCTTTGCTGTGACAGCTTTGGCTTCCCATGAATGATCCGGTGTCTTTTTCATGGTCTGTTGTTGCCATCTGTTTAGTATTTTAATAGTATCTCCTAAATTTTTTGTTGCTAAATGAAGGACCGTACACATATCGACATGGACACTGACATCTCCTGGCCCACTCCCTTGATATATTTATGTCTTGCAGGCTGTCTCATACATCTCTGCAACATACCACCCTCATTAATTCTACGGTCATCCACAACTTTAACATACTGTACCAGAATCTCTTTCTCAAGGTCATCAATAAAAAAAAAATACTGAAGCATCAAAGTTCTTTTAGTCTATTTTTATCCCATTCACCAATCACCACTGGGCCCCACTTCATAGCCAGCTTTTATAGAAACAAGAAAACACATAATTTAACAGCAAAAGGAGACAGAAGGTCAATCGAGTCCGATTTCCTATTACTACTTCACCCCCACCAACCTACTGCCCTGGTGGGGTCTATCCTTCCCCTCCAACTCTTGCTGCCCCCTTTGGGGACCGTGAGCAGGGCCGACCTTAACCATTCTGGGCCCTGTGCAGCCCCCTGCCAGACCCCACCACTCCGTTCCCTGTGGGCCCCCCATCCAACATTTACACCTAACTAACCTTCCTGCCCTGAATTAATAAAGCAGTACCAGGTCTACTAGTTCAACCAGCATCTTTTAATTAGTGCCCTTGACTGCACTGAATTATTTGACTTCACCACTGGAAATTAATCTGACTGATCCTGGAGCAAGAACTTAAGTACGGTACTACTACCGTATTCATTTTTGTAAAGACAGGGACATCATCACTGGACACTCGCACCTCAGACTCTGATTTGCAAAAAAGTTAAACAACTTAACTTTTCAGGAGGTATGAGTGAGAAAGAATAGAGAGGATTATCATGGGGCATCAGTAAGGTTGCCACCTGTCAGTTTTTTTTACCTGGTGATCAGGTTTTCAGGATCCCCATCAGGAAATTCAGTTTTGCTCTGTGCTGATTAGGTTTTTGAGCCATTCTGAGTGCTCACATACTCTTGAAACAGATTTTATCATCTCATTCATTGTTTCAGCTACATGTCCAGGTTACAAACAAGTCCTCTTGTTAATATAATTGTTTGTTTGTGAAAGTAGTCAACCTGGAAGGTGTAAAGTATGGCCATTAACACCATCAGCACTTACTTAACCTAATCTTTTCCACTGCAGCAAAGCTGCCCTCACCTTTTGTAAAAGTAACTGAGCCAGTTGTCTTCCACTTTCATTTGCTGGAAAACGTTTTCATATCCAACAACATTTAGATATTGTTTGTTTTTTTTCCTCAAGAAAAATGTATGGTCCCGCCAGGGTGCAGGGGCACAGTTTGCACCTAGCTAAGGCCGGCCCTGACCGTGAGTCCCCTTGCCTTGTCCCAGCTGTGTCTCAACCCGTTCAGAGTTTCTTAACCATTGTGCTATATTCCTGTACAACATCAGAGCCAATTTCTTGTGAGGAATTGTGTAGAATGCTTTACTGAAGTCTAAATATATCAACTGCCTTTCCCAGTTTAGTTTTTTTGCTATTTCCTATAAAAAAAAATCTCATATTTTATTTATTTATTTATTTTAACATCAGTTTAACAACCTTTGAGCCAGGGGCTCATTTACAAAGGTACCTCGTCACATAGAGGACAATAACAGCGGTACAATAGACAACAGATAATCAGCAATACAGGTTCACAATAGGTATCAGTCAAAGTTACAGGCATTTCAGAGGCATAAATACTGTATACAGGTGAGTTGGGGTAAAAGAAAGTGGATAAAGGAGGATCGATTAAGAAGACGGATAGCAGAGGATGAGAGGAGGCCCAGAGAGAGAAGAGTGGGCAAGTGAGGGTGTCAAGTAGGGAGGAAGAGAGCTGCTCAGTGAGCATTGTCAGGGGAAGGAGAAGATTAAGGGCAGCAACAGCTGCGCAAGGTGAGCAGGTGATTTCTGAGACTGTATTTAAAGCATGATAATGAGGGAGCGTCAGAGATTCCGGCAGGGAGGGTGTTATACCAGGAGGGGGCTCTGTAGGGGTATGCCCTTTGGCCTTGTGTGGTCCTCGCCCTCGGTATGACCAGAGCGGTTTTGCAGGAGCTGCGGGTGCGCACTGTGGGGTTAGCCTGGTGGATTGAGTCAGACAGGCCTGGGGGGGATTGGCCATGGAGAGCTTTATAGGTAAGTTGGCAGGTTTGGTACATGAGGCGCTCATCCAGGTTGAGTAGATTGGCCATGGAATAAAGAAGACAGGTATGGGTAAGTCTATAGAGCACTGGTTATTAGTCTACAGGCTTGTTAAGAGTAAAGGTACCTTACTTGAGGGCCATCTGGTCAGCCGCACCATAGACAGAAAGGCCGTAGTCGATTAGGGATATAACAGAGGAGGTGACTGCCAGGCGGAGGGCATCAGTGGGGAGGCAGTTTTTATGACGGTAAAGCCGTGTGTTGGAGGCAGAGGTCAGGGCAGAGATGTGGCCATGAAAAGAGAGGGCTGGGTCAAAGGTTATACCAAGGTATTTATAGGAGTGAACAAGTTCAATAGGGAGACTGAAGGTGGAGTGGACAGAGAGAGGAAAGTTGCAGGACCTATTTTGAGGGTGGGCAAAGAGCATGGCATTTTTCTTAGGTTGATGACGAGTCGGTGCTCAGTGAACCAGGTTTCAGCGGCATTGTAGGCTTGCTGAAGAGAGTTCTGGAGTGAGATGGGGTTACTATCGGAAGCAAAGAGTACCGCGTCATCAGCGTAGAGTAGGATTTTTCCTGTACATTCACTGGGCAGGGAGTTAAGGAAGAGGGAGAAGAGCAAGGGTCCGAGAATAGAGCCCTGAGGGACTCCAGAGCGGATAGGGCAGGTGCTGGAAAGTGTTCCACTAACTTTCACATATTGCGAGCGGGCTGACAAGTAGCTGGAGCACCAGGAGACTGGTCCAAAGGCAAAGCCTAGATGCTCAAGGGTAGCTAACAAGAGCTAACATATCAGACAAGCATGATCTCCCCACAGTAAACCCATATCGATTCTCCTTTATTAGCTGGACTCTGTACAGATATTACATAATCTGATCTTTGAGAATCGTCTCTAGTATTTTCTCAACAATTAAGTTAAGGCTCACTGGCCTATAGTTACACCTTGGTCACTTCCACTTCTCTTTCTAAATGGGGGTACAGTACCAGATTATGATGTCACAGGCAGGGAACATTTTAATCAAAAATGTCTGCATAGCCAGTCCAGTGGTGTGGAGGGCAGAGGCATCACTGCCTTACCTCTTGCCACACCGGCGACCCGTGTTCGTGGTGCGAGCGGGTTGCCAGAGATCGTTCAGGGAGGGAGAGGATCGAGCGCCTAGAGGGCAGCTCTCCCTGGGGAGGTGGGAACAGAGTCCGCTGCTTGCCTGGCTTCTAGCGGTATTACGAATATGAGCGAAACAATAAGTAGAGCATGGTGGGCAAGATTAGCAATGACAAAACGACAACTGTACATATGGGTGATCGCCAAAATGGTAACAATGTTTTCACCCCTCTCCAAATGCTATGACCTCGGAGTTGGTTAATTTAGTAGGTGTGGGCAAACCTCCCACTGAAAAGCATTTGTAGCCATTTTTGGCGATCGCCCATATGTACGGTTGCCGTTTTGTCATTTGCCGAAATACTGTCACCCTTACTGTTTTGCAGTTTCTATTTTCTCCCAAATCACATGGAACTGCTGGAACTCTTTACCGGCAGAAGTGATAGCCAGCACTAATATGGATATTTTTAAATCTAGATTACACAAGTATCTTCTTGGTAAATAAAAGACATGATAGATTAATGTTCAAGTACATAAAATAAAGGCAAGCTCTATGGACGCAAGTCTAATTAGCTTGAAATTACCTATGAACCTATGAACTGCCCCTAGCGGCAGCTGGGGGCTGGCACAGTGGACTTGCAGACAGAAGGGGCAGACGCCCGGCGTGCAGCATGCGGAAGCGCACGGCTGGGCCACTGGTGTCACTGCACGTTCCCATACTGCACTTGGGGGAGAAAAGGGGTGAAAACAGCGGCCAACCGGCAGAATGATACCGGTCCCCTGCAAGCTCCACACCCATCTAGTTGGGCACCCTGGAGGAGTAAGCAAGATAGGGGAGTCCCAGCAGACACCAAGATAATGGGGCTGGAGAGACCGGTGGATGGGGGCTAGACTGGGATAAATAAAGTATAAAAAAAAAAATGTCTGCACAGCTTTTGCTGTGACACATTTGTAACTGAATCTGAGTAGCATTAGGAATTATATGTAGCATTTTGCACGCAGCCTTGTGGGAAGCAACTGTGCAACCACTTCTGGTTAAAATCAGATGCGTAGCAGGGTATCACTAAACAAACAATTTTGTGTAACGATTGATGAGATTCATGTAGTTTTTCTACTATGCTATATCAGTTAAAATGTTTACTGGTCATGGGAGGTTAACGTGGAATTTGCAACCACGCTATAGCCACCAATTTTTTTTTAAATGTTGCTCAACACTCTAAGAAAATGTACAGAAAAAAAAATAAATCAGGAGGATCAACATATTTGTTTTCTAACCAAAATTACACTTTTTTTTTTTTTTAATTACTTCAGCAGGTGGCACCAGGTGGACTAGGGACAAAGATCTTCACCTTTCATCTGTGGAAGCCTGGGTTCCAAAGCCACCAAACACAAATTGGCCTAACTGAAATTCTTTACTTAAAGGTGTCCCTGACTGCCTAGCAGCAGTGCATCAAGATACCATGTAGGTGACCAGGTACAGAAGCCAGCCCAGGAAAGCCTCCGATTGGGTGGTTGCAGTGAGAGAGTGCTAACAATGCTTCTGTGACCTGGAGGGCTACTGCCATGACTTACATCAACTTTTGTGATTGGCTCTGGTACCTTCCCTGTCCAAAGGAGTCATGTACATCCCACGGAGGTCATAGTGTAGCAGTCTCTTGGCGCCCAGGAAGAGGAAGGCTTGGGAGACTTCAGAGAGGCTGGCAGTATTGCCAAGAGGTTAGAGTAACGAGCTTGGTACATCCAGCAGACCTGGGTTTGATTCCCACAACCCCCACTTGTATACTGTGTGACTCTGAGAAAGTCACTTAATCACCCCAGTGCTCACACTTCGCCGCTGAAAACAGGCACTTGGCCGGCCTGGTGGCACTGAGGGTTGAGGCGCCAGACGTCACACCTTGCGTCACGCCAGCAACCCAGGTTCAGGAATGACCTCGGGTCATCGGGGTGCCGGCATGGGGGTAGGGGTAGGATCAAGCGGTGGCTCCCCTCTCGCGGGAAGGGGGTCACCCTCCCACAGTCCCGCCGTCACCAGGTGGAGACCTGGTGGCGGCACAGGTGGGTTAAGCGACCGGTAGGGTGGGGTGTTCGGCAGTGCGTTGCATGCACGTGCCTCCACACACGTTCGCTCGCACCAAGGATGCAAGGGTACGGGACAGGAACAACAGGGAAAGCACCATGAACACATAATAGAAAAGAACGGGCACTTGCGCTTAGTGCGCACTACCCAGTTACCAAAGACTACCTCGTGGGGAGCATATTATGACTCGTGTGCAAGGCAATCAGCAGCTCTGGGGTGGGGGATAAAATTAATAAGAAAAAGGATCCTGGATTAGTTCAGTATAAAACCAATGGCATTCTCCCACTGTTGAAGTGGTTTCTCCAAGTAAACACATAGTTTCACTGGGAACCAACCCCCCACATTTCCTGTCCAAGCACTACCCACGCACTAAATTTCACTTTAAAAAATTAGAAAACTGTTTAAATGTATATTCTATTTGCCGAGAGTTATTTCTTTAGTTGCTGGATGCTGTACTAGCTTAAAGCATATTGGGTTATTCTTGTTAGTGTGTCAAGACTCCTTTTTAAAAACTTTCATTTCAATTTTTTAGCAGTTTTCATGCTAGTAAAGTTGCATGGTTTAAAAGAGGAATAGCTTTAATCCTTATAGGTGAAATTTGGACGAGATCAAACTATGAGGTGACCCAGGAGTGAGCAATTACAAGATAGCAGGAAGGCTAAAGCGCCATCCCGTCTAATAGTGGGAACAAGAGTGGACAGACTGCCGATGGTGGTAGCGGTGATTTGGAGGCCTCAGTAAAAGCCATACTGGAAGCAGTACAGCACTCAGACAAGAAAGTGGAAGGCTTCAACTATCAGGTCATAGTGGTCGAAATCAAAGTAGAAAACACAGAAATGGAACAAAAAAAAAAACAAAACCTTGAATGCATCTTTTAAAAAATCCTAAGGGGAGCTGGCCTGGTGGCGCAGAGGGCTGAAGTGCTGGATGCCTTACCTCGCGCTACCCCGGCGACCTGGGTTCGGGAATGGACTTGGGTCATTAGGGAGCCAGCACGGGGGTGGGAGCAGGACTGAGCAGCCGGAAGGCAGCTCTCCTCTCCCAGGGTGGTTGCCACCCCCCTGCCCCGTAGTCCTGCTGTCAGTGGTCAGCGTAGGTGGAGGAGGCAACACGTAGTGGGAGGGCACCTCGACGACGGGCATGTGCGCGTCTCCACACGCATACACGTGGGCCAAGGTACAGGAGAAAACGGGAAAACGCCACAAAATATATATGGGGGAATCCCAAGGGTCAGTTTCAAGGGTCATTGCATAAAATAAACTACTTTGTGCCTGGCTCAAGTACTAAGAAAATGGTGTTCAGACCTCCAATTTAAGACATTTGGGCATCCCCGAAGGTTTGAAAGATTCAGACCCACTTGGTTAAATTAAAGAACTGCTTAACATCAACACTAAACTTTTAATCAATCGGGCTTACTACATTACACCCACGTATCGCCAGAATAATCCACTGCCTCGCACCTTTTTAGTCACTACCACGGGGGTGCATGTTCAGGATATGTTGCTACAAAAAAACAAAACTGCCTGAAGCTATGACAGCATGGCAGCTAGAAACATGCATATAGCCAGAACAGATATCTCAATGTATTAGACAGACAGCTCTGGAACAAAACAATAATGTAAATCAACTGTCACAAATGTTTGGAGCTGTATGAGATTATATCTGCCTTTACGGTGTATGATGTTAATGCTTAAAGAGAACTGTCAGCTCCTCAGGAGTAAAGACATGGGACCTTTAGGTCCCAATTAGCAAAAATGCAGCATGTGTGAATTTTTTAAATTACTTACTGTTCTGGAATCTTTACTTGTATCTGTTTGATCCTGCAACTCCCCCCCCCCCCAGCCATTATGTTCCCCTCAGTACTCCAGTGGCCAGCCCTCTGATGATGCGACTGACAGGCTAAGCTGCGGGGGATTCCTGTGCATTTTTCTTGGTCAATCAGTATTGGTATTAAAGCGCAAATATGCGCTATATCAGTTTTTATTCTTTTTATCTTTCTTTTTTCCCTCCTTTTGGCATCCACAGGCGTCTCTCTCTCTCGCTCCTGCCTGCCATCGAAGTCCATCCACCACCCTCCTCCCCCCCCTCCCAGTACCACTGAGCCCCAGTAATCCCAATGGATTTCCCTGCGTGGCTGGGAAGGAGGGTCATTCCTCCACACAGTGCATCCAATCCAGTTCGGGGCTTCCTGTGATGCGGCGGTGGAGTAGGATGTTGGTTGGTAGGCAGGGCTTCACAGAGCCTGCAGATGCCCCTTATCGTTTTCTGTCTCTCTCTTTGTGACTGTGGCCTTTGCCTCCCCAGCTCAGAGTGCTGCCACCCAACCTCCACCAGGAGGCAGCAAAGGAACAAGACCACCATCCCTCCCTTCCTGGGAGAGAAGAGCAGTCTGTTGGACACTTGATCCTCTCCTTCCCCTGCTGACCCCTGGTAACCCGAGCTTGGTCCCAAGCCCAGATAGTCAGCGTGGTGTCCAGCGCCTCAACCCTCAGCACTATCAGGCAGGCCTGCACTGTATCTGTTTTAATTATTCTCAAGATGTATACTGGCACATAGGACTCCCCCATGGATTAGTCCATCGACCGTGTCATCAGAGGGCTGGCCACCGGGGACTCTGAGAACATAATGGCTAGTGGGGGGGGGGGGTTGTAGAATCAACCAGATAAAAATAAAAGATTCCAGAACAGTCAGTTATTTAAAAAATGAACAAAAGTTGCAATTTGCTAATCAGGACCTAAAGGTCCTGCATCTTTGCTTCTGGAGAGCAGATAGTTCCCCTTTAATGAAAATAAAGCAGAGAGAAAAAAAAAAAAAAAAGGGCAAGACTGCGGCAACACTTCACTTAAATGATGGTACTACCATTCACGGTTTACCGACCTCAGTTATGCTACCCGCCAATGGTGGCTTGAATTTGATGCAATGAAAATGAGAACTACAGGACCTCGGCATTTCCCATGCCTTGCAGCTTCCTGCACACCTTAAGGTGATCTACGGAGGGATGGTCTGTTTTTGGGGACCCTGAGCTGGGTCGCAAATTGGAAGAGAATCACAAGAACTTTGAGCAAAAATCTGCAGTAGTAAAATATAAGAAGGAAGAAGACAACTAAAAGAAGCAAACTGTGATTAGGACTCATTTTTCTTAGTATTAAATAGAACTGCTTCAAAATTACTGTTGTTAGGGCCTGGCCAGTGGCATGGAGGGCTAAGACGCTGCAAAGCGCATAACTTCCTTCCACACTGGCAACCCAGGTTTGGGAATGGACTCGAGTTGTCTGGGTCAGCCGGGGGGAGAGAGAAGACTGAGCGTCCAAGGTACTGCTCTCCTTTCCCAGGAACGGGATGGCTTGCCGTCCCAGCCTCAGCTGCACCCAAGTGGAAGCCAGGGGGTAGAACGGGTCAGGGAGGCAAAGTATGGGAGGAGCCTGCAGAGATACGTAGGATGGGCATGCTTAAACATGCAAGTCTTATACTCTGCGGGAGAGATGGGACAGGAGAAAACCAGGAGGAAAATGGACGACGTGGGGGGGGTGGCTTCATGAAGCCCAACTGTCTCCGCGCCACCGCCCGGTGAGCGACCTGGTCCACCTCGGATCTGATGTACTGAGCGGAGAGGATGGCTCTCTCCCCTCAGTCCTGCCACAAGAGAGGAACTCGTGGGAAGAAACCACGACCTGGCGCACACTGATGGAGGCAGAGAGCCGGCCTAAAGAAGCTGGGGATCGGGCCAAGTCAACCCCCCTCGAGGAGGACAAACACTAAAATTAATAAAAAATTAAAAATACTGTTGTTCAACTAACTCTTTTCTAAACAATAATCCACCCAATCCATAAAATATATACTGCAACTAGACTGTGTGACAGCTAAATTGTAAACTTTATGTCATATGCTTATCCTCGTCACGTTGAATTTCTGAGCAGCCATAGATGACTCAGCATTTCTGGCAATGCAGCTGTGTGCCCCTGCATGTATCAGGGGAGCTCTATCTCAGGTAACATAATGGCCAACAGCATGGCCCTAGAGGGTCTGACCTATGTGTTGAGTCAATGCAGATGTAAAGGTAGTCCCTGACAGTTACCAGTGAAGTGACCGGTGACCGCAGCATGCTAGTAACTGCTCACATTGATCAGGTTCATTTTTTTTTTTTTATTTTTTTTAGTGTGTTAATGCCTGCATACTCCTGCTTAACAAGGTTTACATTTGCACAGTAGTGAACTTTGTCCATTAAAAACACACTGAACATTTCATATGGTTTACAGAAAATGCTATAGAAGCTACCTGAAGTGAATGCTTATTACAGTTATAAGGGGGGTGAAGGGTTTTTATATTTTGAATGTTACAGGAAGGGGAGCTGTGTCTAGGGAATGTCTTTTTATAACTGAAAGGGAATTATTCTCTTAGTTCTCTGCATAGGTTCATCAACTGCAGGGCCTGTTTTTCCTCAAAGGGATTCGTTTCAGTGGACTTTTCGAATAAAATATTACCAGACAGTTTTCCATGGTCATGCTGCATACGGCTCAAACTGATAAATGTGCTAGCAATAGCCCACAACAGGGTATGGGGTTATATGCATTTAATCCACGCCTGGGGTGCTTTGTGAGGCATGAAGTCACAAGCCGAGTGTCCTCACAGTGTCCCAGGTGTGGATTAAATGCGTATAACCCATACCCTGGAGTGGGTTATTGCGCTTATAACATGGGTTATGTGCAGAACAAGGAAAACAACCAGGAAAAGGGTTTCTTCCCCATTTAAATAGCAAAGAAAGTCAGTGTTATCCTGCCACCTTACAAAATAGTCCCCAACAAATAATGCATCCTGCACTCCTGTTATGCACATGGAAATGTCACACATACCATTCTGACATGATCTGTGAAATTTCTTGTTCATTTCCTTCAGGTGCGCGCGCGCACACACACACACACACACTCTCTGACCAGGCACCTCTTAGTTCACAGGGACCTACCTCACTCATTCTCACTGTCTCACTTATGTCTCTCTGTTACATGCTGCTGGAGTACCACTGCTGCCCACACAGTAGCGTCCATGTCACGGCTGCACTCCCCTTGACACTTTTTCTCCTCTCTCACTGTCTGCTACTCTCGCTTCTGGCTCTCCCTCTGTCGACGTGACTGTGCATGCAGTGAAACAGAGAGACACACATGCTCTCTTTCACTGTCTTTCACAGTCCTCTCTCTAGCTGTGTTCAGTAAGGATACTCCGAACGGTAGCCATGGAGGCTCTGCGACACACCTGTAGCCCCAGGAATGTCACACTCTCCAACTCCCTCGTGTGCACTGACCTGCTGCACAGTACTCTCTTAGGCTGGAAAGCGAGTGAGTACTTGCATCACTTCAATTACTCAGCTGGACAGCGAGATGGCAGGAGCTAACTTTTATACCCCTAACATTCAACAGTCTGTCACACCACTGCGTATCCCTGTTGGAGCCCATCGAGCAACTATCACTGCAGCCACACACACACAGACAGTGGATCGGAGGTACAACTGACAGTTAACTTAGTCTCTGACCCGCTACTATGGAACAAACAAGGCTGGGCAGGATGGACCATTCGCTGTCACTCGCTGTCCAGCACCTCACAACCCGCACTGTCAACTGAGAGACACAGACAGCAACAGCGAAGACACTGCCAATATAAACAGTGTCTGCCTGTCTTGCACAAAGGGGGAATCTATCCTGGACTGTGAGCTGGCTGTCTCTCTCCTATGTTGGGGGGGTGGACAGAAATGGGACAGAGAACTGAGACGCACACAGAGGGGGCACTGCAAGTATTGCTCGGTCTCTCTCTCTCTGCCAGGCAGGTGTTTCAATGGCTGACTTTCACTGTTGGGAGCTGTAAGACAGAACGAGTCTGGTCGGCAGTTTCCTCTCACTCCCGCTGCCTAATTGTTGATTAAATAGACAATTTCATCCACAGTCAGGTGATAATATTCAGCCACTCACATTGCTGGCTGCTCTGAACCCATGTTATAAATGGACTTCATCAACTTGTGGACTTTCTGCAACAATGTAGCACCAATATTAGATCAGTTTTTCTAATGTAATATTTCTCAATGGAACTGTCCTATATTCTTAATAAGGTGTAATACTTTATATGCTCATTAATGAATAAAAAAATGAAGTTTAAAAAAAACAGCCAAAGGCAGACAGTCACATCACCTTGAATGTTTCAGGCCTGTTGTATTCAGTATGGAACGTGCCATCTCTGTAGAATGAAAAAGACACATTAGCAGCTTTTGTTTTCATTTCACATATACTCTGAATTAGCCCCTCTGCCCATCCATGAAATGGTTTGTCAGCAGCCTCAGTTGTGCTGCAGTACGTCTGGTATCTGATTTTATGCTGGGCAATTGATGGGCCTGTTCACAGTATAGTGCTCCCAAATGTGCGACAGATTTTCTGTCCAAAATTAACATCCAAGCCATAACTAATTAACTAAATGTACCATTCACAAGAAAAAAGAAAGAATTATCAAACAAATTATTCATAATCAGAATAAATATAATAAAATATAATCATGCATTGTGTAATGTAACAAAACACTCATCCCTGCTGTTACAACATAACAGTATAAATGCAGATCATTTTGATAAAATAAACAGCTTGTTTCCAGCTTATGAACCTGCAGTTTTCATTGCCACAATTTTTATGACCTCAAATCACTTTGCTTAATCAAAATTCTGATTGCTTATTCAAAGTAAAATCTGTTGTGGTTTGGATGTTATTTTGGACAGAACATTTGTCACACTTTTGGGGGCACTATACTGTGATCAATCCCATATAATAATGGCACGGCACTGGATCTGAAACAGAATGCAGCTCTTAGCAACTATTTGTCTAAATCTTTTTGAAGCTTTAAGGCAAAACATTTTAAGTAGGCAGAACAAAAAGCTATAGTAACAGAATAAAACTAGAAATACTAAATAATCAATCTGTAACTCAAAGCTGATTTGTAGGGAGACTAATTTGCCATACAGCAGAAAAAAGAAAATAGATGCTTTGAGGCTAGAAGCCGGAGGAAGGAGAAAAGGGGAATGCCTTAATAAAGGAACAATGAGGCTATAGGAAGGGGACAGGATAACAAAGGTGGCAGGGGATAGTACAGAAGCAGAGATGATGGACAGGGGTGGGCATAGTGCTGGAAGCAGTAAATAATAGGACGGGTGGAATATAGACAAAGGCACAAGGCAGCGTGTGAAGTGGTGGTGATGACAGGGTGACTGGAAATGGAAGCAGATGTTAAGAAGTGGAGTCAATACAGGGAGTAATGGATGCTGGGGAAGGGTAGAGGATGGGTAAAGTATATAGTGAAACAAAGGAATACAGTTTAGGGGTTAGGGAAGAGAGGAGAGCGAGACAGAAAAGATTCATTACTTACAAAGTAACAGGAGATCTGTGAGAGGATCCCAATACAGACATAATATATTCAACTACAAGTCATCAGAATCAGGACCTTGCAGGAAGCTTTTGCAATGATGGGGTCATTCTCGTTGACAGGCCTGTGTGCACATCAGCAGCGCACAGCATCACCTATGTAATGTGGGTTGGCCATACAATTTAGTTTTCTGCCATTGATGAGCAGAGTCCTGAAAAACATCTGCCGACAGGATTGGGGGGGATGCCCCCACCAATCATGCACAGAGAGACAGGAGGAGCCAGTAAAAAAAGGCACATGCTACCCTCCACAGAAACAGTGAGGGCACTGGTTAAAATAGAATACAAACCATATGTGGTGCCTCACAAACTGACAGTAATAAAGGTACCCCACACCAGAGAGACAGAGGTGGGAAGAAGTATTATTCCATGGAGATCCCCTTAAAGACCTACTGTTACTGTTAAGTAACAAACCTATCTTTTTCAAGGTATCTCCATAGAGCCATAATACACTGGACGACTGCCAAGTAGTACCGCTGGGTTATGAGGGGAAGAGAAGAAAATTGACAAATTAACAGACTGATACACTGTGAAACAGGACGCCACTTTCTACAGGAACTTACGGTGACTCGGTAAGGCTACCCTATCCCTGTGAAAACAATAAAAAAGAACAGTTACATAAGAATCTCTTCCATTAGGTGACATCTTTTGAACTAGAAGCTGTCAGCCATAGGAACATTCGGAAACTTTTGCTAGCCAGGAGCCTCCCACAATGATGTGCAGCATCTATGCATGTATATATTATATATATATATATATATATATATATATATATTAGAGAGAGAGAAAGCTAGATAACATAGGTGGCCCTATCATTCCTCAGTTCCCCACCAGACATTAGCTCGGAGGACCACCAACCATGGGGAGCCAGGAGATAAGACCTGCACCATTGGGCTGGAGACAGGATGCATGGAGTAGATTTTAGGCACATCCGATATGACCCTCACTGAAGGCAACAAAGGGGAAGGAGGGAGGACACAGCATGGCCTAATGGAGGAGATTCTCTCAAAGATCTACTCTTATGTAAGTTCTTATGTAACTTTTCTATCTTCTTTGAGGATATCTCCTCCATTAGGCCACACCTTTGGAAAGATTCCCAAGCAGTGCAAAGTAAACTGGAAGGATGGCACAGTTTGATATGTGACCAGACAGAACACCTTGCAAGCCCTGAGTCAGCACATCTATAAGAGATGGCATCCAGACTAATGTTTAGTGAAAGTGTGAAAAGTGCTCCACGTGGCTGCAGAACACAAGTCAACAGCAGGAACATTTTTGAAATAAGCAGCAGAAGTGACCATACCCCTTGTGGAGTAACCAGGAAGTTAATTTCCATACGTCTGATAACAGAATGTAATACTATGTGCCAGCCATTTGTAAAGGCATTGTTTAGACACAGGAGGGCCCTCTTTTCCAGGGACAAATGAAACAAAAAGCTGAGAGAACTTTATGCAGTCCCTGGTGTGAGTGATAAATATCTTAGTATCCTATGTACATCCAAAGTATGATGCAGCACCTCACCTTGGTTGGCATGCTCAGGGCAATGTAAAGGAAGGTGTATAGTTTGAGTCGGTGTAAATTCAGATACCACCTTAGGTAGAAATTTAGGATTTGTACACAACGAGCCTCAATGAAAAATCAAAGAAGCAGGCTCACACATTACAGTCTGAAGCTCAAAAATCTGTCAAGCAGAGGTCACTGCAACCAAAAACAATGTTTTCCATGACAGGAAGAGTAAGTCACAACTCGTGGTAGGTTTAAAAGGAGCCAACATCAATTTCTCAATATCAAAATTCAAGTTCCAAGGTGGGACTGAGGTTTCATATGAAGAATACCTCTCAGAAACGTATAAGATACCTCTAACTGGGCAACCATGCGACCATCAATAGGGGCATGGAAAGCTGATATAGCAGCCAAATCCACATTAAGCAAGAAATACTTCAGGCCAGAGTTAGACAAGGAAAGCAAGTATTCCAACACAGCATTCACATGACATGTAAATGGGTCCACATCCCAGGAAGCAGTCCACAAAGTGAAACACTTTCATTTCAGGGAATAAATGTCTCAGAAGGTTTCCTAGCTGCAATCAGGACATCAAGTGACCTTAGGGGATACCCCAACATGTGCAATGGCTATGTCTTCAGGAGCCATGCATGCAGATGTAGGGACTTTGGGTCCACATGGACCACAGATCTCTTGTCCTGTGACAACAGACCCCAGCAATGATGTAAGGGAACAGAAGCCTCCACTGCCAGATGTTTAAGGAGTGGAAACCATATCTGGCGAGGCCAGAATGGAGCAATGAGGATGAGAGTGGCACTCTCCACCCTCAGCTTAAGCAGAACCCTCTATATTTTTTATTTATTTATTAAAATGTTTTACCAGGAAAGGGCACACTGAACAACAAAGTTGCTCATCTCACGGTGCGTCCTGGGGGGGAGGGGGAATTGGGAGTTGAACACCAAATAACATTCAGTTGAAGTGCTCACGGTACAATAAAGCTCCAATTTAAAATGCTAGAGAACAGTTGTGGGAGTTGAGCAGTACATAAGGCAGCTTGGACCAGGGAAGGTAGTAATTATTTGAAGTGGAGATGTAGTCTGTATTCTGTGGTTAGAGAGAGGTAGGTCAAGGGCAGGTGCAGTTGGGGGCTAGGAAGTTGTGTAAAGCAGAGGAGAGGGAGGCAGGGGAGAAGGAGTGGCAGATTTGGGGTGGGAGGGAGTTCCAGAGCTTAGTGAAACAGTGAGAGAAAGCATTTTGTCCTGCTTTTGTGGAGCATTGAGGGACAGCCAGAGTACGTGCATCAGGGGATCTAAGGGAGCAAGAGTGAGTAGGTGGGGTGGATAGAAAGGCTGAATGGTAGGGTGGGGGAGTCCCAAACCAGAATTTGGAGATAAATTTCACACAGTGAGAGAGGCACCTGTTTGCAAGTGAGGGAAATGCCAAAGAGTGATACAGCTCACAGTGGTGCGTAAGGAAAGGGGAGTCTAGAGCAAAGTGACAGAAGGAATTAAAGAGGGTATCTAATCTGGCTAGGGAGGACAGGGGGGCAGCACAGTAGACCAGATTGCAGTAGTCAAATAAGGGAAGGATTATCTTCTAGACAAGTTCACGCCTTACCATAATTGGTATGCAGCTACGGTTCCTGTAAAGGGCACCAAGCTTGTGGAGCAGTTTTTTTTATGATGGCGTCAACATGTCCAGAGAAGCTGAGGTGTTGGTCAAGCCAAACCCCTAAGTATCTGAAAGAGGATGTGTCCTCAGGTAGCATTCCATCAAGGGTGTGGAAGGAGGGCATGGCTGGTAGCCATGAGAGTCTCTGCTGTGTGCCAAAGGTCATTGAGATTTTTTTCCTGGCACTGAGGAAAAGATGGTGCGAGCCGAGTCAGTGCTGAAGCTTATTGAAGTCATGCTGAAGTCTGGCAGCTACATCAGAAGGGGACTTACTTGAGGTAAATAGGACAGTGTCGTCTGCATACATTTGGATGGATGATAACGTGCAGACAGAGGGAAGGTCATTGAGAAAGATGGAGAAGAGCAAAGGACCTACAATTGAGCCCTGTGGGACTCCAGTCTTAATTGTGGGGGTGGGAGTGGGGGAAAGAGATTGAGACAGCAATGCTTACTGATTGCATCCTTCCTGTAAGGTAGGCTCTGAACCAGATAGTGGCCAAATCTGAAAGGCCAGCTGATGTGAGCTTATCAAGAAGCAGGGTGTGGGAGACCATGTCGAAGGCCTTGGCAAGGTCAACAAAGATGGCTGATGTGACTTGGCCCCTGCCCATCCCTGAGAGGATGGAGTCAGTGAGCCTAAGCAGAGAGGTAGTGGTAGAGTGTTTTTTTCCAAAAACCTGATTGGAAGGGAGTGAAGAAGGAAGTGTCAGGGAGAAAGGTGGAGATTTGGGAAAGAACCAGATATAATGTATGGTAGAATGCTGTTAATCTTAGGAAATCATCATTTCCTAAGGTTGTTATACCATCGTTGTGTGACGTAGAATTGTTAACCTATCGATGCTACGTCACATCGATAGGTTAACAACAGGGATCGGTCTGTGCATGTGCGTGCCTTTTTTTCACTCTGGAACCTACGGATGCACGCAGCGGTAAGGAGATGACTGAACGGCTGCGCTGGTGACTATTTTAAAAGTAAGGAACCATTTTCATTTTTTTCTCGGGACTATACACTATAAAAAATAATGTATGGTCCTCCTATCGGCAACCGGTTTCTGTTAACAGTCTAGAGGTTGCCATGGTGACGTAAACCTCTCGAGCTTCACTCTCGAGGTTTACACGGTCACCCTGGCCACCTCTCAATGGTTAACAGACCAGTTACCGATAGAGGACCATACATTATCCTCTATGTTCTTGAAGTTTAGCAAGGGAAGGGAGTAGTGAGATAGGATGATAATTACCAGGGAGGGAAGGATCACCTCCCTTTGGAAGAGGAAGTACAATGGCGTATTTCTAGGCAGCAGGGACTGTGGCTGTCGAAAAAGAGAGGTTCAGGAGGGTAGCCAGTGGTGCTGCAATTGCCGTGGCAGAGAGATAGAGCAGCTTATGGTCGAGCCCATCAGGGGTTTGCCTTTGGAAGGGTTAAGGGAGAGAAGTCATTTAGTATGTCAGTTTGGGAGATATTTGCGAAGGTAAATATGGAATCTTCAGATAGGGAAGACATGTTGGCAGGGTTGTTCTTGGCAGGTGAGGTGGGCAGGAGCAGAGGGAGGGAGGGAGGAAAAATGGACTGAGGCACAGGATGAAAAGTAGGAGTTGAAATTTTTAGCGACTGATGTGTGGTCAGTAACATGGGAGCCATTTACGTTTAAAATGGGGGTTTGGGGGGGGAGAAGAGGGCATTTACCACTTTCCAAAATTTGGAGGGGTTATTTATATTTGTGTTGAAGTTGGTCCGGAAGTGTTCAGTCTTTGCTAACCCAATTGCTTTTGTGCAGGATTTGCAAAGTGACAGGTTATCTGTCGAGATCTGTACTAGAGGAATGAGGGGAAGGGAGGCAGTTTAGTGCAATGGTTTAAGGTTCTGAACTGCAAATCTGGTGACATCCAGCAGACCAGACCTGGGTTTCAATCCCACAGCTTCCAGTTGCAGACTGTGGGACCCCGAGCAAGTCACTTAACTTCCCTATGCTCCCAGGTAGCACCTTTAAAAAAACTTTCAGCTTAGTGTGGTAGTCCTGGTTAAATAACTAACAAAAAAAAAAAAAATGCATATACAAATTTTACTTTTTTTTTTTTAACTTTATCTCCCCACCTTCCTGAACTCTTTCAGGAGTGGTCTCACGGTGTCCGCCTTGATCCCGCCCACCTGAAGCTCCCTCTCGCTCCTCCAGGGATCGGACTCTCCATTCCCTCCTGACGGCCACCCAGACCCCCGGCTCAGTCTCCCCCGAGGTGGGACCGCCAGATACTCCTCCTGGCACTCTATCTATAATCCAGTCAGGTGGCTCAGATGGAGGAGAGCAGAGGAGGAGCCCGACATTGGGCGTGGTAGGCTGGCACCCCCGGACCCTCCGTCACCTATCAGGAGGCAGGGTTTTTTTCTGGTAGCTTGTGGTACACCCTCGCCCCCCCCCCCAGGCAGAGCCCAAGCGTGCAGTGACACCAGGGGACATCTGTTGTGGCTCCATGTCCCTCAAATAGTGCCCTAGGTGGTGCAGTACCTTCGGTCTCCACTGGGGACCACTGATGCGGGCAAACCCTGGACCCCCGGGAGAGGAGAGCAGTCCTCTGGATGTTGATCCTCTCTCCCCTACCGACCCCCAGCGGCCGGGCTCATTCGAACCAGAGTCTGACATGGCGCAAGGTGTGGCGTCCAGCGCCTCCCCCCTTCAGCGCCACGAGGCTGGCGAAATTTTACTTTCTAGGAGAGGAACAAAATGTCTCACCAAAAAACTCCAGGGCCTGGAGCAAGCAGAAACGTGGCAGATTTGCACTATGTGGGAACACAAAAAGGTCCAGCTCTGGATGACCCCATCTTGCAAAGAGGTGGTTCACCATGAATGTCAGCAGTTCCCATTAGTGACCCATCAACTGGGACCTGTTTAACCTGTCTGCCAAGACATTTTGGAGACCAGGGAGAAACATGGCAGACGTATCATACTCTAATCGCTTCCCTACACAGGGGATAGGAACGAGTGCCCTCTTGTTTGTTGATGTAATGCATCACACCGACACTGTCCATCATGATCGGCAGAGGAGCAGGGCAGAGATTATTCTGAAAGGCCTAGAGGCTATATACAGGACAGCCTGCATTTCCAGGATATTTATGTGCAGCTCAGCCTCCACCTTGGTCCATGACCCCTGTGTCTGATAAGGGCAGAGTTGAGCCCAACAGCCAGAGCCCAAGGTATCCGTGGCGAGGATCTGTACAGGAACTGGTACAAGGAATGGACCACCCTTCAGGAGGTTGTACCGATCCAGCCACCACAACTCTCTATGAAGAGGAGACGTAATAAGAACCATTTGGTCTAGCTCGCCCATCAACTGATCCCACTGGACCCTCAGTGTCTACTGAGGGATCCTCATATGAAGACATGCCAGTGGCACTGTAACTATGTCCACAGCCACGAGGCCCAGGAGACACAACACTGTTCTCACAGAGACACAGTGGCTCCTGTATACCAAGTGTGCCTGAGCAACCAAAGTGTCTGCTCTGTAATGAGGCAGAAGAGCACATCCTTTGTGTGTCCAAGATCACCCCTATGTACTGCAGTCTTTGGCTAACAGTCAACATAGACTTTGGCACATTCACTGTGATCCCCAAGTCAAACAACTGACATGTCCAAGACAAGGTGTGTGGTCTGGTGTGTTCATTGTAGTCTCTGGTTTTGTGTGTAGCAGAGCCTCCCTAGAGCTGGCCTTCAGAAGCCAGTCGTCCAGATATGGGAAAATATACAGACCTTCCCTATGAAGGGCTGCTGCAACTACTTCCAAGCATTTGGTAAAAACCCGTGGCACAGAAGACAAGCCAAAGGGCAATACTTTGAGCTGACAGTATGCACCCCCTCTGCCTGTAGGAAGGTATGTGTCCGTCATGTCTAGAGAACAGGGCCAGTCCCCTGTTTGCATAAGGGGACTAGGAACATGCAGCGATACCATTTTAAACTTTTTGTATTCAATACACAGGTTGAGATCCCAGAGATCCAACACAGGACACAAATCCCCTATCCACTTCAGGGCTAGGAGGTATCTGGAATAGAACCCTTTGTTTCTTTCCTGTGGAAGAACTGGTTCTATGGCACATTGTTGGAATAACGACTTTACTTCTTTCTTCAGAAGGGACAAATGGCCCGGAGGATAAAAAGAAGGGTGTGGAGGAAGATCTGGAGGCATCTTAACAGCTCCAGAGCATGCCCCCCTTGCAATTATCTCCAGAACCCACTCGTCTGTAGTGATCTCTTGCTATTGTTTGAGATGCAGGGAGATCCTGCCCCCACCCACCCCACCAACACACACACACACACACACACACACACACACACACACACACACACACACACACACTCACTCACTCACTCACTCACTCACTCACCCACCCACCCACCCACCCCTGGAGTTGATATCTGAGGTTGAGGAGAGACAGAAAAAAGTCAGGCTGAACTGGGGCCAGAAGGGCCACTAGAACAGATTCCTTTGGGTGCTTTTGCATGGGCACCAGGGAGAGGGGGTCCCAGAATAGGGGTACCTCCTTTACAATGACCTTGCTGACAGTAGGCAAGACTATCTCAGGCAGCAGGTGGACGAAAGGAGCTCAGACCACAACCTCTCGTAGGAGTGGGATACAGGGACTTCACAGACCTTACAGTCATTTTTGAAATCTGAAGGCTATGTAGGGTCTTTTCAACATCATAGCCAAACAGTTTTATCCCTGTAAAGGAAGCATTCAAAAGTGCTTGTTACACATCACTGGCAAAGCCAGCAACTCTACTTCAAGAATATCTCTTTACGCAAATACCAGAAACTGCTGTTCTGGCAGACGCATCAGATGCATCATAAGCAGAGCTCAGCAAATGTTTGCCAGCCTCTGCATCAGCAGGCAATGTTTTAATCAGGGTCATCAGGCAAAGACTGAGAAGCAGTACAAGCAGCATTGCAGAGGCTGTTCTGATATCTGATCATGTGGGCCTGGTAGTTTGCAATCCTAAGACTTAATGATGCAGAGGCATAAGTAAGCATTAAGCCACGACGAAGGTGGCATCTAATGCTGGATTAATGCATGGTTGGGAGGTTGTGGCCCAAGACCCGGAGGCGGTACAACCGCCCAACCATGCATTAATCTCGATGAATACCACCGCCCCAGTAACCTTAATGCGCTTTTAATGGGCGCCTGACGCAGGAGAAGTCGCCAGGAGAGTATTTTGTCTGCTTACAACAACATTAGACAGGGAGTCGGTGTGTTGATCAAAATTTGTACTGCACTTACAAATCGTCTAAGAGAACAACATTAATATGCTGAAGCGGTCAAAACATTAGGTGGCTGTACTGAAAGAAAACAGGGCGGCTCACATGGCAGCCCAAATAATGTGGTGATGTACGCGGCTATGTCTCTGATACCAGCCGTTGGAGGTCTCCGGTGGACGGCGGCCTCGTCGCGGTGTGCGATGCACTGAAAAATTTACATGCTGGCTGGGTCACTTCAGTGCATACTGTGTGTGTGTTGGACTCTTATGTACTTCTCCTGTCCACGCCTGCTTCTTCTCCCCCGCCCTGCTTCTGTCTGCGCCTAGCTGGTCTCCCTCTCCCTGTGCCACACTTGCCTCTGTGAAACTCGATCCCCGCCTGTCCCAGTGCTGCTAACCTAGCTGTCTGGCTGACGTTAGTAGTACAATTTTGAACACGGCAGGTATCGTGAATTAATACCTGCTCCGACTTTGCACTCGTGATGCTATTTGGGCAATCGCAGGTCCCCATTCCGCCATTCCCATTATTGCCATGTTACAAGTACGTTTGCCCATCACCTCCAGGTTCCTAGATTCCTTATCAGGAGGCAAAGTACTCATACATCCAAGGGCTCTAGACCTAGCATGAGCAGCCATGATGACCACAGAGTCAGTTTCTGACTCGTTAGCATAATGAGGCTTAGCAGACGGTGCAGGATACTGGTTATCAGCCTTTCTAGGGACTGCAGGTAGTGAATATGTTCTGTATCAGGCAGCAAAAGTAGTATCCCCTAATGCATGATACATAAGTGGAATGATAACGGAAGGTGAGCAGGGCACCTTCAAACATTCCATGAGATTACTTTCAGTGGAATCTTCCTCTTCCACAGCAAAGCCCATGGTAGACTGCATTTGCTGCATGATGGCTTGGAAAGATGGGTCCTCGGGAGGAGATCTTGGGGTATAAACCACAGCGAGGGCAACCCTCAAGAAAATTGTTGTCCCTCATATTTCTCATCTAAATCCTCCTCTAAGTTCATGAGGTCAGGATTATATTCCATTTCATCATCTTCAGTATGAACACAATGGGAGCCACAGAATGGACAGGAGATGCCAGAGAGCCAGGAATCTGTGGCGCACCATTAAAACTGTCGACAAGGGTTGAGTACCAGAAGACACTGTCAGCGAAATAACTGCCTGCAACTGGCAACCCCGGCAGAATGCATTGAATAATTTCAGAAAACAATGCTAGCACAGCCTGGGAATCAACAGCACCCTACAAAATGGCCAGTACTACTTGCAACGATGGGCCTTGACCTGATGATGATGGTGTCATACCGTTAGAGCAAAGAAGAGTGTGCACAAGGATTTGTGGTGCTCAACAGAACAAAAATCACAAGGCAGTAAAAACTGTGGCACTCACACCCAAAATCACAGAGGCACCGGAGCTCTATAAAACTGATTTTATTATTAAAAGGCTACAACAAACAGCCTGACATGTTTCGGACAAAAATCCATTATCAAGAGCTGAACAACAATTGATCACATGATTCTTAAATACCAACACCAATTAAATAAAGTTTAAAATGATTGGTTACCATTTAAATATCTAATTAACCTATTAATCTCATAGACATAAGACAAGGACAATAACAATATATAACATATACTAGCGCTACTTAAACTAAAGTGCTTAATTTAAAATATGCATTATAGCCAATAGTGGCAATCTACTATATCTATATCTTCGTGCAAAGAATAGCAAGTCTAATAATGATACTGTATTTTATTTCTAAAATTACCACCCCTAGCACTGTTCCAATGCTAGGGGTGGTAATTTTAGGAATAAAATACTTAAGAAAGAAATTGAATGGATAATCAGACTGAGAGCTACCAAAAAAACAGGATTTATTAAAGGTCTGGAATTAAAACCATACTTGGAGGTACGTTAGAACTAGACTTTTGGATTCAGTATTATTATTAGACTTGTTATTCGTTTGCATGAAGAGATGGATATAATTGATTGCCACTATTGTCTATAATGTATATTTTAAATTGCTAAGCACTTTAGTTTAAGTAGCACTACATGTTATACATTGTTATTGTCCCTGCCTTATGTCTATGAGATTAATAGGTTAATTAGAAATTTAAATGGTAACCAACCATTTTAAACTTTATATAATTGGTGTTGGTATTTAAGAATCATGTGATCAATTGTTGGTTCAGCCCTTGATAAAGGATATTTGTTCGAAACACATCAGGCTGTTTGTTGTAGCCTTTTAATAATAAAATCAGTTTTATAGAGCTCCGGTGCCTCTCTTATTTTGGGTGCGAGTGCCACAGTTTTTACTGCCTGGTGTCATACCATCCATAGTAAGCATGGCAGCACCTAAGCCAAGCCCCAAGCTTGGTATCTCAACAACATCTTGGGGTGTGCTGTAGTCAATGCCGCTGGAGCAGGCACTGGCAAGGACATACCTTTTCTCAACGACAACCCAGACTTCCCCAGTAATGCAGACTTGTCCTTTTCTCTGTGTCTGTAGTTATGGCCGGACGAGGAAGAGGCCCGTGACAATGACCGCTCTTTGTCCTTATCCTTAGACTTCGATGGCCACTTCTCTACCGACTGTGAGGGAGCAGCAAATTTCTGCACCATTTTCTTTCTCTCCATGGCAGTCAGTGCCTCCAGCAGAAGGACATCTTCCAAAGGTTTTTAATGTGTCACCTCATAGTCTGGTTGAAACACTGGCAAATCTCACATGTCCTCACGCTGTGAGACAGGCCCAAACAGCACACACAAACTGCGTGTGTCTCCCCGTTATACATTTTATATCCACACTTACAATACCAAAATAAAGGTTCTTTTGACTTCTGAGGCATACAGAGATGACGACCAAACACTAAGAAAAATAAAACAACAAATGGCAATGGCCAAGTTGATGGCATTCCCTACAGCAGGTCTGATAAGGATGCTCGACAACAGCATGATAGGAGTTATGAGCCACTGATGTTATATATAAGCACAGATGCTACAAGTAATTATGGGCGGCTCCCAGCTAGGGAAAAGTTTCAGAGTGATCCTAACGCTGGCGGCTTATAGTTCCAATGGTGTGGCCTAATGCAGGAGATAACCTCTAAGAAGATCAGTGATTCCCGAGCCAAGACTTGTAATTCCAAGTCATGCTTGCCAAGGAAATAGCAACAAGCAACGCAGTCTTCCAGGGCAAGCACTTCAAGTCACAAGAAGCCACAGACTGGAAGGGAGCTTTAGTCAGTGATTAAAGCACTTGGTTTAGGTCCCAAATTGGAACTGGTTTATGGACCACAGGGGCCACATACATGAGCCCCCTTCAGGAATCTGTGGACCACATCCAGTTGGGCCACGGTCTTGTCACCAATATTAGCATAAAAGATTGAGATGGCGGACAGGTGAACTTTTACAAAGGAACACTGGAACCCAGACTGGAACAAGGTCAGAAGGTAATCCTGTAACTACTGCACAGGACACAAGAAAGATTCCTGGGAGGCCCCCTGGCAGCATACATTAAATACTTCCACTCCAGGGAATGGGTGCACATAGTGGATGGCTTCCTGGCAGATAGGGGGACTGCCAATGGCTGAAACTCCAAAGTGAAAGGCCTTCACATCTTTGAGAGCCAGGCAGGAAGTCACCTGTAGGGAAAGTCCAGGTGCAGCAGGGTGTTGAGACAGAGGACCTGGCAGCAGAGGTAGCGAAAAGAGATCCACTACTGCCAGCTCCCACAGCAGTAGTGACGAGATCTGCCTGGGCCACAGTGGAGCCACCAGGATCATTTTGTCTGGTTCCTACTCGAGCTTGGTCAGAATCCTCTGAATTAGAGGGAGAGGAGGAAAGGCATAGAGGATACTCTCTTTCCAGCACAGAGGTAACATGTTTTGTTAAAAAGCTCCACGCCCCAGAGACAATGAGTAAAAAAGTTTGTTTCGTAGTGTGTGGGTGCAAAAAAGTTCAGTTCTGGCCTTCCCTATATGTCAAACAGCCAGTCAGCCATGTCCTGTTGCAGCTCTCTTGTGGGGCTGGACTACAGACTAATTGGTTGTCAGCTAAGCACTGAGGGCACTGGCCATGTGCACTGTGGTGAGGTGGACCTTGTGAGTCATGGCCCAGTCACAAACCCACATTACCTCTCAGCACAAGGGATATAAGTGTATGCCGCCCTGTTTGTTCAGGTAGTAAACCACTCACTGAATATCTGACTGGATCAACAGGGAAAGCCCCTGAACTTCAGTGACCAGAGCCTGGAGACCACACAGAACTGCCCTCATTTCCGGCACATTCATGTGAAGGCTTTATTCCAACGAAAACCAGGACCACAGGGTATGAACAGGTGCCCTACCCCAAGCTGGAGACATCCATGGTAAGGACCACCTACGGTTGAGGCTACAAAAAAGGAATACCTCTAAGCGTGCAGTTTCAGACCTGCCACCACAGTAGAGCATCCCGTAGGGGGTAGCAGACTGAAATCAAATGGTTCAGGGACTGTAAGACCTGGGACCACTGGGACTGCTGCAACCACTGGGGAATCCTCATAAGCAGGCAAGCCAGAGGAACAATGAAAATGGAGGCCTCCTTGAGAACCAGCAGATGGAGCATGACATGAGCCAAAACTTGGTCGCTGCAACTTACCAAGGCAGCATGACCTCTCAAGGCAGAGAATGTCTTCAGGTAAAAAGGCCTTCACGTGTACCATTTCAGCACTGCCCCTATATACTGAATCACTTGGTAAGGGACTAGGACAGACATTTCCACATTCACCAGTAACCCTAAACTGTCCCATAGTTGTGTGCAGTGTATTACGTACTCCACTCAAGCTGCCAATGCTTTCTATTCTTCAGTCATCCAGATATGGAAAAACAGTTTCTCCCAAAGCAGCAACACAGCTATCACAGCATAGCACTGGGTAAAGACAAGTGGCACTGAAGCCTCCTGATGAATCTCTAACAAGCAAAGTGTTGCAGTATAGTGATGTGGAGGATTGGTATGCCACACATGAACGGACCTCAGTATTATGATAAAACAAATGGTGTTTCCAACAAATATCAGTATGTGAATCCAGTTCTTGTTTGGGAAGGGTGACCAGAGTGCAGGGTCTCCTTTTTGGTTGGCACAGTCACAATAAGGGCAGGCACCCTTGAGACTCTGCGCCCTAACGTCAAACAGTGAAGCACATACAGTTCTTTTGTTTTCATGAGTGTGTGGTACCCTGGTTATCAGATCAGGGTTCTGGCCTTGCAGGCTGAACCCATCTTTTCACTTGTGGACTAGTGGCAGATCTCTCTTGAAAGCATGGATCTTGATCGTGGACAAACAGAGAACTGTTGATTCACCAGCGATGAGTGGTCAGACTCTTGGCGGCTCCTGTGGTTCTCAGTTGACAAAAAAGACTCAGACTGGGCAATGTTGTTTGTCTGTGACCATATTGTTGACATCTGTGGTGACTGTGACTGGCCCCCTTTCGCCATCAGCAACTTTGGCGTTGATGGTATCAGCAATGTCAGGCACTGCTGTATCCTCTTCTTTTTTTTTTTTAACTTAATTTTTATTGACTTATAAACTGTACATGCCAGCAAGCTTTACAATTAATGACAGCAGGAATGTAGTCACTAGTACATACAATAGTGGCAAATACATGTTAGCATCAGGATTGAGTATGACATTAACATTTGATACATCATGTGGGGTACCACCAAGAGTAATTTAAAGTTTCACTACAAAACTGTCCAGAAAATCATAAGGAGCTTAGCCATGCCATGACTGTGGATCCCCTGGATAGAAACAAGATACTAACATGTGTAAGAACCATGACCTAAACTAGTCATTATATCCACAACAACTATTTGCAAATAGGTAGAAATTAGTGTAACTAGCCACCCTCCATACATCTTGGACTAACAGCCCTTAAGTTACTGGACCATTGTACATTAACGTTATATTGAAACAAGATTCCTCCGTAAAATATTTTAGGCATCTATGGTAACATGCTTAAATCCCAGAGTATAAGGTATTAACTCATTTTAAGGCAATAAAGAAAAAACATCTCCCTGGAGAGAGGGGAAGGCCACCACAACAGATATCTCATCGCCATGTAAACACACATGCTACCTCAAACAATTTCAACAGCATACAGAATGGGTGAAAAACACATTAAACTAACAATAGTGCACTTTTGCTGAGGCAAGATATTTAAACCTCCTCCTCAGACTCTTCATTTTGTTCTTCAACAGCCTTCCTTTCCCGTTGAAACTCCTGAACCATCCAGTTTACCTTTTCTTTGCCTCCGCAAGGTCGTTGTATTGGAAAGTCTCATTGCCATAAGTAATCCTTAAATCAGCTGGTGCAAAGAGTGTATGCACCACTCCGAGACCCCCGAGTTGCTGGCGAAGGTGATCGAACAGCTTTCTTCAGGCCCGAGTGGCGTAGGACCAGTCAAGGAATATCTAAACTGTATGCTCATCCACTGCAATTGGAAAGTTTGCCCGGGCCCATGCCAGAACCAGATCCCATACCTCCAAGCCCGAGGCAACAATCATTAGGATCCGAAGTGTGTCACGGGAGCGCTGTGCACTCTAAAAAACTGATTCTGTAGACCTTCCTAATTTCTTTAGGATCAAAGGCCAGTCCCTCCAGGAGACTATTTGATAGCCAGGATTGAACATATTGATGAGGATCTTCCCCCTCACAGCCTTCAGGTGGGCCCACCATGCAGATGTTCATGCACGTTGTGCGTTTTACATTGTTTCGAGACGGGCTCTAAGATGAAGTTTCCACAGTCATCTTACTAAAAGCTGCCTGTGTTCGGACGGAGCGGTCTTCTGCTTCTTTGGCTGTTGACACAGCTTCGCTTAGTTTAGTATCCTGCGATCCCATCCGCTCAAGTATCTTTTCTAGTTTTGACCCATTGCTCTCACAGCGTGAAGGACCAACTCCAATGGCAGGACCTCTCCCGCCCCATTCAAGCTAGAAGTACCAGTGAGCTCCAGTGCCATTTTGGAGGCCTGATGTTGTGGCAATGTCTGTTTTTGCCCTTGCCCCCGTTGCTCCTTTTGGATGGCCCATGATAAATTTGATATCAAACTGTACAGGTAGGCAAGCTCTTTCCAGTAATACTGTCTAGGTGATCAAATTTACACTTTGTGGAGGTTGATTAAAAGATTTAGCCCGAGTTATGCTGGAGCAGTGCTAAAAACATGTCCTGTCTCAGGCTTGGCTCTCTAGCGCTCCTCACTGCTGTATCCTTGTCCATTTTCTCTACACAATGCTCTAAAGCCCTAAGCCTGCATCACTGGTTGGCTTGGTTAAACCCCTGACAAACCACATAGTTTTGCACATCACAGAACAGGACTAGGCAATAAACTTGCAGCTCATGGGCGTCATCCCTATAAATCGGCTTTCTGCAATGACAGTGACAAAGCAACATCTTCCTCAGCAATGGCATACATTGGCAATCAGTCATCCCGAAGAAGAAGCAACCAGATAGAAATCAATTTTGTTGTCAAAAACACAGCAACGGGTCTCACTTTCATTCTTTCGGCAGTGGGAGAAAAAGAATTGACGGGGATGGTGCCCGGCCAAGTTATATAGGCAATGTTGTGAGCCACTGATGTTCACATAATCATGTTGCCACGGGTGGCCCCCTCTTTGCAAAATCTTCCTGCAAGCTCCTGACACTAATGGCTTACAGTGTTATAAAGGTTCTATGGACATGCTCTCGAAGAAGACAGAAGTATACAGGAGGGGTGGAAGAATCAGAAAATAGGGATGCTCTCATACTTGTTTGGGGGTAGGGGGAGACATGGTTTTCTGGTTTATCCAAATAGCGGGCATCTGTTGAGGCCACTGGGCTGTAGAATGCTCCAGTTGTACATAAGCTCCATAGCCAAGCAGACTGTATTTCTCAACTTCACCCAAACAAAAAATATGAGATAAACATCTTTATTTCTACGTGAAACAAAATGTGGGGCAAATCATCACATCATGGGAAACCAACACTCCGAACACTGCAGTAGTTACTGCTTTCGTGTTCATGGAGCGAGTTTGTGGTCAATGTAGCAACACAAATTAATAGGAATTTCTGCTTTAAAAATCTCACTGTATAATGTGGGACAGCACCCACTCCAGTGAACTTGTCTTCTCATATTTTCCTGGAATACCTGTAGGAGTACACGTGACAATTTTTTTTTTTTCTATCTTCTGTTCATCCCTTCTTTGGTGTCCGCAGGCAACTCTCTCTTGCCCCTGCTTGCCACCCAAGTCCATCCACCTCTCCCCCCCCCGGTACCTCCAAGCCCCAGTACTCCCACAGATTTCCCCGGAAGCAGGCTGGGAAGGGGAGATCCATCCTCCCCCACCCAGTGAATCCAATCCAGTTTGAGGCTTCTGGCAATCCCACAGTGGAATGGGAGGCCAGTTGGCAGGCAGGGCTTCATGGAGCCTGCAGACACCTCTTTTTCTGTTTTCTGTCCCTCCCCTTCATGGACGTGAGCGCATGTGCATGGAGATGTGTGCATGTCACGTTCTTTGCCTCCCTGACTCCTTGTGCTGCCACACGACCTCCACCAGGAGGCAGCCAAGGAGCGAGAAGACCACATCTACCTCCACGGAGAGGAGAGCAGTCTGTCGGACACTCGATCCTCTCCTTCCCCTGCCAACCCCAGCTAGCATGGCGCAAGCTGTGGCATCCAGCACCTCAACCCTCAGCACCACTTGGCTGGCCCTACATGTGGCAATTTCGAAAGAAAATGGGTGCACAATACTGCAGAACATTTAAAGAAATAGTAAACTGACCTCTTGACCTTAGTTTCATAATTGCTTGTGTGGAGTTCCTAAAGGAGTATAAATACCATGCTTGAAAGGAACTGAAAAGGTCACCAATCTTTTCACTTCTGTTTGCATGATCAGTATCACTCTAATGCCAAATTTCTGAATTGTATGTCACTCTAATGTAAGTTTCTGAGTTGTATACAATTAAATCCACTTACTTAATGCTTTTTATGCATTTATTACATCCTGCTGTATACTGTCTACCTGCACTGCAACACTAGTACGCTTACTGGTGTAATGCTGTATATTATCTGCCTACATAACTGCTGTATATTACCGCTTACTTGTCCACCCCCTCCTCCCGGTCGCATCCATGAATGAGATCTTTTTGTGCATCTCTGCATGCTTACCCTGTAAAACAAGTTAATGAAATAAATAAATTAGCTATGTATGTACTATCAAAGATGTTACAAGTCTAACGTGTTTCAAAAGAACAGGCTGAAAACATAGCAATGGTAAGAGGGAAAACACTATAAACCTTTACATGGAAGGTAGAATCTAGCTGTGAATCCACCAAGTTCCAAAAGAAATGGTTAAAAAACTAGTAGTAAAAAAATCAGGGAGAATTAGCAATTTGGCCTTTCACTTTTACAGAGGAAAGGACAGCCAAAGGAATAGCAAATGGGGGTAAGACTTTCTTCTGGTACATAAGTGAGAAGAGGAAAGCAAGAGAAGGAATAGGGAGGATAGGGGGGACAGTAGGGGGAGATCGCACAGAAGGGGAGCAAGAAAAAGCACACGTCCTAAATGGGGTTTTCTGTTCAGTCTTCACAGTGGAGGAAGGTTGGGCGCCATGAGCTCAAATCCATTTTCAGAGGAGAGAGTCCTGAAGGGTCTTGCAATGCTCTGGAAGTGGGCAAGGCTATGGGACCAGATTGGATACGTACAAGGGTACTAATGGAACTTAAGGAAGTACTGACTGCCTCACTCATGGCCTTATCAACAGCTCACTGGTTTCTCAGGAGTGGAGGAGGGCGGATGTGGTACCTCTACTTAACAGTGGCAACAGAGAAGAGGCTAACAACTAACTATAGGCTGGTGAGCTTCACCTTAGTGGTGGGGAAATTAATGGAAATGCTGTTAAAGGAAAGGCAGCATGGATCACAATGTGGTTCTCCGAGGTTGTGGGAGAAGCAGTCATGGCAAAGAGGGCCTCAATTAGAAGGCAGGGCTAGCTCTGACTTTCTATTTTTGTTGTGCAATTATCTTCACCAAAATGTTTTCTTTTGCACCACTTGCCAAGAAGGACTTACTTTAAGCTACATTTTATAGCGCCAAACAGTTTTTAAAATCACCATTCAAGACAAAATATATTTTTGGGCTCTGATGGTAAGAGGCAGAAATAACCCAGAAAAGGTACAAGAGGGATCAATCTGAGGGTAACAGAGAGCTACATACTTAACAAAACTGAAGGAGGCAAACAGAGTCATAAGTAGTGCAAAGGCAGAGACATAAGTGAGAATAGCGGAGGGGTAACTGAAGACAACAATGCCTTTAGATACAAAAAAAAAAGATGAGGAAAACAAAAGGTCACTTATTACATGAAGGAGCAAAAGAGGCCAAGTCCCAAATGCAGCTCCTTTAGAACAAGTTATAATAACTCATGTTGCCATCATTAGCAATGTATCTATGCAAGTTTCTTCTAAATATTTCTCTATTTTCACTTATTATGATATAGTCTGGAAGCTTATTCCACAGATTTGTAGCCCTTTGTGTGTAGAAATGTTTCATTTTGTGTGACTTGAAATTATAAAATTTTAACTGCAGCGGATGACCCCCTAGTGACTCAATCAATAATTCTGTATTGGTTTAGGATTATGGGAAGAAGGCAGATATCACCAATGAGTACTTTTGCTCAGTCTTTATGGTGCAAGTAGGGGGTTCACTCCCCAACTGGGAGTGCAGCTAAAGGAGGGGCAAAGAGTGAACTGGAATCGGGACCGGTGCTAGAGGAAAGGGTAGTAAAGGGTCTACTGGTGTTCAAGGTGGGTATGTCTCCAGTACCAGACAGGCTGCACCCCCGAGTGCTGAATGAGCTGGGGCAAGAATGTGCAGGGCCTCTCACAGACTTGTTCAACTGCTCCTTAGAGATTGAGGTAGTCACAGTGAACTGAAGGAGGACAGATGTGGTCCCACTCCAGAAGAATGGGAGCAGGGAAGAGCCAAGAAAGTACAGGCCTGTTATCATGGCTGCTAGTGGGGAAGCTTCTGTAGACAATCATTAATAAGCAACTGGTCAACTTTCTATAAAGTAATGCTTTCTAGAAGTGAATGGGCTCCAAGATAGGAGGCAGCACAGCTCTGTGAAGGGAAGGTCATGTCGGACCAAGCTGAAAGAATTGCCTCATTCAGTAACAAGGGCTGTGGACAAGGGACAGGAGGTCGATATGCTGTCCCTAGAGTTCAGTAAGGGCCTTCAACTTGTTGCCCCACAGAAGGTTGAAGAAGTTGAGGGACCTAGGAGCAGGCCACAGGCTAGAAGCTAACTGGGTGGGCAGCAAATTGGTTGGAAGACAGAACACAGGCAATGTAAATGGGGAGCACTCAGAGGTCAGGGAAGTCACAAGTGGGGTGCCACAGTGATCAGAGCTCAGCCCGCTAGTATTTAATGTGATCATCTGTGATACAGGTGAAAGGATCAAGGGTAAAATCTGCCTCTTTGCAGATGACACTAAACTCTGTGGCAGGGTAGACAGAGAAGAGGGGAATGACGGATATTTTGTACAACTGCTCTAAACAAACAATTATTAGGGACATGAAGAGGGACCTAGAACTACAGAAAAGGTGGTCCAACATATGGCAAGAGACCTTTAATGCTAGGAAGTGCAAAGTTATGCACATTGGCAGGGGTATCCCAAGGATGAGTTACTGGCTGGGAGGTGAAAAACAGAGTCACCACAGATGACAGGGACTTGGGGGTCATCATTAGTGATAGACTCAAACCACTGGCCCATTGCATTAAGGCAAACAGGAAGTATGGATTATAGGGACAGGGTTCTCCAGTCAAAGAAAGAAAGTACTGATGCTCCTCGGTGAGACCACACCTAGAGAACTGTGTCCAGTTCTGGAGCCCACACCGAAAAAAAGGACACAGAGTCAGTCCAAAGGTGAGCTACAAAGATGATACAGAGTCAGCAGGGGAAAACATATGAGGAACACTTAGTACATCTAAACATGCACCCCAATGATCAGTTTATTGATTTTATTTGTTGACCAGGTAGGTGCGCTGATCCAAGGACCGTTTTCAGGCACAACCCAGGCCACAGAGATGGCACAGAAAACACAATACTTCGAGTACAATGCGGAACACTGGGAAATATAGAAACTAGAACAATATGGAGCACTGGGAAATATAGAAACTATAACAATAGATTTGTACAACAAACAAGGAAATAAGGTGAAGGTATTATGGAATGGTTTATGTAGAACAAATGGGCAGACACGATGGTCTAGAAGTCTTTTTCTACCAGCAGCTTTCTTTGTTTCTACGTACAAGTGTTGTAGAACATCAAGTATCAATTTTTACCCTTGAATTTGTCAATCACCATTATCAGAACATGAGTATGCTCAGCTGTAGCCATTCAAATTGCAGCTGAATCTCACATTAATACTTCTCTTACTTGTTTGCCACTTTATGACCCCCCCATTCACTCTGTAAAAATGTTTTATTAGTTACACTTTCTAGTTATTCTATGGACTTTAAAAACAAGTTTAATTACTTAATTAAATAGCTCAGTAGACCATGTCTCAACTTGGGAAAAAATAATAAATGTATTTGACTTTGTCAGTGTAACTCATTCTCTCATTTCTATTAAAAGCTAGTGGGTAAAATAAACAAGGTACCCTCTATATTATATAAAATAACAGCACCCAAGTGTCCAGAGTAGGTGATTCCTAATACCTTGGAAGTTCTGTGACATCAGGAGCTCTCTAACTTCGCTCTCAAGGTCACATGCCACAGAACTCACTTTGTGTGAATAATGGGACTGTTCTTAACACAGGTTAATTATTCAACATGACCTTAACTATCTCCTGTTGTACCCAGATGCAGCACAGGTAAGTGCTGGAGTATTTTATCTAGTGTAGGCCTCCAAGTAGTGTCTGTATCTGTTAAAAGTTCTGTAATTTATGGTATAGATACAAGTGTGCAACATGTTTAGAAATTAAAAGAGACACCTGGACTGGTAATCTGATTTTTATCAAGGGGGAGGGCAGTTGGATATTGTGTGTGTACAAAACTGAAATTTCTGGCTACAGTTCTAACTACAGAAACCTTGTGCTAACCAGCTGACCGAATAGTTCAGCTAGTAAGGGCACCTTTTAACATGACACCCAAGTGAAATTGTGCCTGATCATGTTATGGGTGCGTTTATTTTTTATACTGTCTGGTGTACACACTCAAAAAGGACTATGCACATTAAGTTTCAAAGAAAAAGGGTGCAGAATATTAATAAAGGCATAAAATGTACAGTTGAACTTTGATTTTTCTTTTTTGTGCCAGGTCAGATACTGCAGGATAGAGATTCATTTGCCGCGAGTTGCCCACCTAGATTATTGTGGGCATTAGGTTGGAAAGCCAGTCGTGTAACTGGTGCTGCGATAAGGGGCACTTATACGCATGGAATAGACACCATAGGCATTATGACTTTCTGGCAGAAACAGAAACCAGTCACGACATTGCGACTTCATGGCAGATGCACATGAACCAACAGCCGTTAGCTCATTTCCTGCAGTTCAACTTACTTGTAATGCAGTAATTCTATTCCATTCTTCTTGGAGCTGGGGTCAGCCTTCATCTTCTTACACAGCTTTCGGCCTTCAGAGTCACTGCAAAAGAACATTATTTTCATGGGCAAAATCAATCTCTCTCTCTCTCTCTCTCTCTCTCTCTCCCCTCCCCACCCCACCCCTACTCTCTCACTCTCTTCCTCTTTCATATGTGGCATAAATCTTTTTTTCTGAATAATCTTCTGCAATAATAAGAGCATTCTGGGCACAACAGCACACTGCAAACCTAACAGAAGTGTCAGCACAGGCTGGATTTATTTTCACATCTGAGAGAGGGGAGAGGGTGTCTTGAAAATTACGAGGCAAATGTTATTCAGCACTACAACATGGGAGTGATGGATAAAAATGATATGGTGGTCTGTTCAAACAGCACATTAATGCCCTCAATTTAGCAACATCTTTTCGTTCTAATTTTGTAAATATCAGTGCTACAAAACTACACTGTGTTGTGGATGCCAACTGGATTCCAATGTACTGCTGGACACTGCCCAGAAAGTTAGAGACCTTTTTATCAGAGATTAGCCGGTCAGGAGTCATTCTGCAAAAAAAAAATGTTGGCATCACAGGAAGAAAAAAAAAGGAGAAGCTTTTGGGCACCAACACCCAATATCCAGAGGGTGCACATTTTTCTTAATCCCCATCACCCACACCCCAGCTGCAACTTTTTTTTTTTTTTTTTTTTTTTAAATAATAGCCATCATAATATAACAACAACAAAAATGGAATGGGACCTGGAGGTAATCATATCAGATGACCTTAAGGTTGGCAAGCAATGTGAGAAGGCGGTAGGGAGGGCTGGGGGAATACTGGGATGTAGAGGGAGAAGCATCACCAGCAGAAAACAGGAAGTTGTTATCTCCCTGTACAGACAGTTGGTGAGACGCCAACTGGAGTACTACGTCCAGTTCTGGAGACCCCATCTCCGCAAGGACAGAGACAGAATGGAGGCAGTTCAGAGGAGGGCAACAGCCATACAAGGAGAGGCTAAAGGAGCTTAATATGTATACCCTTGAGGAAAGGAGGGACAGCGGGGACATGATAGAAACATTTAAGTACCTCAGTGGAATCAACAAAGTCCAGGAGGGTAGCATCTTTCAGAAAAAGATGTGCAAGAACAAGGGGACACAATTTGAAGATAGAGGGGGGACGGCTCAGGGGCAATGTGAGGAAGCATTTTTTCACAGAGAGGGTGGTGGATGCATGGAAAAGCCTTCCTGAGGAGGTTGTGGGGTCTAAAACTGTGGGAGAATTCAAGAATGCATGGGACAGACATAAGTCAATTTTTGTAGGGGGTAGGAAGAAATAGGCTGTTGGTTAAATAGGATCTGCAGCTTATCCTCTTCGTAGGGAAATGGGCAGACTAGGTGGGCCAAGCGGTCCTTATCTGCCGTCAAAGTCTATGTTTCTATCTTGTCAGGATGCTAGCACTTTTGTTTCATTTGTACAGCAGCAGTGCATGACATGTTAAGTCTGTTGTACACAAAGAATGCTCATTTGTTAAAATAAGCAGTGGCTGGAGAAAAAAAAAATATTTGTTTTGTTATTTACTGAAATATTTTCTTACTTGGTAAAAGAACCATTGCCCCCCCACACACACACACACACATATATATATATATATATATATGTAAATAAATCGATTGTGTGTGTATATATATATATATATATATATATATATATATATATACATACACACACACACATACATACACACACACATATACATACATACATACACACACACACATTTATACAATGGGGTTAGTGATAAATGAGTGAGATAAAACAGTGCATCATCCACTGCAGTGTGATATTTTTACCCTCTGCTCCACTGTGATGATATCAGCCATTTACACACACAGGTCTCACTAAGGTCACTGATATCATCACTCTAGGCAGCTTTCCCCTCAGCATGCAAGAAACACCTGTGCTGTTACCATAGACACAAATGCAGAACTACATGAGAGGTCTCATTGCTGCCTGTAGCTAACTCAGCATTACTAAAACACACCTATTCTCCACTCTAACTTCCAGCTCATTACTGTGATACTCTCAGCTTGACTGCAGCCAGACTTCAAAATAGTTTCACAAAATAGTCTGTTTCTCACTCCTACCTAACACTAACTCATTTAGCATTGCAAAACACACTCATCTGTTTCCCAGAGTTTGTAACACTGCCAGCCCATTTAGAAAAACTCACACACAGAATGAGCAAACACATAAAACAGGAACAGAACATAAGACAACATAATACTTCAGAAACTCCTAGCCCTATTGTATAAATCGAAAACATGATGGGCATGATTGTGGTATTGCAAATATTGTCACTCCTGCACCGTGAGCTCTGGATAGCTCAATCGTGCCTTCGGTACTTGTGAGATATCTAGAGCTCACTCTGCAGGAGTGACAATATTTGCCATACACACACATACATGTAATAGATAAATCACTCTGAGATGTGCAGTTGCGCTGTGATATACGCACACCTTGGTGTGCGTTGTTGCACATGAAGCTGCAGGCCGAGTGCATCAACCACTCAAGGCGTGCGTATATCACAGCGCGACTGCACACCTCAGCATGGTTTATCTATCTGATTTATCATTCTGATTCTAGAACTCTGAGCTGAGTGGCTGTGTTTGAGAAGAGCTCCCAAAGCTAAGTGCTTTTTGCTATAATTTTCAGTTTAAAAATTGTTTTGTTTTATGTAAATTTAGGTGATTGTGAAAGACAACCCTGTAGGCTCCAGGAAGATATAAAATTTGTGTGGTAGATATTCGTTGGAAGTCAGAAGGATCAATACATTTATTTAGTGTGATCTTTCTACTCCGATGTGGTTAATTTTAACATTATAGTTTAAACCCTTTCTGTATGTGCCTTTGGTGGTGTCTGATATTGAGAACCTAAGTGTCATTTGTGGGTATTCTGTCTGTTTTGGTAGGTATTTTATTTTTTCTGTTAAACAACTGAGTATACCTATTGCCTAATACTTTATAGTACACTATCTTTTAGCGCAGTCTCTGATTTTTTCTTCTTTCTCCAATGTTTTAGAACTGTTTAGTTATTGTGGCAGAGGTGTGGTACTGTGTTCTTTCTTATAGTTCAAGGTGCTTTTGGGACTGCTGATTTCTACTGGTTTAAAAGATTAAATTTTTTTTTTCTATTTTAAAAAAGCTACATCAACTTGGTATGTTGTCACCTGTTTGTTGTTGCTAAGTAGCAGATGTTTTTGCATTGTGCTCTGGTTCTGTGATAGAATCTGTATTAGTAGAAGGTAGATTATTGTGATTGTAGTTACCTTTTGATGGTAAGGGTAAAGAGCTGAGATAGAAATGTATGTATTTTTGAATGTTATAGAAGCCAGAAGGGGAAGGAAGCATATTCAATTCAATGCTTTACAGTAACTGGTAATTGCTATTTTTCTTTTAAACTTAGATTGTGGGCTTTTAGTGACACTGTACTTTCTTTGTTGTCTTTACTTAGAATTGTTTTGGGGCTGTTGAAAATTTAAAACGTAGTGGTAGTGTATTTCTTTGCTGTCTTTAATTGCTGCAAATTTTTGCCCCCCCTTCCCCCAACTCTTACTTATATGCCCTGTTAAATCTGATTGACAGGTGCTAAACACAGGGTATAGTAAGGTGTGGAGTAGGAGGGGCATAAGGGTGAAGAAGCCCACCCTCAGCACAACAAGTGTTTTGATTCATTTATTTATTTCTTGGTTTATTTTCTTTTTAAAAAGAAAAGTATCTGAGGACAGTGGCAGGATTTTAGGACAGTAAATTAATAAAAAGGAACTAGGAGAGCTTCAGTAGCAGACAAGTAGTGGAATAGCAGTATAATTGCAGTATAATGTGGGAGTGGTGCAATGCAGTGGCTGTGGGGCAGCCATATTCAGGCAGACCTTCTGGACACTGAGGTGCTGCCCTATCTGCATGCATCTCTGGACTGCGGATGAGGTAGCCAGACTCAGAGCGAAGTAAACTGGGTCAGGAGTACCATCACCCCTATCCAGAGACCACCCAGTCCAATGCAACTGCCTCAAAGGATGCAGAGAACGAGGAGCACTTGGATGACAGTGGGCTCAGGGAGGGTTAGAGCAGTCAGGCAGAGGCACATCCCAGATCCTATTCCACTCAAGAACTCATATGCCACACTGGCAAATGGGGACAACCAAATAGAGGTACCCAGAGAAGTGGAAGGAAAGGATGTGGAGGTTAGCCAAGGAGGTGACCTCAGCGGGGAAAGCAGTGGACCACAGAGGAGAAGGAAGTGAATCCTGGTGGGGGACTCCATCATAAGAGGGATCCAGCTAGGAACACAGGAGGGGGAGGACAGGGAGGTGAGGTGCTTACCAGGTGCCACGGCATGGAGGGATGGAAGAAAGATCCTGGGGATCACTGGGAAGGCAAGGCGGAGGGTGAGCTGGATGTCATTATCCACCTAGGTACTAATGACCTGGCAAATGGGGAGCCAAAGGAAGTTCAGGAAGAGTTTAGGAAATTGGGGAGGGGTCTCAAGCAAGTAGCTACTTCTGTCACTTTCTCAGAAGTACTACCTGTGAGAGGCAAGGGAGAGCATGGGGTGCATGCACCAGGAACTTTAACTCATGGTTGAAGAACTGGTGCTGTGAGGAAGGGTTTGGATTCATTGGTGACTGGGGACCCACCTGGAGGGATGGAGGTTTGTTCAAGCCTGACGGCCTGCATCCATCCTGGAGGGGAATCCAAGCACTCAATGATAAGTTTAAATGCTACATTGACAAGCATTTAAACTAGCAAAGGGGGGTGGCAGGCCAACAAGGAGGGTACCTACTTGCTCACCCCCCACAGCTAGCAGTGGAACCAGTGAACCAGAGGAGTTGCTGTCTCTACAAAGCAGTGTGAAAAAGATGGAGATTTGCGCCCAGGAGATGGATAGGCAGAAAAGGGGCAAAATTCAGCAGAAGGGCAGACAGCAAGGAGAACCAGGGATAAAGGACAACCAAGGAAGGGCTGGAGTAGAACAGCAAAACAGTCTAGGGAGGTCAAATCATGGAAAGCCATGTGTGCAAATGCCAGGAGCCTTAGCAACAAGATGGAAGATCTGGAGGCTGTCATGGTGCAGTCAGACCTGGACATTGTGGCCATCACTGAAACCTGGTGTAATGATAACCATGACTGGGAGTTGGCCATACCTGGCTACAACATATTCAGAAGAGACAGGGCAGGCAGGAAGGGAGGAGGAGTGGCACTGTATGTGAAAAATGACATAAGGGCCACAGAGATCCAAAAGGAACAAAATGGGGGAGAGATACTGTGGATTAAGCTGGAAAGGAAAATGGGGACAGCCATCCGCACAGGTGTGGTCTATAGACCACCAGCCCAGGAGGAAGAAACAGATAGGGAGCTGATGCTAGCCATCCAGAGGATGGCAGACAAGGGTGATGTAGTACTGGTTGGATACTTCAATATACCAGACGTGGACTGGAGCATCCCAGCAGCAGCATCAACTAGGAGCAGATTTATCCTGGACTCCCTTCAGGGTGCCTTCCTCAAGCAACTGGTCATGGAACCAATTTGGCAGAAGGCAATACTGGACCTTGTGCTCACAAACAGGGACAGTGTGATGGGGGTAACAGTGGGGGAGCACCTGGGGAACAGTGACCACCAGTCATTGTGGTTTGAAATCACAGAAAGAGCAGAACCAAACCACACAAAAACACGTATCCTGGATTTTAGGGGGGCAGACTTTGGGAAAATGGGGAGATACTTGAAAGAGGCATTAAGGGAATGGGGCAGGAATCAGGGGTTGAGGAACAGGGGCAGTATTTAAATTGGGGATTACAAGAGCAACAGAATTATGTATTACGAGGTTAGCAAGAGGAAAAGGAAGAGGAGACCATTATGGTTTTCCAAAGAGGTAGCAAAGAAAGTGAAAGCCAAAAAGATTGCATTCAGGCAATACAAAAGACACAGGCAGAAGGGGATAGGGAGAAGTACCAGGAGAAGCAAAGGGAGGCAGGGAGGTCAGTAAGGGAAGCCAAAGCTCAGACAGAAGAACACATTGCAAAATCAGTGGGTAGAGGGGACAAAACCTTTTACAGGTACATAGGTAAAAAAAGAAAGGCAAAGGGAGGGATAATGAGACTGAAGGGGGAGGATGGGGGCTGTGTGGAGGATGATGACAGTAAAGCTGACATATTGAACAGGTATTTCTGCTCAGTCTTTACTGAGGAAGAGGAGGGTAATGGGTCTGAAGGGAGTACAAGGGGTGAGAATGGTGCAGAAATGGACACAAGTCCCTTTACGAGAAAGGGTCCTGAAGGAACTGGAAGTAATAAGAGTTGATAAAGCAATGGGGCCAGATGGGGTGCACCCCAGGGTCCTTAAAGAACTAAGAGAGTGGTGGCTGAACCTCTTGCTATCCTGTTTAGCCGATCACTGGAAACAGGGAGGTACCTAAAGACTGGAGGACAGCAGATGTAGTCCCTTATACAAAAGTGGGAACAAAGAGGAAGCGGGGAACTACAGACCAGTCAGCCTCACCTCGGTAGTGGGGAAGATCATGGAAGCACTACTGAAGGAGAGATTGGTGGAACATCTGGTTGTCAATGGACTACAGGACCCAAGGCAGCATGGTTTCTCAGGGGAGGTCATGTCAGACCAACCTTATTGAATTTTGACTGGGTGACTAGGGAGGTGGATCAGGGAAGGGCAGTGGACATGGCCTATCTGGACTTCAGCAAGGCCTCTGACACTGTGCCACATAGAAGACTATTACACAAACTGGGAATATGGGTGTGGGCAGGACAGTAGTGTGGTGGGTAGGTAACTGGCTGGGTGGCAGGACACAAGAGGGTGGTGGTAAATGGCTGTCACTCCACAGAGGGAAGAGTGACCAGTGGGGTACCACAGGGATCAGTGCTGGGACCGGTCCTATTCAATATCTTCATCAGTGACATTGTGCAGGACCTAGAAGGCAGAATTTCACTGTTCGCTGATGACACAAAGCTCTGTAACAGAGTAGACAGATCAGAGGGTGTAGACAGAATGAGAAGGGACCTGCAGAAACTTGAAGAATGGTCAGGGGTTTGGTAGTTGAAATTCAATGCAAGGAAGTGCAAGATAATGCATATGGGGCACAAAAACCCTGGCACAATATATCAGTTGGGGAGTGAGGATATAGCATGCACCAAGCAGGAATGGGATCTTGGGGTTATCATCTCTGATGACCTCAAGGCAGGGAAACAGTGTGACAAGGCAGCAGGTAAAGCAAATAGGATGCTGGGATGCATAGGCAGGGGCATCACCAACAGGAAAAGGGAGGTCATAATTCCACTATACAAGACACTAGTGAGGCCCCACCTGGAGTACACTGTGCAGTTCTGGAGACCTTACTTACGTAAGGACATAGATAGGGTAGAGAAGGTTCAGAGGAGGGCAACAAAGATGGTGCATGGATTGCATCACAAGTCCTATGAGGACAGGTTGAAGGAACTGAACATGTACTCCCTGGAGGAGAGGAGGGAGAAAGGGGATATGATACAGACATACAAGTATCTTACAGGGAGGATCAAGGTGCAGGACTACACTATTTTTAAGCGAAAAAGATGTCCCAGGACTAGAGGGCATGGGATGAAGTTGTAGGGAGGACGATTCAGAGGAAACGTGAGGAAGAATTTCTTCACAGAACAGGTGGTGGACAAGTGGAACACCCTGCCAGAGGAAGTGGTGGGGGCTGAAACAATCACAGGATTTAAGAATGCATGGGATAGACATAAAGGAATTCTGGAGGTCAGGGGTAAGGGGCAACAGACTTCTTGGAAAACATAAACTGAACTTACAAGCTCAAATGGGCAGACTGGGTGGGCCATAGGCCCTTATCTGCCGACACTGTCTATGTATCTATGTATCTTATAAAATGTAAAAATTGTTTTGGAGGGGGGTAAAAGTGCAGGTGTGCGGTGCACTCTGATATACGCATGGTCATGTGATGCGTTTTATACAGTCAGAAGACTGGATTTAGCACACGCACACACACACACACACACACACACACATATATATATATATACACACACACACACACATACACATATACATATACATATACATATACATATACATATATACACATATACATATACATATACATATATACACATATACATATACATATATACATATATACATATATATATATATATATATATATACACATATACATATACACATGCATACACACACACACACACACACACACACTTTAACCAAAATGGGGATTTTGGATCCCTATTAAATACAGAATGTTAATTTGTTAATTACAGTATCCATATAGAAACAGGATGAGTGACCTGCAATCCAGTCTGTCAGTGCAGAAACAGGACTACTGCAAGCAAGGCCAGTGACAAGGATTCAGGAATGAGCCTTGGGTGTCGAAGGCCTGCAGAGAAGAGGAGGATCGAGTGTCTGAGTGGATGCTCTTAACCTGATGGGACGGTGGGATGCCATATTTGCTGCAATGCTGACACGTGGTGGCAGTATAGTCGGGGCACCACGTAGGAGGGGAAAGCACCTGCGCACTGGTCCTTCTATTGTGTTAGCATCTTCCAGAGGGGAAGGGGCGATGACCAAGAAAACGAGAACCCCTAGAGTACACCATAATGAAGGGGCACACTCAGGCCAGGGCCCAGCCAGCTAGCCATTCCTCACCCTAGGGGTCCTCATCAAAGGACCAAGTCCTTGCCTGGATTACTTCCTCTGTCCTGGGGAGCCCCCCCCCCCCCGCCAAGAAGCAGACTGGAGGGTTGCATAAGACAGGTAAATAATACTGAAGGCCAGGTACTGGGCTGGGTGGTAGCCAGCTGAAGGGTGTAGCTCCAGAGATGAAACAAAAATTCTAAGTAAGTATTTAACAACAAAAAAACAAAAAAAAAAAAAAAGAGTGACCCGCCATTGTGAAGGTGCTACAACTACCCAGCAAATTTGTTAACAAGATGTTGTAATTGGGATATACTGTTACAAGAGGCTTTTTTTGACTCAAGGTGGGGGTGGCATATTCCTTTTACTGTACCTGTCAGTAGTACTGACCCCAGGTGCCATCAATTACAATATTCAATAATAACAGGCCCAATCTCCAAGGAAGACGGAGGAGGCAGCTGCTACAGCTAGCTCATGTCACCCGTTCTTTTCAGTTGACCTTAGTTTTCTAATTTATTTCACTAATTGTGCGTCGCTGAAACAGTACATGCAGAGAATCTCAGATTTGGGTGGAGGCTCCCAGTGTAGTATTAGGCTGACCTAAAGGTAATGAAAAATAGAAGAACCAAGATGGGCAGTCTGGGATGGGCCCCAGGACTGTAATTGCTGGAGGCCCCTGAAAAACATACTGACCACCAATTTACACGAAACTGGTACTACTTCTTAGACTGTTACAGTGTCATACACACAAAAAAGTTATTTCTTTCACACACCTGTTTGAGTTTTTTTTTTCTGTCAGTCAGCTGTGGCAGGGCCAGAGAATGCCATTATCATGATGTTCGTATTGGGGTTTTCACCCCCTATAGAACACTGATGGCAAGGGCTCTGCGGTATGGAAGTGTTCACAATGTATGCCTGCAGGCCAGCATCTAGCAGATGTACCACTGCCACATGCAGCTCAAACAGCATCACCACCCATGCTTGCCCACTTGGCGTTAGCACAACAGAGGTTGCAGCCTTCCACCTCTCCATCCCCAGAGGACAGCATCCTCTGGGACTCTCCAACCTACTCAACCCCGCCTTCCCTCGATGACTTAGGCCTGTTCCCATTCCCCAGCATCAGGAGTGATAACTCTGACGCAGTACCAACAGGCCAACCCTACATAACTGCCTGTTATAATTTAGCAAGGGTTTTATGTATAGAGAATAATACATAGGCGGCTGCGTGTTATGAAGTTTGTTTTTCGGTTTACACACCCAAGGTGTGTGATGACCCATAAACTTCGAGAGCAAAGCTCAAGAGGTTTACTAAGTCATCACACACCAAGGATGTGTAGAAAAAACTTCGCAGACACACAGTTGTCTGCTTTATTTTTTATAATTACTGGTGCAGGGAGTCAATGGTACAGAAAGTCACTGTAGCAGTTCTGCTGTATTCCCTGCTGCTTCTTACTCAGTCCCTCTGCCACACACACACACACATTTTTCAGCCCACCCACACACAGAATGAGAGCAAATGAGATAGCACACTACATAAACTGAAGGAAGAGTTAAAAACAAAACGCCATAATAACCGGGTAAACCACTTATTACGGCGCTTGAAACAGAGATCGAGTCCGTGCATTAAAGGAGGTCACCAGTAATTATATTTACTTACTGGCTAATTTCTTTTACCGCAATCCAATCCCCTCAGAAGCAGCAGTGTGGTCTAATGCATAGAGCACAGGCTTGGGAACTATGAGACCCCGGTTCAAATCCTACCAGAGACACTTACTCACTATATGACCCTGGGCACTTGACCGCTCACAGCTTCTTTCTTCCCAGCTATAAAAATGAGCAAATGCAGGATCCCAGTGAAAATGAGATACTACATCTCAGCTGTGCTATCCTGGGTAATTAAAAAGGGTAACGGCTCCGAAGTCAGCCCCTCAAAATATTCAGTCCATCCCTGGTTAAAAACTGCTCAGCCCAGTTTACCAAACTCCAGTCGCATATGTTATTTGAACAATTCCAGCGACAATTCAGACTGTGCTGCAACAACTCCCCAAAAAAGTAGTAATAAAATTCATTCCAACATCCCACAATATAATTATCAGCCACATAAAATCAAAGTAATGCTGGTCCTGAGAGTCATCAGGCAGTCCTAAGCAGGAGCACAACCCAACTGGAAATGAGAAGTGCCTCCTCAGCTAAGCTATCATGTAAATAAACTGCTTGTATATGCATATGATCACTACTACATAAAAGTAAATTACATACTATTCTTCAATCCAAGTACTATCAATGGTATTGAGGTGTTCCAAAGCTCAAATGGCTAGAAACGAACATGTAAAACCAGAGTTGGCTACATCCAGTTTGTTAGTAGAGCAATCGTTTTTTAATAATTGCGAAGTATGCATTTGTCCTGGGAACCTGCCAGACTGATCTTTGCCTTAAACTGTTCTTTTTTTCCCCTGCTAAGACCCACAGAAATAAGATGTGGAATGACAGAGTGATGTGCACTGACCTCCACAAGGAGGTCAAGAGAAGAGCTGCAGCATTTTCATTAGCTTTAAAGGTCTAATCAGGTCTCCCTGGAGCCAAACTCAGCTGAGAGGTGCTCCAAGAACCTGAAGAAACTCCTAGCTGGGACCACATACTTGCAGATCAAATGGTTATGGGGCACTGGGCAGGATGCAGGGTTCTACCAGAGACCAAACGCTGGGCCTAGGATAGCCTTTCAGCCAGGAACGGCACATACAGGGACTTATCCCATTCCAAGATGTCTGTAAAGGGGGTAGGTTTCACTCTTCTGAACAGTCTCTAGGGGAACATTCAGGGTCTTAAAAATGTGCTGCAGGAGAGCAGCAAAAGCAGCTGACTTGCTCATCAAGGATCGACTGTCCAGCGAGTCACAGTCTAGTGAACCATGGTCGAAGGTGTCGGCCATGGTCAAACAAAGCCATAGAGGACTCCATTATGGTGTCCCCCTCAAACACAGGTAGAGGATACTTCTCAGGCATGTGGCCCACCTTCCTGTCTCAGGTTACCACCACGATAGCATCAAAGGCAATCCAGGCCCCACATGGAAAATCCATTGTGTGAGGCCCTCCCATGGCTGCAGAAGCTCCACCATTATCGGCTGAGTGGGAAGGACTGCTGGCAATGAAACCTCTGGTCGAGGCACACAAGTACCGGCACCTAAGGGGGCACAAAAGGAGCCGGAACCATCTGTCTACCCTGACCTAAGTAAGCCAGCAAGCATCCACTGCTGCCCTAGGAGGTCTTCATATTTCCGCCTAAGTTGAGGTAGACATTGGTCATCCAAGGAAGATGAGGTGCTCAACAGGTGTCAGTGTCTGTCAACCAGAGCAGGCTTGAGATCAAGAGTGGGACCACAAACAGGACCTCGATCTGGACAGTCAACCCCTTTGGGCCAATGTATGTCCATCAGGGCCATGTAGACCACAAGCTGAGACAATGTCACACGGATGGTGGACACCTGTGGAGTGATCTCTTATGGAGGTTGCACTGAAATCTGCTCAACCAGGGTCACCGGAAGGGCATCCTCCCCAGCCAAGGAGGAATCAGACAGAACCAGGGTCTTGGAATTTGATGAAACCAAGTTGACCTTAGACCTGGTGGACCGGCAAGGGAAAAATCTCAACCAATTTCTCAGCCAGAGTTGACACTGACTGCTCCAGTGGGGGCTCTGTGAAAACTCTGACCCACCTCTCAACTGGCAGAAGCTCAACTAAGGTTGACAGGTCCAGGGAATTCTGAGAGGAAGAAGCGCTGTAACGCTCACTCTCCCACTATCAATGGTGACATTTCTTATAAAATAAGGGGAAACGCACTGAAAGTATGGAGAGCCAGATACATTTTTCATAACTCCGGGAAACCCCCAAATGGAGTGCCCATGGCCAGCCCCATTGGAACTATGGCCAAGGCCAACAAGGGGCCCACCACCGCCTCCTCCTCCTCAGTGGCCGCAAGCTGGGCCACTGACCCAATGGCCACAGAGGCCTGCCAGTGTTCTTCAGACTTACCATGGAGGAAGCACCTTCTGCTCTTTAAATTATGAAGGATGCCTTGCCTGGCAACTAAGGCTCCCACTGACATTGTTTTTGCCCCCAGGCAGTAAAGGCATGTGTCATGCAGATCAGTGGCAAATATCTTCTTCTGGCACCAAACCCACAGCTTAAATATTGTTTTTTGTGGGTTTTTGCTTTGGTTTAGCATTGTACTGTCAATGGAGCATGAACCGGTAGACGAGCCACACACAGCTAATCAAGAATTAAGTAAAATGTTGAAAAATCACCCAAGTATTAGCACTTGAAAACTGGATATCTTCACATGATGCAGGAGCTCTGAGGGAGACCTGTCCCTTCTAGCGGAAAAGAGGATCAGATGTCAGACGGAGCAGAGCCAGAGGATGACACCACAGGTGTTGGGAGAAGTCAAGCCCTCAAACCTTTTGCCAACCACTCGTGGCATCCCCCAGGAATCCATATTAGGACCACTGCTCTTCTGTGTCTAGATAACACAACCTCCCCACTGTCCTCTGTAAATGCTCTATCATCATGTACACCGATGATACTGCTCTCCACTACAGCGTCCGAAACCTCCCACAAATTAATGCCCAAGTTAACACGATTTCTCCAACATTCAAAGCTGGCTTGTGGTCAATAACTTAGTTCTCAATGCCACCAAAACACAAGCAATGTTATCTGGATCTAAAGTGCGCAGAGCATCCCACCCCTGTCAAATGGCCATTTGCTGCTCTGACGGCACCCCCCCCCTCCACTTTGAGTGAATTAAGTACCTTGGCATCACCTTAGACCCTGCCCTGGATTAAGTCCACTAATTCCAAATCAGTCATAACCTATTGCCTCCACCAGTTCCCAACTCCTGATACATGCAGAACTATATCCCAAGGCATTCTCCTCCCCTCTCTCCACTACAGCTCACTCATCTTCACAAATCTCCCAAAACCTCACTACACAAATAGGATGTTACTTACAATAACATTGGTCGCTATGCCCTTGCCTCCTACTGCCTGAACCATCATGACTCAATTTACTCCAGCTCTGGGCTGGCTCTCCCGTTCTGCATCATGCTCCTAGGATGCTTTATTTTCAAACTTCTCGGGTCCACCTCCCTAGCCTCCTTATCTCACTAATACACAGCACTCGCCACACCAACTCACTTTTTTTTTTTTTTATATAAAAACAGACACTTAACACTCCATCCTCTGCTTACTAAACACTCTTCTACATTGTGCAGTCAAACTGCCCAGTTCATTTCAAGCCTTTGCTTATAGCACATTTGTCTACACTACTGTTACTTCCCATGAGTAAATTAATGTACTCTTTTGTCATAATTAATATACTCGCCACCTTTACTTCTCCATGGCTAACTTAGTTTACTGTTTAACACTTGATGCCAGATATTCAAAAGTCTGCATTGGTGCTAACAGAATTTACAGTGGCGGTATCCGGGTTTGCGGCCTTTTTTTTTTTTTTGAGAAACTACATTTAGTGGCCCTGTAGCATGCAAAACCCATTAGCGGTCAAGTGCAAACATAACGCTGCGTCCATGCAAATGAGGGGGTCTCCTCCTGCATACAGGCACAGTGGCGTTTGCAATGGCAGTAAACAGCACCCAAAGGAGCACTATTTACTACTGCCAAAACCCACAACTTAACTGGGTGCTTAGCCTGCATCCCCACCCAACAGATGGCAGGACGACTGTACTGCAGTTGCTCACATCCGATCACCCGTCACAGCGAGACTGCAGGCCCAGGTGGCCAGGGGCACCCTTCCACACTCGAACACCCATCCCATGTGAGTGGACCCTATCCCTGGTATCTAGCGGCACCCCAACCCCCTGAACACTTGTTCTATGGGACTTTGGGAGGATGGGGGAAGTGGCAAAAGGGTACCTGGCCAGAATTCAATCTAGCATGGACACTAACCAGAGGTGGGATCTCATAAAGCTGAGGATAGTGGAGGCAATCAACCCTGCTGCAAGGCCCAGAGCAAGAAGACTAGGGCTAAGAAACCGAGCTGGTTGAGCAAGGAGGTCATGGAAAAGAGCTGCCTTTAGGAAGTACAAGAAAACAGGGAGTGGGGAGGACAGGGAGGAGTACTTGACAGAATTGAAGGAGGTGACAAGGGCAGCAGGGGGAGCCAAAGCATCTACGGAACTCAGGCTGGCACAAGGCATTAAGAAGAGGGAGAAGGACTTATTTTGGGTACATCAGGGAGAAAAGGAGCTGTAAGGACCACATAGTAAGATTAGGAAGGAGGGGGGTTGAGTGGAAGCAGGGTGCAATAAGGCAGAAGCACTAAATGAGTACTTCTGCTCAGTATTTACTAAAGAGAAGAGGGGGGGTGACACCCAAGGGGGAGAAATGGCAGAAACGGGGGGTGACAGATGGGAAATCATGGAGGGCAGAGTCTGGAGGGTTTGAAGGCACTGAGGGTGGACAAGGCACCAGGCCCAGATGGCATCCACCCCAAGGTACTGAAGGAGCTGGCAGAGGTCCTGCAGGACCTTTGGCAGACCTATTTAATGCCTCACTACATTCGGGGTTTGTACCTCAGGACTGGAGGATGGCTCATGTGGTGCCCCTCCACAAGAGTGGCCCCAAGGATGAACCGGGAACCTACAGACCAGTGAGCCTCTCATCCATCGTGGGTAAGCTAATGGAGACTATCCTGAAGGAGAGGCTGATGGCCCTCCTAAAGGCCAAAGGACTACAGGACAGCAGACAGCATGGCTTCATACGGGGCAGATCCTGCCAAACCAACCTGGTGGAGTTCTATGACTGGGTAACTAGGCAACTGGACAGGGCCATGCAGTGGATGTCCTGTATCTGGACTTCAGTAAGGCATTCTGCTCCGTGCCACATGGAAGGCTGGAAGTAGTTAGTAGGTACAGGGGCGGGTGCAAAGCTGGTGAGATGGGTAGGAAACTGGCTTCAGAAAAGGCAACAGAGGGTGGTGGTGGGTGGGGAGCTCTCACACCCAAGGGTAGTGACGAGCGGTGTTCCACAGGGCTCTGTGTTGGGACCAGTGTTGTTTGGGATATTCATTGCAGACATATTATGGGACATCATGAGCAAGATCAGTCTGTTTGCTGATGATACCAAGATTGGGGTGGTGGTGGATGACCTAGGGGGATGGCAGGGGTTGCAGGATGATCTGGCAAAGCTTGAAACGTGGTCAGACACCTGGCAACTGGGGTTTAATGCCAAAAAGTGGAAGGTGCTGCATTTTGGGATGAAGAACCCAAGGAGGAGTTACCAGCAGGGGGGAGTGCAGCTAGCCCAGACAGAGGAGGAGAAGGATATGGGGTGCTTATTACAGGGTCAATGAACAACTCGGCACAATGTAGGAAGGCAGCTGCAAAGGCCAACAAAATGCTGGGTTGTATTGCAAGGGGTATATCCTCAAGGAAGTGATTCTGCCACTGTATAGGTCATTAGTTAGACCGTACCTGAAGTACTGCATGCAGTACTGGCACCCGTATCTGAGGAGGGACATTAAGTTAATGGAGGGAGTGCAGGGTGACAAAGATTATCAAGGGGCTGGGGGACTTATATGAGAGGAGGCTGAGGGAGTTGAACATGTACTCACTGGAGCAGAGGAGGGACGGGGGACATGACTGAAACCTTTAATTACATGAAAGGAATAAACAAGACCAGTACAGAGGGTCTATTCAAAGTAAGGAGGAGGGACACCAGGGGCCATGATATGAGACTGGAGGGAGGAAGGGTCAGGAGGGAGATGAGGAGACACTTTTTACAGAGAGAGTGGTGGCTGGGTGGAATGCGTTACCTGCAAATGTGGTATCCAGTAGAACAGTGGACTGCTTCAAAAGGGAGATGGGACAGGATAAGGGGGAGGGTTAACGAAGGGGAAGAGTGGAAGGAAGGGGCAGCTGCACAATAAGGGGTGCTAGCTGCACATTCGAGCAGACCTGATAGACCTCTAAGCCCTTATCTGCTGGCAAATTTCGTATGTTCGTTTGTTAGCAGACCCTATCCCAGGTGTTTGGCGGCACCTCCCACCCCCAGAACACATGTCCCATGTTAGTGAACCCTATTCCTAGTGTCTAGCAGCACACACTCATCCTCCAAACACCCATCCCCTCCAATGGAAATATCCCTGGTGTCTAGTGGCACCTCCTCAATGCCTGTCCCATAATATGAGAAGGCATCCTTGGTGTCCAGCTGAAGTGAGACAAGGAGGGCTGTACTGGTCACCATATCAGGATTCCATGAACATCCCCGGAGACCCTGGTGAGAGGGGTGGATGAGTGGTGTACTGGGAGTGGGGGTGGGTGGGCAGGCTGCTGGACCACCAATGTTTGCTGGTTCATTTGTCAATAAGCATTTGGGGGGCTAGCGGCAGGGGTACCCCTGGACACCCAGGATAGTATACAGAACATGGATCAGGTGATTGGGGGTTAGGGGTGCCACTAGACACCAGAGAGATAGCAACTATCAAGGCACGAGTGGTCAGGGAGTGCGGGGTGCCACTAGACACCAGGGAGATCCGCACTATCACGGGATGGGTGTTCAGGAGGGGGGGGGTGCTGCTAGACACCAGAGATACTTACTATATACAGAATGGATGATCAGGGGGTGGGCGGGTGCCACTAGACACCAGGGAGATAGAAATTATCATGGGATGAGTGTTTGAGGGTGGGGGAGTGCCACGAGACACCAGGGATAGTTACTGTATACGGGACGGGTGATCAGGCGGTAAGGGTGCCTGTAGACACCAGAGAGATCTGTACTATCACGGGAAGGGTGATCGGGGGGTTGAGGGTTTCAGAAACCAGGGAGATAGAAACTGTCATCAGATGGGTGTTCATGGGGGTGGAGGGGTGCAGCTAGACACCAGGGACAGTTACTGTATATGAGACAGGTGTCCGGGGGGTGGGGGATGCTGCTAGACACCAGGGATGATGTGTCAGGTGCCCACAGGATGAGTGCTAAAGGGCCACCGCTCACCATGCAAATGTGCCTCTAATGGACATGCAAATGGACCTTTAATGCCTTTCATGCCCAATGGGCTCATTTGCATGGTGTGGCTGAAAATAGGCAACATGGCTCTCGACGCTATCCAGTCCCAGGGTGCTATTCCCTGTGAGCTGGATACAGCCCAGGTCCATGTCAGGGTAGTGCAGTTTCACTTAACACTGCACCAACATGGGCCGATATTCACTTGGACAATGCCAGTCTACTATCCGACTGAAAACAGCAGCCTCTGGGTCAGGCACAGGCACAAGCGCACTGCTTGTGCTCGTTTTTTTAAATATCTGGCCCCTGGTGTCTTAATCTTATATAATGTTTTGCTACTTGCAGTCTTGAGGTAATGTTTATTGCTATATGCCTTTGATGTTCATGTAGATGTTGTAACCTGAATTTCTCAAATATTTTGTTGATTGCTTTACCTGCCTTGTACTCTCCCCTATCATACCCGAAAACAGGCATTCAGTTGTCTAGTGTACCTACCCAGTTACCCAAAACCAACTAAATAAATCACTTCCATTCCTTTAGGGGCCTTGTCCTCTAGGTGATTTCAACCTTTGTTCAAACTAATGGCTAGTGCCTACCTGGTCACCACAAACTAATAAATAAATTAAATAAATACATAAATTGTGAAAGTAACCATATTAGAAATAGTTTTTCAGTCACATATTGCATGGATGCATCTGACTTGGGGTTTAGCATCGTTAAGGTCCTGTATCGCATCACTGCATCCAATTATTTCCACTCCTGGCCCTGTCCATGTTCCTCATGGGCCCCCTTATATACCAGACCCTAAATTTATTATTTGACCCATCAACCTTTTTTTTTTTTTAACAAAATCAGTTGCCCTTTTACATCGATACAAGTTGCTATACATCAGAGTTGTTTCCTGTATGTTTTTATTCAGTTTTCTTATTGTTCCTCAAAATGCCGTAGATTCTTCTGAAGTTGCTTTAAACTTTAAGAACAATGCTTGCCCCAAGTTGCAGTCACAAGAGACCCTCTATGCTTTTGCTAAACTTTTGCACCAACGCCCTGCTTGCAAACACCAGTTCTATGCAAAAAAATGGGTAACCAACTCCTCCTATCTGTTCACCAATCACTTTGGGAATTTCCTTGGATTGGGTAGGAGTCGTAGTTCATGTTTTCAAAACATGGTGACCCTCTCTTTTGCAGTTGCAATCTTAGCAACACCCACTGCCTGTAGAACTGCTACAGGTAGGCAACTTAGGTGTGCCTGTAAAGTGTGACAAGGAATCATGAAGCTGCATCGAGACAGAGTGCAGCAAGGCGGTCCAAAGCAATCTAACAGTGCTCGGGGAACACAACAAGGGAGTGGTGGGTTCTCTGATCACAGTTTGAAACTTGGCTACTTCTCATGTCTGGACGCTATTTTGTTGTAAGCAGTGAGCAAGTGAGGGGGAAGGTAGGATATTGTTTTATCTTCCACAATGTCCAGCACCACTATAGTCCACCAGGAAGCACTGAAGAAATGAGGATGCTATCAACCTCTCCCTAGAGTCCGAGTACTGCCTCTTCAATGCTCCTACACCCATTAGCCCAGAGTGGGAGGGGGGGAGTAGGGTCAAAAGAGAATCTGGGTTACCCAAATGGGTGCTGTTGAACCCTACTGACACCACTAGGTGGGCCTTTCAATGTATTATTATTCATAAAAAAGTAAAGACTTACCTGCAGTCCACCCAGGCAATCGTACCTATCCCCTTAACTGTTTCAGCCACATCAGACAGTAACTTGAGTTGACTTTCAGCAGCAGCAGCTGTGGGACAAAGGTAATACAAATAAGACTCTGGCACCAAGGTTCTCTTTCAGTCATAATATGCCTCCTAATTTATGAATTAAATTCCTTAGGATTTATGGCTAAGGGTATAACAGAGATGGACAGGTTACACTACATGGTACACACTGGAACTTCTATGTCCAGAATGACTAGGACTCACGTGAACACCACACCGTATTTCTCACACACGCCCTCCAGTTATGTGAAGCCCGGCAAGCGCACAGGAGTACTGTATGTGCACAAGAGTGGTTTTGATTAATCATAAAAATGACTTCTGAGATGTCTTACAGCATTTCATAATTATGTGACTACAGGAGGAGGGTTATACTGTGACTGGTTATCTGATCCCCACGGTGATCCACACTCTTCTGCACGTGGGGGTGATATTACCTCACACTGACGCATCTCATTTTATACTTTAGTGCTAAAATAAGTTACAGCCTAAATGCAGGTAATGCTTTTCTCAAGAGTTTCTCCAGTAATGTGCCTATGGTTTAAATTTTTGAGAAGAGGACCCACTGTAACTATTTTGTGATAGTTTCATACCACTACAAAGAGATGATGGGGTCTTTTAGTTTAATTATGAAATGTTTCGGAGGAACTTTACTGAAAAAATATATGTCAGCTGATCAAATCAGGCTCAGGCCTGTGATAGCCAAAAGCCAAAACTGGATGCTGTTTAGTGGCCTCTGTGAAATGATTTCTGGGTGCCTCAGAACACTTCCTAGAAGACCAGTGCCCACATCACAAGATCACCAGCATAACTGGTACAGACTGGTACCCCTGTTGGTACTTTCACACAAGAGGCCAAGGATTGAATGGAAGTGACTCCTCCATGACAGTGCTGACACATTAGCAGGGCAGTATGGAGAAGTGTGAACCACAGTTGCAGGAGCTGTGCCTGTCATGTAGACAAATAGTGGATTTCAGTACTCAAGCCGTAAAAAACAGCATTCTAGATAGTCACAACACCCCTGACTCCCAGATGTCTAGCTCCCAGGTACTCCCACAGTGGGTGCCTGACTTGAGGGATCACAGTTTACAGCAAGGGGCTCGCAATGTGAGCCACATGCATGACACTCTAGACAGTCTGCATTCAATGAAAGCATTAAGACCACAGCATCCTTGGGGTCAGTTCCTTGATTTTCTCTAAATTGTGAATACACAGTGTTACAGGGAGATCCTGCCACTCCTGAGGACCAACCTTTTCTTAAATCTGTTGCATCAGTTCTTCTATTCCTTAGCCTAATCTATCCTTTACAATTTCTAGTCCATAAGGTTGACCACCTATAGGCACCCCCTTAACCTTTCTTGACTATGCTACAGTGTCCTCTTTGGTTTTTCTATTCCCTGTCAGGTCCTCGTACAGGGAGGTTATTGTGGTGACCTCCGAACTGATGTAAAACAACAGGCTGTGTTCCTCATTGTTGGATTTAGTTTGCAGTGGCACTATGTCATAAAATACCTTTATGTATATAACTTATGTGTATGAAACCTAAAAACGTTGAAAATACCATGGCACTAGGTGTTTTTGATAAAAGGTAAAAAGTACTAGGTGACTATATTATAGAAATTAAGTCACCGGAGTAGAGATATCAGAAAACACCCTGTTGTGTTGTTAAATGCATGTAAACTGCAGGTTGTTTGAGAGCCCTCTTGGTACCGTGCATTCCTGCTGTAAACTGAGCCAGTCTGAAATGTCATGGTGATCTGCATATACATTCAATGATGCTTTGCATTATTGGGGTATGTGTGATGTTGTGTTTCTTTGAAACTTGGCTTTATTGCCAATGCCCTTTGGGGCAACTCTTGCTTCAGTGTTTCTGCATGGAGGTTCTTTGTCTTTAGCTTGTTTTTTGGGGGTTTTTTTTGAGTCCCCCCACCACCCAAGCACACAAGACAAACAAAGGGATGAAGTGGTTTTCACTAAAAAGTTAGACCAGTGGGTCAGCAGGTGCTAAGTGCAGAGGAAGGACATGCATAGTCTGTTGCTGCAAACTGAGGTATTTGAAGAAGGGATATACCATTGCTGAAGGTTATCTGCTGTATTTTGAATAAATATCGCACAGAGCTTGTGTGTTGAACCTGAAGTTCGGTGTCTGGTCCTTCAGTTATCCCACAACCCCTCCACACACAGCAGGCAAAAAGAATGCCACAACATAGAGGTAAATCTTTCTAGTTTTCCATGACATTTCCGTTTAAATAACACCTGTGCATGACCCCAACCAACACCTGCAGCTTTTCTGGGTAATAAATACATAAATAAACCCAAGTAATTTTGTATCAGGTTGGATATACCTCTGTGTTTATGGCACTTATTTTCTTGCTGTCCGTTTACTGCTGGGAGAAAAATCGAGGACTGGCAAAAGAATAAAGAAAGAAAGCACAAAGCAAGATGATGTGGTCTTCATTCTTTTATTGAATGATGAATGTCTGGAATGCACCAGAGGGACTTTACACTAAAAATGATTTACAAGACTCTAATTCGATATAGCCAAAGAACATACTAATGTAGGCAACACTCCTGTGTGTTGATTTATGCTGCAATTAATATACAATTGCCACTTAGCCGTTTATTTGAATATCCGTCTCTTAAAAAGCAAGGCACAGTACAATAACCAATTATCAATAAAACCAAGATCCACATTTTTTTTTTGTAAATATATGTTTATTTAGTTTTCCATTATAAACAAAAGCGCTGTTAGTAATACAGAGATTCAAGTGTTTAATCCTCAACCTCTCCTTTATTTCTGTCCAAGTGCCCTCATCCTGGAAACAAGCTGTAGTCCTTCCTCTCCCCAAGGGTAGTGACACATCCATTTCTGGCAACTATCGCCCCATTTCCCTCCTTCCTACCCTTGCCGAACTTCAAGATTATTTAGTTCTCTCTCTTAACTATCACCCTTCCTCTCCCATTCCTCCTTCTTCACCCGCTCCCAATCTGGTTTTCAGAAGAACCACTCAACAGCCACCTCCCTCCTCAGGCTTACTGACTCCATCCTTTCAGGGATGGATGATGGCCTGATCACCTTGGCCATCTTTGTCGACCTAGCCAAAGCTTTCAACGTCATTTCCCATTCCCTGCTTCTTGATTCCCTCTCCTCAGCTGGCCTTGCTCTGTCAGCCACCAACTGGTTTAAATCCTACCTCACTGGCAGGACCCACTCGGTGAGAATCCTTGATTCCATCTCACCTCTACTCCCCATCAACACTGGTGTCCCTCAGGGCTCAGTGCTTGGTCCCCTATTCTTCTCCATTTTCCTTAATGATCTTCCCGCAGCCTGCTCATCCACGTCTATCCACATGTATGCTGACAATACTGTTTTATACAGTTCCGGCAAAAAATCTGCTGCTGTGGAAACCAGCTTACAGCATGACTTTAACCAAGTTCAGCTCTGGTTTGCTTCTCACCAGCTTTTTCTAAATGCCAAGAAGACAGTTTCAATGACCTTTGGCACCAGGCAGAGACTCTTTAGGCTCCTGACCCTACCCACCTTCCACACCCTTGATGGGACCATCTTGGAGGACACCTCCTTATTTAGATATCTCAGGGTTTGGCTGGACCAGCACCTTAGCTTCTCTGTGTATACTGATGCTATCCTGAAGAAACTGCACCCCAAGCTTGGTGCTTTATACAGGAATCATAGTTGCATCCTGCTGACTGCAGGGCGTGAAACTATCCAGAAGATGATACTCCCCATCTTTGACTACTGTGATGCATACCTCTCAACCTCCTGCCTCATAAATCAGGGACAAGGCTTGAAAAAATCAGGGACAAAGGACCAAAATCAGGGACACATCTTCAAAATTGGAGATATTAATTCAGGAAGCTGGTAGAATAAGGGGCTTAGTGTAAAATGCATTCTCTAAGGAAGAACAAGGCTGTAACTTTAAGGTTTGACATTATTTTGTGCTTACAACTCCCACTGTTTGATCACGAAAACACAATTTTTAGAAGAGACAGAGTAAATGTTTGAGGCAAAATCAGGGACATCCCTGAAAATCAGGGACAGTTGAGAGGTATGCTGTGATGGTGTCTATGGTGCTGCTCCCAAATCTTCTCTGACCAAGTTGGACACTCTCTAACTCCTTCTGCTGCTGTGCTTGATTCCCCTTCCCACTCCCACCACTATGAAATCTATCGCTCTCTAACTTTCTTTCCACTATCTCTCAAGCGCATCTCACACTGTGCCAAACTAACCGCCAAATTCTGGTTCAGAGTGCTCCCCTCCTATCTCTCATCCTCTCTCTCTCCCCACTCCACCTCCCCCCACCCACTCTCTCAGATCTAATGACACCCGCACCTTGACGGTCCCTTGCCGCTCCACCCTTATCGGTCAGATTGGTTTCACACATCGCTTCCCTAAAATCTGGAATTCCTTCCCCCCTGAAATAGGACACTCCTCCTCCAACTATTCCCTTACCTCTGCCCTACACAATTACCTCTCCCTCAGCTGTTCCTGCTTTAACCCTCCTTAATACCCATCCCCAGTTTATGCCTTCCTACCCTGACACCCCGGCAGGGTTCTCAACATCCTGAAGGGGGAAATGGGAAATAGCTACCCCTACTCCTCTCTCCACCTCCACCTGCCCTTCTGGGTCACCCGTGTGCACAACCTACCCCATCCTTTTTACTCCAACAACACTTGCGTACTACCTCAAGCCTACTCCTGGTACAATCATGCACTATAATGGTTCTGTTGCATTATTACTGTTTTGTACGTTTATATGTTCTTTTCTACGATTCTGGACATGTATTGTAATTTTACCCAATGCTCCACTACTGTTTATAGTACAATACCTTGTGTTCCAACTGCTGCATAATCTTACAATGTTGTATTGTTTGTACTACCCACATACTATTGTAACTGATCATCCTTCTCAACCCTATGTAACCCCCTCCCCCCCAGGTTGCACAGTGAGACGAGCAACTTGTTGTTCAGTGTGCCCTCCTGGTGAAACATTTCAATAAATAAATAAATAAATAAATAAGTGCAGTGCAAACATTGTGGATGCATGGAATATTACAGGAGCATTTACCATCTCTAAGTAATCACCCCAGGAACACACTAGGATTCTCTGCACAGCAGTGATCCAACCCATGTGCCTTGTCAGATACATGCTCCCCTGCAATATACAGGTTAGATATAATAGCATGGGGTGGGGGCTGGTCAGTGGTCCTCCAATTCCCCAATTCCTGAATCCCTTCCCCAAGTCATAAAGGTTTGAGGCCAACCCTTTGCTGAGATATTATCAAGGAACAAAGCTAGGGTTGTGCAGCATAAATAACAGTTATGTAAGAACTTACCATAACAGCAGATCTTAGAGAGAGGTTCCTGCAGTAGGTCTTCACATATAGGACTGCACCCCATGGCGTCAGAACCCCACGGCAAACTTCTAGCTAGCAATCATTAGTCAGGGACCGCCCCACGTCACCTGACTGGAAGTCAGCATGACAAAATATAGGTGGCAGTTCCCATACCCACCCTCCAGTTCTCCCACCATAGACTTCTGAAGAGGAAACAGGAGAAAGAAGAAAAACAACTCCTTAGGTCCTAGGCTCCGGAAATGAAGCCTTGGAAAAGGAAAAGAGGACAAAATAACAGGAGCTGGGGGAAGGTGGAGGGAAATCTAGACCTACTGCTGGAACCTCTCTCAAAGATTTACCGTTATGGTAAGTTCTTAAGTAACTGTTATATCTTACTTCGAGAGGGTTCCTGCAGTAGGTCTTCTCATACAGGACTGAATACCAAGCAGTCAAAAGAATCAAGGAGTTAGAAATTAAGATCCGGAAGGAAGGAGCGCCTGCCAACTAGATGCCAACTTAGGAAAGAAGTCCTTGCATAATGATGAGGCCGAAACCAGCTCTACACCTAGAGGCAATGTCCAGACTGTAATGCTTGGTGAATGTATGGACAGAAGACCAAGTGGCAGCTGTGCAAATATCCACAGTGGACACATTCCTGAGGAAAGCTGTCGAAGCAGCCATGCCTCGAGTAGAATGGCCTTTCACGTTTCCCAGAAGGGGCTTTTCGTACTTGTGGTAAATGTACGAATGCAGTTAGCCAACCATTTAGACAAACCCTGTTTGGAGATGGCCTTGCCCTGACATTTGGAAGTAAAGGTCACAAAACAACTGGTCAGACTTGCAAACCTCTTTGGTCCTAGACATGTAATATCACAGAATCCTATGCACATCTAAAGTGTGCAAGAGGTATTCCCCCCTGTTGGGATATTGAGGGTACTATACCGGCAGTCCAACATTCTGGTTCAAAGTAAATTCCGAAACAACTTTTGGAAGAAAGAATGGGTTAGTCCGCAGAGCCACCCGGTCTCTGTGGAAAATCAAGTACGGATCCTTACAGATGAGGGCCTGAAGCTCTGAAATCCTTCGAGCTTAAATTATAGCGACCCAAAATAGCGTTTTCCAGGACAAATAACACATCGCAACTTGCTGCCGGCTCAAAAAGGGGCAAAGGAAGTTTTTCTAAAATAAAATTCAAATCCCAGAGGGGAACTGGATTCTGGACCGGAGGCTTAAGGTGGAGGATCCCCTTAAGAAAGGTTCTGGAGATCTCCAACTGAGCAAGGGTTTTGCCCCCCACCACCGGAAAGTGGTAGGCGGAAACCGCAGACAGGTGGGTCGAGCAAGTGAATGGGTCTAGGCCCTTGGCCGTAGCCCAGATAGAGAATCTCTTCCACTTCATAGTATATGTGGATCTGGTAGAGGGTTTCCTTGCCTCCACCAGAACCTGGGCGACTCGAGAAGAGACACTATAACGAGAGACAGCTATGTCCAAAGGTGCCACGCATGCAGGTGGAGAGACTTGAGGCGCGGGTGCACCAGGCTGCTCTGCTCCTGAGACAGAAGGTCGTGAGAGAGAGGAATAGGTACTGGAGATTCCAAAGTCAGCTGCTGCAGCAGAGGGAACCAGATCTGCCAAGGCCAAAGAGGGGCTATGAGAATCATGTGAGCCCCCTCTGCCTGAAGCTTCAGCAGAACCTTCTGCAGAATTGGAAAGGGAGGGAAAGCATACAGAAATCTCCCTGTCCAAGACAGAGACAGCGCGTCTCACCAGAAAACACCACGCCCGGGAATAAGCAAGTGAAAGCTGGGTAGTTTTGTGTTGAATGGGGACACAAAGAGGTCTACCTCTGGTCGACCGCATTAGAGGAAGAGGTCTTCCACCACTCCCTGCTTTAGCTCCCACTCATGAGCCTGCGCGACGGTGCAGCTGAGACGGTCCGCCAGGATGTTGCTCACCCCGGAACATGGACTGCTATCAAAGACAGGCTGTGCTGGACTGGCCAGTACCACACCTGCATCGCCTCCCTGAAAAGGGGATACGAGTGGGTGCCTCCCTGCTTGTTGATGTACCAGACCGTTGCTGTGTTGTCGGTCTGGATCAGTAGTGTTCCCAGTATTAAGAGGGACTGGAAAGCTTGACGAGCATACAGCACCACTCTCATCTCCAGAATATTTATATGTAGATGTTCTTCTAGCGGAGACCATGTCCCCTGAGTTCAATGGTCTCCCAGATGTGCTCCCTAACCCTGGTCCAAGGCGTCCATCGTCAGGGTCAAGGAGGGGGGCGATGGGTGGAAGGGAATCCCCAAAGATAGGTTGGAGAGATCCTGCTGCCAGAGGTGGCCCCTCTTCAGGCTGTTGGAGACTAAGACCATGTGGTCCATGCCATCCAGATGTTGATCCCACTGGACCCGGAAGGACCACTGGGTCACCCTCATATGCAGTCTGGCCAAAGGGAATGTAGGTATGGCAGCCGCCATGAGACCCAACAGGCAGCAGACAGAGCGCACCTTGGTCTGCCATGAGAAGGATACCAACACCACTTGTTGCATCAGAGTTTCCACCCTGTCCATAGGCAAGAAGGCCCTGCCCTGAACCATGTCCAGCACTGCTCCAATGAACTAGAGCCGCTGGGAGGGTGAAAGTTGAGACCTGGGAATATTCACAGTGATGCCAAGTCTGGAGAAAAGGTCCAGTGTGGAGGAAAGAGAATCCCTCCGGCTGTCCTGAAACGGTGTTGACAGCAGCCAGTCATCCAGGTAAGGGAACGCATAAAACCCCTGCAGCCACCACCACTAGGCATTTGGTAAAAACCCGCTGTGCCAAAGAGAGGCCAAAAGGGAGGGCCTTGAACTGATAATGGTTCTCCTGAAAGGAGAATCTCAGAAGGCGCCGGTGGGCCTGGAGGATAGGGATGTGCAGGTAAACATCCTGCATATCCAGGGAGCACAGCTATTGGTTCTGTTGGAGCAGGGGTAAGAGTCCCTGGAGTGTTAACATACAGAATCTCTTATATTCTACAAAGAGACTGAGTAGGCCGAGATCCAGAATTGGTCTCAGATCTCCTGTCTTTTTGGGAACTAGAAAAAATGGGAGTAATATCCCCTTCCTATTTGCCCTGGTGGAACCGGCTCTATGGCTTATTTCTAAAGTAGAGCCCGAATCTCCTGGCTTAGATGGCCTGATGGGTAGTGAGACCTGCCCGGTGGGTTGTCCGAGGGTTCTGTCCAGGAACTCGACTGAGTGTCCTCTTGCTACTACCTGTAGGACCCAAGCATCTGCAGTTATCTCCTTCCAAGTGGAGGACAAACCTTCCCCCCACTGGTTCCTCGGGAGACATGTGAAGAGAGGGGGACCCCTCACATCAGGACATCAAAGGGAGTGCTGCTTTGCCACCACCAGTGGTCTTTTGGGATTTTGACTGAGGGGTCTGGGTGCCAGAATCAGAGGTGCAACACTTACCCTGTCGCCTGCCTTTGTTCGGTTTGTTCCATCTCTTCTGGGGACGATGGAAGGACTGCTTAGGTTTTAGGCCCAAGCAGTACATAAAGTGGACATCCTTAAGTGACCTTCCACTCTCCTGCAGCTCCATGATGATGTCCTTAGCGTCTCTCCAAAAAGGATGGGGCCCCTGAAGGGGGCGTCCAGTAGGGTGCTTTTGACATCTTGCGCCAGTCCCGCAAGATGGAGCCAAGCAAGGCGCCTCAAGCAAATGCCTGTAGCAGTGCATCGGACCACTGAATCAACAATATTGTAAGTGGCCCGTAAGGCATGGCAGCAAGAAGACTTATTCAGTCTTACCTTCTCCAAAAGCACATTCCTGAGATCCTCATCTGAAATATCCTGCAAGTCCTTCTCCAAGTCGGATAATGCTGACTTCTGGAAGGACAACATGTGGGCTACATAGTTTAAAGACCGGATGGCGCAGGTTGAAGAAGCATAGACTTTGCGTCCATATTGATCCATTTGTTCGGATTCTTTATCCGGAGGAGAAGCACTCAGGTGTTTCGGCTGTGCCGATCTGTCATGGGCTGCTGTAATGATAATGGAGTCAGCCTTTGGTTGACTGGTCAGGTGACCAACACCTTCCGGTGGGGGTGATAAGAGGACGGCTGTTGCCAGATTGTCAAGGTAAGATCCTCATGCAGCCCCATCCATGGGGGAATAGGGAGAGGGTCTGCGCTAGTGAGGTCTAAATGCTCTGCCAGATGTTTCCTTTTGAGGTCCAGCTCCTGAGACGCCCAGCCACAGGCCTGTTTAATGGACCTGAGGAGTTCCATGAAAGGAGGATCTTCCGGCGGAGACTTCAGGGACTCCTTGGGCTGGTTTTCAATGGGGGAGTGAGGATCTGAATGACCTATAGACTCAGAGTCTGAATTGGAGTCAGAGGACTCCAGTCTGCTAGGCAAAGGTGTAACGTCTGGGACCACCTCTGTAACCCTAGTTCCTGAGAGGGGCTCTAAAAAGCGCCCACCTGAACCCCTATCGGACGCCCGGCCCACATGGGAAGGGATCCTGGTAATAATCCTATGGGTCGGGGTAGGAACTACGACCATATGGGGTTGTCCCAGTTCTTGCAGAGGCTGAGATTTTGCGTCCTGCCACCAGGCCAGAATAGTAGTGGGTGGCTCCAGTTGGGGAGGGGGTGGCGGAGGAGGTGGAGGAGGCTGGTATCCTGGGAACCCTGTGGAGTAAGGAGAGTAGCCAAGAGGCTGGTACTAACAGTGATACGATTGATGTCCCTGATAGTAGCCAACCCTCGTCCCGTTGCCCAAGCGTGGGAGCTTGTGACAGGTACCCCGGTGATGGCCCCCCTGGCATCGGTAATATGGAAACTGGGGTGGCGGATAGCCGGGACAGTGACCAGAAAGACCCAATGGAGATGGCGCAGAGGGTCCAGGGATAGGAAGTGCCGAGGGCCCACTAGATGGGAGAGGGTCTGTCGGCAGGCCTGGGATCTCTATTGTGACCCCAGACAGGCCAGAAGGTGGCTCCGGCATCGAAGCAAGAAAACCCTGGTTCATGTCAAGAATATGGACCGGGGAATAGCCCAGCACTGGGGGGTGAAAGAGGCCAGACATTTAGTCTGAGGGAGGCGAGAGAGGCAGAGGAATGGACAGCCCAGTTGCCTGATCCAGCCCGAAAACTGGTGTTTCAGAGAAAAGGCTCGACACAGGAGAGGTCTCCTGGACAGTCCCATTCGACTCCCCGGCCAGGGTATATGAGGCGTCGAGCAGGGTCAATAAGTCCCATGAAGGAGAACCCCTGCGGGACAAAGGAGGGCCTGGAGGCTCGCCCTGCGCAACGTGAGAGACCACAAGGGTGTCCGATGGAAGGACACCTGCTGGGCGGACGTCGGGCAAGCCAGTGACCGACTTATCAGTGATGACCTGGCGGGCGTCAGAGGAGCCGACATCCGACTTACAGGTGGCGGTCAGGCCTACAACAGCTGGGAGGCTAGAGTCAGGCGTAGCAACCAAGGCTGAGCTCCTGGCAGCAGAACCGAAGGGAGACTTACCAGCCAAGCCTTCAACAGGACCCAAAGTGTCCTCCTGAGAGGAGCCCCCTGACTGCCCACTGACCAAAACAGTGGGGGGGCATCCGATCCACTAGAATGGATGGAGACCCTGGGGGTGGAGTACTCACCAACGCGGAGGCTTCACCTGCTGTGGCGTCGGCTGTCTGACGGTGGTGAGATGGAGAACGATCCTGATCCCGGTGCTTCTCCTTCTTTCGCCTTTTCCCGGGGGTTGGTGAAGAAACGTGTTCCCTCAGCTCCTGGGGCCCTTCTTCAATCGATGCAAGGTGACGCTTCAATAGGTGAGCATTGAGGGCCTTCCGCCGACGGGTACGCATGGCCTGGTTAAAGGCCTGGCAGATTTCACAATCTGTTACCCGGTATTTGGGCTCCCAGCAGAGAACGCAGCGGAAGTGGTCATCCCCGTGCGGGATCTGGGTGCCACATTGCGAGAACTTTTACTTTGATTTGCATGAAGACATACACTATAAGTATGGTGGAAAAAGGGGGCAAAAATTTGCACTTGACTAAAGAAATGGCAGACGACTGAGCTAGTTAACCGTGAGGTCCAACAAGTTCAGGTCCACGGAGGGGAAAGAACTGTAGGGCGGGTGTGGGGATCGCCCCCATATACTGTCACGCGGGTGTCCAGTCAGGTGACGCCGTGGGTGGTCCCCCGCTAATGACTGCTAGCTAGAAGTCTGCTGTGCAGTCCTGACGCCAGGGAGCACAGTCCTATATGAGAAGCCCTACTGCAGGAACCCTCTCTAAATAAGATCATATAATATCCAGGTGCTCCATCTGGAAGTAAAAGTCTCAACTTTGTCATTCATGCCAAAGTGATTTGTTCCATTTTATACAGGTGATTGACTCTCACCCTGCATTGCTGTACCCCGATACCTAGTCAGTTGGCTTGTTTCTAGTGGTAGATTTTGTTAGCTGCTACCAATAGTATGCCTAACAAATATTTTACTTTTTTGCCTCTTGAGTGCCTGGGATACTGGCATAGTAAGTATAACTTTGGAGTTAGCACAAACCCTGGGGACAAAATATCCTTTATCACCTGCTCCAAGTCCCTCTGAAAGTCTGCCAACCTAATGTAGAACCACATAACATGGATATGCATTGTCCTCCCCTCCCTGCAACTTCTTCAACATGCTGTGGCGTGCCCTGTCCCATACGTGGCTGTGACAATCCATATAATACTAACAATACAGATAATTACATTCAATACAGATATTAATTCAGAGAAAAACTAAAGAAAAAAAATAGTGAAGAAAACATCCAACAGCGCAGCTAAAAAGGGAGGTAAAATCTGAACAGCATACACCATGCCATCAGGAAGACCTGGTTAATTGATTAAATAACCATCAGAACAACTGGTGTAGTGCGAGGGCAGAGTGTCTGTTCTTGATACTAAACTATCACATAAAAAGCACGGGAATAATTTTCCATGCAAAACTTCAGACACAGGATTTTGGAAATGATAATATTACAGTAATCTATTTCATAAATACCCCTCAGGTCAAACACCTATAGAGGGAAGGATAAGTGGGAGAGTTTAAAGCGCGCAGAAAAAAACTGTGAGAGATGAAATCTCCTCATCCCACCATGCGTATCTCAGTTGCCTGGCCCACCTCTTTCTTCTGGTTTCCCAATGGCTGAATGTAGTATCTCCTCAGGGGAACTGGCCGACCTCCCACCCCCAGGTTCCACCAGTGTCGACAAGACACATATTATTATAAAAAGAGCCAGAGCTTGAAGAAGAGTGAAGGCAGGGAGGGAGTGTTGGTAGACCATGGGCTCTGTGAGTGGGTTGCAGATATGCATGCCACATTTGCAATCTTACAGCTGACATTCTCCCTCTCTCCCTTCCACTCGCTCTCACTAGGCTTGACACTACCACCAAACCTCCACACGCTGGCAGCCAAGAGCCTTGGAGACTCCAGATCCCTCCCCAGGAGAGAAGAGCTGCCTTTCGGAAGCTCAATCCAACTCCTTGCCCTACCTCCCTCCCTCCCCTCAGCCAACCCATGGCAACCAGAGGTTGGTCCCGAACTTGGGTCGCCAGCATCGCACAAGGTGTGGCATCCAGTGCCTCAACCCTCAACGTCACCGGGCTGACACTGCAATAACCTTTCTAAGTCATAATATCATTAATATGATGTCAGATCGATGGTATTATGACTTAGAATCTTGCTGCAAGGAGCACGTGAGAAACATTTCAAAACTGGCATTTACAACCTCTTGACAGCTGTGGCCGAAATATATAACAGGGGTGGTTGGCATATTTTCCCATAGTGAACTCAGAGAAGAACAGGCTGTTTCTATGAAATGCCAATGAAAAGAATGATTACTGAGTGGTGACACGAAAGATAAATTATTCACAAACCTACAGTAATGGAGGAGTGTCTCCAAGAGCAGGCATTGCCATAGTGACAGGGGTGTCCCTGGACCGCAGTTGCCATGGCACGGGGGGGGTTGGTTTCCCCAAGTGCTGCCACTCGTTCCAAGCATGAGTGGAGTGAAAAAAAGAGCGCAGCTGAACACTGCATGGCTTAAAAAAAATATACTCTTTAAAACAGACTTTGTTAACATGTAGCTAGATAGAGGCCCACGTACTACCAAAACGACACATGGGCCTCTACCTGTTATGGTGCTGCAACCCCATCGACATCATAAAACTCCTGAGCTTTGCTCTTGAAGTTTATGATGTCAACAGAATCCCTCAATGGTGTTGCAGCACCAAAACACAGACCCATGTGTTATTCTATCTATAGATGAGTAATAAGCCACAATATGGTGTGAATTATGTAGCAATAACACATGATGGTATGCAGTTATTGGGTAATTACGCATACTCCCACCCACTCTGTGAGTTGGAGGTACAAGGCGTCAGCCGAGTGCCCTTCAACCATGAGAGGAAAGTGTGGTAATGACCCAATAACCACAAGTCCTGAAGTGCAATACTGGATTTATAAAAAGGCACCAAAATAATAACAAAAAAAGACAGTGAGTGCTCCCAGCCGTCGTGGACCACCCACCAAAACAAGCACTACACAGCAACTCCAGGAAACTCGACTTTACAAAAGCAAATGGACATTATGACTGCAGAATTAAGAGAGTTCTGCAGAGAAATGAGGGTGACAACCACAGCACTACGACAAAATGAAAAAAAGACTGTTGGGCCTAGATGATTACATCACCACATATGACAGCCGTAATGAAGTGACTAAGAGAGCTGTTATAAAGCTAAATGGCTCTCTATGGACCATACAAGAAAGAGCAGAGGACGTGGAGTGTCTGACATGGAGAAACAACATTAGGATTTATAACCTTCCAGAGGGGCTGAAATGCATAGACATCATGGTCTTCTTGCCCACCATGCGCTGTAGCATTCTGCCTATCCCCCATGAACTGATGCTGAAACATGAGAGGGCTCACAGACCTCTGCACCTGAAGCTGTCAGGCCCGGATACCAGACCCTGCTCCATCATGCTCCATTTCCTCCACTATACCGAAAAAGAAAAGATCTTGCACTTGGCCTGACAACAGAAAGTAGCGACATACCCTTGTCTCGTTGGACCTCACTCCCTACAGGAATCACAGCTCGGTTAGAAACAATTCAGCAAAATGTGCTGCCACGTTTACTTTTCTTCTTACAGACCCTCCTTATAATACCATCAGATACATACTTTCAAACATGGGATAAGTTATTTTCTAGATTTATATGGGGAGGTAAGACACCTCGAATAAGATACCATACCCTGCAATTACCTAGGGCAAAAGGAGGGCTTAATCTCCCCAATATGAGGAGATGTGCTCAAGCAGCTCAGATTCGCATATCCTTATTACATGCTGCGACCCAATATAAGGCATATTGGAAAGAGATCGAGGTCACGCCCAATGGGTTAGAAAGTTTCCCCTCCTTTATTCTGGGGGAATCATTAAGAGCTATACCCTTCACAGGGTTTGTGAAATACACATAGATACATAGACAGTGTCGGCAGATAAGGGCCTATGGCCCACCCAGTCTGCCCATTTGAGCTTGTAAGTTCACTTCGTTTTCCTAGAAGTCTGTTGCCCCTTACCCCTGACCTCCAGAATTCCTTTATGTCTATCCCATGCATTCTTAAATCCCGTGATTGTTTCAGCCCCCACCAATTCCTCTGGCAGGGTGTTCCACTTGTCCACCACCCGCTCTGTGAAGAAATTCTTTCTCATGTTTCCTCTGAATCGTCCCTCCTCCAACTTCATCTCATGCCCTCTAGTCCTGGAACATCTTTTCGCTTAAAATAGTGTTTTCCTGCACCCTGTTCCTCCCTGTAAGATACTTGTATGTCTCTATCATATCCCCTCTCTCCCTCCTCTCCTCCAGGGAGTACATGTTCAGTTCCTTCAACCTGTCTTCATAGGACCTGTGATGCAATCCATGCACCATCTTTGTTGCCCTCCTCTACCCTGTCTATGTCCCTACGTAGGTATGGTCTCCAGAACTGTACACTGTACTCCAGTTGGGGCCTCACTAGTGTCTTGTATAGTGGAATTATGACCTCCCTTTTCCTGCTGGTGATGCCCTGCCTATACATCCCAGCATCCTATTTGCTTTACCTGCTGCCTTGTCACACTGTTTCCCTACCTTGAGGTCATCAGAGATGACAACCCCAAGATCCCTTCCTGCTTGGTGCATGCTTATCCTCACCCCCAACTGATACATTGTGCCAGGATTTTTGTGCCCATATGCATTATCTTGCACTTCTTTGCATTGAATTTCAACTGCCAAACCCCTGACCATTCTTCAAGTTTCTGCAGGTCGCTTCTCATTCTGTCTACACCCTCTGGTGTGTCTACTCTGTTACAGAGCTTTGTGTCATCAGCGAACAGTGAAATTCTGCCTTCTAGGTCCTGCGAATGTCACTGATGAAGATGTTGAATAGGACCAGTCCCAGCACTGATCCCTGTGGTACCCACTGGTCACTCTTCCCTCTGTGGGCGTGACAGCCATTTACCACCACCCTCTGTGTCCTGCCACCCAGCCAGTTACCTACCACCACACTACTGTCCTGCCCACCCATATTCCCCAGTTTGTGTAATAGTCTTCTATGTGGCACAGTGTCAAAGGCTTTGCTGAAGTCCAGATAGGCCATGTCCACTGCCCTCCCTGATCCACCTCCTAGTCACCCAGTCAAAATTCAATGAGGTTGGTCTGACATGACCTCCCTGGTGAAACCATGCTGCCTTGGGTCCTGTAGTCCATTGACAACCAGATGTTCCACCAATCTCTCCTTCAGTAGTGCTCCATGATCTCTCCCACTACCGAGGTGAGGCTGACTGGTCTGTAGTTCCCTGCTTCCTCTTTGTTCCCACTTTTGTATAAGGGGACTACATCTCATGTCCTCCAGTCTTTGGGTACCTCCCCTGTTTCCAGTGATCGGCTAAACAGGATAGCAAGAGGTTCAGCCACCACCTCTCTTAGTTCTTTAAGGACCATGGGGTGCACCCCATCTGGCCCCATTGCTTTATCAACTCTTATTACTTCCAATTCCTTCAGGACCCTTTCTCGTGTAAAGGGACTTGTGTCCATTTCTGCACCATTCTCACCCCTTGTACTCCCTTCAGACCCATTACCCTCTTCTTCCTCAGTAAATACTGAGCAGAAATACCTGTGCAATATGTCAGCTTTACTGTTGTCATCCTCCATGTTGTGGCCCCCATCCTCCCCCTTCAGTCTCACTATCCCTCCCTTTGTCTTTCTTTTTTCACTTATGTACCTGTAAAAGGTTTTGTCCCCTCTACCCACTGATTTTGCAATGTGTTCTTCTGTCTGAGCTTTGGCTTCCCTTACTGACCTCCCTGCCTCCTTTGCTTCTCCTGGTACTCTCCCATCCCTTCTGCCTGTGCCTTTTGTATTGCCTGAATGCAATCTTTTGGCTTTCACTTTCTTTGCTACCTCTTGGAAAACCATAATGGTCTCCTCTTCCTTTTCCTCTTGCTAACCTGCTTAATGCATAATTCTGTTGTTCTTGTAATCCCCATTTTAAATACTGCCCACTGTTCCTCAACCCCTGATTCCTGTCCCATTCCCTTAATGCCTCTTTCAAGTATCTCCCATTTTCCCAAAGTCTGCCCCTAAATCCAGGATATGTGTTTTTGTGTGGTTTGGTTCTGCTCTTTCTGTGATTTCAAACCACAATGACTGGTGGTCACTGTTTCCCAGGTGCTCCCCCACTGTTACCCCATCACACTGTCCCTGTTTGTGAGCACAAGGTCCAGTATTGCCTTCTGCCGAGTTGGTTCCATGACCAGTTGCTTGAGGAAGGCACCCTGAAGGAGTCCAGGATAAATCTGCTCTAGTTGATGCTGCTGCTGGATGCTCCAGTCCACGTCTGGAATACTGAAGTCTCCAACCAGTACTACCTCACCTTTGTCTGCCATCCTTTGGATGGCTAGCATCAACTCCGTATCTGTTTCTTCCTCCTGGGCTGGTGGTCTATAGACCACACCTGTGCGGATGGCTGTCCCCATTTTCCTTTCCAGCTTAACCCACAGTATCTCTCCCCATTTTGTTCCTCCTGATCTCTGTGGCCCTTATGTCATTTTTCACATACAGTGCCACCTCCTCCTTCCTGCCTGCTCTGTCTCTTCTGAATATGTTGTAGCCAGGTATGGTCATCTCCCAGTCGTGGTTATCATTACACCAGGTTTCAGTGATGGCCACAATGTCCAGGTCTGACTGTACCATGACAGCCTCCAGATCTTCCATCTTGTTGCTAAGGCTCCTGGCATTTGCACACATGGCTTTCATGATTTGACCTCCTAGACTGTTTCACTGTTCTACCCAGCCCCTTCCTTGGTTGTCATTTATCCCTGGTTCTCCTTGCTGTCTGCCCTTCTGCTGAATTTTGCCCCTTTTCTGCTTATCCACCTCTTGGGCACTAATCTCCATCTTTTGCACACTGCTTTGCAGAGATAGCCACTCCTCTGGTTCACTGGTTCTACTGCTAGCTGTGGGGGGTGAGCAAGTAGGTACCCTCTTTGCTGGCCTGTCACCCCCCTTTGCTAGTTTAAATGCTTGTCAATGTAGCATTTAAACTTATCATTGAGTGATTGGATTCCCCTCCAGGATGGATGCAGGCCAGGCTTGAACAAACCTCCATCCTCCAGGTGGGTCCCCAGTCACCAATGAATCCAAACCTTCCTCACAGCACCAGTTCTTCAACCATGAGTTAAAGTTCCTGGTGCATGCACTCTATGTTCTCCTTGCCTCTCACAGGTAGTACTTCTGAGAAAGTGACAGAAGTAGCTACTTGCTTGAGACCCTCCCCAGTTTCCTAAACTCTTCCTGAACTCTTGGCTCCTCATTTGCCAGGTCATTAGTACCTAGGTGGATAATGACATCCAGCTCACCCTCCTGCCTTGCCTTCCCAGTGATCCCAGGATCTTCCTTCCATCCCTCCATGCCATGGCACCTGGTAGGCACCTCACCTCCTGTCCTCCCCTCCTGTGTTCCTAGCTGTATCCTCTATGATGGAGTCCCCACCAGGATTCGCTCCTCCTCCTCTGGGGTCCACTGCTTTTCCCGCTGAGGTCACCTCCTTGGCTAACGTCCACATCCTTTCCTTCCACTTCTCTGGGTACTTATTTGGTTGTCCTCATTTGCCAGTGTGGCATATGAGTTCTTGAGTGGAATAGGATCTGGGATGTGCTCTGCCTGACTGCTCTAACCCTCCCTGAGCCCACTGTCATCCAAGTGCTCCTCGTTCTCGGCATCCTTTGAGGCAGTTGCATTGGACTGGGTGGTCCCTGGATAGGGTGATGGTACTCCTGATCCAGTTTACTTCTGCTCTGAGTCTGGCTACCTCATCCACGCGGTCAGAGAGATGCATGCAGATGAGGGCAGCACCTCAGTGTCAGAAGGTCTGCCTGAATATGGCTGCCCCACAGCCACTGCATTGCACCCTCCCACATTATACTGCAATTCCACTACTTGTCTGCTACTGAGCTCTCCTAGTTCCCTTTTATTAATTTACTGTACTAAAATCCTGCCACTGATCCTCAGATAATTTTTTTTTTAAAGAAAAGAAACCAATAAATAAATAAATGAGTCAAAACACTTGTCGTGTGAGGGTGGGCTTCTTCCCCTTATGCCCCTCCTACTTCACACCCCTTACTATACCCTGTGTTTAGCTCCTGTCAATCAGATTTAACAGGGCATATAATTAAGAGTTGGGGAAAGGGGGGGGGGCAAAATCTGCAGCAATTAAAGACAGCACAGAATTCCACCACCACTATGTTTTAAATTTTCAACAGTCCAAAACAATTATAAGTAAAGACAACAAAGAAGTATAGTGTCACTAAAGCCCACAATCTAAGTTTAGAAGAAAATAGCATTACCAGTTACTCTAAAGCACTGAATTGAATATGTTTCCTTCCTTCCCCTTCTGGCTTCTTCTGAAAATAAAACTCTGCTTGCTAATTTAACTCTGACTAAGCCCCACCTCCAGTTATCACATAGCTGAGGTCAGAGGCTAGACAATTAACACCCTTCACCCAACTACAGGGCAGTCAGACAAGCCAAGATAAAATTTGCAGCAATTAAAGACAGCACAGAATTCCACCACCACTATGTTTTAAATTTTCAACAGCCCAAAAACAATTATAAGTAAAGACAACAAAGAAAGTATAGTGTCACTAAAAGCCCACAATCTAAGTTTAAAGGAAAAATAGCAATTACCAGTTACTCTAAAGCACTGAATTGAATATGTTTCCTTCCTTCCCCTTCTGGCTTCTTCTGAGAAATTAAAACACCTCAGAGTTCCTCAAGAGTTGGCAACAAATGTTGAGATATATCATATCCCCCTCAGAACGTAGGTGTCTCTCTAAGATTTCAAATCAGCAATGGGAGAAACTAGGTCTCCAATATACTTTTCAACTGGTAGGGCCTATGGGAATACATTCTTTTGCTAAATTGCAATTGGAGTACAAACTTCCCATAGACCAATATGGAGCATATATGAGAATTACACAAAGCCTGGTACCCTTTGAAGAGACTTTCAGAGGTAGTGGAATCTCCCTCTGCCCTTATTCAGACAGTGATATATCACTTAAAGGGACAGATACAGGAACATATAATTGGGGCCCTGTATTCAGCGCTTAGAGAGTATAACACTGATTCTCTGGAGTATCTTAGAATTAGATGGTCTACGGAATTGGGCTCAGATCTGGAGAGGGATCAATGGCAGGTTTCAACAATGATGTACTCCAAACTTTCCTCTAACTTACACTGGAGGGAATACACGTGGAAGGCCAGAATAAGGTTTTTCAGAACACCGGATATAACGGCACATTTCCATGAAGGGGAACACAATACATGTAGGAGGGAATGTGGCCCAATAAAAGCGGGATGGGGTCATATAATATGGTCATGCCCACTGATAACGGGCTATTGGCAAGATGTTATACAAGAATCAAATGCAATATATGAGAGACCAGAGGTGCTCAACCAGACTTTTTTACTGACAGCAACCCCACCTAGTGGAATACGAATTCAAAAAATGCTATACAAAATGTTGACACTTCTTGTCCTTGCAGCTAAGAAAATAATTATGAGACTTTGGCTTTCCATGCGGGTCCCAACCAAGGAAGCTTGGAGAAGACAATATATGAAATATACTACTTGGAAAGAATTTCAGCTAGAATAAATAATAAGACTAGTAGTTTCGATCATCTATGGAAAAAATGGACCCTGTATCAATTACAGCATTATTCAGAATTTGTACCTTAAATCTAAATTATAGAAACTGGAGTACTATAAGGACACAGGGAGGAGAGGAGGGAGGAAAAATTAAACTAGAAGGTATATTAGGATACTGGACCCTATTTAAGCAACTTATTAGTCATGCAGTCCATGTTACCCCTTTTAAAGATGTGTCCCAAGCCTTGTATCCATGTCTATATTAATATTTATCTCTCAGATGGAATTTAAGAGTATAACCTAAATCTGTACATGCTATGGAATTTGATTTCAATCAACTGTTACAATTCTAACTCTGTTATTTTAGCTATGTATGTATTTGGGTACTGTATACAGCTATGTACAATCTTATTAAAATCAATAAAAAATAATTTAAAAAAAGAAAGTAGTGACACACCAAGGGACAAGACTTTTCTTCAATGATTGCTCCACTGAAGTGATGGCCAGAGGAAGACCGTATGAGCCACTGATGAGGGTGATGTAAGAGAAAGACATCAGATTCCACACCCACTACTCTGCCAAGCTCACAGTGTTTCTACCCGAAGGCACCAAAACCTACAATACCATTGAGGCTGTCATCCAAGAACTCTCCAAACTCAGCATCATGGTCCCACAGCCATCACAGACCCTGACAACAAAATCAGCACAACAATTCTGGCAGAAGCAAACTAAGCACAGCCACAAGTCACTGAAAAAGCCGCATTCCATAGATGCTACCCAGGAAACCATCAAATACTTCAGAAGCTCCACAATGGACAACAACGCACCAGCAAGCACCTCAGCCACTGACAAATGACTGGCAACTGAAACACAGTGAATTTCTGGGATCTGTGAGTCTCCCTGTCTGCTTGTCCTCCATTTTACTCCTCTCCCTCTGCTGTTTCCCATGCGTTCTCCCCCGGCCCCAACCAGGCAGCTAACATACAAAGCTTTTGTAGTGATTGCTCCCACAACAATACTATCTCTCTGTGTCTCTCTCTCTCTCCGATTAGCTCATCCCCGGCAACTTGGGTACAGCATGTCCTCTCGTGTGGTGACTGCCAAGACACACTGTACACAGACCAAATATGACTTGGACTCTGAGGTAATCCGAAATTATTTGCCACTCGATGCACACCCTCATATGATGGTACATCCTGAAGCTGAAAACAAACTGAGTTTAAACTCCCTGGGCCTGCATGCAGTGCTATCACGCTACGGCTGCGCGTGCACCATGTGCAGGTCAGGATTTGGCTGGTTCTGAACCATTCACATGGGTGCCTCAATTGGAGAAACAGAATTGCCAAGTGTATTTCCTTAAAGGGAGTCAGAGGAGTCCCTGAGTCCCCTGCAGGTAGAGGGCACCTTGACTGAAAGAAGGGTAAAACCCAATTCATTTTGAACACTTGACCTGCTGGGGTTGTTGAGCATTTGGAGGGCGGGTGGGAGGGAGCTGCGCTGACCAAAGACAACCCATGCAGTCGTGGTAGCATTGAGCCACACCGGGGAGCATTGTGATCCGAGCAGGAAACACAGTGTAACAAAAAAATTACCTGCATTTTTGAAATATCTGCTCGGATCACTCAATTCATAGACTCATAATAACAATTCCATGGAGGGTGGTAACTACCCATCCTCCCCATCATAGCTTTGCTTTGAGAATCTGTCACTCACCTGGAGTTGCCAGAATTAATGGACATCCCAATTTACAAATCCATCCAGCCTGGGGACTGTAAAGTCATAAATAAATGGAAAGGGAAAACCGCCATAAATATATGCCGGTTTGCCCTTGCCACTCCCAGAAGAAAAAAATACTTACCACAGTAATCTTGTTTCTTCTAATGGAGTCTTGCTCTCTGACTACATGCAGTTAGCCCTTCCAGTTCAACTGCCCTGGAGATAAGAGAGCTAACTCTATGCCATAGCATAGAACGTTGAGCTCAAGCTCTGTTTTCAAACCCCTGTCACTGGTACATTCAATGTAACCGTCAAATTCTTACGAGCACTAAAGTTGTTACTACTAAGCCTATGTATGCTAAGTAAATAAATAACCCACACGTGACTAATAACCAGACAAAGGACAACTAGAAGACTCAAGTCAAGAAATGCCCAAGAAAAAAAACATGGCACCCCAGAGGTGCAGCACTTAAATTTTCACTGATAAGCAGGACCTGCCCTTTTTAGGTTCTGTCAGGGGAGGCAGGGAGGGAGGTCAGAATACAGCAACACTCCATTAGAAGAAACAAGATTACTGTGGTAATTTTTTCTTCAAACAACATTAAAACTTTTTGTATTCTGACTATATGCAGACTACCGAGCAGTGCCCCATGGAGGTTGACACAGAACCTACATAGGAAATAGGGTCTGCAGTACTGCTGTGCCAAACCTGGCATCACTCCTGGCCTGGGTGTTCAGGCAGTAGCACTTAGTAAATGTGTGAACAGTTTTCCAGGTAGCTGCTTTGCAAATTTCAAGCAAGGGAATGTCTCTGGCCGCTGTAATGAAGGCAGCTGTTCCCCTGGTAGAGTGGACCCTGAGGCCCACAGGTGCCTCTTTCCCCAGTATGCCATAGCAGAACTGGATGCAAGACATGATCCACCGAGCAATGGTCCTCTTGGTGGCTGGCTTGCCTTTACCCACTTCTCCATAGGTGAGAAACAACTGGGTACAGTCATTCCTATGGACCTTTGTCTGATCTATGTAGTAGCTAATAGCCCTTTTTATATCCAGGCTATGCAGTCTTCGTTCTCCTGAGCAGGAGTGTTCTGTAAAGAAGACTGGTAACATCATAGACTGGTTCAAATGGAAATCAGAGACCACCTTTGGGAGAAATTTCCTGTTCATCCTAAGGATGACCTTGTCCCTATGGAATGCTATGTAGTCAGGTTCCACTGACAAGGCCTGTAGCTTGCTAATCCTAGCAGAAGTTATGGCTACCAAAAAGATAATTTTCCATGTCAGATACTTAAGCTCAGCCGAAGACATGGGTTCAAAAGGGGGCTGCATTAACTGAGCTATGTAGGCTCACTGTGAGGGGGATGTAAGTGGAGTAAGCCTTTAAAAAACTTCTTGAAGACTGAATGGGATATATGCCAGGGAAGGACCCTTCCCTGCAGAGAGATAAGCGGACACAGATACCAGATGCACCTTCGGGGTAGGGGGCCAAAGACCTAAGGTGTGAAGATGGACCAAATAGTCCAACATGGTTGCCAGTCCTGCTGCTTGTGGATCTATTTCCCTCTGTGCACACCAGATGGTAAATCCCTTCCACTTGGAAGTACAAGTCTTTCTGGTGGCAAGTTTTCTGGAAACCTTCAGAATCTCCAGGACCCCCTGAGAGAGAGAGAGAGAGAGAGATGCAGGCCTGCATACTCTAGGTCCTCAACAGCCAGACCTTGAGCCTAAGAGACTTGAGATTGGAGTACAGGATCCTCCCCTGAGAGAAGGTCAGAAGATTTTGTCTCCGGGGGAGGGAAATTGGACTGGTCACTGTCAAAGACAGCAGCATGGGGTACCAGGGCTGTCTGGTCCAGTCCGGAGCAATCACAATCATAGATGATGGCTGGCTCCTAAGTTTGACCAGCACTCGGAAGATCAGAGTGAAGGGGGGAAAACGCATATAGGAATTTGCCTGTCCAGTCCAAAATCAGTGCATCCAGAGGCACAGGCCCCAGAACTGGAGGTCTGCAACAGAACTGAGCTGCTGGTGATTGTCTGGGGCTGCAAACAGATCTCTCTCTGGTGTGCCCCATCTCTTGAACACTGCAAGCAGTATTCCCTTGTTCAGAGACCACTCGTGGTGACTGATTTATTCTGCTGAGGGCATCTGCCAGTATTTTGTCCTTGCCTGGCAAGTGCACAGCTGAGAGGGAGGTCTGAAGAGAGTATGCCAGAGTCCAGATCTTTATTGCCTCCGCACACAGGGCAGAGGACCTTCTCCTTCCCTGCTTGTTGATGTAGTACATGGTGGTGGTGTTGTCTGTTCTTACCTGAACTACCTTCCCCTGTACCATCTCTGAGAATGACTGAAGAGCTAGGAACACTGCCCTGAGCTCTAACAGGTTGATATGAGGCAGAGACTCCTGATGAGACGATGTCCCATGAGCAGTGTGGTCCCCTAGGTGGCCTCCCCATCCCAAAAGTGAAGTATCAGTGGTCAGAACTACTGTAGGAGGTTGCTGGAGGAAAGAACACCCTCCCTGAGATCGTCCCTGTCCTTCCACCACTGCAGTGCCTGTACCAAGGTGGTTGTCACTGGAATCAACTTGGATAGGTGGTCTCTTTTCTGGGACCAAAAGGATCTGAGGTGAAATTGGATGTCCCTCATCTGAAACCTGGCTCTTGGGACCACTGCTGTGGAAGCTGCCATGTGTCCCAAAAGCCGAAGAAAATGTCTTGCCGGCGAAGACACCTGCAAGCGAAAAGAACTTGCCAGATGGAGGAGGTTGTCCACCCTTCCCACTGGCAGGAGAACCTTTGCCTGAACTGTGTCCAGGTCTGCTCCTATGAACACTAGGACCTGGATCGGTTCCAGCACGGATTTGCTTAGGTTTACCAGAAATCCTAAGGACACAAGGGTGTCTTGCACCAGAGCCAAGGCTTCCCTCACCTGCTGAGGGGACTGTCCCATGACCAGCCAGTCATCCAGGTAGGAAAACACAGACACTCCCCGCCTTGTCAGGTAGGTCACACCATTGCCAGGCACTTTGTGAATGTTCTGGGGGCAGAGGTCAGGCCAAAGGGCATTGCCCTGAACTCATAGTGGCCTGAGGGCAACTCAAACCTTAGATACTTTCTGTGGGAGTGTCTGATAGGTATGTGGAAATAAGCATCCTTGAGATCCAAGGAAGCTAACCAATCTCCTTGTCTGAGAATGGGAAGGATTTTGGTTAAAGTCATCATCTTGAATTTGGATTTTATCAGATGCTTGTTGAGATACCTCAAATCTAGAATGGGCTGCCACTCCCCAGTCTTCTTTAGGGTAAGGAAGTATCTTGAGTACAACCCTTTTCCTTTGTGAAGGACGGGAACAGGTTTCACTGCTTTTTGCTCGAAGAGTGAGGTAACCTCTGCCTCCAACAGAGTTGCCTCTGAACTGCTGGCAGGTTTGAATGACTTTGCTCTGGTTCTTGGGAACCATTTGAAATTTAGAGCAAGTCCCTGGCTCACTACTTCCAAGACCCACTTGTCTGTGGTAATGGAGTTCCAGGCCTGGAAGTAGTAAGCCAGCCTGCCCCCTACTGACAGAGGAGAGGCGGCCCTGGCTGATGCATCAGGGTGTCTGTTTGGCAGGAGTCTTAGGCTGGGAGGTGGATGCAGCTCTGCTCACACCTCTCCTACCTCTTCCCCTGGAAAAAAACTCGCTGCTGCTGGTAAGCAGGGAATGCCTATGCCTGGTAGAAAGGCCTTTGATAAGGCCTGCCTATACCCAGCCTAGGTTGCTGCTTCTTTAGGGTTGCAGTCTTTTTTTTCGCAGCTGCACTTTTATAAGTGGTCCTATACGTGTCCATATTCTTCATGTATGACTGTTCCCCAAACAGAGAATTTTGGACGACAGGAAAATCCATGGCCTTCAACTGGGTATCCCGAGAAAGGTTGGTACACCTGAGTCAGAAAAATCTCCTCAGGGAAACCGCAGTAGCCATCACTCTAGAGGACACATCATAAGAGTCCACTGCAGCATGAAATTGAACTTTGGATGCCTCAATGCCATCCTTGACCATCTGCTCCAGGTCCTTGGCCAGTTGGGGTGGAGCAGTCTTAGCCAAGTCCAGAACAGATTCCCATCTGGACATTTGGTATCTGGCTACATATGCCATGTAGGAGGCTTGCCTAATCCCCAAAGAAGAGGCCAAATATTGCTTCTTGGCCATGGTGTCAATCCTCTGAGAGTCCTTCTCAGGAGGATGAGAGGCTAGAAGAATGCCAGCCTTGTCAGAGGCAGCAGCCTGGATAACTCCTACATGGCTGCAGTGGTTATAGAGGAACTCTGTGCCACTGCCTGAGAGCATATACCTCCTATCCATCCTTTTGTCAACAGGGGGAACAGAAGTAGGCATCTGCAAAATTTTGTTTGTCTGCTTTTTCAAGGACTTATGAAGGGGTACTGAAAGTCTCGGAGTCAGGGACATCCATCATCTCGATGAAATCTGGCTCCTCCTCAGCTGCCTCCAGAGTAGAAAGCTATAACGTCTCAGCAACCTTTTCGTAAAATGAATAATAGGAGGAGGACTCCCCAGGCTGTCTGAGTGGGGAGACAGAATCTGGTCTATCTGGGGAAATATCAAGCTCAATGGGTTCCCCCAAGCCTTCCTCTTCTTCTTCTTCCCCTTCAAGTTCATAATAAGCCTCCAGATCATATGAACCAGTGGGAAGTGAACTAGTAGATAACTGAACAGAGGGGCGTGTGTTCGCACTCTGTCTCGGTTTGCCTGGTTTGGTCTGTAATGACTGTACAATCCTAATCGCTTTAGCTATTTCATCCGCAGTTGAAGCTGGAAACGTAGGCTCCAAACTGGCAGACTTTAGTTTCTTTTTTGCAGGTACAGATTCCCCGGTATTTGCCTTCAGTTTGGTCAAGGAGGCTTCGCCCTACCTCCTCTGGTTCCCCAGCACCCTCAGGAGCTGGACCGGCCATCCAGGTCAGCGGATTTTTCAGCCATTCTTTCCTTCTACCTGGCTAAACACTTATCCAGCATGATCTTAGGAAAGTTTTCATAAATTTGGCAGTCTGTTTTCAGGTGGTCAAACCCCAAACACTGAACACACATGAGGTGGGGATCCGCCTTGGCAAACACCTACCCACACTCTGGGCAGTGCTGAAACCCAGTGGAACCAGTCTTTTTCTTAGGTTTCTCAGACATAATGCACTGAAAGCCAAAGTTACCCTTTGTGTGGCGGTCAGGCCTGAGTAACTAAATTAGTTTTCGGTTAACGACCGGTTCAATGATTCATGGAAAAAAAGGATAGATTCTTTTTTTTTTTTTTTAAACCAGAAACCACCAGACCTCAAATAAAAAGCTTAAACTCTAAGAATTTACCTCAAAGAACTAATCAAATTAGTCCCGTCTCAGTTACGTGGACCAAAAAGGACCGGAGACTTACCAAATGGAATTCAATCTAACCTAGCCTAACCCGTAGACAGAGGTTTGAAGAACCGAAAAACAAAACGCGGTTGAAATAACCAGCAAAAAAGCACCACTCTGAACCGAAGCCAGCAAGGAGAAATCTCCGGTGCAACTTCACAGGCAGGTGGAGTAAAGAATCTGATGGTTACGTAGAATGTATAAGGGCCAGGGGTTTGAAAACAGAGCTCTAGCTCAACGTTCTATGCTATGGCATAGAGTTAACTCTTTCATCTCTGGGGCAGTTGAACTGGAAGGGCTAACTGCATACAGTCAGAATACAGCAAGACTTCATGTTGTTTGAATGACCCACCACTGCTCACTGTATGCTAAGCTAGGTTGGCAATCCCCTTCCTCCCGTCGCCTATTTGCACTTGGCTGTATGATCGACAACACTGTCAGGCCCTCCAAACCAGCTGCCCTCGCAGCCTTGATGACCCCCAAGGAATAATCGTACCCCTGCGCTCCTGCAACCAATCTCTCATGGCGGTTCCTAGATGTTCCACCAAATTGGGTAAGCAGGCCATTGCCACTTTCAACCCCAGTGTCTGGAACACCCTCCCACCCCACCTCCAAGTTGCACAGTCCCACTTCTGTTTCAAGCAAGCACTTCACAAGTTCTTAAGCAACTCCAGCGTCTGCACCAGTAACTGACTCCCATTTCTCTTTATCTCTTTGACCCCCTACTGTCTTTCTTTCCCCACAGGCTTCAAACTCCTTTAGTACTAAGTGCTCCCCCCTCCGAATCTCTAATGGTTGTGTAATTATATTCAGTTGTCTTCTACACCACAGTTATCTGTACACATTTACTCAGACAATGCTCAAAATGTCATGTTTTGTATCTATTCCTCCTGAAACGATATTGTTCAAAAAATAATGCTTTGTAAACTGTATTGTTGACTACCATCTATTGTTCTACTGTTGTACCATTGTTCTGTAACCTCCCAGGTCGTGCCTGAAAATAGGCACTGTCTTGTCTAGTGAACTTACTTGGTCAACAGGAACTGAATAAATAAATAAAACCTGGACATTGAGAATACAATTAAGCAGGTCATAATGGTTAGCATTGGGACCTCAGTGGTCCTGAACTGCGAGGGCAGAGTAAAGCACTTACCGACTTTTCTATTAGTCGGCCTGGCACTCTGCCCTGGTATTCAGCCAGCACTGGCAACCACATTACTAATGCATAGTTATATGCTGACATGCTTTGATAAACTGTTTTGTATACTGACAGAGTAAATATTATAACTGAATCACAAAGCTTCCCCCTACCATCAGCAGGCAGCACAAGGTGGCCCTGTGCCACTCCCAATTTTTTATTCCAGGACTGCAACAGACAAATGGTAGCACCCCACATGTGGCTCCCACCACATCTCCAATGCTTCAACAAGGCTACCTGCAGACAAGGCACACTGCCACCTTGTCCAGATCACCACCATGCCATTGAAAGACTTGCAATCAACCCTTAGACAACCTACAGGATTTCAAGAGGCTATAGGAAGGCTTCTGTACTTTGCACAGATTCTTTTCCCCTGCTGGATGCCAGCAATAATAAACAAGTTCACAACCCACCTGATAAGAGCAGTGACGTTTTTCCCTACACCCCTTTCACCTAAGCAGTATTTGATTGGAGGCCCCTCTCAAAGAGGGATATCCTCCAGGCAGGCCACGGTTTGCTAAAGGAGCCAATTTGAGGTCCCACCCTTGGAGGCCAAAGTTTATTGCTGTTGGACCAAAAGTTGAAATGTTTATAGTTAGTAAGGTTTATATGTTTGTATGCTTAATCACAGAAATTACGTATGTCCCAGTTCTCCACCCCCCCCAAAGACCTAGGAAGGAGTGTTGCTCTCCTTCCCATTGGCCCTACGCCACACAGTGGTCTCTCATTTATGAACGGTATGTAGTCTCAAGCAAGTATAACATCCAGAAGAGAGGGGAATCTCCATCACTATGGTAGAGGGCACACCAGAGTCGACATAGGAAAATTACGTACCTACCGTAATTCTTGATCTTCTTGGACGAGTCTCCACCACTCATTCACACTAGTGGGATTGGCGCCGGAGGCACTAAGACCCATCGGGAGCAAAATTTTGCTGGAGGGTCGGCGAAGGCAAGGCGCCCATGAGACACGTGCGCCATGAGCAGCGGCTCGAGCGGTAATGACCATCTCGGCGACGACCTCCAACCGCCTCAGTACCTTTTTACCAAGGAGGTGCAGCGAATTCAACGTGAAAGGGTAAACTTAACATTAAAAATGGACATAAGATAGTCCGTATGACCCGTAAGAAGGGTCAGCAAAGAAGTCCTCACGGCCTAAAGATTTGAGGGAGAAGACCAATACAGCGGTGAGCTCGGGGATGGAGGGTAGGCATGTAGATAGTGGTGGAGACTACGTCAAGAAGATCAAGAATTACGGTAGATGCGTAATTTTCCTATCTTCCTGGACATAAGTTCCACCACTCATTCACACTAGTGGGAGAGTACCAGTTGATAATCCCTCAAAGGGGCGGCAGGAGAGCCAGAGCTCACGCTGCTCTAAGATAGAAGCCCATTAAGGATAGTTCTGCCGAATGCGGAATGTCGCCTGGCATGAACATCCAGTGCATAGTGCTTAACAAAGTATGCACTGAGCTCCAGGTAGCGGCGTTGATATATCTGCACTTGGAACATTGCGACTTCCCGCTAGGGATGCTGCTGATCGCTCTAGTAGAGTGAGCGTATACCTACCTTCTAATTTAACTTGAGCCATGGAATAGCAATGAGAGGCATGCCACTAACCATGAAGAGATGCATCTAATAGCGACAGGTTGACCCAGCCGGTGTCGCTGAAAGAAACGAACAGTTGCTGAGTCTTGCGAACATCCTTGGTTCTATCTAAATAGAACCGCAAGGCTCTCTTAACATCCAAGGAATGAAGAGCTCTGCTCCCCTTCATTTTGGAAATTAGCAAAGTAAGCTGGAGTACCAGAGGTTGGTTCAGATGGAATTCTGACACAACCTTGGGAAGAAATTTAGGATGAGTACGGAGAACTACCTTGTCCTTATGGAATACAGTATAATGGAGGGTCCGTAACCAGGGCATGTATCTCAGAGAGACCCCCATGGCTGAGGTAATGGCCACCAGGAAGGCAGTCTTCCAGGTAAGAAATTTTAGCTCACAGGTAGCTAAGGGTTCGAAAGGCTTCCGAGTGAGCATGTCCAGCACCAGGTTAATGTCCCAGGCTGCAACTGGACGCTTAACAGGGGGTCTGGTATGGAGAATCCCCTTAAGAAATCTCTTCACCATAGGTAACTGAGCCAGAGTTAAGGAAGAAACCGGCTCATGGAACGCTGAGATGGCACTAAGGTGAACTTTAACTGTGGAGTACTGAAGACCTAAGTTTGATAGGTCCAAAAGATACTCCAGAACCTTGCCAGGAGGACAGGAAAAGGGATTCCAAGAGGATTTTGCACACCAGAGAGAAAAACGTTTCCATTTGGAAGCGTACGTTTTTCGGGTGGCTGGCTTCCGAGCAGCCAGAAGGATGTCTGAGACTCTACGAGAGACGTTGAACCGATTCACTTCTATCTCTTCAGGAGCCAAGCATGAAGGTGAAGTGATTTCAGGTTGGGATGGACCAACGAACCCTGAGTCAAAAGACTGATTTGCAAAGGAAGTGGTCTCGAGAGGCTGCCAACATACTGTTGAGTAGAGGAAACCATAGTTGCGAGGCCAGGAAGGAGCAATGAGAATCATCTTGGTCCCCTGAGACTCGAACTTGAGGAGTACTCTGGATTAGAGGAAGTGGTGGAAAGGCGTAAGAAAGCTGCTTTGTCCACCGCAGCCTGAACGCATCCTGACAGAAAATGCCAGGCCCTGGATTTCTGGAGCAGAAGAGAGGCAGTTTTATGCTGAGTGAGGTCCAGGTCTGAGTCCCCACTCTTTGAACAGGGACCGAGCTACGGCTGGATCGAGACCACTGTGAGGGTCTGCCTGCTCTGCTGAGGTGATCTGCTAGGTCGCTTTGTATACCTGGCAGATAAACCGCTTGAATCAGAGACTTGTGCTCCAAGCACCACTCCCACACCTCATTGCTTCCTGCAAAGGGATAAGAATGAGCACCGCCTTGCTTGTTGATGTAATACATCACTGCTTTGTTGTCCGCTTGAAGGAGAATGTTCTTGGACAAAGGACATCCTTCAGAGCTCGGATTGCATAGAGGACCGCCTCATCTCCAGGACATTTATGTGGAGATGAGTTTCGAACTGAGTCCATACACCTTGAGTGTGGAGGGAGACAGTGAGCTCCCCATCCCATTAGCGATGCATCTGTGGTGATGGAGATCTGATGATCCGGGGAGCAAAGGGAATCCTTCCAGGAGATTGCTTCTTGAGACCACCAGGTGAGAGACCTTCAAGGGGCTCCGCCACCTTGATGGGATAAGACTGGGGTGAGAGGTCAGGACCACTGAGTGGAGAGCATCCATTGGGTGGTTCTCATGTGCAGTCGGGCCAGAGGGACAGTGAAGACCGAGGACGCCATGAGACCCAACATGCTGCATCGAGAGAGCTGTAACCGATTGGTTCTCCCTGATGTAACGGGCCATACGAGGATGTCGAGTCTTCTGTCCTCTGGAAGGAAAGCCTTCGCTGAAGAGGCTCAGAAGCGTCCCTATGAAAAGGAGCCTCTGGGAGGGTTGCAGTTGAGATTTTTCAAATCAGCAGAACGCCTCATGGACGTGAGAAGACGAGAAGTCGCTTGCACGGGCTTCCAAAGTCCCTTGGCCGGAAGGGCTTGCTAGAAGCCAATCGTCCAGGTAGGGAAACACTCGGAGTCCGACTTTCCCGAGATGCGCCGCGAGAACTGCACAACACTTTGTAAAACTGCGCGGCGCCGAGGATAGCCCAAAGGGCAGGACTCTGAACTGATAATGCTGACCCAAAGCTACAAACCTGAGGAATTTGCGGTGGGTCGGTGGACGGGATATGCTGGTAAGCATCCTGCATATCCAGAGAGGCCAGCCAGTCGTTTGATGCAGCAAGGGTAACAGGGTACCTAGGGAAATCATCTTGAATTTCTCCCTGGGGAGGAATTTGTTTAACTTTCTGAGGTCTAGAATGGGGCGCATCCCCCCAGATTTCTTTGGAACCAGAAAGTAATGGGAGTAGAACCCTGTGTTTCGCAGATGCGGGGGCACCAGTTCTATTGCCCTGTTGTTCAGAAGGCCCTGGATCTCCGCGGTGAGGAGGTCTGACTGAGAGGCCGACAACCTGGGTTGTCGTATGGGAGGACAATTCGGGGGGGTTTCCAAGAAATTGAGAGAATAACCCTCGCGAATTATCCGAAGGACCCATTTGTCTGAGGTTATGGACTTCCACTGGTTGTAGAAGTACATCAGACGACCTCCCACCGGAGGAGAAAGTTCCACCGGCAGAGTGGATGGAACTTGGGCCAACGACTATAAGGTAGCGCTGGGAGCTTTTAGGTCCCGCGCTTTCTGCTGCGCTTCCTTTTGAGGTTGGGCAGGTTGGCTTTTTATGGAAGCTTCCTGCCTCTGCCCCCCAAAGGACTGACGACTATGCAACTGACGTCTGTTCACATGCCCCCAGAGGGCAGGCGGAGGTCTGGCCAACTTAATGGCCGATCTAGTCTTCTGAGTGGCCTCTAAGGCTTGCTCCACCTGAGGGCCAAAAGAAAGGAGCCATCAAAGGCAGCGCCATCACCTGCTGCTGAGCATCATTCGTGAAGCCAGAAGCACGCAGCAGGAATGGCGCCAGTACAAACTCGGCTGCTGAGCAGAAGCAGTGTCGAAAGCGCCCATGGCGGCTTTGACCTGTTGGTTATTGGACTCAATACCTCTAATAATGGTCAGAAGAAGCTCTGACTTGGAATCCGAATCTGGAAGAGCTTCAACCATTCTTTCATAGAGTGCCACAGGATATACTCATACTGAGAAAAATAGCCTTGATAACTGGCAATACGCATACTTAGAGTGGTGGCAGCAAAGACTCTCTTACCTAATGTATCAATCTTACGAGACTCTTTGTTAATAGGTCGAGCTGTAGTAGTTTGAGGAAGAACGACCTTGTCATTCTCTGCCAGGACTACAATAGGATCCAAAAGGCTTGGGATGCCAAAATGGGACGATCCTTGGGAGCTGAATACTTTATCAATGGATTTAGCCACTGAGGAATAAGAGCAGGGTTATTCCATACCATTTGAGAGACAGCTCAAGGAAGGCTGAATCGGAGGAGTCAAATCCGTAGGGATCTCCAGCATGAAGATACTGGAGTCTTAATATCTTCCCAGGATCGATGTCTGTAGTCTGAGAGAAAGAGTGGATCCCAGGTTCTTCAACAGAGACTTAAAGGACAGGTCCTCGACCACAGGCTCTGTAGCAAAGAAAGATCCTGTTTCCTCCACTTCATCACCCAACCGAAGGTCTGGGTCAGGCTCAACATCATCTCCTGATGGTCCAGAAAGGACTGTTTGGACAGGAAAGGAGTGAAAATTAGGAGAGGAGGAAATGGCAGAAAAACAAGGAGAGTCCCCAAGGACTGCCAGCGCCGAGACGGCAAAACGGGCTGAAGACGGCATCGAGGAGGCGCACGGCGCCGAAGAGGCACGCGGCCCCGCAAACGCCCCCGGCGACGCCGCAGCCGACGCCGCACACGGCGCCACGGCTGACGCCGCGAACGGTGCCGCGGACGACGCCGCGAACGGCGCCGCGAACGGTGCCGCCAGATCCAACGGCACCACCGTCGGCGCCGCGAGACCACACGGCGCCGCCAACGGTGCCGAGAGACCACGCGGCACCACCAACGGCGCCGCAAGCTCCGGCGGCCCCGAAAACGGCGCCGGCACGGCCACAGACCCTGCAGAAGGCGCCGGAAAAGCCCCGGGAACCTGGAAAGCAAGAGAAGGAAAAAAACCAGGAGATAAGGGCATCGGTGAGGCCCCCTGCGCCGCAGCCATGTGAGGGGGGGAAACACCTAAGCACGGAGTCGCTAGCACCGAAGAAGGCGCCGCGCGACTAGGAAGGTCCAACCGCCCTACCTGATCGCCAGAGGAGCCCGAGGGCTCCGAGGTAACCGAGCCAGGCAGAAGAACCAACCTCCGAGCCCATCGCTCCATAAGAGCGGCCCACTGATGAAACTGCTCATCTGGAGCCCTACCTATAGGCGGGAGGGCTCCGATGTCGAGGACGACGATTATCGGAAGTTGGCGACTCAAGAAGAGACCGCACCAGCAACGAGCAATCACCGTCGACGCCAGAGACATACCAGAGGGCGACTCGAGTGATGCCTTTCTTTGACCTGTGGGTCAAGAAGAGCTCGAGGCCGAACGGCGCCGAGAATGCGACCGTTTATTTTTATGCCGGCGGGGGGACCGCCCATCCCCCCGGGCATCGGACTGACCATAGTCGGAACCCTGCTGAGGAGAAGGAGGCTGACCAGACCCAGCCCGGCTGACTGAACAGCTTTCATACGAAGTCTCCCTACCGTCACCTGACCTGCTCATGGTCGACTCCGTCCAGTAGGCCGAGACTTCTTCAAGTGTTAAATTTAAATATTAGAAAATTTTACTAAAAATAGAATAAAACTAAGCGATACTACTATCGTGATAATGTTACAAAAAACAAACTGAAAACTATGCGCTTAGTTTGAATTTGACTCCCGACAGGCGGCGGCGTCGTCACTAGGCGCTTTTCGGCGGCGGGAAAAAGGAACTGAAGGCGGTTGGAGTGCGTGTCAGCGAGATGGTCATTACCGCCGAGCCGCTTGCTCGCGCGCCGTGAGTCCGCGGGCGCCGCCTCCTCGTGTCGACCCTCCAGCAAAAAGTTTGCTCCCGATGGGTCTTAGTGCCTCCGGCGCCAATCCCACTAGTGTGAATGAGTGGTGGAGACTTATGTCCAGGAAGATAGTAAACTTCCACATGGGAAAAATGTAGAGGAGTAATCCTAAATTACACCTGTATTAGATTAATGTGACAGGGCTCACTAACCCAGTCAAATGCTCCAACACTTGCCCGCATAAAACTAAGTAAACCGGACATTCTTTATGTATAGGAAATCTACCTATCCAAGGCACAGCATGAAAAGCTAACTAAATTTGGCTTTTCTGATGCCTCCTCCTCATTCTATCCTGACAACTGGAAAAGAGGCATGTCAGTCTTGATACTGGCATCCAGCTCCTTCCAGGGGCAACAAGTCTGGTCCGACCTGGAGGGTAGATTGATTATAGTGCCCCGTACCCTATTTGACCAAGAAGTAACGTTAGCTAACATATAGCTACCCCCTGGTTCCAACACACCCACCATAAGAAACCTTCTAGATAAAATTGTGGTGAATACCAGGGGACATTACTCCTAGCTGGAAACTTAAATATCGCACCCCAGCCTATCCGGGATTCCTCAAATCCCAACCTGCACTGACAGCCTTGGTTTGTGCAAGATATGGGATGGATAGATGTCTAGAGGACCCTCCACCCTAGAGTCCACAATTTCTCCTTTTCTCTGTTTCACAGATGCTACACTAGCATACATTATCTCTACATGCAAGCCTATATCTTATGTATTAAGGCAGCCGCAGACTTCAGTTTTGGCAGCAGTGTTCAGGCAGCAAGGAGATGCAGGGGATTAGTGGCACCCACTAGCCAGCAATCACACAAAAAGCACCAAGTTTGAACAAAGGAAGCCAGGAGCCTTAATAAGGGCTCACTAACCCAGTCCCACAACCAGCGCCAGTGTTGCTTGTGCTTCTTGCTGCAGTGGGTCAGGCATTCCCTCAAGGTCTGCAGCACAAGGCACATCTCACAGAAGCCTTCCGTGGATGACCCAACGCTAAACCCAGCCAGGAGAAGTGCCGAGGCCAAGGAGGTGCACACCGCAGCAGCTGCCGCTTCCTCTTCTAAGGCTGTAAGCCTGGCAGCCGCTGAGGCCTGCTTGCAGCCTCTAGACCAGGTCTTTCGATCTCTCTCCAAAGGCCAGCCAAGGGTGAGCCAGTGCTTCTTATACTAGAGGAATTCTGGAAACATCAAAAGAAACAAGTCGCACCCGACCATGTCATGCTGCCCACCTAGGCAGTAGTGGCATGTGTCATGTGGGTCAGTGACCGACAACGTTTGGCACCAATGAATGTAGAATTTGAATCCTAGTTTGTGTGGCTCCATTCTTAGTTGAGGGGCATCAAGGCGGGAACTGAGAAGTTAAACCAAAATTACTTTGAAAAACTTAAATCACCAAAGCACTATAAACCTCAGCATTAGCTGGTAAGGAGGGAGTGGTCTCTTCCAGCGTAAAGAAAGATCTGATGTCACGAGGCTGAGTTGGGGGATATACCACCCAGGTGGTGGGAGGAGATCAGCTTGAAGATGTCCGATAGAAAGGCTGTTACAGTGAAACTGCATGAATGTGGATAGTAAACTGTATCCACGCCCCTAGAAATAATCCTTCCACTGTATAGTTCATTGGTCAGATCACACCTAGAGTACGGTATCTAGTTTCGGAATCCACGCTTAAAGACAGCATCTAGAATCATTTTAAAGAAAAGTGACCAAAAAGACCCATGGTGAGCAGGGAGCAAAGGACCTATGAATGTTTTCACTAGAGGTCAAAAGAGAGGTGATATGACTGAAACCTTTAAGTACCTAAAGGGCATCAATAAAGTAGACTATCAAGGGATGTTTACCCTCTATGAAGGTAACATCACTAGGAGCACAACATGAAGTGGATGAGGGGTAGGTTCAAAAGGAATATTAGACAGTTGTTCTTTACAAAAAGGGTGGTGGATAAGTGGAACCAACTACCACAGGAACTTTTTAATGTTCAGACAGCTAATGCATTTAAACAAGGGTGGGACAGATTCTGCGGATTTGTGGAGAAACTCGGAATGGGGTGAATATGAGTGGTAACTTGGTAGGTGTGAAAGCAAAGTATAGTCTCACCCAGGGCTTCAGTTAACTATTTTGGGAGCATGACTTCCAAAAATAAGGCAAAAACTTCCAAAATAAACAGGGAGGAAGTCATTGACTTCCAGACGTAAAACATTAAATTGGATGACTTCCAAAACTGAAGGCACAGAAGCTAAGAAAGGATGGATTTTTTCTAAAAAAAACTGTATCTTACCACTAATATTTGTATTAACATCCATAAATTGATCATTGCTAGAATACTGACTCTCAAATTGTGGGATCTGTGAAGTATTTTGACTTCCAAAATATTGGAATGACTTTCAGATTTTGACTCATGGAAGTATTTGTCTTCCACTAAAAATAAATTAACTGAACCCCTGGTCTCACCAGTGCTAGACTAGTATCAGAACCACAGTAGAGACCGGACAGATTGGATGGACCAATGGTCTTTTTCTGCCTGCAAAATTCCATGGTGCTATGTTTCTAAATATTTCCTCAAAATCTCTCAAACTTCCCCCTGCAGCTTCACTGCATGACACCTGGTCCCGGTGCCCTTTCTCCTTTAAAAAGAGACTCCTCTCCTGCACCCTGTTCACTCCTGTGAGCTACTTGTAGGTCTCTATCATTACCACCTCTTGCTCTCCTCTCTTTCAGGATGTATATGCGGAGATCCTTCAGTCTCTCCTTGTATGGCTTCTTGTGCAATCCCAGAACACATTTTGTTTACACCTCCTCTAAACTGCCTCCACCCTATCGTCCTTTCTGAGGTGCGGTCTCCAAAACTGGACACAGTACTCCAGGTGAGGCCTCACTAGTGAGTGGTACAGTGGCAATACCACCTCCCTCCTCCTGCTGGAAATACCTGTCCCTATGCATCCCAGCATCCCAATAACCCTACCCACTGCTCTGTCACACTGCCCTGCCACTTTGAGGTCATCAGCTACGATAACCCCAAGGTCCCTTTCCTGTTTAGTGACCGTCAGTACCTCCCCCCATCATATACTCAACTCCTGGGTTCTTATGCCCTAGGTGCATGATTTTACAGATTTTGTCATTGAACCGAACTGCCATGCTCCTGACCACTCCTCAAGTTTCCCAGGATCCTTGCATATTCTCTACAACCCTTCCTGTGTGTACACCCTATTACAGATGTTGGTATCTTCTGCAAAAAGACATACCTTCCCGTCTAGTTCCTCAACAATGTCACTTACGAAGTCAATGAAATGACCAGTCCCAGTAGTGAGCCCTGTGGCACCCTGCTGGTAACTTCCATCATTCGAAGAGTGCCATTTGCCACCACCCTCTGCCTCCTGTCAATCAGTTTGCAATCCAAGTCATAAAAAAAACAAAAACAAAACGCAAGTTCAACTGCACACAAGAGTTCTAGCCATGTTCTCTCAGTAGTGCGGAATTTAATGGCACAATATATCAACATACATCATGACCAGGGCCCCCTGATGAAGCTCCACAGAGTGAAGTGCTGGGGTATCTGAGACAGTGCTCAGGCAGGCTCCTGTTATGTTAAAACTTATTTTACTCAAGGTTGTGCTATATGTTAGCATATTGTGCCATTAAATTTTACACTATTGAGATAACGTAGATTGCCAGTGCATCTTTGGTGCTGTGTATATCACTACCTTCTAGAACTCCTGTGTGCAGCTGAACTTGTGTTTTTTTTTTTTTTTTTTTAATGTTGTTGCTGGGTCCGTGGACCATCAACTAGCACCTCCCTTATCCATTGGCAGAGCTTCAACTGGTCTGGATTCTTGTAATCTAATTAATCACTTTGGAACCCACCCCTAGGCTGCTTAGTATGTTTATCAGTCTCCTGTGAGACACAGTGTTTAAGCAATCCCTCCCTTTCGAAGCAGTTTCTGAGGCAGTCTCCTATTTCTCTAAAATCCACCCTCCTAAAGTCCAGGACCCTCATCCTCTTGTGGTTAGCCTCCGTTACCCTCAGAATGTTTTTTTTATTATTATTTATTTTTATTTACTATGCATTGTGCTCCCTTAATGCCCAACCTGCCCTGTCAGCCTCTCTCTCCCCCAGCCTCATCATCTGCTGCCCCTGGGACTTCTGACCCTACAATGCCCCATAGTTTGCCTCCTGTGGCATAGTTCCCCCACCCCCGCGCATTTTCCAAGACCAGGAGGAGTTTAGCTCAGGTGCGGGTCAGGAGCTCAGTAAGCGGATGCAACCTACGAGGAGAGAAAGCTTCAAGGAAGCTTCATTCTGTAGGCTGGGGATGTTTTCCCTATGTTTCTGTTACCCTCTCTCGATCGCCTCATGGGACAGGACTGAAGCAGATGTCTACAAGCTACTGTACCAACATCCCAATCAGGAAGCGCCCACCCACCCATCGTGACTGCATCTGTATTTCCACCTATAGTCACCTAGGTGGCAGTACTGCAGCGGAGAGCAACGACTTCCCTCCCCGGAGGAAAGCATCCGCTGAAGTGCTAGGTCCTCCTCTACAGCTGCCCCCCCCCCCCCGATGACTCTCATTCACTTCTGAACCTGGGTCGCCAGCATCAAAAGGAATAGTGTTACTGCTGCACCAATGGGCCACCCATGTTCCTGTCTTAATGTTAAACCACACTATACGGCAATCACTGGTACCTAGGGGGACTGCTGACTGACGTCTACAATGCTGTCACCCTTACAAACAGGGACAGCATCTGCAACGCTGTCCCTGTTTGTAAGCACCTAGTCCAGCACTTACCCCTCCCTAGTGGGTTCCTTGACTAGTCACCTGAGAAAAGTCTCTTGTAGGGATCAAGGCCCGCCCTCCTCCTTGCAGGAGCATCAGGGAAGACTCCATTTTACATCTGGCAGAGCTTTAAGAATGCAAGTGCTACCCTGGGTAAATAAACTGTAAAGCAACATTCTATTATTTATTTACTTGCAAATAGGAAGCAATATAGAAATATATACTAAACGAGCCATAAAACAGCAGAATGTATGCTGCAAAAAATATAAAAGATTGCAAATTAATTACAGAAAGGGTGATGTCTATAATGCTTGCAGAAACTAATTTACATAACCTTTACTACTGGCTGTCAGAGCTGTTTTATTTGTATTAAAATGTGCTGGGTCTCTGCATCCTACTGATATATTAAAGGCTACAGTCACCCTCTTAGGCATCATATTGTTTCTAGCTTAACAAAAGATATTTCATGCTTAAACAAGGAGGTTAGAGTAAATATATGCTGAAAATAGAAAATTAAGCTCAAATCTATGTTTCAAGCAGGTCTTTTTTATGAATTACATATAATAAAAAAAAGTACTATAAGCATAGTTTGTCATAGTTATAGCTGAGTCTAACTTGATATTCTATGTTCTGCATACATTTACTCTAACCTTTTTTATTTGTAGCCCAACAGTTGCACATCACTTCCCTTTTCTTTGTTCTTACATTTTTATTGCTCTCCTTCTGTGGAATTTGTTGATGTTGCTTTATTTTGTTTTAATCCGCTTCCTTTTTCTTAGTAAAATTGAAAACAAGGCCAGTCCATCAGCTTAGTGGTAGGGTATTATGGCTGCTCATGGTGCTAGTAACCCGAGTTCATACCTCAAGTTGAGGGAAGCAGAAGAAGAATCAGGAATCCCAGAGGAAGTTCCCCTTCTCCAGGAAGGGAGGGAAATGCAGCCCACAGTGAGTGTTATGGTCACCTGTGTGACCACAGGTAGCAGTGCAGCTAGAATGATGCATGTGATTATGGGAAATGCAAGTGTGGTGTGTCCCCACATATGCCCCCGCTTTCTCATCGAGAGTAGGAGCCGTACAGAAATTGGGGGAAAATGAAGCCCTTCCTGGTAGATAAAGCTAACCCCTCCCCCAAAGACCAACCAATTAGAGTGCAGACACCAGCTCCTCCCCACCTCAATAACTAATCTGGAGCTCCTCTATAAAGGGTGTGGCAAGGCACTGAAAGTTGTCCTGAAGGAGACTCCAGTTTAGTGACTATCAGTACTTCCCCCCATCCTATACTCAGCTCCTGGGTTCCTATGCCCTAGGTGCATGATTTTGCACTTTTTTGCATTTTTACACCCAACTGCCATGCTCTTGACCACTTACTGAGTTTCCCCAAGATCCCTGCATACTCTCTCTATCCTCTTCAGTATCTCCAACCTATTGTAGCTTTTGGTATCATCTGCAAAAAGACATATCTTCCTTTCCAGTTCCTCAGAAGGGAAGTGATCAAAACCTATGAGTACCTCATAGGAGTGAATAAGGTGAAAGTGGAGGGTCTATTTTCAGAGAAAGTAAGGCACTAGAACAAGAGGGCATGCAATTAAGCTAAGAGGGAGAAGTCCATGAGAGATGTGTGGAAACACTTTTTCATGGAAGAGGTGGTGGATGACTGGATCAGCCTGCCAGAGGAGGCAGTCGGAGCAAAGACCGTGGGGAGCTTCAAGCATGCATGGAATAGGAACAGGGCATATAACATAGAGGAATGGGGGGGATGGAGGGAAACCTATGACCAACTAGGGTCAGTGGTGATGGACCAGGCAGGGACAAGGGCAGACTAGATGGGCCTAAAGGTCCTTCTCTGCTAACAAAATCTATGTTTCTGAGAGCCCGGTGGCACTGAAGGTGGGTTTGGGAAAAGACCTGGGTCGTCGGGGGGCAGGAGATGGACTGGGCTGCCATGAGGCTGATCTCCTCTTGGGGAGGCGCTGTCACTACTGGCACATGGCTGCCACCGTGTGGAGACCTGGGGGCAGTGTAGGGCGGAGGGTGGTATGAATGGAAGGTGTTGCGGGATCACAGTGTGCACGCGCGTATGTGTGACTGCAACAAGGGGTGAGGAGAACATGGAAAAATGGGGCTGGCAGTCTCTATGACCTCTGCAGGAGGCGAGCTGTTGGGGAGAGAATGGGGTGGGGCCAGAGCCACCTGCCAGCCCCGCGAGAAAAAGCTATGTTTCTGTGTTCCAGCAATGTCACTTAAGAAGACACTGAAAAGGGCTGGTCCCAGTACTGAGCCCTACCCACAGGATTCAGACAGAGGAAGGGGTGCTGCCCTAATGGCCCCACTATGGGAAGTAAGCCACGGGAAAATAAGGTAAGTGTCCCCAGGAAGCAGGGTGTAGCACTGGGCTGGGAGGTGACCCAGATGGAGAGAACCGATGAGGTCGGAGTGGGTGAGGGGGCATCAGAGGGGGAAAAAAACAGAGTAAAATACAAAAAAAAAACAGGAAAAGGGCATAAGCAACACATGCAGCCTCTGTCCGAAGGGCTTGCAGAATACTAGGGTGCATCAAAAAAGTGGTGACCAGCAGAAGTAATCCTGCCAACGTACAAGGTCCTGATTAGACCCCACCTTGAGTACTGTGTGCAGTTCCAGGCTTCTCAATACAAAATCAAAAAATTACCAGCACTCCAGAGCCAGGAGTTAGTGTACAACTCTAGTGAAGACCGCCACACAAATTTCTTGGATAATTGTAGATTTTATTGGGAAAGTTCCCAGTTAAAGACAGATATATGCAGATAAACAGTCAGAACACTCTCTGTGTGCCACATTCCCTGGCACTTAGCCACATAAGGGCTTCGTCAGGGGCCGGGTATCTGGTTTCGGACTACCCCTTTTATAGTACTTATCATATGACATCATTGGTTACATCAATTTTCAGTTCATTAATACAATTAAATCAAAAACTATTTTAATTCACAATATAAGATGCATATAAATTAAAAATATTATAAAACAAAATAAACAATAGACAACCTTGAGATGCTATAGGATACATTCCAAATCAGTTCATGTTTATAAGCGGGGCTTGAGAAATCCTACAGCCCGATGTCCTGGGCTATCAGATTACCGGCAGAGACAAGTATGCATCAGGCATCCAGTTGTCCCACAGACAACCAGTGCAGCGTATATGCTTAAACTCCAGATTGGCTCCGGCCAACTTTAATATGCCCCCACTCAACCACACAGCATGATTGGCGTTCCGGGTGCCCACTTCCTAATCTCTTTTTTTTTTTTGTCTCTGACATCCAGTCACTTAGTATGTCCATTGATTGGCTGCGCAGTGCTTGAATCTAATTTTTGCCATCGTGTGCGTGAGCATCTTTAGCATTGTAATGATGCACTTACTTCTCCAGCTGTATCGCGCATGGGCATTTGCCATTTTGCTGGGGAGAGTGGGAGTCGGTGAGGCCAAGGAGGATAAGCAAGGGTGGGCAGGCAAGTTAGTGAGCATGAAGGTAGCACACTGACCATATCAGTCAGAGGGGACACCAGTGCGATAGCCCTATGCAACGTGCTCCAACCAGGAGAAAAGAATGGCTTGATGGACCGTCTACAGAAACAGCGGGAGGGAATGTAAGGTAGGGCTTGCTGTCTTAATAATACACATGGTCAGGGGACATGGAAGACATTCAATCTGTGTTGGAGAGAGCGGCAGCAAATACGTAGTAGGGCAGCCAGGCAAGCTCCATCATTCGGTCCCATCCCAGTATTACTTTCCTTAAAGAAAATAAAGTATTGTGTTACAGGATCAGGAGTTCCACTGGCTTCTGTAATGCTTCAGTTTATTTAATGAAATCAATACTGGGATGTGGGCTCTGTTGTGTGCTATTTTGACTTGGCTAATGTATTGATTTTTTTTTTTTTTAAATCTTGGGCATATACAGGTTGCAGCATGGCTGAATATGCTTGAGGAGTGGAAAACTAACTGCTCAGTGCTCACTGTTAGTTACTTTTACTGCACAGCATGGTCCACATTTATGAAATAGGTAGTTGGATTTTAGCCAAGCATGACAGACCAGTGACTAAGTGAGACTTTAAGAAAAAATGAAAAATGCCAGTTTAATGACTGCTTATTCTGTGATGGAGTTAGGTAGTCTGGGTGTGTGCACACTCTTTTCAGCGTGAACTCCAACCTGTGAGCCAGAGAAAGCACAACGAGCAGGCTGTGGTACAGTATGTACACTGAAGCCTGGATGTACACCCTCCAACTCGCAGCACAGAGCCCAACCAGTATGTATTTAATAAGTGTGTGTGTGTGTGTGTAGCTTTAAACTGCCTTTGGATTAGTAGGAGTCACTGGCTGCAGGGGGGTGCAGTTGCCTTTTCAGTCCACCTTTGGGAAGTCTGCCTCCCCTCCCTCCCAGCACCTTCAAACAAATTAAAAATTAAAAAGATACAGCACCCCATTTTCATGTTGAGGTTAGGTGGAGGAAGTGAGAAAGGGAAGGATGTGATTGAGTTTTGTGAGACAAACTGAACATTGTGAGACTGCTGTATTTAGTTATTTTAATGTATCTCAAAATACGGTCCTCTGTTGACCATGGACTACCATTACAGATACTGGGACAACCATTTTTGGCAAGGCCAGTTGTCTTTGGACAAGTATGTAATTTTGAAATTTGTCAAGCCCTGTTTATAAGGTCAAAAGATTATCATTTTAAAGTTTTTTTTATGACAAATATCAATTAATATCTGACCATAATCATTTCAGAACAGCTTGTTTTTGTCCTCCCTCTTTCATGCTCCCAATGGTGTTTGCATGTAAAAAAATATACAACCATCATGGAGCGGGGCCATGATATCAGTCTTCCTCATACTCAAAGGTATTGGCAAGATCAAACAAACAGCGATATTCAATCTGATGTGCTCCTGCAGGATGTAGGGACATACCCTGAAGTTCAGAGGTGGGTAATGTTAAGAGGCACTTCTCCCAGAGAGTGGTGAATCTATGGAATAGCCTACCAGCAGAGACAGCAGAAATGAAGGTCATACAGGCCTTCAGTATAAGCCTAGACACATTTCTGATTACCAAGAGGATTACAGGATACCCTGGGTAGAAGAATGGAGGAGAGATCCCTATCAACTTATACATGTTCACACTACATATGTATTCAGAGCTGCTTATGAAGTACAGGGTAAGGGTGAACCCAATAGACCAAGAGTATCTTCTTACCTATGTTAGATGATGCCCCATGTACATTTTAAACTAATTTCACTGCTATTTTGGACAGACAGACAGACAGACACACACACACACACACACACACACACACACACACTTACTTCTGAGGGTTTGCACTGAAGTCTTACATCTTGCCTGGGTCTCAGCTTAGCTTACCGCTGGTCTCAAAGTTTGAGACTTTCCCTGGAGTCTTCACAAGGCCTCTGGCTCTCCTGTGGATCTTATAAGGAACAACCAGCTTTTTAATGCACGCATGAAAGCCACAAGGCTGGTCAAATGGGATTACTTTTCTTCCAACCTCCAGAACAACATTAACTCACCTCTAAATTCTGGAAAAAGGTCATTCACATCCTTTTTCATCCTCTCACCCAGCCATCCATAACAGTTCTAGACTACGGAGTTCCACTGTTTCTGACTCTGCTAAGGTTGCCTCCACCTTCAATTACTTTCTCCACCAGTGTCCTCTCACTGCTTGCCTCCTCCTTCACTGTCTCAGTCTCCAATAACACTCCTGCAGCTACCTTCTCAGGTCTGATGGTACTCAATCATTTGTTTCACTGTTCACTGCTGTATAATGAACTGTTATTATATTATGCTAGCACATTTTATTGATGCCTATGTATGTACCCATTTTCCTCTAATGTAATGCTGCATCTGTATTTGTTACTCCCCACAACTCCTTTCCCCAGGTCGCACCTTGGCTCAGTGTACCTTTCCCAGTTACCAACTTTTAAATAAAATAAATAAAATCCTTCCAAAAGCAACAGCCCTGATGGGCTTGATCCTAACTTCTCCATCTCAGTTCCTGCTATGCTGCCTCCCATTTCTGATCTTCTAAACCTTTCCTCTTCCTCTCAGGTACTGTGTGTGAAGCTTAGAAGAGGGCTAAGATTATCCCCATTCATAAAGGTGGTGACCCGTCTTTCCTTGACTACTCCTCCTTCCCAACTCCTTTACAACTGAGATTTAGGAAACCCCATTCCACTGTGCCCTCCCTACTGAGAATCACTAACATCTTTCAGAAGGGGATGGATCACAGACTGCTCACACCTGTTATCTTTGTCACTGTAGCCAAAGCCTTTGATATGGTTACCCATGCCATCAATCTGGACAAACTTGCTAGGGCTGGACTATCTGAACTTGCTGTCAAATGGTTCATCTCCTAAATGATGGACAGGTCTCAAACAGTCCTCAAAAGGTGACTCCCCATCCCACCCCTTCCAATCAGATCAGTTATATACCAAGACCCTGTCCTTGGCTCAATCTGTTCTCAATATTTCTTGATTACGTCCCCATAGGTAGTGTTTCACTGTACTTTGTCGGTCATCCTTCTGCCCAGTACTGCCAGCACAGCTCTAACGGGATTTCAACAAAATTAGGGGTGCCCAGAATTGGTAAAATTCATTCCATCTATCTGTTGACACATTTCAGAAATTCCGGTCCTATCCCGCCTCCAATTAAGGCATTAGAGAAGAATCCAAGATGTAATTCGAATAAGTTCCAATTCTGCATCCTAATTCTGGCTAAGTAATCTCAAACCTACCCCATCCGGCCAGTACAAAGAAATTAAACAAAAAGGTAAGAAAAACCTCCTGACCAGTCCCCATAGGCCTGTGCTCGTCCCACAGCTAAATTATCCTGGCTGTGGGTCCCACCTCCATCCATGACTGGTCCTACCATTGTCCCAGTCCCGGTTAAGCTGGTCTTGTCCGATTTGAGAGTTCCTAAAGTATACTGCTCACCAATGCCAAGCCAGTTTCTCTCTTGCACTTTCACCCGTGCACAGTCTCGTGCAAGTCCCAGAATGACTGTCCACAGCCCAGGTGGCCTACCTGTGCAAAACCGTGGGTTTACCACCACCACCACAGATACAGTACTACTCGTGGTGGCTTATTTAAACTGGATGTGCTACAGGCAGGCAGGCCACTATTACCTCTGGGGCTTGGCACATTACACTGTCACACAGGATGCTTGGGAGAGGGGAGGGAGTTGGAAACGAGTACAAGGAAATTTTCCCCAGGAGGACAGGGCATGATGTCCGACCAGGCTCATAAGGGGTGGGGGACTTACTCTCTTTGGGCGGGAGACAAAAGAATGGCAACTTGCCCAGTCATCAATCAGGATAGAGGAAAATCATGAAGAGGACTCAGGAGGACCAGGTCAAGAACACAGGACTAAGGAGCAGGACAATAATTTCTCCATAGTAAAATACCCCAGACCTTCTCACAGCAACATAGGTATGTTTTAGAAAATTTGGAGAGGCTGAGCAGGTTGGCGGTGGGGTGGGGGTAGCCTGATTACTTGCCAGTTGGGTGAAGGGAGTTTTCACTAGCAGGAGGAATCTGAAATGGAATCAGATTCAGATTCCTAATGTTTTGGGTTTTTTGTGCCCCCAGAATTTGGGTTTTCAGCCCACAGAAATGAAATTCTCTATTCTGAAAAAATGCTCAGAATCTGATGAATTTGATTCCATCAGACAGATTCCAAGCAACTCTACTTAAAATGAAAATACGAACACACACACACACACACACACACACACACACACACACACACACACACACACACACACACAGAGAAAGCCTATCAATCACCAACAATCTCAGACTACCGGACTGGCTTTTAGTAACACTCTTACATTGTGACAAACCTCTGTATCCCATCAGGGTAACCAACCTCACTTCTAAAGTTGTATTTTATATAGTGCCTATAGTGCCCACAGGGGAAGACTACAGCAAAGTGGCACTGCTTTTCACCATCACTCCCCAGGCCCTTGCAGCGAGATCTCTCATATAGATCATCTCACATATGCCACAGAATCTAACCATCTTCCAAGCACTGAATCCACTTATTGCTTACCCCTCAAAGCAGCGAAACCGGACACAGTCTAAGTCCCCCCTCAAAATGGACACAGATTCCACACCAATACCAGACACAGATGACTCCCCCCAGTACTACGCTCTAATTCAACCCTCCAGAGCAGTGACTCAAGGTGCATGCACGTGCACACACACATACCCACCCACCCACCCACACCTGTCTTATGATTAGGATAATGCCATGTACTTCCACAATTCTGAACTATGGATTGCTAGGCAAGAAATATTTTAAACCTGCACATTAGCTCCTACAATTGTCTGACTGAAAAATACCCCCATCTCAACACCAGACTTTGGTTCACCCCACCCACCCACCCCAACCATACACATATGTCCAGCAGGGAATTACACACGGTTACAAAATAGCCCCAAATTCGATACACAGAGGCTAGGATGTCCCTTTTAATGCAGAAATTGTTCTATAACACTGCTAAACCTTGTCACACACACTGTACTGTTATTTGCTTATTTAGCATATCCATACCCACATGGAAAAACACAAGCAACAATCTCTCTGTTTACACAATAAGCAAACGCTGCTCAGGAAATCCAAAACAAGAATAGAAAAGGCAGCATTAGACAGTGGATGATGATGCAACTTGAAAGGGAATGTTTAATATGAGGAACCCAAACCAAGGACTAGTTCCGGAACAGAAATAAACAAGAACACGCAGCTTAAGAATGGGAAGTGTTGGAAGAAGCAACTGGGTCTGGGATAAGCAGCTATGGTAAAAAGGGTTGTCCTATGGACACTGTGCTTGTTTGCAGCACCACCACCCCCACCATCCGCCAACACCATATTCAACCCCCAGGACTACAGTCTTACAATGTTAATTGTAAAATACGAGTTGTTTTATGGGACACATAGGCTGAGTTTTGTTTGCAGCATACATCACTCCTCCCCCACCACCCCTGACGGTTGCTCTACCAGTCAACGATGCCATGTTCAACCTCCAGGACCTTATCCAGGCTAAGTCAGCCTTACCTTTTAAGTTGTGCGATGTAGCATCCAATCCATTATACAGAAAATACAACACGTTTATTCTTTTATGGGACAGAAAAGCAAAGTTCTGTTTGCAGCATACACCCCCCACTCCCTGGTGGTTGCTCTACCAGTCGCTGACGCCATGTTCAACCCCCAGGACCTTAGTCAGGCTAAACTACAGTATATGAAAAAGTTCCCAGCCAATCATACAAAAAAAAGGCAGAATAGCAGATTACAGTTACAGGCACCAAATATATTCCTACTTCCCCACTGCTTTGATGATGATTTTTCCAACCTGCTTTGGTCTATGCTGCTCCTCTACTCTTGGGCATCCACAAATGGCGTCTCCCCTTCCAGTGCACCTGCCTGAGTAATCTTCCAATTGGGGATCACTGTCATTACAAACTGAATGCTGGCTGTACACAAAAGACAGCTAAAACAAAATGGAATGCCACTGCCTGAACCAAATGCCAGTGCAAGCAGCAGGTTCAAAACTTTCACAGATCCGCTCCCTTGGCTTCACAGACAATCCTCTGTTTACTTTCTTTTCTTCTGCAGTCATGCTTGGCAGTCCCACCCCTCTCTGCTGCAGCACTGTCGCATCTTAGTCATGTCCACCACCAGAAACAATCTATTAGCAGTGGCAATAGGCAGTAGGGGAATTTCCCAGGTGTCCTGGCCAAATTTCCCTCATTCACTAAAAATACCACTAACAGCTTAACCTGGTTCAAGGTCAGTTGGCCTTCATCTGTATCCCCCTCCCCGGGTCATGCCTGAAAATAGGCAGGATTTGTCTAGTGCACTTACCCGGTCAACAAAAGCTAAATAAAAAAATAAATAAATAATATGCAGCACTACAGGATTTGAGTTCTAGCCTGGAAACAAAGAAAGGAGCAGGGGAAAGGCAGCCACTCCATGCTCCAATGCTACACCCAGGTTATAAATGTTGTATGAAGTCACCTGCCAATGGCCGTGCCTATTTTGCACATGTAGTTTTACACCGTTCCTGCAGTTTTGAACCATCCCATTTTGCACATGTACCTAGTTTCTGGACACTGTTATTGAACTTAAATGTTTTGTTTGGTTGCTCCCCTGTGCTTCTTCCATCAGGACGCATCTGGAAATAAGCTGGTCTCAGCACAGTAGAGTTTTCAGTAGGTAAACTGGAAAACATTTGGATTAATTATTTACTCAGTTAATGAATTAACTGATTTGAAATTCACATCATACAGAACGTGAGATGGCCCCATGAGAGATGCAAGATCTCATTTTCATGGCAGTCCTTTGGTACAAGTAGGGCAAAAGGAGTAGCACGTTACAGAGGTGTTGCAGAGCAATACAGTGAGAAGTGAGACATGGTCACAGTTCACTGTGGAGAACACTTATGAATATAGAGATTACAGTAGAGAGTCACGAGATATCAAGTGGACTGTACTTGGACTCTTGAGAGTACAGTGTAACAGGCAACCAACAGATCAGCACTTTAAAAAAGCTCCTCAACAGATTACAGGGCAACCGGGTTAAAAAGCGACTGCTTCCTAAAATGACCCCTGAATTTAGCATCTCAGAGATGCAGGGTGTGTCCGCACGTTGTACTGGAGGACACCAGATCAAACATCTGTCTGTTCAGTCTTGTTGATCCCATTGAATATGCAAACGACTGAGCTCATGTCCCCTTCTCAACCTCCTATACTACAAGATGAACATGTTAAGGGCCACCTGCCTCTCCTCATAGTTTTCATCTCCCATATAGTATGATCATTTTGGTGGCCTGGCATTTCACCTTCTTGGATGTCCTTTTTGTACTGGGAGGTCCAGAACTGCACAGTACTCAAGGTAGGGTCTGACAAGGACCTTGTAAAGTGGCAGGATTACTTTCTCTGCTCTGCTGATCACCCCACTTTTCTTGCACCCCAGAATTCTGTCAGCCCTCTTGAAAGCAGCTAGAAAATGCTTGCGATGCTTCAGAGGTTTAGCGCTCTGTTTACTATGGCCCCCAGGTCCTTTTCCTCCTCCACTGCGGAAAGAGGATCCTCAAACGGTGTGTAGGTCCTACCTCTGTTTTTCATAACCAGGTGTAGTGCTTTGTATTTGCCTACAGTGAATCTATGGCTCCAGGAGGTCGACCAATTACCAGGCTCGTTTAGGTCCTCCTGCAGTTTGTCCCCATCCTTGGGGGAGTCCACCACATTGGTCCAGCTTACTGTTATCTGCAAACTTAAACAGTCTGCTGGACACCCCAGCTTACGAACTGCTGAAGAAAATGCTGAACAGCAATGGCCCTAGCAACAATTCCAAATAACCCCTCTTAGCATCCAATAATTAGAGCACTGCTCGTCCACCACAGCCCTCTGCTTCCTGACCTACAGCCAGTTATCAATCCACTTTCTGTATATTTCATGTATACCACACTGGTGCATCCTACCCAGAAGTTTCCGATGTACCCCAGTGTCATGGCCTTGTTGAAATACAGATAGATTATGTCTATGGTCCTGCCCCAGTCCACCTCCCTGGTACCCACTCAAATGTCATCACACTAGTATGGCACAACAAATCTACTTTTTCTGAAGCTATACTGAAAGGGGACAAGAGCCTTGGCCTCAACCAAGACCTATATTATTCTGGCCTTGATAAAATACGGTTAGGTAAGAACTTACCGTGACAGTAGATCTTCGAGGGAATCTCTTTCAGCAGGTCACACCTATGGAACTTAGCCAACAAATGCTAGGATCCCACAGAAACCTTTTTCTGTAGCAGTTTACTAGGGGCCACCTATGCCGATGTCAGCATGCCAATGTCACAAACCATATATAGGCGCAGGCGGCCCCACTCCCTTCGCAGTTTGTTCCTGCTGGAGACTGCCAATCCCACCCTATCTTGGGCGAAACCAGCAGAAAGAAAGGGTGCCTAGACATGTATGAGGCAGGAGCACCAAATAAAAAAATAACCAGTCTGGAACAGAGTGAACACCAAAGGGGATGGTGGGTGGGACAGCATGAGCTGCTGAAAGATATTCCCTCGAAGATCTGCTGTTACAGTAAGTTCTTATGTATGTGTACTATCTTCATCCAGGATTTCTCTTTCAGCAGGTCACAGCTATGGAACAAGTCCCAAGCAGTGACATCAGAAAGGACCAAAAGGGAGTCAGGATAAAAAGACCTCAAGAGAGGAGACCCTGAAGCACGGCTAGGCCAAAACCTGCCCTCCTGTGAGAGGCAATTTCCAAACTGTAATGCTTGGTAAAAAGTGTGGACAGAACTCCAAGTGGCAGCAGCACAAATAGCAGCAGCACACACATTCCTGAAACAAGCAACTGAAGCGGCCATGCCCCTGGTGGAATGGCCCTCGACATCCCCAGGAAGTTCCTTACCATACTTACTATAACAAAAAGCAATACAGTTTGCCAACCATTTGGACAAGCACTGTTTAGAAACTAGGGAACCCTCTTTTCCAGGGGCAAAAGAAAAACAACTGTTTGGACTTTCTGCAGTCCTTGGTATGATGTGTGTAGTAACGCAAAAGCCTATGCGCATCTGGAGAAATGCTTCCCCCAGACTGGCATGCTCAGGGTAATAAACAGGAAGATGGCTGGACTGATTAAGAGCAAACTCGGACATCACCTTCGCCAAAAAACTTTGATATACAAAGAGACCGTGTCTTTGTGAAAAATTAAATAAAGCTGGTCACATGAGAGCCTGCAGCTCAGAAATCCTTCGAGCAGAAGTAATAGCAACAAAAAAACAACACTTTCCTCGACAGAAAGCGTAGCTCACAAGACATGGTCAGCTCAAAAAGAGGCATGGTCAGTTTCTCTAAAACAAAATTCAGGTCCCAGGCTACGACAGGGTTATGCTCAGGGGGCTTCAAGTGAAGAATACCCTGTAAAAACGTATGGGCCACCTCTAACTGGGCTACCAGACAACCGCCCATTTGCACACGGAAAGCAGAGATGGCAGACATGTGCACCTTAATGAAGGAATATTTAAGGCCCATGTTGGAAAGGAACAGAAGGTACTCCAGGACCTGGTTTACTGCACAGGTGAAAGGGTCCAAGTGACGGGCAAAACGTTTCCACTTCATGTAATAGGTTGCCCAGGTGGAAGGCTTCCTAGCTGCCACCAACACATCAGTCACTATCTGGGAAATGCCAAAGTGAGCTATGGGTATGTCCTCAGGAGCCAGGCATGCAGCCGCAGGGACTTGAGATCTGGATGGACCAGGATCCCTTAAGCCTGAGTAAGGAGGTCCCGGCAAAGCAGGAGTGGGACTGGAGGTTTCACTGCCAGTTGTTGCAACAGTGGGAACCAGAATTGCCACGGCCAAATTGGTGCCACCAGGATGAGGGAGGCCCCCTCCATCTGCAGCTTGAGAAGAACCTGCTGAATCAGTGGGAAGGAGAGGAGAAGGCACAAAGAAACCTCCCTCTCCAGGAGAGGGACAACACACCTCACCAGAAAACTCCAGCCCCGGGATCTAACTAACAGAAAAGTGGCAGTTTTGCATTGTGTGGAGACACAAAAAGGTCCAACTCTGGCCACCCCCACCATCGAAAAGGAGGTTTTCAGCCACAGAAGACAGCAGTGCCCACTCATGATGGTGGGACTGCAACCGGCTTAGCCTGTCTGCCAAGAAGTTTTTGTCCCCTGGAACATGGAAGGTCAATAGCTAGAGGATGTGGTCCAGTGCTCAGTACCAGACCCTCATCGCCTCCTGGCAGAGAGGGTATGAGAGAGTGCCCCCTTGTCTGTTGAGATAGTACACCACACTTATGTTGTCCGACTACCAGTAGGTTCTGAAGGGCATAGAGGAACGCTCTCATCTCAAGCACAATGATGTGGAGACCAGTCTCTGTCATGGACCAGGCCCCCAGGTCTGAAAAGGACCTATGTGGGCTTCCCAGCCTGATCCCAAAGCGTCTGTTGTGAGGAACTTCCTAGGAGAGGGGATGAGGAAAGAGACTCACCGCAAAAGATGGCTGGGGTTCTGCCACCACTGAAGGGGCCTGCAGACAGGGGAGGAGACCAGGACTAACTGATCCAGTTCATGGTGGCGCTGATCCCATTGGACCTAGACGGTCCATTGCAGGAGCCGCATGTACAGCCTGTCTAGCAGAACAGTGGCTATGGTGGCTGCCAGCAGCCCCAGATGACGCAGAAAAGACCGGGCTGGAACGTACCATTCCCAGGCCACTAAGGAGGCCTGTGCCATTAGGTACTCCACCCTGTCTTGGGGCAGAAAGGCTCTGCCCTGAGAGGTATCCAGAACATCGCTGATATATTGGAGGCGCTGAGAGGGAGTAAGAACCGGCTTGGGCAGATTCACAGTGATGCCCACGGAGTTCAACAGCTGCAAAGTCCTGTGCAAGGTGGTCAGTAAGAGTTCCCTGGGTGGGGCTTTCAAAAGCCAATCGTCCACATAAGGGAACATATAAAGGCCCTCCCGAAGGGCAGCAGCCACTGCCAATAAAAAAATAGAAACACAGGACTTTCGGTTCCAGTCTCTAAGGGAATGGCAGCACAGCTCTAATGCTCAGTTGACATCGGGGGAAAAAGGCAGCCCTCTCGAATGAATAACATTTATTTTCAGCTTAAAACTTGATGATGCCGAGAAGGAACAAACATCTTGACTTGACAACTGCAAAAAGTACAAGCGAAATGGCTGAAGATTCACTTACTGAGCATTCCAATCCTGAACCTGATTCTGAGACCGCAGACCCACAGGCCTCCAAACTGCCTAAAACAGCAGGTTGCACTCCGAAAAACCGGAATCAAAAAATTAAACTGGACACAATCTATAATGAAGCTTTGCTCGTTCCGTGCTGAAACCAAACTACTATATAGAGAGATCCGGAAAGATATAATGCAATTAGAGCAGTGAGCTCATGATTCTGAGCACCAGATAACTGCCACGGAGAATCGTGTCAAAGAAATGGAGTTGTTGATGCAGCAGCTCAAAGCTCAGCAAGAGATGATAGAGGAGAGACAGGAGGATGCAGAGAACCGTGCCCGCAGAAAAAACATTAGAATTTATTGTATTTCTGAAGGCTCTGAGGGGAATGATATCAAGGACTTTCTGGCTACAATTTTAAAACAGCCCTGGAGCTCCCTTCTGACTTTGAAATGCAGTTCAAACGAGTACATCAAGCACTTGCTCCAAAACCTACATCACCGAATGCAGCGCCTAGATCCATCGTCGCCCACTTTCACTCTTATGCCATCAAGGAAAAAATTATAACTACAGCATGGTACAAACAGAAGATATTTTATGGACAGCAGAGATTCTACATTGACCATGACCATGACAAAACCCTTCGATTACGCTGGGTGTATCTCCCACTCCTCCCCACTCTCAAGGCGAAGGGTATTAAATTCACTACTCCATACCCTGTTAGACTCATCGTACACCTGCCTGATGGAATAAAAAAGGAATATGCCAACGCACAAGAGGTGGAGGAAGATCCTGCAACCCAAGGCATTACTTTTCCTGAGAGACAGACTGCACCAGCTATGAGGGAGCCTCTGACTCAGAGATGGCAAACCCCAAAGAAAGCAGCAAGAACGCCAAACAATAATCAGAAAATAGCCCAGGACTTACGACAAAGACTTTTGCCCTTCCGAAGAACCAGTGCCATAATAATCAGAAGGGACGAGGTGTCTGTACTGTTAAACTCTTACAGTCATACCACAGGTAGGACTACCGGTTAGAGCTGGGGGGTGGAGTTACAAGTAAACTCCCCTGGTTTGAGCAGCCCTCTAGGCCCTAGATCCTCTATATACGCCCTCTAAGCTGGGAGTTTGGACTCAGGAGCCACTTGGGTTTGTGTAGAGCCATTATCCCCCCCTTCCATCTTGGGCTAGGGACCCCCCCTTAGCCTCCACAACATCTTATGATGCACATGGATTGTGGTCTGGGACTTAAACCGAAAGGTTTATACAGCTTAACCTTGATACAACCGGCTTTTCCACAGTACTATTATGAACATTACTTTATATTCCTGGTATTTGATTTATCACCTAGTTCCAGATACTGTTAGTACTATGAAAGCAGGTGCCCAGAAATAGCTTTTTTATGCTTAGCCCTGTTTCTTTCCCTTAGATGGCTGTGCTGCCTTGTACCACCTCTCTTGGATGACTGATTATCTCCCTATTCCTTGATTATTTCTTTTGATCCTTGCCAGCTTTTTAGGCTAAGCAGTAATAGTCATTTTATGTTGGGGCCATTTTAGCCCTGGGAGCGTTTTACTCCTGCCCCCCCCTTGCAGAACTTTTTGGGGAGGCATTTGGGGATTGACAGGGACAGCTTGTACGCTCGCCCCCACCTTGGAAGTTACCAATTTGTCTATAGCATTTCTACTGGCATTTGCAGTAGATTTATACTCAGAAACATACCTGTGTAGTTATATAATATGGACCCTGTTGGTCCACCTTACACGTGGTTCCATAATTTTATGGACCACCCCTTTGTATTCCTAATTTCTGATGCTACAAATTTGGTTAACTCTGCCTTGCTTGAAATGAGACCTACTTATAATAATGTCAACTCAGAACTTATTATATTTGCTGATTTTTTTCATATGCACTTTATTATTAGATTAGACAAACTGTCAGACAAGAACATAGAGCATCTGCTGAGCTTTGGTTATTGGATCTGCTTATTTGTGGGGACACTCCAGTTATTCTGGCATATTTCTCAGTTCTACCTTATTGGGTGTACCAGACAGGAGGTGATTAGCTTTAATATCATGCAGTCTTTTTTACTAGCCCCATGGCTACCAGTTAATTATGTCAATATTAATGGCATTCACAATCTGTTTAAAAGGGCTAGGATGGCCCTACTTAAAATCCCAACACACTGACCTGATATTTCTACAGGAAACCCACCTTTCCGCTGAGGAGCATGGTACATTGGAGAGGTTTGGCTATCAGAAGGTATTATCCACATCACACCATTCTGGTCACCGGAAAGGTGTGGCAATCCTAATCCCTCATACCATTCTGTTCACCCTCCAAACCTTACTTGCTGATCAGGGAGGGATGCTATGTGATTGCGCAGAGGCTCCTTTATTCAAAACCAGTGACCTTGGCTTCCATTTACTTTCCACCTAATTCTCCACCAAAATTGGCCAGGAGGTTTTTTGAGGATCTCTTGTCCACCTTGCAGGGCCAGTTGATTCTGGGTGGTGATATTAAAAGTACCCTGAGTCCAGTCCTGGATGTACTCCCCCCCCCTCCCCATTAAAACACAGGGCCTCTCCACTACAAACATACTTGGTTAAAACCCTCTCTAGCTTGGGTCTAGCTGATATATGGCGGCATTTCTACCCTAAAACACAGATATACACTTATTAATTCCTTAAAACGCAAAGTCTCTCTAGGCTGGATTACATGTTCAGCTCAGCTGAGCATCTGGAATCTGTACAAGATATTTACTATAGGGATACCCCACTGTCGGATCATCAACCTGTGTTCACTAAATTGTTACTGGGTCGCCCACCGGGTCAGTCTTTCTGGCGCCTAAACCTTATGCTACTAAAGGACCCCAAATTTAAGGACCTAATTCATAAGACAATAAATAGGATATTAGCGGATAACCCTAAAGGTGTCATCTCGGATGCAATCCATTGGGACACTTTAAAAACAGTTCTCAGAGGAGAAATTATAAAGTATGCTTCTTATAAGACAAAAATTAGAGAATGAAATCTTTTGGATTTACAGAGTGAATATAACGGTCTTCTGGAGATCTAGCATGGGGAAGTAAGACTGTTGCTTCCAAGCTAAAACTTTTAAAACAGAAAATTCAACAAATCTTAGCTTTACAAGTGGAACAGCAGCTCTTGCACTTTAAACCGAACTCTTATGAAGTAGGTCCAAAAGCAGTCAGAAACCTTGCTAGAAAATTAAGGGGTGCCAAATCTTTTGCAAGGGTAGCACACCTTATGGACCCTGACTCAGGGATACTTTTGCACCACCCACAAGCCATCAGACAAGCTTTTGCCAAATATTATGAGAAACTGTACAAGGAAGATCTTAACCCCCACCCTGAGCAAATTCTGAACTTCCTTAACCGAGTTAACTTACCAAAGCTATCTGAGGCTCAGTCCACAGTCTTCATAGCCCCAATAACTAGGGAGGAGATCACCTCTGTAATTAAAGAAGCCAAAACAATGAAAGCCCCTGGCCCCGTCTGATACCTCATGGAATTTTATAGAACTTTCAACAAAAATGTATCCCTCCACTCTCCTGGAAGCTATGCAGGATTTACAATTAGCCCCCCCCATTGCAATACGCTGAGATAGCAGCCATTTTAAAGCCTAGGAAAAACCCACAACATCCAGACTCGTATCGTCCTATATCAAAGTTAAATTGAGATTATAAGATTTATATGCCCGTGTTAGCACATAGGCTAGATAACCTACTCCCTTCCATAATAGCTGATGATCAGGTTGGCTTCATTAAAAAGCATCAGGCCAGGGATGCAGTAAGGCGGACTGCACTTATTATGGAGCATGCCACCAAGCATCATATTCCTCTGACTCTCTTGGGGTTCGACACCAAAAAGGCCTTTGACAGGGTCAACTGGGCATTTATGTGGTCCACCCTGGAATATTTTGGCCTACCACTAACCTTCATTAGACAAATCATGCTGGTCTATGAGTCTCCCAAAGCATACTTACAATTAGATGGTGCTGTATCCAAACCCTTTCCCCTTACCAGGGGAACACACCAGGGGTGCCCCTTATTCCCATTATTATTTGGCCTATATTTAGCATCCACTATTAGAAATTCACCTAACATAACCGGCCTCACTGTAGGAGGGAAGCATCATAAAATTAATCTTATGCGGACGATATACTACTCGCCTAGACCTCTCCTGAATCATCAATATCCAGAGTCTGGCCTCTTTTAGAGCAATTTGGGACTCTGACTGGATAGAAAATAAATAATACAAAAACCGAAGTACTAACTTGCTCCTTTCACCCTTCCCCCTGTCTTAAGCAAAGCTTTCCATTTAAATGGAACAGAATCTCAACAAGACATCTCGGGATACAAATTCCATATAACCTGACACACCTTCAAATGGTTAATTTTGAACCTATTACACAACAAATCACCAAAGACCTGTCGGGCTGGACAGAGCTTCCTTTAACCTTCATCAGCAGACTCTGAGTCTAAACTATTCAGCAAAACATTCTCCCCCGGCTGTTCTTTCTTTTTCAAACCCTAGCCATTACCCCAGCTAATGCTTACTTTGACTATTGGAATAAAATTTTTTCTTGTTTTATTTGGAAAGGAAGGCCCCCTAGAATTAAATTTTCAACTCTTCAGCTACCCAAATCAAAAGGTAGCCTAAATTTACCCGGAATGACAACCGCTACTTTTGCTGAGTTTGTTACAGTGGACGAGGAACCAGCAAGTGGAGAGCTCACCAAAGATGACATTGTGCCACTGTAATGAAATCGGTGCAGAGGTGGGCCGAATGTCTGAGCATGAAGCCCATCGTAGTACCCCCTTCAATGAGCGAAGTCTGTACAATGATGGAATGCATCCAACGTTACGTGGGCACTACAGAAACCTCAGATTTCAGCTGGTTTTGCACATTTGAAAAAAAAGCTTGAATCTCTTAGTAAGTGGACGGAACGGCAGGCACACATTACAGATTTATATGGCATGCCAGGACTCTAAGCGGTCATGTATTGTACACCCATCTTATAAAGCAGAACTTATTAACATCGGAACAGAAGTTAAGTTTTAAGCAGTAAAGAATCATGTTTTTTAATGTGCTTTAACCTGTTTTTGCACTACTTCGCATTAGTTCGCATTTGTTTCTTAACCTATTAAACCAATGTCATTTTTAGAAAAACAACGCTTCTGTTCTAGGTTTGAAAGCTCCATTTTCGGTTTAGTACATTTTCGGTTGTGTGCACAACTTCAGCAGGTCCCGAGGTTGTGCACACAAGCGGAATTGACTGTACTTATAAAAGCAGGTTTAGAAGGGAAGAACAACCACACCTCATTAGCCACTTATATAAAGCCCTCAAAGATTACAAAAAATATTCCGCCGATTATATATGAAGGCATGGGTCTTGGAGATACCAGAAGATATACAGTAAATAGTGACCTATGGCAAAATTCCCTTCAGGCTCTCAAAGTTTTGAACTCTTCCTATTGGCAGGAGTTTGCTTGGAAATCCAGGATCAGTTTCTTCAGGCCCCCATCTATGATTGCCAAATCCTGTGGCTCTGCAATGGGAGTATGCTGGAGAAAGTGTGGTCATCCTTCAGCCAACATAACCCATATATCATGGGAATGTCCTAAGCTGGGCCCCTTTTGGACATAGATCCTCACAGAACTGAAAGACCTTTTGGTCACCAAGATCTGTTCACCCTGCGTATATATCTTAACAGCCACCCCAAAACAAGGTCAAAGATCTCTAAGCCTATACTTAATTACAATTTTGTTTCTAACAGCTAAAAAGGCTATTACGAAACGCTGGCATTCTGAGAGTGTCCCCACAAAGGAATGCTGGAGAGCCCTGACATACGAAATTTATAGCCTGGATAGATTAATTACTAATATTAACTCTCGCACTAATTCATTTCAGACTTTCTGGAATGCATGGGTTAATTATCAAGCCCTTCATTACCCTGAGTTTGTTGCATAACTAACTCTCCAATTCTTTCTCTACCTGTGCAGTGGGGCTCTTAATTCAGCCCATTCTCACTGAATAATTCCTTTCCTAGGAAAGGATATACTGTCCCCCAACTGCATACTCCCCAATCCTCTGTATTTCTTCATTCACTAATTGTTGCTGACCTACTTTCCTGTCCTGATAACAGGCTCGGACTTAACCACGTAGGTTATAAATGTTTTCATTGCCCAAATATATTTTTATTACAAGTTCAACATAAGGCTAACAGCATTTCCTTATTCAATGACCTTCCTGAAGGGAGGAATCTTAAGCAGATGGTATAACATTGTTGAATATAAAACACAGCTAACAAGAAGTTATATCATAATATATATTTTTTTTAAAGCATAGATGTTATCTGAATAGCATTACCACTCTAGCTCTTAAATAATCTTTATAATATTCTTTGAACTGATCAAGTACTCTGATAATTTTATTGAATCAGACATTACTGTATCACTGTATAAGAGCTACTGCTATCCTGAACACTGTGTCTCAGCTTTTAATTGTACTATGTATATGGTCTCACCACTTTTTTGTGTAAATGCAACTCTTTTTAATAAAAAGGCAATTAAAAAAAAAAAAAGAAACATAGAAGTTGTCAGCAGATGGAGACCCTACTGTCCATCAAGTCTGCCCTTGCTTTCCTACCCCCCCGCCCCCCAAACACTCAGCTACCTGCTTGAGTATCCTGCAGTGCCTGTGCTAAGCACTTGGTAAAGACCCGCAGTGCACAGGACAAGTCAAAGAGCACGGCTCTGAACTGAAAACGTTCCCTCGATGTACTGTATCAGGATGTGAAGGTACGCATCCTGTAAGTCCAGAGAACAAAGCCAGTCTCCCTGCTTGATGAGAGGCACCAGACCCTGGAGGGTGACCATGCAGAACCTCTTGTACTGAACAAACTAGTTGAGCCCCTTGAGATCCAAGATGGGGTGAAGATCCCCAGTCTATCTGGGGACCAGCAAAAAACCTGGAGTAAAACCCCTAGTTCCACTGAGCAGGAGGGACAGGCTCTATAGCACTCTTGCGCAAGAGAGACTGCATTTTCTCCCATAGCACTGGAATGTGGTCTGGAGGACAAAAGTCAGGCCCTGCTGGGACTGTGGGTGGCCTCTCCATGAGCTCCAATGTGTGGTCCTTTTGAACACGCTGCATTATCCAAGCATCCGAGGTAATTTCCCTCCAATGTTGCAGGTGAAGTGAGAAACAACCCCTAACCACCTCCCCCGGGCTTGGAACTGGAGAAAGGGGGTTGGGGATGGAGTCAGGCAGAAGCAGGCTAAGTGGCTGCTCTGCAGAATTTTGCAGCACCTGGGGGAGGCGCAGGGGAGCACTGGCTCGATGTCTGCCCCAAGGCCGGGACCCTTGCCTGGACTTTTTGGGGGCTTTCCTAAAGAAGACCGCAGATGGTTCCTAGGGTGGGTATGATGAAGGAAGTGGAATGCCTTGAAGGCCCCCTGCCGAGGTCTGCAGTTCATTAATTATGTCCTGAACATCAGGGCCAAAAAGCTTGTTGCCCACGAAAGGACCTCCAGGACCTTCTGTTGCACATCAGCTGCAAAACCGGAAACCCCGAGCCAGGCATGCTTGCAAAGGCAAATGCCTGAGGCAGCTGTCCACTCCGTAGTATCAGACACATCATACAAAGTCCTAAGGAGGTGCTTACTAATATTCCCAGCTCCTTGCAGAACTCTGAGAAGCTCCTGCTTCTGCGCCTCATCCGGGAGGGCCTGGGCTGCAGCCTCGTCATTCCTCCAGAGGGTATTCTGGTACTCGATATGCGGGAATGGTAACTGGAAATCCTGAGCTCCAGGGTGGCTGAAGCAAAGGTTCTTTTGCCTCACAGATCCAACCTCCTGAATTCCTTGTCCGGAAGAAGACAGCTAAGGTGCTTAGGTGACTTGGAATGGTCATGGAAAGCTTTTATGACCACCAAGTCCATCTCTGGCTGGGCAGAATAAAAGGGCTTGCCCAAGGGGGCATGACAGAGCTGATCTGCCTTTCTGGGCATAGCTGGCACAGAGTGGGGTCTACGCCACACTGCCTGAGCTGCATCCTCCAAGGCTGGCAGCAAAGGAGGAATGACCTTGGATGGGGAGTCTGGAATCTACAGCAACTCCACCATGTTCCTTCTGGTGGCATCCTCCTCCTCCTCAGTCTGAAACCCCATGGCAGACTGGAGCAATTTCATGATGCCATAAAAACTAGGGTCCTCGGGGGGCACTGAGGGGAGGGCCCTCAGAGCTCCCACTTCTGGAGGAGGCAGTGGACCAGTCAGTGGAATAGGCCTGTTCCTCCAGTACCTCTTCCTGCTCCTCAGGGAGGAGGAGTTCAGGGTGATACTCAACGCTAACCGGGTCTGAACCACAGGCCGACGTGGCAGACACCAATGCCAACCGCGAAGGCGCCTTGCGAACAGGCCCCACAGGCAGACAGACTGGCAAGCGCTGGGGTTAACTGCTGTACCAGCGATGTGGCAGTTGAAGTAAGCAAGGAGTTCAAGTCAGCGAAGGGCGGCTGCTGGATCACCATCTTAACTGGAATCAGCGACGGAGAGGTACCGCCCACAGACAAAGGCCCCTGAGGGCAATAAACTTTGGGGAGGCCCGGCCGTTGACGATATCGCTGGAGCAGGGTGCGACAAGCTCACCAGAACGTCAGCCATTGATTTCCAAAACTAAAGCAGTGCAGCCCAACACTAGAGACATTCAAGGAAGAGCGGGGAGAGTCAGCGGGGTGAGGGCCACCAACCTGGTCAACGATGGAGTCGGCTGGAGCCGAGGAAGAGCCCACCACCTGTAGCACCCATGGGGAACCCAAGGCTAGGGTGGCGGAGGAGGTTGCCCTCGCAGGAGTAGATTAGGAAGTCCCAGAGGACTTAGGAGTAGTGCCCGGGGAGTGGGACTGGTAACCCAAAGGGCAGTCCTTGTGGCAGGTCTTATCCTTGTGCTTCCCTGAGGGTTTGTCCCAGACCTTGGAAGCCTGCAACCCCGAGGAGTGAGCTGGAGAGGGGGATGAAGAGGACCCGGAGCCCCTCTGTTCCAAACTAGCTAGTTTCTGCTCCATAAGAAATACCTTGAGGGCACGTTTGTGGTAGGGTTAAATTTGCACAAGAGGGTGCAGGCTTCAGGAGAGTGTGAAGGTCCCAGACAGCAAACACAGATGTCATGGTCGTCGTCCCAGAAAATCATCTTTCTGCAGCAGCAGCGACAGAAAAGAGAGGACAATACAATGGTTCTAAAAATAAAATTAAATAGTGTGAAAAATGGTGGTCAACTGAATGACAAGGCTTCCGCAGGAGATAGTACAAGTCAGGCAATGGCAGGAAAGAACAGAAGAGGGAGTGGGGCCGACTACGCCTATATATGGTTTGTGACATCAGCACACAGACATCGGAGAAGGCGGCCCCTAGTAGACCGCTACAGAAAAAGACATCCATGGGATCCTGTGCCTGACGGCTAAGTTCCACAGGTGTGACCTGTTGAAAGAGATATCCCCGATGAAGATCCGACCTATCCTGCATGTGATGGTAGAAGTATTAACACTTTATGTACAAAAAATACAGGTATCATTTACAGTAGATATTTGTTTAGAGTGACCAAAAAAAATGTAAATACCAGTTGAACCTTCTCTCTGCCCCATCCTACGCCTGCCAAGCCCCGCCCTGCCTTTGACTCCCCTTTCCACCCTATCTGACTAGTCTGGTCAAGGGAACTGTCCCTTGCACTTAATGCCAACAAAGAAATAACAAATACATTTTCTGTTATGGTAATTCGCTAAAAAATACAAAACGTAAGGTGGTACCCCTTACAATAAATGGAAAAACTGTTAATGCACCAAAGGAAATGGGAAATATTTTCAATGGGCACTTCTGTTTAATTTTTGCCAAGCAAACAAATTATATGCCCTGCATAGAGGTGAATGACACATCTAGAATAAACATTTCTCAAGAGGAAGTCTTAAGTAAAATTGAACATCTGAAATCTGCTGCCAGCTCCGTAGCATCAAGCGAAGGGGTTTACTCAGCACACTGGCATCCCGGGTTCACGCCCCGAGCCTTGGTACCAGGAGCCGGAGTCCGTGGGAAGGAGATTGAGAGTGTCCATTGTACGCTTTCATCCCGGGCGGTGGGCAGGGCTGGCACCTGTGGGGCGAATGGGTGGGATGTAAAGAAGGACATGAAGCCTTGACCTGCCCCTCACGCATGTCTCCACCTAAGGTCGCCATATTTCGCAGGCTAATTAGGGCAGTGGTGGGCGGGTTAGAAAAATGGAAAAAGTGCCCCCTGATCGACTAGATGATGACCGCCAGCCCCTTCCCGTCACAAAGCCCTGGAGCAAGCCCGGTCCGACCCCACAGCTCCGGGGATAAGCAGGCTCACCAACAGGTGCTTCCCCCCAGAAGAGAGGGACCCTCCTGATGAAGGGATATATCAGGTTATCCGAGGGGGCTGCAACTGGGGTCAGTGGATAGTGGCAGGGGACAGGATGGCGGCGGGGACCTAGGCGGTCCGAAGAAGTGGCTGGCAGAGGATGCCAAGGGATAAGCATAAGAACAGGTTACTTACCTGTAACAGTAGTTCTAGGAGTGGTATATGTTGTTCATCCACACTTCTAGGCATGTCCCCTTCCACTTTAAATCTTGCTGGAAGTCTTCAAGCTGGCTCCTCCCACCCACCCGGGTGGTATATACCTCAGCTCCGCCCCATGACGCCAGATCTTAGCCTGCTGGAAGCAAAGTTGTGCGCCCGAAGCCGAGGACATCAGGTGGGTGTGTGTGGATGAACAAAATATACCACTCCTACAACAACTATTACAGGTGAGTAACCTGTTCTTCTAGGAGCGCAGATATGTTGTTCATCCACACTTCTTGGCAGACTCCAGACTCCAAGCAGTTCTCTGGGAGGAAGGAGGCAAGATGCACACCCCCTACTTAGAAAATAAGGACTGCAGAACCAAGGCCCCAAAACCAGCATCCCGGCGTAACTCAAGGTCGATGTGGTAGTGGGTAATAAAGGTGTTTGCTGACTTCCAGGTAGCAGCCCAACAGATTTCCTGGATAGGTATGTCCCTGGAAGCAGCCACCGAAGCAGCAGTATGGTGGTTAGAATGAGCTCTTATCCCTCTGGGAGGCTCCTTGCCCACCAACTCATAGCACAGACCTATGCATGATGTAATCCACCTTGCTATGGTCCATTTGGGTGCAGGTCTGCCAGAAGTGGCTTCAGCGTAGGTGACAAACAGCTGGCGAACCTCTCCACGAATTTCCGCCATCCTCTCCTTGTAGTAGGAGAGCACTTCTCAGGTCCAAGGTATGGAGCCTGTACTCAGCGTCCGAGGTGTAGTAAGGGTAGTATACCAGCAGAGTCAACACCTGGTTAAGATGAAACTCTGACACCACTTTCAGAAGGAATTTCGGTTGGGGGCGCAGGAAACCTTTGTCCCTGTGAAAGACCAGATAAGGGAGTCCACCGAAAGCACCTGGAGCTCCCCTGTCCTTCTGGCTGACGTGATAGCCACCAGAAAGGCTGTCTTCCATGACAAGTGTGAGAGCTCACACTTGTGCATGGGTTTGAATGGCTTGCCCATGAGCTTTACCAAAACCAGCAACAGATCTCACGGGGGTGGAGGTTCATGCACCGGTGGGTATATGTGATCCAGGACTTTGAAGAAGCGCCCGACCACTGTCTCCTGCGCCAATGTTGGCTGACCAGCCCACGCCCGGTAAGCAGAAATGGCTGCCAGGTGCACTCCAAGGGTCGATGACCGTAGACACCCTTTAGAGAGAGACCAAAGGTAGCCGAGAGAATGTTAGCCACAAAACAGGATAAGGGGTCCAGACTCTTATCCTGACACCAAAAGGAAAATCTTTTCCATTTGAAGGCGTAACATTTCCTGGTTGATTCCTTTCTAGATGCCTCCACCACAGTGTAGACATCTTCGTGAAGACCCAAAGCCTGGAACTCTAGCTGCTCAGGTACCAGACTGTGAGGTGCAGGGATTGAAGGTCCGGATGGAATACCTTGGTTGAGAGATATCAGGTGCGGGCATGTGCAAAGCCACTCCAGGGGCCAGCAGCTGAGGCTGAGGAGATCTGGATACCAGAACTGGCGCGGCCAATCTGGGGCTACCAGGATCACCTTTGCCTTGTCCCTCCTCATCTTAAGTAACACATTGTGGAGCAAGAGAAATGGAGGAAAGGCATAGAAGAGACCTGGGGTCCACGGCCTCAAGAAGACATCCCCCTGCAGTAAGTCCTGCTGAGGGGGGCGGGCATGAAACAGCCTCAGCTTGGTGTTTTCCCTGGAGGCAAGCCGGTCCACCAGTGGTTTGCCCCAATGGGAGAACAGGTTCTAAGCTACCTCTGGATGGAGAGACCACTCATGGGATGTCTGGCCTATGTGACAGAGCATCCGCCAGCTGGTTCGGGGCTCCTGCCACATGGGTGGCTAGAAGATCCGCCTCCAATCATCTTACAAGGGTCCAGATGAGGAGCGCCTCCTTGCACAGCAGACGGGAGCGTGTGCCGCCCCTGCTTGTTGAGGTAGTACATGGTCATGGTACTGTCTGTCTGGACTTGAACCACTTGACCCCGGAGCTGAGGAGTGAAAGCTGACAGCACCAGTCTGACTGCTCTGAGGTCCAACAGGTTGATGTGGCATCGGGACTCCTCAGGGGTCTAGAACCTGTGGGCCCTGTTGTCCCCCACGTGGGCTCCCCAGCCCATGAGAGAGGCATCGGTCGTAAGGATGACCGTCGGCTGGGGGCAGACAAGCAGGATCCCTTCCTACAACTGGCCTGGAGTGGTCCACCATTGGACAGAGTCCCACATCTTCTGTGTTACAGTGATCAGCTGGACAAAATGACCATATCGCTGAGTCCACTGGGCGGCCAGCTCCCACTGGAGGGGGCACATGTGCCACCTGGCCCAACGGACCACTGAGGTGCATGCCGCCATGTAACCCAGAAGGTGCAGAAAGTCCTGGGCAGGACGCAAGTGCCCAACCAGAAATGATCGGGCAAAGGAGGAGAGAACCTCTGCCCTGTCCACCGGGAGCCAAGCTCTGGCTTGACAAGAGTCGAGCTCTGCCCCGATGAAGCCCATCACCTAAGAAGGCACAAGTTCCGACTTGATTTTGTTGATCAGGAGGCCGAGCTGGGAGCAGGCTTGAAGGGCCAGATCCCTGGACCTCTCCACCTCCTGAAGGAAGAAACCTGCCAAGAGCCAGTCATCGAGATAAGGGTAGATTCTGACTCCTCGACGCCGAAGGGGGGTTGCCGCCACTGCAATGCATTTGGTGAAGACCCATGGGGCCGATGACAGGCCGACTGGCATGGCTCGGACCTCGGACAGGGTCCCCTTGATCCGGGAGCGGAGAAACCACTGATGGGATGGACGGACTGGGACATTAAAGAATGCGTCCTATAGATCCAGTGACCAGAACCACATATTTCGCTCCAGGGATGGTACGATCTTGTTCAGAGTTACCATCCGGAAGGTGCAAGACGTGATATATTGATTCAGGTCATGGAGATCTAGGATGGGGCGCCAACCCCCCATCCACTTCGGCACCAGGAAGTACCTGGAAACGAAGCCTGGGTCTGTAGGAGGATCTGGCACTGGAGCTATGGCCTTGTTGTGGAGGAGCTGAGCTACGTCATCTCGAAGAGCCGACTGAGTGCAAGTTGAGATCCTTTCCTCCTGAGGAGAGCGGGCTCGGCTTGGAGGGTACTGCTCAAATTCTAGAGGTAGTCTCTGACCAACCACTTCGAGAACCCACCTGTCCGAAGTGATATCGGACCAGGCAGAAAGGAAGTGGTGGAGCCGACCCCCCCCCCAACGGGAGGACCCAGAGCTGGCATGACAGATGTAGGGATGGCAACCCCAACCCATCACTGAGCAGGCTCAGAGGAGGAGGCGGCTCTTGGACCTGCACCTCGGCCTCCTTTACGGGGCTGTTGAGGGCCCTGCTTGGGCCGCGGGCGTTAAGCTTGAGCCTGCTGCTGCTGTTGCGGCTGACCTCCTTCACAGGAGGGCTGCCTGACCACAGGAGAAGAATGCCGAAATGGCTTCTTTCTTTTCTGCTGGTTCTTGCCCGAAAAGCCCTTAGCAGAAGTATCATCCAAGGTGGCAATGGACTGCTCAATGCGCTGAAGGTGACCGGCCACTCCTGGACCAAACAAGTCAGTGCCTAGGAAGGGCACGTCAGCAAGCTTATGCTGAGTATCCACCAGGAAGGAGGAAAGCCTCAGCCAAGCCCTGAGGCGAGTGACCACTGCGACTGCTAATGAGTGGGCACAAGAATCCCCAATGTCCAGGGCCGTCTGGAGCTGCTGTTTTGCGACAGCACATCCCTGGTCACGGACTTGCTTGACCGTGGTCTGCATGTCCGCTGGGAGATGAGGGAGGACTTCGTCTAATGACCCAAGAAGGGCATGAGAGAAGTGTGCCATAATGACAGCGGAGCTTGCCTGACGAAGACCTAAAGAGGAGGCCGCACAGACCTTATGGGCAGAGTGGTTAATATTTTTGGACTCCTTGTCCAGGGGTTGGTTAGTGTTGGCTAAGCTACCAGTACGCCTAAACACAGAGGCAGTCACCAGGCTCTCGGCCAAAGGGTGCTCAGTGAATCCCGCAAGGGACCCCATGGGCACCACGTACTTGCAAGCCATGCGGGCAGACAGTGCTGAGCAGGAAGCAGGACGCTGCTAAAGCTCAAGGGCTGGGCCAACAATGGCAATAAGGGGGTACTCTGCCTTCTTCTGGATGAACTCCAGGGGCATTCTGGTGGAGTCGGAGATAAGGCAGAGGATGCCCTGGAAGAAGGAAGGGCCTTCCTCCAACCCTGCCATGGATGACTCATCATCCCCGGGATGTGAATGTAGTCCAGTGACGTCAGAGTCTGAAGAGTCGGGATACAGCAGTCTCCCGCCTAAGTCACCCTTGATGTGCCGAGGGTGATTGGGGGTGACTGTTATCGATAGATGTCAGGGAAGCCCGGTGTCTGCTTGGTCCTCTTTCGAAGGCGCCCCTCCCTGAGGTTGCTTAGGCGATGGTTCCACCAGAATTGGTGGAGAGACCGAAATAGGCCAAACTGGGATACGGGCCAGCCCCACGGGTGAAGGAACCGATGGTTTCGGTTCCGGAGGGGTCGGCGTCGGCCTGGGAGGCGGAAGCCAAGTGATGTCGGGGGTAGGTGGCGGAGCCAGCTTCTGCCCGGTCAAAATCAGCTGTTGCCACATGAGGTCTTCATAGCGTCGACAGAGTTTCCTGCTGAAGCCTCTCCTCGTCTGAGGAGGATGAAGACCTGTGGCGTCGCCTCTTATTAGAGCACTTATGGCTCTTTCTCGGTCGTTCGGCCGAGGGGATTCTGGACCTCGACCGAGATCAGGGAGGGCGACTCGGTCAATCGGGAGACACCGGGGTCAGTGAAAACCGAGGGTCCGGAAGCAGGTCCTTAATGGGGACACCAGCGGGCTGGGTCTCCTCATCAGGGAAGACAAGCACCGGAGTCCTTTCCAAGGAGTCATCAGGTTAAGCCGGCGACAAGGGGTCAATTGGGTCAAGGACAATCATGACCTCGTCGACCACCTCCTCGGTCCCCTGGCCAGATGGAAGAGCTGTGAAGCTGGCGGCCGAGGATGCAATCTCGACCGAAGTTGAGATTGAGTGCTCCTGGGGCTCGGACCTTTATCAGTCCCAAGAGCGCCTTCGTCGGGACGTAGACGACGGGTCCTTCTCGCTCTTGCGAGAGCGGGAGGAGTGCGAGTCCGAGGGTGCCTCACCCCGGATGGGGAAAGACTGGCACAACTCCTTGAAGGAGCCCGAAAAGGTGGAGCCAAGGTTCAACGGAACAAAAAAGCTTCGACTGGCCAAAGCTCGAGCTACTTCCTCCTCAAATGCTTTCATTTGTTTCAGCTGTTCGGCGGATCCCGTGGCCGCGGAAACCGCCCACCTCGCCTCCTTCGATTTCACCGGCGGGTTCCTTTTCTCCGGTCTACCCAGTTTTAAGTGCGCCTTGTGGTCGTCCAGGACATTGGGATGGAAGGCCAGGCAAAACCCACATGATGAGGTGTCATATCCGACACCAAGTCAGTAGACGCAGGTTAGGTGGGGATCGGTGCACAACATCTTCTGGCCGCAGGGGAACCGGCAAAACCCAGGGGAAGATTTTTCCTCCATTTCAGATGCGGTAAAATCGCAGTCGCTAACTCGAACGAGTTTGAGAGTAATTTTCGTTAAAAACTGATGCTTTGAATCCAGGGCCTACCACTTGTTGTAAGAGCATGAGGGAACCTGTATCTTCCAGCGGAAAGGAAGATCTGGCGTCGTGGGGCGGAGCTGAGGTATATACCACCCGGATGAGTGGGAGGAGCCAGCTTGAAGACTTCCAGCAAGATTTAAAGTTGAAGGGGACATGCCTACAAGTGTGGATGAATAACATATCCACACTCCTAGAAATAAATACAAAAAAAAAAAAAAAAGAAAATCTGAAATGTAACACATCACCCGGACCTGACAAAATTCCTAGCAGCTTTGTTAAGATCATGATGAAATACACAGCAAACTCTTTACAAAACATACATTCAAGGTATCATTAAACTCTTGGCATATCCACATCCCAGAGGACTAGAAAATAGCAGAAGTAATACCTTTGTATGAGAAAGCCAACATACAACACTCTAACAACTATTGCCCAATAAGCCTCACATTGATCTTCCAGGGAAATGCTTGAAAGCATTATAAAAGACAGACTAAATACATCATTAACAAATCTAGACACTGATAAACATGGATTCCAAGAGGGGAGCTCCTGAATGACTAATCTCTTGTTTTTTATGAGAAAAATCAGCCCACTAATAGATAAGATACCTTGTAATAACATTTATCTTGATTTTAGTAAAGCTTTTGATTTCGTACCTAATTGGGCAATGGAGTCACCAAAATGTTAGAACATAAAATCTACGCTAGACTTTTATTAACTGAACCTTAAACTAGCTTTCCGATACAATGCAAAGGGTTGTGATAGACATAAATCAGAGACTGGCATGGTGTCTAGTGGGGGTCCTCAAAGTTCAGTTATCGGACCAGTGATCTTTCAGATTTTTATTTCAGATTTAACAAAATTCAGAACTAGAATAACAATGAAGTATGTAGATGATTCTAAAATGGGGAACCATGCCAAACAACAGAACAAAGGTCAGAACTAGAGATTGATCTGGATTTCATATCCGCATGTGCGCTTGAGGGGGAAATTAAATTTAATCAGGAAAAATTTAGAGCCATGCACTTGGAAGCCAAGAATTCTGAACAGACATACTCTCTATGCCGTCAAGTTTTGTTAAACTCTGAAAGGGATCTCTGGGTAACTGTAACAAACAATGCTTGGAAAATAAATTTCAGTCAACACAGTAGCAAAAGCAAATATGATCAGCAGGGTTTTATTTAACTCCAAAAATTGATTAGCGTTTTGCTCATAAAAGAGCTAAAACATTATGAAAATGCATAGCACTTGCCTCATTGTGTTTAACGAACATAACACTTCTAGAAAACCTATATAAATACTTTTTGTACAGTTAGTATTGTCCCAAGAAAAAAACTGCTAATCAATTATTTAAAACCCTGATCAGGTTGACAGAAAGATGAAATAGAAGACCCAGAGAAGAAAGAGTCTTAGACCTCTTGTATAGGGCAGATCTCCAACACCACCTCAAATACGAGTCCCAATTTTGGTGTCTGTACCGGAAAGAGGAAGCAAACCTCCTGGAAAAAGTTTGAAGCAAACAAAATTAATAAAAGATCTCAGATTGGTTTTATGAGGATCACATAAAAAAGCTAAGTTTAATAACCATTATCCATTAGACGGATGATAGGTGATTATACAACATTTTTATGGACCTACTGCTCATCTGCGATACAGGCTTTACATTTAAACAAACATTTAGATACACTAGAAGGCACTCTTACCAACTTGCAGGCTGCAAATTCAATTCCACAAAAAGAAAATATCCCTAGAATAATTTACCATTTAATACCATAAACAGTAATTCTAAAACAGAGTTTCTTAAATTCGACATTTACATTTTAAATGGAGACTGTCTGAACTACTATTAAAACAAGCATGTTGGGCTAATGCCTTAAGAGCCTTAGTACTCAATTCCACTGCCTTGGTTGAAATTTTGCTCATCTCTTCACCATTGTTACTGCCTTATATGACCTTTTTTTTTACCTCAGCCTAGTCTTGATTTTAAATCTCTGCTGGTGTGTTTTATTCACCCGTCTCCCCTAGCACTGTAGATACTTTCCATCGTATCTTTATTCTGCTCATTGTGCCACCTAGATTATTCCATTGTTCCTGCCCTTTTATCTTGGTACTGTTTACACTCTGTTTGCACTTTATATTGCACCCTTATACTGATGCTGTATTCTCCTTACTGTGTATGCTGTACTATTTATCTCCTCTCTCCTTTCCCCTATGTTGCACCTGGAAACGTGGCTCAGCTCAGTATGCCTTTCCCGATTACCAGTTTTCAAACAAATAAATAAATATACAAGCCAGTCATGGTCTCCTCAGATACAACTCCACCAATACCTTTGAAACAAGTCATCTGATATTTCAAATGTCAATTCATATATTCTGAGTGAACTGATGGAAGGCATAAGCAAATGCAGTAAACCCAGCATGCAAACTAGGCTAGAATTAAAAAGGTTTGGGTGTGGCTGAGTATGTTCCTATTTTATTTTTGCCCAGTAATCTGTATTCTTAAAGAGTGATACCTAAAAGGGTTAAAATGCAGTTCCATTAATTCAAGACGACATTTAGCGTACTTACAGGACAAGATCAGCACACCCATTACTAGGTCGCCATGCTGGTTACTGTATCAAAAAAAACTTGTCTGGATAACTGTTTATCATCATGCATCAAAAATGTATTATTTAAAGCCTAATTCTTTATGCTGCATAAATAGAAGGGTTGAAAGCTCTAAAGTAGCACTGGCCCAGTGGCGCTGAAGCACTGGATGTCTTACCTCGCGTCGCACCGGCGAACCGGATTCGGGAACGACCTCAGGTCGACGGGGAGCTGGCATGAGGGGTAGGGGAGGGAGCAGGACTGAGCAGCCAAGGCAGCTCTCCTCTCCCAGGAGGGTTGCTTGCCCGCCCCTGTAGTTCTGCTCCCATTGGGTGGAGGTCCAATTGGAGCGGAGGGGGCAGCAGGAGATTGCTAGGGGTGGGGCAAAAGGTGCAGAGTCAGTACCCGGTGTACACTTGTGCCTCCATACACATGTGTGTCTGTCCGTGTTCCAGGCAGGGGAGAAAACACACAAATTGTAAATTTAAAAAAGAAAAAAAAAAAAGCTCTAAAGCGCTGAGTAGTGCTGTGCAGGGCATTCCACCAATGACTGAATTTCACTCAAGTACAGGTGGGCTTCATCAGATGATGAAAGCAGTCTGTGTGTGAGTGAAGTGTTAGTAATTCACCTGCACAGCAGTACTCGGCACATTAGGGCTTTTCTGATACAGCAACCAGCATGGTGACCTAGCAGGGGTGTAGTTACAAGGGTGCAGGGGACACAGTCGCACCCGGGCCCACGAGGTTTGAGGGACCCAAATCATAATTGTGATGTTTATTCAAAACTGGGGTGGGGGGCCTTAACATGCTCTTGCACCAGAGGCCCTCTGGGAATTTGCTATGCTACTGTGACCTAGTAATGGTGCACTGACCTTATCACGCAAATAATTTTCACTTATCAGGTAACATCATTCAGGAGTGAGTGCAGAGCGACTCCTTCCCTTGTTGAGATTTTTTGCTGACATTTAGAGTAGAATAATAATCCTATCTGACAGTTGTGAAAAGGACCATCACTGTCACGTACTAACCAATCTTGTCCTGCAAGTACTTTTCACTTATCAGGTAACACCCTTCAGGAATGAGTGCAGAGTAGCAGTTTCTTTCCATTGCTGATATTTCTTGCTGACATTTGGAGTAGAATAATAATCATATCTGACAGTTGGGGAAAAGGACCATCACAGTCATGTACTGTCTAGAAATTAAACAGTTGTCACATACAGTTTTAAAAACACAGCTTTCATGTTTAGATAAATTATTTTCAATAGCAATATCTCTAATCCATTTAAACTTATGTAGACAAACCTACTTAAAGTCAAAATAGAAACATGCTTTAAGGAGGATACTCCCATTTTATCAATTAAATAGATAAAGGCTGACCACTTGTCCTAATAGCTGGGCACTCGTTCTTTATTCTTATTGATAATTTCTCAATTTTAGCCAACAATAGATCTATCTCTTAATAAAATAATGGTACCAAGTGCCAGACAACTATTTCGATCTGTCTCCAAAGTGTTGGGATTTACTGAATGATTCAGAATGTATTCTACCAATATATTTATATCTGTCAGATTCAAATCTCTGGCATTATAAAAGGATATATATCAAATCCTCATTATTTCCAATGTTACAGATGCACTGAAGGGCATCTGGGTCACTAGTACCAATATATCAAGCAATATGAGTTTTAGTCTTCATTGTATTAAAACAAAATCTTGTTACTGCCCTTTTTATGTTTGCTTGCACGCATGTGCAAGAAACATAGTGCCATCATCCGAGATTTCGGAGGTGTGTCACCTCCTCCTCCTCCTCCTCCAATTCAGTCAGTGTGTTGGCAGACGCGGCCCCTGTAAGCCAATGCATGCTGGAGCTGGTTCATGACAAGCTCCAAATGCAGTGGCATACAGTTGAAAGGGGAGCTACGCTTCAGTGAGTAGCGATAAGAATGATCGCCTGCTCACGCAAGCTCCCCTACACACACCACATACTGCGCGCTCCCTCCCCACACACGATAGCCGACGGGGTGCCCATCCTCGCCGGGCTTGTGCTGCGCCCCCAAAGCTTTCACATGCCATGCTGGGTGCCCACCCCAGCATGGCAACTCATAGAACAGCCGACGGGGTGCTCAATCCCCATCTGCTCCACTGTCCTCACCCCGAGTACTGGGTGCCACGCTGGTAGCCCACCCAGCGTGGCAACTGATCATATAACCCGGCAGGGTGCCCAATTCCCGTTGACTCCACGGCCCCCAGCCATCCTTGTGCCATGCTGAGCCCACCCAGCGTGGCAAGCGTCCATTAAATCTTTTTTTTTTTTTTTAACCTGCAAAATAAAAAACAGTCCCGGGCGCTTCTCCTAGCCCCCTCCATAACCCGCACCCACCACTGCACCCTGCTCCCCACACCCCTCTTCACCCCATACTTAGCTCCGGAGCTCGGCGCGACTATCTTCGGTGGAACGGGAACACGTCTGCACTCTTCAAAGCCGACCGCGAACTGAGGAAATGCCGGTAAGCTGTATAATGGGCTAGATAGGGGGTTTTCAACTTTATTGCATATCTCAGGCATTTTTGGAATTTTTGCACCAAATTTTCAACATGGGGTTTTTGGGACCCCTTCTCATGAATGATGTCACTGTCATGGCGTTGTTGGGCCGAAGGGTGATTTGCAGTGACTGCGAAATCACCCTTGGACCCGGTAATAATGCCATGACAGTGACATCATTCACGAAAAGGTCCAAAACTCATGTTGAAAATTTGGGCAAAATTCAATGACTTTCTGGCGTGCGTTGCGCAGTTCCTATGCAGGCTCGTAAGTTCGCGAATTTTCAATATTTTCACTCCAGATTTTCCAACATTGTCATTTTACCACACCTTCTTATGAACAGTACAGCTGTCATTTCACATCTCACCGAAGCGTGTTTTCGCCCATGTAGCGCTACAATGGCACAGTCGTGTGCGAAATCAATGCCGGGACAAATTAAAAAATCACAGTGACACTGTCCATGAGCAGAGGTCTTAAAATGGCTATGTTGACAATTTGGTGAAAAAATTCCTAAAATGACTGTTTCTGGCGTGCTTGCGCAGGTTCCTCACGTACGCTTCGTAAGTTCACGAATTTTCAATATTTTACCTCAGATTTTCAACACTGCCATTTTCACACCTCCTTATGAGCAGTACAGCTGTCATTTTCACATCTTGCCTAAAATGTGTTTCTGCCCTATGGCGCACAATGGCGCAGTCGATGTCAAAATCAATGTATGGGACACATTAAGAAAATCACAGTGACACTGCTCATGAGCAGAGAGTCTGAAAATGGCTATGTTGAATTTGGTGAAAAATTCTAAAAATGACTTTTCTGGCGTCGTTAGCGAGTTCTATGCATGCTTTCGTAAAGTTTCGAATTTATATTTTCACTCCAGATTTTCAACACTGCCATTTTATTACACTTCCTTATGAACAGCACAGCTGCCATTTTTCATATGTTGCTCAAAATGCTGCGACATGTAGCGCATAATGGTGCTGTTGGTGTGCGAAAGCCATGTTTAGGACAGATTAAGAAAAATCACAGTTACGCTGTTCATGAGCAGAGGTCTTAAAATGGCTATGTTGAAAATTTGGTGAAAAAATTCCTAAAAATGACTATTTCTGACATTCATGGTTCTCCCATGCCTTCATGGATGGTAAAATTTTCAATATTTTCACTCCAGATATTCAACGTTGTCATTTTACCACACCTTCTTATGAATAGTACAGCTGTCATTTTTCACATCTCACCCAAAACGTGTTTTCGCCCATGTAGCACACAATGGCACAGTCGGTGTGCGAAATCAATGTACGGGACAAATTAAGAAAATCACAGTAACACTGTTCATGAGCAGAGGTCTTAAAATGGCTATGTTGAAAATTTGGTGACAAAAGTCCATAAAATGACTGTGTTACGAGTGAGCATTGCGCAGTTTCCATGCACCCTCGTAAGTTCATGACTTTGTAATATTTTCAGTCCAGATTTGCACCAGTGGCATTTTTCCACACTTCCTTATGAACAGTACAGCTGTCATTTTTCACAACATGGCTGAAGTGTGTTTTCACACTTTCAGCGCAGAGATGCGTGGTCGCTGTGGGAAATCATTGTTCAGCACAGATAAAGAAAATCACAGTGACACTGTTCATGATCGGAGGCACCAAAATGCCTGAGTTGACAATCTGCTGTAAAAAATCCTCAACCTAATTATATTACAGGTGTGCGTTGCACAGTTTCTATGTACGCTCGTGACTTCACCATTTTGTTAATATTTTTACTGCAGATTTGCAACATTGCCATTTTTTACACCTCCCCATGAACAGTACAGCTGTCATTTTTTACATCCTGTTCGGAATGTTTTTGCACCTGTGGTGCTAAATGCCGTAGTCGCTGTGAATAAGCAGCTTTCGGCTAACAAACTGATATTCCCCCTGTTCATGAGGTGGGGTCACAAAAACATGTTGAAAATTTGGAGTGAAAATACCAACGAATGCCTGAGGTATTAGGGTTTCCAACCATAATGCCCAACCCTGTAGAGAATGACAGGCATCAGGGGTGTGACTTGGGATTCTTGCCTATAATGCTCATACCATTCTACATCCTGCAGCCAGCGAGAGGCATCGAGGTATGCCTTGGACTCTTCGGCTCCAAAGTTCACCCCATTCTCCTATATCGCACCCATTTCACCATATTTCCTAATGAAATGGAAGTGCGCAAAACAAGACCCCAAGGAACACCGTGACACTTGTCAGTGTCTGCAGGGTGGGGTGTGGTGAAATGGCGTGGCCGTTATGCCCGACGACCCAAACGCACACCCCAATGCCTGTCACTCTCTGCAGGGTGGTGGTGGGGTTGGCTTCAGTTCAATACTTAACTGCCATTCCTATTACGCAGCTCTGTAACTTCTACACTACCACTGCCAATGCCAGCAAGCAAACATTCAGCATTGACAAATGCTTGTTTGAGTAGGGTCCATCAGGATATCCAGATAAGGCTCAAATCCTTAGGAATTTTGAATTACTGAAAGTCATGGGTTAAATCTTGCCTTACTAAACAGTTTCACATTCTTTCCTTTTTCACAATCTACTAATTTTTCTTTCATAAGAGAGCAATATGACTAATGTAAAATATTTTTTGATGATACATAATTATCCTGCAGGTTGAAAACCTAATTTATTTTTTTTTGCTTTTCCCTGCCCCCTGGCCGGTCACTCCTGTGGGTCACCAAGGACCCCGCCGGCACTCAGTCCCCGCCGCCAACCACCACCTCACACTGCAGCCCTCCCTGGGTAGCTTGGCATAACCCTTTGCCAGATGGGTCCCCCCATCCGAGGGGGAAGGCGCCAGTGGGGGCTGGCCAGCGCACTCTCTTACCTCAGCTCAAGGTGCTGCTGAGGTGGTCCAAAGCTGTCTGGGGCTTTGCGGTGGCAGGGGCTGGCAACCATTATCTGACCGGAAGCTCCATTTCCTGCATTTTTCCCTTGGGAGTATGGCATGCCACTGACATCAAGGTGCATGGCAACATCTGCCACGCTCCCAATGTGGCTGGGACCCTGCTGTATTGCCGTTCCCCTGGCCTCCGCCAAGAGTTGCCAAGCGCTGGTCCGCAGACCTCCCTCTCCCTGGAAGAAGGTGAGCAGTTGTCAGATGCTCAAGCTCCACCGGCCCTACGGCGCCAGAGTCCATTCCTGAACCCAGGTAGCCAGCGTCACGAGTGGAAATCCAACCACTGCACCAATGGGCCGGCAGGTTGAAAATTTTAAGTAAAATAAAATGGATTCCACAAACTTGCCCAGCATTGATGAAAGCCTGGCTGGCCTAAGGTTGCCCAAGTTTGATCTCATCTTCCTCCTTAAGATGAGGACAACACATGCCACTTTCTTTTCCTTCAGCAGATTGATGAATAATTACTGTAAGCAGTCCCACCAGTTGGTTCATCTAACTCCCTTATGATCCGGAGATGTATCATGTCTGCCCCTTGGGACTTACCTGGCTTGATCTTCGCCAGGTAGACAGCTACCAAGGTGGGTATAATGTCCACAGGTTACATCATGGCTACCCTAATTGCCAAGGACCCTCCCTATAAGTTACCACCCAGCTGTTTCTTGGTGATCACCAATGCAAAGTATTCACCCAGCATTTCAGTCATTGCCCCTAACTATTTCAAAGGTACATCCCCCCTGCCTTTTTTTTTTTCCCCTCCCCATTTCATATAGCCCACCACTCCCCCACCATCGCACCAATGGGAATCCAAATGGGTTGGGTCCCAGGAGCATCACTGCCATCATAATGGCGTGGTGCACATTTTTCTCCTTTTTTTCCTTTCTCACAGTTTCCCCTGGGGCCGGTCATGCAATGACATGCGTGTGTTCCAACGTATTCGCATGCATGTTACAGGTATCTGTGTCTGGTCCCTTTCCATAAAGCATGGCTGCTGCACCACCAAGCCTCCACTAGGTGGTGGCAGTGCAGCAAGATGCACTGACCCTCTCCCTGCAGGAGGAAAGCTATCCATGGGATGCTCAATCCTCCTTACCCCAGCCAGCCTCCGAGCGACCTGGATCCATTTCAGCACCTGTGTCACCAGCATGGCAGCAGGTGAGGCACTACATCCTCAGACTTTCGGGCCACTGGGCCAGACCCTCCTCTTGTTTTAGGGCTCAATCCCCTCTTTCACCTTCCTTTTTACCAGAGCCCATTGAGAGGGCAGGAGGAGGGCAGTCGCGCCCCCTGCAGGCCATCGCTATTTTTTTTTTTTTTCAGTACCTGGATCCATTCACAGCCCTCTGACCAGTTGTTGCCCCTCCCGCTGAATGCCGTAAATGGCCCCCCTGCTTTTTACATTTATGTCCTGGTACAAGGCACTGGTTCTGCTCACATTTCCTAATACTGTCCTGGCTTCTAGTCCCTACTTGGCTCTCTTAATTTTGGTCTTACAGTCCCTCAGTGCTATTCTGTGCTCCTTTCTGGTTGTCAGCAACCTATCTCTTTCCAAAAGTCAGACTTTTCTGTTCAGGATCAGTCAATAGGCGATTATATAAATCCACCTGCAAATTAGTCTCAATATGTACTGCAAATATGCAACACCAGAATAAACCAACAATAGTCAATAGTACTGCAAATATATTTTATTTGAATTTTTCAGCACCGGATTAGCCTGATTTAGGCATCACCTAGTTTTCCAAGAGGTTCTTAGGATGGCATTGATAACAGCAGCAACAGTGTGAGAGCCAGGAGGGATAGGGGCAGGAAGAACTGTTTTTGCCTAATCCCTAGCCCTAGCCAATGTAAGCTCCAGGATGTTTGATGGACAAACCCATAAGGCCCCTCCAGATCGTGCACTGCTTTGCAATGCCAGGTCAGTGGTGAATAAGGCTGTCATCAGAAGTGTTAGCCAATTCACAAGCTAACCTGGCATGTATCACAGAGCCCTGGCTGGATGACACTGCTGGCCCTGTGCTAGCCGAGCTGATCCCTCTGGGTTTTTCCATTGTATACTGCCCAAGGCTGGGGTGCAGGTGTGTTCATCTGTAAACCAGACTGAATTATGTGGCATCTCCTGAAGATGCAAGGGCATCAAGAGTTTGTGGCCACCAAGTGTATGGCTAGTCCGAGAGCAGGACAGTCCTCATCTAGCACCCACCAGGCCGTGGCAGAGACTTCCTGCAGGAGTTTGCAGAGAGGTTTCAGACTGGGTGCTGGATTTCCCGAGAAATCTTGTCCTTAGGGACTTCAATGCCAGGATCAATGACCCTTCAGACTGACTGGCAAACAAACTCCTCCAACTCACTATGAGTTAGGTCTCAGACAGGATATTACCTCAGCCATGCACTTAAGGGGCCACACACCGAACCCCATTTTCTCAGTGGGTTTGGAGCTAAACATCTCAGTGCATCCTGTTTGGTCAGACCACTGCACCATGTTATTCAATGCTGGAGCTCTTAAGATGTCGCATCTGACTGTGGAAGTGATCCAATACCATTCAAAGTGGGATCTGGATCCAGTTAGAGTTCTAGATCTTTTGATCACTTCGATCCTGGTTGTTGTCTCTACCATGGGATGCACTGCCATGGTGGAGGCCTATAATGGGGCCTTTTCTGCAGCAGTGGATTCCATGGCTACAGTCCGCTAACAAAATAGAGCGCAAATGAAGGAAGTGTCAGGTAGATGCTGACAAACTTGTCTTGGAGAAGTTTTTATGGCTTTAACAGGGGGAAGTTACTTTGGAAAAGAACATATAGTGGACAATCTACTGCATCCTGACTGTCTACGGCACAGGGAACAAGTTTTAAAATACAGGTGCAAACAGTTAATGAGTCAATTGCCCGCATCCAGAACCACAGTTCAACTACTACAGGTATGGACATCAGAAAGAGAGGAAAGCTTGGGTGGCTTAGTAAATGGTTGAGCAGAGTTCACCACATTGGATAAAGAAGAGGTCCTCAAGAGGTCACAGGTTTACAATGCACCATATGCGTGCTGGATCCTGCACCAACACAGTTGCTCAATATTGAGTGGAATCATTAATGAAAGTCTTGGCAGGTACTGTTAATGCTTCTTTGGGTGAGGGGCTATTTCTCTAAAAACAGTGGTGATAAAAGCAGGGCTCAGAAACTGGGGGGTTGCACAATTCATATTACTTTTAGCCCCCCCGGCAAATTCTGGGTCCCGCCATGTGGAGCAATCCTGCACACACTGCACACCCTTATAGCACAGTGGCAAAGTGACAGAATGCCTTCTATGGTACTTTGCCACGTCCCCTGACCCTTTGGAGCTGCCATAGTCCCCGGTCGTCTAGTGTGCATGCCTCTTTCGTCCCTCCACTGCTCTCACGAGACTGGTTCATGTGGAGGGACTTCTGAGAGACGTCACAACATCGTGAGCAGGAGTTGCCATCTGGTGAAGAGAGCAGGTTGAGGGAAGAGCCGAGGAGGAGTTGATGTGGGGAACCCAGCAGACTGTGACAAGGACGACTTGTGTAAGTCAGCAGGAGCAAGAGACAAAGAGAGGATCACTGTTACTTTCAGTCCTGAAACAGTTTACCCAGGAAAAAAATGACTGCAAAACAAAATGCACTCATGCAGCATCGGTGGCAGGAAACAGAGGTGGGGTGAGGCTGACACCTATGGCAGGCGAGAAGACACGGTCAGTCGGCAGGGTGCCATTGAAAAGCACCGAAAAATGGAAAAACAAAACGTGATGCAGCAGGCACAAACATAATGTGACATGGCAGTCGCTGAAGCAGCGGAAAGTATGAAAAAACAAAATACTGAGTTAAAAAGGCCTGGTGAGTGAAACAGATAAGGGCATTTGGCCCACACAAAAAGGATTAAAGCACCACAAACTAAGGGTTCCTGGGGGGAGAAAATATATTTACTTTGGTTGGACTGGGAGGGAGGAAGGGAGGTACACCCAAAGGTTGCCCAACCTGCCCTTGTCATTCTGAAGTTGACAGCGTGTTTTCAAAAAAAAAAAAAAAAAAAAAGTACGTTGCTGCCAGAAAACTTTTTCTTTGGGGGGTGGGGGGACTAAAGGGAGGGAAGGTCCATTAATTGAGTGTATCCCAAGACAAGCTGGATTTATTTGAAAAAGAATAAAAAGAGAAAAACTTGTGCAAGAATACATGACAAAAAATGAACAGGAGAAAGAAGACTTGGATTCAAGCCTCAGCCTCACTCACCAAAGTGGCCAATTTAATAAGTTTAAGGGGGAGGACCAGGTTTTTTAGCTCAGTATTTTGTGTTCTCATTCATTTGCCTGACTTTTCAGTGACAGTGTCTGTCTGTCCGTCCTGCTGTGTTTGACCCAGTATCTCTTATTTTTAAAATTGCCTATTCTGTGTCAACACCTTTGATGTCCACTGACTAGTCCGTCATGTCATCAAAGACAGAGAAGCACCCAAAATGAATTCCAGAAGAGACACAAAATTGTAAGCACACTTTTTATTAACACACACACACACACACACACACACACACACACACACACACACACACACAGTAAACAAAATGTGATTTTTCTTACGGAAATCCCCCCAAAATAAAATGTGGGTCCTCCCAATCTGGTGGGATTCCCCTAGACCAAAACCCAAACTGCATTTTATGTTCAAGCTTATTATTTACTATTTTCACATTAACAAAGCATCGTAAGGATCAGATATATACATCCAATCATTCACTTAAATTCATAAATACAACTAAGTTCATTCTTATTTGCTAAGAAAAAAATAGGCAAACACAGGTACAGTTATTAAACCAGTCACATACAGTTTCAAAAATACTAATAATCTGTTTAAGCATAGTTACATTTTTAGTGATGGTGAAAAAATACTACCTAATTCATTCCACACTGCATCTTTATAGTCATAAGCATAATTACAATTCATAAAGAAGCTTTCACAAATTTATACGCTTTTTACATAATTATGCCACTTATATAAAGTAAAAGGTGGAACAATCGCGTTATCCCAAGTTTCTAAAAGCAATCTTTTTTTTTTTTTTAAATCATAATTTGTACTCCCCTTGCCCTGCCAGCCCCGACCCTTCAGGGCTGCCAAGGTCATCCTCCTGCCTCGCTCTACCCACATCCACTGCCAGGCCTCATGGAGCTTGACACCCCCGGCGAGGAAGAGGTGGGCGGCAACACCTGAGCTACTTACATCTCGTCAGTCCGGAGATGGCTGGGTGTGCGAGGGCACATTGGAGGCAAGCTCAGGCAGCCAGTCTTCCCAGTGCTGGCAGGCGTTTTCCTCTTTCCTCCCTCCCCTACAGAGTGCAGCCCCCCTGATGTCAAGGTGACAAGCGCCGACGTCCACACTGTAAAGCGGCCGTCCATTCCCCTGCAATCGGGGCTTGCAGTACTCCGAGCCTCTGCTCGGAGTCAGACAAGTGTTCGGGTATTAGCCACAACTCTCCCCAGAGAAGGCGAGCTGTCGTTGGACGCTCAAGCCAGTCTCCCCCCAGCTGACCCACCAGTGACCCGAGTCCGCTCCCGAACCCGGGTCGCCGGCGTGGAGCGAGGTGTGGCATCCAGCGCCTCAACCCTCAGTGCCACCGGACTGAGCCAAAAGCAATCTTTTAGTGGTCGTAGTTATCGTAGCATAACACTTTTTGTTGCTTATTAAGATTTAAAGAATAAAAGATTTAAAGATAGAGAAATCATTGAAAATAAAGATTTCAAAGGACATCGGTATCTCCCTGCCTAGAATTTTAGTTGCTTCTTTTGTTTTAATCATAGTTGTTTAATCTTAGGGCAAGACTAAACTTGATGGTATAATGTGCCTTTTAGAGAACTGTTCCTCTAGCATGCCGGGGTATCCTTATACGCCATTTTATATAAACGATGTGGAGTGAAATATGCTTTTGACATTATTTTAATTTGTATGGCTTTATTTTTGGCAGATTTAAAGTATTCATTTGCATTATTCCATATTGGTCTCCAGTTGGATTCATATATATTCGCACCCTCCTGTGTGCCAAGATGTCTGTATTTTATTTTTATAATTAGCAGCTTTAAATTCATTTTGAGTAGTACATTAGATTTTGCTTTTTGCTTTTTTTGGAAATTTGCTCACTAAATAAATCACTGATATAGCATTTATTACGCAATTTTGCATTATTTATGGCCAATTTCCTAAGCAGATTATGTAATGTATTAATCTGTGCACATTCTAACCAGTCAAAATGCTGAATGTTGTATTTTGCTTTTATTTACTCTAATGTTAATAAATGTTCAGAGTGTATTACTGTATATCTCACCAAAAGAAAACCCCTGCATTAAGTGTGTTAATAATTTGTAGTTCCATATATTTTGTAAATTTTGATATATATAAGCCAATTGGTGTAAGGGTATATAATGATCATAATACATTTGATTTCTTCAGTCTAGAAAGCATCTGAGCTAATTCCTTAATCAGGGGTGTCAGCAGGCATACGCACTGTACTCAGCAGAGTACAGTAAAAAAAAAAAATCAGACAGGGGCAACAAAAAGAGGAAAGCAAGGACATTGTGAGTCACATTGTGTCTGTGTCATGCTGAGCCCTTTTGTCTTTGTTGTTCGCTATGGGGCACTGATGCCACTAGCCAAATACACAAAGATGAACAACTTACCAGGCAGGCAGAAAAACAAAGGAAGGAGGATTACAGGAAGAAACTGATTACTTGAATTCAGACATGGCAAAGGGGGTGGGGACTGTTGTTGGTGTGGCATGGCAGCGCATATTTTGGTTTATGTTTACGTAAACGTGGGGGGCAACAGTGCATCAGTTTTGAGTACAAGTTTAAAATTCCTGGCAACACCCCTGTCCTTAATGGCCACAAGGTTATATCTAGTAAACTTTTCAGGAAAAAGTACAAGTTCAAGTTTATTGTAGGAAAACTCTATTGAGCACGCTCATTTATGAGGAGGTCCTGGTAGGACCGTTGGCTCGGGGCAGACAAACAGGATCCTTTCCTGCAACCAGTCTGGGATGGTCCACCATTGGAGAGCGTCCCACATCTTCTGGGTTACAGTGATCAGCTGGTCAAAATGACCATATTGCTGAGTCCACTGGGCAGCCAGCTCCCACTGGGGGGGGGGGCGCATGTGCCACCGGGCCCAATGGACCACTGAGGTGCACGCCGCCATATAACCCAGAAGGCGCAGAAAATCCTGGGAAGGGTGCAAGTGCCCAACCAGAAATGATCAGGCAAAGGAGGAGAGAACCTCCACCCTGTCCGCCGGGAGCAGAGTTCTGGCTTGACAAGAGTCAAGCTCTGCCCCAATGAAGCCCATCACCTGAGCAGGCATGAGTTCCGACTTGGACTCGTTGATCAGGAGGCCAAGCTGGGAGCAGGTTGGAAGAGCCAGATCCCTAGACCTCTCCACCTCCTGAAGGGAGGATCCTGCCAAGAGCCAGTTGTCGAGGTAAGGGTAGATATGTACTCCTCGATGCCGAAGATGGGCTGCCACCACTGCAATGCACTTGGTGAAGACCCGAGGGGCCGATGACAGGCCGCACGGCATGGCTCGGAACTCGTACAGGGTCCCTTCGACTCTGAAGTGGAGGAACCGCTGATGAGACGGTCGGATTGGGACGTGAAAGAAATACAGGTTACTCACCTGTAACAGGAGTTCTAGGAATGGTATATGTTGTTCATACACACTGTCTGGCAGGTTCCTTGCTGCTTTAAATCTTGCCAGAAGGTCTTCAAGCTGGCTCCTCCCACCCACCCGGCTGGTAAACCTCTCGGCTCCACCCCATGACGCCAGATCTAGCCCACTGGAAGCCAGGTTGTGTGTCGAAGCCGGGGAGGTTGGATGGGTCGTGTGGATGAACAACATATACCATTCCTAGAACTCCTGTTACAGGTGAGTAACCTGTATTTCTAGGGACATGGATATGTTGTTCATCCACACTGTCTAGCAGACTCTTAGCAGTTCTCCGGGAGGAGGGAGGCAAGGCGCACACCCCCTACTTAGGGAATAGAGACTGGAGAACCGAGGCCCCAAAACCAGCATCCCGGCGTGACTAAAGGTCGATGTGGTAGTGGGTAATAAAGGTATGTGCCGACTTCCAGGTAGCAGCCCTGCAGATATCCTGGATAGGGACATCCCTGGAAGCAGCTACCGATGCAGCGGTATGGCAGGTAGAATAGCTCTTATCCCTCTGGGAGGCTCCATGCCCGCCAACCTATAGCAGAGATCTATGCAGGAGGTGACCCACCTGCCTATCGTCCGCTTGGCTGCAGGTCTGCCAGGTGCAGCTTCAGGGTAGGTGACAAACAGCTGGCGAACCTCTCCCCGAACTTCAGCCGTCCGCTCCTTATAATAAGCGGGCGCTTTTCTAAGGTCCAAAGTATGGAGCCTATATTCGGCCTCCGAGGTGTGATTGGGGTAGAACACTGGCAGAGTCAACACCTGGTTAAGGTGAAACTCCGACAGCACCTTCGGAAGGAACTTCGGGTGGGGGCGCAGGGCAATCTTGTCCCTGTGGAAGACCAGATAAGAAGACTCAATGGAAAGTGCCTAGAGTTCTCCCATCCTTCTGGCTGACGTGATAGCCACCAAGAAGGCGGTCTTCCACGACAGGTGGGAAATATCGCACCTGTGCATCGGTTCGAATGGCTTGCCCATGAGCTTGGCCAATACCAGCAGTAGATCCCACAGAGGTGGAAGTTCTCGCACCAGAGGGGAAATGTGATCAAGGCCTTTGAAAAAGCGCCAGACCACCTTCTCCTGCGCCACCGACTGCTTCCCGGCCCGCACCCAGTAAGCAGAGATAGCTGCCAGGTGCATCTTAAGGGTCGTCGACTGAAGCCCTCGCTGAGAAAGGGACCACAGGTAGTCCAGAATGCTTGCCAAGGGACAAGCGGAAGGGTCCAAGCCCATCCCCTGACACCAAATGGAGAATCTCTTCCATTTGAAGGCAGAGCATTTCCTGGTCGACTCCTTACGGGACGCCTCAATGACGTTGAGGACCTCATCGGAAAGACCCAAGGCCTGGAAATCTAGCCGCTCAGAAACCAGGCCGTCAGGTACAGGGATTGAAGGTCCGGATGGAATACCTTCCCCTGGTTGACTGAGATCAGGTCCTGGCGGGCTGGAAGCTGCCTCGGGAGCCTGGAGCTGAGACTGAGGAGATCTGGATACCAGAACTGGCAGGGCCAATCTGGGGCTACCAGAATAACCTGCGCCTTGTCCCTCCTCGCCTTGAGAAGCACCTTGTGGATCAAGGGAAATGGGGGAAAGGCGTAGAAGAGGCCCGGGGTCCATGGCCTCGAGAAGGCATCCCCCTGCAGCGAGCCCTGCTGAGGGGGGCGGGCATGGAACAGTCTCAGCTTCGCATTCTCCCTGGAGGCAAGCAGGTCCACCTGAGGCATGCCCCAGTGGGAGAAGAGATCTTGTACTACCTCCAGCAGGAGAGACCACTCGTGAGACGCAGCCCCTATTCGGCTTAGGGTATCAGCCAGGGTGTTGGAGACTCCTGCCTCGTGAATGGCTAGGAGATCGGCCTCCAGGCTGCGCACGAGGGACCAAATGCGGAAAGCTTCCTTGCATAACAGCATGGAGCGCGTCCCGCCCTGGCAGTTCAGGTAGTACATGGTCGTGGTATTGTCCATCTGGGACCTGAACCACTTGACCCCATAGAAACGGAGCGAAGGCGGTGAGAGCTAGACGGACCACTCGGAGCTCCAGCAGGTTGATATGGCATCGAGACTCCCGAGGGGACCAGAGGCTGTGCGCTCTGTGCTCCCCCAGATGGGCACCCCAACCCATCAGAGATGCATCGGTCGATAGAGAGACCGTCAGCTTGGGGCGGACGAACGGGATGCCCTCCTGTAGATGTGCCGGAACGGTCCACCACTGTGGAGCGTTCCACATTTCCTGGGTCACTGTCACGGGCTGGTCCAACGGATCACAACGTTATGACCACTGGCTGGCCAGTCCCCATTGAAGGGGACGCATGTACCAACGGGCCCAACGGACCACGCTGGTGCAGGCCGCCATGAGGCCCAGAAGGCATAGGAAGTCCCGGGCAGGGCGCGATTGTCAAACCAGAAATGAATGGACAAAGGAGGAAAGAACCTCGGCCCTGTCCGCCGGGAGCTGAGCTCTGGCTCGAAGAGAGTCGAGCTCTGCCCAGATGAAGAGTATCACCTGCTTCGGCACGAGTTCCAACTTGGTCTAGTTGATGAGGAGGCCAATCTGAGAGCAAATCTGGAGGGCCAGATCTCTGGACCGCTCCACCTCCGCTCTGGAGGAGCCTGCAATCAGCCAGTCATCCAGGTAGGGGTACACCCGGACCCTTCGGCGCCACAGGAATGCTGTCACCACTGCCATGCATTTAGTGAAGACCCTGGGAGCTAGAGAGAGGCCGAAGGGCATGGCCCGGAACTTGTAAAGGGATCCCTCCGCTCTGAAGCGGAGAAATCTCTGATGAGACGAACGGATCGGGACGTGAAAGAACACGTCCTGGAGGTCCAGGGAACATAACCACACACCTCGTTCCAAGGATGGAATTACCTGAGCCAGAGTGACCATCCTGAAGGTTCGAGACCTTAGGAACCTGTTCAGGTCGTGCAAGTAGAGCATGGGGGTGCCAGCCCCCCATCCGTTTTGGTACCAGGAAATACCTGGACACAAACCCCAGGTCTGGAGAAGGATCTGCCACCTTCCTGATCACCTCTTTTTCGAGGAGCAGGGCAATATCGGCTCAGCGGGCCAACAGTGAGGCTACGGACCCCATGGCCCCCCGAAGGGCAACGGCTCGAAAGGGTGGGATCGGCTCGAACTCCAGAGGCAGGCCCTTTCCTACCACCTCCAACATCCAGCGGTCCGTGGTGATAGCGGACCAGGCGGAAAGGAAGTGGCGGAGCCGTCCCCCCACAGGGGGAACCCAGGGGGTAGTGACGAGGCTGGGGGTGGCACCCTTCAACCCGTCACTGGGCAGGCTTGGAAGATGGACCGGCCGAGGGACCTCCTGGTCTTTACCTCCTTGCTTCCCTATTGGAGGAAGCCGGGCTTGGGTTTGGGACGCCAAGCGCAAGCCTGCTAGCCCTGTTGCTGGTGCTGTTGGGCCGGTCATGCTGCAGGGGCCGAAGGACAAAAGGACTTATGCTGTTGTTGATGGCGGCCTTTGTCCCTCTGAGTGGAGGTGACAGAGTCCAGAGTGGCATTGGACTTTTCGATCTGCTAGAGGTGTCCCTCCACTCCAGGGCCGAAGAGGTCAGTCCCCAAGAAGGGAATGTCCGCCAACTTGTGCTGGGTATCCGCCGTGAAGGTGGATATCCTCAGCCACGCCCTGTGACGTATACCCACCGTGGCCGCTACTGACCTGGCACAGGAATCACCTATGTCCAGAGCAGTCTGAAGCTGCTGCTTCGCCACCATCCTACCCTGGTCCCGCACCTGACGGACCGTGGTCTGCAGGTCGGCCGGGAGATGAGGGACAACCTCATCCAGGCAGAAGTGTGCCATCAGCACAGCCGAGTTGGCCTGTCGGAGGCCGAGGGAGGACGCAGCGTACACTTTGCACCCAGCAAAGTCCAGCTTTTTGGACTCTTAGTCGGGGGGCTTATCCACGTCCCAAGCATTTCCGGAATGCCGGAAGACGCTGTCGGTGACTAACCCCACGGCAGAGGGGTGCTCCGAGAAACCGGGGAAAGAGCCGGTAGTGACCGCATACTTCCTGGCCATCCTGGCCGAAGGCGCAGGACAGGAAGCAGGCCGCTGCCAAAGCTCCAAGGCTGGGCCAACAATGGCCTCAGCCACCAGAAAGGCCTCCGTGGGGGAATCCCCTCGGTCCAGTATCTCCGTCAGGGGATATTTGGCCCATTTGGACACGGGCTCGAGCTGCATCCCAGTGGACTCCGAGATGAGTTGAAGCAGATCCAAGGATGACGATGGGCTATCGTCCAATGACTAGCCCCGGAGGACTCCAGGTCGACCTGCCTGGAGAACAGGGAGGAGTCGTCATCGGATTCCGAAGAGTCTGCAAAGAGCTGCCTTGGCCCTGAGCCACCTTCCACCTGCCGAGGACGGTCGGGAGTGAGGCTGACCAACAACCTGTGGGGCAGGCCGTGACCCAACCGAGAATCCTTGGTCGGTGACCCAGACTTCGGTTGTGGAGGCGGAGGTTCCACCACAATCGGTGGAGCAGCCGGTTTCGGCCGAACAACCAGCCCTGGAATGGGCATCTCGACTGGGGCGAGTGGTTGCTTCGGTTGTTCGGGCGACAGCCACTTGATGGCTGGGGGCTGAACTAGAGTCGGTTTAGTCCCAGACAACAGTAACTGCTGCCACATAAGCTCCTCGTAACGTCGACGTAATTTACGTCGAAGCCTCTCCTCATCAGAGGAAGAGGACGAGGAGGAACGGTGTCGCCGCCTACTTCGGTACCGAGACCGCCGACGTCGGCGGGAACGGCTTGACCGAGATGAAGTCCGAGACCGAGACCCTCGGGGAGACCGAGGGCGGATCTGGGAAGAGGCGGGGGACACTCGCTCTTCCCTCGGCTCGGGCACTTTATCCGGGGACTGCGGCCCTGAAGGCGCAGGCAGATCCTCAGTCTCCACCGGGGGAACCGGTGAAGGTGGGCTGTCGGCTTCACCAGTCGACAGCCCATCTGACGGGGTCGAGAAAAATCTCGACTGCGTCGACGGGAGTCTCGGCAGGCTGGCCTGACGGGGATACCGTGAAGCCAGCGGCCTGAGCCGCAACTTCGACCGAAGAAGTCGACGGTCGGCTGTCCGGGGAAGGAGACCTCTCCCGCTCCCACGAACGCAGACGGTGGGACTTACCCTTCGACTCCTTCTTCTTGGGCTGAGAAGAATGTCCCAAAGGCCCCTCTCCCTTCGTGGAAAGGGACTGACAAAGCTCCTTGAACGAAGTCGTATACGAGGAACTCGGAGAGAGTGGGATAAATGCTGCGGCCGAGGAGGAGGAAGATGCGGCCTGGGCCGCCTCCTCGTCGAGGGCGATCATATGCTCGAGCTGCTCAGCCAAGCTAGCCACCGCAGACACCGCCCAACGAGCCTCTTTGGATTTTACCGGCGGGTAACACTTCTCGGGGCGCCCGAGCTTCAATTGGGCAGCGCGATCTTCCAGGACGGTGGCCGAAAAAGAGCGGTACAACTCGCTGGCCTGCAGGTCGTGGTCTAGGCCTAGGCAGTAGATGCACATGGAGTGCAGATCCATCCTGGACATTTTCTGTCCGCGAGGGCACCTCCGAAAGCCGGGGAATCGATTTGTCCATCGCAGCCACGAGGGATGATGAAGACCGAAGTTTAGAAAACTTCAAAACTAGTTTCAGACGAACCGAAGAGTTAGGATCCAGTCTAAAACGCAGAGCGCTAAGGAAGGAACCTGAACTTCCAAGCGGTAAGGAAGATCTGGTGTCATGGGGCGGAGCCGAGAGTTTTACCACCTGGGTGGGTGGGAGTAGCCAGCTTGAAGACCTTCCAGCAAGATTTAAAGCGGCAAGGAACCTGCCAGACAGTGTGGATGAACAACATATCCATGTCCCTAGAACGCGTCTTGTAGATCCAGTGAACAGAACCACATGTTTCGCTCCAGGGGATGGTACTATCTGGTTCAGAGTTACCATCCGGAAGGTGCGAGACCTGAGATACTGATTCAGGTCATGGAGATCTAGGATGGAGCGCCAACTCTCCTGGCCACTTGGGCACCAGAAAGTACCTGGACATGAAGCCTGGGTCTGTAGGAGGATCCAGCACTGCAGCTACTGCCTCCTTGTGGAGGAGCTGAGCTATGTCATCTCAAAGAGCCGACTGAGTGCAGGACGAGATCCTTTCCTCCCGAGGGGCGCGGGCTCGGCTGGGAGGGTACTGCTCGAACTCTAGAGGCAGTCCCTGACCGACCACTTCAAGACCCCACCTGTCCGAAGTGATATCGGACCAGGCGGAATGAAAGTGGCGGAGCCGAACCCCCACAGGAGGACCCAGAGCTGGCGTGACGGGTGTAGGGGTGGTAACCCCCAACCTGTCACTGAGCAGGCTTAGAGGAGGAGGAGGAGGAACCTGGACCTGCGCCTCAGCCTTCTTTACAGGGCTGTTGAGGACCCTGCTTGGGAAGTGGGTGCCAAGCTTGAGCCTCCTGCTGCTGCTGCTGTTGCTGCTGACCTCCTTTATAGGAGGGCTGCCTGAGTGCAGGGGAAGAATGCAGAAATGACTTCTTTCATTTCTGCTGGTTCTTGCTGGAAGAACCTTTTGCAGAGGTGGCATTCAAGGTGGCACTGGACTGCTTGATACGCTGAAGGTGACCAGCGACTCCTAGACCGAACAAGTCAGTACCAAGGAAAGGAATGTCAGCTAACTTGTGCTGGGTATCTGCCGGGAAGGAGGATAGCCTCAGCCAGGCCCTGCGGTGAGTGGCCACTGCGGCTGCTAAAGAGCGGGAACAAGAATCATCGATGTCTAGGGCCATCTGGAGCTGCTATTTTGCAACAGCACGGCCCTGATCATGGACTTGATTGACCGTGGTCTGCATGTCCATTGGGAGATGAGGGAGGACTTTATTTAATGACCAGAGGAGGGCATGAGGAAAGTGTACCATAATGACAGCCGAACTGGCCAGACGAAGGCCTAAGGAAGAGGCCGCGTAGATCTTGTGGGCAGAGTGGTCCATATTTTTGGACTCCTTGTCTGGGGGTCGGTCTGTGTCGGCCAAGCTACCAGTATGTCTAAACAAAGAAGCGGTCACCAGGCTATCGGCCGCAGGATGTTCTGTGAATCCCAGCAGGGACCCCATGGGCACCGCATACTAGTGGGCCATGCAGGCAGATGGTGCTGGGCAGGAAGCTGGACGCTGCCAGAGCTCAAGGGCCGGGCCAGTGATGGCTTTGGCCACTGGAAAGGCCTCCGTCGGGGTATCCCCCTTTTTAGGATGTCCATAAGGGGGTACTCTGCCTTTTTCTGGATAGACTCCTGGGCATTCCAGTGGATTCGGAGATCAGGCAGAGAATGCCTTGAAAGGAGGAAGGACCCTCCTCTAAACCTGCCACAGAGGACTCATCATCCCCAGGATGGGAGTGTAGTCCTGTGACATCCGAGTCCGAGGAGTCGTGGTACAACGGTCTCCCGCCTACGTCCCCTTTGATCCACCGGGGGCGGTTAGGGATAACCATGATGGACAGACGTCAGGGAAGCCCGGTGTCTGTATAGTCCTCTTTCAAGGTAGCCCCTCCCTGAGGCTGCTTAGGTGGTGGTTCCACCAGAATCAGTGGAGAGACCAAGAAGGGCCTAGCTGGGATACAGGCCAGCCCCGTTGGCGGGGGAACCTAAGGCTTCAGTTCCGAAGGGGTTGGCATCGGCCCAGGAGGTGGTAGCCAAGTGATGGCTGGGGTGGACGGCGGAGCCAGCTTCTGCCCAGTCAGAATCAGCTGTTGCCACATAAGATCCTCATAGCGTCGACAGAGTTTCTGTTGAAGCCTCTCCTCATCTGAGGAGGAAGAGGATCTTTGGCGATGCCTCTTTCTAGAGTGCTTGTGACTCTTTTTCGGTCGTTCGACCGAAGGGGTTCTGCACCTCAATCGAGATCGGGCTGTCCGACTCTGTCGATCGGGAGACACCGCGGTTGGTGAAAACCGAGGGTCTGGAACCATGTCCTCGATGGTGACACCAGCAGGCTGGGTCCCTTCATCAGGAAAGACAAGGACCGGAGTCCTTTCTAAAGGATCATCGACTGGAGTCGGCGAAATAGGGTTGATCAGGTCGAGAGATATCTCAACCGCATCGCCCACTTCCTCGATCTCTTGGCCAGACGGAAGATCTGTGCCTCCGGCGGCCAAGGATGCAATCTCGACCTTGGTCGAGACCGCGTGTTCCTGGAACGCGTACCTTTCTCGGTCCCAAGAACGTCTCTGTTTGGACGAAGACTTAGGGTCCTTCTCCTTCTTCCAAGGGCGGGAGGAGTGTGAGCCCGAAGGCGCCTCTCCCCTGGTGGGGAGAGACTGGCACAGCTCCTTGAAGGAGCCTAAAAAGGTGGAACTGAGGTTTAGAGGAACAAAAAAGCTCCGAGTGGCGGAAGCTTGAGCCGCTTCCTCCTCAAACGTCTTCATTAGTTTGAACTGTTCGACGGATCCCGCAGCTACGGAAACCGCCCACCTCGCCTCCTTCGATTTCATTGGCGGGTTCCTTTTTTCCGATCTCCCCAATTTTAGGCACGCCAAGCAGTCATCCAGGATGTTGGGATGGAAGGCCAGGCAGAATGTGCAGGTGGAGGAGTTATGTCCAACACAAAGGTAATAGACGCACGCTAGGTGCGGATCGGTGCGCGACATCTTCTGGCCGCAGGAACACCGCCGAAATCCGGGAGCAGATTTTTTCTCCATGTCCGATGCGCTACTATCGGAATCGACAACTCGAACGAGTTTTAAGGTAAGTTGCAGTGAAAACCAACATTTGAAATCCAGGGCCTACGAATTTGCTGTGAACCACGAGGGAACCTGTATCTTCCAGCAGAAAGGAAGATCTGGCATCATGGGGCGAAGCCAAGGTTTATACCACCCGGATGGGTGGGAGGAGCCAGCTTGAAGACTTCCAGCAAGATTTAAAGGGGAAAGGGACATGCCAAACAGTGTGGATGAACAACATATCCACGCTCCTAGAACAGTTACATAAGAACTTACCATAACAGTAGATCTTCGAGGATATCTCTTGTCAGGTCACACCTTTGGAATTACTGCCATAGGCACCGGGCTCACTTAGAAGCTTTTTCTGTAGCAGTCTACTACGAGCTGCCCACTCAGACGTTATACGCTGACATTGCCCTGCTATACAAACGTGGGCAGCCTCTCTCCCTCCTCAGTTCTTTCCCCGCTGGGGACCAAGCAAGCTAGGCCTCCTGGTAGGGAACTGAGGAGAGAGAAAAGGTGCTAACTGCAAATGAGGCTGGAGCAACCGGACAGCCAGTCCAGAGACAGAGGACAGAGATACGGGGGTGGGGACGGCATGACCTGATGAAAAATTCCCCTCGAAGATCTACTGTTACAGTAAGTTGTTACATAACTGTTCTATCTTCTTTGGGACTATCTCTTTCATCAGGTCACACCCTTGGGACAAATCTCAAGCAGTGCCGGCAAGCAACACAGTCCGGGTGACAGGAGGCCAAAAGCCTAAGAAAAAAGGCCCTGAAGCACAACAAGGCCAAAGTCTGCCCTCCTTCTAGAGGCAATGTCGAGACTCTAGTGCCTTATGAAAGCATGGACAGCATTCCACGTGGCAGCAGTGCAGATCTCAGCTATGGACACATTCCTGAAACAGGCAACTGAAATGGCCATGCCTCTGGGTAGAATGGCTATGAATCACACCAGCAAGTTTCTTACTGTACTTCCTATAACAAAAAGTAATACAGTTGGCCAATATTTGGACAAATACTGTTTAGAAACCAAAGCACCCTCTTTTCCAGAGGCAAAAGAAACAAACTGAGAGGACTTTCTGCAGTCCTTGGTACAATGTGTATAGTACTTGAGGGTTCTATGCACATCTAAAGTATGGAACAATGCTTCCCCTGGATTGGCATGCTCCGGGAAATAAACAGGCAGGTGGACTGATCGATTTAAAGTAAACTCAGACACCACCTCAGGGAGAAACTTGGGGTAAGTGCGCAGACACCCTGCCTTTGTGAAAAATCATGTAAGGCTGCTCACACATGAGAGCCTGTAGCTCTGGAATTCTTTGAGCTGAACTAATAGCAACTAAAAATAACGCTTTCCATGACAGAAAGCACAGTTCACAAGATGCAGCTGGCTCAAAAGGAGGTAGTGTCAGTTTTTCTAGTACTAAATTCAGGTCCCAAGCTGGGACTGGGCTTCGAATAGTAGGCTTTGAGTGGAGGATGTCTCGCAAAAAAGTATGGGCTACAGTGTGACTATCAATGCGCACAGTGAAACCAAAGATAAACAGGTTACCTTAATGGAAGATTATTGAAGGCCCACATCAAACAGGGACAGTAAGTACTCCAGAACCTGGTTCGCCAGACAGGAGAAAGGGTCCAGGTGATGGGAAGTGACCCAGATGGCAAATATCTCTTCTATTTCATCGAGTAAGTCGCCCTGGTGGATGGTTTCCTAGCAGCTACCAGGACATCAGCCACCTTCTGTGAGACCCTGAACTGGGCAGTGGTTATGTCTTCAGGAGCCATGCATGCAACTGGAGGGACTGGAGGTCTGGATGGACCAGGATTCCCTGCACCTGGGTCAACAGGTCCCAGCACTGGGGAAAGGGAACACAAGGTGCCACAGCCAACTACTGCAGTAATGGCAACCATATAAGACCTGGCCAAAATGGCGCTACCAGAATTAGATTGGCCCCTTCCATCCAGAGCTTGATGACCACCCTGTGGATCAGAGGAAAAGTAGGGGAAAGCATAGAGAAACCTCTATTTCCAGGAGAGGTACAACGCATCTCTCCAGAAAACTCCAGGCCCTGGATCTAGCGAGCACAAACTCAACAGTTTTGTGTTGAGCAAGGATGCAAAAAGGCCCCACTCTGAATTACCCCTTCAGCCAAACAGGTATTCCATGACAGAGGACAGCAGTGTCCAACTCATGTTCTGGACTGCAATTGGCTGAGGCTATCCACCAAGGCATTTTGGTTGCCTGGAACAAGGACAGCCGACAGTTCTAGATCATCATCTGGAGCCCAGTACCAGACTCTCACTGTCTCCCAACACAGGGGGTACGAACGAGTCCCCCCTTACTTGCTGATGTAATAGATCACACTGAGGTTGTCCGACTGCACCAGCAGGGGACCCAGAGAGAGAGAGATGGATCTGGAAGGCCTGAAGGGCATACAGGACTGCCTGCATCTCTACAATGTTTTTATGGAGGTGGGCCTCCATCATGGACCAGGTCCCCTGGGTCTGAAAAAGGACCCAGGTGCGCTCCCCAACTGAGGCCTGAGGCATCTGTGGTGAGGATCTGCTGGGGAGATGGAATAAGGAAGGGGAACCCCTTTAAAGATGTTGCTCAGTTCCTTCCACCATTGAAGCACCTTGTGCACTGGAGAAGAGACCAGGACTTGCTGATCCAAATCATCAGTGCATTGGTCCCACTGGACCCTCAATGTCTACTGGGGAACCCGCATGTGCAGTCTGGCCAAAGGTATGGTCACAATGGCAGCTGCCATCAGGCCCAACAGTCTCAGAGATTCCCTGGCCATAACATACCAGTTCTGGGCCAGGAATTAGGCCCGAGCCATTAAACTTTCCACCCTATCCTGAGGGAGGAAGGGCCTTCTCTGAGCAGGATCCAAAACTTCCCCTGTGTATTACAGTCATCGGGATGGGACCAGCACAGACTTGGGCAAGTTGACAGTTATCACTAGGGACTGAAACAATTTAAGGGTACACTGCAGGGCCAGCAGTAGCATGTTCCAGGACTAAGCTTTCAGCAGCCAGTCCTCCAGGTACAAAAAGACATATAAGCCATTGCATCTGAAGGCTGCAGCTACTGCTGCTACGCATTTGGTAAAGACCAGATAAGCCAAAGAGGACAAGCCAAAGGGCAAAACCCTGAACTGGTAGTGTTCCCCCTGGAACAGGAACCTGTGGAACCACTAGTGCCGGGGCAGACCTTGATATGCAGATAGGCATCCTGCATATCCTATCCAGGGAGCATAACCAATCTCCCTGTTTCAACACAGAAAGAAGGCCCAGGAGGGTGACCATCCGGAACTTTTGTACTGGATGGAACAATTTAGCTCTTTGAGGTATAGAATAGGTCTCAAATCCCCCGTGCACTTGAGAACCAGGAGAACCGGGAGTAGAACCCTTTGTTCCTCTGCTGTCTGGGTACTGGTTCTATGGCCCATTTTATCAGCAAGGAAGTGACCTACACCGGAAGCACTGAAAAGTTATATGGCGGAGGGGTGAAAGGAACAGGAGGAATGCCCGGAGGCTGTTCCAGAAGTTCTAGAGTGTGACGCTGTTTAACTGCAGGATCCAAGCATCTGCAGTAATGGCCCTCCACTGATTCAAATGAAGGGAAAAATGACCCCATTTACCACCTCCTAGCTTGGAACAGGAGAGAGAGAGAGAGAGAGAGGGGCCAGCCAGGAGTCAGGCTGAAGCAGAGCCCACGGCAGGGGCTGCATCTCCACCCCTGGAGCATTTGGCTGGGACACCAATTGTGGAGGAGGGGGTAGGCAAGGAAGAACTGGCCCTGCGTTTGCCCTGTGGTCCGATTCCTGATTCAGACTTGTGAGACCCCTTATGAAGGGGGGAGGTCTTGGTTGACTCCCATGCTGAGTGTGATACAGCAAATGGACAGACCAAATGGCACAATCTGAGGCCTGCAGGTCATTCATAATATCCTGAACAACAGGACCAAAGAGCTTGGAGCCCACAAAAGGGACATGGACATTCAGAAATTTCTGCTGGAAATCAGCACCAAAGCCCGAGACTCTCAGCTAGGAATGCAGTCTAAGGCAAATGCCAGTGGCAGTCACCCTGGCAGTAGTATCTACCATGTCATAAATGACTGAGGAGGTGTGTGCTGACATCCTCTGTAGCCTGGAGAGACTTGAGTTGCTCCTGCCTCTGGGGACCCTCTGGAAGGGCTTGTGCCACAGCTTTGCCCTTTTTCCAGAGAGAGCATTCTGGTACTTGACCAATATGGGAATAGGTAGCTGGCAATTCTAAGTCCTAAAAGTAGCCGAAGCAAAGGTTCTCTTATCCTTGGACCCGTCATGGGCCTCCGTTATAATCATTGAGTTAGTCTGGTTTGGCAGCATAGATGAGGTGCCCCAGAGGGGCCTGAAAAAGCTGGTCAGCCCTCCTAGGCATGGCTGGAATCATGTTATGCCTGTGTCAGGCAGCAGTGGCAGCATCCTGTAAGGCTGGCGAAAGTGGTGGGTTGTCTTAAGACGGAGATTTAGCAATCTCCAGGAAGTTCACTAGGTTCCTTCTGGTGACGTCCTCCTCCTCCTCAGCCTGGAACCCCATTGTTGCCTGGAGCAGTTTCACGATATTGAAAAAAGGAGAGGTCCTTGGGGAGGGGGGGAATCTCGGGGTATGTTTCACAGAGTCTCTGCTCCTTAAAGAGACAGTGGACCTATCTTAGGAAAGGGCCTCCACGTCAGAGTCTTCTTCCTCCTCATCATCACGAAGGATGAGGTCAGGATGGTGGTACTCCTCAATTTCTGCCTGTTCTGGAACAGGGATTGGCAGCAAAGACTCCAGTGACGCCTGGGAGAGTGTAGAGCGGGAGGGCCAAACAGATGTTGACCCCAAGGCAGCAGCCAACAGCAGTGGTGACAAAGGCTCTGACCGTGGAACAAACTGCTGAATAAGGGCCATGGTAATGGAAGTAAGTACCACGTTTTGGTTGACGGGAGGCACTGGAAGCACCATCAACACTGGCTGCAATGGGGGGGGGGCATGGAGCCCAGTGTCATTAACTTAGGGCCTGAAATGACAGAGCCTGAGGAGCCAAGCACCAGAGGACCTTGCTGTGCAAGAGGTCGCTGCAGCAGGGTGGGCGCCGGCGACCCAGGGCTCGATGGACCTTCACCAGTCAACACAGGGCTGGAAGAACTCACTTCCAGGAATACCTAGAGGAAGACAAAGCCTGGGCAGCAGGAGAGGAGGTAGTCAAACCTGCCGACGGCGTTAACCCAGATAAGTACGTGGAAGCCAGTGGGAACCGAATAGTGCTTGGAGCATTCCTTGTCCTGGTGAGAGTACTTCCCCAAAGAGTTATCCAAGGCCTTGGTAGCCTGACAGCCCGACAAAGAATCCAGTAAATTGGAGGGGGGAGCTCCAGACAATCCCTGCTCTGACCTGGCTGCTTGCTGCTCCATCAATAACATCAGGGCTTTCTTTTGGCGTCACCGGGTAGTAAGGTTGAATTTCAGGCAGACCTTGCAGGCAAGAGCATTGTGGCTAGGCCCAAGGCAGCAGACACAAAAATCGTGGTTGTCTGACACATAGCTTACCACAGCAGCAGCAACAGAAGAGGGCAGAAGAAAAGTACAGTTGTACAGTTATGTAAGAACTTACTATAACAGTAGATCTTCGAGAGAAGCTCTTGTAGCAGGTAACACAAGTAGGACTGACGCCACCTGGCAGTGGTTCTCTGCAAATTCTTTCTTCTAGCATTATCGACGTGGGAACACCCCCGCCATCGGCTCCATCCCAGACGTCACCCTATATCAAGGGGGAGTTCCCCACAAGCTCCAGTTCTTGCACGCCCCCCCAACAGACAAAAGGATAACAAGAGGCGGCAAATTTAAGAATCGGCCACAAATTTTCCTCCATAAGAGGAAATGTCTGACTTGGAAAGGCCTAGTGTCTGGTGCCTGGGGGAAGGAGGGCGGGAAAACATACCTGCTGCAAGAGCTTCTCTCGAGATCTACTGTTACAGTAAGTTCTTATGCAACTGTACTATATTACTTTGACAGGAAGCTCTTGCAGCAGGTAGCACAAGTAGGACAGATTCCCAAGCAGTATAAGCTCAAGACAACCCTTGGGAGGGGAGAAAAGGAAGTCAGGAGAAAACAGGAGCAGGAGGGATCCCTCAAGATACCAAGCCCTTCAGATCTGCAAGGCCAAACCCTGCTCTACGTCTGGAAATGATGCCCAGGTTATAATGCCTGACGAATGTGTGAATAGAGTACCATGTAGCAGCGGCATAAATGTTAGCCACTGAGACCCTTGTTAGCGCTGCAAAGGAAGTGGTGACTGTCCTGGTAGAATAAGCCTTGATCGGCCCAGGAGCAGACCTATTGTGGTTCTGGTAACAAAAGGTGATGCAGCTAACAAACCAGTGCGAAAGCGTCTGCTTGGTAACCGGGCAAACTAAGGACCTTTACGCAAGTGAAACGAAAAGCTGTTCAGATTTTCTGTCCCCCTTGGTCCTAGCCAGGTAACAACGAAGTGCCCTGTGTACATCCAAGGAATGAAGCATAGCTTCCCCTTTGTTCGAATACTCCGGAAAATTGAACATATTGATTGAGGATGAGCTCCGAAACTACTTTCAGCAAAAACTTCGGGTTAGTGAGAAGGTCAACCTTATCTCTATGAAAAATGAGATAGGGTTCTTTACACATAAGAGCCTGAAGCTCTGAAATGCGCCTCGCCGAAGTAATGGCTACCAAAAGCAGAGTTTTCCAGGATAGGAAATGAAGCTCAACCTCCATGGCCAGTTCAAAAGGGGGAAGCGGTAGTTTCTCCAGGACAAAGAGCAGATACCAAGGAGGGACAGGATCGGGGGTCTAATATGAAGAATACCATGAAGAAAAGCCTTAAATAACTCCATCTAAGCCACCGTCTTACCCAGGACTGGCATGTGATAAGCAGAGACGGCATCCAGGTGTACCTTAATGGAAGAATAACTGAGACCTGACTCTGAAAAGGAAAGCAGGTATTCTATAACAGAATTGACTGGACAGACCAAGGGATCCACCTTCTTGGCTGCGGCCCAGATACAGAAACGTTTCCACTTCATAGCATAAGTGGCCCTGGTGGCGGGCTTACGCGCCTCAGCCAAAACCTGCGCTACCTTATCGGACACTCCGAATTTAGTTTTGGCTAGGTCTTGAGGAGCCATGCATGCAGGTGAAGGGAGCGCAGATTCAGATGGACCAAGGACCCATTGTCCTGACACAGAAGTTGAGATGAAATTGGAAGAGGCTTCAGAGGCTCCGCCACTAAACACTGAAGCAATGGAACCAAATCTGACAGGGCCACAGTGGGCTATCAGGATGACAGTGGCCCGTTCTGACTGCGCCTTGAGAAGTACCTTCTGCAGAAGCAGAAAGGGAGGAAATGCATATAGGAATCTCCCCTTCCAGGAGAGGGACAATGCATCTTGCAAGAAAGCTCCAGGCTGTGGACCTAGCAAGCAGAAACTGGTCAGTTCTGCGTAGGATTGTTACACGAAGAGATCTAGCTCTGGTGTCCCCCACCAGCAGAAGATTTGATCTGCGACTTTCCGAAGCAGCTCCCATTCGTGAGCCTGTGATCTGGTTCTGCTGAGCGTGTCAGGTAACGCATTCCGTTCTCCCGGAATGTGAATGGCCATCAAGAAGAGTGGATGCTCCAAAGCCCAGTCCCACACCCTCATAGCTTCCCGGCGGAGGGGGTACGAGTGTGTGCCACCCTGTTTGTTGATGCAGAACATCACGGAAGTGTTGTCCGTCTGAATCTACAGGTGACCTGGCACTAGGACCAAGGCTAAGGCCTGAAGAGCATACAGGACAGCCCTCAGTTCCAGAACATTGATATGCAGATCCTCCCCTATTGGGGACCAAGAATCTTGGGTACAATGTGTCCCCAGATGGGCACCCCACCCAGAGGATGATGCGTCCATGGTCAGAATCTGGGTCGGGGCCCCTGACTTGAAAGGGGAGGCCCACCAGCAGGTTTTGTGAAGACATCCACCAGCAAAACTCCCAGCAGATCGGCTCCGTGATCCGAAACAAGGCGTCCAATTCGTCCTGTGTCTGATCCCACTGGACTCTTAATGACCACTGGATGGTCCGCATGCGCAGCCATGCAAGACGAACTGAAATGATGGTGGTTGCCATGTACCCTGGCAGCTTGAGAAGGACTCGTGCAGGGACCATTGAGGCTGTAGAGACTTAGTACGCCAAGACCTGGATGCGACCCACACTGTCAGAAGGGAGAAACACCTTCCCAAGAGTGGTATCCAGAAGAGCTCCAATGAACTGAAGCCTCTGGGATGGGAGAAGTTTACACTTGTCCCTGTTTACGGTGATTCTCAGGCACTGAGACAGCGAAAGGGAGTCCCTGATGGTTTCCAATAGGCAGGACCTGGAGGGAGACTGGAGGAGCCAGTCATCCAGATAAGGGAACCCGAAGTGGCCCATTCTCCGAAGTGCCATGGTGACCACTGCCAGGCACTTGATGAATACCCTGGAGGCTGAAGAGAGACCGAAGGGGAGGACTCTGAATTGGTAGCCCTTGCCTTCGAATCTGAACTTCAGAAACAGTCGATGACCCCTGGCAACAGGGGACATGCAGATGAGCGTCCTGCATATCTAAAGATGCCAGCCAGTCTCCTGCCGAAATTAAAGGCAGGAGAGTGGGGAGGGAGACCATACGGAATCTTTGATAAGAGACCCATTGGTTCAGTTTGCTGAGGTCCAGAATGGATCTGAGGTTTCCTGAATTCTTCAGGACCAGGAAGAAGTGGGAGAAGAATCCTGTCTCTCTTTTGGCCGGGGGCACTGGCTCGATGGCGTTTTTTTGTCCAGCAGAGACTCGATCTCCCTCTGGATCAGAACCCGGTGTTCCCTCGGATAGCAGGATGGGGATAGAGGTCTGTCTGGAGGGATGACGTTGAACTCTATGGAGTGCCCGAACCCCACGAGTTCAAGGACATACTGGTCGGAGGTCACTTGACTCTAGGCATCTGCATAGAGACAGAAAAATCAGCCTCTGACAGACTCCCCCCAACAAGGCACACAGTAGAGGAGGGTCGCCAGAGTAGTCAGGCAGTTGGGGGGGGGCGGCAACTGTTGATTTAGCCTAATGAGAGAAGGCAGCCGAGGAATCCCTGGCCTGCCCCTATGACTAAAGCCACCTCACTGCGGAAGGGACTGGTAGTGAGGCTGCTGAGGCTGATGTCCCCCACGGACATGAAAATGGGGCTTGCGAGGTCGCCCGTTTTGGGCGGTAAATGGACTGCACAGTTCGGATGGCCTTACCAGAGTTCTGTAGTTTTGTGATAATCCTCTCCATGTCTACCCCAAAGAGCACAGAGCCCTTAAAGGGAGCATCCAGAATGTTCGCTTGCACATCTGGATTGAACCCAGAGACCAAAAGCCAAGCATGGCATCAGAGGCAAATGCCAGTAGCGGCCGCCCTTGAAGAAATGTCCGCAGAGTTGTAGGCCGACCTCAGAACATGAGTACCCACATCTGAGCCAGTCTGAAGCAATTTGGCAAGCTCGGCCCAATAACGTAGTCTGCATGCTTTGCACAATGTCCATTCCCTGTTCTCAGAGGGCGTTCTGGAATTGCACCATATGTGTCAGGAAGTTAAGACTCCTGGTACTGCAGCTGGCAGCAAAGTACACCTCGAGTCCCATGGAATCCAGCTACTTAGACTTCCTGTCAGGTGGCTGGGTGCTCAGGTGCTTGGACCCCTGCGAACAGTTGTGAGCCTCCGAAATCACCACTGAGTCAGCTGTGGGTGGTTCGGCCAAGAAGGGGTGGTCCTTAGGGGCCCGGTAGAGCCGGTAAGCCTTCTTGGGCACGGCAGAGGAGGAGGAGTGAGGACGCTTTCAGGTAGTGTAGGTGACGTCCTCAAAGGTGTCTACCATGGGAGAGATGACCACCAGCTTAGGGTCTTTCTGGCAGAGGTATTTAGCCAACCGCAATTGCTCGGGGTCCAGGGCCTCAGTGTCCCAGCCCATGTTTGCCTGGATGTGACTCATCACCTCCATAAAGCTGAGGTCATCAGGAGGGGATCTGGGATGCCCCTCTGGGTCCCCTAGATCAAGTTCGACATGCGAGTTGGGCAGAGAAGTGTCGGAGTCAACACAGGATGGGATCTGTCTCTCCTCTTGCGCCTCCTGTCTGGACAGGGAGAGCGGGAGGAACTTCTGGACCTGGTCCTCCTGCGTCTCTTATCCTTGTGCTGCCTAGCTGCTGAGGGCTCCTCCCCTGCCTCGTAATCTGAAGGCTCAGAGACCGGTGCCTGGTCTGGATCAGGGCCCTTTGGAGTATGCAGAACCGAGGTGAGCTGAGGCTTGGGAGGAGGCGCACCCACTGGCAGATCACGTTTTACAGTGTCAAGGGGTGGTGGTGTCAGGTCCGAACCACCGGTGCCGGTCTCTGAGGCGACGACAGAGGGGTGTCAGTTGCCCCATCGTCAGGGTCTGTCAGGTGGACTGGCATCTGCTGCGGAGAGAGGGTCCCAGAACTGATGTTAGGTGGAGCCGGAGTAACCAGCATCGGGACCACTTTAACCGGAGGTGGAACAGCCTTCGCGGGAGATGGGGTGGAGGCCAAAGGAGCAGTGGCCGGGCATCGGTCCGGTGTCCGTTTGTCCCCTGAATGCGATGGATGTCCCCCCCCCATGGCATGTGCCTTGGGACTGTTGGAGGTTTTTGATGCTTGGAGGACTTCTCGACCGAACGTCAGCCAGTCGCCGGAGGCGGACGACAGTCAGAGTCCTTAGACTTGAGCAGCAGAGAAAACGCCCTGCCACCTGAAGACCTGCAGGCCTTGCCTGACTCCCGGAGATCAGCCATGGAGGCAGAGGCCGAACGGGAGGAGGACTTACCTGTGCTCGTCGAGGAAGCCTTCTCAGTGGGCGGCGCACCTTCAGAGGTTGGAGAGTGGTCCCAGAGGACTTAGTCGCCATAGACCTGGCAGTAGACTGCTTAAGGGCTGTGAGGCGGGAATCATGCCCCGACAACCCAGACTTCGAGCCCAAGGACCTGGGTCTAGATTAAGACCTCTCTCGCTCCTGGTGCTCCCGATGTTTGTGAGGCTTCTTGTGGACAGGCAGGTGATTGCTCCAATTCCCCCAAGGACAAGTCGTGTTCCATGGTGGCCAATCCGGACTCAGCTAAAAAGGCGGAAAGGGACTTTTGTCACCTGATGCATGTCCAAGAGTTGAAGGCCTAACAGTGGGGACAGGTGCCGATGTCGTGGTCGGGTCCCAGGCAGAAAAAACAAGCGGAATGGCCATCCTTCGAAGGGATCTGCCTCCCACAGGGGCACTTGTTAATGTAGAGGATGATGAGCTAGGCGGAGAAAATCCGTACAAAAGCGATGGAGAAAGGCAAGAGAGCGATCGGTACTGATGCGCGGTAACCGAAGGCGAACTAACCCACACCGTGCGGCGGGAAAGAATTGGAACATGTGGGGAACTCCCCCTTGATATAGGGTGACGACCATGACGTCGGGGTGGAGCCAATGTCACCGGGGGCATTCCCACATCGGTACTGCTAGAAGAAAGGATTTGCCGAGAACCGCCGCCAGATGGCGTCAGTCCTACGTGTGTTACCTGCTGCAAGAGCTTCCTCTCAAAGTAAAATTTGTAGTTCTCGACAGACAAATGTAAAGGGAATCACTTTAAGATAGTGATTTCAAAGACAAATAAAATAAATAAATAAAAAAGGTAAGTAAACTTTTGGCGGTTGACTGAACGATGAAGCTTCCACAGAGTCCGTACGCATTAAGTCAACGCAGGAATGAACTGAGGAGGGAGCAGGGCCCCTCACATTTACATAGCAGGGCGACATCAGCATAGGACCTTGGAGTGGGAAGCCCCTTGTAGACCGCTACAGAAAAAGCTTCCATGTTATCCTGGTGCCCATGGTGGTAGTTCCAAAGGTGTGACCTCATGAAAGTTATATCCCCGATGAAGATCCCCATATTCAGTGGTATTGTGCTGCGCAAAAGGGTTTAGCGTGGTTCTTTTGTACAATGGAAATACCATGGAACAAAACTTCAGCTTAACTCTGGGCAACCCTAGCAGCTGCTGGAGGTAATGCAGCCACTAGGGAAGCACAATCACCCCCTGTGGTGCCTGGCACCCCCCCCCCCCACAGCTGATCAACTGGCGTCTTTAAAATAAAAGGATCCGTAGCTAGTGGTACCCTTGGCCAATCGCTCACCCATTTAAAATAAAAGGATCCCTGGTGCTAGTGGTACCTCCCCAGCGCCAGCCCGTTTTTAAAATAAAAGGATACCTAGGCTATCTGGTGCTAGTGGTACCCCACCCAATCGCCGGACTGTGCCCCCCACCACCACCACCACCAGCATGTTCTTTAAAATAAAAGAATCCCAGGATAAAGTTCAAGTTTAAAAAAAAAAAAAGGGTGATCCCTAGTGTTAGTGGTACCCCGACCTGTTCTTTAAAAGAAAAGGATCCCTGGCGCTAGTGGTACCCCCCAGCTGATCCCCAGCCTTTTCTTTAAAATAAAAGGAACCCTGGTGCTAGTGGTAACCCCTCTCCCTCAGAATGCCAGCCCCAGTGGAACGAATATCCCTAGTGCTAGTGGTAACCCCCCTCCCTCAGACTGCCAGCCTTGGTAGAATGTTGAATATCCTTGTTGCTAGTGCCCCCCCCCCCCGACTTCCAGCCCCAGCAGAATGTTGAATATCCCTGGTGCTAGTGGTAACCCCCCCAACCCTGATTGCCAGCCTTGGCAGAATGTTGAATATCCTTGTTGCTAGTGGACTATCCCCCCCACTTTCAGCCCCAGTGAAAGTGTTGAATATCCATGGTGCCAGTGGTAACAACCCCCGATTACCAGCCCGGTGGAATGTAAAACATCCCTGATGCCAGTGGTAACCACTCCTCCCACGGTTGCCCATTTGGAAGTAAAACAAAAACTCCTAGCATCCAGTGATAGCCTCCACCCCCATAAAACGGGCACCCCCCACTCACCTTTGCAATATCCACGACACCTTGAGGCATATGGTGACTGGCACAGCCCTCTTCACACCTTCACAGCTGGCGTTGTATGTACAGGAGGAGCACGCCTCTTGTTTACAGGACAGGCAAGTCACCCTGTCCTATAAATTAGAGTTGCGGTCCCTCTCTGTTCATAATGGGCGTACAGTCAAGAGGTGTGGAGGGGGGGTGCTGTGCCATGCTACTACAGCACAGTGGATATTACAAGGTGAGGGGGTTATACCCAGTGCCGCTGGGGAGGACCCACTGGATGCCAGGGATTTTGTTTTACTTCCAGACAGGCATCGGAGGGAGGGGGTTACCACTAGCATCGAGGGTATTCAACATTGCACTGGGGTGGCAATCAGAGGGAAGGAAGGGTTACCACTAGCACCACCAGGATATTCAACATTTCACCAAGGCTGGTAATCGGGGGTGGGGTTACCACTAGCACAGGGATATCTAACATTCCGCCAGGGCTGTAAACTGGAGGGAGGGGGGTTACCACTAGTACCAGGGATCCTTTGATTTTAAAGAATGGGCCGGCAATCGGCCAGGGGGGTGCCACTAGCACCAGCGATATGTATACATAGCTGACAGGGCAAGGGGGGTGCCACATGGCTCACCCATGTCAGAGTGAAAAACATGTTGCTGATGTTGATTATGGCACAGGCAACATGCCGCCAGGCATCATGTTTCCTGGGAGTTACAGTGCCAAAGCGCCCTCCCAGGAAACTTTTCACAACTATAACCTCCTTCAGGGTGGGCATGCCCTGAAGGGGGAAGTAACAGTGTGGGTGCACAAGGCAGCATTAGTGAGGGGCGATCTAAAAATCAAGATCTCCTCTTTCACCGTGACCCTTGTTGTGGTGCCTGAATTGCGGCGACAGTTTTAAGCTGCTGTTCTAACAGTATACCATGCCACACTAACCTGCCTCGCTACCCTTGCAAATGGCCCCTTGGCACCTCGAATGCCCAATGGGCTCATTTAAATAATGGAAATAGTGCTCTGGCACGATCCACTCTGGCAACGTACTTCGGGAGCCCTGTTGGGTCAGAGTTAAGTGGCTTAGCGCTGGACCAATAAGGCCCTATATTCAGTCGAACAGTGCCCATGCGCTATTCCACTGAATACAGCACCTTCGGGCACCCAGGCATTCCTTACATACATATCTATTCCCTTACACATCCTTGAGTGCAACCCACCACCAAAGCCTATAACAATCATGCAGAATTGTATAGTATCCATTATCGGATACGAAATAGCAAAAGTTTATGCACCAACTGTTGACGCAGACAAAGAAGGCTTCTCTACCCCTTCCCTTCCAAAATATTAAAGTTATTCCAATTTTCACTATAAGTAAAAAGTTATTTTTTTCTTTATTTTAAGTTGCCCCTGTGACAGCATTAGTTATATAAGGTCATCAGTTGTTAGTTAATCACCTCCTTCCCCCCCAGCACCAACACTGCTTCTTGTTGATTAAACCAAACCCATCATTATTGTATTATGCTCAGGATACTAGGTTTCCTTTAACCTGAAGATAACAAAAACAGGTATACATAAGTCAGAAATAGCTTGTTCAGGTTTATGATATACTAAGATTTGTCCATAAAGATAAACTTTCTGTTATGTAGGGTGAAGAAAGGCAGTGCCAACATGTGTTCCAAAGCACTGTTCTTATATCTGAGAACTTCTTTCAGTCTTGCATAATCTCATATGGCAGGTCATGAAAAACTGTAATACTTGCACCATCTAATTCTATCCTCTTCTTATATACTGCCTGAATGACAGAGTCCTGTGTCTGTAGTTCTCATAAACTTTATTACAAGTGCTCTAGGTGGAAGACCATCATCTTGTCTTTTTCACAGTGATCGATGGGCTCTATCCAGCTCAATATTTTTCATATCTCGTAGAGAGTCCAAAAACACAGAAAACTTTTTTGCACTGTTTGGGTGACAAGACATTTTCTAATCCCACTGCTCTGGCACCCCAACTACCTGGATATTTTTCCTCCTAGCTCCGGATTCATAGCCAACCATTTTATTTCTTAATTCTATTATATCAGCTTCCTGTTTATGTAATCTCCATGTTATCATATTGTCTTCCAGCTGTGAAATCCTTTTTCCACTTCAGTTCTTAGAATTACATCCTCTACTTCAGCTGCCATCTGTGTCATTTTCTTCATTTAGTAACTGCAGTTCTTCCTTAACAGCAGTGATGGGTGCAGTTTCTTTTTTAAGCTCTCAGATTTCATTTAGAATAGTTTTGGCCCATTCCAGTATAGGTTTCTCTTCCTCTCAAACGTTTGTAAAATTGTTGCCTTTTTGATTGGTGGAATTGGATTCTGCATCTGAAACGACTTCAAATTCTGGTCCTATGTTATACTTGTCTAACTCTGAATTGTTTAGCTCCCCCTCCTCTGTTATTATAGAAGGTATTACCATTTCGGAGTTCTTAACTGTTGACTCTGAATACTACTGTGGCACAACATGTACAGGAGAACCTTCAATGAAAACACCCGATACCGCATCTTCATGCCCCTCTTTTACTTGAGCTTGGGTTCTTTGTTTTTTTTCAAAGACTGCTATCTAGATATTTTAGGGGTTTGGAATACTTAAGAGCACACCTTTAGTTTCACCCTGTACTTTTACATCCATCTGCTCTGGCTCTTTGAAAAGTCTTGCACGTGGAGGCTTTCGTTGTTGCTTTTGGGTTGAAGTATTTTCTCACTTTGACTTTCTAGTTTGTCTGACATGTGATACTGCAAATCTTCTTACTGCTCCAGCCGAGCTTTTTGCTGCTGTCCAGCATATTCCCGAACTCTGATGTCAGCATTCACCACCTGCTTCGGTGCCATTTTACCTGGCATCTCATTACTCCGTATGTATTCCGTTCCCAGCTCAGCATTAGTTTATTTTCCAGCAGTGGCTGCTGTTGTGCAGTCCTCAAATTTATAATTTCTGTAGTACAGTATTCAGAGGGTTCAGCAGTGATTCTAATGCAGCCACGGGAGATTCTTGGAGAGCCATTTCTTGGTGCTGAGCATCCACCTTCTGTGAGGCTTACAATAAGTTTAAAGCTTCTTTATTCTCATTTAGCTCTTTCTGTTTAAACCTGATGCCAAAGACCTCGTTCTAGCAGGTAGTGCGATGTTTGCTTAGCAGCCATTGCTCTTTGCTGTTGCTCCAGCATGCTACACCGCTGGGGCCTGGTCTGAAAGCAAGCAACCCGAAGAGAGCAGTAGGAGTGCTCGACTCTTGCAGATTGCTGACAACTATTCTGGACTACGGTGTCCCCAGGGGCCTGTTCCATCACGTTTCATTGGCAGTGTGCATGCTTCCACTGGGAAAGATTAAGTGCTACAGCTTGGAGTTTCACTGCTATACAGACAATACCCAGCTGTATGTGCCCTTTGATCCTGACAGGGAGTTGTCTCGCTGAGACTAGAACAGTGCTTGGAGGAGATCAGGGTTTGCTTGGCCTCCAACTGGTAGGCTCCAAATCCCACTTACCAGTGGTGTGAAAAGAAAAAACAGATATTAGCTGTTCATGGTAGCTTTAATCTGCCCACCCGTCATGGGGTTAGACTTCGGGCAGCAAGTGAAGTGCACAGTCTGTGGGTAGTTCTTGACAGTCAGTTGACATTTGATTATCAGGTGTCTTCTGTAGTCAGGAACTGTTCTTACCATCTGAAAAATACTGCTAGACTGCGCTTCCTGCTTGATTCTGCTGAACTCGTCACCCTAGTGAATGCCCTCGTATTTTTATATCTCAGCTACTGTTGTGCACTCTATAAAGGCTTACCTGGAGGTCAGCTGCATTTGGAGCTGTTCAGAGCGCATTTGGAGGTCAGATGATATCACTCTCTTGTTACCTGCTCTGGGCTGGCTGCTTGTTAGATGGCACATTGACTTCTGGGTTCTTTTAACACCATATAAAGCGCTGAATGGACTGGGTCCTCAATACCGCAGTGAGCTCCGAATTCTCTACATGACCTTCAAGGATCTGACGTCCAGAGTCAGGGACTCCTCCAGCTGCCACCTTGAAAGTTAAAATCTAATGGTGACCAGGTTTGTTGGTGGCTGCTCCAGTCCCCTAGAATGCACTGGGCTCATACTGTTAGGAGCTTTTCATCTTTTAGAAGTCAACGAAAAATGCACTTACTCCTCTTGCAAGCTTATGGGTAGTTTCGTTAGCCTTGGTTTGTGTTATTTATATGGTTTTTTTGTACCTCCCCGACTGGCCACTCCTTCGGCCACATACACAGGACCCCCCAGCCACCAGTTCTCCCTCGGTTGCCATCCACTGCCCCCGCTACTGCCAGTTGTACCCAGGTGACCCAACATATCCCTTCCATCAGACGAGTCCCCCCTTCTGGGGGAGAAGTGCCTGGAGGCCGGCGGGGGTCAGCACGGGGCTATCCTAGGCTACCGTGGTGCTGGGAACTGGTGGTCATCATCTAGTTGGTCAGGGCGCTTTTTTCCTGTTTTCTGGCTTTGTCCACCCACTGCAGGTGCACCACAGCGTGTGTCCTGAGTGGGGACGTCTGGTAGTGCATGATCACTCACACTGTCTGTGACACCACTTGGAGCCATCAGGAGCCACTAGACAGGCAGCAAAGCACCTTTGCTCCACCGGGAGGGAGGCATCCAAGGGATGCGCTGAATTCCCTGCCTTCCGGTACCCACTCCTGACGTCCCAGGCTCAGGATCGTAAACCCGGATCACCTGCGTGCCAAGCAAAACACCCATCACTCGGCACCACAGGGCTGGCCATTTATATGTTTTTTATGGCAGGATACTGCCAGAAGTGTGGATGAACAACAGACCTAGGTTTGAATCCCACAGTCGCCTAGGTGCATACTGTGTGATCCTGAGCAAGTCACTTAACTTCCTTGTGCTCCCAGGTCACATCTGGAAACAAGCTTCAGCTTAGTGTGCTACTCCTGGTTAAACAATGTTCCTTTTCCCTTATGAGATTTTACGGTTTAGGACACGAATGCTATTTATGACTCTCTTATATCTGTTTGTGAATTTAGTGGTGAAGCCATTTGTTTGCTCTGAACAGGCACTCTGATCCTTACAGGATCTGCTGTTGGGATGCAAGAGGGAGCATGACCACAGTGCAGAGTAGGACTCTGCATATTATTCCAAATTCTGTCTTTGGGGCAACCACTCAGGCTCAAGATGACTGCGGACTTGCATGACATCGGTAGTAAACTCCTGTTAGAATATATCACACCAAATTTTATATAAATTATTTTGCTTATATAAGTACAATTTGTTACACAGGTACAACAGTTTGGATTCCAGTGATATGAAGATATAACACATACTTTATTATTTATAGAACTCTAGTTACATTGTGCATATACAAATACACAGCAGTTATAAGGGAAAATGGTGTTGCCAACAGAAGCTCACTTCACCAACCCCTGCTTATGCAGCTAATTATGAGAGCAAACCAAGGACAACCATTTCCACTCTCCCAGCCCATTCCTCTCATATCCTCACCTGATACTAAGTACTACCACATGCTCTGGATTATACAATTTCTCAGTTCTGATTCAAATCGCTACATATTGCTTCACGCTGCTAAGACACCTGCACTGCTTTTGTACCTCCACTCAGCTACTGTATATTTACTGTTGTGTACGTACCTTCTTATTGATTGCTGTGGTTTCCCTTACCTGCCTGTTGCACTTCCTTCCCCCACTCCCCCAGGACGCATCCGGAATCGAGCAGTAGCCTGCTCAGTATGCCTTCCTGGTAAAACTCTTAAATAAATAAATAAAATATTTGGATGTGGGCAAGGTAGATGTATGTAGAGTCAGATAATGGAGTATACCAACACAGTGGCAGCTGTTCATGAAAGATGTAAAAGATCACCTCCTGGTCCTAGATTTTTTTTTAGTTAGGACCTTAAGCTGTGCTGTATGGTTTCAGGGGGTCCAATACATGTTCCACTACATTCGCCCTATTTTCAACTTTGTCTGTTCTTACAGTAAGGACTTAGAGTTTGGTATTTATCCCAGATTTTGGGTGCTGCAATCCTAAATGCCTTTTAACTTAGCATTCACTTTGTTTTTGGGGCATGGTGGACTTCCCTTTGTCTGTAACCTTATGCTGTAAACTCTGATGGATTTTATGAGTAAACCATTTAAGTAGTCAAGGGATGTGCCTGGAGTGCATTTATACACAGAAATTGCCCAGTGCAACTCTCTTCTAACCTTGAGAGCTGGATGCTAATTGACTTGTATGGGTCACAGTGGTGTGTTGTTCACCACACAGCCAGTGAAAACCTGAATGTTTGGTTGTAGATGACAGTGTATACAGTATTGTTTGACACGCCATCCTGTAGACCATATCAGCATACTCTACAGTGGGGGGAAAAAAAAACAAAAAAACAGGTTATTCACCTGTAACAGTAGTTCTAGGAGTAGTAAATGTTGTTCAGCCACACTTCTGGCAGTGTCCTTTCCCTTTAAGGGTTGCCAGAAAGTCTGAAAGATGGCTCCACCCACCCACCCGGTAGGTATATCCCTCAGCTCCACCCCATGATGCCAGATCTTGCCTGCTGGAAAGCAGAGTGTGAGCGCTGAAGCTAGGGAGGTCGGGTGGGTCCGTGTGGATGAACAATGTATACCACTCCTAGAACTACTGCTACAGGCGAGTAACCTGTTTTTCTAGGGACATGGATATGTTGCTCTCTCTCCACACTTCTGGCAGACTCCTAGCAGTTCTCCGGGAGGAGGGAGGCAAGGTGCACACCCACTACTTCGTGAATAAAGACTGGAGAACTGAGGCCCCAAAACCAGCATCCCAGCATGACTCAAGGTCGATGTGATAATGGGAAATAAAGGTGTGTGCCGACTTCCAGGTAGCAGCCCTGCAGATTTCCTGGATAGGGACATCCCTAGAAGCAACCACCAACGCAGCAGTATGGTGGGTGGAATAAGCCCTCAGTCTTATGGGAGGTTCCCTACCCACCAACTTATAGCAGAGATCAATGCATGATGTAATCTATCTCCCAATCGTCCACTTGGCTGCAGGTCTGCCAGGTGCGGCTTCAGTGTAGGTGACAAACAGCTGGTGGACCTTTTCCCGAACTCTGGCCGTGCGCTCTTTATAATAGGCGAGTGCTTACCTCAGGTCCCAAGTATCCACTGAGGGGTGCCCCACTGGGAGAACAGAGTAGCATACCTCTGGATGGAGAGACCACTCGTGAGACACCTTGCCCACTCGGCTGAAGGCATCAGCCAATTGACTGGAGGCTTCTGCCTCGTGGATGGCTAGGAGATCTGCCTCCAAGCTGCACACTAGGATCCAAGTGTGTTCATCTGAACTTGAACCACTTGACCCAAACAAACGGAGCAAACACAGTCAGCACCAGCCAAACTGCTTGGAGCTCCAGCAGGCTGATACGGTATCAGGACTCCTCGAGGATCCAGAGCCTGTGGACTCTGTGTTCCCCCAGGTGGGCACCCCAGCCTGTGAGAGAGGCATCAGACATCATAATGACCATCAGCTCGGGCCAGATGAATGGGATCCCTTCCTGCAGATGCTCTGGGACTGTCCACCACTGGAGAGCGTCTCACATCCTCTGGGTCACTGTGACCAACTGGTCAAAGTGATCTCTGTACTGGGACCACTGGCTGGCCAGCTCCCACTACATATATTTTATATCAGCAGATAGGCAAGGGAGGAAAAAAGATAGAACAGCAAGGGAAGACTGAGACAGTGAGAGGCAAAGAACTGCAAGACTATTGGGATGATCAAATCCTGGGTCTCAATGGAAAATTTGGTTGTGCAACCAGACAGACAAGAGACAGGAATGGAAAGAACAGAACAGATCACTGCATTCAAACTCTTCATAACAACTGGGACCAGGTTCTATTCAATCCTGTCACACCTGAGGGCCGAGGCAGGGCCGAATGGCATGACCTGGAACTAGTACAGGTCTCCTTCTGCCTGGAAGCGGAGGACCCTTTGGTAGACGGACGGTTGGGATGTAGAAGAATGCATCCTGAAGATCCAGACAGCAGAACCATATGTCTTGCTTGAGAGATGGAATGATCTGGGACAGAGTCACCATCCTGAAGGAGTGGGACCTGAGAACTTGATCAGATCGTGCAGATCTAAAATGGGGCGCCAGCCCCACATCCACTTTGGCACCAGGAAATATCTGGAGACAAACCCTGGGTGTGCAGGAGGATCTGCTACTCTGACCACCACCTCCTTGAGGAGGGGTATGGCTATGTTGTCTTGGAGAGCCAACTGAGTATCTGCAGATACCAAGCCCTCCTGTGGAGCATGGGCTCGGCTTGGAGGCAGACCCTAACTGACCACCTCCAGAACCCACCTGTCTGTGGTAACAGCAGACCAGGCAGAAAGGAAGTGGCAGAGTCGGCCCCCCATGGGAGAACCCAGGGGAGGTGTGATGGGCATGGGGTTGGCAACCCCCATCCTATCACTGTGCAGGCTTGGTGGAGGAGGAGGACCTGACCGAGGAGCCACCAGGACCTTTGCCTCTGGGCTTTCAGGCCACCGAAGCCACTGACTTGGGCCGGGGTGCCAAGACTGGTACTGGGCTGGTTTGGTCGCAGGAGTGGCAGGCCAAAAGGGCTTGCGCTTCTGCTGCTTGGAGTTCTTCTGGATGGACTGGACAGCGTCCAAGGTGGCACTGGACTTCTCTATGCACTGGAGATGACCGTCAACTCCAGGTCCAAACAAGTCAGTCCCCAGAAAGGGGATGTCCATGAATTTATGCTGGGTATCTGCTGTGAAGATAGCCATCCTCAGCCAGGCCCTACGATGCATGGCAATGGCGGCCGCCATTGAGCGGGCACAAGAGTCCCCTATGTCCAGGGCTGTCTGGAGCTGCTGTTTGGCAACAGCATGACCCTGATCCCAGACCAGCTTGACCATGATCTGGAGGTCTGCAGGGAGATGAGGAAGCATCTCATCCAGGGACCCCAAGAGGGCATGGGAGAAGTGTGCCATGATGATGGTCGAGCTCGCCTGGTGGAGACTAAGCGAAGAGGCAGCATAAACCTTTTTTGCAGAGTAGTCCAACTTCTTGGACTCCTTGTCCAGAGGCTTGTCCATGTCCTTGTGGCCCGAATGCCAGAACACAGAATTAGTCACTATTCCCTCGGCCAAGAGGTGTTCCATGAATCCAGATAGGGAACCAATGGGCACTGCATATTTGCAGGCCATATGGGCAGATGGCTGGGGGGGGAGAGGAAGCAGGGTGCTGCCAAAGCTCCAGGGCTGGACTAACAATGACCTCACCCACCGGGAAGGCCTCCATCGGTGAATCCCACTTGTCCAGGATATCAGTAAGAGGGTAATGGGCCGACATCTTAAGGGCTCTAACTGCATCCCCGTACAGTCGGAGATGAGACAGAGAATGTCCAAGAAGGACGGAGTGCCCTCCTCCGTAGACAGATCCTCGTCGACTGGACGGGAGTGGAGCGAGGAATCATCATCGGACTCTGAAGAGTCATCATACAGTGGCTGCCCACTCGTGTCACCTTCAACCCTCCGTGGACAGTCGGGTGTGAGAGTGGCCGACAGCCGATGGGAAAGCCCCTCAGCCGACCGAGACTCCCTGGATGGAGCCCTGGATGGTGGCTGATGAGATGGCGGCTCCACTACTATCAGTGGAGAGGCCAGTTTAGGCAGAGCCAAAACAGTCTTCACTGGCTCTGCGGGCAGAGGGGTGGTGTCAACCAGCTCCAAGAGCTTCGGATGAGTAGGCAATGGCTGGGAAGGAGACAACCAGGTAATAGCTAGGGTGTGAGCCACTGTTGGCTTCTGACCATCCAGAACCAATTATTGCCACATGAGGTCCTCATAGCATCGACACAACTTGTATCGAAGCCTCCCCTCAGCAAAGGAAAACAAGGAAGAAGAATAGCGGCAGTGCCACTTATGATGCTGAGAATGGCGTCTGTGGGACCTGTGTGACCCACTGGAGGAAGACGATCGAGACTGGGACCGAGACCATCAGGGGGACCGACACGGTTGCTCGGAGGGAACCGGGGAATGCCGCGGCTCCTCCTGGTCAACTGAAGCCTTCAGATCCAGCCCATTGGGTGGGACTGGCTGATTGGTGGTCGGCCTACGTCTCAGCAGGTTGGCCTGATGGGGGCACCACGGAGCCAGCGGTTAAGGTAATGGTTTCGACAGTGGTCGAAACTGAAGTTTCCTGGGACCAAGACCACTCTCCATCCCAAGAACATCGACAGTGAGTCTTCTCTTTGTCTTTTGACTCCTTTTTCCTAGCGTGTGAGCTGTGTGAGCCCAAAGGGCCTTCTCCCTTGGTCAGGAGAAACTGGCACAACTCCTTGAAGGAGCCTGAAAAGGTTGAGTCCAGTTTAAGAGGGACAAAGGCAGAAGCCGAAGAGGACTGTCCGGCAGCCTAAGCCGCTTCTGCCTCAAAGGCCTTCATCTGTTCTAGCTGTTCGGCAGACCCCGCGGCCACGGAGACCACACACCAGGCTTCTTTACATTTGACCAGCGGGTTCAGTTTTTCCGGGTGGCCCAGCTGCAAGCAAGCAAGATGGCCATCGAGCACGTTCAGGTGAAACGAGCTACACATTTCACAGGCCTGGGTATCGTGGTCATGCCCCAGGCAATAAACGCATGTGGCATGCGGGTCAGGGCACGACATCTTCTGCCTGCATGGGCACCGGCAGAACCCGGGAGAGAACTTATCCTCCATCGCAGTCGCGATCGAAGACCATGAAGGAGAAACTCTGAGTTTAAATTTGAGGTTAAGAAGAAAATCCAAAGATTTGAATGCCACGGACTACTCAGCGCGGAAGCGGTAAGGAGGGAACCTGCTTTTTATAGCGAAAAGGAAGATCTAGTGTCATGGGGCGGAGCCGAGGGATATACCACCTGGGTGGATAGGAGGAGCCAGCTTTAAGACTTTCCGGCAACCCTTAAAGGGAAAGGACACTGTCAGAAGTGTGGATAGAACAACATATTCACGTCCCTATAACACTATATTAGCATTAGTTTTCTAGTTTGCATATCTAGGCGATGCTTGCATCCATTTATAAAATGGGCACTAAAACTAATGAAATGTGATGCCATGATCTAGCTTTCCACATGGCCGCCATGGTACTTAGCTTTATCACAAATCACTACGCCACTGCCAGACTAAAAAAAAAGACTGTGAGCCATTTTTTTCCTTGATAAACAGTCTTGTATCCAGTACCCAAATATGGCATCAACATCCCTTCCCCACCATCTAGCAAAAGAAAAGAATACTAAGCATAATAAACATAGCGAACAGTTCTTATAGAACTGTGCTTTTCTCCAAAATTCGTATTACCCGCACTGTTTTTTTTTTTCAAAGTTGTGTTTTGGCGGCATTCTGACTTGCACCCACTCTCGCAGTTTGAACTGCATGGTTTTCACTTCCTGGTCTCCTGCCAACACTTCACATGTAAAATAAAAGTTAAAAAAAAAAAAAAAAAAAAAATCTAGGGCCGGCCCGGTGGTGCTGAGGGCTGAGGCACTGGACGTCTCACCTCGCATCGGCGTCCCATGTTCGGGAATGGACATGGGTCGATGGGGGTTAGCAGGGAGGAGAAGGATTAAGCATCCCCAGGACTGCTCTCCTTCTCTGGGAAGGGGGGTTAGTAGGGTCTGCCGTTTGCCTGCCCCCTAGCGGAGGCTGGGAGGTGGCACGCCAGCTCTAAAGAATGTGGGAGGGACTGAGGCAGGCGCAAGGCAGTGCGAGCGGAGCGTGCTGCACGCTAACGCCCGCCGCTGGCACCATTGTGCACGCCAGCTCCTCAGGGAAGGACCAGAAAAACAAGAAAATGAGAGTCCTCTGCAAGGATGACAATAGTCCCCCACCGCAAACAGGCCGAGGAAGGCACCTCCCCGAATACTCATTTGGTCCGGTGGGTTGAGTTGCTCCCCACCCCCTGCCACGAAGGGTAAGTCATGGGGTTCAGGGGAGGGGGCCTCATACCTGGTGTCTGTGTGGGGTGGGGACATCAGAGGGTCAGCAGAGGACTCCGAGGGGGAGAAAAATAATAACTGAAAAAAAAAAAACCTCCTACCTGACAATAAATTGTAGAGATGAGATTAGCAGTGGTGGGGGAAATCCCAGTCCTGGTCTCGCAACTGCACCATGATGCTGTTCTCCATTGTCACTTATGGAATGCCTTGACTCACTGCCCATGGATGTCTCTCTCACGGCTCTGTCTTTACTTGCTCTGTCTGCCTAACTCTCTCTCTCGCATGCAGCATTAAAAACACTACTGACAGTAGTGAACTCCCAGACGTAATTACAAAATGGCCATTATGTACAGTACCACTATAAGGCAAAAAACTACAAGTACAGATTGCAAATTGGGTCAAAATACCCAAGTCAAACCTGTAAATGCAAAAAAAGTTCCAGTAGGTGGAAGACTGTTTTAAGATTTAAAAAAAAAAAAAAAAGCCAGCAATTGTACGTTTTTCCGGACTTAAAATATTGATTGTAAGAATTATGCATTTTTTAACAGTAAAAGCCCTTTTTATAAGTGCAATAACACACTATAGGGTGTGCATTGTGCTAGATCGCCGCACTTCCTGGGTGGCTGAAGGCACGAGGCTTCACAACGCACCGAGGCATGCAATGATCTTGCATAGTACACACCCTGTCATGCGTTATTCCTAGCGTGGCTAATGATTTGGTGCAGGTTTTTTGCTACATGTTCTATATGCTGATCAAAGGCCACACAAGGATACAACAGTTATGCAAGAACTTACTGTAACAGTAGATCTTCAAGGGGATCTCCATCATCAGATTTCAACATAGGAACTTCACCGTCAGTGAATGGGAAATCCACAAGGAAGATTTTCAGCAGTACAACTGGGCTCGACCACACCGATGATATAGACATCAGCCAATGTAGCCAACCCTATAAAGGCATAGGCAGGCCCACGTCCTCATCAGTTCTTTCCCTCCAGAGTCGAAGGCTGATGCCCTGGGAACCCGTCTCAGAGAAATGATGGAAGCAGCACACAGCCAGGTCCTGAAAAGAAGCCCCAAAAAGGGAGAAGGTGGGAGAGAACAGACCTGATGACTGAGATCCCCTCGAAGATCTACTGTTAAGGTAAGTTCTTATGTAACTGTTATATCTTCTTCAGGGGTATCTCAGTCATCAGGTTACACCATAGGAATGAGTCCCAAGCAGTGACAAAAATTTATGGACAGTCTGGGAGGCTGGCTCTCCATAAAATTAAGACAGGAGAGGTGGAACAACCTACCCAGTCAAGGAGCTTCTTCAACTTAAGACAGAAGACCTTATAAACTGAACTGGTCAAGGAACTCCATGAACTTAAAGGAAAACTCCATGTTAAAATCAGAAAAAGATATGTAGTAGTCTTTTTTTCTGTGTTCTAACCAGTTCCCAGCATTTTCTTTTCTTTTGGCTGTGAGAGATGTTTTTTCTAACTTTCCCTAACTGTTTTATTGCCCTTGGAGGTTGCCATACTGGTTTCGTTTATGGCCTCTAGTCTTCCCAGAGTGCCCTTTGGTGTGATGTCTAATTGCCCCTGCAGTGAGCCAGTGTCTTGTTACAGGGTCTGTCACAGCTCAGCCACAGAGAAAATACTTCTTCCAGAGAAGACAAACTGCTAGATTTTGGGTGAGTGTAATCATTATTATTTTTTGATATCAGTACCTTGTCCTGCTATGCTCTGCTGTGTGTGTGTGTGTGGGTATGTGAGAATCATGTCACTGTTTACTCTGTTCCTCTCGGTCACTTTCAGTTTTTGCACCAGTACTAAGTAGCAAAAATTGAACATCACCCTATAGGTTGTAACATAGCAGGACAAGGTACTAATATCAAAAAATAATAATGATTACACTCACCCAAAATGTAGCAATGTGACTTCTTCTGAAAGAAGTATTATCTTTGTGACTGAGCTGTGACAGACCCTGCTAAATTTAGGGACATAGCTACATCACTGTCACATGAACCAGGGTGCATCATAGGAGAAAGAAAGCCAATAAACCTATTTGTGATGGAGATCCCCAGGGGTTGTAAAACTACCATACAGCTAGCAGGCTAATTTAGGAAAAACTCCTAATAGCAGACAGAGGGAAGGACACACTAGGACTTAACATACATATCAAAACACTCTACATAACATATGTTTTTGCACATTCTGGGTGCACTTCTCCTTTAAGACAGAAGTCCTTGCAGAACAGTCCTATTAAATCCTGCACAGGCTCTAGAAGCGATGTCCAGACTATAATGCTCGGTGAAGGTGTAGACTGTACTCCAGGTGGCAGCAGCGCAAATGTCAGCGGCTGAGGCCCCTTTGAAACAAACCACAGAGGTAGCCATGCCTCAGGTGGAATGAGCTTTGACAGCACCCGGCAGTTCTTTGCCGTACTTACTGTAACAGAACACAATGCAATATGCCAACCATTTGGATAAATATTGCTTAGAAACTGAAGCGCCCTCTCTACCTGAGGCAAAAGAAACAAACAACTGCTTAGACTTTCCGGACTCCTTGGACCTGAGCAGGTAATACTTCAAAGTTCTGCGCACATCTGAAGTATGGAGCAGTGCTTCCCCTGGATTGGCACACTCCAGAAAATAAACAGGAAGGTGGATAGACTGATTGACTGTAAACTTAGAAACCACCTTAGGAAGAAACCTAGGATTGGTGTGCAAAACACCCTGCCTTTGTGAGAAATCAAATAAGGCCTCGCACCAGAGGGCCTGAAGCTCTGAAATTCTCTTGTAAGAAGTACAGTAATTGTAAAGAGAGAGCTTTCCAAGAGGGAAAGAAATCACAAGTCGTGATTGACTCCAAAAGGAGACAGGGTCAACTTTTCCAAAATAAAACTCGCGTCCCAAGCCGGAACAGGTGAACGGATTGGGGGTTTCAGATGTAGGATGCCCCGGAGGAAGGTACGGGAGACATCCAGTTAAGCAATAGTGTGGTCATCCATAGACTTGTGGAAGACAGAACTAGCCAAAAGGTGGACATTGAGGGAGGAATATTGGAGGTCTGAGTCAGACAGAGATCAGGTAGTCCAGAACATGCTGCACCGGGCAGATGAAAGGGTCAAGAGAACATTTGGGAGCCCAGATGGCAAATAGTTTCCACTTCATGGCATAAGTGGCACTAGTGGAGGGCTTGCGAGCGGCCACTAGGTCCTGCTGGAGATGCCAAACCTGGCAATGGCTACATCCTCAGGAGCCATGCATGCAGATAGAGGAACCTCAGATTGGGATGGATCAGGGTCCCCCGATCCTGGGTCAACAGATTTCTGCAAAGGAGCAAAGGGACTGGAGGTTCCTCTGCCAGCTGCTGAAGCAGAGGAAACCATATCTGGTGAAGCCAAAATAGAGCCACCAGGATCATGCTGGCCCCTTCTATCTGCAATTTGATCAGCACCCTCTGTAGTAGTGGGAATGGAGGGAATGTGTACAGAAATCTCCCGCTCCTGGCGACCCGGGTTCGGGAACGGACTCTGGTCGCTGGGGGTCGGCAGGGGCAGGAGAGGATCGAGCGTTCAGAGGACTGTTCTCCTCTCCTGGGGTGAATTAGGGTGATGCCTCACTCTGTAGCGGCCCCCGGTGGAGACCGGGAGCACTACAAGATGTGGTGCGATGTTAGGGGTGCCAGAAAAATTGCAGAAAATGGCATCTGAGCGACAGGATGACAGTCGCCTGGACCCCCGCCTCCACGGAGCCCCCGGAGAGCCAAAGCTGATCTCAGCAGCACCCAGGGCCGAAAAAAGGAATGCCGGAAGGCAATTTCCCCTCGGAAGGAGGGAACCCGCCCAACGATGGGTTACGTCGGGCTACCCTGGGCTGGCTGTACTACAAGATCAGGAAGCTGGCACCATGGTGGGTTCAGAGTGGAGGACGGGGAGCTCCTTGGCAGAATCTCAATCTCAAGCTCAATCTTTATTTATTTATATAAGACGCCTTTCTAAAACCAAGGCGCCTGTACAATACTAGATAAAACAATTAAAATAGAATAAACAACAATATTAAAAATCATTATATGCTTTGCTAAAGAGGTGAGTCTTTAAAGATTCTTTAAAACTTTGGACAGTTGGGCTGTCCCAAGACCTGACGAGGTAGAGAATTCCACAGGGTTGGGGCCATAAAACTAAAGATCTGGCCCTGAGGTTTTTAAATGAACCCTGGGAATCTCTAGCAATCCCTCGTCAGTGGATCGGAGAGAGCACGAGGGACAGTAGGGGTGAAGGAGATCTTTCAGGTAAACAGGTCCCTGATCATGTAGGGCCTTATAGGTCAGCTAACCGACCTTGAAGGTGATTCGCCAGCAAACTGGCAACCAGTGCAGACCGCGGAGCACAGGCGTTATATGACTGGACCTAGATGAGCCCATCAACAGCCTGGCAGCCACATTCTGCACCAGCTGCAGGCGGCGAATCTCAACCCCAGAAAGCCCTAGGTAAAGTGAGTTGCAGTAGTCAAGGCGGGAGGTAACGAAGGCGTGGACCAAAGTAGACAGATCGTCTGGGAGAACCAGGTGCTTCACCCAGGCGATGTTCCTCAGATGGTAAAAAGAGGTTTTGACAACTGCTGACACCTGGGGTTTAAATGTCAAGCAGTCATCAAATACAACGCCCAGATTCCGCTCTCGGTCTGAAGTAATTAGTAGGATACCCCCGAGCCATAGACCCGAGGGTGATCCAGCCAATAAACCCGCCTCCCGGCGATCCTGGCCCACAGAAGGCCTGAAGGAGAGGCTGGTCGGATGAGGGGGTAAATAAATAATGCAAAAAAAAAAAATCTCCCGCTCCAAAAGAGGGACAACACGTCCCACCAGAAAACTCCAGGCCCTGGATCCAATGAGCAGAAACTGGACAGTTTTGCATTGCGTGGGGAATGCAAAAAGGTCCAACTCTGGATGACCCCATCTGTCTCATAGATCTTCTGCTACAGATAAGAGAAGCTCCCATTCGTGCATGCTGGACTGAGTCCTGCTGAGGCTGTCCGCCAGGGTGTTTAGAACGCCTGGCTCGTGTATGGCAGATAGTGTCAGATTGTGGTCCAGTGCCCAGTACCACACTCTCATGGCCTTCCTGCAAAGTGGGTATGAGTGAGTCTCGCACCGCTTGTTGATATAGTAGACTTCACCCAGATTGTATGACTGCACCAACAGCTGGCCTGGGGCCAGATGATCCTGGAAGGCCTGCAGGACATACGGCACCGCTCTCATCTCCAGGACATTGATATGCAGGGTGGCTTCCCATTGGGACCAGGATCCTGGAGTTTGGAAGGAACCTAGGTGGGCTCCCCAGCCCAGACCAGAGGCATTCATGGTTAGGATCCGACTCTGGGAGGAAAGCTTGAAAGGGATATCTTGAAGGAGGTTTGAGGGGACTGTCAGGAGGTCTAAACCTCACTCTTAGGTTCTTGGCAATATTGGGAATGCAAGTAATCACAGACACATTGCATTAGAGTAATAAACTTGTTTATTACTAAAAAAAGAATAAAATCACAGTTGCCCTAAGCAGTTCTTACCAATATGAACGGGAGCCAGTGCTAAGCGTTCCCTATACCTCGAGGTTTCTTTGTGTCTCTTGGGATCTCTGAGGTACAAGACTAGTGTCTCACATTATATACCTATGATAATTACCATGGTTACTGTAAGATAGAAACATTTCTAGTTACAGAGATGAGCCCTATTGGCTAAATTAGAGGAGGCTCCACGGTCCAAGATAACATTATACAATTTTGTAGTAGTCATCAGTTTGTGAAACAAAAGAGTACTTATACAGAGTCTTACATAACTCAGTGTAGTGGTACAAATCACCGAAAGGTTGCAATGTCGACTTGTATGTCATAATTATTACAAGGACACAGGTGTCCTAAAATCTCATAAGTAAGAAATACACAGAAAATACATAGAAAAATATATGTATTAGCAAGCAGAGTGTATTACAATAACATGCGTACATATCCTGACATCTACTCTTATACGGTAGATGTCCTTAGCCCTATATTGAGTACAACATACAGTATACTAAGCACTGTCATCTCTGATGCCTCTGGGGTACCAATAAGGGCGCAGGGACCTCGTGTAACAGGACCATCCACCACTGAAGTACCTTGCATACTGGGGAGGAGAATAGGACTAGTTGTTCCAACTCATTCATCAGTTGGTCCCACTATACCCCGACGGTCCACTGCAGGGTGCACATGTGGAGTCTGGCTAGTGGAACCATAGGAATGGCTATGGCCATAATTCCTAGCAGTCACAGATACAGCCTGGCAGGGATGTACCGATTCTGGGTGACCTCCCGCACTTGGCAATATTCTCCCTGAAAAGCAAGACAGAGAAACTTCCTGTAAGGAGGGAAGATCGCGGTGTGCAGGTGGGCGTCCTACATGTCCAGTGAGCAGAGCCAGTCTACAGACTTGAGGAGGGGGAACAGGCCTGGTAAGGGTACCATTTAGAACTTTTGTATTGGACATAAAAATTGGCCTCAGTTCTCCAGTCGTTTTGGGAATCAGGAAAAATCTTGACTAGAACCCTGTGTTTCTCTGCTTCTCTGGCACCAGTTCTAATGCCTGCTTGCACACGAGACTGCACTTCTTCCCAGAGGACAGATTAGCGGGGGACAATTTGAGGGAGGTGGAGGGGTATCTGTAGGCTACTGGACAAGTTCCAGAGTATGATCGCCTCTATGATCTGCAGGATCCAGGCATCTGATGTTATAGTTCTCCACTGATTCAAATGGAGGGATAACTGACCTCCGACCACCACCTCCTGGGCCTGGACTAGAGGAGGAGGAGGGGTCCAGCAAGGAGTACTGCTGAAGTGGGACCAGTGGAGGAGGCTGGACCCTCAGTCCTGGGATGCTTGGCTGCTGCTCGAGTATGGAAGGAGGCAGGCAAGGAGGGCTGGGCTCTGCATTTGCCCTGAGGATGGGAGCTGGAGCTTGGTCTGTTCACTTGCTTACAAAAAGTAGGGCACCCCCTACTACACTGCTGAGTGTAGTACAGGAAATGGACAGACTTAATGGCCATACCAGAGGCCTGCAGATCATTAATGATGTCCTGGACATCTGTACCAAAGAGTTTAGTGCCATTAAAAGGGGCATTCAGCACCTCATTTTGCACATCAGCAGGAAACCCAGAAACATGAATGCCTATGGAAGCAGATGCCAGCAGCCGCCGCCCTGGCAATAGTATCAGATAAATCATAGATGGCTCTTAGAAGATACCTCCTAACATCCTCTGCACTTTGAAAGCAATGGAGCAATTCCTATTTCTTGGCACCATCAGGAAGGGCTCGGGCAGCCATTCTGCCCTTTCTGGCATTGGTGTTCTGAAATTTCACCACGTGAGACAGGTAATTTGCTATCCTCAGGCCAAGGGTAGAGGAAGCATATGCCCTTTTGCCCCAAATATTTATCCTGCAGGACTCTGTCTGGGAGCAGCTATTATACTGTTAAACCTTGTGCAAGTGTGAGCATTCTATATTTAGGCAGGCTTTGACATTTTTAAATGGAACCTCTGCGTTCTGTTAATTTAAGTTTGTAGTACTGCATCTGGAGCCCTACTATTTTGAAACAGGAAGCAGGAAGAGGGCACTGTAGTCCTTTGGGGAGAGTAGTGGACTACAATTCAGTGCTAGCACTTTGTTTTTAAATCAGAATCCCACATTAGACGCCTAGGTCACACATGAGTGGTGTTGCGTGAGAGGGATATAACAGAGGATTTTAAATATTTTATACATTGTCACAGATGACGTGACTCTGACCCCAAATTAGACCTTCAGGTCATACTGCAATATATAGCTTGGCCTCTCTGTGAGCAGGGCGTCGCAATCCCAGCATGCAAGAGTACTTGCGCAGGAGACACACCATTCGGCACATGTCAGCTGTAGTCAGCTGAAAACCTGAGAAGTAACTGCATAAGCGCGAGTACAATTTACAAACATGTTGAGGTGTGATCAGTGTGGGATGTTTACGACGGGGGAGGAAGCTGCAAATTATATGTGTAGTCACTGCAATGAAATACATCAACTTAAGCAAGAGATTGTGTCCCTTAAAAAAAGATTACAGGTGCAGCTTGAGATTTCCTCACTAGAGCAATACATTGACTCTGTGGTGGAGGATAGCAGGGAAGAGACCAAATATGAAACTGAGGACCAGATTGTTGAAGCAACCCTAAATGGGGAAGAGGTAAACGAAGGGGATTGGTCAATAGTTACTGGTAAACACTAAAAAGGGGCAGAAGGAACATAGGTGGAGTAACTAATATTTTAACCCCAAAACAGATTCCAGGCCCTTGTTCTAGAGGAGGAAGTTGTGGTAACTCAGACAACAGACCAGGAACCTGATTTTAGTCCATTAAGTAATGTTTGCACAAGCACACAAAACAATTACCAAGGGCAGTCAAATTCAATCAGTGTTTCAAGTCAAAACAAGGACTTGCTATTTACTGGGGACTCTATGTTAAGAAATACAGATGGTATTTTGTGTAAACATCATAATGAATCCACAACTGTTAGTGTACTTCCTGGGGTTAGCATTGGCAATATAATAAATCTTCTCCCAGGCCTACTAGAAAACACTAATACACCAACCACTGTTTTACATGTGGGGGTAAATGACGTAGGTAAAAGACAGATAATAGATATGCAGAAGGATTTTGAAGAAGTAGGTGTGGCACTGAAAACCGGGGGATGCGAAGTTTGGACTTCTGTGATTTTACCAGTTCCTAGAGCAAGCAATAAAATCAACCAGGAAATTTATAGATTGAATGGCTGGTTTAAAAGATGGACTGTAAGAGAAGGTTATTTCTATATTGATCATTGGCAGAAATTTCAGAGTGAACACCTATTTGCAAGGGATGGTTTACATCTTAACAAAATGGATAAACGTGTACTGGCCCAACATTTAAAATACACCATATATATCATAATTTAAATTCCACAAGAGGGGGCACGTGGGGGTACCAAACCCAGACACATTAAGCACAGGGTGGAACTTTATGTCCATAAATGCTCGAATCTTAAATAATAAGTTTGATGAGCTGCAATTATTGCTAACTAGTCAGGATATTCATGTTTGTGCTATAGTTGAGACATGATGGTAGCCTGAAGATACATGGGATAAACAAATCCAACGGTATACTGTACACTCTTTAATAAAGATCGATCCCCAACTAAGGAGGGGGGTGGCAGTGTATGTCAGGGATACGACTGTTACAGAGCAAGTTGAAATAACTAGCTGGCCAGATTTAGAAGCCCTGTGAGTTAAGATTAGCCACCCCCCCATTAGCCAAAATTAATTTTGTGGTATTATATAGGCCACTGTCCACTAAGCTGAAAGAAGACAAGGATCTCATAGCTTTCATTACACAGATGTGCCTATTGGGGAATGTTATTCTGGTGGGGGATTTTAACCTTCCAGGTATAAATTGGGAAATATTAAAAGCAAATTCAGGTACAGAATCAAGATACCTGGATACTTTTAGCCTTGCTGGTATGGACCAATTTGTTGTTTCTAGCACTAGGGGTCACCATATTCTGGATCTGGTGTTAAGTGATTTAGGTGAGAATATTAGTGACTGTAATGGAAATCCCCCACTTGAGTCCAGTGACCACTCTATTGTTACTTTTCAGTATGTGGAAGCATAGGGGGAATGCACAGGTACAACAGTACTCCAAAGGTACAATAGAGCAGATTTTGAATCTATGAGACATGCACTAGAAGTTCAGGATTGGAAAACCGATTTTGGTTCACAACCAGTTGTTGAAATATGGGGCAAATTAACTAATAAATTAACCGAAATGGCTCAAAGGTATGTGCCCATCACTAATAAATATAGTGGGGCAAAAAAGAATGTCCCTCGACCAGGGTTTTAAATAATTGATTAGCAATTTTTTTTCTTGGGATGATACTAACTGTACAGAAAGTATTTATATAGATTATCTAGAAGTGCTATGTTTGTTAAACACAGTGAGGAAAGACCTATGCATTTTCACAAAAATTTAGCACTTTTATGAGCAAAATGTTAATCAATTTTTAGAGTTAAATAAAACCCTGCTCCACCATGGTTGACCCCACTAGTCAAAACACTAATCAAAGAGAAACATAGTTGCTACCACCATGCAAAAAAGGTTAATACTGAGGATACCTTGGCGATATATAAAAACAGTCATAAGCTCACACAAAAAGGTATTTTTACAGCAAAAATAAATTATGAGTATACTCTAGCTGCCAAAGTACAAGACAATTATAAATCCTTTTATACTTGTATAAATAGCAAAAAAGGAAAAAGCTCATCTGTAGGATCTCTTAAAACCAGTAATGGGGAGAATAAAACTGATAATGTGACACTTAATGTAAGTTCATATCCGGCCCAGGATGTCATTGCCACAGTACAGCAAATTCCAGCTATAAAATAGATAGAGCCAATGTACAATGTCCCTTTGTATACCGTACTTGTGAGGCCCCATATGGAGTATTGCGTGCAGTTTTGGGCACCCTATAAAAGACAGGATATGGGACCATTGGAGAGGGTCCAGAGGAGGGTCACAAAAACTGTTAAAGGATTGGAGGGACAGTGCTATGAGCAGAGGCTGAGTTCATTGGGGTTATAGTCACTCGAGTATAGAAGGATGAGGGGGGATATGTGTCTGATTTTTAAGGCTCATATAGACTTTTCTTTGGGACAGTATAGGATTGGAGCATAGGGATCATAGACATAATACAAGAGCACACAGCCATCAATTGATCAAAGAAAAAACAAATACAAATAAGAGGAGATACTGGATTAATAACAGGGTAACACAAATATGGAATGCATTGCCCAGTGAGGTGGTCGAAAGTAAAACCATATCTGAATTTAAATCGAAGTTCGATCACTATTGTATTAATAAAGGAATTAAAGGTTACTCGTAGGTTCAAGTGGTGAGCTCATGGACTTTGGTCTTAAATTGCTACCTGCTACTCCATGAAGGTACGGAGAACCTTTCTGCATCACCTAAGGGTGGCACAGCTCATAGTCCGAGGCACTGTGATCAGGCCCAAGACAGAAAACACAGACGGAGTGCTCGTTATTGGAGGCAATCCTTTCCGCAGTGACGGAAGAGAGAAGCTGAAGGTTTAACTCTCAACATAAAAGAAAACACAAAAATAAATCCCTGAAGAGAGATTTGTGAGGGTTGTGTAGAAAAAAGGCCATAGGTCGCAAAATGGTGTGAACACCGCAATCGCTCTTCCGCGAAGACTGTGCTTGCAAGTCAACGGCAGGAAAGAATTGAGGAGGGCACTGCCTACCTACACCTTTATAGGGTTGCGACATTGGCTGACGTCGATATCGACTGAGTGGGTGGGCCCAGTTGTACTGATGAAAATCTTCCGTGTGGATTCCCCATTCACCGACAGTAAAGTTCCTATGGTGTAACCTGATGACTGAGATACCCCTGAAAAAGATCTATACATATACATATAGACTTGAAGCTGCAGACATTTTCTAGGCACTCCTTTTCAGTTGCATAGATATTAAAGCCTACATTTTCTCCATGTTTATCTGAAAAGAGCAATACTTTGGTTTTCTTTGCATTTAGTAGCAGCCTGTTCGCAAATACTTCATACGGCACGGTGTAAGTAATAAACATACATCACCAGATATAGCAAGAAAACTATATACATAGCCCAGAGCAGTACACACTAAAGGGGTAATATGCAAAGGAATAGTTAAGCAAAAAATCCAGCTACCACGAGGAACGATTAAACAGTGCAAAAGAATAAAAGTCCAGCCAGGTGAAGCCATAGGGGTCTCCATTCTCACTCAGTGTCAGTGCACAGGTAACGATCAAGTAACTGACTTCCCTGCTCCCTGAAGGAAGAAAATAAATCTTTGAGTAACTGAAACAAATGCTGGAGATAATAAAGATTAGTTAAACTCAGTTAAGTTACATTTACCCCTACATATTAAGGCATACTGAGATCGCCATGTATGGATACGGATAAGTTCCAGTGTCGAAAAATGAAGTTCACAAACTGAAGGGATGTACTCGCACCCAATTCTGAACGGCATTTGCAATTAGTTAAAAAGCAAAAAGAAAACACAAAGTCTAAATCAGTGCTGGGGCCACTCCTCTTTAACGTCTTCATAAACAACACTGCAGAGGGTCTGGAAGGGAAGGTATGTCTCTTTGCAGACAATACTAAGATATGCAACAGGGTAGACACTTCAGGGGGGTGAAGAAAATGAGAAGGGGACCTATGTAAACTTGACAAATGGTCAAGGGTGTGGCAGCTAAGATTCACAAAGAAATACAAAATCATACATTTAGGGCACAGAAATCCAGGGTGGGAGTACATGATTGGGGGTTGGGGGTGATGACCACCGAACAAGAAAGGGATCTGGGGTAATCATATCTGATGACCTGAAGGTGACAAAGCAATGTGAGAAGGCTGTGGGAAGAACCAGTGGAATGCTGGGGTGTATGGGGTTGGGGGAAGGGAAGGGGATTACCAGCAAGAAAAAAAAAAAAAAGAGAGGCGATAATGCCACAGTATGAATCACTGGTGAGACCTCATCTAGAGTACTGTGTGTAGTTTCGGAGGCCACATCTCCAGAAGGACATAGACAGAGTAGAGGCAGTTCAGAGAAGGCAACAAAAATGGTGTAAGGGCTGCACCAGAAGTCATATGAAGAGAGACTAGAGGACCTCATTATGTATTCGCTCAAGAAAAGGTGAGGATATGATACAGTCTTTTAAATACCTCAAGGGTATAAACAAGGTACAGGAGGGCAGCATCTTTCAGAAGAGAAAATGTTCCAGGATAAGGGGTCATGATATGAGGCTTGAGGAGGGTAGGTTCCGGGGTAATGTCAGAAAGCATTTCTTTACAGAAAGGGTGGTGGATGCATGGAACAGCCTCCCTATCAAGGTGGTCGGGATAAAAACACTGGGGGCATTTAAGAAAGCATGGGACAAACAAAGGAACCCCAGCAATGAGGAAGAGACAAGCAGTGGATCAGCTAGGGTCTGCATTATATGCAGTGGATATGGAAAATGGGCAGACTGGTCAGGCCAAACAGTCCTTATCTGCCGGCAAATTCTATGTTTCTATGTACATAGATTTTTTTTTTTTTTTTTTTTTAAATCGCAGCCAACAGAGCTTCACAGCCAAGAACATTCAGTTACACATTATGTGCATGAGATAATCTAAACCCAAAATAGGGAATTATAAACAAAGTTGCAATCAATCAGGATCAGCATCGTGCTTCAGGTCTACCTTATCCCTTTTACGATGTTTGTCAGCAAAGGCCAGAGCAGTACTCAAATCAGTAAAGCTGTGTTTTGTATTGATACCAAACTTGCAGTTTCGCAGGAAAAAATATCTGAGCATGAATACCAGACTCCAAGAGCATTTTTCATTTTTTTTTTTTTTTTTTTAACAACTTGCTGCTCCCGTTTATGAGTGTGTTTGAGAGGACACATCAGGGAAATATGACAGCACACTCCCCTTCCATACAATGTCCCCTTTGGCTCTAGCCGCCTGCAGTAATGATATCTTCGCCTCCGGGCCAAAAGTGTGGCAATGGCGGTCAATTGTCTCGATTCCTCTCCAGGTCTAGGGTAGGAATGAATCGGGACAGTGCAGGCTTTGAGAACAGAAATCCCATCTGAGGAGGCAAGTAGTTTCAGGTCAGAAAAATTAGGCACTCAGGTGTGGGGATCGGTTCTTGTCTACTAGCAAACCGGGAAGGAATCCCATGACCCGAACACTACTCTGACGATAACCTTTCTCCAAATGTTTCAACTTTAGAATGGAGAAAAAGAAGTTCTTTAGCAAACACTGTGTTGATTGCCCCTTGCTTTATCACTCCTGCCCGAATTTCTGTAAAGCTGTTCGACTCTGATACTCGCATTGCTGCCAGTCAATAAGTTTGGCCTCGAGAGTGGCTAATCTCTTGTTCGTTTCATCCCCAGTTGCTTATAGTTTTGTAAGCATGCTCAGTATCCAAGTAGTTGGCAAGTCACTACTCGGTCAAGTGGCTGCCATGGCCTTGTTCCCTTCGAGCCCAACGTCAAGGAAAGGAACGCCTCCAGACTTTGTGATGCATACTTCTGGTCTTTCTTCGGTGCCACTGCATACACACCTGCTCCCGGCAACAGCTGCTATCAAACATTTCTGAGTAAACAACAGATTTGGATAAGATATTCAGAGGAGAATCGTTGAGTGTCAAAGGCAGGCTTTTGCTCCGTCAGCTGCTCTACAGTGCCCCCTCATGCTGCACCTTGTAACTGCTTATTTAGGTCCCTTTGAGATATAGAGCTAGTGAGCAGAACGGTGTCATCTGCATAAGGGTGAGACACTGATGTCAGTTTAGGCCATATGGAAGTCATTTACAAACAGGGTAAGCAAAAATGATCCCAGGACAGACTCTTGTGGTGCAGCAAGAGTTAGTACATTGGAGTTTGATTTACTGTACTTCCATTTACTTTCACCACCGGTGTCCTCTCAGTCAGGAAGTTTTCCATCCAGGCTACTGTGGTTTCATACATTCCTATTTTCTTTAGCTTTATGAGCAATAATGTGCGGTACTGTACTTAGCAGTGCCAATGGGTAGGGCAGAAGGGCCATGTGAGTGCAAACAGCTAACCATGAAGATGCAGCACCAAGAACTAAAAGCAAAGGTCCATAGTACAGGAGCGGATAGCAATTTATGACACCCCAGACCTTTTCACACCTGGCTATATTCAGACTGCCACACCACCACATGGATTCAAAGTTGATGTACTTACTTACAAACCACATTATTATTACTGGCAGCAAAAAAGGTGATAACCAGACTCTGTGGCACTGAAGGGGCGTGGCATAACTTGGTGAGAGAAGTATATGGGTTGGAGAGGATGGCAGCCAGACTGAGGGATAGGGTAGAAGCTTTTGACACCAAATGGCGAAAATGGACCATGTACTGTATCAATTGACCAACTACCCTGACTTTGTTCCCCGAAGTTATCCACATCTATTTTGCTGGAAGAGGTAAAATCAACACTGAATAGAAAAATGTACGTAAATAACTATTTTACCTAACTGGATGCCACTTTTTGACTCCTACAGAGGACTCTAAGGTGCATTGCACTGTTTAATGAAATCTGTCTGAATAGTTTTGCCAAGTGATGTATGTTGATAGACTTCACTGTATGACTGTATGTGCTGAATAACTCAACTTTGTATAAATCGTTTCAATGCATGTAAATGACCCTCATGCCTAATAAAAAATATTATTATAACAAATAAAAGCAAAGGTCCAGCATTTCCCTCCACAAGTGATCAGAAGCAGCCACTGAGCTGAGCAAGTCACAAGTCCGTGCTGTTTTCTAGGCAAATTGCTTGATTTATTTTTCTTATTTGTACTGGGGCATATACTTCTGGCTGCAGTGTGAGGGCTTTTTGGGGTGTTATAGGGAAGGGTAAAAGGGAAGCAGTGAGTCGAGGGAGATACAGGGCAAGTTATATGGCAGCACTATTGGGAAGGGCAGAAGTACCACATGAAAGAAGCTTGTGAACCACATGGCTGCAACAACACCATAAATAGATATATTTCTTAGCAGATCAAGAGACCCCTCATGTGAGCAACTGTGAAGCATGAATGGCATGATGCAGAAGTGCATCTGCACGGAAGGTAGCAGGTCTGCAGGGAACAATGCAGGACAGCATGTAGGTAGGGTGAAGGATAAGGCAAAGAGGTAAGCACAGGAGAGGCTGAGCAATTAACTAGGACATATGAAAATGCCAGCAGGAACAGGCCATAACGGTTTATCAAATCTGCTTGAGTGTGCAGCACAGTTTATTCTGCTGTAGCTGTCTCCCCCCCCCCCGAATTTCCACCCTAGATTTATCATCCCCCACCCTCCTCTCCCACTCCCCAACCATCCCACAGAATTGACATTCCCCTTAACCCTGTCCCACCCCCTCTTAAAACTGCCCACAGGTTTCAGTGAGATCACTTCTTCCGGCAATTCGTTCCACCTTGCTACTACCCTTTCTGTGAAATAGTGCCTCCTCATTTCCCTTCTAAATCTTCCACCTACTAATTTCAGACTGTGCCCCCTTGTGGACCCCCCCCCCTTTAAGCTGAAGATGTCCTCTGTTCTAACCTTATTCATATCTTTTAGGTATTTGAAGGTTTCTATCATGTCCCCCCCCCCATCCTCTAGTGAGTACATGTTGAGCTCCCTTAGTCTCTCCTCATAGGGTTTGTCCCCCAGGCCCAGGATCATCTTGGTCACTCTTTGCTTCACCCCCTCCAGCAGTTTGATGCCCCCTTCAAATATGGGCACCAGAACTGCACACACTACTCTAAGTGTAAACTAACCAGGGACCTGTACAATGGCATGACGACTTCCTCATTCCTTGAGGTCACTCCTCTGGCAATGCACCCCAGCATTTTGTCTGCTTTGGCAGCCGCTTTATGGCTCTGAGCAGTGTTTCATGTCCCCCATGACAATCAACCCAAGATCCTTTTCTTCCTCTGAAATGGCTACCTGTACCCCTCCCCCCCCGGCAGTATCTAGCCCCAGGTGCATGACCTTACATTTCTCAGCATTGAACCCCAACTCCCAGATACCTGACCAATGCTTGAACTTAGCCAGGTCATATCTGAGCTCCTGCTTCCTCTCCTCACTGTCCACTCTCATACAGATCTTAGTGACGCCTGCGAATAGGCAGATTTTACTACTGATCTCTTCTGCTATGTCCCCAATAAAGATATTAAGTAACACCGGACTGAGTACCAAGCCCTGTGGGACCCCACTTGTTACAGGCCTGGATTTCAACAGTCCCCCGCCCTCCACAGTTACTATCTGCACCCTGTCCTGCAGCCAGCTCCTGACCTACCCCACCAGTTTATCCCTGGCTCCCAGGTTCACTAGTTTACTGAGCATCCTACCATGTGCCTCACAGTCAAAGCCTTGCTGATGTCCAGAAACAGGACATCACCGCATGACCCATGCCAAATGACCTTGTGACCCAATCAAAAAAAGTCTATTAGTTTTGTCTGGCAGGATGTCCCCAAGACAAACCCATGCTGTCTTTCATCCTGGAGACCACTGGCTTCCAGAAAGTCCAACAGTCTCTAATTCAGAATGGTCTCCATTAACTTCCCTACGATGGAGGTAAGGCTGACTGGTTTGTAGTTACCAGGTTCAACCCAGGGTCTGCTCTTGTGGAGAGGCACCACATGTGTTATTCTCCAGTCCTGGGGCACGCAACCTGACTTCAGTTAGGTGCTGAGTGGGTCCAGGTCCGCCAAAGGGCCAGCCAGAATCTCTGCCAATTCCTTCAGGACTCTCTAACGCACATCATCTGGTCCCGGAGCCTTGGTCACCCGCAGGGCCTTAAGGCTCTTTAAAACTCTATCCTACTGGATTTCCTTGTCAGTTACCCCGCTCCCCCTTTTCCCACCCCTATCATCCCCTGTTACATAGGGTCATCCGCTTCCCTAGTGAACAATGAATAGAAGTAACACAGAAAGTGACAGCAGAAGGGGACCACAAGATCCATCTATTCTACCAAAGACCCTACACCCCCCCCCAACTGCTACTCAGTGTTATAATGCCATTGTATTTATCGCAAGCATTCTTGAAAGCCCCAGCTGTTTTTGCCTGCACCACTCCTTAGGGGAGGCTGTTCTATGTGTCTGCCACCCTCTCTGTGGAAAAAGAGCTTATGTGTGTTGCTCCTGAACTTGCACCCCATCCCCACAGCTTCATATCACAACCCCGAATCAAGTTCTTACATAACTTTTGACCTGAAATAGGTCCTGAACCTGTACCCTATTTATACCCTTCATGTATTTGAAGGTTTCAATCATGTCTCTCCTCTCCCTTCATTGTTCCAAGAAATACATGTTGACAGCCTTCGACCTTTCATCATATGATTTCTAATGCAGTCCTTGTACCATCTTTGTGGCCCTCCTTTTTACTGTTTCCAATCTCTGTACATCTTTTCTAAGATGTGGCTGCCAGAACAGTATGCAGTATTCTAGGTGTGGTCTTACCAGTGATCTATGCAGCGGCAATGCAACTTCCCTTTTTCTACTGGTAATTCCCCTTCCTATGCATCTCAGCATAACATTTGCCTTTAAAGCAGCTTTCTCGCACTGCTTGGTGTTTTTCAGGTCTTCTTTTATAAATCACCCCCAGATCTCTCTCTCTCTTGCGTTATGGCCTCTAGTTTAATGCCCCCCCCCCGTGATATTTTTCTCCAGGGCGCCCTTCCCTAGGTGCAGGACTCTGCACTTCTCACTGAATTTCAGCTGCTTTGTTTCTAACCACAATTCCAGCCTTCTGAGACCCACCTTCACCATATCCATCCCCCTGGGAATGTCGGCCCTATTGCAAATCTTTGTGCCACCAGCGAACAGGTTCACCTTGCCCTCCAGGCCCTCAGATATGTCTGCAATGAAGACATTAAAGAGGATGGGACCCAACACCGACCCCTGCAGTACGCCACTAGTCGCCTCTCTTTCTTCTGATAAGGTGCCATTTACCAGTACCCTCCGTGACCTCCCACTCAGCCAGCTCTTTATCCAATTTATCACTTTCTGACCAATTCCCATGTTGGAGAGTTTGTTTGGTGGTCTTCAATGTGGAACAGAGTGAAGGCTTTGCTTAAGTCCAGCTATACCATAACCACAGTGCTGCCCTGATCCACAGTTTTGGTTACCCAGTTGAAGAACTCTATTAGCTTTGTCTGGCATGATCTTCCTGGGGTAAAGAGGTACTGTTTGGGGTCAAAATTACTGCTCTCCTATGCAAAGGTTAGAATTTCTTCTTTGAGTAGGGCTTCCATTGTTCTGCCCACAATTGAGGGGAGGCTAACCAGGCAATAGTTACCTGCAACTTCCCTACTCCCATTTTTATGGAAAGGGACAACATTGGTCCTTCTCCAATCCCTTGGGACCTCACCTAGTTCAAGAGATAGGTTAAACAGTTCAGCCAGAGGTGTCACAAGCTCCTCTCTCAGCTCCCTAAAAATCCTAGGGTGGATTTCATACGGACCATTTGTCTTGTCTACCTTGAGTTTCTCCAGTTCCTTGAGGACTCTTTCCCTTGTGAATGGTCTTGGAATCTACCTCACCACTGTCAGAATTTCTTCCACCCAGGGTAGGCCCACAACCATCCTCTAGTCTGGGAATACTGAGGTATGGCATAATCCAAATGTTGTAACTAGAACAGCGAGCGATCACTTGCCCCTTCGAGTACCAAGTTTTGACTCTTATTTGCTTACTCAGCCTGATAAAAATAAGAAGGTAATGGAGATTAGGCAAAAAAAAAAAAAAAATTATGTGGAGCATCAAATAGATGGCATAGGCAGAAATTGCCTCACTGTTAATTGGGCCCCTTTTGTTGCAGAGTCAGCTGAAGCTCTCTGGTTGCATCTTGCAGCAATATTTGAGAAAGTCTCAGTAAACTTGTATAAAGATTGCATTGAGTACACTGTGAAAAATAATACTAATAGTTGGTTTGACAGAGAATGTAAAACACAAAAATGACTTAAAATTAATTAGAAAAACTAAACATAGTAATAAAAAAAGAACAATTCAAACAAGGAAATATAGAAAGAAAGAAAGAAACGTAATGAATTTCTACAAAGGAAAAAGAACCAATATTATATGGATTTATGGGGTAAAATGCTTACTGCAGTAGAAAACAGAGATTTTAAAAGATTTTTGGAGGCTGGTAGCAAAAGGGACGAATAGTTATAAGTAAGCAACTGACTCCTATATTAATGAAAAGCATGGGTGTAGTACTTCACTAACCTTTTTTTTTTTTTACCCTAATCTCGATACTCTAACATTATGGCCACAAAGAACGGCCAATAATTAATCTGATATCCATCCAGGACATCTACATAAATTCGTTAGTAAGAACTTACCATAACAGTAGATCTTCGAGAGAGGTTCCTGCAGTAAGCCATTACACATAAGACTGCACCCCCTTGCGTCAGAACCATATGGCAAACTTCTAGCTACCAATGATACATGTGACCCGGTCCGGGGTACCCTAATGCATAAGCAGGCTCCGGGTAACCCGTCGATGAATACCCTGGCGCCAGGTAATATGGATACTGCGGCGGAGGGTCGCCAGGTGCCATGCCCAGAGGATCTGCGGGCGGAGGGACATGCAGCCCTGAGGGAGATGGGGCCAAGGGACCACTGGGTGCAGAAGTGTCCATCAATGAGCCATGGCAATCAGGGATCCTGGCTGGGACCTGAAACAGGTCTGGCGGAGGCGGAGGAGGAGCGAGAGTAGTAGTCAGGGCGCCCAAAGAGCCTTCAGACGGCGGGGGGGTGACCAGTACACCAGCCATCATCGGGTCTGAAGGAACGTCAACCAATGAGCGCTGTGGAGTGGGGTCCCGAATGGGATCAGACACCAGGAGATCGGGCATCGGGGGCACTAATGAACCCGAGGCCTGATCCAAGGTGTATGAGGGGGATCTGGGAGAGGTGACCCACGTCAACAGGCCCATTGGAAAGACGGGGGACACAGAGGTAAAAAGACCCAACATTGGGGAAGATACCCCTAGAGCAACAACACTCACCTCCTTGTGAGAGTCAAGGGAGAGTGAGGGGTCGGGTTGAGTCAGAGGAAGAGAGGAGTCCTGGGAGGGAGAACCCTGAAGGGAAGAGTCTGGGTCTGGCAGCTGGCTCTACCCACCATCGGGAATGTCAAAAGGATCAGACAGGAGAGCCTTGGCTGAGTGGTCGTTGGGTGAGCCAGCAACTGACTGATCGGCCGTGACCGAGAGGGCCTCGGAAGGAGAGACGTCCATCTTATTGAGGTCGGGTGGACAGCAGATGAATTGGCGACCACCTTATCGACCAAAGTCAAGCACGCTTCCGTGAACTGGACAGTGACTTACCGGCCGGAGAGCTGACAACAGGCCCAGAGAGGGAACCCTCTTGTGAGGAACACCCCTTCCGCCCTCTGACCACGGTGGGAAAGAAAAAATTACTCACCTTAGTAATGTTGTTTCTTCTAATGGTGTCTTACTATATTATGACATATGCAGTTTGTCCCAGCCTTAGAACTGCTCCCGAGGTGAAAGAGTTAACTTCCATGCCAGGCATGGAATCTTGAGCGCGAGCTCGGTTGAAAAAACTCTGTCTGTTGATCTTCAAACTGAAACTGTCAGATCTTTACGAGCAAAACTCACTAAGGTTCTGTGTGGAAGCTGTAAACCTACACTAGCCAACTGGCTACTAAAATATTAACACATTTTTCTGGTCCCAAAACCAAGACTCAAGTCAGGGGATCCAAAAAATAAAATAAAATAAAATACAACACCCAAACACCCCAAAAAGAGGGGTGAAAACACAAGGTGGGCATCATTAAGTGCCAACACTGCACTGCCCACCCACATCCCAAGAGCCGAGGTTCTGAGAGGGGCAGGCAGGGGGGGAGGTCATAATATAGCAAGACTCCATTAGAAGAAACAACATTACTAAGGTGAGTAATTTTTTCTTCAAACAACATGAAGTCTTGCTATATTATGACATATGCAGACTACACAGCAGTACCTCCATGGAGGAGGGACAGACCCTACTTAGGAAATAGGCTCTGAACCACAGCTGTGCCAAACCGAGCATCACTCCTAGCCTGGATGTCCAGGGAGTAATGCTTGGTGAAAGTGTGTGTTTTCCAGGTAGCTGCTTGACATATCTCTAAGACAGGGATGTCCCTGGCGCAGCTAGGGCCTTGGCTGTACCTCTGGTAGAGTGAGCCCTCAGGCCTGAAGGGGAACCTTACCCAGTTTTGATAGCAAAATTGGATACAAGAGACAATCCACCTGGCAATGGATCTTTTAGTGGCAGGTTTCCCTTTACCAACCTCACCATAAGTGAGGAACAGTTGGAGGGAGTCAAACCTGTGACCCTTGGTACGCTCTATGTAGTAACTAAGGGCTCTCTTTACATCTAAACTGTGCAGCCTCCTCTCGCCAGAGGAGGAATGGTCAGTGAAGTACACTGGAAGAGATATAGATTGATTAAGGTGGAAATCTGAAACCACCTTAGGCAAGAACTTCCTGTTAGTCCTGAGGACTACCTTATCTCTGTGAAAGGAGATAAAATCAGGCTCCACTGACAAAGCTTGAAATTCACTTATGCGCCTGGCAGAAGTGATGGCTACTAGAAACACAGTTTTCCAAGTCAAGTACTTAAGCTCTGCTGAAGACAAAGGCTCAAAGTGGGGTTGCATTAGCTGAGCAATGCAAACATTAAGATCCCAGGCAGGAGCAGGGTCCCTGAATGGAGGGTTGGTGTGAAGCAATCCCTTGAAAAACTTGGAGAATACAGGGTGAGCAGAAAGAGAAGAGGGCTTTCCTGCTGAAATAAAAGCAGAGACAGCTGCCAAATGCACTTTCAGGGTAGCTGGCCTCAGCCCCAAAGTATTTAGATGGACCATATAGTCCAGGACTGTGGGCAAATCAGCAGATTCTGGGGAAATATGCTTTCCAGAGCACCATATAGAAAACCTTTTCCATTTAGAATTATAAGTAGCCCTGGTGGAAGGCTTCCTAGAAGCTTTCAAGATATTGAGTACACCTTGAGAAAGGTGTAGGTCAGCAAACTCTAACTCCTCAAGAGCCAGGCCTTGAGGTTGAGGGATTTGAGATTTGGATACCAAACTCTCCCCTGGGCACAGGTTAACAGATCGTGATTCCTGGGGAGACAGGGGAAGGTGGACTGCTAAGGACAGAAGGAGTGGATACCAGGGCTGTCTGGCCCAATCTGGAGCAATCGGAATCATCTTGCAAGGTTGAGATCTGATTTTGACTAGCACCTTGAACAAGAGAGGAAAGGGGGGAAAAGGCATAGAGGAACTTCCCTTCCCAATCGAGAAGGAAGGCATCCAGAGGGACTGAGCCCAACACTGGGGGCCTGCAACAAAAAAGCGGAAGTTGGTGATTGTCTGGGGCTGCAAAAGATCTATCTGAGGGTGCCCCACCTGGCAAATACTAATCCCAGTATAGGGGATCCAGTGACCATTCGTGATGGCCCTGGGAAATCCTGCTGAGAGCATCTGCCAGGACATTGTCCTTGCCTGGGAGGTGAACTGCCATGAGGGAGGTGTCAGGAATAAGCCAGAGACCACAACTTCATTGCCTCGGTGCACAAGGCCGAAGACCGAGTGCCCCCTTGCTTGTTGATGTACCACATTGTAGTGGTGTTGTCTGTTCTGACCTGTACCACTTTGTTCTGAACAGATGCAGAAAAAAACTGAAGTGCTAGAAAAACAGCTCTGAGTTCCAACAGATTGATGTGGAGCAGAGATTCCTGAAGGGACCACAATCCCTGGGTGGTGAGGTCGCCCATGTGAGCTCCCCATCCCAAGAGGGACACATCTGTAGTAAGGGGTTACAGGATCTCTCCTTTGAGACCAGAAGGCTCTCAAATGGAACTGGATGTCTCTCATCTGAAATCTTGCTCCTTGCACAACAGCTGTGGAAGCAGCCATGTGGCCAAGGAGCTGTAGAAAGTGCCTTGCTGGTCCAGAGACCTGCAGAGTGAAGGAGGAGGCCACAGCCACCAGGGTCATTACTCTTTCTAGAGGAAGGAAAGCTCTGGCCTGTTGTGTCCAGTTCTGCGCCTATGAAGGTGAGTAGCTGAACAGGCTCTAGAACTGACTTTGGAAGATTGAGAAGAAAACCTAGGGATGTAAGCAGCTGCTGGGTAACCTGAAGGTGTGATTTGACTTGGTCTGGAGACTGACCCACTATGAGCCAGTCGTCCAGGTAAGGAAAGATGGTAATCTTTTGCCTTCTTAAGTGAGCAACTGCTACTGCCAGGCATTTGGTGAATACCCTTGGGGCAGAGGTGAGGCCGAAGGGCATTGCTCTGAACTGGTAATGGCCTGAGGGTAGTTTGAATCTGAGGTACTTTCGGTGGGAGCTTCTGATGAGAACATGGAAGTAGGCATCCTTGAGGTCCAGGGACGCTAGCCAGTCCCCTGGCCTTAGGGAGGGTAAAATAATTCCCAGAGTCACCATTTTGAATTTTGGTTTTAAAAGGTGCTTATTTAGGTATCTTAGATCCAGGATGGACCGCCATTCTCCTGTCTTTTTTGGGGTAAGGAAGTACCTGGGTACAGTCCTTTGCCCTGGTGTAGGGGAGGAACCCTTTCTACAGCTCTGAGAGCCAGGAGGGTCGAGACTTCTGTTTCCAAAGCAAGAGCCTCTGATGGATTTGCAGGTGGAAAGGATCTGGTTCTCATCTTTGGAAATTTTTTGAAGCTGAGAACCAGTCCCTGGCTTACTACTTCCAGGACCCACTTGTCTGATGTTAAAGACTCCAGTCCTGGACGAAGTAGCCCAGCCTGCCCCCTACAGGTAATGGAGAATCGGCCCTGGGCATCCCATCAGGGTGCCTGTTTGGCAGGGGCTTTAGGCTGAGGGGTGGGAGCAGGCCTGCTCGCACTCGGCCTCGCCTCTCCTCTGAAGAACCTGTTCTGGGCATAAGCTGAAGAGGAGGCCTGGGCTTGGCAAAGGCCTGTGAAAAGGCCTGCCCCTGCCCCCTGGAAAGCTGCCTCTGAGGAGTGGCTTGCCTCTCCTTGGCCTGTGCACTCCTATAAGTGGTCCTATACTCATCCATTTTCTTCATGTAATTCTCTGTCTGCTCCCAAACAGAGAATTACCCACAACAGGAAAATCCATGGCCTTAGCCTGGGTATCCTCAGACAGGCTAGTACACCTGAGCCAAGCCATTCTACGAAAAGCCACAGATGTAGCCATGACTCTTGAAGATACATCATTAGAGTCCACTGCAGCATGAAATTGCACCTTGGATGCCTCAATACCATCAGCAGCCACCCGCTTCCAGCTCCTTGGCAAGCTGGCCAGGGACCTGTTTCGCTAAAGCCATAACAGTATCCCATCTGGATTTCTGGTATCTTGCAACATAGGCCATATAATTTGCCTGTCTGAGTCCCAAGGATGCTGCCATGTATTGTTTCTTTGCCATGGCATCAATCCTCCTGGAGTCCTTGTCAGGGGGGTGTGAAGCCAAGGGAATATTTGCCTTATCACAGGCTGCAGCCTGCACTACTCCAACATGGCTGCATTGTTGTGAAAGGAACTCCGTATCAGAGCCTGACAATGTGTACCTCCTGTCCATCTTTTTATCCACAGGAGGTAAAGAATTAGGAGCTTTTAAAATCTTTATTGTCTGTTTCCTAAAAGATTTATGTAAAGGAATAGACAATCTCCTGGACTCTGGGATATCCATCATTTCCACATAGTCAGGCTCCTCCTGTTCATCCACAGCTTCTTCCAAAGGGAGCTGGAGGGTTTCAGCAACTTTTTTATAAAACAGAAAATGAGAAGGGGACTCAGAAAGCCTAGGGGGAGACACTCCTGAAGGTCTGTCTGGGGAGATGTCCGGTTCAATGGGCACATCCAGACTTTCAAAATCACATTCACTCTTCATAATCCTCCTCCCTCCTCCGGTTCATAAAATTCTTCTATATCATATTCCTGAACCGTGGAACCGACCGAACCGACTGCTTATCTGATGGTGCCGGTTCGACGGAACCGAGAAAGCGACTGGACAATTTGGATTGCTTTGGCTATCTCTGCAGCGGTTGAAAAGGAAATTTTGGCTCCACACCTGCTGATTTCTCCGTCCTCTCTTTGCTGGAACTGGCTCCTCCCGAGTCAGCTCTTCGTTTGCCAGTATAAGCCTGGTCAAGGGCACTCCTCAGTTGGTTCCCGGGCTGGCCATCCGGGTCAGCGGACTTTTTTGGCCTCTCGTCCCTGGAGCCTACCAACCTCTTTATCCAGGTAGCTGCAGGGAAATTTGCAAATCTGGAGTCTGCACTGAGGTGGTCAAACCTCAGACAATAAACATATGATGTGTGGGTCAGCCTGGCAAAGGCTTCCCCACAGACACTACAGTGCTGAAACCCAGTGGGCCCGGTTTTCTTTGGGTTTCTAGACATAATGCCAGACTAACCAAAGACTTGCCCTTTTCTGGCAAATCGCCAAGCAAGACACCCTTATCGGTTCCCAACCATGTCACGGGTCGTGGAAAAAACCGTAATGAAATCCGTTTTTTTTAGAACCGATAAGAACCGGGAACCGCACTCTAAATGTAATTTAATAAGTTTTAACAACCTGATCGGTTCAAACCGAACCGATAACGTTTGCAAGTTCCACACAGAGAAATGTAAAACCTATCTATTACTTACGATACCACAGACAGAAGAAAACCGAGAAATAACACTTTTTTAACCGACAAATGAACCGAGCAGTAGGAAGAATCTCCGGAGCGACTGTTCAGTGAGGCGGAGTAAAGAATCTGACAGTTTCAGTTTGAAGATCAACAGACAGAGTTTTTTCAACCGAGCTCGCGCTCAAGATTCCATGCCTGGTATGGAAGTTAACTCTTTCACCTCCGGAGCAGTTCTAAGGCTGGGACAAACTGCATATGTCATAATATAGCAAGACTTCATGTTGTTTGAAGGGAGTCAGTGACTGATCCGCTGAGGTGGATGAAGACCAGGTAGGAGGGGTACTTCCCGAGGTAGAAGCCCCACCGGAAGCTGCGTCATCAGCTTGGCGACACTGGACAGAAGGGGACTGGTCCCAGCGCTCCTCTTTTTTCCTTTTTCTTCTTGCACTCGGTGGTGGGGGAGGAGGAATGTTTCTGCAGCTCTTTTTCCGTCTAAGCCAGGTGCTTTTTCAGTAGGTGGGCTTCAAAGGCTTTCTGGTGTCTGACCCGTGTGGCCCTGTTGAAGGACTGGCAGACCTCACAGTTTCCGGCCCGATGTTTGGGGCCTAGGCAGAGGACGTAGCAGGAATGTTCCTCCCCATGTGGGATCTGGGCGCCGCACTTGTCGCACTTCTTCGGACGACACAACGGAGAAGACACGCAATAAATCAAATACAAATAAGAAAATGAAAATGGAAATACTCAGTAGAAAATGGTGGTCAACTGGAAGCAGAGTTCACTGCGAGGTCCGACTAGCACAGGTAGACAGCAGGAAAGCACTGGAGGGCAGGCGTGGGAACCGCCCCTATATATTGTCACGCTGACGTTCCATCAGATGACGTCGAGGGCAGTCCCCCGATATAGATTGCTAGCTAGAAGTGTGTTGTGTGGTCCCGACGTCAGGGGACGCAGTCCCATGTGTAATGACCTACTGCAGGAACCCTCTTGAAGTAAGATCTATAAAATCAGTGAAACAGAAAAAAGTGCCGGGCCCAGATGGTATTCCGACTGAGGTTTATTTAACTAATACAACTTTATGGTGTAGTCCATGACAGATATTATATAGTAAATGTATCATGGAAGATTTCGTCCTTCAGTCATGGTCTGGAGCAATCATTGTTCCAATTCACAAAAAAGGGGACCTCGCAGATCCAAAAATGTACAGACCAATAAGCCTCCTTGATATTAACCTAAAAATCTTTTCTAAAATAATTTTGACCAGATTACAAGAACATATAAATAATACTGGGGAGCTTAATGGCCTACAAGCTGGTTTTAGAGAAGGACATTCCACAATGTTTTTATTTACTCATAACTAGGATTACAAGTACCTTTGAACCAGGGGTTAATTTACAAAGGTACTACGTCAAGTGAAATCAAGACAAATACAAGTACATAACAATCAAGAGCTGGACTAGGATTGTACATACTGATTTTGCTGGATAACTATACAGACAATGTTGCATAGAAACCAGCAGGTGATAAATTACAGTAAAGACATTAGAATCAACAGCACAATTATGCAGTCTTAAGAATACAGACTTTGTCAAAGCAGCTGTGCAGACAAGCAAGATAGTGGACTTGTCAAATAGGGAGTAATGGGGGGTAAGGGAAAGAGCAAAGAAGGAGGGGCAAGGGTGAGAGGGGAGAAGGATGATGGCGGAAGTAGGGGGTAGGAGGAGGATTTGGGAAGTAGGACTAATTGACAATTGTTTTGTGCTATCCCATTTAGTGGAGATGTGTGTCTACTTTGTGTCCCACTCTAGTTCCCATACCCAAGGGCACCTCTTCTTTTAGAGGGCAAGTGGTCGGGACAGCTCGTCACCCTCGCCCAACTCGGGCGCTGTTGTGCAATGCCAGATCTGTCTGCAATAAGACTGCTCTTATAGCGGACTTTGTTGCGAGGGCAGATCTGGCTTGCATTACCGAGACCCGGCTGGATGGGAATGCAGCCCCAGTTTTAGAGGCTGCTGTTCCCACCGGGTTCTCGGTTTTACACCGCCCGAGATTGGATCAGGGGGGCAGGGGGGGGGTAGCGGTCTGTTTCAAGACCGAGTTGGGTCTAACTGAAGTTTCAGTTGAGGAGGCCAGATCGTTTGAGTGCATTGTGGTAGCTGGGGTGAGGTGCAGGATTGCTCTCATCTACCGTCCACCCAGGGATGAGAAGCTTTTCCTGCAGGAAATGGCAGATTTCGCCGCCGACATGGCCTTGGAATCCCCCAGATTGATGGTGCTGGGTGATTTCAATGCCTGGGTCGACGACGAATCTTCGCCTTTTGTCAACATTTCCCTCCAGGTGATGTCATCTCTTGGCTTCACTCAGGTTGTTTCCACAGCTACTCACAGGAGGGCACTCTCTTGATGTGTCTTCCTCCTGGGGTCGAGGCTTCCGACTTGGTGGTGAAACCAGTCAGTTGGTCTGACCATTACTCAGTTGGATTCAACTTTGTGGCCCCCCTGGGTAGGTCGGCCCCTGTGGAGATGATCAAATACCGTCCATTGCGGGACGTTGTCCCTGAAGACCTGTTGGCGGTTACTGACCTCTCGTTGTGTGACGAATTGTGCTCTGATCCTGAGCTGCTGGTGGTGGCCTATAATGGGGCCATCTCAGATGCCCTGGACCAGATAGCTCCATTCCGTGTTCGCCCCCTTCCACGCCGTCCTGCCGCCCCTTGGTTTGATGGAACGTTGAGAGGGCTGCGGAGGTTAGGCCGTAGGTTGGAGCGTCGCTGGAGGAAGACTGCCTTGGATGCCGACCATCTTATTTTGCTAGAGCATTACAAGCTCTATCAAACTGAAATTTCCCATAAGAAGGCAGAATTCCTGTCCAGGGAAATCTCTGTCGCTCAGAATCGACCGGCTCAGCTCTTCAGAACTGTTGACAGACTGTGCAACCCAGCCTGTCAGCAGTTCCCGAGTTTTTACGCAGGTTGACTGTGAGGAGATCGCTCGATTCTTTGCGAATAGGGTGGAAGGCATTCGGAGGCAGTGTCCCCAGCCTCACTCTATGGTTGTTGCAGTTGATCGGGGTGTTGTCCCAGACCCTGGAGTTTCCTGGAGCTCCTTTGATCTTCCTGACCTCGTGGAGACTATGAGGATTGTCTCTGAGATGCGCCCAACTTGTTGTAGTTTGGATCCGGGCCCTACTTCCTTGATTTTAGGATGTTGTGAATTTATTGGCCCAGTTCTTGTTCAGATAATTCAGTGTTCTTTGGAAATGGGAGTTTTCCCTAGCTCTCTGAAAGAAGGGGTGGTGACTCCCCTCCTGAAGAAAGCTTCCTTAGACCCGAATGATTTCGCCAACTACCGTCCAATCTCTAACCTCCCTTTTTTGGGGAAGGTTATTGAAAAGGTTGTGGCGGCTCAACTTGACAACCATTTGACCATCCATAGTTTATACAAACCTCTCCAGTCAGGTTTTTGTAAGAGGCATAGCACCGAGACCGCTCTGGTTCGGGTGCTCAATAATCTCCTGATGGCGAGAGATCGGAGACACCGTTCTATCTTGGTTCTCCTTGGTCTATCATCAGCTTTTGATACTGTGGACCATGGGGTTTTGCTCGACCATCTGAGGTCCATCTGTGGGCTCTCAGGTGTTGTCCTCAGATGGTTTTCATCTTACCTCCTGGGGAGAACTCAGAGAGTGGTTTCCAGTTTACATTCATCCGGGGCTGTCTCTCTTTCTTGTGGGGTACCTCAGGGTTCAGTGCTCTCTCCCATGTTGTTCGCAGTATATATGCTACCCCTCAGGGACACTGTAAGATGGTATGAGCTGAGCTTTCATTGTTATGCCGATGATACCCAGCTCTACCTGTCTTTTGCACTCGACCAGGTTAGTGCTATCTCGATGCTGAATAACTGCCTCACTGATATCCAAGACTGGATGAATATCAGTGGATTAAAGCTGAACCCGGGAAAGACCGAGGTTATGGTGGTGGACCCTGGTCGCAGGGCTGAGGTTCCCCCTCTGGATTAGTTCTTGGGGTAGACCAGATCCCCACCTCTGAACGGGTGCGTAACCTGGGTGTGGAGCTTGACATTGGTTTGACCCTCTGTTATCAGGTGTCTGCAGTAGTCAAGACTTCATTTTTCCATCTTAGAAACATCTCCAGGATTAGGCACCTGGTTCCACCTGGCGATTTGCCAGTTTTGGTCCACGCCTTGGTGACATCTCGTCTTGATTATTGCAACTCCCTGTACCTAGGGCTTGCTGGGGTTGAAATCCGCCGCTTGCAGCTAGTGCAGAATGCTGCAGCACGTTTGTTGACTGGGGTGTCTAGAAGATCTCACATCACCCCTGTGCTGCGCACTCTGCACTGGCTGCCTATACAGTGGCGGATCACCTTTAAAGTGGGTCTTTTGACCTACAAAGCCCTACACGGTTTAGGTCCCGACTACCTGAAAGAGCTTCTGGTGCCTTACGCCCCTCTGAGACAGCTCTGCTCGGCTGACGAGGGGTTGCTGGAGATTCCTAGGGTGAATTTGAAGTCCTCTGGAGCCCGTGCGTTTAGCTTTGTGGCTCCCACCCCCTGGAATTCTCTGCCCTGCTAGCTCCGAGAAAGTTCAACTGTAGATGGGTTTAAGAAGGCCTTAAAATCATTTTTATGGATTCAGGCCTTCCCTGTTGTATTTTAAATCTTGTTATTTATTTATCTGTTGTATTGTTGTAGTTGTCTTTGATTATGATAAATGTATGAAGACTGTAAAGCGCCTTGAAATATTTGAAAGGCGCTTAATCAAATAAATTTTATTATTATTATTATTACTTAAGACAATAAAATCTGTATATAATTTTTGTGGACTACTTAGCAGCGTTTGATTCGGTCTCCAGACCAGTGTTATGGAAACAACCTGTACAAAGGGGTAAAGATTATGCTTTAATACAAATTATATAAAATGTATAGTCACATACATGGACAAAAGTAAAATATGGTAGGTATGGACAAACATCAAGGACATTTCATATTAACAAATGAGTTAGACAGGGTTGCATCTTGGTGCCGACCCTTTTTTTGCCTCTATATTGATCAACTTTTGTGTGATCTTGAGGCTATGGATTTTGATTCCCCTAAAATAGGTCAGCGCATATGCCCAGTTTTGGTATATGCAGATGATCCGATTTTAATCTCTAACCAAAAAAGGGCTGCATAAAAAAAAAAAGACCTGCTAGCTCAGAAATCGAAAGAACTTAAAACTATCTATTAATCGCTGTAAAACACAGGTCATGATTATGGGAACAAAAAAGAAAAAGAGTGGCTCCTGGTTTTTAGACTCAGAAGATTTCAGTGACCTAGAGTTATGTTTACTTAGGTCTGCTCTTTGCAGACAACGGTAAATGGACTAGACACGTTAATAGAACAATTCCCAACAACAGAAAAGCGATGTTGGGGGGGGGGGGATTAAATTTAATATTGCTTATGGAGGTTTCTCAATAAATTCTCTTATTAAAGTACTAGAAACTAAAATTCTGGCCCAAATAACTTATGGCGCAGATGTTTAGGATACAAGAAATAGAGAGGCACCTATTAAAATGTTGAAAGATTTTAGGTCTAGGTCACTCTTGTCCCTCAACATACCTTAGATCTGAATTAGGTACTGATAACATTAACACCAGCATGGATATACATAAACATAATTACTGGCTGAAAATAACTAAAATGGGAAGAGAACGATTACTGTCTCTTTGCCTAGAGGAAAAGAAATTGTGGACAGAACTTAAATGCAGAGCGTCAAACTGGTATAAAATGTTTTGTAGTAATGCAAATGAATATGATCTTTAATGTCTTAATAGATACCATGAAAAAAATCTCTCATTAAGCCTTAAATATAAGGACTATGTTAAGAAAAAAATTTATACTTTTTGGGCAAAAGATGAGCTTTTGAGTATTGGGGCTCTGAGTTATTCAAAATGGTTTGCAGCAAATAATACCCATTTTAGCCTTAAATCATATTGAAGCCTAAGCTAAAAAAGACATTTGCAGTGCTCCCAGATCTACAGGGATTCCCGTATTTTATGGGGTTTGTGTGCTCAAAACAGGCCACGGGAAGGAAGTACTTTTTTTTTTTTAAATATACAGGATAAATTTGGCACCATCTGGGAAAAGTTGTTGCCGAGAGTCTGTGGGTTCTTCACGGACGAGATTTAACAGAAACCTGCCTCCGACTGGTTCAGAGACCACAGTCATGCACTGATCATGCACTGACTGTGGTCTCCGATTGGCTGTAGTGTTCTTCATTGATGCAGAGTGAGCCCTGGGATATTTAAACTGGCTATGGACCCCCTGTGTTTCAAATACCTACTAAGATCGCTGCTGCTGCCGCCGTCCTGAAAAGAGAGAGAGAGAGAGAGAGAGAGAGGATCGTCCAGCTGCTCGCCACCACTTGTTTTTGTTTTTATCCGCGGATGGGACGCCCAGGCATCGGATCGAGAAACAGATCCTGCACTTTAGGCTTCTCAGACACCTGCCGCCGCCAATGTCCCAACCTCCGTTTTCTATCCGCACCTGCATTGCAACTTGCAGGTGCAATCAAGGTTCAGAGAAAATCAAAGGACCAGCCTGATCCATCCCTGAAATAAACTACCCCAGACCCTGGCATCAAGAAACCCTGACCCTGCACACTTTCCTTGGTTGCACCAGAGGAGTAATTTTAGTGTCAAGGTTGGGAGAGCACAATGTTACTCTCAACCAGCCTTGGATTGTGAGTGCTGTGCTACCCACCAAAAAGTAAATAATCTATGGAAAAATACCATTATTTCTATCAACATACGTTTGAAAGCTAATACATACAGGGAAAACACTGAAGACACTGCGGAGACCATATGCTGACCGGCACAGCCCATCTCTCACCTCCTTGGCCAGCCACCAAATGGGAAGACATGGAGCATGCGTCTAATGTACAGTACAGGCTGCATGTCCATCTCCTGTATTGTACAGGGAGGGCAGACTGTGTACTATACAGGGTGTGTGGTCCCTGTACAGCACGAAGGCCGCACTCTCTCTGTACAGTACATGATCCATCTATACTCCCTGTACAATACAGGAGATGCATGCGTGCTATGTAATGTACATTGGACATGTGCTCCATGTGTTCTCATTCGGTGGCCAATTGAGGAGGTGAGAGGTGGGCTGTGCTGGTTGCCATATGATCTCCCGCCACACCAGCCCATTTGGTAAGGGTGGGTTGGTCGCCAATTCAACCCAAGTTTTAAACCCCCTAGTGCTGTCACTAGGTGCTTGCTCCTCTTTATTGTGTTTAAAGCAGCAGTTACTGCTACTTTAAACATATTCTGGAAGTAGAAATAGCTACATACTTTTAAGTACCTCAAGGGAATAAACAAAGTCCAAGAGGGGAGCATCTTTCAGAAAAAGATGTGCAAGAACAAGGTGGCACAATTTAAAGATGGGGGGATGGCTCAGGGACAACGTTAGGAATAACATTATCCAGATCCCTGAAAACAGGGAGGGGGGGAGGACAGGGAGGAGTACTTGACAGAATCGAAGGAGGTGACAAGGGCAGTAAGGGGAGCCAAAGCATCTACGGAACTCAGGCTGGCACAAGGCATTAAGAAGGGGGAGAAGGACTTCTTTAAGTACATCAGGGAGAAAAGGAGCTGTAAGGACCACATAGTAAGATTAGGAAGGAGGGGAGTTGGGTGGAAGCAGGATGCAATAAGGCAGGAGCACTAAATGAGTACTTCTGCTCAGTATTTTTTCACGGATAGGGTGGTGGACGCATGTAACTGCCTTCCTGACCTTTCAAGCCCTCCAACACTGTCCACACCACTTCATCCACAGTCCACTCACCTGCAGGATTTGATTTAATTTTAATTACTTTAACTCTGGTAACATACCACAGAAGAAAACACTGGAGTTGCATGTTAGGCTAACCATATAACTGCCCAGCCCCCCCCCACACCCACCCAGCCAGCACAGCACAGCAGCCCCTACCAAAGCAGACATAATCAGGTTCAGTCAGCTGTATGAAGCCACTCCAAAAACAAAGTTGTCGAAGGACTTAACAGCAACAACAGTTTGCCGACAGTGATCACATCGCCGTGGTAACATTTCGAGGACTGCAACAACATGACATAAGATTTAGTGTTTGCAGGAGGGCTCTGCCACCACACTCCCTGGAATTATAGATTCTTAACTCCAGTGGGAGCAGATGGGGAGAGCGGCGAACACCGGCAGTTGGCGTCTCGGACATTCATTGCAACAATCCATTCAACAATGTGGTTGTCGAATGGGTTGTGTCACTGTGAGGGGTTCGTTGTAACTGCATCGCTGTTACAATGGTACACTAGCTCAGTCAGAGTCAGGTGGCACACAGGAGAGATACCAGACAGCACAGCATTGACTGACTACAGACAGTAGACAGGATCAACACAGCACAACAGAGAAGACCACAAATAATCATTAAAATTAAACACCACTTACTCTTGCCTTCTTGCACACTAGAGCTATGTTAGCTCAAGTTGAGAAGCTAATTGCGCTGTTTTTCTGTGCTGGTGGTCACTGGTAGAGGCACAGAGGTACTGTCCCACTCCTGTCCAGACACACTACACTACAGGAAGAGAGAATGCTTTGCAGACTGCAGCAGGCTTCTTTTCCCAGGCACTGCTTGACTGGCAACAGTGTGTGGTCCCTGCCAGCTGAGAACTGCCCTGACTGTACAGACTGGAATTCCCTTCTACCACCTCCTCTGTTTATTGCAGTAGTTTTGTGCATAGTGTCTCCCCCGCCCCATGGCACAAGTATTCCTGTTGCTGCCCCCCAATCACTACTCACCCCACCCATGACCCACCGCTGCAGCACCACCAGTAACCAGACTCAGTCCTACCAGCTAGTTGCTGTTTGCAGCCACTGCCTCATAATCAGTCTGCTGTCCTCTCTTCTCTGTTCCAAACTTTTTCAGCCTCTGTGTCGAGGCAGACAGTTCCACAGGCTCACTCAGTGCAATCCAACACTCCGACCGACCAACCGAAATTCAGTCACTTACAGCAGGCAGGCCCCACCCTGCTGCACTACTGCCTAACTGACTCCCGAGTCCCACATGAAGCAGACAACTTGAGGCATTGGGCAAGCAAAGTGGTGTAAGCAGCTCCTGAATGAGGCAGGCAGATGTGGCAGCATTCATAATGGCAGACAGGAGGGAAGGGATGCACCAAACATGACAGCACCATGGTCTTGACGCCAGCTCATCCTGACTCTTCGCTTGCTGTTGGCAGTGGTGCATGTTTACACTACTTCCAGGTGCGGTGACTGCAGTCTGTCACTTTCTCCCTTCCTGCCACAACTCAGTCCTGCTCCGCCCAGTTCCGGTCAGGCCAGTTTGTGAAACAATGTTCCCTCCCCCCCGCTCTGTCATCCTCACCCGCCTCTGTCTGTCTCTCTCGTGACTCTCACCAGTGAAACCTGACCCCTCACCACCACCACAGCATGCTCTGTAGTCACTCCTAGCCCAAAGCAGGCAGCAGCAGCAAGGTAAGGGGCTTAATGTTTGGGGTGACAAATGTAATCACCCAAATTGTTGGGGGGTGGGACTTGTGCTCCCTAACCCCCCTATAATTACTCTCCTGGCCCATGAGCCCAGCCAGACTGCCAGAAGAAATAACATTATCCAGATCCCTGAGCTGCCTTCTGTCATGACTTCACTGGCTCTATAAAGGTAAGAAAAAAATATATAATTAATGTTATAACCAGTGTCTGTGAGCTCATAATTTAAGCACCCTTTTCTATCTGTGCTGCTCTGGCTGGGACAGAGTGGGGTTGGGGGGTCTGACTTGAGGAGTTCTAATCATCTCTAGTTTTTTTTCTTTTAAATAAAAATAAAATTATTAAACAGTTCCTCAAAGGATAAAAATATAAAGGAGTGGAATCTGGCACAATAGTGCTGGACTTCAGGAGGGCCGACTTTGGGAGGATGGGGGAAGTAGTAAAAGGGTACCTGGCCAGAATTCAGTCTAGTATGGACACTAACCAGAGGTGGGAGCTCATAAAGCTGGGGATAGTGGAGGCAACCAAAACCTGCTGCAAAGCCCAGAGCAAGAAGGCTAGGGCTAAGAAACCGATCTGGTTGAGCAAGGAGGTCATGGAAAGGTAAGGAGGAAAAGAGCTGTCTTAGGAGTACAGAAAACAGGGAGGGGAGGACAGGGAGGTGCCAGCCCAGAATCGAAGGCGGTGACAAGGGCAGTAAGGGAGCCAAAGCATCTACGGAACTCAGGCTGGCACAAGGCATTAAGAAGGGGGAGAAGGACTTCTTTAGGTACATCAGGGAGAAAAGGAGCTGTAAGGACCACATAGTAAGATTAGGAAGGAGGGGGGTTGGGTGGAAGCAGGGTGCAATAAGGCAGGAGCACTAAATGAGTACTTCTGCTCAGTATTTACTAAAGAGAAGAGGGGGTGACACCCAAGGTGGGAGAAATGGCAGAAGCAGGGGGGGAAGTGGTGATAGATGGGGAAATCATGGAGAGCAGAGTTCGAGAGGGTTTGAAGGCACTGAGGGTGGACAAGGCGCCAGGCCCAGATGGCATCCACCCCAGGGTACTGAAGGAGCTGGCAGAGGTCCTTGCAGGACCTTTGGCAGACCTATTTAATGCCTCACTACATTCGGGGTGTGTACCTCAGGACTGGAGGATGGCTCATGTGGTGCCCCTCCACAAGAGTGGCCCCAAGGATGAACCGGGAAACTACAGACCAGTGAGCCTCACATCCATCGTGGGTAAGCTAATGGAGACTATCCTGAAGGAGAGGGGTGGCCCTCCTAGAGGCCAAAGGACTACAGGACAGCAGACAGCATGGCTTCATATGTGGCAGATCCTGCCAAACCAACCTGGTCGAGTTCTATGACTGGGTAACTAGGCAACTGGACAGGAGCCATGCAGTGGATGTCCTGTATCTGGACTTCAGTAAGGCATTCGACTCAGTGCCACATGGAAGGCTGGGGGAAGGAAGTTAGTAGGCACAGGGGCGGGTGCAAAGCTGGTGAGATGGGTAGGAAACTGGCTGCAGGGAAGGCAACAGAGGGTGGTGGTGGGTGGGGAGCTCTCACACCCAAGGGCAGTGACAAGCGGTGTTCCACAGGGCTCAGTGTTGGGACCAGTGTTGTTTGGGATATTCATTGCAGACATATCATGGGACATCAAGAGCAAGATCAGTCTGTTTGCTGATGATACCAAGGTAGGCGCGGTGGTGGATGACCTAGGGGGGACGGCAGGGGTTGCAGGATGATCTGGCAAAGCTTGAAACCTGGTCAAACACCTGGCAACTGGGCTTTAATGCCAAAAAGTGCAAGGTGCTGCATTTTGGGATGAAGAACCCAAGGAGGAGTTACCAGCTGGGGGGGAGTGCAGCTAGCCCAGACAGAGGAGGAGAAGGATCTGGGTGTGCTCATTACAGGGTCAATGAACAATTCGGCACAATGTAGGAAGGCAGCTGCAAAGGCCAACAAAATGCTGGGTTGTATTGCAAGGGGTATATCCTCGAGGAGGGAGGAGGTGATTCTGCCACTGTATAGGTCATTAGTTAGACCACACCTGGAGTACTGCGTGCAGTACTGGCGTCCGTATCTGAAGAGGGACATTGGTTACAGAGGGGTGCAGCGCAGAGCGACAAAGATGATCAAGGGGCTGAGGGACTTATCATACGACAGGAGGTTGAAGGAGTTGAACATGTACTCACTGGAGGAGAAGAGAGACAGGGGTGACATGATTGAAACCTTTAAATACATGAAAGGAATAAACAAGACGGGTACAGAGGGGCTGTTCAAAGTAAGGGAGGGGAGGGCCACCAGGGGCCATGATATGAGACTGGAGCGAGGAAGGTTCAGGAGGGAGATGAGGAGACAGTTTTTTACAGAGAGGGTGGTGGCTGGGTGGAATGTGTTACCTGCTGAAGTGGTATGCAGTAGAACAGTGGACTGCTTCAAACGAGGATGGGACAGGACAAGGGGGAGGGTTAATGAAGGGGAAGGGTGGAAGGGAGGGGCAGCTGCAGAATAAGGGGTGCTAGCTGCACATTCGAGCAGACTTGATAGACCTCTAGGCTTTTATCTGCTGGCAAATTTCATATGTTCGTATGTCCAGAGTAGCAGCTGCCTTCCTTACACTACTGCCCTCACTAAAAGATGCTGCTGCTTACTACTCCTGAATCTGTTCTAAGTTACATTACAGTAATCCCCCCATGCCAGTCAGGTGGTATTTTATATTAATCTTCTTTTTCCTAAATACCCAACCTTCCATTTCTCAGATCTGAAATTCTTCTGCCATTCTGCTTTCCATTTGCTTAATATCATCGGATAAGTGTGGCTGGGACAGAGTGTACTTGGGAGGATCTCAGTTCAAGGAGATACACTTGTTTTTTTAAATATATTATATTACTAGTACGAAAAAACAATCTTGCTTCAATGATCTGTGCTGCTTTGGCTGGGACATGTGGAGGATTTCTAGTGTTTATGGCATACTAGTAATAGGAGTTTATAACATCTAATAGGAACAATCTTGCATTAATTATACAGTGTGAGCATACAGGAAAATCTACAGGAATTTCACCCAAGTTTTACAGGGAAAATACAGGAAAAATTAGGGTCTGCTACAAGAAAATGCTTTGGCCGATCTGGGATTCAAATCTGAGACATCTGAAAGCACCTCCTTGCTGAGCAAACTCGCAGAGGGGCAAGCACGGGAAAGGGGTACCCAGTAAACAAAAACATCCCATCTGGGGTAGGTCTCATTGGAGGATCAGGGAAAGGAGATCCTGTAAAACTGCCACACAGCACCCAAGCTGGGGCAGGCAAGTCTGGTATATCCAAGGCAGGGGATGCCTACAAGTTGGACAAAGAAGCCCGAGTCCATAATGTAGGCACAGAAGGAAGAGTGAGAGGGAATCATAAGCTTCTGAGTACATGAAAGACATAAACAGGGTGGACTCTAGTGAATTGTTTGGACCTAGTGAGCATACCTCTCAACAGTTTATCACTGAAATGAGGGACACTGAAACACAAGCTGAGAGACAACGTGGGACACGGACCCTCATAATGAGGAACATATCTTCAAAAACGAAAATGCAAGCTCAGAACACTGTGAAAGCCACTCCCTTTACCTGTGCAAAGTGTTTTAAATTTAAGCATGTTAGAATATTATGAATTTTTCCTTTAACGTCTGAATTTAGAGCAGCTTCTCTGTGTGGGCAGCATCTTTGCTATGAGGGACGGATGCGGGACAGAGTAATTTTGAGGGATACAGTGAGGGATGTCCCTCATAATCCGGGACAGCTGAAAGGTATGCCACTAAGTTTACATGCATCAATGGGAATGGAAGCAAGCTGGTAGGAAGGATGCCAAGAAATACTATTTCATGAAAAGAGTGGTAGAGGATTGGAACAAGCTGCCAGAGGAAGTGGTAAATGCTAAGACCACAGGGGGATTCATGACAGGGCAGGACAGGCATAAGGGGTGGATCAGGGGAATAAGGGTTGGGGGGAACTTGGACCTAGAAAGTGCACGCAACACACACACACACACACACACACACACACACACAGAGGCAGGCTCAACAGACTCTAAGGCCTTATGATCTTTGTTTTCTGTTTCTATGTATTGTGTCAAATCCATTTGTAAGGTCTATTAAAGTGGCACCAGTGAGATTTACAGAGTCCAGTGCATCTGAAACATCATTTGTAAAGTCATTTTCAGCAGGGCAATAGTATTTGAGTGCCTTGATTGGAAGCCGGCTTGTTGCTTTACTAAGATGTTAATGTACTCATCTTCATCTGTTTACTCCTGTTTTACTCTCAATACCCTTTTCTTAGCCAAAGAAGCAGGGAATACACAGCATGTGAATAATGTAATACTTCCAGTTAAAGTTGAATAAGCTTTCCACTGGTTTATTCTAGCAACTATTAATTGTATTTTGCATGAATGAAGATTCCTACATTTCAATTGCCCGCACCATTGGGCTGCTATTCCAAGAGAGATACAGAGCACACTTCCATGGTTTTGAATAATGCAGAACAACCACAATGTTTTACAACAAAAGTGTTGTGTTGATTCCTGTCTCAAAATTATGGATGAAATGTACATTATCTCAAAGTACATCGCTGCTTTATTCACCAATCTTAAGTTGTCAAGTATTGCTGAACAGCTAGCACAGATACGCTGCAAGCCTGCTCATGCTTATATCTGTTTTAACACCTTCCTACCTAGTAGCGCAGTAGTACTGGCAACAACAAAACATGTTTCATATGCAGTAGCAGCTTTTTAAAATAAAATCAATTACTGTACATGCAGTGGGGGCAGCAGTTTTCAATTCTGTTTACTCCAAATTATGTTTTGGTTACATATCAGACTTAAAAGAGCAGATCATCCGCAAAACAAAATGTTTTTAAAACCATTACACTTTTCCTTTTTTTTTTTTATATAAATATTTTTAATTTGCTGTGCATTTCCCCTTATTGATCGGACTGCCCTCTTCGGCCTGCCCAGCCCAGCTATCTGCCATATCCTGGACTCACCTCTCCCCCATGGCTTGTTCCTAAGGCAGGGCCTCTCCCCAAGGTTCCTCCCTGGCTTGCCCCCATGGTAGGGCCTCTCCCCATGGTTCCTCCCTGGCTTGCCCACATGTCAGGGTCTCTCCCGATGGTTCCTCCCTGGCTTGCCCCCAAGGCAGGGCCTCTCCCCATGGTTCCTTCCTGGCTTGCCCCCAAGGCAGGGCCTCTCCCCATGGTTCGTCCCTGGCTTGCCCCTAAGGCAGGGCCTCTCCCCATGGTTCCTCCCTGGCTTGCCCGCAGAAGGCAGGGCCTCTCCCCATGGTTCCTCCCTGGCTTGCCCGCAAGGCAGGGCCTCTCCCCATGGTTCCTCCTTGGCTTGCCCCCATGGTAGGGCCTCTTCGCCATGGTTCCTCCCTGGCTGGCCCCATGGCAGGGCCTCTCCCCATGGTTCCTCCATGGCTTGCCCCCATGGCAGGGTGTCTCCCCATGGTTCCTCCATGGCTTGCCCCCAGGCAGGAACTCTCCTCATGGTTCCTCCCTGGCTTGCCCCCATGGCAGGGCCTCTCCCCATGGTTCCTCCCTGCCTTGCCCCTCTCCACCAAAGGCAGGGCTATCAGAAGGTAGGACAAGTCTTCACTGGCATTAAGCTCAGTTTAGAAGTGGGAGCCAATGTCAACAGTGTGGGGTGTGGGGTGTGGGGCAGCTTTATACCACCACGTCCAGGAGGTTTTCCGTTTTTTTTCTCCTTCCAACCCCCAAGGACATGGATTAGCAGCTCATAGATGTACATCCACGCAAATGCACGTCAGCGCACATCCTAGCTTGTCAGCATCCTCCCTCCCCTGCTGACCAGCTCCAGCATGCACTCTCACCAGTGATCACCCAGGTGGTGGTACTGGAGTGGAGTCTTTGATCCTCCCTCCCCCGAGGACAACATTCTCTGGCATGCTCAATCCTCATCCCCCACCGGCCCTCTGACAACTCATGTTAGTTTTCCCAAACCTGGATCATTGGCACTGCAGACGGTAGCATCACCACGGCAATGACTGCCCAGTGCTTCATTATCCTGTGCAACAAACTCATTTAACTTTAATGTTTTCTACGCTGTTGGCACTGTCCAATCAGTCTTTTATTCAACGCAAAAGAAAAGCTTCAGAAACATCTGATGGTCCCCCCACTGACCCCACAATTGCTGTGCTGGTGACATTAGTTTGCTGTCATAGTAAGAACTATGAAGTCAGAAAATCCTGATGAAAGCTTTTATATATTGCATCATGGAAAGAATAGGCAAAATGCATTGCAAAACCTTGGAAGACAAGGGAATATTTTAAAATGGCATAGATACAGAGACAGTATTGGCAGATAAGGGCCTATGGCCCACCCAATCTGCCCATTTGAGCTTGTAAGTTCAGTTTATGTTTTCCTAGAAGTCTGTTACCCCTTACCCCTAACCTCCAGAATTCCTTTATGTCTATCTCATGCATTCTTAAATCCTGTGACTGTTTCAGCCCCCACCACTTCCTCTGGCAGGGTGTTCCACGTCCACCACCCGTTCTGTGAAAAAATTCTTCCTCACGTTTCCTCTGAATCGTCCTTCCTCCAACTTCATCCCATGCCCTCTAGTCCTGGAACATCTTTTTCGCTTAAAAATAGTGTATTCCTGCACCCTGTTCCTCCCTGCAAGATACTTGTATGTCTCTATCATATCCCTCTCTCCCCCCCTCTCCTCCAGGGAGTACACGTTCAGTTCCTTCAACCTGTCCTCTTAGGACTTGTGATGTAATCCATGTACCATCTTTGTTGCCCTCCTCTGAACCTTCTCTACTCTGTCTATGTCCTTACATAGGTAAGGTCTCCAGAACTGTACACTGTATTCCAGGTGGGGCCTCACTAGTGTCTTGTATAGTGAAATTATGACCTCCCATTTCCTGCTGGTGATGCCCCTGCCTATGCATCCCAGCATCCTATTTGCTTTACCTGTTGCCTTGTCACACTGTTTCCCTACCTTGAGGTCATCAGAGATGAAAACCCCAAGATCCCTTTCCTGCTTGGTGCATGCTATATCCTCACCCCCCAACTGATATATTGTGCCAAGGTTTTTGTGCCCCATATGCATTCTTTAGTTAACTAGAATACCCACACAGAGTATGTTATACACAGATGTGAATACCTACTCTTTAACCCGAATAATAAAAGCAAATAACCACAACGTAGCTTATGAAACACTGTACTACAAATCACGACTACACCACGCCACTTATTTCATGCCTCAGGATGTTTCCAATACCACTTGTGCACATCAGTATTTAGGGGTTACCCTTGGTTACTACCCTTCATTTGAAGTGCATCTCAAATTTAATAATAATAAAAAAAAAATACTTCAACAATGACTGGAAATGTTCTATAGAGCAAAACATTCCCTGATATCTGAATCAAGAATACTCTTAGCCAATAGTCTATTGTTTTCAATTATGGACTATGGTTCCCTCGTTTATTCCTCAGCATCTAACAAGGTTTTGACCCATCTGTGAACCACCTATCATCATTTTTAGATTACTGACCCGGCTACCTATGAGAATGCATTACTGCATACTATATCGAACCATGCAATGTTTAACCTTTGAAAATCGGCTTACATTTAAATCAATTCTTTTTCTCCATAAAATTATTTTGGATCTTTAACCTAACTGTATTATTTAGCTCATTCCCAAAATAGTTAAATGCCCAAGGTACTAGGTCACAAAGCAAATTTACTTTTAAGACACCCAAGTTTCATACAAAACAAGGCATGAACTCCTTGAATTCTAAGGCAACAAAAACCTATAATAATCTTTCAGCTTCTATTATTTATTTTCCCCTGATGACATACTTTAACAAACTCAAAGTTTTAATGGGCGAATGGTCATGCAAGTGTTGCTATAATTATGCTGACTGATTGTATCTTCCATAATGTATTATGATATTTGCTGTGTATTTATGTTTTTTCATGTTTTTTTATTATGTATAGTTAACCAGTTGTTTGTGAAAATGGGCATTATTGCTCACGTGCCTACCAGCATAAAACAAACAAATGAAATGAAACATATCAAGTGTGTGTTGCAAATGAATCACATTTGCAAATTAAACCTTTAAAATGGTAACAGCAGAAAAAAAAAAAAACACACACACAAACACCGACCTGATTTAGAATAGAGGACCAAAACATTGGTTCTGGTTCGGAGCAGCTTCTTAAAATCCTTCTGGTCACTGACTCTTTCAATGAGAGGAGATGCTTTCAGCGCGAAGAGATATGCCGGGAGCAGCGCCTTTGGGGTGCAAAAAGAAAAGGGAAATATTTTAAAAACTGGTTATCTGTTATAGAAAGAGGCAACCATATCATATAACATACGGGAAAAGAAAAGAGTTGCTCAAGGATCCATGGTGCATCAGTAAATATTATAATAGAGGAAACGCTAAAAACTTTGCACATGCGTACACACACACACACACACACACACAAAAAAAAGGACAAGCTCAGTTCCATATGCTCGTGGTGCCAAAGTTTAAAGTGCAACTTTGCTTATCGCATGTGCAAGTTTCAGCATTTCCTTATACACCATGTGCTTGCATCATGCAGGCTTAGTTTTATTTATGCTAGATGGCCAAAACATTAAAATAGTCACAAAGCACTAAAAATTGTACAGTATTATGAAAGTGCATTAACAATTATTCATTGTAGATCCACTATGATGAGCACAGACAATATAGCATGTCAAAGTTCCTGTGTAACTATCCATTGAGGTGCAGACACTACATTGCCCTGAGCTGGGTGAGATGCAAGCCAGAGTTTATCCTATTAGATCTAGGATGAGGCTTGCAGTAGCAGTGGGGCACCAACACAAACATTCTTTCTCTGAATAACCCACTGCCCATACAACTCTCGAGTCAAGCAGCTTTGGGTTTTATTTTGCATTTGGACCAGCTTTACTGCTCCTTCCTGGAAGCAGAAGGCGTACAGTATCCTGTTCATTTTCCTAAAGAGAACCTAGAGGATCTAGGCAAACTTATCGGCAAATGTATCTTTTGCAACAAGAGCACCCTTTTGGTGACACTCTGTGGGAACCAGCTCCCTGGATGTCAGCACAGCACTTACAGGCAGCATTGCAACAATGAAGTGAGTATGTGCCCTGACAAGGGGAGACCTGCATATGGGAGAAACTCACTAGAGTTTTAACCCACACATAAAGAACACTGTGGGGGCTCTTATCCTTCCACCCCCCCACCACCTGCCATCCTTTACTTCCTCCCTCTTCCCTGGGACCTTACTTTCCTTGGTATCCTACAAACTGAAGCCAAACAGTAACTAACTGATCTGGTTACCACCACCTTTCATGTAACTGCAGATGGGCATGATGCTGTGTGACCCTGACCCCAAGAGGGCACACTTTCAGGCAGCTTCCACCACTTTAGTTTCAGGCTGCTTGTAGCCAACTTGCTTCCGCAATTCCTTGAAAACCTTGCTGCCGTAATTCTAGAGACGTAACATAGGTAGCAACAAACGTGAGCCTCCACCCATTCTAGAGACGTAACATAGGTAGCAACAAACGTGAGCCTCCACCCATTCACCCCCTGCACTGGACCTTACCTTGTATTTTGAAACTTCGTTACTCCTATATAAACATACAATACAATGCCATGTAAGTTGTACACTGTGTCGAGCACTATTTATTAACATATTTCCATGTCAGATGTTTCGCCTTACTAGGGCTTGTAAATGAGTTCTGCTGAATGATTTTTATCTTGAATAAAATGTAACTGAATGGAGCTCTGCTTCCTGGGGTCTCCAGGCACTTACAGCAGTACAAATCTCAGTCAACTGCTCTCTAGAAGACTCTTCCCACTCTCATTTCCTCTCGGGGGCAACCCTTTTATGCCTGGAGGCAAACTGTTCTGGCCATGTAGGTGTCAACATCCATGGCCAGACATGCATACAGTATGTCAGTGCCAAGGAGCCAGAGGATCAGGAGAGACAACATAAAATGGGCTTCTTCACACGCGAGCAGAATAAGTGCTGCTGCTGTTACCCCTCAACTGAAGTTCCACCCTTAGCCAGGTACGGTGATCCTGCAGCACGGACTGTCTCAGCCAGTATGGGGTTGGGGCCGAGGAGTAGTTCTGGCATGGTGGGGATGGCTGTAGGCCAGGATGTGGAGCAAAAAAAAAAAAAAAAAAACGAAACGGATACCTACTGAAAAAAGGTAATTTTTGACTAGCATTCCAAGACACTAAAGCAGAGGGTAATCAATTTTCAAGGAAACCTATTCAACTTCCCCAGAGAGGAGCTGTGTTTTGTATCTGCAGGCTAAAGCATTCCACAACGAATAGCGGATGTGTAAAATCCAGTTCAACAGCAATGCAAACTAGAAGATGTTCCCCTCTTTACAAGCTATGCCTTTGGTGATTTTATTCACTGAAGAAATAACTCTGAATAAAGAAGTCTTAAAAGTGCCCCAGAAAGTGGGTACTTTGCAAGAAAAGTATTTTTCAGCACATTTCTTTTTTATAATTTAATGCAGTTCACCCATCTATTAGACAGATATGAGGCATTCATGTCAAAAGGCCTATGTACAGAAAAACACAAATAACAGCCAGATTAATCCACTGGAAGCTATGCAAACATTATAACATACAGACAGCAGAAAAAAAAAAAAAACACACTGGAACCATATACCTGAAAGGATCACAGAAATTGAAAATGTATGATCACACGAGACTACCAGACAGTCGATTCAGTGGATGCCAGAAAACCAGACACTATTGCAATACAAGAAAAACTGAAAAAAGTCAACATTCCTAATTGAAATTACCATCCCTAGCGACTGCAGTGTATTATGCATGGAAAGACAAGATCATGAAATATCAAGATATGCAAACGGAAACAAAACAAATGTCTCAGAAAGGCATGGAAACATCCCCAGTTGTCTTTTTAGCCACAGGCCTAATTAAAAAGAACCTTCAAGCACACGTGAATATGCTACCAATACCTGTGATACCTTACAAACTCGAGAAAGAAGCCACCTGAGGAACGCTGTGTGTATCAGGAAGAGCCCTTTCCACAAATATTAATGATTGAGACAGTACTGACTTCCTATTTTCTGAACATGTCCTGGCTCATGAATGGGATCCATTTTCATCTTGATATTAGAAAAGCCCAAAACTTAGGAGACATTACCTCAGGGAGTTTAGTTTTTTATGTAGCTATTTTTGCCCTAGCCAGTGCCATCGCAGAGATACAACATGTACAAGGATGTACCCTGATCAAGCCTAGCACAACCCAATCGAGCACTCACCTGATCTGCCTGCTGTCCTCTGTGGCTTCCCCTCCACAGCAAGGGCCAGAGAGCAGCCCCCCCCCATCCCAATTTCACCCCCCAAAGGCAACAGGATCTGGTGATCGGCAAATGGCTTTTGTTTAAGGGGCTGGAGGATCACCAACAATCATCCTCACGTCATTCCTTTAACAATTCCTCAGAGGGGATGAAATGTTAGGAGGTCTTTTTTTGTATCCCACTGCTGCTTGTCCTTAAACCTTTCACTGCACACCTGTATAAAGGAGTCTTGAAAATCAAAGGCACTGAAATCTTCCTATATGGGATCAAAGTGGGGAGTGCTGAGACTGTGCAAAACATAGCTAATTGGTTGTTTTCCGGCACTGCACACTGAGCGTTTTTTTTTTTTCCTGCAAATCAAGAAACCTCCTGACATCACTGGGGTTTTATGCCCCCATACAAGTCCTCCCTCCTCCATGGTGCCAGCACAGTCTGTGCCCCCCCCCCCAACGCAGCCACAGTGCACACTAGGCTGACAGGGTTCATGCTTTACTTTTTTTGCACTGGTTTAGCTAGGAAAATGGCACCAAACTGCACTGGCCCCCAAGAATTCGGTGGCCCCAAGCTGTAATGGGGATTACTGGGGGAAAAAACAGACCCCCTTCCCCATCCCTTTCCAATTACTCTCTGGATTCCAGGAGTACCCTCTCTTCCCATCCCCTAAATTTCTCTCTCATGTCCAGTGGCATCCTACACTCCATCAAAGCACGTTGACCCCATGACTCTGTGGTTCCAATGGTAGCCAGCATAAACCCTCGCTCACCTCCTCAGCCTTCTGCCACCTAAGTTGTGCAAGTGCAATATAGCAAAATCAAAACAAAAAGCAAAAAAAAGGCAGTATTTAATGCCCTACCACAACCCATCTCAGCCCCACCACCCAACCCATCCAATGCCCTGTAGTCAACTCACCCAGAAGGTGACAAGAATAAATATAAGAAGTCCTGAAACAGCGTACCACTGATCCTGTCTCAGTAGCCTAGTCACTGGGTCTGCATGCCAACAATCACTCCCAAAAGTGCTTTGTAATATCACATGAGGGAGAGACTGCCATTATTTGGGCCAAGCGGTTATAGTACCTAGCACTGGAAGTGCACTTTTTCAGGACATTATTTTTCTAATGCTTCTCACCTTGTGAATGAATTCTCTCTCTATGAGGACATGGTCGGGAAGGGCGGTGGGCTTGAGATGGGTGGGTTTACACTAGCCCAAACGAGAATGTCAGAGGGAGTCGCAGTGGCCCAAGGTACTCTGCACTATGCTCTGGACCAGTAATTTAACATTAAAACTGACCCACTGGGCTGACACAACCCCTCATGGAGGCGCGTGCACCCTGGCCCCCACTGTGAGGGGCTTCTGCAGTGTCCGATTCATGTATCTCCCTCCCTGGGCTGGCTCGCGCCACACTCTGCAGCACTTTCCAGCCCTGGGCTGCAAACAATCCTAGCTCCCAAGCTCACTCCCAAACCCAGGTCGCTGGCACAAAAGCACAACGGGATTCTGCTGGGCCATCAAATGGCTCTGTTTCAGGGGCTTTTAAATGTGTCCCCTCTGAGCATGCAGAAATCTGCACTGGAGACAGCACTCCTTGCTGCAGCCCCATCCCCTGGATCTCCCTCCCTGCTCCTACTAAGCTTACTGCAGTTTAGATCCCCTTCAAGATGGACCAGGGGGCACCTTAACATGGCTCTTTCAGGCTCAATCACATCATCCATAACTCTGGGAACTTTGTCTGGTTATATATTGTTTTATAATAACCAGGGAGCATTTTTTCCCTACAGGGAAACCCAGTTATAATTTGCCATTATAACCAGCTGGTTATAACGGTGAACATGCACTGGGTTTTCCTCGCTCCACGCATATGTCAACTGTGGTATTCCCTTTGTGGAGCCAAACACTTCAGCAGCTCTTGCACTCCGACCCAGTAAGTTCACGTCTTACAATTCTAAACTCAAATATTTACAACTTTTCGGAGGAATTGCTAACAAAAAAAAGGAAAGGTTTCAAAGAGGTGCTTCAGATGAACCACAGTCCCAACCGCAGACCATGCTTCAACCAGACTGTGGCTCCACAGACTGTGTTGCACCAGTCCCATGTGAATGAGACCCCTTTTTTCAAGCACATTTCCAGAGTAAGAAATAAAAGCTGAAACAATTATGGTTTTCAAAGCTTTCCTTGGCATCAGCAGATCTTCAAATTCCAGAAGTTGCTGAAGTTCTCAAGCTGAGGTAACTTTCTTGACCATTTCACACTTTTCCTGACTAAGTCACAGTTGACTAACAAGTAGTTAAAATTACTGTATTTGGTTTAATGCTCAAGCTGAGTGTACCTAGACTATGTTTTATTTTACCCAGCGAGCCAAAGTCTTGTCAGCCAATCTGCTGGCACAACCACTGTAAGACCTACAGTCTGTAACCAATTCAGGCCAAGCTGGCAAAGTACAGTGTGAAACTCAGTCGTCAGGGGACATATATACATATATATCACACACACACACACACACACACACACACACACCCCAGCTGAGTCATAGAGTCACATGAGTGGTGTGTGCAAAAATACCAAAGATAGCAAGCAAGATGAGATGCCAAGAGTAAGGGGACATTTTAATTCCTGCTCAAAACCAATAGAGCCATCCAACGATACTCAAGGAATAAAACTTCGGATAGAAGAGTAGACAAACAATTAGGGCTTGTCAAGTTAAAGTCTATGGCTAGAAACTCAGTACTTTTAGAATGCTCCAAATTACTTGTCACCGATCTTCATTCAGATTTTTATCAGTTACTAATGAAGTCATTAGTCAGTGTTCTCCAACTGGCTTTTTGGCTGGTCTCAGCACAAAAAAAGAAACACAATGTCTGCAGAAAAACACTATTGGTCCATCCAGTCTGCCCTGTTATACCCTATCCTGCCCAAAGACCTGGGGCTCAATATTCAAAACTTTGCCCACGAGCAAAGTCTGCACTGCTTGGCAGGCAGCACTAGCCCGCAACCCAATCCACGCAATATTCAAAGAAGTAGCCTGAGGGCAAACACTACTGAATATAGCATGCAAATGGAGGTGTGGAAAGCATAGCCCAGAGTGCAGTGCAAAGATTGCCCAGCACAGAAGACAGCTCTGAATATAGCAAATGGGCAGTGCAAACAGCTACGTCATGACATCATCGCATTTGCGCCACACAGATGCACAAACTGCATTGCATGGTGCATTTGTGCGGTGCACTGCACAATGTGCAAGTGCAAAACCATTTAGCACAGTGGGCAAATTTGCTATGTTCAGCCAGCCTATGCAAATAAGCCTTATTGGGCAGTCAGTGGGCAAAACAACACATTAGCATGTCATTATAGCAGGACATGCATACATTTACATGTTGAAATTGCCTGGGCTATTTAAAGGGGACCAGAGCGCTCCCTACAAAGCATACTGGAACTGCAACCAGGACACTGCAGGAGAAGAATGTCTTCACAGGAAACAACATCAATAGGCACAGGTAGGTGCTCTGCATGCCTTACATATAGTAAAACCTGTCGATGGGGGGAGGTACATTACAGTGCAGGAACATGGGTTGCTGGTAGTGTGGCAGAAAATATATTACAACAATGTGTGTTACCTAACCTAGGATGCTGCTGTCAAAGAATATCCCGCCCCAGCTGTCAGGTGTGTCCCAACAGTGTGCATCACTCTCACGCTGTCTGTCCACACAAACCCATGTGGCAGCAGCACTGAGTTTAACTGACAACACACACACACACACTGCAGGACATGACTGACAAGGTCCCAGTACATGTGTGCGACCAGGTTTGGTGGCGGGAACCACGTTAATGCCACATGCACGTGCATGACACAACCAGCGCTCATAGGCACCATGGTGTCAGGTACTGTCCCTGCACTGGCCTTCTTGTCCGTCTTATACCTGCAGTGCAGGACATCATCCATGGCAGTGGGCTGCAAAGGAACATCAACACCACAGGCCTGTACGACACAAACGTGTTGCCCCCACGTCTCTGAGAGTAGCTTCTGTGTTCCTGACATGTAGCCTGTCCACTGCATGACGTTGGTTGGGTTGTGTGAGTCACGTACACACCAACATTTGAGTGGTGCTCCACACTGGCAATTCTTGGAACAATAGTGGCCTATGACATGCTGGTAGTGGACGTTGTCAGACCCCATCAACACAGGTACATAGTACACAACAATGCTGCAACAGTGGTTCAGACTGGGGAGCACACACACACACACACACACACACACACACACACACACACACACACACACACGACACTAACCACTGTCTCATAACCTTCTCCAACAGGTGCCTCTGGTCATGGAGAGAGACTGTGGGCACACAAACTCTCCTGTAAGGAGATTAAAGCCCTGGCCAAGGCGTACAAAGCCAGTGAGTCCCTGCTGACATGAAGCCGTGCCACAGATGCCGCTGTCACGCAAGTGTGGGAGGAGATCACTGCAGCAGTCAATGCCATCAGTGGCCGAGGCCTACCACTGGACATGGTGCGCAAACGTTTCAGAGACCTTCAGCACCATGTTAAAGAAAATACGGCTGCATAGTGTCATGTACAATGTGCAACCGGTGGTGGACGCGGGCCATCAGCAGTTGCAAGACCACTTTACCCTGTAGAGGAGGTGGTGACTTCCATGCTGCGGTCGGTGTAGGTGGCAGGGGTACATGGGGGTGGCTTTGAGTCCCAGGTTGTGTCTTTCCAGACATGTAAGTACATTGCTAGGGCGCATCAGAGTGTGCATGGGTACACGTGTAGATCCTGCAGGTGTTGAAGCACACTGCAGCCATGACCGTAGCACTCATGTTGTGGGCTTTTTCGGCATAGTGTGTTCTGTGACATGGACTTCTGCTGTGTTTACCGGGTGTCCAGCACAGCAGCAACTGCCACAGACAACCTGACGGGTACTTCCCTGCACATAGATATCCTGCCATTTGCCCATACACATAAGGTGTGTGTCACATCAGCCAAGGTAATTGCCACATGTACTGGTACATGCTGCCACTTATGCTGTGTGTGTCACTGTGTATGGGGTTTTGGCATTCACTGTGGGTGATGGTGTGCACATGTGTGGGATACACTGTTAGTGGGTACTGTTATACATGCAACAGCCAACATCCATGGGTAGCTGTGTGGCCAGTACAAGTGCAGTGTGGTTTGCGCTTTAGTCACCAGTTGCATGATGACCATGGGCGACAGAGACTGAACCACTGGGGCATCCAAAAGACATCACTGGGACTTGACTAGTGTGTAACGAGTGACACATTGACAGTGCATGCCTATCTGTACAGTGCAGGATACATCATCCAGGGAGGAGGAGGAGGCTGGGCCATCCACCAAGGTGTACCACCCAAAGATGATGCCAAAAGAGGAAGAGTACCCGTTGAACTTATTTGTGGAGGAAATGGAGGACAGTGATGAGGACACATACGTGCCAACACATCAATACCTGGAGGCCATAGTTGCCCCGGGGGGGTTGTCTTACCAACCCTGGCCCCCCCACCTCGCTGTCCAGTCAATGATGCCCTACAGTACCTGCTGACAGCCACACCCCTGGGAGTGAGACTGAGTTGCCGGGGACAGCCACCACCACCACCATCACTGGGATGACCTCCACAACTCCAAAGTCACCTGCCCTGCACAACGGGTGGATGTGGGCAGTCATCACAGGGTTCCCAACTCTCTGAAAATATAGAGTGGTGGCAATGGTGATCGGGTCAAATGGTGCATTATTTTTCGGGACCTCCTATATGCACTGTACATGTGCATAAGTAGCTTTTAAGTAACATATAGTGTGCTGGTATTAAATGGGTAGTATTACAATAAAGGATGTCAATAAAAGACAATTTTGGAGGATTTTATAAAAAAATGGATAAAAATATAGGGTGGTGGCAAAAAAATATAGGGTGGTGGTAAAAAATATAGAGCGGTGGTAAAAAAATATAGGGTGGTGGCCCACCGCCCTAAAACAATGAATGGGGAACACTGCATCAGGATACCCCACTATCCCACACCCACCCTGTGGCATGCCACCGCATCCGCTGAGGCCCTGACACCTCCGTCACAAACCCTGGACATGGTGCATGCACTCCCCACTCAGCACCCATGCCAAACAGCATGTACTGTCCCACAGGACAGTGTACTCAGAGGCAGGCTCCTTCGGACTCTCAGCAGCTGGTACAGTCTACCATAGAGTTGCAGTCAGTCGCACAATGTGAGAGGTGGCAACAGCATAGCATACAATGACACAATGGAGTGGCAGGTTGGGGCCTGGCAGCACACCAGCAACACTGTCATTCATGGCCACTCCCCAAACCCCTGTGTGCAACCTGGACATTCCATCATCCAGCCAGAGGCATGCACATGCCAGAGTGATCCCATCCCCATGGACATCACCTTCCCCTCCCCATGGCCCATGACCCCTAAAGACAGGGGTCGCGGACGCCAGTCCCTGCACATCCGTGGTAGACAGAGAGCTTGAGTTTGGAGGCCACCCCGCCTTCCCCACTCATCCACTGCCCCTTCCCATGTCTTGGTTTTGTTTTCACAGGCATCCCCACCACCCCTAGCCCTGTCCCACCTGTTGCACACAAGGGAGGCCTTCTGCCCTCTCCTTCTCCCCATGGCCTGTTCCATTAGGAACAGCATGTGAGTGCTGAATACAGCCATTTCTGTTCTGGCTGCAGTGTCACTGCCCACCTCTAGGGTTTGCCTGGAGTAAGTCAACCTTTTTATAGGCGGTATTTGCACCGTGCAAACATGTCATTCAAATGCACTTTGCACGTCGCTAACACACTGAATATAGCATAGTGGCTGTATTCATGTCCAGAGCATACATAATCCATTTGCCTGGTGCAATTCTATTTTGCCTGCACTAATCAGGCTTTTAAATGTACCCAAGCATGCAAACAGCACGCAAAGCACGCGCAATCAGTTTGACCACAGGGCAAAGTTTTGAATATTTGGCCCCTGTTGTCTAGATTGCCATCTCCTTCCTCCCTCACCCCCTGCCTTACCGCTAACCCCACTAAGTAACTACTAAGCTCTTAACACTATCCCAGCCATGCTCGAAACCATTCATGGTTTTCTTGCACCCACCACTTCTGCTGGCAGGCTGTTCCACAACTCAACCACTCTCAGTATATAATAAAACTGTCAGATCCCCCCTGAATTCCCCCACCCCCCACCAGCATCCATGCTGAATGTAGATCAATTTTGCCTAAACAAACAATGCAAGATGAGGCCTGGGCACAAGTTCCCATAAAAACAAAAAGAAGGGGAGGCCAAATCTTTAACAGTGCCCCAGTCCTACCCCTACAAAACAGATATGAATCACTGACTCCTGGGGAAGATGTTCCTCCTTACAATAATGACACATTAGATACGGACCAACAAATTCAATCAGTTGACTTACACCTGACCAAACTTGCAAAAAAGAAAAACTCAAAAACTACTCCAGCCTTCAAATCGATTACTCCAGACTCTAATATAGTCCAGGATCTTAAACCCCATAGAGCAGCATCCTTCACTTACCAGCCCCAGACAGGTTTGTGTGTTAGGAGACTCACTCATTAAGCACATTGACAGGGCAATATGCAACCCTGACAAAATAAACCATACCTGCTCAAGTTATAGAGGGGCCAGGATTTCTGACATTACTAACATGATCAAAAAGATATTTAGCACCGATGGAACTAACTCATTACTAATTATCCACACCGGTACAAAGCATACCAACAGGACCCCACTCTCCCAACTCAAGATGGACTTTGTTGCCTTAAACAACATCCTAGTCAAAAAAGGATGTGATGAATGTTTTTCTGAAATCTTGCCTGTCTGAAGAACAACTCCTTATGTTACCCAGAAAATTAAATCCCTGAATGAATGGCTCAGAAAATGGTGCTTTTTGCAAAATAATCACATGTTTGACTTACTGGGAGGAATTCCATGATAGAACATCCCTTTTCTGTTGGGATGGTCTACACCTTAGTAGAAGGGGAAGTACTATCCTGGTCAAAAAAATCTTGTCATTTATCACCGGTTCTTTAAACTAGTACACAAGGGGGAGAATTGGGTTCAACCCAGGTCTCTAGAAAGTGCCCCTAACAATCACAAAGCATGTAATGTACTTTCATTGAATGCTCGATCACTCGGCATAAGAAAAATAGCAGAGCTGGAAGCTAAAATACACTTACTAGACCTTGGCATCATTGCAGTAACCGAAACATGGTGGGACTCTGACTCCCAATGGTTAAAATAAATCTCTGGGTTCAAACTCTACCACAGAGAAAGAGTAAATAAAAGGGGGTGGGGTTTGTCTCTATATTAGAGAAGATATTCACTCCTTTGAAATTCCATATGATACTTCAATCGAGAGTATATGGGTCGGTATTCAACTTGGGGGATACCCCCAGACCACAATAGGCGCCGGTCCCCAACAGCGGATTTGGCATATACCAATACTCTACTTAGTGACATTAATCATTTAGCAAATAAAGGCAATGTCCTTATCTAGGGAGATTTTAACATTCCAACAATCGATTGGAGTTCCCTGACAGGATCCACTCAGCATGAAAAAAATCTTGTATCTACGATCATAGACCTGGGCCTTGAACAGATAAATTAAAGAACCCACAAGAGGAAATAACATACTAGACCTCCTAATAACAAACACAGATAAAATATTTAACCTTTCCACACTCGATCCACTGGGAAGTAGTGATCACAAGTCAATCTTCTTCAGTCTAGAAAACAAATCCCCAAACCCCACTAACAACATACTGCTGAAAGACTACGATAAAGCAAATTTTGAAACCATAAACATTTGAACGATATTGACTGGGAAAACCTACTGCTCCATTTCACAGTGGAAGAGGCATGGAATTGTTTAAAACAAATAATTTTTGACCTAGAAACCACATATGTTCCCACTAAACATAAGTACAATAGAAAAGGTAAGGCAACATTATGGTTCAATACAAACTATAAAAAAAACTAATTAGACACAAAAGAAAAAAAATGTCCTCCATAGAAAAGCCCCCTACAACAAAAAAGATGAAATTTTAGTGCAATAAAGGTTAGCAGTTAAAAAACTTATGTAACCCCTAGATGGCGCTATCCCAGGGGCTACTACCCCTGCCTGATTTGCCACTAACAGGTTGAGGGGCCTGGATCCAATGGCGGGTGCCTCCACCTAGAGGTCAGGGTTTGCAATAGTTAAACTAACTTGGTCACAGCCCTCTGGGACACTGCAACCCCCTTTCTTCCCACTAGTGGCCCACACAATATATCAAATTACCTTCACAGTATACACTTACCCCAGGTCTGGTTCCGCACTGGGACCTCCTGTGAAATGAGATACAGTGCAACAATCACAGTACAGTACTTTAACATAGACAAATACCTCAGGCAGTATAACTTTGCAGAAACAAGCAGCTCTGATTTATTTAGGGGATATAACAAGGAGAATCAGGTTAATTAGCTTATCACTCTAATAATCTACCTATGGCTCTGTGCACAGGCCTATCCCTATCAGTTACTGTCCTGGTACCCAAGCCCTAGTGGCTAGTCCAAACCGTGGCAGCTGGTAGGGGCCCTTTCACAGAGAAAAGGAGAATTAAACAGTCAGCAGTACAGTAATTCCATTTGGATTTAATGTGGCAATTCAACAGGAGGCGACCTGAATTAGTACTCACGACCTCCAAATAAGATAGGGTCCTTCAATGTCAGCAGGGCTCACTTGAGGTACACATACCTCTTCACACATCCATATAAAGAAAGCACTATACCAGGCAGGCTGCATCTGTATCCCGATCGCCAATTACTGCACAATACCCGGAGAACACACAGCAGATTCAGTTCGACAGACCGAGTGCAATTTTCAGCAATTCCTCCAGTCTTCTACAGGGTGAGCCTGGTTTCTACTCTTCAGAGATCCTTTGATTCTTTTCACAGGACGGATTCAGTCCTAACAAGCTGTTACAAGCTGCAGACCGAACTCTGGGCCTTACACACGCTTTTTGACTAAAACTGCACACTGAAAAGCACAGGGCTCCTTCCTTCTTCACTGCCAAAGCTCAACTGAAACTCCAACCGACAAAACTGGCACTTCCTTTGAGTTCCTCCCAGTTCTTGACTGGATTGGCTGTCACTCACAATAGACTGCTGCTGTTGGTCCAAAAGGCACTGAAGTCTAAACTACATCTCCCAGAGTCACTGCCCATACAATCCTCTTGTGGCTGGCTCAGATTACTGAGTCCAAGTTCTGATCGTCCAAGGCACCATTTTAGAGCTAGCTTACCCCACACTGATTGGTCCAGTTCAGCAGTTCAAAACTAGAATGGGGAACTAGCAACACAGTTCTGGCTGCAAAAGAAAGCAGGTTAGACAAACTGTAATTTCATTATTACTCTAAATAATTTCTGGCAAACAGTTACATCTTTCAGATAGGTTCCTTTGCACTCCTAGTGACTGCAAAAATGAAGTGAATTGGCAGCAGCTCGAGTGGTACTCAGAGAAGCACACAGTCCCCCATACAAACTAATTATGTCTGCAAGCAGACAGCTCTTAAAGAGACAGTACCAGAGGCTCTAAAAACACTCACTGATAAATGGCTTAAATGCCAAACACCATTCAGGCTTGGAGCATTCAAGCAAGCTCCTGGAAGTCTTTTGGGAACCCCCATTTGCAGGGGGTTACACCTAAAACTGCTATTTCTCTCTGTCTCTCTCTCTCTCTCCAAATGTACAGTAACTTAGAATTCAAAATAGTTCATTCAAGGATTCACATAAATCACTATTTTCATACCTCAATAACAAAAAAGGTAATAACAATCAAATTGGGCCATTACTAGTAAACAATACAATCATTAAAACAAAAACTGCTGATGTATTTAACAATTATTTCTGTTCTGTATTTACCTCAACAAATGACGCAATCCCCCCCCCCCAACAAATACAAGAAACCAACAACCCCACACAGTTTTTTTATTTCTAAATCTGATATTAGTACAGCCTTAAAAACACTAAAAAAAAAAAAAAATAGTAGTCCTGGACCTGACCAAATAAATGCTACATTTTTAATTGAAACAGCTGATTCAATAAATCTCCCCCTATTATATTCAACAAATCCATTAAAAAAAAAGTGAATCCTCAGTACCACTTGACTGGTTAACAGCTATTGTAACCCCAATTTTTAAGAAAGGTAAACAATCAAAAGCAGATAACAAATCGACCAATTAGTCTCACTTCCATCCCCTGTAAATTAATGGAAAGAATCATTCAATCTATAATTGAAGCAGAACTGCACTCATTGAACATCATAGATCACTCCCAACACAGATTTAGGCAGCAACACTCTACCTCAACCAACCTCATCGCATTCTAGAATCACATTAACCAAGGTCTGGACTCTAATATCCCAAATGGACATCATTCTGGTAGGCCCTGTCCACACTACACCACTTGCAGTCTGTAACGGTTCCAAACCGTTACAGACCGGAACAGTTACAGTGTGTCCACACTGTCGGCAAACAGTCTGGATAACGGTTTGGAACCGTTACAGCCCGTCCACATTTGTGGGTGCCCTGTAACGTTACAGCTGCACCCTATCCCACAATGCAGTTCGTGCTGCACTGGGGGAATACTGAGCTACGCTCATGCGTCACACTGTAGCTGAGTCAGCGTTACAGCAAACAACCGTTTTCGTAACCTTTGTTCAAACCACCTCATAAGTGGTTTCAACAACGGTTACGAAAACGCCTTCTGTAATGTTACAGATGTAAACGCAAACCGTTGCGGTAACGGTTTGAGCCCTCTGTAACGTTACAGAGGCATAGTGTGGACAGGGCCTTAGACTACAGCAAGGCATTTGACAAAGTGTCACACAGAATACTAATAAATAAGTTCTCAACTGGGACTCTCCATTAACTTGGTTAACTGGATAGGTCGCTGTTTGTCAGCCAGGACTCAGAATGACATTATTCAGCATCTTTATTTCTGACATGCAAATTAATTCATGCAACACCCTTTCAAAATTCACAGACAACACTAAATTGGGGGTAAGGTTGATACTAACACAAATGCAAAACAAATGGTCAAAGATCTTCAAACCATCGAATCCTGGGCAAACATAAATGGGATGCAATTTAACACTGAGAAATGTACTGTACTACACTTTGGAATAAATAATCCCAAACAGTCATATAGTTTAAACAACATACTTCTAAAAACTGCAAAACACAAGAAAGACCTAGGAATTCTTGTAAATAACAAGTTCTCTTCTACCGACCTCTGCAACAAAATAGCCACTACCTCCAACTCACTTCTGAGAAGTATAAAGTGAACCTCCATTTCCAAAACTGAAGAATGTATCATCCCATTATACAGGACACACAAACGACCTTATACAGACTATGGGTCTCCCCTTCGGAGTCCTTACCTAGTAAAGGACAAAAACAGAATAGAAAAAATCCAGCAAAGAGCCACTAAAACGGTACCTCATTTAGCCCATTTTAGTTACCCTGAAATGCTTCACAAGACCGGCCTGCATTCTCTAGAACTATGTCGAACTAGAGGAGACCTCCTGTTCCTCACAGAATCCTTCAGTCCCCCATCCTAATGAAACAATATGGAATTTCATTTTCAGAAAGAAAAATTGTACCAAGACTTCACAATAAACAACTTAATGTTGAAAAAGCTAAAACTAACAAAAGACTCAACTTTTTCTCCCCGAGATCTCCGAGATTATGGAACAGACTCCCTCACAAAATCATAGACTCAGAAACAATCACCACATTTAAAAAAGGAATAGATAATTGGCTAAATTCTAATTACTAAGAACATCATGTCCAATGTCCCACTAAATTGTGGGGGACAATCTAGATGGACTCGGGCCTACTTTAGTCCCTACTCACCGAGTAACCGAGAATATCCCCATATTTTTGACTCACGCTTCCTGCTGAATATTTCCTCATAATCTACCTTGTTCATTCCTTTCAGGAACTTGAAGGTCTTAATCATATCATCCCTCTACCTTCTGGCCTCCAGTGAGTACATGTTCAGTGCCCTAAGCCAATCCTCTTAGAATCTGCCCTGTTGGTCCTGCATCATTGTGGTTACCCTACCCTGCACCATCTCCAGCCGGTTTCTTCCTTAGGTGTTGAGACTCCAGAACTAGGCGTAGCATTCCAGATGACGGGATTCACCCCAGCATTCTAAAAGAACTAAGGTGAGAACTAGTGACTCCACTGACTACTCTTTTAAACGAATCATGGGAGGATGGTGTGGTACCAGAGGACTGGAGCAGGGCGGATGTGATTTCGCTTCACAAAAGTGGGAGCAAAGCAGAGGCAGAGAACTACAGACCTGTCAGTTTGACCTCAGTGGTAGGGAAAATGATGGAATCATCCTGAGGGAAAGAATTGTTAAGTACCTAGAGGCCAGCGGGGCACAGGACCCAAAGCAGTATGGATTCACAGTGGGAAGGTCATGTCAGATGAATCTAATAGATTTCTTTGACTGGGTGACCAAGCTAGTGACCAGGGAGGGGCTGTGGACATGGCCTACCTAGATTTTAGCAAGGCATTTGACACAGTCCCACACAAGAGATTAATAAGCAAATTAGCCAGCCTGGGAGTGGGTCCCAGGGTGGTAGCCTGGTTAAAAAAATTGGCTGGACAACAGGACACAGAGGGTAACAGTAAATGGAGTCCACTCTGAAGAAAGGAAGTTTACTAGCGGAGTACCGCAGGGTTCAGTACTGGGACCGGTCCTTTTTAATGTTTTTATAAGTGACATTGCAGAGGGACTGGAAGGAAAAGTATGCCTGTTTGCAGACACAAAGATCTGCAACAGGGTTGATACACAAGGGGGGTGTGTGGAAGGGATGAGAAGGGACTTTGCAACGCTGGAGGAATGGTCAAAAGTATGGCAGCTGAGAATCAATGCAAAGAAGTGCAAAGTAATGCACCTGGGAAACAATAACCCAGGGGAAGACTACACGATGGGGGGGAGAGAGACAGAGGTACTAACAACAACAATGGCAAAGGAGATGGGGGTAGTCATATCAGATGACCTAAAGGTAAGCAAGCAATGTGAGAAGGCAGTAAGGAGGACTGGGGGAATACTGGGATGCATAAGGAGGGGCATCACTAGTAGAAAACAGGAAGTTGTTATCCCTCTATATAGACAGTTGGTGAGAGCCCATCTGGAGTACTGCGTGCAGTTCTGGAGACCTCATCTCCGCAAGAACATAGGATGGAGGCAGTCCAGGGGAGAGCAACTAAAATGGTGCAGGGTCTGCACCAGAAGACATACAAAGAGAGACCAAAAGAGCTTAATATGTATACCCTTGAGGAAAGGAGGGAGAGGGGGGTACCTCAAGAGAATCAGCAAAGTCCAAGAGGGTAGGATCTTTCAAAAAAAGGAGATGTGCAAGAACAAGGGGGCACAATGTGAAGACAGAGGGGGACAGCTCAGGGGCAATTGGAGGAAGTATTTTTTAACAGAGAGTGTGGTGGACACATGGAGCAGCCTTCCTGAGGAGGTCATGGGGTCAAAAACGGGGGGAATTCAAGAATACATGGGACAGACATAAGGCAATTCTGGTGGGGGGTAGGAAGAAGTAGGCTGTTGGTTAACTGGGATCTGCAGCTTATCCAATAGCTAGGGAAATGGGCAGACTGGGTGGGCCAAGTGGTCCTTATCTGCTGTCAAAGTCTATGTTTCTATGTAGATGGGGCCTCACCAGTGATTAATAGGAAAGCAGTATTACCGTCTTCCTTCTGCTACCGAAACCCCTCCCAAGGCGCACCAACATCCTGGTTGCCTTGCTGTAGGCTTTGTTACACTGTCCAGACTGTTTTAGGGAGCCACCTATGATGACTGCTAGATCCCTTTCCTCAGAAGTAGTGCCCAGCTTAACCCCTCCCAACCAATATTCTGACCTAGGGTTATTGTTCCCATTTGTGCATCACCTTGCACTTTTTGACCTTTAATTTCAACTGCTAAACCCTGGATCACCTCTTCAACCTATGCAGGTCCCTCTGCAACTCCCCTACCCCCTCCTCACTGTCCACCCTGCCAAAGAGCTTAGTGTCATAGGTGAAGAGATGCATCTTGCCCTGTATTCCATCTATGTCATTGAAGAACATATTGGAAAGAACTGGACCCAGGACTGACCTCTGTGGTATCCCACTTGTGACCTTCCCCACCCCGACTTAACTGTTTACCACTACCCTCTTATCTCCCACCTAACCAACTACCCACTCATCTAATTAGGTTCCTCGCTATACCTACATCTTCTAACTTCTTCAGATACCTTCTGTGTGGAACCGTATCAAATGTCTTGTTGAAGTCAGAGTGTCCCTCATCGACTACTTTAGTTACCCAGTCAAAGACTACCCAATCAGGCTGTTCTGACATAACCTCCCTGCAACAAACCTTTGATGTTTACTATCCTGGTGCTCATTGTTCTCAAGGTAATCCCTAGATACTCCTTGACTAGTGTCTCCATCAGTTTTACCCACAATGGAGGTATGACTGACAGGCAAGTAATTACTTTGTTGCTCCTTGTCTTCCACCCTACATCTGCTACCCTCCAATCTTTCAGAACCACCCCTGACTGAATTGAGCTATTAAAGGGACATGCTCAACCCCCTTAGGCCATAAAGTGTCCCTAGTTTAAAAAAAAAAGTATGATTCTGCAAAGATTGGTGATGTATCCAGTTGTTTGATTCCGATTCTGTTTTCCTTTTTAAAACAGAAAAACACACTACCCACCATACTGGTGTTACCACACCAAAACATGTTTGTTTACATTCCTTGATCAGCTTCCACTGCATCTTTCCTGGACTTGGGAATGCCCACATACAATCTAGTCACTCATGATGCAGTGAAAGGAGAGGAGAGGAGACTATTACATCATGAGTGGCTGCACTGTTTTTTTTTGGGGGGGGGGGTGTTCATAATGCTCATAAAGTATGCAATAATAGTTATCAAGGATTTGAAACAAAACAAGGTTGTTTATATTACACCATTACCATGCATTTCAGTTCTACTAAGAAAGGAAGCAAAGAAACAAACAGCGACATCAGTGAATTTTAGAGAAGGTAGTCGCATAACGTGGGTTCTCATCTAGAAATGTTATGATGCAAAAAGGGTTGATAGTGTCCCTTCAAATAGCACTGCCAGAGGTTCAGCCAGTTCCCTTATGCCGGTTCCCTCAGCACCCTCAGCCACATCCCATCTGGCCCTGGAGCCCTATCTATTTTTCGGGCTGCAAGCCCTTTTTTGACTCTTTTGCCTATAAGTTCCACCTGCCCCATTTCTGGAATTCCCCTTGCAGCAGATTTTGTGCTGCTTTCCAGCAAAATCCCATTATCCACTGTGAATACAAGTAGTTGTTACAAACAGCTGCTTTCTGCTAGTTCTCAGCTATTACCCTCCCCCCTCAGTCAGCCTTACAATTCCCCTCGTCTTTTTTTTTTTTTTGCCCAATGTAAATGGAAACATTTATTTTTCCTAGACTCCCTCGTCAATACACAGCTCTGTGTCTGCTTTTGTCTCTTAGTTTATTTTATTTAAACACAGTATTGTAACACACCACGAAGGTAAGTTGAAGTTGGATACAGTATACAAAAGGATACATATATTAAACTTCTAACCATAAAAAGGCTTCAAAAAGCAATCACCATATAATAAAAACAAGGAAACATTTTTAACACAAATATATTTTTTTCTAAAAAAACTTGCAAAAAAAAACATTCACTAAAAATACCATAACACTACTGGAGCACTTAACTATCTATAGGTGTTATTTTTTTTCTTCATCTTCTCATGTCTTATTACAAGATTATTTGATGCCACAACAAATCTATGACTAGTTTTAAAAGAAGGAATGCCAGTATAATATAGGAAAAAGGATCTCTCTCATATGCCCTTGTCTTTATTTTTGGCCTAGTCTACATTATCTGATTCCTTCAATTATAATTTGAGAATTCAATCAGAGGAAAATGTTTATGCAACTTATGGTTTTCATTGCTATCTGTAAAATCATTTCTTTGCTATATCTGTAAAAACATTTCTTTGCCAAGCCTTTCTCTTCTTTCATACAAGGACTAAATTTTACACTCCCTCACAGCCTCCTCATACCACACCTCCTTTCCAAAAATCTTTCTAAATGCGCTTTTTGAATATACTCCAACTTATCACGCTCCTCGATGTTCAAACTACAATACCACATTGAAGCTTCATACAATAATTGAGTACTGGCCTAATCACTGTATAATAGTAATAAACCAATTCTCATTTACTCACCCCAGCCCTTCTCAACATTGTTAGGAACTACATAGAGAATACTGTATGGGCAATCATACACAACAAGGCTGTGTTTCCATTGAGGAGTTGAGATGACAGCATATGAACCTCGAGAGCGACGCTCGAGAGGTCCATGCTGTCATTTCAACCCCGAGATGGAAACACATGCTGAGTTGCATGTGGTTGCCCATATTTTATTTTTTATAGTACGTGTTTTTTTTTTCTTTTAACTTTTTCCTCTCATTGCTTTTAAAATAATCCTCAATTTGCCGGCCCGTCGGCGCAGCGGTTGGATTTCCACATGTGACGCCAGCGACCGGGTTCGTGCGGACCTGGGGCACTGGAGGGCGGCGGGGAGATGGATGAGCGTCCGCATGGACTGCTCTCCTTCTCCGAGAGGGTGGTGAGGAAGTGCCGGAGCATCGGCGACCCCTGGGAGCCAGGAAGTTGCTTGCCCAGCTACCGGGCGCCTGCGTTCAGGAGGCGGGCAGACGCTGGCGCCATTGCACGACTCCGCCTCCCCAGAAAACCGGAAAAAGAAGATAGCTGCCTGCCGCCTTCCATGAAGCCCAACACGGCTTCAATTAGCTCCTCAGGCCAGTCCTCCGACCTATTCCAACGGCTGTGGCATGCAAGGGGGAGTGCCGCAGCCTCGCCGTGGGGGGCAAGCCACGGGGCTTCGGGGTGCTCGCGGCCGATTTGAGGAAGTGGAAGCTTGTGGTCCGTGACTGGGCAGATAATACTGGGCAGCAGGCAGCTCGGGAGGAATAAATAAAGAATTAAAAAAATAAATAAATAAATAATCCTCAATTTTTAACAAATTGTTATCAAGTATATCCTACATTTTTCCCCTCTTTCCTCAGGAGGGGTCAACTTTTTGCCTACTTCACACAGAGTCCTGCTTAATTCTTCTATAAAACAAAGTCCTTTTCCATCGCCCTGGATTCCACAAGCCTCAGCCCATTTCTCAATCACTCGCTACTCTGTTTTTATTCAAAAACTCTTTTTTTCCAGCATCTTTGTGGGTCAGATGTCCTAAGACTTTGACCTTTTCCCTCAAAATACCTCTTTCTTAGTCTCTTTGCCATTTTATTTATTTCATTCCTCAACCTTTTATACTTACCCACATCATTTATTTTTATAGCCCTTTGTCTTTGATTTATCAAATCCTTAACTCCTTTGTTCCCATAGACACCATATGGCATCGGAACCGTATATTGCTGGATCCGACCCAAAATGGCCACCAGGAGCAATTAAGTTAAACTTGGCCGACCCAGTGGCACTGAAAGTTGAGGCACTGGATGCCACACCTCGTCTCGCGCCATGCCGATGACCTGGGAACGGACTCGGGCTGTTGGGGGTTGGTAGGGGAGGGAGAGGATGGAGCGTCCAATGGACTGCTCTCCTCTCCCGGGAAGGGATTCAGGAATTTCCCGGCACTGCAGTGGCCTCTGGTGGAGACTAGTGGCAACACAAGCACACAGGACATAGGAGAGGGAAGGACATCAGCAGGCTCCTGCGGCAGAAGTGTGGAAAGATGGCCGCACTGGAACCACTGCATGCCACAGAAAATCCCACCCCCTGGATAGGCGACAGCACCTCCAGTGCCCCACCACAACATGCCCAATGCCAGGCTTACCCTTGCTGGCTCTCCCAATCCCCCGGTCTGCCTAGTCCCAATGACAGGGTCCTCGGCTGGGTGGTGGGCAGGGAGTGTCTGTCCCCTCCCTCCCAGAAGGATGGCTTCAGGCAGGTGGTATGTGGTGAGAGTGAGAGTGGATGCCTGAGAGAGTTCCAGGTGGGGCGGTGATAAACAGAGTAAAAAAAAAAATTCTTAAACTCTTCCGTCACCCATAGTTTATCACCCCTGCCTTTTTTTTTTTTTTTAGTGCCGGATCCCCAGTGGCTCTGCCCCTGCTCCCCCATTCCCCCACTCATCCTCCCAGGACATACCTCGGGTGATGATCCTCCCCGGCTTATCCCCCAGGGCAGGGCCAGGGGGTCCATCCGGTCCTGCCAAAACTATAAACTTGGTCACCAGCCGAGTGCTGCAGGCAGGTGCAGCAGGACCAGTGACGCAGGGCGTCATTCTGGGGGCCAGCATTTTGCGGCTTGTTTTTCCCTCAGGAGGCATGGTGTGTAATGACGTAGGGCATCAAAGCGCCAATATCCAGCACTCCTCCCCACAATACAGGCTCTAACAACCCCCCCCCCCGGCCTCTGCTAGAGGTCATTCACGTGCTGGATGCTGGGCCCCCCCCGGAGGACAGCAGTCCATGGGGCGCTCAGTCCTCCTCCCCAGGCCGGCCCGCCGACTCCCAGGGTTCCGTTCCTAAACACAGGGTGTCAGCGTCGCAGGCAGAAGCCCCACCACTGTGCTGCTGGGCCTATCAACCCCCTGCCTCACTACTTCCTTTTCAGGAGCAACCTAATCAATAATTTGTTTACTTAAAGTTACCATTTTTTACCCAGGTCTCATGAGATGATCTTAATTTAAACCATTCTGCATCTAATTCTCCTATCAAGCACTCTTTCTTTCGGTTTTTCTTTCTTTCTTTCTTTCATCCCATTTTCTGCCTATGTATCACATATTTTTTCTCTCCCTCTGCTCCTTACACCCTTGAAAACTAGATTTTGACATCACAACATTATGATCCGATGAACCAATTTGTGGAAGGATTTCAACTGTCATACCATTCACTCAAATTTGTAATTATTATATCTATTAATGTTTTCCCCCAGTCCCTTCATTCACGATTTGTTTAAAATTCTGCCCTTGCATAACTTGCCTTACACGGAGTTTATTTGTGTCTTCCATTAAAATTATTCCACGCACAGGATGCTTTTCTAAAATCCTAACTAGGCTCCAATTGAGGTGCTCACACATGGCATAATTATTACTTAAGGGAGGATGGTAAAAACCCTAATTAAAAAAAGGCCTACACAGACATGGTAAACAGGGCATTTTTACTTCCACCCATATAGTCTCCAAAGCATCGTTCTCTAAATCAGTCAGTCAATCTAACATATTCAATACTTTCATGCATATAACAGGCTAACCCCCTTTCTTTCCTTGTCTATCTCTCCTTTCAATAGTATACCCTGGGATGGATAAAATCTCACTTGAAATGTAAGGGCTGCACCAAGTCTCTGTTATAACTGCAATTTGAACCCATTTACTTTTAAGACTACACTTAGATCATCTATTTTGGTAAACAAGTTCTTGCATTAGTATTTAATATAGTAGGTGTACACTCCTTCACAATAGGAGTCTTAAAGTCTGCTTCTCTCCATATAGCAAAATACCGCTCCCTAATCCAGCTTTCCCATCTCTGCTGGTTATTCGTACTGGTATTTGGACTACAAAATCTTCTTTATCTTCTACTACATCATTCTGCTTTATCTCAACCAAGTTTTCCCAGTTTCCTCCCCTTACCCTGTGCCTATACAGTCTATACTAGCTTTTTATAGAATACTTATATAATGCATTTTCCCCCCAATTTCCATTAAAACCTGCAACCAAAAAAACCTTACAGTAAATACATTCATCTTTAAAACATTCAAAACTACTCCTACATCAATTTATCTAAAACACAAAAAATGTATAACCACAAAATTGCAAATTTTGCCTAAAGTAGATAATGTTACTCTTCAGAAATGAACAGAATATCCAGGCCCAGGCTCCAGGGCTCCCACTGACTCCCTGCCTTTTTGCCACCACTTTACCGCCCACTGAGCTGCCGCCGCATCTGGGCTTGCTGTATTTGATCCACACAAGCTCCTCCCGTCAGCGGTGCCACCACCAATGAGAAAGGGGCTACAAAACACACAGGATAATTTAAAAACAGATGGCTCAAACTACCGAATCCGTCTTCTTGGCTTCCCACATTTTTAGTTGGTATTCACTCCATTGTCCCCCTGCTTCATTTTGTATCTAAAAAAGGCCTTTTTATCTTAAAAGAAGCAGATGGGATTAGTGTGCCTGTATCTCTTGGTAACCATTTTCAAGCATGATTTAGCTGCTTCAAGAATGGCCCCTTTAATTACTCTCAACCTTTGTTTTGCTCCCTGATTTAGTCTACTCCAACCAATTAATCCTGAACCAATTCCCTGATCAGGTCAAAATCTGCTCTCCTGAAATCTAGAACCTCAGCCTTTGAAGAGGGTATACAGTGGTACCAAAGGCCAGTTTGCACCATGTGTTGTTATGGCTACTGCTCACCAGTGGTTCCCCAACCCGCAGTCCGCCTACCATTTCTGAGCTGGCACCACACAGAATGGCAGCCTGCAGTGTGGATTCCCTGGCCAGATGTACCAGCAGGCAGTCCCGCAATGTGTCTAGCAAGGCCCGATTTCTGGTGCTCTTAGCTGTTGGATTGCCCCAATCTATTTCTGGAAGGCTGAGATCCCCACCCACCACCTCCTCCCCCTTTGTGGACCATTCTCTATTTCTATCCTAGTTCCTTATCGCCCTCATCTCCTGTCTCAGCAGTATATAGACGATCCCCATGTGCAACTTCTTATCTGATGCTATTGTGAGCTGTACCCACTGCGATACTGTTTCTCAATTCTTTCCACTGATACACCCATCCTCTACAGCCTCTATACTTTCCTTGACATAGGGGGCTACCTCACGTCCTATTCCTTATCCCAGCTACACATGGCGTAGCCTGGTACTGCTATGTCCCATTCATTATTCCCAGTGGCCCATATTTCCACAAGTCTAATTCCATATCTGCCACCACTGCCTGCAGCTCACTATGTCTCCTAAGCTGGCCCAGTTGTGCTGAGGGTTGAGCGCACACTTCGCTCTATGCTGGCAACCCGAGTTCGAGTACGGGCTCAAGGCACCAGGGGTTGGCCTGGTGAGGAGCTGATTGAGCTGCCGGCTGGCAGCTCTTATTCTTGGGAGAGATCCGAGGGGCTCTTCAGAGTTTGGCTGCCTCCTTGTGGAGGCCGGGTGGCAGCATCACATTCGAGGAGCCCTGGTGCTAGGCAAGGGGAAGGCAGGCAGGGCTGTGGACTGGAGCTGCGGTGCCAACGCGCGCCTCCATGCACATGCGCTAGGCTTCTGGGGCCTTGGGATAACGGCGGGGAAGGGAGATCACAGCAGGATTACGCCTCCGGGTCAGCTCCGGGGATCTGCTGGGATGCACATAGCACTAGAAGTTCCCAAAAGACCCCGGGGTCTGGTGAAGTTGGCCGACATAGGGCAGCAGTCTGCCGAGGAGGATAAAGAAACTCTACAAAAAAGAAATGTTCTGTTTCCTAAGCTACTGCCATTGAAGGGAATCTGTACCATACATGGCCATTTTATAAATATGTGACCCTTACCAACCGATCTGTCACCACATGGAGAAAAGCTAGTGGTACTAGTGTCCCCAAAATACTTTTATTTCACTTTTTACAGCTCCCAAAGCACACCACCACCACATCTGCTATGTGCCTTTGCACACTGCACACATTCTGGCTCTTATGATGATGTCCAGGTCTCACCAGCTGGTGATAGCATGGAAGTATATCTGGCAGTCCAATTGGTTTAAGTGCATAATGTATACGTTACAGTCCTTGCTACACAAATACCATATACCGGGTACAAGTGCCCAGGGTCCTCCACTATAAGTAATTTCAAACCAACTTATGAAACATCCCATTTTAACTTGTGAGGCTCTGTTTATTTAAATTATTGCAGTTACAGTTCCACATGCTGCCACTCTCAGTGCGCTCTGCAGTGAGCACGCACACATATTCCTAATAGTAGGCAGTCCCAGTAGGCATCATAATATACAGACAATGGGATTAAATATACACACTATGTAGTTCCCGTATGTCCTAATGAAGGACAGTCACATGAACCCCCTAGAATACTGTGTCTTGTAAAAATGAGCATTACAAACTGTAGTATAGCTATTTGAAACTGCAAAAGTATTGCGATCACGTTTTACACAGAGAGGTTCCCCCAGCTTCAGTAGCTCCCCCCAGCTAGTTTAAACACCCACATATGTAGACATCAAGCTTCTGCTCATGCACACTAGACCTTCCTCTTGTTAGGTAAAGGCCATCACCCTTGAAGAGCCTCCTGTCTCAGAAGCCCCCTCCACCCTGTCTCCTACAAAATGGCACCCCACCTCCTGACACCATCCCTTCAACCATCAATTAGACTCCTCACTCGCCTCCTTCCCCCCATTCCAGGACCTCAGAAAAGGCCAGGGAAGCAGAGTATGCCTTTAATCTGTCCCCCAGCCTTTGAAAGTTGTACTTCACTGCCTCAATAGGCTGATTCAGCAGGTCGTTGGTAACCAAGTGTACCAGTACCCCCAGCTCCCCCCCTCTATCATCTTCCCTATACAATCCATGTCCCAGATGGCTGATGCACCACAAAGACATCTACCACTTCATCTCCTTTCCCCCCTCTTCCACCACTTTCTCTATCCCCAATAGAAGAATCTCCTATGACTAGCATACTTATTACCATCTTCTCCAGTTCTCACCATCAGCAGACATCAAATTATCATGCTCACTCTCCCCCCTCCCCACCATGAGTCCGGTACCTGCAAGGCCCTCTGTTTAGTGTGGTTCCCTGGCCACCGAGCTAACTGCAAAAGTGAGCATCACCCATGGAAATTAGGACCGCCTGAGAAAGTGTGTGCTGGCCACAGAAGTCCCATTGCCATAGGCGTTTGAAGTCTGCTGACGGGAACAGAAATGCAGCAAGACAATGGAGAGAGACTCACTCTCTGATTGTCATTTGTAAACAGCAGTTTAACTGCTCACACTACAGTATTCTGGGCCTCTGGCTACTACTTTACACTTCTGATGGCATGCCCTTTGGAGTCTCATTGGCCTCCCTTCACCAGCAGGCAACATCCAGCGCCTACAGTCCCTCACATATTTTCCGGATATCATTCATCTCACCAGGTCACTAGTGCCACTAAACAAATTTAAGGCATAACAACTGTAGGGAGACAGCCCCATCCCACTGTGATGTTGGTGTGTCTGAGAACACTGCCCTCAGTGCCCTTGATTCTCTCTGCCTTGTCTTTGCTTGCTGCCTGCAGCGTTCCTGCCTACCTGCCTGAATGAAGGAAGGAGATGACTTACTGCTCACTGCTGCCATCATCGGCTGCCTGCTCCAGACCATCTGTTGCTACCACCGGTGTTTCTGCCCGACCTCAGTACAGTGCAACAACTTCCGTGACCAGTCTGTGTTTCCAGGTGCTCATTCTACCTGTCCGCTGAATCCACAGTTGAACCTGCTACCTACAACTCCAAAGACAATCTCGTCTTAGCCCCCCTCTGCCCCACTCATTCCATTCTCTGTATCAGTTGCCAGAGTCTGTTGGTCTCCATTCACTGTGTGTTCCAACCTACCAGTATCCAACAGATCAGCCCACCCAAGTACTCCATGTCTTAAGGATAATTTACGATATCTGATTGTGATTACATTGCAAATCTTCTATTATCCCCATTTTTATATGTTGGCCCTTTACAAAATATTGAAGCTATTCTCCGTGAACCACTGCCGCTCGAAAAAATGGCTCTTGAAAATTAAACTTCTCCGTTCTTTTCAGTGGGAGGCAGATTACATTCACAACACCAACCTAAGTTCTAATTTAAAACCAAAAATCATTAAATTATTTAATAGATATTTTAGTGTAGCCAAAAAAGGGTAGTCTGCATTTCATTGGGGGCACTGTAGCTGTGGCATTTATTTCAGGGGCAATACAGAATGCTCATTCTGGGTTTTACCATTCTGGAGCAGGTGCATTATGTTTCTGGCGACATTTCAGTTTTCATCCATAACCCTATAGTTGTTGATTTATTTACTGGAGGTGAGGGATGATACCAAAAAAACAATACTATTACCAAATCATGTGTCTTGAAGTATAGCAGTGTGGCATATGTGAGTTACAGATCCACAGGTCTGGATTTCCAGACTGCATTATCCCCCCCGAACAATTTTCCAAAATGCAAACAACTGTTGATTCTTGTCCCCAATTGATCTGGGGGCAGGACACATGATGTGGTCCTTAGACCGGGATTTTACTTTTAATTAGTTGGCTAATTAGTTTTTGTTGACCGGGAAAGGAGGACTAGGCAATTCTACCTATTTTCAGCCTCGTCCTGGGGACTTTTAAATGCAGGGAGCCGTGCTGGCAGTGACTGTGTCCAAGCTCCACTTGAGATTTCCCAACTCCTGCTCTCCCCCAGCAGATGCATTAACTGCATATAAAAACTCGATTTTTATAAATTCTTTTGACTCACACATTACTTATTTTATCCTCATCCGTTATAGATGGTTCCTAAAAGGCCCGATTAGATTGTTTTTTTTGTTAAACTTTAATTTTTTTTTACCAAAACAAACAGAAAAATTAAAACATATAGTGATATTTGTTACAAATTTAGGCATCCATAATTAAAATCCTTTCAACAGTGATGATAATTCATAATACCATCCTATAGCAAGTATCACTTATATGATACCATCTTCCATCAAAAAAAAAGAAGGAAATAAATCCCGCCAATTTATGTCCCAGCTCCTCCAGTTAAAAACGATCTGCCCGCAATGTCCCAAAACCCGAGCAGAGGATTAAGGTTTTACCCGCGATCACGGGACAAATGAGCCATCCCTTTCAGAGTTGTAAAACACCCAGGACCTCCATCTAATCTTAAATTGAGTAGTTCTGCCATTGCATCTAGCTATAAGGCGCTCCAGGGTGTACACATCATTTATAATCGTATGCCACTGTGTTAGTGTTGCTGCCATGGGTTGCCTCCAAAGGCAGGTATGCACTTTTTTGGCAGCAAGTAAATAAACAAACAGCAGAGAACCCCGTGTAATACGGAGGTCCTCAAGCGGAGTAGAGAGGAGAACTAGTTCTGGCATCAGCGCAGCTTCTTCCCCCACTAGAATATACAAACTATCCATAATCCCCTAACAAAAATGGGCCAACACCACACATGTCCAAAAGACATGTACAGTTCCAGCCAACGTTTCTCCCACATCCTCTCCAACAATGTCCAAACTGTGCCGGCAGAAACTCTACCAACCTTGCTGGGGTGTTAAAATAACGAATTTGGGCCTTCCAAGAAAATTCTGTCCAGTATGGGGCTGAGGACGTTATAATAGTGGGGATGAAATGTTTAACCCAAGTCTCATAGGAGACGGACATAGAAAGTTGACAATTCCACGCATCTGGAACCCCTCTTGTTGAGTCCCTTAGGTACGCTCTAAGGCCTCTATACAGAAGTCCTATGAGATGGTACAAATGTGTACCTTTTAGGAAGATATTCAGCCATATTGACAATGTTACCAAAACAGTGAATACCCATATTGGGCTACAATACAAACACAGACACTGCCTTATCCCAGAAGCCCTCAAGCTTGCTATACATAATTCAATAGTCTCAGTAATCGCTTATGGGATTGTGATCTATGTATTCGCCTCTGACACCGCCCAGCACTGTGTCACCACTGCCCTTAACAAGGCCTGCCAGCTCCTGACTGGGGCCACCCGCCTGACACACACACACACATATGCAACTTATATGAGCAAGCGAACTGGCTTCAGTTCAAAGGCAGACTATCCTATCAATCATGTCTAATGGCAAAAAAGGCCTCCCTCGGTCTCTTGCCTTCTGGTGTACATTCAATGTTTAGGTCGCCAAGCCACAACCGACATACTAGACGCACCTCGAACCACGCATTAATAGTGCATTGCTGCCGTACCAACCAAGGGCAACGCTCATTTGCATGCAGAGCACCACTGTGGTATAATTCACTCCACTGTGACGTTACCATAGACCACCACAGACCAAACACTGGGCTCCTTCAAAAAGAAACTTCGTCAAGCACTAGTCTCCAATGCCTCCTGTGACTGCCGCGCATAAAACAACTCGGGCCTGTTTTCTCTCCTTTGCCCACACCCTACCCCACCCTTCCTCCACCCTACCATCCTACCCTTGCTACCACCTTATAACTACCCTGCCTTCCTGAGGTCCCCATTAACCAATCCCTGCATCAAACTATGCTTGCTGCTCCATAGAGGGCATCATCAGTTCCTGCACTGATTGCCCCACTGGAGTGCACTCTTAAACTGAATGACACAGCCCACGGTTGTCTGCTGATATTCCCCCTTCTGGCAATGCCCATCCTCCCCTCGCTCAGACAATGCCTTTGGCTGTATCCCTACTCTGGAACTAGCCCTTAGCTTCTGTCTATCCTGTAAGACCTCGTCCCTAGTTGTTGTCTTCCCTCATTTTGTCTCAGACAATGCCACTTGGCTGTGTCGTTTTCCTCTTGTAGCTGGATCCCAACCCTAATGCCCTCCCTTGTTAGTTAAGCTTACTCCTAGCTGCTGTATATCTGAAAAATACCTGTTTTTGTAACTTAAATCCATATGTGCTTATTTTATTGCTACCTTTACTCCTAGGATCACTATGTATTTTCTCACTATACTGTTTGTTTCTGTTCTTTGATATGACGTGGAACCTGTGTAAAAGAGCCTTTGGCTCAAAGGTATTAATTCCAAGACTGAAATAAATAAATAAAGTACAGATATTTAATAATAATGGATGGGGCTTCGGTATCGACTCCTCAGCGGGCCCTTATGTAAAAGAAACGTCTGTATTTGCAAATACCAGAAATATTTATTTATTTAGTTTTTGTTGACTGGGTAAGTGCACTAGACAAATCTTGCCTATTTTCAGGCACGACCCGGGGAAGAGGGAAACAGATGAATGCCAACTGACCTTGAACCAGATGAAACTGTTCAGTTTGTCAGCTGATAGGCAGCCTGAAGTTGATCAAAGGGAATTATACCCCGTGTATCGAGAAACTGATAAATATAAGATAGGCCCCTGAGATGCTATCTCAGACAGGTCAGGTCTATACAAGCTGGGAGAAAATCTGTCTCCACAGCCAACAGTCTCAGAAAATAAAATATATGATCCAGGACAGGGAGTGTACATATTCTATACCACTCGCACAGTGTATGCACTGCTCCCAGATAAAAACCATGTAGTTTTGATAGTGAGGCTGAAGGAGCAAACACAACCCGTCCCGCATCATGTAAATCATCTAAAGATGACCTGCAAACTAATTGTAGCAGCCCGCTCCCATCCCACATACCTTTCTACAGTGCTGCGAGAGTCCGTGGCTGCTACGATGATGATTTTTCGAATGAAAGCAATAATTTAAAAAGTGCGAAATTTCTCGCGAGCGGAAGTGCCGTGGGTCCGGTCAGTGAGCGCCAGTTACTATAGTTATTCACCCAGTTTGTGGCGTGGCAAACACCACTATGAATGAACAGCAGTGGCTGCAGTTTAATAATATTTATTTTATTGCTTCTCGTGGATCTCGATGCCTAAAATCATGCAGACAACAACATCCAGATAGGTGCCTGCTGTACATATGACTTTAGGCACCAAGATCCGTGAGAATAATAAAATAAATATTAAACTGCAGCCACTGCTGTTCATTCATAACGATGGTGTTCTGCGTCTGGCAAAGCAAATAATAACTTAATGCCTGCATCAATCGGGACGTTAGACTGTTCACATTGACTAAAAGTTTGGCACTTTTAAATATTACTGTTACCGAAAATCATCATACAATACAGGACTCCTACAGCACTGTAGAAAGGTATGTGGGACGGGAGCGGGCTGCTACAGTTAGTGTGCAGGTCACCTTTACTACACACTATCTGCTTCCAAGGTGCTTTATAAGCTGGATTTAACCAGCAAAGTACAATACTCATAGTCACTGCTTGGCTGTAAAGTTGGAGATTAGGAAGGTTTAGGCCACCTTCTGCAAGAGGCAGCTGGAGAAGAGCTCATCATACTCTAGAATGGCCCGATTAGATTTTCTGTTTGTGGCTGATGCTATGCTAGCCCCAACGCAGTTGTCCCAAGTACTAGGTCTGCTCATACTCACGTCATAAGAACCTCCACTATCCTGTTCCTCCCTGGGCAAACTTTCTTCTAATTTTTAAAGCCCATTATATTCTGGACTAATTTACCTGCTTTGTTACACTCTGTTGATTTGCAGAACATGTTTATAATAGTGTTAAATATGGTTTGGATTTGTCTGTGTGCAAGTGGAATGTCACCCGATTACTGTGTACATGGATGTACTGTATATTTATTTTGTATTGCTTATTTATTCTGTATCATTGCTCTTGTTTACATCTCCACCCCCGCCCCCCTTTAAAACAGGCATATAACACTCTTGGGTCCCACAAAGTTAACAAATCACAAATAAAATAAATAAATACCAATACAGTACCGCCAAGTCATCAGCATGAGAAGAATAAAGCCTGTCATTGTTCTGAAACCTCAAACTTTATTAAAAATATTCTATTCCTCTAAGTGAACGTAAGCTGCCAGCTGACCCTGCAGGGATGGTGGGGAGTAAGAGTGCCTGGGTAGCGAATGCCCCTCTGCTGCATTGCCTCCTACAGTGGGTAAGGAGCTGTACTGACCCCGCAGGGATGGTGAGGAGCGAGTGAGCATGTGGGAGCCCAGCTTCCCGGAAAATCTTGTGATCCTCTATGCCCTGGCTGCTTGCTTCATTCCTCCAAGGTGGGCTTCCTCTAAGTCTCAACGTCCAGATTGAAATCTTCCAGGGATTGTGCTTTTGGTACAGCTACAACACTGCTGTGGAGTGTACATCCCACTGATGTAACAGGGGCAACCTCTGTAGACATTTCTAAGGCTCATCTGAAAACTTATTTTTTAATTTTACCTACGGGGCTGTGTTATATTAAGAAAAAAAAAAAAAAAAGCTGTGATTTTTTTTTTTTTTGCTCCTTCCCATGCTCCCCGACTGGACATTCCTTCGGGTCACCTAGGACCCTGCCAACACTCTGTCCCCACCAAATACCACCCCACATTTGCAGCCCACCGGGTAATCCAGCATAATCATTCACTGGGTGGGTCCCCACCCCCCCGAGGGGGAAGGCGCCAGTGGGGGTGGCCAGTGCAATATTTTATCTTCCACCCGGGTGCTGCTGAGGTGATGCGGGCTGTCCAGGGCTGCGTGGCAGCAGTGGCTGGCAACCATCATCCGGCCAGCTGGGAAGCACATTTCCTGTTTTCTCCCCTGGGAGCGTGGCATGCCACTGACGCCAAGGCACACGCCAATGTCCATCACACTCCCTATGTAGCGGGGGCCTGATGCATTGCTGCTCCCCCAGCCTCCGCCAGGAGTCAGCATCCACAGACCCTCCCTCCACCCAGGAGAAGGCGAGCAGTCGTCAGACACTCAAACCTTCTCCCCCCAGCTGGCCCTCCAGCACCAGAGTCCATTCCTGAACCTGGGTCGCTGGTGTCACGAGTGGAAATCAGCCACCACGTCAATAGGCCAGCTGCTCATGTGATTTTATTAATAAACTCAAATCAGTTTTGGAACAGTACATGAACAGGTCATATTATTTATACTAACATACTAAAATGCCAGCAGAATAGGCCTAACGGTCTTTCGAGTCTGTTCGATTATCAGCACCCGCATTCAGGGCAGACTTTGGTGTTTGTCCTCCCCCCTCCCCTTGGGTTATACCTTTGATCACGGGTGTATCACCTGCGATGGACCTGGTCAGATTGACCCCTCCTCTGTACCTGTCCCATCCCCTCTTAAACCCAGACACAGTCTCCTCCTCTACCAGCTCCCTGGGCAGCGCATTCCATGGCACAACCACCCTTTCAGTGAAATAACACCACCTCCTCTCCCCTCTGAGCCTGCCCCCTTCCAGCTTACACCCATTCCCTCTCGTTGTCCCCTCCTCCTTCCTTTGAAGCACCCTGACTGAGCCCCCCTTATGGATCCCTTTTATGTACTTAACGACCTCTATCATGTCCCCCCATCCCTTCTCTCCTCCAGGATGTACACGTCAAGCTCCCTGAGCCTCTCCTCATAGGTCCTCTCCCTCAGGCCGCAGATCATTTTGGTTGCCCTCCATTGGACCCTCTCTAGGAGTGTAACATCCCTCTTTAAATGTGGTGTCCAAAACTGCACACACTACTCAAGGTGTGGCCTAACCAAGCAGCTGTACAGGGGTAGTATCACTTCCACCTTTCTGGAGGTAATCCCCCTGGCGATGCATATCAGCATCCTATTTGCTCTTGCCACTGCCCTCCTACAGGTCTCCGAGTTGTTCATTTGGACATCTACCACTACCCCCAGGTCCCTCTCACCCTCTGTGATTTGAATTTTTTCTCCTCCCAGGGTATAACCCTGGCCTGATTTCTGACTCCCAGATGCAGAACCTTGCACTTCCCCACGCTGAATTTTAGTTTCCATTTTCCTGACTATCCTTCCAGAGCCTCCTGTAAGGCCACCCTCCCCTTCTCCTCATCCACCACTGCACCCAGCTTTGAGTCATCTGCAAAGAGATTCATTGCACTCCTGTTCCCCTTTCTTATGTCTGAGATATAGGCATTGAACAGGAGTGGCCCCAGCATGGACCCCTGGGACACCCTACTAGTAACCCACCTTGGGGATGAAGCTAGCCCCCCCAACCACCACCCGCTGAGTATGCTCAGAGAGCCAATTTCCTATCCATCTTAACAACTGTTTCCCTACCTCATTTCCTTCAGTTTAGCAAGCAGGCCATTATGGGGTACCAAATCAGACGCCTTGCTGAAGTCCAGAAAGAGGATGTCCACTGGCCTACCCTGGTCCAGAGCCCTCATCACATAGTCATAGAACTCCACAAGGTTCGTCTGACACAATCTTCCCAGGACAAAACCACGCTGCCTATCGTCCAAATACCCAGTTTTTTCCAGTAACCCCACTAGCCTATCTTTGACGATACCCTCCATCACCTTGCCAACTACAGACATAAAGCTAACGGGCCTGTAATTTCCCGCCTCCTTCCTTGCCCCCTGTGGATCGGCACGACTTGGGCCGCCCATCCAGTCCGCAGAGAGATGCTGAAGAGCTCTGCCGGGGGACTGCCAGGACATCCGCCAGTTCCCTCAGCACCCTGGGATGTACTTCATCTGGCCCAGGTGCTTTCTCCGTCTGAAGTGACCTGAGGGCTTCCTTTACTCTTTCCATTGGGATTTCAGCCTCCACCTCCTCCCCCATTGCTCCCTGTACTGCTGGCCCCCCACCTGTCCATGGTGGCCACCCCTTTCCCCAGACCCTTCAGAGCCCCTGATTCCTACTGGTCCCATCCCTTCCTCTGGTCCCCCCCCCCTTGCAAGACATGGCCCCTCTATCCCCCCTGGTAAAAACTTATGCAAAGTACTCATTTAGGACTTCTGCCTGTTCCCCGCTCCTGTGTCCAACCCTCCCTGTCCTTATCCTGCTGATCTGCCCCTTACTTTCTTTTTCCCCCATGTATCTAAAGAACCCCTGTCCCCCTCTGGATCCCTGGCCAAGGACTGCTCCTTTTTTTGCCTTAGCTGCACTCACCACCCTGGTGACTCTTTTGGCTGTCCGCTCATACTCCCCCTGATCCCTTTCAGTCCTTGAGCACTTGAAGCACCTATAGGCCCACTTTCTTGTTCCTCACCACTTCCTGAACATCCTGGGTCTACCAGCAGGGTTTTCTGGTCTTAAACTTGCGCCTTTCCCTTGCGCAGGATCTGGTAACCTCCTGTATTCTCCTCCTAATGATCTCCCACTTGCTATCAGCATCCATATCCAGCTTTATCCTGTCCAAACGTCCTTTAAGGATCCTTCCCATCTCCCTGAAGTCTGCACCCCTAAAGTCAGTTACTACCGTCCTTGTTCGGCTTTCCTCCCACTCCCCAGGTCCAGGAAGAACCAGACTGTGGCATGATCACTCCCCACCAATGGGTCCCTCACCTCTAGGCACCTAATCTGATCACTGTCCACCAGTACCATGTCCAGTGTCCGGGCCTCCCTAGTTGGCTCACCTACCTGCTGGGTCAGGAATAGGGATGCCACGATAACACGATATGACGATATATCACGATAATTACCACAGACAATAACTTATCGTTGTGAAAAAACATTATCGCGGTTGTCATGCAGCACGTTATACCGCGATGCACAGTGGTAAAGCACCTCAGCTTGCTTTACAAGCAGTGCATACCTTTCCAGGTGCAACTACGATTTCTGATTACTCACCACCCTTCTGTCGCCATGCTGGTAAACCAGGTTCAGGAAGAGACCTCGGTTGCTCGAGTGCTGACTGCATGAAGGAGGACTGAGCATCCATTGACTGTTCTCCTTTTTCATTCAGATTCTTTTTATCCCTCTGGGGGAACCCCTGGCAGGAGCTGCAGCCTCCCTTCACGAGGAGATTCACCCCCTCCGCTTGCTGAAGTCCCCATATTGCCGTCCCCGGCTAGTCCACCCATTGATTGCACCCCAGAGTGGGGCCAGGAGACAGGGTACCGACACTCCCCCCCCCCCCCAAAGACCCTATCCAGATCAGCAGGGCTGACCCTCACGGATGCTGGGAGGCATCACTGAGCCTGTCAAGGCTTTGTTTTCCTGTTTTCTCCCATCCCCCCCTCCAACGTCATGACATCGGCATGTGCCTCCCAACCCGTACTGCCCTCCAGCCATCGCCAGAGGGCAGTCAACAAGCGAGATGACATGTCCTTCCCCCCAGAGAGGAAAACAGTCCTCTGGATGCTCAATCCTCTCTTGCCCCAGCCGTCTCCCAGCAACTTGAGCTCATTACCGAACCCGGGTCACCGGAGTGGCATGAGGTCTGGCGTCGAGCACCTCAACCCTCAGCGCCACCAGGCCGGCAATGACTCTCCTTCTTTGAGGAGAGAGGACAGAGCAGGCCACTGGTTGATCGCAGTCTAGGGGAGGTTGGATGGTGCAGCAGTCCTTCTGACTGGGTACAGGGGCAGAGTACGTACGTCACACACTCTCATCATCGCACGTGTGCCAGCCCATGGGATGGAAAAGAATTGGGGTGGGTGGGGAAGGTATGTGCACCGCACTAGTCACTTACTTACATAAACTTTACAGATAAGGACTGCTTGGCCCATCTTAGTCTGCCCGTTTCCCTACCTAGTGTGATATCGCAGCCCTACTTGATCTCCGGCTTACCCTCACTTTCCCAACCAGTAAGATTCCTTAGTGCTTGGTCCTACGCTGCCTTGAATCCTGTTACAGTTTTTGCCTCACGCCCACCTCCACTGGGAGCTTTTCAGATACCCACCACTCTTTCTGTGAAGAAGTACTTCCTCACATTTCCCCTGAATCTACCCCCTCTCCAAGCATCAGAGCATGACCCCTTTTCTTGAGCAATTTTTTTCTGAAAAATGCTTCCCTCGTGTACCCTATTTATATCTGTGAGGCATTTGAAAGTCTCTATCATACCACCCCCCTTTCTCAAGGGTGTACATACTGAGGTCCTTTAGTCTCCCCTCAGCTTTTGAAACAGGCCCTGCATCCTTTTAGTTGTCCTCTTCTTGATTGCATCTACTCTATATCCTTCTGGAGATGTGGTGTCCAAAACTGGATACAGTACTCTAGGTGAGGTCTCACCAATGATTTACACTGTGGTAACACCACCTCCCTGTTTCTGCTGGTGATATCCCTTCCTATGTACCTAGCATCCCACTAGCTCTTCCAACTGCCTTGTCACACTGTTTGGCCACCTTTAGATTGTCATATATGAGTACACCAGGTCTCTGCCCTGCTTGGTGGTCCTCAGTACCACTACCCCCAAGTCTTGTATTCTGCTCTGGCTTCCTTTGCCCCAAGTGCATGATTTTGCATTTCTTAGCATAGAATCTAGTTGCCACACTTTTGACCACTGATCAAGCTTTCTTTGACCTCTATTCATTTTTACACACACACACACACACACACACACACACACACACACACACTGTCCCAGAGTGTCTACCCTACTGCAGATCTTTTTGTCATCTGCAGAAAGGCATACCTTCCCTTCTAGCCCCTCTGCAATGTTGCTAATAAAAGACAATAAAAAGAGGACCAGTCCCAGTACTGATCCTTGTTGTACCCCGCTGGTCACCCTCTCTTTCTTGGAGTGAGCTCCATTTACCACCACTCTCATTCCTCAACCAAACAGTTCTAATAGTTTACTATAGCATTTATAATGTATACTTAGCACTATTTTACCCCTCAGTTAAAATAATAATATTCTGCAGCAATCAAAGTCTGTCTCAGCTCTGTTACACCCCCCAGCTGCCTGTAGTATCACCGCCCCACTTGCATTCACATGATTTTCCTTACTCACCCAAGTAAAACACAGTTATATTAAAGTAGAAGTCCAAGCCCTGATTTGTCCACCTCCAGAGAACCCCTCCCCTTACCAGCCCATAAAGGCTATTTAAAAGACGGCGGCACGGGGAGGCGGGTGGTGGGAGAAAATTTATGTTCAGTCCCCGAGCTCTGATGAGCTCCTTCTCACTGCTCGATCTTTCTCTCGCTCTCCAGCACTGCTGTAGGCCGCCCATTAAATAGGGCAGCAAGCCTGCAGCATGTTGGCACCGAAAATTACATTAAAAAGTTCAGTCCCAGTCCCTGAGCTCCCTTTCGCTGCTCGATCCCTCTCTCACTCTGTGTGCCACAGTACTTTACCCACTGCTGCAGAAGTCAGCATAATGGTGTTGCAGAACTTCAAAGTCTCTACCGCAGAAGCTAGGTCTACTGTGCCACAGAGAGCAGAGGACCTTGGGTACCTGCTCATCCTCCATGGGTGCAAAGCGACTTGCTGTCAGGATTTATTTAGCATGGATGACATCCTTATGAATGCCTCTGCCACCTCTCCCCTTCACACTACCCTCCAGCCCTACAGGCCAACAGGCCTCGGGGGGGGGGGCTGTGGGATGTGCCAGTAGGACCCAGCCCAGATGGTGTTGCAGCTGGGACATCTCCTCCCCTGCTGCTACTGGCTGTACCGGGAGCTCCAAAAATGTCCTACATATGGGGTAGTGTCACATCTTCCAGAGCATAATCCAGGAGATGAGCACCTCACAGTCCCAGCAGCTATCTCACCGCTGTGCCTGCGCTCCAAACTGTCTGCAGTTGTCTTCACACAATATCTACTTGATTCCTACCTACATACGAACATATGAACATGCCAGTAGATAAAGGCCTTGTGGTCTATCTTGTCTACTCGAGTGTGCAGGTCCCCCCCCCCGCGTCTACAGTGGGGCCTGCCCCACATCCCCAAATCCTCCCCGACCTCAATTCCCCTCCCCCTCAAGAAACTTTCCTCTTCATTCCATCCCATCCCATCCTCTCTTGAAGCCACTGTTTGAAGGAGAACACCTCCTATGGCAACTCATTCCACTTGGCCACCTCTGTCAGAGAAAAAGTGCCTCCCCATCTCTCTCTTGAATCGTCCACCTACCAGCTTTAGGCTAATCCCCCAGTGGACTTGTTCACACTAAGACTGAAGTGGCCCTCTGTATTCACCCTATTAACACCTTTAAGGTATTTGAAGATCTCAATCATATTCCCCCTCTCCTGTCTGTCTTCAGGGGGAGTACATATTGAGCCCTTGAGCTTCTCTTCATAAGTGCTGTCCTGCTAGCCCTGCATCATCTTGGTCACCCTTCTCTGAGCTGTATCCAGCAAGTTAATATCTTTCTTAAGATAAGGACACCAAGACTGCTCACTGTACTCTAGGTGCAGACCTACCAGTGACCTGCACAGCACTAGTATGACCTCTACCATCCTGCTGCTGATCCCCCTGGCTATGCAGCACAGCATTCTGTTTGCTTTTGCTGCTGCTGTCCTGCAGCATGATGAATGCTTCATAGAAACATACAAAGAAACATAGAAGTAGTTAGCAGATTAGTCTGCCCTATATTCCCTATCTACTGTGCCACCGCAGACCCTACTTGATCTCCGGTGTTCTCTCCCTCTTGCCTTACTCCTAATGTCCCATTGTGTCTATCCCATGCATGCTTGAAACCTCTACTGGGAGACTGTTCCAGGCATCCACCACCCTCTCCGTGAAGAAGTATTTCCTCACATCTTCTCTGAGCCTCCCCCATCCCCAGTTTCATAGCGTGACCCCTTGTCCTGGAGCATCTTTTTCTATGGAAAATGCTACCTTCCTGTACCTTATTAATACCTGTGCAGTATTTGAACGTTTATATCATGTCACCCCTTTCCCTCCTTCCCTCTAGACAGCACATATTTAGTTCCATGAGTCTTTTCTCGTAGGGCTTTTGATGCAGGCCCTGCACCAATTTGGTAGCCCTCCTTTGCACTGCCTCCACCGTATCTATGTCCTTCCAGAGGTGGGGCCTCCAGAACTGGATACAGTACTGAAGGTGGGGTCTTACCAGTGATTTATATAGGGGTAATACTAACCTTCTTCCTTCTGCTGGTGATGCCCCTCCCTATGTACCCGAACATCCTACTAGCCTTCCCCACTGTCTTATAACACTGCTTGGCTACTTTCAGGTCATCAGACATTTACCACTAGGTTCCTTTCCTGTTGTGTTTGCTAATACCTCCCCGCTCAACTGGTACGTTGCCACTGGGTTTCTGTGCCCCAAGTGCATGATTTTACACTTTTTGCATTGAAACCCAGCTGCTATTTCCTTGACCAATCTTCCAGCTTTTTCATATCGTCTCTCATTCTTTCCACCCCACCTCGTGTATCCACTCTGTTGCAGATTTATGCGTCATCTGCCAACAGGCATACTTTCCCCTCTAGCCCTTCTGCAATGTTGCTAATAAAGACACTGAAGAGGACAGGGCCTAATACTGACCCCTGTGACACCCCGCTTGTCACCTTGCCATCTCCAGAGTGCATCCCATTTACCACCATCCTCTGACTCCTATTGCTTCACCAACTTCTTGCCCATTTTACTACTTTTGGACCTACTCCTAGGTTGCCCAGCTTGCTTACCAGTCATCTATGTGGAATGGTGTAGAAGGTCTTACTGATATCCAGGTAGGCCATATTTACCGCTCCTCCCTGATCCACTTCCCTGATCACCCAGTTGAAGAACTCGATCAGGTTTGTCTGGCAAGACCCCCCCCCCCCCGTGAACCCATGTTGCATCGAATCCTGTAATCCACTAGTTGCAAGGTATTCCCCAATCCTTTTCTTCAGTAGCAATTCCATTACTTTACCTATTACTGAAGTCAGGCTGACAGGTTTGCAATTTCCTGCCTCCTCCCTAGTTCCACTTTTGTGTAGTGGGACCACATCTGCCCTCCTCCAGTCCCCGGAACCTTCCCTGTTTCTAGTGATAGGTTGAACAGTGCTGTCAGAGGTGCAGCACCTCCTTGAACTCCCTTTGTATCCTATAGTGCACTTCATCTGGTCCCACTGCCTTGTCTACTTTTAATTGCACTAGTTCCTTGAGGACTCTTCCCTCTGTAAGAGAACTAGTGTCCACCTCCCTTCCTTTAATGTCCTTGGTCCCTTATCTTTGGCAAGTCACCTACGCCTTCCTCTGTAAACACTGAACAAAAAGTAATTGTTCAATATGTCTGTTTGTTTTGGACCTCTTCCTCCCAACCCCTACTTCCCCTTTTAGCCTTACTATCCCCTCATTTGGGCTTTCTCTTCTCACTTATACTGTAGATCTAAATGTTTTATCCTTTTTTTAACTAATTGGGCAATATTCTCCTCCGTTTGCACCTTTGCGCTCCGAATTGCTCTCCCTGCCACTCTTAGTTTCCTCTGGTAACACACTCTATCCACTTCCTTCTATGTCCTCTTGTACCTTCTAAATGCTAGTTTTTTTGCCCTTACTTTCTCTGCTACTTCTTTAGAGAACCATAGTGGTCTCTTTTTTTCTCCTGCCTTTGTTAACCTGCCTGACACAAAGATTTGTTGCCTTTTCAACGCCCCCCTTTTATTTTTGCCCATTGTTCCTCATCTCCTCCCAGTTTCCCTATCCCTGCTAGAGTGTGCCTGAGGCATTCTCCCATTTTCTTAAAATTGGCCATCCTGAATCCAGGACCCTTGTCTTAGTGTAGCTTGATTCTGACCCAGTTCTTATATTGAGCCACATTGTATGGTGATCACTGATCCCCAGGTGGCCACCCACTGTGATGTCAACAACACTGTTCCAGTTTGTCAGTACCCAGGCCGCAGTAATGGGGGATGGACTTGTCCGGGGCCCTGAGCTCAGGAGAGGCCCACCTGAGGAGTTGGCATTACCCTTGGCATTAGCTGGTTTGGGAAACAGGGGACTATTTTGATTGACTTGTCCTGGGCCCCAAAATTCATAGCTGCAGCCCTGTCAGTACCAGATCCAGTACTGCCCCATGAGTGGGTTCCTTAACTAGCTGCCTGAGGAACAACCCTTGCAGGGAATCCAGGATGTCCCTACTTCTAACTATTGCTGTAGCTGGTAGGCTCCAATTCATATTCAGTAGACTGAAGTCCCCTACCAGCAACACCTCCACATTGCATGCCATCATTTGGACTGCTTCCATCATATCTTTATCCACCTCTCCCCCCTGTGCTTCAGGTCACTTGTGATGATAACCACCAGGCCCTTTTCTTCCTCTGACTTGGTAACCTTCACAACACCCAACCAGTATTTGGTCTCTGGGTTCTTCTCCCCCGAGTGCATAGCTGTACTTTTTAGTGTTAAACCCCAGTTGCCAAATGCCAGAACATTTCTCTATGCTAGCCAGGTCTTTCCTTAGTTCCCGTCTCCACTCCTCTATGTCCACACTCCCACAGAGCTTTGCGTCATCCTCAAACAGGCAGATTTTACCTCTGATCCCATCCATTATGCCACTGATGAAGTTAAACACTGGACAGAGCACCGAGCCTTGTGGGAACCCACTGGTCAACGGTCTAGCTTCTGAGAATTCCACCTCAACGACCACCTTTTGGCTTCTGTTCTGCAACCGGTTTCTGACCCATCTAGCAAGCTTGGCCCTAACCCCAGGTCATCCAACTTACAGACCAGTCTCCAATGAGGCACACAGTCAAAGGCCTTGCTGAAGTCCAGATACTGGACATAAACCGCCTGGCCCCTGTCCACTGTCCTCGTCACCCAGTTGAAAAGGTCAGTCAGATTAGTCTGGCAGGACCTTCCAGACATAAACCCATGCTACCTCTTGTCTTGTAGCTGGTTTTCCTTGAGAAAGTTCACCATACTTTCCTTCAGGATAGTCTCCATCAGTTTCCCCACTATAGGGGAGTACCTATACGTCACCCCAACACCTTGGTACTAACTTTACTATCTTCTTCTTGCCTGAAACCTCTTTAACTACTCTGTAAAACACCCTGTGGTAGATAGGGAGTTAGACAAAATACAGATTTGCACAGTTACACAGTCGTACCGATTACGCACTTTTGAATTGCAATGCTAAGCTACCTCAGATAAGGAATTTCTAGTATCCCTTACACTACCTGCCCTGCCTTCTACAAAGTACTACCAGATACCTGTACCAACAGAGTCTCCTGCAAAACTTCAGATTTGCCTGTGGATGAACAGTAGATGCCCCCCTACCAATGCACTTTAGGCAGATGGCCCACTTCTACTCAGGACCTCTTACATGATAGGATGCCATACCATCACAAGACACCAAAATGTTGCACTTGTAAGTCAGTTTCATTTGACTGGCAGGCTGCAATGGGATACCTGATGCTAGTTCTGAGCAAAGTTGTGAATTCTAAACTTGAGACAAGTTAAAGAGTAAACAGTATTAAAAGCAGAGAGTCCCATCCTTCAGATCTGTTCCTTTTTGCCAGCCCAGTGGTGTGGAGGGCTGAGATGTCCTGCCTTACCTCCTGCCCGGCCGATGTTGGCAGTCGCGGCGGGTAAGCCGAGGGAGAGAAGGATAGAGTGTCCAGGGACAGCTCTCCTTCTCGAGGCACGATCAGTGGCCGGTGCTTGCTTGGCCCCTAACGAAGGCTGGGGGCTGGCACACCGACATGGTCCACGATGGACAGAAGCGGGGCAGACGCCCGCAGAACCTGCACCAGAGCACACGTTGCACAGTCACTGGCGTCACTGCACACCACATCTCTAGTGGAGAAAATGAGAAAAAGATCTCTGGCAGCTAGATGACAGAGGGGCTCACAGGTCTCGCTCCCTGACCAGCTGCAGCACCAACAAGAACTGGATCCTGTCATCAGTAGGGATCTGGAGTACCTCTCGCCAACCCTGCTAAGGAGTGCAAGCCCTGTGGGAAGGTGGTCGGGGTCGGCCAGTAGACATCAGGGGGATGGGGCTGGGGCTCCATCCCGAACGTGGGCAGCCGGGGTTAAAACAGAAATAAAAAAAAAAAAATATCTGTTCCTTTTTAACCATGAGTCAGACTCGCTGTTTCTGTTGCCCTGTTTAGTAGAGCCTGGTACATAATTTGAGATAATTATTAACTTTCTTGGGACTACTGTAGCCAAAACTAAAATTACCTCATAAGTCAGTTTCTTGTTTAGAGAGGGGCCCCTCTCTACTAGGGGCACAGAGATTTGAACACAACAAAACAACAAATATATAAAAGAGAAACGAGGACTGGAAAAGTGGGTGGTTGGAGGAGGACACAAGGGGAGCAAAAGTAAGCCTTAAGGGAGAGGAATCACCAACAGAAGTGATAACCATCTCCAAGTAAAACACTTACAGAAGCACAACCTGGGGTCTTAAAACGTGACCTCTCTTTTACACCAATGCCATCAGTAAATAGATTTTAACAGCAAATGGACCTTTTGTGCTTTTTAGGAGAGCTTATTTATTTATGTCTTTGGTAATCTGGTAGGTGAACTAATCCAAAGGACCGCTTTCAGTCACGATCCAAGCCACAGCATGGCACAAATAAGCAATACAGATATAGGTAGCACACAACAGTAAACAGGCCTCAACATGAGGTGCAGTAATTACAGTACAAGAAGGGATACATAAAGTGAAATTACATAAGATACAAGGTGCCATAGTAGGCCAGCTTACAGGTTAAAATACAGTCGCAGGCTAGTGCACTGGACAAATACAAATCGCAGTAACACAGAGACCAAACATAATTGTCACATACGACACATAAGGTGCAAAATGCATTCAGGTACATTATTAATGAACAAGTCACAATCAGAATGGATGTAAGGAATTCAGGTGTTACACTTCCCCTAATTAAGGTGCAAAGACACTGGAGTAGGGAGGCGACCATAGCAGCCCCAGTGGGCCTGATATGGGCAGAAGAGGAGGGGGTGACAGCAGCAGAGGTACAACCCCGCAGGTATGTGGGCAGATGGGGTGTCGAACAGAGGGGATGCCCCAGATTACCCTGGTGAGCAGTGGCATATGGCTTTAGACAGTAGCCAGTCTTTGAAACTGTTTTTGAAAGAGAGATGGGAGGAGGACAAGCAGAGCGATAAGGGGAGTTTGTTCCATAGTGAGGGGGCAAAGATGGAAAAGGCTTTACTGTCCACGGTAGTGGAGAACGTGGGACAACCGGGGAGGGGGGGATTCACGGAGGCTCCTATTTGCCACTCTGCCCGTGAAGAGGGATTAGTACAGGGGCAGGTGGCTGCCTCCAAGCACATTGTCCACTAGGCAGCCAAGGGCATAACTGAAACACCCTTGCAGCGGGAGTCACCCAAGAGACTGGCTTCATTTGAAACCAGTTTTTTTTTTTGTGTGCCCCAAGCATCAATTAATTGATAAAAGCCAACTACAGTTTTCTGTAACATGGAAGAAATCTGGTTATGACATCATCAATAGATCTTCAATGAAACTGGACTTTTTGAACAGGCAGTAACATTAAGATAAAAAAAATTACTTGTAATTTTTAAAGAAAGTAACTTGGACATCTCATTTTTGGCAGCAGGCCGATTGGGGACACGCTGATTCCACTTCTGAATTTAAATAGATGTTAAACTTATGGCCAGACTTCCATTTTTAATTTCTGCATTAACATAGTTTTTTGTTTGTTTTTTTGCAATGCACAGGTGTGTGTATCGTAATTTAAATATGGAACAGAAGAACTTTCAAGTAACAGAAGGGGAGGTAGGGTGGGTTTGTATGACTTGCAAATACACCCTCTAGAAGAAATATCATCACTATGGTGAGTATTTTTTCTTCAAGCAACAAGAGTGTATTTTTGATGTCATACAATTTGCAGGCTCAAGCAGTACTTAGGCGGGGTTATGACCTATTTTGAATGGGTGGCTCTATGACAGGGCCAGTCAGTACATGCCTCAATAAAAATCTGCTGCACCCAAGGTATGCCTCAGCAAGGATACACAGCTGGTAACATAGCTTAGGATTTAAATCCCCCTACGTGCCCAAACACATGCCCTCTGTACCAGTCTGTGTCCTATTCATAATCAATTCCTGGAACCACTACTACTTTTTTAGGAAAACAGTTCTAAAGTACAGAAGTATCAAAGCTAGCATCCCTTCTGGACTGTATGGCAAAGGTGTGCACTGTAGACCATGTGGCTGCTTTGCACACCTCCAACAAAGATACTCCCCTTACTGTTGCTACTGTGGCAGATGTAGCTGTACTGGAATGTGCCCTTAACCATTTTGATGACTCTCTACCAGCTTTAGTGTAGCAGAAGCCGTTTCAAGAGTCAATCCAATGAGAGATTTTCTTTTTTGTAGCTAAATATAACAAAAAAAACAAAACAAGGCACCGTGCCAGCGTATGGGCTGAAAACAAAACAAAAAGTAGCATTAAAATGCACATTGAAAGTCGGAGTTACAGCTAGAATCGATGATTCAACCATAGGTCTTCTTCAGAAATTATCTATAAAGAGAACATAGGCAAAATTAGTGGAAAGGTAAGGAGAAAGAAAGGCTATACATGTGAGGAAGAAAATGGGTGTGCGGATCTAGAAGAAAATGTGATAACAGGCAAGTTAAGGAAAGAAACTGGAAAACAAAAAGGTGTTGATGGGAAGGGAGAGACATGGTTGTTGCGAATAAGTTGAGGAGTTCTCAAGTAAGGTCTAATTAACTGCGCATGGCATGAAGACTGAAAGGTGACAGGTGTGTGGAAAGGGGACAAGGAAACCCAGATAAACTGAAAATGGATAACCACACACAGCCGGAATGTCCATGTATGTATACCCACACACGCCCTGAACAGATCTGTGTGTAGGCATACCCACACATGCAAACATGCCATACTTATGCAAGAAAACCAAGCATAAGGGTGTAAAAGGGCTGGATTCATTGGTTAGCCATAAGATATCCAAAAGATGTTGGTAAAAAATAAGACAGTTGTTTAAACTACAGAGCTGCTGGGAGCCTAATGGATAAGCTTGGTTTCTGTTTTTTCTTTGGTCAGCATCCTGGAAACCCTGCTGAAGGATACAAACAAAACGAACATTGACATTATGGTCCCTGGATATAAAATGGGACACAAAGAGTTTGTGTCTCCATTTCGGACTGCCCCGATTTACAGCTGGCTTATCTTATCCTCACAAATAGCTGTCTATTGTCAGTTCTTAACTATTCAGTTATTTGCAGGTAAAAACTTAAAACCCTCTCGATATCCAGGCTATGATGTTTCTCATCCCCTGCACTGGTATGTGGTTTTTGGGGGGAAAAAAATAGGCAATGTTACAGACGGATGTGTGTTAAAAGTGGATATCACTTTGGCAGAAATTTCACATTTGTTCTGAACACTACTGTAGCTCAACGAAATACTTTAGGGAGCTGGGGAGGGGTCTTAAGACAAGTGGCATGCACTGTAACCTTTTCGGAAGGTGCTACCGGTCAATGACAAGGGGGAGGACAGGGCACTCCACACCATTCAATGAATGGTTGAAGGACTGGTGCAGAGCAGAGGGCTTCGGCTTCACTGGGGACTGGGGTCCCACCTGGAGAGATGCAGGCCTATACAAGTGGGATGGACTGCATCTATCCAGAGGGGGAAACAAGATCCTCAGTGAGAAGTTTAAATGCTTCATTGGCAAGCATTTAAACTAATCAAAGGGGGAGGTGAAAGTAGGCAGGAAAAAAGCTAACTGACCCCCCCCCCGGATGAAGCAGTCAGTAGGGAGGACCCTAGAGTTGGGAAATCCACACTAAATCCTAAAACCAAGATAGGCAGAATGGCAGCAATAAGGAAGAATGGGAGTAAACACAGGAGGGGAAGGGAGGAAAGGCATGGGGATAGGAGCAGAGCTACTAGAAGGGGAGGATGCAAAACTTGGAAGGCCTGTGCACGAATGCCCACAGCCTGGGAAATAAAATCCTGGACTCAGTGGCCTTGATGGCAGAGGTGGACCTGGACACTGTCGTTGTTACCAAGACATGGAACATGGGGAACTATGAATGGGATATAGCCATGAAATGACAGGGTGGGGAAAAAAGCGTGGAGGGGTGGCTATCCACAATAGGGAGGGAATTAAAGCAACTGAAGTTCAGGGAGTGCAGGAGGGAGTGTAAGCATTGTGGGTCACCCTGGAGACAGGAAATGGCACCGAGCCATCCACAAAATGGCAGCCAAAAGTGAAGTGCTGCTGGTGGGAGACTTTAATTTGCCTGTTGTGGATTGGAGCACCCAGGCTGCGGCCACAGCCAGGAGCAGAGGCATCCTGGATGCCCTGCAGGGGGCGTGCCTCGAGCAGCTTGTGGCGGAACTCACCAGAGAAGGAGCACTATTGGACTGGTACTCACCAATGGGGACAGAGTCACTGATGTAATGATGGGTAGCCACCTGGGGTCCAGTGATCATCGTATGGTGTGGTTCAATGTGAGAACAGTAGAGGAGTCAAACCACACAAAAGCAAGGGTCCTGGATTTCAGACGGGTCAACTTTGCAAAAATGGGAGAATGTCTCAAGGAAGTCCCGGCAGGGGAAGAAGGGGGGGGGATGTACAGAAACAATAGGCTAACCTTAAGGGAGCCATAGCAGAGGCAACAAGCCTTTGTGTTAGGCAACTAAGCAAAACAAAGAGAAAGAAAAAAAACACTATGGTTCTCAAAGGTTGTGGCCAGGAAGGTAAGAGTGAAGAGGCTAGCTTTCTGGAGGTACAAGGAAACACAGAGGGGGGAAGACAGGGAACTGATTCTGGAAAAGCAGAGGGAGGCAGGGAAAGCAGTCAGGAGCGCAAAGGCACAAACAGAGAGAAAAATAGCCCAGGCAATTAAGAAAGGAGACAAGACCTTTTTCAGGTACATTAGTGAAAGAAAGAAAACCAGGGTTGGGATTGTGAGGTTAAGAAGGAAGGGATGGAAGTGTGTGGAAGGGGACCTAGAAAAAGCAACAATCCTGAACAAATATTTTTGTTCAGTATCACAGAAGAATGGGAAGGACCACTATTGGGTGATAGGAGCATCAATGGGAGAGAGGTGGACACTAGCCTGTTTATGGAGGAAAGAGTTCTAAAGGAACTCAAGAATCTGAAAGGGGACAAGGCTATGGGGCCGGATGGGATGCATCCCAAAATATTAAAAGAACTTAGGTGCTGGTGGCACCACTAACATCCCTATTCAACAAATCGATAAAGACAGGGGTGGTTCCAGGGGACTGGAGGAGAAGGAATGTAGTCCTTAGCCACAAAAGTGCGAACAGGGAGGAGGCTGGCAACTACAGGCCAGTCAGCCTGACTTCAGTGGTGGGGAAATTAACGGAGTCACTGCTAAAGGAAAGGATTGTGATATTTCTTGAATCCAGCGGAACACAGGATCCGAGGCAGAATGGATTCACAGCAGGAAGGTCTTGTCAAACAAATCGGGTATCTTTGACTGGCTGACAAGGGAGGTAGATCACGGAGGGGCAGTGGATGTGGCCTACCTAGATTTCAGCAAGGCCTTCGACACCGTCCCACACAGGAGGTTGAAAAATAAGTTGGGCAACCTAGGAGTGGGCCCCAAGGAGGTAAACTGGGTCAGAAACTGGCCGAGTGACAGGACACAGAAGGTGGTGGTAAATGGCATTCAATCTGAGGAGACAGGGGTGACCAGCCGGGTGCCACAAGGATCCATGCTGGAGCCAGTCCTCTTTAATGTCTTCATAAGAGACACTGCAGAGGGGCTGGAGGGGATGGTATGCCTCTTTGCAAAGGACATTAAGATCTGCAGCAGGGTCGACACTCCGTCGGGGGGGGTGAGAAAGGATCTAAACATGCTTGAGGAGTGGTCAAGTGTGTGGCAGCTAAGATGCAATGCACAGAAAAGCAAAATCATGCATTTGTGGCACAGAAATCCAAGGGAGGAATACACGATGGGGGGCAAGAGATACTGATAGCTACCAATAAAGAAAGGGCCCGGGGGTAATCATATATGATTACCTAAACGTAACCAAACAATGTGAGATGGCTGTGGGTAGAGCCAGTGGGATGCTAGGGTGCATAGGGAGAGGTATCACCAGCAGAAAAAAGGAGGTGGTTATGCCACTGTACAGATCATTGGTCAGTCCTCATCTGGAGTACTGTGTCCAGTTCTGGAGGCCACATCTCCTGAAGGACATAGACAAAATAGAGGCAGTCCACAGAAGGGCAACAAAAATGTGCAAGGACTGCACCAAAAGTCATAAAGAAAGACTAGAGGACCTCAATATGTATTCCCTGGAGGAGAGGAGAAGGGTTGGGGGGGGATATGATAGAAACATTCAAGTACATCGAGAGTATAAACAAGGTAAGAAGGGTAGCATCTTTCAGAAAAGAAGCTGTACAAGAACAAGGGGGCATGATACAAGGTCAGAGGGGGTAGGCTCAGGGGCAATGTGAGGAAGTACTTTTTCACAGAAAGAGTAGTGGATGCTTGCAACAGCCTCCCTGCAGAGGTGGTGGGGTCAAAAACGGTAGGGAAATTCAAGAATGCATGGCATAGGCATAACAGTACTCTTGCAATAGGGAAGAGAAGGTAAGCCACAGATCAACTAGGGTCTGCGGTAATGCATTAGGTAGGGAAAAGGGGCAGACTAGGTAGGCCACATAGTCCTTATCTGCTGTCACCTTCTATGTATCTGTGACTGAAGTAAAGGTCTGCAGAGAGTGTTTGCAACTCCCTGATCCCTCGGTAACAGTTGTGGATTGGGCCCTTAAAAGAAAGCCAACGTTTTGCAAAGTGTTCTTTACTGTGTAAATTGTGCACCAAACTCCTGTTTTGTTTTTACACAACCTAGCCAGTCATCTAGGTAATTAAATCCCTCTACTCCTTGCCTCTGCAGGAAGACTGCTACTACCGACAAGCACTTTGTGAACACCCTGAGAGCTGTTGTCAGACTAAAATACATTACCTTTAATTGAAATTGGGTATGACCTGCCCTGAACTTTAGGTATTTTCTATGGCAAGATCTTATTGGGTTGTGAAAGTATGCATCCCTTCAGTCTAGTGACCCCGGTATAGATGGCATTACTGATTTCAGTGTCACCATCCTCAGCTTCTTTGTTTAACAGGTTTGCTTAGACACCTCAGGAGCAAACAGTCACCATTTGCCATTTTTTTTCTTGATAGTCAGGAAATACCTGAAGAAAAAACATTCCTAACTGTAAAATTGGAACCTTCTCTACATCATTTAGTTCTAAATTGTTTCCTCCTCCCTTCCAATTCTGAAATGATTTTCCCTTCTGGCAACTGGGCATTGAACACTCAGAATTTGTGTAACTTTGGAAATTTTACAAACTGGAGCATTAAATCCTCTTATTACCTCCAAAACCCACATTTTTTGTGGCCTTTCCCACTGTTTGCAGTTACAAGGCAGGCACCTTTTACTGGCAATTGTTCTATGGCAACGAACAGAATTATTTGGCACTGGACTTAGCCTGGGCTGGAGGAGCAAATGCAGACTGCTGTCTAGCACTCCTCCTTCCTCAGCCTCTCCTTGTACTCCTTAGACCTGCATAGTCATGGTGGTGCACATGGGATCTTTTATAATGGTTTCATCACATATCTCCCCCTCTGTAGGGCCTATAATTAAATGTCGCCCTTTCTGTTTGTCAGATTTTTAAAAGTTGTTTTCTGCTAATCAACTTTCAGTACAGACCTCTGTCTTATCACCACGAAGGAAAGTATCTTCAGAGGAAAAATCAGCTGCCCCAACCTTGCATATCTTGGCACAAGCCTGCTCTCACTCATGCAAACCTTCTAGCAGACACTGCATTTGCTACTGCTCCAGATGCAGTGTCATTCATATCAATAACCATCTGAGACAGGTGCTTAGCAGTTTCCAAACCAGCCTTCACTGGGTGTGCAAGACTGGTTTTCTCTTGCAATGGCAAACTGACACAGAGAGGCAAAACTGCCTTTCACAGTGCCTGCAGATTACACAGACAGTGCACAGCCTAACTTAAAGGGACACTGTCAACCTAATTTGCATCACATTATTTCTAGTTGAAAAATCCTCATTTTATGACTGCTTACCTTCTCTAAAATTCATCAATGTTGCTGGTTGATTTATCTGCATTCTTTCCTAGAAGAACTGAAAAGCCTGCTAATGGTGTATATAGCCAACCATGCTTTGTTTCTAAATTCTTCATCTACACTTATTTCATACTTCCTGAACATTAGAAATACCCCAAACAAGCCAGCCCCGTGGCGTGGAGTTGAGGTGCTGGTTGTTACACCTCACGCCATGCCGGCGACCCAGGTTCAGGAACCAGCCCAGGTCGCCAGAGGTCAGCAAAGATGCCAGAAATTAATCAAGGACTGTGAACAACTATATTTTGTGTGGTAACACCAGTATGGTGGGCAGTCTGTTTTTCACTTTTCAAAAGAAAAAAAAGGAATCAGAATCAAACTACTAGCTACGTCTACAAGCTCTACAGAATGTGACCAATCATAACATGAGTTTTTTTTTTTTTTTTTTTAAAAAGACACTTTGAGGCATAAGGGGGTTGACAGTGTCTCTTTAAATAGGCTGTCAACCTCAGCAATAAAGTGGCAGTTGCGTAAGATTTGTTTGCCATTAAACTAATCCATCTGGGGTCTCTGGCAGAGGTGCGGTGCAGCAGAAAAATTAACTTCAGCTTTCTCGCATACAACAGCCTGAATTGGGACTACATATCTTTTTTCTATTTTTTGTCTATGGCTGCAGAGGTTGTAGGCATAGCAAGGATCTTTTTAGCAACATTTTTATGGAAAAATTCCCAAAAAACAAACAAAGTTGCTTAACAATCGTTCATTAACTAAAGCATCTTGTCCCCTACCAGAACATAGTTTTTAAAACATAATTTCAGAGACTATTTGCACAGTACTATTGAAATAATTGTTCTGCAGGGCTTGCATTAGCACTAATAAAAAGGTGGTCAGTTTGACCCTTTGCTTCAAATGTTGAGGGGTCAGCCCAGAAAATCTCAGGGTCAGAAATTTATTGGAGTGCCTTTCTACTATATTACCCAACACTTTTTGTGGTAACGATTCAGGTCCAAACTGTTTAATACCCAAGGTCAGTACTGAAGCGCTGCTTTTACTTCTGTGCTTCAAAATCCTGTAACCACATCTGAGGTCTTCAATAGGGGCTTAATGCAAGCTATGGTTCTGTATTTGATTTTTGAAATTGCAAATATGTTTTGTATTTAGTGTATTAAGGAACTGTGTTTGCGTTCCTGTTGTACTACCCTTACTATCCAGACATGACTAAAAATGGGTCTTCAACAGGCTGGGCCTCCGGCACGAGTGGTAGCGCTACCGCTCTCTAGCAGTGGCGACCGGGTTCGAGAACAGGCCAGGAAGTGGAGGGCTGGCTGAGGAGAGGAGGCTTAAGCATCCTAGGACTGCTCGCCTTCTCTGGGAGGGAAGGGGGGGCTGTAGGTCGGTGTCTGACTGACCACAGGTGGAGACTATGAGTACAGCAAGCTTCCGACCGTATGTAGCTGAGGGGGTGTGATGGATGATGGCACTTTTGCGCCATGATGTCAGGGCGCACATTACGCCCCAAGAACACTGGAAAATGGCTCCTCACACTCCGAAAGGCGGAGCACCTGGCACAGATCCCCAATGCCCCTACCTGTCCCAGGCTGGTGTCCCGACGAAATCCAGAAGTTCGGGGTGTTGAGCCCCTCCTCATCCCCACTTGGGGGGAAGAGAACAACCAAGGCTCCGTAGGGGACTAACACCACGGGCTCCAGGTAGGTGAGCGGGGACAGATGCCATAGGTGTCTCCCGAAGAGGCAAAGAGTGAGGGCATTAAAAAAAAAAAGTCTTCAGATCCAGTCCATTTTGGGTACAGACACTCTCCTTGTTTAGTTGGTCAAGTCCAACATACTGATACTCTCCTTCTCTACATTCATTTCTCTCACTGTGGTATGTAGATTCAGCATGTTAGCCATTTGCCTCAGAAATGTTCTGTAGGATAAACAGTCCTCATTCACCCTAGGGGGAACCAAATTCCTCCTCAGCAGTGTCCTCAGGGGAAATCGGTTCCTCATCTTCCCATGCATCCTCAGGAGGAAGACTAGGAGGCACGGTGATGCAGGATTTTCAAAAAACTTTGCATTGTTACAGAAATGTGCCTTTTTTTAAATGTCCTCCAAGAAAGGCACGTCCTTCGCTGGCAACAGTTCCTCTTTTCGCTTTTCAAGCAGAGAAACTTCCACGTGCTTTTCTTTATGTTTTTTCTTCCCAGTCGTTGCACTTGGCTAATGTTCAGAAAGTCTTGTCTGCCATCAGAGCTATCCGTGCAATCCCTGTTGGAGGCCCTGTGCTGTTTATTGGAAGATGGCTTTACAGCTTGTTCTGTCTCCTTGGGTACTAAACAGCTGCTCTTTACCATACTCTCATCCTGTTTTACAGGTGAGGCAGAGACTAAAAGGCCTGTTTACACGGCCGTACTGGAGGCTGCAGAGCTTCGCTTCTGTCCAGCCTCCTCCAGCGGCGCGGATGCTGGAGCATGTCTACACGGTAGCTCTCAGCACTGAAGCAAGCCACGCTGGAAGGGACTGTGAGTAAGTTCAAAGGGTAGGGAGCAGTTGTTCATGTCCACGCCGCACTGCACAGTCTCACTGTTGCGTATCCCCCAGCCAGCACATGCTCTGTCCTGGTCTCCCTTCATCACTGGTTGAGTAACTGAACTTACACCTTTTCTATCAGTGTGATTGTCTGAGGAAGTAGAAGACACAGCAACTTTTTACAGCTTCTGTGGAAATCAAACAGAGGATGCTGGGGGTGTTTGTCACACATTAGTGTGAGCAGTGCATCGTGTCCACATGGCTGCTCACACCGTTCACACTGGAATGTGTCCCTAACTCTGTTACAGCTCAGGGACAGGAGAAGAGGATGACTTACCACGATCAGGTATGTGTCCATAATGCCACATTTCCACCACAACAACTCGACTTAAACAGGACTTAGAGGGTGTGAATGTTTTTTTTTTTTTTTATTATTACGGATAGCTCAGGACTGCAAGAGGAGAGTTGGGGATGTAGAGAGAGGCAGGATTCAAAGTGGACTGCTTGTAATTTTCTGCTGATGGAATCAGGTTAGGCAGAGGATTCTAATTATGGAGTAAGGGCTGCAACTGCTGCTCAAATGCTCCATATTAAAAACATACACCTGAAGCTTGACTGGCAAGCTTACAAGCTAGGAGTGGGGTCTTGTGTGATAAGAAATAGAGATAAAAAGGTGTGAACATGCACTTTCTCTTACAGATAATTCAGGACAGCAGGCAGAGAGGAGGTAGCTGTGGAGAGAGGCAGGACTCATGGGGGATTGCTTGAAATTGTCAGTTGCTGGAATTAAGTAGGAGATTCTAACTGAGTTGCAAGGGCAACAACTGCAGCTCAAATGCTCCATATTAGAAGCTTACACTTTATAGAGCCCGCCCGTCGGTGCAGCGATTTGATTTCCGCTTGCGTCGCCGGCGACCCAGAGTTCGGGAGCGGACCGCGGGTCACTGGAGGGCAGCTGGGGAGGAGGATTGAGCATCAATGGACTGCTCTCCTTCTCTGGAGGAGAGTGGGGAGAGTGTCTGGCGGAGGCCCGGGTTCGTGCAGCTACCGGCGCTTGCACACACAGGAGGCGGGGTGGATGCAGGGCGTCACTGCATGCCCCCACCGCCCTAGAAAAACCAGGAAAAAAGGACAGCTGCCAGCCGCCCTCGATGAAGCCCACCGCAGCTTCAATTAGCCCCCCAGGCCGGCCCTCTGACCTATCCGGATGTCTGCAGTGTTGTAAGGGGGAGCACCGCAGCCCTGCCATGGGGAGGGGGGAGCCACAGGGCATCGGAGGGTCATGGTCGATGTGGGGGGTGGAAGGCCGTGGTCCGTGACCGGGCTGAGGTGCCGGGTGGCTGGCAGCTCAGAAGGGGTATAAAGATGATTAAAAAAAAAAAAAAACGGCTTACACTTTACAAGCTGTGCATAGTGGGGTCTAGAGTGATAAGACACAGAAACAAAAGGCTGTGAACTTGCTTTTCTCTTATAGATAGTTCAAGACAGCAGAAAAGGAGGGGTTGTGGAGAGAGGCACGACTTGAAGTGGATTACTTGAAACTGTCAGTCCTTGGAATAGGGTAGGGGACTCTAACTGTTTACTACCTGGAGCACTTTTTGAAGTCCGAGCTTGCCATTGCTTAACCTTGATACAAAACCCCTGTTTACACTACCAACTTTAAAGTACATCAACCCATGCACACGAATTGATGCGCTTCAAAGTCGATGGTGTGGATACTTACGGAAGCATCCTAAGAGAGCTTCGCATCAGATTTCTGATGTGATTCAGGAGAGGGGACCTTTATAAGAGTGAGTGCCTTACAACGCATTACCTTGCATTCTAAACAATCTGCAGTGCTTGATCCAACTAGATGTCTCCTCTCCCAGCATCCTCCAGTGGCCCCACAAGTCTCTCCAATGCTCCCTACCAGCACTTCCATTAGCACACCCGAGTTCAGCAAACAGCATTTTTCAAGAGCAGAAGAAAAGTGTATGAAAATGTAAAACGAGGGCTAGAAGTATTGCAAATTAGGGTTGTAAACTGGGACCATGATACTGGGCAAGCACCAATACATATATGCATATCCTCTCTCTCCCTGGGTATATGCATATGCATTCGTGCATGTCCAGTATCGCAGTTTCAGTTTACAACCTAATTGTATACTGCTGGCCCTCGTTTTACATTTTCATGCACAGTCCCCAAGTTCAGCTGTCCAGCTTTCTTTCTGCTCTTGAAAAATGTTAAAGTTCTTTTCGCCAGCACCAGTAATCCATAACATTGCTTGAACAAAAACTTGCACTTCTAAAGGGACCAAGCGTTTGAAAAAATGTGCTATAAACGCACAAACAGGGAAGCCACAAACCAGGAAATGTGCTACCAAAATTACAATTTATTTATGCACAAGGCTTCCACATCCATGTACACTGCCCCCTCTACAGCAATACTGGATGATGTCCTAATGCGTTTCGTGCCATCTAGCGCTTAATCATAGGTGCAGGCCTCGATACTTGTTCTATTTTCTTGAAAAATGTTTGTTGAATTCAAGTGTGCTAAGCAGGGCAAAAGCCTTCTGGTGCTTCAGCACCACCTGCACGCCACTAGCTCGTCACTTTCACTTGGGGACAACCTGACCAGAATGTACAGCCCTCTGGAGAAACTGGCTGTGCAGACATGAAATTGAGCCGCTGCGGCCATCGCAGCAGGAGTGGAGCGCCACAAACTGCGGAGCGCTGCAGCACTGTAAACATAGCTAACGTAGCCACCCAGGTAAAACTGAGTTAAGGGGTCACCTACAGCTATGAAATCTGTGGGTCATGTGACTGCCAGCAGCCAGAGTTCTAGAAGTCCTGTATTTCCGCTAGTCCCAGTGACCCCAGGGCATGACAGACCACAGAGCGCAAGGACCACAGATCAGGATAATGGCATCTGTAGGCTGTCCGCAGGGCAGTCTACATGACATTGTTCATTTCTTCAGTTGATCTAAGGTACTGTAGGAAACACCTGGTTTACCACCAACAGTACTCTGAATGAGTCTTTGATGGGATAACAGTAAATTGGCTGAGATATACGTGGTACTGTAAGCTGGTCTGTACTTAGGTCTCTTGGTAGGTATAAGAGAAAAATATGAGAAAAAAAAATCTGAGGTATAGCTCCATAAGGTTTTAAACCCAGGAACTGTTAAAGTTTGAGTTAGCAGGGCAGTATTAGCGAAGGGCTTAGCAAAAACCTATCCAGGGTGAAATGGGACAGAGTCTGTACTCAAGTTTGCTGTTAGATGTTTTAAAAAAGTCTAGAAATACCCTATCTGGGGTATAACTTCACACGTTTTAATCCCAAAGGCCATTAAGGAACAACTTTAGGAAGTAAAAGACCCTATAAAGAAGGGTAACATCTCAGGCGGATACATCACAGATGGGATTCACAGAGAGGACTAAGAGTAGTCTGTCAAAGGACTGTGGCACTCCACTGAACTAGCTGCACTGTGGACTGTAGAATGACAGCTGCACAGCAAGTTACACTGGGGCTGGGAGTGGAGGGGGGGGGTCTACTGCTGGTCATCAGCATCTCCAAAGGATTGCAACGGGGGATGTAAGGTGATGGACAAGAAGGGAGCCGGAGGGTTGCCGCTTCAATAGAGGGAAGGGGCTCTGGGACAGGAACGGTTTCTCCCCACTGGGAAATGATGTTGCAACTCCCTCTGTCAGGGGAGAGCACCATGTTGTCCCCAGGGCCCCAGCAGCAGCTATGCTCGCTCTATGTGGGTGTGGGTGTGCGGGAGTTGGGCAGCCAGAAAAGCACAGCTGGAAACAGGGTGCTCATTGCAGGAGATTCAATTGTTAGGAGTACCAAGATGGTCTGTAACACAGACCAGGTGGGGAGAGTAGTGCACTGTCTCCCAGAGATGACAACATACAGGTAGAGACTCATGTTTTTCTTAAATAAGAAATAAGAAATTCAAGGTATAAAAAGAAATAAAACTGAAAACAATCACATGAAAAAGTTAAAACATTGCTTGTGTTTTTGGCAAAAACTAAATAAATGCTTGCAGCAGTTGTTTAGGATCCACTGTCACCACAGAGGAAAGCGAGGAAGCGGCAGCAGAATTGCCCGGTTCACAAAACCTTTCAAGACCACAGCATAATGTTGCTTAATACAATGTGTTTATTTATCTATCTACTGTATCTATCTGTCCATCTGTCCATCTGTCCATCTGTCCATCTGTCCATCCAAAGTCTCGGATTACAAGTACCTATGAGTATAAAGACTCTTTTACACAGGTTCCACGTCATTCAACTAAAAAGACACAAAACATACACATTAAGCATACCAAAAAAACTGTAAACACAAGGATACACAAAAGTTTCAAGAGACTGTTAAATGGAATATATTCATACAGGTACAGTAAAAAGCTAAAAAATAAACAGAACATACATTAAATAGGCTAAACTATTTGAGCCATAACAGGGACTACAGGCAGGAGGAGGCAGCCAGAAATGACTGTCGATAAGGGCAATAGCCTAAGGCAGACTTCGTCCACGAAGGGGTGTGGGGGTGAGACGTAGCAATGGTGAGGGGGGTTAAGTGGGAGGATAAAATGGGGGCTATAGAGGGCAGTCACAGTGGCTGTGTGCAACAAGGTGTGATCTCAGGAGGTGCTTGAAGGGGCCTAGTGTGGGTGTGTCAATGGTACCGGCTGGAAGCCCATTTAGCCAGCTAATAGCCCTATAACTAAAAGACTGTTGGCCCTGATTTGTTCAACAAAAGGGACTTGGTACGCATGATTTGCTACAATCCTAGTGGTAAGAGGGCTAGCAGCACGGGTTAGCAAGAGCTGGGAGTTTGGGGGGGGGGGGGTAAGGTCTAAGCTAATTTTCATCCCGTATAAACAGGTGTGGTATTTAGTCCTGTCACTAACATTGAGCCAGTTTGTCATGGAATAAGGTCACATGTATGCGTCCTGCTGTGTGCGCCCGAGACCAGACAGGCTTTATTTAGGGCTAGGTGAATTCTTTTTAGAACCATGTTGGTGGCAGCGCAATATATATGATTAGACCATAATCCACTATTGAGAGAATGGAGCATGCTACTGCTGTTTTGAGGGCCTCTTGCGGCATACAGTGTTTATGCCTATAAAGAACCCCCAGCCTACTGTTGATTGCTTTGGAGAGCATAGTAATGTGTTCCGAAAAAAAGACAGGGCACTGTCAAGAGTGATACCAAAGTACTTAAAGGTCTGAACTTGCTCTAGAGGAGTGTGGAGACTGTTCCTAATATTGAGTGCAGCCGATTTAAGTCTGTTATGTGGATTTGTGAAGAGCATGGTCTTTGTCTTTTTATAGTTCATGACCAATTTGTGTCGCGTGAACCCGTCTTCAACCGCTGAGAATTTATCTTGGAGACTATAGGTTAATGCCTGGGGGTCTGGTGACTGGCGAATAACACTGCGTCATCCGCATATAGGAGAAGGTCACCGGGACAGGTGAGAGGTAGGGAGTTGAGGAAGAGGCTAAACAATAAAGAGCCCAGGATAGACCCTTGAGGGACCCCTGACCGGACTGGTTTACTGGTGGACAATTTATAACAGATTTTTATCTACTGGGATCTACCCTCAAGGTAAATTTAAACCAGCCTGCTGCCCCAGAGGATGCATCGATGGTAACAAGGGAGTCAAGCAGAAGGGGGTGGTTTACCGTATCGAAAGCCTTAGTGAGGTCAATGTACACTGACCCCACTAAGTGCTTCTGATCTAGGGCTTTGTGTGAATAAAGGAGGTGAACTGAAGGAGTGCAGATGTGGTGCTATGATTTTTCCTGAACCTATGCTGTTCAGGGCATTGAATAGTGTCAGGAACTCCGTTAGCTGGTCAACTACTGTCCTTTCCAGCACTTTTGAGAGACTGGGGAGGATAGAGATGGGGTGGTAATTAAGAGTGTTGAGCTCGATCACCACTCTTATGAACCGGGGTCACTACTGTGGCTTTCCATTGAGAGGGGAACTGCCTGAGGCAGAGTGATTTGTTCAAGATTTTGGTGAGGGACAAGAGAACCACATACAATGTCAAGCGAAGCAACTTCAAATGAAGCAAGTCACTGCTATAGCACCAATTACCTAGGACCTTAGACAGGTATTTCTTGGCAGTACTAGGAGATATTATTTTAAGATGGAATGGGGGGGCTGCTGAGGATACGTCTGCATTGGCAAGACCGGATAGGGGTGGGGGTGGGTCACAGAAGTCCTGGGGGAGTACACCACTTAGATCGGTAAATGCAGCGTTGAAGGTGTTAGCTATGAGCAGGGGATCTTGGGGGTGACAGACCCATCCACATACAGCATGTAGAGTGGGGATTTGCTGGGCTTACCATTGAGCTCTTTTAGCTTGTCCCAGAATTTTCTATTGTCACCCCAGGAGTTAGAGAGTGCTTCCTTGTAATAGTTTCTTTTGGCTTGCCTGATGGCTAGGGTGCAGGAGTTTCTGGCTGTCCTGTAATGTTGCCAATGAAAAGTGTCTCCTGTGGCCCGTGCTTTAAGCCACAGGTGGTCTCTGTTGGCCATCAGGGTAAGAAGGGAGGGAGGAAGGGACGGATCCATGGGTTATTAACTGCTTTTCTCAGTTTTTTCCCTAAGGGCAAAAATATCACAGGCAGCACTGAATTTGTTTATAAAAACACATACAAACAGAGGTGAGAAAGAATAAGTGCCTCAGCTGGGACTTGAACTCAGGCCGCCTGGAATACCATTCTGATTGCGCTAACCAGCTGCGCCACTGAGACAACTGGAACTTGGGCTGTCCCTGAGCACATTACTTTTTCTCAAATGCACAGCCCAATGGCAACACATATATTTACTTGTAACTTGGGGATGGTCCAGGTTCCAGGCGGTCTGGGTTCAAGTCGCAGCTGAGGCACTTATTCTTTCTCACCTCTGTTAGTATGTGTTCCACAAAATATGCACACCACACTGCTGTGTGATTGTAACTTGTTTATAAAGTAATTCAGGGTATAGTCAACACAGGTCGTCGAGTCCAGCAGAGATCAGTCCTGGTTGCAGAGCTGGGCTATAAGCAGACTGAGCTGGCCCTTCTTAAGAACGTGGTGAACGGTAGTTTTGGCCTGAAGCTTGGGAGAGTTAGTGGACCAGAGGCAGGTGACAGGGGAGTGGTCATTAAGGAAGTTGGAAAGAACCTTGACATCGGTAATTTTGTCAGGTCTGTTAGTAAAAATGAGGTCAAGCAGGGTGGAAGTACCAACCCCGTGATTCTATCTGGTTGGAGAGGCCACTACCTGGGTCAAGTTAACTGCGGTAGGTGCATCTCTACAGATGTTAGATTTGGATGCCAACCAACTCACACTGACGTCTCCTAGGAGCACAATGTCAGCCGAGGGAGGGAGGGTAGAGAGATAGTTGATTAGGGCAGTGAAGCATTTGGAGTGGTCACGTGGCAGAACATAGCAGTTGACAATGGTGAGAGTTTTCCCGTTCTACCCAAGGAGCAACTTAACAGCTAATGCTTAGGATGGCCTTTTATGTTGATCATGCATCCACCGCCCCCTTCCCAATCCTGTCAAGTCTAAAGAAGGAGTAGCCATCAAGTTAGACAGCACTATCAAGCACCTTTGGGGGACAGCCAAGTCTCAACCACTGCTAGGATGTCGGGTTTGGGTTGGATTACCCAAACCTGTAGGAGATAAATTTTTTGCTGGAGACTCCTAATGTTTATAGATACAATTTTAAGACCTCCATGGTTGATGTTGGGCTGGGGACACTACAGAGGCCCGGGGTTTGGGTGGATGTTCCCAGAATGCAGAAGTAGAACCAGGAAGTTCCGTAGGATGAGGAACTTAAGTGCCTTTAGAAGGCTAACAGGTTTATGACTTCTGAGTTTGTGGTTAATAGTGATGGTGGGTGGACAGGAGAGGTCAGGCAGCACCAGGAGGAAAAGGAGGGTAGGGGTGCTTGAGGGGGATTGTAGGAGAATAGTCAGGGGAACTGTTGGTGGCCTTGGGGATAAAACTTGGGGATGCAGTTCGTTTGAGGCCCCCAGCTCGGGGTACCCCATAAGAGAGGTACCTACAGGGCAAGGTCAGTATGATTTGCATCATGGAAGTGCAGGGGCACACCTACACCAAGAAGAACTAGTGTTAGGAGGAGCTTAGGAAAACCCATTCTTGGTATGAGATATCAAATAGCTTATTTAATTCGACCCACAAATGCGGTTCAAGTCAGAGGAGGCACCACTCAGTCAGGACTTCGGAATCCCCTAGGAAAGAAGGAGACACAGTCAATTAATAGGGAGCAGAGGGGGAGGGTGCAATAGGAGGAACAGAGAGGACAAAGGCTAGGGAGGGTCGAGTTGTAAATTGGGGGCGGGGGGTGTTTCTACAAGCAGCTATGGGGCAGTTCAAATTTGTGCCCAGAAACAGCAGGGGCAGGGACCCATTAAAGGGACCACACTGCCAGTAGCAACCGGCAAGTGCAGAGAATAAATTAAAAACAGTCTTAAAACTTAAACTCTGTAAGCAGCCACTGTAAAAGGAATAAACTCTAGTTGGAGTCACTTTCTAGCAGCAAATATAATCTGAAGGGCATACTTAAGTATGTTAAGTCATACTTAAGTAATGACTCTAAAAATACAGGTAGTTAAACAGTAAATAATTAGTCCAAAATTCAAGTGAAAGAGAGCTGTAGTTAAAATTCAGGTGAAAGAGAGCTGTAGTTCAATTAATTCAGCAGCTTCTCTGTGGAGGGGTTGTGGGAAACAGATGGACCAGACACCAAACTTCAGGTTCAACACACAGTCTCTGTGTGATGTTTATTCAAAATACGAAAAAAAAAAAACCTTAAGCAATGGCATATCCTTTCTTCAGTACATCAGTCTGCAGCAACAGACTATGTTTGTCCTTTCTCTGCACTTTGCCAGCACCTACTGACTCACTAATCTGTGATCTGACTTAGCTACTGAGATTTAGCCTCCCCTATGCGGGCCTAGTTTGTTTAGGAGGTGGGGGCTCAAATAAATAAATAAAAAAACAAACAAACAAAAAAAAAAAAACAAGCTAAAGTCAAGGAACCTCAGTACAGAAGCACTGAAATTAGTGTTATCACAAAGGGCATTGACAATAAGCCAAGTTTCAAAGAGACACAACATCACACACACTTCCATAATGCAAAGCATCATGGGATATATGCAAATCACCATGACGTTTCAGACTTGTTCAGTTTACAGCAATTTACATGCATTTTAAATAGCATGACTAACTTAATTTTTTTTTATCATACAGTACCTTAGTAACTTTTTACCTTTATCAAAAACACCTAGTCCCATGGTATTTTCAACATTTACAGGTTTCATAAACATAAAGTATATACAATACATCAAGATATTTTATTTTTTATTTATTTATTGAAATGTTTCACCAGGAAAGGCACACTGGGCAAAAGAAGCTCGTTTCTTGGTGCGACCTGGGGGAAGGGAGTACAGAGAGGGGATAACATGTAGGTTATCAAGTAATATACATTTAGCAGAATTACAGCTGCATAAAGTCACACTGTGTACAAGTTACAGTAAGAATAACACTTGGAACATTTAGGAACATAGTACATAAAATAACATGTTTCTGAGGCACATAGCACATACAGTAAGTCATTGAGGCAGAAAACAACATAGAATACTAAATGCATATTGGGACAGGATGAGACAAGAAGTGCAGAGTTGGGCAAAAAAAAATGTATAAGCCAGCTTCTGTACCATAAGTTAGGTGCCGCTGGTCAGGCAGTCGGGGGGTGAGGGGGTTAAGCTGGCACTTGTGGGTGTCAAGTGCAGGAGCAATTCACCGTGAGGTACTTTGCCAGGGCGGTAGATAGGGAGAGGGTGGAGAAGGAGTGGCAAATTTGAGGGGGCGGAGATCATTCCAGAGTTTAGGGAAGTGGTGTGAGAAGGCACTTTGGCCTACATTGGTCCTGCGCCTAGGGATTAGTAATTGACAGGAGTCACGGGACCCGAGTTCATGAACAGGGGTGAGGGCTGCCAGTAGCATGGATAACAGATAAGACGGGAGGGCACCAAGCCAGAATTCTGAAACGAATTTGGCACAGTACAGAAGGCGGCGACTGTCAAGGGAAGGGAGTGCAAGGGAACGGTAGAGATCACAGTGGTGGGTGCAGGGGGGCAGAGAGCAAAACGACAGAAAGCGTTGAAAAGGGGGTCAGTCTGGATAAGGTGGACTTGGGCAAGGCACTGTAGACTATATCGCAGTAGTCAAACAATGGCAGGATCATCTTCTACACTAGCTCATGCCTCATGGCAAGAGGGAGACTACTGCGGTTCCTATAGATGGCACTGAGCTTGGGGCGCAGCTTTTTTAAGATTGCGTCAATGTGGTCAGAGAAGGAAAGGTGGAGGTCTAGCCAGATCCCTAGGTACCAGAAGGCAGAAGTGTCCTCCAGTGTTGTCCCATCCAGGGTGTGGAAGGAGAGGAGGGAGGGGAGCCTGGACAGACGTTGTCTTGTACCAAAGGTCATCATGGTGACAATTTTTTCAGCATTGAGGGAGAGCTGGTGAGAGCTGAACCAGAGCTGAACTTTGTTGAAGTTGGCCTGGAGGTTGGTAGCTACTTCTTCTGTGGAAGAGCCGGTGGCGAATATGACCGTGTTGTCTGCAAACATATGGATGGAAGTGGTAGGTCATTTAGAAAAATGGAGAATAGAATGGGACAGAGTACCGACCCTTGGGGGACTCCGGTTGTCATAAGGTGGGGGAGGGGACGTCAGCAATTCTTACTGATTGTGTTCTGCCTGTGAGGTAGGCACAGAACCAGTTGGTGGCAGAATCAGAGAGGCCAGCTTCTGAAAGCCTCGATAACAGCAAGGGGTGGGAGACCATATCAAAAGCTTTGGCAAGGTCTACAAAGATGACCGAGCTGAACTGCCCTTTATCCATTCCGGAGAGGATAGTGTCAGTGAGCCTTATCACGGAGGAGGCAGTAGAGTGTCCCTTCCTGAATCCAGACTGGAATGGCGTGAAGAAATTGGAGGCCGAGAGAAAGGAGGTTAAGTTGGGCGAGCACTAGGTGTTCATGTAGTTTTGCAAGAGTTGAGAGGAGGGAGAGAGGGCGGTAATTTGAAGTGGAGGTGGGAGCACCCCTTTGGGAAGGGGATGACAACAACGTACTTCCATGTCTGGGGGACAGCTGTAGTGGCAAAAGAGAGGTTAAGAAGGTTGGTAAGCGGGGTTGCTACTGCTGGGGCAGAAAAGTATAACAGTTTGGTATCCAGCCCGTCCAGGGATTTATCTTTCGATGGGTTGAGCGACAAAAGGGCATCAAGGGCTTCGGCTGGCAAGATATCTTTGAAGGTGAAGGTGCCAGCCCGTGTGCTTTCATAGTTCCTGAAGTAGGTCCACGTGGTGCAGGGGTGGAAAGGGAGGAGAGAAGAGTTGAGGCACATGAGGAGAAATATGTGTTGAACTCATCGGCAACAGCACGTGGATCCGAAATAGTGGTGCTGTTTACCATTAGGAGCAGAGTGAGATTTGCAGCTGGTGGAGAGAAGAGGGAGTGAATAACCTTCAAGAATTTGGATGGGCTGTTTAAGTTAGTTTGGAGAGGAGCTGAAGTATTCTGCTTTAGCTAGTCGAGTTGCTTTGGTACATTTGTTGTGTAACATACAGTATGTGGAGAAGTCTTGGGGGAGGTGTGAAGATTTATGTCCTCTCCATGCTTTGTGACGGGCGTTTTGACAAGCTACGAGTTCTTGGGTGATCCATGGCAGGTGGTTGCTACATACCCTTGTGCAGCACAGTGGGGCATATGTGTCCCAGACATTGAGGAACGTGTTTTGGAAATGTAGGAGAGCCTCGTCTATGGAGGTGGTTATGGTGGCAGGGACCTAGTTTGCCAAGGCTAAGTCATCGAGCACAGGGGTGAGATTAAGGGATTTGTAGGAGCACTGGATGATAAAAATTTTTTTTTGGGAGGGGGGGTTTGGGGCAGTGAATTTTCCGGACTATGTATATGGTATGGTGGTCACTCATGGAGTCAGGGAGTAGACCTGCGCTGATGACATGGTGTGGGTGGGTGGTAAGAACCCAGTCTAATAGTGAGTGGTTGCCAGATTTGTGGTTAAGGCAGGTGAGCTTGGTGATGGTTTGCGACAGGTTTAATAAGGATATTTCAGTACGGGGTTTATTAAGGGATGGCACTAGCCAGTTGTGGTTGAAGTCACTCAAAATATATAATTTTCCTTTGGAGATTAGGGAGGAGATAATCGAGAGGAGGTCAGTGATTCATGTTGTTGGTGTGCCAGGCCGGCAGTATATTCCTGCAATGTAAATAGGGATTGAGAAGGGTAGCATCAGCTGTACCAGTAGAAACTCGTAGACTTGGGGCTCAGCCTTGACTAGGACTACAGAGAAGTGCAAGTCTGAGTTTACATAGATGTCAACTCCGCCGCCTCTGGTAGTCCTGTCCAGCCAGGATGTAGATAGGTATGGCAATTGAGGGATCAGAGATATTTTTGTTTAGCCACGTCACAGAGAGGTTGATGATGTCTGGGTCATATTGCGCTGCAAGTACTTGGAGCGAGTCAAGTTTGAGTGGTAAACTTCTTATATTTAGGTACAGGAGTCGCAGGCGTGAGGAAGGGGGCCTCTAGCTGGATTTTTAGTAGCTGATGTATTGAAGGAGGGGCCCGCTACATTTTATGAGGTGGTGGTAAATAGGGGGCCGGGGTTTGGGTGTATGTCCCCCGCAGCAAGGAGCAGTAGGGTGATTGTTAAGTAGTGCACTAACAGTTGTAAACACCATGTAGTGAGCGCGAGCCATCTTAGTAGTGGTCGTGAGCGACTGTGGGTAGTTGGTCAGAAGGTAATTAGGTGTAGTATTACCCAGGAGTGCGAGGGATTGTAAAGGAAGGGGCAGGGACGCAAGGAGAAGTGGGCCCATTTTTGGAAGTACAGAGAGATGGGGACTGAGATTTGGGGTGGGTAATTAGTGTTTTTAAAGAGTAGTGGGGGTAGGGGTGGCTGGGAGGGCTGAGAAACTGGGATGTACTGGGCTCGGAAACCTGGGCAATACCACATAGATTAAGGATGGTTTACAGTAGATTAACAGTAGGGAGTTGCAAGCATAGTGAGCTGGTGCAGAAATTAGATTTAACAGGGCAGAATTAGCAAACTTTAAACACTGATCAGGTTAGCTTGGCTGGGCAAGAACGGAAGAGCTTAATGGATAGGGTAGGGTAGGCAGGTTCCAGAAATTTAGCTTGAAGAGAAATAGATGGGAAAATGATAGCAGTGCTATTACATACTAAGTTCAAATTCAACAACGAAAAACACCACCTGTTGTTTTACATACGCTCGGAGGTCACCACAATAACCTCCCTGTACGAGGACCTGAGAAGGAAAGGAAAATTAAAGAGGACACTACAGCATAGTCAAGAAAGGGGAGGGGTGCCCATAGGTGGCCAACCTTATGGACTTGAAATTGTAAAGGATAGATCAGGCTAAGAAACAGAAGAACTGTTGCAACAGATTTAAGAAAAGGTCAGTCCTCAAGAGTGGCAGGAGCTCCCTGTCACACTCTTGTAAGGCAGAAACAGGCTGAAAATTTGATCCTTCTTAGAGCTGCAGTGTCCACGCAGGCAGGCGCGAACGCCTGACTGGTAACAAAAAAAGGTGCTAAGTTTGAAAATCTTGCAATATCTTCAGATTGGGGACAGTGGGTGGGTGGGTGGCCTGTGAAAGTAGCAGCTGTAGGAATTTAATTCAACCCGCAAATGCGGCTCGAGTCTGAGGAGGCACTGCCCAGTCAGAGCTCCGGAATCTCACATGTAGTATACTAGGAATGCGACTTCTAGATTGTATAAGGTCATTTTGAGGTATTTTATGAATGTAAATGTGATAAGAAATAAAACTACATTTTCTATGAATAAAAATAAACAAGAAATTCACAAAAAATAAAAAGAAAAATTATAAAAAAAATCAAAAGAATTTCATGGGCTCTACACACAGGGTACTCACTAGAATAAATGAACACATGGGTTGATATGGGGGGGCAGATGCTGCTCTCCATGTTAGGTGGAACAATCTGTAAGAAAGTCACTAGGGACAGTTCAGGACAGTTTCAGGGCACTGTGGGCCAGGCTCAAGGGATTGGCTGGTACTGTGACCTTCTTGGAGATTTTCTCAGCACACAGGAAAGGGAAGGCAAAGCAACTGTAAATCTTCCAATTCAACAACTGCTTGAAAGGGAGGTGCGCTGAAGAGGGGTTTCATATCTTCAGGACTGGGGTACCTTTTGGTGGTGTAAAGGCCTATTTAAACCAGACAACTTTCATCCCACAAGGAAGGGAACATGGGCACTGGGCCAGAAGTTTGAGGCTTTGATCATGTGGTAGTTAAACAAATAGAGGGGGAAGACTGGGGCATGAGTCATCCACAGGGTTTGCCCAATTGAAGTAGACCTAGCAGGCACTCCCTAGATTAGAGGGGACAGTACAGAAGCTGGAGTGACACAGTGGTGGTTCAGGGTAGGGTCACACACTTGAGAGAGTGGACCAAAGCAGATGGGGGTACGGACAGAAGTATATGAATGAGAGCAAGTAAACTGGGTCTTGCCAACTGACAGGAGGTGAGCAGCAGGAAGGGTTCCTGGAAGGTAGTCTGCCTTAATGCCAGAAGCCTTGGCTACAAAATGAGTATCTCCAGGCCATGGCAGATGGCAGCCCAGACATAATGGCAGTTATGGAATGTGGGCATTGCCCAACAATGACATCCCAGGTTACATATTATTCAGAAGGGTCAAGGAACGGGGTGGTGAGGTGTGCGTGTGTAGCTGAATTGTACAGTGAAGCCCGCTAGGATGAAGCGCAGTGTCACAGGTTTGCTGCATGACAAAAGGGACCAACTCCCATTCAAACTGCACTGTTTGCTGCAGTAACTCTACATGTATATTATATTGCATGTACATTAAGGAAGGTAGCAGAGCAATGGAGGATAAGGAGACAGGGGCTAGGGGTACAGTGGAATCACTATGTGCACAACTTACAATGCACAGGGGAAGGGTTGTCTGCATGGGAGTGATATACCGGCCCCCTAGCCAGTCAAAGAAAGTGGGAAGGGTACTAACAGAGGAGAAGAGGAATCCAGCAACTGGAGGGAAAGTCATCCTGTTAGGAGAATTCAACATACCACATGCAGACTGAAATATCCCACTCGCACAAAGAACCAACAATCAGGTGTTGATGGACACCTTCCAGAGTTCTCTCTCCCCCCCCCCAAAAAAAAAAAAAAATGGTGGAGGAACAGACTAGGTCGGGACCATACTCAACCCAGCTCTGACCATGATAGTATGGGGTCCAACAACAGAGAATCTGTTCAGGTCTAGGGACAACCAGTGGCGGCTCTACACCACGGCCCACCAGGGCACGTGCCCCGGTAAAAAAATGCTGTGCCCCAGTGGGTGCCCCATATGGTGCAGAGCTTCCCCCACAGTAACAATATATCAGTGCCCTGGCTGCCATCTGTTGTGCCCCAGCTGTGCCCTGGTAACCATTTGTGGCTAGAGCCGCTACTGGGGACAACGCAGTGTGGTTTGATATAGCCCTGAAAACATAAATACGGATGTCCTGGACCTCAGGATGGTGGATATTAGGAGGATAGAGGAGCAGCTTAGGGAAAAGCTAGTGGGGCATCACCAACTGGATGGGGCAGACAACAACAACTGGGAATCTAGCAAAGAAAGAATTCTTACGATATCAAAAGGTTGCCTGAGGTAAGTGGGTAAGGGAAGAGGCATAAGAGGCCCATATGATTTTCCAGGGAAGTTGGGGCAGCAGTGAGGGCAAAGAAGGGAGCCTTCAATCTGTTTAAGATGAAAAAGATGGAGGCAAGCAGAGAGCTCTACCACATCAAAACAAGGGAAGTCATCAAGACTGTGAGGGGAGTCGAGGTGGACTTTACGCTTGCATCCGTAGGATGGCGTGCCCTGACAGTCCAGCATCCCCATAGTACTGCAGTCAGGCGCCAGCATTTAAGGTGTGAGCCCAATCTCGATGTGGGATTAGATAAAGGGGGGAAGAGAATACGGCAATCATGTGTGAAAAAATGTACCAGAATGAAGCCTCTAAGTGACTGCAAGGCATAAAAGATTAACATACAATTCACTAAGCAACTTTAAACAGGATTTATTCAGTTTGATTGATCTGACCTTAGCCCAGGGTTTTCTTAAACTAGATCATGCCACTACAGTATTCCCAACTTTTAATTGCCTCCACAAAATTCACAAAACTTGAGTCACTCCCTTGGAGAGACTATGACAGGGTTGAATAAGACCCTATCCCATCTGTCATGCAGAAAATGAAAATTACGTACCTACCGTAATTCTTGATCTTTCTGTGTATCTTCATCATTCATCACTAGTAGGTAATAGCGCCGGAGCTAGGACCCCGCGGGAGACTTTTTATGTATGGGCGAGTCGAATGGCGGCTGGCCACTGCAGGCCGACGTTCTCACGTGGTGCTCACGGGTTGGCTGCTACTCGTTGCTGACTTGCCCCAGCCCCAGTTCTGAAATGTCGGAGAGAGTAAGGAAAGGGAGGTGGGGTAGGGCCCAAGGGATAGATAAAACGAAAGGATATAATGAACTAAAAGGAGAAATAAATGACAGAGGAGACAGAAGAGAGAAATCAGAAAGGGAAATTGAGGAAAGGGAAGGGGCCCCAATCTCTGGCAGGAGGAGAAGAGGTAGGGATAAAGGAGGGATAAGAGAGGAGAGAGGGAGGGAGGGGAGAGGAGAGAGGGAGGGAGGGGGGAGGAGGAGGAAAAGAGAGCCACACCCCCAGGAGCGGACCTGCACACTAGGATATTGAAACTAACAATAGTCAAATGGACTAGAAGGTTTAAGCTGCTGGAGTGCAAAGCCCGAGCCATTCAGCAACATGTGCCTGAGAAGGCCAACCTTAGGGACAAGGGCAGAATGTGTGTGTGTCTGGAATTCCTCCCCCTCCCTCCAAAATCAAACAAAATAAAGGGGGGGTGGGGCCCTCAACCTTCAACTCACTGCCGGGGGGGGGGAGAGAAGAATAGAGGCAGGGGAGACAGCCCCCCTCCACCCAAGCACCCCAATAATACCTTCTAAGGGAAGAATTCTTCCCTGTGTGTCTCCAGAGTCCTCTCCCGCCTAACCGCAAGGGAGAGGAGAACGAAGAGAGAAACAGAGAAACACATAGGGGGAGGAGGGAGCCCAGAGACTGAGGCCCAGGAGGAAGGAGGGTGGGATTTAGTGATGAATGGTGAAGATACACAGAAAGATCAAGAATTACAGTAGGTATGTAATTTTCATTTTTATCTGTGTCAATCTTCACCATTCATCACTAGTGGGGGAATACCGAGCCCCCCGAAGGGGGCCCCAACTACCTCAAAGGACTAAGTCTCAGCCTCCAGTGGGTGAGACACCGGATAAGAGACCCCTTACAGGCCTGGGGAGGTCTGAGACTGGTCTGGATGAGACAGGGAGCCCCCAGTGGGGAAGGTGCACCAAAAGCCACCGTCTCACCCTACGGGAGAAAAGCTGGGTTCTGCGGTATGCGGAGCAGTTCACCCTACGCCAGGCCAGAAGTGACAACCGGGATAGGCGAAGCCATGCCGTCCGCCTAATGCAGATTGCTGTCCCTACCACTCGGGATGCCACCGCATTGGCATCATAAGATGCCCTTGCTTGGTGCCTTGCTAGCTCCAGGCCCTGGGCAGAGAGGGCAATAGCTTGCCTGGTTTCCTCCAAATCAAGCACTTGAGGCTAGGAGCTGTCCTAGCCTGGACCACAAGAACCTATCATAGGCTGCAAAGTGGGCCTGATGAGACTGAATAGAAAGGAGGAGCCGAGCAGAGTAGAAAACTCTTCTCCCCCAGATATCTAAATCCGCAGAGTCCGAGTCTGGGGGTCAGTCACGGTGAGGGGTGCAAGGCGCAGAAGGGGGTGTCCTGGGAGGTCAAACCAAAAGAGGGATGAGGCAGAGAATCTGTAGGACCTGGGGGAGAGTGCAATACCGTTGGCATAGGTCCCTTGGGGCTGGAACAGTGGAGAAGAGATGTAGCCAACGCCGATGTGATGCTTCCTGGAAAGGAACAGGCCAGGAAGGAACCACCAGGTTGGCCGTATTGTACTCACCTAAAAAGGTGCACGTCACATGCTCGAGATTGCTGACAGGGACTGGGGCAAGATGGAGATCGTCCAACATCCTCGCGAGGAAGATCAGACGTTGGGGAGATGTGGACAGAAGATTCCACTCCCTCAGAGGAGAAGGAAGAAGATGCAGGAGAGCATGGTGGAAAACCTGCTGGTCCAGGGCATGGAGGAAGGTAGGGAAATGTACAGTGAAACCTCTGAACTGCTCCCAGGTAAGAGGTCTCCTAGGACTGGGAATACCTGGGATAGCCGGGGATGGAGCCAGAGGCTCGGGGGACAAGCTCCTAGTAAGAGGAGAACGGTCTCTGTCAGGGCAGGGGGACCAAGAAGAAACTCCCCGCAAGGAGGGAGATCCGAAGGCCCCAGCAGCTAACAGTCGTTCAACCGGATTGGAATGGTCAGAACTGTGCCCATGGGAAGAAATCCCCCCGTGAGGTGACTGGGACCGTGCGAGTCCAGAAGGACGGCCCCTGACCTCAGAAGTTGAAATCTCTCTCAAGGACCTGTCCAGGGAAGAGCGAGGGTCTGCACTGCGACTCCTCCCAGAACCCGGCCGGGCTCCAGTGACAGCACGCTGTGCCACATCCCTACCCCTCAACCCTTCAGAGTGTGAGAGGGATCTCGTCCTCGTAGCCACCAACCTAGGCAGCTGGCAACTCCGAGCAGCCTCCAAGGAGGCTACCCAGGGTGCAGTACCCTCCGCTTCCTGGTGCTCCCCGGGCTGTCCCAAACTTGGACTGTCCAAACACACCAGGGAAGGGGGTACCCCAACTGGAGGAGCAGAAGTGCCAGTGGCCCCAGGTTGCATAGCGGTAGCCATGGGGACCACCGCTGGCTGGTCAGTCCCACTGACCCTAGGTCCCACCTGCAATGACCGACCCCCAGAGGGAGGCATAGTGAGGGCAGAGGTACTGGAAACAGAGGGATCCTAAGATTCCAGGAGCCAATCTGGATCAGACAGAGTCCCCTTCCGAGGAGGTGGACTCCAAGATCGATGCCAGATAACTCCTCAGACCCCCATTCCTGGACCACAGTCAGGCTACCTTCCTCCCCAGCACCACAAATGGCACCAGAGCCAAAAAACTCAATTGTGCCCAGCACCGTCACCTTCCCCGATGCCGTGAACAGCACCGGAGTCAGGCGTGACACCACGCACACCCCTGGCGCCGCCCGCAGCACTGAGGCAAAGCATGGCACCGCGCCTGACACCGCCACACACTCCGGTTGCAATGTCAGAGCCAAGGTCAGTGCTGACCATGGCGCCACCCCCATCCCCTGCCCAGCAAACGGTGCCAGAGTCAGGATGGCGCCGGGCTCAGTCCTGGCAAAGCGCACAGTGCCAGAAACTGAAAGAGGCCCAGAACTGCTCGCAGCACTACCCCCGGTGCCACCATCAGTCCCAGTGCCGTGAATGGTGCCAGAACCGACAGCGGCACTGAGAGGCGGCTCGGCACCAACCACGGCGATGCCCTCCAAGCCTGCGGCGCCGCGAACGGCACCAGGACCAAGAGTAGTGCCGCCAGACGACGCTGAGGACAGTGCCAGTCCAGACCCCAAGGGCCCAGAACACAACACTGAGGAAGCCTTCACCTCTGAAGAGGCGACTGCCAAACCCAACTTAATGGGGAGGCTTGCAAGGTGAGTGCCATCATTAGAAAAGAAAAAAAAAATAGGAGGGACAGCACCATTCTCATCACCTTACAAATGGAAAAAGAGTGAAGCACACAGAGGTCAGTGAGACTTGTTTCAGGTCACACAATGAGCCAGTGGCTGTGGTAAGACTGGAATCTGTGATATACCATTTCACAGCTCTATTCCCCAATCATTGAACTATGCTGTTTCTTTGGACCCAAGAACAGTACAGGCTTGGCTACCCACTAAGTGGTTATTGTGCTGCAGACCCCAGGGATAGTGCTAACATGCACCAAAAAGGAAAAAAGTTGCAGCCTACCCAAAAATGACTCCTCTTCCTTTCAACGGTGGGTCAAGTTTGATGTAGTTACTGTATAACAATATCTAAAGGAATGTAAGGTGAACAGTACAAAATCTGCTATAGATTACTTTTGACCCATACATACAGTATACATTACAGAAACACAGAAGTTGACGGCAGATAAGGACCGCAAGGCCCATCCAGTCTGCCCATTTCTTTTTCTACCTCATGAATGTGCTATCGGCATTTGCTCGGTCAATGGCCCATCTATTCATACTTCTCTGTATTTGCTCCCTTATGCCTATCCCATGCCTGTTTGAAGCCCTGCACTGTATTCATATCCACCAATTCCTGAGGTAGGCCACTCCATGCATCCACCACCCTTTCTGTGAAAAAGAACTTCCTCACATTACCCCTTAATCAGCCTCCCTCTAATCTCATGCCGTACCCTCTTGTCCTGCTATTTTTCTTATATTAAAACATGGTAGACTCTTTCATCTTGTTAATGCCCTTTAGGTGTTTGAATGTTTCAATCATAACACCTCTCTCCCTCCTTTGCTCTAGGGTATACATACTGAGTTCCGTTAATCTGTCCTCATATGTCTTTTGATGCGGTCCCTGCACCATTTTGGTTGCCCTTCTCTGGACTGACTCAATTTGGTTAATGTCCTTGTGAAGGTGTGGCCTCCAGTACTGTACACAGTACTCCAGATGGGGCCTAACCAGTGTCTTGTAGAGAGGGATTATTACCTCCCTCTTACGACTTGTGATATCCCTACTAATACACCCCAACAGCCCCCTAGCCTTACCTACTGCTTTAGTGGTCTGCTTGGATGATTTCAGGTCATCTGTGATGATCATGCCCAAGTCTCTTTCTTCCCTTGTGACTGCCAGCAACTCCCCTCCCAACCTATAGGTGGCTTCAGGGTTTCTTCCTATGTGCATGATCTTGCACTTTTTTTGCATTAAACCCCAGCTGCCACTCTTCCAACCATTTTGCCAGTTTATCCAGATCTCTTCTCGTTCTGCCCACCCCATCTGGATCATCTACTCTGTTGCAGAGCTTGGTGTCATCTGCAAACAGACAAACTTTACCCTCCAGTCCATCTGCAATGTCAGTGATGAAGATATTGAAGAGGACTGGCCCCAGGACTGATTCCTGAGGTACCCCAATTGTGGCTTGCATCTCTACTGACTGTATACCATTTACCACCATTCTCTGTTTTCTGCATGTCAACCAGTTTGCCACCTAGCTGACCAACTTCTGACCCACCCAAGCCTACCCAGCTTAATAATCAATCAATCAATCTTCTATGTGGACCAGTATCGAAAGCTTTGCTGAAGTCAAGGTAGACGACATCAACTGCTCCCCCTTGGTCCACCACTCTGGTTACCCAGTCAAAGAAATCTATGAGATTAGTTTGACAGGACCTTCCTGTTGTAAACCCATGCTGTCTTGGATCCTGTGCTCCTATGGATTCCAGGTGTTGCATTATCCTTTCCTTAAGGAGTGCCTCCATAATCTTGCCCACTACTGAGGAAAGACTGACTGGTCTGTAATTCCCTGCCTCCTCCTCGCTACCACTCTTGTGGAGCAAGATCACATGAGCCCTTCTCCAGTCTTCTGGGACCTCTCCTGTGCCCAGAGACTCACTAAACGGTTTGGATAATGGCTCTGCTAGTTCCACCCTTAGCTCCTTTAGTACCCTGGGATATATGCCATCAGGTCCCATTGCCTTGTCCACCCTGAGCTTATCGAGCTCTTGTAGGACCCTTTCTTTTGTGAAGGGACTAGTGCACACCTCCCTCCCCCCGTGTCCATGGTGCTGAGCTGTGGGCCCTGCCCTACCTTCTCCTCAGTAAATACTGAGCAGAAGTATCTATTTAGGATAGATGCTTTTACATGGTCCTCCTCCTCACATGCCCACTTATCCCCTTTGATCTTAGCAATACCCCCTCTGGACTTTGTCCTTTCACTGATGTATCTATAGAAAGTCTGTCACCTTCTTTTACTTTTCGTGCTAGTGTTTCCTCAGTTTGGGCCTTTGCCTGCCTTACTGCCTTCCCTGCTTCCCTTAGGGAAGTTTGGTATGCCTCCCTATCTTCATCCCACTGCGTTCCCTTATATTTCCTGAAGGCCAGCCTTTTGGCTCTGACCTTTTCTGCTACTGTTTTTGAGAACCAAAGTGGTTTCCTCCTTCTTTTGCACTTCCTTTTCTCTCCAACACAATGGGATGTTGCTTCAAGTATTGCATCCTTAATACTTGTACACTTTGCCTGTACCCCTTCACCTGTATTTCTTCTTGCCAGGGCTAGCTTAACTCTGTTGGCCAGCTTATCAAGGTCAACTCCTTTGAAGACCCATATTTGTGCCTTGGAATGGGATGATTCAGTTCTAGTGGCCAAATTGAACCATACCATGTGATGGTCACTGGCCCCCAGGTGACCTACCTGGAGATCTGTGATCCTTTCCCTGTTAGTCAGTACTTGATTTAGGATAGCCTTCTCTTGTGGGTTGTTGTACCAGTTGTTTGAGGCCCTCCCTCTGCAGGGAATCCACAATGCATCTAGTTCTAGCAGATGTTCCTGCTGGTATTGACCAATCTGTATCTGACATGTTGAAGTCTCCCATTTCAGAACCTCCCCCTTAGCGGTCATGTTTTGTATATCTTCTAACAGTAATGTGTCTATGTCCTCCCCCTGGTCTGAAGGCCTGTAGACAACCCCAGTTCGTATGGCTGTCCCGTTTCCTGGGTGACCCACAGTTCTTCTGGCTACTAATGTGTATTCCGAATTTCTGTAGCTTTGATATTTTCATTGACACAAAGGGCCACTCCACCCCCCCCCCCTTTTTTGCACCTCTGTCTCTTCCTAACAGTACATAGCCAGGTACTGAAGTCTCCCAAGTGTGGTTACTGGTGAACCATGTCTCACTAATGGCTACTATGTCCAGTTTAGCCTCTGTCATTATTGCCTACAGGTCTGAGATCTTGTTTCCCAGACAGCGAGCATTTGTGTACATGATTTTCCACTGGCCAGATTTTGGTGTGTTGGTTGATGGGCGAGGTCTGGCATTTCCCCTGTGCATCGTATGGGGAGCCAGACCTTTTTCCTTACCTGGTGATGCAAATGAACTACAAACGTGCTGAACTCCTGTTTGATCACTAGCTGAGGGGGGAGGGGTGTTCTTCCCATTCAATGTATCGGGTGCTGCATCCCTCTCCCCATTTGCTAGTTTAAATATTCTGCAAAAACATCAAACTTCTGCACAAATGCACTGACTCCCTCCTTAGTCAGATGTAGTCCATCAAATTTAAAGAACCTTTGCTCCTAAAACTGTTGCTAGTTACCTACAAATTTGTGTCCTTTTTCCTGGCACCAGCCCTTGAGCCACATGTTTAGCTCCCCTATCTCCCCTTCTCTTACCTTCCGTCCATCTGCCCCCCTCTCCCAGCCTGGCAGAATCTCAGAGAAGGAAATGCCAGACGAAATGGATGACAGTTTGTCACTCAGCCTGATCAGGTGTTCCTTGGTCTCCACAACTGACCGGCTGGCGGGATCATTAGCCCTACGTGTACCAGCATGTCGATGTTTTCTCCTGCTTCCTGTACAATTTTGCCAATGCGGTCAGTGTCTCTCCATGCTGATGTACCTGGGAGACATCTAACCATTACCCCTGGCTGGAGACAGGTATCAACTCCCCGAATCATGGAGTTTCCTATGATCAGCAGTGTTTTGGATTTCCTTTTTGCTTTTTTTGTTTTGGTTCCTGTTTTGGGAGAGTTTTGTTGTGCTAGCTCCTGTGCTGCAGTGTCCTCTGCCCCTTTGTTTGATTTCGGAGATAGAGGAAGATTCCGGTTTGTAGTTTTCATATGGTTTGTGGAGGTGATATGTTGGAGAGCACTGAGTGATGGGGCACCCAATTTGCCCCTCCTAACCACCTGCCAACCTCCCAGACCAACTACCCTCTGCAGTCGAGGTGCTACTGTTGGATGTTGGGAAATGGCAGGTGGTTCTTATAATATATTTCCTCCTGAATATGTGATTTGAAGCGTGCAATCTCTGCCCATACTGCCTGGAGCTGAGCCCTTAGATCTCCAATGGCCCAGCATGTAGGACAGTGTCCTAAATCCTCTAGAACTGTTCTTTTAAAAAGTGTCCCGCAGTACCTTCAGTTAATAATATCCATTCCAGATACGTTGCTGGGTTTATAACCTGGTCAGAGCAATTAAAAGGAGGAAAATTAAAGCAAAAGTTTGATTTTGTGTTTTGTTTGTTTTTGTATAACTTGTTATAACAAGTTAAATTACTTGTGCCCCTTTAAATTAGATCACTGTGTGGATACCCCTCTGATCCACCCCTTCCTGCTTTGCTACAGGAACTGTCACGACTGTGTTACCCTATAAAAGGAGTGCAGTGTGGGGTGGTTGGGGATGAGGGTGGGTGGCTGGGCCCTTCCCCTGCCGAAAAGGAAAAACCACGGACAAAAGAAACAAGGAGGTAAAAGCAGAAACAATCAGTCAGCAACAAATGCAGTAGCCCTGAAAGCTTAGCCTAATGATAGATACAACTGTAAAGCCTGTAAAAGCACCACCTGTAACAATTTCACAGCAGATATACCCTGTAAGAAACACTTTGCTACAGAGAACAATAGGGGCACGGTCGTACCCCTATAGTTAGGATTTCATTTAATTTTTATTGGTTATACTGGAAAGGCATGTGAGCATTGCTGCCCGTTTACACAAGCGTCCAGTTACATACAACAATCATGAGACATGACATAGGCTTAAACATTTAACTAACAGCGAGGGTTAATAAAATGGTACATAAGTTTAGGATAATATAGACTAACGGGGCAAACCATGAACTAGCCTTGGTGAATTAAATACAAGGTGACATTAAGCATTCAGTGAGGGTTTAACATTAATATAACAGTGGGAAACAAAAAAATTTAAGTGCAATCTAAAAACTAGCCTAGGTGGATTAACAATACTACGAGTGATAGAAAGAGAGGGTAAGTGCCTGAGGTGCATAATCAGAGAATGAGGGAAAAAAGTGCAGAATGGTAACCAGATTAGGGCTGCGAGCAGGTGCAGATAGGAGAGAAATGTCTCCAGATATTGTGTTTGAAGGCATTTGTGGAGGGACAGAGTTTTAGCTCCCGGAGGGAGAGAGTTGAAGAGCTTGGGTCACATAAGTGTGTTTTCTGGCCTTGAGTGGTCCGGCAGAAAGGAACAGTGAGAGAGAGAGAGTGGAGGACAGTCTAGTGGTCCTGGTGGTGGTGGCGGTCTAGAAGAGAGAAGTAAGGCAATCAGGGAGCAGTCCACGGGAGAATTTGAAGAAGAAGGGGGCCATCTTGCAGTTGAGGCGGGCCTCAAGGGAGGGCCGACTGGTGAGCTTATAAAGGTCACAGTGGTGAGTAAGTTTAGGAAGACCAGAGGCAAAGCAGACAGCGTTGTGGTAGGAGCTTCGAAGTCTGGAGAAATTTTTGATGGAGAGGCGGAGGAGGGAGACAAGTGAACCACAGTCAAAGACAGGCAGGAGGAGGCTGGAGAATAAGAGGGATTTGGATTCCCTGTTAAGGAAATGCTTGGTTCTGTGGAGGATACCGAGTTGTTGGTGGGCTTTTTTGATTGTGAGGCTAGTGTGAGCATCGAAACTGAGGTGGCTATCCAGGAGCAAGCCATGGTATTTGAATTCACCAACTCTTTCAATGGTAAGGCATTACCAAGGTTGTCACAGAGGGAGAAGTCAGAGCCAAGGGGTTTGCGGGGGCTGGAGAAAACCATAAATTTAGTTTTCTTGGAGTTGAGTACAAGACCTTTGGACGTGAACCAGATGTTAAGTCTGCAGGAATCAAATTGGAGTTTGTTAATGAGAGCGTTGGGGGTGTTTTTGTTCCAACAGAAAAGGGCTGCATCATCAGCATAGAGAACGAGTTCTGAGGTGGTGCAAATGTCAGGCAGGGAGTTAATGACCAGAGAGAAGAGAAGAGGGCCCAGGATGAACCCTTGGGGGACGCTGTATTTGATGGGGCAGGATTCGGAGAGGACACCACCAATAATGGTGCAATGGGATTCTGCCCATTAGGTAATCCTTGAACCAGAGGCAGATCTCAGGTGAGAAATGGAGGCCACCCAGGGTACGGAGGAGGAATTCATGATCAACGAGGTCGAAGGCTTTGGTGAGGTCTACGAATGCAGCCCATTGTAGAGGCATTCGTTGTTAGCTTTGTCTATGGAGTGGGTGAACTTGAGGGCAGTTTCAGTATTGTGTCGAGCATGGAACCCATGCTGGGCCTCTGTGAGCAGGTTGTATTTGGAGAGGAATTCCGAGGTTTGCCTGTGGACCACTTTCTCTAAAATTTTGGAGAGGGGGGCAAGGAGGGAGGAGGGATGGTAGTTGGATACTAGATCCTTGGAACCAGATTTGTGAAGAGGTTTAATAATGGCGCACTTCCAAGCTTTCGGCAAGGACCCCGTGCAGACGGAGTGGTTGAGGATGTTAGTAAGAGGGATGGCCAGGGAGTCAGACAAGACAGAGATCTGAAGTCAATGTTGTCGGTGCCCTTGGATGGTCTTGGGTCGTTTGTTTTGATTAACTTGACCACTTCACCAGGGGTTAGGTACCTGAAATGGAACTTAGGGTGGGAGACTGGGAGGGGTGCGGAGGTAAACGAGGTAGGAGTGGAGCTGGGCTTGTACTGGTTTAGGTCACCGAAGTATTTATTAAAAAGGGATGCTATTTCGCTTGGCTCGGTGGTGGTTGTCCCTTCGGAGATAACCTGTTTAATGTTGAACCTCAAATTTTGTACTTTAATAACTCTGCAACCGATCAATGAATTTGCACAAAATTTGGAATGTGCTGTCCTGTAGGTGTAGCTCTCTTGGCGTGGCAAGTTTTGCTGCAGTTGGATGTGCAGATTCCGAGATCAGGATAGGTTAAAAAGTCATCACTTTTTGCAGTTTTTTTCCCCTCATCGCCTTGCGTCCCGATGGTGTGGAATATTGGTGTGATTTGTTTTATGGTAGAAAGAATTTGGCTTTCCCACTCTCAAGCGGATTAAGACAGGGCTGCCCCCTATCAACACTATTTGCTTTACATTTAGAACCTCTAGCACTAGCCATTAGAATCCACACAATTGAAGGACTCCCCATTGGTGGCCATTCATACAAAATCTCGCTATTCGCAGATGATATTCTGTTCACGCTAACCTCCCCTGAAGACTCCGTTCCAGCAGTATGGGAACAAATGGAACACTTTGGTAGGCTGGCAGGGTATAAGTTGAATGAACATAAAACTGAGGTGCTTATGTACCACTATTCCCCCTACCCGTTATTAAAACGCAAATTCCAGTTCAGGTGGAACAGGGTAGAAATGCATTACTTCACAGAGTCATAGAATCATAGAAGCTTGACAGCAGAAAAGGACCATACTGGCCCATCAGGTCTGTCTTTTTTTTTCACCTGCACCTCCCCCTCCCTGCCAACCAGGAACAGCGCTAGATAGGGCAAAAAGGAAAAAAGTTGCAGCTTGCCCAGAAATGACCCCCTTTCCACATGACAATGGGTCCAAAGTGGTGCATCTGTCTGTAACAATAGCTAAAAGATGGAAAAGTAAACAGAAAAGTATTTTCACTTGACAAATTTAAGCTTCTGTACTGGTGAAATTTGTACCTGTGATTAGGTTTTGACCCACATTTTTTTTTTTTTTACACCAGAGGGTAAAATCTGACCCATGTTTAAAATACCCTAGCGGTATCACTGCTGACAACCCCCTCCCCGATACTCAGCCCCATATGCTTGTCCCATGCCCTCTTGAATTCTTCCACCGATGTAGCCCTCACCACTCCATCTGGTAGTCTGTTCCAGGGCTCCACCACCCTCTCCATGAAGAAACACCCTCTCACGTTGCCCCTGTATCTTTTTCCTTGCAGTCTGAGGCTGTGCCCTCTAGTTCTGACCCCCTCCTTCCTCTTAAGTAAACCCTCTTCTCCCACTTTATTGAGCCCCTTTATGTATTTAAAAGTTTCAATCATGTCTCCCTGGAAGACAGGAGACAGAGAGAGAGAAGGGACATGATTGGGACCTTCAAGTACTTGAAAGGGATAAATAAGGTTAAGGAGTCTCTATTTAAGCCGAGTGGCAACCATAACATGAGGGGGCACAGTCTTAAGCTGGAGGGTGGGAGGTTTAGGAGGGAGGTCAGGAAGCACTTCTTCACAGAGAGGGTGGCGGACACTTGGAATGCACCGTCAGAAGAGGTCATCTCGTTGAAGACAGTAGGTAGCTTTGAGAGAGGCTGGGATAGGCATAGGGGGAAGGTAAGGATCATGGGTAGAGAGGATGGGAGGAGTGAGGAGAGAAGGCAGGGACATTAGCTCTGGCTGTGGACCCTGCAATACAAGCAGACTTGAGAGACCAAATGGACACCTTCTGCTGGCTTCTTCATATGTTCATGTGTCTCCCCTTTCCCTCCTCGTCTCCACCGTGTACAGATCCAGCTCCTTACACCTCTGCTCGTATGACTTTCCCAGCACCATCTTGGTTGCCCTTCTCTGAACCCTCTTCAACGCATCTATATCCTTGTGGAAATGTGGCCTCCAGAACTGAACTTACTTGGGTATCAAAATACCCACAAACCTGATCCACTTGGAACTAGTCAACTATGAGCCCCTTACACAGCAAATGGACACAGTTCTATCCCGTTGGATGCAGCATCCGTTGGGGTTCCCGAACAGAGTTGAAACCATACAACAAAATATACTTCCCTGGCTCCTGTTTTTTCTACAAACCCTTCCCATTGTCCCTTGTGCCACTTACTTTCAAACGTGGGATAAGCTAATCTCTCACTTTGTCTGGAGAGGGCCCGAGTGAGACTGTCCGTTCTCCAGTTACCTAGGGACAAGTGGGGATTAAACCTGCCGAACCTGCGCTTATATGCCCAAGCCTCTCAGATTCGCACAGTACTGTGCTGGCTAACCCTGGCATACAAAGCTCACTGGAAATCAATAGAATGAATCCTCAACGGTATTTCTGATCTGCACACGTACATATCAGGAAGTACACTGACTTGCTGGCCCTTTACCAAGTCTACACAGCTGAACCCTTCCGTCAGTAGCAAAATATGATGCAGCATTTTATCTCCCCAGGGGAACAATTATATCTTGGGGAGCTGGCAAGTGATATGGCCTATTCACCAAATAATCTTGATAAAAGTTTGCACAGATGGAGTAACTTCCAGGTCAGATTTGTGTACCAACTAGTGTGACTTGCGGGAATACAATCCTTTTCTTCATTACAAAACATATATAAAATTACCATCTACAGAGTTTCATAGATTTCTTCAACTCGAATCTTACTTGCAAATCCATGAGGAAGTTTTAACTAAGATAGTGAAATCTCCCTTCCAGTTAGTAGCCCTCATCATTCTTTACCTTAGGGGTAACGTCCAGGAACACCTTATCAGTGTAGTCTATAAGGGAAACCCCCCTCAGACAACACAGATAAGGTGCGGGCACGTTGGTCACAAGAACTAAAGGTAGAAATTGACCTGGAAGCCTGGATGGCCTCTACTATTCCCTCTCTAAAAGCTACAAACAGCCACATACTGGAGAGGGGGTTTGCTTGGAAAACCAGAATTCAGTTCTTCTGAACCCCTGCCATTGTTGCCAAATATACGAATCCCGAGCAAGGAATGTGCTGGAGAGGATGCAGTTTCTCCCCAGCAGAGTTAGAACACATTCTCTGGTCCTGCAGCTTGCTCACACAGTACTGGTGAGAGGTTCTGGAAGATATAACTATAATCTATAGCTGTCCCGACCTCCTTACACCAACCTATATCCTAACTGCTGTGCTTCCACAGGCAGAGTCAGACTAACCCAGCAGGATGTCTGGAAATTTCCAGGTGGGCCCCACTCTGTTGGGTACCTTGCCACCGCCTAAACTCTGAGAATATTTGGTTTTCTCATCGGTTTTCTAATTAAATTGAGTATTTTGGACCCTACAAGTAAATATAAGATGCAAGCACAGAGCTAGAATATCAAAGTGAAGTGGAATGCTGATATGAGTGTGTCACCATGGGCCCTTCTCTACCGATTTTCCAGGTGGGCCCCTGTGCCACATTTCCAGGTGGGCCCCCTCTACCCCAATCCAACCCTGTCCGTAGAGGGTCACAGTCAGGAAAGACACGTATAGGCAGACAGCCCTCCTCATCTTAGTAGCTAAAAAGACAATCACAAGGCTCTGGCGCACAAACAAAACTCCCCACCAGAGAGCACTGGAGAAACCTTGCAAATGAAGTGTACATTTTGGAAAGGTCGTCAGCTAGAGTGCAGGCACAACCGGCCCCCCTTTGAGATCAGATGGTGCAAATGTGTCTTGCACAAACTGGAGCACTGCCCGGAATTCGCCCCATGAAGCCCATGGAGAAACAACCTCTCAGGCCTATAGTATGGTCCTGATTTTTACATTTGTCTACACCCTAGAAGCAACTTTACTTATATGTGATCCCTTCACATATCTGGAATGTGCAGTACGGTATAGGCTGCACGCCCATTGGCTCACACTGTGGACCAATGGGCATACAACCCTACCAACGGTGTCAGTCGTCGGGCGGCAGGCGGGTGGGGTGCTGCCGCTGACCAGGGGGTGGGAGAGTCCACTGGACCACCAGGGATGATAGGTTTCGATTAATTCTACTGCAGCCTGCGATCAGGCACACAGGTCCACTGGACCACCAGGGATATTGGAAATATCATTACTTTACTTAGCTCACGATCGGGCACACAGGTCCACTGGACCACCAGGGATATTGGAAATATCATCAATTTGCTTAGCCCACGATCGGGCACACAGGTCCACTGGACCACCAGGGATATTGGAAATATCATTACTTCACTTAGCTCGCAATCTGGCACACAGGTCCACTGGACCACCAGGGATATTGGATTTCTCATTTATTTACTTAGCCCACGATTGGGCAGGCAGCGTTCCACTGGACCACCAGGGATTATGGATTATACTATCTTTTACTGCAGCCCGCAATCGGGCTGTGGGACACACTGCCACGCTGCAGAGGGCGTCGGTCCCAGACGGCTGCCTGGCAGGCCGCCAGGCGCAAGTCGCTGGGGATCGGTGCACCTGCATGCAAATAGGCCATAATGACATGCAAATGGCTCTATTTGCACATTGCATACATTATGGCCCCATTTGCATGTCAACCTTTGAATATCGCGGTTGCTGCACCTTGCACAATGGATCTTGCGCTAGTGCATCCCCATGCTCCACTCTGGCCACTGGCGCAGTGCCACTGCGCCATGCGGGTAGCCAGGGTGCGATATTCAACGATGCTGAGCCATGGCGCAGCTCCGCTGAATATCGCCCAGTCAATGCCCCAGCACAGCCAAGTTGCGCTGCGCCCAGGCTTGCGCCACAGCCTGACGCAGTTTGAATATCTGGGCCTTGGGGTCAAAATATAAAAAAATTCCAAAGTTATCACCATATGTTGCAATTTCGCTACGGCCGCTTGTAACTTCGGAAATGTTAAATATTTTTACCCCAGATTTTCAACATAGCCTTATTACCCACCTCATGCATGTCATAGCTGTCATTTTTCAAATCCTGGCCAAAATGTGTTTTTGCACTGATGGCGCAGAATGGCACTGCAGTTGCGCAGAATTAAGTTTTGGCAGGGATTTGAAAATTTTCTGTAACAGGTACATGAGGTGTGGTAATAAGAAGGTTATGCTGACAATTCTGTCACTGTTGTCCTATAAATGGATGCGCAGAGCCCGGAGGGCCCTGTGCTTCCACAGTTACATATACATATACACACACACCTACGGAGGGATGGGAGTGCAAGCTCCAAAGGACCCTGCCCTCCCACAGTAAAATAAGGATACTATTATACTACCTCAAAGAGTAAGGAAATAAGTTGCAAAAAAAAAAAAAAAACAACTTTGATAATGCTCCAGTTAGGGTCAAAGAAACAAAAGTTAGGAAATGAGGCGTTAGAGTTCCCCTTACACCCCACCCTCCTAAACCAGGCAGGAGAGCAGGTGAGGGTGTGCCTTGGGTTTCTCAGGCCTAACGCTCACCCCATTCTCACAAAGTCTACACATCTGATCTTACTTACAGATGGAATAGGGTGAGTGTTAGGCTTCAGAAGCCCAAGGCACACCACTTGCTCTCCTGCCTGGTTTGGGAGGGTGGAGTATTACGGAAATCTCAATGCTTCATTTCCCAACTTTTGTCGCTTTGACTCTAACTGGAGCATTAACAAAGTTTTTTGCGACTTACATATTCTATATACACACACATATACACACACTATGCATTTTTTGTTTATACGAGTGGATCAGTTTCAATCCATGCTGTCACCAGCAGACCCACAGCGGATGATCCAAAGGCCTGAAGTTGGGACTCTCAGTGAGGCAGAAATATTGCCAGGGTAAAAGCTGCAAGTTTCAGAATCTTCCTGTGCCAGGTAGGGGGGTTGCTTCATGAGCTACCAGAGGGGACAGAAGAAAAAATTACTCACCTTAGTAATGTTGTTTCTTCTAATGGAGTCTTGCTATATTATGACAATTGCAGTATGACCGCAGGTTAGAACTGCTCCGGAGGTGAAATAGTTAACTTTCCATGCAGGCATGGAACTTAGAGCGCAAGCTCGGTTGAAAACTCTGTCTGTTGTGCTTCAAACACAAACTGTCAGATCTTTTCGAGCTAAAACTCACTAAGGTTCTGTGTGGAGGCTGTAAACCTACACTAGCCAACTGGCTACTAACATAAACACTCATTTTTGGCCTAAACAGAGACTCAAGTCAGGAGACCCAAAAATGCAAAAACACAACACCAATTCACCCAAAAAGGTAGGTGAAAAACAACAAGGTGAGCATCAAAAAAAAATGCCAACCCTGTACTGCCCACCCACATCCCCAAAACAGAGGTTCTGAGAGGGGCAGGCAGGGAGGGAGGTCATAATATAGCAAGACTCCATTAGAAGAAACAACATTACTAAGGTGAGTAATTTTTTCTTCAAACAACATGAAGTCTTGCTATATTATGACAATTACAGACTACACAGCAGTACCCCCATGGAGGAGGGACAGAACCTACCTAGGAAATAGGCTCTGAAGCACGGCTGTGCCAAACCGAGCATCACTCCTAGCCTGGATGTCCAGGGAGTAATGCTTGGTAAAAGTGTGAACTGTTTTCCAGGTAGCTGCTTGACATATTTCTAGAATAGGAATGTCTCTGGCAGCAGCCAGAGAAGCAGCTGTACCTCTGGTAGAGTGAGCCCTCAGGCCTGAGGGGGGAACTTTACCCAACTTCTCATAGCAGAATTGGATACAAGAGACAATCCACCTGGCAATGGATCTTTTAGTGGCTGGCTTCCCTTTACCAACTTCGCCATAGGTGAGGAACAGTTGAAAGGAGTCAAACCTATGACCCTTGGTACGCTCTATGTAGTAACTAAGGGCTCTCTTCACATCTAGGCTGTGCAGCATCCTCTCCCCAGAGGAGGAGTGGTCAGTGAAGTACACTGGAAGTGAAATAGATTGATTAAGGTGGAAATCTGAAACCACCTTAGGCAGGAACTTTCTGTTAGTCCGAAGGACCACCTGATCTCTGTGAAAAGAGATAAACTCCTGCTCCACTGACAACGCTTGTAATTCACTTATGCATCTGGCAGAGGTGATGGCTACCAAAAACACAGTTTTCCAAGTCAAGTACTTGAGCTCAGCTGAACATAAGGGCTCAAAGGGGGGTTGCAAAAGCTGAGCAATGCAAACATTAAGATCCCAGGCAGGGGCAGGATCCCTGAATGGAGGGTTGGTGTGAAACAACCCCTTAAAAAACTTGGAAAATACAGGATGAGCTGAAAGGGAAGAGGATTTACCTGCTGAAATAAAAGCAGACACAGCTGCCAAGTGCACCTTCAGGGTAGCTGGTCTCAGCCCCAAAGAATTCAGGTGGACCATATAATCGGGACTGTGGGTAGATCAGCAGAGACTGGGGAAATATGCTTTTCCAAGCACCATATGGAAAACCTTTTCCATTTGGAATTGTAAGTAGCCCTGGTGGAAGGCTTCCTTGCGGCCTTCAATATATCCATTACACCTTGGGAAAGGTGTAAATCAGCAAACTCTAACTCTTCAAGAACCAAGCCTTGAGATTGAGAGATTTGAGATTCGGGTACCAGACCCTTCTCTGGGCACAGGTTAACAGATTGTGATTCCTGGGAAGGGACAGGGGAGGATAGACTGCTAAGGACAGCAGGAGTGGATACCAGGGCTGTCTGGCCCAATCCAGAGCTATCAGAATGACTTTGCATGATTGGGATCTGATTTTGACTATGACTAGCACTTTGAACAGGAGAAAAGGGAGGAAGGCATAGAGAAACTTCCCCTCCCAACTGAGGGCTAAGGCATCCAGTGGGAGTGAGCCCAACACTGGGGGCCTGCAGCAAAAAAGAGGAAGTTGGTGATTGTCTGGGGCTGCAAAAAGATCTATCTGCAGGGTGCCCCATCTGGCAAATACTACTCCCAAAACCAGGGGATCCAGTGACCATTCGTGGTGGCCCTGGGAAATCCTGATGAGAGCATCTGCCAGGACATTGTCCTTGCCTGGGAGGTGAACTGCCGTAAGGGAGGTGTTCAGGGAGTAAGCCAGAGACCACAACTTCATCGCTTCGGTGCACAAGGCCGTAGACAGAGTGCTTGCTTGTTGATGTACCACATTGTAGTGGTGTTGTCTGTTCTGACCTGAATACTCTTGTTCTGAACAGATTTGGAAAAAGCGAAGTGCTAGAAAAACTGCTCTGAGCTCCAACAGGTTGATGTGGAGCAGAGATTCCTGGGGAGACCACAGACCCTGGGTGGTGAGGTCGCCCATGTGAGCTCCCCAGCCCAAGAGGGACGCATCTGTAGTAAGGATTAGAGAATGAGAATGAGACTGAGTGACAAAAGGAACCCCTTGTCTCAGGTTGCTCTGATCCTGCCACAACAGTAGGGCTTGGATCAGGGTTCGAGTTACTGGGATCAGATTGGTAAGAGAATCCTTTCTTTGAGACCAAAAAGCTCTCAAATGGAACTGGATGTCCCTCATCTGAAATCTTGCTCCTTGCACAACTGCTGTGGAAGCAGCCATGTGTCCTAGGAGCTGCAGAAAATGCCTTGCTGGCGGGAGACCTGCAGGGTAAATGAGGAGGCCAGGAGACTAGGGTCTTTGCCCTGTCCAGGAGGAAGGCCCTGGCTTCCTGTGTGTTCAGTTCTCGCCTATGATGGTAGAAGCTGGACAGGCTCTAGAACTGACTTTGAGAGATTCAGAAGGAAACCTAGAGAGGTAAGCAGTTGCTGCGTTATCTGAAGGTGTAAATTGACCTGGTCTGGGGACTGGCCTACTAAGAGCCAATCGTCCAGGTAAGGAAAGATGGCAATCTTTTGCCTTCTTAGGTAAGCAACTGCTACAGCCAGGCATTTGGTGAATACCATTGGGGCAGAAGTGAGGCCGAAGGGCATTGCTCTGAACTGGTAGTGGCATGAGGGCAGCTCGAATCTGAGGTACTTTCGATGGGAGCTTCTGATGGGAATATGGAAGTAGGCATCCTTGAGGTCCAGGGAAGCTAGCCAGTCCCCTGGCCTTAGAGAGGGTAGGATAATTCCCAGAGTCACTATTTTGAACTTTGGCTTTAAAAGGTGCTTGTTTAAATATCTGAGATCCAGGATGGGCCGCCATTCTCCTGTCTTTTTGGGGTAAGGAAGTACCTGGAGTACAAACCTTGCCCTGGTGTAGGGAGGAACCTTCCACAGCTCTGAGAGCCAGGAGGGTAGAGACCTCTGCCTCTGGGCGAGTGCCTCTGATGGAGTTGCAGGTGGAAAAGATCTGGTTCTCAGCTTTGGAAATTTTTTGAAGCCGAGAACCAGTCCCTGGCTTACTACTTCCAGGACCCACTTGTCTGATGTTAAAGACTTCCAGTCCTGGACAAAGTAAGCCAGCCTGCCCCCTACAGGTAGAGGAGAATCGGCCCTGGCAATCCCATCAGGGTGCCTGCTTGGCAGGGGCTTTGGGCTGAAGAGTGGAAGCAGACCTGCTTGTACCTCATCTGCCTCTCCCTCTAAAGAACCCCCTCTAAGCATAGGCAGAGGAGGAAGCTTGGGCTTGGTAAAAAGGCCTATGAAAAGGCCTGCCCCTGCCTCTAGGAAGCTGCTTTTGAGGAGTGGCCTGCCTTTCCTTGGCCTGTGCACTCCTATAGGTGGTCCTATATTCATCCATTTTCTTCATGTAATTCTCTGTTTGCTCCCAAAAGAGAATTTCCCTAACAGGAAAATCCATGGCCTTAGACTGGGTATCCTGAGACAGGGTAGTACATCTGAGCCAAGCCATCCTGCGAAGTGCCACAGATGTAGCCATGACTCTTGATGAAACATCATTAGAGTACACTGCAGTATGAAATTGCACCTTGGATGCCTCAATACCATCCACAGCCACCTGTTCCAGCTCCCTGGCAAGCTGGTCAGGGACTTGTTTCGCTAGGGCCAGCACAGTATCCCACCTGGATTTCTGGTACTTAGCAGCATAAGTCATATAATTTGCTTGTCTGAGTCCCAAAGATGCTGCCATGTACTGTTTCTTTGCCATAGCATCAATCTTCCTGGAGTCCTTCTCAGGGGGGTGTGAAGCTAGGGGAATATTATCCTTGTCACAGGCTGCAGCCTGCACTACCCCCACATGGCTGCATTGCTGAGTGAGGAAATCAGTGTCGGAGCCTGATAAGGTATACCTCTTGTCCATCCTTTTATCCACAGGCGGTATAGTGTGAGGAGTTTTTAAAACTTTTATTGTCTGTTTCTGAAAAGATTTATGCAAAGGAATAGACAGTCTCCTAGACTCTGGAATATCCATCATTTCTACATAGTCTGGCTCCTCTTGGTCATCAACAGCTTCCTCAACTTCCGCTGGAGAGTTTCAGCAACTTTTTTATAAAACATGAAATGAGAAGGGGACTCAGAAAGCCTTGGAGGAGAACCCCCTAGAGGTCTATCTGGAGAGATGACCGGATCAATGGGCACATCCAGATCTTCAAAACCATATTCACTCTCCTCATATTCCTCTTCCCCTTCCCCCGGTTCATAAAAATCCTCAAAATCAAAATCTTGAACCAGTGGAACCGAGACGAACCGAACGCTTACCTGAAGGTGTCGGTTCGGTCAGAACCCGAGAGAGAGACTGGACAATTTGAATTGCTTTAGCTATTTCCTCAGCAGTTGGGGAAGAGAACTTTTGGCTCTACACTAGCTGACTTTCTAGTCCTTTTTGCTGGAACCGGCTCCTCAGAACCGGCTCTTCGTTTGCCCGAGGAAGTATCGCCCTGGTCAGAGGGCACTCCCTCCGGTTCGGCTGGCACTGAACTGGGCTGGCCATCTGGGTCAGCGGACGTTTTGGCCTCCCTTTCCCTGAGCCTACCAACTCTCTTATCTATGGTGGCAGCAGGGAAATTGTGACAAATCTGGCAGTCTGAATTGAGGTGGTCAAACCCCAGACAATAGACACATGTGGTGTGTGGGTCAGCCTTAGCAAAGCTTCCCACAAACACTACAGTGTTGAAACCCAGTGGGTCGGTTTTTTTTTGGGTTTCTCAGACATAATGCCAGCCTAACCAACTTGCCCGTTTATGGCAATCCACCAAGCAAGACACCACTTATCGGTTCCCAACCGTGTCACGGGTCGTGGAAAAACGAATGAAATCCAGTTTTTAGAACCGATAAGAACCGAACCGCACTCTAAAAAGGACTAGTAGATTTTAAATACAACCTGATCGGTTCAAACCGAACCGATAAAGAATTACAAGTTCACACAGAAAAATAAATGTAAAACCTATCTATTACTTACATTACCACAGACAGAGCTTGAACCGACCGGTTGCGGTTTAATTCGGCTAAAAAACGAAAAATAATACTTTTAAACCGACAAAATGAACCGAGCAGAAGGAGAAATCTCCGGAGCGACTGTTCAGTGAGGCGGAGTAAAGAATCTGACAGTTTGCGTTTGAAGCTCAACAGACAGAGTTTTCAACCGAGCTCGCGCTCTAAGTTCCATGCCTGCATGGAAAGTTAACTATTTCACCTCCGGAGCAGTTCTAACCTGCGGTCATACTGCAATTGTCATAATATAGCAAGACTTCATGTTGTTTGACAGGCACAGAAAACATTTCCATACTCTGTCAACTAGCCTTTGCCAGACATAAAGCTGACATTCATGAGGAAACTTAATGCTAGAAAAGACTTAATTAGTACTACCGCTGAATCCGTGTTGCTGCATGCATCAGTGCGAGAACTGCTACAGATGGTGCTGCCCACTGGCTTAGCAAAAGCATGCTGTGCTTCTGTGCTGGTGACCCTTATTCAAAAGCGAGCCCGGGGAGCCAGGATCAGTGTGCTGTGGAGTGGGGAGGGAGATGCAAGGCTCTAGCACAGCATTGGCCCCTAACAGCAAGCTGGGAAGTCTACCCTCTCGCTGGGGGTGTCATCAGTCAGGTATGCGTTGCTGCAACTGAGGCTGCCAGGGCATCGTCTGATGTCAGGGGAAGTGGGAGGGGCAGGGGGGGATGGGCGAAACTACACAAAAAAATGTGTGTCTTGAGTCATCTGACTGATAACTGCCAGCTCCTTGGGCTCTGTATCGTGTAGATCCCCACTGACATAACAGAGGAAGAACAGGAGATGGGACTGGGGACTGGCAGGGGCCTGAAGAAAGGAGTGAGTGATGGCTCGAGGGCCAAGAAAACTGAGTTTAAATTTAAAAAAAAAACTAAAAAGAACTGGTATAGAAGTGACTGATCAGGGTGGGGGCAATAAAAAAAAAAAACTGAGGAACTGGGGAAAAAATAATTTTACTAAGACTGCCTGTTAAGACCTCTACATCTGCCACCAGGCTTAGTACTTCATTGTGATTGAGAGAAGGTAAAAACACTTTGAGAAGACCCAAGTCATTCCCAATATCTTTACTGAGCTGTACTCCTAAATCCTCTCATTAGGACCAATCACAGAAATAAGAATTTCTTTTTAAGACAATACTGCAGCAAAGATTTGCTTCTGCTTTTAAAAACAGGCACTGGAATCTGCGGCAATGAGGTGAGCCTTAACCTTCACGCACACTCGTAATGAGATCAGGAGCTTGGGCAAAAAAGCATTTAATCTAATGGCAAAACCCTAAGAGATAGCAAAAGATTAATTTACAGTAGATTCTAGCTACTGCCATCATTTCACATTTTAGCCTTGAATTTTAATTTGACAGCATCACGCTGAGCAGGCTGCAGCAAAGCACAGGACAACTTGCCAGGTTTCACAGGGGGAAGCACCTGCATAAGACTAACGTTAAAGAACTAGCACTCCATAACTCTACTGTTCGTCTTTACTGGCTAAGCTAAATATTTTTTTAATGACCTGTCACATGGTGATGTACGAGATAAGGGATCCATCCTGCAACCAATGCAACTCAGCGCCAGCAATGCAAACCTTTTTTTATTCTTCATTTATGTGTTCCTTCCCAGTTGTCCTCTTAACTTTTTTTAATTATCTTTTTCAACCAGGAGGTTCACAATTAAAAATACAGAGACTGCCACAGGTGTGCTGAAACACATGCAGGTGAAATGAACAATCCAAGGCCAGGCATTGGTTCTTTGGCTGTGGTGGGATTTGAACCTGTGATCTTCCATTTCCTAGTCCTGTGTCCAGATAAGCTTCATCCTGGATCTTTTACTGCATACTGTATTTTTTGTGATGGTTAACTGCATACCTAACACACCACTCCTACTCAAAACCCATAGGCATGATACTGCCAGAGCCTCATGTACAGGTGAGTTTCCAGGTCTGGAGCACTTGGAAGGAAAATTTACGTTACGGGATTAGCATTTGTTCAGACATTTATACTTGGTGAGTTAATTATTCCTGGAGGTTCCCTTTGTTTGAAACACTGACTACACTGGTACATCTTAAAGCAGTAGTGCATGTTAGCAATGAACATTTTTACCTACTTTAGTCAGTTACTTGAAAGTGGGTGACCAGGAAAGGCACACCGAGCCAAGGCTCATTTCCAGGAGTGACCCAGGAGGAAGGGATACAGAAGGTTCAACGAGCAATACACAGTGCATTTCCTGGCATAGAATAAAGTGCCGACACAGCACAATAAAAAATGCTACACAGGCACATATCTTGGTACTAATTAGAGTGGTTATAGGACATGAAGTCAAGCCTGTACAAGTGTAAAATGATGCCTCTCCTTGGGGAGTGGGGAGGAGACAATGTCTACTGCTGCTTGGTTGCCACCCAGTGGAGGGTAGGTGGCACAGCAGCAATCAGCAAAATCGAAAGTCTGAGGCAGGCATTGAAAACATGCACTTTCTTCATGGTCTACGTGCGTGCCACTACATGGGGAATGATGGATGGAAAAGAACCCCTTTCTGCAGGATGATGTTAAGACCCTGAAGGAACCGCGCCACCACCATCCAGGACATCCTCTTACACAACAAGGTAAGAAGTAGATGGGGTAAGTCCTGGAGGTGGGGGTGAAGTGGGCAAGGTGGGGTGAAGGGGCTGGGAGTTGACAGCAGAAGGGAGCCAATAGGGAGGGGCAGAAGAAAAAATTACTCACCTTAGTAATGTTGTTTCTTCTAATGGAGTCTTGCGGTATTCTGACTATTGCAGTGATATCCAACCTTTGAACTGTCCCGGAGAGGAAAGAGTTAACTTTCCATGCAAGGCATGGAACGCTGAGCTCGAGCTCGGTTGAGACTCTGTCTGTTGTTGTTTGAACCCAAACCGCCAGATCTTTACGAGCTAACTCACTGGGCGTCCTGTGTGGAAACTGTAAACTTACACTAGCCAACTGGCAACTAAATCTAATAAAAAGGCTTTTTTGGTTCCAAGGCAAAGACTCAAGACAGGAAACCCAAAAAACAAAACACAACACATCCCCAAAAATAAGAGGGTGAGAAAAGGGGGGCACCTCTATGGTGCCAACACTGTTCCTGCCCACCCACATCCCAAAACCCAGGTTCTAAGATGAGTAATTTTTTCTTCAAACAACATGAAGTCTTGCTGTATTCTGACTATTGCAGACTAACAAGCAGTACCTCCATGGAGGAGGAGGGACAGAACCTACTTCGGGAACAGGCTCTGAAGCACTGCTGTGCCAAACCGAGCATCACTCCTAGCCTGCATATCCAGAGAGTAATGCTTGGTGAAAGTACTGTATGTACTGTTTTCCAAGTGGCTGCTTGACAAATCTCTAAGATAGGAATATCCCTGGCAGCAGCCAGAGAAACAGCTGTACCTCTGGTAGAGTGAGCCCTCAGGCCTGAGGGTGGGATCCTACCTAATTTTTCATAGCAAAATCAATCAATCAATCAATCAATCAATCAAATCTTTATTTATTCAGGCGATCATCATTGAGCAAGGCTCATTTACAAGATGGACCTGATAAGGTCAAGGTTCGAGTTGGTGCACAGCAATTACATCACATACTTATGAGACAGTTATACATACAGAAACGATAAAATGTTATTTATAACACAATAATATACAGAGAATTCACATGTTAAAGCTTGGCAAGAGAAAGTTAAACTAACATCTACAATATGTACAATACATATATATCACAATGAGGGCCATGACAGTCACTCACATAATGAGTACAAGGATGGTGAAGGGAATATTGGGTGCCATATACTGACGGTGTATGGCTAGAAGGAATATGCCATATGTGATTGGAATAAGGTTTTGTGGGATGACTATTCTATCTCTAGCGGTAGCAACTGCATTTCTCTGTGAAGAAGGCTGTACAGTGCTGCTTGAAGGATGTAAATGGAATGATAATGGACAGTTTTAGGAATTTTTGTAGGGTGTTCCATGCTATGGCTAGAGAGTAGCTGATTGCTGCCCTCCCTATTTTGGTGTTGACTTTGGGCAATTTGAGCAGGATGATATTGTTGCTTCTTAGGGCATAGGAGCTGGGAGTGGTCAGGTTGAAGCAGTCCAGGATATAGCTTGGATACAATGTTGGATACAAAATTGTATATAAGAGATAATCCACCTGGCAATAGATCTCTTAGTGGCAGGTTTTCCCTTACCAACCTCACCATAAGTGAGGAACAGTTGGAGGGAGTCAAACCCGTGACCCTTGGTGCGCTCTATGTAGTAGCTAAGGGCCCTTTTCACATCCAGGCTGTGCAGCCTCCTCTCCCCAGAGAAGGAATGGTCAGTGAAGAAAACAGGAAGAGACATAGACTGGTTAAGGTGGAAATCTGAAACCACCTTAGGCAAAAACTTCCTATTAGTCCTGAGGACCACCTTATCTCTATGGAGAGAGATAAAATCAGGCTCCACTGACAGGGCCTGTAACTCACTTATACGTCTGGCAGAAGTAATGGCTACCAAGAACACAGTTTTCCAAGTCAAGTACTTAAGCTCTGCTGTGGACAAAGACTCAAAAGGGGGTTGCATAAGCTGAGCAATGCAAACATTAAGGTCCCAGGCAGGGGCAGAGTCCCTGAAGGGAGGATTGGTATGCAGCAATCCCTTGAAGAATTTACAGAATACAGGAGGAGCTGAAAGGGAAGAGGGCTTGCCTGCTGACAAGAAGGCAGAGACAGCTGCCAGATGCACTCTAAGTGTAGCTGGTCTGAATCCCAAGCTACTGAGATGAACCATATAGTCAAGGACTGTAGGCAACCCAGCAGACTCTGGACAAATATGCTTCCCAGAGCACCAAATAATAAACCTTTTCCATTTGGAGTTGTAAGTCTTTCTGGTGGAAGGCTTTCGAGAAGCCTTTAAAATATCCAGAACACCTTGAGAGAGATGCAAATCAGCAAACTCTAACTCTTCAAGAGCCAGGCCTCGAGATTGAGAGATTTGAGATTCGGATACCAAACCCTCCCCTGAGAACATGTTAACAGGTTGTAATTCCTGGGAAGAGACAGGGGAAGATGGACTGCTAAGGACAGCAAGAGGGGTACCAGGGCTGTCTGGCCCAGTCTGGAGCAATCAGAATCACTTTGCAGGGTTGAGACCTGATTTTGACTAGTACCTTGAACAGGAGAGGGAAGGAGGGGAAAGCATACAGGAACTTCCCTTCCCAATTGAGAACTAGGGCATCCAGGGGGACTGAGCCCAACACTGGGGGTCTGCAGCAAAAAAGAGGAAGTTGGTAACTGGGGCTGCAAAAAGATCCATCTGTGGGGTGCCCTATCTGGAGAAGATCACCTTCAAAAATCAGGGGATCTAGGGACCATTCGTGATGGCCCTGAGATATCCTGCTGAAAGCATCTGCCAGGACATTGTCCTTCCCTGGGAGTTGCACTGCTATAACATAGAATTTGACGGCAGATAAGGACCGCTTGGCCAACCCAGTCTGCCCATTTCCCTACCTACTGGATAAGCTGCAGATCCTAGTTAACCAGCAGCCTACTTCTTCCTACCCCCACCCCCAGAATTGCCTTATGACTATCCCATGCATGCTTGAATTCCACCACTGATTCTGACTCCACAACCTCCTCCGGAAGGCGTTCCATGCATCCACAACCCTCTCTGTGAAAAAATACTTCCTTAAATTACCTCTGAGCCGCCCCCCCCCCATCTTCAAATTGTGCCCTCTTGTTCTTGCACACCTCTTTTTTTGAAAGATGCTACCCTCTTGTACTTTGTTGATTTCCTTGAGGTACTTGATAGGGTATCAGAGAGGTATTCAGGGAATAGGCCAGAGATCACAACTTCAATGCCTCTGTGCACAAGGCCGTACACCGAGTGCCCCCTTGCTTGTTGATGTACCACATTGTGGTGGTATTGTCTGTCCTGATCTGAACTACTTTGTTCTGAACAGACTTGGAAAAAACTTGAAGTGCTAGAAACACTGCTCTGAGTTCTAAGAGATTGATGTGAAGCAGAGATTCTTGAGGTGACCACAACCCGTGGGTGGTCAGATCCTCCAAGTGGGCTCCGCAGCCCAAGAGGGAGGCATCTGTGGTAAGGATTAGAGAATGAGATTGAGTGGCAAAGGGAACTCCTTGTCTTAGGTTGTCCTGATCCTGCCACCACTGCAAAGCCTGGATCAGGGTTCGAGTCACTGGGATTAGCTTGGTCAGAGAATCCTTTCTCTGGGACCAGAAGGCTCTTAAGTGGAACTGAATGTCCCTCACCTGAAATCTTGCTCCTTGGACCACTGCTGTAGAGGCAGCCATGTGGCCCAGGAGCTGCAGAAAATGCCTTGCTGGTCGAGACACCTGGAGGGTGAATGAAGATGCCAGTGTAACAAGGGTCCTTGCCCTGTCCAGGGGAAGGAAGGCTCTTGTCCTTACTGTATCCAGCTCTGCCCCTATGAAGGTGAGGAGCTGAACTGACTTTAAAAGTTTCAGAAGGAATCCTAGAGAACTGAGCAGTTGCTGAGTTATCTGTAGGTGTAACTTGACTTGGTCTGGAGACTGACCCACTATGAGCCAGTCGTCAAGGTATGGAAAGATGGAGATCTTTTTTCTCCTTAGGAAAGCAACCACTACTGCCAGGCATTTTGTGAACACCCTTGGAGCTGATGTTAGGCCAAAGGGCATTGCTCTGAATTGATAGTGGCCTGAGGGCAACTCAAACCTGAGGTACTTTCTGTGGGAGCATCTGATGAGAATGTGGAAATAGGCACCCTTGAGGTCCAGGGAAACCAGCCAGTCCCCTGGCCTTAGAGAGGGTAGAATTATTCCCAGAGTCACCATTTTGAACTTTGGCTTTAAAAGGTGCTTGTTTAAATATCTGAGATCCAGGATGGGCTGCCATTCTCCTGTCTTTTTGGGAGTTAGGAAGTACCTGGAGTACAATCCTTTTCCCTTATGTAGGGATGGAACCCTTCCTATGGCTCTCAGAGCCAAGAGGGAAGAGACCTCTGCCTCTAGGGCAAGGGCCTCTGAAGGATTTTCAGGTGGAAAGGACCTGGTTCTCATCTTGGGAAATTGTTTGAAGCTGAGAACCAGTCCCTGGCTTACTACTTCCAGGACCCATTTGTCTGATGTTAAAGACATCCAGTCCTGGACAAAGTAAGCCAGCCTGCCCCCTACCGGTAGTGGAGAATCGGCCCGGACAAACCCGTCAGGGTGCCTGTTAGGCAGGGGCTTTAGGCTAAAGGGTGGTAGCAGGCCTGCTTGTACCCTGTCTGCCTCTCCCTCTGAAGAACCCCCTCTGGGCAAAGACAGAAGAAGAGGCCTGGGCTTGGTAGAAAGGCCTATGAAAGCTGCCCCTGCCCCTGGAATGCTGCCTCTGGGGAGTGGCTTGCCTTTCCTTGGCCTGAGCACTCCTACAGGTGGTCCTGTATTCATTCATTTTCTTCATGTAGTTCTCTGTCTGCTCCCCAAACAGAGAATTACCAACAACAGGAAAATCCATGGCTTTAGTCTGGGTATCCTGTGACAGGCTAGTACATCTGAGCCAAGCCATCCTACGAAGGGCCACAGATGTAGCCATAACTCTAGATGAAACATCATTGGAGTCAACTGCAGCATGAAACTGCACCTTGGATGCCTCAATACCATCTGCAGCCACCCGCTCCAGCTCCTTGGCAAGCTGGCCAGGGACCTGTTTAACTAGAGCCATCACAGTGTCCCATCTAGACTTCTGGTATCTAGCTGTATAGGCCATATAATTAGCCTGCCTGAGTCCCAAAGATGCTGCCATGTACTGTTTCTTTGCCATGGCATCAATCCTCCTGGAGTCCTTATCTGGGGTGTGTGAAGCCAACGGTATATTTGCCTTATCACAGGCAGCAGCCTGCGCTACCCCAACACGGCTGCATTGCTGGGAAAGGAACTCCGTATTTGAGCCTGAAAGAGTATACCTCTTGTCCATTCTCTTGTCCACAGGAGGTATAGAATTAGGAGTCTTTAAAATTTTAAATGTCTGTTTCCCAAAAGATTTATGGAGGGGAATAGACAGCCTCCTGGACTCTGGGATGTCCATCATCTCAACATAATCAGGCTCCTCCTGATCCTCTACTGCTTCCTCCATAGGAAGCTGAAGAGTTTCAGCCACTTTTTTGTAAAACATAAAGTGGGAAGGGGACTCAGAAAGCCTAGGAGGAGAAACCCCTGAAGGTCTGTCTGGGGAGATGTCCGGGTCAATGGGCACATCCAGACTTTCATAATCACCATCACTATCCTCATACTCTTCTTCCTCCTCCTCCTCCGGTTCATAAAAATCCTCTAAGTTATAATCCGAAACTGGGGGAACCGACCAAACCGAGCCCCTAACCGATGGTGCCGGTTCGGTTGGAACCGGAGTTAGCGATTGAACAATCCTTATCGCTTTGGCTATTTCATCAGCGGTCGGAGAAAGAACTTGTGGATCTGAACCGGGCTGACTTATCCCTTCTTTTTCTTTTAACCGGAACCGACTTCTCCGAGTCGGTTCTCCTTTTGCCCGAAGAAGTTTCGCCCTGGTCAGAGGGCACTCCTTTTGGTTCGGTTGGAACCGAACTGGGCTGGCCATCCGGGTCAGCGGACTTTTTGGCTTCCCTTTCCCCTTAGCCTACCTACTCTCTTTTCCAGGGTAGTTGTGGGAAAACCTTTGCAAATCTGGCAGTCTGAATCGAGGTGGTCAAACCCCAGACAATAAACACAGGTGGTGTGGGGGTCAGCCTTAGCAAAGGCTTCCCCATACACATTACAGTGTTGAAACCCAGTGGGCCCGGTTTTTCTCTTGGGTTTCTCAGACATGGCCAGTCCTAACCAAACTTACCCTTTTTTGGCAATCTGCCAGGCAAGACACCCTTATCGGTTCCTGACCGTGTTATGGGTCATGGAAAAAAACGTAATGAAATCCGTTTTTTTTTTTTAGAACCGATAAGGACCGGTTACCACACTCTAAAAAGTAGAACAAACTTTTTTTTTTTTAAACAAACTTCATTGGTTTAAACCGAACCGATCCGACGTTTACAAGTTCCACACAGAAGCAAACAATAATAAACCTATCTAGTACTCACGGTACCACAGACAGAGGCTGAACCGACAGGTTAGATGGAATAAATTCGGTTGAAACAGAGGGAAAAAACGACACTTTAACCGACTAAATTGAACCGAGCAAAGGAGAACTTTCCGGAGCGACTGTTTAGTGAGGCGGAGTAAAGAATCTGGCGGTTTGGGTTCAAACAACAACAGACAGAGTGTCAACCGAGCTCAAGCTCAGCGTTCCATGCCTTGCATGGAAAGTTAACTCTTTCTTCTCCGGGGCAGTTCAAAGGTTGGATATCACTGCAATAGTCAGAATACAGCAAGACTTCATGTTGTTTGAAAAATAAAGTCCATATGACAAAATAAATAAAAGGCTTGCAAAAATACCTGAACGATAAACTAAACTGTTTGTTTTATTTGTTTATACTGATAAAACCATGGGCCAAATGACCAGTCTTCATGGGCGATCCGTGTATAAATAACAATAAAATACGTAATATAGACAATATACAGTAAAAAAGGAAATGCAGAAAATATAAAACCACATTCAAGACATCATGACAGGGTTATGCAAAACAGTTACATTTACATTTAGCAAAAAGATACTCTCTCAGCTTATGTCTAAAGGAGAAAAAGGAGATGTTAATGCATTCAAAGGCAGATTGCAATGCATTAAAAAATGATGGAAGTGTGTAAAGTATTGTCTTCTGTCCCACTGAAGTACACATTCTTGGAATGCAAAAAGAATAAGTGTCTGATGACAGAGTCATAACAGATGTATTCTATTTCTTGAATATTGATAATAACCAATCAGGTACTCTATTAAGTATCACCTTTTTCGCTAGTAAGCCTAACTGGAATTTATATCTTCCTTCAAGAGGAAGCCAACCTATAGTACATGTTCTAGTAGGTTACAATGATGTACCTCACGTGGTGATTGAATAACAAACCTAGCAATTGAATTAAGGAGTACTTTGACCTTAGACAGCATCCCCTCCCCTGCAGAAGAATAGAACAGTAACCCGTAATCAATTAATGGCAATAAAAAACTTTGCACTAACAAACGTCAAGTGGAAGTGGTCAATAGCGGTGACAATCTATACAATGCCCCAAGTCTCATAACCTTCGTCATATTAAGAATCTGTCGCTCACGAGTTAGGCCCTCATCAATTAAGAAACCTAAATATTTGAACTGTTTAACTAGTTCAATTTTTGTTCCAATAACAGTACGAATTGATAATATATGTTCCAAGTTCAATCTTTTTCTTGGGTTTGCAAACACCATTGATTTAGTTTTCTTTTCGTTAAGAACCAATCTGTGACACCTAAACCAATTCTGAACCTCTAGAAAGTCATCGGCCAGGTCATTCCGAAACTCTTCAAAAAGGGGACCACTTGTGAGGACCACTGCATCAACAACATATAAGAAAATTTGTGATTTTGTGCATACAGAAGGAAGAGTGTTAAGAAAAAGGCTAAACAAAAAAGGACCCAAAATAGAACCTAGGGGAACACCCAGTGCAACAGCAGTAGGAGAAGAGAATTGTCCCTTGACCCTTGTTACCCAAGTACGGTTAGTTAAATAATTCCTGAACCAATCCCTAACCTCCATTGGTATTCCCAAGTCTGTTAATATAGACAGTAAAAGACCATGATCGACCAGATCAAAAGCCTTGGTGAGGTCCATGAACACAGCCCCTGAGCAAAACCCTTTATCAAGTGCTGCATGAACAGTGCTCATGAACTCCACACCAAGGCAGTTGTAGTACTATATCCTGGCCAAAAGCCATGCTGTGCTGATGTAAGTATGTTATTTTTGGACATGTACTCCATGATCTGGTCGAAAATGGCTCTCTCCAAAACCTTTGAAAGTGGAGTCAACAAGGAAATAGGGCGATAATTAGATCAATCCCTAATGTCTCCAGCTTTTGGAATAGGGACAACAGTAGAATTTTTCCAAACCTTAGAGAAACAAAAAATAGCAGAGAGAGAGAAAAAACAAAGAAGCTCAGCAGTGGTCCTCACGAGTCGATAGTCTATACCGTCCTTACCTACAGATGGATGAGAGTCCATAGGAGATATTTCAATACATCATCTGGGGTTAGAATTTGGAAATAAAAATACAGGTTACTCACCTGTAACAGGAGTTCTAGGAATGGTATATGTTGTTCATCCACACTTACTGGCAGGTTCCTTGCCACTTTAAATCTTGCCGGAAGGTCTTCAAGCTGGCTCCTCCCACCCACTCAGGTGATAAAACTCAGCTGCACCCCATGACGCCAGATCTAGCCCGCTGAAGCCAAGCTATGCATCAAAGCCAGGGAGGTTGGGTGGGTTGTGTGAATGAACAACATACACCATTCCTAGAACTCCTGTTACAGGTGAGTATCCTGCATTTCTAGGGACATGGATATGTTGTTCTATCCACACTTACTGGCAGATTCCTAGCAGTTCTCTGGGAGAAGGGAGGCAAGGCGTACACCCCCTACTTGGGAAATAAGGGCTGGAGAACAGAGGTCCCAAAACCAGCATCCCGGCGTGACTCAAGGTCGATGTGGTAGTGGGTAATGAAGGTGTGTGCTGACTTCCAGGTAGCAGCCCTGCAGATTTCCTGGATAGGGACGTCCCTGGAAGCAGCCACTGAAGCAGTGGTATGGCGGGTAGAATGAGCTCTTATCCCTTTGGGAGGCTCCATGCCCACCAACCTATAGCTGAGATCTACGCAGGAGGTGACCCACCTGCCTATCGTCCGCTTGGCTGCAGGTCTGCCAGGTGCGGCTTCAGCGTAGGTGACAAACAGCTGGCGAACCTCTCCCCGAACTTCAGCCGTCTGCCCCTTATAGTAAGAGAGCGCTCTTCTAGGGTCCAAAGTATGGAGCCTATATTTGGCCTCTGAGGTGTGATTGGGGTAAAACACCGGCAGAGTCAACACCTGGTTAAGGTGAAACTCAGACACCACCTTCGGAAGGAATTTCGGGTAGGGGCGCAGGACAACCTTGTCCCTGTGGAAGACCAGATAGGGAGACTCGATGGAAAGCGCCTGGAGCTCTCCCATCCTTCTGGCTGACGTGATAGCCCCAAGAAGGCGGTCTTCCACGACAGGTGAGAGATGTCACACCTATGCATTGGTTCGAATGGCTTGCCCATGAGCTTAGCCAATACCAGCAGTAGATCCCACGGAGGTGGAGGTTCTCGCACCGAAGGGGATATGTGATCAAGGCCTTTAAAAAAGTGCCTGACCAGCTTCTCCTGCACCACCAACTGCTTCCCATCCTGTGCCCGGTAAGCAGAGATGGCTGCCAGGTGCACCTTAAGAGTCATCGACCAAAGCCCTAGTTGAGAAAGGGACCACAGGTAGTCCAGAATGCTGGCCAAGGAACAGGAGGAAGGGTCCAACCCCTTACCCTGACACCAAATGGAGAATCTCTTCCATTTGAAGGCGTAGCATTTCCTGGTCGACTCCTTACGGGATGCCTCAACAATGTTGAGGACCTTGTCGGAAAGACCCAAGGCCTGGAACTCTAGCCGCTCAGGAACCAGGCCGTCAGGTGCAGGGACTGAACGTCCGGGTGGAGAACCTTCCCCTAGTTGACCGAGATCAGGTCCGGGCGGGCTGGGAGCCGCCTCGGGAGCCTGGAGCTGAGGCTGAGGAGATTTGGATACCAGAACCGGCAGGGCTGGTCTGGAGCTACCAGAATCACCTGCGCCTTGTCCCTCCTCGCCTTGAGAAGCACCTTGTGGAACAAGGGAAATGGGGGAAAGGCGTAGAAGAGGCTCGGGGTCCACGGCCTCGAGAAGGCATCCCCCTGCAGCGAGCCCTGCTGAGGGGGGTGGGCAGGAAACAGCCTCAGATTCGCATTCTCCCTGGAGGAAAAAAGGTCCACCTGAGGTGTGCCCCAGTGGGAGAACAGATCGTGTACTACCTCCGGCAGGAGAGACCACTCGTGAGATGCAGCACCTATCCGGCTTAGGGCATCAGCCAGAGTGTTGGAGGCTCCTGCCACATGGATGACTAGGAGATCCACCTCCTATCTGCTCACGAGAGACCAAGTGCGGAGAGCTTCCTTGCACAGGGGCAAGGAGCGCGTCCCGCCCTGGCGGCTTAGGTAGTACATGGTCGTGGTATTGTCCGTCTGGACCTGGACCACTTGACCCCGTACAAATGGAGCGAAGGCTAGTCGGACCGCTCGACGCTCCAGCAGGTTGATGTGGCATCGAGACTCCTGAGGGGACCAGAGGCCATGCGCTCTGAGCTCCCCCAGATGGGCACCCCAACCCATCAGAGAGGCGTCGGTCATTAGAGTGCTCGTCGGCTCGGGGTGGACAAGCGGGATACCCTCCTGCAGATGAGCTGGAATGATCCACCACTGCAGAGCGTTCCACATCTCCTGGGTCACTGTCACTGGCTGGTCCAGAGGGCCGGAGCACTGTGACCATTGGCGGGCCAGTCCCCACTGTAGGGGATGCAAGTGCCAACGGGCCCAATGGACCATGCTGGTGCAGACTGCCATGAGGCACAGGAAGTCCCGGGCAGGCTGTAATTGCCCAACAAGAAATGATTGGGCAAAGGAGGAAAGAACCTTGGCCCTGTCCACCGGGAGCCGTGCTCTGGTTAGAAGAGAGTTGAGCTCTGCTCCAATGAATTGAATCACCTGGATTGGCACGAGTTCCGATTTGGTCTCGTTGATGAGGAGGCCAATCTGAGAGCAGACCTGGAGGGCCACATCCCTGGACTGCTCCTCCTCCTCCGGTCTGGAGGGGGCTGCAATCAGCCAGTCGTCCAGTAAGGGTACACCCGGACCCTTTGGCACCGCAGGAATGCTGTCACCACTGACATGCATGTGGTGAAGACCCTGGGAGCTGGAGAGAGGCTGAAGGGCATGGCCCGGAACTCGTAAAGGGACACCTCCGCCCTGAAGCAGAGGAATCGCTGGTGGGATGGACGGATTGGGATGTGAAAGAACGCGTCCTGGAGGTCCAGAGAACAGAACCACACGCCTCATTCCAAGGATGGAATGATCTGTGCCAGAGTGACCATCCTGAAGGTTCGAGACCTTAGGAACTTGTTCAGGTCTTGTAGGTCTAGAATGGGGCGCCAATACCTGGGCACAAACCTCGGGTCTGGTGGAGGATCCCCCACCTCCCTGATCACCTCCTTCTGGAGGAGCAGGGCAATGTCGGCTCAACGAGTCGACAGAGGCCGCGGACCCCGTGGCCCCCCATGGGGCGACGGCTCAATAGGGTGGGGCCTGCTCGAATTCCAGAGGTAGACCCTTTCCTACCACTTCCAGCACCCAGCGGTCCATGGTGATAGTGGACCAGGTGGAAAGGAAGTGGCAGAGCAGTCCCCCCACAGGGGGATCCCAGGGAGGAGTGACGAGGTTGGGGGAGACACCCCTCAACCAGTCACTGGGCAGGCTTGGAGGAAGGACCGGCCGAGGAGCCTCCTGGGCCTTTCCCTCCCGGCTTCCTGCTGGAGGAAGCTGCAGGCTGGGCTTTGGCGTGCCAATTGCGAGCCTGCTGGCCCCGATGCTGGTGTTGCTGGGTCGGACGTGCTGCAGGGGCAGAAGTCCGAAAGGGCTTACGCTGCTGCTGGTGGCCTTTGTCCTTCTGGGCAGACGTGACAGAGTCCAAGGTGGCACTGGACTTCTCGATCCTCTGCAGATGACCCTCCACCCCGGGACCGAACAAGTTGGTACCCAGGAAGGGAACGTCTGCCAGCTTGTGCTAGGTGTCCGCCGTGAAGGTGGAGATCCGCAGCCAAGCTCATCGGCGCATGACCACTGTGGCTGCTACTGACCGGGCACAAGAGTCTCCAATGTGTAAAGCAGTTTGGAGCTGTTGCTTAGCCACCGCCCTTCCCGAAACCCGCACCTGCTTGACCGTAGTCTGGTGGTCAGCCGGGAGATTAGGAATCACTGCATCCAGGGAGCCCAAAAGGGCGTGGGAAAAGTGTGCCATCAGAACAGCCAAACTGGCCTGACGAAGGCCTAAGGAGGATGCAGCATAGACTTTACGCCCGGAGTAGTCCAGTTTCTTGGACTCTATCGGGTGGCTTGTCCACGTCCCGAGCGTTTCCGGAGCTCCGGAAAACACTGTCTGTCACCAACCCCTCCGCAGAGGGGTGCTCCGAGAATCCGAAGAGTGAACCGGTGGGAACAGCATACTTTCTGACCATCCTGGCCGAAGGTGCTGAACAAGAAGCCGGCTGCTGCCATAGCTCCAGAGCCAGGACAACAATGGCTTAGGCCACCGGAAAGGCCTCCGTAGGGAAATCCCCTCGGTTCAGTATCTCCGTGAGGGGATACTTGGCCCGCTTTGAAATGGGTTCGAGCTTCATCCCAGTAGATTCTGAGATGAACCGAAGCACTCCCAGGAACGAGGATGGGCTCTCGTCCACCGATTGACCCCCAGTGGACTCCAGGTCGAGGGGCCTGGAGAACAGCAAGGAATCATCATCAGACTCCAAGGAGTCTTCAAACAGCTGCCGAGGGCCTGAGCCACCCACCACTTGCAGAGGCCGATCGGGAGTGAGGGTGACTGACAACCAATGGGGCATCCCCTGACCCGACCGAGAATCCTTGGTCGGTGCCCCAAATTTTAGGTTGTGGAGGCGGGGGTTCCAACACAATGGGTGGAGCAGCTGGTTTCGGCCGAACAACCAGTTCCGGCTTCGGCTCCTCGATGACGAGGGGTTGTTTCGGCCACTCTGGTGACAGCCACTTAATGGCCGGGGAAGGCAACTGAGTCGGCTTGTTCCCGGTCAAAAGGAGCTACTGCCACATCAGATCCTCGTAGTGCCAACGCAATCTGCACCGAAGCCTATCCTCTGAAGAGGACGATGATGAGGATGAGCGGCATCGCCGCTTTCCTTGGTGCACAGACTGAGACCGCCGATGTTGGCGGGATCGGCTGGACCGAGAAGAGGTCAGAGACCAAGACCTTTGGTGTTTCCGAGGGTGGGTCTGGGAAGGAGCGGGGGAAACCCGCTCCTCCATCGGTTCAGGGACCTTAACCGGGGACTCCGGCATAGTAGAAACAGGCAAGTCCTCAGTTTCCACCAGGGGAACCGGTGAAGAAGGGTTGTCGGCTTCTCCAGTCGACAGCCCGTCTGACGGGATGAGAAAAATCTCGACTGCATCGACGGGTGTCTCGGCCGGCTGACCTGATGGGGACACCGTGAAGCCAGCGGCCTTAGCCGCAACCTTGACCAAAGTAGCATGTCAACTATCCGGGGAAGGGGACCTCTCCCACTCCCATGAACGTTGACGGTGGGACTTACCCTTAGAGTCCTTCTTCTTGGACCGAGAGGAATGTCCCGAAGGCCCCTCTCCCTTAGTGGAGAGGGACTGACAAAGCTGCTTGAATGAAGCTGTGTAGGAGGAGCCCAAAGAGAGCGGGATAAATGCTGCGACTGAGGAAGAAGTTCATGTGGCCTGGGCCACCTCCTCCTCGAGGGTGATCATTTGTTCGAGCTGTTCAGCCGAGCCTGCAGCCGCGGACACCGGCCAACGGGCCTCCTTCGACTTTACCGGAGGATATAGTTTCTCAGGGCACCCAAGTTGTAGTCTGGCAGCCCGATTCTCAAGAACCGTGGCCGAGAAGGACTTGCACAATTCGCAGGCCTGTGAATCGTGATCGAGCCCAAGGCATTAAATGCACATGGAGTGCGGATCGGTCCAGGACATCTTCTGCCCACTAGGACACCGCCGAAAACCGGGAGTCTACTTGTCCATCGCAGCAGCAAAGAAAGAAAAAGACCGAACTCCAGTAAATTTTAATATAAGTTTCGGTTTAACAGACAAGTTAGCATCCAGGCCTAAAACGCAGAGCGCAAAGGTGGGAACCTGAGCTCCCAAATGGTAAGGAAGATCTGGCATCATGGGGCGGAGCCGAGAATTTTATCACCCGGGTGGGTGGGAGGAGCCAGCTTGAAGACCTTCTGTCAAGGTTTAAAGCAGCAAGGAAACCTTGTGGATAGAACAACATATCCATGTCCCTAGAACTTTGGTATACTCGAATCCAATTCTTGTTGAGGCATGCTGGATTGCACCAGAAAACGGTGTCTGACTCTCACATTTTTCAACATTATTCCAACCAGAATCAGGGGTTCTTTTAAAGAATACCAGTGTTTTCTATTCAATATGGACAAGCTATTACATATCTGAGGCAATTATATTTGCATTCTGCATGCGGTTCTCCCCCCCCCCCAACTTTGTTTAGTGCTTTGAAATAGGCATATCTTGTCTATAACTAGAGGGAACATACAAACACACACAGAAAAATCAGTGTGATTGGTGGGACTTTATCCTTTGAACTACGAGAAGTTTACGCCCATTAGCCAGCTGAACACCCTCACTGTCAGCCTTCTTTTGAGAGGCAAGCCTCCTGCATTTCTACATCCACTAGCTTATACAGTACACATACACAGCCCACTACAGTAACAATATGTTTGCTTTGCACAAACACGCAAGCAAACATAAAACATAAAACATAAAAAGAACAGGAACAATACGCAGTATTCAAACAATGCAACATTATCACGGGGAGGAGGACCTTTACCAGTGACAGAGCAAGGTGGAGGACAGCAGACAAGACCAGTACCCAGTATCTGAAGCAACTGCAGGAGAGAGTAGTGAAATCACAGGAGGAGAGATTTCAGAGCATAAAGGGAAGGAGCAGAGAACATAGAAAGGAGAGAGAGAGAGCGAGAGCGCACCCCAGGGATGTGGAAAGAGAGAGCAGATTAACCAGCAGAAGATTTCATTGGGGAAAACAAGAGAATGAGAGCCAAAGCTGCAAAGGGATTACATAGTGGTAGGGGAGGATAAGAGGAGAAAATTAAGGTAAGAGGGGAGGCAGCCAAACCAAAATTTGGAGCTACAGAAGGCACAGCGGGCAAGGCATGTGGCATCAAAGGAAGGGAGGGAGAAAGGTGCACAAAAGAACAGTGGTGAGTTTGAGGGTATCTCGAGGGCAAATCGACAGAAAGGGTGATGGGGGGTGAAGTCCAACTAAGGTGGCTTGGAAGCAGCACTGTAAACAACGTCACAATAATCAAACATGGGGAGTAACAACAAAGTGGTTGCTTGCACCCCATGTTGTGCTTCCATGCTCTGCAACTTGTAAAATGTGTCTACAGTCTCGTATATATTTGAGACAACTGAACTGCAGTAAAACTGCAGTTAAGTTTTGATTAAAAATAAAGTCAAATGTGGTAGATAACTTTTTATTCAACAAGAACCAAATTAGATATTAAAAAAAGACATTTGGCAATAAGTGAAGAAGTGCACAAAACAATTTTATAGTCCAGCTTTGCAATAAAATATATGCAACTCTGAGGTTGTACATTATAGCATGTTCTCACTGTTGGTGTTCACACTGTGCATTAATCTTTAAAACTGGGGTGAAATTCAGATGAAAACTGGGCTGTGTAACACTGAAAAGCTTACTGCTTGTCTGTGCAGACAATACCACTAGCAAATGCTGATTACCATCCAAAGGTGAGAATTACCTGCCTGACTGTAGGACACTCATCTCTTTGGGTTGACAGTGGGAATAGACTACCAACAGCAGCCAGACAATGACTGAGTAAAGAACTCTGCAAACTACAGCTGTTGAAGCTTATGATACAGTCCGTGTCAGATCAGGAATAGCGATCATTATCATCCCACATACTATTATTGATTATCCACAAGTACATATTAGTTCAACACCCCAGCGGTTTTCAAGTCATTTCCTTACGCTGGTATAAATACAATAGCACAGTTCAGAAAGGTGCATAGGGATATTACTGTAGTAGTTAAAGCAGTGGCTCAACAAGCTGAAGAGACTCCCAGAGTCATGGGTCAGCAACAGTAGTAACTACTGATCATAACTTCTGTTGTCAATTTGGGGGGCAGGACTCTGTTATTCCTGATCTACAGAGCACTACCCACCACCCCACCCCTACTGACAACAGATCTAAGTTATGATCAGTAGTTGAGGTTTAACAAAACAACGTTATCCATCTGGTACAAGGTACTGTACCTCAATTATGGAATAGCTTCCCACTGCCTCTGCATTCAATCTACCAAGCAAAGGCTTAAGCAACATTTTGCCTTAGTTTTTATCCTAGTTGACCCAGATTCGCCTCACAGTGTCATGCTCAACTCTTCTGGCAGTTCCCCAGGTTATATTGTTCAAGTCTGTACAAATCTGTATTTATTTCGGATTGGTGATCATAAGGGTTGTATCATCTTATCTTATTAATTTAGGTGTTTTTGTTTTGGAACGTATGGTTTATGCCACCCGTTATTACTCAGCATGATCCTTCCTCAGGAGCTTGCAAGGCACTAGTTCAAGCCCCCACACACATAGTGAGCTAGTGCCTGTGCCTTCCCCCGAGCCTCGGCTTCCCCCTAGCCACAGACAGGAGTTGAAGAGTACGTACCCAGAGTCTCAATGTGCCATCAGGAGACACTACTGGTTGGGTGGAAGACCTGGGTGCACAGGGGGTCTATCGTCTGCCATGCTGAGGCCCATTTTCTCAGCTTGTCCTCCCTGCCCTCTGGACACTGGCAAGCAAGCGAGCAAGGGGTTCAAGTAGCGGCATGCACAATTGCACACCAACCGCACCCCTGTCCTGCTTTTATCCACTTGGCCTGCCATTGTGTTACCACATGTGGTCACCCAGATGGCAGCACTACAGCAGAGGCACTGACCTCCATCTCAGGAGGACAGATGACAGCATACCTGGGATACTTAATCCTCCTCCCTCGCCATTCCTCCAACATTCTGGGGTCTTTCCAGAACCCAGGTAGCTGGCATTGTGAGCCTAAGTCTTACTGCTGCATCAACAGGTCGGCTTTACCTCATCTTCTGAACTGACTCCTTATTTTGGCCTCACCTTGACCCAAATCATTAACATCAAGAGACTGGATTCCCCACTTTCTGGGCTGAGGCTACAGCCATAACACACTACTGAGTCCTAAACAAGGACAAAGCAGTAGTCTGCCAATTTCTGCCTTTGTAGATTTGATGCCTTGTGGTCCTTTACAATCCTGCTTAAACTTAGCTGAAATAGTCAGAATTTCTTCAAGGCGATTTCCATATAGTGCCCAGGATGGTTTGCATTAGGATGTATATGTAATGTTGCATGTTATTGTTTCAAGCTGTTGATTATCAATTCACCAGTGTAAAGCTGAGGTTAGTATACTCAGTGTTCCCCATACTGCAGTGGGCCACCACCCTTTATTTTTTTTGACCACCACACTATAATTTCATGAAACATTTTAATAAACAAATTTCTGGCCATCACCCAGGGCTCTTGGGAGTACAGATACCCAAGTCCTTTACACTCATTGGGCAGTTTAGGATGCATGTTTGTACCTGATGGGTGTCCCCAAAATGCAGGCTTTTATTGGCTAGGAATCCCTCCTTTAGATACATATATCCTAATGTCCCCCACCCTCAGTTTTCTTTTCTCACCGCCAGGTCCAAATGCCGGTAATCTTGCCCATTATGCTTTGTGTGATGGTGCAAGATTACTGGCAAATCGGACCCGGAGGCGAAAACAGCAGGACACATGTAGGATATGGGTTGGGGGTCGAGAGTCGCAACTCAGATGGGTGGGTTCTTCCTAAAGGATAGGGTGGGGATGGTGGGCCTCAGTTGGTGGGGTATTTGAGGAGGGGTGCTATGAGATGGGTTTGAGGGATGATTACTAAAGGACTGGGTGGGAAGTGTGTTAACTGATAAAAAAAAGGGTACTTTCATCAAACTGGCACTTGTGAACTAAGCAAGAAATTGTTTGCATTTTGCATGCGATTTCTTGCTTACTTTACAGCACTTTGTATCATCTGACAAATGAGAGAGGGGGTAACAATGATACCATGCTTCTTTGGGACCCCTCACAAAAATTCTGAGGGGGGGGTCAAACTTTTCCTGAGGACCCCAGTTTTTTCCCCCAAAAGTCCCGGACCCCCAAATTAAAAATCCTGAGAGCCCTGACTACCCTAATTGTTTTTTTATAAAATCCTACAAAATTTTCTTTTACCACCATCCTTTCTTGCACTACTGTTTTAATACCAGTGACTCTATACCATAGACACTTATGCATACATACAGTGCATACAGGAGCTCCAAGGAATAATGCACCATTGGCCCCAATTACCACAGCCACCGCTCTGTACTTCCAGGCAGTGAGGAACCCTGAGTACCAGTTACTCTGTACATATTTATTTATTGATTGAACAAATCTGAATTAAAATCCTTTGAGTCATGGACTCTATTCCAAAGGCTCCTCATCTGACAAGTACAGTTTACAATAAACAGAACATCACATATTAACAGGGGAATATAATAACAAAGCTTCATACAGTAATGCAGGTACATGAGTAGGTATAACATTGAATATCTTCATATGACAGAGATATGACAGAGTAACTTCATATGGATATGGGGTACATAAGTGGGCACTGCTTTGGGTGGGAAGACAACTGCACTAAATAGTGACTAGGGACAGTCCTGGGGGGGTAGGGAGCAGGGGAAGAGTGGGGATTTTCAGGGGTGAGGAAATATAGAGCAGCTGGGCTGATAAAGACACTCTTCATGGTGGATTAGCTGTCCAAGGGACATTGTCAGGGGGCTGTGGGCGGCTGAAGAGTCGAACCGGGGGGGGCCACAGGTCTATCAGCAGTTGCAGCAGTGTGAGGCAAAGAGGTGGTTTCTAAGTGCAACTTTGAAAGGGCCTATTCTAGGGAGGCTGGTAATAGTAGCGGAGAGGGAGCTGTATCATAGAGGGGCCTTATGTGGGAAGGACCATTCTGCAAGCAAGGTCTTGACTCTGGGTACTGTGAGGGTGGGTTTGCAAGTACTGCAGGTCGATACTACGGGGGAGGAGATCACTCCTGGAGGTTGAGAGTCCCAGGAGTATCTTCTTTGCCAACAGACAGGATTGGTAAAAGAGCCTCTCTTCAAAATTGAGAATGTTGGCGAGCGAGTAGAAAGAGCAAGTGTGGGTGTGCCTGTCAGCACCTGACAGGAGCCTGCAGGCCTTATTAACGGACAGTTGTATTTCATTGTGGACAGTTTTGTCAGCAGCAGCATAGATAGGGAGGCCATAGTATACCAGGGATAGGACTGATGAGGTGAGACTGCCGTACAAAGCGCCTCAGGGGCAAGCAGTCCCTGTGGCGGTAGAGGAGACCGATCCGCATGTTTATGGTCGACAAGAGGGCTGCAATATGGTGGTGGAAGGTGAGGGCAGGGTCAAAGGTGATGCCCACGTATTTGTACTTAGTCACCTGTTAAAGGGGGACTTGGGTGCTGGGGAGGATCTGGAGGGGGGTGTTTCTGGTTTTATTCCAATGGTGGGCAAAGAGCATAGCTTTAGTATTTTTTTTAGGTTGATGACCAACCTGTGGTCAATGAACCACTGTTCGGCCTTGGTGAAGGAGTGCTGCAGGGTGTTCTGTAAGGTGGTGAGATGGGGGTGCGAGACGAGGAGGACAGCATCGTCCGCATAGAGAATTATTTGTTTCGGAGCAGAGAGTGGGGAGCATGCTTAGGTAGAGGCTGAAGATGAGTGGGCCTAATATGGAGCCTTGGCTTATCTTCAAAGACTGGGATTAGGTATCTTCCTTATATCTTCACTGTTTGCCAGCAAACACACCGAGCTATTCCACTAGCTCTTTGAAGAGGGACAGAGGTAAGTGCAATAAGGCAAAGCATGTTTTCATGCAGAGAGTGGTAAACTTATAGAAACATAGAAGTTGACGGCAGATAAGGACTGCAAGGCCCATCCAGTCTGCCCATTTCTTTTTCTACCTTATAAATGTGCCATCGGCCTTTGCTCTGTCAGTGGCCTATCTATTCATAGTCATTTGTATTGCACCCTTATGCCTATCCCATGCCTGTCTGAAGCCCTGCACTGTATTCATAGACACCACTTCTTGTGGTAAGCCATTCCATGCATCCACTACCCTTTCTGTGAAAAAGAATTTCCTCACATTCCCCCTTAATCTGCCCCCCTCTAATGTCATGCTGTGTCCTCTTGTCCTGCTATTTTTCTTATATTTAAACATGTTAGACTCTTTCACCTTGTTAATGCCCTTAAGGTGTTTGAATGCCTCGATCATATCACCTCTCTCCTCCTTTGCTCAAGGGTATACATATTGAGCTCTGTTAATCTGTCCTCATATGTCTTCTGATGCAGTCCCTGCACCATTTTGGTTGCCCTTCTCTGGACTGCCTCAATTTGGTTAATATCCTTGTGAAGGTGTGGCCTCAGTACTGCACACAGTCCTCCAGATGAGAACTAACCAGTGTCTTGTAAAGAGGGATTATTACCTCCCTCTTACGACTTGTGATACCCTCTACTAATACACCCTAACACCCCCTCAGCCTTACCTACTGCTTTAGAGGTCTGCTTGATGATTTCAGGTCATCAGTGATGATGATGCCCAAGTCTCTTTCTTCCTTTGTGACTGCTAGCAACTCGCCTCCCAGCCTATAGGTGGCTTCAGGGTTTCTCTTCCTATGTGCATGATTTTGCATTTTGCATTAAATCCAGTTGCCACTCTTCTGACCATTTTGCTAGTTTATCCAGATCTCTTCTCATTCTCCCACCCCATCTGGATCATCTACTCTATTGCAGATCTTGGTGTCATCTGCAAACAGACAAGCCTTACCCTCTAGTCCATCTGCAAGGTCACTAATGAAGATGTTGAAGAGGACTGGCCCCAAGATTGATCCCTGAGGTACCCCACTTGTGACTTGCATCTCTTCTGACTGTATACCATTTACCACCACTCTCTGTTTTCTGCCCATCAACCAGTTTGCCACCCAGTTGACCATCTTCTGACCCACCCCGAGCCTACCCAGCTTATTTATCAATCTTCTATGTGGAACAGTGTCAAAAGCTTTGCTGAAGTCAAGGTAGGCGACATCAACTGCTCCCCCTTGGTCCACCACTCTGGTTACCCAATCAAAGAAATCTATGAGATTAGTTTGACAGGACCTTCCTTTTGTAAACCCATGCTGTCTTGGATCTTGTGCCCCTATGGATTCCAGGTGTTGCACTATCCTTTCCTTAATCTTGCCCACTACTGAGGTAAGACTGACTGGTCTGTAGTTCCCCGCCTCCTCCCTGCTACCACTCTTGTGGAGCGGGATCACATGAGCCCTTCTCCAGTCTTCTGGGACCTCTCCTGTGCTCAGAGACTCACTAAACAGTTCTGCTAATGGCTCTGCTAGTTCCACCTTTAGCTCCTTAAGTACCCTGGGATGTATGCCATCAGGTCCCATTGCCTTATCCACCCTGAGCTTAGCAAGCTCTTGTAGGACCCTTTCTTTTGTGAAGGGAGTAGTGCTCACCTCCCTCCCTCCTGTGTCCATGATGCTGAGCTGTGGGCCCTGCCCTACCTTCTCTTCAGTAAATACTGAGCAAAAGTATCTATTTAGGATAGATGCCTTTACAGGGTCCTCCTCCTCACATGCTCCCTTTTCTCCATTAAGTTTAGCAATACCCCCTCTGGACTTTCTCCTTTCACTAATGTATCTTAGAAAGTCTTGTCACCTTCTTTTACTGTTCGTGCTAGTGTTTCCTCAGTTTGGGACTTTGCCTGCCTTACTGCCTTCCCTGCTTCCCTTAGGGCAGTTTGGTATGCCTTCATATCTGCATCCCGCTGTGTTCCCTTATATTTCCTGAAGGCCAGCCTTTTGGCTCCGACCTTTTCTGCTACTGTATTTGAGAACCAAAGTGGTTTCCTTCTTCTTTTGCACTTCCTTTTCTGTCTAACACAATGGGATGTTGCTTCAAGTATTGCATCCTTAATGCTTGCCCACTTTGCCTGTACCCCCTCACCTGTGTTTCTTTTTGCCAGGGCTAGCTTAACTCTGTTGGCCATCTTATCAAAGTCAGCTCCTCTGAAGTCCCATATTTTTGCCTTGGAATGGGATGATTTACATGTAGTAGCCAAATTGAACCATACCATGTGATGGTCACTGGCCCCCAGGTGACCTACCTGGAGATCTTCCAAAGGAAACAGTGCAAGTGTGGAGTGCTGAATGTTTTAAACTCAAGTTGACTTAGTTCTGGTGTCATGGAGAATAACTTTAATGGACAAAGTATTTAAATCATTGGTGAAGCAAGGGTTTCCAGAGGCTTCTAGTTTCTTACACACTACTGAATGCTGCAGCTGTCCGAATGACAGAAAAGGAACACAATGGACCAGCCCACCAGCACAGCTGTAGTGCAACTGCTTGCTGTGCAGAAAACCCAAATGCAGGAATGAGCCCAAAGTGTCAGAAGGTGACTGGGGGAGGAGGACTGAGCATCCAGCACACTGCTCTCTTCCTCCAAGGAGGGTAGAGGCGCTCAGTGATAGTCTGATCCCTAGCAATGGCTGAAGGTCAGTGAGCTGGAAGCCACAGCAATGCAGGGACTGGTGGCGCAGACAGATGTCCGTGCATCATGGGCAGGCAGAAATGAGCCTGACATCCCCATGTCATTGCATGCCCATGCCACCAGGGAAGGAATAAACTCTGGGTGGAAAACACCACTGGCTAGGAGATGATGACGCTTCCCTGCTACCACATCCATCACTACAACCTCTCCTCGTGGAGTGTGAAACTTCCACTGTATCTCTGCCCGTAGGGGAACTGGATGCAGTGAGGACTCACCGTGGAGCTGAAAGCAACCCTGCCTCAAGGGGCAAGTGAAACGAAATACTTTGCAGGTTAGTTGCGGGTTGGCCAGGGACCCAGGCATCCAGGCAAGGATCAAGCACTGGGAGCCATCCAAAGGAGGAGTTGAAGATGAAGGGGAAAAATAAAATTGAAAGAGAAGGGGGGGGGGGGGAAAGAGGGTTCCATTCCCCCCCCCATAATACTGAATACTGCTGGTGTCTGAATAGCAAAAGAGGATCACAATGGACCCTTGACCTCTTTTTTTTTTTGTCAACCATTTCCTAATTTTTCTGACAATTGCTAGTAGCCATACTAGTCCTTGTACAAACAGGTGAACAAAAATAGGTGATCCGATACCAGTTTTTGGACCAACAAGCAACTGCCACTACACACACGTTAAGGCATACACAGAGCCAGTCTTCACCTAAAGAAGTGCTCTGTGTGAAAGCATGTGCACGGACAATCGCTTGCTGGTACAAAAAAGTTATCAAATGGACTACTTTGCATTTTTTTGTTGTTGTTGTTGTTGTTGATTCACATTTAATTCAGTTTTTGCCTGCTGTGGCTGACACAGCATCAGGCTCGTTACCGCTGTAACACCAGCCCTGGACAAAAGAAGAAACGTTCAGATCCCTCTCCAGGCAAGGTTGGAGGAATGGTCAAATGTATGGCAGCTTAGATTCAGTGCAAAGAAGTGCAAAGTAATGTACCTGGGAAACAAAAACCCAGGAGAAGAGTACACAATGGGGGGTTAGAAACTAACGACAAAAAAAACAGAAAGGGAACTGGGGGTAGTCATATCAGATGACCTAAAGGTAAGCAACCAATGTGAGAAGGCAATAAGGTGGGCTGGGGGATACTGGGATGTACAGGGAGAGGCATCACCAGTAGAAAAACAGGAAGTTGTTATCCCTCGACTGTACAGACAGTTGGTGAGACTCCATCTGGAGTACTGCATGCAGTTCTGGAGACTCCATCTCTGCAAGGACATAGACAGGATGGAGGCAGTCCAGAGTAGGGCAACTAAAATGGTGCAGGGTCTGCACCAGAAGTCATACGACGAGAGAGACTAAAGGAGCTTAATATGCACGCCCTCGAGAAAGGAGGGAGAGTGGGGACATGATAGAAACTTTCAAGCACCTCAAGTGAATCAACAAAGTCCAAGAGAGTAGCATCTTTCTGAAAAGATGTGCAAGAACAAGGGGCACAGTTTGAAGATGGAAGCGGCTCAGGGGCAACATGAGAATATTTTTTTCACAGAAAGGGTGGTGGACACATGGAATGGCCTTTCTGAGAAGGTTGTGGGGTCAAAAACAGTGGGGGAATTCAAGAATGCATGGGACAGATATAAGGCAATTCTGGTGGGGGGGTAGGAAGAAGTAGGCTGTTGGTTAACTAGGATCTGCAGCTTATACAATAGGTAGGGAAATGGGCAGACTGGGTGGGCCCAGCAGTCTCTATCTGCCGCCAAAGTCTATGTTTTTATGTTTCAGGTCCCGTGTAATACAGTCTTGTTCACCTCACCCCATGCACCCCATGCCCACTATAGCTGAGCCTAACTCCAACCAGAATCCAGTGTGCACTGGGGGAGCAAGTGACTCCAGTGGCTGGTAGTCAGAACTGAAGTTTGTTGGGGCTGGCTGGAATCATCCTGCATTGCATGTTTAGAGCCCTGTTCCACCCCTAACCCCACCTCTGGGGTTTTGCCCTGCCCAGCTACTTAGCAGGATGACATGCACCTGCATGTTGAAGCTGGCCTCTAGTAGATGAGCACACATCACATGGCCCCACCACAACACATCTAGGCTTCCCTCGGACCACAGAAGGCACACAAGCAGCAGTATCAGTCTCGTCCTCTCCCCCACAAGCTCAAGCATACTGCCCCTGAAGCATACCTTAGGCTCCCCCAACCTGAGACAGGGAAGTTCGGTCTGCAACACAAATTCGTGTCTCCTGAATGTAATGACAGTGCCCTCCAGTAGTGCCACTGGCCCAGGTACATCTAGCATTTCCTATGTTCCTATGAAGGCTAGAATGACAGCTGCTATATGACATGCAAATATGATAATAAATGAAGCATACACAATGAAATACAATAGAATACTAATGAGCAGACCAATCAGATCTTTTACCCAGCATGCATCACTGGAATCTAAATTTTGGAACACTCATTACCTTCATTTTACAAAGAGTGGACCATCCCACACTGGAGCAAATTGTGGAAAAGATGCATCACAAAAGTGAAAAAGCACCCAAGTCATTCCCCCTTCCTGGGTTGAACCAAGGAGTGTCACTGGCACCAAATGTGAAGATACACACCTGCCCTTCCGCCAGAAGGGCTCAGCCTTGGCAATCCCTGATCTTCCGGGGTGAAAACTAATCAACTAGAACAGAATTAGGATTTATCAAGTGCCTGTCATGCACAATAAAAAAGCACTACAAATCAAAGAGGTAGATACCAGTAGTTCAGTGGGTATACAGTATGTAGTAAAGTTGAGCAGGCTCGATGCTCTCTTCAACATCCTAGACACACATGGAAAAATGCTGTTAGTACAGTCAGTTTTATTAAAAGAAGGAATGCTTGCCAGGAAAACCAGCCACTCCTTTCAAATAGCACTACAGAATATTTTAGATAAGACTGGAAATAAGGAACCTTGATTTTCTTGTATGAAGGAGACCACCTTCAGCGGAAGAGCACCCCCTCCCGGTAACGTCTGCTTGGGTATTTAGTTATTTAAAATTGGTACGTGGGAGAGGCATACCGAGTCATGGCTCATTTACAGGTACAACGTGGGAACCCAGCAAATTAAACTACTGTATGTCCACATCTACCAAGAAAAGTACAGGCAATACAGGGCTACTAGATTAGTTTTACACTAGTCAAACCATTCCATGCTAACATATCACTCCCAGTTTCTATAACTATCTGGCAAAAATCTAGTAGAGAACTGTTTAATCCAGTGCACAAATCATCCCAGTCTGCTGGATTAATTTAACATGCAAATATATGAACATACGAATTAGCCAGCAGAAGATTTTGAGGTCTATCAAGTCTGCCCAATGTGGAGCCTCCTGTACAACTGATTTTCAGTATACCCTACCCCTTCTCCCCAACAACCTTGGCCCTCTCCTTCAGCCTGTCCCAGCCCCCTCTTGAACCCAACAAACATTTTCTGGCTGATGACCTCAGTTGGGAGTTTATTCCACCCTGATACCACTAGCTTTGTAACGACGTGTCTCCTGATCTCCTTGAACTTTCCCACCACCAGTTTGTAACAGTGCCCCCTTCTGTTCTTGTTTTCACTCAATCAAAAGAGTTTTCCAATATTCACCTTGCTTGAAACCTTCAGATACCTTAAAAGGTATAATCATGTTCCCCTCTTTTCTCTCCTCGATTGAGTACATACCGAGGTTTCTCAGTCTGTCTTCATATTTACTGTCCAGCTGGCCCCGAACCATCTTCGTTGGCCTCCTCTGCAATGCCTCATGCTGGTTAAAATCTTTCCTCAAGTAGGGACTCCAGTACCGCACACAGTATTCCAAGTACAGCTGCACCAAGGATCTGTACAGCGGCAGGATAACCTCATCCCTTCTGTTCGTAAGCACTCTAGCTACGCAAACATCCCAGCACCCCGTTAGTCTTAGCTGCTGTCTTCTTGCACTGTGTAGACTGCTTTAAGTTGCTGGTAATGACTCTTCCCCAAATCCTCCTCTTCTTCAAATACAGTGACCTTGACCCCTCCCCCCAGTCTGTATTTGGCCCACCGGGACTTTGTAGCACCGAACCACAGTTGCCAGATGTCAAATCACCTCTCTAGTTTCTCAAGGTCCTCCTGCTGGTCCTCTACCCCTTCGTTTGTGTTCACCCTCCCACAGAGCTTGGTGCCATCTGCAAAGGGGCAGATCTTGCCTTTAATACCATCTGCAATGTCACTAATGAACACCTTAACAACACTGGTTCGAGCACCAACCCTTGAGGGACTCTGCTGGTAACTCCCTCTTACCATCTTTGTGGACCTACTACTGAGCCAATCTGCCACCTACCTGGTCATTTTGTTTCCAGCCCCTCGGTCCTTCAACTTCTTGATCAACCTCCAGTGGGGAACAGAGTCGAAGACCTTGCTGAAATCCAAGTACAGTACATCATCTGCCTGCCTTTTCCCACCACAGTCATCACAAAGTGAAAAAAGTCAATCAAGTCAATCTGACAAGACCTCCCTGCCATAAAAGCATGCTGTTTCACATCCTGGAGACTGTTTGCCTCAAGAAACTCAACCACCCTTTTTTTCAGAATGGTCTCCATCAGTCTGCCCACTATGGAGGTTAGGATGACTGGTCTAGAATCCCCTGGGTCATCCCAAGTCCTACTCTTGTGTAGCAATACCACATGTGCAAGTCTCCACTCTTGCGGTACTACCCCATATCAAATGAGATGTTGAACCGATCCATCAGCAGACCTGCTAGTTCCGCCGCCAGTTCTCTCAGCACTCTTAAATGCATGCCATCTGATCCTGGGGATTTGTTCACCATTAGAGACATTAGCCCCTTCTGCACTCTATCTTCTGTGATCCTGCACTCAACCATACCCACCTCTGCTCCCCTCCAATCACCCTTTTTTCTCTGCGGCACTGTCCTGCCCTTTTCCTTAGTAAAGACCAAGCAGAAGTATCCATTCAACACTTCTGCCTTCACTTTACTGCCCTCCACCTACCCTGAATTTCACTGCCCTCCACCTACCCAGTCCCTATTAGACTATGCCTTCCTTTGTAGCTCTCTTATCACTAATGCAGCTGAAGACCTTCTCATCTTCCATAATCCCTTCTGCAATGTGAAGTCCCTTTTTAGGCTTGGCTTGCCTGACCACTCTACTAGCCTCCCTGGCTTTTTTCAAGTAAGCTATCACATCTTCCTTCCTCCTGAACTTCCTGTATGTGACTCTTCCCCCTCACTTCCTTGCCTGCCTCACTAGTGAACCAAACTGTCTTCCTAACTTTGGATTTACTAACATACTAAAGTCAGCAGAATAGGCCAAATGGTCTGTCTTGTCTGCTCGAAAGCCAGCAACCTAATGGCTGCCCGCCTCACCACTACCCCGGCCCCCAAGAGTGTCTTCTCTAGATTCAGCTTCCCCTTGAACCTATCCCACCCTTTCTTGAAGCCCTCCACTGTGCCCTCCTTCACTAGCCTCCCAGGAAGTGCATTCCATGGCTCCACCATCCTCTCAGTGAATAAATCCCTTCTACATTCCCCCCTGTAATTTCCCCCCCTCCAGCTTCCACCCATGGCCCCTGGTCACTCCCCCCCCTCAGCCTAAACAACTCCTGGTTCACTCCTAATTATTCCTTTATATACTTGAAAACCACTATCATGTCTCCCTTATCCTTCCTATCCCCCAGTGTGTAAAGCCCAAGCTCTTCCAGTCTCTCCTCATAAGGCCTCCCTTCCATGCCCCAAATCATCCTGGTAGCTCTCCTCTGGACCCTCTCCAGCAGCGCTATGTCCTTCTTCAGATGAGGTCTCCAGAACTGTACAAAATACTCAAGCTGCGGTCTGACCAAGGCGTTATACAGAGGGAGGATCATTTCCCTACTTCTGGACGTAATTCCCGTGGCTACGTAACCCAATATCCTGTTTGCCTTGGCTGCAATTTTTCTACAATTTTCAGAATCATTCATTTTAACGTCTACCACCACCCCAAAATCCGTTTCTCACAATGTTGCTTGCAGTGTGACCCCCCCCCCCCCGGTGTATACATGGCCCGGGTTATTGATCCCCACATGAAGTACCTTACATTTCCTGGCATTAAATTTCAGTCCCCACATCCTTGGCCACCCCTCCAGGGTATCCAGATCCCCCTGGACTGTCTCCCTTGCTTCCTCACTATCCACCAGTGTTCCCAATTTTGAATCATCCACAAAGAGACTCAACCTATTCCTAACCCCCCTCCCTATAACCGAGACGTAGGCATTGAACAAAAGTGGCCCCAATACTGAACCTTGAGGGACTCCACTGATTAGCTTCCTGGGGAAGGATATTATCCCACCCACCATTACCCTCTGTAAACATCCCGAAAACCAATTTTCAACCCAGTTTAGCTCCTGCCCACCCATCCCCATCTCTCCCATTTTTACTATCAGTCCATTATGAGGTACTGAATCAAACGCCTTGCTGCAATCTAGGTATAGGACATCCACCGGCCTATGTCTATCCAAGGCCCCCCATCACTCAATCATAAAACTCTACAAGGTTGGTCTGACACAATCTCCCCAGGACAAAGCCATACTGTTTAACATCCTGGTGCCCTAACCTTTCCAACTGCCTCCCAAGCCTCTCCTTGATAAAGCCCTCCACTACAGACGTTAGACTGACCGGAATATAGTTCCCCATCTCCTCCCTAGAGCCCCCCCTTATGTACAGGCACTACATAAGCCACCCTCCAGTCCTGTGGTACCCATCCCATCTGCAGAGAGATGTTAAAGAGTGCAGCCAGTGGGGATGCCAGCACATCCACCAATTCCTTCATAACCCTCAGATGTATTCCATCCGGCCCCAGCGCCTTATCAGTTTTCAGATTCCGAAGGGCCTCCCTCACCTTATCCACCCCCGCAATCCACTCCCTCATGCAACCTTCTTGCACCTTTTTGGTCTGGGCTAGCCTGTGCCCTAGTCTAATGCCATCCCATGGTCTCAGACTGAGAGTGACCTCTCACTTTTACTGACTCATCTCTCCCATCAGGCTGTAGGGATCCCTTGTCACCCACTGCAAATATTGAGGCAAAGTACTCATTTAGCACCTCTGCCTGTTCCCCTGCTGCCCCTTCTGCTCAAGGTGGGTTTTCTGTGGTTGCTGTGATCCCTTTCCTAATCACAGTCCACTTTTGGTCCAATTCCATGTCTCCCCTAAGGCTAACTAAACACCTACTCAGTATTCCACCCATCTTATGCACTCTGCCTTCCTAAACTCCAGTACTCTCATATTTATGCTCAGTGGCTCCTTTCCTATAACGGTATGGGATCACACCATTCAGGGATCGCTACTTCCCAGAGGCTTCTCCAGCCTGGTGTCACCAACATGATCACCATTTGTTAACACCAGGAACAGGATGGCTCCTTCCTTTGTCAGTTCAGTCACCCCTGAACCAGAAACCAATCCTGGACTGCATCCAGGAACTGGTCCTTGCTACAGGCGGCACATGGGACACTCATCAACTTTAAGTAAGATGAAGTCCCCCACTACAATCACTTCACCCATCTCCGCTGCCATCCTAATCATGTTGTCAATCTCCCTGTCATAAACACAAACACAGAAACATAGAATCTGTTGGCAGATAAGGACTGCCTGGTCCACCCAGTCTGTCCATTTTTCTCCTACCTACAGCATCACCATAGACCCTACTTGATCTCCTGCTTTTTCTCCCTCCACCCCATTCTTTTCTATTACGATTCCCTTATGTCTGTCTGTCTGTGACAGGGTTGAATAGGGCCTGTCCCAGTTGTTCTGCAGAAAGTTTAAATACAAGGATCTGTGCTATTCTCTCCTTTTCTCTGTCTGGTTGTTCAACCAAATTTTCTCTCGAGACCTAGGACTTGATCACCCAGACAGCCTTGCAATTCTCTGCCCCTCGCTCTCTCTCTACCATCTCTTGCTGTTCTATCTTTTCTTCCTCCTTGCATATCTGCTGGTATAAAAATATATGTGAAATCATTTTGTGGAAATGTAACTGATACAGAGTTCCCTTTGTTTAAAACTGTATATAGTTATACTGTTGAAATGATTGCAAAGCTATTTGAAACTCAAGAGGTTAATTTGAGAATGCTGGATGTAAAATCTCTGCAGGGTTGTGAGCAAGAGGTCAGTTCTGGGTCACAATGTTCTTTTTGCTGCACCTGCTGAAACTAACAAGAACACTGGAAACTTACAAGAACACTGAGAAGCACGCTATTTTCTTTATGAGTTCCTGCACAGACTTATAAAAAGGAGCTGCAATTTCTTGCAAGAGAGAAACACGGAAAGATTGGAAATTGAGAAGAAACCCAGGTGGACTTTCTCTGTTTATACTGCCTTTGTAAATAGTAATAGTGAACAATTTTTTTATTTTACTGTTAACAATAAATCACTTGTGAATTTTACAACTGCTCCTGATTTTACTATGCTTCCTGACCTGTGCTTTGACAACACTATCCCATGCATTCTTGAACCCGATCACTGTTCCACAACCACCACCATGGCTGGTAGGCTGTTCCACGAATCTACCACCCTTTCTATGAAGAATTACTTCCTCACATCTCTCCTGAATCCCCCACAGCTTCACAGCATGCCCCTTTGTTCTTGTGCATCTTTTTTTCTGAAAGATATTTCCTTCCTGTACCTTATTCACCCCAGTGAGGTATTTAAAGGTATCTATCATATCCCCCTCCCTCTCCCTCCTCTCTTCTAGCATATACATATTGAGTTCCTTTAGCCTCTCCTCATATGGCTTTTGATGCACACCCCACACCATTTCAGTTGTCTTCCTCTGGACCATCTCCACACTATGTCCTTACGGAAATGTGGCCTCCAGAACTGTACCAAGTATTCTAAGTGAAGTCTTACCAGTTATTTATATGGGGCAGCACCTCCCTGTTCCTGCTGGGGATACCTCTCCCTGTGCACCCAAGCATCCCACTAGCCCTCCCAACTGCTTTGTCATGCTGCCTGGATGCCTTTAGATCAGAGAGGATTACCCCAGGTCTCTCTCCTGCTTAGTGATCGTTAATAAATTCCCCCAATTTTGCACACTGCCCCTGGGCACTTTTTCACATTAAAACCCAGCTGCCATAATTGACCAGAACTCAAGATCTCTCAGGCCTCTTCTCATCCTTTCCACCCCTCCTGGAGTATCTACCCTACTGCAGATTTTGGTCTCATCTGCAAAGAGGTAGGCCTTCCCCTCCAGCTCCTCTGCAATGTCACCTATAAAGACATTAGAGGACCTGTGCCAGCACTGATCCCTGAGGCACCCCACTGGTCAACCTCCCCTCCTCTGCGTGAACTCACTTTACCACACCCTCTGCCTCCTTCTCCTAACAAATCTCTTACCCAGTTTATCACTTTTTGACCCACCCCTAAGTTACTTGCATAATAGTCTTCTATGTGGAATGGTGCAGAATGCCTTACCGAAATCTAGATAGGCCATATCCACCGCTCAACCCTGATCTAATTTCGTAGTCACCCAATCAAAGAAGTCTAGCAGATTCATTTGACATGACCTCCCACCCATGAATCCATGTTGTCTCGGGTCTTGTAATCCATTTAAATCAAGATATTCCAAAATTCTTTCATTCAGTAGTATTTCCATTAGCTTTCCCATCACCGATGTGAGGCTGACTGGTCTACAATTGCCAGCCTCCTCCCTGCTACCACTTTTATGAAGTGGGACTACATTTGCCCTCCTCCAGTCCTCTGGAACCACTCTTGTTCAGTGAGTTGTTAAAAAGGACTGCCAGAGGTGCAGCCAGTGCCCCCTTAGCTTCCTCAATACCCAAAGATGTACCCCTGTCTGGTCCCATTACTTTGTCTACTTTTAGATTAGCTAGTCCCTTAAGGACTCTGTACTCTGAAAAATGACTAGTATCCACCTCTGTCTTTTTAGAGCTCCTGTTACATTTATGTCCCCCCCTTGTCCCTCCACTGTGAACACTGAACAAAAGTATTTGTTCAGGGTGTCAGCTTTATCCTGCTCCACCTCAACACTGTCCCCTCCCTCCCTCCCTTCCCCCAATATACATTTTTTTTATTTTATACCCTGTTTTTTTCCCAGACCCGGATATCGGCAGACATGTACGTGACGCATGCAAGGAGGTGCACACTGGGCCCGGCTTGCCCCTCCACCCCACCCCGCTATCGCTGCCACCCCACCCACCTATTCTTCACACTGGACCTCCACCCAGTGGGAGCGGAACTCACGGAGGGTGAGGGGCACCACCTCTAGGGGTGGGAGGGTTCCATGCTGCTAGATCCCACTCCACCCCCCACGCCCGGCTCCCCGATGACCTGAGGTTGTTCCCGAGCCCAGGTCATGGCCATAGCCTGAGGTAAGGCGTCCTGTGCCTCAGCTCTCAGTGCCACCAGGCTGGCCTCCCTCCCTTTTTAAGCTTACAATCCCTCCCCTGGTCTTCCTCTTTTCACATACATACCTAAAACATGTCTTTTCCCCTTCGCTACTGCTTGGGCTCTTCTCTCTTCAGTTTGCGACTTCATGCTCCATACTGCTTTCCCTGCTTCTCTCCGTTTCTTTTGATACACCTCGCTAGCCTCCTTCCTCTGCATCTTCCGATATCTTCTGAAGGCCAGGCCATCCTTCTAGCTTTTACTTTTTCCACCACCTTTTTTCGAGAATCATAGCAGCCCCTTTTTCTTTTTACTTTTACTTACTTGTTTGACACAGAGGTTTGTTGCACTCACTGTGCCACTTGTTAGACTCATTCACTGCTCCTCCACTCCACCTAGATCATCCCACTCTGCCAGATCTTCCCTGAGGCATTCACCCATCTTTATAAAATCTACTCTTCTGAAATCCAGGACCCTCACCCTTTTGTGATGTGATTCTGCAGCCGTCCTTACATTAAACCACACCATGCGGTGATCACTGGTCCCTAGATGGCCTCCCACCTTAACATCTGCAACACTGTCCCCATTAGTAACAGGTCCAGTATTGCTCCATCCTGCATGGGTTTCCTCATTAGCTGCCTGGGGAACACCCCCTGCAGGGAGTCACACAGACCATGATGGCTGAAAAAGACCAGTGATCCATCCAGTCTGCCCATATACCCTGAAACCTTCCCTGGAACCTATTGTTCCTACAGGGTACTAACCCTCCCCGTCCTATTCCCATTCTCCTCCCTGGTCTTGTCACTGCAGGCAACCACTATTTTGTTCATTCTATCCCATGCCTGCTAGAATCCCCCGACTTGGCACCTACCACCTCGTCCAACAGACAGTTTGAGTTACACCACCCTTTCTGTAAAGAAGTACTTCCTCAGAATCAACTACACACACTGGTGACCCAGGTTCGGGAATGGACTCGGGACACTGGGGGCTGGCAGGGAAAGGAGAGGATTGATCGTCCATAGGACTGCTCTCCTCTCCTGGGGTGGGTACAGGGGTGGCGGCGCTCTGCAGCACTTCCAATGGAGACTGGAGGTACTACAGACGCAACGTAGGAGGGAATACCACTAGAAAAGCAGAAATACCCGCTCCACATTCAGCTGGACAACGGCTGCCTGGCTGTCTGAGGCCATCGATGTCCCACAGAGCCATCCATTCCAGCAGCACCCTGGGGCCAAGCATTGCGCTAGTCTGTCCCCTCGGCCGGTGCCTTTCCCCTCGGAGGAGGGGGACCCGCCCTGCGAAGGGCTACATCAGGGTTACCCTGGGATTGGCTGCTATACGGAATGGGGAAGTGAGATGGGTGGGATTCAGCCTTGGCTCACGCCTGAAGGAGTGGCTGAGATGGAGCATGTAGGAGGGATAGACAACACACAAAAAAAAGAATTAACTACAGAGTCCAGGATGTCCCTGCTTCTATTTAAAGCGGCAGCTGGAAGGCTCCAATCTACATCTGGGAGACTGAAATCCTCCATGAGCAGCACCTCCCCCTTTTTCTGCCATCTTAATAATGGCTTCCACTAATATTCTATCTTACTTGTCCTTACTTTCGTCCTGATTTGCTGGTCTATACACCATACCCAGCCTCAGTTTCCTTCTTGCTGACATTTGAATCTGCACCCACGGTGCCTCTAACTGCCCTTCCCCCATGTCCTCCCTTGTAGCTAAAATACCCTCCCTGAATTACAGTACAAACCCTCCTGCTCCTCCCTCTCCATTCTATTGAAAGTATACCCTGGAAATGAGTGGTCCCAGTCATGATTTAGGGTAGCCCAGGTCTCACAGACAGCAGTAAGATCTACCATACCCTCTGTCATTATGACCCATAAGTTACCCAGTTTGTTTTTGGACTTCTGGCACTGAAGACACAACCCTCTAGCACTCATGTTTTCTTCCTTCCTTTCTAGGCCCAGAGTTGCTATTATCCTCTGCCCTGGCTCTCTGCCCCTCCCTCCTCCCCCAACTGTTTTATACTCTCTAGCTTTTCCTCACCCAAAGCTTCATTTCCCCTTCCCCACCCTCCTCCCTTTCTGACACCCTGTGTTTTTAACCCGGTGGGGGAGCCTGCTAGCCCTTCCCCCCGGAAAACTTTGGGTTCTGTGACCTTTGCTGCACCCCCTTTTAGTTTAAATTTAAGCTACTGCTCATATGTTTCCCAGTTCTGTCCTTGAGAACCCTGGTTTCCCCTTCTGCTTAAGTGCCACCCATCAGGTGTGTAGAAGGTTTTATCATCCCAGGTACTCTTCCAGCTCGCTAACAAGAAAGGTGCATAATAAGAGGCAAAAAGCTCATAAAATAAATGCTCAAAACAATTTAATATAATATTAAAGCCACAGGCTTGACAATAAATGTACTGGTTCAGTATTTTAAACATCCTTCAAGTATTTTAATAATACAAAAATTATATTAGTGCAACTGGGTTCTACACCATGCTTTTGATATTGACCAACATGGCGGCGGTATAAGTGAGCTGCGTGAGCTCTCTGAGCTCCAAATCTGTTTTATTGTTTTTTAGTTTTTAACAGTTCTGTTCTTGTTCGGTCGCACCTGTATTGAGCGCATGAAACGAATACTGAGCCGCTGTTTGACAACTGCTTGATAACTGCCAAGACGTAGTGTTTTTCCGGTCGGAGTTTGGCGGGTCGGATTTTTAGTATAATACAGGCATTGAAATCTTTGTAAGCCAGTTAAGAGGAAACAACTTTGCGGGCAGCCCTGGCTTCTGTAAGATGAGGATAGAACTCTATGTCGGTCAGCCTGTCACGTCTGGGGAAACTGCTAGAGGTTGGAGTGGGAGAGTTCTCGAGGAATGTAAAACGCTGGACTTTTGTGCTTGCTAGACTGTCGCGGGTATATTTCTTTGGGCTTTTTTGGATACTTTCCACGAGTTTTAGGGACAAACATCTGGAAGTCGAAAGAGGAGATCTATTGGCCGGAGTACCATGACTTGAACAGCATCTTTCCCGAGCTAAAATTGGGTTTGCGAGTTCGTGAGTGGAGACCTCCTTTATTTTCATCTAAACTTGTAGTGGGAGCATTTGAGTTGCTACTTTTAAAGGTGGATTCTGCTTGACTGCTAATTGCCCCTAAATATTGTTCTGGTGGTGAGAGCACCTGGGGCCTGGGGGCATTAGATAAAAATCTCTCCCTGTTTTGGAGACTGGAAACTCTCATGGAGTACTGTGGACATAGGGAAATCTTCCTTTTCTGACTGTTTGGTAGATGCTCCCCTTCCCCTGGTGTGGGTGATTCCCGGAGATTTTGGACAGTTTTGGGAGGAATCATGGGGATTTATTTCTGGAGGGCTGTTCTCCTCTGTGGTTGCTGGCTGGGGGGTCCCGGCCGCCAGTGGACAGCTGGGATCTCAGGTTCCCTCCCAGGGCGGCCTGCTTTTCCCTGGGTTTTATTCCTATGGGAGTGGGGTTTTTTTGCATTCTCCTTTTGAGCCTTGGCTCCTGGGTGTTGGATTGTGGCTATGTCGGGCTGTTGTGAGGGAACTCCAAGGTTTGTTGGTGGTGTAGATTTTCCCTGGGGTTCCTATGGTGTCTCTGTGGTGGGAGTTATTACTGCCATCTGAGGGCCCCATTTCAGATTACAGTCCTCCAGCCAGATCCTAGCTTAGGTGTCTCGGCCTGGGTTCTGAGAATACAGTCCATTAGAAAAGAGTTGGTTTTCCTAAGGAACCTTTTTGGTGATCGGATTAAGATGGGGTGAGAGCCCCTCTTGCTGTTTGTCCGATTTTCATCCGAGGATCTTCTGGTATTTGGACTATGAGGGAGTGAGAGCCCCTCTTGTTGACATCTGGATTCTACAAGTCTCTGTGGAAAGTTGCCCTTTGACATGAACTTTTGGAGAGTGTTATTTGATTTGTATTTATGATTTGTTTTAGAATTTAAGGGATGGCGAGAGCCTCTGGATTTTTGGTTATTAATTTTAGTTATTTGGATATTTTATTTTGATTTAGATTTAATTTTGTTTTGTTTGTTTTATTTTATTTATTTATTTATCTTATTTTGGGTTTTGTTTTTATTATGTGTAGAGGGTCTTCCACCACAGTCGTACGCTATTCGTCCTCCGCTCTCCGGCCCTTCTCCCCTATGCCATTACAGTTGTCAACCTACCAGCACTGTAGCGCACTGGGGATTGTACGGAGGGGAAGGAGGACTTTTGGGGGTGCGGACAGTGAAGGCCAAATGAGCGGCGACATCGGATTGGGGTAATGGAGACCAAAAGACGTCCTGGGGCGAAATGGATTCGAGAGCAAGGTTCTCCTTGTCTGGTTTCCATACCCAAGGGCACCTCAGATACGCAATTGCCTGACTGTGGAGAGCTTTAAAAAAGCTTTAAAGACCTTCCTTTTTAACCAAGCATTTTTTTAGTGATTTAAATTATATTGGATTGTTTTCTGAATTTGATGTCGTTTATAGCTGTGGTTTTGTTTTGTATGATTGATATTGTAAAGGCGCCCTGAGCTTTGGAAGGGCGCCTTAAACAAATAAATATTTACTTACTTACTACTTACTCTACTATTAATGGTATTGGGCAAGTAGTCTGTTCCACCTCAGTGACCCGTCCAACCCGAGCGGTGTTGTGCAATGCCAGATCCATTAGGAACAAGACCGCAGTCATTGTAGATCTGGTGGAGTCTGTGGATCTGGCTTGCATTACCAAGACCTGGCTGAAGGGTAATGCTGGTCCAGTTTTGGAGGCAGCAATTCCATCTGGGTACTCAGTGTTACACTGCTCGAGGTTGGACCACGGGGGTGCGGTCTCTTTCAAGACCAAACTGGGACTCACAAGTGTATCAGTCGAGGAGGCGGAGTCCTTTGAGTGTACTGTCTTGGCAGGTGTGGGATGTAGAATAGTTCTCATCTACCGTCCACCAGGGGATGAAAAACGTTTTCTACAGGAAGTAGCCGATTTCATCACTAACATGGCATTTGAGTCTCCCAGGCTGATGGTCCTGGGTGACTTTAATGCCTGGATCGATGGTGAATATTCGCAGTTTGGACAACACTTCCTCCAATTAATGACATCTTTGGGCCTCACACAAGTGGCTACTTCTGCCACACATAAGAGCGGTCACTCCTTGGACTTAGTCTTCCTCCTGGGGGATTGAGGCCACTAACATGGGGGTGGAACCCGTCAGCTGATCCGATCATTACACTGTGGGCTTCAGTTTTTGCACCCCCCCCCTTGTAGGCCTACCCTGGTGGAGATGGTTAAGTGCCGTTCTTTATGAGATATTAGCTCTGTGGGCCTGGTAGCGGCACTCGACCTATCAGAGTTATTCGAGGTGAGCAATGATCCTGAGGCTTTGGTTCTGGCCTCTAATAGGGCCATTTTCCCGGCTCTGGGTCAAATTGCTCCTGTCCGTGTTCATCTTCTCCCCATTCGACCTCGGTCTCTATGGTTCGATGAGGCCTTGAGGGAGATGCGGCGACAAGAACGAAGATTAGAGCATTGTTGGCGGAGAACTGCCTTTGATGCCAACCATCTTAGACTGATGGAACATTATGAACTCTATCATTCCACAATCTCCCATAAGAAGGCAGAATTCCTGTCCAGAGAGAGATTGCAGCTGCTCAGAACTGACCAGCTCAGCTTTTCTGAACTGTTGACGGGCAGTGCAACCCAACCTGTCTCCAGGGTCGGAAATCCTTTTCACAATTGAGCTTGCTCGCTTCTTTGCGGATAAGGTGGCCGACATTAGGGCAACACTCCGACCTGCTCCCTCTATTGGAGAGGTTTTTGATTGGCATTTGGTTGCTCCCTTTGTTCTCTCCTGGAATTCCTTTGACCGACCAGAGTTCATTAATATCATGAGGATTGTCCAGAGTATGAGCCCTATGTGCTATAGTTTAGACCTGGGCCCGACTTACCTGATAAAAGATTGTCTTGAGACTATCGGCTCGGTTCTTGCACGGATAGTCTGGTGCTTCTTGGATATGGGAGAGTTTCCTAGCTCCCTAAAAGGTGGCGTTGGTGACACCCCTCCTAAAAGAAAGCTACCTTGGACCCTCACTGCCATGCTAACTACAGACTAATCTCTAATCTTCCCTTTGTTGGGAAGATTATTGAGAAAGTGGTGGCAGCACAATTGGAGAACCATTTAATCATCCATGACATCTATGAACCCCTCCAGTCTGGTTTTCGAAAGAGGCATAGTACCGAGACAACGCTGGTTTTGGTGCTCAATAATCTCCTGATGGCTAGAGATCAGAAGAGACGTTCCATTCTTGTTCTTCTTGATCTCTCATCAGCTTTTGACACTGTGGACCATGGGGTACTGCTCGCATACCTGGAGTTTATCTGTGGTCTGTCAGGGACAGTCCTCAGTTGGTTTAGATCTTTCCTCACTGACAGGACTCAGAGTGGTGTCCGGATTAAATTCTTCCTGCCAACTCTCACTGTCACGTGGGGTACCCCAGGGCTCGGTGTTGTCCCCCATGTTGTTCGCAGTGTATATGCTGCTCCTCGGAGACATTGTAAGAAGGTATGGACTGAAGTTTCACAGTTATGCAGATGATACTCAGCTCTACCTGTCTTTTGCACCAAACCAGGATGGAGCTCTCTCAGTTATTAATAGCTGCCTCACCGAAATCCAAGGCTGGATGAGTTCAAACTGGCTAAAGTTGAACTCTGAGAAGATGAAGGTATTAGTTGTGGACCCAGGTCGTCGGGTAGAGGGGATGAGAGCTGGTTTATCCTCAGGTTTATTTCTGGGAGGTATCCAGCTTTCTACCTCTGAACAGCTGCGGAACCTGGAGGTGATTTTTGACAACAAACTGACACTGCATTTGCAGGTGTCGGCAGTTTATCAAACTTTCCTTTTATCATCTTAGGAACAGCGCCAGGATTAAGCACCTTGTTCCGCCTGCCGACCTTCCTATATTGGTCCATGCTTTTGTGATCTCACACCTGGATTATTGTAACTCCATTTATCTAGGGCTTCCTGGAGTTGATATCCACTGCCTGCAGCTGGTGCAGAATACTGCGGCTCGATTACTGACGAGTACTTCGACGAGTACTTCTCGTACCCGTCATATCTCGCCGGTACTATGCAATCTGCACTGGCTGCCGATTCAGTGGCAGATCACCTTTAAAGTTGGTCTTATTTGACCTACAAAGCCCTACACGGACAGGGTCTAGATTACCTGAAAGAGCTTTTGGTTCCCTACTGCCCCAGGCGATCTCTTCACTCGGCGGATGAGGGGTTGCTAGAGATTCTGAGGGTTTCCTTGAAGTCATCAGGTGCTCATGCTTTTATGTTTGTTGCTCGGACCCTCTGGAATTCTCTACCCCGTCCACTGCGTCAGTGTGTGACCGTGGAAGAGTTTAAAAAGGCCCTCAAGACCTATTTATGGTCAAAGATCAATTTTTTAATTAAATAATTATAAACTGGAGCTCAGATTTAGTGTTTTACAAATTATTTATGGATCTGTGTTTATTTATTTATTGTATATTGTTTAATTATTGTAAGGCGCCATATAATAAAGTTTAATTCATTCATAATATGGAATCCATAGTAAAATGACTAAATGCCATTAAAGATGTTGGATAAAGCTTGAGACCCAGGGATCTCCATGTCTTCTAAGCATATAATTATTTTGTCTCTGTCTTAGTTATCTTTTTCAGGAACCTTGGAATCGGTTTGGATCGATCCTCTGGGTCCCAAGCTTTTTCCAACATCTTTAATGAAATTCAGTCATTTTACTATGGACTCTATATTATACACTAATATAATATTTGTATTACTAAAATACTTAAAGGATGTTTAAAATAACAGACCAGCACTTATATTAAAGCCACAGGCTAGGCAATAGATCAAATAGTTTTAATATTAATATTATCTACTATATAAATTGAACTTTATGTACTGTTTTCCATGTTCTTCTGTATGTTGATTTTTTTTTTAAACCCAACTTTAAATTTGGTTTGTCAGGGTTTGAGACGCGCCTCCTCCTGACGAAAAATCTGCAGGGGTACGAAGTGCTGGGGTATTTTTGTTCTGTCCATCTGTCATTTTGCACATTAAACAGTGAGCATGTATTTTATGTGTTATTTGCCTCTTATTGTGCACCTTTCTTGTTAGCTGGTTATAATTGTTACGTTAGGTGCTGCATTGAGCCCAGAGCAACTTGCGACCTTTGGACTTTTAACTCTCCAGCTCCCATGAAACATTTTAACAGTAATTCAGGAATTTCATAACACCACTAAACTGTACAGCCTACTGTAACTTGTGGTACAGCTGTATTCAGTTTAATGGCTAGTCTTATTTGCGCAGCTATTCTCAATCCAAAACTGCTGAATAGGTACATTAAGTGGTGTAACTGAGAAACTCAGGGCTGAATGTAAAGTACCTATGATAGTATTTACTTAGGGCTGGGCTTCTTTCTTTATTTATTCAAGCACTCTGCGGTCAAGTTCATTCATTCTACACATCCTGGAGCAGATTAGTAATGTACCTTTTTTCTCATCAGACAGGTCAGGCTAGCTTGAGGTTGTTGTGCTGCACTACCAGACAGAAGTCAAACAAACCTGGCCTATCCAGTCCATGGCCCAGGCACCGACAACCCTGTCTCCACATGCTCTAATACAAAACTGCCCCCCCCAAATGAAGTTAACTTCTGGTTTCTGTTTTGCTGCACTGGACTGAAGTGATATGCTTTTTGGCATCTGGTCTGAACCTGGACCCAGACAGACGTTCGCAGCTACAGCAGTAACAAATGTTTTTTTTTTTTTAGTTCCTGTTTAGTTAATTATCCCAACTGCTGTCCAGCCCTCATGCTGTACCACTGACCCCCCAAAACACACACACACACACACACACACACACACACACACACACACACACACACACTGTTCCCCTTCTCCATAGCATGCACAGCTTGCCCTCCATGAAAGGGCTCTTGGGCTGGGGCATCTCCCTCACTCCAACCTAACGTATATTTTTTGTGCTCTAGACTGATGTGTGTAGGCATGTCCCCACCCCTCTCCCAATCAGCACCCCGCATAATGTGACTGTGGGCCTCGCACTCATGCAATGCATCTTCCAGTGAGACAGCTGACTGCCCAGCCACCAAAAGCAGTCACTATGGCACCAAATGGCAGAAAAAATTACTTACCACAGTAATCTTGTTTCTTCTAATGAAGTCTTGCTGTATTCTGACTATATGCAGTTAGCCTTTCCAGTTGAACTACCCCAGAGATGAAAGTGTTAACTCTATGCAAAAGCAAAGAACTTTGAGCTCAAGCTCAGTTTTCAAACCCCTGTCCCCGATTCATTCTATGTAACCACCAGATTCTTACGAGCACTAAAATAGTGGCTACTAAACTATACTAAATAACACTGAACATTAATAAAAATAATAGCCAAATGACTAATAACCCAACAATGGGGCATATAAGGAAGACTCAAGTCATAGATGCCAAAGAGAATGTCATCCCAGTGGTGCAGCACTTAAAAGAGAACAGCTGTAGTGCAGTGACCCCCCCCCCCCAGGTTCTGGTAGGGGAGGCAGGGAGGGAGGTCAGAATACAGCAAGACTCCATTAGAAGAAACAAGATTACTGTGGTAAGTATTTTTTCCTTCAAGCAACATGAAGTCTTGCTGTATTCTGACCATATGCAGACTACCAAGCAGTGCCCCATGGAGGTGGGCACAGAACCTACTTAGGAAATGGGCTCTGCAATACTGCTGTGCCAAACCTGGCATCACTCCTGGCCTGGGGGTGTCCAGGCAGTAATATTTAGTGAATGTGTTAACAGTTTTCCAGGTAGCTGCTTTGCAAATTTCGAGCAGGGGGATATTTCTGGTAGCTGCTATAGAGGCAGCTGTCCCCCCCGGTAGAGTTAGCCCCAAGGCCTGCTGGTGGCTCTTTCCCTAGTATGTCATAGCAAAACTGAATGCAAGACACAATCCACCGAGCAATGGTCCTCTTGGTGGCTGGTTTGCCCTTTCCCACTTCTCCATAGGTGAGAACAGCAGAGTACACTCATTCCTAATGGCCTTTGTCTAATCCAGATAGTAGTTAATGTCCCTCTTAACATCCAGGCTATGCAGCCTGCATTCTCCTGAACTAGAATGTTCAATAAAGAAGACAGGTAATGTCATGGACTGATTCAGGTAGAAGTCAGAGACTACCTCTGGAAGAAATTTCCTGTTTGTCCTAAGGATGATCTTGTCCCTATGGAGTGCTGTGTAGTTGGGTTCTACTGACAAGGCCTGTAGCTCACTAATCCTCCTTGCAGAGGTTATGGCTACCAGAAAGACAGTTTTCCATGTCAGGTACTTGAGTTCAGCAGAAGACATGGGTTCAAATGGTGGCTGCATTAGCTGTGCTATGCAGATATTTAGAGCCCAAGAAGGGGTTGGCTCCCTGTGAGGGGGGTGTAGGTGGAGCAACCCTTTAAAGAACTTCTTGAAGACTGCATGAGAGGCAAGGGAAGGGCCCTTCCCTGCAGAGAGTTAGGCAGAAACAGCTGCCAAATGTACCTTCAGGGTAGAAGGCCGAAGGCCTAAGGAATGAAGGTGGGCTAAACTGTCCAACAGAACTGCCAATCCAGCTGCCTGTGGATCTATTTCCTTCTGTGTACGCCAGATAGTAAATCTCTTCCATTTAAAGTATAAAAGTCTTTCTGGTGGCAGGTTTTCTGGAAACCTTCAAAATATCCAGGACCCCTTCAGATAGATGCAAGCCTGCAAACCCTAGGTCTTCAAGAGCAAGGCCCCGAGCCTGAGGGACTTGAGATTGGGGTATAGGATCCTCCCTTGAGAGGAGGTCAGAAGATTGTGCCTTCTGGGGGAAGACAGATCAGACTGGTCACTGCCAGAGACAGCAGCATGGGATACCAGGGCTGTCTGGCCCAATCCGGTACAATCAGAATCATTGATGATGGCTGGCTCCCGAGTTTGATCAGAATTCTGAAAATCAGTGGAATTGGGGGAAAGACGTACAGAAATTTGCCTGTCCAGTCCAGCACTGAACCCAGAGCTGGAGGTCTGCAATAGAACTGGGAAAACTGATTGCCTGGGGGTGCAAATAGATCTCTCTCTCTCTCTCTCTGGTGTGCCCCATCTCCTGAACACTGCATGCAGCATTTCCCTGTTCAGAGACCACTCATGATGACTCTGATTTATTCTGCTGAGGGCATCTGCCAGGACATTGTCCTTCCCTGGCAAGTGCACGGCTTAGAGGGAGGTTCTGAAAGAATAAGCCAGACTCCAGATCTTCATTGCCTCCGTACACAGGACATAAGACCTTGTCCCTCCCTGCCTGTTGATATAGTACACGGTGATGGTATTGTCTGTCCTTACTTGAACCACCTTCCCTTGTACCATTTTTACAAATGACTGAAGTGCCAGGAGCACTACCCTGAGCGCCAACAGGTTGATGCGGAGACGAGACTCCTGTTGAAATCATGACCCATGATCAGTGTGGTCTCCTAGATGAGCTTCCCACCCCAGGAGGGAAGCAACCGTGGTCAGAACCACTGCAGGAGATTGCTGGAGGAATGGCATACCTTCCCTGAGGTTGTCCCTGTCCTTCCACCACTGTAATGCCTGTATCAAGGTGGCTGTCACTGGGATCAGCTTGGACAGGGGATCCTTCCTCTGGGACCAAAAGGACCTGAGGTGAAATTGAATATCCCTCATCTGAGACCCGGTTCCTGGAACCACTGCTGCGGATGCTGCCATGTATCCCAGGAGCTGGAGAAAATGTCTTGCCAGACGAGACAGATGCAGGTGAAAGGAGTCTGCCAGTTGTATGAGGTTGTCTGCTCTTCCAACTGGCAGGAGAGCCTTTGCCTGAGCTGTGTCCAGCTCTGCTCCTATGAAATCCAAGATCTGGACCAGTTCCAGCACTGACTTCTTTAGGTTTAACAGGAATCCTAAGGATACGAGGGTATCCTGCACCAGACCCAGGGCCCCCCCTTACCTGTTGGGGGGAGTGGCCCACGACTAGCCAGTCATCCAGGTAGGGAAACACAGCCACTCCTTGCCTTCTCAGGTGAGCTACTACCACTGCCAGGCATTCTGTGAATGCTCTGGGAGCCGAAGTAAGGCCAAAGGGCATTGCCCTGAACTGACAGTGGCCTGAGGGCAATTCAAACCTTAGATACTTTCACTGAGAATGTCTGATTGAAATATGGAAAAAAGCATCTCTGAGATCCAAGGAAGCCAACCAATCTCCTTGCCTGAGGGTAGGAAGGATCATGGTAGGGTTGTCACAGTGTAATGGTGTGACTGTATACCGCAGTTTGAAACTGCACGGTATTGACACCGTGACAGATTTTCCAAACCGTGGTAACCGTGACTCACGGTAAACCGCGGTCTGCATTGACCGACCACGTTTCTGGCAGTGTGCCCTTTGAAAGCTTTCTTTTTTTGTTTTTTCATGATTCAATTGGTGGAGATAGAGAGAACTCAGCCAGTCCCCTTCCACTATTTTAAAGTGGACATTCTTCAGTGTGGTCTGTGTGTGGGCTTCACGTGCAGAGGGAGGAAGATCCAGAAGCAGCAGCCAGGACAGGAGCAGCAAGTTTGCGAACAGGAAAGCACTTGTACAGAGTGAAGCGCGGGTACTAAATTTATTTATTTTAGGCCCACAACCGCATGGAGGTAATTTTTGTAGTCCAACCAACGGACCCCCAAGTTCCCAACTGAGTACTTGATCCCGATCGTCTCCCCAGAGACCCTCCCCCAAGTTCCCAGGTCACAGCAGAGACTGTAAGAAACAGAGAGACAGAAGGAGAGACCTGGGTCAGCCGGTGATGAGTCGAGACGAGAGGACTTCAGGAGGCTACCTCTGCTCCTACCCATGCCAGTTCTTGTTCTTTTTTGTTTTTAACAAAAGTGAGGTGGGTAAAACAGCCACAGGCGGCACGTGGCACTGGCACCGACTCCGGAGTCGCGGTGGGGAGGGGGATGAAAGTGTTTGGGGAATGGAGAGGGAATTATAATTTCAATTCCCTGACCTGTATCCTTTCTATTAATCCTAAAATCCTATTATCCTTGGTGGAAAAGGAAACCTGGCCTTTTTTAAGTTGGCATGAAGCTGGTTTGTATATTAAATGTGAGAGGAGGAGGACTTCACTGGACTGAAATTGGATGGGAATGGGGAATAATACTGATGGAGGAGATGATGGTGGATCCTTGGTGGGAATTGGGAAACCTGGCCCGAATTAAATGTGAGGGATTAATATTGGGGTTACTACTACTACTGATTTGGATGGGAAATTAGTGCTTTATTATAGGGGAAATTGCCCAATTGAATTTTGCAAACAGGAGGATCTTTGAGGTGGCACAGCAGCAGGCACAAGTCAGTGAGTTAAGTCACTGACTGGCATCATTCATGGCACATACCAGATTGGACAGCTTGACTGAAGGGAGATATGATCAGATCGAAGTGGATCTGGGAGGTGGTGGGGGGGGGGTGTATGGATGGAATGGCTCTAGTCCACTTGGTGGAAATGGGAAACCTGGCCTGACGTTGAATTGTGTGTGTAAAAGTGTTTTTCATTGTTTTGAGTTTTCCTAAAGGTACCACTGCCTCTCTGGCAGCTGCAGGCTGGCAAGTTGGGAACTGCCAGTGCCCATACGAGGAGCTAGAGAGTGAGACTCAGAGTAGCTAGCACCCCCCAGCCTCTGTCTGCGCCCTCTACTAGACCAAACCAGCAGGCACCAGCAGCCATGTTGTTTACCCCTCTTTATTGTGGCACTGGGCAGCAGTTTGGAATTGGCACTGCATGCACTCACTGGCAACTGGCAAAAATGGAAAGGAGTTGGAGTAAGTAGGAGGGCGGCAGATGGCAGACCAATGCATCAAGGCTGAGGCATAAGCAAGCAGCTTGAGACAAAAGCCAACCAGCCTGAGCCCAAGAAGATCTTTTGGTGGATTTCTGAGAGGTGTGGGTGGGCCGGGGCAAGCTTTGTAGAGCAGAGGCAGGCACACTTCAACACCTGCCTGCGTTTCTTACTTTCCTTCAGTAAACTAAGCTGTGTGTAATGTAAAATAATAACAAGACCGAATAACAGAAGAATGAGATACAGATACAACAGGCATTATTCAGCATTAAGGCATGATAATATTTATTATGCAAAATAAATAATGCAATACATATTATGATGGGATGCAATGGCGCAAGCAATGGTATTCATAAAAATACTGATTATTTGAGAGAATGCATCACATTTCGTTGGCTGAGATTAGAATAGAAAAGAATGCATGGCATTGGCAACTGGCAGGCATTGGCAACGTGGTGGGTGGTGGCCTGGTGAGTGGCACTTTATCTAGTTTTTTATATTTTAAAATGTTACTCGGACACAGGCAGGCAGCAAAAAGCAAATCAGAGCATTACAGGTTAAACTTACAGCAATGCATGCATGATGCATCACAGTTCCGGTCGAGTCACACGCAGTGTTGGCCCCCCAGTGTGCCATCATGATTGCTTTGCTTGCTGCAGTCCAGACTCATGGCAGTCTTGGTAGACTGGCATTACAGTGCAACTGCATGTTTTGTTATGTTTCTGCTTCTATCATGATTTCATTGCCAAATGCCATCTCTCATCAGATGCCATCCTCCTCTCACCATGTCAACCAAGCCAACAGGAGCTAGTGTGGTGGTGAGTGTGTGTGGTCAAGTCACCCAGGGTGGGCAAGTGGCGACAGCCACATGGTCACTGTGTCCTTAGGTTTGTGTGGCCACGACAAGGTCAGGTGGTCATGATCAGGTCTAGTCGGTTGGTGCCAATGGTACCATTTGTCATCCCTGCAGAAAATTGTAATCTTTTTTATGGTTAGGTAACGTTGGTAAGGTAACCACTTGGTATTGTCAACTGTAGGACTGGGAGTCGAAATCTATCTTGAAACATGGCAGATGTGGAGTTGGTACTGTTATTGGAAGAGTTGCAGCAGCAGGAGGAAAGCCAGAATCAGACTAGTAGTCAGAGCCGTGACCATGACCAGACTCAGCTTCCCCCTCCACTGTCACAAACTCGCTCAGCCGGTCAGTCCTCTACTCCCAAAGTGCCAACCTCTGAGCGTATGATTTGTGGACAGTGAACAGAACAAGGTAACCCTCTTGTCTGTTTTGTGGGTTCAAGTCACCTTAGTCTCAAGTTCTGGAGGGATTCAAACTGATTACCTCTTGTTAGCGTACCCAATTATCAGCTCAGATAATTCTGTCTTGGGGCCAGATATCTTTGCCTATGGGCACCCAACCAGGTCTACAAAATGAACCCTTAGAACTCTATGCAAGACTTTACAGAACTCTTATCCGTTTCCCAGTTTGGTATATCAATAAGTCCATACACAGTGTTAACTGTAACCTTTAAAAGCTCCACTTAAATAAAAAGAAATGTCAAAGCACTCCAGGCAGTTTCTGTTGTAAAACATATCTTTACTTTAAAATATCAAAACAGAACAATAAATACGGAACAAATATCCCAAACACATACAATCTTAAAAACAAAACAGGTTTTTAAAGTACAAACTAAGCTCTCTTCTCCACATAATACTTATCTACTACAGTGCTGATGTTGTCCTTCTCTCAGTCAGAAATAAAATAAAATGTGCCTCTCTAAGGCTTGCTCAGTTGGATAAAAGCAGTCCTGAGCCGGCCTCCTCTCTGAGGTCATTAAACTCCGCCTTGGAGTATTAAAAGTTATATTTTACAGCACACATGTCCCAACAAGATTTAAAAAAAAAAATGATAAGTGACATACTCAATTTCCTCTCCTCAGGTTAACTGGTCAGAATTTGTTTTTGTTCTGCCACACACACATATAAACAGTTTCTGTAATGACCTTCCAAAGCATCCTGGGAATGTGTATTGGACCTTCCAAATTCGTCTGGATCCTTGTTATCTACACATCAAAGGACTTTCTGATGTAATTCAAGGGCTCCCTGCGACACCCCTCCCAACACAGGTTCTTCCTGGCAACTACTGCAAGTTAAAGGATCTCCCTGAGGGCATTATAAAGTGGATACTTTGGTTCCTGCCTTCAAAGAAAATTTAACAAAAAAAGTGCATTTTAAATGGCTGCAGATTTAGCTATGTCCTGTTCTTTGAACTTATCCCTGGGTTTTTTTGGGTGTGTCAGTTCAGCAAGACTGTGGGTCTTCTGACTGCCCTTCCCTTACATAAATTATATGTAATACAGAGGTCGATCTTAACATTATTTTACTGGTCCGGGGCATAGTGCAAATTGCCTCGGGCCAGTGCAATGTCGCCCAGACTTTCCCGGCTGGGCTAGTGCAATGTAGCCCATTTTAGTAATGACCCCTTTAAGAGAACACTGGGTTCCTTCCCCCCCCCCATCTGAATACTCAGTTTTATTACCTAGCAACTCCTACAAGGACCTTGTGGAGCCGTCTGACTGAAGGAGGAAGATCTGACGCCAGTCTGCAGCCCATCCCACCTTCTGAACTGCTGAATCCCCGCATGTAGTCTGCAGTGAAACTGCGCCACAGAGAAGAGCAATTGTGACCCGAGTGACTGACAGTCCAGAGCTACTCCAAGTTACTTGCACAGTAAGAACCAGACCAGTCACATTGCAGAATAAGCAGCAAATACGTGGAGTGAGAGAAAGAAAATAATTTAAGAAGGGCATACAAGTGCAGTGCCTTGTCTGGGGTAGGTGTGATGTCGCCTGAGGATATCGAGTTGCCAAAAAGGTATGCCAAAACAGTAAATCGGGAGTCGTTTCTACTGCACAGTTGGCAAGCTAAACCGGGCAGGATCACCGTGAGTGTTACTTTCCCCTACTTCACCCAGATTCGATTCCCTCTGGGTTCAGTGAAAAAGGGATATCAAATTCGGTAGTTTTTATTTCTGAAGGCACTGGCTGCTGCTTGTTTTGTTGTGGGGAGTGGGGGTGAATCCAGACATCTCACTCGACATGTTTCGAGGTTTCAATTCTGCTTGTATTGCAGTTTCCATTATGGGCCACAAGGGAGGTAGGTAAAGGTTGAAAGCCCCCGCTGCACCCTCACTTAGCTGAATGGAACAGAGCCGGAATGATTGCTGCTTGGACAAAGAATAGAAACAAATGTGCTGTAGGTGACCGGGTTGCTGGGTGCACATCTATGTGGATCTGATCAGTTCTGGTATACAACGAAGGTGGCTGGGCCCAAGCCTCATATGCTTTGGGGGGGGGGGGAGGTTCTGGTAAAAGCTGGCCCTGTAAGTGGACTTTGTGGTTGCCTGGTATTCATGTCAGATGTGGAAGCTATGTGGTCTACTGATTTGTACTGCTATTTCCAACTTTCAGTTAGGGCTGGGGGCAGGTAGGTTGAAAGTCCCACGGCTACACCCTTACTTAACCGAATGGAACGGAGCTGGATTTGCATGGTTGCTGAATAGAAACATGTGCTGCAGGTGCCCGGTTGCTGTGTGCATCAAACGGGGATTAATTCTGGCATGCAGGGTGGTAGCAGGGCCCAAGATTCGTATGGTTAAGGTGGGTTCTGCTAGGCTCAAATTCTCTGTGGTCACAAAGCAAACAATGCTCTGCTCTTTTCCCAAGTTGTGCAAGGTGTGACTCAAGACTGGTTGTGCAGGGTATTTTGTTAGGAAGTCAGTCTGGCCTGCGGTAAAAAGGTCACTTAGCACACAGACTCCTGTCCATGTCCCGAGTGACTGTTTCTACTGTAGGCCAGACTGACTTCCAAACAAAATATCCTTCACAATACTCTGCACAACCTGTCTCAAGTCACACCTTGCACAACTTGGTAAAGAATAAGCAGGTTGTGGTTTACTTTATTGGCCAAATCTCCAATTCCAAGCGCGACGAAATTTCCTACAGTCCTTACCAGGGCCCCAAGCAGGGTAGCCACAGCTTCTGGTATGGCAAAAAGGTTGCGCTACTTACAAGAAAAGGCCCAGGTGAGGTCCGTAAATGCCTACTGTACTGACTTGGTTCTCTGATACGACATAAAAGAGAAAATATTCTAAAACAGTAGTTTTTACTATTTGATACTGTTTCTAACACCTGCTTTGTTATCGTGTGCTTTTTTCCATGCATTTTTTCTGTTAATGTTGGGGCTAGTGCAATCTCTGGGGGGGCCAGTGCAGCTGAGTCTTCACTTTCCCGGGTGGACCAGTGCAAAAAAAAAAGTTAACCGTGACCTCTGTAATACAAAAGAAATTTGATACATGGATCAGAATCAGTGGTCCAAGAGTGACAATTCCTCCCCACCTAGACTGAATTTGGGGGATCTATCCCCTACATGGGATGAGCTTCCCAAATCAGTTCATTCCTCATACACACGGGACAAACCATCTGAGTTCAGATTTTTGGCTCCGGCCCTATGTACGATTTTCAAATCATACTCTTGTAAAGCAAGACTCCATCTGAGCAGTCTGCCATTGTTTTTCCCCCCCATCTGTGTCAGCCAAACCAGGGGGTTGTGGTCAGTCGGCACCACAAAAGGCTACCCATACAAGTATGGCTCCAACTTCTTTAGGGCCCACACTATGGCAAGGCACTCCTTTTCCACAGTGGAGTATGCTTGCTCCCTGGGAAGCAGTTTTTTACTCAAGTAGGCAATGGGGTGGTCCCTCCCTTCGCTGGATGTCTGGCTTAGTACTGCCCCAATACCCACGTCTGGGGCATCCGTCTGAACTATAAAAGTTTTGCTATAGTCTGGACTTGTCAAAACAGGAGCATTACACAGTGCCTCCTTCAGTTTGGTAAAGACTTCCTCACAGGCTGGGCCCCAGGTGATTTTTCTTGGCATTTTTTTCTTTGTCAGGTCAGATAGGGGAGCAGCTAGGGCACTGTAACTGGGTACAAACTTTCTGTAGTACCCTGCTGTCTCTAGAAAGCGCCTGACCTGCTTCTGGGTTTCTGGTCTGGGCCACGTCTGGATCACCTCTATCTTTATTTGGCTAGGACGGAGCTGTCCTTGGCCTACCACTTCTCCCATGGCCACCTGGCACTTCTCCGCTTTGACAGTGAGCCCGGCCCTCTGTACTCTACCCAGCACTTCCCTAAGGTGTGAAAAGTGTTCCTCCCAGCTGGTACTGAAGATGACAATGTCATCCAGGTATGCCACGGCGTACTCCTCAGCACCATTTAACACCTGGCTCACCAACCTTTGGAAAGTGGCCAGGGCGTTCTTCATTCCGAAAGACATTACTTTGAACTCAAATAAGCCTATCGGAGTGCTGAAGGCTGACCTCTCCCTAATTCTGTCTGTCAACTCTACCTGCCAATACCCCTTTGTCAGGTCAGTGGTCGTAAGGTAGGTCACCCCCCCAAACCTGTCCAGGAGTTCGTCTGTCTGGGGCATAGGGTGGGCGTCTGACTTCGTGACTGCATTCAGTCCACGATAGTCTACACAGAAACGAGTTGAGCCATCTGGCTTGGGTACAAGGACTATGGGTGAGGCCCAGGGACTGTGGAATCTCTGGATTACCCCTAAAACCAGCATCTCCTCTACTTCCCTCCTAACGTCTATTTGGACAGCCTCCGACACCTGATATGCTGTCCGCCGTATGGGCGTCTGTGTCCCTGTCTCCACATCGTGTGTTGCTAAGGGGGTTAGTCCAGGCTTGGCGCTAAACAAGGGGGCAAAGTCTGCTAAAACCTCCTTTATTTTCTGGTTCTGGTCCGGATTCAGCTGGGGAGACAATTTTACTGCCTCCACAGAGGACTCTCGCTTACTTTCTTCCAGCAAGTCCAGAAGGGGGTCTCCTTCGTCCGTCCCCTCCCCATGCTACACACTGCAAACACCATGTCAGCCCTATTTGCATATGGCTTCATCATGTTAACATGGTACATCCTTTCTGTCCATCTACAGTCAGGTAACTCCACAATGTAGTTTACGTCATTTACCTTCTTAACCACTTTGTACGGTCCTGCCCACTCAGTTTGCAGCTTGTCTTTCTGGACCGGAATAAGGGCCATGACTTCCTGACCCACCATGTACGAGCAAGCTCTGGCTCTGCGGTCGTACCATACCTTTTGTTTCTGTTGGGCAACTGCCAGGTTGCTCTGGGCTGTCCCCACAAGTTCCTTCAGCCTTTTCCTAAACCATAGAACGTACTCCACAATGGGAGCTCCCTGGGTGGCGTGCTTGCCTTCCCAGTCCTCCCAGATCAAGTCTAGGGGCCCACGTACCCGGCGTCCATACAAGAGCTCGAAGGGGGAAAATCCTGTCAACTTTTGGGCACCTCCTGTATCTCGAACAACAGGTGGGGAAGATATTTTTCCCGGTCCCTCCCATGCTGTTCAGCAAACGCCCGAAGCATTAACTTTAGGGTACCACTGAATCGTTCCACAAGCCGATTGGCTTGTGGGCGATACGGTGTCATGCATTTCTGCACCACCCCATACTTCTTCCATAAACATTTCATTAGGTCCGACATGAAGGAACCCCCTCAATCGGTGATTACCTCCTGCGGAGACCCAACACGGGAGAAAATCCCAAGCAAGGCATCTGCCACTTTTTCTGTCCTCAGTGAGGATAGGGCAACTGCCTCTGGGTACCAGGTGGCATACTCCACCACAGTCAGGATGAACCTTTTCCCTGAGGAGCTGGAGGTATTGAAAGGCCCCACAATATCCATTCCCACCCTCTGGAATGGCTCCTCCACTATGGGCAATGGAATCAGGGTGGCTTGGGTTTTCTTGCCCGCCTTCCCTATTTCTTGGCACCGGTGACAAGACCTGCAATACTCCTTCACCTGCTGGGTGAAGTTAGGCCAGTAGAAATTCTGGGCCAACCACTGCGTTGTGTGCATGATTCCCAGATGACCAGACAAGGGAATATCATGGGCAACCTAGAGCAACTGCTCACAATATCCCTAGGGAAAGACAAGCTGCCTGCCTAGCATCCCTCCCTCGGTCTGTACTGCCTGGGTATACAGAAGTCCAGCTTCTCAATAAACCTTATGTCTGCCGTCACCTCCCTGTGCACCGTCCGAGTCTGCCCAAGCCCTCATCTTCTCTAAACTAGGGTCACTTCTCTGAGCAGCTGCGAACCCCTCACACCTTCCCAAGGCATGGGACAGGTCCCCTTCAGTCGCTAAACTAGGGTCCCTAGCACTAGCATCAGGGCACTCAGGATCACTGTCAATCCCAACCCTCTGACAAGACGACACCTCTCCCTCTTCGGAGTAACCCTCTGTAGCTATGCGGTCACTTGCTACTGGGGAAATTTCTACCCTCTTTTTTATCAGCCTATCCCTCTGGAGACACAAGCTGGGGAACCAGCCTCTCAGTATCTTCCCCAATGGTTTCTGGGGGGCTCAGGGAACTACAATTTTCCCTGGTCACTTGGCTACGTGTAACTGCACATACCACCCCCTGCTGGAGATCGTTACCCAGGATCACATCCACTGCTAATGTGTTGGCTACAGCTACCTGCTGCACAGTTCCCTCTGTTTCACCCCAGTCAAGGAGAACACTAGCGAGTGGCAATGTTTTCTCTTCACCAGTAAAACCTTGTACAGTTATGTATTTATTGGGTATAAGCTGACTAGGCTGTACCAGATCCCCCTTTGCCAATGTCAGGGATGCCCCTGTGTCTGTACGCCATTTACCATGACTGGGTACATCTGTTCCCTCATATTTACTGGCATCCCTCCAGGGACACACAAACAACCCACTTCTTCTTTTCTGGTACTACTTCGCGTATTATTGCTTGCCCTTCTTGGACACTGTCTGGCAATGTGCCCAGTTTCTTTACATAACCAACAAACATTTCTTAATTCAGAGAAATCTTTTCTTTGAAACCTAGGGCTAACTGGTTTCAGTGGAGGCAGTGAGAGTTTTAGCTGCCCTGAATGCACGCTTTTCCCTTTCTGCGCTGCCACACTCGCTCTCAGAGCAGGTCTGCTCTTGGCAGAGCGGTCCAAGAGTTCAGCAGCCTCTTGCACTGTTTTTGGATCTCGGTCCTCTAGCCAGGTTTTTAACTCTGCTGGGCATGCCCAATAAAACTGTTCTAACAAAATCACATTTTCAATTTTATCAACAGAGGTTGCCTCAATTCCTTCCCACCAATGTTTTAAAAAACTGATGTTGTTTCGTAGCTAGCTCCTTATAGCTCATATCAGGGCTTCTCCTGAGCTTACGGAATTTAGCTATGTATAATTCAGCAGTTAATTCAAACTTTTTTAACAGTGCAACTTTTAACTTGCTGTAATCGTCACTGTCTTCATTGTTCATTTGACCCAATGCATCCCAAGCTTTTCCGGTAAGTAGCGAGGATAGCTGGAAGCTCCAGGACTCTCTAGGAATTTTAGCCCGAATACAAACTTTTTCAAAAGAATTTAAAAAGGCATCCATGTCCTCTCCTTCTTTAAACTCTGCTATCAATTTGGCGTTCACTTTGTAAACCAGTCCTGCAGTCCCAGTTAAACCCAAGCCACTTACCTGCCCTGGTGCCGCTGGTTGGAGTCGTAGCTTCTCCAGTTCGTGTTGCCACTGGCGCTCCTCTCTCCTCTACCTCTCTGCGTTCTCGCTCTCTCTTCTCTGCAGCTCACTGGCACTCACACTCCTCCTGGTCTGCCTCTCGCTGTTCTCTCCCCTCTCCTGGGACTCCAGCTCCATCCTGCGCAACTCAAGTTGCAACCTGAGAACATCCGGATTCAGGATACTGGTGACTTGTCCCTGCTGCTGTGGCCCTTCACTGACAGTGGCCCTGCTGTCCACCTCATCGGCTCGGGACCCCTCACTGGCCGCTAGCCCTTCCAGACTTGAGGTTTGGTCCCTTTCAGTCATGGTCTGTGACTCACTGCTCTGGGTATCTGCTACCATCAGGGCCTCTATGAGGTTCTGCTTACTGGTTTTCACCCCAAACGGGACTCCCCTGTCCCCGCTCAACTGCTTTAAGAAATCTACAGTGTGCCTGCTATAGTCGGAAGCCATTTTCTTCTTCCCTCACTACTAATAATACAATTCTGACTGGCACTTCAGAGTAAAAAAAATAAAATGGGTGGGAACTTAACTGTAAGTCAAGGGATATAGTTCTGTTTCCTTTTGAAATAAAACACTGCCTCCCCCCCAAAGGGAGCTAAACGGTCTCAAGCTGACACACTGAACAATGAAGCTTATGCCACCAAACTTTTTATGCCATCGTGGCCAACCAATCTGTCACAAAATCGCTCAGCCGGTCAGCCCTCTACTGTCAAAGTGCCAACCTCTGACCGTATGATCTGTGGACAGTGAACAGAACAAGGTAACCCTCTTGTCTGTTTTGTGGGTTCAAGTCACTTTAGTCTCAAGTTCTGGAGGGATTCAAACTGATAACCTCTTGTTAGCGTACCCAATTATCAGGCTCAGATAATTCTGTCTTCGGGGGGCCAGATATCTTTGCCTATGGGCACCCAACCAGGTCTTCAAAATTAACCCTTAGAACTCTATGCAAGACTTTACAGAACTCTATCCATTTCCCAGTTCTTTATATTAATAAGCCCATACACAGTGTTAACTGTAACCTTTAAAAGCTCCACTTAAATAAAAAGAAATGTCAAGGCACTCCAGGAAGTTTCCGTTGTAAAATATATCTTTACTTTAAAATATGAAAACAGAACAATAAATACAGAACAAATATCACAAACACATACAATCTTAAAAACAAAACAGGTTTTTAAAGTACAAACTAAGCTCTCTTATCCACATAATACGTATCTGCTACAGTGCTGCTGATGTCCTTCTTCTCTCAGTCAGAAATAAAATAAATTGCGTCTCTCTAAGGCTTGCTCAGTTGGATAAAAGCAGTCCTGAGCCAGCCTCCTCTCTGAGGTCATTAAACTCCGCCTTGGAGTATTAAAAGTTATATTTTACAGCACAGGATGTCCCAACAAGATTTAAAAAAAAAAAAAATAAGTGACATACTCAATTTCCTCTCCTCAGGTTAACTGGTCAGAACTGGTTTTGGTACACACACACACACACACACACACACACACAGTTTCTGTGATGTCCTTCCAAAGCATCCTGGGAATGTGTATTGGATCTTCCAAATTCGTCTTGATCCTTGTCATCTACACACCAAAGGTCTTTCTGATGTAATTCAAGGGCTCCCTGCGACACCCCTGACTCAGCAGCAGAGTCAGATCCCCACCACCACCTCCTTCTGCTGTCTGTGAAACTCCGACTACAAGTGTCGGACGGGAAAGTGGATGGAAACTGTGATCGTTTCCCGTCCAGAAAATAATAAAATCCACAGTGTGGACCTACTTTCGTTACAAAAAACAAAAACAAAAAAGTGACAGTATTGTGCATGGGGATGGGAAGCCTATCTGCCGTACATGCAAAACAAGAGTTGCAGCACGTGGAGGGAACACTTCAAATTTATTTACCCACCTGCAAGAGTATCACCCACTTCAACACAACTGTATATCAGCCCGGTTGTTTTTTTTGACTTGGTTTGAATTTGAACTCTTAACTTACTTCAATCACAAACAGAATAGAATAAAAAAAAAAAAGTCACGGTCTGATTTTTCTCATGTGTGGAGTGGAGGCGAACCCAGGATTACCGTTAAAAGTTGTGGTGGACTGGTAGTGGTGGTCCTGGTCTGTCCTCTGTCAGCACCAAAGCCTTTTTGAATGGGACCGGGGCAACTGCTGCCCAGTGCCCAACCGCCCACCCATGCCCACCCACTGCCCAGCGGGGGCCGGGAAGGGTGATGTACATACAGATTAGGGAGGGTCATCGGGGACCAGTGGACATGTGCGCCTGCGCGATGTGCTGTTGGGTGGTATGGGGTGCTGCACTGCCAGCTCTGCATATTCAGGATCAGGAATTGGGATTTGGATCTCATCGGTTGGAATCGATTAGGATACCAAGTAGATCATGGTTGAATCATGGATGTTTTGGGTGGGTGAGAGGCTGGAAGCGAGAGAGGGACAGGACAGGAGGACAGAGAGACAGTAGGAGTCAGTGCAAACAAACGACAGAACAGTCATTCTTTCTACAGCAGAGTTGGGACTTGGAGGGACCAAATCTGACCACCACAGGTGTAGCAGCTGAACGTGCCCACTGGGGTGAGGAAATAGGGGAGGACCCCTGTTCCCCACCAGTGTCTACCACTCACAGTAGTGCTGCAGTGCAGTCCATGACATGCAGTTTAGCGTGACATGACAGACAGTGCATGAGTGCAGTACTAGTGCGAGTGGTAGACACTGGTGGCAGTGGGGGGGGGTGCAGGGGTTCTCCTATTTCCTATCGCGGCGGCTAATACATTGAAAAAGTGAATATGAACACAAATCTCTCTCCAAATTTATTTGCACTATTTACTATTACTTTTACTAACTTCACTTGCATGGACTGGGGGGGACTGGGTCTGGGAGGGAGCCCCAGGCTGTGAGGTGAGGATGGACACTCAGCCTAGCCATAGCCAGACAGCGAGCCTTGATTTTCCGACAGTGAGCCCTGATTTTCCAATCAGAACTGTTCTAATTCTATTAGTAGTGTTGTTGCTGTACCTGCTTCTACTGCTAGTAACAGTAGAGCACACTACTTCAGTGAAGTGCAACTCTAGTCTGCACTACCACCAGGAGTGGACAGAGTGAGTGGACATTCCTTTCATCATCTCTCATCTGTAAGTTTTGACAATTTAACATAAAAATGTAAATCCATCGACAGACTTGCTACTCGTACTCAGTGTACTATTTTTTGTATGGTATGGTTCTTTTGGTATTGGTAGCATTTTGTGCTGTAAGCTAAGAGTACACATAAACAAACACTTTACTTACAGTGGTATGTCATTCATGTGTCAGACTGCAATGAAATGAAAACAAATTAATAAATATTCTTATAGTGCTTGAAGCTCCATGCTCATCATCAGGCCAGGAGGAATCTGACTTTTAGTCAACAAAAAATATATTTCTCTTGCGCATACTTGACTCATCTTTCTCTTCTCTCATTAAATGCATAATGTGTCATTTACTAGTATTTTAACTGCTTTTACATGTAAAATTTGGATAAAATTGCATTATTTTTGAATATTTTAGGTTTTCCCATTGTAATGCATTATACCACGGTATCACGATAACCACAGTACCGCACATCGCGGTTATCATACCGTGACAACCCTAGATCATGGTTAGGGTAACCATCTTGAATATGGGTTTTGTCAGATGCTTGTTGAGATACCTCAGATCTAGAATGGGCTGCCACTCCCCAGTTTTCTTTAGGGTAAGGAAATATCTTGAGTACAACCCTTTTCCTTTGTGAAGAAAAGGAACAGGTTCCACAGCTTTGTGTTCCAGAAGTGTGGTAAACTGTCTCCAGAAGAGTTGTCTCTGAACTACTGGCAGGTTTGAATGACCTTGCTCTTGTTCTTGGAAACTGTTTGAAACTTAGAGCAAGTCCCTGGCTCACTACTTCCTGGACCCACTTGTCTGTGGTAATGGCTTGCCAGGCCTGGAAGTAGTGAGCCAGCCTGCCCACTACTGGCAATGGGGAGGCGGCTCTGACAGACACATATGGGTGTCTGCTTGGCAGGAGTCCTAGACTGAGAGGTGGATGCATAGATACACAGATACATAGACAGTGTCGGCAGATAAGGGCCTATGGCCCACCTAGTCTGCCCATTTGAGCTTGTAAGTTCAGTTTGTTTTCCTAGAAGTCTATTTCCCCTTACCCCTGACCTCTAGAATTCCTTTATGTCTATCCCATGCATTCTTAAATCCTGTGATTGTTTCAGCTCCCACCACTTCCTCTGGCAGGGTGTTCCACTTGTCCACCACCCGTTCTGTGAAGAAATTCTTTCTCATGTTTCCTCTGAATCGTAGCCCTGCTTATACCTCTCCTTCCCTCTACCCCTGAAATACCTTCTTGGCTGCTGGTAAGAATGGAATGCCTAGGCCTGTTAGAAAGGCCTCTGATAAGGCCTGCCTCTGCCTGGCATAGCTTGCTACTTCTGTGGAGTTGCAACCTTTTTCTTAGCAGCTACACTTTTATAAGTCACCCTGTACTCGTCCATTTTTTTCATGTAAGCCTCAATTTGCTCCCCAAACAGAGAATTCTGGACAACAGGGAAATCCATAGCATTTGATTGGGTATCCTGGGAAAGATTAGTACATCTAAGCCAAGAAAATCATACTAACATACCTAAATGCCAGCAGAGTAGGTCTAACGGTCTTTAATGACTGCTCGTTTGGTCAGCCCCCAACCTGGGAGCTGACCTTGCTGTCCCCCCCACACCCCCTTGGGTTCTCCATTCCCAGTCCAAGATAGTCCCCCTGTATTGGACTTTGCCAGCAGAACTCTACCCCTGTATCTGTCCCAACCCCTCTTGAACCCCTGCACAGTCTCTGCCTCCACTAGTTTCCTGGGCAGTGCATTCCATGGTTCCATCACCCTCTCAGTGAAGTAGCACTTCCTCCTTTCTCCCGAGTCTTCCCCACTCTAGCTTCCACCCATGCCCCCTAGTTGCCCCCCACTCTTTCCTTTGGAGCACCCTGACAGAGCCTCCCCATTTAACCCCTTCAAAATCTTCTGATAACCCCTTCAAAATCTTCTTAGGGAAATAGCAGTAGCCATGACCCTAGAAGATACATCATCATTCGAATCCACAGCTGAATGAAACAGAACTTTGGAAGCTTCAATTCCATCCTTGACTACTTGTTCCAAATCCTTAGCCATCTGGTGTGGAGCAGTCTTGGCCAGTTCCAAAACAGACTCCCACCTGGATTTCTGATATCTGACTACATAAGCCATGTAAGAAACTTGTGTAATATCCAAGGAAGCAGCCAAATACTGCTTCTTGGGCACGCCATCAATCTTTCGAGAGTCCTTTTCAGGAGGACAAGAAGCCAGGGGAATGCCAGCCTTATCACAAGCAGCAGCCTGAACTACTCCTACATAACTACAATGATTGTACAAGAACTCTGTACCATTGCTAGACAGCATACACCTCTTGTCCATCCTTTCATCCACGGGGGGGCAGAGGTTGGCATCTGCAGAATTTTGTTTGTCTGCTTCTTAAGAGACTTGTGCAGAGGTACTGAAAGTCTCTTAATGTCAGAGGTTCATCCTCTTCCTCAGCTGCCTCCAGAGTAGGCAGCTGTAAAGTATCAGTAAATTTCTTACAAAACAGATAATGAGAGGAGAAATCCCCAGACTGCCTAGGAGAAGAAACAGACTCTGGTCTATCAGGGGAAACATAAGGTTCCATAGGTTCACCCAAATAATAATATTTCTTCTCCTTCTCCCTCTTCCTCTTCTTCCTCCCACTCAAGCTCATAGTAAGCCTCCAGATCGTATGAACTGGTGGGAAGCGAACCAGCAGGTGACCAAACCAAGGTATGCGGTTCTCGACCTGGTCTCTGTTCACCTGAACCGGTCTGTTAAGACTGCACAATTCGTATCTCTTTAGCAACCTCTTCTGCAGTTGGAGCTGCAACCGTTGGCTCCGAACCAGCAGATTTTTTTTTCCTTTTTCGCAGGTACCGAATCCTTGGTATCTGCCTTCCTTTTGGTCGAGGAGGTATCGCCTTGGTCAGAAGGCACCTCCTCTGGTTCCCTGATTCCCTCAAGAGCAGAACTGAACCAGTCATCTGGATCAGCGGATTTTTCAGCCATTCTTTCCTTAAGCCTAGACAAAACAATTATCCAGCGTGGCTTTGGGGAAGTTTTTTTATAAATTTGGCAGTCTGTTTTCAGGTGGTCAAACCCAAGACAGTAAACACAGATAAGGTGGGGATCAGCATGGCAAACACTTCCCCACACTCTCTACAGTGCTGAACCCCAGTGGGACCAGTTTTCTTCTTGGGCTTCTCCAACATGATAAGCACTGATAAGCCAAGTTACCCTTTGGTGACGGTCAAGCCAGAGTAACTAAAATTCATTTTCGGTTAACAGCCAGTTTGAAAAAAAAAAAAAAAAAGGGAAAAAGTCTCTTTTTTATTAAACCAAAAACCATCGGATCCCAAACTAAAATTAACAACAACTTAAACTTTACCTCAAAAGAACAAAATTTCCTCGGTTTCCTCTCAGTTACGCAAACTGAAAGGAAAAATCGAAAACTTACCAAAATTGAAGCAAACCTAGTCTAGTCTAACCTGTACCGAGGGATAGAAGCTTAAAGAACGGAAAAATAAAACCCAGTTTGAAGAAACTGTCGAAAAACCAACACTTTAACTGAACTGAGCAAGGAGAAATCTCTGGAGTAAAGAATCTGGTGGCAGGGGGTTGAAAACCGAGCTTGAGCTCAGCGTTCTATGCATTTGCATAGAGTCAGCTCTCATCTCCGGCGCAGTTCAACTGGAAGAAAAAATTACTCACCTTAGTAATGTTGTTTCTTCTAATGGAGTCTTGCTATATTATAACATATGCAGTGAGTCCCAACCTTCAAACTGCTCCGGAGGTGAAAGAGTTAACTTTCCATGCCAGGCATGGAACGCTGAGCTCGAGCTCAGTTGAAAACTCTGTCTGTTTGTTCTTCAAACTCAAACTGTCAGATCTTTACGAGCTAAACTCACTAAGGTCCTGTGTGGAAGCTGTAAACCTACACTAGCCAACTGGCTACTAAATATAAGAACACATTTTTGGTCCCAAAACAAAGACTCAAGTCAGGAGGCCCAAAAAATGAAAAACAACACCCAGTCACCCCAAAAAAGGGAGGGGTGAAAAAACAAGATGGGCATCTACTAAGTGCCAACACTGCACTGCCCACCCACATCCCAAAAACAGAGGTTCTGAGAGGGGCAGGCGGCGGGGGAGGTCATAATATAGCAAGACTCCATTAGAAGAAACATTACTAAGGTGAGTAATTTTTTCTTCAAACAACATGAAATCTTGCTATATTATGACATATGCAGACTACACAGCAGTACCTCCATGGAGGAGGGACAGAACCTACTTAGGAAATAGGCTCTGAAGCACAGTTGTGCCAAACCAAGCATCACTCCTAGCCTGGGTGTCCAGAGAGTAATGCTTGGTAAAAGTGTGAACTGTTTTCCAGGTAGCTGCTTGACAAATCTCTAGAATGGGGATGTCCCTGGCAGCAGCCAGGGAAGCAGCTGTACCTCTGGTAGAGTGAGCCCTCAGGCCTGAGGGAGGAACCTTACCCAGCTTTTCATAACAGAATTGGATACAAGAGACAATCCACCTGGCAATGGATCTTTTTAGGCAGGTTTCCTTACCAACCTCACCATAAGTGAGGAACAGTTGGAGGGAGTCAAACCCAGACCCTTGGTCGCCTAATGTAGTAACTAAGGGCTCTCTTCACATCTAGTTGTGCAGCCTCCTCTCGCCAGAGGAGGAATGGTCAGTGAAATACACTGGAAGAGAAATAGATTGATTAAGGTGGAAATCTGAAAACCACCTTAGGCAAGAACTTCCTGTTAGTCCTGAGGACCACCTTATCTCTATGAAAGGAGATAAAATCAGGCTCCACTGACAAAGCTTGTAATTCACTTATGCGTCTGGCAGAAGTGATGGCTACCAGAAACAAGTCTTCCAAGTCAAATACTTAAGCTCTGCTGAGGACAAGGGCTCAAAGGGAAGTTGCATAAGCTGAGCAATGCAAACATTAAGATCCCAGGCAGGGGCAGGGTCCCTGAATGGAGGGTTAGTGTGAAGCAATCCCTTAAAAAATTTAGAGAATACAGGATGAGCTGAAAGAGAAGGGGGTTTACCTGCTGAAATGAAAGCAGACAGCTGCCAAATGCACCTTTAGGGTCACTGGTCTGAGCCCCAAAGTGTTTAAATGGACCACATAATCCAGGACTGTGGGTAAATCAGCAGATTCTGGGGAAATATGCTTCCCAGAGCACCATATGGAAAACCTCTTCCAATTGGAATTGTAAGTAGCCCTGGTGGAAGGCTTTCTAGAAGCCTTCAATATATCCATTACACCTTGGGAGAGGTGTAGATCAGCAAACTCTAACTCTTCAAGAGCCAGGCCTTGAGATCAAGAGATTTGAGGTTCGGGTACCAAACCCTTCCCTGAGCACAGGTTAACAGATTGTGATTCCTGGGAAGACACAGGGGAAGATGGACTGCTAAGGACAGTAGGAGTGGATACCAGGGTTGTCTGGCCCAATCTGGAGCAATCAGAATCACTTTGCAGGATTGAGATCTGATTTTGACTAACACTTTGAACAAGAGAGGGAAGGGGGGAAAGCATAGAGAAACTTCCCTTCCCAACTGAGAAGGAAGGAATCCAGAGGGACTGAGCCCAACACTGGGGGCCTGCAGCAAAAAGGGGAAGTTGGTGATTGTCTGGGGCTGCAAAAAGATCTATCTGCGGGGTGCCCCATCTGGCAAATATTACCTCCAGGACCAGGGGATCCAGTGACCATTCGAGATGGCCCTGGGAAATCCTGCTGAGGGCATCTGCCAGGACATTGTCCTTGCCTGGGAGGTGTTCAGGGAGTAAGCCAGAGACCACAACTTCATTGCTTCGGTGCACAAGGCCGTAGACAGAGTGCCTCCTTGCTTGTTGATGTACCACATTGTAGTGGTGTTGTCTGTTCTGACCTGTACAACTTTGTTCTGAACAGATTTGGAAAAAGCTTGAAGTGCTAGAAAAACTGCTCTGAGCTCCAACAGGTTGATGTGGAGCAGAGATTCCTGAGGGGACCACAGTCCCTGGCAGTGAGGTCGCCATGTGAGCTCCCCACCCCAAGAGGGATGCATCTGTAGTAAGGATTAAAGAGTGAGACTGAGTGACAAAGGGAACCCCTTGTCTCAGATTGCTCTGATCCTGCCACCACTGTAGGGCTTGGATCAGAGTTCGAGTCACTGGGATCAACTTGGTGAGAGGGTCCTTCCTTTGAGACCAAAAGGCTCTCAAATGGAACTGAATGTCCCTCATCTGAAATCTTGCTCCCTGCACTACTGCTGTAGAAGCAGTCATGTGCCCCAGGAGCTGTAGAAAATGCCTTGCTGGTCGAGACACCTGCAGGGTGAATGAAGAGGCCAGAGAGACCAGGGTCCTTGCCCTGTCCAGGGAAGGAAGGCTCTGGCCTTCTCTGTGTCTAGCTCTCTGCTTATGAAGGTGAGGAGCTGGACAGGCTCTAGAACTGACTTTGGAAGATTCAGAAGGAAACCTAGAGAGGTAAGCAGTTGCTGAGTTATCTGAAGATGTAACTGACTTGGTCTGGAGACTGGCCTACTATGAGCCAGTCGTCCAGGTAAGGGAAGATGGCAATTTTTTGCCTTCTTAGGTAGGCAACTGCTACTGCCAGGCATTTTGTGAATACCCCTGGAGCAGAGGTGAGGCCAAAGGGCATTGCTCTGAACTGGTAATGGCCTGAGGGCAGCTCGAACCTGAGGTACTTTCGATGGGAGCTTCTGATGAGAATATGGAAGTAGGCATCCATGAGATCCAGGGACGCTAGCCAGTCCCCTGGCCTTAGAGAGGGTAGAATAATTCCCAGAGTCACCATTTTGAATTCTGGTTTTAAAAGGTGCTTGTTTAAGTATCTGAGATCCAGGATGGGCCGCCATTCTCCTGTCTTTTTTGGGGTAAGGAAGTACCTGGAGTACAATCCTTTGCCCTGGTGTAGGGGTGGAACCCTTTCCACGGCTCTGAGAGCCAGGAGGGTAGAGACTTCTGCCTCTAGGGCAAGTGCCTCAGATGGATTTGCAGGTGGAAAGGATCTGGTTCTCATCTTTGGAAATTTGTTGAAGCTGAGAACCAATCCCTGGCTTACTACTTCCAGGACCCACTTGTCTGATGTCAGAGACTTCCAGTCCTGGACAAAGTAAGCCAGCCTGCCCCCTACAGGTAGCTGAGAATCGGCCCTGGCCACCCATCAGGGTGCCTGCTTGGCAGGGGCTTTAGGCTGAGGGGTGGAAGCAGGCCTGCTTGTAACCCATCTGCCTCTCCTCTAAAGAACCCCCTCTGGGTGTAAGCTGAAGAGGAGGCCTGGGCTTGGTAAAAAGGCCTATGTAAAGGCCTGCCCCTGCCCCTGGAAGGCTGCCTTTGAGAAGTGGCCTGCCTTTCCTTGGCCTGTGCACTCCTATAGGTGGTCCTATACTCATCCATTTTCTTCATGTAATTTTCTGTCTGCTCCCCAAACAGAGAATTACCCACAACAGGAAAATCCATGGCCTTAGTATGTGTATCCTGTGACAGGCTAGTACATCTGAGCCAAGCGATTCTGCGAAGTGCCACAGATGTAGCCATGACTCTTGATGACACATCATTAGAGTCCACTGCAGCATGGAATTGCACCTTAGATGCCTCAATACCATCAGCAGCCACCTGCTCCAGCTCCTTGGCAACCTGGCCAGGGACCTGTTTTGCTAGAGCCATAACAGTATCCCATCTGGATTTCTGGTATCTAGCAACATAAGCCATATAATTTGCCTGTCTGAGTCCCAAGGATGCTGCCATGTACTGTTTCTTTGCCATGGCATCAATCCTCCTGGAGTCCTTGTCAGGGGTGGAAGCCAAGGAATATTTGCCTTGTCACAGGCTGCAGCCTGCACTACTCCAACATGGCTGCATTGTTGTGTAAGGAACTCCGTATCAGAGCCTGACAATGTGTACCTCTTGTCCATTCTCTTATCAACAGGAGGTATTAGTGTGAGGAGTTTTTAGAATTTTTACTGTTTCCCAAAAGATTTATGCAAAGGAATAGAGAGTCTCCTAGACTCTGGGATATCCATCATTTCTACATAGTCAGGCTCCTCTTGATCATCCACAGCTTCCTCCATAGGGAGCTGGAGGGTTTCAGCCACTTTTTTATAAAACATAAAATGAGAGGGGGACTCAGAAAGCCTAGGAGGAGACACTCCTGAAGGTCTGTCTGGGGAGATGTCCGTTCAATGGGCACATCCAGACTTTCAAATCCACATTCACTCTCCTCATACTCCTCTTCCCCTCCTCTGGTTCATAAAATTCCTCTAAATCATACTCTTGAACGGTGGAACCGGCTGAACCGTGACGCTTACCTGATGGTGCCGGTTCGGTCGGAACTGGGAAAGTGACTGGACAATTTTAATCGCTTTGGCTATTTCTTCAGCGGTTGGAGAGGAAAGTTTGGCTCCACCAGCTGATTTCCTAGTCCTTTTGCTGGAACCGACTCCTCCGAGTCGGCTCTCCTTGTGCCCGAGGAAGTCTCGCCCTGGTCAGAGGGCACTCCCTCCGGTTCGGTTGGAACCGAACCGGGCTGGCCATCCGGGTCAGCGGACTTCTTGGCCTCCCTTTCCCTGAGCCTACCAACTCTCTTTTCCAGGGTAGGTGCAGGAAAATTTTTACAAATCTGGCAGTCTGCATTGAGGTGGTCAAACCTAAAGACAATAAACACAGGTGGTGTGGGGGTCAGCCTTGGCAAAGACTTCCCCACAGACACTGCAGTGTTGAAACCCAGTGGGCGGTTTTTCTTTTGGGTTTCTCAGACATGGTGCCAGTCCTAACCAACTTTGCCCATTTATGGCAATCCGAAGCAAGACCCTCTTATCGTTCCCAACCGTCACTGGTCGTGGAAAACGCAATAAAACTGGGTTTTTTAGAATCGATAAGAACCGGTAACCGCGACTCTAAAAGACAGATTAATGTATTTAAAAACAACCTGTTCGGTTCAAACAGAACTGATAACCGTTTACAAGTTCCATACAGAAGAAATAAATGTAAAACCTATCTAGTACTTACAATACCACAGACAGAGCTTGAACCGACCGGCTGCGGTTTAAATTCAGTCAAAAACCCGAGAAAATAATACTTTAACCGACAAAATGAACCAAGCAGAAGGAGAAAATCTCCGGAGCGACTGTTCAGTGAGGCGGAGTAAAGAATCTGACAGTTTGAGTTTGAAGAACAACAGACAGAGTTTTCAACCGAGCTCGAGCTCAGTGTTCCATGCCTGGCATGGAAAGTTAACTTTCACCTCCGGAGCAGTTGGAAGGTTGGGACTCACTGCATATGTCATAATATAGCAAGACTTCATGTTGTTTGAAGGGCTAACTGCATACAGTCAGAATACAGCAAGACTTCATGTTGTTTGAAGCACCACCCCACTCTTGGCTGGGACAAACTGAGTTTCCCACTTGGTTAGCATGACATATTACTGGGCCACAGGGAAGCATAATTTTTTTTTGTGTTAAGTTATATTTGTTCATTCAGCTAGTGAATAACCTTTAATAATACTATATATACACACTCGCATACAAGTTTAAACACAGGCGCCCAAGAAGGAGGACTTGACTTATCTGTGTGGTCAACCTATCTGTGGGATTTACAACGTTAAACCAGTTTTTGCAACTGTGTAACCAGATTCTGTCTGTGACAGGGAGCTCCTGCCACTCTGAAGGACTGACTTTTCTTAAATCTTTTGCAACAGTTCTTCTATTACTTAGCCTAATCTATCCCTTACAATTTCTAGTACATAAGGTTGGCCACCTATGCGCGCCCCCTCCCCTATCTTGACTATGCTATGGGGTGTTCTCTTTAATTTTCCTTCGCAGGTCCTCGTACAGGGAGGTTATTGTGGTGACCGCCAAGTGTATGTAAAACAGGTTGTTTATTGTTGTTGGATTTAGTATGTAATAGCACTACGTCACAGAATACCTTGATGTATATACTTTATGTTTATGAAACCTGTAACTGTTGAAAATACCATGGCACTAGTTGTTTCTGATAATGGTAAAAAGTACTACGTGACTATTATAGAAATTAAGTTAGTTATGCTGTTTAAAATGCATGTAAATTGTTGTAAACTGAACAACTCTAAATGTCATGGTGATTTGAATATATCCCATGATGCTTTGCATTATGGAAGTAGGTAAGATGTTGTATTTCTTTGACACTTGATTTTTTGCCAATACCCTGTGGGGTAACCTTTCTTTCAGTGATTCTGCATTGAGGTTCTTTGTCTATAGCTTGATTTTTCTTCTTTTTGGGTCCCCACTACCCAAGCAAACAGGGCCCGCATAGGGGTGGAGGTTACATCTCACGTGGTAAGTTAGATCAGAGATCAGTGTCAGTAGGTGCTGGCTAAGTGCAGAGAAGGGACATATGTAGTCTGTTGCTACAAACTGATGTACTGAAGAAGGAATATGGCACTGCAGAAGCTTATTTCCTATATTTTTAATAAACATCACAGAGACTGTGTGTTAAAATTGAAGTTCGGTGTCTGGTCCATCTGTTATCCCACAACCCCTCCACACTGTCAGTTCTGGCCACAAAAAATCAGATGCTGTGCCTGATGTAGGTCACAAAACACATTTTCCATGCAATTTGGGTAACAAAATAATGTCTTCAATTTTGCTAAAATTGACAAAATACAGTGGGGTCAACTTGTATGTTAGGTCAACTTTAGACAAGTATATATGGTAATTAAAGGGAAACTTTTTTGTCTGTCCCTACAATAGATGATCCTTATCTCCACATTTAACTGTGACGCGCTATTTTTGAGTCTCTTAGGGCCAATGATTTTCCATTTTCAAAAATGGCTAATTCCATCCAACAAAATCTCAAAATCCATTTTTCCCAAAACTTAAGGCAAATCTGTATGATCTACCCAAGAATTTGGCCCAAAACGGCACTGTCTGCAAAATAAGCTGGTGCATAGTGGGGTTGTTTGCATGATAAAGTTAGTAATAGCATGCATACATCCCCCCACACTGCTGAGACATTGGCTGTGCTTAACAACTTCCGTGACTTGAAAGCCTGAACAGGCATGATGACACACATCCACAGTATGTGTGTGATATCAATGCGCCAGACATCAAGTTCAAAGTTATCTGTTCGATAGTCATTACAAATTTTAAAAAGTTAAAACATATACATACAAAAATATAACTCTCAGTACATTCCAATGACATTACAGTTTGTCTTGTTATACTTTCACAGAAAGTTTTTTTAAACAATCACAGCAATCATTGCACAAAGTATTTATAAATAAGTAGACTGTAGAAAACCAACTACTTTCTGTAGTATAATTAGATTTTTGTTATTCATTATGTTTTTCACCCATTTTATCAGGGGGAAGGTCGAGGTTTGCCATGATGTCACCAAGCCATTTTAGATGTGGCCCCTTATGTAATGGGCATAAAAGCAGTACATGCTTTAAGTCATCTTCAGAGAACTTTTCACATTTACAAAATGGGGTCAGAATAGTTTCCCTTTTTTGCTTAAGAAGTACATAATTAGCATTATATATTTCAAGCCTAAATTTAGTCATTGTTCTCCTCTCTTTAGGATTGGTTAATTTAACTAAGTAGGACTCCAAGCCATATGTTGTTTTAATCTGTTTGTACCATCCGTATAGCTTAAACTGTTTAAATTTTACCTGTACTTTAGTTTTCTCCTGGTCCCTTAACCTATTCTTCATCTTTTCAACTATCATTTGCCATGGATATATAAACATACTCCAGAAGACATCTCCAAGTCCATCTGGAAAAAGGAAGCACCTAAGAATTTCCAGGGTTGGGAAAACCTTCCCCATCAAAGTATATGTAATTTCATCCTCCAAGCTTTGCCTGGGTAACCCATTTTCTTCTAGAAAAAATAACTTTAGTGAAAATAAAATCAGTCTTTCCTCACTAATGTTGAGATCGAATATTGACCCAATTCTGAATTCACTATACCTGCTGGTACTGATTGTGGCATCATTTGAATGTACATTTCGATTTTGTTGCACAGCACTTCCAAATTATTTAGGTCTGCTGTGCCCCAAATTTCTGCAGCATTGAGTATGCTCGAATTTAATTTAGCTTCCAGAACCCTCAACACTCCTTTGACTGATGCTCGGCCCATCTTAGCATTAAATACATTAAATACTTTCCTTACTTTCTCTGTAATCTGTTCTGTATGTTTTTGCCATTTTAGGGTCTGACTAAATCTGACACCTAGATAGTCACAATATTTAACTTTTTCTACTTTTTCTGTACGGTATTTATCCATAATGATTTAAAATGTTTTTTTAGTGTTCCCAAATATCAGTATCATGTCAGACACCAGAGCCGAGCATGTGCCAGAGAGCCCTCTGTCGGGCAGGCACTAGTAGCAAGGCTAGAACAAAAAAAAAAAAAGCTGCAACAAGCTGGCAAACGGTCAGCTCTCAAGGCAGTCATAGAATGGTACGAGGGGGAGTTCTTGGAGCAGTCAACCGCTCAGACCAAACAAACAAACAGTCATGCAAGTACACAAAAGCAAAAGAAACTTCCACAGAGTACTCAAAGTACTATCGCCCATTGAGAGAAGCAGCTATCCCCCACTGAGAGAAGCAGAGGTGGAAACGAGCTGCAGGAGGAAAAGGACCTGCAGGCTCAGAGCTCAGTTAAGAACGACACCAGCCTGCACCCTGAAACGTAGAATTTGACGGCAGTTAAGGACCGCATAGCCCACCTAGTCTGCTTATTTTTTCCCTGCCTATACAGTCACCACAGACCCTACTCGATCTCTGGCTCACACCCCCACCCCCACTTCCTGACAAAGATTCCCCCATGTCTACCCCATGCATGCTTGAAGTCCACCACTGTTTTCGCCCCACCCTCTCTATTTGAAGACTGTTCCTTGCATCCACCACTCTTTCAATGAAACATAAAAGCATAGAATCTGATGACAGATAAGGGCACTTGGCCCACCCAGTCTGCCCAATTTTCTGCTTTAAATTTTTGATGCAGATGCACTTGATCTACAGTGATACTTCCAGCTTTATTGCACGTTCCCTTGTTCTCTTACATCTTTTTTCTCTGAAAAATACTCCACTCCTGTATCTTATTCAACCCCATAAGATATTAACAGGTCTCTATCATTCTATCGTGCCCCCCAATCTTCCAAGGTGTACATATTTAGGTCACTGAGCCTCTCTTCATAGGATTCTGATGCAACCCCTCACCATTTTTGTAGGTCTCCTCTGAACAGCCTCCACCCTGCGTCCTTCCTGAGATGTGGTTTCCAGAACAGGACATAGTACTCCAGGTGGGGTCTCACCAGCAATCTGTGCAGTGGCATCACCACCTCCCTTCTTCTGCTGGTGGTACCCCCATATGAACACCAGCATCCAATTGGCCCTACCTAATGCCCTGTCACACTGCCTTACTACCTTGAGGTCATCAGCTAGAATTACTCCCAGGTCCCTTTCTCATTTGGTGACTGTCAGTACCTCTTCTCCCATTCTTTACTCTGCCCCAGGTTTCTGTGCTCTAGTGCATGATTTTGCACTTTTCCACACTGAAATCCAGCTGCCATGACCTTGACCACTCCTTGGGTTCTCTCAGGTCTTTGCACATTCTTTCCACCTAATCTGGAGTGCCTACCCTACTGCAGATTTTGGTGTCATCTGCAGGGGTATACCTTCCCTTCCAGATCAGCTGCAATCTCAGTTGTAAAGACATTAAAGAGGAGTGGACCCAGTACTGAGCCCAGAGACACTCCTGTGGTCACCCTCCCCTTTCCTGGATTGAACTCCGTTTACCACCACCATCTATCATCTATCCATTAACCAATTTCTTATCCAGTTCACCACCTTAAGATCCACCCCTATGCTGCGCTGTTCCCTTATGTGTCTCCTATGTGATAAGGTCTTGAATGCAGCATTTTATTTAACTCTAAAAATTGATTAGCGTTTTGCTCATAAAAGTTCTAAAACATTGTGAAAAATGCATAGCACTTACCTCACTGTGTTTAACAAACATAACACTTCTAGAAAACCCAAATAAATGCTTTCTGTACAGTTAGTATTATCCCAAGAAAAAAAGTGCTAATCAATTATTTAAAACCCTGGAATGCCTTACTAAAATCTCATAGGCCATATCCACCCGCTCCACCCTGCTCTATTTCCCTGGTTACCCAGTCAAAGAAATCTATCAGATTTGTCTGATACAACTCCCCCCCAAGTAAATCCATGCTGCCTCGGGTCTTGTAACCTGCTGAATTCAAGATACTCCACAATCCTTTCCTTTAGCAGTGACTCCATTAACTTCCCCACTGCTGATGTCAGACTGACCGGCCCATAGTTGCCAGCCTCCTCCCTGCTACCGCTTCTATGAAGCGGGACTACATCTGCCCTCCTCCAGTCCCCCCCAGAACTACCCATGCTTCTGGTGAGTTGTTTAATAGGACTGTCAGAGGTGCAGCAAATACCTCCCTGAGCTCCCTCAATATCCTTGGGTATACCCCATCTGGCCCCATAGCTTTGTCCACTTTAAGATTTACAAGTCCCTCCAGGACTCTCTCCTCTGTAGATGAACTTGTGTCTACCTCCCTCCCTCCCCAGAGTGCTCCTGCTGCTTTTATGTGACACATTCCCTTCCACTTCCTGTGTGAAGACTGAACAAAAGTTTTTTCCTGATCTTCCTATGCACAGCCCCCCATCTCAACCTCACAATCCTCCCTAGTCTTCCTCTTTTCACTTATGTGGACCCCCCAAAAAAGTCTTGTCCCCTTTAGTTACCCCTTGCGTTACTCTTTCCTCAGTATGCCCCTTAGTACTCCTCACTGCTTCCCTCTGCTACTCCTGATATACCTCCCTATCATCTCCCCTCTGCATCTTCTTATACTTCCCGAATGCTACCCTTTAGCCTTTACCTTTTCAGCCACTTCCTTTGAAAACCATAGCAGTCTCATTTTTTCCCATAATTTTTGCTCACTTCCTTTGCACAGAGGTTTTGCTGCCTTTTATGCCTTCCCTTAACTTAACCCCCCCCACCCCAGTCATCCCCACCCCCTGCTAAGTGGTCTCACCCATTTTTTCAGAACCTGCCCTCCTGAAATCCAAGACCCTTGTTCTCATGTGGTTTTCTACTGCTGCCGTCCTTCTGTTGAACCACACTGTACAGTAATCACTGGTCCTCAGGTAGTCTCCCACCTTGATGTCTTCAATACTGACCCTGCTAGTGAGCACCAGGTCCAGTACTGCCCTATTTTGAGGGGGCTCCCTGACTGGCTGCCTGAGAAATGCCCCTTGTAGGGGTCTAGGATGTCCCTGCTTCTAGCTAAAGCCACGGCTAGGAGGCTCCATCTGCATCTGGCAGACTGAAGTCCCCCACCAGCAGCATCTCCCCTTTTTCTGCCACGGTGCTAATAGTTTCCACCATTGCCTTATTTATGTTCTCCCCGTGTTAGAGATCTGTAGACCACAACAGTGTGAATAGGGGCTTTGGTTCCCATCTCCAGGGCAACCCACAGTACCTCCAACCCCTCCATTCCGTCCCTGGATTCCCCTGTGTCTGTTGCTTTGATACCCTCCCTTACATATAGCACCAGGTCTCCTCCCTTCCTTTCCATCCTCTCTTTCCTGACTGGAGTATAGCCTGGTACAGGCATGTTTCATTTGTGGTTTACTGTGCACCACGATTCAGTAATGGCCATAATATCCAAGTCTGCCTTTACCATGATGGCCTCTAGGTCTAGAATGTTATCTCCCAGACTTCTTGCGTTTGCCCACATGGTCTTCCACACTTTGTCCCCATTGTGCCTGCTACCCCTTCTTTTCCCCTCTCTTTATAATCCTTGTTCCTGTCATCCTTGTTTTTCTAATTCACTGCTTTTTTCTTTATTTTGCACCCTCTGGGATTTTCTTTCCCACAGGTCCTCCCTTTTCTCTGCTTCTTTCGGGAGGGAGGTGCAGTTTATGCCTCCCTTTCCCTTCTCTCTGTCTCCCCCCCACTAGCTAGTTTAAATGTTCAAAGTAACATCCAAACCATCCACTGAAAACACCTGAAAACAAAAGGCAAAAACAGCTTTTAGATAAAAAAAAAAAAAAAAAAAAATGATCTACAGTCCCCCGAGCTTCAAAGCTAACAGACCCACATCAAAAAAGAAAACAGTATAAGCAGGAAGGAGCCATGCAGGCCACAGAACACTGTGGAAGAGAAGCAAACAGAATGTCTAGAGATTTAGCAAGTCCTCAGCCTGAGTAAGTACCCCAACACCACCACCAAAAAGACAAACATTTCGCTAACCTGAGGCACCAGGCTATAGAATAATTTTAGGACACCTACCATTAAACACCCTTCAAAGCCAGAAGTCCTCATTCAGGCCCTGCAGACACTGAATGAGCGTTAGGTATCGGGTTAGTCAGTTTGAAAGCTGCACCTTATCAGGCACAATTTCTAAATCTAAGGGTACTTCCCGTCACCAGGTTGCCCCAACCTGCCTCCGAGTTGCCCAATTCCAACAGAAAAAGAAAACAACAAATAGTTATATATATATATATATATATATATATATAAATAAAAATCTAGCTTTTCTGAGAGAGCTCTGCTCTTTGCATGCTGCCCCTTCACTGGTAAAGCTGAAACTGAGTAACTGCTCTATCTGGAATGTTCATGTTCCCAGGGTTCTATGCTCATCATTTTGGGCTATCATCACTATTCTAGTTGGGATCACATTACCAAGCTGTATAACTTCCCTGATGACAATATGCAGTGATACAGAGAAGTTCTTGTTGTTGTTGCTGCCACTGTTGTTTATTATTATTATTGAAAAACTGGATTTCCCAGTGCTGGTTTAGAAATGTCAAATTTCATATTTTCCAGTGTTTTCCATCAAAATTGGAAAATCATTGGCACGAGTCTCTCAACTCCTGTTCTATCATGCTGCGTTGCAGTGTGTGAAGTACATGCCTCACAAGCCTGCCACCTACTGCGTGAGTGACTACCATGGTGTGGATTGCAGCTCCCAGCAGCAGTGCTTGTAAAGCAGTGCGGCATCTCTGGGCTTGTGCTGCTTATGCATACTCTGTGCATACAGACGAGGCTGCATAAGTAGCACACATACTGTTGGGTCACAGGGGCTACTGCCGGCAGCAGGGATGGGACAGGCTGGTGGGCTCAGTTAGAAGAACAGCGGACAGTATGAAAAGGGATAATTGTCACAAGGGCAAGGAAGAGCAGTTAGGTACAGGGGGCAGATTGGATGAGCCAACAGCCTTTTCTTGCCATCAACTTTTATGTCTCTATGTATCTGTATGGGAGACACTCATGCAATGGATACCAGGCTGGTGAGGCATGTATGTCACATGCTATGACTCAGCATGTGAGAGCGTGAGCTGGGAGATCTGAAAATGGCACGGCACAGCACAGTCAGAGGAGCGTGGTACATACTGTAAAACATTAAAATTCATAAGCCTGGCAAAAATCAGACAAATTCTGGGACTAGAACAGGAGTTAAATCGGGAAGGTAAGAATCATGTGTTTAAGGACAGACAGAAAAGGAAAGATTCCCTTTAAAAGGGGGGAGGGGGCACTTGTCTAAACTGCAGCTCAGTCATTGCTTTGCTGGCTGTGCCAGTCGGACAAGTGGACTGAACAAGACTGGCACTCAATGTGAGCCGCTCCAAGTGGAAAAGATGGATTAGTCAGCCTCAAATATACCAAATGAAAGAGGCTGCCTTGCACAGGGTTTAGAAAAAGCTTTTGAAATCAATGCAAAAGGCAATGCTAACATTCCACGGAGGTCTCTAAGTAAATCAATGAGAACGGAGTGGATTTTTAAGTGTTTGTAACAGGCTCCAGTCAAGCAACATTTCATCACCAATCCTTTTATGTCTGAATCACAAAGGCCTTGATCCCGAGCTCATGATGGCTTGAGGAAAGCATCGGAAATGTCCCGGAAAAATTTTCTTAAAAGCTCTGCAGATAAGGATGTCATGAAAACTCTGCTAGGTATGACAAGCTCTCAGTGGGACCCCAAAACTCCTTTTCCGCATTTCTTAAAGATCTACACAAATACACACTCACATACATATTTTATACCGTGATGCACACTCTCCTATAGCTGGGTTAACATACTGTAAGCATTAATTTCAAAAATGTCCATCTTAAAGCAATAGAACAATGAAACAGTTTTTTTACTCTTCCACGTATAGTCAATAAAAATATCAGCATACCCGTTAAAGCTACTTTCCTTTTCCACACCTACAGTCAATTAAAAATATTAGCATACTTTAACGTAAAGCTGCTTTTTTTTTTCTATTAGTGTGAAGTTGCTTTTGTAGGCGTCTTCTATGCTGCGCACTTTTTTTTTTCTCTCAAGTCTAACCATAAACCAGACCTTTGTAAGTTCCACGATGTAATACGTACTCCGAAGGAGGAGGCAATCTTTCTTGAATGAAAAAAAAAAAAAAAGCTGATTTAACAAAAATTATTGAACTGTGGTAGAGCTGGTATAATTTGACAAGAAACTTAAAGTGGAAGATGGGAACATTTTATAATTTAAAAAAAAAAAAAAAAAAAAAAAAAAAGTCAGTTTAGATTTTTTGCCAGACTTCACTGTGCTTATGCTTAAAAACAATTCACGACACACAACTGTGTCAGTAAACCAGAATTCTCATCTATGAGGAGCGGTTTCCATGAGCAATACAATGATGAAATTCAGGATTCCATTGAGATAGTGTGAAACGTCTACATTCATGAGTAAAAGTTATGTGATGAACTTTAAAAGCCTGTGTCTCGGGGGGGGGGGGTAAAGTCTCATTGATGCCCTCAATTCAGTTTATATACTCTATAATCCATGTATTTCATACCAACATACTAAAAAGCCAGCAGGATAGGCCAAATGGTCTGTTTTGTCTGCTCGAAAGCCAGCAACCTAATGGCTGCCTGCCTCACCACCACCCCCAGTGTCTTCTCTAGATTCAGTTTTCCCTTGAAACTATCCCACCCTTTCTTGAAGCCCTCCACTGTGCCCTCCTCCACCAGCCTCCCAGGAAGTGAATTCCACGGCTCCACCATCCCCTCAGTGAAAAAATGCCTCCTACCTTCCCCCTGTAATTTCCCCTCAACTTCCACCCATGGCCCCTGGTCACTCCCCTTCTTCAGCCTCAAAACAACTCCCTGACGCACCTCTAATTATTCCCTTACATACTTGAAAACCCTATCATGTCTCCCCTATCCTCCTCTCCTCCAGTGAGTAAAGCCCAAGCTCTTCCAGTCTCTCCTCATAAGGCCTCCCCTCCATGCCCAGAATCATCCTGGTCGCCCTCCTCTGGACCCTCTCCAGCAGCGCTATGTCCTTCTTCAGATGGGGTCTCCAGAACTGTACACAATACTCAAGCTGCGGCCTGACCAACGCATTATATAGAGGGAGGATCACTTCCCTGCTTCTGGATGTAATTCCCCTGGCTATGCAACCCAATATCCTGTTTGCCTTGGCTGAAATTTTTCTACAATTTTCAGAATTATTCTTTAACATACTAAAAAGCCAGCAGATTAGGCCCAATGGTCTAGCGAGTCTGCCCGGGGATCAGTGCCTGCCCAGGGCACAGTCATAGCCCTTCCCCTCCCCACAAGGTCCCCCCACCCGCCAGTGAGGCTCTGGGATGCACCTTCCCCCTATACCTATCCAAGCCTCTCTTGAATCCCTCCACAGTTGTAACAGCCACCAGCTCCACAGGCAGTGCAATCCAGGGTTCAACCACCCTCTCAGTGAAGTAACGCCTCCTTGTTTCCCCTCTTAGTCTACCACCGTTCAGCCTCATTGAGTGCCTCCTGGTGGCCTCTACCTCCTTTAGCTGTAGCTCCCCATCAAGGTTGACCCTGTTTACTCCCCTGAGATATCTGAAGACCTCGATCATACCCCTTCTGTCCCTCATCTCCTCCAGTGAATACAGGTTGAGCTCTTCTAGTCTCTCCCCATAGGGCTTTTCCCCTAGACCCTGAATCATCCTGGTCGCCCACCTCTGAACCCTCTTCAGAGGAGAGCAATATCCCTTTTCAAGTAAGGACGCCAAAACTGCACACAGTACTCAAGGTGCGGCCTAACCAGACAATTATACAGCGGCAGGAGTGCCTCTCTGCTCCTGGAGATCATCCCGTGGCTATGCACCCCAGCATTTTATTCGCTTGGGCCATAGCCCTTCTACTCTGCTCCAAGTTATTCATTTTGGCATCCACTACCACCTCGAGGTCCTTCTCCTCCACAGAAACTTCCAGTGTCACCCCTCCCAGGGTGTACTCATGAGCTGGGTTTTTGGCCCCAGGTGAAGAACCCTGCATTTCCCAGTGTTAAACTTTACTTTCCAGGCGCGTGACCACCTACCCAGGGTCTCAAGGTCCTCCTGGAGAGCTTGCTTCCCCTTCTCCCCATCTACTACTGCCCACAGCTTCGTGTCATCGGCAAAGAGGCTCATCCTGCTCCTGATACCACCTCTGATGTCCGCGATATAGGCATTAAACAGGAGTGGGCCCAGCACCGAACCCTGTGGGACCCCGCTAATGTCTCTCCTGGGAGATGACACCTCCTCCCCTACCATCACGTTCTGTACACGCCCTGCTAGCCAATTTCCTATTCACCTGACCATCTGCCCCCCTCCACTTCCATATCCCCCAGCTTCCCCAACAACCTGGGATGTGGTACCGAGTCAAAGCACTGCTGAAATCTAGAAAGAGGACATCCACTGGCCTACCCTGGTCCAGCACTCGTCACCCCTTTGTCTCCTCTCATTCATTACACTCCTGCATGCAAACATTAAAATAGCATCACTGCCTAGCAGACAGCATCCGCTATGGTTGCTGGTCAGCTGACATCACAATGCTCTGCTTGTGACATCATAGTCTGTTGCTGTGATAATCCACTGCTTGTGACATGATGTCAGATGTGAACAAATAGCTGGAACAGATTTAAGTCTAATGGACAATGATCTTATTTTCCTGTTTATGTCCACAGTTAAAGAAAAAGGAAATAAATTACATTTCTTCACAGTGTCCCCCAAGGCATCCAATTTGTTACATAAATGTGCTTTCTGGCACAGAACTGCATCTTCTATGACTCATGGTGAGACACAGGCGCTAAGTGTCTTGATCTGCCATGTATCAGCAGATCCAGTTTTGTGGCTCAGCGTACAGATAATGGAATCTCTTACTCATTTTTATTCATCATAAGCCTGTTTGCAACTTGCAATAAGAGGCAGACAATCAAGGTTCTGCAACAGTTGCTGCGGCTGGAATCTGCCTTTGGTAACTACCGCTGTACCTGTGTTGAACTTGGGACGGGGTGGGGGAATAAAATAAGAATGTTGCCTGGGATGCTGTGTCCATGTTACAGTATGTAAGATCTCTCTCTCTCCTCCACTTCCTTCTTCTCTCCCCGCCCTCTCTCTCCCCTCTCCTCTGCCCTCTCTCTCTCTGCCCTCTCACATTAGTCATATGGGGGATTACCAGAAGGCCATCCTTAGTGAGGTGGAAGTTAAATTGACTCCCTTCCTGAGTCTCAGGCGAAGCTGGAAGTGGCAGATCTAGTCTGGTCTCGTGTTCGGCCAGTCGGCACATGCCCGTGCCGTATGCGATGCAGTGGACACTGCTGGTCGGGAGCTCAGCTTTCGCTGTGGGTTTGCGGTGTCATGCCTGGCTCGGGTGTCGGGTTTGGTCCCGGAGGTGCAGTCTGCTATCCAGGGCGCGCCCTTCAGGGGTTCAGTGCTGTTGGGAGGAGATATCAGGATATCATCACCGATCTGCAGGAGAAGGGTACAGCACTTCAGTCAGTTGACTCCATGTACAGGCCCCCTCAGGCTCAGCGTCGTCCCTTTCGCAGATGTTTTCGGCAAAAGGCGAAACCTCAGGGAAAGTGGGCCAACAAATGTCGGGCCCCTCCTGCTGCCAAGTCTCCCCACCCAAAAAAGCAGTGGGGGCTTCAGCTGTGATGCTGCCTCTCACTTTTGACTCCTTTCATCTCCCACATCCTCTGGATCTTCCAGAGGAACTGGTAGAGGAGATTCTCTCCACCTACCGGTTGGAGAGGATCACTTTGAGGCTTGGTGCTCCAGCTGATCGCAGAAGGACACTCAATAGAGTTTCTTGAAACCTCTTTGAAAACCTCCCGGTCATCCTACTCCCTCAGAACATCATCATCTGGTTCAGGAAGAATTATCCTCTCTTCTTGGAAGGAGTATAGGACCATTCCTCCCCATCTTAGGGGATGGGCTCACTACTCTATTCTTCCTGTCCCAAAGAAGTCAGGAGATGTGAGACCGATTCTCAACCTCAGCTCCTGAACTTGTTTGTGGAGTACAAAAGGTTCAGGATGCTCTCTGTACAGAGTCTTCTGCACCTTCTTCGGCCGGGACAGTGGCTGTGCACTCTGGACATGCAGGATGCTTACCTGCATATCCCTGTTCACCCTTCCCACCGCAAGTACCTGCGTTTTGCATTCCAGGGGGTCCATTACCAGTTCAAGGCCCTCCCATCTGGTCTTTTCTCGGCGCCCCGAGTATTTGCCAAATGCCTTTCGGTGGTAGTGGCCTACCTATGTACCAAGGGGTGCAGGTTTTCCCATACCTGGATGACTGGCTCCTGGTGGCCCCATCCAGGGAGGAACTCCTGCGCTCCCTTTCCCTTACCCTGCAGGTTTTCGCCTGCCTGGGTGTCACTGTCAACCAGGCCAAGTCCCACCTGATCCCGTCCCAGAGGCTCCAGTTTATTGGGGCGATCCTGGACACGACCTCTGGCATGGCATTCCTGCCACTGGACAGGGCGGCCTCACTCCAGGCTCAGGTCAGCCTGTTGTCCAGCCGCAGGCGGGTCAGCACCAGGTCGGTCCTTCACCTCCTCGGGCTCATGGGCGGCTGCTGTTCTGACAGTCCCTCGTGCTCGGCTCCACATGAGAATTTTCTCAGTGACGCCGCTCTCAATGGGATCAGCTGGTGGACGACCTAGATCAACTAGTTCTTGTCTTCAACCCTATGGCTCGGGACTTGCAGTGGTGGGCGGTTCAGGAGAACCTTTGCCGGGGAGTTCCCGTCTGCCTTTCTCCTCCTCCTAGACGTTGACTACAGACACTTCGGGCGAGGATTGGGGAGCCCATCTCGGGCCTCCTAGGGCTCCTGATCCCAGCTCGAAAAATCTCTTTGCATCAATGTGCTCGAGCTTCGGGCCGTGCTCTATGCTCTTCAAGCATCTTTGTCTCCTTCCCGGACATCTGGCAGTCCAGGCGGACAACATGTGTGTAGTCTGGTACATCAACAAATGGGGAGGAACTTGTTCCTACCCTCTCTGCAGGGAGACGATGCAGGTTTGGGATTGGGCAGTGCAGCACAACCTTCACCTCACGACCATTCACGTCCCGGGGGTTGAGAACACGTTGGCAGACCACCTCAGTCAGTCGTCTGCTCATGCCCACGAGTGGGAACTAGATCAGAGGGTGGCGGACGACATCTTTCTATGCTGGGGAACCCACTGGTAGACCTGTTTGCATCTCCTCTCAATGCAAAACTTCCTGCCTTCTGCTCACTCACTCCAGGGTGCAGCATTTTTTGGAGAGACGCTCTGTCTCTAGACTGGAAGGGAAGATTCATCTATGCCTTCCTCGATCCCCTTTGATTCTGAGGGTCTCAGAAACTCAACTCGAAGGAGCCTGCATGATACTCATATCGCTCCTTTCTGGCCCAAGCAAGTTTGGTTCTCTCTTCTGCAACAGTATTCAGAGGAACCTCCTCTTCCTCTATCTCATCGCGTTTGCAGACCCAGATCCAGGGACCCTGATCCATCCAGACCTCAAGTCCCTTCAGCCTGCACGCTGTGGCTCCTGCAGATGTAGCTCAAGCCCAATCCGGGCTTTCCGCACTGGTGGCGAGATTTTGGTGGAGGCCAGAAAGCCCTCCACTAGATCTGCCTATGCCATGAAGTGGAAACGTTCTCTATTTGGAGTCGGTTCCAAGATTTTGGCCATTCTCCTGCTCTGTTGGGCAGCTATTGGATTACTTGCGCCATCTCTTTGATCTGGGTCTCAGTCATCCCTCTGTGAAGGTTCATATGGCGGCCATCTCAGCTTACCATATTCCTTTTGGGGACAGGACTTTTGTGCAGTTGGAAGTCTCCAAGACTTTCCTTAGAGGGGTCCTCCACTTGAGACCCCCTATTCAGGTTCCTGCCCCTCCTTGGGATTTGAATTTTATTCTTGAGAAGCTTACTCTGCCTCCTTTTGAGCCGGCAGCCTCAGCAGACCTAAAGTTCCTTTCATGGAAGACTCTCTTCCTTGTGGCCATCACTTCTGCTTGAAGGATTTCCGAGCATCAATCTATTGTGCAGAATCCCATGTCTGATTTTCCACAAGGAACGTGTGGCTCTGCGTACCAACCCTAGGTTTCTCCCCAAGGTGGTAGCGGAATCTACGCTGAATCAATCCATAAAGTTGTCTGCTTTCTTTACATAGCACTCCAATCAAGGGGAGTACCTCTTGCATACTTTGGATGTTCACCGAATCCTGAGATACTACACCACAAGGATGAAGGATCTCAGAAACACTGATCAACTGTTTGTCTCTTTTGCTCTTAAAAGAGAAGGCAATGCTGTTTCTAAGCAATGTCTATCTAAATGGTTGGCTCATTGTATCACTTTCTGTTACGACAAGTACAACAAGACCCAGCTGGGTCAGGTCAGAGGGCACTCCACCAGAGGGGTCGCTACCTCCGTTGCTTGTTTCAAGAATGTGTCAATGGCAGAAAACTGTGCTGCCACTTCTTGGGCTTCTGTCCATACCTTTACTGAAATACTACAGTTTGGACATTGCCTCTGCCGTGGGGCAGCCGGGTTGGCTTCTGTTCTGGGGTCTTATTTCCTAAGACCTCAGCAGCCAGAGGATCTACTTTGGTAGTTTTCTCCTCCCGTTTGCTTCTGGTTGTTCCAGACTGCTTGGGACTCAGTCCTATTTCTACTGTACCTGCTGCAAGAGCCCTCTCGAAGTAAGATAGTACAGTTACATAAGAACTTACCTTAACAGTAGATCTTCAAGAGAGGCTCTTCACACTGGTCATCCTTCCTGCCCTCCGTCCCTAAGCTTTTCCAGCTCCTTTTACAGTGAGGAATCATCCGCTTCTCTCTCCTCGCCATTTTTGGCCTTTGGGGGAAAGAACTGGAAGGTGGAGTAAGACCGCCCCTTTATACTGACATCGGTCACCTGATGTGGGCGGTCCCCACCAGAGACTGCTAGCTAGAAATTTTCCATGGGGTCCTGATGCCTGCTGGCTTCAGTCCTATTTGTAATTACCTGCTGCAAGAGCCTCTCTTGAAGATCTACTGTTACGGTAAGTTCTTACGTAACTGTACTTTCTCCAGTTCCTCTTCCCTAAGTAGGGGGTGTGCATCTTGCCTCCCTCCTCCCTGAGAACTGCTAGGAGTTTGCCAACAGTGTGGATAAAACAACGTATCCATGATCCTGAAAAACAGGTTACTCACCTGTAACAGTAGATATTCCACAGAATGGTCTCTTGCAGTAAGTCATTACTCATGGGAGTTCCGATAGGTGGCTCCAGCACGGAAGTCTCTTCCAGCTGTCTCTGACACAGGACCACCCACCTACTTCACTTCCTATAAAAGAGGGAGGTCCCTGGTAATCTCTGTTCATTTTCCTGCGGCTTCAGCCCTGGCAGCATCTCTCCTAGTAGCAGTCTCTCGTGGATTGAACCCATAGCCTAGGTGCCTGGGCTTCATACAGACACACATACCTACAATGGATGAGTCCCGTCTGACGACACAGGTGCTCAAACCAAAGGGCTCAAAAACTTAGAGTCCTCTTCAAGAGATACTGGGAAGGAAACCCCTTCACCTAAAGTCCTGCCTGACCGCCTTTCAGCGATCGTGCATCCAAAACATGGATCATCAAGAAGATATTCATCGTTGATGGGCAGTTCACCCCCGTCAATGGCAAGCTCTACTCCATCAAAGAAAGAATGTTCTTCATCGACAGGGTGTCATTCCTCAACTCCCCCATTGACCAGGACCCCTACACCATGAACAACAGAAGTCTTACTACCTTCCCTGTCGACGGGGCATAAGCCCCCATCGATGGAAGGGCTTTACAAAACAGCATCGTCGATGAGAATGCTTTCTCCGTCGATGGAGCACATGCTATATGCTTCCTCGTCGATGGGACATGCTCCCTATGCTCCACTGTCGACGAGAGGCTTGCCACCGTTGACGGGCCATGCATCCACTCTCCCATCGTCGACGACAGCATTTCCATCATCGACGGAGCATGTCTTCACTCCCCCATCGTCGACAATGGCACCCCCATCATCGACTGTGCATGTATTCGCTATCCCATCATCAATGGAGCATATCCCACCATCAACCACACATGCCCTGCCTTCATCATCATCATCAATGGAGTATATTTCTCTGTCGACAGAGCATGCTGTTACTGATCCTTCACCTGTAAGACACAGTACATCTTCGACGAGGCATGCTTCCCTGCCTCTCCCATCGATGGGACTGATGCCTCCCTCATCAAGACAACCAATGCTGCATAGAACAGCACCTTTGCAGGCATATAGCACTGATATAGATGATCCTTATGCAAGGTCGATCATGAAAAGCCAAGAATATTCTCAAAAATATGTATAGAAAGATGCACATGGAGCTACATTTCTACAAAATAAAGAACTATATGCTTCAGAACGCAGAGGCCCCCCAGCCTTGTTGTCATTCCCATGTGGGGCTCTCAACCCTGTTTGAAATGAGCAAAGATGCCAAAGAAACACCGGATCACTCTACCGAGAGGCGCAAATTGATCCTCCGTCCCCGTGTACGCTGGATTCAGAACCTGCTTACATGACAATTCCATCGTCGCAAGTTCCAGATATTCAAGAAATAATAAATAGGGTACTGGATTCTATGGGTTTTGACCATAGCCTCACTCCGGGGCATAACCCTCAAACACTAAGGATATCGCCACCTCCATCAAAACAGGCACGCATGGCGCTTGAATGGTCCCTGGTCCTGCCTCCTCTCGAATATTCAGATGAATATTATTCAGATTATCATGCGAATCCGAACCTTCATAGGACCTATGATGGTTCCCCTGACACAAGAGGATATGAATCCCCTTTGGAGGTGCCCTCTTACTGGGACGAAGGGCTGTTGCAGCCCTGAAATGTCATTTCTCCACCAGATGACCCCTCATTCCCCAAAATGGTGCTACAAATACAAAAAACAATGGAGTTTACCATAACAGAACAGGATAGATTAAGTAAAGATATGGCTGAATATCCGCCTACCGGAAGACCCTGTTTGGGCTATCCCTCCTTTTATACCTACATTCAGAAATGCTATTACTGAAGCTTGGAGTCAACCTATAGCAGCGCAGGAGTTGCCTAGAAAGACCCACGAGATGTATCGGGCTCCCCTTGATTATCAGTATTTAATGAATATGCCAAAGGTGGATTCTGTGGTTACTGCGGCTGCCCACAACCACACCGGCAAGCTTAATCATACAAGTACAATACCTCCAGAGAAAGATTCTAAATGTTTTGACCATATGGGGAAGAGAGTGTTTGCTCTAAACACACTAAATATCAGAATACTTAACTACATGGGGCACATGCTGCAATACCTGCTCGCAGTGAACACTTCTGCTGAAGAAGTTGTAAACAAGCTACCTGCATCTCCTGAAAGTGAGCAGCTTACATCTATAAATAATACTATTACTTCACTGTCTCGACATCTCTTAAGATCAGGATATAATCTTGCAGATGCTTGACTCGGCCTCTGCGGTTGGTATTCTGATATGCCGCCAGGCATGGCTCCGACTTTCAGGCTAGCACCTGATATTCAACACAAAGTGGCTAATGCCCCTTTTCAGGAGACCATCTTTTGGACCAGGGCTCAAACGATACTGGAGAACCTACAAGCCTCAGACTGGCTACTGAAAACAGTACAATACATGTACCAAAAACCATGCCCTCAGTATAATTATTCATACAAAACTGGAACCAGTTATACTCCACGTGACACCTTTAAGGGCAGAGAACAAGTAACAAGGATCCCAGCAAAACCGACCCGTGGCTGCTCCTCTGGCTGCCCAGGGCTTCTGCCCTCATTAAAGACTCCAGACTCCGCCCGGTCCCTTCTTCTTGGCCTCTGGGACCTTTTGGGCCACAAACAAGACTGAGGCCTTTTGTTTTTCACATCAGCTCGCTACATCTGGCCAATTTTCAGGTATCACTGTTTATAGACCATCACGATCATACCATCGAGTTGCCTTTGGACCTGTGGTACTCAGGACGTTCTGCCCCCACCCCGGACAGGTCCATCCAGTATTAACTCACATGGAGACTCAATTAATTCCACTACGGACTGTATTCTTTATTACACTGCTATTTGCAGACTTCCTTTGATTTTGAACAAAGATCATATCAAATGGGGTGAGTACATGTACAGAAATTGTGTCTTAACCACTGCTTCATTTTGTTGGATCACAGATACATTGTTTCATTTTCTACATAGTCTGTTACATGAGTAGCCTATTCTGTCAAATGGATACATTCATGACTGACTAGACAGTCTTGAAGAAAAAAAGTGAGTCATTACTTGTTACTTTGTAGCGTCTCTAAATGATAACATTGTGTTACTCAAGATATTGTTACAATTGAAGACAAAGTTGCCTTTACCTCAGAATGTACTTTCCTACTGATCACCAAGCCACATAATTGCTCAGTGTTATTGACATATGCCTTTTAGTTTTAAGATTCATAACACAGTGAATCATGATTCCTTTGTTCAACTGATATGCTATTTTAGCATTTATTGGTCTCATGACCACATTTACCTCTGGCAGAATGTCATCTGTGACCACCCCTGCCACATAACTGCTTGGGAATCCTAATAACTTACTGCAAGAGACCATTCCGTGGAAGATAGTGCTGTTACACAAAGACTTTTGCTGTAACAGTAGCTCTTCTAGGAATGTCTCTTGCAGTAAGTAGTTTCCCTCCCTCCATCCCCCTGCCTTTATTTAACAGGAAAAACGATGTAAGGTTGGGAAGCTTCGGTACCTCGGTTCCCCTCAGTCCCTCGCTTCCGAGCTGAAACTGGCAGGAAATGGAGATTACCAGGGACCGCCCACTTTTATAGGAAGTGAGGTAGGTGGGTGGTCCTTGTATAGAGAACTGCTGGAAGAGACTTCCGTGCTAGAGCGCCACCTATCGGGAACTCCCAGAAGTAATGACTTACTGCAAGAGACATTCCTAGAAGATCTACTTTTACAGCAAAAGTCTTTGTGTAACTGCACTTTCTAGGAGTGGTACATGTTGTTCATCCACACACTGACCCACCTGACTTGCCGACTTTGATGCACAAACCTGGCTTCCAGCAGGCTAAGATCTGGCATCATGGGGTGGAGCCGAGGACTCTACCACCCGGGTTGGGGGGAGGAGCCAGCTTAAAGACTTTCCAGCACATCTTAAGGCGGCAAGGTACCTGCCATGAAGTGTGGATGAACAACACATACCACTCAGAACTACTGTTACAGGTGAGTAACCTGTTTTTCTTGGTGCTTCCTTCAGTTTTGAGGTATTTTTTGCTCATCATTTTTTCCGTTGTTCTGCTTGGTTCTCTGAACTGACTTGCTCTCTCCTGTTTTCCAAGACCATGGTTTTAACTATTTTGAGTTAAATGTTTTATTTGAGGAAAAAATTCTATGTATTTATTTTCTTTTGAAATATCCATAATTTGCATTTACTTCATTTTACCGTGGTTGAGGCATATTTTCTTCCACGGTTCTCCTCAACCAGGATCAACTCTTCTCTGTTGAGAATATTTCTTTTCCCCATTATGTATTTTATATATTTTCCCCCGATCCCAGTCCTGGATGCTAGCTTCATGTGTGGAGGCATGTGGCATGCCGTGTTCAGAATGCCCTCCGACTTGCCACCCCTCCAGCCTACACTGCGGGACCTCCACCCAGTGGCAGTGGAACTGGGGGCGTTCTTCCACCAGGAGAGGAGAGCTGCTGTTAGGTGCTCGATCCTGCTCCGCCTCTCCCCCCTCATCCTGCTCCCTGACAACCTGAGGTCATTCCCAAACCCGGGTCGCCAGCGTGGCACGAGGTGTGGTGTCCAGCGCCTCAACCCTCCGCGCCATCAGGCCAGCTGAGAATACTATTTTGAGGGTTTTTCTCTTGCTTATTGGCATGCCAGGGAGACCCCCTTAGAAGGACTGGACCAGTAGAAATTAAAACTTGTACCAAGTGCTCTAAAATTGTGGCTAAGGCAGACGGCCACAGTCCGTGTTTTTCTTGTTTAGGTCCAGACCATTCCTGTGAAGTTTGTGCTAAAATAACTAGTAAAAGGCTAAAGATTTAAAAACAGTGGTCCTCAGTCTGCTTCCCTCCTCTAAAAGCACTGAGGAGGGTACTTCTCACAAAATGAAAATAAAGAAAAGTCCTCTAAGGACCCTCATGAAATTAAGTCTGATAAATGTAAAACTGCTGACCAAGCCTTAAAAGACAATGAGCAAGGTTCTGATTCAGTCTCAACTAAAAGAATAGAAAACAAAAACATACCACTGCCCTCCACTGAAAAGCAAGGGAGATGCTGGTGGCACATACAGATCTGCTCTCTGCAAAGGAAATGGCTAAGGCTTGGCATTTATATCAGACTTTATGATCTGTGGGCAATATATTTTGAGCTCCTTGAAGACCTAGTGTATCCTCTTCAAGACCCTGGCTTTGGCCAGGATTTTATTATGAGGAAGAGGACGAGCTCTTGGAGCCAGACGGGCATCCTGATGAGGATTTTGGTAACCCCTCAAATGATCTGGAGGATGTCTCATCTCATTTTACTTTTGTTAAACAAATGGTGGACACCCTGGACCTTGTTCTCCAGGACGGCACTGAGCAAGAGGTAGACGAAGACTGTGTAGAAATGGTGGGTCTTCCCTCCTCAGAGAAACTCACTTTGCTCATTCACAATGCCTTAAAGAGGGCAACTTTAAAAATTCTCCCAAACCCTATTTCTGTTTCTGGAGTAGAAAGGAAAATTGAAAAGAAATATCAACTTGACAGGGCAAATGCTGATTCTAGGATTGTGGGTGTGTTGTTCATCCACACTCTTTGGCATGTCCCCTTCCACTTTAAATCTTGCTGGAAGTCTTCAAGCTGGCTTCTCCCCACCCACCCAGGTGGTATAACCCTCGGCTTTGCCCCATGACGTCAGATTTTCCTTTCCGCTGGAAGATTCGGGTTGCCTCCCTTGTGCTCACGCATTTTGTAGGCCCTGGCTCTAAACCTTACGGTTATTCCGAAACTTTTAGTTCGGATTCGCGATCGCAACTTTGATTCTTCGACTATGGAAAACAAGTCTTCCCCCGGATTTCGTCAGTGCCCCTGCGGCCAGAAAATGTTGTGCACCGATCCCCACACCGTGTCCATTTATTGCCTCTGTATCGACCATGACACCTAGAAATGCGATATGTGTCTCGCTTTCCATCCTAACGTCCTTGACGACCATCTCGCACGCCTGAAGTTGGGGAGGCTGGAGAAACGGAACCCTCCGGTGAATTCCAAGGAGGCTCAGTGGGTGGTTTCCACGGCTGCAGGATCCGCCGAGCAATTGGAATGAAACATAGAAACATAGACTTTGACAGCAGATAAGGACCGCTAGGCCCATCTAGTCTGCCCATTTCCTACCTACAGGATAGGCGCAGATCCTAGTTAACCAACAGCCTATATCTTCCTGCCCCCCACAAGAATTGCCTTATGTCTGTCCCATGCATTCTTGAATTCTCCCACAGTTTTAGACCCCACAACTTCCTCAGGAAGGCTGTTCCATGCATCCACTACCCTCTCTGTGAAATAATACTTCCTCACCTTGCCTCTGAACCGCCCTCCTTCTATCTTTAAATTGTGTCCCCTTGTTCTTGCAAGTCTCTCTTTCTGAAAGATGCTACCCTCTTGGACTTTGTTGATTCCCTTGAGGTACTTGAAAGTTTCTATCATGTCCCCCTCTCCTTCCTTTCCTCAAGGGTATACATATTAAGCTCCTTTAGTCTCTCCTCATGGCTTCTCTTGCAGACCCTGCACCATTTTAGTTGCCCTCCTCTGGATTGCCTCTATCCTGTCTATGTCCTTCGGAGATGGGGTCTCCAGAACTGGACACAGTATTCCAGATGGGGTCTCACCAACTGTCTGTACAGAGGGATAACAACTTCCTGTTTCTGCTGCTGATGCCTCTCCCTATACATCCCAGTATACCCCCGCCCTCCCTACTGCCTTCTCACATTGCTTGCTAACCTTAAGGTCATCTGATATGATTACCCCAGGTCCCTTTCTGTTTTATTGTTGTTACTACCTCCCCACCCATTGTGTATTCTTCCCTGGGTTCTTGTTTCCCAGTTGCATTATTTTGCACTTTTTGCATTGAATCCTAGCTGCCATCGTCTGACCATTCCTCCAACCTTGCCAAGTCCCTTTTCATCCTTTCCACACCTCCTTGTGTATCAACCCTGTTGCAGATCTTTGTGTCATCTGCAAAGGCATACTTCTCCTTCAGTCCCTCTGCAATGTCACTGATGAAGACATTAAAAGGACTGGACCCAATACTGAACCTCTACGGTACCCCACTAGTAACCGCCCTTTCTTCAGAGTGGACTCCATTTACAATTACCTTCTGTGTCCTGTTGTCCAGCCAATGTTTTACCAGGCTACCACCCTGGGACCCACTCCCAGGCTGGTTAATTTGACTAATAATCTTTTGTGTGGGACTGTGTCAAATGCCTTGCTAAAGTCTAGGTAGGCCATGTCCACAGCCCTCCTGGTCTACTACTTTGGTCACCCAGTCAAAGAAAATCTATTAGATCTGCCTGACATGATCTTCCCGCTGTGAACCCATGCTGCCTTGGATCCTGTGCTCCACTGACCTCTAGGTACTCAACAATTCTTTCCTTCAGAGGTGACTCCATCACTTTCCCTACCACAGAGGTCAGACTGACAGGTCTGTAGTTTTCTGCCTCTGTCTTGGTCCAACTTTTGTGAAGGGGAATCACATCCACCTTCCTCCAGTCCTCGGGTACCACACCATCCTCCCATGATTTATTAAAAAGAGTAGCCAGTGGTTTCACTAGTTCTTTCCTTAATTCTTTTAGAATTCTGGGGTGAATTCCATCAGGACCCATTGCTTTGTCCACCTTCAGTTTTAGGAGTTCTTGCAGAACCCTTTCTTCTGTGAAAGGACTGGGATCGACCCCCCTATCAAGAGTGCTTCTGTTAATTGGATTAGGCACTTCCCCCTCCTCTTTTGTGAATACTTTTGTGAATGCATGCAAGCATTCGAAGAGGAAGCGGCTCGGGGCATGGAAACTACTTGAGCTTCTTCGTTCAGCTCAACCTGGGCTCCACCTTCTCAGGTTCCTTCCAAGAGTTGTGCCAGTTCTCCCGACCAAGGGAGAGAGTCCTGCAGCACGCATCTCCTCGATCCCATAAGTGGAGAAGGACCCAGGATCGACATTCGTCCCAACGGAGATTCTCTTGGGAATGGGAGAGATCTCGAGTCCCGGGAACATGTGGTCTCGCGCCGCAGATTGCTTCCGTCGGCCGGGATTCTCGCTTATTGCCTTGGCCAATCGATCGAATCTGTCGATTGACGTATGTAGAAATCGCCATTGACCCCACCGCCTTTATCACCGCCTCGCTGATTCTCCCAATTGAACTCCAGTTCTTACTTCCTGATGAGGAGACCCAGCCTGCTGGGACTTTATAGAGGAAGTGGTCCCCACCACGGAAATCACGGATTGGCCTGTCCGATCTCAGTCGAGTCTCGGACCCCTCAACCGAAGGCTGAGGAAGAGCCATAAATGCTCTAAAAGAGGCGGGTTTATCGGTCATCTTCATCCTCCTCGGACGAGGAGAGGCTCCGGCCGGAGAAAATCCAGCCTTCGAGGCACCTCATGTGGCAGCAGCTGATTTTGACCGGGCACAAACAGACTCGGCTTCCACCCGGCCATTGCTGACTTTCATTCCACTAGTCGGGTTTAATTCCTTCGGAGTCGATCAGTCAGTTCCCCTGCCCACGGAGCCGGCAAAACTTCCGGGTTCGCCTAAAACGGTCTCTCCACCAATTATAGTGGAACCACTGCCCAAGCAGCCTGTGGAGGGGCTTCCAAAGAAGATAGGCCAGACACTGGGTTTCCCTGGCATCTGTCAGTCTGTCATCCCCGGATCGCTTTTGATGTCGATCATTATACCCGGATTCCTCAGATTTGGATGTCACCGCCTGTATTTTTATGCTGGGGATGATGAATCAGCCAGTGGGGTAGGGGAGGAAGGTCCTTGTCTTTTCAGGGCATTCTCTGCCTCATCTCTGAGTCCACAGGGATGCCTCTGAAGCCAATCCAGAAAAGGTGGAGTACCCTCTCATTGACATCCTCAAGAGAGGAATACCTGACGAAGCTTCTCCTGTGGCCGAGGCCATTGTCGGCCTGGCCTTAGAACTCTGGCAGTGCCCTGCCTTTGTCCAGCTCTGTCTGCCTGCACGGCCCGCAGCATGCAGTGCTCATGGGGTCCTTGCAGGGTTCCCAGAGCACCCTTGGCTGAGAGCCTGGTGACCGCCTCTGTTCAGGTGTACTGGCAGTTCTGTTGATACTGACCGCGACCTGAGAAAGAGTCCAGGCTGTTGGACCATTCAGCCAGGAAGGTCTATGCGGCTTCTTCCTTGGGCCTTCATCAGGAAGTTCGCCATCGTCATGGCACACTTCTCCCATGCTCTCCTAGGGTCTCTGGATGAAGTCCTCCCACATCTCCCTGTGGACATGCAGACCACAGTCAAGCAGGTCTGGGACCAGGGCTGAGCTGTTGCCAAACAGCGGCCTCAGATAGCCCTGGATTAGGGGTTCTTGTGACCGGATTGGAGTGGCAGCCGTAGTTGACTCTTGTCATGAGGGCTTGGCTGAGGCCTCCTCCTTCCGGCTGATATTCAGCACAAACTAGCTGACGTGCCTTTCCTAAGGACCGACCTGTTCGGCCCAGGAGTGGCTGGTCACCTTTAGTGCACTGAGCAGTCCAATTCCACCTTGGACGCTACTTCTACCAAGGGCTTGGCTTCGGCAAGAACCCAGAATAAAAAGAAGCTATCTCGCATTCTTCCCTGCGCTCAGCAGTCCTCTTTCAAGGAGGACAGCAGCATCAGCAACAGCAGCAGGCTCAAGCTTGTGCCCCTGCCCAAGCCCGAGCCCTCCCAGGCCCATAAAGGAGGCCGTGGTTCCAGTCCTGGATCCTTCTCCTCCAAGCCTGCTCAGTGATGACTGGGCTGCCAACCCTCTCCGTCCCACCAGCTCTAGGTCCTCCCGTGGGGCTGGCTCAACCTCTTCCTTTCCACCTGGTCTGCTGTCACTTCAGACAGGTGGGTTCTCGAAGTGGTCGGTCAGGGACTGCCTCTGGAATTCAAGCAGTACCCTCCAAGTCGAGCTCGTACCCCTCGGGAGGAAAGAGTATCCGCTCAGACTCAGTCGACTCTTGAGTGGACATCGCTTAACTCCTCCTCAAGGAGGCTGTAGCTCCAGTGATGGATCCTCCAGCAGACCCAGGCTTTGTCTCCTGGTACTTCCTGGTGCCCAAGCGGATGGGGGCTGCCCCATTCTAGATCTGCACTACCTGGATCAATATCTTGGGTCACACACCTTTCGGATGGTCACTCTGTCCCAGATCATACCATCCTTGGAGCGATACATGTGGTTCTGTTCACTGGATCTGCAGGGCGCATTCTGTCACGTCCCAATCCGTCCGTCCCATCATGGTTCCTCTACTTCAGGGTCAAAGGGACCCTGTACGAGTTCCGAGCCATGCCGTTCGGCCTGTCATCGGCCCCATGGGCCTTCACCAAATGCATTACGGTGGTAGAGACCCATCTCATTCGTCGGGGGGGGGGGGTGTCAGGATTTATCCTTACCTCAACGATTGGCTCCTAGCAGGTTCCACCCAACAGGAGGTGGAGAGGTCCAGGGACCTGACCCTCCAGACCTGCTCCCAACTCGGCCTCCTGATCAATGAGGCCAAGTCAGAACTCGTGCCTTCTCAGGTGATGGGCTTCATCGGGGCAGAGCTCGACTCTTGTCAAGCCAGAGCTTGGTTCCCTGCAGACAGGACAGAGGTTCTCTCCTCCCTTGCCCAATCATTTCTAGTTGGGCAACTGCGCCCTGCCTGGGACTTTCTGTGCCTTCTGGGTTACATGACAGCATGCATCTCAGTGGTCCGTTGGGCCTGGTTGCACATGCGCCCCCTCCAATGGGAGCTGGCCGCCCAGTGGACTTAACGCAACGGTCATTTCAACCAGCTGATCACTGTAACCCAGAAGATTTGGGACGCTCTCCACTGGTGGACCGCCCCAGACCGGTTGCAGGAAGGGATCCCATTTGTCCGCCCCAAGCCGACGGTCGTCCTTACGACTGATGTCTCTCTCATCTCATGGGCTGGGGAGCCCACATGGGGGACAAAAGGGCCCACGGGCTCTGGACCCATGGGGAGTCCTGATGCCACATCAACCTGTTGGAGCTCAGAGCAGTCAGACTGGCACTGTCAGCTTTTGCTCCTCGGCTCCAGGGTCAAGTGTTTCAAGTCCAGATGGACAATACCATGACCATGTTTTGCCTCAAAAACAGCGCACACTCCCGCCTGCTGTGCAGGGAGGTGCTCCACATCTGGACCCTGTGAGCGCCTGAAAGCAGATCTCCTAGCCATCCATGTGGCAGGAGCCTCAGTCCATCTGGCGGATGCCTCGGCCACCTAGGCTAGACATCCCACGAGTGATCTCTCCATCCAGAGGTAGCTTACAGCCTGTTCTCCCACTGGGGCAAACCACTGGCGGACCCGCTTGCCTCAGGGACAACACCATGCTGAGGCTGTTCTGTTCTCAGCAGGGCTCGCTGCAGGGGATGCCTTCTCGAGGCTGTGGACCCCAGGCCTCTACACCTTCCCTCCTTTCCCTTGATCCACAAGGTGCTCCTCAAGGTTAGCCCCAGACTGGCTGCGCCACTCTGGTATCCAGATCTCCTCAGCCTCAGCTGCAGGACCCCGAGGCTGCTCCCCAGCACACCCAGACCTGATATCTCTCAATCAGGGAAGGTATTCCATTCGACCTTCAATCCTGCACCTCACAGTCTGGTACCTGAGCGGCTAGAGTTCCAGGCTTTGGATCTTTCCGACAGTGTCTACACTGTGGTGGAGGAATCCAGAAGGGAATCGACCAGGAAATGTTACACCTTCAAATGGAGAAGATTTTCCATTTGGTGTCAGGGCAAGGGCCTGGAACCCTTGTCCTGTCCAGTGGCTAACATCCTCGACTACCTTTGGTCTGTCTCCAAAGGAGGCCTGCAGTCATCGACCCTTAGGGTACACCTGAAGCCATCTCTGCTTACCAGGCGTGGGCGGTCAGCGATGTTGACACAGGAGACAGTGTCGGTGCTTTTTCAAAGCCTGGATCACATATCCCCTCAGTGCGTGAACCTCCACCTCTGTGGGATCTTCTGCTGGTACTGGCAACGCCATGGGCAAGCCATTCCGAACGATGCCCTAGTGTGCCTTGTCACACTTGTCATGGAAGACTGCCTTCCTGGTGGCTATCACATCTGCCAGAATGACAGGAGAGCTCCAGGCACTTTCGTGGACTCCCCTATCTGGTCTTCCACAGGGACAAGGTTGTCCTATGCCCCACCGAAATTCCTTCCGAAGATGGTGTCAGAGTTTCACCTTAATCAGGTGTTGACTCTGCGGTTTACTACCCCAGCTACACCCTCTGAGGCTGAGTACAGGCTCCATACTTTGACCCGAGACCGCTGTCACCTATTATAAGGAGAGGACAGCGAAATTCACGGTGAGGTTTGCAGCTGTTTGTCACCTACACCAAGCTCCTTCTTCCAGACCTGCAGTAAAGTATATGATTGCAAGATGGATCACATCATGCATTAGTCTATGCTATGAGTTGGAATAAAAGCTCATTCTACCTGGCATACCGCTGCATCAGTGGCTGCTTCCAGGGACATCCCTATCCAGGAGATCTGCCGGGCTGCTACCTGGAAGTCAGCAAACACCTTCATCACCCACTACCACATCGACCTTGAGTCATGCCGGAATGCTGGTTTTGGGACCTCAGTTCTCAAATCTGTTTCCCAAGTAGGGTGTGTGTGCCGGAGAACTGCTAGGAGTCTGCCAAAGAGTATGAATGAGCAACATATCCACAATCCTAGAAAAACAGGTTACTCACCTGTAACAGTAGTTCTAAGAGTGGTATATGTTGTTCATCCACACGGTCCCACCCGACCTCCCGCTGTGGACGACAGCACCTGGCTTCCCGGCTAAGATCTTGTGTCATCGGGCGGAGCTGAGGATTACACTACCCGGTGGGGTGAGAGGAACCAACTTGAAGACTTCTGGCAAGATTTAAAATGGAAAGGACATGCCAAAGAGTGTGGATGAACAATATATACCACTCCTAGAACTACTGTTACAGGTGAGTAACTTTTGTTTGGTATGTGCATCCAGACCACAAAGGAGTGGTCCAGGCAGCAGCTTGTGGCAAGGTGAATGTGACCCTTTTTCTCAGCCCCTGAAAAGGAGTCTAGAATGCTGCATTCTATGGGCAGAAAATCCTACACTACTGCCTCTTTGCTGCCACGCCTCCTCTCCCATGGCATATGCAGCCAGATATCAAAGAGCCCTTTTAAAGTCTTTTCCAGCTATAGTGCAACATGGTGGCTACACTATGGTTCAAGAGATTACTGAGACTGCCAAGTTGGCCATAGAGCTCAGGGGTCATGCAGTCTAGATAAGAACAGACAACACCACTGCCATGTTCTGTATCAACAAATGGGGGGCATAAAGTCCACCAAACTCTGCACAGAGGCAATGAGAATTTGGTCCTTGGCCTCATCTCTGGACATGGCCCTATCGGCCATTCATCTTCCCGCAATCGTATCAGTCAGGGCCACCAGAGTGGACTAAGAACAAGCAGGTCCTTGCCACAGTCTTCAGAAGGTGGGGTGTCCCAGAGGTGGCTCCTTTGCATCCTACCTCAACCATCAGCTTCCACAGTTATGCTGCAGGTCTCCAGCACTGGGGACCATTCCAGTAGATGCTTTAACACTAGACTGAATAGGAGGTTTCTGTACACCTTTCCTTCCTTCCTTCCCTCCCTCTGATTTACAGGGTACTCCTCAAACTCAGAGATCAGTCAGCCATCATGATTCTGGTGGCCTCAGATTGGACGAGGCAGCCTTTGTACTCCCTGCCCTCACCCTGTCAGTCAGAAGCCCATCAGACTGCCAGCAACCCACAGTCTCCTGACTCTTCACAAACAGGGATAGCATACCCCAACATCCAGTCTCTTCACCTCAAAGCCTGATACTTGCAGTTTCTCGAATCCCAGTACTGGATCGAGTTCTGATAATCCTTCAAATGTCTTAAAAAAAACTGGCACTAAGACTTATGCTTCCAAGTGGAAGAGGTTTGCCCTATGGTGCAAGGATAAAGGATAGCCCCTCTGCAGGTCAATCCTCCTTCCTTTTGGACTATTTGGTCCACCTTCAGAAAGCAGACTTTAAAGCCTCTTCCTTGAAAATACATGTAGCAGCCATCTCTGCTTATCTTTCCACTGCGAAGAGAGATCCGTCATTCCTTAGCCCATTTTCAAAAGGTTTTCAAAGACCTTTTGCACCTGCAACCTCCACTGGACTTGAACATCTGTATAGCCAAGCTCATGGATCCACCCTTCGAGCCCATGGCTTCTGCTCACCTAAAGTTCATCACCTGGAAGACATTTTTTCTGATTACCATCACTTCTGCTAGAAGGATTTCAGAGCTGAAAGCTCTGTGCATCAAGCCCAACTACATCACTATCCACAATGACAAAGTGGTACTTAGGACAAACAGAACATTTTTGCCCAAAGTGGTTTCTGAGTTCCATCTCAACCAGTCTTGTCACTCTCCCTGTCTTTTTTACGGAAAATTCCAGTCCTGGGGAGCACAAGCTGCATACCTTGGATGTGAAAAGGGCTCTGACCCACTACTTGGAACACACCGAGCAGTTCAGAGAAGCTCATACTCAGCTTTTTCTCACCTATGGTGAGGTGGGCAGAGGAAAGCCAGCTACGAAAAGAACCATTTCTCGCTGGATTGTCTCTTGTATTCAATTCTGTTACAGCAAAGCTGGTGAACAGCCCCCTCAGGGCCCATTGTACTAGGGGCACTACTGCCACAGTGGCAGCTACAAGGGATATCCCCCTGCTTGCCATCTGCAAAGCAGCCACATGGAAGACTGTACACACGTTCACAAGGCATTACTGCCTGGATGTGCAGTCCAGATTGGATGCCAAGTTTGGCACAGCAGTGCTGCAGTGCCTCTTTCCAAAGTAGGTTCTGTACCCACCTCCCAGCTGTACTGCTTTGTAGTCTGCACTTGTCAGTCATACTAAAGGACTCCTGGAGTGAGAAGAAAAAATTATTCACCATAGTAATATTGTTTCTTCCAAGGTGTCCTTTAGTATGATTGACCTCCCACCCATCCTTCCCTGCATAACCTAACTGGGGAGGAAAAGGGGAAATTGTTTAACCAGGAAAGGCACACTAAGCCAGAGCTTATTTCAAAGTGTGATCTGGGAGTACAAGGAAGTTAAGTGACTTACTCAGGGTCACATGGTATGCAAGTGGGGGTGTTGGGATTCAAACCCAGGTCTCCAGGTTTGCAGCTCAGTGCCCTTAATCACTGCACTATATTGCCTCCTATCTGGGGATGTCTGTGCTTTTATTTCTGTAGCCACCTTATAGTGGCGCGGTTGCGCCACCGTAGTTAGGATTGAGTGGCCACTTACATACTAAAGTCAAAAGTTTGGACATTAATAACTTTGGACCCATCCAATGGATTTGCCTGAAATTTGGTACACGTGTTGGGGTGCACTAGATCTCTTGATTTGCCAAATTGCGTATATGTCTGAGTGCTGGTCTTCGTGTACGAAAGCGCTGAAAAATGCAAAATTATCCATTTTTGAAGGTACCTTTTGGCATTCTTAATTTGGTCCTGCACGGCCGTCATGTGGTGTGCCGCTCTGCAAGATGGCTTGGTTGAAAGAGCTTTGGTGGCTGAACATGCCGCTTTTGTTCGTGAACAAATATTAAGGCATTCAAAAGTTATGGCACTTTTAAGTTCCCATTATAAGTCAATGGGAAAATTTATATGTATATCTTCTGATCAAGAATGGGGTTCTGGCCATCTGGTCTCGCCTGGCGATCAAAGAATTTGCAGCCTCGCGGTTCAAGAATCTTTGTTCCCGAGGAATTTTCAAAATTCTTTGACCGCGAGGTCCAATCTTGTTTTCAGTTTTCCAATCACACAAACACAAATATCTCGGCTTAGGGTCACTTCTGAAGTAAAACTTCATGGGTTTTACTCGGGGACACTGATCTATCAAGCCATGGCTTTGGTTCCATCCAAATCAGTCAAAAATAGTTATAAGCTTTTAAAATCTTAATTGCGTCTTCGTGGTCGCTAACCATCTTTGATCACGAGCCTGCAAATTCTTTGATCGTGAGATTCTTTGATCGCGATCTTGCATCGTGACCTAAAACACTAATATCTCGCTCAGGGTGGGCTAGGGACACAAATGAGGGCTTGTTTTGCCTTAGAGGGTACGCTCTGTTTCAATCCATGCCATTGGTTTGGTTCAAATCAATGAATAAATCGCTGCTTCACCCTTTTTTATTCTTGATCGTGAGCCTGCAAATTCTTTGATTGTGAGGCTGCAAATTCTTTGATCGTGAGATTCTTTGATCGCGATCTTGCATCGTGAGCGAGGGACGAGATGGCCGAATTTAAAAATAATTTTTCTCAGCCCATGGGTGCCATAGGAAGTCAAATGAGGGTGGGTTTTACTCAGGGGCTTTGTTCTGTTAAACCATGGTGGCGATTTACTGCAATTCCTCCAATTTTTTGATTTATTACATTTTTATTCTTTGTTCGTGAGCTTGCAAATCTTTTGGTCATGAGATTCTTTGACCATGATCTTGCATACTGAGCAGGGACAAGATGGCCCAATTTAATTAAATTTTCTTAGCCCAGAGGTGTCCTAGGAAGTCAAATGAGGATGGGTTTTAATCAATCAATCAATCAAAATCTTTATTTATTCAGGCGAACATCATTGAGCATAGCTCATTTACATGATGGACCTGAGTGGTCATAACAAAAAGGTTACAGATTGTATACAAAAACATGATATTGAATAAGCACAAATACAACCATTTATGAGTGAGATAGCTGTACAAATATTTACATATATACAAGGCAAAGGACAGTAAACCTAAAACCTAATAAAGGAGAGAAACAAACAGTTTAGTAGGGATAAGGCTTGGATAATGGTACATGGGTGGGCATATATGTATGAGGTTTGATGGGGAAAGGACCAGAGGAATGATAGAAGAATAGGGAGGAGCTTTAAAGAGGGGGGGAGAGGGGTGGAGGAGAGAGGGGTGGGAGGGTGGGGGTGTGGGAGGACTAGGCCTTGTGAGCAATTGCACGAATCTGGGATTAGGCTGGTATACAGCTTTTTGAAGGATGTAAGAGGAATCAGTGTATCCATTTTCAATGACTTTTGGATAGAATTCCAGATAAGTGCCAGGGAATAACTGATTGCAGCTCTTCCATACCGGGTAGTGATAGGAATCTCAGCAGGATCAGTTTGTTGATCCTCAAGGTGTAGGGCCTGGATGTGATCCGTGGAAGCAGTCTGAGATGTAGGAAGGAGTTTGTTTGTCAGAGCTTTATAGATCCAGATAGCAGCATTTTTTTCTTCTATGTTGCAGGGATGTCCAACTGACTGCATTGTAGAGAGAGCAATGATGGGTGCTAGAGGGAAGGTCAGTAATGAATCTAATAGCTCTATGATACAGGGTGTCTAATTTGTTTAGATGGGAGAGGGAGCAATGACCATAGAGGAAGTCAGCATAATCAATGAGGGACAGGAATGATGCTAGGATTAATCTTTGTTTGGAATCTTTGGTCAGGTAGTGTTTGATCCTATAGAATAGACCAAGTCTTTGTCTTAGCTTTTCAGGAGCTCTTCAACGTGGGTAGTATAGTCTAGTTTATTGTCTATCCATACTCCTAGGTATTTGAATTTGTCAACATATTCCAGATTTTCACCAAGGATGGTAGAGAGTTGTGGGAGGGTGAATGATGGGATAGTGGAAGAACAGTTCTTGGTGGCAAAGAACATAGCTTTAGTTTTCTTGGCATTTAGTAATAATTTCTTTTCTAATAGGTTGTGCTGAAGGAGGAGAATTCAGACTGTAGGAGGTCACAGGCTTTTGATGGTGAGGGATTGCTCACATATAGTACAGTGTCATCTGCAAAAGGTGGATATTAGAAAGTGAGATTGGAATCAATATTGTTGATGTAAATGGCAAAAGGATGGGACCAGGATGGAGCCTTGCAGTACACCTCTTAGGAGTGGTTTAGAGGTAGATAGATCACCTTCATTTTTTACCAGTTGTAATCTTCCGGAGAGATAGCATCTGAACCATTTAAGAGAGAGTGAGTCAAGGCCTATGGAGTTCAGAGAGGAGATTAGAAGATCATGATCCACAGTGTCAAAGGCTTTGCTTAGATCCAGAAACACAGCACAGGTATTATTCTTTTTGTCTAGGGCAGTCTGCCAGTAATTTGTGACTTTTGCTCAGTGGGCTTCGTTCTGTTGAACCATGGTAGTGGTTTACTGCAATTCTTCTATTTTTTAATTAAATTTTTATTCTTTGTTAGTGAGCCTGCAAATTCTTTGATCGTGAGATTCCTTGATCGTAAAATAGGAACAAGATGGCCAGATTTCTTATAATGGAATAGATAGGAAATTTTGCCAATCTTTGACATTGAATATCTCGAAATGGTTTGGTCTTTTACTTGAAATTTGGAGGGAAAAGCAACATCCCACAGATGTGCCTTTAAGTGGATTAGTCAAAAATATTACAGGGTGGCAAATTCACGGCACTATGAAGTTGGCACTTTTCACATAGGATAACATTACGGCGTCCGCCATATTACAGGAATTCTTTGCCGCCTGCTGGAAAATAACAGTTTGGTTTTTGGCTGAAATTTGAAGGAAGAAAGCCAGCATCCTACAAATGTGCCTTTTGGTCGTTTGGAGAAAAAATATTACAGGGTGGCAAAGTTACAGCACTCTGAAGTTGACGATTTGTCCCATAGATTACATTATGGTGTCCGTCGGCCTTTTCAGGGCTCGTGTCTCAGAAACGGAGTGAGATATGGACTTTTGTCAAAAAATGCTTGGCCCTACCTCAACAGGGGGGCTAAGCAAAAGCTAACCAGGAAAGTAATAATTCATACAAAATTTTAATTTTTTCCTCACGTCATACGGTTCCTGAGATATAAGCAATTTAGTATTCCAAGTCGTACTTTTCTGCTCTGAAGTTGATTATAATGCATACATTATTTATTTTCAATTAGTTTTTCAGTGCAGTTTTTGGGAAAAGAAGAAGTGTGCCCTTTTGTTACCTGTGACATGCGTTTCCAGTTGCGCTTCTGTTAACCATTCAATCACCGTTCCTGTCTACGCTTCCATGTGCGAACGGTTTGCTTTTCATGCACTTGCATTTCTGTTTCTATTGTCTTTACTGTTGTTGTTACTGTTACCATTTACGCTTTATTATTGCGGTACCATGACCTTATGTGTAATAGTTTATGCTTTTCATATGCACTTGCATTTCTGTTTCTATTGTCTTTACTGTTGTTGTTACTGTTACCATTTACGCTTATTATTGCGTACCATGACCTATGTAAACAGTTTATGTTTGATGCACTTATGCTTGTTTTTATTGGCTTTATTGTTGCTGTTACCATAACCATTTGCATTTACAACTGTGGTTCCGTGAGTGTGTGCATTATGGTTTATGTTTTCGACAAAGCCATGCGTTCTGTTTACTTGGGTGGTGGTGGTGTTGTGTTACTGTTACCATTTGCGCTATAATTGTGGTACCGTGAATGTATGTGTTACCAGTTGCATTCTGGATGCACTTCTGTCTGATGTCTCCGCTTACGTAACTGTTTGGTTCAGCTCACTTACGCCTTGTGTTTCTATTAACGTGTGCTTTGCCATTTACGTTTGCTTTGCCATGTGCATTACTGTTGCCGCTTGTTTTTGCTTTGCACTTCCTGTTACTGTGTAAGAAGACATCACATGGCGCGCTGCCGCCACTGCATTCCTTTCATTATTTATCATCCTCATTCTCAAAAGAAGAGAGGAAACTCAGTTTATCGTATCAGTTAGGTGTTCTAGCAAATGCTAGCAAAGGACCGGCTAACCCCTGACCTTTCTGAACATTGGCATCGGGTGGACAATGTTGTCCCAACTCTCGCCCATTCTCCCATACCAGCTTTACATGTGATGGGTGAGAGTTAGATCGACGACCCCAACGCACACCCCGATGCCGGATGGGGTGGGCTGGGGGTCCAAGGAGGGCTTTCAACCATAACCCTGAATTTCCTAGCTTTTTTTGCTGTGGAACAACCCTAACTGATGCATTAAACAGAGTTTTTGCCTCTAATTATTTATATATATATATATATAGATATTGATATGTGTGTGTGTGTGTGTGTATACACACACACACACATATATAAACTTTTATGCACTTTGTTTCATCTACAGTAGTGGTTTGCATGTGTTAGGGTAGTTTAATATATTTTCAGTGACTTTTTCATTCCTGGTGGAATAGTCCCTTTCCTAGGGCTTAGTTTTGCCCTTTTTCAAGGCCGAAACAGTTCTGAAACCCTTCCGCTGACTGTAGGCACACCCCTGCTCTCTCTTCTGATTGGCCAATGCTCACTACTCATTTATATTGATTCCACCTCCGTGCAGCTGAACCCAGCTGACATACTGCACTTATCAGTCATACTAAAGGACACCTTGGAAGAAACAGTATTACTATGGTGAGTCATTTTTCCTACCTGCCAACATTATCTGGAGCATTGCTGCCACTTGATCAATTCTTATCTAGGTAAAAACTGTATTGTTTTTAAAAATGTATTCCTCACTCCACTCTGCCCAGGCATTTGTCACATCTGAATTTGGTTTTACCTATTTCACTTTCAAAATGAGCAGTACAGTACTTATCCCAAAAATTGTATCTGGAGCCCTGCTTTTGCCCATTAAGGTGGTTCACTGAGCTCACACCCAAACTCAGGTCACTGGCATGAGAAGGCAGTGTGGTCCCCACTGGGCCAATGGATGTCCCTGCCAACCATGTTACTTCATAATATTTTTGCAACATTTTGACCCAAAACTTTAAACAGAATCTTTTTATGACGCCTTCTTCTGAATATAACAGATGTCATGTAAAAACATAATGGACAAAACGTAATTTTGCTTCAGAAGTGCAAAATCACATGTTGGCCAGAATCTGAAGAGCAACAGTTGTCACTTTCATGAAGTGGTGTGAAAAATGGCTACGCTGACAATTTTGGGTTTAAATATTGAAAATTACCAAAGTTATGAGTGTGCCTAGAAAAAGCATAACTTCCATCCCCAGTGCCATCAAGTGTGTCTCAACCCTGGTGTCGAAGACTACTTTGTCAGGGAGGAAGGTTGTCTACTTCGACACTGGGGATTGGGCACCCCGATGTTGGCAACTGTAAATTGAGTGTTGGTGGGGGACATAAAGTTGGGGAAGGGGAAGTTGCCTCTGACACTGGTGATTGGGCGCCCGTTGTCGGTATGACACTTTGGGGGCACAGAGGGCGAGTATCTCTATATCCCAGACTGCTGGTTTCAGGGGGCAGGAGGTTGTCTGCGCCGATGCTGGGGATAGGGCCCTCCAGTGTCGCACGCATCAATTATGGGCATTATGGAGGGAAGGGGAATGAATCAGCACTGGGTGTAAGCACCCCGGTGTTGAAATGCATTATTAACAAGTAACGTGGCACCAAGGAGTGGGCATCCCCGTGCCCAGTTCAAATAAAGTTGATAATGGCGGACACTCCAGGGGGAGAAAAAAACACCCACGTACAACATGCTCAGCAGGTGTGAGGCTACGCAGTGACATGTAGCCCCATCTCTTCCAAACAAAAACAGTAGAACGGCATACACAGACAGGAGCTGGCCCTGCCAGCTGATAAATTAGCACATTTCCATAATACAACCACATGTCTTCATGTAGTCATAAAAATTCTGTTATCTTTAGAACAGTGATTTTTAAACTGCACATGGTCACAAATGGAATTTTTTTTCTTAAATATTTTAAAAACTACTTATGTTTGAGAGATTAAAACACAAAAGCACATTCCTTGGGTGAAACTCTATTAGACCTGCAAGTTTCTGGTTTCAAATCCCCTTAGTTTTTTAGTTGAGCTAAAAAAAAGATCTTCCAAGAATTAATGTTCACCATTCATTACTTCATGGATCTGCTGAGACCCCATGGGAGTGTATAGCTTTAAAAGTTTAGAGCTAGGGGATCGACATCGGGGACGGTGCCACACATGATGTGACCCTTGTGGGCTTGCCAGTAATGGATGCCGACCCCTGCATAGCTTAGTTCTGTTCTTCCCGCCGGGTTCCACTCCGTGGGAGCAGCGTTCGCCATTTTGTTACTACACCATCAGTTTGCCACCACCATCTCAATGCTATATTTCTCCTTTTGCATTTTATGGCACCATTTTCTGTCCTATCTATTTTTTTTTTTTTTTTTTTTTTACAGTGCTGGGCTCTAGTTTTGCTATTTTTGATTATTTTCCAAGTTCTTAGTCATATCCGGTTCTCAGGGGCCTAAAAAGCAGAACTCTAAGCAGACAATGGATAATTTCACTATGTGTCAGTGCCTTTGTGGGAGAAATATGTCCGTTCAGGACCAGCACGACTGCTGTTGGATCTGCCTTGGAGCTCAGCATGACATGGACCATTGTGACACCTACTTCTTGATGGATTTCTGTACACTTGAGATTCATGCAATGAAGTGGGGTCACTTGCCCCCTACTTTCAGAGGCAGATATCTCACAAGAGACTCAAAGGTAAGGTCCCTGGGCTCTTCCCCTGAGCCCCTCCTCAGTATTATACATATTGAGGGAGACCAGGCCTATTCCAGTCCTTGTTTCACCAAGATGGAGAACCTGAGGGAGGGGTCTGTGGGATGGCCGACCTCTTCCAGGGGGTCGGATGTGCACCCCTCACAGTCCGTGGCCTCTTTGAGGATACAGATGCCCCCAGTGCCAAAGTTGGAGCTATACCCTGGGCCTAACCGTAAGACTTCTTGGGGTCACGGTTCGGCGCTGTTTCAGCTCCTGGCATTAAGGCCAGTGCTGGTGAGTGAGATGGTGCCACCTGTGCAACCAGGTCCCCTCCTGATGATGCTTGCAGTGCTAGAAGAGGGAAAGCCCCTGGAGTTAGATGCCTGGTGGAGATCTTCTGGATCTCATGCCCTTAGTGGTCGGGTGTCCTAGGGGATGAGAGCTGGGATGATCCTGACTGGCTTCTGGGCACTGATGGGGAAAGGATATTTTCTAGGTATAGTTTAAGGCCTCCATTGAGTTTGGTGTCATCGTCGACAGCTGCTTCAGCGTCCGACGCCCCTTGCGGTGCCATTCCCTTTCTATCGGGCAGTGCCGGGGATGGCCCTGGTGCTGAAAAGGGGTCAGTGCTGCACACGGCACCAGAGAGGGTTCCGTTGCCACCCTTGGTGCTGAGTGTGGCTCTGGTGGTGTTCACAGTGCCGAGGAAAGTTCTGCTTCTGCTTGTGATGTCACCTCCCCTCTCCAACTCTGACTCTCAATGTTGAACCTGTCATTAGGCCTAGCCCAAGGAGCAGAGATGGGGGCTGGTGCCTCTCTGTTGGTGCCTCACTCCTTGTCCAGAGTTTGTGGCAGCAGTGGCAGGAGTGGTAGTGCTAACTCTACTCCTCTGTCCTCACCGGAACCATCCGGGCCTGTCATAGTTGGGGATAGGGGCCGCACTGTGGGACCTCTATGGCTCCAGTGTTCCTGCCCGGGGGGGGGGGTGCTCCCCGCAGGCACTCACCTAGATCGCTCCTCCATGGTTGAGTGTTCTCTGGTGACGAAAGTTTGTCAGGCCCTCACCTTGGGCGAGGTGCCCTGTAAGCTTTGTAGTCCTGGCAGAGGACCTGGCCTAGTCTGGCATGACCCACCTCCACCTCCAGCTCTTACTGGTATTTCAGGTCCTACGGGTGCTTGACCTGAGAACAGTTCAAGGACGTCATTGAGTGCCTTTCTCACCTACCTCAGGACACTAGACCAGGCTATTTTCCAGCCTCAGAACCCAGCACCACAACCTCCTGAGTCTAGCTCCTCATCATCCTCATCTTTCTCCTTTGAGGAAGAGGACTCTTCCCTTCATGTTGCCTCAGGTGCAGTACCCTTGTTACCAGCAGTTCCTGTTGGAGATGATGAGGAGCTGTGAATCAACCATTTTTTCAGGCTGCAATCCTGCTTGCCTCACACTGTCCTTCCTAGGGAGTACATTCATGACTTTACAGCCATACCTTTGTGGCCTAGACCATTTGCAGCAGTATCTAGAGACATTTGGCTTTGTCCCTACACCTTCTCCAACCTGAGGGTCACCCAGTACAGGTATTGCATATCCATGGGGCATCCAGGAGCCATTCCACAACCCACTTCTGGGGTCCAGCTCCTGTACCTCCCTCTGGGCATAGGTGCTCAGTATGTTACCATCTGCCAGAGTCTGACTCTGCAAAGTTTGATGCCTGGGGTCGAAGAGTCTTCTCAGCGGCATACACCATATTGTGCATCTGGGCACATCAAGTGCACCAGGTGAGCTATGGCAGGCACCTGTGGGCGATGCTGGGACAACTCCTGACATCTTTGCCACACAGTGAGGCAACCAGACAGGCCATATGCCTTTCTTCCCAGGGCATGGAGCTGGCAAGACACCAAGCAAGGGCATCCTACAGTGCCAATGAAGTAGCCTCCAGTTTGGTAGGAACTGCAGTCTGCATTAGGTGGAAGGCATGGTTTCGTGTCTTCTGGTTGTCACCCTCGTCTCGGCATAGGGTGATTGCTTCCAGGGGGCTACTTCTTCTCCTCTTGCAGGGCCAGGCACGAGCTGGCGGGAGCACCTTCCACTCCCAGGCCATGGGGCCTTCACCTGCCTCTGACCAGTCTCTGCCCTCACCAGGCCCGTAAGGGCCACTGCCTTCTTGTGTTTTTCCCCACAGGAGGCTGAGGAATAATAATTTCCCCTCAGGGTGAGGCAGCACCACCCCTTCTTGTGGTAAGCTTGATACTCTGACCCATCCAGTAATAAATGGTGAAAACTGATTCTTGGAAAATATAAAATTATGAAGTCATCGTAATTCTTGATCTTTCAGAATATCTTCACCATTCATTACGGCAGCTCATCCCACCATCCCCATCTATGACCAGGTATCTGGGTAGCTTGCCCTTGTCTCTCTTTTCTTCTGCCTTTCCTCTTCTTGGCTCAGTTGTTTCTTAAAACAAACAAACAAACAAAAAAAAAGACAAGGGAAAATCCACTAAAGAGGCGATGCCTTTTGTGCTATTTTCCTTTTTAAAAGAAGTCATAACATTTTTCAAATAAAATGCTTAGATTATATTTTGTATATATAGTACTTCGTTCTTATGTAGACCCTTTGTTTTGCCTCATAAAAAAATATATATATTTTTTTAAATTAACCTTTTACTTCCTGTTTTCATTTCCACTTTTTGGATGGGATATCTGCAAGGCTTGCTTGCTGTTTGTAGGAGATAATACTCTTCTTGTTTTTTTGTTTTTAAAGAAAGAAAAGAGAAAATGTAGAAGAGAACCAGGAGAAATCTGCTGGAATCTCAGCTCAGTTTCCTGCTCCTAGCAGTCTTATCCCTTCTCTCTTGGCAGCATTTCTTCCTGCATTGCCAGAACAGTCAGCCTTCTATGTTTGTATTTCCTTTTCTACAAACAAACAAAAAATAGAGAGAACAACAGAAAGAGAACCACAGGATAGGTTTTCAGTTTTCTGATTTGGGCTTCTCTCTTTCTAGTGGGCATCCTCTATTCCTGTCCATTTTGCTCTAGTCATTGTTTAACCTGCTACCTAAGCCCTCCCACCCAACCTCTTCTTCCTTTCTCGAGAAGTCCAGTTTTATTATTTTGTTCTTTATATATACTGTATCCTTTGATCTCACTTTGAGGGGCTCTTGCAGCTGGTAACACCATAAGGACTGAAGCCGGCAGGCGCCAGGACCCCATGGAAAACTTCTAGTTAGCAGTATACAGGGGGACTGCCACTGATGTCAGCCCACCCGACATCCATCAGTGGTATAAAAGGGGCGGTCCCCTAGCCCAACCTCAGTTCTTTTCTGGCCATTGACCCCCGCAAGTCAGAACTACACGGACACCTTCTGCTATAGTCAACCGCCATTTTAGTCGAGTTTACCCGGGATTTATTATTTTACTGATTCTCTTCATTTCAGTATTTTTCATGCATATCTTCTTCTCCATCCTCCTCTTCAGAGTGGTGGCAGACCAAGTGTTCATGTGGCAAGCAGCTTCCCCACAGGGGCAGACACACTTCTTGTATGCTGTGCCTAGGCCCGGACCATGACACGAAGCCTGCCAGCACTGCTAAGATTTTAACCAGCGCACCAGACTTCGCCTCCAGAAGACCCTAGAAGCCTTCCTGCTGCAGCAGAGACTTTCAGCGATGGAGAAGGAGCTCCATAAAGGCACCTTTTCTTCCCCGGCCTCCGGAGCTTCGACTTTCTCTTCATCTCACAAGGAGAAGTTGTCCAGCAGGAAGCACAAACACTGGGAGAAGCACAGAGAGAAACCCTGGTCAGCTTCCAGCTCCAGGTCACTGCACAAATAGGGAACCGAGCCTGGTTCCTTCTCCCACAGGAGGTTGGCCCTTTCTACTGCGGCAGCCCTCTCTCCTTCCAGGCTCCCATTGGTCAAACCACCCACTCTCATCATTATCTCAGGCAGTGGTTCTTTGGCACTTGGGACTTCACCCCCAGCCTCTCAGCCCCTGATGCTCAGGCCCTTAGGTTGGGTGGGTCCTCAGTCAGGAGGCTTGACACGCAAGTCCTCCTTGGGTGGCGGGTCTTTGACCGTCACTCTCCTGATCAAGGTGTCTACTAAGTTGGTCCCAACTTCAGGGACTGACGCCACTAAGCGATGTTAGGGCCATGTGCTCACCTTCCTCATGAGAGTGATGCCTCTGCCCCGCCTGGGAGTTAGCCCCCCTGGACAGACTTCTCCTTGCAGGCCGGCGCTGGCTGCTTCACCAGACTGGTGTCAGCCCACGCCTGTCCAGTTGACGCCAGCCACTTTGACATCGACCCTGGCGATGCCTCAGCCGTTGTCCCCTAACCCTCCACCATCGCCAGCTGGCCCTGTCATCACTCAGCTGACACCCAAGGGTCTGATACCCGGTTTTTCTACTTCTGTCAGACCAATGCCAGAGAGCTCCTTGCCCCAGGGACAGATGCCAGTTAACCCAAAGCCCGTGAAACTGACACCAATATTACCTCAACCTAAGGAACCAGCGCCGGGGCCCTCTCAGCCTACCCGGCAGACACTGGCTACCCTGGTCATGCCTCAGGATCTGCCCACAGATCTTAACGCCCTTTTTGTGGCCAGGTGGGCATACTTCAAGGATAAGGAGGTCCTGAAGGTGCCCCAACTCCGACTCCCAAGGACCGTCCTCTGAATCTAGCAAAGGAGCAGGTTCCCCTAGAAAGGCCCCAGTGCCGCCTCCTAAGGAGCCCACTCCATAGCCTGACTGATCTGGCGATGGTCATCCGAGGACTCACTGACGAAGGCATCATCGCTCTCCCTCTCCATCTCCAGACTTGGGCGAATCTGAAAGGTATTCTTACTCCTCTTCTTATGACGAATCTGAGGGCTCTGACCTGCTGTCACAACCAGAGGGCCCAAGGACACCCCTCAGTCCCTCCAGATGACTCTACTTTATGAATGATGACGGCACATCCAGTCCCTTATGGTTAGGACACAGAGAAGTGGACCCTAAGTGACGTCGGCTAGCTGTTTTCCTCCATAAAAAGGAGTCATTGCTCTTGGTTGTTCCACCCCTGATTGATTCCTTCAAGGATGTCAGTAGGGCTACCTGGAAGCATCCATCTTCTAACCTGGCGACATCCAAGAAGGCAGATTGCCTGTATAATGCCCCAAGGGAAGAGCCTTTTTATGGGGAGCACCCAGAGGCTGATTCTGTTGTCATTATCACTGCCCATGACTGCTCTAAGCGGCCTCGGTACTGTATAGCTCAGCCTCTGGACAAGAACTCTAGGCAGATAGTCCTGTTTCAGTAAGAAGGTCTGTGCATCTGCCACCTGCACTATCTGTTCTCTGAACTTTCCGACTCGCATGGTCCAATACCAGAATGCCTTGTGGGCGAAAGCTTTAGAGGTGACACAGACTCAGTCTGCTGTTTCTGTCTGTGGCAGGGCTGAATAAGACCCTGTCCCATTTGTTATGTAGAAAGAGTTAAAGGAAGGATCTGTTTTATCCTCTTCTGTTTTGTCTCTCTGGCCACTCCAATGGTCTCGCTATCTCCCCAACTATCTCTGTGCCTTCACTTGCTGTTTATATCTTTTCTCCCTTTGTGTATCTGAAGTTATAAAATATGTGAATCTTTGTGAAACTGGGGTCCCTCGGTTTGAAAATGTGCATGGTTACATCATTGAAATGATTGTGAAAAGCTATTTGGAGCTCAAGGGGTTAACCTGAAATGATGGTTGGCAAACTGTTTGCAGAGCTGTAAACAGGAGGGCAGTTCTGGGACACCATGTAGTGTTTTGTTGCAACTGCAAGGAAGGAAACTGACAAGAACATTTTCTGAAAAACAAGTTGTTCTCCTTAAAGGGAAACTGTACAAATCAGGCAGCTCCTACCCACGTAAGGTGTACCCTCTGGTTTAGCTCTAGCCCACAAAAGCGGCATTTTTCTTGCACCGCTAAGGAGTTTATTTAATTTTGTAGAAGTCCACGAACGGGAAGTGTGGCGGACGCTGGGGGCTCCATTAAGTGTAATAGTGTGGCTGCTCCGCTGCTTGTATTGAAGTGGGCGGAGCAGCGCCCTATAATGGAGCCCAGCATCTGCATACTTCAGTTCATGAGACTTTACAAAATAAAATAAACTCCTTAGCAATACACCCTTGTCAGGCTGAGTAAACCGGAGGCACCTACAGGCAAGGCTGCCTGATGTCTGCATTTCCAATGAAGTTTCCTAGCAAAGCTTCTTATATAAAGAGCAGCAATATTTTTGCTTGAGAGACTGAGATTTGAAATTGAGAAGAAATACTCAGAAGGACTTGTTTTCTCTGTTTTTATTGCCTTTGTAAATAATTATACTGAACAAATTTTTATTTATTTTGCTGTTATTAATAATAAAACACTCATTGCAAATTTTACAACTGCTCCTGGTCATCCTATGCTTCCTGACCTGTGCCTTGATGATGGGTAGTGTCAGACTAAGTAGTATTTACGCCATGCATATTCTAAGCCAGGAGTTTTATGCATGGGTACTAGACTTGGTAACAGGGAAGCATAGCAGAAAGGTACAGATTCTGCAGCAGCAAGCCCTTGAGTCATTACCAGAAAGAAGCTGGCCAAACTATCAGAGACAGAAGTCCAAGCTGAGACTGTACAGCCAGCACAAGTGATGGAAACAAATGAACCGCAGCAGGGTGTAGCCAGAAATTTCCATTTTGTACACACACTCTCCAACTGCTGCCTCCTCCCCACCTATTTAAAATGTATACATCCTCTTCAGCTGCCCCCTTTGAAATGTACACATCTTCTCCAACTTCTGCCCCCATTCAAAAAAATCACGTTGGCAGATGACTCATCTAATCTCTAAACAGACTGTATACAGATCTATGTCATAAACAATATAACTTTAATCAGATATAGACACTACTCAGTGGCCTACACATATTCTAATACTCCAGACTGGAATGATAATGGTAACAAAAAGGCATATGGTTTGGAAAAGGTACTCAAAAAAACTGTACACAAATGTGTACAGTGAGTATGCCTGCCTACACCCTTGACAGGCAGTGACAGAACTTGAAAGCCTGTCTACCTTCTTTAAATGGTGGGCTATACAGTAATGAGAGGCAGAGAAGCAGAGAAAAGAAAAATGCAGTGACTGGAGCACCAGCAGAGAAAAGAGGAGCAGTAGAGAAAAGAAGAGATGCAGCGCAGGAGCAGCAGAGAAAGAAGAGATGCAGCGACAGAAGCAGCAGAGAAAAGATACAGCGACTGGAGCAGCGATGGCTGGATGCCTTGCAAGCTAGCAAAGCTGGAGGACCTGGCACAAGTCCAGCAGAGCAACAGAACACCAATGACTTAAAAGACCTTAAACTTACAAAGCTGTGTCCCTCGGATGATATTGAAGCATACCCGACAACTTTTGAAAGGGTTGCTGCAGCCTGCCAGTGGCCAAAGCAGCAATGGGCAGTCAGACTAGTATCTTACCTGACAGGTAAAGCCCAACTTGCCTACAGCAATATGGACACTGCACAGTCAGAAAACTATGACCATCTGAAAAGAGAAATCCTGAAAAGATAGGACATCTCAGGAGAGACCTTCAGGCAAAGATTCCAGTCCTTGAAGTACAACTCAGTTGACAGTCCTCAGAAGCCTTCACCCAACTCAGAGAACTTCTTATTAAATGACTCCAACCAGAGGGCAAAACAGTTTCACAGATCGACACATTTGCAGTGGAATAATTCATCAACATCCTCGTACAGACGACAGCTTTGGGTAAAAGAATGCCCACCAGAAAGTAGGAAAAGGCCTTTTCTTTGGCTGAGGACTGTCAAATGGCCAGAGAGACCATGCAGCTGCAAAGTAAAAACCAAAGACCAGTAAGATCCACTTTTTCCCAGTCTAACTCCAAATCAGATAAAACTGTGGTGGGGTAACACATCTGCACCCAAAGACTTTTATAACTGTAACAAGTCTGGCCATATCGCAAGAAACTGCCATAAATATAAGGAGAGTACCACTGCAGCAGATTTGTCCTTAGCAAATTGGGGCAAGTATTTAATAGATGTCAAGGTGGGAGATAAGATTGTAAAGGGACTTATTGATTCGGGAAGCAGACAGACCCTAGTGCATGTTGAAGTGCTGGGAAAACACTCTGTAAAAGAACCAGGTACTGGTGTCATCTGCATCCACGGTGACACGCGATACTATCCCACCACACAAGTGACACTGAATATTAAAGGGGTGTCGCACCAAATGAAAGTGGTGGTAGTACCCAAGTTACCTGCACCTGTGATCAGGTGGTCAGTTAACTCAATTTTTGGAGTATTTAACTTCCATAAATAAGGCAAAAACATCCAAAATAAAGGGGAAGTAAGTAATTGACTTCAAATGTAAAACAACAAATTAGATGACTTCCAGAATTGTAGGGTTGGAAGTCAGAAATGATGGATTATTTTGAAAGATGCTGTATTTTGCTACTGTTATATAGAGGATACATGATGGGCGAATGTGGAATATAGTAAATATTTGCATAAGTGCAGTGTGACCTCAGATAATATCACGAGTGGCGGAGCCACAAGTGATATTATCCGGGTCACTCTGCACGAATGCAGATATTTACCATATTCCACAGAGTTGCACATCATGTGTGCTGTTTATACAACAGGGTCCTCATATCCATTATTTGGTGGTAAACGCACTTTTTATTTGTGGTGTATTTGCTTTTTAAAGTCTTTGTTTCCATGTCTTCTGTTGAGTTCAGTATGTGTCATCTTCCGTGTTTAGTCCATGTTAGTATCCAGCACTCTTGGTCTTGTACTTTGCTGATTCCATTGTACACGCTGCTTTTCTGCCTCTGTTCAGCTGCACGAGTATTCTGTGGTTGTGCTACAAGTGTTGGAATGCATAGGTGTGTTTTATGTATTACTTTTGTATTTTAGGAGTAGTTCAGGTCGCTGGGCTGTGACGTAACGGGAGTGGTTTATTTAGGTGGTGATGTATCGACAGTGCAGTTTGTTTATTTATTTATTTGAGTTTTGGTGACTGGATAAGTCCATTGAGACAAAAACATTCCCTTTTCATGGTTGACCAGAGATTTCAACAAGAACAGAAACCATGCAAAATACAGAAAGCAACACAACATGGCAAAAATTGACAAAGAGCATAACAATATATACAAAGTATACCAGAGCATAGAGTGCAAACTTTAGTAATGTCATCACTTATTTATTTGTTTTCATTTATTAATTATTGGAAACAACCTTTGAACAGAAGCTGTTTACAAAAGGTTCCACGCAATCATGAACAATGTCAGTGTGTTTTCTTTATCTGTCCCGAACAATGATTTCCCACAGCGACCACGCATTTCTGTGCTGAAAGTGCTGAAAACACATTTCGTACGTTGTGGAAAATGACAGCTGTACTGTTCATAAGGAGGTGTAGAAAAATGCCACTGGTGAAAATCTGGACTGAAAATATTACAAATTCATGAACTTACGAGGGTGCATGGAGCTGCGCCCGGTAACTCTCGGTAACACCAGTCATTCTATTGGTTTTGTCACCAAATTTTCAACATAGCCATTTTAAGACCTCTACTCATGACTAGTGTCACTGTGATTTTCTTAATCTGTCCTAAACATTGTTTTGCACACCGACTGTACCATTAGTGCGCTACGTATGTGCGGAAACACATTTTTGGGCGAGATATGAAAATGGTAGCTGTCACTGCTCCCAAGGAAGTGCGGTAAAATGGCACCGTTGAAAATCTGGTGTACCAATATTACAAAGTCGCCAAACTTACGCCAGCATGCGTAGAACTGCGCAATGGCGCCCTAAAACAGTCATTTTGGGAATTTTTCACCAAACTTTCAACATAGCCATTTAACACCTCTGCTCATGACCAGTATTACTGTGATTTTCTTGCAATTATCCCATACATTGATTTAAGCACACCGACTGCGCCATTGTGCGCTACATGGGCAGAAACACGTGGGCGAGATGTGAAAAATGACAACTGTACTGCTCATAAGGAGGTGTGGTAAAAATGGCAATGTTGAAAATCTGGAGTGAAAATATTGAAATTTACGCAAACTTACGGCGTCGTAGGAACGCGCTACTGCCAATGCTGCGAATAAAACAGTCATTTTTAGAATTTTTCCACCAAATTTTCAAAATAGGCTTTTTGAGAGCCCACCTTATGAACACTGGCAGTGTCGTTTACGTTAATCATTCCAGAAAGGTGATTTCACGCGAGTGACTGGCGTAAATCACCCTTCGGGACTGAGTAACGCCATGACAGTGACAGCATTCATGAAGGGGTCCCAAAAACCCCATGTTGAAAATTTGGTGCAAAATTCCAAAAATGCCTGAGATATGCACAATAAAGTTGAAAAACCCTATCTATCCCATTATACAGCTTACGGCTTGTTCCTCAGTTAAACGTGGTAGTCGTTTTGAAGAGTGCAGACGTGTTCCAGTCCGTAAAGATGGCGCTTCGAAACTCTGGGAGGTAAGTATGGGGTGGGGGTGTGGGGGAGGAGGTGCGAGGGTGGGCAATCGGGTGGGAGCAGATACAGCGCAGGGACCATTTTCATTTTCAGGTTTTTTTATTTTTTTTTATTATGACGACGTTGATACTTCCCACGCTGGGGTGGGCTCCCAGCATGGCAGAAGGACGGCTTGGGGCCGTGGAGCTGATGGGGATTGGGCATCCCCGTCGGCCATGGCATCTGTTGCCACGCTCGGGTGGGCTCTCAGCGTGGCACCCTGTACTGGGGAGAGACAGTGGAGCTGATGGGGATTGGGCACCTCACGTCACATAGAAGAGGTAGCCAATGCCAGTGGCACCCAGCTGCGGCATATGAAACTGTGCGTTTTGAGGGGGAAGACAGGCGACGGGTGATTGGGCAACCCTGTCGGCAAGTACAGTCTGTGCATTGGGGGTAGACGCTGTGTGTGTGTGTGTGTGTGTGTGTGTGGGGAGCGCGATGAGCAGGCGATATCTGATCGCTGCTCATTGAAGTGTAGCTCCCCCTTTCAACTGTACGCCACTGCATTTTGGAGCTGTCATAAGACAGCTCCAGCAGGCATTGGAGAACTGCGGCCTCGCCTGCAAACACACTGGCTGAACTGGAAGAGGGCTGACACACCTCCGAAAACTCCGATGATGGCACTATGTTTCTTGCACATGCGTGCAAGCAAACATAATAACGGATATCAACAGGAAGTGCTGGTTGGAGGCATCTTATCACTACCCCTTCCTATCCAGGCTGGCATCCCGCAGGGCTCCATCCTAGGTCCCATCCTTCCCCCATTTTTCTGAACAATGTCCCATCTGCCTGTGCCAACTAGCTTATTCACGTGTATGCAGATGACACAGTCATCTTCTCCAGTCCCTCTAACGCAGCTGTGGAAGACATGCTCCAGAAGGATTTCCACAATGTTCTGCACTGGTTCTATTCCAGCCACCTCTGGGTCAATACCAAAACAAAACAGCGGTTTCTATGACCTTTGGTACCATACAAAAACTGTCCAGGCTCTCAAAACTTTCTTTTTTTTCCTATGTTAGATGTCTCCACTCTTGAAGTGGTGCAGACCTTCAAGTACCTCAGTGTGTGGCTTGACAGCAAGCTTGGCTTCTCATCCCACATCAATGTTATCATGCAAAACTCTGTCCTAAGCTGAGTGCCCTGTATCGCAATAAAGACTGCCTACTCCTGCTGGTCCACTGGTCACCAAAATGATGCTCCCAGTTTTCAGCTATGCAGATGTGCGTTACGGTACCACCTCCTCCACCTCCCTTGCCAGACTAGACCCCCTCTGCAATGTCTTTTATCACTTCACTAGAAACTCTGCTCCTCGTAAAGACCACTGCTCCTTTTACTCCTCCCTATCCATCTTAGCCTTACCTTCACATCCGCCAGTCACACTGTACTCCCTTCACTTCAAAATACATGTTTGGTTCCCTTCCCTCCTACCTCTCCTCACTCCTATCTTCACTCCACCATGCTTCCTCCACTTCAGAGGCCATCAAACCTTCCCCACTCCTTATCCCCATTCCTCTGCTGGGCAATCCACCTTCTCCTATCAACTCCCAACACTCTGGAACCTGCTCCCCTCTTCCATTCCACCTCCCCAGGCTTTATCAGGCACCAGCTGGAACTCCTTCCACTTGCAACTGCTTCCCACAGGTAGTCTTCCCTGGTGGTACTGGAAGCGCGGGGCATAGTCACTCCCTGCCTAACAGGTCTCTAGTGCACTACAATAACTGCCTTTGTGCCTACTTGTGGCATTATGTTGCCCTTGTCTAGACGCAACATACTGTACTATAACCGTACTTTTAATTTGTACCAAAACACATGCCTGTGAAGATTTATAAGTTATATATTGTGCTGTGTCTGCACTTTATACTGTATCAAGAAATGTACTGCGTTATGTTCACTGTACCTCCCAGACCCTTTCCCCCAGGTCGCACCTGGGAACAAGCCTCAATTCCACGTGCCTTTATTTATGACTTTGTTTAACGGGTAGGTGCACTGATCCAAGGGACCATTTTTAGGCATGATCCGGGCCGTGAGGCATGAGTAAGGAAAATTACATTGAACAAAATGGTACAAGCATTAAACAGGCAGTGGTAACAGTATACTACAATCGAACATAGTACAAGTGTGCCTTTCCCAGTCATCAGTTTTCATATAAACAGAGGACTCACAGAAAGTCAGCCTTTAGCAGTTTCCTTGGAGGGTACAGTTATATTTGTTATCCTTCAATGCAGTTTGTCCTGTGCGTTCATAAGAAACTGTCCGCTGTCATTTTTTTTTTTTTTAGGATCCAGAAGTTAAGACATTAGTCTGCATTGCTAATATATGATCTCTATACATTAGACCCACCTCAAGATCGGGCCCTGTAAAGCTGAATCCACTCCAGCTGGAACTCCACAAAGTGCTAACTTCTGATCCTGTTTGTCCATTGCACTAAGCAGGGCCACAGAGGTAAACTGTTATGTAAGTAGGAACCCACAGGTTATTTATTTAAAAGTTGATAACCAGGAAAGGCACCATGAACCGAAACTCGCTTCCAGGTGTGACCAAAAAACAACTGACATGCAGAGTGCAATGAAATGTACATATCAATGAACTATACATAACAAGAGATAATTATAGCATGGCAAATAGAAGTACAACTCAAAAGCTATTTACAAAGAGAAAGAGAAACTATATAGAAAGGTATCTATAGAGAGGAAAGGAGAGGGGTCAGATGTGACTGGCAAGGCCTAGGTGGAAGAACAGATGCAGGAGGTATTGGAGGGTGGTCTGAGTAGGCGCCTGACAGTAGGGAAGGAAGAAGAGAGGCATGAGAGGGAAGGCTGCTTCAGAGGAAGGGAAGTCTATAAGAAAAGGAGAGTTTGGCTGCAGAGGTGCAGACATGTGGGAGAGAGAAAGTGTGGGTACTGTTACAACAGGAGTTGTAGGGCGAGGGAGCAGCAGGAGAGAGGAGAGAAGCAAGACAGGATGGGAGAGACCCAAACCAGTATTTAGCAATGAAGGTAGAGCAATGAGAGGAGTGCCTCTGTGAGAGGGACTGAAGGGAAAGGGAGGAGCAAAGGTCACAGTGGTGAGTTGGGGGGGGGGATTAGAAGTGAACCCACAGAATGCATGAAACACCACATCCAGTTTGGTGAGGGAGGTAGTTGGAGCAGCACTGTAAACAATGTCTGCACAGTCAAAGGTTAGGAGGATCCATTTTACCAGGAGGTCACGTCTTACAGGGAGAGAGAGAGACTGGATTTGTGGCGATAAAATAATCCTAGCTTAGGACATAGTTTAGCGTGGACAGCGTTGAAGTGGGAGGAGAAATCGAGGGAGGGGTCAAGCCAGATGCAAAGATATATATAGGTCAGGACACTGCCGAGGGGAGTGTTGACTGCAGAGAAGAAAACCGGGAGGGAGAGAAGCCTGGTGAGTTTTTGTTTAGAGCCAAACGTCATGGCCATAATTTTTTTGGTATTAAGCTTAAGGCAGTTGTTTTCAAACCAGGCTGCGACAGATGAGAAATATTTTTGAAGGCGAGACTGAACTACATGGATAGATGGGATGGACAGTAAGAGGATGGTATCGTCCACATACGTGTGCATGTGGGCATGGGTACAGGCAGAGAGGAGATCATTTATAAAGAGGGAAAAGAGAACAGATCCACGGACTGAACCCTGGGGAACACCAGCAAGCATAGGTAGGGGTTGAGAGAGGACGTTGTTGATAGAAACAGACTGGGAGCGGCCAGTTAGGTAGGAGCTGAACCAGACTACAGAGTCTGGGGAAAGTCCTATAGAGCTTAGCTTAGAGAGAAGGAGGGAACGGGAAACAGAATCAAAGGCATCTGTGAGGTCGATAAATATAACTGAGGTGATCTGACCCTGATCCATGGCTGAGTGAACAGCATCCATGAAACGTAGGAGAGAAGAGGTGGTCGAGTGGGATTTCCTGAATCCTGACTGGAATGGTGAGAGGGTGTTAGATGAAGATAGGAAATCGTTAAGCTTGGCGAGAATTAGAGATTCTTGCACTTTGGCAAGGGTGGGGAGAAGAGAGATTGGGTGGAAGTTTCCAGGGATAGTGGAGTCACCACCTTTGTGGAGGGGGAGAACAGTGGCAGACTGCCAGGCATCTGGGACCATGGCAGAGGAGAAAGAGAGAGAGAGCGATATTAAGGATGTAGGTTAAACGGGGTCACTATTGAAGGGGCAGAGATTTTTAGGAGCCTGGGATGAAGTCCATCGGGGCCAGACTTGTTGAGATTGAGAGAGGTAAGCGCTCTCAAAACTTCAGATGGTAGAATAGGTGGAAGATGTAGATCAGAAGTCTGTGAGAAACGGAGGGGGGAGTGAGGAGGGATGGGGGTCCCTACAGGAACAGCACAGGAAGTGAAGTATTTGCTAAGGGCTTTGCAACATGAGCTGGATCGGATATAAGTTAGCCATCCACCTGAATGTGTGTGGGGAGAAGCAAGCAAAGGTCATGCCAGAAGGAGGACGGAGTACTATTAGAGGGATGCAACCAAGATTTAAAGAAGTCAGATTTTGTGCCCCAGATGCTTAAGGTACAATTGTTACAGAGGATACAGAAGGCCTGGAGGTGGGCTTGGGAGCCTGAAGCTTTGAAACGGCACCAAGCATGGTCACAAGCTCTGCACTTGGCTAGGATATCATGGGTTATCCAGGGATGGTGGGTGTGCCTTACTCTGGCTGTTTTAAAGGAGTTCTATCGGCAACGGAAAAGCCCCAACCACTGCACAGATCGGGACTTCACCGCTCTGGCTCCCCCATAGTCACTACAATAAACATCTGGTTTATTTACGATCACACGAAATCCTGGAGAATCTCGTGGCCCTGACATTTTAACACGGCGCCAGAACCACCTGAATCTCATCTGGAAACACTGCAGATTGTGATGTTTAATTTCCCTGCATTAATAGTCCCTATTTATGGAACAATAACAGTGTCTGTATTAATATCTGGTGATTATTACGATTTGATTAAACTCCCATGGGTATGCCTGCCATACCCATGGATGTAGTCAAATTCCGTGAAAACAGCATCGGGTATTAAAGATATTGACCCGGGGTTTGTTCCATACATAGGGACTGTATTAATGCTGGGGTAATGAAACGTCACGATCTTCCAACGTTTCCAGCGAGATCACGGTGGTTCCAAGGTGCCATATTTAAAAATGTCAGGGCCACCTGGGGATTCTCAGGATTTTACGAGCGAGATGGTAAATAAACCAGATGTTTATTATGGTGACTGCAGGTGGGGCCAGAGCAGTGAAGCCCAGATATGTCAAAGAGTTGGGGCTTTTCCATTGCTAGTAGTTTTCCTTTGGGGGCGCGGGTTTTCCCAGATCTTCAGGAAAGACAGGTGAAGTGAGAGGGCGGAGTCTACTGAGAGAAAGATAGACGGGCACAAGTTAGCCAGTGCCAAATCCTGGAGAGGTTTATGTACGTCAAGGGATTTCAGAGGGCAGAACTGGATATATTGGGGGAGGGTGGAGGATGGGCTTTTCTGATGCAGTAGGTAGGGCAGTGGTCGCCAAGGACATCAGGTAAGATGCCAGCAAAGCAAATGCGATGGGGGTGAGAAGAGAGCACCCAGACTACCAGTGAGTGAAATAACAAGAAAGGAAAATTATACCCCTCAAAATGTAGAATTCCTACTAAGAGCCTTGCACATTTTATATCACTTCAATTCCTTTTTTTTTTTTCCAGCACCACCTAGAATGATTTATGTAGTCTCCGAGGCAGGGTTCCCTAAAGTCTTCCTGCACCAGATTCATCATCTGTCAATTGTTTTAAAATGCTGACCGCAAGAAAACCTGTGCTGCTATCTACTAATTAACCATTGATTGTATCAAGGTAACTTATCCCAGTGAACAAAGTACAGAGTTTTTGCACTGATACATTTTTTTCTACTTTAAAAATAAAATAAATCTACTTTCTTAAAATTAAATTTGATAAAACAGTTAACACCAGCCCTAACAATAAAGTCTTAAATAACTTCGTATTCGTTTATTTCCTTCCTCTAGTACATATTTCAGAGCCTGACTGATGCAAAACAAACACATCCCGACAGCCATTGTAAGCCACCAGCAATCATAATAAAATCATTGGTCAGCCAGTAAACAATGTTAAGCATGTAGGACTCCTTATCTAATGCCTTTTGAAAAGGTAATAACGCTCAAGACAGTAACGTGTCTGTCATCACAGGAAAAAAAGCATCGATCGCATCAAGCAACCTGTATGCATGTTAACAAAACAGCATAACAGATCAAGGTTCGTTCCCCCAACCCCATATCATCCCAATTTTTTAACAGATCAACTCAGCTGCATTACCTTGTCTTTATCAAACTGATTATTGCACTACTTAACATAATAATCCCCGCCATCACCGCGTAACCGTGCAAATACAGAACTCAAAAACTGACTAAATTATTTTTATACCACAGAGGCGCTACTGTATGCAAGAACCGATTCTGAAACTTACAAATAACCAGCTAACTCAATATTATATATAAAATTTAAATCCGGTCTCATATCTGGATGTCCAGCACAGGGCTGCGGAACAGTATATTTGAAACAGTCCCCTCCCTCCTTTGGCATCGGTTTTAAATACAACAATCGGTCAAGGACGGGACGAAGCAGAAGCTGCGGGCGGTTGATGGGGTGTAATGTAAGCGGACACAGTGGGTTAGTTGCGGTCATTAGCGCTAAAACAACTGTCATTCTTAACGACAAGCAGAGCACATTGCTTGCTGCCGGGTAAAAAAAAGTAAGTGGCTAAGCTGCTTAAGCAGGTCGAAAGAAAAAGCTTAACTCATGCAGGAGTAGCGTGTTCAGTTTAAAGACCAGCAGGCAGTAGTAGCATCAGGACTTCTGCTCAGCTGTGCCAACAGCTGAACAAGTTGGAAGTTGAGCGACTGATGTCAACGACTCGGCTACTCTGATTTACCAAACTATACATAACCCACTGTCACCCTGCCCACACACTACTTTTCTGTTTAGCCCCGCAGTCAATATGGCTGAAGCGACACACTGCAGCAACTCCCCCTCCCCAACGAGCTTCTTTCTCTGCCAAAAGCGTTGGCTACTCACCAGCACTGTAAAGAGCAGCATTTTCACTATCCACCTCCCGTCCCAGTGCCGCTGCCTAAAAAAGAGCCATAATATTGCTGCCACGTCTGGATAAGCATGCGCAATATGGTCGGTATGGCTCGCGCGGCGCCGGGGTGCGGAGTCTTACGGGGTTTGTAGTTCTCATCTGGCCGGGCCGCTGGCAAGTGACGAAGGGAAACTCGCTGCCGAACGAACTACAGCGCCCAGAATACCCCACGGGTATTCAGGATGAGAGGTAATTACAAGTTAAACAGCGTGCAAGGCAACTATTATGGAGGTACACTTTGTGATCCAGCTTTATGTACATTGTTTGAAGAAAAGGGTGCCGTGTTCTGTACTTTGAGGTGGAAGGCATGAAATGGGGGGTGGTGGGGCCGTTGTGATATCATGAACCCAACAATAGCATAGATATTTGCTATGTTTTGCATTTTTCTTAAAAGAGCAGCTGACACCATTAGGACAACTGTAAGCCAACAGTAAGTTACCAGTAGGTGTGGGTTATGGCCTGATAAGAGCAGGCTCCCAGGTGCGTTATGAGGCGTGCCTGCCATTAGCACGTGAAAAGTGCTCTTATCCAGCCATAACCCGCACCTCCTGAGTGTCTTATTGCACTTATAAAATCCCCCCCCCCCCACGAAGTTGATTTAAAAAAATACACACAGTATACATAAAAACAGTAAAGTACATGGTCATATTTATAGAAAAAACGAAAGTAGTCCTTGTCATTGGCTTGGAATGTAGGTGTTTAGGGTTTTCATAGATTCGTAGAAGTGTGACGGCAGAAAGGACCAACTAGGCCACCAAGTCTGCCCATTTGCCCAGCTATCTGCTTGACCTGTGCCCCCAACACTCCCATGCGGTTGCCCCATGCCCTTTGAATCCCTCCACTGTTTCCTCCAACGACTGCCTCTGGGAGTTTGTTCCACTTTGTACTACTCTGTCTGTGTAATAGTGTTTTCTAATGTTACCCCAGACTGCCCCCTCCACCTGCAGGCCATGCCCCCTCGTCCTCTGATTTCCCTTCATCTTGAAGATGCTCCCCCCTGGCACCTTGTTTATACCCTTAATGTACTTGAAAGTCTTGATCATGTCCCCCCCTCCTTCCTCTGTTGCAGGGAGTACATGTTCAGAACTCTCAAACTTTCTTCATAGGATAGGTGGCTTAACCCTTTTACCATTTTTGTCGCTCTCCTCTGAACCCTCTCTATCCTCCCCACATCCTTCCTGAGGTATGGCCTCCAGAACTGGACTCCGTACTCCAAGTGCGGTCTAACTAGATGGGTGTACAAGGGTTCCGTGACCTCCCTATTCCTACTAGTGATCCCCCTTCCGATGCATCCCAGCATTCCACTCCCCCTGGCCACTGCCCTCCCGCACAGCCCTTCCACCTTCAGGTCCCCAGATATAATGATGCCTAGGTCCCTTTCTTGTTCCATCTCCTCCAGATTTCTGCCCCCCATACGGTACCCTGCCTTCTGATTTCTGTAGCCCAGATGGATGATCTTACATTTTTCTGTATTGAATGCAAGCTGCAACCTCTTTGACCAAGCCTCAAGTCTCCCCAAATCTCTCTGCATTTGTTCCACCCCTTCCTCCTTGTCCACCCTATTGTAGATTTTGATATCGTCTGCAAACATACTCACACCCCCCCTCAAGGCCCTCCACGATGTCCCCTACGAATATACTGAATGGTAGGGGCCCCAGCACTGATCCCTGAGGGACCCCGCTCGTGACCTTGCCCTCCCCGGATGCCATCCCATTAATTATGACACTCTGCCTCCTTTTCCCCAGCCAGTTTCCCACCCATTTGACTACCCTTTGCCCCAGCCCCAGTCCTGCCATTTTACACAGCAGCCTCCCATGGGGCACTGAGTCAAACGCCTTTCTGAAATCCAAATAAGCTACATCTACTGCTCTCCCCGATCTAGTTCCTTGGTGACCCCATCAAAAAACGTTAGCTTCTCCATGAGCTTGCCTACCACTGATGTCAAGCTCACGGGCCTGTAACTTCCCACTTCCTCCCTCCCTCCCTCCCTATGCAGGGGGACCACAGTTGCCTGCCTCCAGTCCTCAGGCACCACCCCGTTTCCAGGGACTGATTGAAGAGTGCGGTCAAAGGTACCGCCAATACCTCCTTTAGCTCCCCCCTTAACATCCTTGGATGCACCCCATCTGGCCCCATTGCCCTGTCCAAATTCACGCAGCCCAGTTTTTCCAATATTTCCTCCATGAGACATGGCCTCATCTCCACTCCCCCCTCCCCAGCCATTTCATTTCCTGCTCTGCTGCCTTCTTCTTCTTCCTCCTCCCCTCTCTTGAACACAGAGCAAAAATAGGTGTTTAGTAGGTCCGCCTTTTCTCTGTCCCATTGTAGCGCCTCCCAATCTTTTGTTCTTAACTGGAGAATCCCCTGCCTAGTCTTCTTCTTTTCATTTACATATCGTAAGAAAGTCTTATCCCCGGTTTTGACCCCTCTCGCTATTCGCTCCTCTGTCTGTGCCTTTGCCCTCCTTACCTCTACCCCGGCTTCTCTCTGGCTCGCCTGGTATTTTACCCAGTTTGCTTCCATCTGAGTTGTCTTGAACCTCTTAAAGGCTTTCCTTTTTGTCCTTACCTCTTTTGCTACTTCCCTAGTAAACCACAGAGGTTTCCTCCTCCTATTATTTTTATTTTCTCTCTTGGCACAGATGTCAGTGGCCCCTACAATAGCTTCCTTTATCCTCCCCCACTTTGCCTCCTCCTCCGTCAACTCCCCCAACCCCTGGAACGCCCTAGCCACTATTTCCCCTATTTTTCCAAAGTCCGCCCTCCTGAAATCCAAAACCTTTAACCTAGACCGCTGAACTTCTGCAATGTTTCTCATTTTAAACCTGACCGTGTTGTGGTCACTCGTACCAAGATGTTCCCCCACCGATACCTCTTCCACCCTTTCTCCATTTGTCAGGACTAGATCAAGAGTAGCTCCTGCCCTGGTTGGCTCCCTGACCAGTTGACTTAGGAGGGCCAATTGCAGGGAGTCCACTATTTCCCTGCTGCTGGTTGAAGCAGCCAAAAGGGTGTTCCAGTCTACGTCCGGTAGGTTTAGGTCCCCCATCAGCACCACCTCCCCCCTTGCCGCCATTCTCATGAAACCATCGGCCATACTTCTATCCGAAGATTCGTGCTGTGCCGGGGTCTATACACCACTCCCATACGCACTGACTCCCTCTTACCCACCGTCAATGAGACCCAGTGTCCTTCTGCCTCTCCCCTATTACCCTGCAATTCTAATGCCCTGATACTCTCCTTTACATAGAGTGCAACCCCCCCCCTTCCCTCCCTGTCCTTCCTGAACAATTTGTACCCTGGTATCTCCATTTCCCATCCCTGCTCCTGGTGGCACCATGTTTCTGTTACCCCCACTATGTCAAGGCCCTCCTCTACCATTTTCGCTGTTAGATCTGGGATCTTTCTTCCCAGATTTCTGGCGTTTGCACACATGACCCTCCACACCCCTCTCTTCTCCTTTCCTATATGTTTTTCCCCCTTACCCTTTTACTGTGTGTGTAGGGCTTTTAGCTCCCCCCTGCCTCAACAGTCTGGCTTTTCCCTGCCCTCCCCCCTTTGTTTAGTTTAAATGGCAGCGTCTGTCAACCTAATCATCCAGTTTGCATTTGAGCACTGCTTTCCCCTTCCCGTTTAGGTGCAGCCTATCCGGGGCATATAGACTTGTGTCACTGTGTTGACCTTCAATCACATATCACACCATATCCCTTCTGGGCACACCAACCTACAAGCCAATTATTGAATTCCTCAATATTTTGCCTTGCCTCCGTGCTGGCCCTTGGTACTGGTAGCACATCCGAGAAGGACAGGGATTTAAAGTCCAAGTCACTGTAGAACCTGGCCAGTGCCATAAACCTTGCATGCACCTCCATCACGCTGCTCTTTGCAAGGTCGTTTGTGCCTAGGTGGAAGATCAGATGAGTTTTCTTATCCATTTCCCTTCCCCTTGAGGGGATCCACTGGATAACTTTGGCAGCCGTCATACCTGGTAAGCACTCCACCCATATTTTCTCCCCTTTTTCTTCCCTTCTCCCCCATGTAATTCCTTTTATAATAGAGTCCCCCACTAGTAAGACTCTATCCCCTTTTTCCTCCTGGGCACCCCTCACTGCTGCCATTCTCCTCCTTTTTTTCAATTTCTTCTCATCCATCCCCTTGCTTTCTCCTCTCCCTGAAACTACCTGAGCCTTTCTGCCCTCAACCTCCATCTGTACCCTTGCCTGGGCCCCTTCCTGGTTCTCTGGTTTCTTCGTGCCGTCCTTTCCCTCCTCTGAAGTTTTTGATTCTCTCTTTCTCCAATCTGCTCTTCTCCCTCACCCAAATCCTGGTTTTCTGGCTCTTCTATTGTGCTACTCATCCTTGTGCTTTGCCCCACTTGACCTCCCCACCCCCAATGCTTTTCCCTCTTTTTCTTGTACCACGAGCTTCATTTCTGGGCCTTGCTCCTCTTCCCTTCCTGCTGAAGCCCTCTTCCCCCAATGTCCCCGCTTCCTGCCTGGCTTTTTTCCACCCAGCTTCCTCCTTTCCTTTTCTTATCTGTTCCCACGCCTCTCTACATGGTCCCCTTTCTGCTGATCCTGGGTCCCCACTCCCCCTGCTACCCTCTGACCCCTTCCCGTACTACCCCTCTCTCTCTGGTCTTCTGTGACCCCCCCCAGCCTGGTTTTATGGGCACTCCCGCATTCTGGGCTCCTCCTGCCAGGCTGCCCCTGTTCCCCCAGCCCACCGCCATTTCCTCTCCTTGTGCCTGAGGTTTCACCCCCCTGTGTATTTTTGTAGGCCACCCCATGCCCCCTCCGTTTCCACTCTACCAGCTGTCTCTGAATTCCTTCCACTTCTTCCCTGAGCTTTGCCAGCTGGTGGCATACTGGGCAACCTCCAAATTTCCAAGCCCAGTCTAGTACCATGGCCGCCCCACACCCCCGTGCATCCAACCACCCTCCCAAAGATGCCAGCTCTAGCAACTTGAGGTCCCATTCCTATTCTATCTTGCATCATTGTTTAATCTCCCCTTTCAATAACACTTTACTAGCAATTTCACACCTGTAATACGTAGTTCCCTGTGTCCCAGCCTTTACAACAACCACATATCAAGCTCCCAAATAATCTGTGCTCCAATGCCCTCACTTAATCAGGACTCCCTTTTTTTTTGCCTTTACCCTTAGGTACAGTGTCCCCACCAATTGTTTGCACCAAAGCCATTACCAATGATCAGCTCCTCAGCAGCAGCCAACCCTGTCCAACTGTTCTAACATGTACACAAGTATACTTGCTTAATCGGATAACTGCTTTTTGAAAATAAAACCTCTATCAATGTTCTTTAAAATCCACTAAAGTCAGGCCCAAAAATCAAAAGTCAGGTACAACCCAAAAGTCAGGTACAAAAACCTCTATTAGTGTTCTTTAAAATCCGCTAAAGTCAGGCCACTCCTCCCCCTTGGCTCCCCCTCCACTGCCTATTTAATAGAGGTCGAGGTCTGGGCCGGGGTGGGTGGTGTGGGAAGAAAATTACAGCTCCTCTATGGTGTCTGTTGTGTGAGCGGCTGGGCCTGTCCTTTTATTCCCAGCCGCAATTCGAAACTTTGCGCCCTCTCTCCTGTTTGGCCGCCTCTCCTCTGCTCTCCCTGGTCTGCCGCCGACTGCAGCCACCGGGAAACCCCTGCCGCCTCTCTGCTTCTCCTGCCAATGCAGCAGTGGCTCCTCTGTCCCCTGAAGTGCTCCTTTCCAGAAGCCCTGGCCTACCCCAGTCCGAGCCGGGTGTCTCCGCCCACTCCCCGAAGAAAATGACAGCTCCTCATGGCTGCCTATTGTGTGAGCGTGGCCTGTCCTTTATCCTCAGCCGCAATCAAACTTTGCACCCTCTCTCCTGTTTGGCCACCTCTCCTCTGCTCTCCCTGGTCTGCTGCCGACTGCAGCCACCGGGAACTCCCACTCGCCCTGCTTCTCCTGCTGCCGATGCAGCACTGGCTCCTCTGTCCCCTGATGTGCTCCTTTCCTGGTGTATGTCTGTCTCCACTACACACACTAACACACAAAATGTTGTAGAATATGCTTATTTCTTTTATATTTCTTACTTTGTCTGTGTCTCTGATTCGGCTTACTCAGTCTCAGATAGGGAGCGGACCGAGCGTTTCCAACATTGGATGCTGTGTGATGTTTCTGGTTTAACCCCATTTGCTAATCATTTTTTGTTTTTTCATCTTTGGCTTTCATTTTACTATTGCCATTTCATTTACTTTCAGAGTCCCGCTTGACTCTGAGCGAGCAACGCATGTCCATTTGTGGCCGCCGTAGAGAGCCACTTCCTTGTTTGCGGTGCGGTTTTCAAAAGGTAACGGTAACTGATGGGGGCGGCTCGCTGGGATAGCTGCATGATGGAGACTGCAGATGCTGGAAATGGACTGGAGACAAGTTTGTGGTTGCAGTCACTGGTTTGTCAGTGCCATTTGAAATAGTGGGAGCGAGAGCCACCTGTCAGAGCAGACAGGCACCAAAGAAAATGAGAGGTACTAATTCTACAAGTAGTCTTGTTGTAGAGGAAGGGGGGATGTTGGATATATTCCATGCCTGTTTTTTCTGTTGGTGGCACTGCTCTCCTGGCGGTCGGTTCTGGTTCCATCTGTAACTCAGTACATGAGGAGCTGCATCAGGAGAGCAGTGAAAACCCGCTCAGCTGCTCACTCTGTCAGAAAGTGATAGCACAGGCACAACGGTATGCCAGCTGTGCTGTGGCGGGTCCCTTTTAAGTAGTGCAGGTGGGCAAAATGTGCCACTATAAGGACACGGCTCTGAGAGGCTCTCAGCCAATCAGAGTGGTGGAAATTATTTGCCCATTTTATAACAAAACAATATTTAGACACAGTTCAGCTTGTATTTCACATTAGTTCTATATTTTGCCTTCCCACTATATATTACTGAGGCCATTTGCATAAAAACGGGATCTTTGCTCCTGAAGAAGTCATCTACTGCTGTTGCTTTCTCCCTACCTGAGGTCATAATGTTCTGCTTGTGACATCACAAGTACTCCCATGGCAACAGAAAGTGATGTCATAACAGAGGACTATGACATGAAGTAGGGAGTGAGCTAAGGAGGCAGATGAACTCTAAGGGATCTAGAGCATGTTTCCATGCTAATTTCTCAGTAATGAGTAATGTGGAGGAGGATTCTATTGAATACATATGGAATGCAAGGTAAACTGTACTTAAATATTATGTTTTTCAAAGTTTTCTTTGAGGCATCAACAGCTCTTTAAGCTATCTGCACCTCTGATTTGCACCCGCAGCAATATACTTCATTTGGTCTATTTTTTTTTTTTGCTGTTTTCCTGAGCTGTACTAGTAGTGTTTTTGTAACTTGAGACAAATTATAATTTCTGCTGATCACTCTGTATTGTTTTGCACTGTGTCTTACCCAGGACCTCCTTTTAAATGAGCTTGCTCAATGGAGCTTCTTCCTGGTGTAAGCCCCTTGTTCCCAGGGGTTAATAGAATCCCAGTTAGAATCAGCGGCAGGCAGGGAAGGCAGCTTGTGAAATGCCAGGTAAATGGGTTTCACACTGTCACACTCTGTTTTCAGTCTCAGCTGAGCTGGAGTGATGACATCATCTTAGAACTCTCGCAGCGGCATAAGCCACGCTCTGGCAAGCAGTTGTCAGCCAGAGTAGAATGTTCAGTAGTCTGTGAGTTAGCCCTCCAGGAGGAGGTTGCAGCTTTCTGTGCAGCTCCTCATTTAGCTCTGACAGAGAGCTACCTCTTTAGTTTTGGGTAGTTTGTTCTTACCCTAGAAGAAGAACATAGGAGACAGTGTCTGAAGTGGTGGAATCCTTGCTAAGTGGGTTTTTCTTTGCCCCATCCCAGGAGGGATGGGGGCAATCTTCAGGGTTTGGGGGCAATCTCCTCAATCCATCTGTTTGGTGAAGCTGCCTTGGACATCTTCATTTGTTGTGAGTACAACTTTTCTTCTGAGTAAGCCCAGGAGGGGCACCTGCAATACTTAGGGGTGAATTTCTGAGACAAAGGGACTCTGTCACCTAGACTTTCTGTGTTTTAAAAGTATTTGCCTATGTTGGAGTCCAGTATGTGACTGTCCAAGTACAGAACCTTTAATTTCTGACACCTCAGAGGTGTGTGCGTGTGTGTGTGTGTGTGTGTAGTATGTTCAGTGTGAAATACATTTCCAGACAACATCTACAGTTTTCTACATTTTTTAATTTCTCTTTTATGCCCCCTTCTCGCCGCTGAACTCCCATTTCTTCAGGAGTCTCCAATGGCCTTGTTCGTCTCCACTCCTGCTAGCCGGTGACCAGTGCAGTCCATCCCCCCCCACATGGAGCCTTGGATATTCCCCCCAGGCAGGTACGGGGTGGGGCCCTTACACCCCGACGTGTCTATATTTCGTCGGGAGATGTTGGTACTGGCGCCGGTAGGGGCATTGGGGATCGTGGCCAGGAGCTCCAGCTCCATCTACTGGGAGTCCTGCAGGGTATTTCCTGGTTTTCTGGTGTCCTCCCACCCGAGGACGTAGACACACGAGGAGAGCCAATGGGTGAGGCATGTATTGACGTTCAATCTCCTCTCAACTCTCAGTCTGCATCCTTCCCTCCCCTTCCCACTGACTGTCCCAGCTGCACCGACGCCTGTGGTCACCCAGGTGGCGGTAGAGTAGCGGGACAGGCAATCCTCCCCATCCCGGAGAAGGAGAGTGGACGATGGGTGCTCTGTCCTTCTCCCCCCGGCCAGCCCTCCAGTTACCCGAGTCCGTTCCCGAACCCGGGTCGCTGGCTCTGCGAGCGGTATACCTACCGCTGCGCCAATGGGCTGGCTAAGTTTTCTACAGTTGTGTAGTGTTTTTAACCAGAAGAACAGCAGAGTATAAACTTGGAAGCAAAAGGTGGGAGACCCCCCCCCCATCTGGAGTGACCCTGTTTACCTCTCTGGGTTCAGTTTGTGCACCAGTACTTTTTCATTTAGTGCATCTGGCCAATGCCTAATGGAAGTAGTTACCCCTGGATGTGGGTTGTTTTCTCTCAGTTTACCCCAGTATGGTGGGATCGGAAAGTTCCTGAGCCTGGATGTGCTCCTTTGTGGTCGTGTGTACCACCTTCATTCCTCATGAAATATGGGAAAGTGTCCTAGTACTGGCCGAGTGTGCCTAGTTGATGGGAAATGTACCAGTTCTGGCCATGTGTGCCAATCTCCATTTCAGAACCAGGGTGTTTGCTGTTTTGTGTTACTTCAGCCTATGCTAAATGGGAAAGTCAGGAATTTCTGTTCCCTGGAGAATCTGCAATACCAGTATGTGTAGCTATGGGGGTCCATCTTTGCTGTGTGATTATTCCTACTTTGTTACGTGAATAAAAGCCACACTCTAGAATTCCAACCTGGTTTGGACAGTATTGTTATTGCTTCTTTGGCCCTGTCCACACTACGCCTCTGTAACGTTACAGAGGGTGTAAAACGTTACCGTAACAGGTCGCGTTTACACCTGTAATGTTACAGGAGGCGTTTTCGTAACCATTGTTGAAACCACATATGAGGTGATTTCAACAGCGGTTATCGAACCCGGTCCCGCCAGTAGCGTTACGGTGGTAGTTTGGACTGCTGGTAACGGTCCTGCAGGGCACCAAGCGCAGGCCGAAGCGCATTGTGGGATCGGGCGCTGCTGTAACGGTCGCTCGATCCCGATTCGTGGATCGCAGTGCCGGGTTCTGTAAATGGACACCGCCAGGTGTAGACGCACTGCACTGTTTCCACGGCCGTAACAGATTGCATCTGTTACCGGGCGCAAGCAGTGTAGTGTGGACAGGGCCTTTGTGTCTGGATTTACTTGGGTGTCCCTGTCCAGAAGTGTAAACCTAGCATAATTGTGAGTAAACATTTTCTCTCAGGGACCTGGGTTGCTGGCCACCGTAATTGGTCTCCTCAGGTACGTGCCATGTAGCCACACTTGTGTTTGACTTTTCTAGTGTAACAGTCGGGTCACCTAGCTTAATGGTGGCCATTTCTCCGTTTTCCAAATCTGCATTCACTAATGTAAAACCCCACCCCTTTCGTTTGTCACTAGATGTTTGTGGTGAGAGGAGCAACCCTGCTAGTTAAACAAGGGTGGCTGTTGGGGGGATTACAAAAATTGGGGCTCGTCCGACGATGTGTTTTGTATTTTGGGAGAAAACAAAGTTTGTTTGCTCAAGTTGTGGTTAGGTTTTTGTCTGTCTGGCAGTTGGTAGCCCAAAATTGGAAGCTTTGCGCATAAGGAGTTTGCCCAGAGTAGTGCCATCCGTATGTGCCGCCGTGTGCCTGCTGTTCATGTGCTGCTGTGATTGTGCCAACGTTTGCCAAGGAACTATAAAGCCAGTTTGTGTGTGCCCTTTGTCCTGCATCAAAAGAGAACGTTTACAAACTTTAATTCTCAAGTTTTCTGTGACAAAAAGTATTGTGGACTTTGGGAAACAACAAAACAATTGTGCCCTGAAAGTTTTAAATGCTTGCTGTGTGAAATGGGGGGAGTCGCTAAAGAAATAGCCAAGTTCTGAGTAAAGAAATGGTCAAAAACGGCTCTCCCACAGTGGAAAAGTTCAGCTGAGAAAAAAAGTTTGCAGTTTAAATTTTGCCTGCTCGACGATCCTGTGGAGGAAGAGCATGAGAAGAGAGAGAAGCTCATTTGCATGGCGTCAAGTGATTGGTGAGGCTGCTATCAGTCCCGCCCCCTAGCCAGCTTCAGAGTGCTGCCCAGTGTTCGAGAGGGATAGAGCGAGTGGTGTGCAAGCTGGTAGCCGGAGAATCGTCGCGGTGACTGTAAACGTTCTAAAATCTGAAAATACAGACTATTTCTGTGCAAAATCGATCTCAACCCATAATCCGACCGACTGGGAAGCAAGTGTGGTGTCTGTAGTGACAATCGGCTGGATCGCCAGCCCCGTTTCAACCCAGAGGCTTTCCAGGATAGGCTTTAGGCCGTGATTTTCCATCGGAGCAAGCCAGCTACTTATTCAGTGAGAAATATTCAGCAAAACTGAGCTCAAACTGTGTTGTGATTTTCAAAAACCAGCTGGATCTGTGTGTAAACAGTGTGATTGTTTTTGCAAAGAAGGACTATAAAGTGAAATCAAAACAAGCAAGAATTCGGAGCAATAGACTGTGAGCATGTATTATGGATTCAGCAACAGTATAATTTTCTGAGCAATTTGAGAGACTGTGAGTTGTATGAGAGGCTGCAACAAGCAGGCAATCCTGCTCCTAGAAATACTATAGCTTTATTGACTTTAAGCAAGTAAGACTGATTGAAAGCTAATCGTAAAGTCCAAAAATCATATAGATGTGCTGAAGAAGGTAAAAGCAGTGCAGTCGTTACAGTTTGAGAAAATTATCAGTAGCAGAAAGTCGGATGTGCAGTGGCTTGAGTCAGATACAGATTTGTTGATGCATCAGGAGTGCTGCCATTACAGGGTGGGGCAGTAATGTAAACACAGCAGCAGGGAGCAGTTTTTGAGAGACTGTTCCAAGTATAGTGGACTCAGTAGTAACAGTGAACTTTTGTGTGTTTATTTACAGACAAGGCTTCGGGACCATCTGACTACCCAGATCATGCCCGAGCTATGATAGCGGAGGAGGTTGCCAAGCTTAAAGAAACTGAGTAATGTTTCTATGGTGGAAGTCTGCCTCCTCATGTTGTGGTTCCCAACTACCCTGTGAGAGTATGCATAATGTACCTCAAGGCTGGGAGGAACATATTCTTGATTCCTCACTGTTCAGGATGTTTAGAGAAGCAAGGTCTGAGTAGAACATCCCAAATTTGTTTGGCTCCCACTTGGACGAAAGTAGAAGACCCTGCATGTAGCAGCACACAGCACCAGGTTGAACCTGCTGGGGGAGGCCCAGCAGAGTGTGGCACAAAGGAAGAGGGTGTAGATGTACTGCCAGAGCAGATTCCTCGCAATGTCTCCACGCCTGTGTCAAAGATGGACAGTGCGGAGGGAGGATTGGTGGATCCATGGAGACAGGGTCCTAGCCCTAGCCTCATTGGAGAGGAAGAGGTTCGAGAGACTCTAAAATGGGAGGTGTCTACCTCCGCGCCCAGTGAAGAGTGGACTGTCTTGGGAGTGAGGACGACTGCTCACTCCTGGGCCCAAGTTTTGAGTGAGGAAGAGAAGGAGGAAAATATGTATCTTCCTGTTGAGGGTCCCAGTCTGCAGCCTCAAGCTCTTGCCTTGGAGGAGCCAGAAGAAGATATTGGTCACTCCACAGCCCTGCCCTCAGAAAGAGGGGTCCGGGACAAGTTCTACGTTTCTTTGCGTATGTGACACTGGCAGAACCAGGACTGGCCGCCTCCAAGCTAGGCTGAGGGTCGTAAACTGATGAAGAGCAGTAAGGAGGAAAGACTGGTTCGTAGGAAGGCCAAGGACGTCTATGGGTGGACCTTTCCTACCTTTCCTCGGAGAGTCTGGGAGGAGATTGAGAAACACAGGAGAGCCTGGCTAGAGGAAGAGGACAGTCAAGATATTGATCCAAGTATAACTTCCTATGTCAGAAATAAAGTGATAAGAGACAAACTGCGGTTTTGGAAGTTGGGCAGGACATTGTTCATAGACAGTGTATGATATGTGGACCTTACAAAAAAAGAGACTTTCCATAATGTGAATTATGTATGCCCAGATGGGGTCACAATTCTTGCACCAGATCCAAACTGGTACTACCCTCAAGTGTACCATTGTCCTGAGAATATGCTCGTGCCTACCCAGAGGGAAGCAGAGCAGTGGTAGCAAGTGTCTGCCATCCAGCCATTGCCGTACCCATGTTGTTCTGCCAGTCTGGTGTTCCAGGATCCAAGGTGCATCCAGATTCGTCAGCATCTTCAGTGTGCCTTTCCAATTTCATTGCCTGGTCTTCCAGATAGCCTAGAAGACATCAGCCCAGCTGTTTTCCTGATTAATCGCATGGGATTTCAGATGATATCACCCCAGCTGTTCCTTTTCTGTTCCAAGGTTCCATCTCCTAGATGACATCAACCCAACAGTTTCCAGTTCATCATCCTGTTTTCCGGAAGATTTTTGCCCAGCTGTATCTGGAAAATGCTGCCAGGGAGAGTCTTCAGCTGGAGAAGTAGATGATGCTCATTTTCGTTCTTCAATGGACTGGTAAGTCCAGACTTTTCTTACTTTATTGACATTGCAATATACATCCTACACCTGGCAGACTACAGCCTGTTGAACTGTCCACAAAGACTATCCCCTTTGGGAGTACAGTGCTTCAAGAACTGTGCTTCGATGGGCTCTGGCCCAGGAGAGACTCTTTTATGGACCCTTGCCTTTGAGCATAAGTGTTAGTCACTAGTTTGGACATTTAGGGCATTCCATCCCCCCAAAAAGGTGTATTGTACATAAAGTTAGATGTTTTCTACTTTTCTAAAAAATATTTTTTGGGATTCTCCAGTGTTTTGATGGTAAGGGTAAGGGTTATAGTTGTAATACTGTATATTTTGCAGATTTGGGGTGTGTTTTGTCTCTTTTTCTCTTTCTGGTGGTTTCTGTTAAAGAAGAAAGAAGGGAAGACCAGAAGAGGATGTGGGAACTCATCCGAGTTCCACTGCTTTTGTAGAGTGTTTTGTAGAATTGTATGGTTAACAGGTGTTAACAGTTTTCCTTCCACAGGTGTTAGTGCATGGGGGATAGTAATGCTTAGGTATACTGTTAGCACTGTGTTTTTGGTTTGCAGGTGTCCTGGGCTAGGGGGAGGTCCTCCCTTTGGGTAAGTTTGTGGTTAGATAGGTTTTCCCTAGAGTGCTAGGGGGATAGACAGGTTGTGGTCCTGATCTGCAATAGGGGTCACAGCCCTGGTCTGTCAGGCTATGCTCTGGACAGTTCTTCCAGAGCCACTAGTTTTCCATAGTAAGATCATAGTGCAGGGGCTGATGCGTCAGCCAGTGGCCTCTGGGCTGTTAGTGTTGCCTGCCTGTGCCTGGCACATGGTTGGAGAGGGCCTGATTACTCCCTTCCATAGGTAGCACATAGGGTAGGACGGCCTGGTGCCGGATAGGTAATGACTGGGGACAGTCATTTTCCTGGATAAGGGTGGGCGTAACCCCCTTGTTCCCAGGGGTTACTAGAATCCCAGTTAGAACCAGTGGCAGGCAGGGAAGGCAGCTTGTGAAATGCCACGTAAATGGGTTTCACACTGTCACACTCTGTTTTCAGTCTCAACTGAGCTGGAGTGAAGATGTAATCTCAGAAGTCTTGCAGCAGTATAAGCCACACTCTGGCAAGCAGTTGTCAGCTAGAGTAGAATGTTCAGTAGTCTGTGAGTGAGTCTTCCAGGAGGAGGCTGCAGCTTTTTGTGCTGCTCCTCACTTAGCTCTGACAGAGAGCTACCTCTTTAGATTTGGGTAGTTTGTTCTCACCCTAGAAGAAGAACATAGAAGACAGTGTCTGAAGTGGTGGAGACTTTGCTGAGTGGGCTTTTCCCCTTCAGGTTCAGTATTTCACTTTGAGTGTCTCTTAAATTCATAAGGATTGAGGTAAATTCTCTGTAAAACAGTGTCACTGTGACTTTTAAGATAGTCCCCAATTTGTATCAACAAGGTTTTTACTATATCACACTCCTTTGGAAATACTGAAGACATTCTGTAGAGATGGTGCAGCTTGAAGTAGTTGGAGGTCCCTCCATTGAGTCAGCAGGTTACAGATGTAAATGATGATTTCTTCAGATTTGCAGATGTTCTCTGTGAGGAAAACTGGTTACACAGGAACAACAGGTACTTGAAACAACAGGCTTTCTACACCAGGCCCTGTTCTCACTTACTACCCTGTACTGTCCCTATTCTGGGATACAGGTGATCCCCTATCCTTACACTGTAATTAAACCAAACTGGTTCTGTCAGGCTTTCTTTCTTCAGTAGGCCTCTTCAGACAGACACCCCTTGGCATGGGCACCTCCCTTGTCGGTCGTTCTCGCTGCTCAGACTGACTGCACACCGGCTGTGCAGCTCTTTTTATTGTCAAAATCTCGGCATATTTAAACCTGTGGTCACTGAGTGGACACTGTCCTGTCCAGCAGCTCAACACCAATCAGATGCCTCCCTGCAGCAGCATACGCCACAATGGAATCCTCAGTTTTGAAGCTCAACTGCCCTCCTGAACATTCTAATCCTTCCCCTGTTTTTTTTTCTACTTTTGGTCATTTTAAAGTACAATTTCTTTGCACAGAAAATGAACATTTTCTGAAGGGTCAAGCACTTTCTCACTATAATGGTTGAACAGCTGACTTTCTAAGCTTTCTGCTGAATTTTTTCTGTTTACAATAACCCCAGGAAAGCATAGTCGCTAAGACTTCTATTATTTTAACAATGAAACACTCAAATAATTACTTGTGAACACTTTCCTATGCTTTTTCCTGTCAAAATAGTAATTTCCCCTTTAATTGTGCTGAGCGTAACAAGTTTTTTTTCTAATACATTAATTATGCATTTTCCCACGTTAAGCACCACCTCTAGAAACATAGAAACATAGAATTTGACGGCAGATAAGGACCGCTTGGCCCACCCAGTCTGCCCATTTCAGTACCTACTGGATAAGCTGCAGATCCTAGTTAACCAGCAGCCTACTTCTTCCTACCCCCACCCCCTAGAATGGCCTTATGACTGTCCCATGCATGCTTGAATTCCACCACTGATTTTGACTCCACAACCTCCTCTGGAAGGCGTTCATGCATCCACAACCCTCTCTGTGAAAAATACTTCCTTAAATTACCTCTGAGCCATTTCCACTATTATCTTCAAATTGTGCCCCTCTTTGTTTTGTAGCCATCTCTTTTTTGAAAGATGCTACCCTCTTGGACTTTGTTGATTCCCTTGAGGTACTTGAATGTTTCTATCCTGTTCCCCTCTCCTCCTTTCCTCGAGGCTATACTTATTAAGCTCCTTTCATCTCTCTTCATATGTCTTCCAGTGCAGACCCTGCACCATTTATTTGCCCTCCTCTGGACAGCTTCCATCCTGTCTATGTCTTTGCGGAGACTGGGTCTCCAGAACTGCACACAGTACTCCAGATGGGGTCTCACCAGCTGTCTGTACAGAGGGATAACTTCCTGTTTTCTACTGGTGATGCCTCTCCATATGCATCCCAGTATCCCCCTAGCCCTCCTTGCTGCCCTCTCACATTGCTTGCCCACCTTTAGGTCATCTGATATGACTACCCCCAGGTCCCTTTCCATTTTTGTTGTTGTTAATATCTCACCCCCATTGTGTACTCTTCCCCTAGGTTTTTGTTTCCCAGGTCCATTACCTTGCACTTTTTAGCATTGAATCTAAGCTGCCATACATTTGACCATTCCTCTAACCTTGCCAAGTCCCTTCTCATCCTTTCCACTCCACCCTGTGCATCAACTCTGTTGCAGATCTTTGTGTCATCTGCAAAGAGACATACTTTTCTTCCAGTCCCTCTGCAATGTCGCTTATAAAGACATTGAAGAGGACAGGTCCTAATACTGAACCCTGCGGTACCCCACTAGTAACCCTCCTTTCTTCTGAGTGGACTCCATTTACTATTACTCTCTGTGTCCTATTCTCCAGCCACTTCTTTACCCAGGCTGTCATCTTGGGACCCACTCCAGGCTGGCTAACTTGTATATTAATCTTTGTGTGGGACTGTGTCAAATGCCTTGCTAAAGTATAGGTAGGCCATGTCCACAGCCCCTCCCTGATCTACTACTTTGGTCACCCAGTCAAAGAAATCTATCAGATTCTGTCTGGCATGACCTTCCTGCTAGAAACCATGCTGCCTAGGGTCCTGTGCCCTCTGGCCTCTAGGTACTGGACAGTTCTTTCCTTCAGAAGTGATTCCATCATTTTCCTATCACTGAGGTTAAACTAACAGGTCTGTAGTTTCCTGCTTCTGCCTTGCTCCCACTTTTGTGAAGGGGAATCACATCTGCCCTCCTCCAGTCCTCGGGTACCACCCCATCCTCCCATGATTTGTTAAAAAGGGTAGTCAGTGGTGTCACTAGTTCTACCCTTAGTTCTTTTAGAATTCTGGGATAAATCCCATCAGGCCCCATTGCTTTGTCCAGCTTCAGTTTTAAGAGTTCTTTCAGAACCCTTTCTTCTGTAAATGGGCTGGTATCAACTTCTGTATCCAGAGTGTTTCTACTGTTTGTTTTAGGTACCTCCCCCTCTTCATTTATAAATACTGAGCAAAAATATTTGTTTAGTATCTCTGCCTTTTCACAGTCTCCCTCTGCCCACCCTCCCTCTCCTTTATTAAGCCTCACTATCCCTCCCTTGGTCTTCCTTCGCTCCCTGATGTACCTATAAAAGGTTTTATCCCCCTTCATAACTGAGTTGGCTGTCTTTTCCTCGGTTTGGGCCTTTGCTGTTCTGACTGCCTTCCCAGCCTCCTTTTGCTTTAACTGATACAGTTCTCTGTCCTGCTCCTGCTGCGATTCCTTGTACTTCCTGAATGCTTTCTTTTTCTCTTGAACTTTCACTGCCACTTCCTTTGAGAACCATAGTGGTTTCTTACATCGTTTTGTTTTGTTTATTTGCTTCACACAAAGGCTCATTACCTCTGTGATGGCAGTTTTTATTATTCCCCATTGTTCTTCCACCCCTCCTTCCTGCCCATTTGCTAGTGCATTCCTTAGGCACTCACCTATTTTGGCAAAGTCAGCCCTCCTAAAGTCCAGTACTTTTGCCTTTGTATGGCTTGACTCTATTGCTGTGTTTATTGTGAACCATACTGTTCGATGGTCACTAGTTCCCAGATGGCTACCCACTTCTACATCTGTGATCCTCTCTCCATCTCCATTTGAGAGAACCAGGTCTAAGATTGCTCCCTCGAGTGGGCTCCAATACTAGTTGTCTAAGGCATGCCCCTATAGGGCATCTAGAATAACCCCACTCTTCGAAGTGGCTGCTGCAACTGCACTCCAGTTAACATCTGGCCTATTCAGATCACCCATCAGCAATATCTCCCCTTTTTCTGCCATTCTAAGTATACTTTCTATCATTTCCTTGTCCATTTCCTCCCCCTGAGAAGGGGGTCTGTATACAACCCCTGTGTGGATTGTGGTTCCATTGCCGGTCTCCAAATTTACCCACAGTGCTTCTTCTCCTCCCTTTTTTCCCTTTTGTTCTGTAGCTTTTATTCCTTCCCTTATATAAATAGCTACTCCTCCTCCTCTTTTACCCTCCCTGTCCCTCCTGTAGATAGTGTATCCTGGTATGTTTACGTCCCAGTCATGGTTTTGTGTGTACCATGTTTCTGTGACTGCCACGATATCCAGATGCTCCTCCTCCATCAAGGCCACTAATTCAGGAAGCTTGTTACCCAGACTACGGGCATTGATTCTCATTGCTCTCCATTTTTTGATGGCTTTACCTTCTGTTGCAGCATCCCCCATTGACCTTTCTACCTCGGTCTTTTTCTCATTTAGTACCCTGTTTTGTAGGGAGAAGCTGGGATTTTCCTGTTGCTTATCAGTGCCTTCCCCTTTGACTAGTTTAAAAGCTTGCCAATGAAGCATTTAAACCGATTGCTCAAAAGACTTGTTCCCTTCCTGGACAGATGCAGACCATCCTGCCAGTATAGGCTGGTGTCCCTCAAGGTGGAACCCCAGTCCCCAATGAAGCCAAACCCCTGTGCTCCACACCATTTTTTCAACCATTCATTAAACTGCATGGTGCTAATTACCCTCGCCTCCCCCATGCCATTGACAGGCAGCATCTCTGAGAAGGATACTGTGTGTGCTACCCGTCTTAGGCCCCTCCCCAACTCTACAATATGCTCCTGCACTGCTCTAATCTCATGATGAGCCAAGTCATTTGTCCCTAGTGTAACTTCCTGCATGGATTTGTCTTCACCAATGATCACTCTCCCTTAAAAGGTTAGCATCTCCCTTATTTTACATTCTACACAGCTCAAACTATTTGTTCCATGTGTAGTACACTATACTGAACACGTCTGCCAAGTTTGGTTCATTTTCATTTAAAATTGGCTTGGCAGCGTGTTGCTGAATATGTGCAACGTGATCTGACTTTTGTGATTCGTGTTCTTTCTTTCTTTTTTTATTTATTAACATCGCAGAGTAATGCCTCTGAGCTAGGAGTTCATTTATAGAGGTTCCACGTCACATGAGGACAGTATACATACAATAAAAATTAAAGGAGGCAATACAATGCTTCATAAAAAGATAAGTACAAAACATTCAGTATTCAGATAAGATGCACTAGATAAGCAGTGATATTAAGCCTGGGTTACAGGAAGGAGAAAGGAAAAAGGGGGGGGGGATAGGGGTGTGATAGACAGGTAAGGGATAGTAGGATAGTTGCAGATAGGTGAAATTCATACTTGTAAGTGGTTGGCAGGATTGTAGCAGTGCAGCCCACGAGGGCCTTGTCATTACAAAGGAGTATGGTGGAGTGGACCCAGGAGTAGGCAAAGAAATTATGTATTGTGGCAGTGTTAGGTTAACCTCTGTTGAGGGCAGGTAGGCAACACCAAAGGGGAAAAGGAGGGCAAGGGGTGTGGGGGTGAGGAGAGGCGGCAGCATGGGGGGGAAGGGTCAGCCGTGGTAGGTACGATTAAGTGGGGAGGGTAGTAACTAAGGTAGTAACTAAGTGCTGCTGTTGAAAAGTACTCACAGAAAAAAGGAGGGTAAATGTTAGATATTACAGTTGCACATACTAGTAGTGGCAAGATGAGCACGAAGTTTTGATTTGATGCAAAAGACCTTTGCCCTAGCGATGTTCAGCGGAAGGGGACTTGTAGCATTTTAACACTAGTTCCCCTGGTTTGCCTGTGGTGGGTGGTTGAGCAGAGAAGGCTCTGTATCCCTAGTGCAGTAAGGTCTACGTGGTTTTCTTTCCAAGCAGGCAAACCTGGTACTGTACCCTGTTTTGCAGACTGAGTCATCCTGTGCTGGCGTAGAGTTCACAGGTATGGGTTAATCGATGTGCACTCAATATGAGCCTACAGGCTTTGTTTAAGGCCAATTTGATTCTGTTTAGGACCGTGCTGGTTCCTGCCCCATAGACTACTAGCCCATAGTCAATGACTGATTGGACAGAACTAGTAACTGTGAGCTTGAGGGCATCCCTAGTGAGGCAGTGTCTATGCCTGCATTGTTGACCAATGCATGAGTTCACAGCCTTAGCTACTTGGTCAACGTGCTGTGTGAACGATAGGGAGCTGTCAAGAGTGAGTCCAAGGTATTTAAAACTATTGACCATGTCTAGCGCTTCATTGCGGTTGTTAAAAATTTTTAGATGGCTGGCCTGGTGGTGCTGAGGGTTGAGGCACTGGACGCCACACCTCGCGCCACGCCGGTGACCCAGGTTCAGGAACGGACTCAGGTCATTGGGGGTTGGCAGGGGAGGGAAGGGATTGAGCATCCGCTCCTGGGGAGGGTTCCGGGTAAGCCTTGCTCCAGAGTGGCCTCTGGTGGAGACTAGGGACCCCGCAGGTAGTGAGGCTCGACGCAATGACGGGGGCAGAGCGGCGGCAGACAGCTGCTTGTTAGGTGCGCTGCCTTCATTGCACTGCCGCACTCCGGGGGGAACTTGCAAAAATACCCTGGTGGCCCATTGGAGGCGAACGGGGCCCCAGAGGCCTGCCCACATCCTGATGCCGGACCTACATCCTTTAATCTCCTCCCACTGACTGGACTCCGCGGCTGTCCCTCTAATTGCAGAAAGGCCACCGAGGGTGGGTGGGCCTTCCCCCGGGGGTGATCCGGGGGCTGGACAAGCCGTGGAGCCAGTGGAGACCAAGGGTGGAGGTTTCAGGTAGTGAGTAGAAGCAGTAGTTAAGTGGGTACCCTGGAGAGATGCCCTGAGCCTCCAGTGAAATAAAAGAGAATTCACCCAAAAAAAAATAATTGAGATGATATGACCTATGTCTGTTCTGCGTTGAGACGAACAACACAGTCTTTGTCTTCCTGTAGTTTAGGAGGAGTTTGGAGTTAATGAACCAGGTCTCCACTTCTGAGAAATTAGCCTGCATTTGTTTTTGTAGAGCTTCAGGGTTGGGATGACTGGTGAACAACACTGCATCGTCTGCGTACAAGAAGAGGGAACCCTGACATGCCTTAAGGAGGTTATTTAAAAACAGGCTAAACAGTCGGGGGCCCAAGTTTGAGCCTTGGGGACCCCAGTGGTAACCGTACAATGATCAGAGAGAACATCAAATATTTTTACTTGTTACAGTCTTCCAGAGAGGTAGCTCTGGAACCTATTCATGGATTCATTAGACAAATCAGTGCTGATCAGCTGGTTTAGTAGTAACTCGTGGTTGACCGTGTTGAAGGCCTTTGTGAGGTCAGTGTAGGCAGCCCCCACCTAGAGGCCCAGGTCTAGAGCCTCATGGATGTATCCAGTGAATTCCACTAGTGCTGTTGTTGTACTATGCTGCTTCCTGAATCCATGTTTTTGCTGACATTGAAGCGCATACTTGTCAAGATAGTCTACAAGTTGGTTGTAGACAATCCTCTCGCATGCTTTCGAGAGAGGGGGCAGAATAGAGATAGGCTGGTAATTGGAGTGAATAGATCTGTCACCACTTTCGAAAAGTGGAGTAACCAACGCCACTTTCCAGGACTGGGGGAATTTTGCTATTATCAGGGTAGGTTAAGGATTCTAGTTAGAAGGAGAGTACCTCATTGAGTGTGATCGCAAGTAGCTTGATGTTTAGTGTATCCCTGCTGGTTTTTGATTTCCCCAAGTACCTGTTTAAGGTATTTCTTGGCCTCAAGTTTGGAGACAATTTTAAGGTACAAGGGTGGAACTGAGCTTTCAGGTGGACTAGCAGTGCTACAGGGGTATGTAACTGAGCTTTCTGGTGGACTAGCATTGCAATGAGGGTAAGAACTGCTTTCTGGTACTAGACAGTGGGGGGGGAGCACACCACTAAGGTCTGTAAAGGTCTTATTGAAGGTATTATCAATTACTTTTGGGTCTTGGGTAATAATTCCATTAACAGTGAGCAAAGTGGGGGGGGGGGTGTTTGTTGGCTTCTCCAGTTAGGGACTTTATGTTGTCCCAGAATTTACGGCTATCACCCCAAGAGTTGTTTAGTTCAGTTTTGAAGTAAAGATTTTTGCTTTTCAGATAGACCATGTGCATTTACTACAAGCTGTTTTATAATTTTATATATCCATAGGGGACCCAGAAGTTTTTGCCTTGTGCCACAGGTTATCTATTTCCTTCATCTGTTCAATGAGCTGATGGGTGACCCAGGACTTGCTTGTACCTTTAAGTTTCCTTTTCTTGTAAGGTGCCAATATATTACAGGATGCATTGAATTTATTGACAAAGTGCTGAAGTGCAGTGTAAGAATCTTTTGCAGTGTATATAGCAGACCTGTCCTGTTGAGAGAGAGGTGTGCTTTAAACGAGTCGAGTTGTCCTTTTTTAGTACTCTGGAGGTAATTATCTTGGGAGGGATTCTTGGAGATTTATTCGTCCAAGTGCAGAGTATAGGGGAATGGTCACTAATGACATCTGGGAGTACAACTGTGCTAGCTATTCTTTCTGGTCGGTTGGTTATTAACCAGTATGTCACAGTACTGGTGCTAGTTCGGTAGCTCACTTGGGTGGGTGTCTCCACTAATTGGGTCATGTCGATAAAAGAGATGGCATCTTTGTAGGGTGCAGCCTCAGGGGATAGCCAATTTATGTTAAAATCCCCGAACACCAGTACCTCTGTGTTGTGACTGAGTTCAGAAAGTAACTTTAGTGCTGACTTAAAGTCTGTGGTCTGCTTTTTCGGAGGTATATACACAGAGACTATAGTGAGGCATTTTCCACAGGGACCAAGTTGCAATTTGATCGCTAGCATTTGGATTTTGCAGTCATTGGTTGGGAGCGTACAGGCCTCTACTACAGACAGGACATCTTGTTTATATTGAGCAACCCAAACCTGGAGAAAGTCGTGTTTGGCCAGGAGACTGCAGATATTGATGGATGCAATTTTTAAGACCCCACACTTCTTTATGGGTAGAGATGGCATTGTAGCGGGGTTGGGATTAGGATGGACATTGCCAGACAGCAGTAACAGCAGCCAGGCCAGCCTAATTGCTCACCATTTTAGATGTTTTAAGGCCTGTGAGTGGGTGTGTGTAATCCTCCTGTTTTTGCCAGTATTGCTTGAAAAAGTGTATATATATTTAGCTGTACTGGTGGGAGAGGATAAGTACTCCACTTCATAGTTGCAGTCCCCAGTAGCTCGTTATGCTTGACAGTGAGAACAGAGGTAATTGCTTTAGGAATAGTTATGAGATCCCATTCAATACGTGATAGGGTGGCATTGTTGTCATGTGCATGTATACTGTAGCCCAGATACTTAGGAGGTGATAGACCCAGTACCATGAGTAGGGAAATCTTGATTAGGAGAAGTGACATGTTGCTGCACAGTAAATTACCAAATAAGAGAATCACGGTGCTCACTTATTACAGTGGAAAGAGTTAAAGTAAATAGCGGGTGAGTTAAAGTAAATAGCAGATGAAGTGGCTTGGGGAGGGAGTGGGGTAAGTCTTAGAAAAGCCAGTGACTGCCCTTTATGGATTATTCTAAAGATGTTTAGTAAGTAAGGGACTAAAGTATGGTAGGGCTGCCAGAGAAGCGAAGTAGCCCTGTAGCATCAAGAAGTTGGAGCCCTACTGCCCAGTTCACATTAAGGACCTAAAAGCAATGGCAGGTCCATGAGGAGCTGACGCCTAGGAGCGGGCTAAATGCAGCCACTCACATTGTTGGATGAAGTAAGTAAGGAGCAGTCTAATTGCTAACAAATCTTTGTATACACAGTCTGGCTATACAAGAGAAGCAAGAGGTTAACTTATGAGGTCCTTGTCAGGGGACAGCCCCTTTAAGATTGGCTGGCAGGCCTGCAGTAACACCAGTGGTTAAGTGGAAAAGGGTTGGGGTGGATCCTTCTTTGAGAAGAAGTCTATTTAAAGAGAGGCGGGGGCAGGCGGGCGAGAGAAAATTCAAACAGCAGTAACAGCAGGAGAGAGGAGAGAGAGAGAGAGAGAGAGAGAGAGCGCAAGCTAGGGGCCCAGTACAGGCTTGAAGAAGCAGCCAATGGGAAACCGAGCCACAGGAGAAATTGACCAATTGAAAGGCAGCAGGAGGCGCCGAAGTTCAGTGGAGCCGAGAGCTGCTCCTGATAGCTTACCTGGAAGATCAGCCGAAGCGGGCAGATGGAGGGCAGGTGGCGACTTAGTAGTGCCACGTCCCCAGGTCAGCAGGCGGCAGTGCCTGGTCAGGGGCCTCCTTCTGGAAAGAGGAAAGAAGGGGGGAGAGTAGTTAGTTTAAAATAAGGCATTAAACGGTGGGCATGGAGCAAACAGGGACAGGAGCCAGGAGAAAACAGTAGGGGCTTGGAGAATGCAGGCACTTCGATCAATCATTGGGAGGTCCCCAAAAAATAAGTTGGGGGCTGAGCGAGGGGAGAATGAGGGAATCGGAGTGTGCAGAGTAATCAGAAAGAAATAAATTAGAGTTCAGAAGGGAAGGGGGGGGGGAGTCAGAGTGAAGCAGTAGATTAGGCTGAAAAAGAACAATTCAAAATAGAGCTGTATTCACTTTCTTAACAATTTCTGCAATCTTTTTGGCCCTAACACAGTGAAACCAATCAGTTATACAGTGACATTAAAAAACATCAGGTCCCTTGTTAAAATTCAAATGGCAGTAACAGTAGGAGAGGAGAGAGAGAGCAAGCTAGGGTCCCAGTATAAGCTTGAAGAAGCAATCAATGGGAAACCGAGCCACAGGAGAAATTGGCCAATCGAAGGGCAGCAGGAGGCACCAAGTTTCAGTGGAGCCAAGAGCTGCTCCTGGTAGTGTACCTGGAAGATCAGCTGAAGTGGGCAGATGGAGGACGGGTGGTGACTTAGCAGTGCCACAGCCTCAGGTCAGCAGGCGGCAGCACCCAGTCAGGGGCCTCCTTCTGGAAGATCAGCCGGAGTGGGCAGATGGAGGGCAGGCGGGGGCTTAGCAGTGGTGCGGCCCCAGGTCAGCAGTTGGGAGCGCCTGGTCAGGGACCTCCTTCTGAAAGATCAGCAGGAGCGTGCAGATGGAGGACGGCCAGCGGCTTAGCAGTGCTGTGGCCCTAGGTCAGCAGGCAGGAGCGCCTGGTCAGGGGCCTCCTTCTAGTGACTGTCACTAGATTTAAAATGCTCCGTTTTGGATTCTGTATGCTTTCTGAGTTAATCAATGTCTGTGTGCTGTGCTTAGGACTCCTCTAGCCCCTGCATGACCTTTCATTTATTTATTTATTTATTTTAAATGAGTGTGTTTTAAATGCATGTGAAGCTGTGAGCTCCCATGCCCAATCGCACCCCTTTTGCTGCACAAAATGGCTCCTGTGAGCTCTATTTTATGCTGTGTGCATTTTCTTTGCTGTGGAGACTCCATGAGCCCCAATTCCAGACTATGCTCTTTATTTACAGTCATATATTTATTTTCTGAGACAGTCCCTAATGTTTACAGGCACTTATCGCCTTGCCAACTATACTGTGAGTGAGGGAATTGTTTATCTGGTCGATCCTGCCATGAGAGGAGCACATCGTGCTGCTACCTCTCGACTCTGCGTGAAGCAGACACATCCACTAGGCCAAAGCCTTGCCTCCATATGGCTGCAGAGAGAGGCGGCTGCCCGAGGCAAGCCTAGGATTCCTGACTGAGCGAGAAGCGCTCTGCTGTGGGACCAACGCTTGGTCTCTCACTTTCTTTCTCACTCAGTTTTTGGTACCAGTAGCTCCCACAGCTACCAGTCTGCATACAGTATTTTACTTCAGAGCAGCAAGACCTCTTTCAGGAGCAATTGGTTAATAAATAAAAATGCAATTTATTTATAAATTGCAGCCATTAGCCATTCCTATGTATATTACTAGTATGTTTACTATGACGTTTTGTACTATAACTGCCCTGTATATAGTTTTCTCCTCTACCTAGGCTTGCATCAGGCCTTTGACTTCATACATTGCTAGTCAAGAGAATGTCTGTAGTCAATTGTTTGTGTACTTGCAATATTTTGTCTTGACATGTACTCTGCCTAATGCCAACTTTGTAATATGAGAACGGCATTGTTGGTTGCACTTGTAACTTCATGGTTGATTCTCGACCCCAGGTCGACCCTGAAAAAGGGACTGTAATTGTCTCAGTGGACTTACCCGGTTACCAAAACTCAAATAAATAAATAAAATCTCACATGCAACTCAGGCAATCCAGTTTTACACTGGCTGTCCAGCACTTGTGTCAGTAGCCAGGGTGATTCATTTACAAGCCCACTGGCCATCAGCAAATCAGTTCTCTATTTCTACCATTAAAATATTAAAATTTTTCACAAAAATAATGCCAATCACTACATTTAATGAAAAAATAAATGCATGTGTGCGAGAAAATGGCAAACTAGGAGTCCTTTCCTCTCCCCCTCCCACACTGCATATCACTGTCACAATTAATAATATGCTCACAGAAGGTGGGATATTCAGATATGCGCCAGAGGCAGGTGCAAGAGTGGTGCAGTGCAAGTCCACTGCACCATGGCGCACGGAATGTGATATTCAAAGGTTGCACATGACGGCCAGCACCAGCGCAACACAGCTGAATATCACAGGGATGCGCCATAACGCAACCAGGGCTGTGCCAGGGAGCAAGCCAACATGTGCCATAGCACAACCAGGGATGCGCAAGAGGCAGAGGTGCATGCGCCAGGACAACAGACACAGCAAGGAGCATGCCACCGGGGTGGGATGGACCGCCACCAGGGTGCAGAGGGTGCCAGGAGGGAGGCATGGCAGGCACACAGCAGCAGGCCTCCGACCATGTGCACCACAGTGGCACATGGAGGCAGGGTGGCACCAATGGCCACTGGCAAACAGCCACCGGCAACCCCCCCACAGGAAGGCACGTGACATGCCACTTGGACCACAGCTGGCAACACACAGGCCAACAGCACACAACGCACACACCACACAACACAAACAGAGAGCCCACGGCTGCCCCAGGGCACAGCCATCATCCAATGGGTGGACACCACCAGGCACAACCCCCAGTCCACCCCAGTCGTACCACACGGCCACCATGCATACCACTGCAGCATGGCTCCACACACCAGCCGCAAAGCAGACACGGACACAGATGGCTAACCATATAAATGTGTATTAAAACAGGCATAAAACAACTATATACATATTAACAGGTAACTGGGTACAGGGAGCAAGGAATGGGGAGGCCACATACAAACTGGGAGGCCGGGAAAGGGAGGCAGGGGGACAGGGGACATGGCTAGACAAAGGGACAAGGGAGGGCAATGGAGGGGGGACAGGGAAGGGTAACAGCAGCAGGCCAACGGTCCCTAAGGCTGTCCATGCCCCACCGGTGCCTGATGCCGATGTCTGCGCTGCAGCCTGCGCAGTGTCCATTGCAGCAGCCATGCCACTTGGAGCGTGACAGTGGTGACCCGAAGGATCCACCGCAGGAGCCTGGTGTTGACATCATCGGGGTGATGGACACCTAGGACAAAGGAGGGAACATGGTATGAGTGCATGTCCTTATGACTGTAGCCCACCCACTGTGCGCAGTGGACAGCGGTGACATGCACTCCTGAGATGGTACACAGCCACCCGCAGCATGTGCGCCCACACGAGCTGCCAACCCAACAATCCACAGTCACGCAGAACACTGCACACCAACACCACCCATGTGCTGCACACCACAACCATGGCAGCCAGACAACAGGGCTAAGCAGCGGGATGGCAGTGGCACAGCTGGAATACGGGTGCACCCACAGCACACGTGCCAGCTACCTACGTGTGATAGCCACAGCATAGTGCAATGGACACTGCGAGGCGGTGCACAGCTGGAATGGCCATGTGCACAGGGGCTGTATCCACCCCACCCCACTGCCCACCCTGCACAACATCGTAGCTTTAGAACAGTGCCTACCTGCAGTGCTGCGGCACCGCGCCTGGCTGCAGCACCGCCCATGCGCCTGCATCCTGCACCTGAGCCTCTGCGGTGGCCCACCGTGGCTCACCCGCAGCTCCAGCCAGCCGTGCCCTCCTTCTGTCCTCAGGGCCTAGGAGGGAAACATGGAGAAAGACACATCAGTACATGGCAACACCACATGCCCCCCGCAGCACAGCATGCTCCCTGGCCCAGCGCAGCTGCAGCACGGTGGCACAGCGCACCCATGGTGCGCCGCCATGGTCAAATGAACGCGCAGCCCCAGCCCCCCCGCCGCAGCATGGTGTGCCACCCTGCTGGCCCCACAGAACACTGGATGGGCATGGACATGGGTGTAGCGCACTTACCTGGACGTGGCATGGCACCCCTCCAGACGCATGCCTGTAGTGCCTATAGCCTCTCAGGGTCCCTCCGCTGCAGGTCCCCGTAACAGTGGCGGCATTGCTCACTGCTGCGTTGTGTTCTTTTGGCCTCTTCCAGCCTCTCAGCGACCTCCTGCCACACCTCCGTCTGTGGCCGATTCTGGGGCACCTGTCCGAACAGACTGCCTGCATGTGGCTCCACAAGGGCCTCAAGGTTGATCAGTTCCACCTGCGACCAGTTAGGTGCCCTGGCACTGCTGCAACGTGACATGGCTGTATCGCAGTAGGACAACCAAAATGGTGCCCAGTAGCGCACGGGCCACACGTGCTGGGGATGTGACCTCACATGGGGATGCACTGCCATCGCCAATCGTGTAGCCACAGGGATGCGTGACACAGCTGGTGCAGCACTGGCACGTGCTGCAGGGCTCCCGGAGGGTCTAAGGGCAACCGTGAGATCAAGGGTCAGCTCACGCACCGTGTGCGACTGTGCAATTGGGCTCGCCATGCATGGGGCGCAATAGGGGCATGTTGGCACCATGGTTCACGGACCAATAGTGCCCGGGTGCCATAGGGCATACAGCACATGAGCACCACATGCCCAGTAGCAGCAGAGTGCTGTAACGTGTATAGCACAGTGTGCGTAGGCTGCGCCAGTGATGTACGCGATGGCACTGCGCGCATGCGTACTGCCGGGCCTATTGCACACGTCACAATGTTGCGCCACGACTTGTGCATGCGCAACACCAATGCACCATGTGCAATTTCGCGATATTCAGCCGGCATATGCAGATTAGCCAATCAGCATATTCATGGCACATTGGAAGCATTTGCATCTCATTACAGTTGCGCATCCCCTCATTTGCATGCGATGTGCTGTAAAGGCGCCACAGGACTGTACTACTCTAGACCAGTATTACATCCTTCAGAGGTAAGACGCCAGGCTGTGGGGCTTTCGGGACAGTGGAATGGGAGGGTGGTGTGGGTTGTAGCCATCAATGACCACATGTTAATTCCCACAGGGCTAAGCATGAGGGATCATGAGGAAGTTGAGGAGCGGGGGCTTGTACGGAAGCAGAGGCCCAACTTCACGAGGGTAGAGACCGATGCCCTATTTGAGGCCTACCTGGACCAGGAGCCTCTCCTGAGTGGCTCAACAGGCACCCCACAGGCCCGGTCAACAGCATGGGAGGGGGTGGCCAGAGCCGTGAACTAGCAGGGCACCCATCAAAGGACTGTGCAGGAGTGCAAGAGAAGGTCGGCACAGACCGGAGGCGGATAAAGGAGAAGGTGGCTGCCATCTGGGCCACACGTGCTGCCACGGGTGGTGGACAGCCTGACGTGCCACAGCTGTTGCCGCAGGAGGAGTTGGTGGCGGCGTCCATGCGGTGCAGCACCATCGAGGGGGTACCCAGCGGCGGCTTCCAGACGGGAGGCAGCCCATCACTGCATGGTAGGTACGGCAACGCCTGGGGCAGGGGGGCAGGGGTGTGTGCCAACGGCACTAATGCGACTGTGTTCCCTTTCAGCTCTGGAGTGCCTACATGCAGCGGCAGGGGTGGGGGTGTCCGCCATGGGGGTGGTCCTAGACCCGGAGGACTGTCCTTCCACCTCCACTGGCGTCCGGGGACCGGACCGCAGGCAGCCCAACACCACTGTCCATCCAGATGCCTGTGGCGTGGTTGCAGACAAGGCCCTGGCTGTGTTTCAGCATGATGCCAGCCATGGCATCCAGTATGCCGAGACACAGATTGGGGCGGGGTCTGGGACCCATGACGACGTGGCCATCATCCTGGTTAGTGGTGTTGCCATTCAGGGGGAGGCACCCATAACACACACCCGCTACAGCAGTGCAGTGGTGCCCTGGTGGCGGTTGTCCGCCCACTGGCCCCCACCCCTGGCATTGCCATGGGTGCCATTGGTGTGGCGCCGGCTGTTGGAGGTGGCAGTGGTAGTGCAGCTGCACTGGCACTGCTTGGCGCACAGTGGCTGGAGGGGCAGCAGCAGCAGCCAGATGGTGTTGAAGGGGAACCGGTTGCAGTGCTCACCGACGGTGCACTGCAGAATGAGCGGCTACAAGAGGGCCCCGCTGTGCAACCCCCACCAGCGCGGGGGGCTGGGCTGCGGGTCGAGCACCACCCGTGGGTCGGCGCAGTGCCCATGCCCCCCAGGGCACTGACCCCTTGACCGAGCACACCCGTCTGCTACGGGCCTCCGTGGAGCAACAGGTGCTGGTCGTGGCAGGGGTGCTTGCACTCCGCGCAGAGCTGTGCCAGGCTGCAGGGAGGCGCGACAGGGACTTTGAACAGCTCCTGGCTGAGACCACATGTATGCAGGAGGACACGACCACAGCTCTGGATCGGCTTACCACTGTGGTTATGGCCGGCCTAGCACCACTTGCTACCCTGGTGCATGGTCATCCATCGCAGACCCCGAGGAGTGCAGTCTCCACCCCTCGGTCACGGCGTTGTGCGACCCCCTCTGTGTTGACACCAGGATCCACTGTGGGCATTCCGGGCACGCCTGGAGCTGGCATGTTCGGAAACCTGCAGACACCTGTGAGGAACCGGTCGCGTTCCCACAGTGACACACCTGGGGGACCGTCACAGACACCCCCTGTGGCCGACACACAGCCCGTGTCTGCTGGGCAGTCTCGGTGGGTCCGTTCATGTGTCCGTGGCAGCTGTACGACCGCACGCCAGTCCTGAGCCACCCATCTCCCCATCCACGGTCTGCTGCTGCCCTGTGTGCACATTGCTGTGCGTGTGCGTTCCAGGGACATGGCATCCATGGTCGACGCCGCACACAGGCCTTGTGCACACACTTCCGGCTGCTGGCCACTGTGGTGTGTGCATGATTATGCCAACACAGTGCCGACCACTACTGTGCGCTGGTGCTCAGCATCTGACACACACTTGATGGCGGCCTCTGGGCGTGCGCATGTTGTTACCCGTGTGCATGTGCATGTGTGTGGGGGTGTGTGGGTGTGCAGTGCTGTGCGGGGTGCTTCCACGGAGTCCAGTTCCCCACCTGTCCATGCTCCCCTCCAGCTGTTACTGTCACAGGGCCTGCCCTTGCATGTCTGTATGATGTGCCATGGTCCCTGGGACATGCATGTGGTCATGATCACCTACCTACGTGCACCGTAGTGCTCCTCTGCAATTGTGTCCCAGTGCTGCTGGGCCATCCTGTTCAGCCGGGGTTCCCTTTGCCCGGGGGGGGGGCTGCTCACCACCACCTGGCCTGGTGGCCACATCATCTCCACTGCTGTTCCCCTCTTCAACCTTGACAGGTATCCCACAGTCGGTGGCCATGTTGTGTAGTATACAGGTGGCCAGGAATAGGCCGCATGCCTTTGAGGGGCTGTACTGTAGGGCACTGCCAGACCTGTCCAGGCAACAGAACCATGCCTTCAGCAGCCCAAACACATACTTGATGATGTTCCGTGTGCTGGCATGTGCCTCATTGTATCGCTCCTGCATTGGGGTTGACGGGTGACAGTATGGGGTGGCAGCCAGGGCCGGAGTGGGTACCCACTATCACCTGTGTGTTGAGATGTGTGGTTAGCATGGTGGTCTGTGTTGCTGCACCTCCCCTGCCTTCCCGGCCACACCCTCTGGCACCCCTGGCCTAGCATCCCCCACACTCTGCCCTGTTGTGCCAGGCTGCCTGTTTCAATGGCATACTCACCTACTAGGTGGCTGGTGGGGATGTCCCCACTCTCGAACCTGTGGCACAGTGCTGAATGGTGCCAGATGAAGGCATCATGTGCTCCACCAGGGTGTGTGGCACAGACATTAATGATGCAACCCCTGGCATCGCACACCACCTGCCAGTTGATGCTGGGGTAGCCCTTTCTGTTGATGTAGGCTACCCCCTCCAGGCCAGGTGGTGTGCGGATGCCTATGTGGGTGCAGTCGATGGCCCCTAGCATGGCAGGTATACATGCCACCCTGTGGAACTCCTGCATGTTCGCTGTACACTCTGCCTGTGTGCTGGGGAAATGGATGTATTCCGCAGCATGTGGCAGCAGTGCGTTGAGGAATTGTGTGAGGAGCCGTGACGCGGCCGACTGGGTTATGCCTGAGGTGTCCCCTGTTGGTTTCTGGAAGGTACCCGTGGCGAGCAGGCACATGACAGGCATGACCTTGGTCTCCACCGATAGAGCATGGCTCCGTCTTGTGGGTGCCCGCATCTCATCACTGCACAGCTCACAGAGCTGCCTCAGAATTGCCCAGTTCAGGCAGTACTGGCCCACAATCTCTGTATCGCTGTACTGTTTAAAGGTGGTGCGGGCACAGTACCACCTGTTCTGGGCATACCGCCAACCGGCCCTTCCACGACAACGCCACTCTGCCTCCTCACACCCCTCATTACTGCCTCCATCTGGAAGATGGCACTGGTCATGGCCTGGGCTGTCCTGCTCCCCTGTGCAGCTGTCTCCCCAGGCACCCCCGGTTGTGTGCTGCTGCGTGTGCCCCTGCGCTGGGCACACACCTATGTTCGGGGTTCCCAACTGGCGGCCTGTTGGCTGTAGCCTCTGCTTCCCACCCGTCTGGGCACTTTCACTGCCCCTCCTGTGCCAGGTATCGTAGGCACACACTGCGGATGTTGCCTCCTCACCTATCTCACATGCACACACACAGTCGCTCACACACGCAGCCACAATCCATGTCACACACCCAGTCCCACACTCTGTTGCACTCCCTGGCCCCCTCTGTCTCTGTCTTGCACCCCTCCTGCTGTCCAGCCTGTCCACTCACTGTCCCTCTCTGTTGCTCCCCTGTGGCGCAAGCCTCCGTCCCTTGCTTGCTCCCTCTTTTTATGGGCTCAAGTTTGCTCCACGCATGTCCCTGTTGCTCTGTGCTTGCTCCATTTGCTTATGTTGAATATCGCACTTTCGACACTTATTCATAAGCTACGCCTCCTGCACTTATGCATACGACCATTAGGGTTACGCATTGAGGCGTCTACGAATGCACGGCACAATGGCTCCCACTGAATATCGCTCCTTGGTGCATTTCCGCACTTGCACCAGCACAAGTCAGTTGCGCCATGCACAACTGCTTTGAATATCCCACCCAGTATATTTTACAAACAAACTAATTTAAATCTGCTGATTTTTATTATACTACAAATATAGAAGCTAAGTCTAGTCTTTATATTATTGCAGGGACTGCCCTACGTATCTCTGGCAGCTCCTACCTATTCTAGGTTTTGAACCTGTGTCCTTAACTATTAAATTTATGTCTACAATGAAACTTAATAGGCTGTCCCTATACTCTTGGTGGAACAGGCTATCTGAGGATGTTACAGTTTGATCACCCTCCTACCTAGCCTGTGCACCGTCCATGCCTCAGTTGTCCCTGATTATGAGGAATGTCCCTCATTTTACCCTGCAGAATTGCTCCTTTCCTCATGGAAAAGGTGCTGCCCACACAGAGAATGTTCTGCAAATTCTGACTTTAAAGCAGAAATTTATAATAGTCCAAGATGCTAAATCAATAATAAACGTTGTGCAAGTAACACAATGGTTTCCACAGCGTTCTGAGCATGTATCTCCATTTTTTCAGGATGTATCCCTAATTATGAGTGTCAGTGTCCCTCATTGTCTCTCATTTTAAGTGTCTGTGTCCCTCATTTCAATGAGAGAAGGTTGAGAGGTATGGCACCGTGATTGATCCATTTTTTCCCCTGGATGGGATGGAGAGTTAGGGTACTGCTTTGATTTTCCATGTCAGGAGCACACGTGCACAAAAGAGGTGCAGGGGTTTGTGAATGCCACAGAAACATTTTCTGCTGCATCGGGGATTTACCTCCATGTTTCTCCTGACCCACAGGATGCCTCAACATGAACAACGTGGCAGGCACAAGCTTGCTAAGAATGCCCTCCCACGGACATCATGAGGGATCCTCCTATCCTGTATGTGTCCCCAACTGCACTGCCACCTGCAGTCACCCTGGTAGTAGTATTGTAGCAGGACACACAGCCTTCCCTCCCAGGATGACAGCATTCACTGGGAGGCTCAGTCCTCTTCCCCAGGCCAGCCCTTGATGGATTCCTGAACTCGGGTCACCAGTGCCCCATGCAAAAGCCCTGCCACTGCACCAACAGACTGGCCCCACAATAGGAGCTTTCACTATCGTGCAGGGTGATGTAAAATTGCTTGGCAAATAACCACCAAACTGGTGCCACGCTGCTGATCCTAGTACCATATCGATGTTTTGTTGCCAACCAGTGGGCATAGCCACTCACCCCATGCACAACCCCTAACCCTAGAGGTCCCAGAAGTACTAGTTGTCTCACTCTCAAGCCTGGGCATTTTTTTTATCTTTTATTTACACTTCTTGCAGCCCAGTCTGACCTCCCCCTTCCCCACCCAGGTGGACCCAGTCTCATCCCTCAGTGCTGAACACAGTTTTCAGTGCATTGCAGACTGGGTGTGCTGAGGGTGCCAGGTAAAAAAGGGGCTGCAAATCCTCTGTCAGTCCAAGTATCAAAAAGAATTCTGGTACTCCGGAACACATGAAATAACGTGGATACTCTATGAAGCTGAAGAAGTGCTGCTTATTAAAGCATCAAAACAACCTGGAGAGAGGTCAGTTCCCCAGCGCTTCAGCCATTTTCAGTGGCCTTCGTCAGGGGATGTGTCTTCTCTATGAAACCCAACACCTTGTATATCACCTGGTACATGTGTATTCACTTTTTAAACATTTTAAATCATCATCCAAATACATTCAAAATACTTTAATAAAATTAAAACAAGTAGAAAAATATATTTCTTTCTAAAGAAATATACATCTCCTACTTCACATACTTGTCATCAGTTGTACTTCTTATTTTATTTTTATTTGTAAAGAAATTCTTTCATATTTTATTTGAGACAGGGGTGGTGGTAGTGGGCAGGTTAGGGGGGTTTTGGGAGTAGGAGCTGGGGGGGTTAAGGTGTAGTTATCAAGTTAGATCCAGAGTAAAAACAGAAGAGACATAGAAACTGTTGGCAGTAGATTACCCCTTGGCCCATTTAGTTTGCCCTAAAAATATCCTAACTTATGTGTTACTGCAGACCGTACTTGACCTGCAGCCTTACCCCCTCTGCCCCCCAACCATGTTACTAGGGTCCCCCTGTGTCTACCCCATGCATGCTTGAATCCTGCTACCATTTTGGTTCCTACCACCTCTGCTGGTAGTCTGTTCCAGGTGTCCACCACCCTTTCCGTGAAGAAGTACTTCCTCACATCTTCTTTGAGCCTCCTCCTTCCAGCTTAATATCATGCCCCCTTGTTCTTGAGCATCTCTTTCTATGTAAAATGCCACCCTCCTGTACCTTATTGATACCCTTGAGGTATTTGAATGCTTCTATCATGTCTCCCCTTTCCCTTCTATCCTCCAGAGAGTACATATTTAATCCCTTGAGTCTTTCCTCGTAGTGCTTCTGATGCAGGCCATGCACCATTTTGGCTGCCCTCCTGTGTACCACCTCTAGCCGATCCATGTCCTTCTTGAGATGGGAACTCCAGAACTGAACACTGTACTCCGGGGGGGTCTCACCATCGAGTTATACAAGACCAACACCACCTCCCTCTTTCTGCTTGTGATACCCCTTCCTATGCACCCCAGCCTTCTACTAGCCTTTCCTACTGCCTTCTCATACTGCCTTGCCACCTTCAGTTCAGATATGATGACCTCCAGGTCCCTTTCCTGTTTTGTTGTTGTCACCCCCCCCCCCCCATTGATACATTGCCCTGTGGTCGCAGTGAAGACAGTGGGCAGCTCCAAGAGAGGCTGGGATAAGCATAGGGGGAAGGTAAGGATCATGGTTAGGGAGGATGGGAGGAGTGGGGAGGGAGGAGCAGGGATAGTAGCTCAAGCTGTGGACTCTGCAATATGAGCAGTCTAGATAGACCAAATGGCCTTCTTCAGCTGGCTTCTTCATATGTTCATATGTGCATAACTTTGCACTTTTTAGCATTGAAGACTAGCTGCCATGCCCTTGATCATTCCTCCAGTTTTTCAGGTCATTCTTCATTTTGATTAACCCTCCCCGGTGTGTCCAGTCTGTTGCAGATTTTTGTGTCATCTACAAACAGGCATACTTTCCCTTATAGCCTTTCTACAATGTTGCTAATGAAGACATTGAAGAGGACTGGTCCCAGAACTGACCTCTGTGGCACCCCACTGGTCACCTCTCCTTCCTCTGAGTGTACCCCCATTTACCACCACCCTCTGGCTTCTATTACTTAGCAAAATTTGTACCCATTTTACTACCTTTGGTCCCACTACCAGTCTTCTGTGTGGTAAGGTGTCGGAGGCCTTACTGAAATCTAGGTAGGCCACATCCACCAACCCTCTCTGATCCACTTCCCTGGTCACCCAGTCGAAGAAATCAATCAGGTTTGTCTACCAAGATCTCCCCCATGTGAACCCATGCTGCCTTGGATCCTTCAACCCACTGGCCGCAAGGTATTCCATAATCCTTTCTTTTTTGAGTGTTTCCATATGTTTACCCACCACTGACATCAGATTTACCAGTCTGTAGTTCCCTGCCTCCTCATTATTCCCATTTTTGTGAAGTGGAACCACATCTGCCCTCCTCCAGTCCCTTGGTACCAACCCGCATAACCAATGATAGGTTGAATAGGGCTGTCAGAGATGCTGTGAGCTCCTTCCTAAGTTCCTCAGTATCCTGAGGTGCACCCCATCCGGCCCCATTGACTTATCCACCTTTATTTTCTCTAGTTCCTTAAGGACTCTCTCCTCTGTAATGGGTTAGTGTCTACCTCCCTTCCATTAATGCCCTTTTCCTATCTGTGGCCCCATCACCTACCTCCTCTTTCGTAAATACGAAACAAAAATACTTGTTCAATATGTCTGCCTTCTTTCTGTCCTCTTCCACACGCTCCCCCATCCCCTTTTAGTCTTACTATCCCTGCCTTGTTCTTCCTCTTTTCACTAATATACCTAAAAATGTTTTATCCTCCTTTTTTACTGACTTGGCCATATTCTCCTCTGTTTGTCCCTTAGCACTCCTAACCGCTTTTACTACCTCCCTTAATTTCTCCTGATAAACCTCTCTGTCCTCTTCCTTCTGTGATGTCTTGTACCTTTTGAATGCTAACCTCTTTGGCTTTACTTTCCTTGCTACTTTGGAGAACCATAATGGTCTCTTCTTCCTTCTGTTCTTTGTAATCTTATGTAGAAAAAAACATTAAAGGAGCACACATCAGTTCCCTTTAAGTTGCCCAGCCAAACACAAAGTATCATAAAAAAGAATAAGCTATTACGCAACAAACTGAGAGAGAAGTATTTTTTAATCAGCACAATACTAAGCATGGCAGGACACTGATTAACATTCCCACGATCGAGTCTAGTCACATGGGTCTCTCCTCAGGTCTTCCCTGAGGAAGACCCATGTGAATGGGTCAATACATAGGGGTGTTAGCCCAGTTGTCTGGCATGCTTTAGCATTCTGCTGATTAAAATACCTTTAATCTTCTCAGTTTGGTGTGTGCACAGCTTTATTCTTTTTTATGTTCTTTGTAATCTGCCTGAGACAGAGGTTTGTTGCTTTTTTGGTGGCTTTCCTTATTTCTATCCAATGCCCCCTCCAATTTCCCTGTCTCTGCTAGTGCTTCCCCGAGGCATTCTCCCATTTGCTTGAAATCAGCCCTCCTGAAGTCCAGGACCCTCTTTTTAGTGTGGTTTGTTTCTGACCCAGTTCTAACCCCGAACCACACCATGTGATGATCACTTGTCCCCAGGTGGCTCCCCACTGTGACATTAGTGACACTGTCCCCATTTAACAGTACCAGGTCCAGTATGGCCCCTCAAATGAATGGGTTCACTGACTAATTGCCTGAGGAACACCCTCTGCATAGAATGTAGGATTTCCCTACTTCTGCCTGTTGCTGCTGCTGGTATGCCCCAATCTACATCTGGCATATTGAAATCCCCTACCAACAATACCTCCCATTTGTTAGCCATCTGTCGGATATCCTCCATCATTTCTTTATCTACTTCCTTTCCCTGTGCTGGAGGTCTGTAGATCACCCCTGTTCAAGTAACAGCCCCCTTCCTTTTCTGTAGGGTAACCCAGAGTACCTCTGCTGCTCCCTGCTCCCTTTGCATTTCTGTGGCATTTATGCTCATTTTCACATAAAGAGCCACCACTCCCCCCTTTTTGCCTACCCTGTCCCTCCTGAATAGAGCATACCCTGGCAAGGCTACATCGCAGTCCTGTTATCATTCTACGGGATCTCTGTAATTGAGAAATATAGCCATGAGAAAGAATAGCTACAATACAGATAACAGGCAATAGCTAAATTAAATCAATATTAAACATTAATACTGTGGCCATGTAACTAGGTAGTCTGATCACTTTATGAGTGTCCCAGTTCTTCACTTAAAGTGGTGGGATTCGCACATACTGTGACAGGGTTGAATAAGACCTTGTTCCATTTGTTATGCAGAAAGAGTTTAAATGCAGGGGTCTGTTCTGTCCTCTCCTTTTCTGTCTGGTTACACAACCAAATTTTCTTGTGAGACCTAGGAACTGATTGCTCTGACAGTTTCGTAATTCTCTGCTTCTCGCTATCTCTCTGCCTTCCCTTGCTATTTCTGTCTTTTCTGCCCCCCTTGCATATCTGCAGGTATAAAAATATACGCAGATCTTTATGTGGAAATGTCACTGATACTGGGATCCCTTTGTTTAAAACTGTATATAGTTATATCCTCGCTCCCTGCCTAGGATTTCACTAGCACTTACTCAAGCCTTGCTTCCTTCTCTCACAGCACTTCTGTGTCCTTTCACCCTCTGTTCCCCTGGTCTTCAACCCTGGGTGGCACCATGTAACTTCTCCTGGAGTTTACTCAACTAGGTCCACTACTCTATTATAAAAAATGTTTTCTTGTGTTGTGTTATTTGTAATTATGTATTAAGTTTATATTATGTGATGTTTAATTGCTCTCCCAACCTTTGTACTCCACTCCCCCGAGGATGCTTCTGGAGACAAGCTGTTCCCCAGCTCATGTTGTCTTTCCTGGCAAAACAGTTTGTAAATAAAATAAATACAGTGGAAATGATTGCAAAAACTGGATTTCAAGGGGTTAACCTGAGATGCTGGTTTGAAAAATATTTCCAGAGCTGTCAACAAGAGGTCAGTTCTGGGTCACAACGTTCTTTTTGTTGCACCTGCTGAAACTGACAAGATTACTGTGTGAGAAGCAGAATGTTCCCTTAATGAGTTCCCTGCAAAGACTTGTTATAAAAAGAGCTGCAATGTTTTCCAAGAGGGAGAGACAGAGACTGAGAGACTGAGATTGAAAATTAAGAAAAACTCAGAAGAAGGACTCTGCTTTCTATGTTTGTACTGCCACTGTAAATAGTTATAGTGAACAATTTTTTTTTTATTTTGCTGTTATTAATAAAACTCTACTTGTGAATTTTACAACTGCTACTGGTTTTCCTATGCTTCCTGACCTGTGCCTCGATGACAGATGGTGTCAGCCTAAGTGGGATTTATGCCGTGCATACCCTAAGCCAGGAGTTTTGTGCGTGGGCACTAGACCTGGTACCAGGGAAGCGTAGAAGAAAGGTATGGATTCTGCAACAGGAAGTCCAGGAGTGATTACCAGACGAATGGCAGCCAAACTAGCATAGGCAGAAGTCCAATCTGAGACTACAGCCAGCACCATCAATGGAAAAAAAGAACAGGCAGTGACAGAACCTGAAAGCCTGACTGCCTTTTTTCAAATGGTGGGCTATACAACAATCAAAGACAGAGAAACAGAGAAGAGAGGAGATGCAGCAGAGATAAAAAGAAATTCAATGTTTAGAGGCACAGAATAATGAAGAAATGCAACAACTCCAGAAGCACAGAAAAGAAGAGATGCAGCAATGGATGGATGCCTTGCAAGCTATCAAAGCTGGAGGATCTGGCACTGGTCCAGCAGAGCAACAAGACACAAACAACTTAAAATACATTAAACTTACAAAGTTGTATCCCTCAGATGATATCAAAGCATACCTGACAACTTTTGAAAGGGTTGCAGTAGCTTGCCAGTGGCCAAAGCATCAATGGGCAATCAGACTGGTACCTTACTTGACAGGGAAAGCCCAACTTGCCTCCAGCAATATGGACACTGCACAGTCAGAAAACTATGACCTGGTGAAAACAGAAATCCTGAAAAGGTATGACATCTCAGGAGAGACCTACAGGGAGATATTTCTATCTCTGAAGTACAACTCAGTCTACAATCCTAGAGAAGCCTTCACCCGACTCGGAGAACTCCTTATGAAACGGCTCCAACCAGAGGGCAAAACTGTCCCACAAATCTTCGAAACATTTGTAATGGAGCAGTTCATCAACATCCTACCACAGACGTACAGCTTTGGGTAAAAGAACACCAACCAGAAAGTGGGGAAAAGGCTGTTTCTTTGGCTGGACACTACCAAATGGCCAGACAGGTGCCACAGCAGTGAGGTAACAGCCAAGCACCAATAAGACACTCTTTTTCCCCATTTAAACTCCAAGTCTGGTAAGAACTCTGGTGGGGGTAACAAATCTGCACACAAAGACCGTATTTGCTATAAGTGTAATAAGTCAGGTCATATTGCAAGAAATCGCCATAGTAAGAAGAGTGACACTGGAGCAGATTGGTCCTCAGCAAATTGGGGCAAGTACTTAACAAATGTCAATGTGGGAGATAAGACTGTGAAAGGACTTATAGATTAGGGAAGCAGACAGACCCTAGTGCATATTGAAGTGCTGGGAAAACAATGTCCAAAAGGACCTGGTACTGGTGTCATCTGCATCCATGGGGACACTCAATACTATCCCACCACCCAAGAATATTAAGTGTGTGTCGCATCAAATGAAAGTGGGGGTAGTACCTAAGTTACCTGTACCTGTGATTATTAGAAATGACTTTTCAGGATTTACTGAGTTAAAGAGGGGAGTAAATCCTGATGTTTCAGCAGCTGTGGTGAGATGAGCTCAGGCAAAGAAAATCTCAGATGGTGGGTACTCTTTTCGCTTTTTGTTTTCACTTCCTGTTTTCCCCCCTATATCCCCCCAGCTCTGACTTTCTCAGGAACCCATGGAGTCATCCCTCTGCTGTCTGCCTTACCTTGATCCACCCTCTTCACCCATGAAGCCGCGGTTTACCCCCTGGGCGGGGATGAGATGGGGCCCCAGGCACACCGATACTTCTGGTTTCGTTGATCGGAGGGTGGTCAGGCAGGCGGCAGCACATTGAGGGCACGCTCCAGGGCTCCGTCTCCTTCAGAGTTAGAGGGCATTTTCCATGCTTTTTTTTTCTGTGTGGACATTGCGAGTGCCCACTACGTCAAGGCGCGAGGTCCTCCCCTTAGCTGCCTCAGAGATTTCTCGAACCTCCGACCATCATCTGGAGCCAGTCAAATCCTGAGGAGCCCAAAGTGGTGCTGAGCCTCCAGCCTCCACTAGAGGTTGGCATACGCCATGCTGATTTCCCACCCTCCCCCCGGGAAAGGCGAGCCGTCGTGGGACGCTCAAGCCTACTCCTCCAGGCCGGCCCTCCAGTGGCCCGGGTCCGCTCCCGAACCTGGGTCGCCAGTGTCACAGATGGAAATCCAACCATGGTGCCAGTGGGCCGGTGTTTTCTTTTCCTTTCACTGATTTTGATTCAGACTTGTTTGAGCACAGCTCCAAGATCTTAAGTCCAAGAAAGAAAGATGACGCCTGAAGAAACAGTGGCAACAAAAGACTAATGGACATAAAGGATTAACATATGAAAATGCTGAAACTAAACTGATCACTGATTGTAATTTTCTTTCAGAATAAGCTAGCAGTGTTTTTCTCCAGGGTTATTTTAAGCAGCTGGGGGTGAAAGCAAAACAGGGTGAACCTATGTTTAAAAAATGTAATGGGCTATTATACAGAATATGGGTTAAACCTCAGACACAGGACCAGACAGAAGAATTGGTTATTCCGAAAAAGTACAGATCTGAGTTGATACAGATTACACATGATAGTCCTATGGCTGGCTACTCGGAGAGGGATTGCACCCATGCCAGATTGCTGTACAGATTTTATTGGCCTGGAATTCATGAAGATGTTGCTACCTATTGCAGTTATTGTGCTGAGTGTTAGAAAGTAGCCCCAGTGACTAAAAAAGACAAGGTGCCGCTGGTGCCCCTACCCTTGATAGATGCGCCTTTTGAGAGAATTGCAATGGATGTGGTTGGCCCCTTAGACAAAAGTAACAAGGGTAATCGATTAATTTTGGTACTGTGTGACTATGCTACTCGATACCCAGAGGTAGTTCCAATGTGTACTGTCACAGCCCCAAAAGTGGCAGCAGAGTTTGCCAAAATTTTCAGCAGGGTGGGCATACCAAAAGAGAGTATTTCTGATCAGGGTAGTAATTTTGGTGCTGTATTACTGAAGGAGCTGTACCGACTACTAGGTATCACTGCCATAAGAACCTCCCCTTATCAACCTCAGACAGATGGTCTTGTTGAGCGTTTTAATCAAGCCCTAAAATGCATGTTAAAAAGGTTTGTAAAAGGGGAAGGGAAAAACTAGGACCCTTACTTATCTTACATGCTTTTTGCTTACAGAGAAGTACCACAGGCATCAACAGGTTTTTCTCCATTTGAAATGCTGTATGGTAGACAACCTAGAGGGCCACTAGACGTAATAAAAAAAACATGGGAAGATAACCCCCATCAGAAACAATCTATTACATCTTATATGTGTGCCCTGAGAAAGAAACTGGCAAATTATGTTGAAATTGCCCATAGTAATTAGGAAGAGGCCCAAAACCAGCAGAATGTGTATCATAACCATGGGGTAAAGGAAAAGTTTTTGAGTCAGGTGAAAAGGTCTTGCTACTGTTACCCACTACAGAAAATAAACTGTTAATGAAGTGGCAAGGGCCTTATAAATGTTCTTAGACATACTGGTACAGTTAACTATGAGACTGAGACCCCTGACAGGAAAAATCCTACCAAGATATACCACACAAACTTCTTGAAGAAATGGGTTGAAAAAACACCAAAAGCTGTTTTGCTGGTTTTACCAGAAACTTATAAAGAAGACATTGATGTAGCTTATGATAGACTGGAACAAACTGTAACTGCTGATGCTGTAAAGGTGAATGTTTCCTTAAGCTCCGAACAAACTGTAGAAATTCGTAACTTGCTAAAGAGATTTAACAGTACTTTTACCACAGTGCCAGGCCGAGCTAAAGGTGTTGAGCACATAATAGTGACAGGGAATGCTCACCCTATTAGACAAAAGACATACAGATTACCAGAGCAGTTAAGAGCAGACATGGTTAAGGAAATACAAAAAATGAAACGATTGGGTATCATGGAACACTCAAGAAGTGCTTGGTCATCACCAGTGGTGACTGAAAACAAAAAAGGGGGTGTAAGAATCTGCCTTGATTTTAGAAAACTTAATCAAGTGTCAGAATTTGACAGTTGTCCTATGCCCAGAATAGATATAATTTGGTGGACAGACTGGGGAGTGCCAAGTATATCAGTACCCTCAATCTCACCAAGGGTTACTGGAAAATCTGTCTAGCTAAGGAATCCAGAGACAAAACTGCATTTGCCACTTCTGTAGGATTCTGTCAGTTCACCACCATGCTGTTTGGTTTACATGGTGCACCTGCTACATTCCAGCAGGACATTGATGTAATTTTATCTCCTCACACTGGTTATTGTGCTGCGTACCTGTATGTTGTTGTGGTGTACAGTCCAGATTGGAAAAGCACCTGGAACACCTACGAGCAGTTATCCGATCGATCAAAAAGGCAGGTCTGACAATTGATCCTACCAAGTGTACATTGGGCATGCAGGAAACCAGACATTTTGGGTTATGTTTTGAGAAATGGAGAAGTCAAGCCAGAGGTTTCCAAGATAGAAGCTGTAGCTAACAGCCCTGTCCCCAAAACCAAGAGACATGTCAGGTCATTTTTAGGGCTGGCTGGTTATCATCAGAGATTTGTTCCCAGCTTTGCCGAGTTAGCTACTCCCCTCACTGAACTCAGTAAGAAACGGTTCCTGAATAGTGTGAAATGGACCCCAAAGTGTGACAAGGCTTTTCAGGCCATTAATGCTGCATTATGTTCAGCCCCTGTTTTAAGAAGCCCAGGCTTTGAGAAACAATTTCTGTTATAGACAGATGCATCAGAGGTAGACCTAGGTGCAGTCTTGAGTCAGCATATAGATGGGAAAGAACATTCTATTCTATGCATAAGTAGGAAATTGCATGGCAGAGAAAAAAGATACTCCACCACTGAATAGGAGGAATGCCTTGTGGCAAAGTGGGCCATGGAGTACTTACTAGGAACTGACTTTGTACTTGTAACATATAACAATCCTCTCTGTTGGCTTAACCAGATGAAGGATAAAAATTGTAGAATCACACGGTGGTACCTGGCACTACAGCCATTTAAATGTAAAGTGATGCACAAATCTAGGAAAGAGAATGTCAATGCTGATTTTCTGTCAAGATATGAATCAGAAATAAAGAATTCTGAAGGTTGAAAACACGTGAGTTGAAACTTCTCTGTTTGCTATGCTGCGTATGCACTGAACTGTAAAAGTCATATGCTAATGCTAGAAGACAATTAAAACAAAGTTTTGGAAACCTGTTTTTGTAAAATAGGATCCCTCTTAAAGAGGACCTTCCCTGATGGTCCAAAAAAATTATTCTTACAGTCATGTTACGCAGTAATGTACCTCAAATGTTGTGTGCATGTGTTAGTTTTGTCAAAGGTTTACTCTTCTTTCCATATTTTGAATTTTTTTTTTAGCCCTGCTGCACTTGTCCTTGCTGTTCAGCTGCTGGGCTGCTGGCTCCTGCTGATGTCACCATATGGAGTAGGAGTGAATCACACTGTGCTGTACAATGATGTTACAGCAATTTCACTAGGGAAACCTTCCGTAACTTGGTGTGCATACTACAGGAGTAGTGCCAAATTAGTCAAGGGATTTTAAGGATTTTTAAAACCCCTATTGAGAATTGTGAAAAATTTTGTTAGGGATTTTTTTTTGTTGTTGTTTGGTAGTGTGTTCACTGCTACCAGGAGAGACATGATTCGATTTTAACATTATTTTACTAGTCCAAGACGTAGTGCAAATTGACATGACTCTGTACAGTACTTGTCCATCTTGAGTAGTAGTGTAGGTTTTCCTTGGCTGAAAATGAAGTTAAAATGCCTTTATAGTAGTAGTCTCTAGTCATTATGCTACTCTCGCTCAATATTCCTGATGACCTGGTGTGATTGACAGCTCATTAATTCATTACTTCCAATGGCTTCAGCTGCAGTTATCTGGTAATTCAAGGACAAAAACATTAAAGGGAGTCATCATTAGCACTCCACTGTTAGATTATTCAGATAGTGTCTAGGGTGTGATCAAGGGTAACTCCCAGATTTCTGAATATGTCTCTGACAATTTGTCCCACATTATTAAAGATCAGTGTCTCTCATCTCCCTACATGTTTGTCTGTATCCAACATTTCAGTGACAAAATTCTATGAGGTATACAGGGAGGCATTACTCACTACAGAGTACAAAGGCATTAAACACAGATGAAAAAAACTGACAGTGAGCAGTCTCAGTTTACAGTAACTCTCTCTAATTCACTGTGCTTTGCTACTGAGGCACAAAATGAATCCACTTAATAAAATGAGATGCAAGGCATTCATTAACCACTGGAGTTGGCATATTGCATTGATAACAGGGTGTCTTCGGGAAGGGGGAACACCGCTGAATACAGTATATACATGAAGTTAGGGAAGTTTTCCCTAGTGAAACCACTGCATCTTCATTGTACAGCACAATGTGATTCACTCCTTCTCCATAAAGTGATGTCATCAGCACATCCCAGGGTCTGCTGCAACACCAGACTTAGTGTAAAAGCTCTGGTGCATGACACAGCTTTTTAGCAGCTCAAAATGCAAAAAACTAACTGCAGAGAACATTACAGAAACACAAAACATGAATCAATGCAGGAAGGGAAGTTTTATGCATGAATGTTAAAACGACTGGGGAAGGTCCTCTTTAAAGAAGGGGTATGTGACAGGGTTGAATAAGGCCCTGTCCCATTTGTTATGCAGAAAGAGTTTAAATGCAGGGGTCTGTTCTGTCCTCTCCTTTTCTGTCTGGTTACACAACCAAATTTTCTTGTGAGACCTAGGAACTGATCACTCCGACAGTTTCACAATTCTCTGCCTCTCATTATCTCTCTGCCTTCCCTTGCTATTTCTGTCCTTTCTCCCCCCTTGCATATCTGCAGGTATAAAAATATAGGTGACTCTTTATGTGGAAATGTCACTGATACTGGGATCCCTTTGTTTAAAACTGTATGTCGTTATACTGTTGAAATGATTGCAAAAACTGGAATTTAAGGAGTTAACCTGAGATACTGGTTTGAAAAATATTTCCAGAGCTGTCAACAAGAGGTCAGTTCTGGGTCACAATGTTCTTTTTGCTGAACCTGCTGAAACTGACAAAAACACTGTGTGAGAAGCAGAATGGTCTCTTAATGAGCTCCCTGCAAAGACTTGTTATAAAAAGAGCTGCAATGTTTTGCAAGAGGGAGAGACTGAGAGACTGAGATTGGAAATTAAGAAAAACTCAGAAGGATTCTGCTTTCTATGTTTGTACTGCCATTGTAAATAGTTATACTGAACAATTTTTGTTTTTTATTTTGCTGTTATTAATAATAAAATGCTATTTGCAAATTTTACAACTGTTCCTGGTTTTCCTATGCTTCGCAACCTGTGCCTTGACAACACATACTACTGAGCCAGATTGCTAATACCTGTAAAATACGTAAAACAATGTATTATAACAATCTTAAATTACACAGACACAAAATTCTAATTCTTGTTTATAACTATATGACATTTACACAGAGGATTGTGATTGCCTGGAAGAGAGAGAAGTTACGATAAAACTCAGAGAAAGGCTTAAACAATCACTTTACACTGAAGAATATGAGGACACGGATGCTGGTGAGTTTAAAATACTCTTTTTGACACTTGAAAAAGCCAGAATCTCTGAAATGAATACATTTTCTAATGAGATTACCTTAGAGCACTACCTTGAAAAGGGACGGTCACCTCATGGCTTGCGTTTAGAAAAACAACCTTCTCCAGCCCAGTGGCACTGAGGGTTGCACCACATCTCATGCTACACCAGCGACCCGGGTTCGGGAGCAATCCTGGGATGTCGGGAGTCAGCGGGAGGGCTGGAGGATGGATTGAGTGACCATATGCTGCTCTCCTCACCCGGGTAGGGGACTCAGTTGTGCCTGCTGCCAGGCTGCCCCAGGTGGAGGCCCGAGGGTAGTGCAGATGGGAGTGGCTAGCATAGGGAGGGTGCCATGGATTGCTGTGTGCGCATGCCTCTACACATGCACGAACAACCGTGGCAAGAGGCGGGGCAGAAAAAATGGAAAATGGAGCTGGCAGGCGCCATGATGGCCCCACTGCACCCGTGCCAACCCCCTGGAGTGTTAATGTTGGTCTCTGGAGGAGTGGGGAAAAGTCGACGCCTTCCGACCTCAGCCCTGTCATGGGGGAGCAACCCATGGGGGATTTCCGGGAGGACTGAGCGCGGGAGAGTCAGGTACCGGAGAGAGCGAGCCCCTCTGAGGGAGGGGCAGGAGCTGCCTGCCAGCTCTGTGGGGGTGCATAAAGTGTAGATTTAAAAAAAAAAAATACAACCTTTGTGAGGGTTCTCTGATCCCTTGCTTAAAGCTGACTGGGAGAGAGCTAGCACTAGTTGTACAAATGAGTATATAACTGCTCTAATATTAAAGAAGGATGAAAGGGACTTGTAAGCAGAAATAAATGAAATGCAGATGCTATTAAGAGCACATAAAGGACACCCTGACTTTGCTGACCTTAACAAAAAATATATTTTGAAGACTACTAAAATTGAAGAAGAAGAATTAATCAAACGAAAACTGTCAAAATTAACAACAGACTCAGAAGACTTTGAGGCTGGCCATATCTTCAAATGGGACAGACCTGATAGGCCTCAGTAGAGAGGTCGCCCCACAAGCTGCTCCAGAAATAGGAAGTGGAAAAAAGGTCAAGATCTAGCTCAAAAGCAGAAAATAGTTCACAGTAACAAAAAAAGACAGTAACGATTGACCCAGACCCAGAAATAATTGAAGAGAATTTGCCTTCCACTTCAAAAGAAAATCCTTTTTTAGGCAAAGGAGTTCCCAAATGGGGAGGGAACAAGACACTGTCCACGAATTACAAGCCATCAACATCATGCCAGCAACAACAAAATAGTCACCAGAAGGGCCAAGGAGAACAAGACGACGCAGAGTAAGAACCAAGATCCAGACGGCAACATCGGCAGATTCCTGCAAAAATACAGAAGTTAATCTGACTGACTACACCCTGACATCGAAACAGCTGAGATTACTAGAATGTGGTTTCTTCTTTTCTCCAACTCCCAGCATTGACCTATTTTAAAAAAACAAACAGATTTATTTAAATTAATCAGAAAACTGGAGATAAAACACTTCTTTAAAACAACAACCACTATGGGAGGTTTTGCAAATACTACAAGAACTGTAAGAACGTTTAATTCATCACAGGACTGATCTTTATGTGATTTTTTTTTCTTTATTTTTTTTATTTAGTTTTTGTTGACTGGGTAAGTGCACTAAACAAATCCTGCCTATTTTCAGGCACGACCCGGGGGAGGGGGAATACAGATGAATGCCAACTGACCTTGAACCAGATTAAGCTGTTGGTGGTATTTTTTTTTAGTGAATAACAGTTCACAGTAACAAAAAAAGACAGTAACGATTGATGAACAGGAACAGGAAATATCACCTCTATCCTTGAATATAGAGGAAGAATGCATTAACCATGATTTATGTCTGCTTGATTGCTCTGATTTGGAAGAACAATTAAATCAACATGCAGGAGTGGATTGCATAAACGACGTGGATGTGACTGTTGTAACTAATAGATCAGGTAACTTTATACCAACGTCTGTTTTCACATAACAGATTCAGAATGCTGCTATAACAACTTTTGAAAGAGTTATTGCAAAATAAATTGAGAATATGTAAAAACTCATTTTACTTTAGACAGGATAATCTATCAAAATCTGAGCAGTTAGCTATGCAAGAACTCTGTAATTTAGAAAATGTAATTTTTAAGCAATCAGACAAGAGGGGTAATGTGATAATGCAAGAAGACTTTAATGTTAAAAAAATCTTGCAGTTACTGGGTGACAGAAAATTATAAAGATTTCGTGGGGATCCCACTGCTAGACATGTAACTGAACTCCACACACTAGTGGATGGAGTATATAGCAGGGGGTGGATTTCAGGAGATGAGGCAGCATACCTCAGACCAAGTTACCCCATTATCCCCAATTTTTATGACCTCCCAAAAATCCACAAGGATTCCACAAACCCGCCCACTCAGATCCATAATTTCTGATATTAATTCCCTGACACACAATATGGGAACATTCATTGATTATTTCTTGAAGCAGCATGTAATTGAATTATAGAAACATAGAAATTAATGGCAGATAAGAACCGTTGGGCCCATCCAGTCTGCCTGTATACCCTAACTGTATCAGCGGCCGCTGCTGCTACTTCGTCATCGGCTTTAGCTTCTCCTTCCCACCTCCAGGGTTCCCTTATACCTATCCCATGCATGTTTGAATTCCACCACTGTGCTCGCTCCTACCACCTCCTGGGATAGGCTATTCCATGCATCCACCACCTTTTCTGTGAAAAAGAACTTCCTCACATTTCTCTTTATCTTGCCCCCCCCCTCCAATCTCATATTGTGCCCCATTGTTCTTGTACCTTTCCTATACTGAAAGATGTCATCCACTTGAACCTTGTTTAGGCCCCTGAGATACTTGAAGATTTCTACCACATCTCCCCATTTCCTCTTTTCTTCCAGTGTATACAGATTGAGGTTTTTCAGTGTCTCCCCATATGTCTTCTGTTGCAACCCCTACACCATTTTAGTCACCCTTCTCTGACTTACCTCCACCCCATATAAGTCCTTACATAGATGCGGCCTCCAGAACTGTACACAGTATTCCAGATGAGGCTTCACCAGTGTTTTGTATAGTAGTATCACCACCTCCCTCCTTCTGCTAGTGATACCCCTTCCTGTGCACCCCAGCATGCCACTGGCCCTCCCTACAGCATTTGCACTCTGCTTGGCCACCTTTAGGTCATCTGAGATAATAACCCCCAAATCCCTTTCTCCCCTGGTGACCGTCAGCAAGTCCACCCCATCCTGTAGCTCTCCACAGAGTTTCTGTGCCCCAGGTGCATGATTTTGCACTTTTTAGCATTGAACCTCTGTTGTCACACTTCGGATAATTTCTCCAGCTTTCCTAGATCCCTCCTCATGTTTTCCACCCCATCTGGAGTGTCTACCCCGTTGCAGATCTTGATGTCATCTGCAAATAGGCAAACCTTCCCTTCCAGCCCTTCCGCAATGTCATTAATGAAGACATTAAAAAGGACTGGCCCCAGGCCTAATCCTTGAGGCACCCCACTGGTCACCTCCCTTTCCTCGGATTGGATCCCATTTACCACCACCCTCTGCTTCCTGTCCCCCGACCAGTTTCTAACCCAGTTCCCCACCATGTGGCCCACCCCAGGCTACCCAACCTGTTTACTAGTCTTTTATGTGGAATGGTGTTGAAGGCCTTACTGAAATCGAGGTGTGTGACATCCACTGCTCCCCCGAACCACCTGCTTCATCACCCAGTCAAAAATCTATCAGATGTGTTTGATATGACCTTCCTGCTGTGAATCCATGCTGCCTCAGATCCTGTGCTCTGTTGGATTCCAGGTGTTCCATAATTCTTTCCTTAAGCAGTGCCTCCATAATCTTACCCACTATTGAGGTGAGACTAACCAGCCTATAGTTCCCTGCCTCCTCCCTGCTTCTATGTTTTGTGAAGAGGGACTACATGTGCCCCACTCCAGTCCTCTGGAGCCACTTCTGTATTGAGCGACTCACTGAACATGGCTGCCAGTGGTGCTGCTAGCCCCATACATAGTTCCTTTACTATCCTGGGGTGTATGCCATCTGGTCCCATTGCCTTGTCCACCCTTAGTTTTGTGAGCTACTCTAGGACGCTCTCTTTTGTAAGTGGACTGGTGTTCACCTCCCTCCCCTCTGTGTATCTGATGCCTAGCTGTGGTCTCTGTCCCTTCCCTTCCTCAGTGAGAACTGAACAGAAGTATTTATTCAGTATTGATGCCTTTTCCAAGTCTCCCTCCATACACTCCCCCTCATCCCCTCTGAGTCTTATAATCCCACCCCTGGCCTTCCTTCTTTCACTGATGTACCTATAAAATGTCTTGTCCCCTTTCTTCACTGTCTGTGCTAATCTTACCTCTGTTTACACCTTTGTGCTTCTAACAGCTTTTCCTGCTTCCCTCAGACAATTTAGGTGCACCACCCTATCCTCTGCCTTATGTGTCTCTGTGTATTTTCTGAAAGCCACCCCTTTGGCTCGTACTTTCTCTGCTACAATTTTAGAGAACCATAGTGGTTGTTTCTTCTCTTGCCTTTGTTTCTCAGCCTAATGCACTGGTTTGTCACCTCCACTATGGCTCCTTTTAGGTGTGCCCACTGCTCCTCAACCCCCCAGTTTTGCATCCCTCTTTGCCAGGGCTTCTTTGATACATATCCCCTTCCTAGCAAAGTCTGCCCTCCTGAAATCCAAGACCCCCACCATTGAGTGGCTTGACTGTGACCCTGTACCCATATTAAACCACACTGTGTGGTGGTCGCTGGACCCCAGGTGAGGCTTCACATGGACTTCTGTGATTCTATCACCATTGATCAGTACTAGGTCCAGAGTGACTCTGTCCATGGTGGGTTCTAGCACTAGCTGCCTGAGACCTGCCCCCTGGAGGGAATCCAAGATGTCTCTACTTCTGGCTGAGGCAGCCACCGGGATGGTCCAATCTACGTCCGGCATATTAAAATCACCCAGCAGCAGTACCTTCCCTTTTGTTGCCATCACATGTCTATCTTCCACTTGTACCCTATCCATCACCTCCCCCTGAGCTGGAGGCCTATAGATCACCTTGTGTGAATTATTGTGTCATTGCCAAGCTCAAGGGTGACCCACATTGCTTCAGCCTCCACTGTCTACCCTGTACCGGAGTTGTTTTTATACCTTTTCTGATGCACAGGGACCCCCCCTCCCCTTCCCTCCCTATCCCTCCTGAATAAACCATAACCTGGTACACTCACCTCCCAGTTATGGTTTACATTGTACCATGTCTCGGTTATTGCCACAAGTCATCCTCTGCCATCAAGGCCACCAGGTCTGGAATTTTGTTTCCCAGGTTGCAGCATTTGTATACATTGCCTTTCATGTTTTACTGCCTGTCCCTGTCACATATTTGTGATATAATGCATTTACTGGAAAAATTATAGGATGTAATTTGAGAGGACTTCATATGGATCACGATTGATTTAGTAAGCTTATATACAGCAATACAACATGATGAAGGCTTGGGGGCAGTCAGATACTTCTTCAGTAAACCCACCATAGGACCCAGATCACCGAAAACATTCATTTTGCAAAAATTGCAGTTTGTATTAGGGCACAATTTCTTTGTGTTTGAAAAAACTTTCTACAACCAAAGGTGTAGCATGGCAATGGATGCCTCTATGGCACCATTGTATGCCAACCTCTTCATGGGACAATGGGAAGAATGTTACATACTGGATCGCAACACAAATCCTTTCATCGATGGAGTGGTACACTAGTACTGTTTCACTGATGATGTGATTTGTATCTGGAAAGGCACAGAATATGATTTTAAATCATTCATGGACTATATCAACACAACAGCACAGAGCCTTAGATTTACTTATGAATCAAATAAGGACGGGATTGCATTTTTAGACATCCAACTCAAATTTAATCCTGGCTCTGCCATTGCTAGTTACAGAAAATCTACAGCAGCAAACACAGTTTTGTATGCAGGAAGCGCACATTCCGCTAGGCTAGGCTTAAGGAATCCATACCCTTTAGTCAGCTGACCAGACTGCAAAGAAACTGTACACAATATACAGCTTTTCTAAAACAGGAGGGGGGGGGGTGCTGTGGAGCGGCAAACATGGTGGACTCAAATATTTTAGCACCATAAGCTACTCATTTTAAAAGTTTATTTTATCTGCTTGGGGGGCTTTAATTGAAATACAAGTTGGACTGTTATTGGTTTAATTCCTTTTTGAGAAAAATGAGTCCAAAAGGGGAGCATAAGCAGCTACAACAACCCCAAAGTGTGGATTCTTACCTTCGGCAAGCAGCCGGGTCTCGTGGACTTGTGCAAGGGCTGATTACTTCTGCTGATGCCAGAGCTTCAGAACTGACAAATCGCAGAAATTTTAGCCATGCTGCAGAAACTCCAAAATACAAGATGAAACTAATCACCGGCTTGCAGCTGTGGAAACAAAATTCGGCGAAATGGACTTCCATGTTCAGGCTAACATTACATCAATCAATTAGCTGAATCAGGAGTCTGGATGGCAGCAGGAATGGGATGCACAGTTTGTGAGGAACCTTACCTTTCTGCGGGCCAAAGTGGAGGCCCTTCAGAACACTCAGCGTCAAGCAAATGTTTGGATTGTGGGCTTCTCTCCCTCCCTCCCTTACTGGCTGGAAAAACAGATCTGTTACTTGCACTTTAAAGGCCGATCGTTACTGACCTGAATTTACTACTGGAAGATTCTGAAGTTTCTATTCTTAAAGCCTTTGCCATCCCATTGCATGCTTGCCAATGTGGACTGGATGATCTACAGCCCCTTACAGCTATAGCGACTCTTTCCTCCTGTGAGGCCTGTATTTCTTTGTTGCAGGCAGCTCGAGCATGGGGCAAGATTGGGAGGGAAGTAGATTTGCTGTTTTCCCTGATATCTCATCCCAAACACAAACAAAGAAAAAAGCTCCGCAGTTGACCAAGAAATAACTATTAGAGCATGGTGTGCAAGCCCAATTGCTTTTTCCAGCTAGACTTCAGATTCGGCATAGTAACAAAACTCATATTTTTATGGATCCAGTTTCAGCATCTACTTTTGCTGCTAAGGTAATAGCAGAACTTGTCCCTGATGCAGATACTGTGGGAGAAGATGCGGACAATGATTGAAATTCTGTTAGTGCATTCCAGACTTTCATGTTTCACTAAGGTTCACTAAGGTCTGTAAGGCACTAGAAGGTTATGCGCTCATGATTGCACCTGTTACTTTATTTATAGAAAGTAGTATCAAAACCTGCTATTATGTAGTTGTCAATGTGCTGTTTAAATTCAGATTTAGATTTACTAGAGATTACATCTAAAGGAAGTCTATTTCAAGGGTTAATGATTATTTGAGTAAAAAAGTATTTGCGATTGGTGTGATGAAATCTTTTCCTCATTAGTTGGAGAGGATGCCCCCTTGATACATAATGGATATTTCTAAACTCAAAACCCAACTCAGTTAATAAATATGGATCTTGAATGAACTCAAACATGAATACGAGGTCTCCTCTTTGATGACGGGTTACTAGAGGCATACGATTTAGTTGTTCAACTCTAGCTTCATAAGGTACATTGTATAAACCCGATAAACTTTTCATACGTTTTCTCTGAACCCGTTCCTATTGAGATATACCAGATTTTTTATGTGGACACTATAATTATGAGGCATCTCAAGATGTGGCCTCGCATATGCCCTAAACAGTGGCACCATTATTTTAGGTTCTCTAGATAAAATATTTATTTTTATGGCCCAAATTACTCTGTTAGTTTTGTTGATGGCATTATTTATCTGTTCATTGTTACCGAGATCACTTGAGATAAGTACACCAAGATCCCTGTCCTTATTTGTAATATTTAAAAGGGAACCATCCAAGTAATAATCATTCAATGGATTTTTAACCCCATACACATTGAAAGAGAGAAGGGACCGGGGGGACATGATAGAGGTCTTCAGGTACATGAAGGGGGTAAATAGGGGAGGAGCAGTCAGGGTGCTCCGAAGGAAGGAGCCCGGGGCAACTAGAGGGCATGGGTGGAAGCTGGAGGGGAGAGTCAGAGAGTCAGGGGGAGAAAGGAGGAGGTGCTACTTCACTGAGAGGGTGTTGGAGCCATGGAATGCGCTGCCCAGGGGGCTGGTGGAGGCAGAAATGGTGGAGGGGTTCAAGAGAGGGTGGGACAGATACAGGGCAAGGGTTCTGGAAGCAAAAACCAGTGCAGCGAGAATATCCAGGACTGGGAAGGCAGAATCCAGAGAGCGAGAGGGGGGCAAGCTGACCAAACGAGCAGACACGAAAGACCGTTAGGCCTATTCGGCTGGCATTTTAGTATGTTAGTATATGCATAACTTTACGCTTAGTCGTGTTTAATCTCATACCCCATAAATGCACCCAGTGAGTAATTTCATCAAGATCACTTTCAATAGTTAATATATTATCGGTGTTTTACATGGGCCCCCAATTTTTATGTCGTCTGCATATCTGAAATAAACAGCTGAAAAAAAATGGTCCGAGTACAGAATCCTGTGGGACACCACTAGTGAACCTACCTGATTCTGATAACTGACCACTGATTAATACTCTTTGGGTTTTGCCACTGAGCCAATTCTCAATCCAGCTGACAATATTTTGGTTTATACCTGTAGTATGTAGTTTGGTTACTAATGACTGATGAGGCATGACATTAAAAGCTTTGCTTTAAAATCAATGTAAATTATATCAATGGGGGTATTATTGTCTAAGTGTGAACTGACCTGTTCATAAAAACACATAAGATTGCTTAAGCAACTCCTGCCTTTTTTAACTCCGTATTGTTCAGGGTCAGCTATGTTAAGTATTGGAGTGATAAGGTCTTTGACAATACTTTCCAGTAGTTTGCTAATTGTGGATGTGAGACTTAGGCCCTGTCCACACTACACCGCTCCAGCCCGATAGATGCAATTAGTTATGGCTGGGGCGTGCAGTGTGTCCACACCCCGGTGGTGTCCGTTATGGACTGGCACCGGTTGTCCACACTTCAGGAGCCGGGCAACCGTTACGGCAGCGCCCGATCCCACAATGCAGCTCGCGCTGTGCTTCATGCCCTGCAGGGGACCATTACCACCCGTCCACACTACCGCCGATAATGTTACCAAGGCAGGACTGGTTTCATAACCGTTGTTGAAACCACGTCATATGTGGTTTCAACAACGGTTACGAAAACACTTCTGTAACATTACAGGTGTAAACGCAAACGGTTGTGGTAACAGTTTGGGCACTCTGTAACGTTACAGAGGTGTAATGTGGACAGGGCCTTATTGGACAATAATTTTCCCAATTAGACTTAGGGCCTTTCTTATGCAGTGGAATTATGTATGCAGATTTCCATTCCATGGGGACAAAGTTAAACGCCAAGCAACCCTCGAAGAGATGCCTTAATGGATTTGTTAAACTATCTGCCAGTAAATATAAAAAGTGAACAGAGATATCATCAGGTCCTGGGCTCATGTTACCCTTCAAATTTAAAAGCTTTTTATGTATTGCTTCTTCAGAAAGACATTGTTACTTCTTTAATGTCCTCAGCATTTGGACAACCCATATTAAATCTATGAAAAACATCACAGAATTTAGAATTCGTGATATCTGCGATTTGTTTGGGTTCATGTACCAATAAATTGTTGACTATTAATGGTCCAACCTGGCATGCTGGCTTTTAAAAAAAATTGATATAAGCATAGAAAAATTTGCTGTTATTTTTATTTGTGCTACTGGCTAAATTGTACTCCCATGTAGTTTTCTATTTCCGTAGTTTAGATTTGCATTTTTCCTGAAGTTTTACGTAGGCCATCCAGTTTTCTTGTGTACGAGATTTTAAGTACATACTGTATTTTTTATTTTTTTGCTTCAGTAATTTATAAATGGATTCATTCAGCCATTTTGGGCATTGTTTATGATTATGGATTTTATATTTGGAGGGTACATAGTTATCTCTTAAACCGGTTAGTATACTTTTAATCAACTCCCAACTATCCTGTATGGTGTGTGAAGAAAAAATATTTTCCCAGTTATAGTTGCCTATCTCACATTTGATTTTTTTAATATCTGCTTTATCATACAGAAATATTTTAGTATTGCTAGCACAGGAGATGAGATTACTATGTAGAGAACATGCAATAGAATTGTGGTCACTGTTACCAATTGGGGGCTGATTAGACACATTACTAATATCTAAATCATTGTTATGAATAACTAGGTCTAGGGTACGCTCACTCCTAGTAGGAAATCTAACACATTGGTCTAAGTTGAGTTGTTGACAAGTGGACAGTAGTTTTTTTCCAGGTCTCGATGTAGCAGTGAAAGAGTTCCAAGCAATATTCCCCAGATTGAAGTCACCCATACAAGTTTCCACTCTGCCATGTAATATTGCGTGTTACATCCTTGTGGATGTTATGCTTCCCTGGTTTTTTTTCAGATAATCCTCAATTATATTTACAGTAGTTTATTCAATACTGCATACTTTGCTTAGCTACTAACTAACATGCTCTGTATAATTAACCTTGTTTACTTCGTCCGGAGTGTGGCCTGTCACTGGTAAGGAGTGCAGGTACAGTCTGCTCAGTTTATGAACAATAGTCAATATCCTGGTTACTGTGCTGTTTCCCTACATGGTTCCTTCATGAGCCTTGGGTTGTAGGGGTGCAAAGCAACTTAACTGAGCACATAATCTCTATTTTATTATCTTACAGGCCACTTTCTAGTGGTTATTACTCCCCCCCGATGTTGTTAATCCTGCACAGGGTAGGGCATATTGGTGAATTGTTGTACGAGTTCAAGCAGTAGGTGAGAGCAGACTATCCTACAATATTACCCTGCTGGACTTTATCTCCTTATGGAAAACTGGTGGTTCTCATCTGTTACATGGACATTATTTTTACTATTGAAATACCTGACAGTCTGATTCTGTACATTTTCAAGTGGGTCCACGTACCCATTACTGATTGTGTTATGGCATGTTGTTATATTGCATAAAACGTGATAAATAAAAAGTTTAAAAAAAAAAAAGATTTTCTAAAACAGGCTGACATAATGGTGCATAGGTTCAGGGAAAGGGAGTACAGCACTGGACAAAGCACTGAAAAAAGCTAAAAACCTGGACAGAATGGAGTCATTAACACCAAAGCCCCCCCAAAAAACTAAAAATGAGAAACAAATCACATTCTTCACTAAGTTTAACAACCTGGCTGGGAAAATTGGGAATGTGATATATAAACATTGGTACATATTACAAAGTGATCAAACATTTAAAGAAGAAATACATAGACACTGTCAGCAGATAAGGGCCTGTGGCCCACCCAGTCTGTCCATTTGAGCTTGTAAGTTCCCATTACGTTTTTCTAGAAGTCTGTTGCCCCTTAGCCCCAGTGACAGACCTAGAATCACTTTTAAAAAAGCTAGGTAAGGCTAGAGGGATGTTGGGGTGTATTAGTAGGGGTATCACAAGTCATAAGAGGGAGGTAATAATCCCTCTTTACAAGACACTGGTTAGGCCCCACCTGGAGTACTGCGTGCAGTACTGGAGGCCGCACCTGCACAAGGACATAAACAAAATAGAGGCAGTCCAGAGAAGGGCAACCAAAATGGTACAGGGACTGTATCACTGAACATATGAGGACAGATTAACGGAGCTCAATATGTATACCCTAGAGCAAAGGAGCGAGAGAGGTGATATGATCGAAACATTCAAACGTCTTAAGGGCATTAACAAAGTGAAAGAGTCTAACATGTTTCAATATAAGAAAAACAGCAGGACAAGAGTACATAGCATGAGATTAGAGGGAGGCTGATTAAGGGGCAATGTGAGGAAGTTCTTTTTCATAGAAAGAGTGGTGGATGCATGGAACGGCCTACCTCAGGAAGTGGTGGATATGAATACAGTGCAGGGCTTCAGACAGGCATGGGATAGGCAAAAGGGAGCAATACAGATAAGTATGAATAGATAGGCCGTTGACAGAGCACAGGCCTATGACACATTCATAAGGTAGAAAAAATGGGCAGACTGGATGGGCCTTGCGGTCCTTATCTGCTGTCAGCTTCTGTGTTTCTATGTTTCTGCTAATTTGGGTGATTTGCTTATGAATAGCCATTTAAGATCTGCAAAACATTCTACATCCAAGTCTTGGCTGCCCCTGAAACCTTTGGGTTTTCACAAATGCCGCCACTGTAATATCTGTAAATATGCAATAGAGGGGGATAGTTATGTTCATCCACATAACAACAGAAAAATTGCCATAAAAAAACTTCATTTCATGTGTGACTACTTTCTTAGTTTATGTTGCCTGGTGCACTTGCTTAAAACATGAGCATGCAGGGGTGTAGCCAGAAATTTCCGGTTTATACACACTCTCCAACTGCGGTCCCTGTTAGAAAAATGTACACATCCTCTCCAACTGCTGCCCCCCACCATTTCAAAACAAATCAGATTACCAGTTGACTCATCTAATCTCAAAACAGGTTATACACACACACATGTGTGTATATGTGTATATGTGTATATGTGTATATGTGTATATATATATATATATATATATGTCCTAAACAACAGAACTTTAAACAGATATAGACACTGTGGCTTACACTAACTAAAATATGCCAGATTATAATGATACTGATAACAAACAGGCATATGGTTTGGGACAGGAACTCAAAATAACTGTACACAAATGTGTACAGTGAGCCTACACCCTTTTGGGCATGACAGAACGAGCATGAAAAACCAGAATGCGCTGGCCTGGTGGTGCTGAGGGGTGAGGTGCTGGATGCCACACCTGGCGCTATGCTGGCAGCCTAGGTTCGGGAATGCATATGAGCCATCAGGCGTCAGCAGGGGAGAGATAGGCTTGAGCGTCGGGAGGACTGTTCTCCTATCTCGGGGAAGGATGAAGGTGATCACTGCACCACAGTGGCCCCCAGTGAAAGTCGGGTGCTCTACAGGCTGCGGTGCATTGAAGGGGGGAGTGCGGTGCACATCGGCACGTTGTGCCTCTGACGTCATTGCACGTCTGCACTCCCATTGGGGCTCATGAAAAGAGGAAAATGGCTGGGTGCGACCGACAGCAGCTTGATGGCCGCGCTCCACACTGCCCCGGAGGACTGTCGTGGAATCTCAATGGGGGGGGGGTCTTGTCCCAGCCCGGCTCAGAGAGGCATAGGGGAGGCACTCCGGTGGGTTGGGGGGGCGGCTGCACCAGACCCCCATCATGCGAGTGAGCCTGCTGCTCTCTGGGGTGGTGGGAGCCGGCGGCTGGATGCCCCCACCGGTTGTGCCACAGAAGGTGGACAAATAGTAGTAATATAAAAAAAAAAACCAGAATGCAAGAGCACATCACAGCAATAGTGAATAACAATGAAAGGCGTGCACTTGGAATACACTTCAGGGAACAACATAATTCCGACCCCTCCTCTTTAAAATTCACAGCAGTTGACTATATGGGTCCCTTAGAGTGAGGTGGTGATAGAATAAACAGACTACACCAGATGGATTGTCTCACTTAATACGTCACCACCCTTGGGTTTAAATGAATAAATTGATTACATACCCTATATCAAGGAACAGTAATGGTTAAACAAATAAAAATGCTCGATGACCTCAGTCACCTGTGTCTAATGTCTAAATGTCTTACAGTTATAAACAAGAAGTATGTTCATCAAATCCCATTACTTCAAGTGAAGAACTTGGGCACTCATAAAGTGATTGGACTACCTAGTTACATGTCCACAGTATTAACCTTTAGCATTGATTTAATTTAGCCATTGCCTGCTATATGTATTGTAGCTATCCTTTATTGTCTTTTCTGTTTTTACCCTGGATCTAACTTGATAACTACACCTTAAACCCCCCAGCTCCTACCCTCCTAAAACCCTTTAAACCCCCACTACTACCACCCCTTATCTCAAATAAAATATGAAAGCATTCCTTTAAAAGTAAAAATAAAATAAGAAGTACAATTGATGACAAGTATATGAATTGGGAGATGCATATTTTTTTGAGAAAGGGATTTTTCCTATTTGTTTTGATTTGTTTAACGCATTTTTTTGCATAATCTTTTTATTCAGTTTTGCACAGATATCAAAACAATACAACAAACATCAAAAGCCAACAATTCGGAAACAACAAAATAATAAATAATTGATCCAACTATATACATAAGGGTCCAGATCATCATCAAGTTACTATACATTAACTAATAAGTTACTGTATATCGAAAGGAATATAAATATACCACACAAAAGGTTATATATTGCACAGTGGTCAAATTAAGCAATGAAGTACAGCAGCCACTACTTACACCTATAAAATCTCAAAAGCGGATTTTACCCTACATAACTTCCTCCCCACCCTACCTCTCTTTACAGCAACCCACCGCTTAAAAGTTGAGCCTCAGCAGATGTCAAGGAGGACATATAGGGCTCCCATACGAGGAGGAACCTTTTGCCCTTTCCGTTAACCACAAAGGACAGGTGTTCAAGTGCCAAAGTCTCGATGGCCAAGGTGCACCTCTGCTTTATCGTAGGTATGTCCCCTGAGACCCATGTGTTTAAGATAGTGTCTCGCTAAAATCAGCAGGACTCTAGTCCACCTCAGCAAAAGATCCCTGCCCTCCTGCTCTAAGTTTTCTATACCAAAGAGGAACCAGAGGTGCTCCACTGGGATCTGCCATGCCATCAGATTTACTACTTCATGTTGCACAGTATATCTGCCCAAAAGGTCTGCAAGATAGGGCAGGACCAGAAGTAATGATAATAAGAGCCCAGTTTGACCGTACACCTCCCACAAACTGGAGGCACCGCGGGATTAAATGTATGCACTATTAAGGGTGGGCAGTATAGCCTGTGTACAAACTTATAAAATGATTCCTTTTATTTATTACAAATCAGGATGCCTCTGTGTAAATTTAGTATCATCTTCCAATTCTCATCTTGAATGGGCATCTCCAGGTCCTTTTCCCACAAACTTTTAGTTTTACATGTATAATCTGGAAAAATTGCCTTCCCTGATGCGCAGCTTTGCATATGAGACGTTCACATCCTTCCTGGCCATATACATTATGTGTTCAATCTGCGCCAGTGGAGAGATCATAACTGGGTCCCTAGCCAGACCCTGAATATAAGCCCTTAGTTGAAGAAAGCAAAAAAGGCGTGTGTTTGGTAGGCCTAAATTTTTCTGCAGTTCCTCAAAGGAGCATAGGTTCTCTTTAACATACAAATCTCCCAAGCACCGGATGCCCAAAGCCTTCCAGACCCCAAACCCACCATCCATTAGACCAGGGACAAAAAATGGATTTCCCACCACTGGTAGTAACAAAGTCTCCTCCTACACCCCTATATGGCAACAGATCTGGTCCCACTCTCTAGTATCCGAGATCACCAGAGGGTTCGCCCCCTCCAACCCAACATAGGCTCTACGGCCTTGTGTTTAAAGTATTTTTAATGCATTTGGATGATGATTTTAAAATGTTTAATAAGTGAATATACCTGTATGAGGTGATTCTGGGTTTCACAGAGAAGCCACGCTCCCTGGTGAAGGCCATTGAGAATGGCCAAAGTGCTGGGGAACTGATCTCTCTCAAGGTTGTTCTGATGCTTTAATAAACAGCACTTCTGCAGCTACATAGAGTGTCTGAGCCATTTAATGTGTTCTGGAGTGCCAGAATTCTTTTTGATGCCCATCCCCAAGCGTTAGTGCCATTTACCATCAGGAACTTTCAACCCCACGAGTTTTCCCCCTCCTGGTGGGGATCAGCTGATTTAATACCACCCAGCCCTATCATCAGTTCATCTTACCCACAGAAGTCCTCCTTACCTACAGAAGTGAAACATGGCTTGCCCCTTATGAAGGGTCCAGCAGAGAGGCAGTCTTCCCCATCGGGATACATTCTGGCATGGGAAAGTGGATGTGGGGCTCAAGCATACCAGCTCTTCCTGATGGCCACCATTTTCCATCTGAATTCAGGTTGCTGGCTTGGCAGTATAAAATGCCGCTTCTAGACAAAAGGACAGCCCCCTGGTTGCTTTCTTTGAGGGAGCAGCTAGGGTAAGTGGATAGGGTCCAGGCAGCTGATGTAGATTATCTGGACTTCAACAAGGCTTTTGACACTGTACCAGAGGGGAAAACCCATGGAGAAAGTAGCACAATATGGAGTCCACAAAGCATGTAGGAAGAAGGCAGCAAATTGGACACTGGGTGGGAAGCAGTGAGTGGTAGTGGTCATTATTCAGAATAGAGAGATGTTCTGAGTTGAGTACCATAGGGGTCAGTGCTGGGTCCGTTGCTCTTTAACATATTTATTAATGACCTAGATAAGGGCATCAGCAGTAGGCTGCTTAAGTTGGCTGACAACACAAAATTGGCTAGAAGAGTTGATACAGCAAAGTGGAGGGGATACACTACAGGGGGACCTGCATAAATTATGGGCTGAGCCAAGAAATGGTGGTTTATATTTAACTTAGGGAAGTGCAAGGTACTGCGATGGACATGCAGTGCTGTGTGCCTGGGCTTTTCATAGAATCATAGAAATCTGATGGCAGAAAAGGACCCTCTGGGCCAGCCCGGTGGTGCTGAGGGTTGAGGTGCTGGATGCCACACCTTCTGCCATGCCGGCGACCCGAGTTCGGGAATGAGCCCGGGCCACTGGGGGTCAGCAGGGGGGGAAAGATCGAGCATCAGCAGAACTGCTGTCTCTTCCTGGAGAGGGTTAGGGAGAAGTGCTTGCTCCTGGAGCGGCCTCTGGTGAGGAGCCAGGGGCGCTCAGCGTGGCGATGCAGCAAATGCAGGGGCAGAGTTTGCGGCTCTACATTGCCTTGCTTGCCGCACTCTGAGGGGACAAGCAAGGAAAATCTCAGAAAAAGTCTCACACCCTTCAGTGAGATGACGATGGCCCCAGGGACTTTGCCCACATCCCAAGTTCTGGCCCAGCGCGCTCAGGATCGTCCTCCATCCCCTGACCCGACAACCGATCAGGTAGGCACTTCATACTTAAGGAGGTCACCGCCGAGGAGGGCAGAATCAGCCCCGGAGATGGTACCTGGGGAGGAGATCATGGGAGAAGTGAGGGTTTAGACTGGGAGAAGGGTGGATGTCGTGTGGGTACACCTGAAGGATGCCCGAAGAGTGTGTGAAGAAACAAAAAGTAAAAAAAAAAAAAAAAAGGACCCTCTGTCCCATTGAGTCTGTCCCTCCCCCCCCTTACTCATCACCTCTGTCACGGGACCTCCCTTTTCCAACCCCTTATGTCTGTCCCAAGCCCTCTTGAATCCCTCCACCATTTTAGCCCCCTCCACTTCCTCCAGTAGTTTATTCCAGGCCTCCAACAATCTCTCCCTGAAGTATGTAATTGATAGTACTAGTGGGGATAACATATTGGATTTGGTGCTAAGTAATTTGAGTAATAGTATTCATAACTGTATAACACTACCTCCATTGGGCTCAAGCGATCATGCCATGGTCAGTTTTGAATACTTGGGAAACTTGGGAAAACATACAGGTAGCACAATCATCCACATGTACGATAAAGCACATTTTAGGTTAATGAAAAATGAGATGGCAGCCTGGAATTGGCAAAAAGAATTTGCTAACATATCTGTATCAGAAATGTGGAGTATGTTGAGTAATATGGTTGGTACATTGGTCCATAGGCATGTACCAATTAGAAGGAAATATAATGGATTTAAAAAAGCACTTCCCTTATGGATGACCCCCCCAGTTAGGAAACTAATTAAGCATAAAAATATAGCATACTTAAGGGCAAAAAAAAGTAATAACAAGATGTGTTGGGAGTTATATAAAAAGTACTTACAAAAACCTAAAGCAGCAATAACCCTAGCAAAAAAGATATATGGACATAAATTAGCAAATAAAGTACAAAACAACTATAAATCCTTTTATTCATACATTAGTTCTAAAAAAGGCACCAACAGCAGTATTACATCCTTGAAAGACCCAGATGGACGTGTAACCTCAGACAATCAGGAAATGGCAGATATGTGTAATGTCTATTTTACATCAGTCTTTAATAAAGGCCAACCGATACCAACGAAACAGCAAAATATGACACAGGGTTTTAGTATTATGTTAAACATTCTTGATGTATTAAAAAGACTTAAGAATATAAACCCTAACAAAGCACAAAGTCTGGATGGGATACATCCAAAAGTAATCAAGGAACTGGCACAAGAATTGGCAGGGCCAGTAACCTACATCTTCCAAAAATCCCTGGATACATTAGTTGTGCCTGATGATTGGAGACAGGCACTTGTCATACCAATATATAAAAAGGGATCTCAACAACAAGTTGTAAATTATCACCCAATTAGCCTGACCTCGGTCCTAGGAAAAATCTTGGAATCTATCATCAAGGAATATAACCTTGACTTTCTGAGTACCAAAGGTATTACTGATAGGTCGCAACACGGGTTTACCAGGGGCAGATCGTGCCGGACAAACCTTTGGGAATTTTATGGCAGGGTCAATAAAGCCTTGGATCTAGGCAATTCGGTGGATGTTGTTTACCTTGATTTTGCAAAAGCATTTGACAAGGTGCCGGATGTGGAATTGATAGGAGCACTCAGGGAAATAGGAGTACATGATAAACTTTCTTCTTGGGTGGAGACTTGGCTGGGAGATAGGAGGCAGAGGGTATGTGTGAGGGGAGCATGCTCTGAGTGGGCGGAGGTGTCAAGTGGAATACCGCAGGGATCGGTGTTGGGACCATGCCTCTTTAATATATACATTTCTAGTATGAATGTAAGTAATGGAGTATGGCTAGCAAAGTTTGCGGACGACACACGGCTGGGATACTCAAGTCAATAATATAAATGAAGCTATTATTTTGCAGTCAGCACTTACAGAATTGGAAGAATGGGCAAATAACAAGGGATCATCATTTAATATTGATAAATGTGTTGTCATGCATTTGGGCAGGAACAACTTGCATTACAAATATAAACTAGCCAACAGGGAATTAAGGATAGTACAGGATGAAAAGGATCTAGGAGTAAAGGTAGACAATAAACTAAAATTTGGACTACGTTCACCCAGGTGGTAAGGAAGGCAAGTGGTATTCAGCACTGTATATGCAAACATATCACAAGTCGTGAAAAGGCAGTTTTGCTGCCATCGTACACCTCACTGGTGCGCCCCCACATGGAGTATTGTGCCCAGTTTTGGGCACCAGGCTATAGGAAGGACGTTGTTGCTCTGGTGAGGGTACAGAGAAGGGCAACCAAAGGCATGAAGGAGGCTCAGGTTTTGGAATATGAACAGAGATTAGAAAAACTTGGATTATATTCCTTGGAGTACCATAGACTATGTGGAGATATGTGCCAAATATATAGAGCACTCAGTGATGAGCAATTATGGGAGCAACTAGATATAAAAATTAAGAAACAAATTTATGATACTAGGACTCATTCCTATCAACTGTATAAAGATAAATATAACACCAAAAAAAGGGGAAACTGGTTTAGTATAAGAATAACAGGAATTTGGAATACACTACCAAATGAAGTAGTGCTAAGTCCTACTATGAATACCTTTAAAAATAGGCTGGATTCTTATTTAATTAACAAAGGTATTCGTAGGTATTGTTAACAAACCAGCGAGCTATATGGACTCATGTCTTCTATGCTCTGATGTAACCTATGAACCTAAGTAACACATTGCCTCTAAACCTTCCTTCTTCTAATTTTAGAGTATGCTCTCTAGTTTTAACCCCCATTTTCCTTTTAAATAAGCTCCCCTCCCTCACCTTATTGATCCCCATCACATACTTAAATGTTTCTATCATGTCCCCCTTCTCCCTTCAAGTCTCCAATAGGTACAGATCCGACTCCCTCCACCTCTCCTCATATGACTTCCCCTGCATACCGTGCACCATCTTGGTTGCCCTTCTCTGCACCCTCTCAATCTCATCTATGTCCTTACGTAGGTGTGGTCTCCAGAACTGGACCCCATACTCCAGGTGTGGCCTCACCAAGGTTTTTTAAAGAGGCATCAGTATTTCCCTCCTGCTTGTTATGCCTTTCCCAATGCACGCCAACATTCTATTTGCCTTTCCCACCACTTGCTACATTGATGGCCTACCTTAAGGTTGCTTGATATTATAATCCCCACATCCCTGTCCTGCATAATTGGCTTAATTACACTCCCCTCCCGAGTATAAGCGGCTAGTGGGTTTTTATGCTCCATGTGCATCACTGCACACTTTTTGACATTGAATTTCAGCTGCCAAGTTTCTGACCACCCTTCCAGAATCTTCAGGTCCTCCCTCATGGCCTCTACCCCCTCTGGGGTGTCCACCCTGTTGCAGATCTTTGTATTGTCTGCAAATAGACACATCCTCCCCTCCAGCCCATCCGCTATATCACTGATACAGATATTAGAAAGGTAAAAGTGCTGACCCCTGTGGCACCCCACTTGTCACCTCCAACTCCCTGGAATGTACCCCATTAACCACCACCCTCTGGCTTACATAGAAACATAGAATTTGATGGCAGATAAGGACTGCTTGGCCCACCCAGTCTGCCCATTTCCCTACCTACTGGATAAGCTGCAGATCCTAGTTAACCAGCAGCCTACTTCTTCCTACCCCCACCCCATAGAATTGCCTTATGACTGTCCCATGCATGCTTGAATTCCACCACTGTTTTTGACTCCACAGCCTCCGAAGGCCGCTCCATGCATCCACAACCCTCTGTGAAAAAATACTTCCTTAAATTACCTCTGAGCCACCCCTCTATCTTTTGTTGTTGTTAGTATCTTACCCCATTGTGTACTCTTTCCCTGGGTTTTGTTTCCCAGGTGCATTACCTTGCACTAATTGGCACTGAATCTAAGCTGCCATACATCTGACCATTCCTCTAACCTTGCCAAGTTCCTTCTCATCCTTTCCACCCCACCTTGTGCATCAACTCTGTTGCAGATCTTTGTGTCATCTGCAAAGAGACATACTTTCCTTCTAGTTCCTCTGCAATGTCGCTTATAAAGACATTGAAGAAGACCGTCCTAATACTGAACCCTCAAGTGCACCCCACTAGTAACCCCTTTCTAGAGGACTCATTTACTATTACTCTTGTGTCCTATTCTCCAGCCAATTCTTTACCCAGGCTGTCATCTTGGGACCCACTCCCAGGCTGGCTAACTTGTATATTAATCTTTTGTGTGAGACTGTGTCAAATGCCTTGCTAAAGTCTAAGTAGGCCATGTCCACAGCCCCTCCCTGATCTACTACTTTGGTCACTCAGTCAAAGAAATCTATCAGATTCGTCTGGCATGACCTTCCCACTGTGAATCCATGCTGCTTTGGGTCCTATGTCCCTCTGGCCTCTAGATACTCGACAGTGCTTTCCTTCAGAAGTGATTACATCATTTCCCTATCACTGAGGTTAAACTAACAGGTCTGTAGTTTCCTGCTTCTGCCTTGCTCCCACTTTTGTGAAGGGGAATCACTTCTGCCCTCCTCCAGTCCTCTGGCACCACCCCATCCTCCCATGATTTGTTAAAGAGGGTAGTCAGTGGTGTCACTAGTTCTACCCTTAGTTCTTTAGAATTCTGGGATAAATCCCATCAGGCCCCATTGCTTTGTCCACCTTCAGTTTTAAGAGTTCTTTCAGAACCCTTTCTTCTGTAAATGGCTGGTATCAACTTCTGTATTCAGAGTGTTTCTACTGTTTGTTTTAGGTACCTCCTTCTTTATTTGTAAATACTGAGCAAAAATATTTGTTTAGTATCTCTGCCTTTTCTCAGTCACCCTGCCACCTCCTCCCCTTTATTAAGCCTCACTATCCCTCCCTTGGTCTTTCTTCGCTCCCTGATGTACCTATAAAGGTTTTATCCCCTTCTTAACTGAGTTGGCTATCTTTTCCTCAGTTTGGGCCTTTGCTGTTCTGACTGCCTCCCAGCTTCCTTTTGCTTTAACTGATACAGTTCTCTGTCCTGCTCCTTCTGTGATTCCTTGTACTTCCTGGATGCTTTTTTCTCTTGAACCTTCACTGCCACTTCCTTTGAGAACCATAGTGGTTTCTACATCATTTTGTTTTGTTTATTTGCTTCACACAAAGGCTTGTTACCTCTGTGATGGCAGTTTTACTATTCCCATTGTTCTTCCACCCTCCTTCCTGCCCATTTGCTAGTGCATTCTTAGGCACTCATCCATTTTGGCAAAGTCAACCCTCCCTAAAGTCCAGTACTTTTGCCTTTGTATGGCTTGACTCTATTGCTGTGTTTATTGTGAACACACACTGTTCGATGGTCGCTAGTTCCCAGATGGCTACCCACTTCTACATCTGTGATCCTCTCCCATCTCCATTTGAGAGAACCAGGTCTAAGATTGCTCCCTCTCAGGTGGGCTCAATACTAGTTGTCTAAGGCATGCCCCTATAGGGCATCTAGAATAACCCACTCTTCAAGTGGCTGCTGCAACTGCACTCCAGTTAACATCTGGCATATTCAGATCACCCATCAGCAATATCTCCTCTTTTTCTGCCATTCTAAGTATACTTTCTATCATTTCCTTGTCCATTTCCTCCCCTTGAGAAGGGGGTCTGTGTACCACCCCTGTGTGGATTGTGGTGCCATTGCCTGTCTCCAAATTTACCCACAGTGCTTCTTCTCCTCCCTGTTTACCCTTTTGTTCTGTTTCTTTGATTTCTTCCCTTATGTAAAGAGCTACTCCTCCTCCTCTTTTACCCTCCCTGTCCCTCCTGTAGATAGTGTATCCTGGTATGTTTACGTCCTAGTCATGGTTTTGTGTGTACCATGTTTCTGTGACTGCCTTGATATCCAGATGTTCCTCCTCTATCAAGGCAACTAATTCAGGAAGCTTGTTACCCAAGCTATGGGCATTGGTACTCATTGCTCTCCATTTTTTGATGGCTTTACCTTCTGTTGCAGCATCCCCCGCTGACCTTTCTACCTCAGTCTTTTTCTCATTTAGTACCCTGTTTTGTAGGGACAGGCTGGGATTTTCCTGCTGCTTATCAATGCCTTCCCCCTTGACTAGTTTAAAAGCTTGCCAATGAAGCATTTAAACCGATTGCTCAAAAGACTTGTTCCCTTCCTGGACAGATGCAGACCATCCTGCCAGTATAGGCTGGTGTCCCTTCGGGTGGAACCCCAGTCCCCAATGAAGCCAAACCCCTGTGCTCCACACCATTTTTTCAATCATTCATTAAACTGCATGGTGCAAAGTACCCTCGCCTCACCCATGCCGTTGACAGGCAGCACCTCTGAGAAGGATACTGTGTGTGCTACTTGTCTTAGGCCCCTCCCCAACTCTACAAAGTCCTCTTGCACTGCTCTAATCTCATGATGAGCCAAGTCATTTGTCCCTAGGTGGACAATGACATCCAGCTCAGACTCCGTGCAGCTGTTCGTGATCCTGAGGATGTGCTTCCTGTCCCTCCAAGCCATGGCACCAGGCAGGCACCTTACTTCAGTTTTCCTGCTCCCCAGTTCTATCCTCTAATACTGAGTCCCCACCAGGAGCTGCTTCCCTTTCCCTGTGGTGTCCTCTGCCTCCCTTCCTATGGGCCTCCCTTGTGACAGTTGTCCTCAGCTTCCTTAGTCTCCTCTAGGGTGCATCCATAGGAGCTATGCTTCCCAGAATGGTGTATGGATTGTGGAGGAACAACTGACTGGGTGTGCCTCTGTTCCACCATCCTCACCTCCTTGAGCCCACTGTGGTCCAACTGTTGTGCTTTCTTCGCAACCTCTGAGGTAGTGGTGGTGGCTCTGGTGCTCCCTGGATGGGGGAGGTTCCCTTCCTACTGTCCAGTGTGGCCTGGGGGAAGGTTCCCTTACTACTGTCCAGTGTGGCCTGAAGACGGGCAACTTCCTCCCTCAGGGCAGATAGTTGTCTACAAGTAGGGCAGCATCTTAGCTTCCAGAAAGACTCCCGGAAGACTGCTGCCCCACAGCCATTACATTGCACTACTACCCACATGTTTATCTACTTTTTTTTTGTGTGTGTGTATGTGATTGGTTTGTTATATAGAAATATATATATTATACAGTGTGTATGCTTGTATTGTCAGTGCAGTGTGCTAGAGAGGATATGACAGTGATATGCACCTTGCACTTTTGAGGAAATGATGTCAGAACCCCAGGTATAAAGGAACTATTTCCAGGGGTGGGTGGGGTGAGGGTTGGGCAGAAGTTGGGTCTAAACTGTGCCCTCACGAAACAATCAGCTAAAAGCTCTGACCCACCGCTGTGATGAATGCCTTGCTGTCAGCAAGATGCCCTACACAACAACTTGACAGAGAAAATACCCTGCTAATCAAACAGAAAAATTCAGACATCCAAGTCAGACACAGGTAAACCTCCCCAGCCCCAAAACAGCCTGGTGGTTTGTGCTCTGAAAGCAGTCAGCCCCAAAATAAGTCAGCTGTGCTTTAAACTCTTCCTGCACTGAAAATCTTAAGAATTGGAACAAAAGTAAAGCTAGATCCACCTACCTCTGTTGCTTGAAAGACTGTCTTTCCTGATAATTCTAAGTTCCTTATTTCACCTGTCAGTTAGAAGTAGGCTCTACCTGCAGAATATCTGCTACAAACCAAAGACAATTGTAAGGTTCACCTCCCTCTGTTGTGAGCACAACTCGCTTTCTTGCAAATTCTATGTTCAGTATTGCAGCTTCCAGCCAGAGGTAGCTTCACCTGAAGAATATTAGCTGTTTTCAACCAATTTTCCACCCACCTAGTTATTTTCTGTCTCAGCCCTAAGCTTTCCAGTTTATTCACCAACCTTCTGTGAGGGACTGTGTCAAAGGCCTTCCTGAAGTCCGGATAGGCTACATCCACCGCCCCTCCCTGATCAACCACCTTCGTCACCCAGTCAAAGAACTCTGTTAGGTTCATCTGACATGACCTCCCAGTTGTGAAGCCATGCTGCCTATCGTCCAGTAGTCCACTGTCTATCAGGTAGTTTACCACTCTTTCCTTTAATAGCACCTCCATCACCTTCCTCACCACTGAGTTAATGCTGACTGGGCGATAATTTCCCATCTTCTCCCTCCTTCCCCCCCCTTATGCAGCGGCATCAAGTCCACCATCTGCCAGTCACTTGGCACCCATCCAGTATCCAGGAACAAGTTAAACAGCCTCGCCAGAGGTGCCAGCAGCTCCTCCCTCAGTTCCCAGAGTACCCTAGGATGCAATCCATCCGGCCCCATTGCCTTGTCTGCCTTCAACCTTCCTAGTTCTTCTTTTACTCTGTCCTTGCTGAATGGGCTAGGATCCACTCTTATGTCATCCCATCCTCTTTTCTTTAACTCAGGTCCCTTCCTCTCCTCTTCCACCGTAAAGACAGCAAAAGAAGCTATTCAGCACTTCTGCCTTCTCAAAGTCTTCCTCCACCAGTGCTCCCCCTCACCATCACCTGTCTTGCCTTCCTCCCCCACATACCTAAAAAAGGTTTTATCTCCCCTTTTGGCCTGCCTAGCAATTTCCTCTTCCATATCCACTTTTGCCCTCCTAATCTTTTGCCCTGCCACCCTCAGCTTCTCTCTCAAAATCCCCCTGTCCTCCCTCCTCTGGGTCTTCTTATATGTTTTGAAAGCCATCCTTCTTTCCCTTATTGCCCCCCCCACCTCCCTGGTAAACCAGAGTTGCTTCCTTCTTCTTTTGGTTTTCCCTACCCTCCTGATGCAGAGCTCTGTGGCTTTCAGTATCCTCCCCTTTATGCATTTCCATAATTTCTCTACATCCCCTATTAGCTCCTTACCTTCCATTTCCTCCCAGAAAATTCCCCTCATTCTTGCAAAGTCTGCTCCCCGGAAATCCAGAACCTTCGTGTTGGTTTGATTTGATTCCTTACCCGTTTTTATCCTGAAACTCACAGTATTGTGGTCATTTGTACCAAGGCAGTCTCCCACCTCCGCTTCTTCCACACTATCCCCGATGGTGAGGACCACGTCCAGTATGTTATCCTCCTTGTGGGCTCCCTAACCAGATGTTGCAGGAAAGCTTTCTAGAGTGCTCCAAGTACCTCTTTGCTCCTGACAGATGTTGCCGTTGGGATTACCCAGTCCATGTCAGGGAGGTTAAGGTCCCCAAGTAGTAGGATCTTCCCCCTGTGTGCAATTTGTTGTACCACCTGTATCATCTGTTTGTCCCCTTCCTCCCCCCTGTGTAGGAGGCCTGTAAACCACAAACAGCCTTAATGATGCCCCAGACCATTTTTCCAATGTGACCCACAGGACCTCCGCCTCTCCTTGTACCACCTGCCTTTCCATCGCCCTAATGTCATCTTTGACATACAATGCTACTCCCACTCCCCTTTCTGCATGTCTAGACCCTCTTCTGCCATAATGACCTCCAGGTCCACCATTTTGTTCCCTAACCTCCTGGCATTTACTTAAGTCCTTTCCATCATAAACCCCCTTCGTCTTTGTTATCCCTCGCTGCCCTACCTGCCCCAATTCGTGAGGAGTACTACCTAGCTTATTTCCTGCTGCTCCCTTCCTGCTCAGTTTAAATGTAAACCCTCCCTTACTTAGCTGTCTAATTTATCCTTCCGGACCCTTGTGCCCCCCTTGCTTAAATGTAACCTGTCAGGAGCATAATGTTCCTCATTATCCCATGTTCTACCCCATTCCTCCACCAGTCCAAACCCCTTTTCCTTATTCCACCTCCTCAGACACAAATTGAACTCCTAAATTTTCTCCTTCCTATCCATACTGGCTTTTTTTCATGTGCCTGCTTTGACAACCCAGGGTGGTCCAGTAGAAATATTTATCAGACAAGTGTTAAAGGCACTCCAAGTCAATCTAGCCACAGGGGTCTTGGCTTATGGTGGGCTCAGTTTGGAAACCACTCAGTACTGCACTGACCTATAGAGAGACTGTGTTCTTTTTTTATCACTTATTGTAACTTTTTATGAATGTATCTGTAAACTGTGTGTCATATGCTTTCTGTGGGTCACTGTTGTAAATGAGCTATGCTCAATGTTTATAACCCTAATAAATGAAATGAAATGAAATTTGTGAGTCGGTGACAAGATAGGGTTTAACAGGATAACACAACTTTATTGCAGGGAAAGCAGGCCCTTAAAAGAAAAATGGTTAGAGCAGTGTTGCTTAATGCGGCCACTTTAGGTGCCCTGCCAGGCATGATCATTTCTACCACCCTCACACAAGACCACAATTAGAAAGACCCTTAGCAGGCGCAGTTTGAATACTAGTGGACTAGCTGCCACTAAATAGGCCTAGCAAGGCACAACCATACTTTGACTGTCCCACACCAAAATGCATCATCGCAACTCTTTCGGCCCTCCTGTACTGGAGGCTGCTACCGTCTCCCATCTTGTACCAGGATTTACTTTTACCTCTAGGGGAATACCCTTTCTCAGCACAGTTACTGGGTACCTCTGGGCTAATTCGTGGAAGGCTTAATAACATTGCTGTACGTTGGCCGGCATTGGTGCACCTTCCACAAATGAAACAACGTGCTGAAATTAACATCCCCCTCAAAGGCTCTGCAATTGGTTAGATGGCTCAAACAGACCTGAAACATGGAGTATTTGTAATCAGACCCAACGAATGAGTGTGGGTTTCCCCGAAACAGTACCGCCTATGGCATACTCATGGTTCTCCTGTACGGATGGCTCCTCCTGTCATCGCAGGCCTCTGGGTCTCTGCTCTCTTGAGGTGTCTCTAACACAGATGGTCTCCCTCTGCAGAATCCCTCTCTAATGTATAGTGAGCTGGCTTTTTTGCTCCATGCTGTCTCAGCATAGTCTTGTGCTGGCTTGAACATGACCGCCTCTCTTTGTCCTGCAACAGGATTTAGTAGCAAACTCTCACTGTTGGTTTTTCAGATCTTCAGCCTCTGATGATATGGCTCAAAGCCTCTTACAGGCAACAATTCTGCCTTGCCGAGATTTCCACCAGATCTGGTGGCCTCAGTCCAGTCACCTTCATATAGCCCCAATTCTGGGGCAGCTCCTGTAGATTCATATGGCTGCAGCCCATAGGTCCATAAAAGAGCAACCTTAATCCCATCTTCTCCCAGAGGCCTCCAGGAGCTGGCTCTGGTGTTCTGGCCCTCTGATTGGCTGTCTGAAGGGGTCATGGTTCATGAAAATGGCAGTGGCCATGGAGTTGTTGGGCACTGGCCACAGTGCTGTTTTTCCCAAGGGCTTCTGCCCTCATTACTTATTCCCATCCCCTGGCTTTGGTGGCAGGGGTGCAGAATTGATTCCATCCGTGGCAGGGCTGCAGTCCAGGTATTCCAGGGGCACCAGCTCTAAAGTCCCTTTTGAGGCAGTCTGTGGATGGAACAGAGCTACAGCTGTTGCAGAGAAAGTGGCCACAGCAACAAGCGTGCCTTCACAAGATCGTTACACTACTGCACCTCAGGGCAGGGAATCGGGTCACAGAGGCACCCTGTGTGGTGCAAAAGTGGACAGCACAACTGAGGAAAATGATCCAGGAGTGATTGTGGACAGTAAGCTGAAGCCAGATAGGCAGTGTACTGCCATAGTCCAGAAAGCAGAATCAGTGTTGACTTGCATTAGGAGGTGGATAACGAGCAGATCAGGGGTGGTGATCCTTCTCGGGTACAAGACTTGGTTAGACCTCACTTGGGGTAATGCTTCCAGTTTTGGCCATCACAGTATAAAAATGACATTGAAGGGATCAAGAGGATTCAGTACAGGGCCACCAAGCTGATTAGCAGCCTTGAAGGCAGCAGCTATGAGGAGACATTAGCCATAAGCAAATTGGTAATCTAGAGGAGGCTGAGCGTGGACATGATCCCAGTGTTTCAAATACTAAAAAAGATAGAGAGGGCGAAGTATACACAAATAGTATACACAGATCTTTGAGCTGGTGAGTGCAAGCAGAACCTGAGATCATGCACTCAAAGTTGTTGGTGGTGGGGCAGTATAAGGGGAAACAGTAGAAAGCGGTACGTCACACAGAGGGTGGTTAACATGTGGAATGGCCTACCTGGTGAGGCTGCGGAATCTAGCATTCCTCAGACTTTCAGAGTTGGACTAGACAGACTCAGATTCCTGAAGGAGAATAGAACTGAGGGTTACACAGTATTATTAGTATTCCAGCTGCTAAGCGTGGATGTATGCCCATACTAAAACTCTGTATAGTCACTGCTGTGTAGTAAAATGGGTGCACAGGATAGACCCAGTTCCCTTTTGCCATCGTAATACTATGTCACTAAACCGTGGTAATTACAGATTCTTCAGCTGACCTGGTGTGCATCATGGAGACCTGGATAAGAGACAACCCTGACCCTGTGCTGGAGGCATCTATCCAATCAGATTACTCTGCAGTGCACTTCCTGACAGAGGGGTGGCCAGCTGATCCAAATCTGCTCTGAATCTTGCAGACTACCCGGTGAGGGAAGCTTGGTCTTTTGAATGCATGGCTGTAAGGGGTTACATGGGTATGGGGGGGTGGATGGGCAGGATCCTTCTCGTGTACTAACCCCGGGAGCGTGATAATGATTACCTGCAGGAATTTGTGGTTTGTTGTTGGCTTGACACTGTTGTCTCCCATATAGTGCTGGGGTCTTGTGTGCCAAGGTTGATGACGAATTTTCACTTTTTGGACAACAATTCCCTCATCAAATGAATTTGTTTGGCCTTACTCAGTTTGTTGCCGGTGTGATTCAGCAGCAAGGCCACACCTTGGACATTATTTTCCTGTGGGGACTTGATGTCTTTGACATCAAGGTTAATCCAGACACTTGACCAGATCATCATACTGTGAGGTTGTTTTTTTTATCAGGGCCCCCTTGATAAATTGTCTTCTCCTGTGGAGTTGATACGATACAATACCATTCAAACCATAATCTAGAGCCATCTAAGCTTATGGAGGTATTGGATTGCTTGAGCATGTTACCGGTTTGTGCACTGGGAGTGGACTAGGCCTTGGAGGGTTATAATATGATCTTCATGGCTGCCCTTGACTCCAGTGTACCCTGTTATGTACACATTAGTATTTCCCATCAAAACTCTCATGGAGTAATGAGGAACTGTGGCATTTAAGCATTTAAACTAGCCAAGGGTGGGGAAGCATTGGAGAGGAGTAGGGAAATCCTAGCCCCCCCCAAAAAATCTGGGTACTAAGTAAGGTAGACATCAACATAGAGATGTCGATAGGGAGAAGCACAGCGGTAAATGGAGAAAGTGACACACGTAATAAGGACAGGAATGGGGAAAAAAGAGGTAAGGCCATCAAGAAATAGAGGGTAATGAGTACCAAAGCCCGTAGTCTGGGCAACAAGCTTCCAGAACTGGTGGCCTTGATGGAAGAGGGGATGCCTGGATATTGTAGCAACCACAGAAACATGGTACACAGAGAACCATGACTGGGATGTTAACATACCAGGGTACACAACCTACGGGAGAGACAGAGAGGGGAGAAGAGGGGTGGAGTAGCTCTCTATGCAAGGGAAGGGATAAAAGCAGCTGAACAAAAGAGTAAACAGGGAGGAGAGGAGGCACTGTGGGTCACCTTAGAGACTGGAAATGGCACCACAATCCGCACAGGGGTTGTATACAGACCCCCATATCAGGGGGAGGGAATGGACAAGGATATGATAGAAGGCATATTTAGGATGGCAGAGAAAGTAGAGATACTATTGATGGGGGACCTTAATATGCCGGATGTCAACTGGGAGCACCTTTGCTGCAGCCACATCCAAAAGCAGGGCCATTCTCAATGCCCTTCAGGTGGCATGCCTCAGACAGCTAGTTTTGGAACCTACTCATGAGGAAGCAATCTTAGACCTCGTACTGTCAAATGGGGACAGTGAGAGGATCTCAGATCTAGAAGTGGGTAACCATTTGGGAACAAGTGACCACCAATCAGTGTGGTTCATGATAAACTCAGTTACAGAGTCAAGCCATACAAAAGTGAGGGTTCTGGACTTCAGGAGGGCTGACTTTGGCAAGATGGGATAGTGCCTTAGAAAAGCACTAGCAAACAGACTAGAAGGAGGGGTGGAGCAACAATGGGGAGGTATCAAAACTGCCATCACAGAGGCAACAAGCCTTTGTGTGAAGCAAATAAACAAATCAAAATGAAAGAAAAAGCCACTATGGTTCTCAAAAGAGGTGGCGGTGAAGGTTAGGGAGAAAAAGACAGCATTTAGGAAGTATAAGGAAACACAGAAGGACCAGGACAGAGAACTGTACCAGTTAAGGCAGAAGGAAGCAGGGAGGGTAGTCAGAATAGCAAAGGCCCAAACTGAGGAAAAGATAGCCAACTCGGTTAAGAAGGGGGATAAAACCTTTCATATGTATATCAGGGAGCATAGAAAGACAAAGGGAGGGATAGTGAGGCTGATTAGAATGGACGGTGGGTGTGCAAACATAGAAACATAGAATTTGATGGCAGATAAGGACCGCTTGGCCCACCCAGTCTGCCCATTTCCCTACCTAATAGATAAGCTGCAGATCCTAGTTAACCAGCAGCCTACTTCTTCTTACCCCCAACCCCTAGAATTGCCTTATGACTGTCCCATGCATGCTTGAATTCCACCACTGTTTTTGACTCCACAACCCTCCTCCGAAGGCCGCTCCATGCATCCACAACCCTCTCTGTGAAAAATACTTCCTTAAATTACCTCTGAGCCGCCCCCTCTTCAAATTGTGCCCCTTGTTCTTGCACACCTTTTTGAAAGATGCTACCCTCTTGGACTTTGTTGATTCCCTTGAGGTACTTGAAAGTTTCTATCATGTCCCCCCTCTCCCTCCTTTCCTCGAGGCTATACATATTAAGCTCCTGAAGTCTCTCTTCATATGTCTTCCGGTGCAGACCCTGCACCATTTTAGTTGCCCTCCTCTGGACAGCTTTCATCCTCTGTATGTCTTTGCGGAGATTGGGTCTCCAGAACTGCACGCAGTACTCCAGATGGGGTCTCACCAGCTGTCTGTACAGAGGGATAACACCAGAGAGGGATAGTGGAAAAAGCAGGGATACTGAATGAATACTTCTGTTCAGTATTCACAAAAGAGGAGGTGGGGGAGGTGCCTAATCCAATTAACAGAAGCACTCTGGATAGGGGGGTCGATTCCAGTCCTTTCACAGAAGAAAGGGTTCTGAAAGAACTCCTAAAACTGAAGGTGGACAAAGCAATGGGGCCAGATGGAATTCACCCCAGAATTCTAAAACAATTAAGCAGAGAACTAGTGACACCACTGACTACCCTGTTTAACAAATCATGGGATGATGTGGTACCTGAGGACTGGAGGAAGGCAGATGTGATTCCCCTTCACAAAAGTGGGACCAAGACTGAGGCAGGAAACTACAGACCTGTCAGTTTGACCTCTGTTGTAGGGAAAGTGATGAAATCACTTCTGAAGGAAAGAATTGTTGAGTACCTAGAGGCCAGTGGGGCATAGGACCCAAGGCAGCATGGGTTCACAGCGGGAAGGTCATGTCAGACGAATCTAATTGATTTCTTTGACTGGGTGACCAGAAGTAGACCAGGGAGGGGCTGTGGACATGGCTTACCTAGACTTTAGCAAGGCATTTGACACAGTCCCACACAAAAGATTAACAGCCAAATTAACCAGCCTGAGAGTGGGTCCCAAGATGATAGACTGGGTAAAAAATTTGCTGGAGAACAGGACACAGAGAGTAATAGTAAACGGAGTCCACTCTGAAGAAAGAGGGGTTACTAGTGGGGTACCGCAGGGTTCAGCACTGGGTCCAGTCCTTTTTAATGTCTTTATAAGTGGCATTGCAGAGGGACTGGAAGGAAAAGTATGCCTCTTTGCAGATGACACAAAGATCTGCAACAGAGTTGATACACAAGGAGGTGTGGAAAGGATAATAAGGGACTTGGCATGGTTGGAGGAATGGTCAGAAGTATGGCAGCTAGGATTCAATGCAAAGAAGTGCAAAATAATGCACCTGGGAAACAAAAACCCAGGGGAAGATTACACAGTTGGGGGGTAGTAACAACAGCAAAAATGGAAAGGGACCTGGGGGATCATATCAGATGACCTTACGGTTGGCAAGCAATGTGAGAAGGTGGTAGGAGGGCTGGGGGATACTGGGATGTATAGGAGGCATCACCAGCAGAAAACAGGAGAGGGGGACATGATAGAAACGTTTAAGTACCTCAGTGGAATCAACAAAGTCCAAGATGGTAGCATCTTTCAGAAAAAGAGATGTGCAAGAACAAGGGGACACAATTTGAAGATAATGGGGGGACGGCTCGGGGGCAATGTGAGAAAGTATTTTTTCACAGAGAGGGTGGTGGATGCATGAAACAGTCTTCCTTAGGAGGTTGTGGGGTCTAAAACTGTGGGAGAATTCAAGAATGCATGGGACAGACATAAGGCAATTTTTGTGGGGGGTAGGAAGAAATAGGCTGTTGGTGAAATAGGATCTGCAGCTTATCCTCTAGGTAGGGAAATGGGCAGACTAGGTGGGCCAAGTGGTCCTTATATGCCGACAAAGTCTTGTGTTTCTATGTTCAAAGGCCAAAGATTGGATGCTGGAGCATTCTTTAAGGAGTCCAGGATCAGTGGAGGATAGATTAACACTAAGAGCCCAGTATAAATAGTATCAATTGACGATCACCCTGAGAATGGTAAAGTTCCTGTCACAGGTTATTGTTGCAGGGAGAAACAGGTCAGCAACCCCTGAGGTTGGGCCAGGGAGCTTTCTCCTGCTGCAGGAGACTTGTTGCATGCATGTGAAGCAGTCTTCACGCTGTGTTTATGTTGTGGAGATGGAAAGGACAAAGAAAAAAAAAAAAAAAAAACAATAGCTGTCCAAGATGATGGCCTGGCTCGTGGATTCCCCTTGGTCCTAGTGCTTGCCAGCACTAGATTATAGTCCACACAGTGGCTGCCTCGGGGGGGGGGGGGTGGCATCCCCTGGAGTTCCTGCCATGGAGGCTAAGCTGTGGGAGTAACTAACAAGGTTGCCAGGAGCCGGGAAGGAGAGAGGGGATGCAGGCCTGAACAAGGTATCCCCCTGGCACCAGTGTATATCCCTGATATGACTGACATATGTGGTGAGAAAAATCTCTATGTAAAAAATATGTGTTTGTTTATGTATTTATTTATTTAAAACATAGGTAAGCACACAAGTTCAAGGGCTTATTTCCAGTTGCAACCTGGGGAGGATGGGAGAGTGCGGTGTGTTTACAGAGCACATACATTCCAGGGTACAGATGAGTCATGTACATGGTAAACAACATGGCATGGCATGGCAAGCAACAAGCAGAAATCCACTGCCATCCTACAGAGAGGCACAGCAGTTTGGTGGTGTATAAATTATGATGTAAGTCAGCTGGATTAATTAGATAGGCTGGGGGGAGGCAGAGCGAGCTTGGCAGGGCAGGTCGTTGTGGATTTTTAGTGGGAATTGATCTAAGCCTTGCTTGATGTAAGGCAGGGGGCAATGGCTTTGGAAGGTAGATTGTTCCAGATGTTAGGAAGCCTGTAGCTAATGGAAGTTTGGCCTGGGTTGTGCTGGTGTCGTGGAATGTGGAGGTGGCAGCCTGCCTCAGATCTAAGCAAATAGGTAGGGTTCACTGTGGGAGAGAAGAGGTCAGATAAGTATCTGGGTAGTTTGTCGGTCCAATACTTGGCTCCCACGAGGGCAGTATGCGTCATTTGTCTCACACGAGGAAAGACCCGTCCTAGCTCATTGTACGTAATGCAGCCGTGGTTATTGGGGGTGAGCAGTCCAGTACAAATTTGCACAATGCATTGAATAGAGTGTTGATTTTATCTAGGGAGGTGGAGTTGGCTCCTGTGTAGACTACATCCTCGCTGTCCAGAAGGGGGAGGATTGATTGTTCTGCAACTTGGTTCTTGATGTTTTGTTGGAGGCAGTGCTTTTTTCTGTATAGACAAGGCAATTTTATTTACATGGCACCCATTCCAAGAGGCTCTGGGCACCTCTCAATAAGACAATAAATAAACAATGAAATAGAAACACTAAGAGATTTTAAGAACAAGTGTCCAGGCCAAGCTGGCCCAGTGGCACTGAGGGTTGAGGCACTGGATGCCACACCTTGCACCATGCCTGCGACCCGGGTTTGTGAATGGACCTGGGCCATCGGGGTCAGTAGGGGAAGGAGAGGATCGAGCATTTGGAGGACTGCTCTCCCGGGGTGGGTTGGGGGTGCCCGACGCAGTAGCGGCCTGTGGTGGAGACCAGGAACAGCGCAGATGTCGGGCAGCAGAACGGGGCGGGACGTCAGCAGGATCCAGCATCATCAAACGTGCAGGATGCCATTGCACACCGCGTCCCGAGGGGAAGAAAATGGAAAAAGGCCCCATCCCTGGTAGGCAAAGGTGGGTTCCAGGACTCCGCACCCACATCCACCGTTGGGTCTTTAGCCTCCTCTGGTGCCTTGCCGTCTGGCCGCTCTATCAGATTCTAGTCAGAGCACCAGAAAAGGAGTCAGAGGTCCCACCCCGAGGGACTCAGAGCGGGGGGTCGAGCGGTTCAGGTGGTGAGGGCCTTCCCACTGGAGGAAGGAAAGAGGACTTCAGACAGGGCAGAAGAAAGCAGGAGATCGAGTGACTACAATTGAGAGAGTCCAGGGATGATGATGGTAGGAGCATAAATAAAGTTTACAAAAAAAAAAAGATCAAGGTCCAAAACTTAGGTTAAAAAAATGTGTTCCAGAGAATAGGAGCCGGAGCACTAAATGCCCTATCACTCAAGGATTTCAACTGTGATTGAGAAATGGACAAGAGGTCTGCCTCCACTGAGCGGAGGGCGTGAGCAAGAGTGTATTGAACCAGGAGGTCTTTCAGGTAGCCCAGATACAGGGTGCCAAGCTTGGTGATGCCAAGCTTGGTGAATGACTTGGCTGCTACCTGGGAGATGTACACAGAGTAATTAAGGTGTTTGTCCAGATGGAAGCCAAGGTATCTGTAGGTGGAGACTGAGTCTAGACAGGCCCCACCTGGGATGAATAGAGTCAAAGTGTCTGTGTGGAGGTGCGGGGGGGGGGGAACAGCTGAGCCATTGCCTGGTACTAAACAGCGTGGAACCTTTTTCTTTAGGTTCATATCAAGCTGCTTATCCAGGAACCATCTTTGTACTGCAGTGAAGCTGGAGAGAGCCCTCGATGGAGGGAGCAGAAGTACCAGCTGTATAAATAATGTATGTTCTCATTTTAACGTATAGACTATACATGCACGAGAACATACCATTACAGATGAGAGGAGGTTGTTGATAAAGGTCAGGAAGAGTAGGGGCCCCAGGACCGAGCCTTGTGGGACCCTGAGGGAGACTGATAGGGTGGGGGAGGAATTTGGGCCAAGCTTGACAGAGTGGATTTGGTTGGTCAAGTCAGATTTGAACCATGCTAGGGCTGCTGGGGAGACACCAGAGTCTTCTGTTAGTTTGAGTAGAAGTCGATGGTGGTCCACAGTGTCAAAGGCTTTTGCTAGGCCTATAAATATGGCCCCCATGCCCAGACTCTTGTCCGTATTGGTGTGTATATGGTTGGTGACTGTGAGAAGGAAGGTAGAGGTTGAGTGGTTGGAACAGAAGCCAGATTGGTAGGGAGTTAGGAAGCCAGTTTGTGCATAGAAGTTAGACAGCTGCCTACTGACAAACCTCTTGAGAGTTTTGAAGAGGATGGGAAGCAGTGTTATAAAATGGGTAGGCTAAACCAGCCAATCGGTGACCTAGCTCACCAGGCATGAAATCTGTTCCATGCATGGGTAAAATAAAAGCCAGAGAAGGAGAACTGGATTTCAAAAAGAAATCAGGAGCGTTAGAATGTTGGCATTTTAAATTCCACCATCTTCTATTCCCTCGCTAATGCTCTGATTGACCGCAAACCGTTAATTATGGTTTCAGTTCTGTCCAGCAGTTTGTGACTGGGAGAGAAAGTGACTGAGTGGCAGCAACAGTCAGTGTTCTCTGTCTGTCATCGCCAGCAGTTTGTGACCGGGAGAGAGATGGAGACACAGTGGCAGCAACACGCAGTCTCCTCAGTCTCTCGTCTCGGTTTCTGTTTTCCCACAGCACGATGTCAGCGAGAACGAAAGACAGCTGACATACCTTCAGAGCTCTGTGGCAGTGTGGACAGAGAGAGCGAGAGAGGGACAGCAGCAGCGCAGCCGCAGACCGGTAGCTGACGGGCATTTAAAGTTGGGGTCCCCGAGGCTCTTCACTTGAGGTTCGTGTGTGTGTTGTGTGTAAAATGGGGAGTGAAAATATATGCAGATGAGCTTATGAATATTAAAACAATGTTGTGGAAGGACTATTTTATCATAGATTAGCAGCAAAAAATCTTTTTTCTATATACAAGCATGATTTTTTTAACTGTAAAAACTAAAATAAAGATAGGATCCCATTTTATAAGTGCAATAAGACACTCCAGGGCGTGCATGGAACATATTTTGCCAGGGACCTCTTGCCTTATTAAGCCCCTGGTTGTACAGTAAACTATGTTCCATGCACACGCTGTTGTGTCTTATTGCTTACATATTAGGCAGTAGTTGGAATGTGAGTTAGCTAGGTCACCATTGCGGATCGGAACTATCAGTGCATGTTTGTTTCCAGCTATGAGGAAAGGAGTTGGTGCATAGGAGCTGACTGAAAATGTGAGCAATAGGGACAGCTAGTGCTGGAACACCAGTTTTGAAAAAATTGGGTGAGATCCCATCATATCCACAGCTGGATGCTGTGTTTAACACTGATAGCTCTTTCAATATGTCATCAGCTGAGATTGCCTGCAGGTAGAAGTTGCCATTTGTAGAAGGATTTGGCTGCGGGGGGTGAGGGTGGTTGGTATAAGAACCCTAGGGCCTTTGGTGAAGTACTGTTTCAGGGCATCAGCGGTTAAGGGGGAACTAGGGGAGATCTATGCCCCACAGGGGGGAAGGAGAGAGTTTACTAGGCCATTAACCATTTTCCAGAATTTAGAAGGGTCAAGGGCATTGCAAGATAACTTGCTGTGGATGTATTTGGCCTTGGCTAGACATGTGATCTGGGTACAATTATTCTAGATGGCCATGTAGGCTTGCCTCACCTGGGTTAGCCCACTTGATTTGTGGCTGGTCCAGGCCAAGTCTCTCCGCTGGAAGAGTTAAATTAACTCTGGGGTAATCCATAGGAGGTGGTGGCCTTGGACTCATGAATACTTGGCTGGGGCTTGTTTGTCACAGACATTTAAGAAGGTAGAGGAAAAGTGCAACAGTGCCTCTTCTGGATCGAGTGATGCTAGGATTTGGGACAAACTGGCTGCAAGGAGATCCTGAGTGAATCTGTCAGGGAAGAATAATTTATAGGATCTGGCAAAGGTTATTTGGGGGGAGGAGCTTTAATGGATGTAAAGTTTGGCATAAGTAAGTCATGCAATCGTCACTGAAAATATCTGACAAGGTGCCAGAGGTCACAGTTCTTCAGGGATGGCATGTAAACACCCATTCTATTGTTCTGTGGTTGTCTGATTTGGGGTTGAAGCAGGTGGGCGAGGAGATCGCTTGATGCTAGCTGACCAGTTAATATTGAAGTCACCAAGTTTAATCTGTCCACCTTTTGGGAAGGGATACAGAACTTTATGGAGTATATCCATAAAACATATTGGGGGATTTCTCTGGGGAGCAGTAGACACCTGTATCTGCATTGGGTTGGAGTGGGGGCAGGTAAGGACCCCTAAGGTGAGTTCATGCGATTTTGGGGTGGCTTCTCATTTAGTGATGAAGAAGCTGTTGGAGTATGCTGAGTAAATGAGAATACCACCCCCTCACTTGGAGCGGGCTTTTCTGTGGGATAGGTATTCAAGAATGTTAGTGGAAGATGAGGGAATTTGAGGTGAGAGCCAGGTTTCAGTTAATATCAGGAAGTCAGGTTGGTTCAGGCTTGCCCAGGTTTTGACTAAGTCAGTCTTGGGAATGAGGCTGATGATGTTATCATGGCAGATTCTGAGACCTTAGGTAAGAGATGGAGTCCTTTGATTGTGTTGGGCGGTGGGCCGGGTTGGCATCCATATCCCCCTCCCAGAAGGAGCAGCAGTATTAGGAGGAACTGGCTGCTCTGTGGCAGAGCTTTCTTGGGAGGTTGCTGGGTAGTAGAAGGGAAATTGGGGTGAAAGTTCTTTGGCCTCATCCCTGAGCAGAGCCAATTGTGGTGTAGTAGGCCTGGGTGGATATATGTGAAGCATGAGTCTGAGTTGGACTTTTGGGGGGGCTTCAAGGTGGAGTCAGAGAAGATGATACAGAATATAAATGACAGCATGTTGGCCACAGAAAGCCCTTCTGAGGGTGGGTGGAGCATACTGCTCCCTGAGGAGGAGCAGCAGGAATTGCAATGCTGGGCACTGAAACTGGGGTCCGCTTGCTTCATGGCCTGTCTGGGTGGGAAGAGGGTGACCTAAGGTTGGTGAACACTGGTGCTTGGCCTTCTGCAGTCTTGCACAGTTCGGTACATGGACTAGCCCAGCCCCAGTCAGCAGTTATGGGAACAGCACTAGATTGTAGAATTCCTACTAGTTGATCAGCATCAACTATTAAGTATTACACAAACTGGAACAGAATACATCTTCAGGTTCAAAACATAATCTGCCTAGGCAGCAGTGGGGGACACAGTGTTAAAGCGTCAAACTTTACTTGTTGGTGTCACACAGGCTAGAGCATTTAACTTAAAGCAGTACAAATTTTACAAAACATGAACCAGCCAGAGCTGCAGTTTGGAACTCGGAGCTGTATCATTAAATGTTAAGCAGCTCAGTAATTAACCTGTCCTTCTAGCAGCAGTTGGAGAACTACAGTCCTTGGCATTAGATGTTTTTTTTTTTTCATTTAAGATTTTACTGATTTTCCAGAAGCAATGCAGAGATGCAGACATTTAGCAAGGTGTCACAGTCACCATTATTCTCCAGGCAAAGATACAGCAGTGTTTAAATTTACAGTCAGCAGGAAGTTAGTATGCATGATTTAACTAACTGCTAAGCAGCTCAGTGGAAAACCTATCCTAGCAGCAGTTATGAGAATGCAGTCCTTGGTATTAGACAATTAGTAGTATATGCATGATTTAACTGAACGTTATGTAGCTTATTACAAGCCTATCACAGCAGCAGTTATGTGTAGTGAGTGACTTAAGCGATCAGCAGTTGGTGAACATTCATTGTGAATACAAGACAGCCTAGACTTCATAAGAGTGGTTCATGAATGCTAAGCAGTAACTTAGTAAGGAATGTTTCATTAATATTAAGCAGCACAGCTTATGACCTGGCCTGGACCTGGGATGACAGAGTAGCGCTTGTGCATTAGTCATTTAGCAGAGACTCACTGCAGGTGCAAGAAGTTTGGCCAGATTTTCGTAGCTAGAGTATCCGCATTCATATCCAAAATCTTCCCCAAGTGGGTTGTTAGCTATGTTCCCCCTAAGATTTTGAAAATGTTAGCCATTGTGGCTAAAGTAGACCCATAACATTTAGTCATTATGCAAAAACATGAGCCACACAACAAAGTATGTTATTAAATGATTTTTTTCTAAACTTTGTACTGTGATGTGCCTAAAAATGACATGAACAGAAGATTTTTGCTTCCATGGCACAGGAAACTTTATAAATCTTAGATACATGCCAAAAACATTCGCCAGTGTTGATGTGGCGAGTGGCATGTGGGAACATAGCTTAGGGCCCAGCATGGTCCAGCCAATGTCAAACAAGGACACTCCGTGTGTCTGAAGTGAGCTTCAGCCAGCATAGCTCTCAAATGTACCACATTACGAGGAACGTTCCTCATTTTACTTTACAAAAGCTACCTGTTCCACATTGTGAGGACGTTTTCCGCATTCAGTATTAACATTTTAAAGCAAAAATCTATAGTAAATGATGCAAAAAATATATTATTCAATTAATAACGACATTCTGAACATAAATGCAAACATTTTAACAGTGTTCTGAGCTTCCTAGGTAAAGATTTGATTAAGTGTTTCACATTTTGCTCATTTGTTCCAGATTTTGAGAGGCAATGTTCCACATTTTAGGGACAAGAGGTTGAGAGGTATGTCAGCCAGTGCTGGCTGTAGAGGTGCTCCAGTTGGCCTCTGAGCTGTGTCCCACTTACTGAGTGCTGGATCCGAATTCACTTTAGCTGTTTGACTGCTGGGAGTTCCTAGGTCATTACAGTAATAGTCAGGTGTTCCTTAGTTGATGGTATTTTCTCTTTACCCTGAAGATGAGAGTGGTAAAAACCTGTCAGGGTGTCTAGCCCTTCTCAGGTTCTTGGTGGTAATAAACCAGCAAAAGAAACAACAGACAAGCGGCATATGTGGTAATAAACTTGTTTATTGCACAAAAGCAGACAAATGCCCTAAAAACAGGTCTTACCAAATAAACACTGGGAGACAGAGTTTCCCAATATCCCAGAGTATGAAGACGGACTCGGTGGGAAAACGTAATGCAGTAACTTATGTATGCAGATAATTGTCATGGTAACTATTACTTTCGTAAGTAAGTTAGATACATAAAACAAGCCCTATTGGCCAAAAGTTGGGTGGCTCGACAGTGTTTCTAAAGATATACAAAAAAATATTAAATCAGCTAAAAATGGGAACAAAGAACTCGTACAAAATACAGATATAAGTGCAGTGTTGCATAAATCCGCTTGATGGCAGTGTAGGCTGTACAATAACTTCTCAGAAGAATAGACAGAGAACACATAGAAGTATTCTTGGTACAGTACTTATACGCTGCTAGCAGTGATCACAGTAATAATATCCCTGGTAAACTTACACTTGTACAGTAAGTACCAATGTCCTATATGTTAGTGATGATTATGTATAACATAGCATAGTGGGTTTTCATGATGTCATCTCTCAGTTTTGCAACATGTGTCTGTGGACACTCTATCTGCAGTGGGTGTGTTCAGATCAATCAACAGGTGCTCAGGTAATCTCATGGTTCTACCAGTCATCACCTCGAAGAGTGTGCACTCGGTGGTGGCTGAATGAATTCCCCTAATTGCCATAAGGAGTAAAGGCAAAATGGAATCTCAATCCTTGGGATTGTCCTTGATGAATTTGGATAGCATTTGCTTTATCCCGTCTGTTGGCTCTTTCTACCTGACGTGAAGATTATGGGTGATATGGAATGTGAAACTTCTGGTGTACACCAAGAAGTCTGAGTGTTTCTTGCATCAACTCACCTGTAAAGCTGGTTCCTTGATCATAGTCTACCTTGTGAGGTAGGCCCCACCTGGAAAATAATTGTTCTGCCAGGACTTTTACAGTTGCCTTTGCTGTGCATTGTCGAGTGGGAAAAGCATTAACCCATTTGGAGAATAGGTCAGTGGCCACAAGTGTGTACTTGTTGCTCCTGCTAGGGTTGGTCAAAGGAGCAATAAAATTGATTTGAATTGCATGCCAGGGACCAGATTGTCTCTGGGGAAGTAACTTAGCATTCCGTTTTGTTGGGGCAGGATTGTTCTGCGCACAAATGAAACAGTTTTGGATGTAATGTTTGACATCCCTAGTGTTGCCAGGCTACCAACCCACAGATTTCAGTCTCTGAACTGTATTCTCCAACCCCAGTGTCCACCAGTCAGGGTGTCATGGACCTGATGGATGAACTTGGATCTCAGTGCTCTGGGAGCTATCCACAACCCATAATTCAGGTTGTCAGACTGATACCATATCAGCGTGTTGTCATGTGTTAGATGTAATTTGTCTTCAAGTCTTTTGTAGGGGTTGTTGGTCGGCAGTTCTTGTTCATTTCCTTTGTCTAGGAATCTGAACACTTCTTTCAGCTCAGGATCTGATTTTTGTACTGTGGACTAGTCCAGTGGTGCAAAAAATTCAGTTTTCTTCTTCTCTTTTTCGTGGCAGTTATACGTACATTTGCTGCAGCCACAGGGTGAGCCATATCCCATGTGCCCCCCCGAGCAGCCTCTTTTGCAAGAGTGTCTGCTCGATCATTGAAAACATGGTATGGATCAGACTTTGAATGGGCCTTTACCTTGTGAATGAACAGTTCATATTTAAACTGTTGCGACAAATTGTGAAAATACAAAGGGGCCCGGATATTCAGACTGTGCCAGGCTGTGGCACAAGCCTGGGTGCAGCGCAACTTGGCTGCGCAGAGGCATTGACAGGGTGATACTCAACGGAGCTACGCCATGGCACAGTATCACTGAATATCGCACCCTGGCAACCCGCAGTGTGCATGGCGCACTGGCACTGCGCCAGTGCAAGTAGCCAGAGTGGAGCAGGGGGATGTGCTAGCGCAAGTGCTGTTGCGCTAGGTGCAACAACCATGATATTCAAAAGTGCACATGCAAATGGGGCCATAATGCATGCAAGGCACAAATGGGGCCATTTGCGTGTCATTGTGGTGCCATTTGCATGCAGGTGTGCCAATCCCCGGCGACTCTGTGCCTGGCACCCTGCCAGGCTGCAGCCATCGGGGACCGACGCCCCCTGCACATTGCAGAAAAGTGCCCCACTGTCCGATCACGGGCATATGTAGAATATATTAAACGTCTAATATCCCTGGTGGTCCAGTGGACTGCTTGCAGCCAATTGCGGGCATGTATGAGAATATATTAAGCGTCAATATCCCTGGTGGTCCAGTGGACCTCTACGCCAATCGCGGGCATCAGTAGAACATAATGCCACCCAAAACAACCCTGGTGGACTAGAACCCCTCCCCACCTGCCCAAGAGCCTCCACCGCCCTGCTAACCCGGTCAGCGGCGGGCGGAGCTCTCCACCCATTCACATCTGGACTGTGTGTATGGTATGGCCACACCCATTGGCTCACGCTGTGACCAATGGGCATACAGCCCCACAGACGGGTGTCAGTCGGCGGAAGGCAGGGCGGCAAGCAGGTGGAGCTGCCGCCCGCCGCTGGACCGAAGCAGGTGGAGCGGTGGTGGGGCTCAGTGGGGTACCGCCAGTCCACCACGCTTTGCTTTTGGAGTGGCATTATTTTCACTGACCAGCCCACGATTGAGCTACTGTCAGTGATCCAACGGACCACCAGGGATATTGGACGCATTATTTCCTTCTCACATATGCCCGCGCGAAACGGGCCACGAGCAGTCCACTGACCACCAGGGATATTGATCATTAAGATATTCTACATACCGCCTAACACGGCTGCAGCGTCCACTGACCACCAGGGATTTAGGTCTATTATTGTATATGTATGCCCGCGGTCTGACATGGGGGGGTGCCACCAGAAGGTGCAGTCAGAGCTCGTGTGGCCACCCACAGGTGGCAGCTGCCATGTAGCGCCCTGCAATACGGCAGCTCGCCTGTGGGTGGCCAGCTGTTGCTCCTTTTTTCTTTGGCTCACCTGTGTGCAGCGCAAGTAGGGGTTGCGCATGCATGGGCTCAGGACATCCTGTGCTGAATATCGGGATGTGCGGAGTATGGATGGGCACGCCCCCCTACCTGTACCACATAAAATTACTGATGCGCTCCGGCGCATCAGGATTTGCGCCAGGCTCAGTCCCCGTTTGAATATCGTGCCGGGGCACATCAGTGGGTTGCACATGGTGCAACAGTGTTGCGCCATGCACAACCCTTCTGAATATCCGGGCCAGAGTGCTTTGTATTTCACAGGGGTGCCATCAGAAGATGCGAAGGAGCTCTTCTCCCAGAATGGTAAAAATTCAGTCAGAGGGCAACAGACCCAGTTAGAGTCTGTAAAAATGATAGTATCTGTGGTACCATGATGTATCAGTTCAAGAGCACATGCCACAGATGCCAGTTCTGCAGACTGAGAAGATGCAACACTGCAGCTTTTGGATGCATAGACAGTGTTACCATTAGGGTACGTGGTGAGCACTCCAAATCCAGCTATTTGTTCTCCTTGGTAGTACAAGGCAGAGCAATCAGTAAGACATAACACAGAAGTGTCAGCAAGGAGTTCTGGAGTAGCGGGAAGAAAAGGTCTTGGATCGGGCAAATCAGGAGGTTGGAGTGAGCAGTCATGCGGGTCTCCTTGGTACAGAAGGCCACAGGCTAAAATTGAGGGCATTTTGGCAGTGTGGACCTGTATATCATGATCCTGGAGAAGAAGAGACCAGTGACTGAGTCTGGTATTAGACACAGAGCCATCCTTCACACTGTCAGACAGCAAAAAGTTTGTGGGTGTGTGGTTTGTGTGCAAAATGATGGGTGAATACCCAGAGATGTGCAGGAAGTGTTTGACAGCCCAGTAGGTAGCCAGAAGGTTTCTTTCACAAAGACTGAACTTCGGTTCCACTGGGGACAGCATCTGAGAAGTGCAGGCAATAGGTCTGAAAGTGTCATTAATCTTTTCAGCAAGTACTGCAGACATGGCTATGTCTGATGTAGTAGATTCCAGTTGGAAGGGTAAAGTTGGATTGGGATTAACCAATTCTGAAGCAGAGGCCAAAGCCTGTTTCAGAAGGGTCACAGCATTAGTGTGAATGGGGCCCCCAGGTCCAGGGGACATCCTTTTTTAGGAGCTCATACAGAGGGGTGGCCTTTTGTGTAAAATCATAAATGAAATCCCTGGAATAGTTGATCATTCCCAGGAAGCATCTGAGTGTTGCCACACTAGTAGGAAGTGCCAACTCTTGTAGGTCTTGGATCTTCTTTCAGGCCAGGTTTCTGCCTTGTTCCATGATATGCTGACCAAAGAAGATAACCTCTGTCTGGCACAATTGTGCTTTTGTAGAAATGCGCTTCAGACCTGCTCTCTGTAAGAGAGTCAGTAACTCATCAAGGAGATCTAGATAATACTCCTTGGTGGCAGTTACCAGGATTAAGTCATCCACATACTGCAGAAGGCATTGTGGGGCAGAGAAACCCTGCAAGATGTCCATCATGAGTAGATGGAAAAGAGATGGGCTGTTGTGAAAGCCTTGGGGTAGGCAAGTCCAAGTGTACTGACGACCCTCAAAAGTGAAAGCAAATTTGTATTGGCTTTCCTTTGCAAGAGGCAGTGACCAAAACCCATTGGAGATGTCAAGGGTGCTGAACCACCTACGATCTGGAGTTAGCAGTTTGAGCACATCTGGTGCTGAGGCTACTGTAGGGGAGCAGCTAGGAGTGACTTGATTAAGTCTCCTGTAATCAATAGTGAGTCTCCAAGATTTCTGATGAGAGCACCACACTGATGGTAGCTTGAGCTGAGATCTCCGAACCACTGCTGAAACAATCCACACACATCAGCCTGAAAACTGCACCTATTAGCCTTCATGAATTGTAAACTGATGTCTAAAATGTCTTCCAAACATAAATAAAGAAAAAAGACACCTGGACCGCCAACAAAACATAATAAAACACTGCTGGACTATTTGCAGCCTATGGTGGCCTACGCATCCATGGCCTTGCCCATTCCAGCTCCGGAAACTAATGCAACGGATGAACAGGACAACACAATCACATCTAAACAACTCCGTGCTACATTACAAAAAATGCAAGCTACACCGTAACATTTGGAAACCCGGGCAATGGAAGATCGCTGTAATATTGAATGCTTAACTGAAAGAATGGGAGCTATTGAAAGAACTCTTACCGATTATTCCACAACTACGGATGTACATAACTCTGCACTTCTGGACCTACATAGGAGGGAAAAACTGTTGGAAGATCGAATGGAGGAACTCGAGAATTGCAATCGGTGTAACAACATTCGTAGACATGGGCTACCAGAAGGGACTGAATTGGGGAATATGCTTACCTTTATGGAATCTTTCCTGACCAAGATCTTGGATTTGCCAAAAGACAAACCCCTTAACATTATCCGGGCCCATCGTTCCTTGGTCCCTCGCCCCAATGACCCCAAAGCTCATCCCCATTCGGCAGTTCTTGCTTTCCTGGATTTTCAAATCAAAGAGGATGTCCTAAGAACCTCCTGAGCCAAGAAAGAAGGCATCTTTGGTGATACACATTTATTTTTGTGAACAAGATTACACACCCCAGCTCTTGGCCCAGCGTAGACAGGTCCTAGCGGTGATTCGCTCCTTGCAGTAGAAAGGCTATAAAGTCTTTGTACAATACCCAGCTAAAATCAGAGTGCTTTCTGAGAAGGGACACCATCATTTCTCAGACCCTTGCAGCTGCAGAACAATTTCTGTCCTCCCTGTGCATAACTATTCCACAAAACCTAAGCCAGGCGCAGAGATCTAATTTACTGAGCCATTTGTGGCAGCCCACAGGACCAAAAAAAAAAAGATCAGCGAGGACTGCCTGGACACTTCCGGTTTGTGGGACTCCGTCCGTTCACATATGGACACATCAAGTCGAACAGCTGCAATAGAATCTTTGGCCATCGCCTCACAGGCAGAGACACCGCAGGAGGCTGAGCAACCTAGGGATTCTCCACCATGCTGAAGGCTGTTTAACTCCAGTTCTGAGGCTTGTATTTGGACTGTTCTTCTATTTATGTAGCGAGTGGGCATGCAGGGGGAGTTTACTGTATATGTGGCTTGCTCACATGCAGTCTTTCCTAAGATATTAATGGTGGGGGCTGTGGGATTTAAATAATGTACTTAATATGAGGGGTTGTGGATACATGAAGTTAGAGCAATCGGGGGTCTTGATGGCCCCGAAGAACGTGCGGGGGGGGGAAGAGGCCAGAGGGCCTCGCCATGTCCTGGCTGTGACCCCTCGGTGGTCCTGGGGTGCCTCTTAGGGGCAGATGAGAATTGTGGTAAAACGCTATGGTAGAAGCTCTCTGGAGATGATCACCCTGGCAACAAGTAATTAGTAGTGGGGTATCAAGGTTTTAAAAGTCACCTTCTTGGTAGCTCTTATTATTGCCTCATTCACTAAATGCTTGGACCAAGATGATAAGAGTATTGAACAGCCTGTTGGATGGCACTGTTGCAGTGGCTAGCTGTTTCTGGTTTAACATAAGGTTGGGTCAGGAGGCCCTGCAGGCAAACTTGGTTTGCTCTTTGGGTGTGACCACTGGTGATAGGCCCATAAATTAAAAAACCAAAAAGGTTTAAATAATGCTAGAGGCATTGGAGCCTTGCACTCCAGAAGGATGCTGTCTACCTAAGTTATGACACCCCCCTTTGAATGGGTTAACAGTGGTGATCCACCCAGATGAGCCACCAGCTTTAACTGCCACTTATTGAATTGTTGTTTCTGCCTGGGAGGCCCCACCATGTTTCTGCTGGGAGGGGGGGTGCGGTGGATACGATTGGGGAGCCAGAAGTCGTGCTCCCACCCTTAGGTAAGGACTATATAGCAAAACAGATTTATAGACCCCCAATGCTCTATGAAAGAGAGGGTATTGACTCTTCTTCGGGGGGGGGTTCTCCCCCCTCATACTACACTCACAGCGGTGGAGAACAGATGTATTGGCTGCTAAGGTCTGCTAGAACGTTTTTCAAAACAGGTGGGAACTGACCAACCACATAAGCAACACACGGGCACCAAACTTGCAAAAAACTCTAAATTTATTCCAAATACATCTTGTTGCACGCTTGACGCATTTTGGACTGTGGTCCTTTATCAAACGCTAGTGCAACTAACATCAACACAGACTTAAATAATAAAACCAATTAACTCATTGCACCGTCACATGACGGAACCCTCTCTGATAGGTTAAACATCATCATTTTTCAGGTCACAACCATTTCACTGAGACCAAATTCAGATTAGAGGGGAGGTAAGAAGCTGGTAGAGTCCAATACTGAAAATTAAAAAAAAGGGGGAGAAGGAGGAAAAAAAAAAGGAAAGGAAAGGAAACTACAAAGAACATATAAATATAATTATATTTACATACATATACAAACCCCTACGTTACAGCATCCCTAAAGGCATTAGAGAGGTGCACAATCTGTATATTGTCCCATTGGCACTTGGGTCCTCAGGTGAGCCTCAGGCCGGTGCCAAGCTTAGGACCCAGTTCCTTGTGGATCCTTTGCCACACCCCAATGAACAGATCTAAAGAGGGTGTGGTACGGGGTACATTCACCTTGAAGATTCTGGTTTAAAGTTTTCAATGTTCTTTGGATTAAATTATTTTAGCTGTAAAGTTGTTCATTCTTCAAGTTGCAATTTTACATTGGGTTAGATTATAGATATAGGCATACTATCCCTTCCGTATTCAGCCAGGTAACTTATTGGTACACTACTTGTAAATATGGCTGATCTTAAGATAGTTACATTTAATGTGAGAGGCATTAACAACCCAGTTGAAAGGGCGAGGGTCTTACAGGATTTACAACGCCAAAAAGCTATGATAGCCTTCCTCCAAGAGACTCACCTGACTGCAGCTGAACACCTAAAATTGTGGAGGTCATGGGTAGGGGAAGTTTATGCCTCTCATTATGAAGCGGATCCACATCATAGAGGGGTGGCCATTTTATTGTGACATAATGCCCCACTGGTGGTGTCCAAAGTGCAAACTGACCCACAGGGAAGATTTGTCCTGGTTTGGGGTACTTACCGGGGCCAAAGCTGTGTGTTGGTAAACCTGTACGTGCCAAATGAGTAACTTCTCCGACTCCCCTTCCTTGAAAAAATCTTGAAGGACAACGTGACAGACTCACATAGTTTGGTGGTGATGGGGGGGACTTTAATGAAGTTATCAACCCTGGGTTGATCAACACTGGGGGTCCCATGGACTGAATTGGATGGGAAGCTCCTTCTGAGACTTTGGTCAGGAACTGGGACTGGTAGAAAGTTGGTACTTCATACATCCGAGAGGTAAAGACTATACTTAATATTCCCCATGACACAAGGGCTACTCCAGAATTGACTATTTTCTAATCTCGGTCAATTGGGTTCAGAAAATACAGAGATGTGATATAAGGAATATTACCTTATCAGATCATACCCCAGTAGCTTTGCAGATATCCACTATCACAGCATCCCCAGAGTCTTGCTGGAGACTTAATTTATTTATTTGTTTAGTTTTTGTTGATCAGGTAAGGTGCACTAGCCATAGCAATGACTATTTTCAGGCACGACCTGGGAGTATACAGAAACAAACATTTTGAACGATGACAGTACAATCATACAAACAGTAGGCGCATAGAAAATAGTAATACAGTGCAAGTAGTGGAAACAAATAGGTACAACTGATTCTGCAAAACTATATAACAATAGAAATATGGGAAAGCAAAAGTAAAAATCTTTAGGCAACATTTAGGTAGCAGTCCATTGAGCTAAAACAAGCAAAAAGTGCCAATTAATAGTCGAGGAAGATGGAATGCAAAAGAAAGAGGAGTAATTGGGGTAGGGAGGAAGTATATGGAGGTGGGATGGGATAGGATAGGATGGGAAGAATTGAGGTGAGGTAAGGGATGATGATTAGCTGTAATTAAAAATTCAGTTATAACAAGCTAAGAGACAGGAGCTCAGTGCAGAACTTTTGTTGAGGAAAGGAGCACAGAAAGGCTGTTGGGGTAGAGGATATTATGTAGATTCATTGCAGACATATCGTGGGACATCAAGAGCAAGATCAGTCTGTTTGCTGATGATACCAAGGTAGGCGTGGTGGTGGATGACCTAGGGGGATGGCAGGGGTTGCAGGATGATCTGGCAAAGCTTGAAACCTGGTCAGACACCTGGCAACTGGGCTTTAATGCCAAAAAGTGCAAGGTGCTGCATTTTGGGATGAAGAACCCAGGGAGGAGTTACCAGCTATGGGGAGTGCAGCTAGCTGAAACAGAGGAGGAGAAGGATCTGGGTGTGCTCATTACAGGGTCAATGAACAACTCGGCACAATGTAAGAAGGCAGCTGCAAAGGCCAACAAAATGCTGGGTTGTATTGCAAGGGGTATATCCTCGAGGAGGGAGGAGGTGATTCTGCCACTGTATAGTCATTAGTTAGACCACACCTGGAGTACTGCATGCAGTCTGGCGTCCGATATCTGAGAGGGACATTAAGTTACTGGAGGGGTGCAGCGCAGAGTGACAAAGATGATCAAGGGGCTGGGGGACTTATCATACGAGAGGAGGTTGAAGTGGTATGCAGTAGAACAGTGGACTGCTTCAAACGAGGATGGGACAGGACAAGGGGAAGGGTGGAAGGGAAGGGCAGCTGCAGAATAAGGGGTGCTAGCTGCACATTTGAGCAGACTTGATAGACCTCTAGGCCTTTATCTGCTGGCAAATTTCGTATGTTCATAGATGTACTGAGCTAAGGGGGTTTGAAATAGGAACAAGAGCATGAGACAGCAAGATGGTCACGCAGCAATGTTTTGAAAAAGTCATGGGATGATGCCAGGTGAATAGTTAGTGGGAGGGAGTTCCATTTTTTCAGGGTGTGGCAGGAGAAGGTGCGGTTGAGTGATGTCTAGGGATGACAACATGGGCATTGGCAGCTGAGCGTAGTTCATAGCTGGACGTCTGGTTTAGAAATAGTTCCGCCAGAGGCTTTGGTGTTTGATTTCAGATGATATTATCCATGATAGAGCAGAGCATATAATCATGGGAGGCTGCCGAAGAAAGCCATCCTAGCTCAGTGTAGAGGAGGCAGTGGTATTTTAGTTGATGTGAGGAGGACACATATCTACAGATATTGTTGTATGCGACATCCCACTCCTGAAAACTAGTCTTACCTGATGAGGCATATACTGCCAACCCATACATGAGTGACGGAAGGAGTAGACCACGAGCTATGGCAAGCTTAGCTGATGGAGTGAGTACGTAGCTGGAGTGGTAGGCCATACCAAGTTTCATGTTAGTCAGCTTGCAAGTCTGCTGGATATGGAGATCAAACTTGAGAGATGGATCAAGTGTGATACCCAGATATTTAAAGGAGGGTATAACCATGACTGAAGAGCCATTTGTAGTAGATACATTAAAAGTGGGTTGGATGAGTTTACGTTTAGCATTGGAACCAAACAGCATGGCTTGAGTCTTAGAAACATTTAGGACAAGCCTATTGCTTATCAATCACTCTTCAATTTGTTGAAAATCTTGAGAAAGTTGGTTGATTTCAGAGATGTTCTTTGCACTGGTGTACAAGACAATGTCATCAGTATATGATCAAATCAAATCAAATCAATTTTAATTATAAAAAGGGGCCTTTCTAAAACCAAGGTGCCTGTACAATAAATACATAAAACAAAATAAATTATTCTAACAAGCATATAATTCAACAGGCAACAATATAATAGCAGCATAGGAGAGTAAACTAAACCTCAATCAATAAATGCCAGGCTGAAGAGATAGGTTTTCAAAGCTATTTTAAAACTCTGGATGGTTAGGCAGTCTCGAACCTGATGAGATAGAGAGTTCCACAGGGATGGGGCAGCAAAACTAAATGCCCTTGCTCCAGATGTTTGCAGACGTACCCTGGGAACCTCTAGCAATCCCTCATCGGACGATCGGAGAGGACAGAGGGGACGATAGGGACAAAGGAGATCTTTCAAGTAACCCGGTCCCTGTTCATGTAGGGCCTTATAGGTTAGCAAAGCAACCTTAAAGGTGATCCGCCATTGTATAGGCAGCCAGTGCAGACTGCGGAGCACAGTCGTCATATGACTGGCTCTTGATGCACCAGTCAATAGCCTGGCTGCCGCGTTCTGCACCAGCTGCAAGCGGCGGATATCAACCCCCGGCAGCCCTAGGTAAAGGGCATTGCAGTAGTCAAGATAGGAGGAAACGAAGGCGTGAACCAATGTTGGAAGATCATCTGGAGGAACCAAATGTTTCACCGGGCAATATTTCTTAGATGGTAAAAAGACGTTTTAACAACTGCTGACACCTGTGATTTCAGGGTCAAGCAGTCATCAAACATAATGCCCAGGTTCCGCACCTGGTCTGAGGTAGCTAGCTGAACACCTCCGAGCCATAGACCCGAGGGTGGACCTGCCAACATACCCGCCTCACAACGATCTGGGTTCACGACCAACACCTCAGTTTTTTCAGAGTTCAACCTTAGCCAGCTCTCATTCATCCAGGCCTGAATTTCAGTCAGACAGCTGCTGAGCACCGAGACAGCATAATCTTGTTCCGGGACAAAAGACATGTATAGCTGAGTGTCATCTGCATAGCAGTGGAAACTTGAGCCATACCATCTAATAATTGCTCCCAATGGCAGCATATACACTGCAAACAACATGGGTGCTAAGATGGATCCCGTGGAACCCCACAGGGCAGGGAGAATGGAGCTGAGATACAAACCCCTGACACTACTCTCTAAGTCCTACCCATGAGGTAAGATTGAAACCATCTAAGGACAATCCCTGAGAGTCCACAGATAAACCGCAGGTGATCCAACAGCACACCATGGTCCACAGTATCAAATGCTACAGAGAGATCAAGAAGGACCAAGATGGAACAGGCCCTTCAATCTCTCGCTATCAGGAGGTCATTTAGTACCCGAACAAGAGCCATCTCAGTACTATGTCTCTTCCTGAAACTGGACTGGAGAGAATCAAAGATATTGTGGCTGGTCAAATGGTCTTCCAGCTGCAATGCCACCACCTTCTCAGTAACCTTACCCAAAAACGGAAGGTTAGAGACCGGCCTGTAGTTTGCTAGACAGTCGGGATCCAAGGAAGGCTTTTTAAGGAGAGGCTGAACTACGGCCTCCTTAAGGAAAGCTGGAAAAACTCCCCTCTCCAAGGATAACCAGACTATCTCAGCAAGGACCAGGCTGATAACATCAACACAGCCAACGAGCAAGCACATGGGGCCTGGATCCAAACTACAGTTGGTAGGATGTAAAGTCTGGATAACCATCACAATATCATTGATTGTAGGCTGGGCAAAGTCACATCACTCAAACCGGGAGTCCAACATCTCCTGCCAACAACTGCTAGAGAAACCCTAGAGAAAGAGTTAGGCGGATATCGGACCTGATCGTGGCAACCTTATCCTCGAAGAATCGAGCAAACTCCTCACATTGCTCTTGTGAAAAGGCATTTCTGGGCTGAAGACAGAGTGGATTGCACAGTTTGTCCACAGTCCAGAAAAGCTGAGCTGGTCGATTCCGTGCAGCAGCAATTTCCCTGGACAGGAATTCTGCCTTCTTACGGGAAATTGTTGATTGATAGACCAAATAATGGTCCATCAAACTAAGCCTGTCACATACCAGGTCGGAGCTCTGCCATTGCCTCTTTAGCCTTCATCCCACTCTCTTCAGTTCCCTCAGGTCCCCATCAAACCATAGGGACCTAGGGCCAAGGGAGAGTGGACGAACATGGACAGGAGCAATGGAATCCAAGGCCTCTGTCACTGCCTTACTGTAGGCAAATACAAAATCTCCTGGATCCACGCATTCCCTCGGCATGCCCGATAGGCCCAGTACCACCATCAGACCATCTGGGGATACACCCCTCACAGAGCGGCACTGGGCCATCTCCATAGGGGCAGGTCTCTTAGGGGGGCCTCAAAACTAAAGCTGATGATATGATGGTCTGACCATCCGACTGGATCCACCACCAAGTTGGATATCTCCATCCCAAGGAGAAACACCAAGTCCAATGAATGACCACCAATGTGGGTCGAGAAGGAAACAACCTGTGTGAGGCCCAATGAGCTCATTAGCTGGAGAAAGGCCTGTCCAAGCTGCGTGAGTTCATCGTCGACCCACACATTGAAATCCCTAAGGATCAGCCATCTATGGATCCTAATGTTAGGTCGGTGATGAAGTCCGAATTCCTCAAGAGGAAAACATTCCCATCTCCTGGTGGATGGTAGATGAGAAGAATCCTGCACCCCACACCCTCGCCCACGATACATTCAAAGGAGTTGGTGGCTCCCACTGGAATTTTCCTCAGGTTCAGTTCTGATTTAAAACATAGGGCCACACCCCCGCCCCTATAATCGATCCTCGGGCGATGTATCACCGAGTACCCGGGTGGAATCGCTGATGCCAAGATTGGGCCTGCATTTCCATCCAACCAGGTCTCGGTGATGCAAGCCAGCTCAGTCAAATTAACAAGATCCCCAATTATGGTGGTCTTGTTTTAATAGACCTGGCATTGCATAACACCACCTGAATTCGATGAGCAGCCGAGGGAGACCAAGTTTCTTGTCTGCAATAAGCAGAACCCTTGGGTATGGGAACCAGACAGGGAGGACCCCTCTCCTGGACCCATTTCGCCCCAGGGCATCTCCTTGTCCCCACAATCCCAATCCACCCACTCCTCCCCATTCTCCCAACAGGCCGAGTTCCTGCCCTAACCCTCCTAACTATTCCCAATCCCCTACACAGTCTGTACACCTCCGGGGATAGAGGGGAACAACAAAAAGGGTGAAGATCCCTCAGCCTGGAGGGGGAATGCTGCCTAACCATCAGCCCAGGCCGACACATTTTCCTAAAAAATAAATAACCCAAACCAAAAATAATATATAACCATATAACAAATACCAACCCCAACCCCTAAAGTAAAACAAAACTATTTAAAGCAGGACGTAATAGCTTCAAAGCAGCAGCAGAAAAATAGTCCAAGACCTATTTTTATCTCTATGTAGCAGGGAGTCAGTATGGGGAATGTTTGAGGTAATATTATTTATAAAGATGGAGAAAAGCAGGGGACCGAGAATGTATCCTTGTGGCACACCAATATTTATGGTAGCATAATCTGACAAGATAATTAAAAATTTAACTAGTTGAATGCGATCTGTCAGGTAGTTGTCAAACCATGCAGTCACACCCTGTGAGAAGCCTAGTGATGTTAGAGTAGTGAGAAGGACAGGATGATCTATAAGGTCAAATGCTTTAGTCATGTCTATAAAAATTGCCCCCTTTAGGAGACCCGAGTCCATGGCTGCTAGGGTATCGGACATAAATTTGAGTAAAGCAGAGATGGTGCTATGATCCTTGAGGAAACCATGCTGCACAGACGTGAGAAGGTTTAGTTTCTGCAGAAAGTCAATAGTTTTGAGTGGCTACAAGCTTCTCAAGGATTTTGCTAAGAACAGGCAATATGGCAATGGGCCTATAGTTTGAGGGATTTTTACGGTCCCCTTTTTTTAAAACAGGGGTAATCCTGGTAGTCTTCCAGATGTATGGGACATAGCTATGACAAAGGAAGAGGGAAAAAAGTTTTGCAAGAGGTGCTGCTATGTGAGGGGCTGCGAGCTTTAGGAGTTTGGGTTCAAGGTTATCTGACCCAGCAGCGGTGAAATCAGAGATATTTTTGAGCAGTCTTAGAACTTCAAGGTGAGTGACAGACTTGAAAAGAAATTTGGGCCCAGCAACATCAGGTTGGTCATTCGAGTACAGTCTGGCTGGGAAAGTCGAGGTATAGTTGGTGAAGTTAGAGAAATGGACATTGAAAAAGTTTGCAATAGTGGAGGGATTATTGCGTGGACACCATTGAGAGGCATATCAGTTGGAGTGGGGGCAGGATTTGATCCTAGGAAGCATTTTATATGGGACCAGAATTTTTTGGGGTCACCACATGATTTAGTTAATAGATCCTTGCAATAGGCACTTTTGATCTCCTTCTTGCAGGAGTTTCGGAGTGCTCTGTAGGAATTTAAGTCAGCTGGGAGCCCCGTAATTTTGTAGTGGAGCCAGGATTTGTCCCACTGTCGCAGTTTAGAGAGAAGGTCGGACTTTAGCCACCGAGTATGTTTATTTTTTACTCGAGGGGTAACAAGAGGGCAATGTTTGTCCTGAATCTCCAGGAAGTGAGTCAGGAATATATTTAGAGTAGTCTGAAGGTCATCAGCGTTAAAAAGGGGGGTCCAGTCAACAGTGGCAATGTCCAGTAGAAAGGATTATGGGTCAAAATTTGCATAGTTACGGAAAGTGATAAAATGGGGCTTAGAAGAGGAGGGCCTAGTTTTGTCCCATATACAAAAGGTGGGGGAGTGGTCTGTGATGGCATCTTCTAGTATACCAGAGGAGATAATATTTTCCGGGTGGTTGGTCATTATCCAGTCCAACAGAGTACTATAGTTGGAGTGCAGGGCAATTCTAGTGGGGTCACTGATCACCTGGTGAAAGTTGAAACTTTGAATCTTGGACTGTAGTACATATAGAGAGTATCCGAGCCAATTTAGATTGAGATCACCAAGTATAAGAACCTCAATTTTCCCGGAAAGAAGAGAGGTCTGAACAAGCAGTTTATCAAGTCCTTTTATACCACTTGATGGGGGGTTATAGGCACAGACAATATGTAGTTTTTTGGAGCCAAGAGTAAGGAGGACATGAAGCGCTTCGCAGTGTGTTAGGGGAGATGAGGAAATAGTGGAGAGCTGTAGGTGATCTTTAAAATAGATAGCTGTGCCACCCCCTATTTTAGGAGCAGGTCTGTCAAATCTCAGAAGATTGTAGGAGGGAAGTGAGCACTGAGAGTCCTGGATGGAAGATTTAAGCCAGGTTTCCATAAGGCAGATGACATCTGGTTTGTATAGGGTGACCCAGGCTTGTAGTTCAGCAAAATTATGCAGTAGGCTCCTGATGTTAAGGTGCGCAACAGTAAGGCCCTTTGCATTAGAGAGGGGATTCTGTATGTTGTTGCTTGGTCCAGGGTTAGAATGTATATCTCCAGAGAGCAGCAGGGCCAGTATGAGGAGATACCAGAGTTTATGTCGCAGGAAGGGACATAGGGTTCTTGTGTTGAGGGGACAGTGTTTTAGTACATGGGCTACCAACAGGAGCCAGGGCCTATTTGATAGAAGTGGATTTGGGTCATAACAGAGAGAGGGCAGCAGGCGAAGGTTAGAGAATATGTAGTCCTAGGGCTGAAAAAGTGGGATAGCCATGGGGTCAGTAGAAAAAAGTGGGCAAGGATAGGTGGAGCAGAGCAAGAGAGGGTATAAGAAGAGACAGTAACATGAGTAGTTTCATAGTTTAAACAGATGTAGGTACTGGCTTTGAAAAAATGACAGGTCAGGACCAATCAGGGGAAAAAGGAAGTGTGAGATCAGAAAAAAGAGGTGTTGAAAAAGAGAGCTAGGATTGAAAGTTTGGGTGAGATTGATAATGAGAGATCAATATAAGACTGTCAGGGAAAGGTTGGAGGAGCTACAGACACCGTGAGCAATGGGAGAGGAGAGATGACCAGGGTGGGTGGATCAATTGAGTATTTAAAGGAGGCCTTGGGGGGGGAGAAAAATTACAAGAGTTTCTTTCTGCCGAAAGAATGAGTTCAGCAGCCCCCAAACTCAGACCCTATGAACAGTACAAAAGCCCATAGAAAAGGCGCACCAATCCGAAGGCCTAGGAGGCAGAGAGCGGACCAAAGAGGGCCCGCCTGTAAAAGTCGCACTAATCAGAGGTTTGAAAAGCCGGAATTCAGTTAGCGGCCGTACCTGGGGCCTCGAACTGCTGCTGGAGACTGTGAGAGCGATCACGCTTGGGTCAAGGAGTCGGGCGTGGCGGCCGGAGGCGGCAAGTGTCAGTTTGCTTACCATGGATGACTTTAAGGACCTGTTAAAGATACTATCAAGTCCTTTGTTTAAAATAACTCCCAGTGAGTCATTTGGGAGAGCATTAGATGGGACACCTTGACATGTTGTCTAAGGGGGGAAATAATTAGATTTTCAGCCCAACTGAAAAAAGATAGATTAAGGGTCAGACTGGAGTTGGAAAAATCAGATAGCACAATTGGAATCTTAACGCCAGGGTAGTTTAGATGAGCAAAGTAGGGCAAACCTAGAGCAGAAGTGAAAGGCGCTAAACCAATTGTTAGATACCTAGGTGAAGGGGTAGCTGAGGTATGCCAGGCAGAAATATTATGAAAATGGTAACCGGGCGGGTAGACTATTGGCCTGGAAACTCCACAAGGAGGCAGCTACCAGGGCAGTCACTTGACTTAAGGAGGGAGAGGGTGACACCACTACTATCTGCTCCGCCAGGATAGTCAAATGCTTCCCTGAATTTTATTCAGATCTTTACAACTCTAATCCCCCTCTGGACCACCAAAACAGAGTACAGCAGTTTCTAGATGGTCTCCCCATATGGTCCTTAGACACTACAGCAAAGAAAGCCCTTAATGCCCCCATCACTCAGGCTGAAATAACAACCAAGATTAAACAGGTCAAAAATGGAAAGGCGTCAGGGCTGGATTGCTTCTCATCCAAGTTCTAAAAACAGTTTCACCTCCAGATCATTGAACTACTGGCAGCCACATTTAATGAGATACTGGGAGATAAGCAGAGGGTTCCTCCATCCTGGAACTCGGCACAGATCTCGGTTGTCCCTAAACCTGGCAAAAACCCAGAACTCTGTGGATCTTACCACCCAATATCTTTGCTTTCTGTTGACATGAAGATTTTCACAGGGATCCTGGCTGACCAGCTCCAGAACTGTATTTCCCCAATGATCCACCCTAACCAAACAAGATTTATCTCAGGCAAGTTCCTTTAAGACAACATCCTACAATTTTTAAATATCATTACAGCCCAGTGTCATTCCACCTTATTTCAGTTGGCTATTAGCGTGGAATCTGAGAAGGCATTTGGCAGGGTGGATTGGACCTTTATGACCTCCACCCTGTCCAAGTTCGGCCTAGGTGACAATTTCATCTCAGTTGTTTCTTCCCTATACCAAAGACCCGAAGCGAGGGTGTGGGTTAATTGTCTCCTATAAGACCACTTCCATCTGAAGAGCGGCACCTGACAAGGCTGCCCCCTGTCCCCCCTACTCTTTGCCATGTCCTTAGAACCCCTAGCAATTTGGATCCGTACTAAGCCTGAGATCAGGGGGGTGATGGTGGGAGGAGTTGAACAGAAGCTCGCACTATATGCAGATGATTCCCTTTTTTCATGAGTGACCCCCAGGCTCTCTTCCACACCTTCTAGAGGCACTCTGGGCATTTGGTGAATTTGCAGGATATAAAATCAACCTTTCCAAATCAGAAGCTATGGTTCTCAGTGGGGTCTCACCACAAGGCTTTAAAGAGACCTTCCCCTTTTCGTGGGCCAAAAGAAATACATTTAGATACCTGGGTATTTTAATCTCTGCTGACCCTGCTAGATTATTTAGTAACAATGATCTCAAGCTCTATAACACCCTACAAGCAGACTTTGCACGGTGGAATCTTCTGCCCCTTTCCTTGTACGGATGGTTGCAGATGATAAAAATGAACATCCTCTCAAGACAATTATTCCTATTTCAAACTCTCCCCATCCCAATACCAAATCACTTTTGGAATAAACTAAATAAAGATGTGCAACATTTTATTTGGGTGGGAAACAACTACAACTCTCTATCATGGTCCTGCGGGCACCTCGGAAGGAGGGAGGACAGGGACTTCCCCACATGTATCATTATTATTTAGCAGCACATGGAGCTCAGCTGTGTACTTGAGTGAAACGGAGGACGAACTCAGGATGGTACACAATAGAAGAAGCCACTTTACTAGGCGAAGCCTTATGGCCGTTGCCCACAAACGTTATACACCCGTACATATGGCTCTATGCAACTAATCCATGGGTTAAGCATTCCTTACGGATACTTCTCCATCTACATAAACTCACACACACCATGAACCACCTGGGCTCCCTATCCATCATTCGACATGAAAACTCCTTTATTCCACCCAAGCTGGACCCAGAATATGCCTTCTGGGAACGTAGGGGTCTTACTACCTTCCATCAATGTACAGCCAGAACAGGATACCTTACTTTTACAGCATTGCAGGACAGATTCTTTCTCCGTAGAGAGAATTTTACAGATACCTGCAGATCAAAAACTTTATTAATATAGCTGACAATCTACAATACATAATCAGAGAAAGGTTTCCCCTTGAAAATTATTGGTTTGACACTTCTAGAATACGAGACAAATTTAGATATGTCTCGGTCCTATACAAAATCATATCTTCTACCACTACAATCCCACTGGAGGCTATCAGATCACGCTGGGAGCGAGAAAGTGGTATAGCAATATCAACTGAAAGTTGGTCTGGTAGATTGAGACAGGGTTGGCAGTTCACATCTTCCCCTTCATGAAGGGAATTCAGTTGGAAAGTAATGACTTGCTTTTTTCGGAACCCCACGGTTATGAAACACTTTAATGCTACAGCAACAGAGGTGTGTTGGAGGCTCTGTGATGAACCTAAGGGCACACATTATTATATTTTTTGGGGTTGCCCCAAGTTAGAGAAATTCTGGCGCAGAGTACATGGGGTAATACAGCAGATGCTAGGATCCCCCTCCCTTTTTTTTCATATACAGTTTTTGGGGTTTTTTTTGTTGGTTTTCTCCAGGTCCTTACACCCACACATCTCCAATGTAATGTGTGGAGGCGCACACACGCATGCTGTTCGGGATGCCCCTCCCTCCCTTCCAGTTGCACCGTTGACTGCTGGCACCAAAACTCCATTCGGTGACAGTGGGACTACGGGTGGGCGACTCCACCCCTTACCCAGGAGAGGACAGCCAATGCTCGATCCTGCTCCCACTCTTCCCCACCCTGTGCTGACACCCTGGTGACCCGAGGTCATTCCTGAACCCAGGTTGCCAGCATAGCGCGAGGTGTGTGCAGTGCCTCAACCCTCAGTGTCACCGGGCTGGCAGATCCCCCTCCCTTTTACCTTTACGGACCCAATCCTAGGTTTTCCGACTATGTCTTCTGTGGAAAGCAAGGTGGTGCGAGTTGCAGCCTTGAAGTGTACTACAGCTAAGTGGCTATCACCGGACCCCACTACAATAAGACAGTGGTTTTTGAGAGTAGAAGAGCTGGAACGCATGGAGAAAATAACATATACACTCAGGTTGGAGGTGGAAAAGTTTGTAGATATGTGGCTCCCTTGGCATTCTGGATCAGCACTCCAATCAGCAGAGGAAAGCAAATTTGCTTCAGGTGTGCTCAGAAGTACCCTTGGTGCAGAGAACCAGCCAGCCAGCCACAAACCATAACAAAAAAAAAAAACAAACGCTGCATTTGAACAGACACAAGGAGAGAAGTTCTTCTGAAGTCAGAAATAAACATTTATTGTGGCAAGGTGAGCAAGATCAAACCCTTCTTCCTCAGTGCTTCGGCCAAACACTAGGCCTTCCTCAGGGAGGCTTGGAGACTGCTGCCAAAAGATAGGCTGGGGGAGGCAACATGGGGACTAGAGCCCACATATCAGGTTAAATCCTAGAATTTGACCCATTGGTAAACCTATTTACAGGCACATTACCACAAGAAAGAGGGAAGAGAAGGGAGGTGCACCAGTTAGATTGTTTTATTTATTACTAACTTTAAGTTTTACCAAGCTGTCATGTTTGCCAGGATATGGCACTGATAAGTACATTTTTTGCCTTGTTTTTCTCTATCTTAGTACCAGATGTTTCATAATGAGATACTTGAAAAGTTTTGAACTAACTCTTAAGTCCAGATGGTTGAATGGTCATTGACAGAATTTATCAGTTGTGAATAATATGTATCAAATGTTTAGATTGTAACAAATGTTCTAGAAGTAATATTCACAATTATCAATAACATTTTGCTGAGTTAAAAAAAAAAAAATGAGTCTCCAAGATCCATTGGGCTTTCTAACTGGCCAGATGGGCGAGTTGGCAGTCGAGACACAAGTCATGATCGCACCTTGCTGAAGAAGTGACTGGGTGGTTTCTTTGAGTGATGGTAAGGCCTCTGTAGGAAAAGTGTATTGCTTTTGCCTATCATGTTCTGGGCCTGGAATTTCAATGATGGTTTGCATTCTCCCATAATCATGTTTGTGTGTTGCAAAGACATCAAGGTGCTTCTGCAGAATGGGCAGAAGTTCTTTGACGACCTCATGTGTCTGGAATAGAGCTATAAGATCATATTCCTTGTCATTGACTGTAATGGTGGCAACCACGTGAGAACCAGGAATCATGACTGTATGGTATTGTCCTTTGATCTGGATCAGGAGCAGGTTAGCTAAATCTACTACATAACCGTGTAATGCTAGGAAGTCAATTCCTAGGATGCAGGGAGGATGACATAATACCATGAGGTCAAAAGTGTGATTCGTGCTGAGGCTACCCAACACTAAAGAAAGTACAATAGAATGGCAGGTAGACAATCTAGTGCCATCCACACCTTGAGCACTGGTCCTCCATCCAGTGGACCAAGAGGAATTAGCTGGATCTTCATCATGTTGTACAGACACAGCCGCACCTGTATCTAACAACACAACCATTTGGTGGCCCCCAACCATGACCTTGGTGCAAGTCCTTCCGTTTGTGTCAATAGTTATATTGTTGACAATATGAACTGGGGCCTGTAGTTGTCAGTCCAAACCATTACTGCCATCCTCAGGTTGTTCCTGAAAATGCAGGCCAGCCGGATCTCACCTGGCCTCTTCCAGGTCCTGCATTGGATACAAGGAGGTCCGAGTACTGGTAGTTGTTGCAATGGACAAGGTCTCGGGATTCGGGCCTGCTGCAGCCTGGTCCGAGGATGTTCCAGTATCTCCTTGGCCTAGTAAGGTCTGGGTTACCAGAGCTAATACTGCAACAGTCTGCCTTGGAATAGCTTCAGCCACTGATTGGACTTTCCCAAGGAGTGTGTGTGGAGATTGTTATTCTCTGCTATTACATCACAGTAGGAAAGGCCATGTCGATAATTTTGATTGTCCCGATTATCATTCTGATCAGAATTAGGGTTATTTCAATTTCTTTGTCGGTTCTTATTTCTGTTGCAGTTTCCCCCATTATGTAGGTCTGTTTATAATCTGTGGGTGCGGCCTTCTTGTCCTGAGCCATGCCCTCCATGGTATAGTGGGTTGCGGGCTCGCTGGTAGATTGTACTGTGGCCGCCTTGGCTTTTGAACCAGAATTTAGTTCTGAGAGGCAGAGCTGGTAGACATGCTCCATCCTTACAAGAATCTCTGAAAGTTTGTTGGTTCTGGGGAAAACAGCAGGCTCAACCTTGCCAAGCATGGCCAGAATCATGTTCTGAATGAACAAGGTCTTGTATTCAATTTGGTCAACACCTGCTTCCTTTTACGAGAGTACCTTGCCAGTACGGTAGGCCAACCATAACCTCTGATGGTATGACGGACTTTTCTTGGCATACTGTTTGACACGATGGGCCAACATAACGCCAACCATGCCCGGGGAGTGTGTGGCAGTGAGTTCAGCTGCAACATCATCAAAAGTCACATCCGTGGCTTGGCGGACTTCCTCTGAGAGTTTTGACCATAGGCCGGGATCTACAGTCTGTCTGAGGATCTGTACTTGGTAGCCTGCCGGTAGATTGAGCATCTCACATTTAGAACAAACTTTTTCCAAATGACAGCTGAGATTGTCATTGGGGGTCATGTGGCCTATACTGTCAGTGATCTGTTGTATAGAGTGAGCTGCCTGAAGGGGATTAGTCTGAACTAGGGGACGCACCTCAGGAAAAGGGTTGTGGAGTTGTGCTCCACGACAGGTGACCTCCGCTGCAGCGTCAGCCTCAGAGCCAACAAGTGACTGCTGAATAGTGGCTTCCCTCAACATGTTTTCCATATGTTCCTGGAAGACCTGTCTTTGCTCCTCAGTCGTCTGTGTCCTAGTGAGGGCTGTCTCGATCATCTGATCAATCTCCGATCTGTCTTCTTTTTTCAGGATGGCAATCGGAGGGGTTAGGCCTTGACTGCCCCCCATCATGGGGGTTCCCATCTTGGTGTCACACATGATATTTATAATATTTCTCATGATGTAGGGTCACGCTGGTACAGGGTAGGGAGCCGCCATCTTGTGAGTGGTGGTTGGGGATTGCACCATTTTGAGGGTGTGGCTGGGCATCATCTTGGCTGCTGTCATCACCAAAATCATAATCTCAGGATGACGTAATGTCAGTGGGTGTGTAGTGAAACCCGCCCATCACTTTGACGTGACCAGCCAACACCTCTCGCTGATTATGCAGTTTTGCCATTTTAGCTCTGCACTGTTTGTAACTAACTTTTGCATTATTCTGCCCAACACCTTTCAAAACCTCTTTCTGTAACACTCTATATGCAGCACTCATTTCGAAGTTGTTCCTAAGTTTCTATCCAACTCATCACTTACCCATTTCCAGTCCTCTCTCATCTCCTCAGTCTCCTCACACAAGGTGTCATTCGTGTCACTCAGCAAATCATTAATTTGCAAAACCTGTCCCTTATCTTGCTTCAGCCTATCACAATCCTCTCTCAACATGCATAACTCTCGGTCATTATTCTATATAGTACAGCACAAAACAGTCTTATTCTTACTGTGCAGTGACTGAAGTTCTTCTTCCAGTTTCTGCTCTTTCCTAAGACATTCCGATGCCTGCAAACCCATCTCTTTCTTAAGAGCTGAGTTTTGCAGTTCAAGGGAATGAAACCTCAATTTTTTTTTTTCATATAACTATTTATCCTCCCAGGAGCCCTGGCAGGGGGGCTGTGGTCTCTTCTTTCAGAGAGACTCACTCTCTGGCTTATCTGCAACCCCGTATCATCAACCTGGTCAGTCCCCTGCTGATTACCCCCCATGGCTGGGCCAGGAGAAAGGTCACCAGCACTCCCCCCCCCCCCGAGACCCAATCCAGATGCACCAGGCTGACCCCCACAGATGCAAGAGCCATCACGGAACCTGCCAGACTCCGATTTTCCACTTTTCTCCAGTTCCCCCTCCCGCTGATGTAGTGACATTGGCACATGCCTCCAGACCCATGCTGCCCTCCGGTCACTGCCAGAGGGCAGTTAATGAGTGGGACGACAAGTCTTCCTCCCCCAGAGAGAAGAGAGGAGAGCAGTTCTCCGGATGCTTGAGCCTCTCTCACCCCTGCCGACCCCTGGTGGCCCAAGCTTGTTCCCGAACCTGGGTGACCAGCGTAGTGCAAGGCGTGGTGTCCAGTGCCTCAGCCATCAGTACCACCAGGTCGGCCATGAAACCTCAATTCTGAGGCTTCCAAAACAGCATAGAGAGTCATGACAAACAGCCCTTTAGGATCATGCATTTTGGCTGTTTGTCTCGTCTCTGAGTACTGGGTTGAGATCCCCAGTACAGGGTTATCGGAATGATCTGCGTCCAGCGCGAAGTCGCTTCAGCCTCCATGGGATGTGAGAAAGTTAGAGACATTGAGTCTCAGATCTGTGCAGATATTGGACATGTCAAAAATAAAAGGTTGGGAAATCCAAATGGACCTGTCAGTGGTTACCCTGCTGTGTATCAATCCACAGTGGTTGAACCAAATAGATGGTTGGGCGTCTGCACTGTAGCTCAAAATTGCTGTTGAACAGGGTGTGATGGCATCAATCTTGCCCAGTACGCAGCTAGACTTTACAAGATGCTACAGAGTAAAAAACATGGGTTAGGTGGTAGGGGTGTGTACACCTACAAAGGAAAAGCCAGCAAATAGTGAATCTTTGCTAATTTAAACCACCTGCACACAGTTGCCAATAATGTTAGGGTGTCTAGCCCTTCTCAGGTTCTTGGTGGTAATAAACTAGCAAAAGAAACAACAGACAAGCAGCATATGCGGTAATAAAATGTAAAAAAACCAAAATAAGGCGCTGCATCAGCATGTGGTCTAAAAGCAAAACAAAATGGCTATATTAAATGCACACTAAAAATAGAAAATAGAGTTAAAAATCTACGTTTTGACCTTAGGTCTTTTTCAGGAACTATCTAAAAGAGAAAAAACAAAGCTAGTGTAGAGGGGAGGTAAAATGAGGGATATATATATGTGGGGAAAGAAGAAAGGGGAGGCTCAGGGAGAAGAAGTGATAAATGGTAAGATTAAGAGAGAATCTGTGAAACAAAAAGGTGATGATGGGAAAGATAAAGCATAATAGGAGTGAAAGAGCTAGGGAAGTTCCCAGGTGGGGATTAATTAACAGGGCCTAGTAAGAACGCGTAAAGGTGACAAATGTGTGGGAAGGAGACAGAGATGGAGACTTATGGTGAAAATGAAAAAGAAATTAAATGAGCACAAAAACAAATAGACTTTAGGGAAAAAAATTGGTGGCTGAAAGATGTTATTGGAAAATAAGTCTATCATTTAAACCAGAGGGCTGCTGGTAGCCAAGCCGGATGATCAGCTTGGCTTACATGTTTTTCCTATGGTCAGGATCCCAGAAGCCCTGCTGAAGGACACAAACAGAAAGGTCATTGACATTGTGGTCCCTGGAGATAAAGTGGGATACAATGGGTTTAGCGGTGTCACCATTCCTGACTGCTCTGTAATGTTCACTGAAATGGTCAGAAAGGTGCCTACCAGTCTCTCCGATGTAAATAGCTGTACACTTCCTGCAAAGAATACAATACACCACATTAGTGGAGGTGCATGAGAACTCCCTGGTGATATGAAAAACACCTGTAGGCCCCCAAATTTCAGTCACACTGGAAATAAATTGGCAGGTGTAGCAGCGAGTCCTGTTGCAAGGTTTGGTACCTGGGAGGGAGAAACTGTTAGGAGTAGGTAGGCTGCTTTTAACAAGAAGATTCCACAGGTTAGGTGGCCAGCGGAAGAAGGCAATAGGTGGTTCTGTAAAGGAAGCACCAATGTTAGGGTCAGTTGGTCAGTTTGCAAAACGGGAAAGTTACTGGTGATGATCCTGTGAAGAGAAGGTGTGCTCTGATGGAAAGGAAGCACTAGTGGAATTTGCCGTTGTTCATGTGTGACAGTATCCTTCCTCCGGGAGTCAAGGTTACAGGGCATGTTACTGACCCGGGAGAGTGTCCACTGTGCTTTTAGGGTATCCCCTGTTGATAAAAAACTATGCATTATTTGAGTCTGCTCAGCAAAATCATCTTCTTCACTGCATAACCTGTCAAGTCTAAGAAACTGTGAATAAGGCAGGCCATTCTTGACATGTTTAGGATGGAAGGAGCTGTGGAGGAGGAAACTGTGAGAGTCAGTGGGTTTGTAATAAACTGATGACTTCAGACCAGTGTTCTGTACTGGCAGCTGGATATCCAGAAAAGGCAGTGTAGAGGAGGATACTTCAACTGTGTATTGAAGGGAAGGATGAGCTGTGGTAAACTTGTCAAGGAAGACTTGGAAGGTCTCCCTAGAGAAGGAGGTGGCCCCCCGCAAGGTAATAATATGCGGTAATGAACTTGTTTGTTACACAAAAGCAGACAAATGCCCTAAAAACAAGTCTTACCAAATAGACACTGGGAGCCAGAGTTTCCCAATACCCAGGGTATGAAGACAGCCTCAGTGAGAAAATGTAATGCAATAACTTATATATGCAGATAATTGTCTTGATAACTATTACTTTCGTAAGTAAGTTAGATACATAAAACAAGCCCTATTGGCCAAAAGTTGGGTGGCTCCTCAGTGTATCTAAAGATATAGAAAAACTTTAAAATCAGCTAAAAATGAGAACAAAGAACTCATGCAAAATACAGATATAAGTGCAGTGTTATAAAAATCTGCTTGATGGCAGTGTAGGCTATACAATAACATATCAGAATAATAGACAGAGAGTGCATAGGTGTATTCTTGGTACAGTACTTGTATGTTGCTAGCAATGATCACAGTAATAATATCCCTGGTAAACTTACACTTGTTCAGTAAGTACCAATACCCTATATGTTAGTGATGATTATGTATAACATAACATATAACATAATAGATATTGTCAGCAGTGCACAGTGGGTTGCCAATAAGGTTGTTGGGACCAAGTGTAATAAACCCCTCCCTAAAAAACATTCTTTGGACCCAGACATCCTTTCCAACTACAGACCTGTTTTGAACCTTTCTTTATTGAGGAAGGAGATTGAGAAGGCAGTGGCAACCTAGCTTCAGGCACACCTGGAAAGATTTAACTTCTATGGGCCATTCCATTTGGGGTTCAGATCATGGTAAAGTGCAGAGATAGCACTTGTTAGGGTGCAAAATTACCTTCTAGCTAGGGACTGAGGGGAGTGAAAAATCCTTGTTTTCATAGTACTCTGGGCAGATTTGGTGGACCCTTGGCCTCTATCTGCCATCAGAGTCCCGTGTTTCTGTGTAGATCTCACGTCAGCTTTTGACGCAGTAGATCATGGGATTTTAAACTTTATTTGTATCATTTTATCATATAGCATGACAACATACATTACTTATAGTAAACAGACCATTGAGTACCATTCCATTTGGGGACTAAGCCCCTTAATCAAAGGGTAAAAGTAAAACTTGCATTCACTATATAGTGGTACAGAAATAGAGGGTAACTGTATAATTAACATTAAATAATAAACCAATATTTGCTGTGTTAATTGAGTCCAGGAATGAGATGGCTAGTTTGAAAATAAAGGGTTGTCCATCAACATCCAGCCTATGGGGGGGCACTGTTGAGCTCCCAACATGGCGGATGCTGAATTTTCAGCTCCTGACTCATCGGAAAGCAAAAGCCTAATTTCAACACATTACGAATTGATAGGTAGCCCGAAATAGCCTAATTCACTGTCGGAAGTACGGTGAACTTCAAGATGGGGCCTAAAAAAGATCAACGGCATGCTGCACACAATATGGATGCATTCCTTACCTCGTCGCAAGCGTTGAGGAGTGCTGGATCGGGGCCATCTTCCTCGGTGGACCCAAAAGCGAGCAAAGTACTGAATCTTCAAATTATGGCTGTCCTCCAAAAAATACAAGAAACCAGAGAGGAAACGAACTGGAGATTAGCAGCAGTGGAGGCTCGTTTTACAGAAATTGATTGAAAAGTACAAGCTAGCTAACAAGACTGATATCCTGGAGCTCAAATCAGAGAGAGAAGCCCAGTGTAAGAGGAACACCACATTTTTACAGGATCTCACCTTTCTATGAGCTAAGATAGAAGCCCTAGAAAACGCACAAAGGCAATCGAACGTCCGCATTGTGGGCTTCCCTGCGAGCTTTGCGTCGACCACAGAAATCATGCCAGTGGTAAATAGACTGCTTTTTTCCGATTTGGCATTATTGCCTGCTGAGTCCGGGACCTCAATAATCAGTGCCTTCGCCATACCTATGCATTCCAGAAGAGGCCAGGGGACTGTGACCCTTAACAGCCATTATCACCCTAACTCAGAGAGTCGCATTTCTTTACTTCGTGCAGCAAGACAAAAGGGAGATATAATTTGGGAAAGAAAGCAGGATCGCCTTTTTTCCAGATATCTCATCTCAGTCCCAAAATATAAAAAAAGCACTACAAATCACAAAGAAATTGGTTCTGGAGAATGGGATTGAGGCCCAGCAGTCGTTCCCGGCAAAGCTCCAGGTTAAGTGTGTGGGTAAGATCCACTTATTAACTGACCCTGAAGCAGCTGCAATCTTGGCACATAAATTAATAGAAGCCCAAAAATCAGAGACTAAAAAAAGCGACCGCTCCAGATTCAGGTTCCGAATCGGACACAAATGACTGATGCTGGGACATCTAACTGGGGCCTTTCTTCCCTGGGCTAAAGTTTCCTGTCTTGAAAAGACTGAGCTTTTGACTGAGACTTAATGTTGAGTTTATTGTGAGCCATGTTGGGGACTTTACTGTTCAAGTTCTGTTATTGAATTTCCTGCCTACTGAGCGGAACTTCATCATTTGGGGATTTTTTAACCCACTCAATTTGTGAACTTATGGCAATATCCTGTTACATAGAAACATAGAAGTTGACTGCAGATAAGGACCGCAAGGCCCATCCAGTCTGCCCATTTCTTTTTCTACCTTATAAATGTGCCATCAGCCTTCGCTCTGTCAGTGGCCTATCTATTCATACTCATTTGTATTGCTCCCTTATGCCTGTCCCATGCCTGTTTGAAGCCCTGCACTGTATTCATAGCCACCACTTCTTGAGGTAGGCCATTCCATGCATCCACCACCTATTCTGTGAAAAAGAATTTCCTCACATTCCCCCTTAATCGGCCCCCTAATCTCATGCTGTGTCCTCTTGTCCTGCTATTTTCTTATATTTAAACATGTTAAACTCTTTCACCTTGTTAATGCCCTTAAGGTGTTTGAATGCCTCGATCATATCACCCTCTCCTCCTTTGCTCAAGGGTATACATATTGAGCTCTGTTAATCTGTCCTCATATGTCTCTGATGCAGTCCCTGCACCATTTTGCTGCCTTCTCTGGACTGCCTCAATTTGTTAATGTCCTTGTGAAGGTGTGGCCTCAATACTGCATGCAGTACTCAGATGGGGCCTTAACCAGTGTCTTGTAAAGAGGGATTATTACCTCCTACGGGCTTGTGATACCCTACTAATACACCCTAACACCCCTCAGCCTTACCTACTGCTTTAGAGGTCTGCTTGATGATTTCAGGTCATCCGTGATGATGATGCCCAAGTCTCTTTCTTCCTTTGTGACTGCTATAACTCCTCCCACCCTATAGGTGGCTTCAGGATTTCTCTTCCCTATGTGCGATCTTTTGCTTCTTTGTATTAAATCCCAGTTGCCACTCTTCTGACCATTTTGCTAATTTATCCAGATCTCTCTCATTCTGCCCACCCATCTGGATCATCTACTCTGTTGCAGATCTTGTGTCATCTGCCAACAGACAAGCCTTACCCTCTAGTCCATCTGCAAGGTCACTAATGAAGATGTTGAAGAGGACTGGCCCCAGGACTGATCCCTGAGGTACCCAACTTGTGACTTGCATCTCTTCGGACTGTATACCATTTACCACCACTCTCTGTTTTCTGCCCGTCGACCAGTTTGCCATCCAGTAGACCAACTTCTGACCCACCCTGAGCCTACCCAGCTTATTTATCAATCTTCTATGTGGAACAGCGTCAAAAGCTTTGCTGAAGTCAAGGTAGGCGACATCAACTGCTCCCCCTTGGTCCACCACTCTGGTTACCCAGTCAAAGAAATCTATGAGATTATTTTGACAGGACCTTCCTTTGTAAACCCATGCTGTCTTGGATCCTGCCCCTATGGATTCCAGGTGTTGCACTATCCTTTCCTTAAGGAGTGCCTCCATAATCTTGCCCACTACTGAGGTAAGACTGACTGGTCTGTAGTTCCCTGCCTCCTCCCTGCTACCACTCTTGTGGAGCAGGATCACATGAGCCCTTCTCCAGTCTTCTGGGACCTCTCCTGTGCTCAGAGACTCACTAAACAGTTCTGCTAATGGCTCTGCTAGTTCCACCTTTAGCTCCTTAAGTACACTGGGATGTATGCCATCAGGTCCCATTGCCTTATCCACCCTGATCTCAGCAAGCTCTTGTAGGACCCTTTCTTTTGTGAAGGGAGTAGTGCTCACCTCCCTCCCCCCTGTGTCCATGATGCTGAGCTGTGGGCCCTGCCCTACCTTCTCTTCAGTAAATACTGAGCAAAAGTATCTATTTAGGATAGATGCCTTTACAGGGTCCTCTCCTCCTCACAGGCCTCTTTCTCCATTGCTTAGCAATACCCCTCTGGACTTTCTCCTTTCACTAGTGTATCTATAGAAAGTCTTGTCACCTTCTTTTACTGTCCGTGCTAGTGTTTCTTCAGTTTGGGACTTTGCCTGCCTTACTGCCTTCCCTGCTTCCCTTAGGGCAGTTTGGTATGCCTCCTATTTTCATCCGCTGTGTTCCCTTATATTTCCTGAAGGCCAGCCTTTTGGCTCTGACCTTTTCTGCTACTGTATTTGAGAACCAAAGTGGTTTCCTTCTTCTTTGCACTTCCTTTTCTGTCTAACACAATGGGATGTTGCTTCAAGTATTGCATCCTTAATGCTTGCCCACTTTGCCTGTACCCCTCACCTGTGTTTCTTTTGCCAGGCTAGCTTAACTCTGTTGGCCATCTTATCAAAGTCAGCTCCTCTGAAGTCCCATATTTCGCCTTGGAATGGGATGATTTCGTGTAGTAGCCAAATTGAACCATACCATGTGATGGTCACTGGCCCCAGGTGACCTTCTACCTGGAGATCTGTGATCCCTTCCCTGTTAGTCAGCACTAGATCTAGGATAGCTCTGTCTCTTGTGGGTTGCTGTACCAGTTGTTTGAGGCCCTCCCCCTGCAGGGAATCCACTATGTGTCTAGTTCTGGCAGATGTTCCTGCTGGTATTGACCAATCTGTATCCGGCATGTTGAAGTCTCCCATTATCAGAACCTCCCCTTTAGCTGTCATGTTTTGTATATCTTCTAACAGTAATGTTTCTATGTTCTCCCCCTGGTCTGGGGGCCTGCAGACAACCCCAGTTCTTATGGCTGTCCCATTTCCTGTTTCCAGGGTGACCCACAGTTCTTCTGGCTTCTTATATGTATTCTGAATTTCTGTAGATTTGATATTTTCATTGACATACAGGGCCACTCCTTCCCCCCTTTTTGCACCTCGGTCTCTTCTGATAAAAGCCTTCCTCCCTGCCGGTTAGTAGGACTATCTAGTATGGGAGGGGTGCAGTGCAACTTAATTGAGCCAAGGCAACCTAAGTGTATTAACCTTGTTTAATTTCTACTCAATAGTTCTGTTCAGCCCTCCGCTACTTTATAGGTTCCTACGAGGGGCAGAAATAACAGCAAATAGCTTGCGTTTGTTATACGCAGGTGAGAGTGGTATATCCTACATTTTTATATCGCCAGAGAATCAACTCTTATGCTATCTTAAGGTTGTTGGTCGTAACTGTAAGGTGGAATAATGAATACTGTGCATTTTTGTGAAATGTTATTCTGTACCGTGGTGTGATTATGGCAGTTGGCTCTGTCTATGATGTATGTTATATGGTATATGCTGTATTTCATATAATCCATAAATAAAAAGTTAAAAAAAAAAACACACCATCCAGCCTATAATAAAGGAACACGTCCCACTAGGGACTAATGTTGACATGTGTTAATCTTAATGTGAAAAATATTGCTAAATTAGATTTCAGCAGCAGAGTTAGGTAACAGCTGGGAATCAAAAACGAGTGTCCCCAACTTTAGTGGCTACCTCTTATGAGCAACTTTTATGTGAGGAAATTAAAATTCTGCATTTTCAAGTCTAGAATCAATCTCCTGTATCAAATATTTGTGGGTTGAGCAGGACCTAGAATTTAACAAAACAAACTTTGATCAACACGTTAAAATAGTAATGTCCACACTTTAACCCTTCCACTTTTAAATGAACAGCAGAATAGTCAGGTCATTAAAATATCCTGTGAAACAACGAAGATCACTTAGTTTAAAAGAAAGTGTGTGTATAATGCACTGTTCCTACTTTAGTGTCCAAATATTCAAGTGTCCTTGAAAGCCTCTTCATTTTCAGCTTCCTCTCTTCGATCTCTGATTGCAGCTACCAGCCGAGTGGCCCATTTGCCAGCCATTACTGGATCCGAAAATAAATATACTTTTTCTTGATAGGTAATCCAGAGCCTAGCTGGACAGATCATGGTGTGTGTTGCCCCCGCCTCCCACAAGATTCGTCGCATGCCGTCGACTTTCTTCCTTCTCTGCCTGGTTGAATAACTTATATGCAGAAAGATGTCACTTGATGATCGTCTTGCATGAGAGGGCTGGCTCAGTGAGCACATTGCAGGATACGGTCATGGGTAAACACTCCAGATGTCACTACCATTAGCGTGTGAGGTTCCTCCGAGTTCTGGGGTCGGCCCCTGGAAGTGATGAGATAGACCTTCTGTACATCCCAGGAAACATCATCTCCTTCAGGTAACAGCTTTTCCGTAAGCCATTCATGTACAAACATGATTGGGTGGTCTCCCTCATTGCTTTCGGGGAGACCAATGATCCAAATATTCCCAGATCGTGCCTTGTTCTCCAAGGCCTCAAGTCTAGCCTGGAGATGCTGGTTCTCCTTTACCATGAGGGCATTTGTAGTGGTATTGGTGTCGGTTTGTTTTCAAATGTCCTATACCTTGTTCTTAAGTCCATCCACCACATTTTCAACTACTAAGACTCGGCTGTTGAAGTCAACCACCTTTTGATTTAAGGTGGAGACTGATACAATTCAGTTCTGGAGTTTTTGTCCCAGCGATGCCATAGTTTCTGTGGAATCGGATTCTACTACGGCCTGCTGTGCTGGAGTAGATCACAAGGCCCCACCAGTTCCCTTACTTCTCTCCGTTCCACCAACGATTTTATCCCTCTTAGGATTACCCATTTCCACAAAATCAGAGTTGCTCTTTCTGCTGATTGTACTGGAAAATCGATTCAGAGTTCCAAAGTAGAGGATTTTAGTGATTTATAAAGGATTAGTTTAGAGCTGTTAGAATCTGCTGCTGCTTGGCTCGGGCTCCACTGTGCCCCCATACCGTCATGGGAATTTAATAGATCATCTGAGGCATTTCAGAGGACTCACTGGCATCATTTTAGGGTGATTTAAGTCCTTCAGACCTAGGCTTTGCAAATTGTTGGGAGCAGATTTCCCATTTAAAATCCTGACATCCAGTGGTACCCCCTTGGAATTTGTGTCCTTCTTCAAATAGCTGGGTGTTACCCTTAACCCCTCCATTACTTTTTCCGAGCACATTGTGCTCACCATCAAATGCTAAACCAAAAACTGAGGATCAGTTACAGAGTAAAGGATCTTATGACCCCAGAAATGAGGCTGGCTATCCCTAGGGGTACATGCTCCCCCTTCTGGACTACTTCTTGTCCATTTTTTCTCATTCTTCCATTAATAGTCTGGCTAGACTGAATGCAGTGTACAGTAATGTCCACAGATTGGCTTTAATGTCCCTTGTAGCTGCTCACCACTGTTCCTTATACCAATCCCCTCGCTGGCTTGCTCCACAGGCCCGCAGTGAGTATCTCTTAGGTTGTCTTATATAAAAGTTAGTAAGAAACAAAAAGCTCTCCTCTCTTGCTGACTTTCTGAGTCCAAAAATGTGCCATCTCAGTTTCAGGTCCTCATCTCGCCTGCTACTGGAGACACCTTCTGTAGCAAATTGTGTGGGTCAAAGGGCCTTCTCAGGTGCTGTCGCAACCCACTGGAATGGCCTGCATAGTTCTCTATGCTCTCTGTCATCAAACTCCCAGTTCAAATCACCCTACAGAGCTACCCTTCTGGACAACTTGACCTGTAAGTGCTTCCCTTGACCACAACATTTTTGGCACTGTACCTGTCTTCCAACAGTTTTGAATTGCATTTTATGTATTTTGTTACCTGCCAATTCCTTTTTGCTTTTTTACTTCTGTTTGCCCTCTATGTAGTACATTGCCTTTGTATGGGTGTCCTATTTTGTTAGCCACATTGTGTGTACAGCAACACTACTGTACTTCATGGCTCAGATCGTGCAAATGGTCAATGGGACCAGTGCACCTCTCCAGTGAAAAAAATAAATCCTTTCTGGCAGGGTGCAACAGGTGGCACTGTGAAATGTTTCCTCACACCCTTCGGCCTTTAAGCTTATTTATTCATTCATTCGGTCATTACTGCTTTGAGCTCCGGAGCTCATTTACAAAGGTTCCACATCAGTATTGGTTGTACAGAATGATCGATGCAAGCAATTGAAAATCTAAGGTTAGAGTACATGAGGCAGCTCCAGGGGAGCGTTGTCACAGAGATAAAAGGTTCAATAGTGGGAGATACATACAGTAAGATATCATTGGGTAGAGTACAGGAGGCAGCTCCAGTGAAGCATTGTCTTGGAGTTAATCGGTTTCAACACCTGGCAGTAATATATTATTGATTTGGTTAGCATGAACAAAACTTGCAAGATGAGCACAGTTTCTCTGACTTCTTGAAATGGCATTTTCCATTTTAGTATCCGATATCACCATCTGTGTTTTCTGATGGGAATTCATTCTACATATCTTCACCTTTCAAAGAAAATTGACAACATTTTGTAAATATTGTGTTTTATTGCTTTTTTTTAAAGAGTCTCTCCATTTGACCATGTAGACCAAGGGTTTGATACTATTTCCCACATTATTTGCACTGTATATGCTACCCCTAGAGGAATCCATTAGGCAGTATGGTTTAGGGTTCCATTGCTATGATCATAACATCCAGCTGTACTGTACCTGTCACTTGTCTCTGGAGAGGGAAATGCTGTGTCAAGCAGTTTATCTGATACCATTGACTGTATGGCCTCCAGTCGGCTTGGTCTTAATCCAGACAAAGGATAGAGGTGTTGCTAGTGAACACAGGTTCTCAGAGGATGTCAGGGTCAGGTGGGGATGCAGCGGGGTTGAAGCTACATGCCGCCCCTCTCATGGCCATAATCAGGGTGAAGAATCTAGTATCATTAAAACATCAAGTGTCAGCAGCAGTTCCATGGTGGCTTCTTCCATTTTAGCAACATCTCACAGATCAAATCCTGTCTGGGACTTCAGTACCTGAAAATGCTGATGCATGCCTTCTAGGCTGGATTATTGCAACACTGCTTACCTCAGGTGATCAGAGGGTCTGACACACTGCTTAAACTGATACAGAATAAAATTCCTACCAGGGACTAGGGCTGAACTGTTGAATGTGAAAGTGTTCTGCATGGAAATTTTAGCTGAGAAGGACTGGGTTTTGTGAGTGGTAGTTTTCGATTAGTTAGGAAAACTGTGTTATGCTGTTTATGTGTTTGCACTTTTCTTTAAGGTGCCCTGTACATGTAAGATAGGGCACCAAATGAATAAACTACTTACTTTCTATATACTGTAGCTAGAATTAAAATGTTTAGTTTGATCGGTATCAGACGGCTGTTGCTTTCAACATCTCATTTTGTATAGGATGTTGCAAGTTGGCCAAAATAGGTCAGGTAGTTTATGCCCAGAATTGGTCATGGATACGAAAAAGTCTTTGTATTGGCCTACCCATCTGATTTTGCCAGTGGTTCCAACCTTTTGATATTCAGAGCATCATTTTGTTTGTGGTCTTTCCCGATGAATGTACATATTCATTTCTGGGTACTCTGCAGGCTAACACTCATTTTAATGCTTAGTCCTGAATGTCAGGAGGAGCAGACAAGATGGACACTGAGTCCCTCCCATCATCACAATACTATATAACCATGCTACACAATGCTACCTGCTTCTGGCACTGTGGTGTGCGGGTACAGTACTAGTACTGGTGCTGTGCTCAGGTTGGACACCTGGGGTCCCAAAGCTAGCCCAGTATGTAGAGATGTGCATATAGGTTTAGGTTTATTAGAGTTACTACAACTTCACTGAGGACAAAGTTGAAGATGAAGTTCATAGAAGATTAAAAGAAAAAGGAAAACAATTACACACAGCAAATCCACAGACACATGAAGACAAAGCAGTACGTCTACACATGGAGTTCCAAATGGAATGCAGATCAGGAAGTTCATGAAGTATTGTGCTTATGTATACAGTTTATGCATATTGATATTGTCTAGTATTTATATTTTCATGAACTTCAGGCATCTCAGTCTCCCTCTCTTTGGGGAAAAGTCCTGTCCGAATTTAAAGATCAAGTCATGGGGCAGAGACAGCTTTCAGAGCAAGCAGACATACTTTTTTTTTTTTTTTTTAGCTTTATTTATCACCCTCACTCACTGGACTCTCTCCAGCTAAGCTACTGGACTAACCCCAGCTGTTCCTGTCCACCTGAAGCTCTGTCTATCCCCTCCTGGGACCACACAGGATCCCCGTGAACCGTTACCGGAGCCCCTCTGGATCTGAGTCCCCCAGAGGCAAGGACCGCTACTCTCAGGTGCTTTATCTATAGTGTCTGGCCCAGGACACTCACGGAGGATCTCCCAGGGAGGTAGCACTGGCCTGGTATTGGACGTGGTGCTGAGGCGCTGCATAGCCCGCCTTCGCCTACCAGCGAGAAGGTTTTTTTTCTTCGTAGGTTTTTCTCCCCGCCTCCTCCCTCCCACAGAGCATCGGACATGCAGTGGCAACCAGCGCCCACCAAGCTCCATCTCCTGCCATATGACTGCGACGCCAGGTCCGCGGCTCCCCTGACAGCCGCCAGAGGGTGCTCGGGAGCGACACAAGGCCCTACACCCACCCCTGGAAGGGAGAACTGTCTTCTGGATGCTCAATCTCTTCCTGTCCCTGCCATCCCCCAGCAGCCCGAGCTCATTCCTGAACCCGGGTCGATGGCGTGGAGCGAGGTAAGGCTTCTAATGCCTTAGCCCTCAGCGCCACCGGGCTGTCTAAGCAGACATACTTTACTGCAACTCCTGCTACAGAACAGGTAAATTCAAGGCAGTATAGCGCAATGGCTTAAGGCTCTGAGCTGCAAACCTGGATACCTGGGTTTGAATCCCACAGCCCCCACTTGCATACCATATAACTTTGAGCAAGTCACTTAACTTCCTTGTGCTCCCAGGTCGCAGCTGTAAACAAGCTTTCAGCTTAGTGTGTCTCTCCTGGTAAAAACAAACCAAAAACAAGCAAAAAAATTGACTTCAATTTTGTTCTTACCCTAAGAAGATTTGTATTAAATTTGGCAGAAGTGCTCTTGACGAGTTACTAACTGTCCCTAGCAAGTTACAATACTTTTAGACTTTACCAGTCCTGAAATATTGGTCTCAGAGCTGCCTGATGGGGAAACCTTGTGGCATGACCGGGGGCCATTGGACTTTTTCAAACCTAAGCAGGGTGCTAAAGAGCCGTCAAACTCATCAGACTTGACAAATGTGCGAGCCCAGTGATAATGTTACATACCCTGCATGCTACCATGACAACAATGAATGCCTCTCTGGAGGCTTTAGCAGATAAATTTGATTCCTTTGCTAATCAACTTCAGTCCATGGAACAGAGGGCAGAAACCAGCTGAGTGGAGGCAGCAGAGGCAGTAAACTCAGCGTGGCGGGCGCTCATGGCCATGGCTGAGCTGGTGAAAGACAGTATCCTGCTGAAAAGTGAGTAAAACATGCTGAAAATCATTTGACTGAAAATACTGTACAAGTACAGTAAATGGCGTTCCCAAGGGGTTTGAAAACACAGACTCACTGCTTGCAATTCCAGGTTCATTAAAAACAAGACTGCAATTATTGCAGATCTTGTTGGGACAGTGGATCTGGTGTGCATCACCGAGACCTAGCTGAATGAGAACTCTGGCCCTATATTGGAGGCCGTAACTCCAGCCGGGTACTCAGTGATACACCGCTTGAGCTTGGATCGTGGGTGCGGGGGATCACGGTCTGTTTCAAGACCGAACTGGGCCTCAAGAGTGTACCAGTTGAGGAAGCTGAGTCTTTCGAGTGTACCATGGTAGTAGGTGTAGGCTGTAGGATTGCCCTCATCTACCGTCCACAAGGGGATGGGAAGCATTTCCTTCAGGAAGTGGCTGACTTCATGATCGACATGTTGTTTGAGTCGCCCAGGCTGGTGGTCCTGGATGACTTCAGCGCCTGGGTCAATGACGAACTCTGGCAATTTGGACAGCACTTCCTCCAGCTGATGACATCTCTGGGCCTCACACAGATTGTTACCACTGCTGCTCATAAACACAGTCACTCCCTTGACTTGGTCTTCCTCCTGGGGATTGAGGCTTCTGATGTGGGGGTGGAACCAGTCAGATGGTCCAATCACTACACTGTGGGGTTCAGTTTTTGCACCTCCCTGTGTAGGCCTACCCCTGTGGAGATGGTCAGGTACCGTCCTTTATGAGATGTAAGCTCCGAAGGCCTGGTGGTGGTGCTTGACCTATCAGATTTTCCAGTGGCAAACAATGACCCAGAGGCCTTAGTGATGGCCTATAACAGGGCCGTCTCTGTGGCCCTTGACGTCATTGCGCCAGTCCGTGTTCATCTTCTCTCCCTTCATTCTCGGTCCCCTTGGTTTGATGGGACTTTGAGGGAGATGCAGCGACTAGGACGAAGGTTAGAGCGTTGCTGGTGGAAATCCACCCTGGATGCTGACCGCCTTAGATTGATGGATCATTATCAAGCCTTTCAGTCCACAATCACCCGTAAAGAAGGCAGAGTTCCTGTCCGGGGAGATTGCGGCTGCTCAGAACTGACCAGCTCAGCTCTTTTGAACTGTGGACAGACTGTGCAACCCAGCCTGTCTGCAGATTCTAAGAGCTTTTCACAAATAGAGTGCAAGGAGCTTGCTCGATTCTTCGCAGCTAAGGTGGCTGACATCAGGGGGTTGCTCCAACCAGCACATTCTGTGAGCATTGCTTTTGATTGGCACTTGGTCACAGACCCTCATTTTACTTGGAGTACCTTTGACCGGTTGGAGTTCATGGATGTTTTGCGGATTGTCCAGGGTATGCACGTTACGTTGCTGTAGTTTGGACCCAGGACCAACTGCCCTGATTATGGGCTGTAGTGACATCACTGGCCCGGTCCTAGCATGGATAGTCTGGTGCTCCTTGGAAACAGGTGAGTTTCCTAGCTCCCTGAAGGAGACAGTGGTGACACCCCTCCTGAAGAAAGCTTCTTTGAACCCAGATTGTCATGCTAACTACAGACCAATCTCAAACCTTCCCTTTATAGGGAAGGTGATTGAGAAAGTAGTGGCCCTACAACTGGAGAACCATTTGACCATCTATGACATCTATGAACCTCTCCAATCTCATTTTTGAAAGAGACACAGTACTGAGACGGCGCTGGTTCCGGTGCTCAATGATCTCTTGATGGCTAGGGATCGGAAAAAATATTCCATCTTGGTTCTTCTTGATCTCTCATCAGCGTTTGACACTGTGAACCATGGGATCCTTCTCGATCACCTGAGATTCATCTGTGGCCTGTCAGGTACAGTCCTCAGGTGGTTTACAACTTTCCTCACTGGAAGAACTCAGAGGGTGGTGTCGGGGATTTATTCTTCGGACCCAGTTCCTCTGTCATGTGGGGTTCCTCAGGGTTCAGTGTTGTCCCCCATATTATTTGCAGTGTACATGCTGCCCCTTGGAGACATTGTAAGAAGGTATGGACTGAGGTTTCATTGCTATGCCGATGATACCCAGCTATACCTTTCTTTTGCACCCAACCAGGATAGAGCTATCTCGGTATTTAATAACTGCCTTGCTGAAATCCAAGATTGGATGAATTCGAGCTGGTTGTAGTTGAACTTGGAAAAGACAGAGGTGCTGGTGGTGGACCAGGGACACCGGATAGGAGAATTGGGGGTGGGTTCGCCTTTGGGACTTTTTCTTGGGGGCCTCCCACTCCCTTCCTCTGAATGGGTGTGGAACCTGGGGGTGATTTTTGATGAGGGGCTGACACTGCGATCACAGGTGTCAGCAGTCGTCAAATCCTCCTTTTACCATCTGAGGAACATTCCCAGAGTTAAGCACCTTGTTCTGTCTGACGATCTTCCCTTGTTAGTCCATGTCTTTGTGTTCTCGCACCTGGATTACTGTAATTCCCTGTACCTAGGGCTACCTGGGGTGGATATCTGTCACTTGCAGCTGGTGCAGAACACTGCAGCCCGGTTATTGTCAGGGAATCCTTGGTCCTGTCATATTTTTCCAGTGCTGTGCGAGCTGCACTGGCTGCCGGTACGATGGCGGATCACCTTTAAAGTTGGACTTCTGACTTATAAAGCCCTACACGGACTTGGCCCAGATTACCTGAAAGAGTTCCTGGTTCCTTACTGCCCTGGATGATCACTCCGCTCAACTGACAAGGGGTTGCTAGAGATTCCAAGGGTTTGTTTAAAATCTCCTGGGGCCCGTGCATTTATGCACGCAGCCCCAACCCTTTGGAATTCTCTACACCATCAGGTACGGGAGTGCGCAACCGTGGAGGGATTTAAACAGGCCCTAAACATTTTTTAATGGAACCAAGCATACTTTATATGATCTATTTTGATTTTATTTGTATTTTACAACTGTATTTATGGTATTGTTGTTTATTTAACTATTTGGTAATGCGCCTTGGTTTTTTGAAAGGTGCATGATAAATAAAGAATTATTATTATTAATACAACACTGGCCTGGTTGAAAGATGCATTGGATCTGGATATTAAGAGTCTGCAAATATATTGACTGTACAGAATTACTTCTTGGAGGAGGCAAAAATCAGGTTCCAGGACATGGTTAATTAGAATGGGCTTCTTGACACAGAAGGACTTGATTCTGAGGGCCTTAAAGAGAATGCAAGATGTCCAGGTTGACGGCAGCCATGGCATGTTGTTTCCTGACTTAAGCTTCACTACCTGCCAGAGAAAGAGGAGCTTTGATGGGCCTAAGAGACAACTTCTAGAATTAAGCATACAGTTTAGTTCAAGTTATCCTGCTGAACTCAGAGTTCAATATAACAGCCAAACCTATGTGTATACCAATCCAAAAGACGTTAACAAATTGCTGGATAAGATACGGGCAGAGTGGAGTAGAGATGATCAGATAGCAAATGGGTCAGACAGCAGAGAATAAACCTATGGACAGAGAAACAGCAGGTTGCAGTAACCTTTGAAGGGGTGTGAGTAACAGGGACTTTACTTGTTTCCTGGCTGTATAAAAGTTAATTCACTTTTTTTCACAGACTCTCCAAGCTCATGCACCTAAGGGACACTTTTGAATTTATATAGTTCTTTTGTGGCCATGGATTCTAACAGTGCCTTTCATTTTGTTAGAATTTATATTTAGGCACACAGCAGTGGATTTTTGTGAGACAATTTAATACTTAATATGTGCGTGCTTTCTCTAACTTTTCTGCATTCTAGTGAGTCTTCATAATATGCACTGTGAATATGGTGGACTTTCCACCACTCTAGTGAAGAAGATGTTAGGAGACAGAGAGCAGGAAAGTGGCAGTAACATGCCATTGATGCAGTCTTAGTAAGTGATGTGTTATTGACTAGTAAACGAGTACTATAGTCAGAATTTGCAGAAGCATATTTTGTGCAGAGTGTTTTGTGTAGTCTTAGTGCATCCTTCTCTTTGTTTGCTATGAGTTTTTTTTTTTCTAAATTTGCCTACTACTTTTATGGCCCTTGGGAATCTCCATGTTATCATTTTGTATTGCTCTTCTTTTTCCTACAGTGCCTTCTGTTCCATAGGACAGTGATGTGTTCACGACTGCTGATTCAGTGAGTGAAAGCTGCTGCTGCTGCTGCTGCAGCAGTCTGTTGTTCGGGGCTGGACGTTCTTGCTTTAATTAAATCTTTCTAATTCAGTCTTCTTGTTTTCTAGGTATGTGTCTAGGTCTAGCCAGCAGGACAAATTGCTTTGTTTTTAAAGCTTTTCATTTCCTCAAGCTACACACAGCCATAAAAAGCACAAATCACCCCAGGTCATCAATGCTATAGTGGAGGCTCTAGCTGTTTCCATACAGAATAGCCCACTCAATTATCCCTCAAGGGTTTGCAAAACTATCAATGGAGCCTTTATTAGTACTTATTGGGTGAGGAAAGTTACTAAAAAATCATAGCTCTACTGCTACAAAATTGGTTGTAAACCAGTACATACTGAATCTGTGATCCCAGATGCATCACTGTCACATAGGACAAGAGGCATAGTGGGAAGCAGAAGAGCAATAACACATTCTAATATGGAAATCCAAAAGGGCCGTAAAAACTAGCAGGCAAATTTAGAAAAAACTAATAGCAAACAAAGGGAAGGACACACTAGGACTACACACACAAATCAAAATACTCTGTACAATGTATGTTTTTTGCAAATTTTGACTATACTACTGTACTTGTTTAAGGAGATCAATCTATTCTTGTAGGAGAGGAGATCGAGTGCGTTTTGTTGGGGGACACTGATATGATTTATATGGTTATCAGTGAGGGTCTGCACAATTGAACAAGCCTATTCTTTTTGTTCCTGTATACACACTATTAATGTTTATGACATTCTAGTGGAAGCGGGAATGTATGGGATTTAAGCATCATTCTACCATTATGTCAGGCAGACCAGAGGGTCTTATTAATTCTCTTTCTTTATTAATATTAAAGGGCCTCGTCCACTGATGTGTTGGCTTTTACGATAAATATTAGTTTGAGTGACCCCACTGGGGTCCGGGTATTCTCACCTGATGTAACACAGGAGAATCAACTTTATAACCTGCTGTAATTTTGATGTGGAAAACATTGACATCTTGTTCGTCAGCATTTTTATGGTTTGTCATGTGTAAACTTAGTAAAACCTAATATAATAAAAAAGATCAAGCTATAAAGTTTTAGAAAATGGGCATGTAAAATCCTGGCTTCTGATTGGCCAATTTCATACCTAGAGCCCTAGTCTTACAGTAGAACCCCGCAGTTAACAAGTGCCCGACCCTTTGCCCACTCACATATCATTGTGCCCAGCCTGCTTTCTCATTGGTTGAGAGCACTTGATTGAATTACAAATCTCCATTTTATTCTCTCGCTTAGTGTTGATCTGTTGCCATGCTAGTTGCCTTGTTTAGCAAGAGAGAGAGACCCCTCCCCCCAAACCTATCGGCTAGTCAGTTTAGTACACAAACTTGCTTTTCTTTTTTTGTTTTATATACTTTATTTTTATTACAATTTCCATATACATACGCACAGGAGAATGCATATAGTGAACAGTCCACACTAACATACATCAAATAGGACCTAAAGTCCCTCGATCTTAGGATTAAAATGCATCCACTATACTGTATAACAGGAAATATTTGCGATCCTTTTATATTCACTATGTTCGCAGTTTTGTGATATGCGCTAATATAAGAGAATCGCTAATATTTTCGGTTGCTGAAAAATGCTGCTGAAGTACAGTATTGGTTTTAATGGGTAATCCACAATAGCACTAGCACTTCGGGAGCAGCCTGGTAGCAGGTTGGCAGAAACAAAAAAAAGTTCATATTGGGAGTTCCTTTTCCTTTGTAACTGTATCCCCATCAAGCAAGTAGACCTGCTACAAAGAAGTGAAGAAGTATAGATTAATCCCCCACTTTAACCATACAGATTCTCCCTGCTCCTGTTCCCACTTTACCCAGTAATGTCCCTTGCTCCCTGTTCCAGTTCCCTCTCTCCTGTCCCCAGTCTGAAAGATTTATTTACTTATGCTGAAGTCAGAGAATACCTCTCTTGTGAAGGTTCTTGTGGGACTGTCATGGAATAGAAGTATTTTTTTTTGTCCTAAAAAACTAAAGTTTGTGAAGGAGAGTTTCTCTGGTGCTTCACACAGAATCCTCTCTCTCTGCTTTACAGCTCTCCTGTTGTGTGTGTGTATGTGTGTGTGCGTCATGTGACCTCAACAGCTACTAGAGACCAGTCTGAAATTAAACGCGGGAACTGGCAAACAGAAGCCGGAGGAGCAAGATTCTGTCTTTTGACATGCTCTGCCCTGGTTGTAAAATTCCCTTGGCTTTCCTGATACTCGTTCCTTCACCCTCAGTTCCACCACATTCCCCATTCGTTCAGCTAATTGAAACTCAACATTTTAACAGGACAAGATGCGCTAAGTTACAAATGCATCCTAATGCTGGTCCGCGAATATTGTCGGGTCTTAATAAGTTCCCGAATCTGGGAGGCGCTAATATTAGTGGTAGAGCATTTTCAGGTATACAGTATTTAGTTACCACATTGGGGGGAATCAAAATATTTGTACTAAGGTATGAAATCCAGAAATTGGATGTGTTAAGTCCATGAGCTACATGGCAGGTTCCTAAAATTATTATTTTCCAGCAATGTCACTTATAGAAATAGCTTGGCCACCCCAAGGAGTCTGCAATGCCATATAAATCTCCTAAATGTTAATAATCTCCTTACGAAAACCTGGAAGCAAAATTTAGTAGGAAACAAATCATTGATATTAGTATATACTCCTTGTTTGTAAACCAACAGACGGCAGTATTTTAAAGTCACTAGATAGCAACATAACATATTGCTGATGCAGTATATACCTTAAAAAACTACAAAAACAACAAGACCCCAAGGCAATCCACTTTTAACATAGAAGCAAACTGTGTTTTTATAAATCGGATGTGTAATACGATAAAGATAAGTTTAACCCTATTAGCGGTGTATATGCCATCTTAAAACTTTAAAGTCATTAGAGCAGAAAGTTGAACCTGTTCAGGTTTCGTCTCCAGTCTCCCCAAAGCCATCCTCCTCAGACCAGGCCCTCCTGGGTGCCACATGCACAGCCCACTTGCCTGCATCAACTGGGTCTGAGAAAATATAGATTTTGCCCTCGAAGGAGATCCTCAATTTGGCTGGAAAGATAATGGTATGCAGGACCCCAGTCTCTTGGAGAGTGCGATGAACACCATCAAACTTCTTACAGCATTGGCATGTCACATAGCTAATGTCTGGGAAGAGAAAAACTTGTTTATCTTCCTGCATCGGGGTCCCGCTCATTGCGCCAACTGCAATATGCGATCCCAAACTCCTACTCCTGAAGTGACCACCAATAAAGTACACGGTTCTTCTCCTTGCTGTCGCCCTCTTGGAGTGATACGATGGGCCTTCTGGATCTCGACAATGGGATCTTAACCTTCCTGGACAAACTTCTCTGTTAGCCATTCCCTTGCAAAGAGAACAGGGTGATCCCCTTCAGATCCCTCTGGTAGTCCCAGTAGCCTTAAATTAGCTGATCGGATCTGGTTTTCTAGGGACTCCAAGCATGTCCGCAGATGTTGTAATTCTTTAGCCGTTAAAGCGGTCACTCCAGTAGATGCATCCACTTGCTTATGAACCTCTTGTATGTCTACTTTCAGAGAATCCACGTCCGTTTCCAAAATAAGCACTCTGCCGTTAAATCCATTGACTTTCTGGGAGACTAACTGATAGAATCAGTTTTTGTAGTTTTAGTCCTAATGAGTCCGAAGTTTTTTCCAACCCATGGTCAGCTGTAGACAAGGCCTCAGTTGTTGCAAATCGCATGTTATGCGCTCCACCCGACCCTTTAGTTTTCTCAGGTCCTCTAGAAGTTTTATCCTACTTGGGATTATCCATCTTGACCAAAGCGAAGGTCCTCTTTCTGCTGGAATCCTCAGAAATATAAAAATTCTGCATTAAACTGACAATTTTGTTTGATTTTAACTAGGAATTGCAGAAGCTGTTCAGACTTCTTCCATTCAGCTCGGGCTCCACAGCGCACACTCACAAACTTGCTTCTCTGTCAAAATCATGTTGTAAACAAGTCGTTTCCCAATATTTCTCACTGTAAATGTTTTCTACTTTATTTTAAAAGCATCAGCGCTAGCACATCATGTGCTCAGCTCTAACGAATACAGCTTTTCCGACTCACCCTCTCTCCACCCCCACTCTGCTCCCAACCACCATTGGCATCTGCAGATACATGAATAGTGTAGTCTTCTTGTCTAAATAGACTTTCAAAATACACTTCCACTCCTCTGCCAGCATGCATTCCCGCTACCAGTACATCATTTTTTCTGTATTTCTTTTTGTATTTAATCAGGAACTGCACTGCCGAAATTCATTGGTGACTGTAGCCCTACAGCAACTTGCTGTTCAACCGCGCTGCTGAAAATTTATGTGAACTGCAGATCATACCATTAACGTTCATAGTCCTGCGAAAAATACTCATACTCCTAATAATATGTAACCCCCCCCCCCAAATCGAGGGGCTTACCTTGGGTGTCTCATGGGGCTCTGCTGATGTCCACTGCCAGACAGACATCCTGCAGAGATGATGAATCCATAGTTATTGGGGTCCTTCTGTTGATTTGCGTGAGAGTGCTGTGATGTGTCTCCGTCCTATTCCTTTAAGTGCCACAGCCAGTGTGCATACTGTAAATGGCCTGGGCTGGGTCCAAGTGTTTCAGAGCTCATGACCAGCAAGGCATTTCCTTGATCTGCCCCACTCTGCTGTCACTAATAGAGCATAGGGAGCCCTACATTGTACTGTAAATATTTACTTTTAATTTGTTGCTGTATTTAAAGTAGAGACTATTGTCTAACCTGCCTTCTTTACAGCATGCATTTCCCACAGGGAACCGCCATGTTGTGGTCTAGGACTTCCTGGTTTGGGCCAATTGGGACAAAGGGGACCTTGAGGAGTTCTTAGCTCAGGTGCCTTGTGGGAGAAACTGTGAACTCTAGTGTTTGGCACCTAAAGGAACCAATGGGAACATAAGACTGTGACTGACAGCTCCCATAGCCAACCGGATTGCAGGAAAACCAGACAAGTCCGAGAACTGTTTTCAAATAGTGGCTAGTACAGCTTGAGCATTCGAACAGAGAGGAGCATCCAAGCTCTGTGGGGACCTACGTAGGATAGGCCTGCAATCGTCTTCTGAGAACCTCTTCGATCCCAAGAGGGGATCGAATTCAAGAATACTGCCTTTCTGCAGACTAAGAGGGTTGCTCTGCAAGGCGACTGAGATTGCAACCTGGCAGAGAACTGAAAGAGAAGAAAATAGACAGTCTAGTGTTTCTTCAGTTAAAGGTGCTGAGGCCTGCTGTGTTAGAAGATACTGTAATCCAGGGAGTCGTGATTGCCAGAAAGGAGCCAGCCCTATACAGCAATCGACTGGCCTACCAGTTAGAGGTTTCACCAGCAAAACGAACTGCACCATTCTAGAGACATTTTCTGCATGTGGGCCCGTGCCATTTTGGCTGACGCTCTTTGTTCCTGTGCCAACTACAGTTTTCTGGCGAGAGACCAGTTTCGGGAATCCAGCCCCTGAGCAGCAAATCATCCACAGGTTGCAGCCACCTACAAGGGAAGGCCATGCAGTGGAGGCGAGATGTTGTTGGCCCAATTTTCCCATGTGCAGCAACTTCAAGTTACTGGTCTTCATTTTGCCAGGCCTTCATCTATCTTCTGGTACAGTGAGTAATTCCAGGGTAACTCCCTGCAATAATTACTTCAACTGTCTTTTGGTACCATCGGATTGCTTTCAATTAAATTACAAGGGTTTCAATGGACTAGGCCAGCCGGCCATGGATACAACTAGTTCAAAGTCTTGCCTGCCTACGTTTAATTATTTTCTTTCCTTCAAGGGCCCCAACAACAGCTGCAACACCGGCAACCCTGGGCACCAGTTCTGGCCAGCCAGCATTTCATTCTGGGTAGCCAGTAGTTGTGAGACTGTTTACCAAAGGGACTAATTTGATTGCATGCAAAGTAACCTGACACAAACCAGAACAGTAATCATTTGCTTAAACTCATGCCCCACCTTGTTCACGTCCCCTTAATAAACCAGATTTGCTGTTTACGTTTAAGCTGGCTTGTGAGCATATCATTGTTTGGTTTAAACTTACTGTGACTTGGGTAAAGGCGTTGGAAAGTGTATGCTTGCATTTAATATTGTTTTTCAGGGGGTTCCAGGGTCTTTTGTAAGAAGACCAAACCCCGGTGGTAAGTGCAAGGTGTGTGAGCATAATATTAACGCCTGTTGCAAACTGTCGATTAAATGTTGCTAATGGTAACCATCAAATCACAGGAACTTAGTCACTAGGTGGGATTGTGGGTGGTTGTAGCTTCCCAGAGGGCTGTACCAGTCTAGATACCCACTCAAACTGTACTCTGGATGGAGGCACCAATCCATTGTGTTTACTGAGGGTAGGGGTACCCCGGTACTTGCTAATTTGGAACCCAGGCCCCTCATCCTGTTGTCAGGAAGACAGACAGGAATAGTAGCCCTTGGAGTAGTGCCACCTAGGGGTTACAAATACAAAAAGAAACTGCATATTCGTGTGTGTGTATGTGTGTAACCATGATAACCAACTCTTCCTCGATCGCCCACCCGCCACCACCACTCTCAACTTGATTCTCCCGATGTCAGTACCCCATAATGTACCCCAGAAATGTCCTTTTTTTTGCACTCACACTTTTCTTTTCCTCCCAGCTCCATCAGATTCTGTGGCAACTCCATAGTGCCGCCCCCACCTGCAACCTTTTCAGCTCAAACTCATCATCTACTACACCCGAAAGTAATCTAAAACAACAAAAACAAAATAAAGCATTTTAGCAATTTTAACTGTGTGCGTGTGTGTATAAAGCAAATGGTCGGCTTCAGGATAAAAGTAGTGCAGAGCCGTTTAACCAGAATACATGAACTCAAGACCAAAAAGAGTACTGCTCAGCTAAATGCACTGGCACAAGTCCACTCCACTTCTAGGAGACATTAAAAATATAAGTTTATTAAACATACAGGTTCTGTAGCAACCCACCCCCCAAATAAATGTCAACATTTCACACTGCTCTAGTGCTTTATCAAGCCTTGATAAAGCGCTAGAGCAGTGTGAAACATTGACATTTATTTTGGGGGGAGGTGCTACAGAACCTGTATGTTTAATAAACATATATTTTTAACATTTCCTAGAAGTGGCGTGGACAGTGTGTGTGTGTGTGTGTGTGCATGTGTAAAACCATGGCAACCATGTCCCAAGTCTCAACTAAACATAATTCTGATGTAGGCGGAGGAGCTATTTTATTACAAAAGTTACTTTAAATTATTTTTTTATAAAAAATTTTCATAAAAATTTTTTTTTTTACAGTGCCCATTTTCTAAGTGCAATAATACCCCCCGGGGGCAGTATTGTGCTATACTGGACCTTCCAGGGGCTATAAGCCCTCCGCCTGTGGCATCGGGTCTCGTTATGCCCCTGGGCGGTCCAGTATATAGCACAATACCACTCACCCTGTTGGGTATTATTGCTTACTTAGATGAGTCAGTGTTTATGTCAAAAACATCGTTTTTGAACTCAAATCTCAGGATCATAGCACCTAAGACTGCAAAATTTAGTGTGTACCATTTCAGCCCTAGGGAATAAGTGTTTTTTTCCCATATAGGTTTTTTTTCCTCCGTGAGCCCTGGCAAGTGGCTGTGGTCCACCTCATGGAGGAACTCAGTTCTCCGGTCCCACACATCCCTGCTCTTGTCGGCCCCAGAAATTCCCTGGCAGATTTTCCCCCACGGCAGGACTAGGGTGGAGGGTGTCGGCTCCCCCCCCCCCGATACCTCACCCAGACACCGGGGATGACCCTCGGGGACACGGGGCCATCATGGGACCCTGCCAGGCTCCTTTTTCCTTTTTCTCCCATCCCCCTCCCTACCGACGTAATGACGTTGGCACGTGCCTCCCTGCCCATACTGCCCTCCGGCTGCCACCAGAGGGCAATCAACAAGCAGGACAACAAGTCTCCCTTCCCTTGAGAGAGGAGAGCAGTTTCCAGATGTTCGATCCTCTCTCTCCCCCCTTCTGACCCCTGGTGGCCCAGGCTCGTTCCCGAACCTGGTTCACTAGCATGGTGCGAGGTGTAGCGATCAATGTCTTAACCTCCAGCACCACCCAGCTGGCAGGGAATAAGTGTTTTTGAAAGTTCCATGCGAATTAGTGTGGTGGTTCATAAGTCATTGATTTGTAAAATTATGTGAAAATCCCCAAATTAAGATGCATTTTTTGGTGCTCTGATAGTGCAAAAAATGACACCAATTTAAATTATGAAGATTACAGTAGAGAGAGATATTTAGATATAGACACTCTTGTAAATATGTTAGGAAAATAAATGAGGGATACACAACAGGGACCTGTGGAATACACTGTTTAGTTCATGAGTGCTGTTTGACCTTGGGTGACCTCATGAGTGATGTGAGGTCGCGAGGGCTACATCTCTAGTGCCCTCCCTGCTGCCGAGATCGACGCTGCCAGTGACGCTGGACACCCCGCCTCGAGGAGTCATGGTCGAGGGCCGCCTGAAATCACCCTCCCAGCCTCCCACAGTGTGCAGATCAATCCCCTCCCACCGAGGAGCCGGAGGTCGCGAGGGCTACATCTCTAGTGCCCTCCCTGCTGCCGAGATCGCCGCTGCCAGTGACGCCGGGACACCCCCGCCCCCCGAGGAGCCGTTGGTCGTGAGGGCCGCCTGAAATCACCCTCCCAGCCTCCCCACAGTGTGCAGGTAATTCTTGGGCCTACAACTATAATCGGGAGCCAGCCTACCTGAGGACGCTGTGCTTTTTCAGTCGGAGGCAGCTCACCTGAGGACGCCTGTTTTTGGCACCTTCTCCAGACTCCTGCACCCGCCTCCACCGCACCTTTGTTCTCCAGCTGTGTTCGAAAAAATTCACCTGCAATCGATCTAAGGGCATTCTACAGTTTCAAATTAAATATGCACAAATTGTTTTTCATATGCTTTTCCAGTTAGTTAAATGTTAAAAAAGAACTGTTGCATTCATTCCAAAAGTGTTGTATTGCTATGTTTATGCAAAATGGTTCAGACCCCCTTCAGAAGTTATATTTTTTGTATTTATGAAAGTATACAACTAATTTAACATACGCCTATTTACTGTTTAGTGCAGCCATTGCCTGCCATCTAGCCTCTCGCGTGCTCCAGTACCGCCCGCCCCCTAACGCTAATCCCCCTACCTGCCTACTTAACCTCATCTTTCTCCCCCTCCCACAGATCAATCCCCTCCCACCGAGGAGCCGGAGGTCGCGAGGGCTACATCTCTAGTGCCTCCTGCTGCCGAGACCGCCGCTGCCAGTGACGCTGGACACCCCGCCTGAGGAGTCATGGTCATGAGGGCCTCCTGAAATCACCCTCCCAGCCTCCCACAGTGTGCAGGTAATTTGGGCCCACAACTACAATCGGAGCCAGCCTACCTGAGGACGCTGTGCTTTTTCAGTCGGGAGGCAGCCTACCTGAGGACGCTGTGCTTTTTGGCGCCTTCTCAGACTCGGCACCCGCCCACCGCACCTTTGTTTTCTCCAGCCGGTGCTCCGAGAGCCTGCCGAACGCCAGCGCTCGCCCCCACCGCCCCACCACTACCCTTGGTCGGCTTGTCGCTATATTAAGTATTTTCTGTCACATGAGGTGCGCCAGAACCAATCAGCCTACTTTCCCATTTGCTGGTTATATTTTTCCAGCACTAGAGGGAGCCTGCTCTCACTTTCTGCTCTTCTTGGGAGATGTCACTCTTAGCTTAAACCGTGCTATGCTGGCTCTCCTCTTATCCCTGCCTTTACTTGCTCCCCACCCCACTATATCCCCCCTACCTGCCCTCGACTAAAACACCCTCCACTCTCAGTACTCTGGTCTCCTATCAGACTGCCCAACAACTATCTCCCAGGCCATCCCCCATATCCCTCCCTGCATCTGGATCACCTCACTACCCCCACCCACCCACCCACCACCTAAGTGCTACCTCAGTATTGTGATTTTTATCACAAGTGGTCTCTCTCGCTAGCGCCCACGGTTCTATTCTCCTTCCCATCCCATGCACCTCCCTGGTAAGGTCTCGCACCACGATGTACCCCACCCCAGCAACCAACACCTGGCGAGGCGCCTAATTTTTCTGCTGCTCCTGCTCTCCGCAATGTGCACCAACCCGGGCCTGTCACCTCAACCCTGCTCAGCTCACGGAGGCAAAGGCCTCAATCGCTTTTATCAATATATGCAGTCTCCTAAGAAAACTGTTGCCTCCAGTGCTGGGTTTCCCAACACCTCCGACATTCTCATGCTTGCAGAAACCTGGCTCTCCCCTCACGCCTGACTATGCCGTCTCTTCCAGGTTTTTCCTGTTTAGGGCCGAGAGGATGGGCAGGCGGAGGGGGGTGTGCATCTACTCAGCGCGACTCTTACCCTCGGTCACGCCTCTCCAACCCCGAGCTTAGCTACGGAGCTAAGCCATTACTTTAAAAATCTCCCCACCCAGGTCATGGCCCCATTTATCTAACCGTAGTTTACCTACCCCGGGCCGAAAGATCTTATGTCACTCCCTTCTTGACTACCTATCCACCCTACCCTGAAGGCCGAACAACTAATCTTGGGCACTTAAACACCAACTGGCTCAGCCCATCTTCTGACAATATAAAGAATGAGCTTGCAGCCCTTGACCTGTCTCAAATGGTCACCCAGCCCACTAGGCTTAACAAAGTAACAGGAACTAGTTCCTTCTGGATGTAGTCCTCTCCAACCGCCACATAAAATAGATCTGTTCAAGTCCTTGGACTCACCCAGTGACCACTCCCCATCATCTGCTCTTGGTCATCCCCATCCAGCCCGGGTACTGCAGGACCCCACGACTGCTTTTCTCCTCCAGAGGCCTTGTCAACCTCAAACCACCTCACCCAAATCAACTGGACCCCAGTGGCCTGCGACCTGACATCAACTCTGCCCTAACTTACCCTCACCACAGCTTAACCATGCCTGTGATCAGTTTGCCCCTTCCGCATTCCCAAGTTAAAACGGTCTGCTGCATGGATAACCCCTGCACTGATCCAACAACTAAAAAGAGATAACCTTGGCACATAGCTAATGACTCCGTAGATTGGCCGATAGGTGTTTCACAGGGCAGCCTGCACCAATGCACCTGGATCATCAAGCAGGCAAAGCAATACTACCAGGCTGCGCTGACATCTTCCTGGGCTCGCCCAGAGCTTTTGGGACAACATAAAAGAACTGAATGGTAAAGCCCGCCCCCCCATCCCAGATTGTCATAAATGGGCTGTCTCAAATGACCTAACGATATCGCTGACTGCCTTAATAAGACTTTCACAGATTTAAGTGCTGTCCTGCCTGCCCACTTTTTTGACCCGGTTGCACACCCACTCATACTCCCACTTCCAGGCCACAATTCCACTTCCAAATGATCTCACCACATGATGCCAAATCTTTCTTATTAAGGTCCCTTGCCTCTCAGAACCCAAGTAGTGACCCTCTTGACTCAAAATACTCCGCCTCACGCTAGATGTCATGCTTACCCCTCACGCTTTATCATAAATAAATCCTTAAGCCTAGGCCACTCCCGGAGGCCTGGAAGCATGCTGAAATAACCCATCCACAAGTCTGGGACCGCTGCTTGCCTAACAACTACAGGCCCATCTCCATCCTCCCCTTATCCAAAGCCTTAGAAAAATAATAAACTCACAGCTCACGGAATACCTTTTCTAAATACAACCTTCTATGTCCGAGCAACATGGGTTTCTGGCCCTGGCCATAGCACATCCACTGCCCTCCTGGAATTCTCCCATCACATGCACTCCGCACTTGACAATGGTCAGCTTGCAGGGGTGGCTTGCAGACCTTCCAAGGCTTTTTGACACGGTGAGCCACCCCTGCTATTACACTCCTGAGCAATCTGGCTCTCATCCAACCCCTTAAGTGGTTCACAAGCTATCTTCACAACAGGACCCAAAGAGTCAAGCTAAATGGAACTCTTCCTCCAACCTACCCGTACTCTCTGTCCCGCAAGGCTCGATCCTTGGACCGAATCTTTTCAGCCTATTCCTGAACACCTCCCTAGTTCCTGTTCCAGCAAAATACTACTCTATGCAGACGACGCTGTAATTCTAGCTACTCACCCGACCTCTCCTCTCCAAGTCATATTACAAAGCGCCTTCCTTCAAAACCAAAAATGGTTCAATAACCATCGCTCAGTCCTTAATCCAAAGAAAACAAAGTCCATGCTATTCTCACATCGGCAAAACAGCGCCAAGGACTTTCCTCCACATCACCACCAGCACGCCTCCCAATTGAACTAGTAACATCCTATAAGTACCTGGGCATTACCTTTGACTCGGCCTTACTTTCCATGCCCACCTCAAAGCCTTGTCATCTGCCATGAACTCCAGGATTGGGCTTTCTACCGCCACAAAGACTGCCTCCTGAACCCGCCCCTAAAACTAGCGCCATCGCCTCATCGGTGTTATCACTGGCTGACTACAGGCTCCCAATCTACGCTGCTGCTGACACCACTGCCTTATCTAAAGTCCAGACTGCTATTAACAAAGCCTGTAGGCTCCTTACCGGTGCCCACAGCAGAACCCACACCTGTCTGCTATACTCCACCACAAATATACTCACTCTTGAGGAAAGACTGAAATATCAAACCTGCCTGCTGGCCAAAAAGTCCATGTCAGGCCTTTGCCCTCCTGGGGTCTCTGGACCCTTGCAGTTGGCTACTAGGTCCCTGCCCACCCGCAAGTCCTCCACTGCTACCTTCGTTGTTCCCAGGGCCAGGACCTCTCGCTGCCAAAGGTCTTTCCATCACTTGGCTCCGCATTGGTTCAACTCCCTTCCTGAATCTATCTCCAAGATCCCGGGGATTGGCCACTAAACCACCAGAAGCATATTATTGACAGCCATTGCTGCAAATGCCTGCAGCTACCTAAACCCGGTCCCACTACATAATTTGTCTGAGACTAGCTGTTAGTTGTGTGATGTATCTATTGCTTTGTTACAATGCGTGTACCTTTACACATGTTTGTACCAGTATAGCTGCTGCCTGTAATTTCCAAGTGTGTTTATGTATCTTCACCCGTATGTTCACCCCTGTCTCAAACTCACTTAATTGTTGTCTCCCCCCCTTATGACGAGGTACCTTTGTAAACGAGTCCATGACTCAAAGGTTGTAAAACTGATTTCTCCAATAAATAAATAAAATAAATCCTGTTTATGCATCACTAAGATTTATCTGGTTGATCCTGTGTTCAACAATTAGTTTGGCTGTATTTTGTAATCAAATTTATCTGGTTGATCCTGTGTTGGACAGTTTGTGTTATGTATCTCACCGATACTGCAATTAGCGGCTTCTGTGGCAGTTTGCATCTGGAGAGAGACGCAGCAACATTTGCATGGGCAGAGAGTCAGCACTGTGGGGCCCGGGTTGCAGGCAAGCTGGGGGACTTTTTAAGAAAAAGGTACTGTTGTTTTTCTTGGCTGGAGCTGGGGAAGTGTGTGGAGGTACAGAGAAGTCAGGACGAGTGGGTGGGAATGAATATTTCTGAAGGGTCTGTGTGAGTTTGAAGTCGAAACGGATCATGACAGGAATGGTTTCGGGGGGGTTAGTGGTTTGTGATCTGGTTACGGCAGGAGAGGGGGATGATTGATGGCAGGGTGTTGAATAAATGGTGGTTGACCGACATTAAGGTGTTGGATAAATCTTAGAACCGCTGTTTATTCAACACCAGTGAGAATAAATGGATTTATTTAACTGCTTTGGTGCCCACTCCTATTGCATAAATCGTGTTATAAACTGGGTGATGAAAATGGAGGAAGCTGATTGGCTGAGAGGTCTTTGAAGCTGTGATGATATCTGACTACATACTCATGGCTTCAAAAAACCTCCGGCCACCAGCCTCCTCACTCCCAACAAGTTTCTCCAACAGCAATGTTCCCCCATCCCTCACTCCTGACCGTAAACCAAAACCACAAGTAACACTCAGAACAACCCCCATTTAAAAAATTTCAGCAAATTGCCACTAAGCAATTTACAAGAGGCTCGACAGCAGGTGTTATGTTCCTGTAGATCTGAGACAGACCCCAACTCGTGCCAACAAAACGCTAAGCCCTCGCCACCACACTGACTAAGAGAAATGTTGCCAGTGGTGCCCAAGTACCCCCCAAGTAAGAAACCTTCCCTTAGAAGTATGGCATGAGCACTGTGGGCAAAAACCGTTAAATCCAGGTTGAAATCTTACCAAGACATCGCAAGAAAAAAACCTGTCACCTCGAGGAGCCGTGCGCGGTGCAGGTCGGTAGGCAGTTTCCCAGTAAAACAATTGTGGTACACATCGTTAAGCAGTTTCTAAGTAAAACAAAAAACAGGGCATATACTACAAACAGAGAAACAGACCACAGAAGCAATCTTTTTTTTCAAGCTGTCTGTGTGTGGGGGTGGGGGGTTGGGGGCATGGGCAGAACACATAGGGAGATGTCCCTACACTACCTACAACCAGCTCCCACAACAGTGCCACCTGCTGACCTTAACCCAAATAGAACTATTTTCTGAAACAGTATTCCTACACTACCTCTTAGAAATATATTTTTTTAATATTTGATTTTCTGTCAATGTTTTATTTACACCAGTTTTGTAATCCAGTTCATAATAGCAACAATGCACGACAGGGTGTGGTATATCATGGGATATCGTCACTTCGGCTGTTGGACATGCTCGGCCTGCAGCCTCGTGTCCAACCACCTGAGGCATGACGATATCCCATTATACACCACACCCTGTTGTGCATTATTGCTTAATTATTTAAGCTAATAACAGTGGGTGGATGTGGGAGGATTTACTCATGGCTGGCGGTCAACTCGCCAGATGTGGTAAACCTCCATAACCCACACCTCCTAGTGATTTATTGTGATTATACCTTGGCTGTCTTTATTTTTGTAAAAAAGTAATACAGAAAAGACTTTTGTTTTTTTATTTTAAATTGTTTTTGTTTCGTTTATTGTTGTGCGAGATAAAATAGTTCTGGGTTTCTGTGTTGCCAGTGGTGGTGGAGTGTCATCGCTGGATGTGTGTTTCCGGGTTTTGACAGGGGCAAAGACAGATGCCAGAAATGTTTGAACTGTGGCGTCCGTCTAGAAATTCTTTTTTTTTTTTTGTCAGTCTAGAACATCTATTTTTTTTGTGGCAAAAATGTATTCTGACGAGTGAATGGATGTGGACAGCCATGGAGTTTGCTGTTTTTTAGGCATGGACGTTCTTGATGCTGTGCTCAGCTTGTGATGTCGCCTGGCAGAATGAGGAGGAGTAATGGCAGGTACGTTTTGTGAATGTCGCCGCTCCATTTCATTTTTGTTGAAAAGGCAGTTATCACTGGAAGTTGATCATTTGGGAAGCATGGTAATGCAGGGTGGATATGTGGACAGAGACGGACGTTTAGTGGGGATTTAAGATGGTGGTTATGTGATGCCAGCTATAGGGGTCGGATGGATTTGGGAGATACGGCTGACTGGCACCTCTACCATGGATATATCATAGGATTTACCATGGCAGAAATGTGCCAGCCTGCCAATCACAGTACAGGATTTTGACCTTATTTTTATGTCCATGGTATAATTTGGGATAAACATTTACTTTCACTTAGAACATGTTATTTCCACTTAGAATCTGGAACTAGAACACAGAGAACAGTGGCTTAGACAGATAGTTTATAATGGAAAGAAACAATGTGAAACAATAATAAAACATTACAAATAACATGGAATATCTCAAATACATTATGGGTTACAGTGGAATAACTCATTTATCGCCACGCATAATTCCTTCATAACTAACTTGTGACATTATCAGTCGTTAGTTTATGGATCATACCACTCACTGAGTTACAGTGGAATAATACATTTTTCTCTACACATGAGTGATAATTTATTTGTTTATTTATTTGTTATTTTTTACCAGGAAAGGCACAGTAAGCTTTGTCAGCTTGTTTCCAGGAGTGTCCGGGGGTGGGGTTATGTGGACCTGTTGTTTATTGATGGGAGAATGTTGGCCATGCCATTCGGAAATGCTGCTACTCATCATCGATAAATGTCATGGGATCTTTTTCTTCCACCTGGACAACGACCCGAGATGGGCAGAAGGGACCTTGGTTTAACGTCACAATCAAAGGATAGACCTTCATATCTCACTTGTGGCTTTGCCACTTGTGAGTTATGGGTCTTACCACTCACAGGTGGAGCTAAATATATCCTTCCACTACAACTCATTATGTACAGTATTCCCAGTATATAGTTAGTTCAAGTTTGACAACTTGTTCACCTGTCCGTTGTTGTATGGATTAGCTTACTCCCAGATAATGCAAACAGGTTTGTACTATCTTACATACAGCATTGTGCAGCTCTCTGATAGATGAACAGAAGAAGAATGACTGTGGTGGTTCTTGATAATTGGATTCCAGTGCCCCCATTAAGTCAAGAAAGACCTTACTGACATAAATGTTGAATGGCAGGAAACTGGTTGATATAAATCTTGAAACAGCAAAATTTGGGCCTGATTGGGTGATTATGGGTGAACTTTTTTTTAGCCAATGATTTTGGTGAGTCTCAAGAGCAGCACTGAGGTGTTGGCTAGACTGAGATAGCAGCAAGAGGAGTAGGAGTTCATGGAAGGGGAAGCAGGGGAAGAGATTAACTCAGACACTATTCGAGGTCTGAGGCAGTTGGTCATTGGTAGTTGGTGAAAACCCTGTCTACACAATAGGTCATGGGGTAGAGTAGGGTAAAACTGGACAGACTGGATGGAGCAATGGTCTTTTTCTGCTGACATTGGCTATGTTTCTTTGTTTCTATGTTATGGTGGACTACTTAGCTTCATAGATAAGGAGGTATGCAGGGAGGACAATGAGAACTGGATAGTGAGCTGTTTCCTACAAACCAGAGTGGAGCATCTGCAAAGGATGAAAAGTCAGATACTGAAGGGATCTGGGTTGGACCCTGCAGTGGCTGTTCACATGGGTACTGGAGCCCTAGGCAGCAGGATAGATAAGTACTAAGCAGGACTCTGGGGAGCTAGGGGAGGTCCTTATGAGGAGGGGATATAGGGTCATTATCCCAGAAATTGCATGTGCCAAGAGCTGGCCCAGGCCAACATCCATTTGACTGAGAAATGCTTGGTTGCAAAATTAGTCTTAACATGATGGTTTTATCTTTCTCAGTAGCTGGTATAATGTCTGGCACAGGTTTGATTTTATATATATATATATATATATATATATATATGCAGGACATGTTGCGTTTAAATAGAAGGGGGCTAGGGTGTTGGGGAAGAAGATAAACAGTAGTGGCAGGTCATTTAAACTAATGGTGTTATTAATAATGGATGATGGCTCCCTACAGGAGAATAAAGAGGGAATGAGACAGACTGGAGTACAATCATCACTAAATCAAAGTAGCTATGATAGCCCAATTAAGGTTAAAAGAACATACATGGAGAACTGAGAAATGCTGGAAATGTATCCTGATTAAGTGAGGAGTCTGAGTAACAAAATGGAAGTGTAACCCCCCCCCCGGTGGGGCAGAATAAGCAAAAGCTGTTTAGAAAATGTCACCCCTTAGTCTGAAAGTCTTTGGCCTAACCCCCTAAAGGGTTAACTTTTTAGCTCCTCCAGGGAGGCTGTCTGGGATTGACTGGGAGCACTCCTGGAGGGCGGGACTTTTTTGGCCCATGAAGAAGCACATGGGTGGCAGAGTCAGTCCCAAGGTGGGAGTGGGGTGATTGCCTGCTACTGCAGGAACCCTTTGGTTTTTCTGAGAGGGGAGGCCAGAGACAGTGCCCTGAGTGGACATAATGGTGGCCATTACCTTTGAGACCCTGTTGAGGGGATGACTCACCCCCGAGGGAGAGGGAGAGAGAGAGAGAGAGAGAGAGAGAGACCAAACTTCTTGCTTGGCATCAGCGATATTTGAACCCAGAGAGGATGGACTGCCTAGTCCATGGCAAAAGCCACATCTGGCACCACAGATCTGTCTAATTCAAGGTCAACATAGTCAAAGAATCAAGCCACTCTAAGACAAGGGTCTTAGACTTCAGAAGAACAGACTTCGCACAAATGAAAAAAAACTTTAGGGATAACCTTGAGGAAAAGGCGGCAGGGGGGTGGAGGAACGTTGGGCAAGCATAAAAGAGGCACTAGCAAAAGTAACTGAGAAATGTTCTAGAATGGTCAGTAAGGTGAGGAAAAAAGAAACCCACTATGGTTCACAACAGAAGTAGGAGCACCAGTGAGAGAAAAGAGACGAGCATTTAGAAAATACAAGGGTTTAAATAGCGACAAGGATAGGGAGACATACAAGGTTAGCTTAAAGGAGGAGGCAAGTAGAGTGAGCAGAGTGGCAAAGGTACAAATGGAGGAAGAAATAGCGCAAGGAGTCAAGGGGGGCAAAACGACCTTCTTAGGTACAGAGGCAAAAGAAGGACAAATAAGGGAGGGATAGTCAGGCTCATAGGTAAGGATGGGAAGAGGGTGGAGGGAGACAGAGAAAAGGCTGAAGTCTTAAATGAGTACTTTTGCTCTGTATTTACAAGGGAAGAACCTGGCTAGGGACCCATCCCAAACTGGGATGAAAATCAGGAAAAGGGGATAGACATAAACCCATTCACAGAAGAGAGGGTAAACACAGAACTGAAAAAACTACAGGTGGATAAGGCCATGGGTCCGTACAGAGTCCACTCACGTATTCTGAGGGAACTCAGTGATGAACTGGCTGCACCTCTGACAGATCTATTTAGCCGATCCCTAAGAGAAGGAACAGTTCCCCAGGACTGGAAAAGGGTGATAGTGATTCCCAGACACAAGAGTGGCAGCAAAGAGGATACAGGAAACTACCACCCAGTCAGTCTCACCTCAGTAGAGGGAAAGATAATGGAATCACTGCTGAAAGAAAGAATAAGAGCATTTCTGGAACAAACAGGCCAACTGGATGACAAACAGCATGACTTCACAGTGGGACAGTCCTGCCAGACAAATCAGATCGAGTTCTTTGACTCGGCTGCTAGAGCAGTGGACCAGGGGGGTGCTGTGGATGTTATCTGCCTTGACTTTAGCAAAGATTTCAGCTCAGTCCCACACAGAAGACTGATAAATAAGCTTGAGCATACAGGGGTAGGGAGGGAAGTGGTATCATGGGTGAGTAGCTGGCTAGATCAGAGAACTCAAACTGTCATGATAAATAGGGCAACATCAGGGGATAGGGAGGTAACCAGTGATGTGCCACAGGGATCCGTCCTGGGGTCATTGCTCTTCAATGTTTTCATCAGGGAGCAAAGGAGCTAGGTGGGAAGGTGTGTCTGTTTGCAGATGACACAGAGATCTGCAATAGAGTGGACACTGCACAAGGGGTGGAGCAAATGAGAGGTGACCTACTTTTGACTTGGCTCCTGCTACTGACTGTTCTACATCTGCCTGCCACTCCATCCTTGCTGCCTACTCCTGGGAAGAGGTAATCTGCAAGGCAAGAACTGTCACGGGCTGAAGAAGTACTGCTTGGTGTAAAATACTCTGAAAGTACAGTTATGGGCGTTTGCTTATTCTGTGGGACAGGTTGTATTTTTGTTCATTGTGCAGGGGGCACGGGGGAGCCGGCAGCTGGACAGGTCATCTGGGGCAGGGTTTTGCACTTAAGAAACTTGTACCGCTTGCTAGTGCAAGCGAGTGGCGCAAGTGCCACTTGGTAGGGAAAAAGCACTTTAATATATTTAAGTGTTTTAGTAATAATACAGTAAGAAAATATAGCTGTTTGAGAAGGATCCCAACCTTAAATAGTTATAATCCATTGTCCTTTTGTTTTGGTGAGGTGTGGTATTGAAAAGGGGATAATTTTCTGGTTTGGGTTATGTGCATTATACTGTTTTTATCTTGTCCATTTTATTTTGGTAATTTATAGTATCAGGTAAAAAATGTTATTTTATGTAGTAATTGGTAGCTTACTACTTTCCCTTAATTCCCCTGAGTTGATTTTTAATACTGATACCTCATTTGATTTGCCCAATAATTATTGTAGCTTGGATGCTTTTTCTACCCCTGTTCATCAGTCTTTCCCAGGGCCTTTGATTACTTGGAGACTAAACAGGCCCTCACCTTTTCTTACTTTGGACTATGTATTCTGCCAGATTCATAGTTTAAAACCTTGCTTTTCCTCGGTTATAGTTAAAAACTATTATTATCAAAAATCCCCGACTGTGAGATAAGCAATTATGTTATTATTATTAGGTTCTGTTTATCAGGTTCTGTTCATCCTTATCCAGCCCCCCACCCCCCCGTTAGCAGAACCTGTTGGGTATCAGTGTTTATCATCTAATAATTTGAAAGTTTCCCAGTCCTCCAATTTAAATATTGTTCATCTTAATATCCAGAGTTTACAAGCTAAATGGTCTTTATTTGAGGCTTGGATTGCACATCATAATTTTGATGTGCTCACTCTATCGGAGACCTGGTTGAATAGTAAAAGACCTGATTCCCAAATCTCTCTAGAAGGGTATGATTTATATAGACAAAACAGGTTAGGTAGGATGGGGTGGGGTGGGGGTACTTTTATTTATGTTAAGTCTATACATAATTCATTGCCTATGGAACATACAGGGGAAGGGATAGGGTGTGAATTTATCTCCATAGATCTTATTATAGATAGTGAGAAACATCTGTTGATTAGTTCAATTTACATCCCCCTGGGCTGCTTAAACAGGGTTTAGAGTTAATTACTAGGATTAAGACAAGTTTTCCCTTAACTGAGAATGGATTTTAATGGGGTATTTTAACTGTGATTGGGCTCAGGAGTCTAATATGGAAGTCAAGGAACTGTTTGCAGAATGGGAGGTTCAGCAGTTAATTCAGGACCTAACTAGACTTAATTATAGGTCAGGTAAAGGTCCCTACTGGACTGGATTGTGGCCACCCATCCGAATAATATTGGCTCTTCTCAGGTTTTATCAGATTCCATCAGTGACCACAGTCCGGTCCAGTGTGAGTGGTCCTTTAAGAGGAAGAAAAATCCCCCGGTGTTAACTGAAACCTGGAACATTAAAAGAATTAATCAAGAAGAGATGAACAATGCCTGTAGCAAGATGAACTGGTCTGTTCTGGATTCAGTCCTTGATGTTAATGACTTACTAACAACCTTTTCAGAATTAATTAACCAGGTAATTGATAAATTGGCACCCAAAAAGAAAATGTGTATTAGGGCCAATAAGAAAAGATGGATTAATAAGGATCTTTTGGAACTAATGAAATTAAGGGACAGATCTTGGACCCAGTATAAAAAGAGTCCTGACCCAGCTAGTCTAGTGAAATATAAAAGGTTTAGGAATGAATAAAAAGCCGAAATACGTAAAGCTAAAAGACAGTATTTTCTATTGGAGTAATTTAAATATTTTCAAAATCCCTGGAAGACTTGGGAGGTCCTGAACAATTTGATGGGCCATAATAGACGTGATTCATCCTTTAAATTGCAAGATGGCAATAAAGTTATCTCTGATCCCTTTAAGGCAGCTAATATGTTTAATTCTTACTGTATTTTGATGACCTTTGTAGATTTCAAACTAATTTTTCTAGTACTTCCCCTTGTCATGATCATGCGGTTGTAAGAAATAATTATTTTCTTCAGTTTAATTTTCAAACTATTTTCCCCTGGAAGTAAAGGATCTTATTTTAAAAAGTAACCCTGGGCCTTCTTTGGGATTTGATGGAACTGACTTTAGATTCCTTAAATTAGGTATTATTCATTGGCCTTTCCAATATCTTATATTTAATCGTTCCCTATGCTCAGGTACTTTTCCCAATCTTTGGAAAATAGCCATTATTAAACCGATTTTTAAGAATGGGGAAAAACTGAAGTGGCTCATTTCAGACCTATTTCTTTATTGTCACCTTTGAGTAAGGTTCTAGAGAGGATCATCTTTAATCAGTCTATATGTTTTCTTGATGGAAATGGTCTTCTCTCCCAATGTCAGCATGAGTTTAAAGCTAAATATAGCACAGAGACGGCCTTGGTGGGGTTTACCAGCTGCATACAGAGTTCCCTTGATAAAGGGGACTCTGAGGCAGCTGTATTTGTGGACCCCTACCAAGGCCTTCAATCTAGTTGATTATGAGCTGTTCATTAGTTCTTTGCCTAGTTTTAACTTTTCAGGGATGGTTATAAATTGTTTTTCAAATTATTTGCAAAATGGAAAGCACATCATTGAAATTCATGGAATAAGGTCTGATTGTAGCGCCACTATTTGCGGGGTACCCCAGGGCTCCATCCTGGGGCCCCTGATATTTTCCCTCTACTTCAGCTCAGCCCCCTTATGATTTTTTCCAGCTCTAAAAAGAAAAAGGATTTAGTAGCCCCCTTAGTTGATATTCAGGGTAAACCTATTGACCTAATTGATAATTTCAAATATCTGGGTATTACCCTGGATTTGGGCCTTATCTTTGAGACTCATATAACCAACATTATTAAAGTCCTGCATCAGAGGCTGGGTTGTATGTTTAGGATTAAACAGTTCCTGACTGAAGATTCGAAAAGGATACTTATTCCTAGCTTTATTTTTGGATTACTTGACTATGGATTAGCAATTTATACTGCTACTAGCAAAAGGACATTTTCCAAATTAAATTCAACATATAATAGTTCTTTGAGGTTTATGATTGATCTTCCTCAAAGGACCCTTTATTACTTAATGTACGATGAATCTAGATGTCCTTCCTTAAGAAATAGGGTTACGATTAGTTTAGGATCCCTATTATTTCAAGTTACCATGGATTCTCTCCCTGCTTGTTTTAATACATTATTCCCCAAAAGCTCTATTACACGTACAACTAGATCCCAGTGAAGACATGTTTTCCAACTCCCACTGTGTAAAAAAGCCTATAGTCAAAGATCTTTATTATATCATGCTCCCCACTTTATTAAATTTATTCTAGGTGATCTATTGAATTGTAATACGATTCATACTTTCAAATTTCGACTTAAATTATGGTTGGACTCCTCTAACAATAGTTCTTGCAATTCTTAATAACTGTTTGTTGTATGGTCTGTTATGCACATTGTTGAATTATGTCTTGTCTATTTAAGTGTTTTTTTGGCCACTTGACACTTGTGAAAAAGGGCACTTGTGCTCATCTTGCTTTCAAGTATATATATATATATATATATATATATATATATATATATATATATATATATATATATATATATATATATATATATATATAAAACAAAAGTTAGAAACGGAGCATCCCAACCACTGCAACTACTAAAGAACAGGTCTTATTAGAGGCATTTTGGGACAACTTCCTGGTGCAGATGGTCCAGTAGCAAACTAGATTGGGCAGGATGCTGGATCTGGTTCTATCAAATGTGGAGGCTATACGGGATCTGAAGGTTGAGGCTCCTCTTGCTGGGAGTGACCACCACATGGTATGGTTCATGCTGAACATGGGCAGGGAAACGGGAGGTACAGGTACCAGGGTGATAGACTTTAAGGGGGCGGACTTTAAAAAGATGGGGAAATTTTGGGAAGGCATCTGACGGGTATTCAGCCGCACATGGGCGCCAGTCAAAAATGGAATATTATTATGAAAGGACTGGTGGAGGCTACTGGGACATGTACAAGAACAAAGAATAAGAAGGGCAGGGCAAAAAATCCTAGCTGGCTGACAAAGAAGGTCATGGAGAGGTGAGGGCCAAAAAGGCATATCGGAGACTCAAGAAATCCGGGGTTAACAGGGAGATGTATCTGAAGAAGTCCAGGGAGGCAACCAGGCTGGTCAGAGTGGCCAAAGCTTCCAAAGAACTGACGTTGGCACAGGGCATTAAGACCAGAGAAAAGGACTTCTTCAGATACATCAGAGAAAGATGAAAAATCAAGGATCTGATTGTGAGGATTAGAAAGGACGGGGGCTGGGTGGAGAAGGGGGAGGACCAGGCAGAGGCACTTAATGATTACTTCTGCTCTGTGTTCACGAAGAAGAAAGAGGGGCAGACACCACCTGGGAGAGGGGGAGTGGGCAGTGGGGGGAAGGGGTGATGGATATAGGGATTACAGAGGATAGGGTGCTGAAAGAATTAAGGGCTCTGAGGGGGGATAAGGCACCAGGTCCAGATGGTATTCACCCTAGAGTACACAAGGAACTAGCGGCGCTCCTGGCAAGATCTCTGGCTGACCTGTTTAATACCTCATTGGACACAGGATGCATTCCACAGGATTGGAGGATGGCTCATGTGGTACCCATTCACAAAAGTGGACCAAAGGACAAACCAGGCAACTACTGGCCAGTGAGCCTCACATCAATTGTGGGAAAACTCATGGAGATGATCCTAAAAGAGAGGCTGGTGACCTTCTTGGAGAACAATGGGCTCCAGGACAGTCAGCAGCACAGGTTTGTCTTGGGAAGATCCTGCCAGACAAACCTGATTGAGTACTATGACTGGGTAACAAGGGAACTGGACAAAGGCCATGCAGTGGATGTCCTGTATTTGGATTTCAGCAAGGCCTTTGATTCCGTGCCATCTGGGAGGCTGAGGGGGAAGCTGGAATATATAGGAGTGGGAACAAAGATGGTTAATTGGATCACCAATTGGCTTAATGAAAGGCAGCAAAGGGTAGTGGTGGTGGGGGGAACTCTCAACACCGAGGGATGTAATGAGCGGTGCGCCGCAGGGATAAGTTTTGGGACTGGTGTTATTCGGGATATTCATAGTGGATATCTCCCACGGGGTCCGGAGTAAGATCAGTCTCTTCGCAGACGACAAAAATGGGAGCTGTGGTTGATGACATTGAGGGGTGGAGTGGGCTGCAGGAGGACCTGACCAAACTACAGGAGTGGTTGGAGGCATGGCAGTTGGGGTTTAACGCCAAAAAGTGCACGGTACTGCACTTCAGGGCTAATAATCAGGGGAAGCGCTATCAGCTTGGGGGGGGGGGTACAGCTGGAGTGCACCGAGGAGGAAAAGGATCTAGGGGTACTTATAACAGGGAGTATGAACAACTCAGTGCAGTGCAGTGCAGGAAATGGGCAGCAAAAGCCAACAAGATGTTGGGGTGTATTGCGAGGGGAATCTCCTCCAGGAATAGGGAGGTGATCCTGCCGCTGTACAGGTCACTGGTCTGGCCACACCTGGAGTACTGCATGCAGTACTGGCTCCCATTCCTGAAGAAGGACATCAGATTGTTGGAGGGTGTCCAGCTGAGGGCAACAAGGATGATCCAGGGGTTAGAGGGATACTCCTATGAGGAAAGGCTGGGTGAAATGAATAGGTATTCCCTGGATGAGAGGAGGGATGAGGGAGACATGATCGAAACCTTTAAATACTTAAAGGGGATAAACAAGACTGGCACAAAAGAGATTTTCCAGATCAGAAGGGGGAGGATCACGAGGAGGCACCAGCTGAGATTGAAGGGGGAAGATTCAGAAGGGAAACATGGAAACATAGAAACATAGAATTTGATGGCAGATAAGGACCGCATGGCCCACCTAGTCTGTCCATTTTCCTACCTAACAGATAAACTTCAGATCCTAGTTAACCAACAGCTTACTTCCTCCTACCCCCCACTAGGACTGCCTTATGTCTGTCCCATGCATTCTTGAATTCCCCCACTGTTCTTGACTCCATGACCTCCTCAGGAAGGCTGTTCCATGCATCCACAACCTTCTCTGTGAAAAAATAGTTCCTCACATTACCTCTGAGCCATCCCCCCTCTATCTTCAAATTGTGTCCCCATGTTCTTGCACATCTCTTTTTCTGAAATATGCTACCCTCTTGGACTTTGTTGATTCCCTTGAGGTACTTGAAAGTTTCTATCATGTCCCCTCTCTCCCTTCTTTCCTCAAGGGTATACATATTAAGCTCCTTTAGTCTTTCTTCGTATGTCTTCTGGTGCAGACCCTGCACCATTTTGGTTGCCCACCTCTGGACAGCCTCCACTCTGTCTATGTCTTTGTGGAGATGGGGTCTCCAGAACTTCACACAGTACTCCAGATGGGGTCTCACCAACTGTCTGTACAGAGGGATAACAACTTCCTGTTTTCTACTATTGATGCCTCTTCCTATGCATCCCAGTATCCCCCAGCCTTCCTTACTGCCTTCTCACATTGCTTGCCCACCTTTAGGTCATCTGATATAATTACCCCCAGGTCCCTTTCCATTTTTACTGTTGTCAGTATCTCACCCCCCATTGTGTACTCTTCCCCTGGGTTTTTGTTTCCCATGTGCATTACCTTGCACTTCTTTGCATTGAATCTGAGTTGCCATACATTTGACCATTCCTCCAACCTTGCCAAGTCCCTTCTCATCCTTTTCACTCCATCTTGTGTATCAACCCTGTTGCAGATCTTTGTGTCGTCTGCAAAGAGACATACTTTTCCTTCCAGTTCCTCTGCAATGTCACTTATAAAGGCATTAAAAGGACCGGTCCCAGTACTGAACCCTGTGTACCCGCTAGTAACCCTCCTTTCTTCACTGTGTACTCCATTTACTACTACCCTTTGCAGTCCTGTTGTCTATCCAATTTTTATCCAGGCTACCACCTTGGGGCCCACTCCAAGGCTGGCTAACTTGTATATTAATCTTTTGTGTGGTACTGTATCAAATGCCTTGCTAAAATCTAGGCAGGCCATGTCCACAGCCCCTCCCTGGTCTACTACTTTGGTCACCCAGTTGAAGAAATCTATTAGATTCGCCTGACACGACCTTCCCATCGTGAATCCATGCTGCCTTGGGTCCTGTGCCCCACTGGCCTCTAGGTACTCAACAATTGTTTCCTTCAGAAATGATTCCATCATTTTCCCTACCACTGAGGTCAAACTAACTGGTCTGTAGTTTCCTGCCTTTGTCCTGCTCCCACTTTTGTGAAGAGGAATCAGCTCTGCCCTCCTCCAGTCCTCAGGTACCAACCCATCCTCCCATGATTTGTTAAAGAGAATAGTCAGCGGTGTCACTAGTTCTACCTTAGTTCTTTTAGAATTCTTGGTGAATCCCATCAGGCCCCATTGCTTTGTCCACCTTCAATTTTATTAGTTCTTTCAGAACCCTTTCTTCTGTAAATGGACTGGTATCGACCCCATCTTCAGAAGTGTTTCTCTGTTTGGTTTAGGTACCTCCCCTCCTCTTCCTTTGTGAATACTGAGCAGAAATATTCATTCAGTATCCCTGCTTTTTCACTGTCCCCCTCTACCCATTCCCTCCCTTTATTAAGCCTCAGTATCCCTCCTTGGTCTTTCTTCGCTTCTCTAATGTACCTATAAAAGGTTTTATCCCCTTCTTAACATAATTGGCTATCCTTTCCTCGGTTTGGGCCTTTGCTATTCTGACTGCCTTCTCAGCCTCTTTTCTGCTTTAACTGTTAAAGTTCTCTGTCCTGCTCCTTCTGTGTTTCCTTATATTTCCTGAATGCTATCCTTTTCTCCTTAACCTTCTCTGCCACCTCTTTTGAGAACCATAGTGGTTTTTTCCTTCGTTGTGTTTTATTGATTTGCACAAAGGCTTGTTGCCTCTGTGATGGCTGTTTTGATTACTCCCCATTGTTCCTCCACCCCTCCTTCTTGTCTGTTTGCTAGTGCTTTTCTAAGGCACTCCCTCATTTTCCCAAAGTCGGCCCTCCTAAAGTCCAATACTCTTGCTTTTGTATGGCTTGATTGTATGGCTGTGTTTATCGTTAACCACACTGTTTGGTGGTCGCTTGTTCCCAGATGGCTACCCACCTCTAAATCTGAGATTCTTTCCCTGCCCCCATTTGAGAGTACCAGGTCTAAGATTGCTCCCTCCTGAGTGGGTTCCAGTACTAGCTGTCTGAGGCATGCCCCCTGTAGGGCATCAAGAATGACCTTGCTCTTGGATGTCCCTGCAGCAAAGGTGCTCCAGTTAACATCTGTCATATTCAGATCCCCCATCAACAATATCTCCCCTTTTTCTGCCATTCTAAGGAAGCCTTCTATCATTTCCTTGTCCATTCCCTCCCCCTGAGATGGGGGTCTGTATACAACCCCCTGCGGGATTGTGGTGCCATTTCCTGTCTCCAGGGTGACCCAGAGTGCCTCATCTGCTCCCTGTTTACTCTTTAGTTCTGTTGCTTTGATCCCTTCCTTTACATAGAGAGCTACTCCTCCTCCTCTTTTACCCTCCCTGTCCCTCCTGTAGATTGTGTATCCTGGTATGTTGACATCCCAGTCATGGTTCTCTGTGTACCATGTTTCTGTGACTGCCACAATATCCAGGCAACCCTCTTCCATCAAGGCCACTAATTCAGGGAGTTTGTTACACAGACTACGGGCATTGGTACTCATCACCCTCCACTTTTTGATAGCCTTGCCCCTTTTAGCCCAATTCCTGTCCTTACTGCCTTTGCCTTTTTTTACATTTACCTCTGCCCTGCTCCCTAATAACTTCTCTACCTTGGTGTTTGCCTCACTAATTACCATGTTTTGTGGGGGGAGGCTGGGATTTCCCTGCTCCTTTTCAGTGACTCCCCCCTTGGCTTGTTTAAATGCTTGCCAATGAAGCATTTAAACCTCTCACCTAGGATCCTGGTTCCCTGGACAGATGCAGACCATCGCACCAGTATAGGTCTGCATCCTCCAGGTGGCTCCCCAGTCCCCAATGAAGCCAAAACCCTGAGCTCCACACCAGTTTTTCAACCACTCATTGAATTCCCTGGTGAGGTGTGCCCTAGCATCACCCTTGCCATAGACAGGCAGCACCTCCGAGAAGGTTACCATATTCGCTACCTGTCTAAGGCCCCTCCCCAACTCTACAAACTCCTCTTGCACTGCTCTGATCCCATTCCTAGCCAGGTCATTTGTCCCTAGGTGGACAGTGACATCCAGCTCCCTCCCTCGTGCAGCTCCTCCCACGATCCTGAGGATTCATTTCCTGTCCCTCCAAGCTATAGTGCCAGGAAGGCACTTACCTCCCTCTTCCTCCCACATTTCTACCCCCTAATGATTGAGTCCTCCACCAGGAGTTGTTTTCTTCCTGTGGGTCCCATGCCACCCTCCTGTGGGTCTCCTTTGTGAAGGTTCTCAGCATCCTCCTTGGTCTCCACTACAGGTGCCTCCATAGAGGAACCACTATCCACCAGATGAGCGAATGAATTGTGGAGAAGTACAGCTGGAGGATGCAACTCTGTTCCACCACCTCTCCTCCCTGAGCCCACCCTGGTCCAGCCTCTCCTCTTTCTTGGCAACCTCTGAGGTAGTGGCATTGGCCCTGGTGGTCCTGGGTGGGGAGGAGGTTCAGAATCCTAGCCAGGTCAGCCTGGAGACGGCAACCTCCTCTCTCAGACCAGAGAGGTGTCTCTCCAATAGGGCAGCATCACAGCCTCCAGAATGTCTCCTGGAACACTGCCGCCCACAGCCATTGCACTGCACCACTCCTATCATGTCTTATTTTTGTCCCCTCTCCTGTTTCTCTGTATGCTTACTCTCTCCTCTCCTTACAACTCTCACCCTTCCTGTTCTGGGACAGCAACTTCCTATCTTCTTTAATAGCCTCCTTCTTCCTTGCTCAGTGTCAGACCACCAGCAGCTGGGGGGGAGAGTGAGCTACTTTTATCCTTTAGGGTTGACAAAACCAATGTTTCTCTATGATCCTTCCCTTCCTACTGCCAAACAGGAAGTTCCTGTTGACAGTCAGATCCAGTGGCTATAAAAGTAGAACTGGCTTAGGGTGGGTGGGATGAAGGGCAATTAGTAACAAAAAAGGCTAGCAACAGGAAGTTGTAATTTGAGTCACCTGCTTTTATAGTGTCTAAGCCACACCCCCAATTAAGCTCTTTCTCCTCCTACTGGTTTAGCAAAGTCAGTGGATACAATACCCTTCCCAGCACAGAACGCACACTGACTTTCTTTCTTTTCTTTCTTTTTTTAACCCTAAATAAGACCCCTTCTACTTCTAATAAAGTATCTGTCTACTTAATCTCAATAGACACTGACTCCTGCTGAGATATACGTTTTAAATTAATAAGAAATGTAGCTTTTTTAGTTAGCTGCTTTCTGCTGAACAAGCAAGGCTAGCAACAGGAAGTTGTAATTTGAGTCACTGCTTTTATAGTGTCTAAGCCACACCCCCAATTAAGCTATCTCTCCTTCTACTGGTTTAGCAAAGTCAGCTGATACAATACCCTTCGCAGCACAGAACACACACTGACTTTCTTTCTTTTCTTTCCTTTTTTAACCCTAAATAAGACCCCTTCTACTTCTAATAAAGTATCTGTCTACTTAATCTCAACAGATACTGACTCCTGCTGAGATATATGTTTTAAATTAATAAGAAAATGTAGCTTTTTTAGTTAGCTGCTTTCTGCTCTACAAGCAAGGCTAGCAACAGGAAGTTGTAATTTGAGTCACCTGCTTTTATAGTGTCTAAGCCACACCCCCAATTAAGCTCTCTCTCCTTCTACTGGTTTAGCAAAGTCAGCTGATACAATACCCTTCCCAGCACAGAGCACACATTACATAGATACATAGATACATACATAGACAGTGTCAGCAGATAAGGGCCTATGGCCCACCCAGTCTGCCCATTTGAGCTTGTAAGTTCAGTTTATGTTTTCCTAGAAGTCTGTTGCCCCTTACCCCTGACCTCCAGAATTCCTTTATGTTTATCCCATGCATTCTTAAATCCCGTGATTGTTTCAGCCCCCACCACTTCCTCTGGCAGGGTGTTCCACTTGTCCACCACCCGTTCTGTGAAGAAATTCTTCCTCATGTTTCCTCTGAATCGTCCTCCCTCCAACTTCATCCCATGCCCTTTAGTCCTGGAACCTCTTTTTCGCTTAAAAATAGTGTATTCCTGCACCCTGTTCCTCCCTGTGAGATACTTGTATGTCTCTATCATATCCCCTCTCTCCCTTCTCTCCTCCAGGGAGTACATGTTCAGTTCCTTCAACCTGTCTTCACAGGACTTGTGATGCAATCCATGCACCATCTTTGTTGCCCTCCTCTGAACCTTCTCTACCCTGTCTATGTCCTTACGTAGGTATGGTCTCCGAACTGTACACTGTACTCAGGTGGGGCCTCACTAGTATCTTGTATAGCGAATTATGTCTTCCTTTTCCTGCTGGTGATGCCCTGCCGTACATCCCAGCATCCTATTTGCTTTACCTGCTGCCTTGTCACACTGAGTTTCCCTACCTTGAGGTCATCAGAGATGATAACCCCAAGATCCCTTCTGCTTGGTGCATGCTATATCCTCACCCCAACTGATATATTGTGCCAGGGTTTTGTGCCCCATATGCATATATCTTGCACTTCTTTGCATTAATTTCTCAACTGCCAAACCCTGACCATTCTTCAAGTTTCTGCAGGTCGCTTCTCATTCTGTCTACACCCTCTGGTGTGTCTACTCTGTTACAGAGCTTTGTGTCATCAGCGCACAGTGAAATTCCTGCCTTCTAGGTCCTTGCAATGTCACTGATGAAGATGTTGAATAGGACCGGTCCCAGCACTGATCCCTGTGGTACCCCACTGGTCACTCTTCCCTCTGTGGAGTGACAGCCATTTACCACCACCCTCTGTGTCCTGCCACCCAGCCAGTTACCTACCCACCACACTACTGTCCTGCCCACACCCATATTCCCCAGTTTGTGTAATAGTCTTCTATGTGGCACAATGTCAAAGGCCTTGCTGAAGTCCAGATAGGCCATGTCCACTGCCCTCCCCTGATCCACCTCCCTAGTCACCCGGTCAAAATTCGAGGTTGGTCTGAGCATGCCTCCCCTGGAGAAACCATGCTGCCTTGGGTCCTGCAGTCCATTGACAACCAGATGTTCCACCAATCTCTCCTTCAGTAGTGCTTCCATGATCTCTCCCCACTACCGAGGTGAGGCTGACTGGTCTGTAGTTCCCTGCTTCCTCTTTGTTCCTGGGCTTTGTATAAGGGACTACATCTGCTGTCCTCCAGTCTCTTGGATATACCGCCCTGTTTCCAGTGATCGGCTAAACAGGATAGCCAGAGGTTCAGCCACCACCTCTCTTAGTTCTTTAAGGACCCTGGGGTGCACCCCATCTGGCCCCATTGCTTTATCAACTCTTATTACTTCCAGTTCCTTCAGGACCCTTTCTTGTGTAAAGGGACTTGTGTCCATTTCTGCACCCATTCTCACCCCTTGTACTCCCTTCAGACCCATTACCCTCCTCTTCCTCAGTAAAGACTGAGCAGAAATACCTGTTCAATATGTCAGCTTTACTGTTGTCATCCTCCACGTGGCCCCCATCCTCCACCTTCAGTCTCACCATCCTCCCTTGTCTTTTCTTTTTTTCACTTATGTACCTGTAAGATTTTGTCCCTCTACCCACTGATTTTGCAATGTGTTCTTCTGTCTGAGCTTTGGCTTCCCTTACTGACCTCCCTGCCTCCCTTGCTTCTCCTGGTACTTCTCCCTATCCCCTTCTGCCTGTGTCTTTTGTATTGCCCAGATGCAATATTTTTGGCTTTCACTTTCTTTGCTACCTCTTTGGAAAACCATAATGGTCTCCTCTTCCTTTTCCTTTTGCTAACCTGCTGAATGCATAATTCTGTTGTTCTTGTAATCCCCATTTTAAATACTGCCCACTGTTCCTCAACCCCTGATTCATGTCCCATTCCCCTTAATGCCTCTTTCAAGTATCTCCCCATTTTCCCAAAGTCTACCCCCTAAAATCCAGGATACGCATTTTTGTGTGGTTTGGTTCTGCTCTTTCTGTGATTTCAAACCACAATGACTGGTGGTCACTGTTCCCCAGGTGCTCCCCCACTGTTACCCCCATCACACTGTCCCTGTTTGTGAGCACAAGGTCCAGTATTGCCTTCTGCCGAGTTGGTTCCATGACCAGTTGCTTGAGGAAGGCACCCTGAAGGGAGTCCAGGATAAATCTGCTCCTAGTTGATGCTGCTGCTGGGATGCTCCAGTCCATGTCTGGAATATTGAAGTCTCCAACCAATACTACCTCACCCTTGTCTGCCATCCTTTGGATGGGTAGCATCAACTCCCTATCTGTTTCTTCCTCCTGGGCTGGTGGTCTATAGACCACACCTGTGCGGATGGCTGTCCCCATTTTCCTTTCCAGCTTAACCCACAGTATCTCTCCCCCATTTTGTTCCTCCTGGATCTCTGTGGCCCTTATGTCATTTTTCACATACAGTGCCACTCCTCATCCCTTCCTGCCTGCTCTGTCTCTTCTGAATATGTTGTAGCCACTGAATTTCTTTCTTTTCTTTCTTTTTTTTAACCCTAAATAAGACCCCTTCTACGTCTAATAAAGTATCTGTCTACTTAATCTCAACAGACACTGACTCCTGCTGAGATATAAGTTTTTAATTAATAAAATGTAGCTTTTTTAGTTAGCTGCTTTCTGCTCTACAAGCAAGGCTAGCAACAGGAAGTTGTAATTTGAGTCACCTGCTTTTATAGTGTCTAAGCCACACCCCCAATTAAGCTCTCTCTCCTCCTACTGGTTTAGCAAAGTCAGCTGATACAATACCCTTCCCAGCACAGAACACACACTGACTTTCTTTCTTTTCTTTCTTTTTTAACCCTAAATAAGACCCCTTCTACTTCTAATAAAGTATCTGTCTACTTAATCTCAACAGACACTGACTCCTGCTGAGATATAAGTTTTAAATTAACAAGAAAATGTAGCTTTTTTAGTTAGCTGCTTTCTGCTCTACAAGCAAGGCTAGCAACAGGAAGTCAGGAGGCATTATTACATGGAGAGGGTGGTGAACAAGTGGAATGCTCTACCTGAGGAGGTGGTAGCCTGTAGCACGGTGGGCAGTTTTAAGAGGGGATGGGACAGAGTGAAGGGGAGTATGTATGAAAAAGGGAAGGATGGGTGGAGTAGCTGCAAATTGAGGAGCTAGCTGCACAATCGAGTAGACTCGATAGACCATGAGGCCTGTTTCTGCTGGCGTTTTCATATGTTCATATGTGGGCATGAGGGTGATTCAGTCCCAAGGATCTGAGTAAAACAAAAAGGGGAGAGAGCATATCCCTCTTTAGAAAATGGGCTTTTTGTTTCCTGGCATCTGATTGGCTAGTGCACTTGCCGGGGGGGTACATTAACTTTCAATAGATGCCCAGGAAACAAAAAGTACCAGTCTACAGTGCCCTTCACCCAGTAAGTATTGTAGTGCTCACCCTGTTTCCTAATTGGCTGTAACACCTCATTTCAATTTTAAAAACGCCGTTTTGTTCCCTCGCTTAGCGAGAGAGCCCCCCACCACCACCATCAGTCCTCCCGGTACACTCCTTCATGTTGTTAATAACTGCCTACTAGCTACGTTTCTTTTTTTATTTACTTCTGTTTTTCTAACTCTACAATATTTATCTTCTCCCATGCCCTTGATTCCCCACACCGTTAGTGCAAAATGTCAGTCACTGTCGTTCACCTGACAACACTCTCGCTCCTCCCTCCTCCAGCCAGTTGCACACTCTGTTCTGAAAATAAACGATTTCGAATTTGTAGCACTGCTCACCTCTTCAATACTGTCACCACTGATCTTTTCCCATGCCCTGCAATTCCCGATAGTGTTACTACGAACGGTCAGACACTGACAGTCGCATACCCGGCAGCACTCTTGCTCCTCCCTCCTCCGGTCGGTCACCCGCTGGCTTACTTCCTGTATGAAATGGACGCTCCTCTTCACACTCCTAGTCCTCATGGAAAACAGCGAGGACCAGGAACTTATAAAACAAGCCAAATAAAGAAATAAACTCTGTCCCAGTAACACGCAGCGAAGCCCGTCAAATAAAAAAGAAAAATAGCCTCAACAGCTGGCTCCCGACAACACGCGCTCACTCTCCTGAGCCGCGCTTTCTTATCATGATCACAACCTCTGACCTAGCCCCAGTGTGAAAAAAAAAATATCAGCAAGACAAAAACAGAGCCTCTCAAATGAAAATAAAACAAGTGTACAGAGTGAAAAAAACTGTTGTATGGAGGGGGGTTCAACAACAAACAAAAAAAAATCTGCTGTGGGGGCAGTAACTGCACTCAGCCAACTTTCTAACCATGGTGTCTGCATTTGGACAAAAGACCATCCTTGTAATGAAGGTGGAGGAACTATTTAATTTCAAAACGTTCTAAAAATTAATTTTTTATTAATTTGTTTTCAGGTTTTCTTTTTCTTTTTTTACAGTGCCCATTTTCTAAACGCAATAATACCCTCCAGGGTGGGTGGTATGGTGTCCAATACTGCCCACCCTGTCGAGTATTATTGCTTGCTGGGAGTATAGACATTGGAGAGAGCTATCTGTACTGAGTGTGGGGAGAGCCAAGCTGCCTGCCATTCAGGGAATCTGCCAGAATACTACAACGGCCGGCCCAGTGGCGTGGAGGGCTGAGGCATCCGTGCCTTACCTCCTGCCACGCCGGCAACCCGTGTACGTGGTGCAAGCAGGCTGCTGGGGGTCGGCTGGGGAGGGAGAGGATTGAGCGTCCATAGCACTGCTCTCCTCTCCTGGGGAGGTGGGGAGCACAGGGTAGGCATTTCCCCGACACCTAGCGGAGGCTGGGTGTCAGTGCACCACAAAGCCTGTACGCAAGCAGGGGGTGGAGCAGCCAGCTGGTGTGCTGTGGGTGGAAGCATGCACAACTCAGCCATTGCCAGCATTGCACGCTCCACCCAGAGGGGACTACAGGAAACCAGGAAAAAGGTCTCCGGTCAACCCAGATGAACAGCCACCCTCCGCAGGCCCCAACTCGAATGGCTCTTCCCCAGAGTTTGGATCCTATTTGAGGTGAGTAGAGTTAGCCCTGCTCCCCGCCACAGAGGGGAAGCTGGGGAAGACGTGACAGCAGCTTGATCGTGGGTGCGGGGCTTGGGGAGTGACTGAGAGGGCATGCCGACTGGTGGGGACCAGGGAGAAAAAGATACACTAAAAAAAAAAAAATACTACATCGAGTGTGGGAAAGACAGGCTGCCTGCCATATAGTCTACAGGTGTGGATACTGTACTGAGTGTGGAAAAAGCGAGGCTAATCTCTTTCTAGACCAGTGTGGGAATGCATTGTTATGCCTTGTGGACTTTGCAGGTATGGACTTAAGTTGGACAATGTGTGGACACTGAGGTAGTAGACCCCATGGTCTCTTTGCCATACTGTTTTCCCCAGTGGGATGCTTGTCTTCAAATTCCGTGCACTCCATGGAGTATCAGTTATAATATTGAAGGATCCTAGTTTGTTTGTTATTTGCTGTTGTGATTTACTTCTGCTTGTTGCATTCTAGCCCAGCCCCCCATGCAGTAATCAGCACCCCGGTCATGAAGAACTAAACGTAAGCCATCTCTTTAGTTTCTGGTTTTGGTCACCCCCTTCCCACGGACATTCCACCATCATACTCCTAGACAATTGGGAGGAGGGCTATAAATTGGGGCTTGTCTGGGATTTTGGGGTGCCTTCCCAGTAATAGATTGGCCCCTTGAGAGTCATTGAGTGGAGTTTAGATTGTTTGGGACTTTACATACTAACATACTAATTGCCAGCAGATTAGGCCTTACGGTCTATCGAGTCTGCTCGACCCTCAGATCCCTAGTTGGGTGCCGAGGCCCTCCCCCACCTTGTGTTGTAGAAACCCCTATCATCCATCCCCACCCCCCTGGGCCAGGCCATCATCTGATACTTCCACTTTCTCTGTCTGTCCCACCCTCTCTTGAAGCCCTCAACTGTGGATCTCTGAACCAGCTCGCCAGGCAGTGCATTCCAAGGGTCCACCACCCTCTCAGTGAAAAAACTCCTCCTCTTCCCCTCACCCTTCCACCTTCCAACTTCAAACCATGCCTTCTGGTGATACCTCCCTGCTTTAGTCTAAAGAGCCCCTCCATGTTTACCCTATTTATTCCCTTGAGGTACTTGAAGACCTCAATCATGTCCCCCCTGTCTCTCCTCTCCTCCAATGAAAACAGGCAGAGCTCCTCAAGTCTGTCCTCATACGTCAAATCCCCTAGTCCTCGTATCATCCTAGTTGCCCTACACTGTACCCTCTCCAGGAGCTGTATGTCCGTCTTCAAGTGTGGTCTCCAGTACTGTACACAGTACTCAAGGTGTGGTCTAACCAGTCCATTGTACAGCGGCAGAATCACTTCCCTGCTCCTAGAGGTGATCCCCCTTACGATGCATCCCAACATCCTGTTTGCCTTGCTAGCCGCTGTCCTGCACTGCTCAGAGTTATTCATACATGCATCCACCATGACCCCTAGGTCTTTTTCTCCTGTTGAGGCCTCCAGCGCCTCCCCTGCCAGGGTGTACCTGTGTTTAGGGTTTCCCCACCCAGGATGTAACACCTTGCACTTGGTGATATTGAAATTTAATTTCCATGTGTGAGCCCAGCTTTCCAGGGTGTCCAGGTCCCCTTGCAGGGCCAACCTCCCCTCTTCCATCTCAACTACTGCTCCCATCTTGGAGTCATCAGCGAAGAGACTAATTTCACACCCTATACCCTCCCTGATGTCCGATATGTATGCATTAAACAGTATCGGACCCAGGACCGAGCCCTGCAGTACCCCACTGCCGACCTCTCTAGGGTTCAAGAGCTCCCCACTGACCACTACTCTCTGGGTGTGTCCAGCTAGCCAGTTTTCAATCCATCTGACCATCAAAGGGCCTACTCCCAACCCCATCAGTTTCTCTACCAGACCATTGTGGGGGACAGAGTCAAACACCTTGCTGAAGTCCAAGAATAATACATCCACAGGCTTTCCCCTGTCCAGTTCTGATGTTACCCATTCGTAGAACTCCACAAGATTGGTTTGACATGATCTACCTGGCACAAACCCATGTAGCCGACTATCCAGACCTCCCACCTCCTCCCAAGTACACCCCCAATCGTTCCTTTAGTATACTCTCCGTTAATTTTCCCACCACTGAGGTCAAACTGATGGGTCTATAGTTACCTGGTACTTCCCTCGACCCCCCTTTATGGATTGGCACCACATATGCCTCTCGCCAATCCCTAGGTACCCTCCCTGTCTCAACCGACCTGTTGAAGAGCTCCACCAGGGGTGTAGCCAGTATGTCCGCCAATTCCCATAGTACTCTCGGATGAATGCCATCCAGCGTAGGAGATTTGTCTTTCTTTAGGGCCTTGAGAGCTAACCTCACCCTTTCAGTGGAGATAGCATCATCCGTCCCCTCCACCTTACTGGCCTTTTTATCCTTATCCTGATGTGACACCCCTGGGGTACCTCTCCCTCCCTCTTGCTCCATTTCTGTTGCTCCCCTGATCCCACTTACTGGTGCTTCTATCCCCATCGTGCCTTGCTTTGTAGATATCCCATCCCCCTCCCTAGTGAACACAGAGGCGAAGTACTCGTTTAATACCTCTGCTTGGTCCCTCGCCTCTTCCACCCACCCTCCTTCTGATCTCAATCTGCTGAGGTGGCCCTTAGTTTTTCTCCACTCCCCAATGTACCGGAAGAACCCCTTTTCCCCCTCCATGTATCCCCTGTGCCAGCTGCTGCTCTTTACTGGACTTTGCCCCCTCATCATCCAGGTGACTTTTCTAGATGCAAGATGGTACATTTACTTATCCCTATCCCCTCTTGTTGTTTTATATTTTTTGTAGGCCGCCTTCTTTTCTCTGACTGCTACCTGAATCTCATTGGACCACCAGCATGGTTTATGTGACCTTGCTCCCTTACGTTTCACCTTAGCGCAGGTCCTGACTGCCTCATGAAGGCCCCGTTTTATGACCTCCCACCTCTTTTCCACATTTGTCATTGATGTAATACCCTTCAAGTGATCCTTGAGAATATTTCCCATGCCCACAAAGTCTGCCCCCCTGAAGTCCACTGCCAGTGTCCTAGATCTCACCCCCCTTCCCCATGCTTATTTGAAACCAGACAGTATTGTGGTCGCTCCCAGTCAGGGGATCCTCTACAGCCAGGTCCCTTACCAGATCCCCATCTGCCAGAACCATGTCCAGGACATGCTTCTCCCTTGTGCGCTCCATCACATGCTGTGTTAAGAACACATCCTGGAAGTCGTCCAGCAGCCTCTGCTCCTTGGCCACCTTAGAGGCCATGGTTCTCCAGTTTGTACCTGGCATATTAAGGTCCCTCATCAACACCACTCCTTCCTCTTTTGGTCCACACTGGGCAATGATGTTGTCCAGCAAACCATCCTCCAGAACATCACCCATCGCGGGGGGCCTATATACTACACTCAGCTTGACCTTACCTCCTGCTGGGGTTCGTAGGTGACCCATAAGGCCTCCACGTTTCCTCTGCTCTTCTACCCTAGCAATTTCTATGTCATCTCTAATGAACATAGCCACTCCACCCTCTCGCCTCCTTTCTATCCTTCCTGAGCATAGTGTACCTCTCTGCACGCTTAGGTCCCAGTCATGGTTTTTGTTGGCCCACGCTTCTGTGACTGCCGCCACATCCACCCCCCGAACAGCATGGCCTGGAACTCTGGCAACTTGTTTCCCAAGCTCCTGCATTACCGACACCACTCCCCACCCTCATCCTTGATCCCTTGTCGAACTCCCACCCAGGTTCGTTATACTTCCATCCTCCTCTGCTCCTCCTGAAAACTCCACCCCCAGTCTGTTTCCCTCCCCTTTGGTTTGAAGGCTACTCCTCATCCAGAGGAGAGGGCTTCTGGTCAGCACCTCCCTTATCCCCCTCCTCACAAGTTTAAACCCCACCTTTCTTGAATGTAGTCATCCATCCCCAGTTTAAGGACTTCCTTCCCTAATGGGGCAAGATGAAGCCTGTCCTTGGCATACAGTCCCTTATCCTCCCAAACTCCTTTCCAGTTTCCCAACACCCCCAACCCACCCTCTTCACCCCACTTCCTGAGCCAGTCATTAACCTCTGTGATCTTCAGTTTTTTCTCCACTGAGGCCTTTGGTACTGGCAATATCTCCAAAAAGGAAATGTTGCATCCATTATCCCGACAGACTCTGGCAAGTTCTTGTAACCTTGCTTGGATTTCCAAAACGCTATTTCCCTCTAGATCGTTAGTTCCCAAATGCACCAGGAAATCCGGTTTCCTTCCGCAATCCCTAACCAGTTCGTACACCATGAACTTTGCTCTGTGCACTGTCAGCCCAGAGATACTCACTACCTTCACCTGGCTATGACATCCACCCCCCTGTCCCTCCCACTTTGCGTTGGTGAAAATGAAATCCGAGATGTCGCTGGGGAAACTGAGGAATTCTGTGCCCTATTATGAATGTTGGCACCTGCTGGACTTGCCTAGGGGACTTGTGGAATCGACATGTGAAATCTATGTGATGTAAAAAGCAGGGGGGTGGGGTGGCAAGGACTGCATAAGTGGTCTGGGGGCTCGTGCCTATACAGAGGAGCCTGGAGTCTGTTGACAAACCCTGCCCATTTTGAGCTTTGTTGTTTTGTAACAAAAAATAGAATGGTATTTCCCCTATTTCACCTTGTTTCATTGTGCCCACTCGGGTAGCTGCGCCCAGACACCTGTACTTTTTAGAACTGTGTCTCCATAAGTAAATTTGTGTATTTCTGCTGGCCAGAATGTGGGAGGCCTAGAGCACATTAAATGCTAACGATGGTGGTGCGTCGAAGCCATATGTGGGCACAGGTGGTGAGGGAAAAGCCAGAGTAGTGAAGTGGGGACTGGAAAGTGACAATCTGTTATTTTCTCTCATTTCAGGAGGTGAACATACTGGGATTAATGCCCAAAGCATGGCACAGAACCCTCCCTCAGCGGACATCAAGATGCCTTTTCAACTGTTTAGGTGGCTATGGGAAATGGTGGAAACATCGACCACCGCCAGAGAACGCACTTCATGCAAATACAGAAGCCCCAATGTAGAGTCCATTCCTGTGTGTGCATGGTGCCATGAAGTGGGGCAGCAACCACAAGGATTACTGCCTCCCATTACCCCTCTGAGGTGGCAGAGCCACTCTGCTGCATATGTTGAATCTGAGGAGGATCTCTCAGAGGGATGGGAGAGGCTCTTTGCAGCTGCACGTCCCCAGGGAGGAAGCAGAAGCCACCACAGCAGTGGGAAAGATGGAGCCAACCCCCCCCCCAAGCTAGTGCAGCACTACCACCCAGTGTTGTACAATCAAAGAGATCTAGCTCGAGTCAAGACCATAGCTCTCCAGTCCTTAAGGTGGCACCATTGCTTAAGTTGATGACCCCTGAGGATTTTGGTACTCCTCAGAAGGAAAGCAAAATGAAACAGCCAAGTGCCACCAGAAGTTGTCACCACCCAGCCACCTGCTCCCTTGGGCACCTCACCAGAAATGTCAGCAGTCAGCAAGCCACCGAGTCCCTCACCTGTGGAGCCAGAGTCCAACCCCCCACTAGTGATAAGGCGTCAGTGGGTCACGATGGAAAGTCGTACATGGATGTGGAGGCCATCTGAGAGGAGGAGTTGGAGAAAGGCTTCCCAGAGAACTATTACTCAGAGGTCCTGGCAATGCATGGGACCTCTATGTCATGTGGGATTTCCTCTGCTAGGCCCCATAAGGAGGTCCCCAGGTGCAAAAGGGAGAGGGAGCAGTAGGAGTGTCAGTATCAGGAAGGTTTGTGGCTTCCTTCTGGCCAAGCACCCTGTACAACCATAAGGAGTTTGCCAGAGTGGTCCCAAGTGGAATGGATTGTTCAGAGGCAAATAAAACAAGACTACCTGCAATATGAGTACCCCTGCTTGTCGGAGTGAGTATGGGATATCATCAAATTGAAGAGGAGGGAATGGATATACCAGGTTGTCTTGCTGAAGATTTATAGGAAGCATAGCCTAGATACACATAGCCCAGCCATGTCATTGCAGAAAGCTCAGCGGGTCTCCAAATGGATTTGTGAGAATAGTGTTTGGGAAGGACTTACTTTAATGAAAAAGTATGTTCTGCTTCAGGACATAGAGGGAGGTAGATCAAGGTTTAGCGGGGAGGGCAGGGATTCTTATGGATGCCCATGCACCAAGCAAGACAGGCGTTACTATTTCAACCGCCGCTGAGCAGCTTGACAGCAGAGACCGAAAGCCAACCAGTCAGTGAACCACTCACTGAAGACTACAGATGGGTGAGTCCGTTCCTTTCTTAATACTGTCTGATATAGTGGACTAGCCGGTTGGTTTGAGACTTTTTACTTCATGTTTTAACATTTATAGTTACCTCTTGGTACATTTGATAATGACTGGTAACTGGAGGCATACCGTTAAAATGGTGATTGCACTTGAGCGACTCACATATGAGTGACTCAAGTGCAGTGCTCGTTATGTTAGCAACCCTAAAAGGGTAGCAACGGGTGAAGAGAAGGTGAATGGAAGGACAGGACGGGGGAACTGAAGAGGAGGGAAGTAATGTGACAGGTAGTGCAGCGAAAGGCTGCAGAGCTGGTCGTGTAGCATGGTGGTGAGAGTGGCTGGGATTGGCTGGGAGCACCCCAGAGAGTGGGTCTTGTTTGGCCAGTGAAGAAGCGCGTAGGTGGGAGAGTCAGTCCCAAGGTGGGAGTGGGGGTGATTGCCCGCTCCTGCAGGAGCCCTTTGGTTTTTTGGAGAGGGGAGTCCAGAGACAGCATCCTGAGTGGACGTGGTGGTGGCCATTACCTTTTAGACCCTGATGGGGGGTGACTCGCCCCTGGGGGGGGGGGAGAGAGACAGAGAGAGACCAAGCTTTTTGCTTGGCATCAGTGAGGGTGCACTGCCTAGTCCATGGCATAAACTTGAACTTGGGCCTCTCATCCATGGTGGGGCAGTCCACCACCATCATAAGACCTCTGTGGCCGACAGAGGCATGGGTACTTAAGACACAGCCAGAGAAGTAAAAGGGGGTTAGCAACCAGGTATTAGGGGGTGCTAAGAGAATGCCCTTGCAGGTGTATGCCACCCGAGTTTATCTGGGATCATAGATGCTTCAACTGAGTCGTGGGATGGATGTGGCCAGCATTGGATAAAGGAGATCAGGGTCATCTGGGCATGAGGCTGATCCCAGTCCCAATGATCTGAGTAAAAAAAAAAAGGAGAGAGAAAGCTTATCCCAATAATATTGAGAGCATAGACACCGGAGAGAGCTGTCTGTACTGAATGTGGGGAGAGCCAAGCTGCCTGGCATTCAGGGTATGTGCCAGAATACTGTACGGAGTGTGGGGAAAGACAAGCTGCCTGCCATATAGTCTACAGGTGTGACTACTGTACTGGCATGGGAGAAGCAAGGTTAATCTCTTTCTGGACCAGTGTAGGGATGCATTGTTATGCCTTATGGACTTTGCAGGTATGGATTTGAGACAGACAATGCGTGGATACTGAGGTAGTAGACCCCATGGTCTCTGCCATACTGTTTTCCCCAATGGGTTGCTTGTCATCAAATTCTGGGCACTCCATGGAGTATTAATTTCAATATTAAAGGATCTTAATTTGTTCGTTATTTGCTGTTGTGATTTACTTGTGCGTGTTGCAGTTTGTTGTGTGCCTCTAACTAGCATTGCCTCCCAGCCCAGCACCCTGTGGAGTAACCAGAGCCCCGTTCCTGAAGAACTAAATGCAAGTCATCTCTTAAGTTTCCGGTTGTGGTTGCCCTCTCCCTATGGATATTCCACCATCCTACCCCTAGACAACGGTTGGTGGGGGAGGCTAATGGGCTATAGAAGAACTAGAGGAATGGGTTCTTAGGGAGAAAGAAGACACTGGGCTCGATTTTTCAAGTCAGAGAATGAGCAAGGAGCAAGCTGCATCAAAACTTACATCATTTCCAATTTTCTAATTCTGTTTGTGTTAAAAGCCGAACTGCCTGCGCCAAAGTGGCTTGTGTCAGGCTTGCTTCAAAAAAAATGGGTGCGCCACATCACAATGGGGCTTGCTAAAATGACACACCATCCCCCTTATTTTGGCATTTCTAAGATGGTAGCTGTCGACACTGCATCAAGGCCCACAGCAGGCAGGCAGAACAGACTATGATACTAGGAATGGCATTCCACTGCAAGAGTCCTGCATTGTAGATATTGTAATACTGTCTCAAGGACTGCGGCATGTAAAATATTGCTTCCAGGGGCCATTTCATCTGCTGTAATTTGTTTTACTCAGCTTGCATCATTTTTCACTCTCTCTCACTCATGCATCATATTTTTGGCTCAACTTGCTTAAATTTTGTTCCATATCACTCCATGCATCGTATTTTTCACTCAATTTGAGGCATTCTTAGCTTGCTTCATTCTTACCCCATGTATGATATTTTTGATGCAGCAGTCCTCTTGCATCATTTTGGGGGACTTTGCCACAGAAAATGTTTTTCTTGCAAAATACAGCACACAGTATTTGGCGCACTTGGATTTGACACAAGGTGGTTCTTTGACACACCTTGCGTCAATCTAAGGGCCCTTTGAAAATCTTGCCTATTGTGTGAATAACAGAGATTTGATGGACAGAGGCAGATAACTGGGGATTAATCTGCAGGGATATAAGCTGTTTAGGAGGGACAGAAAAGGGAAGCAGGGCTGGCCTCGCCAGCACAGTGGTAGCGCTACCACCTGTAGCGCTGATAACCCGTGTTCAGGAACGAGCGCGGTGGGTCAGAGGGTCAGCCGGGGGGCAGGTAGGATGAGCATCCCACAGACAGCTCTCTTCCCCCGGGGGGGGGGGGTGGATTTCCAGCATGCCTGCAACTCCCAGTGGAGTCTGGGTGTGCAACAGCCAGGACCATTATTCAGTGAATAGAGGTGATGGCAGACATCTGCAAGTCAGGTATAGGAGCACACCTGACCCACACTGACATCATTGCATGTCTGTACCTCCTGGGGAAACTGAAGGAGGAAAATAACCTTGGTCTGGCCGCTTTGGGAAGCCCCTGGATCACTACCTAAATGATGCTCCAGGCATAAGCTTCGGCTGGAGCCTCAGGTGGATCTTGGTCTCTCTCCGTGGGGAGCCCTGCCGCTAGGGGCAAGCTGCGGGCCTCCCAGTCTGAGCAGCCTGAGGGGGGATGCTAGATGTGGGGTCCAGGCGCTAAAAGAGGGGGTAAATCCCCCACACATAGCACAAGAGTGATAAACAGAATTTGAAAAAAATAGGAAGAAAAGGGAAAGATTAGATGTTGCTACGGTACTTACGTGAGGGAGATGTCACAATCATAAGAGGAACCAGAAATCAGTGGCACAGATAATTTAACAGAGACAATAGCAAAATTCCATATCAGAAAAAAATTAAGTGCTGTAGGCAGCGGCAAACATTCTACACACCCGGTCCCGAACCCTGTACGTGCTGCACCAGAGCTAGCCACCCACACCACCACACCACATGGCTAGCTTGGTGGCAGCGGGCACACCCGTCCCTCAAAACCCCTCCCCTGTCCCTCCCCTTCCCTTCGCTATTCCCCCCTTCCTGTTGACATCCACTACCCTCATATTCGTCTACAGTCCCTACCCTTGTAGGGTAGCCCAAGAGTATAGCGCCCAATATGAGTCGCCATTTTGACGTGGCACCCATATTCAGTCACTAAACTCACAGTATACCTGATGGGTGATGTAGTTTTATTGAGAGAATTTGACCACAGTGACATAAATTGGCAATCAGGAACTGCGGGTAGCCTGGTAGTGACATATTTTGAAGAAAATATGAATGACTTTAACCTTTAACAGTATGTACAGCGGGAAACCAGGGAAGGGGCTGTTCTGGACCTTGCACTCGGCAGTATCGGGAATGATATAAAGGACTATAGAACCTTGGAACCATTGGCAGGCAGTACTCATAACATAGTTAAGTTCTGGATTAATAACAAATTAGTAACAGAAATGGGGCAAACATTGTTTTACAGTTAGAGAGCTAGAAGATACAATAGTATGTGTAAGGATTTAAGAGATTGGAATTAACAAAGCAATTTGATGGAAAACAAGCGTGAATGAACAATGGGGGTAGGTGAAAGGAACTGATAGTAAATTATATTCCAAACAGTGGTAGAAACTGGGGCTAACTCGGTTCTGGGAGTGAAACTGAAAGTCTGACTCAGCTGCAGGAGCAAAATGGGGAAGGACTGCTCCTGTATAAAATGTACCCCTCCCCCACCCCAGGCATGAAACAGACTACATGTAAAATTGCAACATTTAATGAGGAAACATGTCCCAGAACCCTTGTTGGGTGTGTTCAATCCAGGGCCAAGCCAACGACTTTAAGGGCCCTCCTGCAAAATATCTTGTGGAGCCTTTCCTCCCCACCAAAAAGTGTAAAATAACCATTAACGCACATTAAATATTTATAGAGTAGGTTATTTTGTATCAGTCCCATTGTGCATCCGTAGTTTCTCCATGATACCCTCCCTCCACCTTGCTGGCACCAGGATCAAGGAACTGAACAATGTAATGTGTCCCTGCTCCTCCTGGGGACACCAGCACCAAGATCAGATATTTTGAATACCACCCCCCCCCACCACGCTGTGAAACTGGAGTTGGAAATCTGCAGCACAGACTCCACTGCTGCCACTGCTGATGGCCATAGTTTCAAATGGAAAGCAATTTATGAATAGAAAATTGCAAGTTTGTCTGTGACAATAAAAGGTTTTTTTTTTAATGCTGACCTCTAAGGCAGTGGGCCTTCTGAAAGTGCAGGGCCCTACTGCAACCGCATATCTTGCAACCCCCGGTCACGGCCCTGGTTCAATCCCACATGAAAAGTGGTGGGTTCCTCCAGTGAATATTTTTCCATTTCTTTTTTTTTCTTTTACTCAGCTTTATTCAGAAATATCATAGCAGTACAAGCAATTAGCATTGCTGGGGGGCGGGGGCGGGGGTAACAGAGTCCATCACCAGCACACCTCAGAATGTAAATATTTGCTCTTATGAATAAAAGATGACACTTGTACCTACATACATTATCATTACATCTATCCCCCCGTTGATGTTTTTCCACTTCTAATTCTGATTCTGAGACAAGCAAACTATAACAGAAAAGGTATAAAATGAATGTTGTTAAATGTGAGAGGCAAAGGTATGTAGTATAGGGATGTCCCTGTAGTATCACTTACCCTGCCAGCTAAGGTCCCCTGCTGCTAATATTTGTAATTTTGTGTTAAGTCCTTAATTTACATTTTTAGTTTGCAGAGTTTCGGCAAATGCGGAAGTGGAGGTGGCTCCCTGAGAAGCCCGATCAAGCAGCACTAAGAATGATGGGAAAACTCCCCTTTTCAGTGATGTAAATCCTGCTACTGCGCTATTGAACACAGCAGGGAGTGGGTATGAGTTTTAAGTTTTTATACTTTTGGTGAGAGGGTTCATGTTTAATTTAATTTATTTATTTTACCAGGGTAAGGCTTCATTAAGCAAGCTTATTTTCAAGGAGGTCCTGGGAAAGACAATAAACAGCACAATAATCATGATACATACATAGATATATATAGCCCAACAGTTAATAGTTTTTCAATAAATACAGTTCCGTGCATTTATAAGAGAAAATAAGGGGTATATCATAACAGAGCAAACTAATGAAATGAAAATTCAGAAAAGCTTTAGAATATCTTTTGAAAATGATACAGTCATGGTCTTGCATTCAAATCCTGTACAAAAATGGGCTATATCAGGTAACAGTACTATAACACAAACATGTTTTTTTGCAAAGGTTTTTAATCATTGATGTACTGTAAATACAGTGGTGTGAAAAAGTATTTGCCCCCTTCCTGATTTTCTCTATTATTGCATATTTGTCACACTGGATGTTTTCAGGTCTTTAGACAAAATGTAATATTAGATAAAGGGAACCTGAGTGAACAAATAACACTTTTTTTTTTTTTATTTCACTTATTTAACGAAAAAAAGTTAACCAACACCAATTGGCACTGTGTGAAAAAGTAATTGCCCCCTTACACTTAATAACTGGTTACGCCACATTTAGCTGCAATGACTGCAACCAAACACTTCCTATAATTCAATATCAGTCTTTCACATCGCTGTGGAGGAATTTTAACCCACTCTTCCTCGCAGAACTGCTTTAATTCAGTAACATTTGGTAGGTTTTCGAACATGAACTGCTCGTTTCAGGTCCTGCCACAGCATCTCTATCAGATTTGAGTCTGGACTTTGACTAGGCCACTCCAAAACTTTAATTTTACTTCTTTTTCGCCATTCTGATGTGGACTTGCTTTTGTGTTTTGGATCATTGTCTTGCTGCATGACCCAACTACGCTTCAGCTTCAGCTGATGGAAGGATGACTGGACATTCTCCTTAAGAATTTTCTGGTACAGAGCAGAATTCATGGTTCCTTTAATTATGGCAAGTCATCCAGGTCCTTAGGCAGCAGCATCCCCACACCATCACACTACCACCACCATGTTTGACTGTTGGTATGGTGTTCTTACTGTGGAATGCTGTGTTTGCTTTACACGAGACATTATGGGATCCATGTTGTCCAAAAAGTTCCACTTTGGACTCATCTGTCCATAGAACATTTTCCCAAAAGGCTTGTGGATCATCCAGGTGCTTCTTGGCAAATGAGAGATGAGCATTTATGTTCTTCTTGGTTAGCAGTGGTTTCCGCCTTGCTACTCTCACATGAAGCCCATTTTTGCCCAGTCTCTTTCTGATTGTGGAGTCATGAACACTGACCTTAGCTGAGGCAAGAGAAGCCTGCAGTTCTTTGGATGTTGTTTTAGGATCCTTTGAGACTTCTTGGATGATTTTTATACTGCGCCCTTGGAGTAATTTTGGCAGGCCGCCCACTCCTGGGAAGGTTCACTACTGTTCCAAGTGTTCTCCATTTGGAGATTATGGCTCTCACTGTGGTTCGATGGAGTCCCAGAGCCTTAGAAATAGCTTTGTAACCCTTTCCAGACTGATAGAGGGCAACAAAATGTTTTCTGATCTTTCAGGAACTTTCTTTGATCATGGCATAATGTGCTTGTTGAATCTTTGTCCTGACAATGTGACTCTGATGGTAAGGGCCAAAATAAGTGAGGTTTATATTGAGCAGGGCTGGCTGTAATCAAGCCTGGCTGTGTTCAATCAGCTGACTCTAATTATCCCTTTAATTGGGTTGATTTAACTAGGGGGCAATTACTTTTTCACACAGTGCCAGTTGGTGTTGGTTAACTTTTTTCATTAAATAAATGAAATAAGTAAAAAAAAAAAAGTGTTATTTGTCCACTCAGGTTCCCTTTATCTAATATTATATTTTGTCTAAAGACCTGAAAACATCCAATGTGACAAATATGCAATAATAGAGAAAATCAGGAAGGGGGCAAATACTTTTTCACGCCACTGTACATGGCAGCTGACCAAACCAGTGATCTTAAAGGTGACATGTAAAGAAGCTGTGCAGCCCGCCCCCATCCCCACATACCTTCCAATGGTGCTGTGGGAGTCAGGGGCTACAATGATAATCATTTTCCATGCAATGGTTATATTTTAATAAAGTGCCGAAACTTACGGCTGAATGTGGAAGCACAGAGCTGGTCCCTATTGACCTGGCGCAAGTTGTCATGGGTATTCCAGTCATTTAATGATGTTACTAACACCACTGCTCTTATTGTAGCAGCAGTGGGGGTAGTTTATTATACTTGTTTTATGGCTTCCACGGGGGTCTTGATACCCATAATATTACTTGCAGCACAACTTGGAAAGGCTGTTGCTGTAAGTAATATTTCAGGTATCAAGACACCTGTGGAAGCCATAGCTGGATGCCAGATCCTGGACCACCTCCCCAGCTTTTCCAGATCTTCCTGTAGGTTCTGCATCCCTTCAGCTGTGTCCACTCTCCCACAGAGCTTGGTGTCATCCATGAACAGACACATTTTGCCCTTAATTCTATCCCCAATGTCATTGATGAAGACATTGAACAACACGGGCCCCAGCACTGAGCTCTGTGGGACCCCACTGGTTACCTCTGTGGTACCAGATAACACTCCCCCACAACCAACCTCTGGGTTCTGTCCCTCAGCCAGTTTTTCACCCATCTGGCCATCTTTTCCCCAACCCTAAGATCCCCCAACTTACTGATCAACCTTTTGTGGTGCACAGAGTCAAAGGCCTTGCTGAAATCAAGATAGTGGATGTCTACCGCTTAGCCCCTAATCACCTAAGAGGGTAGTTATGTGTGGGGCTGTAGAGGGTGACTTTGCCTTATTGGTGGTTAAAAATAACATAACTTTAGTTTTTTCTGTGTTGAGGAGGAGTTTGTTTTGGTTAAAGGAAAGGGAACATTGTTTAACCAGGAGTAGCACACTAAGCCGAAGCTTGTTTCCAGATGTGACCTGGGAGCACAAGGAACTTATTTTTTATTTATTTAGTTTTTGATTACCGGGTAAGTGCTCTAGACAAAGAAGTTGCCTATTTTCAGTCACGACCTGGGAGAGTTACAGACACAGGTAAAAGCACATCACATCACAATGGTTACTATTACATAATACGGACTTGGGTCAAACACATTACAGTATAGACAGGCATGGTGATACCTACTGTACAGGAGAAATTAGACATTACATTAGGCTATCCATAGATACAGGGGAATACACAATACAGTTTCAGGGAGATAGACCATACGGTACAAGTAAATAGAGAAACTATTCCAGACAGACTCGCAGTGGGATACCTCACAGCCTGTCCTTGCCTACTATTTAAAAATGGGCGAGAGTGATAAGTGCCTAAATATGAGCTGAAGGGACATGCAAAGGAAGCCTAACTAGATGTCCTCCCCAAGGGTTGAGTCACAAGTGCACCTGTCAGAGGCCAGGAGGCAGGCACGGAGCTCATTTTGTAAAGACCAGGTGTGTAGTGGAGTGCCTCACAGTTGAAGGCAGGGATCTCCATAGCTTTGGAGCAGACACCGCAAATGTCTGCTCACCCATCCTAGTGGTGCATTTGGGTGTAGTAAGGAGTGACTTTTCGGGTAGATCTCAGTGGGTAAGTCTGATGGCCCGATTTCATCAATCATGCAAGGGACATTGGTATTCCAGTTTGGATGATACTGTCAATTGTACATCCTGTTGTATAGACTAGGTAAGAGGCAGGAGAGAGCCAGCCCAGACTGGAGTAAAGTATGCAACGATGGGTGCGCCTAGGTACTGATAGTGCAAAGCGACAGATACTATTATAACAGGTTTCCCACTTCTGCAGTAGCCCCTTGTTCGCGTCTATATAGGAAGTGATTCCATAAATTAGGCTGGGTTGCAGTACCCACTGCGAGATGGCTAATTTTGTCTTAGAATCTAAGGATGCTCTGACTTTGTAGGCCAGCCCCAGCTTGATATTGTCCACCCTTACAAGTGTTAGTGATATGGAGGCTAAAATCCAATGAAGGGTCCAGGGTTATACCCAGGTATCTGAAAGAGTCCACCAAATCCAGAAGTGAGCCGTCTGAACCATGTATGGCCAGTGTTGCAGAGCTGGCTTTGACTCTTGGTGCTGATCCTAACAGCATTGCCACAGTTTTTTTGGTATTCAGAAGAAGTTTGTTTTGAACTAGCCACTCACGTAGACAGGCAAAGTCTGACTCAAGTGTGGTATTAATGAAGGTAATGTCCTTGGCGCTGCTGTATAACGCCATATCATCCGCGTAAAAGATGGTAGCAGTAGTGCTCGACATTTGAGGCAGCCTATTCACAAGCAGTGAGAAAAGTAGTGGTCTGAGAATTGAGCCTTGTGGTACACCGATGCTGGTAGGAGAGAAATCAGATATGCAATTGTCAATCTGAACAAACTGTGTCCCCCCAGATAGGTAACTGCTGAACCATGTTGAGGAGCCTGGGAAGAATCCAAGTGTGGCGAGCATATCTAGTAGCAACGTCTGATTCACCAGGTCAAACGTTTAGTTAAATCAATGAAAATCACTCCAGTGTATAGCCCTTTATCCAGCGATCGCTTGATGTCATTAGTGAGTTTGATAAGTGCCGTGGCCATGCTATGTTCCTTCCTGAAACAATGTTGGGCAAGGGTGAGAAGGTTGTTTTGTTGAATGTAGTCTGTGACCTGGTCGGGTATTAGTTTTTCAAGAATTTTGTTTAGTGCTGATAATATTGCAATTGGGCAATATTTGTTCATGTCTTTTGTGTCCCCTTTATTATGGGTGAGGACAACTCATGCTATCTTCCAGAGAGATAGTATTACTTGCATACTGATGGAAAGATTGTAGATCCTGTCAACTGATGTCACTATAACAGGGGCAGCTAGTTTAAGGAATCTTGGTAGTAGGCCATCTGATCCCGCTGATCCATGCTCAGGTAGTTTCCTCAAAAGTCTCAGAACCTCAAGTGTGGTGACCTGCTTAAAACTAAGTGAAGAGGAGGCCTGGGCTGGGGACATGGTTGGAGAGACAGAGGGTTGACTGGTCAGCCTCTCATAGTCCGAGAGGTTGGAGAAATGGATGTTTAGGGTGTTCACAATGGTATAGGTGTTATTGCAGTTGATACCATTAACTATTATATTAGTGATCGTCAAGCATCCACCTTGTCCCAAGAAAGTCCTAATATGGTTCCAGAAACCACACCTGTCATTGGCTGATTTCTGTAGTAACTTATGAGAGTAAGCCCTTTTTGCTGCCCAAATCTCTCTCTTGCATGTGTTTCTCTGCCTACAATATCCATCCCAGACAACTTGTCTGCCGCTTTTCTTTGCAGTAACTCAGGTCTTGTCCCTGCTCCTCATGCTGGTCAGGATGTCACTATTCACCAATCTTGCTGCCGTACCTTGGACCCTCCTTCTTTTCATGGGAAGGTGCTTATTTTGAGATTCCTGTAGGGTGCTTACAAGGTAGGGTAGAACAATGTCAACATCATCTACCTGGTAAATTGGGGACCAGTCACTGTGGCGGAGAGCCACATGTAGCTTGCAGATGTTACTTTTGGAAAAGTCTCGAAAGTGTATTTTTTGGGGGGGAAGGCTTTGGGATGTGTGCCCTCCATATGCAATAAACTGGGGTGTGGTCACTGATTGCATTGGGTAGCATGACGGGCCTTGAATATGGTCAGCTCTGTCTGTGGCAATCCAGTCCCAGAGGGAGCTGTGGCCTCCCTGTTGTGATGGCCTCATTGGACATTTTATTAGCTGAGTCAGGTGCAACTTGCTGAGCATGGCATCATACAATCCCAAGTGTTTCCCAGTCCAGTCCAGGTTGAAATCCCCCATGAGGAGGAGTTCTTCTTTTACCTTATGTGATGCCAGGTGATCCTTAAGGTTAGTTAAGCCAGTGATGCCACCTTTGGGTGGGTTGTAGACACATATCAGATTGATTTTTTGGTGCTACCAAGAGTCAGAACTGCATGAAGGGCCTCCAAAGAACCAGTTATGTCCATAGACTGGGCAGTTATCGCTAAGTGATCCTTGGCGTATAAGGCAACCCCTCCCCCCCTCTAGGAGGAGTAGCGATCCCTATGGAGATGTTTATAGCCATTTATTGTGCATATGGTGTCCGGAATATTCAGCTTCAACCATGTCTCCGTTACCCAAGTATGTCAGAGGAATATTATATCACCCATGCTTCCAGTTCTGCAAAATTAGCCGTAAGACTCCTGGGGTGGGGTGGGCTATTCAGAGCAGTTGCGCCATGCGCAATAGGGATGCGCCTGCACAAGAGCGGATATGCGCTATAGTGCAATATTCAGCGGGAGCAGCAGCACAGCACAACACGCAACGCACCGCAGTGCAACAGAAATGAATGCATGCGCAAGTGTAGGGGTCGGAACCAGGAATAATATGCGCAGTGCGATATTCATCAGTAGACGATGTGTGTAGTAGTGGAGCAAGTGGAAGTGGCGCAACAAGGGAAATGAGCCAAAATAAAATGGAGCAAGAAAGGGAAGGGAAGGATGAATGCGCCACAGGGGAGCCATAGCGGCAGAGCGCAGAGATAGTGTGGCAGGGAGGCAAGACAGGAAGCAGGGGGCAGGTGTGGCCAGGAGGTGGACAGGGCCCACCAGAGGTTGGTGCGAGTGAGAGAAGGAGTGTGTGTGCCTGTGTGTGTGTGTGCGAGATGGCCTTGAGCGTGCCACAGAGGATGGAGGGCAGTGGCAAGAGGCAGAGCACACAGTGGTGAACAGCCAGAGGTGTACCCGGTGCAGGGGCAGCACCAGCAACACACAGCGGGGGGGAGACCAGGTAGACAGCTGCCCAGGGGGGAACACCAACCAGGGACATGGCCAATGCTACCTTCCAGATGGAGGCAGTAATGAGGGGTATGATAAGGCAGGCAGCAGGGAGACGCAGCCGTGGAAGGGCCCGTTGGCGGTACGCCCAGAACAGGCTGTAGCGTACTCGCACCACCTTCGAACAGTACAGTAACACTGAGATTGTGGGCCAGTACCGCCTGAACCGGGCGATTCTGAGGCAGCTCTGTGAGCTGTGCAGTGATGAGATGCAGGCACCCACATGACGGAGCCATGCACTGTCTGTGGAGACTAAGGTCACAGCCGTTATGTGCCTGCTCGCCACAGGCACCTTCCAGAGACCAACAGAGGACACAACAGGCATAACCCAGTCGGCTGCGTCACACCTACTCACACAATTCCTCAGCGCACTGCTGCCACATGCTGCAGAGTACATCTGTTTCCCCAGCACGCAGGCGGAGCGCACAGCACACATACAGGAGTTCCACAGGGTAGCACGGTTTCCTGGCGTGCTTGGGGCCATAGACTGCACCCATGTAGGCATCCGCATGCCACCTGACCCTGAGGGGATGGCGTACATCAACCTAAAGGGCTACCCGAGTGTCAACTGCCAGGCGGTGTGCGATGCCAGGGGGTGCATAATCAATGTCTGTGCCACGCACCCTGGAGGAGCACACGATGCTTTCATCTGGCACCAGTCCGCACTGTGCCATAGGTTCAAGAGTGGGGACATCCCCACTGGCCATCTGGTAGGTGATTATGCATAGCACGCTGGACGATGGGTGCAGACATGGGGGGGTGTAGGGCATTGGCAGGGGTGCCATGGGGAATGGCCATGATGACCCATGGCACAGTGTCGCAGACCACCATGCTAATGACTCCCCTCTACACACAGGTGACAGTGGTTACCCGCTACGGCCCTGGCTGCTCACACCATACCGGCACCCCATGACCCCAGCGCAGCAACAGTACAATGAGGCACACGACACAACACAGAATGGCATTGAGCGGGTGTTCGGGCTGCTGAAGGCATGGTTCTGTTGCCTGCACACGTCAGGTGGTGCCCTACAGTACAGCCCCTCAAAGATCTGCGGGCTATTCCTAGCCTGCTGTATCCTGCACAACATGGCCACTGACTGTGGGATAGCCATTGAGGTTGAGGAGGGGGACAGTGGTGGGGATGAAGAGCACACCGGTCCAGGTGGCGTTGGGCAGCCACCCCCTGGGCGAAGGGACCCCCGACTGGCCCAGATGGCACAGCAGCACCGGGAAACCATTGTAGAGGAGCACTTTGGACAACACAGGTAGGTCAACAGGGCCACGTGCAACCACCAAGGGCAAGGGTACAGCCCACAGACAGGCAGGGGTGGACACCAGGGGAGGATGGCGTCAGGGGTGTGGGAATGGGCGGGAGACCGCACACAAAGGCAGGGATGAGCAGGGCTGCACACGGCACGCACACACATGCACACACACCACAACCCATGCCCACAGAGCAACAGGCACGCCCACCCCAACAGGCACCCCCCCACCCACACAGGACCACACACACTACCACACCCAGTGGCTGGCACTGTGCGTGGTTCAGACGCTGAGCATCATTGCACAGTGGCAGACAGCACTACACAGGCATCATCATGCACACGCCACAATGGCCAGCAACCGGGAGGGAGTGCACGGGGACCGCATGTGTGCAGGGCTGGGCACCTCACCCATGCAATGCACAAAGAATTCCACAGTGCATACAGGGCAGTGGCAGACAGTGGCCGTGGAGGGGAATGGGTCAGTCATGCAGAACAGTATCACGGCTGCCACGGATGCGTGGGCAGCCCCACCGAGACCTGCCAGCCGTGCCAGGCTGACCAGTGCCCTCATGGGGTGGCACTGAAGGGCCCCCAGGGGTGACGCTGCATGAAAGCGACCATGTCCGCACAGGGGTCTGCAGGCCACCAAACATGCCCGCACCAGGCATGCTAGGTATACCCACAGCTGAACCCAGCGTTGACATAGCAGGGGTCACACGACGCCGGGAACGGGGGGTGGACATAGCACTCTGTGGGGTGTGCGGCGGCTGGGCACCCATCCAGTTGGCCAGTGTAGGCATGACAGTCGCCATTGCAGTGGTTTGCCTGTCAATGGCAGCGGTCACATCTGCCCGCTGCTGAGCCAACTCTGCCAGGAGCAGGGCATGGTCCCTGCTACGCCGCTCCTCTGCCTGGCGCAGCGCCACACAGAATGCATCCACTGCTGCCACGAGCCGCATCTGCTGATCCACTGAGGCCTGGAGAAGACGGCTGTGGTCGCCCAAGGGGTCATCTGCATGTCCAGCATGCTGTCCCCTGTGGTGTACCTGGCCCTGCTGCACAGCACCCCTCGACGGTGGGTGCCACACAGCGCTGCCATTCTGGGGTATGTCCCCGCCCCTGTCCCCACATCGACACTGACCAGCTACTGCCGCTGCCCCTCCGGCTGCTGATCACCAGGCACCACTGGTGCGGCCGCAGCGGCAACAACAGCCCCACCACCCTGGCCGCATGCCAGTGCTGCCCCACTAGAGCCTGCAGATGCAGCCTGGGAATGGGCTGTTGTGCAGGCAGCCACGCCAGCACTATCTACGGAACCGCCTGGGCGGATGCCATCCGTGGGACCATCCTGTGTCCCACATACATGACTGTCCGGGACGTGCGTCATGTCATCAGTGCTGGAGCCAGCCCCGATCTGTGTCTCAGCACACTGGATACCGAGGGCAGTGTCACGCTGGGACACAGCCAGGGCCGTGTCCGTACCCACACCACTGGCATTAGTCCGGACAGACGTGCAGGGCTGGAGACGGTCGGTTCCTCGGACACCTGTGGAGGTGGATGGGTGCTCCACCGTGTCCAGGGCCTCACCCTCGGCGGACACACCCACCACCGCTGCCCCATGCAGACGCTCAGGAGCTGTAAAGGAACACAGTACCGTTAGTGGTTCCGCCTGGCCCTGGGGCCTGCCACCCCTTCCACCCACACATTGCCAGCGCCGGACCTACCATGTAGTGATGGGCTTCCGCCCATCTGGAAGCCACCGTCAGGAGCACCCTCGACGGCATTACGACGCATGCTGCTGGCCACCTGTTCCTCCCGTGGTGTCAGGTGGTGTACGTCCTGCTGGTCCCCACCGGTGGCAGCACGTGCCGCCCTGATGGTGGCCACCTTATCTTTTATCCACCTTTTGTCCGTGTCAACCTTTTTCTTGCACTCCTGCACGGACTGCTGGTGGCTGCCCTGCTGGTTGACGGCACATGCCACCTCACCCCACGCCGCTGCACGGGCCTGTGATGTTCCCCTCTGTCCACTGAGCAGCGGCTCCCTGTCGAGGTATGCCTCGAACAGGGCATCAGATTCTGCCCTGGTAAAGTTGAGCCTCCTCCTTCGCACCCTTTCCTGCTCCTCTTCATCCTCTCGCTCGGTCATCCTCGTGCCTGGGAGATGGGCAGGTGTTACCTTGGACTGTGCAGTCCCATACAGCCCTCCCATATCACTGTCCCCACATCCCAACAGCATGCCACCTATCTCAAAGGACTGCAATACCAATCCATGGCCCATGCAGCCTCAGGTCACATTTTTATAGCACAACGCATGCAAATGAGGGCAGGCGCAACTGTAATGGGATGCAAATGCAGTGGATGCACCGTGGAATGGCTCTTGAGCTGATTTGTATAACCTGGCTGAATATCGTGCTGTTGCCCCTTGCGCAATGGTGTTGAGCATGCTCAGGCTGTGGCGCACCACTGTGACGTGCACTATCGACACCGCACCATGCATGCCCGTGGTGCTGACGCTGACGCTAGTGGTGCTGCTGATGCACTGTGCATGGGAGGCTGTACAGGGCATGGCCACTACTGTGCCTGTGGCGCCCGTGCGCTATATACCCAGAGGAGCGCTCGTGCCATGGTGCGCCGTGGGTGCCATGACACCACAGCGTGGTAGGCCACTGCATGGTGACACACACGCACCCTACTGCACTACACGCAGGGCTTCCCAATAGCGCTGTGGCGCTCCGTGTACGGACAGACTCTTGACCCTGCGGCTGACCTTTGCCCTCTAGGCTCCATGCGTACGCATGGCTGCCCCCCTATTGTGCAGTCCGGTGCCAGTGCGATTGCGACTGGCAGCATAGTACTCTGCTGCCTCCGTACATGGGGCACGTGTGCTACAGGGCGCCATTTTGTGCTCGCCAGTGAAAGCACCATGCTGCGCACCAGTGTGGACAGCGGTAGAACTGGCTAACCTGGTGGCACTTGTGGAGACCCATGCAGGTGCCCTTTTTGGCCAGGTGCCCCTCCTGAGGCCACGGACAGCGGTGTGGCAGGAGGTGGCAGAGGGCCTTGAGGAGGCCACGGGGAGCAGCAGGACCGCTGAGCAGTGTCGCCACCGCTATGGGGACCTCCAGCGGCATGACCCCGACCACCTAGGCTGACTGCAGGCGCGTCCCCGGTGGGACGCTGTGCCATGGCCAGGTAGGTGCTCCTTCACAACACTAGTAATTTCTGTCTGTCCTGGTGTCACGGTGGTCGGCAGGCCATGCCACCGGGGGGGGGCCTGTACCTGTGTTGCCGGTGTTGGGGGTGCTTTATGTACACCCTGCGCCACCGCGTCACAGCTGGGCTGTGCGGGCACGCACACAGCAAGGGGGGGGCTATGGTTCTGACGTGTACTGGTGGGACTCTCTCCATGTTTGCACTCTAGGCCTGGAGGATCGCCGTAGGGCCCAGCTGGCCTGGGAGCAAGGACAGCAAGTTGGCGATGGAGGTGTGGCCTTGCAGGCAGGGCACAGTGGTGGTGCCGGGGGTCAGCAGCACCCTGCTGACCAGGACGCAGGTGAGTGTTGTGTTTCCCCTTACATCTGTACATGATGGGTTGCAGGGGTGGTGGTGGGGCATGGCCCCCTGCACATGGCCCCTACTGCCTTGCACGTCCCATGGTGCCTTCCGCACCATCCTGTGGGTCTGCACGTGTGGGTGGGTGTCATAGGTGGGCTGTGCGTGCACTGGGAGCCTGGCTGTGCCACTGCCATCACACTGCATAGCCATGACGCCGTACGGCCACGATGGTGCTGTGCAGTGCATGGCCAGTGGGGGTGTGCAGCAGTTTGCATGGCTTCGGGTGCCCGGGTAGGTGGGTCATGTGGGCGCACCCACTGTGGGTGGTCACATGCCATCACAGGGGCGCAGGCCACAGCTGTACTCCATGCACATTGGGTGGGCTGCGGTAGTCTGGCCAGTCACAGGTATTGATTCTGCTCCCTTGTCCTAGGTGGACAATGCTGGACGACCCTGGAGCGTCACATACAGGAGATTCTGCAGGTCACCCGGGCCACGCTGGAGCTGCTGCAGGGTATGGAGAGGGGTGAATGGCGGTGGCACAGAAGGTGCCACAGGGAGCGCAGGGATGAGAGGGGCTGCCAGTAGGGCCTGCAGCACCTGCACTGTTCCTTTCCCTCCCTTGACTGTACCTCACACCCCTTTGTCCCCCTCCTTGCTATTCCCTTTGCCCCTGCCCATCCCCTCCCCAAGTTGTAGCCTTGTACTTCCCCTCCCCCACTTTGTATATAGCATTGTAAATAGTTCCTGTTGTTTATGTTACCTGTTCCAATATACATGCTTTTCATACTACGACTGCGTTGGTCTCTGATTTGCAGTGAGAGTCTGATGCCTTGCTGCAGTGGTATGTATGGCGTCTGAGGAGTGGTGCTGGCCTGGCCGTGGGTGTGTCCGCCAGGGATCCTCCACTGGTGTGGGTGGGGGCCATGGTCACTGTCTGGAGTACGTGTGGTGTGCCCTGTGCACTGTTTGCCTGTGTGCAGCGGGCTCTGGTGCATTTGCTATGTCCCAGTCGCCCCTGGCAGTGTGTGCCGGGCCCATGTGGCTGTGCCCCTTGCGTGTCTGTGGTACGCATGGTCGTCCCAACCCCACCACCGCATGCATGGCTGCTGAGGTGACATTGGTGGCAGTCCATGCCAGCCATCCTCCAGGCACGGCACCCTGGCAGCTGGCGTTCTGACTCCCAGTCTATTGCACGTCTACCTCCGGTGACACTGTGGGCGGTGCTGTATTTGTTCCCCTCCATGCTGTCTATGGTATTTGGGGCAGTGCCTGTGGTCTGGTGACTGTCACATAGGCTCCTGCTGCATGCAGGTGGCGGCCTGGTTCATGGTGCGCACACCACATGGCTGGCTCACCAGCGTCATGGTGGTGGTGTGCAGGCCGTGGGTACATGGCATCATTGGACTCATGACAGCTGCATCTGTTGCCCCGCTATGTGTGGCTATATGACGGGGTACCCTTGGGACCGGGGGGGGTTGTTTGTGCCCTGTGTTGCCTCCTGTGTGGCACATGCCTCCATGCACCACAGTAGGCTGCTGTGCTGTCTGGTGGGACCAGTGCTGGGACAGGGTGTGTGCATGGGTGGGTGTGTGGGGTGCCGTCCTGCTGGTGGTGGCGTCTGGGGCGGGCCTTGTTACATGCGGGGTCCCTCGGGTACTAATGCCAGGTCGACCTCCTTGCTGTGCCACTGTGGGGGCCATGCAGGGGGGCCTTGTGTATGCTGTGGTGGCGACAGTGGCTGGTGTCGCCTGCTGCGGGGAGGGTCACTGTGGAGCTGTCATGCTTGGTGCCATTGGGCACCAGGTTGCATTGTCACGGTGGTGGTGGTGGTGGCATACCTTCGGTGCCATGCACTGTTTGGTCATGCTTCTGGGCTGGGTATCTCAGGATCGCTGTACAGGGGGTGGTCAGCATTGGTGTGGTGTCGTGGCACGGGAGGGTCCTGGCCCTCCTTGTGTTGCGGTCACTGTTTGCCGGGGGACAGTGCTGGGGCACCTTGCCCTGCGGGTGTGGACTGCTGGCCCGTGTCTGCTGTTGGATCAGTGCTGGGGTACATGGGCTGGTGGTCCGTTCAGCTCATCTCTGGTTGTGCTGCTCATGGGGGCCTTGCCCGGGGGGGGTCTGTCTGACCTGCTGCATGCTCCTCCACGCATGGCACATCCATGGCTAGTGCACTGCTGTTTCCTGTCTTTGTCCCTGCGCATCCCTGGGTGTGATACTGTGCATCGGCCGTGCTCCACTGCACATCCCTAGTTGCGCCATGGTGCATCGGGTGCGGTATTCGGCTGCGTTGCGCAGGCTCACCTTGGCCTGCGCTTTGTTTGAATATCGCGCCCGATGCGCAATGATGCACTGCTCTTGCACCTGCTCCTGCTACTACGCATCTTTTTGGCGCAGTCTGAATATCCCACCCCTGATGTTCATATGTGCCATCTTCATCACCTTGGTCATGTTCCACTGAGGAGTGATGGATGGGTTCGTACCCAGATTAGGTCCAGGGTTACTTTCAACATCGTCCAACCTTGCAAGTCTGAGTAAGTGTAGCCATAACTCAAGCACTTCATACTTTAGCCATTACCTGTGTCCCTTAGTTCCAGGGAAAGAATGAAAGCGTAGGTAGTATCCTAGCCTTGTAGTCCGCAAAAGCTTCCAAAACCAAAGTCCAGGGGTGAAGTTAAGTGACTTGCTCAGGATCACTGGGGGGGGTAGGAGGAAGTAAGCTGTTGGTTAACTAGGATCTGTAGCTTATCTGTTAGGTAGGAAAATGGGCAGACTAGGTGGGCCAAGTGGTTCTTATCTGCCGTCAAATTCTATGTTTCTATCACACCGTATGCACTTAGGCAGCTGTGGGATTCAAACCCAGGCCTCCAAAGCTGCAGTTCAGAGCCTTAACTCACTGCGCTATACTGCCAATTGCAATATATTGAACTCCAGTTGTAATTCTGAGAGCACTTCTGGTAGGGTGGGCTTTGAGGTGTACAAGGCTGTGTCATCTGCAAAGTGATGAATGGATGCTTTGTTAATGTTTCTGCTTAAGTCATTCATATAGATTATTAGTAGGAGGGTCCCAATGATAGAGGCTTGTGGTACTCTCTTTTGGGTGGGTGCACATGAGGAGAATGAGCCCTCTGCTGTAACGTGTTGCTGTCTGCCTGTGAGGTACTTTTTGAACCACAAAGCAACAACTTTGTCAACCCCAAGCACTTTGTAATTTCTGCAGTAGTATACTGTGGTCTATAGTATCAAACGTCTTGCTTAGATCTAAGAAAACTGCTCCTGTAGTGTATTTTTGATCCACAGCTGTGAGCCAGTCATTGGTGACTGTTGCCAATGCTGTGCTTGTGCTATGATTGGGCCTGAAACCTGATTGCAATGGCATAATGAGGTTGCACTTCTCTAAATAGTCTTGTAACTAAAGGTGAACTAACTTTTCTAGGAATTTAGCCAATACCAGTAGTATTGATATTGGTCTGTAATTATATAATGTGCATGCATTGCCAGACTTGAACAGTGGTGTGGTATGGGCTGTCTTCCATATTAGGAGAAAGTCACCTGTAGCCAAATATAGACTGAACAGGTGGGTGATGGGTACCATGAGTTGCTTATACCCAATTATTAGGAATAGCGGATTGATGCCATCTGCTCCCACACATTTGTTGGCATCACTGCCAAGTAGTATGTCTTCGACCTCTTTGTTGGATGAAAAGTAAACTGGTGGGCTGGTTTGTTTGCTGTTATGGAATTATCCTAAGGGGGGGGGGAGAGAGAGATTGATGCAGCAAAATTCTCAAATGCAAAACCAGCCTTGGCAAAGTATATATTGAATTCTTCCAGAATAAGTTGTATGTCATTTAATATTTTGTCTTGAATTTTAATTTTGAACGGCAGAGTGGAGGAGGAAGGGCTTCCTTCCTGTTTAAAAGTATACTTATAAAGTATACTTTAAAACATGAACCATCTCGCCGATGGTATAAAAACTTAAAACTAGTACCCGCTCCCTGCTGTGTTCAGTACAGTAACAGAGGGATCTACATCACTAAAAAGGGGAGTTGTCCCATAATTCTTAGTGCTGCTCAATTAGGCTCCTCAGGGAGCTACTTCCGCATTAAAAATACTACGCACTTAACTCAAGGTTACAAACAATTGCAGCATAGAGACCTCAGCTGGCAGGGTAAGTGATATTACAGGGAAAGCCCTGTACTAAGAACAAGCACAAAACCAGCTCCACTGTAAGATGAGGGTGCTTGGGATACAAATCAGCAATATAAAAAGCAAATTCCATCACTCCTCCACAAAGTCAACCCTGACTGGTACGTACGAAACTGGTCAGGGTTCCCAGTAGCTATGGCCTGTTTTATGGAGATACATGTGGTATTATGCTATCAACTTCAATAAAGAACGCCTTGAGTTGACCTTGTGGAGGAGTGCAGGAATTTGCTTTTTGTAAAGCCCTGCACTACATACATTTGCCTGTCACCTTTCTAAGCAGAGAGCATGTACAGTAAACAAGCAAGAGTGAATGGAACAAGGAAGGAGAGGGAAAGGTATGGGAGAAGGTGCAAAAAATTGATTAGACAAGAGAAAGAAAGACTAAAAAAGGGATTAGGCAATCCAAAGGAGGGAAACTTGAAGGAATCCTATAGGTGTATGAATGGGGTATAGAACACACATAATATAAGAAGCACATTTAGAGTTTAATACAGATATTAAATGGATTGCCAGCTGGCTGAGTAATAGGAAACAAAGAGCCAGAATAAATGGGTTTTTATCCAGTGAAGGACAAGTAACTAGTAGGGTTCCAAATGGATCAGTGCTGGGCTCATTACTGTGCAACATACACATAAAAGATATTGGATATCAAGATTGCAGAGGTCACAATGGGAAGTCCCCTGGGTACAAGCAGGAGGCAGTATAGCGCAGTGGTCTAAGGCTCTGAGCTGCAAATCTGGTGACATCCAACAGACCAGACCTGGGTTTGAATCCCACAGCTTCCACTTGCATACTGTGTGACCCTGAGCAAGTCACTTAACCTCCTTGTGCTCCCAGGTCACTCCTGTAAAAAAGCTTTCAGCTAAGTGTGCTATACCTGGTTAAACAACTAAATAAAAAAACAAGCAATCACCGTACTGTGTAGCTGGGCATATGAATTGGGCAAGAGAAACCCACACTAACATGAGGGTCTTGGGGGGGGGGGTGTGGCCTGCAGCTGACAGGGAAGGATGCTCTTTGTGTAGCTCTCTACTCATGCTCTTTAAAACTATAATCTTTTGTACTTTTTGAAGCTAGATTGGAAGTAGTAATGATCTAGCTATCACAGGTGAACTTTGTGGAGGTGGCCAGTATGGGGAGAATGAAGCAAGATCCCCCAAAAGATCCGGATAAGGGCAAGAGCCCTGCTACTTCATGTGCTGGAGCCAAGGGCAGTGTGGTGTCAACAGAAAACACTGGGGATTTGGAGGCCACCGTCCATGCTATACTTGCAGTAGTCTAGCAGCTCAACACCAAAGTAGATACTTTTAATAATCAACTGGTCCACGTTGAAATGAAGATAGCTACACTGAAAACCAACTACAGTGCCAGGCACGACACAGTTAATAAATCTGCTATGGTAGTTGATGGCATATTGAAAGAAAATAGACTGTTATGGACCCGACAAGAATATGTAGAGAATGAGGCATGACTGTCTAATCTCCATTTCTGGGGGATTATTGAAGGCCTAGAGGGAACCGAGCCACTTTGCTATATACAAACTTTACTTTCTGAGTCATCAGGCCTATAGAATTACACCTCGTCACAAGCCAAATAATCCGGACCTGCAACACACTTTTTGGTTTCCACCTCGAGGGTACATATCCATGACCTGCTGCTCCAAAAGGCAAAACAAGCTGCTCCACTGTCTTTTTTTTTTTTAACTCTTTTTCCTTCAGTCACGGCTAAAGAAACTCTCTCAAGCATCCTCCCTTGTACCTGCCCACCTGAGATCCACTACGGCCTTTGTGCCTCCCCCACTGTCAGCACCCTGGTTTAACCTGCCCGGGGAGGGTAGCCCTACCACTTACTTGGGCTCCTTATGAGACAGACTCTGACAGCGGGAGGGATCCTGGGTGGAGGAGTGATGAAGCATTGACCGAGTCAGATCCGGCATTGGGCGTGGAGGGAAGGTGCCGTCACCTATCCCTTGGGCTGGGTATTTCCTTTTTCTGTCCTTCCCCGCCCCCCTTGCGTTTGCACCCCCCGATGTTTGGTGCACGGCAACAATGCCAGCATCGGACACGCTGTAACATGCTGCCCATGCCTCTGAGGTGCCCCCGATCTCCACCAGGGGATGCCGGAGCACCGGGCATCCCAATGCCCTCCCCCCAGGACAGGAGAGCAGCAACCCTATGGGTGCTCGATTCAGTCCCTCCCCTGCCGACCCTCGGCACCCGAGCTTGCTCCCGAACTCAGGTCGCCGGTGTGTAGCAAGGTCAGAGTCTGGTTTTTTTTGCCATTTCATTTTATTCCAGCACTGCCAATAAACTACATACTGATGTTCCACTTTCCATACGCATTCCCTCTGACAAACCTCACTTGCGAGATCGCGCTGCTCATCCCCTGCTGTTAGGGAGTGTCACTGCATATGTGCAGCACCAGCCAGAACATAGTCATGAGGCATCAGATGATGTCTTCAACACAGACATGTACATCATGGACAAACAACCTCGCTCACTTTTCAAAGGAAAGGTACAGAGAGCAGCTCAATTGACAGCCATATTGCTAAAATAATTTTATTTAACCAAAGGGAATGTTAGTTTACACAGAGCGAGGATTTTAAATGATGTCTACACAAATACAATACAGTACTAATAAGAAAGACAGGACACATTTAGCAGTCTCAATCTTTTTTTTATTTCCTGTCCCCTTTAAGGTGTACTCACGGAAGGCTAGGGAGTGAATACAATTCAAAGGATAACTGCAGAACAGTCAAGCAATGTAAAATGAACAATAAGGCAAACAAATAGAAATGATGAACAAATAATATGAGATAACAATTGACTAATTAGACTGGTGGCAGAACAGCCCAAATACAAGGGCAAGCAGAGAGGTACTAGGAGTAAGATCAGGAGGGAGCAAAAGGATCCCAGAAAAGTTGCATAAGAGCAGGGTAAGAGGGAAGAGGCAGAGGTGAGGAAGGAAGTTTTTTTCCAGATAGAAGGGAAACAAACAACGTAGTCTGACCCATGAAGGTATTGCAACAAGGGGTAACAATGGCTTGAGAGTCAAAACAGTGGAGCAAGTAGGCTTGCTTGGGGAAGGGACTTGAGGGGTACAATAAGCTAAATAAAATGAGTCAACTATTCAAGGGTTTACTTTATTCCTGGGGTGGGATATTCAAAGGGTTGCATCTTGTAACCCACAGATCTTAGCGTTGATATTCAAAGGGATGTTGCGCCATGCAGATCCCGATGCACCAGGGCGAACCAGTAATGTATGCAGCGCAAGTGTGGGGGGCGTGCCTATGCATATTCTGCACATCCTGATATTCTGCCTGGGATGTGCGGCACATATGCTGGTGCAACTCCTACTTGCGCCGCATAATGGTGCTCAAAGTTGAGCCAAAGGATATAGGAGCAAGGGCTGGCCACCCACAGGTGAGCTGCCGTGTGCAGGCGCAACACGTAGCCGCCAGCTGTGGGTAGCCACCCGATCTCCAGGGCCAGGGTCTGTCGGCGCCATGCCCCATGCCTCGATTAGGCGGCATAGATAAGTAAAACACGTTCAATATCCTCGGTGGTCCAGTAGATTGCTTCCAGCCGATCGCAGCATAAGTATATTTAAAACACTTAATTGTCTTTTGGTGGTCTGGCGGTACCCTTCACACCTGCTCAGCACTTCGTCACGGGCGTCGTTGCTCTTTCCCGCCGTGCGCCCGACTTTACCGACGCGCATAGCACGGCTGTACGCCTATTGGTCCACAGCATGAGCCATCGGTTGCAGACTGTGTTACAACATACATTAAACCTGATATGTGAATGGAGCCATTCACATATCTGGACCGTGTAGTACGGCATATTCTGCATCGCCCATTGGCTCACGCCAGGCCCAATGGGCGACAGCCGCATTTGTATGCAGTCAGTCGGTGGGCAGCCGGGTGGTTTGCGGGGGGAGTTGACGCCCGCCGCTGACCGGGGGTGAGCGGGGTGGCGGGGCTCAGTGGGCAGGTGGGGAAGGGGGGTACGCTGGACCACCAGGGATGATTTAAAATGTTTTTAAATATACTTATGCCCATGATCGGGCTGGGAGCGGTCCACTGGACCACCAGGGATATTGGACGTGTTTTTAAATATACTTATGCCCGCGATCAGGCTGGAAGCAGTCCACTGGACCGCCAAGGATATTGGACATGTGTTTAATAGTGCTTATGCCCGCAATCGGGCTGGGAGCGGTCCACTGGACCACCAGGGGATATTGGATGTGTTTTTAAATATACTTATGCCTGCAATCGGGCTTGAAGCAGTCCACTGGACCACCAGAGATATTGGACATGTTTTTAAATATACTTATGCCCGCGATCAGGCATTGGGGCACTGTGCCACGACGTGTAGGGGGCGTCAGTCTCTGATGGCTGCAGCCTGGCAGGGCGCCAGGTGCAAGTCGCAGGAGATCGGCACACCTGCATGCAAATGGGGCCATAATGACATGCTAATGGCCCCAGTTGCACCTTGCATGCATTATGGCCCCATTTGCATATCCACTGCTGAATATCGCAGTTCCTGCATCTAGTGCAACCACACTTGCGCTGGCGCATCCCCCTGTTTCCCTCTTTCCAATTGCGCTGGCGCAGTGCCACTGCGCCATGCACAGTTGCAATATTCAACGGTGCTGAGCCATGGCGCAGCTCCGTTGAATATCGCCCAGTCCACGCCCTGGCACATCCCAGTTGTGCTGCGCCCGGCTTGCGCCCCTACCAGGCGCATTTCTGAATATCCCACCTTCGGTGTACTGTGCAAAGCATGATGTTTTTCTTTGGGGAGGCCCAGGATCATTTTTTTTTTTTTAATATATTTTCTTTTTATTCAGGGATGAGACATATACATGAAATACAGTCGTTATCATGTAATTACAACACAGAGCTTTTCAGTTAAATACAATATGCCAAGGACAATAAAATGCATGTGTTTTAACCTTTGTCTTTATGTTTCATTCTGTAAGGACTGAAATTTATCAGTTTGAAAGATAGTTCACCTAAATATAGAATCTTCAAGAATTTGGTTCCTTCCAAAACATGATTTCTATAAAAACTTAAGAATCCCCCATGTGTGAAGGTGACACTCTAAGACCACTATAGGTTCTTGATTTCCTTAAATATAATATGAGCAGTTGTGGTGTGGAGAGACTCAAGGGATGAAGTTTGGATCTCGATTGGACAGGTGCATCACACATGGTCTCCAATGGGTTTTGAATGTCTGGTATTTATTATGAAGTTTGGCAGTAAGTGATTCCATATAATAAATGTCTGATACCACCCTCCTCCAGTCCTCCACGGACAGAATCATATTAGTTCTCCGCCTTTTGGTAATAGCTTTTTTTGCCGCCAAAATATATATCGGCAGCAAAGTACGGTACCATGAGGGCCTGTGAGGGGGAAATATAGATTAAAGAATTAATTCGGCCGTGAATTCGACCAATTCGCCTAGATATTCTGTAACCTCCTGTTGGAGCAAACAGCAAAAGGGAGTTAAATGTGGGCATGTCCAAAAAATATGACTCTGGTCAGCCTTTGTACAAGCTCAATTTTTCCAACATTTACCATAACTAGGGGGTAAATATTTCGCTAGGACAGCAGGTGAATTAAAAAAATGGCTACGGCATTTCCAGGCAAACTCTCACCATATCGTAGAGTGTGTTACTTTACATGCTAAAAGGGATGCTCGTAACCAATCTTGGTCTGGTATATCTTCGGCCAAATCTCTGCGCCAACTACTTAAAATAGTAAGTGAAGAATCTCCCATTCCCTCTCTGAGAATTGTATAGAAATGTCCTACTTGATGTCCACATAAGTGTCCACTTACATGTTCTTTTATATATGTCCACACCAAGGGGATGGGGTCAGGTAACTTTGCTACTACCTCTCTCTGCATTAAAATATAATTTTTAACCTGGGTATATCTATAAATATCAGTCTCAGTTAGGTCATAACTAGTTTTTAGAGTTTCAAAAGAAATAATACCTTCATGACATATAAATTGTCTAAAAAAAATTGTAGACCCATTCTTCTCCAGTTAGCAAAATTATGATCTAATGTAGATGGGAGAAATCTATCATCACCCGATATTTGCGTGTAGAAGAAGAAAAATGTTCTAAAGCCTTTATGTGTTTTTAATTTAAACCACAATTTCAAGATCTGTGCTGTAAAAGGAGTATAGTCTTTTAATGGGGCTATTTTAGGCGCCATAGAAAATATTACCTTAGTTATGTCGTAAAGATCATTAATGGCAAATTCCAACTCTTTTCAGGGAGCTTCATATGCCGAGGATATCCAAAAAGCTGTTATTCTAAAAAAAGGCAGCCATGGCATAACATTTCAAGTTTGGTAGGTTAGCTCCACCCTCAGCGAGTGGGAGTTGCAACAGTGACATCCTAATTCTGGGTCGTTGACCATTCCAAATAAAATTAGAAATGATTTTATCCCATGATTGAAAATAGAATTTGGAGGGAAAAGTAGGGACATTCCGCAATAAATACAAGAGCTTGGATAATATCATGCGAATTGTTTCAATTCTTTGAAAAAAGGTTAATGGTATTTTTGACCAACGAGACAGTTCAGATTGAATTTTGATTGATAATGGTTTGTAGTTTAATAATTCCAGGTTTTCTAGATTTTTTGGTATATTAATTCTCCGATATTTTATTTTAGTTTGATACCATTTTAGGGGATATTTCTTCTTAAGTGCCGGGGAAGGGGTAAAATATAATGAAAGAAGGTCTGTTTTGGCTATATTTAGTTGAAATCCTGAAGTTGTTCCAAAAATATCTAAAGTTTCCCAGAGCACTGGGAGGGAAGTTTCGGGTGCTAAAACCGAAATTAATGTGTCATCAGCAAACAGGAGAACTTTATGTTCTCGTTGTCCCACTGGGATGCCCTTAATTCGAGCATAATTCCAAATTGTCTCGGCCAGAGGTTCAATGTAAAGGGCAAAAAGTAACGGGGATAAAGGGCAGCCCTGTCTCTTGCCCCTTTGTATCGTGATTGGTTGAGACAAGGAACCGTTGACTCGTATATAGGCTTTGGGATGGGAGTAAATATTTTTTTCCTACAAGAAAGAAAAATATTAGGAAAAGCAAATTTAGATAAAGTGGCACATAAATATTCCCAATTAACCTTGTCGAACGCTTTATCCACATCTAAACTTATTATTGTAGAGGGAATCTTTCCCGTATGTATGAATTCCATTAATAACATAATTTGACGTAAATTATCAAAAGTATTCCGAGATTTTATAAAGCCATATTGATCTTTATGGATAAGGTATGTCAGTATGGTTTCTAGGCACCTTGCCCATATAGCCATGAATATTTTATAGTCCACATTTAAAATAGAAATGGGACGATATGACTGTGGAAGAGTGGGATCTTTATCGGGCTTTAACAAAGGGGAAAGTACCGTGTAATTCTAGGAGGGTGGCAGGGTTTCGCCCTCAGACACCGCTCAGCATGCAGGAAGAAAGCTAGAGAGCAACTGCGGTATAAAGGCATTATACCATTCTGGGCTGAAGCTTTCAGGGCCTGGGCATTTTAATGGCTTCAGCTCTTTAACTTGTAGTAAAATTTCCTCTGGTCTAATTGGAGACTCCAATTGTTTGATATGTTGTTCTGATAACTTGGGTGATGAAAGTTTATCCAAAAAGGTCGGTATCGCCTCAAGGTGATTTTGGGACCGGTGGAGGGCTTTATATAAGGTTTCATAAAAAAGTTGAAAGGCATTTCTAATTTCATTTTCTTTATAAGTAGTTTTATTTGAGGCATTGGCTTTTATTTTTAAAATGGTTGAAGCTTGTTTGTTTGCTCTGAGTTTTCTAGCCAAAACCCTTGCTCCCCTGGATCTTCCCTCATAATTATATTGTTTTAGATAATTCAGACTCTGGAGAGCTCGGTAATCTATTATTTGTTGAATATCCTGTTTTAGTCCTCTTATTCTTCATTGTAGAGTCAAATCCCCTTCCCTGTACAAGAGTTGATATGACTCTAGAAGATCTGTCAAAAATTTAAATCTTGCATTCATTTTTTTTTTTGTTTGCTGGAGGCATATTCCAACAACTCCCCTTGAAGAATGGCTTTCAAAGCATCCCATTGTATAGAACAAGAAGTTTCTGGAGATGCATTTTCTTGGATTGCTTGAGGGATACGTTTCATAAGGAGATCCTGAAACTCTTGGTCTCGGAGAAGAGATGCGTCAAAACGCCAGAGCCTGGACTTCTTTTGTTTACCCAAATCTATTTTTAGAATTAAGAGATTGTGATCTGAAAACATCCTGGGCTCCAGTATTATGTCCTGAATTAGTATGAGATGTTCTACTGTTATAAAAAAATAATCTAGCCTGGAGTAGGTACCGTGTCTAGCCGAAAAATAGGTGTAGCCTGGATCAGATGGAAATAATCTCCGCCAGACATCTTCAATGCCCAAATGGGCAAAGTTCCCCTTTAAATACTTAGCAGATCCTGAAAGTCTAGTTAGGTTATGATTAGAGGAATCGAGATGTGGGTGGAGAGGGGTATTAGAATCACAGCCCATAATCAATATTCCCTTGAGCCTCTCCATCACCCTTTGCACAAACATTCGCACCACTGGAAGTGACGTCTGTGGAGGAAGATAGGTGTTAACCAGTGTCACAGTTTGTGAATGAAGCGAGCCTACTGGAATCACATATCTTCCTTGAGGGTCTACATAAGAATCCTGTATCTCAAGTGGGGTAGTAGAAGGAACCAGAATTACAGTACCCCTTTTGCGGCTCCTAGGATAGGAGGATGCAAACACTGAATATCTACCTCCCCAATGTAATTTGGAGTGTTCCAATACAGAGAGGTGAGACTCTTGAAAAAAATATAAGTCTGCCCTCTGTTTCCCTAGGTGTTGCTTGATTCTGTAACATTTAATGGGAGAGTGTAAGCCATTCAAATTCTGGGAGAAAATTTTTACTGGAATATTAACCATAATCCCTTACTAAAAAAGGGGTTGTGTTAAAGGATGAAGTTGTTAGATCCAAACACAGGGAGAAACTTAATAAACATTATTATTTGTAATGTATTCTGCTCACACTCCAGCGGTCCTATAAGACCTATCCCAGCAGTGCTGGAGTGAGTGGATTCCTTAAAAGTATACATCCTGTGTGGAGCAACCCATCCATCCAGAATCGGGGAACCAACAGTATTACTTAAAGGACTGTCATCATCCATTTTTAAAGACAACAATAAAAAATGAACTAAAAAATGTATACATATAAACAACAACCTTTAGGGTCAACAACATCCCCAAGGGAAGAACTATGTACAAGTGGTCTTCCACAGTAGGGGGAGATTTGTCCATCTCCTACCCGTGTCCTGGGTAGAAAATACCTCTACCCAGGTGAGTGGGAAACAATCCACAGAATGTGGGTCTCCCGCCCACTCGAGAGGGAGATTCCCTCTCAAGGAATTAGGTTCTATAGGAGCCTATTCCTGAATTGGTGAAGCATAACTTCTAGGGTATAGTCAAGCCATATGACAACCCTCCATAGATGAGGAGAGTTCCCCGGGCATGGAACTAATAAATCTAGCCTCTTTAAAAGAAAAGAAAAAACAAACGATAGGCCTTAAATGTATTTATCTACCTCTTTAAGAATTGCATAGATTGCCCTCTAATATTTATATCTAAAACTGGGCTCAACTCTCAGGATTAATATCTACTGGGTTATTCTTGGGGAAGGGATAAGACAAAGAGAGAGAGAGAGAGAAGAAAAAAAGGGGGGAAGAAAATGGGGGGGGGGAGAGGTATATGATCTATGGTCCAGTCAGTCGTACACTGTTCAGGACACTGTTCAGGAATTCTAAATATGTAGGACTAACCTCGTCCTACTTTCTATTTATTACCTATGGAACTTATTTTAATTAAAGAACTGTAATTAGCTCCAAATGATAAGGTTTAGCTCCTAATCAACTACAGTGTCTTATGAGCAGAGTTCCAGTTCAATCTTCTTGTATGCAGTTTTTACAAAGTTTCATATTTGAGTTTTAACTTAAGGGGTCATAAATAAAATGAAGAGAGAGAAAGGGGAAACGCAAACCACCCCCAAAACATATATATATATATATATATATATATATATTATATATATATATATATATATATATATATATATTTTCTGAAATTAATCCATTCTCCGTCCAGCCGATTCCCAATGTTGAAGTTGACCTCAGGACACTCTGTACACGTAGCGAGGGAAGTGTGAAAAAAAAATCCCACTGAAGAGGGGGCTAGACCCGAGAGCAAAGCTCCATAAGGATAAGGGAGGGAGAGCGAACAGAACACCCCACAACTGATGAAGGGAAAACCAAGCGTTCCATAGGGCTTATATAGTTGCCTTATATGTACTAGTATAGGTATTATTTAGTACATTAATATTACCCTTAATGGAACTATGCATGTTCTTGACCCTCAGACTTGTATGTAAGGGCAAACAGTCAGCATCTCACCTCCCCCCCCCCACCCAGGTCCATCCCCTAATACTGTAATCTCATATTCCTCAAAGTGTACTTAGCTTTCAGGCAGGGTTTAAAGTTAGGTTTCTGAGAGCTTTCATTTTATTGAGTAGTAGCTGGATTCTTTGGTTTCCTGTGTTTGCCTGATCAAGGGCCTGAGGTTCATGTCCTATAAGCGGATGCCCAGCCTTCAGATACTTGCCCAGTATCACTCCCCTTTGAAGCAAATCCGCTCTAGCCTCCAATGCCGAACCGTATGTAACTGGACCCTCAGAAAAAAGAACAACCAGTTTCGCTGGGTAAGGGGTGCGAAATTTCAAATTTTTAACTCTTAGTAAAGGAAACGGGAGAATACTCCCTTCTGGACTGCTGAGTTGCTGGAGCGTAGTCATTATCAAATAAGATGCTTTGTTCACCCAGTAAGACCTTCTGTTTATGTCATGCTTTCGTTAAGATTTGGTCCTTTTGTGAATAGCTGCCAAATCTGATTACAAAAGATTTCAACCTGGAATTGGGTTTAGAGGGGTGAAGCACAAGTGCACGATGTGCCCTCTCGATATCAATTTGGAATTCAGGGCCCAGATCCAGGACCAAACGTAGAAAGTAGTCAGCGAAAGCATTGGGGTCATTACCCTCCTCTCCCTCCGGTAGTCCGTAGAGTCTTATATTTTTGCGGCATCCCGTTTTCCGCATCCTCTTGCCTCAATGATGAATTTAACTGTTCTTCAGCTAGAGAATAGACCGCTTGCTCCAGGTCTGTGATTTTAGCAATATTATCTGTGATCTGAGCATCGGCCTCTGCCACCTTCGTTTGTAGTTCCCCCAAATCAGCGCGAATGTCTCGTAAGGCATCTCGCATTTCAGATCTGAATTCCAAAATAGCTGAAAGAATGGCTTCTGAGGGTGAATTCTCCATTGTGGAAGCTCTTCTCCTTTCATCTCTCTTTCCCCATTTTCTATCAGTCTGAGAGATTGAGTGCGAGGAGGTATCACTATCGTGCAGGCCACCGTCCTTGTTCTCAGGTAAATTCAGCAGGGTTTGGAATCGATTTTTATCTTGGCGTGCTATAACCTCTGGGGCTAGTTTTCTTGTATACAGTGTCTCTCCCTAGTTTTTATCAGTAAAGAAAGCCTCTTTCCAAGAAGTTTTTTGTCCGTTAGTGGGGAGAGACAATTTGTTTTAAAGCAATGCCACGGGGGAGGCTTGTTCTCGATGTGCTCACGCCACCATTGCTCCACCGGAAGTCCCGCCCAGGATTATTTAAACATTTGGGAGAGGCTCAAGATATTTTCCATGGCTTTGGGGAGGATCACTATGACAAAGTCTGAGAATGAGCTGTGAATGAGCTTGGTATATCCTGCAGCTCTGGATTTGATTCCCGCAACCTCCACTTGCATACTGTATAACTCTGAACAAGTCACTTATTTTTTTTCCCTCATCAACCTTTTTCCCTGCGGTCTGCCAAGGCAGGCTTATCAGTCCCATCCTTGCCCCTCCTGCTCAGCTTCCTGCCTCAACCCAGCTGATGCCCTTTGACCCCCACATATTGCCTTCCATGGTGGGGCCAGGCAGGGAAGGACTCTCCTCCCCCCATCCCGGAGACCCACATCCAGTTGTAGGGCCCGGCCAAGCAGCAGTACAGAGCAGAGGTCGACAGACAGGATGTCATGAAACCTGAGTAGACTGTTTTGCATTTTCTCCCTGGTTTCTTGACCTGTGACGGCACGGTGGAGGCATGCATGGGTTATGGAACTGCTGTTCCATCCACCCCCCCATGAGCTAAGTCTGCCTCCCTAAGCTTGGCACTACCACGATGCCTCCACCTGGTCACAGCCAAGAGCTGGGATAGCACACCTTTCCCAGTCCAGGCGAGGAGAGCTGCCAAGCAGCTGTTTGATCCTCTCTGCCCTCCCTCCCCCGCCGACCCTCTGTGGCTCGAACCCATTCCTGAACTTGGGTCGCTGGCATGGTGAGAGGTAAAGTGCTACAGTTACTCAGCCCTCTGTGCCATTGGGTCAGCTGTAAGCAAGTTACTTAACCCCTCCCCCCAGTGCTCCTGTGTTGCCCTTGAAAACAGGCATTGTGCCTAGTGGGCCTTACCTGGTTAACAAAGAATAAGAAAACAAAATGGGCTACAGGACCACCGGCAGTAAGGTTTCACAGGGGGGAGCTCATGCCAAACAAATCTCATAGATTTCTTTGACTGGGTGACTATAGAGGTTGATCAGGGGAGGGTAGTGGATGTGGCCTGTCAAAACTTCAGTAAGACCTTTGACACTGTGCCATACAGGAGGCTAGTTAAGAAACTAAACAGCCTGGGGGTTGGAGAGAAAGTGGCAATCTGGGTATCAACCTGGTTGAAGGATAGGTGGCAGAGGATGGTGGTAAACAGCAGACACTCAGGGTCAGGAGAGTGACTAGCAGGGCGTCAGATCATTAATGGGACTGGTCCACTTCAATGTCTTCTTAAGTGGCATTGCAGAGGAGCTGGAGAGGATGGTGTGTCTCTTTGCAGATGATACAAAATTTGCAACAGGCTGGACACTTAGAAAAGGGTGGAGAGGGACTTCTGGTGATGTCAGCACTCTAATGGCTGCCTGATCTCGCAGCTCCGACTACCTCCCGATGTAATCAGTCAACATCAGCGTGCAAAACCATGGCTTCGCCAGTTAAAAACGCTAGGTCTAAGGCTCTCCCCTCCAGGGACCCAGGGACACCAGCACAACAACTCAGGGACCTAGAAAAGCTCTGATCCTCTCCAGAGGCAGCAGACTCTGAAACTTGCATGGCTGCTGCACAGACTACTGAGGAAGAAAATATGAATTTAATTGCCGCGATCATACAAACTGCTAAAACTGAGACCAAAATAGATCAGACACTTACAGAGCTGCGATCCGACATTGGAAACATCGAACACAGAACTGAACAAATAGAACTTTGTCTCACCAATGTAACGGAACAGGCCAACAGGCATGACAGACTACTGCTCTACTTACTGGCCCGGGAAGGACTGGCTCTGTGTCAAATCAGAACCACCACAGAAAAGGCTGCCTTGACCCGACTCTGGAAATCGGTCTTTTTTTTTGTTAATAAACTTAAGTTGTATTAAGGTTTCGGGTATAGATTGAGCTTTGGGCGAGCAGTGACTGGTGCAGAATACTTGCTCTCTTTCTTTGAGGAGTAAAGTGGAGAAGCAGAGAGACATTGCAATTGAATTTTTTAGAGCAGGTATGCCACTGCTGTCTGACTAGGTTTGTCTCCTTTCCAGTACTGCTTAATTTCTGCCCCGTGTTGGATTGGGTCTCTCCCTGTGTTCTGTTTCTGTTTCCCTAGAGAAAAGAAGAGAAAGAAAGGCCAGTTGGTGTGGTGGCAACCAGGCATTTCCCTGAAATGTAGCTGTTCGTGGGACAGACAGAAGGCCTGTCGGAATGGCGTTTAGCATGGAGAGGATTATCCAGTCCAGTTCAGCATTGTGTATTCGCCTATTGATCCCGAACTTACAGTGGATATAAGGGGTGTATTGTTTGACTCTTATGTTGATTAATATCTGATTTTACTATTTATATTGCTGCCAGTCTTTCTTAGCAGCATTTTAGGGGCTACCTGAATTTTATTGTTTTCCTTCATTTGTTGTGGAACCATCCTGTACGCTGTCCAGTTTTACTTACTTTTTTGTAGTTTATAATTGTTTGTAGGTCTGTAGGTTTGCCAAGTCTAGGTGAAGTTTTCTCTTAATTTTTAATTTTAAGTTTTTAAATAAGTTTCGCACCAAATGCGAGCAGCACACACGTGACTTAAGTTTAAGTACGCATGCGTGGCATCCTTGCTCTCAGATTTGCTTTCTGGACCACAAGGATCACCACGGGGGTACTACGTTGGTGTGCTACAATAGCTGATCGAGCGAGTTTTTTCGGCTTTCTTGCTCGAGTGTGTCTTTTTTTTTCCTGCTCATTTAACTGCTTTAACAGCCTCATCGATGCAGCCTTGCATTGCCTAGATTTGGAGTTTTGCTTGGTCTTTCTGCTCTGGGTGCGATAGTAAGGAACATCTCACTTGGATACTATTTGCGTGCCTCCGTATACTACAAGAAGTAACTTAAAGTAACTTATTTTTGGATAATAGTGCAAAACTCCTTAGTGCAGAACTATAAGACAGAAAAATTGAGAGATCTGGGAGACTTAAGAAAGGGATTTATTGTCTGTGCATTATTTTTTCCCGTTCTTTTTTTCTGTAGATACAGAAACTGTGAAATTTTGTTTTATTTTGGTTTATAGCCTATTTTTTTGGTACCAGATAATTTTTTTATTGGGAGTATTAGCACTGTAATGCATTGGGAATAACAGTGTGTATGGCCAGCTGATATTAATATACAGTTTTCTCTTTTATAGTTTGGGCACTTATGCTTTTCTTTTTTTATACATTCTAGTGTCTCATGTGGGGCTAGCGGTATCTCTGCACCTTGAAGTGCTCACTAAACCACTTGATACAAGGATATTCTTTATCGGAATACAGAATCTCGATTTTTTAAAGGGGCCTAAAATCAGCTAGCTACTAGATCGAGGATTCAGGACAGTATTGGCCGGTACAGAACTCTGCTCGCGTTTGTGACCTCTGGAGATCGGAGCTTGCTGACCCCATGGTTTGAAAGGTTTTCCCTCTTGCTAGCAACTCAGCAAATCAGCAAGTACTGAGATTGAATTAAACGTGGGAAATAGAATCGATGCACAGTCTGTATATTGAAACTATTTAATATCCCCCAAGTTAACTTCAGGGTTTTGGACTTTGTGGAGCTGTGGACCTTTTTCCTTCCTTCTTTTTAATTTTTGTTGTTGTTATTTTTGTTGGATTGCTTTGAGAACTTATCTCAGATTTGGGTTAAAAATATGGCTCGTTGTGTTTGTTAGCCTCATTTAGATATGCCGGCCACTACCAGGAGTAAAACACTAAACAGTGATGAACAAGTAATGTCTGAATGTGTACTCAAGAAAGCCAAACATGGAGGACCCTTAAAAATCTCCTCTCTTTAAAAAATCTGGCCATGAAGTCTCTTGGCAAAAAGCAAGCTATATCTTGTAATAGCAGACTTATGAGTAAACACAGGACTAAATTATATGAAAATAGTATGAAAATCAAAAATAAGCTCACTACAAGGAAAGGGCCTGGTACTCAGCCAGCATCTACACCGAGTGGGGATATTTTAAAATTCTTTGGTATTACAAGTTCCCTGGTCAAACCTTATAAATCTCAAATCACTATCAGTCCACAGACTGCTACTAATTCAAACACTGAATGTCACAATTGTAAGGGAGAAAAGGAGTGTTATTCTAATCCTAATCCAGTTTAAATTAGAAATGTTGACTCCAATAAAACGAGTTGTTAGGGAGGAAGTAGAGCAGTCACAAACTTCAAAAATAGACTTCACTGATATTTTTCATAACTTAGCCATATTGGATACAGAAGTTAGAAGTATGAGAGAAACATTAAGAGTGCATATTAGTGATGATGATGAATGTAGGTCAGCTGACCAGAATTTAGCCAAAGCTTTTGTTCCTAAATTGGACAGTGAGAAATACTCATCAGAAAGGTTGGATGAAGTGACAGTTTTACTAAAGTATACCAAAGGGGATACCCATGCAGAGGGGATTTTGGAACAAAGCTATAGGGGAGAACATAGTTACACTTCATGGACAATGAGCCCTGATGACTCAGATATACCAGATTTGGAGGGTATAATGAAATATATGATTAATGTACTGAGAGATCCACTTAATTCAAACATCTTCCTATTCAAACAGTTGATGGATATTAAACAGGACCTCTCTTTTATAAAAGGGGTATGTTTGGAAAACAAATTTAAATTAAATATGATCGAACAGGGATTTAAAGGAATGGGTTTATCTTTAAATACTGCTGGAGAGAATTTAATTCCTGAGCAGGGTGCTATTAGCTTCCCCTTAGGTGATATTTTAGATGTTAATTCTTCATTTAACCAGAGCCCCACTAGCTCAGAGTCCATTAATTGGTCTAGTATGACAATAGATAATCTCTCAGAGCATCAAGAAAAGAGTGACTGTTCTGAGTGTATTATGCTACCTGATAAAAGCTTAAGAGAGAATAGTATTTGTGAAGAACTGGCAGAGAAATTGCCTTCTCTCTGGAAAAATGGAAGAGGATCAAGAGGCTGACAGGGTAATTTTAAAGGGTAGTAAGGGTAAGGGCAATAAGGGGAGCTCAGGACCTTGTGGAGCAAAAGCTCTTAAGAATTTTAAGGGGAAAAAGAATAAGGTTATGGTAGCCGCAGCCGACTTAAAATCCCAAATGACTCCCACAGAAACATTAGAAAAACATGAGCAGATAAACAGTGATTCCTTGCTGCTTCATGTTGAAGTCAAGCAAAGTCCTGAGGAACATCAGGAGGGGGAAAAAAGGATGGAGAGAGGTATAAAAAAGGGTAATAGAACAAGAAAATCCAAGAAATCTAAGGGAAACTTGAATAAGAACAAAATAAATGCACACAGCCATGGAAAAGAGAAATTGGATGGTGAGGCTGATAAGGAAGCTGCGGTAAATATAAATAATACTATTCAAATTTTAGAACCCCCATTGAATGAGGAGAATTTAAATCAGGAACAGAGCACTCAAAAACTCAAATCATCAAGCAGTTCTGAAAGTGAGGAAAATTAGCAGTTTAGAAGATTTTTGCTAAAAACACTTGGTACTGATTTTGTTCTTCCATTATTCAGTGGGCTGGATATTCAGAAATGCGCCAAAGGCCAGCGCAACCCCGGCACAGCGCAACTCAACTGCTCAATGGTGCAGTGACTGCAATATTCAGTGGTTGCGCACTGTGACACGTGCCAGCGCAACATAGCTGAATATCACAGGAATGCACCATGGCACAGTCAGAGGTGCGCCAGGGAGCAATCCGACATGCGCCATAGCACAACCAGGGATGCACAAGGGGCTGAGGAAGATGCGCCAAGGCACAGAAGGACCAGCCACAGGCACAGCAGGGAACAAGGCACCAGGGAAGGGGGGGACAACGCTGGGAGGCGGTGGATCCAGGCTGGGAACACTGACAGGGATGCGCAGCTGGCCCACAGGAGACCACCGCCCATGGAGCGCAGACATGCAGCCAGCCACCCACCCTCCCCAACAATGGAGCAGTGGACACATGGAACAGGTGGCACCAACGTTCAAAGGTGAGCTGCCACTGGCCACCCCCCACTGGATGGCAAGCCCCCGACCACGTGGACCACAGCAAGCCACACCATGGCACACGACACCCAATACACATGCCACACAGCCTGTACAGCCAGCCCATGGCCACCCCAAGGCACAGCCACCAACCAAGGGGCAGGCACCATCACGCACAGCCTGCACAATGACACAGGCGCACCACACAGCCACCCACCACACCACTGCAGCATGGCTCCACTCGCCAGCTGCAAAGCAGACATGAACACAGATGGGTAAGCAAGGAAAATATGTATTGAACAACTATATACAGTACAAAACAAGGGAAAGGGTAGGTGAGTGAGGGATGGGGACAGGGTCTGTACAGTGGGATAGGGAAGGTAGGGGAAGGGAGGTCAGGGGCAAGAAGGGGGTCCAGTGTCCACTACGGGTGGCCACAGCCTGCCGCCACCTGGTGCCTCCCCCAGCACCGGTCCCTCAGCAGGATCCTCCTCATCTGGTCTGCGATCTCCATGGTGGTGGAGGTTATCAAGATAATCTGTCACAGGAGGTGACAGTAGAGAGGCAGCCGCGATCCCCTGCAGACACCTATGGCAAAGGAAGGGACAGGTGATCAGTGCATGTCCATAGCACCCAAGCCCTCCCACTGCATGCAGTGGTAACACACACCCCTGGAGTGGCACCTCGACCACCCACAGTGGGTGGGCCAATGCCTGCTGCCAACCCGGCATGCCATGACAGTGCACAGTGCTGGACACCACTGCCCAAGGGCCACCCAACCACACGGTGGCAGGCAGGTGGCACAGTGCTGCAGCAGAACCACAGCAGCACTGGTGGCAGCCGGACACACACCCAGCCCACCAACAGCTGCCACACATGTGCAATGGCCGACCCATTTTGCAATGCACACCACACCGTGTGCTGCACACAGCTGACACGGCACAAGGCACAGGAGGCCATGGCCGTACCCCCACCCCCGCTGATCACCCTGGACAGTGTAGAGGGAATGAACAGTGCCTATCTGCCCACTGCAGTGCTGTGCGTGCCAGTCCTGCAGCCACTCCTCTGCCACCACTGGGTCCAGCACCCCCTGCCGAAGGGCCCACAGTGGCCTGCTGTGGCCCGCCAAGCGTCCCTGCTGCCTTGGCACGGCATCTATCTTCAGGCCCAAGGACAGGAACACAGACAGGCACACATCAGAGCACAGCCACAGCATGAGCCCACCGCCCCCCCAAAGCACAGTGTGCACCGCAGCCAGGCATGAGCCGCACGGCAGTGGTGCAGTGCACCAGGTGACAGGCAATGCCACACCACAGGGCACACAATGACAGAGCCCCCCCAGCATGGCATGCAGTCCTGCCAACACCATGGCATGGTGCCCATGCTCAGACACAGCATGTGCCCAGTCACCTGGCCGTGGTGTGGCGCCCCTGTGGACATGCACCTGCAGCGCCCTCAGCCACTCCGGGTCCCTCCTCATCAAGTCGCCGTACTGTGGTGGCACTGCTTCCCAGTGTGCTGCACCCCTGTAGCTTGGACCAGCCCAGCAGCTATGGCCTTCCACACCTCAGTCCTGGCCTGCTGCAGGGGCTGCTGTCCAAACAGGCCAGCGGCATGGGGCTCCACCTTAGCCACCAGGTCGACCAGCTCAACCTAGCTCCAGTTCCTAGCCCATCTCACACCACAGTGCACCATGCTGTTAATGCTATTGCAAAAACAAAATGGCGCCCAGTAGTGCACGTGCACAATGTGCACAGGATCGCCTCATGGGCGGTTGTCGGTGTCCGGCAATCGCGCGTATTATGGAATCGTGGTGTGGGCGTGGCCACACTGGCCCATGTATCAGGAGTCCCAGGGGCATAGGGCAGGGTGGGGGTCAGGGGTCAGCATGCGCAAAATGCACATGGGCGCCATAGGGCCTATGTCGCACAGTATGCAATAGGGCCCACATCGCACCATGCCCCATGGGCCCTATAGCACTTGAGCGCCATAGGCCCTATAGCACCTGAGTGCCATAGGCCCTATAGCACCCAAGCGCCACAGGCCCTATAGCGCCTGAGCACCATAGGCCCTATAGCGCTTGAGCACCATAGGCCATAGGGTCTATGGCGTATTAGGTGCCATGGCTCCAATAGCACTCCTAGCACAAGGTGCATGGTAGCAAATGCCATGGCACATGCATGTTGTTGAGGGCACACTGCGCATGTTACGGCATTGTGCCACGACATGCGCCGAAGCAAGTCCATTGCGCAAGGCGCAAGATCATGATATTCAGCCATCACATGCAAATGAGCTCATCAGCCTATCCATGGCGCACTGGGGATATTTGCATGTCATTACCATTGTGCAACAGCTCATTTGCATGCGATGCGCCATAAAGGTGCCACACAACGGCACAGGCCATAGACCGGTATTGCAACACTCTGAGGTAAGTTGCGCCTGCCGTTGGGATGGCCAGCACAGCAGGAGGGATGGATGGGGTGGGCCGCTGCAGCCAGTAACCACATGTCCATGTCCACAGGTAGCAACATGTCTGAGCATGAGGAGGGTGAGGAGCTTGGGCCTGCCCGCAAGCGCAGGCCCAACTTTACAAAGGCGGAGGCCGATGCCCTGTTTGAGGTGTATCTCGACAGTGAGCCATTGCTAAGTGGCGCCACTGGCACACCCCAGGCCAGGGCTATGGCCTGGGTGGAGGTGGTGTCCGTTAACCAGCAGGGCAGCCACCAGTAGTCTACACAGGAGTGCCAGAAGAAGGTAGGCACCGACAATCGCTGGATTAAGGAGAAGGTGGCGGCCATACAAGCTGCTAGAACATCCACTGCTGGGGGCCAAGCTGCCATGCCACAGCTCACGGCACAAGAGGAGCTGGTGGTGGCCACCATGCGGTGCAACGCAGTCAAGGGTGTGCCGGGCGGTGGCTTCCAGACTGGAGGAGCTGATCACTGCATGGTAGGTATGGTGGCGGGGTGGCACTAACATATCTGTGTTCCCTTACAGCACCGGCTCACCAGCATGCAGTGGCAGGGGTGTCTGCGGCTGCCGTGTGGGCAGGCCCAGCCCTGGACGACCAGCCGTCCATCTCCATAGGCATCCGGGGGCCTGATCGGCTGCAGCACACCACCACCGTCCAGCCGGATGTCCTGGGCGTGGTGGTGGATGAGGCCCTGGCTGTGTTCCAGTGGGACACCAGCCATGGGGTGCTCTGTGTGGAGACACAGATCGGGGCGGGTCCAACACTGATGACGACATGACCATAATTCTAGACAGCGGGGGTCCTGTCATGGGGGAGACACCATACCATCCACCATCACTGGCAGCGCAGCCAGTGGCCTGGTGGTGGTGGAACAGCTGCCCACCACTGCCCCTGGTTCCACTTATGTGCACAGGCACAGCAGCACTGGGTGGTGGTGGTGCAACCTCCCAGGCACTGGCCAGCACACAGGGTCCGGAGCGGTGGCAGAAGCAGACGGCTGGGGACGTTGGGCAGCCAGGGGCAGCGTCTGCCACCCGTGCACCTGACATTGACCAACCCCATGGGGACCCTGCTGTGCAGTGCCCACCTGAGCGGGAGGCCATGCAGCGCGGTCATATGCCACCGGTGGGACAGTGACATGCCAATGCACCCCTGGGCGCCGACCCCTTGATTGAGCACACCCGATTGCTGCGGGCCTCCGTGGAGCAACAGGTGCTGCTCGTAGCTGGGGTGTGTGTGCACTCCACGCAGAAGTGTGCCAGGCAGCTGAGCAGTGTGAGAGGGGCACCGCGCAGGTCCTGGAGGTCATACAGCGGCTGCGTGAAGGACATAACCGCATCCCTGGACTGCATAGCTAATGCGATCATGGTCGGCCTTGCACCACTGGCTGCCACAGGGCATGGCCACCTGCCACAGACACCGCAGAGCGCAGTGTCCACCCCATGGATCCGGCGTCGGGCAACACCCTCAGTGTTGACACCGGGCTTCACTGTGGGCATCCCAGGCACGACTGAGGGGGTGCCTGTTTGAGTGCCTGCAGACCCCTGCGAGAACCCGTTCATATTCCCGCAGTTCGACCCCTGGGGGGCAGTCACAGACCTCCTGTGGCCGTTGCGCAGCCTGTAGCTGCCTAGTGGCTGCAGTGCAGCCACCCCTGTGTCCGTGGTGGACGTGTGTCCATGCGGCGGACCTGATGTGCATGCCACCCTGTCTGCTGTCTGCTGCCACCACCCTGTGTGCACCTGGGCATTGTGTGTGTGTGTGTGTGTGTGTGACACAGTCGTGGCATCTGTGTCGTGCCACATGCCCGTGTGCGCACCTGCCAGGCTGCTGGCCCATGTGGTGTGTGTGTGATGATGGCAGTACAGCACTGGTGTGCCTGTGCACTGGTGCCCTGCATCTGATCCACGTTACGTGCTAGCACCTGGGCACGTGCCTGCGGGGGCCCGTGTGTGTGTGTGTGTTTGTTGCTGTACAGTGCTGCGTGGCGTTGTGTGTGGCTGTGTGGCACGGCCCCCCCACCCCTGCCCCACACCTGTGTGTGCATGCCCTTGGCCATGCCTGCACATGCCTGTGTGCTGTGTCACTGTGTCTGTTCTGTGTATGGGGGTTTGTCCACCTACCTGCGCGTGCCATAGTGCTCCTGTGTGACTGTGTCGCGATGCAGGCATGCCATCCTCTGGAGCCGGGGATCCCTCCACTCAAGGGGGGCTGCCCCCCCCCAGCCATTACCCACGTCGTCCCCACTGCTGTCCCCCTCTTCAGCCTCGACAGCTATCCCACGGTCAATGGCCATGTTGTGCAGCATGCAGCAGGCCAGGAATAGGCCACAGGCCTTCGAGGGGCTGTATTGTAGGGCACTGCCAGACCTGTCTAGGCAACACAAACGTGCCTTCAGCATCCTGAACACACGCTCTATGATGTTCCGCATGCTGGCTTGTGCCTCATTGTACTGGTCGTCTGCTGGGGATGATGGCATCAGTAGGGGGTGAGCAGCCAGGGCCTGAGTGGGTAGCCAGTGTCACCTGTGTGGACAGAGATATGGTTAACCTGGTGTCCTCTGTCACTGTACCTCTTGCCTGTCCCTGGTGCTTCTGCCAGTGCATCTGCCCTGCCTGCCCCCTTCTCATGCCCTGCTGTACCCAGCTGCCCATGGTCTTGCCACACACACCCACTATGTGACCTGTGGGGATGTCCCCACTCTCAAACCTGTGGCCCAGTGCTGAGCTGTGCTAGATGAAGGAGTCATGTGCACCCCCAGGGTGTGTAGCACAGTTCATTGGTTATGCGCCCCCTGGCAATGCACACCACCTGGCAGCTGATACTGGGGTAGCCCTTTCTGTTCACATATTATACCCCCTCCAGGCCAGATGGCATGCGGATGCCCACATGGGTGCAGTCTATGGCTCCTAGCACGCCAGGCATCCGTGCTACTCTGTGGAACTCCTGCATGGTTGCTGTACACTCTGCCTGTGTGCTGGGGAAGTGGATGTATTCCACAGCATGTGGCAGCAGGGTGTTGAGGAATTGTGTGAGGAGTCGTGACATGGCCGACTGGGTTATGCCTGTGGTGCCCCTGTTGGTCTCTGGAAGGTGCCCGTGGTGAGCAGGCACATGACAGCTGTTACTTTCATCTCCACTGTCAGGGTGTGGCACTGTCTAGTGGGTGCCTGCATCTCCTCACTGCACAGCTCACAGAGCTGCCACAGAATTGCCCGGTTCAGGTGATACCGGCCCACGATCTCCGTAGCAGCGTGGGTCTCAAAGCTAATGCGGGGCCATTTGGGCGTACCATTGATGGGCCCTTCCATGGCCACGTTGCTCTGCCTTCTGCCTCCTCACACCCCTCATTACAGCCATAATCTGGAATACTGCACTGGCCATGGCCCCTGTTGTCCTGTCACCCCCTGGGCATCTGGCTCCACTGGACCACTTGACACTGTGGTCCCGTGCCTGTCGCTCAGCTGGGATCTCTCCTGCGCCACCTGCCCCTGGCTGTCTGTCACCTGTGAGCTCTGTCCCCCACCTCTATGAGTGCCTGTGTCGATCCCTTCAGGGTCTGGTGGCTCCTTCTCCCTCTCACTCTCTCTTACTCACTCTGTCTGTCTCCCTGTCTGTCACACACTCTCTCTCTCTCGTTCTGTCTCTCTCTCTCTCTCTGTCTCTCACTGTATTGCTCCCCTCTGGCGCAAGTGCCGTCCCCCTGCTTGCTCCCTGTCTTTATAGGCTCAAGTCTGCTCGGCGCATCTGGACATTTGTCCTCACTTTCACCATGGTTCGGGGGTTGAATATCGCAGTATGCCACATATTCATGGGTACGCCCTCTGCCCTTGCTCATGCATTCATTACAGTTGCGCACTGGTGCACTGCTACTTGTGCTGCGCAATGGCTCCCACTGAATATCACTTTATGGTGCATTTCTGCAGTTGCGCATGCGCAACCCAGTTGTGCCATGTGCAGCTGCTTTGAATATCCAGGCCAGAGTGTCTTGTATTCCAGATGAAACATAGGACAAATTAACAGGATTGATCTATTAACTACCATATTGGATGGCGGCAAATTAGTGAAATATTCCATTAGTATAATCAGGCCTCTACCTGGATCAGAACTCATCTTTTATTTATTTTTATTTATTTCATAATTCAGATTTACAACCTTTGAGTCAAAGACTCATTTACAAAGGCACCTTGTAACAGGGAGGGTAGACAACAATTGGTGGTGGAGTACAACAATGGAGAACATTACAGTTGAGATACAATAAAAGAACACACACAGCAATTCCAGTAATACAAAGGCGTACAAAGGCTTCAATTAGTTACAGTTAGTCTAGTATATAAATATAAGGTACCGCTAGTGGTTCTAGGGAACGATACCTGGGGGGGGGGAAGGGGTCGTTGCTGAGGGACAAGGCAGTCCGGAAGGACGTTGTTTGTAAATTGGGCCAGGCGGAGCTCTAGGTATGGGCCAGTCAGGGGCTATTACAGCTCCAAGTGAGGTGGTTTTGGAGGGCAGTTTTGAAGGGGCTGATTTTGGGGATGTTTGTGATATGAGTGGGGAGGGAGTTGTACCAAGAGGGGGCTCTGTGGTGGAATGATCTTTGGGTGAGAGAGGTCCTGGCTCTCGGGACCTGGAAGGTGGTTTGGTTGCGCTTCAGGTGGTGACCAAGTGGGAGGCCAATTTTAGGGATGTCGCAACCCCCGGGGGAGAGCCCAAGTAGTGATTTTTTTGCCAGTATACAGGTGTGGTAGTGCAGGCACTCATCAAAGATGAGTAAGTTCGAGGAGGAGTAGAGCTGGCATGTGTGCGTTCTGCTGGGGGCACCGGTCAGGAGCCTGCAAGCCTTGTTGATCGAGGTCTGGACTTTAGTGAGGGCGGTGGGGTCAGCAGCCGCATAGATAGGGAGCCCATAGTCGACCAATGACAGGATGGAGGAGGTGATAGCCAGCTACAGGGCATTCTGAGGGAGGCAGTCTTTGTGACGGTAAAGGAGTCCAATCCAGGTGTTTATGGCAGTAGACAGGGAATTAAGATGAGAGTGGAAAGAGAGAGCTGAGTCGAAGGTGATGCCCAGATATTTATATGCAGACACCTGTTCTAGGGGGTGTAGGGTGCTGGGGAGGATGAGAAGGGGGGCATCTCTGGAGTAACTCTGGCGGTGGGCAAAAAGCATAGATTTTGTCTTCTTGAGATTCAGAACTAGACTATGGTCGAGGAACCATTTTTCAGCTTGGCTGAAGGTGAGTTGCAGAGTTCTGGAGGGTGATGGGGTCGGGGTGGGAGGCAACGAGAACTGCATCGTCAGCATGTAAGAGCATACTGCCTGAGCAGGAGCTAGGAAGGGTGTTTAGAAAGAGACTGAACAATGTGGGGCCCAGGATGGAACCCTGGGGGACACCTGAGTGAACAGGTAGGGCAGCTGATAGGGTACCGTTTATCTTGACCCATTGGGATCTGACATGGAGGTATCTGGAGAACTAGGCAAGGGGGCCAGATGAGAAGCCTAGTTGATGGAGGGAGTCAAGCAATAGGGGGTGACACACAGTGTCAAATGCCTTAGATAGGTCAATGAACACTGCCCCAGCAACGTCCCCAGAGTCAAGTGCAGAGTGTATTTGCTGTGAGAACTCTAGGAGGGCTGTGGTGGTGCTGTGTCCGGGGCGGAAGCCATGCTGTTCTGGACATAGTATGCTGTATTTGGTTAGATATTCCATGAGTTGAATGGATACTATTTTTTCCAGGGCTTCAGACAGTGGGGGGAGGGGGGGATAGAGATCGGTCTGTAGTTATTTGGTAATGTGCGATCTCCATTCTTATGAATTAGGGTAATTTCAGCTGATTTCCTGGTGCTTTGGAATTGACCGAGGCACAGAGACCGGTTTAATAGGTCGGTGAGAGGGGCTAGCATGACATCTAGAGTTAGATGGAGAATCCTGGAGTCAATGGGGTCACAGCTGGGGTTGTGGCTGGAGAGGGCTTTTAGTAGGAGTGGTTTGGCTTCATGGGGAGATATAGTGCGGAGGAGAAATAGGGGGCGATTCAGGGTGGGGGGATTGAGGTAGGGATAGGGTCAAAAAAGTGGACAGGAAGGACTGCGCTTAGGTCAGAGAAAGCTGTGTTGAGGCAGTCAGTAATATGTCGGGGTCAGTGGTAATAGTGCCGTTGACAGGTATCTGAGATGGGGGGGCTAGTTTTTCCATTGAGCTCCTTAATATTATCCCAGAACGCACATGCAGAGCCCCAGGAGGCGGCCAGGGTGGTTTGGTAGTATTTAGACTTGGCTTGCCTTATGGCCCAGGTGCATTGGTTATGAATGGCATTATAGGCCTGTCTGTCCACTGTCCTGCCTGACTCGACCGCGACATGTCAGAGGTTGTCTTGCTGCCTCAGTTGTTGAATAAGGGAAGGGGAAATCAAGGCGGCATTATGTCTTTTGGAGCGGGTACTGGTAAAGGGGGCAAAGAGGTCACAGGCCTTGCAGAAGGCTCTGGTGAGATAGGCTAGCACAGTGTCTATATCAGTCATGAGTGAGATCGGGGACCAGGCAAGTTGGGCTTGGTACTGCTTCAGTTTACTGAAGCCCCCTGAGTGAAAGCGGGAGTGGGAGGTGACTTCGGGCATGGGTTTTTGCGTGGGGGAGGACCAGAAACAGAGGATAAGGGAATGGTCACTGAGGGTGTTAGCTAGGACATTAGCAGTCTTGATTTTGTGGGAGCGGTTGGAAAGTATTATGTCAAGGAGGGAGCTGGTGCCACTTGACTGGTTAAATCTGGTAGGAAGAGTGACTAATTGAGCTAAATCAAGGGCAGTGAAGGAGTCCTTTATGTTTGCAGCAGTGGAGCCTAGCCAGTTGACACTGATGTCACCTAGGATGAGCTGCTCAGCTTTGTGGGGTAGGGTAGAGAGATAGCCAGTAAGTGAGTGGATTGCTGGTCCTTGGGATCGTGGGAGTAGGTATGTAGTGGTAAAATAGAGAGGGCCCCTGCTCGGCTTGGGAGATTTTTAAGGTGATGGTTTGGGCACCATGACCGAGCTTGGGGGCAGGGAGAGCATGGCTAAGGAGGGAGTCATGCAAGTAGACTGCACATCTGCCACCACGCTTACCAACTCGATCCTCTCGGAACAGGGTGAAATCAGGGAGGGAGACAGCTGAGTCAGGGGTTGATGCAGAGAGCCAGGTCTCCACTATGGCAGTGATGTCGGGCCTGTGTTGCGCGACCCAGCACTGGAGTGCAGCAGTTTTCTTTGGGAGACTGCAGATGTTCATTGAGGCAATGCGGAGGCCACACCCAGCAGGGTGCGAGAGGGGGTTAGAAGACCCAGGAACAGTATTGGGGTGGACGTTCCCAGAGAGCAGAAGAAGTAAGGTGATAAGTCTGAGGAGTGGGCTGCGGTGGTTGGGGTTGATACATTTGAGCTGATAAAATCTGGGGAACAGAGTGTGTGATGTGCCAGATAGGATATGAGCTCCTAGTGGCAGCTGCATATAACCTGCCAATAGAGGAGTAGACACAGAAAATGTCATTGCTACCCGAGATATAGCCCTCTAGTGGCGAGAGGATATAATCTGCTAATGGAAAAGTAAAAAAAAAAAAATAAATAAAGTATCCCTGAAATAAAGTAGAAAAACAGGCTTTTTTTTTTATTTCTTTATCCCCCCAAGGGCCACCGGTCTGCCTTACCTTCCACGTCTGGCATCTCCCCTAGGTCCATCCGGCTGCCATCTCTTCGGGCTACCTCCAGCGTCCACATTCGGGCCACGCAGCGACCCCCACGGCTTGATCCCCGTGGCAAGGTGGTGGGGAGCACTCCCTCCGGAGCTCAACCCACCCCAGTCAGGATCCGGTACTGCCGTGCACCCTCGGGCGCCGAGAGAGTCCGCTACGGGAGACAGCCATCATGCCGCAGTGACTAGTGCCCCAGTTTTTCCGCTTCCTTCCCCTGAGCCAGCAGGCGGCACTGACGTCCAGTGGTCATGCGCAGTCCGCACCAATGCTCTGCCCAGTGTCCGCCTCCGACTCTGTACTTGTGCTCCCAGCAGCAGTAGTACTGGTCTCCACCGGGGTCCCCTGCACCGGGATGCCCCTGATTCCCCAGGGAGAGGAGAGTTGTCCTTCGGACGCTCGATCTCTCCCCTGCTGACCCCCAGCACCGGGCTCGCTCTCGAACTCCTGGTCGCTGGGCGTGGCGCGAGGTGGCGCCCAGCGCCCAACCTCAGCGCCACTGGGCCGGCGAAAAACAGGCTTTTTAAAGGCTGGAAAATGAGGCTTGTTACATCAGAAAAAAGAGAACAAAAGAAGTGGGCAGGGACAGAGAGCACAGCAGACTGGGGATTGGGGTAGACACAGAGTGCAGGCCATAGAGCAGGAGAAGGATTTACACAGTCAAGGCTTTAACCTCCACATTGCGGCTACATGTAAGACAGTTTACTCAAAACTTGGTCTTGCCTTTAAAATTAGGTCCTCCCTCAATGATGCTACCCGGCTTGCTATTGCACAAGGATTTCTCCTCCCTGCTCTGACATATTGCTCTCAGGTTTACCTTAAAGCTAGCAAAGGAGCACTCCAGAAATGGAGTACCTGCTGTAACAGTATATGCAGATTTGCTCTCTCCGCTCACAGACTTACCCATCATTGCCTGCTCTACTCGAAACTAAATTGGCTCTCCCCAGGCTCGCTCAGACACTATTCTGCGGGCTGTACAATTGATAATATGATCAGAACGGGGTCCCCTAAATACCTTGCCGAACTATTAACTCAGCCCTGCCAAGCATACCTCCTCAGGGCATCTGCTCAAACCCAACTTGAAATTCCCAGATATCTCACAAAAAAAGGAGAACGATCCTTTGCCATATCTGCCCCCCGCTCCTGGAACTCCATTCCCTCCCACATCAAACTCTCCAAATCCCACAAGGCCTTTAAACTGGGTCTTTGGGCACACCTATTAGAATCTGACTGCTGCTCTTGTGCTGTAACTTGAGCCTCTCTCCTAGCATTTTCTCCTCCCTATGGCACTTAATGATTTCCTGCTGGTCTCCAAAATCTGAAAGTTTCCCATATCCAGCAGAAATCCTATTTTTATAATGCTACTTCATTTAAGTTTTGTTTGCTGTTTGTCGTTTCAATTTAGTCATTGATGTATCATCAGATGAAAATAATTAATGTAATTTTATCTGTTTCTCTTTGTCATCACTGATGATGACTGTACCTAGCTGTATACTGTTCAAATGTTTGTTCTCACCTCATGCTGCATCATGAAATACTCTTTAATGTTGACTCTGGTCTCCCCTGTCTGTACTCTCCCGGGTCGTGCCTGAATATAGGCAACATTGTTGTCTAGTGTACTTACCTGGTAAATAAAAAACAAATAAATAAATAAAGGCTCAAAATTCACTTCTAATATCAACTCAGAACTTAAAATGACTATAAGGATTAAACAAATTATTAAACCCTGGTGCATAAATTTAACTAGAAAGACGGAGGGAGATACAGTAGTTAGAGATGTGTTCAGCAGGAGATAATGTGGGCCACTTGGAAATCAGCTTCCACTGTTACCAAATCCAAAAGTCAGGGCTAGTACCTTGCAGTATCAGCTGAGCTGTAGCTCATGGAGGATTTCTGAACCACAGTTTAGATTCAAGAAATTGAGGGGTCCCTGGCCTAGTCAAGGCTCACTGGATCCCTTGCAGTATCAGCTGAGCTGTAGCTCATGGAGGATTTCTGAACCACTATTTAGGTTCAAGAAATTGAGGGGTCCCTGGCCTAGTCAAGGCTCGCTGGATTCCTTGCAGTATCAGCTGAGCTGTAGCTCATGGAGGATTTCTGAACCATAATTTAGGTTCAAGAAATTGAGGGGTCCCTGGCCTAGTCAAGGCTTGCTGGATCCCTTGCAGTATCAGCTGTGCTGTAGTTCATGGAGGATTTCTGAACCACAGTTCAGGTTCAAGAAATTGAGGGGTCCCTGGCCTAGTCAAGGCTCGCTGGATCCCTTAATTCCTTGCTGGTTACTAATCAGTTTTAGCTCTTAAATGCTATTGCACACAGAGTTAAAGATTTAGATAGGGTGGGAATTCAGGTTGGGGAATTGTTGACTTTGAAAGAGCTCTTTCCGGAGTTTTATACTAGTAATGGTAATGTAACAACTCAGTCTGAATCATACATTTCTATTTTTGGACTGAAGCAACTACGTAATGAGAATAAGTATAACCTAAAGGAGAAAATGACTGATTTCTTAAATGTTTGCCTGGAAACTCACGTTAGCAGCCCTCCGATTGGTAATGTCTGGAGACAAGAATATGATGGACAGATTATGTTTTTGGTTAAGCAAGAGAGTTTGGTTAAGGAATTAAGGAAGAAACAGTCGACACTGGATGAATTAGATATTTATGTGTGTATTGAAAATGATAAAGGAAATCCTGATAGTTCACTTTCAACTACACAATTTAAGGGGCACCAGTGGGAGATCCTAATTGAAACAGCTAATAGATATGAGATGTTATCTTCAGTGGATCAATGACAAATGGATTTTGTGAGAGGGAGGCCACAGGGATTAAAAATCAATCCGTTACATGTAAAAGACCCTTATCCATCAATTAGGACTGAAATGCCAAATGACCATGAAGATAAGCTTAATATATTGTCATGGAACCCATCTGGATTGGGGGAAAAGCTTGGAGATCTGGAAATCATTTAATATTTAAATCTTTTCAATTTCATCTGTATACAGGAGACATGCGCCCTTAGCAATTATTACTTAGGTTACGTAGGTTACATAGGTTAAACAGAGCTAGAAAGACTGTGGTCCGTATGCTCGCCAGTAATTAGTTATAACCCAGTATACGATTTTGTATTAAGTAGTTATCCAAATGTTTTTTAAAGGTATCAATATTGTTACTTGATACAATTTCCACAGGTAGCTTATTCCATATCTTGCAAACTCTTACTGTAAACCAAGTACTCTGTTTCTTTGAATTACATTGTTCAATGATCAATTGCCAGGAATGGGCCCTTGTTGCATAGGATTTGTCCTTAACTTTTAAACCTAATAGATTACTTAAATCATTATCATGCATTGCTCTAAATGCCAGGCACAGATCACCTCTCATTCTGCGATACTCCAAGGTGAATAATCCCAAAGTGTCCAGTCTAGCTTGATACTCTAGACCTTTAACTTCTAATATGTTTTTAGTGGCCCGATGTTGAATTTTTTCTAATAATTTTATAGTACCTTTGTCCCCAGGTGCCCAGAACTGCGCACAGTACTCCAAGTGGATATAAGTCCTATAACAAATTGGCAAAGAAAGTTAAAAAATATGGAAGGGGGTTGGTGGACTTACAATCTTCATTAAGCTCGATAGAGATATAACAACTGAGGAACTAAGTAATAATAGTAGTAATCTGCAAGTGGTTAAAATCATGGACAAGGATAAGGAGCTTTCGTTCATAATTAATGTTTATTCTAATCCACCTGGGAGCAAATATGGAGATAAGGATTATCTTAAAACATTGGATGATTTAATAATTAGTATCCAAAACAATTATCCTGAAGGTAGGTTACTGATTATGGGTGATTTTAATGCTAGATTAGGACATTTACAAGCTTGTTCGGATGATATGGAGGCTGTTCTGACTTTAAGCGATCAAAAAAATGTGAGTTATACAAAGAAGGCCAAAGATTTGATAATTAACAAAAGGGGAATAGATCTGCACAGAGTAATGACAAATAGGAATCTCTGGCCCAGATATACAAAGCTGTGTGTGGTGCACAAACCGTTTGCATGGATTTAGCACGGGATTAGCGCGGGTCTGCAGTATTCAAAAGGACAAATAGCACACGCAAACCACATAACGCCGAGCAAACCATAATCATATGCAAGGGGCAAACTGAACATGAATACAGGTACTATGGGATATTCAGCGACTAGTGCCACGCTAAGGTGTTTAGCACAATGTGGCGTGACCCTTTGCACAGTACAAATTACCGCCCAGGAAAAGCTGGTCTTAACTCTGGGCAAACAGCTTTGTGTGACATTGTGGCCTTGCACAGCATTAGCATGGCTTTAGCGCGACCTTGCGCGACCCTAACATATGACTGTGACACAGAGAAAATGCCACACATGGAGGAAACATGCTGCTCACTAATGGCACCACAATGATGCCAACTGCTGCCACGAGTCCCAGCCATGCCAGGCAGCATGTGGTGACCCGGCGCCCGGGGACACCATGGTAGTGTGGCCATACAGCACACACCTGCAGACCATACGTCCATGGTGACCAGCAGATGCCAGCACACACATGCAGCACTGTGGGCATGGTGGGTGCTGAGGGGAGGGTGTATGGGTGGCCAGGCCTCACCACAGACTGGGTGCAGCCACAAGGCTGGGACACAGCATGCAGTGCACATGGGCCAGTATTGGGAATACCCCAGTACCAGTGTGCCTGTCCGATCTTACATGCCCCCCCAGTCACATACCGCACAACTGTACATACACCACAGCACACACATCCGGCCATGTCTATGTCATTATGACCATCCCATGCCAGATGTGCAGCATCTGTGGGTCTCACAACAGTGTGACAGTAATGTCCACTGGCAGTACACACCTGCAAGGTGGGCTTGTCACTGTGTACAGTGCAGTGGCATTCACTACCCTGCACACCATAGGCATTGCTGTGTCCCTCACACTACTGGCCCCCATGCTGCTGTGGTGTCTGCTGTGCACTGTAGCATGCCCTACAATGTGACAGTTGCATGTATCACCACCACCACCTGTGCCTGTGCTGTGTTGTCCCCTGGGGTACACAATGCTATGCTGTACTGCATACATGTAGCCTGCAGCAACCATCATGCACTGTCAGACTGACCTACAGGTGGAGCTGCAGCCAGACCTGGCCAGCCCCTGTACATCCAGACTGACCTACAGGTGGAGCTGTGGCACCCTGCAGTAACGCTGGGCAAACTGTATGCAAATCAGGGCATAATGAGATGCTAATCTGGATGTTTGCCCAGTGACTACCTAAGTAGGTTAATTTGCATGTCACTTTTGAATATGGAAAATCTTAGCGCCAGGCAGATGTGTTTGCACCAGGCAAACAGCTTAGCTCCGCGCTAAAGCAGCACGGCGCTAACGGTTCAGAGAATATTATACAGTTTTGAACACTGTTCTTTCAAATCCACTGCTGCCTGCAGCTGTACTGGGTCCACACATTTGCTGGCACACACAATGGCCACATAGTTCACCTCTACCTACCCTCACGTCGCTGTACACTGTGCTGTTGTTGTGGTTTGCACTTCCTGGTTGCTATATTTAGTGCTGTCTTATTCCGGGGCTACGTTTGCCCTGCACTCCCAGCCCAGTTTGCACGGCCTCATTCCCATGCTATATTCAGAAGCTGTTTGCCCCGGGCTATTCTTTTTGAATATAGCTTGCTTTGTGCTCCAGGCTAAATTTGCCCGCAGGGCAGTGCTAATTTAGCCTCTTGGCAAAGTTTTGAATATCTGGCCCTCTGTCTTTTAAATGTAAGGACAGTTTTAGATTCCGAGGAAGAATATTCATTTGGGGGGGGGGGGATGGCTTCTCAACTATTGATTTTATATGGGTAAACATAAATGTGATTGAACAATGTTATTCTCTTCATCTGGAAGTTAGGCCAGAAAGTCAGCATTCTGGCCTGGAACTCCGATTAAAGAGAAAGGAATTTATTTAAAAAAATATTAAGAAGGAATATTTACCTATCCAAATAAAAATAAATAGTATTGAGTGAAAAATGATTGAAGCCCAAAATTTTGAAGCCATATTACAAAGTGCAGGGATCCTAACTAGAATATTAGACTCAATGGACAACCTTTCTGATAGTCAAATAATACCTGACTACAACTCTGTTAGCTCAATAGCATATATAATAACAAAAGAGGTTAAAGTAAAGAGAAAGAAAGGTCAACCATGGTATAATACTGAATGTCAGCAAGCAAGGAAACATTTAAATATTAAATTTAGGATATTAAAAATACAACCAAATAAGGATAATAACAAAAAAATGACCAGCTAAGAAAAGCCAATAAAACAGTACTAGATAATAATAAAGGAAAATATGTTAAACAACTATGGTTAGAATTCAAAGGGGCAGTCCAATTACGAGACAATAAATTGTTTTGGCATATCGTTAGATATGGTACTAAAACTAATAATAGGATCGAAGCATATGTTGAACCCAATGTTTGGGAAACTCATTTTAAGCAATTACTTTACAGGAATGACCCTGAATATCTTGTAAAATTGTCTAAATTGAAGTCCAGTGAATGAATTTATAGACCTAATGATGAGATAAAGATAATTGAGATAGAAAATGCAATGGACTCATTTAAAAGAAGAAAGGCACCAGGTCCAGATGGAGTCCCTTTAGATGTTATAATTAGGGCTAAGCAATACAGGATTCCTTTTTTATGTAAATTGTTTAATTACGTTTGGGTAATGGGGCTATTCCTAGAAGTTGGAATTTAAGTATTATTGTACCAATCTTTAAAAAAGGTGATAGAAAGGACCCGGGTTGTTATAGACCGATTAGTATCTTTGATACTATAGGGAAACTGTTCTCAAGAATTTTAAATAATAGACTGTATAACTGGGTAAAAGCTAATAATATAATCGATGCAGCACAAGCTGGATTTAGAAAGGGGCATTCAACAATTAATCAAAGTTTTACCTTGGCGCACCTTATATATAAATACAAAGTAGTAAAAAAACCAAAAATCTATTGCACCTTTATCGATCTTAAGTCAGCCTTTGACAAAGTTAATAGAAATCTTCTTTGGAAAAGACTTCGTGATCTAGGGATAGATCCCCCCCCCACTAGAAATGATCAGGATGATGCATCAGAGTAATTACACCAGCGTTGGGTACAACAACAGAAGAGAGTAAAGTAACTGGTTTGGATCCAATATACGGGTTAAACAGGGTTGTTCATTGGCCCCTTTGTTGTTTAATCTGTTCTTCTGCACTGTATTAAATAAAATGTATAATGAAGAATTTCACATGCCAAGGATTGGAAATAGAGCATTACCTTATCTGGCCTACGCGGATGACACGGCTTTACTTTCAACTAGTCATCTAGGTATGATAAGGAGTTTGGACAAACTTCATGTAGAGTGTTGCAGTGCAGACTTACAGATTAATTATAGTAAGACCAAAGTCCTGTTTTTTGGGGGTAATAGAAATAATTATAAATATTATATGAATCATCATAAATTGGATGTGGTAACAGCATTTTGTTACTTAGGACTGATCTTTAGCTAAAATGGAAATTGGTGTGCACATATAAGGGAGGCCAAATTGAAAGCTGAAAACTTTTTCCAAGCCCTTCTTTTTTAGTATTATTATTTTTTTTTTAACATGGAGGGACTTCCATAAAAGGCAACTTGATGGTAACAGATGCTAAGATAAAATCCCAACTCCTATATGGAGCTGACATTTGGGGGATTAATCTTAAAACTAATATGGGCATGGATTCATGTCTGAATAAACTCTATAAGAAGATGCTAGGGCTTCCTAACTGTGCTTCATCTGCATTAGTGAGGGCAGAGCTTGGCAAAGTGTCAATCGAATGTCAAATACAGCAAAGCCTAGTAAATTACTGGCTAAGGATATTCAGAATGAATCAGGATAGACTTCCACATCTTTGTCTCGAGGAGGGTATCTCATATCTCTGTTCCCACACAATTGTTCCCTGTATGAGGGTGGTAGAAGATATAATTAAACCCCTTGGGCTGTTGCAGGCTATTACAGATAGCCTTTGATATCCTCCTGCTCAGATAAAAGAACATGTGAACTCCAGAATTAAAGATGCTCATATTCAGAAAGATCTGGAGGTTGGCAGATTATCCAAAGCCTGTCCTTGGTTGGCAAAAAATAAGAGAGATCATAAATTAGAAAAATATTTGGAAATCTTACAAAACCCAAAACACAGGAATGCTCTCACTAGATTCCGATTTGAATGTATTTCTAGTAATCTTAGGAAGGGGAGATATGAGAAGAAAGTTGGTGAAGATTTGATGTGTAAATGTGGGATAGCCCAAGATAATTTGCTTCATGTGGTCATGTTGTGCTCCTTATATGAAAAAAACAGGTCATCCCTGTTGGGAAATATAATACAAAAAAACTTATATATCAGCCAGACCATATAATGACATATTTATTTAAAGTACAGGATGGGGGGGTGCTTATCCCTGTTGCCTCCCTCTTAAGCTATATAGAGCTAAGAGGATATCATTTGATGTCTTGATTTTGCTGGGGTGGTAATTACAGAAGTTAAAAAAGGCTATTTTACCCTATTATACCCTATGAGTTTTTTAATGCTCCTAGGATTCTATAGTCTCTTATAATATGTTGATTATTGGTCCTTAGGTAACTCAGTTTTAGAGTTGGATGTATATTTATTTAATTATTTATCTCATGGTGTTAAAATGCAATATTGAGATAATTGGGTCAGAGGTAGAGATGGTTGCACTTTATGAATATATTATATTTAATATAAAATTAGCCCCCAATGTATGTTTTAATGGGTATGGGTAATACTGATATGTTGCTAAGATATACCAGTTTTTTAATGTATGTATAATGAAGATGTATATGTCTAACGGAATTTTACTCTTTTGTATTTTTGTATTGTGGAAAACTTTCTTTTTTTTTTTAAATTTGTAATGGTATTGTATGCTGATCAATAAAATTTGATTGATTGATGTACTGGCCCAGGACCCTGAGCTCACTCGTTGCCTTGATGACTTGGAAGGTCAGAGTCGTAGACAAAACGTATGGATCTATGGCGTTCCAGAGGGGGCCGAATCAGGAGCCCTGAATGGGATATCTTTCTTGCAATCAGTGATCCAAGAAATACCGCACCTCCCCGGGGACTTTGATCTGGCAACAGACCGGGCCCATCACTCTTTGGGCCCAAAACCCACTAACATCAGAGTGTGATCCTGCTCCTTTGTAGCCAAGTTAACAACTTACATAGCCAAAGAGGAACTATTAAAAAGGGCATGGCAGTACAGGGAGATACAATACAAGAACAGCCGTATTTCTTTTGATAACGATTGTACATCTGCAGTACAAGAAAGCTGGCATGCCCTCTGGCCGATCCTAAAACAACTGAGGGCTAGAAATCTATGTGCCCAAATACTATACCCTGCCAGGCTGAGAGTGGAGACGGAGAAAGGTACTGATACATTTGCCAACATATTAAATGCCTCACAATATCTGGAAGAGCTCAGGATCACTGTTACCTCTCCGGCAAAGAGAGTTTAGAGAAGGAACTTCTGCAGTTGGCATGGTCGGTGGCCAGAAAGGGGCTCACACACAACGGCAGCCCTCTGAAAAACAAACCCACTAACCTGCGTGCTGACATTGGGGCTATGATCCGGACCTATGGAGACCCGACAAGGATGAACAGAAATGTGCCTCATCTTCAGGAATGCACAGCTGTGCCTCCCACCTCTGAGGATAACTCATAGACTCTAGCAGATACCTGAAACGTGAATACTTCCAGGAACTTCCCTTTGCTGCAATTTCTAACTTCACGGGCCCTGCTGTGAAACTGACAGTGACAAAGAAATGCTGCACCAACAGCTGGCTTCATCCCTTTTGCTGTTTACGTTTTCTTTCCCTCGGATTGAGGTAACTTCATCCTAATAAATGGGAGCCTAGCTCACTACTACCCAGCCATACTGTAAGTACTTAGAAACCTTACTCACTATCTCTTACACAGTACCAGGTGAGACCTAGGCAAAAGCTAATTTTGTTTATGTGTTCTGAGACAGGTCTCTGTATCCAGGAGGCAATGCCATGGGGAAGCGCCCAACTCTACTTACTTTAAATTACCAGCTTTCTAGTAGAGGGTTTGTATTATTCTCTTACCATATTATGGCTGCTCCTGAACTTGTGCCATTTTCATTTCATGCTGTTATTGTTGCCTGATACAGGAGGAACGTTCGACCTTCAACAATCGAAAACACACAACGTCTTGCTCTCTGTTGCTAAGACAAATGTGTTGTACTTCCTCATAATACTTAGGCTAAGTTCTTAAGTGCTTCTGTTTACTTGTTTATTACATTGGTAGTTACATGTATGAACCCTGACTGTTTTTTTTTTTTCCATATACAGTTTTTCTGCTCCTCGGAGCGGACAGGCGGCTCTGGCCCCTCCCTCGGAGGGGACTCATCTCTCCGGTGAGGCTTCCCTGCACCCCCCCCCACTGGTTACCCCCCAGGACAGGGCCAGTGGCAAGGTGCCGGCCTCGCCTCGGAGCCAACATCCAGATTGTTGGGGTCTGGTGCAGCCGACCATCAATGAGTACCAATGCCTATAGTCTGGGTAACAAGCTTCCTGAACTAGTGGCCTTGATGGAAGGGGAACATCTGGATATTGTGGCAGTCACAGAAACATGGTACACACACAGAACTATGACTGGGATGTAAACATACCAGGGTACACTATCTACAGGAGGGACAGGGAGGGTAAAAGAAGAGGAGGAGGAGTAGCTGTCTACATAAAGGAAGGAATCAAAGCAACAGAACAAAAGGGTAAACGGGAAGGAGAGGAAGCACTGTGGGTCAACTTGGAGACAGGCAATGGCACCGCAATCCGCACAGGGGTTGTATACAGACCCCCATCTCAGGGGGAGGAAATGGACAAGGAAATGATGGAAGGTATCCTTAGAATGGCAGAAGAAGGGGAGATATTGTTGATGGGGATCTGAATATGCTATATGTTAACTGGAGTGCATTTGCTGCAGCCACATCAAAGAGTGGGGTCATTCTAGATGCTCTGCAGGGGGCATGACTTAGACAACTAGTATTGGAATCCACTCAGGAGGGAGCGATCTTAAACCTGGTACTCTCAAATGGAGATGGAGAGAGGATCACAGATTTAGAAGTGGGTAGCCATCTGGGAACTAGCGACCATCGAACAGTATGGTTCATGATAAACATAGCAGTAGAGTCAAGCCATACAAAGGCAAAGGTCCTGGACTTTAGGAGGGCTGACTTTGCCAAAATGGGTGACTGCCTAAGGAATGCACTAGCAAATGGGCAGGAAGGAGGGGTGGAAGAACAATGGGGAATAATCAAAATTGCCATCACTGAGGCAACAAGCCTTTGTGTTAAATAAAACAAAATGATGTAAAAAACCACTATGGTTCTCACAGGAGGTGGCAGGGAAGGTTAGGGAGAAAAAGATAGCATTCAGGAAGTACAAGAAATCACAGAAGGAGCAGGACAGAGAAATGTATTAGCTAAAGCAGAAGGAAATGGGGAAGGCAGTCAGAACAGCAAAGGCCCAAACCGTGGAAAAGATAGCCAACTCGGTTAAGAAGGGGGATAAAACCTTTTATAGGTACATCAGGGAGTGAAGGATGACCAAGGGAGGGGTAGTGAGGCTTAATAAAGGGGAAGGGGGTGGGCAGAGGGTGACTGTGAAAAGGCAGAGATACTAAACAAATATGTTTGCTCAGTATTCACAAATGAAGAGGGGGAGGTACCTAAACCAAACAATAGAAACACTCTGGATATGGGGTTTGATACCAACCCATTCACAGAAGAAAGAGTTGTGAAAGAACTCTTAAAACTGAAGGTGGATAAAGTAATGGGGCCTGATGGGCTACATCCCAGAATTCTAAAAGAACTAAGGGTAGAACTAGTGACTCCACTGACTACCCTCTTTAACAAATCATGGGAGGATGGGGTGGTACCTGAGGACTGGAGGAGGGCAGATGTTATTCCACTTCACAGAAGTGGGAGCAGGGCAGAGGCAGGAAACTACAGACCTGTTAGTTTGACCTCAGTGATGGGGAAAATGATGGAATCACTTCTGAAGGAAAGAATTGTTGAGTACCTAGAGGCCAGAGGGGCACAAGACCCAAGGCAGCATGGATTCACAGCGGGAAGGTCATGTCAGAAAAATCTAATAGATTTCTTTATCTGGGTGACCAAAGTAGTAGATCAGGGAGGGGCTGTGGACGTGGCCTACCTAGACTTTAGCAAGGCGTTTGACACAGTCCCACACAAGAGATTAATATATAAGTTAGCAGCCTTGGAGTGGGTCCCAAGATGGTAGACTGGGTAGAAAATTTGCTGGAGAACAGGACACAGAGGGTAATAGTAAACAGAGTCCATTCTGAAGAAAGGGGGTTTACTAGTGGGGTACTGCTGGGTTCAGTACTAGGACTGGTCCTCTTCAATGTCTTTGTAAGTGACATTGCAGAGAGACTGGAAGGAGAAGTATGTCTCTTTGCAGATGACACAAAGATCTGCAACAGGGTTGATACACAAGGTGGGGTGTAAAGGATGAGAAGGGACTTGGCAAGGTTGGAGGAATGGTCAAATGTATGGCAGCTTAGATTCAATGCTAAGAAGTGCAAAGTAATGCACCTGAGAAACAAAAGCCCAGGGGAAGAGTATACAATGGGGGGTGAGATACTAACAACAACACAAATGGAAAGGGACCTGGAGGTAGTCATATCAGATGACCTAAAGGTGGGCAAGCAATGTGAGAGGGCAGTAAGGAGGGCTGGGGAATACTGGGATGTATAGGAAGAGGCATCACCAGTAGAAAACAGGAAGTTGTTATCCCTCTGTACAGACAGCTGGTGAGACCCCATCTGAGTACTGCATCCAGTTCTGGAGACCCAATCTCCTCAGGACATAGACAGGATGGAGGCAGTCCAGAGGAGGGCAACTAAAATGGTGCAGGGTCTGCACCAAAGGCATATGAAGAGACTTAGAAGCTTAACATGTATACCCTCGAAAGGGGGGACATGATAGAAACTTTCAAGTACCTCAAGGGAATCAACAGAGTCCAAGAGGGTAGCATCTTTCAGAAAAAAAGATGTGCAAGAACAAAGGGGCATAATTTGAAGATGGGGGGTGGCTCAAAGTAATGTGAGGAAGTATTTTTTCACGGAGAGGGTTGTGGTGCATGGAACAGCCTTCCTGAGGAGGTTGTGAAGTCGAAAACTGGGGGAACTCAAGAATGCATTGGACAGACATAAGGCAATTCTAGTGGGTGGAGGTAGGAGAAAGTAAGCTGTTGGTTAACTAGGATCTGCAGCTTATCCAGTAGGTAGGGAAAAGGGCAGACTGGGTGGGCCAAGCGGTCCTTATCTGCCATCAAATTTTGTGTGTCTATGTTTCTATGGAGCCTCCTAGCTCCGTCGTTTCCTCCAGTTTTTTGGCCCAGGGCCCATGAACGTACAATGGATGTGGTGACTGTCTCTGCCTCCGTGGAGGCAGTCTAACGCCCTGGATATGGGCCCTCCCCATTCTGGGCAGTGCACCTGTGCCAACACCCAGCCACCGCTGGGTATCATTCTACAAAGCGCTGCACTGCGCCACCTCCCCTGAGGAAGGAGAGCTGTTGGCAGACACTCAGTCCTTCCTTGCCCCAGCTGACCCCCGAACGACCTGAGTCTGTTCCCGAACCCGGGTTGCTGGCATGGTACGAGGTGTGGCATCCAGCGCCTCAACCCTCTGCACCACCGGGCCCAGCCTCTGACAGTTCTTTTTTGTGTGTTGTCTGACTGGGGGATCAGGGCTGTGGGGAGGGGGTGGGAGAGGGCATACCCCTCCTCAAAGAAACCACAGATCCTACTGGTAATTATCATCCCAACGGGCACTACCAGCCTGGGATGGCAAACATCCTCTGTGAGGGAGATTGTGTCACCTCCTTTCCCCCTTTCAAATTGGGGGGACTTTGTGGATCTGGTTGCATCCGGGTGGAGTTACCCTGTGGTTCCCAATCTTAACTTTTACCTGGGGTGGGCCTCATCACAGTGAATGTCTGCAAGAGTCCTTTGTGAACTGTCACCCCCTCAATGCGGTCCCACCTAGCAGCTAAGTCAGGGCTTGTCCCTTGGTGACGCCTTTGGGGGTGACAATGAATAACCATATAGGATAACATGTTTAGGAACAGGGGAAGTGTGGGTCTTTTTAATCCCACTCCCATATTTCCCCATTCACATTTAAAGTCTACTTCTGCTGGGAAAAAGGGGAGCCCCTACCTGAGGATATTCAAATCAGTTTCCTACAACAAAGGCGTTCAGTGGACTAGTAGCACCCCCAACCTCATATGGGGTCATGATTACATGAAATGGCAAGCAGCTACATATATATATATATATATATATATATATATATATAGGTGGGGACAATGGCTTCTATTGAGGTAGCCTTTCCAAGCTTCCATCACCATTACACACAACAGTGTTGACGTCCGGGCAGCCAGCAGGTTCATGGATGGTTTACCTGAAGCTGTTATTCTGGCCTCTTCTCATCTGCGGATGGGAAAATTGTGCCACAGGTGTGGTGACCCAAAGACTGGCTAATACATCTCAGTCTGACCTAGGAAGCCAAAACCAGAATCAGATTAAGACAACAGGCATGTTTGTCTTACAAAGTACATTATATAGTTCAGTGTGGACAGGACTAATAAATCTATTTACCACACGACTTATCAGGCGGGTTTTGTATCCCTGCCTATTGTTGTTAGGTTTATGGTTGTTCATAAGTTATGCAGTTCTGGTTTTTGTGATTTATTGTTGTTGGTATCTTTCTGATCAAGGTGTGACAAGCTGGCTTATGGTATATGGAAAGGCAACACGCTGTGTTTAAAGTGCACAGAACAAAAGGCACTTTTATTGTGTAACCCCCCTGCAAATGGGGGTTCCCAAAAGACTTCCAGGAGCTTGCTTGAATGCTCCAAGCCTGAATGGTGTTTGGCATTTAAGCCATTTATCAGTGAGTGTTTTTAGAACCTCTGGTACTGTCTCTTTAAGAGCTGTCTGCTTGCAGACATAATTAGTTTGTATGGGGGACTGTGTGTTTCTTTGATTGAGTACCACTCAAGCTGCTGCCAATTCACTCTATTTTTGCAGTCACTAGGAGTGCAAAGGAACCTATCTGAAAGATGTAACTGTTTGCCAGAAATCATTTACAGTAATAATGAAATTACAGTTTGTCTAACCTGCTTTCTTTTGCAGTCAGAACTGTGTCTGCTAGTTCCCATTCTAGTTTGAACTGCTGAACTGGACCAATCAGTGTGGGGTAAGCTAGCTCTAAAATGGTGCCTTGGACGAATCAGAACTTGGACTCATAATCTGAGCCAGCCACAAGAGGATTGTATGGGCAGTGACTCTGGGAGATGTAGTTTAGACTTCAGTGCCTTTTGGACCAACAGCAGCAGTCTATTGTGAGTGACAGCCAATCCAGTCAAGAACTGGGAGGAACTCAAAGGAAGTGCCCGGTTTTGTCGGTTGGAGTTTCAGTTGAGCTTTGGCAGTGAAGAAGGAAGGAGCCCTGTGCTTTTCAGTGTGCAGTTTTAGTCAAAAACGTGTGTAAGGCCCAGAGTTCCGGTCTGCAGCTTGTGTAACAGCTTGTTAGGACTGAATCTGTCCTGTGAAAAGAATCAAAGGATCTCTGAAGAGTAGAAACCAGGCTCACCCTGTAGAAGACTGGAAGAATTGCTGAAAATTGCACTCGGTCTGTCAGGAACTGAATCTGCTGTGTGTTCTCCCGGGTATTGTGCAGTAATTGCGATCGGGATACAGATGCAGCCTGCCTGGTATAGTGCTTTCTTTTATATGGATGTGTGAAGAGGTTTGTGTACCTCAAGTGAGCCCTGCTGACATTGAAGGACCCTATCTTATTTGGAGGTCGTGAGTACTAATTCAGGGTTGCTCCCTGTTGAATTGCCACATTAAATCCAAATGGAATTACTGTACTGCTGACTGTTTAATTCTCCTTTTCTCTGTGTGAAAGGGCCCCTACCAGCTGCCACGGTTTGGACTAGCCACTAGGGCTTGGGTACCCAGGGACAGTAACTGATAGGGATAGGCCTGTGCACAGAGCCATAGGTAGATTATTAGAGTGATAAGCTAATTAACCTGATTTCCCTGTCCTTGTTATATCCCCTAAATAAATCAGAGCTGCTTGTTTCAGCAAAGTTATACTGCCTGAGGTATTTGTCTATGTTAAAGTACTGTACTGTGATTGTTGCACTGTATCTCATTTCACAGGAGGTCCCAGTGAGGAACCAGACCTGGGGGTAAGTGTATACTGTGAAGGTAATTCTGATATATTGTGTGGGCCACTAGTGGGAAGAAAGGGGGGTTGCAGTGTCCCAGAGGGCTGTGACCAAGTTAGTTTAACTATTGCAAACCCTGACCTCTGGGTGGAGGCACCCGCCATTGGATCCAGGCCCCTCAACCTGTTAGTGGCAAATCAGGCAGGGGTAGTAGCCCCTGGGATAGCGCCATCTAGGGGTAACAATTGCTTCAAATTTAAGTTGTTACTCCAGAAAATCATAATCAGTCAGTTCCACTTCCCCAGCCTGGTCAGGCTAAATAAAGGTTAACATGAAACAGTTCTTTCAGGCTGACTTGACAAAGAAATCTTTGCACCACCTATGTGGGCCAGCAGTTTGTTCAAAATACAGTCTTAAATGAAGCAAAAACAGTTTCTTCTTTAGCCTTCTCTTCAGGTAGTTCCCAGCAGTATATTCTACTCACTGTTATTGGCTCAGCTGGCTATACCAGTCCTTTACCTCAGGATCCTGTTCTCCAGACATGGTCTAGTTCTCAGTAGCAGGTGTGACAAGGCACGACCTCGCCACAGGGTTCAGGTTCAGCTTTGCGGTGGTTAAGGAGCACAGTACCTCCTTACCTCGGTGTAAATTCCAGGCCAGTAGAATCTTTGGAGTACGCGGCGCAGCATTTTTTCGACCCCAAGGTGTCCTCCGAGAAGGTGAGCGTGTGCCAAATCCAGTACCGTCTTCGTGTGCTGGCGGGGGACCAGTAACTGTTCCACATCATTTTCTTCATCCGGTATCACTCTGTATAGGAGGTTATTATTTAACGTGAAATATGGTCTGGGTCCCTTGGCTTTGCTGTCTACCGGCACCCCGTTAATCTCCACAACCTCTGACCGGATATTCTGAAAGAGAGGCTCGTCTATTTGGTCCTGACCAAAGCTTCTGGAGGCTATCCCGAGGGTACTCAATTCAGGGGGGATTCGACTCTGTCTCTGCTTCTAGGTCCTCCTCTTCCTCCATACAACTCTCCCCTCGGACACCAGACCTCTCACCTTGTCATCCTTCTGGGAGCGGAGTTCTACCTCCCACCAGCACGGACCTGCCACTGACAGCCAGTATCTTGGTCCCTAACTTCTTACAATTCCTGCGTTCCTTTCATGATTTCCGGGACTTTCCTGCCTCCCCATACAACTCGGGGTCCCAATGCCCGTAAGGGAGATAATCGGGTGAGTCCTCTGACCCCTCAGGGATTCCTAGCAACATAGCCTCAGTTACCGGGGCCTAGCTCCCGGGTTCTCCCCTCATGGAGTAATGTCTCAAACCCCGGGAAATCTCGACCCACCAGGACAGGATGTGCCAATCGAGGGAAGACCCTTACCATGACCTGCCTCTCCTCCCCCTGTGCTTCCACGGTAACTACCACCGTGGGGTAATAAAACACTGTGCCATGGACACAGGTGATCCTGGTACGTTTCTGGAAATTAATTTGAGAGGGTTGCACCAAACTGCGAACTATAAGGGTGACCTCACTCCCCGAGTCGACAAGGGCCCTAATGGCCTGTCCTTTTACCTTAACAAGCCGGGTAAATTGGTGTGAAGAGGCGACCACCCCTAACACATTTATCAAATGGCAATTGCTCTGTGGGGACCCACCCCAGTTGCACTGCATTGGTTCGATCCCATTTGGGCAGTTGGCAATTACATGTCCCTGCTCCCTGCGCCCATAACAGCGGTAGCGTTCTCGGGGTGACCCTGGACCCTTTGGGCTTCTAGGGGTGGCCGTATCCCCCTCTATTTTCGAACCTGAAAGTCCCTTCGTGGCCTCGGACCGCTCTTCGGTGATCTTTCTCCCTGGTCCTGTCCGGTCCGACCTCTCAGAGGGTCGAGATCTCCGGTTTGGAGTCTACCCCAAGTCCCGGGGGTAGCCGACCCCAACGTCTGGGGAAAGTTCCTTCATGGCATAATGCCGCTCCACCAAGGTGACCAGTTCATCACAGGAAGTGGGGTTGGCCTGTCCAACCCACTGTCGTAGGCTGGGCGGTAGTCCTGTTAGGAACCGGTCCATTACCAGGAGCTCCATGATTTTGGCAGCACTATGGAGCTTGGGTCGCAACCACTTCTTGGCCAAGTGGAGGAGGTCGTACATCTGTGACTGAGGCTTCACCGACTCCCGGAATCTCCAGCTGTGGTACCTCTGGGCTCGAAGGGCTGGAGTCACTCCGGCACGGGCCAAGATCTCTTCCTTCAGTCTTGGATAGTCGGTGGCGACTCCCTCATCCAGATCATAATACGCCATCTGGGCCTCGCCGCACAAAATCGGAGCTAAAATGCCGGCCCACTGATCCTGAGGCCATAACTCACGAGTAGCTGTCCTTTAGAAGGCGAACAAATATGCTTCAATGTCGTCAGCCGTTGTCATTTTCTGCAGACAGTGGGAAGACGTATAGTCTGGTAACCCTCTGGGGTAGGCCCTGCCTGGTGACCTTCTCCTGGCGTGGTCTCGATGAGACGCTTTACCATTTCCTGGAGGACAGCATGGTCTTTGGCCGTCGGTGTGAGCAGCAACTGGTTCGTCTCTTGTTGAGCCTGGGTAGCTTCCTGCTGGGCTGCTGTAACCTGGACCAAGGCTTTCACCATGTTCTCCATGCCTGGTCTCCTTTACTCTGGGGTGGTTCGGATTCCAGCCAAATTCTACGCCGTCCTGTATCCCACTTCTCACACCATGTGTGACAAGGCACGGTTTCACCACGGGATTCAGGTTCAGCTTTGTGGTGGTTAAGGAGTCTCAGGAAGACCAGTTTGTTAACATCAAACCAACCAGGTATATTTTTATTTCTTTAATGTGGCTGGTAACGCAGAAGTTTGGGCTTCTGCCCTTTTCCTTTTAAGCTCCACCGGGGAAAATGAAACAAAAACAGAAATAAAGAGGCCTAGCTCCAGGTGGGAGCGCTGTCTAAACAATCCCAGGCCCTAACTAGAAATCCCCTCTTCCAGAAGGGTAGACCTTCTTGAAGAACACAAACAGTAAAACGGAAAACTCACAATGAAAATAAATTTTTCTTTTTGGGTTAATTCAGGAGACCAATCTCCCGAGCGTTGCTTACGGTACTCCTGATCTGGAGCACATCCAGGCAGCTTGTCAGCCCTCTACCCTTGCAGCAACTGCCTGCTGGCTTTTCATTCCTGTTTTTAAAGCTCTCCTGTCTGTGCAGCTGCAGCCAATCAGCCAAATCAGCTGCAGCTGTACACTGACTGTCTTACTCAGGGAAACCCCCTCTCCTCCCGTACCTGAGTTTACCACACAGGCTTCAGCTGTTTTTCCCCAAAGGCTCTTTGCATGACTTAAAACTTTCTCTTTGGTTTTCAGCTCTGGTTCCTCTCTCACAGGGCAGCAGTTTCCAGCTTCTCTCTCCCTTGCTGAATTCCTCTGCCTTTTTGCAGTCTCTCTCTAATTGGTCACACCTGTGGAGGCATCCCCCCCCCCTTTGCCTGTTGCAGTCTCTACATTTTCTCATTCTCAACCAAGGGGTTAACCCCTTGTTCCCCGGTGTTGTGTTTACCCTGTCACACAAGGGTACATTTTTCTGGAAACAGTAACCACCTCTCTTCATACCTTCTTAATCTTGAACATTCATGTTAAATCAGTGGTTGAAAATGTATTTGACAACAATGGCCTATGTTGGTAGTAAAATCATGTCCTACAACGTAAATGGCATAAACAACCTGATTAAGAGAAAACAAGTCCTTAAGGTCATTAGCTCCCAATGGTGTGATGTCATCTTCCTGTAGGAATCTCACCTCCCCCCCAGGAAGTGTTAAAACTTAAAACCAAAGCCTTGCCTAATTTGTCTCATGCCTCCCTGGAGAGGGGAAGGAAAAGGATTGAGGTAATACTGCTCTCGGCCGCTTTCCCTTTTGAAGAAATGGAGGATGTGGTAGACCCGGGGGCTTGATACGTTATGGTTATAGGCAGGGTTCAGAAAACCCTGGTGACATTAGTGAATGTGTATGCACCCACTGGCTCTCCACTGAGCTTCTACTTCTCTGTGGTACAGCAAATAGTGGAAAAGGCCACGGGCATGCAAATAGTAGGGGGAGGGAGCTGGAATTTGATTTTTAATAGATCCCTCGACACTACTTTGCAGATCCCAAATCCTAATACAAAAACAGCTCGCTTATTTGGGAAATTACTGGCGGATCTGGGACTGGCAGATGTTTGGCAAGTGAAATACCCCCAGTCCAAGGATTATACATATTTCTCACCCAGGTTTAAGATCTTCTTCAGACTGGATATATTTTTTGCTTATACAAAGGATATGTTCTCACTTGCCTGTATGTGGGTGGGTACCTCCACTCTCTCTGATCATCAGCTGATCTTCCTCAAAGTCTGCCTTTCGGTACCGTGGAAGACTACTCATTGGAGGCTGAACGTGTCATTACTCAGGGACCAAGAAACTGTTACCAAAATTAAAAATATTATTAAACGTACATTAAAACTTAATGATAAACCAGGGACTGCCCCTCAGATTTGGTGGGACACTGTGAAAGCAATGGTCAGGGGGAACTCATTTCGATTGCTGCACACAAGAAAAAAGCTAGACAGAAACAGTTAGAGGAGTTATTGCAACAGCTGAGGTCAGCTGAGACTGAGCAGAAGCAGAAGTGGTCCAAATAAAATGATGTAGAACTAAAATGCCGGAAAGTTAGAATTCAGGACATACAGAGGGCTGAAACAGAAAAAGCCCTCAGTACCTAAAACAGAGGTACTACAAGGGGGGGGCTAGAGCGACCAAGTTTCTGGCCTTCTGCCTCAAACAGCAGGCAGCCAGGGCCACCATTACCAAAATTAAATATCCCATTACTGAGCAGGTGACCCACAGAGGGGAACAGATTGCAGACGCCTTTGTGTCTTATTACATGCACTTATATCAACCTCAAACTGAATCTCCCCTACTTTACAAGATCAAATTCCTATGGGCATTAGACCTTCCATCCCTGTCCCATGAACAGGGACAGTCTCTTATTGCTCCCATATCTCAGCCTGAAATAGCAACCACTATAAAAAATCTTAAACCAAGCAAATGCCCTGGCCCCGATGGCTTTGGAAGAGAGTTTTATAAGGTGTTCCTTTGGGAAACTGTGCCCTCTTACAGGACGTTTATTTGGAAATTTGGGAAGAGGGGGAACCTTGCCACCATCATGGCACAATGCCACCATAACAGTACTTCAAAAATCTGGTAACGACCCCACAAACTAAATCTGTTTGAAATGCCACCATTAACCCTCACATACACCTGTTAACGGTGGCATTTCAAACAGATTTAGTTTGGGCAGGGCCAATCGTCATGGTTGTTCCCTGTCACCCCTCTTCTTGCCCTATATATATTGAGCCCCCAGCTAAGGCGATTCGAGACGACATGGCCATTGAGGGGGTGGAGGTGGGGGCACTATTCAGAAGCTCTCCCTATATGCAGGCAATGTCCTATTATACCTCTCCCACCCAGAGACCTCAATCCCCAGGATTTGGGCCCTCCTTGGGGAGTTGGCTCACTTGCAGGCTACACGCTTAATAGGATGAAAATGGAGGTGCTCTGTTTTTATTGCAACTCTTCATCTGACATACGACACTTGCTCCCCCTCAATTGGAACGCTTCCAAAATTAAGTACTTGGGCACACAGATCCATAAAAACCTAGGTAAATTATTCTCTGTTAACTTTGACCCGGTAATCTCCCAACTCTTGTCAAGACATCACCAGATGGTCCTTTCTTCACTTCCCATTGTACTCCCACATCTGATCTGTAACCATGAATGTGCTGCCCAGATTCCTGTACCTCTTCCAGTGTTTGCCTCTACACATCCCGAAGTCACAGTTTCAAACCTGGAGACCAATTCTAACTAAGTACATTTGGAATTCAAAGAGACCCCGAATTAAATATACAATTATGCAATCTGAAAAAATATATGTCGGTAGAGCACTCCCAGAGCTAGAGGAGTATTACTTAGCCTCTCACTTGAAGGCAGCCCTTCTATGGTCGACAACAGCATATCAGACTAACTGAAAACAGATGGAGGTGGGTGAGGAAGGAGGCCTGCCCTTGGGTGCCAGTGTGATGGACCCTTCGTTTAAAACTAAAATTTAGGACATTTCCCTCATAGCAGTGTGAAACATGTTATGGGCTACATATAGAACATAGGAAAAATACAAACTCTCATCCTCACTATGGCCCCTTCAGTTGTTTGCATGGCATGAGTCCTTTTTGCCATCCAAGATGGATCCATACTTTCCAAAGATGGACAAGGCAGGAACTGTGCTACCCAGGCCAATTGATATCGGGCGGGGCAATTCTAGATTTTCAAACAGTTAACTCATTCAGGCTTAGATGCGCCTGTAGGTTGCATGTGAAAGCATAGCCACTCAGGCCAATAATGCCTGTAGACGTACTTAGCTGACTTACACTCAGACCTGGAAACGTCTGAGGAAGTCAGCAGTTTTTACCGAAATATTGAACAAAACAAATTGCTTAGAATTGATTGCAAAGCACCGTTAGAAAGGTAATTTCGCGCTGCTAATACTTTGTGTCTATCATGTATACTTTAGGAGTTATTCTCATTTGTTTAAGGTATGGTGTGCATGGCTGACATCTGTCTTTCATGCCTCACCTGAGCACCTTGAATAAATCTGAAAAAAAAAACACAGTTGTCTTGTATTCCAGCTAGTATAAAATAAAAACTAAATGGATTACAATTGATTGCATAGCACTGTTAGAAAGGTAATTTTGTGCTGAACAATGTTGCCACTGATACTTTGTGTTTACCACATATACTTTAGGAGTTATACGCATTTGCTTAAGGTATGGTGTGCATGGCTGACATTTGTCTCTCAAGCCTCACCTAAGCACATTGAAAAAATCTGAAAAAAACACAGTTTTTCAGTATTTCAGCTAGTATAAAATAAAAAGCAAATTGATTACAACTGAATGCATAGCATCACTGGAAAGGTAATGTTGTGCTGAACAACTTTGCCACTTGTACATTGTGTGTAGCACTTATGGTTCAAGAGGTATTCACATTTGTTTGTGGCATGCTGATTATGGCTTGATTTTGCTTAGAAAGGCCCAGGATGCAGAGCTAAGAGTATACAGGGCACAAGTGGTGGAAGTCTCAAAGTGCTCTTGTGCTGTGAATGAGTTAAAGAAGTCTTTGCATTAAATAACTCGGACCACCTTGTTTTCTTACAATTGTGAACATATATTACACATCTTTTATTTATTTATTAGCTTTTGTTTACTGGGTAGGCACACTAGACAAAGGAATGCCTATTTTCAGGTGCGACCCGGGAGATTACAGGAGTATGATATACAAACAGAGCAAAGGATTGACAATACTGTAAAAGTACCATCAAAGAACATAGTACTATAAGGCAGGTAATGATTGTTACAGACAATCACATACTTCAAATGTAAGAACAAGTAAACATTATTTCATTTAAAAGAAATATTACAAGCATAAGTTTTCATATACTGAGGAGTGCAAGTGCTGAGGAGGGGGCATATGGGGCAGATAGTGTCCCCATAAAAGGTATGAGGGGGAGGCAGAGGACCAGGAAGGAGGAAGGTATAATCAGGGGTACAAAGCAGGGGTAGGGGAAGACAGGCGACCTAGGAATAGTTACAGGCAGAGGCAGACTTCAGGTGCAGCCAGAGGGAGCTCTTAAAGATGGGGTGTGTAGAGGAATATCTGATGGTTGCAGGTAGGGTATTCCAGAACCTAGGGGCACAAACAGAGTATGAGTTTTTGGGACTAAGAGGGGGTGCGAGTCAGCTGATCTTAGTTGGTATGAAGGTAGAGCAGGCTGAAGGAATTTAGACAGGGCAGGAGGGGTGGTACTGTAGACAATTTTGTCTATAAAGCAGCCCAAAGCAGATGAGCGGTAATTACACAAGGACAACCAGTGCAGTTGATTGTATAAATTGCAGTGATGCGTGAATCAATGGACAGCAAGGGCAAAGTGGCAGATATTATTATAGGCCATGTCCCATTTTGCAAGGCTGGATTTTGCTGCGAGAGTAAAGGTTATCAGACCATAACTAAGGGAGGGGAGGAATAAGCCTTTAGCAAGGGCAAGTCATGCAGCTGCAGTGAGGGATCCACGGGCCTGATATGCAAGTCCAAGTTTGATATTTGTGACCCTGCAGACATTTTGGATGTGTAGGGACAGATCTAACTGGGGGTCAAGGGTGACTCCCAGGTATTTAAAGGAGCATGTAGTACCAACTGGGGCACTGCCAAGACTTAGAACTTTGAGTGGGACTGTTTGAGTTTAACAGAGGAGCCAAAAAGCATGAGTTGTGTTTTCTTTAGGTTCAACACAAGCTTATTTGTCAGGAGCCATTTTTGGAGTTTGTTGAAGTCAGCTTGTAGGTTACGATTTATGGTAAGGACATCACCTGAGCTAGCGAGGAGGACCAAGTCATCACCATAGAGGGTTGGGATGCTATGAGTAGGGACCAAGGGGAAGTCATTGATGAAAAGAGAAAATAGGATAGGGCCCAGAATAGATCCCTGGGGGACACCAATGGTAACAGGGATGGGTTCCGATAGGGTTTTATTGTATTTAACAAGCTGCTGTCTGCCTGTGAGATAATCAGAAAACCAGTTCAGGGTGGGACCAACAACACCAAGAGAGTGAAGCTCAGTACAGAGTAGGGAGTGATCAAAGGCCTTGGAGAAGTCAACAAAGATGGCCCCAGTCATCATGCTCTAATCCATAGCAGTCCTAATGTCAGAGATAACATTCGGAAGGGCTGTGCTGGTGCTATGCCCTTTGCAAAAACCATGCTGCTCAGGCCATACCAGGGCATGTTTAGACAGGTAGTCCATCAGTTGCACTTCAACCACCTTTTCCAGAATCTTGCTAACAGCAGATAGGGTGGCTATAGGGCGATAGTTTTCTATGCATTTACAGTCACCTTGCTTGAAAACAGGAACAACCTTCGCTACTTTCCATATTGCAGGAACAGTTCTTTTGGTGAGGGAGAGGTTGAGAATGTGGGATATAGGGAGCACCAGAAAGAGGGCTCCCATCTTGAGGATTTTGGGCTCAAGGCCATTATAACCAGCACTCGTATGTGGGGAGAGGCCAGCAAAAAGCTTGTAGGTGCCACTCACTGAGATTGTCCTGAGGTAGAAGGGTGGGTGAGACAGTGAATCTGAACAATTGTGGATGGATGGGGCAAGATTGTCAGAGGTGAACAGGGAGGTGTATGCCGAGAGATAGGAGAATTGCTTATTGAAGGCATCAGCAATGGTACAATTACTAACATCAATAATCATATCAGTGGTGTCACAATGGCTAAAACACCTGACTACAGTTTTAATAGTACACCAGAAATAATGCGTGTCATTAGCGGAAGATAGGAGAGCGGACTTGCAGTATTCACTCTTGGCATTCCATATGGCTTTTTTGCAGGAGTTGCAGAGCTACTGATATTCATGGTAGTCAGACAATGCCTTAGATGCTTTGAATTTACACCAGAGCTCATGGGCTCTCAGGAGGGAGAGCAGATCCCGATGTAACCACTTAGTGATAGTGCCTCAAACCCTCTTTCTGACATGTGGGGCATGCATATCCTGCAGGTGAAGGAGGATATTTAGGAGATAGTCAAGAGCATATGAGGGGTCGGTGGCAGAGAGTGCAGGGGTCCAATCAGTGGTTGCAAGGTCATGAAGAATGAGAGCAGTGTCAAAGTGAGAGAAGTCTGATTTTATGAGGCACTTTAGGAGCGGAGACCCCTCAGAGGCAGTAGATGGGGGAGTGGTCAGATACGGTGTCAGGAAGGACTCCAGAGGCAGAGATCCTGTCTGGCCTGTTTGTCAGTAACCAATCAAGGAGTGTTCCTTGAGTCCCAGTGGGGTGAGTTCGCTTGGGCTCACAGATGAGCTGGGTCAGTCCAAGGGCCACAAGCTGTGGTTCATATTGTTTGACATTATCACCGGTCCAGTTTAGATTGAAGTCACCAGATATAATTCCCTCATTTGAGGCAATTTTTGGGCTAATACAGTCAAGCAGATAAGACAACCCGGTGATACCATGCTTGGGAGGGTTATAAGTGCAGATAATATGATTTTTTTTTTGGTATGCCCTAGGAGAAGAAGTCTGTGAAGGAATCTTGGGGAGAAGGGGCCTGACCCACCGAGAGCTACCCTCCTTGTTGACATGACTCAAAAGATTGTAAAGGGTCAAATCTCAATGTTATACAATGCCCTCAGAAGTTTATACAAAGATTGCACTGCCTCCTTAAAATCTAATCTAAATGACAACAAGAGGGCGACGTCCACCTTGATGATGGAGATTGGGATAAAATTTTCAACCTAGCATACAAAACAACTCACTCCCCTCTTTGGCAGGAGTTTGCATGGAAGGTCAGAATACGCTTCTTCTCTACCCCGGTAATACAAGGTAATTGGACCGCTGGCCATTCCTAGGCCTGCTGGAGACAATGCTCTGAGCCCAGTGCCCACCATTTGCATATCTTCTGGCAGTGCCCGATACTTCTGCCTTAATGGCAGCAGGTTATGGACGTGGTCCGAGATCTTTTTGTAATTAATACCCCTCTGAATCTGACAAATATGGTACTGGGTCTACCACTTACTGAAATTTGTGTAAAGGAGCAGGTATACCTCTAAAACATTCTGCTGGCGGCCGCCCATTAGGCCATAACCCGTAAATGGTTAAATAAAGAACCCCCACTTCTTCAGAACTGGTTCACCATAGTGCAGGACATTCAGTCAATGGAGGAACTGACTTATAGGATCAACCTAAAAACACATATCTTTGTCCGGCAATGGACCATGTGGTCAATCTGGAAGGAAATGCACCGTACTGACAATACCTAGGCGGATACCTCGGTGGGGTCAGAGTGCTCTCTCGGATTGTCTTACTCACCTTTGGTCCTCCACAACCTAGGACCCTAGTAGGATTGTAAAGCTTTGTGCAGACTTAAATATTAAGGTCTGTAATAGGTATTCTGACTAAAGTCCAGGAAAAGTATTGATGCTTGATTGTAACTGCATATGCGCATGGTCATTGTTTCAAGATGTCTGGATTATGGAATATATAGTTACTTGCCTGTAAGATATGTCATACTTGTACCCAAGTTTTCCAATCAACGTCAATTTGAAGAAAAAAAAGAAAGGGGTGGAGAAAATGAAGAGAGATCTGGGGAAGCTAGAGGAGTTGTCTAGGGTTTGGCAGCTGGGTTTCAGTGTCAAAAAGTGCATGGTCATGCATCTGAGATGGGGAAATCCAGGAACCATGTATAAAATTAGGAGGAGATACTTACAGTCACCAAGCAAGAAAAGGACCTCAGAGTAATCATATCTGATGATCTCAAGGTGGCAGGGTATTGTGAAGGCAGGAAGCATGGTTAGTGGGATGCTGGGGTACATAGGAAGAAGGAAATTCTAGCAGGAGAAGGGAGGTGGTGTTGCCACAGTATCGCTCACTATTGAAACCCCACATTTAGTACTGTGTCCAGTTCTGGAGGCTGCACTTCAGTAAGGACATTGACGGAGTGGAAGCAGTCCAGAACAGGGCTACCAAAATGGTGGGGTTGCACAGGAAGCCATATGAAGAGAGGCTGTGGGATCTGAACATGTACTCCCTGGAGGAGAGGAGCATGAGAGGAGAAAAGAATGAGATCTATAGGTACCTCACAGGGGTGAACAGGGTGCAGGTAGTGGGTCTCTTTCAAAGGAGGAAAAGCACCATGACACAAGGGCATGCAGTGAAGCTGGGGAGTAGGGAGGTTAAGAGGGATGTGAGGAAATTCTTCTTCATAGAAAAGGCGGTGGATTCTTGCAACAGCTTGCCTGAAGAGGTGGTGGTGACGAAAACAGTGGGGAGCTTCAAGCATGCATGGGATAGGTACACTGGCATATTAAGTAAAGGAAAGAGAGGCAGGAGGGACGCCACTGGCCATATAGGGTCCAAGGTATTGGAATACACAAGGAAAAATGGGGCAGACTGGATGGGTCTAGCTGTCTTTTTCTGCCCTACAAATTCTGTTTCTGTGTTTCAATGTGATGAAATGGAGAACCAAGTAATAAAGTTTGCAGATGATACTAAACTGGGTGGGGTAGTGGACTGTCAGGAGAGGATAAAAAATAGAAGGACCTAGACAGAGTGGCTACCTTGGATGAAAGTTGGGACATAAAGAAGTTTAGAGAAATGCTTAGTTCTGCATCTGGGAAGGGCATATAGGAAGGTAGACTATTATTTGAATGGGGCCCGACTAAAAGCAGTGGATAAGGAACATTCCTCTGGGGTAATTACAACAAGTAAGGAACATTCCCTTGGGGTAATTACAAAAAGTAAAGAACATTCCCTTGGGGTAATTACAACAAAGGACCTGAAATACGGTGGCATTGTGGGTGTAGCATTGAAAAAGGCAGCAAAGATGCTGAGGTGTGTTCGACAAAGCCTTGTTAGTTAATCAAAAGAGATCATGGCTGCCATATACAGAGCATTTGTGAGACCACAAATGGAATATTGCTGCTAGTTTTGGACACCATACCACAGGAAGGAAGTGGAGAGGCTAGAGTGGTTACAAAGAAGAGTGACTAGATTGATGGGGGGGGGGGGCATGACATATAAAGATAGGTTAGCATATGTGGGAATGTTCAGTTTGGAACAAAGAAGAATGATAGATGTTTTGATAGCCTTATTTGGGTTTAAGAAGGATCCGGAGTTGCATTTAAGGCTTGGTCTAACTCTCTGGGGCAAGAGTTTACTACAAGAAGCTGTGGCAAGCAGCGGCAGTGGGAGCAATTCAAAGGAAGTAGGAGGAAATTATTTGTTTCAGAGTGGTTGCGGAATGGAATCCCTTATTGAATAACGTAATTATTACTAAGAGGGGACTGGAGTGAGGAAAATGTTATTGAATACTGCCACTGATTAACAGGGAGATAGTCTTCATGGGCCAGAAGCCTTTTTTTGTGTTTGCTTTCATGTGTCATATGTTCAGATTTGGCCATGGTTAATTGGTATTTAACTACGTGGTACTGCTGCTTACTGTGGCCATGTTGTAAGGTACAGCATCCCACCCTGAAAAACAAAAATAACTAGGGCTCTTTAACCTTAAATAGCTGCTGACGCGATCTGGGCAGGCAATTCATATGTGTAGTTACCTACCCTAAGAGCTCATTCAGCTATAGATTAATATTTTCTGCGCTATTTGTTTTTTTTTTCTTCTATAAAGCTTTTTACCATCGGGGCTCAGGGCAGGCAAGTTACAATCCTCCAGCAGAGGATCTCAATCCGCCCTTTCAGGGCTTCATTGAGCCTGCCCCGGTGCCTCATTTTCTGTTTTCTCCCCCCCCCCTCGTTATCCTGGGACTCCAGAACATGATTGCGTATGCACGTGGAGGCAGCATGCGCTCTGTGGCTCTGGTGATCACCTGTTCCTCCCACCCAGCCTAATGGCTGGCTCTCTTGTCAGCTTGGAGCTGCCACCAAGACTCCACCAGGTGGCAGCCACGAGCTGGGAAAGCCCACGTCCCTCCCCGGGAGACGAGAGCTGCCTTGCGGTAGCTCAATCCAGCTCCTCCCCCTCCCTCTCCAACCAACCTCCGACAACTCAGGCTCATTCCCGAACCTGGGTTGCCAACATGGGAGAAGGTAAGGTGTCCAGCACCTCAGCTCTCCATGCCACTTGGCCGGCTGTTCTGCACTGTGATTTTAGAGATATTTCTTCAGAAAGCCTGGCTTGTAACTCCTGATACAAGCCAGGTGATCACCGAGCGCTGCAGCCTTGCCCCTGAAAATAGAATAATTATGACATGAGGTCGGGAATGAGGCTGCAGGTGCTCTATGGAGAATGTAATGGAAGCAGGGGAGGGGGGCTACCTAAATGCGCAAAGATTATCTTTGCTGGCATGTATGCATGTATTGGGCTTATATATATATAGATAGATATAAAATGTACCGCATTAGCCTCAGACATGTAAACATGCCAGCAGAGATAATCTTAGTACATTTAGGTCAGGTACACTTTGAGTTGCTCTTCAGTTTTTGTGTGACCGCCTGGTGCCAGCTAGGACAGGATTTTTAAGTTGGTAGACAGCTGATTTTTACCTATGGAGCACTGGCTCTATTTTTTTCCACAATGTGCATATGTGCAGTGTCACAAACCCACTCAGCAGGTCAGGCCCTCTGCTCCCACAGTGCCAACCTCCGAGCACAGTATTGTGAACAGGTAACAGAACAGGGTAACCCTCCTGTCTGCTCGTGGGTCTGAATCACCTTTGGTCTCAAGTTCTGGGGGGGGGGATTCAAACTATGAACCTTATGCTAGCGTACCCAAATGTACAGGCTCAGATAATTCTGCTGTTTGGAGAATGCCAGATATCTTTCGCCTAAGGGCACTTAATCAGGTATCCAAAATGAACCCTTAAAACTCTATGAAAGACCTTGGGTATTTCTTACCTTTTTCCAGTTCAGTAACACCATTGAGCTTATGAACAGTTGTCAACTTTAACCTCTATACTTCACATGCAAAAGAAAGAATTTCAAAGGCACACCAGGCAGTCTCTTTAAAATAAGAGGTTTACTTAAAAATGAATAAAAATATGTAAAATGTAAACACTGAATACTATATCACAAAGCATACGGTCACTTAAAAGAAAACAAGGAAAAGTACACACATAAACTCCTAACACAATACAATTAGACTTTTCTATCTAATGTATTCCTTCTTACAGTGCTTAAAGTTAGATGTTGTTTCTAGGAGCCCACAAAGAAATGTGACTAAAGATCAGACACAGAATAGTTTAAACTGTCTCTATACCCACTTCTTCTATGATGTCACCTAGCTCCTCCTTTTTAAATATAAAAAAAAAATAATATACACAGGATGTCCTATCAGGAGGTATATTAAATAAGGTGACATCAGCAAAAACTCATTTCCCAAATTATAAGTCTGTGATTTCCCAGTTCCTTCTCTGTGATCTTTGAGCAGTTCCTGTTCCCAGCATATATCAAAGATGTTTACAACTCTGCAGTTTCTCACCTAGATGCAATATAGCTTTTTAACACCAGTTGATATTAAATGTTCTTCTTCTTAAGACATCATAAAAGTTTATGACCTCCATCCTCTGGCAGACTCATAATGTCCCATTTCATTTTCACTTCAAAGAAGCAACAGGCCATAAAATGCAATGTCTCCAGGAAGTTAATCACATTACAGAGATCTGCTGGTTTAATATATATCCTGTCATTTTAACTGAAACCTGAGGGGGGCCATCCCACAGGCTGTCTCATGAGAGACACTCACATACCACATTCTGTATACAAATGTCATAGAGCAATCATAACCAGCTGGCCAAGCATCACAATTCTCCTCACCTAGACTGAATTTGGGGTGTCTATCCCCTGCATGGGATGAGCTTCCCAAATTAGTTCACTCTTCATATACTTGTGACAGGCCATCAGCATTCTGATTGGTCGCTCCAGCCCTATGTAAGATTGTCATGTCATACCCTTGCAAGGCAAGACTCCATCTTAACAATCTACCATTAGTTTTTCCTATTTGCGGCAGCCAGACCAGGGGGTTGTGGTCAGTTTGTATCACAAAATGCTGCCCATATAAATATGGCTCTAACTTCTTTAGGGCCCACACTATGGCAATAAACTGTTTTTCCACAGTAGAGTATGTCTGCTCCCTGGGAAGTAACTTTTTACTTAGGTACACTACCGGGTGATTTGTCCCTTGGTTGGATGTCTGACTCAGTACTGCCCCAATACCCACATCTGAGGCATCAGTTTGAACTATAAAGGGTCTGCTATAATCAGGACTTGTCAATACAGGAGCACTGCACAGTGCCTCCTTCAGTCTGGTAAATGCTTTTTCACAGACTGGTCCCCAGATAATTTTCTTTGGCATCCTTTTCTTTACCAGGTCAAATAGGGGAGCAGCCAGGGCACTGTAATTGGGTACAAATTTCCTATAGTACCCTGCTGTTCCTAGAAAACTCCTGACCTGCTTCTGCATTTCTGGTCTGGGCCACGCCTTGATCACCTCTATTTTTACTTGGTTAGGACGGAGCTGTCCCCTGCCTACCACATGCCCGAGGTATGCCACCTCTCCCATGACCACCTGGCACTTCTCAGCTTTGACAGTGAGCCCGGTCCTCTGTATCCTGCCCAGCACTTCCCTAAGGCGGGACAGGTGTTCCTCCCAGCTGGCACTAAAGATGGCAGTGTCATCCAGGTATGCCACGGCATATACCTCAGCACCATTTAACACCTAGTTCACCAACCTTTGGAAAGTGGCTGGGGCGTTCTTCATTTCGAAAGGCATTACTTTAAATTCAGATAAGCCTATCGGAGTGATGAAGGCCGATCTCTCCCTAGCTGAGTCCGTTAACTCGACCTGCCAATACCCCTTGGTCAGGTCAGTAGTCGTAAGGTAGGTCGCCCCTCCAAACTTGTCCAGGAGTTCATCTGTCCAGGGCATTGGGTGGGCATCTGACTTCATGACTTCATTCAGTCCACGATAGTCCACACAGAAACAAGTAGAACCATCTGGCTTGGGCACAAGGACTACGGGTGAGGCCCAAGGGCTGTGGGATCTCTGGATTATCCCTAAATCCAGCATCTCCTCCACTTCCCTCCTAATGTCTTTTTGGACAGCTCCAGACAGCTGATATGCTATCTGCCGTATGGGCGTCTATGTCCCTGTCTCCACATCGTGTGTCACTAAGGGGGTTAGTCCAGGCTTGGCGTTAAACAGTGGGGCAAAGTCTGCTAAAACCTCCCTTACTTCCTGGATCTTGATGGGGCCAGCTGGGGAGACAATTTAACTGCGTCCACAGAGGACTCCCACTTGCTTTCTTCCAGCAAGTCCAGAAGGGGGTCTTCTTCATCCATTCCCTCCCCAGGACTACATTCTGTGAACACCATGTCAGCCCTATTAGCATATGGCTTCATCATGTTGACATGGTACATCCTTTCTGTCTGTCTTCTGTCAGATAACTCTATAACATAGTTCACATCATTTACCTTCCTAACTACTTTGTATGGTCCTGTCCACTCAGCCTGCAGCTTGTCTTTCTGGACCAGAATAAGGACCATGACTTTCTGACCCACCGTGTACGAGTGAGCTCTGGCTCTGTGGTCGTACCACACTTTTTGTTTCTGTTGGGCAGTGGCCAGATTGCTCTGGGCTGTCCCCATAAGCTCCTTCAGCCTTTCCCTAAACTTAAGGACGTAATACACTATGGGAGTTCCTTAGGTGGCGTGCTTGCCTTCCCAGTCCTCCCGGATCAAGTCTAGGGGCCCACGTAGCCGGCATCCATATAAGAGTTCGAAGGGGGAAAATCCTGTTGACTCTTGGGGCACCTCCCTGTATGCAAACAGCAGGTGGGGAAGGTATTTCTTCCAGTCCTTCCCATGCTGTTCAGCAAATGCTCAGAGTATTGACTTCAGAGTACCATTAAATCTATCCACAAGCCCATTGGCTTGTGGGTGATGTGGTGTTGTGCATCTCTGCACCACCCCACACTTCTCCCACAAACATTTCATCAGGTCCGACATGAAGGAACCTCCTCGATCGGTGATAACCTCCTGCGGAAACCCAACAGAGGAGAAAATCCCAAGTAAGGCATCTGCCACTTTGTCTGTCCTCAGTGAGGATAGGGCGACTGCCTCTGGGTACCGGGTGGCATAATCCACCACAGTCAAGATGAATCTCTTCCCTGAGGAGCTGGGGGTATTTAAAGAGCCCACAATATCCATTCCCACCCTCTGGAATGGCTCCTCCACTATGGGCAAAGGAATCAGGGCGGCTTGGGTTTTCTTGCCCGCCTTCCCTATTTCTTGGCACCGGTTGTCTCATGAGAGACACTCACATACCACATTCTATATACAAATATCATAGAGTAATCATAACCAGCTGGCCAAGCGTCACATGTGGTACCCTGCCGACGGGAAGAGCTGTCTCGAAGGGAGTGGGGACCCGAGAAGTTCCCAGCCATGCCATTTCCAATGGCAGTGACTTGGGGGGATCGTCTGGAAATTGTACAGCTTGGGACTGTTGTAGTCTGAGTGGAGAGGTAGCAGAACAGCTAAGAGGGAACGGAGTAGTGACTGGAATGGAGGCCGCATGGAGCGGTTGTCACAGGATCGAGTCTGCAGCACTTCACGTTATTGTTCCTGGATCAGTGCGGTTTCCGTTTGGGGGGGGGGGCATGTTGTGAGTTCTGTTTTTTTTTTGTTTTTTTTGTTTTTTTTTAATGATTGAGTTTATGGGAGACAGAGATAGAAGGAGTGCGCCAGAGTGAGACTGGGATGGTAATTGTGCCGAGAGATAGCGGGAGCGGGAGCAACAGGTAAGGTAGGTGTATGCTGTTGTTACTTGATTTACTGTAGCCCTCGCCCACCCTCACACAGTTCTTGAAAGAAAAAAGTTTGTTGGAAGAAGTGGGAGAGAGATAGACTTCAAAAAAAAAGGATCAAAGCGAGAGCAGATTTGAATGTTTCTTCCAACCTGGTTCCTGGTTGCGAGGGAGCAGTGGGATGATTGGCAGACGAGCATGTAAGTGATGTGATGCCTTGTAGTTTGTGTTGGTTGGCGTGGGAAAAAGGGAGGAGGAGGAGGATATCACTGCATTAATTTTAAGCATTTTATTGGTTTACAAATATTTTTTTTTAAAAGGGAGTTCTCACTGGAAGTGATCGTTTGGAGACTGGCAATGTAGGGTGGGTACGTGGTGGGAGACAGACACAGACGTTTAGCAGGGATTCAAGATGGCGGTTTTCCACTGCCAACTTGGGGGGGGGGTTCAGATGGATTTTAGAGATGGGGCTGACTGGCACCTTTTCCTGTTGGTATATCGTAGGATTTACCTGGGGTAAAAGGTGCCAGTCAGCTAATCAGATGAAGCAATTCTAGGACCCCATTGTATAATTTGGATTAGAAAATGGTTATAAAAATCATAGTGTGCCAACTGGCTAGCACACTTACTTAGCTGGGCAGATATTTTTCAGTAGAGCCCAGCTAAAAACAAGTGCCAACAGCATGGCACAAAGGCAAACTGATATCGTGATGCCACTTGAAAATTCAAACTGAACCGCCATTTGTTTCCGCTTGCTAAGCAGAGAAATGATCGGGGAAGTCCACCCCCCCCCGAACAAGAGAAATAACGTCCACCACAATCCCATCAACCGACCCATCAATTAAAAAAATGTTCTTAAAATAAAATGTTTTGACACCACCACACAGTCCACTAGTCACACAGTTAACTTGCGGCTACCGCTCCATAAAAAGCCGGCCGTAGCAGTACTCGAATCAGCCCGGCACAGACTCTGCATATTTGGGCACCAAAGTAAAGAAACCCCCACTTCTGCTCTTCAGTCTGTGCTCTCTCAGTATTGGTATTGACAATTTCCTTATACCCCCTCTGGCAACACAAGAGTCTCCATAACATTAGACTACCTTTTCTTTTTTCTTTTTTCCACTACCACAAAAACTCTTACCTGCATGTTAAGAAAAGAAATGCCTCCCCAACCATGGTTATGCTCCCAAATGCACACACATTGGAGAAGTATATTTACATGGTGCTTAAAGTCTGTGGCCCGATACTGAAATGCGCTCCCCAGAGCGTCTCGCAGTTCAGCCTTTTCTCTCCTGGCTACAGCGTGAATGAAGGGAGGTGTTTATCTATTTCCCATTATGGAGCAAGCACACAGTTTGATTTAAAGTGTGTTGCCCGAAGTGAGCCTGGAGCTTCTCTAGATTAATCTTCATGAGCTGAGCGCTCTTCAAACAGCACCTTTTTTCTTTATCCCCGTTTTGACAGGCAGACCCTCTATTGCGCAGCTTACAATAAAAATTTAATATTCTAACTGCTCACTTCCCTTTTGGGCTTAAAAAGCTCTGAATCTGTGCTGCTATAGGGACAGGGTGTTATAACTGCATATAGCCACTAAAACTACAGACTCTCCAGCAGGACAATCCAGGAGGAGGAACTATTTTATTACAAAACTTACAATAAACTAATTTTTTGAAAGAATTTCTCATTGATTTTTGTTTTAGCAGGGTAATTTTCTAAGCGCAATAATACCCTCCAGGGTGGGTGGTATTGGGGAATACTGGACTTTCCAAGGGCTATAAGGCCCTCCGCCTGCGGTGTCGGGCCTCATTACACCTCTGGGCGGTCCGGTATTCCCCAATACCACCCACCCTGTTGGGTAGCATTGCTTACATACTGCAGCCAAAATTAACATGGAAGGACAAAGGGTTGTGAGATGGACTGTACAAGCTAAAAAATGGAGTTGCATACAGAAGGATGCAGTCTTCTGACCAAGAAGCTGTGGCATAGACATGAAGAAGGAATGATTTAACTCATTTTCACCTAGTCAGACATTTTTTTTCAAAGTTAATGAGCAACTCTCTATTATAATAAAAAGCTTAAAAACACTTGTGTTAAACCCAATATATTTTAACTTTATTGTTTTCTAGTTATTTAGTATATTCTTTTTTTTTTACCTTCCCCTGCTGTTGGTCTATTAAATATTGTAGTTAGTACTACAATTATTTCACTGAGTCTTTCAAAATGTATCTAATTCTCCCCTACTAACCACACAATAGCTGTGTTGTGACTTCATAGTCTGTTGTCACAGGGGAGAGGCAGATGTTTGCAAATCTTTTCTATACAGGCTTTTTAGATGGACTACCAGGGTGTGCTGTAAATCTTGGAAAAGAACAATAAAAATGAAAAAGAATATATTCGCTAGTAAATGGTCACAGACGAAACATCTTGTTTTTGAAAGCACATGCTGAAGTGCAGAGTTGCTCTTTAAGCAATGGATAGTTGAGACTTCTAACAGTTTATTGACTGGAAGTAGTGTTTAAGAGAAGGACAGCAAAGATGGCTAAAAGGGATACTGCAAACTGTATCAGAGAGCCTATGATGTACCACTCATGGCCATTCCAGTAAGCAGAAGCATTTCATCCATGAAGCCTGTTTCAAGACCCAGTTTAATAGCACAGGTTCAGTATCAGCAGTCTAGTCTGGTCAAAGACTAACCAGTAAATCCAGACAGATTCATATTACCAGTTAATTAAACCAAGTAAGTCACTGTACATTTTCATTGTTTCATGAGGTAAAGGTGCAATAGAGTCCCAATAGAAGATAGCCATGCTGCCTGGCAGAAAATGTGACCCACGGCAGGAAAAAGTCTGGCCACAGTGTACCAGCCAAAAGAGGTGACAGGGGGAGTAGTACATGGGTGACAGAAACAAATATAGGAAATTGTCGGCAGAAAAGGACCGCTAGACCGACCAAGTCTGCCCAAGGTTTCCCTGCCTAGTATAACTCCACAGACCTCAACTGGTCTTCGGGGTCCCTCCCCCTCCATTTCTGTAATATACCCCTGTATCTATCCCCTGCATGCTTGAAGCCTTCCACCATCCTAGCCTCTACAACTTCAACTGGCAATCAGTTCCCTGCTTCTACCACCCTTTCTCTGAGAAAGTATTGCTTCACATCCTTTCTGAAATTTCCCCCTCCAATTGCAGTGTATGCCTCCTAGTCATGGAGCTCATCCTCTCTTGGAAGAGGCTCCTTCCCTGTACTCTCTTAATCCCTGTGAGATACTTGAAGTTCTCGATCATGTCCCCCTTACTCTCCTGTGCTCCAGAGTGTATATATTGAGATCCCTGAGTCACTCTTCATAAGGCTTTCCTTGCAACCCATGCACTATCTTAGTTGCCCTTCTCTGGACTGCTTCCACGCTTCCTATGTCTTTCCTGCGTTGCAGTCTGCAGAATTGAACACAGTATTCCAGGTGGGGCCATACCAAAGATCGATACAGTGGCAGCACCACCTCTGTCCTCCTGGTCGTGATATTCCTCCCTCTGCACCCAGCATCCCGCTAGCGCTGCTCACAGCCTTGTCACACTGTGCTGCCACTTTGAGGTCTTCTGAAATGATAACCCCATGGTCCCCTTCCTGCTTAGTGACTGCTAACACCTCCCCCAATCCTGTACTCAGCACCAGGGTTCCTGTGCCATTGGTGCATGATTTTGCACTTTTTGGCATTGAGCCCCAACTGCCATACCTTTGACCACTCCTCTAGTTTCCCAGATGCATACTGAGCAAGTCACGTAACTTCCTTGTGCTTCCAGGTCACACGTGGAAACTAGCTCCAGCTTAGTGTCTTTTCTGGTTAAACAATTTCCCCTTTCCTTTCCCTTAATTTCCCTAGATCCCTGTGTATTGATTCCACTCCCTTCTGGGTGTCCACTCTTTGCAGCTGTTAGTGCCATCTGCAAAAAGACAGACCTACCCCCAGAGTTCCTCTGCAAAGCCACCTATGAAGATATTGAAGAGGATTGGTCCCAGCACTGAAGCCTGGGGTACCCTGCTGGTCTCCTCCCATCCTTAGAGTGCACGGGCAGGATTTTCAAAACGTGATGCCCTGTGCCACAACACTTTGGTTCTTGTGGTGTGCCAAACCCTTCACCGCAACTAAACCCAATATTACAATCTTGGGTGCAGTTGAAACAGTTTTCACATATTACAGCAGTTTGCACCAAATATTTGGTGCAAGCTGTGTTAAACAGTCCCCAGGAGTGCTGCAAGGTAGACCAGAAAAAGTCGATCTGCCTTGTGGCAGTTGTCGCATGGGATAGGAAATCCTGTTAGATCGCCACAAGCCCCGTGTGATGTATTGTTGGCGCACTGGGGCTTGCGGCAATCTAAGAGTTTTGAAAATCCTGCCCCATGTCTTTTACCAATACCCTTTGCCTCCTATCCGTTACCCAGTTACAAACCCAATTTACCATTTTGACCCCCACATCAGTTTGGTCAGCTTCCTAATCAGTCTTCTGTGCAGCACAGTGTCAAATGTCTTGCTGAAGTCTAGATAGGCTTTGTCCACTCCTCCCTGGTCTATTTCCCAGGTCACCCAGTCAAAGAAATCTATCAGATTTGTTTTGCATGACCTTCCCCCTGTATACCCATGCTGCATGTGGTCCTGCAGCTGACTGGCTGCTAGGTAATCTACCATTTCCTCTTTCAGCAGAGTTTCCATTAGTTTTCTCAATACTGAAGTTAGGCTGCCTGGCCAGTAGTTGCTAGATTTCTTCCTGTTGTGGCTCTTTTGTAGAGGGACCACATCAGCCCTTCTCCAGTCTTCCAGGATCAATTCTGTTTCCAGTCAGCTGTTGAACAAGGCTGTCAAGTGAGCATTCAGCACTTCCCTGAGTTCCCTCAGTACCCAAGGATGTATCTCATCCATTCCCATAGCCTTATGCACTTTCAAGTGATGCTTTTGAGGACAGTACACTCTGACTATGAAGCTTTTAAACACTTTTTCTTCAGCTGCCATGAGGTGACTTAGAACCTGGAAGGATTAAACCAGCTGAGTAGTCTAAGCTATAACACTTGACTAACATGACCTCTGTAATTCCTGTCTGATATAATCTGAACTCTGAAATTGTATGATGTACCAAGCGGAAGCGGGGGTTGGGGAGTCTGTGTTTAAATCATTTGTTTTTGGGAGATGAGAGTTACATGTATTTTTCTTATAAAATGGGAAGTTAAAATTCTTGTTTGTGATTGGCCGATACCTGTGTATTAGCTCCATCTAATGCACAGTAAAAAACAAGTACAGGTAAAATCTTCTCAGGTAACTCCCGTGGATCAATGTCAATGCCCCAGCAGAATGTTGGCATTTGAAAGGGCGCCATTTTTCCCCTCACATAGCTTTGCCAACTGAACTGTTGTCAACAACCATTAGCCATGGCGAGCAGTCTTCTTGTAAACTTCAAATTATCAATGACTACAGAAGTGGAAAATAACTTTCAAACTGCAGATGCAACACAGGCTGCACTACCAGAACCCCTGTCTGAAATAACAAATTCATTGAGCTCTAGACATGTTAATGTTTCTGCTAGTGAAACTGTTGTAATAGAAGAAAGAACAGAAACGAAGCCAACACTGTAAAAAGCACTGTATGGGCTCTTAAAGTTTTCAAGGACTTGCAGCTCAGTAAAAGAATAGTTTGACTGGAAAACAGCAACCACAGAACAGTTAAACCAAATATTTAGAAAGTTTTATGCTGACGTGAGGACATCCCGTGGTAAAGAATATGCTCTAAACAGCTTCTTGGGGTTCCGAGCTGCTCTGAATAGACACTTAAATTTTGTGATTGTTGGGTGCCACATAAACATAATTTCTGATGCTGCCTTTAAATCAAGTAACAATGTTTTCGTTTTGGTAATGATTCGTTATCGCAGAAACCAAAATGACTGTTCAAAGCACAATACCCCTATCTCAAGAATGGACCTTGAAATTCTTCGGAAATCATCTGTGCTGTCGCCCGATACCATGCCTGGCCTTGTCCACAAAGTGTGGCTGGACATCCAGCTGTATATGGCCAGGCATGGCCAGGAGGGGCTATGGCAACTGAAACCTGACAGTATTTTAATAAAAACTGATGAATCGAGCTTGGAGTATGCCACTTTGGCATACAGCAAACACACAAAAAACCACAGCAATCCCAATAAAATGAATAAAGAAACTCACCGTGGTTTCATGCATGCCCTCTTTGGATCTCCTCTATGCCTTGTTGCCAGCCTCAGAAAATACCTCCGAAAACTTCCCACTGATGCACCCTCGTTATACTGCCACCTGAAACGGCTCCCGCAAAACTTTTTGCATGGGCTTGAAACATGGTACTCTCGTGAGCCCATGGGAGTAAATTGCCTCTCAACCTTAATGAGTAAAATATGTAAAGAAACTGACTTATCCATCCACTACATGAATCACATTGTTCGAGCCATGGCGGTACAAATGCTCTCAGACGCTGGGCTTGAAAACCGAGAAATCATGGCCATTACTGGCCATAGATGTGAGGCCAGCCTGCGTGCCTACTGGCGAGCTTCCAGCGATGACCAAAGAAGATGAAGCCAGGTCTTGGCACTGAAGCCAGAAAACATGATGGAACGCAGCTTCCAAGGTAAAGAAAGTACTGCCTGCAGACATAAACAAAATGCTGTCACATCGCCATCTGCTGATGAAAAGCTGTCTACAGCTGCAGCAAATGGTGTGTTCACATCAACAGAACCCGCCATGACAGTGGCATCTACAGCTCACTCATCAACCTTCACACAGGGTCCATTTAATTTGTCGAACGGTACCTTCCAAGGAACCATAAATTTCATCAATAATAACAGTGGCAAGTACATTTTATTTCTTCCAGTTGTCTCACTAAAAGAACTGTCTGCAGAAAAAAATGCAATTATATTTATTTGAGTCTCGTTAAACATATCTCTTTTTTTTTCCTACAGGGCACATTCAGTCTGGCAAAGTACACATTCAAAACTAAGCAAAAGTGACAGCAGCAACTACTTTTTATTCTCCTATGAATCCATTACTTCAAAAATAGTGCATCTCAAGGTTAAACTGTGTTTCTGTTTATTTTATCCCAGTTTTTCTCTCCCCTTCCCCCACACAGTTATCAGAACTATTTTATTTGGATGAAGGATATTTACTACAACAAATCAATTTTAATTAACTAAAGATGCCTGTCTCTGTTTTTTTTTTTCACCATCTCAGTGCAGTTTCCCATTTTATAAGTGCAATAAGACACTCCAGGGTGTGCATTAGACATTTCTAATGCACGGCCAGTGGCTGAAGGCAATCGGCCTGCAGCCTCGTGCCTCATTACGCACCTGGCCGTTCATTAGAAATGTCTAATGCACACCCCCTCATGTGCTATTGCTTACTTAACTATTGTGGGCAATATAGGGGCACATTTTCAGGTCGAGTTTATACTTCAATTATAGGCCTGATTCACTTATAATGGAAGTAATATTATTTCAACTTTATTCTGTTTCTGCTAAAATCCCACCTGTCATGTTTAGGATTTTATATCATTTCTACTGTTCAAGGATACACAGAGATATACTTCTTTTTCCTAAGTCTAGTGTAAGGATACAGTGTCATTCCAAAGTTTTATTTTATATACTTTATTTTTAATGGAAGTTTCTAGACACAAAAGCTATAGAAAATACATACAGCGAATAGACAAAAACTGTGCAAACTAATGGGACCAATAGTCCCTTAAACGTAGGATAAGGTGCATCCATTATATTTAGATACCACAGTGGAGGGCATATTTAACAATATACTAAAGGATAAACTAAATAATAGCTGTGTAATTGAGCCCAAGAGCCACATGGCAGGTTCCTAAAATATTAATTGTCCAGCAGTGTCCCTTATTATAAGTAGCATGGCCCCCTAGGGGCCTGCCAGTGCCATGTATCTACCCTTAAGGTTAATAGTCCTTAAACAGAACCTGGAAGCAAGATATAAGAATCATTGATAGTAAAATTCAAAATACAAAATTCACCTCCTGCAGAAAAATTAAGAATCGGCAAATCGGTATATAAATGCTGTATACCCAGCAGGTTTGATCAGCATATCATTAGGTAAGTTAAAACAATTAAAAGGGAACCCTCGAACAACAAACAACAACAGTGTAAGCATAATCCTTATCTCTTAAGAAGAAGTAGTCCCCAAACAGTATCTAAAGTATTTAAGCAGGGTGGCTATTCAAATGGATAGGCAGTTTTTAGAGGTTTTTGAGTCAAGAAATGCAACACCTGTTCAGGTTCCTCCTTCAGCCTCAACTGAGACATTCACTTCAGATCGGGATCGCATGGCTGACAAATGAGCCCCCACTTACTGCCATTGACTGGATCTGAAAAGAGATATACTTTGTTTTCATAACCGATCCAAAGTCTTGCTGGATAAATCACTGTATGTAACACCTTTGCCTCCCTCAGTGTGTAACAAGCGCCATCAAATTTTCTGCGGTGTTGGCACGTTGCAAAACTGATATTCAGGAAGGTGTAGTCTTGCTTGTCTTTGAACATGATAGGACCTGCCCATCTCACCGACTGTAGAATACGGTCCCGCACACCAACTCCCGCTGTGACCACCATGAGAGTATAAGGTTCTTCAGATCCTTGCTGCTGACCACGAGGAGTAATCCAGTAGGTCTCTTGGATCTCCATGATAGGATCCAAACCTGGCTGCATCAGTTTTTCAGTAAGCCAGTCCTTCACAAAGAGAATAGGGTGATCTCCCTCACACCCTTCTGGTAGACCCAACAACCTCAAATTAGCTGAGCGAACTTGATTTTTGAGGGTTTCCAAATGTGCCCTCAGGTGCTGAGATTCTGTAGCCATGAGTGCAGACACAGCAGTTGAAGCATCAGCTTGCTTTTGGACACCCACAGTGTCTCATTTTAAAGCATCCACCGCCGTTTTCAAAACGAGCACCCTGCCGTTAAATCTGTCAACTTTCTGGGATAAGTCAGTGATGAAAAGAATTGACTTTTGAAGTTTCAGTCCCAGAGAGGCTAAGGTTTCCTCTGAGCCATATTCAGCTGCAGAAGAGGCCTCATCTCCAGGTCACACCGGTGGTGTACCACCCGATCCTTTGCCTTTATCGGAACAGCCAGAGGTTTCATCCCACTTAGGATTATCCATCGTAATCAATTCAAGGGTCCTCCTTCCTCTGGAAAGATCAGATTTGCTCAATTCAAAAGGTAAACTACCGATTTTAATATATAGTTGCAGGAGCTGCAAAAGTTGCTTCCAGTCAGCTCAGGCTCCACAGCACCCCCTCTGTAATTCCAAAGTTTAAGGACATCATACAGATAGAAGCCGTAAATGTGTGTCACAAGGTACATCACCTATGACTCTACATTTTGGCCTCACTTGAATTGATCCCAGATTTGCACAATGGGAAAGGCAAGTTCTACTGCAATTATTCCAGTTTTTAGCTGGTGATAACCCCCATATCCTTTGCCCAATTAAAATAACAGTTTCACCTTTCTAATGATGACGATTTTTGATTCCTCCAGATCCATCACTATAATAACACACTTTGGGGCCGTAATAAGAGAACAGACCCGCTCCACCATTTGTTGAGCTTATTGCAACAAATTCAGTTGACTGGGCAACTTTCCATTTAATCGCAGTAGGGTACAAAGCTCTGATGTACCCACTGGTCATTACATTTCAGAAATCTGAGCAACAATGGTCCCTTGGATGGGATACTGTGATTTCGGAAAGGCAATGGGTTACTACTTACAGTCAACAACATAACGTTTCTTCCTTGTTACACTAGAAGAAGTTTGCCTGGAAGACTACTGTTCGCTACTTCAGGACTCCATATATGCTGTAGTAGCAAAATTCAGGTGTTGGCGGCATGTGGTGAGGTTTCTGCAACCCACTCCCACATATTTTGACTGTGCCTGGTTCTTCATAATTATTGGCAGGACCTTGAAGGAGAACCGAAACCAATCTATACCAGCCTCCTTCATTAATTCCTAAATTGGCTCTATTTTTGTACCTCCCTTTGAAGATTTGTAATAAACATCAGAAGTGCTTTCTGCGTATTGTGCTGACAGTAGCGAAGAAGGTAATAACAAAACAATGGTTGCAACCCCTCCCCCCACACACACAGTCACACAATGGAAAGAACTGATGAAAGAAATGTATTCCTTAGATCAAATAACTGATAGATTAAATCAACACATGGATTTATTTAACAGTAGGTGGCTGGGATGGTTGATGTGCATGTTAGATACCACAGCAGACTTGTGCCATGAAGTAAAATATTCTATGATGCTGGCTGATTGATGTTGTGATGTGAGTGATGGTCTACAATAGCTGGGAGGGATCTGCCTGAAAAACAAAAGAACATTTTCTTATTACAGTTTAGTTTGTTACTATAGACCTGATGGTAGTAGTGTATTAGGTATCTATTGAGATGGGGTTCACCACGAGACCCACTTGGATCTCCTCTACAGTAGTACTGATGAAGTGTACCTGGGTCATTTGCAGTTAGTGTAATTTGAAAAATATACAGTTTGTTATTGGTATGCACCTGTATGGATTATTGTTTTATAATCATATTGTAATGCATATTGCATCCTGCATATGCCCTAGAATTAAATTAAAAAAATTAAGTTTAACAGGTATATCACCTGTCAGCCATTTTGGTAAATGAAACATTAGTGCCCCCCAGTGTTTCTTGTTACAAAACCAATGTGTGTTAACATTTTTAATTTTTTATTTTAGTCTTTGGTAACCAGGTAAGGCCCACTAGGCACAAGAGTACTGGGCAGTTAAATGACTTACTCAGAGTCACACAGTGTGCAAGTGGAGGTTGTGAGAATCACACTCAGGTCTGGTCTGCTGGATGTATCAAGCTCGTTCACACCTCGTTCCTCTAACCTCAAGGCTATACTGCCTGCCAAATGTAATGAATTAGGACAGAGTTCAAACTATGTCTTGTTGACTTAGGTGAAAACATGCTTATCAAATAGTTCTAGCTGGAAAGTAAGCAAAATTCAGTTTAGCTGTCTTAATGTCTGATGGTGTAAGACCAAAAATATTTGCTCTTTAAAATGTACTCTATAGCAATACAACCATTTCTCGAGCAAGACTGGGGTATTTCTCAACAACAATGCCATCAAAAGATGTGGTATTTCTTCACATCTAATGCAATCAACTGTGGTGTTTTGAACATCCAGCGCTATCAGGGTGATATTCTCAACATCTGATGTTATCATTGTGTCATCTGCGGGCAACAAGTCTTTCTGCAGCAACTCAAAGTTACGGGACCTTAGGAGAAAGACAACAACATGTAGAATCCTGTGCCGTCTACCATGCCTCAAAAATCACGATGCGACAAGTCATTCAAGAATAAGATTCCCATCAGCTTTAAACATCTACACCAGATTGGACCATCGAGGGAGAGAATGCCAGCAAGCATCCCTCCCATAATCCAAGTAAAAACAAGTGTTCGTAAAAGACTGCGAGCCCTTGCCAAACAGAACTCCCTGATTAACATCTCACCTTTGGCAAGAGAACAAAAGGGCTGGGAGTTAGATTGTACCTGGAAGGCTGCAGGTTTATCGAATGGCTAATGTGTGTGCACGTTTTGCTAAGATTTGTATAAACTGTTATCATCTGGAGTTCTGAACTGGTTATATGCCAAGACTAAAATTGAGGCTGTTATAATGAGGATATCATCTAAAAATGAACTGTACAAAGAATATACCTTTCTAGCAACCCCCCCCCCCATCTAGTGGGAAGCAAAAGACTGTCAGTAATGTCATGTTCTCTGTCACAGGGTGTGGGAAATAATCACAGACGAGGCAAGTTGACAGAATTTAAAACACACTTCGTGACATTCATTTACAAGGTTTACAAAAATAATAAAGATAAAATAAGTACTGCAATATAAACAAGTACTTCTCCTTCAGTGGTTTCTTGCACAACACAGATGTACAGTCCAAGATATTTATTTATTTATTTAGCTTTTGTTTACCGGGTAAGTACACTAGACAAGTATTATGCCTATTTTCAAGAACGACCCGGGAGAATACAACATGAGGAACAACAGTCGAGGAGACACGGCAAGGAGAGTACAGTTTTTTGTCACAGTAAACAAACATGGGGGAAATACATCATTTGACGCTAGGGGAAACATATAGTAGTAAGCACATTTCAGATTATACACTCTAGACTAGCTAGTTCAACTGACAGATATATACAGGTCATCATACATAGGAGTGGAGCATAGTTCAAGGACTGGATTGGTCATAATATAACTTATAACATTGTCGTATACACCCCCTAGGCTAGTTGGATCGCGGACAGGTATTTACAGGTCATCACATTTATCTAAAATATGCACATGTTAGACAGAAACAGAACACTTGGTAGTACAAGTTTCTACCTGTGACCAAGGTACAATATGTCATGGTCAGCCTATGACCGTGGAGTAATATTGGGTTTAAAAATGCCCAAGGCTTTTTAGGCAGGAGTAGTCAGAAGTCATTGATACAGTGGGGAATATCTCCAGAAATTCAGTGGAGACACCCTGGGGAGGTTCTGACAAAACAATTTGACACTTTACTCTAGGGAGGTTTGGGGCAGTCACACACTGATGCTAGTTTTAGGAAACCCCACAGGGAATTTCAAAAACTCAGATAGGAGGGGACAGCTCGGATATCCACAGGCAGCAAATTCCAGAGTCTGGGTGCACTTATGGCAAAGTCCTGATCTCTCATGAGGGTCCGGGTAGGAGGAACTTTGAGCATCCCTGATGTGAAAGACCTAAGATGGTAGGGGGTGGGATTCAGTTTAGGCAGAAGCCGGGCCAGCCCCTTGGGGGTGCTAGTTCTGATCACTTTTCTGGAGAGGCATCCCTTGTAGAATTGCTACAATCTTCACTTTCTGTATCACCAGTTTACCTGCAGTGTACACCTTCCTTCACTCCATCGAAGGCTGATCTTCCTGAAGATCTGTGCAGGGAGCTTATATACCCTCTAGGTGAGGTCACCTTTCTAAAGCCCTTAACCTTAAATACAAAATATAAAAGCTCTTGGTTAGTCTGTCTAACATTTGTGACCCACCAGAGGTGCTCAGGAAGTTTAGCTTGCCACCTTAGTAATTAATAACCACTAAACAGTAAATACTGGATTGTTATTCCCATTTTTGTATTAATTACTAGGCTAATTACTTAGTAATACACCTGGTGTTTCCTTAGTTACACCATGAGTGACAGATGTTGCACTATAAAACAGGATTCAGAGGGCACTGTTCCCTTAAGAGAACTGTTTAGAAATCAGCAGTCAGGAATGGAGAAGGTTCTATGTTTTAGGTTTACCTGGCTAATTTGTGAATATAGGCCTGCACCCTCTCAGCACTTTATATGTGTATACAAATACTCTGGCAGCCCTTATATACTGTTACTTTAGGGTGCATAATACCTTGGGAGCATTTGCAGTCATGTAACCCTTTGTTTTATTTTAAACTGAAGCCTTTTTGTAATTGTTTACTGTAACATCTTTAAAATACTTCCTATAACACAGAAACGTTTATTTTAATACCCTGACACCTTTTGAACAGAGTGAATATCACATTTGTAAGGGCATATAGTCTTGCAGTCTCTGGGTTTCAAAAATGTAGCCCTCTTATGTTATTACCTTCCTTAAATAATTCTAGTAGCTCAGCATAACCCTTTCTCTGAGGGTACAGAATGTATTTGGAAAGCTTCTGTGGTCTTCTGGGTTGGGGTTGCTTAGCAGGGAATCCTCACAGAGCGAGAATAGCCTTTGGAGCTGATATTACAAAATTACTGTACAGCCGACGACTTCTTTTCTGGGTTGTTTCCCATGGAGTCCTAGGTTTATAAACATCTCTGGACTCCTTCTCTGCTTCCCAAAAGCAGCTCTCTGTTCCTGCAAGGCAGCAAGTCTTGTTCATTTGGTGCCTGGTTCGTCTGCAGCGCAAACTAGGCAACTGCTAAACTTTCACTTTTTTCACTTTTCTTTTCCCCGGCGGGTGGCTGAAATTGCCAAAAGCCAGGCCGCTTCATCTCGCTGAGCATTTGCTTCAGCTTTGGGGAACAATTTCCATTCTAGGCACAGATCAAGGTGCTTTTTGGGGAATTTTTGCTCAGTTCACTTCAGCAACGTGAACTGAGTGCTTTTCAAGCACGTTCTTTTCTCTTTTTGTCTCAGGGAGGCTGCTAGATTTAGAAATTGCCGTGCCCCGAGACCATACAATATTAAAATATAGGGACAGGTTCCTTTATCACATCACCTGCCCTGAAATAGCTACTAAGCTTTATATCAGGATAACTAGTGTTGATACATTTAATAAATAACAAAGGGGAATATTCCATCCTTCATTTAAAACAATTCTCTCATATCAGGAGACATTACTGTTTTCAATAACAGGGTTTTTTTTTTCCTAATGCACCCATATACAGCTCCACAATATAATAATAAACATTAAGGATCCTTTTCTTTCTGTCTTTACCCGTGTATCAGATCCTGTTGATAGTCCCATTTAGCTTTATGGGACTTGTTCATTTCATTATTTCATTCTTTTTATGCCCGAACGCATAAAACCTTAATACCCAATTGCCATTACTAGGCACAACTTCTCACGGTGCTATCTTTCTATTTAGATTCTTAAGGGGTAACAGGACGGAAAGTAAGATGAATAAGTATAGTATTAGATATAGTGAGAGTTTAAAGGAGATAGGAAAGTACTATCCTAGGTGGCCTACCTAGAATAGTAGAAAAGGAAAAATTAGAGATTTTAGAGGTACTGTTGCAACAGCAGTTTTTACAGGGAGTGATGAAAAGAAAGAGGATAGGAAAGTGTCCAGTAGCCTATTTTCAGGGGTTGTAGCCAACATCTACCACATTCTTCGAATGAGAGTACACTGGTACAGATGTATTTGAAAGAGACTGTTGCCTAATTACTTACTAATTGCTTAGATACCATCTTTTTTCTTTTCAAGTCTGTGTTTATTAAAATAAAACCTACTGACTGGTATATTATGGGTTTCTCATTATCTGCTTGTCCTGTGAAACTCACAACATTGTGGGATTTATGGAAAACTCCAAGGGGGCAGCTAAGGGTTATAAACTGATGCCGACCATCTTGAGAAAGCACTTCATGTGGCACAGAAATGTTTGACATGTCAGCTGGAGAGGATCTGACATGGCGTTTTTACCTGCCTGCATGGTGATTCCTTAATAAATGGTTTATCCAGCACACAACGGTCATGTCTGCTGCTCCATTCTGTAAGCCCAATCTTGACCACAGATCTTGTGTCTTTGTAGGATTTATGTGAGGTCCACTACACTGGGATTAAGATTTGCTCTTGGGCTACTATAAAGTAAATCAGGTTGTCTCCCACACATTTGGCCTCCAAGTTTGGGTTTGGGTAACTAAAACTGAGTCATAACACTCACACTGTTTTAAGTTAAACTATTTCATGTATTCATAACACTGGTTATGGTAACACTGTAAGTACAAGTGCCTGATTACGACACTAGTCATGAAACTGTAAATGTGTTAATTTAGTTACTGTGTTTCACAATGTATGTGCTGTGTTTGCTTATTTAGATTAGATTAATTTTGTTTAAAGAAACAAAAATTGTAATCTGATTCTAATTGTGGTTTGAACTTTTTTCCTTTTGTCTCCTACCAGTGGTCCAGAAATGAATGTATGCAATGGTTAAATTCATAGTAATATTGGCCCCTTGCAAATCAGAACTCAATCAGGAATAAAACAAAAAACAACTTAAACAGACTGAACTACCCCGGTCAAGAGATTATTTAAAAAAAAAAGAAGCATCCTTGGTAATGACTAGGGAGATTGATGGTTCACCATTAAATCAATTGTCACATGGGGCGCTGGAGAGCCATCTTCAAGGCATGTTGCATCTTTTATCAGCTCTACATTTTTATATTGGTTTTAAATTGGTGTGTATGTCTTTAAGCCGTCACTGTTTAATAGCATGACCTGTGCCATGCCTTTGATAAAGCACTGTGAAGTGTGACGCATTAGGCAGCTCACAACCTTTGGAGCTTTGTTGTTGTTTTTGTATCTGAGACACGTTTTATAATAAAGGATATTGCACCTAGCTACTTTTCCCTGGCTATTTCTCTGATTCGCAGGTGCTGGAATTCATGATAGCACAAATAAAACTGTGTCTGTGACCTTTGGCACCAGCAAGAAATTGACCAGACTCCCAGCTCAACCTATCTTCGCCACCTTGGATGGCACCCCTCTAGAAGTGGTTTAAGTACCTTGGTGTGTAGCTAGACAGCAAACTTGACTTCTCTGCCCTCATCAGTGCCATCCATGCCAAGCTCCACCCTAAACTTAGTGCTTTGTACTGCAATAAAGATTGTTCTTCTCCACAGGTCCACTGTGAGCTTGTCACTGAAATGGTACGCCGGTCTTTGTGTGGATGTGATCAATAGTACCGCTCCCTCAACCCCACTGGCCAGACTGGATGCCATCTGCAACTCTTTCTGCCACTTTGTTAATAACTCCCCCTCTTGTATTCATCATTCCTCACTTTATTCCTCCCTAGCCATTCTCCCTGAACTCTCACGTTGCCACATCCACTATGCCTCATTCATATCCAAATGCTGGTTGAGGTCTCTTCCCTCTTACCTCTCGTCACTCCTCACCCTCATCCCCTGTGTCTCCTGCTCCCTCCAATCTAGGGATCCTCACACCTTTGCCATCCCTCACCCCCACTCCTCTGCTGGGCAGTCAGCTTTTTCTTATCATCTCCTATCACTTTGGAACCAGCTACCCTCTTCCCTCCACTTCACTGCCTCCCCAGGCTCCCTAAGGTATCAGCTGAAACTCCTTCCCTCCCTCCCCCAGCTCCTGTTTTCCCTCTACTTGACTGTACCCCTTGAGTTTGCCTCCTACACAGGTGTAGGGTATTGAAATGCCTTATTTTGTTGTTTCTACCTTGATTTCTCAGTTTGCATTTACTCCTGTAATTACTCATGTTCTCTCATTGCTGTTTATTGTAACTATGAACTGTGTCTGTACCATGTTTTTTGTATCCCTTATTCCTTCCCCCAGGTCACATTTGAAAATGATCCTTGACTCAGTGTGCCTTTCCTGGTCACCAGTTTTCAAATAAATACATGTATACATACGTACATTTATTTTTGTTTATAGCACAGCAACTGCTTCAGGTTATAGACTTTAGTCAAGTAAAATGTCACATGTCAAAATTGCACTGTTTTCAAGAAATATTTTTGAAATGCTGTGATGTTACTATTTTTACTTGTAACTGCTGAGTCAGTTATGTTTACCAAATTTCCCAAACTATGTACAATCTCAAGCTGCTTACTTGTGCATTTTCTGACTTTCTGCGTAGGCCATCCTTGGTGTTGCTCCCTCTGCTCTTTTGCCTGGTTCCACTTTCCCTCACCCAGGTGAATCCTAGTTGTGTCAAAGTGCCTCTCACTGATATAGATAATGGTCTCCTCCAACAGCCCTCCAGGTTCCACTCTTAAACTTGCCACGGGGGTGGGGGATGGAGAGCAACCTGCTTCAGCCCTCCTTTCCCAGCAAACAGTGCATTACATCTGCAACACCCCCACCCTCCGCTGTCCCAGTGAGTGTGCGCCATAAGGTTGCTCCCAAAGTTGGGTATTCTGAGTGGCAGCTCAGTGCAGTGCCACTGACCCTGTGGAGGACCAGGGCATAAACATAAAAAAAGAAAAGAAATGCAAAATAAAATTCTGTGGAAGGGCGTGGGAATTCTGCAGAGAAAAATATCGGTGATAAACAGTGAAAAGAACTTGTACCTGTATAGCAAAAAACCCAATAGGAGACTGCTAGCTTGGAGTTGTTATAGAAGAGAGGAGTTCTGCCTAGCAAACCTATGCAGCTTCCTTAAGGAGTATTGTAAACATTATCAATGTGTATGACACATTTATCTTAATTTTCAAAAAAGGTTGCTAAACTCTATCATGAAGAACAACTATAGGTTAAAAATAGTAAGGGCAGACCAATTGGCTAGTGGGTAACATGTTCTACTCACATGCCAGCTACCTAGGTTTGGGAGCAGACTTGGAATCTGGCTGGGTGGCCGGGGGAGGGGGGGCTTGGCATATTAGGGTAAGGGTTAGCAGCACCCTCACCCGGAGAGGGTCGATGCCAGGTTCTGCTGCTGTAGTGACCCCTGCCGTAGGCCAGGGAACTTTTCTCCTCTGCAAGGAGTCACTGAATATGTGTGAGGTCTACTGAGGCATTACCTGGCACTACGCAGGTGGGGGATGGGACAGAAAAAGGCCAAAACACTATTTACCATGAGCCATTTATATCACAGTCATTGGCACAATTCTTGCCATGACAGCAGGGGGAGTGGTGGTCGGTGCTGGGAGGGGGTCAAAACCCAAAAAGAGGTCATTGGCTTGAGATCAAAAATGTCATGAAAAAAAATTCAAAATAGTAGCTTCTCTCTCATGTTGCTGGTGGCAGGGCTGTTGTACTAGTGGGATCATCCCTTCTAGGCTTCCATAGAGGCAGGAAGTAGACTTTTGACACAAGAGCAAAGGTCTGTCCCCCGTGGATTGTACCAGTCTTCTTACTGCCTCCACAGGGCAGGCAGCACCTGACACAAGCTATGACTTGTGAGAACAAGCACAGGCTAGGGTTTTCTTTTATTTCCTTTTTTTTTTTCGTTATTTGATAACTGTTTTTCCTGCGTCTACTTGTACAGTCCACCCAAGGGATTTCTGCACAAAACTTGTGTGCATGGGCCAATGCAGTGGCACAGAGGGCTGATGTGCTGGATGCCTTACCTCGTGTCACACTGGCAACCCAGGTTCGGGATTGGACTCGGGTCATCAGGGAGCCGGCTCAGGAGAGGGAGGGTGAGAGCAGGATTGAGTAGTCGTAGGGCAGCTCTCCTCTTTCAGGGTGGTCATTGCCCCCCCTGTAGTTCCGCTGCCACTGGGGGGAGATCCGGTGGCTAGCATAGGTGGGAAGGAGCGGCAAGTTGCTTGAGGGTGTCTCAAGCCATGGCGTGAGCATGCCTCCACATGCACGTGATTGGCTGAGAATGGGGATGGGCGAAAATGGTGAGAAAAACATAAAAAAATTTGTGTATGTGTGTATATATATATATATATATATATATGTATATATGTGTAAATATATATATATATATATATATATATACACACATAAAAAAAACTTGTGTGCATAGGTGGGACTGAGTGCTAAGGAGACCTTTGGTTTGGACCTACCCTGCACTTGCAGCTGCTGGCCACAGGACCACTGGCTGGGAATCCAGGCATCACCTCATTGCAAACCTTGGTCCCCCCCTCACCCGCCAAGACAGTCTCCAGAGTTTCACCACAGTTTTCAGGAGCAGCATCGGAGGCAACATGGAGCTCTCAGCTGCTGCAGCAAATTTAGGATTTTACAATGGGGGGTGCAGGGATTAGGTCTTCATGGTGGGACATGGTATGCAAGCTTTTTGGAATATTTTTAAATCCTTTCTATAATCTTCTAGTACCTTTTTTATTACATTGTTTTGTCATAAAGCTTTTTCTGCCCTTGCGAGTCTGCAGGCGGCTTTCATCCTTGTCTCTGCTGCTCCTAATCAACTCCATCTTCCCCAGACCTACCTGCTGGAATATCCCCCATGGATTAACCCCCCCCTTGGTGGGACCAAGAAGGGACGTGCCATCCTCCCTCTCCTGGAACACAGATCCATATCTGCAGATGGACCGGGTGTGATGGGGCAGTCAAGAGGCAAGCAGGCACAGCTTTACAAAGCCTCTGTGACTCGCGTTTTTCCATTTTCTGTCCCCGCCCACCTCCCCTGATGATGAGCACAGCCTCTGTAGGCCTCGACATGCACTGATGTCCTCCTGTGGAGGGGCTAGATCCCTGTCCCACTGCAGGGGTCGCCAGTGTGGTAGAACCTAACTTCATCTCTCCCAGGCTGGGAGCGCTGCTGAGCTGCAGTGTCTTCCAAACCCCTTGGCCACCCAGGCAGCTTCCCAAGCTTGCTTACGAGCTCAGGTCACCAGCACAGGAGCATGAAGCATTACCCGGGGGGCCATTGGGCAGCCCCTTTTATTACATTGTTAATACGGAAAACAAAATTTGAGTCTGTAGTTTCAAATCTATAGTTTATTCATATAATCAATAAATTGTGTACTTCTCTTGTTATTTCTTTTACAAATAACCCCATGAATGTGAAGTCCCTGACACTTATTTTCAAAGTTTTACCAGGAACAACATACTGAGCTAATAACAGCACATTTTGAGAGGCATCCAGGGGGGTAGGGAAAAGGAGTACAGTAAAACCTGACAACAGTGTGCAATAAATAGGATAATAAATATAAAATAATATAAAAATAGCAAGTTACAGCTGGTTGACAAGTCTAACATAATAAACATGGAATAAATATTTAATAGCTATGACCAAGGGAGATACATTTAATAATAGATTTGGCATATACCATGTGCAAATACACAGATGAGATAGTGCCTGGAAGGGAGATTGAAAGCAGTGAGGATGCCCGGTCACAGTGCAGTCAAGGGCAGTTACTGGAGTGAGTAGAGAAGTCATGTTGGAAGGATTTGAGTGAGAAAAGGAATGAAGCCGAGTTGACATCCAAAGAAAGGGAAGACCAGAGTTTAGGGAACCTGATGGAGAATGCAGCTTGGCCTGCAGATGATTTTATGTAAGAAGGGTGAGGGATCTAGGGTCAAAGTTATGAAGGGAGTAAGTGGGGTCTGAGAGGGAATGAACGAAAGGTAAAGGGGAAATTTGTTTAACCAGGAAAGGCACACTAAGCCAGAGCTTGTTTCCAGGTGCACTCTGGGAGCACAAGAAAATTAAATGACTTGCTCAGAGTCACACAGTATGGAACTGGGGGTTGGTGGGATTCAAACCCAGGTCTGCAGGTCAGCGCCCTTAACCACTACGCTATACAGCTTCCTATACTGCCTGAAAGAAGGGAGATAAGATGAGGGGGAAGGAGCCAAGCCAGAATTTGGAAGTAAAGGAAGCATAGTGAGAGAGATGTTAGGCTTCAAGGGATTGGGGGGGGGGGGAGAGGACATCAGATGCTTTATGAAAGTAACAATCATCGCTATCCAGCCTGCCTTGCAATGCAGTTGTGTTTTCAATCACCACAAATTCTTGTCCTCTCACTGTTTGTACCTACTTTTTCTGTGACTATGTATATGTGCCATCTTTATGGCCCGGGTCATGCTTGAAAACGGTCCCTGGGACAGGTGTATCCACCCAGTTAACAAATAAATAAATAAATAAGGTATTTAGATCTTTGGTCAACTCACACATTAATACTAGACCATTTAAACGATCCTCAGTCATTATGGTACATCTATAATTTTTCCAAGTAGGCAACAGTGGAAAAGGAATGTTCTCCAGAAGTTGCCACTGGCAGAGTGGCATAGTTCTTTAGCAATATGTGGATATTGCGGAAGAACGTTGGGTTGCACAGGGCCAGAGTTTCTGTAACAGTCCTGTGTGTGGTCTTCTTTCCTTGCAATGCCTCCTCCATTGCTGGTACTCAGTGGAGTTCTGGTCCTCGTCATCCTGTAGATACAGCAAATAGCACCTTACTGGTTCTGCCAGTTCCTTATAATTGTAGTTCTTGAAATACATAGGTAGAAAAAGCAATAGAACCATAGGCAGTCTCACTGAAATACCCAAACCTGGCATTAGCTGCATTAGTAAAGCATCCAAAAAAGGAAGACAGGCAAATGCTTATAATATTGTTCTACAGAGTCAGATGGAATATTTCTGTTGGTTTTGTTGGCGCTTGACAATCCGTGGCATGGAACATTCAATGCCAACATCACTTCCCAATTGTTTTGCTATTCTGAAGAGCATATCAAATTCATCTTCACTGTGAAGCCATTCCTGAAGGATCTGCTTCACAGTGTCAGTATATGCTTGGTGGTCTCAAACAAATCAGTAGCAGTATGCTGTAGCCCAGTGCTGATACTTTCTGTCTCACGAAAAGCAGCTTCAGGAATGTTAAGTGACAGAATAAACACTGCATTTTGTAAACTATGAAGGACCATATTGGCATCTCCTGGTGTGTTCCAATCACTTACGTCCTCCAGAGCCTCCAAGATGTATGGATAATGTTTGAGGAAAATAGTCGATCAACTCATCGAGTGTCCGTGGATGTGCAAAGTTGTTTACTTGCTATGTCATCAGAAGCAATCTTGACATGATGCTCCAGACATGTCAGTCTTTTAGCTGAACTATTTATGAAAGTTGTTGTCTTTGCAATTCTACCCCAACAATTGCAGGAACCTCATCACCAAGTTTAGACAGTGACTTGCACAATGGACACACAGTGCAACTGGGTACTCCCTATGAATAATTGCCTGAGCTCTGTAACACCCCCCCCCCACTCATTGCACTGGCTCCATCAAAGTCCAAAGAGATAAACTATACCTAATGGTTCAATTAATATGTTTTCTGCTATACCTCTGTGAGTCATGTCATTTATTTATGTGTGTAAATTTGAGGAATTTTTTTCAGATTGCATTTTAAGTACTATTACCCAACAGGGTGGGCGATATTGGGCAATACCGGACCGCCCAAGGGCATAATGAGGCCCAATGCCACAGGTGGAGGGCCTTACAGCCCCTGGAAGTACCAGTATTGCCCAATACCACCCACCCTGGAGGGTATTATTGCACTTAGAAAACGGGCTACTGTATTTTATGTTTAAATAACTAATAATTTTCATTGTTAGATGTTTAAATTCTTAGATGTTTGATTTATTTTATAATAAAACAGTTCCTCTGCCTGTATTTGAATGCTTTTTTTTTTGTTAGAGTGGGGACCCTTGTCCTTGTTGAGTCTCCATAGTTTTAACTTTTGAGGTGGTTGTCGTGGTTACCTCACTGCTCCCGTGCCCCCCTCAGACTTGCGCACAGGTGGGAGAAAGACTCCGGTATTCTCTCTCCCCGACCACTACAAAGAAGTGGATTGTGTTTTTTTTCCTTTTCTTTAAGTTGCTTTTCATTTCATTTTTATTGTCACACAATTAGTGGATTTAACGTCAGCAGGACATGGGTCGAAATGTCATGAGTTAGATATGGAAGGAGGTTGGGCGAACTGGCAGTCAAGGAAAAAAAATTTAAGTATGAAAACAAAAAAGGATTTCCCCCCCTCTGTGGCCGGGAACAAAGCAAGCTAGCATTAGGGTGTCAGTGGCAGCGAGACCCGACTTCGGACAGTTGGCTGTGCAGTGGAGCTGACAGATAGTAGCAGGGATGGCAGAAAACAGAGTTGTTCGTTTTTTGGTTTTTTTTTGTTAACTTTACTTGAAATGCTCCGAAATGAATATTGTGGTCACGGTGTGAGGTTTTCCTCAGGAGTTCTTAATGGGTGTATGGAACAGTGCTGCCGAGGTGAATCTGTCTAAGTGAGACAAACAAACATGGCGGCTGGCAAGTTTGAAAATTCAGGGTGCCCAAGAATACCCTGAGTAATGGGACACCCCAAATTGGTACTTGTTTTTCACCAGGCATCTATTGAAAAATAAATGCCTGCTGAGAATGGCTTTCAGCCAGTCAGCATGCTTTATTTTTCAAGGCCATTTTCTAAAGGGTAATTTGCTCCTCTTTCCTATTGTCCTTTGTTTCATCAGGAATCACACTTACAAACAAGACCGTTTATGCATTGTACAAGTTTCTCTTATATTTGTTGGCCATTGTTCTCAATCAGTTTATGTTGAATAGTTTTGCTTGTGTATTGAGTACTTTTGGGACTAAATTTTAAGTGATTCTCGAACTCCTTATCGTGAGTGTCAACATAGGCACATAAAATATCCTGTAGAAGTCCATCATTTTGAGTTGGGCCACAGTCAACAATAGGACCATCATCTGAGTGATCATAGAATGATGTTTCACAGCATCTAAGAACAAGTATTGCTCGTACCATCTTGCACAGATTCTTCTTGTTTCTCTTAATCTCATTTTGGTGGATATGACAAAGTGGACTGTCAATATCCAACTCTTTGTTAGTGCTTGCCAGGAAGTTCTTTGCCAGCTCTGTGGTTCTCTTATGATACTCTGTGTAATTGCGAACAGAGTGTCTCTAGCACGTTATCGAAGTACATAGTTCATGTGCAGGTGTCAGTGCTGAAGGCTTATCGTGCAGTTGGTGCAGATTCTGGATCAGGAGTCAGTGGAGAAGGCTTGTCAGGCAGCTTGACTGCCAGGTTTAGTGTTGCATGTCTGAACTGCTTATTAGGGGAGGAGACATTGTTTCACATCACACGCCCTATGTGAGCAAAAGAAAATGAAAAAGGAAACAAATAAAGAAACAGAAATAAGCACAGCTTGGAAAAGTCCAGTCAAATAAGTTTCAACCAACCAAACAAGGGTGAAAACAGCAATTTATAAGATAAGTTAAAACACAAATAAATACTGCAACAGGGAAGATGATGCTTTTGATTTTTCAGGACAAAAACTGTGTGTGAGATATCTAATAAAAATGTATCAGGACTCAACTACTAGAAATGCCTTGTTGGGGCATTGAGCTTAACCATTGATTAATACCGAATCCATGCGACCAAGGATTTCAGAAATAAATGCAAGACAGATCAGTTCAAGAATGGAATAAAATGAAAAGAAAAGATGGCATACAGTATCTCAGCTAGGCTTTCCTTGGTAAGTAAACAGAGAACAAGTCACTTCACAGCTGGAGTTATTATACTGTACACAAAATGCAAAAGGAATTGGAAAAATGGAACGTGAATGTCAATGTTGAAAAATGCAAGGTGGCTGACTACAGTTGCCTCAATATTAATGAGCCCAACCATAATAGGCATAAGAGTACTGATCAGCAGCAACTTTAACTTGGAATCACATTTTGGGACATTAGCTAGCAAGGCAAATGCAATTATGATGTGTATCAAGGGAAATTTCATAATTAGGTCAAGAGATAATATGATGCCCCTATAAAGATCCTTGGATAGGCCTAATAAAGAATACAGTGTTTTGCCTTTTACTTATATTTCAGGAAAGATAGGTATAGGTCAGAAATGTCACTATAGCATGCACTGCTGCCTTTATGTAAGACATAGAAAACAAAACAAATGTGTCATTTCATATCTATATCTGTATCAGTTTAATGACTTGGTAACGTCTACAGCAACCCACACATTAATGTAACCTATTAATGATGCAGAGTTGCAGACTATCCTTGAAAACCTGTGTTAGCTTTGTCAGCCATGCTGTATGTAAGGGCATAATTAGGCTTCATACTGGTAGATACCCACTGGTCTGAGCCTAAGTTTTGGTTACAGATTGTTTCTGAGTTAGGAAATCTGTTTAATGAGGCCTTCACTGACCTCAGTACAGTTCTACCCCCTGTTCCAGACTACCCACCTGTACATGAAGTCACCCACCACAGTGATCCTGCACCTAATGATGCTAAGATCTCCAAGTTCTACTTTAGGACCATCTCATTAGCCGACACAAAAAATATGTATTAAGCGGGTCCCAGACAAAACCAGAATGGGGAATGATACCCTTGATCTTAAACTACTAGCACTATCCATCGAGGAAATTGCTCTCCCAATAAACAAAATCTTTAATATCTCCCTGTGCCATTCCCAATTCCCTAACATCTGGAAAATGGCTCACATCACCCCAGTTCACAAATGTGGGGACCACTCTACTGTTGCAAATTATAGACCCATCTCAATACTCTCCCCCCGTCTAAAGCACTTGAAAGGGTGGTGTCAGACCAGCTGGTCACCTACCTCAACAGCTACAACCTTCTCCGCAACCAGCAACATGGTTTCCACAGACTGCACAGCACAAGCACAGCTCTAATGGAGTATACCAGTTATCTCCATGAAGCCCTTGACAATAGTCACTTGAGCCAATCTATGTTGATCTAACAAAAGCTTTTGACCTTATCAACTATCCCCTCCTTATCACTAAGTTACACTTCCCTGGGTCTCTCAACACATAGAGTGTCTTGGTTTGAAGCAGCCCATCAAAATAAATGGAGTACTATCAAATCCTAAAGATGTGATGTTCGGGGTTCTACAAGGCTCAATTTTGGGTCTGCTCTTCTTTAGTCTCTTCTTCATGTTTCCTCAGCTACCCATAATGGTGGTCACTCCCTTGGTCTGGTCTTCCTCCTGGGGATTGAGGCCTCCGACTTGGTGTTGGAACCAGTCAGTTGGTCTGACCATTTCACCGTTGGGTTCAATTTTTCGGCCCCCCTGGGTAGGTCGACCCCTGTGGAGATGGTCAGTTATTGCCCTTTATGGGATGTGTCCCCCAAAGACCTGATGGTGGTAATTGACCTCTTGCTGTTTGATGAGACCAGCACAGATCCTGAGCAGTTAGTTGTGGCCTATAATAGGACCGTTTCTTCTGCTCTCGATCTGATTGCTCCTGTCTGAGTTTTCCCCCTCCTGCTTCGCCCAGGGGCCCTGTGGTTTGATAGGACTCTTAGGGAATTGCGGAGACTGGGGCGTAGGTTAGAGCATCATTGGAAGAGGACAACCTTAGATGCCGACCACCTTATTTTGTTAGAACATTATAAATTCTATCAAACAAAAATTTCCCGTAAGAAGACAGAGTTCCTATCCAGGGAAATTTCTGTCACATGGAATCGACTGGCTCAACTCTTCAGAACGGTTGACAGGCTGTGCAACCCAGCCTGTCAGCAGTTCTGGCGAGTCTTTTCACAAAGGGAGTGTGATGAGATCGCTCATTTCTTTGTGGATAGGGTGGCTGACATCAGGCAGGAGTGCCGCCAACTTCACTCTATGGGGGATGCTGTTGGTCAGTGTGGTGTCGCAGAGTCCAGAATTTCCTGGAGTACCTTTGATCTGCCAGAGTTTGTGGATATTATGAGGATTATCCAGGGGATGCATCCCACTTGCTGTAGATTAGATCCGGGCCCTGTTTCCCTGATTTTGGGTTGTAGTGGCATCATAGACCCGGTCTTAGCTCGGATTGTCTGGTGCTCTTTGGACTCAGGTGAGTTTCCTAGCTCCCTGAAGGAGGGGGTGGTGATACCCCTCCTGAAGAAAGCTTCCTTAGACCCATAGAATCTAGCAAACTATAGGCCTATCTCTAACCTTCCTTTTGTAGGGAAGGTTATTGAGAAAGTTGTGGCGGCTCAACTGGAGAACCATTTAACCATCCATAATCTATACGAACCTCTCCAATAGGGTTTTCGTAAGAGGCATAGTACTGAGACTGCTCTTGTTCGGGTGCTCAATGATCTCCTGATGGTGAGAGATCAGAGACACCGTTCCATCTTGGTTCTCCTTGGTTTATCATCAGCCTTTGACACTGTAGATCATGGGGTTCTGCTTGAGCATTTGAGGTCCATCTGCGGGCTGTCTGGATCAGTTCTCAGGTGGTTTACGTCTTTCCTTTCTGGTAGAGCGCAGACAGTGATCTTAGGTATTTTCTTTTCCGAGGCTTTCTCTCTGCCTTGCGGGGTACCTCAGGGCTCAGTGCTGTCCCCCACGTTATTTGCAGTGTATATGCTGCCCCTCAGAGACATTGTAAGATGGTATGGGCTGAGGTGTCACTGCTATGCCAATGATACCCAGCTCTACCTGTCTTTTGCCCCCGACCAGGTTAGTGCTATCTCTGTGCTGAACAGCTGGCTCATAGAAATCCAAGATTAGATGAGTGCCAGTGGCTTAAAGTTGAACCCAGGAAAGACTGAGGTTTTGGTAGTAGACCCGGGTCATAGGACAGAGGGGTTGAGGAATGAGCTCCCCTCCGGTTTAGTCCTGGGGGGTGCACAGATTCTCATCTCTGAATGGGTGCATGACCTAGGAGTGGTGCTTGACGATAGCCTGACCCTTCATCATCAGGTGTCGGCAGTCGTCAAGCTGGCCTTTTACCATCTTAGGAACATTGCTAGGATCAAGCACCTTGTTCCGTCCAGCGACCTGCCTGTCTTGGTCCATGCATTTGTGACATCACGCCTTGACTATTGCAACTCCCTTTACCTAGGGCTTCCTGAGGTTGATATCCACCGCTTGCAGCTAGTGCAGAACGCTGCAGCACGTTTGTTGACTGGGGCTTTGATAAGAACTCATATTACCCCTGTGCTGCGCGATCTGCACTGGCTGCCCATTCAGTGGCGGATCACCTTTAAGGTAGGTCTACTGACCTACAAAGCCCTACACGGACTTGGTCCTGATTACTTGAAAGAGCTCCTGGTTCCTTGCACCCCTCTGCGACAGCTCCGCTCGGCTGATGAGGGGTTGCTGGAGATTCCGAGGGTAAGTTTAAAGTCATCTGGTGCGCGTGCCTTCGGGTTTGTGGCACCTACCCTCTGGACTTCTCTGCCCCGTCAGCTATGGGAATGCAGGACAGTGGGGTGCTTTAAGCAGGCACTGAAGACCTATTTGTGGGGAAAAGCATACCCTGAATTGTTCTGATTTTTATCTGTATTTATTGGTTGTTGTTTTTATCTTATTGTACAGCGCCTTGAAGCGTGAAAGGCACTACATCAAATAAAATGTATTATTATTATTATTAATAACAATCTCCCAGAGGCCTGTCCATATTCTGAGGTACTACTATATGCAGACAACGCTGTGATATTTGCTAGTGGTGCTTGCCAGGACTCCCTAACAGATCATCTCCAATGTAGCTTCAGTTCATGTGAGGGCTGGTTCAAGAGAAACAGACTAATCTTGAACTACAAAAAGACCAAAACAATGCTCTTCTCTGAGCTACACTTAAAGAACAAAATGCAACCACTCATCATCATAAATGAGGAGGGTAAGCCACTGGAGCAAGTGACAGTGTTCAAGTACCTGGGAGTAACACTGGCTAACACACTCTGGTTTGGTCTGCATGTGGATAACATAGTAAATTCAGTTGACAAAAATTTGGGGTCCCTCTACAGACACAGGCACAACCTCACCAAGGAAGCCAGGCGAGCTGCAGTCACTAGCTCACTCCTCCCCATCATTGACTATGGGATCACTGCCTATGGAGCAGCCTCAGACACCACCCTCAACAGGGTCAATCTACTCCTGAACAAAGCTTGTCGATTCATTCTGGATGCCGACAGGCTTACACAAACATGTGCACCATACTCCCGTTCCAGCATGCTTCCCTTACAGGACAGAATAAAATTCCACACCTGCATACTCGGGGGGAGGGGGCAAGCTGGACCTCTGACCTATTGGGGTACAGAACTTTCTAGCACCTCATCGAAACCCGTACCCCACTAGGGCCTTTCTGCAAAACAATACAAGCGTTACAACCTTTGCCGTTAGAGACCCTCAGTGGCTAAACGAGATCCCAGAATCCATACTAAGCTTAAATAAGATTGGACTGTTTATGAAGCAGCTAAGACATATACTTGCACCTCCTGTTACCTGTCAATGCCATTGGACCCCCCCCCCCAACCATAACGACAGCGTTCATGGAGCTGCCTTTAAGCCCACTATAGCCTCTTCCTCTTCTCCTCTCTGACAAAGCCCTGATTGCTGCTACCTCTGTAATGAAAATAAATAATATGTATAATGGTAATGTAACTCAGTACTTGGATGTTGCTTGCTGTATCATTATTATTGCCTCTACATCTTGTAGAACTTAGAAGCATATCTATGACTTGTAACCGATGTGGAACCTTTGTAAACGAGCTCATATGTTTAAAGGTGTTTGTCCAAATTAAATAAATAAATATATTATACCTGCCTATACACTACCTGTGCAGTACTGCAACTTGAGGGATTTATTAACTGTAAACTCTACCACTATTAAAATCACAGTTATGGCCGGGCCTCCAGAATGGCGGTAGTGCTACCACTTGTGATGCTGAAGACCCGTTTTGGAAACGAGCTTGAGTCATTGGAGGGCCAGCCAGGAGAGAGGTGAGTGGAATGTCCCAGAGGACACTCTTCATGGAGGTAGGGGGAGGGTGGACCAACTCCACTGCACTGCTGCCACCTGGGTAACAACAGGTGGCAGTGCAAGGGGAGCTGCAGAACTGGGAGGGAGGACGCTGACATGCTTTGACATGCAACACACAAGCATGCATGCTCATACATCGGGAGCTCTTCTTTGCATCCTATGGGCTGGGGAAAAAAGGGAAAAAACAGCCAATGCAGGAGGACATCCACCTCTCGAGGCAGGCCCCACACTGCCGACCGTGGTCCTTTCCTTCGAAGGCCCTGACTGAGTCTGTGTCAAGGCTAGAATTCCTCTTCTAATGGCCCTGCTCTGGGGGGGGGGAGTAAGTCGGTGTATGTAGGAGGAGAGGTAAGTCCCGGGGAAGGAGGGTGATGGGGCTGGGTGAGTGGGTAGGACCGATGGGGGCTGGCTGGTGGAAGGGGAAAAAAAGCATACTAAACAAATTATTTTTTTTTTAATTATGGTTAAGGAGAAATAGAGTTAAAGAGAGCCTGCAACTTAATATAAGTAGAATATAAAACCCCATAAACAGAGACATATACATATTACTTCTTAAAGATCTAGTAGTACCAAAAATTGCAGGCTGAAAATTTAATTTTTAAAAGTAGCCCCATATTTTTGTAGTGTTTTCTTTTTCTGTGTGCTCATTGGATGGGTTTCTACCTAATAGTACTGGGTGTGACGTGAAAAGTAATGCTTTACCTGGAAGCAGACAACATATCTGGTTGTATTTCTCCCACTGCATCATCAGCATATGACCTCACTCATTGGTTCATCACAAGCCCTGCTGCCTGATTGGTAACAGTTGTCACAAGCTACCAATCACACAGCAGGATGTCGGCTGTTGGTGACTACTAGTGATGTCACAGTCAATGAGGTCACACTGCTAATGATGTGTAGGGAGGAACTGAGCTGACTATGTCTGTCTCCAGATAGAGAGCTGTTCCACACATTGCACCTAGTACTGTCAGGTAGAAAATCTACTAGCACAAAAGAAAAGAAAAAATACTTCAGCTGTAAGAAGTGATGGCTGACTACGTCTGAAAGTCACTATATATTCCAGGTAGTACACAAGCTATTTAACCTGAATGGATAAATAAAATGTCGCAAAGGAAATTGGACTCAGTCAAAATCGGATCTCCAATTAATGATTTTTAACTCTACCAACCAGGGGGCCCATGGTTAGTGAAGCAAATAAAATCCATTTATGTACAGATAAACATTGTTTTATTTAGAGACATCTTTTCGGCTAAGATTTCCATAGAAAAACATTCATATACTTAGGAAGTTTTATCTCAGACATTTAGTCTGCCCACACTAGTTATACACCAGAAAAGCAGTCAAAAAAGGGAGACAGCCTCTGTCTTACTAGTTACATAAATGAAATTTTACTCAGAATTACTAAAGACTGAAGGAATTGCCAAAGGCAGCAGTAAAATAACTCGATCCACTGTAGTACGGTACACACTCTGTGGAGGAAATTGAATATTTTTGCCATGGCACAGATTTCCCTTTACAGACCATGTCTGGACACATAATCTAAGTTTTTTTTTTAGATAAACTTTCGATAAAACAGGTCAATGGAACCCACCACCCAGGACACACCTAGAAAGAAGCTGTCATAGTGTACTGTGCCTTTCCTGGTCAGAAATTACCAATGAAATAAGTAAACAACAACACTTGCAGGAAGAAATAGGCTGTTGGTTAACTAGGATCTGCGGCCTATCCTGTAGGTAGGGAAATGGGCAGACTAGATGGGCCTAGCGGTCCTTATTTGCCGTCAAAGTCTATGTTTCTATGTTTCTCCCTTGAAGCTGTTTGCCTCTGTCTTCATGATGTTAAAGCAGCATTGCATGTAAGTCTGGAAATGATGACCTGTATACTTTTTATTTTTATTTTTTGTTTGCCTCTTATCTCCTGTATTGAAAGATTCCTATTTTTTCCCATTTAGAGGGTGCTTTTTTTAAAAACTTATATTTATTGATTTTAAAATGCAATAGATACAAACATCTCCCATAGGACAGTGCATTCAATCGTTGACAATAAAATATTACAATATCTGACCACTCAGTATTTGCAGTACTCCTAACTTGTTACTTCATATGGGGGTTACCTTAAAAAGAAAAATATCTTATTAACTTAAACAGAGTATCCAAAAGCTAATTGCTGCCATGAGTGGCAATATCCTATAAATTAATAGCATTTCAATTAACACACCCCTGTGATAGGTGTGCTTTCTTACTTATTTGCACATTTATTTGGAAATAACAGAATCATGCCCCTTTCAATGAGTCTACCCTCACATTTTCATCATTCTCGGCTGGGTTTGTGAACACTCATCAGCTTGTTGCATGCTAGTTCATTTTAGTGATAGAAAGAGATGTTAAACATAAACAATAAAAACAGCTGAGAATAATGGTGAAAACCTGAGGAAAGACTCAACAGGAAAAGGGTATCTTTCAAGGCAGACCTTGTTTCTCTAAAACAAAGTCATGATCTACTCCTTCTTATACATACAAACATATGAAGAAGCCAACAGGAGAAGTCCATTTCGGCTATCAAATCTGCTCATGTTGCAGTGTCCACAGCTTGAGCTATTGTCCTGCTCTCCTCCCTCCCCACAACTCCCATCCTCCCTACCCATGATCCTTACCGTCCCCCTATGCCAAGACAGTAAGGAGGGTTGGGGATACTGGGATGCGTAAGGAGAGGCATCACCAGTAGAAAACAAGAAGTTGTTATCCCTCTGTACAGACAGTTGGTGAGACCCCATCTGGAGTACTGCGTGCAGTTCTGGAGACCCCGCATAGACATAGGGTGGAAGCTGTCCAGAGGAGGGCAACCAAAATGGTGCAGGGTCTGCACCAAAGGACATACGAAGAGAGACTAAAGGAGCTTGATATGTATACCCTCGAGGAAAGGAGAGAGGGGTGAGACATGATAGAAACTTTCAAGTACCTCAAAGTCCAAGAGGGAAGCATCTTTCAGAAAAAAGAGATGAGCAAGAACAAGGGGGCACAATTTGAAGAGGAAAGGGTTGTGGATGCATGGAACAGCCTTCCTGAGGAAGTCATGAAGTCAAAAACAGTGGGGGAATTCAAGAATGCATGGGGCAGACATAATACAATTCTAGTGGGGGGTAGGAGGAAGTATGCTGTTGGTTAACTAGGATCTGCAGCTTATCCATTGGGTAGGGAAATGGGCAGACTAGGTGGGCCAAGTGGTCCTTATCTGCCATCAAATTCTATGTTTCTATCCCAGCCTCTCTTAAAGCTGCCCTCTGTCTTCACTGAAATAACCTCCTCTGGCAGCGCATTCCAAGTGTCCACCACCCTCTCTGTGAAGAAGTGCTTCCTGACCTCCCTCCTAAACCTGTGCCCCCTTATGTTATGGTTGCCACTCAGCTTAAAAAGACTCTTCTTATCAACCTTATTTATCCCTTTCAAGTACTTGAAGGTCACAATCATGTCCCTTCTCTCTCTCTGTCTCCTGTCTTCCAGGGAGTGCATGTTCAGTGCCCTCAACCTCTCCTCATATGCCTTACACTGCTGACCCACTATCATCTTTGTAGCCCTCCTCTGGACCTTCTCCAGCAGTTTAATGTCCTTTTCGAAGTGTGGGCACTAGTAATGTACTACATTTACTGATTTAAATGTCAAAAAAATGTAGTGGATCACATTGTTGAGTGCTAATTTGAATTTCTCTCAAAAAAAATATTGCTTCTTTCTCTCCCTGCCTTGTTTGCCTTTTCCATTAACTGTCCTCTAGTGCTGACCATTTCCCAGGATTGGTTGTGGTGGGATTCGAATCTAACTTTAACTATCTAATCGAATACCATATAATAGGTACTATTCAGGTTTTTGCCACCATGAATGCTGCATGCTGGCTGGCTGGTTCCTTTCTGCCACTGTATAGCTTGCACTACTTAAAAGAAACCAACCTACCATCAGTTCACCTACTTCACTGAGACATGGAACAGGGCGACGGCTATTAGGGCAACACCACAATGCTGATGGTGCACATCATGCCTGCAATTGTGGCACACAACCCCAGTTGCGCCCTATGCAGTGGGGCAAATGCAGGCTCTTTGTGAGGGGCTACGTCCCCAGCACCCTGCCCACCCCGACAAATTAATATAATCACCTCCACATCAGAGGTGTAGGGGGCCAGGAGCATAACACTCCTGTGGCTGCAGTGATGGCAGGCAAAGCAAAATCCAGTTTGCCAGAATGATAGACAAACTGGTTGCAGTGCCCACATTGCCGTCACCCTAATGACTCTGCCCCAGTAATGGGAAACCCCTACCAGCCCCTTTCCCCACTTTATAGTATCCAAAGTCACAGTTAGAAACATTTACATATTGTAACCTAGTCTTTAAAGAGGATAAAAGAACATAACCCAAAATAGTCAGATGTCACTAAGAAGGCTATGGGATCCTGTTAGCAGAGCAATGATTTGTGAACCTGGGATAAAGTTAAAGCTAGGTTTGAATCCCACCACAACCACTCCTGAGAAATGGTCAGCGCTAGAGGGCAGTTAGTGGAAAAGGTAAACATGTAAATGTAGTACATTCAATAGCAAAGAGAAGGGCCCCCTTCATAATGAAGCTGATTAACGTTCAATGTATAAACATCATGACAATACTACGGATTATTGTATTCGCACTGATCCCATTTGTTTACTGCGGTTCTTCAGTGAGTGAGCGTCGGATGTCAGCATGCTGTGACATCAAGTAAGGAACAATCTGACAGAATGGTTTGGAGGATTATTTGGAATTCTTTTATATATGCATGCTGGGCAGTATGTATGTGGCTCATTCAGAGCACATAGACTGTGTGTACTCATTAAAGTGAAATTTTCAAATGTTGGGCTGCACAAATGGCTTTGCTCTGTAGTTTTCCTGCCACAATAAATATCACCACACACGCCATGGGTTGCCACACCTCGAACCCCCAAAGGCTCCTTTCTTTGTTAATGTTACCCTCCACAGTGACTGTTTGAACTGCAAATAAAATGTTTATGTGCATATAAACTTGGCAGCCACTGCAATTCTATACAGTTGGCAGTGTTTGTAAAATTCTGCAGTGTAGGACTTAGGTCTCCCAGCACATTACGCTGGGGCTCAGAGACCTATCTTGGCTTACAGCATGGGATATTGCACATGGAGGGTTCTATAACTGAAAGAGATTTACTACTGACTACTCAGTACCTGTGTGTAGTAATTGATATACTGACTTCTCTGCACCTGTGTGATGTGTTTTGTATAGGTAGACACCCGGCACAATATTTTGACTGATGCTGAATGTAATTTAAAAAGTAATCAGTGATTGGTATTTGTTCTCGATTTACAATAACTGTATGACTCATTATTGTATATGTATATATTGCCGGGGGGGGGGGCTCTGCACACTTGGGATTCTGCTCTACCCCTGCCCTTCAGCAGTGACTCCCTTAAGTCTGTTTAACTGACAGTTGCAAAACCCAACAATTTCTTTGTGTGTAACAGTAAACATAAAAGAGCCACCCACATCACCCTCTACTCTCCAACAAGAGAATCAGCAGTCTCTTCCCTCTCGAGTCCCACGAAGCACATTAGGAGTTCCCATTCTAAATGGGATTGTCAGAATGCTGTCAGTAGTGAATGATGCCTATCCCTGTGTAAGTTGGTAATAAAATTACCTTTCTCAGGTTCTTGGTGGAACGGCACAAAGGAAGAGACAACAGACAAGTGGTACTCTTGTAATAAATGGAATTCATTACAGACCAATAATACAGGCTTACTACCAGCAGTGTAATCACTGGAAGAACTACCAGCTTTCCTTACCTAGGTAAATACATTCTCTTATCTATTCTATTCTCAGAGAAGCTACGTGCTGCACAGGGTCTTATACCCTGATAATTACTATAGAAACAGCTAAAGAAGATACATGAAATGTGTATAATTGGCCCAGAACAGGTGGCCTGAGTAACTGTCCTAACTAACATGAGACATTGCTTAGCTTGCATAGATAAAGTAACACAATAGGGCTTCTATACGTCTGTAAGTATATACATATACCCTAGAGCAAAGGAGGGAGAGAGGCGATATGATCGAAACATTCGAACATCTTACGGGCATTAATAACAAGGTGAAAGAGTGCAACATGTTTCAATATAAGGAAAAATAGCAGGACAAGAGGACACAGCATGAGATTAGAGGGAGGCCAATTAAGGGGTAATGTGAGGAAGTTCTTTTTCACAGAAAGGGTGGTGGATGCATGGAACAGCCTACCTCAGGAAGTGGTGGATATGAATACAGTGCAGGGCTTCAAACAGGCATGGGATAAGCATAAGTGAGCAATACAGATGCGTATGAATAGATAGGCCATTAACAGAGTAAAGGCCTATGGCACATTCATAAGGTAGAAAAAAAATGGGCAGACTGAATGGGCCTTGCGGTCCTTATCTGCTGTCAACTTCTATGTTTCTATGTTTATTGTTTCTATGTTAAGTCCCAAGGTCACTTGCAATTACAGTGATGCACAAGCACTAAAGATGGCACTGTTGCCTTACTTATCATAATACAGTAAAAATAGAGTGAAAAGCATCTCTTATAGCAGTAAAACATGATTGAGTATAATATATATTAGTAAAATACAGTAGAATACAGATCCTAACACTTATGCTTATATGACAAGTGTCTTTGCCCTAAGGTTAGTACATGTACCTTCATATATTTTGCTGTCCGTGAGGTTGGGTACAATCAGGGGTGCTGGACCATGGATAACATCCCCATCTTGTTGCCTTCAGAAGAAAAGGTAACGACCACAGGAAAGTAGTAGGATGGAGCTAAAAAGTCATTTATCTTGTAAAGGAATTCGAGTTGTTCTCGGTGTTGTCTTAGAGTATGTTGTAGATAGCAAAGGGTTAGTATCAGAAAAACAATCAAAAATGCTTTGATAATAATAAAAGCTTTAAAAGTCAGTACTAACCAAGTGTTGGATAAAGCAGTGCTTAGATCACCATCATGAATAAGATCATTAGGAGCATCACCAGCTTTAGAGATATTATTGCTAATGTAAATCAAATGTGAATTTTTTCTAGCTAAAAGAGACTTCAAAGAAAGAGTCAAAGGGTCAATGTGCACATTAAACACGGGCAAATATTGAGACAAGACAAGCAAGTATTGGGGATCGGTATGAGTAACATTTGGTTTAGGTACAGGAACAGGAGTGATCACAGTGTGACCAATTACTGTTTTCTGCTGTGGAGTAAAACAGAAGTTAGGAGCTGAAATATCACAAGTTTTTTCACCATAGGCAAATGATCGATGAGTTGTCACTACACAATACTGCCCATCGGAACTGTAGGTAAGTCTCACAGTTGGAACCCTCCATTGCTGTAGACGTATAGGACAGGCAAATGACTGGTTAGTGAGCTGTGAAGTGAAGTGATGTACCTCTTCCAGGTAGCTTCAGGATGCAACTGTTTCGACGTCAGGCACAGAAGATGCAGCTTGCAGAGATTCAGATTCATCATCAGTGTCAGTCAGATTGGATGGCAGATCATCACCCAATGTAAAGGACCAGTCAGGATGTTCTGTAGAGTAGCCGCACACTGGTTTCACAATGTCAAAGACGTCACAGCGGCACAAGTAGTAATATCCCTTCTTGGCGCAGCAGTTGGCATGTGGCACAACCCAAACTTAGTGAGCAGAGTGGTAAACCAATAAAGGAAGCAAATCAGTTCTTTCTCAGTAGATGTTGTCATCAAGATGTCTGATGAAATGAATAGCAGCTAGTTTGTCAAAGATGGAAGTTTTTGGATCAAAGCTGGGTAGTGACACAGTAAAGGTAATGAACATGTCATGGATTGAGCAAGTCTCAGTAAAGTAATATGATATTTGATTTGGATATCATGAAACATACCCAAGATTTCTAGCAATAGACATAGAGATATTAACAGAATTTGCTATACACATAGTAATGCATGCATTGGATTTGCAATGAGGACAATACCATCTAGACATTCTTCTGTCATAAATAATATCGGGAATGCATCCTGTTTCTAAATCCCTGAAGAGACTGTCAACAGTGGCCATAACATATGACCCATAGGTGGAGCATAAAAGTTCACGGGCAATGTATTGCTTGTCTGCCTCCTTGTTATTTTCAAAAATCAGTTAATTAATCTTATTCTTAGTATCATTGAACCCTTTGGCAACTTCCTGCATGTTATATGCAGTAAAACGTTCTTATTAAACCATCTACACCATGTAACAGTGGGAGTAGGATATCATTTTTCACAGCTTGTTGAAAACTAAGGGTTTGTGCTTCAATAGCAGCTATGTCTGCTCTATTGCAGATAGAAATGCCTGAACCAAAAAGGCCAGAAATGGTGCCTGCTGCACTGGTAACATCTGCAGTGTCACACCTAGTGCATGGTTTAGCTTTAGCATTAGGTCTGGGTCTAAAGATCCCTACATGGTCAGTGGCATGAAGTCCACTAACTGGATCATTTGTGCATGTTTGGTAAGCAGCAACAATGTCTAGAAGCATCATACTGAAAAATTTAGAAGTGGTGGTCATGTGACAGAGACCAAACTCAGCCATATTCCAATGTGTAAGATTGAAAATAACTGGGACATGCGTAAATTATTCATTATTAATCAGGGCTCCTGGAAGGGAAATGGTAGTCAGGCCACTAGATGGGCCAGGCTCCTGGGGAGGACATTCAGTCATTTCTTCTTTGGTGGGTGGGACTACAGAAAGAAACAGGGCTTCAGCAGCTACATAGTTGTGAAGACAAAAAGCATGTGTCTCTTCAGAGGTGAGGTGGTCACAAAAGGCAGGATCTATTAAAGCAGTAAGATTGTAGTGACCAGTATTCGGGGAGAGGCTTGTCAAATAGGGACTGTACCATTTGGTGAGATGCCTGTGTTGGGCCATCCCTGAAAAGTACCTTTGGATAAATGAGCTACAGGAAATGTTTAACCGTTAAGATCAGTTTCCCATTGTATTTGCAATGTGGATTTATCTGGAGCTGCTACCATGGCATTAAGATAGGCGTCTGAGCCTTCCTTAACAGTAATCATTTTGTTGAGAACATTAATATGGATTCCCACCGGAGCTGAATGTTCAAGTTTGCTAAACAAATGTTCTATACGTTGTTTGTGTGCATTTGATATGGGTTTGTTCTGAGAGTCTGTCAGAGAGAGAGAGAGAGAGAGAGAGAGAGTAGTCCCACCAGGATGAGGAGGTGCAAGATAACCATCTCGCCAGTGTACCTGAAAGAAACAGAAAAGGGTTATTAAGTGAGGGGTACTATTATTCCCTAAGTGGGTTAGGAAAAGTAATTTTAGTCACCTTTATACAACTTGAGCTGATTAGCATGGAACCGCTTGTCAGTGGTCTGTTCTTGCTGTTGAACTCTGACCTGATAAACAGCAGGACTGAGTTTGTTGACAATGGGATATGGGCCTTCCTATTTGCTGGCAGGTGAATGAGCCGGTGGTCTGTATTAGAGAAGCATAACATGGTCTCCAACTGGCCAGTCGACTTCTTTGGCATGCTTATCAAAATGGACTTTTGCTTGTTGTTGAGCCTTACTCATATGATTGGCAGTGAAGAAGTAGGTCTTCATGATGTCATCATGAAGTTTTTCAACATAACTTGTCTACAGACACTCTATCTGCAGTAGGGATGTGAAGGTCAATCAACAGATGCTCCAGTAATCTCATAGCTCTACCAGTTATAACCTCATAGGGTGTGCACTGGGTAGTTGCTGCAGGGGTGCCTCTGATTGCCATCAGTAATAGTGGCAGGAGGGAATCCCAGTCCTTGGGCTTGTCATTGATGAATTTGCATAACGTCTGCTTGATTCTTCTGTTTGCTCTTTCTACCTGGCCTGATGATTGAGGATGGTATGGGATATGGAATTTTTGATCTACCCCAAGCAGTTGGAGTGTCTGCTTCATCAGCTCAGCTGTAAAATTGGTTCCCTGGTCTGAGTCTACCTTAAGGGGTAGGCCCCACCTGGAGAACAATGGATCCACCAGGATATTTGCAGTTGTCTTTGCCGTGTTATTCTTAGTGGGAAATGCTTCCACCTACTTAGAAAACAAATTTGTGACAAGTGCATAATTGTTGTTCTTGCTGGAGTTGGTCAAGGGGCCAATGAAATCGATTTGTATCACATTTCTTGGTCCAGTTTGCCTTTGTGGCAACAATTTGGCATTTCTTTTCACCAAAATTGGATTATTCTGGACACACACTATGCAGTTGTTCACATAATGCTCTACATCTTTTGCCATACCAGGCCACAAGATGACAGTTTTGAGTCTCTGGAGGGTGTTGTCTGCTCCCTAGTGTCCACCGGTGGGGGTGTCATGAACCATATGAATAAATTCAGCTCGCAAAAATTGTGGTGCAACCCACAATTTGTCACCAGTATCTTCCTTTCGATACCAGATGAGTTTCTGATCACTAGACAAATGTATGTTGTCTGTTGTATGGACTACCAGTGGGTAGTTCCTGTTCAATTCCCTTGTTCAAGAATTTGAACACATCTTTTAGTTCTGGGTTTATATTTCTGTGCAGCAGAAAGGTCCAGTGGAGGTTCTGGTACTGGTTTCTGCCTGGTGTTGGCGCCTAAGAAAATAGCTACCACAGCTATTGGGTGAGTTATTGTCCATGTCTCCCCCCCCCCCAACGAGCACCTGCTTTGGCAAGCGAGTCTGCTCTATCATTGAATTCATGGTAAGGGTCAGATTTACAGTGGGCCTTTGCCTTGTGGATGTACAGTTTTTGAGTGAACTGTTGTGTCAGGGCGTGTATATACACAAACAGATCCCCGTATTTGACAGGTTTGCCATCATAGAAACATAGAAACGTAGAATTTGACAGCAGATAAGGACCGCTTGGCCCACCCAGTCTGCCCATTTCCCTACCTACTGGATAAGCTGCAGATCCTAATTAACCAGCAGCCTACTTCTTCCTACCCCCACCCCCCAGAATTGCCTTATGACTATCCCATGCATGCTTGGATTCCTCCACTGATTTTGACTCCACAACCTCCTCCGGTAGGCCGTTCCATGCATCCACAACCCTCTCTGTGAAGAAATACTTCCTTAAATTACTCTGAGCTGCCCCTCTATCTTCAAATTGTGCCCTCTTGTTCTTGCACACCTCTTTTTGAAAGATGCTACCTCTTGGACTTTGTTGATTCCCTTGAGGTACTTGAAAGTTTCTGTCATGTCCCCCTCTCCTCCTTTCCTCGAGGCTATACATATTAAGCTCCTAAGTTTCTCTTCATATGACTTCCGTGCAGACCCTGCACCATTTTAGTTGCCTCCTCTGGACAGCTTCCATCCTGTCTATGTCTTTATGGAGATTGGGTTCCAGAACTGCACACAGTACTCAGATGGAGTCTCACCAGCTGTCTGTACAGAGGATATAACTTCCTGTTTTCTACTGGTGATGCCTCCCTGCATCCCAGTATCCCCCAGCCCTCCTTGCTGCCCTCTCACATTGCTTGCCCATCTTTAGGTCATCTGATATGACTACCCCCAGGTCCCTTTCCATTCTTGTTGTTGTTAGTATCTCACCCCTCATTGTGTACTCTTCCCCTGGTTTTTGTTTCCCAGGTGCATTACCTTGCACTTCTTAGCATTGAATCTAAGCTGCCATACATTTGACCATTTCTCTAACCTTGCCAAGTCCCTTCTCATCCTTTCCACCCCACCCTGTGCATCAACTCTGTTGCAGATCTTAGTGTCATCTGCAAGGAGACATAGTTTTCCTTCCAGTCCTTCTGCAATGTCGCTTATAAAGACATTGAAGAGGACCGGTCCTAATATTGAACCCTGCGGTACCCCACTAGTAACCCTCCTTTCTTCTGAGTGGACTCCATTTACTATAACTCTGTGTCCTATTCTCCAGCCAATTCTTTACCCAGGCTGTCATCTTGGGACCCACTCCCAGACTGGCTAACTTGTATATTAATCTTTTGTGTGGGACTGTGTCAAATGCCTTGCTAAAGTCTAGGTAGGTCATGTCCACAGCCCCTCCTGATCTACTACTTTGGTCACCCAGTCAAAGAAATCTATCAGATTCATCTGGCATGACCTTCCCACTGTGAATCCATGCTGCCTAGGGTCCTGTGCCTCTGGCCTCTAGATAGTCGACTAATTCTTTCCTTTAGAAGTGATTCCATCATTTTCCTATCACTGAGGTTAAACCAACAGGTCTATAGTTTCCTGCTTCTGCCTTGCTCCCACTTTTGTGAAGGGGAATCACATCTGCCGTCCCTCCAGTCCTTGGGTACCACCCCATCCTCCCATGATTTGTTAAAAGTGTAGTCAGTGGTGTCACTAGTTCCACCCTTAGTTCTTTAGAATTCTGGGATGAATCCCATCAGGCCCCCTGCTTTGTCCACTTCAGTTTTAAGAGTTCTTTCAGAACCCTTTCTTCTGTAAATGGCCGGTACCAACTTCTGTATCCAGAGTGTTACTACTGTTTGTTTTATGTATCTCCTCTTCCTTCAGAATACTGAGCAAAAATATTTGTTTAGTATCTCTGCCTTTTCACAGTCTCCTCTGCCCACCCTCTCTCCTTTATTAAGCCTCACTATCCTCCCTTGGTCTTCCTTCGCCTCCTGATGTACCTATAAAAGGTTTTATCCTCTCTAACTGAGTTGGCTATCTTTCCTCGGTTTGGGCCTTTGCTGTTCTGACTGCCTTCCCAGCCTCCTTTGCTTTAACTGATACAGTTCTCTGTCCTGCTCCTTCTAGCATTCTTGTACTTCCTGAATGCTTTTTTTCTCTTGAACCTTCACTGCCACTTCCTTTGAGAACCATAGTGGTTTCTTACATCGTCTTGTTTTGTTTATTTGCTTCACACAAAGGCTTGTTACCTCTGTGATGGCAGTTTTTATTATTCCCCATTGTTCTTCCACCCCTCCTTCCTGCCCATTTGCTAGTGCATTCCTTAGGCACTCACCCATTATGGCAAAGTCAGCCCTCCTAAAGTCCAGTACTTTTGTCTTTGTATGGCTTGACTCTATTACTGTGTTTATTGTGAACCATACTGTTCGATGGTCGCTAGTTTCCAGATGGCTACCCACTTTACATCTGTGATCCTCTCTCCATCTCCATTTGAGAGTATCAAGTCTAATATTGCTCTCTCCGAGTGGGCTCCAGTACTAGTTGTTCTAAGGCATGCCCCCTGTAGGGCATCTAGAATAACTGCACTCTTCAAGTGGCAGCTGCAACTGCACTCCAGTTAACATCTGGCATATTCAGATCACCCATCAGCAGTATCTCCTTTTTCTGCCATTCTAAGTATACTTTCTATCATTTCCTTGTCCATTTCTCCCCTGAGAAGGAGTTCTATACAACCCTGTGTGGATTGTGGTGCCATTGCCTGTCTCCAAATTTACCCACAGTGCTTCTTCTCCTCCCTGTTTACCCTTTTGTTCTGTTGCTTTTATTCCTTCCTTTTGTAAAGAACTACTCCTCCTCTTTACCCTCCCTGTCCCTCCTGTAGATAGTGTATCCTGGTATGTTTACGTCCCAGTCATGGTTTTTGTGTACCATGTTTCTGTGACTGCCACAATATCCAGATGTTCCTCCTCCATCAAGGCCACTAATTCAGGAAGCTTGTTACCTAGACTACGGGCATTGGTACTCATTGCTCTCCATTTTTGATGGCTTTACCTTCTGTTGCAGCATCCCCACTAGCCGTTTCTACCTTGGTCTTTTTCTCATTTAGTACCCTATTTTGCAGGAGAGGCTGGGATTTTCTGCTTCTTGCAGTGCCTCCACTTTGACTAGTTTAAAAGCTTGCCAATGAAGCATTTAAACCGATTGCTCAAAAGACTTGTTCCCTTCCTGGACAGATGCAGACCATCCTGCCAGTATAGGCTGTTGTCCCTCCAGGTGGAACCCCAGTCCCCAATGAAGCCAAACCCCTGTGCTCCGCACCATTTTTTCAACCATTCATTAAACTGCATGGTGCCAATTACCCTCGCCTCACCCATGCCTTTGACAGGCAGCACCTCTGAGAAGGATACTGTGTGTGCTACTTGTCTTAGGCCCCTCCCCAACTCTTTAATGTCCTCCTGCACTGCTCTAACCTCATGATGAGCCAAGTCATTTGTCCCTAGGTGGACAATTACGTCCAGCTCAGAATCCCTTGCAGCTGTTGTCGTGATCCTGAGGATGCACTTCCTGTCCCTCCAAGCCATGGCACCAGGCAGGCACCTTACTTCAGTTTTCCCAGCTTCTCCCAGTTCTATCCCCCTAATAATTGAGTCCCCCACCAGGAGCTGCTTCCTTTCCTTGTGGTGTCCTCTGCCTCCTTCCTGTGGGCCTCCCTTGTGACAGCTGTCCTCAGCTTCCATAGTCTCCTCTGTGGGTGCTTCCATAGGGGAGCTATGCTCCCCCAGAATGGTGTATGGATTGTGGAGTGGAACAACTGACTGGGTGTGCCTCCGTTCCACCATCCTCACCCTTCCTGAGCCCACTGTGGTCCAACTGCTGTGTTTTCTTTGCAACCTCTGAGGTAGTGGTGGTGGCTGTGGTGCTCCCTGGATGGGGGAGGTTCCCTTCCTACTGTCCAGTGTGGCCTGGGGGAAGGTCCCCGTACTACTGTCCAGTGTGGCCTGAAGATGGGCAACTTCCTCCCTCAGGGCAGAGAGTTGTCTGCAAATAGGGCAGCATCTCAGCCTCCAGAAAGACTCCCAGAAGACTGCTGCCCCACAGCCATTACATTGCACTACTCCCCACATTTGTTTTTTTTTTTTTTGTGTGTGTGATTGGTTTGTAGTATAGAAATATATATTTATTATATACAATGTGTATGCTTATATTGTCAGTGCAGTGTGCTAGAGAGGATATGACAGTGACATGCACCTTGCACTCTTGAGGAAATGATGTCAGAACCCCAGGTATAAAGGAACTATTTCCAGGGGTGGGTGGGGTGAGGGGTGGGAAGGGTTGGGCCTAAACTGTGCCTCGCAAAACAATCAGCTAAAAGCTCTGACCCACTGCTGCAATGAGTGCCTTCCTGTCAGCAAGATGCCCTACACAACAATTTGATAGAGAAATACCCTGCTAATCAGAGAAAAATCCACACATCCAAGTCAGACACAGGTAAACCTTCCCAGCCCCAAAACAGGCCTAGTGGTTTGTGCTCCGAGAGCTGTCAGCCCCAAAATAAGTCAGCTATGCTTTAAACTCTTCCTGCACTGAAAATCTTAAGAATTGTAACAAACAAATGTAAACCTAGATCCACCACCCTCTGTTGCTTGAAAGACTGTCTTTTCCTGTTTCACACTGCAGGTTTTTCTGTGACCACCTTAACCCCAGTAACTCTGTTAAAAGAGTTTAACTATCACAAACTCCTACGCACCAGTAAATTATTTAAAATAGTTTCTGTCCCAAAATCCTAGTAGTCGATCCAGCTACCCCCAAGGGACAACCAGAATGCAGTATTCAAACACTTGTGAGGTTACTTCCAAGATAAGCAGAGTTTGCAAGTTCTTTTTCAACTCCTCAGCCAACTGTAATTCATTTAAAATAGTTTAACTGTCAGCAAATCCTAGTAGACAATCTAGCTACCTCAAGGACCAGAATGCAGTATTTAAATCCTTCTGAAGTTACTAACAAGATAAACAGAGTTTACAAGCCCCTTCTTGGTTAAACACTAAATAAATGTGAATAAAAAGCAATTACCAAGGGTGGTTAGTTTCACCTCCCACAGAATTAAGCAAAAGTGCATGTTTGTTGCAGATATCAAGTGCAATGCAGAATTTCTCACACAGCTCGCAGTTGAAGAAAGTAGTGTCCTTCCAGCTCCAGAAAATGTGTTTCTGAGGATGTAAAGTTATTTTTCTCCCAGAATTGTAGAAACTCAGTAAGGGAAGAGCAGACCCAATTAGAGTCTGCAAAGATGATGGCATCCTTGTCACCATGGGGCATGACCTCTAAAGCAAAGGCCACAGCTGCCAGTTCAGTATACTGCGAGGAGATAGTGCATTTCCTTGAAATGCGCCTGAAATCACCATCTTGCTCCAGTATGAACACACCAAATCCTGCTACCTGTTCTCCATACACATAGGAGGCGGAACCGTCTGCAAAGATGCGATACAAGCTGGTATCCTGTAGAATATCTGGTGTAGCTGGTAAGAATGGTCCCAGCTCAGGTAAAACAGGAGGTTGGAGTGCACAGTTATGGGGTTTACCTGTGTAGAGTAGGCCATGGCCCAAGATGGATGGCAGTTTTGCAGATAGTACTTTGATGTTCCTGTCCTGCAAAAGCAAAGACCAGTGGGTAAGTCTGGTGTTGGAAACTGAACCATTTTTTTCCTTGTCTGAAAGCAAGAAATTAGTTGAGATGTGACAGGTATGCAAGACAATAGGTGCATACACAATGATGTACAAGAAATGTTTAACAGCCCAGAAGGTTGCCAAACTTGCCAGAAGGGTCCTTTCACAAAGACTATCCTTTCTCCCTACCGGGGACAGCATCTGAGAAGCATAGGCAATGGGCCTGAAGTACCCATTGTACTTTTGTGCTAGCACTGCAGACATGGCCACATCAGATGTGGCAGTCTCCAAATGGAATGGGAGATTTGGGTTAGGATTGATCAGTGTTGGGGCTAAGGCTAAAGCCTGCTTGAGCTGTGTAACAGCTTCGGTGTGAGTGGGGCCCCATGTACATGGGACATCCTTTTTCAGAAGTTCATACAAGGGAGCAGCCTTCAAGGTAAAATCAGGGATAAAATCCCTGGAGTAGTTTATCATTCCTAAAAAGTGTCTGAGTGTTGCACGCTAGTAGAAAGTGGTAGATCTTGCAAACCCTGGATCTTCTTGACAGCTGGGCTTCTGCCTTGGTTTGTGATATGTAGGCCAAGAAAGATGACTTCCTTTTCACACAGTTGTTCCTTAGAGGGGTTGCACTTGTGGCCTGCTGTCTTCAGGAGAGACAGAAGTTCATCTGGAAGGGCCAAATGATCTTCTTTTGTTGTGGTTGCTAGAAGCATGTCATCCACGTACTGCAGGAGACACTGGGGTATGGACGACGCCTGCGGGGCATCCATCATGTGCAGAGGGAAGAGGGAGGGTCTGTCATGAAGGCCCTAGGAAAGACAGGTCCAGGTGTACTGGCGTCCATTAAAGGTGAAAGCAAATTTGTATTGGCTTACCTGTGCTAAAGGGAGTGACCAGAACCCATTAGAGATGACCAAAGTTGTGAACCACTTTTTGTCAGGTGTCAACAGCTTGAGCACATTGGGTGCTGATGCTACTGTTGGGGCACAACTGGGGGTAACCTGAATAAGTTTCCTCTAGCCAGTTGTGAGTGTCCAAGTTCCATTTGGCTTTTTCACAGGCCAAATAGGTGAGTTGACAGTGAAGACACAGGTCCTAATCACTCCTTGTTGTAGCAGTGATTGGATGGTCTCTCTCAGTGATGGCAATGCTTCAGCAGGAAATGGGTACTGCTTCTGCCTCACAGGGTCAGGTCCTGTGATTTCAGTGATAGTGTGCATCCTACCACAGTTGTGCTTCTTGGTGGCAAACATGTCAAGATGCTTTTGCAGCAAGGGTGCCAGTTCAGAAATATAGGTCATGGCTTTTGGACAAAGCCATGACGTCATACTCCTTGTTGTTATGGGAGATGGCTGCCACCACATGCAAATCTGAAATGGTGACAGCATGACATAGTCCTTTGATCTGAAGGAGTAGCCTGTTGGCTAGGTCCACTACACAGCCGTATAATGCTAAGAAGTCAATTGCCAATATGCTGGGGTGATCATGTAATACCATGAGGTCAAAAGCAAAATCAGTTCTGAGGTGGCCTACCACCACAGGTAGAGGAACAGATTGGTAGGTGTGTAGCTGGGTACCATCTACACCCTGGGCACTGGTCTTCCAGCCGGTAGACCAGTCAGAGGAGACTGGGTCCTCATCATGGAGGTCTAACATGGCTGCTCTGGTATCCAGAAGCATGGTAAGTTGGCAGCCCCCGACTGTGGCCTTTACACAAGGCCGTCCATTTGTGTCAACAGTCAGGACACTCACAATCCAGACTGGGGCCTATAGTTGTTAATTGGTATTTTCAGAATCAGCATCGTCATCCTGTTCCTGGAATCTGAGGCCTACAGGATCTTTCAAGGCCTCCTATATGTCTTGCACTGGGTACAAGTGTACCTGTAACATCAGAGGCACTGTGATGGTCTGCATGCATGGTTCCTCCTTGGTAGTCTCACCGGTCTGGCTAGTAACTGGTGCCACAAAAGGATTCTTCCCTCAGCTGTTCATTTGTTCAGCAGCTGAGGCCAGGAAAGGGTTCCCTTGACTGCATGGCTGTCCAGCAGTTGGAGTAAGGGCTGCTACAGTTCATGTAACCTTAGTCACTCTCTCGGCATGGATCTCCTCCAGCAGCTTGCAGAGGGTCTCGTTCTCCTCTTTGATCTGTCAGTAGCTAGGACCGTTGTGGTTCTGGCTATTTTGCTGGGCATTTTGAGTTTTCCAATTGCTTTTGTCTCTATTCCTGTTGTTTCTATGGTTTCAGTTCCCCCCCACCTTGTGCGACTAGTGGTCATCAGAAGGGGTGTCGTTTTTGTGGTTAGCCTTCCATGGTGTAGTGAGTAGAGGCCTCGGGGGTGGGCTGTACTGCTGCCACCTTGTTGGATTTGCCGGAAGCAAGGTTATGGAGATAAACCTGGTAGGCATGCTCCGCTTTGGTGAGAATAACTGCAAAGGTATCGGTACTCGGGTAAACATTAAAGGGACACTAAACATTGCAGCGGTCACTCAAATTGTGAAAGCCCGTAACAAGATCTTTCAAATGAGATATTGGGTTTACCTGTAGGGGACAGGAGTCTTGAAATTTGAATAGCTAAGTAATATGTAAATCAACTCATAGCAACAGCCATTTCATGCAGTCTTAAAAACAGGATGTGATGTCACTGCGGGACTAGCTCTATGTTGTTAATTACAGCTTGCCCCTCAGTGACATCACTTTCTGTTGTAAGATTGCATGAAATGGCTGCTGCCTTGTTTTGATTTTCAGATGATTTAAATATTCATATCGCAGGACATTTTACACCGACAAGGAAGCCAAATACCTTGCTTAGCATAACTTTTCATTGGCTTTCACAGTTTGAACAATCCCTGCAATGTTTACTGTCCCTTTAAGCTCAACCTTTTCCCACAAGGCTGGAGTCATGTTCTGGATGTACAAATCCTTGTACTCAGTTTAGTCTTGGTGTGCAATTTCACCTGCTAGGCCTTTGCTGGTATTGTATGCTAGACATAACTGTTGGTAGGCCATAGGGCTTTCTTTGGTGTTCTGCTTAACCTTGTAGCCCACGTGAGCTCCACGATGCCTGGGGGAGTTGACAGCTATGAGGGCCACGGCAACATCGTCATAGACAAGGGCATCAGAGTTGCATACTTTCTCTGGGAGTTTGGCCCAGAGGGTAGGTTTTATCGTTTGTCACAAGACTTGAACCTGGTACTCGGGTTGGAGAGAAAGCTTCTCACAGAGGGAGCGCACCTTCTCCAAGTGGCGACTGAGATTGTCAGTTGGGCCCATCTGTCCAATACTTTGGGCAATTTGCTGGACAGAGTGATCGACTTGTAAGGGGTTGGAGGTGTGCATAGTCGCATTCAATTCAATACATTCCACGGCTTCAAAAAGAGCAGCTTCTGCTGCTGCATCAGTAGCTGCCTTGTATGAATGATCCTTATTGACAGAATATTTGAGCATTTTGTCAATTTGGTCCCAGATGGCCCTCTTTTGGTCCTCCAGGATGGTGATTCTACTAATCGCATCAGTAATCATGCTGCGCATCTCCAACTCATCTCCCCTGATGAGAGGAGCGATCGGAGGTGCACCATGGAATACAGGCCCTCCGCCTATGTCATGGGGGCCGCCATCTTGGCATTGTATTTGGCATCCGCCCTGTTTGTGTAGATGTGGTGATGCAGAGTGCGTGCCGATGTCGGCGGCATCTTGTGAATGGCTGGTGGAAGCTGATCCACCATGGGGGTTGGACTTGTGTGTGACGTGGTATGCCTCATCATCGAAGTCAGAGTCATCTTCGCTGGATGACACAGTCTCAACGGTCGTATACCGAAACTCATTCATAGCCTTAACTTGGCCAGCAAGAACCTCCTGTTAATGGCGCAATTTCACCATCTTTGCTGTACACTTCTTGTGACAAACTCTTGCAGTGCCTTGCTCAATACCTTTTTCAACCTCATGCTGCAACACTCTATACGTGGCGCCCAATTGGACGTTTTCCCCTAAGTTCTTTCTCCAACTCACTACTCACTCACTTGTAATCCTCTTTCAGCTCAGCATTCTCCTCTCTCAAACCCTCATTCATATCGCTCAAAATGACATTCAAATACACTAACTGTTTCTTATCACATTTCAGCCTTTCACGGTCATCTTTCAACATGCAAATTTCCAGGCCGGCCTGGTGGTGCAGAGGATTGAGGCACTGGTCACCACACCTTGTGCTATGCCGGTGATCTGGGTTTGGGAACGAGCTCAGGCCATCGGGGGTTGGTAGGGGAGGGAGGAATTGTGCCTCTGGAGGACAGCTCCCAGGGAAAGGATTCCTGCTGTCGCTGTCTAGTGGCCTCTGGTGTTTCCAGGGGTTCTTAGCAGTCAGGAGCCAGCTAGTCAGGGATTGGCTTGGTGGCACTCTGTGGGCATGCTCTGAGCTAGTGACATGGCTGCTGGGAGTAATTGCACTTCCCAGCCAATGGGGGAAAAATAAGCATGAAAACCACCTTCTTACTGGTTGGTGAAGGTGGGCTTAGTGGCGCTGATGCTCCATGTCCAATGTCAAGTCATGGCTGTTCTCCCAGGGGTTCTTCATGCACCGGTCCTGACCAGATGCTTACAGATAAAGTGTCGGGGGGTTGGTGGTCCTTGCCTCTGGGGGACTTAGATCTGGAGGGGTACAGGGACAGGCCACAGAAAGCAGCGGACTCTGGGAGCAGCGACCAGGGCTTCAGGTGGACAGGATCAGCCAAGGTAAGCCCCCTAGCTTAGCTGGAGAGAGTCCAATGTAGTAAGGGTGAATATACAAAGACGACAAAAAAAAAAAAATTAAAATTTCCCTCTCAGTGTCTTGAGCAGTACGGTGCAACAGTCTATTATTGGCATCGCGGAGTGACTGTGTCTCCTTCGCTAGTTTCTGTTCCTTTTTCTGTAACTCTGATGCCTGCAAGCCCATCTCTTATTGAGAGATGCATTTTGCAGTTCAAGGGAAGCACACCTCGCTGTGAAACTCTCAATAGCATCCCACTGGGAGATAGTGACCATAAAATGGTGAAAACCAATATTGATCTAATTTATGATTTAATAAATGGATTAACCAGTATAAAAGATTTTGCTAATGCAGATTATACAAAAATATAAAATATTTATCTAACTGGGATTGGAAAACAGAACTCCGATGCCTTAATCTAGATCTAATATGGGAACATCTATGGAATAAGATTGAATACTGTATGGATACATGGGTCTCAATTAGACATAAATATAAAAAGAAGGTCTTAGAATACCAACATGGTGGAACAAACATATAACAAGGGGTATAAATAATAAAATGAAATATTTTAGAAAATATAAAACGAATCCTACAGTAATTAATTGGAACTTACATAAAGAAAAAAACAAAAGTGTGAAAAGTAGAATAAGAAAAGCTAAAAAAAGAATTTGAATTAAATTTGGCTAACAGAACTACTGACAACCGCAAAATCTTCTATAATTATATTGGTTCTTTAAGAAATACTTCCAATGTAGTTGGTCCACTTGAAACAACTGAGGGGATCGTAAGTAATGAATTAGAAATGGCCAATGAATTCAATAAATTCTTCTCTAGCATATTTACATCATCAGAAGCTAATGAAAACAAAATACCTTACTTACAAAATAATCAACACTCTCAAATTAGTTCTAATGAGGTAAAAAATGTGATACTTAATCTAAAAATTAATTCTTCCCCTGGTCCAGATAATATTCACCTGAGATTTCTTAAAGAAACAGTTAATGCTATATGTGGACCATTGGCCTATTTGTTTAATGCATCTTTAAATCAGGGATCAACCATTAAGACATGGAATGAGGCACATGTTACTCCAATCCATAAAACTGGTAGTAAAAAAGATGTAACTAATTATTGACCGATTAGTCTTACATCTGTAATTGGAAAAATATTTGAAAGATTACTATTGGTAAGAATAGAAGGTCATATTTCAAATAATAATCTGCAGGATTTAACACAGCATGGTTTCTCCCAGGGAAGAACTTGCTTAACTAATTTGTTGAACTTTTTTGAAAATGTCAGTAGAGCCCTTGACAACGGGCCTCCTGTGGATATAGTTTTGCTTGATTTTTCTAAGGCATTTGATAAGGTCTCACATCAAGTTTTAATAAAACAATTGTATGAGTATGAGTTTCCCTCAAACATCATAAATTGGGTTGTATCTTGACTACATAACAGACGTCAACGTGTGGTCATTTGAGGCCATCATTCACATTGAGAAGCTGTCAGTAGTGGGGTACCACAGGGATCTGTTTTGGGTCCTGCCCTCTTTACTATTCTGATATCGACAGTGCAGCCATCTAGCAGTACTTGGATGTCCAAGTATGCTGATAACTGCAAAATGGGATGTGTAATCAATAATATACAGGCAGCTAATGTTTTTCAGTCTTAATTAAATAGGATTAGTGCTTAGGCTACTGAAAAATATTCTTTAATGAACAAAAATGTAAAATTATGTACCTGGGATACAATAATTTGAACTTTAAATACAAGCTAAATAATGTACAACTTATTGAAACAACAAATGAAAAAGATCTGGGAGTGCTAGTAAACAATAAGTTGACTTTTGATACACATAACCTATTAAAAGTAAAAAAATGCTAAAAACTACTTGGGTGTATTTTTAAACATATAAAAGGTAGAGATTCAAAGATGATTATTCCTCTATATACAACCTTAGTGAGATCACAATTGGATTATTGTTCACAATTTTGTATGCCTACTACAAACCATGGAAAGAAACTAATAGAAGGAATACAGAGAAAGGCAACTAAACGAATAAAATCAATGAATAATCTCAAATACGAGGATCGACTAAGAGCTATGAACCTCTATTCTATGGAATACAGACAATTGAGAGGGGGATCTGTGCTTAACATATTAAGCCTTTCAAGACCCCTTACTGTTTGAAACACTGGGCTTAAAAAGAAATACATCCATCACTATTACTAGAACGCATAAGTTAAAATAAAGAGGAGACAATTATAAAACACATAAAAGAGGGCTTTGGTTCTCTCAGAGTGTTGTATCCCATTGGAACTCACTACTTAGGGAGATAGTCATGAGTAATACTATGGACATGTTTAAACTGGACATATACATGGGAGTTAAGAAAGTATCATACTTAGGATAAATATTTAACCCATCTATTTGGTGGCAAGCTATATTAGGGTAACTCTGCCTCCTGAGCTCATTGTAAACTATGAAACTATATAGAGCTGCAACCAAAAGATCTTTGAGGTAATATTTTTTGGTTGGTTGTTTGGACTTGAGGTAGTAGTCAGATATTAGCAGCAATGGTTTGTCTGCAGATTTTGCATCCAGCGTGAAATCTGTCCATCTGCCATGGGACGTGAGATAGTTTGAGACACTGAGTCTCAGTTTTGTGCACAGATCAGACATGACAAATAAGGAGTAGACAAACAAACAAATAAGCAGTTGGAAAACTGGTCAAAATGCATTGGCGCCATCACCAACCACTTTCCGGTCTCCAGTGGGTGAACAGTGATGCTAAGGTGGTATGCTATCACTCTCAAAGGGAGTGTAAAGGGGTCTGGTGTGGGTCTGCCATGCCCAAGACCAAGACAGTGTGGGTCTGCCACAACTGCTACCACTGTAAGCATGAGTAGGTCCAAGTAGGTGAAAAATGCACTACACTACTCGACATTCAAATAAATTGAATGAAATCTTCTTTTGTACCTTTCAACCTGCACATAGTTGCCAAATGTAGGTAATAAAATTACCTTTCTCACATTCTTGGTGGAACGGCACAAAGGAAGAGACAACAGACAAGTGGTACTCATGTAATAAATGGAATTTATTACAGATCAATAATACAGGCTTACTACCAGCAGTGTAATCACTGGGAGAACTACCAGGTTTCCTTACCTAGGTAAATGCAGTCTCTCATCTATTCTATTCTCAGAGAAGCTAAATGCTGCACATGGTCTTATACCTTATAGAAACAGCTAAAGAAGATACATAAAATGTGAATAATTTGCCAAAAACAGGTGACCCGAGTAACTGTCCGAACTAACATGAGAAGTTGCTTAGCTTGCATAGATAGTGTAATACAATAGGGCTTCTATAAGTCCCAAGGTCACTTACAATTACAGTGATGCACGAGCACTAAAGATGGCACTGTTGCCTTACTTATCATAATAGAGTAAAAATAGAGTGAAAAGCATCTCTTATAGTAGTAAACATGATGGAGCATAATATGCATTAGTAAAATACAGTAGAACACAGATCCTGACCCTTATGCTTATACAAGTGTCTTTGTCTTAAGGTTAGTACATGTACCTACATATATGTTGCTGTTCGTGAGGTGGGGATATAATCATGGGTGCCGGACCATGGATAACATCTGTGATGCTACAACAGTGACGAACAACAAGGGGTGAGACAGGGTAGCACAATGGGCTCCAGGCCAAGGGAGGTCATGTGGGTCAATACTTACTTACTTGCTAGAGCTCCACGGGTTGCATTGTGGACCAGGTATTATGCACATTTCAGCTTACAGTTGTTATATTTTTCTGTAGTAATTTTCCACTTTTTCATAAGAAGTCAGCATTAACTGGAAAGCAAGAGCATTGTCTCTCCTTCTTAGGCTTCCACTGCTCTGGCTCTTAATTGTACCCACTGTGATGCCAGGAGGTGACAAACCACCATATCACAAAATCTGGAGAACTTGATTTTTGTGACTTTCGTGGCCAGAAATTGTAAAGTGTGCATGTATGTGGGTGTGTGTGTGTATGTATGGGGATGGGGGTGGGTGGTACAGATGCAAACTGACATGTTGAAGCAGGTTAAGCTGTTGGTGATATTTTAAGTGAATATTTGGCCAGGACACCGGGGGAATTCCACTACTGTTTTTGAGAAATGCCATTGGATCTGTAACATCCGCCTTAACAACAGCACAGATCAGGCAGCCGGGACCTCAGTTTAACCTCATCTGAAAGATAGCACCTCAGAAGTGCAGTACCCTCAAAAAAACTACCACAGAACAAGCAGATGGAGCTTTAGTTTTACCTCATCTGAAAGACTGCACCTCAGGAGTGCAGCACCACCTTATCCCACATGTTACATTGCAGTGGCAGTATTAGGATTTATCCCGTGTTTCCTGATGTAGAGCTAGAACCCACCACTTTATAAGGTCAACAACACCTAGAGCATAACAAATTAAAATTCATTGGGGATTGGTTGGGAGAAGGGCAGATCTCTCCTCCACTATACGTCCTACAAGACTGAAACCAGTAGGGGGAGCCTCTGTCCATCTTGTTGCAAGCCAGATGACTGACTTGGTGGATGGAGGAAGAGGATAGCTGTTGCTCACCTGGCTCTTCCAAATCCAGTGGATGAATTGTCTGTCAGTATGGGTTCCACTTTGCCTGAGGTGGAGAAAGAAACAGATATGGGAGTGGAAGAAGTGGGACTCAAACCTCTTTTTTCGCATCAAGAGACTTTTGAGTCACAGTTTTCCATGAACAAAAACCTGACTTTTGGAAGAAAATCCACAAGGAACTCAGCTGAAACACTCTTGGTATATGCATCACAGAAAAAAAAGCCCTGCTCCATCAGTTGTTGACCGAGGAGGATGCAGCACACCCAGCCGTACAACATAAGCAAGGTGTTCCATCTGATTCATCAGAGTTCACAGAATGGACAGAGGCAAGCTTTGTTTCTAAGGAAATGACCTCAAACATGTCCCCTGCTAAGGAAAAACCCAAATCTTGGGCTCAGGAGAGGCAGCCCCACAGCAACTCAAAATCCCACATCTGACTGGTCTGTGGATAGAGTTCTACGTGCTGCCAGTTTACAAAAAGCTTTGGACAGGTCTTGGTTGGCGGGTGAAGCTCTGAGCATGGCAGACATCATGCAGTCTTCAAAACAGTTGAGCTCTGGTGACAAAGATACAAAGGCTGACCTGGTGGCACAGAGGGTGGAGGCGCCTTGAGCGCCTTACCTCTCCCACGCCGGTGGGAGGGCTGGGAGTGGATTGAGCCACTGCCTGGCAGCTCTCTGATCCCAGAATGGGGAGGAAAATCTTCCCAGCTCTTGGTTGCTGCCGAGTGGAAGCTCAGTGGCATTGCCGAGCAAGTGGTGGGCTGACACTAGCTGCTAGGCCAGGGGTGAGTGTAATGGGGTCGCTGGTTCCTGCGCACATGTGCGCCTGCACGCGCATGCATGACTGTGTTATCAAAGTGCTGTTGAGCTAGGGGGAGAGAGAAAACCAGGAAAAAAACCTTGTTCTCACTGTTTTGGCTAGACAGGTTTTACTCTTTCGACTAGACAGGTTCTCCTTGGGGATTTTGGGGAGGAGGATCAGATGCATAAATGATTTTTATTAAATGCAATAAATTTAGCTAAACTGGGTATCTTGAGGGAGTGGAAGCTGGAAAAGACCCTCACCATTCAGAGTTCACGTGCCATGACAAAAGAATGCCAGACAATGGAGGAACTTATGTATAGGGCCAAGCAGAGAAAAGATATGTATTTTGGGGTTTGGGATGGTTTTATAACGTATCTGGGTGGGGGATGCCAGTAAGATACAAGATCCTACAACTTTACAGGCTTGATTAATTTTTTTTACATTTATTTATTTAAGATCATGGTTAAACCTTTGAGAACAGGCTCATTACATAGGTTCCACGTCAAATTCATACAGCATGAATCAAACAACAAATTACGGTTAAGTCGTGAGATAAAGGATGACAACAATGGACAGGCTATGAACAAAATAGTTACAAGGCAATAGCACTATATACACTGAGAGCAACAAACTCAAGGAAATAAGGGAGGATGGGAGGGTGACACAGGGAGAGGTTAACACAGGCTGAAGGGGGCAACAGAGAGAGAGGACAAACTACATAGAGAATACACTACAGGTATCAGCCCAGATTATGGGCCTCATTATTGGAGGTATAGATTACCTAGAGGTGCCAGGCACTGGGCTGGAACAAAACCAATACTAAGTAGCAGGTAATAGGTCAAGGGGTGATGGGATAAGAGCAGACGGAATGTAGTGGTGAAAGGACAAGGGGAGGGAGGGTTGGAGGAGGGAGGGGGAAGTAAGTTGACAGTTCAGAATGGGAGCGGGAGAAATAGGGGAGGTAATAGAATACCTATTGACCATGTTGCATAGATAGCTGGAGAATTTCACCCTATAAACTCAACCAAATGTTAATTTATGGTCTGACAATGCAGGAATGTTTTCTTTTTTTTATTTAAAATGAAAATTGCCAAAGATTTCACTCCTTGTTGTTTAAGCACTGCAATGTGTATTCTGCTTTGACTTCAGTAAACCATATTTAAAAAAAAAGTTCCCCGTTGCTGTGTGTGATGGCCCTTGGGGAACTTCCAGGTCCTGCACTGTGCGGATCCCTGCCGGCGTGATGGCAGGGGCATGGAAGACCTTTGAGCCAGGGCCCAATGGCAGGCATAGGTGGCGGGGGATGAGGAAAAACTTCTATTAAAAAAAGGAAAAAAATGAGACAAAAGCAAAATTGCAAATGTTCCCCATAACACAAATGTTTCCCCTAGCACACGGATCCTAAACCAGCCAGAAATGTTCCTGCTCAACCAGAGATTCAGTCCTGGAATATGGTTGATACTGAGATCATGGCTGCCAGTAGTGCTAGACCGCTGTTAGCAGACTCTTTACAGCTCGAGAACACAGGAATCACTAGCGCTACACCAGTGTTCACAGTTATAGAAACGTTCAAGTACCTCAAGGGAATCAACAAAGTCCAGGAGGGTAGCGTCTTTCTGAAAAACAGATGTGTAAGAACAAGGGGGCACAATTTAAAGATAGAGGGGGGACGGCTCAGGGGTAATGTGAGGAAATTTTTTTTCACGGAAGGAATGGTGAATACATGGAACAGCCTTCCTGAGGAGGTCATTGGGTCTAAAACAGTGGGGGGAATTCAAACATGCATGGGACAGACACAAAGCAGTTATAGTGGGGGGTTGCAGGAAGTAGGCTGTTGGTTAACTAGAATCTGCAGCTTATCCAGTAGGTAGGGAAATGGGCAGACTGGGTGGGCCAAGTGGTCCTTATCTGCCATCAAAGTCTGTAGTACTTGACAGCCATTTCCGTACTATTACTACAGTGCAGATGGTGGTAATATTATTGCTCTGGTGAGAAGCACGCAAGTACACTCATGGAGCCTCTGAATCGCAGCTGCAGTCTGGTTCCCTGCTCTAACTGGCCCTATTTCAAACAATGTCATCTGGGGGTAAACCTGAGGACAAGTCCAGGTGTAAACCTGCAAAGGAAACTCCAGTAGGAGGAGAAAGTGTCTGAGTTGCAAGTCCCCCCTGCTGGCCACGATTGCTGAGTTGCTGGGTCTACAGTGGTGTGGCATAGTAACAAGAGAGAATTTAAGGACTGACCCAGAGGTAGGAGCAGGGGTAATCAGACAGTGCTGACTCGGCTACATTTTAAGGTCATCAAGGATTCGAAAAAGAGTTAATCTAGTTGACTTCATCAGCCCTAAGAGCACTCTCCCCCGGAGGAATCTGGAGACTCGGGAGCATCTCATCCACCCTCCCATCAGAACCTTTAAAGCTGTATTCTTGCAACATCCATCAGTAGAGGCAGTAGTTCCCGTGTGGAGTTGCAGCTGGTGTCAAGTGCTCCTACAAAGGCACTATTCGAAGCCTTTGTGGCTGCTTCTTTTTTTAGTCTCCCAGTCAATGTACACACTTCCAAAAAGTCAGCACTCCTAGCAAGAAGAGTCACAGACAAATGAAAATAAAGTTGAGCCCAAGTAGTTTGATTGTTACTGTTGCAGAGCTCATTACAACATTAACTAATTAAATTTCAATATCACCAAGTGCAAGGTGTTGCATCTTGGTCGGGGAAACCATAAACACAGGTACACCCTGGGAGGGGAGGCGCTGGAAGCCTCAATAGGGGAAAAAGACCTAGGGGTCTTGGTGGATGCATGTATGAATAACTCTGGGCAGTGCAGGAGAGCGGCTAGCAAGGCAAACAGGATGTTGGGATGCATCGTGAGAGGATCACCTCTAGGAGGCGAGAAGTGATTCTGCCGCTGACAATGGATGGTTAGACCACACCTTGAGTACTGTGTACAGTACTGGAGACCACACTTGAAGAGGGACATACAGCTCCTGGAGAGGGTACAGAGGAGGCAACAAAGATGATACGAGGGCTAGGGGATTTGACGATGAGGACAGACTTAGAGCTCTGCCTGTTTTCATTGGAGGAGAGGAGAGAGGGGGACATGATTGAGGTCTTCAAGTACCTCAAGGGAATAAATAGGGTAAACATGGAGGGATCTTTAGACTAAAGCAGGAGGTATCACCAGAGGGCATGGTTTGAAGTTGGAAGGTGGAAGGGTGAAGGGGGAAAAGAGGAGGAGGTTTTTCACTGAGAGGGTGGTGGACCCTTGGAATGCACTGCCTGGTGAGCTGGTTCAGAGATACAGTGGAGGGCTTCAAGAGAGGGTGGGACAGACACAGAAAGTGGATGTATCAGATGATGGCCTGTCCCAGGGGGGTGGGGATGGATGATACGGGCTTCTGGAGCACAATGGGTCTCGGCACCCAACTAAGGATCTAAGGTTCGAGCAGACTCGATAGACCATAAGGCCTAATCTGCTGGCAAATAGTATGTTAGTATGTATTACATATGCTAGCTAACCCCTAGCACTTCAGCAAACGACCTTCGTAAGGGGATCCCAAGTCAGTGTAGCATTCCTGTTCACCTTTTTTCCAACTACGAGATTTGTAGGCCCAGTTTTCCACAGCAACATGCAAGGTTTTTCATCAAGAATCAGTGGTACTTCACACCAGTCTACAGATCCTACTGCAGGTTACTGCAGCCTTTTTTTCCCTGTAATCAGGAACTGATTCTGTCATCATTCTGCCTCAAACCACCGAAAGGCAGGGCCATGCCAAGAAGAAAAAGACTCACTTTGATCATTGGATTCTGTCCGAAGTTTAGACTTTATTTAATTAGCCACCATAAATAACTTGTAGTTTTGCTCACAGAGCGTAGTCTTTAGTAGTGGTCCATATTAATAAGACTCTGCTTATCAACAGTCATTCATCCGAGGCCTCTCTCTCTTCCGATTAATGCCCAGCTGTCTTACTGGGTTTTATACGTACTGAAACATAACTGACACTTATGATTAAGTCAGTCATCACTGCCACTTCATCAAACTGTTAAGGCAGAATTCTACACATCTGTGATCCAGGAAAGATCTCAAATATTATTTGTAGAAATCAAATGTAATTCAGGTGACATTCAGCATACTCACATCAGGTCACCATAGGGGCAAGAAAACCTCAAACTACACTACTGCAGGATGGATACATTCAGACATAACACATGCATATCAGCTGGCAGGTGTGGAGTACCAGAACTAGTGACAGTTTGCTTGATGCAAGCAGTGTCCCCAGTGTGAGCTGAACTTCTGCATCACTGACAGATCTTTGCAGGATGTCCTTCTGGGAGCACCCTGCATTCTTTTACTAGGCTTTATAACCTGGAAGTTCCAGACTCTGCATCTGGATCCTCCAGCTGGACAGTTCCACAGGCTATTATGGATGTCTGAGCAGCTAAGTCCTTACATAACACATCCTTGGGTATACCATTAGTAGAACCGCTGCTATATATCACAGTGACATGACTGCCCTGTGATCAGCAATAGGAGCTAGAAAACAAAATGTAAATACCTGTACATTTTTTTCTCTAATTGCAGGTCAAAAAGCTAATGCCCCCCCCCCCCATTAAGTCTGAGTACAGATCTATGTGATTTTTATACTTTAGCATACTATTTGGGTGGATTTTCTAGTTTAGGATTACAGCGTTTCTGCTTTGGAACCAACAGGCACAATCCACAGGGGGCAGGCCTGTGCTGCTGTGTCAGAAGTCTATTTCCTGCATCTATGGAAGCCTAGGAGGGAAGATCCCACTTGTATGATAGCCCTGTGACCAGCAGTCAGAGAAAGAAAATCTAAAAATATTTAAATTTAATTTTTCCGGGATGACTTGGGGACTAAAAGAAGGTCTGAGTCCTTCACGGTGAAAGCAGGCTGTAATTCCTTCATTATGATTTCCACATACTACCCATCATGCTTTGTATTATACATTACTACTAATACCCCAGCATTCATGTGCAAGCGTTAGAATCCCACACATTGGCCAGCTTGGGTCCAAGTACATCACAAAGCGAAGCCCTCCAGTTCCCCGGAATAGATGGCAGAGGCTGTTAGCATTTGTACAGCCCCAGCTGAGTATCCATCAGCATCAGTTTTGAAGGTAGCCAATCACCTCCCTCTTGAATGCCAGAAAGGTGCACCCATTGCAGCCCAAACTGTCAGAGGGGGTAATAAAGGAAAACAAAATTACTCCTAAAAAGAGCAACATTCCAGTACCTCCTTGCTAATACACTTGTCCCCCTACCTAGTTCTTTTATTTGAAGCCTAAGGTCCAAACAGATGTCATTTATCTTGGAGGAGAAACCTCACAAGATTAAATGTCAGGCACTGCAATTATATTGCCCAGGAGATGGCTTTGGTTTGCCTGACTTACGCTTCTTTCACCTCTGTGTAGCAATGTCACAGGTCACCCTCTGTTGTAAGCCAGAGCTCCGGACATCTGTGCCCAGCTAGGTTTCCATTAATTTGGCTAAAGCAAAGTTCCTGTCCTCATGGCCTTGGTACTTCCAGATTAGAAGTTGGATAAGGTGGCCTCTCCCTGTACCAAACACACAAAATCGACCTAGGCCAAATTCTTAAAATCCTTGGGCAGAACTACTTCATCTAGATTGTGCTCTATCTGGCAAAATCCCTGCTTACAGACTGGCAATGTGCCCATAAATTAGAACCACTGGAAACAAGCAGGGATCCACACAGTGGGTGACCTGTATGATACTGTAACTGGGGTCTTCCACACATTTGCCATACATTTCCCACCCTCCAAAATCAAGCCAGAAGTAACATTTGCTATTTTAGCAATATCTCGAAATTAGAGGTCTTCTGAGAGTTAAACTTACCCCATCACTGAAGCTCTGTCCAGCCAGTTCCCCAGGTACCTGGATTGCCTCAGGTCTCATGACCAAGCACATAAAAAGCCATCTCACCAAACTCAAGACAGATACAGACCTCCACAAATCACCACTGGACCCAGGGTGCAGCGGGAGACAGAGCTGGGTGCAAATCTTCCACAGGACACCTGGGACTTGGTGCGGAAACAAGCCTGTTGTGCCAACCACGAACTCCAGGCTAGGACACAACAATTCAAGATCCTACCAAGGGCCTACAGAACCCAACAGGCCCTTTACTGGATGGGTCTGCTAAACCACAGTGACTGCTGGAGGTGTTCTTCCCCTCAACGTACTTTGACCCATATCCTGTTGTCCTGTCCAACCCTAGACCACTTCTGGGAGAAGATTTGGAGCAAGTGCCTTAACCTTATACCTGTACCATCAGTTAAAGACCCCCTACTGACATTACTGGGCACCCCACCTCTAAACTCCAGCCGTAGCCCCACACAGCTTGTGTGGCTCAGTAGGGACGTATCGGCTGTGAAGCCACTTATCCTTCGCAGGTGGCATGATCCTGAACCATCAGCTTTTAAAGAGTGGGAACACTTGCTTGTGCTTACAGCTAGATATGAATGCCTGGCCTATGCAGCTCTAGGAAAACTGACAAAGTACACCTAGATCTGGAATTCCTACCTGGAATCCCCAAAACTCCCTCACAGCTACCCCCAAAGGGGGAAGACTACTATGCCTTACTCTACTCCCACCTCGGTGGGCTAATGGGCTTTGCTTTCGTTTTTTGTCTGCAACTGAGAATTAGTACGAGGAGAACAACCTATGTCCTCCTCCTGCCCTGTTCCCTCTGTCCTCCCTTTTTGCTCCCTGCATCCATGCCCCCCTCTCCCCATATGGGAGTGATAATTATAATGGTGTGATACGTTTTCTTCTCCCCTCACCTTATGAAGCATTTACTTTATATGCCTTCTACAGACAAGTTCCTCAATACTGTCACCAGCTTGTGCCTTGAGCAGGATATCCATCTATGCAGTACTTACAGCTGAGGTGAATAACCTATGTTTGCTAATTTTACTCAAACCCAAAAACCTTCAGATAAGTCCAGGGAACAGCCACACATGCAATATTTTAGCATAATATTGTAGTATAGTAGATATTGGTAAGCAGATTATACTATACTTGTTCTCCCTTCCTCCTTCTGGTACCAGTACCAAGATGCTTAGTTTACCCAAAGTAGTTGTCTATATACTTAGGCCAGCAGCAGTATATTGCATAATCTACATTGTTGCTGAACTCACCAAATCAGTTGGCACCAAGGTGGACCCAAATATATTTTTATTTCATATGTATCTTGTTTCATGGATCCTGTACATTGTATTAAATTGAAAACTGTAATAAACACTCTGATGGCAAAAGACGAGCAACATTCTCAGATGGGCCAGATGCAGTGAGTGGGTTCTAAATGGTCTATGCTGAACTCTCTAGGGTCATTGCCTAGAGAGAGTAAATGACCTGGTTTAAGAGACAGAATGTAAGCTTGTTAAATTTGCAGATGATGTCAAACTGTGCGGCAGATGTGGAGAATGCAGAGAATGTAGGAAGAATAATTAAAATGAATTTAGATCTGCTCTGTAGTTGGGCAGACAGGTGGTAAATTAAATTTCATATTAGTAAGTGTAAAGTACAGCATATTGGTCACAAAGAAACATGGAGAGTATGTACAAAATGAATGGGATTGCATTAGAGCTGTGTAATTCAAAGAGACCTTGGGGTTATAGTGAATGCATCTCGCCCTTCATCTTAGCGAACGTGGTGAAGTAATTAAAAAGTCCAACAGACCGTCAGGATTCAGAGCTAAGAGGCGGACTGCCAGTTTAACAGAGTGATGTTTAGACTCTATAATGCTTTGGTAGGATCCCATGTAGAATGCAGCTCTGGCCACTTTACAAAGTTTACAGTATTTTTCAACAGAAAGCTCCCCCTTCACCCTTGCAGCCTTCAATGGCCTTTTATTGATTTTCTGATCTGACCTTCCTGACCTTTTGTTCTCAGAACATCAGGTAAGCATGAACAAATAAGTAAGAAACACAACAGTAGCAAAGGCTAGAAAACATTAACCCCTTCATGCTTTCAGTGTTGATTTATTCTTTGACAAACTCTTTTTCATTTTTTTAGAAATTGTATTTTTCCTATAGGTCATGTATTATTAACCACACATGCTATATGTGATGCGCGTGCACTGAGTTTGTTAAAGTCTGTCTCGACAAATCGGGGGTTGCCATTCTCATTTGCAGGGGCTTATCTTTCAAGGTCATGGGTGTAGGCAGGCATACTCCAAGCACTCCATGGTGTGCAATTTTATTTAAGGGGTAGCAAATAGGCTATGAACTGCTTGCTTTTTGCATGAAAACTAACAAACAAAATGCTGAACCTGTCTATTTTTATTCACAGGAGTCGAAACTAGAAGGACTGGTCTCTAATACTGTCTTTGCATCCCAAGGACAATACAACTTTACAGGCTCTGGGCTGGTATGTGGGTGTCTTAGGGAGCATGCATGGCATTTGTATTTACCCATGCATGGCTACACCCTGGGCGAGGGGAGCTCACCCTAACAAGAGGGGAAGGGTAGCAGTGAGTCCACTTGGTGTGCAGATCTGAAATCCCTGGCTACACTCCTGTTCAAGGTACTGTAACTAGCTCATTTGCAGAGGAGATGGAGATTGGCAGTAGTTTCAAGGGAAGTTGGAGACTGAGTTATGCATTTTGTAAATGTGTAGGGTCCTATCCTCCCAATAGTAGAATTCTTTAAAAAAAATGTTTGATAAGGTAGCCAGCTACCAGAGGGATGAAACATTGTAGACAGAGAATGGAACTGCTTTGAGAATCTGGAGTAAGACAGATCACCGGGGGTACCCAGGGGTGATAAAACAGGATCACATATTAAAGTCACTCAGGGAGAAGGATGGCTCATTGGATGCATGATGGCAGGAGAGCCCCAGGGGGAGAAGTATACATTTTTTCCCTTCTGAACAATAGCTACTCATGAATGGACCAGTTCTGTATGCAATAGCGATGGGTGTTTGCAATTGCAAGAAGAGATATTATGCTAAACTTCCTGTCAGACCATGCTATGATTGGTATTACCATAGATCTTGGTCCCTCTGACTGGAAAGGCTTGTGGTGCCACAAAGCTGGCTCTCCGAATGATCATGAGATTTTTGTTAATAAAAACCTTATCAGTCATACAAAACTGTTTTAAGGGAAATTGGGATACTAAAATAAAGTACAATTGGGATGCTGTAAAAGCAGTCCCAAGGGGATACTTAATTTCTCATGCAAGCTTTAAGAAAAAACAAACTTTTTTTTTCAATTATTTAACCAGGAGAGATACACTAAGCTGAAAGCTTGTTTACAGGTACGACCTGGGAGCACAGGGAAGTTAAGTGACTTGCTCAGGGTCACGAAGTATGCAAGTGGGGGCTGTGGGATTCAAACCCAGGTCTCCAGATTTGCAGCTCAGAGCTTTAAACCACTGCGCTATACATCAGGCAGCTGAAAAGAAATTACTAAAGTTGGAAAATACCCCCAAAGCCATGAGAACCCCCCAAATTCTAGAACAAATTAAACAAGCAAGGCAGAAACTACAGGAAATTTCAGTCAAGAAAGGTGACAATCAATTGAGATTTTCCAGTTGAAAGTATTATGAATTGCCGGCCTCATGGTTCTGAGGGTTGAGGCACTGGATGGCACACCTTGCACCATGCTAGCAACCTGAGTTTAAGAGCAGATTTGAGTTGCTGGGGGATGACCAGGGAGGGAAGCGGATAGAGGGTCGGAAGAGGACTGCTCTCTTCTCCCGGGAATGGAGATTTTTAGTACTCAGTGCTATCCTGGCCCCTAGTGCTGTATGGGCGCAAGGCAGTTGAGGACTCAGTGTAGGCTGGAGGGAATGGCAGCTGCCAATGCTTCATTCATGGAAGCATGCATGGAGACGTCTGGGCACCACTGCATGCCGCCGTGAAGGGAACAAAAAATAGGATACAGATACTGACCACCTGGTAGCCCTGCAGCCTGATGAGCACCCAAGCTACACAGCATTGGCATGAATGGTAAGTCCTGGAGAAAAGTTGGGGGAGTGGGTCTGGGGTGATGGCATCCAAAGGGCGGCTTGGGACCAAGGGAAGAAAAAATCACTAACTAAAAAAAAAAAAAAGTATTACGAAACTGAAAATACAGCAAGCAGCAGGCATTTAACCTTTTGATTTCAAAAGCAGGAAGCAAACATGTATATCTCCAGAATTTGGCCAGGGACAGGGATAATTCCCAAATGGTTGTCCAGACCCAAATTGATTGCTGCTACAGTTAAGCAGTATTATGCCAACCTGCATAGAGATGAGTAGGGCACAGAACACTCTGAGAATATTTAGACATTTTTATGGCCTTTAGACATGACCATGTTTTTGGAAGAACAGTAGATGGTATTAGAAGGACCATTCATTGCTGTAGAATTAGAAGGAGTGATTATAACCGGCCTTAGAAACAACAAAGCCCTGGGCCTAGGTGGTTTCATTGCTGATTTTTTTTTTTGACTGTAAAGAAAGTTTGAGTGCTTTTGTGGATCCTGCCACTATCTGTCAGATAGTGCTGATATCCTACCCAAGATCCTACTAGAAATCCTAGCAAAGACAGATGTAGGATCCAGGGTCAGATACCAATGGATTCTAGTTAGGATCCAGATATCCCAGTTACGATACAGGGATCCTAGTCAGGATACAGGGATCCTAAGTCAGATAGTTAGGATCCAGGGTCAGATAGTGATGGATCCTAATTAGAATCCAGGGATCCTAGGTTAAATCCAAGGATCCTAGGTCAGATTGTTAGGATCTGGGGTCAGATAGTGATGGATCCTAGGTCAGATAGTTAGGATCCGAGCTGGATCTGTTGTTAGGAACCACAGGATCCACAACATTTCTAGGATCCATGGTCAGATAGCACTACTATTCGACCACAGTAACTATCTGGCCAAATGGGAGGTATATGTTGGTATCCTAATTTCTCAGATACTGTCTGAGCAACACTACTTCTTACACTTTCCAAGGAGTGCAATGTTGCACATGAACAAGGGAAGATGCCAAAGTCATGACATGAGGCAGTCATGACGGTGTTACCAAAATCGGGCAAAACACTTCACACTGTGACGGGTTCAGATCACTACTGAATCAAGATGCAGACATTTTTGTGAAGGCAACAGCTAATAGGCTTCAAACAGTTATCACAGATTTAATACGCCCTGACCAGGTTGGTTTAATCCTGGTAGGCATCTCCACGATAAAGTGAGACAAGTACTGAATGTAATTTCAACTGTTCAATGGCTTCCTCACACAGGCCACAAGGCCATAATGTCTGTTGGCACAGAAAAGGCATTTGGCCTTCTTGACTGGGTCTTACTTGACTCCACATTAGAAAAGTTTCAGTTTGGAGAAAAATTCAGAGAATAAATACAGGCATTGTACACCAAACCAACAGCCAAGATAAAGGTCAACGGGAAATTCTTGTGAGGGTTTGACATCAGGCAGGGAACCAAGCAGGGCTTTGTAGACAAAAAGACCAGCACTCCAGGAGTATGTTTTAGTGCAATTTATTGTATATTGAGAGACGGTAAAGCATGGACAAATACGCCAAACTACAGCCCCCTGAGGAAGACCTAACAGTAGAAGCGCTGGGGTTGAAACTTGTTTGCCTGACACTCAAAATCCTGACGCCACATGCCTGAAACACACAGTCCTGACAGTAGGATTTTGATTTTGTTTCATGTTTCAGGGGGGCTTTGCCCCCCCGCAATCCCCAATATGGGGGCTTTGCCCCCCCCTTCATTATTATAACAAATTCCATGGGGGGCAAAATCCCACTGTGAAGATATTGTGCTTCAGGCATGTGGTGTCAGGATTTTAAGTGTCAGGCAAATAAGTTTTTTTTTAATGATTATTTATCGCCATTCGGCTGCCCCCTTCAGCCTAACGGTCCCCAGCCCAACATCCTGGAATTACGGGCTTACTTTATGACTGGCCTGGGCGGAGCCTGCGGAGGGTCGGGTGTCATCCTGTGGCTAGATCCATTTTTTCTCCATTTTGTCCTCCCTCACTACCCGGGCCCCAGAGAAGAGATGCATGCGCGTAGGCACGGATGCATTTATATCCCCAGTGACGGCCCTTCCATCCACCCATTGGCCTAGTGCCCAGTGCTCCTCTAGCCTGCGCTGCCCCTGGCCTCCACCACGAGACAGTCAAGAGCCGAGGAATACCACCTTCCCTCCTGAAGAGGAGAGCTGCCTCTTGGAGGCTCCATCCAGCTCCACGCCCCCCCCCCCGCTGACCTCCGATGGCCCATGCTCGTTCCCGATCATGGGTTGTCAGCGTGGCACGAGGTAAGGCATCCAGTGCTTTAGCCCTCAGCACCACTGGGCCGGCTGGTTTCAGTCTTTTAAATGGATACCTTTGTCCATGCTTTACCTTCTCTCAATACGCAATAAATTGCACTAAAGCATACACCCGGGGTGCTGGTCTTTTTGTCTACAATACCGTATGGTTAGCAACCTTTACCAAGCACCACCTGTCTGACTCCTGAGTGCAATTTGCTTCTTTGGAACTGCAACCAGGCAGGGCTGCCTGCTGTCATCTTTACTATTTGCCCTTAGTCTCAAGCCCTTTGCAGATGCAGTTCAGACTTGGTACAGAATTCATGGTATTGGAATCATAGGGTTGGAGGTCTTATTTATTTTATTTATTTATTTAGACAGCAGTTTGGAAAACCTTTGAGCCATAGGCTCATTTACAAAGGTACCTTGTCACAGTAAGACAAATGAAAATACACAGTATAACAGTAACTTAAGACATAGATACAAACAAGCTGGTACAGGTAGGATTGATGCAAACAATACCAGAGTTATGTTGTCCTTAGCAGCTTAGTAGTAAGCTTTGTCATTAGTATTGAGTAATGCGGCTTTGACTAGTGGCAATTACAGCTTCGAGTGTTAACAAGGTGGTTCTAGAAGGACGCTTTTAAAATGTATAGTTGGAGCCTGGAGATGGAGGGGGCAGTGTGTTGAAACCAGGAGGGGGCTCTTAAAGCTGAAGGCTCTTGCTTGTGAGGAGGTCCTAGCTCTAGGGATAACAAGAGAGGTTTTCCCAGAGGTCCAGTATGAACTAGTGGGACAGAGCGGGATGGTGGTGGTCAATTCTAGCGGGGATAGCCCAAGGAGGGTCTTTTTGTAAGGGTACAGGTCAGATATTTGAGGCGCCAGTCAAGATCAAGTACCAGTGCTTTAGCATACAGTAGACAGGTGTGTGTTAGCCTAGGTGCCCCAGTAATTAACCTCAGGCCTTATTCAGAGAAAAGGAATTTTATGGAGTGTGGTCTGATCAGCAGCACCATACACTGGCAGTCCATAGTCCACTAGGGACAGGATAGAGGAGGTGACTGTGAGTCAAAGAGCCTCCGGGGAGGCAGTGTTTACACGATGTAAGATGCCCAATCGGATATTAGTGGCAGTGGCTAGGCAGCGATGTGTCCATGGAAGGAGAGGAGGGTCAAATGGATCCCTAGGTATTTATAGGAGCAAACTTGTTCAAGTGGGAAAGAGGACCCAGAGTGAATGAGGAGTTTGAAGTTGCAGGACTTGTTTTGAGGATGAGTGAAGAACATGGTTTTGTTTTTAAGATTTATCACCAATCTATGTTCCTTGAACCAGCCCTCGGCTTCAGCGAAGGACTTCTGCAGCGAGTCCTGGAGGTTAATAGGGTTACGACTTGAGGCAAAGTTGACTGCATCATCAGTGTACAATAGAATGTTCCCCGAGCAAGAGCGTGAAAGGGTGTTAAGGTAAAGGGAGAATAGTAAGGGGCCCAGAATGGAGCCCTGGGGAACCCCAGAAAAGATGGGACAGATGTCTGAGTAGGTCCCATTAATTTTTACACGCTGTGAGCGGTCAGACAGATAACTGGTGCACCAGGAGATAGGCCCAGCAGCAAAACCAGAGAGACTAAGGGCATCAAGAAGGAGGGTGGGAGACAGTGTCGAAGCTTTAGAGAGGTCAATGAAGACCGCGATCAGCCAGAGAACCAGTGTCTAAGGAGGAGTGGAGAAAGTTGGAGAACTCTAGGAGGGCTGTGTTGGTACTGTGGCCCGCTCAGAAGCCATGCTGCTCAGGACATAGGACATTGTAGGTGGAGAGGTAGTCAGAGATTTGAGAGGCTACCACTTTTTCCAAGGCCTTGGAGAGAGAATGGAGATTGGCCGATAGTTTCCAGCCACAGTCCTATCACCACCTTTAAATATAGGGGTGACAGTGGCGACTTTCTAGGCAGTTGGAACCTTCCCCAGGCAAAGAGAGTGGTTGATGAGGCACGTGATCGGGGTAAGGACTGTGTCTAAGACCAGCCGTAGGATACACGGATCCAGGGTGCCACTGCCCCACTATTACTCTTGAGGGCAGGACAGGTGCCTAAGTTCTTGGGCAGAAACACAGCCGGAGGAGAAAATAAGGGCGAAAGATTTACGACAGCGCTGGGGAGGAGGGTCAAAAATTTGTAGGAGGATAGGCTAAGGTCAGTGAATGAGGTGTTGAGGTGGTTGGCTATGAGGGCTGGGTCTGAAGAAATCACGCCATTAATGTTGATCTGGGTGGGTGGGGGTGCACTCCCATTTAACTGTTTAATGTTATCCCAGAAGGTTCTGGGGTTCCCCATGAGGCTGTGAGTGAGGACCGATAGTGCTCAGACTTTGGCCTTTCTGATGGCCGAGTGCACTTGTTTGGTGGCAGCATATAACTGCCTGTCACTGGGCCGCCAGTCTCAATGTACGGTGCCATAGGTTGTCCCTATGTTTGAGTTGGTAGATCAAAGCTGGGGTTAGCCAGGGGCATTCTGCCTTTTAGAACTGCGGGTCGACATTGGGGCAAAGATTTCACAGGCATTATTAAAAGTTCGGGTAAAGAAGGAGAGAGCTGTGTCAATGTCAGGAGTTGCCTGTATAGGAGACCAGTCAATTTGGGACAGAAGTTCCTTAAGTTTTGTCAGACCACCAGGTATTAGACGCCGCTGGCATGTGGACTGTGCTATGGGTTTGGGGACTGAAAACTCATGCATGACATGCTGTCTGACCTCTCTCTACATGATACACCTTGCTGTATGCAGATAACTCGATTGAAAACATCCCAAGATTCCTGGAGATAGAGAGTTTGGGGTGGCCTCTGGGTGTAAAATTAAGGAAGTTAATCAGAGCTGCTTGTGAGTGGGAGGGTGTTCAATGACTGATGAATTGGCAAATGATTGTAAATTGAAATCAGCAGCAAAGGGAATTTGTTATTCGGGGGTTATGTTGTCACCAGACTGGTCTAAATCTTTTTAGTTAAATTATCACAAACCAGTTACGGAAAAGCAGCTGGACTGTCAGAGGTGGGGAGAACTCCCGCTATCAATTTGTGGTCATGTGGAAACAGTCGGGATGAACATTTTGCAGAGATTTTTATTTCTGTTCTCCTCCTTGCGCATAACAATACTCCCTGCCTCCTGGAAACTCATGCATGACATGCTGTCTTACTTTATAGGGTGGTGGGGGGACCACGTATTAAGCAGGGATTATGCTAACATATAAGGCCACTGGAGGGCTAGAGATGCCAGATTTGAAAGCATATTTCCAGGTATGTCAGATTTTTTTTTTTAAACTGCTTTACTGCATATTCAAAATGAGAAAAACAGTCACTGATCACACTCTGTAGATATTACATAGACTCTAGTTTCTCATTTGCTGGTAGAGTTCGAGAGACTGTGCTATCACTGGATGAACTGGATGTTTCATATGTGTTTGAGACTTGCGCCAGTGGTCTGTGGAATGCTGTGATGGCCTATAATAAGGCTGCTGTCGAGGCCCTGGACTGTCTGGCGCTGATCCGTGTACACCCCCTGGTGTCACGTCTCAGCTCACCATGGTTTGATGGTGAGCTGAGAATGTTGAAAACCAGGGAGTGTAGGTTGGAGAGGTGTTGGAGGAAGACGAGGTCTCTGGAGGACAGGCTGGTGCTGGTGCTGATGAGTATCAGAATGCAATCATCCAAAAAAAGGCAGCTTTTATATCTAGGATGGTTGTAGCTGGGAAGAACCGACCAGCTCAGCTCTTTCGGATTGTAGACAGGCTATTACATCCGGCCTGTCTGGAACCCGTCAGAGCTTTTTCAGCTCACAAGTGTGAGGGGTTCACTCAGTTCTTCTCAGAGTGTCCTCTGTGGGGGCTAGGAATTCTCCAAGTGAAATACCATTCTCCAACAGTGGCAGTCCCCGGGTGGGCGTACACACTCGGACGCCCTGGGGAAAGTTCCAGCTGCTGATGACGGTGGCAGTCTGTGAGGTGATCTCTGGGCTTAAACCAATGGTCTGTGACCTTGACCTGGGCTCGACGTGACTACTAGTTGGCTGTGTCGAGGTTCTGGTTCCAGTTTTTGCCGAGATTGTTAGGAGTTTCTTGTTGGTGGGGGTTTTCTCAGAGTCCCTTAAACAGGCTTTGGTTAAACCCCCTTGGTGAATTACTGGCCTATCTCGAACCGCCCCTTTTTGGGGAAGGTTCTTGAGAAGGTGGTCGCGGAACAGCTTGAGGGTCAGCTCATGGACTTCCGAATTTACAAACCATTCCAGTCCAGATTTAGGGCCTTGCACTGCATGGAGAGTGCATTGGTCAGGGTGCTGAATGACCTGCTCAGGGTGAGGAATAGAGGAGAGTGAACAATTCTCATCCTCCTTGATCTCTCTTCAGCATTTGACATGTGGACCATGGGGTGTTGTGGGACAAGCTGAGGGAGGATGTAGGACTCACCGGCAAGGTCATCAACTGGTTTGAGTCCTTCCTCTGAGGCAGGTCTCAAAGTGTAATATTGGGGAACTATTCTTTAGACCCAACAGGCCTGCCCTGTGGAGTTCTACAAGGTTCTGTCTTCTCCCCCATGTTGTTTGCAGTGTATATGCTGCCCCTGGGTGAGGTGACAAGGTGAGTTGAGATGACTTTTCATTGCTATGCTGATGATACTCAGCTCTACCTGTCCTTTGCACCTGGGAGATCTGATGTGGTTGACATGCTAAATGAGTGCTTGGCCAAGATCCGGGCTTGGACGTCATCGAACTGGCTGTGTCTTAACCTGGGAAAGACTGAGGTACTGGTGGTTGAGCCGAGTCAAAGAGGAGGAATGGGGGCCTCTGGGGATAGGTTGGGGCTTTTTATTGGCCCGACCAAACTAGAGGTCTCCCCAAGGGTGAAGAATTTGGACATTGTTCTAGACAATGAGCTGACACTTGATGCTCAGATGTCAGCTGTTGTCTGGACCGGGTTTTACTATCTCCGGAACATCCCCCGAATTAAGTCCCTTATTCCCCCCAATGACCTGGCCATGCTGGAACATGCTTTTGTCACTTCGAGGCTTGACTACTGTAACACACTCTACCTTGTGGTCAGAGGAGGTGCAATGCAGCGCTTGCAGTATCTGCAAAAATGCAATGGTCCGGTTGACTGGACACTCGAGGTTCAGTCATATTACACCGGTGCTGCGCGAACTGCATTGGCTGCTGGTGCGCTGGCGCATCACCTTTGAAGTATGTCTTTTGACCTACAAGGCCTACACAGGTTGGGTCTGGGCTACCTGAAGGAGCTTCTGCATCCCTACGCCCCGTCTCGCTATCTCAGATCAGCTGGAGAGGCCCTCCTGGAGATCCCCAGGGCTAGTTTAAAATCTTCCTGGGACCGGGCATTTGAAGTGGCAGCCCTGGGCCTCTGGAATTCACTGCCAGGGTACCTCCGGGAGGAGCCTTCCATGGAGTTCTTTAAAAAACACCTTAAGAACTTCCTGTTTGAGCAGGCCTTTGCGACCTGAGGAATTTATTGTGGGACCATCAGTCAGCTTGGGAATCAGTCTGTTTATAGACTTTTAACGGGTTTGTGTAATTTTTATGTATTGTATGTTGACTGTTCCTCATTGCTGTATTTATATATTTTATATTTTGTTGTAAGGGCACCCTGAGCTCTCAGGGAAGGGTGCCCGAAAGAAATAAACTGTACTACTACTACTACAACAACAACAACACATTTGCTACTAAGAGGAAGCCCTGGGCAATGTCCATAGCTACTGGAGCTGTTACTTTGACCCAAAATCCTGTAGCTTCATAGTCGTGTCTTTAAGAGATGGCAGGAACTGGTAGCCCTTAATCCGTAAAAGCAAGTCATTTGAGTAACAGCTTTCCATAAAGCTATAATGAAGTCCTGAGTATTAGTGGAAAATAAGAGCTAAAACAACAACAAAAAAACAGATGACAAACCTATTACCATATAACCCTTGTTCCATTATGTAGGAGGTACAGGCCCACTGACAGAACCCACAATACTCTTCAGTATCCTTCTGCCTATTGGGATAAGATTGACCTATTTTCCATTTCTTTAACAAGATGCACAACAGGCAACCAGACTTCTATGAATTTATCTGACTGGAGGTGCAGATCCTCTGTCATTCCTTCCAGGCAATAAACGGCCTTCACTGTTTCAACCCAATCCTCTAAGTTTGGGCATCGATCTACGAGCCAGCATCTTGTCTTTTCCAGCTGCAGCTAATAAGATACCTAGAAAAACTTTTTGACAGTAAGAGCATCTACTCAGGGGCCAGATACCTAGCACCAGAGTTTCAAAGGCCAGAGGTCTATCAGTACCAGCCATCGTACTGAGTCTGGGGCTCTATGCTTGCCAAAAAGGTTGAATGTTCGGACACTCGCAGAATATGTTGAAGGGGTTGCCAGTTGCCCCACTTCCCCTCCAGCATCTGTCATTGAGTCCCATTGTATAATGTTTGATACATGAGAACGTGAGCAAAAAATGGCCCACCATCTTCCAATGAAGCTCCTACCAGTTATTGGATGAGGAAGTATGGAACACCCCCTCCCAGACCACCCTCCATTCTTTTTGAGTTAATGCACCACCCATTTTCATGTCTCATACCACCTGACAAGAGGACAGGGGGCCTCCTCACTCTGAAGATAACCCTGAACTCAGTGAGAAATACATTTTTTGGGATGCAACTCTCTGCTGCTTTTTCAGTAAGTTCTGTCACTGGGTAGGTGCTTTTAAAAGAGCCTGTAACCTATCTCCTTTCTTAAGGAAGAAAGTAACCTACAGGTAGCAAAAGAAGTCCAATCACTGCAGGATAAACTCTGTCTGGATCTGAGCAAATGACTTAATAGTGCCATTTTGCACAAACTGAGTGAATTTAACCAGACCCAGTCTCTTCCTCCTCGTCAAGGTTGCATCAGTCCTGGGGGAGGAACTGTAAACAACTGACTACATGAGTGTAGGGTGTTGTGGGATGGGTAATGTGAAGGTCTCAAACCATTCACCAGTTTGAATACAGCTGTCTAAGCCAGGGATTGGAAACGGAGTGTGCAGTGAGATTCTTCAAAAGGGTATCAAATACCACCCTTGGGGAATGTCCCATGTTATCATGTTGTTCCATGATCATCCTTGCCTCTTCCCCCTCACTCTTTTTTTGTTTTCTCCAGGGTAACAACTGAGCCCTCTGATAGTAGAGTTTCAAATTTGGGATGCCCGCATGACCATATGCTTTTGGCGTCTGCATATCCCTCCAGTTCGCCCGGGCTTTCTTCCCTTCCCATGCAAAATTGTGCAGTGCTTTGTTTATTTTCACCCAATCTGTCCTGGGTATGGGGAGGGGCAATGTCTGAAAGAGAAACAGGAATCTGGGAATAACATTCATATGGATAGCATCGATTCAGCCAAAGAGGGAAAGGGGTAGTAATTCCCATAATTTTTTTTTGTAAACTTTATTTAAAACTTCAGCAAGCCAACATGTTACAGAAAAGATAGAGAAATGTCTCCATACATATGTAACACATAACAGAGAGAGTTCATCATAGTTGAAACAAACTCAGGTTCAAGGATTCTTTCAGTGCAGTTAGTTGTACAGGCCTTCTATGAAAAGTTCCTGCTTCACTGTAAGAAAAATCTAATGTAAGGACTTATAAACATACTGTATATTATGGCCATTCAATACTAGATCTTAAGTATCCCTGGGATCTTTTATGCCTTGGGTTCATTCTCCAAGACTAACCAAAAAGCAGCAGAGATAATTTAACTGAAATGATGTACTATTGTGTAACCAGGCCTGATCATGTCGATATCCTGAATATATGATACTATATAGGGCTGGTTCTCTTGACTAATCAGATTTGTCCTAGTTTAATTTAAAATACTGTTTCATATAGATAGTGTTTAAATATTACTTTATATGGAATGCCAGTGGACCAGCGTACAGGTGTCCCATTCAAACAGCAGGGAACCAAGGAGAGGTAAGGGCTGCCTCAAGGGGACCCCATATCTGCAGGTACTTATCTTCCTGGCCTTTGGCTCTATATTGTGTATGTTTGAGTTTCATACACTGTAGAAGCAATTTTGCCCAATGGGCCACAGTGGGTACTGACTGAACACCACTGCCGGGCTAAAGCTTGCTTTCTTACAACTATGCCCAAACGTCAAAGGGGGTGGCCCGTCCCTCCCCTCCCCTGGGCCCCCCAGCCAATCCCAGAAGTACATCCACTGCATCTACTTGTTGTGAACCATTGAGTACTCAGAGCAGCAAAGATATAATAGCTTGCCAAAAAAGAGACACGCTTGGGCATGCCCAAATCTTGTGAAAAAAGGTTCCCTCTTGAGCTTTACATTTGGGGCACTCGCTGGGGCAGAGGGGGTTAATCTTATTGGTCACAGCCTGGGTGAAATATGTCCTGTGTAATACACTGTAATGGATTATCCTCAACCTATTACTAGTGGAGCAAGTCAATCCATGCTTAAGTACCATGCTCCAGTCTCCTTCTGTGAAGGCAACTGGGCTCAGTTCCCTCTCCCAATTTGCCCGCAGAGCACTCAATGGGTCCGGGAGACCCCCCAGAAGGGCCGTATAACACCTAGTCAGTGGTTTAGAGGTCATCAACAGACCACACCCCATCAAAACCTCCTCCAAAAGGGAGCATTTAGGAGCTTTGAGGGAGCCTCGATCACATTCTACCGCCTGGATCCAGGCTTGCACCTGTAAATAAGCAAAGCCTCTCTTCTCACAAATAAGCAAGACCTTCAACGTGGGTCCTGGAGTTCGGTTTTCTCTCCTTAGGACATGCTGTAAAGAGGCTTCTGGGGAAAGTGCTGCAGGGTATCCCAGAATAGCATGGGCCGTAAGCCATGCCCTGGCCAAAGATCTGGTAAAGGTCTTGCGAACATGTTTGACCACCCTCCTTATTAAAGCAGCTGCAAAACGTGAACTATACAATGGGGCAGCAAATGCCAATTTCTGCAGCTCTACCCAGGCTTTTTTTTTTAGGAAATTCCCCAGTAGAAGTTCTATTAAAAAGGCCAGTTGAGCTGCCAAGCAGTATAGTCGAACATTATGGCATTCCAGACCCCCCCCCTCGTCACTGGCCGCCACACGGTCTCCTGCTTAATCTTTAGTCTCCAGCCCCACCACAATAATGTTGTAACAAGACCTCTGAGGGTTTTAAAAAATTTGTTTGGTACATGGACTGGTAAGGTCTGGAGAAAACAGAGACACTGTGGCAGCAAACACACCTTAACTAAGTTTACTTTGCCTGTAAGCATCAAAGGGAGAGTGCTCCATCTCTCACAATCCTCACAAATTTTTTTAAGTAGGAGCTTGTAGTTTCAGTCTCCCAATGTAGAGTTTCCTGGGAAGGCAGATATCCAGATATTTGATATTGGTCGAAGGATAGTGAGTTATCTCATTAATTTGAATGGGACTATTACATCCTCCCAAAAGAAACCAATCACATTTTGCTCAATTAATTTTATAGCCTGGTAGCGGACCATACACCTCAAAAAGGTCTGTTAATGCTGGTAGGGCCGATTTGGCTTTGTTAATGAATAGGAGCACACCATCCGCAAATAAGGAAATTACATGATTTTGTCCCCCGTGGGCATAACCATGAATATCAGGGTGATTACGGATAGCTGGGGATAGTACTTCGTTTTTTTTTGGGTTTTTTTGTTTATTTAATTTTGTATCCTTTGGCTGGGGGTTGTACCCTATGGTTCCCCATTATTCCAGCCTGCCTTCATTGCTGCTGCTGCAATCACGGCCAGAGCTCATACCTCCCCACACACACAGCCTCCCCCCCAGCTTGCATCACAGCGGGTACTTACCCCACCACCGCTGAGACCCAGAGAGTGGGCGCAAGAGGGAGCTAGCTTGGGTGCACTTGTGTCAGCACCATTGGGGCAGCCTTCATGCTGCCGAGGGAGGTTTCTGGTTTCTTCCCTGTGGGGAGGGTTGTGCAATGATGCTAACAGAGGGAGCACTCACGCATCCGCACGTGCTCCCTCCAGGCATCTGCCCCAACTCTGCCCCTCTTCTGCAGCATCAGTGCACTGTCCCCTGGTCTCCACTGGGGGAAGTCGAATGCCGACCACTGTTGTCCCTCCTCCCCAGAGAAGGAGAGCAGTCCCTTGGATGCTCAATCCTTCTCCAGCCCTGCCAACCCCCAGTGACCCGTGCTTGTTCCCTAACACGGGTTGCCAGCATAGTGTGAGGTAAGGCATCCAGCACCTCAGCTGTTTGCTCCACTGGGCCGGCTTGAGGCTAGTACTTCTATTGTCAATGCATACAGCAGAGGGGGCAAGGGGCATGAAATTCCCATCCTTTTTAAACTGTGAAGATTTCTGTGATCAATTTACCATAGTTGGCGTAACATACCACTCCCTTTTTGTTTTGTTATGCTCCCCCATCCCAGTCGACCCTCCTTCCTGCTGGTCCTCCCAGCCCCGACAGCCTGGCTTCCCCCAGGGCTTACCTCTTCCAGAGTTCCCCATGCCATGGTGGCGGGGAGTCTGTCAACCTGCCAGGACTGGATTGAGATTTCTGGGAGATGCCTGAGTCACCAGGTGTGGGACCTGCAGAGGCCAGTGGTCATCCTGTGTGACCAGGATTTTTCCTTTTTTTTCTCCCCCTGGGAGACATGGCATGCTCTGACATCAAGGCGCATGCGCCAGTGTCTACCATGTCTCCCTCACTTCTTCAGCTAGGGCTGCCTCTCCTCTGGCTACCACTAGGGGCCAGTGGATCACTGAGTTCTTCCTCACCCTCCCCTCGGGAGGAAGAGGATAGTGGTCCTGCGTATGCACGTGCCTCCTCCACAGGGCTGGCCCTCCGACACCTCAGGCTTGTTTCCGAGCCTGCATCATTGGCATCACAAGCGGTAGCACTATCACTGCATTTGCAGGCCGGCCTTGATAAAGCACCTTTAATCTGACCAGAATATAAATTCCTAGATAACTGAACTGTGTTTGCACCCACTTAAAGAGAATTAATCTTCTTAAATCTGGGGTCATAATTCCACATGTAAGAGCCACATCTGTCTTCCTCTCATTAATTTGAAATCCCCAAACCTCTCCATAGTCCTGTAGAATCTGCCAGACCACCATGAATGTACAGATCGGGTTTTTCAGATACAAAATCATAGCATAAAAGGAAATCCGGTTTTCCAACCCCACCCACCCCCATTGTGTTACCTTCTATAGAATGGTGTTCCCTCACCATAACCGCTGATGGTTCGATGCTGAGGGAAAATAAGATAGGTAAGAGGTGGCAACCCTGTCGTGTTCCTCTATCAATTTATAAGAGATCTGAAACTGTACCATTTACTTTTACCTGTGCTGCTGTTGGCAATAAATGCCCCTGATCTAACCCAAGAAGGTGTCCCCAAAACCAAATGTGTTCAAGGTAGTAAAGAAAAAGTCCCATTGGAGCTGATCAAAAGGCTTTTCGGCATCAATGGTTATTGATGTTTGTTCTTTTGCTGTTTTCCCAGCCTCAAACAGGTATGTCAGATTCCATCCCTGATTAGGCACATTCTGGTGTTAGATGCCCCTAGTTGGGCAGTATTGGAACAAAAAGATGTATGGGAATTTTGGTTCCCAGACATTACATTCATAAGGCCAGATCAGACCATACAGCACAGCACATAAAGAACCCATGGGCCAAATTTACGGTACACACCTGATGGCAAGTAATAACTAAGTAAAAATTATACAAATGTACAAGCCCACTGATACTGATACTGTATGTGCTTGCAGATGCCTTACGCTGACAAGAATCGATAACACCTTTGCAAGATGGGATAGCGTAGGGCTTCAGAGAGTCAGTCAGTTCCTGGAAGGTGGTCAAATTAAACCTTTTGCACAGTTACATGGAGAATTTGGCTTCTCCAGGCAAGACTTATTTCATTACCTCCAACTAAGGCAGTTTTTATCTGATTCTTGTAAGGTCAATCTGAAAGCCCCAGCAAATGCCGTAAAGACATATGGAGACCTATTTAGTCCCATTGCCATACAAGGCAGTGATATCATCCCTTTATCAGTGCATTAGAGATTTTTCAGGGACCAGCTGACTTGAGTAAGGGCTAAGTGCGAAACTGCCTGCCAGAGCACAATTGGGCTGCACTTGCTGCAGGCTAATGAAACCACTGCCTTCCACACAAATTCAGATGGAAAGTGCTTTCTTGTTTTTTTCCATAACCCATTCATAATCAAACATTTTGGAGATCACTACTCTAGTCTGTGTTGAAACAATGTGGTAGGGAAGGGATGAACCCAAACACTTATTTTGGAGCTGTCCATATTCAAGAAGTGCTGGGAAAAGGCTGACACTGCTGCTGGGAATATTATGGGCATTCCCATTCCTGGAGGGTTTCCACAGCTGGTCTTATTATTATTCCCAGCCGGGTTATCAGGGAGTAGGAGAAGGTACTGTTTATGTAATATTGTAGTCACGGCTACAGCCAAAGCCCTCACACAGAAATTGCTGACAGAAAAAACACCTTAAGAGAAGCATTGGTTAAAACTACATAGATGAATAATTGGTGCCAAATGTCATTTAGCTCCCTTCATGGGTAACATGTAACAGGGATGATGAATACTAAATTATCATAATGTACTGTACGTTGTGTACCATTACCTCCCTTGTTGGGAAATGTTTGTAACATTTATCCATAAATGCAATGAAATGTAAATAAAAAAAAATGCAGTTTAATTAATTTGGCACTAGCTATTCCATCAGTGAAAGACCAATGGCTAAGATTCATTCTGTATTTTCTGCTGTTGAAGATGCTGCAGCTGTCACACATGTTGCGGGAACAGAACAGAACAGAACTAGTATTTACATAGCATCTTTAGTACATACTGCCTCTCAGTGCTTGCCGGACCATACTTGGCTAGGTACTCAATAAATACCAGCCATAGACTGTAGAACCTGTCTAATTGAGAGATAAATGTTGAGCAGTGTGAGAAAAAAATGACCCAGTTTATGTTATACCTACCAACCCAAACTTCAAAGCCAAATATGTGAGAGGCAACCTGGTTTATTTTATACTAGCCCAAAAGCAATTCTTACATAATCCCACACAAATTTCATAATGCATGAGGTTCACCGGACAAGAATAGAATACAAGAACCTGCACTATGTCATTCAATGGAAAAAAGTTCAGTTATGCAGCTGGCATTCATTAAAGCAATACAGGTAGAAAAACATATGTTATATAGGCACTTAGCAAGTAATTAAATTTATCCCTGCCCAGTTCTACCTAGAGGTTGCACCAGTGCCATGACAACTGGCTCATGAGTAGGTGTCTACATTATATTTATGTTTGACTGGAACTGGGGGACCCAAGAGACATGTCAGGTACTGATCCTACTGCTCAACACACCCTATCAATGCTTCAGATAACCAGGTACCAGAGACATCCGTCTGGTGTAGAATTGATCCTTACTGAGGTCATAGATGTACAGTTCATTTACAGTTTATTTTCAGCGTCACTGTAGTTACATATATATGCATCCCTGGGAGCTCTTCTCACATTCTTCTGTTCCCTTCTATTGGGATATTTGGCGTAGAGGGCCCCCCTATATTTTCAACTCCTCATATATTTGTCTATATTGTGTCCCAGGGGGACCATACCTGGGCTAAAAGGCCCACTTCCTGTATCCATGGGAGTGTCATTAGCTTCTTTGACTCAGAAGCCCATTTTGAGAATTCAAGGCTTGGAGTCTGTTCCTCTGAATCCACAGGTCGATCCTACTTGCACACATCTCCCACTTCAGTTGTCCTAGCACGCAGAGATCACTGGGTCCCTAGATTGCACATATCAGTGTTGCTCTAGGGTGTCCTGGTTCCCTGTGGCACCCATGTCATTGAGGCCTCAGGGACCAAACCACCTAAAATATCTCCTGTCTCCTCTCTTTATACTGCCTAGTTTGCACGTAATATGTCAGTGTACTTGGTATAGTACACTAAGAGCGATTCTTGTTAAAACCATTTTCCAAGTGGATACTATTGAACAACTGGAAACTGACAGTTTTGCACTTTTGAAAATTTTAATTTATAATGAGGATCCTGTGGCAATCAAGGCTGTAGCTATCTTTTTTAATACTGTGACTTGAATTAGAAAAAAGATGGTAGCTGGTATGAGGGTGTGACAGAATATTGTATGAAATGATTGGTATTATCTGAATATATTATCTGAGTATATGTGCAATCTAAATTGATCTTAATGTTATACCAACTACTTACCCAACCCGATATCTAGCCATTGTTGAAACTTGGCTGACACCCAGCACTCCTGACCATGCCATATCTCTTCAAGGCTACAAGATTCTCAGGCTGGATAGGACATCAAAAAGGGGTGGTGGCTGTGCCATTTACATAAAGGAATATCTCAACTGCCTCTCTATTACGTATACCACCACTGACTCTACGGTACAACTCCTCCCTATCAAACTTCTCCTTGGTGCCCACAACAAAGTCCTCACGGTTGCTGCTATCTATATCCCACCTAAAGATCCTGGGCCCGGCCTCCAGTCTGTACTAGATTTCATCAGATCTCAACCTCCTGATGCCGAGCTCCTCCTCCTTGGTGACTTTAATATCAACTGGCTAGCATCAGACACAGGGACGACTAAGGATGCTATCTTTGCCACAAACTTAACACAGCTGGTCAATTCACCTACTAGGAAAAACTATAAATCTGGTAATAGTACCCTAATAGATTGGATCCTCTCCAACCTCCCAGCCCGGATAAATAATGTTGCTGTTCTCCCAGACTCTCTTAGCGACCACTCTCCTATAATATGTACTTGGTCAAACAAGTTCAAAAAACCACCCCCTAGAACCATCACTAGCAGAGTACTACCTTGTGGTAACCTTACTCCTCTCAAGGAAAATCTTAGACAGAAAGACTGGTCTCCCATTTACAATACACAAGATGTCGATGAAGCCCTTAATCACTTTATCTACACCTTCAACGCTGCCTGTGACTCATATGCACCTGTAAAAAAGCGCAAAGTTAAAGCGCTCTCAACTCCTTGGCTCACTGCTAAGCTAATGGCCCTACACAAAGGAAGGGACCACCTCTGGGCTATTGCAAGAGACTCTGGCTCTCCGACTGACATCCTAAAATATAAACAGGCCCGAAACTACTGTACCAAAGAGACTCATCGAGTGAAGAGCGACTACTTCAAAACTGCTCTCTCTCCAACACCTGGGGTGAAGGGAAATCTTTCTGGGACAATCTAAGAAATATCACAGGTAAGCAGTCCAAATCCTCTCCTACTATACTGAATGTGGCAGGCACTACCACCCTCGACCCCTTGGTCATAGCAAACACCTTAAATGAGACCTTCACTGACCTCAGCGGTGTCCTCGCATCTGACTTCTTCGTTCCTACTGACCCCCCAATCTCTATATCTCCCTCTGCCCCTCCAAACATTCCACCCTTCCATCTTAAAATAGTTAAAGCACATGAAGTTTATAAATACATAAAGAAGGCTTTATCTAAATCACGGGCAAGCAGTGACTCTACTGACCTTAAAATACTGTCCCTTACCCTGGATGAAGTTCTACTCCCCATCACCAGAATATTCAATCTCTCCCTCTGTTCTAGCAAGTTCCCCTAGTATATGGAAGGCAGCTATAGTCACTCCTGTGCACAAAAGTGGTGATAAGTCTCTGCCTGGTAACTATAGACCAATTTCAATACTTCCTCCCTTATCAAAGGCTCTTGAACGTATGGTAGCCGACCAGCTTACAGACTACCTGCAGAAATATAACATCCTTTGTGACCAGCAACATGGTTTCAGACAAAGGCATAGCACCTCCACAGCCCTGCTTGAATTCTCCGGAGTAATCCACAAGGCCTTGGACAAAGGACTCCTCACCAGAGCTGTGTTTATTGATCTAACGAAGGTATTTGACACTGTTCACCATGGACTACTCATCAGTCAACTACAGACTCTTGGGCTCTCCTTGGGCTCTGGTGCCTGGATAAAAAGCTACCTTGCCCAACGCACCCAGGTTGTAAAAGTAGCTGGAGTTCTCTCAGACCCTAAGCCTGTCCTCTCAGGAGTTCCGCAGGGATCCATCCTAGGCCCTCTTCTCTTCAGCCTTTTTCTAAACTCCCTCCCTAAATCCTGCCCTGAGCAAATCATCCTCTATGCCGATGATGCTGTGATTCTATCCTCACACAAAGACCCAAACCCCTTACGCCTCAGCCTACAGCACGCATTTGCCAGTGTTGAGGAGTGGTTCGTTGAACACAAGCTAGTCCTAAACCACAAAAAAACCAAAACTATGCTCTTCGCTAGCCCGCAGAACAAGAAAAGGCAAGCTCCACTCACTATCAACACCTTCCTGGGAATCGCCCTTGAACAAGTGGCTACCTTTAAATATCTTGGAATCACAGTTGATCAAGGCCTAGTCTTTGCAACATATTGATGGTATATCCAAAACTATTAATCAGCGACTCGGAATACTCTACTGAAACAGACAACTCCTCACCCATCCAGCACTGAAGCTAGCTATTCAATCCTCAATCATCTCAGTCATCGACTATGGCTTAATTATTTATGGGTCCGCCTCTCCAAGCGCACTGAAATGGATCACAACCTCCCTAAACAAGGCATGTCGGCTGCTTACTGGTGCACATCGACTTACTCATACCTGTGAACTTTATGCTGAAACTGGGTGGCTACAACTATCAAACCATTTAAAGTACTTCACCTGCCTAATGGCTAAGAAATCCATCATGGGCCTCACCCCACCCTGTATTCAAGACCTGCTATGCCAGAACTCAAGTGTACGACTCACCAGAAGATCAAAACCCAGCTTCTTCAGGTCCCCCACTGTCGGACCACATAGGTCAACGATCATTGCCTGCTCGTGCCCCAACTGGCTAAATACTCTTAGCACCTCTATTACCTCCTCTAACTCATTAGGTGCTTTTAAATCTAGACTATTCTCTCACCTAGCCACCTCAAACTCCTGTGACTGCCTCGATTAAATCCTAATCTACTCTCACTTCTCCTCCCTTGCCCTCTTACATGACAATGGCCTGTTAGTGGATCCTCTTCTCCAACAATGGTCTGCTCCTTCTCCCACCCCCTCTTTTCCTTTTCTCACTTACTCTACCTATCATACCTCCCTTACCTATCTTCCCTCTCCACTTGTTTTCTAAACGATGAAAGTGTTTAAGTGATATTATCTGCTGTTCATAAATGTCTTTAGGTTAGCTATTTTTTGTCTCTGTCTATTTCCACAATGTTACCTAAATGTGCAACCCTTTGTATCCCTATTGTTTGTAACCAATTTTAACGCAGAGCCTTTGTAAAAGAGCCTTGGCTCAAAGGTATTAATTCCTAGAATTTACAATAATAACAATAATAATAACTATGTCATTGGTGCTAAATATTGTGTAATATGCTGTTATGAAATGCTGAAAAATGTTCTTTTAACGTTGTAAAATATTTAAAATGTTTTTTATGATTTACTTTGTGTGTGTAATGACAATATTGTCGAACAATAAAGCATTTATTTTTACTTCTACTGCCCAGTGTCCTTCTACCTTGACTCAGGGCTGTAACCCTTTATAACCCGATTGTCTAGCTAAACTGTCTGGAGCTTAGGAGCAGCTGACATCCCCTCTGTGGAGCGAGGAAAGTGTTATATAAGTAGCAGTCTCTTCTCTTTCAAATAAAATGGTACTGTACCTATATTTTCTCAGTAGAAGTCAGTTACGTTAGTGACAGTCTTTTTCTTCCTCGGGGGGGGGGCCGGAGAGAGTTGAATTCTTTGAATTGTCCTCTTTTTTATCTGATCCATTCAATACAACAGTTCTGACTGATTTTAGCTTGGCACATATTGAGTCTGGATGATAACAGCTATATGCGCACGCATTAACCACTTTATTAGCCCCCTGCCCCCCAGGTAAAATCTTACTTTCTGTCCTTTTATTCATTCACCGGGGATGAGACATTAATTAGGGAGTATTGTCTGGCAAGAGATTGCAGTCATTCTTGAACAGATGCTTTTACCTGGTTTGGTGGTAGGTGGTACCTTCCTTGATGCTCATATCCAGTGGTAGGTGTTTGGAGATGATAGGAGTTGTCCTGGATGGTTTCTGAGGCATGGTAGATGACATAGGAGACTTCATGTTGGATGTTGTATACAAACCCATCATGTGTTCCTGAAAGAGTGGAATCCTTAGATGGTGGAGGATACTCTGCCTCTGGCGATGGTGCCTAAGTATCCAGATACTGTAGTGATGGCACTACTGGATGTTGAAAAGATACCACGGTGATGACGCTTGGTACCTAGATGTCCAACGATACCACACCACCTCTTTTTTCACTTTCTGTTTTTTCCTACTAACTCCGACTCAGGTCACAATCTGGCTCTCATAGCAACCACCCAGCCCCATCACCCTGCATGTGTCTGCTCCCCCATGTGGCCTCATCAGTACCCCCAGGCAGAGACGGAGAGAGGGGGACACCCCTTCAAACTATTAAGTGGTGTTGGAAGTATGATAGAAGTCCGTGCAGGGCCGAGTGTGCTGCTGGACATCTTACTGCTGCTGTCCATTGCTTCCTGCTTGGTTTCACCACAACCCTAGTGCATCACCTGTGAGGATATCAAGGCATGAGCATGCATGCAATGCATGCTGTCAGAGGACATCGGGTGACATCCTTTCTCCCACAGGTGCCTCCAACTGCCTTGACACCTATGGTCACCCAGCTGGTAGTGCTGCAGTAATACAAGCTCTCCCTCCCTGAAAGAGAGCATCTGCTGGGGTGTTCAATACAACTCCCATATGGCCATTTTCAGATGGCTGAGTCCATTTCTTAAACTGGGTTGCTGGCATCACAAGTGATAGCACTTCTGCTGTGCTGAAGGGCCGGTCAGTACCACACCACCTTAATGGCACGTTGATGTTGAAAGCATACCATAATCATGGCATCACTGGATGTTGAACATTATTACCTCCCTATTTCTTTCTCAAGTGATCATATTTTTACACAGTAAACTCCAAGGAGTAAACATCTTCCATCCCACATGATTAGACAAAGGGGTATCTAGGCAGAATTGATCAAATAAGTGATGTACTGTTTATAAACTGCTGATGTCTCTCTAATCAATCTGGTATTCTCAAACAGTGAATGGAAACCCCGGATCAGATATACTGTATTTGTACAGACATTAGCATAAATGCATGTAAACAAAAATAAATATGTCTCAACATACAGTAGATTAGAACAAGCTTGAACAGCAGGGACAATATGAAAAGGCAGGTAGCCAGAGGGTACCAACAGAAATAACAAACTTGTTTTTTTATGGTCAGTTTGCATTATAAGAAAATTAGGTCTTACATTTGAGCTGAAAAATATGACTTTGTATGGCTGCCAGGAAGGCTGAGAGGTCTGCAAGAAACGGATACAAGCACAAATTACTGAATGTCTGGCATCCATTTAGAAACACCAGTGAGCTAAGTCCTTTAAAGAAGAATTTGCCTATTACTTATGAAGCTATATATTTGCAATATTTTATCAGGACCACTCTTTCTCTGAAGAAGTGATTAACAGAGGTCACGAAATGTAAGTATTTTCTAAAGGGATGCCTATAGTATAAATCATTTATAAAATATATTGGGTGAGTGTGACCCTGTCCACACTGGTGCTCTTATAACATTACCGTCTGTCTGTGACATTATAAGAACACCAAACACGGTTTGCGTCTATGGTGGTAACATTTTAAAGTCATGTTTCAAAACTGAATTTAAACCTTGAAGAAATTACGGTTTTAGCTTGGTTTTGAAAACAGTTTCAAACCTAGCATGGTAAAATTACCTGTGTGGATTGGAGTTGCCACCGTGCGTCCTCTTCATTGTCCTCCTGTGGCCCAGAATGCAGTTCTTAGCTATTCAATAATGCTGTGACTGCAGCCCTGAATAGGTGAAGAGTACCGAGAGAGAAAGCAGGAAGTGTCTATAAAGCCAAAATTGTTGCTTGCAGCTGGAGCATCGGATCATAATTTAGTATTGCTAATCACACCTTGCAGTACTAAAACCTGTATAAGAAGGGGAAAAACAGTATAAATACATGGGCACTTTAGAGAGTGTGGCAGGTTTCTTTTTTATTCTATTTTTCCATGCCTCTGCCTGAACTAAAAATTATGTTCAATTCTCCTGCCCGCTCACCCAACTACAGCTTAGAACAGTGGCACCCCTCCCCCCACCACACTGCACCCTCCTTTAACCCCTTTAGCTGCTTGCTTGATTGCTGGCTTTGTGTGAGTTTGTAAGGTTTTTTTAATTTATTTTTATTAATATTTTTAGTTTCCTTAGTCATTTCTTTATCTACAGTGCTGCTGTTCATCTCAAAGACTAACCAAACTTCCGGGTTAAATAACAATATCTCCACACTGGCACTTTAACCTGTAAAGTGAAAATGTAAATTGCTGTCACTAAAGAAATAAAGGAAGAAATAAACCTACAGGCTGGCATGGAGCTGGTAATAGCTATTAGTTAGAAGAGCATGCTGACGGGAGGAGAGGTTTCGCTGACCTGCAGTCGGGAGTGGGTGGGGGTTGGGGGTCAAGAAAATGCAAAGTAAGTCTGACAGTTTGTTTTTTGTATGGTTCATAGATACATACATACATAGAAGTTGACGGCAGATAAAGACCTCTTGGCCTACCCAGTCTGCCCTATTTTTATCACTAACTGCTATGAGGTCTGATGCACAAACTGAACTCCACAGCACCCCACCCCCTTACCTCCAGGATACCTTAGTGCCTGTCCCACTCCTTCTTGAACCTGTGACCATTTTTTTTTTTTAGTTGTTTAACCAGGTATAGCACACTAAGCTGAAAGCTTTTTGACAGGAGCGACCTGGGAGCACAAGGAGGTTAAGTGACTTGCTCAGGGTCACACAGTATGCAAGTGGAAGCTGTGGGATTCAAACCCAGGTCTGGTCTGCTGGATGTCACCAAATTTGCAGCTCAGAGCCTTAGACCACTGCGCTATACTGCCTCCAAAAGCCCTTTTTTTAAGGCATTTTAGCCCTTACCACCTCGGCTGGTAGGCCATTTCAAGCATCCACCACCCTCTCCATGAAAAAATATTTTCTCATATTACCCATGAGCCATCCCCCTCCAGCTTCATACTGTCCCCCACTGTATTGAAACATCTCTTACTTTGGAAGATGCCCCCTTCCTGGAATCTGTTTATACCAGTGAGGTATTTGTATGTCTCTATCATTGCCCCCTCCTTGCCTCCAGGGAATACATATTTAATTATTTTAGTCTTTCCTCATAGGTCTTCTCCTGCAGGACCTCCCTGCACCATTTTAGTTTCCCTTCTCTACACTGCCTCCGCCCCGTCTATGTCCTTTCTCAGATGGGGCCTCCAGAATTGGACACAGTACTCCGGGTGTTGTAACCACCAGTAATGGTGTTGCATTAAATACCATTGTCTGATGCCAACAGATATTGCTTTTATACTGGGGTTCGGTATAGTGAGGGAGCATTGTAGTACAGTTGACAGTGGGCACTGAAGGACTGGAGTGAGTGAGGAGTACAGCACAATGTTTCAACATGCATTACAAATGCAATTTGTGGATGTGTAGCTACTGTGTTAGAACATGGTACAGAGCAGTCTGGATGTGCTAATACAGTAAGGGCTGTAATGGTTTTGAAACCATTTTTATTTCCATATCAGTATGGACAGGGCCTGTGCATCTCTACTTTTCCTTGGTCTGATATGGTAACTCTAAGAATCAGCACCTGGCCCATGTTTTCCTTTGCTTCTGCAGAGATATCTGTGGCTTCCTGAGATTTTCCATTTTGCTACCCAATAGGGACCAAACATTTTGAAAAATGATGTGGGATCTCTTCCACCTGAACAACCACCAGAGACAGGCAGAAGGGATCTTTCTTCAGTGTATAATATCTCATCTGGTGGGTGATACCTTCAACAGTACCCCTCCCTGTATGGCACTGCAAATTAAGCTTTGGGTATGAGCCCAAGTTTCCAGTGTGAGACTTGAACCCACAACCTTGTAACCCAGAGACATGAGTATGCCACGCTTAACTTTAACAGAGATGTGCATTGGACCTCTCACCTGTGCCTTTCTCCTGAAATGACTTTTAAACATTTATTGGAACGCTCTTGTAATTTTGTATTGCATTTCATGGCTTCCTGGTGTCAAAGATTGTTATTTCATTGTATGGTTATTTGAAAAGCCAATGAAATGATTTACTCGTAAAAAAAAAAAAGATCTTAACACTCTAAAAGATGGCTAAGGGGTGATTTAATTGAAGTTTATTATATCCTTAGGGGTGTTGATAAAGTCAATCCAAGTTACTATTTTAGACTCAGCACTGAGAAGAGGACCAGAGGGAGAAAATTAATGCTGGAAAAACTAATTCCGAACAGAAGTCAGAAAGCATTTCTTTTCTCGGAGAGTAATATATATGTGGAATAGCTTTCTAAATGAGGTAATGGCGGCCAATACACTAAGGGCATTCAAAAACATTTAGATGCAACCTGGGGGTATACTGTGTAGTAACAATGGATAAGCCTGATAGACGGAATGGTCTCTCTTTATTCCCAAAATTGTTTACGCTGAATGAGAGAAAACTGCATTTGCTGGATGCGGATGTCTGCCGGCTGGAGGAGGTGACAGCACTGTTTAATGGAAATATGAGAACAAATCTTAAATGGTTTACAATGAAAGCCAAGGGTGTACAAAAAAGTGTTCACTGCCCAGAATATTGTGTTTTTTCTATAACTGTTTTTTTCAGTGTTTGAAAAACAACAAAACTTATAAAATCCAGTTTACAGATCACAGTGGGTTTGTGAGTCATACCTGGGTCAGTGGAGGGATTTGGTAGGGGTACATTTAATGTAAAATTTGTAGGAGAAGTTGCAATAGAGTGGGGAGTACGTAAAAGAAAGTGGCAATAGACACAACAACAATCCTGTTGTACATAGGTATGGCATCACAACCATGTATAATGGAATGCGTGATGCCATATGTGTGAACTACTGCAATCTACAACATCTAAAAACTGGTTAGAATTTCTTCTAACTAGTTATTATACAACTAATACCGCGGGTAGCTGGTGGCCCTGTGTGGTTCACCTGCAGCAAGGGAATATTACTTGTGTGGCAAAAGAAGCAATGTTGTCTCAATGGAGAACAACAAAGGAGATATTTACTATTTTACAATGTTTTCTTTCAAAGTTGGGATTTACCTCTTTTCTTTTTTATGTTGTGTGCTGCATAGTTACACATGCCCTCCTCATTGAACCACATTACTATACCAGGTTGCTATTCTCACTTCCTGCATGCAGCGTGCACTCCTTTCCACATTACTGTCTCCAGCCCAATCATTTTGTTAAAGCAGCAGTGCAGCAAAAATGGGCTAAAATTTGACCCTACTTTTTTTTTCCCTAATTGATGCCAGATGCCTTCCAGTTTATTTTAGTGGTAAAATTTTCAGTTTCCATCATTATTTAGGAATTTTATGAAAGTTTTAAGATAATTCTTTCTCAAGGAAAAAAAGATGTCCGCCTCATTTTTGCATAGAAATAATATTGAGGACCTGAGGAGGGTTAAGAATCCAGACAAAAATGCAAATGTACAGTACACAGCATAGGAAGCATCCAGAAATTGCAAATCAACACTTCTGCCAATATTTTTCATAACCATAGCAGAAAATGATCTTTTTGGATTACCTTTTTTCACTACACTGCTGCTTTATGAAACTCAACCTTATTCAATGATGTTTAGTCTTACATCATTTTTATTCATTTTCCAATGTGGAAAGGGATACATGCAGCATGCTGGATGTCAAAATAGTGACCTCTTCTAGAAATTTGATTATTTGTGTGGTAGTTTGTTTTATAGCATAGGGTCTAGCCAATTCTGTCTCCTGAATGGTTAAAACCTGATCATATTGGGCAGGTTAACAAAATATAACCTACCATGTTAACCAAAAGAAAAATACCCATGTTAAATGGACACTGTGCCACTTATCACAACCATGTGACAAATATCTGTAAAAGTAGCTCCCACCCCGGTAAGGATATTATGGAAATCTAAATGGCGAATCCCCAGGCCTTCAGAAGCCAACCAAACAGACATCTCAAACTTTTAATTATGTGCAACCTTTAGCTTCAAAGAAAAATAAAACTTTGCCAAAGTAAAACATGCAGACCAATAGCCCCCCCCCCACACCAAGGAAACTAGAATAAAAAAGTCATGTAAAACATTTCATTACATGCAGAATCACCAGATGCACATGCAAATACGGCTTCATTACTAGGAAATGCACAGATCCCCCTCTTACAGGCATATGAAAGCTAGCTATAGCTTGCCATTACATGTAGAGGCTAAATTTACATAAAGTAGGGGTACTGTACAATTTCAAAGTAAAGCACACAGGGCCACCAACTCCCTAAACTGAAAGCCAACAAAAACTGAAGAAACATTTAAAAACCTACCTCACTCTGTTGTGTCGACACTACACAATAGAACTGCTAGCAAGGAAAATCTTTTTGAAATGGATGTTTGTGATGTCATCCATGATGTCATATGATCCAGTAGGCCATGCATAAGCAATAGCTATTAAATCAGCATAAGCAGATCTCTTAAAGACACAGAAGCAATTCTATTCTGATCATTTATTTTTAAACACAGTTTTCTTAATTGGTTTTAAGAACACATAAAAAAACAACAACATACATTTGCCAACTATTACCCTATGAACATTAAAGGGTCCAGGTAGTAAGGCTATTCACAGTGTGGTGCTCACAGATCCAGAAATGACTGGAAGACTTGTAGGGCTCAGCGCTGAGCACCAGAACAAAAGGCAACTGCTTGCTTCAAGATTATGTCAGTTAGGCTCTGTCCACACTGTGCATGGTTTATGAAAATGTTTTAGAAAATATTTTCATTTCCATGCTTGAGAACAGTTGTCAGAGCATCTAGATTGTGTTCTTACACCATGCTTGCCAGAGTGAGCTCCCAGTCATGATTGCGGCATACCACAAGGGTTTCTGAGTACTGCAACGCATGCCAGGACACCTTCCGCCAGACACAGTAACCAAAAATGGGGGAAAAAGTGGAATTTGAAACAGGAGCTCATTCTCTGAGTTCCTGAATGCCGGTAAATTATGTTATTTTTCTATTTAATCACTGTCATCGAGGCACAGGTCAGGAAGCATAAGAAGACCAGGAGCAGGTATAAAATTCGTAAGTAGCATTTTATTTTTTCCAATAACAGTAAAATAAAAATAAAATTGTTCAGTATAACTATTTATAAAGGCAGTACAAGCAGAGGAAAGAAAGAAAACAAAGTCCTTCATCTGAGGGTATGTCTAATTGCAAGTTTCAGTCTTGCTCTCTAGCAAAAATATTGCTGCTCTTTTTATAAGTCTTTGGGAATTCATTAATAAGATTCCTGTTTTTCAGAAAATGTTCTTGTCAGTTTCCTTCCTTGCAGGTGCAACATTACAGTACATGGTGTCCCAGAACTGGCCTCCTGTTTACAGCTCTGCAAACAGCTTGTGTTGCATGCCAGGCTAACCCCTTACATTCCAAATAGTGTTTTGCAATCATAGAAACATATAATTTGATGGTAGATAAGGACTGCTTGGCCCACCTAGTCTGCCCATTTTCATAGCTAATGCATAGGCTGCAGAGCCTAGTTAACCAATAGCCTACTTCCTCCTACCCCAGCTAGAATTGCCTTATGTCTGTCCCATACATTCTTGAATTCTCCCACTATTTTTGACTCCACTACCTCCTCAGGAAGGCTTTTCCATGCACCCACAACCCTCGACGTGAAAAAATACTTCCTCATATTACCTCTGAGTCATCCCCCTCTATCTTCGAATTGTGCCCCCTTGTTCTTGCACATCTCTTTTTCCAAAAGATGCTACTGTCTTGGACTCTGTTGATTCCCTTTATGTACTTGAAAGTTTCTATCATGTCCCCCATCTCCCTCCTCTCCTCGAGTGTATACATATTAAGCTTCTTTAATCTCTCTTCGTATGTCTTCTGGTGCACACTCTGTTACATTTTAGTTGCCCTCTTCTGGACAGCCTCCATCCTGTCTATGTCCTTGCGGAGATGAGGTCTCCAGAACTAGACGCAGAACTCCAGATGGGGTCTCACCAACTGTCTGTACAGAGGGCCAACAACTTCCTGTTTTCTACTGGTGATGCCTCTCCCTATGCATCCCAGTATCCCACTAGCCCTCCTTACTGCCTTCTCACATTGCTTGCCCACCTTAGGGTCATCTGATATGACTACCCCAGATCCCTTTCCATTTCTGTTGTTGTTAATATCTCACCCCCCCCATTGTGTACTCTTTCCCTGGATTTTTGTTTCCCAGGTGCATTACTTTGTACTTTTTCGCATTGAATCTAAGCTGCCATACATTTGACCATGCCTCCAACCTTGCAAGTCCTTTGCATTCTCTCCACCCCACCCCACCTTCTGTATCAACCCTGTTGCAGATCTTTGTGTCATCTACAAAGAGACATACTTTTCCTTTCAGTCCCTCTGCAATGTCACTTATAAAGACATTAAAGAGGACTGGTCCCAGTACTGAACCCTGTGGTACCCCTCTAGTAATCCCCTTTTCTTCAGAGTAAACTCTGTTTACTATTACCCTCTGTATCCTGTTGTCCAGCCAATTTTTTACCCAGGTTACCGCCTTGGGACCCACACCAAGGCTGGCTAACTTGAATATTAATCTTTTGTGTGGGACTGTGTCAAATGCCTTACTAAAGGCTAGGTAGGCTGTGTCCACAGCCCCTTCCTGGTCTACTACATTGGTTACCTAGTCAAAGAAATCTATTAGATTCATCTGACATGACCTTCCTGCTGTGAATCCATGCTGCCTTTGGTCCTGTGCCCCACTGGCCTCTAGAAACTCAACAATTATTCCTTTAGAAGTAATTCCATCATTTTCCCAACCACTGAGGTCAAACTAACAGGTCTGTAGTTTCCTGCCTCTGTCTTGCTCCCACTTTTGTGAAGGGGAATCACATCTGCCCTCCTCCAGTCCTCCAGTACCACACCATCCTCCTATGATTTGTTAAAAAGGGAGGTCAGTGGTGTCACTAGATCTCTCCTTAATTCTTGTAGAATTCTGTAGTGAATCCCATCAGGCCACATTGCTTTGTCCACCTTCAGTTTTAAGAGTTCTTTCAGAACCCTTTCTTCTGTGAATGGACTGGTATCGACCTCCCTATCCAGAGAGCTTCTATTCTTTGGTTTAGGTACCTTCCCCATCTCTTCTTTTGTGAATACTGAGCAGAAGTTTTCATTCAATATCCCTGCTTTTTTCACTGTCATCCTCTGCCTTCCCTCCCTTCCCTTTAGTAAGCCTCACTATCCCTTCCTTTATCTTTCTTTGCTCCCTAATGTACCTATAAAAGGTTTTATCCCCCTTCTTAACTGAGTTGGCTATCTTTTCCTCAGTTTGGGCTGTTGCTATTCTGACTGCCTACCCCACTTCCTTCTGCTTTAACTGGTATGGTTCTCTGTCTTGCTCTTTCTGTGTTTCCTTATTCTTCCTGAATGCTACCTTTTTCTCCTTAACCTTCCCCGCCACCTCTTTTGAGAACCATAGTGTTTTTTTTTCCTTTGTATTGCTTTGTTGATTTGCTTCACACAAAAGCTTGTTGCCTCTGTGATGGCTGTTTTGATTTATCCCTGTTGTTGCTCCACCTCACCTTCTTGCCAGTTTGCTAGTGCTTTTCTGAGGTACTCTCCCATTTTCCTAAAGTCAGCTCTCCTAAAGGCCAACACTCTTGCTTATAACCCTATACATTTTCAAACCAAGGTATCCTAGTTTCACATAAATATCCACTGAGAAATGGGGATGGCAATTATGGGCATATGGCCTTCTGCCATTCTAAATCCCTTAGTATATTTTATAACTTTGGGGGGAAGGATAAAAACAGTAAGTGAAGGCAGAGAGATAGCGAGGGGGATAACGAGACCATCAGAGTGGCCAATTCCTAGGTCTCACAAGAAAATTTGACTGCACAGTCAGACAGACACGAAACAAAACCGAAGAGAATAAATGGATCCTTGCATTTAACTTATTATACATAACAAATCTTCTACATAACAAATGGGACAGGGTCTTATTCAAACCTGTCACATACCCCCCTCTTTAAGATGGAACCTGTTTTAAAAAAAAGTTTTCCAAAACCTTCTTTAAAGTCTCCTTTAACATTAGCTTATAATCTTTACAGTAAGCAGAATATACAGTATCCCTTTTGTCCATCACAACCAGTACAGCAAAAAGTGAAGTTTAAACTCACACATTTTTTTCATCCTTAAGAATTCTCAATTCCTGATCCATACCATGACAGAAAATCAGCATTGACATTCTCTTTTCTGGATTTGTGCAACACTTGAAACTTAAATGGCTGTAGTGCCAGGTACCACCTTGTGATTCTGGAATTTTTCTCCTTCATTTGGTTAAGCCAACAGAGAGGATTATGATCGGTTATAAGTACAAAGTCAACTCCTAGCAAATAAAACTTAAGGGACTCCATGGTCCACTTTGCTGCAAGTCATTCCTTTTCAATGGTGGACTACCTTTTTACTCTGTTGTGCAACTTCCTACTGATATATAGAATGAAATGTTCCTTCCCAACTATATTTTGACTCAAAGCTGCACCCAAGCCTACCTCTGATGCATCTTTCTGTAACAAAAATGGTTTCTCAAAGTCTGGGCTTCTTAAAACGGGCTGAACATAATGCAGCCTTGATGACCTGAAAAGCTTCATCACACTCTGGCAGCCATTTCACAATAATCGGAAACCGTTACTTCATGAGTTCAGTTAGGGGAGTAGCTAGCTGGGCAAAGTTGGGAACAAATCTCAGATAATAACCAGCCAGCCCTAAAAATGATCTGACATGTTTTTTTTTGGTTTTGGGATGGGACTGTTAGCTGCAGCTTTTATCTTAGAAATCTGTGGCTTTACTTCTTCGTTTCCCAAAACATAGCCCAAATATCTGGTTTCCTGCATGCCCAATGCAGATTTGGTAGGATTAATGGTCAGACCTGCATTTTTGATAGCTTGTATAACTACTCATAGGTGTTCCAGGTGGCTTTTCCAGTCTGGACTGTACACCACGACATCATCCAGGTAAGCAGCACAATAACCAGTGTTAATAACCAAAGTTGCATCCATGTACTGCTGGAATATAGCAGGTGCACCATGTAAACCAAATGGCATGGCAGTGAACTGAGTGGCAAATGCAGTTTTGTCTCTGGATTCTTTAGCTAGGGGAATCTGCCAGTAACCCTTGGTGAGATCGAGGGTAATGATATACTTGGCACTTCCCAATTTGTCCACCAAATCATCTATCCTTGGCATAGGATAGCTGTCAAATTCAGATACTTGATTAAGTTTCCTGAAATCAAGGCAGATTCTTGCACCCCCCTCTTTTTTATTTACAGTCACCATTGGTGATGACCAATCACTTCTTGAACCTTCTATGATACCCAACTCTTTCATGCTTTGTACTTCCTTAACCACGTCTGCTCATAACTGCTCTGGTAATCTGTATGTCCTTTGTCTAGTAGGGCAAGCATTCTCTGTCACTATTACATGCTTCACTCCTTTTGCTTGGCCTGTCACTGTGGTGAAAGTACTGTTAAATGCCTTTAGTAAGTTATGAATTTCTGCAGTTTGTTCGGAGGTGAAGGAAACATTTACCTTTATGGCATCAGCAGTTACAGTTTGTTCCAGTCTGTCATAAGCTATATCAATATCTTCTTTATCAGTTTCTTGTAAAATCAGCAAAGAAGCCTTTGGTGTTTTTTCAACCCATTTCTTCAGGAGGTTAGCATGGTATATCTTGGTAGGATTTTTCCTATCAGGGGTCTCAATCTCATAGTTAGCTGTGCCAGTACATCTAAGCACTTTATAAGGCCCTTGCTACTTCATTAACAGTTTATTTGCTGTAGTGGGTAACAGTAGCAAGACTTTTTCACCTGTCTCAAAAACTTTTTCTTTTAGCTGGCCCAGTTGCACTTAGGGTTGAGGCGCTAGTGGCCACACCTCATGCCACACCGGCGACCTGGTTTCAGGAACGGACTTGGGTCATCGGGGTGCCAACACTGGGGGGGGTGGGAGCAGGATCAATCACTGGGTCTCCTCTCCTGTGTGGGTGGGTCACCCATCCATAGTCTCACCATCACTGGTTGGAGGTCTGGTGGCAGGCGCAGGCCGTAATGGGTGACTGGTAGGGTGGTGCATCACATAGGGCGTGACATGCGTGTGCCTCCACATGTATGCATCACATTGGGGATGCATAGGATCAGGACTGGGGAGAAAAAATGACAAAAGGCAAACAGGACTTATGGAAAAAAAAAAAAAAACGTTTTATTTTACCCCATGGTCATAATATGCCTTCTGCTGGTTTTGGGCCTCTTCCTGATTACTATGGGCAATTTCAACATATTATGCCAGTTTCATTCTCAGGGCACACATATAAGATATAATACTTGTTTTTGAGTGGGGTTTTCTTCCCATGTTTCTCTTATTACATTGAGTGGCCCTCTAGGTTGTCTACCATACAGCATTTCAAAAGGTAAAAAACCTGTTGAGGCTTGTGGCACTTCTCTGCAAGCAAAAAGCAGGTAAGGTAAATATTGGTCCCAATCTTTTTCTTTCCCTTTTACAAACCTTTTTAGCATGCACTTTAGGGTTTGATTATAAGGCTCAACAAGACCATCTGTCTGAGGGTGATAAGGGGAGGTTCTTATGGCAGTGATGCCTAGTAGTCGGTACATCTCCTTCAGTAATGCAGCACCGAAATTAGTACCCTGATCAATAATAATCTCTTTAGGTATGCCTAACCTGCTGAAAATGTTGGCAAGCTATGCTGCCACTTTCGGAGCTGTGACAGTACGCATTGGAACTGCCTCTGGGTATTGAGTAGCATAGTCACATACTACCAAAATGAATCGATTACCTTTTTTACTTTTGTCTAAGGGGTCAACCACATTCACTGCAATTCTCTCAAAAGGCACATCTATCATGGGTAGGGGCACCAGGGGCATCTTGTCTTTTTTAGTCACTGAGGCTACTTTCTGACATTTAGCACAAAGAACTGCAACTGGTAGCAACATCTTTATAAATTCCAGGCCAGTGAAATGTATACAGCAATCTGGCAAGGGTGCTGTCACTCCCTGAGTGGCCAACCATAGGAGTATCATGTGCTGTCTATAACAACTCAGTTCTATACTTCTGTGGTATAACCAATTGTTCTATCTGGTCCTGTCTCTGAGGTTTAACATATTGTCAGTACAGTAACCCATTACATTTTTTAAACATTGGTTCACCATTTTTGTTTCACTCCCACCTGCTTAAAATAACCTTAGAGAGAAGCATCATTAGTTTGCTCTGAATCAAAATCACAATCAGTTCTCAGTCTAGTTTCAGCATTTTTGTATTTTAACCCCTTATGCACATCAGTCTTTTGTTGGCACTGTTGTTTCAGGTGCTTTCTTTCTTTCCTGGACTTCTGGATCTTGGAGCTGGTCTCAAACAAGACTGCATCAAAGTCACCGAAAGGAAAAGTGTCTCCACCATCTAAGATTTTCTTTGCCTGTGCTCTTGTTGCCACTGCTGCTGAAACTGCAGGTTTCAGTTCCTGTGAGAATAACTCAATAAATCCTGGAGAGTCATTTCCAGTAGTCACATGTATAGGTAACTTAGGTACTACCCACACTTTCATTTGGTGTGAGACCCCGTGATGATTTTAGAAATACAGTTTTGTTTTTAACTTTTTATCATGATTATGTGAAATGCTATGACCTTGTTTGGAACAGCGTTCCATAAATAATGTTTGGTTTAGTAATATTCAGTGTCACTTGTGTGGTGGGATAGTATTGTGTGTCACCGTGGATGCAGATGACACCAGTACCTGGTCCTTTTACATAGTGTTTTCCAAGCACTTCAACATGCACTAGGGTCTGCCTGCTTCCCGAATCAATAAGTCCCTTTACAGTCTTATCTCCCACCTTAATATCTGTTGAATACTTGTCCCAATTTGCTAAGGCCAAATCTGTTGCAGTGGTACCCTACTTATTTTTATGGCAGGTTCTTGTGATATGACTTGGCTTGTTACAGTTATAGCAAATAAAGTCTTTGGGTGCAGATTTGTTACCCCCACCACAGTTTTTATCTGATTTGGAGTTAGATTGGGAAAAAGTGTATCTTACTGGTCTTTGGCTATTACTCCGCTGCTGCATGGGCTGTCTGGCCATCTGATTGTCCTCAGCCAAAGAAACAACCTTTTCCCTACTCTCTAGTCACTGTTCATTTACTCAAAGCTGTACATCTGTAGGCAGGATGTTGATCCATTGCAAATGTGTCAGTTGTCAGAGGGGCTGTTTTACCCCCTGGTTGGAGCCATTTAATGAGAAGTTCTCCGAGTTGGGTGAAGGCTTCTTGAGGATTGTCGACTGAGTTGTATTTCAGGGACTGGATACTTTGCCTGTACTGTAGGTCTCTCCTGAGATGTCGGATCTTTTCAGGATTTCTCTTTTCACAAGATTGTAGTTTTCTGACTGTGCAGTGTCCATATTGTTGTAGGCAAGTTGGGCTTTACCTGTCAGATAAGGTACCAGCCTGATTGCCCATCGCTGCTTTGGCCACTGGTAGGCTGCGGAAGCCCTTTCAAAAGTTGTCAGGTATGCTCCGATATCATCTGAGGGACACAGCTTTGTAAGTTTAAGGTCTTTTAAGTTGTTGGTGTTTTGTTGCTCTGCTGGTCCTGTCACTGTATCTCTTCTTTTCTCCACAGCTCCTGTCGCTGCATCTCTTTTTTTTTTCTGCTGCTCCTCTCGCTGTATCTCTTATTTTCTCTGCTTCTCTGTCTCTCATTTTTATATAGCCCACCATTTGAAGAGGGCAGACAGGCTTTCAGGTTCCTTCACTGCCTGTTCTTCTTTTCCCATCACTGGTGCTGGCTGTACAGTCTCAGCTTGGACTTCTGTCTCTGCTAGTTTGGCCAGCATCTTTCTAGTAATGTCTCCTGGGCTTGCTGCTGCAGAATCTATTCCTTTCTTCTTTGTTTTCCTGGTACCAGGTCTAGTACCTATGCACAAGCCCCTGGCTTAGAGTATGCACAGCGTAAATATCACTTAGTCTGACACCATCTGTCATCGAGGCACAGGTCAGGAAACATAGGAAGACCAGGAGCAGGTATAAAACTCACAAGCAATGTTTTGTTTTTTCCAATAACAGTAAAATAAAAAGACAGTTGCTCAGTATAGCTATTTACAATGGTAGTACAGACAGAGAAAACAAAGTTCTTCATCTGAGGGTATGTCTACTTCGGTATACACCCCTGACAGCGACATTTCAACTGCAGGGTCCCCTACAGCGACTACAGTGCCACATCGCTGTATAGAACCCGCTGGAACCCAACACTGTCTGTCAGTGGTCCTGCACCCCCCCGAATCAGCTCCGACTCGGAGTTGAGAATCCTAAGTGTAGTGCAGGGGCAGCCCCCGTATTGAAGGTTTGGGCAAAGGCCCTCAAGAAAACACTTGTTGTTCTCCAAAACCGCAGTCAACTGCAAAATGTTGTCGACCTACTGGGTTTGCTGTCGGGTCGTTCGACAAAAATTTTGTCAATGACCCATTGTAGATCCTCTAATTCCAAGTTTCAGTCTTGCTCTCTCTAGCGAAAATATTGCTGCTCTTTTTATAAGTCTTTGTCTGGGAAGTTGTTAAGAAGACATCCTATTTTTCAGAAAATGTTCTTGTCAGTTTCCTTCCTTGCAGGTGCAACAAAACAGTACATGGTGTCCCAGAACTGACCTCCTTTTTACAGCTCTGCAAAGAGTTAATGTTGCATTCCAGGTTAACCCCCTATGTTCCAAATAGTGTTTTGCAGTCATTTCAACAATATAATCCTATACATTTTCAAACCAAGGAATCCCAGTTTCACATAAAGATTCCCACATATTTTATAACTTGAGATACGCAACGGGGGAGAAAAGATGGAAACAGCAAGTGAAGGCAGAGAGATAGCAGGAGGGGGGGATAGTGAGACCATCAGAGTGGCCAGTTCCTTTATCTCACAAGAAAATTTGACTGCACAGTCAGACAGACAAGAGACAGAACACAAGAGAATAAAACAGATCCTTGCATTTAACTCTTTCTGTATAACAAATCTTCTACATAACAAATGGGACAGGGTCTCATTCAACCCTTCCACAATTACCAAAAATAAGGAGCAAAGTGTTAACACAGTTGCCTTAAACTGTATTACAGCACAGATCACATCTGCACTGCTGTTAACATGGTTTAAGATAAATATTTTGTGTTTAAAGTGTGCTAAAGCCTTGCTCCAAGCAGGGTTTGAGCACGGTTTTGTAAAAGGGTTTGTGCTGCAGTGTGGGCGCAAACCTTAAAAAACATTTTAACAGACTTTAAATGGTTTAAAAGTCCCGGGGCTCAATTTTCAAAGCCCCGATTGCCACAAGCCCTGGGTGCGCTGAAGATATGGTGCATGGGGCTTGCAGCAATCACCCTGCTGACGATCAGGATTTTAGATCCCGTGCACCAGGTGCCACAAGTTAGACCAGCTTTTTCTGATCTAGCTGGTGGCATTCCCAGAGACTGTTTTTACAGAGCTTGCACCAGATATTTGGTCCAAGCTGCCATAAAACGTGGAAACTGTCGCAACTGCACCCGAGATTTGAGAATTGGGTGTATTTGCTGTAAAGGGGGTTGGCGCACTGCCAGAACCTAAGTGTTGTGGTGCAGGGCTTGAAAAAAGCCCAGTGCCATGTTTTGAAACTGAGCCCCTGCTGTGTACAGGGCTTTATAGAATACTTCTTTTCTGTAGTTGTAAAACAGGCATCACAGCACAGTGAATGTTGGGAAAGAGCCCGCAAGAGCCCAGTCTCACTTCTTCACTTCCTGGTGCCTTGTCAAGGTGAATGACCCTCCAGTGGACACAATGTATAGTTCAGTCTTTAAGGGGTATTTACTTATTTTTGGTACATAACTGGTTACCACAATGTGCTTAACGCAATATTTAACAAAAGTTGTCATCCAGTGGAAAATAGAAGAAAAAAAAAAACAACTAGCACTGAGAATGTAATATTAACCCTAGATGGAGATGGGGGAATTACCTACCTTGAGGATGGGGGTGGGGGGGGGGACTGGATTGGTGAGGAGAAACGGCAGTGGATATCCTTCTAGAACCTGGAGGAGTGATCAAGGTTGTTCTGGAAAGTGGATGCAAAATATTCAGATTTTGCAATTCTCTTTGCTTTGGTACAAGCATTGTGAAGGGTCTAGTATGTATACATATTGTCAGGGGAGCCAGTGATCATCTGGGTCTTCCAAGGCTAGGTCTCTTACTCAGAGGTAGGCCAGCAATTCGGCGAAGATCCAGGGGAGATTGGAACCCCTGACCCAGGTTTTCCTAAGGGGGAAATGGTAGTCCCAGACAGCAGTGAATTTTGAATGGAAGAAATGGAGGACAAAATTGATGTTTTTGGCTGCAGAGAGATGAGAGACCAGTCAGTGGCTGACAGGTCTGCATGGATGGTGGATAAGTCCAGTGACCTGAAGGACTGAAGTTAGATCAGTTTGGGGGGGGGCTTTAGGACAGCAGATCTTGCACACATAGTAAACCATATGGGGGTCACTGAGGGCATCTGGGAGGGTGCCTGCATCCACAGTACAGAGGTGGGAGAAGAGGACCCAGTCCTGGAGGGAGAGGTTTAGGAATTTATGACTGAGAGGTGTAGGGTTTGAAACTATTTGAGAAAGAGTTGAAAGAATTTTATATATTGGCATAATTGGCAAAAATATCTGATTCCACCTCACAAAAAATGCTTGCTTCTTGCACTGGCCTTTGACTGTATGTGAACCTTATCAAGGAAGTTTAGACAATGCAGGATTCTTGCTTTTGACGTTTGTCCCTTAGGTGACATTAGGTGGAAAGCTCAGTGGGTTCAGTCAGTCATGTATTGTGCTCCATGTGGAGAGTTCCCAACAACATCTGTGCACAATTTTTGTACAAAGGCCAGTAGGTTTCACTCCACCTTTTCAGGAATGCCCACATTCACCAAGTTGTTTATGTGGCTTTTGTCCTCCTGGTCCTCAATACAACCTTTAAGTTTGGCAAGTTTCTTTCTTAGAGCCTCCAACTCCTTGCTGTCCCACTCCACTCTGTCTTCAGTTGAGCTGAAGCATGTCTTGGTGTTCCCTATGTGGTGATTTATCACTTATGTGGATGGTTTAAAAGTTGTGAATTCCCCTGTGACTCTTATGGAAGCCAGCTTAGAGATGGATGTTTCCAGGTTGTCGATTTACGCATGCTGTTGCAGTGGGGATTCCGGTGGTGTATTCAATTTGTATCTCCTTCACTGCTTTTGACATGGTGGGACAGAGGGTGCCACTTCTGCCTCCATTTGCCAGTTGAAGATGGGGTCCACTATCTCCAGACATTCCATGTAGCTGCTTTAATAAGTATACCAAATGTCAGTTAAGAACAATACAGCTGAATTTGTTGCTTAAACATTATTTAGCCGCAATTTACAGTTTGGCCCTTCAGAACTTGTTTTGAGACTGTTGTCTAGGTTGAGCACATCACATGATTACTGTACCTTCTTTTTTTTTCTAACTCTCTATTTATACTCCCCCACCCCAAGCTCCGCTGCCTCACGAGTCACCAGTTGCGTCTACCCTGCCTCACCTTACCTGGAGCCCGTGGTAGTCCCTCCATGTAGCATTGGATTACCTCCCAGGCGGGGACAGAGGTGGGGGCCCGTACACCCCTGAACAACTTCCACCTGTCAGGGCACTGGACTGGGACAGGCAAGTAGGCAATGGGTCTGCGCTGAGGTGCTCTGTCTTTCAGGAGCCTAGGGAGTGATTTTTCCACTATTCTGTGCTTGGCGTGCACCCCCCAAAGTCAAGGCATAACTGCGAACATCTGTCACGCATTTTTTTCCCTCTTCTGTGTATGGCAGGGTACTTGCTGTGCCTCAGGCCTCTGCCAGAGGCCAGTCAAGCGCTGAGCCTGAACCTCTCCTCCCTCCCTCTTGGGAGAGGAGAGCTGTCCTCCAGATGCTCAATCCTCTCCTTCCCTGCCTACCCCCAATGGCCTGGGCTAGTTCCTGAACCTGGGTCGCCGGTGTGGCATCCAGTGCCTCAACCCTCAGCACCACCAGGCCGGCCCACATGATTCCCTTCTATTCACATTCTATGGGCCTGACTGAAAATACCCTAAAAAGTACTGTAATTCATTTTAACACTAAAAAACACTAGACAAAATTATATTAGTGCAATAACAAACTCCAGACTATGGTTTATACCCTGTCAACATACTTTGTGCTTCCCTCTACTCTACAATCCCTGCCCACCAATTAACTTTTTAGCCTGCCTTTTGTTCTTATTTTAACCTCGGCTCATCTTCTGTCTCTCCCTCCCTCCCTCCAGGCAGCCCTTGATTGGGCAGTGTGGGCTATGGCATGGCTGGAGAAGCCAGCCAGCCAGCCGCCTGACTCAGCTCTCCTGTCTACGCCACACAGGAAACTTTTCCTCCAGGTACGGTCTCTGACTCTGCCCGAGAAAGCAGCAGACTATGCCATTGGCTTCTGCCTCTTGCACCTTGTGTGGGATTGGCTGGCTTAGCTGCGACAGGCTTCAGGATTGGTTGCCTAATCCGCATCCACTTGCTATGGCTTTTTCTTTTCAGCCATCAGGCTCTGTGCATTGGTGGACTTTTTAGGCTGCTATAGTTGTTGCCAAAGTTAATTCTGTGTGGGTTATTTTTCGCCCTTCCCCCCACCACCTCCCTAGGCCACCTTTAAATGCATTTTGGCTCCACCTACCATCAGGGGAAATCACCTTATTGGTGAATGACAATTCTGCTATTATGCTCCCAAAAGAACATATATCCATGCTGAGGACTGCATACTGATAAGGCTCTACTACCTGCAAGGGTAGCATTTTTAGATTTTTCTTTTCTAAGGGTCCTTGACTCTAGGGTTTGGTACTCTGTCTATAAATTATCAGACTCTTGTATATTTAATTACTGTTCCCTTGAGTACTGGAGGTACATTGGCAACTTTTGGCAGCTTATTTCCTAGATAGTAAAACAGCATGAACGCTGTATGTCCCTCAATTCCTTAGTATGGGGTTTAAGAAAAATGTTCTGTTACCAAGTTGTTGTACAGGATCGATGATGAGGCCCTCTAGCATGTTTCCTTTTTATTTATTCTTACTGTTATGTCTCCTTGATGGTCAGCTGGTACCAGTGCAGTTCACTGGTGCTACGTTTGAGTCTGACTCATCACTGGCATGCCTGGACATACTTGGCCTCTTGGAATACTGTAGATGGCTAATCGAGCTTCCCTCCCTGGACCATTATCTGCAGTATCCAGAATGCACGGTTACTGCATCTGATACTGCAAGGAGATTTAAGAACTTGTTAGTTTCTCCTGTAATCAAACTACTGCCTATGACGTTTCTGGCTAGGATACTAGTATATGCTATGTTAGGCCCTTGTTTAACCCAATCTGTTAACCTCACTATCAGCCCTGAGTATCTCTACAAACGTAAACAGACTAGACCACACAGACTGCTTTTAGCTGCTCTGATGAAACTCTTGCTGTTACTACTGATATGTTTTGGAAATGTTGAACTAAACCTGGGTCCTCCTGCGTCTATCTTATCTCCAGCTGACCTCACTTGTGCTAAAAGTATAACCTTTATGCACGTCAACGTCTGCAGCCTTCTAAAGAAGCTTTCCTCTATACGAGCCTGGATTAGCCATACTAAGCCCGATGTACGGGTCTCAGAGATTTTGCTCAGACCTCATACTACAGACCGTGAGGTGAATATTTCCCCTTATACAATATTCAGAACAGACAGGAACACAAGAGGAGGGGGAGTAGCCATATTTGTCAAGGACAAATTCTCAACTTCTGTTATTAACTCTACCTCTATCCCCAGAGAATTTGAAAGCCTCGCCCTCAAAATTGAGTTCTCCTCAACTGTCTGTCTTTGCGTCATAGTTTGTTATAGGCCCCCTTTGGCAGGATATCTGCTACTAGATCACTTAAACAACTTAATAGGTCCTATGACAATGGAACATATTATCTTGGGTGACTTTACTCTCGATTGGTTCTCTAGTGTGTCTAAACATCTTAAAAACACTTGTGATTCCCTTGGCCTAACCCAGATTATTACTGAAGCAACATGTCCTAATAAGAAAAACCCTAGCAATAATTCCTTGTTGAATCTTATCCTGGCTAGCAAACCCCATGTGATTAATCATGCTATTTATTTATTTATTTATTTAAATTTAGGATTACAAGTACCTTTGAGCCAAGGCTCTTTTACAAAGGTTCCACATCATTTGAAGTACACTACAGGAGATACAACAGAAATAACAACATTGCAGGTAAACAGTACATTATACAGTTCAGGGGGGAGGCAACACATTAGAGAGCTCAGTACATAACAACTTGATTTCAAGTACAAATAACATGACATATTACAATATCAATGGGAGGTGTATTTCAACATAAGTGAGGGGAAAGAGAGAGAGTTGGGGTGGTACAGAGTAGAGCAGCCTAGAGGGCTTTGTCAGAACAGAGTATTTGAGTATAAAGTTGAGCAAGGGGAGAGAAAAAAAATTATAGGAAATAAATAAGTGCAAGGAGCAGGATTAGCATGGACAGCAGAGGGTAGGGCAGCTGCCGAAATGATGGTGCTCGGCTAAGGCAGTCACAGGTACTAGAAGCCATCTAGTGCTAGTGTATTCTTTACGGATATCACTGACCACTGTTTCATCGCCTGTGTGAGATTGGTCACAAAACCATCCTCCACTTCCAAATTTACTTTCAAGAGATTAGGGATGTGAGGACTGACCCATGGAAAATCAGAACCCCCTCCCGGATCCAATGTGGTCCGACGGATCTGGATCAATAAGGGGTGACTTCTTAATTGTACCTAGTCCAGTCCGTCTGCTGCAATTGGCTATTTTACAAAAAAAATAAAAAAAAGAGCACAGCACAGTTAAATACAGCAAGGCAATGAATCCAGCATAAAAAGTAAAATGCTGACCGTTGTAAGAGGAGAGCTGGTATCCTGAAGGCAGAGCTGTGGGGCTGTCGAAGCACCTTGAGTGTAGAAAGGCAGGTCTCATCGTTCTGTAGTCTCGAGTCACTATATTGTCATGCACATCATTTCATGACATTAAAGCTGTTGAGTTCAATCTGCACGCAATGAGTGGGATATTCAAACTGCGCCCGGATGGGGCACAAGGCTGGCATTGAGGGCGATCACGGGCTTCAGTAAAATGAAATATTCCCTGGTGGACCAGCTCCCCAGACCGATCGCGGGCTTCATTAAAATCAAATAGGTAAAATCAAATCAAATCACAGGCAGTATAGCACAGAGGTCTAAGGCTCTGAGCTGCAAATCTGGTGACATCCATCAGACCCAGACCTGGGTTTGAATCCCACAGCTTCCACTTGCATACTGTGTGACCCTGAGCAAGTCACTTAACCTCCTTGTGCTCCCAGGTCGTTCCTGTAAAAAAGCTTTCAGCTTTGTGTGCTTTACCTGGTTAAACAACTAAATAAAAAAAAAATATATATATTCCCTGGTGGTCCAGTGGACCCAATTCTAGCCCAATCGCGGGCTCTGTAAACAAAAATAAATCCCTGGTGGTCCAGTGGTACCCCCTCCCACCCGCCCCTCAGACCCGCCACCCGCTCCCCCTGGTCAGCGAGGGTGGCGACTCCCACCCTATGCTGGCCCGCCCGCTGACTGACAGCGTAGGCAGTACAGGCGCTATGCGCCCGTGGTCCCCTGCTAGGCCAATGGGCGTGCAGACCGTATTGTACTACAGTCCCAAATAGTGAATGGTTCATTCACAATTGGACTATCTAGTACAATATGGTCTACACACATTAACCCACAAGACCAATGGGCGTACAACCGCTGTCAGTCAGCGATAGATTCTTTCGCGGTGGTACCTACCCTCCGCTGACCAGGGAGGAGCGGGTTGGTGGGTCTGAGTGGGCGGGTGGGGGAGGACGCTGAGACCACCAGGAATTTATTTTCATTTACGTAGCCCACGATCGGGTTAGGTTTCATTCCACTGGACCACCAGGGAATGTTTTATTTTAATGAAGCCTGTGATTGGGCTGGGGATCAGGTCCACTGGACCACCAGGGAATATTTTATTTTAATGAAGCCCGTGATCGGGCTGGGGAGCAGGTCCACTGGACCACCGAGGAATAATTTATTTTAATGAAGCCCGTGATTGGGCTGGGGAGCTGGACCACCAGGGAATATTTTATTTTAATGAAGCCCATGATCGGGCTGGGGAGCAGGTTCACTGGACCACCAGGAAATAATTTATTTTAATGAAGCCTGTGATTGGGCTGGGGAGCTGGACCACCAGGGAATATTTTATTTTAATGAAGCCCACGATCAGGCTGGGGAGCAGGTCCACTGGACCACCAGGGAATATTTTATTTTAATGAAGACTGCGATCGGGCTGGGGAGCAGATCCACTAGACCACCAGGGAATATTTTATTTTAATGAAGCCCATGATTGGGCTGGGGAACAGGTCCACTAGACACCTGGGAAATTAGGGAATTATTTTTAATTTTATATATTTAGTGACTGGGAATATTGCTGAGAGTTTTGGGGGGGGAATTCTTTATTCTGGACCGGAGATCGGCCGGGGTGGGACCACTAGAGAGTAGACACCAGGGCAAAAACATAAGGTTTCACATTGAAATTCTGTATAATCAGAAAAAAAAACCTCTGGCATTGCAAACGTTTGGTAAATCGCTACCGCTTTTCAACAGAAATAAGACCACTGTTGCAAATCACAACAGGTGAATGGAAAATGCTGATGGTAAAAAAAAAAAAAATTGACCAGAACCTATATTAATTAACAAGCAGAACATCTACCTAGTTAACTGTCAACAAGCACCAAAAGTGTTTTATTTCTCTAAGTGGGACTTTGTTCCAAATGCAATGCATGCATGGGTTTAAAAACCATCTCCTTTAAAGTGATTGAGCTTGTGCCACACACAGACTTTCATGACAGTGACATACCTCTGCCACCTGATTAGCTGTATGTTGGTCAGGTGGCATAGAGGTATATAAGGCTGTGTGGCATGAATTACTCAGTGCGTGGCTGACTGCATATGAAAGATATACAGACTTAGAGACGGAGCTTTGAACTTTCTTTATTTTGTATTATCTGGTCTCAGTTTACCTTCAGCAAAGGCATCCAATAAGTGACTTACTTCTGTTTAAAAAATTAAAAACTGACTAATAACTAAAATGAAAAAAAAGGGGATATAAAAGATACACACACAAAAAAAAATGATTAACCTGCCTGTTGGGGCCAGGGAAGCTTTGAGTGCTTGTCACTTACACTTATCTCCTCGTGGTTATCAACATCAAGCCTTGTCTGCTCTGCTTTTTCTGTGATTGTCAACTTGTCTTAAAGCCTACAAACTAGTGCAAGTGCCAGAATTGTATTCAAAAAAACAACAAGCAGGCTAACTAGAAAAGAACAAACGGGGAATAGGAGAGAGAAAAAAAAGCAGCTCATTCACCATCAACATGGCAGGTTGTAACTTGGAATCTTTGAGTGCTCATTGCTGCTCACTCAGTGCCTGAGTCTATCTATCCTGTGTTTCTTTTCAAGTTGCATAGCTTTTTGCTTCATTTAAATCCTAAAAACTGCAGCAGGCCAGGTACCTTCATTCAAAAAAAAAGAACAGTCTGAATGAGTTAGTTTTAGTCCCCCCCATTCTCCTGTGTGTCTAAAGTGATTGGAGTACTGTACTTTTGTCTTGTCTGGGAGGCATTTATAAAAAAAAAAACTTTTCTGTAGTGTATACTGTACAGTAGTTGCATCTCACACTTGCCAGTTTGCCTGTGTAAGACCACTACCAGCTGCTGTTGTGTGTGAATATATTACACGGTTTACTGCTCATACCATTGCTGCGGTCTCATTGTCAAATAAAAAAAAAAATACGTAAAGGAAAAAGCATTTTTGTCTCATTAAAAAAAATCTATCTACAATTGTGGAAGGGGGAGTGTGCTCCATGGCTGTGAGGCCGAGTCTGTACTGAGTGGGTAGAGGTACTTGGGAACAACTGAGAGGACTACATACATCTGCAGTATTGCAACAGTCTAGAAATATTTCCTCTAATAAAAAAAAAAACTAGCTATTGTGCTGGAAGGGGGCATGCGGCTGTGAGGCCGAACCTGTACAGAGTGGGAACAACTGAAATGACTAAATAAAAAGATAATATCTACAGGCAAAACAGTTGTGTGTGCCATTTAAAAAAAATAAACCTTGCTATTGTGGTAGAAGGGGGACACTGGCTTTGAGGCTGAGCTTGTATTAGAGGGTTGAGAAACCTGGGAACAACTGAGAGGCCTAAAAAGAAAACACATACTGGAAAAAAGCATTTTTGCGTATAATTAAAAAAAACTGGAAATGTTCACCAGACAGGGCGAAACGGCAGCCAAAATGGGGAAAGGTACAGGGAAACGTATGGCACGAACAACACTGCACAGTCTAACTGGTAAAAGACCAGTTGCTGGAACCTCATCCGGTAGCAGTAGTGGTTCTTCCACAGTGCTGTCCAAACAGACAGGAAAGGCCAAAACTACCTTAATTAAAACTAAAGAAGTAGTTGGCACCACAAGGAATGGCAAGCCAAGATATGGTACCTATGTGTACCGTAGTACCAGCATAGATTTAAATGAAACAGAGGAGGAGGAGAAATCTATTTCTGCTGAGAGTAATGATTATGAAATGGAGGATGTAGACAAGGAGGGAGAAAAGCAGAAACAAATGGAAAGCCAGAATGAGGTAGAGGTGGCAGTCGCACAGATGCAGGATGAATGTGATGATATGTACTTGGATGACTTGGGCAATCTGGGCACAAACAGAGTGGTGCAGGTGCAAGAGAAACAGGATGAGGGGGCAGTATATTCAGATTTAGTTTCTGTTACTGGCTTGGAGGGGCTGTTGGATGATGATAATGGTGAGACAGAAAAATTCCACGATGAGCAGTATCCCAGTGTTGAGAAACAACAACACAGTGGAAGTGACAGAGGAGGACAGTATAGTATGCCTGGCAATAAAACAAAAAAGGTGACATTTTATGTGTGGTCTTACTTTTCTCTGGCTGCCAATAATGAGTTACGAGCAGTTTGCTCTATATGTAAAAAGACCATCAGCAGAGGGAGCAAAAAAGGTGTTTTGGATACCTCAGAATTAAAAAGACATTTAGAGAGATGTCACCCATTGTCTCAGGCATGATTTTTTGGTCAGAGAGAAATGAGACAACATACAGGCAGAGTTAAGTCAGACTACACCTGCACCTGTTATATCAAGTGACAGCAGCAGCCCTACTGCTTCATTTGTACTGTCAACTCTTTCTCAGTCCTCTTCTTGAATAAGTACTACAAACAGTTCCCTTTTGGCCTTATCATCATCCAGCACTCCTAACGCTGGCCATCTGAAAACTTCAACAGCTAGAAGACAGCTCACAATTTCAGAAACAATTGAATGTAAAGCTAAGTACCAGCGTACTCATCCTGAGGCTATAACAAAACTAATTTCAGAGATGATAGCACTGGACTTACAGCCTTACAGAACTGTGGAGCATGTAGGATTCAAAAGGCTTTTGAATCAGCTGTCACCATGATACAGTATACCATCCAGGAAATATTTCCCGACTGTTGCAATACCGCAGATGTATGATTTAGTAAGTGCTAAACTGAAAAATTATTTAAAAGATGCAGTTGCTGGGGTTGTCCATCTGACTACTGATATATGGACAAGCTGCCAGCCAGAACCATTTATGTCACTGACTGCGCATTGGGTATCATTTACTACCTGTAGTGACACTGATAATTCCCCTCTGAAACTGGCTTCCCTTCTCATCCAGTATATCCCGCAGGATCACACAGCTTCAAACATCGTGTATGAGCTCAATAGAGATATACAGTACTGGCTGACATCACAAGGGCTTTCTGTAGGTTTTATTGTGTCTAACAATGGTTCAAACATAAAGAAAGCATTGTCTGATGGTGGCTTTGTCCACATTCGATGTTTTGCACACTGCCTAAATTTGATTGTGCATGCATTTATGGAAGAGGACAGAGATACAAAGGCTCTCACATACTGTATGTAGCAAAACAAATATGCACACATTTCTGCCATTCCTGCAAAGCACACCAATGTCTTCGGGCCATACAAGAAGAACATGAACTGCCTCCTAATACACTCATCCAGGATGTTGCAACGAGGTGGAACTCTACCTTTTAAATGTTCCAACGACTGCTGGAGCAAAAAAAGGCTGTAACACAGTATACACTAGGGAACAGCATAGGGGTTGCTGATGTGTACATTAATCCTCAGCAGTGGGCTGTTTTAGAACTTCTCATCAAGATCCTGCAACCCTTTGAGGAAATTACTAGGGAAGTGAGTTCCAACAGTGCCACACTCAGCCAAATAATACCATTGATCAAGATTCTTAGATTTCAGCTGAATGCAATCAGGGATGAGTTGGAAGGTATAACAAACCAGTTTCAGATGGGAGAGTCTAGTGCAACTGAAAGGGACTTGCCATCCAGAATAAAATAAGGCATAGTGCATAGAATGATTAAAAAAGTCAGAGATGATGAGAAACTTGGTGAAATGTTCACGGCAGAACATTACATTATTGCAACAGTACTAGACCCATGGTACAAGATGAAACACCTCTCACAGTATGAACCAAATGTGTTCCGAAACTGCAGAGAGAAAATCATTCAAGAAGTAGATTTGCTTTTGAAAAAAAAACATGACAATAGATGCAGCCCCCTCATCCATTCCTCCTGCACCTTCACAGCTCTCTCTTCTCAGTCAGGCTACAAAACAGTCAGCTGCTGCCATTCATTCTACACCCAGCAGTCATCTTTGGGGTCACTTGGATGCTGTTGTCCTGGAAAAATCAGCTCTTCCTTCTCCATATGTCACTGCTTCTGCCCAGGCCATGGCTGTCTGTTATTTAGCAGAAAAAGGTATTGAATGGAATGAAGATCCCATTAAGTATTGGCAAAGCAAGGAGCCTGTATGGCCTGCACTTGTGCAGGTAGCCTTAAAGTATATGGTCTGTTCCCCAACCAGTGTATTTTCAGAGTGACTCTTTAGTTGTGCAGGAAATGTGGTAACAAATACATGATCTAGGCTACTACCAGAAAATGTTGAGAAGTTAACATTCTTAAAAGTAAACCTTCCATTGACGGGTTACAGCTATGACCCAGAAGCAGCAAATACATTTCGCAGTGACCTCAAAGATGACTACTTGGAAGAATAGAAAGATCACTGTTTCTTCAGAAAAATAAATTATTACTCAAGTAAGCCCATATGTGGCCTGCACAATTTTTGTACCTGATGGCACAATGTTTTCAGCATGTCCTAACAGACTTTGCTAATTTTTGGATTGCCTGAACCTGACGGCACACATTTCGCATTTTGTCCTAATAGACTTCTTTAATTTTTGGACCACCTGAAGTTGTGACTTATGGCACAGTGTTTTCAGCATGTCTTCCTCACGTGCTTTGCTAATTATTGGATTACCTGAACCCAATGGCACACTTTTTGCAGCATGTCCTAATGGATTTGTGTAATTTTTGGAATGCCTGAACCTGATGGCACACTTTTCACAGCATGTCCTCATGGACTTGTGTAATTTTTGGACTGCCTGAACCAGATGGCACACTTTTTGCAGCACGTCCTCATGGACTTGTGTAATTTTTGGAATGCCTGAACCTGATGGCACACTTTTCGCAGCATGTCCTCATGGACTTGTGTAATTTTTGGACTGCCTGAACCAGATGGCACACTTTTCGCAGCATGTCCTAATGGACTTGTGTAATTTTTGGACTGCCTGAACCAGATGGCACACTTTTCGCAGCATGTCCTCATGAACTTGTATAATTTTTGGACTGCCTGAACCAGATGGCACACTTTTTGCAGCATTTTCTCATGGACTTGTATAATTTCTGGACTGTCTGTTGTTGAGACTGATGGCAGAATGTTTTCAGTATGTCTTAATTTCTGGATTGCCTGAACATGATGGCACACGTTTTTCAGTATGTACTAATGGACTTGTCTAATTTTTGCATTTTTGAAATACCTGAATGTAGGTCTCTGCCCACTCAGTACAGGCTCAACCTCACAGCCACACTTCCCCTTTCAACACAATAGCTAGGTCTCTGGATTCCTAAGGACTTGCAGTTATTTTTTTGGTAGGGGTCCCCTAAATGTGTCATTAATTTGGGTTGGTGGGTGGAGGGACCCCATGCCATAGAAAATAACTGCATGACTCTCAGTGGAGCAGAGAAGGAACTGGAACAACAATACCAAACTGATATCTGTTAGGAGGAAGTAGGCTGTTGGTTAGCTAAAATCAGCAGCTTATCCAATAGGTAGGGAAATGTGCATATTGGGTGGGCCAAGCAGTCCTTATCTGCCGTCAAATTATATGTTTCTGTGTTTCTATGATATGTCTATTGTCTAGTGTGTGCTACTAAATGGGAATGGGATTCCTCCTCTAAGGCCAGACAGGTCAGTTATCAGTTTACAGTTGCAGCACTAGTACTGCTGACTCTGAGACAGGGAACAGACAGAAGTCAACTGCATGACTGCCATATTCAACTGACCAGCACATCAGTGCTATAAAATCACAGTTTTCATATCCTGAAATGCTGACTACAATTTTATGTGTGTGTCACAAATGTCAGTGTTGTTTTATGCAATTATATAGCAGATTTGCAGTTTACATCACATTTTACAAAAGGTTCTGATTCAAATCAGAACTTATCAGGACTTTGGCCTGGATCCTGATCCTGATAATAAGGGTCAGGAACTTTTCGGGTCCGCCCAACCCTACAAGAGATGTCGTCGTAATCTTGACCCTTGCAGTTTTCTATTTGACTTGCAGAACTCAGTGAGCTGGCAGAACTTTTACCTAGCCAAAACGGTAAAAGAAGCCTATGATATTTTCCAGGAAATAGTGAGTTAAGCATTGGACACTCATGCACCATTGATTAAGATCAGTACCGGAAAAAATGTTGCCCTTGGTTCTCAGCTGATCTAAAGTCCGCACTGCTTAATCGCAACTTTCTTGGAAGAAAGCTCAGAGAACAAAACTTCAGCTGACTGGACCCTATTCAGGAAGGCCAAGAACTCCTGTACCAAGATGGTCAAGAAGGCTAAGGCAAACTATTACTGAGCCGAGCTTGACTCATCCACTAAAAACTAGGCCAAATTTTGGAAAACACTGAAGGAAGTGGAAGGTCATATGTCTTCTAGCTCCCTACCTAAAAAAATTACCCTGAATGACACCTCAGTCACAGATAAACCAACAATTCTAGAACTCCTCAAAGATAATTTTGCTACTGCGGGGCTTGCCTTTGATACGTCTCCTGCAAACAACTTACGTTTGTAACTTAGTGCTCAGGACCTAGGCACCCAAGCTATGAGTGGGTTGAGGAATGGGGTTGCTTTCTCATTTTAGCCTGTTACTTTGAAAGAAGTCAAAGATCTATTGATACACTCAGATACAAGAAAGAGTGCTGGAGCAGATCTCATTGACCCCTACTTCCTAAAATTGAGTTACCATGTCCTGGCTGTTCTAATCATGCATCTCTTAAACCTATCTCTATCCCAGGGCGATCTTCCTACTATATGGAAAACTGCCCATGTTGTACTGCTATTCAAATCTGGTGACACTGTTGATCTGAATAACTATAGACCACTTTCCTTACTTCCTATTCTATCAAAACTGTTGGAGAAAATAGTGAGTACGCAGTTACAGAACTACCTGGAAGATGCAAACCTTCTAAACCCCTTATAATCAGGCTTTAGGCCTTGTCACAGTACGATTTCAGCCCTTGAGAAGGTGACCAACAACTGGCAGGATGCCCTGGACTCCATAATCTTTGTATGTGCTGTGTTCTTGGGCTTAAGCAAGGTTTTCAACACTGTTGACCATGATCTGCTTTTAGTATCCCTCTGTCAACTTGGCCTTGATCCCCGTACACTGAAATGGTTTTCAAATTACCTTTCCGGCTGTCAACAACAGGTGAAAGTGGAAAGGGAGCTGCCATCATTAAAACCCTTACTGAGGGGTGTTCCACAGGGTTCTGTATTGGGACCCTTTGCTCTTTGCCATCTACATCAATGGTATTGATGTAGGGATTAAATCTGCTGATATCTATCTATTCGCTGATGATACAGTTTCCTATGTAGCCAGACCTACTCCAGAAGCAGCGTGTATGGACTTACAACAAGAATTCAGTCAGTTGCAACTTCATCTACTGAAACTAAAACTCCTTTTGAACGCGAAAAAGATGAAAGTGATGCTCATCTCTCCTTTATCTAATGCCACTACCCTGACTTCTCAAAGATCCCTACCTCAGATTCTTACACTGCTAGGTGAATCTCTGGATTTTGCAACCAAGTTTAAATACCTGGGGGTATGGATTGATCACAAACTTTCCTTTCTTGATCATATCGAAGAACTGATAAAAAAACTTAAGCAGAGGCTTGTCCTGTTTTATAGGATTAAGCACCTTCTTACCCAGGATGCCAAGAAGAGATTGGTGCAAACAACTTTCCTTTCTCTGTTGGACTATGCTGACTTCCTTTACTGCCAGGGCCCTGCTTGTATGCTTGCCAAACTGGACACACTGTACCATAAAGTTATAAGATTTATCTCAGGTGCTCCGTATTCTACCCATCATTGTGCCCTTTATGCGCTAATTGTGTGGTCCTCCCTTAAATACAGGAGACAAAGAAATGCTGCCTTCTGGACACATAGAGCCATCACAAATAAACTGCCTCAGTATATAGCTGACTGCCTTCCCTTATCAGTGGTTGGCAAGTATGCTCTGAGGAGTTCCTCCTTTATCTTATTAAACATACCCAAGGTCAAAACACATTTTGGAAGGTCAGCTATAAGCCATGCATTGCCACAACTTTGGAACAACTTTCAAAAGACTTTAAAGCTGACTCTTCCCATAAAGTTACCTGCCTTCAAAATGCTTTATGCTTGAGCTTTCAAGGAATCTTGTAACTGCTTCCCTTAGGTTGCTGCTCTGGGTGGGTCTGCAGTATATGTTGTCCTGGATGGTGCATATGAGCATCTTCATTTACCCCCATGGCTCCTTGTTCTCTGCCCTGTACATCCTTTCATGCTCCTTGGTGTCTTGACAGGATGGCCTCAATTGCTTCTCCATTCTGTCATCTCTTGCCCATATAGAGCAGATGATCGCCTCCTTGATGTTCCTTGGCTTGTGCACTTGTCCAATGTCTGTTGCCTTGTATCCTACAGTACAGGGAACCCACATTATGTTTACGCCCAGCTATCTAGCTTAGTAATCTCCTTTCTAACCTTCTGCTTGTGCCCTAAACTCCTCTGACCTGCATCCCTTCCTCTATGTGTCCTCTCTGGTTGTTTATGTCCTTTTAGCCAGTGCTATCATACCTAGTACTACCTTGCAAGTTTTGTACACTTAATCTTAGCTTATTTTTTGCACTTGTATTCATAGTTCATTGTCTTTTGCAATCGCCACTTGACGTAAGCTGCTCATTATCCACCTTGTTCATCTATTGTACTATAATTAGCCATATTTTTTTATTGTGTGTATTCCTTCCACTATGCCTTGATGCTTGTATACTAACCATGTCTGTCTTGAAAATCAGTTGTTCTCAATGGTGTTTTGCCTGGATAAATAAAGAGTTGATTGATTGATTGATTGTTGTGGTTGAAATCCTGAGGTAGAACCCACCACTCTAGATATTAATGGGGTTTACACCACAATCTGTCATGCCTTATTCCATATGTAACAGATGTCAAGTTTAGTACAAATTGGTTGGTAGCACACTTTCACTTATGGCTTAGATGTTTGTGGGTTCATGTGCCCCCAGGTGAACTCACACAATCTGTGTAGCAATTTATTAACCCAAGATAGCCCAGCCGAGATGTAACATTTTATTTTCAGTGGAGTCCTGCTTTTATCCATTTCTGCCATTGGGTGGACAGGAACACTAGGAGGTTAAGTGACTTGTTCTGGGTTACATAGTGAGTATTTTGCTCTGATGGGATTGGGTTGGCTGATCAGTGGCACGGGTGCCTCTGAGCTGGCCTTTATGCTCAACAGCCAGATAATTATCTCCACATGTAAGATCCCTCCCACCTCCTTGCTTCTGCTAAGCCACCTTACTGATGGCAGTCCTCTGGGTGGAGGGCCATAATCATTTAGACACACCACAATGTTCAGGACATTCCTTGGTCCACTGTAAGAGATGCTGAAGCGGTAGGGCAAGCTTCATCGTACCTCCACCTCCACCCCACAGTATGAGCACTCTGCCTATGCAGCATGCTGAAATCTTCACTGGCTCAGGACTGGGACCAGGACTGCACAGTAGCACTACTGCCAGTGCCAACAGTCTGGGCACTAATATTGCTTCTTATAAATGTTGCAGATTTCAAACCTTGGTTTATACAATATACATTAGTGTTTTTTTCACTAGGATAAAAACACTGTCAAAGGCACAGAGCCCCAGCAAGCTAGATATACTTTTTTATCGTTCTAGCAGGATACATCATCTCATTTATCTTGCTAGATGGATATGTCACTCTGTACCCACAATGAGCGTAGTGCCTCATGCTCTGCTGAACCTCATGGCAGCTGTGGTTTCTATAGTTGTAAAGTAGATTGTATAAACTGAACACCTGATAGGTGGCTCTTAGATATAATTTTTATCTTCATTCATGGTCATTGACCTCTCGAACCCTAACTCATGGCTTTGCTGCTCATGAGGGTCAAGTAGCCACTGACCACTCATGAAGGAAAATACTATATCTGATAGCCATTCATCAGATATTCCCTATGTCTACCATCTTGCCAGTGATGCATCAGAAAGAAGACTTATGTTTTAATTGTCAATCCATGGATAGATAAAGTTTAAATAAGTAAATAGGTGGGAACTGAGTGAGGAAGGACATACTGCTCACACGGAAACTGAGCCCTGGAGTACTGTGCATGCAATTGTCATTTTATTCATGCTACTGTATATCAGCTGCCTGAGAAATGTATGTTCAGTAACCCATACCCAGCATTTCTGGAGAGGACCCCATCTCAGGGGGAAGAAACTGACAAGGACATATTTTTCCAATTGTTTAACCAGGTGAGACACACTAAGCTGAAAGCTTGTTTACAGGTGCAACCTGGGAGAACAGGGAAGTTAAGTTACTTGCTCAGGGTCACACAGTATGCAAACGGGGGCTGTGGGATTCAAACCCAGGTCTCCAGATTTGCAGCTCAGAGCCTTAAACCACTGCACTATACTGTCTCCAAATGATAGAAGTTATCTTTAGGATGGCAGAGAAAGGGGAGATATTGTTAATGGGGGACCTGAATATGCCAGATGTTAACTGGAGCACTTTGCTGCAGCCACATCCAAGAGCAGGGTCATTCTCGATGCCCTACAGGGGGCATGCTTCAGTCAGCTAATGTTGAAACCCACTCGGGAAGGAGCAATCTTAGATCTGGTACTCTCAAATGGGGATGGAGAGAGGATCTCTGATCTAGAAGTGGGTAGCCATCTGGGAACAAGTGACCACCAAACAGTGTGGTTCACGATAAACACAGCGGCAGAGTCCAGCCATACAAAAGTGAGGGTACCGGACTTTAGGAGGGCTGACTTTGTTAAAATGGGAGAGTGCCTCAGAAAAGCACTAGTGAACAGGCAAGAGGGAGGGGTGGAGGAACAATGGGGAAACATCAAAACTGCCATCACAGAGGCATCAAGCCTTTGTGTGAAGCAAATCAACAAATTAAAATGAAAGAAAAAAACACTATGGTTCTCAAAAAAGGTGGCAGGGAAGGTTAGGGAGAAAAAGATAGCATTCAGGAAGTATAAGTAAACACAAAAGGAGTAGGACAGAGAACTGTACCAGTTAAAGCAGAAGAAAGGGGAGAAGACAGTTAGACTAACAAAGGCTCAAACCGAGGAAAAGATAGCCAAATCAGTTAAGAAGGAGGATAAAACCTTTTACAGGTAAATTAGGGAGCAAAGAAAGATCAAGGGAGGGATACTGAGGCTTAATAAAGTGGAGGGTGGGTGGGCAGAGAGGGACAGTGAAAAAGCAGGGATACTGAATGAATACTTCTACTCAGTATTCACAAAAGAAGAGGAGGGGGAGGTACCTAATCCAATCAATAGAAGCACTCTGGATAGAGGGGTTGATACCAGTGCTTTCACAGAAGAAAGGGTTCTGAAAGAACTCCTAAAAGTGAAGGTAGACAATGCAATGGGGCCTGACGAGATTCACCTCAAAATTCTAAAAGAACTAAGGAGAGAGCTAGTGACACCACTGACTACCCTTTTTAACAAATCATGGGAGGATGGTGTAGTACCTAAGGACTGGAGGAGGGTGGAAGTGATTCCCCTACACAAAAGTGGGAGTAAAGCAGAGGCAGGAAACTGCATACCTGTTTGCTTGACCTCAGTGGTAGGGAAAATGATGGAATCACTTCTGAAAGAAAGAATTGTTGAGTACCTAGATGCCAGCAGGGCACAGGACCCAAGGCAGCATGGATTCACAGCAGGAAGGTCATGTCAGACAAATCTATTTCTTTGGCTGGGTGACCAAAGTAGTAGACCAGGGAAGGGCTGTGAACATGACCTACCTAGAATTTAGCAAGGCATTTGACACAGCCCCACACAAAAGATTAATAAACAAATTAGCCAGCCTTGGAGTGGGTCCCAGGATGGTAACCAGGGTAAAACATTGGCTGGACAACAGGACACAGAGGGTAATAGTAAATGGAGTCCACTTCGAAGAAAGGGGGGTTACTAGTAGGGTACCACAGGGTTCAGTATTGGATCCGGTACTTTTTAATGTCTTTATAAGTGACATTGCAGAGGGACTGGAAGGAAACGTATGCCTCTTTGCAGACAACACAGAGATCTGCAACAGGGTTGATACACAAGTGGGGGGAGTGGAAAGGATGAAAAGGGACTTGGCAAGGTTGGAGGAATGGTCAAAAGTATGGCAGCTTTGATTCAATGCAAAGAAGTGCAAACTAATGCACCTGTGAAACAAAAACCCAGGGGAAGATTACACAATGGGGGGGAGGTAGTAACAATAATAAAAATAGAAAGGGACCTGGGGTAGTCATATCAGATGACCTAAAGATAAGCAAGCAATCTGAGAAGGCAGTAGGGATGGCTGGGGGATACTGGGATGTATAGGGAGAGGCATCACCAGTAGAAAACAGGAAGTTGTTATCCCTCTGTGCAGACAGTTGGTGAGACCCCATCTGGAGTACTGTGTGCAGTTCTGGGGACCCCATCTCTGCAAGGACATAGACAGGATGGAAGCAGTCCAGATGAGGGCAGCTAAAATGGTGCAGGGTCTGCAACAGAAGCCATACTAAGAGAAACTAATGGAGCTTAATATGCATACCCTTGAGGAAAGGAGGGAGGTGGGAACATGATAGAAACTTTTAAGTACCTCAAGGGAATCAACATAGTTCAAGAGAGTAGCATCTTTCAGAAAAAGAGATGTGCAAGAACAAGGGGACACAATTTGAAGATAGAGAGGAGACGGCTCTGGGGCAATGTGAGGAAGTATTTTTTTCACAGAGAGGGTGGTGGATGAATGGGACGGCCTTCCTGAGGAGGTTGTGGGATCAAAAACAGTGGGGAAATTTAAGAATGCATGGGACACACATAAGGCAATTCTTGTGAGGGGTAGGAAGAAGTAGACTGTTGGTTAACTAGGATCTGCAGCTTATCCAATAGGTAGGGAAATGGGCAGACTAGGTGGGCCAAGCGGTCCTTATCTGCCATCAAAGTCTATGTTTCTGTCAAGGTATTTTTCAGTGGAGCAGACTTTAGGACTGCAGAAATGAACTACACAGCCTGAACTACAGAGACAATGTGTTGTGAAAAGGCCCCATGGTGGACTCCTTGATGCTGATCAGTGGGAAGTCACTCTGACATGCCGATGGTCCTGGTTCACACCCCAAGCCCTAGACATGAAGAACAGTTTCTGGTAGGGAAAGTTCAGAATGTTCCCTGGATGCTTTTCTCCCCAGGAAGAAGGGCTGTGTTGCAGTGCTACTGTAGAAGCTCCTAGTGGAGGTTTGGCAGCAGTGTCATTGGCAGTGTGGGTGACCATGCACTATCAGACATCTCCCCCCCCCCCCCAGAAGACTGCTGCTCGGGAACAAGGAAAGTGGACCCATCCTGTGTGGGATATCAGTTTCCAAAAGCCTTTACTCCATGCCACCAGGCCCCATAGTGCGCTGACTCTGCCTCCCTCAGTCTGCATTCATACACATTAAACTTGTACTTCTCCTTGGTGGCCACAGAGAGCCACCCAACTGGGTTTTGCTGGGACATGGTGGGAATGGCAATGCAGACAAGGAAACCTGGAGGTAGAACCCAGGAATGTGAATGAGTCTGACAGGCAGTGGGGGCCTTTTTGGAAAAAAGCCTGAAGGAGCGGGTTATCAGAAGGCAGCAGGAGAAAGATAAAGAATGTTATAAAAAAAAATAACTGGCCATTAATTGTTTCAATGGTGATGGCCAGCTATTATTTGCTGTAATAACTGACTGGCTATTACAGCAAACACGTGCTCACTGAACAGCAGCTGCTGTCTTGGGACAGTCTCGAGTGCTGTGTTCAGTGAGCACTCTGTTTCTAATGGCCATCAGTGTCGAGTTCGGTGAAAGCAGCTTCAATGAAGTTTCTTCATCTCATTTAAAAATTAAAAACATTGCTTCACAGCTAACACTTTTCTTTGTCTTAACCTGGTATCTACCGGGCATCTACCTGCAATCTATTGCAATCTGACCTGACTCCTAGTGGAAAAAAAACACTCCTGTAAGCAAAGAATGTTGTTATATAATTATCTTCACAGTTTAAATGTTTTGAGTGTGACAAAAAAAAAACCTGCAAATGTCATTACTGTTTTTAAGGTTTGTAGAGTTGACTCTAAAGTAATTTCAGAGGTAATAGCTGTGACACTTCTCCTTTCTTTACTTGTCTCTTTTCCCCTCATGTTCCCTTGCCTATCAGCATTGTGGGTTCTCTACTCTTTTATCTGCTAAGATTTGCAGTCTGGCTTACAGGCCATGGGATGGCAGTGTGGTGCTGTGGCCTTGTGCCTGCGATTTTTCTATGGCGAGCCAAATGCCCTCTGCAATGTCAAAATGCTCTTCTATGGTACCTTGTTCACACATGCATATCTCAGCTGGTTACTAAATTACTGTTTCTGGATGTACAGCTGCCCCAGACACATGGAGTCTGGTGAAGACTTTGCAAGTTTGTTGGCAGTGCTGTGCAGACATCCAAAGAATAAGCCAAAATATGGATTGGCAGGCACATCTGGGACCTGCATATGTGACATGTTAATCCTGTGCTTCTTCCACAAATACCCTGGGGGTTGGTGTAGAATGGCTTATGACCTTGCCTCTAGTTCTTGTAAGAAGGCACTCACAGACATTACTGCTTGCAGGTGCTTATTTGGCACCTCAGGATGGCGGTATAGCCCATTTCCCCTTTCTCAGGGTAGCAGGTTGGTGGATACCCCTTACGTTTTTCAAAAGCTGGTAAATTCAGCAGTGTACATATGCAGAAGCCCATGTATGGTATATTCTGTCTGATATGAGGAAATGAATTGCCGCTTCACATGGAGCCTGAGATACCGCACATGGTCCTTTGGGTACAATCTATCTTGTCATGTATGGGGGGAATTTTTCCTGTATGAACAGCTTTTCTTCTCCAAATGTGTTTAAGAGGGTAATGAACTTACCAGAATTTGATACACACACATGGATGCCTTTCTGAGAAACATGGGCATTGAGTGTAGTATGTAGCAGTCCATAGCCAGTGCACTGTGTACCTCTATGCAACCTTCTCCTTTTTTTCCTTCTTTTATTACTGTGCCCTCGGAGGTGTCTGAGGCTTGGCGCCTCACATGTCTATTAGGTACATACTCCCCCATTCTGGTCTTTGTCTAACGCTAACACCTGCTCTGCTAAATAATACCTCCTTATCTCACCTGATGGCTGTGCTCCTGAATGGGGTAGCAAAGTAGGTTATACACACCTTAATTATCAGAGTTCCCTAAGCTTCCAAAGAAAGTGAGTGCGCACTCAGGGCAGGTAAACACCACATAAAATAGCACTGTTTGTTAGATAGCGGAGCTAGAGCCATCATAAGCTTAAAGTTTATACATACATCTCAATTTGTTCACCAAAAAAGCTCCAACAATAAAGTACTTACAGTAAAAAAGCTTTGCTTTGCAAAAAGGTGCCTTCACAAAGTTACAGTGCAAACATCACAGGCAAGTGTACATAGGTAATATCAGCATTCTAACAGCTGTACATTAAGTAAGCAATAATACTCGACAGGGTGGGCAGTATTGTGCTATAGCGGACTGTCCAGGGGCGTAATGAGGCCTGACGCCGCAGGTGGAGGGCCTTATAGCCCCTGGAAGGTCCAGTATAGCCCAATACCACCCACCCTGGAGGGTATTATTGTGCTTAGAAAATGGGCGCTGTAAGAAAAATAAGCTTAATAAAAAAATGTTAATGACAAATTAGTTTAAAGTTAGTTTTGTAATAAAATAGTTCCTCTGCCTGCATTAGAATGATGTTTAGAGGGCACTACTGTGTTCAATAGTTTTTTTCTTTTCTTTCTGGTGTCTTTTCAAAGTGCCGCCCCCCCCCCCCCACACACACACATACACACAGGCAAAAGACAAGAAAAAGGACCATCATTAAGTATTCTTTATTTATACTATTTTGTTGTCTGTAGCCAGTGCTGTTGTGAGGGAGCCTGGGGAGTGAGCACTACCGAGAGTGCATTCAGGACCGATTGTTGAGCGATTATTAGAGAGGCAGTGGCAGTGCTTGGTGAAGTTCATCCCCATCAAGATCTTTCTGCAGTCCAATTCTGGTTCCGCTGCCAAAACTACCTTCCCAGTCTCTCTTCAACTCCAGTTCTTAGCCTGTCAGTTCTGCCGCTCAGTCAACCTGGAAGTCTCTAAATAATGACAGGCAGCAGCGCAGAAACTTTACTTTTATTTATATATAACACAGTCTGCGAGAATGGAACACTTCTTTTTTTTAAAACATGCCTGCCCCTGATGGAATTGTACAGTGATCAGGAGGGATGCGAGGGCGTTACCAATTGAGAGGGAACGAGACGTTAGATGCACGCGCACATTCTTAGCCTGCTGTTAACCCAATCAGTCCTGCCACTCAGTCAACCCCGGAAGTCACTAAAAAACAGGCAGTAGTGCGGGAACTTTATTATTTTTTAAATGTAACCCAGTTTGCTTAAAGAGAATGAGGAGACTTTTTTTTCTTTTTTTGTTTTAAATATGCATGTCCCTGCTAGTCTTGTATAGCAGTCAGGAGGGAAGAGAGTACACTGCGAGTCAAAAGGGAACAGGACCTCAGAAGTGTGCCGATGATCAGCTGGTACCCCAGCTAGCACATTGCTATAATACAATACTGAGGTACAAGCTGTATTAGAGTAGTTGTGTTTTTGTTTAAAATGACACAGACTGGTGGGGCAAGGGGGAAGGTGGCCTCCTTCAAGGTGAAAAAGCAGTGAATTCAAAAATGAGCCCCGGGGGAGGGGACTGTATCTCTTGCTAAGTGAGAGAGTAAAAATGGCGGTATTTTGAAATTACAAATTCTATGGGCATGGTGATAGTACTAGGTTATCAGGCAGTCAGAGACTGGGACTCATTGTTTCCTGGTCTCTGTTGCCTGATACTGGACTGACTACCTGGGGGAGTTAGCCAGTCAGGAACTAGAATTCTCCCTTCCCATTTTGTAATCTCTGTTACACTGTCATGTCATTCTTCTTATCCACATTCCATCCTCTAGCACTGTTGAATGACTGGAATGATGCATTTTGATTCTGAACCAGCATTCTTAAATAGTTGGTGCATGAACTGTTTTATTAAAAATCTCCCTGTTAATAAGGAAAACATTCAAAAGCTACACTTCTAACACTTTTCTTTTAAAATAAGTTTTTTTTATATATGTATAGCAATAAGGCACTCCCAGGAGTTAGATTAACAGTCTGTTAATCACCCCTAGGGGTAATATGGCACTAAGCTATGCCTCATGCCACATTCTGCCCCAGGGGTGATTAACTGGCAGTTAATCTAACCCCTGGATAGGCCTTATTGCTTAAATGTTTACCACCACTCATGGATAGCTGCCACTGCTACCCCATCAGGGTTCCCTGTCTGATGTTTAACATTGCTGGCTTTCTTCACATGAAAATCACCTGTTGTGTACCATTAGGATACCAGTCAAAGTAAATTGTACAATGGCTTAGAGATGCATGAATTAATCATAATGCCTTATGTTCTCTAGCATCGGAAAATGAGACTCCACATGGAAGGAGCCAACAGAGGCCCCCATGAGGAGTATTCAGACTCCACATTGGGTTGGAATACCCTGTTGGTGACCCAGCATGCAGATGTTCTGAATATTCAGGTTATAGAATGCTTAATAGACTTTGGTACTTCAAATGGTAACTTTAAATTTCCATTATTGTTTTAAGTGTAATGGGTTGTATTTGTTTCATGGGACTACCTAGGACAGACCAACATACTGGGAGTACAGTACGTATATAGCTTTGTGGGTACTGTATGACCTCAACACCTGATTGTATGAGAAAAGTGGTGTAGGATCTCTTAGTGCATCAAAATTTGGAAGGCCACTGTTATCACCTCTTAAACTGGAGTCAAATAATCTCAGACTATCAAACTAATATTGCATGCACCTAGGCCTCATGGCTGCACTTAATTAGAAGGGAAGTGCTAAAAGCCCAAGATTCAGTGGGGTGGGGGGATAGGTCCTCCCACATCTCCTACTTAAATCTCAGCAATTCCGCTGCTCAACTTCAAGCGTTTAAAAACGGGTATGCTGTGTGCCGTCTCATCTGGTTTCCATGCTGCTCACTCCTCGGCTGCGTTGACTGGGTTGGCTGGGCTTTCTTCCCCCTTCCCTCATCTTGTCTCATTTTCCCTTGCTTGGATTTCCCTTTGTGTTGTCCGTCTTGCTTGTTTTTGTCCCCACCTTCTCCCCTTGTTGGCTCCCCCCTCGTTCGTTCACTTCCCCGCTCCTTCCTCGACCCCTCCTTCCCCGTATCTTCCTAATCTCTCCATTTCTTCTCCTTCTCCTTCTTTTATTTGGGCATTTTTCTCTGCCCTGCCAGCCATGGCTCAGTGTACTCCTAGTGCTTCCAGGTGTGTTGTTGCCCGCTGCACTAAGCTTTTAGCTGTCTCCTCCAACCAGAGCGTCTCCATTCCTCTAATCTGCTCCTGCTGCATTCACCTCCTCACAGGGGTGTAGCCAGGAATTTTAAACTTGTACTTGGGAGTTGATGGAACTGTTGCCCCCCCCGTAAACACAAACCAAAAGTTATGCTGCCCCACCACACAAACACTGCCTTGCCCACATTTCAGTCAGCAGTCTGTAGTAAACCAGTTGATTGGGTCATTCATACAATCATGGCCTCTAAGTTAGGCACCCACACATCTTCGAAAGATCATTCACAGACTCACACTAAAGCATCCAAGAAGGGAGAAAAACAGTTCCACAGGTACGTCAGGCTCTGTGTTTGTTGCCCTGGCCTGAGGCTCTCGTTGCCCCTGGGTTTTCCAGATTTTACTGTACTCAGCAGAGTACACTGAGTATGCCTGCCGACACCTAGAGCCAGGGTTCTTCTGAGAACCGAACCCGAACCGAGCCAGAACTATTCGATTTTTGCCTGATTCATACCAAACTAGAACCCTAAAAATAAAAAACAGATGAACTTGAACCGAACCTGAACCCAGACCATGTGAGATAAGGAGAACCCACATGGAGGTAGTAGTCTATCCATGCTATTCTACACTTCTCCAGCTGTGTGAAGTATTACCTACAGATTGTGAAATTATTTCTTCATTGAAGTCAGTAATTACTGTCAATATCAAAGCAAAACCCAGTGATGATGAGCCACCAACAAAAAGGCCAAAAACTAATATCAAGGACATGCTATCCAATCTAGGTGGTCCTTCTTCAACAGCAACCAGATCATTGTCATCCAGTGAACTAAAAACATATTTAGAACATGACAGTTATACTGACAAGTGCCTTGAATTCTGGAATGACAGGAAGACACCTGTTCCCAAAACTAGCAACGCTTGCACAGACGTACCTATGCTTGCCAGCTAGCAGCAGCAGCAATGACAGTGTTCTCATTCTGCAAGCAAGTTCTAGATGACCGAAGATCTCACCTATCAATTAACACACTTGCTTGTTCTGTATTTGTTAAATTCTTGAACATTTATACTTTTTAATTGAACTAGTACTTGCCTGTTTTTTAGTTTCTTTTACTCAAAGTAATGTTGATTTGAATAAAGTTAACAATGTGAAATCAGTTGTCTTGTCTCCATATTTTATTATATATATATATATATATATATATATAAATTGGCAATATAAAGTGAATGTAGTAACACTTAACTTGATCCAGAACCAGAATTGAACCAGAACTAGAAAATAAACCAAAAGCCTAGAACCGAACTGTACCAGAACCCAAACATGTCATTTTTAAGCAGAACTGAATTGAACCCGAACCCCACACTGTAAAACCAGAACTGAACTAGAACCCCCAAAGATCTGGAGAACCCTGGCTCTACCGACACCCATGCCTCATCATCAGGACTTCATGCTGCACTTCTGGCTTCCATGGGTGCATGTTCGTTCCTGCAGACTGCCATATCAGTTCTGCCATTAGCGTCCTCATTCTAGTTCCAGTTCCTGGCACTGCTTCTATCAGGAGGATTCTGCCCCATGTTCTACCTCCTGTACTTTTCCTGTATTGTCCTATGGGTTGGATTGCATCCACCCCAGCATGCCTCCATAGTCTCAAGTCCTACCACAACGACCATAACCGGCAAATTACATTATTCTTTATTTATTATTCGCTCTCCCTGGTAACTGTGACAGCTTCCGACCTGCACAGATGAACTGACTATTGGACTTGTAGCAGCTTTCAATCACCTAGGGCTACATTTGGACCTACATCAATTTTATTTCTATATTGTCACCATGTGGGTTGTCTTACGGTAACCACTCAACAACTCGGCCTCTCATACTCAAATTGCCATTGTCTGTCCTTTGACACCAACAATCCTTCGATGGCAGGATTTATCTTTTCCACTTTTGTATATATTCCACGGTCATATATTAGATTAGTATTGGTACCTTTCTGCATCCCTGGGTACATTTGGGACTTCTGGACCGTTCCTGTTGGACTGACTCAGACTCCTTCCCTCCGCATGCCCTCCATGAGGCTCCTGCCATCTTTCTTCTCAGTGTACTTCCTGCTCTGTGCCTTGTTTCCCAATTGTTGAAGCACTTCCAGAACTGCATTTATAGCAACAGTACCTCTCTACTGCAGATACAACCTTATAGTCGATCCTCATTCGATCGCCTCTGTATGCTCTCAATAGACTATACTGCTATGACCAGGTCCCTCTCATGATTACCATCTTAGCATACTTTGAACGTTTGCTTTACCATCTGATTCTACAACACATCCTCTGTGTAGGCAGTACTTTTCTTTTCAGGACACATGAAGGACAGAACTATTTTGAGGGGTACAATGAGGGACATCCCTCCTACTCAGGATTCCCATTTATTCCTAGCAGTCTTGTCTTTTCCAGCTTAGCCCATATGGGGCCTTGGCTCCCGATGTGACTATTCTGGACCCTTCCTATGGCAGACCTACATGGTGGTCTTGCCATTTCCAGCTAGCCCACATGAGGGCCTAGCTCACTGCTCATCCATTCCAGATTCTTCCTCTGGTGAACCTACGTGGGGGTCTTCCCATTTCCAGCCTGGTCCACATGGGGCCTACCTTACTGGTATGAATGTTCCAGGTTCTTTCCTATGGCAGACCTATGCGGGAGTCTCGCCATTTCCAGCTTGGCCCGAGTGGGGGCCTATGCTCATGACAACACAGCGGCTGGCTCACCATCGGATAACCCACATGAGGGTCCGTCTCTTGCTGCTTTCTCCATGGCTCCATCCGGGACTTCCTTGGAACTCCATAGAGGTCTCATTCCTTTCCTTCTCGGGTCCTCCAGGAAGGACCATTAGCGATGACCTATGTGGAGGTCACTTCACTCACGCTTCCTCGTTCTGCCTACCTGGGGTTACTATTTCACTGCCTCCTTTCACCCCATTCCCTTGATTTCACATTGCTGCTGCATATCTGGTCTGATTACATTGAAGGTGCTCCCATTCTTTCCCATCATACCATGCTGTGGTGTCTACCCATCATGTGACACTTCATCTACTTCTGTTGTGGCTTCATCTGATGCTTCTGTGCCTTTATCTGCAGTTTCTGTCCTTCCACTGGTCAGTCCTTGGCATCCTGGCATTCATCTACACCTTGACATATGTGGGGGTCTCGATCGATGACTTCTTGAGTCCTCCTTGAAGGACCTTCATTGCTGACCTATGTGGGGGTCTTCTCACTCACTGGTACCACTTGACAGTCTCCATCCCTAGCTCTGCCTCTGAGGTATTGAGTGAAGGCGTGCCTCCCTCACCACCGGGGTTGGGAGTCCCTGTATCTGACTTTGTGTGCTACTCCTTCTGCTTCATTCCATTCATCCAGCAATCTTCATCTCTAGCTCTGCCCAAATGGTATCAAGTGGTGCCAGCCTTGCTGCCCTCCTGTGGTGGGAGTTGGCTCCTGGTATCCATTCCTCCCTTCAGTCCATCATTTGCCTGCTTTGGAACCCCTTGGTGCTGGCCCCTTCCTTGACATCAAATTGGCTTCCTTGCCTTCAGCCTGGTTCTGGCTTGTCTCCTGCACTTCGACTGCCTCCTGAACTTCCTCCTTCTACATTCCTTTTGGGGACCTTCAAGTGCATCACCAGCTAGTGCTCAGCCATGCTTTGACTTCGTTCCCTGGATCCATCCTTGTCTCAAGTTTCCAGTCCTCGAATACCACATCAGAAGTCCTGGACATCGTTTAGCATCTTCCTTCATCTGTACATCCATCCGAATCAGACTTTTCTTCATCTTCCAGAATCCTCCATCCTTTGGAATTGACCTTCCTGCTTATTGTCAAGATTTGGAGGACACGACTCACTGACCAGCAAGACTTGAAGGCTAAGACTCTGGGACATAACCAGAACCAAACCTCACTCTATGTTTTAGGATTATCTCCTCATAGTTTGCCTGGAGGATGGGCAGGTCAGTAGCCATGGGTCCTCAGAGGTTTCCCCATAAGGACTTTTTGCTCTCCTGCGTGCTACTAGTCATGCTCTCCAGAGTTGGAGGAGGTAATCGAACCGTTAATCTTTTTCGGCCTCTATTCCTACACCTGCCGAACATTCCTGCCGAGGGTGGGAATAGAGAAAAGCCAAATTCTAAGTTCATAACCTCAAGTTCATAACCTTAAGTCATAACATTTAAATTCATGAGTATACACAAGCAATATGCTATGTACCACGCATTGAAGGGAAGGGCTTAAAGCCCGAGGTTCAATGGGGGAAATAGCTCCTCCCACATCCCCTACTTAAACCTCAGTGCTTCAGTTGCTCAGCTTCGAGCTTATCAAAATGCCCACCATCCTTTCCAGCCTCCGCCTTCTCCTCCAGCACTCTTATCTCACCCTCGACACTGGTCCTCTATTTCTACACCTACCCAGTGTTCCTACTGAGGGTGGGAATAGAGAAAAGCCAAATTCTAAGTTCATAACCTCAGGTTCATAACCTTAAGTCATAACATTCAGGTTCATAAGTATACACACTCACTATGGTATCACACATTGAATTATATCCTGGAATGTCCAAGGTTTACAGTCACCAGTTAAATGTAAACAAGTCCTGAATCATCTGAAAAAGAAAAGTGTGACATAGTCATCCTCCAAGAAACCACATCATTTATTTAAACTAATGAAAGAGCATGACAAAGCTTGGCTAAAGTACAGGAAAATAGTTCTTCCTATGATTTACAACATTATAATTTCTTGAGAAATCAGCGTAAAAATAAATTAAGTCTATCTACAGCCATTTTCTTTAAAAAAACAACAATCTGAATGTTTAGCTGATCCAAAGAAATTTTGGAATTCCATTAATTCCCTTATTAATCCATCAGCATCAGTGAAACTGAATATGAACAAGGGTGATGAGGTGTTACCATGTCCATTAACCATTGCATGTGGGTTTATTTCCCGATTCGCTAATTTGGATTGTTACTGACAAAATTTGAAAAGACATTCTGTTGATATGTTTACTGAAGTGACTTTGTCTAGACCTCACTTTTATCTGACAGTGGTTACAAGAGCTGAGGTGTTGCAATTGCTAAATAAATTAAAACTAGATCAATCAAGTGGTTATGATAATCTTGCCCCAAAGCTGCTGAAAATGGCTGCAGATGACATTTTATACCCAGTTAGTTTGAGTTTTAATTTGTAGTTTTCCTTGGGGCAAATTCTAGACCTATGGAAGAATTCTTATGTCATACCTATTCACAAATCAGGATCATTCTCAGATTTTGGTAACTATAGACCCATTTCTATTCTTTCTGCTCTCTAAAATACAGGAAAAAATGGTTTATATTCAGTTGGTTGGGAACATAGAAAATATTTCATCTAAAAATCAACACAGTTTCAGGATGGGACATGGGACTGAGACTGCCTTGGTTGAGTTCACGGACGCGATCCACAGAGTTATGGAAGATGGATATCTTACTGGGGCTGTGTTCTTTGACTTTACCAAGGCATTCGATCTGGTAGGCCATGCTCTCTTAATTAGAAGGCTGGCTCACTTAGGGTTGGGAAAACCAGTTTTGAGATGGTTTAGTGATTATTTAAATGATAGATACCAAGCTATGAGGTTTGGGGGTTGTATCTCTGATAGGATTAGGGTCAGTTATGGTACTCTGCAAGGTTCCATTTTGGGATCTATATTATTTTCTCTGTTTTGATTCGATAACTACCATCGTCAACAAAACAGAGCTAATATTGTATGCTGATGATGCAGTGGTATATTGCCACCGGGTATCATCTACTGATTTAGATCAAGTTCTGGCAAAATAATTAGGCTCCATACAGAACTGGTTGTGTGAAAATAATTTGGTTCTTAATACACTAAAGATGAGAAAAATGGTTTTTGGAACTTATCCTACACTAAAAGAGTATGGTAGTGGTTTAAAGGTGGTTGCTTCAGATGGGTCTATATTTTAGAATGTTAATACCTTCAAATATTTAAGGGTTACCCCAGAGCCTGCCTTAAAGAGCTAGTGTACTACCTGGAAACTGCCAGCAATTAATTGTAACTTTCAGATGTAGTCAGCTATCACTTCTTATATTCCAAGTATTTATTCTTTTCTGCTTGCTAATTAGAAGATTTTCCACCTGGCAGTACTGGGATGATATGTGGAGCAGCACTCTGTCTGGAGGGGGAAAAAAGTCAGTTCTGTTCCTCCCACCACATCAACACTGACATCACACTAACTATGACATCACTAGTAACCAATGAGAACAATTTCTCACTACCAGGTTTCACTTTCACATGAAGCAGCCCTACCAGGTCATAATGTTGTATGCTTAATAGTGTGTGACATTAGCGCTAACCCAGAATAGCGCTGTACAAGACAGTGAGTGGTGCAATACCGCGAATACGGCTGTATGCGGTATTGCACCACTTGCACTATTCCAGGCACAGGATAAGAGCTCTGCTAGGATGGGGTTCTGCCAAGCACCTGCTGTGGCTAAATGGACTGAGCCACTGCAGCAAGGAACCCAGGCGCTGTGTCTGAGACTGGGTTTGATTCCCAGTCCCAGAAACTTTTAATTTTTTTCACACTTTGTACAATTTCATGTTGATCCCCTCCATAGTTGAGAATCCTTATTGGGGGGGTTGGGGGCCCAACCCCCTGTAACGGGGGTGCAAGGGGCAGAACCCCCCCAAAAAAAGAATTATGCCGCATGCAAGAAATCACGCTGTATTGGCAGCACGATTTTTGCATGCAGCATGATGTTTTGCAACATTATGACCCCGTGCCTGAAGCAGCAGGGACTGTCTCTCCCTGGTTACTAGTGATGTCACAGTTTCTTGCATGTTGATTGGTAGCTTGTGAGAGTCACTGCTCAGGCTGCAAGGATTGTGGTGCCTCAAGGGATTTGGTCTCATTACTGACGATGTAGTGGGAGGAACAGAACTGACTTTTTTTCCCTCCAGACAGAGTGCTGCTCCATGCATTACCCCAGTATTGCCAGGTGGAAAATCTTCTAATTAGCAAACACAAAATAAAAAAAAAATACTTCAGACACTGGAAGTGATAGTTGACAGCATCTGAAAATGACAATTAATTCCAAACAGTACACTAGCTCATTAAGTGTTGGCCCTGATATGGATGTAATTGCATTAAAAATCCATTCAAAAATTGCAATGTTATACAGGATATGAAATTATTTAACATTAGAATCTAGATTGGCTATAGCTACTCAAAACCTGATGCCATTAGTGAATTATGCCTCAGTAGTTACAGACTCTGCCTCAATAAGTACCTTATTATGGAAATTGGGTTTAATACACAGAATAGGAAAGTTTGCATTAATGGTTTCAAATAGGACACATCATTGTGAGATACTCAGTAGACAGGGGTGGCTACCTGTTTCTTTGAATTTTAAACTGGTGACATCTCAATTTGTTTATAAGATCATAAAAGCAGGAACTTCCCCTAGTTTAAACAAGCATTTGTCAATGCCAGATGTTTGCCACAGGTATAGAAGCCCTGGGGTACTAGATGTGTTGTGGTGTACATTGTGGTTTATGTATTACCTAAGTTAGGAGCCTGCATTCATAAATTTCAATGCAGGCTCATAACTTTGTTGTTCTATAATATTGTTGCCCCAAATTGTCAACATAGCCTTCCTACAACTCCACCTCATGAACAAGTACAGAGATAATTTTCAACTCCTGCTAGAATGGTGATTTTGCGCAACAGCTGCAAAATCACCTTTTGGGATGCAAAAACACATTTTGGTCAAGATTTGAAAAATGACAGCTGTCAGATTCATAAGGTGCTATAATGAAATGGCTATGTTAAAAATTTGGGGTAAAAATATTGAAAATTACCAAAGTTACGAGCCTGCATTCGTAAAATTGAATGTAGGCTCATAACATTGTTGTTTTTTTAATATTTTTATGCCAACTTTTCAACATAGCCTTCTTATGACCCTGCTTCATGAACAATGGCAGAGAAAATGTTCAATTCCTGTCCATGAAATCACCTTTTGTGACAGATTTGCCTAATTTACTGCAATTATTCATGAGGTGGGGTTCCAAAAAATGCATGTTGAAAATTTGGGGCAAACATATGCAAAAATGGGCAAGTTGTGCCACTAAGTTCAAAAACCCATTCTAATATATTGAACTACATACCTGATTTCCTCAGTTTGTGGTCCGGCATTGAAGAGTGAAGGCATCTCTATGGCCCACAGAGGATTATGGCATTGGACCCCTTGTGGGTAAGTATGGGTAAGGGCTTGGGGATGTGTGGGGTGTCCGGTTCTGAATGGGAGGGTCAGGTGGTTTTCCTTTTTATAGGGCAAAAGGATAAAATAAAAGGTGAGGAACAGTGTTCATTATTTCGGATGGTGACAGGGAGACAAGAGGACTGGGCACCCCCAGTGTCAGTGTTATGTTTGTGAGGAGTGTGGGGTAGTGGGTGCTGAGAGGGAGGGTTGGGTGGGCATGGCAGTTACAGGGATGGCAGCAATATCAACTCCCCTTCTGGCACTTCAGCGTTGACAGCAGCACTGGGGATCGAGCATCCCAGTGTTAGTGTTATATTGTGTGGGGGGTGGGGGGTGGCATAGTGGGTGCTGAGAGAGAGGGTTGGGTGGGCAGGACAGTTACAGGGGTGGTAGCAACATGAATGAGCCTTCTGGCATTTCAGTGCCATTTAGAAATGTGATCTCGCATTGGGAGCAGTGAGTTAGATCTGCGTGGACTGTGGGGGTTTTGATTTCAAGGTGGCAACACTGGGGGATTAGGCACTCTCAGTGTCAGTGTTATGTTTATTGGGGGGGTGTTGAGAGGGAGTGTCAGGTGCAGGGGACAGTTATGACGGTGCCAGTAACAGACATCAATGGACAGGTAACTGACCATCTCCACAGGGGCAGGCCTCTGAAGGGGGGCGCAAAAGTTGAACCTCATGGTGTAGTGATCAGACCAACTGACCGGTTCCACCTCCAGGTCAGAGGCCTTGATCCCCAGGAGGAAAACCAGATCAAGAGAGTGACCATGTTTATTGGTGGCAGAGGTAACAACCTGTGTAAGGCCCAGAGATGTTGTAAGCTGGAGGAAGTGTTGTCCAAACTGCGAGAGATCATCATCGACCCAGGCATTGAAGTCTCTGAGTACCATTTGCTTAACAAAGATTCTGAGCTCAGAGAGCCACAGCCTGGTGCCGAGACTTCTGAGACTCAGTGATGCAGAAAGATGTCCCTTTTGTCTTCAGAGTTCTGTACCTGGACCAGGCAATTACAGCTTAATGGGCAGCCACTTAAGTCTAAATGCTTTGCTGGGGACAGAGGGTAAACAACCTACCAAAACCAGCAGGGGCTGAGACATACCGACTCCAGTTACACGGTGGGGGGTTGGGAGACACCTGTTTTTTCCTACACCCCCCCAGCTAGGAAACTTTCATTTAGACTTTTAAAACTTGAATGTAGGTGCTGGTTGGTCCTTTCTCAGCATGCGAAGAGGCCAGCCAATCACACTAAGCAATACCAGAGGCAGGACTTTTGGATTTTCTTAAAAGAAACGTGCAGAGCATTGCTAGAAGCCTTTTCTCTTTCAAAGACTCTCCTGGCAGCAACAACAAGAACTTGGACCCCTGTCTGTATTTCCACCAAACAGAAAGGAGAATCAGCAACCTGCTAAGAACACTTTTCACTTCCAGCACTAAGGACTTTTTCAAGGTAGAACTATATTCGCTAGATTTTAGACAATGTATCTTTTTTGTATATTTCAAACTTTCTTTTCATATCCTGTAACCAATATTAAGAAAAGTCTATAATTTTTTTGTCTGTTATTTACAGTACTTATTGCCAAATTAGTACAGCTTTTGGCTTACTTTAAACTAATTCTGCCAGCATCTATTGTATGTGTTCATTTTGGGAAAGTTTGTTCAAACTAATCTACACCTGTCTAATGCTTAAGGGCCAGATGCTACCAAGGTAGAATCCAAGAAGGGACTCTGTGAATGAAAGGAGGGGGAAATACAAAAGGTCTCTCAAAAGTGGTCTGTGGGGTTCAAACCGGTCTCTGCATTTTCTGGAGAAAGACACATATAGGGTGTATAGGGCATCCCTGAAGGCCTATACACACCTGTGGCTTTTCTGGTTTGCTGCGCAGTGGCCAAGATGGTTCTCTCCTGGGAACACAGACTCGAGACTGTATTTGCATCCCTCACACAGAGAGAGGAAGCCCGGGACCTCCTTGGTGGATGTTAAGTTGTGAAACAGCGAGTGTTTTGGAAGGACAGGAGGGGGAGTATTCCTGACCCAGATCACAAGGGGATTCGCTGTAGCCCAGGGAATCCTGTCACACTGGAGTGGGCTTGTGACACCCTTGACCACTCCTCAAGTTTCCTCAGGTCTGTACTCTCTCACTTCCTCCACCCCCTCCAGAGTATCTACCCTATTGCAGATTTTGGTGTTGTCTGCAGAGAGGCATACCTTCCCTTCCAGCTCTTCTGAAATGCCACTTATAAAGAAACTGAAGAGGACTGGTCCCAGTACTGAACACTGAGGTACCCGGCTGGTCACTGTTCCCTCATTAGAGTGAGAGCCATTTATCACCACCCTCTGTCATCTATCCTTCAACCAGTTTCATACCCAGTTTACAACCTTGGGTCCCAGCCCCAAAATTCCCAGTTTCCTTATAAGCCTCCTATGTGGTACAGTATCAAAGACCTTGTTGAAGTCTAAATAGACCATGTCCATGGCCCCACCCTGATCTAGTCGAAAAAAATCGATCAGGTTCATCTGACATGACCTTCCTCTTGTGTACTGGTGCTGCCTCGAGTCTTGTAACCTGCAGAATTCGAGATATTCCACTACCCTTTCTTTCAAGAGTGTCTCCATTAATTTCCCCACCACTGATGTTAGAGTGACTTGCCTATAGTTGTCAGCCTTCCCTCTGCTGCCACTTTTATGGAGCAGGAATACATCTGCCCTCCTTCAGTCTCAGGAACCACTGCTATTTCCAGTGAGTTGTTGAATAGGGCTGTCAGAGGTGTAGCCAGTACCTCCCTGAGCTCCCTCGGCACCTTGGATGTACCCTGTTGGGCCCCATAGCCTTATCTACTTTCAGTGTTACATCTCCTCTCAAGACTCTTTCTTCTGTGAATGGGCTTGTGTCTACCTCCCTTCCTTCAGTGTTTCTGCTGCTATAAGGTAGTCTGTATTCCCTCCACTGGGATGACAGAGGAGAAGTATCTGTTCAGGATATCTGTTTTTCCTGATCATCCTCTGCACAGTCTCCCCTACCTTTCTTAACCTCACAGACCCTCCCCTTGTCTTCCTTTTTTCACTTATGTATCTAAAAAAAGGTCTTGTCTCCTTTTAGTTACCCCTTTAGTTATCCTTTTCTCAGTTTGCACCTTTGTGTCTCTCGTCACCTTTCCCATATTTTGTTATAAATACAAAACCTTAGCTCAAGGGCTGACTTTTAATAGACTGCAGCTTGTTGCTGCTCTGCTGCATACAAAACCCTGACCAAGAATTGGGTCATTTATGAATGATTTAGCACTTGGTTCCCCATGAACATGTGGTACATGTCTGGAGAGAGGTGGCCCCCTTCTGTTTGCACTTCAACTCAGTAACAAATGGCTCTCCACACCAACTTTGTGTCCAGCTATCCCAGGCCAGCCAGAGATCCACAATGCTATGGTATCATTAGGTTTAGGTGGGATTCTGACTGAAGCATTCAGTCATAATCCAGCAGATAGCAGCTTCGCACTATTGGCTCCTCAGTCAAGCACATACACCAAATGTCTGAACCTGTGATTTCTCATATACTTAGCAGGATTATTAACTGCAACAACACATCATCAGTGCGGTGAAACTAGCCTGTCTTACGACCATCTAAATCCAGCTCACGTTCTCTATTAGTGGGTGAACAGTCCAATGCTTGGTGACTTCTGCTTCGCAATGATAGAAAAACCCAACTTGGAAGGATCAAAAAATGATATCGCTATGAACTCTTGGCCACCACAAGCCAATTATCCTTGTGGTAAGCTTTTCTGACACCTCCTGCTTAAAACCCAAAAAAGCAAGAAGGATCATGAGGCTCTGCTTTCATGGTCTGTATTCATACTGAGAATCAAGTTGGTGACAGTGGTCCAACGCTTGACAATCTACCACCTCCATGTACACATGTAACACTGCAATAAAAAAAAAGTGACTATTAGCTGGCCCAGGGCTCAGTGGTAGAGCTAATGTCTGCCACACTGGCGATCCAAGATTGGAAGCAATCTTGGGTTGTTGGAGGTCGGCTTGGGGGAGGATCGAGGATCCAATGGACTGTTCTCCTCTCCCAGGGAGGGAGAGCTTATTTTCTCTGCCACCGACTGCCTCCAGGTGGAGGCTGGGTGTCAGTGCAGGTTGGAGCAGTGTGAAGGGATAGAGCTATGGACCTTCTGCGGTGCATGATTGCCTCCACATACACATGCTGGTGTGCACATCACAGCTGGGGAGGGAAAAAACTGGAGGAAAAAGTATGGTGAGTCAGGAGTTTATGATGGCCTGTGCACCAACCCTCCACCCACATCATCACCAAGACTCTGCCCAGCAACAGTCTTAATGCAAGCCTGGGGGGGTGGCCCTCCCCCTCCTGGCTCTGTCACGGGGGGCGATCTGAGGAGAAACAATCTGGGAGAGGTAAGTCCTGGGGAGGTGGTTTCCAGTGGAGGGTGGCAGGGACGAGGCCAAAGAGAGCCAAGCCTGTGCCAGCCAGAGAAGGATAAACACCTTGATAGAAAGACTTCACTAAGATGATTCCTGAAAACAAGCTGCTACAAGTGGCGAAGTATATTTGAACAGTTACCTTTAAATAATCAAGCATCACTGCATCCAGTGTAAAATAAGGGTGCCATGCATTAAGACGAAACATTTTTGTACAGGCTGTACAAATTAAGAACAATAAAGATTACCGATGAGGACCTGGAAAATGAATACAGTGCCCACTGTCTCCGAATGGCTTACTCACTTGAGTAAGTCTGATAATAATAAACCTCTCTCTCCAAAGTTGATGTGCTCTACCACGCTTTCTGTCGGTTTGCCTCAAACTCCCCCCGTTTGACTCACCACTGTGACCAGTGCTCCTCTCTATTACTCCAATCCCTTTCTCTGAGATGCGCCTTCCACCACTCCACCCTCATATCTAAATTCTGGTTTGGGACTATACCACCAAACGTTGCTTCTCTACTCTAACCTGCCACCCTCTCCCCATACAACTCACAGACAATTAACGCCCGTTCCTTTGCTCTCCCATGAGTCCGCACCTCAGCAGGAAAACTATCTTTCTCTTATAGGCTTTCTTCTCTCTGGAACAGCATTTCCCCACAAATCCGCCTCACCCTCTCCTCTCCTGCCCTTAGGCGCTTACTCAGACCAACCCCCTCCACTTCCTGCACCTGTCCTCCTCCCTAAAACTTTCTTTTTCTGCACCTGTCTTGCATCTTCCTACTCCAGTTCTGAATCAGCAGGCTTTCTATGTGATTTGCTCCGCATAGCTGTCATCTGTGTTTATCTATGCAACCCTATACTATAATTATATGTAAATACTCACTGTACTATGTATGTAATTATCTTTATGAAAATAGCTCTCTTATATAAGTACACTGCATTACTCTATGATTGTATTTTGTTTACCCTTTGTTGTATTGTACCCCTCTTCCACGGGTTGTACCTGGAAACGAGCAGTAGCTCATGGTGCCGTTTCCAGTTATCAAATTTTAAATAAATAAATAAAAATGAAAGAATTAGTCATTTCTTGTTGAGCAAGGAAGACTTATTTCATAACATATGGTCACCTTTTCTGCAGAGATTAAAGCAAACCTAGCTTTAAAGCATGAAATATTTAAGACAGCAATCAGATGCACTTCACTTTAATTGCTATGTATTTTGCATAAAGCAATACATACACTGTACTTGTTAACCTATTAAGATTACCTTTTGAAATAGTTGAACACAAGGAGGGAGGACGCAGGGAGTAGGTGGAAAAACTATAGGCCTGTCAGTCTGACATTGGTGGTGGGTAAGTTAATGGAAACTCTACTAAAGGAAATGATTGTGGAATACCTGGTATCCAGAGAATTAAAGGATCCAAGGAAGCATGGTTTTACAGGGAAAGGCCAGGCCAAACAAATCTGACAGATTTTTTTGACTGGGTGCAAAAGGAGTTGGATCAGGGAGAGGCAGTGGACATGTCCTACCTGGACTTCAGCAAGGCTTTGGACATTATTCCTCAATGGAGACTGGTAAACAAGTTGAGAAACTTATAGGTGGGTATTAAGGTGGTAACCTGGGAAAAAAAATTGGTTAGGGGACAGGACACAGAGGGTAGTGGTAAACGAAGCTTGTTCCGAGGAAGGAAGGGTGACCAGCAGGGTACCTCAGGGATCAGTGTTGGGACCAGTCCTCTTCAATGTCTTTATAGGTAACATAGCAGAGGAACTGAAGGGAAAGGTCGGCCTCTTTATGGATGACACCAAGAAGCTCTGCAACAGAGTGGACACCCTGGGTGGGGTGTGTGTGAAAAGGATGGGTAGGGTTTTGAAAAGAAAGGAGGAGAGGTGGAGGGTATGACAGCTGGGTTTTAATGCAAGTAAGTGCAAAATAATGCACTTGGGCCTTAGAACCCCAGAAGCAGAGTAGAAAATGGGTGGAATGATACTGATAAGGAGTATGCAGGAAAGAGACCCAAGACTAATCATTTTGCATGAGCTAAAGGTGGCCAGGAAGTGTAACAAGGAAGTTGGTAGGGCTAGTGGGATGCTGGGATGCATAAGAAGGGACATTGCCAGCAGAAGGAGGGAAGTGAGGCTGCCCCTATACAGATTGCTGGTAAGACCTCATCTTGAGTACTGTGTCCAGTTCTGGAGAACACAGCTCAGGAATGACATAGACAGAGTGAAGGTGGTCCAGAGGAGGGCTACCAAAATACTGCAGAGTCTGCATCAAAAGCCCTATGAAGAGAGAGAGGCTAAAGGAGCTAAATATGTACACCCTGGGGGAGAGGGAGAGGTGGGATATGATAGAGACCTTTAAATACCTCATGGGGGTTAATACAGCACAGGAGAGGGGTATTTTTCAGAGAAAAAGGTGCTCTAGAGCAATGGGGCATGCTATGAAACTGGAGAGAGGTAAGTTCAAGAAGGATGTGAGGAAGTACTTCTTCACAGAGAGGGTGGGGAATGCCTGAAACAGCCTTCCAGCAGAGGTAGTGGGTGAGAAACAGTGGTGGGGTTCAAAAATGCCTGGGATAGGCACAAGGGAATTATAGGGGAAAGGCAAGGAGGGGGAAAAGAGGACTCTGTTGATCAGGTAAAGGTCAGCAGCAAAACAAATAAGGTTAAAAAAAATATGGGTAGACTAGGTGGGCCCGGCGGCCCTCATCTGCTATCACATTCTATGTTTCTATGTTACAAGTTCTTATTGCATGTATACTTCATCTGTACTTAATTGTAATTTTGTGCTGTGAAATTTTGCATATTCAAATAAAAATTTGAATGGAAAAAATAATCTTTTTTTTTTATTCTGTTTTTTCTCCCTAAGTCTGCTCAGGCTGGGGCTTGCCGGTCCTGTCCCCCCTTCCTTCCTCTACTTGGCATTGTGTGTCAATCAGCTGGGCCCTTTAGAACCCTATGGGGAGGGACAGCCTTCCACCACCCAGAGACCCACATCCATAGGCTGGGTCCTGGTCAGGCGGCAGTGTGGAGCAGAGGGCCAGCAGGCGGGATTTTCATTGAGCCTGAGCCAACCATTTTTCCATTATTCACCCTTGTTCTGGGGCTGTGGCGCAATGGACCAGAACACATGTGTGGGCGTGAATGCATTCCAGAACTCGACTCCTTCACCCCCAACCCCACCCACCCCAATTGAAGCCTGTCTTCCGAGCATTAGTGCTATCACCCAGCCTCCACCTGATGGCAGCTAAGAGTTAGGTTGGCCCATCACCTGGTCTGGAGAGGACAGCTGCTCCATCCTCTTCTGTCAGCCCCCCCATCCACTGACCCCAGGCAACCTAAGCTCATTCCCGAACTCGGGTCACTAGCATGGTGAGATGTGAGGCTCTACAGTGCCTCAGCCCTCTGTGCCACTGGGCTGTCCAAACAGCAATCATTTTAAGAAATGAAATGGTTTGCTTTTTACTAGAACTCGATTAGGCACCCTCAGTTATCTGCCTTGTTTTCTTGAACCAAAGTGGGGAGATAATTAATGGAGTACTGTAAATAGCTGTTTAACAGACTTCATTATTTTACATCTAGACGCCTTGCTGACCATTTCAGGGAACATTACAGGGCAGTCAGGAATGGAGACACTAATAAACCCATTGTATCCCACTTTATTTCCAGGGACCACAGTGCCAGTGACCTTTCTGTCTGTGTCCTTCAGCAGGGCTTCTGGAATTCTGACCATAGAAAAAACATGGAAACCAAGATGATCATCAGCCTTGGCTCCCAGCAGCCCTCTGGTTTAAATGATAGACTTCTTTTCCACTGACATTCTTCAGCCCTTGTTTTCCCTAAAGTCTGTTTGTATCTGTACACATTTAACTTCTTTTCATATTCACCATTTGTCTCCATCTCTGTCTCCTCCCCCCCATTTCTCACCTTTCAGCATTCTTACTAGGCCCTGTTAATTAGTCCCACCTGGGGACTTCTCCAGCTCATTTTTGAGTTTGTCGTGGCAAGCAGACAAACTCATTGCTATAAGGTGCTTTACCGGGGTGTGCCCAATGGAGAGCTCCATTTGTAGCAGCAGGTCAGTGGCAGGCGAATCTGCTGGCAGGCTGGCGATGACTCACATTCAGCTGTTCGGGCTGAGCTGAATAACTTTTCAAAGGACGGAGCTGCACCAAAAGTGGCGCAGCTCGGTCCTTTGAAGTTGCATTCCTGCATTGCATTCCAGGTTGCGTGTTCACACTGCTGTAACTTACAGCAATGTGAATGCACTGAGCCCAGGACTTCCCCCTCACAGTTAAAAAAACAACAAATCGATGGGGGTGCCCAATCCCCCTGTCGGCATGCCCATAGAAACATAGAGGTTGATGGCAGATAAGGACCGCAAGGCCCATCCAGTCTGCCCATCTCTTTTTCTACCTTATAAATGTGCCATCGGCCTTTGCTCTGTCAGTAGCCTATCTATTTATACTCATCTGAATTGCTCCCTTATGCCTATCCCATGCCTGTTTGAAGCCCTGCACTGTATTCATATCCACCAGTTCCTGAGGTAGGCCATTCCATGCATCCACCACTCTTTCTGTGAAAAAGAATTTCCTCACATTCCCCCTTAATCGGCCTCCTTCTAATCTCATGCTGTGTCCTCTTGTCCTGCTATTTTTCTTATATTTAAACATGTTAGACTCTTTTAACTTGTTAATGCCCTTAAGGTGTTTGAATGTTTCGATCATATCACCTCTCTCCCTCCTTCGCTCAAGGGTGTACATATTGAGCTCTGTTAATCTGTCCTCATATGTCTTCTGATGCAGTCCCTGCACCATTTTGGTTGCCCTTCTCTGGACTGCCTCAATTTGGTTAATGTTCTTGTGAAGGTGTGGCCTCCAGTACTGCATGCAGTACTCCAGATAGGACCTAACCAGTGTCTTGTAAAGAGGGATTATTACCTCCCTCTTACGACTTGTGATACCCCTACTAATATACCCTAACATCTCCCTAGCCTTACCTACTACTTTAGAGGTCTGCTTGGATGATTTCAGGTCATTGGTGATAATGATGCCCAAGTCTCTTTCTTCCTTTGTGACTGCCAGCAACTCCTCTCCCAGCCTATAGGTGGCTGCAGGGTTTCTCTTCCCTATGTGCATGATCTTGCACTTCTTTGCATTAAATCCCAGTTGCCAATCTTCTGACCATTTTGCTAGTTTATGCCCCCCTCCCAGTTAATTTGCGATGGGGAAGCCCACTCCCTGTCGGCATAATCCCCCCACAATTTGTTGTGTGCCGACAGAGTGCCCAATCCCCCATCGGCTACAGCCCCCTTCCCACAAACACTCAGGTGGCATGCTGGGAGCCCACCCCAGCATGCCAAATGTCCCTATTAAAAAAGAAAACCTTCCCACGATGTTAAGATTTTTTTTTAAAACCTGTAAAATAGAAAACGGTCCCTCATTGAGTCTGGTGGCCCCTTCAATCTGCACCCACTCTCTGTGCACCCACCTCCACACCTCCCCACACCCCCTAACCCATACTTATCTCTGGAGCCTGGTGCAATGATCTTCTGTGGACCGGGATCACGTCTGCACTCTTCAAAGCCGACCGTGAACTGAAGAAATGCCGGTAAGCTGTATAATGACATAAATAGGGTTTTTTCAACTTGGTGCATATCTTGGGCATTTTTTTGATTTTTTTCACCAAATTTGCAACATAGGCTTTTTGAGAGCCCACCTCATAAACAGTCGTTTCGTTAATCAGTCCTGAAAGGTGATTTTGCGGTCACGCGTGGAATCACGTTTCGGCACCGATTAACAAAATGACAGTGCCATTGTTCATGAGATGGGTTCTCAAAAAGCCTGTATTCCAGTAGCCTCCCAAAACTGTTTTACAAGCTGCATCGCTAGCGCGGTTCCACTGCACGTCGTAACTTCACGAATGTGTAATCTTCCTCCAGATTTTCATCATTAGTATTTTTTTACACCTCCTCATGAACAATACAGCTGTCATTTTCAACATCCTGGCCGAAATGCATTTTTGCACTTCCGGCGCAAAATAGCTCGGTCGCTGTGGAAAATAAGTGTTAGGGACAGATTACAAAAATCACAGTGACACTGTTCATGAGCAGAGGTCTCAAAGTACCTATGTTGAAAATTTGGTGACAAAAGTCCATATAATGACTGTGTTACGAGCGTGTGTTGCGCAGTATCCACGCACACATGTAACTTCGTGAATTTGATTTCAATAGACCTTAACCCTTAAAGTTAACTGGGGGGGGAACAGATTAACTCACACCATACTCCATAAACAATGCAGTCTTTTGCATTGAAATGGACCGCTGATCAGATGGGCTTTGCACTGAATTTGACTCCAATAGTCAAGAACTTGGAGATTGAGTTGCAGAGGTGGAAAAGGTTAAGGCTTACTGTTGGGGACAATATAGTAGTCTATACAATGCATGGTGTTTAAAAACAAAATATATTCTGCTTTAATAACTTGCCACTATGCATTCCTAAGCAGATGTCACAAACCTGAAAATATTTTTTATAGTTCCTTTGGAAAGGAAAGAGGCCTAGATTTACTGTGCATAAACTCAGAGCCCCAGGCATTAAACGAGTGTGGGGGTCTCCCTTAGTTGTAGGTGTATCATAAGGCCATGCATCAAATATAATCTCCATTGGCTGATCCCAGAGTTAGTCACAACCACCCAACTATGGAGGGCACTGGAGAAGAACATATCCATCTCACCCTCATGAGTACTAGTCTCCAACTCTATCCTACAAGGGTAAGGTTTGCCCCCACCATGGTTTTCTCAAAGGTAGCATGGAGTAACATATGATACTATAAGTGCTAGTCAAACTCTTTGGTGAAAATGGAATTTACATGGCTCAATCCCAGTTTAAAAATTCAGCCTGAGACCTTTACTGTCCTTCTTGGGTGAAGAAAGACCTATACACAGTGGGGGATCTTCTGGCACCAGAGACTGGCACAGTGGATTCATTTCAGAGACTGGTATCCAAGTACCACCTTGCCCAAAGTGAACTTCTAGCACTACCCACAAATACCCCATGTGCTATCCAGAGAACTGCCCCTGCCCTACACACCAATTCTGGTAATTTAGAAACACACGTTACTAAATGGATTAAATTCCCAAAGCATCTGAAAGAACAGATTTATTCCTTTACCCTTGAGCCTCACATACCATCACTTTTGACTCAGCAACTGGCTTGGGAATTAGAATGAAAATGAACATACTAAATGCTTCATGGACCGCTCATTTATAGAGAGCCTGTAGGGACTTTAGGGATAGTCATGTAACTCCCCCCACCAGCCTCCCTTGTTTAACTAGCAGGGCTGCTCCTCTCACCACAGAAAGTCTAGGGGCAAATGAGAGGGGGGGGGGTTTACATAAGTGAATTCAGATTTGGAAAACAGAGAAATGGCCACCATTAGGCTAGGTGACCCGACTGTTACACTAGAACTGTCAAACCCAAGTGTGGCTACATGGCACATACGTGGGGGGACCAGTTACCATGGCCAGCAACCCAGGTCCCTGAGAGAAAACATTTGATCACAATTATGCTAGGTTTGCACTTCTGGACAGGGCACCCAAAATAAATCCAGACAAGGAAGCAATAACAATACTGTCCAAACCAGGTTGAGATTCTAGAGTGTGGCTTTTATTCACGTAACAAAGTAGGAATAATCACAAAGCGAAGATGGACCCCCACAGGGCTACACATACTGGTAATGCAGATTCTCCAGGGTACAGAAATTCCTGATATTCCTATTTAAGCTGAAGTAACACAAAACAGAGAACACTCCGGTTCTGAAATGGAGATTGGCACACATGACCAGACGTAGTAATTTTCCATCAACTAGGCACACACGGCCAGTACTAGGACACTTTCCCATATTTCATGAGGAATGAAGGCAGTACACATGACCACAAAGGAGCACATCCAGGCTCAGGAACTTTCGAACCCACCATACTGGGGTAAACTGAGAGAAAACAACCCACATCCAGGGGTAACTACTTGCATTAGGCATTGACCAAATGCACTAAATGAAAAAAAATACTGGTGCCCAACCTGAACCCAGAGAGGTAAACAGGGTCACTCCAGATGGGGGGTTTCTCACCTTTTGCTTCCAAGTTTATACTCGGCCATTCATCTGGTAAATAACACCTCGTAACTGTAGAAAACTGTAGATGCTGTCTTGAAATGTATTACACATTTAACATACAGCACAAACACACCTCAGAGGTGTCAGATGTTAAAAGTTCTGTACTTGGACAGTCACATACTGGACTCCAACATAGGCAGACGCTTTTAAAACACAGAAAGTCTAGGTGACTGAGTCCCTTTGACAGAGAAATTCACTCCTAGGTATTACAGTTGCCCCTTCTGGGCTTACACAGAAGAAAAGTTGTACTCACAACAAATGAAGATGTCCAAGGGAACTTCACCAGACAGACCAGACTGAGGGCATTGCCTCTGAACCCTGAAGATTGCCCGCATCCAACCTGGGATGGGGCAAAGGATAACCCACTTAACAAGGTCTCCACCACTTCAGACACTGTATTCTGTGCTCTTCTTCTAGGGTGAGAACAAACTACTGAAAACAAAAGAGGCAGCTCTATGTCAGAGCTAAAATGAGGAGCTGCCTAGCAGCTGTAGCCTCCTCCTAGAACTCACACTCTAAGATTACTGAACATTCTACTCTAGCTGACAACTGCTTGCCAGAGTGTGGTGTATGCTGCTGCGAGAGTTCTAAGATTACATCATCACTCCGGCTCAGCTGAAACTGAAAACAGAGTGTGACAGTCTGAAACCCATTTATCTGGCATTTCACAAGCTGTCTTCCCTGCTTGCCACTGATTCTAACTGGGATTCTAGTAACCCCTGGGAACAAGGGGGTTACACCCACCCTTGACCAGGAAAATGACTGACTCCAGTCATTACCTACCTGGCACCAGACCATCCTACCCTTTGTGTTGACTATGGGGAGGTAGTGCTACCTTCTCCCCTACCATGTGCCAGGCACAGGGAGACAACACTAAGGGCCCAGAGGCCATTGGCTGACACATCAGCCCCTGCACTATGATCTTACTATGGATAATCAGTGGCTCTGGAAGAACTGTCTCGAGCATGTCCCTAACAGACCAGAATGTGACCCCTACTGCAGATCAGGATCACAACCTGTCTATCCCCCTAGCCCTCTAGGGAAAACCTATCTAACCAAAAACCTACCCAAAGGGAGGACCTCCCCAGCTCAGGATACCTGCAAGCCAAAAACACAGTGCTAACACTTTACCTAAGCATTACACTCCCACTATCCCCCACGCACTGACACCTGTGAAAGGAAAACTGTTAACAGCTATTAACCATGCAATTCTACAAAACACTACAAAAGCAGTGAAACTCAGATGAGTTCCCACATCCTCTTCTGGTCTTCTCTTCTTTAACAGGAAGCACCTGAAAGAGAAAAAGAGATAAAACACACCGCAGATCTGCAAAACACACAGTATTACAACCATAACCCTTACCAACAAACACTGGAGAAGCCCAAAAAATATTTTTTAGAAAAGTGAAAAAGTAGAAAACATCTAACTTTATGTATAATACATCTTTTGGGGGGATGGAATGCCCTAAATGTCCCAACTAGTGACAAACAGTTATGCCTGAAGGCAAGGTCCATTACAGAGTCTCTCCTGGGCCGGAGCCCACTGAAGCACAGTTCTTGAAGTACTGCAATCCCAAAGGGGAGCATCTTTGTGGATAGTTCAACAGTTTGTAGTCTGCCAGGTGTAGGATGTATATTGTAATGTCAATAAAGTAAGAAAAGTCTGGACTTACCAGTCCCTTGAAGAACAAAAAATGGACATCACCTACTTCTCTAGCCGAAGACTCTCCCTGGCAGCATTTTTCTGATACAGCTGGGCAGAAATCTTCCAGAAAACAGGATGATGAACTGGAAACTGCTGGGAAGGTGTCATCGAGGAGATGGAACCTTGAAACAGGAAAGGAACAGCTGGGTTGATGTCATCCAAAATCCCAGGCAATGAATCAGGAAAACAGTTGGGGTGATGTCACAAAAGCATCTGGAAGACCAGGTGATGAAATTGGAAAGGCACACTGTAGAGGTTGACGAATCTGGACGCACCTTGGATCCTGGAACACCAGATTGGTGGAACAGCATGGGTACGGCAACGGCTGGATGACAGACACTTGCTACCACTGCTCTGCTCTGCTTCCCTCTGGGTAGGTACGGGCATATTCTCTGGACGATGGTACACTTGAGGGTAGTACCAATTTGGATCTGGTGCAAGGAATTATGACCCCATCTGGGTGTATATAATTCACATTATGGAAAGTCTCTGTTCCTTTAGGGACCATATATCGTACAGTGTCTATGAACAATGTCCTGCCCAACTTCCAAAACTGCAGTTTGTCTCATCACTTTATTTTTGATATAAGAAGTTGTACTTGGATCAATATCTTTACTGGCGTTGTCCTCTAGCCAAGCTCTCCTGTGTTTTCCAATCTCTACCTAGACTCTCTGAGGGAAAGGTAGGAAGGGTCCACCCATAGATGCCGTTGGCCTTCCTACGAACCAGTCTTTCCTCCTTACTGCACTTCATCAGTTTGCGACCCTCAGCCTGGCTTGGGGGTGGCCAGTCCTGGTTCTGCCAGTGTTGCATACTCAAAGAAATGTAGAACATATCACTGGCCCCTTCTGAGGGCAGGGCTGTGGAGTCACCAACTTCTTCTTCTGGCTCCTCTGAGGCAAGAGCTTGAGGCCACAGACTGGGACCCTCAACAGGAAGATACATTTCTTCCTCTCCCTCTTCCTTACTCAAAACTTGGGCCCAGGAGTGAGCAGTCATCCTCACTCCCAAGACAGTCCACTCTTCACTGGGTGCAGAGGTAGACACCTCCCATTCTACAGTCTCTTGAACCTCATCCTCTCCAGTGAGGCTAGGGCTAGGACCCTCTCTCCATGGATCCACTGATTCTCCCTCCACACTATCCATCTGTGACACAGGCGTGGAGACATCAAGAGGAATCTGCTACAGCAGTAAATCTCATCCTCTTCCTTTGTGCCACACTCTGCTGGGCCTCCCCCAGCAGGTTCAACCTGGTGCTATGTGCTGCTACATGCAGGGTCCTGTACATTTGTCCATGTGGGAGCCAAATGAATTTGGGATGTTCTAGTCAGACCTTGCTTCTCTAAACACCCTGAACACTGAGGAATCAGGAATATGTCCCTCCCAGCCTTGAGGCACATTATGCATACTCTCACAGGGTAGTTGGGGAATTGCAACATGAGGATGCAAACTTCCATCATAGAAACAATGCTCAATTTCTTTAAGCTTGGCAACCTCCTCTGCTATCATATCTCAGGCATGATCCAGGTAGTGGGATGGTCCCGAAGCCATGTCCGTAAATAAACTCACAAAAGTTCACTGTTACTACTTAGTCCACTATACTTGGAACAGTCTCTCAAAATGGCTCCCTGCTGCTGTGTTTACATTACTGCCCCACCCTGTAATGGCGACAACAGCACCCTGATGCATCAACAAATCTGTATCTGACTCAAGCCACTGTGCATCTGACTCACTGCTACTGATAAATTTTCTCAAACTGTAATGATTGCACTGCTTTTACCTTCCTCAGCACATCTATATGATTTTTGGACTTTTACGATTAGCTTTCAATCAATTTTACTTGCTTAAAGTCACTAAAGCTACAATATTTCTAGGAGCAGGATTGCCTGCTTGTTGCAGCCTCTCGTATAACTCACAGTCTCTCTTTTGCTCAGAAAATTGTACTGTTGCTGAATCCATAATACATGCCCACAGTCTATTGCTCAGAATTCTTGCTTGTTTTGATTTCACTTTACAGTCCTTCTTTGCAAAAACAATCACACTGTTTACACACAGATCCAGCTGGCTTTTGAGAATCACAACACAGTTTGAGCTTAGTTTTGCTAAATGGTACTCACTGAATCAGTAGCTGGCTTGCTCCGATGGAAAATTCTCAGCCTAAAGCCAATCCTGGAAGGCCTCTGGATTGAAACAGGCTGGCGACCCCGCCGATTGTCACTACTGACGCCTCATTTACTTCCCAGTCGGTTGGATACTGGGTCGAGCCCAAACTTGCATAGAACAGTCTGTTGTTACAGATTTTAGAACATTACCGTGACGATTCTCCTGCTACCAGCTCGCACACCACTCGCTCTCTCCCTCTCGAACACTGGACAGCACTCTGAAGCTGGCTAGGGGTGGGACTGATTGCAATCTCACCAATCACTCGATGCCATGCAAATGAGCTTCTCTCTCTCGCTCTTCTCATGCTTTTCCTCCATGGCGATCGATGAGCAGGCAAAATTTAAATTGCAAACTGAACTTTTTTCCTCAGCTGAAATATCACGGCGGGAGAGCCATTTTTGACCATTTCTTTACTCAGAACTTGGCTATTTCTTTAGTGACTCCCCAATTTCACACAATGGTAGTTTACTCACCCGGTAAAGGTGAGGTAAAGGTAAAGGATTATAAGAGCACCTTCTTACAGCACTCCGAGGCTCAACACATGGGTTATATGCGCTCTTCTCATAGGCTGATGCACAAAAGGAATTCCCAGATTCAAAATCTGATCCCTCTCTCTCCTTGTAGCTCCCAGAATCCCAGTATAAAATCTTCCAGAGCTTATGCTACTCCTGAAAATACAGCAGAAAAGTCCATTCTAACAACCCTCCTCTGCCTCCTAAAGGCAGCTGACGGGTATAAAGACACGCAACACACCTTGATATTATGTTAAGAATTATTCTTTACTTTCTTCTGTATTTAATTAACATTTCCACTTGTTACACAGATCATGCCAGTGTAGGGCATCTGCCTGCTACTTAAACATTCATTGAACAGTATTGCAGATACCTTCTTTGACCTACAGTATACAATCATTTTCTTGTTCTCCTGCTTGTTATGTTCCTCCTCAATGGGAGGGATATGGAGTGCTGTAAGAAGGTGCTCTTATAATCACTTTTACCAGGTGAGTAAACTACCATTATTTATCGCACCATCTTACTGCACTCCGAGTCTCAACACATGGGTGATTGTACAGCAGTATTAGACTTATTTTGGCAGGGAGGAGGAATGTGACTCAAAGCTGTCTGGAGAACCCTGCAACCAAACTCTGAGTTACCTGTTAGGCCAGTATCCAGCCAGTAGTACCCGATGAATGTGTGTGGAGATGCCCAGGTCGCTGCCTGACATATCTCTCTCACCGATGCAGCATTACACTCCGCCCAAGAGGTGGTCACCGCTCTTGTGGAGTGTGCCCTGATATGTGAGGGAGGGGTATTACCACCTGCCCTGTAGGCTGTAGAGATGGTGTCTCGCAGCCATCTTGCTATCGTGGACCTGGAGGCTGCTAGACCCTGTTTCTGGCCCTGAAGCAGTATGAATAGTCTATCTGACTATCTGAAGCTCTCTGATCTGGCCAGGTATGTCTGGATTGCACAAGCTGGGTCTAAGCAGTGTAGAGTCTCTTTGCTGGGGTCCCCTTCTTCAGGACAGAGTGTAGGAATAGTGATTTCCTGTGCTGTGTAGAAGGTGTTGGCTACTTTCGGCATGAATGATAGGATAGGTCGGAGGACAGCCCTGTCAGGGAGGAAGGTAAGGAACGCTCTCTGCATGAGAGAGCTTGTAGTTCACTGGTTCTCTTAGCTGAAGAGATTGCTACCAGGAACACTGTTTTTAGGGTAAGTATATACAATGCTATTGAGTCTAGGGGTTCAAAGGGCATGCTGGCTAGGACATCTAGTACTAAGTTAAGGTGCCATGGGGCCGTTATGGGCCTTGGGGTGTGTGTAATATTAGGCGCAGTCTTTAGAAATGAATGGACTAGTGGGTACACCCCAGGTAGATATCCATCTGTTTTCCCCCTTATTGCCCCAATGGCAGCTGTCTGTACCCTTAGGGAAGTGGCCGTTAACCCCTTGTCTAATCCGTTCTGCAGGAACTCTAAAACATTCAAAATATTGCATTGGGATGCACTTATGCCTTTAACCTTACACCAAGAAGCAAATACCCACCAGTGTCTGTTGTAAATTTTGTTAGTGGACTCCCTTCTGGCTTGTACCAGGGTGTCCACTACCTTACCCGATACCCCTAAACTTAGCAGTCTAGCTCTTTGAGCGGCCATGCCATCAGTTTCAGTGGTCAGGGGTCATCGTGCCAAATTGGTCCCTGTCAGAGTAAGTTCTGGTGGTGGGACAGTGACATTGGTGTGTCCATCAGCATTCTCTTGATGAGTGTGTACCAGGTTCTTCTTGGCCAATCTGGGGCTGTCATGACAACCATGCTGCCCGTGTCCCTGATCTTCTTCAGAACCACAGGTATCATGGATATCGGGGGAAAGAAATACGCCTTCTTGAAGTTCCATGGTATGGATATTGCATCCACCCCCGCTGCTCTCTTGTCCCTGTATTTGGATATGTAGGTCAGCAATTGTGTGTTGGCTGCCGGGGCCATGAGGTCTATTTGAAAGGGGTCCCATTTCTTCTGGATCTTTTTGAAGACCCATGGGTTGAGTTGCCAATCCCACTGCAGTAGGGTTTGCCTGCTCAACCAGTCTGTCCTTGTGTTCAGATTGCCTGCCAGATGGACTGCTGTGAGGCTGAGCAGATGTTTTTCTGCCCATTGCATTAGTACTTCTGTTTCTTGAGCCATGGCCCTGATTTTTGTTCCTTCCTGCTTGTTTTTTTTAACTCTTTTTTCCCTCTGGCTATGGCCTGCAGAGCCTCTCTCAGGCATCCTGCCTGTTCCTGCCTGCCTGAGGTCCCCTTGGCCCTGGGCCTCCTCTCTCCCTCCTCCCCACAGCCAGCACCCCCAGCTTAACCCCTCCAGGGTAGGGCTGCCCCTCCTCTTTGGGCACTCTTACAACATAGACTCTGGCTGTAGGTGAGGGCCCGGGTGGAGGAACTGGAAGGCCGGGCGAGCTGGATCCAGTGGTGGGCATGGGCTTCAGGTGCTATCACCTACCCTGTGGAGCCGAGCTTTTCCGTGTTCTGGTGACTTTCCCCCTGGCGCGGTGCACCCCTGATGCAATGGCGCATGGCAACCCTGCCTGCATCAGCCATGCTGATTGACATGCTGCCAACATAATTCTGCAGTGCCCATGATCTCCACCGGGAGCCGCTGATATGCTAGACAAGCTCCAGACCTCCCCCAGGGGAAGGAGAGCAGCCCTGCGGAAGGTCGATCTTCACCCCATCCCTGCCGACTCCCAGTGCCCGAGCTCACTCCCAAACTCAGGTTGCCGGTGTGGCACAAGGTGTGGCATCCAGCGCCTCAACCCTCAGTGCCACCAGGTCAGCCCATCCCTGTTTGTTGATGTATGCCATCGCCACTTGGCTGTCTGTCCGCACCCTTACGTGATGTTTTGTGACCTGAACTTTGAAGTGCATGAGGGCTAGCTGAATGACTCTGGTTTCCAATATATTGATCGGGAGTGTTGACTCCTGGTCTGTCCATTTTTCTTGGATCGAGTGTCTGTCCAGTACAGCACCCCATCCGAGCATGCTTGCGTCTGTTTCTAGGTTCTTGTTATATCTCTCTCCAATCTTGCCCCTTGTGTGAAGTTGTGTGGGTTTGCCCACCATTTCAGCAAATTCTTTACCCTTATGGGAATTGACACTTTTGGGTTGTAAATCTGATGATTGTAATCCAAATTGTCTAGCAAAAGTCATTGTAGGTGCCTAATGTGCAACCTGGCCCAGTCGTGCAGGTCTGTGCAGGCTGCCATAAGTCCCAATAGTTGCATCAGATGCCATAGGGTCACCGAATTGCATGTCATCATTGTCTTACACTGTGTCACTAGTGTGTTGATACTGGTTTTCGATGGTCTGACTGTGCCCATCCTGGTGTTGAATGTGGCTCCCAAGTGTTCTATAATCATAGTGGGGGTCAGGTGGCTTTTGGCCTCGTTGATTATCCACCCGTGATCCCTGAGCAACTGTTGGGCTCTTCGGGTTGCTAACTGTGACTGTTCCATTGACCTCGCCCATATTAACCAGTCGTCCAGATATGGGATCACATGAATCCCCTCTGTGCATAGTTTTACTGCTAGGGGTGCCATGACCTTGGTGAACACTCACGGTGCCGATGCCAGGCTGAATGGCAGACACTGGTACTGGAAGTGGTAACCTAGTATGCTGAATCGGAGAAATGGTGGGCAGGTCTGATGGGAATATGTAGGTAAGCATCCTTCAGGTCTATGGATGTCAGGATGTTGCCCTTGCGGATTGCTGCAGTCGTAGATCTTAGGGTTTCCATTCTGAATTTCTGGTACCGTACGAACTGTTCACAAATTTGAGGTCTAGAATGGGTCTGAGGTCCGCGGTCTTTTTTGGGGCTAGAAAGAACACTGAGTAGATGCCGTAGTATCTCTCTTGACTTGGAACTGGCTTTATAGCTCTGCTGTGTATCAATTGATTTAGGATAGCTCTTACATGTTGAGAGGTTACTTTGTCTCTTGAGACATGAGATTCTAAATACCTCTCTCTTCACGCAATTGAGTTGAACTCTATGGCATATCCGTGAGAAATGATCTCCTTTACCCATCTGTCCTAGATTGATTCAGTCCAGGTTGTGGCAAAGTGTTGTAGTCTTCCCCCCACTGTGCCCGCATTGTCCTGGACCTGTGAATTCTCATTGGCAGAATACTCTATTAGACTTGTTTGGTTTAAAACCTTGTTTGGCATTGTAGTGTTTGCCTCTACTCTACCTGATTGCTTTGGTAACCCTGTTTGCTGTTGAAGAAGTTTGGCTTGAACCCAAATGAATGCCTGTCTTGTCCTTGGTGGCCTTGACCTCTCTTGGCCCTGTTTGAGTATGGACAAAACTTGTGGCTCTGAAAGGATGGGAGGGTAGCTTGGCCACCCTCGTCCTTGTCATCCCCTTTCTTAATGGCAAACTCTTCAATCCCGGGTCCGAAGACTTTGTCGCCCGAGAAGTGCAGTTTCATCACTCTAGCCTTTGATTCTTGATCTGCGTTCCAGAGTTTGAGCCATATATGTCTCCTTGCTCTACTGATAGAGGCCGCTGACCTTGAGGCCATTTTAAAGCTGTCAATAGTGGCATTGGCCATGTACCTCATGGCCTGTATAGCATAATCCATGGTGGCACCATGATTACTGGTTTCAGGAATGTCCTATTGGACCGCCTCTAGCCATCTGAAGACAGCCCTCGCCAAGTAAGTTGTGGCCATGGAGGCCCTCATGTTCATTATCATCATGTTGTGAACTTTTCTGACTATTTCATCCACCTTTCTATCCATGGGATCCTTCAAGGCTGATGCTGACTCTGAAGGCAGCACGGTTTTGTTGCTCAAGGAGGAAACCTCCAAGTCTACCTTCGGTGCGGTTGCCCAACATTTTTCCTTTTTTCAAAGGTTGCTTTGTCTCTGGTCTTAATTTGGTCGGGCATCTCCCATTCCTTGGCTAGTATGCTTTCTAGTGCCTTGCACACTGGGAAGTAAGTGGAGGATTGTTTTCTCTCCTGTACTAGGGGGTCTAGTTTGCTGTCCAGCTGCTCTACCGGCTTATCAATCCTGAGTGTCTCGCATACCACCCTGATGATCTCGGGGATAGCGTCGAAGGGGCAGAGTTGGGCTGCCATATCCTCCTCTTCCTCCTCCTCTTCTTCAAAACACCCATCCCTGGAAGGCCCTGAGATGTCGTCCTGGTCTGGGGTGTTTTGGGGTCACTTTGGGTGTGGGTATTTTCTTGGGGACCTGGGTCGTTTGTTCGGTCCCAGTGAATCAATTCTGTCCAGGAGCTTTTGGAATAGTTGCACTACCATGCTCTGGGATGAGGTGGAGGCACTATCGTTACTAGGGTCCTCGTCTGTGGATCCTGAGATGGGGGTAAAATCCCTCGGTTCAGCATCCACCATACATAGTGAACAGAGGTCCCCGAGATCTGAGGTGAGCAGGATATTGGGGCATTTTTTACATAGTCATCTGACCGTCGTCATTATTCTGAAAAACACAATATAATTGGGCTTGTGAGGAAGGGGTAGTGGCTACTGGTTAATTGTGACTACTGGATATAGAGCAGGTCGTCACTAGGTCTGCATGCTGCTAGCGCTGAGGGAGTACCTCAGGTTCTAAGAGTTATGGCCTGCTCTTAAATCCTGCCAGTTATCATAGTTTAAACTATCAGAAATAGATGAACCTTCAAACTGTAATATGCGCCTCATTATGTAAAAAATCACTTTCTAATTTGCCCTTTGTGCCTTATTTGGCTCGCTTGGCACTTTAAATTTAAAAGTATTCAAGCAGCGCTTAATTCGGGTCCCGCTCTTTTAAAATGACTGGCAGAGTAGCAGGTGCCATTTTAGGAGAGGTAGCAGCTGGGTGTCGCCATTTTGGGTGAGGAATCCTCCGTGGGATCTCCCTAGTGAATCTCGCGAGATCTCGCTGGTCATGAGGGAACGAACATGGCAGCTGCAGGTGGGAGAAGTCCTGTAGAGGAGACCCCCCCATGGAGAGAAGGGGCCACTCGTAGTACTGTGGAAACTAGCCCAGTCACTAGAGCTGGTGGAGATATGTATCCTGCTGGAGTAAGGGGAGGATAGTCCCTGAATCGTCTGGATTACAACCTGGTAAGGGTGCTGAACTCTTCTCTCCCTTTAAACTGCCCCACAAAGTAGAAGAAGTTATTCCTGTGGTGGTCATGGCTGAACGAGGTGAACCGCGACCCCCAGGATAGCCAAACTATTTAAAATTGGCAGTGGGGCTAACACTCGTCTGTTGTGATCACCTCCCTTCCGGCTGAATGAGATGAGCCGGAAGTGTAGCTCTGGAGGTTTGACAACTTGGCCTTGATGGCTGGCTTATCTACCCCTCCTCGGCTGAACAAGGTAAACCAAGGGGGGTTTGTTAAGAATGTAGGCAACTCTTTTAAAACACAGCATGCCACTATTTTAGGAAACAATATGCCTGATAAACTCGGCATGCCATTAACACTGAATTGTTACTTTGTTTATATAAGTCTATGCTTGCCCTGATGCCACTCATGGACTAGGCTGCAGCTAACAGAAAATTACAGTGTTATACAGCATTATGCAGATATGAGCAATTTTCTTAATATTTAAATGGCAGATTTAAGGGGAAAGTACCCCCTTTTGTCAAACTACTCTTTATTTGCTGATATGTATAGGAATATCATTTGGGATTGTCTAAAATATACTTTATAGGGAGTTTTGTAGTCGTACCTTTCAGTTTTGGCACAGAGCCAGATAAAAACCAGCCTGGGATGATGCACAAAAGAACTGGGGATTCTGGGAGCTACAAGGAGAGAGAGGGATCAGATTTCGAATTTGGGATTCCTTTTGTGCATCAGCCTATGAGAAGAGCACATATAACCCATGTGTTGAGACTCGGAGTGCTGTAAGAAGGTGCGATAGATAATAAGCACATGAAACCTTCAGAGCACAATTGTCTCTGTTTCCTAAAGTCCACATTACTTTTTGTCTCAGAAAAACTTGAGAATTAAAGTTTGTAAATGCTCTCTTTTGATGCAAGACAAGGGGCACACACAATTTGGCTTTACAGCTTCTTGGTAAACAATGGCACAACACACAGCAGCACAAGAACAGCAGGTACACAGCAGCACATATGGATGCCACTACTCTGGGAAAACTCCTTATGCGCAAAGCTTCCAATTTTGGGCTACCAACTGCTAGACAGGCAAAACACTAGCCGCAACCTGAGCAAACAAACTTTGTTTTCTCCCCAAATTCAAAACACATCTTCGGATGGGCCCCATTTTTAACCCCCAACCGCCCCCTTGTTTAACTAGCAGGGCTGCTCCTCTCACTACAGACATCTAGGGCAAACAAGAGGGTAGGGGTTACATAAGTGAATTCAGATTTGTAAAACAGAGAAATGGCCACCATTAGGCAAGGTGACCCGACTGTTACACTAGAACAGTCAACCCCAAGTGTGGCTACATGGCACACACCTGGGGGGACCAATTACTATGGCCAGCAACCAAGGTCCCTGAGAGAAAACGTTTGCTCACAATTATGCTAGGTTTGCACTCCTGGATAGAGGCACCCAAAATAAATCCAGACAAGGAAGAAATAACAATACTGTCCAAACCAGGTTGGGATTCTAGAGAGTGGCTTTTATTCATGTAACAAAGTAGGTATAATCACAAAGCGAAGATGGACCCCCACAGGGCTATACATACTGGTAATGCAGATTCTCCAGGGTACAGAAATTCCTGATATTCCCATTTAGCATAGGCTGAAGTAACACAAAACAGAAAACACTCCGGTTCTGAAATGGAGATTGGCACACATGGCCAGATGTAGTACATTTCCCATCGACTAGGCACACACGGCCAGTACTAGGACACTTTCCCATATTTCATGAGGAATGAAGGTAGTACACACGACCACAAAGGAGCACATCCAGGCTCAGGAACTTTCAGTACCCACCATACTGGGGTAAACTGAGAGAAAACAACCCACATCCAGAGGTAACTACTTCCATTAGGCATTGGCCAGATGCACTAAATTAGAAAAAGTACTGGTGCCCAAACTGAACCCGGAGAGGTAAACAGGGTCACACCAGATGGGGGGTCTCCCACCTTTCGCTTCCAAGTTTATACTCAGCCATTCATCTGGTTAATAACACCTCACAACTGTAGAAAACTGTAGACGATGTCTTGAAATGTATTACACATTTAACATACTACGCACTCACACACCTCAGAGGTGTCAGAAGTTAAAAGTTCTGTACTTGGACAGTCACATACTGGACTTCAGCATAGGCAGACACTTTTAAAACAGAGAAGGTCTAGGTGACTGAGTCCCTTTGACAGAGAAATTCACCCCCACGTATTGCAGGTGCCCCTCCTGGGCTTACACAAAAGAAAAGTTGTACTCACAGCAAATGAAGATGTCCAAGGCGGCTTCACCAGACAGACTGGATTGAAGGGATTGCCCCTGAACCCTGAAGCTCACCCCATCCCCCCTTGGATGGGGCAAAGGAAAGCCCACTTAGCAAGGTCTCCACCACTTCAGACACTGTCTTCCATGCTCTTCTTCTAGGGTGAGAACAAACTACTCAAAACAAAAGAGGCAGCTCTATGTCAGAGCTAAAATGAGGAGCTGCCTAGAAGCTGTAGCCTCCTCCTACAAGCCACACTCTAAGATTACTGAACATTCTACTCTAGCTGACAACAGCTTGCCAGAGTGTGGCGTATGCCGCTGCGAGAGTTCTAAGGTTACATCATCACTCCAGCTCAGCTGAAACTGAAAACAGAGTGTGACAGTATGAAACCCATTTATCTGGCATTTCACAAGCTGTCTTCCCTGCCTGCCACTGATTCTAACTGGGATTCTAGCAACCCCTGGGAACAAGGGGGTTATATTCAGTAGCAATTTATAAAAAAAAAAAAAAAAATACTAAATAGATGGTACTGCACCCTGGGTTACTATCAAATGGCCTGCGCTGGTGGTGTCATGCAGCTCTGGGGAGTCTTCCTTAACCTATCAAAGGACTTCTACACAGTGAACCACAGAATATTAGTGACCACACTAGCTGGCTATACTGTTAGGACAGCAAAACATTTACCCTGATGACCATTACAGCGACAAATCCAACAGTACACTGTAATGGTCGTGCGGGACCACAGCATGGTCTCTTCAGGTCTTGCACCCCCTTCCCGAAACAACTCCAACCCGGAGTTGATTATATTTAATTCCAGAGGAGAGCCCCCTGCATGAGGTTTGTCCCCCAAAAAGCAAAACACTTTTCCTGACGGCACAATGCTGACCGTGATCACGATCAACATAGTGCCATCACTGTAAAGGCTTTCGACAGAATTTCTGTCGAAGCGGCTTGGTGGAACCGACTAGCTGAGCTGCACATGAGCTCACAGGTAGCCAGCTGGGTCAGCAATTATCTAACCACAAACAGAGCATCAGGATACATGGCACTGATTCCAACTCCCTTCAAGTCAGCAAAAGTGTACCAAAAGGCTCAATAATTGGCCTGTTACTGTTCCCTCATATGCAAGAGACCTAGATCACCATGTCAGGGGTGGGGGTGGGTGCACTACCAGCTATAAGCAGGTGATGCTGTGTTCTCTGCCTCTGGAGCCAGCATCCTCATGTACAAAACCACTCTCCAAAGCTATGGTATTTGGGTCTGCACCACTGAAGAGCTACACTGGCTCTTCCCTCTGGTCATTGCTACTACAGACCCCCGGAAGTGGTTAGTGAATACAAATAAGGTGTTTGGGTTTCTGGGTTGACTCACTCCTCACAGGAAACACCCATGTCAACATGCTAGACAAAAACCCAGGCCCAGAGATTGGCTTGCTGTTCAGAAACAAATGCTTGTTGCCTCAAAACTAGAGAGAGAGAATAATACAATCTATGATGCTCTCTTCTTTTGACTATAATCCTGGATATCTTCCTTCTTGGTGCCTCCAAGATCAGATTGGCCAAATTAGATTTACAACAGGCTGTTACTTGACTGCCCTTGGGACACAACACTCATCATTGTAAGCTCTACATTGCATTAAACTGTCTGTACCAGAGTGTCATGAAGGAACTGCACTTCGTCCTGTTCTCTCTGATGTGCAGCAAAGGCAGTGTCCCTCGTAAGACCTCTACTAGATGCTTGCGCTCCACTGGGTCACTCGAGCTAGTGGTCCCACACGTAACTACGACTCGGGGGGGGGGGTCCCTCAACTTCAGTCACAGGTACCCAGCTGTGTGGAACTCCCTGCAAGAATTCCTATGTCTGGTAAACTGCCCCTTGCCCTCCATTACAAGTCATGGAATGGTTCTTTCAATTCTCCTCTGGGTATAAACCTTGTTTCCATCATTCCAGGGGTGTGACATAGGTAGCAACAACCCAGAGCTTCTGTCCCTATACCCCGTGCACTGGGTCTTATCCTGCACTTGAAACTTTTTATGCCTTTAATTCCTTGTAAATTGCACACTGTGTCTAGCACTATTCATGTCTGTGACATGTTTGCTTGTTATCAGATGTTTTGCCTTAACAAGTCACCATTGTAAACAAGCTCTGCTCAATGGTTTTTATCCTGAATAAAATTGAATACATTGGGAGTATTCCAGTATAGCACAATTCTGGAAACAAATTATTCAGTTCTGTTGTAAACATTCAGTTTTGTAGTAAATGCTTATTCACTGCTCACTCAAGAGACCCAACGTAATGTATACTGGAAGATATACTGTAGACATGCTAGTAGGGAACAAGCATAGTTATAAATTATTTATTTATTTAGCTTTTGTGTTTGTTTACCGGGTAGGGTATACCAGGCAAGTAAATGCCTGTTTTCAGGAATGACCTGGGAGAAGTACATCAGTGTGAATGACAGCAAATGAAAGTACATAGTACAGATAGCAGCCTGGGGTCAAGCAAAGAATGTAACAATAGGAGAGTAAGTAATGGACAGTTACAGAAATTTACATTCATAGGTTTACAGATACAAGTGTTTTATCATTTATACATTGAACAGGCTTGGGGTAACTTACAGCGGCACATGGCAGCTAGGGAGCAAGCAGGGCTTAAAATGGGCCAGGTCTTGCAGGGTCCCTGACCTGGCAAAAATTTTTGAGGGGTTTAAGGGGTGTCTGACAGGGTCTCAAAGCAGGTCCTTTACTCCATGTTTGTTTCCTCTTACCATGACTTTGTGTGGGCAGTCGGCCCCTTAGTTCCTTTTTCCCCTCGGTTTCCTACAGTATCTTCATGTTGTGTGCCTGCATTTGGACTTATTATTGAAAAACTGGATGATAATGAAAATGCAAATTCCATACTATGAAGGAAAAAAGGACTCAGTTGTCCATGCATCGCGTTATGATTATTACCCTTAGAGACCCGGCAGTTTCTCTGAACACTTTATGTACTGGGAGCAAGTCCCAGTACATGAAGGAAAACAGAAACAGAGTTCAGGAAGGCCATTTGGGAGCTATTCAGCACAACAGCACCTTTGAAAAGCCTGTGTGAGGGAAGGTTGCAAATTTGAAGTGGAAAGGAGTTCCAGTATTTCGGTGCAAAGTCTGTAAAAGCATGTTCACCTATATTAGATGAGCATTTGAGAACATGCAGGAGGGCTATGGCAATCAATCTCAGCAAGCAAGATTGTCAGGACATGGGAAGAAGGATATGGGGGGAGCAGAAGTTCCTAATAGCTTATCAATAATGCATCCTAGGGAATAGGATTGGGCTACAGCCAAAAGTTTAAATCCTGGATAAAGACCAGCACCTTCTAGCCATTGGGATGCCACTTTCCAGTACCAGCATGGGATTGTGAAGTGGGATAAACATCTGAAATCCCCCTCCTCCAATGATCACCACCGCTGTCTGCTCCCCGTGATCCTGCTCCAGCCCTCAACAGACTCTGCTCCACCCCTAGCTAATCAGTGAGTGCTAAGGCCAGGCTTAACTCTCCCTCAAGTGTGGCTGTTGCATGAAGCGGCCTCTGTGCTATAGGCTAGAGTGATGAGCCGAGGAATAAGAGCATCTGCCCTGGGCGTTGTCCATGGCGATGGCCACTGGCCGGACATGCTGCCTGATTCCATGAATGGGTACCCTCTTATGAACTCGTGTCATTGACTCTACCTACTATTATGGGTGTTTTATTATTGACTGTATTTGTATTGCTGTGCCCTGCCCACCCTAACTATGGATGTTACCAGCAGCCTTACAAACCAGAAGACAGTTATTACTAAACTGGAGATCTGATACAGCTCCAACTTTTTGGGAATGGCCTACAGCTGTCATGAAGTTGGCTGAATATGAGAGACTCTCTCACCTTTCCTGCCACAACTACTCTAGATTTCATAGTAAAGGGCATGTTTGCTTAGGATGATTGACTATATTTGATTATATTTAGAATATACTCTGTTAAGTGGGACAAATAAATAGAAAGGATTTAAATGCATTTAAATTTGCCCTAGATGAATTTAGAGGTCTGCTCAAAAGTTAGTTATGTTGAAAACATTAATTCGTATTTTAAACTCCACATTGTGGTAACTTTAAATGCTTGACAAATAATAAAACAATGTATTGGGTAAATTAAAAAAGAAAATGAGAATGTGAGCCTGTGATGTGCAAGTGAGTTTTTTTATTTTGTATTGTAATGCTTTTATATGCCTCACTGTAAATCTTTCAGAAAAAAAGACAGTCTAGAAAATCAGTTCCATTAGCAGAACTTTTTTTTAATTTTGTATTGCATTTGAAGTATAATACCAATAAATGCACAATACACAAGAAATGGCAACACAATATGTGAAAATACAACCATGATTACTTAGTTCAGGGTCTGTCATAGTACATTTCTTAGTGATACTACCTGGTAGGGTAGCACACAAATTACTAGTTAATCTACATATTAACCACATATGGAGCCATAACTGCAGTCAGTGCTATGACTCAATCTTGAATGTTTTTTTTTTTTTACATGACCACTTTCTAATCACTCAGCTGTATATGTCCTTTGTGCTTGGATGGGATGATGCCCTCTTGCTGAGATCCATGATTGGATGAGTGCCAGCTAGCTGCAGTTGAACCCGGCTAAAACCGAAGTGTTGGTCATGGACCCAGATTGTCAGGTGGTGGGTTTGTGAGCTGGACAACCATCTGGGCTTTGGCTTGGTGGCGTTCTGATCACTACCTCAGACTGAGTGCATAACTTTGGCATCATTTTTGGTGATGGGCTGACTCTTAAATCGCAGGTGTCAGTTGTTGTCAAGACCTCTTTTTACCAACTGAGGAATATTGCCCGGGTGAAACACTTGGTCCCTCCCGATGATCTTCCAACTTTGGTGCATGTCTTCGTGACCTCTTGCCTTGACTACTGCAATGTCCTTTATCTAGGGCTACCAGGGGTTGATATCTGCCGATTGCAGCTAGTGCAGAATGCTGCAGCCAGGCTGGTGACTGGTACTGCTAGGACCAGTCACCTTACACCTGTGCTCCATGGACTGCACTGGCTGCCAGTTCAGTGGTGGATTACCTTCAAGGTTGGCTTGCTGACCTATAAAGCCCTACATGAAAAGGGACTCTGCTACCTGCACAATCTCCTTTGTACCTATTGCTCCCCTGCCCACCCTGCTCTACTAATGAGGGATTGCTAGAGATTCCCAGGGGGCGACTGAAGACATCTGGAGCCCGATCTTTTGCGTTTGCGGCTCCTACCCTGTGGAATTCTCTACCTTGTTGGCTGAGAGAGTGCCTGACTGCCCAGAGTTTTAAATCAGCCCTTAAAGCTTATTTATTCAACCTAGCATTCCCCTGATGATTTTAGTCATCTGTGACATAATTTTGCACATTGAGTCACTGGGATTTACTAATGTATTGCTTTGTAAATTTTAATTTGTTTGTTAAGTTTGTATTTTAATGTATTGTATGTTATCTGATTGTACAAGCGCTTTGATCACTGGAAAAGCACTTTTTATAAATAAAAATGATTTGATTTGATTTGATAATGATCTCACATTCTCAGGTTATGGATTGCGCTGCACAAAAAGATAACACAGATTGTGCCTCACAGTAAACTCCTATGGACAGCTACATACCCAGGTAATAGATAATTCAGTCAGTAATGGAACAGCTATTTACTTAAAACCTGTGAATAAAAGTTCAAACTTAAAACTGTAATAACAATTAAAAGGGTTCAGAAAAGGTAACGTTTCTGTACACTAACTGCTTACCTGCTGATTTTGAAGGCTGAGGCCAGCATATGCTGTAGGTTAAATCAGACGTAATCCCTGCTTGGGATGGTGTCCCTTCAAGCCATTCCAGTACCCTAGAATACAAAGAGAGAGACCCCCACACCATTTTGGCACAAATCAGCTCCTGCGGTGCATTTAGTGCCCAACCTCTGACAGCTTCCCTCACAGTCTCAACAGAGCCTCAGTTGTCTACTGGAAGTTTCTAATAGCACAATACCCATTAACAGTGATCATAAGTTGCAATAAAAAATATATATATTACGTTGCAGGCACATTCACTTTGCAAACTCTGGGACTCCCCTTCCAACCACCAACATATAACATTACCATGCATTTTCCATGTGAAAGGCACAGGTTAGAAGAGCTTTTGTAATGTCCAAATAAGTCAAGTCTGAAAGTGGGGAAACCACCAATTTAGTGTCAGTTTTGCAAGATGATTGATGTGTAGAACAGAAGGTTTGTGCATTACAATTCACTATAGAGCAATGAAAAAGTACAAGAAACCAGTTCTGTATCTTTTTTTTTGTATCATGTTTTTATTATTTTATAAAAGAAAGACAAATACGTCAACAATACAACATCAAAGTAATGCATCAATATATAATAGTATAGGTATTCAAGGGAAACCTCATCTTGCTACACAAAATTTCTATCCATTTCTAGGTATTAGATTTTTATTGACATTATGGCTTTCATTTTATCTTAAAGTACCTCATAGTTCATTTAGACAGCGCTAGTCATAAAGTCCAATTTTCAATAGCTGGTGACTTCTAATCATCCAGTACAACTTTTATATTGTAAAGTCAGCTCACCAAACATTATATGAATCCATATTTTCACTTATGTGTGGCTATGTAATATTAACAAGAAACACGTAACACTTCGTCCCCTTCCCCTTCACACAACCCTCTGTTAGTATCAAAAAACAAGAAACAGTCCATTCCCTATAAATATTAAAAGCTCCATGGTAAACCCACCATACACTTTCACCACAAAATCAATCTTTACTACCCTACCTGAGTCTCAGATCCCCCAGTAAGTTTCTTCCCTAACAAGAGCCCCCCCACCTCACTCACTCAGTAGTGTTTTAATCTAGAGAATCACTCCTCAAGTTCTCATTATATCCTTTATATATTAGTTCCCTGCCTTAATATCAATGCCTCGCCTAATGTCAGGACATTCAAGAACGCACCTTAGTCATCCAGGAATCACTCCTTGCCTTTTAAGACATATGGCAGTCTGTCTACTGCTAATACTTGTGTGGATAATTTGTTTCATAATTCTAGAGTGGGGCAGCTCCAGTTATCCATAAATTCCGAATACCCTGGCGGGCCACTACTTATAAAACCCTAATCCATCTAGGGTACAGAGACTACTCCTCTGCCTCCTCATCTTCTACTCCAAAAAGAAGTGAGAGGGGCGAGTTTCTCACCTGTGTTCCTCTCATAACAGACAGCTCCCTTGCAATGATTTGCCAATATCTTTGGAGTAAGGGGCATTCCATGTAATAATAAAAAAATGTGCCCTGAGGGGCCCTGCACCGTCCACAGTTTGGTGGCACTCCAAGGTAAAACTTGTGTACCATGCTGGGAGGGAGGTACAAACGATGCAGGAATTTATACTGCATCTCCTTATATCTGTTACATACTAGGAGACCCATATGTGAACCTAAAAGGAGTTCCCAATTGTCCTCCTTCCAGTATGTTCTAGCCTTCATAGTACTGCTAGGAAGGTGGCATCTATCCAGGCGTGCCACTCAGCCTATGAGGCCTTTTTCATTTCCTCGAGCACAGAAGATTTCCTTCTCCACTTCCACTAAAGGTGAGTTCCCTGACATCAATCTATTCAGTTTATGGCAATAATACCGGAACTGTAGAAACCTAAACAAATGTGAGTTAGGTAGGCAAGATATGTTTGTATGAGTTAGCCATAATGAAATGTACGAACTGCTAATACTTTCAAAGTTAATCTCCAGCTGGATAGGTGTTGTACATCCAGGCACAGAGTATTATCCTACTGCTTACCTGGCTAGTATATTCAGTTTGTTACTATTTGTCAGCATGTTCCGTTCTCTGCTTTTACAGACATATGTAACAGTCTAAAAGATCTTTGCAATGTATCCGACTGTTATAATGTTTGTTATCGTCTTAATAAGTCAAATCAATAAAACTTTTAACCACGAAAAAAAATGTGAGTTAGGCAAGCCTAAAGCAAGACAAAGATCAGTATAGCACAGTGGTTTAAGGCTCTGAGCTGCAAATCTAGAGACCTGGGTTTGAACCCCACAGCCCCCACTTGCATACTGTGTGATCCTGAGCAAGTCACTTAACTTCCCTGTGCTCCCAGGTCGCACCTGTAAACAAGCTTTCAGCTTAGTGTGCCACTCCTGGTTAAACAATTGAAAAAAAAAAAGAATGCATAGTTGTGCCTATAACCAGGTCTCCCAGGCACCTGATCCCTCTTTCTTGCCACAGGGAGAAACCCGTGTCCCCTATGCTAGGTATGAAAGCAGGATTATCCGTCACCGGGACCAACAAAGTAGATACTCCCTCAGCCCCTCTCCTCTTCTTTATGCATCCCCTTGCTTCTAAAGCTGCGAGGACCAAGGGATTGGGAGCCCAACTGATGATATGCCCTGATACCTCCCTCTGCCAAGTATGCAGACCCTCTCCCAGGACACTCTTCTTCTTCTAAATCTATCCAGCTAGCAGCTTCCTCCCTATTCCTCAGTTATGTAGATATCTGTACTGGGCCGCTAGGTAGTACCCCTTAATGTCTAGGAAATCTAATCCACCACATTTCTTTGTTGCCTTCAGTTTCTTGAGGCTTATCCTTGGCATCTTCCCGTTCCAGGAAAATTCTGAAAATCCCCTCTCCAGATGTTTTATATCCCTTTTAGATGGACAACATGGAACCATCTGCAAGACATATACAATTCTTGGTACAATATTAATTTTCAACAAGTTCATCCTTCCTAACCAGGATATTGAGAGGGCTCTCCATCTGGCTAGATCTTTAAGAATAGTGTTAAACACAGGGGAATAATTAAAGGCATACAGGTTGTTAAGGTTTGGCCCTACCTTAATGCCAAGATAAGTAAAATGCTTTTGTACCCATTTCAAACCCCATGTGGTTCCTCTCCCTTCCTCCCCAACCTATTTATTCCAGTTCAATTTGAACCTTGAAAAAGCCGCAAACTGAATAATAATTTGGAGTGTTGTCGGTATGGATTCCTCTGGCTTAGTGAGGAACAACAAGACATCATCAGCATCGAGGGTTATTACATGCTGCCCTCCTCTTTTCCCTGTGGCCACATAAATTCTTTGATGGCTTCATATTGTAATAGCTAACAGCTCAATCTCTTTAGTGAATAAAAGAGGGGGGAAGGGACACCCCTGCCTGGTGCCTCTGCTCAAGCGAAATGCCTCTGAGGGGTAACCGTTCACAAATACTCATGCCAGAGGGGCCCGGTAAAAGACACCCACTAGTCACATAAACCCATCTCCCACCCCAAATTGGCAGAGGGCACCAAACATGTATGGCCACTCTATTCTATCAAAGGCCTTCTTAGCATCAATAGACAGCACGTATACCCATCCAGGATGCCGAATGCCCCACCAGATAATATTTAGTAGCCTAGGCATATTGTGGTAGGATAGCCTTCCCTTCGCAAAACCAGTCTGATCAGGATGTATGATTTGAGAGAGGACCTTCTTCAACCTCAATGCCAGGACCTTCATCATAATCTTGCAATTGTAATTTAGGAGGGAGATGGGTCTATATGATACGCAAGCTTCTGGATCTTTCCCTGGTTTCAGGATCACACAAATGTTTGCCTTGCAACATGTTTTGGGGAGTCCCCGCTCCCCTCTAGCCTCTTTCATAACATACCGATGTGGACCAGCTAGTTCCTACCTCAGTTCCCTATAGTACTCAGCTCCAAATCCATTGGGGCCTCCCACCTTACCCCGCTTAAGAGTAGCCTTCAGCACTTACTCTGTCATGATTGCCGACCCAAAACTAGTTCTCTGTGCTTCAGTTGAGGGAATATTTAAATCCTCAAAAAATTCTTCTACCAAGGAATCAGCTTCTTGACATTCTGTCTGATAGAGCTTTTCATAAAACAATCTAAAACATTCACAAATCTGGGGATCCTCTCGTATTATCCCCGACCAGTCCTTGATATTAAGGATCTGTTTTGTGGTTTTACCCACCTTCATTAGTCGCACTAACAGCAGCCCTGATTTATTCCCTCATTCATACAGCCTTTGGCACGCAAAGAGGAATTTCCCTCAAGCTTCTTCCATTAGATTCATATCGAGAGCTTCTCTAGCTGCTGCTACTACTCTGAATGCCTCTTCTTCTCCTCCTTTCCTTACTGCTTTATACTCAATTTCCTGCCCCTTTTACTCCACTTCCACCAGTTTGCATTGCCTTTCCTTCTTCAGTCTAGCCTTGAACCCAATAATTATTCCCCTCATATAGGCGTTACCTGCCTCCCCAAAACTCCTCACTGAATCAACTGACCCGTTATTCTTTTTAACATACAGTTTCCACTGAACCTTTAAAAATTATTTGAACTCTTTTTTCACCAATAGATTTCTGGAAAATCTCCACATCCCCTGCCCTTCCTCCTGCTGTGTCAAACACAGATCTAACTGAACCATGGCATGAACAGAAAGAAAAACTGGGCTGTGTTTGACATCCTCCATACAACCATATAGACCATGCTATATATATATATATATATATATACTGTATATATATATATGTATATATTTTAGAGGCTGTAGTTTGAGAGGTGCTCGTGTATCAGATATCACTTCTGCAGTGAAAAATATTCTAAAGGGGGCTGGTGAAAACCAATTGTTTATAATATATGCAGGTACTAATGATGTAAACAGAGGTAGCCTTGATGAGCTTAAACAGGACATCATAGCACTCAGTAATGTACTAGCTGAAAAAGATAGTCTTGTATGCTTCTCAGAAATTCTTCCTGTACCCAGAGCTTCTGATGTCATCATAACTAAGATTAAGGCCTTTAATGATTGAGATGATGGTGTCTTCAGCAGGGCATTCTTTGCCTTGCACATTGTGAAACTTTCTACCTAAAAGACTCACTTTTCTGCTGGGATGGACTTCATCTCAGTCATAGGGGTAGTTCTCTCTTGGGTAGAAGCATTACAACAGCTATCAACAAACTTTTAAACTAAAAACTGGGGGCGAGATCAGAGAAAAAATATCCTGTTCTCTAAAGAGACCTATTACTGATTCTACTGAGTGTGAGGTGCTTAGTCTTAATGCTAGATCCCTAAACCAGGTTAAAATGGCTGAACTTGAGGCTATGTGCTGTTTGAATAAATACGGACTTATTTCTATTACTGAAACTTGGTGGGACCCTGACACCACCTGGATCCCGCACATTCCTGGGTTTAAATTATATCATAAGGATCGTCAAGGCCAGTTGGGGGGTGGGGTCTGTCTCTATGTTAGGGACAACAAAGTCTCATTCCAACTTCCCCTTACTAGTAATATTGAAACTATTTGGGTAAACATTCAGTTTAAGGGACATCCACAACTGTTGGTAGGGACATGTTATAGGCCTCCATCATCCAATTTACAATATTCTATATGCCTGCACAAGGAAATTTCTGATATGGCTTCTAAAGGAAATATCCTTGTTTTGGGTGATTTTAATATGCCCTCTCTAAATTGGAATTCCTTAACTGGTAGTACGCAGGCCGAGAAAGACTTAATAGCACTTATAGTAGATATGGGACTTGAACAAATTATTACGGAACCTACACGAGGAGTTAATATTTTGGACTTAGTTATTACTAACATAGGGAGCTCAATATCTAAGGTTTTAGTTGGTGCCCCATTAGGATCAAGTGATCATTACTCAATTTCCTTTTCCTTGTTATTCTGTCAATATATTTCCAACTTTTCAGAATTCAAGAATTATAATAGTGCTAACTTTAACACTATTAATGATCAAATAAATTCAATTTCTTGGGATGCAACACTATCTCCTCTTTCCCTGGAGGAATCCTGGGAATATTTTAAATCTTCTATTTACTACTTAGAAGATTTACACGTCCCTATCATAAAAAAGTATAATAAAAAGGGGAAAATACCCCTGTGGTTCAACAAAACTATCAAAGTATTAATTAAGGATAAACAAAGGCTTTTTTCATGGGTAAAGAACAGTGAGGGAGATGCCAAAGAATTATTAATTATTCAATACAGGAAAACTTTAAAATTACTAAAGCATGCTATTTTACAATCTAAAAAGAAACTTGAGTTTCATCTGGCCCACACCCAAGACAGTTATAAATCATTATTCTCTTATCTTAACAACAAAAAAATGAATAATAGATATATGGGGCCCTTATGTGTAAATAACTCTGTTATAACCACTGATAGGGACATAGCTGATACATTTAATAAGCAGTTTTGTTCTGTTTTTACAAAGAAAGAAGTTCCTAAATTCTTTAGGCAATTAGATAATCTTACTCCCTTATATACTATTACTGAAGATGATACACTAGAAGCTATTTTGTCTTTAAAACCTAACTCTAGTCCTGGACCAGATAACATCAATCCCAGATTCTTACTCAAGACAGCTGTTGTTATTACTAAACCCCTATCAATCATTTTTAATAAATCTTTATGTGAAGGAGTCATCCCTCATGATTGGACAATAGCTACGGTCATTCCAATCTTTAAAAAAGGTAACCATTCCAAGCCAGAAAACTATTGTCCGATAAGTCTAACGTCAGTTATAAGCAAACTTATGGAGAAAATTATTAAGAAACTGTTAGATTACGAATCTACCTTGGGTAATATAATTGATGTTACACAGCATGGTTTCAGACAAGGATATTCTTGTACCACTAACCTGGTATCTTTTTATAATCATATCAGTATGGGTTTGGATATTGGTGTCCCTATGGATGTAATCCTTCTTGATTACAGTAGAGCATTTGATAAAGTCCCCCATGATATTCTGCTTGACAAAATGGAAAAAAAATTGGTTTTTCTCACTACATAGTCAAATGGGTGTCAGGTTGGTTGAATAAAAGACAACAGCAAGTTAGAATAAATGGCACACTTTCTCAGGCTCTGAGCATGACCAGTGGGGTTCCGCAGGGATCTGTGCTGGGATCAACCTTATTTAACATCTTTATTGGTGACTTGCAGGTTGGCCCTGACAATGTTCTCTCGAAATTTGCTGATGACACCAAGTTCGGAGGCTCTGTTCTTACATTATTAAATAGAGAATCTATGAGAAATAATTTAAAATCTATTGAAGAATGGGCAGTCTTAAACAAGATGACACTTAATTCAGATAAATGTCATGTCCTACATTTTGGTAAGAACAACCTCAAGCAAATTTATTTATTAAATAATATTCCCCTACATGTGTCACTGTTAGAGCGAGATCTTGGGATTATTATTAATAATAAACTATCTTCTAATGATCACTATATGATGATAGCTAGAAAATCTAATGCTATGCTTACTCGGATTCAACATTCTTTTGTATCAAGGACTCAGGAATGCGTTATTCCCTTGTATAGAACTTTTGTGAGGCCCCATTTGGACTACGGGTCTCCCTTCTGGAATCCATACTTAAAGCAGGATATGAATAGAATGGAGAGTGTTCAGAGGAGAGCTACAAAAATGGTCCCATATCTATCTAAACTGGACTATGGGGAAGACTACAAGTTACCGGGTTACATTCACTCCATACAAGATGCACTAGAGGAGATCTTCTCCTATTATATAAAATTCAGAATTCCCAGGAGTTAATGCATCACTGTGGCTTAAATGTTTCTACTAGTTGGACCTCTCCCCGGTCCCATAACAAACAAATCATTGTTTCAAAAACAAAAACAACGAAAAGGTTAAATTATTTTACTGTAAGAACACCCAGAATTTGGAATCTGCTTCCTCAACAATTAGTAGATAGTAGTTCTAATATAATTTGTAATAAAGGGTTGGATTGTTGATTGGAGTATAATAATCTTAAGGTATAATTATCCCACCATGGTGGTGGGGGACAATCTTGATGGGCAGTAGCCTCCTTTTGTCCTCTGAAAACAAGTAAACCAAGGCAAAAAACTCAGTTTAATGCATCAGTTAGGGTTGTTCCACAGTGGCAAAAGTGAGTAAATTCGGTGTTAGGGTTGAAAACCCTTGGACCCCCAACCCACCCACCCAACTGGCATCGGAGTGCGGCGTTGGGGTTATGTAACTAACTCTCACCCCATCACATGTGTAAAGAAGCAGAGGTATAGGAGAATGGGGTTAGAGTTGGGACCGGAGCCCCAACGCGCGATGCGTTGAGGGTGAGTTGAAAGTCAAGGGTTTTCAACAACACCAATTCTCACTTTGTCACTGTGGAACAACACAACTGATGCATTAAATGGAGTTTTGCCCTAATTTCCTCTTTTGAGAATGATGACGACAAATAGTGAATGTAATGCGGCGGTGGAGCATGGGCCCTTCGGCCCGCATTCTTCAACGCGGATGTCTTGTCACATAGTAACATGGTGCCCGCAAGCGAAATGGTAATGCTCATGGTGATGCAAAGCGAAACAGAAAGAGAAACAGTATTGTAGACACAAATGGTAAAAATAAGCGCAAATGCAAACACAAATGAAAGCAGAGGGTAGCACATGGTGGTGTAAGCCGAGGAGCAGTAAGTGAGCAGATACGGAACCGCAAGCGGTAACGGTAACAGTAATGCAAGCACACAGGCTGGTTTTCCCCAAAAGCTGCATACAGAAAGACAGTGAGTACAAAGAATGTATGCATAATAATGGGTCTCGGAGCAGAAAATGAGGAGCTGGAATATTAAATTGCTTATATCTCAGGAACTGTACGATGTAGAAAGAAAATTAAGAAGTCATATGATTTATGACTTTCCTGTCTAGTTTTGTACTTAGCCCTGTGCAGGGGGCTGAGAATATTTTGACAAAAGTCCATATCTACATTCGTTTCGAGATACGGGCCCTGAAAAAGTGTGACGCCGTAATGTTATCCTATGTGAAAAAAGAGAAGTTTGGAGTGCCATAACTTTGCCGCCTGTAATATTTTTCCACCGAACCACCAAAAGGCACATCTGTGGGATGTTGGCTTTCTTCCTCAAATTTCAGTGTAAAAGACCAAACCGTTATTTTGCAGCAGGGTGGCAAAGAATTCCTGTCATGCAGCTGAAGCCGCAATGTTAGTCTATGGGAAAAAGTGTCAACTTTGGAGTGCCGTAACTTTGCTGCCCTGTAATATTTTTTCAGCAAAATATGGAAAGGCACATCTGTGAGATGTTGGTTGTGTTCCCTTCAAATTTCAGGCCAAAAGACCTAACCGCTCTTTTGCAGCAAGGTGGCAAAGAACTCCTGTCATTTTGGCCATAGTGTTGCAAAGTACTTTCATGATTTGCGAAAGCTTTCGCACAGATTTGTGAAAGTGTCGTGAGCACGAAAGTACTTTGCGAAAGTACTTTTTCCAGAACTTTGAACAACATATTTCTGGGGAGTTTAACCCCAAAATAAAGACATGACTAGCATCCTTAGGCTCCAACTAGGTGAACACAAAATGAATTGTTTCCCTAGATGGTCCCAAATTTAAATGCCAAGCATTTTTCTGATCACCAACTGAAAACAAAATGGTGGATTTGCGAAAGTACTAGGGCCATTTGCGAAAGTAAAAGTGCATTTGCGAAAGTGTTGCACTTTTGTTAACTTTCCATTGACTTATAATGGGAACTTGTTTTTGAATAACTTTTGAACCGTTTAATATTTTTTCAAAAATCTTCAAAAGGCACAGGGACCCTAGCCACATGTTCCTGAAGATTTCAGACCAGTCACGCAAACCGTGCGACCTGAAGGCGCGACTGTAGAATTAAAAAAAAAGCGTAAAGGCACGCGCAGATCATGCTTAATAACTCCGCAGCCGTACATCCGACTGGTACAAAACTTGGCAGATCCCAAGACATATGGGTCTTGATTCAGTATTCCAAATTTCAGGCAAATCTTTAGAATGGTTGCAAAGTTCTTAAGGTGCAAAATTTTGGGTTTAACATGTAAATGGCTCCTCAACCCTAACTATGGTAGCACTACCGTTCTACCATAATAAATATATATATATATATATATATATATATATATATATATATATATATATTCCAGTGTAGACCAGGTTGGGTGGGGATGTGAATAAAATGTATATTCCTTTGCTCCAGGATTATGTGCTCTCCAAGTGTCAACCATTTCTAAGTCCAGTAGGCCCAGTGTCCACTGATTAGTTGCCTTATTTATTCTGGGGTGAATTCCTACATAATCTAGTTTTGAATCAGTTATACAATTGAAGTCCCCACCCATTATCAAATTACGAAATTGTTCCCTGGTGAGGATCTCCACTATTCTTTGGTAGAATTGAGTTTCAAAAACCGAGGGGGCATAGATACTGCCTAGAGTAATTCTACCCTTCATAGGGTCTTTAACTAAAATTTGCAACACAAAGGGAAAATTTTTGTGCAGGAAAATGTCCACCCCTCTTTTGTGTGAATTGTATGATGAGGCATAACAATTCCCCCCCACCAGTTTGCAATGCTCCCTAGGGGTCAGGTGGGTCTCTTGGAGCAGAACAACATGCACTCCTTTCTCTTCAGAGCCAGCAATACCTTAGTGCATTTAGCAGGGAGGAGAAACCTTTAATAGTCCATAAGACTATATGAGTTTTTGCTTTTACTACCATTATAAATGTAAGGTGATTCCTTGGCTAACTGCATCATACCCCATAAGGGTGGTAACTGGGGCATAAACTGGGTGAATCAAGTAGCACCATTTTGGTGGGTTGTAATCAATACAGGATTGGACATAGAGAAGAATATAATACATCTAATGTGAGTAAGAACAACCCCAAGAACCATAAATCCCCCCCATCCCTCCCTCTCTCCCTCACCCGTCCATAGTAAGAGCTAATGTGAGACACATAATGTAATCCATAGTAAATCCCCCCAAATAAATAGCCAAACAGCAAGTGTAATAACTAAGAGAATCAACTTCCAAAATGTTACACAGAATATCATATTACAAAACAGAAATATAGAAACATAGACTTTGGGCAGATAAGGACTGCTAGGCCCACCCAGTCTGCTCATTTCCCTACCTATTGGATAAGCTGCAGATCACGGTTAACCAACAGCCTGCTTATTCTCAATGCCCCCTTCCCTCTTCACCAACGTTTATAAATCCACTTTCTAGCTGTCCCGGTGATGCTGAGGGTTGAGGCGCTGGATGCCTTACCTATGCCATGCTGGCGACCCATGTTTGGGAGCAAACATGGGCCGCCGGGGGTTGGCAGGGGAGGAGAAGGATCAAGCATCCAAAGGACTGCTCTCCTTCTCAGGGGAGGGGGGGCATGTCAGTGATCAGCTCCAGACTGTCCCCTAGTGGAGGCTGGGGGGCAATGCTCCGATGTTGCAGATAGGGTCGGAGATGGTGCAAATGCCTGGAGGAGCACGTGTGAGTGCATGTGTGCTCCCTCCGCCAGCATCATTGCATGCCACATCTCCAGGGGGCAAGCAAGGAAAAATAGACTCCCAATCGGGCAGCATGAGCTTTTGACCTCCGCGGCCTGAGCCTGAATGGCGCCTACTCTGATCTGGATCAGTTTTAGGTGAGTTGAGCTTGGGGGGGCTCCTCACCACCCTGCCATGGAGGGCAAGCTGTGGGGGAAATGGGGGAGGTCGGCCTGATGTCGGGGTTCGGGTTGGGAGGTCGGTCGGGATGTACTTTCGACTGGGAGCCAAGGGGAGAAACAGTACAGCAAAAAAATAAATAAATCCACTTTCAAACGTTACATGTGTGTAACTTTACCCCATCAGTAAATTTAGTGATACCGTCAGCTTGTAGCTATATGCAAAGAGGAACAGACAGCAAGAGTTTCAGAACATAACAGGTGGTCAAAACATAGCCTGTGACCCCCTGCTCATCCCTCACCCCATCTCTAGGCACCCCCATATGGTGGGGGGAAAAGCAAGACCATATTTATAACAGTCTCCCCAATGTATCCACTCCCCTTACTGGCCCACCATCCACACAGGACACCCCATCCCAACCACCCCCCAACCCCTGCAAAGCAACTTCTTCTTGTCACATCCTCAGACATAGCCCTTCCCTCATCCACCAACTCCCAAATATGCATCCCTAGTCCATTGAGCATTAAAGATATTCTCTCCTTCCTTGTTTAACATCCCAGAAGGCCCAGAGCCAGGAGGGGGACGCGACCCTCGCCACCCAAAACACGTGCCAGGGCCCCCCCCCAGCCCCACTGACCTGTAATTTTGCTAGAGAAGTCCCTCTTAGTCCAAGTCAGTTGCAGATTCAATAATTCTTGGGACTTTCTGTCTTAAGATGCTGTGCACGGGGCCGGGTGTTGAAGTCTCAGAAAGGTTTTGGGGTTGAATAGTCCCTTATAGCCGTATTGTCCTTTTGAGCATCAGTCCCCTGCCAACATCAGCATTCAATTTAAGGGAAGCATAAAACAAAACCATCCTTATAAGATCCAAAGGGCCTATAGATAGCTGTCCAATAGCACCAGGAATCCTAGACAGGTCCAAGTCAATACTCGAAATCAGGATCCAGAGGGCAGGAAGATGCAGTCAGCCACATATAGACATTTTTATATCTTCAATTGGCAGTGATCGCAGAGGGAAGGCCTAGAGATGGAGCCCCATGGGATGGAAGAGCCAGGTCCCCAAGGGATGAGTGCAAATAGAAAAATATTTACAGAGCCAGGATAGCAAGGTCTTCAGCTTTCCTTATGCTTGGAGTCCCACTCGTCAATGAGGAAGGGAAGGGAAGAGGAAATTGTTTAACCAGGAGAGGCACACTAAGCTGAAGCTTGTTTCCAGGTGTGACCTGGATGCACAAAGAAGTTAAGTACTTGCTCAGGGTCACACAGTATGCAAGTGGGGGGCTGTGTGGGATTCAAATCCAGGTCTCCAGGTTTATAGCTCAGAGCCTTAAACCACTGCGCTGGCCTTCAGTTTAGCTGGCTCCCAAAATGAGTAAGTCACCCCTTCCAATTTGACTTTTACTGCAGCTGGATAAACCATGAAAAACTCCAGCCCTCTCTCCCATAGCATATTCATGGTACTGTTAAACTGTTGCCATTTTCTCTGAACACGGGTGGACAAGTCCTGGTGCAGTGTCAGTTTGTGACCCTCAGAAACCAGTTCCTTTTTCTTACAGTAGGCAAACATGAGGGCCTGGTGGTCTGGGAAATGATGAAGTCTGAAAATTACTTACCTTGGCGGTTGATCGGCCAGGGGGTGAGGTATCAGCACTCTGTGGGCTTGGTCCACCTTCAGTTTACCATTTTTGACCTCAAGCTCCAGTAGTTTAGACAAGGTCATTGCACAAAATTCCATAAGCTTGCCACTTTCTACTCCTTTGGGAAGTCCCCATATCCTTAGATTATTGCACTGTCCATAATTTTCTTGGTAGCCAAAGGCCTCCCTTAACTCCTTGAGTTCTTTGTGAAGCTGTGCCATCATCTCTGGGACTGAATGAATGGTGTCCTCCATATCAGAGACACGCTGTTCCACTTCATCTTGACATTTGTCATGGCTTTTTAATTCCACTCTGACTTCTGTTAAAGATTCTTGGAAGTGCTTCCAGTGTGAGTTAAGTCCTTTCTATACCTGTTCAGATACTACCTTGCTGATAAGCGCTATTTCAGCAACTGACAATGAAATCGGGCCCAAACCTCCCGCTGACCTACTCTCAGCTGCGGTCACTTTTTTACTCATTTTCATCTACTGCCATGCGGGTTTCGCTGGAACCAGATATTCCTCCATATTTCTGAAAGACACTGCACCATTTCTGGGGTAATTTTAGCACCAGTACATGCAAGAAATCTTTATATTTTATTCTTGTGGCGCAGAGCTGCGGAGGTGTGCAACCATTCAGTTAGTGACTCATTAGTACCCCAGTTCTGAATCCTTAATCCGTAGACTCCATCTGCTCATCCACAGCTTCCTCTGCTTATGTAACATTTTAGTGACCAGAGTTCCCCCTGCCTTGCAGTTGGTTAAAGAGTACAATTCATTACTGTCAGTAAATTGTAAGTGGTCAGGGAACCCCATGCAGTATTCCACTCCTAACTCCCATAATTTGTCCGTCACCACTTCAACCACCTTTCTCATTTGCTGCTTGGCAAAGGAATAGTCAGGGAAAAATGGGATGCATTGTTTACCTAGGGCTCCTTGGCTGCATGTAGGATATGATCTCCAGCCCCTGATGAGGAGGAACCATCAGAAATGTTATGTGTTCCTCTGCTCCCGATGTGGCTGCTCTGAAGAAGACAGTATAAGCAAGGACAAATGGGGCAGACTAGGTGGGCCAAACAGTCCTTATCTGCCAACAAATTCTAAATTTCTATGTTTCTGGGTGTAATATGCTATACTTTAACTACTGGTACTGCGTGTCTGATGCCGATCACTTCAGGTAACCAGCGCTCAAATCATTTACATACGATCATACAAATTTGCCAGCAGAAACAGGCCACCTGGTCTATCAAGTCTGCTTGAGTGTGCAGCTAGCATCCTCACCTTACAGCTGTCCCACCCCCTTCCCTTCCAAGTTACCCCCTCTCTTACCTTGTCCCATCCCCTTTTGAAACTACCCACTGTCTTACAGGCTACCACCTCCTCTGGTAGAGCATTCCGTTCTTCCATGACCCTCTCCATGAAAAAGTGTCTCCTCATTTCAGTCCTAAATCTTCCCCTCTCCAATCTAAGGCCATGTCGTCTCATGTCCCTCCTCCTCCTCAGCCTGAATATCCCTTCAGTGCCTGCCTTGTTTATCCCCTTTACGTACTTAAAGGTCTCAATCATATCCCCCTGGTCCCTGCTCTCCTCCAAGGATTACATGTTCAGCTCTCTTAGCCTCTCTATTTGCAGATATTATCACCATTGGTACCTTCAGGGATTCCCAGAATGCAAATGTTAGATGATCTTACCACATTCTCCAGTTGCTCAAACCTACTGCAGATGGTGGATTGTTCTTCAACTGTTGTGGCTACTACTGACATTGCTTTATTGCTGGCCTTTTCTGACTCTTCCGCTTTTCTCACCACCCCATCAATCTTGTTCTACATGATGGCCAGTCAGTCAGTATACTAGTCCATCTTTTTGTCCATAGCCTTGATCGATTGGCTTTGATCATTAATTGCATGCTGCAGGTGTCAACGGTGATGGGAGTTTTTCTGTCTAGCTGCTGCAGGCCTGGTACAGTCGATGGTCCTATCGTTGTTGAGTCGAGTTTATTAACATTTCAAGAGTGACCCATCAGTAAGTTTGGTATTATCTAAATCCTTGCTTCTTCAACTGCTGAACTCTCAAGACAAGGAGAACATCTGACCACAAAAAAATAAGAAAATAAGAAGAGATTAAATAACTGGTTTTTGGAGTTCTCTGATAATCGTGCTTCTCTTTGGTCTGCTAGTTCTGCCTCCTACCACTGGCAGAACTTAAAGCTGGTTGGACCACTGGAGGGACTAAAGGGGAAGGCCAAATCCTGAAGTTTTTTTGAGGAACTCTTTCTGGCCTTTTCGGGTGCTAAAAACAAATCAAAGTAGTTTGAGCTGGGTTGCATACATCACCCTTTGATGCCTAAGCAATTCCCCAGAGGAGAAGCCTGTTATCATACTGGCGAAGTTTCACAAATTTACTGCCAAAGAGCAGGTTCTCAGAAAAGCATGCAAGGAAGGAGGGATCATAAGCAAGTCTTACAAAGTCCAGCCATTTTGTCTGTGCAATGGTAGGATTACTACTCGCTCACAATACTGGAAACGTTGATTAGGGAGTGAGCCTGGGATGCAGGGGGCCAGCTGGAGGGACAAGGATTGAGCATCCCACAGGATGCTCTCCTTCTCTGGGGGGGGAAGGGCAGTATTCTGCACTGCAATACTGCCTTGTGGGTGACCACAGGTGGTAGTGCAGGCAGAAGAGCTTGGAGGAGACAGACGCAGCCTGGCTCTGGAGTGCAGCCATACTGTTGTGTGTACATGCACGCCATGGAGCCATCTCACAGCTGTGTCCTTGGGGCTGGCAGGAAAAAAGTGGAAAACCATGGAAATGGTTGCAATGTGATGCCAGCATACTTGGGCCCCACCACTCTGACTGACTGTCCTCCGCACTTGTGGACCTGACAAGCCCCCCCGATGGAGTCAGCCGTGGGGCTAAATGCCCTGTGGAACCCGTTTGGACAGGTAGGTGACAGAGAAGGAATTAAATGTTGCTGGGTGGTCACCAGGCAGTAGTGGGAAAATCTGTTGAAAAGGGGATTGAAAAAGTCTTAAAAAATCCAAGTTTAGCCAGCCCGGTGGTACTGAGGGTTGAGGCGCTGGATGCCACATCTTGCACCACGGACTCGACCACCAGGGTCTGGCAGGGGAAAGGGAGGATTGAGCGTCCGACAACTGCTGTCCTCTCTCTGGGGTGGGTAGTGGGGCTTGCATCACCCTGTAGCGGCGAATGGCAGAGGCCAGCCGCACTACAAGTGGCATGCAATAGTAAGGGGGTAGAGTGCGGCAGGCATCAGCACTATGTGCATGGATGCCATTGCACGTTTGGCTCTCCACTGGGGAGAAAATGTGGAAAAATGCAGAGGTCATTCTTCGCGGCTGATGGCCGCACCTTGCGCCCCCGGGGAGACCTGAGAGGGGCGTGTGCCCAGTGGATGCGAGAGCGATAATGGCTGGCCCACTGGGAGAGTGGGTTTGTGTAGCCCGCATGTACAACTGGGTCCAGGGGTGCTGGGCTGGCAGCCGGAGATCGTGTAGGGCCACTCTGCTGAGGAGAATAAACAATAGTATGATAAAAAAAAAAATCCAACTTTACCAAAATACTTGTGTTGATCTCTACAACTGAAATCAGGAATTCAATGAGGTTGAAAGTGCTGCCACATAAGAAACACTTAACTCTTTAGTCTACTGACATCTGCCAAGCTTTGTCTTTTTGTTGATGGTAAGCTGAAAGTTTTCATTGACCCTGACAAGGCAATAGCATTTATATCCACTCTTAAACCAGCCTGAACTCTTTCTGATGTACTCTTTTCCATTCTGTGCTGGTCTTATATTGCTTTATACTTATTTGACAGGCAGTCATACCAGTTAGCTAGCTGTGATTATTTGTGGCATACTTAGCTGAGCGTTTTATCTCTTACATGTGTGCTCTTTAGCTAGTGCCAGAAAGGGTATGCTTTTGAACTGTGTTTGCTTTACTGTGAGTACCTCACATAAGTTTATAACTGAGCCTGGGGCACATTGACATTTCTGGACAAATGTTAATTTACTGGGCTGATACTTGTGAGAACCTGCCTTATGCCCTGTTATTTATTCTTTTATTGCTCTGAGTGGTGCCTTCCCTTATAACATTAGTATGGAATTGTGTTGGGTGTTTGATGCAAGAAATATAAAAGAGATAAGGAACAGGATTTTTAAAGGGATTCACCCAAGATGCATCTGCTGCTATTTTCAAAACAGAAATGCACCCAAACCTGTTAGACAATCTATTAGATGTCCTAACAGCATTCAAAGTTCACATCCAAGAATAGACACAATTGTGTCCAAATTGACACAGCTCGCAATTCATCTGTTATCTGCTGCAGATTGTGACTTTGTGTCATAAGTGGATGTAACCTCTAAACATAGCAGCAGAACTGCCTGGACACAAGTGGATGGATGCAGACATGTAAATGCATCTGAGTTCAACCATTTTGAACCCCCAGTCTTTAAATTTAGCAAAGAGGGTATGAAGCTGCTAAAACAAACAAAAAAAATTGTATTGATCAGCACAAAACATATGTGCTCATGATTATAGTAAGCAGTAGTAAGTAGTAAAAAGTTTAATTCTGATGTCAGAAACAGGATAAAACCAATTTAGCATCAGCTAATTTACAATGGGGTCCTACTGTACAAAATATCAGTTTCATTCTAAAATACTATACATACATACATACAGTATACATACAACAAAATATGTATGTATGTATATATATATATATATATATACATATATACATATACATATTTGTATGTATATATATATATATACTCACGCACATATATATTTTTATATATATATATATATATATATATATATATATATATATATATTACCTAGGCTTTACAGGACCCTGAATTAAGAACTGCGTTCATGGACTTCCGGTGACATCAGCATACTGATGGCAGCATAGCTCTATGGCTCCCACTCTGACGCGACAAAAATCTAAAGCCATCAAGGACAAAACCAATGCCTTCCACAGCCAAAGCCACCAGAATGAAGGCTAACAGACCCCCGCACACCTCTGTGCAGAAACTCAGAGAATTGCTGCAAGCAGAACAAGAGGATGCTGTGGAGGGCCGAGCTGAAGTGGATGGTCCCCAACTACCAGTGCAGCATGGTGCGGGCCTACCAGCAGAACTTATTAAATCAATAATGCAAATGGCGCAAGCTATCCAAAGCATTGACCAAAAACTATTGGACCTCTGCTCAGATTTAAATCGTATCGACCACAAGACGGAGCAACTAGAACTCTGCCTCACTCATACATCGAAGCAGGTGGATAGGCATGACCAACTTCTATTATACCTCCTAGCCAGGGACAGAGAGCTGACTCAGTGCATCGATGATCTAGAGGGTAGGTCCAGGTGACAGAACATCAGATTTTATGGAGTCCCGGAGGGCACAGAGGACAAGCATAAAGTTACTGAAGCTTTCCTGAGGGATTTACAATAAGACCTCCTGTCCCTCCCAGAAGACCTCGACATCTCAGTGGATCGAGCCAACTGATCACTGACGCCAAGGCCCCGCGACTCTAACACTAGACCACAGCCTCTGATTGCATGCTTTACTCTATACAAGTCGAAGGAGGAAGTGCTGAGACGTACTTGACAACAGAGCCCCCTAACCTTCCAAGGCCAAAGAATTACTCTCGATAATGACCACGCGACTTCGGTACAAGAAGCAAGAAGAGTTCTCTGGCCAATAGTGAAACTTCTGAAGACCAAATCTATCAAGGCCCAGGTTCTCTTCCCTGCAAGACTGAAGGTGTCAACAGATAAGGGGGTGAAAATATATCCAGATCTACTTGCTGCATCTCACTACCTGGAGACTCTTTCAATACCTACTCCAACACTGTATAAAGAGAAATTGGAAAAAGACCTGCTGGCATCTGCATGGTTGGTGGCCCAGAAAGGAGTGGCTCTTCCAGGCTCTGTTAAGAAGGCACCTTCATTGGATTTACGCTCGGATATCTCGGTGCTGTTACGAAGATACGGTGAACCCTCCAGGATCGATAAACAGGTGCAGCACCTGAGAGCAGACCCAAGTTCCAGCCAATCGGAAGGGGTGAACACCTGATCCGAGGGATCGATGAGGTCAGTACTTTCTTTCTTTGGCCTCCCTACGATTTTAGATTTCCCAAAACCTCCCTACTGAGCTCCCCCACCAGGCAGCTGAATGCCGAACTTCACTCTATCTCCCCTTCTCGTCTCATGCTGCTCCTCCTGAAATGCGCGTTTGGTGCTTGATCACCGAGTCTATCAAGAGGTACAGCTGCCCCAGGGACCTGATTGCTCTTTAAAGTGGACTTCTCCTACTTCACCCACGTTAGATAGGCCTTCTGGTCTGGACTTTTGCGGGGGGGGAGGGCTTTGCGGGTGGAGAGATTGCAACGGGAAGCCCTCCCATCTGAAGAGGGTGAGGGGGGATGCTCCTGAACTGGGAGGAGGGAGAGTCGGTGTCTGTTGGGTGTGGTGGGGAATGTCGGAGGTCTGTAGTTCGGATGTGACGTGTCCCCCCTCCCAGTCTGTCGTAACAGACTCAAGGCCACCCTGAGGGGTACATGTCCTGCATACAAGATCCATGCTGAGATGAGGACCTCGGGCAGGTTGGCTGTGGGGCTATATTTTACTTCTCTTTGGGAAATTACAGGGTTCAATTATAAAAACACCTTCGGGCCTCAGAGTTCACCACTGACCTCTCATGTATTGAAAACAGGCCTCCAGGGGGGAGGGGAGAGGCATAATTCTAAGCTGCATAAATGGCTTTGCATTTTCTCTTAGTACTTAAATTACACTCAGGAAGTTGCGGGGGACGTGGGCACTGCTAGCGGTATGGTTACTGGCATCATGGGGCTATGCCCTAAAAGGGGAATATCCCTTGGGCTATTAGGGTGTCTCTCATTATTTCTGAGCTCCCTATCTTTAGCCTTCGATGCTAATGCCCACAATCTGGGCTTGTCCCAGCTTAGCCTAGGAAGTCATCACTACTCTCTTGCCTCGAGGGTAGACCGGGGCCAAATTACCCGGGTACTCACAAAGCATTATAGTACCACTGTCTACATGGGTTTTATGATGGTGGGACAGGTTACAGTTACTTGGTTTGGATGTTTAATTTCTAGTTTCCAGTTTGTAGTTGTTAGTTCAATGGGTAGAAATTGTATAATCTGTCAAACCAACATTGGACTTAAATCGGGAAACTGTTGTAAGCACAGCAAGGCAAAATGGCACAATATAAATATTGAACATGGCTAGACAACTTTCAAAAATTCTCTCATTTAATATAAATGGGTGCACTAGCCCGATAAAGAGAAAGAAGTTGTTAAGGTACTTGTCACTTCAAAACTGTGAAGTTAACTTTCTTCAGGAAACACACTCATCTCCATCAGAAGTGTTGAAATTGAAGACCAGAAGATTCCTCCAGGAATTCCACTCCTCTCTTCAGAATGGCAGAAAGAGAGGAGTTGCAATCTTACTTGCGGCCTCCCTTTCATTTGAGGTGCAGGAAGTGATGGAAGACCAGGGCGCCAGATACATTATTGTCATTGGCAAGGTACAGGATACTCTGATCACACTAGCCAATGTCTATGCCCCTCTGGGCTCATCAATCTCTTTTTATTCCTCTCTTATACAATTGGTAGCAGAAAAAGCAAAAGGTACTCTAATTATGGGAGGAGATTGGAATTTAATTTTTAATAGGGCCCTTGACACCACTTCTCAGATACCAACTCCTGAGCTTAGAAAAGCATGCTCTTTTAAAAAAATCCTGGAGCAAGTGGGGTTAAAAGATGTCTGGAGGGAGAAGTATCCTAGGACCAGGGAATATACTTGTTATTCCCCTAGGTTCAAGATTTTTTCCAGGGTGGTTACTTTCTTTATCTTCTCACAAGACCTGGCCGGGTTTTCTGCCATGCAGTTGGGAACGTGTATACTCTCGGATCACAACCCGATATTTCTGGAGATAGATTTCAACCTTCCAATAAAAAAGACGCACTGGAGATTAAACTGCTTACTCCTTCAAGACAAGGACACAGTCACAGAAATTAAACAGCATATTGCCAGAACCTTGGAGGAGAACGTTAGGGAAGGAACTACCTCACAGATTATTTGGGATACTGTTAAGGTTTCGGTTAGGGAGAACTCATCGCCATTGCCTCTACAAAAAAAAGGGTGGGTAAACAGAGACAGCAAGAGTTATTGACACACATTAAACATTTAGAAGAGGCACAAAAGCTTAAATGGGATAAGTCTAGGGACCAGGAACTTAAGACAAAGAGGAGAGACCTAGGGGAGCTCCAAAAAGCAGAGGTGGAGAAGGCCCAATTTTTTTTGAAACAGAGGTTTTACCAGGTAGGACCTCGGGGATCTAAATTACTGGCTTTTAAGCTCAGGCAACAGCAGGCTAAGACCACTATCACTAAAATAACTTCTCCAATTACTGGTAAAGCAATCGCTAAGCTAAGTGACATTTCTAAGTCCTTTGTCTCATACTTCTCGAACTTGTACCAAGCTCCTGAAGAGACATCCCCTGCCGAGAGGGAGAAATTTTTGACATCCCTTTCACTCCCCACCCTTTCCCAGGAAGCGGGCCAATCCTTAACCAGACCAATCTCGCAAACTGAAATTTTAAATACAATTAAAGATCTAAACACGGGTAAGTGTCCCGGACCGGACGGTTTCAGTGCTGAGTTCTACAAAACATTCAAAAAGGAGGTGGGTCCCTTCCTTTCGGAGGTATTTACTGCCATCTGGAGAGATGGTTGCTCTACCCCACCCTCCTGGCAATCTGCCACTATCTCTCTGATTTACAAGGATCACAAAGACCCAACTCGCTGTGAATTCTATAGGCCCATTTCACTACTTAATTCAGATTACAAAATTCTCACCTCAATTATAACCTCCCGATTAAACCTTCTTCTGCCAGACCTGATCAACCTAGATCAGACGGGATTCGTTTCTGGGCATCAGACCTTGGATAGTGTCCGGACCATTCTGAACACCATTGACTCCATTCATCGGGCTCGAACACCTGCATGCCTCATGAGCTTGGACGTGGAGAAAGCCTTTGACAAGGTTTCTTGGAGTTTTGTATTTTTAGTGCTTGAGACTATGTCTTTCCCACGTCCATTCATAGACAGCATAAAATCACTGTACACTGGTCCACAGGCCTATGTCTGGGTGAATGGGAGCCTGTCAGAGAGATTTAGATTGAGCAGAGGAACCAGGCAGGGCTGCCTCCTTTCCCCTTTGCTATTTGCACTTTATATTGAACTGCTGGCTGAGGCCATCCGCCAGTCTGGAATTATTCGGGGAATTGAAGTGGAAGGACTGGAGAGAAGAGTCTCTCTATATGCAGATGACGTGCTCCTCTCCCTTTCAGACCCAGAGTTGTCCATCCCTGAGGTGTGGTCAGTGCTGGAGGAGTTTGGGAGGCACGCGGGATACTTGCTTAATAAAACCAAGATGGAAGTACTTACGTTCTACCCCATCCCAGATAATTTTAACTGCTCTACCTTTGAGATAGACGGCTGAAAAGATGAAATATTTAGGTACGCTGATTACTAAACACCCCTCCCAACTTTTTAAGGCTAATTATACTCCTCTAATAGACCAAATCAAAAAAGACTTTGAGAAATAGTCCCTAATTAACTATCCAATGTATTCTAGAATTCAGATAATAACAATGAATGCCCTTCCTAGGTTCCTCTATTTGTTTCAGTGCCTACCCCTACACATACGCAAATCCCACTTTTGTACCTGGCACAAATTAATATCTAAATTCATCTGGAATAGCAAGAGGCCTAGGATCAACTTACGAGTGCTTCAGGCACATAGAAGTAGAGTGGGCAGATCATTGCGGACTTAGAGGACTACTACCTTGCTAAACAATTAAGAATGGCTCTGTGTTGATCCACCCCATCATATCTATTGAACTAGAAGACAGTAGAACTGGGAGAGATGGAGGGAGAGATCTCCTTAGATATATGAACCCTGACATCCAGAAGTCAGTTGGGGCACCCTTGCACCCTCTTATGGCTGTTAGAAACACCATAGCCGCCACATGCAGGATCTGGCAAAAATATAAACTGGGAGGCTCCCTCTGGCCCCTGTTTAGAATAGCCTGGGCCCCCGGTTTTCTTCCAGAACACTTAGACCATAACTTTAGGACCTGTGATAGATTGGGCCTAACCTACCTAGGTCAAGTTTATTCAGGGAGAACAAGTTGTGGCCTTTGCTACTTTTAGAAACACCTATGCGCTCAGAGAGGTGGCTCATTATAGATTCTTACAAGTAAGAGCATATATAATTCGATGTCAGGGTTTGGATCACACCTCAGCCAGAGCAGCACCCTTCCTTGATTGCCTTCAGGCAATTTTATCAGGTCAGATCCAAAAAGGGCTCATCTCAATAATCTATAAAACATTATCAAGATTAAAAAAAGAACCCCTGGATAAAATTAAGACTAGATGGGTGGAGGAGGGCGGGCATGGCCTGGAGGAGAGGGATTGGGATAGGGCCTTCCATGTCACCACTAAAACCACAGGCTCCCCCTACTGGCAGGAGTTCGAATGGAGGGTGAAAGTGCGTTTTTTCCTCACCTCTGCGGCTCTCAACAACAGGGACTCTACCCAGGCCTCAGAGTGTTGGAGGCAATGTAGTGAGGAGAGGGCTACGCAGCTACATGTTTTTTGGAACTGCCTGAAGTTGGGGGCCTTTTGGGGGAAGGTGCAGGCTGTCTTGACAGATATTTTCTCACTGAACCAACCTTTAAGTTGGCCAGACATGATTCTGGGTATACCTCCCATAGATCTCTGTTGGCCTGATGCCCTTTAGCTCTGGGCAATACTGCTAGTGGCAGCACATAAAACCATAACTCGCTCTTGGCTTAGGCCTGACCCACCTTCACTTTAGGTATGGTTCAATATAATACTTGAGTTCTCTGAGCTTGAGGAGTTAACCTTTAAAATTAACCACAAAGCACACATACATACAAGAAGATGGACAAAGTGGCTTCTTTGGTGCGATATGCACCCAGAAATATCTCTCTGAATGTGGGCTGAGAGAGAGATGGGTCTGGTCGGGGGGAAGGGGCATGGGGCGGGAGAGTGACCTTCCAGAATTGAGTCATTTGGGCTTAAGTGACAAGATTACCTACTGTAATGAAATTACTATAATAAAGACATATGGATAAAACTACTGTGCAAATGTAAAGTACAATATTTTCAAGAAGAATAATTAATTAACTATGTAATGGCTGTAAAGTGGATGTGTAAATTAATGAGTCTGATGAATATAAATATTTATGTACCCATTTGTTGTCAATAAACTTGAGTTAAAAAAAACTGCATTCTTGAGTTATAGATTCAAGACATTCCCAAGTAATGTATTAGTTCACAGGTACAGTAACATTAAAGAGCCTCTTCTAAAAATGTGTAGTAACAATGTTTAAGTAGAAAATATAGGCCAGATTCTTCTCGGCTGCCTCTTAATATAATAGAATCTGGTCTTGGTTGGGGTCAGTCTTGGCTGATCTGCCCCTGGACTGTCAAGAGACAGTAAATCTATTGCTAAATGTAGAAGATGCTCATAATAATAAGACAAGCTGCTTTTTACTGATGTTAAAAACTAGACAGCATAACGTAAATAGATAATGCAAATATATTTACCTTGGCTTTACACTTGACCCTGCAGTGGATTTTTCCCTCCATAGCTCCATTATCTGCAAGGCTGCCAATGCCAAGCTTGGCTTAATATAGTATCAGACACATACTCACCACTAAGGTTAGATTAGCCATTGCTCAAGGAGTGTCTTTTCCTTTCCTGGAATGCAGACTACTAACCTTTGCTTATGCCATGGAAGCTGTACTTAGTAAATGGGATGTGGCCTACAATAACATATGTCATTTCGCACTGTCCTTGCCTGTCTCACTCATCACGGTAAAATTTGACTTGGGATGGTGACCCCATCTGCTGGATGCTCCTACTCCTTTGATTGTCTTCTGGACAATCTGCTAAGCCCATCCTCTGCTACCTCCAATGCTTCACTTCTTCAGAGCCCTCATCAGGCCTACTCTCTCAGAGTTTCTGTTATGTCCCTTTTCCAGTTTCCCACAAGTATCACGTGAATGAATGGACAAGCCTCCTTATTTGCAACTAGGTTATGGAACTCCCTTCCAGAGTCATTACACAATACTCCCACCCACCATTTCTTCAAAGGCGCCTTAAGAAAACAGTTACTGGCCTCCTTTGTTTGTAACTGTATCAGAAAATCTTGCTGGAACTGTTACTGCACTTATACTCCTCTAGGCTTTACATTACTAACTGCTGCCTACTCCTGCCTGCTGTGGCTGGCATTGTCTCTCCCAATGGTGGAAACATATTTATGGCCTCTAATTTTTGGCAACTGCTTACTGTGCTGTATTTATAACTACAGTATTATTATAATTTTACATTTATCTTGCATTTTTTATAGAGTGACACTGTTCTTTTTTCTTGTATAGTATAGTATAGTACAATACAATACCTGTATCTTCTTTTTCTTATTGCCTGGAACTTTAATTTATTTCAGTTGTGTTTTTGTTATTGTGTCATCATGGTTCAGTTGGTAGCACATCTGCATCTGGGCCAGAATGTTATGGGTTCTAGTCCTCTACCAGGTTTGGGCTCATACTTTAAATGCCAGCACCCAGGTGTAGTACTAGGTGGTTGCTGTACTGTTGGGGTGTTCTGTCCTTCAGATAAGACAACTGAGGTGCCATCTGCATTTTCTGGTGATTGTTCAGATGGACATTAAAGATCCCATGGCGCTTCTGGAGAAGAGCAGGGAATTTTTTTAATTAAAACAAAATGAACCAAAAACAAATTATATCAAATCAGAATTCAACAATCGGAAAGACTGCAGTTTGTACACATAGGTCAACTTAAAATACAAAGAAAATGATTGGTGAAAACAAACAAAAAAATAAGTTCTCTAAGAAGAAATGTGGGAAAACAAAGAATGAAAATCAGTGATATTTAAACTTCAGTTCAACATTTTTTCCAAACTTTTTTAGTACTGTCATATCCGAGAAACCAATATGGAACTAAGTGTCCATCCTAGCTGAAAGAAAAGTGCTATTCCTCAGGGTCAAAATAATGTATTTACAGTGTCTCCAAAACTGCCAACATTAAGGAGTCAATTTACTATACTCCTCAAAATAAACTTTTTTACTTTTTTTGGCACTACTTTGGTCCCGTAGCTGCCATATGGCGTCAGAACCATCCATTGCTAAACCCTACCCAAAATGGCCACCGGGAGAGAATGAGCTAAGAAAATGAGTCACCATGGAGACAATTTCACTTGCTTCTACTGTTTTTTTTTGTTGTAATTTAAAAGCACACCTCACTTGCCACAGGTAAAATTTGCAAACAGTGAACACTAGATGCAGAGTACACTTGTGGTAGCTAAGTCACCTTACAGGATAAAGGCCCAAGACAAGCACTTTGTAGGTGATGTTGGTAAATTCTGGATCGCCCCATATCCTTGGCCAAATTGGCCCAGTAGGCTACCTGCACTGGACAGGACAGCAAGAAATGCTCTTGGGTTTCTGGTGTCTAAGTGTAAGATGGACAGGGACACATTTATTTCTCCAGTGCTTTCTGATTAAATATTTTTAACAGCCATTTGTTCATGACAGGTCAACCAAGTTATATCCCACCACGCCTGTCGTGGAATTCTTTTATCCACGATTTCCAAAAAGGCTTTGTTCTCTTTTCTTATGGGCAGAGTGGAAGCTGTGGTGATCGGGGAAAATGGTGAGCACCACAGAGACATGGCCACTTGTGTGGCCATTATGCGCCACTGCCTTATCTTCACAAATGCTGACACCACAAAGGATGGTATCAACAGTGCCCCAGGGTTACGTAGTAGCCTGAGACAATCTCGGTCCCACCTGTCATTTAGAGGGAGAAGTCACTCCCCCACAAGTGGTGCCCATAACTTTTTCTTGTTGAAATAGTACTGGGACACACTTGAAGATGAAAAAATACAAATGAAAAAAAGCTACAGGGTTGACCATCTTCACTCCAACTTTTCCATAATCCTAATAAGTGAACTCTTTCTTTATGGGATTTAGGGAGCTTCATCAAAAGCCCTGCAAGAATACAGTAAATAACCTAGTGTCCAGTTGTGTTGGTGGAGGGAAAAACATAAGCAAAGTGCAGAAATACTGATCAGTGTTTTAATCAGAAAAACCCATTTTTTCTTTGACAGAATTTTGCTTTTACCATGGGACTAACTTGGCAGTGGCTATGGACAATAATGTTTCCCAGTTTTGTTGGGTTGCATTAGGTGGTCCTAAGGTCATTCCTAGAATTTTTATAGGGGCTTCTGAGATAGGTATGGTGGCAGTATCCTGTCTTGGTACAGCAAGAAGGGCTGTTTCCAATGTATATGCTATGACTTTTATTAAAATTAATTTTAACACCAGAGACCAAGGCATAATCTTCAAAGATGTTGGCGACTACAACTGCAGATGTACGATCTCATTGAAACAGACCAATATCATCTGTATATACTACGTCAAGATTTTTTGTCATAGGAGTCTTTTGATGAAGGTTAATACCTTGAATGTACTCACAAGACTGGATTCTTCTAATCACAGGATCCAGAGTGAAGATAGACAAAAGTGGACTGAGGGGCATCCCTGTCTGACTGTCTTGCAAGCCTTAATATAGATTACTGATGGCAACCTCATCCATGATCATACACGAGTCAGTTCAAAATCTGGCAATCATACCCTGCTAGACTTGATAGTCACCAATTGCCCACTTAAAATCAAGTCTACTGGCACACTCTCTGACTGCATAAGCGATCACACTCCCATTTTCTGTGTGTGGAGAAACAGCTATACCAATCCTCCTCCCAAGATTTCCCAGGTCCGGGATATGACTAAGTTTGACGCAAACATGTTCCTGTCATCCATTAACTCTACAGACTGGGGCCCCATTAATACACTCCCTGACATAAACCTAGCTCTGGACTTCCTAATCTCCACTCTCTCCAAAATAATTAACAAGCACACCCCTCAGAAGAAATTAAGATCTAAGGGTATTAAAGCCCCGTGCCTCTCCAGGGATATCAGATGTCGCATGGACCTCCGGGACAAGGCATGGAAATTGTACAAACAAAGTGGGACTCCACTCGGACTGGCTTATTTACCGACAGCTCAGGAATCAGTGTAAAAACTCTGTACAAAAAGCTAAGAGATACCATCTCAAATCTCTTCAAACAGAGCATCTAAATAACTCAGAGGAATTCTGGAGACAAGTTAATGCTTTAGTAAAAGGAAAGACTGTAGAAAACCCAAGCTCTGTTTCTGTCTCAATGGCACCACCTTCGACAACCCACTCTCCATGGCCACTGGATTTAACAATTTCTTCACTGACCTCCAAAAATACACCTCTATCTTTCATAACGCTCCCTCTCTTCCTACAACTACCATGCCCAATCTAGGGGGTCATCCTGAATTCCATTTGAAGTTAGCCACACTCAAAGAAGTGCAGCAACTTCTATCTAATCTAAAACCTGAGGGCTCTCCTGGCTATGTCTCGCTGGAACCAACATTTCTTAAGCTGGGTGCCTCTGCCCTAGCTCGCCCCATCCGCAACTTGTTCAACCAGTCCTTCCTCTCTAATACTGTGCCAGATAAGTGGAAGGTGGCAGTAGTCCTGATCCACAATGGAGGACCAAACTCCATCATAGAAAACTTTCGACCTATATCGCTACTTTCTCACCTGGCAAAAATCCAAGAGTGTATAGTCTATAATCATCTCCAAGACTACATTGACTCCCACAAGCTGCTATCACCCTGCCAACATGGCTTTAGAAAGAAGCACAGTACCCTCACTGCACTCATAAAAGTAACATCTGACATCTTCCATGCTATGGATAAGGGCCAGGCCACTGGAGCCATATTCGTGGATCTCACAAAGGCATTTGACCTCGTGAACCATGGGCTGCTGCTTCACCAGCTACATCTTCTTGGCCTGGACTACAGTGTGTTGCACTGGATGAAGAGCTATCTGTCTGATTGATCCCAGAAAGTGAAGTGGGATGGCTCCCAGTTGGAACAAAAACCAGTTTCCCATGGTGTCTCGCAAGGCTCAATCCAGAGCCCCATGTTATTTTCACTCTTTATCAATGACCTTCCCAACGTCTGTGGGGGTGCCACCATTCACCTATATGCAGACGATGCCATCATCTACCACTCCTCTCCAGATATTGACCAAATCAATCGGAACCTTGCCTCTGACTTCGCCTCCTTGGAAGCATGGTTCCAATGGAATCATCTTGTTTTCAACTCTAAGAAAACAACATGCATGGTCTTCACCCATCGGCCTGCAAAAAAGCCTAACCCACCCATCCTTAGTATTTGTACTAACAAGGGTGACCCGTTAAAGGTAGTTCACTCCTTCAAATACCTGGGTGTTACCTTGGACCCTGCCCTATCATTTAACTCCCATGTCTCTAGCACTATCAAAAAATCAATCAGAAACTTGGACTCCTATATCGAGTGCACCTGACCTCACACTTGCCCCTTGCCAAAAAATTGCTTCTGCATCCCTCCTTCCCCTACTATCTTATGCTGCACCCCTCCTCCTCTTCACTAACTGCTCCTCCATGTCCTTCCTCTCTCAAGTATACCACAGGGTAGGTTTTTTTGCCATGGGGGCACCTACCCAATCTCACCACTGTGATGTTCTCGCCTCACTGGGGTGGCCCTCCTATGGGGCAAAACTGAGGTATTCCGCCTTGAGCCTCATGTTCAAGCTAGTTCATAAATTCACCCCTCCCTGCCTCAGGGAACTTATCCGCCTCAAACCAGCACCACGCACACTTCACTCTATCTCTCTCCCCCTTGTCATTGTCCCCAAAATACGTCTTGCTGTATCCAGATGCTCCTTTCATATGCTGCTCTAACTTACTGGAACTCCCTCCCTCCCTCCATTCTCTTCTGCTCCTACCTCTTACAATTTCAGTCCCAACTGTTTGCCTTTCTGTCTTCCTCTGCCACCCGCTCCTGCTTTTGCTGAAGGGTGCCTACCCAAAAACTCCCCCACCTTACATACGGCTGCCTCCTCCTGCCTTACTCTTCTCCCACTCCACTACTACTGCACCTAGTAAAATAGGAGTCTAATGTGTGTAGAATTCTCTGGTTCTAGCCACTCCCATGTATATTATTAGTATGTTTACTATGAAGTATTGTACTATAACTGCCCAGTATATAGCCCATCAGGCATTCAATTGATGCACTGCCTGTCAAATCTGTTGTCAATTGCTTGTGTACTTGCAAACATTGTGTCTTGACATGTACTCTGCCTAGTGCCATCCGTGTACCATGAGAACTGGATTGCTTGTTGCACTTATACCTTTGTGGTTGATTCTCGACCCTGGGTTGACCCTGAAAAAGGGACTGTAATTGTCTCAGTGGACTTACCTGGTTACCAAAACTCAAATAAATAAAATAAATAAATAATATGTTTTCTAATTGTTTAACCAGGAGTGGCACACTAAGCTGAAAGCGTGTTTACAGGTGTGACCTGGGAACACAGGGAAGTTAAGTGACTTGCTCAGGGTCACACAGTATGTCAGTGGGGGCTGTGGGATTCAAACCCAGGTCTCCAGATTTGCAGCTCAGAGCCTTAAACCACTATGCTATACTGCATCCCCTATCCACCCATTTAACAATGGTGTGATAATGGCATGACTGTATAGAGTGCCAATCCAGCCACTGAATTGGGTTGGTATACCATAATGTGCTAGAACTTTTAAACGGTATTAGCATGAAACTCTATTGAATGCTTTCTCTTGGTCAAGAACCAACAGAAAACCAGAGAGAAGACCAGAATTTCCTTTTTTGAATACTTCCCTAATGGTAATGAGATTATCAGAAATGGAACGCTGGGTAACATCACAAGTTTGAACAGGAGAAAGTAAGAGGTTGGCTACTTTAGAAAGTCTGTTTGCTAAAATGTATGAAAAGATTCTCTGATCGGAGGTCAGTAGACTGTTTGGCCACCAGTTCTCCAGTCTAGATTTATCACCTCTTTTATACAGGAAAATCCTAATAGGTTGTGACATTAAACATAGGCAGGGCACTGTCAACATTATTTTGTTACAAAGGGACGAGGATAGGACTCAGCTATTGCATAAAGGTTTTGTAGAACTCATTAGTCAGGCCCTCAGCTCCTGGGGCTGTATTAATGTGCAAATATTTAATTGCCTGCTATACTTCCTCTATAACCACTGGTGCAGAAAACAGTGAAGTCACACTGTCCGGTAGATGGGATGCAACTACATCTGCCAAGAAAGATGGATCATTAGCTACGTGGGATGGGGAGCCAAATGACTTCTAAATAGAAGTATATACAATTTGCATGATGCTGTCTAGAGCAATCTGTAGTATTCCAGTATCAGTGAATGAAAGGCTTTCAGTGATGTGTTTTGATATCCATTCTGCACATTCCTTAAATGTGTGCAACTCTTGTTTCTGCCCATGAGTACCAAACTATAACACTTGTTTCGGGGAAACGGCCTTGTTATATTGATAGTTAAACATGTCTGATTTTATGCATTTTATTTGATCAGACAAGTCACATTTTTATGAATGAATATTATGTATTAATTTGTGCAGTTGGGTTGTATATCCTAAACAGCATAAGTCTGTTTGTTTTGAACGTGTAGCCTAGTGATGTACAACATACGACCCGGAAGCCACAAACAGCCCCTACAGCAACTGTCTGTGGCCCTCAAGGACCTAGCAGCTTCTCCTTGCAGCCTTTGTTTATTTGATTCTGTTTTTAGTTTTAGTAACATGTGGATAGATGGATAGATGGATGGATAGATAGATAGATAGATAGATAGATAGATAGATAGATAGATAGATAGATAGATACATAGATGTATGTTTTGATTTATTTTATGTGTATATTTAATAACGTCTTGCTGGACGTTTATCACCCTGGGCCGTTTTACAGTGCCCCTTGGCCTTGACTCAAGTTTTCAGTCTGGCCCTCCACAAAAAATAGGTGTGCACCACTGGTGTAGCCTGTTTAATACAGGAATACTTTAAACTCTTGTTTGGAAGTCTCCCACCATTCTGATATGGAGTCATATGCCTCTCAGATGGAGCATCTAGCTCTAAAGAAGTCTTTCCATTTATCACAAATATCAGTATCCTGTAGGAGCTGATTGTTTAATCTCCACAGAGAGGTAGTTTTTCCTCTGAGTCTGAGTACCTGGCGTACAGCTGCAGGAGACGGCCACATGATCTGATGTCTTTATTGCAACTGTATAAACACCATGCACCTTTATGTTTTGGGATAGAAAAGAAAGCCAATTCATGTAGCCAACACTCCTCTTGTGTAAATTATACCTCCAATCTGATGTATTGTTTTAAAATCATCTTGCAGGGCATGGCCTGGCTCAGTTCAAGATGAAAGCTCAATTTCTCAGCTCTCCAAGGACAACCAGCTATCTGTCGTCATCTACAGCCATCCAGGACAATAATATAAGTCAACAGTAACGTCCAGCAAGATAAAGTTCATATCTACAGCTTTGGTGGGTTATTTTCACAATTGCTTCAAGATTTGGTCTTTTTTCTACCCACCAATCTTGTCTGTTTGCCTGGGCCTACTAGCATGACTGAGCAATAAATGCACCTTTCCTCACTCTCCAGAGTGGAAAATATGTTTCAGAAATTAATATCTGAAATGAAAGATTTATAAATAGCTTCTCGGCAAAATTCAGCTACTCTGCAAACCTTGGACACTCACTTACTGAGCACTGAAAACAAAACTAAACAAAATGAATCCTCAGTCCAAGATCTCTAAGCTACCATAAGGGAACAGGACAGAACCATCAAAACACTCCAAACTAAAATAGAGGACATTGAAAATAGATGCCGCAGAAATAACTTAAGATTCTTTGGCTTCCCTAAGGGTTCCGAACTTGGAGACACGACTGCCTTACTCCTGCATGTTTTGCCTGCTATGCTGCATCTTTCACCTGACCTTAACTTAATCATAGAGTGCGCTCCTACTGCTCACTGGGCTCTAGGCCAAGTCCAGACCAAAAACTGAGGCCAATAATCGCACGGTTTCTTAATTATGCTCACACCGAAATTATATTGCAGAAAGCAAGAGAAACCGGAATCCTGAAGTGGCAAGAATCTAGAATTTACATATACAGGGACTACTCTAAAGAATTATCTGCTAAAAGGCATGCTTTCAACCCAATCAAACAAGTATTACACCAAAAAGGGACAAGGTTTGCTTTCTGGTACCCTGCAGTGACGAGACTTTATTTGGGTAATACATTTAAAAATTTTAACACCCCAGAATCCCTGTCTGCTTTCATTGAAACTTTACCAGCTCAAAATAGTGTTCCTCGCACTCCCGAATTGTTACACTCAGGACTCTTGGCTGATTTAACTTTTTGCGGGTTTGGAGCTGCTCAGGACACCACAGACTCACTCCCTACTCGTGTAGACACAGAAACACCTTGCCCGGATAGCTCACTCCCCAGGCAGTCGGCTCGTATTCAAGACAAAAAAAGTACCAACACCAAATCTGCCAGAACTGCCTGCTGTGAAGATCGGACCACAAACAAAAGCATTGCAGCTTCCAAAAGGGGCTCCCACCTGTCCTCACCACTTCCTGTGAATAATATGTTCGCCCCTCTACAAGACACAGTTATGTCCTCGTAAGAGGGTTTGTCCCAGGTAGATGCAGAGACTTTGCAGAACGTCCCTAACATCCTGGAAGCTGGACCAATCTCTGCCGATTCCTCCTGGGCAGAAATTGCCTCTAGTTCCCCTCTTAAGCCATGCGAACCACCAAAGGAAAAAAGGAAAGGCAAGAGTAACCGCAAATCCCTTCCTCTGACTTCCGAATCCTGTAAGGTGAGTGGAACATGATCAGTGACTTTTTATTAATATCTGCCATATCCTAAATCATTGCCTATGCAACCTGCTTGCTATTCAGGCTTCAAATAACTTTCAGGGATCTGCCTGAATACTAGTGTGGCTTCTTGCGGCAGACCTGCTTTCACTCACAGCAGGTACTTAACTGCCAAAGCTGTACATCATGGTTAGCATATTTATACAACTGAGTGCTCTCCTTCCCAAGACCAGCTTTCAACTTTAGCGCTCTTTAGACTCCACAGCACAAGTAATGCAAGCGGGATGCTAATTGGGTTAAAGATAACATTACACTTTTTTTGTTAATGATTATTAACACTTATCTGACCAATCTCCTATTATGAATAATTCTCTGCTGTTGCAACAGGCACTCTTAAGGCTCCTAAGTGTACTTTAGGTTTCCCTTTTCATTTGATTTGACCTACTATCTCATAAAATCCTTTTTGTTGCTTAACCCCACTTATTACCTTACTACCCTCCCTGCAATCTCTTCAGTCTAGCTTTCCCCTTCTTTATTGTCTGTGGTCCTCTATTAAGGTAGCCTCACTACCTATGGCAGGCCATTTTCGAGATCCATGGTCCCATTACATTTTATTACATAAACTCAGGCATTGTACCCTAATGGAGCTTTTTATTGCAAAGCCAAGGCATATGCTTGAAGCTGGATGCAATTGCTCTTAATGAAACTGAGCTCTCCCTTTTTGGGGTGATTCACTGAGCCTAAGCTCTAGACTCAGTCAGTCCTGCTCAAGATTCACTAAAGGAAGCTATTTTTGGGCATATGGACAGCTTCTTTAAACCCAATGGGGGACTGAACTTTCTCTTATATGGCACCAAAATTCTCAAAGACTGTGTACTACTTTTCACAGACAAACATCTACCCTATATGCTTAAGGAAAATCTCCCGTGTTCGTACTACCACTTCAGTTGATTGCATATGTGGGTTATAACTTTATTAAGAGTGCCCTGCTGCCCCATCTCGCTTTTACCTATCTTTAATGTATACACCCTTGACTTAGTTACCATCCTGATTTGCTTGCTTAGCCAATAATTGTTTGTGTGTGTGTATATGTATATGTGTGTATATATGTGTATATGTATCTCTATATATATCTATATATATATATATATATATATATATATATATATACTGTATATATACACACACACATTTAAATAGGCCTAACCTTTTTTAAGAGAGCAATCTAGTTCTGTTGGCTTTCTTTTTCCACTCAACTGTTATGTTACAGTATATTATGTCCTGGCTGTTGCTGCTACCAAAATATTTTACTTCTTCCTTGATACAATTACATTGAATTTCTTTGTTTCGTTTTTGATGAAGCTGTTATGCTGGTTTCCCCTTGGGAATCGTGTTTGTGTTTTAATCTTGACTAAGTTTGAAATAGTCCTTTCACTACATCTAATGTAGAACTAGAAAGCTTCGCTGTAAAAATAATTTCACTATCTTCGCTGGTGAGTGTTGTTCAGTGAAATTATTTTGACAGTGAAGATTAGTAGCTGACGGCAGCATATTGCTCATTATTTAGATTAAAGTACTGTATTTTTAAGTTTGTATTCCGTTTACCTGCTGTAATGACTTACATACAAGTACTCACAAGCAAGTATACCAGTGTGGAAGTCAGAGAAGTTTGAGCAACTGAGCAAGTTTGAGCAACTGTCGAATAGCCACACGATACATAATCAGTGACTCGACATGGCACTCCACCACCACTCAAGCCTACAGTCTGAGCACCCCGAGTACCTTGGTACAAAGTGGTATACTACGGGGTCTAAAGTGTTAGAAGAGAATAATTATGAATAATTAAAGTGCACTTGTACTTTAGATTGGACTTCTGTGTTGTCATCCACCTACAGGGGGTAAGGACTAAACCCATTGATGGGATTCGGTAATCAGGACCACATGGTCGGCGAGTTTTACTTCCTGGTTACTGGTGAAAACTTTTTCATGTAAACGTTGAATCTCTACTATGTTATGATGTGGAATACACCCAAAAAACAAGACAAGTGGTAAGGTGAGTCAAACTTTATTCAAGAATACAGTGAAGAAAGCAAAACACACACAAAAAATTATTTTTCAGATTCCGGGCTTAGTTTCAGCTATGGAGCTCTTTGTGGCATTGCGGCTTGCATTTTGCTGCTTCATTCACCTCCAGTATCATCTGGAAAAAATTAAAACAGTCATAATGACAACAGCGCAAGTTCAGGTTTTGGCAAGGTGTGGTTGAAAAACAAGAGGCAACAGCTATCACTGAAAGAATATCAACATCCTAAAGAGATCAGCGTGTGATTCATTTATAGGTGCGATCAGGTGACATGGCTTCAAAGCGCGATATAAAGTTTATGTGTTTATTTCTAGTTCTACAGTATAATCCTCATGTTATTAACTGTCTGATTTAACTTCATATACATCAGTGGTATCTCCACCTGGATTTAGTGCTAGTTAGCTACTGCACGCCCAGGTGCTTTATGAGAGAGAGAGAGAGTCTGCGTACCTCTGTGCTGACTGATATCTCATACCGCAATATAGAATGTTTGATTGTTATATATATAGAGTGTTCATATTTAAGTGTTGGTTAATTTGTTTACAATTGTTGGTGTTTTGTCACTTGGTAAAAAGGCGCATCAATTATAACTGTTGTAAAATCATACTCCTGCAACTCGCAATACTTTTTTGGTCCTGCACACATTCCCATACTCATTTCATCATGTTTCATAAACTATCTTATGCTTTTGGCCTCTCAGTGTCCCCGCCATGATCTTTTTTGAGTCCCATTTTACCAGACAATCTGTACCTTAACTTTTACGCTAAATATGACTGATCTATTACTACACTCCTGGAATGTTAAGGAACTCAACTCTCCTTGTAAACGCAAACAAATTCTATCCCACCTTAAAAAAACAAAAGGCAAGGATTGCATTCTTATAGGAAACTAAGCTTCTGGCGGAGAACACTGATAGGCTAAAATGGGATTGGGTTGGCCACATATTTGCTTCTAAAAAAAGAGGTGTAGCAATTCTGATCCATAAAAATCTTAAATGGTCTCATTTAAAAACAATTACTGATACCGAAGGCAGATGGGTAATTGTTAAATTTAATACACCTTCTGGCTGTTTAACACTGGGTAACGTGTATGCTCCTAATTCTGACTCACCGGAATTTTTTAATAATTTGGCCCAACAAATTTTGTCTGACAATGTGGATAATGCTCCTATAGTGATGGGTGGGGATCTAAACCTCGCACTAGATGCACATTTAGACAGAAGCAACACTTTGTTGGATGCCCACCCTAGAAGTATTGACTCCCTGTCTTTACTCATGAAAGATTTTGGTCTTACAGAACTCTGGAGACTTTTTCATCCCAGAGAAAGGGAATATAACTTCTATTCTCCACTTCGTAAGTCTTATAGTAGAATTGACTATTGGTTTGCATCCCATTCTATTGTAGATAAAGTAATTGAAACGTCAATTCTCCCAATGGTCATATCAGATCATTCTCTGGTTTGTATTCACTTACTCTGGGGCCCACCATTAGCTAAATCACCCATATGGCATCTGGATCCCATATTAATTAAAGACCCAGAATTTATCTCATGGGTTAAAATTCAAATCCAGGAATTTCTCTCTTTTAACAAACCCTCAGATACTTCTATGAACACATTATGGGAAGCCTTAAAAGTTACCATTCGAGGTAAAATTAAAAGTTTTGCAGCTCATCGTAAAAAAGCGAGAGAACAACAACTAGCTACCATGGAGAAACAACTTAAAGAAAAATAATCCCTTTATCTCAGATCTCCAAAACCTGATCCTAATTCACCCCTCCACTTAGAAATTTTAGATTTTAGAATAAAAATGAATGAGTTCATAACTCGAAAAACCGAATTGGAATTATTCAAACTTAAACATAAATACTGGGTGCAAGGCGATAAATGTGGCGAACTATTAGCTTACCAACTTAAAAATCAACAGACAGAAAGGCATATAGTGGGCATTAAAGACCAATCAGGTCAGCTCCATACTGATGGTCCTTCTATTAATCAGAACATGATGTCCTTTTACAAACGATTATATACTCAGCCTAACTACGTCCCTAATCCCCATATTCAACACTTTCTAAATAGAATACATGTCCCCCATCTTTTTGATCAAGACAAAAAAGTCTTAGAGTCCCCTTTCACTTTGCAAGAAGTCAGAAATGCCCTTTCTTCCATAAAATCTGGCAAAGCTCCTGGCAGAGATGGCTTCCCTGTTGACTTTTATAAAGCATTTTCTGATATTTTATGTCCCTTAATCTTTAAGGTCTTCCAGGAAGCTAATCAAACCGGTAGACTCCCCCCGATGTCAGAAGCCATTATAATTATAATACCAAAAAAGATAAAGATCCTTCTTTCCCCTCTAGTTACAGACCAATATCTCTCTTAAATACATATGGAAAAATGTTTGCAAAACTTTTAAACTCCCGGTTGGAACCATTTATCTCTAAATTAGCTCATAAGTCCCAAGCAGGCTTTATTAACGGAAGAAATGGCTCCGATTACCTACGCTCATTATTTAATTTAATATATAAGGCTAAATCTCTAAAAACACCTGCTGCTACTATAGCGATCGACTTTGAAAAGGCCTTTGATTCTTTAAGTTGGAATTACTTATACCAAACTTTAATTTTTTTGGTTTTCCCAATATGTTTTGCTCCTGGATTAAATTATTATATGCATCCCCCTCAGCAACAGTACTAACCAACTCCACACTTTCTTCCTCCTTCCCTCTGGCCAGAGGTACCAGGCAAGGTTACCCATTATCACCCTCCCTTTTTATCCTAGCGATGGAACTTCTATCTGCCTAGCTTCGCTTATCTAGTAATATTAAAGGGATTCCCATCGGTAATCTTCGTTATACCTCTCAATCGTATGCAGATGATCTCTTAATTCTTCTAGAAAATCTCGAAGAAGCAGGGCATTCACTGGTAAACCTACTTAATGAATTCACCACAATCTCAGGCCTGGCATTAAACTTCAGCAAAACCTAAACATTACCCTTAAACTCTCTTTGTAAACCGTATATGAATAACTCTTTGGGCTTTCGATGGGCTCCCCAGGGTCTAACATATCTTGGAATTAAAATCATCCTGAACTTAGAGAAAACATGGGAAGCTAATTTTACTCCTCTTTTATCCAGTATTAGAACCATTTTAGATTGGTGGAAATTACTCAACGTATCTTTCACAGGAAAGATAGCAGCTATTAAAATGACCATTGCATCTAAAATATTTTATCTTTTTGCTAATATCCCTTTATTTCTTCCTATCAGTTTCTTAAACAAACTTGACAAACTTATTGGTAATTTTATATGGCAGGGGAAACCTCCGAGGTTTAGTTGCACTAAGCTGCATCTGCACTGATCTAAATGGGGCTTTGGATTGCCCTGGTATAATGTTTACCTATGTACCTTCTGCACCACTCAAACCATCAAATGGTTTAGCAAGCCTACACCCCAAACACCACTATGGGTAGAAATGGAAACCTCACTCAGTGTAAGTAAATGCCCTACAACCTTTATCTATAATGCCCTTCCTCCTATGCTAAGATTTCATCCCACAATTTTGTCTTCTGTTTACTGTTGGAAACAAATCCATCAACAGCTAAAATCTAACCCAACTCCTCTCATTTATGCTCCTATTTGGGGCAATCTAAATATTGCCCTTGAGAAATATCCCATCTTTTGTTGCTCATGGCATAATAAAGGTGTATCCTTCTTAGGGGATATCCTAATAAAAACACTGTCATCCCAAAACCTTTCAATGAACTGTGTATTCAATGGGAACTTCCTATGCAAGATTTTTGGAAATATCTCCAACTCCGTACTGCATGCAACACCTTTTTTGAACACTTACATACACATGATATTCATGACCAACATATCACCTCATGGATCAGTTCTACCTCTAGTTTGACCAGTATCATATATAAGGATATCAGAAATACATTGTCAGACCAATCCCTAAAAGCTAAAACTAAGTGGAGCCAACTTCTGAACTATGATATATCAGACTCCCAATGGCATAAGTGCTGGTTCCTTATCCACAAAACATTCATGGATACTCGTAGTTATCTAATCCAGACAAAATCCTTCACCTCTGGTACAGAACACCTTCTGTTCTATACTGTATAGGCTTAATTAACTCCAACAACTGCCGGTGTTGCAACAAATCTAATGGGAATTTACTTCATATATTATGGTACTGTGACCCCATTCTCAAACTTTGGTCTAAAGTTCAACAATTTGCATCTAAAGTGATGGGCCATACTGTCACTTTTGACCCTAAAGTTTCCCTACTCAGAATTCCCGCTTTCTCTAATGTCTCTCTCTCTCTCAAGCGCAATATAAATAGCTTAACTTACTCTCCCTGCAAGTTAAACGACTCATATTAATATCATGGAGAACAACAAATATCCCCACTCTTTCTGATATCCTTAAAAATCTTTCCTAATGTACCTCTCTGGAACATATTACCTATGACGCCCATAATCGGCTTAATGAATATGGTAAATGTTGGCAGGACTATCTTAACTACCTTCGCAATGCAAACAACTAACGGACATTTAAAGAAACACCTTCTGATACTTATAACAGTCTCTATGTTATGACCTCTCTTTAGAATTGATGCTGTCTCTCTTTACTTAGAAACTTTTTATTTCTTTTTAGACACTGTTCCTGTCTTTATATAATTATTTTTTGTAGAAATTTAAGTGATACTTCCCTATGCCTTACTTAGCAAGTAAATAATGTATTTTTTCCACTCACAATATGCTTATACTCCATAACTCTCTTTTATCAGAACACAGTTTTGACTTACTGAAGTTTATTACTTTTTAGCTGAGAGAAATAATTGATAGTTTTTCTTCAACCAGATTTAGCTAAAAAAGAATATAACCTTATTGTTTATAAAACTCTGCCATCTAATATACTTGCTGTGCATTATATACATTCATACCAGTATATCTGTATTAGGAAGTCTGTTTGTATTCCTAAAATGTTTGAATAAACAGATAAAGTCAAAACAAAATCATCTTGCACTTGTGCCATCTTAATCATGCTGTTATCAGTTTGAATTGTTAAACATCTTAGTGGTGTGTCACAGTCTGTCCTCCAAGGAGAGACTGCAGTTAAAGTCACCTTGAAGAATCAATAATCTTCCTGCGTAAATGAATGGTTGTATGCTTTTAAATAAATCCACCAGTGCTGAGATGGATTGGGGGCATAGATATTTATTAATCAATCATTCGGATTGAAGTAAACCACATCCAACATTAGGGCTGTACCCGGACAAATCTCTACTAGCTTCTGTACAGTGAAGCCTAACCTCTTGAAGAATATGACAACTCCATCGCATATATCCTCTCCCTGAGACCAGAAGGAGACCCCTGAGACCCATAGCTGTGTGCCTGTGATATTTCAATTGTGTATTTTATTCCCAGTTGTTTAACCAGGAGTGGCATACTAAGCTGAAAGCTTGTTTACAGGTGCGACCTGGAAGCACAGGGAAGTTAAGTGACTTGCTCAGGGTCACACAGTGTGCAAGTGAGGGCTGTGGGATTCAAACTCAGGTCTCTAGATTTGTAGCTCAGAGCCTTAAACCACTGTGCTATACTGTCTCAAGTTCATATGTCTTGCATGAAGACAATGTTACTCGGAAGGGAAAGAAGTAAAGCAAGAGTCATGAGTTTCTTTTTATGACCCTCGATGTTACTAACATTTAAGATCATTGGGTTTAATATCAGTCCTCTACACATGGGAGTAACAAACACAGAAATATAGAATTTGTAGGCAGAAGAAGACTGCTTGGCCCACCCAGTCTACCAAGGTGTTCCCTGCCTGTTCTGCCTCCACAGACCCTATCTGGTCTCTGGTGAACCTCCCACCTCTCTGCCTCTTTTCTAATATAGCCCTATGTTTATCCCATACATGCATGACCCCCCCAACACACTGTTCTAGCATCCAATACTTTTGCTGGCAGTCTGTCCCAGGCATCCCCCACCCTTTCAGTAAAGATTCAATATCTTCTTGAACCTCAGCCCCTCCTGTTTCATCACATGTTCCCTAGTCCTGGTGCACTTTTTCATTTGAAAGAGACTCTCCTCCACCTGTGCCCTGTTCACCTCTGTAAGGTACTTGTAGGTCTCAACATGTCACTTCTCTCTCTGTCTTTTCTTCCAGGATGTACATGTTGAGATCCTTCAGTCTCAAATCAAATCAAATCACTCTTTATTTATATAGGGCGCCTTTCTTAAACCAAGGCGCCTGTACAATATTACATACAACAATAAATAGTTAAAACATCATTAAGATATTCAGAAATCATTATAGGCTTTACTAAAAAGGTAGGTCTTCAAAGTTCCTTCAAAACTTTGGACAGTCGAGCAATTTTGCACCTGACGAGGTAGAGAATTCCACAGGGTTGGGGCCATAAAACTAAAAGATCTGGCCCCTGAAGTTTTTAAACAAACCCTGGGAATCTCTAACAATCCCTCGTCAGTGGATCAGAGAGAGCGGGGGGACAGTAGAGATAAAGGAGATCTTTTAGGTAAGCAGGTCCCTGATCATGTAGGGCCTTATAGGTCAGCAAACTGAACTTGAAGGTGATTTACCAGCAAACTGGCAGCCAGAGCAGTCTGCAGAGCACAGGCATTATATGACTGGACCTAGAAGAACCAGTCAACAGCTTGGCTGCCGCATTCTGCACTAGCTGCAGGCAGCGAATCTCAACCCCTGGTAGCCCAAGGTAAAGGGCATTGTAGTAGTCAAGGCGGGAGGTAACGAAAGCGTGGACCAAAGTAGAAAGATCGTCTGGAGGAACCAGGTGCTTCACCAAGGCAATGTTCCTCAGATGGTAAAAAGAGGTTTTGACAACCACTGACACCTGAGATTTAAATGTCAGACAGTCATCAAACACAACACCCAGGTTCTGCACCCGGTTTGAGGTAGTCAGCTGGACACCCCCAAGCCATAAACCCGAGGGTGATTCGGCTAACAAACCCACCTCCCAGTGACCCTGGTCCACAACCGACACCTCCGTTTTTTTCCGGGTTCAACCGCAGCCAACTCACATTCATCCAATCTTGGATCTCAGCAGGACAGTTGTTAAAGACCATGTACATCTGGGTATCATCTGCATAGCAGTGAAAACCCAGGCCATACCACCTAATAATCGCTCCTAACGGCAGCATATACACTGCAAACAACATGGGTGCCAAAATGGAACCCTGCGGTACCCCGTAGGATAGGGAAACTGATGCTGAGAAAAAAATCCCAAACACCATCCTCTGAGTCCTACCCTCAAGGTAAGATCGAAACCAGCTGAGGACTGTATCAGACAGTCCACAAATAGATTGCAAACGTTCCCATAGCACACCATGGTCCACAGTGTCAAATGCTGCAGAGAGGATCAAGAAGGACCAAGATGGAACCGGTCCTTCGATCTCTCACTATTAGGAGGTCATTTAGTACCCGAACAAGTGCTGTCTTGGTACTATGCCTTTTCCTAAATACAGACTGGAGAGAATCATAGACATTGTGGCTGGTCAAATGTTCATCCAACTGCAATGCAACCACCTTCTCAATAACCTTACCCACAAAGGGTAAGTTAGAGACAGGCCTGTAGTTTGCCAGACAGTCGGGTCCAAGGAGGACTTCTTAAGAAGGGGCTGAACCACAGCCTCCTTAAGAGGATTTGAAAAAATCCCCCTCTCCAAGGACCTCCAGACTATCTCAGCAAGGACCGGGCCAATTTTATCCACACAACCCACTAAGAGATGTGTGGGGCCCGGGTCCAAACCACAGTTGGTCGGACGCAGTGATTGGATGATCATCACAATGTCACTGATTGTGGGGAGGCTGAAGTCAGACCTCACAAACTGGGTGTCCAACATCTCCTGCCGACCATCACAACTCCCATTTGAGAGGGTCAAGCGGACATCAGATCTGATTTTGGCAACCTTATGTGCAAAGAACAGAGCAAACTCCTCACACCGTTATTGAGAAAAGGCTCTTCTGGGCAGAAGACAGATTGGATTGCACAATCTGTCCACAGTCCGGAAGAGCTGAGCTGGTCTATTCTGTGCAGCTGCAATCTCTCTGGACAGAAATTCTGCCTTCTTATGAGAGATTGCAGATTGATAGACCACATAGTGGTTCATCAAACTAAGTTTGTCACCATCCAGACCTGACCTCCGCCAGCACCTCGCCAACCTTCGTCCAACTCTCCTCAACTCCCTCAGAGTCTCATCAAACCAAGGAGACCTGGGGCGGAGAGTGAGAGGATGAACACGAACAGGAGCAATGGAATCCAGGGCCCCTGCCACCACCTTATTATAGGCTAGTACCAGCTCTCCTGGATCCATGCAATCTCTTGGTAAGCCCAATAGGTCCAGCACTGCCATCAGGTCATCCGGGTAGACACTCCTTGAAGGGCAGTACCGGACCATTTCCATAGGGGCTGACCTACTAGGGGTGGCCTCAAAACTGAACCCAATGGAGTGATGGTCTCACCATCCAACTGGTTCCACCACCAAGTCGAATATCTCCATCCCCAAAAGGGACACCAAATCCAATGAATGACCACCAATTGGGGTCAAGGAGGAAATAACCTATGTGAAGCCCAGTGAAATCATTAACTGGAGGAAGTCTTGACCAAAACGTGAGAGTTCATCGTCGACCCAGGCATTGAAGTCTCCCCGGAACCAAACATCTGGGGGACCCCAATGTCAGGGCGACAATGAAGTCTGCGACTTCCCGCAGGAGAACATTCTCATCACCTGGTAGACAGTATACGAGAAGTATCCTGCGCCCCACACCCTCGCCTAAAATGCATTCAAAGAATTTGGTAGTTCCCACTGGTACCTCCACTAGGCCTAGTCCTGATCTAAAACAGATAGCAACACCTTCACCCCTATGATCCACCCTCGGGCGGTGTATCACTGAGTACCTGGCTGGAACTGCTGCCACCAGAACTGGTCCAGCATTCTCATCCAGCCAGGTCTCAGTGATGCACGCCAGGTCAGATGACCCAACAAAATCAGCTATAATAGCAGTCTTGTTCTTAATAAACCTGGCGTTGCACAACACCGCTTGAGTAGGATGAGCCTCCAAGGATGACTGTGCTATCTGCTGATTATAGTCAGAACCCTTGGGTATGGGCACCAGACAGGGAGAACCCTTTTCCTGGGCCCATTTTGCCATTGGGCGTCTCCACTATCCCTATCCGCCCACTCCTTTCCATTCCCCCTCCAGACCCAGCCCTCGTCCTCCTCCTTCTTCCAACAATTCCCAGAGCCTGTAGACCTTTGGCAGAATGGAGGGACAAGAAAAAGGATGAAGGTCCCTGAGCCTGAAGGGGAGTAATACCCGACTGTCCTTGTGTTATCCCAACACTTAATTAACACAACAAATAAATAATCCTAATTAAAAATTAACCCACCTCTTAAAGCTTAAATAAATACTAAGCCCTTTATAATAAAATAAAATATAATATAAAGAAACCACAAACCTCAAACTATTGATTTAAGGGCTCTCACCCCCTAAACCCGAACAAAAAATATAATCAGATACAACAAAACACTAACTAAATTCCCCCTCCCCATCCAGTCCTCTCATCACTGGGGAAGAGAGGTAAAACAATATACATTAAAGTAATTAGATAATTAATTAATTAATTCCCTCCCCACCCAGTCCTCTCACCACTGGGAAGAGAGGAAAATACTCAAACTATAAACAAGTAAATAACTAAGTAAATAGCTGGATACAGTGTTCTCTCACCATCCAAATATCCAGACAATAAAAAATATTACAAACCAATTCCTTTAATCCAAACTAAATATCTATAAGTTAAAAAGGGCTAAAATCTAAAAATCAAATATTCAACACAGTTTCACCAAGCTCTGAGTTAGCCAGTAACCAGTTCACCCCTCTCACAAGTGAAGACCAGTTCAATAATGCAGATCGCTCTTATTAAGCTCAAAATAAGTCAGAACTTGTCTGTCCAAAAAATAATAATACAGGTTTCCAAATAAGCTCTCACTTTCACTTGAAAAGCGGCAGACCTCAAGCAGAAGTCTTATATTCAAAGTACATAGGAGCAGTCTGCAATTAAAGTTCCCTGTGCAAACCCACAGAACAGGGAAAAATCCAAAATATCCAACTAAAATTAAAAACTCACGACTGGAACCAGATACAATGGAGCAGAGGAAATCACCAGGATGCCCAGAGGAAAAAAGTTTGGTTCCTTCACACAGTCAGAGGACGAGAGTTCAATTCCTCCATACAGCCAGCTAGTTCATTATATGGCTTCAGGAAGATCCCCACCCCTAACCCGATCCCTCTTTCCAGATCTGCTCACTGCAACGGCTGCCTGCCAGCTACCGAGCGGTGAAAGCAGAAGAGTCGAGAGTTTAGGCGCCCTATGGCAGGGGCACCATGGCTCACCACTGGCTCGAGGTCAGAGCCAGGAAAGGATCTCCCCCGAATCCTCCAAAATTCCCTCAGGTCCAGTGCAGCAAAACACTCCACACTCCTGGCTGCTTACTACAAAAGTTCAGAGCAGCAAAAAGCACTCCTCGGTCTGTAAACAGAAGTGCAGGCATCCTTCTCTGAAATACGCGCACAGAAACAACCACGTAGTCCGTCTGCCTGCCTGCTCTTGGCAGCACACTCGTTGTGCTCCACTCCTTACTGCTTCTCGCTGCACGCCCAGGCACTCCTCGCTACTCCTTAGTCCACCTCAGACCACTTTCACATTCCGACTCTGGGGCTCCATTCACTCCACTCTTCGCTCCAGTTCCTGGTTCGAATCCAGATTCCTACAACCTTGGTCCTCAGACACGTTATTCAGGGGAAACGAAACATGGTTCAAAGTCCCAAAAAAGAAACGATAACAAACGGTAAAATCAACTGAAATAGAGTAAAACTAAATGGATTAAACAAACAAAAATGAGTTAAACAAATAAAATAACTATTAAATAAACTTTAAAACAAAAGTCTAACTCCTGTTCCTGAGGGCTAGCCCAGCGTGGCTGACATCTTGATTCAGTCTCTCCTCATAGAGCTCCTTGTGCAAACCTTGCACCCTTTTAGTTGCTCTCTTGTGGACCACCTCAACCCTGTCTGTGCCCTTTCAGTGGTGCGGTCTCCAAAACTGGACACAGTACTCAGTGTGGTGTAGCACCAAGAAGCGATGCAGCGGTAACACCAGCTCCCACCTCCTGTTGGAGATACCCCACCTTATGCACCCTAGCATCCCACTAGCCCTACCCACTGCTTTGTCACACTACCCTGCCACTTTGAGGTCCTCTGATATGATAACCCCAAGATCCCTTTCCTGTATAGTGACTGTCAGTACCTCCCTCTGCCAACTCTGATTCTCAGTGCCTGAGTTTTCTATGCCTTTGGTGCATGATTTTTGCAGTTTTTGACATTGAACCCCAACTACCATGTTTCTGACCACTCCTCGACTTTCCTAGGATTCCTGCACATTTTTCTCCACCCCGAGTGTCCACCTTAATGCAGAAACTGGTGTCATCTGTACAAAGGCATACCTTCTCTTTCAGTTCCTCTGCAATGTCCCATATGAAGACATTGAAGAGAACTGGTCCCACTACCAAGCTCTGTGGTACCTCTCTGATCACTCTAATATCTAAAAGGGGTTCTTATACCGACATCCTGGATTATAACCTTGTTCTCCCTTTTGGTCTCATACTGTAGCTTGCAGTGTCTGTGCCTTGGAGTCAGATGAATATTCCAAAATTGAGGGAGCAAAAGAGGAAGCTTCAGAGTCATCCTCCTCCTCCTCAGTGTCTCCCTGGTGTTTCTGTTTGCTTAAGGCACTGAAACAGTTATGGTTCAGGAGGTGGGGAAGTTTTCACAAACTTCAGTTTTTGGTTTTGGGAGTGCCCTTTCCATTGTCTGAATAACACAGCTGTCTCCTGGTCAATAGGCAGAGGAGGAGGTAGAGACCTGTTGGTTATAGTAGTAACTTCACAGGGAGGTACCTCCACCATGAACGACTGTACTGAAGAGCATGGGTTCTCTGAAAGGGACGCCTGTTTTGGGGGGACAATTGGGGTATGGGTAGAAACAGGAACTCATACGGGACTTCCCTATCTAGGGATATGGGGCCATCCTGTCTGGTGGTGCAGGCATATGGATTACTTTAGGAGGATGATGTAAAGTCGGGGAACCAGCAGCTGGCTCCTGTTCAGGCCTGAGTGAAGAGGGAGATTGGTGCCATTCATTAAGGAGTGGTGGGGTCTGTCTGGGATTATGTGCCAGAGCTTGACTTTCAGGTATCACAGTGTCAGTAGTTTATCAGACTGCACACTCACCTCTGAGGCCGGAAGATCAAAAAGTTGTGGGTTCTACCCTCACACCTGGAAGTTGCAGTAAAATCCCAATACTGACACTGTAGTGCAGCATGAGGGGGATAATGTACTACTGAGGTGCTGTCTTATGGATGAGACATTAAACTGAGGTTTCACCTGCCTGTTATGGTGGCTGTTCAGGTGGACATTAAAGATCTGCAAACCAAGACTGCCCCACGACTGGGTGTGCAAAACGAGACACAATGTATGCAAACCAACACTCCACCACTACCCACTGCCAGACAAACACCATAAAGCATCAATTTTCTTACAAAAACAGATAGTTTCATTAATCAGAAAGTGTGCTGACCTCTTACCATGGACACATGAAACCAGGGAAATGCCGATGGGACCCTACAAACTCCTTTACCAGTTTCCAGGTGAACAGATAAGGAGAGTAAAGGAGTATTTTGCTACCATTTTTGACTGAAATACTCCCACTTTCTGATTTTAGGAAGTTTTTTCCCACCATACAAATTTACAAGATGTGGGACAAATGTGCAAAGTTGGAAGTACCATGAGATGCTGTCCACTGTCACACTTCACAAGGACAACGCTCTTTCGCTTATCGAGCGCCACTCTGGTTCAATGGCCTCAGCCCAACCATCTCCTCTGCCCCAACTATTGGTATGTTTAAAACTAGGCTCCGGGACTATCTCACTACCAACAGCTCCTGTGACTGCCCAACTTAACCTTGTTCTCCACTTCCCTTTCTGCTCTAGTTGTCCCCCCCCACTGGATTCTACCCTCACATCTTGGTATATCCAATGCTGCACTTTTCACCCTCTTGCCACCCTTCCTACATGCCTTCTCCCCCCAACCTCTTCCCTCTCCCTATGACTCTGGCACTTCTTATCTGTTGTCTATCTTCTCGGACAAATGCCGCTGGCTGCCTTGTTACAATGCTACCCTTGAACTGTATTAATCTGTACTCTGTTTGCAATGTCCACATTGTTGTAATGCCTGTCTTGATGTTCCCCATAATTTGTATTTCTCTGACGTGGAACCTTTGTAAAAGAGCCATGGCTCAAAGGTATTTGTAATCCTAGACTTGATAAATAAATAAATAAAATGCTAATAGCCATGGCACTATACAGGAACTTGTAGAGGTGGGGACAGGAGTTGCTCACTGGCTGGTTAGAAGGACTGTTGCAACATGACAGTGTTAAAAATAAGGTCACAGTATGACTCCACAGCAGTATTAGATAGTCAATGACTGCTGGCATCCAGTGGGATTGCAACTTGGCTTAGATGTGGGGGGTACGAGATGGGTCAGTGGATGACAGTACTACCATTCGGATGAAAATACTACCAGGTGTAAATACTGCTGAGTCCTAAAACTTATCTGGACCACTGCCAGTTTCACTACAGCATCATCAGGGAGTGACCTACACACAGTGATACCAAGCTTTTAAATTCCACATCTAAAGGTATATACCCAGGTTAAACCCAACAGTGAAAACATATGTAATTTAACAGCGTGACAAAACTTCAGTAATACAAAAACACTGTGCATAATATAAGGACAGGCCATGGTTTGACAGCAATATGTAAATTCAAATTTGAAAAAATCTAATATAATCTGATTCAATTTCAGTTAGTTTCCATCTGTATCCCCCCCCCCACACACACACACACGTGAGGCTGAACATAGGCAGAATTATAGCCCTCCTTTCTTGGGCAACAAAAACTAAATTAATAAATCTCCTCTTGGTTCTACATGCCTTGTCCACTTGATTTTGTGCTGCCCATGGATACTGCCTACACAAATGCCCCACCTCATCACACAAATTGCAACATAGAAGGTTAGGATTTTGTAAGCTGATGTGCCCATATTCCATGCAGAGATTGCACTTCGGTCTGTCACATGTTGAACTCAGATGGGTTTTGGCCACACATTTATGGCTAGTCCTGGGTTGTTCAGGGTAAAAACAGAGACCACAATCCCTTCCAGTGTGGAAACTCCCTGGTAAGTGGCACACACTCTTATTTGCCTATTTCGGTTTCACTTTCATCCGTCATCCCACAGTCCATACACAGAGCCCAGTATCGGAGCTGGATGGTCAAATACTTCACATCATTGGTAAAGCCAATACATTATACAAGGGTCAGAAATAGTAACCCCCTCCCTCTGAAAAAGCAGGGATATTGTCTTCACAGTAAGCTTAGGGGAATGGTAACGAAAGGCAGCCACTGTGGGAACCTTTAAGTTGTTCATAATTATGCCAGAATTTCTGCAAAGAGATCACATTCTTAAAATTAATATTAAAGATCGAATCTCCTGAAACAAGAATCAATGCATATAAGTCCACTGCCACAAAACCAATAGACACCTTGTAAAGAGTTCAAATGACAAACAGGTTTGTCCGGTGTAGTTACCATGCCACCCTAAGTCTAACAGTGTTTCTTCACTGTGCCTGTTCCCTTGGACTGTAAAAAGGTCCACCGTGTGGAAATGTCCCTGTTGCTGTCCTCAAGTGACCTGAGTCCCTTTTGCTTCCCTGACAGGCCTTCCCCTGTATTCATCAGGTGTGCTGCAGTTTCAGAGTGGGCTGTAGGATGGTGTTGACTCAAAGTTTTTCAGCCTGTGTTGTTGTAGGCACCATTGCTACCCCAATTGTCTGCTTTGCAAACTGCTCAGTCGATATCGGAGAAGTATTTCCTAAGGTCTTGGGGTTTGGTGTATTGATTTGGGGAAAAACAAATGTGCAGACTCTGGACTTGACTCTGTTATGGGAGATTTCTGTATATGGTCAGCAGTCTGTTCTGGGAAGACAGCTCTCTCTCTGGGGTATGGCAGTACCCCTGTCATAGATGTGGACAAGGCCTCAGCAGTAAACTGTTTAGTGGCAGTAGGGGAAGCAGTACCGACAGTTATGCATGAAGGTAGATGTTTGGCAGGAGTTACAGACATTTTACGAGGTAGAGGACTTACTTGTACTCCTGCCAATGCCTTGATCTCTGTCTCAGTGGGTATTGTCTTAGAGATCCATTGATGACCATCAAAAAATTGTTCCCAGCCAGCAGCTCGCAGAGCTGCTTCAGGGTTCCACTGATTCTCCAATCTGGCAGTCTAGGTGGGTTTGGGATAACCGTGGTGCAAACCAAGCACCATGTTTGCATCTGCTCACTCTTAACAGGCTGCCTCCTTTAAAGGTGCCACTGTAAGCATGCCGGCAATCAGCGAATCAGCTGGATGAGGCATAGTTGCTGTTGACAGCCTGAAACTTCTGCACAATCATTCCTGAGCAAGTTTTTCAACTTCTTCAGCTAGAAGCTGAAGAAGATGAGCTTTTCTGTCTGACTTCACTTCTGTGAGGCCATCGTCGATAAACTGATTCCTTCCATCTCCTTTGCTGAGGAGCCTGATAATATTTTACAACTTCCTTTTTTTTTTCCACATTTTGTTGTACCAAGGATTTAAGGTCTCATTCCATAGTCACATTACTGAAGAAGAAGACTGCATATCACAGGTTGGTGCTGGCTGAGAATCCATTGTTCCCTCTGGAACAGAGTATTTTTCAGTATCAGCAGCTCTACCTCCTCCAGATTCCGTTATCTTAACTGGACAGCAAAACTGATAAAGGTCACTATACTGACTAAGCAGGGGTGTTTTTTAATTAAAATAAATATAAACAGAAACATAATTATGAAGAAAAGGAGACAAACTAAACTACAAAACACAAACCAATACAGGCTTTAAATTAACAAAACATTTAAAAAATTATCATGGTAACTATAAACAAAAGAAGTTGTATAAGAAAAACACTTGAGAAGGGAACAAAAGAGAATAACCAAATCAAAATATACTGTATTGTACATACTAAAGTACAGCACCATATCTAACAATAACAGTTTAAACAAGCCTATATTTTTTGTAAAAGAAAACCAGCAGTCACATTTTAGTTGGGAAGATTTAAAACTACAAAAAAACTGCAGTGCTTCCAGAGTGCCCTAGCCTTGAGTGTGTGAAAAACCTTTTCAGCCTGCACCCTAACATGTTGTAGGGAGCTAATAAAATTTTGGAATATGGTAGAAGCCATTTAATTGGGACATGGATGATGGGGGTGTCTGTTTTATTGGGACATGCCCCCGGCAACTGATTAAGTGGCAATACATACAAATGGACCTTGTATATGTTTAAAGGGGCAGGGACACCAGATTAATGGAATGATTCACAGGACAGTTCACAGGCTGAGCAAGCAGTGATGGACTGACAAGTATGTGTGAATGTGTACATTGCTCATCCCCCACTTTCTAGTGAGCAGTATCTGTGTGTCCTGTAGGGCCTTTGAGAGGGTTGGGGAGCAGGGAATAATTCCTGGGGCCTAGCACAAAGAGGGGCCCAGTTCACCCAGCATACTATATGCAGAAAAATAGGCTGCAAGCTGGTAGGGGCCCCAGAGTCTGAACTTTACCCGGGGCCCGGAATTCAAGGGGCCTGGTGTCCTGTACTATTGTTTATCTTCTGTTTGCTGAGTCCTCTTCTGGCAACAGCTGAAGAAATATAACTAAATAAAATCATTTAGTCACATTTGCTATAGAGCTGCTGGGACAGGCTTCATCATGCCAGCGATTTTTTTTTTGCATTGCCACTATCACTTAGCTCACACCCGACTGCAAATGAGTTTACCCTTCCAGCAGTCACTGACATTTGCCAATTTTGCAAGGTTTCCTGTCCCCTGTTGCTGTAAAAGGGATGAGTTTTCTTTTTTTACAGTCACCTCCATTTGCCGATTTTCACTGTTCCCTCCTCCCTGCTTCTGTAAGCTGTACCAGGACGTCTTACCTCTGCTTACCTCCCGTCTAACTGTAATCAGTTGAAAGAGTGAATAGCAAGTAGCAAATCAGTTGAAAGAGTAAATAGTAAGTACAGTTCTGTACGACAAAGGAGACTGGGCATCAGGGTGAGTAAAACAAGCTCTGAGACTGGCCACAGTACATAACATAGAGGCTTCTGTTACTAGGGATAGTCACTTAATTGGGGCAAACCCACCACCAGGGCATCCCAATTCTGTGGCTTCATCTGTATTTCTTGAGGTGTTGGTGTTTTTTTGTTGGATAACCGAGTAGGAGAATTTTTATTGTGTAGCAAAATAAACAAACAGAATAAGTATACCATTCAGTCAGGAGAATATAAGCAAAAAATACAGTGAAATCTAAAAACAAAAATAGAAAAAAAGAAAAGAAAAATTGAATTTTCATACAATACATAAATCATGAAATCATCCATATCAGTAAGCAAAATTAAAAGCAAAAGAAAAAGAAAGAAAGGAAATCAAAAGAAGAGAGACAAATAAACATCATAATGACTGCTCTTAGGCAGAGACCGTTCAAAACCGTGGATCGCGATCAGTTTTTGGCCCCAAATAACTTCTCATTTATATTTGACAAGCCACAGTCACCCATTGCATATCATGTCATTTCTCACATAAAGTAACAACAGAAAATATCTTGGATTCTAATCTGTAAATATTTTTAAATTCAGCAATAATTTTACATTCCTAAACTGAAAAACATTTCTGCTGTAATGAAAAGAGGTATCTATTAAGCCATATAGGCCATCTAAAACATGCAAATAGGATATCAATGGTACTACAGTTCCATTTTTGCCAACCTATCAGATAATGTCCAAAAAATCTTAATATCATAAATCTGTTTATTGTATGAAACAATGGTTCAGTCCAAGTGTTTGCTACTAAAACTCAAAAACCTTTCATATAAGAGCAATCAAAAATAAATGGTGATACTTTAGTTTCAACGTGATTAAAACAACTTTGTTTTGAACACATTCTGACCTGTAACTGTTTATGCTGCTGGTTACCTTTAACATTTAGTTTATTATGGCGGCATAACCAAATCATGTCCCACATCTTCTGGGGATCTAGAGCGCCATTAATTGCTATAGCAACTCAGGTCTGAATACAGCAGGAGTCTGCTCAAAGGGTAGAGGTTTTGCATCGGAAGTATCTAAAATGATCTGATATAAAGCCTTCCTAGGGGAAGTGAGAAACTGTGCATAAGTAATTTTCCAACTGCACAGTTTAGAAAAAAAAGCATCTTTCATATAGCCTGGAATAGTTCCGGCAGATTTTAGAACTCTGAGCCTACCTGCCTCCCATGCTTTAAGCTAAACAGAAATAGTACCCAACTAGACCAAGGTAGAAGCACTAAAGGTTTCAAATTGTTCTGAAAGAACAGACAATGAAAAAAAGTACCAGGTTAATCATGCCCTTGCACCCCTATTAATAGATAAATATGTTATGTGTGTTTTATTTATTTATTTAGCTTTTGTTTACCGGGTAAGTGCACTAGCCATAAAATGACTATTTTCAGGCACAACCCAGGAGAGTACCAACATGCAGAAACTTAATAGGATAACAAATTATAAGTGCTTTACATACAATGAGTTAGAGAGGATACAGTATATCTGAACATACAAAGTAAAACACTTTACATACAATGAGTTAAAGTTGATACAATATATCAGAGACATAGAGTAGACCATTCATAAGTTCATAGGTGCCTATCTATGCAATGAATAGAGAGGACCTTGGACAATAAATTTTCAGGTGGCACATCATATGAACAGAAACAAGGTACACAAAAACAAAAACAGGTAATACAAAAGGAAGAAATAACCATTGAGAGCAGGGAGTGTCATTAAGGAAAAGGTCGGTAAGTGAGGAAGATGGGAGCTTGCCATGAAATTAGATTATATGAGTGTACATAAGTGTAAGGGAGATGCCTGCAGTGCAAGATTGTATATGGGCAGGGAAAGGGAGCTGGGACAGGCTAAGGCAGTAAGAGGGTTATATAGAGGTGAGGAAATAGTATTGTATGGCCAGAGACATCTGTCATTAGGTAGGGTGAAAGCCGGAACAGGTATCAGCAATCAGCAGATTTGAGCACAGGTTTCTCTTAAAGCATGTGGGAGCTAGAAAGTCTAATGATGAGGGAAGAGATTCCACAGCTGTGGAGCCGCATGTTCAAATACAGCAGTTCCTTTCCTTGTCGGCACCTCGGCAAATTCAGAAAAGGATTTGTCAGCTGTTCGTGAACCATGGGTGTGTCCTGAGGAACAAACGCTAGCTGCAAGACACCCTAGGGGTTTGATTTCGAATTATCGAATCAATAAGAGAGCTAAAGTAGTATTTCCTACTAGCTAATGGAGACAGCCAACCAAGATCATTATAAAGCTGACAGTGGTGTTTAAGCCGAGGAGCAGAAGAGGCATAGCGACATATGTTGTTATACATAATATCCCATCTGAGTAGGTCAGTTTTATGAGCAACCCCAAATAAGGAAGCCCCATAGGTTAGGGTGGGGAGCAGAATCCCCCTTGCAATGGCCATTTTAGCTGATGGCATGAGCATATAACTAGTCTTATATGCAACACCCAGTTTGGAGTTGACAGCTCTGCAAACAGACTGTACATGAAGATTAAGATCAAGAGTTTGATCTAGCAGGATGCCCAGGTACTTGAAAGAGGTCACACATTCCAGTAATTGACCTTCTAAGTCCTGCACCATCAGTGCTGTTGTGCAAGCCCGGAGCTTTGGGGCTGATCCAAGCAGCATGGCTTTAGTTTTGCTAGTGATGACAGCCAGTTTGTGGTCATATAGCCAGTTTTGGATATTGTTAAAGTCAGAGGAAAGGGTTGTGTTGATAGTGTCTATATTAGTAGAACTTGTATAGATGACAAGATCATCAGCACATAGAATAGCAGAGCAGGATTTTAGAGCAGCTCCAATGTTATTTATATAAAGAGAGAATAGGAGGGGCCCCTAGGATGGAGCCCTGAGGTACACCAATGTTAATGGTGGTACTGTTCAATAGAGAGGAATAAAATTTCACCACTTGAGTTCTATTTGTCAGGTAGCTTTCATACCAGTCAACAACAGAGGAGGAGAAATGCAGGTGTTGAAAGCGAGGAGAGAAGCAAAGTGTGATCAACAAGGTCAAAAGCCTTTGTGAGGTCAATAAAGACAGCCCCAGTCAGATTGCTAGTATCCATTTTTGAAAGAGTGTCAGTGGTGAATTTAAGGAGTGCAGTCGTTGTGCTATGTCCTTTCCTGAAGCCATGTTGGGTATCCGAGAGCAGGCTGTGCTTAAGTAGATAGTCAGTTGTCTGAGTTGCGACAATTTTCTCCAGGATTTTGCTCAGTGCTGAGAGTATGGCAATTGGTCTGTAGTTCATGACAACCTTAGGATCCCCCTTTTTAAGTACAGGTGTGATCCGAGCAGCTTTCCAGAGGTCAGGGACCACTCCACCTGAAAGTGATAATGTATAAATTTTGGCCAATGGTAGTGCAATAAGGGGAGCTGCAAGTTTCAAGAGGTGGGGTTCAAGGGAGTCTGATCCAGAGCTTGTATGATCAGAGATGGACCTCAGGAGCTTCAGGACTTCCTTTCTAGACACAGCCTTAAAATAGAATGGAGGAGTATAAGGAGGCACAGGGGACAACACTTCCAACTTATCCAGACAGGTTCCTTATGAGGAGTGGGAGGACACTGCAGCGGATTGAAGGAAGAGGTATATTGGGAGAGATCAGAGAATGCAGGTTGAAAGAATTAGCTATGGTTTGTGAGTCATTGCAATGCACATCATTTGTCAGTGTATCACTAGGGTAGTTGACTATGAGGGATCCTAGGAAGGATTTGATGTGACCAGAATTTTCTGGGATCATTGGCGAGTTAATCAGTAGGTCTTTACAGTGCTCGCTCTTAGCAGCTCTGACTTGTTTTTTACATGAATTCCGTAGTATACGGTAAGCGTTGAAATCTGTTTGCTGGCCTGATGTTTTGTAGCGCTTCCAGAGTTTATTTCTAAAGCGCAAACTTTTGAGCAAGTCTTTGTTTAGCCATCTTGTTTGTTTACCCCTCACTCTCCGGGTGATCTTTGGGGCATGTTTACATTGAACTGTAAGGAATTTAGTGATGAAGAGGTTAACAGCATCCTGAGAACAGTGTGATAGATAGATCTCCGACCAATCAATTCTGGAGATGTCATACAGAAACACCTCTTGGTCTAAGTGAGCAAAGTTTGTGAGAGTGATGAGACGTGGTGGAGGAGATGGAGGTGCCCCCAAGGACAGGATGCAGAAAGTAGGAGAATGGTTGGTTAAGGCATCAGCAAGAGTACCAGTGGCTGAGATGTGTTCGATCCAGTTTACCAGCACCCAATCCTATAGTGTGCCTAGTGGTGATGAAGACAAACTTCTAGTTGGCACTGTTACCATCTGATGTAGGTTGTAGCTATGAGTCAGATATTGAAGAGAACTGAGAGCTGCCCCAAGCCAGTTTAAGTTTAGGTCCCTAAGATGACAACCTCATTATGATTAAAATTCTGAGAGGTATTTTGCAACAGGTACTCTAGACCCACAATCCCTCCCGCTGGGGGGTTATATGCACAGATAACATGCAGTTTCTTGGCTCCCAAAGCAAGGGTAGCATGCAAGTATTCACATACCGATTGAGCATCCGGGATAGCGAGAAGAGAGACAGATTATTTTTGTAGTACAGAGCAATTCCACCACCACGTTTGTTCAATATCCTATGCCTTCGAATAATAGAGTAATTTGGCAGGGAGCAGAGGGAGTCAGTAACCGATGGTTTTAGCCAGGTCTCAGTGAGACAGAGGATTTCAGGATTGTACAGTTTGACCCATGACTCCAGTTCCACAAAGTGACACATCAAACTTCTTATATTCAAGTGTGCAATTAACAGCCCATATTTGGATATACTATGTATGTCATCTGCTGAGAAATAAGCATCTAGTGGCCCAGGATTTGTCTCTATATCCCCAGATAGCAGAATGGCAATGATGACAAGGAACCGCAGCCCCACATTTAGAAAAGGATGGGATAATGCAGACTTGTTCCATAGTTTCCTAAACATATAGAGAGAATGGTAGGGACAACCCTTTTTGTAGAGAAGAAGATTAGTTTGTAGTATCCTTGTATTATAAACAATAAGGTTGGAGAAAGTAAAATCATAGTGCTCAGTCCTAGATTTATTTGAGCCATCCTCATTCCATAAGGATAGTGTAATTTTGTCAAGGCAAAGTATGACAAAAAAAGTTATGAGGGCAACCCCCAGACAGCTGTTGGACATGGTGTGACTGTTGGTACTTCAATTGACTTCTCCAAAAAGCTTGGGATAAAATACTAAGTAGTGATGTCACCAAGGATGAAGGTAGAGGAGATATGTAGTTTATGTAAAGAAATACTGGGATTAAAATGTTGTTATTAAATACTTTTTTTTCCCTGCCTAGTTGCCACCTATTCCAGTTATTTGCTTTTTGTTTGCCTAAGCTTAATTTGCAGCCCAATTACGTTTTGCCAAATCCTCAGATCCAAACAGGATACCTAAAAAGTTCTTATAGACTTGGTTAAAAGTTTTATGTTATTTATTGTGTCAGCGTGGCTCAGTTGGTAGCACATCTGCCTCTGGACCAGAAGATCATGGGTTCTTGTCCCACACCAGGATTGGACTTGCACCTAAAAAATTGCTGGCATCCGAGTGCAGTATTGGGGGGGGGTGCTGTACTGCTGGGGTGTGCTGTCCTTCGGATGAGACGTTAAACCGAGGTCCCTTCTGCACATCCTGGTGTTGTCCTAGTGGGTGTCCAGGTGGAAGTAAAAGAACCCAGGGCACTCTTCGCAAAAGAGCAGGGAGCATTCCCAGTGTGCTGGCCAACATTCCCCTTCCCATAAACCAGTTCATGCAATTATCCAGGCTGTGTGTGGGTGGGTGATGATGTGCAATATGGCCGCCACCACACATTCAGTCACTTCACTACCAGTCTAGCATTGCTTGTAAAGTGCTTTGGGATACTGTGTATGAAAAACGCTGATTCTTCTTGATTCTTCTTATTACAGACAGGAAGGAACATGGAAGGAACATTTGTCCCCTAATCCTCATCCAGCACATTTTGGTAAATTGAATGCACACCAGAAAGCAAACCGAATACTTTAAACCATTTTATTGCAGTTTTGGCACATAATTCATTTTTAACCACTGGGCACACATCATCCATGTATGCCAAAGAGTTGTAGATCATATTATTGGCTCTATGATGCCGGTTTGACAACACTTTTGTCAACCGGCATCACATCGACAGCATTTATGTCACCATTTGTCTCCTGGTCCTATTTTTGCATTTGGGGCTTTGCCCCCCAACCCCCCTGTACTTAGGATTATCAACTCCAGTTGGAGTTGATTCGGGGAGGGGGTGCAGGACTGGGAGACAGTGTGCCCCTGTGTCAGGTGCACCAACACAACAGCCTGTTGGCAACCTGTTGATTTTGTTGACAGGTTGGTAGGTCACTGTGTTGGTATTGCTGTCAGGGGGGGCATACCCATTTGATCTTCCTCAATATTTAATGTAAAAAATTGAGGGTCTTGTTCTATTTTCCTTAACCTGGGGTTCAAACACAAGACATACAATGTAGGGCTTAAAGGGCAACCCTGTCTCACTCCTCTATTTACATGGCACACAGTGTCAAGCCTCCCATTAACTAATGGGGTAACCAGTGATGTCTGGTACATACAGTACACTGTAACCAAAAGATAAAAGGGGGGGAGAGGATTCCATATTTCCCTAGAACAGACCAGAGAAAGCCATGGGATACAAAAGTCAAATGGTTTTATTCTATCCAAAGATAGTAAAAACCCTTCCACTTATTTATTTGCTTTTGATTACCAGATAGGTGCACTAGTCATAGAAAAGCCCTATTTTCAGGCACAACCCAGAACAATACAAGGCAAATTGCAGTCATAAATGCTGAGCAAGAAAAAGTACAGAGTTTACAATAGAAAAAGAACAAGTGGCAGGGAAAAACAACACATGGCACTAAATATTATGTATCAGACCACATATTCTAAGAGTACATTTCCTCTATCAGATTTGGTTGTGGTTAGGAATTCATTGGTTAATTTGAGATCAAACAGGGGGATTGTTTTGGAAGCCAACATAGTTAAAAACAAATATGATACTCGATCATTTGTATCTGTTGCTCCAAGTTTGCAGAATGATCTGCCATTTTCCTTACATTCCGCTTCCTCTCTGCCTGGATTTAAAGCCAAATTTAAAAATCATTTGTTGTCTTTAGATGTATGTCACTGTAATATTTGATATTTTGCGTGCTGCAGATTTTCATATCTGTATTTGTTTTACAATTTTTAATATTTGTATTGTTGTTTGTCTGGGTTGGCCCTGAAGAAGGGCTTCTGCCCAGTGTCCTTACCCAGTTAACAAAGTTAAAATAAAATAAATAAAAATAAATATTATACAACCGTAATGTACAATAAGTCCTAGAGATAATTATTACACAGCAGCAAAGTACAATAAGCAAAAACAGTAGATACACAGTCTCTGAAGAACATCAGCAGGGCAAATAAGATAAAACTTTTTTTGTAAGATCAAGTACAGAACAGTTGACTGTTGCCAGCATGTGGGAGGAACTAAGTTATCAGCATTGAAGGAGGGAGATAGATAGTTCATAACAGTGGAGTTTTAGGAGAAAACAGACTTGAGGCAATAATCAGTAAGTGTGAATGGTGTAAGGCTAAAAGGACTAGAATGGGACTAGCACTGATGGAGAAGGGTCAAGAAGAGTTCAGGAAGGAAAGAAGCAAGTGCAGGGGTCGATTGGTAGGAGGTGACCTCGTAGCATACGCTTGAAGCTAGAATTAGTAGGGGAGAGATGGATAGCAATTGGTAACGAGTTCCAGTAAAGAGGTGCAAAGTGAGAAAAAGCCTGAGCTCCCATAGCAGTTTTACATCTAGGAACTTTAAGAAGGCTCTGATCCCCAGAGCAGAGGGCGTAGTGGGGGCTTGGTTGAATCAGCATCTGGGCTAGTGTGTTGGGAATGCCAGAGCGAGAGATACTGTCAAGTCAGGGGACCAAGAGAATAGAGATAGTCTGCAGTAGGGGAGAGTCAATGAAGGCTACTGTATAGCTGGCAGTGATGAGTAAAGCGATGTGAGGCAAGAGCAAAATAATAGATATTAAATGTGGTTTCCCACTTATGGAGACTAGCTTTGGTGGCACCAACATAAGTCACAAAGCCATAAGTGAGAGCAGGAAGAAGTATTCCCTGGGCAATAGCAATTTTGGCGGAGGGCGTTAGAGCATGGTAGTTTGGTAGGCCAGTCCAATTTTTGGAGTTGATGGCCTTGCAGGTGATGGTGATGTGGAGGTTGAAATCAAGAGCAGGGTCTAGGTTAATGCCCAGATATTTGGAAGAGTTGACATTTTCAAGGTGGGAGCCTTCATAGCAGGAGACTGATAGCTGTCCATGGTAGTTTCTTAATCTAGGAGCAGACCCAAAGAGCATACATTGAGTTTTACTAGAGTTAAGTACTAATTTGTTGCTAGAAAGCCAAACTTGGATGCGATGAAAATCAGAAGAAAGAGTAGCGTTAAGGTCAGTGATATCCTTAGAGCTGTAGTAGAGAACAAGATTATCAGCATAGAGCAGAGATAAGCATTTAGTGGTATTGAGAGAGATGTCATTGATAAAGATGGAAAAAAGAAGGGGGCCAAGTATGAATCCTTGGGTTACCCCAATGTTGATAGTGGAGAGCTCAGAGGTAGCAGAGCTATATGTGATGTATTGCTGCCTGTCAGTTAAGTAGCTGTCATGCCAGGCTACAACTTCAAATTTGATTTAAAGTTTCCACATTCCACTACTTCTCGTATTAGAATTAAATGATCTTGTATAACTCTACCTGGAACGGAACAGGCCTGAGACTGGGATAGCAGATGGTTCATGACTTGTAATAGTCTAGTTGTTAGAATTTTAGAAATAATTTTCAACTCTGTATTTAAAAGACAGATTGGTCTCCAATTAGATAAATCATTTTTGTCAGCTGATTTACACAGAAATATAATCAAGATATCTTTCCTGCTAGGAACCAATGTGTTATTATTTAGTACCAAATTAATCATGTGAGTCAGTTCTTTAATAATTGAAGGGTATACTAATTTGTAAACTTCACTGGTTAAGACATCCTTACCTGGTGCTGTATCTGAGTTTAAGGAATGTATTGCTGGTTTCAATTCTGATTCAGAAATTTTGGAAGTCAGTATAGGGAGGAGATTCTGTGGTACTTGTGGTAGCTGCAGGTCTAAAAAATGGCTGTCTTCCAAAAGTTGACATAAAACCTTGCCCAAACAATTGCTTCGTATAACTAGTAGCCCCCTTTAGAATGCTATTTCAGTTTGTCTAGTACCTTGATCCAATTTTACGCTTTTCATATTTTTCCTCTTAATCCTATGTTTACAAGGCTCATAAGGGCATACCATGGATTGTTTGCTTTGAGTGCCATATTTTTGTTTGCTGTGCAACTTCTGTGACTTATTCAAATGATAATGAGTCATTTCAGATTTAAGTAATGAAATTTGATTCTGAAAATTGTGACCTGTCTCAATTGCAATTGCAGCCTTTGCAAATGATCTTGGTTCATAAGGTACTTGAAATACTCCAATTTCTTATGCCTTTGACCCCATTTAAAAAAAAAAAAAAAAATTTTTGATTTCTATTTTTGTGTCCTCCCACCAGAACATATAGGAGTCATAACATATCCATACAGATTGAGGGGCAGTCATAAGTTCCACTGAAGCTGTGTGTATTTCATTATCCTTCAAAAGTACTGGATTTAACCTCCAGACTCCTGGGCCATGCTGGGATGATGTATATCCCCTCATAGTGATCAGTACCATATTGTGATCTGAGAATTCCATGGGACATGAGATAGCAGATGACAATGAAAGAAAAGTTGAGGTGAAAAATAGTCTATTCTTGTGGCTAGTTGATCCCCAAAAAGTTGGAGTTCTCAGTTTGTTAACTTTATAAAATTGCAACTGATAACCTGGCTGTGGAGATAAGAGAAGATAGAAATGACATATTGCAAAACTGCTTTTTTGTTCTAGTATTTACACCAGAGTCCAACAGGCTAAGGCCACTGTTAAAGTCTCCTCCAAATTTTACAGATTTTGAAGTAAAGAGGAATGGCTGAATAATTTGGAGCAAATCAGTTCCAGTCACTTAGGACAGGTGGGGGTATATATATATATATATATATATATATATATATATATATATATATATATATATATATATATATATATATATATATATTGATGTGATACACTTAATTATATTTGCACATCCAGTAACAAAACCCTGCCAGGACTCAAATCCATAAGTTTTATTACTTTTATATCCCTATTATGAAAAAGAATCCCCACTCCTGAACAGACATCTGATCCAAGAGACCAAAATGACACCAAAAGTGCTACATTGCAGAATCCAAATAAGCATACTCTCAGTAAATCTCATACCAAAAACTAGATTTTTACATTACTTTGTTTTAAAATTATTAGCCATTTTGTAACTTTGATTGCACTACCTGTGCAATAAAAGCAGGTGTCAGTAAAGAGCTGCTGCTGATGTCATGTAGGGACCTCAAAGTCTAGTAATCTCTGTCAGCAAGCTTATAGGACCCATTTCTCCAAAATTGTAAAGATCATGTGCAATGGTTTTCACAAGTAAAACAGACAGCACCCATCATTAAACATTGCTATAAATACTATATATGTTCCAGGTTTTGTAACAAAGTTGATAAAATTGTATTATTTAATGCTGTTTTTGTGTGGTCCATTTCTCAAGGGTTGCTGGATAGTAAGTCTGCATGCCTCCAGACTGCTGAAGCCAGTTAGAGTGCTACTAATTTTATTGCTGTTTGTCATAGTCTGCTTTACAATATGTTTTAATAGGGGCCTTATATGTGTTCATTCCTACTAGGGGTGGAAGTGTTAGCTCTGGTAAAATTATCATTATAATTTATAGAACATAGATGAGTCTGCCCCAACCCCATTAACAAGGAGATGGGATCATTTTTTTAAATTACCATTCTTAGAAGTTGCCTCAGTTGACTAATAGGTGTGAATAAGATCAGCCTTTCATCAGAAACTTAGTCTGCAAACCTCACAGTGTACTATGTTCCAGCATTCAGCAAAATGACCTCAATAAAAAGGCACCCAGACAAAATATTGTCAGTTTTGTTACAAACCCTGAAACACAAAGTTTTTAAAGCGATGTTTACTAATTCATGCTGCCTGTTTTACTTATGAAAACCATTGCACATGATCTTTACAACTTTAGAGAAACAGGTCCTATAAGCTTGCTGACAGGGAAAACTAGACTATGAGGTCCCTAGATGACATCAGTGCAGCTCTTTACTGGAACAGGCTTTCTTTGAACAGGTAGTGAAATCAGGATTACAAAATGGCTAATAACTTTAAAATGAAGTAACATAGAAAGCTACTTTTTGGTATGAGATTTACCGTGGATATGCTTATTCTAGTTCTGCAATGGAGCACTTTTGGCCAGATGGCGTCAGCAGCTCTTTATACCAAGCCTTTTGTACACTTGACATTTCAGACATAGCAGATAGCCTGGTGTCCTTCAAAAGCATCACTTTACAGTTTAAATGATGGAAAAGGGAAAAAGCAGTTTTCTGTCTCGATGCTGTTAACATTTGCTTTTGCCTAAGGAACTTGGATGAAGGTAAGCTTACTGGTGCCGTCTTTATGGATCTCTCTAAGGCCTTTGACTTAGCTGATCATGACATCCTCCTTGGTAAACTCCACTCCTATGTTAGCAACTACCTCACTGGTAGATCTTAAATGGTTTGTACTGGGGGGGGGACACATCCAGCACCCTAGTGGAGTTCTACAAGGTTCCATACTAAAACCTATCTTGTTCTTCCTCTTTGATAACCACCTCCTCAGGGATGGTACAGACTGCCACATGATAATGTACGTGGACAATCTTGCTCTTTACAGAAGTGATAAGAGCCCAATGAATTTATCCTTCTCCCTTGCCAGCAAATTTGGGGTTGTCCAGAAGTGGTTTGCATCAAATAGACTACTCGCTTATACCAAAAAAAAAACCACAGGCAATGCTTTTTGGGTCTAAACCAAGACTTGCAAAATGCACTGTAGGGCAAAATAACACCCTGAGTATTTTGGCTCCAGGTGGGTCCTCTCTTAAACAAGTAACTACTTTCAAATACCTGGGGGGTCACCTTTAATCCTTCCCTAACCTTTGCAGATCACATTGGGCAAGCAGTTATGAGTGTGAACCAAAAACTAGGCATCAGTTTCTGCCGAAAGCATCTTACGACCTCAGAGGTGCATCTGGCCATTGCTCAAGGCACATTTTTACCTCTCCAGGATTATTGCTCTCCAATTTCACCCAGACCTCAAACTGGTACCTTGCACAACTCAATATCACTTTTAACAGCATGTGCAGGTTTGTTGCACTGGCCCCATTCAGCATCCTCCACTGCTCCCTTTACTCGATGCTTGGTTGCATATTTCCACAGGCCCGCTGTGACTACCTTATCAGTATCCTTATTGAAAAGTCTCTTCGTGATGGAGTTAAAGGAGTAGCCCACCCAAAACTTGCAAAAACATATGTTGTGCAGAGTGTTTTGATTTATATGTTAAGTTGTTGTGTGTCCTTCCCCTCTGTCTGCTATTAAGAGATTTTCCTAAATTAGCCTGCTAGCTTTAGAGTAGTTTTACGACCCCTGGAGATCTCCATCTGAGACACCTTAATTGTATTCCTTTGTCCTACAATGCACCTTGTTTCATATGACAGTGATGTAGCAGAGACCATAAATCCAACAAAAAGCACTGCTTTACAGTTATCTCACAACAGTAGAGATGGCTATATTTTAAAATCTATAGAATTCAGCTTAGTGACTACCCTCATCATAAAGGTCTTACTGTCCTGAAGAACTTTGCTGCTGGTAATTTTTGTGCAGCTTGTAAAGCTTCCAAGATATGTATTTTGTTTTGCATGTGTGTGCTGAATGTTGGGTCTCTGCTACATCACTGTCACATGAGACAAGATGCACTGTGGGAACAAGGAATACAATTAAGCTGTCTCAGATGAAGATCCCCAGGGGTAGTAAAACAAGCATAAATCTAGCAGGCTAATTTAGGAGAAACTCCTAATAGCAGTCAGAGGGAAGGAAACACTAGAACTTCACATACAAGTTAAAACACTCTGCACAGCATATATTTTTTGCAAGTTTTAGGTGGACTACTCTTTTAACTTCCCTCTAGCAAGACTCCTTAGTAGTGGGACTGGCACACTTGAACTGTGGTCCTTCTCTCAACATTTCCTTGACCATCCACATACTGCAACTGAGATGGGTCAGAGAGCCTTCTCCATCACTGCCCGCAAGCTATGGAATGGCTTCCCGGCCTTGCTTCACTCACTAGGCACTTCCCACCTTTTCAAATTGCATTTTAAAAATGCCCTCTTCACTGCCATGATTTGAAGTGTCCTTCCTGACGGGAGGTGGGGGGGCCAAGTTATCCAATTTAATTGTTTATTTTTCTTTGAGCTACATTATTACATATTAGCTGAATGTCAGTTTTAATTTGCTTTCTCACTGTACATGACTGGGCTGCCCAACTGCATGCCTTCACTTTTGTTTCTATTTGCATGAATTGTCATATATTATGCTCGTCCAGACTGTATGTACCACCTCCACTGGTATGTTGACTCTAATGTACTGTGTGTTGAATCTCATGTATTGTATATGCCATCTAGATGGCCTGGACCATTCCTGAAAATGGTCCCTAGGACCAGTGTGCCTAACCAGTTATTAAATAAGTAAATTAAGACTATCATTTGAAGTGACATCAGAATTCCAAAGAGGAGAAAAAACAGGCTATCAAACCCTTCATCATAATTTTAATTTTCCTCCCCAAGCTACCCTTCCATGTTTTCCTTTTTTTCTTACTTGAAGAATCAGTTGCAGTATCATTATTCCCAGATGATGAGTCTGGCTGTGAAGAAAGGACTGAACAGACATCAGAGTCATCCTCCGTATCCCCCCACTGCCGGGATGACAGCAAGGCACTGTATCTGTTAGAGACTGACACCTCATTGAATTTCTGGACTTTGGACTTAAGTTGAGTCCCTGCTTGGCGCTGTGTGGTGACCATTGTCATTCTAGTAGTGTCAGGAGTGGAAGGGGGAGGCATAGTATCCATACAGCTCTCTTCCTCTTGTTGTTTCATGAGTGGAAGGTTGCCACCTTCTCTATCATAGGTGTTTCAGGAACAACAGTATTCTGAGAATCAGGCTCGGCATCTGGAGAGGAGGTGGATGAGGCCATAGCTGATTCATGTGTCTTAGCTGTTGACCCACCCACAAAGCCTGGTAACTCTGAAATACTTGGAGTAAGTGCCTCCCTTTGAGAGTTAGTCCTCCATGATATCTTCCTACTAGTTTTGTCTTTGCACCATTTTGACATAAACATTCTCTTCTAGTAGATCCTCTTGGCCCGGCTGGCAATGAGCTGCCCATGGGCAGCTATAATATGAACATCCCACCTCTTCACACAGATTGCATTTCATTTTGTTTACACAGTGGAGGCTAGAATGCCCTACCTCATCACAGATGTTACATCTTACTTGATCACAGGTTCCACTTAGGTACTTATCGGAGCCACACTGACTACAATCCTTTGGTTGCCCAGCATAGAACACCACAGTCCTGACCCCCCCAAAAAAACTATTTGGGAGATGCTTTCAAGCAGACTCAGTCTGAGTGACATTTATTCAGACCTTCCACCCACCTTGTCCAAATACCTTTTGAGTCTATAATTGTGTCAGGATCACCAATGACGGTACATTTTTGTTTTAGCCAAAACGTGATATTCGTAATGGATACTCCTTCATTACAGAATAAAATGTTCTCAGGTTTGTGAGCTTGTTTGGTTAGTAGTATTGCTATGAAGGCCGTCATATGGGGTTATTCTTCAATTTGTAGTATTGCAGCCAAAATAATTCTAAAGTTCTCAGTGTTTTAAAGCTAACATCAAAAGTCAGCTCCCCTCTCACATGCATGAGTGCATAAATGTCATTTGCTTGAAAGTGCACTGAACCTTTTAAAAACTCCCGAGCCACAAAGAGCCTATCTGGGGCATCATCCAGTCAACCCCTATATTTTAATTGTGCAGCATTGTGTCTCTTAGCAGAAAGAGTGGGGGCATGGAAAAGTGAGGCATAGGGTCTAGGATAAGTTGGCTTCACTACCCTTTCTGTTTGAGTTACCAACTGTTCAAGCATATTGGTTACCCCCAGTGGAAATACTTGGGGGGGTACAGAAGGTTGAGTCTACTGACTGGGCTGAGGCTATCATTGTCACCAACTCGCTCAGCCGGTCAGCCCTCTACTCCCAAAGTGCCAACCTCTGAGCGTATGATTTGTGTACAGTGAACAGAACAAGGTAGCCCTCTTGTCTGTTTTGTGGGTTCAAGTCACCTTAGTCTCAAGCTCTGGAAGGATTCAAACTGATAACCTATTGTTAGCATACCCAATTATCAGGCTCAGATAATTCTGTCTTTGGGGGGCCAGATATCTTTGCCTACGGGCACCCAACCAGGTCTTTCAAATGAACCCTTAGAACATTATGCAAGACTTTAGAGAACTCTATCCATTTCCCAGTATAAAATAAGCCCATGCACAGTGTACTTATAACCTTTAAAAGCTCCACTTAAAATAAAAAGAAATGTCAAGGCACTCCATGCAGTTTCGTTTGTAAAAAAATATCTTTACTTTAAAAATATCAAAACAGAACAATAATTACAGAACAAATATATAGCCCAACACATACAGCCTTAAAACAAACAGGTAAAAAAGTACAGTTCCTACAATTAATAACTTCAGACTGGTATAATCTAATGCTTACTTTCTTTCAGTGCTTTGAGGCTCTGTCTCTCTCTTCTCTCAGTCAGAAATATTTTCTTGTGTCTCTGTCAGGTTCTTTCAGCAGTTAAACACACTTCTGAGCTGGCCTTCTCATGAGGTTGCTAACTCCACCTTGGTGTTATCAAACTCTATATTTTACAATACAGGGTCTCCAAATAAAATATTTTAAAAAACATATGAGATGACCTCACTGACTTTCCTCTCCGCAGGTTAACTGGTCAGAACTGGTTTTTGCTCTGCTACACGTACATCTCAAAAGCTTCTTTGATTTAAGTCACTGTATTCAAAGCAAAAGTGTATTTGCCTCTATAATCCTGTCTGGACCTTGGAATCTACACCTCAAGTCTTTCTGATGTAATTCAAGGGGTTCCCTGGGAAACGTATATTGGACCTTCCAAATCCGTGTGGGTCCTCCCTGGCTCAGATATCAAACCTCTTCAATGTCCATTCTGGCCTCTCTCCGACGCCCCTCCCCACAAGTCCTTCCTGGTAACCATGCAAGTCAAAGGATCTTCCTGAGGGCATTATGAATGGCTAATCTTATTTCCTGGGATGAAGGCAAATTGACAAGATAATTGCACCCCAGATCTCTGCAGTTTAAAATACCTTCTGTCCTTGGAACTTATACCTGGGGGGGTCTTGATGTGTCAGTTCCAGTAAAACAGTAATTTCCTCGAGCTGACCTTCCCATCACATATTTTATATGTAATAAAAAATAATTAATACAGCACTCGAGCACTCGGAGCTGGTTGTCTACGTCACAATCAAATGATCCATTTGCAACTCTGTTTCTTGAACTGCTTCATTTTGCAGTGTCTGGGAGGGCGGTGGAATTAATACTGCCAGATTAACATCAGTAGTGTTCAGTTCAGGATTCAATGTACCAGATTCAGAATCCATCTACCTTATGGGAGGGGGAGGGAGAGATTCTATTTCCCCTCACATTATTTAAAACTGCTTGCTGTGTTAGAGGTGCAAATAAATGCTCACCCTCTTTATATAATCCCACTGCAGATATATGCCCTGCTTGACCTTGCCCCTCGTTAGTACTTATACTGGCTGGAATTCCTGAAGTGGCTGATGTAACTGCCGAATCAGCAGAAGTGAAACTAGAAAGGTTAGTCTTCCTGCTTGGGTCTGGTGATGTCTCCGAGTCCTCCACTTTATCCAGATTGCAGGGTGTCTTTCCTGGTAACTGTGATGCTACAGAGTCTCATTCCTGTCTGCTTACTAGTTTCATTATGTCTGGTGCCATTGAACTTGCCCCAGCTTCCCAATTGGACCTGTCTTTAGATTGTATCCAGCCTGCTGGCAGCAAAGCTTTCTCCAGCAACCAGCTACCACCGCCAGATGGTTCTAGTTTTTGCTCCATCTATCCCCTTCGCAATACTTGATGTCCTTCTGCTTCTGAGCTACTCATTCCTGGCTCTGAATTCAGGGCTTTCCCAGAGCATTTCCAAAATAACAGCACTCGCAGGTAACAAAGGCACAGATTTAGGTATTCCTTGGAAAATCCACTTTATTAAAGCAAGCTCAAGCCACGAACCTCAGCCCCAGTGCTTCAGCTTCATGAAGGCCATGAAGCCGAAGCACTGGGGCTGAGGTTTGCAGCTCAAGCTTGCTTTAATAAAGTGGATTTTCCAAGGAATACCTGAATCTGTGCCTTTGTTATCTGTGAGTGCTGTTATTTTGAAATTGCTTTATGTGTGGGAATGGCAGCCCTCTTAACAGCACTGACCCATGCTGGGAGTTTCACGGCAGCTACCTTGGAATAGCTGTCCCGGATTATGCAGGCTGCTCTTCTGTTGCCTTAGAACCTCTCTTTGTTTAGCTCACAATATTCTTCCCCTCCATAGCTGGGGCCAAGGATACATCCTAATCAGCAAGCATACATAGCAGATGAGCTCTTCTTTCTTTTATGCCTGCAGTCAAGGCATCATCCACTGAGACTGAAACATCAGAGCTGTGCATAAGGTTTGCTTCCTTATCTTGCAATTCGCTACTGTGTCCATCTGCAACATTGATATCCTCATTTCAGTTTTCAGTATACTTCTGGGCTTCATTTTTCAACATATCGGTTGCCATGCATCTTGGTGAAACCCCCAGGCTATCAGGGATTTCTTTCAGACTTACAAAAAACATATGTGGAATAGGATCCAGAGAAGCAGCATGAACCTCTCCTCCTTCAGCACCACCAGTGTCTGCCATCTTGCCAGACAGCGAGACAGACAGATGTTCCCCCTACAGGAAGAGTAGGTCAAATTTTATTGTGAAACAAAATAAACCAGGAAATAACAATGTCAATCACTCAGAAGAAAAGAAACAAAAAAATACAGCTAAATCTGAAAAAAAAAGAAAATTATATACAATACAGAAATTGTGAAATCACCTATATCAGTAAACTAAGTGTAAATTACAAGGATAAGAATAAAGAAAAGAAGCAATAATTGTCATAGTGACAGCTCACAGTCGCAGATCATTCAGAACCTGGAAATTCTAACTAACTTTCTCCATACTAAAAATATAACTTCTGATAATAAATTATTAAGTCTCAGTCATTTATTGCATGTCATGCCAGTTATCACGTAAATTGACAGTGGGAAATATCTTAGATTCTGACCTATAAATATTTTTAAACTGAAGAAATTTTGCTAAATAATTCCTGGAGTGGGAAACATTTCTGATGTAAAAAAAATGTCATCTGTTAAGCCATGTGTGCCATTTAAAGCAGGCCGATAATACATCTAGAGTACTACAGTTCCATTTTCTCCAAACTGCCCTGTAATGTCCATAAATCAAAACCTAATAGTCTATTGTTTTTTTTCTATATGCATTTTTAGAGTTTTTTGCCGTTTTCTCCCCGTAGTTCCCAGGACCCCAGCAAACACGGCAGTGCATGCATGTGGAGGCGCACACGTACTCTGGGCACCAGCTCAGCCCCGTTCACCCCACCCTTGGCAATCACTGGGCTCCCCCATAGCCTGAACTCTACCGGATGGCAGCTAAGGGCTGGGGGAAACTCCTTATCTCTCCCCGGAGGAGGAAAGTTACCTCACAGTAGCTCAGTCCTGCTCCTCACCCTCCCCTCTGATGACAGCCGACAACCCAGGCTCATTCCCAAACCCAGGTCGACAGCATTCAGTGCATCAACCCTCAGCACCACTGGGCCGGCTCCTAATGGTTTATTTTTGAAACAAAGGTTCAGTTCAGATTTGAACTATTAAGACCCCAAACCCTGTAATATAAAAGCAGTCAAAAAATAAATGATGCATAGTTTCAGCTTGATTAAAACACCCTGGTCTTGAACACATTCTCTCCTGTAACTTTATGCTGTTGATTACCTTTAACTATTTTGATTACCTCTAACTGTTTGTTATGACAACATAACCAAACCATATCCCACATTTTCTGGGGGATTTGTGGCTTTGTTTATTGTCATATCATCTCAGATCTGGAAAACCGCAAAGGTCTGTTCAAATGATGGAGTATCCACATAGGATGTATCTAAAATTATTTGATACGGGATCTTCCTGGCTATATCGCAAAAGTGGGCATATGTGATTTTCCAGCCACATAATTTCGAAAAAGCATCTTTCATATAGCCTGGGATAATTCTGGTAGATTTCAGAACTCTGAATCCACCAGCTTTCCGTGAAGTGAGACAAGCAGAAATATTGGAAATTATCCAACTTGACTAGGGTTTACTTGTTGGGAGCACCAAAGGCTTCAAATTGCAGTGAAGAAATATGCTATAAAAAAGACTATCGAATTAACCATAGCCATGCCACCTTTTTAATGGGGAAATACAGTATGTTATGTGTCTTTTAACTGGATTAAGTCTACATCACCAAAGAGCTTGGAAGAAAACAGTTAGCAGTGTTATCGCTAAAGATGAAGGTGGAAGAAATATGTAACTTAGATAAAGAAACACTGGGATTAAAAATGTTTTTATTAAATACATTTGTTTTTTCATACTTAACTGCCACTTATTCCAATTAATCACTTTTTAGATACATAGAAATTGTTGGCAGATACGGACCGCTAGGCCCATCTAGTTTGCCCGTAAACTCTAAACTTGTATGCAGTCACTGACTCTAATTGATCAATGGCTTTTCATAACTCCTTCCCCATCCAGTGTTCCCTTGTGTCTGTCCCAGGCATGTTTAAACCACTCCACTGTGCTTGCTCCACCACCTCTTGCGATAGACTGTTCCAAGCATACACCACCCTCTCTGTGTAGAAAAACTTCCTCACATTACCTCTTAATCTACCCCCCTCCAGTTTCATATCGTGTCCCCTCGTTCTGATATCTTTTCTACATTGGAAAAGATCCTCCACCTGCACAATGTTTATGCCCTTGAGGTACTTGAAGTTTTCTATCATGTCCCCCTTTTTCTCCTCTTCTCCACTGAGTACATATTGAGGACTCTTAGTCCCTCCTCATATGTTTTGTGATGCAAGCCATGCACCATCTTTGTCGCCCTTCTCTGGAAAGCCTCCATCTTGTCTATGTCCTTACACATGTGTGGCCTTCAGTACTGCATGCAGTACTCCAGGTGAGGCCTTACCAGTGCTTTATACAATGGCATCAACACCTCTTGTCTCCTGCTAGTAATGCCTCTGCCTATGCACCCCAGCATACCACTGGTCCTCCCTGCAGCCTTTGCACACTGCTTTGATACCTTGAGGTCATCAGATATGCTAACCCCTAGGTCTCTTTCCTCTTTGGTGACAGTCAGCACCTCTCCCCCCATTCTGTAGCTCTTCCCAGGATTCCCTCTACCCAGGTGCATTGTCTTGTACTTTTTTGAATTGAACCTCAGTTACCATACCTGCGACCATCTTTCAAGCTTCTCCAGATCCTTCTTCATTATCCGCACTCCTTCTGGAGTATCCACTCTGTTACAGATCTTGGTGTCATCTGCAAATGGACAGACCTTTCCTTCCAGCCCCTCTGCAATGTCACTAATGAAGACATTGAACAGGACTGGTCCCAGTACTGACCCCTGAGGTACTCCACTGTTCACCTCTGTCTCCCCGGATTGGATCCCATTTACCACCACCATCTCCTGTCCATCAGCCAGTTTCTAACCCAGTGTATCACCTTATGCCCCATGCCTAGACTACTCATCTTGTTAACTAACCTTCTGTGTGGGATGGTATCAAAGGCTTTGCCGAACTCTCGGTAGATGATGTCTACCGCTCCTCTCTGATTCACTTCCCTAGTCACCCAATCAAAAAAATATATCAGATTTGTTTGACAAGACCTTTCTGTTGAGAATCCATGTTGCCTCAAACCCAGCAACTTATCTGGAATGGATATCATTAACTGCAGGTACTGTGGAACAATTTTCAGAAGGACAGTCTTACAGGATTTAGGACACTGTCCTACATGCTGGGCCTTTGGAGATCTTAGGGCTCAGCTCTGGGCAGCATGGGCAGAGATTGCACGCCTCAAATTTCATATTCAAGAGGAAATACATTATAAGAACCACCCGCCATTTCCCCAGCATCCAACAGAAAAACCTCGACCGCAGAGGATAGTTGGTCCAGGAGGTTGGCAGGTGGGGCAAATTGGGTGCCCCATCACTCTCTGTTCTCCAACATATTACCTCCAAAAACCATATAAACACTACAAACAGGTATCTGCCTCTATCTCTGAAATCAAACAAAGAGGCAGAAGACACTGCAGAGCAGGACACTGCAGCACAGGAGCTAGCACAACAAAACTCACCCAAATCAGGAACCAAAACAAAGAAAGCAAAAAGGAAATCCAAAAAACTTCTGATCATAGGAGACTCCACGATTCGGGGAGTTGATACCCATCTCCAGCCAGGGGTAATGATCAGATGTCTCCCAGGTACATCAGCATGGAGAGATACTGACCGCATTGCTAAAATTGTTCACAAAACAGGAGAAAACATTGATGTCCTAGTACACATAGGGACTAATGATCTCACCAGCCAGTCAGTTGTGGAGACCAAGGAACACCTGACCAGGCTGGGTGACAAACTATCATCTATGTCGGCTCTGCCTTCGCTGAGATCCTGCCAGTCTGGGAGAGGGAGCAGATGGACTGAAGGTCAGAAGGGAGATAGGGGAGCTAAACATGTGGCTCAAGGGCTGGTGCCAGGAAAAAGGACACAGATTTGTAGGAACTGGCAACAGTTCTGGGAGCGAAAGTTCTTTAAATTGATGGACTGCATCTGACTAAGGAGGAGTCAGTGCATTGGGGCAGAAATTTGACGTCTTTGCAGAATATTTAAACTAGCAAATGGGAGAGGGTGCAGCACCCCTACCGTCGAATGGGAAGAACACCCCCCAGCTAGTGGTCAAACAGGGATTCAGCATGTTTGCAGTTCATTTGCATCACCAGGTAAGAAAAAAGGTTTGCCTCCCCATACGACGCAGAGGGGTAATGTCAAACCTCACCCAACAATTAACACACCAAAATCTGGCCAATGGAAAATCATGTACACAAATGCTCACATCCTGGGAAATAAGATCCCAGACCTGCAGGCAATAGTGTCAGAGGCTAAACTGGACATAGTAGCAATTAGTGAGACGTAGTTTACCAATAACCACACTTGGGAGACTTCAGTACCTGGCTATGTATTGTTTAGAAGAGACCAAGGTGCAAAAAGGGGGGAGGAGTGGCTCTGTATGTCAATGAAAATATCAAAGCTACAGAAATTCGGAATACACATAAGGAGCCAGAAGGACTGTGGGTCACCCTGGAAACAGGAAATGGGACAGCCATAAGAACTGGGTTTGTCTACAGGCCCCCAGACCAGGGGGAGGACATAGACACATTACTGTTAGAAGATATACAAAACATGACAGCTAAAGGGGAGGTTCTGATAATGGGAGACTTCAACATGCTGGATACAGATTGATCAATACCAGCAGGAACATCTGCCAGAACTAGACACATAGTGGATTCCCTGCAGGGGGAGGGCCTCAAACAACTGGTACAGCAACCCACAAGAGACAGGGCTATCCTAGATCTAGTACTGGCTAACAAGGAAGGGATCACAGATCTCCAGGTAGAAGGTCACCTGGAGGCCAGTGACCATCACATGGTATGGTTCAATTTGGCTACTACATCTAAATCATCCCATTCCAAGGCAAAAATATGGGACTTCAGAGGATCTGACTTTGATAAGATGGCCAACAGAGTTAAGCTAGCCCTGGCAAAAAGAAACACAGATGAGGGGGTACAGGCAAAGTAGGCAAGCATTAAGGATGCAATACTTGAAGCAACATCCCACTGTGTTAGACAGAAAAGGAAGTGCAAAAGAAGAAGGAAACCACTTTGGTTCTCAAATACAATAGCAGAAAAGGTCAGAGCCAAAAGGCTGGCCTTCAGGAAATATAAGGGAACACAGCGGGATGAAGATAGGGAGGCATACCAAACTGCCCCAAGGGAAGCAGGGAAGGCAGTAAGGCAGGCAAAGTCCCAAACTAAGGAAACACTAGCATGAACAGTAAAAGAAGGTGACAAGACTTTCTATAGATACATTAGTGAAAGGGGAAAGTCCAGAGGGGGTATTGCTAAGCTTAATGGAGAAAAGGGAGCATGTGAGGAGGAGGACCCTGTAAAGGCATCTATCCTAAATAGATACTTTTGCTCAGTATTTACTGAAGAGAAGGTGGGCAGGGCCCACAGCTCAGCATCATGGACACAGGGGAGAAGTGAGCACTACTCCCTTCACAAAGAAGGGTCTACAAAGCTTACTAAGCTGAGGGTGGATAAGGCAATGGGACCTGATGGCATACATCCTAGGGTACTTAAGGAGCTAAAGGTGGAACTAGCAGAGCCATTAGCAGAACTGTTTAGTGAGTCTCTGAGCACAGGAGAGGTCCCAGAAGACTGGAGAAGGGTTCATGTGATCCTGCTCCACAAGAGTGGTAGCAGGGAGGAGGCAGGAAACTACAGACCAGTCAGTCTTACCTCAGTAGTGGGCAAGATTATGGAGGCACTCCTTAAGGAAAGGATAGTGCAACACCTGGAATCCATAGGGGCACAGGATCCAAGACAGCATGGGTTTACAAAAGTAAGGTCCTGTCAAACTAATCTCATAGATTTCTTTGACTGGGTAACCAGAGTGGTGGACCAAGGGGGAGCAGTTGATGTCGCCTACCTTGACTTCAACAAAGCTTTGACACTGTTCCACATAGATGATTGATAAATAAGCTGGGTAGGCTCAGGGTGGGTCAGAAGTTGGTCAACTGGGTGGCAAACTGGTTGGCGGGCAGAAAACAGAGAGTGGTGGTAAATGGTATACAGTCAGAAGAGATGCAAGTCACAGGTGGGTACCTCAGGGATCAGTCCTGGGACCAGTCCTCTTCAACATCTTCATTAGTGACCTTGCAGATGGACTAGAGGGTAAGGCTTGTCTGTTTGCAGATGACATCAAGATCTGCAACAGAGTAGATGATCCAGATGGGGTGGGCAGAATGAGAAGAGATCTGGATAAACTGACAAAATGGTCAGAAGAGTGGCAACTGGGATTTAATGCAAAGAAGTGCAAAATCATGCACATAGGGAAGAGAAACCCTGAAGCCACCTATAGGCTGGGAGGGGAGTTGCTAGCAGTCACAAAGAAAGAAAGAGACTTGGGTATCATCATCACTGATAGCCTGAAATCATCCAAGCAGGCCTCTAAAGCAGTAGGTAAGGCTAGGGGGGTGTTAGGGTGTATTAGTAGGGGTATTACAAGTCGTAAGAGGGAGGTAATAATCATCCCTCTTTACAAGACACTGGTTAGGCCCCATCTGGAGTACTGCATGCAGTATTGGAGGCCACACCTTCACAAGGACATTAACCAAATTGAGGCAGTCCAGAGAAGGACAACCAAAATGGTGCAGGGACTGCATCAGAAGACATATGAGGACAGATTAACAGAGCTCAATATGTATACCCTTGAGCAAAGAAGGAGAGAGGTGATATGATCGAGGCATTCAAGCACCTTAAGGGCATTAACAAGGTGAAAAGAGTCTAATATGTTTAAATATAAAAAAATAGCAGGACAAGAGGACACAGCATGAGATTAGAGGGAGGCGATTAAGGGAAATGTGAGGAAATTCTTTTTCACAGAAAGGGTGGTGGATGCATGGAATGGCTTACCACAAGAAGTGGTGGCTATGAATACAGTGCAGGGCTTCAAACAGGCATGGGATAGGCATAAGGGAGCAATAAAAATGACTATGAATAGATAGGCCACTGACAGAGCAAAGGCCGATGACACATTTATAAGGTAGAAAAAGAAATGGGCAGACTGGATGGGCCTTGTGGTCCTTATCTGCCGTCAACTTCTATGTCTCTATGTTTCTATCCTAGGCACCACTGGATTCTAGGTGTGCCACTATCCTTTCTTTCAGCAGTGTCTCCATGATCTTCCTCACCACTGAGGTGAGACTGACTGGCCTGTAGTTCCCTGCTTCTTCCCTGCTGCCACTTTTGTGCAGTGTGACTACATGCACCCTCTTCCAGTCCTTTGGAACTATGCCTGGGTTTAGAGACTCTGTGAACAGGGTGGTCAGAGGTACTGCTAATTCCCCTTCTCAGCTCCCTTAATAGCCTCAGGTGTATGTGGTCTGGCCCCATGGCTTTATCCACCTTCAGCTTTGTGAGTTCCTCCAGAACTCTCTGCACTGTGAATGTACTGGTGTCCACTTCTCCCCCCCCCATTGCATCTTCTCCCCAACTGTAGTCCTTGACCCTCTCCCTCCTTAGTGAATACGGAACCTAAGTATTTGTTCAGTATTTCTGCTTTGTCTAGATTCCCTTCCTTACACTCTCCCTCCTCCCCTTTGAGCCTCGCACCCCCCCAGTTTTTCCTTCTATTGCTGATGTACCTATAGAATGTCTCGTCCCTTTTTTAAACAGTCTGTGCTAAACTCTCCTCTGTCTGTGCCTTGGCTCTCCTGACAGCTTTCTCTGCTTCTCTTAGACATTCAACATATACCTTCCTATCCTACTCCCTTTGGGTTCCCTTATACTTCCTGAAACTTGCTCTTTTAGCTCTTACTTTGTCTGCTACCTCTTTAGAGAACCATAGTGGTTTCCTTCTTTTCCCTTTGGCCACTATCCTAATGCATTGGTTAGTTACCTCCACTATGGTTCCTCTTAGTTTCCCCCACTGTTCCTCCACTCCCTCCATTACCTCTTTCTTCTACAGGGCTGCTCTTAAACATCTACCCATTTCACTGCAATCCACCCTCCTGAAATCTAATACTTTTGCCCTTGTGTGGCTTAATTGAGTCCCTGTCTCCATGACAAACCACACGATGTGGTGGTTGCTGGATCCCAGCTGCCCTTCCACCTGGACTCCTTCGACTCTGTTTCCATTGGTCCATACCAGGTCCAGAATTGATTTGTCTCTGGTTGTCTCCTGCACCAGCTGTCTGAGTCCAGCCCTCTGCAGGAATTCCAGGATGGCTGTGCTTCTGGCTGAAGCAGCTGCCTGGGTGGTCCAATCTACATCCTGCATGTTGAAATCCCCCATCAGCAGGATTTCACCTTTAGCTGCCATGTTATGAATTTCCTCCATTAGTACCCTGTCCACTTCCTCCCTCTGTGCCGGAGGTCTGTAGATCACCTCAGTATGTATTGCTGTGCCATTCTCTGGTTCAAGGGTAACTCACATTGCCTCAGCCTCCCCCGTCTTCCCTGTACTTCTGTGGCCTTTATACCTTCTCTGATGTACAGGGCTACCCCCTCCCTTTTTATCTTCTCTGTCCGTTCTGAACAGTGTATAGCTTGGTGCACTGATGTCCCAGCTGTGATTAGCAGAGTACCATATCTCTGCTATTGCTGCTATGTCTAGGTCTGCATCCGTCATCAAGGCTTCCAGGTCTGGAACCTTATTTCCCAGACTGCAGGCATTTGTGAGCATGACCTTCCATGTTTTATACCCTGCCCTTCCTCTGTTCTTGTTCTTTCTCCCTTGCCTAATTCCCCCACCACGGAATTCTTGTTCATGTGCTCCTGCCCCCCCATCCCCCTTTTACATACTTTGCCTGCCTACTGCTCACTGCCCGCTTTAGTTGTTGCTGTGTCAACTTGTATTTTTGTATGCTACCATGGGGGAGTGTTCCTAAGCCACTTGTCCCTCCTGGCTCTCCCCCCTTGGCCAGTTTAAATGCTCTCTGCTGAAGCATTCCAGCTTCTCACCAAGGAGTGAGGCCCCCTTCCCAGACAGATGCAGTCCATCCTCCTGATATAAGCTCACATCTGCCCAGGTGGGGGCCCCAGTCCCCTATGAAGCCAAATCCTTCCTATCCACACCAATCCTTCAACCAGGTGTTGAAGGCTTTGATGTGGAGTGCCCTAGCCTTCCCTGTGCCTTAGGAAGCACGTCCAAAAATGAGATGGAATGTGCTACCTTTTTCAGGTCCCCCCCTCGCTTCCTGAAATCCTCCTGGACTCTGGCTAATGCCACCCTTCTCCCCACCAGGTCACTGGTCCCCAGGGGGACAATGACATCCAGCTCCTCCCTCCTGGCTATTGCCCTAGAGATCCTATGGACTCTCTTCCCATCCCTCCATGCAGTGCTTCCTGGGATGCAGTTGACTGCCCTCTCCCTCCTGCTAGGTGTCCCTAACTTCACACCCCAGACAATAGAGTCCCCACTAGGAGAAGCTTCCCACTCCTCTGGGGTCCTCTGTGCCCCTTCCCTGGGGCTCCAGCTTGAAGGTCCTGACCATCCTCCCTGGTCCCAGCTGCAGGCACCTATGTGGGGCATTCCCATTCTTTCAAAACAGCGTAGGAGTTATTCAGCTGGACTAGTTGCTTCTGACTCCCCCCTCACCCTCCCTGAATCCACTGTGGTCCAGTCACACTTCTTTCTGGGCATCCTATGAAGTTCATGTTGTGGACCCGGTGGTCTCTGGGTGGGGGGATGCTGCCTGTAGCCTGGCCAACTCTGTGCAGAAACAGGCAACCTCCTCCTTCAGCCCAGAGAGGTGCCTGCAGATAGGGCAGCATTGCATTCTCCAGAATGTCTCCCTGAAGACTGCTGCTCCACAACCACTGCAATGCACCACTCCCATCATGACTGTTACCCTCCTCACTCTTCTGCCTGTTTATGCCTCCTAATTACTATCTGCTATCTCCTAACCCTCTTCCCTCTTCTACCTGCTAACCATTTTGTTTCCTTCTCTCCCTGTCTCTCGTCTTCTGTAGTGACTTATGGCTTTTCTCTCCTCCTCTTGTATGTGCCCTTTGTGGACTAGTTGCTAGCTGCATTCTTCGTACTTCTGGCTATATACCAGCCAGGCTATTGCTTGTGTTGTGCTGCCTAACTGTTCTTGTGTCTTTAAGTAGGTACGGCTTGGCCTACAACTATAAAGTTAGAACACCTGGGGTGGTTGGGGAATGGGGGTGGGGGGGTTGTTCCTTTGGTACTCGGTGTCTATAAAAAAAAATCATGTAAAAAAGACTTTCTTCTGTAAACTACAGAAGAATTACATAAAACTTGTTACACAACACAGAAGTTACCTGGAATCTGTTACCAAACACAGACACTTCCTGAAGTGTAGCAGCAGAAGAAATCCCCAAAAGCAGACTGTGCAAAATCACTTTAACAGCTAAAAGTTGTGGAAAGAGAACACAGCTATATAAACTGAATTACATAAGCATGTTACAAAACACAGAAATGATCTAGAATCTATTACCAAACACAGACACTTCCTGAAGTTAAGCAGCAAAAGAAATCCCCAAAAGTAGACTGTGCAAAATCACTTTAATCGCTTTAACAACTCTACAGAATCACTTTAACAACTCAAGGTTCAGTTGCCAATATTCAGTTTGTGATCCTAGTTTGGTTTTATCAGATCCCCAAGTCCAAATAGGATACCTAAGATTTTTATGGGCTCAATAAAAAGTTTAATGTTATGTACTGTCAAAAGAGGGGAACACCTGTCCCCTAACACTCCTCCAATGCATTTTGTTACATTTAATTCATTGAATGTGCCACCTGAGAATAAGCCAGATATTTTAAACCAGTGTAGGGCATTTTTGGCTGATATTTCATCTTTCACAAATAGGCACACATCATCTGCATATTTAAAGGAAGAATGTGGGAGTCTTGTTCTATCTTCCCAAATACAGGATCCAAGCACACTACATACAATATCATACACCTCTTTTTTTGACATGCCATGCCATGCCAAGCTTCCAATTAATTAATGGGGTAACTATACAAGTTGGTATATACACTGTAACCAAGAAATACACAGATGTGGAATTCCATATTTGTCTACTACAAACCAGGGAAATTCATGGGATACCGTGTCAAATGTTTTTCGTTGATCTAAAGCTAATAAAAAAGCCTTCTACTTGGTTTAAGTTTCCAGTCTACCATTTCATGTAATAGAATCAAATGATCCTGTATAGCCTTACCTGGAACTGAACACGCCTACAATCAGGATACCAGATGCTTTGTGACTTTCAGAAGTCTAGCTGTCAGAATTTAGAAAGTATTTTCAAATATGTATTCAAAAGACAGATTGGTCTCCAATTAGAAAGGTTAGTTTTGTGGCTCTATGACAGTCAGTTGACAATTTTGTTGTTGACTGATGTTAGAATGACTCTTTATGTCGACCGCATTTGCGGTTGGCATAAAGGAAGTCACTTCGAACTGTGTTTACCATGCGGGGGGGGCTCTGCCCCTTGCCCCCTGCTACTTAATTAATCAACTCTGAGTCAGAGTTGCTTTGGGGAGGGGATGCAATATCCCCAGAAAGCAGTGTCGGGGTCCCACGCCGACACTTCAGCGACCTAGCGCTGTTGTTGTTGTTGTATGTCAGTCGCGGTAAAGTTATCGCTGTAGTGATGGTATACCAGTTTTGTCACCAGTTTTATGCGAAAATATAAACAAACCATCTTTCATACTAGGGACCAATATGTTGTGACTAAGTATGACATTAAACACTTAATTTTTTAATTACTGCAGGATGTACTAACTTGCAAAACTCACTGGTTGAGCCCTCTTTACCAGGCGCGCTGTATAAGAATGTAAGGCATGTATTGCTGATACCAATTCTGCTGCAGACATTTTAGAAATCAGTAGGCGGAGAAGATCCTGCAGTGAATGTGGTAATTTCAGGTTTGACAATTTTTTTTTCTCTTCCACTTGTAGTTGAAAAGCCTTGTCCAACCATCTGCTTTGTATAGCCAGAAACGACCTCTAGTATACCGTCTATGCCAGTTAGTAAAGTACCTTGATTTGATTTTATACTGGTCATATTTTTCCTGTTTGTTCTTTATTTACAAGCCTTATAAGGGCATACAAAGGCTTGTTGCCTTGAGAGCCATATTTTTGTTTGCAGTGTAATTTCTGAGACTTATTCAAATTATATTGTGACATTTCAGATTTAAGTGATGTAATTTGTTGTTGGAAATTATGTTCTGTCTCAATTGCTAAAGATTGCAATCTCTAAAAATGAGCTCTGTTTGTAAGGAAATACTCCAACTTGCTACATCTTTTTTATTAAATAAATTTGTTTTTTTGTACTTAACTGCCAGTTATTCCAATTAATCACTTTTTGTTTGCCAGTACTTAATTTGCAATCCTAGTTTGGTTTTGCCAGATCCCCAGATCCAAACTGGATACCTAAGATTTTTATGGGCTCAATAGAAAGTTTGATGTTATGTACTGTACTGTCAAAAGAAGGAAACACCTGTCCCCTAACCCTCTTCCAGTGCATTTTGTTACATTTAATTCACCACTTGAGAATACTCCAAACATTCTAAACCAGTGTAGGTCATTTTTGGCTGATATTTCATCTTTCATAAATCATTTTCATCATCTGTGTATTTAAAGGAAGAATGTGGGGATCTTGTTCTATCTTCCTAAATACAGGATCCAAGCACACTACATACAATGTCATAAACCTGCCATATACCTCTTTTTATTTGACATGCCATGCCAAGCTTCCAATTAATTAATGGGGTAACAATAGATCTCGGTACGTACACTGTAACCAAGAAATACACAGATGTGGAATTCCATATTTGTCTACTACAAACCAGAACAATTTTTGGGATACTATATCAAATGCTTTTCGTTGATCTAAAGATAATAAAACCCCTTCTACTTGGTTTACGTTTCCGCATTCTACCATTTCATGTAGTAGACTCAAATGATCCTGTATAGCCCTACTTGGAACTGAACATGCCTGCAATCGATACCAAATGCTCTGTGACTTACAGCAGTCTAGCTGTCAAAATTTTAGAATTTATTTTCAAATATGTGTTCAAAAGACAGATTTGTCTCCAATTAGAGAGGTTAGTTTTGTCACCAGTTTTATGTAAAAATATAAACAAACCATCTTTCATAGTAGGGACCAGTATGTTGTGATTAAGTATAGAATTAAACACTTAATTCTTTAATTAATGCAGGGTATACTAACTTGTAAAATTCACTGGTTGAACCATCTTTACCGGGTGCTGTATCAGAATATAAGGAATGTATTTGCTGATACCAATTCTGCTGCAGACATTTTAGAAATCAGTAGGGGGAGAAGATCCTGCTGTACTGTACCTGTGGTAATTGCAGGTCAGAATAAAATTGTTCTCTTCCACTTGTAGTTGTAAAGCCTTGTCTAAACAACTGCTTTGTATAGCCAGAAACAACCTCTAGTATACTGTCTATGTCCGTTAGTAAAGTACCTTGATTTGATTTTATACTGTTCATGTTTTTCCTGTATTTTCTTTATTTACAAGCTTTATAAGGGCATACAAAGGCTTATTGCCTTGAGAGCCATATTTTTGTTCACAGTGTAATTTCTGAGACTTAGTCAAATAATATTCTGACATTTCAGACTTAAGTGATGTAATTTGTTGTTGTAAAGTATGTCCTGTCTCAACTGCTAAAGATTGCAATCTTTGAAAATGAGCTCTGTTTGTAAGGTATTGGAAATATTCCAACTTGCTACGTCTTCATCCCCATTGTAGAAAACACTTCTTAATTTCTGTTTTTGTGTCATCCCACAAAAGCAGAGGGGAGTTAAGACATATCCATAGAGATTTACAGGCAACAGTAAGTTCCCCCAACCCTGTCTGTATTTCAGTATCCTTCAAAAGCTCAGAGTTAAGCCTCCAGACACCAGGGCCTCGCAGAGAGGATATACCACCCCCTATAGTGATCTGGATTGTATTATGATCTGAGGATTCTATGGGACACAAAGTCGCAGTGGATAGTGTAAGAAAGGCAAAAGTAAAACAGTAGTATTAAATTCTTGTAGCTAATTGGCCCCTAAAGAAAGTTAGAGTTCTGATTTTATTAACTACAAAATGTGCATCTGATAACCAAGCTGTAGAGATCAGAGAGGATAGAAATTACATATCACAAAACCGCTTTTTTTTTTGGTTTTGTTTTAGTGCTTGCACTCCTGCCTGAAGAGCTGAGGCCACAGTTAAAGTCTCCTCCAAATACTGCTGGTTTGGAAGTAAAAATAAATGGCTGAATAATTTTTTAGTAACTCTATTCTAGTTGTTTTGGACTGGGGGGCATAAGCGTTTATTATCCTGTATCACTGATTATGCATTTGAACATCCAGTAATAATGCTTGACCGGGACTCAAATCCATATGTTTCATTACTTGTATATCCCTATCATGAATTTTGTGAACTGGTATAGTTAGTGGTTTTGCTATAAACAGGGTCCACAAAGGTGTGTTCTTCAATTTATAATACTGTAGCCAGATTAATTCTAATGTTTTAGGGGTTTTAAAACTGACATTGAAAGTCAGCTCTCCACTCACATGTATGTCTCCATAGATGTAATTTGCTTGAAAGTTCACTGACCCTTTTAACCCTTGCTGAGCCACGGACTGATATATCAGTCTAAAATTCCTATACATTCTAATTCAGTTGGTAGCCTAAAGGTTAAGAGCTCTCTGACCACAAAGAGTCTATCTGGTGTTTCATCCAGTCTACCCCTGTACTTTAACCAGAAAGCATTGTGTCTCTTAGCAGGAAGGATAGGGGCATGGAAAAGTGAGGTGTAAGACCTAGGGTTAGTTGGCCTCACTATCTTATTGGTGTGAGACCAAGACTGTTCGGTTTCCACTGGCGGAACTTCTTGGGGTGGTTGAGTTTGCTGACTCTGGGCCACAGTCATCCTTTGATCTATTTGCAGTTCAGGATCATGAATCACTTCACTTTGCCCAGTCTGTGAGGATAGTGAGGTTAATTCTGCCAGTTTATCAATGTAAGCTTAGCTGGTCTCAAAACACTCCACTCCAGGTCACAGAAGGAAGCCACATGATCTTCCAATGATCCAACTTTATTTGAGATATGTATCAAATTAAACTCACCCCACATGTGACACCCACACTGCTCCAACATTTCAAGCCTCCCTGGCTCTTTTTCAGGGAGTAAGGCCATCTGGTGGGCAGTAGTTAAATAGCTCAACGTTAGGGTCACATGATTAAAAAATGTCACATGACAGTATTAAAATACAATCCTATCATTTTGGTGTGAGACCAAGACCATTTGTTTTCCACTGATAGAACTTCTTGGGGATCCATGAGAACCCTTTCCAAAATGTTGTACATCTTTTTCCTGTATGGTATTATATTCCTTATAATATATGTTTAGCTGAAGAAATCATATTGATGACATAAGTTGGTGGTATATATTTTTGTTGTACTTGTAGAGCACAAAGGGCTTGCCATAAATAAAATCTACAGCATGAAAAGCATAACTGTAAAGTGCAAAAATGAAACTTGTTCCAATGACTGGGATATATTCCTAGTACCAGTATCTGATAATCTGTGACTCCAAAAAATGGTTCTCCATATCTGACTTAATTGTATCCCAAAATGTCTGGTATAAAGACAATCTAGTAATTGATAAATTTGCATTTCTAATTGTAATAAACAACTTTCCCTGGGACAATATCTTTCTTCAATTTTCTTATGTTTGTAAGAATCTTTTACTGGCATTATGCTGTAAAATCTCAACCAGACTATAGCCCACATTTTGGTTGGTATATGTGTGTTACTGAGCTGCTCTGTGTCTACCAAGATTGTATCTTCAGGACAATGTTTTAGCACTAAAGGGGGTTAAAACAACATTCAGTATGAGTATTCATATGAGAATATAACTTCTTTCTTCTGCTAGATTGAAGAGTCGCTATATACAACTTCCATATTTTTTTTGCATCAAATGCTTATTAAAATTTTTTGATTCTGACAGACAAACAAACAAATCAATTACACAACAAACAATACAAAAAGCATACAGAAACAGTTCATAACTTATATACAGAAAGATCCAGTTCCTTAACTGTAATAATTTATGTGACACATTAAAAAAGAAAGGGAGACATAAAACCATCACATATAATATGGAAAGCATTACTTCCAAGGGCAAAAAGGAAGGGAATAATTTGATCCAAGTCTGTCGAGTTTAGCACCATTTATAATCCACTCCTCCCCCTTCATGTCCAGTCCTCTCCCAATGTCAGGTTCTTTGCAGATGAAAGGGCATTAAGATAGGGTTGCCATGTATTATAGAATTGCTCCCCCCATCCTGCATTACGTAGGTGAGTCTTTCAAGGGTAAGAGCCTGCAACACCAATGCGTTCCACTGTTGTATAGTGGGCTTAGCTGCAGACACCAATGTATTCAGAATACAGTGTCTGGCCATTTTAAGTATGACCCTAAGCCATCTAGGAAGGGGGGGGGGCCCAAACTGCCTCCCCTACTTCCTCTGTTCCAAACATCATTACTATAGGTTTCTGTGGGAGCCTTCTACCTGCAAGGGTCTGAGCCTCTGTCACCACCTCCCTCCAAAATTCTTGAAGGACAGGGCATGACCAGAAATAGTGGTAATAGGAGGCCAGGCCAGTGTTGCAGCAAGGACACATCGGGGAGACTGCAGGATTAAATTTGTGAACAATCGAGGGTGTGCAATATAATCTGTAGTAGAACTTATAAAAAGATTCTTTATATTTATTGCAGATCAGAATGTCCTGGTGTTGTTGAGTCATCATCCTCCAGGTATCCTCTATGATGGGTATCCCCATATCTCTCTCTCCCCCACAATTGTCTGGTTTTCTGGGTCATATCTACGAGCTGCTGCCTACCTGCCCTAGCCACTCTTCGTATTGTACCTTTGGGGTTATGCCATCCATCTTGTATTAATTGCTCCACTTGTCCCATTATAGAATCTGTGACATGCCTACTCCCCAGGGTTTTGCAATATGCTCTAATCTGTAGGTAACAGCAGAAATGGTAGTGCCACAGCCCTGTCTTAGCATGGATGCCTTCAAAAGAATCAAACCCCTCCTTAGTATGCAGGTCCCTTAAACACATTATGCCACCCATCTCCCAATCCTTAAATCCCAGGGTCAGCTAGGCCTGGGATAAAAAAGGTGTGTCCAGCTATTGGTAGAAGCAAGGTCTCCTCCCATCCCTCCCTCCCCTGGTAGGTTAGGCATCCCCAACCATCCAGGACTGACTTAACCAATGGGTTCAGTCTAAGCAGACCCATATACGCCCTGTATCCTTTCCTTAAGAGATAGACAGACACCCTACTGGGACACCCCCTCTCTTCCAGGTCCAACCAACCTGCTTCCAATGGCCTGACCACCCAATCCTGTAAGTAGCGACACTGTATGGCCAAATGATAAATTCCTAAATCAGGAAATTGCAATCCGCCCTTATTCGTCAGAGCATTTAAGCGAACAAGGCTCACTCGTGGTCGTTTTCCCTGCTACAGGAATGTTGAAAATGCCCTTTCTATGCATTTAATGTCTGCTTGATTAAGTCCCACATGAAGCATTTGCATACTGTATAGAAGCTGAGGCAGTGCATTCATTTTGAGCAAGTTTATTCTCCCTAACCATGTGAGGGGTAATATCGCCCATCTCCCTAAATCAGCTATGATCGTCCGCAGCAATGGGGCATAATTTAGTTCATAAAGAGCCTTTATATTATTTCCCACTCTAATGCCCAAATAAACAAAGGAGTCTTGAACCCTTCAAAATCCCCAATTTATATTTCCCTCCTCCTCTCCAGCTGCAGATTCCCCAATTCTAAGCTCTTCTGACTTATTTAAATTCAATTTATAACCTGAAAATGTAGAAAACTGATCTATCAGGGTCAGAAATGGTGGCATAGATTGTGATGGCTTAGTAATATATAGGAGCATGTCATCAGCATACAAAGAAAGCTTGTACTCTCTTCTCGACTGGCCCAAACCCCGAATATTGCAGGGTGCTCCCTGATAGCAACAGCCAGGGTTCCAGAGCAAGGGCAAATAGGAGGGGTGACAGAGGGCACCCCTGCCTAGTCTCCCTCTGTAATGCAAAGCTGTCTGTAAGGGTGCCATTAACCAGCACTCTGGCTGTAGGGGCATTGTACATTAACTGAATCAGCCCTACAAAATCTTCACCCAGACCAAACCGGGTCAGAACCTCCATTAAGTATGGCCATTTGACCCTGTCAAATGCTTTTTCTATGTTCATTGACAGAACATGAACTGATTCATATCCATTCGATGCTCCCCAAATCACATTTAGGAGAGTTCTCATGTTGTGGTAGGAGTATCTGTTCCTAATAAACCCGGTCAGGTCTGGGTGAATCAGCCCCGGGAGGAGCTCATCTAACCGACTCTCCAAAACCTTAGCAAAAACCATGGAGTCACAATTTAACAAGGAGATAGGTCTAAATGATACACATTCCAGCAGGTCTTTGCCATCTTTAGGGATCAAGCAAATGATCACTTCTTTCCACGTATGAGGTAATATCCTCTCCTCCTTCCATGCTTCATTAAGTACTGCCTCAAGGTGACTAAGGATATGTGGTTTCATAGCCTTATAATACTCTGCTGAGTAGCCATCTGAGCCACTAGCTTTACCTCTTTTTAACCTGTAATAGCCGTGGCTATCTTCTCCCTTGTTATTTTAGCATTTAGCCACCCTCATTGTGAGTCAGATAGCTTAGGCAAGTCCAGGTTGTCCAAAAAAGCTTGCATATTGATCCTCATATGCTCAGCCTGTGTTTGGTGCAGTTCTTCATAAAACCTTTTAAACCGGTCCCTAATAAGCTTTCTGTCCTTCTGCAGCTGCCCATCTGACTCTTTATTCATGGAGATCAAATGTGAGCTCCGCTTCCCCCCGAATCAAATTTGCCAACATAGTGCTTGGCTTATTCCCCATTCATAAAAATGTTTATGAACAAACAGGCATGTTTTCCTAGCCTCTACCAGCAACAAATTATTTAGGGCCTCCCTTGTCACTATTAATAAGTGGGGAGCAGTGTCTCCCCCCTCTCCCAAGACCACCCATCTCTCTAACACCTTAAGCCGTTATTCCAGGTTCTCCCTCCTCCCTCCAGGTCTGTCGCTTGTGGTGCACCATGTAGCTAATAATAGAACCCCTCATGTACACCTTCCCAGCATCCCAAAATGTAGCCTTAGAGGGAGCCATGTCTAGATTATCTTGCACAAACTGCTTCTATTGGTCCTGCAGGTATTCCCAAAAGGTTTTATTAGCCAACAGGTAGTTTGGAAACCTCCACGGAGAAGATTCAACAATTTCCTCCTGCAGTGTAAGGGACATAAGCACCATGGCATGGTCAGAAATGTGAACTGGGCTATGTTTAATCTGGGTCAGTTTAATGTACCAAGCTCTTGGAACATAGAGGTAATCCAACCTCGACCATGTCTTGTGAGGGTGTGAGAAAAAGGTGTAGTCACGCATGGTAGGGTTGGCTGTTCTCCAGGCATCAATGAGATCCAGGTCAGCCATTCCCACCATCCAGCTACGAATGGCCCCCCCCTACTAGTGCCTCTGCCCTCGGAGTGATCCAGCACAGGGTTTGTCAGACAATTCAGGTCTCCTCCCAGAACTAGGTCTGGGAGCTGTTCCACCATGAGTAGTGCAGTGAGAGCCTGGTAAAACATGGGGTCATGCACTGCAGGCATGTACACACTCCCAAAAGTTATCTTTTCCCCCAAAAGTTCACCTGTCACAAACACATAATGACCTTGTTCTGGGTCCACCACCACTGTATCCAATTTAAATGGTAATCGTTTGTGCATGAGAACTGCCACCCCCCGCTTATGGGAGTTGAAGGATGCTACACAGCACTCTCCCACCCAGCCCCTTTTCAACTTGGCATGCTCTTTAGCAGTGAGGTGGGTCTCTTGCAACAAAGCACTGTTTACATTCTGATGCTTGAGAGCCATTAGCAGCATTGTGCGTTTAACTGGTGTAGAGATCCCCCGTACATTCCATGATGCTGTAATTAACTCCATGGCGTTAGCCATTGTCTCTGAGCCAACTTCCATCCGAAGCCCAAACCTCCCGGGTCCAAACCCCCTTTAGCATATTGTAATGGTCACATAGGACTTTGTAAACATATCTGGATCTTGTGAAAAACATAAAACAGCATAACAAACAGTAACTATCAACTATATACATTCCCAGTACCAAGTCCCAAGACCAGGACACCCGCCTACAGCTCCTTGGAAGCTGCTTGTCCCTGAACAGGGCTGTTCCAGCTCACCCACGGTCGGCCGGCACCCAGCCAGCCACCGACCAAGACCAGGACACCCGCCTGCAGCTCCTTGGAAGCTGCTTGTCCCTGAACAGGGCTGTTCCAGCTCACTCACGGTCGGCTGGCACCCAGCCAGCCACTGACCAAGACCAGGACACCTGCCTGCAGCTCCTTGGAAGCTGCTTGTCCCTGAACAGGGCTGTTCCAGCTCACCACGGTCGGCCAGCACCCAGCCAGCCACCGACCAAGACCAAGTCACCCGCCTGCAGCTCCTTGGAAGCTGCTTGTCCCTGAACAGGGCTGTTCCAGCTCACCCACGGTCGGCCGGCACCCAGCCAGCCACCGACCAAGACCAGGACACCCGCCTGCAGCTCCTTGGAAGCTGCTTGTCCCTGAACAGGGCTGTTCCAGCTCACCCACGGTCGGCCGGCACCCAGCCAGCCACCGACCAAGACCAGGACACCCGCCTGCAGCTCCTTGGAAGGTGCGGGACAGCGCAGCCAATCAGAACACGGGTGCTTCCAGCAAACCCACTCTGATTGGCAGGAGTTTTCCCCTGCTATAGACACCTGGCACTTTGTTAGACTTTCCATAGAACTAAGCACATTTCTACTGTGTTATTAGGAGTTTTTCTACTGTATTAGCTGGATTGTAATTTCTACTACTGTTTTAAATTGCTTACACCTCTTCTGTCTGACTGCTATTCCTGCAGTGCCCCCCCATCCAAGCACTCTGCCTTGGCTCCGTTAAGTCTAACTACCTTTTGTCTTACTAAACTGCTCAAATCTAACCCCTTTACCTCTATGCTATTTAAGACCTGATCTGTCTTCTTTCTCTAGCTGTTTGTCCCTGAACAGGGCTGTTCCAGCTCACCCACGGTCGGCCGGCACCCAGCTGGTGGCTAGTTTTCCATTAGCAGGTTATACAGACCTGCCACTAGAGGGATTCTTGGTCTTCTACATAAATCACCGTATTCTTTCGTGGGCAATATGGCCTACATTATCATTCTACTTCTTTCCCAGTTCTGCTACAAGGGGACTTGAGTCTGAAGGGTGGATGGCCACTAACTAAGCTGCTCCTGATCTCCTTGTTCCCCTTTCTGCTGTATTTTCTCATCTAGGTTTTAAATGGTACCTAGGTGGGCAAATTTCTTGCCTAGAAAATATTGCACTAATACAAATCACGAGACCACTCAATCTGGGACCATGGCTCTCCTTATTGTGTTTTTATTGCTCCTAAGGTGCAGAGTTTTCAGCAATACAGTGCAATTTGAAGTACCTCAATGCAATTCAGTTCTCCAATGTACCTTATCAATACCTAATGTTATAACAGTCTACCGTGCAGACACTCTGTCATTCTCCTCTTCCCTTTTAGCCTATTCCCCCCGGTTAGCCTACACCCCTTTGCTACTGTCCTCACCTATGTCTACCCAAGCACTTACATTGATCACAATCAACTGTCATTACAGTGGCGCCGCCTCTTAGCACGATATGGGTTGCCGCAAAGAAATAAAAAAGCAGTCTCCATTCTTATAAGCTCCTTAAAGAAAGTTATACTTGCTTCTTCTCTGCTCAGGAAATGTGGAGCTCAACCCTGGCCCCCCTACAACTTACCTTGACTATTGATTTTGCGAGGCCACAGGTCTCAAAATGATGATGGTCAACATTTAAAGCCTGCCTAAAAACTTGTACAGCTGCAAGCCTGGGCTACACGTTAACCCAGACCTTATCATAATTACTGAGTCGTGGTTAAAAAGATGAACACTGATCAACAAATATCACTGCAGGGCTACAATTTATTTAGAGCAGATAGAGAGTCTAGAGGCGGGGGTGTGGTTATCTATGCCAAATCTAAGTACTTGGTCACCAATATTAGTTGCAAATCTCTAGCCAAGGAATTTGAGTTAGTTTCGCTGAGCCTTCATCTCCCCTCCTCGGAAAGTATCACTATCCTAGGTGGCTATAGACCCCGTCTGGTGGTGATGAAGTCCTTAATCTTTGAAATCCATGTTCGTAGATGCAAAAACTGAAACAATATTTCTAGGAGATCTAAATATGGACTGGCTGTCACCTAAATCACATGGCCTCAAATCCCTTTGTGACGAGCTAGGTCTTGGGCAATTAGTCAGAGAACCTACTAGGAACAACACTCTAAATACTGCCAACAGTTCCATTCTAGATGTGTACTAACCACCCATCCACAAAATATCTCATTTGGCAGTGTTTCACAACAACATGACGATCATGGAATTGTTGCTTGCATAAGATCTCAAATTAAGGCCCGGCGCAACCCATCTTTATAACAAAAGATCCTTTCGCAAATTCAGTGCAGTAAACTTCCTATCTGACCTGAGCATGATCAGATGGCAAGATCTTTACCTAGCCAAAGATGTCAACAAGGCAGCTTGCATCCTTAATGACAAACTCACTACAATAATAAATAAGCATGCCCTTTCATCAAAGTAAGGTCGGAACAATTCCAATCCCTGGTTCACCTCGGATCTCAAGGCAGCCCTTATAGCTCAAGATAAGCTCTGGGCTAAAGCTAGACATTCCAAAGAATCTTTGGATTGGCAGGCCTTTAGAACAGCCAGGAATAACTGTGTGAAAAAACTTCGCTCTGCTAAAGCTAACTATTATATTTCTACTCTCGAACAAGCTAAAGGTAACCCTCATAAAATATGGAAGACTATCAAAGCTATAGAAGGACGGCCCGTGGCCCTCTCTGTCCCAACAAAGATAGTCGCAGTGGCAAGATATGGAAAACAAGTCCCTAATCCTGGAGGAACTTAACTCCCACTTTGCCACAGCTGGATTAGCTTTTGATCGTCACCTTATGCTGGTGCTGCGGTGAGTCCCACCTCCCTCCACATCTAGTCCTGCACCCAGTCCCTTCCAACTGCGCGAGATAACTTATAAAGAAGTAGAAGATTCTCTTCTTAACTTAGACACCCAAAAAGTGCAGGGGACGATGGCTTGGAACCCTTTTTCCTAAGGTCAGGCTATGCCCATCTCACTGCCCCAATTCTCCACATCTTCAATCTTTCCATTACATCTGCTGCTGTACCGTCCTGCTGGAAATCAGCACATATCCTCCCTCTATTTAAATCTGGTGACCCATGCGATGTAAACAACTATAGGCCTATCTCCATATTGCCTATCCTTTCTAAAGTTCTCAAAAACTGATCCATATTCAGTTAAAATCTCACTTGAAACCTTCTCTCTCATTAACCCAGCTCAATCTGGCTTCGGGCTAATCATAGGACAATCACTGCACTAGCAAAAGTAACCAATGATTGGATCTCTGCTATAGATGCTAAGAAGGTAACGTGGCAGTCTTTTTGGACCTCAGCAAAGCTTTTGATACTGTTGATCACAAACTATTAGTCAATTGCCTTGCAAAGTTGGGTGCCACATACCATACCACCCAGTGGTTCTCTAGCTACCTAACTGGAAGATTCCAAAAGTAAAGGCGGAAGGCTTTTTCTGCTGCCTTGCCAGTTGCAAGAGGAGTCCCCAAGGATCCATCTTAGGCCCTATCTTGTTTTCTCTGTACATCAGTGACTTAGATGCTAACATATCTCGTCCAATCTGCACTTTTGCAGATGATACTGTGTTGTATACTTCTGGCTCATCGTTATCTGAAGTCAAGGGAGTGCTTCAGCGGACTTACGTAACCTGAGCATAATTTAATAAAGGCAAAACTTCTGCTCAATGCCAAGAAGACTAAAGCGATGATATTCTCCCACAGTGCTGTCTCAGGCCCCCCCAATACTCTTGCCCAAGACTTCATTGTCACCACGCTAAACGAGCCTCTGGAAGTTGTAACCAAATTTAAGTATCTAGGTATCTGGATCGACAATAAATTATCTTTCAGTGACCACATCGAAGATGTCTCTAGAAGGTTAAAAGCAAGGTTAGGTTTCTTCTACAGAAATAGGCCCCTTTTCCCCCTTGAAACTCGAAACAAGCTTGTACAGGCCACTTTTCTCCCCCTACTCGACTATGGCGATGTAATCTATTCCTCCACCACTCTTGCAAATCTAAGTAAACTGGACATCCTTTATCACTGTGCATTACGGTTCATTACCAACTCCCCTTACCGTTCGCACCATTGTGACTTATATGCAGCTGTTGGCTGGACATCCCTTACTACTAGACGCCTGCTCCATGCTGGGCTATGGACTCTTAAACTGCTCCTGCAGAAATTGCCAAGCTATCTCTCTTCCCTTATTAGTATCTAACATAGTGCATACTCGTTAAGAAAATCTGACTTTATTACGCTTGACATACCAAGGACGCGGACTTCCTTTGGTAAACGTATATTGCATATGCCCTTCCTCCATTTGGAACCAATTACAAACCGTACTGAAACTAACTAGCACAGTTTCAATAAACTTCTACAAATCGCTAAGTTCAGCTAAAATAAAAGACACCTGCAACTGTCATTAAGTCTCTTCCTTCCCCATGTGTGCCATATTTATCCACTGGTAAGGTATAATTGATTTGTCATATTAACTGCTTTCCCTTCCCCTTCTACTCCAGGCTTTATCTTTGCTTACGCTCCACTGCTACTCTATCAAATCTCTCCTCCCTCCCATATCAGTTGTAGACTGTTGTTTGTTCTAGCTGCCAAAATACTGTATATTTGATTTGATTTGATTTGATTAAATCAAATCACACCAGTCATCATGTTTCATTTATCAGTATGCGACCTATAAGTCGCTTCCCTGTCTCATATCAATGTTTACCACCTGTGGTCACCCTATGTGGTACCCTTGTATGTATATCCAGCCTGTATCATGTAACGTGTATTTCATGTATATACTGTTATTACCTATCTGTGTTTGTACTTTAAGTGTTTATGTCACAGGACCTCCTTGTGAATGAGCTTGCTCAATGGAGTTTTCCTGCAATAAACTTGAACTTGAACTTGAACTTGAACAGTAGCCCTCCTCCCTCCCCCTTCCTTCCCATTCGAACCATTATGAAACATGAGTTATCCCCACCTCCTGTAACTAGAATTGTATATAGCAAAAATGGCACATTCCCTCCCCTCATGTCAGAAAGAGCTTGCCCCCCAACCCCGCCCCACCAAAAATATTGCCGTTATTTGCATTATCACATAACTAAACAAGTTACGCTTTAAAGAGAATACAGTTAAATCATGCGGTTTCCCCACATTCTCACCCCAGCGTCCGACACAGTCCACAGTCCCACAACCTCCCCTTAGACAACAATACATCCTTAGGGTTATACTGTCTCTCTTGCCAGTGTCCAGGAAGGAAGGGGAAGCCATCAAGGGTCCAGTACAGGCTATAAATCAGCTATGAGCCCACCAAGCCATGTGTTCCTCAAATATAAGTTGCGCCCAGTCCTCAAGCCCGCAGCGCCATTAAATTTCATGGCGCCACAGCCTCACTCCTCCCCTGCATATTACTTTCCCCATAATAACAGCATGTCGTATGATCCTTTCAAACAGGCCTGGTTTAAGAATATTTCAAGTCTGAGGGAGAGTTCCCCACAAGCTTACATCCAGTATCAATCACTAATAAATCCTTGTAGACGATAATGTCCCCCCTCGAGAAGAGGCCTGACATGTATCCCATTTTCAGTACAGAGAGTAAGGGAGTTATTCCACATATGAATTGCCAGACTGGGCCAAAGCTTAGTCCCCTCATAATTAAAGAAGTCATGTCCAAGTCCCCATAACAAGTAAAACAGGTGAAAAACAGTTTGCAACAAGTCCTCTCAAATCATTGCAGAATCTGTATAAATGGTGAAGAAATATAACAGTACCTGAAAATATAGTACTTCCAACCGCATGGCCCTAGCAGCGGGCCCAAACCTTCTGGTTTTTGCAGCTTGTACATGTGAGAATTTCAAAGGGAGCAACCTCACCCACCTTCTTCTTCAATTCCCTTACAAAGACCTCCACCTTCTGCACCTCCCAGAATGAATAGGTGGCCCCTTCATGCTTAATTTTAAGGGTTGCAGGGTACAACCCCCTTCCTCTGTCCCTTCTTATTTATTTAGCTTTTGTTTACCGGGTAGGTACACTAGACAAGTGATATGCCTATTTTCAGGAACAACCCGGGAGAGTACAGAACTTACAAGATACATATAAGGCAACTTAGGAGGAACAACTTATTACAGGAGGTACTAACAATTGTAGTAAAACAAATACACAAGCAGCAGTTACACCATATAACAGAATTGCATAGATTGACAATTAGTGACAACTGGGGTTCATCAAGAAACATTTCACTACGGAGGCTTGAAGCAGTCACACACTGATGATAATTTTAAGTGCGACCACAGGGAGGAGCGAAAGATCCCATGGAGGGGCCATGGGACATGATCAGGAAGGAGTTCCAGAGTCTGGGCACGTAGGCAGCAAAGTCTCGACCCCCATGAGAGTCTGGGTGGAAGGAATTTAAGCAGTCCAGCAGCCTGGGACCCTAAGCTTGTAGGGCATGATGTCCATTTTTTGGGAGGAGATTCACCAGTCCCTGAGGGGAGCCAGAAGCAGCACCTTCTTGGAGAAGCTTCCAACACCAAATCCAGGTATTCAGCTGGAGGCAACCAGTGGAGTTTATCATATAGATCACAGCGATGGGTGAGTTTAGGGACTGCAAGTGCAAACCGACATATATTGTTATATGCTGTGTTCCACCGGGCAAGGTGAATTTGGGGGGACCGGGCAAACAGGTGGAATCCATAGCTGAGGGAGGGAAGAAGCACTCCTCTAGCAAGTGCAAGTCTTGCCCCCGGGGTCAGGTTGTATTTGGCCCTATAGGCCATACCCATCTTGCAATGTGTGCTTCTACAGATGTTGAGGATATGACACCCCATGTCAAGTTGGGGGTCAAGAGTAACCCCAAGATATTTGATTGAGTTCACCATTGGCAACGAGGGTCCACCATCACAGGTTATGCGTAGCAAGGATGATGAGGCTTTTATCTTGGCCGTGGAGCCAAAAAGCATGGCCTGCATTTTATTAGGGTTCAACACCAGCCTATGGTGAGTAACCCAGGCCTGGACTCTTCTGAAATCATCAGTCAGGCTCTGGTTTAGTGCTGTGACATTGGGAGAATGGGCCACTAGTGCCAGGTCATCTGCGTATAGAGTGGCTTGGCAGTGAGAGGTCACCAGTGGCAGTTGATTGATAAAGAGCGAGAAGAGAGGGCCCAGCACTGATCCCTGGGGGACTCCCAAAGTCACCGCCCTGGGCTCCGAGAGGACCTTGTTGAAGTAGGTACGCTGCTGTCTACCCTTCAGATAACCCATGAACCAGTTCAAGGCATGGGAGGAGAGACCAACGGCCCTTAGTTGCTCTCCTAGAAGGTCATGGTTAACAAGGTCGAAAGCTTTTGATAAGTCTATAAATATAGCACCGGACAGTTTACCTTGGTCCATGGCAGATCTTATGCTGGAAGTTACAGTGATCAGAGCAGTAGTGGTACTGTGTCCCTTTCGAAAGCCGTGCTGTGCCCTGGATAGCAGATCATGGAGTGCAGATACTCCGAGAGTTGCTCGCCACCACCTTTTCAAGAAGTTTGCCAAGGGATGGGAGGATTGCAATAGGGCGATAGTTGTCAGGGAGCTTGGGATTGCCCTGCTTAAGAACTGGTACTATCCTTGCTTCCTTCCATATGTCAGGAATTTTCCCTGAGCTAAGGGATAGATTAAAGATGTGGGCAACTGGAGAGGCAATGTAGGGCGCTCCTAGCTTGAGAAGCCGTGGTTCCAGGAAATTGAGACCTGGGCTGGAGTACTGGGCGAGGGCAGCAGGAAGTTTCTGTACTTGGAGGACTGATACTTCCCTGAGATTAAACACACTCCGATGATGTTGATCCGCCTGACTCGAGAGGGATGGGATCATGAGTGAGCTCCCGCCGTCCATCGTAAGTCGGGAGGTGAGGGCCGAGAGGTCAGAGAAGTTACAGTTAAGGGAGTCAGCTATGGTTTGGGGATTATTGCAAGAGACACCATTTATGACCATATCCGTGACACCCATGCCGGAGGATCCACTAACTAGGGATTTAATGTTCCTCCAGAACCTCCTAGGGTCACTGGCAGAGCTGAGTAGTGCAGACTTGCAGAAGTCACTTTTTGCTACCCTAATAGCCTTCTTACACTGGTTCCTGAGGTGCCGATATCTCTGGAGTTTAGAGGGATCACTGGATCCCCTGGCACGAGCCCAGCATCGGTCTCTTTCACGCATCTTGGCTAGCAGATTTCCATTCAGCCAGTAGGTGGCCAGCCCTCACCCTCCGAGTGATCATGCGGTGCATGCCTGTCCTGGATATCACCAAAGGTATCAATAAGCAGGAGGTTGCCACTGAGGGGTCAGTGGCTTCCAATACCCTGGTCCAGTCAGTAGACCTTAAGTCATCCATGAACCTCACTGAGTCAAACCTGGAATAGTTCCTGACTCGAATAATTTTGTGAGGGATTTTTGAGGAGGGAATTTTCCAGACACAGAACACTGGGGAGTGATCAGAGATAGAGTCCAATAGAGTGCCTGAAGTGGATATTCTCTCCGGGCGGTTGGTTAGGATCCAATCCAACAGGGTACTCGAGGAACCACTAGCGGACTGTCTGGTCGGGTCATTAATAAGTTGGGTAAGGGATAGGGTGGCAAGAAGAGGTTCACATTTCTTAATATTGCCACTCTCCCAATTTAGGTTGGTATCACCCATGATAATAAGTTCGTTGTCTCCTATACTGGACCTTACCGTATCCAGGAGATGTTAGACCTTCTAGGCCTCCCCTGGGAGGGATATAGGCACATACCAGATGCAGCTTCTTTGTTTCCCCTAGCAGCAGGAGCCCATGCAGAAGCTCACAGGGGGGGTGATCAGTGGGACCATGAGTCACAAGGGAGATTTTCAGATGGACTCTATAGTAGATAAGGATGCCACCCCCCTCCTACCCCCTGGCCTGTCAAGGCGGATAAACTCATAACCTGTTAAGGAACAGGCGGAGTCGGGGATAGAGGATTTAAGCCAGGTCTCAGTTATCCCTAGAACATCAGGTTTGTATAGTTCAACCCACGCTCTCAACTCATCACGATTGGGTAGCAAGCTCCTGATATTCAGATGAGCTATTTTTAGCCCCTTACTCATACTCCAGGTGGCGGGAGAGTTAGTGGTCATTATAGCAGGTCCAGGGTTAAGCTCTATATCCCCTGCCCTGAGTAAAGCAAGGAGGAAGAGCCAGGGGAGATACCGCCTGAAAAGCAGGTGCCCACCTGGACCATTTGCTGGTCTGATTTTCTTGACCCTGGCTGTATACATAACACATCTAATGTCAAGACTGAGGGTAGAACTGTAGTGCGTTACAATGGAGGAAAGCAGGTTAGAAAAGGAGAAGTCAGTGTCGTCCGAGGGGGAGGACAACTTCCAAGTCACTTCCAGGGATATTGGAGGAGAGGTAGCACATTGTAGGAGGACCAGCCCTAGGACCAACACTACAAGTGAGGTGGCCATACGGACAACCGACAGCCATCCCTGAGCACTACACAGGGAGCTTCCCTTCCCTCCATAGTGAAAGGGACGGGGAACATCCCCACTGTCATAGTTGGAGGCACAAGGTGGCCTGCATGGGAGGACATGTCAGGAACACTCGGCCAGGGATGACCCAGAGGGGAGGAGATCCACACACCCCTCCGCAATACCAGGCGGCCAGGCTTCAAGCAGGCTAAAGGGAGACTGGTTGACCTCTACTGCGTCCAGTCGAGTACAAGAGGGCCAGTCAAGGCAGACAGGAAGTCCACTCCACCAGTGGGGTTGGGGATGGAATAACCTTGGTCACTAGCAGGCAGCCTCAGGCACTACAGTCAGCGCAGTCAGGGCAACCAAGGTTGCTGATATGACCCTATGCCAGCACTCCTCTCTAGTAGCAGTGGGCAATGGACATCAACAAAATATAGGCTACCACAATTTCGCTAGTATTGGAAATGTAGGACAGCTCTGAAGTTCGAAGATTCAGTAGTACAGAAAGTGCAGGTCATCCCCTAGAAAGAACTATGCAGCATAAACATCAGTTATTGGTAATAGCACGACCATTCGTTTAGGATAGCAACAGCAATCTCAGAGGCACAAAAAGAGGTGGAACAACTCAGTAGCACAGAATTACAGTAGCACACAAATTGCAGGACAATTCACATAAGGGGTAGGTAGCAGCACAAACATATGAAATCAGGTATGGGTATCCACAGGGGGATCAGCACATGGAAGGCCCTTACACAGATAAGCAGAAACAAATGTCAAGCTGAAATAATAGGGAAAAAAACGAAAAAAGAACCATCCAGAGCACAAGTAGTGCACAGGAAATAGTCTATTCCTAGCCCAGTTGTTCAGGTACGACAGCAATAGTTGCTCAGAGGGTAGTAGAATACTCAACATGCACACAGCCCCAGATTAAAGGGAGAAGAACGGCCATGAGACACAAGCCATGCCCAGTCCAGTTCACAGGGAGGAGATTTGGGCAAGAGTATCACCCTTCTTTAAACAGGGAAGTACCTCCCCTTACAGTTGATAGGGTAGAGTAACAGTAGGTGAGGTCAGAAGCACACATAAAAGTTTCCTTCATGACAGGGAGGTGGGTGGGCCATTAAAAAAAAAAACAGATTGTCTGTGAGCCTTCCTCCTGCACTTGGGCAGGGGCCACGCGCTTCTTCCACAGTAGACTTCTCGCTGAGGAGGCCCACCGGAGCACTCCGTAGCCCACGGCACCTCCACTTGGCGAAGCGGTGACCTTCCTGATGGCGCTGGGGGGGGGCCCACAGAGTAGGACACCCTCACCTCCCCTTTCCCTCGGCGATTCAGCTTCCAGGTGATTTCAGCAGAACTCCTATTTAAGGAGCCAAGGGAGAGCGTCACCGCTGGCAGGGACCAACGGGAAGCCGCAAGTTTCGGCGGCAAGGACGAACAAAGGAACAAAGGACAGGTAGGAGAATCGGTAGGAGTCCCAGTAAGTCAGCAGCAGGAAAAAGAAATGGAAGTCCAGATCATGCAGCCCTTCTAAAACGCTGCGGTGCGACAGGAAAAACAGATTGTCTGTGAGCCTTCTCTCCTGCACTTGGGCAGGGGCCACGCGCTTCTTCCACAGTAGACTTCTCGCCGAGGAGGCCCGCCGGAGCTCTCCGTAGCCCACGGCACCTCCACTCGGCGAAGCGACGACCTTCCTGACGGCGCGGGGGGGGGCCCACAGAGTAGGACACCCTCACCTTCCCTTTCCCTCGGCGATTCAGCTTCCAGGTGATTTCAGCAGAGCTCCTATTTAAGGAGCCAAGGGAGAGCGTCACCGCTGACAGGGACCAATGGGAAGCCGCAAGTTTCAGCGGCAAGGATGAACAAAGGAACAAAGGACAGGTAGGAGAATCGGTAGGAGTCCCAGTAAGTCAGCAGCAGGAAAAAAGAGAAATGGAAGTCCAGATCATGCAGCCCTTCTAAAACACTGCGGTGCAACAGGAAAAACAGATTGTCTGTGAGCCTTCTCTCCTGCACTTGGGCAGGGGCCACGCGCTTCTTCCACAGTAGACTTCTCGCTGAGGAGGCCCGCCGGAGCTCTCCGTAGCCCACGGCACCTCCACTCGGCAAAGCGGCGACCTTCCTGATGGCGCTGGGGGGGGGCCCCACAGAGTAGGACACCCTCACCTCCCCTTTCCCTCGGTGATTCAGCTTCCAGGTGATTTCAGCAGAGCTCCTATTTAAGGAGCCAAGGGAGAGTGTCACCGCTGGAAGAGACCAATGGGAAGCCGCAAGTTTTGGCGGCAAGGACGAACAAAGGAACAAAGGACAGGTAGGAGAATCGGTAGGAGTCCCAGTAAGTCAGCAGCAGGAAAAAAGAGAAATGGAAGTCCAGATCATGCAGCCCTTCTAAAACACTGTGGTGCGACAGGAAAAACAGATTGTCTGTGAGCCTTCTCTCCTGCACTTGGGCAGGGGCCACGCGCTTCTTCCACAGTAGACGTCTCGCCGAGGAGGCCCACCGGAGCTCTCTGTAGCCCACGGCACCTCCACTAGGTGAAGTGGCGACCTTCCTGACGGCGCTGGGGGGGGCCCACAGAGTAGGACATCCTAACCTCCCCTTTCCCTCAGCGATTCAGCTTCCAGGTGATTTCAGCAGAACTCCTATTTAAGGAGCCAAGGGAGAGCGTCACCGCTGGCAGGGACCAATGGGAAGCCGCAAGTTTCAGCGGCAAGGATGAACAAAGGAACAAAGGACAGGTAGGAGAATCGGTAGGAGTCCCAGTAAGTCAGCAGCAGGAAAAAAGAGAAATGGAAGTCCAGATCATGCAGCCCTTCTAAAACGCTGCGGTGCGACAGGAAAACAGATTGTCTGTGAGCCTTCTCTCCTGCACTTGGGCAGGGGCCACGCTTTCTTCCATGAGACTTCGCCGAGGAGTGCCCGCTGAGCCCGTGAGCCCACTGCACCTCCACTCGGCAAAGCGATTTCCACCTTTCCTGACGGCTGGGGGGCCCACAGAGTAGGACACCCTCACCTTCCCTTTCCCTCGGCGATTCAGCTTCCAGGTGATTTCAGCAGAGCTCCTATTTAAGGAGCCAAGGGAGAGTGTCACCGCTGACAGGGACCAATGGGAAGCCGCAAGTTTCAGTGGCAAGGACGAACAAAGGAACAAAGGACAGGTAGGAGAATCGGTAGGAGTCCCAGTAAGTCAGCAGCAGGAAAAAAGAGAAATGGAAGTCCAGATCATGCAGCCCTTCTAAAACGCTGTGGTGCGACAGGAAAAACAGATTGTCTATGAGCCTTCCTCCTGCACTTGCGCAGGGGCCACGTGCTTCTTCCACAGTAGACTTCTCGCCGAGGAGGCCCGCCGGAGCTCTCCGTAGCCCACGGCACCTCCACTCGGTGAAGCGGTGACCTTCCTGACGGCTCTGGGGGGGGCCCACAGAGTAGGACACCCTCACCTCCCCTTTCCCTTGGCGATTCAGCTTCCAGGTGATTTCAGCAGAGCTCCTATTTAAGGAGCCAAGGGAGAGCATCACCGCTGGCAGGGACCAATGGGAAGCCGCAAGTTTCGGCCGCAAGGACGAACAAAGGAACAAAGGACAGGTAGGAGAATCGGTAGGAGTCCCAGTAAGTCAGCAGCAGGAAAAAAGAGAAATGGAAGTCCAGATCATGCAGCCCTTCTAAAACGCTGCAGTGCGACAGGAAAAACAGATTGTCTGTGAGCCTTCTCTCCTGCACTTGGGCAGGGGCCATGCGCTTCTTCCACAGTAGACTTCTCGCCGTGGAGGCCCGCCGGAGCGCTCCGTAGCCCACGGCACCTCCACTCGGCGAAGCGGCGACCTTCCTGACGGTGCTGGGGGGGGGAGGCCCGCAGAGTAGGACACCCTCACCTCCCCTTTCCCTCGGCGATTCAGCTTCCAGGTGATTTCAGCAGAGCTCCTATTTAAGGAGCCAAGGGAGAGCGTCACCGCTGGCAGGGACCAATGGGAAGCCTCAAGTTTTGGCGGTAAGGACGAACAAAGGAACAAAGGACAGGTAGGAGAATCGGTAGGAGTCCCAGTAAGTCAGCAGCAGGAAAAAAGAGAAATGGAAGTCCAGATCATGCAGCCCTTCTAAAACGCTGCTGTGTGACAGGAAAAACAGATTGTCTGTGAGCCTTCTCTCCTGTTCTTGGGCAGGGGCCACGCGCTTCTTCCACAGTAGACTTCTCGCAAGAGGCCCGCCGGAGCTCTCCAGCCCACGGCACCTCCACTCGGGCTAAGCGACGACCTTCCTGACGGCGCTGGGGGCCACAGAGGACACCCTACCTTCCCTTTCCTCGGCGATTCAGCTTCCAGGTGATTTCAGCAGAGTTCCTATTTAAGGAGCCAAGGAGAGCGCCACCGCTGCAGGGACCAATGGGAAGCCGCAAGTTTCAGGGCAAGGACAAACAAAGGAACAAAGGACAGGTAGGAGAATCGTAGGAGTCCCAGTAAGTCAGCAGCAGGAAAAAGAGAAATGGAAGTCCAGATCATGCAGCCCTTCTAAAACGCTGCGGTGTGACAGGAAAACAGATTGTCTGTGAGCCTTCTCCTGTTCTTGGGCAGGGGCCACGCTTCTTCCACAGTAGACTTCGCAAGAGGCCCGCCGGAGCGCTCTGTAGCCCACGGCACCTCCACTCGGCGAAGCGACGACCTTCCTGACGGCGCGGGGGCCCACAGAGTAGGACACCCTCACCTTCCCTTTCCCTCGGCGATTCAGCTTCCAGGTGATTTCAGCAGAGCTCCTATTTAAGGAGCCAAGGGAGAGCGTCACCGCTGACAGGGACCAATGGGAAGCCGCAAGTTTCAGCGGCAAGGACGAACAAAGGAACAAAGGACAGGTAGGAGAATCGGTAGGAGTCCCAGTAAGTCAGCAGCAGGAAAAAAGAGAAATGGAAGTCCAGATCATGCAGCCCTTCTAAAACGCTGCGGTGCGACAGGAAAAACAGATTGTCTATGAGCCTTCCTCCTGCACTTGCGCAGGGGCCACGTGCTTCTTCCACAGTAGACTTCTCACCGAGGAGGCCCGCCGAGCTCTCCAGCCCACGGCACCTCCACGTGTGAAGCGGTGACCTTCTGACGGCGCTTGGGGGCCCACAGAGTAGGACACCCTCACCTCCCCTTTCCCTTGGCAATTCAGCTTCCAGGTGATTTCAGCAGAGCTCCTATTTAAGGAGCCAAGGGAGAGCATCACCGCTGGCAGGGACCAATGGGAAGCCGCAAGTTTTGGTGGCAAGGATGAACAAAGGAACAAAGGACAGGTAGGAGAATCGGTAGGAGTCCCAGTAAGTCAGCAGCAGGGAAAAAAGAGAAATGGAAGTCCAGATCATGCAGCCCTTCTAAAACGCTGTGGTGCGACAGAAAAACAGATTGTCTGTGAGCCTTCTCTCTGCACTGGGCAGGGGCCACGCGCTTCTTCCACAGTAGACTTCTCGACGAGGAGGCCCACCGGAGCTCTCCGTAGCCCACGGCACCTCCACTCGGCGAAGCGGTGACCTTCCTGACGGCGCTGGGGGGGGCCCACAGAGTAGGACACCCTCACCTCCCCTTTACCTTGGCAATTCAGCTTCCAGGTGATTTCAGCAGAGCTCCTATTTAAGGAGCCAAGGGAGTGCATCACCGCTGGCAGGGACCAATGGGAAGCCTCAAGTTTTGGCGGTAAGGACGAACAAAGGAACAAAGGACAGGTAGGAGAATCGGTAGGAGTCCCAGTAAGTCAGCAGCAGGAAAAAAGAGAAATGGAAGTCCAGATCATGCAGCCCTTCTAAAACACTGCGGTGCAACAGGAAAAACAGATTGTCTGTGAGCCTTCTCTCCTGACTTTGGGCAGGGGCCACGCGCTTCTTCCACAGTAGACTTCTCGCCGAAGAGGCCCGCCGGAGCGCTCCGTAGCCCACGGCACCTCCACTCAGCGAAGCGACGACCTTCCTGACGGCGCGTGGGGGGCCCACAGAGTAGGACACCCTCACCTTCCCTTTCCCTCGGCGATTCAGCTTCCAGGTGATTTCAGCAGAGCTCCTATTTAAGGAGCCAAGGGAGAGCGTCACCGCTGGCAGGGACCAATGGGAAACCGCAAGTTTCGGTGGCAAGGACAAACAAAGGAACAAAGGACAGGTAGGAGAATTGGTAGGAGTCCCAGTAAGTCAGCAGCAGGAAAAAAGAGAAATGGAAGTCCAGATCATGCAGCCCTTCTAAAACGCTGCTGTGTGACAGGAAAAACAGATTGTCTGTGAGCCTTCTCTCCTGTTCTTGGGCAGGGGCCACGCGCTTCTTCCACAGTAGACTTCTCGACGAAGAGGCCCGCCGGAGCGCCTCAGCCCACAGCACCTCCACTGGGCGGTTAATGACCTTCCTGACGGCGCTGGGAGGCCCACAGAGTAGGACACCTCACCTTCCCTTTCCCTCAGCGACTCAGCTTCCAGGTGATTTCAGCAGAGCTCCTATTTAAGGAGCCAGGAGAGTGTCACCGTGACAGGGACCAATGGGAAGCCGCAAGTTTCAGTGGCAAGGACGAACAAAGGAACAAAGGACAGGTAGGAGAATCGGTAGGAGTCCCAGTAAGTCAGCAGCAGGAAAAAAGAGAAATGGAAGTCCAGATCATGCAGCCCTTCTAAAACGCTGCGGTGCGACAGGAAAAACAGATTGTCTATGAGCCTTCCTCCTGCATCTGCGCAGGGGCCACGTGCTTCTTCCACAGTAGACTTCTCACCGAGGAGGCCCGCCGAGCTCTCCTGGCCCACGGCACTTCCACTGGTGAAGCGTGACCTTCTGACGGCGCTGGTGGGGGCCCACAGAGTAGGACACCCTCACCTCCCCTTTCCCTTGGCAATTCAGCTTCCAGGTGACTTCAGCAGAGCTCCTATTTAAGGAGCCAAGGGAGAGCATCACCGCTGGCAGGGACCAATGGGAAGCTGCAAGTTTTGGCCGCAAGGATGAACAAAGGAACAAAGGACAGGTAGGAGAATCGGTAGGAGTCCCAGTAAGTCAGCAGCAGGGAAAAAAGAGAAATGGAAGTCCAGATCATGCAGCCCTTCTAAAATGCTGTGGTGCGACAGAAAAACAGATTGTCTGTGAGCCTTCTCCTGCACTTGGGCAGGGGCCACGCTTCTTCCACAGTAGACTTCTCACCGAAGTAGGCCCACCGGAGCCTCTCAGAGCTCACGGCACTTCCACTGTGAAGCGGTGACCTTCCTGACGGCGCTGGGGGGGGGCCCACAGAGTAGGACACCCTCACCTCCCCTTTACCTTGGCAATTCAGCTTCCAGGTGATTTCAGCAGAGCTCCTATTTAAGGAGCCAAGGGAGTGCGTCACCACTGGCAGGGACCAATGGGAAGCCTCAAGTTTTGGCGGTAAGGACGAACAAAGGAACAAAGGACAGGTAGGAGAATTGGTAGGAGTCCCAGTAAGTCAGCAGCAGGAAAAAAGAGAAATGGAAGTCCAGATCATGCAGCCCTTCTAAAACACTGCGGTGCAACAGGAAAAACAGATTGTCTGTGAGCCTTCTCTCCTGCACTTGGGCAGGGGCCACGCGCTTCTTCCACAGTTGACTTCTCGCCGAGGAGGCCCGCCGGAGCTCTCCGTAGCCCACGGCACCTCCACTGCATGGTGCGACCTTCCTGACGGCGCTGGGGGGGGCCCATAGAGTAGACACCCTCACCTTCCTTTCCTCGGCGATTCAGCTTCCAGGTGATTTCAGCAGAGCTCCTATTTAAGGAGCCAAGGGAGAGCGTCACCGCTGGCAGGGACCAATGGGAAACCGCAAGTTTCGGCTGAAAGGACAAACAAAGGAACAAAGGACAGGTAGGAGAATCGGTAGGAGTCCGAGTAAATCAGCAGCAGGAAAAAAGAGAAATGGAAGTCCAGATCATGCAGCCCTTCTAAAACGCTGCGGTGTGACAGGAAAAACAGATTGTCTGTGAGCCTTCTCTTCTGCACTTGGGCAGGGGCCACGCGCTTCTTCCACAGTAGACTTCTCACCGAGGAGGCCCACCGGAGCTCTCCGTAGCCCACGGCACCTCCACTCGGTGAAGCGGTGACCTTCCTGACGGCGCTGGGGGGGCCCACAGAGTAGGACACCCTCACCTCCCCTTTCCCTTGGCGATTCAGCTTCCAGGTGATTTCAGCAGAGCTCCTATTTAAGGAGCCAAGGGAGAGCATCACCACTGGCAGGGACCAATGAGAAACCGCAAGTTTCGCCGGCAAGGACGAAGAAAGGAACAAAGGACAGGTAGGAGAATCGGTAGGAGTCCCAGTAAGTCAGCAGCAGGAAAAAAGAGAAATGGAAGTCCAGATCATGCAGCCCTTCTAAAACGCTGCGGTGTGACAGGATAAACAGATTGTCTGTGAGCCTTCTCTCCTGTTCTTGGGCAGGGGCCATGCGCTTCTTCCACAGTAGACTTCTCACTGAGGAGGCCCGCCGGAGCTTTCCGTAGCCCACAACAGCTCCACTCGGTGAAGCGGTGACCTTCCTGGCGGCGCTGGGGGGGGGCCCCAGAGTAGGACACCCTCACCTCCCCTTTCCCTTGGCGATTCAGCTTCCAGGTGATTTCATCAGAGCTCCTATTTAAGGAGCCAAGGGAGAGCGTCACCGCTGGCAGGGACCAATGGGAAGCCGCAAGTTTCGGTGGCAAGGGTGAACAAAGGAACAAAGGACAGGTAGGAGAATCGGTAGGAGTCCCAGTAAGTCAGCAGCAGGAAAAAAGAGAAATGGACGTCCAGATCATGCAGCCCTTCTAAAATGCTGCGGTGTGACAGGAAAAACAGATTGTCTGTGAGCCTTCTCTCCTGTTCTTGGGCAGGGGCCATGCGCTTCTTCCACAGTAGACTTCTCACCGAGGAGGCCCGCCGGAGCTCTCCGTAGCCCACGGCACCTCCACTCGGTGAAGTGGTGACCTTCCTGACGGCGCTGGGGGGGGCCACAGAGTAGGACACCCTCACCTCCCTTTCCTTGGCGATTCAGCTTCCAGGTGATTTCAGCAGAGCCCTCTTTAAGGAGCCAAGGAGACACCAACAGCAGGGACTAATGGGAAGCCGCAAGTTTTAGCGCAAGGGCTAACAAAGGAACAAAGGACAGGTAGGAGAATCGGTAGGAGTCCCAGTAAGTCAGCAGCAGGAAAAAGAGAAATGGAAGTCCAGATCATGCAGCCCTTCTAAAACACTGTGGTGCGACAGGAAAAACAGATTGTCTGTGAGCCTTCTCTCCTACACTTGGGCAGGGGCCACGTGCTTCTTCCACAGTAGACTTCTCACCGAGGAGGCCCACCGGAGCTCTCCATACCCCACGGAACCTCCACTCGGCGAAGCAACGACCTTCCTGACGGCGCTGGTGGGGGCCCACAGAGTAGGACACCCTGACCTCCCCTTTCCCTTGGTGATTCAGCTTCCAGGTGATTTCAGCAGAGCTCCTATTTTAGGAGTCAAGGGAGAGCGTCACCGCTGGCAGGCACCAATGGGAAGCCGCAAGTTTCAGCGGCAAGGATGAACAAAGGAACAAAGGACAGGTAGGAGAATCGGTAGGAGTCCCAGTAAGTCAGCAGCAGGAAAAAAAAGAAATGGAAGTCCAGATCATGCAGCCCTTCTAAAACGCTGCGATGCGACAGGAAAAACAGATTGTCTGTGAGCCTTCTCTCCTGCACTTGGGCAGGGGCCACGCGCTTCTTCCACAGTAGACTTCTCACCGAGCAGGCCCGCCGGAGCTCTCCGTAGCCCACGGCACCTCCACTCGGCGAAGCGGCGACCTTCCTGATGGCGCTTGGGGGGGGGCTCACAGAGTAGGACACCCTCACCTCCCCTTTTCCTCGGCGATTCAGCTTCTCATGACTTGCCTCAGCAATCAGTCTGTGTCATGCTCCTTCGGCACCCACCACCCCCCCCAACTCACAGCCCTTGAGTTTCCCTAACAGTCACTACTAATGCAGGCTGCCTGACCATGCCCCCTCACTCCCCACCGTCTACTTTAGCATATCTTCTCCACTCAGCCTCCCTTCACCCCACCATTTATCCCTATACCTTATTGCCCTTCTTCCCCCAACCTTCACCTCCACCGCATTACATACCTCTCTCTTGTACCTCCTTTCTTCACCCCACTGCCAGCTATCCCTGTCCCTCTGAACTACTGACAAGGCACTTTGTGGCTGCTTATTCCCCCCCACCCTCATAAAGTGTTTTTCTTGATATTTGACTTGTACCTATGTTTTGAGTTATTATGTAATTTCTGAATCCAAGCTGTATCATTCATTGTAATGTACCTTTTGCTTTCTCTTATTGTTCTTTGTTTTGCAGTCTATGACGTGGAATCTTTGTAAAAGAGCTTGCGCTCATAGGTCTTTTCCGAATCACTAAATAAATAAATCAATAAAATAAATAATAAACATAAAGCATTCAATCTTAGCCTCTTGTAGCTGGGCCATCACCGTGTTGAAAGTGTTGGGCCTCTTTAGTAGATGGGCAGAATAATCCTGGAAAAGGTAGAGCTTGTGGCCTTCATACTGCAGAGTAGATTTGGTTCGGTAGGTTTTCCAGACCAACTCCCTGTCCTGAAAGTTGTGAAACCGCATCACTATCTGCCATGATGGTTGATCCGGAGGAGGTCTGGGGAACACAGCCCAATGCGCTCGAGCTTGAGATGGCCGTTTTTTGGGGAGAGACCCAATATCTCAGGGTAGTGTCCAGGCACAGAATTCCGGCACATCAGCACCCTCCATCCCCTCTGGGAGCCCCCGAAGCCGTAAATACAATCAGCAATGGTAGTTTTCTTGGTAGTCAAATTGGTCCTTGAAGTCAGTCAGTTCTCTCTGTAGGGCAGCAATTTATTCAGGGACCGGTGCCGTGGCATCCTCAACTTCTGATATCGTTTGCTCCATTTCGGTAAACCTTGTCGCATGCGAGGCGTGCAAGTCCACAAGTTCCTGAAGCTTGCGGTTGAAATTAGTTGCCAGACTGGTGAGATGGGGCTCCAGGGCAGCCAAGACCTGCTGTGTCACCTCATGGCCTAAAGTAGACACCTCAGCAGCAGAGAACAAGATGGGCCCTGCATTTTCAACTTGTGAGGCCAGAGTCTGTTTTCACTGATTTTTACTTACAAAGTGAGAGTTTTTCATCGAACCGGGCGTAAGATATTTATCCATGGTCTCTCCCGACAGATTAAATTCACTTGTTAAATATTTTTAAGCAACTGAGAAGTGAGATTTTAACTTACATTTCTTGGTGGTTTGTGGAGTGAGGGAGAAAGTGTCCTTACTCGTTCGGGCTCATTAGCGCCCCTCCCCAACTTCCATATTCTAATTTTATATACATGTATAATACAGGCACAGTTATGCCAGTATATTAAGGTTGCGTAAGCACTTCTATGTTAAACCCAAATTTGTGCACTTTAATAGCTTTGCCCCCGTTCAACCAATTTACACGCAATTTGGAAAGCACAGCCTCTGTAGCAGGACCTCTTGTTCCTGTAAATTTCATGTAAATCGATTTGGGGAGGCAAAGTACAGAGATGCAAAAAAAAACACAAAAATCCAGTTTTTTGAAAATGTTAAGACCTTTTTTTGCCACCCGATAATTTTAAAAATATGAGGCTTTGAACCCTGAAACTGTCAGGTTTGATAGAGATTGGTCCAAGGTGTGTCCTTTTGTGATTTGTAGGTCAATCACTTCTGTAGTTTTTGAAATATTTAATAAAAATGTTCCATTTCTGAGCATGCACAGTCCAAAAACTGAACAATCTATTCATAACTGAATTTCTGTGAAAGCAACAGTTTGCACTACATGACACAGCTGTCTTTAGTATACAACAGCTCTGTCCTATAGTGCAATCACTGCTGCTTTCACCACTTGTAGGTCAGGGAGGGGGCTATAGTCATTGTAGCCCTGCCAGCCTCACTGTGCTGTGCCTTAAACTGTGTCTGCATACTGGGGACGCAAGTCCTTGTGGCAGTGTATTTATTTATTTTTATTTTCATTAATTTTTTGTTTGTTTGTTTATTATTTTTTATTCACTGCCGACATTGGGGGGGCCCAATCCCTGTGTCAGCATTCCCTCAGCAGTGTTTAATAATCCCTGCAAAGAAAAAACTGTCCCCTGACTTCTATTGTTTTTTAAACCTAAAAGGAAAGAAAACCATTCCTCATCATCCCCGCTCACCCCCATCATGATCCTCCCCCTTGCACAGCACTATATGGCACAGCTAAGACAGCTGTGTTGTATAGTACTTGCACTATACAACACAGCTGTCTTAAATAAATGACAACTTGTCGTATAGTACAAGTACTATACAACACAGCTGTTTTTAATAAACAACTGTGTCTTATATAGCCGTCCCAGTGGTGCTGAGGGCTGAGGTACTGGACGCCTTACTTCCTGCTACGCCGGTGACCTGTGTTCGGGAACAAGCACGGGTCGCTGGAGGTTGGCAGGGTTGGAGAAGGATTGAGCATCCGAGGGACTGCTCTCCTTCTCCGGGGGGGGGGGTCTGCCAGTGGTCGGTACTTGACTGGCTGCTAGCAGTGGCTGGGGGGCAGTGCACCAACACTTCAAAAATAGGGAGTGGAGATGGGGCCAACTTTTGGAGGAGTGCGTGTGGACGCATGCATGCTCTCTCTGCTGATGTCCTGCATGCCCCTCTCCGTAGGGGAGAAAAAAGCAGGAAAATGGAGCCCTCCTTACAGTACTGCCTGGAGGGCACCTCCCCTGAACTGGATCTGAACTGGTGGGTGAGGGTCTCCCCAACCCCCAACCACGAGGGGTAAGTCATGGGGGCTGAAGGGGAGGGGGTCTCATACCCAGTTGGCACGGAGGGGGGGACATCAGATGGCTAAGTGAGGGCTCCCAAGAAACACCACCACCAACCCCCCCAAAAAAAACCTGCGTCATATAGTACTTACACTATATGACACAGCTGTCATTCATTAAAGACAGCTGCGCCATATAGTGCAGTTGGGTGCTTGCGGTAGTTGCTGTTGGCACACTAGGTCAGGGACGGGGCTACTGTCATTGTAGCCCTGCCAGCCTGACAGCTAGTGACCTGTTTTCTGCACACCTGGGAGCCCACCTCAGTGTGCCAAAATTGCTTTTTATGGTTTTTCTGACATCAGGATGCCCACTCCCGGTGTTGGATGCCCCCCAAGCCTATATTCAATTGGAAACATCGAGGTGCCCAATCTCCGTGTTGGCATGCAACCTCTCATACCCATGTGGCACACTGGGAGCCCACCCCAGTGTACCCATATGTATTTTTTCAAAGAAACCCTGTAAAAATAATGAAAACTGTCCCCCAACGTCTTTTTTTTTACCTGAAAAAAAGAAAATGGTCCCTCGTCATCTTCCGCGCCCCCCTCTCCTATCCTGACCCATCCCCTGTGCAACCACCTCCCCTTACCCCATACTTACCACCAGAGGTCTTGTGCTCTCATCCTCTGTGGACCGGGACACGTCTGCACTCTTCAAAGCCGAACCGCAAACTGAGGAATACAGGTAAATGCTGTATAATGGTACTCAATGGGGGTTTCAACTTATTTTGATATGTCAGCCATTTCTTGGAATTCTGGCCCCAAATTTTCATCGTGGGGTTCTTGGGACCCCACCTTATGAAAGCTGTCACTGTCATCCTGTTTCTCAATCCCGGAAGGTGATTTCATGGTCACTGCACAGAATCCCTTTTTGGGACCAATGAGCAAAACAACAGTGCCACTGTTCATGAGGTGGGGTCCCAAAAAGCCAATGTTGCAAATCTGGTGAAAAAATTCCAAATAATGACTACGTTACGAGCGTGTGTTGCACAGTTTCTACACACGCTTGTACCTTTGCCAATTTTTAATATTTTCATTACAGATTTTCAACATTGCCATTTTTTAACACCTCCTTATAAGCAGTACAGCTGTCATTTTTCATATCCTGCCCAAAATATGTTTTCGCACCTGTGGCGCAGAATGGCGTGGTCGCTGCACAAAATCAATTTTTGGGATGGATTAACAAAATGAACGTGCCACTCTTCATGAGGGGAGGACCCATTAAGCCCATGTTGAAAATTTGGTGAAAAAATTCCCAAAAATGACTGCGTTACAGGCGTGCATTGTGCACTTTGTACACACGCTCATAACTTTGCCAGTTTTTCATATTTTCACTACAGATTTTCAGCATTGCCATTTTCTCACACCTCCTCATGAACAGAATAGCTGTCATTTCTCATATGCTGTCCAAAATGTGTTTTCACATCTGTGGCATAGAACGGCACAGTCACTGCATGGAATCACCTTTTGGGACTGATTTTTTTTATTGTATTTCTATTTATTGCCTGCTGTGGCATGTTACCGGTGGGGGCATCCAGTTGCCGGCTCTGTCTGCCCAGAGAGCAGCATGCTCACTCGCATGATGGGGGATCCGGTGCCGTCATCTGCTGACCCGCTGGAGGGCCCCCCCATGCCACTCCGAGCCGGGCCGGCCCCAGACCCCCCCCCAGTGTGATTCCACGACAGCCTCTGGGCAGAGCAGAGCAGGGTCATCAAGCTGCATGGTCGTGCCTGGCCATTTTCCTCCCTGAAACCCCCTGGAGTATGGACATGCAAAGACATCCTGAGGCACGTCGTGCCAACGTCTGCCACACTCCACCCCTTGTTGCACGAGCCCTGTAGTGCCCCCCCGGTCATCACCAGGTGCCACTGCAGAGCAGTGGAAGCCCTCAGCCCTCCTCAGGATAGGAGAGCAGTCCTTCGGACGCTCAATCCTGTCCCTCCCTCCCCTGCTGACCCCTAATGACCTCGGCACATTTCCGAACCCGGATCACCAGCGTGGTGAGAGGTGTGGTGTCCAACGTCTCAACCCTCAGCACCACTGGGCCGGCAAATGTTTTGGGACTGATTAACGAAATGACAGGGGCAGTGTTCATGAGGTGGGGTCCCAGAAAGTCTATGTTGAACATTTGTTGAAAATATTCTAAAACATGGCCACGTTATGAGTGTGCGTTGCACGGTATGACTGTCTCAGATATTGTGTTTAGCTAATTTTGGGCAGGTCCACAAAATGAGCATATAATTCCAGGACTGTCTCCAATATTGTAGTTACCTCATTTTGCGCAGCTCCCTACAGTTCCACTATCACAAAAAGAAGGGAAATTAGTTGCGAAAATGTTTGTTAATGCTTATATTAAGGTTGAACTACACAAAGCAGGGAAATCAAAAATAAATCATTAGGGGTTAGATACATATGAAATAGGATATCAGTCCTGTGAGGCTCTTGCTTCTGGTAAATCTCAACCCTAATCCCCGCCCACCCCCAACCACCAACAGAACCACTCTACCTTCACTGTGGCTGTGTGTACAGGGCAAGGGCAGCAGGGTGTCTACATTATTTTTTTTTTGTGACATCCAGATTTGGGATTTCTAGGACTGTTAAATTTATTGTGGCCCACACTGCAGTCTCTCTCCCCCTCTGGACGTCACAGTTGCACTGAAGCCAGGAAAACATTTTTTTTTTTTTATTTTGGATTCCTGGGACTGTTACATTTATCGTGGGCCACCCTGCAGTCTGTCTCCCTCTCCCCTCTGGGCATCATAACAAGATTTATTTGGCCATCTTGCTTCCCATGTCCTGTACACAAAGCACACTGAAGCCAAGAAAAACATTTTATTTGGCATTTCCTGGGCTGTAACATTTATTGTGGGCCATCCTAGTCTCTCTCTCTCTCTCTCTCTCTCTCTCTCTCTCTCTCTCTCTCTCTCTCTCTCTCTCTCTCTCTCTCTCTCTCTCTCTCTCTCTCCCCCCATCTTGATTTCACAAAAATAATGTAGACACTCTGCTGCCTTTGCCCTGTACACACAGTTGCACTGAAGCCAGGAAAAAACAAATGTGCTTACCCTACAGTGTTCTTTCTTCGTGTCATCACCTTCCAGTTCTGAATATTTTACAAATCATATGGTACAACACATAACTGTTGCTTTATCTACATTTCAACAAGATCAGACTGCGTGTGGCATGCTGAGCATCTGCATGGTATACTTGGATCACAAGGGTATTTATTTGTGTAGGTGGAGTGGTTCTGTTGTTGGCTGGGGGTGGGCAGGAATTAGGGATGAGCTTTACCAGAAGCAAGGGCCTCACAGGACTGATATCCTATTTCATATATACTTAACCCCTAATGATTTATTTTTGATTCCCCTGCTTTGTGTGGTTCAACCCTAATATAAGCATTAGCAAAGTTTTTTTTGCAACATCTATATCTATATCTATATCTATATCTATATATATATCTATATATATATATAAAATAGGAAGTTGCATGGCTGTAGCCTTTTACTCTACTGACCTGCCTTCCTGATTGCCATACTACTAGCCAAGGCTAAAGGCAATCCATTACTGTTGGGGTCCACATTTTATCTAGTTCCTGTGGGACTAATGTAACATAGAGAATAGTGCATGAGCACTCATACACAACTAGGATATTTTTCACTCAAGAGGTTTCTGTGGTAACAGGAGACCTCAAGAGCGCAGCTTGAGAGACCTCGTTACTACAGAAACCTTAAGAGTTACAGATATCTTTATGTATGAGCGCTCATGCACTGTCTTTTGCAGTGTACGGTCACTCATAAATTAAAGTCAGTGTCCTTACTTTTGCATTTTTTCATTGCCACTCACTTCCCGGACCAGCTCTCACTGCCACAGCCATTTCAAGAGGAGAGAAGAATCGCGGAACGCGCATGCGCAAAGGCGTTCCATGTTGTTGTGCTGCAGTAGCTACATAGTTAATGCAGCACAACGTAGAAAGTGACTTACAGCCGCTACTGCAGCACAACAGCACAGTTCTAGGCATGGATTTCCATGCAGAAAAGTGTTCTGTCATACACTATATATAAACATAGTCATAAAGAAAACGACCAGATTTATCATGTTGATGCCACCATTCTTAATAGTTCTACAAGTAAATTATCTTTTAATAGGGTTTAATCTATTGCCCCATAGGCCCTGAAAAAATAAGTGTAAGACCCCAATCCCCCTTTTTTGCTACTCAGACAAGGCAGCAACCACAAATGGTAGAAAAGGTATCACCCCTGGCATTAGGGCAACACTTGGCTTGGGCACCTCAGAGGTCAGAGGGAATGGCTACAAAACAACACTTCTATATTTACCCAGGTCCAGGGGAGAGGTGCCAAGGCTATGGTGTGTCTCCTATCTGTGGGGGCCTCAAAAACTCACACAGGTACTCAGTGATGGAATGTCCGCAACCAGAAATCTGGGATTTTACTGTCTGGCTTCATTCCTGACAGAGTGTTAATAGAAATCAGTGGTGTCCCCAGGGCGTGTAGCTGTACAGACACAGATGGCAGACATATAGCAGGCCAAACATTTCACAACTCTTTCTGGCAGTACTGAGATTTCTCACAAGAACACTTCCCATGGACGTCCATCCCTTTGTTTAGGGGTGTCTGGACTTGCCAGTGTATTTATACTGGATCTTGCCACAGCACTAAATTTGAGCACCACTAGGTGAACAAAGTTAACACCTTAGACCATTCCTTGTAACCAGTTAGGTCCCTTGAAACCTGGAGTGAATGGTCAGTTCACTCCAGCCAATGCTAGACTCTCTCTGCTATTACCTTTAGGAAAAACAGGATTCCCTAGCCACACAGGGCTACAAGAGACATCCTTATAGCACATTCTTTGTGCCAGGATCCTGAGAACCTGCATACTAGCCTTGATGGGCTCCTAACCAGGCACCAGCCAACCCACATGAGCAACAAATGAACCTTGTACCTACAACATGATGTGCCCCTCAAGGCATTTGTTAAAACACTTGAAATTCCACAGTTCTCACACAAAATCCATAGCTTTTTGGTTTGTAAACACACAGTCTCTACATTCTGGGCAGTTCTGTCAGTTCTCACAGTCTTTTGGGGGTTGTCCCAAAGTACACACTGAACCTTCAGTCTCATTTCTCCTTCTGTGAAAAATCATCACCCCCTCGGTGCTTCACAGGATCTGGTATCCACCACGTCCCACAAAACTGGGTGCTGGTTACTGTACTAGAGCAGAAAATAACAAACTGAGGGTCCCACCCTCTGACAGAGCACCACCTGCTTGTAGAACTCTCAACTTCACTCTCTAGGCTCTAACTACAGACTGACTCACACAAGACCAGCAGCAGCAGAGCACAGAGGCTTATGCTGCTGAGAGAGTTCTAAATTCCATGACATCATCCCCTGCCTCAGCAGAGCTAAGCAGGTGATGATGTAATGGTTTTCAGAGAGTTTTAAACCCTCTGAAACTGCCCAGGCAACCTGCCTGATCTAAAACTGATGTGATCCTAGCAACCCCAGGAACTGGTCGGTTATACCCACTGTCACCAGACAAGCTTGCTGTCTGTAGCAAGGGTTTTGGACGGCAACACAGGCCATCCAACCCCTGGGTGCCCTATGAGGAGGGGTGATCAGTTCCTACCCTACCTATGACTTAACATAGGCAGGTCACCACAGACAGCATGGAGGCATGCTTAAGCATCTTCAGCCACCACTAACAAACTAGCTGTTCCTCCACCAGGACCAAATGGGACCTTCCAGAAACACTTCCTGACAGAACAGGACTGGTTACCCAATATCCTGAATAGGGCCCCCAACCTGTACACTGTCAGACATTCGCCCAGTTCCATTGCTAGGTGCATACTAAGGAAAACGAACTACCCACTACACTACCCATGGGGCAGCCTATACCTTTACACACCTCACACTGTACATTGCTTTAGAAACATACATACGACATTGTTATGCATTTCCCAAACCTAATACTGCACATTTTACACCTGTAATTAAAAAATGCCTAAACATTTCTAAATCACACACTTTACAACACTTTAAAAGTCTAGGAAAACACCAGAGCTCCGACTGAGCCCCAAATCTTCTTTTCTTCTTTTCTTCTTCCAGGCGCACCTGTAAAAGAAAAAACCTGCAACAGAAAATGACAGCAACAAACCTCCCACCAGCAGATTCAATACAATCCCCAAAACTTTCTTTTTTTTAAACTCAGCTTTATTACAGGATACAGAATTCTAATATGGCAAGGCATTCTTATGTTTCACAACTGTAAATTAATACATTTCTTAAAAAAGGGTGTCTCAACCATTGTATACTTAGACAATTTAAAAAAAATTATTTTCTGTATGTTTTATAAACAAGGTAGCAGCATTGGTAAAATAAAGGGAAAAATAAAGGGAAAAGTTAAAAGTTACATCTTTACAGCAGCTGTTCTTAAATGAAATCTGTTACCAGTTACCCCTGGAAGGTTTACTTGTGCAAAGATTTCCCCTCTTTTTGCTGAGTTCAGTCTGATCAATTCATAACTAAAGAACTTAAAACATAGGCTGGGGATCTAACTGACTGGGTCCACACACCTGGGCCTCACCATGGCCCCTGGTTGTGCTGTGCTCGTTTCTCCCCTAAAACTGCGCCCCCCCAATCAACTGTCGTATCCTCTATCCTCCATCCCCCCAGACTCAAACCCATCTCTCCATGTGTACTTTTCCTATATTACCCTTCTTCTTCTTGCCTGCTGTTCAGCCATTCTTCCCAGCTTCTCCATCAGTCCACATGTTTCTCCCAGTTCAATCTAAGTTTTGCTGTGATTGATTCCATCAGAACCATCTCCTTCATCCTACTGACTCAAACTTCTATCTGGGGGAAGGGGGTTCTGGTGACAGTCATTTTCCGGAAATACATTTAAGTGACACCACTAACATTGTTAATAAGACTTTTCTTAATTCTGCAGGCAGATGTGTCAATGAAGGTAGGCCCAGCACCCATTCTTCCCCTGACAATGGGATGAGCACCTTTGTAATAGTATGTACTATTTTTTGTATCTCTTGCCAGTAAGAAGAGAGCCTCGGACAACTCCAAAAATTATGCCAATGAGAACCCACTCCCACACCACATCTCCAGCATCTATCATCCCTAGTTGTCTTGAAATGTTTGGTTATCGTCAGGGTGCGGAAGAAACGTATCAGAACCTTCCAGAAATATTCTCTCCACACTGGAGCTGATGTGGCTTTCCATCCCTATTTCAGTCTATGAGTCCAATTTGACTCCGAGATGGTAATATTTGCCTCCTTTTCCCATTTCATTCTAATTTTTCCCAGATGATCCGTTCCCTGTTTTGTTAACAACTGGTAGATGCTGGAGATACATCTAACCTGTCCCGAAATTGTAACCACCCCATAAAGGAAGTTTTCCCAACTAGAATATGGGCATGCCAGTCTTTGAATATTGTCCCCTGAATTTATATAATGCCTCACCTGCATGTAATGTAAAAATTCTGAATTTGGCCAGTGGAATTTCTCCTTAGCTCTCTGAAATGAAATACATTTATCCCCCTCAAGAAACTGGGAAAATCTAGTAACTTCTGTCACAGCCCATCTGGCGTAACCCAGATCCAAGGAGGGTGGAAAAAAGCTAGGTTCAAATCGGATCAGTGACAGTGGGCCCAATCCCTTTGGGTTATTAAGTCTTTTCCTAATATGTTGTAGTATGTCTGGTCCTTGTGTTATCCATCTATTTCTATCTTGTTTCTTATACTCCAGGGGGGTCTCAGTCAGAACCAGAGAAAAGATGGGGCTATCCTTCAGGGATGTCTCCTCTATAACATACCACTGGGAAGTTTCCCGTTGTTTAGCCCAGGTCATTAACCCAGCTGCTTGAGCCGCCAGATAGTATAAGAAATGGTTTGGGAGTCCCAAACCTCCTTGTTCTTTAGGCCTTTGAAGAATAGCTCTGGCTATCCTCAGTTTCTTTAAGTTCCAAATAAATTCAGAGATGTCCTTGTTCAGCCTAGTCCAAAACCATTTAGGTACTCGGATGGGAAGAGATTGAAACAAAAAAAGCATACATGACAAAATATTCATCTTGATAACCTCCACCCTACCAATCAATGAGAGAGGTAGGAGCCTCCAACGTGATAAATCTTGTTCTACTATCCTCCAGAGTTTATCATAATTTTCTGCAAATAATTTAGATAAATCGGTAATCACCTGAATACCCAGGTATTTACACTGGTTATTTGGCACCCAAGCAAACTAGAATCGACTTTTGAATTCTTGTGGTATGGTACCACTTAAGACCATTGCCTCTGACTTAAGAGTATTAATTTTATAGCCAGAGATCTCTCCGAATGTTCCCAGTATGTCCACTAAATGGGATAAAGAGCTCTCCGGTTCGGATAGAAAAAACTGAATTGTCCACATAGAGCAACAGCTTATATTCCTGTCCCCCCGCGATAACTCTCCTTATCCTGTGTGTCTGTCTCACTTTAGCAGCCAATGGTTCCAAGCTTAGTGCAAAAAGCAAGGGTGACAATGGGCATCCTTGTCTCATGCCTCTGGAAATGGACAAAGGTTGTGAACTGACACCATTTACCCTAACCTGGGCCTTCGGGTTGGCATAAAGATTTGAAATTATTTTTAAAAATTTTGGGCCAAAATTCATTCTCTCCATGGACTGTTTTAAAAAGTGCCAATTAACTCTATCAAATGCCTTCTCTGCATCCATGGAGATTGCCAGCTGAAAGTCAGGGTGGGTTTGTTGGGCAGAGATAATATTTAAAAGCTTCCAAAGGTTGTCAAATTGATACCTGCCTGAGATAAACACAGTTTGGTCTTCATGAATCACCTGGGTTACTATAGGTTGTAGTCTTTTAGCCAACAGGCCTGTAAAGATTTTTAAGTACATTTAAAAGGGATATCGGTTGGTATGATCCACACTCCTCTGGGATTCTCCCTTCCTTATGCAGCACTATAATTTGGGCTGTTTGACAGGATTCTGGAGGAGCCTCACACTCCAACACCTCTTCATACACCTCTTGAAGTAGCAGAGTTAACTTTTCTGCAAAAAATTTATAAAATTCCAAGGGAATCCATCCAGTCCTGGTGATTCCCTCCCCCCCCAAGGGTCTGCAATTGTGTTGCTATCTCCAAACGGGAGACAGGGGATTCCAGTGATTCCTGGGCATCCCTATCTAAAGTCTGGAGGGTTAATCCCTGAAAAAATTCCTCAACCCTCAAGTCAAAGTCTGCTACCTGGTCCTGAGAATACAGTTTCCCATAGTAGGATGCAAAAGAGGAAGTTATTCTCCTGGGCGACAGGTTGCCACATTGTCCTCTGGATTATTAATCCTTAAAACCAGTCTGCTCCCCTGTGAACTCTAAGGGTGCTTGCCAGGAGCTTCCCGGCCCTATTGTCCCCCTCATAATAGGTCTGGCGAATATGCCTGTAGGAACCTTCTATTAAATTAAGTAGGATCTTCTCTAATTTATTTTTGGTATCTTTAAGTTGTTGCTTTACTTCTGAATTTAGTGGAATTTTATGGTGAAACCCAAGATCTGCAATTTTATCTTCTAGCTCCTTTATATCCCTCACCTGTATTTGTTTTTCCCTTACTGCATAATTTATAATAGTCCCTCTCAGGACTGCTTTAAGCACGTCCCACTTGACTGAGGCAGAAAGACTGCCCTCCGAGTTGTTAGCCACATAGTCCTTGATGGTATCTTCAATGAAGGACTTAAAATCCCTACTGTTCAAGAGTCTTACATTGAACCTCCAATGGAAATTTCAGGTAGAAGGGAGTAAATTAAGTGTCAAATGAACAGGAGCATGATCAGAGATGGAACGAGGGCGAATAGAGCACTCATCAATGGCATAGATCCATTCCTCAGACATCAATATCATGTCAATCCTAGTGTAACAATTATGTCTGTCCAAGTAGAGGGAATAGTCCTTCTTTGTGCCATTTTTCCATCTCCAGGTATCTACCAACCCCCAGTTTTGCAAAGATCTATTTAAAACTAAACTAGCCTTTTTGAAGTGAGGGGGGTGGTGAACCTCCCGTCTTATCAAGATTAGCTGATAGCAAAGTGTTAAAATCTCCCCCCAGGATTGTAAGATTGCCTTCGATCCCCATCCACTCAGGCAGGTGTGTTTGGAAAAAGATAGCTGCCTCTCTGTCTTCATTGTGGGCATAAAGACTTATAATTGTACAGGGGGTCTCGCCCAAGCTGCATATCACTTTAACAAATCTGCCTTCTGGATCTGTGACCACACTCCGCACCTGGAGGGGGCAGGATTTATGCACTAAAATTGCATTACCTCTTCTTTGTGGATGAGCCTCATAAGAGGAGGAGTAAACTGCCCCCACCCATCTACGACACAATTTTTTATGTTCCCCCTCAGTCAGATGTGTCTCTTGGAGAAGCGCAATGTGGGTGTTCAACTTCCCTAGCTCTTGCAAAATGCGGGCTCGTTTAATCGGGTGGTTGATACCCCAAATATTGTAAGTTGTTATATTAAGCCCCTCCATTGTGGCAGTGTGGACAGCCCCTCCAAACTGGGAAGCCAGTTTCCTAAGAAGGCACTGTTCAGGGGCACAAGCACAGCAGCACAAATATAAAAAACATTTAACCACAGTACCTCAGTCTTTTTAACTTTGGCCGAGATTAACCTGTTTAAAGACAAGTCCCCAACAGGGGGAAAAAAACATTGCTTTCCAACTTTATTTGTTCCCTTCCAAGGTGCCACAAGTTGCCCACCTTTCACCTCTTGGCAAAAAACAGTGGGAAGTGTTGGGAATATCCTATCACCTCACTGCAAGTGTATGATTTCTTCCAGCACTAGCAGCATTCATGTGGATCACCTAACCAATGTAGACCTTCCTCCCCCACTCCAAACCCAACCCCACTACTTTAAGAGGGTAGGGACTAGGACCTGGAGGTAATTCTTCCCTTTGGGCCCCTCCCCCTCCATCTTCTTCCATCCACAAAACCTAAAATTTGTAACAATAAAATGAAGGACAGAAGTTTCTCATCCCTTCAGTACCTGAATATTAGCCCACTGAACTCCCCCCCCCCCCAGCATCCGGAGCAGAGAAAAGACCAAAAGGCCCTTCCACCAGCAGTTATAATATGTCCATCTTTCTGTGGTTCTTCTCTCCCTCTTTCTTAGTGTAGTGTATCTTCGTGAAAGCCCCAAGTCAATTGACCCAGTCCCGCAGTATCCCGGCAAAATATATTTTTATCCAGAGCTGTCCGTCTCTTCTCTTTCAGCCAGGCAATGACTGGGCCTTCTCTTCCAAACGTTTCCATGCTGCAAAACCACCTTGTTTGGTTGCTTGATGAGATCTGCAAGCTCCCCCTATCCCTCTGCTCACCACTTGCCACTGCCTCTTTTCTATATCTTTTATCAACCCTGGGGGGACCAACTCATCTGCCAGTATTTCCAGGGAGGAGAGGTATTTCTTTGCTTCACTTACGGTGTCAAATACTTTTGTGCCAGCATCAGATGTCACCCGAAGTCGAGCTGGAAAATCCACCCTGGCTCGCAGTCCTTTCCCTCTGAGGGCCTTTACTATGGGGAACCACATCTTTCTTCTCGCCATCGCCGTAGGGGCATAATCTGGCTCAAAATATAGCTTAGTGTCCCCAAAGGGTATTTCTTTCTTGGACCAAGCCTTTCTTAAAACCAGTTCTTTCATACAGAAGTCAAGGAATGCCACAATGTTCGAGCGCGGTTGTGCTTTAGAGTCTTTTGAGGGGGTGCCGATAGTGCCCGATGTGCTCGGATTATGTCCAGGGAGACATCCTGACCAATGCCCAGCAGTTCTCGTATCAGGCCCTTGATATATTTAGGCCTATTGCCCTGCTCAGTATTTTCAGGCAAACCACATATCCTAAGATTGATTCATCAGGAGTGGTTTTTGAGATCCTCTACCTTCCCCATCAAGAATTGAGTGCGGTCAAGAAGCTGGAGGATCGAGCCATTATGTAAGTCTACTGTTTCCGAGTAGCCTGTGTGATGTTCTACCAATTCTTCAAGCTGTTTCCCCTGCTTTGAAATATTAGTTTTGTTTTCTTTAATATCAGCTTTGATAGAGTCTAGTGTGTTACTTAGCCGACGTAGCTCTCGGCACAGCTGACGGGATGTAATAGTGATCTCTTCCCCCCTCTTCCTTAGAGTCACTCTCCCATGCAGTTTGCGGTGCTTTGGAGGCCTCCTCACTGTGCGCTGCAGGTCTGGAGGGCAAGTTTAGTTTTTGCTGTTTTAACCCAGCCGCCTGACCCAGATTTGGGTCTATTTCTGGTCGCCATTATAACGTGTAAGTTCCCTGCCTTTGTTAAGTAAGTTGTTCTGCGGGAAGTTTGTATTTAAAAGGGGTTAAGCTGGAAGGTAGCAAGAGTGCTGTGCCCGAGCTTCTATATCAGTTGGTGATGTCACCGGAAGTCTCAATCCCAAAAACTTTTAAGTTTTTTCCTCTAAAAGGCAGTATAAAAGTAAAAAATGTAATACATACAAACACTTTTTTTTTGGGGGGGGGCCTTAATTGTCCATCTAAGGATGTAATGTCCTGAGTGCACAAGGCACTCACACTCAAGAAAGTTTTTATGGCTTATGGCCGAAGCCAGTCCCAGAACAGTTCTTTACAAGCAGGCACAAGGCCTACTGAAACTGTCCACACCAGATGTCCACTAGACAAAAGCAGTAGGGCATGACAGCATCAATAGACATTTATTCAAATAGAAAAATAAGAGAAACATTGCCCTACCAGTTCAGAACTTTTCTGCATCATCTCTGTCTCTGCTTGGTACCTCTTCACTTCTACAACTGAACACAGGTCTTCAGATCAGACTCATCCACAACACCTCTGGATCTGGTTTCTGCTGACCAAAACATAAACTGCAGCCATGACCTCGCTCATTGCTTCCAGGGGTAACGATGCACTTTGACCTTCTGAATCTTCTTTCTTTGGCTGATTGCCTGCTGATCTTGTGGCCTGCCGACCATGGCTTACAGTCTTTTTGAGTTACTTGTTCATGCTGGATCTTCCAGGTACTTTTAGGGGTCGTACTACTGGGGATGAGGAACACAAATGATTGTTCCATCTGGATAGGTCATCCTTACTGAGTGCACTGTTTCATTGCCTTCTCGATCAGTTACAATTACTAAGTCCAGGTGGAGGGTACGGCCTACCTTCCAGGAACTAACTTTGTCTTTGCAAATTTTTTCTCTGCTAGAAGGTTTAAGTCCTTTCATCCTGCACCGGAGCTCACTTGTAGATGCTCTGGCTTCCTCCAGCAACCGTTCCTCTCTCCGGTCCTCAATTTCTTCCCATATCCACCTTGGCATGAATGGATGCTTTACTCCAAACTCCTTCTCAGCTCTCCTCTGGATCACTCTTTCCTCTTTGCTGCTCTTTGCAGATGCAGGCCCTCAGCCTGGCTTGGAGGTGACCAGGTCTGATGCAACCATGCATCTCTGTCCCACACAAGAAAAAGGCAGTCCATTCCTGTGTCCTCCTCCACCTCTTGCACACTGGAGCCCCTCCCTTCTGCTGAGGGCTCCAGAATTTCAACTACTGCATCTGATGGCCCAGTCTCACCATCAGACGCCTCCACCTCCTCCAATGCTTCCATATGGGCCACCCAGGAGCTGGTTTCTGGTTCGACCCCTGCGAATACCCATTTTTCACTGCTGCTGGAGGCATGGGCTGCCCATGTGATGAGGTCCTCCAGCTCCTCATCCTCTCCGAGCACACTCGGACTTGGACCGATTGACCAAGGGTCCAGAAGTTCTAGTCTTGCCACTGCCAAACCCCTCTCAGCCTCTTCCTCAGCCAAGGGGCTACTTGCTGCTTGAACCTCTTTGCTGTACTCAGCCACACCCTCAAAAAAATTATTTGAGGAAATCCTCTGCTTCTTCCTGCTCACACTTTGCACCACTCGGTCTTTCACAGCTATGCTCTACACTGAGGGTCCACATAGAGGCCAGTCAGACACATCAGACAGTCTGTCTGGGAGGGCCACCACCACCAATACACATGCCAAAATTTCTCCTACATTTCTGACAGTGGTGGATGGCTATGACATCTCATCCAACTTTTAGGCATACTGCACACAAACCAACTGGATAGCCAGGGGGCGCTAGGTTGAGGGGAGCTCCCACACAGTTTTACTCCTCTTCAAACTTCCTTAGCTCCTGGTCTTTGTGTGCCACCCATGGTTTAAAATGCAATGGATACTTTTTGCTTCCACTTGCCATGTTTACTCTCTGCAAAAGATGTCCAGAAAAATTGCTATTATAATGTGCACAATTCTCTCTTTTTTTGTTCACTTGCAAAGTCTTTCCTCTAGCTTGCCCACTTTATCAAGTGGCCTGCATTTGCTTTTACTTTGCTGTTGCTTTTTGATTCTGGCCCTTGCCCTTGCATGGCTGCTGCATTCTCCACTGCGTCACTACCAAAATCACACTGCATTTCTTTTACTCTCTTTACTGCTTAGCTACTTGTTTACTCTTTCAAACTGCCCAGAATACTTTTTCTTTGGATTAGAAGGTTTGTTTGGTATTTACAAATGTTGCTTTCTCCAATTTCATTGCTGCAGCCTGTACACAAGTCGATGGCAGCCGCCGCACTCACACTGCGGACGATCCCGCCTGACGACCAACAGGGGAAACACAGGTGGCTACCAGAACAATCAATTCTGATTTTAATGGGAGACACCCGACTTTCTTCATTGTTTCCAGCACTTTTAGCTTAAATCCACCAGTCCACCAATGAAACACCTTTTCTAGGCCTACTGATTTGCAGACTGCTGCTCACTCTCTCGTCCTTGAACACCGAATAGTCCACAGAGCTCTAGCCAGGAGGCACAGCTTCACTGAAAGAGCCAATCACTTGAAGCCATGCAAATTAGCTAGGGGCACTTTCTCTTTCTCCCCTCAGTGATCCTCAAGCCGTGGGAGCTAATTGTAAAGCACAACTGACTTTTTTTCTTTGCAGTTTCTACTGTACTGTCCCCAAAAAGCACTTTCACTGATTTTTGTCACTTAAAGCACAGTTCTTCACAGTGACTGCAATACTTTCTTCCTCAAGCATGGGGAAAAAATTGTATCCACAGCAAACAAACATTTCTTTACCCAAAATCACTCTGCAGCTGGCAATTTGGACCATTTTAAACAGTTTTAATCACTTTTAAAGTACCGTTTCACAGTTCCACTAAATCAGTCCTTAACAGTATATTTTTCCACAAAATCCTACATTGTAGTCCACTCTCTCAAAGCTGTACAATGCGCAGCAGGCATTTTTCTTGGCAGATTGCAACTTTTTCTCTTCAAAAACAGTCCTTTGGTGGTTGCATCACCACCAGACAGAAAGACCACAACAATACCCTCTGTATGGCAACCTTTTGCTCTCACCCCAAATCCTAGGACAAGCCCCCATTTTTGTAAGACCCAACCCCCCTTTTTTGTTACTCAGACAAGGAAACAACCACAAATGGCAGAAAAGGTATCACCCCTGGCATTAGGGCAACACCCGGCTCGCGCATCTCAGAGGTTGAGGAAAGGGCTACAAAACAACATTTCTATTTTTACCCAGGTCTAGGGGAGAGGTGCCAGGGCTATGGTGTGTCTATCTGTGGGGTCCCAAAAACACACAATACTCAGTGATGGAATGTCCGCAACCAGAAATTTGGGATTTTACTGTATGACTTTATTCCTGACAGAGTTTTAACAGAAGTCAGTCGTGCCCCGGGGCTTGTGGATGTACGGAAACAGATGGCACATGTGTAGCAGGCAAAACATTTCACAACTCTCTCTGGCAGCACTGTGACTTCTCACAAGAACACTTCCCATGGACATCCATCCCTTTGTTTAGGGATGTCTGGGCTTACCAGTGCATTTACAGTGGATCTTGCCACAGCACTAAATTCGAGCACCACTAGGTGAACTAAGTTAACACCATAGACCATTCCTTGTAACCAGTTAGGTCCCTTGAAACCTGGAGTGAATGGTCAGTTCATTCTGGCCAGTGCTGGACTCTCTCTACCATTACCTTCAAGAAAAACAGGATTCCCTAGCCACACAGGGCTACAAGAGCCATCCTTACAGCACATTCTTTGTGCCAGGGTCCTGAGAACCTGCATACTAGTCTTGATGGGCTCCTAGCCAGGCACCAGCCAACCCACATGAACAACAAATGAACCTTGTACTTACAGCATGATGTACCCCTCAAGGCATTTGTTAAAACACTTGAAATTCCACAGTTCTCACACAAAATCCATAGCTTTTTGGTTTGTAAACACACAGTCTCTACATTCTGGGCAGTTCTGTTAGTTCTCACAGCTTTTTAAGAATTGCTCCAAAGTACTCACTGAACCTTCAGTCCCATTCCTCCTTCTGTGAAAAATCTTCTCCCCCTCAGGGGTTTCACAGGATCTGGTAGCCAAGACGTCCTACAAAAGTGGCCACTGGTTACTGTCCTGGGGCAGAAAATAACAAACTGAGGGTCCCACCCTCTGACAAGTGGCCTCTGACAGAGCACCACCTGCCTGTAGAACTCTCAACTTCACTCTCCAGGCTCCAGCTACAGACTGACTTGCACAAAACCATCAGCAGCAGAGCACAGAGGCTTATGCTGCTGGGAGAGTTCTAAATTCCATGACATCATCCCCTACCTCAGCAGAGGTAAGCAGGTGATGATGTAATGTTTTTCAGAGAGTTTTAAACCCTCTGAAACTGCCCAGGCTCTCTGCCTGATCTAAAATTGATGATAGGATCCTAGAACCCCAGGAACTGGTCGGTTACATAAGCTGTACAATTTCACTTCTAAATCCGAAGGGAGAGGGAAAACTATACTTACATATAGAAAGGTAGGCAACAAAAGAGTTTGGACTAGGAAGACTCTCTTCTTTTTTTATAGCAGCCTGTTTTTCCATCTAGACAATCTCTGTTCTGCCTATGCTCTACAATTCTGTCAATTCCTTGTAGCCATATCTCCAGTTCTGATAGACAGACCTAAACTTTTCAAAGGAGTATCTGTTATATCAATGCCACCAATATTCAAGCCTAAATTATAGTCTGCTGGGCTGCTTACTGGGATGCCTGCGCTTTTGGAATAGTTTACTGAGGCACCTGCTACTTGGGAAAATATGCCAATGGTATCTTTTAGTGCTTTTCCTGATGCTGCGGACTGAAGTACTATACAAAAGTAATTTGCATATGCAAGTGTAGTAATTTGCGATGTGTCCATAGAAAGTGATATCTCTCTGATGTGAGGATGCTTATGCATTAGTCTAAGTAGAGGGTCTAAAGTGAAGAAGTATAGTAAAGGACTGAGAGGATATCCCCCAAAATCCTGTGGCCTAATGTTGAATTTACATAAAGATACATAGTAGATTCACTATATAATATCTGGAGCCATGTCAACAATTTTGCTGGTAGTCTATACTGCTTAAGTATATTAAACAAATAGCTATGTGGAACCTTATCACAGCCTTTAGCCTCTTCAGTTGATAATAAATATCCATCAATCATGCTCTTATGACCTCTTTCCCATAATTCTCTTAGGAGAATGAGGTTGTCTGAAATGTTCTTTCAGGGAATTGCACAAGTTTGTGTTGTAGACACAACAGTTGCTGCCACCTCTGCTAATCTTTTAGGCAGTATTTTTGTTAATATTTTTAGATCGATGTTCAATAAACAAAAGGGTTGCCAATTCTTAAGCTATGTTTCTACATCTTCTTTGAACAAGAAAATCAAAATGGTGTTCTGCATAGAGGTCGGCAAATGACCAGCATCTAAAATGGAGTTAAACAGTTCTTGTAAAACTGACCCAAGGTTATTTTTAAACTTTTTATAAAACTCTGTGAGCAACCGATCTAGCCCTAGAGCCACATTATTCGTTAAATTTTGGATTGCCCATTCTATTTCTGAGATCTAGATAGGGTCCGTAAGATTTTGAAGTATGGTATCTGGAATTGGAGAAGTGTTAGATTCGGCTAATATAGATGTGTCCCATACAGTATCTGCCAGCATCCCAAACTGTTCTAGCAAGTGGGTATTAATGATATCCATAATATCCTTCTGAGATGTGAACACTTCTCAACCATCTGTGTTGAAGTCTGTCCTGGCATCCTGAAAACATGTCCAAATGTTGCGATTAGTCCTAAATGACAAATTTCAACTCTTGTTCTTAAGAGATTGCCTTTTGGTATTGATATATTTTAATTTCTTCTTTAACCTGCTCAATTTTATTAGAGAAATCCTGATTTTTATTGTACATGTCCAAGATAAGTTTATGCAGTTTTGATCTAAGCCCTAAATAGTGTAGATATTTATTACTGTTCTTTTTCCTACTTTCCATTTGAAAAAAAACCTGAAAATCAGTTTTAGTATCCTTCCACCAGTCTAATAAACTATCATATGCAGTTACTACTGAACACTTTGCTTTTCAGTGGGACCCATGCAAATGAGCCCATTGTGCATGCAAGGCACTAAGTCGCCATTTTCATGCCCATTATGGTTCCAGTTGCATGGGTAGCGGCAGCAGGTTTGTATGGTGCTGTCCCCCCATTGCCTGGTCCCATGGAGTGAAGGATGTTCCTGGTGGCTAGTGCCCCCCCCCAATTACCAGGCTATATAACAGAAGGATACTCCTTGGTGCCTAGTGTTTCCCCCCTTCCTCCGATCACAAGCACCATAATGATATATGCAATCCCTGGTTCCTAGCAGCCCCTGCAGCCCTCCAATCACCAGCTCCATAGTTGTCACCATAATCCCTGGTACCCAGTGGTCCCCACACCCTCCAATCACCAGCACTGTAATGATATGTACAATCCCTAGTGCCTAGTGGTTCCCTCCATCTTACTATTACCAGCCCTATAATTGTCACCATAGTCCCTGGTGCCCAGTGGTCCCCACACCCTCCAATCACCAGCACTGTAATGATATGTACAATCCCTAGTGCCTAGTGGTTCCCTCCATCTTCCTATTACCAGCCCTATAATTGTCAGCATAATTCCTGGTGCCTAGTGGTCTCCCCACCCTATGATTTCTGGCACTAGGTCATAAAGTTGACAGCACAATAGCGCTGTCAAAAACAGTGAAGGAAAAGCAGTGAGGGCAAAGGTAGCGCTCATTAAAAACAGTCAGCGCTACCATTGCTAACTAAACAAAAGAAGCCACTATGACTGTTTGTGGGGGCTCTGCCCCCGCAACCCCCTTTAATCACCTCCGGGGTTGGGAGGCAAATCAGGACAGGGAGAACCTTGGAGGATCACAGGGGGAAGGGGAAACCAAGTAGGACAACCAGGCGAGGGGCAAAAAGTGCAGGATGGGAGGTGGACACATTAAAAAAATGAATGTTGGGAGGGGGAGAAGAAAAAAAAAGTCCCAGGACCCGAACCCTGGTCCACTGAGATTCCATCACCCTCCACTGCCTGTAGCCCTACCCTCTGTCACTGTGTGCCATGGCAGCTGCTTGGCAGCATACCACCCAGCGTAGGCTTTAGCCTCTTCTTTCTGATGGTCAACAGCTACAGGGATAATGCTAACATTACCTGCTCTATACTATCCCTGTAGTGGTATTGCCAGTCACTGTTTTTCCAGCACAGATTTTCCTGCACTATAATCTCCATGTCATATTGACCGGGTACCCTGATTGCCAGCCCCATAATTGCCAAAGTTATCCCTGGTGCCTAGTGGCTCCCCCCACCCTCTGCTCACCAGCCCAGTCTATGTCTAAGTAGTTCCTGGCATCTATTATCCCCTCTGCACCACTGGCACAGACAAACCCATCCTACCAACCCCCCCCTTGCTGTATGCTGATTCTGTGGCTCCCATACGGCGACCGGCACATCCCTCCTCACACCTCCTCGGCCAGCTGCCATATGCCAGATCCAGAGAGTGTGCATCCTATGTAACGTACAGGACACGCATCCCCTACATTACAGTAGAAGATGCATGCTCTGTATGTTACATTGGACTTTCTCTTCTGGTTGGATACAGCTGTGGCTGAGGAGAGTATGAAGGCTGTGCCGTTGTCATATGGGATCTGTGGCACCGGCATATGTTAAGGGGGTGGTAGGGTGGGTTTGTCAGTGCCAGCAGTGCAGAGGGGGGCAGTAGACACCAGGGACTAATTGAACATAGAGGGGGCTGGCAAGCAGAGGGTGGGGAGACACACTAGGCACCAGGGCTAAACTTTGGCAGCTACGTAGTTGGTGATCGGAGGGTGGGGGGACTGCTAGGCACTAGAGATTGCACATATCATTACACGGCTGGCAATCAGAGAGTCGGGGGACCACTATTCACCATGGTTTACCAACATTCCTACTGGAAGGGGGGACCACAGAGCACTGGGGAAGAGGTGTGCTCCCCCACTGGCCAACTTGGCTGCAGTAACTCAGGCAGTCGCTGAGGTTGCCTGGAGTAAGTCAGGGTTTTATTCAGCAGTAATTGTGCTGCACAAAAGGACCACACCAAGCCCTTTTGTGCAGCACAAATGCGCTGAATATGGGGTTGCATTGATATTCCTGTATCCGCCCCTTCCTTTGCCCACCTGCATACATTACATTTTGTGTGGGCACCTATTCTGTTTACCAACACAACTGCCCTTTTGAATATTGTGCTCTGACATAAAACCCAGTTTGCGAAGGCAAACACCAGTTTGTGCCTGCACAAACTTCTGAATAGCTGGCCTCTGATGTTTGGATTGCGATTGATTTAACTGCACTTACTTGAAGGGCTGAGGATACAAACAAAAAGTAAATGTTTAGAGACAAAGAAGCTTTGGTAAATGGAGTCGGGAAGGAACCTTCATACTGTACAAAGCTATAGTGTAGACCAGCGATAGTAATCTCTGGGAGGCAGTATAGTGCAGTGGTTTAAGGCTCTGAGGTGCAAACCTGGAGACCTGGGTTTGAATCCCACAGCCCCCACTTGCATACTGTGTGACCCTGAGCAAGTCACTTAACTTCCTTGTGTTCCCAGGTCACATCTGTAAACAAGCTTTCAGCTTAGTGTGTCTCTCCTGGTTTAAAAATAATAATAATTTCTATGAAATACAGTGAATCATTATACAATTTCCCCATTTCTTTTCTCCTGTCCTTTAAGGACAGACTACAGTTGAACTCCCCACACAGAATTAACAGTTTACTTGTGTGTAAATATGGTATTATGTCTTTAAACAATACAACCTTGGCAGCTCTTGTTTGTGGGGCATAAAGGTTTATTAGTCTGAAACACCTATCCCCCACAAGTACATCCACCTCTCCCTAGCTCAGTTTCTACCAGATTTAACAGTTTGAGGTGAATATTATGAAACAAAATACCTACCCCCCTCACACCTCTCCATACCCTGTGACCCACAGGAGGGGCACTTAGTCCACAGTTTTTTCATAGAAGATACCTCAAATAAAGTTTTAATTCTGGTATCTTGTATGAATAGCAAGTTACCAGGAAGGGATTCTAAAATTGATACAGTGGTCACACGCTTCCTGTGGGCCATAATGCTATTCACATTCAAGGTCAAGGGGGATATTATGTGGCGTACACACTGAAAAAAGTTAGGGGGTTGTCTACTTCAGAATTACTTCTTTCGGATCTAGTCTTCATTTAGCTCTTTTTGGCAAGAGACATATCTGTTGTTGCATATTCACATTCAGAGGACTGCTCTCTAATTGAAGATGTTATAGAGGAAGCCTCTGAGCTGTCTTCTTCCTCCTTAGTGCCACCCCAATTCTTTCATGATGCAAAAGGTACAAACTTGTTAGGTACAAATACTGGTAATGGCTTTACAGGTTTACTGTGAAGAGCATTGCATCTACCCCTTTTCCTAGATTGCACAACTTTCATATCAGAGTCTGTGGGTGGTGGTGGTGGTGGTGGGTGGGGGGCATTTCTGGGTGAGAAACCTCCTTATCATTACTAGGTAGAGGAGAGGGTTGAGTATCAAATGGCAGATGTGTGCTAGGGCCTACAGCTGTCTTATATTGAGGTCTGTTATCTGTTTTAGAGGGCTAAATTGTTAGGTCTGCAGTGTCTGGAACCAGCAACAGAATCATTACACAAGCTGGTGCTGACTGGGTTTGAGAGGTTGAAGCAGCAGCTTGGACAGTATATCACTGTCTGTTCGTCAAACCTTTTTGCCGATACTTTAGCAGCACCTTGTACATGCCCTTTATTTGTTGAATCGTCCTGATTTATGCCACCCCTTCTGTTGTAGGATGCCATGGGGCACTGCCTATATGTGTGCCCCTTCTCCTCACACAAATTATACTTACAGGGGTTAGAAAACTGCCAGCTAAAATGCCCATACTCAAAACAATTATTGCATCTTTCTGTGTCACACGCATCCTGGACCCACATTTATGACATGCTCTAGGCTGTTCTGGATACAAACACACCCCCCTAACCCAGCCTAGGAAAAAACTGCCAGGAAGGTGACATATCCTAGTATTGATCTGCCTTAGCGTAACCTAAAATTTCCAGCCACCTGTCCAAACCTATTCAGAACCCATAATAGGGCTGGAATTTCACATCTTTGTTTTGACCAGTAAATTGATGTCAGCTACATTTACCTCTTCATTGCAAAATAGGATAGTAATTGTCTTTATTGTTGGCTTAGAAGAGGGATAACCATAAATTGTGACCATAGTGGTGTGTCCTTAAGCTGATCATATTTCATCCAAAACCTGTCTAAAGATTTAAGGGTCATAAGCTTAAAACCTTACATCATATACAAATTCCGCAGATACATGTATCACTGCATAGATTTCTGAGGCAAAGAAACCCATAGGTTCTGTCAATAATGTTCAAATTATGAATATCCTGTTAGGAGGAAATTATGAGTCTCCCGAGTACGTTAACCTCACAGCATTCCTACACTGAGCAGGTTCACCTTTTGCTGTAACAGCCATATGAAAATGTGGTGGGTGTTCAAAGGGGCGGTCTTTTTGTTGTGAAGTTGCTGTCTCTGAGTCTGAATTATCAGAAATGTCACTGTTGTGTCTTTCTGCTGTATTTTCTGGTGGAAACTGAGATGTGGGGGAAAAGTTATCAGTCTCCATTTGCTGTCCTCTAGAAATTGCAGGTACATCATTAGCAGGCATTGGAGTAGTATTTATATCAGATTCTCCAGGATTTAATGGTTTGCAAATTGTCACCACTGTCTGCAATACTCCCCTCTTTGTTGGCATTTTCAGAGGAAACATTCGAAGTGAAGTGCCCATTGGTACTTACACTAACTTTCATTGGAACATCGGAAGCTACAGTCTCTACTGACCCTGGTAACCACATTTTCCTGTCTGGTGGTTGAATCCACCCAGCACTCTCCAATGCCTTTTTCACTGGCCATTCCAATTCAACGTGAACTTGCTGTGTTGATGGAGCAGAGCGCCTATGTCAAAGGCCAAGTGTTTTGCCTGTATTTGACTTTCTGGGCACTTTGGGCGCTTTGCTGAAACAGTTCATTGTTCTTTTTCTCTAAACAGGGTAAGTGCAGGCACTTGAGACTGTGGATTATGTTATTATCCAGGTTGCATTTCCCGTATCTTGCAGATCTGAACAAGTCCATTCATCCTTGGCTGTTTCTGTGTCCCAACCAGCACTTTCTGTTTTAGAGTCAGTGACTGTACTAGCCGACACAGGAGCAACTGGCTCTGAGGATGATACTGACAGCAGTACATCATTTGTTCTTGTGCCGGGAGACCAATTCAGCAGCTCCTTTGATGACCTTCACCAGCTGATGATGTAGATTCCACAGTAATTACTGTCAGGGAGCTGTCAGATGCTGTCACCGGCTGCCATCCAGGGAATTTTGTTTTACACAGTTCCTGCTTCAAACAACATGAAGTCGTGCTGTATTCTGACAATATGCAGTTAGCCCCAGCACTTGAACTGCCCCGGAGAGGAAAGAGTTAACTCTATGCAGAAGCATAGAACGTTGAGCTTGAGCTCGGTTTTCAAATCTCTGTCTCTGGTACTTACCAGTGTAACTGTCAGATTCTTTGCTCCGTCTAATAGTCAAGTCGCTCTGGAGATTTCTCCTCTGCTCGGTTTGGTAGAGTTTGAATCAGCGTTCGGTTTGTCTAACCGATTCATTATGTTTTCGGATTTCCAGCCTCTGTCTACGGTACAGGTAGTGTGGTAGATTGGTAATGACTTGTATTTTATTTAATTCAGTGGAAATTGTTTTTTGTCTCGGTTTCTAATCGGTCGGTCCAGTTAGGAACCAACCTTTTTTCTAATTGTTCTATTGATTTAACTTTTTCTGGGATTTAGTGTGGTGTTACGGTGCCGATCGGTTTCAAAAGAACAGGATTTTTTCTGGTTCTTTTACAGAACCCATAACATGGTTTGTAACCGATTAGATGGTTATTACCTGGCTTGAAAGCTTTAAGGGCAATTGTTTAGGTTGGCCATGTCTGAGAAACCCAAGAAAAAACCCATCCCACTGGGTTTCAACACTGTACTGAGTGTGGGAAGGTCTTTGCTAAGGTAGACCCCCACCTCATCTGTGTTTACTGTCTGGGGTTTGACTACCTCAAAACAGACTGCCACATTTGTAAGAATTTTCCTAAAGCCACTCTGGAAAAAAGGTTGAGAAGGCTGAAGGAAAGGGAGGCCGAGAAGTCCGTAGATCCACATGGCCAGCCCAGTTTGGTTGCGGCCGAACCTGAGGAGATACCTACTGACCTAGGCAATACCTCCTTGGGCAAAAGGAGGTCTGACTCCGAGGGGTCGGTCCCGTCGAAACGAAAACGTAAGTCAGCTGGTTCAGATCCAGCACCGCATAGTCCAACCGCTGATGAGATAGCCAAAGCGATAAGCATTGTTCAATTGCTTCTCCCAGTTCCATCCGAACTGGTACCGTCGGTTAGGCGGTTGGTTTGGTCAGATATGACTCCATCAGATTACTATCCAGATGCTTTTTATGAGGAGTGGGAGGGAGACGAAGAGTATCCCGATGATGAGGACGAAGATAACGGCTTTGAAGATCTGGATGTGCCCATTGAACTGGACATCTCCCCAGACAGACCCTCCAATGTCTCCCCTTCCAGGCTTTCTGAGTCCCCTTCACACTTCTTGTTTTATAAGAAGGTGTCTGAAACCCTCCAGCTCCCAGTGGTTGAAACTGCTGAGGAGGAGGAGGAAGAGCCTGATTTTGTCGAGATGATGGACATCCCAAAGTCCAAGAGATTATCTATCCCCCTTTAAAGGTCCTTGGGGAAACAGACAAAAAAGATTTACAGACTCCTAATTTCCTACCTCCTGTGGATAAGAGAGTGGACAGGAGGTACATGTTATCAGGCTCAGGTATGGAGTTTTCATACAATCATTGCAGCCATGTTGGGGTAGCGCAGGCTGCAGCCTGTGACAGGGCTAACATTCCTTTGGCTTCACACACCCCCAGACAAAGACTCCAGGAAGGTCGATGCCATGGCCAAAAAGCAGTATTTGGCATCTTCTTTGGGACTCAGGCAGGCTAACTATATGGCTTACACAGCCAGGTACCAGAAGTCAAGGTAGGATACAGTTCTGGAACTGGCTAAACAGGCCTTCCCCCAGCTAGCCAAAGAGCTGGAGGAGGGGGCTGCTGATGGAATCGAGGCATCCAAGGTACAATTCCATGCTGCTGTGGACTCCAATGATATGGCATCAAGAATCATGGCTACATCTGTGTTTCTCAGGAGACATGCTTGGCTCAGATGTACTAGCCTTTCGGAGGATACCCAGGCTAAGGCTATAGATTTCCCTGTAGTGGGTAACTCTCTGTTTGGGGAGCAGGCAGAGGCTTACATGAAGAAAATGGATGAGTACAGGACCACCTACAGGAGTGCACAGGCCAAAGAGAGGCCAGCCACTCCTCAGAAGCAGCAGTCTAGGGGCAGGGGCAGGCCTCTCCACAGGCCTTTCTACCAAGTTCAGGCTTCCTCTCCTTTCCCACAGAGGGGGTTCTTTCAAGGGAGAGGAAGGAGGGGGATGAGCAGGGCTGCATCCTCTTCCCAGTCCAAGGCTCCTGCCAAGCAGACACCCTGATGTGTCAGCCCGGGTCGACTCCCCCATTCCAGTAGGAGGCAGGCTGGCTTACTACTTCCAGGCCCAAAAATCTGTTACCTCAGATAAGTGGGTCCTGAAGGTAGTAAGCCAGGGACTGTCCCTCAGCTTCAAAAGGTTTCCAAAACTGAGGGCCAGGTTCTTTCCACCTGCATCCATTTCAGAGACCCTTGCTCTAGAGGCAGAGGTTTCTTCTCTTCTGGCTCTCAGAGCCGTTGAGGTAGTTCCTACTCAGCACTGGGGCAAAGGCCTGTACTCTAGGTATTTTCTTACCCCAAAAAAGACGGGATTGGCGACCCATCCTAGACCTAAGGTATTTGAACAAACACATTGCAAAACCAAAATTCAAAATGGTGACTCTGGGAATGATTCTTCCCTCTCTAAGGCCAGGGAATTGGCTAGCATCCCTGGACCTCAAGGTTGCCTATTTCCATATTCCTATCAGGTGCTCCCACAGAAAGTACCTCAGGTTTGAGTTGCCTGCAGGCCATTATCAGTTCAGAGCCATGCCCTTTGGCCTGACATCTGCTCCAAGGGTGTTCACAAAGTGCCTTGCAGTAGTGGTTGCTTTTCTCAGAAGGCAGGGTTTTTCCATGCTCCCATATCTGGACAACTGGCTAATTGTAGGTCAGTCCTCCGACCAGGTCAAGTCAGCTCTGCAAATCACTCAAGACTTGCTCAGTTCTCTGGGGTTTCTTCTCAATCTCCCAAAGTCTGTTCTTGAACCAGTACAACTTCTTACTTTCATAGGAATAGCGTGACTCAGTTGGTAGCTCATCCGTCTCTGGACCAGAAGGTAGTGGGTTCTCGTCCCACACCGGGATTGGACTTGCACCTAAAAATCACTGGCATCCGAGTGCAGTATTGGGGGGTGCTGTACTGCTGGGGTGTGCCGTCCTTCGGATGAGACGTTAAACCGAGGTCCCTTCTGCCCATCCTGGTGTTGTCCTGGTGGGTGTCCAGGTGGAAGTAAAAGAACCCAGGGCACTCTTCGGCAAAGAGTAGGGAACATTCCCGGTGTCCTGGCCAACATTCCCCTTCCCATAAACCGGTTCATGCAATTATCCAGGCTGTGTGTGGGTGATGATGTGCAATATGGCCGCCACCACACATTCAGTCACTTCACTACCAGTCTAGCATAGTTTGTAAAGCGCTTTGGATGTATGAAAAGCGCTATATAAATGCTGATTTTTCTTCTTCTTCTTCAAGCAAAGGCCTTCCTCCCTCTGGCAAGGGTAAAGACTGTCACAGATCTTGCTTCATCTTTTTGACCTCTGGTCTCTCGTCCAGCTAGGCAGTTTCTTCAAATCCTGGGCCACATGGCAGCTTCCACTGTAGTGGTGTAAGGAGCCAGATTCCAGATGAGGGACATCCAGTTCCATTTAACTCCCTTTTGGTCTCAGAAAAGAGACTCTCTCACAGAAATGATTCCAGTGACTCAGACTCTGGTCCAAGCTCTCCAGTGGTGGCTGGACCAGGACAACCTCAGACAGGGTGTCCCATTTCTCTCTCAAGCCTCCTCAGTAGTCCTACCTACAGATGTTTCTCTCCTAGCCTGGGGAGCCCATTTGGGAGCCCTCACAGCTCAGGGGGTCTGGACCCCTCAAAAGTCTCTCCTCTATATCAATCTTCTAGAACTCATGGCAGTTTTCCTGGCCCTTCAGGTCTTCTTGGAATTGATCAGGGGCAAGGTGGTGCAGGTCAGGACAGACAACACCACCACAATGTGGTACATCAACAAGCAGGGAGGCACTCGGTCCATGGCCTTGTGCACACAGGCCATGAAACTGTGGTCTCTAGCCTATTCCCTTCAAACTTTCCTGTTAGCAGTTCATCTCCCAGGAAAGACAATGTACTGGCAGATGCTCTGAGCAGAATCTCCCAGGGACATCACGAATGGTCCCTGCACCCTCACATCCTACAAGTCATCTTCACCAGATGGGGCATTCCAGAGATAGAGCTCTTTATAGCCCTGGATAATCACAGACTTCCTCTGTTTTGCTGCAGACCTCCAGTCCTGGGGACTATTCCTTTGGATGCTCTCGTTCTGGACTGGAAGGGCAGGTTTCTATATGCCTTCCCTTCCTTCCCTCTATTGTTCAGAGTCCTGATCAAAATCAGATCTCAACCCTGCACAGTGATTCTGGTGGCTCCAGATTGGGCCAGACAGCCTTGGTATCCCATGCTGCTATCTCTGGCAGTGTCACATCCCCTGTCTCTCCCCAAGAGATACAATCTCCTAACCTTCTCTCAGGGGAGGATCTGGTACCACAATCTCCAGTCTCTTAACCTCAAGGTCTGGCTCTTGAAGAGTTAGAATATGCAGGCCTGCATCTTTCTCAAGGAGTTCTGGATATCTTGAAGGGTTTCTAGGAAACCCTCCACTAGAAAAACGTATAATTCCAAATGGAAAAGATTCAGCATTTGGTGTTCTCAGAAAGGCATTTCACATGATTCTGCAAGTATTGCTACAGTTTGGACTATCTGGTTCACCTTAATAGTCTGGGTTTTAGGCCTGCAACCCTGAAGGTTCACCTAGCAGCTGTCTCTGCATTCCTTTCAACAGGGAAGGGCTCTTCCTGGCATCTCATCCTGTTTTTAGTAAGTTCTTCAAGGGTCCAATTCATATCAGCCCTCCCTTTCGAGAGCCTACTCTGGCTTGGGATCTTAATGTCTGCGTTGCTCAGCTTATGCAGCCACCCTTCAAACCTCTGACTTCAGCTGAGCTTAAGTACTTGACCTGGAAAACAGTGTTCCTGGTAGCTATTACTTCTGCCAGGTGGATTAGTGACTTACAGGCCCTGTCAGTTAAGCCTGACTTACTTTACTTCCATAAGGATAAGGTGGTCCTATGAACCAACAGGAGGTTCTTACCTAAAGTGGTGTCAGATTTTCATCTGAACCAGTCTGTGTCTCTTCCTGTATTTTTTAACGACCATTCTTTTTCAGGGGAAAAAAGGTTACACAGTTTGGATGTAAAAAGGTCTCTTAGCTACCATATAGAGCATACTAAGGCACACAGGCATGATTCTCTGTGATTGTTTTTCACTTATTGTGAAGTGGGAAAAGGTAAGCCTGCTACTAAAAGGACTACTGCCAGGTGTATTGTCTCTTGTATACGATTCTGCTATGACAAATTGGGCAAAACACCCTCCAGGCCTGAGGACTCACTCGACTAGGGGTACAGCTGCCATACTAGCTGCTGCCAGAGATATACCCTTGCTAGAAACCAGCCACCTGGAAAACAGTCCATACATTCACCAAGCATTACTCTCTGGACATCCAGGCTAGGAGAGATGCTAGATTTTGCACAACAGTACTGCAGCGCCTGTTCCCAAAGTAGGTTCTGCACTCCCTCCTCCTGGGGGAACTGCTTGGTAGTCTGCATATTGTCAGAATATGGCAAGACTTCATGTTGTTTGAAGAAAAAATTACTCATCATAGTAATGTTGTTTCTTCTAATGGAGTCTTGCTGTTTTCTGACCTCCCTCCCTGCCTCCCCTCTCAGAACCTAGTTTTTGGGAAGTGGGCTGGCAGGTACAGTGTTGCACCTCAGGGGTGTACCTTGTACCCTTCCTCTTTAGGGTGGGGTAGCTATTTTATTGTTGTGATTATATTCATATATATATATATATATATAGTCATGACCTTTTTTCTTGGGTTCTCGACTTGAGTCTTTTTGGGTTCAAATTTTTGCCTTAGGCTTTTAGTAAACAATCTCCACTTTGTGTACTAGGTTGTTAGTTTGCTGGTAAGAATCTAAAGGTTACACTGGTAAGTACCAGAGACAGAGGTCTGAAAACCGAGCTCTAGCTCAACGTTCTATGCTTCTGCATAGAGTTAACTCTTTCCTCTCTGGGGCAGTTCAAGTGCTGGGGCTAACTGCATATTGTCAGAATACAGCAAGACTCCATTAGAAGAAACAGCATTACTATGGTGAGTAATTTTTTCTTCTCTGCCACGTATTTCATTTCTTCATCTGCCATGAACTGGAGTAGATGCTTTTTCTTTTCTTCCAAGGCTAATTTCAGCTGTTCTGTTTCCTGTAGTAGTTGTTCCGTATCTGTAATAACTGTACAACTGCTATATCCATATTGTCCATAGTGTTGCCATTATTTTCTAGTTCCATATTTTCCACAGGCAAGGCTGCCTGTACTGGTTAGGTTGGGCCTCATGTAAATAGGTAGTAGGGGAGCAGGCCCACTCCCCTACACCCACAGCTGCTTCAACATCCTCCTCCTGGGTAGCCATCTTGGCTACCAGACAGACAGCTAGAGATTACCCCCACTGGAAGAGTAGGGGAATTTTCTATGTAAGAAAGAACAAAACAAAAGAACATACTACAAACAACTGAATATAAACAGAAAAACATTATGGATTGAAATATAAATACCTTCTGTTCTGGCATGCAGACTAACAGCAAAGAAAAAAAAAACTAGAGCAAAACAGAAACAAAAAAAAAAATAAAGCCCCTCCCCCTTTTTTTCTTTTCTCCTTTTTACCACGTCAAAATCATAGATACATAGATACATAGATACATAGACAGTGTCGGCAGATAAGGGCCTATGGCCCACCTAGTCTGCCCATTTGAGCTTGTAGGTTCAGTTTGTTTTCCTAGAAGTCTATTTCCCCTTACCCCTGACCTCTAGAATTCCTTTATGTCTATCCCATGCATTCTTAAATCCCGTGATTGTTTCAGCCCCACCACTTCCTCTGGCAGGGTGTTCCACTTGTCCACCACCCGTTCTGTGAAGAAATTCTTTCTCATGTTTCCTCTGAATCGTCCTCCCTCAACTTCATCCCATGCCCTCTAGTCCTGAAACATCTTTTTCGCTTAAAAATAGTGTTTTCCTGCACCTGTTCCTCCCTGTAAGATACTTGTATGTCTCTATCATATCCCCTCTCCTCCTCTCCTCCAGGGAGTACATGTTCAGTTCCTTCAACCTGTCTTCATAGGACTTGTGATGCAACCCATGCACCATCTTTGTTGCCCTCCTCTGAACCTTCTCTACCCTGTCTATGTCCTTACGTGAGGTATGGTCTCCAGAACTGTACACTGTACTCCAGGTGGGGCCTCACTAGTGTCTTGTATAGCGGAATTATGACCTCCCTTTTCCTGCTGGTGATGCCCCTGCCTATACATCCCAGCATCCTATTTGCTTTACCTGATGCCTTGTCACGCTGTTTCCTACCTTGAGGTCATCAGAGATGACAACCCCAAGATCCCTTTCCTGCTTGGTGCATGCTATATCCTCACCCCCAACTGATATATTGTGCCAGGGTTTTTGTGCCCATATGCATTATCTTGCACTTCTTTGCATTGAATTTCAACTGCCAAACCCTTGACCATTCTTCAAGTTTCTGCAGGTCCCTTCTCATTCTGTCTACACCCTCTGGTGTGTCTACTCTGTTACAGAGCTTTGTGTCATCAGCGAACAGTGAAATTCTGCCTTCTATATCCTGTGCAATGTCACTGATGAAGATGTTAAATAGGACCGGTCCCAGCACTGATCCCTGTGGTACCCCACTGGTCACTCGTCCCTCTGTGGAGTGACAGCCATTTACCACCACCCTCTGTGTCCTGCCACCCAGCCAGTTACCTACCCACCACACTACTGTCCTGCCCACACCCATATTCCCCAGTTTGTGTAATAGTCTTCTATGTGGCACAGTGTCAAAGGCCTTGCTGAAGTCCAGATAGGCCATGTCCACTGCCCTCCCCTGATCCACCTCCCTAGTCACCCAGTCAAAAAATTCAATGAGGTTGGTCTGACATGACCTCCCCTGGTGAAACCATGCTGCCTTGGGTCCTGTAGTCCATTGACAACCAGATGTTCCACCAATCTCTCCTTCAGTAGTGCTTCCATGATCTTTCCCACTACCGAGGTGAGGCTGACTGGTCTGTAGTTCCCTGCTTCCTCTTTGTTCCCACTTTTTGTATAAGGGGACTACATCTGCTGTCCTCCAGTCTTTGGGTACCTCCCTGTTTCCAGTGATTGGCTGAACAGGATAGCCAGAGGTTCAGCCACCACCTCTCTTAGTTCTTTAAGGACCCTGGGGTGCACCCATCTGGCCCCATTGCTTTATCAGCTCTTATTACTTCCAGTTCCTTCAGGACCCTTTCTCGGTAAAGGGACTGGTGTCCATTTCTGCACCATTCTCACCTTGTACTCCCTTCAGACCCATTACCCCTCTTCCTTAGTAAAGACTGAGCAGAAATACCTGTTCAATATGTCAGCTTTACTGTTGTCATCCTCCACGCGCTCCCATCCTCCCCTTCAGTCTCACTATCCCTCCTTTGTCCTTCTTTTTCACTTATGTACCTGTAAAGGTTTTGTCCCTTTAACCACTGATTTTGCAATGTGTTCTTCTGTCTGAGCTTTGGCTTCCCTTACTGACTTCCCTGCCTCCCTTTGTTTCTCCTGGTACTTCTCCCTATCCCCTTCTGCCTGTGTCTTTTTGTATTGCCTGAATGCAATCTTTTTGGCTTTCACTTTCTTTGCTACCTCTTTGGAAAACCATAATGGTCTCCTCTTTCTTTTCCTCTTGCTAACCTGCTTAATGCATAATTCTGTTGTTCTTATAATCCCCATTTTAAATACTGCCCACTGTTCCTCAATCCCTGATTCCTGTCCCTTCCCTTAATACCTCTTTCAAGCATCTCCCCATTTTCCCAAAGTCTGCCCCTAAAATCCAGGATCGTGTTTTTGTGTGGTTTGGTTCTGCTCTTTCTGTGATTTCAAACCACAATGACTGGTGGTCACTGTTACCCAGGTGCTCCCCACTGTTACCCCCATCACACTGTCCCTGTTTGTGAGCACAAGGTCCAGTATTGCCTTCTGCCGAGTTGGTTCCATGACCAGTTGCTTGAGGAAGGCACCCTGAAGGAGTCCAGGATAAATCTGCTCCTAGTTGATGCTGCTGCTGGGATGCTCCAGTCCACGTCTGGTATATTGAAGTCTCCAACCAGTACTACCTCACCCTTGTCTGCCATCCTTTGGATGGCTAGCATCAACTCCTATCTGTTTCTTCCTCCTGGGCTGGTGGTCTATAGACCACACCTGTCTGATAGCTGGCCCCATTTTTCTTTCCAGCTAACCCACAGTATCTCTCCCCATTTGTTCCTCCTGGATCTGTGTGGCCCTTATGTCATTTTTCACATACAGTGCCACTCCTCCTCCCTTCCTGCCTGCTCTGTCTCTTCTGAATATGTTGTAGCCAGGTATGGCCATCTCCCAGTCATGGTTATCATTACACCAGGTTTCAGTGATGGCCACAATGTCCAGGTCTGACTGTACCATGACAGCCTCCAGATCTTCCATCTTGTTGCTATTACTTATCGGCACTATTCACAGTGACAGTAAATGCATTGTCAAATTATTCTATAATAAAACCAACTTTTGTCTAGAGACTTTTTAAGTCCTTCTGATATAGCTTATACAATGTTCTTCAAATGGAAAAGATAATTTCCTGATAAGACACCTGTTTCTGCTGTAACAAAAGAGCACACCTAGATTACCCCAAATAGAAATTTGATGACTGAAAAAAAAATATATCAAGGTATATGTATCAAAATGTACTCATTTGGTTGACAAAATGGCCAAGGTTTCTAAATAATTAGCACACCCTTGTCTTGGGGACTTCCTTTCTTCTGTACTTTTATGTTTAAAATTACTTTTTACTCCCGCCATTCCATGTACAATAAGCCATAGAACATCCCACATCTGCGGTGGCACCCTTTGATCAGAGAGATTCTTTAATATCCTTTCTTCCAAACTATCTGGACATTCTGAAATTACTGGCATTTATAAAAAAGCTAAGGATTATGTACAGTAGCTGCATATGGCTGTTCATGTAATAATGATTTCACCTGCCCTGTGGAAATGTGCCATTGCCTTAACTTCAAAAAAATCAGTCATACGTATTTTGGGCAAATAGTCCCTGGCCTTTGTGCTCTAGAAAGATTTACATTTCCTTGTTCCCATTTTTGCAATGTGGGGTCCAGCCATTCACATACTGCAGAAATCCATAATCTCTCTTCCAAGCATAACACTTTCGTCATGTTAAAGGACAGGAATATACTATAAAAAAGCAAGCGGATTAATCATAGCTACCCCCCCCCCGCTACACTGAGATAAGTAACCCTTTGTTTAATCAGATTCAGCCTACTGCCCAGAAACATTTAAAGAAGACACTATATAATCTAGTCTCTACTGATATTGGGGGGTAGATATACAAATAAAGAAATTTAGGAATTAATAAAGATTTTATAAGAAAAGCTCTTCTTTTTTGACAATTTCCAACTATTCCATCTCTGAACTTGTTCTTGGGCAACCATAAAACATTTATCCCAGTTTAAAAAAGCTACAGTTTATCCTCTGCCCCAAACTCAGTACCTAAAAGTTTAGGGAGGTGCCCCCTCTGGTACCCCAGCAATTACTATTTTATTATACTGAAACTTTCCAACACCTATTCCTTTTTACTTTTGTTCAAATTTATTACAGAACCAGAAGCTAACGAAAACTGTGTAAGGACATTTTCTAACTGTGGCTCTGCTGTTAAGGTTCCTTAAAAACAAAATAACATCATCTGCACATGCCAAAACCTTCAAAATATGCCCCTCACTATATTCTATTTTTTGTAATTCTGCTACACTTTGTATAGCTCTTGACAATAGGTCTATGCCAAATACATAGAGAAGAGGGCTGAGGTGGCACCCTTGCCGGGCTCCTGTGTACACCCTCTGACTATTTCCCTGCCAGCCATTGATTAATGAACTTACTGTAGTTATATCATACAGAATTTAAATCCACCTAATAAACTTTTCAGGAATGCCATATGTTTGAAGGACCGTAAAAATAAAATCCTGAGCTAGTTTCTCAAAAGCCTTTTCTTGATCAGCTGATAAAATAAAACCAACTAATCTATCCATATTTCCTCTTTCAAAAATCTCCCATAATAAAATTAAATTGTCACATATAGATCTATATGGAACGGAACAGGACTGATTTGGTGAAACTACATGAGGAGCCACTGTCTCAAGCCGTTTAGCCAACATTTTAGATAGTATCTGGGTCTCCAGCTGTACAAATCTACTTTGTCTCCTTTTTTTATATAAAAATATAATTGTGCTGAAGACATTGAGGCAGGCAGAGTTTGATTATCCAAAATGTTATTGTACAGATCCACTGGCATAGGCCCCAAGAATGCTAGGAAATATTTATAAAATTCCATTTGCAGACCATCTCCTCCTGGGGTTTTATTATTTTGTAAAGATTTTTTTTGGCTGGCTCAACCTCAGTGTAACTTAATGGGAACACTCAAAGATTCTGTACCAAAATCTGGAATTGTAGGACGTTTTAATTATTTCATCAGAAATTTTGGGTGTAAATCAGGGATGCTACCCCACATATTTACTACATGCTGGTCTATTATCCTAAGTAAATCATGAGGGTCCAAACACTGTTTTCCATTTTTGTCTCTCAAAACATACATCTCCCTTTTGTCTGCTCTGTGCTGACAAGCTATGAATATATCAACATTTTGTTTTGTTCCCTGTGCACCAAGTTGGGCCTCTTTCTGTAAAGACATGGCTCTATCATACTGCAAAGTCTTCGTCTGTAACTTAAGATTATTGCCTGTGTAATACCCTGGAAATTGTTGAGATTTATTTATCAGTTTATGTAATTGTGTTCTCATATTAAAATATATTCTGTTATTTGTATGGATTTTTCTCACTGACAATTTTTAGAACTTTCTTATATCCTGTTTTGTATCTTCCCACCACTCTTGCATGGTGTCACATTCATTAATATTGACAAACTAGCCTTCCATAGTATTTCCCTTTTTATTTTAATATTTTTATAACTTTGCAGATCTGTATTCAATCACCAAGGCTCATTTTTATGTTGGCTCATGCTTGCATGGCCAACATATTGCATTAGTAGCAGATTTGGAGGTGCGGTCACTGTTGGGTGAATGCAGGGCATGCATCAGTAGGTGCGTCCCTCATTCCCCAATAAGCCAGCATGCAGGCACAACACCAGGAATACTTAATGCGGAGAGCACATCTAAGGAAAGGTCCACTGCAATGACAGCCAAGCTCATCATGCAGTGGCACCACAACATGCCCTCCCTACATGCCTTTCCTGGTGAAACCTTTCCATTAACATGGCAGCACTGACTGCCGCCGTCCGGAGAACTGACTTCACGGGTGCCCAACCCCCTGTTGGCATGCCCCAACCCATGTCATTTGCTGACGGGGCTGCCCACTCCCCATCGGCATAATGCAACCCCCTCCCATTTAAAGTGTGTGTTGAGGGGGTGACCAATCCCCCTTGGCATCATGTCTCCCCTTCCTGGTTTCATTTGCTGATGGGGCACCCACTACCCCAGTGTGCCAAATGACCTTGTAAAAGAAAAACCGTCCTGCAATAGTTTTTTTTTTCTTTAAACCTGCAAAGCAGAGAACGGTCCCTCGTCGACTCTGGTGGCCCACCCCAACCCGTGCCAACCTTGTGCGCACCCTGCCTCCCCACACCCCCCCCTCACCCCATACTTACCTCCGGAGCATGGCATGACGATCCTCTGTGGACCAGAAACATGTCTGCACTCTTCAAAGCCGACCGCGAACTGAAGAAATGCCGGTAAGCTGTATAATGGCACAAATGGGGGGGGGGTTCAACTTTGGTGCATATCTCAGGCATTTTTGGGAATTTGGGTGCCAAATTTTCAACATGGGGTTATTGGGACCCCTACTCATGAATTTGATCATTGTCATGGTGTTATTCAGACCCAAAAGGTGATTTCACTGTCACTGCGCGGAATCACATTTTGGGACTGATTAACGAAACGACAGTGCCACCGTTCATGAGGGGGGCTCTCAAAAAGCCTATGTTGCAAATTTGGTGAAAAAAAATTCCAAAAATTACAGTTTTACAAGCGTGCGTTGTACAGTTTCCACGCACACTCGTACCTTTGTGAATTTGTAATATTTTCACTCCAGATTTTCAAAATTGCCATTTTTCTACATCTCCTTATGAACAATGCAGCTGTCATTTTACATATCCTGGCCAAAATGTGTTTTCGTACGTCTGGCACAGAATAGCGCAGTTGCCGTGCAAAATCAGTTTTTGGGACAGTATGAGAAAATGATAGTGACACTGTTCATGAACAGAGGTCCTAAAATGCCTATGTTGGAAAAATTGGTGATGAACGTCCATAAAATGTCTGTTACAAGTGTGCATTGTGCAGTTTCCACGCACCCTTGTAACTTTGCAAATTTGCAATATTTTCATGCTAGATTTTCAACACTGGCAATTTTTCACAGCGCAACTGTCATTTTTCACAGCCTGCCCAAAATGTGTTTCCGCACCTGTGGCACACAATGGCATGGTCACTGTGGGAAATCAACTTTTGGGGCAGATTAACAAAATGACAACGCCATTGTTCATGAGGGGAGGTTCCAAAATGCCTATGTTGAAAATGTGGCTAAAAAAATCCCCAAAATAATTGGGTTACGGATATGTGTTGTGCAGTTTCTATGCATGCTCATGACTTCACCAATTTTTCATATTTTCACTCCTGATTTTCAACATTGCCATTTTTTTATACCTCCTCATGAATAATACAGTTGTCATTTTTCACATCCTGCCCAAAATGTGTTTTCATCCTTGTGTCACCAAATGGCATAGCCACTGTGCAACACCACCTTTTGGCTAACAAATTGATTGTGCCACTCTTCATGAGCTGGGGTAACAAAAATCCCATGTTGAAAATTTGGAATGACAATACCAACAAATGCCTATGATGTTAGGGTTTTCAACTGTAACACCCCACCCTGTAGAGACTGCCAGGCATCAGGGATGTGACTTGGGATCATTGGCTGTAATGCTCACGCCATTCCACCCCACCCTGCAGCCAGTGACAGGCATCGAGGTGTGCCTTGGAGTGTTCAGCCCTAAAGTTCACCCCATTCTCCTATACTGCATCTGTCTCAGCGTATTTCCTTATGGAATGCGGTAAGTATAAGGCCCAAAGATCCCAAAGCTCACCACAACACTTGTCAGTGTCTACAGGGTAGGGTGAGGTAAAATGGCATGAGCGTTATAGCTGACGCCTCAAAGGCACACCCCAATGCCTGTCCGTCTCTGCAGGGTGGGGGTGGGGTTGGTGTCAGTTCAATACTTCACTGCCATTCCTATTATGCATCTCTAACTCCTGCACTACCAATGCTAATGCCAGTGAGACAACATTCGGCATTGACAAATGCTTGTTCTTTTATGGTGTCCCTCCAGAAGTACACACACTTAATGCTAAGTGATCTGAAGACTCTATAGCTTCTATAGTTTCTGCTTTATTGATGTTCAAAATTTTCAAAACAAATAGAAAATCAATCCTAGAAGATGCTGAACCACAAAAATATGTCTGGCCACCTTGAGAATGAAGCTCCCTATAAACATCCTTAAGATTTGCTGTTTTGATCATATCAGCCAAAAAACTGGTATCACAGTATGTTTTTTCCCCTGAGTCAATTGCACTATTGGACAATTAAAAGCACACCCAACATCACTAGTCTAGGCGTACTGTAAATAGAAATGGTTGAATTTCTTTATAAAGTTCATTTCTAGATGCTTTAGTTTGTGGAGCATACACACATAATTCTGTACTGCATGACTTTTTTTTACAACATCTAACAAGAATGCCCTTCTAGGATGAATATCTGCTGATCTTTGTATCTTCCAGTCCTGGCCCTTAAATGGCATTCCATACAACACAGTAACCATGCACTAACTCGAGTGCTAATAGTGCCATAGGCATGCTACTGTAAAGTCCAGCCAAATATGCAATCACAAAACAAACAGCACTCTCCACAGCACATATATTGCTTAGAAAATAAAAGGTTTATTGAGTCATACTCCAGCAAAATTGTAACCCCTCTTCTTCGAGAACGCACTACCTCTTTATCAGGGGACCTCATAGTGGGTGTTTAACCTGGTATCTTGTACAAAAAATATGTCTGTGTGCATCTGACTCAAAGTTTTCACACATTTCTGTTGTGACTTTATACTGTTAAGTCACTATCGTAAGAGGGCTCATAATTAAAAAAAGAAAATGTAGGGAAGGTCTCATGTATTTGAACGACTTCTAGTTCTTACAGATTGTGACTGAGTTCTCTCTTTTATTGTTTTTTGAAACTGAAACCTAGTTACAAATCATCTGTGTCAGATGTGAGGGTCTAATTGCGAAGTAACCAAGGATACTTCTTAATCCAAGTCTTCCTCTTCTGTGTCTTCCCCACCTTTTATTGCGTCTTAAAACAGCAAATATATTTGAAACTGGTATCCCTGTAGTACAAACTGTTTTAGGTTTACTACTATGACCTCTTTTTCTACTAGGTACTGGAGTCAACATTTCTTGTTCCTCTACCAATTGGGAAATGACTAGTGCAGACTCTGCCACAAATGGATTAGGGGTGGGGGAGGCATTTCTGTGTCCTCCCCAAGGCTGTTGTCTAAGAGTTTACACTCTCTAGAGCTTTGTGAGGAGTAGTGTCAGCCATTACTACCGACAAAACAGCCACCGATATTACATGTAAAGCCTCTGGCTCTTCCAGTGCAGTAACGAGAGCAAAGCTCCATGCTGAGACAGATTCAGAATATGTTGACTCTACAGAGGTATTACTTGGTGCTACTGCACTTTGCCCAACTGAGGAACATGCTGCTTTTTCTCTGGGCCACCTGGAGGGCTTGACTTGTTGTGCTTTCCCTGTAAAATATACCTGATCCAGACCACCTTCTTCTTCCCTATTATGGGAAGCCCATGGACAATTCTTGTATGAATATCCAACTTTTGTACAGAAGTTGCAGCAGAAAGGATTTGGGCATAACAGACTTAGATGTCCATATTCTAAACAGAGACCATATCTTTGTTTATCACAAGTTGAGTTAGTGAACCAGATTTGTAACATGCTTTAGGCTGCCCCTGATAAAAACATAAACCTCTATCTTTCCTAAAAAAAAAACTGTTCAGTAAATGGCATAAACCATTTGGTCCATATATAATTCCACCCTTAATTTCCACCCCCATCCGTACTGTATCAGAATCCAGTATAGGTGAAGGAACAATCAGTATATCACATTATTGGCATAACCTGAAAGAAATATTAATGACATCGACCCTTTTGTTTCAAAATAACATTGTACTGTCTTTACCACAGCTTTTGTCAAGGAGATGGCCACAAAGAAAGACCATATGTCATAAAAATCCTGTCCTGGGGCATGTATTAAGGCATAAAGTTCAGAAGCAGCAAACTGCCATGAGTCCCTTGTCAGGGTTTTAATAAAATATAATAAAATATATTCTATCTGGTGGATTTCCCATGGTTCCTACATAGTGCAGCTACAACACATTTTGACAAGGTGCTGGCTCTGTTTCTGCAGAAAATAGTTCAGAAAACTTTGGTGGTTATGAAACTGGATATATAGTTGTTTCTGATACTGAGGGTACTATCAGTGGTCTGAGCAAGGAGTGCTCAACAACAAGGTTCTCAGTATTATCTTTCACCATATTCCTCTGCAGTGTTTGTACTCCTGAGGGCCAGGCAGATTTTGATTTAATCCCTGATCCTCCCTGACTGGTGTGTTTTTATTTTGTATTAGTTCAGAGACTAAGTTTGGTTTCTCCTTGCTTTTTCCAAGTCTGCTGTTTCAACAGAAAAAGTACAGTCTTTTTTTATTTCCCACTATATTTGTCGCTGGGAACTGTGAGGATTGTTTTAGTGCAGTTGGGGACAGTACTGCTGCAGAGGGAAAGGGAGGTACCGAATTTGCTGGGTGAATGCTATCACCGAGGTGTGGGGACCCTCCCCCTTCTGGCCGGCCACAGTTTATCTGTGCATTTTTGCTAGCTGCGTCAGTTTCATTATATACATTTGTGTCAGTTTCATTATGTACTTTTGTGTCAGTTTCGTTATGTATGTTTGTGTGAGTTTCATTATGTACTTTTGTGCTGACAGCAGTTTGTTCTTTGGCCATTAACTAACTTACTGGTTACCAGCTGTTGACATGATTTTGGCTGCCGTCAGTATTGTGCCTGGAAGCCATGAAACTCCATCTCCAGCCCAAATTCAACCAGCAGTCTGCAACGCTGCTTCCACCAACCAATTCCTGGAATGCAGTGTACTTTTTACATGTCTGTCTCCTCACTCTGAGAGATGTACTTAATTCGCCCTGCATGGTTGAGTGGCTCCTTCTTCTGTAAGTGTTGCTGATAGCTTGGATTTCATCATTCCTGCAGCTGATGTACCTGGAACAGCTGTCGCTGGTCAATTTGACAGCATTGTCTGCTTGGATTTTTCCTTTACCTCTTCCACCAAAAGCCAAAACAAAAGGGCCATTATTTCTAAAATGTCAACTGTCAAGTTTCTTTCTGGCAGGACTTCTGCCAATACTGGAGTTGAATCTTGCTGTAGTCCATTATCTGTATTTTCTTTCACCATGCATCTCTCATACTGGAAGAAATGGTAAACTCTGAATTTTGACTGAAGTTTATAGTGTTTGTTTCTTGATTGTTTCAAACAACATGAAGTCTTGCTGTATTCTGACATCATGCAGTTAGCCCCAGCACTTGAACTGCTCCAGAAAGGAAAGAGTTAACTCTATGCCAGAGCATAGAATGTTGAGCTTGAGTTCGGTTCAGACCTCTGTCTGCTGCACTTTGAATTTTTTCAAACCTACTTGTTTTCTTCAACAAGTGCTGAAGTATCCATCTCCAATGGAGCTGAGCAAGCATATTCTCCCCCCTCCTCCAGCACCCAGATCAGCCATCTTGCCAACTTGCAGCAAAATGGCAACAGCGCCCCCTCCAAAGTACAGACAAATTTTGATTGCAGAAAATACTCATACATACATACATATACTAAGTCACAAATTATAAATGAAACATAAAAAAGCAACAGAAAATACAACAATAATCACACAACATAGCAGGTTTCCATATTCCACAGACCTCCCACCTACTTCCCTTACATTCTAATATGAGGTATTATTAGTAGAGCCATGTAAACCCTTTCCATAACGTATTTACAACTGTGCCCTGTAGTGATTTACATTAATTACTATATATAGTTGACATGGCAGACAAAATCATCTGAATCACAGATTCTGAAGAAATAAACTCTTGTTGAATTTGTAGTGCGCAACATGCCTACCAAAGGTAATATTTACAACAGAAAAAACAATCCAGCAAAGTGGAAGAAAGAAAGTGACCCAAATATATTCCTAACACAGCTACCTGATGGTCCATGGTAGAAAATAATGGTTCTCTCCATACTTTGCGTAGCTGTACCCAAAATTGTTTGGTGTATTGGCATACAAACAACAAATGACACTGTGCTTCTAACTGTAAAACACATTCTTCTCTAGGACAATATCTTTCTTCAATTTTTTATTTTATTTTTAAGAGAATCTTTAACAGGCATCATGCCATACAACCCAGGTCAAGTTATATCCAACAAATATTTTGGAATATGTGGATTACTAAGCTGTTTGGTAGATATTGGTATTATATCATCTGAACAGTATTTTAACATCAGTGGGGGGGGGGGGCTACAGCAATTAGTCATGAATTAGAGTACAATTGTTTCCTATTTTTAGATTTCATTATTTCTATGGAAAGTTTCCATATTCTTATCTTCCGTATTGCAGTAATCATATATGTTGGGCTCACATGATTATAATCTTTCAGTCTACTATTCCCTTTTCCAGATTGCCATTCAGTTGTGCATGGCATGAGCCAATCTTTTATTAATGGGACCCATATTTTATTCCCCTCCTGAAAGGCTTTCGTAATGTTAAAATAAGGGAACATAGTCATAAAAAAAACTACTGGATTTACCATATTTAAACCACCATTCTCAACTGGACTGTATGTAAATTCATTTTTAATTGGATTCAGCCTACTTTCCCATAATCCTTGAAAAATATGCTACATAACTTCACCTCCAAGCTTGGAGGGAGAGGGAAAACTACACTGGCATACAAAAAACAAGGTACTAATAAAGTAAGGATTAGGAAAACTCTTCTTCACTTCGATTGTCTCACTATTGGTTATTATCCTATATCTCTGGAGGCAATCTGGCTACAGCTCCTAGACTTAAGGGGTAGGAAACTGAGGCATGTAAACCCTTTCCATAACTGCCTAATCAGAAAGTGATCGGTTTCCAGTTTTGTAGTGCTACAGTATATATGGGAGCTGCTATCTAGTACTGCTGCTTTCAATGTGGTGGGTGGCAGAAATGTGGGAAGTACTGAAAGGGAAACTGAAAGGCATAAGGAAGGAGATGGTTGCAGAGCAGAAATGGGATATTATTTAACGGGGGATTACAGAGGCAATGGAAGCCTGCACCAAGACACAGAGTAAGAGGAACAGAGCAAGGAAACCATGCTGGTTGAACAGTGAGGTAGTGGAGGTGGTGAGAGCAAAATGAAAGGTGCGTCATTGGTATAGGAGAACGGGGAAAGAAGGGGACAGGGAGGAGTATGCAAGATGGTCAGGGGTGACCAGAAAAGTGAGGAGAAGCCAAGGCCCAGAGGGAGCTGAGATTAGCACAGGGAATTAACAGGGGTGGGGAGTGGGGATACTTTTCAGATACACCAGGAGAAAAGGAAGTGCAAGGAGACAATATTGATGATAAAAAAGGGTGGGGAGTGGACGGAAAAGGGGGGGAACAGGTGGAAGTACTGAATGAATACTTTTGCTCAGTGTTCAAAGAAGAAAAGGGGGGACAGCTACCACCATGGGCCGGGAGGCTGGGGATGGTGGAGAGGAGGTAACAGATGGAAGAATTGAGGGAGGTAGAGTCTTAGGGGGACTGAGGGCACTTAGGGTAGACAAGGCACCAGGGCTGGATGGGATCCACCCCAGGGTGCTGAGGGAGATGGTGGAGATATTGGCGGAGCCACTGGTGGATCTGTACAGCACCACACTGGAGTTGGGATGTGTGCCACTGGACTGGAGGATGGCACATGTAGTGCCGTTACACAAGAGTGGACCAAGGGATAGACTGGGTAATTATCGTCCAGCAAGTCTCACCTCCATAGTGTGCAAACTCATGGAAACAATGCTAAAGGGAAGACTGGTGTCATACCTGGAGGATAATGCCCACCAGGATGTGAGGCAGCATGGGTCTGTTTCAGGAAAGTCTTGTCAAACCAACCTGATACAATATTATGAATGGGTGACAGGTGAGCTGGATAAGGTTCATGCGGTGGATGTTCTTTACTTGGACTTCAGCAAGGTCTTTGAATCAGTGCCTCATGGGCAGCTTGGGGGGAAGCTAACTGGTGTAGAAGTAGGGGCCAAAATGATGAACTGGATTACAAGCTGGCTGAGTGGGAGGCTGCAACAGGTGGTGGTTGAAAGGGAGCTCTCAACTCTGAAGCCGGTGAAGAGCAGGGTGCCACAGGGCTCTGTGCTGGGACCAGTATTATTTGGGCTCTTCATATCAGACATTGCACATGGGGTGGTCAGCAAGGTAAGTCCGTTCACAGACGACATCAAAATGGGAGCAGTGGTGGATGGAGGGGAGGGGTGGAAGCAGCTGCAGGGGGACCTAAGCAAGCTAGAGGAGTGGTCAGAGAGGTGGCAGCTGGGGTTCAATGCAAAGAAGTGTAAGGTTATGCACTTCAGGGTGAAGAACCCAAGGAGAGAATACTGGCTGGGGGGGGGGTGTTAAGCTGGGGATCACTGAGGAGGAGGAGAAGGACCTAGGCGTAATGGTAACAGGGACCATGAACAACACTGCCCAGTTCAGGAGAGTGGCTGCAAAAGTGAACAACATGCTGGGGTGCATAGCGAGGGGGGTTTTGTCCAGCCGAAGAGAGGTGATCTTGCCCCTCTACAGGTCGCTGGTAAAGCTGCACTTGGAGTATTGCGTGTAGTTTTGGAGGCCATACCAGAAGCGTGATATCAGGCTACTGGAGGGGGGATGCAGAGGAGGGCAACAAAGATGATATGTGGAATGGAGGGGAGAGACTATGAGAGCAGGCTGGGAGACCTGAATATGTACATCCTGGAGGACAGAAGGGACAGGGGGACATGATAGAGACATTCAAGTATCTGAGGGGAATCAATAAGGATGGGGCAGATGGGGTCTTTAAGCTAAGGAGGGGGAGGGACGCCATGGGGCATGGGCTAAGACTAGAGGGGGGAAGATTTAGGAGGGAAATGAGGAGACACTATTTCATGAAGAGGGTGGTAGCAAAATGGAACGCACTACCAGAATGGGTGGTATCATGTAAATCTGTGAATGGCTTTAAAAGGGCATGGGACGGGGAACAGGGGAGAGTGAGGGTGGGGGAGGTGGGTTGCGGCAGTGGATGACAAAGGGGAGGGGGTGGGGCAGCTGCAAACTAGGGGTGCTAGCTGCACACTCGAGAAGACTTAGATAGACCGGGGTGGTCTGTTTTTGCTGGCACATTCGTATGCTTGTATGATAAAGACCTATTTTACCAATGACAGAGTTTCTCTTCTGCTTGTATTATACATGTTAACCAATTTTCTGTGGCCATATCTCCTGGACCAAACACCAAGTCTAATGTTTTTAAAGTACCTTCTATTATAGTAATCCCCCCTATGGTTAAACGTGACTTATACTCTACCGGAGTACCTATAGGCATACTAACAGTTTTAGAATAATTTACAGTAGCACCAGTAACTGAGGAAAAGGAATCTATAACTTCTTTTACAGCATTTTACGATTTTGCAGATTTAAGGACTGTACATAAATCTTTTTGTAACAATCACACAGCAGTGTGGTGTGCATATTTTATGGAACACATACAAACACAGGTGAGAAAGAATAAGTGCCTCAGCTGGGACTTGAACCCAGGCCACCCGGAATACCGTTTGATTGTGCTAACCAGCTGCATCACTGAGACAGCTGGAACCTGGGCCATCTCTGATCACATTACTCTTTCTCAAATGCACAACCCAATGGCAACACAAATATTTACTTCCAACAATCACACAGGAGTGTGGTGTGCATGTTTTATGGAACACATACAAACAGAGTTGAGAAAGAATAAGTGCCTCAGCTGGGACTTGACCCCAGGCCACCTGGAATGCCGTTCCGATTGCGCTAACCAGCTGCACCACTGAGACAACTGGAATCTAGGCCGTCCACAAGCACATTACTCATTTTCAAATACACAATCCCATGGCAACACAAATATTTACTTGTAACAATCATACAGGAGTGTGGTGTGCATATTTTATGGAACATATACAAACAGAGGTGACAAAGAATAAGTGCCTCAGCTGGGACATGAACCCAGGCCTCCTAGAATACTGTTCTGATTGAGCTAACCAGCTGCACCACTGAGACAACTGGAACCTGGGCAGATCCACGATGGGTCATTGACAAAATAGTTGTTGAATGACCCGACAGCAAAACCAGCAGGTCGACTGCATTTTGCAGTCAGCTGCCAGTTTCCAGAACCTACAAGCTGTTTTCTCGGGGCTTTGGCTCAATTACCCACGCAGGGGTGCACCTCCATACCTCACTTAAGATTATCAACTCTGAGTCGGAGGGGTGCAGGACCCCCTATCGACAGTGCTGGGTGCCAGTGGGTTCCCTACAGTGACGTGGTGCTGTTGTCGCTGTAGGGGACTCCGCTGTCGACATGTTGACGTTGGGGCTGTATACCAACCTGGGCCATCCCCAAGGACATTACTCTTTCTCAAATGCACAACCCAATGGCAACACAAATATTTACTGGTAACAATCACACAGCAGTTTGGTGTGCATATTTTATGGAACACATATAAACACAGGTGAGAAAGAATAAGTGCCTCAGCTGGGACTTGAACCCAAGCCACCCGGAATACTGTTCCAATTACACTAACCAGCTGTGCCACTTAAACAACTGAAACCTGGGCCATCTCCAAGCACATTACTCTTTCTCAAATGCAGAACCCAATGGCAACACAAATATTTACTTGTAACAATCACATAGGAGTGTGGTGTGCATATTTTATGGAACGCATACAAACAGAGGTGAGAAAGAATAAGTGCTTCAGCTGGGGCTGGGACTTGAACTCTGACCACCTGGAATACTGTTCTGATTGCGCTAACCAGCTGCTCCACTGAGACAACTGGAACCTGGGCCATCCAGGAGCACATTACTCTTTCTCAAATGCACAACCCAATGGCAACATGAATATTTACTTCTAACAATCACACAGGAGTGTGGTGTGTATGTTTTATAGAACACATACAAACAAGAGTTGAGAATGAATAAGTGCCTCAGCTGGGACTTGACCCTAGGCCACCTGGAATACTGTTCCGATTGTGCTAACCAGCTGCACCATTCAGACAACTGGAACCTAGGCCGTCCACAAGCACATTACTCTATCAAATACACAATCCCATGGCAACACAAATACTTACTTGTAACAACCACACAGAAGTGTGGTGTGCATATTTTATGGAACACATACAAACAGAGGTGAGAAAGAATAAGGGCCTCAGCTGGGACTTGAACAGAGACCGCCCAGAATACCGTTCTGATTGCGCTAACCAGCTGCACAACTGAGACAACTGGAACCTGGGCCATCCCCGAGCACATTATTCTTTCTCAAATGCACAACCCAATGGCAACACAAATATTTACTTGTAACAATCACACAGGAGTGTGGTGTGCATATTTTATGGAACACATACAAACGGAGGTGAGAAAGAATAAGTGCCTCAGCTGGGACTTGAACTCAAGCCTCCCGGAATACCATTCTGGTTGCGCTAAGCAACTGCACCACTGAGACAACTGGAACCTGGGCCATCTGCATATGCCAATGTAATGACTTCTGGTACATCTACAGCCAACTGCATACCCTGAATATTGGGATGCTTGTGGATTAGCCTTAATAAAGGGTCCAAGGCAAAAATACATATCAATAGACTTAGGGGACATCCTTGTCTCACTTCCCTTTTGATCAAAGGTCCTAATACTGTATTTACACACGGATATATTACAGTCACTTTACACGATTTCCAATCATTTCACAAATATATCCAGTATGTCATATAACTTCAATATATTAAATAAATATGCATGTGGGACCTTATCAAATGTTTTTGCTGGATCTATAGAGAGCAAATATTCATCAGTCATTCCTCTTTGCCCTTCTCCTATATCTCCTTAAGCAGAATTAATTATCCATAATATTTCTCTGTGGGATTGCACAAAATTCGAGTTTCAACTAACACAAGCTCAACTACTTTTGTCAGTCTTCTAGCCAATATTTTAGTTAACATTTTCAAGTCTGTGTTCAATAAACACAATGGACACCAATTATTGATTTGTGACTTTATCCCCTTTTTAAACAAAATGGTATATGTCCAACCTCCAGGACAGAGTTAAAAAGATCTTTTAGTACAGGGCCAAGAGTACTGATGACTTTTTTGTAAAATTCAGATGGTAACCCATTCAAACCAGGAACTGAGTTATTTCTTACATTTTTTACTGTCCACTCTCTGTTAATTGGAAGGGTCTTGTTAACTGCTGAAGGATGTGTTCTGGAAGCATGGGGATGTCTAAACATGATAAAAGTAAGGGATCCCATGATGTTTTTTTCCGGGATTCCAAATTGTTCAAATAAATGTTCCTAAATTATTTTCATGATATCGTTTATTGAGGTGTGAACTTCTCCATCTTCCTCTTTACTTAATTGAGCGATGTGCCTATGCTGTATCCTGCCTTGCATCCAGTAAACATATCTATCTGATTTTCACCCTGGGTGCTCCTGCTCCAAGTGTGTTATTCTCTCATACTGATAATGTCTTCATTTCTTTTCAAAGTTCATTTATTTGGTTTGTTAAAATCAGATTCCTTGTAGACATATCAGAGATAAATTTATGTAGTTTTGACCTTAATGCTAAGCAATGTAAATATGTATTATTGTTCTTATTATAGCTTTCTTTTTTAAATAACTGACAAAAATAATTCTTTGTGTCTTCCCACTATTCCAGGATATTCTCATAGGCTAAAACAATTATAATAATAATAAATTTTATTTCGCATAAGCGCCTTTCTGAATTTTTTCTGAATTTTGTTACGTCTGCCCCTTTTCTAGGATGTTACAGTTTACATCGCCAGTTCAGTAGGTGGTAAGCAACTGAGCATCTTGCCCTAAACAAATCTATTTCATTTGTACATTTTTCACTTCCAAAAGGGAGGCATTTAGTCTCCGCAGTTTTGCTGTCTTAGTCTTAGACAAAGTTGTAAAACATCATTGGCATAGGAATGGAGGGGCAAAAGGGGCGGCAGCCCCTCCACTTTTTTTTGTATGGCAAAAACTAGTTTAGAAACAGTGCCCTTTGTACCATCATAAGTGCCCTTTGGATCCTCCGCCCCCTCAGCTTTTACTATCTTCCAGCATCCTTGTGAAACATTGACATGCAACAGCTAGATGATCTGAGGTTTCCACCACAATTGTTTTAGATGCACTCATTTTCAAGCCTGAGGATATAAATAAAAAGTCTATTCTCATAGCTAAAGTACCTTTTGAAAAAGCGCTTTTAGACATATTCTCATTTCCCCCAAAACTACCTTTCAAACTGGCAGTAGTAATCATTTCCTTTAAATACAAAGAATCATTATATAATTTACCAACCTCTTTCTTCTTACCCTGTAGAGAAATACTACAGTCGAAATCACCCCCCCAATACTACCAGTTTATCTGTGTGCAATAAGGCCTCATGTCTTTAAATAATGCCACTCTAGCAGCTTTTGTTTGTGTTGTGTAGATATTTATGAATCTAAAACATTTTTCCCCTAAGATTACATCCAATAGCAAAGCTCTCCCAGGTTCCATATCTACAAGTTTTAATACCTTAATATCTTTAGTATGGAATAGTATACCCACTCTGTCACACTTGTCCACTGTTTGTGAGCAGGAAGATGGTTCCTTTGTCCATAGTTTCTTTGTAGTTGATACCTTAAATAAATGTATTATTCTGATATCTTGGATGAACAACACGTTCCCTGGAAGAGTATCTAGTATGGCCGTAGTTGTTAATCTTTTTTTATGTGCTTTAATACTATTGGCATTTAAAGTTACAGGTGATATTAAGAAGTCATGACCCATTTTGCCATATTTAAAGGGGGTTATCCTACCTCAGCAACATTTTTCTGAGACCATGTTTTCATCTGAATTTTTTTCGCCACTGATGTTTCACTCTCTGCATCCTCCCCTTCAGATGATTGATCCCTAACAGAAGAGGTTATAGACAGTACCTCTGAATCCTCTTCCTTTTTCTCTGCATCTCCCCCAAATGTTTCCTAGCTGTGAATAGTGAAAACTTGCCTGATACTGGTTTAATGGGTTTCTTCTGAATTTTGTTACGTCTTCCCCTTTTCCAGGATATTACAGTTTCTATCACCTGCTCAGTAGGTGGTAAGCATGGAGGCATTTCTGATTGTGATACTTCCTTACTCAAACTAGGTTGTGTGATAGAGGGTGTCTCGACTGCAGCATCCGCTGCAGGTGCCACAGATACCTCAGGCTGAGGTCTGATCCCTGCAACAGTGCCTTGCTCCCTTACATCCTCTGCTACTGAAAGTCTTTGGGAAGGCAATACCATTTCTGGCACTGCCGGGGTCTGAGAGGCAGAAGCAGGATTCTGAGTGGGACTACTTTCAGCTGCACCCCTAAACCTCTTAGCTGAGGCTCAAGCAGCTCCTTGTGCTTGGCCTTTACATCATCCTGATTCAGTCCCCCCCATTTTATTGTGGGCAGCCCAGGGGCATTGTCTACAAGTATGCCCTCTCTCCTCACACAAATTGCATTTACATGGGTTTAAACAGTGTAGACTTGTGTGCCCATATTCAAGACAGCTGTTATACCTGTTTGTGACACAAGCAGCACTTAAATGCATACAGGACCCACATGAATAACACATCCAAGGTTGACCAGGATAAAAACATGTCTCTCTGTCACATCCTAAAAAAAAGCTGCCCAGAAGATGACAAATCCCAGTATTAGTCTGTCTCAACTTAACCCTAATCCCCCCCCCCCGTCCATACTTGCTCAGAATCAATAATAGAGCTAGGTAAATCTAATACCTCACACCTTTGTTTTAGCAAATAAAGAATATCAGCAACATTAACCTATTCATTATGAAATAGCACTGTTATGATCTTTATGGCTGGCTCTGACAGTGGAATAGACATAAAAAGCAACCACAGAGTTGTATTTTTTAGTTATTCATATTTTACCCAAAATCCTTCTAAGGATTTTACTGTTTTGAATTTCGCATCATAAATCATGTCACCTGAAAAATGTATCACGGCATATAACTCTGATGAAAAAAAAAATGCATAGATTATTTCGGTAATGTTCTAACCATATAAATCCTATCTGGAGGAAGTTCCAGTTCCCCCACATAAGATAGCCTAACCACATTCCTGCACTATGCAGGTTCCCCCTTGCTTGCAAATAAGTCATCCAGATGAAAATGTTGTGGTTGTTCAGTGAACTGCTCATGTTGTTGAGAAAGTTCAGTATCCGCATACCTCTCAACTTCCTGCCTCATAAATCAGAGACGAGGCTTAAAAAAATCAGGGACAACAGACCAAAATCAGGGACACATCTTTACAATTGGTGATAACCACTCAGGAAGCTGCTAGAATAAGGGGCTTAGTGTAAAATGCATTTTCTAAGGAAGAACAAATCGGTAACTTTAATGTTTGACATTCTTTTGTGCTTACGACCCCCACCGTTTGATCACGGAAATGCAATTTTTAGGAGGGACAGAGTAAAATTTTAAGGCAAAATCAGGGACATCCCTGAAAATCAGGGACAGTTGAGAGGTATGAGTATCCGAGTCCCCAGTGTCAGCAGACTGCATAGATACCTTACTTTTCCATCTTTCAGTTTCAGGCTGAGAAAAAGAAGCAGCTCTGGTCTGCTGATTTGCCTCTTGCCCATTTCCATCTTGCACAAAGAAAGGCAACTCAGCTGCAGACACTACATCTTGCCCAGTCTTAGCAGTTTCATTATTCTGTGCATTTAGTGCAGAGTTCTCACCAGTATCATTTGGGGGAAATGCACAGTCATATACATCTATTGGGTCAGAATTGTCATTAGTCTTACTTACAGAAGGCGCCAAAGGACCACTAGAACTTGGCCCAGGTAACTATGTCTTCCCATCCAACGCCAGTATCCAACAAGCTCCTTCTAATGCAGACTTCATAGACCAGTTGGCACTATGCATTTTTTTGTTGATTTTGCCCAGCTGAGCGCCCACATCTTAGGCCAAGTGTTTTACTTTTTTTTGCCATTCCTGATGTTTTCGGTGCTTTACTGGACCCTTTCTGCAGAGCATTCATTTTCAGATAACTAGTATTCAGGACTGCAAGCAGTGATTTCATCGGGGCCACATTACCAGCACCCTGTTACAAAATTTTACTCATGCAGGCAGTCGCATCCTCCATTTTCCAATATCCTACAGAAGATGTTATTACACATTCCTTTTTGGCAGTATTCACAACCACAGAAACCTCAAGAGGTGGAAAACATTTTGACGACATGTTAGTGTCTAACTCTGTGTCCATGACCTCAGTTTGCAGCTCCATTGAGGTTCTTTCACCAGTATGTCTTTAGTCAGTTTCAGTGACAGACCTGTCAGAAGCTGTCAGCGGTTGCTAAGTGATAGAAGCATACAGTTTTTGCTTTTCCCTGGCATATTTGGCTTCCACTTCTGCAACCAACTGTAATGAGTGTCTTTTCTCTTCCTCTAGTCCTTTTTTCAGTTTCTCTTCTTCAAATGATAGCTGCTTCTCTGCGTCCATTGCACTTTGTACCATTTCCACTTCACTAGGATCCACAATATTTTCTGCATTATCTATATCCATTTTCTCAGTCACCATATTTTTCATTACATGATGGGCCCCAGGTATATAGGCTTCAGGGAAGGAGGCCCAGCCCCCCACATCTGCTGCACCTTCACCTTCCTCTACTCAGTCGACCATCTTGGTTGGCAACCAGATGACTAGAGGTTCCCACTACAGGAGAGCAGGGGGAATTTTTATTAACATCTTCAAAAACAAACGAATACAAAATTCAAAAAGAAAAATACATAATCAAGAAAACCACAATACATACAACAAAACAGAAAATAAAAATGTTACAATTCCTAACTTTTGTCATGTAACCCATAACAAAGAACGTAGAAGTAAACTAAATAGTAATAATAAGAACTTCAATGAAATCCTCTCTTACCTGAAAGAAACTCCCAAAACCACCTGTAGTAAGATCTCCCTTTAAACTATTTTTCCTAGAAAAAAAAACTTGAGTCTTCGCAAAGCCCCCTTTTTTTCCAGAGGAAGTAATAAAAGGAAAGCATATACTAATGATTGTACCTCTAAGACGCCAAAGTCACTTGAGCCTGCTCAAAGCACCCCTTCTTTTATTCCATGTTGGTTGACCCACTGATTTCAATTCCATGGCTTGTAGTTGGCGTAAGTCTTCCAGAATGGCATGCAACAATTCAGGGGGACTTGTTTGCTACTTGCCATTATTACTCATAAACTACTAAAATCATTGGAGTGCCAAGTTGATGGAAAACATCCCCTGATACAATATTGCAGAGGTCAAATTTAAAAATAAATTGTTCTTCCATCTAGTAGCTAGCTCATTCCAGAAAACCAAAATAAAAGGGCATGATAAATATAAATGATCCATAGTTTCAATTACTGTATATCTGAACAAGTCGTACATGGACAATATCTATCCTTGAGTTCTTTATGTTTGTGGTTCCCTTTGACATTTACCTTTCCATGAACCCCTAACCAGACAATATCCCACAATTTTTTTGGATTTCTACAATCCATTAGTAAAGAACCTATATTCTCCTGTTCTATACTAGAAATGTGTATAAAAGGAAATTTGAGAAAGGAACCTTGCAATACAGCATTATACAGGTATTTCCTAGGTAGTGTAAGTACATTATTAGCAGTAACCTCCCATTGTTTAATGTAATTGAAACAATAAGACCATACTGGATTAAGCTTTTGTAACCTTTTGTTTTTATGTGCAAAAACATTGGATGACCATTTTTTTTTTTTACTTTCTGTTTTTGTCCCCATTTTCACCTCGCCAGCTGCCGGGACCTCCTTCCACCTGCCCAAGCCCTCCACCCGCCATGTGATGTCCCAGATGATCCAGCCCAACACCAGTCTTTGCTCGACAATGTTCTGGGTACTCCGACTGTAACCCACTGCTTATACCCGATAGGCAGGACCCCCCCGATCCCCCTGAAACCCAGAGGAACATATGTCACTCAACAGTCAGGGCCCATGGGGTGGAGCCAGTGAGGTGTGGGAGGAATTGAGGAGATGCTACCGTGTCATGGGGGGCAGGGCGGCTTCTTCTATCTGGAGCTGCTGGGGATTTTATTCCCTTTTTTCCTCCTCTCACCCCAGGGCGTGGTCCTTAGAGGTGGCCTTGGTGAGATGCCTAACGGGGCCATTGGAAGGGCAGTTGAGCCCCACCCCACCTTTGTTGCTCCTCTGCTGGCCCCACTCTGGGCATGTGATGCCTTTGCGTCAACTGCCAGATGAGTGTGCACATGCCAATGTAACACCACCCCAAAGGGACCACTTGTTCCTTCCCGCACAACAACTCCCTCCCCCTGGGTCACCAGGGGGTAGTTGTGCAGTGGAAGGAGGTGCCCTCCCTCCCTCTCTCCCCAAGGTGGGAGGTGTTCAATGGATGCCTGAACACCACCTCGTCAGCCAGCACCAGACATTCTGGGTTCGGGGTACATACCCGGGTCTGGGTGGCAAGCGGTAACTCGACCGCTGCACCATCCGGCCGGCCCTGAATGATTATTCTTGTAATATCTCCATCAAGGAAGGAGTGGCCCACTGTACCCATATTTTCCCTTCTTTTTTGAGAATTGGAATCAAAGTAGCATATATAAAAAAATACTACAAAAGAAAACTATCAGATTGAGCATTTCTACTCTTCCTTTTTTGATTTCTAAACAGGTTACACTTCTCTTTATAGGATTTAATGTACTTCCCCATAAACAAGTAAAAAAGCAATAATATAATGCCATTTCCAAATGTTTCGGTACTAGGAAGATGTAACTTAAATATAAAAAAATAGGGATTAAAAAGGTTTTAATAAGATATATCCTTTTCAATTTGTTCATGCACCAGTGGTTCCATTTGGCTACTTTTTGTTTCCCATTTGCAATTTGCATTTCCCAGTTGTATGTTGCCATGTCACCAGGACCAGAGAAAATACCAAGAATTTTACATGGTTGGACTACAATATCAATATCGGCTATCTTCTGATTCGGTGTTACGGTATCTCCTAGTATTGTGCTGTGAGTTTTCTGTATATTGACACAAGCGCCAATGATAGTTGAAACAGCCTGCACCAAATTACTAGCAATCCTTCCTGATTCTTTATCTTTCATAAGTAAAACTAAATCATCTGCATATGCAATAATGTTAGAAACACGTGTAGACCCAGAACTGAGATCTAAAATCTTAGGAGAGTGGTGTAATAATCTTAATAAAGGGTACATTATAAGAATATATAAAAGTGGGCTAAGTGGGCATCCTTGCTGACCCCAACTCGAATATCACATCTATCCCCCAACCATCCATTGTCATAAGGTCATACATATGCTTTGGCATAGCATACTTTTATCCAGGTAATAAATTGAGGTAGAAACCCATAAGCTTCCATGCAAAGCCATAAATAATCATGAGACACTTTGTCAATAGCGTTGGACTGGTCCAAGCTTATGATGTAACCCTCAGTCATCCCTTGCTTCCCTTTATCTGATATTTCCCTAAAAAGCAATAATGCATCAGTAATTGTCCTTCCTGGAACAGAACATAACTGGGAAGAATGTACAATGAAGTCTAATATGGAAGAAAGTCTATTACTCAGTATCTCAGCCAAAATGTTAAAATCTGTATTTAACAGAGTTATTGGCCTCCAATTTTTCAGGTTCAGTTTGTCCCCTGTTTTAAACAAACAAATCAGCACACCTTCATACATTTTATCTGTAAGCTGAACTTCAGTAAGGAAAGCATTATATACTTTGAAAAGCTCAGTGGGCACCAGTTCACACAGTACTTTATACAGTTCCCCTGGCAGACTGTTCGAACCAGGGGCCACACCATGTTTAAGATTTTTAATTAACACCTCCAATTCTTGTGAGGTAATACTAGTTATTAACTGTCTGGTATAATCAGGCTGAATCTGGGGAAGATTAGCTGCTTGTAAAAGCATAGGCATATATTCATTCTGTACAGTAGGGGTACCATACTGGTCCAATACATATCTTCCCATAACCTGCAGAATCCCCTAATTATCTGAGATCAGTTTCCCAGATATATCTTTTATTTCCACAATATTCCTTTTAAAAAGATGAGTTCTACAGTTGTCAAAGGGATTGGTTTGATATTTCGTAACCTGAGTCCCAAAATGTTGCTCTTATTCCAATGTACGGTGTCTGTCATATTGAAAAAAGAACATTCCTTGTTTAATTTCTTCAGTTTGTGGAGAATAATCTTCCTATTGTGTAGACTGAAGCAAATTTAAGGAATAAAATATTTGACGTAGATGTAAATATTTTTTATATTTATTAGCTTCCTTTTGGCATGTTATTTCCTTTAAAAAGGTAAGACAGTTTTTACTATCTTCCCACCAGGAAATCAGTGAATCATATAAAAACAAAACAGATTTCCTATTTTCGATAATCAAAATCAACTCTTTCAAAATTTTTGGGTCTTGCAATAAGCTAGCATTAAGTCTCCAATTTCCTCGACCTCCTGACCTAGGCAATGTTGTAGAAACATGAGAGCCTATTAAGGCATGATCTAATGTTTCAACCAGCTTGGTATCTATACATGAAATAGGTAAAGACTATGAAGCAAACCAAAAATCTATACAGGTAGATAGTTTACCCTTAAAAAATGTGTGAGCCGGTTGCTGATTTAAGGCCACATGCATATCTTTTAGACCAATTTGTTTTATTAAGGAATGTAAAAAGGCAGCATCACAATAAGTCTTACTGGTTTTTCCACTTTTATCTGTTCATAATAGACTAGTATTAAAATCTCCACCAAACAAAATGTGTTTATTTGTATATAAATAATGGATAAATTAACTTCAACAGTTCAATCCTAAGAGCTTTAGTTTGGAGTAGATAAAGATTAATAAGTCAGTAAGCCAAACCTTCTAAAGTTATATCCAAATCAATGCTCTGCCTGGGCTAACTTTAATTAGTTTTTGTACCACTATACCGGGATTAGTGAAACAAACCCCCAAACTGCTGCATTGGTCCTCGTTTATCGACCAATGAGAGTCACCCTTGAGCCACCCTGTACATGCAGTGTGGATGTCTTTGACGAGAATGCAGTATAGTATCCTGTAAAAGGAAAATATCATATTGAAACTGATGTAACATTGCAAAGGTGATAGTCCTTTTTATGTCTGACTTAATACTGTTCACATTCAGTCTAGCAAACCTTAAAGCAGATATATGTTGATGTTTATGATTTCAAAGATTTTCTTCTACTGGCATGAGTGACTCTTTTTGGTTGACTTGGAGTGACAACCGAGGCACTCTCTATACTGGCTTCTGCCGGAGGTTCACTCTGAGAAGAGTGCACTGAAGCATCAGAGTCTGTATCATCCATGATATCACTCCAGTTCTGCAAGGCATCATATCTATTCTCCAAAGGATCAGATTCCATAGATGAAGTTAAAGGCTTTGAAGTTGTTTTGGGTTTTGTGCATTTTGTGACCACCTGAAAGTGGTCAGGTCCCAATGCTGGATGAAGGATGTGGTGGGGGTGGGGGGGGGTGGCATGTCTGGAATCACCTCATTCAGTATTTGTGAAACAATATGCAAACCAGAAACAGCTCGTGCCTGACTTAACTCTGGTGTGGCATTATCAGGTAGCTATCTGGGAACTTGAACCATAGGAGTAGCAACCTTCTTGGGCAAAGATCTAGTCATTTGGACAAAGGGGGCAGGTCATTCCACCTGATGCACCTTTGTGGCCTTATTGATGTAATATTCCTGCTCCACATAGTCAGTGAAAGTGTGTTCACTCCACAGACAGGATCTGAAAGAGTGATCACCCTCCCCACAAAGATTACATTTGGGGTGCACTGTACTCAGTTACCCATATGCCCAAAATTCCCACATTGAATACATTTCATTTTTATCACAGTCAGTGTTAAGATGAGAGAGGGAGCCACAGCGATAGCAAGACTTTGGCTGCCCTGGATAAAAGAGGATGCCACAATCTCATCCCAAATAAAAGTGGTTTGGTAAATGATGTATCCCTGACTCCGTCTGTCTCAGTTTGATCCTGAACTTCCATTCCCCCATCCAGAACCCATTATCATCAATAATGGGGTCTAGAGTTCCTTGTAAGTCACATTGTTTTTCAAGGCAGTAGACTTTGTCATTGACATTAATGCCCTCATTCCTGAACAACATAGTTATAGTTTTGATAGTAGATTTTGTAATTGGAATTGCTATGAATGGCCCCCATAGTGGAGTATCTTTAACCATATAGTAAGAATTCCAGAATTTGTCTAGCAGTGCAGCACTGTGAAAGCTTACATCAAAATTGTATTCTCCACGGGCATGGATAAATGCATATACGTCTGCTGGGGTAAAATGCAAAGAATACTTAATTAATGCTTTCCCCATATAATTCCTATCTGGAATCTGGTCAAGCCCCTCTCTGTATCTTAAATGGACTACATATCTGCATTTGCAGCCTCAGCTAGCTGCCCAAACAAGCTTGCATAGCTGGTTGGTTTAGTCAGTGGAATCGTAGCATTTTGATGGTCAGGAGCCACGTCTAAAACTGAATCATCAGTAACATTTGTTTGTACAGGTAAAGGTTTTGTACCTGCTGTCTCGGAAGAGTCTATGGGAGTGTCTAAGTTAGGTGGGAATGGTGAGTCTTCTCCAGTGTCTGACACAGCAGCTACTGGGTACAATTCTGCCAGACTGTGTACAGTTCAGCAGTTGGCTTCTGGATCCTGCTCATCTCCATGGATTTGAAACTATCCATACGCATTGTGTCAGACGTCTGTGGTGATTCTCCCTCACCAGGGATAGGAATATTCAAGCCTAGTATCCATTTACCATTGGCAAAAATCCGTCCGGTTTGTTGCAGTACATTTTCAGGTGATCATCTGTCTGAAGTGAGGTCCGGGCTATGTTCTACAGAATTACTGTCTAAGGGGTTTGTTGTACTCATCCTATCCATCATGTTGTCTTCCATTATATGTTGAAATTTCTGACCCAGCAAAGCTGTTGAGCTGGCAGACAGCCTCTTTCTTTTTTCTTCTTCTTCCAATTTTATTTTATTTTCAGCATAGACCTGCTTGGCTTCACTCATCATTTGCAATAGTTGTTTTCATTTGTTCTCCCTATTCTGCTGTAGTTTCTGTTCTGCCTCCAAGATATCCATATCAGTATGCGCCACAAAACCTGAAGCCAGTGGCGAATGCATTGGAAACCCTGAATAGTCCACTCCTGCAGACACACCTCCTACTCCATCTCTGTTCTCCTCTCTATTGGGTTCCTCCATTCTGCTGGCAGAGAGTGTAGCACCCCGTGCAGCAGAGTAGGGGAAGTTTTTATTGTGAATAATCAAGCAATACATAAGGACAAAGGAAATCACCACTTGCTTTAAACTATGATAACATCTCATAGTAAATAAAATAGAACACCTATTCAAGTACAAAAAAATAAACTTAAAACAAAGGTCAACAAAAGGCCTAGCTTAACCTAAAACCAAAAATTGTGTAAATTAGAATCTAAGGACAGGAATAACCTAAAGTACTGAGAGAAGTTTATTGTAGCCAACCAGAAAAGTGTTTCCATTTCTCACTGATACATGTAGGATTCCCAGTCAGCATTTCTTGACAATAGACCTGATTAACCTGGCCTGTAATAATTCTAATAAGGTCCTGTTGTGGCAAATGCATTTGCTGTAATGTCAATTGACAAAGGGATTGCCAAATATGGTACTTTAAAATGCTGCATATGATCTTAAGAGTGCTTGGAGTATATTTTGTCCATGGTACAGAGTAAATCCACAATATAAGTACTTCATAAGTTATGTTTCTAAAATTGAAATTCTGTACCACTATTGCTAGCAAGTTCCAAAAGGTAACTACATATGGACATTCAAAAAACAAATGTTCCTGTGTTTCCAGGAGCATCCATTCACCACCATTGTGGTGTTCTCACCTCCCTCAACTGGCTAGCACTCGAGGCCTGACTGGCCTACCCCACTCTCTGCCTTGCCTTCAAAATATCCAAATTATCCATATCACCTAGCCTAAATGAACTACTAAAGAATAAGACCCATAAGTGGGAGCTTTGGTCAGCAACCTTCCCCACCCTGGGAGTTTCTAGGTTTAGATCCTGTGCAGGTGACAGGTAATTCACCCTCTCGGCTCCGGCACTCTGGAATAGCCTGACATCAGATGTCATGAATTGCTCCACCTTGACCATGTTCAAAACCACCCTGAAATCCCATATCTATGTACCCAGTATATGCAGGTGTAATTGAGGCCCTGAATATGCTTCTCACACTATTGCCTGTCCTCTTGGAATTAACCCTACTCCGTGGTCACTTATCCACAGGGCTTTTAACTCCAGCATAAATTACTATACCCCAATGGTCAGTCTGCACACTGGGCATAGTCCCCATGCCACCCCAAGAATTTTCATCTTTGCATCTCTTTTATAACCCTAATCTATCTTATCTTCCCACCAGCTACTTGCTGGGAAACTCTGGCATTTATTTATTGGGTGTTTGTTAGCAACTGCTATTGCCCAGTCCTATTATACTTGGAATTTGTATAGTTATTTTGTTCCTGTTACCTAACACTTGACAACTGTTTATTTGTAATTGTCATCATCTCCTATGCAAGGATGTCTCTGTATGTTAAACCGCTGTATCTGATATTAAATGTATCTGGACTTTGTTCATATAAATGTAATTAACTCCAGGTCACCCCTGAAAAAGGGACATTTTTGTCTCAGTGGGCATACCTGGTTAACAAATTTCAAATAAATAAATAAAATGTTACACACATCTCTGGGGCAATAACGGTCTGCTAAAGGCTAGTGTTTATGGTTGTTTCTAACTCCAAGCTTCCCATGACTTGATAACCAAATAATATCCCATAAATATTTAAGTATTCTATTTTCTGTTAATTGCCTAATGGCGTTTTGAAAAGTTTGAGTTGTGCCTTTAGGAAATGTTAACTGTTCAGTAAAGAAGTCTAACATTACCTGTTCGCACAATGTTTTTCTTGTTAAAGTTTACACATTTTTTATAGATATCTTCCAAGACCTAATTTTTGCATAGCAGAAATAATAAATGGCTGTAATAGTTCTTTAGAAAGTTTGAAGATCCATTTCTTTTCTGACCATTTGTGTAGAAGAGTGGTGAACCAGTCTGTACACCATATACTCCACAGTGCACTAGAGTTAGTCAATGTGGGAGTAAGATTAGCCACCCAAAAAATGGTATGGAAGAAAAGAAGTGGGTGCACTATCCCCAGACCACCCTGATTTACTGGGTGATATGTTGATATTCTTTTAATTGAGTTGAGTTTGCTGCCCCATATAACTCTAAAGAATAAATTATATAGCTTAGAGTCAAATTATAATGGAGGCGGAAATACTGTGCTTAAGAAAAGTAAAATAGGAATGATAAATGTTTTTAGTAAATAAACCCTCTTTAGTTTAGAAATCTATATGGTATTCCAAAGGGCAATCCTTCTTTCACATATAGTCAACCTCTTTTCCCAATTTACCATTTCCATGTTTTGTGGACACAAAGAAATTCCTTAAATGTCAGCTTTCAATGCCATAGGTATGTCACATAGGTATGTCAAGCTAGAATGGACTGTGTTTCCTATGCAGAGACCTTTACTTTTAGCAAAGTTAATTTGTGCACCTGCCACTTCAGTATACTGTGAGAGCACCTCTTTTACTGACTGACCTTCAGATTCTGTCTGTAAAAATACACAAAGATCATCAGTGTAGGCCATGATTTTTAAAGGTGGGGATCTCTGAGATACCTGCAGACCTGTAATACTAGGGGAATTTGTAATTTTTCTGATTAATATATCCATACAGAAAACATACAACAGGGGGGCTCAAAAGGCACCCCTGTCATACTCCTCTCTGAATATAAATTTGTTTCCCAATCCTTTAATTTATCAAAGGATGACAGTGTGCTTGGGCATAAAGTACTTATATCCATTTAAGAAATTCTATGGGGATTCCATGAGCTCATAAACTTGGAATAAAAATTTGTGAGGAACAAGATCAAAGGCCTTTTCTTGATCTAATGTCAGGACATAGCCGTGTGAGGTATTCGAGTGTCCCCTAGAGAACACCTCTCTTAAACAAAAGAGGTTATCTCTCAGGTTCTGCCAGGAATAGCACAAGTCTGGTGTGGAGTAATAACCCTTTGTGCTACTTTACTAAGTCTCTGGCACAATATGTACGATAAGATTTTAAAATCAACGTTTAACAGAGAAATAGGTCTCCAGTTTATAACATCTAATCTGTCTCCTTTTTTATGTAACAAAATTAAAAAAAGCAGTAGACATTTGTGCTGGCATCTCACAATTACTTAGAATATCATTAAAAGTGTCTAATAAGATTGAAATCAGGATATCCTGAAAAGTTTTGTAAACATTTGTACTGAGACCATCACATCCTGGAGAGTTCTTCAGGCGTTAAGGGTTGAAGGAGACCAAAAGATTTAGCATCTGTTAATTTGCCCATATCCATATCAGCAATAAACGCATTAAAATTTCCAGTTGTATCTATAGGGGTACCAAAAATGGAAAGTAAATGTTCAGAAATCATATCCATAATCTTTGTAAAATCTGTATGTATAGAGCCCATTTGGTCTTTCATAGCTGACCATTTTTTGTTTCTTACTCTATCCTGAAAATCTTTAAAAATATCCAGGGAGTCTCTAGTACCTTGCATGCCAAAAGATTGTTCTGCTTTTAGGGCTTTAGCCCTATCATATAGATATTTCCTCATCTCTTGCTTAATATTTTTTATTTGATTTGAATAATCTCTATGTTTCATGTTTTGTAGAGAATTTATTCTGCAGAGATACTTTCTTAATGTTAAAAATTTAAAGTAGGCTGCTCAGCCCACAGTTTTCCCCCAATTTTTGTATAATTGTCTAATTACCGATTTGGTGTCTTCCCACCACTCCTCAAGGGAGTCATACCAAATGGCAACTGTGGCCCTAGCTTCAATGTGTACTACTGTTTGTGCATTTAAGGAAGGGTATAGTAACATCAAAATGTTAATATGCCAATATCCTTTGCCAATTTTATTTTGTTGTACCTGTCCTAAAGCAATGTGAAGTTTTAGATGATCTGAAGGAGCAGTAGGTATAGTATCTGCTGTGTGAACCTGCCAGTGCTGTGAAATAAAAATATAGTCAATTCAGGAGGATAAGGAACCTCTGTTATATGTGTGTCCCCCTGATTCCGTAAGTAATCTATAGGCATCCTGTAACTTCACGGTTTTTAAAATTTGCTTTAAAGCATTTGTATCACAGTACAATTTAGATGTAACTCTCATTTTATCAATAAGTTCGAGTGGGCAGTTAATATTCCCCCCTCCAAAAAATAATTTCCTACTAGTATGTAAATATGGTTGTAGTGATTTCAAAAGTTTAATTCTAGCTGTTTTTGTTTGTGGGGAATATTGTACCCCGACTCTAAGGTCTGGTCATTAAATGTTATGTTAGTACAAAAAAAAGGCCCGTCCTGAATCAATATTCGTAAAATTAATGATTTGCACTGACCCCTTAAAGAGAATCCCTACCCTGGAGCACAGGTCCTTCCCTAAGGACCACACAGAGCGCCCCCAGGGCCAGGCCTTTTGTGATTGCTAGATATCCAAATCTGATTTTAGTCAGGTATCCTGCAGTAAAATAACATATGCATTAGATTGATGTAAAGCAGTAAATGTAATACATCATCTCCTATGTTTTTTTTATACTGTTGACATTTAAAGATACAATTTTTAAAATGTCACCAGAGGCTGTAAACATAAATAATTATTGTAGTGCACAATATAATACTTCAGGAATGATCATGGTTTCTTTCCGCTTTTTCTTTCTTGAACTTTGGCTTCGGCTTGTCTGTAATGTCCCCAGCCATGTCTGACGTACCATTTTGTGATGAAGCCACTAAAGATGTCTCTGAGTCCTCATCATCGTCAGCTGATTGATCTTGTAGAACAGTAAATTTATTGTATATGTCTGTTATTTCAGTTTTGGCAACCTTAGACTTATGGATGTTTCTGGTGGAGCGTCTTTTACCCCAAACCAGTTGGTACTTGTCCTGAGGAGGTGGGGGTGGTGGCATATCGCTGTGTTGCACCACAACTGTAGAAGAGGAAGAATGTTCATGTGAGTCAGTGGCCTTCATATCCTGATCTTCTGCCTCCAGTACTTCCTCCTGAGGCAAAATCGAATTGTCTGTCAAAGTTTCTTCACTTACCCTAAGGGAGCCAGGAACAGAGGTTGCTGGCCTAGGTTGAGCAGTAGTAGTAGGAAAATCAGCTAAGCTCCAAGACTGAGGCATCTTTATATGTGAAAAAGTTTGACTGGATTATTTTTCTCAAGCAGCATGGACAATATTGTTCTGGTTGTAAAAGGTGCCTTTGTTGTGTACCGCCCAGGGACACTGAAGAAAAAGGTGTCCCATCTCATCACAGAGGTTACGCTTGGGAGGATTAGGACAGAATGTGTTTGTGTGCCCTATCTGCAGGCAGAAATTACAGACTAGAGTGTTACAGTCATTACTAAGATGTGAAAGTGAGCCACATCTGTGGCAAGTGTTGGGCTGACCGGGGTAGAAACAGAAACCCCGGTCTTGTCCTAGGTAAAAACAGCTAGGTAGGTGAGTTGGCCCAGATTCAGTCATGTGCAATTTCACCTTAATCTTCCATGCTCCAGTCCAGATATTCTCCACATCTAGAATAGGCATTGGTTTGTTAATGACATCTGGTTTTTGCTTTACCTAATATAAGATATCTGAGATATGGACACTCTCGTTGTGAAATAAGATTGTAATAGTTTTTACAGCAGGTCGAGTGAGAGGAATGACAATGAAAGGAGTCCATAACGGAGAGAGTTTGAGCTGATAATACTTGTTCCAAAATTTCTCCATTTGCAAGGGTGTATTAAAACTAATATCAAAAACAGTGTCACCAGAGATGTGTATGAGGGCAAAGATGTCAGCTGCTAGAAACTGCATGGGTTCCTTTAGTAGTTTTCTTGCTACATAAACCCTTTCCGGGGGGGTGGAGGGGTTCCAATCATCATCTGTATTTTAAGCTCACAGCATTTCTTCTGGTTCTAGGCTTCCCCAAATTTGTGAATAAATCAGACAGTTTAAATCTTGGGTTAGAATTTTGCCGTGGGTGATTTGAATTGGAAGGGGGGGGGGACGGGAGCAGTACCTTTGTTTGTAGTATTAGAGTGAGACTCATTAGGCAAATCTGACTGGTCATGTTCAGTTTCCATTTCTGCTGCCCATGATTTAGAAGGTGCATGGTGCATGTCTACATTCTCAACAGTCTCCGCAGCAACTATGTGCTCAGCAGTTATGACACTTGTCAGGCCCCTATCTGGAGCAGGAATAGATGAATTGTTCTGCTGCACAACCCCTTTTGCCAACCCCCTCTTGGCAGAATTTTCACCTTCTCTCTCTAATAGCTAAGTTCCTGACCTCTTGAAGATTGCTCGTGTAACATTGGTCCTTAAAAGAGGTGATACCAAGGAGATTACTAACTACAGGTCTATAGCCATCCTATCGGTCCTAAGTAAAATTCTGGAAAGACTTGTTGCAAATCAAACCATTGACTACCTCACAAAGTACAGCCTTCTCTCTGACACACAACATGGCTTCCGTAAAGGTCACAGTACCTCTACAGCGCTTCTCAAATTCACTACCAATGTGCTTACCAGTATGGACGCTGGCCAGCTTTTATAGACCTTACAAAGGCCTTTGATCTTGTTGATCACCCCCTGCTCCTCTCCACTCTTTGCAATCTGAGCTTTTCAGCCCCATTTGTCGCCTGGTATGGAAGCTATCTTTCAAATAGAACTCAAATTGTGAAATTCAACTCATTTTTATTTGATGGTGCTTCCATCAATATTGGGGTTCCCCAGGGCTCTATTCTGGGACCTCTTCTTTTCTCACTTTTTATCAATAACATAGATGAGGTTTTTCTTTCATGCTCATCTATTCTCTATGCAGATGATCTTGTACTCTATTCAAGCTCTGATAAGGTCACCAGCATAAATGCATCCTTTTCTTCAGATTTCACAAATGTCCAAAATTGGCTTTCTGCACATAAGTGTGTACTTAATGCTAAGAAAACCCAAGCAATGTTACTTGGATCTGCCCCTAAACTTAGGACATGTCAAACTCCCCTGTTGGTGCAAGACTGCAGTGGCATACAAATAGAGTGCATTACATCTTTTACCTGGGAATTCTTCTGGACCAATCCCTGGACTTCAGCCTGCATATACAATCTTCCTGCAAGGCAGTGAATGCTAAACTGGGGGTTGCTTACAAGTCCAGTTTCATGTTGACTCCCTCTACTAAACTTGCTATTGCCAGAGGCATATTACTGCCTGCCCTCACCTATGGCATGCTGACCTTTGTACCACACACAAAACCATCCTTCATAAGTGGGATGTCACTTATAATAATATATGTTGAAACACCTCCTCGACACCACGGCTTAAGCACCACTACCAACTGTACAGGAACCTGGGCTGGTTATCCCCCTCAGATTGCCATCAATAGTCTCTTGTCTCCCTGATTGACTCTGTACTCAGAAACCAGACCCCTTCCATGCTTGCAACATTGCTGGTACCTCAAACCTCCTCCTATAGACTGCGATCGGTAGATAAATCCCTGCTGAATGCATCTAGATGTAAAACATCAAAAGGCTCTGTTACCTTCAATCACTCTACTCCTAAGCTTTGGAACTCTCTCCCCCAAGCACTTTGAATATCTGGATCCCATGACAGCTTCAAAAAAGAGCTGCACTTACATCTATCCCTTGCTGATCTCTGCACTTGTTTTAATCTACCCTAATCCACTCACCTGCCAGCTGCTGCCTGACCTAACTTTAACCTCCCTACCTCATAGCACTTCTCACCCTTACTCTACCCCAACTCCCCCCCCACACCTGAGTCTTGTTTCAGAGGCCATGATAATGCATCCTGCTCAGTCAGGAATTTGCCCTTGCCTTGATTTGCTGCCTATTTGAATCTTCATTGTTGTGACTAATTTGAACAATATTTCTTTGCTGCTATGTTGTGATATCTCTTTCTAGACTGTGTAGGTTTTCTCTGCCTAAAATGTCTATGTGAATTGCATTGATTGTTATTGTCCTGGCTGCATGTATTCATTACAACTAACTGTTTTGACGATTGCTATTGTAATTTCATTGTACTCATGCTATGTACCTGTCTTTGATTGTTGTACTCTCCCAGGTTGTGCCTGAAAATAGTTATTTCATGGCTAGTGCACCTACCCGGTTAACAAAAACTAAATAAATAAATAACACGCCTTCTTTTTCCTGAGTAATTTGAGAAGACATATCTATTGTGTTTTCAGAAACAGTACCTGAAATCAGAGCAACAATCTCTGCGTCCCGTACCACTCCCGGCTGTGCAGTCATCATGGATACATCCATATGCTGCTGTGTAGGAGATGCCACACCTTTGTTTGTATCAGTCTGAATTTCAGGTGTCACCTCTGCTGTATTTTTCAAAAACGTTTTACCATTAGCTTGCATAATATCCTTCACCATCGGGGGATCCCCAGGAAGCCAGTTTTTCCCATCCTGCGTGAGTGTCCAACTCGCTGCTCACAGGGTTTGCTCTGGTGACCAAGAGCCCTCTGTCTCCTTTGAAATCTGTGCCTTCTTTGACCAAGGAATCTCATTTGACTCCACAACTTTCACCACTGTTTGGGCTGGTGACTCCGATATAAACTCTTCCAAGTGAAGCAATCTCAGGAGCCAAGCTCGTCTCACTTCTCATTCTACTGGCATCAACTTTTCCAAAGTCTCCATAGCAGCTGGAACAGCTGTCTCTCTAACAGGTACTTCATTCTGGTGTTGAACTGATAGTGGCATAGTAGACACAGGAGGCATAGTAGCTGTGTTAACCTCCATGGTTGCAGTAGAAAGCAAACCTTCCCAAAAATTCCCCTCTGGTTCCAGAATTTCCATTGAACTCTGGAAGCAAATTTCAGTAGCAGTGGAGCTCCGAGCTCCTGAACCTCCTCCTCCACTGTCCACATCATTGTGGTCAGCCATCCTGCCAACCAGAGTGTACAACAGCACCTCCTACAGCAGAGTAGGGGAATTTCCCCGTTGTCCTGGCCAAATTTACTTACGCACTAAAATACCACCAACAAGTCAGTTAGGCTCAGTTTCACTTGGTTTGCTTCTGTGTCCACCCAGGACTATGCTGAAATTAAGCAGTATGGTCTAGCTTTCCTTTTCCAGTGACCAAAAACAAACTAAATAAATATATAAATAATAAACATAATGTTATAGTCTTCTAGTCGTACCTGAAAATAGGCATTTATTTGTCTAATGTACCTACCTGGTAATGGGTAGGATTATACTTGGCTTGTTTTGATTTATCTTAAAACAAGGCTGTGTGTTTTAAAATCTGTGTATTTATTGTATCATGAATGATGTTGATTTTTGTAACAATTGTAAATGTTTTAAAGACTGATTAATAAATTTGAAACTATAGATCTATCCAAGGGGCATAAAGACAGATTGAAATTTCCTCCTATTAGGTTTAGAGAAAGAAGTTGTGTCGGTTTTAAGAAACAGTCTGTAGGAGAAGGTTTGTATTAATTACAGTATAAGTTAAAAGACATGAGTATTTCCTTCAAAAGCTAATGTGATTTGTTATGTTTTAAGATGGCTTAGATTGGAGCAGTTATTTAAAGCTGAAAATGACCAACATATTTAAAATAATGACTTGGATTGCGAAGGGACTAAGGGACAGAACCAAACGCAGAAAAACGTTTTTAATTTTGGTGACAAGAATAACGTGAGTTGCTTTTTGCTATAAGAAACACCCTTATTGGAAGAGGAATTTAATTTTCTTGGTTAAAGATGAGGTCCAGGCCTGAATGCACCCTACAGTGATAATGCTAGAGGGGTACCAATATTTGTCAAGAAAAACTGTGGCTGCATGATACTGCATTCTAGAATAGATCCAAATGGCAGATACATAATCTGTAAGTTTACATGCCAAGGTCACCAATATGCTATTGCCAACGCATATGGACCTAATATAAATTCTTCCTCTTTCTTTAATGAATTTATTCTTGGCCTATCAACATTTAATTCTCCATGGATCCTAGGGGGGTATTTCAATCTGACATTCAACCTTGTGTTAGATAGATACAATGTTTTCCTGGGTAAAGCCACATAAGCTTCCCTACAACGTCAGCAGTTCATGCAGGACCTGAAATTAGTTGACCCATGGTGTGAGTCTCATCCCCTAGATATACAGTTCTCCTACTTTTCACGTGTACACCAAAACTACTTGGGAACTGATTTTTTCCTAATCTCAGAATCCATCTTGTATATGGTTAAGGAAATAATAGATCTAAAGGTATTTTTATATCAGACCACTCACCCGTATGTATGCATTTAGAACTCAGACGGCTCCTAAAACCAAATATATTCTGATTAGACCCCATATTGTTAAAAGACTAAACATTCTGTACAAAAAAAATCCAACCTGAAATAGATCAATTCTTTTCAGAAATCAGGATAATGACTTAGCAGTGACAACAGTCTGGGATGCATTCAAAGCAAATATGTGGGTGTATTATTGCTTTCAATTCAAAACAAAGAAAAACCAGACAGTGTAAGATGCAAGAACTGGAGAATATAATCAGGCTTAAGGAGAAGTTACATTATAACACAGGGGATCCTGGTGTCCTGCAGGAACTGATGAATCTAAGGAATCAATATAATGACATGGCCACCGAGGAAGCCAAAGGCAATTGTTAATGACTCGAAGTAAATATTATGCGCTCGGCGATAAACCTGACAAAATCTTAACTTGGCAGATTAAAAAGAACAAGCGAATAATTTAATTGCCAAGATCCAAACTGCAGATGGCGCCATCACTAACTCCCCATTAGAGATCAATAAAGTATTTTTTGAATATTATAAGAAATTATATTTATCAGACAACAAAGAAGACACACCAGATATTGAATCCTTCTTATCACGCATTATAATACCATCTCTGACACAAGATCAGGTAGATGCATTGGAAAAAGATATCTCACTAGAGGAAATTGAATTAGCAATAACTTCACTTGCAATAGGTAAAGCCCCAGGACTAGATGGGCTACCCATTGATTTATATAAAACTTTTCTTCTAAAATATCTATACAACTTAAAAAACTATTTGATTTTATATTTTTGCACCATTTACTGCCTGCTTCATTTAGTGAGGTCAATAAACTTTTCTTCCAAAGGAAGGATGAAGACCCCTTAAACCCAAGCTCTTACCACCCTATCTCATTGATAACAGACGCCAAAATTTTAGCAAAAATACTTGCTATCAGATTACTGTAGATAAGGTTATATCCAATCTTATTGTAGCACACTTGCCTCTGAGGCCAGAAGATCGGAAGGTGGTGGATTCTAGCCCCATACCGGGAATGTGGGATAATTCCCAATACTGACACTGTAGTGCATCAAGAGGAAGGTGCTGCACTCCTGAGGTGCCATCTTTCAGATGAGATGTTAAACCAATGTCCTGTCTGCCTATTCTGGTGGTTGTTCAGGTGGATGCTAAAGATCCCCTGGCACTTCTCGATAAAGAGTAGGGGAATTTTTTATTAAGTCTTCAGAAATCAAATATTAACACAAACAAGTTAACTTCACCTCACATTAATACAAAATCAAAAGAAAATATCTGTCAGTCAATAAAGGAATAATGCATGACAGGGTGTATGTCATGCTGGGATAATGCCACGCCTGGGGGGGTTGGGCACAAGGCCACAGGCTGAGTGTGTCCAATGCCCCAGGTGTGGTGTTATCCCAGCAAGACACACACACTGGAGTGCATTATTCCTATTATACAATGGCTTGTTGTTATATATAGAACAAAAAAATAATTTTAAAGAATGTTTTTATTAGTGTGGAAAAATATTTTTGTTTCTTAAGAGGAGATGCAAAAAAAAGCAAATGTGGCAACAATCAGTCAAGAGATTCACAGTGCTGAGACTAGACCTGTGGTGTCGTGCTGGGATAACGTCATGGGTCCAGCCCCAGACTGACCAATCACAGTCCAAGATTCTTTCTTGCCATTGTATAATTCCTTTTGAAACATCCCCCACCCCACCACCACTATTCCATGAAGTGGGGTAATTTCCCTTTAATATCTTATAGCAACTTTAATACACACCATACAAAATCATATAATAGTAATCATCACCTAAAAAGGAAAAAAAGCATAAAACACTGGACCATTTTTCCTTTCAGATATTCACATACAAAGAAATAAACAAAGGGGGATATAAAAAAAAATACATGAATAGAAAACAAATGGAATTAGGTTAGCCACTGTAATGCATTCCAGCAAGTGAAGTATTCTGCAGTGGGTAGCTTTTTCTTCTCCAAACTCTGAATATGGTGTAAGTCCTCTAATATAGCATGTAACAGCTCCTCAGGGGATAGAATGATTTGCTATAGGACCAACCTACATTTGATTTGCCAGATCCAAAATTTGAAACAGGCCAGAACCACTCTGAGACTGCTTGAATTATATTTTGTTGACTGGGTAAGTGCACTAGACACATTCTGCCTATTTTCAGGCACGACCCGGGGGGAGGGGGATACAGATGAATGCCAACTGACATTGAACCAGATTAAGTTGTTGGTGATATTTTTAGTGAATGGGGGGGAAATTTGGCCAGGACACCGGGGAAATTCCCCTACTCTGCCAGCAGGGGGCTTGACTTCCTGCAGAGTGGATGGACTCAGTTTGGAGCCGGACAGCAGAAGAAGGCTGACGTCCAAGATGGAGGATGTGAGGTGGAAGAAGAATCTAGCAGGGCTGCTGTTAACTTGCCAAACTCAGTAAGACCTAATGGAATGGAATGTGAAGCTGGAAATACTACGTTTAATGCAGAAGATAACTCTCCCCCCATGGCTCCTCTCATTCAGGATAGAAGAGATGTACAAGGTACTGACTTTAGTTCAGTTCCTGTATCTTCACCTGATCTTTATCAAGAGGGCTTAAGACAAGTCTTCAATATGCATAAGGGGTTTATGAAGCAACTGGTACAAGAGGAAAATGCCTCAAATGTTGATATACCAGAAGCAACTTATCCTGCTGCTGCAGGACACTCTGCTGAAACTATTCTCTCACCCTGTAATGCTGAGACAAACTTTTCTGATCAGGCTTCTAATCGACCTGCCTCTTTAAACCTTAGGCAGGCAAGCAGAAATCAGCATGACTTCTCGGCCACTTGGTCCCCTGCAGCTGCATTAAAAGCAGACGGATGGCAGAGACCTAGCGAAACAGATCCCTGGTCCTCACCGGGACCTGTCAGTGCTGCAGAGATAATCTTTGCAGCTCAACCAGCCAGCCAAACTTCTCACTCAACAGCAGCCTTCTTGCAACAACCCTCTAAGGCTCCAAGGAGCACTCAGGACTATTCTAAAACAGCAGAAGGATATTTATAGTCTCAGGATTTACCTTCCATGGGCCCCAACAGTGTGCAACTGGAATCTTCTTCTTCTTCTGAAGATGAAATGCCTCCTGAACTTACACAGAGATACTCATTCCCTCAAGCAGATACCAGGAACACAGACAAATCATTCAAATTAAGTGACTTGTTTACAGCTGTAGGACAGCCTGCTCAGCGGTGTAACGCTGTAAGGCTGAAGTATTTAGGAGATGTGTCCACTGCTTCAACCAGGAAAACAGTTCTCCACAATATGCTGAAGGACATGTTAGGTATTAGCCCATCTGAATTGTTTACTTTTATTCATGTACATGGGGAACTAACTTATGATATTAGTTTCGAAACTGTGTCAACTGGAATTATTTTGGGCAAAGTATGTGCTAGTGAAAACTTCTCCTTTATGGGCTGCTTTTCTCTGTATTCCCCTTACAAAGCTTGCTGTGAAATTTATCACACTGTTGTTTAGGAGTGAGGTGGTCAGCATTGCTGATGTGTAGTACTGTCTGCACCAGAGGTGTGAGATTCTAGATACCTACCGACCTATTTTGGATGATGATTTTGTGTGGACCGGGGGGTGGAAAACTAAGGTCCAACTGCGTCAGAATGAGAGAGGCATTGTACATCTCCCCAGTAGTTTTTACATCGGATGGGATAAGGGCATTTGTTTTTACCCAGGGCAGCCCCGAACTTGCCATAAGTGTGGGTCTTGGACTCATCTTAGTTACTCCTGTGACAACCCCATTGCACTTTATACTTGGCCTATGGACATGTTAGTTTAGGCTGCCCTAACCCCCTACTCTGCGATCTGTGTGATGAGCAAGGCCTCACGTATCAGCAATGCTCATGGACTGACCATAACAGGTAAGACAGGCCCCCACAGGACCAAGTGGCTCTCATATCGGATTCTCAGACACAGGCCCTCAAATGCAGAGAAGAGATAGCATCCCTAACTGTAGCCCCTCCAGCCCAGCAAGACACAGAGACACCTGGCACCTTGGCTTCTGAACCTCGCCCGTAACAGTCATGGAAACAGAACAAAATTACCCCCCCCACTGGCAATGAATCAACCCCATAATAGAAGATGCTGTTTCAGATCAGGACCATATGCAGCCCCAGCCCAGGGATTTATTGGTGAAGAGCTCTAGGAGAGGGAAGGGGAAAAGGAAATCTGATGCCTGCACCCCTTGGAAGACAATCCTAACCAGAAACAAATTCCAGTCTCTAGCAAAAAAACATAAACAATGGGGGGATACTGAAGAGGGAGAGGACTCTGACTCCTCCAGGGCATCCTGTTCCAAAATGGAGGTCCCCCTGGAAAAACAGGATAAAACTTCCAAAGCTGAGAAAAGACTCTCTCCCAAAAGGTGAATTTTCCACTTATTTTTTCCTGTCTGCCTAACCCCTTATGCATACTGCCACTAAAATAAGGTGTCTCACTTTAAATGTATGCAGTATCAAATCAAATCAAATCAATTTTGTTCATAAAAAGGTGCCTTTCTGAGTACCAAGGTGCCTGTACAATAAATACATAAAACAAAATAAATTATTCTAACAAATATATAATTCCAACAGGCAGCAATATAATAGCAGCATAGAAAATCAAACTAAACCTCAATCAATAAATGCCAGGCTAAAAAGAAAGGTTTTCAAAGCTATTTTAAAACTCTGGATGGTTAGGCAGTCTTGAACCCAATGAGGCAGAGAGTTCCACAGGGTAGGGGCAGCAAAACTAAATGCCCTTGCTCCAGATGTTTGCAAACGTACCCTGGGAACCTCTAGCAATCCCTCATCGGAGGATCGGAGAGGACGAAGGGGACAGTAGGGACAAAGGAGATCTTTCAAGTAACTCGGTCCCTGTTCATGTAGGGCCTTATAGGTTAACAAAGCAACCTTAAAGGTGATCCGCCACTGTATAGGCAGCCAGTGCAGACCGCAGAGCACAGGAGTCATATGACTGGTTCTTGATGCACCAGTCAATAGCCTGGCTGCTGCGTTCTGCACCAGCTGCAAGCAGCGGATATCAACCCCTGGCAGCCCTAGGTAAAGGGCATTGCAGTAGTCAAGACGGGAGGAAACGAAGGCGTGAACCGATGTTGGAAGATCGTCAGGAGGAACCAAATGTTTCACCCAGGCGATATTTCTTAGATGGTAAAAAGACGTTTTAACAGCTGCTGACACCTGTGATTTCAGGGTCAAGCGGTCATCAAACATAAAGCCCAGGTTCCGCACTCGGTCTGAGGTAGCTAGTTGAACACCTCCAAGCCATAGACCCGAGGGTGAACCTGCCAACATACCCACCTCACGATGATCTGGGTTCACAACCAACACCTCAGTTTTTTCAGGGTTCAACCTTAACCAGCTCACATTCATCCAGGCCTGAATTTCAGTCAGACAGCTGTTGAGCACCGAGACAGCATCATCTTTTTCCGTGACAAAAGACATGTATTGCTGAGTATCATCTGCATAGCAGTAAAAACTTAAGCCATACCATCTAATAATCGCTTCCAATGGCAGCATATACACTGCAAACAACACGGGTGCTAAAATGGATCCCAGTGGAACCCCACAGGGCAGGGAGAATGGAGCCGAGGTACAAACCCCAGACACCACTCTCTGAGTCCTACCTGTGAGGTAAGATTGAAACCATCTGAGGACCACCCCCAAAGTCCACAGATAAACCATAGGCGATCCAAAAGCACACCATGGTCCACAGTATCAAATGCTGCAGAGAGTTCAGGAAGGACCAAGATGGAACAGGCCCTTCGATCTCTCGCTATCAGGAGGTCATTCAGTACCCGAATAAGAGCCGTCTCAGTACTATGTCTTTTCCTGAAACCGGACTGGAGAGAATCATAGATATTGTGGCTGGTCAAATGGTCTTCCAGCTGCAATGGCACCACCTTCTCAATAACCTTACCCAAAAAGGGAAGGTTAGAGACCGGCCTGTAGTTTGCTAGATAGTCGGGATCCAAGGAAAGCTTTTTAAGGAGAGGTTGAACTACGGCCTCCTTAAGGGAGGTTGGAAAAACTCCCCTCTCCAAGGATAACCGGATTATCTCAGCAAGGACTGGGCTGATGACATCAACGCAGCCAACAAGCAAGCGTGTGGGGCCCGGATCCAAACTACAGTTGGTAGGATGTAAAGTCTGAAGTATGAAGTCCTTCCGCAAACAACTTACCACCATACAATTTTTAGCAGACTTGCTTCATGACATCTACCTGATACAGGATACCAGAATGAAAACAAGGCATGAGATCACACAAGCTAAATCGAAATGGTCAAGGGGTCCCTCATTTTGGGCTCATGGGGAGGATTTATGCGATGTGTTAGGGATTCTTTTTTCTGGATATCACTTTCACTTAACTAAAGTGCTGGATATTCTCCCCGGGCGGGCTATGCTTCTTGATTGCCTCTTTAGGAAACTAAAATTAAGAATCATTAATGTATATATCCCCAGCCGGATCAGAGCTTTTTCATCTAATCCAACCGTACCTGCACACCTCCAGGCAAGTAATCTTGGGAGGAGACTTTAACTGTGGATTATCCCTGAGTGATAGAGGGGTTACTACAAAAAAAATGTTTGGAGACTCTGCTGTCCTTAATAAAATTTTAGCTACTGCTAAAATGAATGATGAAATGAGTGCAATACATCCAAAAGGAAAAAAAAAACATATAGGGACACACAAGCCACGAGAATTGACTTTCTTTTTTTATCTAATAGCATTACTGTATCTCATGGGACAGTTATCCCTTGAGAGACCTCGGACCATATGGCAGTCTCCTTAACCTGCGTTTCTGCAGGGGGACCTCTGCCTTATGTCCCTATCTCCAGATGGAAATTAAATAATACCCTATTTGCAGATCCTGGTATAGATGCAGCATGTTTAGAACTTTTAAGAGCCTGGTGCACTGTTCTGGATGCCTATCCCTCACCCCTAAATTGGTGGGAGGGCACAAAATTGGACTTAAAGAAATTCTTTCAGAGTAAAGCTAGGTCCAAAACTCTATCTGCATACCTTACTTACTCAAAACTAAGACAAAAGTTACAAGATCTTATTTCCTATGCATATGAAAATCAGGTTGAAAATGCTCAGGCCATTAAAGAGGTCAAAACTCAGATGGAGTCCCACCAATATAATAGAGCCATGTCTTTAAAAATGGAGGCACAGTGTGGCACTCAGAACTCTAAACCCTCCTTGGATTTATTCAAGGGATGCTCAGACAGAGTGGCAGCCACCCGCATTGAGAGTTTAGTGGATTCAGAAACGAATACTCATTATACAACACTACCTTATATAAAAAAAGTAGCACAGAAATACTTGGAGCATATGTTTGGGGTCAGGGAAGTGTCACCCACTAAGGGACCTTTTGACCTTCTTACAAACATCACCATACCAAATATCTCTCAGGAACAAGTATCTTTCCTTATTGCTTCTATTTTAGTGTTAGAAACCAAACAGGCCATTTCCCGTCTGAAGAAACTTACCTCCCCAGGACAAGATGGCCTCACAACTGACTTCTACCAGCATTACATAGAGATAGTTGCTCCTATTCTGACAATAGTGTTCGATAATTTATTGCTGTAACACTCACTTCCTATGCATTTTTCTGATGCTATTATGATTTTATTATTTAGAAAAGGAGATAGGGCAGACATAAAAAACTGGAGACCACTTAGTTTACTCAATGTTGACTATAAAATCCTAGCTTCCATTTTGCTGAATAGAATATTGGCAGTGGCTCTTCTCCTTCTGGCTGAGTCCCAAACAGTGCAGTCCAACTCAGATCTATTATACAAAACCTTTCCTTATTAAGAGACATTGTATATTCTTCCTCTACAGCTAATCCTGCAATGCTAATCTCCTTAGATCAAGAGAAAGCATTTGACCGGGTCAATCATAACTATTTATTTCGGGTTTTGCAGCATTACCATATTCCACAAACATTTTATTCAGTGGATTAAACTACTATACCACACTGCCTGGATCACCCCTCATATAAATAACTCCCCTGGGTTACCATTTTTAGGGCAAAGAGAGGTACACCAAGCCTGTCCTTTAAGCCCCATACTATATGCATTTCAAATAGATCCCCTATTGTGAAAGATTTTACAGCACCCCAGAATCCCACGCATACTCTTACCAACAGGGGCACCACTGCTAGCCATTATAGCCTATGCAGATGATCTATGCATTTGTACCACTCCCTCTCTCAGAGATTCTGATCTGACAGCAATCATCACTACTTCTGAAAATCAATCTGGGTCAAAGCTAAAGGTTATGTGTCATACATGCCATCAGAGTCAGCACCTGCACAAGCCAGTCTGTTCTCTGGGATACCTGTGGCTACTGGCCCTACTAAAATATTAAGGCTATTTTTTTATAGTAATGATGACTCTTCCCATAATTGGATGCTGGCCATTGAAAGAGCAAATAGGACAATAATGTCCTGGAAAGGTAGATCCATATCCAAAAGGAAAAGAGTATTTCTAATAAAAAAGCTCATTCTGCCCCACCTCTTGTATGTGGCCTCAATATACCCATTGCCATTGGCACTAGAGGCCAAAGTCTACAATGTGTTCTTCCACGGATTTTGGGGCAGCAGGTTAAACCCTGTCAAAAGGCAGTATACCTACCCTGACTGTTGTTTTGGGGGAGTGAGGATGATAAATTCCATAGTTTTTTTCATACCTTATTTTTTTCGCATGGCATATTGCATATTTTACAGGCCTCTTCACCATTCTGGTATTCCATAGTTAAACATCTAACTGCTCCTCTACTTTCAGTATGGAATCAGGAGCCTTTTGAGCTCCCTAGAAACTTCAGGAAATATGTCCCTTTACTGTATATGATCCCAGCATTTTTCAACATTCGCCAGTGGCATATTGCCCCAGATAAATTACTCACATCAACAAGAAAACAGATGTATCATTATATATTAGATAACTTTTCTGAGAGCCTCCTAATTAAAGACCCACAAGGAAATATTATAGACCCTAACTTAGTGTTTCAGCAGCTCACTGACCATAGAGTTCCCTTGAAACTATGGGATGTCACGTGGCTATCATGCCATGGGCGCCTTGGTGTTCAGGGCAACCATAAACACAAATCCATGGAGGAGAGAATGTGTCCCCGAAATACCTGCCCTGAAACTCTGGAAACAATGTATCATTTTTTCATAGAATGCCCATTCAGTGCATCCGTATGGACTCTATTACTGCACAAATGGAAAGACAAGCATCTGATCCCTATATCCTATGAAACGTTAGCGTGTGGTGTCTTTAATTATAACCTATCCTCATATGATCCTAGCACATTACAAATCATATTTGCTTTCTGTAGGCTTTACTTATGGCAAGCATGATGTGCATTTTTGCTGCAGCAGAAATTTTATACTGCAGAACAAGCTTTGTGTCAAATTCAAACACAATTGCAAGCTATTTATCACACTGAAGAATCCAAGCAACCCAAGGGTTATGCACAAAAAATACTGGAAAAATTGTGGGTGGATTTTGGATTAATAGTCTATTAATTCAAGGACTGAAGGGTTAAAAGGTTTGGTTTAGGGTGAAGGTGATGAATTTATGTACACCTTTTATGTTTGTTTAAAATCCCCAAAAAAAAATGATTCTGCTACACGGTATTGTAAATATGATTGTAAATAGAAAATCAGCTTTTGTTATGGATCTTGCACGTTGGACAGATGTTTATGTATTGTGTATTGAGAAATGAATTATTGATTTGATTGTACAATTTTCTTTTTGTTTAATAAAAAAATCCCCTACTCTTCCTGTAGGGGGAACCTCTGGCCTGTGAGATGGCCACTTCTAGCGATCCTCCAGAGAAGATGGACGTCTCTTGGGTTGGGGAGCAAGCCTCCTCTCCTACCTCGACAAATCTAGAGGCTCACCACGAGAAGGTTCTATTTACTGATTCTCATCAGACTGGAAGGGAAGCTCCAGAAGTATATCTTTCTACAGAGGATTTAAACCATGTTATTGATGCTGCTGAGAAGTTTTCTCCTGTACTTTCACCTACCCAGACTGAAGTGGAAACTTCTTTTCTGGAACAGCTTCAGCTTGAAAAGATGCAACATTCCACCACGGAGAAGGCTTTGAGAGACAAACGTACGCTGCTGCAGGCTGAAGCTTCTGCTGTCATGGTTGTTACGGCCTATCAAAGTCGACAGTGACACAGCAACATCAAAGGCGTAGGCCCATGCGGGGCTGGGTGAGTCACCCTCCAAGATTTCAGATGTCTTACCAAATGTTGTGCCTATTTCTATTGACATTTCGACTGGCATTTTAACAGCAAATCAGAGCGGGGGCCCACAGCCAACTGCTTTTGAACCAGACTCTGTTATTCCTTCTGTTCCCTTAACTTTTAAACCTGAGGTGCTGAAACCTCAGCAATATGCAAATTCAAAGGAAGGTGATATATTTATTGCTTCACCCCCTGTTCCTGAACCTCTGTCTAAAGACACGGGGTTCGTCTTGAAAAATATTTCTACATGTGGCCCGTATGTGGTACCTTTTTCCCCTGTATCTTCTCCTATGACTTACCAGCACTCCCAAGGTGTGCAAGATGGGGCTACCATCTTTTATTTTGGCCCTAAAGATGGGAACTCTACCTTTGGGGTAAAAGATTATATAAAGGGGCGCAGGACTGCATTGACTACTGCCAATAGACACATTTTTTCAGCAACGAGCGCAGTTAAGCAGAATGTTCCATCTGCCTCTGTTCCTCCCGACCCTACAGTCGGGCAAACTACTGCCGAAGTGTTACAAACTGCTTTCTCTTTTGATAACAGGAAACCTCCCCTCATGAACCCTGGTCTCCACAGACTGCTCTGTGTGAGGCTGGATGGAAAGATTCCGCTGATGGTATTTGGATTCCTGATCCTGAATGGGACCCAAAATTTAATTTTTCTCAGGACCCACCTTCATGGTTCCCTAAAAAGATCCCAAAGGAACTTCCTCGGTCCTAGCTTTCTGATAGCTCCCAACTGGGGGCCAATTCCACTGCCTCCCCTAGGGCCCCTTTGCCTTCCATTCCTCTCCAGGGCTCTCTGCTCCAAGACTCTGTTCTTACTGAGCTATCGACCATTCCTGGGACTCTTGATGTGCAAGGTGACATAGTTGTGGACCTGGTGGACCATTGCCAGGACACCCCCAACCACAGAAACCTCTCTTGTCATACTTATTTTCCAAAATCAAGAAAGAGGCTGCCCCCAGAAGAAATCCAGTCAGGATCTGCTATAAAGGGGGCCTTGAACATCGACCAGACAGACATTATGTGGGAAAGTGTTTGCTGGAAGATTCCCTCCATTTCTCCCCGAGGGAGGTTTTTGCATTTATTAATATCAGTGGGGAAGACAATTATGACATCAGCTTTCGGGCCTCCTATGTCTTGGACCTCTTCTGGGAGAGGTATAATCAGGTGAAGTTTTCACCCACGTAGACCCCCCTTTTTGGTTATACCACTTACCAAACCTTTGATTAAATTTTTTACCATCATGTTTCAGAATGAGGGGGTCACGTGGACAATATCACCTATTGGCTCTCCCAGAAATGTGACGTCTTAAGTGACCCTGAAGCAATCCTGGACTCTGAAATGTTTCGGACTGGAGGTTGGAAATACAAAATTAAGCTTTTGCAATCTGATTCTGGTATCACTCTTGTTCCAAATTCCTTCATGTTAGCAGAAATCAGGGTGTGTGCTTTTATGCAGGGCAGCCCCGAGCCTGCTATAAGTGCGGTTCTAGAACTCACATTTCCAGCTCTTGCGATAAACCACACTGTGATAATTGCAGGGAGGTGTGCCATATAGCATTTCAATGTGCTTCTCACACAAAGTGCGGCTTCTGTGATGAGACAGGTCATGTCTTCAGTACCTGCCCTTGGACAGCTAAAAATAAAGCCTCTTGCTTGAGTTCGGACTTATTGATCCAGCATGCACAGGATCTAGTATCCGTTCCTGGTCCCCCCTTTGGGTTCCAGCCCCCCTTTTCCTATTCCACCTCCCCCTGAGTCTGTGCCCCCCCTTCAGAGGTGTTGTTGGGTGATGATGTTCTATGGACCCCCCACCCCATGGTGTGGATTCTGAGGGAACTGCTTCCCTAGTCCCAATCTGTTATAAGGATTCAGATCCCTTGGAGCCTCCTGCCTAAGTCTCAGTGCCCCTTCCTAGGCATTATTCTAGGAATTTGAAAATGAAACCTGCTTTTTCCCAGGGTTCCATTGAATCCATAAACCCCTTTGAGGTCTTAGCCTCTGAGGATGGAGACTTTGATATGGAACTGGAGGAGTCTGCCTCTCTGCCCCTTTATATCCTGATTTGGTTGGGTATAGGGGAAAAAAGAGAAAAAGTGAAAAAAGATAGCTTGAAGCTGCTGTCCCATTGAAAGTGGCATCAGTCAATAGCCATAGCCTGTTGGACCCCTTAAAGTGCTTGGCTGTCTTTGATTTCTTTCACAGTTCTGGATTTGATATCTGCTTTCTACAAGAAATGTGGATGTTTTCCTGTGACCAGATTAGATCTTTCCAGGGGGAGTGGTTGTGGGGCCCTTCCTACTGGTCCTTTGGACTAGACAGTGCCGATGGGGTGGGCATCTTGTTTAATGGGTATTGCTTTTCTCTTCATATGCTTGTCAATTTATGTCCAGGTAGAGTTTTGTTACTGGATGGAGTGTGGAATGATATGGATTGTCGCCTTATTGATATCTATGGCCCACAGTTAAAGGCCGAGAGAGTTTCCCTCCTCCATGCAGTACAGCCAAACTTGGTCACTTCTTATAATGTTTTCTTCTGTGGGGATTTTAATTGCCCTTTCAAGAAAAAAGGAGGCAACTCAGACAAAAAAGTGTATTGTGATTCCAGTGCTCTTCATCAGGTGACTGATGCAACTGAACTGATTGACGGTAGTACATTTTGTGAATCTGGGCCTAGCTTTACATATATGAAGCTGCTGTTATAACTATACTTCTCTACTGGGACTGAAGAACTAGAACTCTACTACTGGGACCTTCAATTTAGGGTAAAAACAAAACAACAAAAAATTTAGTGTGTTTGTCTGACTTGGCTGAAGAGAATTGTTATCTGTGCGTTATCTAGGTATTTGCCCAGGTGGCTGAAGGGAATTGTTATCTGTGCAATTAACTTACTGTTGAAAAAGCTGTAAAGTAGGAGGAGTGGCTTAGCTCGAAGGAAGTCAGGTTAAAGCCAGATTTAAAAACTGCCCTAGATAGCTTCTGCTAGAGAACAGGCAGAAGAAGGAGCTGCTGTTATAACTGTACTTCTCTACTGGGACTATATTACCCTCCTTCCCTTCCCTCCACCCCCACCCTAAGCCAGTTATACTTTTATAGGCACAGGATTTAACTGACAACAGGAACTTTCTGTTTGGGAGCAGGAAGTGAGTGATCACAGAGCCACAAAAGACTCACCATCCTAGAAGGAAAAGAGTAGCTCTCCGCCCCCCCCAGCCGCTGGAGGTCTGACTCTGAGCAAGTAAGGAGACTACTGAGAAATATAGAAACTTCTTGACTCAGAACAGGAAGATCAGGAACTTAAAGGGCACAGAGACAGTAAGTAACTAGGGAGAAGAACGAAAGAAAGAAAGAAAGAAAGAAAGAAAGAAAGAAAGAAAGAAAGAAAGAAAGAGTAAGTAGTCCAAACAACAGTTAAGGAGCCAAAATAAGACATGATGGGAGTGGTGCAGTGCAGTGGCTGTGGAGCTGCAGTCTTCCGGGAGATGTTCTGGAGGATGCAGTGTTATCCCATCTGCAGGTACCTCTCTGGGCTGAGGAAGGAGGTTGCTCATCTCCAGGCTGAGTTGGCCAGGATTTGGAGGACTTCCTATCCCACCCAGGGACCACCAGGGCCACTACCGTTGCCTCAGAGGTTGCCAAGAAAGAGGAGTGGTTGGACCACGGTGGGCTCAGGGAGGGTGAGGGTGGTGGAACAGAGGTGCATCCCTCTAGTTGTACTTCTCCACAATTCATGTGCCATTCTGGCAAAGTGTGGTTCCCCTATGGAGGCACCCGCAGTGGAGACCAAGGAGGATGCTGGGAAACTCCACAAAGGAGACCCACAGGAGGGTGGCATGGGACCCCACAGGGGAAGGAAACAGCTTCTGGTGGGGGACTCCATTGTTGGGAGGTAGAACTGGGGGAGGAAGGGGAGAGGGAGGTAAGGTGCCTGCCTGTCACCATGGCTTGGTGGTACAGGGAGCGAATCCTCAGGATCGCTGGAGCAGCTGCATGGGTGAGGGAGCTGGATGTCATTGTCCACCTAGGGACAAATGACCTGGCTGAGAAAGGGATCAGAGCAGTGCAGGAGGAGTTTGTGGAGTTGGGGAGGGGCCTTAGACAAGTAGCATGCACGGTATCCTTCTCGGAGGTGCTGCCTGTCTATGGCAAGGGTGAGGCTAGGGTGCTTCACACCATGGGATTCAATCAGTGGTTGAAAAACTGGTGCAGAGCTCAGGGATTTGGCTTCATTGGGGACTGGGGGTCCACCTGGAGGGATGCAGACCTATACTGGTGTGATGGTCTGCATCTGTCCAGGAGGGGAACCAGAATCCTAGGTGATAGGTTTAAATACTTCATTGGCAAGCATTTAAACTAGCCAAGGGGGGAGGTACTGGAAAGGAGCAGGGAAATCCTAGCCCCCCCCTTAAAAAATATCGGGGTAGTAAGTGAGGTAAACACCAAGATAGAGATGTCAATAGGGAGAAGGGCAGGGGTAAATGGAGAAAATGACAAAGGGACTAAGGACAGGGATGGGGCAAAAAGGGGTAAGGACATATAGAAATGGAGGGTAATGAGTACCAATGCCCATAGTCTGAGCAACAAGCTCCCTGAACTGGTGGCCTTGATGGAAGAGGGATGCCTGGATATCGTAGCAGTCACAGAAACATGGTACACAGAGAACCATGACTGGGATGTTAACATACCAGGGTACACAACATACAGGAGAGACAGGGAGGGTAGAAGAGGGTGAGGAGTAACTCTCTATGTAAGGGAAGGGATAAAAGCAATGGAACAAAAGAGTAAACAGGGAGGAGAGGAGGCACTGTGGGTCACCTTAGAGACTGGAAATGGCACCACAATCCACACAGGGGTTGTATACAGATGCCCATGTCAGGGGGAGGGAATGGACAAGGATGTGATAGAAGGCATCCTTAGGATGGCAAAGAAAGGGGAGATACTGTTGATGGGGGATCTGAATATGCCAGATATTAACTGGATTTTGCTGCAGCCACATCCAAGAGCAGGGCCATTCTCGATGCCCTATAGGTGGCATGCCTCAGACAGCTAGTTTTGGAACCCACTCATGAGGGAGCAATCTTAGACCTCATACTCTCAAATGGGGACAGTGAGAGGATCTCAGATCTAGAAGTGGGTAGCCATCTGTGAAAAAGTGACCACCAAACAGTGTGGTTCACGATAAACTCAGCTACAGAGTCAAGCCATACAGAAGTGAGGGTACTGAACTTCAGGAGGGCTGATATTGGCAAGATGGGAGAGTGCCTTAGAAAAGCACTAGCAAACAGGCTAGAAGGAGGGGTGGAGCAACTATGGGGAAACATCAAAACTGCCATCACAGAGGCAACAAGCCTTTGTGTGAAGCAAATAAACAAATCAAAACTAAAGAAAAAGCCACTATGATTCTCAAAAGAGGTGGCAGGGAAGGTTAGGGAGAAAAAGATAGCATTTAGGAAGTATAAGGGAACACAGAAGTTAAAGCAGAAGGAAGCAGGGAGGGAAGTCAGAATAGCAAAGACCCAAACTGAGGAAAAGATAGCCAACTCGGTTAAGAAGGGAGATAAAACCTTTTATAGGTACATCAGGGAATGTAGAAAGACAAAGGGAGGGATAGTGAGACTGAATAGAATGGATGGTGGGTGGGCAGAGAGGGACAGTGAAAAAGTAGGGATACTGAGTGAATACTTCTGCTCAGTATTCACAAAAGAGGAGGAGGGGAGGTGCCTAATTCAATTAACAGAAGCATTTTGGATGGGGGGGGGGTCGATCCCAGACCTTTCACAGAAGAAAGGGTTATGAAAGAACTCTTAAAACTGAAAGTGGACAAAGCAATGGGGCCTGATGGAATTCACACCCAGAATTCTAAAAGAATTAAGGGGAGAACTAGTGACACCACTGACTACCATGTTTAACAAATCACGGGAGAATGGTGGGGTACCTGAGGACTGGAGTAAGGTAGCTGTGATTCCCCTTCACAAAAATGAGAGCAAGATAGAGGCAGGAAACTACAGACCTGTCAGTTTGACCTCTGTGGTAGGGAAAGTGATGGAATCACTTCTGAAGGAAAAAATTGTTGAGTACCTGGAGGCCAGTGGGGCACAGGACCCAGGGCAGCATGGGTTCACAGCGGGAAGGTCATGTCAGATGAATCTAACTGATTTCTTTGACTGGGTGACCAAAGTAGTAGACGAAGGAGGGGCTTGGGACATGGTCTACCTAGACTTTAGCAAGGCATTTGACACAGTCCCACATAAAAGATTAATAATCAAATTACCTAGCCTGGGAGTGGGTCCCAGGGTGGTAGCCTGGGTAAAACATTGGCTGGACAACACGTCACAGAAGGTAATTGTAAATGGAGTCCACTCTGAAGAAAGAGGGGTTACTAGTGGGGTACTGCAGGGTTCAGTACTGGGTCCAGTCCTTTTTAACGTCTTTATAAGTGACATTGCAGAGGGGCTAGAAGGAAAAGTATGCTTCTTTGCAGATGACACAAAGATCTGCAGCAGGGTTGATACACAAAGAGGTGTGGAAAGGATCAGAAGGGACTTGGCATGGTTGGAGGAATGGTCAGAAATATGGCAGCTTGGATTCAATGCAAAGAAGTGCAAAAATGAATGCACATGGGAAATAAAAACCCAGGGGAAGATTACACAATGCAGGGGGAGGTAGTAACAACAACAAAAATGGAAAGGGACCTGGGGGTAATAATATCAGATGACGTTAAGGTTAACAAGTAATGTGAGAAGGCAGTAGGGAGGGCTGGGGCGATACTGGGATGTATTAGGGAGAGGCATCACCAGCAGAAAACAAGAAGTTGTTATCCCTCTGTACAGGCAGTTGGTGAGGCCCCATCTGGAGTACTGTGTCCAGTTCTGGAGACCCCATCTCTGCAAGGACATAGACAGGATGGAGGCAGTCCAGAGGAGGGCAACTAAAATGGTGCAGGTTCTGCAAAAGAAGCCATATGAGGAGAGACTAAAGGAGCTTAATATGTATACCCTTGAGGAAAGGAGGGAGGGAGGGAGGGGGACATGATAGAAACTTTTAAGTACCTCAGTGGAGTCAACAAAGTCTAAGAGGGTAGCATCTTTCAGAAAAATAGATGTGCAAGAACAAGGGGACACAATTTGAAGATAGAGGTGGGACGGGTCAGGGGCAATGTGAGGAAGTATTTTTTCACAGAGAGGGTGGTGGACGCATGGAACAGCCTTTCTGAGGAGGTTGTGGGGTCTAAAACTGTGGGAGAATTCAAGAATGCATGGGACAGACATAAGGCAATTCTTGTGGGGGGGTAGGAAGAAATAGGCTGTTGGTTAACTAGGATCTGCAGCTTATACTGAAGGTAGAGAAATGGGCAGACTAGGTGGCCCAAGTGGTCCTTTTCAGCCGTCAAAGTCTATGTTTCTATGAGGCAGAAATATTATTATAATAATAATAATAATCTTTATTTTTAATGTGCCTTTCAAAAATCAAGGCGCAGAACAAGTTATAAAATTACATCAAAATAACATACAATAAAACCAGTAAATAAATAATATCAAACATCGTAATGAAATACTAAGATTAGACCAGTTCAGCATCATCCCCAAATGCCTTAATCCACAAAAAGGATTTTAATGCTTGTTTAAAACCCCCCTCCGTCGTGCACTCTCTAATCCAACGGGGTAGATTATTTCAGAGGATTGGTGCCACGAACATAAAAGCCCGGGCACCGGAAGATTTTAAAACTACCCTCGTAATCTCCAGCAACCCCTCATTGGCCGAACGGAGCGGTTGCTCCTGGATGCAAGGAACCAGAAGCTCTTTCAGGTATTCAGGGCCCAAACCGTGCAGGACTTTGTAAGTCAGTAAGCTGACTTTAAAGGAGATCCGCCACTGAACCGGCAGCCAGTGCAGTTCCTGCAGCACCAGTGTAATATGGGAGGAATGAGGTGTCCCAGTTAGCAACCGGGCTGTGGAGTTCTGGATCAGCTGCAAGTGGTGGATATCAACCCCTGGAAGCCCAAAGTAAAGGGAATTGCAGTAGTCCAAGCGTGAGGTCACAAAGGCGTGGATCAATGTAGGTAGGTCCCTAGACGGAACAAGGTGCTTGATCCTAGCAATATTCCTAAGATGATAAAAGGATAACTTAACGACGGCCGACACTTGTGCACGCAGTGTCAGCCAGTCGTCAAGAATTACCCCTAGGTCACGCACCTGTTCAGAGATAGGGAGCTCAACATCCCCCAGGAATAAGCCTGAGGGATGGTTTGTTCCCCACCCCCCTATCCGGTGACCAGGATCTATGACCATCACCTCTGTCTTTCCAGAATTCAGCTTCAGCCAGCTGGACCTCATCCAACCTTGGATTTCATTGAGGCAGTAATTAAACACTGAGAGTGCTCTATTCTGGTCAGGTGCAAAAGACAGGTAAACTCCAGCCCATACCGTCTTACAATGTCTCCAAGGGGAAGCATGTACACCGCAAACAACATGGGGGACAGCACTGAGCCCTGGGGCACCCCACAAGACAGAGAGATAGGGTCGGAGGAAAACACCCCCGATACCACCCTCTGAGTTCTACCGGTGAGGAAAGAAGGTGAGGAATATTGTACCACTATTGATCATATGTTTGTCTCTAACACTTTGCCAGCATTCTCTTTTCATACTCAGCCTACTGAACATTCCGGCCATTTGTTTTTGTTGATTATTTTTGGTAGCTCCCATGGGGTTACTACCCAATCGAATCGATGGAGGCTCAACACTTCTATATTAATTGATCCCTTGGTTAGGCAAGGGATACTTGAGTTGATTGCTACACGATGCTCTGTCAGTTTCCTTTACTCCGATCTTGGGGAATGGTGGATAGATTCTAAAACCAACTTTAAATCCTGGTTCCAATGGTTTGGGAAAGAAATCTGTGAATGATACATTTTTGAAATATCTTTCCTTACACCAACAATTGTTTAAATTGTTTACTTTGGCTAACACCACTAAACTGGATTATTCCTCCCAAATTCAAATTTTGAAAAAAGAAATGCAGCTCTATCGATATGACAGGGCTCATACTCAACAGGTTATTTTACAATCTGGGACTCAGACATCTCTGATGGGTGATCCTTTTGCAGCTTGTAAAACTTTGAAGCATGCTGTTATGATGGACTCCTTGGTGAACCGGCCAGGGAGGACAGTCCACTCTACTAAGGCTATTCATAGCACTATTGAATCTTTTCTGCATTCCCATACTCCAATCAACCCACCTTCAACAGAATCTATTCAAACTTATTTGGCAGCTGTAGATATTCCCCAACTTTCTGCTGATACCCCTACCATACAAGAACCATTTGGTCATGAAGAAATTTAACTCATTATTAAAACTCAAAAAAATGGAGTCTCCCCTGGAATTGATGGATTGCCATTTGAATTTGATAAATCCTTTTCCTTTGAAATTTAAATGTTTGGCACTAGTTTTGACTAGTTTTTCACTTCCCGGAAAATGCATCCTGCCTTCTTGGAAGGTCTACTGTTTTTTTTTATATAAATCTGGTGATAAATCTCTTCTCCAAAATTGGAGACCAATTACGATCTTAAATTCTGACTAAAAGATCTTGGTCCAAATACTAAATAACGGGTTGAAACACTTTGCCTCTCAGGTCATCTCCCCCCATCGGTTTTGTGACCTTCCCTCTTGGAAAATCCAGCATGCCCTCATGGTCATAAGGGATCTCATTGACTATCAGTCCCTGAATGGTTACACTGGCTGTATTATTTCCATAGATCAGGAAAAGGCCTTTGATAGGGTACATGCTCCCTTTCTGTTCTTAAACCTTAAGGCCTATGGGATCCCTGACTATTTAATTAAACAGCTTCAATTGTTGTACTCTTCGACTATTGTCTATCCAGTCATTAGACGTCAAATCACTAATGGATTTTCAGTCCCTACCGGGGTTCATTAAGGGTACCCCCTTAACCCGCTAGTTTATATATTTACTTTGGATCACCTGTTAAGAAAATTGATCCACTCTCCTACATGGACAGGCATTACAGCAGCGGGTTCTGGGAGAGAAGTGTGGGCCCAGGCTTATACGAAGCATGTTTGCCTCTTTTTTTCAGATTATACCCAGTTGCCTTGTATTCTTCAGGATATACATGATTATTCTCTTCTATCGAATTTGAAACTGAATATAGATAAAAGGAGGGGTTTATTTATAGGCTCTGGTCCCCCCCTTCTCTACACATAGAGGGTATTTCATTTTTTTCGGACCCCCTGAAAATTTTGGGGATAACCTTTGGGCCACCAAATCTGCCACTATTTAACTGGGAAATTGGATTGCAGAAAGTGGAATCCAGAGTTGTTTGATGAAGACACTGGAAACTGTCCAAGATCAAATGGGTCCAGATCATTAAATGATTCCTTATTCCCATATTACTTTATGTGGCCATGCTCTGTCCTCCCCCTGGGCATCTGGATGTTAAATTATACAGCCTCTTTTTCCAGATGCTCTCTGGGGTAATAGATTAAACACTATAAAATGGTGTTTCACTTACCTCTCCAGAGAAAAAGGTGGCCTCGATATGATTGATTCTGTTGTGTTTTTTCACTCTATATTTATCTCTCAGATGGTCAAATTGTGGCTTGGCCCCCCCCTCACAGGAACCACGTAATGAATGGATCCGACAAAATTTGTCTAAGTATTTGCTTGCTTGGCGAACCACCCCTCCCAAGATGTCTATCTTCATATTCCTGAATTTTGTCTGGCCTGTGGCATCTAAATTATATAAGTGGGGCATTCTGAAACAATTGATTTTACAGAGTTCGGGTTGTCAGCTTTATCGGGCCATTATGGCTATGGATTTGCCTATGGAACCCATTTTTAAACATTGTTCCCCTCAACATATCAAATCAGTGCTGGTACAGCTACTCAATCCTAGAATTCTGCCCCCTATGTGGGAACACTTGTGGCTCTCTGTTTATGGGAGGATAAATGTACGGGGTAATGCAAAACACAAGGTTTTGGAGGAATGAAATTGTCCCTATATGAATTGTATCAATTTGGAGGAAACCACAGAGCATTATTTTTTAAACTGCTCTTATGTTAAGCCCTTATGGTCCTATCTTGCCCAGTGCTGGACTATGCAGTGGTTGAGCCATTTGTCATATGAATTACTAGTATTAGGTCAATATGCTCCATTGGGTTCATTGTACCATCCAGACACCTTATTCGTTTTCTTATGTTGCTTGAAATATTATTTGTGGCAAAGCAGGTGCCAATGGGTGCTCCACCAAAGGATGATGCCATATGATACTGTTTGTGTTTTAGTCTCCCAAGCTATGGCTAGTATTTATATTTCTGATGTTGCCCAGCATTCTTCACAAAAGGTGTTTCATTGGTGGAAGGGTTTCAGTATTTTTATTATATATTAGTGAAGGTTTATCATTTTCTTTATGGTATGCAGTAATACCAGCTTTATGATTTCTATGTTAGAATTTTCTGCAGTTTTTTCCCCTCTCCTTCCCCTTTTTTTCTTTTTGTGTTAATTTTGTTGAAAACATTTTATTGGTTCTTTCATAATGTCTGACTTCTCCTTCTTTTATTTTTTGTTATTTGATACTGTTTTCAGATGTGTCTTTGATATTATTGCAATAAAAAAATTCCACTACTCTTTTCTAGAAGTGCCATGGGATCTTTAACATCCACCTGAACTACCACCAGAACAGGCAGATGGGACCTCGGTTTAATGTCTCATCCGAAAGATGGCACCTCAGGAGTGCAGCACCCCCCACATGCTGCACTACAATGTCAGTATTGGGATATTAACCCAAGTGCCTGGTGTGGGGAGAGAACCCACAACCTTCTGATCTCCCCCCCCATTTCAACCAGGAAGGAGGAAATATGTTAAGAATAAACAATCAGGAGTAAGCTGCGAAAAAAGTGCTTTACTCCACCAAGAATATAAAAAATTCCAAAATGTAATAATGAAGGGACAACCGAAAAACAAATGATCCCTAATCTCAAGCTTCTGGTAACAGGAAGATCACGGACAATATATTTTTTTCTAGCCCTTTACGTCAGAGGTTTCCCTTCACATTCAATTTTTCGTGGGCACAGAGCCAAATAACATTCCAAATTCTGTGGGGGATCCTTGGGTCCAGCAACATTTCCCCAGTCTGAGTCAAATATGATGTTGTCTTTTGAGAAAAATGGAGGCCATGTAGAAATGCTTAGACAAGATCTTCTCATGTAGCCATTTACTAGAAGTACTGGCAAGTAAACCTGGGGAAATTTGCCATTTTTTATGTAATCAAAGCATATGGTAAGGGAAGCAATGAGTGTCAGCTTTCTTTTGTTTTTATGAACAAAAGAGCCCAAACTCCATTCTAAAAGGATCTCAACTAGGGAAGGCCGTATCCACCCTACCCATTGTTTAGAAGAATTTAACAATAAAGAAAGCAGACTGGCGGAAAAAAAAGTGCAGAAGAAAACCACTGGATTTATCATTCCAAGACCACCCTGTTTTATTGGTAAATACGTGATACCTCTCTATAGGGGGTTCAGTCGGCTACCCTACACACACTGGAAAAAGCAGTTCAACACCCCAGTCTCCAGTTGTTTTGGAGGGGGGAAAACATACAGTAACTTAAAATAAGGAAAACTGGAAGTAAATAGGTTTTAATCATGAAAATTCACTTCTTTTTCCCCATTCTCCATTGGTTCCAAAGGGACACTTTCTGCTTTCCTAAAGATATTTTTGATTCCCAATTATGCACAGCCATGTCACATTTCCCAAAGAACAGGCCCAGAATTTTTACTGGGGACTGCTCTACAGCAATATTTGCCACCGACTGTAAGTTTTCTGTAGGAGATCCAATCTGAACACAATGACATTGTAGCTTTTGTGAAAGCTATGATAATATTATTTGCCAAGGTCCCTGATAGACCATCCTCTACCAATAGGCATAAGTCATCCGCATAAGTGATTGTTTAAATTGTAGAAAAGATTTGATTGAGCACCCCAGCTATTCGTGGGGAGAGATTAAGGATCCATATTAGGTGGTCAATTGTTAATATCTACAATAGGGAGCTTAAAGGGCAACCCTGTCTTAAACCTCTTTTTATAGAACATCTCTGACCGAGCCTTTTATTTGCATAAGGCCTAATATAGGCCTCCTAATAACATAATTTTTTTTTTCCTACTGGCTATTATCTCCCATCTGGGAGCCTCTGGCCACCCCGTTCCTGCTCGCTGCTTCCCCCATCCCCAGGCTTACCCTCCTGGGCGGAGCCACCGGGCAGGCACCACCTCCCAGGAATCATGGTCTCGAGGCCCTGGCTTGCTCCCAAGGGCAAGGTCACGGGAGCGGAACCCCCCGGCTGATTTTTTTGACTTCAGCAACCACCTCTTCCACCTCAGCAACAGTTAAGAGAGCGATTAACCCATCTGTTTGAGGAGCTGTTAATGAAGGCACCTGAGCAGCTTTTAATAACAGGTGCATGTGAGTATAGGCTTGAAAAGGGGTTCCAAACTGTGCTTGTGCATGAACATTAATCACATTCAAGATTTGCAAGTGACCTTTAACCTCCTGCCCAGTAGATGAGATTGAACTAGCCATATATATATATTTTTTTTTACTTTATTTTGTCACCTTTGGGCTGGGGCATCTCTCAGAGGTACCCTCTGTGTCTGCCCTCTGCTCCCCACTGAGACCTTCCTCCTAAGTCCCCCCCCCACAGGACTTCCCAGCCCCCCAGATCACCCCCTGGGGAGGGCTTGCCTCACCTACCTGGAGGCTATATCTGAAGATTAGAGGGTCCGTCCCATGGGTGGTACCTGGGACAGTCCAAGGAAGGGTCCGGTGTTGGGGATGTGAGGCCTAGAACCCTGGTGCCCTTGTTGCCTTCCTGGTCCTCTGGTGTTTTTCCATGCAGTTTCTCCCCCTCGGAGTGTGGATGTGCAATGGTGACTATAGCACTAACACGCTGATGCCTGCCAGTGCTCTGCCCCCACGTCTGCAAGCGCTGCATGTTCTAGCACTGCCTCTGGCCACCATCAGGAGCTGCACGGGAGCAGCACTGACCCCAGGTCTCTCCCCGGGAAGGGAGAGCAACCCTCCAGATGCTGAATCCCTTCCCTCCTCGCTGACCCTCGGTGGCCCAAGTCCACTCTGGAACCCGGGTTGCCGACGTGGTGCAAGGCGTGGCAGCGACACTTGGCTGGCCCTAGCCATACATTTCTTGTCAGTCCAACATTTACAATCTTCAAATGGGTTCACCTGAAAGGATTACCCATGGGTCCCAAATTTCTGCTCATATTCCAGAGATTTAAAACGATCATATTGAAACCCACACATCTTCTTTTAAACCTCACTAAGTTGAGCAGAGTAGTCTACCCCTGTGGAGTTTTGCTGGGAATGTAATCTGTAGAACTGAGCCCTAAGTTCCCCATATGTATTGTTAGTCACGACAACTTTTTGTTTAGCCTTTACCTTAAAAAAGTCCTGAAAACAAAATTTGGAATCTGCCCACCAATCCAGTAAAGAGTCATAAAGACACATTACTGATATTCTGTCTTGAACAATTATTTTTAAATCTGCCAGGATGACCTCATCTTCCAGTAAACTTGCATTCATTCTCCAATGCCTGGTCCACTGGAATGGCCTTTATCAGCAAATAACTGAATCCCCACTAGACAGTGGTCGGAAGATTCTATAGGAATTACATTTGGTCTTAAAAGTGGTATGAGGGAAGAAATAAACAGGAAGACAGAGACCATTTATAGAAAGTGTGGGCAGGTTTAGCAGAGATGGTGGCATGGGCGTCCACCAGGCCAGCCTGTTTCACCATTTCTTTCAAAAAGGAGGCATCTCAATAAGTCTTTATAGTGCAGGCAGTCCTGTCTGAATCCAATAATCTAATATTGAAATCCCCCTCCCCCCCATTACCGATGTTTTAGCAGTGTGGAAATAAAGCTGTACTTGTTTCAGTAGAGCAATACGAGTTGCCTTTGTCTGGGGGCATAAACATTAACTAGATGATAAGGCTGAAACTGGTGTAAAATATTCAGAAGAAAGGCCCGTCTTGGGGCAATGTCAACCATTTTGGTGACCTTTATGTTGGGGATTTAAAACAAATACCTATCCCACTACAAACATCTTCCCCTAGAGACCAGAAAGAGGCCCCCCCATCACCAAGCATCTTGCAGCTTTTGCACTTTAGCCTGAGTAGTCAGGCAGGTATCCTGGAAAAAAAAAAAGACATCCTGCTTAAACTGTTCTAACACAGCAAATGTAGTAAGCTATTTTATATCTGACTTTAAGCTATTTACGTTCAAAGTAGCAAAGGAAAGATTAGACTCATGTTTGGAAAAAGTTAGGTGACTTGTTGCTTAGCAGCTAATCGGCTGTGCCATTTTTTCTTAGCAGTTGAGGCAATGGAAGGACTATCAGTCTCACAATCAGGACTTTGATCTTTCTGGGATGATGAAGCGGAAACATCCGACTCATCCCCATCCATGAGGTCCCCCAAGACTGGAACACATCAAACCTATTTTCCAGCGGTAAAGCTGAGCTTGACTGGACCCTTGAATGGGAAGGATGATTTCTTTTTCCTTTCCCTGTTACTTGGAATACCTCTGAAGGTTGTTTGGGAGGGGGAGGCATATTCGAGGCAGTTGCAGGTGGCAAGTCTGAAATATCCTCAGCAGTAGGAGGAGAAGTAGTATTGTCCTGAACCACAGTTTCTGCCGACTGGGTTCCCTCCATCCCGGGGGGGGAGCTGGTGCAGGGAGAACTACAGACTGTTTTTGTACCTGTGCAGTTTGCTGAGCTCTGAAAGGCTTAGTGGCAGGATGGATGTTGAAGTCCTGCTCCCCATAATCAGAAGTATTATGTGCCGCCCATGAGCACAAACGATACGTGTGATCTGAGGAATCACACAGATTGCACTTTGGAGAACTCATACAGAAGGTACTGGTATGACCCAAAGCACCACACTGAAGACACTTTCTTTTATTGCAAGCATGGTTAAGATGGCCCAGAGAGCCAGCCTGGTGGAGCTGAGGGTTGAGGCATCCACCTTATCTCGCGCCACGCTGGTGACCCGGGTTTGGGAATGAGCCCTGAGTGCCGGGGGTTGGCCGGGGAGGAGTGGATTGAGCATCTGATGGACTGCTCTCCTCTCCTGGGAGGGAGGAAGGGGGGTTCATGTCCTGCGATGCTAGTGATGCCTGGTGGAGAACGGACGTGTTGCAGTCAAGGACCCAGTTGCAGGGGGAACGTCGGGAAGCTGTCCTGCGGGCATAAGCAGATGCACTCATGTCATGCGCTAGATGGCATTGCATGTCCTGCATTGGGGGAGATGAAAAAAGGAGAAAAAGCCCTGGCACCCAGGTAGGCAAAGGCCTGTCCTCGGCTGACATCCCCACGCTCACCACCGGGCCCACCCTGTCCGGCCTCCAGCTCCTCTCCTCACTCCAGTGGCCCAGTAGATTTCAGATAGAGAACCAGAAGAATGGTGGCGCTGCCTTGAGGGGTTCAGAGCTGGGGGGGGTTGGCTTAGCCGGGTGATAGTGTAGGAGCGACCCAGGCTAGAGGTGCAGCCAGTGGGGGTCTCAGGTGGAGTGGGCTGGAGTGTCAGACTGGTGGCTGAGCTGGAGAGCGACCTAAGGGACCAGAGAGAAGGGGACGTAAATAGAGTTGATAAAAAAAAAAAAAGATGGCCCAGAGAACCACAGTGATAACACATCTTTGACTGCCCTGGATAAAATAAGATATTATGATCTCAACTCAAAAAGAAGCAGTTGGGGAGGTGTTCAATACCCAAGTCATTCTGTCTTAACTAGACATGAAATGTCCACCCCCCCAGTCCAAAAACCCTCATCATCTATAATAGGTTCAGGATTTCCTTGCAGCTCACACCTCTGTTTTAGCCAGTAGATAATGTCCGTGTCTCTTAACCCCTCATTACATAATTGAACAGTCATTGTTTTAAAGGCGGGCTTAGTAAGAGGAATAGCAAAGAATGGAGCCCACAGGGGATTATCTCTAATCTTGGGATACAGGGCCCAAAACTTATCTATGAGAGAAAGCTAATATCAAAGTTGAAATCTCCAGGGGCATGGATAAAGGCATAGACATCAGAAGGACTAAAATGCATAGAATTTTGTATTAGTTCTCGCTCCACATACTGCCTGTCCATAAAAATCGTTAACCCCCTTGTACCTAATGTAAATGGCATTCTGCCTTTTTGCAGATTCTGCAGGTTGGTGAAAAAGACTTGAAAAACTTACGTTTCCTGGAGCATTGGACTCCGAAGTAGTTGCAGCCCCCGATGGTTGTACTGTAGGCTGTGAAGAAATTGGTGGAGTATCCTGTCGGGTAGTAGTAGATTTTTATTTTTATTTATTGAAAAGTTTCACCAGGAGAATTACACTGAGCAACAAGATGCTCTTCTCACGGTACATCCTGGGGGAAGGGGAGAGGGAGCAATTACATAGTACAACAGTATACATCACACAGGGATTCCAAAGGCAATGTCACATGAACGGGACTGCTTGGCAATACAGGGGGGTTGTCGGCCATCTCCATGTCGGTCCTTCCAGCTACTGGATGACCAGGATGTTGCCCAGCTGTAGCAACTGCTGCATCTGGTGGATCGCTCTCTTGTTGCGATCCCTCAGAAGATGCTGTTTGAATGGGATTTGAACTTTGTAAACTCGACGACCGAGAGTTCCGCGATATAGGAATACCTGGGTCCGGAATCCAGTTGCTCTCAGGAGATTGCATCCATCCATCCAGCCCCTCGCAAAGTGCATTCCGGGGACCATGCTCGTTGATCCGAAGTCGAGGGTTCAGAGCTGGGAACAGTCATATCCATGGCAGTAAGGTTGGTGTTTGTATCTGCAGGTAAATTTATTTGAAGTGTTTTCCCTTGAGGGAGTCAAAGGGCTAACTGAGAGACATTTTCTTTTTTTGTCCTCCTCTGTCCTTTTCTTCTCAGTGGTATACTGTTTTTCAGCATCCGACATAATCAGTAATAACTGTTCCTTCTTAGTTTCTAGTTCCTTTTGCAGGCGTCGTTCTTCCGCCAATAAATCTTCATCTCCAAAATCACTAAATCCAGATTTGTTCTCCTGAGAAAAAGGACCCTCCTGCTCCATTTCAGACCTAGCTCCTACCAACTGGGACCCTCCATGCTGCTCACAGGAAGGACAGTGCCCTCTGCAGCAGAGTAGGGGGATTTCCCCAGTATCCTGGCCAAATTCCCCCCATTCACTAAAAATACCACCGACAGCTTAATCTGGTTCTGTAAGTCAGTTTACATCTGTACAAATATTCCCTTTCTCTTGTCCATGGGTTGCACCTGGAAACGAGCCGCAGCTCAATGTGCCTCGCCCGGTCACAAACTTTCAAATAAATAAATTATTCATTATGATCAGAATGGATTCATAAAGGGCGGTCTGCTCCAGATGAATATAAGATGTACATTAATCCTGATAGACAAATTTAAAGAATCAGACCTAGCTTTGCCTTCACTAGATGCGGAGAAAGCATTTGATCACGTAAAATGGGACTACTTAAAAACAGCACTAAGGAAATTCAGATTTGGGGAAAAATATAGATCCTGGATAGACCTATACTAATTTGACTGTGAGAGTAAAGACTAATAAAAGTTTGTCAGAGCTCATTCATTTGCAGAGAGGCACCAGACAAGGTTGCCCTCTTTCTTGACTCATCTTTGCTTTAGCTGTAGAGCCATTGGCATTAACTATAAGACAAAATCAAGATTTTAAGGGTATAACATATGGCAGTGCTGAGCATAAGATAAATCTTTATGTGGATAATGCTTTGATTTATACCGCCAACCTAAATCAAAACTTTAAGATGTTGAATCAAATTATATTGCAGTTCAGAACAATTTCAGGGTACAAAATTAACTGGAGTAAATCAGAACTCCTAGAAACCAAATCTCATTCTGATCCTTTCACCTACTGATGGAATGCCACATTAAAAGAACCACCCAAATGAAATATCTCAGTGTGGTCATAGATCAGGACCTTACCAAATTATTTGATCTAAATTTCAGACCCTTAATGATTAGAATTAAAAAAGACCTGGAACACTGGGAATCCTTGCCTTTAACCCTGATTGGATGAGTCAATATTATCAAAATTAATGTTCTGCCAAAATTATTTTTATTTCAGGCCTTACCCATAGATATTTAAGACACTTGGTTTAAAGAAATGGAAAAAATAATTAAAAAATTCCTGTGGAAAGGTAAACGACCCAGACTGGAATTAGAAAAATTGTATATTCCCAAATCCTTAGGCAGGCTATAGGTACCCAATCTGCAATGGTACTTTTTTGCGGTTAGCTTGGCAGTAATCCATACATGGTTCCAACAAGACCCTTGGGAAGTATCTGCTCAAATAAAAACATCTTCTTGTCCTTGTAATTCTATTAAGCATGTTACTATATGCAGGACCATACAGTAAACGATTAATAGACCTTAGATTCTGTACCATCAGGTTTGCAAAATTTGGGAGTATGTAAAAAAGTTTGTACAAGTACCTAATAAATTCTATTTCCACTCCCCAGTATACCCGAATGTTTTTTTTGGACTCTGTCTGTCTGACCTCATATTTAAAGCACGGCAAAACAAGAAGTTGTCAGAAATTCATATTTGTTCACTGATCAGGGCCTAATGGACTTCAGTACTTTAAAAAATAGATATTCATTACCTAATTTTCATTTTGTTTTCATTATCTTCAAATCAGAGATTATATCTCAAAAAAATGTTGAGATTATATCACCCCTGGAATACAACGATTTGGAAAAAGTGTTCATGAATTCAACAAGATACAAATTGATATCTAAAATATATTATTTCCTGGTAACTCATCTAGGGGATGTATTAACCCTGCTGAAATTAAAGTGGGAAGACACATTAGATCAAAAATTCTTGGAAAGAAAATGGGGACACATTTTGTACATCACCAAATGGCATAATGTCCCCCAGACTGCAGCAAATCTATCTCAATATGTTACATAGTATCTATTACACACACACCACAGGTTAAACTTGATGGATCATAACTGCTCTAATTTATGCTCTAGATGTAAACATGTTGTCACTTTAAAACATATGATTGTAACTTGCCAGGTGTTAGACTTATTTTGGCATCATGTTTTATTCACTATATCAATATCCATAGGTGCAGATATTAGAAAATGAATGGAATGGATTATGTTTATGTCATGGCGGGTGCATCGATAGACTTCCAGTTTTTAAACAAAGGTTCATAAGAATAGGACTTTTTTTTGCAGCTACTGTTATTTTTTTTCCCCAGGCACTGTCGGCTCTCCTCTCTGATCCCCCAGCCCCATCCCCCACTTGCAGCTTACCTCTCAGTGTGCCCCCACAGCTATGCCCCCCATGGCAGGGTGGCGGGGCCCCCTCCACCGTCTCTCACAAATCCAGAAGCAAGGGTTACTGCCCATCGTGAAGGCGGCACCTGCGGGGATCAGATCATTCTGCCCGCCAGTGCCTTCAGTATTTCCTCCATTTTATCCCCCGAGATGCAGCGGGCAATGACGCCAAGGAGCGAGTGCGCACACTACCACATGCACTCCTCCAAGCATCTGCTGCATCTAATGCTCTTCTTAAGCCTCGGTGTGCTAGTCCACAACCTCCGCTAGGGGCCAGTCATACACCGAGAGCTGGTGTCCCCCCTACCCCGAAGAAGGAGAGCAGTCCGCGGTTGCTTAATCCTTCTCCTCCCCCTGCCAACCCCTATTGGCCTGTGCTCATTCCCAAACACGGGTCACCGGCGTGGTGCAAGGTAAGGCATCCAGCGACTCAGCCCTCAGTGACACCAGGCCAGCCCCCCATAAGAATAAGACTTGTTACTGCATTTAAATGTATTTTGTTTAAATGGAAGGATGTCACACTCCCAGATTTTGTTATCTGGCTAAACTTTATGATCTCTATTCACAGAATGGAGAAAGTCCATTATACTCTGTGGAACAAACTGAATCTGTAAAATAAAGTTTGGTCCCCTTTCAGTATCACAATTCTGAGGCAATATTGGAAAGGGAAGGGGGAAATTGTTTAACCAGGAAAGGCACACTAAGCCACAGCTTGTTTCCAGGTGTGACCTGTGAGCACAAAGAAGTAAAGTGACTTGCTCAGGGTCACACGGTATGCAAGTGGGGGCTGTGGGATTCAAACCCTGGTCTTCAGGTTTGCAGTGCAGAGTCTTAAACCACTGTGCTATACTGTCTCCAATATTAAGTCTCCTGAGGTAAGAAGCCTAATAACGGGAATCCTTACGGCCAATTTACCAAGAGCAGCCTCATTAAACATCCTTACACCCTCACTTCCAAAATTACTCGAATCTTAATTTCTCATTAATAACTAAGTGTGTGATTATCTGTGCTTTTAGTGATGGATTATTGAAATATATTAACCACTGTTTTTCTCTCCATTACTTATTTACTTATTTTTCTTTTTCTTCTCCTTCTCCATATTTTTATGTCTTTTGCATCTCCTTAGTAAATTATTGGCTTTTGTTATTTTTCATCTATGCTTGGTTGTAAAGGAATTAAAATAAAAAAAAAATAAAAAAAGACAGCTAAAAAACAGTCTGTAAAAAAGGAGATACTTACTTTATTATGGGCATATACAGGCAATAGTAAATATTTGATTATCTAATACTATTTGAACCAACATGAACCTTCCCTCTTAAATGATCTATATTCTCTGCATTACAGTAGTCCCTAATAATAGCAACAACAACTCCCCTCGAGTTAGAAATATAGGAGACATGGACTCCCCTACCTTGAAATAGGTTGCTAAACTGTTGGAAATATTTTTCTTGAAAGTGAGTTTCTTTCCAATATAAGGCAATTTGCCTAATTTGGCTTAGCATTACTAACCACTTCCCTGATTTTAATACAGTCCCTTGCTCCATTGAAATTCAAACACTAATTGCCTGCATTTGCATGGACGTCTTTAGCAATAGGCTTCAACTGATAATTAACAAAAGACAAAACAAGTTGATAGGAAAAAGCAGATAAATAAATCCAAGTCATCCCTGCCGCAGCACGTCTGTGACTTCTAAAGAGCTGCCAAATGACGTTCAATTGTATTAGTATGACTGTTACCCCATTAAGAACTCTTTATGAAGCTCTTCCCAATGTTGTTCTCCGTAAACATAATCACAATCTAACCCCTCCCAGAGGAGTACCCATTATGGTTCTGCTGAAGCACCGGTAGAACGCAATTACAACTGTTTTGCAAAAACCTCTCACCCCATTAGTATACCTGCAAAGATGGACAGATACCAATACCTAGCTATATGCAGTGGTGACTCTGCTCCCTTTTGAGGGCACAAGAATTGATTGAATGATTATTTGAGACCCAAAGTCCCCTCCGGGGGGGGGGCTATGAGAGTAATTTTTGTTTTATAACCACTTCTTCTGATCTCAGTGTTTAAGTAAAAATAAGGAATAAAGCCTTCCATGGACAATAGGTCCCAGAGCAGATAGGGAACTCCAGGCAGACTAGATGGACCTGTGGTCTTTTACTTTTTTTTGTTGTATTATCTTTTTATTAAGAATAAGCAATCCAACCATACAACAACAGTGAATCACAGCAGTTTACTTCGTGTGCTATATCTAATACATTCAAATTATCCTGCTGCTCTACACTGGCCCTAAAAAAAGGTATTTTATAAATGTAATACTAGGTAAGAAAAGGAAAAAAAGAAAACAAACAAAGATTACAGATATGCATATTTCATCTTGGCTGTCTTTACAGTCTTTAAATAAATCCATATCTTACATTACTAGGGTTTTGTTTCAACTGTTAATAATTCAGACATTTCATTTCAGTTACTGCTACCTCTCAGAGCATCCACCATACCCTGTTAACCGGGCTCTGTTTAATTAGGTTCCCCCTTCCCATAGCATTTGAGCTTTGCCACAGGCAGAGCATCCAGAAATACTCTCTATTTCAGCACAAATCTTTCTGTTTTCCTTTTTAAAATATAAGTTAGTCTCTCCACTACCAATATCTGAACCACTAAGTTTCTCCGCTGGTCTATAGCTGGCATATTACATGACACCCATGTGTTCTTGAGCCCTGCCTAGCCACCATCAGTAAGATTCTTATCCAGCAGGGGTACAGAACCCACTCCTTGTCATTCTCTTCCTCCACTCCAAAGAGCAGTGATAGCAATGTAAATTTTAGCTGGACTCCCCCTATCTGGGGTATCTCCTGTGCAACCTTTCTCCAATAGTTTTGTAATACATGACAGTCCCAGAAATAATGAAAATAGGTCCCCCTGTTCTTTGGCATCTCCCACACATTGGAGATATTGCTGGATGACATTTATGAACTATACTGGGCAGGCAGGGTATTCTATGCAAAAATTTGTACTGTACTGTGTTTGTGTGGTCTTTTTCTAATGTCATTGTCTATATTTCTATATTTAGACTTAGTTGAGGCTGCCTGCAAAGTTGCAAAGTTGTTATAAGACACAATAGACCATTAGCAAATGGCAAACAAAATATCTGCGTACTGATTGGCTGGCATCATTCGAGAGGTGTGCATCTATTTTTCGATAGTGCCCTCTGAAAAACAAGTGCCAGCTGTGCCCAACATAAGAAAGTGGTGTCTTGGTGCCAGATCAAATTTTTTAATTCTTTAGCTGCCATTTGTTTTCTGTTCGCTAAGTGAGCGAGGGAGCGAGAGGCCCCCCTTCAGTGTCTGAATCAGCCCTACATGAAATTATTCAAAGTCTTTCATCATTTGCAACACAAAACATCACAAATTACTTTTCTTTCCTCATAAAAATGGACCCAACACTTAAGCTCCAAATACTCCCGACCTCAGATCTCCCTCCCGGTCTCACAACCGCCTCTACCTGGCAGCGCTACTCCATTTCTGGGACCCATTGTAGACAAGTCCCTCTCCTCTGTTCCATCAATATACTCCTCCCAAAAACTCTCAGAACACACATACAACTAATAAAGACCCCTAAATACTTACATTGCAGGCAAAACCAGACAAGTGAGCAACTGTTCAATTGCCCTAGTGTTCCTCTTCCTCTTTTTTGGTTTTTATAATAGGACCTGACTCTGGCACTCGACCTCACTACTATGGCCTAAGATGCCTGCCCACGTATGCCACATAGGATTACAACTTCCATGAGACCATGGGGTACCTATACAGCCCACTCAGGCAGGGTTTCTTAATCAGCAGCACCCTCTACTGGCAAATATAGCACAGTACAGGGATTACTTTACAAGAAAACTCTGTTTTTATTCTTTTTTCATCAGTTACTACACTTTTATAATATTTTATTTTATATCATTTAAATGTTACCTATGGGCTGTTTTCTAAGTGCAATAATACCCTCCAGGGTGGGCTGTATTGAGGAATACTGGACCTTCCAGGGGCTATAAGGCCCTCCTCCTCCTCCTGCAATGTTGGGCCCCATTACACCCCTAGGCAGTCCAGTATTTCCCAATATCACCCACCCTGTTGGTTATTATTGCTTACATATCCCACAGACTTGAAAAGATAGGAAATGTTAATGTAGTATAAGAATATTGGATTATTTGAGATCCTAAAAACAATGAATTCAATGCTCTGATAGGCTCTAATATTGGTTATGAACATACAGTTTTAAGAAAGAAAGAAAGAAGACCATTTGGCTATCAAGTTCATTCCCCACCAGCATCTGGAATACCCACTCACCTCTTTTGTCCCATGCACCTCTGAAGTCTGTTTTTTTTTTGTCTGTTCATTCTGCTGGCTGCTGAGAAAGGTAGGAGTATGAGTCTGAATCTGTCCAGGAGGCATTTTGTATCTGAGATTTTTTGTGAGGCATTTGTCTGGTGGAGGATTAGCTTAAATCTTTCTTTAACTCTTTAACTGTTGCTGGCTTCTCTGGAGGAGGATTAACTTGAATATTTAACTGTTTAATTGCTGCTAGCTGCTGAGGGAGGTGATTCTTTGCCCAGAAACAGTGGAGCCAATCAAGTAGGAGTTGCTAGTTTAAATCTCTATTTAACTGTTCAAGCAGGCAATTTGTCTGTTTATTCTGCTGGCTTCTGGGAGAGGTAGGAGTGTGAGTGTGAGTCTGAATCTGTCCAGGAGGCATTTTGTCTCTGAAATTTTTTGCCCTTTTGCTTAGTTAGTGGGGAGGAGCATATAGGCCCTGCTCAGGGGCAGGCTGATAGCTAAAGAGCAACTAAATTCAAAAGGAGGAGGAGCTGCTAATTATATCATGTAAGTGGACATTTGTACATTTAAAATGCATGATCTTTTTAGGAATAGGATACATTTGACAGGGGCACAGAGCAGAAAGGGGCAAGGGCTGCAGAAACATATCAGGGTCATAAACAAAGAAACTCTGTAAAAGGGGGAGAGAGACTATATAAAAACACTAAAAGAGGGTAGAAGCATACTTAAGGAGTATGTAGGATGAGACATGGAGTGGTGCAATGCAGTGGGCATGGAGCAGTGGTGGTCAGAATAACTTTCTGGGAACTGCAGTGTTGCCCCATGTGTAGGCACTTCTCTGGGCTGAGGGAGGAGGTTGCCAGGCTTTGAGCACAGTTGGCAGGAGTACTGGGGACCTTTGCCCCAACCCAGGGACCACCATACCACCAGCCACTGCCACAGAGTGTACTCAATCAGAGGCCTGGATGGACTATGGTGGGCTCAGGGAGGATGAGGAAGGTGGAGCTCAAGCACCCTCCCCACTAGGTACAACTAAAGAACAAATATGATATTCTCAAGGAGAGGGAGAGCCCTGAAAGGAAACCCAAGGTTGTGACCAGGAGTGAAGGATAGACCCACCAGGAGGGGGGCACATGTGATGGGAACAGAGAATCCCAGGGGAGAAGGAAGCTTCTCCTAGTGGGGACCTCAGTAGTTTGGGATATGGAGATAGAGTCAGGCATCAGGAGGGAGAAGGAGGTTAAGTGTCTCCCAGGAGGCACAGCTCTGAAGGAGGGGGAGTAGATCTTGGTTAAGGGAAAAAAGGGTCTGGCTGTGGGGGTGGACGTGGAGGTTACAGTATGGGGGGAATGAAAGCGGGTTCAGGGTGAAGGGTATGGATGGCATTGAGGATGAGGCAGTGCCAGGTGGGAAAGGGGACAAGTCAGGTACAGAGAGTGTTTGGGGAAGGGGCAGGACTGGGGAGGTGGCTGGGGGTGGAGTTGAAGGTACAGATAGGGACACAAATGTGCATGGTAAGGTGGACTCTCAAGGCAGGAACAAGGAAAGAGAGTTTGGGGGAGGGATGAGAAACAAGGAGGGGACATGCTTGTGCTGGCTGATTCTATACTAAAAGGGGTCAGATGGGGGAGTAAAGGGGAAAGACATAGTCGAATGTGGGTAGAGTCTGTACCTTGGCTGATGGCAGATAAAGCAGGACAGGCTATTCTCAAGTGTGCAAAAAGGGGAAGGCATAAACCACATGTGGTGGTGCAAGTGGGTACAAATGACTTAGCAGAGGAAATGGTAGATGTGGTTAGGGAGAGGTTCATGGAACTGGGTAAGTTGAGTGAGGAGGTTGGGAGCACAGTGGCCTTCTCTGAAGTACTCCCAGTGCCCAGGGCAACTACATCAAGGAAGGGTAGGATAGATGAATTCAACAGTTGGCTGGGAAATTGGTGTTGATCCAAGGGGTACAGGTTAGTGGGAGGCTAGGGCAGGATTTGAGACAATAGGGATCTGTACGCAAGGGACATATTACAGTTGAGAAGGGAAGGGGGTGCTAAAACAGTGGTTAGAGGAATACATAGAAACAAAGGTTAATTTAAACTAGGTGGGGGGTGGCGAGTGGGTTGCTGAAGGGAAGGCTCTCCAGAGAAGGGAGACAAATGAGCCTACCCCCTGTACAAACTGGGTTGGAAGCAGGGAGGGATAGAAGGATGTGGCTGAGAAGGGTGTGAAATTGGTTAAGGAGTGTAAGGGAACATCTTGGAGGGTGGTCTCCTTGAATGCAAGGAGTCTGGGGAACAATACCCCAGACTGATTGCATTCAAAGAGTCGATGCCAGTCCATTCACAAAGAAAAGGGTCCTGAAAGAACTCCTAAAACTCAAAGTGGACAAGGCAGTGGGGCCCTGATGGGATTCACCCCAGAATTCTGAAAGAACTAAGAGGAGAACTAGTGACATCACTGACTACCATTTTTAACAAATCATGGGAGGATGGTGTGGTACCTGAGGACTGGAGGAAGGTGGGTGTGATTCCCCTTCACAAAAGTGGGAACAAAGCAGAGGCAGAAAACTACAGACCTGTTAGTTTGACCTCAGTTGTAGGGAAAATTATGGAATCACTTCTGAAAGAATGAATTGTTGAGTACCTAGAGGCCAGCAGTAGTAGACCAGGAAGGGGCTGTGGACATGGCCTACCTAGATTTTAGCAAGGCATTTGATACAATCCCACACAAAAGATTAATAACAAGTTAGCCAGCTTGGGAGTGAGTCCCAGGGTGGTAGCCTGGGTAAAACATTGGCTGAACAACAGGATACCGAGGATAATAGTAAACGGAGTCCACTCTGAAGAAAGGGGGGTTACTAGCGGGGTACCGTAGGGTTCAGTACTGGGGCTGGTCCTCTTTAATGTCTTTATAAGTGACATTGCAGAGGGACTGGAAGGCAAAGTATGCCTCTTTGCAGATGATACAAAGATCTGCAACATGGTTGATACACAACAGGGGGTGGAAAGGATGAGAAGGGACTAGGCAAGGTTGGAGGAATGGTCAAAAGTATGGCAACTTAGATTCAATGCAAAGAAGTGCAAAGTAATGCACCTGGGAAACAAAAACCCAGGGGAAGAGGACGCAATGGAGGGGGGTACTAACAACAACAAAAATGGGAAGAGACCTGGGGGTAGTCATATCAGATGGCCTAAAGGTAGGCAGGCAATGTGAGAAGGCAGTAAAGAGGGCTAGGGGAATACTGGGATGCACTGGGAGAGGCATCACCAGTAGAAAACAGGAAGTTGTCATCCCTCTGTACAGACAGTTGGTGAGACCTCTTCTGGAGTACTGTGTGCAGTTCTGGAGACCCCATCTCCGCAAGGACATAGACAGGATGGATGCTGTCCAGAGGAGAGCAACTAAAATGGAGCAGTGTCTGTACCAGAAACCATATGAAGAGAGACTAAAGAAGCTTAATATATATACCCTCGAGGAAAGGAGGGAGAAGGGGGACATGACAGAAACTTTCAAGTACCTCAAGGGAATCAACAAAGTCCGAGAGGGTAGCATCCTTCAGAAAAAGAGATATGCAAGAACAAGGGGGCACAATTTGAAGATAGAGGAGGGGCAGCTCAGGAGCAATGTGAGGAAGTATTTTTTTTACAGAGAGAGCTGCTATTATTCAAAGAAAGCATAAGTAGCACTTATCTATGCATATATATGATGAACATTGTTATTTTAGTATGTATGCATATTCTCAATTGTTGATACACATTGTAAAATTGAACATATTTGTACCTACCATTTCATTCTTATTACAAGATCTTGTTTTAAATGTCTGAATTGTAATATATTTTTAAATAAGTATTTATTGTAAAATATGTACTTGTGTAAAGGTCTCTGACCGAACAATGAAGTTTATTACTCTTACTCTTAAATGGAACGGCCTTGCTGAGGAGATCGTGGGGTCAAAAACAGTGGGGGAATTCAAGAATGTATGGGACTGACATAAGACAATTATAGTGGGCTGTAGGAGGAAGTAGGCTGTTAGTTAACTAGGATCAGCAGCTTATCCAATAGGTAGGGAAACGGGCAGACTGGGTGGGTCAAGGGGTCCTTATCTGCTATCAAAGTCTATGTTTCTGTGTTTCTGAAACCACAGAACTACAGGATCTGTTGGTAGAGGGGATGGTGGACATAGCTGCCATCACAGAAACATGAGTCAACCAATACCAGGACTGGGACCTGATGATCCTAGGCTATTGGATTTACAGGAAGGATAGGGGCAAAGGGAAAGGGGGAGGGGTAGCGATGTAAGTAAGGGAAGGGATAAAGTGTGCAACGGAAGAGGGGAAGTAGGGACAGAGGCCTTATGGATGCAATTCCAGGACACGAGGTATAGAATTCTTAAGATGGGGTGGTATAGAGGCCACTGACTCAAGGGAAAGACCTAGACAGGGAGCTGACGGAGCAAATTAGGAAGATGTGTGGGAAAGGTAACACAGTGATCGTGGTGGACTTCGATCTACCAGGAGTTGATTGGGATACCCCAGCCACTCCGAGTGCTAGGGAGGAAATACTCTTGGATGCCTTCCAGGACTGCTTCCAGGCACAGATGGTCACTGAGCCCACTTGGTTGGGGAATACACTGGATCTAGTTCTGGCCAATGGGGAGGCTGTAAGAGAGGTGGGGGTGGAGAGCCCACTGACTGGGAGTGACCACCACTCAGTGTGGTTCACACTTAATATGAGCAGAAAAGCAACAGGTACAGGGACCATGGCGGTGGGCTTCAGACAGGCTGACTTTGGTAGGATGGGTGAAATCTTAAGTGGGCATCTGAAAGGAATACAGCCACACTGGGATGTGAATCAGAAATGGGAAAAAATCAAATTGGAGATATTAGAGGCTACTGGGACATGTACCAGATTGCGGAGCAAAAAGGGAAGGGCTAAAGAACCGAGCTGGTTAAGTAGAGGGGTCTTAGAAATGGTGAGGGTTAAAAAAGCAGTGTTCAAGAAATACAAGAAATTCGGGAATGGGAGGATAGGGAGGAGTATGTGAAGAGGTCCAAGGAAGTTACCAGGGGAGTCAGAGCAGCTAAGGCTCCCAGGGGATTGAGGCTGGTGCAGGGCATCAGGGATGGGGAAAAGGACTTCTTCAGATACATATGGGAGAGAAGCAGCTGCAAGAAAAAGATAGTGATGCTCAGAAAGGACAGGGTGGGCAGAGAAGGAGGTGTGTAAGATGGAAGTACTGAATGGGAACTTCTGTTCTGTACTCATGAGGAAGAAAGGAGGGAAGCTACTGCAGGAGGTGGGCAGGGTGGGCAGGAGAGGGAATAACAGATGGGGTGATCACTAAGGGTAGGATATTGGAGGGATTAAGGGCTCTGAGGGAAGATAAAGCACCAGGACCGCATGGCATATACCCCAGGGTGTGGAAAGAAATGGCCGAGAGCCTGGCTGGACAGCTGATGGAACTATGCAATACCTCCCTGGACACAGGATGCGTGCCGCATGACTGGATGATAGCCCACATGGTACCCATCCGTAAAAGTGGACCAAAGGATGAGCCAGGTAATTACAGGCTGGTAAGCTCAACTTCCATCATGGGGAAGCTGATGGAGACAATACTTAAGGAAAGGCTAGTGACCTTTATGGAAGACAGTGGTCTCCAGAAAAAGTCACCAGCATGGGTTTGTCTCCGGAAAATCCTGCCAGATGAACCTAGTTGAGTATTATGACTGGGTCATGAGGGAATTGGACAAGGATCACGCGATGGATGTAATATACTTGGACTTCAGTAAGGCCTTTGATTTGGTGCCGCATGGGAGGTTGGGAGGAAAGTTGAAGTACGTGGGGGTGGGGACTAAGATGGTTAAATGGACTGAGAATTGGCTGCAGGAGAGACAGCAGAAGGTAGTGATGGGGAAGGAACTCTCATTTCCAAGGACTGAGATGAACAGGGTGCCGCAGGGATCAGTACTGAAGCCAGTGCTGTTTGGAATATTCATAGCAGACATCTTGTAAGGCATCAGGAATAAAATAAGTCTATTTGCTGACTATACCAAATTGGGGGCAGTGGTGGACGATATAGCAGGTTGGCAAGGGCAGCAGGATGGCCTGACCAAACTGATGGAGTGGTCAGAAATGTGGCAGTTGGAGTTCGGTGTGAAAAAGCGCAAAGTCCTGCACTTTGGAGCAAAGAACCCAGGGAGGGGTTACCAGCTGGGAGAGGTGCAGCTAGGTTCCACTGAGGAGGACAAGGATCTAGGGGTGGTTGTAATGGGGAAGATGAACAGTACAGAGCACTGTAGGACAGCGGCAGCAAAAGCCAACAGGATGCTGGGTTGTATCATGAGAGAGAATTCCTCCAGGAGCAGGCAGGTGATACTGCCTGTCTACAGGGCACTGGTAAGGCCGCACCTGGAGTACTTGTGCAATTCTGGTGGCCATATCTGAAGAATGATGTGAAATTACTGGAAGGGGTACAATGCAGGGCAACAAGTATGCTCCAGGGATTGGAGGACAGGCCATATGAGGAGAGGCTAAGAGAGTTGAACATGTACTCCTTGGAGGAGAAGGGACCAGGGGGATATGATTGAGACCTTTAAGTACGTAAAGGGGATGAACAAGACAGGCACTGAAGGGATACTCAGGCTGAGGAGGGAGAGGGACATGAGAGGGCACAGCCTTAGATTGGAGGGAGGAAGATGTAGGATGGAAATTAGGAGACACTATTTCATAGAGTGGGTCGTGGCAGAATGGAATGCTCTACCGGAGGAGGTGGTAGTCTGTAAGACAGTGTGTAGTTTCAAAAGGGGATGGGACAAGGTGAGGGGGAGGTAATTGGGAAAGGGAAGGGGAGTGGGACAGCTGCAAAGTGAGGGTGCTAGCTGCACACTCGAGCAGACTTGATAGACCAGGTGGCCTATTTCTGTTGGCAAATTCATACGTTCGTATTTTCATAAATATTAAATATGCTCCTTTGAACCCTTACTTTTTCCTCCAATGTTTATTCCTCAGGTCTCCTGGCACTCCCTGCTTCCTGCCAGACTCACCTCCTTGTGTACCTGACTCATGGCTCCTAACTTCCTCATGTGGCCTGATTTCTTCTGGCTCTAGCATTATCCTGCTGGGGAGAACATGGATGCAGACTTGAGGGACATCGGGTAAGTGGCTGAGTCAGGTGCACCAGAGTATCAGTTGCATAGGGGAGAGGAGTGAGGCAGCTGCTTTCAGTGCATCTGCATCAGGGCTGTCTCTTTTGCCACTTTTCTCCCCTTGACTCATCCCACCCCACCCCAAGAACAAAAGCGCCACAGCATTCTGGGGTGGTGGTGCACAACGGTGCGTGCTTCTACATGCCACCAAGTACACCACCACCAGGAACTTCTTCACAGGCAGTGCACATTGTGCACCCCTTCCAGGTTAGTGAATGCTCTAAATGCTATCTGCCAACCTCCAGTCTTGATGTTCTGGACTCAGGGCGCGAACCTGGGTCACCAGAGTGCCAGAGCGATATATAACCTTGTTATCACTGTTATGTTTAAAGGTAGTTGCACAGTTTTGCCTGATCCCAACATCTCTGGAAGCCTGTTCCATAGATAATGTTTACTCCTTGAAGCACTGGTGATAGGACCCACATATCTGATACCTTCCAGAGCACCACCAGTAAGCAGACAACATCAACATGGTGAAAATGCAGGTGATCACCAAAATGTAAATACTGATATTATTCTCAGAGTCTCATTATATGGTCTTTGTAAAGGATAAAGTGATTGCTGTAGTTCCGAGATGGAATCTGTTACTTTGCAAGCAGATTATAATATTTATATTTTCTGACATGTTCAAAGCTACAAAAAACCTTTAGGAGACTGCTTCTAATCCTTAAATTTATGGGGTTTTTTTTCGGAAACTGGAGCACCGGTTACTATTATGCATCCCCTTAAATACTTGGTTGCTTACAGAGCTCATAAGTACTTTTTAATGTTGACCAAGAGAGAACATTATTGGAATTAATTGTTTTATTGTTGCATCAGCTTCAGCTTGGGGTTAAATCAGGTTACTGTGCACTACAGTAAGCAATTCAAGTGCATTAAGCAACAGGGGCCAGAGGAAAGAGCTCTGAATCCGATCCAAATCAAGTCCACATTAAATCAGAGGTTATTACAACAGCTGCTGCACTTCATTCATTAAATACCAAAATACAACAAAACATTTTTTTTATTAAATTTACAGACCCATCTGACCCCACTTGGAGTTTTATGGACTTAACAGTTGTAACAGGGAAAGTACAAGAATAATCTGATTGGACTGATGTTTCACAGATTAATTTACTGCGTCCATAAATATATATAAATCTGGCTCTTGTGAACTTGCTTGAGCTGCTTTTTTTTTTCACTTTCTGTTTTTTGATACTTTCTTTTTCTAGCACCCTGAGCCTGTCTTGGGAAACTCTTTCCATCACTCTCAGTGTCCCTTTTCTGTCCGTGGAACCTCTGGGGACCTACACTCCATACCTGCCTTTGCTCACTTCTAACTTTGGCTGCTGGGCAGGTAACCTGTGGCTTGTCCCCTGTAGGTAGGATCTCCGAGGGGGCTAGGCCTCTAAAGAGAATACTTTGCTTGACAAGCCCAGAATGCCAGATGGAGGAGCTAGCAAGGAGGTGGGCTATGCAGGCCAGTTGGGTGTGGTGGGACAAGGAAATGTTATCTGTCCCAAGTCCACCCCTTCGTTTTCGCCCTGTAGCCCAACACCTCATCCCACCCACAGGGTGTGATTCTGTAGTGCAACCCCAGCTTGCATCCATCAGTGCCATCAGAGGGATGGGTGAGCCCCTCCCCTCCTTCAGAACTCCCCTGCTGGTTCTGCTGTGTGCATGCAATGCCTCCACATCACATGCAAAGTGAGTGGGTGCATGCCAACGTTAGTGAACCAAAAGAAACAAGCAGAGTCAGGGAGTAGAGCACTAGTGTGGCGGTGCACTCCAAAAGATACAAATACCACAGGAAGAGTGGAAGCACTCACCATTCACAAGAAAGCAGACTCCAAACTGGTTATAGATTCAGTTTCTCAGCAGTTTATTCTCAGCCAGTGAACACACAGCAAACAACTAGCACAGTGCAGGTGCACTATCCCTGTGCTGGTATGGTGCATCTGCACTGTTTAGTTGATTGCTGAACCCATAACCAGTTTGGAGTCTGCTTTCTTGGGAACAGTGAGTGCTTCCACTCTTCTGATGGCAAAGGAAACAAGCACTTCACTTCATCCAGAAAATAATCATGGCTTTAATGTGCACACTATGCAAATAGTCCATTTAAAACACAAAGTGTGAACAACAGAGATCCAACGAACCATGCCTGACAAGCCCCAGTACTTCAAGATAAAAACACATGTTCATCAAAGGGCATGCCAACATCTGGCTGCTCCATAAGGAGCACTGTTTCTTCCTGCATGACACCAGGGGGAAATTGTGCAACGGAAGGTGGTGTGCTTTGCTCCATGAGACAGGAGGCACTCAAGGCAGATGCCAGAACCCTGTCTCATCTGTCTGCACCATGTCCCAGGCTTGGGACACCAATCTGGATGATCTAGATGGCAAGCAGTAGAGTTACCACTGTGCTAGCCGACTGGCTTGTTTTTCTGATCCCTTTTAAATGACTGACTTAAAGCAACACTGTCAGCTTTTCTGAAACTTTGCCAAGTGCACTATGTGAGTTGCCATTAGGCAATAGTAGTACTATAAAATGTGAACTTGCCCCAGGGTTTTCAGATCAATGCAATTTACTTTTTTGGACAAAAGTAAAAACGAGAGCAGTTTGCCCTGAATGCCACTGACTGATTCTTCTGTCTGTCCCTGAAAGGATGCTAGTGCGCATACCCCGAGGCATGGCTTCATTTTTCACATAGTGAATTTAGCAGGTTATAGCACTCATTTTTGCAAGAGAGACACTTTTTTGAAAACAGGAAAGCCAGAAGTACTGGGCACAGTATTTTACTCACATGCTATAAATCTTTACAAACTAATACATGGATGAGTTCACCTGTGGCATGGTGCAGCATTATCTTTTGGGGCATGTGGGATCATCAGCTGACAGCTTTCAGGCAGACCGCTCTTGTTTTTACTTTTGCCCCCCAAAATAAATAAATTGCATTGATCTGCAAACCCTGGGGCAAGTATACAGTTTATAATACTACTACATATTACTACTGCCTAATGGGCAACTTATATACTGCACTTAGAAGCTACAGGAAACTGACAGTGTCCCTTTAAGGGCTGACCTGGTAGCACAGTAGTGGAACTACTGCTTGCAGCGCTGGTGACCTAGGCTTGGGAATGACCTAGGGGCCCTTAGAGGGCTCATAGGGAGAGGTGAGGATCAAGCATCCCAGAGACAGCTCTTTGCCCTCGGAATGGAGGGACACTGCATCTCACTGCTTGACTGCCACTTGATAGAGGCTAGTTGGTAACACAGCAAGTGCACACTGCAGGGGAAGGAACTGCCATGGGGTGCCATGCACACAGTGGTCTGTGGTAGAAGGCAATGGGTAGCTCCAACAAGGAAGCTTCGATATTAGGGTCAGTATTCTGCAAACTGACCCTAATATCGAAGTTTCCTTTCCAGAACCACCCATCACTTCCTACCACATGCCCCCCAACCTGTGGAATCTCCTGGTATGTAGCAACTGGTTCACCCATATCGTTATGACAGTCAGTTTGTCGACACTGATATTGGTGCAAGCAATATGCCACCTAGCATGTCTGCGCCAGGCATTGCAGCTCCCAGGATGGGGATCTCCAAAGCCCCATCCTGGGAAATAGTCATGTTTTGAGATAGGCTATGCCCCCGCACTCCGATGTGGGGCGCTTTGCTCCTTGTAACCCCAAAACTAAATATAATCTCCTCTGGGGTGGGCATGCCCCAGAGGGGGCAGAAATTGTGTGGGCGCAAAGGGTGGCATGACCGAGGGGTGATCTAAAATCAAGATCACCCCTGTCATCATCGCCTTTATTGTGGTGCCTTAATTGCAGCAACAAAATTCAGTCACTGTTCTTACTGTATACCTTAGCAACCTCCATACTCCTAACCATTACATCCTACCAGGTACCAGGGCTTGTATGAGAATCCACTGTTACACCAGCAAACTTGTCTCTTGTGTCACTGAAATCCAAGATCCCACAGGTGTTTTTTCACATCACCAAGCAGTTCTCATGCATTTCCAGCAATGTAATATATTGTATTCTTTCCAGGAAGCATGCAGCTATCTACATCAGAGAGACTGGCAGATGCCTGGCTGACCAATTCAGGGAACATTACAAGACAGTCAGAAATGGAGACACTGATAAAGCCAATGTGTTCTGTTTTACATCTGGGACCATACTGTCAATGATCTTTCTGTTTGTGTCTTTCAGCGGGGTTTCTGGGATGCTGACCAAAGAAACAAGCGTTTGTCAATGTCAAATGTTCGCTGCTGGTATTGCTGTTGTACCGGGTCTTGCTTGTACACATTTTTTCTATATATTTACCCAGGATAGAGCAGAGGAGATGCAATGTCTCATTTTCAGCAGTGTCCTGTTTTTACGCATTGCTAGATTGTGATTACTCAGGATAGGGCAGCTGAGAGGCAATATCTACCTTTAAGTGGACTCCCACATTTAACCCCAAATGTCCAACAGTCTTTTTATGACCTGACGTTATGATCAAGACAGGTGGAATTTTTAAAATCCTAGCTGAAAGGTGGTTTCGCTGTGCGACTGCAGAAACAAGGTTTGAAGGGGATTTGAAAAATGACACCTGCTATGTTCAGGAAGTGGGGTAACACAAGGGACATGTTGAACATTAGGGTACAAAATCTGAAAAAAGTAAAGTTATGAATAAATGTTAGAATAATTCAATTTCTCATAACTTAGTTGGTTTTCCACATTTGTACCCCAAATCTTTGACATAATCTTTTTATGACCACTCCTTCTGAGTATGACAGGTGTAATTTAAAAAACAATGGCTGAAACATCATTTTGCACCACAAGTGTTAAAACACATTTTGGCTAGGGTTTGAGAAATGACAGCTGTCACATTCATGAGGTGGTGTGAAAGAAATGGCTATGTTGAAAAGCTTGGGTCAAAATATTGAAAATTACCACAGTTATAAGCATGCATTGAAAAATTGCAACATAGACTGATAACATTGTTTTCTCATATTTTTACCCCAAATTTTCAGCATAGTGTTCTTATGACCCCACATAGCCTTCTTATGAGCCCACCTCATGAACAAGGGCAGAGAAAATGTTCAAATCCTGCCCAAAAGGTGATTTCATGCCACAAGAGCAAAAACGCATTTTGGCCAGAATTAAAAAATGACAGCTACCATATCTGCGAGGTGCTGTGAAGAAATGGCTATGTAAAACATTTCAGATCAAAATATTGAAAATTGCCTAAATTATGAGCCTACATTCGTAAATTGCAATGTAGGCTTACAACTTTACTGTTTTTTTTATATTTTTACCCCAAATGTTCAACATAGCCTTCTTATGACCCCACCTTATGAAGGTGTCCCATGAAAACAGTGAGTCAAAAACAGTGACTCAAAAACAACGCTTGTCATTTCAGTGGTGTGGTAATGACAACGCATGTTAAGTTAATGCTGTCGAAGGTGTTACTCTTCTGGGCTAATTTTTGCATCTTGGAGATGGTTATATTTACTTAAGGAGGGTTTGGGGGTAAAGCCCCCCCCCAAAAGAGGGTTTGGGAGGCATATCCCTGTGCAACTGACTTATAATGGGGGTTTCACTGTCATTGTTCAGCGCTGTATTGCAAAGCGCCATTATAGGTCTCACTGTTTTTGACTTGCTGTTTTTACCCTGCATGGTTTTACAGGTGCAGCTATGGCATGGAACCCCTCATGAACAAGGGTTCAACTCCTGCCTGTAAGGTGATTTCACGCAGTGACTGCAAAGTCACTTTTTGGGACAGATTTGCCTAATTTCTCTGCTATTGTTCATGAGGTGGGGTCCCAAAAAGGAATGTTGAAAATCTGGGGCAAAAATATTCAAAAATTACCAAGTTATAGCAGTAAGTTCAAAACCCTGTTGAAATACATTGAACTACATACCTGATTTCCTTTTGTTTGTTTGTTTTATTTATTTAAACTGGAAAGTCCATGGGCCAAAGACCTGTTTTCAGGGTCGAATAGTATACATTAAAAACAGTACATACATGTACATAAAATATTACAGCATACTTAAGTCATAGGGTTACAAAATCAAGCATACACAGTACATTCAGGTTAAGCATTTACACTCACTTTCATCCAATAAATACTTTTTTAACTTCATCCCAAAAGTCAGTAGTGAGTTACTTAAGCAACCAAAGATGGTTTGTAAAGAATTAAAAAATATAGAAGTATATAAAGGAGTGACTTTTGATCCACTGTTGTGTTCATCCTTGGAATGGCAAATTTTTTTTTATCAGATAACCTTGTAGAGGCAGAACTAGAATGTCTACTAGATAGTGAGGATAGGATGAAAGGGACCTTATTCATGGTCACTTACTTGGCAAGAAGTTGTAATTGAAATTTGCAATGATAATCAAGGGGCAATAACCCATCAGTTCTTAACAAACTACAATGGTGGGTCCTAGCAGGCACCTGTGTAGAAAATGTAGCAATTTGATTAGAAAGTACTCTAACTTTAGGTAGAAGTCCGATCCCAGCTGAGTAATAAAAAAGCAAACCATAATGAGTAAGTGATATAAGGAAGCTTTGAGCAAGTAGCTTCCTGGTAGAAGGAACCAAAAGTAGATTTAATCGATAAAGCACCCCTAGTCTTTGATGAATAACTTTGGTCATACTGGTAATGTGAGGTTCTAAGCCTTCATCTATTATGAGTCCAAGATATTTAAATTGTTATACCTACTCAATTTCTGCTCCAAATAGTTTATAAAGATAAGGTGATATCATCCTCAGTTCTTCTTCTAGTATTATGAATAACCGTAGATTTCTTTTTTTTATTTAGCACTAGTCTGTTCCTGATAAACCAATCATGGATAGCTAAGAAATCACAGGATACATTTTCCTGAACTGTTTTGAGGTCTGATCCGCTTGTGATGATCACTGCGTCATCAGCATAAAGTAAAATCTGTGAAATGGAACAAACCAAAGGAAGAGTATTTAAAAAAAGATTAAAAAGGAGAGGACCCAGAATAGATCCCTGAGGAACACCCAGTGAAATAGAAGCAGGGAGAGAGTATTGACCATTATTTTTGTCACCTGTGAGCGGAAACCCGGGTAACTCCGGAACCAGCAAAATGAGAAAAAATGGGCGAACACCATTGGACTGTTCCTTTGTAATACTCTTCTTTTTATCCACACATATCAAGGGCGATGGTTTCGTGGCTGGCGCCACTTCCTCAGGCCCACTGTGTTGGTCTGTGCAAAAATATAGAAAATACATGTTTTTTTACAATCATATTAACATTCTGAATCCTACATTTTCAGTAAACATCAACAGGCAAACCAACATTCCCTTTAAGGAGGTTCTGGATCTTTTTAAAGGGACACACTTGTTGCAAACATTATTAAAAAGGGAGCAAAAAATAGACAAAACTTTATTCACATCTGTCAACTGTTGAACACCTGACCAGTTGGCAGAGGCCATAGCAAGCTTAAATTTCCCAACATCTAACTTCCTCGAATTACATGAGCACTACCATTCCACATAGTTGCCCACTGGACAGTGTCTGATTAGGTTGGAGGTATGGGGTTTGATGGGGCAGTCGGTGACTCCTGCCATGCCTCCACCAAGCATTTCATAAGTGCGCATGCACAAGTGTCTTTTGGATGCCTGTTTCTTTACTCCAGCCATTCTTCCCCTCTCCTGGCCTCTTTTCTAAAGTACCTTTAGCTAAGTATTGTGCACTGTGGCATCTCTAGGGGTGGAAACCTCCACAAAAAGGTTCTGTGCCTCCATACCCCAAACAGGGTGGTAGTTCACTAGGAACGGAGAGCATGAATGACCATGTAAACCACAAGCTACTCGGCTTGCAGTCCATATGTTTCACATGCATAACATATCAACAACCAACATCACTGCCATTCCACACGTAGTTGCCCGCTGGACCAGTGAAACACAGCTAACAAGCTAAGCAAAATGAACTCTTAGAATGGCCAGCAAATATACCGAAGATCAGATTAATACAACATAAACAAATAACAGTAAATCAGACACAATCATAGCAACTTATAGAAATGGAAAAACAGATTTTTTCAGCAGAAAATGACCTCAAGGCCCATCCAATCTGCCCAAACCCTACCTACCCTGGTGGCAGCAAAGGGCCCTATGTGGCGTTCAGCTTCCCCTACCCTCTCCAGGTGATTCTTCCTTTTAATGATATACATGTGCCTGTCCCGCACATGCCTGAATCCCATCACTGTCTCTGCCTCCACCACCTCTCTAAGCAACTTGTTCATTTAATTTGTATAGACACTTTATTCTGAACAAGAAATTCCAGTGTGGACACTAGGGTTCAGATTCCCTTACCAAATGTCTATGCTAAATGCCTCACCTGTTAATGGTTATTATTAAACTTTGGCTCCAAAACTACTGTCATATAATTGATCAAAAGGTAGCACTATATAATAGCGCTAGGGATTGGGTGCCTACAATAATGGCGATCCAATCCTCAGCGCATGTGTTGGGTACGGCGGCTGGATGGGGGGGTCGCTATACATATGCATGGGGGGAGCGAGCATGCACAGCGAGGGGCGGGAGGGAATGTGAGGGGTGGTGCCATGGTGGGTTGCCGAGCTGACATCGTGGCATGGTGGGTGGGTTGGCGGCATTGGTCGGCAGGGTACTGGGTTCGGGTCTGGGCGCTGATGCACTTATGTTGTGCCTGGCCTGAATCTTTTCTTTACAAATTGTTTTCACCCCCGCTGACATGTACCCCCCCCCGGAGTTGAGAATACTTAAGTAGGTGGGTGTGGGGGGGCACCATTTTGCTGTGCGCCGGGGTGTCAGAGTGCTGAAATAAATTTTTGGCACTCTTGACTTCTGGATAACGGTGATTGCCTTTAGGCTTTCACCATTATCACATAGATTCAGTCAAAACCAAGTCACATGACAGTATTTATTATTGCCCATCTTTTCCTTAGCAATTGGCTGGCCAATAGTTCATTAAGATCAATAGTTCAAAATACTGTGGACTGCCATCATCAATGCTTGCAAGCACCCCCCAGCCCTGAGATGGTGGCTGGCACTTACCGTACAAACATACGAACATGGCAGCAGAAAAAGGCCTCATGGTCTAACCTGTCTGCTCGATAAGGAGAACATGTTTATTAAAACTGTGAAACGCTTTCTGCAGGTTTAAAAAGTCAGAGTAACTGAAGGAAAACTAAAGGGAAAATATTTAATAAAGACTAGGGGGGGTCTGAAGAAGGACTATGGTAAAGCATCATTTGCTTGTAACTAGGGTGAATAAGGATAAGACAGTAGAAAGCAGAACATTTGACAAATGGAGCTCTGCTGTGATGCAGCAAACAGCAAAGTACTTGGGGTGATAAGAGAGACCATTTGAATGTTTATATAAGTAACAGATGTTACATAGAAACTATGCAAAAAATTTAAACAGAGACTAGAAAATTAGTGACAAGAGATGTAATGTAATGAGATGCTGCTTAAACTGATATAAATTAAGGGGGCCTAGGAGAGGATAGCAGAATAAAGAGAATGATAATTTAAAATATGGAGCACCATTGTGATGCAGTATGAATTCAGAGGGGCATGTGAAATGGTCTGAATACACCAGGCGATAAGAAATTTGTTTGAATAACTATGTGAATACGACACACTACATAGGAAAACTTTTAAAATATGTTAATGCCAGTGGGCAGATGGTTGAAATCAGATGCAACACAATAAAGGCACTGTTTAAAATAAGAACAAGAAAAGAGAGACATAAAGGGATGAGGAATTTTGAATGAATTAATGGCGAGCACCTTTAAATATATCCGTGTCTGCGTAAATTATGGTTTAAAGCTGAATGTGAACTAAAATGTAAAGATGGTTAGTAGAAGCAGTATTACCACGAACAGTCTTCTTGTTAACTTACAGGTTGCTAAGGAATAAGAAATGTGTTTATACAGGAATGTGGAATATAACAGGTTGACTGAAAAAAAGACAATATTTAATGTATACAGTTCTAAGGTATGGATTAAACTGTGGAGAATACAGTTATACCAGTAACTATCTCTCATGAATAGAATAATAAGGCAATATTAATAAAAATTAATAAAGTTTGTAAATATGAGAACACCACCAGGATCTACTATTGGGGCACAGGATGTTGGAATATAAAATTGTATGCAGGTTGATTAGTACTTGGAAATTTAAGGTGAATGACTAGTACAGTTGTAATACAAGATGGGATATCGTGTCAATTTTGGGGAATAAGGTATACAGTAAAAACATATATATAGTGTAGTAGTTACAGTGTGATGATGATTTTAATTATGGTTTGGATTATCAGTTTACACCTAGATCCTTGCCCCCGAGGAATCCCAGTGGGCAAAATGTTGGGCGCTCAGGGGATCATGGCAGTGTGAAGAGATTTTTGAAAATAAAAGTGTTACCTTGAAAGGTGACATTTGGTCTAGTTTCTATTTTTCTGTTTGGACTTATCCGCCTGTCCCAACCCTAGAAAATGAGCAGGAACTATATTTTGAGAGGGGGCCCACCCCATCTCTGGTTTGCACATCCCAGTACCTTGTCCAAGTCCTCATCTTATGAAGATGTTCTGTAAACTACCCCATCCTCAGTTTCCTCCCATTATTGGCTTTGACCTACACCCGTAAGTCTTCTGTTTTTTATCCATCCCATCCTCTCTGGTACAGGTTATCGCCTCCTTCACATACAGAGCCACTCCCTCTCTAGCCGTTTCCCTATTCTTCCTTGTGGTTTGGTGTGGCCCATGTCTCTGTTATGGCCACTACGTCCACTTATCCTTCAGCCATTAGCACCTGCCTCTCAGCCATTTTATCTCCCAGGCTTCTGGTGTTCCGAGACACTACCCTCCACCTCGACTCTCGCCCCCCACTTACCCCTGTCCCCCTTCCCCACTCCCTCCTTCCCTCTTTCCCCCCCTCACTGGTTCCTCTGGCCTCCCTTTACCCCTGTCCAACCCCCTTCCTTCCCTCTGCCCAGTCCCTTCTTTCCTCCCCCTCTCCACTAGTTCCTCCCTAGTCTGTCCTGATGGGGGGATGTGTATTGGCCTCCTCCACCAGGTGACCAATGGTATTTTACATCCTGCTGGCCCCCCACTTGTGAGTTTAAATTGAGGTCTTTCCCAATGAATTCCTCCAGCTTGCCCTTTAGGACCCTTGTATCCTTCTTACTTAGATGTAGCCTGTCTGGTGCATACTGGTCTTTATTCCCCCAATTCTCTTCCCGGTCACCAACTACCCATACCTCTCTGCCTGACACCACCTTCTGAGCCATACACTGAATTCTTCAATTCTAAGTTTCCTTGAAGTGCTGGCCCTGGGGACTTGTAGTACCTTTGAAAAGGCTACTGAACTCCCTACTTCGCTGCAGATTTTCCCCACCTCCCTGAACCTGTCTTGTACCACCCCCACCTCACATCCCGCAAGGTCATTTGTAACCAGATGTACTCTTATGTGAGGTTTCCCACCCTCCTGCCCCATGTGCTTGGCTATCAGAAATACCACTCTCCCTTTTCGTCATCCCTGTAATACAGTCTCCCCTCCTATGGTTTGCTCTTGACCCCTCCCCACCTCACCCCCTTTGCTATTGAATCACCTAAATCATCATCTTTCCCCACCTTCCTGGGTTCCTCCCTCCACCCATTCCGCTGCCCCTCCCCTGCCTTCTTCTCTCCTCCCACATTCTATACTCCCCTCAACCCTGGTACCAGCTACTCCCATCCCAGCCCCCTCCACCTGACTCTTAGTTCCCCTGGCACTCCACCATCCTTTTCCTTCTTCTCGCCCCTCAGCCCATCCTCTCACTAACGTTTTCCCACCACCTCTTCCTTACTTCCCCCGCCCACTCCCTGTCATTTGAACTTCTTTTCTCTCATCCCCCCACCCTAACATCCCTGAATTCCTTCCTTTTACTCCTCCTTCTCTCCCCATCTTACTGACTTTACTCATTTTTTTTTTTAACAAAGGGACCCCCTCTTGTCATGGGGTGGGGAGGATATAATACAGGCAAGATTTAATAAAACAGATAGTGACTAGAATTGTTTCAGAATATAGTGAGAAAATCTCAATCCCTCACAATATATGAACATATGAATATATGACAGGCCAGCAGAAGGCCTGGAGGTCTACTGTGTCTGCATGGTGCACAGCTCATGCCCGTACGCCACATCCTGCTCTGCTCTTCCTACCCTGTCACCCTAACCTTCACCTTGAATCTATCCCACCCTCTTTTAAACCCACAAATTGCACTGTGATTTGCTACTCCCTCTGGCAGAGAATTCCATCCTGCCACCACCCTTTCAGTGAAGAAGTGCCTTCTGGCCTCCTTCCTCTACCCTCCCACCGCTAATTTGTAATTGTGCCCTCCGGTATTTCTGTTCTCACTTTTACAGAATAGATCCCCTATATCAACCTGGTTAATGCCTTTAAGGTGTTTGAAGGTCTTGATCATGTCCCCTTCTCTCTCTCTCTCTTTTCTCCTCTTCAGTGAGTACATGTTCAGATTCACCAGCCTTTGTTCATACAGGATATCCTGCTGCCTCTGAACCATCTTGGTAGCCCTCCTCTGTACTGCCTCCATCTGGTTTATGTTTTTCTTGAAGTAGGGGCTTCAGTACTGCTGTCTGCACACAGTAATCCAGATGCAGATGCACCATGGACCTGTACAGGGGCAGAATGGCCTCTTTTACTCCTGCTGGAGAACCTCTTAGATATGCAACCATACATCCTATTCACCTTCCCTGCCGCCCTTTTGCATTGCATTGACAGTTTCAGGTCGCTTGTAATTGCTGTCTCCTATCTTTCTCCTTCTCTAATACTGTGAACTGCCCCCCCCCCCGAGACTGTACTTGACCTTGGGGCTCTTATACCCAATGTGCATCACCTTGCACATTTTAGCACTGAACTCCAACTGCCAGATTCCAGAACATGCCTCCAACCATACTAGGTCCTCCCTTCGATCCCTTACACCCTCCTCAGTGTGCACCCTCCTGCAGAGCTTGATATCATCCACAAAAAGCCATAGCTTGCCTTGGATGCAATCCCCAGTATCACTGATGAGCACATTGAACAGGACCGCACCAAGCAATGTCCTCTGTGGGTCCCCACTAGTAACTTGTTTCATACTGGAGTGCTCCCCCCAACCTGCTGCATTCTACCCACTAGTCAGTTTGCCACCCAGGAATGAACTATTGGCTTCCAGTAGTCATAGGGCCCTCTGCCTTTGGCTACTAGTAATAGTGTCTAGTTGTCAACATGACTAGTGTAAAGTGGAATATAACTATATATCCAGTTTGTTACAAGCTACACTGTGAAGCATTACTCAGAATCTCAGACTAACAAACATGGCATAGCTCATAGGAGATACTCTCCTCTTCCTGTGCAGTAAAGACACAGCATTTTCACAGCAGCAACCAGATTGCAGGTGTTGTACTGCAAATGTGGCAATGTGGACACTTACCAGATTGTGGTAAATCACTCCTTAATCAGCTTCTGGAGCTGCAGCAGAGCTGGGGATGTGCAACAGAGAAAGTCGTGTAAGTGGCCATGTGGACTAGTGGCACCGCTTGCATCAACACAAGATGCTTTTTTAAATTTATTTATTGAAATCTTGGATAGAAAATACCTTTGAGCTATAGCTCTTTTATAAAAGTTCTGCGTCAGTATTTAATCAAAACATACAAAGCACAATCAAATTGTGGAACATGAGGTAGTTACAGTATACAGTATAAAAACAATTGTTAAACAGTGAGCACAAGGTTGGTGGGTAAACTAGCTAATAAAAACAAGGAATACAGTGATTAAGGCTTCATACAACCAGAAGGCAGGAGAAGTAGGTGTGGAAAGGTGGATAGGGAGAAATTAGCAGCAGATTAAGGTAGGGACCCAAGAAGGATGTCAAGACAGAAAAGCAGGTGATACAGGAGAAGAAGGAAAAAAAGGGGGGTTACCGAGGAGCAGCTCAGGCAAGCCTTTTTATAGAGGCAGGAAAGGGTTAAGTGAGGGATGGGGGAGGGGAGGGGGTAGTGATGCATAGGGCAGGCAGTGAGAAAGGGGAGTGAACTAGGTGAGGGGAGAAGCTCACCTGGAAAAGGAGGGGATACACACTAGGAGTCATTAAGTAAGTAAGTGCTGTGAACAGTACCAGGGTCAGTAAAGTGGACATAGGAGAGAATTAAGGACTGTAATGGCACCTATTGTTAAAGGTCTTCAGGTGAGCCCTTAGGTTAGTCTTAAATTGCCCAAGCTTAGTGCAGGACTGTAGGTCAGAGTTTAGGGAGTTCGACCATTTGGGGGCTCTATATCTAAAGGATCGCTGGCCTTGTGAGGTCCATCGGAAGGGCACTTTTAGAGACAGATTACTGGCTCTTCTGGTGTTCCTGATGCTGTCGTTAGAGTGGAGGAGGCAGAGTATCCTTGTGGTAGTGAGGCCCAGAGTTGTGTTCTTGGTAATTAGGCAGACTTGGTACTTGATCCTGTTTTCTAAGTTGAGCCATCCAGCCCATGAGTAGAGCTCACAGGAGTGTGTTAGGCAGTGGGCTCCTTGGATAAGCCTACAGGCTTTATTGAGAGCCGTTTTTACTCTATGTAGAGCTGTATCCATAGCAGATCCATAGATAATCAGCCCATAGTTGATAATCAACAATACTGAGCTTGACACGGCAAGGCTAAGGTCTTCTTCAGTTAGGCAGAGCTTCTGTTTATATAGTTGGCCGATCCTGGAATTGACTGTCTTTGCCACCCGATCAATGTGTTGCATGAAAGAGAGTGAGCAATCAAGGATGACAGTGAAATATTTGAAGGAGTGCACCATTTCTAGTGCTTCACCAAGCTGGTTATGAATTTTCAGCTGATGGGATCTATGCTTGTTATGTGGAGATGCAAAGAGCATGGTCTTTGTCTTCTTGTAATTTAGAAGAAGCTTGTGGCTTTGGAACAATAACTCCACATCCAAGAAGCTGGACTGCATTTATTGTTCAAGGGCAGCTGGGTTGTTCTGACTAAAGAACAGTACAGCATCATCTGCATACAAGAGGATTTGGCTTGAACAAGCAGTTGGAATATTATTTAAGAATAAGCTGAATAGTAGGGGACCCAGGATTGAGCCTTGGGGCACACCAGTTGTAACATCACAGGGATCAAAGTGGGTATCTAGGATTTTTACTTGCTGGGTATGATTCATGAGGTAACTACAGAATCACTCACAGATTCAGGTGAGGGGGCGGTGAATGACAGTTGATACAGAAGTAGTTTGTGATTGACCATGTCAAAGGTATTTGTTAGGTCTATATAAGTAGCTCCAACCTTGTGACCATGATCAAAGGAGTCTTGAATGAAGTGGTGAACTCAATCAGGGCGGTGGTAGTACTATGCTGTTTCCAAAATCCATGTTGTTCCTGACACTGTAGCCGGTATTTGTCCAGGTAGTCTACTAACTGGTCACTGACGATCCTTTCAAGTGCCTTGGAGAGATGGGGGAGAATAGAAATAGGACGGAAGTTAGAGTGGTTGGTTCGGTCACTGCTTTTAAAGACTGGGGTGACCATGATCTTCTTCTTCCAGGTCTTTGAAAATTTAGATGGTCTGAGGGACAGATTCAGAATGCAGATAAGGGGTTGGATTACCTCATCCAGGGTGAGAGTGAGTAATATAAGGCCCAGAAAGTCACCACTGGACCTAGTTTTCCCTATGGTCTTAGTGAGGTATTTTTTGGCCTCAGAATATAGACACAATTTTTAGGTAGAAGGGGGAAGGTGCACATGTTTGGGAATTACCTATGCCCGTGGAGTTTAGGTCACAGAGGGGGTCTAGGAAGTCAGATGGAACAACCCCACTAAGGTCTGTGAAAGCCCTGCTGAAGGTATTGGCAATCACTTTGATATCCTGTGTCAGCTCCCCATTGACTTGGAGCAGTTGGGGAGTGGGGGGTAGTTTTGCTGTCTTTCCCAGTTAAGGTTTTTATATTATCCCAGAAATTCTGGGAATCACCCCAGGATCGGTTTAGCTCCACCTTGAAATACTGGCTCTTAGCAATATGAATGGCATGTGTGCATTTATTTTGTGTTGCTTTGTAGCACTGTATGTCTGACTGGGAGCCAGAGTATTGGGCCTTGGACCAAAGGTTGTCCCTTTGCATCATTTGCTTGAGAAGGGAAGGGGTGATTCAGAACTTCCGGGCCCCCTTTATTTTCTGCTTCTTGTAGGGGGAATAGAATAGAATAGAATAGATGCTTGGCTCCCACAATGTCCATTTTGTAAACAGGAAGTATGGAAACGAGGACATGCCTGCTTCTGGGGATCTGTCAAGTGTGCAGGAGTGGGTTGTCTGTCTTGCATCATGGTACCTTTCTATTGGGGCCTGTGTTGAGAGACAAAAATTAAAAAAAAAAATCTGTGAGCGGTGTGGCTGGCAGCAATGCGGAGGGGGCAGGGGAATTCTGGCCATACTGCCAGTGGTGCACAGAGTGTACTCCACTATTGAGAGGTATCAGGAGATGTTCAGCTGCACAGGCGACAAATAAGCAGAGTAGTCCAGGCATATTGTTAGCACTTCCTGCCTGCATGGAATGCATGGTAGCCAGTGGAAGTGATGTCAACTTTTTGTGCGTCATCTGATGTGTCAGTACTGATGTCATGGAACACCCATTCCCTGAACTCATGGCCCCTCTCAAGGGCAGCTTGCATCTGAACTGAGAGAGGTAATGTAGATGTTCCTCTTGCGTTGGCACAGGACTGAGAGGAGCAACCAGAGTGGAAAGCTACAGCCTAGGTAAGGTTATGTAAATACGCCTTAAGTGTATGAGAGAGAGAGAGAGAGAGAGAGAGAGAGAGAGAGAGAGAAGGCAAACTATGAGTTGTGTACATGTCTTCATTTCTGGGTTTCTTCTATGCAGTTGTATAGTACAAATGATGAATATTCAAAATGTTTATTAGTTCCTAAAGCTGTACTTTAATAAACCTTTAGTTTTAAAAAAGTAAAATAAAACTGGTTCACTGTGACAGGGCTGGTCTGCCCTTTGCCTTCACTGTCAATTTCAGGACTGGAAAGGGTTTTTTCATGTGCTCTGGTGGGAGCCAAACCATGATTTGGCAAGAGATGCCTTTTTTGAGTTCACCAATAAGGCTACAGTCCAGAGAGACTGCAAACTTGCAGTCAGCCCTTAATTAAATAACTAGATGCAGCTGATAATTGGGAGTAGCTGATAATCAGGAGCAGCTGATAACTGGGAGCAGCTGATAATCAGGAGCAGCTGATAATTGGGAGTAGCTGACAATCAGGAGCAGCTGATAATTGGGAGTAGCTGCTAATCAGGAGTAGCTGATAACTGGGAGCAGCTGATAATCAGGAGCAGCTGATAACTGGGAGTAGCTGATAATCAGGAGCAGCTGATAACTGGGAGCAGATGATAACTGGGAGTAGCTGATAACTGGGAGCAGCTGAGGAGCTGAATAAAATGAGCATTTCTCAGTGTTGAAGTTTTTTTTTCTGGAATCTACAGGGAGAGAAGGCGGGAGGTAGAGATAAACCCTGCAGAGCAAAGAGCTGAAGGAAAGCTCTGAAATACATTGTGGCTGAAGGTATTGGGGAGATTAACTCTGTAGACCAGAGAAAGGCAGAGTTGGGGAAGTCTGCCTGGAAGCCTGCTTGAAGGGAGAGCTGATGAAAGTTTTGAGAGGAAGAACCAATTCAGTACAGGCTCAACTGGGGCCCTAGAGTTAGTAGCTAGAAAAACTAAAGAAAATGCTGACAGAGAATCATTTCAGTAGCCTGAGAGGGAAACCAATCCAGTATAGGCTGAATTGAGGCCCTATAGCTAGTGACCAGAGAAGATCATGGAGTGGCAGTTGATTCCTGCTATATAAAGAAGGGAAATTGCTATTGAGAAATTTTTGGGGGGAAAACTGGAAAATAAACCTTTTAATTTTGAACTGCTTAAACAAGTGCAAAATAAAGAGTTTAGGTGTTTGAACTTTCAAACCTGTCTGACCTACAATTGTTAATGTTCCCAAATAGCCTAGGCCACACAGTTACACACTTAGCAAAGGGAATTTTCATTGTAGTTGTGAAAAACAGTCTGCACTATGGGGTGTTTTGTTTGTTTTCTTTATAGAGTGGCTCTCTTGACCTGGGCTGGGGGAGTAAAGCCATACACTGAAGATGATACATTTTGTAGTCGTTTTGGAAGATGTAAAGTGGGAGCAGCTGCTGAAGTCCAGGTCATACAAGGAAGAATGGCTGAGATGGTTTGAGTCCACCCTCCAGAAAGAACTGAACCAACCACCAGTGCTGCAAGCTGCAATGGAAGCGCTCACTGTAATCCAAGGACCTGTACAGAGGTCTGTCCAAGCTGAGAAGTCACCAAAGGAAGTGATGAAGGGACACTAAGGGTTAACCAACCGGCTGTGAGTATGTTGTCTACATGTAGGGAAATGGTTGAAACTGTTTGTTTGTGGTGCAGGGATTGATCGTGCATCCATAGTCTTTGTCCCATTCGGGAAGGTGAGTATGCGGCATGTAACACTGTGACCTATAAAACCTGACCCCAGGTTATTAACCAAAGAGTTGTCTCTGAGGTTCCCAAATTCGAGAAGGGTATCAAAAGGGAAGAGAATGTATGTAAAAGGGAGAACACAGGTGAAAATATTTTCTCTGGTACTCCTAGGTGTGGAATAGAGAACAGGAATGCAGGGGATATACCATGTTATGTCTGTGGTAAAAGTAGCCAAGATGTACATGATTACACAGAAAGTGGTTATGCAAAGAAGGCTGATACTGAAGTGTATAAGTAAACCTTAATGACTGAGACAGGAGGTCATTTCCCAGGCATTAATGCATGGTTGGGGGGGTGGGTGCCCGAGGCCTAGGGCCTCCCCCCCAACCATGCATTAATGCCTGGGAAATGACCTCCTGTCAAGGTCATTAAGGCACTCGTAATATGGCTGTTGGTGTGGTTTGTGGTGTTATTTGTTATTAGACAAAAGAAATGTACAATGTATAAAGGAGTAAAGTAATCTTTATTTAGGTTTTATTGCTGTAGTTATAGTAATACAGTTTGAACAACGTTTAGCTTTTAATACTAAAGTCAAAGTAAAAGTTTTTTGTACTGCTGTGTTTATCAGTGCTGTACTACAGCATATTACATGCGACCGTTTTGAAGTTACTGTCACTTATCAAAGTAAACTTGTTGATTGGGTCGCAGTTATGTGAGTAGGGTTGTCATTATATTCATGACAGTGTTCATTGTAGAAGCGTAACTATTGAGAACTGTTGCCGTTTCATTAAAGTCATGGAACAGTGTTTGTGACATCACTGTGAGGTTTGTTTGAGACAGTTCGTCGTTTTCATTTGTAGAGAGAAATATTTTGAAATCTGTTTTAAAAGTAGTGTTTTGTTATTTCTGTAGAGTACCTTCTTTTTGGTTATATGATGCTGTACCTTTATTGTGTGTGAGGTACCCGGAAGTATTTCATCTAGGGTGTCCGTAGTAGTTGAAACTGACAGGGCCTTTAATGGTGAAGTTGGACAGTTGGTATGGATTATTTATAGATCTGTGAGGATCTGCATTGTTTGGTGAGTAATCTACATGTTCAGTTTTGGTGCTTTTGGTTTGGCTGCTAGACTGTACTGATATCTATTGTAAACTGATTGCAATAAATAAATAAATAAATAAAAATATCTGAGTGTTGTTTCTTATTTATCCGTTCTTCAGTGTTCTGGATCATCGCAAAGTTTTCTGTGAATGAGTTTTGTTTGGGTGGTTCCGTGTAATGCTGAGTTGCTGATGGTGGACTGTGGAAGTCGTTTTTTCTTGGGTTTAGTTTAACTGTTTGAAGTGGTGGTGTGGAGGATTTTTTAACAGTTGTTTCACATGCTTTATTTTCTGTTGGTTTGGTAAGGTTTTGATGTGTTTGTCCAGTCAGGATTTCAGAACATTTTTTCCGGTCAGATGTAGTAGGGGTCCAGTAACTTCGAAGACTGTTCTTGCATCTATGTCCTGTAACTGACATAATTTCTCTCGATGTGAGACCAGCTTCTGATAGAAGATGTACTGCTGTGGATCGAACTGAGTGGTTTGTGCAGCGCTGTGAAAGTTCACTGTCTGTCGATATTTGGGTCATCATTTTGCCTAGATAGTTATGGCCCATCGGCTGTTTTGAAAACCATATTTGGTTTTTGGCAAGGGTTTCTTGTTTTAGCTTTAGAGGGTGTAGGTAGAACACAGTGGTGTTAGGAGGGCAGCGGTAACAATATTCTTTGAAAAGGGATACTGGACAGTGTTTGCTTTCAGGAATACTGTATAGGACACCACGGTGACATTCTTTGTTTTTTTCATTGATGTCTGCATGATTTTTAGTTGCTTCATTGAAGGCTAATGAGATGTATTCATTTCTGAATTCATCCGTTTTTATGTTAAATAATGAGTGTTTAAGATTCCGTGTGCTTTCCCTGCCTCTTTGGGCTAACCTTAATTGAATTTCAAACCATAATCTTCGTACCATTTCGTAGGGTGTTTCTGGATTTAATTTGGCAGCAGATCTGGTTTTTAGTATGTCCGTGTCTGTTATTCTGGGGTGGTGAGAAGCTGTGTCTTTACCAGCACGGCGGTATTCCTTTAAGACTACTAGAAACACATTATTTGCCCTTTGAAATATTAGGTTGTTTGTTATATTGATTTTACGGTTTATTTCAATACTATTCATGCATCTGTTGAGACCTGCTCGTAAAGATATGAATGAACTGATGCTGTATGCTTTGCTGTGTTCTGTTCAGACTGTGCCATAGAATTCTCTTAGCAGATTGGCTAAATTATTCATTGTGATTGTTTTCATGTCAGCTTTGTAATTTTTGAAGTTTAACCAGTCTGTGAAGACGTTGTAAGCCCATGTAGTTGTTTTGTGTGTATTCATTTCACATTTTCGTTTTTCAAGCTCGTCTAGTTGTTGCTTTGAAATGTCTATGTGTCTACTTCTTTTGGAGTCCTCCGGTTCTGTGTTTATGTTCATGTGTTTTCTTTTTACATTTTTGTTTTCCCAAGTTGTTCGGAACGGTCTCAGTAACGGTTCGTGATGGAGTCATTATTTGAGATGTGCCGCCCATAATGCTGCTTTGGTGAGTGTTCTCTGTTTGTTGTTGTTCCGAGTTTAATGTGAGGGAAATCAGGTATATAATAGCCGAATTGTTGATCTACATAGCATTCTATTCCTTTAAGACCGCAGAGAGAAAACGTTGTTGTATTTTCCATTTTGTTGTTTCGTAGTAATCCGTTTTAGTTTTATTAGATGTAGTGACTGTTTTGGGTACATGGGATACTTATATCGTTGGTAATTTGTTTCACCTGTTGGTGTCTTGTTTGTCTGCGGCAGTGTGCGTTTCTAATGCATTAATGACCGCTTACTTTTGTGTCATGGGGTGTGTTTAAGCCTATGATTGTGCTGCATTTTCAGCACAGATTTGTAGCCATATTACAAATAAAATTATAGTGAAGACCAAGCGGTTGGGACTCTGCTAGATTTGGGGGAGGGGGGAGGGCAGACTTTGGTGAAAGAATCACTTATGGGCCCACAGGTGTGTTCAGGGGAAACTGAAACACGGGATTCATGTATTCAGGGGGGAAGACCCCTACAGCCCTGTCACTAAAATATCTGAAGCATGGGAACTGTGATAGGAAAAATTTTACAGTTTGCTTGCCTTGAGGGTTGTGAACTGATACAGTAGATCTGCATGTGATGGGTCTAATAAAATGATAATTGGCAGTCAGGTGAAGCACCATGGTGGGATATGCCTTTTGATGGGGATGGATTTAAAAAATTAAAAAAATAGTAATGAAGCTATCCTCAGAAACACAGGGAGTGGTCCAGATGTCAAGAAGGAATCCAGATCCAGGAGAAGTCACTCAGAGTATAAAGGATTTTCCTTAGGCAAAAGTGTTCCCAGAAGCCAAAGTATCCCTAGAGAGGGAGAGGGTGTGACTTTAAAATGTTTGAAAAATCCTGTCTGGAGGCTTGTACAAAAGAGGAAGAACTAGAACAAATGTTCTCAAAGTTTGACCGTGAACTGTCTGGTAATGAGGGTAAGCCACGAAAATCTCTTAGGCTGAAAAGGCAAGAGAAATGGGTAGGAGCCCCACTCTCTGAAATAATAGAAGATGGGTGTCATAAGCATCTGGGTTCACATACCAGCTGCATGGTTCCAGCATGGATGCCAAGGCAGTTAGAAGTTGATATGGTCATGTTAGCAACAGAAATTAATATACTCAGGTTAGTTGAAGAGGAACTAAGTGAGGAACCATTGCAAAAACAAGAAGAGTTAAGAGCCACTCAGATATTATCTTTCAGAGTATTGAAACAAACAGAATAGTGGAAGGCTGCAGTGGTAGTCCCCAAGTGGGAGACCTTGTAAGTGGAAATCGAAACCCAGACCATAAAGGAAGTTACGAAAATGAGAAGAGATAGTTCAATTATAAATGAATATCCCAGGGCAATATAGGAAGAGATACAGTTGGCTCAGGAGCTTTTTTGTTTCAGTTTTGATTAAAAAAAAAAAACATACATAAGTACATTCTGCCAATACTCGATCACCTGGCTATAGTAACATCATCAAATAATCAACATTTAAAAAAAAAATTTTTCTTTGAGTGTTACATCATTTGGAGGGCTATTTGTAAATGTTGAGGTTAAATCAAGTCTGCTTATCACCTAGATTCAGACTTTCGCAGCAGTGACCATGGACTTATCTGCTATAATTATCCGAAAAGTTAATAACCGTGAATTGCAAAAAAAGTACTTCACCATGTTGTGATGAGTCCATGTAACAGTCAAGATTTTATCTGGAAATAACAATAAAAACTGGAGCACTGGGAAAAACTCTATGCAAACCTAAAGCAAACTATTAAATTTCCTAGCCTGTCAAACATATAACCAGTCTTACATTTAACTAGACATTTTTATGAAAACCACAATCCCTTACCTAGAATATTTACTTACTGTAACAAGAGTTTTCTATAATATATGGAGACAAAATTGTAGTTTCAATTGTTCTGCCATTTGTAATATAACATCTTCCTATTTGTCCCTCAGTGGCACAGATAGAACAAAGCTGCATATAGAAACCATTACCCATGCGATGTTTAACATGCCAGACCCCTGTCATGTGGTGGCAGCCATTGTAATGTTCACAGTTCCCCATGAACATCAAATGCACCACCCAGGGGGCACCCAGTTATTCTTTTTATTCTGAATTTAAGGGTAAGGTCCCCAATTACAATATGCACTGTAGCAATAAAAACTCATTTCCCAAACTGGCCCTGTTTATCATTATAGCTAAGGATATTACTCAGGAAACATGTAGCAAGGGCTATGGGGGAGTCTAGTCATAAGTTCAGTATTCTCCCTCAGAGGCTGGATTCTGTTTACTTCTAGTAAACTCTGTCTTTGTTGTACTGAGTTGCTTACCAGTCTCTATGGCTTCAGTTTAAAGGTAGGTTTTCCCCACATAGCTGATGCAGAGTCTAGTGGCGAATTGCATGGCATGGTGCACCCCCAGAGAGAATAGAATCAAAACACTTGTGAAGCTGTCTAGTTGCATAACTCACATCTGGAAAGTAATGAATATGTGTCCCATCTTCCAGTTGTATCTGCTTTTTCTGCTTCACTAGCGACAATAGATGTCCTGAACATGTGGTCCCAAAGTCACCATCAGTATAGTCCATTGCAGTTCTGGAGAGGATGGTTTCCTACAATGTGTGGTTCTGTAGGATTTATTCATAAGACTCGCCATGTCCATGTTCAGTGTTGTTTTAATGAGTTTAGTTAAAAATCTATACAAATCATTCCCTTCATTTGTCTCTGGTATGTCTAGGATTCATACATTGTTCATTCTAACTCCATTTTATAGGTACTCAAGCCATGTCGTTAGTAGTTTATTTTTGACAATTGCACCAGTAATGGCCATTGCGGCCTTATTAGCTGTCTCCATTGTAGCTTTCAATTCTGCCATGTCCATTTTAAGCTCCATGGCAAAGAAATGGGAATTCAGATCTTTGACTTTCCAGTCTAGATCTCTAATTGCTTTGAGCAAAGTGCCGTTCATCGGTAATCCCTCTTGCATGTTTTCTGAATTCGGGCTGCTCGAGGTGGCTGCTTTTGGCAGCCTCATAGCTTTGCCCTTCCATGAGGCTTGAGAAGCTGCTTGCTTCTGCTTCACTACTCTTACCTGCATGAGAGATACATCATTTGGTAGCTGTTTCCAAGCTGACTCTGATGTTGTAATTCTTTTAGACTTTACAAGACTTTAAGAGAAATATTTTGTAGATAGTTTACTGGAAAGTGGGAACTCCCACTCAGTGCATCTTTTCTCATTGGCTGCAGGCCACACCCCATGAGCTCAGGAACTTTTTCTTGCAGAAGTAAAAGTGGTTGAGAAAAAGTGGAGTCTCACCAGAATACAGGGGAAATGTTAGAAGACCTGGCAGAAATGATACAGCCAGTGATGAAAACCAAGGCAGAAAAAGAAAGACAATATTCTAAAAAGGGAGAGTTTTGAAAAGGTGGGAGGTCACAGGACCTGTGGAAAGATAAAACCAAACCTCATTAGGAACCATGCTCAGAAAAGTGCTGCAACAAATGCTGGAAAAGAGTTCAGGTGTTCAGAAGATCAAGCAACCTTCCCTGAGGTCACAGCAGGTGGGTTTAAAACCCGAGCTGTTAAGCAAAAATCTGCAAACCACTAGGGGTATCACAGCAAGTATTAATAGCAGGGAGTCAGGTAAGGAACAAGCCACAGACAAGAGGTCTACCCATAGTTGAACAACAAGTGGATATACTGGTTAGAGGGGTACCTGAAAACCAGACAGGGTTTTACAATGCCAAACCATGGTCCTTGGATTAGTACATCCTGAAATACTAAGGTTATCTTCCATGCTTCCTGGTGCAGAATGTTTGGAAATGAAGGGAACCCGGGAGCAAATATCCACTCAAGGTTATGGGCCAGGACTAATTAATGAGGTGGTTGACTGTTGTGCATCTTATCCTGAATGCCATATGGGTAACTTAAAGATTGGAAAAGCCCCCCCCCCCATTGTGTGCAGAGGGCCAAATGGTTGCTCCAAACAGTATAACAAGGGCCCCATTATAAAGATATGCTGAAAAACAGTCACCCGATGGGTGGGGGGAATCATTAGATGCCAGAGAAATAGCACACAATTATAACAGGGGTGATTAGGGGTTGGGAGCCCACTAGACACCAGGGAAAAAATGCATAATAATAACAGGGATGACTGAGGGGTGGGAGGACCACTAGACGCCAGTGAAAGAACACATAGGAATAACAAGGGTGACTGGGGGAGGGTGGGAGACCACTAGATAACAGAGAGCAAATAACAGGTGTGATCAGGGGAGTCCCAGAACAAATCCCAGCACAATCTGCCAGGCATGCATGGCAAACAATCCAGATGTCACAAAAAGCAAATGCCAGCACCGCCAGTCTAGTGAAAATGTAGGCTTTATTCAATGAAGATTAGCAGCTGAAACAGCTCAGGCAAGTGTTCCTCTACCGGCTTTACAGCAGTATCTGTGTCATCAGGAGGATCATAAATGCATGTCTGCCCATTATCGTAAGGCTGTATCTTAAAGTGATAGTGCTAAATTAACAAATTTATTTGAGGTTTTGTAACCGGGTAAGTCCACTGAGACAATTACAGTCCCTTTTTCAGAGTCAACCTGGGATTGCCACAAGCAATACAGAACAGTGCAATAACACATAAAAAAAAAGATAATGATAACAAAAAAATAATATACAGCATTAAACAAGATATAAAGATACAATACAACACAATATAACAGACCAAGACAAAGGTATTTACACTTTAGTAAAAACATAGATATAAGACTTAAATGAGACTACAGGCAGCAGAAACTAATAACAGGAGGAAACAGTATGGGAAGGGTGGGGTAGACAAAAAGCAGGTTGTCCATGAAGGTAAGGACAGAAGGTCGGGAAAAGGGCAAGGTTCAAGGGTAGGTAGGAGGAGGAGGAGGAGGAGAAAGGAATAGAGCATTGAAAGAAATAGATGGGCATCATCAGAAGCAAGAGCATGTTACAGAGGCTGCGAGGGAGGCAAACAGATAAGATCAGAACTTGGGGAGAGTGGAATAAGACAGTATGGAGGGATGAAGGGAGTTTCAGTCAGACACTACTGCAAAAGAGAATGACCTGTGAGTGATAGCTAGTCATAGTGTAGGCTTTATGAGAAGGGGGAGGAAGGCAGATCTGAGGGTTCATGGTGCCTGTCTAAGGTGCATAGTCTCTCTGAGGCAAGGAGTTGTGAATTTGTGTACCAGCTTATGCATGACGCTCAAGGTGATATACCTCAGTTTAGATTCATAGGGTAGCCAACCTAATGAAGAGAGGATGTCACAGTGGTGTTGGTGAGTATTTACCCCCAAGGCAAACCTTCCTACCCTATGGTAAGCGTGGGTGAGGAGAGACAGGGTTGTGGAATTAGTTGAGAGCAGTAAAGGAGCACCATGAGTGAGGAGAGGAGGAAGAAGGGATGAAGTAGCAATCTTAAGGCAGGAGGCAGAAGTGAGGAAGAGACAGATACGATAGAGGAGACCTAGCTTTTGGTTCAGCGATTTAATGATGTTGAGACATATGCATTGAGAGTGAGGTGTCCAGGGTGATGTCCAGGTATTTAAAGGAATGGACAGACTCAAGGGTATCTCCATGGAACGAGGTAATGCTAAGAGGGGAGAGAGCAAGAGTGGAGGAGGGAAGGTGGGTAAATAGCAAGCTTTTAGGTTTTTTTGTATTAAGGACAAATTGATTTCGACTAAACCAACATTTAAAGGCAGCAAAGTCAGATGCAAGATCTCTATTTATTATATTAATATCAGAAGAGAAGCAGTAGATGATTGCATCATCTGCTTAGAGGTGTATGAAAGCCCCTCCACAGAAGCAGGGTAGATCATTAATGAATAGTGAGAACAACGCTGGACCCAGAATGGAGCCCTGTGGGACACCGTGAGTTATGTGTCTAAGATCAGAGACAGAACCAACCCACTTGACTCTTTGAGAACAGCAGGATAGATAGCTTTGGACCCAGTCCAGGGTACTGGTAACAAGACCAAGAACATGAAGCTGATGGAGCAGAAGTCTGTGATTCACCAGGTCGAACGCTTTATTAAGGTCGACGAAGATGGCACCAGTGTCAGAACCTTGGTTTGTTGCTTGGAATATGTCAGAGGTTACTTTTATCAAGGCAGTAAGGGTACTATGATTCCTTCTAAAACCATGTTGATATGGGGATAGCAGATTGTGATGTTCCAGGTAGCTGTGAAGGTGATTGTACACTATACGCTCCTGAACTTTAGCCAATGGGCAGAAGATAGATATGGGTTGAAAGTTTTTGACGACATTGTTGGCTACCCTTTGTGCACAGAAACAACTACCACCACTTTCCATTTGTCTGGGACCATGCTAGAAAGGAAGGACTGGTTGAATAAGTCACTTACAGGACGAGCAAGGGCAGAAGCACCCAGCTTAAGAAATCTGGGCTCTAGGGAGTCATGACCAGGAGAACTCTCAGGTTTTAAATTAGTAAGAAGCCTCTGAACCTCTTTGAGGGAGGCCAGTATCAAATGGAAAGCAGATCAAGCCCCAAGGGTGCTCAGAGGGGATGGGGCAGGGGCGAGGAGGATGAGTTATGGATAAGCAAGGTGTAATTGTGGAGATCAGTAAAGAATTCATTAAATCTGGTGGCGCTGAATGGGGTGGGGTCTGCAAGGGTGTTGCCCTGGGCAGTGATGAAACTCGGGATTTCAACAACCTTCCCTTTGACCAAAGAATTAACCTGTCTCCAGAATTCCTTAGGGTTACAAAGGTGCTCGGTTTATAGAGATTTGTTGTGGAGGCATTCGGCTTTGTGAAATGAATTTTTACATTTATTTATGAGTTGCCTATAGACTTGCCAGTCAGAAGGCAGACCACTTTTTTTATATGTCCGCCAAGCCCTGTCACAATGGGACATAAGCATCCTAAGTTTCTTAGTGAGCCAAGGAGCCTTGACCCTCTTGGACCTACATTTTTTCAGAGGGGCATGGTTATCGACAATCTGAGTGAAGGTGGACAGAAAGAAGTCCAAGGCTTGATTGATATCAGGGACAGTCTTAATGGGGCGTCAGTCAGTATTATTCATAGAGGCAGTGAAGCTGTTGACATCGAACCTGGACATGTCTCGAACCAGGGAGGTCTTGGGAGGGGGGTTGGGACAATTATTCCTCCAAACACAGAACGTAGGGGAATGGTCGCTTATGCAATCTGAGAGGACGCTTGAAGCTTTGATCTTCAGAGGGCAATTAGTGACCACCCAGTCAAGCAGAGTGTGTTTGCCAGACTTGGTATTGATATGTGTTGGATCCTGAATGAGTTGTGCTAGGTTGGAAACTACGAACGTTGAATGCATTCTGTCAGCATCAGGATGAAGTCAGTTAATATTGAAGTCACCACAGAGTATAAGGTCATGGCAGGGAGACTGGTAAGAGAGGTTAGAAAGGGAGGGAGGCCTATGGAAGCCTTGTTGGGGGGCAAACAGGCACACCAATGATAAGCTTCTTGACATTACCAAGAGTTAGGGAGAGGAACAGGGATTCCACAGAGGGGCAGCCAATGTCAGGCGCAGGAAGTTCAATGATGTTCAAGTGAGACCGTGTATAAATAAGAACACCTCCACCCCTTTTTCCTACCCTATCCTTTCTTAAACAGTTATAACCAGGTAGTGATACCTCATACTGCTTAATAGCAGGTTTAAACCAAGATTCAGAAATGCATATAATGTCTGGGGACAACTGTATAGCCCAAGCTTCTAAGTCGGCCATTTTAGGGCAGAGGCTGCGAATATTCATGTGTGCTACTTTTAGGTCTTTGGAAGGGGTAGGGTAGTGGTGAGGGGGATATGGATAGAGGTGGAGTAAAGGGGACCAGGATTAAGCTCAATGTCTCCAGCACTTACCAGAAGGAGGAGAACAGATAAATGGATCCATAACAAGGTACAGAATCATAACATTTTAAGGGCAGTTGTAAGAATAGGTACTCTCAAATGTTTGCAGAGTCAGCACCCAAGAAGTGCAGTGTCAGGCTTAGGAAGACAAGGGATATATAAGAGCGCACATGAGGAGTCCAGTCCGGTCAGATGTGACATGGGGGGGGTTCTGTTGCAAGGCAGGTAATGTAAGGACACAGCAATAAATTGGTCAACACAACAGCAAAGAAGAAGGCAGGATAATGGGACTAGCCAACCTAGGCAGCCCATGAATGTGGCAAATGGAGATAGCTCGGGTGAATTGATGGGGTATGGCAGAGATTGAACAGCCACAGACGTTACAGAGGAGGGAAGCCCCTACAGAACAAAGGTAGAGGCCAGAGGGAAGAGGGGGCTGAGATGGCTTACCTGCTCCAGGGGGGAAGGATAGCAGGTAAGAGAATAGCACTTCAGGAGGTTCAAGGCTAAGCCAGTCATGAGAATGTATAAGGGAAGAATAAGAGTAGGCAATTGGCTATCGGTAGCTAGAGGCTTCAGGACAGTTTAACGATAACCAATAGAGAAGGACTGGGTGGGAAGGGGAGGGGAGTAGCTAATATGTATTTAATAGAGGCTGGGGTTGGGGCAGGTGGGTGGGACAAAATATAACAGAAGATTAGAATATGAGCAAAATAGCAGAGACATAGCATAGCAGGAATAGCAGTGCTTAAAACAATGTACAAAACTAATCATATTTATATCACCACCACTAATTAAAAACAGCATTTTCAAAAATATCTAGTTCAGTCTGTTATGCTAGGCATTTTAACACTGTTAAAACAGCTTAGGTGTAAGGTAACTCAGTTTTAAGAAATTCCTTGGGTTCCCAGGTTTCATCCTATTCAAAACTGTATCTCTGGGTCTCATATTTAGATAGTCTCTAACCTGTGATACTTCAGATTCATATTTTCTTTATTAATGGCAGAATATCTATTTTATAATTTAGCCCTGGTACTCGAAGGACCCCCAAAGTATAAGTCCAGTATGCTGCTTGAGCTATTAGCTTGTCATTCAGATTCCCCCCTCTAGGTCCCAGTTTTACAGCCTCAGCCCCACAAAATTTGAAAACATGATCACTCCACTGCACATCATTGGCAGTGAACCGACAGGGCATTTTTCTGCATCTTCCCCAGTAATACTCCATAGATATTCCCTCATCCTGAGTTTAAATGTTCTGGTTGTTTTTCCCAAATACAGTAAAATGCTCCACAAGAGCATGTAACCAAGTACACCAAATTATCCGTAACACAATTAAAGAAAGAAGAGGCATTAATTGTCTTCTGAGCATTAACAGTTATGAATATATTCCCCCATTCAGTGAATTGCAAAATTTGCAATTTCCACATGGATGGGTTCCAAAGAGTTTTGGAGGTAGCCAGTTCTCCCTTGCAGATCTGTTGCTGGATGCATTCTGAAAACTACGTACAAGGCGGTCCTTAAGGTTAACCCCTCTTCTATACACCATTCTCAGGGGCAATTGGGTTGCCTCCTTTAAAAGGTGATCTGATCTCTGAATCCCCCAATTCTCCTTAATCACTGACTATTTCCTTGGACTGCTTATTATATGTATGTACAAAGTTTAGTCTCCCAGGCTCCTTCTCTCTTGTTTGCTTTACTAATAGGTTTTCCCTATTCTGTCCCTTTGCATTTTCCATGGCTGTTTATGACCCTATTGGAATAGCCCCGTTCTCTGAATCTGCAACACATTTCTTCACCATGTTTTTGGAATTCGGTTTTCTCACTATAGCTCTGTTTTATCCTCAGGAATTGGGCTTTCGGAATATTGTTCACTGTGTGTCTAGGGTGGCAGCTCGAGGTGAGCAACAGGAAGTTGTAGTCAGTATTTTTTCTGTACAGTGAAGTGGTGATACAATCTTCTGAATCACGTTTAATTTGCAAATCAAGGAAATTCACCACATTCTCATTGCACTGCACTGCACTGATAAACATAAATGTGGATTGCTTGCTTCCAGAAAATCAACAAACTCCCTTAGTTCCCCTCTGCTGCCACGCCAGATCATAAAAATATTATCTATAAAGTGATGCCACAGATCAATCCTCTGATAGAAAGGATTTACCTGGTCATCATAGCCTGTTGTTCTTTCCCAATATCCCAAATAGAGGTTAGTGTAGTTGGGTACAAACGTTGCACCCATTGCTGTCCCCTTCACCTGTAGGTAATAGTCTCCCTGAAATAAAAAGGAATTCAATTTTAGAACCATTTCGGAATGGTCAATGAGGAACTGTTTCCTCCCAGTGTTCCGTGTCTGGTCTTTATTTAACCAATAAGCCATTGCTCCCAAACCATCCTCATGGGGTATATTCATATAGAGGGAAGTGATGTCCATCGAGACAAGTAACCATGCCCTCTCCATCTGAATGTCCCCCCAGGATGCCCAGCATGTCTGTAGTATCTCTGATATAAGATCGTAACTTAATAACATCTTTTTATACTGTATGTGCATTGACAAAGCGAGATAGTGGTTCAGTGAGTGAACCAATTCCTGTCACTATTGGGCATTCTGGGGGATTCTCTAAGTCCTTGTGTATCTTAGGCAGGATATAGAGGCTTGCTCATGCAGGATGTGTTACTGTTAAAAATGCTAGTTCCTCAGGTGAACTCATGCCTTCAACCAATGCTTCCTGCAGAAAACTATCAATCTTTTTCTTAAAGTCAGCTGTTGGGTCCCCCTGAGTTTCCTATAGAAATCAGGGTTCTGTAATTGTTTTTCAATCTCCAGAACATATTTCTCAGTGGACATGACCATGATTGCTCCCCGTTATCTGCTGGTTTGATTACTATTAATGGATTATCTTCCAGTTCTTTCACTGCTGTTGCCAGTGGGGCTGACAAGTTCACATGATTGGGTCTTTCCATTTGATTAAATAATAATTCAAAACCAGCTTTGCAGGCTCTCTCAAAGACACGTGCAGTATTGTGATAGGGGGCAGTAAAGATGGAGGGAGGGTGGAAGGTTTGTGTTGATGTCACTCCTTGTGCTGATACAGATATTGGTTCATCAAGCATTGGCCCTCTTATTGTGTCCTGGCCCATTTTGTTCTTTGCAAAAAAATGCTTTCAAATTCCTATTCCTTATAAGCTTATCTAAGTTTATGTATAGTTGAAATGGGTCTGGATCTTGGGTCGGCACAAAAGGTAGTCCCTTCTGGAGGACTTGGATTTGTATAGCTGTCAGCTGAATGGCCGAGGCGTTTATCACAGTGTTTTCTTTTAACTGTTCTGTTTCCCTCTCCTGGCACCTCGACCTCCCCATCCTCGGTTGGTGTTCATGTTTCTCCCCACCTTTGCGAATTCTTGTCCATTTCTCTGATTCAGGCATGTTCCTTGTCTCTGTCCCTCGTTGTTTTGTTGTATCTCTCTGAATTGAACTTAGCATATACTGCATCTCGGGGTTAGAGTGTCGGTCTCCCCCTGATCTTTCTCTAAAAAAAGTCCTCTGCAGTGTCAGAATCTGTAGATGTTTAGTAGGATAGGGAATCACTATGTTTTTTTTAGGATTGAGTGGTGTGCACCATTGGTTCCAGGGCCTAATGCAGCTGAATTGTCCTGGCTGCTGTAATTCCTATTCCTGCAGTGGAAACTTTGTTGATTGTGCCCACCCTCCCCCCAATTCCAAGTGAACACTCTGTCATGTATATAGTCATGTCTATCACTTTTGAACTTCGTCAATTTTTGTTGTTTATTTTTCTTTTTTTCCCTTGCAATCCTCTCTTACAATTTCTTTTCAAGGTCTTCAAACTCTGGTTCATTTCTGAATTTCAGTGTCATTGCCTCTTTTTTCTTTATATCCTGTATTACTTCAGGTTGCTGCCTTTGATAATCTTTAGTGACAGCTTTGATCAATTCATCTATCCCAAGTTGGAGGCCCTTCTTCCAATCAAACATAAACTCTTCTTTTTCTGTGCCATGGCCCGGCTTGCTAGTAACTCTTAACCCTCTTGGGGATCTGCCCACTTTTAAATAAGCTTCTAAGGTAGTACGCCCCCAATAATGGCACCTACCTTGTAGTATAGCTCTTTCAAATTGGATGAATGCTCCAAAAATATCTACATCTCCTTTTGTTTCTACTGTAACAGTATCTTCACTTTCTGCATTACTAGTAGTTACAGTGATTTCTACAAACAAGTCTGCCTCGCTCACTGATGAAAAGATGCTATCAGACAAATTGCCTATGGTATCACAAAGCCGTATGTTTGAAAAAGGTGTCTGTGACATACCTTGACTCGCTTAATGTTACCACGCCATCGGGGAGCTTATTCTCAGGAACTACTAGCAAACAGTGTAATATTTTCCACTCTGGTACTTCCAATCCTTTTTTTGTTTTTCTGTAGTGTATTCCGAGTCTAGATGCTTCCTCAAACAGGCATGCTATATACTGCGTATACCTCACAAGATGGATGCTGGATTCCAAATGTTGAGAGCAAGAAAATCATGATGGTTTCAGTTTCTCCAGTAGTCTCCAAACACCACTCACTGACTGCAGAGTGCTCGGGGAAACAAAGATAAACAGAGTCCCAGAACAAATTCCAGCACAATCTGCCTGGTGTGCATGGCAAAAAATCCAGGCATAACAAAAAACAAATGCCAGCACCGCCAGTCTAATGAAAATGTAGGCTTTATTCAGTGAGTATTAGCAGCTGAAACAGCTCAGGCAAGTATTCCACTACTAGTTTTGCAGCAGTTTCTGCAGGATCAGGAGGACCACAGACACATGTCTACCTGCCATCTTAAGGCTGCATCTTAAAGTGACAGTCCTAAATTAACAAATTTAACAATGTACAAAACTAATCATATTTATATCACCACCACCAATTAAAAACAGCATTTTCAAAATGACCTAATTCAGTCCATTATTCTAGGCATTTGTAACCCTGTAAAAAAACAGCTTAGGGGTAAGGTAACTCAGTTTTAAGAAATTCCTTGGGTCCCCAGTTTCCATTATAAATCAGCTGTTGCCAGGATGGTTTCTGGTTCTCCGTATTTTTACCATTCAAAGCAATACCTGTAGAGAAAATAGAATATTAAAAAAACAAATGTTAGTGCATTAATTTCAAAGCGTCACTCATCCTATTTAAAACTGTATCTCTTTGTGCCATATTTAGATATTCTCTAACCTGTGGTACTTCAGACTAATAGAAACATAGAAACATAGAATTTGACAGCAGATAAGGACCGCTTAGCCCACCCAGTCTGCCCATTTCCCTACCTAATGGATAAGCTGCAGATCCTAGCTAACCAGCAGCCTACTTCTTCCTACCCCCACCCCCTAGAATTGCCTTATGACTGTCCCATGCATGCTTGAATTCCACCACTGTTTTTGACTCCACAATCTCCTCTGGAAGGCCGTTCCATGCATCCACAACCCTCTCTGTGAAAAAATACTTCCTTAAATTACCTCTGAGCCACCCCTCTATCTTCAAATTGTGCCCACTTGTTCTTGCACACCTCTTTTTTTGAAAGATGCTACCCTCTTGGACTTTGTTGATTCCCTTGAGGTACTTGAAAGTTTCTATCATGTCCCCCCTCTCCCTCCTTTCCTCGAGGCTATACATATTAAGCTCCTTTAGTCTCTGTTCATATGTCTTCTGGTGCAGACTCTGCACCATTTTAGTTGCCCTCCTCTGGACAGCTTCCATCCTGTCTATGTGCGGAGATTGGGTCTCCAGAACTGCACGCAGTACTCCAGATGGGGTCTCACCAGCTGTCTGTACAGAGGCATAATAACTTCTTGTTTTCTACTGGTGATGCCTCTCCCTATGCATTCCAGTATTCCCCCAGCCCTCCTTGCTGCCCTCTCACATTGCTTGCCCACCTTTAGGTCATCTGATATGACTATCCCCAGGTCCCTTTCCATTTTTGTTGTCGTTAGTATCTCACCCCCTATTGTGTACTCTTCCTCTGGGTTTTTTTTTCCCAGGTGCATTACCTTGCACTCCTTAGCATTGAATCTAAGCTGCCATACATTTGACCACTCCTCTAACCTTACCAAGTCCCTTCTCATCCTTTCCACCCCACCTTGTGCATCAACTCTGTTGCAGATCTTTGTGTCACCTGCAAAGAGACATACTTTTCCTTCCAGTCCCTCTGCAATGTTGCTTATAAAGACATTGAAGAGGACCGGTCCTAATACTGAACCCTGCGGTACCCCACTAGTATCCCCTTTTCTTTATTAATGCCAAAATATCTATTAATGCACTAACATTTGGTTTTTAATACTTACTGCCTTGTCCACTTTGCTTGAGAGAGCTGCTAAACTGCAATCTGACAGCAGTGCTTACAAAAGACTACAGGTGTTCTCAGGAATCGACCTACCCCCACCAGGGAGGTTGATTTGCATATCTGGATTTAACAAGTCACCCAGATGTGCAAGAGGCTCCCTGCTGTGATGATGAGAAATGGAAACATCTGGGAGATAGCCTGAGAGGTTGGGCACTTGATGGCATTCAGACCCTTAAAGTCACCCACACTAGTGCAACAGCTGTTGACTACTAGTCCACCTTGAAAATATCATTTGATAGGGCTGAAAGTAGTGAGGACCTTTACCTGTGTTTAAAGACCATGCATCAGATTGACAGTGAGAAGCCTTGTGATTTTCTCATGTGACAGGAATGTCTGTTGCAGTGACTATATTAAAAGAGGAAGAGTTTCTGATGAGGTAGACCACCTGCGTATCGAAAGAGAAGTGAAAGCAGTTATTCTGACCTATTACATACGAACATAAGAGCATACGAAATTGTCAGCAGAAAAAGGCTCACAGGTCTATCAAGTCTGCCTGATTGTGCAGCTCTCAGTTTAATACCACTGCAGCTGCCCCCCCAATCCCCTCCCTCCATCCCCTCACCCAGTCCTTCCCCCCATTGTGTTCTTGTCTGTACTAACCCTGCCCCTGACTCCATCTCAACCACGCTTAAAGCTATCCACTGTCCTCAGTTTGATTAACTCCTCCGGCTGTGTATTCCATCCCACCACCACTCTCTCTGTGAAGTAGTGCCTCCTGAACCTTCCCCCTTCCAACTTCAGACTGTACCCACTAGTGACGCTACCCCCCCCCAAGTGGAACAATCCTCCTTCTCTGACTTTGTTTATGCCTTTCAAGTACTCAAAGGTCTCTATCATGGCCCCTTTCCCATCTCTCCTCCAGCGATTACATGTTGAGCTCCCTCTATCTTTCCTCCTAAGGCAACTCCGCTAGTCCTATGATCATATGTGTAGCCCTACCCTGCACCCCCTCCAGTAATCCCACATCCTTCTTGAGGTACGGACACCAGTACTGTACAAAGTACTCCAAGTGTGGCCTCACCAGTGATCTATGCAAGAGCAGGATGGCCTCCTCCTCCTTTCTAGAGGTGATCCCTCTGGCAATGCATCCAATTTACCCTTGCTGCTGCCCTCCTACAATGTGCTGATACCTTCATGTCCCCTGTAACTATTACCCCCAGGTCCCTTTCCTCCTCTGAAGCTGCTACCTGCACTCCCCCAGCCAGTAGCTGGTCCTGGTATTTCTGGCTCTGAGGTGCATGACCTTGGACTTCTTAGCATTAAACCCCAACTGCCACTCCTTAGCCCAGTGTTCAAGTTTAGCCAGATCCTCCCTGAGTGCCTACCTCCCTTCCTCACTGTCCACCTTTGCACAAATCTTAGTGTCATCGGCGAACAGGCTGATCTTACTCTTGACCCCCTCTGCAATATATCCAATGAAGACATTGAACAAAACAAGGCCCAGTACCGAACCCTGCAGCACCCCACTAGTTACTGGCCTTGGCTTGGATGTCTCCCCCCTTACAACTACCCTCTATTGTCTGCCCTGCAGCCAGCTCTCAATCCACGCCACCAGTTTCTCTACCACTCCCATGTCCCTCAGCTTGCTCAGTAACCTCCTGTGTGGCACCGAGTTAAAAGCCTTGCTGAAGTCCAGATACAGGACATCCACAGCATAGCCTTTGTCAACCATAGTAGTGACCCAGTTGGAGAAGTCGATTTAGGTTTGTTTGTTGTTGATCAACAAGTTGCATTTGAAAGACAAAGGATGACCCCCCCCCCGAATGAATTTATGCTGAGGGTTCAGAACTGAGAGGGCAGAGAGGGCAGGAGATGGGTGACAACATACCTCTCAACTGTCACACATTATGAGGTATGTCACTCATTCTATACCTTAGAAATCCTTCATCCTACATGGGGAAGGTGATATTCCACATTTCTCAGTGAGACTTTAAAGCAGAAATTCATGATCTATTATGCTCCTCAGTTATCAGCAAACATTGGCCCCTATGCACTGTTGGTGCAGGAGTATGCGGCATCAGCACATACCCTGCCCATGTAGCTGTGCACCAGTGGCATTCATGACCACTTGCCACCTGTCCACAGCCCTGCCCCCCCAGCATGCAGGACTCCACAGGGCGACCAGGAGCGGGGACATGGACCTGGCCATGATCCAGCTGGATGCCCAGACCAGGACACAGAGTAGATCCCCTACACGATGGGGCACGCGTTGGCAGCATGCCCTGGGGAAGACTTATAGCCAGCAGCTGAGGTGGTGAATGGAGGGCAATGCAGTCACAGAGCAGGTCACTGTGACTGGATGGGGGTGGTCTGTTGGTGGTGCGGGGGGGGCACTGTACCCCACAACATGCTAGGGTGGCCGGGGGCAGGGGTTGACCGGCAGTGCTATTCAGAGGCAGCATCCATGGGCCAGTGCCCGTGTGAGTGTGGTGGTGGTGGGGGTGCCAGGTAGATGCCACACACCGATGTGTGCTGGGTGGCCATGGGGTGGTCCAGCAACAGTAGTCCCATTGGCAGTGTGGGCCAACCGCTCCATCTGGGCAGTGCACAGTAGTGTGCATGGAGTGCATAGAGGGCTTAAAGCAAGGTTCTCCCTGTCATACCCTGCACCCTCCTCCACACCCCTGTGGCCAGCACTATGCACCGTAGTGAATGGCGCGTAGTGCTGGACCACCCCTGGTGCATTGCCCTTTGCACGGCCAGGGGATTGGGCGTGTAGGTGCTGCATGCCCCCCCAATTGCTGCATCCCACATGGGGGGCACAATGGGTGCGGGGTGACTATGTGCCCAAGATATGTGGTGTGTAGCCACTCTGCCCATTAGTGCATAGGGGCCATTATGAACATTAGTGCACTGATTGCCAGAGTGTTCTGAGCTTGCAGTGCCATGTTTAATAATATGTCACACATTTTGCTCATTTGTCACACATCTGAGTGAAGAGATGTTGAGAGTTATGGGTGACAAATTGCTTCAGATTGCTGAATTGTTACAAGTAAAAGAGAGCCTTAGACCCATATGGACACATTACAAAAGATGCCTAGTTGGGACCAAGGGCATACTTTTCAGGATGCATTTGGAAAGCAAACCCATGATTTGTACCTGCTACCTTACAGTCACAATAGTTTCTGTGGATTGTGACAGGATGAATCTAGGAGAGATTGTGTATTTTGTCACCAGTGAGTAGCAAATATACAACTCTAAGTATGAATGTGACACCCTTGCAAACATGCATGTAGCTCCCCACTCGCTTGGGGACTTACCATTTGACCCTCCAGAGTGCCAGGCCCACACCACCTTCAGCGCCACGAAAAAGAGCCATGAACTCTTCACTCAGTCCCAAGGAAGTTGCTGCAAAAAGAAAGGCAGCTGTAGGAAGAGGAGTGTGTTTGTACTGCAAGGGTACCTTTGATCTTCACTCTGGCAAACTCTCTGCTTTATATAGCTCCATGCCACCACCAAGGGTAAGGATTGGGCATGCAACTCACAGCAGGGATGTGCTCCTGTTCCCAAGGCAGGCAACAGATCCAGAATGTGTAAACAGAGCTATGGGGAGCTGCTGTGGCCAGAGCTGCCAATGGGGGACATAGATTAAATGAACACACCATGTCCACAACCATGGTGTTTGACCTTTGACTGCGCAGGAATAATGGAATTAAGGTTAAGTGGTATCCAGCAACCAAGCAGGAGGAGAAAACCTCTGCAGCAGGGCATGCATACTGCATACCCCTACATAGACAGTTTGTTCATGAACACGTGGACAATCAGGAGCCAGCTAGCTGAGGCTAAAAAAGCCTGTAGAGCATGAAGTTCTGGGCTGTTCCTGCTGCAGCCTGAAGTGAACTAGACATGCTGCCAGTGTCTTGTGAGGAGCTGGTAGACTGGAGAGAGTGTTCATATTCAGATTCAGTTAAGGGAAAACGCTCCAGTCCTGAGCAGATACAGGAGAAAAGTCACAAAGGAGTTTGGGGCAGGGCACTCTTACTGTAGCAAGAACCTGTTCCTCATGAGGGTGTGAATCCAAGCGGAGGAGGTTGAGTGCTGTCAGCCCATGACTGCTGAGTGAGTTGCAGCTGGGACCAGCATTAGGAGGGAGGAGAGAGAGAGGAGAGGCTACCTGTGAAGTCATCTGACCTCAGCCACCAGCCCATTTGTCAGAAGCCCCCATGCTGGAAAGAAAAGGAGGAAAAAGTCCCCATCATGTGGTGAAGACCAGCAAGGTGGGGGTCTAGCAACCATAGCTTGCTTCTGAAAGCCCCTCGTGCTGCAGAGACTAATGTAACACCACCCAGAGGGACAGCATCGAAATCTCAGCAGCTGAATTCCAGTACACCTGCATCCAACAGCTGTTGTTTTTTTTTTTTTACTTTTTATTTTCCATTTTTCAACAATGCATGGCTTCTATTACATTGGAGCATAAAACAGCTTGTAAGTTTTTTACAACAGTATGGCTGGCATTTTTACAGTATATCTGTCTCTTCCTGGTAAGGATTCTAATTTCTGAAGGTTATTCATACCTTAGGGTTAATATCCATTGATTTTCTGTTAGGTGGGCCACCCGCAGCTTTCTCCCATTCTCTGAACTAGCATTAATATGTATAAACCAGAATTTAATATAAAAAATCATGATAAGTATTATAAGTCTGCATCCAACAGCTGTGGCCTTTTGGGGTCTGTGAATTATGAATAATTAACAAGGGCTTCGGCTCTGCAATTTTTTTTTTCAATTAGTTAAAACAGCAGGGCTATGGAAGTCCTTGGCAGGACTGTGTTTGCTTTGGGACTGCCAAGGCAAAAGACCTGCATTTAGGCCACTGTGCCAAGTTTACTAATAATGATCATTTTAATTGTACTTAGAAGCTGTGCATGGTAAGTATTCTTTTCTGCCCAAGCTTAAGGATCATGATTCAATAGCTGTGATACTCAGTAGCATTTGAGAGAGCACCTTGGGATCTTGAGGTAAGTAAATCTGATGCACTAGTCAGTTGACAGCCATTGTAGAACTGACGGGGGTAGTGGGGATAGTGGGAATTGCATTACTGCTTATTGTTTGCATTAACCCTTTCTTTTCCTAGAGCCTTTTCCACACACCGCTAATAAATCTCATCCTTTTACTTGAATATTACTGGTGTGTGCATAATACGGTTAGCATTATGTTACAATTGCTGGTTGGTTACTAAATTGACTGTGTGAGACTGCTACATATATTGTTTCCTGGGGTGGTATAATTCTTGAGTGCCAGCAAGTATTTTTATTTTATTTTATTTATTTATTTACTTTGTTAACCAGATAAGTACACTGAGCCAAAGGTCCCTTTTTAGGAATGACCCAGGCCACTATAATTGTGGCAAAATAATGCAAACATACAAAAACAAAATTATTCACGTAACATATAGTATACGTAAATTACAAGCTACATTTAATAACATTCATAACCAGTTTGTTTTTGAAAATAAGATTTTAACATGGATTTAAAATTTACATGGCTGTTTGTATTTGTGCAAGATTGAGATACTGTGTTCCAGAGCTTTATTGAATTGTAATGAAAAGGCTGTTTCCCCCAGAAATCTTAGGTATGGATAACCAAATGCCTAAAGAAGACTTCAATAATCTATTTTCTTTTCTAATCTCAATGTGATTGAAAAGAGGGGACAAGTGTTTTAATCTTAAAACACTGCCCACCAAGCAATCGAAGTAATACATAAAATGTAATCTTGGTGGCAACTACCTAATCTCCCTGTGTAAAATAAAATGGTGAGTATTGTAGGGTTTGGATGTAACAAATCAACACATGGCATTAAATGTCCTATTCATTAGATCCAAATCATGTTTTTGTAATCTCTGTGAATAAAAATGAATTGTAAAAAAGAGTAGATAATAATAGGATCTTGGAAATTGCCTCCCTAGCCTCACTACTTAGGCAATTTCAAGGGGCTTCCCCGGCTAAAGGGATCATGTCAGAAATAATGTTGCCCAACCATAACACCTAAATCCAAGCATCTCCTCTAAGGTTAAAAAGTACACATCTCACCCTAGTCATCAGAGAATGAAACCACATACCTTGTGAGACTGGCGTGAGGACAACTTACATACATGAGTGGGAGAACATTTTCAGCAGATAGCTAAGAACCAAAGAAACCTCAGAGGGACTCAGTGAGCTAAGGGCCTGAAAAGAAATAGTTCCTTAAAGCAATTTGTTGCTAATGCTACTGTTACCAGTAGACTTCCCAAGGATTGATTAGTCCACCTGCAGAAGTTCAATGTGTGGTGCATAGCGGAGTGCTTGTGTATACTTATGAACTTGAATGTTATGTAGTAAGGTTATGAGTCATGACTTAAAGGTTATGCACTTGGATTTTGGCTTTTCTCTATTCCCACCCTCTGTAGGAATGCTGGGTAGATGTAGAAACAGAGGCCCAAAAGGATGTTAATGGTTCTATTACCTCCTCCAATTCCAGAGAGTGTGACCAGTAGCACGCAAGAGAGGAAACCCCCCTGTGGGGGAAACCTCTGAGGACCCATGGCTGTTGACCTGCCCGTCCTCTGGGAAAACTATGAGGAGATAATCCTAAAAGATGTGGACCAAGGTTTGGTTCTGGTTATGTCAAGGAGTCTTATCCTCCAAGTCTTGCTAGTCAATGAGTCATATCCTCTGAATATTGATGGTGAGCAGGAAGGTCTATTCTGAAATATGAAGGATTCTGGAAGATGGAGAAGAATCTGCTTTGGCTGGATGTCCAGATGAAGGAAGATGGGTGGATAAATGATGTCCAGGATTTCTGTTTTTTGTATTTGAGAAATTGAAGCTTGACATGAAGATGGAGCCAGGAAACAGTCAATGGATGGTGAGCACTAGATGGTGGCGCACTTGAAGGTCCCAAAATGAATACAGAAGGAGAGAAGTCCAGGAGCAATCCACAGTAAGTCTGAAGCTGAAGAGTCCAAGCTGGTAGCGAAGGAGGGGCTAGCATAGAGGGGACCCAAGCAGGTATATGATGGACAGAAGGAAGGAATGGATATGAGAAACAGACTCCCATCATCAGCAGGCGGAAAGGCCAGCCTTCGCTGAATGCCACTCAAGTAGAGCTAGAGATGGAGTTGCTCACGGAGTGGAACAAAGTGGAAAAGAGTAGAGAACAAAGTCAGAGACAGGGACTCCCATCCCTGACAGCCAGGGAAGCACACCTTCGCATGATACCCCAGAGGCAGAGCTAGGGACAGAGACTGTCAGGTCAGTATGAGTGTGCTAGAAGACCCCCACATAGGTCAGTGAGAAAGGTCCTTTACTGAGGACCAGAGGTGGTGTTGACTGAGACCCCCCCATGTAGGTCAAGGTAGAGATGCATACCAGGATGCCTGGACTGCCCACTTAGAAGGACAGGTACAGCAGATAGAGGCGCAGGAGAGTCGGAGAAACCCACTTCAGAGTCAGAGGAGTGTTACATGAAGGTGCAAAAGTCATAGCATGGTATGATGGGAAAGAACAGGAGCACATCAATGTAATTTGACTAGAGAAGCAGCAGCAGCAGGAAATTCAGAGAATTGGGTATCACTAGGCAGCGGAATAGGAACCCCATATAGGTAGAATGAGGAAGCATGAGTGAAGTGACCTCCACATAGGTCATCACTGATGGTCCTTCCTGGAGGACCCGAGATGGAATGGAACGAGACCTCTATGTAGATCTGAGTTAGGCCCAGATGGCAAGGACCTGGATGTAGCCACGGAGGAAGTGTTAAGGGATGGACCCCCACATAGGTCATCTGATGGCAAGCCAGCCTTCGGGCAGGAATAGTAAAAGCCAAACTGATATCGTAGAATGATGGAGTGAGAGTGAAGTGAGTCAGCAGTGATGTTTGGTCCTGAAGGATCCGGAAGAAATGGAACGAGACCATTCATCTGAATTCTGTGAAGCAGAGGCATGCAGGTACAGTACAGTACAGTATGATAATGTAGGACAGGTGCAAAGTCAAACAGCACTGACTTCGTTGCCAAAGGTAAAGGAGAATTGTTCAGCAGCATAAGGTCAGGTATGAGGTGGGGGGTACAATGATACACCAGGATGGATGAGACCCATCCCTAGTGATGGAGGGATGAGGCATAGCGGTACAGGACCCTCATGGAGCAGTATTATGTTTTTTTCAAAGTAAGTATGCGTCTGAAGCAGAAAGTCATTCCTGGTCATATTGAATTCAGCAGAGATAGTGGAATCATAACATGTATCTAGGATCTCACATCAATGTAGTGTTATTTTGTGTCCCACTAACTGGACTGTCAATAACGATGTCAGTTGGAAGGAATGGAATGGAGTTATGCGTAATGTACCCAGTTCTATCCAGGACCTCCTTGAAAATGAGCTTGTGCAATGGAGCTCTTCCTGATGAAATAAAATGGATGGAATGGAATGGTAGAGGACACTGTTACTGGCAGTAGGGAGCATCAGATAAAGTCAGAGATCTGCAGATGACAACCGAATGATTTACAGGAATCAGGAGAATTTCAATGAAGTGGGCCAGTGCTTGAAATTACTTCCCTTTAGGTGGTGGGCAATTGAAGTTTCCACTACCGCTGGTCCCTGTGAGTGGTTCATTCTTGGGAGAGCAAAGCTCAGCAGGAGTGCACTACTGCAGTATGGAGGTTGAAGTGTGATCAGGAATGGTAGACTAAACTAAGAATTGGGCTGCAGAGAAAGTCAGTGGTTCATCCACCAATCCGTCCATAAGGGAGGCAGGAAGTAGCAAACAGAGCATGTACGGGCAGTAGGAACGGGAGTCGGGTACACCAACAGAATCATCAGGAAGACATACAGAGCAGCCAGCAGTGCACGTCCAGATGCATCTTGGGGTTGAAGGTTCCCAAAAGTGCAGTCAAATGGATCAATAGAACAGGCGCCATGAGGTATCAGAGTGCGTCAGTAGTGAAATCCTGTGTCAGGAAGACTAGCGGCAGACAGGAGAGCTGAAGCTGAAGACCTGTATTGGCTACACTGATTGGTAGTCCAAAAGTCCAAATGAATAAGCTGGATGGAGGGTGCCTAGAAGAAATAAGATCAGTTCAGAGGTATGGTAGCCGAGGAAAACAAATGAGAGGTGAATTGCAGAAGGGTGAGGGAACAATAGGGAGAAAGCAGACTCCCTGGTTCAGTCATAGGTCATAGGAGAGCAGGAGCGAAGTGACAGCTCAACTGGCAGGAAACAAGACAGCTGAAACAAGAAGGCCCATTCATGCCGCACTGCACAGAGCCCCAAAAGCAGTCCCACAGGTGCCGTACAGTAAAGAACGGTGGTGGAATGGTGGCCAGGAAGGAGGACCCAAGGGAAAGCACCAGTGGAAGAGCAACACCAGAGGAACAAAACAAAGAAAGTAATGGGACAGAGTGGAGCGGTGGGGCAGAAAGGGGAAGGGGAGAGAGAGAGAGAGAGAGAGAGAGAGACCAACCCAGCGCTCTGGCTGCCCCCGGCAGGTCACCGCACATAGAGAATTGCACAAACAAGGGCTCCAAGTGGGCAGGAATGAACAAGTCAATGGAGTGCAGGCCTGGGCACAGCAAGGAGACCCGGGCGCCATCCCAGGAACAGCAGGAGGAGGCAGATAGCGGAAATCTGAGTCACAGAGAAGGCCGAACAAGCGAAGAGGTCGGCAGCATGGGCGGGCACCAGCATCGTGATTCTGAAACGTTCAAAGCTGAGCAATGGAAGTGCTGCAGTTAAATAGAGGATGTGGGAGGAGCTATCCCCCCACCCATTAAACCTCGGGCTTTTAGCCCTCTCATTAGAAACAGAATTTGATAGCAGAAAATGACCACTTGGCCCAACCAGTCTGCCCAGATGCCCCTACCTTGTCTGTCTCCGTAGACCCTAACTGGTCTCTGGTGAACCTTCCTCCTCTGAGCTTATTTGCTAATATTCCCTTTTGTCTATCCCATGTATGCTTGAAGACCTGTACTGTTTTAACCCACACACTTCTGATGGCATTCTGTTACAAGGCTCCACCACCCTTTCATTGAGCAAGCAATAATACCTGACTTGGTGGGTGGTACTGGGCTATACCCACCCACCCAAGGGTGTAATGAGGTTTGATGGCATAGGTGGGGGTCATTATAGCTCCTGGAAGGGTGAGTATAGCCCATACTGCCTATCCCTGGAGGGTATTCTTGCACTTAGAAAATGGATTAGCGATAAATGTTAAATAAAAGTAATAAATGTTTTGAAGAATGAAAGAAGAGTCAAGTGGTACCTCTGAGGTGAATGGCCAGTCTCTCAATGGCTTCCTGGAACAGCTACCCAATCTAATAGCATCAAGACAAACAGCATGGGCATCCAGCCCTTCTAAGCCACACAATGCAAAATACAACTTATTAGCTATGGAACGAGACCAAAATCAGCCAACAGAATGGACACAGAAACTCAGCAGAGAAACTTTCCCACTACCCTGCCAGCAAGTAATAAGATTCACAGGCCACCAAGAGACACAAGCAGTCTAACTCACCAATCACACCACCAAGCAAGCCACTAGATCTGGGAACAGTAGAAAGATTCTTCCAAGATGTCTCCACTATCAAAGAAGCAATCCTGTGTCTAACTGGGGACTTCCAAATCCTGTAATCAGTGCTAATGGAGCTGACCAACCAAGTCTCAGATGCAGAGACACATATAAGTTTGCTGGAGGATAGAGCGGAGTGGAGTTGTTGGAGTCAGAGGTGGTCAGTTTAAGGAGCAAACTCCAGCAATTAGAAGACCACTTAGAAGATCAGGAGAGCCAAAGCTGCTGGAACAAACTGGTGGTGGTCGGCCTTCCTGAGCAGTCAGAGGGGCCCAACTCTATTAGTTTCATACAAAAACTTTGAGAAAAGCTGGCAGGTCCCTCCACAAATGGTCAAAGCTACATAGTGGAGAGAGAGTGCACCAGGCCTTGCAGCCCATGCTGAGACCCATCATCTTTCAGCCGCTTAACTTCATGGACAAAATGCATATATAGGTGAAACTGCGAGAAACACAAAGAAACTCTGGTTGGATGGGAGCAGGCTCTTTACCTTCAACGATCTAACCCCTCACATGAGAGCCAAACAGAATGAATACAGGGACATAAAATCTAAACTATAAGCAGCTGAAATTAAATTCAAGTTGGTCTATCCAGCCTGTCTAATAATCTCCACAGCTAGGGTTAGTACCAATACAACCCCACAACCGAAACCAAGCAAGACTTTCCTAGGTGGTTCCCCAACCTCTTCCCTCCCTCCCACATTCCCCCATGCTGATCCACAGGAATCGAACAAGGAATATTGAATAACACAAACTCACCATGGACAACATATGGCATTCTTCTATCAACACTGAGCTTGGCAAAATGGGGGGAGGGGGGGCTTCTTTTCCTTTCCTAAAGCATGATCGTAAGTACTTGCACACAAACATTCCCTAATATATCAGCATTCCTTAACATGTCAGTGTTGCCCCAATTAAAGGTTACAGGCATGGGGGGTGGTTGTGGGCGTGGCCGTGGGTTGTAACTGCCACCCAGATACTGTGTCTGGGAGTGACCGGCGTCATAGCAACAAACCAGTGGTGCTCTAGCATGCTTGCCAAAAATGGCTGCCCCCCACCCCACCCCCCTACCAAAAGATCAAAACATGAACTTACTGGTGAGTTTTGGAGACACATTGTCTCAGCGGCACCTGAAGGACCAGGTGGCAACTTTGCATAAGTGAAACTTTGGCTTTGCTTCTCCGGCAGATTCACGCTGCTGTGATTTGAATTGAGTAACACATAGTATTCTACCACCAGCACTGAGTAGAGCAAATGAGAGGCATCGCTGGAAACACACAGAAGCTGCTCATTTGAGTGCAGGCAGCTTTATATGTACTCCATATCTGTAAACTTTAACTTGGTCTTTTATTTTTTTGTCTTTCTCAGGTGCTGACCAATAGGGCACAAGGAAAAAAATGATTTTAATAACTGGGGTGCCCCAGGTACAATAAGTTCAGGGGTTGGGGGAACCATTAGGCAGTGTGGGTGCATTGGAGACAACTAGGCCAGGTGACCCCACAAGCCAGTACAGCTGGTTCCTTCCAGCTGAAGAAGCATTGGCCAAAAGCTTTTGTCACAAGTTAACCAACATTATCAATTTGTGGGATGGGGCAGTACAGCTACACGTGTACCTTCCTGATTATGGTGAACTGCGAGCAGTGCATGATACTATAAGTTCTACAAGTCAACAGACCAAAGGTTCCTGAATCACTGCAAATCCTGGGCCAGAACAGCCAATGGAAGGGGGACAAGGTACAGCAACAGGACCACAGGTAGAAAGTGACCAAGAGGTAAGACAACTGGGAACTCTGGCAGAATTCAAACAAGAGGCCCTTGGCATGGCGTCTTCGAGGTGGGAAGTACAGTGGTCATGGCCTTGTTCAGGACTCATAGGCAATAGCACTGTCCGTCATATGGTCCCAGCTCAACCCCTAAAGATACAGAGGAGGGGGGAACTCTGAAAAAAGGTAGTTTAGGTCACCATGAAATGCTCTATTGACTCACCCATAGCTGCAGCAAATTGGTACCAGCAGTGCGCACAGCAGTCTCTACAGCTGACTGCTCTTGTCAGGGAGACTGTGATCACTCACAGTCCTAAATGCCTGCCTCTTAGCTGTCCCTTATTATCAAGCCTGCTTCCTAACTTACAAGGCAGGATGTTGGGAGGTGTACTATCATGCACCCCACCATGGTGGAGACCTGTGGAAAGTTCACTTTAGTGTTCTTGTCATGGGACACCTTCAGGACACTGCCACACAAATCAGAGGTGGTGGGGACACCGGGAGGGAGCTGCCACTTGTGCTGGATGAGGACTGTGTGGGACGAGACACCAGGCTACCTGGTGCATGCGGAGCATGGGAACCAGAACATCCAGTTACCCTGGGGCCACATATGTGGGCTGGGAAAGGGAAGTTAGAGGGGAGTCTCATTTCCCTTTTTCACTTCCTCTCAAGATATAGGCTGAATAAACATATTGGGGGGTCTACTGGGTCCAGTTGCACTAAAAATGATATACTGTTGTTGGCAGATTAGTTAAAGGGTCATTAGAAGCCATTTTTGGAAGATGCAGTGATAACTCGATCACTCATATAAGGGTGGAGGCTTCTGGGGGCTGGGGTAGTTCCCTTTATGTCAGCACCACCAAGAACAGAGGTCCATGGGCTTGTACCGCCTTGAGCAAGCCGGTTTGCATAATGTTACCAAAGGCTAACCTGAATGTACCTGGTGGTGGTGTCAGCAAGTGTATAAATTGTGTAAGAGAAAAGGCTGTAAGAGAGGGAATGGAATAAGACAGAAGTCGGTGCTGTGGCAGCCCTATAAATCTGTACTGACATGAACATAGCCAGGGTTTAGAAATCCTGATATGGGACCCCAATACCTGTTGACACCACAGAGCCAGCCTTGAGATATGTGTAGTTTTTAATGATCAACTGGCAGTATAGCCTACAGGTTAAAGCAATCCTAAAGATGGATTATTTTTACTAACAGTTTGAAATGTAAAGGTGATAACTCACTAGTTTCAATGCACATACAAAACAATTTATTATAAATGTAGAAAATGTTGTAATAACTTAATAAAACAGATGATTTCCTATTTAATCTACAGTAAATGGAGAGCCAAGTTCCTCAGCGATATAATTTCCTGTCAGGAGCCTAAAACACATGGCTGTCCCAGCCCTTAATTACAGGCTGATTTACATAGGAATAACTCTGGACTGCAAAGTTTCACACATAAACACAATGGCTCACTCAAATTAGCTTTTTATGGACTTTCAGACGTTAAGAAACCCTGTTGATGACAGTTCCCCCTTAAAATGACAGGAGGTGACCAGGACAGTTAAAGTCATATGTCACACTCGAACACTCTGTTACCTCCCCCTTGGATATATTCAAACAATTTTATCAAAATATGAGGAACTTTACACTGAGACTCTTCCCTCACCTTCCCCGACTGGTATAGAACATTACCTGCAGAAAGCCCAACTCCCAATTCTACCCGGGAACACCAAGAATTCCTGGCTAAACAGATTACAGAGGGGTAGATCACACATGCTGTTAAATTTCTCAACCCAGACAAGGCACCCGATCCAATGGCTTTTCTGCCAACTTCTATAAAGCCATGGAACCCAAACTAACCCCCATTCTAGCCCACACCTTTAAGTACATGCATGCCTCCAGGACAAACAACCCAAACTTGACAGGGGTGATGATCACCCTTCTTCTCAAGGCAGGGAAAGATCTGGAGCAGGTCACCGGCTCCCCATATCCCTAATCAGTCAAGACATGAAGATCTTGGCAAAAGTATTTGCCTCCAGAGTAGAAACTGTGTGGGGTCAACTTGTGAGCCCAGAACAGGTGGGGTTTGTTTCATGCAGGGTCTCCTCGGATAACTTTAGGAAGCTAGACCATATCTTCTCATCATCTAGAGAATCCAGAGCCACTGTGGTGCTTATTTCCATGGATGTGGAGAAGGCCTTCAGCAGGGTGTTATGGGTCTTTCTCTTGAAGTATTAAAAAGGTTCACGTTTCCTGAGAAATTCCTAACATGGGTCAGAGTACTCTACTCAAAGCTTTCAGCAAAGGTTTTCTGCAATGGGGTCCTTTCCAAAGATATCCCCCCTTTGCAGGGGAACCAGACAGGGTGCCCTCTGTCACCCCTCTGTTTAACCTATATTTGGAGCCCCTGATCAGAAGGCTCAAGGTTGAGCCAGAAGTATATGACATCACAATAAGGGATACATAGTACAAGATATCTGCTTATGTGGATGATATTCTGCTTCATGTGGCACACACTGGCACCTCCATACCAGTCGTCTTATGTACAATTGAGCGGTGTGGTGCACTGGCTGATTATAAGCTAAATATCTCCAAGACCAGTGTCATGCCTTTAAACCCCTTTGTGGCCAACCAGGAGATCCTCAGCCTAGGTCTGACATGGTCCCTGTCAACACCCAGATATTTGGGAATCGAGCTAAGCTGATGCAAAAGCACGACGCATAAAAATAATCTTTTTTTTTTTTTTTAATTTCTTTTTATTTGTTGGATGTGACAACAAGTCTGGTACAGTCATCTTTGTTTGCTTATAACAATTAGGTCCTTCACAGTACATTTGTAGTTGATTGACGGATATAAATCCAAGCCATGGTGTCTTAATAAAATATCTCTTTTACAATATGACTGAGCTTGTTATTTCATAAACATTCCACCCCCTTCTGTGCTGTGTATTAAGTGATCTTTCCTGTGACAACAGTTGTTACTACAAAAGTGAAGGTTACCCCTGTACATTTTCTCAGAACTAAGTTTCCTCGGGCATCTGAAAACCCATGCAGAAAGACACATCAGGGAATAAAGTCTGAATCGTGTCTTGATATATACATCACCCATGGCCTCCAGAACACCTCATTCACAGGGATTTTGTTATGAAGTTTAGCTGTAAGGGATTCCATATAATAAATATCAGAAACCACCCCCCTCCAATCTTTAATAGTGGGAACATTTGATGACATCCATTTTCTTGTTATAACCTTTTTGGCTGCCAAAATATAAATAGGTAACAAAGTTTGATGCCAAGAAGGTCGATGGGGGGGGGGGATAGAGCCAATAAGACCATCTCGCCAGTAAACTCAATCCGCTCTCCCAGGCAATCTGATACCTCCTGTTGTAGTATACACCAATAGGGTGTCAACAGTGGGCACATCCAAAAAATATAGCCAATGTCGGCGTGTGAACACGCACAATTCCTCCAACACCTGCCATATGAGGAGGGGAGATACTTGGTAAGGATAGCCAGAGAACAAAAAAACTGGCACGACATTTCCAGGCTAATTCACGCCATATAGTAGAATGAGTTATCCTGCAGGCCAATGGGGATGCTCACATCCAGTCCTGTTCTGAAATTTCTATATCAAGATTTCTACACCAGCTCTTTAAAATTGAGAGTGATGACTCACCCATCTCCTCCCAGTGGATCCGGTATAATTGTCACACCTGGTGTCCCCATGCATGGCCACTCATAGTATCCTCAAGGTATTTCCAAAACATTGGGATAGGATCTGGCAACTTAGGTACTACATCTCTCCATCTCAGAGGGTAATTTTTGACCTGAGTATATCTGTAGAGGTCACTATCTAATAAGCCATAAGTTGTTTGAAGAGTTTCAAATGGAATAATGCCCTCCTGAGAAAGAAACTGCCTAAAAAATTGGAGTCCCACCCTCCTCCATTTTTCCAAAGTATGGTCTGTAGTAGCGGGGAAAAACTTGTCGTCCTCTGAAATAAGTGTATATAAGAAAAAAAAATTCCCTAAAGCCCTGATGTGTTTTCAACCTATACCACTGTTTTAAGATTTGGGCAGTAAAAGGTGTAAAGTCCCACAAACAAGGAATCTTGGTTACCGAGGCCAAGGTTATCTTTGTTATATCATATGGCTCATTTAATGCAAATTCCAAATCCTTCCAGGTTGCTTCAAATGTTGGAGCCAACCATAAAGATAATATTTTAAAGAAGGCTGCAAGAGCATAAAATTTCAAATTAGGTAGGGTAGGTTGGCTGCACCCTGGGAAAGTGGGAGTTGCAATAAAGACAGCCTCATCCGGGGCCTCTGGCCGTTCCAAATAAAGTTTGAAATGATTTTATCCCATGATTTAAAGTAAAAAGCAGGAGGAAAAGTAGGGATATTCTGAAATAAGTACAATAGTTTTGGCAGAATGAACATACGAATGGACTCTATTCTTTAGAAGAAATTTAAAGGCAACTTGGACCAGCTAGACAGGTCCGACTGAATTTGTACCGACAGGGGTTCATAATTCAGTAACTCCAAATTGTCTAGGTTCCTGGGGATAGTAATGCCTAGGTATTTAAACTTTGTTCGATACCATTTTATAGGATATTTATTTTTAAGAGATTGGGATGGGGTAAAAAATAACGGGAGAAGGTCTGTTTTAGCTACATTTAGTTGAAAACCTGAAACCTCTGTAAAGTGTTCCAGGGTTTCCCACAGGGCAGGGAGGGAGGTCTCCGGGGAGAGGGCCATCACCAGAATCTCATCAGCGAATAGGTCCACCTTGTGTTCTCTGGCCTATGGAATTCCTTCTATCTGGGTATTTCTCCAGATAGCCTCTGCCAGGGGCTCAATATAAAGGGTGAATAGAAGTGGGGATAAGGGGCATTCCTGTCTCGTGCCCCTTTGTATAGCTATGGGTTGAGACAAGGATCCATTAACTCGAATATAGGCTTTAGGGGATGTATAGAAGTTTTTCAGGCAAGTGAGGAAGGAGTCCGGAAAGGAACATTTTGAAAGAGTAGCCCATAGGAATTCCCAACCCACCTTATTGAACGCTTTATCGGCGTCCAGACTTATGACTGTGGAGGGGATCTTTCTAGCATGGATATATTCCATAAGTAACAAGATTCAGCGTATGTTATCAGAAGTAGTTCTCTGTTTTATAAAGCCAGATTGGTCCCGTTGTATTAACTGAAGAAGTATTGGTTCTAATCTTTTGGCCCATATGGCCATAAATATTTTGTAATCCACATTTAAAACTGAGATTGGGCGATATGATGATGGGAGAGTGGGATCCTTATCAGGCTTAAGTAGGGGAGAGAGGACAGCATAGCTCCTGGAGGGAAGGGGGCTTCCCCCTCTGTCACTGTGTGACATGCTGGTAGAATGCTGGGAAGTAACTGGGGAATAAAAGCTTTGTACCATTCAGGGCTGAAGCCATCTGGGCCAGGGCATTTCAAGGGCTTTATGTGTTTTACCTGTTGGAGGATCTCTTTGGGTCTGATGGGACATTCCAATTGTTAATCTGGAGATCTGACAATTTGGGTAAGGGAAGCCTATTTGAAAAATCAGATATCAGGGTATTTTGTTTCTGGGATGGGTGGGGGGCTGCATATAGGGTCTCATAAAATTGAGTAAAAACCTGTTTAATTTGTTCCTCCTTGTAAGTGGTAGTGCCTGATGTGGTAGATTTTATTTTTAAAATTGTAGACGCCCTTTTATTGGCCCTTAGTTTCCGAGCTACTAATCGTGCCCCTCTTCCTCCCCCCTCATAATTATATTGACGTAAGTAATTCAGGTTCTGGAGGGTCCTATAATCTAATATTTTTTGTATTTCTTATTTTAAACCTCTGACCCACCTCTGGAGGGCAGTATCGCCTTCTCTAAATAAAAGTCGATATGAAGCTAAATGGTCCATTAAAAAATTAAGTCTAGCATTTTGCTTTTTCTATTTCCGGGAAGCATAGTCCAGTATCTCTCCGCTCAAGACAGCTTTCAGTGCATCCCATTGAATTGGGTGTGATACTTCTGGAATTGAATTATCCTGAATCACTTGTGGAATACATTCCCTAATGTAATCCAGGAATTCCTGATCTTTAAGAAGGGATGCATTAAATCTCCAGAACCTGAATCTCTTTTGTTTGCCCAAATCTATTTTGAGAATTAATGGGTTATGGTCAGATAACACTCTCAGTTCCATTAAGATATCTTGAACTAGTGCAATATGTTCCCCTGTAACAAAAAAGTAATCTAGCCTAGAATATGTGTTGTGGCGCCCTGAAAAAAAAGTATATCCCGGGACTAATGGAAATAATCTCCTCCAGACATCTTCTATACCCACAAAAGCCAGGTTTCCTTTCAAATATTTACCTGCTTTAGATGGCCTATTCGGTTTAGGGTTAGAAGAGTCAGAATGTGGATTGAAAGAAAAGTTGAAATCCACCCCCCAATCAAAATCCCTTTAAGCCTCTCCATTACCTGATGTAAAAAAGTCCATACCACCGGTAAAGATGTTTGTGGAGGGAGATAGGTATTAACCAAAGTTATTGTCTGTTAATATAATGTGCCTGTTAGAATCACGTATCTACCCTGTGGCTCTAGATAGTTGTCCTGGATATCCAATGGGGTTGTGGAGGGGATTAGAATCACTGTGTCCCTCTTATGTCCCCTTGGATGAGAGGAGGCCAATACTTTATATCTGCCTCCCCAATGTAATTTTAAATGTTCAAAGGCAGAGAGATGGGACTCCTGTAAAAAATATAGATCCGCTTTCTGTTTTCCCAAATGCTGCATTATCTTATATTGCTTAACAGGGGAACACAAACTATTCACATTTTGAGAGAAAATTTTTACTGGTACATTAACCATTGGCACAAGGAGAGAATATTATCTTAATCAGGCTGGAACATTGTCGGGTCCCTGGAGGGCTTAAGAAATTAGGAATTATGCCTTCGCTGGTATCCCACCTCGTCTCCAGTGGTCTTATAAGACCAGACACAGCAATCCCAGATCAAGGGGAAACATCTATCTGTGCAGCCCTCCAGACTACAGTCCATCCAGCCATTATGGGGGTATAGAATCTCTAAATAGAAATTGTGTTACCATCCATTTTAAAAGTTAACAAAACTACTAAACCTAACCAACTAATTAACCACCATAACCTTTGAATAATAACCTGTCTCCTAACGGAGAAAACTATATACACACGTTCTTCCATTTGTCGGGGAGAAAAAAACATCTCCCACCCTGGTCACAGGGTCAAGAGTACCTTTGCCCTAGGAAAGTGGGGCACCACCCACTTAAAGGTGGTTATAGACCCACCTGAGAAGGAACACCCCCTCTGGGAGCAGTCTCGAAAAGACAGCAGAAACCGCTTCTGTGTTGGTTGGGACATAAACTCTAATAAATAAATTAAATGGTAACTTATCCTGGATGTTACTAGGGGAAAAAAAAACACCCCACCAATATAGCCCAATGAAGGGCTAGGTAATGACCCCTAAGGTAGCACAAATATATTCAAAAGGAACTAGGGACAGATACCTGTCTAGAGGGAAGAGGCCTACTATAATGGGGAAGGGAGGGAAACCCCAGAGCACCTCGAAACTGAGCTATCCCCCCCTCGTATTCAGAACCCTTATAGCCTTGAGGTCTTTTATTTGCATATAACCCCCTAAAATATCTAGGAACTGTAGTCTAATTGGAGGGAAAATTGTATGTTTCCATAGAGGGCATAACTAGTATTCTGGAGGCCTCCTAGAAACTCAAACTTATATGGGGGCCACACCAAATGGAAACAAGACCTAGGAATGGGATATCACCTCTATCAGAAGGGCAGGCAGGGTATCTTACCAAAAGCACCCTCCGAGGAAGGAGACATTTGTTATAACAAAGAGGTCAGGTCAGGAATCCTCCCCCCCACCGCCCCAGCCAGCATGATCAATCTACCATTTTAAAAACCAGACAGACCACACTGGTATCATATAGGTAGGGCCCGGGGGGGATGGGGGGGCAAACCAACCCACTGCCCCATCCCTCTCCGGAAGCCTCCCTTCCCCTAGGACCCACAGAAAGAAATAAAATATAGATGTAGCTGTTTATCCACGTGGGCCTCATGTGGGCCACGAGTCTCAAAATCCATGATCCATCCCTCAAGCACTGTACTCTCCCAAAACATTATAGTGGGAGGAGGAGCCACGTATACACCATGACGGATAACAGCCCATGCAAATGCCCTGAAGTAGACAGCATTTGTAGACTGTAGTGTTCTTTGAGAGGTCATACCACAGAATAAGGACAGTGAGGCATGGAAACATTCTCTTTCTCATTGGGAAGACGGGGGGCAGTAAGTTGGCCACCCCGAGGAAGGGGGAGAGAAAGGTGCTCCAGAGGTCCCATCCAACAGCCAGATTCATATTAGAAGCTATTATATTATTAATATTGTAGTGGTGAAGCCTGCGCTGGAGCAATAGCCCTCCCTCAACTCCAATCACATCATGGCGACAGACCTCACCTGCTCCCTCCCCCACACACACACCCCATGAGCCAGAAAGTACCTGTTATGGAGTTCAGTTCCTACTCAGTTTGTAAGGTTGGATTCCATAGTGATTGCACTCTATACAAGATCTTCTGCAAGTGCTGGTCCCCAATATCTACTCGGGATTTTTCTTGGGAGCCAGTTCTGGAGGGTACAGCTGATTCCCTTATTGCTTGTTTGGGGTTATTTTTGGATAGAATCCTTCACTGGAGCAAATCCAATATGGCCTCCACTGCTGTAGTATATGTTGTAGATCCATTGGGAAATTGGATGACCAGTTTTGATGGGTAGGGGGTGCGAAATCTCAAGTTTTTAGCTCTGAGGGAGGGGAATAGGGGAGAATATTCCCATCTCATGCCAGTGCATAATCATTATCAAAGATGATGCGTTGTTCCCCCCACATCACCTTCTGTTTACACCAGGGCTTTAAGAGTAATTGATCTTTTTGATAAAAGCTGATAAAGCGCATGACGAATGATCTTGGTCTTGCATCAGGTTTAGAAGGGCGAGGACCCAGTGCTCTGTGTGCCCTTTCAATATCGATTTGGAAGTCTGGGTCCAAATCCAGGGCTTGGCGCAGCATGTAATCAGTGAATGCCACTGGGTCTTTCCCCTCCTTCCCCTCTTCCATACACCCTTATGTTTTTCGTCATCCCTCAATTCTCCATATCCTCTAACCTCATAGATGTATAAAGTTGTTCCTCGGCTAAGTCGTGAACTGCCCTTTCCAAGACCGAGATTTTGTTTGTATTTTCAGTTATTTGTACATCTGCCTCTGCAGCCCTAGACTGCAGCTCAGTGAGGTCCTTTTGAATGTCTTTTAAGATATCTCTCATTTTGGAGTGAAACTCCAATATCGCTGATAAGATTGCTTACGAGTTTGAGATTTCTGGCATTGGTTTATTTTTGTCCCGTTTCCCCCGTTTGCTGTCAGATAGTGGGTGAACAGGCAGGATGGCATCCGAGCTCTGCAGGCCGCTCTCCTTGTCTTTAGGCAAGTCTCTCAGAGGCTGATAGCGGTTGCGGTCATGGCGTGCCATACCCCGGAGGTATGTCTTGAATAAAGCTTTAGCTTTAGTTTTAGTTTTCCTCCCCAAGATGTCAGCAATTGAACCAGAGGGTTTTAATATGAGATGGTGTCGGTTTTGAGAAGGAAAAGCCTGAAATAGCTGTGGTGGGGTGAGAGCTTGATTCCGCCGTGTCTTCACGCTGCCATGTCCTGACTGGAATGCATAAACATAATCTTGATGATCTGATGACCAAAATTGCACAGGACCTGGATAGATGGAAAGCACTCCCTGTTACGCTCTGGCGACACATAAACATAATTAAAATGAACATCCTTCCAAGAGTGCTATACCATCTTACTATGATGAATTCCTAACTGCCACTAAAATGGTTTACAACACTCCATGCCCTCATAGCAAAATTCAACTGGCATGATAAAGCACCTTTCGCCTTGCCTACAACAAATTGGCAAGGCCCAAACAACTGGGAGGCCTAAGACTACTTCATTTCATCCTATACTGCCTTGCCTCCCAGATTGGGAGATCCTTAAGAGGGGTCACAGACCCTCAGGACAATATAGATTACCACTACATCCCACTGTGGCTCTCAGTGGAACAACGTCTATGCAGAAGGGCAGGGTTAATTCCCTCAGCCCTGTTGCACATGACACCTACAAAGCTTTCAAGCATGACAAAAGGCTTAGTGATGGAGAGTGCACTGCATGTTCATTAACAATTATGCAAGCTGCTTAACATTTGCCCCACCAAAATGCTAGCACAGCCCTTGTACAACAATCCCAACATCAAAATTTCTGGAAACATGATTAAGCCCTATTTTTTGGCCTGAGGCAAATGTCCAGAGCCTGACCCAATTAACAGTGGATAACTAACCGATTGCATCTGCAGCATTCAAAGTCAGGCACCACCAAGATGACTGGTTCTCATTCAAAATCATGCAGGTAACACATGCAGTGGCACAACATCTAGGTCATGGTAAGACAGTGCTACCACAATCATTAGCTCACTAATGGGGCAGCCAGCCTCCCCCACCCCATCTCCATGCTATAAGCCATCATATTTAACCATTCCCTATATAGTCAGAAGGGCAGTGCAGTTACTGGTAAACATAATTTCTAGATAGTTTATCTAGGGGAGGATGTGGTCAGATGTGTACATATACACAAACAATGATAGAAACAGACTTACTCAGTTCAGTATTACTAAATAACACATATCACCCCCAGTCAAGCTATTCAAAATTGGTATACTACAATCAGATCTTTGCACCAGATGTCAAAAAAGAGAAGGGTACATTCCTACACATATTATGGGAATGTGAACTATCCCAACCATTATGGCAGGTGATAATGGACAGAGCAGATCCCCTGATGGGGCTCAATCATCTCTTCAAACCGAAAATTTGCATTCTAGTGGACTATAGAGAAGTAATGTAAGGGAAAGGAGGTTCCATATAGCTGCAGTGGCTGCCTTGGCCAAGAAAATAATAATATGCCACTGGATGGATCAAGAGGTCTTAAAACTACATAGAATGGTACCAAGACTACTTCTTACCCTTAAAACCAAGAGAACGGTAGCCAAGATGAATACTGACACAAGACATTCAATAAAAGGCTAAGGAAATTACTCATAATATACTCACTGCCACAGGATGTTGTGGAACAGTAAGGGTAATGTACCAAATCCAGATTGTGACTCAGAGGATGGTACTCTAAGGCTTGATGCCAAAATGAGTTAAATAATTAATTATATGGAATGTAAACTGCTATGAGGGATCCACTCTTCCAATGGATTAACGTAAATAATAGATGATTTCCCCATATGTATATAGTCTCCTATATCTGAGGGAGGTTTTGTCTGTTGTAGGACTGTCTTTTCATGAATGTCTTATCATGTGTTTTGTTGCATGAACAATTTATAAATTCAGTAAAGCATATTAAATGAAAAAAAAAAAACCTAAAAGAAATATTAAACGGAAAACATTTTGGTTAAATAGTTCCTCTTCTGGTTGACTGTCAGTAGAGGGCACTGTTGCTAGTATCTGTAAGCAATATTGTTTGTATGGTGCTGTGAGAGCTATCTTCTTTTAATTTTTTTTTGGGTTTGCATGACTTTCTGAGTGTTTACCATGGAAATGAGCAGGTGGGGGAGTGAGGTGCAATCGGTCCTCAAAGAGCCGTCAGAAAGTGGGCAGGGGAGTGAGGTGCAAACGGTCCTCAAAGTGCCATTGAAAAGTGGGCAGAGTGTGAGGTGCAAACGGTCCTCAAAGTGCCATTGGAAAGTGGGCAGAGTGTGAGGTGAAAACGGTCCTGAAAGTACCAGTCACCAATTGTGCCTGCTCTTGATTGCATGTCTATTTCTAACAAACATGTCCTTGCAATTTACCGTTTATACCCCATAGGCTCTTTTAAGCCAATCTTATGCCCTCCCCTGCCTGACCTCTGGCAAGTACACACTCTGGACTTTCAGCTGTTCCTCATAGAATCTGCCTTGCTGGCCATGAATCCTTGTTGTGATCCTCCTTTCTGATCCCTATCTCTCTCTCTTTCTCTCTTGACTGACAATTAGTTATTTTTTGGTACTGCATTATGCACTACTAAGCAATTCAAATCACAAACTGTAGTAAGAAAGAAATAATGTGACCTACTGGGAATTGAACCTGGGTCCCCAGAATACTGCCCAGTGCTGTAACCACAGAGCTAGATACACACATTTTGGACATGGGGTTCCCAGACACATTTCCTTTTTCTGGTGTGTCCGGGAACACCAAGTCCAACCATGTGAGCCTCTAGCTCAATGGTTAAAGCATTGGGATGGTATTCTGAGGGCCTGGGATCAATTCCCAGTAGGTGACATTATTTCTTTCTCACTACAATTTATGATCTCTACTAGACCCTCATTTATGGACTAACATAATCAACCCATCTCACCCGCCTCTGACCTTGGATATGCCACTGCAATGTAGACCTTACCCAAAGCATCAAGCATAGTATACTTTCTATAACCATGTTGATACCTACTTTGCTATCTGTGGTTTGTTTACATTGCTGTTACCAAACTTAGTCCAGGAAGTCTGCATAACTTTTAGGCACTTAACCTGTTAAATTACCCATCCTTTAATTATTTTCTGCTGACCCACCTATTCTGCAACAGTCTTGAGCACCCTCATGATGTAACTTGTTATTCAGCTTTGATAGCTGTTAACCTTGTATAAGTATAATAGTATCAGAAATCTGCAGCTCTGCTCCTATTCTTGCCTCTGGGATCCTCCTGCTGCACTTTAATGTGGCAATACCAGGGCCAAAACTCCAAATAAATTAATAAATAAATTGCCCTGATAAGACAGTTTTATTATACCAGTTACAGACATCATATAAAAGAGGTGCAGTGATTAGTGTGTCAATCCCATTGTATTATCACCCACTACCTGCCTTCTCCCTGTTATAACAATTCAACTCTCTACAGCTACTGGGAATGTCTTCTTCTTATCAGCACCTACTATCTGGAATAACCTCCCCAATCTCTCTGACACATTCACTTCCCGCCACGCTTTGAATCTCAGTTCAAAGTGCGCCTCTTCACTATCGCCTATGACCATACGGTATGTCTCAACTGTCTCTCATTATGAGGCGCATCCCTCACTTTACCCCACAGAAGTGCTCTGTTCCATCTCTGTCCCACACTGGAAAGGTGCTGCCTACATAGAGAAAGTGCTGCAAACTCAGACATTAAAGTACTACCTAAAACTAATATTAGATTTTAAAAGCAGCCAACCATTACCTTTTATAGCTGAGGTACTTTTTCTTTTCTTTTTGTTTAAATAGCAAATTATTTACCTGATGTTAGTAGGTGTGATGTATGGAACAGCTCTTAGTCTGGCAGCTCTCATATCTTGCTCTCCTGCCTCACACTACATCATCAGGATTGTGGCATCACTGACTGACATCACCGCTACTTAGGGACAGCAAGTGAGTGACTGCCAGGTCATTCACCTGTGATGCCACTGTCAGTGAGATCATAATGCTGATGATGTAGTGGGGGGCAGTAGAGTTAGATATGTCAGCTGCCAGGTTAAGAGCTGTTCCACACATATCCAGCACAATATTATCACATAGAAGACTTTTTGATCTGTGCTGGCCCGGTGGTGCTGAGGGTAGAGATGCCAGGTGCCACACCTCACACCACGCCAGCGGCCTGGGTTCGGGAGCAAGCTCGGGCCACCAGGGGTTGGCTGGGGGGGAGGAGTTAGGATTGAGCAGCCTTGAGGCAGCTCTCCTTTCCGGGGAGGGATGTGAGGTTTCCCCAACTCTTGGCTGCCACCCGGTGGAGGCTAGGTGGCAGTGCTAGCCTGGGGGGAACCTAGGCACTAAGCTGGGAGGATGGATGGGGCCGTTACTGGAGCCACGGGCGTGTGCGTGCCTCCACATGCGTGCGTGACCACGTTCTGGGGCCCCGGGAGTAAGGAGAGAAAAATGCAAATACCTTGTCTCACCCATTACCGTAAGGCAGGAGAGGTAATGGGGGAGCACCAGGCTAAGTTAAAAAAAAAAGACTTTCTGATGAGTAAAAGGAAAAAGAAAAAATAATTCAGAAATGTAAAGTTATAACTGACTACTACTTAAAATTTGTATTTTCCTGTCTGCCTGTTTTGTCTACACTAGCTCTTTAAAGCACAAATTCTTAGCATTTTATGATAGTAAAGCAATGTCAAAGTTTGAACAAATATAGTACTGGTATCCTCAGTGTTGTGAGCTTGCATTTATGTTGTTCACATTGTCCCTTATTTTGAGTGTCTGTGTCCCTCATTTCAGTCACAAAAGGTTTAGAGGTGTGCCTATGACTTCCACTGTTCCTCTTTCATTCCTCCTTACAGTAAGGAATCTACTAGTGGCCAGTGTGTAATGCTGTCTCAACTCAACTTTTGCTTATCCTGAGGAGAGAAATGAACTGACCAAACGTAGTTTGTAGAGCTATAAATGACTACTCAGCCCTTGTTTATTAACTCTGCATTACAACGCTTATCTTGTGTGTGATGTCAACAATCTGTCACATACCAAAAATACAGTCAAACTTCGGCAGCTTAACCTGAAGCTTTTCATCTGAAACTTCTTGGAACTCACTCATTCCTCTGTTATGTGATGGTACCTCATTTCATATGTTCATAAGAAAATGCGAGGAATTGAACAAAATTGCTTGCAACTGTTCTCAATTATTTTTTTTATTTTCTTTGGCATGGTTTCAGCACAGTAGTGTGCCACCCAGTGTTGGAATTACAGGAGAGCTTGCCTGAGCTCGGCCCCCTTAGCTCTGAAGTGAGCCCTGGTAGCTCACTCATCACTGCCATTGACTTATAATAGGAAGAGAGGCTCAATTTACAGATAGTGCCCTTATGGGCCCTCTAGCTCCCAAAGCTCATAAAGTGTAATTCCAAGATTGGTGCCACCATAGTTAGGGTTAGGTAGGCAGATTAACGTTGAAAATTATTTTCCCTTACCACCAACACCCATCCCTCCCTCCCACTTCCTCCCTCCGCATGATGACAGATCAATATAATCCTATTCCACCAGCCCACTAGCACCCTAATCCAACCCTCTGCCCACTCATGCCACCCATACTTTAATAAAAAAGGAGAAGGTGCATGATGCAAACCCCCCATCACCTCCTCAGCTGGCTGCCATTTGAATGACTGAAACCCCGATTGTGAACAGCTGATCATTCAAAGCCCAGTAAGCAACATACCACAGAGTCAACAAGGCTCAGGGGAGTTTATTTTTCCCCAATGTTGCTGCTCCTTACTTTTGTGCCATTAAGGTTCAACCTTTACTGATTCTTAAATGTAGTTTTTTGTGCTGAATACTATATAGCATGGACCCAGTAGTCTACAAGCACTAAAATATTGGCAACCTTTAAGCATTTTAACAAAATAAATCACAAAATCAAAATATGTTAAAATAATTGTTGGGATGTCATCTTTTCTATAATTATGCTGTTTGTCATGTTCTTATATTCACTGCTGTTGTTATCATTGATCATATACTCCTGTATGCAAGATATTTTATCTTAATGATCCTATTGTATATAGTTTTGAATGCCAGAATAAATAAATACATAAATATCCACAAAAATTCCACAAGTGCTAGAGGACTGCGAAGGAAAAAATGTTTAGGTCAGAGGATTTGGGACAGTATTGAACTGAACTGTTAACTAAATAATATTATCCTTCAGATAGTGACTATTATAAATACAACCCCTGCCATAAGATACAGAACTTTCCCTCCTTGTGTACAGTGATTCCACCCCAAAGAGACTGCTTTCATTTAAACAAAATTAAATAAAATGGCTGTTGGCTAACAATCGGCACAAGTTGAGATTTCATGGCCTGCTGGAACCCCCAGCATGTGCCCTATAGCCAATTTAGATGCTGGTACTTCAGAGAGCAGCTGTAGTCTTAGGGCAAGGGAACCCACTTGAAGGACAACTCATCCCAGAGATTGAGCTTCATGCCTCAGAGTCTGTTACTGGAAACTTTGAGAGTGGGGGAGGGACATTAACAAAAGAGAGACTTTAACAATCCAAGGAAGCCCTCGTGTTAGTGACTCAGTTCCAGGAACCCTATGCATATTGTTTATATAGTTATGGAATGATAGTGTGAGTACATTTTTCCAGATAAACGATTTTCTTTTTGCTTATGACAGGGCAACAGAAAGAATAAACCAGTTATTCTCTCACTTACCCTGTCATCACCGTTTATTCTCTCAGTTGCACTGTCATTAGTATTTATTCTTTCAGTTGATCTCTTATCACTTGTAAAACCAAATCCCAAACTTTCACTGGACCTCGATTTTTAATCAGTTGTTCAAACAGTCCACATTCTGACAGTGCCATGGCAACCAGGAGACACAACAATGGATCAACGGGCAGAACAAGGTAAAAGTGCACTGGTGAAGCAAAAATAGCACAGTGCAAATCAACATGAAAAGCTGAACACAGATTTTGCTCTAATAAAGCCTGTGCATGCAGCTTAACACAAACAGTGAAAAATTAAGGCCGTTGTGTAAACAAACACGTATTGGCTGAATTGACAATTTCAGATTTATTTTCATTTCATACTTTCAGATCCTGATGACCTCACTTGTGGCTGTACCACTCCTGTGGCCACCAGGTTCTGAAAACACTAATAAAAATGTCTTTTATTTTCAGTGAGCCATCACACAGACACACACACACACACGCACACCTATAGAATACATAATGGGTAAGGGTGGTATACAAGGATGTATACTCATCGAGGGGGCTAATTAGGGCTATAAGCTGAACTTGTGGCTTTATTGCCCTAATTAGCCCACCGTGTTGGGTATAATTCCGAGTGTTCCTCCCTTACCCATTGTTTGTTGAACATAATACATTAGGATGGTTATTGTTATGGCGATCGCATTTTCGAGCACGTTATGGTGCCTGAAGGTCTCTTGCAGCAAGGAAAGAATGATGTATAGTGGGTGCAGATAGGAGTTTGGGAGATTTCTGGGTTTCAGAGAGTTTTGTGTGTCTTTTTTTCCAGGTTCTTTTGCAGCTTGTTAATTGGTTTGGCTAGCTGCCTAATGCTGTGTTAATTGTGTTATAGTGGTATCCCCCCATAGAGGTTAATATAGTGCAGCTGTGTACTTTTCATTAGTACAGGTATATAGCTGTAATTGATTAGTGCAGGTATATAGCTTTAGTTAGTGCAATACTGTAATTGATTGATTAGTACAGGTATATAGCTTTGATTGATAGATTAGTCACAGGTATACAGAGAAATAAATGATGGCCCTTTCTATGGGAAAAAGTTCACATCCATGTAATATATATATACAAGGCAATTTTATTTATAAGGTGCCCAATCCCAGAGGCTCTGGGCACCGAACATGAATAAAATATACAGCAATAAATTAAAACATATAATAAAACCACATTAAAACCATGACAAAATTAATATTCTACAATAATAAAAAATTTCCAGAGGGCAAAAACTTCAAGGGACTGGTAGATAATAAGGATGACATCGGCTATCAAAGGCCAGACTGAAGAGGTGGGCCTTTAGCCTCCCTTTAAACACCTCAATCGAAGGAGCCTCTTGGGCTGCAAATGGAAGCGAGTTCCACAGGGTTGGCCCAGAGACACTAAAAGCATGACCTCCCGAGGTCTTTAGCTAAACCCTGGGAATGTCCAGGAGGCCCCTTGAGGAGGAGCAGAGGGAGTGAGCAGAGGACCCCGGTGTAAGGAGCTCAGACAGATAACCAGGACCCAGCCCATATAGGACCTTAAAGGTGAGAAGACCCACCTTGAAAAGGACCCTCCACCCGACTGGCAGCCAGTGCAGGGCATGTTGGACTGGAGTCACATGATGGACCTTGAAAGGCCCATCGGCAACCTGGCCGCTGCATTCTGCACTAGCTGCAGTCTGCAGAGGGTCCTTGCTGTGACCCTGAAGTACAGAGCATTACAGTAGTCGAGCCTAGAGGTCACAAAGGCATGCACTAGAGTCAGTAGGTCCTCAGGTGGAATGAGGGGCTTAATCCAGGCAATGTTCTACAAGTGGTAAAAACCACTGCTGACTATAGATGACACCTGATCTTCGAAGGTCAATCTGCAGTCAAGGATCGTGCCCAGATTTTGCACCCTCGGAAAAACCACCAGTGGCACAGACCCCAGAACAAGTCTAGAGTCCACCCCTGGTGGCAGCCCGTCACACTCATGACCAGGCTCGATTACCAGCACCTCAGTCTTAGCCGGATTGAGTCTCAGCCAGCTGGGAGCCATCCGGTCATTGGTTTTAGCTAGACAGGTGTTAAGCACATCGACTGCTCCCGATGTTCCAGGTGCAAAAGGCAAATACAGTTGGGTGTCATCTGCGCAGCAATGAAACTTCACACTGTTTTGTCACATGATCTCACCCAGGGGCAACATATACACTGTGAACAACATCAGCAACAAGATTGAACCCTGAGGAACTCTGTAGGACAGAAGTATTGAGGAGGAGGAGACATTCCCTATCACCACCTGCTGCACTCTGTCTAAGGGATATGACTCAAACCATTTGATGACAGTACTGGTGAGTCCTCAAAACTCACAGAGCCGATCAAGAAGCACAACATGATCCACAGTGTCAAAAGCTGAGAAGAGATCGGGAAGAATAAGAACTGACCTGTCTCTTCTATCTCTAGCCCTGAGCAGATCATTATGCACTCTCTCTAGAGCAGTTTCAGTGCTATGTCTGGCTCAAAAACCAGACTGGAAAGGCTCATAGATCTCTGAGGACACCAGACAATCCTCAAGTTGTTGTGCCACCAGTTTCTCAACAGCCTTGCTCAGAGAAGGCAGGTTGGAGATCGGACAGTAATTCGCCAGGATGTCTGGGTCGAGAGAAGATTTCTTTAGAAGGGGCTTCACCAGTGCTTCTTTCAAAGCAACTGGGAAGACCCCCTCCACCATTGAGCACCTGGCAGTCCTGGCGAACACCAGGCTGTTGGCACTGACACAGCCCATTGAGAAACGTGTTGGTGCTGGGTCCAGTTCACAATAGGTGTGCTTCAGTTTTAAGATCACCTTAGTCACTTCAGACACCACCACTGGCCTAAACTCCTCCCAGACAGGCTGAGTGCCTCTGAAACTCCCAACTCGATCACTGCAAGGCAAAAGCCTCACTGACAGAATCCCCAACCACATGGCTGACACTCTATCAGACAAAAACAGAGCAAACTCTTCACATTAAGTGGATGAAAAAGCTTTTTTCGGCCAAAGACAGGCAAGATGTAAGACTTTCCATGGACTGAAACAGCTGAGATGGTCTGTTTCTCCCCACGGCAATTTCCCAGGACAGAAATTAGCCTTCTTATGGGGAAATCACCCCCTGGTACTCAACATTGTGAGCACACAGGGCTAGCCTGTCGGCCTCCAGCCAGGTCTTCTGCCAGCAATGCCCCAACTTCTGACCCCTGATCTTCATCACCTTGAGATCTCCATCAAACCAAGGGGATCTCATATACGGACCGGTGCGATGGCATCTAGAGCTTCAGCAATCACCCTATTATAGGTGGCTACTGCCTCACCAATGCCAATTGTACATGCTACATCAACCCTAGATACATCAGCTAACTCCAATAGTCCCTCTGGGTCAACTCCTCTTAAAGGGTGATAGCTGACCATCTCCACAGGGGAGGGACTTTCAGGGGGGGGCCCCAAAGTTGAACTCCACGGTGCAGTGATCAGATCAACCAAATGACCCGATCAGTCTTGAGGTTATCAATCTGAAGACCCAGCTGGAACACCAGATCAAGTGTGTGGCCATGCTGGTGGGTAGCAGCAGCAACCGCTTGTGACAGGCCCAGTGATTACATCAACTGGAGGAGGTCGTAACCAAAACGCGAGGATTCGTCATTGACCCACACATTTAAATCTTCCAGAATTAAACACCTGGGGTCTCCAACACCTGGCCGACAACAAAGTCCGCTACCTTCTATACACAGTATACAGGCACGGTACTGCCTGTATATGTTAAATACTGATATTGCCCTTTAATAACTCCACCCCGTTCAACTGATTTACTTAAACTTTGACAGGCACAGAACTGGTGCCAGGATCTCTGGATCCTGAAAATGTTGTGACAGTCAGTTCTGTGGGGGAGAGTTTACAGAGGTGCAAAAAACTTTCAATATGCCAAAATTAAGACTTTCTTGCTCACCAATGACTAAAAAAATTATGTGGATTTTAAACTTGAAACTTACAGGTTAGATAGAATTTGCCCCAGGGTGTGTGCTTACAGGTATGTGCTTTTTACTTCTCTGATTTGCCCATTGTTGAGTTACCGTGTTAACTAAAAATGGACCATTTTTCATGCATGCTCAGTTTAAAATTGAGCATTCCGAGGCTGGCTTGTCGATGCAGCGGTAGTGTTACCACTTGCGGTGCCGACGACCTCACTTTGGAAGCGAGCTTGAGAGTTGGAGAGTTGGTCGGGGGGGTTGTACATCACAGGGACTGCTCTCCTCCAGGGAGGGGTGGGACAGGTGCCCGGCATTACCCAGGTCCCTAGCAGTGGCTGGGGGTCAGCACGCTGAGACCACATACAAAGGGGAGCAGAAGTAGGGCAGATGCCTGGCATGTACGGCCATGGACATCACTGCACACCACTTCCTCCATGCTGGGGGAGAAAATGGGAAAATGCAGACCGGTAGGATGACACCAGTCTCCAGCAGGCCTCACACCTGGCTATCTGGGCATGTCCGAGTGAACCAGATCCTGTTCCTGCTGGGGTTTGCATGGGCCCCAGCCAGGGGTGGCAAGCCATGGGGGAAAGGCCAGACAGGTAGGTCCCAGAGGATGCCAGGGTGACAGGGCTGGGGAGACCAGAGAATTGGGACCATTTGGCAGGAAGGAAACAGATAAACAAAAAAAAGAAATTTAGCATTCTAAAAATAACTAACTTTCAATGAATGCATAAATATGTTCTTTCATTTGGTGAAAATGAGTGCATGTTTATGTGGGTTGTGCTATAAATGTCACCATGAGGTAATGCCTGATGCTGTTTATAGCATCTGTTTGAGATTAAACTAGGTCTGATCAGCAGGACTGGGACTATCTGCTATTGCATAGCCCCAACCCCACTGAATGGAGTTGTGTGGCATTTCTTTTGTTTGGTTTCATTGGCAGCTATTAGCTGCATACCGACCACCCTCAGTGCTGCCAAACAGAAAAATGACACTGGGGTGCCCAATCCCAGTGTCGGTACCTGTGAATGAAAACTGTTCCTCATAGTCTTTTTATTTACGTGTTTATGTTTTAACCTGAAATAATGGAAACAATCCACTGATGCCTGTTGCAGCTCCCCTGTCTCCTCTCCCGCCTCCACCACTCCCTGCCTAACCTACTCCAACCCCCCCTCCACTTAACACCTGTTACCCCACACTCCCAGCCACACCTCACTCATGTACAATACATCCAAAGTCATAATCCACTTTCTGCTATCCTACTGCTTCAGCAGTGACCAGGGACCCAACCCTTCCGGCCATCTGTGTGCTGGTCCGAGTGCGCCTGTCAATAGGGTACCAAAATTCCAAATTCGCCTTCCCTTCCCCGAGGTCTGCCCCCCTGGAGTTAGAATATTTAGTTAGGGGGGGAATGGGGGGGCGCAGCCTCCCACATGGGGGGTGTGGGGGGCACAGCCCCCACATTAAAAGTGGAAGACAAAATTAAATCCTTGGTGCCCTAATGATGGGCGCACTTGGATGGGTGCGTTTGATGGTAGAACTGGGACCTAAGTGCGATTAATGTCTTTTCTATGCATTTTGAAATTTTACTCATAACTAGGTTGTTTTTTTAACATGTTTGACACAGATTTTCAGCATGCCCTTTTTTGCCCCAAACTCATGAACAAGGGAGGTGATTTTTTTCAAATCTTGCCTGAAAGGTGATTTCACAGTTGCTCTACGAAATCACCCTTCGGGTTGGATTTGATAACTTTCTCCTATGTTTGTGCCTTAATAATGCGTCTGTTTTTTGGAAAGAATAGCCTTGAATTTTACATACTGTATGGGTCCTGGGACCCAGGATCTGAAATTTTGGTAACAACCAGTTTAGCAGTGTAAACATTCTAGAAGGTTGGAATACATAAATATTATCTAATTAAGATCTTTTTTGCTCCCTTGTAGCTCAAAAACAGCTGGCAGTTGAAACTTGAATATTTCAGATTTGTTAGAGTTTGATACAAGGAGGTGCTTTTGATTGGTGGTTTCGCTGGAATATGTTTAGTTTAATAATTATTAGAAGATGGGCTTGAAAAATAAGGCAAGCTGATTGGCTGAAAGCCATGGTCAGGCATGCATTTATTTTTCAGTAGAACCTGGTGAAAAACAGATGCCAGTTCAAGATTCCCCATTACTTGGCATATTCTTGGGTCACCACAAATTTTCAAACTGGCCAACCACCATTTTTTTCTCTCTCACTTAGCGAGCTTGATCTCCCTAGCCACCACAACAGGACCTAAACTGCCCCACTAAACAGAAACACTGAACAGCCTATGTTTCTTCAAAAAACATAACCCCATCCCCAGAATCCAGCCTGGTTTCTTATTTCAGTCCATTTAAAAACAAAAAGTGACAAGATTAAACCGTCGGTTCCTTGCAGCGCTACACTTGCGTGGCTAGTGCTATTCCCCATTCAGCTGCTCAGTTTCCCTGCTAAGACAAAAAGAAATGCAAAAACAACAGCGATCTTTGTTTGTCTTAAACAATATTTCTTCCCTGAACTAAACAGTATATTCCCACTTGCACTCCGTCTCAACTGACTGCGTTCTTTAAAACTGGCATTGGATATTCTCTCAACATTTTCAAGCCCATCAAAAAGAAAAATGTTACCTCTTTTCAGATTCAGATCAGCAGGCTACATTCCTTTCTTCTGACATGGGTAATGATAAAGTCAACTAAAATAAAGTGTTCTCCTCTGCTGTGGTTGTATGTGTGTGTTTGGGGGGGTTGGGCAAAGCAGCAACCAAGCATAACCTGGAGGAGATGCTGATTGCAAAAAAAAAACAACTAGTTACAAAAAACAAACAAACAAACAAACAAAAAACAGTAGTGCCCTCCAGTGGTGACTCTACCAGTATAGGAACTACTTTACTGGAAGAGTTACTTTTAATTTTGTATTTATTTTTTGAATGTATATATACATATTGGGCCGGATATTCAGAGCGGATGTGCCATCGCAAGTACGGAAATGCACCATTGTGCGATATTCAGTGGGAGGCGGCTGTGCAGTGCAATAAGCAATGAGCCAGAGTGCAACAGTAATGAATGCATGCGCAACCGAAGGGGGCGGAACCATGAATGACATGCGCAATGCGATATTCAATAGCATGCGCCATGCGCAATGGCGGAGCAAGCGAAAGTTGCGTGACAGCAGAAATGAGCCAAAATAAAAGGGAGCAGGAGAGGGGAGGAAGAACACAAAAGGGAAGCCACAGGTGGGAGCATGGTGACAGAGAGCCAGGGTGGAATATAAGGAAGCAAGTGCGCAGAACTGGACAGGAGCAGGACAGGGCCCACCAGAACTGTGCCAGAGACAGGGTAGGAGTGGGTGTGCCCGTGCCACTGTGCAGCAAAGAGCGTGGAGTGCCACAGTGGACTGAGGGCAGTGGCGGGAGGCAGGACAGCCACAGTCAAAGGCCGGAGGTGTACCCGGTGCAGGGGGAGCATCAGGAACGGACAGCAGGGGGAACAGGACAACAGCCACCCGGGGGGGGACGGGGGGGGAACACCAGCCAGGGACATGGCCAGCGCCACCTTCCAGATGGAGGCTGTAATGAGGGGTGTGAGAAGGCAGGCAGCAGGGAGGCGCTGGCCATGGAAGGGCCCATCGGCGGTACACCCAGAACAGGCAGTACCGAGCCCACACCAGCTTTGATCACTACTCTGACACACAGATTGTGGGCCGGTACCACCTGAACTGGGTGATACAGAGGCAGCTCTGTGAGCTGTGCAGTGATGAGATGCAGGCACCCACATGATGGAGCCATGCTCTGTCGGTGGAGACGAAGGTGACAGCCGTCATGTGCCTGCTCACCACGGGCATCTTCCAGAGACCAACAGGGGACACGGCAGGCATAACTCAGTTGGCCACATCACACCTACTCAAACAATTCCTCAGCACACTGCTGCCACATGCTGCAGAGTACATCTGTTTCCCCAGCACAGAGCACACATACAGGAGTTCCACAGGGTAGTACGGTTGCCTGGCATGCTCGGGGCCATTGACTGCACCCATGTAGGCATCCGCATGCCACCTGGCCCAGAGGGTGCAGCATATATGAACTGCAAGGGATACCCAAGCATAAACTACCAGGTGGTATGCGATGCCAGGGGGCGCATAACCAATGTCTGCGCCACACACCCTGGGGAGCACACAATGCCTTCATCAGGCACCAGTCTGCACTGTGCCACAGGTTTGAGAGTGGGGACATCCCCACTGGCCATCCAGTAGGTGAGTATGCATATCACGCAGGATGACGTGAGCAGACATGGGGAGTGCATAGATAGAGGTGACATGGGTACTGGCCATGTTGGCCCATGGCATAGCGATGCAGACCACCATTCTAATGTCCACCCTCTACACACAGGTGACAGTGGCTACCCGCTACGGCCCTGGCTGCTCATACTATACTGGTGCCCCACGACCCCATTGCATCTACAGTACAATGAGGCACACGCCACAACACGGAATGTCATTGAGCGGGTGTTCAGGATCATGAAGGCACGGTTCCGGTACCTGGACACATCAGGTAATGCCCTACAGTACAGCCCCTCGAAGGTCTGTGGGCAATTCCTGACCTGCTGTATCCTGCACAACATGGCCACCAACTGTGGGATAGCCGTAGAGGTCGAAAAGGGGGACAGCAGTGGGGATGATGAGGACGCTGGTCCAGCTGGTGATGGGCAGCCACCCCCTGGGTGATGAGACCCCCATCTGATCCAGATGGCACAGCTGCACTGGGATGCCATTACAGAGGAGCACTTTGGACAACACAGGTAGGTCACGGGGCCATGCGCAACCACCAAAGGCAAGGGCACAGCCCACAGACAGGCAGGGCAGGACACCAAGGGTGGACGGCGGTAAGGGAATGGGTCTGAGTGGGGCACCACACATGGCAGCAGGGATGGGCAGGGCCGAACACGACACATGCACATACACGCACACACACCACTACACATGCACAAGGGGTAAACAGTACGCCAACCCCAACAGCCACCCCCAACCCTACACAGGACCACACATGACCATGCCCAGTGGCCGTCACTGTGCATGCCTCAGATGCTGGGCACCATTGCACACTGGCGGACAGTGTAATGCAGGCATCATCATGCACACACCACAGTGGCCAGCAGCCGGGAGGGTGTGCACAGGGACCATGTGTATGCAGGGCCTGGTACCCCAACCGTGCATCGCACAATGCACACCACACTGCACATAGGGCAGCGGCAGATAGTGGCAATGGTGGGAGACAGGTCCGTCATGCAGCACAGTACCACGGCCGCTACGGATGCATGGGCAGCCCCGCTGAGAACTGCCAGCCATATCAGGCTGACTATTGGCCTCATGGGGTGGCACCAATGGTCCCCCAGGGGTGACGCTGCGTGAATGTGACCGTGTCCACGCAGGGGCCTGCAGCCCACCGAACATGCCCGCACCAGGCGTGCTCGGTATGCCCACAGCTGAACCCGGTGTCGACATAGCAGGTGTCGCACGATGCTGGGAACGCGGGGGTGGACATGACACAGTGTGGTGTCCGCAGCGGCTGGGCACTGAACTGGGTGCCCAGTGTAGACATGACAGTTGTCAAAGCAGTGATCTGCCAGTCAATGGCAGCATTCACATCCGCCCGCTGACGGACCATCTCTGCCAGTAGCAAGCCGTGGTCCCTGCTGCGCCACTCGTCTGCCTGGTGCAGAACCACACTGAGCACATCCACCGCCGTCATGAGCCGCATCTGCTGATCCACTGATGCCTGGAAAAGATGGCTGTGTTCGTCAAAGAGGTCATCTGCTGGTCCGGCATACTGTCCTTCATGGTGTTCCTGGCCCTGCTGGCCAGCACCCCTTGATGTTAGGTGCTGCACACCAGAGTCATGCTAGGGCACATCCACACATGGTGCACTGCCACTGCCCCCTGACACTGTCCCCCTCGCCATTGGCCGACTGCTGGCGCTGCCGCTCCGGCTGTCGATCCCCAGGGCTCACTGGTGCTGCCACAGCAGCTGCAACAGGCCCACTGCCCTGGATGCACACCAGTGCTGCACCACTGGGGCATACAGGCACAGGCTGGGACTGGGTTGCCTGCTGTGGGACCATCCTGTGTCCCACATGTATCACTGTCCGGGACGTGTGGTCCATCATCATCAGTGTTGGATCCGGCCCCAATCTGTGTCTCAGCACGCTGAAGACTGTGGGCGCTTTCAAGGTGGGACACAGGCAGGGCCTTGTCCGTACCCGCACCACCCACATCAGTCCTGACAGACGTGCAGGTATGCACTTGGCCAGTCCCTTGGACACCTGTGGAGGTGGATGGGCGATCCTCCGTGTCCAGGGCCTCCCTCTTGGTGGACACACCCACCACCGCTGCCCCATGTAGATGCTCAGGAGCTGTAAGGGAACACATTAGCATCAGTGACTCTGCTTCGCCCTGTGGCATGCCCTCCACCACCCACACACTGACAGCACAGGACCTACCATGCAGTGATGGACTGCCACCCATCTGGAAGCCACCACCAGGAATGCCCTCGATGGCACAATGCCGAATGCTGCTGGCCACCCGCTCCTCCTGTGGCATCAGGCATAGTAGATCTGGCTGGCCCCCAACGGTGGCAGTACGTGCAGCCCAGATGGCAGCCACGTTGTCCTTGATCCGCCTCCTGTCCGTGCCAACCTTCTTCTTGCACTCCTGCATGGACCGCTGGTAGCTGCCATGCTGGTTCACGGCACACGCCACCTCACCCCACGCTGCAGCACGGGCCTGTGGCATTCCCCGCTGTCTGCTGCGCAGTGGTTCCCTGTCCAGATATGCCTTGAACAGGGCATCTGATTCTGCCCTGGTGAAGTTGGGCCTCCTCCTCCTTCTCCCCCTTCCCTGTTCCTCCTCTTCCTTACGCTTGGTCATGCTCGAGTCTGTGGGAATGACAGGTGTTACCTTGGACTGTGCAGTCCCATTCAGCCCTCCCAAACATTAGTCCCCACATCCCAACAGCCTGCAACCCACCACAATGGACTGCAATACCTAACCATGGCCTCTGCAGCCCCATGTCGCATTTATATAGCGCAACGCGTGCAAATGAGGGCAGGCGCAACTGTAAGTGGATGCTAATGTAGTGGATGCGCCATGGAATGGCTAATGGGCAGATTTGCATATGCTGGCTGAATATCACGCTGTTGCGCCTTGCGCATTGTTGTTGAGCATGCTCAGGCTATGGCGCAGCACTGTGACGTGCGCAATCGGCACCACACAGTGCATGCCCCAGGGCACTGATGCCGATGCATGCGGTGCTGCTGACTTGCTGTGCATGGGAGGCAGTGCAGGGCATGGCCTCCACTGTGCCTGTGGTGCAAGTGTGCTGTTTGCCCGTGTGGTGCTCGTGCCTTGGTGCACCATGGGCGCCATGGCGCCACACCACGGTAGGCCACTGCAGGGTGTCACACTCATGCATCCTACCGCACTACACGCAGGGCATCCCAGTAGCGCTGTGGCGCTCCATGCGCGGACAGACCCTTGACCCTGTGTGGTCGACCTTTGCCCCTAGGTGCCATGCGTCTGCATGGTTGCACCCCTATCATGCAGTCCGGTGAAAGCATGATAGGGACTGGCAGCGCAGTACCATGCTGCCTCCGTACGTGGGGCATGTGCACTACAGAGCGCCATTTTGCTTGCGATTACAACGGCAAGATGCCACGTACAAGAGCACAGGTCTGGAGCACCATTGAGTTGGCAAACTTGGTGGCCCTAGTAGAGCCACATGCTGGTGCCCTCTTTGGGCAAGAACCCCTCAACAGGCCATGGACTGCTGTGTGGCAGGAGGTGTCAGAGGGCCTGGAGGAGGCGACTGGGATCGGCCGGTCAGCAGAGCAGTGTTGCCACCGGTATGGTGACCTACAGCAGCGGGACCCTGATCACCTGGGGCATCTGCAGGCATGCGCCCAGCGAGGTGCCATGCCACGGCCAGGTAGGTACTCCATCCAAACACTGGTAGTGTCCATCTGTCCGGGTATCGTGTTGTGCATCAGGCCACACCTCAGGGGGGTGGGGGCAGGGGCCATCTAGTGGTGGTGGTGGTGGGGGGGTGCGTCATGGATGGGCTATGTGGGCACGCACACACCGGGGGTGGAGGCTCTGTTACTGAACTGTACTAATGTTTCCCTCTCCATGTTTGCACCCTAGGCCTGGAGGAGCACCATAGGGCATGACTGGCCTGTGAACAGGGGAGCAGGCTAGAGCGGGTGCAGTCCAGTTGCAGCCAGGCCACGTTGGAGGGGTCATGGGTCAGCAGCACCCCCTGCTGGCCAGGATGCAGGTGAGTGTCGTGTTTCCCCTTACATCTGTGCATGCTGGGTTGCAGGGGTGGTGGCGGGGCATGGCCACCCGCACTTGGCCCCACTGCCGTGGACGCCACACAGTGTACTCAGCACTATCCTGTGGCACTGCATGTGTGGGTGGGTGTCGCAGGTGGGCTGCGCGTACACTGGGTCCATGGCTGTGCCACTGCCATCGCACTGCATAGCCATGTCACTGTACGGCCATGGTGGTGCTGTGCGGGACATGGGCGGTGGGTGTGTGCAGCATTCTGCATGGCCATGGGTGCCTGGGTAGGTGGGTCATGTGGGTGCGGACACTGTGGGTGGTCACATGCCATCACAGGGGCGTGGCCCATGGCTGTATGCCGTGCACATTGGGTGGGCTGCAGGGGTCTGGCCAGTCACACGTAATGACTCTGCTCCCTTGTCCTAGGTGGACAACGCTGGACTGCCCTAGAATGAAATGTCCAGGAGCTGCTGCAGCTGTCGAGGGCCACCCTGGAGCTGCTGCAATGTATGGACAGGGGTGACAGAAGGAGGCATAGGAGGCGCCACTGAGACAGAAGTGGGGAGAGTGGTCGCCATTAGGCCCACGAGACACCTGTTCATCATTCCCCCCTGGACTTTCCCTCACACTCCTTCATCCCACTCCCTGTTGTACACCCTTGCCCCATGCCCACCCCCACCTGGTATGTGGCCCTCCCCCCCACATTGTAAATACTTTGGTTTGATGTTTTATTTGTACAGCTCACAACACTATTATAGACTTATTTGTTATGACAACCGTGGTGGTCTCTGATTTGCAGCGGGCATATGGTGCTTGGCTGCAGTGGTGTGCATGGTGCTGGGGGTGGTGCAGGCCTGGGCATGTGTGTGTCCGGCAGGGACCCACTTATGGTGTGGGTGGAGGACTCAGTCCCTGTCTGTGGTATGTGTGTTGTTTCCTGTGCACTGGATGCCTGTGTGCAGTGGTCCCTGGTGCATGCGCTGTGTCCCTGGTGCCCCTGTCGGTATGTCTATGGCCCATGCAGCTGGCCCCCTTGCATGTCTGTGGTACACACGGTCTGCTGGCATGTCATTAGTGGCTGTCCATGCCGGCTACCCTCTGGCAATGGCGCAATGGCGGCTTGCCTCCTGTCACCGGTGTGTTGCACGTCTGCCTCGGGTGACACTGTGGGCTATGCTGTTGTTGTCCCCCCTCCATGCTGTTGCTGGTGTCTGTTGCAGTGTCTGTGTTCTGATGTCTGTCACTTGTGCTTCGGCCTCATGTTGGCAGCAGACGGCTTCATGGTGCATGCGCGGGATGGCTGGTACACCTGTGCCATGGTGGGGTGCAGGCCATGGGTACACAGCATCAGTGGATGCATGCCAGCGGCATTTGTTGCCCCACTATTGTGGCCCTGTATCGGGGTGCCCTTGGGTCAGGGTGGGTGTTTGTCCGTGCCCTGTGTCACATCCTGTGTGGCGCAGGCCTCCATGCACCACAGTGGATGGCTGTGCTGGCTGTTGGGGCCAGTGCTGGGACAGAGTGTGTGCATGGGTGGGTGTGCAGGGTGCTGTCTTGCTGGTGGTGGGGTCCAGGGCAGGCCTTGTCGCATGCGGGGTCCCTCGGATACTGACGCAGGGTCAACCTCTCCACTGTGCCATGGGGGGGTGTGCAGGGTGGCACTGTGTCTGCAGTTGTTGCGTCGGTGGCTGGTGCCGCTTGCTGCGGGGTGCTCACTGTGGGGCTGCCATGCATGGCTCCATGATGCAAAGGGTTGCATTGTCATGGTGGGGTTGGTGGCATGCATTTGGTGCCATGCACTGTTGGGCGCTGCTCCTGGGCCGGGTGTCTGGGGATCACTGTACAGGGTGTGCTCTGCATTGGTGGGATGAGGTGGCACTGGGTGGCTGGACCTTCTTGTGTTGTGGTCACTGCTTGCTGGGGGGTGTGCTGGGGCACCGTGCCCCAGCTGTGGATTCGGTGCTGGTGTTCATGGGCTGGTGGTCCATCCAGCTCACCACTGGTTGTGCAGTTCACGGGGTGCGGGGGGGGGCGCTGTCTGGCCTGCTGCGTGCTCCTCCGCCCATGGCTTCCATGGGTGGTGCACCCCTGCATCCTGTCCCTACGCATCCCTGGTTGTGCTACTGTGCTTCTACTCTGCTCCACTGCGCATCCCTGGTTGTGCTACTGCGCATCAGCCCTACTCCACTGTGCATCCCTGGTTGTGCCATGGCGCAGTTAGCGTGATATTCAACTGTGTTGCACAAGCACGCCAGCCTCATGTGTTTGAATATTGTGCGTGTTGCACAGGGGCGCACTGCACTTGCGTCTGCTCCTGCTATTGCACTTCTTTGTGGCGCAGTCTGAATATCCGGCCCATTATATATTTATTTGTTCGTTTTTTATACTTTATTTTTATTCATTAAAATTCCATTCACATAACAATACATAGAGGAACCAAGGCTGTTATCTGTTCAGTACAGCATCTCCTATGTATATGGTGGGGTTGTTATCCAGTCTAGTCATTACAGGTACGATATGTTATATACAACAAGAAAAAACTGCATGGAGCAAAGTAACAGGCCTAAGACTAACAAATATAAAACAGAAAGAGGTACATTCAATAGTTATCAGATATTCACAGAGTATATTATTAAAAGGTGCATAAATTATAGGTAAAATGACAAGGGGCACTGGGACACCCCAGAGGGGAAGAAGCCAGATAGGAGGCACCCGGTCCCAACAAATGACACTGTATTTCCTGCCTAATTGCTGCATGTCTTATAGCTAGCGTGAGAATAAAAATGACATCCCCCACTCCACCTGTAGAGGATTACCCAATCTCCCTCTCTCAACCTCAGCCTCTTCATAATAATTGCCAGCCCAGACTTTATGCACGAAATTTGGTCTCTGTGCCGTGATGTAGAAAACCCAGCGCCTCCAAAAGATTTCAAATTTCTCAATGCAGTGATTGGTTAGTGCTGTCAATTTCTCCATCCTATAAATTTGTATAATGTTAGATTGCCATTGGGAAATGGTAGGTGTAGTGCTAGTTAGCCACCATTAAGTGATGCCTTTCATCTTCACCAGAAGAGAAATATCTAAGAATTTCTGGTTAGGTAGAGAGTGCAGGGGCAAGTCATAATAAGAAAGTAGAAAAAATTTTGGAGTAAAAGGAATTGTGTAGCCACAAGAGTTTCTATTTCGCCCTTCAGAGAGTTCAAAAATGGTCGAAGGGCAAGGCATCCGTAGAAAATATGTCTGTGTGTTGACAACGAACAGCCACAGCCCCTTCAGCAAATGGCCCCTCAATTTAGAAGATATTTCGCCTGAATAGTTGGGGTACAGAAAAAGAGTATTGTTAATTTCCAAGCAAACTCCTTCCAAAGATAAAAGTTAGTAGGCATCTGTAAATGTCTAAGGTGTCTCTCCCATACTGTGTCCTCCAGAGAAATAGTAAGGTCGGACTCCCAAGCCCTCCACAGGGATGCCAAGGGATCCTCTGAATTATATATTTATTTGTATATAGTTTTTTTAAATGTTACCTGTAGCCTATTTTCTAAGCACAGTAATATCCTCCAGGGTGTGTGGTATTGGGCTGTACCGGATCTTTCAGGGGCTATAAGGCCCTCCACCTGCTCAGGCCTCATTATGCCCCTAGGTTGTCTAGTATAGCCCAAAACTACCCACCCTGTCGGGTATTTTTGTTTACTTAACATTTAAAAATGCCATTGTCATACATGGGCAAAATATTCTTTGAATATAACGTTCATTGGCTTTTTTCATGATAACACCAGATTTACAACACTCATATATTACTTTTATTTTTCCTTTCTTTTGGTAACTGGGTAAGGCCCACTAGGCACAAGTGCCTGTTTTCAGGGCAATCTGGGAGCGCACTGGGGAGGTTAAGTGACTTGCTCAGAGTCATACAGTATGCAACTGGATGTTGTGCGAATCCAACCCAGGTCAACTAGATTTACCAAACTCATTCACAGCTCATTACTCTAACCTCTAGGCTGTACTTTTGGCCATAACTTGGCCATCCGGGGTCCGATTGATTCCAGATTTTCAAGGGTGGGCATATCACCGCCCACCTCTTGAACACAGAAGTGTTATTTTTTTAATGCACTCTGAAATAGTTTTTTGGAGTGAACTCCCAAAAGCACATTTCAAGGATCATCAACAAAATGACACTTATATGTCAATGAGGTAGAGTGTTAATGTACCCACTCTAAAAATTTGGAGTCAGTAGGACCCCAAATGGCCAAGTTATGGCCAAAAGGACAAGAACAATTATTTTTGTGCCTTATAGCATGGAAAAGAAAACATCTCCTATCCCATCTTTTGTCTGACCACTGGGGTGCCCAAGCCCAGTGGCCCCTAAGGTTCCTTTGAACTACTGTGTCCCCCTTCTTTATTTGGCTACTGGGGTGCCCAAGCCCCATGGCCATTTCATATCCGGCCACTGTGGTGCCCAAGCCTGGTGGACATTGTTATTACCGATTAGCCACTTGGTTGCCTAAGCCTCTAACTAGCCCTGATATGAGACCACCAATGTGCCCAAGCCCAGTTGCCATTTATTTTATTTAAGCCCCCCCGCCCATGCCACCCACTCCCCCCATGTCTAGGAGTCTGAAGAAAGAAAATCCTCCACATTGTCATTTTGTTAAAAACTGCTTAATCCTGTAAAAAAGAAAACAGATCAGTGTCATGTCTCCCCCAGCCCATTCCCAACCCCACCCCGGCATGGGGTCATAACGCCGAACACAAAAACAGTGCAGCAATAAATGCCACAGACAAAACAGTGTGTGCTGAAATAAGGTCGGGATAAACACTGACCTTACAAAAACAACACAAACCCCATTGAAGACAACGGGACCTCTTTATTTTTGTGGGGGCTCTGTTCCCATGCACCCCCAGACATGGGGGACTTTGCTGCCCACACCTCCCAGACTAAACATAACCAACTCTGAGGGGGTGTGGACTTCAGGGCTGTGGAGAAACTCAGGACAGGAAAACAGTTTCTGCACATTAAAATAAAACCATCAACACCAGGAGACCTGGGGAGGAGCCAACCCGCAGTCCCAGGTCTCCAACCCTGCCATGTATTGGTGCCTTAGCCACTCCACCATGGCAGCGGCTCAGTCAGGCACCACACACACACAGCAACTTGATGTCTCCCAAGTTAAAGCATACAGTGACAGGGATAGTGGTAATTCCCTGCCACTATTATACCCCTGTCACTGTAACTCTCTCTGCGCTTTACACAGTGCAGTTATTGCCGCATTGTTGTTGTAGTGCTATATTGACCTGGTACCTCCCAACCTGACCCCCCTCTATCATCTTGGCACCCCTCAGCCACCTATTTTCCTGTATAAGGATCCACTACTGTAATCCTCTAAGTCATGAGGATGCGCACCCTACCACGTCTAAGATGTGACTGAACTGAATACAGTTTTTTGGGACATAGGTTTTTGTCATATTTTTTCAACTTTGATCCATAACTTAGTTGTCTTTTGAAATTCTTACCCCAAATTTGCAGTATGTTTTTTTTTTCACCCCACCTCATGAACCTCACAGTTGTCATTTTTCAAATCCCTCCCTAAACATTGTTTTGTGGTCATTCTACCAAAGGTTTTGGGCAGACTTGAAAAATGACAGTTGTCACATTCATGAGGTGGGTTGAAAAACAGACCATGTTGAAAACTTGAGGTCAAAATCTCAACAAAACATGAAGCTGGGGCTAAAGTTAGGGCATGTCTTCGGCCCTGAAGGGTAAGTTAGAATCTGTCTCTCAAAGGATCCTACATGACAGAACTTCAGACGTAACTCCTGTTTTGTAGATTAGCCCCACATTGCATCATGCAGGGCTTGCCAGGTACTATGGGATACATCCATTAAGGCATTGTGGCTGTCTAAAAAAGATAGGAAATTCACAGCAAAAAAAACAAAACAAACTATGTTAATTCATCAGTTAGTGTTTTTGAAACATCAAAGTGGAAAATCCGATGTCAGGGATATTTTTAATCCTAACTCCTCCCATCACAAGGCACCACCCCTGTGAACTCCAACAAATTGAATGCCAAACTACAATCCAGTTCCCATTCACAAAAGGCCCTGTGCAGTACAAGACTTGATTCTCATTTTGTGCAGGACCTGAATGGCTCTGTGCAAAGCAAGTTAGAAGTCAGATCCTGTTTAGCACATGCCTTGAATGTCTCTGCATGTCCTACTTTCTGAACCTGCGTGAAACAAGTTAAGACTCTGGTCCTGTTTTGTGAAGGGCCTAAAGGACTCTACTTGAAGCAACCTAGGACTCAGCTTCTGCTTCTTGCAGGGTTCTTAAGCAAGTTAGTAGTCAGGTCCTGTTTCACAAATAGCCTTTGCATGATTCTTGCTTTGAATAAAGACATAAGAGCCCTGTGTGAAGCAAGCTTGGATGTACCTCCTGCTTCATACATGTTCATTTGAGTCCTGCATGAAGAAAATTAGGAGTCAGGTCCTGTTTCATGCAGGACCCAAATGAACATGCATGAAACAAGTTAATAGATCCTGGTTTGTGCAGAGTCCAAGGGCCCAACATGAAGCAAGTTACAACTCTACCTTTTCAAATAATTAGGATATTGACTTGGTTTATGCAGGGCCCTTCAGGACTGGGATCTGGATTGTGCACTGGCATTTAATTTTGTGAAGTATATGGGGGTTGGGGAGTTAGGATTTAAAAAATCCCTAACATCAGATTTTGCAGGTGGTTTATTGTATTCTAGGAATTAATACCTTTGAGCCAAGGCTCTTTTACAAAGGTTCCGCATCAAATTAGGTACAAACAATAGGGTTACAATGAGTTGCACATTTAAATTACATTGTGGAATATACAGAGACATGAACAGTTAAGCATCAAAGACATTTGGGAAGGACAGATAATTACCAATTAAACACTTTCCTCAATAAGAAAACAAATGGGGAAGGGGAAGATAGGTTAGGGAAGTGTGTTAGATAGTGCAAGAGAGAGCAAGGGAGGGAGGAGCAGACCATAGTTAGTGAAGAGGATCCTCTACAAGGCCTTTGTCAGGTAAGTGGGCAAGGTGGAGAAGTGAAATAGTTAGGATTTAATCGAGGCAGTCACAGGAGTTGGATGTGGCAAGGGGAGAGAATAGGCTAGATTTAAATGCACCCAAAGAGTTAGAGGAGGTAATAGAGGTGCTAAGGGTATTAAGCCAGTTGGGGCACGTATAGGCAAATGATCATTGACCCTGGGTAGTCGGCAATGGGGACCTAAGAGGCTGATTTTCTGATCTTCTGGTGGGTCGGACACTTGTGTTCTGGCATAACAGGTCTTGAATGCAAGGTGGGGTGAGGCCCATGATGGATTTTTTAGCCATAAGGCAGGTGAGGTACTTTAAGTGGTTTGAGAGTTGTAACCACCCAGTTTCAGCATAGAGCTTGCAAGTGTGAGTACGTCGATGAGTGCCAGTAAGCAGCTGACAGGCCTTGTTAAGGGAGGTTGTGATACGTTTAAGTGCGCTAGAAGAGGTGGACCCATAGACAATTAAGCCGTAGTCAATGATTGAGATGATTGAGGATTGAATAGCTAGCTTCAGTGCTGGTAGGGTAAGGAGCTGTCTGTTCCAGTAAAATATCCCAAGCCGCTGATTAATAGTTTTGGTTATACTATCGATATGTGTTGCAAAGGCTAGGCCTTGATCAAAGGTGATTCCAAGATATTTGAAGGTAGCCACTTGTTCAAGGGTGATTCCCAGGGATGTGTTGATAGTGAGTGGTACTTGCCTTTTATTGTTTTGTGGGCTTGAGAAGAGCATGGATTTAGTTTTTTTGTGGTTTAGAACCAGCTTATGTTCAACGAACCACGTCTCAACACTGGCAAATGCATGCTGGAGGCTGAGGTGTAAGGGGTTTGGATCTTTATGCGAGGATAGAATCACAGCATCATCGACATAGAGGATAATTTGCTCTGGGCAGGATTTAGGAAGGGAGTTTAGAAAAAGGCTGAAGAGGAGGGGGCCTAAGATGGATCCCTGCGGAACTCCTGAGAGGACAGGCTTAGGGTCTGAGAGAACTCCTGCTATTTTTACAACCTGAGAGCACTAGGCAAGGTAACTTTTTATCCAGGCACCAGAACCCAGGGAGAGCCCAAGGGACTGTAGTTGACTGATGAGTAGACCATGGTGTACAGTGTCAAATGCCTTCGTTAGATCAATGTACACAGCTCCGGTTAGGAGTCCTTTGTCCAAGGCCTTGTGGATTGCTCCTGAGAATTCGAGCAGGGCTGTCAATGTGCTATGCCTTTGTCTGAATCCATGTTGCTGGGCACAGAAGATGTTATATTTCTGCAGGTAGTCTGTTAGCTGGTCGGCCACTATACGTTCAAGAGCCTTTGACAGGGGAGGTGGAATTTAAATAGGTCTGTAGTTACCAGGCAGAGACTTGTCACCACTTTTGTGCACAGGAGTGACTATTGCAGTCTTCCATGTGGTATATAGGGGTGGGGAGTGTTAGGGTCAAAAAAATCCCTAACATCAGACTACCCTACTTTTGCTATATAACTGCAGGATATGATGTGACCCTAATGGAAATATTAGTGATATTTTTCCCTTCATGCAGTTGTAACCACCCAGTCCCCTTGGGTTACTAGAATCTTATCAGTGTTAGTGTTAGGCAGATAGCAGGCAGCTGGTAGGGAGCTCATTAGGGGCTTCTTACACAATGACATCTGTGTTTACTCAGCTAGCCTGAGGTAAGAATGACTATGTCATTTAGAACTCTCACAGCAGCATAACCATTTTCATGTGTAAAGATGCTCGGGGGAGCTTAGAATGTTGAGTTACTGTTCAGTTAGTCTCAGTTGGAGGCGAGAGTGGCAGAAGGTGTGCCAGTGTGCTCTGAGTTGAGGGCCAAGAACTTCTCACCCTAGAGAGGAGTACAATTTCCAGCTTCCAGTGAAGTGGTGGAGACCTTTCTAAAGCAGGATTTCTTGATTTCTACTCTAAGTGAAGCGGGAGGAACTGCTTTTCCTCAGTGGGTCCAAGGGGCAATTCCCTAAAGATACTTTGTGTGTTTCAGCTGCTTTTGGAAAAGAACTTTTGAGAGACTGTTCTGACATGCTACCCAAGAAAAGGTGTCTTTTAGTTGCTCCCTGCCCAGTGGAAGGAGTAACTGGTCAGTAAGTACTGTTTTTAGGAGACAAGTTCTCCACACATTTAGGGGAATCATTTCTGGGGTGTGTGTGCCCATAGATAAGGCTAGATTACACCTGTCAGTGCCCCTAGTTCACCCAGGAGAATGAAGTTGTACTGTGGTCACCCCAGTGAGTGACGGTAATGGAAAATGTGGGACCTTTAGCATTTCAGTGGGGAATGGGGGTTTCAATGGTGTAACCCTGAAGGAATGGCACAGACTTTCAATTGGACAAAGGGTGGGAGGAATGCCATCTGGTTGTTTACAAAGCAGGGCTAACTGGTTCATAAAGGGCACCAGTTTTTACCTGAGCAAAGGTCGGTGCTGCAGGTTTAGGTAAGTGGTTGAGTTTCACTTAATTGTACCTATTTTCAAAGAAGAGTTCTGAGTGTGTGGCTTAGTTTCACATGGGTGCACTCATGGGAGAAAAATGTTCGGGTGCATGGCCAGGTGTCCATTATGTGCACCATTTGGAAATGGGAAGATGTTTCTTGTGTTCTCAAGCTGTACTGCATGCAAGGAGAATTTGTGAAATGTACCTGCCCTGCCTTGACCGACCCATGGGGGTCCACTACCTCCTTTAGTTCATCATCTGTTGAATAAAGCCATACTGCACAATCCCAGTTCCTGTTCTGGACATTCTGATTCTTGTTTCTGGTGTTGGAATTACTGGGGCCCCCTCAGCAGTTTAGATCTAGCATATGCCTAGCAGCCTCTACCCTGGACCTGGGTCGTAATTTTATAAAAGGTTCATGTGTTTTGTTCTTGTACCCCCACCCCTCTTCCTCTATAAATGAGCCTGGTATACATCCTAATGCCAAGGGTGGTACCAACCTTTGAAGTTTATGATCAAACTAATGGCATGCCATATGTGGATGGGGGTGTGTCCTAACTTGTTATAAGTGGCCTGGGGGTTACACAATTTGACCGTATCACATCACAAGTGAAATACTGCAATGTTCAGTCATAACCTGGGCATTTTACTGCATTTGTACACCAAATGTTTAGCATAGCCTTCTTATTACCCCACCTCATGAACCCAGTAGGTGAAAAATGTCAAATCTCCACTGAAACATCATTGTGCACCATTGAAACATAATTCCGAGCCACAGGTGTGAAAACGCATTTTGGCCAGGATTTGAAAAATGGCAGCAGTCACATTCATGAAGCAGTGTGAAAAAATGGCTATGTTGAAAATGTTGGGTCAAAATATTTAAAATTACTGATGTTACGAGTGAACATAGAAATATTTCAATGTACCCTCACAACTTTTGTCATTTTTAGAGATTTTTGTCTGCAAATGTTCAACATAGCATTCTTATGACCTCACCTAATGAACAAAATTGCAGTGAAAAGTTTCAAATCTTGCCCAAAAAATTATTCCACCAAGCAACCATGAAATCACCTTTCAGCTCTGATTTGCATAATTCTGTTACCATTTGTCATGAGATGGGGTCCCAAAAAGGCCATGTTGAAACTGCAAAAATGACAAAGTTATGCATCAAAGTTCAAAACCCAGTTGAAATACATTGAACATCACTTATATTAGTTTCTCATATCACAGTCGCCGGTTCCAGCAGCAAGATGTATCTTCAATTGGAGAGCTGATCTATGCAGTGGGACATGTTCAGGTGAGTGAGGGTGTGTGGTGGGGGTGGGGGGTGTTGAAGTGTTTTTTATTTTATTTATTTATTTTTTATTTATTTTGATTGCAGATTAACACCTTTGAGCCAGAAGGCTCTTTTACAAAGGTTCCATGTCGCGTGGACAAGAGACAAAATATGCAAGACAGGTTACATAACATTCAAAAACAGATTCCTTAACATTCAAGGATAGCAAGAGGTTACATGATGAATAGGTAGCGATTGAACAGGCTGTTTACAGTGTCAGCAGTATTACTGTAGGATAGGAAGCTTTTCAACATAGTGAGCTGGTATCAATATAAACCTAGGAAGGGAGTTTTGCAAATGAATGCTCAGGGCATGGTGGGAGCAGTCTGAGGTGGCTTAGTCACAAAATGAGGAGGGGGATATAAGAAAAGGAAGGGAGGTAGTGGGTAGCCACCAACGGGTTTTGTCAGAGAAGGGGGTGGAGGGAAGTGAGTGAGAGGAAGGAAGGGGGATAGGCACGGGGTGGGTTAGTTATGAAGGTGATTGGCCATAGGTATTTGCTAGCTGCAGTCACAGAGGGACATTTGGGTGAGGAAAGTTTTCAGTTCTCTTTTAAAGGGTGCAATTTTCATGTACTCCCAGGTGGTAGTAGGGAGTTCATTAAACCAGGTGGGTCCACGGTAGGAGAGTGGGCGCTATGCGAGGCAGGTTCTTTTAAAGGGGACCTGGAGCACACCCTTAGCCGAGCTCCTAGTGACTTTAGTGGAGAGGGAGCGCTGGAACAGAGAGGAGGTGGGGGGGGGGTGAGTCCAAGGAGGACTTTTTTGCCTATTAGGCAAGCCTGATATTTAGCCCTAAGGTGTAAGGGGAGCCAACCAGTGGAGGTGTAGAGGGTGCAGGTATGGGTCTGGTGCTTTGCCCCCAGGACCAGACGGCAAGCGTTGTTCATCAGTACTTTAACCCTTTTTAAGGCAGTCTGAGGCAGCCCTGTAAATGACGAGGGCATAGTCAATGACCGACAGGATGGAGCTTTGATGACCAGGTTAAGAGCTTCAGGGTTCATGGCTTGCCTATTGAGGATCCCTAGTTTAATATTGGCTGTTTTGACAACAAGGTCAATATGGTGTACGAAGGATAGGGTGTCATCAATATGCACCCCTAGATATTTAAAGGAGGAAACTTGTTCAATGCCCTCCCCTTTTTGGCTATAGATAGTCAGGTGTTCATCATGCCTTTTGACTTGTGGCAGGGTTAGGTGCATACTTTTTGTTTTTTTGTAGTTTAATAGGAGTCTGTTTTGGGTGAACCAGTTCTTAAGCATGGCAAAGCTCTGCTGAAGGTTTTGAGCTATTTCTGATGTGAGGCTGCCAGGCACAGAAATAACAGCATCATCCACATAGAGCAGCATTTTTGCAGGACAGGCACTGGGGAGTGAGTTAACGAAGAGGCCGAAGAGAAGTGGCTCTATGATAGAAGCCTGGGGAACTGCTGAATACCCGCAATTACTGTGGTGCAGAAGGGCTTAAACCCTTCTCCTTTTTTTTTTTTTTTTAGCTTTCCATGGAGGGCATCTAGCAGACGGATGTAAATAGTATTATACTCACGTCACTGATTTGGAGGACCGGGGCGGGAAGCGGGAAGCTCTGGATAGTCTAGCAGTCTACTCAGTGCACCACGTTCTGGCACAGGGTGGGACGTATGCCCACTGGGTCGTTGGAAATTAGAAATTAGAGTTTATTATTAGTAATATCTTTCACTTTTGAAGGGCGTAGTATACTGGCCCTCAATTCTGTTTCCTGTATTTGGCATAAATCTTACCCTGAAGTGGGTAGAGGGAATAAATGGGGGGAGGGACAATATAGGGGAAAGGAAAGCATTAGTTTATTAAGAGTGTGTACGGGGAAGGGTAGCAATTCTATACTCCAACCTCCTACATTTACTAACTCTTATGGGATAGACTACTGGCTTAAGGGTGGAGGGTTGAGTGTGAATAAATGGGGTGTTGTGGTAGGAGGGGGGAATTGTTTGTGGTTCGCCACTAAGTAAATATGGAATGGTACATTGGATAAGACTCCTTCCTGAGGAAGAGCTAAATGATACCGGGCTTTCACTGGTTACTGTTTGGTCATGACAAGTGTGCTAAAGTTTTGCTCCTGGAATGTTAAAGGTGCTCAATCCCCCACCAAAAGGGCCAAGATATTGCTGCATCTTCACAAACTTAATACGGATGTAGCCTTTATTCAGGAGATGCACTTACCCGGTTCACAAATCAATAATTTAAGGAGAACATGGGTGGGGCACGTGCTTGGCAGTGGGTTAGACTCTCGCAGAAATGGAGTTGCGGTATTAATCGCACGGCGTATACCTTTTCGACTGTTGCAGTCGATAAGTGACTCACAAGGTAGATATATACTCTTGAGAGCTATACTAGGCCACACTGAAATGGTATTAGGATCTGTTTATGGACCAGTTGGAGATGATCCCCAGTTCTTCACAAGTCTTATGTCTAATTTGGTGTCATGGCCCAAGCTCCCCATCTTACTTGGTGGAGACTGGAACTTGGTTCTCAGTAACATTCTAGATAGGTCAAAAACAAGGCATGCCCCATACACCCCAGCTCAACTGGCCCTCAAAGATCTTATGAAGACTCTGGGCCTTGTGGACCCATGGAGGACTCTTATTTCTTCTACTCGAGACTATTCATTATCCTTCCCATAACACACTCTCAAGAATTTACTTCTTTGTTGGGGATTGAGCACCTATGAGGGTTCAGAGTTGTGTTTATCTTTCCAAAGTGATCTCTGACCACCACCCAACCATTTTGCAATGGTCTATACCCTCTCCCACTAACCAAGTTAAGGTCTGGAGATTTAATCCCCAACTACTTAGGTCCCAGAGTATAGTTAACCTTTTACAAAGGTACATAATAAACTTCCAGGAAACTAATGCCGGGTCCATGCTGAAGTTAGATGTGCTCTGGGGGGCTTTGAAATGCTCGTTAAGAGGCGAGATTATCCGGTTGGCCTCTATTAGGAAAAAGAAAATTTCATTAGAATCTTCCTCACTCTTACAGCAAATCAGAGTTTTGGAGCAGTCCCTATCCTCCCAATCATACCCCACAGAATTCGAAAAACCAGAAAGCCTTCGATTCCAATACAATACCCTTCTTGGCGATAAGGTGGAATATCTCCATCTTAAAACAAAAGCCACTTATTTCGACCAGGGGGACAAGGCAGGGAAACTACTGGCCCTAAGGCTTAGAGCGCAGGTGACGGATAGGATGGTAGTTACTATTCAGGATCCAATGGGCAAGTACCATACTACACCTGAGGAGATAGCCTCATGCTTTAAAGCATATTACCAATCTTTATATTCCTGGCCCCCTCATTTCAAAATAGGGGGTAAGGTTATCACTACATCCTTCTGGCCGTTGGAATGTGAAATCACAGTGGCTGACCTAATCGAAAATGGTGAACTACTTGCCTTCTCAGCTTTCAGTACAAAATATAAATTACCAGTTTCCTTTTGTTTTAAATACCTTCAAATCTCCCATGTTCTAATACAGCATTTTGGTAGCGGCCTTTGGGACCGGTTTATGACTGGTCCTATACTCAGCTCACTTTCCTGGAGACCTTCGTCCCACTATGTCACTTTCTACTATAAGGCACTTCAAATATGTAGTGCTAACAAGAAGGTGCACAACATTACAGTGGGATAAGTCCCTCCTTCTACCTCTCAAGTACCCCATCAATGGCAACAAATCTGGAAAAGACTGTATAAGGATATCAGGTGGGATCGATATAGGCTGCTTCAATTTTATGTGCTGCATGATCTATACTACACGCCTGTAAAACTCAATAAGATGGGGCACCATACATCGGAATTGTGTACCAGATGTGGTTCACAGAGAGGTACACTCCTTCATATTCTCTGGGAATGTGACAAAGTTACCCCATTTTGGGCTGTCATCAGATCTAAATTGGACCCTATACTTGGGCTCCAAAATGCTTTCAGACCAGAAAACTGTATTTTGGGTGACTCAGGAGAAACTCTAGTAGGTAATCAAAGGAAACATATGACACTGATATCTCTCTGCGCTAAGAGAATCATACTGCGCCATTGGTTAGATCAGCAAATCCCCTCGTATGTAGAATGGCATAAAGAAATATTATTTGCTTTGCAAGCGGAATATTTTATAGCCAATATGTCCAAACATAGTAAAAAATACCAGAGAATATGGGCACGTCTATACACCCTACTATCCACTTAGGAGAGCCCTGATCTGGATCCGAACTTGATACAGTCCGGTGATGGTTAATGGTTTAGTCCCTCTTACTCCTCTTTACTTGGTTGTGTGACTACTCCTTTGATTGTCTCGGAAGGAAACCATTCCTCTTATATACTGTAGTGGCGAAGTGGGTGGGTTGGGAAAGGGAATATAAGGTTTTATTAGTTTAGTGGTTATATTGTACTGTTATGAGAGCCAGATACTCTTGTTAGATAAATCTAATCTTATCGAAATTATTCAGTTTTGGTTACAAATGTCGGTAAACGCTGTAATCCACAGCTTGTGTACTAATTAAGATATACAATGTCTAGACATATACTACTAGTTGTTTGTATAATAGTCTGTACAAGAGATCTGCATATTGTACGACAAATATATAGTATTTTGAATACTACAATAAAGCATATTAAATTTAGAAGCCTGGGGAACCCCCTAGGGTTATCTTTTTGAGATCGGAGGTTACACCCCCTATCCTCACACACTGTGTCCTGTGTGAAAGGTAGCTGTTTAGCCAGGAGGTGGTATCTACTGACAGTCCCAAGGTCCTAAGGTGTCTGAGCAGGATTTGGTGGTTAATGGTGTCAAAGGCTTTTGTGAGGTTGATAAATATAGACCCCATTGTTTTTCCAGAATCAAGGGCTTCGTAGATGTGATTAGTGAAGTCGATTAATGCTGTGATGGTGCTGTGGCCTGTATGAAACCCGTGTTGTTATGGCAAAGCAGGTTGTACTTGTTTAAGTATTCGGTCAGCTGGTCCAAGACTGCCCTTTCTAGTGCTTTAGACAGTGGTGGTAGTATTGAGATTAGCCAGTAGTTTCCCAGGTTAGTTCTGTCCCCATTTTAAACACCGGGGTGACTAGGACAGTCTTCCACCTATCTGGGAAGATTCCAGTGCTCAGGGAGATGTTGAAAAGTATGGTCAGGGGAGAGACAAGCTCGTCCAATGCTAGTGCTAGTAGCTTCATGTCTAAGGAGTCACTCCTGACCCTGGTTTTGTTTAGAGTTTTTCTGATGTATTTAATAGTCTGGGCCCTAGTAATTTTCCGAAAGTAGAACGGTGGTTGGCCTGGTTTTAGTGAGGTAGGTGGGTTAGGGTAAATGAAGTCAGTATCTGGCGGGGTATGGAGAAATTTGGGGCGGAGGACAGAGCTGAGGTCAGTGAAGGCATTATTAAAGGCATTGGCCAGGTTGACAGGTTGCTGTAATGGGCCAGAGGTGGTAACTATTAGATGTGGCAGAGCTCTGGGTTCTTTGCCGGTGAGTGATTTAATGTTGTTCCAGAATTCCCTGCCATTTCCCCAGTTACTCTTGAGTTGTTCTCTATAGTAGGCAGCTTTAACATTTCTTATTTGCCTAGTGCACTTATTTCTAGTAATTTTGTAGGTAACCATGTCGGTTTGCCTACCTGACTCTCTGGCTATATGCCAGAGGTTGGCCCGATGTTTCATCAGGGCAATCAGACAGCCTGTGAGCCAGGGGTTAATGGCTCCTTTTATTTTGACTGTCCTGACAGGGGCAAATATGTCACAGACTCTATTGAAAGTAGATATGAGGTATTCCAGAGCTGTGTTTGCATCTCTGCAGTCAGCTAGTGGGGACCAGTCTGCATCCCTCAAATACCTCTTGAAATTGCCCACAAGCCCCCTTTTTGAGGTAGTGGTTTTAGGTGATCTGGAGGGGGGGGTCCTTTGAGCCCTTGTTTGTCCAGAAGCCAACTATAGGTGAGTGGTCACTTAGGGTGTCTGGCAGGACAGAGATGTTTTTGATATGCTCAGGGTTGAAGGCAAGAAGCCAGTCTATGAGTGTACTAGTGCCTGTACAATAGTTCAGCCTAGTTGCCTGCGTAACCATCTGCGTTAGATAAAGGGCATGGATTCAGTCCCTCGTGGTAACTGAATCCTGGGCAAGCCAGTTTGTGTTAAAGTTCCCTAGGATGATCTGCTCACAGTCTTTTTTTAGCTTGCTAATGTGGTTGAGCAATAGGTCAAGGCCAGGGGCTTACTTACCAGGGGGTATGTAGGCAGTGGTCAGAATCATTGCTTTGCCAGGTCTTCCAATGGAAAGCTTGATAGAGAGAAGCTGTGCTTCTATTGTATTTACAGTGGGTTGCAAAACCTGGCCACTTATTCTGCTACTCAGATAGATCAAACACCCTCCCCCTCGTTTGACCTGTCTATCTAGCCGGAAGGAGGTATACCCCTCAAGTGAGATAGCGGAGTCAGGTATTTCCTGAGATAGCCATGTTTTGTAGAGTGAGATAATGTCCAGTTTGTGGACAGCTACCCATGCCTGGAATTGGGGTAGTTTGGGTAGGAGACTCCCAATATTAATGGATGCAATTTTTAGGCATCCGCTGATTGAGGGGTACTTCATGCCCTGAGGTCCAGGGTTTGGGTGAATGTTCCCAGTTATTGGGAGACTGGGGTGGTGGGGTCAAATTGCTGAGGGACCATTTTCTTTTTGCAGGAAGAAAACAAAACAATGAGGGTGGTTTTCTTTTTTACAGGACACATGACACTGATATTCTGACAGTGGGGATTGGACACCCCAGTGTCGGGTGACTGTTCGGTGACATCAGGGTTGGCACCCTGGTGCTGCCACCTACAAAATGGGACTCGGGGTGGGCATCCCAGTCTGCTGTTCTAGAATAATAATAATAATAATAATACTCATTGGGATGAGACACATGGGGTAGGCTGGCTGAGCTGGGAGGGAGAGGGAATGAAAAACAAAATAAACAGAGAAGGAGAACAAGGGGTTGGCGGCTCACTGCTGTGACTGTGGCCCACAGCACAACTTCCAGTTGAAGCTGAAGAACTTAGGAAAGTCCCATTGTCCACATATAGAGAACATGGTGAATAGCTCCTCTCACTAAGCTGAGCACCTTGGATTTTGGGGTGCCCAGAAAAGATATTTCTGGCAAGTTTTATAAAAAAGCAAACAGCAGACGTTAGTTATGCGGGTCCTGTTTAGCTAGGTTTAGGTGTTTGTTTTTTTTAAAACAGCTCAAGTCATTTTTATGAATCCAACTGGGGGGGGGGGGGTATAAAAGTGCTTAAAGAGCCACTGAGGCCAAAAGTGCTACATTGCAGAATCCAAATAAGCATACTCCCAGTAAATCTCATACCAAAAACTAGATTTTTTATGTTACTTGGTTTTAAAGTTATTAGCCATTTTGTAACTTTGATTGCACTACCTGTGCAATAAAAGGAGGTGTCAGTAAAGAGCTGCTGATGATGTCATGTAGGGAGCTCAAAGTCTAGTAATGACTGTTAGCAAGCTTATAAGACCCATTTCTCCAAAGCTGTAAAGATCATATGCATTGGTTTTCACAAGTAAAAGAGACAGCACCAGTTAGTAAACATTGCTATAAGTCCTATATATGTTCCAGGTTTTGTAAAAAAGTTGATAAAATTGTATTATTTAATGCTGTTTTTGTGTGCTCCATTTCACCAGGGTTGCTGGATGCTAGGTCAGCATGCCTCCAGACTGCTGAAGTCAGTTAAGAGTGCTACTAATTTTACTGCTGTTTGTCATTGTCTGCTTTACAATATGTTTTAATAGGGGCCTTATATGTGTTAATTCCTACTAGAAGTGGAAGGGTTAGCTCTGGTAAAATTATCATTGTAGTTTACAGTAGAACATAGATGAATCTGTTCCACCCTCATTAACAAGGAGATGGGATAATTGTTTTAAATTGCCATTCTTAGAAGTTGCCTCAATTGACTGATAGGTGTGAATGAGCTTAGCCTTTCATCAGAAACTTATCTAGTCTGCAAACAGTGTGCTATGATCCAGCATTCAGCAAAAGGCCCTTAATAAAAAGGCATCCAGACAAAATATTGTCAGTTTTGTTACAAAGCCTGAAACACAAAGTTTTTAAAGCAATGTTTACTAACTCATGCTGCCTGTTTTACTTATGAAAACCATTGCACATGATCTTTACAGCTTTAGAGAAACAGGTCCTATAAGCTTGCTGACATGGAAGAATAAACTGTAAGGTCCCTAGGTGACATCATCAGCAGCTCTTCACTGGAACAGGCTTTCTTTGAACAGGTAGTGAAATCAGGGTTACAAAATGGCTAATAACTTTAAAATGAAGTAACATAGAAATCTACTTTTTGGTTTGAGATTTACTGTGAATATGCTTATTCTAATTCTGCAATGTAGCACTTTTGGCCAGATGGCGTCAGCAGCACTTTAAAGTTGTACTACTTGAATGGAGCTTCTGTACCTGCAACATTTAACATCCCCTTGCACTAAATTTGATGATGCTCCACCACCTGTAATCTTTTTGGATCATTTGTTGCGCTGTTTGGTTAATGTTTCCCTTCCCTACATTGTCTAGTTCCAAGATTGTTATTAGCTCTTTATCATAGAAACATAGAATTTGACAGCAGATAAGGACCGCTTGGCCCACCCAGTCTGCCCATTTCCCTACCTAATGGATAAGCTGCAGATCCTAGTTAACCAGCAGCCTACTTCTTTCTACCCCCAACCCCTAGAATTGCCTTATGGCTGTCCCATGCATGCTTGAATTCAATCACTGTTTTTGACTCCACAACATCCTCCGGAAGGCCATTCCATGTATCCACAACCCTCTCTGTGAAAAAATACTTCCTTACGTTACCTCTGAGCCGCCCCTCTATCTTCAAATTGTGCCCCCTTGTTCTTGCACACCTCTTTTTTTGAAAGATGCTACCCTCTTGGACTTTGTTGATTCCCTTGAGGTACTTGAACATTTCTATCATGTCCCCCCTCTCCCTCCTTTCCTCAAGGCTATACATATTAAGCTCCTTTAGTCTCTCTTCATATGTCTTCCGGTGCAGAACCTGCACCATTTTAGTTGCCCTTCTCTGGACAGCTTCCATCTTGTCTATGTCCTTGCGGAGATTGGGTCTCCAGAACTGCACACAGTACTCCAGATGGGGTCTCACCAGCTGTCTGTACAGAGAGAAAACAACTTCCTGTTTTCTACTGGTGATGCCTCTCCCTATGCATCCCAGTATTCCCCCAGCCCTCATTACTGCCCACTCACATTGCTTGCCCACCTTTAAGTCATCTGATATGACTGCCTCCAGGTCCCTTTCCATTTTTGTTGTTGTTAGTATCTCACCCCCCATTGTGTACTCTTCCCCTGGTTTTTGTTTCCCAGGTGCATTACCTTGCACTTCTTAGCATTAAATCTTAGCTGCCATACATTTGACCATTCCTCTAACCTTGCCAAGTCCCTTGTCATCCTTTCCACCCACCTTGTGCATCAACTCTGTTGCAGATCTTTGTGTCATCTGCAAAGAGACATACTTTCCTTCAGTCCCTCTGCAATGTCACTTACAAAGACATTGAAGAGGACTGGTCCTAACATGAACCCTGCAGCACCCACTAGTAACCCCTTTCTTCAGAGTGGACTCCATTTACTATTACCCTCTGTGTCCTATTCTCCAGCCAATTCTTTACCCAGGCTATCATCTTGGGACCCACTTCCAGGCTGGCTAACTTGTATATTAATATTTTGTGTGGGACTGAGTCAAATGTCTTGCTAAAGTCTGGTAGATCATGTTCACAGCCCTCCTGATCTATTACTTTGGTCACGCAGTCAAAGAAATCTATTAGATTCATCTGGCATGACCTTCCTGCTGTGAATCCATGCTGCCTTGGGTCCTGTGCCCCTCTGGCCTCTAGGTACATGACAATTCTTTCCTTCAGAAGTGATTCCATCATTTTCCCTATCACTGAGGTTAAACTAACTGGTCTGTAGTTTCCCGCTTCTGCCCAGCTCCCACTTTTGTGATGGGGAATCACATCGGCCCTCCTCCAGTCCTCAGGTACCACCCCATCCTCTCATTATTTGTTAAAGAGGGTAGTCAGTGGTGTCACTAGTTCTACCCTTAGTTCTTTTAGAATTCTGGGATGAATTCCATCAGGCCCCATTGCTTTGTCCACCTTCAGTTTTAAGAGTTCTTTTAGAACCCTTTCTTCTGTAAATGGGCTGGTATCAACTTCTGTATCCAGAGTGTTTCTATTGTTTGGTTTAGGTACCTCCCCCTCTTCATTTGTAAATATTGAACACAATTATTTGTTTAGTATCTCTGCCTTTTCACAGTCACCCTCTGCCCACCTCCCTTCCCTTTATTAAGCCTCACTATCCTTCCCTTAGTCTTCCTTTGCTCCCTGATGTACCTAAAAAAGGTTTTATTCCCCTTCTTAACTGAGTTGGCTATCTTTTCCTCAGTTCAGGCCTTTGCTGTTCTGACTGCCTTCCCAGCTTCCTTTTGCTTTAACTGATACAATTCTCTGTCTTGCTCCTTCTGTGATTCCTTGTACTTTCTGAATGCTTTCTTTTTCTCTTGAACCTTCACTGCCACCTCCTTTGAGAACCATAGTGGTTTCTTACATCGATTTTGTTTTGTTTATTTGCTTCACACAAAGGCTTGTTACCTCTATGATGGCAGTTTTTATTATTCCCCATTGTTCTTCCACCCCTCCTTCCTGCCCATTTGCTAGTGCATTCCTTAGGCACTCACCCATTTTGGCAAAGTCAGCCCTCCTGAAGTCCAGTATTTTTGCCTTTGTATGGCTTGATTCTATTGCTGTGTTTATTGTGAACCATACTGTTCGATGGTCGCTAGTTCCCAGATGGCTACCCACTCTACATCTGTGATCCTCTCTACATCTCCATTTGAGAGGACCAGGTCTAGATTTCTCTCTCGGTGAGTTCCAATACTAGTTGTCTAAGGCATGCCCCTGTAGGGCATCTAGAATAACCCCACTCTTAGAAGTGGCTGCTGCAACTGCACTCCAGTTAACATCTGGCATATTCAGATCACCCATCAGCAATACCTCCCCTTTATCTGCCATTCTAAGTACACTTTCTATCATTTCCTTGTCCATTTCCTCCCCCTGAGAGGGGGGTCTGTATAGCGCAGATTTTGGTGCCATTGCCTGCCTCCAAATTGACCCACAGTGCTTCTTCTCCTCCCTGTTTACCCTTTTTTTTTTTTAATTTAAGTTTATTGAGTTTAGATATAAGAATAGAGAAAAACAAGGTACAAATACAAACGTTGAGGGATTGTCTAAAAAAAAAAAAAGGGAGGGGGTTACTTAAGACCAGATTAAAGCATACAAAAGTAAATGTAGACAATCACCATGATATAGGCCGAACAATAAAAATATATAACACCCCCCACCCACCCCGCCCCCATCCCACCCCTCCCTTGCCCTGGAGAGTTTCATAGGTGAAAGGGAAGTCAGGTCAATAAGGAGGGTATCTGTAATAGGGAAACTGGTAACACTGGATATACTAATGCAACATGGAAAAACTTAGGATAGGATAATGCCAGAGAGAGGACTACCCTAAATAGAGTGCATTCAACTTACCCCATTTCCGGTTAAAAGACTCCAGATTATGTCTGAAACTAGCAATAAGTTTCTCGGTACTGAGACAGAGGGACATCTCCTTAAGCCATTCTTGGTAGGTAATAATATCCTGATCTAACCAATGCCTAAGAACCAACCTGTTTACCCTTTTGTTCTGTTGCTTTGATTCCTTCTCTTATGTAGAGAGCTACTCCTCCTCTTTTACCCTCCCTGTCCCTCCTGTAGATAGTGTATCCTGGTATGTTTACGTCCCAGTCATGGTTCTGTGTGTACCATGTTTCTGTGACTGCCACGATATCCAGATGTTCCTCCTCCATCAAGGCCACTAATTCAGGAAGCTTGTTACTCAGACTATGGGCATTGGCACTCATTGCTCTCCATTTTTTTTTTGATGGCTTTACCTTCTGTAGCAGCATCCCCCACTGACCTTTCTACCTTGGTCTTTTTCTCATTTAGTACCCTGTTTTGTAGGGGGAGGCTGGGATTTTCCTGCTGCTTATCAGTGCCTCCCCCCTTGACTAGTTTAAAAGCTTACCAATGAAGCATTTAAACCGACTGCCCAAAAGACTTGTTCCCTTACTGGACAGATGCAGACCATCCTGCCAGTATAGGCTGGTGTCCCTCCAGGTGGAACCCCAGTCCCCAATGAAGCCAAACCCCTGTGCTCCACACCATTTTTTTAACCATTCATTAAACTGCATGGTGCAAAGTACCCTCGCCTCACCCATGCCACTGACAGGCAGCACCTCTGAGAAGGATACTGTGTATGCTATTTGTCTTAAGCCTCTCCCCAACTCTACAAAGTCCTTCTGCACTGCTCTTATCATATGTTGTAAGCCATGTCTGGCCAATTGAATAGTATCAGACCAAATGTACTGTGATCATATGACTTGTCATGACAACGTATCTGTCTGTTTGTTGTTTTGCCTCATTGCCTATATGTAGTTAATTACAGATCACCCCTGAAAAAGTGACAGCTATGTCTCAGTGGTTCTACCCAGTTAACAAAATTAATAAATAAATCAAAATTTTCAATGTTTGTGAGTTTAAAAAGTGAATCAAATGTCAGCTAACATGATCAGTATTTTTTTTCAGCACAAGAGTTAAATCATGAAAAAAAGCACTTGCCGTAGTTTTTTTTTCCTTTTTACCAGTCGCATTTGATGGTTAACTCAAAAACCCTTATAACTCTGCAGCCGTATAATATTTTTTCACCAAACCTTCAAAAGGCACACCCTTGGTAGAGGCCCCTTCAAACCTGAAAATTTCATGAAAAAAAAATTCTAGGCTGTAGTTGAGAGCAAAAACTATGCAGTGTTAAGTGTAGGCTATTTTTTTTTTTGGCAGGCTGTATCTCAGAAACCAAACAAGATGCTGTCACAAAACTTTTCAAGTCGTGAGAATCTGACAACCTGTCTGCACATGCCAAATATGTAGCTATTTTGTCAAACGACACCATTATTAAGGTGCAAAAATCGGGGTTTAGTAGCATTAAACAGCTTTCTCAGTCCTAGCTATAGGGGCACTACTGCACCCCTATAAAATAAGTAATAAGCCATAGCAAGATGTGCATTATAGGATTTTATAACATGGGTTGGAAAAAGGAGGCAATCCGATTGGTCAAAGAGCATCAGGTGACCACTGATTAAATCTCCTATTTAATCAACAGTCACTTTGCCAGAACTACTTCACTGAGAACATCCCATATGAATGTGCCTTTAGAAAATATCCCTCCACACAGAGAGACACCAAACAAAAGGAATCAATCACCAGGCGTGGTCACAGATTTCCACACATAAGGTGGAACAAACAACAGTGCTACAGCAGAGCTCAACATTTCTCTTTTTGGGCTGTTTCTGTCAATCAGTGGCTAAATTATTGTTTTCCAGAAGGTGAACCTCTAGCAGCAGGGAACTCTATCTTGTGGAGCAGCACAGCATGGGCTATGAAAGTCTTTAAAGAGTGGCTGACAGCCTGTATACCTTATCTTGTTCTGTGATTGAGGAAATGAACATGAAGCAAGCAGTTGATCAGAGGTAAGATTTTGCTCAGGCAAGCTAATTAAAAGCCTTTTAAGGGTAAGAAAGGCACTGCTGTAGGATTCAAAATATTGTTTTAGGACAGGCAGCAAGTAAGGGAGATTCAGGATTTAGAAAGTAGGAAAATTATGTTACCTGAATGTGAACTTTTTCTTAGTTACTTGCATATTACAGTTGTCGAGCAAATTATATACTGGGTGCTTATATACTGGGTATTGGAACGGTAGAAGGCTATGTGGCCCATATTCACCATTCCCTGCATCAGTGGGACACATGACCCTGATTTTGCACTAACCACACATCAATCTCTTTCTTAAATTTGTCCAGTGAACTACTGTTTATTATATGTAGCAGCAGTTTATTCCATAGCCTGCCAGTTCTATTGATAAATGAAAAATGATGTGCTTAGAGTGTGTGTGGTGGAGGGAGGGAAGGAGAGGGGAGAGAGAGAGAGGGGAGGAGGGAGAGAGAGAGAGAGAGAGAGAGAGATGGACTCATGCATATGTTATTTATTTTATGAACATACAAATGTCAGAAATCATTTTAGGACTCTATTTCTGGCATTTGTATGTTCATAAACTATATAATATATGCATCAGTTCTGGGGACTACTTTTCAAGTCGTCAGGATACACTCAGATTTTCCCTATTCAAAGAGTGCCACCCCCCCCCCCTTCAGGGGCTTACCTGTGAGCCCTCGAAAAAAGGCTTGTTTCCCTGGGGTTTTGCTTTCACCCCCCATCTTTTTTTATTGTGAGTCCTGGTTTCCTGATTTGCCCCTGTGTTTTTGTTTTTCTCCTGCCAGCCCCCATATTTTTTTTTAGAGAGAGAGAGAGCAGGGCCAGAGGAGCAAGTTTGTGGGGCCGCCGGCTTTGAAATGGCACTGTGGTGCCGGCGAGCTCCACGCATGTGCAGATGCACATTTTCTGTGACCATTTTGGCAATCTTTGGGGTTGCCTCTCTGGTGGTCCCAGTCCCAGGAAGAGACAAGAGAAGGACCAGAGACCATAGCTGGAAGGGAGAGACAACTAGGAAGCAGAAAATGTATTTCTTGAAAGCGCCAATCACACTATAGAGATTGGGAGCTGCCTCATGAATATTAATGAGGTGGCACCCCTTTGAAGATGAGCTGGGAGCCTGTGTAGTGCTGGGGCAAAAAGGTAGTGCTAGGACAGGGGAAGGAAAAACATTTAAATTAAATAAATATGAAGGAGATGTGCAAGGGGAAGTGAAGGCTGCCAGTCCGTGGGGAGAAAAAAATAAATCAAATATGTTCATGGACTGCAGCCAGGGAGTAAAGTGGGGCTATGTGTGTGTGCTGCCTGGGGACAAGTAGAAACAGCAGCAGTGACTGGAAAAGAGTTTTTCTAACAGGTTAAGAAGTGAAGTCACTTTACGGGGCACATGGTTGGCTACTTAATGCTGGGGTTAATATTAAATAAATATAAAAGGTTTGGCTGCAGGAACTTTTGGAACCTGGGACACTGTTAAAATATTGGGGCACTGCTTACAACAGCCACCATGTTTTGCAGCCATGTGACACCAGCCAGCCAACCATCAAGCCAGGATTCTTGCCAGGGACTCTGGGACTGAGTGAAAGTACTTTTTTGGGAAAAGACTGGGGAATGTTTAGACACCTTCTTCTGCACCAATGAGGCATTGAGGGAGCCTCATACATATTAAGTTTTGCCTAAGGACAGTGATTCCAGCCAATGGGGTGTGAGGAAAGGGCTCCTAATAAAGCAGGGACAGTTGGGCTCGAAGTCAGTTCAGTGGGAGCTCCTCCAGAGGGAGTGGGCTCTTGTCCCTGGACAGAATGAGGCTATGAGATGGGCCTGCCCGGAGGCTGCCAACAATTTGTCCCCCAGGGCAGAGAGTGCCTGCCTCATCAGGAAAAGGAAGAATCAGCTTGGCAGAGAGAAAAAGGGAAAGCTGCAGGATGCTGATTGTCCTCAGGGCTGGATTAAGGCATAGGCAGCATAGGCACAGGCCTAGGGCCCCAGCCTGCCAGGGGGCACCCAGCGATCCCCAACATATATTTATTATTATATACTTTTTTTTTTTTGCCTGAGCTGCATTTTTATGTTTGCTTGCATGCATGTACAAGAAACATAGTACCACCATACAAATAATAATAATAATAAACTTTATTTGTCTCGCCTTTCTTAAAACCAAAGGCATTACAATAAATTAAACAAATAATAAAGTTTAGTAGATTGTGCCACCTAAGCACAATGCCCTGCTCCTTGTGCATGCGCTCTGACCTCACTGCACCAATAAACATCTGAGCTGTCTAAGACAGCAGTTCAGATCCAGTGGCATACAGTTCCAAAGCAAAACACCTACAATGGCTGGTGGTAGCGTCAAAGGCAATTTGCATACTGTCGTCAGCAGTATGCAAAGTGCCTACTCGTACCACTGGAACAGCTGTCATAGACAGCTCTGTCTCCCACCCAACAAACACCTAAGTAGCACGCTGAGAGTCCCACCCAAGCGTGCTCATGCATTCCCCACAAACACACTGTGTGGCAGGCAGAGTGCCCAATCCCCATCATTCAGCTGCCCCCCAGCAGCAGACTTCCAGGTGCCACGCGAGAGCCCACCCCAACATGGCAACAGTCTGTATGGCCAATGGGGTGCCTAATCCCCATCGGCCTCACTGGCCCCCCCAAGCAACTCCTTCCAGCTGCCACGCTGGGAGCCCACCCCAGCATGGCAAAAGTTCTGCATGGCTTTCAAAAAAAGAATCACCTGTGAAAAAACTGTCCCTCGCTGACTGTCCCCCCCCCCAACCCACCCACCCTCTGGTGCCCCACCTCCCACCTCACCCCATACTTACCTCTGGAGGCTGGCAGACGATCTTTGTGGACCGGAATCGTCTGCACTCTTCAAAGCCGACTACGAACTGAAGAAATGCCGGTAAGCTGTATAATGGCATAAATGGATTTCTTTCAACTTTGGTGCATACCTTGGGCATTTTGGGGAATTTTTTCACCAAATTTTCAATATGGGGTTCTTGGGACCCAACCTCATGAACTCAGTCACTGTCATTTTGTTATTTGGTCCCAAAAGGTGATTTCGCGGTCACTGTGTGGAACCACCTTTTGGGACCGATTTACAAAATGACAGTGTTACAGTTCATGAGGTAGGCCCCCAAAAACCCTATGCTGAAAATTTGCTGAAACAATTCCCCAAAATTACTGTTTTACGAGCGTCTGTTGCGCAGTTCCTATGCATGCTTGTAACTTTGAGAATTTGTAATATTTCCACTCCAGATTTTCAGCATTGTCATTTTACCACACCTCCTTATGAACAGTACAGCTGTCATTTTTCACATCTTGCTCAAAATGTGTTTTCGCACATGTAGCGTACATTGGCGCGGTCTGTTTGTGAAATCAATGTTCGGGACACATTAAGAAAATCACAGTGATACTGTCCATAAGCAGAGGCATTAAGATGGCTGTGTTGAAAATATGGTGACAAAAGTCCATAAAATTACCATTATGTGTGTGCATTGCACAATTTCCACGCACCCTCGTAAGCTCACGAATTTGTAATATTTTCAGTCCAGATTTTCAACATTGACATTTTTCTACACCTCCTTATGAACAGTACAGCTGTAATTTTTCACACCCTGGCCGAAATGTGTTTTCGCACTTCCAGCGCAGATTAGCACGGTTGCTGTTGGAAATTAGTGTCCGGGATAGATTAAGAAAATTACAGTGACACTGTTCATGAGCGAAGGTCCCAAAATGCCTATGTTGAAAATATGCTGTCAAAAATCCTCAAACTAATTACATTACGGGTGTACATTGCGCAGTTTCCATGCACGCTTGTGACTTCACCAGTTTTTTTATATTTTCACTCCAGATTTTCAACAATGCCATTTTTTTACACCTCCTCATGAACAGTACACCTCTCACTTTTCACATCCTGTTCAAAATGTCATTTCGAACCTGTGGCACCAAATGGTGCAGCCACTGTGCAAAATCACCTTTCGCCTAACGAATTGATAGTGTCACTGTTCAAGCGGTGGGGTCACAAAAAGCCCATGTGGAAAACTTGGCGTTAAAATACCAGGAAACACCCAGGGCGTTAGGATTTTCTACCATAACGCCCTACCCTTCAGGGACTGACAGGTGTCAGGGGTGTGACTTGGGATTGTCGACAGTAATGCTCATGCCATTTAACCCCCCACCCTCCAGCCAGTGACAGACATTGAGGTGCACCTTGGATCCTTTTCCCCCAGAGTTCACCCCGTTCTCCTATACTGCACCCATTTCAGCATATTTCCTTATGGAATGAGGTGAATGTAAAGCCCAAACACCCCAAGGCACACCTCGACACTTGTCAGTGTCTGAAGGGCAGGGTGAGGTGAAATGTCGTGACCATCATGGGTGACAGCCCAAAGGCACACCTCAATGCCTGTCCATCTCTGCAGGGTGAGGGTGGAGTTGGCATCAGTTCAATGCTTCAATGCCATTCCTATACTGTATCTGTCTAACTCCTGCACTTCCACTGCTAATGCCAGCAAGCAAACATTCGGCATTGACAAATGCTTGTTGTGTTTTGTAAAGGACTCAGCCGCCAAGCAATCTGAGCAAGACGGATGAACTGTGACATGACTCACCTCCCTGATTAGGTGTTAAGTGCAGATGACAGTTGATGGGGCCCTGGACAGGCTGGCCTTTTAGGTGTGAATAGGCCCATTTCCTTTGCTTTGTCTACCAACTCCACTTAGAATCAAGTCTTACTCTTAAATATAATAGATTAACAGTATAATTCAATGGATGTGCTTTATATTTAATCTCTTTCCTAAAATAAAAAAATCTACAACGCATTTCAGTGGCACAATTAAAAATTGTAATCATTTTTAATTCCTTCATCTCACTCATATTGAAATTCTGAGCTCGATATAGCTGTTTTCAGGGTGAATAAAAATTAACATATTTCCAGGATCCCATCAGTAAATCTTGCCATTTATTGACCCTGACTTACTTGTCAATAACAGAAATTTTTGATCCTGGAAATGATTTCTTCTAACAATCACTCACTTTGAAATATAATCTCTAAAGTTCATATCTCCTCTAGTACACCACTTGAGGACTTAGCCTCTTTTACAGATGGGTCTTTATCCCACCCCACAAAAGCCCCACATCCTGGTTCATGATACCTGACAGGACAAAGTCCAAAGAAGCAGCTGCTGCAACTTGCAGGCATAAGGCAGTGCGCACACAAATAGGTGGCCAGTCCAAATGAGTTTCAGAACAGTGTAGCACTCTGCAGTAACAGTTGAAAACATTCAACCAACTGTAGATGAAATTTCAAAACATTTATTTTGTACTCAAGTTAACAGCACAATCTGTGGTTCTATGATCTAAAGGGTTACTGTAGAGAGCTATACTGTTCTGGATTTTTCCTGATAGGACAAAATAGAACACCCAGACTGCAAGCACATACAAGTGTGTTGGAGGTGGGTAGGGGAGAGCTTTGGAGAAGTGCTCATTATGATAATTCACATCCATAAACTGTTTTTACCGGCCATGTAGTAATTATGTTCTCTAAATGATCAAAACTTGGACTGTTATTTTTCCATATTGATATTATTAGTTTCAATAATTCTGAAGCATATATCAGTTAGGTGATTTATGTTTTATGCCACTTTTGGGGGACAGTAAGAAAACAGGGAGGGGCATGACCAGCAGAAAGATGGAGGTAGTGTTATCCCTGAATAGAGCGATGGTGAGGTCCCACCTTGAGTACTGTGTCCAGTTTGGGAGGCCCCATCTCCGGAAGGACATAGATGGGTTGGAGGCAGTACAGAAGAGGGCAGTAAAGAAGAGGGCAGCCAGAAAGGTGCAGGGCCTGCATCAGAAGCCCTATGAGGAAAGACTAAAGGAATTAAATATGTACTCTCTAGAGCAACAGTTCTCAAACTTTGTCATAGTGAGCCTCCCCTAAGCCATGGAAAAGATCTTGAGCCTCCCCCAAAATACTGAAATATATTTGGGCCTCCCATAGAAAAATAGCCTACTTTTCACAGTACATCAGGATAAACTGAAACCTCTTTGCATAGCTGGCGTCCATGTTATTAAGCTTCTTGTAACCCCAACAGGACAACCTACTTGCTCCAATATTTTGACTCTCGAACCAATGTTACCCCTGACTGCCATACTCTTCATGAGTCAGACTGCTTTTTGTTTCCTCTATCTGGAATAACTTCCTGCTGACCTCTGCCTCTCCCTCTCACCCTGCTCTAAGCAACTTCTCAGGAAACATTTTGCTCCTCCTGCTTTATTCCTAGTACCTATAAGGTTTACTTGTATTTGGACAGTTCTGCTGCCAGTCTAATTGATCAATTGTTCCTCGCATTGTTAGTTCGTTGTTCTTAATTTGTTTGCACGCTCATTCATTTTGTATTGCTTGAATGTTTTGCAGTTACACTTTGAATTGTACTCTCTCACAACCCTTCCCTGGGTACACTTGAAATAAGCCATGGCTCAGTGTACAGTACCTTTCCTGATCAGATTTGTGAATAAATACATAAATTCACCTACTATTATCCTCTTTCAGTTTGCCTTATCCCTTCACACAAAATCTATAAAGTTCAAAACTGAAATATAATACTTTTTCAAGACTTGCTTGAGCCTCCCTGAACAGGTTGGGGCCTCCCAGGAGGCTGGCCTCACCATTTGAGAACCCCTGCTCTAGGAAAGGAGGGAAGGGGGGGGCATGATAGAAATGTTCATATACCTTACAGGTATTAAAAAGTTACATGAAGGTTGCATTTTACATAGAAAAAGATGCTCAAGAACAAGGGGTCATGCTATGAAACTGGAAGGGGGAGACTCAAAGGAGATGTGAGGAAATACTTCTTCATGGAAAGGGTGGTGGACACCCTGAATTGCCTCCCAGTGGAGGTGGTGGGTGCTAAAATGGTAACAGGATTCAGGCATGCATGGGATAGACACAAAGTGGACCTTAGAAACAAGGCAAGGGTGGGAGTGAATACCAAAGAGTGAGCAATGGTGGTACAGTAGGAAGGGAAAATAGGGCAGACTAGGTGAGCTAAGAGATCCTTCTCTGCTGACTTCTATGTTATTATGTTTCTATTTTTCTTTAAGTTTCAGTAACTGATATGCAATGGCCCATGGGCGCAGTCACAGCAAAGGGGCACAGTCGTGGTGAAGGGTCATGGTTGCAATGAGGGGGGGCCCAAATTTCTCTTGTGCCTAGGGCCCCAGGTTGCCTTAATCTGGCCCTGATTGTCTTGTGCTGCTCTGAGATTGCACCACAGAGGTGAGACAAAGCAGATGAGAGAGAACAGCTTGTGTCCTGAGCCTGCAGGGTTGGACTGGCCTGGACGGATACCCGGAAATCTCCGGGTGGGTCCCCTCCCCAGCAGTACGCACGCGCATACACAACTGCTGTGGAGGGGGGCACACACTCGGAATTCAAGCCCTGCTGTGCGCTGTCACTAATATTAAATACTACCCCCAGTTAATAGCCACGAGGCAGCTGCAGTAGTTTCTTTGGGGGCTGGGGCCCTGTGTTCTGCGTACGTTAATGGCAGGGTAATCAAATAAGCTAGAGAGTAGAACAAAAGTTTTATTTGTGCGTTGCCATGGTGACCGAAGGGACTGACCACGATCGATTAGATAGACCAAACGACCTCACCACTCCACATTCTTCAATATAATTTGAGTCTTGCAGTGTGTTGGATGGGGGGGGCTAGGCACAGGAACAACTTCCATTAGCTGAGCTGTCTCATCGTCACCATGGCAACTGTCGTCCCGTCACTCAGGTCTGTCGTCTGTCTGGATGAGTCTGTGGCATGACACGGTGCGCCGGGCCCTTCAAAAAGCCCAGAGTGAGCTGGGATTATTCTTTCTGTTCCCTTCCAGTTCATTCCTAGCATCGCTCGCAATCGAGCCTGGAGTGGAGCCCAGCTGAGCTGCTGATTTTTGGGGAAGAAGAAGTTGTTCTGATTGAGTCTGACCGTGACCATCCAAGCACAGCCGCTGAGCTACAGCGACGATGAACAGAATTTGAAGAACGCCGGGTCAATGCATGGGCGAAGGTAGTCGAGTGACACAGTCCATTCCAACAACAATTTGGGGAGTTTTCCTGGCCTGGAACCCTGATTGCAGTCAGTGACTGTGGTGTGGTAGCATGGTAAAACAAGGAAGGGCTAAGGGCAGCAGCAGTGCTGCCAGTGCTTTACTAGTTAAAGTTTAGTCTCTCTGCCAGTCTACCAGAATGAGGGGTCAACTCAGCCCAGGGAGGAGGGCATGCCAGTGCCTAGGGCCCAGGCTAGAATACAGTACAGAGTTTGAGAGTTAGTTGAGAGAAACTGAGAAATGTTGGTTTCTGGGGGCAGGGGTGGTGGCGTGGACCACGTGGTGTATTGGGGGTGTGGTGTGGTGTATGGGGGGGAGGAGTGGCATGGACTGTGTGCCATTTTGTGTGTGTGTGGTGTGTGTGGGGTGATGAGGGCGACTCTGCTGCCTGAACTGTAGGGTGGCAGGCTCACTGATGTGGAAAACACTGAGATTTGTGGTGTCCTGTCTGTTACCATTTTTAAAGTGCTAAAAACTCATTTGTTTGCTCAAGTTTTTGGGTCCAGCTAGGAAATTAGAATCGTAACTGAGTATTTTAAAATGATGTATTATCGGTTATCATTTATATGATTTTTTTCTGCTAATCCAGTATTTATACCTTATGAGAAATTGTACGTTACCTGGAGCCATTGGGTGGTCGTCTAACAAATACATTTGCCTTACTTTTCCAGGTCAAAAATGACAAATGCATAACTAATTTTGAGTGTGAGCATAACTGTAATGTTATTTTGTCATGGAACTTGCTCTCCTTGTCTCGTGCACTCTGTGGTGTCTACTAGTGGCACCCCCTTCCTGTCCCATGTCAAGCAGTCCCTGATGCTTAGTGTCAGTGGCACTCATTCCCTTTTTCCATCCCATTTTTCAAGCATTCGCTACTGTCCAGTAACTTCTCCCCATCTCCCATTTTACTGTTCTTAGGGGTTCCTCCTGGTGGGTCTGGGAAGGCATTGGGATGGCAGGTAATGGCTGTCACAAACACGCTGTGCAGGGCAGGCCCTCCCACAGTATCAACCTCGAAGTGCGATAGTGTGAATGGGGGACAGACAGGGTAATCCTCCTGTCTGTTTTGGGTTAGAATCACCTTTTTCTGTCCTGGTACCGGGTGTCATCAGTCCCTGTAAGCACCCAGCTTCCGATTATGGCATGGACCGCATGGGTGGGGTAGTAGAGTAGGGGTCAGGGAGGCACTTTTGTGAGTGACTTATTTACTCGAGGCAAGTGGCGAACAGGCCTATTGGCGTCTTGACTCCAAACGTCAAGACCTCGGATCCACCACTCCAGTCCACCATCTCTAAGCCAGCCAGCCCCAGCTGCTATTTGCCTGTTGGTAAATGTTACCACCAGGAATTGAAAGAGGTGTTTGTTTTAGGGCCTGCCTTGGTGAGTACCCTTTTCTATATTAAGGGTGCAGTTTAACTAGACAAGTGTGTGCATTGTTAATTATCTAAAAATCTACTTCATCTGGAGTCCTAAGCCGCAAATATTTTGTGCGAAAGCTTAGCTTTTCTGTACTGTCTGGTCATTGGTACCATTTCTGTTTATCTTGAGTATCAATCAGTAGTACATTTACATTTCTTTTTATGCAAAATATATATGTAATCCTTGCTTTGTGTACACTCAAGGGAGGCATATTGGAAACCTATTTGTATAGACCAGCCCAGAGCTTTAGCAAAAGTTTTCCAAAATACCTACGCAAAGTTGGACCATTTAATGCACAACTTTGGAATATGCTGTACCTTATTGTTATATAACAATTGTATAACAAGGGGTATGTGCAAAGGAAATCTTAGTTATGAGTGTGATGTAACCGAGGGAGAGGGTGATGACTAGTGGTGCACAGTGAATCCAGTAGTTGGCACTGTCTAAGTTCATTCTCTGCCGGGGGCTGGACGGTGGATCTGGTCCAAATGGAACAATGGGTGTGGGGGGGGCAGCACCGGTGCCTGGTGCTAGTGGGGTGGACTGTGGCATGGGAGTCGGCCTGTACCATATGGTGACCATGACCTCTCCAGTGCTCCACCTTGTCTTGTTGGTTGGTGTATTAATTGCTTATTTCAAAATTTTCGCCAGTTGGGGAAATAAATCTGATACAGTGCTGAATAGCAGCCAGGCAGCTGAAATCTTTTGAGATGTCCTGGCTTGGCCTGCCAGGCCTTGAGGGTAGTATGTTGGATTGGCAGATTTCTACATTGAATACATGACTGTCTCTGGTATTTAAGCAATATACCCCTCCAGGGAGTGGGTATACTAGTGGATTTACCACGCCTGGCGTGGTTTGGTCATGACGCACAGCCGGGTGACTTAACCACACCAGAACTGGTAACTCCACCAGTATACCCACTCCCTGGAGGGGTATATTGTTATTATACAATGGCTTTTTTTTTTTTCTTTTTCTTGTATCTAAAAAAACAAACAAAAAAACAGTTGCTTTTTTGGTGTTTATTTTTTTTTTGTTTTGTATTTCTTAGTGTGCAACAAAAAATAGTATCTGATTAGAAGTGCACTGTGTGGAGTGGTGAGACGCTGAGCCTGAAAGTAGCATTACGGGGGGGAATCTTAGTGAAGCGAACCATAACTGGCTATAGTCAGAAAGCTTCCGGGTTTAATTTTACAACGTGGACATGGTCGGAGGGTTGGATTTATTGTTTTGGATTTTTTTTTAGTGCTGAGGTTGTACAGAAAATGTTTCAGAGCAGGGGTGGATTTGTTGGAGAGCTAGCAAGTGACAGGTGAGTGGAGAAGAGTACGACAGGGAGATGTGAAGCGGCGAAGTAGTCAGTGATGTTTTCAGGTGGAAGTTAGTTTAAAAAAATTACTAGGAGGAGATGGGCAAGTGTTGTATGAAGATTTCTTTTTTTTTTGTCATACAGTTGTTTGGGCAGGGGTGATTGCTGTTTGTCAGAGATGGAATGTGGCGGTTTTTGTAGACTGCTTGCTGTCTGGTGCAGTGTTTGCTACTAGGGCTGCTGACGGTCAGAGTGATTGAAGGGATAGGTTTTTATGTGGCAAAGTGGTGGCTGGCACCTTATCCAGTGGGTACACTGGAGGATTTACCACGCTGAAAAGGTGCCAGCCAGCCAATGAGAATGCAGGATTTGGCGCTTTCTATTTTCACCATTGTATAATATCCATTTGACTGCTGTTATGTATTAGACTTATGCTGTCTTATGATGTTTGGTCATATCCCCTAACTCTAGTCCATCCTTCCCCTCCATACTAACATACTAAAAGCCAGCAGAATAGGCCTGATGGTCTGAGTCTGCTCGGTAGCCAGCCTCCAATGGGTGCTTGTTTTTCCACCCCTTCCCCCAGACACAGAGGGGTCATCTTCAGCTTCAGTTTTCCCTTGTAGCTGTCCCACCCCTTCTCGAAGCCCTCCACTGTGCCCTCCTCCACCAGACTCCTGGGCAGTGAATTCCATGACTCCACCACCCTCTCAGTGAAGTAATGTCTCATGCATTCCCCCCTGTAATTCCCCCCCCTCTAGTTTCCACCCATGCCCCCTAAAGAAGGGGGAACAACCAGGGTGACATGAGCGGAAGCTAGAGGGGGAGAAATTACAGTGGGAATGCAGGAGACATTACTTCACTAAGAGGGTGGTGGAGCTATGGAATGCACTGCCCGGGAGTCTGGTGGAGGAAGGCACAGTGGCATACATCCCCATTTCCCCCGATTTATGTACATGAATTGGTTGCCTGAGTGATTCTGCTCCTTTGCAGTTTCATCTGCACTTTCTGACGCACTTTGATATGTGCCTTCATGAATGAGAGAAGGTGCTGACCCACTGCTGCTACTTGTGAGTAATGATGTTTTGCTACTCTGATCCTCTCCTCCTTTCCGAGCCCTTAAGTTGGCACCCTACATTTTTGCCCTTGAAGCCCACCCCAGGTGTGATACCTCACCTGCTCCAGAATTGGTGGGTATCCATGACCCATTTCTTTCAGTCTTGTGTAAAAATTATATCACTCGTAATTTTTACCCCACTACATAAAAACATGGACTTTGATGGCAGATAAGGACTGCTTGGCCCACCTAGTCTGTCCATTTCCCTACCTACTGATAAGCTGCAGATCCTAGTTAACCAACAGGCTATTTCTTCCTACTCCCCACAAGAATTGCTTTATGCCTGTCCCATGCATTCGTATTCTCTTAGTTTTTGACCCCACAACCTCCTCAGGAAGGTGGTTCCACCACCCCCTCTGTGACAAAATACTTCTTCACATTGCCTCTGAGCCATCCCTCCTCTGTCTTCAAATTGTCCCCTTATTCTTGCACATCTCTTTTCTGAAAGCAAATGGAGCAGCTTCCTGATACTGTCACCACGCCCCCATGCAGGTGCACGAAGACCCATTTTGTGATGTCATAAAATGGAGGCGTGCTTATTCATGCTCCAGTGACTTCAAGGGGGGTGATACTTCAGAAGGTTTTAGTACTATTTAAAGTTAAGATTTGAAACAAAGTGACTACTTGCTAACAGGGTCCTTGTTAGTCAAGGGGGCTCTTTGTTTCAAATCATAACTTTAGATAGTACTAAAACCTTCTGAAATATCACCCCCCCTTAAAGTCAATGGAGCACGCATAAGCAAGCCTCAGTTTTATGGCATCACGAAATGGGTCTTCGTGGCACCTGTTTACGTGTCAGCGTCAGACAACATCAGGAGCTGCTCCATCTATAGTGGGGTAAATATTACGAGTGATATAACTTTACACAAGGCTGAAAGAAATGGGCTGTTGGGTACCCACCAACTGTGGAGCAGGTGAGATATCGCACCGGGGGGGGGCGATGCTCCAAAGTATGTAACTGCTCTTTTAGCAAATGAGGCATGACCAGGGGTTAGATTAAGTCTGTTAATCACCTCCTAGGGGGGTAATGTAGCACAAGGCGCAGCAGAGTGCCATTTACCCCTAGTGGGTGATTAACAATCTAACTCCTGGGAAGGCCTTACTGTTGTTATACGAGCCCAAAAGAATACATTTTGATTCCCGACATTTAGAGGAGAGTTTTAAAAAATGCGTTTTTCCACTAACAGTTTAAAAATGCTGGTTCAAAATTAGAATGCATTATTCCAGTCATTCAGCAATGCTAGAGGATGGAATGCTGATAGGAAGAATCCCTGTCCCATGGTGATCCGGCTCTGTATGACAGTGTAACTCTGATTAATGTAAGGCTTCCTAATGGCCAGATTGCAGCATTTTGAGACAACTTTTATAATTTAGTTTGGTTGAATCTGTGTGCTCAGACTCCAAATGGAGGCCAGAGTGAGAAGAGAGCCTGTGGTTGTGCCACTGCTTGTGGGTGACCAACAGCCAGCATTGTTGCTTGTGCAAGTGGCAGCTGCAGAGCCAGTAAGGTCTGAGTCTGTCTGACTCTGGAGAGGGCTGCTGGTATTGTTGACAGTGTGATGGTGGTGTGGGGCTTGATTATTGGAGCAAGCCGCAGGCAGGGTAAACCAGGAGTTGAGTGCAGCCACTAGCCAGCGGTCCTAATAACTGGGAAAATACACTAGCCCCACAGACTTTCTTACTGACTCGACTGGTGTACTTGGGGAAATATTACTTTCTCCACTACAAGCACTTAAAATGGCTTTGCTAGCCTGCCCCATACAAAATCTAGCAGCATTTGGTTAATGGAACCATGCTAGTTTCGACCCCTGGTTTTGCTACATCACTGCTTTTCATACGTTGTCTGCATGCAATTCTAGGGGTCACAACTGGCACCATCCTACTAGCCAAATGTTGGTAGGTTTTGTAGCAGACTAGTAAGATTTTCCCTCAACTAGCCCTGTGGGCTTGTACTAGAGAAGTTAACATTTTTAGTAAGTACACTAGCTGGTTTAGTGGAAAAGATGGTAGGGCTAGTCACTAGGGGCCTGTTGGCTAGTGATTGCAAAACTTGACCCTTACTGTGCTGCGGACTGAATCAGTCTAGAATGCCTATATGTTCTAATCTTGTCAGCAGCTTAAGGGTTCATTTCCACCACTGCAGTCCGGACGTGGTTGTTAGTTCTCATCTTTCTGAAGGGGGGGGAAGGGGAAGGTCGGGTTCTTCCCTGGTGGGGAATCTGTTGCTGTCATGGAACTGCTTGTTTTACACAACAAAAATGCTGGCTTTCACTGAACTTTACACTTGCCTTAAAATGGATGGGGAAACCAGATTTCAAGCAGGCAGCTGACAGCTGGGCAGGATGGAAGTCAAGGCTGTTGCCCACCGCCACATCCTCAGCTGCTTGACACTTTAGCGCTTTCACATTTGAATATTGACTCTGTTGCACTGGCAAACCCATGCGTTGCATCCTGATTTATGGAATAGATATGATGGCAAGTTATTGTTCCCTGCTAACATGGGCATTGTTTTAGGGATTGAAACAGAAGAAACTGACAAGTACTGTTTATTTGTTCATGATTTTAGTGTCTCCTTTATCATATACTTTATTTATAAAAAGCACCTTTCTTACAACCAAGGTGCTTGTACATAATAAAATACTATAATAAATACCAACAATAATCAATAAAATCTGATATTTTAAAACTCTGATAATTATACTACCCTTAAAAACCAGAATATGCCAATTCAAATAGGTTTTTAGTGCAGTTTTAAACTCCTGCATGGTCAGGTAATCTCGCACCTGACGAGATGGAGAATTCCACAGGGTCTGGGCCACAAAGCTAAAAGACCGGGCCCCAGATGTCCTTAAACAGACCCTGGGGATCTCTAGCAATCCCTCGTCAGTGGATCGGAGAGGGCGGGGGGGCAGTAAGGGTGAAGGAGATCTTGCAAGTAACTGGGTCCCTGGTTGTGTAGTGCTTTATAGGTCAGCAAACCAACCTTGAAGGTGATCCTCCACCGCACTGGAAGCCAGTGCAGTCCACGAAGCACAGGCGTTGTGACTGGTTCTAGATGTACCAGTCAACAGCCTGGCTGCCGCATTCTGCACTAGCTGAAGGTGGTGGACATCAACCCCCGGTCGCCCTAGGTAAAAGGCATTGCAGTAGTCAAGGTGAAAGGTAACGAAGGCATGAACCAACGTTGGAAGATCGTTGGGAGGAACCAGGTGCTTCACCCGGGTGATTTTCCTCAGATGGTAAAGAGGTCTTGATGAATGACACCTGCGATTTCTGGGTCAAGCTGTGATCAACAATAACGCCCAGGTTCCGTACCTGGTCTGAGGTAGTCAGCGCAACACCCTCGAGACATAGTCCCGAGGGTGAGCCTGCCGACAAACCTGCCTCCCGATGGTCAGGGTCCACAACCAGCCCCTCAGTTTTAACTGGGTTCACCTGCAGCCAGCTCGCACTCATCCAGTCCTGGATCTTGGCAAGATAGTTATCAAATACCGAGAGGAACACATCTTGACCAGGTGTAAAAGACATGTATAGCGGAGTGTCATCTGCATAGCCGTGAAAATTCAGACCATACCGCCTAATCTCTCCTAACAGCAGCATATACACAGCAAACAACATGGGTGATGAGATGGAGCCCTGCAGCAACCCACAGGATAGGGGGAAGGAAGCCGAGGAATAAATCCCAGACACCACTCTGAGTCCTACCCTGAAGGAAAGATTGAAACCATCTGAGGACTCTACCAGACAGTCCACAGATGAGCCGCAGGCACTCCAACAGCACTCCTTGGTCCACAGTGTCAAACGCTGCTGAGAGATCAAGGAGGACCAAGATGGAACGAGTCTTCCATCTCTCACTATTAGGAGGTCATTTAGCACCTGGACAAGGGCTGTCTCAGTACTATGCCTCTTCTTAAATCCCAACTGGAGAAAATCATAGACATTGTGGCTGGTCAAATGATCATTCAATTGCGATGCAACCACCTTCTCAAACACTATTTCCTATATTGGCACTGACCAGGGAACTTTTCTATTCTCCCAGATGAGGTAACTCACTATATAACCTGGACATATGGTCCATGTATTACGACAAGATCATGTAAACATATGTTACCTGTATATGTCTAATGTCTGTATTTTGTTTTACTCTGTATTCTTTTCTCTTACACGCTGTATTGTTATTTCTTTAACTGACGTGGAGCCTTTGCAAATGAGTCTATGACTCAAAGGATTGTAATTCTGATTCTATACAATAAATAAAAAAAAACATTACCCTCAAAGGGTAGGTTAGAAACAGGTCTGTAGTTCACCAAACAGTCCAGGTGAAGGGAGGTTTTTTTTAAGGAGAAGCTGAACAACTGCCTCCTTCAGGGGTTCTGGGAAGATCCCCCTCTCTAATGACCTCCTGACTAGGGTAGGACTGGGCTGATCTCATCAACTCATCCTACCAGGAGGCATGTGGGGCTCGGGTCCAAACTACAGCTGGTTGGTCGCAGCATCTTGATGATCACTGTCAGTGATTGCAGGGAGGCTAAAGTCAGACAAGGTAAATGAGGGCCCAACATCTCTTGCTGACCACTGCAATTTCCATTAGAGTGAGCCAGACAGATACCGGACCTGATTGTGGCAACCTTATCTGCCAAAAACTGAGCAAACTCATCACACCATTCTTGTGACAAGGCTCCTCCAGACTGGAGACAGATTGTGCAATCCAATCTGTCCACCGTCTGGAAGAGCTGAGTTGGTCAGTTATGTGCAGCACCAATCTCCGTGGACAGAAATTCTTCCTTCTTATGGGTGATTGCTGATAGACCACATAATGGTTCATCAACCTAAGTCAGTCACATTCCAGGCCCAGTTTTGTGCCAGCTCCGCTCTAACCTTCGCTCCACTCTCCTCATCTCCTTCAAGGTCTCATCAAACCAGGGAAACCTGGGGCAGAGGGTGAGAGGGCGAACACAAACTGGTGCTATGGAATCCAGGGCCACCACCACCACCTTGTTACAGGCAAGTACTATATCCCCCTGGATCCCAGCATTCACTCAGTACACCCGATAGATCCAGTACCCTCATTAGGCCATCTGGGGTAACACCCCTTAAAGTTCAGTACCCTTTCCCAGTGATATGGCATAGATCAACATTAAAATTATCCATGTTTTTGCATGGATCAGCAGCATAAAAATGATACATGTTTTTGCTGTACAAGAGAATGTTTAGAAGCCAAAATGGCTTTGGAGAAAATCATTTTAAGATGAAGCCATCCTGCAAGTGCATGAATCCGATTTGACATTTGTGAGACTACCCTAAAACATGTAGAGAGCTGAGTAAATTAGTTGCTGTACGGCCTTAGTGTTGCACAGATGGCAAGTTTTCAGTAGATGCACTAGGGGGTGCTAAGTAGCCGATTTGCAGTTACATTTTGAAAGACTGTGCAGACAAAGAGAAAATGTTTAGTGATACTGGTCACCCACTGCTACTGTTGCATGATTGTCTGCCATATAATTCAACACCAGATTATTATAATGGGCAGGTAAATAATGTCAGGAGCAGAGTGGAGATTGTGGCAACTGAGGGAGGGATGGATCTTGGTACAGTACAACATCAGTGACTGTGTGGCCTGACCAGAGGAGCTGAGCCAGCAAAGGTAAACCAGGTTGTATTTTTGGTACGGTTTGTCATTTGTCATTGTCATTTTGGTATGGTTTGTCGTTTGTCATTGTTGTTTTGGTACATCTGTTTGTCGTTGGTTGTCACTGCCTTTCTCCAGGTTCAGCAAGTGAAAAGAAAACCAAAAATAGTAGAATATACTGGAACAGTGAGTGGAGGACCATCCCAGCGTACACGTCAACAGAAGAGTAACTATGTCTGAGCTGAGTAAAGTCAAATCTGGTGCCCAGAAAAGGAGACAGGCAAACTTGTCAGGTCTGTTGGCAGCATCATCTGATCCAAAACAACGCAAGCTATCGCTATCACTGTTTACAAGTCTACAAAACAAAGGCAGTGCCCTGCAGAACAAAAATACTTCTGATGAGGCAGCGGTAATAAAAGGAGGACAAAGTGTGTCTCATTGTGTGACCAGCTGCACTACAATTCGGATTCTAGATATTCAAGAAATGCAGCCAGTGGACTCTACAATGGGAACAGTTATGCAACTTGATACTGAGATGACTAATAATACCAATTTTCAATGCCCTAGAAGGACTGCCTCTATCTGAAAAGGTTGCCTTTGTTCAAAGGCATCCAATTCAGCCTGGACCCACTGACGTTAAAGGCCTACCATACAATCCTGCGAGAATCTATAAGTGGATACTTCCTGGAAGTAAAAAAGTTGTACCAAGGAACTGGGTTACTGTGCAGGTAGTTGACAGTTTGGTGCATTCTATTCACTGCAGTATCTGCATGGCATTTTCTGATGTGGAAACTAGATTTGTGACCGGATACAAAGACTTTAATCATATCTGCCAAGGCATGGTGGAACACGAGGATTCCAAAGCACACAATGCAACTGTGCATTCATATCTGGCGTGCAGAGCAGATGCTGATATTGAAACACTGGTGAACAAAGATAGGGTCAAGAATCGGAGGAAACAAGTCCAGAAGACCATTGATGTCATGATGAGGATTATTGAAGTTGTTAAATTTATTGGATGCCAGTGCCTACCATATCGTGGAAAAGATGAAGCTTTATATAGCTTGGAGAACCCAGTGCTTAACCATGGAAATTTCTTGGAGTTGATTCTTCTGCTCTCCAAATTCGATGTTCCTCTGAATACACATATCCAAAAAGCAGTAGAGCAGAGCAAGAGAAGAAAGCAGAGAATGGAGAAAGAAAATGGCACTTCTGAAGCTCGTGGCTGTGGAGGGCTGATTACCCTGCTGTTGAAGACCACTGTAAATCCAATTGTTGAGATTATTTTGCAGATAATCAGAGACGGCATTGTATGAGATGCTACAGACCAGAAGATCAGCATTCAGATGGATACCACACAGGACATCAGTGTGACTGACCAAGCAGCCATCATTTTGCAGTATGTGAAAGACCTACAAGTTCATGAGCATCTCTTTGCTGTGGTAGAGGTACAGGACACTTCTGGACAAGGAATGCACAAGGTTTTAAAAGAGAGCTTTGACAGGCATGAACTCGATATAAAGAACATTGTCGGGGAGTCATTTGATGGTGCATCCAACATTAGGAGCGAGTTTGTGGGGTTACAAGCGTTGATAAAAAAGGATTCACCAAACAGTGTGTATACCTGGTGTTATGCACATGTTCTCAATGTATGCATCTCGGATTGTAGTGAAGTAGCTGTGGAAGCAAAGACACTCTTTGGGTTGCCACAAAGGACATCATTCTTCATTAGTGAATCACACAAATGGATGACTATATGGAAATCTAGCATTGATGGGATGGGACAAGACAAGCTCCGATGCCTTCAAAAGATTGGTGAAACTAGATGGTGGGCAAAACCAAGAGCATGAGCATGCATCTTTGGAGCATACGAAAATCAAGAAAAGAATCTTTATGGGTCACTTCTCCAGACTTTACTTTTTATTAGTACCTCTGGAAAGTTTGATGCTAAAGCTGCCAGTGAGGCAGATTCACTGCTTGACAAATGGAAAAAGTTTGACGTTATTTTGATAGCCTTTTTGTTTATGAAGAGCTTTACAGTAATTGGGCCAGCATCAAAGTATCTGCAGACTAAGGGACTAGACTATCTTTCAGCATGGTGCATGGTGGCTCACGCTAAGATAGCGTTGCAACAGTCTGAATTTATGAACATCCAGCAAAAAGCTTCTAATTTTGTTGCCAGAATACAAGAAGAAATTGATGATTTAGCTCTTGATATTGACATAGAGGATCATCTGCCAAATAAAAGGGTAGCCAGGAAGAAAAAAATGCCCAGGGAAAATGTCAGTGACAAATGAGTGGCGGATCCCATGAAGCGATTTGAATGTGAAGTGTACACTCGCATTATGGATCAAGTTCGGATGAGCTTAAGTGATCACTTTGATAACAACAAGCAACTGATTCTGGATACCAGCTGCATGGACCCACGTCACTTCGGAAGTATAATTCAAGATGGTATACCAAATGAAAGTCTGCAGAAAGTGGCAACGTTGGCAGAAGTAGACCATAGCAGACTTAAACTGGAGTTGCTGACTTTTGCTAAAATATTCCAACGACTGCAAAAATCACTGCCTGAAGAATACAGTGAACATGTGTTAACTGAGGACGTTGACTTTCATGACTCTGAAGACACTCGTGAAGGTGAAACTAGTGATCAGAATGAGCAACGAGAGAGAGAGAGAGAGAGATGATTTGCCAGACAAATGCAAGTCCTGCAAAGAATGCCTAATGTGCTGTTGTAAAATTTTGGCACAATACAACATGCACTCGTCTGCGTTTTCAACCTTTTTCATTGTCTACGAGTACCTGTTGACGTTATCGTTTACCCAGGTATCTTGTGATTGAGCTTTCAGCAAGCTAAAGATAATAAAGACTCAACTTTGCTCATTGCTGAGACAAGAGAAACTAGAGGCATTCATGATTATGGTGATTGAGAGGGACCTTCTTGATGGAGTACACACAGAAGATGTCATCCAGAAACTAATTCAGTGATACAAAGCATACAAATCAGTACTGTCAGCTTGACACTGGAAGGTTACTGTCCAGCTAAAGGGCCAAAGCTGGATGCTAGTCTAAACACGCCTGGGTCCAGAAGTAGTCTTATCAATTTGACACTTGCAGCCTACTGTCCATTTGCAACCTGGAGAAAGCGTTGGCGTGAAGTGCCTGTGGGGGACTTGAGCTGGGTAGTGCTCACCCTGTGGCAACTTGGTAGTTTTGCATGGCTGTGCAGAAGGGGTAACAGGGGATCTTGTGTCTTGTGCAGCCAGATCTCCCTGAGGCAGACAGTAGTCTATACTAACTATATAAATAAAATTGTATACAATGTTCTGGTTAATGGTTGTGTTATTGAGACCTTATCATTCAATTTGTATGTTTTCCATACCTTGTATGTGACATAGACGCACAAACACACAGTTCAGTTTATTAAATGACACTCCAGACACTGTTGGTAGACTTTAATGTATACCTGATCAAATGTCATAATGTAAAATGTACAACAGAGATGTTACAATACAGACTGTGTTTAGAGCTAGGGAAAGTGTAGGGACAGATTAGGATGGACCAGAGGTTGTGTAACAAAGGCTCTTGAGTCAAAGGCCCATTTTCAAGAGTGTCCAGGCAAATGGTTTCTCAACTTACCATACCTTGACGGCCCTTTAACCACCCCTTACCTCTTTCTCTTTCCCCCCTCCCATAGGTGAGGCAACCACATTGAACTGTATGGCCCTGTTTTTTAAGCCCTAACTTGAGCACCAGCTTGGCCTCTGTTCAGTCTTGGGCAGCAGTTCGCATTGGTTACATATAAATGTGTCTCCATTTTATTTGTGGTGCACTAAACTTATGCTTTGTCTCCCTCGTTGTAACACCACATGACTGGCTGTAGTTGTATGTAACTGCTTTTCCTTTTCCCATTTCACCCTGGTTGTATCTGAAAATGAGCCTAAACTCAGTGTGCCTCTCTCTTACCAACTATAAATGACTAAATTAATGTAACACAGTACAGGACAGTGTAATAATGCAGTATAAAAGTCTGCATTTGCAGCACTAAAATCAATAGTATAACACATAGTCAAGTAGTTTTTTACATCTTGAGATGGCATTCAGTTGACCTTTTATTGATTCAGACATTGGTTAAATCTAATTATGTTGCCTTTGTAGCTACTCTGAATTCCCCCTTTACACAGCACTTGCTGCTCCTTTCACACTGTTTTCACAATCTGTAACATCAATAACACCAATACAGACCATTGAGATGCATAGCATGGAGTGGTGTTATTGAGGTCATAGAATGTTTCTGACATATGAACAGAAAGCAGTAGCTGTTGAGTGGAACTGTATATGTATGTAGATCTGAAGGAAACCTAAAGCAAAATAATGAATTTTTCAAAACTTATTGAAAACACATTGGTAGAAACTTTTTTCACTCTGTATGTAATAAGTCAACACCCCAATATCTTCAGAGATCAACCTCATTTCTGTCTTAAGGCAGAGCAATGCAGGTTATGTCCCCATTTTGTTTAATTAAGGCTAACAATACTACTGTAACAACATTGTGTTGGGGGCACTTAGGCGGCTTTTGGCAAAATCTTAGCATAGCACACATTGCACTGCACTATTTTTGCTCTTAACACCCAGTTGCCGCACAAACTGTTCAGACAGGGAAAGTGTAGGAAAAGGTAGGGCCTCAACCTCCGGAGGTGCCTTGCCGAGGCGTTGAGCTTAACCATTGATTTTGTTTGAAAGGTGAACTCTCTGCTCACCTGCAACCATGCAGAAGGACAGTGAGGTTGACTTATCAAAAAACAATGTAATGTTGCCAACAGCGTTTTTGCAAGGTAGCAAAGAGTTCATCTTAAATCAGTGGGACTAAAGCCTCCGAAACAGTTAATGTAACTTTACCAGTAATTAAATGGCTTTCTTACAAATAGAATAAATGCTGATCTTATACTTGGCTACAGCATGCCAGGGTGTACCAGTCTGTAGAAATTGGGCTACAGTTTATACACTAGGGCATGCCGTGGTTGGTACCAAGGTCCCCTTGTGACTTTTTAGTGGGGGCCTCCCCGGGGGGCCAGTACCAAGGCACCCCTGGACCCATTTCCAGGTAGGCCCTTTGCTTCCCAGTCCGACCCTGTGAGCCTGCCTAAAAGGATAAATGTTGGGTCTAAGCCTGCCAAAAGACCAAGGTTCTGTTCTGAGCCTGGAAGAAGAATGAAGGTTGTGTCTAAGCCTGGGAAAAGATGGGAATTCGGAGAATGATGAGCAAGTGAATATAAATGTGCTGAGAAAGAGAAAAGGAATAGTAAGCCTTTTCAAGCCAGAGAAATGCTAAGTACCTGCATGATGAGAAACTGGATTGTGAGTGTGCAGGTGATATCTATGTGAGCCAGAGTGAAACAGTGGCTGTGTCAGGCTGAGAGACTGTGAAAGCAGAAGGATGGACAGGTGTTTTCAGAGATTCGAGTACCTGTTGTCTGCTCCCGAGACACAGCAAAGAGAAAGACAGATTGCTGTGGCTACACACCATGGCAGGAAAAAGAAAGAGAAGAAGCAGAAGAGAATGTGCTGAATGTGTTTCTACTGACACCCAGGGCCAGGTGGGGAACTTGCTTACCCCCATCAAGTGGGGTCTGCTGCTGCAGGGGGTCATGGATCTTGTACCCGAGTGCCAGGGCGCTCTGATAAGAGTGAGCAGGGCCGTGGGACCACTCCCAGCCTGGGTTCTCTGTAGTTGGCAGGTCTTGCGCATGTGCTGTTCAATGAGGCCTGTTATGGGCCAAAGAAGACAAGCTGCAAGATCTGCAAGCAAGGGAGAGAGAGAGAGAGAGAGAGAGACAGCAAGCTGCAGCCTCTGTGCACGTTCAAGCATTGTGCCCAGTTCTGCCTGTGCCACCAATCCGCAGGGCTTCAGTGAACCGTGCCATCTGAGGACTGATTCTGCAGAACTGTGAGTAAACAGCTGCATTTGCCCTGCACCTGGGGACTGTACATAGCTTAGGAATGCCCCTTAGGGCTGGAGGGAAAGCCAAGGGAAAATGTAAAAAGTTAAAACTCAACTCCAGTAAGCACGCCAACACCGGCTACCAGCTGTACCTCAGACCTGCAACTAAAATCTGGGTATCCAGTGATAGGACTGTGGAGTTTTAATGGACTGGGACCCGTGGGTCTGGGTTTAGGCATGTCTGCAGCAGTTGGATAGATAGATAGACCTAGTGGCTGCACTGATTGCAATAAGGGAATGAATCAGAAGGGGAAATGTGATTTTGGGAAATGCAAAATGAAAATGCTTGAACTCTATTCCTCTTATCCCATTCCTAAACCCTCCCCCTGTAAATAAACCATAGAGTTATTGTTTTGCAGCAGAAAATGAACCCAGAGCCTGATATGAGTGAGCCTGTTTATGGATGAAATGAAAAAGGTGAAATGGTGTAATGGAATGTGGGGGTGGTTGAATCCTGGTAAGTCCATGCCTGAGGTAATTGTTGGGGAGGTGAATTGGTACAACATCCCAGGGGGTTGTACTGCAGATAATCAGACTCACTTATATGTACTCTGGGTGGAGGCACTGCCATTTTATTTATCCTTTTGGGAAAGGACCCTCATAGGTCAGCTATAGGAACCCAGATCCCTTGCCCTTGGTTGGGCCCGCACAGCAGGGGCAGTGGCCCTCTCCAGGATGGCACCAAAGATGGGCTACAAGAGGAAAAAAACACCTTTGTGATTTTTTTTTTTTTTTTAACATAACACGTTATAAGCAGAATAACTCACTCCAGGATATGGGGTTATAGGGATTTAATGCACATCTCAGGTGCTTTGAGGGCAGTTGGTTGCACTTTGCGCCTCTCAATGCACCCGAGGCATGCATTAAACCCTTATAACCCCATACCATGTTGTGGGTCATGGCTTACATAATGCCTGCACCAGGGGTGTAATAAGGCGAGAGGTCAAAGGCCGAGTGTCCTTACGCCCCCAGAAACTGTATTAAAGTACGTTGAAGCACACCCTGGAGGAGTTTTTTTGTTACACTTACGTATTTCAATGGGGTTTTCAACTTTGGTACATAACTTTGCCATTTTTGCATATTTTTTCACCAAATTTTCAACATGGCCTTTTTGAGACCCCACCTCATGAACAAAGTCAGTGGAATTACAGAAATCTGGCTGGTAAAGCGATTTAGCAGTCACTTGGTGAAATCACTTTTCGGGTGGGATTTGAGAAATTTCAGCACCCTTGTTCATCAGGTGAGGTCATAAGAAGGCTATGTTGAAATTTTAGGGTCAAAATATTTAAAATGCCAAAGTAATGCTCATACTTTGAAATTTTGATATGCTCCCTTGTAACTGGCAATTTTAAATATTTTGACTCGAAATTTTCCACAAAAACATCTCTTTATACCACCTCATGAATGTGACAGCTCTCATTTTTCAAAGCATGGCCAAACTGTGTTTTTGCACTTGTGGCACGCAATTACGTTGCGGTAGTGTGGAATCAAGTTTTGGGGGAATTTCAACATTTACATCACTGGATTCATGAGATGGGGTAATAAGAAGGCTATGCTGACAATTTCATTTTTAGCTACAAATGCAAGAGCAGGGCCCTTCACACCAACATATACTGTACGTATGCATCTAAGGAAGGATGGGAGCACAGGGCCCAGAGGACCCTGTGCTCCTACAGACAAATGAGGATACAATTATGCTATCTCAAAGTAAGGAAATTCTTTGAAAAAACTTTGTTAATGCACTAGTTAGGGTTGATGTGACAAAAGTAGGGAAATGTGGCATTAGGGATTCCAACTCTAACACCCCACTCCCACCCACCACACAGCAACAGGAAAAAACATTACTGTTTCACTTCTCTTGTGTCTTCGCTAATCAGTATGAGGTGTGCCTTGGGGTTGTCAGCACTAATGCTCACCCTATTCTCATATACTCTACATCTCAACTTCTTTCATGGTTGAATGGGATGAGCATTAGAGCTGACAACCCCAAGGCACACAGCATGCCAGATGATCCCTCCGTAACTTTCCTATGTACTCTCAAATGCAATCACAAAGAACATACAGTACTCCCAAGATTCTTGTATTTATTTCAATGTTTGCCCATAATTATTCTGAAAACGCAGTTCCAGGTTTGGAGGCGAACCATATGCAAATATGTATGGAATGCAAAGTGTCCCCGAATTAAATATCTAATCATGAAGATGGATAAAACATATGGAAGATGAGCCCTCCCAGACCTAGAAGACTACTATCGTGCAGCACACCTGAGCATGGAACTTTTATGGACTATCCCAGATTATCATTCTATTTGGAAATTAATAGAGCAGAGGGAGGAGTGGGGCCCACCATTGGAAGCTAGGGTCATGGACCCCTCATTTAAGAACAGGAATGAGGACCTTTCCCTTCTGACAGTCTGTGGCACCTTATGGGCCGCATATAGAACTTGGAAAAAGTATGGACTGGAGACCTCTTTGTGGTCTCTCAAGTGGTTTGCATGGAATGATTTGTTTCTACCCTCAAAAGTAGACCATACTTTCAGGAGGTGGGTGAGATCGGGGCTGTATTTTCCAGAACAGCTGATGAATAAGGGGACTATCTTAGATTTTCAAAGCATTAAAAAGAATTTTAACTTATCCAACTTGGACCACTTTCAGTTCCTACAACTCAGAACCCATATAATGACACAATGGACAGGACGGGATCACCCCCGATCAAAGCCCTTGATTAATACACTAAAAACAATCCAGAATCAAACCATCACAAAGGGACAAATATCGGCTCTGTATAAAGCCCTTAGAAATTTATATAGAGATAGTACTACCTCCATACGGCAAAGACAGAAGCAAGAAAATGACATCTGCCTGACAGAAGGAGACTGGGAGATGATCTTTAGATCAGTATGTAAAATAACCCACTCTCCTCTCTGGCTAGAATTTGCCTGGAAGGTCAGGACACGTTATTTTTACATACCCATTTTACAAAGTGGGACCCCCACCACTCACAGGCTTGCTGGAGACGATGTACAGAAATTAGAGCCCACCATTTGCACATCTTCTGGACATGCCCAGCTTTTCAACCCTTTTGGCAGCAGCTAAAGAGCATTGTTCGAGATCTTTTTTCTATTAATACTCCATTGAATATCACACACATGCTGCTTTGCCTCCCACCACCAGATGATGGACAAGAGCGATTATACCTCTGGTATATCCTTCTGGCTGTGGCACATAAGGCCATTACATGTCATTGGCTCAAGGAGGAACCCCCAAATTTCCAGCATTGGTTGAACACTATTAATGATATTAGAACAATGGAAGAATTCACATATAACATTAACTTGCAACTCCCCACACTCATGCGGAGATGGGCACCCTGTACCCTTTGGAGTTCCAACTCCCACACTAACTCCAACTAACTTAAGTCCTACTTTTGTTGAACTTTGTACCTATCCTGGCTTTCCAACTGAATCAAAGTACACCCCTCTTTAAACTTTAGATAAGGACTCTAGTGTAGCTTCAAGATGCACAGCTTCTTGTGTAAGCCTTTAAATGGACTGAAATTCCTTCAGTGAACATGTCTAACAGACTACAAGTGCATGATGTGAATACTTTGGCCTACAGGTTGCTATGTACTCTATACTTGCACGGTGGTTTTTGTTACAAAAGCTGTACCCAAGTTTTTCAATAAACTTGAATTACAAAAAAACTAACTTTGCACCTTAATAGCTTTGGCAGCATTTGATTAAAGTAGATGAAATTTTGCACATGTTGTCTAGGAGGCAAGGTCTAAATCTGTGGAAAATTTCATGATGGTAGCTTGTGCGGTTTCTGAGATCTGCATATCTCATTTTTCTGTAGATGTCTAATTATTGTTTTTCCTATACTTAACATAGGATTTGGGGTTGCTCTCATTTACAGTCTACAGGGAATGGAATTTTTTCCCCGAAACTTTTAGGGTTGAAGTGTGCTATACCAATGTGGTGCCTTTGAAAGGTCTTGTGAAAAAAATATTAAACAGTTTCAGAGTTGTAAAGATTTAAAGCTTTGTTTTTTTCTGTTCTGAGCATATTAAGTAGGGTTTTTGGGATAACATTCTGATATGACAGCAAATATTCTGTGTTACAAGACCATTTTGGTTTCTCGCTACTTGCTTCTCACAGCACAAAAAAATGTTTTGTGTTGTGAGAGTCACAATCTTGTCTTTTTCCCATTGAACTAAAAAAACATGGAAAATACATAAAAATTGAGTAATTTAAAAAAAGAAAACACTCGAACCTAGCTAAACAGGACCGTTTCACTAGATTCTGATGTTTATTTTTTAAAATAAGGGCCAGAAATATATTTTCTTGGCACACCAAAATCCAGGGTGCCCAGCTTGGTGAGAAGAGCCATTCACCTGCATTCTCTGTATGAGAATGGAGACTTTCTTAAATGTTGAAGCCGCAGCTGGAAGTTATTCCCTATCTGTGTGTGTGTGTGTGTGTGTGTATCTGTCTGAGTATCTATCTGACTATCTTTTTATCTAGCAAAAGTTTTATTAAACAGATTGGGGTGCCCACCCCTGGTCCCGCTTCTTTTTCCCCCATCCCCTCCAGATCACACGCCCCATCGTCAATGTTTATATTAGCACACTGGGGTGCCTGCCCCTGGTACCGCTTCTGCTGACCTCCATTCCCTCCAGGTCACCCACCTCCTGTTCTCAATATCTACATGGCCTCACTAGGGTGCCTACCCCTAAACCCCAGTGTCAGAATGTCACTATCCTCTAAAAAGAAGAAAATGGTCCTTCATTGATTATTTTTTTGTTACCTGCAAAAAAGAAAATGGTTCCTCGCTGATCTGACTCCCCCACTCTGACCTTCCACTCAGCATCCCCCTACACCACCACACCCCCTCACTCATCTGAACATGTCCCACAGCAAAGATCCAATCTCCAATCAAAGATACATCTTGCTGCTGGAATTGGTGACCGATATGAAAAACCAAGGTAAGTACGGTTCAATGTATTTCAATGGGGTTTGAGATTTCATTCAGAACTTTATGATTTTTGCATATTTTGGCCCCAAATGTTCAACATGGCCTTTTTGGGACCCCGCCTCATGACCAATTGTGGTGGAATTATACAATTCTGGCCCAAAAGGCGACTTCACAGTCACTTTGCAAAATCAACTTTTGAGTGGGATTTGAACATTTTCACTGGAGTCATAAGAAGGTTATGCTGAAACTTTTTGGGTCAAAATCTGTAAAAATGACAAATTTATGAGCGTGCATTGAAATGTTTCTACATTCACTCATAACTTTGGTCATTTTAAAATATTTTGACCCCAAATTTTCAACATAGCCATTTTTTCAAACCTCCTCATGAACATGACAGCTGTCATTTTTCAAATTCTGGCCAAAGCGTGTTTTCACATCTGTGGTGCAGAATGACATTTTAGTGGAGATTTGAAAATGTTCATCTACTGGGTTTATGAGGTGGGGTAATAAGAAGGCTATGCTGAAAATGTACACATATGGTAAAATACCCAGGTTATGAGTGAACATTGCAGTATTTCAACATTGACTCGTAACTTTTCTAATTTTCAGTATTTTGACTCCAAACTTTCAACATAACCATTTTTCCACACTGCCTCATAAATATGACAGGTGTCTTTTTTTTAAATCCTGGATGAGATGTGTTTTCTGACTATGGGTGTGAAATGGCATTTCAGCCACTGTCCTATAAATGCTGTATGTCTTGTTTATAAGGGGAGTCATTAAATGACTATCTTAAAAATTTTGGGTCAAAATAAAACACACACACACACACACACATATATATATATATATATATATATATATATATATATATATATATATACACACACACACACACACACATATATATATATATATATATGATAAGAGCTTTAGCTGACTTAGATATTCAAAGGGTTGCGCCATGCAATAGGGTTGCTCCAGCGCCAAGTCGAAAATGTTATTCTGCGTTATTCAGTGGGAGGCAGATGTGCCCCCCAAATCACGCTGAGCAAGAGCGCAATGATAATGAATGCATGCGCAACTGAAGGGGAGGAACCATGCATAAATGGCACAGTGTGATATTCAACAACATGCGCCACGCGCAATAGGGGAGCAAGCGGAAGTTGCGTGATAGCGGAAATGAGCCAAAATAAAAAGGAACAAGGGAGAGGCACGAGAACGCTACAGGGAAGGCACATGTGGCTGACCGATAAGAAGACACACAGGGCAGGACAGGAAAAGGGCACCCTGAACCCACAGACACAGTGAAGGTGTGGGGAGCCACAGCCAGTACAGAAAGGGGAAGTGCCACACAGCACTGAGGCCACCACAGAAAGGTGTTCCCGGTGCAGGGGAAGCAGCAGCCAGGACAGCGGGGGGAACACAGAAACAGCTGCCGGGGGGGATCACAAGCCAGGGACATGGCCAGTGCCACCATCCAGATGGAGGCAGTAATGAGGGGGGTGAGAAGGCAGGCAGCAGGGGACGTGTCCTTGGAAGGGCCCGTCAGCAGTATGCCCCCAACAGGCAGTACTGAGCCCGCACCAGCTTCGAGCTTTACAGTGATACTGAGATCGTGAGCTGGTACCACCTGAATCGGGCAATTCTGAGGTGGATCTGTGAGCTGTGCAGTGATGTGATGCAGGCACCCACACGACGGAGCCATGCTCTGTCAGTGGAGACTAAAGTGACAGCTTGCATGTGCTTGCTCGCCACGGGTACCTTCCAGAGACCAACAGGGGACACCACAGGCATAACCCAGTCAGCCGCTTCACACCACCTCACCCAATTCCTCAGCAAACTGCTGCCACGTACTGCGGAGTACATCCATTTCCCTAGCACACTGGTAGAGTGCACAGCAAACATACAGGAGTTCCACAGGGTAGCACGTATGCCTGGCATGCTAGGGGCAATAGACTGCACCCATGTGGCCATCCGCACACCACCTGGCCCTGAGGGGGCCACATGTATCAATCAGAAGGGCTATGCAAGCATCAACTGCCAGGTGGCGTGCGATGCCGGGGGTGCATAATCAATGTCTGTGCCACGCACCCTGGGGGAGCACATGATACCTTCATCTGGTGCCAGTCGGCACTGTGCCACAGATTCAAGAGTGGGGACATCCCCACTGGCCACTTAGTGGGTAAGTATGCAAACCACGTGGACAAACATAGAGCATGGGAGGGGCATGGTCAGAGGTGACATGAGTAGTGTCCTACATGACCCAAGGCAGGGCGATGCTGATCGCCAAACTAACCTCCACCCTCTACACACAGGTGACAGTGGATACCAAATCTGTCACTGGCTGCTCACACCACACCAGCGGCCCATGACTCCATCACAGCAACACTACAATGAGGCACATGCCACCACACGTATTGTCATCGAGCGGGTGTTCGGGATGCTGAAGGCACATTTCTGTTGCCTGGACATCTCCGGCGGTGCCCTACAGTACAGCCCCTCAAAGGCCTGTGGGCTATTCCTGGCCTGTTGCATCCTGCACAACATGGCCAATGACTGTGGGATAGCCATACAGGTCGAAGAGGGGGACAGCGATGGGGACGATGAGGACGCTGGTGATGATGGTGATGGGCAGCCCCTTGGGTGACGGGACCCCTAACTGCTCCGGCTGGCACAGCTGCACCAGGACACCATCACAGAGGAGCACTTCAGCCAACCTAGGTAAGTCGTGGGGCCATGTGCAACCACCAGTGGCAAAGGCACAACCCACAAACACGCATGGACAAACACCAGGGATGCATGTTGTCAAGGGAAGTGGCCGAGCATGGAACCGCACACACCACCAGGGATGGGTGAGGTCTAACATGGCACGTGGTCATACACACACACACTCACACACACACACACACACACACACACCTCACAAGACATGCACAAAGGGTAGGAGGCACGCCGACCCAGACCGCCGCCCCTAGTCACACACACGTCCACTGACCACAACGCCCACTGCCTGTCATTGTGCGTGTGTCAGACACTGGGCACCATTGCACAGTGGCATACAGTGCAATGCAGGCATCATCATGCACACGCCACAGTGGACAGCAGCCGGGAGGGTGTGCAGATGGAATGTATCTGTGCGTGCAGGGCCGGGTACCCCACCCATGCATTGCCCGCTGAACGACACAATGCACACAGGGCAGCATCAGACAGTAGCCATGCTGGGAGACAGGTTAGTCACGCGCCACAATGCCACGGCCACCACGGATGCATGGGCAGCCCCGCTGAGACCCGCCAGCAGTGACAGACTGACCACTGGCCTCATGGGGTGGCACCGACGGTCCCCCAAGGGTTCCACTGTGTGAATATGACTGTGCTCACACAGGGGTCTGCAGCACACCGAACATGCCTGCGCCAGGCATGCTCGGGATGCTCACAGATGAACCCGCTGTTGACAAGGATGCTGCCGCATGACGCCGGGAATGGGGGGGTGGACATTGCACTGTGTGGTGTCTGTGATGCATGGGCAAATAACTGTGTGCCCATTGTGGCCGTGACAGCTGTGAATGCCTGTGTCTGCCTGTCAATGGCAGTGGTCACATCCTTCCACAACTGGTCCATCCCTGCCAGGAGCAGAGCGGTGTCTCTGCTGCGCCACTCCTCTGCCTGGCACAGAGCCGCACTCAGTGCATCCACCGCCGTCACAAGCCGCATCTGCTGATTGACTGATGCTTGCGGTATGCAGGTGTGCTCATCTAAGAGGTCATCTGCCTGATCGGCATGTTGTCCCTCAGGGTGTTCGCGGCCCTGATGCTCATCACCCCTTGAGGGTGGGCACTGCACACCAGGGCCAGGCCTGGGCATGTCCACAGGTGGTGCACTGACACCGCCCCCTGACACTGTACCCCCATGGCCATTGGCCGACTGCTGATGCTGCCCCTCCGGCTGCCACTCTCCAGGGCTCAAGGGTGCTGCCGCAGTGGCCGCAACAGTCCCACTGTCCTGGACACACACCAGTGCTGCCCCACAAGTGCAGACAGGCACAGGCTGGGACTGTGATGATACGCAGGCCTCCATGGTGACACCACCCACAGCCATGGCCACGATGTCACCTGCTGTGTGGCCATCCTGTGGCCCACATGTGTCACTGCCCATGACGTTAGCTCCATCATCATCGGTGACGGATCCGGCACCAGCCTGAGTCTCAGCATGCTGGTATCCATGGACACTGGCATGCTGGGACACGGGCAGGGCCTCCTCTGCACCTGCTCCACCAACATCAGTCCAGATGTCCAGGCGGGCCCACTGTCGCCCTGACCCCCGTATTCCTGTGGAGGTGGATGGGCCCTCCTCCATCTCCATGTTACTGGCCTCAGTGGAGAAGCCCACCACCGCTGACCCATGTAGACACTCAGGAGCTGTAAGGGGAAAAAAAGCAGCATTACTGCATGTGACCTACCGTGTCCCCCCCAATAGACAGACCATGACCTACCATGCAGTGACGGGCTACCACCCGTCTGGAATCCACCACCTGGAGCACCCTCAATGGTGCAATTCTGCATGCTGCCAGCAATCCTCTCCTCCTGTGGGGTCAGGCGTAGCACCTCCGGCTGTCCCCCACCTGTCGCAGACCGTGCTGCCCTGATGGCAGCCACCTTCTGTTTAATTCTCCACCTGTCCGTGCCCATCTTCTTTTTGCACTCCTGCACAGAGCGCTGGTGGCTGCCATGCAGGTTGACAGTACGCGCCACCTCCTTCCATGCAGCAGCATGGGCCTGTGGTGTTTCCTGGCGTCCACTGAGAAGTGGCTCCTGGTTGAGGTAGGCCTCAAACAGAGCATCTGTCTCGGCCTTTGTAAAGTTTGGCCTCCTCTTCCTCCCACGACTCTGTTCCTCTTCCTCCACCACACGATCGGTCATGATTCATTCTGTGAGAATGACAGGTGTTACCTGTGACTGTGCAGTCCCATGCATGTCCCAAACACCACAGTCCACACTCCCAAACAGCATGCAACTCACCGCAATAGACTGCAGTAACCCACTGGCCAGTGCAGCCAATGTCGTATTTTTATAGTGCAACCCATGCAAATGAGGTGAGGCGCATCTTTAAGTGGATGCAAATGCAGTGACTGCGCCATTGAATGGCTGATTAGATGATTTGCATATGCCGGCTGAATATCGCGCTTTTGCCCTTTGTGCAATTGTGTTGAACATGCTGAGCCAAGGGCGCAGTTCTGTGACATGCGCAGTACAGACCTAACTGCGCATGCCCGGGTTGATGACGCAGGCACCTGCTGCGCTGCTGACGTGCTGTGCATGGGAGGCAATGCAGGGCATGGCCACCATTGTGCCAGTGGTGCTACAGTGCTGTTCACATATATGGCGCTGTGGCACTGGGGCGTCGTAGGCACACTGGGGTGACAGCACTGTAGGCCACTACAGGAGGTGGCACACAGGCACCCAATCACGCTACATGCATTGGGTTCCAGTCGCGCTGTGGCTGTCCATGCGCCAAAGACCCTTGACCCTGTGCCCGACCTTTGCCCCCTAGACGCCATGAGTCAGGCATAGGAGCACCACTATCATGCTGTTTGGAGACAGCATGATAGGGAATAGCAGTGCTGTACCGCGCAGCATCTGCACGTGGCAGGACCGAGCTGCTGAGCACCATTCTGATTCAACCAGACAGCAGAGATGGCGCGGAGGCATGCAGTCGTTTGGAGCCAGGTTGAGCTTGCCAACCTGGTGGCTATAGTTGAGCCCCATGCTGGGGCTTTGTATGGAGAGGCACCCCTGGACAGGGCCAGGAGTGTGGTCTGGCAGGAGGTGGCCGACACCCTGGAGGAGGCCATCGGTATGGGGCGAATGGCGGAGCAGTGCCACTACCATTATGGGGACCTGAGACGCAGGGACCTGGACCTGCTTGCCCGCCTGTAGGCACGTGCCAGGAGGGGCACGGTGCCATGGCCAGGTAGGTGCAACATCCATACACTATTATTGTCCATACGGGTATAACGGTTGCATGTGCCCGGCACATGGGGGGGGGGCGTCCGGTGTTGGCCGTGGTGGTGGTGGTATCGGGGTGTGGGGTGGATGGGTATGGCTGTGTGAGATTGCACACACATGGGGGCGGGGGGACTTTGCTACTGGATTGTACTGATGTTCCTCTCTCCATGTTTGCACCTTAGGGCCAGAAGAATGCCGTCAGAACTGGGACCGGAGGCACCAGAATGGAGGAGCAGTGGGCCAGGAGGGATGATGGTGGTCCACGGCACGTGGACCAGCCTGATGATGGTGAGTGCCTTACATCCATGATTACTATTGCATGCTGTCTAACTGGGTGGACAGTGGGGCATGGCCACCATCCATTGACACCACTGCCATTCACGCAACTTGTTACAGTCAGCCGTGTCCAGTGGCACTGCATGTCTGGGAGTGCATCAATGGTGGTCCATGCGTGCACCGGGCACATGGCTGTGCCACTGCCTTCACACCGCATAGCCAGGTCACTCTACGGCCATAGTGGTGCTGTGCAGGATATGGGCGGTGGGTGTGTGCAGTGGTCCACATGGCTGTGGCTGCCTGGGTGGGCAGGTCTTGTGGACACGATCACTGTGGGTGGTCGCACACCATCACAGGGGTGTGACACATGGCTGTATGCCATGCACAATGGATGGGCTGCAGGGGGCTGGACAGTCACACCTATTGACTCTGCTCCCTCTTCCTAGGTGGACAGTGACTCCAGGAAATCCAGCGGAGTCTACGCGAGCTGCTCCAGGTGGCAAGGGAGACCTTGCAGCTCCTTCAGAGGATCCACCGCCACGGGGTGAGGAGGAGGAGATGGAGGAGCACACATCGGCGCCATGAGGAGGAGGACCAGGGCACCCGTTGATGTCCCCATGCCCTAATTACCACCTTCCCCTCTTTGACCCACCCTCACACCCCTTCTTCCCTCTCCCATATGTTCACCCCTGCCCCTTCCCTGCCCCCACCTGTTATGTGGCCCCCCCTTGTAAATAATTGTATATAGTTTTTTGTTACATCTTTTAAATATATGCATTTTGTTATGACAACTGTGGTGGTCTCTGATTTGCAGCGGGCTACAGGTGCTCAGCTGCAGTGGTGTGCATGGCGTCAGGGGTGGTGCCGCGTACGTGTGTGTGTGTGTGTGTGTGTGTGTGCAGAGGTGAACTGCCTATGGTGTGGGCAGGGGATCAGTCACCGTCTGTGGTTTGTGTGTTGTACTCTGTGCACTGGATGCCTGTGTGCAGTGGTCCACGGGCGCCTGTGTGCATGGCACCCCTGTCAGACCGTCCATGGCCTGTGCAGCTGACACCCTTGCATGTCTGTGATATGCACGGTCTGCTGGCGTGTCAGTGGTGGCTGTCCATGCTGGATAACAGCTGTACCCTGCACAATGCCAGGTTGCTTGCCATCACCAGTATGGTGCACGTCTGTCTCCAGTGGCACTGTGGCCTCCGCTGTTGTTGTCCCCCCTCCATGCTGTCGCTTGTGTCTGTTGCAGGGGATGTGCTCCAGTGTCTGTCACTTGTGCTTTGGCAGCATGCTGGTGGCATACAGCTTCATGGTGCCTGCGCAGGGTGGCTGGCACATCTGTGCAATGTAGGGGTGCTGGCCGTGTGTACACGTCGGCCATGGCCACACGCCAGTGGCTTGGTTGACTGCTACTGTGTCCCTGTGTTGGTGTGCCCTTGGGTATGGGTGGGTGTTTTTCCATGCACTGTGTTGCATCCTGTGTGGCGCATGCCTCCATGCTACACTGTGCGTGTCTGTGCTGGCTGTTGTGGCCAGTGCTGGGATGGGATGTGTTCTTGGGAAAGTGTACAGGGTGCTGTACCGCTGGAGGTGGGGTCCCGGGCATGCCCTGTTGCATGTGGGGTACCTCGTGTGCTGACGCGTGGTCGGTCTCTCAGCTGTACCTCGGGGAGGGCATGCAGGGCGGCACTGTGTATGCATCTGTTGCATCACTGTCTGCTGCTGCCTGCTGCAGGGTGCTCATGGTGGGGCTGCCATGCATGGCTCCATGGTGCACAGGGTTGCATTGTCACCGTGGGGGTGGTGGCATGCATGGGGTGCCCTGCACTGTTGGGCGCTACTCCTGGGCAGGGTGTATGGGGATCATAGTGCAGGGTGTGCTCTGCATTGGTGGGATGGTGTGGTATGGGGTGGTCGGCCCTTCTTGTGTGCCAGTCACAGCTTGCCAGGGGGTGTGCTGGGGCACCATGTCCCGGCTGTGGGTTGGTTGCTGGTATCCATGGGCCAGTTGTTATTCCAGATCTCCCCTGGTTGTGCAGTGCATGGGGTGTGGGGAACGATGTCTGTTCTGCTGTGTGTTCCTCTGCCCATCTGTGGCATGGGTGGTGGGCCCCTGCATCCCTGGTTGTGCTGTTGCATTGCTGCCCTGTTGCAGGGGGCATCCCTGGTTGCACTATGGCGCATCTGGACTGCTCCGCTGAGCATCCCTTATTGCGCTATGGCACATCAGATATGCTCAGCTTCACATCCCTAGTTGCACTATGGCGCAGGTGGTGCGATATTCAGTCATCGGCTGTAGGCGCGCATCTTGGCCTGCACAGTTTTTGAATAGTGTGCTTCTTGCGCATGGGCGCAGTGGACTTGCTCTTGCTCCTGCTGTTGTGCACTTTTTGGGTGCAGTTTGAATATCTGGGTCTTTGTGTGTAGTGCCAGTCTTGACCCCAGCGGGTATGCTTTGTCATCCCATGCCGGTGAGCTCAATTTGGGGGCAAGGTCAGTGGCCCAGCTGGATGGGGTGAGGGTGGGGGGGATGGCACTGTTATGTGACATCCCTTTAGCCAAGAAATAAAAGCTTCAGGGTTGTCCGCATGGGCCGAGGTGCCATGTAGTGAAGACAACTGCCTCTTGGCATAGAGCTCTACATTCTTCCCTGTGGGTGACTGAGGGTCCTGTACATTGGCTAACAGATGGACTCTTTGCCTTGTGCATCTCTATCTGTGGCCATGTGGAAGCGCTGGGACCAGAGGGCCCTGTGCTTCCACAGCCCACCAGACAGCCCTATGCATTCTTGACATCAGTCACTGCACTTCTGTAGGTAGTCGGAGTCTTCCCTTTTTGGGCCCTGTGCATCTGTAGCTGTTCATGCAGGTCCCAAAAGGAACTGCATGAATGAGGATACGATTCCACTATCTCACTTGCTTGCATGCTAAATCAGCCCAACTCTCACTATAACCTGCGTTCTGGGGATCAAGGCCTCCTACCTGTCCCTAGATGCAAAACAAATATAGGATACCAGGCCTTTTCCCACATGGCTCCTCAATATTGGAACTCTGTACTGCTAACCATCCGTCAGTCCCTTACTCATAATTGTTTCAAACGGTTGCTTCACACTCACCTCATAGCCTCTGACCCTTGCAACTGTTTTCATCCCCCATGAGTTGTCAGCCATTGGACTGTCTCCGACCAGTTCCACTCTTTCATTGTCCCTTGCTGCATATCTGTTTAGAAATAATGTATCTCTCCCCTCCCCCTCTATCCTACCTATCTTTCTGTTTCCACCACTTTCTCTCTACCTTTCTGCGTTTACCTGCTCCAACTCTACTGGCACTTTAATCTTCAGTATTGCTAATTTTTGCTATTCTTAATTACCTGATGTTTTGTTTTGATGCTGTTGCTTGCTAAGCTGCTGTTGTTTTTGAAAGTACCTCACTGAATTCCCAGTCCTCACAACCTACTAGAGGATATTGTCTGATGATCTAACGTGAGATACTGCTGTACTTATCTCCTATGTTCACTGTAATTCCTTATTGTAATCTGTATGTCTTCAATACTGTACTGTCTATACTGAAATTTACTGAATGTAACCATCTTGTACTCTCCCAGGTCATGCCTGAAAATAGGCATTTTATGTCTAGTGCACTTACCCGGTTATCAAAAACAAACAAATAACATGCCAGTGACCCGGGCTTGGGAACGACCCTCGGGTCATCGGGGTGCCGGTACGGGTGGGGGGTGGCGAGAGGCGGAGCAGGATCTAGCACCTAACGGAAGCTCTCCTCTTCTGGGGTGGTTCTCACACCCCCATTCCTCCATTGTTCTGCTGCCACCAGGTAGAAGAAGAAGAATCAGCATTTATATAGCACTTTTCATACACAGTATCCCAAAGCACTTTACAATCAATGCTAGACTGCTAGTGAAGTGACTGAATGTGTGGTGGCGGCCATATCGCACATCATCACCCACACACAGTGTGGATAATTGCAAGAACCGGTTTATAGGAAGGGGAATGTTGGCCAGGACACCGGGAATGTTCTCTGCTCTTTGTGAAGAGTGCTCTGGGTTCTTTTACTTCCACCTGGACACCCACCAGGACAACACCAGGATGGGCAGAAGGGACCTTGGTTTAACATCCCATCCGAAGGACGGCACACCCCAGCAGTACAGCAGCCCACAATACTGCACTTGGATGCCAGCGATTTTTAGGTGCAAGTCCAATCCCGGTGTGGGACAAGAACCCAAGACCTTCTGGTCCAGAGGCAGATGTGCTACCAACTGAGCCACACTGATGTGGTGGCAGCACAGGCAGGAGGGGGCATCAAGTTGGGAGGACCTCCGCATGTGCGCATGCATGTCCGGGAATAGGGGAGAGTGAAAATGGGAAAAAACACATAAAATACATAATGAAAAAATAGAAAAACTAATAAATATATGTACCATTAATTGCAAGAAAACTATGTTAATGCAGGCATTAAGGTTGAAGAACACAAAGCACACAAAGTAGGGAAAAACATTAGGGTTTTGGGTCTCCAGAGTGTTTGCAAATTAGTGGTGGAGTCTTCCTTGGGGTTGTCATCCCTAATCCCCCCGAGCAAACAAGGTCAGACATGATCTATTTTCTTCACGCTGGGCCCTGTGTAAAGAAAGCTATGACAGCTTCTATTGGCAACATGTGACAGGTTATACTTCTCTACCTTTGAAGAGTAGATCACTGTGAGGCGCTGGTTCGGAGCTGTACCTTGTGCTTCAGATAGGAGGCTAGGGACTGGGGGGAGGGGTGGGCATTAGGGTTGACAACCCCAAGGAAGCCCCCACCACTGATTCACCAACACTCCAGAGACCAAAAATCGTAATGCTTTTCATTTCCTTACTTTGTGTTCTTTGCTTTCTTCAACCCTAATGCCTGCATTGATGTAGTCTGTTGCAATTCATTTCACTTCTTTTTCTGATAGTGGAATCATATCCTCATTTGCTTATATTCCTTTGAGACCTGTGCAAAATTAAATAAATACAGTACTGGAGACAGTCCTGATCCAGTGCATGGGCCCATCATGCCTCGACACACGTTACTACCTTGTGAGAAAAGGGTCCCTGGCCCTCTACAAGGTGTCATATGTACACCAAAACACCGCTCCATCCCTCCCCAGGCTTCCCTACCAGCCTTGGTCTATGAAACTGGCTCTCTGAGCTCACACCTGAACTCAGGTCTCTGGCACGGAAAGGCAGTGTGGTCCCTACAGGGCCAATGAACATACCTGTAAACAGCGTTAGTTCATAATGTTTTTTTTTTGTGACATTTTGACCCCCAAATTTCAACAGTGTCTTTTTATGACCCCTCCATCTGAACATAACAGGTGTCATTTAATAACATACTGGACAAAACATAATTTCACACCAGCAGTGCGAAGTCACATGTTGGCCAGGATGTGAAAAACAACAGTTGTCACATTCATGAGGTGGTGTGACAAAATGGCTACGCTGAAAATGTGGGGTTTAAATATTGAAAATTACCAAAGTTATAAACGTTTGTAGAAAAATGATAACATACCTTAATAATTTTGTTGTTTTTTAATATTTTGACCCCAAATTTTCAACATAGTCTTCTGATGACCCCACCTCATGAACCACATGGGTGAAAATTTTCAAGTTACCGCCGAAATGTCATTTCATGCCACAGGTGCAAAAAACACATTTCGGCCAGGATGTGAAAAATGACAGCTGTAATGTTCATGAGTTGGTGTGAAAAAATGGCTGTTGTAAATTTGGGGTCAAATAGAAGCATAGAAACATAGAAGTTGACGGCAGATATGGACTGCAAGGCCCATCCAGTCTGCCCATTTCTTTTTCTACCTTATGAATGTGCCATCAGCCTTTGCTCTGTCAATGACCTATCTAGTCATACTCATCTGTATTGCCCCCTCATGCCTATCCCATGCCTGTCTGAAGCCCTGCACTGTATTCATATCCACCACTTCCTGAGGTAGGCCATTCCATGCATCCACCACCCTTTCTGTGAAAAAGAACTTCCTCACATTACCCCTTAATTGGCCTCCCTCTAATCTCATGCTGTGTCCTCTTGTCCTGCTATTTTTCTTATATTGAAACATGTTAGACTCTTTCACCTTATTAATGCTCTTAAGGTGTTTGAATGTTTCGATCATACCACTTCTCTCCCTTCTTTGCTCTAGGGTATACATATTGAGCTCCATTAATCTGTCCTCATATGTTTTCTGATGCAGTCACTGCACCATTTTGGTTTCCCTTCTCTGGACTGCCTTAATTTGGTGAACGTCCTTGTGCAGGTGCAGCCTCCAGTACTGCCACGAGTACTCCAGATGGGGCCTAACCAGTGTCTTGTAAAGAGGGATTATTACCTCCCTCTTACGATGTGTGATACCCCTACTAATGCACCCCAACATCCCCCTAGCCTTACCTACTGCTTTAGTGGTCTGCCTGGATGATTTCAGGTAATCTGTGATGATGCCCAAGTCTCTTTCTTCCCTTGTGACTGCCAACAACTCCCCTCCCAGCTTATAGGTTGCTTCAGGGTTTCTCTTCTCTATGTGCACATGATCTTGCACTTCTTTGTGTTAAACCCCAGTTGCCACTCTTCCGACCATTTTGCCAGTTTATCCAGATCTCTTCTCATTCTGCCCACCCCATCTGGATCTTCTACTCTGTTGCAGATCTTGGTGTCATCTGCGAACAGACAAACCTTACCCTCCAGTCCATCTGCAATGTCACTGATGAAGATATTGAAGAGGACTGGCCCCAGGGTTGATCCCTGAGGTACCCCACTTGTGACTTGCATCTCTTCTGACTGTGTATCATTTACTACCACTCTCTGTTTTATGCTCGTCAACCAGTTTGCCACCCAGTTGACCAACTTCTGACCCACCACAAGCCTACCCAGCTTATTAATCAATCTTCTATGTGGAACAGCATCGAAAGCTTTGTTGAAGTCAAGGTAGGTGACATCAACTGCTCCTACTTGATCCACCACTCTGGTTACCCAGTCAAAGAAATCTATGAGATTAGTTTGACGGGACCTTCCTGTTGTAAACCCATGCTGTCTTGGATCCTGTGCTCCTATGGATTCTAGGTGTTGCACTATCCTTTCTTTAAGGAGTGCCTCCATAATCTTGCCCACTACTGAGGTAAGACTGACTGGTCTGTAGTTCCCTGCCTCCTCCCTGCTACCACTCTTGTGAAACGGGATCACATGAACCTTTTTCCAGTCTTCTGGGACCTCTCCTGTGCTCAGAGACTCACTAAACAGTTCTGATAATGACTCTGCTAGTTCCACCCTTAGCTCCTTTAGTACCCTGGGATGTATGCCATCAGGTCCCATTGCCTTGTCCACCCTGAGCTTATCAAGCTCTTGTAGGACTCTTTCTTTTGTGAAGGGACTAGTGCATACCTCCCTCCCCCCGTGTCCATGGTGCTAAACTGTGGGCCCTGCCCTACCTTCTCCTCAGTAAATACTGAGCAGAAGTATCTATTTAGGATAGATGCTTTTACATGGTCCTCCTCCTCACACACCCCCTTATCCCCTTTGATCTTAGCAATACCACCTCTGGACTTTCTCCTTTCACTAATGCATCTATAGAAAGTCTTGTCACCTTCTTTTACTGTATGTGCTAGTGTTTCCTTGGTTTAGGCCTTTGCCTGCCTTACTGCCTTCCCTGCTTCCCTTAAGGACGCTTTGGTATGCCTCCCTATCTTCATCCCGCTGCATTCCTTATATTTCCTGAAGGTCAGCCTTTGGCCTGACCTTTTCTGTTACTGTTTTTAGAACCAAAGGGTTTCTTCTTCTTTTGCACTTCCTTTCTCTCTAACACAATGGGATGTTGCTTCAAGTATTGCATCCTTAATGCTTGCCCACTTTGCCTGTACCCCTCACCTGTATTTCTTCTTGCCAGGCTAGCTTTACTCTGTTGGCCATCTTATCAAAGTCAGCTCCTCTGAAGTCCCATATGTTTGCCTTGGAATGGGATGATTTAGTTCTAGTTGCCAAATTGAACCATACCATGTGATGGTCACTGGCTCCCAGGTGACCTTCTACCTGAAGATCTGTGATCCTTTCCCTGTTAGTCAGTACTAGATCTAAGATAGCCCTGTCTCTTGTGGGTTGTTGTACCAGTTGTTTGAGGGCCTCCCCCTGCAGGGAATCCACTATGTGTCTAGTTCTGGCAGATGTTCCTGCTGGTATTGACCAATCTGTATCTGGCATGTTGAAGTCTCCCATTGTCAGACCCTCCCCTTTAGCTGTCATGTTTTGTATATCTTCTAACAGTAATGTATCTACGTCCTCCCCCTGGTCTGGAGGCCTGTAGACAACCCCAGTTTGTATGGCTGTCCCATGTCCTGTTTCCAGGGTGACCCACAGTTCTTATGGCTCCTTATGTGCATTCTGAAATTCTGTAGCTTTGATATTTTCGTTGACATAAAGGGCCACTCCACCCTCCCTTTTGCACCTCGGTCTCTTCTGAACAGTACATAGCCAGGTACTGAAGTCTCCCAAGTGTGGTTACTGGTAAACCATGTCTCACTTATGGCTACTATGTCCAGTTTAGCCTCTGTCATTATTGGCTGCAGGTCTGGGATATTGTATCCCAGACTGCGAGCATTTTTGTACATGATTTTCCATTGGCCAGATTTCAGTGTTAGTTGTTGGGTGAGGTCTGGCATTTCCCCTGTGCATCATATGGGGAGCCAGACCTTTTTCCTTACCTGGTGATGCAGATGAACTACAAACATGCTGAACTCCTGTTTGACCACTAGCTGAGGGGGGAAGGGTGTTCTTCCCATTCGACGTATTGGGTGCTGCACCCTCTCCCATTTGCTAGTTTAAATATTCTGCAAAGACATCAAACTTCTGCCCCAATGTACTGACTCCCTCCTTAGTCAGATGCAGTCCATCAAATTTAAAGAACTTTCGCTCCCAAAACTATTGCCAGTTCCCTACAAATTTGTGTCTTTTTTCCTGGCACCAGTCCTTGAGCCACATGTTTAGCTCCCCTAGCTCCCCTTCTGTGACCTTCCATCCATCTGCCCCCCTCTTCCAGACTGGCAGGATCTCAGAGGAAGGAGATGCTGGACGAAATGGATGATCGTTTGTCTCCCAGCCTGGACAGGTGTTCCTTAGTCTCCACAACTGACCGTCTGGCGAGATCATTAGTCCCAATGTGCACCAGGACATCAATGTTTTCTTCTGCTTCCTGTACAATTTTAGCAATGCTGTCAGTGTCTGTCCATGCTGATGTACCTGGGAGACATCTGACCATTACCCCTGGCTGGAGATAGGTATCAACTCCCCAAATCATGGAGTCTCCTATGATCAGAAGTTTTTTGATTTCCTTGGTGCTTTTTTTGTTTTGGTTCCTGTTTTGGGTGAGTTTTGTTGTGCTAGCTCCTGTGCTGCAGTGTCCTGCTCTGCAGTGTCCTCTGCCCCTTTGTTTGATTTCAGAGATAGAGGCAGACACCTGTTTGTGGTTTTTATATGGTTTGTGGAGGTGATATGTTGGAGAGCACCGAGTGATGGGGCACTCGATTTGCCCATCCTAACCCCCTGCCAACCTCCCGGACCAACTACCCTCTGCGGTCGAGGTGCTTCTGTTGAATGTTTGGGAAATGGTGGGTGGTTCTTATAATATAATTCCTCCTGAATATGCAATTTGAGGCATGTAATCTCTGCCCATGCTGCCGGAAGCTGAGCCCTTAGATCTCCAATGGTCCAGCATGTAGGACAATGTCCTAAATCCTGTAAAACTGCCCTTCTGAAAAGTGTCCCCGCAGTACCTGCAGTTAATAATATCCATTCTGGATAAGTTGCTGGGTTTATAACCTGGTCAGAGTAATTAGAAAGAAGAAAATGAAAGCAAAAGTTTGATTTTGTGTTTTGTTTGTTTTTGTATAACTTGTTATAACAAGTTAAATTACTTGTGCCCCTGTAAATGAGGTCACTGTGTGGATACCCCTCTGATCTGCCCCTTCCTGCTTTGCTACAGGAAATATCACAACTGTGCTACCCTATAAAAGGAGTGTAGTGTGGGGTGGTTGGGGATGGGGGTAGGTGACCGGACCCTTCCCCTGCCAAAAAAGAAGAACCACGGATGAAAGAAAAAAGGAGGCAAGAGCAAAAACAATCAGCTAGCAACAAATGCAGTAGCCCTGAAAGCTTATCCTAATGATAGGTAAAACTGTAAAACCTGTAAAGCACCACCTGTAATAATCTGACAGAAGATATACCCTGTAACAATATTGAAAATTACCAAAGTTATGACGTAGAAACATTTTAATGTATGCTCATAACTTGGTCATTTTTTTATATTTTTTGCCCAAATTTTCAACATGGCCTTTTTGGAACCTTACCTCATGAACAATGGTGGTGAGATTATGTAAATCTGGCCTGAAAGGTGATTTCACGCAGTGACCATGAAATCACTTTTCGGGCTGGATTTACATAACTTCACTGCCATTGTTCATGAGGTGATGTCCCAAAAGGTCCATGTTGAACATTTGGGCAAAAAATATGAACAAATGTCCAAGTTATGAGGAAAAGTTTGAAATCTTTTGAAATACAGTACATGATATGGCACTTACCTGTTTTCCTCAGTTCCTGGTACGGTACTGAAGAGTGAAGACGTGTCTCTGATCCAGTGAGGATTATGGCATTGAACCTGGGCTCAGCAGTCACTATAGAGTAAGGGGGATGTGGGGCGTGCTGAGTCAGGGGGTTGGGGTGGGGATGTTGACAGGCAATGAGGGACTGTTTTCTTTATTTCAAGTTAAATTAAAAAAGGCGAAAAATGTCACAGGACAGTTTTCTTTTTCCAAGGTACCTCACTCTGATACTGTGGATTGGTTACCCCAGTAACTGTATGATACTTGTGGGCACCAGGAGTGGGCATCCCAGTGTCCCAGACTGCTGGCTTGGGGGTAGGGAGGTTGTGTACACCGACACCGGGGATTGGGCACTCTAGTATAGGCAAGTTGAAAGTAGGGGAGTTGTGGGGAAGACATTACAGAAGGGAGGGAGAAGGGACAGTTTTATTTAACATAATGTACCTACAACACTGTGGACTGGGCACCACTGTGTTAGCGAGATACTTGAGGGCTGCAAGGATTGGGTGCCCCTGGTGTCTCAGACTGCTGGCAGGGTGGGGGGAATATTGGAGTACCCTGACAACAGGGATTGGGCACCCTGGTGTTGGCAGATAAACATGGCTAGGGTGGGGGGGTGAAAACAAAACAAAAAGGGGGGAGAGGAACTGGCACCAGTGGTGGGCACCCCAGTGTCCACATACATAAAAACAGCAAGGGCAGTTAGCTGGCACTGCGGATTGGGCACCATGGTGTCCAGCTCAAATGTAGGAAGCCACTTAAACATATAAAGGCAGTGCTCACTAATTGACTACAAAATCAGATGCACAGCACATTCAATGGGGTGGGGCTATACACTGATATGTAGCCCCATCCACACTGAATGAAAACAGTGGGGATGGCATATGCAGACAGGGAACTGGCCCTGCCACCTGTTAAATGAGAGGATGTTTGTAATATGACCACATGACTTCATATGGTTGTATAAATTCAGTTATTTTAGAACGCCCTTTTTTTTAACTGTGCATGCTCAAAAATGAAAGTTTTTTTCACAAATATTTTAAAAACTGCTACAGTTTGGGAGACAAAAACAACAAAATCGCACAACTTGGGCCAAACTCAATCAAACCTGAAAGTTTCAGGTTTCAAATCCTACTAGTTTTTTAGTTATAGTTTAGCAAAAAAAAAAAGGCTTTAATTTTGGTGATTTGGGGGGTTTTGCCCCTTTGTAACTTTGCCCCCACTGAAATGATTGCCACAGAATTTTCAAGATCCAGAGTCCAGATTTTATGTAAAGCATTGAACAGGGGCAAACTTATTAAGGTGCAAAAACTGGGGTTTAGCATTAAAGTGCTTACTCAACCCTAATATGCAGGCACTACTGCACCTGTATTATATATATATATATATATATATATATAAATTGCAAAAGAAACTACATTAATGCAGATACTAGGGTTCAAGAATGCAAAGAACACAAAGAAGGGAAATGTCAAAACATTAGGGATTTGGGTCTCTGGAGTATTGACAAACCAGTTGTGTGGTCTTCCTTGGGGTTGTCAACCCTAATGCCCACCCCCTTCCCCAGCCCATACCAAGTTGCAATTCCAAGCTAGTGCCTCATAGTGATACAGGATGGCCAACACGTCGGGCCTGAGGGCCCTGCATGAAGACATCACATCTGAGCTAATTTACTCACGGGAGAGGGTGGGAATTAAGGTTAACAACCCCAAGGAAGACCTTACCACTGATTCACCAGTACTTCAGAGACCCAAATCCCAAATGTTTTTTCATTTCCCTTCTTTGTGCGCTTTGTGTTCTTGAACCCTAATGTCTGCATTAACATAGTTTTTTGTAATGAATTTCCCTTCTTTTTCTGATAGTGGAATTGTATCCTCGTTTGCAATTAGATAAATACTATACTGCAGACAGTCCTGACCCAGTGTATGGGCCCAGCAGGCCACAAGACACATGTCAATACCTTGTGGGGAAGGTTCCCTGACCCAACACAGGGTATCAGGTCTGCACCAAAATAGTGCTCTGTTCCTACCCAAGCCAGGACTGCTGCTGCATGCTACAGCATCTTCCCCATCTGCCTTGTCCCGTTAAACTGGATCACCGAATTCACACCTGAACTCATATCACTGGCACGGTAAGGCAACGTGGTCACCAAGTGGTGCAATGGACATCCCTGCAAACAATGTTACTTAATAAATTCTTGTTTTTTTAATATTTTGACCCCAAACTTTCAACATAGTCTTCCTATGACCCCACCTCATGAACCCATTAAGTGAAAATGTTTAGATCCCTGCCAAAATGCCATTCTGCACCACAGTTGTGAAAACACATTTTGGCCAAGATGTGAAAAATGACAGCTATAATGTTCATGAGGTGCTGTGAAAAAATGGCTATTTTGAAAATTTGGAGTCAAAATATTGAAAATTACCCGGCCCGGTGGCGCTGAGGGTTGAGGCACTGGGCACCACACCTCACGCCATGCCAGCGATCCGGGTTCAGAAACAGACTCGGGCCATTGGGGGGCGGAGGGGTGGAGGAGGATTGAGCATCCCAACTGATGCTCTCCTCCTCCAGGGGTGGGTTCCTGGGGTGCCTTGAGCACCCGACACAATGGTGCCTGTGGAAGCATAGGTATCGGGGCACAGGCAGGTCTTTGGAACTGGGGAGGGGAGGACATTATGGGCACTTGGCAATGATGTGCATCAGCACGTGCATCGTGTGTGCCGACATACTCAGGGGTAGTGGGACCTAAGAGGGAGAAAATGCAGAAAAAACCCTGTTCTATCCCAAGATGACGACTGGCCTAATCCTGGACTAACTACCACGGGCAGACCCCCATGTGTGCAGGCACTTCAGAAGGAAGAAGGTAAGGGGGAGGAAGGCCAACACTCTAGGAGCAGACTCTGTGGTAGAATTGCTGGGGGTGATCAAGTCTGAAGGAGTGGGGTGAGTGGGTAGTATGGTGGGATAAAAAAAGAAAGTGCAAAAAAAAAAATTATTGAAAATTACCAAAGTTATGTGCGTGCATGAAAATTTCAATGAATAAGTGTAACTTGACACATTTTAGAATTTTTCACGCAGTTGCGTAGCCTTTTGAGGACCCCACCTCATGAACACCGGTAGTGAAATGTTTATTCAGTCCCAAAAGGTGATTTCCTGCAGCAACCATGAAATCACCTTCTGGGCCCAATTAACAAAATTTAACTGACAGTGTACATGAGGTGAGGTCCCAAAAAGGCCATGTTGAAAATTTGGTGAAAAAATTCCGGAATATGACCAAGTTATGAACATAAATTCAAACTGCCATTGAAATACATTGTATAGCACTTACCTGTATTCCTCAGTTCATGGTCTGGCTTTGAAGAGTGCAGACATGTCTCAGTCCACAGAAGATGACCATGTTCAACCTCAGCTGGTAAGTATAGGGTAAAGGGGAGAGTGTGGGGTGGTGGGTGCTCAGTGGGAGGGTCAGAATGGGGAAGGGGACAATGGTGATGATGATGGACTATTTTCTTTATTTCAGGATTTCAGGTTAAAAAAAGATGTTGGATAATTTTCTTCTTTCCAGGTTTACATATGACCATCAGAGGGTGTGTGTGTGTGTGTGGGGGGTGACCATTAGACACCAGGGAAACAAAACAATGGGAACAGCAATTGGAGGGTGGGGGTGCCACTAGACAGTAGAGAAATGGGAAATAAAACCAGGGACAGCAATCAGGTGGGGATTGCCAGTAGACACCAGGGAAATAAGGAAAACAATGGGGAACAGCAATCATAGTGTAGGGGGGTGCCACTAGACACCAGGGAAATGAGAAATAAAACCAGGGCTAGCAATCAGGTGGAGGTTACCAGTAGACACCAGGGAAATGAAGAAAATAATGGGGAACAACAATCACAGTGTGGGGGATGCCACTAGACACCAGGGAAATGGGAAATAAAACCTGGGATAGCAATCGGAGGGTGGTGGGTGCCACTAGACACCAGGGAAATGGAGAAAACAATGGGGACAGTAATTGGAGGGTGGGGGTCCACTAGACACCAGGGAAACAGGAAAAACAAATGGGGACAGCAATCAGAAGGTGGGGTGCCACTATACACCAGGGACATGAGAAAAACAATAGGGACAGAAATTGGTAGGCTGTGGGTGCTATTAGACAGCAGGGAAACAGGAAATAAAACCGGGGACAGCAATCAGAGGGTGGGGGTTGCCACTAGACACCAGGGAAATGGGGAAAACAAATGGGGACAGCAATTGGAGGGTGGTGGGTGCCACTGGACACTAGGGAAATGAGGAAAACAATGGGCAAGTAATCTGAAGGTGAGGTGCCACTAGACACCATGGAAACAGGAAATAAACCTGGGGACAACAATTGGAGGGTGGGGTGCCACTAGACACCAGGGAAATGAGATGAAAAATGGGGACAGCAATTGGAGAGTGGGATGCCACTAGACACCAGGGAAATGGGGAAACAAACTGCAACAGCAGTCAGAGGGTGGGGGGTGCCACTAGACTCCAGGGAAATGGGGAAAACAACAGGGGCAACAATCAGAGAAATGGGGAAAACAATGGGGACAGCAATTGGAGGGTGGGGGTGCCACTAGACACCAGGGAAATGGGGAAAACAACTGGGGAAACAATCAGAGAAATGGGGAAAACAATGGGGACAGCAGTTGGAGGGTGGAGGGTGCCACTAGAGACACCAGGGAAATGGGGAAAACAAATGGGGACAGCAATCTGAGGGTGGGTGCCACTAGACACCATAGAAACAGGAAATAAAACTGGGGACAGCAATTGGAGAGTGGGATGCCACTAGACACCAGGGAAATGGGAAATAAAACTAGGGATAGCAATTGGAGTGTGGGTGCCACTAGACACCAGGGAAATGGGAAATAAAATTGGGGACAGCAATTGGAGTGTGGGTGCCACTAGGCACCAGGGAAATGGGGAAACAAACTGGGACAGCAGTCAGAGGGTGGGGGGGTGCCACTAGACTCCAGGGAAATGGGGAAAACAACAGGGGCAACAATCTGAGAAATGGGGAAAACAATGGGGACAGCAATTGGAGGATGGGAGGTTACCACTAGACACCAGGGAAATGGGGAAAACAAATGGGGGACAACAGTTGGAGGGTGGGGTGTGCCACTAGACACTAAGGAGAATTTGATTACATATTGGGTGGGTGATCGGGTTGGGGGAAGGACTGCTAGCCACCAGGGAAAATGTTATTAGGTAGCAAGCTTGCATTTTGGTTAGGTGTGTCATATCATATACTGTGGTGTTCTGCTATATGAAATACCACTTTATATGACATGGTACACTTAACTGAAATACAACAACAGGACATAATGGGAGGGTGATCAGGTTGGGGGAGGGACTGCTAGGCACCAAAGAAAACATAACGTATTGGGCAGGTTAATGGGTGGGAAGAAGGACCACTAGCCATCAGGAAAAAGGTTCTTACATCTCAGGGTTGCTTCTTCCATTATGTGTGTTGTATTATATACTGTGGTGTTCTGCTATACGACACAATGATATGACACATATAATGAAATACGACAACAGGACATCACACTTTTACAAAAATTCAGTTATCCTTAGAACATTGATTTTTTTAAACTGTGCATGCTCACAAACAGAACTTTTTTCTTAAATAATTTTAAAACTACTTAACAGTTGGACCTAAAACCTACAAAAACACATACCCTGGGCCAAACTCTATCAAATCTGTAAGTTTCAGGTTTCAAATCCACATAATTTGTAAGGTATTGGGGTGCAAAAAGTCTTAAAAAATGTAGTAAATGGTGATGTTTACATATTTTTCACCTCTGTAACTTTGCCCTCACTGGACCAATCTACATGAAATGTTTAAGATCAAGTGATCCTGACACAAAGGCTGTGCTTTCTAAATGTTACATAAATTGGTTGAATGGGGACAAAGTTATTAATGTGCAACAATTGGTGCTTAACATTAAAGTGCTTCCTCAACCCTAATATAGATTTATTTATTGAAACGTTTAACCAGGAAGAACATGCTGAGATGACAAAGACTCATTTCCAGATGAGTCCTGGGGAAGAGGGGAGATAGAGATAGCTAAAAGTGAAATAACAATGTAAAACGCAAAAATTACATGCAGAATCAAAAGTATTAGGAAAGTAGTAAATGAAGGCAACTAGAAAAGGTAAACACACATAATATATACAGAAAAAGAACAAAACAGTAACAGCAAGAAATGGGCAAAACTGGAGAGAAGAGGAAGGGTCAAAGGCAGTTGCAATAAGGACGACAAAAGTCAGAGAGAAGAGACTTTAAAGAGGAGGGAGAAGAGGTAGAATGAATAGAAAGGGGGAGAGAGTACCAACATTTTGGACAGTGGTAAGAAAAAGCTGATTGGCCAACAATTGATTTTCTAGAAGGGATATTAAGAGGAAGGAGAGAAGAGTTACAAAGAGAGTAGGAGGAAGAGGGAGGAGGGGAAAGAAGGGGTTTAAGATAGGCAGGGAGGGTTCCAAATCAGAATTTGAACAGAAAAGAGACTCAATGAGAAAGGCGCCTAGCATCAAGAGAAGGGAGAGACAGAGCTGACCAAAGAGAGCAGTAGTGAGTACGAGAGGGGCAATTTAAAGCATAGCGAAAGAAAGAAAGAAAGAGAGAGTCCAGTCTGGCAAGGGAGGTTTTAGCGGCACTACTGTAGACTAAGTCACTGTAAATTGGAAGTATCTTTTTTAGTACAGTTTCTCGGCAGGCAGGGAGTGGAACATTCACTTTGTTCCGGTACAAAGCACCAAACTTAGGGTGAAGCTACTGTGCCTGTATAATATATTCTGAATATTTATTGCAATAAACAATGTTAATGCACCGGTTAGGGTTCAGCTTAAAGCAACAAAAGTAAGGAAATATGGTGTTAGGGTTTTCAACCCTAACTGCCCACCTCCCAAAGCAGCAAAAGGACAACCCCACACAAACTACCTCAGACAGTCATCATCAGGTAAGAGAAACAACATACAACTGTTTCCAGATGACACAAATGCAGTAGCACTGATGTACTACATTTGTGGAGTTGTATCTGCAGCATGCACACCACAAGAAATACACACTCGTCACTACAGATACAAATCCACGGTACTCAAATCACAAAGCTGATGCTGTGTGCAGAAGCACAGGCCCCTGCAGTCATAGATACTAATCTACAATAGCCAAATTACAAGAGTTCTTTTGTCTGCAGAAGCACATGTACCTATGTGACCAGTGCTTCTGTAGCCACAGGTACTCAAGCACACTGTAAGACATACACATACTTAATGAGACTGTGCTTCTGCAGCCACAGGCTATAAGACATATACACCAATTTCTGACTCCAGAAGCACAGGTGCCACAAATGCATGATACAGTACCAAAATTGCAACACTACTTCTGTCTGCAAAAGTGTAGGTCCCTGAGAAGCCTGTGCCTTTTCAGCCACAAATGTAAGACATACACACTAACTTCTGGCTTCAGAAAGGGATATTAAGAGGAAGGAAGTGTGGGACCTGCAGCTATGCAGATGAAAGTACTGTCACAATTTGGGTATAATGGTTTCAGCAGCTAGAAACTCTTTAAGGGGGTAGCATTTTTTTAGTTATGCAGATGCATATAGAAAAGCATGCACTAATGGGTCATGCTATCTAGCGAGGTACCTTGTACAGTGTGCATGAGTATAGTGGAGCCAGCCACAATACAATGCAATAACTTGCAGTGAATGACACGTCATAAAATACTGCAATAAAGAAAGGCTTAATTGCAACTGAATTACATTGGCCTCAGCAGCATATGGCAGCATTTTTGTGATATATTGCAGCATTACTGCATTGCATCCTGGCTGGTACCACTGTACCTTTGGCTGCAGAAGCGCAGGCCCCAAGGAACCTTTCCTCTACCGAAGGTCAGGCCCCATGGGGCCTGGGCTTCTGCAGCCACACTTACTCATGTATGCAGTATGACATATACACACAGGTCATGACTGGTTCATGAGATCGGATCATAAAAAGACTGTTTAAAATTTGGGGTCAAAATATTAAACAGCAAAGTTATGAAGGAGTACCCTGTGCTTCTGTATCAGTAGCCACATGGAAGCACAAGGTCTGTGCTTATGCAGCCACAGACACAAATCAATGAAAGTAGCACATCAGTGCTACTGCAAATGTGTCAGCTGGAAACAGTTGTATGTTGTTTATCTTACCTGATGATGCTTTCTGTGGTTGCTTTTGTGGTGTTGTCCTTTTGCTGCTTTATGGGAGTGAAGAGTTAGGGTTAGAAGCCCTAACACTACATTTCTGTACTTTTGTTGCTTTAAGTTGAACCCTCACTAGTGCATTAACACCGTTTTTTGCAATGAATTTCCTTTCTTTTTGAGATAGTGGAATTGCATCCTCATTCATACAGGTCCCTTTCGGAACTGCACAAACACATCCATCTGCCTGCAGAAGCACAGGCCCCTCCACATCCTGTGCTTTTGTGTAGCTACAGATGCTCCAGGCCATGTGCTAAGTGAGGAATCCATATGATTACGCTCGGGGTCCTGAGCTTCAATGCAGCTACAGATGCAGACATAGCAGGCCCTTTGGGCCCTGCACTAAAAGTGGAGTTCATCACTTCCATGCGGCTACAGATTCAGATGGGCTGGGCCCTGCGCCAATTAAGGAGCCCAACTAGCTGCTAAAGTGTAGTGCCTGAAGGGCCCTGTGCTTCCATGTGTCCACAGATGCAGACGCACAGGGCCCTCTGGGTGAGACTCATGAAAGAAGAATTTTGGCAGGTGAGAGGAGCAACGGGAGCCCTCACTAAGCCTACCACTTTGGTTTTTAAGGATGTCCCAAAACCATATTTCAGGGTTGTTTTTGAAAAGCAAACTCCAGAATCAAGCTAAACGGGTTCCATTTAGTTACATTCATGTGTTTGTTTTCTTGCAGGGCATCATTTCTATGGGTTTTCAATTTTTTGATAATGGAAACCAAGATGGCGGCCATATGAAAGAATAATTTTTCTCATGAAGGCTTATGAAAGATTCTTCTGTTATGAGCCGGTAAGTCTTATTTTGCATTGGGCATATAAATAAAAGACCATACCGAGCATGCTCAGAATGGAAATTTCAACTTCTTATTACTTGGAAACCAAGTGATATTTTTTCGCCAAACCAAAAACAGGCAAACAAACAAAAAAGGGGCCTCTTTCTAGGCCAAGCCCCTTCTACCCTGAAAATTTCAGAACAAAATTCAAAACTGTCTGGGCTGTAGGTGACAGCAAAAAAAGTGGCCCCAAATCCTGATTTTTTTTTACTTCTTGCACTATCTGCATCTCAGACTCTAGACAGCCAACCATCAGAAAACTTGCAAAATCAAGAGACCTTGCTCCCCAGCCTGCACATGCAAAATTTCATACAGTTCTTTTTTTTTTTAAGTTAGTGCTTTTTCTCCCATGGCACACATCCAGCCACTGTCCTTGTACAACCTGGCTCCCATTAGGGCCCTCACCCTGTTGTCCCAGAGGCAGATCTGGGGCTAAATAAATCAGATTCTTTTATGTCTACAGTGTGAGCCAAAGAATAAACACAAGCTGAAGTAATAATGATAATGTATTACTATACTCACACCAAGCATGTGACAGAGAAAATCACAAAGGAGTTGGTTTCTCACCAGTCCTTAAAGAATGCACAAAGTCTCTGAGAGGAACTGGCTTACAGAAGGTTATATATCATAGATAACACAGAGAATAATGGATGGGTAGGGGGTTGTAACGAGGATTTTGCACACACCCCAAGGTGTGGAATGCCACATAAACTCTGAGAGTGAAGCTCAAGGGGCTTGCTAAGGCATCCCACACTGAGTGGGGTGTGTGTAAAATCTGAGTTTTGTTCACCTACCCATCCCTTATTTTATATAATTGCTGGGGGTCATTTTCTCGCGGAACAATTATATAAAATAAAGATTTCCCTCGGGAGCTGCAAACCGGTCGGGTTTCAGTGTGGTCCGAGGCACGAGTGAGCGTAGTAACATTTCAAGGTATTTGCATAAATTTGCCTTGTTTACATATTTGACCCCAAATTTTCAACATAGTCTTCTTATGACCCCACCTCATGACCTCATGAATAAGGGCAGTGACAATTTTCAAATCTCACCAAGATGGTGATTTTCCCAAGAGACTGTGAAATCACCTTTCAGGCTTGATTTGTGTAATTCCATTGTCATTGATCATGAGGTGGGGTCCCAAAAAGGCTGTGTTGAAAATGTGGGCTCAAAATATGCAAAACTGACAAAGTTATGCATCAAAGTTCAAAACCCCATTGAAATGCATTGAACTGCACTTACCTTAGTTTCTCATATTGCAGTCAGCGGTTCCAGCAGCAAGGCGTGTCTTCGATCGGAGAGTGGATCTTCGCCCTGTGACCTGTTCAGGTAACTGAGGGGGGGTGTGTGGGGGTGTATTGGGGGTGTGGGTGGTGGGTGCTGAGTGGGAGATGGGGAGTTAGATTGGTAAGGGATTTTCTTTTTTGCAGGTTTAAAAAAAAAAAACATTGAGGTGACAGTTTTCTTTATTTCAGTCCAGGACGGTGATTGGTGGGTGGGGGTGCCACTAGACATGAGGGAAAGACAAACGGATTATGGGGATGATGAGTGAACAGTGGTTGGTGGGGGGGGTGCCACTAGACACCAGAGAAAGAAAAACATATTATGGGAGGGTGGGGTGTGCCACTAGATACCAGGGAAAGACAAACATATTATGGGGATGATAATTGGAGGGTGGAGGGTGTCACTAGATACCAGAGAGAGACAAATATATTACAGGGACAGCAATCAGAGGGTAGGGGGTGCCACTAGACACCAAGGAAATACAAAAAGATTATGGGGACAGCGAGTGAAGGATGGGGGGGTGCCACTAGATACCAGGAAAAGACAAACATATTACAGGTATGGTGATCAGAGGGTGGAGGGTGCTACTAGACACCAGGGAAAGACAAATACATTATGGGGATGGCATTTGGAGGGTGAGGGGTACTGCTACCATTAGACACCAGGGAAAGACACATACATTATGGGGATGGCAATTGGAGGGTGGGGGGGTGCTTCTAGACACCAGTGAAAGACAAATACAGTATGGGGATGGCAATTGGAGGGTGGGGATGCCACCAGACACCAAGGAAAGACAAATATATTAAAAGGATGGCAATCCAAGGGTGGAAGGTGCTACTAGACACCAGGGAAATAATAAATAAATATGGGGATGGTGATCAGATGGTGGGGGAGTGCCACTAGACACCAGAGCAGTGTAACCTATTGAAAGGGACAGCAAAGGGGGGCACCACTAGACACCAGTGAAATGGTGGCTCACTGCTCTCACTGTAGTCCATAGCATGCATTCCATCTGTGGCTGCAGAAGTCAAGAAAATCCTGCTGTTCTCATGCAGAGAATGTGGGTGAATGACTTCTCTCACTAAGCTGGATACCCTGGAGTTTGGGTACCCAGAAAAGGTATTTTTGGCAACTTTATAAAAAAACAAACACCATAGTCTAGCTAAATGGATCCTGTTTAGCTAGGTTCCAGTGTGTTTTTTTAAAGACATAATTTGTATGTACTTTTAATGTTTTTAGTTTAAACGGTAAAAAGAAAATGGTGACCATCGACAGTTTTTTTCCCCATGACAAGTAAATCATGCAAATAACCACTCACGATATGTTTTTTTACCTTTCGCAGTAGTTTTTTTTACCAGTCGCGCTGGAACATTCACTCAAAAGTCGCTATACTGAAAAATAATATCATATTTTTTCACCAAACCTTCAAAAAACATACCTTTACCATGGGCCCCTTCAACCCTGAAAATTTTATGGAAATATTCCACATGGTCTAGGCTATAGGTAAGAACATAAAATGCCCAATGTTAATTATAGGGAAATCATACTTTTTTTTCTGTTTTCTGGCACTGTATATCTCAAAAAACCTACAAGATGCCATCACAAAATGTTCCACATCTTGAGACTCCGGCAGACTGACCATGCAGGCCAAATTTTGGGCTATTACATCAAATGACGCCAAAGTTATTAAAGTGCAAAATTTGAGGTTTAACATTAAACAGCCTACTCAACCCTAACAATAGGGGCACTACCGGGCCCCTATAATATTATACTGGAGTGGTAGCACCAGTATAGTTAGGGTTGAGTAAGGTATTTAATGTTAAACCCAATTTTTGTACCTTAATAAGTTTGGCAGCATTTGACAAAATAGACCAACATTTTGAATGCACGGTCTGGCTGGCAGGGTCTCAGGACATGAAAAGTTCCATGATGGCATCTTGCGTGGTTTATGAGATAAGGAACATTGATTTGTAATGAATTATGTTTTTTTACTATACGTAACATAGTATTCTTTTGTTCTCATGTACAGCTTAGATGGTACAGAATTGTTTCATGAAACTTTCAAGGTAGAAGCAGCCTGTGTCAAGGCAGTGTCTTTTGAAGGTTTTGTGAAAAAAATCTGAAATGGTTCCAAAGTTACAAGTATTAGGGATGGGCAGAAGGGTGGTTTTCTGCCCCCACGGAACATCTGTGGAAATCAGTGAACTTTCGTAGAAGTTTCCGAACTTCCACTCGTGACGGAGCGGAAAACTTCTGCAACTGCTTCCAATGATCCTAGCTTACTTACACCCCCCTTCCACATCCTCCCTGCTTTTCCCATCCTCCTTCCTTCTTGTATCAGTGCATAACTTGTCCCTGAGCCACCTACTTATCTACCACCCTAAATCTCATCCTCCCTCACCCATCTATTCCTTGTATACCCACAGCATCTCATTCCTTCACTCCTAATATTATCCCAGTTCCAGACCCCCCCCACTGGCTGGCCACTTCTCCCAACACATGTCTCCCCCTTGATATGCCTGGGTCTTTTTAAACTGACTATGTATGTCTCTTCGCTTGTAGCATCTACTTCAACTAATCTCTTTGCTGGACTATAATGCCTTTACCTTACAGGAATACTAAACCATGTATGTTGTTGTATCTGGTATAAATTTTTATTGACTTGCTACCCTATTGTTATGTATACCCTTACCGACTGTCTTTTATCTGAACCCAAATGTATTTTTACTTATCCTGTCTATTGCAGGCCTACCTGTACTGTTGTACTCTTGCATCTACTGTCTATTTGTCTGTATAGAAATGCATTGTTACTTGACTTGTGTAATGCAGGTCCACCTTGTAAATGAACTTGCTCAATGGTGTTCTCCTGGATAAATAAAGAATTTGATTGATTGATTGATTGAAAAGTTATGGGTGAAATTTCACCCAGTATCAAGCCCTGGGGTGAAAAACCACATTTTCACCACCCATACCTAGCCCTGGTGGCTAGTGGCCCCCCGCCCGCTGCACAGGTACATAGCCTATCCCTGGTAGCTAGTGGTCCCTCCCCCACCTGATCACTCGCCGGTGGCTCGACTTAAAAAAAATACTACAGCCCTCTTGGTTGTGATCCCTCCCTCCACCCCATCCCTGCCCAACAACAAATGCCCTGGTGGATAGTGGTCCCTCTCCTCCACCACACCCGCCAAAACTAAAGTTGTCCACCTGCATTTCTGTTTGACCTGTACTTTTAAAAAAAATTCTGTGGTGGTCTAGTGGTTTCTCACACCCTCCCCATTCCCAATCTCCAGTCCCATTATTTCCCTGGTGGTCTAGTGCCCCTACCACCCCACCCCAGCAACTATCCCACCACCCAGCTTCCATGCCCATCCCGAACCCCAGTAGGCAAACCGGCATAACCCTCCTCTCTCCACCACAGCCAGCCTGCCCATTGAGCTGTCAGTGGATGAGACTGTTAAGAAATGTGCTCATTGTTGACAGCTCTGCTGGGGGTTTGGGATGGGGTGGGAGCTGGATGGTGGGACAGTTTGGGTGGGGGCACTAGACCACCAGGGAAATAATGGGACTGAGATTGTGGGGGTGGGAAACCACTAGACCACCAGGGAATATATTTTTTTAAAGTACAGGTTGAACAGAGATGGGGGTATAGGGGAAGGGTCATTACTAATACTAAATGCCTGTGGACAATTTTAGTTTTGGCAGGTGAAGTGGAGGGGAGGGACCACTAGCCACCAGGGCATTTGTCATAGGGCAGGAATGGAGTAGGGGGAGGAATCACAACCCACCGGGACTGGGCTTTTTGGGGGCAAGTTGGACAACTGGGTTGGGCAGTGACCACGGGCACAATTTCCGCAGAAGTTCTGAAATCAGTTTCCAAACTTCCGCGGAAGCGAAAGTCAGACTTTTGCTTGAATTTCACCTGCAGAAATGTTTTTTCTCACACCCCTAATAAGGATTTTAAGTTTTGAGTTACCTCTCTGGTATGAAAGATAAACAACATTGCTTATTTGTAATTTATCCATCATGAGAAAAAAGCAGCAATTGTGATGGCCACCATCTTGTTTTTCTCCCAAACTAAACAATATTGAAAATATATAAAAACTATATATTTTTTAAAAACACCTGAACCTAGTTAAACAGGACCCATTTAACTAGATTCTGGTGACTGTTTAAAAAAAATAAGCCCAGAAATTTATTTCTGGTTATCCCAAAATCCAGGGTGCCCAGCTTAGCAAGAGAATCCATTTACCCGAGTTCTCAGTATGAGAACAGCAGGACTTTCTTGACATTTGCAGCCACAGATGAAGGTGTACTGATGACTTGTGTGCCAGCAATGAGACAACGATCTCAAGCACTCTCTCTCTCTCTCAGTCTGTGTCTATGTAGTCTGTTCCTCTGTCTGTCTATTTATCTATTCATTTTTTACTCCCCCTTCCAGCTCAGCCAGTCCTCCCTCATGTTTCTTTGATAATAGTAGTAGTAGTAGTAGTAGTAGTGGTAGTATAAAAACAGACCAAGGTGCCCACCCCAGTACCACTTGCCTAAACTCCCTCACCTCCAGGTCACCCGTCCCCTCAAAAATCCTTAGGTGGCAATACCAAGGTGCCCATCCCTGGTGCTGCCATGGGGTCAAGCCGACACTGGGGTGCCCAGTCTCCATGCAAAAAAAAAAAAAAGTCCCTCAATAGCTTTTGTTTTAATTCCCTTGTAGTCCCTCACCAATATGACCCCTCCACCCACCCCACCTTGACCCTCCACTTAGCACCAGCAACCCCACATGCCCTCACGCACCTGAACATGTACCATGATTTAGAGCCACTCTCCGATCAAAGACATGTCTTGCTGCTGGAACCGATGACTGCAATATGAGAAAATAAGGTAGAGCACGTCCGGTTTAATGTATTTCAGTGGGACTTGAACATTTACTTATATCTTAGTCCTTTTTTAATATTTTTACACAACATTTTCAAAATGGCCCTTTTTGGGACCCCACCTCATGAACAAGGGTGGTGGAATTTTTAAAATCCAGCTCACAAGTTGATTTTGTGGTCACTGTGCAAAATCACATTTTGATCAGATTTGAAAACTTTCACTCATTGGGTTCATGGGGGTGAGGGTTATAAGAAGACTATGTCAAACATTTGATTCAAAGAGCTGTTGACACCTCAAAGAAAACGTTGACAAACATAATACTTAGATATAATTCAGCTTGCATTCCATATATATTCTATGGAGTTCCCCCATTATTTGTTACTGAGAAATGTACATAAATACGTGATATTTATCCCTTAGAGTTCATCTGCCTGTATAGCTTACTCCTTACTTCAAGTCATAATCTGTTGTGACATCACACTCTGTTGCCATGGGAGTAACTGTGATGTCACAAGCAGTGCATTATGGCCTCAGGTAGGGAGAAAGCAACAGAAATAGATGAACTCTTCAGGAGCAAAGAGCCTGTTTTCATGCATATGACCTCAGTGATAAATAATAGGGAGGCGAAATACAGAACTAATGTGAAATACAGGCTGAACTGTGTCTAAATATTATGTTTTGCTAAAGTTCTCCTGAAGGCATCAGCTGCTCTTGAAAAATATGTTGAAATGACCAAGATATGAGTGAACATTGAAATATTTCAATGTTCACTCATAACTTCACTAATTTTTAACATTTCCACCAAACGTTCCTCATGGCCTTTTTGGGACCCCACCTTATGAACAAAGCAAGGGACATTTTCAAATCCATCCCCAAAGAGGATTTCACAGTCATTCTACAAAATCACATTTCAGGTGGAATTTTAACATTTTCACCTACCGGGTTCATGAGTTGGTGTCATAAAAAGACAATGTTAAAAATTTGGTGTAAAAATATGGTAATACACTTATCCACAATAAAGATAAGTTTAAAAAAAATGGTAAAATGATCATGTTATGAGTGAACATTGAACTATTTCAACATTCACTCATAAGTTTGCTAATTTTTTATTTGTTTATTTATTTTTTATTTATTCTCCTCAACTGGGGGGGGGGCGTACCTGTGATTCCCCCCATCCAGCTATCTCCTCGGCCCTGCCCCAGCCACAGGCAGAGCTCTCCAACCCCATGTCCTGCCTCTCCCAGTCACATCACGGTGGGTACTTACCCCACACACCATGGAAGGCCAGGGAGCGGACACCAGGGGAGCTGACTTAGGTGCATCTGACGCAACACCGGATCCACCTTCATTGTGCCCACGGAGGTTTTTTCTATGCTTGTTCCCCCCCCATGACGTGGGTGTGCAGTGACGCCAAGGACGCTGCTGTGCGCATGTCCATACATGGCACATCTGACGTTGGCCAACATCGACCCCGCAGCTAGCCTCAGCATGCGCCAACTCCCACCCACCGCCAGGAGCCAGTGCATCCATGGTAGTCCCTTTCCACTCTCTCCAGAGGAGGAGGAGACCAGTCCCTGGGATGCTCGATCCTCCTCCCCCAGTCGACCCTCCAGCACCCAAGGTTACTTCTGACCCTGGATCGCTGGCATGGCACGAGGTGTGGTGTCCGGCGCCTCAACCCTCAGTGCCACCGGCCAGTTAACTTTGCTAATTTTTAATATTTTGACTCCAGACTTTCAACATAGCCATTTTTTTTTTAGACCACCTCATTAAACGTCACAAGTGTTGGCTGGCCTGGTGGCGCTGAGGGTTGAGGCACTGGACACCACACCTCGCACCACACCGGCGACCTGGGTTCGGTTACGGATTTGGGTCATCAGGGGTCAGCAGGGGGAAGAAGGATTGAGCATCCCAACGGATGCTCTCCTCCTTCCGGGTGGGTTACCAGGGGTGCTGTATGCACCCGACGTCCCTGGGGGCTGGTGGGAGCACCGGCTCTCATGGGGCACTGGAAGCTACAGAAGGGCTGGAGTCGGGAAGGAGGACATTGTTAGGCACTTGGCAGGCGTGCAAGGCCAGCACGACTTCTGCCCGGCCGCATGTCCCGGGAGGGGGAGACAGGAAGCACAGAAAACGGAAACCAACCTCAAGCGGCCTAGATGATGGCTGCCCAGCTGCCCAGTCCAGGAACCATGGGCAGACCCCGCTGTGCCAGAGTGCTCCACGAAAGAAGAGAGGAAAGGTAGGAGTCACCCATGGGCACTCTAGGGGCAGACTCAGTGTTGGGTGGGTAGCATGAGCGAGCCCGAAGGAGTGGAACGACGGGGCGATAGGAGGGGATAAAAAAGAAAGTAAAAAAAAAAAAGTCACAAGTGTTGTTTTTCAAATCCTGGACTAGATGTATTTTTGCACTTGTGCAAAATAATGTTTTGGCCAGTATTCTATAAATGCCACATGTCATGTTTCTAAGGGGGAGTCATAAAACAACTACCTTGAAAATTTGTGATCAAAAGGGAGCAAATAATTGTGTAGTGTAATTAATCATATTACAGCCAACTTGTCCTTACTGGGTCTGTGGAAGGTGGAACAGGTAGTATAAGGTCATCAAGAACAGGGAATGTGGAGAGTGGTGCAGTGCAGTGGTTGTGGAGCAACAATCTTTGGAAAGATCTTCTGGAGGCTGTGGTGCTGCCCCATCTGCATGCGCCTCTCTGGGCTGTCACCGAAGGTCTCTAGACTCGAGGCTGCATTGCTTTTGAGCCAGGAGAAAGTTACTAGACTCGAGCTTGCATTGATTAAGAGTTGGTAGACCTTTTCCCCTACCTAGGGCCATCAATTCCAACACTCTTACCTCAAAGGATGACAGATAGGAGGAGCAGCTGGCCTACTGTGGGCTCAAGGATGGAATGGATGGTGGGATCATGAAGGTTGGAGAAGGGGTCACAGGCATATTTCTCAATCACAGCTGGTACCACTGCAGTATTTTTATGCCACACTATTGAAGCAGGACAGCCAAGAGGAGGCACTTGTGATAGTGGCCAGAGAGGAAATGGGAACCCTCTTAAGTGAGGTCCCAAGGTGGGTTAAAGGGGACACCAGAGAAGAAGGAAGCAATTTCTGGTGGGGGACTCTATTCTCAGGGGATAGAGTTGGGAATAAGTAAAGGGGTGGACTGGGAGGTCAGGTGTCTACCAGTGTTCCCTCTAATTTTCAGTCTCTGTGGGTGGGCAACTGATATGTGTGTGAGGCACTTTGTGCAAAAAAATTGATTCATGTGCTCAAATTGGATGGCCCAAACAAGTGATATATTTTATTGCCAATAAACAGTAGAAAACATAATCAAACACTCAAATACTCAATGCAAAGTATAAATATACATTCTGACATAGTCCGAAGATTGGATGTGCATTGTGCACCATAACAATATGAACTGGAAACATGTGTAAACTATGTACATTTTAGAGTCTTACATGCATCTAAAAGGGGTGCTGTTGATGATGCATTGCTAAGAAATAAACATTTACTGTTTTTCTCTCCTGTCTTTCCCATTCTGCCAGTGGACATATATTTTATTAAGATCAATTTTTCCATCAGAAGCTAAAAACAATTTTGTTCACATCGGCATATCTAAATGGGTTTATTCCAAGTGGTTTCTTTGTTTGCTCTTAATACAGTTCATGAAGCTGAAGCCTCTTTCACAGTCAGCACTAGAAGCTTGGAATGTAGTAGTAGTAGTACAATTTATTGTTCAGCATAAAGCAGTTACAATATACTAAAATCAGGACAAAATACATAGTAAATACAAATAGACAATAAATAAATCAACAAGGAACTTAAATATCTTTACAGTGCGATTCAATTTAACAGTGTTCCTTGAGTACCTTTTCACTTAAAGAACCTCCACAGGACTTCAAGTTCCCCTAATAAACTTTACAAATGAGTTGAAATTAAAAATCTTGCAAAGATCTCTACCATGTTCTTCTCTTTTACAGTAAACAAATATTCCAAAAGATCCTCCAGGGGAGGCTGAGATCCCCTACCAATCCACCCAGCAGTTGTTTCCTAGTTGATTCATACCTAGGACACAAGAGTACCACGTGTTTAAGATCATCTATAGTCCCCACTCCACATTTACAATATGGAGAAAGTACCTTCTCTCTTTTTTGTCTGAAATGAATGCATTGAGCATTATAGTTTTCAGTTCTGAATCTTGTATAAATTCTCCTTTGTTTAGGACAGGTTAACAAAGAAAGATAGGGCTCATATTCCCATGAAATCTTTACTTTTTTATAAAACCCATATAACTTAAGCTTGGAGAGTTGAAGATGGCAAGAATTTATGTCTAAGTCAATAGCTTCAATTTGACATCCGGTCCTGGATATTCAAAAGGGTTGCCAGCAACGCAGCAAGGGTTCTCGACGTGCGCAACCCCGAAAATGCGCCATTCTGCGATATTCAGAAGGGGCCAGTTGCGCCCCCGAAAACATGCTGAGCAACAGCGCAATGGAAATGAAGGGATGCGCAACCGAAGGGGGCGGGTCCATGCATAAAGTGCGCAATGCGATATTTGAACACTTGCGCAATGCGCAAGAGTGGCTCAGCCGGAGGATGCGCAGTACCGGATGTGAGCCAAAATAAAAAGGCTCAAGGGAGCAGCGCAAGAACCCTAGCAGGCCGCAAACTGGGGGAGAGAGACAGAGACAGAGAGAGAGAGAGAGAGAGAGGAGCAGGAAGGGCAGAGAGGGACAGTGGGTCCTGGAGGACAGAGAGGCCAGTGGGGGGTGCCCGGTGCAGTGGAAGCAGCAGTGGGGCAGTGGGGGTAACACAGGAACAGCAGCTGGGGGCAGAAGCCAGGGAGATGGACAGTGTCAGCTTCCACATGGAAGCTGTAATGAGGGTGAGACAGCATGCTGCAGGGGACGTGGCCGCAGAGGAGCCGTCGTATGGGCATGCCCCGACAGGCGTTATCGTGCTCCACATCAGCTTCGAGCTGTACACAGACATCGAGATTGTGGGCCGTACCACCTGAACAGGGCAATACTGAGACGGCCTCAGTGAGCTGTGCAGTGATGTGATGCAGGCACCTCACGACGGAGTCATGCTCTGTCCGTGGAGACCAAGGTGACAGCCTGCATGTGCCTGCTCACCACGGGCACTTCCAGAGGCCGACAGGGACACCACAGGCATTACACAGTCGGCCACATCATGCATCCTCACCCAATTCCTCAGCGCACTGCTGCCTCATGCCGCGGAGTACATCCATTTCCCAGCACCGCGGCAGAGTGTACAGCAAACATGCAGGAGTTCCACAGGTAGCACATATGCCTGGCGTATAGGGCCATAGACTGCACCCATGTGGCCATTCGCGACGCCACCTGGCCCCGATGGCCGCTTTCATCGGAACGAAAGGGTTTTTCTAGTGTCAACTGCCAGGTGGTGTGTGATGCCACTGGTGCATCATCAATGTCTGTGCCACACACCTGGTGAGCACATGATGCCTTCATATGGCACCAATCTGCACTGTGCCATCGATTCGAGAGTGGGAACATCCCACGGGTCATCTAGTGGTGAGTACACATGTATGGAATGCAAACTCTGTGCAAGGGTGGAATGACACAGGTGCCATGGTAGTGGAACACAAGGATATGGGCAACATGGACCTGACCTGACACTGATCTCCACTATCTCCACACAGGTGACTGTGGATACCCACTCCGTCCCTGGCTGCTCACACCATACCGGCGCCCACGCACCCCAGCGCAGCACGGTTTCAATGAGGCATGCCGCAACACGGAACATCATAGAGTGGGTGTTTGGATGCCAGGGCACGCTTCCGATGCCTGGACACCGCCGCGGAGCTCATGGTACAGCCCCCAAAAGGCCTGTGGGATATTCCTGGCCTGTTGCATCCTGCACAACATGGCCAAAGACCATGGGATAGCCGGACAGGTCCAAGAGGGGACAGCGATGGGGACGCCAGTGGCGCCGGTGATGTGGGTGATAAGCCGCCCCCCCTAGGACGGAGGGACCCCCGACTGACACGGCAGGCCCAGCTGCACTGGGACACCATTGTAGAAGAGCACTACGCACAACACAGGTAAGTCAAGGGGACATGTGCAGGCAACACTGTCCAGGCGCAAACCACAGGCACACAGGGGAACACACCGTGCATGAAGGTCAGGGGAGTTGAAGGGTCCAGGCATACCAACACACCATCAGAGAGGGGTGAGCACTCATATGGACACACACACACACCAGGCAGCATACAGGGGCAGCAGCACAGCACTGCGGAAATGACACGCCAACACACAGCACCACCAACCACCCCACCACCTGGACTGTCCACGACGTGTGTCAGGACCTGGGCAACCTTGCACCTTGGTGTACAGTGCAATGCAGGCATCATCATCCACACGCACCTGTGGACAGCAGTTGGGAGAGTGTGCAGGTGGTCCGTGTGTCAGCTTGGTGAGCAGAGCACCCAGCAGTGCACTGCCCACCATGACACACATTGCACACAGGGCAGCACCAGACAGGGCCTGCATTGGGAGACAGCTCAGTCAGGGAGCACTGTCCCACGGCCACCACGGATGCGTGGGCCGCTGTGGCCTAGCAGCACTGGCAGGCTGAGCAGGGCCACATCGGGTGGCGCTAGTGCACCACCAGGGGTCCCAGTGCGCGACCGCGACCTTGCTCCAGACAGGGGTCTGCATCCCACCAAACAAACTTGCACCAGGGTGCTCGGGATGCCTCAGCAGAACCCGCATCGACAGGCCTGGTGTCGCACGACACCGGAACAGGGAGTGGAGAGTGCACTGTGGGGTGTGTGGTACAGGGCACCTGACAGTGTGGCCACTGCGTCTGCGACAGAGACCACTGCCTGGGTCAGCCTGTCAATGGCAGCGGTCACATCCGTCACATAAGGACCAGCTTGGCTCGGTCCTGAGCACACTCCTGCCATGCCACTCCACGGACACAGACAGTGCTCCATGGACCTTGCAACCCGCCCCTGCAGCTGGACCGACTCCTGCAGCAGGCGGTGTGCGCGTCCATGGGTATCAGCCCAATGGCATCGTGGACTCCCTAGGGTGTGGACGTGTCCTGGTGCACAGCACCCCTTGAGGGTGGGTGCTGTTCGCCAGGACCAGGTATGGGCGGATCTAAGGGCGGTGGACAAGTGCCACTGCTTGACGCTGTCCCCCCAGGCCTGGTGTGCAACTGCTGCTGCCGCCCCTCCAACTGCTGAGCCCCCAGGTCCACCTGTTCAACCCCTGTGCTGTCAACAGTGCCAGACACCTGCTCAGCCACCGATGCTGCCCCACCGGTGCTGACAGGCACAGCCTGTGACTGTGCCAGCATGCTGGTACACAGGTGTGAGCAGGATGGCCCAGGGGCACGTGCTGGCCTGCCATGTGTCCGCCGTGGGACACACACTAACACTGGCCATTGCAGGCCTGCTATCATCAATAGTGCGGCTGCGACCTGCCATAGGCACAGCATGCTGGCACACCTGCATGCCAGACTGCTGTGACACAGGCTGTGCACCCCCTGCACCCGTATCACTGCCGCTGGAGTTGTTGGGCCAGCCTGCATGCCGCTGCAGTGCCTGCAGGCTGCTGGCGGAGGTGGATGGTCCCTCCTCCAGGTCCAGCAGGTCTGCCTCACTGTCAGCACCCACCACCACCACCGTCTCCTGCAGACGAACAGGATCTGAAACAGAAAGAGAGTACATGTGAGTGCATGTGAACAACAGCCCCCACAACATCACCATGTCATACCGTGCAGTGATGGGCTTCCACCTGTCTGGAATCCTCTGCCTGGAACACCAGCAATGGCACTTCGGCTGCATGGCCGACCAGTGTCTCCTCAGTCGGGTCAGCTGCAACACCACTGGTGGTCCCCCACCAGTGGCAGCATCGTCCACCCTGAAGGCTGCCACCTTCTCCTTCAGCCTCCTGCGGTCAGTCCCCATCTTTTCCGCATTCCAGCATGGAGCGCTGGTGGCTTCCGTGCAGGTTGACGGCCAGAGCTACCCTCCCATGCAGCTGCACGCTGCTGAGGGGTGCCTCCGCCCACCAAAGTGGCTCATCCTCCAGGTAGGCCTGGAAGAGGGCTCAGTCTCTGCTGTGGTGAAGTTCGCCTCCTCCCACGCCGCCGGCCCACAGCCTCAGCCTGGTTCCCGCCAGTCATGGTGATCTGTATGGGTGGAAGTGGACACCTGTCACTGTGCAGTCCACAGCATTTCCCCATGAGCATAGCTGCCGGCCGGGGGCAGAAGCCCCCTTTCCTCTCCCATGGCAGATACTGATGGAAAGGGTGCCCCTGCCCTTTCTAAGTGCCCTCATCATGCTCAGCCCTCAACCTATATCATCCTCCAGCACCCCTGCCCATGAGCATTGTCCGAGCATCACACAGCATGTAACTCACCTCACCTGCAACAACCAATCTGGCCGCCACAACCCAGTGTCGCATATTTATAGCGCAACACATGCAAATGAGGTGTGGCGCAACTTTAATGACATGCTAATCGCCCACCGCGCCTTTGAATGGCTGATCAACTGATTTGCATATGTCGGTTGAATATCGCGACGGCGCTTAGCGCAATACGGAAGGTCCGCTGAGCCGATGGTGCATGTTTGTGGCTGTGTGCTACACTGCATTGCGCATGCCCAGACATGTTACATGATGCGCTTATCGCGCTGCAGACCTGCTGAGCGCGATGGCGATCCGCCATGGCCACCATTGTGCCAGTGGCGCTCACAGCACTGGGCACTATATGCGCTGTGGCCTTGTCGTGATAGTCCACTGTGGCACTGGTGCTCTGCTTAGCAGTCGCGAGGATGCCCTATACATCCTATGGCGCCTGTCGCGTAATATGGCGTCATTGCTGTGACCTTGTGTATGCCCTCTGACCCCTGGCGCTGTTGACATGCCATGGTATGTTCCTGTTGCGCTGTCTGGTGACAGCGCCATGAAGTGACGGCGCTTGTTCGGAACAGCGATTGAGCCTGTGCTGGTCTATTGCACAACAACCCACGTGGTTACAGCGCAGCAGGGCGCCATATTGCCTGCTGTAAAGTTGGTGCCATGGCTAGGGAGGAGGGCGGTGTCCTGGAGCCCGCTGAAGTGGCCAACCCAGGCCCTAGTGGAGCCCCACTGTGAGGCACTGTATGGTGAGGCCCCTCACCATGCCTAGGACCCAGTGTGGCAGCAGTGGCCACTCGACCTGGTGGGGGTGGCCAGCCTGTCTGTTGAGCAGTGCCGGCACTGTACAGTGACCTCCGCGAGGGAGCCGGACCTGCCGACGCTGCTGCTCACGCATAGGCGGGCCTGGTGCCTAGGCCACGGAGTGTACCATCTATGCACCTATATTCTCTGTAGGGGTGTGTGCTTGGGTGGCTGTATAGGTGTGTCACTGTGCAGCTGTGATGGATGGTTGTGGCTGTGTGGCAGGCACTCACTGGGGCAGGGGCACTCTGTTTTGAGTCACACTGATGTTTGTCTCACCATATGTCTCCACAGGCCGGATTGTGAGGACACCCGACCGCCGTGATGGGCCCTGCGCCAGGGCCCCGTGCCACAGGATGTCGTGCAGCACAGCAGCAGCAGCAGCAGCAGCAGACTGAGCTGCTGGAGGAGTGTGAGTATCATTACGCCATGGATGCCATTGCATGCTGGGGGCAAGACCACCAAACCATGCTGGACACAACGAAGGGAGGTCATAGTTCCACTATACTAAACACTGGGGTGAGTCCCCACACTGGGGGTACAGTGTACAGTTCCGGAGACCATACCTGCGTATGGACATGGACTGGGTGGAGAGGTGTCACAGGAGGGCGACATGGATGGTGCATGGATTGCATCACAAGTCCTATGCAGACAGGTTGATTGAACTGAATATGTACTCCTGCAGGGGAGGAGGGGTGGGATATGATGGGGACATACAAGTATTGTACAGGGGGAACAGAGTGCAGGAAACAATATTTGTAAGCGTAAGGATGTTCCAGGTCTAGAGGGCATGGATGCAGTTGAGGGGCTCTGTTAAGAGGTAACATGGAAGGTATTTCTTCACAGAATGGGTGGTGGCAAGGGGATTACCCTGCCAGGAGGATGTGGTGGGGCTGACTTGAATTACGGATTTATGTATGGCGTAAGGCATGAAGGAATTCTGAGGTCAGGGTGAGGGGAACGGACTTATAGGACAACAGAGTGAACGACAAGGCCAAATGGCCAGACTGGGTGTCCCATAGGCCCTCATCAGCTGACACTGTCTATGTATCCATGTATGTAGGCATGACACAGGTGACCTGCATCACAGTGCAGCATCCGACATGTCTGTGTATGCATCACAGGTGGTCCAGGCATGCACTGGCAATAGCTGTGTAACTGGCATCGACCACGCCACAGCATCACTCTGAAGGTGCCTAGTTTGTACTGGGATTGACGTGGGCAGTGTGTGTGTGGGCGAAAGATAGCTGAAAGCCGCCTGTTTGTGATGGCTATGCATGTTCACTGTGGGTGGGTGCATGCCATCAGGTGCAGGACATTGGGTTATATGGGTTGCAGGTTGGTGGTGTTCAGGGTTGTGGCTGTCTCAGCCATTGACTTAGTTCCCATTTTCCTAGGCCTCGGTGCTGAGACACATGCGCAGGATTCATGGCGCCTGACCCAGGTCGGACTTGGACAACCGGGAGCTCCTGCAGGCTAGCTGCGCCAGGGTGAACGGGTGAGGTGGCACAGAAGGGACGCCAGCAGGGGAAGACCAGGAGCCAGCTGGCGTCAGAGCTCATATCTGCTCCCACTTCTCCCATCCCTTTCACCCTGCCTTCCCTCTCCAAGTTTTTATTCCTCCCTGAACACCCCTGCCTTTTACCCACCCCCCACCTTGTACATAGTTTCAGCTGTTATTGTTTATCTGTTGTTTTGAAATATACATTTCTATTTTGATACAACTGCTGTTGTGGTTCTCGCTTTGGTAACTGGCTATGGGTGTTCGTTGCAGGGGTGTACATGCCATCTGGGCTGCTATGGTCCTGGGTATATATGTGTGTGTGTGTGTGTGTGTGTGTCCATGGGGAGGTATCACCAGCATAGCATTGCCTTTCTGTTGATTTTGCCATCTGCTGCCACCCACTGCTGGGTGCACAGGGTGGGTCTGGCTGGTATGCTTCTCTGCAGCATGGGGTTGACGTGTGGCACGGGGGGTGCATGGTGTTTCCTGCAGTGCCTGTCACTGCACATGAGCGGTGTCTTGGGGGCACGGTGCACGCTGTGCTGTGCGCACGGGGACTGATGTGCACTGTGGTTGTCAACCCCTGTGTGTGGCACCTCTGCCTGCCAGTGGTTGTGCTGGGGTGTCGCGGCTCTGCTATGCTTAGTTGGCTTGTCCCCATGGGCACGTGATCATCCGTCCCCACCCCAGTGATGCTGTGCTTGGGGTGCCAGTGTGGTGGGTTCTGCAGTGAGTTCCGTGCTCATGTGTGCATGGCTGGCGGTGGCCCCAGCCTGCCTCCTGGATGTGCAGTTCCATTGCTCTGGGGGCTGTGCTGGCGCTATGGCAGTTTCAATGCTCAGCTGAGTTTCATGGTTGCGCCATAGCGCAGCATTTTGGCTCAGCTTCTCCTTCCTGGTTGCGCGATGGCGCAGTATGTGCGATATTGAGACGTTGGTTGCTTGCGCAATTTGCTCTGCTCCATGTTTGAATATCGCACCTGTTGCGCATTTGCGCAACTGGTTTGCGCTTGGTCCTACTGTTGCGCCAGTTTTCAGCGCAGTTTGAATATCCAGGCCCCTGCCTAATCTCCTCAAATGGTCTCATGTCAATTTTATTTACGAGGTGACCAATCCGGCCAGCATTATTGTTTCCTTAATAAGTTGAAATAAAGGGATGTACATATCCCATGCTGGCCAATTTGATCACTTCCTCTACACACATTCTGGGAAATCTTTATTGCGGCAAAATAAAAAGTTTCAACAGAAAGAGAATCTGTCGTTCACAGATGAAAGAAGTTAAGGAATGTTGTCCTAACTCCAAGGCAAGAATACAGCTTGGAGTTCCATTTGGCAACATTAAGATGTATCTATAGAGTTTATTCAGAATTATTTCCAATTCTCTAACCTTAGTATAACCCCAGATTTTAGAGGCATATAACATGCTTGTTCTTATTTTGGCATTAACAACTGTTAATACCCCTGTGATCAAAGACTTCCCTATCTTGCTGTTAAATATTTTTAGGCATTTACCAAAGATCCCATTTGAAATCGAATTAGCCTCCAAATGTTTGGTCCAAGATAGAGCTATATAAGCACAATAGGGTAGTATTGGGCTATACCGACCACCCTAGGGTGTAATAAGGCCACGCCACAGATGGAGGGCCTTATAGCCCTTGGAAGGTCTGGTATAGCCCAATACTGCCCACTTGAGGGTATTATTGCGCTAGAAAATAAGCACAGTCATAAAAAGGTTAGTTAAGATGTGAATTAAAAAATAATTTAAAATAGGTTTTTGTAATAAAATAGTTCCTCCACCTATATTGGAATGCTTTTTTTTTGTCTCTTGTCTGAGCTAGGGACTTGTCCCTTGGAGCAGCTGCATAGCTCTAAATAGACTGACCATTGTGGCTAGCACTGTTCCCCCATTGGGCTGTTTCCATGCTGCAAAGAAACAGTTAAGCCAGCTGAGTTCCTCATGTTAAAAATTGCAGGCTGAAACTACCAAATAATGAAATGATCTAACAGTTTCTCCAGAGCTGTTTTTTTTTCAATCTGCAGCTCGCCTGACCCTCCGCTACTCTTTAATTCCAGACCTCCCATCCCTCTATGCACCTCCATGGTGCCGCTGCCTGTGGTTTCTATTTTTGCTGTTTTTTTTTCAAAATAGAGCAGTAATGAGCTGGGAGCTGAAGAGCGAGTAATTGATCAAGCTGCAGAATTACAAAACAGCACTTTTGAAGGGCAGGCAAGCTGTCAGGAAAAGGTAAGCCTGCTAGATACTCTTGGTGGCGATTTGAAATTCTTTGCTTTGTCTGTGTTTGCTGTTCTGGGGTGCTATGAGTTGACAAGTGAATCATTTGGGACATTGGTGAGGAGCGATGGTTGATGGCAGCTGCATCATGGAGCTGTTGAGCACGGGCAGAAGGTCTATAGCTTTTGGAAGGATGTGGGTCACCAGAGCTTGAAGGAAAAAAATAGGAAGATGTATGTGTTTCTGTGATCAGCTGGAAGACAAGGTATTGTTCATAAACTTGAGTGCGTCAGGAGAAGCGACCCAAGTGGAGATCTTTGATGGGGGGCATGTATCATAGGTTGGCACCCTGGGCAGGGTATGTGGGAGTGAGAATATATATGTGTGTGGTAGGACTGTCTCGGCTTTTGTCTGGCTAAAACAAACAAACAAAAGAAATGCAGTAAATGAGCACAGCTGAGGTTGGTGCCATAAGGTCAGGCAACAGGTATTATGGAACAGTATCTCTTGCTAAGCGAGAAAATGGCAGGAATGTGAAATTTAAATGAGGTTCTTTAGCCAATTAAGGCACAGGGTGGGCACCAAGATACTTCAGTTGGGTGAATGGACACTTTAGGCTGGCACTTTTATTTCCTGGTCGCTATTGAAAGTTAATGTACACCCCTGGCAGGGTACCAGCCAATCAGAGACCAGGAGAATAAAAAAGCTCATTTTCTAAAGGCAAACGGGCACCTAAATAGTCATAGCACTTAACAGTGTCTACATGGTTATTGTTTAGCCTAAAACCTACTGTATTCTTGGTTTGAGAGCCAAAAACTACAATGTTGGTCTTGCTGAGATTAACTTTTAGCTTCCTTTGAGAACAGAGAGATTCAAAGTAAGTCAATTTTCTTTTAACACCTAGGACTGAAGTGGAGAGCAAGACTAAATCATCTGCATATGCTAAACATTCAGTCCTTTCATCATTAATTTTTGGAGCATGAAAATCTGGGTTACCAAGCTGATCCAAGACTGTATTAATTAGACAGGCAGTATGCTCTGTCGCTATTGCAGAGGTACTGCCTGTTTATGATGGGGAAGGAGAGGGAGCTCCGTACCAAGGCTTTCAACTCACGGTTGAAGGCCTGGTGCAGAGAAGAGGGGTACAGATACATTGGGAACTGTGGGACCACCTGGGAGCATAAGGGCCTATACAGGGGTGATAGCCTGCATCCATCTGGAAGGGGAACCACAGTTCTCAAAGAAGATTTCACATTTTTTGATGATTGTTTAAACTGGTTGGGGGGGTGGAAGAAAAGGGGGGAGCAGTAATTGCACCACCCCAAAAAACTGAGATGAAGAGTATTGGGTTTCCATGGCAAGACAGTCCCACAGCAGATAAAGTAAACCAAATAAGTAGGGTGTTAGAAAAATAGGAAGAGGGGAGTAAGGGGGAACAAAATGAAAAAGGGACAAGCAACAAGCAAGGAAAAAACAAAATCTGGAAGGCCATGTGTGCAAATGCTAGAAGTCTAGGTAATAGGATCCCAGACCTAGAGGCCATGACGGTGGAGGCTGACCTGGATATTGTGACCATTACTGAGTCACGGTGCACTGAAAACCATGACTGGGACATGGCCATACCAGGATACACATCATTCAGAAGAGACAGGGTAAGAAGGAAAGGAGGGGGAGTGTTGCTTTATGTGAAGGTCAGGATAAAAGCAACGGAAGTACAGGGAACTCAGGGAAGGGCAGAGATGCTCTGGGTTACCATGGAGTCAGGAAAACAAGCCAGTATTCAGACAGGTGTTATCTACAAGCCTCCAGTGCAAAAGGAGGACTTAGATAAGGTAACATTAGAAAAAATTGGCAAAATGGCAGAAAGGGAGTGGTGTTACTGGTAGGGGACTTCAGTTTGCAGGATGTAGATTGGAGACTTCCTGCTGCAGTATCAGCTAGAAGCAAAGGCATCCTGGGCTTCTTGTAGGAAGCATTCCTTATCAAAAGGGGACAAGAATTTTTTTAGATATGTTAGCAAAAAAGGAAGATGAAGGGAGGGATTCTATAGTTAAAAAGGGAGGGAGCTGTATGGAGAGGATCAAGAAAAGGCAAACATCTTGAACAAATACCTCTGCTCAGTTTTCACAGTAGAAGAGGAAGAGGAGATACCACAAAAGGGCACCAGAAGCTATGAGGGGAGGGAAATGGAACAGTAGTCCATTTTTGCTGGAGACAGTCCAGAAAGCACTTGACAGCCTGAGAGAAGGCAAAGCTATGGGACCAGACACGATGTATCCTAGGGTATGGAGGGAACTCAGAGAGGTACTAGCTGCACCTCTGACAAACCATTTCAACAGATCACAGAGACCAGTGAGGTCCCAGAAAACTGGAGAAGAGCTAATGTAGTCCCACTTCACAAAAGTGGTAGCAAGGAAGAGGTGAGCAATTATAGGCCTGTTAGCCTGACATCGGTGGTGGGTAGGTTGATGGAAACACTATTAAAGGAAAGGATTGTGAAATATCTTGTATCCGACTGATTACAGGACCCAAGGCAGCATGGTTTCACAGAGGAAAGGTCTTGCCAAACAAATCTGATAGGCTTCTTTTACTGGCTGACCAAAGAGCTACATCAGGTAGGAGCAGTGGATGTGGCTTATCTGGATTTCAGTAAGATTTTCAACACCATTCCACACAGGAGACTAGTAAGTAAGTTGGGTAACTTGGGGGTACACAATAAGATGGTAGCCTGGGTAAGAAACTGGTTAACTGAAAAGACACAGAGGGTAGTGGTGAATGGAGTGTGCTTCAAGAAAGGGAAGGTGACCAGTGAGTTACCTCAGGGATCAGTGTTGTGACCGGCTCTCTTCCATATCTTTATAAGTGACATAGTAGAAGAACTGGAAGGGAAGGCTTGCCTTTTTGTGGATGACACCAAGATTTGCAACAGAGTGGACACTCAAAGGGGGGATAGAATGTACAGGGATCTAGAGACTGGAAGAGTGGTCAAGGGTATAGCAGTTGAGTTTTAATGCAAAAAAATGCCAAATAATGTACCTAGGCCATAGGAACCTGGGAGCAGAATACAAGATGAGTGGAGTGATACTAACAAAGACCAAAGAGGATAGAGACCTAGGGGTAATCATATCGGATGACCTAAACGTGATCAAGCAGTATGATAAGGCTGTTGGAAAAGCTAGTGTCATGCTGGGGTGCATAGGTAGGGGTATCTCCAGCAGGAAGAGAGAGGTGGTTCTGCCCCAATATAAATTGCTGATAAAACTCCACCTTGAGTACTATGTACAGTTGTGGAGACCACATCTAAGAAAAGACATAGACAGAGTAGAGGTGGTCCTAAGGATGGTTAACAAACTGGTGCAGGGTCTGCAACAAAAGCCCTATGAGGAAAGGCTAAAGGAGCTAAATTTGTACACCCTGGAGGAAAGGAGGGAGAGGGGGGATATGATAGAAACCTTTTAATATCTTAATAGGGTTAATAAGATACAGGAGGAGAGTATCTTTTAGAGGAAAAGGAGCTCTATAACAAAAGGGCAGGATATGAAGCTGGAAGAGGTCAATTCAGGAGGCATATGAGGAAGTATTTTTTCACAGAAAGGGTGGTGGACACCTGGAGTAGCCTTCCAGAGGAGGTAGTGGGAGTAAATACAGTAATTGGGTTAAAAATGCCTGGGATAGGCACAAGGGAATTCATGGGGGAAGGGTAGTATGGAGAAGAGATTGTGATGTGGATTAAGAAGAGTCTGAAGAGAAAAAAAAAGAAAACACAATTGGGCAGAGGGGTGGGCCCAGCAACCCTTATCTGCCATCACATTCTATGTATCTATGTAAAATAAACAAATAATTATTAAAGAATCATTGTGTGTAGTACCAACCCTTACCACAGTGAGTATGCTTTGTGATTCTGTGCTGAAGAGATGAGTTCAGGGGTGAGCTCATTGACCCAGCAGGATGGGCCGAGGCTGGAGGGGACAGCACTGTTATGTAACACCACCCACCAGCCTGGGAAGGGTAAGTGCAGGGTTGCCAGCATGAGCCCAAATACCATATAGTTAAGAGAACTCTTCTCTTGGCATAGGGCCTACACCTCTGCACCCTTGGATGCCAGAGTGCCCTGTGCTTTTGCTGAGAGATGGATTCTTCACCCTATGTGTCTGTGTCTGCAGTCACCTGGAAGTGCATGACCCAGAAAACCCTGTGCTTCTGTAATCTGCCAGACAGCCCCATGAATTCTTGACATCCATAGGAAGACTGAGTCTTCCCTTAGTGCAGGGCTCCAAGGGCCCTGCACATCTGCATCTGTTCATGCAAGGCCTATGTGAATGAGAATACAATTTCACTATCTCAAAAAGAAAGGAAATTCTTTGCAACAAACTGTGTTAATGCACCAGTTAGGGCTCAGTTTAACACCACAAAAGTGGAGAAATGTGGTATTAGAGTTTTCTACCCTAACTCTCCACCCTGACCCCACAAGTAGTAAAAGGAAACAACATTAATTTTGGGTCTTCTGAGTCTTGACATATCAGTGGTGAGATCTTCCTTGGCATTGTCAACCCTAATGCCCACCACTTCCTCTGAGCTAACAAGGTCAGAGGTGATCTATTTTCTTCATGCAGGGCCCACAGGCCTTGCATGAAGAAATCTACAACAGATTCTGTTGGCAACATATAGCGAGACATGCTTCTGTACCTTTGAAGAACTTATCACTATGAGGCACTCGGTTGGAGCTGTACCTTGTACTTCTGATGGGAGGCTATGGGCAGGGAGGAGGAGTGAGCATTAGGGTTGACAAACCCAAGGAAGATCCCAGCACTGATTCACCAAGTCTCCAGAGACCCAAAACCCTAATTTTTTTTTTCCTTTTGCTGCTTGGTGGATGGAGTGAGGAATTAGGGTTGGTACCCCAATGCTAAATTTCTCTACTTTTATGGCATTAACTTTAACCATAACTGGTATATTAATGCAGTTTTCTGCAGAGAATATACTGTGTATATATATATATATATATATATATATATATATATATATATATATATATTATTTTTAGTAAGCAGGTGAGTGCACTAGACAAATGATTTTCTATTTTCAGGCCAGACCTTGGAGGTTATAGTCATACACTCAGTAAGTAAAATACAGTGACATAAACATTCCAATATGGTGCAAGATATACACACAGGATTGGAAGCAAGATACAAAATGCGCAATTTCGCAATGGATATAATGTGTGATAGTCAGGTAATACAAAGTGCATGAAACATACAGCTATAGACTGGAAGTACTGCATAGCACAATATGCAAAAAATTAACCAAAAGACAATAATCACAGTTGAATAATTCAGCCACAGATTCTTAACATATATAAGAGAAAACATCATGCAAGTACCTACGATGGGCAGATTGGAAACCCTGAGCAGAGAGATAGTTACGTACAGCAGAAGAGAAATGGAGTTCCAGTGCGTGGGGGCTAGACAGAAGAAAGCAGTATTCCTGAATATTGTTTTCATTTTAGGCACAGATAGAAGAGCCTGATCAGAGAATCTTAAAGCATATGTACTGTGCATAGGTAGAAGGAGAGATGTGAAGGATCCTGGAACTTGATTACTGAGCACATTATATAAAACACCACCCAAGGTGAGGTTCCTAAGGGACTGAGGGGGAAGCCAATTAAGCCTGGTGTAAAAGGAGCAGTGACATACAAGATGCTTTGTAGCAAAGGCAAAATGACAAATATTATAGGTCACATCCTACTTCCTTAAAGGGACACTGTCAACCCCTTTAGCCCTCAAATTGTCCCTAGATTAAAAAACACGTTACAATTGCTCACATTCTATACAGATTGCTGAGAAACCTGGTAGTTTGATTTGGACTCCTTTTTTCTTTTAAAAAGTAAAAAACAGACGGCCCACCATGTTGGTGTTACACACAAAAATGTGCTTGTTTACATTCTTTAATCAATTTCCACTGTGTCTTTCCTGGACTTGGGAATGTCCCTAACACAATCTAGTGACTCATAATGCTGTGGGAGGAATGTAGACTATTGCACCTTAAGTGGCTGCACTGTTTGGGGAGGATGTTCCTAATGTTCAGAATGAATGCAGTAAGAGTGCAGTAGAACAAGAGTTTGAAGCAAAACAAGGTTGGGTATAATTGCAGCATTTCCATGCATTTCAGCTCCACTAAGAAAGGAAGCAGATCAAACAACCAACTACTTCAATGAGTTTTAGAGAAGGTAAGCTATCATAAAATGTGGGTTTTCCACTAGAAATAATATGAGGCAAAAAGGGTTGGCAGTGTCTCTTTAAGGTAGCCTTGGCAACAGATGAATACACTGAAACCCCATACACAAATTTACAGAGAGGGATGCCTCTGGCAATGGCTAGTTGAGCCTTTGGGGTGAGATTTTGAATGAATTTATAGGAAAGGCCAATTTTTACATTGTCAGATTTGCATATGCCAGTTACAAAGAGTGAAAAATCACTGGAGAGATCCAGAGTAACCCCCAAGTAATTGAACGATGGTACTGTGACTGTAGTGTTTCCACCAATGCATGATAACTGAAGGGTACAATACAGCATAGCCTGGATTTTAGAGTTATATTATCCCACCCTTATAGTTATGATTGAGTAGGCTGTTTAATGTTAAGCCCTAATTTTTGCACCTTAATAACTTTGGCGTCGTTTGATGAAATAGCACAAAATTTGGAATGTGTGGTCAGAGCATCAGAGTCTCAAGGTGTGAAAAGTTTCATGATGGCATCTTGTTCAGTTTTTGAGATGCAGCATGCAAAAAAATGGGAAAAAATATGTTTGTTTTCCCTATATTGACATTGTGTGTTTTTTGCTCTCACCTACAGCCTAGATGGTGTGGAATTTTTTTCATGAAATTTTCTGAGTTGAAGGGGCCCATGCCAAGGGTATGCCTTTTGAAGGTGTCATAAAAAAATATTATATGGTTCCAGAATTAAAAGGATTGTTTTTATAACTAACAAATGCAAATGGTAAAAAAATGAGTGCTTATTTTCATGATTCAACTATCGTGTGGAAAAAATGCTGTTCATGGTGGCTGTCATCTTGTTTCCGTTTCAAGTCAAAAACATTGAAGATACATAAAAATGATATATTTTCAAAAAACAAACACCTGCACCTAATTAAATGGAACATGTTTAGTTAGATTATGGTGTTCGTTTTTTGTAATTATGCCTGGAAATATTGTTGGGCACTCAAAAATCCTGGTGCCCAGCTCAGCAAGAGGAGCCATTCACCTGCCATCTTAGTATGAGAACAGTGGGACTTAATTGAATTGTAAAGTCACAGCACGAGTTGTGCTGACTGCTCCACACATTATGTTGGCAATGCTTCCTATACATACTCCTTATTTAATTTGCACTGCATGCCCACACTTTACTGAGCTTCAAATCTGATTAACAGATATTTCTAAATCTTAACTTCATATAGTTCAATTCATCATGTTAATGACTATCTTGTATCTCTTATCTGAGAGGTAGAAAGAAAGGGATCAGGAGCTGAATCCACTGGTCCTAGCCATGTACATAGCAAGGTCACACAGGGAAAACAGGGTTGACTGAGCTCACAAATCACCTATAGAGAAAAATACAAGAAAGAAAAATAAATTATTTCATTATATTATTGGACCAACATCTTAATCTTCATTTTACACAAAATAATAATAATAACAGTCACATTGCTGTAACTTCTTAGCAATTTTGAACAGTACTATCTGGAATCATCATCTTGCACAAAATAATATTAATAACAGGCAAATTGCTATAGCTTCTTAGCAGTTTGAACAGAACCATCTTAAAAAAAAACAAAGATATTATACAGTATAATATGTCACTTGGCAGACATTCCATAGAATAGTCAGACAGGGGGGTTGATTTTTTGGGGGGGTTATATACATACATGTATCTGTGTGTGGAAAACTCTGGGGTAAATGATAGAAAATGCATACATACATTGTACAGCGTCTGGCTTTAACCTTTTTCACATATATTACATTTTTTACAGGTAGGGTTTAGGATCCCACTCCCTGTTTAATCTAGCGGGTGTTAAAGCTCTTAAAACATAGATCCAAAACATTTCTATCTGTTCTAATCTGTTTAGGCGATCACCTCCTTTTTTACCAATTTTGACTTGTTCTAAGCCAGTAAATCTTAAGCATGAGGGTCACTATTGTGTGAGTAAAAAAAAATTTGTAGCTACAGGACTAGTTAGATCTGTATTCCCAATGTTTTTAATATGTTCCTGTATCCTAATTTTCAAAGGTCTCAGGGTTCTGCCCATGTATAATTTTTGACAGGGACACCATAAGGCATACACTACAAATGTAGTGACACAAGATATAAATTGTCTTATATGTACCAATCTCTGATTAGTTGGAGCTTTGAATGTTTTTACCTTGCTGGCAATTGTTACAAATATTACAATTCTCACATTTGTACATGCCAGGAGGTTTAACAGGTAACCAGCTTTGATTTATCTGTGCATTCCTTTGAAATTGGGTATGTACCAAGTCGTCTCTCAAGCTCTTCCCCTTTGAAAAAGTAACTCTAGGTTTATTCCCTATCTTTCCTGCCAGTAGGGGATCATTCAGTAAAATAGGTCAGTATTTGGTCACAATGTTGCCTATAATTCCTGCTAATATGTTATATTTTGTAACAAAGCTAATTGGCTCTGGAGTGCATGGTGAATTTTTTGTTGTTTTGTAGTTTTGGGGCAAGCAATCCTCACCCGTACCCTGCCCTTATCTGTAGCGCAGCGTTTCTTTCGTTGTTCTTGTCTAGTGGTATCCCCTGCCTGACCATTATTTTCCCCTATCCCAGGTGTCTAGTGGCACTCTTCCCCCCATTTAATTTCATTTTATTAAAGGGTTAGACCATTGAGAATTAATTCATTTAAAATGGTGACCCATGGCATAACAAAAAACATATTACAAAATTCAAAACATACAAAATCATATAAATACAAAAAATATAAAGAGCATATAAATATACTGCACATCATAAGGGAACAGAAATTCTGTTTACACATTGAATATACAACCACATATAATCATGCTAAACATAGCAGGGTTTAAATTGTGTAGTAATAGTATCAATAAACCAATGTTTGAATTTTTTTTTTTGCATAATATGTTTATTAAAAGTAATTTTCATATAGACAATACACAAATACAAAGAGTACAACAACAGACACCAAAATAATAATGGTAAAACAACAACAACAACAAACATATGCCATATTTCTAGGTTTAGACCAAGTCCATTTTAACTTCCCTATTAAATTACCCTCCCAGTAGGCAGGGTTTCCTAACTTGAACACACGAAGTCCAGTACAAATCAACTATTTAGAATCAAATTAGCTACTGTATGAGGTTGTGTTAGTTAATAAAAGAGGCTAAACTCCCTCCAAATCTCTTTCATTACAGACCTTCTCTAAGAGCTGCAGCTTCTCCTGGTGACAAGGAAGCAAACAGGGGTCCCCATGTGCTGAGAAAGCCCTCCTCCTTATTTTTAATTGTAAATGATAAACGCTCCAAAGCTAGGATCTATATAGTAAGGGTTCGCCACTGCTGGATCATTTGTGCTACTGCTGACTCCGATGTATTTAAAATACAATGCCTAACAAGCACCAGTAAGAAGCAAACCCAACTCGGGAAGGGGTCCCACTCCCCAGAGCCCATTTCCTCTACCCCAAATAAAAGATCTATTGGGGCAATTATGACCTTTCTACCCCAGATGTTCCCCACCTCCTACGCAATATCCCCTTAAAACTTCTGCAATATAGGGCATGCACAAAAATAATGAAAGTGCCCAACTCAGACATGCAACACCCGCAGAATGGGAAGACCTCGGGGTGAAATTTGTGGACCATTGCCGGAGGGCAATACAGCCTATGAATGAACTTGAAAAAGGACTCCTGATATTTATTACAAATTAAAATCCCCCTGTGTAGCTGTAACAGTGCACTCCAATTTTCTTCCGAAATGTCCCTACCCAAATCTGCCTCCCACTATGGAAAACTGTCTGCCAAGATGAGCCGCATGTCCAGTCAACCCTCAGGAACCCACCCTGGTACCAAGAACCAAGTGCTCTACTTGTTTCAAGGGAGAGTCTGTATGCTTTGTCCTTCCCAGAGTATTAACATAAGCTCTGGCTTGCAAAAAAAAAAATGAAAAACAAAATGCATCTTGGGAAGATCAGACCCCACATAAATATCCTTGACACACTGAATCCTCCTATCCTCCCATAGCAGGAACTCTCTATCCTCCATACCAGCTAAGAAATACGGATTCCCCACCACCGGAAGCAACAAAGTTTCCTCTTGACCCACTCCTATTTTTTTTTTAAATCTTCTCCCAGCCCGCTAGGGCCACATCTATGAAAGGGTTTCCCCTGCCCAATCTGTTGTAGGTCTTCTGACCCCCTTTCATCAAATATACTGAGAGTCTTCCCAGGCAAGACAATTCCTCCAGATAAATCCATTCATCCCGGCTCCTCGGACCTAACAACCCAGTCACTTAGGTACCCATATTGCATAGCCAAGTAATAATTCTGAAGATCTGGAAGGTTCAAGCCATCACCAGAGCCATCTGCTTGTAATCGCCTAAGGCTCGCCCTTGAGCGTCGCTCCAACCACAGAAAACCAGAGAAGGCTTTCTCTATCTTCTTCAGAGCCATTCTGGTTAAACTTATATGCAGCATCTGCATAATGTACAGCACCCATGGGAAAATGCTCATCTTTATCAAATTGACCTGGCCAAGCCAGGACACAGGGAGTTCCCTCCAGCATTGTAGCTCCTCCTTTATAGTTCTAATAAGTGGGACATAATTAAGGCAGTATAAAGATCCCAAATCTCCACCCATTTGGATACCCAAATACTTAAAAGTAGTTGTGACCCGTGTCAGGCCCTAGGTCCAATTCCTGATTCCCTCACCCACTTCCCCCCACAACATGACCTCGGATTTGCTAAGATTTATTTTATAGCCTGAGAAGGTTGCAAAGGTCTTTATCAGATCCAGCAATGGTGGGATGGAACCAGACGGGTCCGACACATAAAGGAGTATGTCATCTGTGAACAGTGTGACCTTGTGAGACCTGCCAGATTTTCTTATTATCCCCTTTATGCCCAGATGTTCCCTAATCCCCGCTGACAATGGCTCAATAGCATAGGAAAATAGTAAAGGGGAGAGGGGGCACCCCTGTCTCATACCTCTAAACAAGAGAAATTATTCCATTACTGAGCCATTTACCAAGACCCTAGCAACTGGCTCTCCATATATCTTTCAGACCAGTCCTATGATGCCATCCCCAGACCAAAGCATGACAGCACTGCCATGAGATATTCCCATTCTATACGGTCAAAAGCCTTCTCCACATCCATGGAATTCACTGCTGTGCCATCCACCCGCCGAGAGGCCATCCACACAACATTCAGCAATTTGCTCATATTGTGATATGAATAGCGGCCACATACAAAACCGGTCTGGTCCGGGTGAACAAGTTCCGGTAGGAGCCAGTCAAGATGCATGGGCAACACTTTCGCCAGGACCTTGACATTACAATTCAACAACAATATTGGCCTATATGATGAGCATTCCGACGGATCTTTCCCAGGCTTAGGTACCAGGCAGATAACCGCCTCATTAAAGGAGGCAGAAAATACACCCTCCCCTGCAGTGCTGCGAATACTTGCCAAAGAGCATCAATCACTTGTTCCTGCATAACCTTATAATATTCAGAGGGGAACCCATCCGGTCCACTTGTCTTTCCCTTCTTTAGACTCTGTATAGCTTGTTTAATTTCACTTTTGGCAATTTCTTCTCCAAATTGTTCCCTCTGCTGTTTCTGTAAGCCATGGCAGAGCGATCCCAGACAGAAAATCCCTAGTAGCTCTTAAGTTGCCTCTGCACTCTGCCTGATATGGTTGTTGGTAAAACAGTTTAAATAGTTCCTTAATTAATTTATCTTTAGTGATCACTCCTTGATTATTTTTAATCCCAGAAATATGTGTGTGGGTCTTTCTTCCCTTTATCAGGTGGATCATAAGTGGCTCCGGTTTGTTGTCCCACTCAAAAAATGTGTTCCTGGTGAAAAAACAGCCTGTGCGGGCTTCCCCCAGGAGAAAGGCATTAAGTACCTCCCTGGCAGCAGTTAATGCCCTTAAAGTTCCCTCTGAGAAACTTTGAGGGAGAGAACATTTCAAGAGCTTCACACACTGTCCTAGTACCTCCCTCTTATCCCTTTTTTCCCTGTTATACTTTGCCACATAACTAATAAAAGCACCCCGATAAATGCTTTGCCAGCATCCCAAAAAATCCTGGTGGAATTTATCGATCTCTCGTTCACTTCCTGGTATAATTTCCATTGTTTTTTAATATATTCCAATAATTCTTTATTCCCCAATAGATATTTAGGGAACTTCCATGTTGGTGGACCCTGCCTCCTCTCCCCTATCTTACAGACCAATATAACCATCGAATGGTCCGTTATGAAAATTGGGCTATGGTGGACCTTCTGAATTCTATCAGACCGTTCACGAGGTATATAAACATAGTCCAGTCTGGGCCATGTTTTGTGGGGGTTATAAAAGAATGTAAATTCTTTTGCTCCAGGGTTGGCAGACCTCCAGCTGTCAATCATATATAGGTACGCCATTCCCTCCAACCATGCCCTTAGCCCCCCTACCTTCCTACCCCTAGCTTCCGAATTATTAAATGCCGGGTTCATTGTGGTGTTGAAATCCCCTCCCATGATTTACCCCTCAAATTGCTCCCTAACCAGTATATCTAAGATCTTCTGGTAAAAGGTGGGGTCAACATTTGCAGGCACATATATGCTTGCCAGGGTGACAGTTTCTCCAGAAAGAGTGCCCTCCACAAAAATGTACCTACCCTCCATGGGGTCCACAACCACCCAGGAAATCCCAAATGGAGGCTTTTATTTATTAGAACAGCCACTGCCCTTTTGTGTGAATTGTAAAAGGAGGTGTAGCAAGCCCCTATCCACCCCTGACTAGTTTTTGATGTTCCTTGGGGGTTACATGTGTTTCTTGCAATAATGTGACTTGTACCCCTTGTCTGCACAGGGCTGACAGTAAACTATTCATCTTTATTGGGGAAGAGACCTCCCTAACAGTCCAGGAGGCTATAGTTAGGTCTCTCTTAACCACCATGATGTCTTACCCTGTTATTACCCCTATTTGCCCTTTTCTCTCACCTTTACACTATACAGTAACTGTGTGTGCATCCTGAGATTGTGGCTTTTGCCAATTGGTTTAGAACTACAACAAACATCAGATTTCAGTAGTAAAACAAATAAGGCATATGAAGATAAGTGAACATTTCTTAACTACATCACCCCAACCTATATACATGCCAACCACCTCCCACCACCCCTTCCTTCCCTCCCTCCCCCTATACATTGTCAACCCACTGTATTTCATACCTCCTGCCATTCAAAAAGGAATAGCTAAACCCTCCTCATAGTAGACACTCCTCTCCCTGCTCCCACCCCTACTTTGTGTTGCATCTAGAAATCATTCCTTTCATCTTATAGAAATTAACATCCCTGTCCTGCAGTGGCCCACCAGACCAGCCAGGCCACCTCCCTCTGACAGCAGGCCCCAACCCACATTGATATTTAACAGTGCAGCAAGCCACTGTAATACTCCCAGACCCAGCAACGTCGGTCCCAAACAGAAGAAAAAGAAACAATTATTGTGCTCTGCAGTACCCCTCCCCCCAAAGTTCAGCCCCTTCCCCCAGAGATCACATAACTATGTAGACTAGACCGCTACAAGCCCATTAGCTACCCACAATAATTCAAGTCCCATTCCACAAAAGGTCAGAGGCACCAGCACGGAGAATACTATACCACACGCCTGCCCACCTCTCCTGCCCCCCCCCTCCGATTTCATCAGAATCATAAATGATAATACCGGTACCATGTCTTCCTTCTATATCAGGTGATCTTCCAAAAAAACATAAATGTTTATAATATACCTGCCCAGTCAGTCTCTCCACAAAAATGCAGGGATTTCCAAGAGTGACAGCATCCCAGACCTGTATGCAAGCTTCCATCAGGTCCATAATTAGCAGAAAGCAAATAAATATCCAGCACAGTCTATTCCCATATTGAAAGGCTCTCCATGTGTGTGTGAAGGGTCTGAAGACGCTGGTATCAGGACAAAGGGGATCTGGCACAGTTCTCAAAATTTGAGCACATTTTAATTCAGAAAGACATTGCAAACCATTGTAGAATGTATTCTATGCAGTCTACTGACTGCAGACTCACCGCTATAATGAGATAAATCTAGGTTGAGTTACAGTTGGTCTCTTCCCTCTTACACAATAGATCACATTATGATGGCTATTCAGATCTTCTTATTGTTCTGCAATATAATTATGCGGGGCATTTGTCAAAATCAGGTCTAGTAAAGTTGACTCACTTGGACTTTTAACATTTATATGCGTGGGGTCTGTGATTAATTGCTCCAACCCCATGGAAAGTGGCAAATTTTTTGTAACACTAGAATCTCCTTTTAGCAACCAATTCTCATTAAAATCCCCTAATAAGAGTAATTTGTGAGTATCCAAATAAAGACCTAGTACTCCTACAAGTTGCTTCATTTTATTTTTGGAATTTTCTTTTGGGGGGAGGTAAATCCCTAAAAGCAACAATGGTTTCCCTGCAGAAAATATAACTTCTAGGGCAATATACTCACAATTAGTGGAACATATTTCAAAAAACAATTGTTTAGGGGAACACTTATCTGAAACATATACAACCCCCCCTCCTTTTTTATCCCTATCTGCCCTATGTATATTGTACCCTTTAAGCAGTATATCCATGTCATCCACCCTACTGTGCAGCCAGGTCTCAGTAAATATCATAAAATCAGGGCTATACTCAACAGAAAATTCCTTAATTAACTCTACTTTGGGCACCATACTCCTAACATTAGAATGGGTAAATGACATACCCTTTTTTTGTTTTAATTGCATAGGTCCAGGGTTAGGATTTATATCCCCACATTGTAGGAGACAAAAGTGAAAAATAGTTGATTTACTAGTTTACTCTTTAGCCCAAGTTTTCCAAGGTAATAAACTTTAATAAAAATGGCTCTAACCTAAAATTTAGTTCTAACATGCTGTACATTTGAGATTCAAGAAATAATGGCAACATTAGCAAAGCAAAATGTTGTAGAACTGGTAAATCTCTAGTCAGGGGAATATCTCTGTGAGACTAGTCCATAGGGAACTTCCATGTATTGCTTACCTACGTTACCATAAATGGTGATGACAGTTTAATTTCTTGTTCACCTGTACTCTCTAATGGGGATTTGGAGCCCAACAAACACATAATAATTAAACCTAAAAACCACCATTTTGTGTAAGTGGGCCAAGAGACATTTATCATAGTAAACATGGCACCTCCACTTCCACAATTTAAACTTTGTGGCAACTTAAAAGGAAACACTGGAAAAGGCACAACTTTACCCAGGCACTACAAAAATGCCTGATTAGCACTTTCAGACAGTTAACATTAAAAAAAAAATACCTATAATTGCTTTTTAGTGATTTAAAAAGTGGCCTTCAACTTTCAGTTTCTATTACTGGCAGCCACCATTTCATGAGTAGCAGTGAGCTTCCGGAGCTCACTTTATGCTAATATGTCCTGCCAACCAATAGCAGAGGTCAAACAGACATATTAGCATAAAGTGAGCTCAGGAAGCTCACTGTTGCTCATGAGATGATTGCTGCCAGCAACAGAAGGTGGAAGTCATGGGTAGCTGTTTTAAATCATTAAAAAAAAGTTGTTACTGTCTGAAAGCACTAACTGAGAGCTTCTGTAGTGTCTGAGGAAAGCTTTGTCTTTTCCAGTGTTTTCCTTTAAAACTAATTACCATAGGACACCAATAAACATTAAAATGTCTACCCTTTACTAATCTACAATACAGACAAAAATAAATAACTATACTAGATAAAACTATATACTCTAATCAGTAGAGACAGAATAGTAGAGTCAGTGTCAGTGGCTCAGTAGGTAGCACACTCGCCTCTGAGGCCGGGAGATCAGAGGGCTGTGGGTTCAGTTCCCACATCAGGCACTTGGGTTAATATCCCAGTACTGACACTGTAGTGCAGCATGAGAGGGGTGCTGCACTTCTGAGGTGCCATCTTTCGGATGAGACGTTAAACTGAGGTCCCATCTGCCTGCACTGGTGGTAGTTCAGGTGGATGTTAAAGATCCCACGGCACTTATCGAAAAGAGTAGGGTAATTTCCCCGGTGTCTTGGCCAAATTTCCCTCATTCACTAAAAATACCACCAACAGCTTAATCTGGTTCAAGGTCAGTTGGCATGCATCTGTATGCCCCCCTTCCCCGGGTCGTGCCTGAAAATAGGCAGGATTTGTCTAGTGCACTTACCCGGTCAACAAAAGCTAAAATAAATAAAAAAAATAAAACATTACTAAAGTACCCTTGGGACACTAACATTTGTGCAATTTACAGTCTTCAACATGGTACCTGATTTATTTAAATGTTAGTAAGTCCAGACTAACACTTTTTCTTCACTGAGTGGCACAGCCACTCATGCTCATGCCACACACTCGCACTGTGTGGTGAGCACCCGTCTTTTTAAAGGGACTGGAGCCCCACCTTCTGAAACAACCCAGCATTTCAATTGGCTTGCCGCTGAGTCCCCACACTCCGTGGTTCTTTGAATGCCTCGGGCAAAGAATTAAATACTACAGCTGTTAAATATAGTCACCCCTAGTTCTCGAGTACCATCACTGTTCAGCATGGTGCAGAGGGAATCAACAAAACACACATTTCAGTGCTCTCTCGCAGAACAGACAGCATGACAGGTGTCTCACCACTTCACAGGTACCACTATTTGTAGACAGCTCTTGTTTGCTAAAAGCTAGTGTTACGATCTAGGGTAGGCAGTTCTTATCTGTAGAGCAGCTAGTGTGGAACAACTGCTGTGAAGGAGACAGGCTTGATGGTGGCACAGTGCGGGGGGCCATTATGTTGCCCTGTGCTTACCCCCTCACCCTCCCATTACCATTCTTCATTTTTTTAAGTAATTTTCCAGCAGTGGGGTGCCCAATCCCCCTGTCAGCATGTAAGTCCCCCTGCCAGTGCGGGACATTGGGATCCCACTCCCAGTGTCCCAAAAGATGTTTTTATAATTTGCCAAATGGGGGGTGCCCAATCCCCCTGTCAGCACTGTAAGTCCCCCCTCTATGTGACACTGGGGAATCCACCCCCAGTGTCTGTACATACACAGTAGTGCCCCCAACAGTGTTGACACTGGGGAGCTCACCCCCAGTGTCCTGAAACAATGTGCTTTAACCGTGCAAAAAAAGAGGAAACAGTCCCTCAACATCCTTTTTTTTTTCTGGATAAAGGAAAATGGTCCCTCGCCATCTCCCCTGACCCCCTTCCCCATCCTGACCCTCTCACTGAGCAATCCACCAACCCACTTGCCATATACTTACCAATGGAGGTTGGTGCCTTTCATCTTCTGTGGATCGGTACATGTCTGCACTCTTCAAAGCCGAACCGCAAACTGAAGAATCAAGGTAAGTGCTGTATAATGGCTGTTAATGATGTTTTGAACTTCTGTTGATATCTCAGCCATTATTAGGTATTTTTGCACCAAATTTTCAACTTGGGCTTTTTAGGACTTTGAACACTGGCACTGTCATTTTGTTAGTCAGTCCTGAAAAAGTGATTTCATGATTGCAGTGCGGAATCACCTTTTGGGATTGGGTAATGAAACAACAGTGCTACTGTTCATGAAGTGGGATCCCAAAAACCCCATGATGAAAATTTGGTGCAAAACTACAAAAAAATACCCAAGCTATGCGCACTCGTTCACATTTTCCTACGCAAGAGCATAACTTTGCCAGTTTCTAATATTTTCACTCCAGCTTTTTAGCATACACATTTTTTCATGCCACCTCATGAACAGGATAGCTGTCATTTCTCACATCCTACCCAAAATGTGTTTTCGCACCAGTGGCATGGAATGGCACGGTCCTTGCGTGAAATCACCTTTTGAAACTGAATAACAAAATGACAGTGCCAGTGTTCATGAGGTAGGGTTCCAAAAAGCTGATGTTGAAAATTTGGAGCAAAAATAATAAAAAACGCCTGATTTACGTGCTCTTGTTGACATTTTCCTACACATGCGCGTAACTTTTCCAATTTTTCATATTTTCACTTCAAATTTTCAACATAGCCATTTTTTCACACCACCTCATGAACACTACAGCTGTCATTTCTCACATCATTCCTAAAATGACTTTCCGCAACTGTGGTATGGAATGGAATTTTGCCACAGATTAAGAAATGTTCACCTATGGTGTTTATGAGGTAGGGTGATAAGAAGACTATGTTGAAATTTTGGGGACAAAATATGAAAAAATTACAAAATTATCATGGCGACATACATACAGTGAGGATATGATTATACTATCAGAAAAAGTAAAGAAATTCATTGCAAAATACTTCATTAATGTATCAGTTATGGTTGTTACTAAAGCAACAAAAGCAGTGAAATGGTGTGCTAGCATTTCCAACCCTAGCACCCCACCACCACCCTGCAGACACTGACAGGCATTGGGAGTGTGCCTTGGGGTGACTGACCCTAATGCTTACCCCATTCCACGCCCCCACCCTGCACACACTGCCAGGCATCGGGGGTGTCTTGACAGAGGCTAAATTGAACATAGTAGCCATTAGTGAGCCATGGCTTACCAGTAACCACACTTGGGAGACTTCAGTACCTGGCTGTGTACTGTTCAGAAGAGACCGAGGTGCAAAAAGGGGGGTGGAGTGACCCTTTATGTCAATGAAAATATCAAATCTACAGAAATTCAGAATACACATAAGGAGCCAGAAGAACTGTGGGTCACCCTGGAAACAGAAAATGGGACAGTCATATGAACTGGGGTTTTGTACAGGCCTTCAGACCAGGGGGAGGACATAGACACATTACTGTTAGAAGATATACAAAACATGACAGCTAAAGGGGAGGGTCTGATAATGGGAGACTTCAACATGCCAGATACAGATTGGTCAATACCAGCAGGAACATCTGCCAGAACTACACACATTGTGGATTCCCCACAGGGGAGGGCCTCAAACAACTAGTACAACAACCCACAAGAGACAGGGCTATCCTAGATCTAGTACTGAATAACAGGGAAAGGATCACAGATCTCCAGGTAGAAGGTCACCTTGTGGCCAGTGACCATCACATGGTATGGTTCAATTTGGCCACTAGAACTAAATCATCCCACTGCAAGGCAAAAATATGGGACTTCAGAGGCGCTGACTTTGATAAGATGGCCAACAGAGTTAAGATAGCCCTGGCAAAAAGAAATACAGGTGAGGGGGTATAGGCAAAGTGGGCAAGCATTAAGGATGCAATACTTGAAGTAACATCCCATTATGTTAGAGCGAAAAGGAAGTGCAAAAGAAGAAGGAAACCACTTTGGTTCTCAAAAAACAGAAGTAGAAAATGTCAGAGCCAAAAGGCAGGCCTTCAGGAAATATAAGGGAACGCAGCGGGATGAAGATAGGGAGGCATACAAACTTCCCTAAGGGAAGCAGGGAATGCAGTAAGGCAGGCAAAGGCCCAAACCAAGGAAACACTAGCACAAACAGTAAAATAAGGTGACAAGACTTTCTATAGATACATTAGTGAAAGGAGAAAGTCCAGAGGGGTACTGCTAAGATCAAGGGGATAAGGGGCATGTGAGGAGGAGGACCATGTAAAAGCATCTATCCTAAATAGATACTTCTGCTCAGTATTTACTGAAGAGAAGGTAGGGTAGGGCCCACAGCTCAGCACCATGGACACGGGGGGGGGGAGGTGTGCACTAGTCCCTTCATAAAAGAAGGGGTCCTACAAGAGCTTGATAAGCTCGGGGTGGACAAGGCAATAGGACCTGATGGCATACATCCCAGGGTACTAAAGGAGCTAAGGGTGGAACTAGCAGAGCCATTATCAGAACTGTTTAGTGAGTCTCTGAGCACAGGAGGTCCCAGAAGACTGGAGAAGGGCTCATGTGATCCTGCTCCACAAGAGTGGTAGCAGGAGGAGGCAGGAACTACAGACCAGTCAGTCCTACCTCAGTAGTGGGCAAGATTATGGAGGCACTCTTAAGGAAAGGATAGTGCAACACCTGCAATCCATAAGAGCACAGGATCCAAGACAGCATGGCTTTATAAAAGAAAGATCCTGTCAAACTAATCTCATAGATTTCTTTGATTGGGTAACCAGAGTGGTGGACCAAGGGGGAGCAGTTGATGTCACCTACCTTGACTTCAGCAAAGCTTTGATACTGTTCCACATGAAGATTGATTAATAAGCTGGGTAGGCTTGGGGTGGGTCGAAGTTGGTCAACTGGGTGGCAAACTGGTTGTGGGCAGAAAACAGGGAGTGGTAAACGGTATACAGTGAGAAGAGATGCAAGTCACAAGGGGGGTACCTCAGGGATCAGTCCTGGGGCCACTCCTCTTCAATATCTTCATCAGTGACATTGCAGATGGACTGGTGGATAAGGTTTGTCTATTTGCAGATGACACCAAGATCTGCAACAGAGTAGATGATCCAGATGGGGTGGGCAGAATGAGAAGAGATTTGGATAAACTAGCAAAATGGTCAGAAGAGTGGCCACTGGGATTTAATGTAAAGAAGTACAAGATCATGCACATAGGGAAGAGAACCCCTGAAGCCATCTATAGGTTGGGAGGGGAGTTGTTGGCAGTCACAATGGAAGAAAGAGACTTAGGCATCATCATGTTTGAGTTTTGTGATTGTTGCTGTTATTGTATATTTTCTTTGATCTGTTCTTATATTGTTAAGTGCTTTGGTTTGCTGAAAAGCACTTTAAAAATAAATTTGGATTGATTTTGATTGATCATCACCGATGACCTGAAATCATGCAAGTAGACCACTAAAGCAGTAGGTAAGGCTAGCGGGACCCTATTAGTAGGGTTATTACAAGTCGGAAGAGGGAGGTAATAATACCTCTTTACAAGACACTAGTTAGGCCCCATCTGGAGTACTGCATGCAGTACTGGAGGCCACACCTTCACAAGGACATTAACCAAATTGAGGCAGTCCAGAGAAGGGCAACCAAAATGGTGCAGGGACTACATCAGAAAACATATGAGGACAGATTACCAGAGCTTAATATGTATACCCTAGAGCAAAGGAGGGAGAGAGATGATATGATCAAAACATTCAAATTCCTTAAGGGCATTAACAAAGTGAAAGAGTCTAACATGTTTCAATATAAGAAAAACAGCAGGACAAGTGGACACAGCATGAGATTAGAGGGAGGCCAATTAAGGGGTAATGTGAAAGAAGTTCTTTTTTACAGAAAGGGTGGTGGATGCATGGAACGGCCTACCTCAGGAAGTGGTAGATATGAATACAGTGCAGGGCTTCAAACAGGCATGGGATAGACATAAGGGAGCAATACAGATGAGTATAAATAGCTAGGCCATTGACAGAGCAAAGTCCGATGGCACTTTCATAAGGTAGAAAAGGAAATGGGCAGACTGGATGGGCCTTTCGGTCCTTATCTGCCGTCAACTTCTATGTTTCTATGTTTGAGTCACTGGCCCTAATGCTCACCCCATTCTCCTATACTGTATCCATCTCAGGTTATTTGATTATGGAATGGGGTGAGCATTAGGGTTGATGACCCCAAGGCACACTCCAGATGCCTGTCAGTGTCTGCAAGGCGGTGGTGGGGTGTTAGAGTTGGAAACCCTAACACACCATTTCCCTGCCTTTGTCACTTTAGTCACAACCCTTACTGATGCATTAACAACGTTTTTTTGCAATGGAAATATATATTAATTGCAAAAAACTTAATTTAATGCATCTGTTAGGGTTAAAACGACAAAAGTGGGTAAATGAAACATTGGGGTTGAGCCCCTAACCCCCCCACCACCACCCTATCCTTCACAGACCGACAGATGCCAGGGCATGTCATGGGGTCGTGAGGCCCAGCTCTCGGCCCGTTCCACGTGTAAGCAGGCTGACATGCTACAGTAAAGGAGAATGGGGTGAGAGTTAGACCTCACAACCCCATGGCACACCCCAGTGTCTGTCAGTCTGTGGAGGATGGGGTGGTAGGGTGGTGGTGGGGGTTAAGGGCTCAACCCTAATGTCTCATTTCCCCACTTTTGTTGCTTTAACCCTAACAGATGCATCAAATGAAGTTTTTTGCAATGAATTTCCTTACTTTTTGGAAAAGTGTAAATATAACTAGCAAACAGCATGTGTTGGTGTGAGCGAGGGGGCCCTTCATGCCCATTTCTGCATAATGATATGTGTCTGTGGGAGCACATCCCTCTGGACCCTGTGCTCCCACTTACACATAGCTACAGAGCCATACAGCAGCCCTATAAGGCAAGGAACCCTCATAACACTAATTTGCCAATATCTCGGGAACTGTAGCAGCTAGAAAAAAAATTCAAGTGTCGTTGTAATCATGACAGCGAGACCTCCACGTGTGGTACATCAACCAAATCTCTGTCTCGCATCGTTTACAAGATGTGGGCACTGAAATACTCTGAAAAGGCACCCTCGGAACCCTTGTGACACTAATTCGACAGTATCTCCGTAACTGTAGGAAGTAGGAAACAAATTCCACTGCTGGTGTAATCTATGATTTCCAAAGTTGTTTCTACAAAGGTGATCTAAGCTGAAGGTAGAAAAAACTCAGTATCTTGCTTCATTTTCAAAATACGGGTGCCGAAAGGCATCATGGGTGCCACAGTGTTATCCTGTAGGAATTTTCTCAACTTCAGAATGCTGTAACTTTGGGCCAGTTGAATGTTTTGGCACTAAACCACCAAAAGACACATCTGTGGGACCAGGGCTTGCCACCCTGAGCATTTCAGCCCAAAAGCCCCAACTGGTTTGTTGCAGGAGGACAGCAAAGATTTGCAGTTTTTGAGCAAAGTTCTTTCACAAATTGAGAAAGCTTTGCAAAAAACAGCACAAAACTTTCACATTTGTGAAAGTCTTGTGGCAGTTTTTCCCCATGATTTGTGAAAGTACTGGGGCCCTGAGTTTTAAAACGGCATTTCTGGGGTGACAAGGTAAACCCAACAGTCAACATTTACCTAGAGGATCCCAAATTTAAACACTAGGCATTTTTCTGTCTCAATAACTGACAACAAGATGGCGGCAGCGTGAAAGTAAAAGGGCCATTTGCAAAAGGAAAATTGTACTTACGACACTTTCGTGAGACACGTATATTTTTTTCCCATTGACAATAATGGGAAATTTATTCTTTGAATAACCTTTGAATGGTTTAATATTTTTCCACCAAATCTTCAAAAGGCACATCGGTGACCCAGACTGCATCTTCCCTGAAGATTTCAGACCAAAAGGACAAATAGTGCGGGCTGTGGGCACGAGCAAAGAAACATGCAAAAAGTCAATTTATTTGTGATTTTTGGCATTCTGCAGCTCTGCAACTGTACATTTGACCATAACGTAACTTGCCAAATCTGGAGATTTATGGTACCACACTGCTTGCAAAATGTCAGGCAAATCCATTGTACGGTGGCATAGTTATTAAGGTGCAAAATTTGAGGTTTAACATTAAAGTGCTTTCTCAACCCTAACTATAGTGACACTACCGTGGCACTGTACACATATATATATATATAAAAGACAAAGAACCTCTGTGTGCAGACACTGAGGCAAGGGTTACCCCAAAGGGCATTTGGCTGGGAAGCCAAGTTTCAAGAAAATACAAAATCACACATGCCCACAGAGGTTCTTTGTCTTTTAAATAGTTTTTTTATTTTAATGGGTTCACCACAACATAACCAAGACACACTGTCTTAAGGTAGCTGGTTCATTCCACTGGGGTGTCAAACAGATGAGGCATACTGATGAGTCCTGGTAGGACGAAACACGTGTCTGTGTCATCTGTTAGCACCCTTTGCAAACTGTGTGAGAGGCCTTTCAGCACCATGCAATTCTGCTTAAAGTTGAACCAGCATAACATTCTGTAGTGATTTGCATATGCAACCCATGATACATAGCTACATAGATACATAGACAGTGTCGGCAGATAAGGGCCTATGGCCCACCCAGTCTGCCCATTTGAGCTTGTAAGTTCAGTTTGTTTTCCTAGAAGTCTGTTGCCCCTTACCCCTGACCTCCAGAATTCCTTTATGTCTATCCCATGCATTCTTAAATCCGTGATTGTTTCAGCCCCCACCACTTCCTCTGGCAGGGTGTTCCACTTGTCCACCACCCGTTCTGTGAAGAAATTCTTTCTCATGTTTCCTCTAGATCGTCTCCCTCCAACTTCATCCCATGCCCTCTTGTCCTGGAACATCTTTTTCGCTTAAAATAGTGTTTTCCTGCACCTTGTTCCTCCCTGTAAGATACTTGTATGTCTCTATCATATCCCCTCTCTCCCTCCTCTCCTCCAGGGAGTACATGTTCAGTTCCTTCAACCTGTCTTCATAGGACTTGTGATGCAATCCATGCACCATCTTTGTTGCCCTCCTCTGAACCTTCTCTACCCTGTCTATGTCCTTACGTAGGTATGGTCTCTCCAGAACTGTACACTGTACTCCAAGTGGGGCCTCACTAGTGTCTTGTATAAGCGGAATTATGACCTCCCTTTTCCTGCTGGTGATGCCCTGCCTATACATCCCAGCATCCCTATTTGCTTTACCTGCTGCCTTGTCACACTGTTTCCCTGCTTGAGGGTCTCATCCAGGATGACAACCCCAAGATCCTTTCCTGCTTGGTGCATGCTATGTCCTCACCCCCAACTGATATATTGTGCCCAGGGGTTTTGTGCCCCATATGCATTATCTTGCACTTCTTTGCATTGAATTTCAACTGCCAAACCCTGACCATTCTTCAAGTTTCTGCAGGTCGCTTCTATTCTGTCTACACCTCTGGTGTGTCTACTCTGTTACAGAACTTTGTGTCATCAGCTAACAGTGAAATTCTGCCTTCTAGGTCCTGTGCAATGTCACTGATGAAGATGTTGAATAGGACTGGTCCCAGCACTGATCCCTGTGGTACCCACTGGTCCTCTTCCCTCTGTGGAGTGACAGCCATTTACCACCACCCTCTGTGTCCTGCCACCCAGCCAGTTACTTACCTACCACACTACTGTCCTGCCCACACCCATATTCCCCAGTTTGTGTAATAGTCTTCTATGTGGCACAGTGTCAAAGGCCTTGCTGAAGTCCAGATAGGCCATGTCCACTGCCCTCCCTGATCCACCTCCCTAGTCACCCAGTCAAAAAATTCAACGAGGTTGGTCTGACATGACCTCCCCCTGGTGAAACCATGCTGCCTTGCGTCCTGTAGTCCATTGACAACCAGATGTTCCACAGTTCTCCTTCAGTAGTGCTTCCATGATCTTCCCCACTACTGAGGTGAGGTTGACTGGTCTGTAGTTCCCTGCTTCCTCTTTGTTCCCACTTTTGTATAAGGGGACTACATCTGCTGTCCTCCAGTCTTTGGGTACCTCCCCTGTTTCCAGTGATTGGCTAAACAGGATAGCCAGAGGTTCAGCCACCACCTCTCTTAGTTCTTTAAGGACCCTGGGGTGCACCTCATCTGGCCTCATTGCTTTATCAACTCTTATTACTTCCAGTTCCTTCAGGACCCTTTCTTGTGTAAAGGGACTTGTGTCCATTTCTGCACCATTCTCACCCCTTGTACTCCCTTCAGACCCATTACCCTCCTCTTCCTCAGTAAAGACTGAGCAGAAATACCTGTTCAATATGTCAGCTTTACTGTTGTCATCCTCCACGCGGCCCCCATCCTCCCCCTTCAGTCTCACTATCCCTCCCTTTGTCTTTCTTTTTTCACTTATGTACCCGTAAAAGGTTTTGTCCCCTCTACCCACTGATTTTGCAATGTGTTCTTCTGTCTGAGCTTTGGCTTCCCTTACTGACCTCTGTGCCTCCCTTTGCTTCTCCTGGTACTTCTCCCTATCCCCTTCTGCCTGTGTCTTTTTGTATTGCCTGAATGCAATCTTTTTGGCTTTCACTTTCTTTGCTACCTCTTTGGAAAACCATAATGGTCTCCTCTTCCTTTTCCTCTTGCTAACCTGCTTAATGCATAATTCTGTTGTTCTTATAATCCCCATTTTAAATACTGCCCACTGTTCCTCAACCCCTGATTCCTGTCCCATTCCCCTTAATGCCTCTTTCAAGTATCTCCCCATTTTCCCAAAGTCTGCCCCCCTAAAATTCAGCACCCGTGAACCTCCTTCATACTGTCCTCTGTGATTTCTCCCTCCTAACCCCAAAAAGCAACCATCCTTCTAGGCCTGGCCCACCCGGTACCCCAGCCTCATCTGGTCCTCTCATCTCCATCTGTCCTCTCCTCTCAGCTGTCCCCCCACTCCCTTCTGGTTGAATGGATCCCATGTCTCCTTCCCTAAATACTGAGGCAACATAGGCCACATAGTTCATCTCTACCTGCCCTCATGTCGCTGTGCACTGTGTTGTTGTTGTTGTTTGCACTTCCTGGTTGCCATATTCAGAGCTGTCTTATTCCAGGGCTACATTTGCCCTGTACTCCCAGCCCAATTTGCACAGCCTTATTCCCATGCTATATTCAGAAACTGTTTGCTCCGGGCTATTCCTTTTGAATATAGCTCACTTTGTGCTCTGGGCTAAGTTTGCCCGGCGGGCAGTGTTAACTTAGCCCAGAGGCAAGGTTTTGAATATCTGTCCCATAGTGTGCTATCCAACTTTATACGTTCGTTAGATTTAATTTGATGAAGTTTTTGAACAATAATATGATATAGTTCTAATGCTGGCAGATGTTGTTGGAGAATAAAATTACATCGTATTTGCCAAATCCAGTAGAAAAAGCAAAGTATAATTAAATTCAAAGTACTACTGTCGTATTTATACCAGGAGTGTGAGTATATACCAAAATATAACTGACGAATTGTCAAAGCTTCAAAGAGTGAATTTTTCCATTTCTCCATTAAAATATCCCAGAATTCCAGGATGTAAGGAATTTCAGATATAAATGAACCATCGATTCTATGGACATGATACATGTGTGTCTAAGACAGTACCTTTCAGTCAACACTTTATGTTCATAATTTCCCCTTGTGTTGATTTTACCATGCATCCCCAACCAAGCAATGTCCCACATTTTCCTGGGCATCCTGGTATCCAATAAATGTTTTTGGATTTATTTCTGTTCCAAAGTCGTGAATTGGGAAAATAGTGCATCAGAAAAACATTGTGCTAAAATGTCTAAATATAAGGTTTTCCTAGAAAAACACACTATATGTTTATATCTCACCCTCTATTTTCTTATATAGTCAAACACCATTACCCACCTGAAGACAGTCAATATTTTCTTTTGTTTTTATGAACAAATTCACCTGATTCCCATTCTTTCAAAATGTCTCCCAGCACTGGAGCTACCCATACTGTCCATGGTGTAGAAGAAAGTTTCACAAGGGGAAATAAATTGGTATATAGAAAAGTAGTAAAAAATAAAACTAAGGATTTGGCATCCTCACCCCTCCTTGAACAGTTTTATTTCTTTTTACGGGGTTCAGCATGCTTCCCCAAAAACAAGAAAAAAAAAGCTAGCAAATGTTATTTCTAAGTGTCTAGGAACTGGAAAGGTATGACTTACAAAAAGAAAAATGGGGACCAAAAAGGACTTAATTGAAAAAATTATTTTTAATTTTCCCATTCACCATTCCCATTCACCAGGCATTCCACCTGCTAACTTTGGCTTTTGTTTTATTTAAACAGCATTCCCAGTTATATGTTGCCATGTCCCCTGGTCCAAAATACACACCCAATATTTTGATTAGGCTCTTGGCTACTGGCAAATCACCAGTATCATTTTCCAGGGTCTCTGTACTCTATACATTCAGGCATAAGCTTTTAGAGGGATTTATACTTGAACCCGTAATCTGCACTAAAATCTTTAATATCCCATAAGCAGGGGATCCTGTTTTTGCATCCGAGACAGTAAGACAAAGATCGTCTGCATATGCTATCACCTTTACCACAGGGCCCGGGGGGAGGGGATATATCCCTGTTATGAAGGGGGAAACGATGGATGACCTGTAAAATAAGGTCAAGTGTAAATAAATACAATAAGGGGCTTGGGGGCACCCTTGCCTAACTACCTTCATTATCAAACGTTTCTTCCCCAACCACCCATTTTCATACAGTCTCACATATGTTAAGTTATAGCAAATTTGCACCCCGTTTATAAACAGTTGTGGTATACCATATACTTTCAAAACCAACCATAGGAAATCATGTGATACACTATCAAATGCTTTAGTTTGATCAAAACTCATAATGTATCCAGAGACTAACTTGGCCGAACCCCTATCTACAAGTTCTCTAATAAGAATCAGAGCATCAGTAATCTTACAACCAGGCACCGTGCAGTGTTGTGAGGGGTGGATTAAAGTCTCCACTGCCCTTGCCAGTCGATTGCCCAATAATTTGGTGAAAATGTTAAAATCAATATTCAGCAAGGTAATTGGCCTCCAGTTGTCTATTAGTGTCCGGTCTCACTTTTTGAATAAAAATGCAGTACATACCACTTGTAATGGACTACTTTGTCCAGTAACAAATTGTCCATTACAACCAGTGTCCACTACATCCATTTAGACATTAGCAGTAGCATTTCTCTTTTGACACGGTCAGCAGCTTAACACATAACACATGGTAGTGATTTACAGTTCTTTTCAGAATTGAGTGTTAGCCTTTTTGTTCTGGGAATCCACACTTCATTAAAGCAAAACAAAAATAAGTAAATAAAAAAAAACACGATAAAATAAAAAAATGCTGTGCACTGTAGTATGCTCTCATTGGCTCATAATGCTGTGTAGTTCGATTTGTTCTACTTGCAATTAACTGTGATTACTGAGAGGGGCTAAAGAAATCTTTAATGCTTGCTTGCTTATGGCTTGCCCTAGTGTACCACTTCCATGTGGACTCCATCAATGAAAGCTGGTCCCATTTTGGAACTATATCATCCCTCTGCATGACTGCGCGATGTAGAGTGAGCAAAGCATTCCTCACATCATCTGGCATCACTTGGATGTACTCCTCTTCCTCTTCTTGAACTCTCTCATCCTCTGACTCTACATCAGGTAGCATACCATCGATGGCCTCGCTGATGTCATTGACATCAGACTTAGGTGTTTCATCTCCTAGGTGACAAATCACTTCTAGATCCTCAGCAAACAGAGGATTTGGATCGTTTGAATCGTCAGGGAAATCGGGCTCCTCAGGTACAATGCCAATTGCATTGTCTGTCACAAAACCTCCTTTTCTAAAACAGACCTGAATTGTCTCCATAGAGACTTTGTTCCAGGCCTGTTGGATCATGTGCACAGCATTGAACAAGTTGATCTGGCGAACACAAACTGAAGCTGTGATCTCCTCATCTTCATCGAGCAAGTCTAGCAACCTGCCTCTCATCAGGGTCACGAAGTGCCGCTTAAAGCTATAAATCACACCCTGATCAAGTAGCTGCATGATTCTGGTTGTGTTACGGGGCAGGAAAATAAGCTTAATGTTACGAAGCCCAGTGACATTAGGATGGGAGCAAAAGTTATCCAGGAGAAGGGCGCTCTTGCGTGACCGTAGACTGCAGTCCCAGTTTCTTATCCAGGCTGTAAAAATCTCTCCGGTCAACCATGCCATCTTTTTGTTTCTGTAGATGACTGGGAGATTTCGAACACCACGAAAGCAATGTGGCTGAGTGCTTTTACTAATGACAACAGGTGTCCATTTCTCCAAACCTGACATATTGCACGTTAACAGCACTGTGATTCATTCCTTTGCTTTCTTCAGCCCAAGTGGTGCCTCGGAACGGAAAGCTAAGGTGCCATAATCGACACATCTAAAGTACAGACCTGTCTTGTCCGTGTTAAAAATATTTTCTGGACTGTAACCTGACTGTAGCTGTAGCAGCACATCTTTTAACCACGCATCTGCTGCACAGCTGTCAGCATCCAACTTTTCACCATGGATTTGACGAAAGCAGATGTTGTGGCCTTGCTTCCCGTTACTGAGCCACCATTGGTTGCTTTAAACCCTGTTTTTCCAAGGGCAGCAGCAAGGCTATGAGCCTTCTGAAGCAAGAGAGGCCCACTAATCAATGCCTCCCTGCCATGAGCATTACTGAACCACCGGAGAGCACCTCCTCCGCATCCGCATCTTTACCATCTCTTTTGTACTTACGCTCGGGGTTCTGGTTACTGTGCCAGTCTCACAGCAGTTTTTCTTTATTCTTCAGTAAGTCTGAGATTGTAGACATTGGGATTGAAAAGTGTGAGCTTAAATCTCTGACACTCAGCTTCGGTATTTTTTCAATTGCATTTAAGAGCTCAACTTTCTTAGCTAGTGGTAGACAGGTTCTCTTACCTGACAGCATTTCACCAAACTGCAAGGCACAGTTGCACAGCAAAAACAGATGGACAGAACTAGATTGCGGCAGAACGAGGGTGTTTTAAATAGTGGATAGTGATTGTTTGATTGCTTGATTGCTTCAATAGGCTCCATTATACAAGGTGCTAACTTGCTAGTATGCTTTAGTGTTGCTTGTAGTGTTGCTTGTAATGGATGTTACAAACGGAATGACAGGTCCATTTAAACCATTAAAATTAACATTGTGGCAATAGGAAATGGCATTTGGAAAGGGAAAATTGTCCGTTACAGCCGAATGTCTGCTACAAACAAGTCCGTTAAAAGTGGAGCATACTGTACCATCAAACCTACAGTACTTTCAGTTATCCTAGCCTCCTTTAAAAAGGCATTAACTAAATGGAGTAGTTCTACTTGTATTAATTCCCATAATAATTTGAATAATTCACTAGGCAGGCCATGGACCCTGGAGCTACATTATTTTTTAAGGACTTAATTACTACATCCATCTCCTCTTTAATAAATTCTCTAGTCTTAGCAATACCTTGTTGCTCCATGAAAGGGGGGGCTGCGTTTCATAGTAAAAATTCCATCATGCCAGTCTCAAGGACAGGGGACCCAAATTGCTTATAAATAAAACTCTCTAACACTTCCATCATGCCTTCATTATCTCTTTTCATTTCCCCATCAGGTGCCCGCAAGACCGTGAATTTCCTTGTTTACAGTCATGTTTTACAATCTTCAAATGGGTTAGTCTGCTCTCTACTACCCTGCGTCCCAAACTGTTGTTCTTTTTCTAAAGAGACTTGCCTGATGTACTGGTACCACATCTTGTCAGATTTAATTTGTGTTATCTCCCTAGAGTAATAAACTCATCCTTCCATCTGTTTAGACAAAAGGTCATAAAGCTGCTTCCGTAATTTCAAATAAACTTGCTGTTTTTGCTGTGAAAATTGATATGCAATTTGCTTTAAGTAATCAAACAAACATGCTTTCATGTCTTCCCACCAAGGAATTATTGATTCATACAAGACCTGCACAGATTGTCTGTCCTCCGGGATTATTTTAATGTCTTCCACTACCTGTGGCTGGAGCAGTAGACTTGCGTTCAGCCGCCAGTATCCTCTACCTGTTACCCTGGGCTGATGAGGGGACACTTGTATCCATATAAGGGAGTGGTCGGAAGTTTCCACTGGTCCTTTTTCTGACCAGTCAATAGGGATTGATTGAAAAATTAGCCATGCGTCTATCCTGGAAGCTAATTTCCCCTTAAAAAAAATGTATTAGCTGGTGTAGATGGGTTGAAAGCTAATGCATCCTTTAAGGAAGCCTTTAATTAAATGGTACAATGCAGCCTTATTACAACAGGTTTTGATATGTGATGAACCAGATTGTTTAGTTACTAAACTAATGTTACAGTCTCCTCCCCATAACACCTGTCTACTTGTGAAAAGGTATGGCTGGATTTTGTTTAATAAAGTTATCCGTGCTGCCTTTGTCTGTGATCCGTATAGATTTATTATCCTACATGCTAACCCTTGCAATAAAACATCTAAGATCAAAGCACGGCCTGGATCCACTTCTACTAATTTTTGCACAGTAACCTCAGTTGTAGTAAAACAGATTCCTAATCCTGAATACTGATCTTCTCCAGTCGACCAGTAGGAGGCCCCCTGAAACCATTCAATAGAAGCCCTTTGAATTTCTTGCTGAGTATATAAGCGAGTATCTTGTAATAAGAATGCATCATATTGTAATGTTTGTAATAATGAAAAGGTGGACTTCCTTTTGAGATCAGATTTTATACTATTAGTGTTTACACTTGCTAACCTATAGGTCAGAAAAAACAGAAGGTATTAGGGTTAAAAAGTCTTTTTACTAGGCCTAGTGACCCTTTTCTTCACTTTGGAGGGGAACTTCCAATCCTTCCTGTGAGCCAGAGTCAACAGGCGGCTCACTCTGGGTGGATTGGTAGGACACATCAGAATCCTTGTCTTCCATTGCCTCCCCCCAACTCTGCAGTACCTCATATCGTTTTTCTGTCACAAGCGGCTCAGCCATGGCTGATTTGGAAGTTCTTTTTGCCAAACGTCTCCATTGCTTGGGTGCTGGGTGTACCTTTACCACATCTTCTGATGATGTAGAAGGAACTGCCACAGATACTAAAGCAGAGTCTTCCACGGGATTCGGGGGGCGGGGCATCACTCTTGATGGTGAAAGTTGTGGTTCTGAAATTTCCATAGCTGTATTCAATTCTGTAGAGGCAGAATATGCTCTTTCTATTGAACTGCTCCCTGGTACGGTAGTCGTAGGTTTACTTATAACCTTCTGCAACACTTGGTCTTGCCTCGAAGAGGTGGAGGGGGTGAGAAAAAGTTCTTTGTGCCCCACCAGCATGTGCTCTTCTGGCTCTGTTCACATAAAAGTTCTGCTCTGCATAGTCTGATGCATTATGTGCTGCCCATGGAGAGGAAGGAAAAGAATGATCATCTGCTCCACACAGGCTACAACTTGGGGGAATTGTGCAGTGATTTGTTGTGTGTCCCAACACCCCTCAGGATGAACATTTCAATTGATCACAAGCTGAATTCAGATGTGTAAGAGATCTGCATGTGTAACACAATTGAGGCTGCCAGGGTAAAAAAGTGTGCCATGACCTCTGCCAAGAAAGAAGCAATTTGGCAGATGTTGAATACCCTGTTCTGTCTGTCTCAGCTGAGTCCTGAACTTCCATCCCTCAGTCCAGAACCCATCTTCATCAATTATTGCATCTGGGGTCCCATTCACCATGCAGCATTTCTCTAACCAGTATAAAATGTCATTTATATTGACCCCTTCATTACAGAATAGTAATGTGATCATTTTGAATGTGGGTTTAGTGATTGGGATGGCAACGAAGGGTTTCCAAAGTGGTGCGTCCTTTACTGTATAATATAAAGCCCAACATTTGTCTAATAAATTTGCAGATCTAAAACTTATATCAAACTTTTAGTCGCCTAGTGTGTGAATGAATGCATAGACCTCAGCCAGATAAAAATGAAGGGAATCTGTAATTAGTTCTTTCCCCTCATAGTTGTGGTCAGGGGAGAAATCTAGCCCACCTTTGTATCTGAGCCTCACCATGAAATGCCTTTTTGCCACTTCTGCTGATGTCTGGAATAAACTAGCATAACTTGCTGGCCATTTCTGTGGTTCAGAATCTTCCCCTGCTGTATTTGTCATATTATGCACTTCATCCTCAGGATTAGAATGAAAATCTGTACTGTACCTTGCAAAACTGCTGCAAATTCCATTTCTGTCCGTAGTTGCCCTTGCTGCGCTACCTTCATTGGAATGTCCTGTTGATGGGTGGGTGTACCCTCTGCGGCCCTTACAGTGGTGTTGACCTGTATGGTAGTGACCTCCTGTACCATGTCTGATGCAGGAGCATCAAAGGACTGTACCAAACCTTGCATTTCTGTCACTGCCATGTTTGCAGTCTCTCGCCGACCATCCAACTCGGGTTGCTTGTTTCCTGCCATGAATGTGGGAAATGTGGTCCTTCAATTTGTTGTAGAAGACCCAGAAATCAGAATCTGTGGATCAGGTAACCATTGTCCATTCTCAAAGATCTAGTTTGCTTTTTCTAATGCCATTTCAGGTGACCATTCCGCTTGCTGTGCTGACAAACGGAAATCCTGAGATTCTGTTATTGTAACTTCAGTAGGATCAACAGAAATAGATGCAGTTTCAAGCGACATGGTTTGTTCTTTCTCATTTGAGTGAAAATTATCTTTTTTACTTCAGAGGAGGTAGGACTTTGTGCAGACCTTTTCCTTTTTTTTTCTCTACAAGTTTCCCTTTGTTCACTTCAAATTCTTTCTCTACCTCGGTTAACATAGTTAGTAAGTACTTTCTTTTATCTTCCAGTTCTTTCTGCAATCTTAATTCATTCTCAGTAATGTCCTGGATATTTACAACTGATTCTGAATCCTGGTTATGGAAATCCATTGATTCTATCCCCATAACTGCTGGTTGCTGAGGGACACAACCTCCTCCTTGTTCCAACACCTCTGGACTGGTCTCTTCCATTCCACCCACAGGACGTCAAGCCCCCTGCAGGCAGAGTAGGGGAATTTTTTATTCAAACTTCAAGAAAATCATAATACATAACAAAAAATAGCAAAAAACTGTAAAGCAAAATAAGTATTCATACATACAACCCCTTCTGGAAAAATTAAAATATATTCTAGACAGTAATATAAAACATAAACCCTTATACCAAAGAAAAATATGTATTAATTCATACAAGTCATACAAATTCCCCCTTCCCCACCCCTAAGAGCAGGAGGAAGTTTTTATTCAACCCCACCAAAAATAAAAAATACATTACAAGAATAACTGAAAGCAAAACCTGAAAGCAAGTCATACTTCCCCTTCTGGAAATATTAAAACATTTTTGAAATAGTAGTAAAAAACAAAAAAAAACTTAAACTAAGACAATTTATGTAGTAATACATACCACCTCTACAAATCTCCCTCACCCCGGCTCCTAAAAGTAGGGGAATGTTGTAATTATTTCTCCCACCCCTCCTCCTCCTTCCCTTTACCATCCCCTCTACTATCTCTACCCAACTTGTCCTTGCCTACTCCTGCCCCTTACTCTAAGTCCTCACCTTATTCTGCTACTGGCAGCTATCTCCGCATTCTGAAGGGGCCAGTTCCAGGTATGACTCATCCATCCCTTCCCTTCTCTATCCCTTACCCCCACCTCTCTTCTGCCCCTCCCTCTACCTCCCTGCACTTAATCAAAGGCATTAGTTCACTTGAGCTAATAATTTGCACTTTTTTGTTCCGTCTGAGGTGCTCCCAGATTGCACTAGCACTGTGTTAACTTGCCCTTCACATCTGACTATTTTTATTTTTATTTTTTGCTCACTTTTCTCTGGTAATTTCCCTCCACCACCATCTTTATCCTCTCCTTCCCCCAGCTTGTTTCCCCCATTTAACCCTCTACCTCCTTGATGTCCCCCCACTGGATCTCATTTATTCAATAATTGCTAAATAATCTGCCTCTTAACCATGACCCATTCCTGCAAGGAGTTGGTTCCAAGGCTACATTAAATTTCTGCACTACTGTATGTTCCTCAGACATGCCACTTGTAATTAAATGCATATTCCATAAGCATAATATATTTAATTGTATGTTATGTTATGTTACAAATGCAACTGTATGATTATTTATGATATTATTTAACTGTATGACTTGTTACAAATGTAATTGAATGTTTAATTTCTCGGATATGATAAATGTTAAACTGTATGTCTAATTCTTAATCCAATTGTACCCCCTTCCCCCAGTCACACAGGGAGATGAGCAACTTTTTGTTCAGTGTGCCTTCCTGGTGAAACATTTCAATACATAAATAAATTATAACTTCAAGAAGGAATAACTCAAAACATGTTACAAATCACATGATAAACAGGTGGAAAAAAACATCAATAACAAAGGAAAAAAAACAATGAAAAAGGAAATCAATAAAAACAAATTAGAAATCATGCACTATTCAATCCATACTATATAATAGTGAAAGAAAACCCTTTCATAGTAAATCAGAACATTTTGTATCTATCATACTCCCATCTCTGTATCCCATCCCCCCTTCAGAGGGAAGGAGTAGGTGGAATACAGCTGTTGAACCTACCCCCAACCCCTCCAGCTTTCATTCTGCTAACCCCCCCAGCTGCATAGAAGGTTGATCTGGATACAAGAACCACAAAGTATCATACTAAGGGATGCTCAGAGAACCTATCTAAAGAACCCCAGTATGGCAACAGACATACCCATCATAACAGCCAATCACAGTTGTTCCACAAAGCCCTTGACTTGTGTAATGGGACAGTAGTGAGTTCTTGCCTATTGAAACTTTTTAAAGCAGTATTAATAGACCAAAACAACTAAATCTGGAGGTACAGAGATATTCTGTAAGGTTAACTTACACAGATTAACCTAGATACAGTATTTAAAAAACCAAAATATCCACATGGTATCCTTATCGTAGGAACTCCATGAAGGTGGCAAACAACCTAAAAGCAAGATTTCAGCATCCAAATTCCCAAATGGGGACCCTTCCCATTGTACTCTTACTATATCCTAAAAAGAACTAAGTGTATGGGAAGGAGACACACAAATGCTCCATAGTTTCCAAAGTATTGGGACAGGACTCTACTCTTAGACAGAAATGTTCCAACTGATCTTTGTGTTTCAAGTTGGATTTCAAATTCAATTCACAGTGGGAACAGAGCCAAAGGACATACCACATGTATTTTGGTGTACAAGATGAACTCAACATAGTCCCAATAGCAGACAGCTCATGTAATGGCCTTTCACTAAAATGTGGTTGTACCAAAAGAAACTGGGATAAGAGAAGACCATATAGCTCCTTTCTTGTTAAGCTGAGCAAAGTCTACTTCGTAACTGCCCATACTTTTAATTTACCCATGCACCATTGAAAATAATAAGGGAGACTGACCAACGACCATTGTTTAGGTATGGCCTTATTCATTCCCAATTTTCCAACCATGGTTTGACCTAGTCCAAATATCAAATGACCCAAGGCTTATCCGTTATTTGTAACAGGGTTTAGAATTAGCGTAAAGAAACATTCAAAAGAAAAACAGGATTGGGTGAACCACACCGAGCTTTCCCCTCTTAATGGGGAGATACATGATGCCCCTTTTTACTGGGTCCAACCTACTACCCCAAATGCACTGAAAAAAATACTATAAATGGTCATCTCCAACTGTCTCAGGGGTGGAAAAACCACACTTAAATGTAAAAACATGCTTAATAAAAAGGTTTTGACCATATAAACCTGTTTTTATTTTGACATTCTCCATGCATTCCATTTGCCAATCTTACCCTTTACTTCCTGAATCAGCTTATCCCAATTATAATACCCCATATCTCCTGAGCCAAAATATACCCCAAGGATCTTACATTGATTTTGGGACGGGAGATCCTCATAATTTCTTGAACAGATCCAGCATATTTTCCAACTAACAGAACTTTACTCTTTGTATAATTGGTTTGTGTCCCCATACAAAAGGAAAAATCAGTCAATATGTGTGCAACCTTATCACATGATGCCACATCTGCTAGTGTTAAGCATAAATCGTCTGCATATGCTATGGCCTTATTTCAGCATCCGCTGCGGAGACTGAAAATCCTTGGATATCGTCTGCTCTATACAATCTCCTCAGTAAAGAATCCAATGTAATAACATAAAGAACTGGGCTTGGGGTGCACTCCTGTCACACTCCCCTTTCCACCCAACAGGGACATCCAACCCACCCATTAACAGAAGGTGCTACAACTGCCGCTTTTTAGCAAGCCTGCACAGCTTGGATCTACAAAGCCAGAAATCCCAAGTTCTCCAAACATTTCCATAAATAAAAATGGGACACTATCAAAAGCCTTTGTCTGATCAAGGCTAACTAGACACCCCATTAGTTCTTCTGAATCCCCTTTGGTCATTAATTCCCTTAAAACAAGTAACCCATCAGATGTCCTCCTGCCTGGCATACTGCAAAATTGAGATGGATGTATCACATCCTCAAGAACCTTAGTCAGCCTATTATGCAGCAATTTTGTAAAAATATTGCTATCAGAATTTAACAAGGTGATAGGATGAGCCTATCCAATTGGTGACCTATCTCCACCTTTATAAAGCAAGAGTACCAGACCCATATTCATACTGTCTGCTAAGTGATGCTGAGAAAAACAATCATTAAATACTTGAAGCAATTCATCCTTCAAGAAAGGCAAGAAAGCCTGATATAATTCCAAGCCATCACATCCTGGGGCCTTCCCCGAATGTAAAGCTTTAATTACCTTGCAGAGTTCCTCCTCCGTAAATTGATCAATAAACTCCTGGTTTAAGAAGTCTGGCAACTGTGCCATGTCTGCCTTATCCAACCAAATGAAAATTATCTCCTCCTGCTCTTCCACATCTTTCTGAAACAGTTGTGGGATAAAACTATCCACTTCAGTGCGAGTCTCACAACTGTCCCTCAGAATTTCACAACTAGATCTAGTAAGCTGAGAAATATCCTTTTTCCTCCTCTGTGTGGTCCAACTATCGAAAGGATTTGTGAGGGATTGCCTCCCGTGTATACCAAATTGTTGCTCAATTTCAAGTGTTTTCATGCAATCATATTGTACCCGAACTATAGCTCCTTTACCTCCCTAAGCTGAGCAAGCATGAAGAATCCCCAGTATTAAGTCTAGATTATAATAATAATAATAATAATAATTTTATTTAGTACAGCACCTTTCAAATCATCAAGGCACTTCACAGATAAAAAACAAACACAATTAAACAATAAATAAGAATAAAATCCTTGAAAATCAGGAAATGCTTTGTCCCAGAGAAAGGTCTTCAGTGCCTGCTTAAAACTCCCCACCGTCCTGCACTCCCATAGCTGATGAGGTAGACAATTCCAGAGGGATGGGACAGCGAACATAAAAGCCTGAGCCCCAGATGGCTTCACTCTAACCCTCAGAATCTCTAACAACCCCTCATCAGCCAAGCGGAGTTCTCGCACAGGGGTGTAAGGGATCAAAAGTTCTTTCAGGTAGTCAGATTGAAGTAAGTAAAACAAGTCCCGTAACTTCGTGTATTTATCTTTATTAATTCTTCCATTAATCCGACCCATTTCCTGAACATAGGTTTGTACGTCTAGATTACTATCCTCCCACCATTATATTTTATCGTCATATGAAAAATAAACAGATTCACAGACTGCCATTTCATGTTGAAAATTTTCCTGAATCTGTGGAATATCTAACAAGGACAAACAGAGTTTCCAATAACCAGGACCTTTACTCTTGGCTGCCTTATTGGCTATAGCTATGAACAGTAACCAATGATCAGAAGTAGCCACTGGGGTAACTTTAGCCAGCTGGACTTCCAAAATTGGAGTAAGAAACCAGTAATCAATATGGGAAGAAGATAGTCCCCCAAAATAGGTATGCGGGGCATGCCATCTGGCATCACTAAAAACATCGACCAACCCGGTCTGATCTAAAACATGGTTCAGGAAAGTCATATCACAATATACTTTAGACGTATGACCACACTTACCCCTCTTACTCCTACTAATATTAAAATCACCCCCTAATAATATGAACTGTGCTGTATATAAGTATGGCATTATTAATTTCAAAAGGGCAATCCAGTCAGTTTTAAGTTGAGGGGCATAAATATTAAATAAGCAGAACGCCACCGAATTAATGGAGACACCAAGTAACAACACCCTCCCTGGGGAAATATTGACCATGCGAGACACTTTAATAGAAGGGTCAGAAAAACAGATCCCTACTCCACAACATGTTTCAGTACCCATCGACCAATAACTAGGTCCCCATAACCATTTTATATTTTGCTGTTTTACTCCCCGAGCTACCTGCCGCCCAATTATCAGCCGGTCCGCCGGCCGGCTTCTGCACCCCAAATCAGCCACAGCCCTCGATACCCCGTGGCTTTCCCCCCATGGTGGGGCCTGCGGCACTCCGGCATATGCCGCAGGCACTGGGATTAGGTCGGGGGCTTGGCCTGGGGAGCACATTGAAGCTGCGGCGAGCTTCATTCGCAGCGGCAGGTAGCTCCTCCATTTTTCCACTTTTCTGGGGAGGCGGGGTCGTGCCATGATGTCACCATCCGCCCCACCTCCAATGGGTTGTCAAGCGTCGGCTGCGTGGGAACTCCCGGCCTCCACCAGGGGTCCCCAGCGCACCGAATGCTACCCACACCCTCCCCCGGAGAAGGAGAGCTGCCCAGTGGACGCCGATCTCATTTCCGGCCGTTCTCCGATGACCCGGATTCATTCTCGAACCCGGTCATGCCGCAAGGAAATCCCATCATTGCGCCGCCAAGGGCCGGTTATAACTAATTTTTGAAGCCACTTGCATCTCTTCTAACAACTGCAATCTTGTATCTTGAAAAAAAAATCACATCATAAGAAGGACTGACAAATAAACCAAAAGTAGCAAGATGTTTCTTCTCAGACTTAATACTTTTACTATTTAAATTAGCCACCACCAAATTATATACCACAGATGGAGAAGTAGCAGTGTTCAGGTTGGTAAAGTTCTATTGCTTTTACATAACCCCATTTGAACCCTCACAGTATGTTGCTTTTTCTTTTTCTTATTATCTTTCCTGGGAAGCTCCGCACATTGCTCAGGGTCTGACAGAACATCACCTTGGGAAGAGGGCAAAGAGGCAACATCTGAGTCTCCCTCCACTTCAGAGGGCAACTCCTGAAGAACTGTGAATTTGTTCCCTAAAGGAAGACCATCCATGGATTCATCCACAGAAGTCATGGACTGATGTTATTTCCCTTTAACGGGAATGGTCTGTAAATCTGCCAGGTCAGGCACCAAAACCAAACCCTGATCCCCAGGAGGGGTATTAGGAGGAGGTGGGGGTGGACGCATCTCAGTACTAGGCTGAGTGGAATCAGCAGACTGCTCTGTAGCAGAGATAACCCTGGATCCACCAGAGGGAAATCTCGGGGGGGGGGTTAACCTCTCTCTGAGGAAGCAGGGGCCCAGAAAAAGTCCTGCCCCTGGAAAAATCCTGAGCAGCTCTGCCAGCTTTAAAAATATATAAATCCTGTATCCCACAATCTGCATCTTCAGTATTATGAGAGGTGGACGGACAATCTCTGAAAGTATGCCATAAGATGTCACATAGGGAACATTTTGAGGTATTTGCACACTGGTATCCTGCATTCACCAATTCACCACACTGAAAACATTTAATGGCATCACAATTTGTACTGATATGTTGAACAGAACAACATTGGTAACAGTGTCTCGGCTGACTGGGGCAAAAAATAAACCCTTTGTCCATGCCGACATGAAAACAATTTGGGAGGTGCATCAGATCTTTCTCTCCCATATGCAGCTTTATCTGGATCCTACACCCCCCATTCCAAAAACCTTCATCATCCAGGATTGTCTCTGATGTACCCTGGATCTCGCAACATTTTTCCAACCAAAAAAGAATGTCCTGGATGTTAACCCCTTCATTTCAGAACAACATAGTGATAAAATGAAAGGATTGTTTAGTTAAAGGGATCACCTGGAATGGTACCCACAGTGAATTCATTTTCATAATCAGATGTTTAGTCCAGACCTTTTCCAGAAGGGCAAGCATGAGAAAACTGAGATCAAAGGAATGCTTTCCAGGAGCGTGAATGAGGGCAAACACCTCAGAGGGCATAAATCCCAATGACTGCTTAATGAGAATTCTGCTCACATAGTTCCTATCTGGGGGCTCCTCCAACCCCCCCCCCCCAGATAATGAATACATACCGCATTTTGCATCTTCGCCAGTTCTACCGTCTTTTTAAAGAGGCTGGCATAGGTAGGAGCCAGTTCCGGCTCTGCTGTAAGCTCTGGCAACTCTGATACTCCTGCCATTAACCCTTGCTCCTGATCCCCATCTCCTGCAACAGGTAACAATCCTTCAACTGTAGGAATATATTCCCGAGCCTCTGAAGCAGTGTCCACCTCATTGTGGACATCCTCAGGCTAGGCGTCATAAAAAACATCCTGAGTAGAACCCAAAGGTGAAAAGGAAATCGTACCTGTATGCTGTGCTCTGTCTGCCCAGTCTGCTGATTGCTCCACACTCTGGACAGGCTGTAAGTCTGCTGCTGTCATAGGTGCCTGCTGCAGCAGCAGCTATACCTCACCTGGAAGAGGAACCTTTTTATCCGTCACCCATGCCCCCATCGAGTCCTGCATCCAACCAGCCTGCTGAAGGGCCCGTTCTGGAGACCAACTACTATCCACCGTCGTTTGATCACTCGCCTGCACACTGGCTCCATCCTTACCGCTGGTGCCCTTCAGATCCTGCTGCAAGCCAAACACAAAAACCTTGCTGCGTCTGGGTGTATGGGAGCTCGGCAAAGCTGCGGGCCATTTTTTAAGAGATTTTTCCACTTCCAATAAAGCGGACGCTTCCACGTATTCTCTTTCTGCCTGAGTTAACTGCTGATGTGCCAGGTAACATTTTTTCTTTAAAGCTTGCTAGAAAGACAGCTCAGCATCTACAAACTCCACTTCCGAGTCTTCACAAGCTTTAGTCGCCTCAGTGTCTACCATCGGAACCTCGGTAGAGTTATCCAAAACCATCACAATTACATCTGGAACAGCACCAGTCTCTTGGTGCTGCATAGGTCCATTCTCTCCAACTGCCGAACCAGCAGTGTCTTCCTCCATGATCAGGTAGCACCCCCTACCAATGAGTAGGGGAATTTTGGGGGGAAATCAGAAAATAAGAATTCAGTATCGGTCTATAATAGGGTTGAAAAATCTTTTTCTGTAAAAAGTATGGAGCATGTCAAGCCATACAATCATCATATCATAAGTGACACTTTTTTTTTTTTGACACATTATCTTGCATCCCTCTGGTCTCCATAGATATATTTATTTCTTTTTTTTTCACTTTTTTATAACAAGGTTGTACAGCCATACCACTCAAAATCTATCTTCTTTTTTGAATATATTTTCTCATCAGAGCCATAGGCTTGTCTCAAGGAGATCTGTACATTGTTGAAAAATACTTCTTTGCTCATATAACATTGTTGTAACACCCATCTGCATCTAGACTGCCAAATATAATATTTAATAAGTCCAAAAATAACTTGTAAGGTTCTTGCTGAGTAAGAATTCCAACTTGAAGAATATATGAAAAAAATCAGTTCTACATATGATAGGGAAGATAGCCACGGGATTTTCCAAATCTGAATAACTTCATCCCATAGCTGCTGTACATAAGCACATTCCAGAAAAAGATGTTCTTGAGTTTCCAAAATTCCTCGACAGGTATCTCTTGGACAAAACCATTCTACTCTAGATTTACGTTTGTTATTGTTTTTTACATTTAGTTTGCCATGAATGGTCAACCAAAGGAGATCCCAGGCAAAGTCCGGTATCCTGTCATTTGTCAGTTGAGAGACAGTTATAATCATTCCTCCGGCTGGGCAATTGGGCAAAGCAACTAATTCTTGATAAGATGCTTTCAGGATGATATCATATACATGTTTTTTAGGGGCTGACAGAAATTGGGTACAAGGGACTCTCCATTTTATCAGTTTCTGAAAAATTGGTTTTACAGATGGTGGTATAATAGTCACTCTAGACAATAATCTACACTTCCCTTGTGTCCGTGCATTTAAACAAATATCAACCCATTCAGAAATACTATCATGCCAAATTTTAGTCCTCGAGCCCTGCCAACTTATAGTATTAATGTAGAGGGACAGAGGTTGGCCCAAGACTTGGATAAATTCTCCACCAGACCCATTTTCTTTTCCCAATTCAAACAGGCCAAATCCCCTGGTCCAAATAATACTCCCAAAATAGGGATGGGTTCTTGTTTCAATTTAATCCCAGCGTAAGAAACTTGTACTAAGTCCCTACCTCCCAAATGTAAACCAATACTTTTGTCAGAATTAATGTGAGATCCAGAGACCCCAGAATAGTCCACTAACTGTCGAGCTATTTCCCTTTCTTCAATCTGTTTGTCAAGAACTAAAACAATGTCATCTGCATAGGCCAAAATAGATATTGGGGTTTTATCCACTGTTAATGGGAAACCTACTATCTTAGTACTGAGAAGAATGGTTCTTAATAAGGGGTCAATACAAAATATGTAAAGTAATGGGCTAAGGGGGAATCCCTGTCTTACCCCTCTGTTAATTTGTATGGGAGTACCTAGCCAGCCATTCACCCTAGGGAGCACCTTGGCTGCATTATAAAAGTTTCTAATCCATTGGATAAATATGCCCAGTATACCAAAATAATGCAAGACTGTAAACAAATAACTATGGGAGATGGAATCAAAGGCCTTCTGCTGATCCAAGTTCAACAAGAATCCTTTGAAAACATCAGTTTGAGTCTTGTGAAACAATTCCTGTAAAATAATTAAATCATTGTGTATCCCACAGTTTTTAATGAAACATGTTTGTACCTCACTTATCAAAGTTAAAGACACTAAACCTAATCTATTGGCCAAAATTTCCCCAAGCAGTTTAAAATCAGTATTCAAAATACAAATAGGTCTCCAATTTTTTAAGAAGTCCTTATCACCCTTTTTATATAAAAGGATTAATTCAGCAATAGACAAAGTATCCAAAATCTGGTGTGACTGCAATAATTCATTAAACACCTGAGTCAATTCTGGGATTAATTGAACCATGTATTTTTTATAAAACTCAGGAGTCAGACCATTGACCCCAGGAACTGTACCTCTTGACAGAGAAGAAATCACAGACTGTACCTCCAGTTGAGATATAGGTGCTATTAAAGTCCGTTTGTGCTGGCATGACAATTGTGAAAGCTGTAGTTCTGTTAAATAACTATCTAAATCCTGTACCTAGGGAGAAGTACCTAAGGTATCAGACAGATACTGATGTACTGTGTCTAAAATAACGCTTTTTGAATTATGCAGGTTCCCCTTACCATCTCTCACTTGTATGATTCTCTTATTTCTAACTTGTTTTGAATTATCTTTATAGGGATCAAAAGTTTACTTATTGCTGTTAGTTCCAAACCGTGGTTCATGGTGCAAAGTTGTAGCCCTATTATATTGTATGTGATACATTTCTTTTTTAAGAACACCAATTTGCTTCGTATAATCTATATCTAGGGTTTCCGTTTTAGAAATCAAGGAATTAAGTTTTTTTCTGAGATTCAAATAATTTAAATAAGTATGTGTATTATGTTTTTGACCAATTTCTGAAAAAATTCTTAAAATTTCATTTTGAGTCATCCCACCAGGCAGTATAAGAGTCATATAGACATATGACTGATTTCCTTGACACCCATAATTGTTCCCATTTCTTATTAATATATACGTCTTCCATTAAAGTAGCATTAAGTCTCCAAGGGCTTTTCCCACAGGGAGGTATAGTGCCCCAACTTATCTGAATTTCTAGTGCTCTGTGATCAGAGAAAGCTAAGTCCCACATCTTCCCCCTAGTCACCCCTTAAAATTAGAAACAAAAAGAAAGTCAATCCTAGTGGAGTGAATCCCTCCAATATATGAAAACCCACCTTGTTTTTGAATAACCCGAAAAGAATCTTTCAAATTAGAGGTATATACAATCTCCTTTAAAGAATTGCTATCACAAATTTTTTTTTAGTGGTGAATCCTCTGTCCTCCACTGACAAACTACAATTAAAGACCCCCCCCAAATAATAGTTCTAGTGATATGTAAGTATGGTTGAATTTTTTTAAATAAGTCAATTCAATTGCTCTTACCTTGTGGAGTATACATATTTATTAATCTTATTCTAGAGTAAGCATATTGAATATCTAAAAGTAAGGCATGCCCCAATTCTATCTCTACTAGTCTGGTAACTTTCAAGTCTAGGTTAAGAAATAAGATACCAAGACCGTCACACAAATCCAAGCCTTGTGACCAAAAAGAAACACCTTTATCCCATAACCTAGTGGCCTGGGCAATCTCATACAATGTTTTAAGCCTAGTGTCTTGTAGACATATAAGATCCACCCTATACTGTGATAAAGCCATCATTACTGTCACCTGTCTTTTGCTATTTTTAATGCTATTGACATTTAAAGTCAGAATATTAAGGGATGACATTTAGAGTTCAAAAGGGTGTACACTAGGAAGGGTATATGCAGATTTCTGCTAAGCCTCACGACTGGGATTTGGTCAACCATTTTTTCCTGACAGTGTCAGTGGAGACTGAATCCTCCATCCCTGATGAATGGTCTTTTGATAGGGAAGAAACAGACGAAGAATCCGAATCAGCATCATCTGAGTCTTCTATGGACAAAGCCTTATACTGATTTATTGTAGACCATTTTGGTTTTTTGGTTTACCTTGAGTTATCTTTCTTCCCTTCCCTTTGGACCCTATTTTACTATCAGTTTTAGTGCGCGGTCTTTTTTTATGGGCAACACGTTCTCAAAAGGAAGTTTCTTGTCTATCAGGGGAGGGGGTGGGGTGGGGCATGGACTCAAGAACCGGAGAGGGCCCTGGCGTTTGTTGTAATACTTCAGGCTCAATTTGCTCACCAATCTCCATGTCTTGTTCTATAATATCAGGAGGTATACCATCCTGTGGAGCATCAGGTTTTTCAGAAGGGGTACACTGTTCCTGGCCTGTCTGGGGTAGTACTCCTTCAGGTAGTTTGACATGTGAAAATATTTGTTGGGATGTGTCTTGTTCTTTAATGATGTCCTTATCCTTCTCCTGTTGTCTAAAAATTTCTTGCATTGTAAGTTCAGAGGCTTCTGCACAGCCCTTCTTCTGTGCCTGCGTAATTAAAGCTTCATGAGTAGTGACATCCTCACCATTATGTGAAGCCCAGGGGCACCTAACATAAGAATGTCCTTTCTCCTCACATAAATTACAACAGAATGTATTCACACAGGTATTTGCAAGGTGACCAAGTTCCAGACAGTGCGTGCATTTTTGGGTATTGCAGGCATTGTTTAAGTGCAATCTTGATCCACAACGATGGCATGACTTAGGTTGACCTGGATAAAAAAGAGATCCCCTGTCATTTCCAAGAAAAAAACAGCCTGAAATGTGAACAATTCCTGTATTCAACATAAACAATTTGCATTTCACCCTCCATCCTCCTGTCCAGATTTGCTCAAAATCCATCACTGGAATGGGCTGTTCTAATACTTCACATCGTTTTTTCAACCAATATAAAATATCAGATATATTCACACCTTCATTTTAAAAAATAATGGTAACAGTACGTACAGCAGGTTTAGTAATAGGAACAGCCAGAAAAGGAGACCAGAGAGTGGAATTCTTCAGATCATTATATTTTACCCAGAATCTATCCAGTGCTTCAACAGTTTTAAAACTGATGTCATAGTTATACTCGTCTGTGTGAATTAAAACAAAAATCTCAGAAGCATAGAATTTCATTGAATTTTTCAATAGAGTTCATCCTACATAGACCCTGTCTGGAGGGGTCTCTAAGCCACCTTTATAGAGCAGTCTAAGGGCATTTCTATGTGGTGCTGGTTCACCTTTAGTCTTAAATAAATCTGCCAGGTGGAGCATAGGTTTGAAAAACTTTCTCTTATTAGGATCTTGTAAGTTTTGTGCTCCAAGCCCAATCAATAAGGACTCATTACATCTTATCAGCTCAAAGCCAGAAGTATTAGGTTTATTATGTGTAGTAGTGCCATCAGAATTTTCTAGTGAATCTTTGTGGGGAATATCAGTACGATCCTTAACCAGGCCCACTGTAGTCCTTTGCAAAACTGCCGTGCCGAATTTTAAATGACCAGACACTTATGGGGCTTCCGCTGGAGCTACATGTAAAGCTACAGGATTAGACTGAGTAACAGGGTGAAGTTCAGCTCTGTTCAGGGACTTAATCATTTTACCTGTAGAAGTAGTCACAACATCATTATACTGGGCAACAGTGGGATCTAAGGGATCTGGTTTCCAAGAGCCATTCCCCTCTGGAATCCAACCTGCATCTTGGAGCACTTCAGCAGGGCTCTGAACAGTCTCTTCATGGTCATCTGGGTGTAACACCCAATGTTTTTTTATGTGGCAAGTCCTGTTCCAAGATTCATGAAGCAAGATCTTGGTTTAAGCTCCCAGCCGGTTTTGCAGGCCGGGCTGCCACGTCAGCATTCACCAGCTCACAGGGTGCGGCAGCTACTCGCTGTTGCTGCAGATCAGGTCAATTAACAGTCAGTGGAAAGGATTTTGTCTCACCATCAGTAGTAGAAACTCATTCCTTCAACTCAGCGATTTCAGAGATCGATTGCTGATCATTCTGTTCAGTAGAAATCTCAAATGGCAAATCACTCACTTCTACCTGAGCCGAGCTAAAATCAGTCTGTGTTGTCCACGACTGAGATGAATCAATTTCTACTTCCATTTGTATGTCAGATAACGAATTGTAACTTTGAGCAGTCGAAATTGCACTCTCCTTCACAACATTTGGAGAAAAAGAAACATTTTCCGAATCTTCGGTCTCTAGAATTTTGGAGGTAGGAGAGGAGATCTGCTTCCCATCCTCCCACACATCCTCACTCTCCGAGGACCGGTGAGAAGTGGCCATCTTTCCAGACAGCAGCACCCCCTACCAATGAGTAGGGGAATTTCCCTGGTGTCCTGGCCCAATTTCCCCCATTCACTAAAAATACCACCAACAGCTTGATTTGGTTCAATTTCAGTTGGTCACCATCTGTATCCTCCCCCCCCACACACACCAGTCACCCCTGAAAAAGGGACTTCTAGTCTCAGTGGGCCTACCGGGTCAAAAAAATTCAATAAATAAATAAATTAAAGCTTTTAGTGATGCAACATACACCGTCTTCTGTTTGTTTTAGTTCTAAAGAATTAACAATTAATGCCCTGGCCCCTTCATTACCACGTCAGGCAAAGTGAAGTTGAATGTCTAACCATTCCTTTTTTTACTAGGCTGGTTGCATTTCTGGCAGACATGATTTCACTCTTTCTAATTTGTGTAAGTTCACTGAGGGTTGAGGCATGGTGATGAACTGCTCTGTCTTTGCCTTCTCAGCGGTATTTCTTGACTACACCTTCAAAGACATTATTTGCGGTGTTAAATTCTGTGTCATTCATGAGATTCACCGAACGACTGATCAAGGGGTCATTGAAATGCCTGTTAAGGCCACATCGTAGGCTGACATAGCTGGACAAAACATATTCATTGCCAGAACTGTTCTGAACTGAACCATAGAAGTTCCTCAGGATTGTGTTAAGTTCGGGAACAGGTATAGTTGCTAGGTTGATGTTTATGTTTTTTTGGTGGCACTAGTCCAGAAACATGTTTAGTGCCCATCTTGTCTGTTTTTGTGTTGTTTCTTGGTTGCATTGAAGCTCGAAATTTATTATTTCAGCTTCAGACCTGCTGGCTGAAAAGTTAAGTTTTTATCCCTGGTTTCACTGAAAGGTTTTGTGTATTGGAATCAGACATAGCAGAGTGCCTACATTGAAAGGCCTGCTTACATCACAGGTGTCACTAGTCAATCAATTGGTTCTGGGTGGGATTTCATCACTGTGCTGTCTAAGGCAACCTTCACAGTTAGAAGCCAGTCAGGCTGACTTTGATTTGTCTGTTGGAGGCTGAGAACCTTGCTACACTGCAAAGAACAAACTATAACTCAGTTTAGGACCTGGAAACCTGGTAAGGCATAATATTGTTGGGGACTTGTTAAGAAGGGGAGCTACGCTTTCTACAGAAAGTTTCATTTTTTTCCTTATTGGCATTAAGCAGAGAATTGCAGGATTCCATTAAAAGTGTAGTAATTTTATAACCAGAGGGAGTGAGTTACAACTGAAGTTGCTTGATTCCTGTGGTTGAGACCTAGGATTTGGAAGGATATTTTTGCAACATTTTAAAAGTGTCCTGCTGGCTGAGGAGTGAGTTCATTTTTATCCCTGGACTCAGTAGAGTGATTTGTGTAGGAGCAGTGGTCTAGTAAATTGTGGTGTTAGTTGAATTACTATGAAGGGCAGTACTCACCAGGGTGGTCGAGCAGTTGTGTATTTCATTGTTTCTAACAGTCACCAGTGGCTGTGGACTACCCACCCACCCTTCTCCACACCCCACACCCCCAGGCATGGCATTTACTTTATAGCCAAAGTTCTGACATCTCTTCCTCAACAGGTCTTGGGGCAGAACTGTCATATTCTTAAACCCAGCACAGTGCATAAAGGGTATGTATGCACCACAAATAATAATTTTATATATATATATATATATATATATATATATATATATATATATATATATTACATATTGTATATTATAGGAGAGGGACATGTGGGGAGTGGTGCAATGCACTGGCTGTGGGGCAGCAGTTTTCTGGGAGACATTCTGGAAACTGCATTGCTGTCCTATTTGCAGGCAACTGTCAGCTCTGAGGGAGGAGGTTGCCCACCTCCAGGCTGAACTAGCAAGGACTAAGGAGGCCTCCCCCACCCAAAGAGCACCACTGCCACAACCATTGCCTCAGAGGTTGCCAAGTATGAAGAGCAGTTGGACCACAGTGGGTTCTGGGAGGGTGCGGGTGGTGGAACAGAGGCGAAGCCCCCTAGTTGTACCTCTACACAAATCATATGCCATTCTGGCAGAGCAAGGTTCCTCTATGATGGCACCCTCAGTGGAGACCAAGAAGAATGCTGAGGACATCCACAAGGGAGACCCACAAAAGGGTGACAAGGGACACCACAGGGGAAGGAAACATCTTCTGATAGGGGACTCAATTGTTAGGGGGTAAAACTGGGGAAGGGAGAGGAGAAGGAAGTAAGGTGCCTGCCTGGTGCCATGGCTTGAGGGACAGGAAGCGAACCTCTGATTGCAGAAGCAGCATCAAAGGAGAGGAAATTAGATATCATTGTCCACCTTGGGACAAAATGACCTAGCTAGGCATGGGATCAGTGCAGTGCAGAATGAATTTGTGGAGTTGGGGAGGGGCCTCAGACGGGTAGCAAGCATGGTAACCTTCTCAGAGGGGCTGCCAGTCCATGGCATGGGTGAGGCTAGGGTACTGCACACCATGCAGTTTAATGAATGGTTGCAAAACTGGTGCAGAGCACAGGGCTTTGGCTTCATTGGGGACTGGGGGTCCACCTGGAGAGATAAAGGTCTATACAGGCACAATGGTCTGCATCTGTCCATGAAGGGAACCAAGCTCCTAGGTGACAAGTTTAAATGTTTCCTTGGCAAGCTTTTAAACTAGCCAAGGGGGAGGTGCTGATAAGAGGCAGGACATTTCAAGCCTCCCCCCACAAAACATGGCAGGTAGTAAGGTAAACACTGAGGTACAGAGCGCAACACAGGGCAGGACAGGGGTAAATGAAAAAAAGGGCAATAAGAGCAGGGATGGGGGAAAAAAGGATAAAGCCAACATTAAATGGAGGGCAATGAGTAGCAATGCCTGTAGTCTGGGAAACAAGCTTCCTGAGCTAGTAGCCCTGATGAAAGATGAACAATTGGATATTGTGGCAGTCATGGAAACATGGTACACAGAGAACCATGACTGGGATATCAACATACCACGGTACACAATCTACAGAAGGGACAGGGAAGGTAAAGAAGGAGGAGGTGGAGTAGCTCTATACATAAGGGAAGGGATCAAAGCTACAGAACTAAAAAGTAAAGGGGGAGGACAAGAGGCACTCTGGGTCACCTTGGAGACAGGGAATGGCATCACAGTCCGCACAGGGGTTGTATACAGACCCCCGTCTCAAGGGGAGGAAACGGACAAGAAAATAATAGAGGACAAACTGGCTGCACAACAGGACACAGAAGGTAATAGTGAGTGGCACACATTCCGAAGAAAGGGGGGTCACTAGTGGAGTACCTCAGGGCTCAGTATTGGGTCCAGTCCTCTTTAACATCTTTATAGGTGACATTGCAGAGGGTCTGGAGGGAAAGGTATGCCTCTTTGCAGATGATACAAAGATCTGTAACAGAGTTGATACACAAGGAGGGGGTAGAAAGGATGAGAAGGGACTTGGCAAGGTTGGAGGAATGGTCAGACATATGGCAACTTAGATTCAATGCAAAGAAATACAAAGTAATGCACCTGGAAAACAAAAACCCAGGAGAAGAGTACACAATAGCAGGGGAAGTACTAACAACAACAAAAATGGAACGGGACTTGGGGGTAGTCATATCGGATGATCTAAAGGTGGGTAAGCAATGTGAGAGGGTCAGTGAGGAAAGCCAGAGGGATACTGGGATGCATAGGAAGGGGCATCACAAGTAGAAAAAGGGAAGTGGTTATCCCTCTGTACAGACAGTTGGTGAGACCCCATCTGGAGTACTGTGTGCAGTTTTGGAGACCTCATCCACGCAAGGACATAGACAGGATGGAAGCAGTCCAGAGGAGGGCAACTAAAATGGTGCAGGGTCTGCATCAGAAATCATATGAAGAGAGACTGAGAGAGCTTAATATGTATGCCCTTGATGAAAGGAGGGACGGGGGGACATGATAGAAACGTTCAAGTACCTCAAGGGAATCAACAAAGTCCAGGAGGGTAGCATCTTTCAGAAAAAGAGATGTGTAAGAACAAGGGGACACAATTTAAAGATAGAGGGGGGACGGCTCAGGGGTAATGTGAGGAAATCTTTTTCATGGAGAGAGTGGTGGATGCTTGGAACTGCCTTCCTGGGGAGGTTGTTGGGGCTAAAACAGTGGGGGAATTCAAACATGCATGGGACAGACACAAGGCAATTGTAGTGGGGGGTGGCAGGAAGTAGGCTGTTGGTTAACTAGAATCTGCAGCGTATCCAGTAGGTAGGGAAATGGGCAGACTGGGTGGGCCAAGTGGTCCTTATCTGCTGTCAAAGTCTATGTTTCTATGTTTCTATGACATTCTCAAAATGGCTGAAAAAAGGGAGATACTGTTTATGGGGACCTGAATATGCCAGATGTTAACTGGATGACATGTACTGTAGCCACATCCAAGAGCAGGGTCATTCTCGATGCCCTGCAGGGGGCAGGCCTTAGACAGCTAGTGTTGGAACCCACTCAGGAGGGAGGGAGCAATACTAGACCTGGTACTCTCAAATGGAGAGAGGATCACAAATTTAGAAGTTAGTAGACATCTGGGGACAAGTGACCACTGCACAGTGTGCTTCACAATGAGCACAACCATGGAGATAAGCCATTCAAAAACAAGGATACTGGACTTTAGAAGGGTTGACTTTGGCAAAATGGGTGAATACCTGAAAAATGCACTAGCAAATGGCCAAAAAGGAGGGGTGGAAGAACAATGGAGAAAAATCAAAACTGCCATCATAGAGGCAACAAGCCTTTGTGTGAAACAAATAAAGAAAACAAAGCGGAGTAAAAAACCACTATGGTCAGGGCCCCTACTTTTCTGTGGCACAGTGGGACCAAGTTCTGCGGCAAGACTACCATTTGCCACAGAACTTCTGCGGCAGTGGTTTGTAATTTCTGCGGAAGTTCTGCGGCACTAACGAACTACCGCATCACATTGTCAACTTGTCATCCTGACTTCACTTTCATGGCAGTGGTTATAGCAATCGTGATGGTGGAAAGCACAGTAACATTAGTTCAAAAAATAACAGACTTATAAAAATAATTTTATGCCTAAGAAAGCAAAACAAATGTCTCTCCCTTAATGCCCTAGTCTGTTGCATAAATGACATGCAGAGGGGATCTTAAGTGATACATGAGTTATTTCTATATGCGTGCTATCTATCCCACTAATGAGGTTTCCACTGTCTATCACTTATATATTTGTATGTGCTTTCTACACCACTCACGAGATTCCCACTGTGTATCACTTATATTTTTATATGCAATCTGTAACATACATACAAATGTGTGTGTGCGTGTGGTGAGAGAGACAGAGATACTGTATATGTGTGTGAGCGCGCGCGTGTGTGTGTGTGTATATAGATATATATATATATATATATATATATATATATATATATATATCTATATATATAAAATGTATATTTATATTTTTTTATTTCCATGAACTTGTATCCTCATTCATACATGTCCCATTGGAAATGGAATAGAGGAGTTATTGCAAAACTCATTTTTCATGTCAACCTGCTTTTCCTGACACACTGCGTAACACTATCAGGCCATGACATGCATGTGAAATGATTGTGATATATAGCTCTCCAGCCCATCACAATGTGTCCACCATGTGGCAGAACACTGCACCATACCTTCCCAGGCTCCGAACAGTGATGTGTTCCACCAATCCTTGTGCTGCCCTGCCAGCTTCCAGAGCTAATCTCTGAACCTGAGTTGCCGGCACAGAAACACAACATGCTACCCTCTGGCCCAACAGCTGTCCCTGCACACAACATTTCTCCATAACTTTTAGGTGATTCTATCAACCAAAGAAAATATGTAATCAATAACCTGGCAAAAATGCGTACAGTGCAATTATTTATTAAACATGTCTAGTCTTTCAACAGGTCTACATATTATTATATTCCACTTTTCTGTGCATAATTACTTTATTTTTCTTAAACATGACAGTTAAATTCATTTTACCAGTTACTCATTTCAGATGGCATCTCTATACCTTAAAGGCACAAATAGGTTTGTACAAAGTGAGGTATGGACTTAACAAGTCTGTGCTATTGACAAAGTTTTGTTTAAGTTGTCCCTAGCGCAGTAATGTAAGACTGAAAGTTGTATTAAGCTGTAGTGCAGGTTGAGCAAATATCACCATGCATGATGTGATGTGCCACCATCTCTGGCAGTGGGAGCTGTAGATAAGGACTGTTCATTTCTGTTGCAGAATGCAGCAATTTCATTAGCTAATGTATGATGTTATAGCAATGATAACATCACATTCTGAGCATATAGGGAGTTTTGGATATAAAAGAGGGAAGAAACATAGAAACATAGAAACATAGAATGTGACTGCAGATAAGGACCGCTTGGCCCACCCAGTCTGCCCATTTCCCTACCTACTGGATAAGCTGCAGATCCTAGTTAACCAGCAGCCTACTTCTTCCTACCCCACCCCCAGAATTGCCTTATGACTATCCCATGCATGCTTGAATTCCACCACTGATTTTGACTCCACAACCTCCTCCGGAAGGCCATTCCATGCATCCACAACCCTCTCTGTGAAAAAATACTTCCTTAAATTACCTCTGAGCCGCCTCTATCTTCAAATTGTGCCCTCTTGTTCTTGCACACCTCTTTTTGAAAGATGCTACCCTCTTGGACTTTGTTGATTCCCTTGAGGTACTTGAAAGTTTCTATCATGTCCCCGCCTCCCTCCTTTCCTCGAGGCTATACATATTAAGCTCCTTAAGTCTCTTCATATGTCCTCCGGTGCAGACCCTGCACCATTTTAGTTGCCCTCCTCTGGACAGCTTCCATCCTGTCTATGTCTTTGCGGAGATTGGGTCTCCAGAACTGCACACAGTACTCCAGATGGGGTCTCACCAGCTGTCTGTACAGAGGATAATAACTTCCTGTTTTCTACTGGTGATGCCTCTCCTATGCATCCCAGTATCCCCCAGCCCTCCTTGCTGCCTTCTCACATTGCTTGCCCACCTTTAGGTCATCTGATATGACTACCCCAGGTCCCTTTCCATTTTTGTTGTTGTTAGTATCTCACCTCCCATTGTGTACTCTTCCCCTGGGTTTTTGTTTCCAGGTGCATTACCTTGCACTTCTTAGCATTGAATCTAAGCTGCCATACATTTGACCATTCCTCTAACCTTGCCAAGTCCCTTCTCATCCTTTCCACCCCACTCCTGTGCATCAACTCTGTTGCAGATCTTAGTGTCATCTGCAAAGAGACATTTTTCCTTCCAGTCCTTCTGCAATGTTGCTTATAAAGACATTGAAGAGGACTGGTCCTAATATGAACCTCATGTACCTCGCTAGTAACCTCCTTTCTTCTGAGTGGACTCCATTTACTATTACTCTCTGTGTCCTATTCTCCAGCCAATCTTTACCCAGGCTGTCATCTTGGGACCCCTCCCAGGCTGGCTAACTTATATATTAATCTTTGTGTGGGACTGTGTCAAATGCCTTGCTAAAGTCTAGGTAGGCCATGTCCACAGCCCTCCTGATCTACTACTTTGGTCACCCAGTCAAAGAAATCTATCAGATCTGTCTGGCATGACCTTCCGCTAGAATCCATGCTGCCTAGGGTCCTGTGCCCTTCTGGCCTCCAGATACGCGACAATTCTTTTCCTTTAGAAGTGATTCCATCATTTTCCCTATCACTGAGGTTAAACTAACAGGTCTATAATTTCCTGCTCTGCCTTGCTCCCACTTTTGTGAAGGGGAATCACATCTGCCCTCCTCCAGTCCTCGGTACCACCCCATCCTCCCATGATTTGTTAAAGAGGGTAGTCAGTGGTGTCACTAGTTCTACCCTTAGTTCTTTTAGAATTCTGGGATGAATCCCATCAGGCCCCATTGCTTTGTCCACCTTCAGTTTTAAGAGTTCTTTCAGAACCCTTTCTTCTGTAAATGGCTGGTATCAACTTCTGTATCCAGAGTGTTACTACTGTTTGTTTTATGTACCTCCCTCTTCCTTTGTAAATACTGAGCAAAAATATTTGTTTAGTATCTCTGCCTTTCACATTCTCCTCTGCCCACCCTCCCTCCCTTTATTAAGCCTCACTATCCTCCCTTGGTCTTCCTTTTGCTCCTGATGTACCTATAAAAGGTTTTATTCCTTCTTAACTGAGTTGGCTATCTTTTCCTCAGTTTGGGCCTTTGCTGTTCTGACTGCCTTCCCAGCCTCCTTTTGCTTTAACTGATACAGTTCTCTGTCCTGCTCCTGCTGCGATTCCTTGTACTTCCTGAATGCTTTTTTCTCTTGAACCTTCACTGCCACTTCCTTTGAGAACCATAGTGGTTTCTTACATCGCCTTGTTTTGTTTATTTGTTTCACACAAGGCTCGTTACCTCTGTGATGGCAGTTTTATTATTCCCCATTGTTCTTCCACCCCTCCTTCCTCCATTTGCTAGTGCATTCTTAGGCACTCACCATTTTGGCAAAGTCAGCCCTCCTAAAGCCCAGTACTTTTGTCTTTGTATGGCTTGACTCTATTGCTGTGTTTAATGTGAACTATACTGTTCGATGGTCGCTAGTTCCCAGATGGCTACCCACTTCTACATCTGTGATCCTCTCTCCATCTCCATTTGAGAGTATCAAGTCTAATATTGCTCCCTCTCGAGTGGGCTCCAGTACTAGTTGTCTAAGGCATGCCCCTGTGGGCATCTAGAATAACTGCACTCTTAGTGGTAGCTGCAACCTCGCTCCAGTTAACATCTGGCATATTCAGATCACCCATCAGCAATATCTCCCTTTTCTGCCATTCTAAGTATACTTTCTATCATTTCCTTGTCCACTTCCTCCCCTGAGAAGAGAGTCTATGTCCTAACCCTGTGCGGATTGTGGTGCTCATTGCCTGTCTCCAAATTTACCCACAGTGCTTTTCTCCTCCTGTTTACCCTTTTGTTCTGTTGCTTTTATTCCTTCCTTATGTAAAGAACTACTCCTCCCCTCTTTACCTCCTGTCCCTCCTGTAGATAGTGTGATCCTGGTATAATACGTCCCCAGTCATGGTTTTGTGTGTACCATGTTTCTGTGACTGCCACGATATCAGATGTTCCTCCTCCATCAAGGCCACTAATTCAGGAAGCTTGTTACCTAGACTACGGGCATTGGTACTCATTGCTCTCCATTTTTTGATGGCTTTACCTTCTGTTGCAGCATCCCCCACTGACCGTTCTACCTTGGTCTTTTTCTCATTTAGTACCCTGTTTTGTAGGGAGAGGCTGGGATTTTTCTGCTGCTTGTCAGTGCCTCCCCCATTGACTAGTTTAAAAGCTTGCCAATGAAGCATTTAAACCGATTGCTCAAAAGACTTGGAGGGAACCAGATTCTATGGATATAAAGAAATATTAATAAAAAATCACCAAGAAGAGTGAATTCAGGGCACCGGCAGTAGTTCTTGGCGGGGACGTATTTTCACAAAATCCTGCAGTCAAAGAGGAATTCTAGGGCCTCGACTATGGTTCTCAAAAAGAGGTGGCAGGGAAGGTTAAGGAGAAAAAGGCTGCATTCAAAAAGTATAAGGAATCACAGAAGTAGCACTACAGGGAACTGTATCAATTAAAGCAGAAAGAAGTTGGGAAGGCAGTCAGAATAGCAAAGGCCCAAACCGAGGAAAAAATAGCCAACTCAGTTAAGAAGGGGGATAAAACCTTTTATAGGTACATTAGGGAGCAGAGAAAGTTTAAGGGAGGGATAGTGAAGATTAATAAAGGAGAGGGGAGGTGGGCAGAGAGAGACAGTGAAAAGGCAGAGATACTGAATGAATACTTTTGCTCAGTATTCACAAAAGAAGATGAGGAGGAGTTACCTAAACCAGACAATAGAAGCACTCTGGGTAGGGGGGTTGACACCAGTCCATTCACAGAAGAAAGAGTCCTGAAAGAACTCCTAAAACTCAAGGTGGACAAAGCAATGGGGCCTGATCGGGATTCACCCCAGAATCCTAAAAGAACTAAGGGAGGACCTAGTGACACCACTGACCACGCTTTTTAACAAATCATGGCAGGATGGGGTGGTACCTGAGGACTGGAGGAGGGCAGATGTGATTCCCCTTCACAAAAGTGGGAGCAAGGCAGAAGCAGGAACTACAGACCTGTAAGTTTGACCTCAGTGGTAGGGAAAATAATGGAATCACTTCTGAAAGAAAGAATTGTTGAGTACCTAGAGGCCAGTGGGGCACAGGACCCAAAGCAGCATGGATTCACAGCGGGAACGTCATGTCAGATTAATCTAATTGATTTCTTTGACTGGGTGACAAAAGTAGTAGATCAGGGAGGGGCTGTGGACATGGCCTACCTAGACTTTAGCAAGGCATTTGACACAGTCCCACACAAAAGATTAATATACAAGTTAGCCAGCCTTGGAGTGAGTCCCAAGATGGTAACCTGGGTAAAAATCAGGACACAGAGGGTAATAGTAAATGGAGACCATTCTGAAGATAGGGGGGTTACTAGTGGGGTACCACTGGGTTCAGTTCTAGGACCGGTCCTCTTTAATATCTTTATAAGTGACATTGCAGAGGGACTGGAAGGAAAGGTATGTCTCTTTGCAGATGACACAAAGATTGGCAACAGGGTGATACACACGGTGGGGTGGAAAATCATCCTGCCATGATTTGTTAAAAGGTGTGGTCAGTGGTGTCACTAGGTCCTCCCTTTTCTCTGTATTATCGAATTTTTGTACCACTAGACATTTGTGAAAAAAGGCATTTTTTCTCATATATCTTCCAGTATAAAAATAACATTGAATTGAATTGATCGTGGCTGTCTCTGGTGCTTACTATTGAAATACTTTCAGTGTGGTTGTCAGTAGTGGTTGCTGTGGTAAAAATTCTATTTAAAATTGCATTTGGTATGCCTGTATCAATTAGTACCTCTGTATTTCTGCTGACATGTGTTTCCTGTTGATTTATAGGTACTGCAGCAAATTCATTGTTGTGACACGCTACTGAGTTTTAGCCTGCAGCTGCGCTGTCAAGAAACTCACTGACAGGATTTGACACTGACAGCTGATCACCAGTGTCAGGAGCTGCTTCCGATGACTGGGGTAAAGGTAAATTTTCTGTATTGCTTTCACTGTCTGATTCTTGTTCGGCATTAAAATACTGCAGTGACTGGACTATTACTTCAATTTCATTACTGTACTGTATTTCGAAGTTAGTTTCCATCACAGAGGTTAGGTCTGATTTTGTACCGTTTAGTGAGGATTTAAAATGATGGTCTCTGTGGGTGACTTTTGAGCTTGTAAGGATACATTGTAGGCTAGTATTCTAAATTAGGTAGGCTGGCACCTTTTGCATTGGTGATGCTGAATTTTACCACACTGCAAAGATGCCAGCCAACCAATCAAATCACTTGTATTTTTCCCCCCACTGTATAATATAAAGTTAGTCCTCTTCTCTGGGTTAACTGAAGAGGGAATGCTCCACACTCTCACTGCATGCACTCCCCACTGTGAATAGTAACAAGAAATAATTTCATCCTGGCTCAATCCCAGCCTCCATACAGGCATCACAAAACTCACAAAGAGGGCAGATGATCATGAGGCTCAACTCTAGGCTACTGATCGATGAGTTAATGCCATTGAGAGAGCTATAGTACAGCTGTACACCCTAATCAAACTAATAAAGGATAAATTAGAGGATTCAGAAAGCTGTAATTTGCAAACTAATTTGAGACTTTATGGTATCCCTGAAGGGGCAGAGGGCTCCAGCATGGTGGCCTTCCTTCTGCAGTTCCTTGACACAGTACTGGATTGACCACAGGACAGATCCCTTGAGATGAATTGTGCTCACTCATGCTGGGCCTGAAGCCCACAACTCCAGATGCCCAGCCCCATTCCCTAGTAGCCAAAGTTTTGTGTTACAGTGACAAACAGGAGCGCCTGTCTCGAGCATGGAGGGCTAAGGAGGTCCTCTAACAAGAAAAATGCATTTACTTTAACAGTGATTACCCCACATCCCTGCAAGTGAAATACAGAGCCCACCAGCCATTAATGAAAATCCTCAGATCAAGCTGGCCCGGTGGCACTGAGGTGAGCCTGCAATGAGGCTGTATGCCTGTAACACCTCGACCGACCACCTAGCCAGCCATCTGCTCACCTTGATCCACTCCATTGCACTAGAGCACCATGTCACAGGCCTGATGAGGACACCTGAATGGGAGGGTTCTACAACTCAGACCACCGCTCAGGGGCCAAGTTCTTACTCGTTAATCTGGGGCCACCTTGGGGGGCTCATACACCCTGATATAACATATGCTTCTTTGGCTTAGCTTTGAGGAGTGGTACTGCCACACTCACCTAGCAATGGCTGGGGGGGAGTGGACATCTCCATCACTAAGTTAATGATGATACTAGGAACAGGGGTTTATCACAGGTCATATGGCACTCAGGATAATACTGCAGAGGGGTTGGTGAGAGTGTGGACCCAAACTTAATGCTAATGAGGGTGGGTGGCCTTGAGACTGTGCTTCTGGGAGAGGCACCAGGTGAGAATGAGACCCGAACTGGGGCTGCTGGTGAGCACTGAGGTGCCAGTGAGCTGGACCATAACCATAACCAAACTTGTCTATCTCTGACAATGACATTCAGGTCCTTGCCACCAAGGTACTGCATGGGGCGCATAATAAAGTCCTGACAGTGGCATCTGTCTACATACCCCCAAGCTGACCAACCAAGGCTTACACTCCCTTAACCAGAGTTCAGAAACAATCCTGCTTGGGGACTTCAACGTCAGTTGGTCCTCCCCTAGTGCAAACAAATATAAGGACATCCTGACCACTGTGAACTTCTCGCAAATGGTCCAGTCACCCACTTGGATGAACTACCCTCCTGGATTGGGTACTTACTAACCACCCTGATCACATCACAAAAACTGAAGTTCTTCCTGACTGTATAAGTGACCACTCCCTAGTCTTTTATTTATTTGTAAAATCAGTTTACAACCTTTGAGCCAGAGGCTCGTTTCCAAAGGTACTTCGTCACATAAAGACATACATTGTGTTTTTGGTTACATAGCATAGGTTTGCAAAACAATAGGCGTTCAACAGAGGCACCACGTCACACTGTGGTCAGACAAATACATTTGGGTTACAGGGTACATGTAAATTGAGAACAGGTGTTACACAAGTTGTTATCAATAGTGAGCAATCTAATAGGTAAACACTGAAACAGCTGGCACTGGCCAGGTTAAACCTAGAGCACGGTGTGCAGGGAAGTGTGGTGGGGATGGCTAGGGTGAGAGCGCCCGGAGGGCTGGTCAAGGAGAAGTAGAGGTGGAGGCTACTTTCAGAGACAGGACAGTTACAGTGTTGATGATGTGGTTTCAAGGGTGGTTTGAACTTGGAGATGGTGGTGGCATTGGTGATGGGAGCAGGGAGAGAGTTAAACCAGGTTGGGGCTCTATAGCAGAAGGACCTCTGGCCATGGCTGGTTCTTGATCTGGGGACCATTAGAGTGGTCTTGTTGAAGACCCGTGTTGCAATAGTGGAGGCTCTGGTGGATGGATGCCGTTACCCAGAGGCCCGTAGGGTTTTGTGAGTAGACAGGTTTGGTATTGGGCCATTCATCCAGGGTAAGCAATTTAGCCTCAACATACAGCTGACAGGTGTGTGTGAGCCTGGGGGCACCAGTAATCAATCTGCAGGCTTTGTTCAGGGTTTAGTGAATTTTTTTGAGTGCAGTGGTGTAGGCAGCACCATAGACTGGTAGGCCATAGTCTACAAGGGACAGAACGGATGATGTAACAGCAGGCGGAGAGCATTTGGGGAAGAGCAGGTTCTATGGCGGAAGAGAATGCCAGCCCGTATGTTAGTGGCGGATGTTGGAAGCATCGATGTGGTTTAATGAAATGTGAGGAGCTGGTGAAGGTAACCCCAAGGTATTTGTAGGAGCAGACTTGTTCCAGTGGCTGATTGGTACTTGAGAGGATATAGAGTGGGTGGTTGCTAGCTTTGTTTTGGGGTGGGAAAAGAGCATAGCTTTGGTCTTTTAAGATTGATGAGCAGTCTGCGCTCCTTAAACCAAGCTTGGCACTGTTGAAAGACTGCTGTAGGGTGTCCTGGAGGGAGACAGGATTACGGTGGGTGGCAAAAAGGACAGCGTCATCTGCATACAGTAGAATTTTGCCAGGGCATGCACTGGGCAGGGTGTTCAGATAGAGCGAGAAGAGAAGGGGGCCCAGGATGGAGCCTTGGGGGAACCCAGAGTGAATGGGACGGGTATCGGAGACTGTGCTATTGATTTTTACACACTGCGATTGAGCGTCAAGATAGCTTGTGCACCATGCTAAGGGGCCAACCGAGAGACCAGTCTGGCAGAGTGCATTCAGCAGAAGTGGATGGGAGACGGTGTCGAAGGCCTTTGAGAGGTCAATGAACACTGCACCAGCTAGGGAGCTGGTATCCAAGGAGGAGTGTAGGAAGTTGGAGAATTCAATTAGGGCAGTGCTGGTACTGTGACCAGCATGGAAGCCATGTTGCTCTGGGCATAGAATGTTATGCTTAGCCAGATAATCAGTGATTTGAATGGCCACTACTTTCTCCAGGGCTTTAGAGATGGGGGGGAGGATGGAGATTGGCCGGTAGTTGTTGGCCGATGACCTGTCGCCCCCTTTGTGATGGTGTGATAATGGCTGTTTTCCACACTGTGGAAATTGTCCCAGGCAGAGTGACTGGTTAATTAGGCTGGTGAGTGGGGAGGGGCTTCATCTAGCACCAGCCTGAGGATACTGGGTCAGTAGTCACTGCGGGACTGTTGCCATTCAAAGCTTTGACTAGGATGGGTCTGGCTTCCCGGGTGAAATCTTCTGCGCAGATGGAGCTGGGCGCTGGAGGACAGGGGAGGTTGGTTGGGGGAGGGTCAAAGAAATTACTGGGAGGACTGAGCTAAGGTCAGTGGCGGTGTTGAACCAGTTAGCTATGGTGGCAGGCTCGGTGGTGGTAGTGCCATTTCTAGTGAGCTGGGATGGGGCAGGGGAGCGAAATTTTCCATTAAGTTGCTTAATATTATCCCAGAAAGTCCGGGCCAAGCCCCAGGAGGAGAAGGTAAGGGAGGCCTGGTAATGGTCGGCCTTGGCTTTCCTGATGGCCCATGAGCACTTATTCCGGGCTGCATTGTAAGCCTGCCTATCAGACAGACGACCCGTTTCAGTGGCAAGGTGCCAGAGGTTATCCCGATTTCTTAGTAATTGTAGAAGGGCTGGGCTAACCCAAGGTGCATTCTGTTTTTTGGACCGGATTTTGGTGAGGGGTGCAAAGAGATCACAGGCCATGTTGAAGGTGTGAGTGAAGAAGGCGAGGGCAGTGTCAATGTCGGTAGCATGATGAATGGGGGGTCAATGTCGGTAGCATGATGAATGGGGGTCAATGTCGGTAGCATGATGAATAGTCCTCTGCATCTGGACCAACAAATTCACCAAGCCTCCTCCAAAAACTATTAACAGCAGAAAACTGATACCTGGTCACCTAGGGCCCCTTAAAACTCTCCTACGTGAACACGACTGGGCACCAATAGATTCTGCCCCGATTGTGGATTCTAAACTTGAGTATTTCATCCTCAGCTTCAACTCTGCCTGTGATGTCCATGCCCCAGACAAGAAACGCAAGACAAGGGTGTCACTAACCCATCGATTACTATAGATCTCCTAGAGCAAACAATGTCCCGAGACCTTCTTTGGCACCGTGCTAAGATGACTGGCACTCAGGCAGACATCAAGCCTACAAAACAGCAAGAAATGCTTGTACAAAAGTGATTCACCTTGAGAAAGTCAGCTACTATAGGAACACTCTTGCCAGTACTTAGAAAGATGGGAAGAAGTTCTGGACCAACCTCTCTGAAGTTACAGAGAAAGATCCCAAAGTATCACCCTCAATGCTCAATGTAAATGACATCCTCATCTTGAACCAAGTTTCCATGGCCAATGCATTCAACGCCACTTTCATTGACCTTAGTCATGTGCTGCCCCCAACCTTCTTTGATCCCTCCTCTGACGTACTACTCTCTGACACAGCAGGAACGAAGCAGGGGCACTCACCATTCTACTTTAAAGCCATTTCTGAAGGTCTAACTAAAAAGCACCTACTCAAAGTGCTTGGGAGGTCCAGATCAAGTGGTGTTTCCCTTGATCTGAAACTTCTCGCCCTCACCATAGATGAAGTCTTGTCCCCTGTCACCAAAATACTGAATCAGTCCCTCATGCTCTAGTAATTCCCCCCAAAAATGGAAATCTGCAGTGGTGACACCAATTCACAAAAGTAGAGACAAGACCCTAACCAGCAATTACAGACCAATCTCCATTCTCCACCCCCCCCCCCTTACTTTCCAAAGCACTGGAGCGGATAGTTGCTGATCAGCTTTCTGACTGCCTTGTAAAATACAACCTGCAATATCCCGAGCAGCTTGGATTTCAAAAGGGGCACAGCACCACCACATCCCTCCTTGAATTCACCTCCTACATAAATGATGCCCTTGACCAGGACATCTTGTCAGCACCATTTTCATTGACTTGATGAAACCGTTCAACACTGTCAACCATTCCCTTCTGATTGAACAATTGTCTCTCCTAGGGCTCTCATCTGATACCAAACGGTGGTTCCAAAGCTACCTCAGTGAATGAACCCAGCAGGTTAAAATTGGAGAATCCCTTTCCACCTGCCTCCCAGTCCATTTTGGAGTCCCTCAAGGACCCATCTTGGGTCCCATGCTCTTCAGTATTTTCCTAAACAAACTCCCCTAATCCTGCCTTGGTAGCACCTTTTATATGCAGATGATGCAGTAATTTTCACCTCCCACACAGATCCATTCTCTCTACAGTTACAGCTGCAGGACAGCTTTGCAGAAGTAGAGACCTGGGGTGGGATATTCAGAGCAGTTGCGCCATGCGCAATAGGGATGCGCCCATGCAAGAGCGGACATGCACCTAAGCATGATATTCAGTGGCAACGGATGCGCAGTACAAAACCCAATGCACCACAGTGCAACAGTGACGAATGCATGCACAAGTGCAGGAGGCAGCACCAGGAATAATGTGTGCAGTGCGATATTCAACAGCAGGCGACATGTGCAATAGCGGAGCAAGTGGATGTTGCGCGAAGGCAGAAATGAGCGAATAGAAAAGGGAGCAAGTGAGGGGAGGAAGAATGCACTACATGGGAGCCATAACGGGGGAGTGTAGAGAGAGAGCGGCAGGGAGCTACACAAAAAAGCAAGGGGCAGGCGTGGCCAAGAGGTGGAGGGGGGCACTGGAGGCGTGTGCAAGTGAGTGTGTGTGTGAGTGAATGAGTGTGAGTGGGTGTGTTTGTGTGTCAGGGCCTGAGCGTGCCACAGAGGAAGAAGAGCAGTGGAGCAGAGTCAGGGCACACAGTGGTGATGTGCCAGGGGTGCACCCGGTACAGGGGCAGAACCAGCAGCACACAGCCAGGGGAGGACCAGGTAGACAGCCGCCCGGGGGGGAACACCAACTAGACACATGGCCAGTGCCACTTTCCAGATGGAGGCGGTAATGAGGGGTGTGAGGAGGCAGGCAGCAGGGAGGCGCGTCCATGGAAGGGCCCGTTGACGGTATGCCCAGAACAGCCTGTACCGTGCCCGTGTCAGCTTTGAGCTGTACAGTGACATCAAGATCGTGGGCCGGTACTGTCTGAACCAGGCTATTCTGAGGTGGCTATGTGAGCTGTGCAGTAAGGAGATGCAGGCACCCACACAATGGAGCCATGCGCTGTCCGTGGAGACAAAGATCACAGCTGTCATGTGCTTGTTCGCCACGGGCACCTTCCAGAGACCAACAGGGGATACAACAGGCATAACTCAGTCGGCCGTGTCATGCCTATTTACACAATTCCTCAGCGCACTGCTGCCAAATGCTGTGTAGTACATCCATTTCTCCAGCACACAGGCAGAGCGCACAGCAAACATGCAGGAGTTCCACAGGGTAGCATGGTTGCCTGGCATTCTTGGGGCCATAGACTGCACCCATGTTGGCATCGACATGCCACCTGGCCCGGAGGGGGTGGCATGCATCAACCGCAAGGGATACCCAAGTGTCAACTGCTTGGCGGTGTGTGATGCTAGGGGGTGCATAATCAATGTCTATGCCACGCACCCTGAGGGAGCACACAATGCCTTCATCTGGCACCAGTCGGCACTGTGCCATAGGTTCGAGAGTGGGGACATCCCCACTGGCCATCTGGTAGGTGAGTATGCAGTGCACGCCAGATGAAGGATGCAGATGGGGGGTGGGGCATGGCAGGGGTGCCATGGGGAATGGCCTAAAAGGCCAGTGGCACAGTGTCACAGACCACCATGCTAACGATATCTCTCTCCACACAGGTGACAGTGGGTACCCGATGCAGCCCTGGCTGCTCACACCATACCGGTGCCCCATGACCCCAGTGCAGCAACAGTACAATAAGGCACACGCCACAACACGGAATATCAATGAGCATGTGTTTGGGCTGCTGAAGGCATGGTTCCGTTGCCTGCACATGTCAGGCGGTGCCCTACAGTACAGCCCCTCAAAGGCCTGCAGGCTATTCCTGGCCTGCTGTATCCTGCACAACATGGCCACTGACTGTGGGATAGCCACTGAGGTCAAGGAGGGGGACAGCAGTGGGGACGATGAGGACGCCAGACCAGTTGGTGTTGGGCAGCCACCCCCGGGGCGAAGGGATCCCGGCTGGCCCGGATGGCCCAGCAGCACTGGAACACCATTGCAGAGGAGCACTTTGACACGTTGCCTGCACATGTCAGGCGGTGCCCTACAGTACAGCCCCTCAAAGGCCTGCAGGCTATTCCTGGCCTGCTGTATCCTGCACAACGTGGCCACTGACTGTGGGATAGCCACTGAGGTCAAGGAGGGGGACAGCAGTGGGGACAATGAGGACGCCAGACCAGTTGGTGTTGGGCAGCCACCCCCGGGGCGAAGGGATCCCGGCTGGCCCGGATGGCCCAGCAGCACTGGAACACCATTGCAGAGGAGCACTTTGACACGTGCATGCACCGGGGCAAGGGCACAGCCGACAGCCAGGCAGGGGTGGACACCAAGGACAGTTAGCGGCAATGGCGTGGGAATGGGCGGGGGCCTGCACACAAAGGCAAGGAACAGCAGGGCTGCATGCAGCATGCACACACACGCCAACCCATGCCCACAGGGCCACATGCACACCCACCCCCACAGGCCCCCCTCACACCCACACAGGACCCAACACAACCACACCCAGTGGCTGGCACTGTGCGTGTCTCAGACGCTGAGCACCATTGCACAGTGGCGGTCAGCGCTATGCTGGCATCATCATGCACACGCCACAGTGGCCAGCAGCCGGGAGGGTGTGCACAAGGACCGTGTGAGTGCAAGACAGGGCACAACACCCAGGTGCACACACATAACACCACAGTGCACACTGGGCCTCGTCAGACAGCGGTCATGGAGGGGGAAGGTTCAGTCATGCAGCACAGTAGCACGGCCACCATGGATGATTAGGTAGCCCCGCCGAGGCCTGCCAGCTGTAATAGGCTGACCAGTGGCCTCATGGGGTGGCACCGATGGTCCACTAGGGGTGATGCTGTGTGAATGCGACCATGTCCGCACAGGTGTCTGCAGGCCACCAAACATGCCCACACCAGGCGTGCTTGGTATGCCCACAGCCGAACCCGGTCACCCAATGCCAAGACGGGGGGTGGACAATGCAATCTGCGGGTGTGCAGCAGATGGGCACACAGCCAGTTGGCCAGTGTAGCCATGGCAGTCACCAAGGCAGTGGTTTGCCTGTCAATAGCTGTGGTCACATCCGCCCACTGTTGGGCCAACTCTGCCAGGAGCAGGGCACGGTCCCAGCTGTGCCGCACCTCTGCCTGGCACAGCTTCACACAGAGTGTATCCACTGCATCCATGAGCCAAACCTGCTGATCCACAGAGGCCTGCAGTAGATGGCTGTGGTCGTCCAAGGGGTCGTCCGCACGGCCAGCATGCTGGCCCCTATGTCGTTCCTGGCCCTGGGACACAGCGCCCCACGACGGTGGGTGCCGCACGGTGATGCCATCCTGGGGTATGTCATCACACAGTGCACTGCTGCCACCCCCTGCTTCCATCCCCATGTCAACACAGTCCAGCAGCTGCCACTGCCCCTCCAGCTGCCGATCACCTGGCGTCACCTGCGTGGCTGCAGTGGCACCACCAACCCCACTACCGCATCTGCACACCATTGCTGCCCCACTGGATGCCACAGACGTGGCCAGGAAAGGGGCTGATATGCAGGCAACCATGCCAGTGCTGTCCGCACTGCTGCCTAAGCGGATGCCATTTGTGGCATCCCCCTGTGACCCACCAACATCACTGTCCGGGACGTGCTTCACGTCATCATCAGTGCTGGAGTTTGCCCCGATCTGCATCTCAACACACAAGACACTATGACTGGTGTCACACTGGAATGCAGACAGGGCCTCATCTGCACCTGTACCACAGGCATCAGTCCAGACAGCTGTGCAGGGCTGCAGGCGGTCGGTCCTTCAGACACCTGTAGAGGTGGAAAACCACCTCCACAGGTGCTCCACCAGTTCCAAGGCCACCCCCTCGGTGGACACACCCACCACCACTGCCCCATGCTGCAGATGCCTAGGAGCTGTAAATGAACACAGTACCGTTAGTGGTCCCGACTGTCCCAGGAGGCCACCCCCCCGCCTCCCACACACTGCCAGCACCGGTCCAACCATGTAGTGATGGGCTGACACCCGTCTGGTAGCCTCTGCTGGGAACGCCTTCTATGGCACACTGCCCTGATGGCAGCCACCTTGTCCTTAATCCTCCTCCTCCTGTCCATGCCAACCTTTTTCTTGCACTCCTGCATGGAACGCTGGTGGCTGCCCTGCTGGTTGACCGCACATGCCACCTCACCCCACGCAGCAGCATGGGCCTGTGGTGTTCCCCTCTGTCCACTGAGCAGTGGCTCCCTGTTGAGGTAGGCCTTGAACAGGGCATCTGATTTTGCCCTGGTGAAGTTGGGCCTCCGCTTCTGCACCCTCCCCTGCTCCTCATCCTCCTCACGCTTGGTCATGTTTGTGTCTGGGGAGATGGACAGGTGTTACCATGGACTATGTAGACCCATACAGCCCTCCCAGGCCACTGTCCCCATGTCTCCACAGCATGGCATCTACCTCCAAAGGCTGCAATACTGATCCATGGTCTGTGCATTTCCATGTCGTTTTTATAGCGCATCACATGCAAATGAGGGCATGCACAACTCTAATGGGATGCAAATGCAGTGGATGCGCTGTGGAATGGCTCATGAGCTGATTTGCATATCCTGGCTGAATATCATACAGCTGCACCTTGCACAATGGTGTTGAGCATGCTCAGGTTGTGGCACACCACTGTGACGTGTGCAATTGGCCCCACGCCACACATGCACACTGTGCTGACATGTATGGTAGCTGCACAGCATATGCTGCATGCACGGAAGGCAGTACAGCACACAGCCACTGCTGTGCCTGTGGCACTTGTGCACAGTATGTCCATTGGGAACATGTGCCATGGTGCACTGTGGGTGCCATGGTATCTCTGCGCAGTAGGCCACTGCATGTCGGCACACACAGGCACCCTACCACGCACCATACAGGTGCCTCCCAATAGCATAGTGGCACTCAGTGCACGGTCAGACCCTTGACACTGTGGCTGCCCTTTGCCCTCTAGGCACCGTGCGTCTGTATGACTGTCCCCGTATTGCGCAGTCCGGTGCCAGTGTGATTGCAATTGGCAGTGCAGTACCGCACTACCTCAGCATGTGGGACACATGCGCTACCGGGTGCCATTTTTGAGACCAGCGCTGACTGCATGATGCCACGCACCAGAGCTCCTGCGTGAAGTGTGATCAAGCTGGCTAACTTGGTGGCTCTTGTGGAGCCCCATGCGGGTGCCCTGTTAGGGCAGGTGCCCTTCCTGAGGTCACGCAACGAGGTGTGGCAGGAGGTTGCTGATGGCCTTGAGGAGGTAACTGGGAGCATTCATATGGGGGAGCAGTGTCACCACTGCTACAGGGACCTCCAGTGGTGCGACCCCGACTGCCTGGGTTGACTGCAGGTGCGTGTCCTGTGGAGAGCTGTGCCATGGCCAGATAGGTGCTCCTTCACCTTCACTAGTCATTTCAGACTGTTCTCGGGGTGCAGGGTTTGGCTGGCCATGCTGCCGGTGGGGGGCCAGAACCTATATTGTCGGTTGTGGGGATGCATCATGCCCACCCTGAGCCACCACGGCACAGACAGGCTGTGCGGGCACATGCACTGGGGGCCTATGGATCAGCCGTGTACTGATGTGCCTCTTTACTTGTTTCCCCCTAGGCCCGGAGGACCACCGTAGGGCCTGGATGGTCCAGAAGTGGCATGGGCAGGACAACGGAGGAGGAGTGGCCATGCAGGCAGGGCACAGTGGTGGTGCTGGGGGTCAGCAGTGCCCTGCTGACCAGGATGCAGGTGAGTACCATGATTCCCTATACACCTGTGCATGGTGGATTGCAGGGGTGGTGGTGAGGCATTGACCCTCTGCACATGGCCCCTCCAGCTGTGCACATCCCGCGGTTCCCTCTGCACCATCCTGTGGGACAGCACATGTGGGTGGGTGTCACAGGTGGGCCATGGGTGCACTCGGCACCTGGCTGTGCCACTGCCTTCCCACTTCATAGCAATGATGCCAGACGGCCAGGATGGTGCTGTGTGGTGCATGGGCAGTGATGGTGTGCAGTGGTTTGCATGGCTGCGGGTGCCTGGGTAGGTGGATCATGCTGACGCACTCACTGTGGGTGGTCGCATGCCATCCCAGGGGCGCAGGCCACTGATGCACGCCATGCATGTTGGGTGGGCTGTGTTGGTCAGGTCAATCAGTCATACTGTCTCTGCTCCCTTGTCCTAGGTGGACCGCGCTGGGCAGCCATGGAGCGGACACTCCAGGAGATCCTGCAGGTCAACCGAGCCACGCTGGAGATGCTGGCAAGGATGGACAATGGTGACCATTGACTGCACCACAGATGCCACAGGGAGGAGAGAGAGGACCGGGGCCGCTGGTAGGACCTGCAGCGACTGTTCAGACTCCATCCCTCCCCGGACTGTACCCCACGCTTCATGTCCCCCACCTTTGCCTTTCCCATTGTCCCTTGCCCTATCCCCTCCCCCCCTTGTTGAGTCCTTGCACATCCCCTCACCCATTGTACATATCTGTACATAGTTGTTGATGCTGTTCTGTTGTTTCATAATATATACTTTTATACCCATGTCTGTGTCCATCTCTGATTTGCCGCGGGTGCATGGAGCATTGCTGCAGTGGTGTGCATGTCTACTGTGGGGTGGTGCTGGCCTGGCCGTGGGTGTGTCTGGTGGGGCTCCGCCACTGGTGTGGGTGGGGGCCATGGGCTCTGTCCGGGGACTGTGTGGTGTGCCCTGTGCATTGTTTGCCTGTGTGCAGCAGGCTAGGGTGCATGTGCCATGTCCCAGCCGGCTCTGTTGGTGTGTGCCATGCCAGTGCGGCTGTGATCATTGCAGCTACACTGCTGCCATGCGTGACTGTGGTATGCACAGTTGTGCCAATCCCACCACCGCATGCTTGGCTGCTGGCGTTCCTTCAGGGGCAGTCCATATCTGCCACCTGCCAGGCATGGCACACTTGCAGCTGCCATCCCAGCCCTGGACTATTTCATGTCTGTCCCTGTTGCCACTGTGGGAGGAGCTTTTGTCTGCCCCCTCCATGCAATCCATGGTGACTGGGGTGGTGCACGTTGTCTGGCGGCTGTCACATGGTGTCCTGCTGCATGCAGGCAGTGGCCTGGTCACAGGCCCCTGACCTGCCATTAGGGTGGCCAGGTACATGGGTAGCCTGCCACATGGCAGGCTCACCAGCAACATGGTGGTGGCCAGGCCGCAGGTACATGGTACCATGGGCTTCGCGATGGCAGCATCTGTTGCACTGCTTCATGTGGCAGCATGCCAGGGTACCCATAGGACTTGGATGGGGGGCATTGTGTGCCCTGTGTTGTCTTCTGTGTGACGCATGCCTCCATGTGCCACAGGAGGGTGCTGTGGTGTCTGGTGGGGCTGGTGTAGGGATGGGGTGTGTGCATGGGTGGAGGACCATGCTCGGGTCCTCTGTTTGGTGTGCCTTCCTGCTGGTGGCAGCGTCCGTGGCAGCTCTTCTCACATGCAGGGTCCCTCGGGTACAGGTGCTGGGTCCCCCACCTTACTGTGCCTCTGTGGGGGCCATGCTGGGGGCCTTGTGTGGGTTGTGGTGACGTCGGTGGGTGGTGTCACCACATGTGGTGGGTGGTCATGGTGGGGATGTGGTACATATGCATTGTGCCCTGGGGCCACTGGTTGCCTTGGCACAGTGGTAAGGTATGCCTTCAGTGCCATGCCTGTTTGGTCATGCTTCTGGGCTTGGTATCTCAGGCTCACTGTATTGGGGGTGGTCAGCATTGGTGTGGTGCCATGGCATGGGTGGGGCCTGGCCTTCCTTGTGTTCCAGTCACTGTTGGCTGGGGGATGGTGCAGGGGCACCTTGCCCAGCGGGTGGGGACTGCTGGGTCACATCTGCTGTTGGTTCAGCGCCAGAGGACATGGGCCAGTGGTCCGTCCTGCACCCATCTGGTTGTGCAGCTCATGGGGCCTTGCCCTGGGGGGGAGCTAGGGGGCTGTCTGTCCTGGTGCATGCCCCTTGGCGCATGGTGCATCCATGGCTGCTGCTCTGCTGCTTCCTGTCTTAGTCCCTGTGCATCACTAGGGGTGCTATTGTGCATCGACCCTGCTCCAATGCGCATCCATCATTGCGCTATGGCACATCGGGCGTGATATTCAGCCACGTTGCGCAGGTGCATCTTGTCCTGCTCATGGTTTGAGTATTGCACCCGTTGTGTTATGGCACACTGGCCTTGCGCCTGCTCCCTCTATTGCACATTTTTTTGGCACAGTCTGAATATCCCACCCCTGGTTTAAATCGCATAAATTCATCCTCAACTACAAGAAAACAAAAACTATGATGTTCCATGGAACCCACAACAAACATAAAGACCGAGGTCTAAATATCAGAAACAGCACTGGGAAAATGCTCGAGCAGGTTTATCTGTTTAAATGTCTGGGGATTACCCTTGACTGCATGCTAGCATACTCAAAACGTATTGATAGCATTGCCAAAACTGTGAATACTCACATAGGACTGTTATATAAGCATAGGAACTGTCTTACAGCCTAAGCCCTGAACATTGCCATTCAGAGTTCTGTTATCTCAGTTATCGACTATGGGCTCGTGATATATGGATCAGCTACTGACACAGCACTTTAACACATAGCCATAGCCCTATACAAGGGCTGTCATCTCCTAGCCTCTGCCCCCCTGCCTTTCCCACACTTATGATATCTATGAACAAGCAAACTGGCTTCAACTATTTGGCAGAATCAAGTACCAGACCTGCATCCTAGCTAAAAAGATCTCATTCTACGTCCTGCCCCCTGAGGTCAAGACTATACTGACTCCTTACATAGACTTTGACTCTAACAGCAGATTAGGACCACTTGGCCCACCTAGTCTGCCCATTTCCCTACCTATAGGATAAGCTGCAGATCCTATTTAACCAACAGTCTATTTCTTCCTACCCCCCACAAAAATTGCCTTATGTCTGTCCCATGCATTCTTGAATTCTCCCACAGTTTTAGACCCCACAACCTCCTCAGGAAGACTGTTCCATGCGTTCACCACCCTCTCTGTGAAAAAATACTTCCTCACATTGCCCCTGAGCCGTCCCCCCCTCCATCTTCAAATTGTGTCCCCTTGTTCTTGCACAACTCTTTTTCTGAAAGATGCTACCCTCTTGGACTTTGTTGATTCCACTGAGGTACTTAAAAGTTTCTATCATGTCCACCCCCCTTTCCTCAAGGGTATACATATTAAGCTCCTTTAGTCTCTCCTCATATGGCTTCTCTTGCAGACACTGCACCATTTCAGTTGCCCTCCTCTGGATTGCCTCCATCCTGTCTATGTCCTTGGGGAGATGGGGTCTCCAGGACTGGACACAGTACTCCAGATGGGGTCTCACCAACTGTCTGTACAGAGGGATAATAACTTCTTGTTTTCTACTGGTGATGCCTCTCCCTATATATCCCAGTATTCCCCCAGCCCTCCCTACTGCCTTCTCACATTGCTTGCTTACCTTAAGGTCATCTGATATGACTACCCCCAGGTCCCTTTCCATTTTTGTTGTTGTTACTACCTCCCTCCCTCCCCCGTCCACTGTGTAATCTTCCCCTGGGTTTTCATTTCCCAGGTGCATTATTTTGCACTTCTTTGCATTGAATCCAGTGTCTCCCACCTAACCAGAAGTTCGGAAAGTCTCACATTTTCCATTTTCTGTTCCCCGCTTCCACACTACCCAAGGGCAATGCTCTTTCAAGACCAGAGCCTCAATTTGGTACAGCGCACTGCCACCGTAATTACCAACTTTACTACACTGGGCTCTTTCAAGTGCAATCTTCACCAGCTCCTTGTGGCCAGGGCCTCCTGTGACTGCTTCTCATAACCAAATCTAGTCCCCCCCGCCTTCCCCTTTGATGCCTCCTCCACCCCCTACTCACATTTCTCCGCTCCTTCTCTGATCTCTTACCCCCATCGTACCTGACTCCTGCTTCCATCCTTTCTCCCTCACTAGCCCCCCTCTCTACTCCACCCCCTCTTACTTCTGCTCTCTTTATCTTGCGCATCCTACCACCACCCCACACTAATCTGATCACCTCTTTCTCACCCTCCCATCTTACTGTTCTCTCATTCACTTTCTTGCCCCATCCTCCTCCTCCTCCACCTCCATTCCTTCACCCCTCTCTGACAATGCTCTTGAGCTGCTCTACACCCCCTCTACCCCACTAACCTCTGCTCCCGAGTCAGTCTATTCACTTGTTTCTGCCCTTGCTAGTCTAGCCCCTCACTCACTGCGAAAAGGTATTTATGTTCTGGATTTATATGCCTGTGATTCTACCTGACAAGCCTGTGGCTGCCCTGTATTGTATAATCCTTACTTGTCTTGTAATTTGTCCAAGCCCTTGACTCATTACAAAAAGTATATTCTAAGTTCTGGAATTATATGCCTATGATTGTATCTGACAAAGCTTCTGGCTGCCCTGTATTGTATAACCTTACTTGTCTTGTAGTTTGTCCTTTTTGTTGCATACAACTTGTCTACTTCTGACGTGGAACCTCTGTAAATTAGCCTTGGCTCAAAGGTGCTTGTTGTACCGTAAATGTCAAGGACATAGGGATGTCTTATAGTATTCAGTGAATGTAAACGGACTTAATAACCCAGTAAAGCAAACAAAGGTACTCTTATGGATCAAAAAGCAGTGGCCAGAGTTGGTATACTTACAGGAGACACATCCAGATGTGGGGGGAGCATGGGTAATTTCACAAATTCTGTTTCTGGGTGGTATATAATGCAAAGATGCCGAAGGGTAAACGTAGAGAGTTGACAGTATTGGTCTCACACTACACATCTTTTCAGGAGACAGTGGTGGTTAAAGATAAGGAGGGCAGGCTAGTCATATTCCAAGGGGAACTGTACCTGATACAAGTCAGACTGGCCAATATCTATATTCCACCAGGATCCAGCTCCCCCGACATCAAGAAATTAATGGATATGTTCCTTGTGAATAGCCAGGGAGTACTTCTCATGGCAGGAGATTTTGACATGGAGAGGTCGACAGTTTGGGACACTTCCAATAAAACTTCCTCACAGCAACCAGCTGCCCATAAAACATGCACAGCTCTCTTGCGGGCACATAAATGGTCCTCTGGAGAGAACCCTACCCTAACACCAGGCAGTACATTCATTATTCAGCAATTCACTCAATCTATACCCATACAGATTATTACTATGTACAGCAAGAGTATCTGTATTATGTGACAGACTGTAGGATGGGTGATATTCTGCTCTTGGACCACACGCCGGTCCTCACCTGCCTCCAACTGGAAAAAGACTGTCCTTGTACCCAGTGGCATTTGAAAGCTTTCTATTTTTGGTCAGAGGAGTTTTGGATCTTCCTAGTGGAAAAGATTCTGGAAATCCTAGTGCTTAACCAAGGGGAGATAACCCAGACGTCATTCTCTAGGACACCCTTAAAACAGTACTGCTGGGACACATAACCGGCTATGCAGCAAACAAACACAAACAGTGGCAGCAACACTTGGTGGAACTGCAGGATACCTTTCATTTCTTGCAGCTCACACACATGCAGGTGGACAATTTGGTTAAACCACATCTGGATAAAAACAAGCAAGAAATAGAGAAAATCCTCCTACATAAAACTGAGCTGGCTCTCACCTATTTATGTCATAAGTATTATGAGATGGGTCTCAGGGCCACACACCTCCTGGCACACCAGGTGAGGCGACAGAAGAATCAAGTCAGAGTGGAATTTATATTAATTAATTGTTACATTCCCCCGAGAAATTCCAAGTTCTAGGAACATCAGGTCTGGGATAATTTAAGATTGCTCATTTATGAGCTAAGTGTTGCATATCCAAGAACTGATATTTTACTGAAAGGTGATTTTAATGCATGTGTGGGCAATGTTGATGGTTTATCTGACAATGAGCTATATTGTGCAAAGGGCGTTTTTGAGATTTTGTCAAAAAGGAAAACAAAAGATAGTATATTGAATTGTTCAGGGAAAATATTAAGGGAAATTCTGATAGAGTTTAATATGTTTCCTTTAAATGGGACAATACAAGGAGATCAAGAGGGAGACTTTACTTATTTCTCAATGAGAGGAGCCTCGATAATGGATCTTGTAATCTGGTCAGGTGATATTAACTTTTGGGACAAGCTTCAAATTACTACCAGGCCTGATAGCGACCACTTATCATTAATATTAGAGTTTAAATTGCCAAATGAATTGACTGTTAATTATGATAGAAGATTTACTTTTACAGAAATTAGATCATCAAAAAGAATTATCTGGAAACAAAATTCAGAAATAAAAATTGCTCCTTTGATATGTAGTTCATTTCTAAATAGTAAAGTAACAATTTTATTAACAATAGAGTATGATACATTTCTGATGGAACTTGGTAATTTATTCCTTAAGATAAGGGAGGAGTTAACCCCTCCTGTAAGAAAAGAGCGAGGTGGAGGAGATAATGACTGGTTTGATGGAGAATGTAAAATGCTTAAAGCAGGAATAAATAATCTATTAAGGCAGTTAAGAAAAGGAAAAAATAAGGATACTGTACTGGAATTAAAGAACAAAATAAATGAATATAAACTAAGGGTTAAGGAGAAAAGGCAGCCCATCATATAAAACAGTGGGCAAGCCTGTTGAAAATTATAACAACAAAGAACACAAAAGGTTTTTGGGCATTGGTGGCAAGGGGTACAAATAATTACAATTATACAATGGCAAGAAAAAATCCTGGTTTCTGATTGGTCAGTCTTGGGCTGAACCCGTGATGTTATCCCAGTACAACATCACAGGTCTAGTCTCAGCCTCACTGTGAACCTGTAGATGAGCTATATGTTGAGCTAGATGACCTATTCTTTTGCATCTCCTCTTAAGAAACAAAAACATTTTTTCACACTAAAAAACATTCTTTAAAATAATTTTTTTTATTTTATATATAACAACGAGCCATTGTATAATAGCAATAATACCCTCCAGGGTGTGTGTCTTTTGGGATAATGTCATGCCTCTGTTGTTGGATGCACTTGGCCTGTGGCCTCGTGCCCAACCACCTGAGGTGTGACGTTATCCCAGTATGACACACACCCTGTTGGGCATTATTGCTTAAATCATTTATAGATACCTATATCCCAGAAAGGGTTTGAGTGAACTTTTTTATGGGAGTATTTTTTGATCCACATATTAAAGAATCAAATATGTTATTGAAGGTTGATATGAACACCTTTAAACATATCTCATTTGAGGAAGTATATATGGCTATTAATACTTTAAAAAAGAACAGAGTCCCAGGACCAGATGAGATACCTGCTGAAGTTTATCTATGCAAAACTGGGATATGGTGTAGGGTTCTAGCAGTGTTTTACAATAAAGCTATTGCCTTAAATACATTTCCAAGTACATGGCATGGTTCAATAATCATTCCAATTCATAAGAAAGGAAGTCGTGTGGATCCTGCGATGTACAGACCAATAAGCCTGTTGGATATAAATGTGAAATATTTTTCAAAAATCCTTCTGGAATGACTAAAAGAACAAGTCAATTACACAGGAGGACTATCATATCTTCAGACTGGATTCAGATCACAATATTCCACATTAGATAATATCTTTGTATTAAGACATCTCGTAGAAAAATATGTATTTGTCCGTAAACAAAAGTTATATACATTGTTTGTTGATTATTCATCAGCTTTTGACTCATTGTCGAGAAATCTTCTTGTGATGCAAGTATTAGAAAGGAGAATTGATAGAAATTTGGTAACAGTAATTTCCTCCCTTTATTCTGATACATGGGCCCAAATTAGACTTGGGAATAGTGGTGAATACTCTTCATTATTTAACACAAATAAAGGGGTTTGCCAGGGGTGCATTTTAGCCCCCATGTTATTCTCATTATACCTAGATAAATTACTGAGGGATATGGTAGAGCTACAATCAGATTCCCCTAAAATTCATAATGTCATTTGTCCAACGCTAGCATATGCTGACAATATTGTGCTTTTTTCCTTATCTAAAAGTGGATTGCAAAAGAAAATGGATCAACTTAGTAACCACTCAAAGAAATTGAATCTTACAGTGAATTTTAATAAAACAAAAATAATAATATTTGTTAGTAAGAATCCTAAGGGACAATGGAGAATGGGGAATTAATTGGTTGAAGTTATTTCAGCATATACTTATCTGGGTATATGGGTAACAGCTAATTGTCTATGGAAGGCACATATTATCATGTTAAAAGAAAAACTTTTAAAACTATAGGGGGATTGTTAAGATTTAATTATAGATATGGAGGAAACTCTGTCTAAGGGCTTGTAGATGTAATAAAAGCCAAATTCGAGTCCCAATTATTGTATGGGTCTGAAATATGGGAACTGAGTAATATTAACACTTTAGTTAGCCCTCTTTTCAAAATGTTAAGGAACATTCTTAGACTCAGACACTCATGTCCTGCTGTCTATATTAGAGCAGAAACAGGATTAAATAATATTTCTGCATTGCTAGATGCCCGAAAGGTAAATTTTTGGTTGTGATTAATTAATTTACCAGACTCCTCTCTTGCTAAGTCCTGCTTGAAGGAAAAGGAATTTTGGTTTGAATTGGGTCTTAAGAAAAATCTATGGAGTACATTGCTCAATGAATTAATGATTAAATATAAGCTGATATCATTAAAGATTTCAGTAGGAAAAAGTATTAGATTACATAAACAATATAGGAAATACATTTCAAAGAAAATAAATAATTACTGGAATAATGTAGACCTAGAAACCATTAAAAAATCACATTACTCAATTTGGTTTGCGGAAAATAATCAGGGTTTTGGCTTCAAGCAGTACTTGTAAATTTTGGAGAGTCCAATATTACGCAATATTTTTATTGCGTATAAATTTGAGCATTTTGAAAGCAATGCTTTGAAAGCACGATATGACAAAAGTAAAGTTCTTTCAGATAAATATGATTGTTCAATAGGTGATAAGGAAAATTTGTCCCTTGTCCTTTGGGTTTGCCCATGATATGCTATAGAAAGGAAATATTGGCTGGATGTTTTTATAAACACTGGCTATAGTACAGAGGAATCTTTTCTAACATCTATACTAATGCATACAGCAGATCAATGGACTTTGGAGAGATTAGCAAAGTACTTTTTGGCAGTTACTAAAACTAGACAAAGATTAAAGGTGATGTAAAAATATATAGGCATGATTAGTCATATTTTGAGGAATTTGGAAAGGAATATATAAGACTTGTATGGGTATGTATGTATCTATTTTAGACTGTATACTTATTGAGCACCTTGAGAAATATTTATTGTATGGTGTGGTTTTTTTAAACTTTTTTATGAATTGTAATGGCTATATAGCTGATCAATAAATTGTTGTTGTTGTAGGAGTAGCTAAACTGAGACACCCCACCACCCACCAGGTGCTGAATAAGAAAAGAAACTGCAGGGGCCTTCTGCTCATTTTAATCTATCCTCCTGAGGGCCCTTATAGAAGAGAACAGACAAAGGTCTTTCTTGCCTCCCTTGCTCTCCTGCAGTTGACCCAGGAGTAGGAGGAGACTCACCAGGTTCCTTCAAGAAGCTGAACTACTCATAGCACTGAGCAAGATGAATAGGCAGAAAGCCCCTTGTCCTGATGGAGTCACTACTGAATTCACAGAAGGATTGCCTGCTCCCACAGTTGTGGAGGGTGTGTAATCAGATACTGGCAGGTGGAGAGATTCCCAGAACCTGGCAATACACCACCATCTCGGTAATCCTGAAACTGGATAAAGACCCAATGATGTGCTCAGCATATAGACTGATTTCAGTCCTGAACACAGATTATAAATTATTCATGACCATCCTTGCAAACTGACTAGATGCCCTGCTATCCACTGTAATCCATCCAGATGAAACAGGTTTTGTCCACTCCCAGCAGACGGGGGACAATGCCCGGCACACTCTGCACATCCTGCACCAGGTCTGTACCTCTGCCACCCCATATCTCCTGACCAGCCTAGATGCTGAGAAGGCCTTTAATAGGGTGTTGTGGCCCTATCTGCTTGCTTCTTTTCAGAAACTGGCCTTCTTGGTGGATTTTGTAGCCTTCCTGCAGCACATATATTCAACCCCCAGGTTTTCGTTACATTGAATGGGCACATCTCTCAGACATTTGCCTTTAGTGGTTCACTCATCAGGGATGCCCCCTTTCCCCTTTATTGTTCACCATATACATTAAGCCTCTGGCTCAGGCTATTCAAGAAAGCCCCAATGTGCAGGGAGTCCAAGAGGGAGGGGGCTAGAACATTGTGTTTCGCTATACGCAGATGATGTCCTACTCTACCTAGCCAACCTGGACACAGTTTTAGTAGAAGTGTTTCACATTTTAGAAAATTTCAGTGAGATCTCAGACTCCAAATTAAAAACCACCAATACTGAAGTCCTGCCCACCAACTGGCAACTCTCCGAGGTGGTGTGGGTGAGATTCCTCTTTCACTGAGGCTTCAAAGACATTCAATATCTAGGTATCAAACTCCCACTACAACTGGGCTGGTTGTATGAAGCCAGTAGAGGGCTCTTGTCCACCTAACTCATGGCTGACTTGTAACAATGTCATACTCTACCTCTCAGCATCATTTGAAGGGTGGATATGGTGCACATGATGACCCTGCTTCCTGTACCTCTTTCAGAATGTCCCAGTCCCTATACCAGAGAAAGACTGGAAGAGGTAGCAAGTGGCAATATCCCAATTTCTCTGGGAAGGGAGGTGGCCATGAATAATAAGGCTTCTCACATTAATACTCCCCAAAGCCCTTGGAGGCCTAGCCCTACTGGACATCTGGACATATCACACAGCCATACAGCTTCATATCCTATTTCACTGATACATGGTGGGTATGAGTCTGTAGTGGCTGGACAGTTCATAGTTGGCCCCCAGGAAGCAGGCTGACCACCACAAGTAATGAACCCTTGACTGATGGGGGTTCGAAGTGTCTGGCAAGCTACCATTGAGGAACTAAAACTGACCCCCTATTGATCTGGATATGCTTGCTGGCCCAGATCACAGGCTGCCATCCAGCATGCTTGGACCCTACATTCTGCAGATGGAGACATCAGAGCTTAGTTTACCTCTTCCAATTTTGACTGGTCCCACAATTAAATCATTTGAGGAACTACAAACTCAATGTGACCTAGACTGTGGAGACTTCTTTCTCTGTCTGCAGGTGAGGCACTTCATTGATACCCAACCTGCACAGGTCAGGGACTACACCACATGTCCCCATCTGATAGCAGCTCTGATTGCACACACCCACAAGAATACTAAAAATGTAATATCTCTTATCTCTTTACAAGGGACACAGTCACATAGCACTCTACATAACAACCAGATGGGCAGAGTATTTTGGGAGGAAAACAGGAGAGGAAGCAATGGGCAGAGGGGCTGCTTTGAGATGAGGCACATAGTCTCATCATCTGTTTGGGGTGAACACGCCTGAAAATATTTACCATACTATTTTATTTTTCTGCTTATGCACCCACTTTCATCGCCACAGCCAGTCTATCCTTCAGATCCCAATATGTCTTGTGGCTCTGCCATCCCTATAGTCCTCCCATAGAGGTCTGTCCTCCATGCTGCCTCAGTTTACCCTTCCCCCCAGTGTAGAAGGAGAGAGTCCCCTCCCTCTCCTACCTTGCTAGTCTTCATCAGGCTGGTAGCCAAGGGTCCTTGGGTCAGGTCCATGCTGGGCAGTGGGTGGGGGGGGTCCTTATCAGGCTTGGCTGTGGGGCCATTTTCCTTGTTCTGTACTCCCGAGGTCTTCAGCATGCAGGATGATCCAAGGGAGTGTATATAGCAATGGTGTGCTCGGCCGCTCCTGGATCTCGGCTGAAAACCTCTCCTCCCTGTTTAGCGTCCCTAGTTGCACTGCCAGTGACACCCATGGTCACCCAGGTAGCAGTATAGCAGTGGGGAAGCAACCCTCCCACCCTGGAGGAGGCAGCATCCCTGGGATGCTCAGACCCTCCTCCCGTCAGCCCCAACGACCTGAACTCATCTCGAACCTGGTTCGCCAGTGTACGTGGTGGTAGTGCTACTGCTGCACCAATGGGCTGGCTTGAACTACTTTCAAACACCAGTGATCATGGCCAAATATAGAGCGGAGCAGAGTGTGACATGTTGAAGCAGTGCGATGCTGCGAGGGCCACACATACACATACACATATTATGTGGTCTTGCCCTGAACTAACAGATTTCCTGGAGGGACTTAACCAGGCAATTCAAGAGATTCTACAACCAAGGACTAGACTGTCTCTTGAGTTGTATCTCTTACACCAGTACTCTAGACATCTGAGGGATAGGCAGTCAGAAATACATCCTATACATATTACTAGTGGCCGCTAAACAAATGCATCACTAGGAATGTTATCCAGGCTAGAACAGTGGAGGGAGACTGTCAACCACCATATCAAATCGAGAGAATTACTTTCAGCCTCAACAATAAAATGGAGACTTTTACTTCTAGATGGAATATCTGTGTGATGTATGTAATGCAGCACAACCATACTCCATCCCCTGAGGGAGGCTTAAGTGAAGGTCGACTTCCTTCCTAATTGGGTCTAGCTAGAGGAAAGGAGGTGAGACAATTGCTAGTGCTACCACTGACCTAACAACCCCCCTCTTCACCACAGCTAGACTGAATATTGCAGAGAAACATATTATTGATGGGACCCAGCCAGTCATCAGTGCTGTGCCGAGACCTGGACTGACCTTAGGCTACTTGTCTACAGATAATGAAATCCTCTGTAATTTTCCTCTGTAACCCTAGTTGTAGTATGGAACATATCTCTCTGTTTTACCAGCAGGGCTCATCATGCCTTTGTACTGTACTTGAAAACCAAATAAAAAATATAATCACAAAAAAACTGCTTGAATTACTAGCCTCTTTGTGCAGTCTCAATGGATAGTTTGGTCTTCTGTGCTATTTCTTTGATTGTGAATAATGTCTGTGTGATATTTGCTTTTGATATGATGCAACTGCTATCTGTGTTGTTTGCCATGGAATGAGTAAGAAATAAGCCACTCCATATATTGAAGGATTTTGATGCACATCCCAGGGACGTAAGGACATAAGACTGAAGATCAAGTGGCCTTGTGGCCGTAGCTAGAAGTACATCAAAATCCTTTAAACCACAGCCTGGAGTGGCTTCATTCCATTTATAAAAGGGATTTTGAGGCTGTAGTTTAATGAAATATGCAGAAACATGCTTATTTGGCTGCAATCAAGACAAAGAACAAGATGCATTGAATAGTTCCCTTCGCAGAAATGTGGCAGATTCTGCTTGTTGAGTGCTGCTGCTTGCTAGGTTAAACCCAGCTGTGTGAAGTCGGCATTGGGATCATAATGTTGCACGACACAATGCCACAGCAGTATACCGCGATGCCAATACAGCATGATATATTGCCAGCAGTATTTCTCTATGTTTTATGAGGGGCTCTGCCCCCTGCACCCCACCTTATGGGGGCTTCACCCCTGAACCCCTCAACTAAAATAATCAACTCGGGGTGGGGGCTGTACACTTAAATCACACAAAGTGTGAAATAAAGAAAAATTCCATGCGTCAGTATTTGGTCCACAGACACACCACCTCCACTGCTACCTGTGGCTCATCCTGTTAAACCATGGCAGCTGCACAGCAAACTCTCCTCAGAGCAGAGGACTTATCCTCTGCAAGGAAACAGAGACAGGGTGCACAACTGTGCATAGACCATTTAGCCGTTTTGCACCCTGTCGCTATTCCCACCTGCACTGTCTCTGTTACGCAGTTTTGATGTGCGCCATTCTACATACGCTGAACTGACACGGTGGGTATGAAGTCAGCTCTTTCCAGAGTGCTTCAATGGGGGGGTGTCTGGATGAGGTGCTGATTAAAGAGCTAAACTTCAGCTGTGCAAGCTGCAGTTCTGTGTCTTTGGACTGAACTGATAAAAGAAATTCAACATTTAACTATGCATTGGTGGTGCTTCAAACCATGGTCAGATGATGGTTTTTAACCAATAAAGTCTCTAGATTCTCTCTTGCCATTTTATAAATGTAATAGAGATATATATATATATATATATATATATATATATATATACCAGCATTTGGTTAATATTTCTTTGTACATCTGTATTAATTCTGAAAAACAAATTCAATAAAACTTTCCCCTCACAAAAAGCAGACTCAGTAACTTTCACTCTACGGTGTAGGAAGATTGTTCCCCTGACAACTGGTCTGGGGCCAGCCTGGTCTGAGACCAGTTTCAGAGTTGCCTGGACTTAGATCAGTTTCCAGGCCACCTGGTCCGAGACCAGTTTCCCTTTTCAGCTGAACTGGTCTGGAATCAGTTATTGTCACATATGTGTCTAACCACAGGCTTGCTAGGCAGCAGCCGGCATAGTGTAGTGGCTAGTGCACTAGGCTGTGATCCTGAAAGTCTGGGTTTGAATCTCACTTTCTCTTAAAATTCTTTTGATCCTAAATTTCACTGGTGTGGTGATCCATGGCGGCCTGGAGTTGGTAATAGTAAATCTACTCTAAAGGGAGTTGGTGCAGAAAAAACTAAGGGCAACAAAGAAAGCTCCTGTACAGTTGTGAGACTGGCCCCAGACCAGGTGGCACAGAAACTGGTCTCTGACCAGTCGTCAGGGGAACAAACTTCCTGCAGCTCTGTCTACACAACAACCATGAGTGAAGCTGAGGCAACTTGATGATTCACGTGATTGACAAACAGTTATGGAATCTCTCTCTATGCCACTGATCTTGATAGAATCCAGGTCCATTGTGACTAAAAACCATTACCATCTGGAAATTTTTTTATATAATTGACAAGTTTTTGCACATGACTTATGAATCAAGAGATAGACACCATCAAACAATACATCTTTTGGATCTCCTGTTAGAGAGAAAAAATACATTCTCCAGTCATTGCACAGTGGTGTTGGTGGTGGATCATGTAAACAAATAAGAGACTTAGAGGCTAAGAGAGTGAGGGAAGGGAGCCTAGCTAGTGATCTCCCTATACAGACAACTGGTAGCAGTAAGTTGGGTGCAAATAACATTGAGATTCAAACAGGAGAAATGGAGGGCTGGTCCGGCGGCACAGTGATAGTGTTACTGCTCATGACCCTGATGACCTGGGTTTGGGAATGAGCCTGCATCATCAGAGGGCCAGCGTGTGGAGTGAACAGAGCATCCAAGTGGATGTTCTCCATCTCAGGGAGGGAGAGTGATCTGTCACTGGTGCACTATCACCACCTGGGGACCACAAGTGGTGGTGCAGCTGGCGCTGTGGATCCAGGGAGGGAGGACGTCAGCTCCACTCCAGCATATGAGCATGCCTCTGCATCTGCATGCCCTTCAGCCATCATCCTAGGGATGGAGGAGGAGAAACCAGGAAAAATGCCCTACCGCAGCAAGAGGACATCCACCCCACACTGCAAGCCCCACACTGCTAACCATGGCTCTTGTTCCAAATGTGCCAACCGAGTCTCCGTTGGAAGACAGGGACAACCCAAGGTACTATGGAGCCAAGGTAAGTCCAGGAGAAGGTGGGTGATGGAGCTGGGTGTTGGGGTCAGAAACATAGAAACATAGAAGTTGAAGGCAGATAAGGACTGCAAGGTCCATCCAGTCTGCCCATTTTTTCTACCTTATGAATGTGCCATAGGTCTTTACTCTGTCAATAGCCTATTTATTCATACTTATCTGTATTGCTCCCTTATGCCTATCCCATGCCTGTCTGAAGCCCTGCACTGTATTCATATCCACCACTTCCTGAGGTAGGCCATTCCATGCATCCACCACCCTTTCTGTGAAAAAGAACTTCCTCACATTACCCCTTAATTGGCTTCCCTCTAATCTCATGCTGTGTCTTGTCCTGTTATTTTTATTATATTGAAACATGTTAGACTCTTTCACCTTGTTAATGCCCTTAAGATGTTTGAATGTTTCGATCATATCACCTCTCTCCCTCCTTTGCTCTAGGGTATACATATTGAGCTCTGTTAATCTGTCCTCATATGTTTTCTGATGCAGTCCCTGTACCATTTTGGTTGCCCTTCTCTGGACTGCCTCCATTTTGTTAATGTCCTTGTGCAGGTGTGGCCTCCAGTACTGCACACAGTTCTCCAGATAGGGCCTAACCAATGTCTTGTAAAGAGGGATTATTACCTCCATCTTCCGACTTGTGATACCCCTACTAATACACCCCAACATCCCTCTAGCCTTAGGTACTGCTTTAGTGGTCTGCTTGGATGATTTCAGGTCATCTGTGATGATGATGCTCAAGTCTTTCTTCCCTTGTGATTGCCAGCAACTCCCCTCCCAACCTATAGGTAGCTTTAGGATGTCTCTTCCCTATGTGCATGATCGTGCACCTATTTGCGTTAAACCCCAGTTGTCACTCTTCAGACCATTTTGCCAGTTTTTCCAGATCTCTTCTCATTCTGCCCATCCCATCTGGATCATCTACTCTGTTGTAGATCTTGGTATCATCTGCAAACAGGCAAGCCTTACCCTCCAGTCTATCTGCAATGTCACTGATGAAGATATTGAAGAGGACTGGCCCCAGGACTGATCCCTGAGATACCCCACTTGTGACTTTCATCTCTTCTGACTGTATACTGTTTACCACCACTGTCTGATTTCTGCCCATCAACCAGTTTGCCACCCAGTTGACCAACTTCTGACCCATCCCAAGCTTACCCAGCTTATTAATCAATCTTCTATGTTGAACAGTATCGAAAGCTTTGCTGAAGTCAAGGCGACATCATCTGCACCCCCTTGGTCCACCACTCTGGTTACCCAGTCAAAGAAATCTTTGAGGTTAGTTTGACAAGACCTTCCTGTTGCAAACCCATGCTGTTTTGGATCCTGTGCTCCTATGGATTCCAGGTGATGCACTGTCCTTTCCTTAAGGAGTGCCTCCATAATCTTGCCCACTACTGAGGTAAGACTGACTGGTCTGTAGTTCCCTGCCTCCTCCCTGCTGCCACTCTTGTGGAGTGGGATCACATGAGCCCACCTCCAGTCTTCTGGGACCTCTCCTGTGCTCAGAGACTCACTAAACAGTTCTGATAATGGCTCTGCTAGTTCTACCCTTAGCTACTTTAGTAACCTGGGATGTATGTCATCAGGTCCAATTGCCTTGTCCACCCTGAGCTAAGTGAGCTCTTGCACGACCCTTTCTTTTGTGAAGGGACTTGTGCACACCTCCCTCCCCTGTGTCCATGGTGCTGAGCTGTGGGCCCTGCCCTACCTTCTCCTCAGTAAATACTGAGCAGAAGTATCTATTCAGAATAGATGCTTTTCCTTGGTCTTCCTCCATACACCCCCCTTTATCCCCTTTGATCTTAGCAATACCCCCTCTGGACTTTCTCCTTTCACTAATGTATCTATAGAAAGACTTGTCCCCTTCTTTTACTGTTCATGCTAGTGTTTGCTCAGTTTGAGCCTTTGCCTACCTTACTGCCTTCCATGCTTCCCTTAGGGAAGTTTGGTATGCCTCCCTATCTTCGTTCCGCTACATTCCCTGATACTTCCTGAAGGCCAGCTTTTTGGCTCTGATCTTTTCTGCAACTGTTTTTGAGAACCAAAGTGGTTTCCTCCTTCTTTTGCTCTTGCTTTTCTTCCTAACACAATGGGATGTTGCTTCATGTATTGCATCCTTAATGCTTGCTCACTTTGCCTGTACCCCCTCACCTGTATTTCTTCTTGCCAGGGCTAGCTTAACTCTGTTGGCCATCTTATCAAAGTCAGCTCCTCTGAAATCCCATATTTTTGCCTTGGAATGGGATGATTTAGTTCTAATGGCCAATTTGAACCATACCATGTGATGGTCAGGACCAATGGAAGCCAGTTGGCTGTAGGAAGTATAAAGTACACTAACTAGCAAAAAGAAGAAATGGAAGAGGCTGGGGAGATGGCTCTCAAGATCTACAAGCAAGCAACAGGAAAAATAAGACGTTAAAGAGAATGGGGAAGAATGCAGGAGTAGAATCACAAAACTGGAAGAGGGTATCTGTAGCTAGTTAGAAGGGGGTCTGCCTTAATTCCAGGAGTCTTAGTAATAAATCAGTGAGGCATTGCTGGCAGTCATTGAGGTGGACCTAGTAGCCATTAGAGAATTTGTAAGCAGGATTCAGCTGTACACACCTCTGATTTACACTGTTCCATTGGATAAGAAATAGATCTGAGGACACACTGATGTTTGCTGAATAGCAGGTTTATTTGTAGCAAATGCAAAACAAATAAAAACAGATGTAATCAGTGCTCAGTCGCGTTGCTGAGATGGAGCTTAGTTGGGGGCCCCCTGATGAAGTGAGTGTAGGGGAGCCACTGAGGTCCAGCGACCATAATTTCATTTGGTTCAAGCTGGCTCTCGGGACTAGAGCTCCCTTATGAAAACCGAAGTCTTAATTTCAGAAGAGCAGACTTCAACAAGATGCAGGAGCTGATCTGCAACAAATCAACCAGGGTGGACAGCACTGGAGGTGTAGAGGAAAGATTGGGGGCATTCAAGGGGACCATTCTCAAGGCAGCAAATTCATGTATGAGAATTGTTAGAATACAAAACAGATACAAAAGACCAATATGGTTCTCAGAAAGGGCCAGGGAAGCAGTAAAGGCACAAAAAGACGTTCACTAGGTACAAGGAAAAGCAGGGGGAGGAGAAAAGGGGAGAGTACCAAATGAGAACTAGGAATACTAAGAGGGCAGTCAGGGAGGCAAAGGCAGACATGGAACTGTGCTCTGTGGAGGGGGTCAAGGGGTGGAAAAAACAATTCTTCAGATATACAGTATTAAGGAAAAAAGGAAGTAAGGAGGGGTATTGTTAGGCTACAAGAAGGGAGAGGGTTATAGAGGAAGATGAACAAAAAGCAGCTGTCCTTAATGATTACTTCTGCTCTGTCCTGACAAGGGAAGACAGTGGGGCCTGTCTGAAAGTGGCATCAAGGCAGCTGTCAGGGGCATTCCTGAAATTAACCAGTCAGTCTTTACCAGAGAAAGGGTCTAAAAGGGGCTAGAAACCCTAAAGATAGATAAGGCCTCAGGGCCGGATGGGATGCACCGAAGGTTGCTCAAGGAATTGGCAGCGGGACTAGCTGAGCCCCTAGCAGGACTATTCAATAACTCCATTCAGACAAGGGTAGTTCTGAAAGACTGGAGGGAAGCAGACAAAGTCCCACTACATGGGGCTGAGGACATAGAGAGCAACCAGGGATTATAAACCCATCAGCCTTACCTCCATAGTGGGTAAACTGCTTGAGTCACTGGTCGAAAAGGACCTAATGGACTACCTAGAGAGCAACAGATTACAGGACAGTAGACAGCATGATGCTGCAGCAGGAAGTTCTTGTCAGACCAGCCTGATAGTTTTCTTTGACTGGGAACAATGGCGGTAGATAAGGGCCATGCTGTGGATATACACCACTTCAATTTCAGCAAGGCTTTCTACCCAATGCAACACAGAAGATTGCTGAGGAAGCTGTAGCAGCTGGGTGCAGCTAGGTACATAGTTAGATGGGTGGGAAACTGGTTGAAGTAGAGACAGCAGAGGGTGGTAGTAAATGGGATCAAATCAGAAGAGAGGGAGGTAACGAGTGAGGTGCCATAGGGATCCTCCTCGGTCCTATTTTCTTCAATATGTTCATCAGCGACACTGGAGAGGGTATCTCTGGCAAACTGTGTCTCTTCATAGATAATATGAAGCTGTTTTGTAGGGTGGATAGTGGCGAAGGGATCAGGGACATGCAGAGGGATCTACAAAGGCTGGAGAAGAGGTTTAAGGTTTGGCAGTTGAAATGTGGCACCAAAAGTGCAAGATTATGCACCTAGGGAACAAAAACTGTACAACAGAGTATTGTATCTGAGGGGTAAAACTGAGTACTACAGCAGAAAAAAGTTCAGCATTAGTGAGTCCCTCAAACAATCAGGCCAGAGTAACAAGGCCTATAGTAAGTAGGGTGCTGGGCTGTACTGGACAGGGTACTGACTGCAGGAAAAAGGAGGTATTACTATCTCTATACAGGTCACTGGTGTGGCCGAACCTGGAATACTGTACTCAGTTCTGGAGTCCTCACTTAAGGAAGGACAGGGACAGAGACAGGTTGGAGATGGTGCTATGCAGGTTGAACAAGATGATTCAGGGCTAACAGGGCAGATTTTGTGAGGACTGTCTCAGGGTACTGAACATGTATTCGCTTGAGACCAGGCGTGAGATGGAGATATGACTGAGACCTTGTTCCTAAAGGAAATAAGGTGAACTGTGGGGAACTGTTTACCCAATCAGGGTAGGCCATTATTGCTATCTGGGTATACTGATTCATGTGCTTGACTTAGGAGCTCTGGGTCAATGCTTAACTTACAGTTTTATATCTGTATCTATTGTTGAATGTGTCTTAAGTTAGGAGCTCTGGGTCAATGCTCACTAATAATTGTTGGTACTGTCCAAGGTTAACAAAGCATGCTACCAGGGGTAGGCCATTTTAGCTTTTTTATCTTCCTTGTCCACCAATTAGATCAAAGAAGACCTGCTGTAGTCAGTGAGAGGACCCCCTATAGTCCTGCTGGCATTACTATGCCTATCACTCAACTAAGCACCTTGCTTCATTCCAGAGGACAAGTCTCGCACCATGTCAAACTACTGTTTGCAATACTAATATTTCTAGGTCAGGTGCTGTCTCACTCACAGTGTGAGGATACATCGCAACACACCAATGCTGGCAATTTCTCATGCCCAGTAACATAGAAACATAGACTTTGACGGCAGATAAGGACTGCTAGGCCCATCTAGTCTGCCCATTTCCCTACCTACAGGATAGGCCGCAGATCCTAGTTAACCAACAGCCTTTATCTTCCTGCCCCCCACAAGAATTTCCTTATGTCTGTCCCATGCATTCTTGAATTCTCCCACAGTTTTAGACCCCACACCTCTCAGGAAGGCTGTTCCATGCATCCACTACCCTCTCTGTGAAATAATACTTCCTCCACATTGCCCCTGAACCACCCTCCTTCTATCTTCAAATTGTGTCCCTTGTTCTTGCAAGTCTCTTCTTCTGAAAGATGCTACCCTCTTGGACTTTGTTGATTCCCTTGAGGTACTTGAAAGTTTCTATCATGTCCCCATCTCCTTCTTTCCTCAAGGGTATACATATAAGCTCCTTTAGTCTCTCCTCACACGGCTTCTCTACAGACCCTGCACCATTTTAGTTGCCCTCCTCTGGACTGCCTCTATCCTGTCTATGTCCTTATGGAGATGGGGTCTCCAGAACTGGACACAGTATTCCAGATGGGGTCTCACCAACTGTCTGTACAGAGGGATAACAACTTCCTGTTTTCTGCTGCTGATGCCTCTCCCTATACATCCCAGTATACCCCACCTCCCTACTGCCTTCTCACATTGCTTGCTAACCTTAAGGTCATCTGATATGATTACCCCAGGTCCCTTTCCTGTTTTGTTGTTGTTACTACCTCCCCACCCATTGTGTAGTCTTCCCTGGGTTCTTGTTTCCCAGGTGCATTATTTTGCACTTTTTGCATTGAATCCTAGCTGCCATATGTCTGACCATTCCTCCAATCTTGCCAAGTCCCTTTTCATCCTTTCCACGCCTCCTTGTGTATCAACCCTTTTGCAGATCTTTGTGTCATCTGCAAAAAGGCATACTTTTCCTTCCAGTCCCTCTGCAATGTCACTGATGAAGACAGTGCTATAGGAATGGTGGTGACCCTAACCTAACCACCATCAGCTTAGACCCACATACTTTGATTAGCCCAAAGGTAGGCCACACTACTAACAATGAACCTAAGTGGTGTTCCGTCCCCATACTTGGAACCCCAGAGTATGTGACAGAAATATGATGCTGCTCTCATGCTAAGAAAAACATGAAGATTACCCCTGGTAGGAGGGACCGAAAAAAAACTACTATTCATTCTCCTCCTCATGTCAAATATTAATTTCAACTAGGTCCACCAGGAAAGAATGGGGCTGGTAGGGATTGAAAGGGAAAAATAAAGATAATCTCACTCAAAATTGGCAGCCTGCTTCCTAAATTCCCCCAGCTAGAAGCCTGGGTGGCACATGTCCTACCCAAAATAATTTCCCTTGTTGAAACTTGGCTCACTCCCAAAATCCCTGATACTACAATTGCACTGCAAGGTTATCACATATTTAGGTAGGATCATCAAGGCAAAAGGGGGGAGGGCTTCCTAATCTACCTAAGGGCCAACTTGCATGGCTATAAATAGACCATCGACAACCTCACCGGTAAATGCGAGTAACTGGCCATTAAAATTCAACTGGGAGGGGTCAAAATCTCTCCACATATTTATCAGTGTACATACCACCAGGCAAACAGCAATCTGGTATTGCATCATTTGCCATTTCTTACAGACAAGCATGTTTAAACAGGGATGCTATAGTCACTGGGGACTTTAAAATTAATTGAGCAGCCAAATCTAGTGTTACCCCCAAGGACCTGGTAAACAAACTTTTCCTAGCGCAAGTGGTGAATGATTGTACCCATGTCAATTATAAAACTGGCTCCAAAACTGTAATCAACTGGATCCTAGCCACACACACAAGACTAATCGAGGTTTCAGTCCTGCATGACACCATCAGTGACCACTCATCAATCCAGTGCACATGGACAGCCCAGTAACCCTATGATCCCTCCTGAAACTGGCACCCAAGTTCAATATTAGGGGAGTGCTGTACTGTTGGGGTGTGCCATCATTCGGATGAGATGTTAAACCAAGGTCCTTTCTACCCATCCTGGTGCTGTCCTGGTGGGTGTCCAGGTGGAAGTAAAAGAACCTAAGGCATTCTTCTCAAAGAGTAGGGGACATTCCTGGTGTCTTGGCCAATATTCCCTTTCCCATAAAACTGGTTCATGCCATTGTCCAGGCTGTGTGTGGAAGTTGATGTGCGATATGGCTATCTCCCTTGCTTCCACAGCTGAGAAGCAGCCTTCCAGGGCTCTCTGCTCCCCGACGAGGGATTCCTGGCCAGTGGGTGGTCGGCGCTCCTTCACCTGCTGCCTGCCTCCATGAGAGCAGACACTCAGTGCCTCAAGGTATGGCTAAAGCCACAACTTTTATGCTCACCCGCCCTTCCCCCTCCTCTTACCCTTATTATATAGACCCTCTCCCCGTCTTCTTCTAAAAGTCACGCCCCATGGTAACTCACTGCCCTATGGCATCAATCCCAATGCATCCGTCAGCCTATAACCCCTTCTAAGGTAGTATCTCTGGCATACTGTCAGTTAGTTCCTAGTTCAGAAACCCTATCGCTCTTCTATACCTAGTGGCATATGCTAGTTAAAAAAATCATCCGTTTTCCTTAAAACGCAATCGCCCTCTTGTATACAAACCAGGAATAGTCCTCATTCTTCTGAGAGACATATTCTCGTTGCCTCAATTTAGCTAGGATACACACTGCTGCAACATTTAACGTATATAAATATTTATATCACTGTGCACCTGTCAGACCAGGTCCAAATCTATAAGACTGAACATTACCCTCTCCACAAGGTTTACAATGGGGGGAGCTGTGGCCTCTCCTTGTGTTCCTCCTTTATCCGGATCCTTGCGGACAATGCCACCAACCACATGATGCCCCACAGGGGGACTGGAGGCTGACTTTGCCATGCTATGATACCAACATTGCAGCAAAAGATTTTGTTTGTGCTTATAACCTCCCCCAGCGATAGCTACGCTCTTGGACAACTTACTATGGTGGGATGCTGTCGGGGTCATTACAACCAGAAGCACAGCCCCCCCTTCCCTGCCATAGAACCCCCACTACTCTTCTCGGTCAGAGTTTTAGTCTCTGCTGTTCTAGGAGGACAAAGCATCTCACCTGGAAATGATAGAACACCGACTGAGAGCCAGAAGAAGCGAGCAAATGGAAGAATCTACAAACTATCCCTTGCTGCAATCATAAAGCTTCTGATCCTGTTACTACTATGCTCAAGCAATGTGGAACTTAATCCAGGGCCCCCAGAGGCTATTGCAGCACCATCTGACCTAGCCAGGCTCAAAGGATTAAGCTTCCTCCATGTTAACGTGTGCAGCCTACTTAAGAAGATCACTATGATCCAAGCATGGGTTAACCATACCTTACCAGATATATTGGTAATCTCTGAGACCTGGCTTAGGCCTACTACAGCAGACAAGGATATCAACTTACCCAATTACCAGCTATTCAGAGCTGATCATCAATATGGGGGGGTAGCTATATATGTGAAAGAGCTGCAACCTGCCTCACCTCAACATCTGTGGCGCACGAGTTTGAATGCCTATTCCTTAAAGTGGTAATATCACATACCACATTATTGCAGGTAATAGGTTGTTACAGGCGACCTATTGCTATCACATCTAGGTGGTACAATCGAAAAGGAGTCCCTAGAAACTATTATTATAGGAGACATTAATCTAAATTGTCTTTCCAAGGCTGCTGCTCCACTTCTATCATTCTGTGACACACATGGCTTAACACAGCTCATCAACAAGCCTACCAGAATTAATAATAAGACCCCAAGTAATAGTACACTTCTGGACGTTATCCTTGTGAGCAAGCCTCATCTATTCTCACATTCTGGAGTTCTCTTCAATGATATCAGTGACCACTGCTTCATTGTCAGCATAAGAACAACCAATAAACCCACATCCTCCTCTAAGTTCTCAGTTAGAAGATCAAAGCAGAATTTTGACATCCATGCATATTTGGAAGATATGAAGTACTCCATGCACTGGCAAGAATTCTACCTGGCAAAAACAGTGGATGCAGCCTATGATGTTCTTAATGACATAATCATAGGAGCCCTAAACAAATATGCACCGTTATCTAAAGTGCGAATAAGAAATAAAACTTGTCTTTGGTTCACCCCAGATTTTAAAACTGCGCTCTTAGAGAGAGACAGTCTATGGAAAAAAGTACCTAAAACAAAAACACTGTCAGATTGGGGACAGTTCAAAAATGCTAGGAACTTATGTACCAGGAAGATCAGAGACGCAAAGGCTGCCTACTATCGTGCTGAGTTGGACTCCTCTTTCCATAACTCCGCTAAATTCTGGAACACTATCAATGACATACAGTATCTGGCCATGCACCAAGTAATTCGCTCCCAGCCAAGATAATTTCTGGGATAACCATCATCAACGACAAGCTGGAAGTCCTACAGTCATTCAACAATCAGTTCACGACCACAGGATTAGCATTTGACAACTCTCCTGCAAATACAATGCAATCCCAGTTAGGCATACAATTTACCGAAACCCTGGTGACAGACTCTATATTTTCACTACAACCAGCTACACTGAAACAAGCGGAAGACTTGCTATGCCATCTGGACATAAAGAAAAGTGCAGGTGCAGACTCCCTCGACCCCTACTTCCGGAAGATTGCCGTTCAGGTACTAGCAGTACCAATAACACACTTATTTAACCTTTCATTACTACTAGGGATAATCCTTTCAATTTGAAAAACTGCACAGGTCATGCTGCTATTTAAATCAGGGGACCCTTGTGACCTCAACAACTACAGACCAATCTCCATCCTCCCTGTACTATCTAAACTGCTGGAAAAGATTGTAAGTACACAACTGACAGCCTACCTAGAAGCAACTGATCTCCTAAACCCTGCACAATCTGGCTTCAGAGCCAAACATAGCACCATTACGGCCCTAGCAAAAGTAACCAATGACTGGCAATCAGAATTGGATAACAGGAAGTGTATCTGTGCTGTGTTCCTAGATCTAAGTAAGGCATTCAACGCAGTTGACCATGAACTGCTCCTCTCATCCCTGAAATCCACAGGGCTGGACTCACTCTCCTTGTGATGGTTCAACAACTACCTTACTGGATAGCTCCAGCAGATTAAGGCTGAAGGTGAACTGTCCCCACTTAAACCACTGCAAAGAGGCATACCCCAGGGATCTATCCTCAGTCCTATTCTATTCGCCATCTATATCAACAACATAGATAATAACATCACCAGGGCTACTGTACACCTATTTGCCGATGACACGGTGCTATATGTCAGCCGCCCTTCACCAGAGGCAGCCTGCAAAGAACTAGAAACAGAGTTCAAGCTACTCCAACATCAACTGCTGAGCAAAAAACTCTTGCTCAATGCAAAGAAAACAAAGGCAATGTTTTCCTCCCCCCAACACACATGTGGGATATCCAGATTTAAGTACGCTTCCACATATATCCACTATCGTTGGTGAAAACCTTGAATTTGTATCAAAATTCAAGTACCTGGGAATCTGGCTTGACAGTAAGCTTTCCTTTATAGAACATATGGAAGAACTACTAAAAAAAACTTTGTCAGAGACTTGGTCTTTACTTTAGAATCAAATACTTTCTCACAAGTAATGCTAAATTAAGGATGGTTCAGGCCACATTTCTTTCTGTAATCGACTATGCTGACCTCTTATACAGTCGTTGCCCCGCCTCCTACCTTGGAAAATTGGATACACTCTATCATAGGGCACTGAGGTTTATCACAGGACTACCATTCAACACCCATCATTGCTCCCTATATGGGGCAGTTGGATGGTCTTCTCTTCAATTCAGAAGGGACAGAAATGCTGCATTATGGATATTCAGAGCTATATCTAAACAATTACCACAATATGTCTCGGACTGCTTCACACAAGTCACTATAAGTAAATATGCCCTAAGAAGCTACTCTTCCATCTTAAGTGCCAAAAGTCAATTCTCGCTTTGGAAGGACAGCCATTAGTTTTGTGTTGCCCTCCCTATGGAACAAATTACAGAAAACACTAAAACTGAGTATACCCATATCCATTACGTCCTTTAAATCCCTCTACTCAAGGCTTATTAAGGAACAATGCAACTGTTTTCGACAGAAATAGGGTGAATCTATTCCATCTCTATCATCCCCAAGCCTGTCCCTTCCTCTGACTTTCCATATGTTCTGCAATCCTACTTTACTGTCCTAGTTTACCCACAATAGTAAACTGTGCTTTGCCCATCCTCCCTCCTATATTTCTCTACCTCAACACTGTTTATTTTCACCCTCCCTCCATGCCTATTCACATCCCTCCCCTCCCTCATTTTGCTCCTCCCTTCTGTAGTTCCACCACCCATCATCGGCCCAGACCACTCGTTGTCTACTTCCTCCCCCTCTAACAAATCCCCCTATACAATTATGTAGGTTAGTCGCCACCTACACTAACTCCATGCCTAATTTCGTAATCCCTTCTATTACCTTATATACATGTAAAAAATGTAAATATGTGAATTATGTCACTGAATCATGCCTATTTGCACATATTTCATGTGTTGGTATCCTTAATGACTTGTATAGCCTGTTCTATCATTGTATCTTGTTCTTTTGCATTGTACCATGTTTTATGTAAATGACCTTGATCTAACCAGGTCCATCTTGCAAATGAGCACTGCTCAACGATGTTCGCCTGGATAAATAAATATTTTGATTGATTGATTGATTGATTGATTGATTGATATGCCCACCACTACACATTCAGTCACTTCACTACCAGTCTAGCATTGCTTGTAAAGTGCTTTGGGATATATTGTGTATGAAAAGTGCTATATAAATGCTTATTCTTCTTCTATTACTATCAGGGTACTAAGGAAAGGCTCAATTGGTGCCATCAAGGCACACTTGGCCCAGATAGAGTGGCATTATCTGGATGCCATCCCAGACATTGATTCTGCCCTTGAGTTCCTGGTAACCCAATTCACAGCAACCTGTGACAAAATTGCTCTCCTAAAAAAAAGTAAGATACAAGGTACCAAGCCGGGTGGGTCACCCCCACACTCTTAGCCCAAATGGGTGGTAGGGATAACCTTTGGTGCTGAGGAAGGGACACTGGTTCACCAGTAGACCTGTAAAGATACAAAGAAGCCTGCAATAAGGGCACCAAGGAGGTAAGACAGGCTAAAGCGACATTCCTTAAAGACCAGCAAAATAAAAAGTGGAACAACAGAAGGAAATTCTAGGATAATTTGAAAGACCTCCTCGGAAAAAATGGCAAATCTTCCCAGACAATGCTAAATACCATTGGGATTCTCACCACTGCCCCTGCTGAAATAGTTGATATCCCCCATACGGCCTTCACAGACCAGAGTTCTGTTCTCCCTCCGGACACAGCACCTGGGGAGATTGACGGGGCTGACATGGTAACAGTAATACACTTGGTCCAGACCCTGCCCCTCCCCAAATTCTACTTTAAACATGTCACCATTAAGGATGCCCTCAAATATGTGAAAAAGAGTCATGGGGAAAATAAGAGTTGGGGGTGATACAATAGATATGAAGTTGTTAGCTATAGCTACAACTTTTCACTGCAATTTTCCCAGTTCCCAGAAATCTAGAAAGCTGTAAAAGTAACCCCAGTGCATAAAAGTGGGGACTGCGCCAACTTGATCAACTATAAGCCTATCTCAATCCTTTCTCCACTATTCAAGGCCCTTGAAAGAATTGTCTCAAATAAACTAGTCTACTACCTAAATAGGTACAATCTTCTGTGCAAACAGCAGCATGGTTTCAGGAAACTCCACAGTTCTGGTACTGCCCTAATAGAGCATACCGACCTCCTGCATAATGCCCTAGATAATGGTCATCTGGTCGGAGCCACCTACATAGATCTGACTAAAGTATTCAGCCTCGTAAATGACACACTTCTGCTTGACAAGCTCTTCTCCTCAGACATCTCCTCTGAAACGCTTGCTTGGTTTCGCTACTACCTCACTGGGCAAATGCAGAGAGTAAAAATCTGATGGAGCTCTTGGGAACGCTAAGGATGTCACAGTTGGGGTCCCACAAGCAGGGCTGGATTAAGGGGGGGACAAATGGGGCAAATGCCCCAGGCCCCCCGCCGTAGACTGGCCCTCCCAGTAGTTGGAAGTGAGAGACACTTTTAGTAGGTGGACTGGTGGTTTGTAAATCATGCCACCTCCCCCTTGCCGCAGCGTGAGTTAAGTGCGAGTCAACCTCCCCCCATAGGCCCCCAGCAGCTTGCTCCCTTAAAAACGCTGTGAAAGCAACGTGACTTCGGAAGAAGCACATTTGTTAAATAAAATTAAAAAACACACAAGCCCCTGCACAGATAGGCCCCCGGCAAGCCTACATTGCAGATTTCTCTCGTTCCCCCTCCCTTAGGTGGTACAGTACTGGTAAGTTTGTAATAAATCATGCCTCCCCATGAGTCAAGCATGAATCAACCCTGCCCCCGGAGCTTGCTCCATAAAACAAAACAAACAAAAAAATGACTTTGGGAGGCTTTCTTTAATTAAAAGAAAACAAAACACAAGCCCCGGACCCTCCTGCTACAGATAGGCCCCCAAGCGAGCCAACACTGCAGAAGATTTCTCTCGTTCCCCCACCTTCCTCCTCCGTTATTTGCAGCCTGCAGCTAGGGTCGGGTGACTTGCTAGAAAAACAAAGTGGCACTGTGTGGCACAAGAAGTGAAAAGGCTAACTATGCAAGCACCGTGATCTACCTCCTTAGGATACTGACAGGTTTTCCATTTTGTTGAGTCTGGGACTAGACCTGGACTGGTGCAAGCTGCAACAGAGCTGAGCTGCAGCTGCATATAATCGAAGCAACGCCAGGACCAGGAGCTTTGCATACAATCCATCTGGGCAGCATTTTTAAACCACTCTTTCTTTGGCGGTTTTGAGGCTCAGCATGCACTTTGCCAGCGCAGCACCTGCACCGCAATCTGTACGCCACGCCACTCTATCGCTAGCAGCATGATTAGTCGATGCACTGTTCTAAACCGCCTGCTGCTAAACTAAGGAGTTTCAAAGGGAGCCAAGCAACAGCAGACAGCTTGAGTTCAGTAAGTGGCTTAGAAAGTTGATATCTGTATTTTATTATTATGCTGAGATAATTTATCTGAGCTTGTTCAAAGAAGAGATAAAGGGATGTGGGTGTGTGTATACATGCATGGATCCTCTAACTCTGAAATAAATTGAATTAATCATTCCTTTGATATCCCATGAGCAGATAAAGGTATGACATCAGTCTGTTTATTTGGTGTCATAGCATTTGTACATTGGAACTGCACACTTCTGTACAATGGGTACATACAGGAACTTACTGTTGTTTGGAGTAGGATGCATACCTCTTAGTAAAGCACTGTTTATTTTTATTTAATTTATTTCCTTAAAATAAACTTGTGATTAAAGAGGTTACTTAAAGATTACTTTGCTTTTCTGAACAGGGTCTAGAGGAGGAGAGCGACTTCAATAAAAGTCCCCAAATTCACCACAGAGCATCTAGACCCCCAGAGCATCTGGAGCCTGGTGGCCTTCATGTCTTGTACAGTACAATAAATATAACATTACAGACTATGACAACATGACAGGGTGTTGTACTTCAAGTTACTTTTTTCTCCTGTGAATAATGGGGGTAGTCTCCCCCATACGGTGGTTGTTATGGTTAATAAACAATGTGCTCAGTAAATGTTGAGCAAAATAAAACATTTTGGTATGAAAAGTTGGGCGTTTTACATGGCCACCCAAGTTGTGAGTGTCCCAGGCCCCCCAAGGCTTGATCTGGCCCTGCCCACAAGGGTCAGTACTTGGCCCTCTCCTTTTTGACCTATTCATTAACAGACTCCCAGAAGCCTGCTCTCTCTCAAAGGTGCTTTTCTATGTCGATGATGCGGTTGTCTTTAATAGTAGCCCACATCAAGGGAAACTCTCCATGGATATCCAAAACAGCTTCGAGTCACTGGAGGAATGGTTCAGACTCAACAAACTTGTCCTGAACTATAAGAAGACAAAGACCATGTTGTTTGCCAATCCCCAACTGAAAAAAAAGTCCCTCCCCTTGCTATCTGAAATGCTCATGGAGCTACCCTGGATCAGGTTGAATTTTTCAAATACCTGGGTGTCACCTTGGATGATACTGTCTCATACGAACATATGAAGAAGCCAGCAAAAGAAGGCCATTTGGTCTATCAAGTCTGCTTGTGTTACAGGGTCCACAGCTTGAGCTAGTGTCCCTGCCCTCCCTCCCCACTCCTCCCTACCCATGATCCTTACCTTCCCCTATGTCTATCCCGGTCTCCCTTAAAGCTGCCCACTGTCTTCAACAAGATCACCTCTGGCACCCCATTCCAAGCTCCCACTGTGATGTAGACAGCCAGTTCTGAGTGCTGTATTATATTTTTTTAATATAAAATGTATTAATGTCTCTGCTGAAAATTCAAATGCTCTAGGAATGACCTCTCTTATCTCCCCCACAGATTTTAGCTGACAGATGCAGGCCAAGAGAACTGCTGACAGCATTGTATCACACACTCAGTCTTTTTAGAGACAATAGCCCAGATATTCAAAAGGGTTGCACCATGCGCAATAGGGTTGCGCCAGCACAAGTCCAAAAATGCACCATTCTGCGATATTCAGCGGGAGGCAGTTGCGCCCCCCAAATCACACTGAAAAATAGCGCAATGATAATGAATGTATGCACAACTGAAGGGGGAGGAACCATGCATAAATGGCGCAGTGCGATATTCAACAACATGCGCCATGCGCAATAGGGGAGCAAGCAGAAGTTGTGCCATAGCAGAAATAAGCCAAAATAAAAAGGAACAAGGGAGAGGTGCAAGAACGCTACAGGGAAGCCTAAAGTTGCTGAACTATAGCCAGCCACACAGACAACACACACACACACACACACACAGGGCAGGACAGTGAAAGGGCACCTGGAACCCACAGGCTCAGGGGAAGGTGTGGGGAGCCACAGTGCAGAAGGGGGAAGTGCCACACAGCAGTGAGGCCAGCACAGTCAGGTGTTCCTGGAGCAGGGGAAGTAGCAGCCAGAACAGCGGGGGGAACACAGAAACAGCTGCCAGGGGGGATGAACACAAGCCAGGGACATGACCAGTGCCACCATCCAGATGGAGGCAGTAATGAGGGTGAGAAGGCAGGCAGCAGGGAAGCCCGTGGAAGGGGCCCGTCAGCGGTATGCCCCAACAGGCAGTACCGAGCCCGCACCAACCCGAGCTGTATAGTGATCATGAGATCGTGGGCGGTACCACCTGAATCGACTGAGGCAGCTCTGTGAGCTGTGCAGTGATGTGATGCAGGCACCCACACAACGGAGCCATGCTCTGTCAGTGGAGACCAAAGTGACAGCTTGCATGTGCTTGCTCGCCACGGGTACCTTCCAGAGACTAACAGGGGACACCACAGGCATAACGCAGTCGGCCGTGTCATGCCACCGCACCCAATTCCTCAGCACACTGCTGCCACATGCTGCGGAGTACATCCATCAACTGCCAGGTGGTGTGCGATGCGAGGGGGTGCATAATCAGTGTCTGTGCCATGCACCCTGGGGGAGCACACGATGCCTTCATCTGGCACCAGTCAGCACTGTGCCACAGATTTGAGACTGGGGACATCCCCACTGGCCACCTAGTGGGTGAGTATGCAAACCACACGGGCAAACATAGGGCTTGGGAGGGGCATGGTCAGAGGTGACATGGGTAGTGGCCTACATGGCCCGGGGCAGGGCGATGCTGATCGCCAAACTAACCTCCACCCTCTACACACAGGTGACAGTGGATACCCACTCCATCCCTGGCTGCTCACACCATACTGGCGGCCCCGACCCCAAGCTACACTGGGCACACACGCCACCACAATGTCATTGGAGCGGGTGTTCAGTATGCTGAAGGCACGTTTCCGTTGCCTGGACACCTCTGGCGGTGCCCTACAGTACAGCCCCTCAAAGGCCTGCAGGCTATTCCTGGCCTGTTGCATCCTGCACAACATGGCCAATGAATGTGGGATAGCTGTACAGGTCAAAGAGGGGGACAGCGATGGGGACGATGAGGACGCCGGTGACAATAATGATGGGCAGCACCCCCTTGGGAGACAGGACCCCTGACTGCTCCGGCTGGCACAGCTGCACCGGGACACCATCACGGAGGAGCACTTCAGCCAACCCAGGTAGGTCATGGGGCCATGTGCAACCACCAGTGGCAAAGGCACAACCCACAAATACACATGTACACACACCAGGGGTTCATGCCATCAAGGGAAGTGGCCAGACATGGAACCACACACACCACCAGGGATGGGTGAGGTCTAACATGGCACACGGACAGACACACACACACACATACACACAACTTACCAGACATGCACAAAGGGTAGGAGGCACACCGACCAGAATGCCACCCCTAGCCACACACGTCCACAGACCACCACGCCCACTGCCTGTCATTGTGCGTGTGTCAGATGCTGGGCACCATTGCACATTGGCGTACAGTGCAATGCAGGCATCATCATGCACACGCAACTGCGGACAGCAGCCGGGAGGGTATGCAGATGGACTGTGTGTCTGCGTGCAGGACCGGGTACCCACCCGTGCATTGCCTGCTGTATGACACACTGCACACAGGGCAGCATCAGACAGTAGCCACGTTGGGAGACAGGTCAGTCACGTGCCACAGTGCCCTAGCTGCCACGGATGCATGGGCGGCACCGCCGAGACCCACCAGCACTGACAGGCTGACCACTAGCCTCATGGGGTGGCACCGATGGTCCCCCCAGGGGTTCCACTGCGTGAACGCGACCATGCTCGTGCAGGGATCTGCAGCACACCGAACATGCCTGCGCCAGGCGTGCTCGGGATGCCCACAGCTGAACCCAGTGTTTACAAGGATGGTGTCGCACGACACCGGGAACGGGGGGTGAACATTGCACTGCACGGTGTCTGCGTCACATGGGCAAATAACTGTGTGCTCCCTGTGGCCATGGCAGCTGTGATTGTATGTGTCAGCCTGTCAATGGCAGCGGTCACATCCTCCCGCATCCAGTCCATCCCTGCCAGGAGCAGAGCGGTTTCTCTGCTGCGACGCTCCTCTGCCCACTCCAGAGCCGCACTCAGTCCATCCACTGCCGTCACAAGCTGCATCTGCTGATTGACTGCTGCTTGCGGTATGCGGGTGTGATCATCCAAGAGGTCATCTGCCTGATCGGCATGCTGTCCCTCAGGGTGTGCATGGCCCTGATGCTCAGCACCCCTTGAGGGTGGGTGCTGCACACCAGGACCAGGCCTAGGCATGTCCACAGGCGGTGCACTGACGCCGCCCCCGACACTGTACCCCCCAAGTCCATTGGCCAACTGCTGATGCTGCCCCAACGGCTGCCGCCCCCAGGGCTCACTGGTGCCGCCACAGTGGCTGCAACAGTCCCACTGTCCTGTACACACACCAGTGCTGCCCCACCAGTGCTGACAGGCACAGGCTGGGACTGTGATGACATGCAGGCCTCCATAGCGGCACCACCCACAGCCATGGCCGCGATGTTACCTGCTGTGTGGCCATCCTGTGGCACACACGTGTCACTGCCCATGACGTTAGCGACATCATTATCGGTGATGGACCCGGCACCAGCCCGAGTCCCAACATGCTGGCATCTGTGGACCCTGGCATGCTGAGACAAGGGCAGGGCCTCCTCCGCATCTGCTCTAACAACATCAGTCTGGACATCCAGGTGGGCCCACTGTTGCACTGAGCCACGTATTCCTGTGGAGGTGGATGGGCCCTCCTCCATCTCCATCTGACTGGCCTCAGTGGAGAGGCCCACCACCGCTGACCCATGCAGATGCTCAGGAGCTGTAAGGGAAAACAAAGTCGAGTTACTGCACGTGACCTACCCTGTCCCCCCCAATAGACAGACCATGACCTACCATGCAGTGACGGGCTACCACCCGTCTGGAATCCACCACCTGGAACACCCTCAATGGTGCAACGCTGCATGCTGCCAGCAACCCTCTCCTCCTGTGGGGTCAGGTGTAGCACCTCCGGCTATCCCACACCTGTTGCAGATCATGCTGCCCTGATGGCAGCCACCTTCTCCTTAATCCTCCTCCTGTCTGTGCCCATCTTCTTCTTGCACTCCTGCACGGAGCGCTGGTGGCTGCCATGCAGGTTTACAGCATGCGCCACCTCCTCCCCTGCAGCAGCACTGGCCTGTGGTGTTCCTGGCATCCGCTGAGAAGTGGCTCCTGGTCCAGATAGGTCTCGAACAGGGCATCCGTCTTGGCCTTCATGAAATTTGGCCTCCTCCTCCTCCTCCTCCCACAACTCTGTTCCTCTTCCTTCACAACTCGCTCGGTCATGATTCAGCCTGTGAGAATTACAGGTGTTACCTGTGACTGTGCAGTCCTATGCATGTCCCAAAATCCACAGTCCACACTCCCAAACAGCATGCAACTCACCAATAAACTGCAGTAACCGACTATGGCCAGTGCAGCCCAATGTCGCACTTTTATAGGGCAACCCATGCAAATGAGGCAAGGCGCATCTTTAAGTAGATGCAAATGAAGTGACTGCACCACTGAATGGCTGATTAGCTGATTTGCATATGACGGCTGAATGTCGCGTTTTTGCGCTTTGCGCAATTGTGTTGAATATGCTGAGCCAAGGGCGCAGTTCTGTGACATGCGCAGTACACACCTAACTGCGCATGCCAGGGTTGATGACGCAGGTGCCTGCCGCGCTGCTGACGTGCTGTGCATGAGAGGCAATGCAGGGCATGGCCACCATTGTGCCAGTGGCGCTACGGCGCTGTTCACGTATATGGCGCTGTGGCACTAAGGCTTCGTAGGCGCACTGGGGCAACAGCGCAGTAGGCCTCTACAGGAGGTGGCACACAGGCACCCAATCGCACTAGACGCTTTGGGTTCCAATTGTGCTGTGGCTGTCCGTGCGCCAGAGACCCTTGACCCTGTGCCTGACCTTTGCCCCCTAGGCACCAAGCATCAGGCATGGGTGCACCACTATCAGCACAGTTTGGTGACAGCGCGATAGGGAATGGCAGCGCTGTACCGCGCAGCATCTGCACGTGGTGGAACCGTGCTGCAGAGTGCCCTTTTGACTCTACTGAGCAATAGAGATGGTGTGGAGGAGAGCTGCCCAGTGGAGCCAGGTAGAAATGACAAACTTGGTTGCCATTGTGGAGCCACTTGTTGGCCCACTGTTTGGTGAGGCACCCCTGGACAGGTCCAGGAGTCAGGTGTGGCAGGAGGTGGCCGACACCCTGGAGGAGGCCACAGGAATGGGGTGGATGGCGGAGCAGTGCCACCACAGATATGGGGACCTGAGGCGGAGGGACCTGGACCTGCTTTCCTGCCTGCAGGCATGTGCCAGGAGGGGCACGGTGCCACGGCCAGGTAGGTGCAACATCCATACACTTTTATCTTCCATATGGGTATCACGGTTGCACGTGTCCAGAACATGGGGGGGACCATCCGGTGTTGGCCGTGGTAGTGTTATCAGGGTGTGGGGTGGGAGGGTGGGTCTGGCTGTGTGGGATTGCACACACATGGGGTCAGGGGACTTTGCTACAGGATTGTACTAATGTTCCTCTCTCCATGTTTGCACCTTAGGCCCAGATGAGTGATGGCTGGCGAGGGAGAGGAGGCGCCAGCAGGAGGACCGTCAGTCCACGGGGGGGCGAAGGTCCACAGAAGCAGAGGGACCAGCCTGATGATGGTGAGTGCCTTACATCCATGATTAGTATTGCATGCTGTGTAACAGGGCGGGCAGCGGGTCACGGCCACCATCCATTGACACCACTGCCATGCACGCAACTTGTTACAGTCAGCACTGTCCAGTGGCACTGCATGTCTGGGAGTGCGTCAATGGTGGTCCATGCGTGTACCAGGTACCTGACTGTGCCACTGCCTTCGCACCACATAGCCATGTCACTGAACAGCCACGGTGGTGCTGTGCAGGACTTGACCAGTGGGTGTGTGCAGTGGTCCGCATGGCTGTATGCACCTGGGTGGGCAGGTCTTGTGGACGCGATCACTGTGCGTGGTCACACACCATCACAGAGGCATGTCCCATGGCCGTATGCCATGCACAGTGGGTGGGCTGCATGGGCTGTGCATTCACACCTATGACTCTGCTCCCTTGTCCTAGGTGGACGGCAGTTGCAAGTCATCAGAAGAATGCTGCAGGAGATACTGCAGGTGGCCAGGGCCTCCCTTGAAATTTTAGAGAGGCTTGACCGTGTGGGAGTCAAATGGTGGCATGGCGGGAGGAGCAGCCAGAGTTGGGAGCAGGGCTCCTGATGAGCATCCTACTGCCCCTGATTTTCCCTACCCCCTGGACCCATCCTCACACCCCTCCTTCCCTCTACCATTTGTTCACCCCTGCCCCTTACCCACCCCCACCTTGTTTGTGGCCCTCCCCCCAACCTTTTGTATATATCTGTAAATAGTTTTGTGTGTTTTATACAATACATTTGCTTTGATATACCTAATGTGGTGGTCTCTGTTTTGCAGCAGGCTATAGGTGCTCAGCTGCAGTGGTGTGCAAGGCGTCAGGGGTGGTGCAGTCATGTGCGTGTGTGTGTGTGTCTGTGGGGAGGTGACTATGGTGTGGGAGTAGCTATCAGTCACTGTCTGTGGTGTGTGTGTTGTTCTCTGTGCACTGGATGACTCTGTGCAGTGGTTCATGGTGCATGCTCTGTGTCCATGGCGTACCTGTCAGCCCGTCCATGGCCTGTGCAGCTGACACCCTTGCATGTCTGTGACCTGCACGGTCCGCTGGCATGTCAGTGGTGGCTGTCCATGCAGGACAGCCACTGTACCCGTCATAATGCCAGGTTGCCTCCTGTCACTGGTGTGGTGCATGTCTGCCTTGGGTGACACTGTGGCCTCCTCTGTTGTTGTCCCACCTCCATGCTGTGGCTTGTTTGTGTTGCAGGGGATGTGCACCACTGTCTGTCACTTGTGCTCCAGGCAAATGCTGGTGGCGTACAGCTCCACAGTGCCTGCGCAGGGTGGCTGGCACTCCTGTGCCATGGAGGAGTGCTGGCTGTGTGTACAGTTTCCATGGCCACACGCTGGGGGCTTGGTTGCCCTGCTACTGTGTCCCTGTGTTGGTGTGCCCTTGGGTATGGGTGGGTGTTTGTCCATGCACTGTGTTGCATCCTGTGTGGTGCATGCTTCCATGCACCACTGTGGGTGTCTGCGCTGGCTGTTGTGGCCAGTGCTGGGTCAGGTGTGTCCTTGGGAGGGTGTGCAGGGTGCTGTACCACTGGTGGTGGGTCGGGGCATGCCCTGTCACGTGTGGGGTACCTCGTGTGCCAACACATGGTCGGTCTCTCAGCAGTATCTCGGGGGGGATGTGTATGGTGGCACTGTGTATGCAGTCGTTGCATCGCTGTGTGCTGCCACCCGCTGATGGGTGCTCATGGTGGGTCTGCCTTGCATGGTTCTGTGGTGCACAGGGTTGCATTTTCACAGTGGGGGTGGTGGCATGCATGGGGTATCCTGCACTGGTGGACGCTGCTCCTGGACAGGGTGTCTGGGGGTCACGGTGCAGGGTGTGCTCTGCATTGGTGGGATGCTGTGGCACGGGGTGGTAGGCTGTCCTTGTGTGCTGGTCACAGCTTGCCAGGGGGTGTGATGGGGCACCATGGCCTGGCTGTGGGTTGGTTGCTGGTCTCCATGGGCCAGTGGTTATTCCAGCCCTCCCCCAGTTGTGCAGTGCTTGGGGTGTGGGGGGAACGATGTCTGTTCTGCTGTGTGTTCCTCTGCCCATCTGTGGCATGGGTGGTGGGCCCCTGCATCCCTGATAGTGCTGTTGCATTGCTGCCCTGCTGCTGGGGGGCATCCCTGGTTGCGCTATGGCGCATCTGGACTGCTCCGCTGAACATCCCTTGTTGCATTATGGCGCATCAGATATGCTCAGCTTCACCTCCCTAGTTGCACTATGGCACAGGTGGTGCGATATTCAGTTGTCAGCTGTAGGCGCATCTTGGCCAGCGCAGTTTTTGAATATCATGCCTTTTGCACATGGGCACAATGGACTTGCACTTGCTCCTGCTGTTGCGCACTTTTTGGGCGCAGTTTGAATATATGGACCAATGTGTTACTGGAAGACTTATTAAGGATCCTGTTTCTCTGCGCTAATTACAGAGTTGTTAAGTTAATTTTGTTAAGAGAGAAATCATAAACTAGGTTTATGACATTAAAATAAGGGAAGCTAGGATGTTACATAGAGGCGTAAGGTTTTAAATGACCCTATGAAGCCTGTGTGAAGAGGGTACAGCATGAGATCAAAAGAGGTGTCATTGAAACTTGAGTTACGCTAAGGTTACAGAATTAATACATCCTGTATAGCTGTATAGTATAGATTAATAAAATTACATCCTATGGTTGTATAAAAATATATTTTTGTTAGATATTTGACCAGAGGAGGGGCTGGATGACTTCATCCAAAAGGGGTTGGCTAATACTGCTTGAAAAGATTATTCTCTTTCACTGTAGAGATGCATTTGTATCTAACACTGACTAAGGAAACATCTAAGCACTGAAAACAGGTATTTAGAAAGCTAGACAAAATCTAAATATAGTTGTAGGAATTGCACTGTTTTAAACCTTGTTTTGTTTAAAGATATGTATGTCTTGTGTTATAAGAGTTCTGTATTGTATGTTTGACATATTATTATATATGTTAGTAAAAACTCTAATTTTAGAGCAAACCTGGTCTGTCTTTGAATTGCTTTCTTTTGCTAAGAAATATTTATGGTTCAGCAGACATATAACTTGTATGGTGGTACAAAACTGGAAACAGAAGCATTTTAAATCTGAGGTTTTTATTAAGTTTTAAGGGTTCATCTCTGAATACCTGGTTAGGTGCCTGTAGGCAAAGATATCTGGCCCCCCGAAGACAGATATATCTGAGCCTGTGCATTGGGTATGCTAGCAAGAGGTTACAGTTTGAATTCCTCCAGAACTGAGACCAAAGGTTGATCCGAACTCACAAAAACAGACAAGAGGGTTACCTTGTCTGTTACACTGTTCACAAGACTGCACTCAGAGGTTGGCACTTTGGGAATAGAGGGCCTGACCTGCTGAGTGCATCTGTGACACCCACCACCCTCTCTGTGAAGAAGTGTTTCCTGAGCTCCCTCCTAAACCTCCCGCCCTCCAGCTTAAGACTGTGCCCCCTCATGTTATGCCTGCTGCCCCCCCAGTAGTTTAAATTAAGTGTAGTAGTTATGTATTGCCCCAGTTTGTCCCCGAGTACCCTCAAACCCTCCCTTCTGAGGTGTAGCCTGTCTGGTGAAAAGAGCGCTTTGTTTGACCAGATCTCCTCCAAGTCCCCAATACAGATAAACATCTCCTCCCTGCACCATTTCCTCAGCCAGTCATTAAAATCCTTTATTCTTCTTTTCCTGGCTGTGCTGGCCCTTGGTACTGGTATCACCTCTGAGAAGGCCAGCAAACTTCCTTCCTCCATGCAGATCTTCCCTAACTCCCTGAACCTACTTTGCAGTACCTCAGTCTCCTCCCCTGCTGGGTCTTTGGTTCCCAAATGTATAACTAAATTAGGTTTTCCTCCAACCTCCCTTACTATTTCTCTTATTCTTGGGCCCACCTTCCCGCTGTCATCCCTGGTATACAAACCACCCTCTTTCTTGCATTTGGGTCCCCTTTCCTTCCCTAGTGAATACCCCTAATTATGGAGTCCCCTGTGATTGCCACCCTTCCATCCCCTGCACCCGTGCTCCCTGTCCTTCCTTTCTTACCTTCAGTACTAGCTGCTTCCCCACCTAACTGCTCCCTCTGCACATTAGTGAACTTATCTCCACAGCAACAATTTATCCCCTTAACTGTTCTTCCATCTCCCACTCTGCCTGTCCCCTTCTGATTATCTGAATCTGCTTTCAGTTTTCCCTCCCCATTTCCTTTCCTTTTCTCCCCCCATCCTCTACTCCGTTTTGCATGCCTCCTGTTCCCTGCCCACCCTGATTGTTCCCTCTCCCCTCCCATGTACTCCTACACTCAGCCCTGGCTCAACTTGACCTCCTACCTCACCTCCTGCTGCCCCCTTCCTCCTTCCAGACAGTGGTGCAAATCTATTCAATAAAGGCACCCCTTTAGAATTTCCCACCCCGATGCTATGCTCACATTCCCACCCCTTCCCCTTACCACTTGTCCTTCCTCCACCCTGGGCTCCCCAGGCCTCTGAGGAAGAGATGTTCCTGTATACTGGGTGCTCCTTCCCACTCCCATCCCTTGCTTGATGCCCTCACTCCCCTGGGCATCACCCCTCTGCCTCTCCCTCCACTGCTCTGCTCCTCTGACTTCTCACACTATCCTCCGCAGCTCCCATCTGAGTAGCTTTACTTCAGCCCATAGCTGCTTCAGCCTCTTACGCACAGAACATCCCCCTTTACTCCACAACACCCCCAAAAAGATTGCTGCCCCACAGTTATTTCAGTTTACCACACTCCTGCTTCCCATACATGTACCCATTCCCCCACATCTTCCCAGCCCAGCTTCTCCTAGCCTCCAGTTATACATAACTATAAAATAACTATAAAATTCAAAAATATATAATATATAAATTTCTATCTCACGTTACCATCAAGACGTAACAACAATCTCAATAATCTAGAACTCAGTAGGCAACATTTGAACCTTACCTTGAAAGCTAGATGTCTGGCAGTCTCTGATATGGTCCTCCCAGTCCTGGACTATGGTCGCTCACTGACTCAGTTCTCAAGAGAGGTATGCTGGTACTCAATAAAGCCTGTCCCTTTGCTAGCAGAGCAGACAGATTCACTCATAGCTGCTCCCTATATACCCTCATCAATTGGTTAACTCTGCAGGACAGGTTAAAATATCAGTCCTGCCTGGCTTTGCTGGGCTCTACCCTCACTGCAATTCAAAATCTCTTCAGCCCAGTCACCAACCAATACTCTACCAGAAGTATGGCTTGACATGCCCTTGTAGTAGCCTTCTGTAAAACAAGCCTGGGGAGGCACTTATTTGCCATCTGCACTGCCCAATGGCTAAACAAACTCTCTGAATCCCTAGTGAGCCTCCCCAAAATTGCACAATTTAGGAAATCTCTAAAAAAAGCTTGTACCTGACCAGGCTACCCTGGAGCTGGTGAATGTCTGTTGTATTCCAGTTTGTGTTCATTTGTACTTTATCCTATACTGATGCAGAACCTTTGTAAAAGGACACTTGCGCTGAAAGGTGTTTTCTGAGTTACAAATAAATTGTTTTATTTATTTATGTTATTCAAATCTTGGATTAAAGTACCTTTGAGTCAAAGACTCTTTTACAAAGGTTCCACATCAGAGTAAAGGCAACACAACAAAGAACTAAATACAAGACAAGTGGAATAGATGATACGTGGAGTTGGGTACAGTCATTCATAAAAGTTACAGAGAGGTAAAGAGGCAACAATTCAGGTTACAGCAAGAGTTACAGTCTGGTTAAACTATTACATTCAAGTTTCAGTAAGAAGTGCAGTAGGTTTCGGGACTTAAGGAGGTACACGGGGGAGGGCAGAGAGGGATGCTGTCAGAATCTGACGTTGTCAAGTGGAGAACTGAGAGATGAGAGGGAGAACAGAGGGTTGGTAGGGAGTGTAGTGGGTGATGAGAGGGATGAGAGTAAATGAAAAATAAATAAAAACTTAGCAGTAGTAAAGATTCAATAACCTGAGGTCAAGAATGGAAACTGGTAGGGGGAAGGTTTAAGAGGGATGTGAGGAACTTCTATTTTACAGAAAGGGTGGTGAAGCTGTGAAACAGTCTACCAAAGGTGGTAGTGGATGCCAAGTTCATAAATGATTTCAAGCTTAGCTGGGACAGAGTAATGGGCTAGGTGTTTACTCATGTTGGTAACGGTAGGGAGGGGAGCATGGGGAAGAACAGGGAGGGATAGAACCCTACATGGACAATAGTTCCCAGGGCAAATAGGGAATGACAGGCAGACTAGATATACCTTTGGTCTTTTTCTGCTGTCATTGTCTATGTTTCTATATTGTCTGGCATAGTAGGACTGCTCGGGGGCCTTGGGACATAAATATAAGTGTTTGCCATTTATCATTGTGAATTCATTGTCTGCTGTAAAATCTTGTTACTCTGCTTGAAGATGCATACAACTAATAACCCTAAGGTTCCAGAGAGAACTCTGTTTTGGGACGAACTGACTACTTGCCCATACATGTGCTTTTTAATGTAAATGCCTAAATTGTCTGCTAGGTATTAAGTTATAAGCATAGCTATCAAACACTCAGTAGTACAACTGAAGACAAGTTATTTCAAACAATGGCCTACATTCATAAACAGTACCTAAAACATTAACACTGATTTAACCATATAAATAAAATTGCCTTGCCTTATCTTGCCCTCACAAACCTGATTCAGCAGTGTGCCATTGAACAACATGGGAGATTGCTGAACTGGTTATGGGTGCATGCACTGGTGCTAGGTGAGCACCAAAACATATATTCCCTTTTTAAACCACCTGTGCAAATTGGAATAACAAATTTCCCATTTAAATTGCTGCTGCTGCTAAACGGCTAATTACAGTGCTGACAGTTGTGAATTACTGCACTGCACACAAACCATGCCACCACACAAGATGCAGAACGTCTGTATGGATGGGGCACTTGCACTGCTACTGGATAAGTAACAACAATTTTCCCCCCTGTAATCACCCAGTCCCCTGGGGTTACTAGAACCCCATCAGCATCAGACCAGATAGGTCTCTGGACAGCCATAGAGGGTTTTAAACTCTCTACAAAACATTACCTCATTGTTTACCTAGTTCAGCTGGGCAAAGGATGAATGATGTAATTTGGACCTCTCGCAGCAGCATAAGCCCTTCTGGCTCAGCTGCAGGGAAACAGTTTAGAATCTTGACAATTTCCAGTGTGGAGATTGAAGGATAATGAGCTCTCTGTGACTGCAGAGGGCTAGGGGTGCCTGCCAGCCTCCCTTGGCTAGGTGAAAGGTCTGTTTGTCATTTCTTTTTGCACCCTAGTGTGGGGAACAAGTGTTGCCTAAAGAAGTGGTGGAGACCTGTACCAGTGAAGCCCCAGTGGGTTCATCTTCTTTCAAAAGTTGAAAGGGACTGAGAAATCAGTGGTTAAGAGGCAACCCCCTGATGGACTGAAGATTGTCACAGCTGCCCAGAGAAAATGAACTGACAGAGTTTCTTTTAAAGCTATGGACTTTGAGGAAGAACTGTTTCCAAAGTGTTGTCAAATGCCTGTAACAGGGCAATACCAAACCGTGAGTATGTTGAGCATTTGAGAGACACTTTTTGGGTTGTCTGGTGATGTATGTGCCCTACACTGGCTAGATTGCACTCACTCAGGACCCTATTCACCACAGATATGTGGCGTTACAGTATACTGAAGAAAACAATGCCTTTAATAATCGAGTGGGGTTGAAGGATCCAGTTTGGTGTGTCCTAAAGTAATGGCAGAGTCTGACTGGGGCTAGGGTGGGCAGAACCTCACTTGTAGTCAAAGTTCAGAGCTAACTGGTTACCAAATAGGCACAGTTGCCTGAAGATGTTAACAATGGTTAAGGTAGTACGTTTTTCACGGACCGCGCAGATTTCACGAAACCTGCGAAAACAGAAACAGATTGTGAAATTTGCAATAATGTAAAATAAGATTTGTGCCACAAAAAAATCTTATTTTAATAAAATTAAAAGAAACATAGTTGCCAGGTATTCTGTTCTATTAATAATTTAACTTGTTGCTGTGACCGATGTGGGTATCACATTACAATGTTGCATTAAGATCAATGAAAGATCAATGAAATAAATTACCTGACAACTATCACCTGCTAATCAGTCAATTACAGTCTTACCACCAACTGTTACAAATTGACTCATTGAATGTGAGCTGCAGTAATTGCTGCTATTCATTCTGCTTGAGACCACTACTATGTAAAATGCCGGGCAAACCGCAATGTCAGTGCTACCGAAACCACTTTCAGCATCCAAAATTGGCAATGTGTTTCCCAGACAACACTACAAGCAATATGAAAATGGGGTATTTCATGTTTTTGGTGATGTGGTGTTCTCCACATGCTGCAATGTTGCAATAGACCACAAACGAAAAGCCGCCTATAACAGACACTTAGCGTCAGCTACACACATAAAGAAAAATAGAAAACTCGAGGAGAAATCAACCTCAGTCATGGAGAAGCAAGTCACAGTAAGAGAGTTGTTCACTGTGAAAGCCGCACACTAACAAAGCAGAAAGGTATCTTTATTTAATCTTGTAGAGGCTTTTACTGCAGCAAACTTTCCTCGCAATGCTCTCGATAACCCTGTCCTACACTGCTCCTTAGAGGAGAATTTAAAGTCTGTCGGTGTTATACTGTCTTCTCAGTGGCCAAGGACTGAATGTTTGCCTAAGGTTTATGCATTCCATGTGGCAGAAGTAAAAAAAAAAATGTTAGATGCAGTATCTGTCTTAATAGTGTGTGATGAGACAACAGATGTGGAAGATCGATACATTCTCAATATTGTGGCGATTCCTTCAATTCACAATTGTGCTGTACTATCCACAAATATTACAAAATTAGAACCTGTGTTGTTGGACTGCACTGTACTAGATGCGACTAACTTCAAAATAGTATCCCAGGCTGTGTTACATTGCTTGCAGAAGTATGAAATTCCATATACAAATGTTTCAGCGTTTGTATCAGACAACGTAATGTATATGAACAAGTGTTGGGAACAAAGTCTTAAACATGTCTTTTTAAATGGTGTACATGTTACCTGCACTGCTCACTTGCTGAATTTGCTTGGTGAAATTTGGTGCAAGAACTTCCCAGCAGTTAACAATTTAGTAGTTGCTGTTAAAAAATCATTCACTGCATGTCCTGCCAGAAAAGCCCAGTTTAAACAATATTTAGCAGCCAAAGGACTCTCAAATGCTTTGCCTCCAATGCCAGTAATTATGAGGTGGAACACCTGGTTCCTAGCAGTGTTTTACCATGTTTCTCACCTGGAGGAGTATGGAGAATTTTTTAAGGACGAGAGCACAGCTTGTGAGGAGGTGGTCTCAATGTCAGTATCTGAAAGTACTCATACTGTAATTAAAGAACTGGCCTCAAATGCACCTCTGATTGTCCAGATGTTGCAAAAATACGAAGGTGACGATATAAAAGCGCACCTAGTATATGACGAGTTAATGGACTTTGCTGCTTTTCTCGAGGTTAAATCTGAAGCCACTAAATACCCTTCTACTAAATATACTCTGTCCTCCTGAACTAAAAAAATGGAATACATGACAGAGTGTGTCGGGTTTCATCAGTATGCCACAAAATTCTTTGCTGCAGTACGCTATCTAAATCCGTCCAGACTGGCAACGGTTGCTGTGACCGAAACTGACATCTCAAATTGCATTCCCTGGTTTGAGGACAATTTAACTGCAAAAGCAGAACTGAGTGCGTACATAAATGAAACGCAGACAAATGCAAATGACAGAGACAGAGATGTTTTAAAGTACTGGCTAGATTGCAGGGATCGATTCCCAAACCTGTCCAATATTGCTCTGTCTTGCCTCAGTGTTCCAGTACATAGCGCCAGTGTGGAGAGATCATACTCCCCCTACAGTGCGATGCTCCAAGACAACAGACGCAGCATCAAACCATCTAAATTAGGTATGTATTCTATGCTTCAACAAAATTGACATTTTAAACTACATTTTAACTACTTTGTTTATTTTTTCAAATAGTTGGTAGTTAATGCGGTATTCGATGAATGTTTTGCATTTAGTGGTTCACCTGATTTTAAATGAAATTTAAAAATGGGTTACTTCTATATCTGTGGATGTGTTTTTCATGCAATTGGCATTTTGTGCCGTGAAGCAGCCCTGAAAAATATAAATTTCCATTGTGAAAAACTTACAGCCTTAACAATGGTGCATCTCGTCAGGGGGTTCAAATTAAGTGTGTGGTGATTCCCACTATATATACACTCTTGGTCAGAAATCCAGAGATCCCTAAGTAAAGGGATGGATAGTTCGTGTTTTGGAAAAAGTTCATGTTGGAATGCACAGTACAGCTTGTGTTTCTGTGTGAAAAATATGTTTCTTTTACTGCAAAGGTTGTGTCATCTGTCCTGGACAGTTTTCAACCTTGGGGGACCACCCTAGTTCTGCTTAACATCTTGTCAGAAATAAAGCCATACAATACAAAACCAATTTTATAGTTCCAAATAGTCCATCTTTGAGTTTGAGTGAAATGTTATGGGGCCCCCTCAGATAAGAGACACAGCATAGCCCTCGCACCTCTCTCCCAGACTTGGAGTAAATATAAATGTTATTTAGTGCTCTAACCCCCTGACTTCTTAGATGCTGAGCTGAGTATTTACTCTAATGCCAGGAGTGATACTGATTTTCTGCCAACTTGTGGTTTGTTGCCTTGTCTGAGTAACAAGTAGGGGGGTCCTGGTTGTAAGATGCTGCTCTTGACCGGGGTAAGAGTTGCAAAACTGGGGGCTCATCCGAGATTTGGGGGAAAGGAAAAGGTTGCCATGCCAGTGCAAGTGCAGATGGTATGTCTGTGGTCTTTCTGTCTGGTTGCAGTGCACCATACCAGGAATCATTGTGAGGAAATGTTAAATTGTGCCAAGGAAAATGCCATCCAAAGACTTGTTGCATTGTTATTTTCTGTGGAAAAAAAGTGCTGCTTTGTACTGCTTTGCTGAGAATATGATGCTAAGGACCATGATGCAAAAGACTGTTTGCTAAGACTGACAATCCTGTTGAAAGGTGCTTAAAGAAACTGTTAATTTTCAAATTTGCAAAGTTCCCTGCAACTTGGGGCAAAAGAACTTTTATTTCTGTGGATTACAAATGTCTTTGAGTGTTTGTAGATTACAGTGTTGGAGTGACTAAAGGAATTGTGCAAACATGTACTTAAATTGCTAAGAAAGCACTGCCGAACTGTGAAAATCCAAGCTGAGGAAAAAAGTTTGTTTTTGCAGTTTAAAATTGTTCCCCAGCTTGAGGATTGCAGTGTGTGAGAAGGAGAGAGAGCTTCCAGCTCATTTGCATGGTGTTGAGTGATTGGCCCTGGTGCACAAGCCCCTTCCCCTGACTAGAGCTCTGTGGACTTGCTCAGTAGTTTCAGGAGAAGTGTGAGAGAGAGAGCAAGAGTGTTTGAGGCATCATGCTGAGCAGTAGTGGCGTGGCTGAATTTGGACCTCTTTCAACATAAATAACTAAATAAAGTGTAAAAACCTTTAAATCGGGCTTCTCCCATATAGCAATTGCTCCGGTAGCTACCACTGGTGTGTGCATTGTGGAAATCATTGGGCGGGACCGCCCAGAAGCAAAGAAAGTGCAGTCGAGTCTGTAGCAGGCCGCAGCATCAGGAGGGAACCAGCTACTTCTGTAAGTCTGATAGAAAAACAAAAGACTGGGCAGTCTATAGGTTCATAGGTATCTACACGTTCGAGGGCAGGCCCAATTAGAACTTGCTGCCATTAGGTTGATGACGGATAAGATATTTTCTACTGCCCATATGTCAATCAAGATTGATTTTAAACTGTTCTAAATTTTTGCTTAATACCACTTCTAATGGTAGGGAGGTCCAGATAAGCATTACTCTTTGAGTTATAAACCTATTCCTTTTTACTGTATTGTTAATCCCAGTTTTTAATTTTAGTTTATGTGACCTTGTGTTATTATTTGATAGGTGCCACTCTAAACAGATCATTTCAAAGAGGGCTGGATCCCTAGTGGCCCTGTATGCTAAGCAAAGATCGCATCTCAGTGATCTATATTCAAGTGAAAAAAGCCCCAAAGTTTTAAGTCTATCTTCATATTCGACGTTTTTTTAAATTGGTGATATTTCCAGTCAGTCTCCTCTGTACTTTTTCAACCATGGCTTTGTCACCTACTGAGGTGGGTGCACAGAAGAGGGCACAGAATTCAATATGAGATACATAGAAACATAGACTTTGACGGCAGATAAGGACTGCTTGGCCCACCTAGTCTACCCATTTTCCTACCTACAGGATAAGCTGCAGATCCTGTTTAACCATCGGCCTATGATCTGACCATACTGGTGTATAATGGTACTAGCACCTCAGGTTCTTGACTTTTAATATGTTTTAGGATACATACTATCGTACCATGACATTTTTTGACTGTTTTATTAATACATTCAGTAAATTTTAAATTATTTGTAATGGAAATCCCTAAATCTCTTTCTGAGGTTACCACTTGTAACTGAGTATTGTTCAGAGAGTATTCAGCCATCTTATTGTTTTTTCCAAAGTGCATAATCTTGCATTTGGTCATATTGAATATCATTTTGTTATCTGAGGCCCAGCTTGCCAAATTATCTAGATTTGTTTGAAGCGATTTTATGGATTGAATAACATTTACAATACAACCGAGTTTACTGTCATCAGCATATTTGTTAATCCATACACCATTTGTGGTTTGCATGCTAGAGATCAATATGTTGAACAATATGGGGCCCAAAACAGAGCCCTGAGGCATCCCACTAGTGACTCTGCCCCATTCAGACTTGTGTTCTAGGATATTAACTTGTTGGTTCCTGTCCATTTACCATGATTCAATCCATTTAAGAATGTTCAGATTTAGATTAATTTTTACTAACTGTTCAATCAGCACTTTGTGAGAGGCAGAATCGAAGGCCTTTTCATAGTCTAAAAAGATGACATCAACTGGTAATCCAACATCCAATGCCTTACTAACAGGTTAAAAAAATGTATCAAATTATTCTGACAGGATCTCCCTTGAATAAAATTGTACTGAAATATATTGACATATCAACTATTTAAAATATGCATATTAATTTTTGCTGCATTAATCTTTTCATAATTTTACCTATACATGAAGTCAGGCTAATCGGTCTGTAATTAGCAACTTTTTGTTTGGTACCTCCTTTATGAATAGGTATAATTATGGCTATTTCCCAATCTTATATTGCCAGTCCTTCCCTTATGGAGGTGTTATATAAAAGGGTTAGTGTGCCAGACAGTTCATTTGATATTTCTTTTATAAATTTAGGTGGGATATAATCCGGTCCTGCTGACGAGTTTGTTTTTGTTAAACTAATAGCAGCTATAATATCCTCTTTGGTAAAAAGCAAAGGTTGTGTCCTGTTTGTTTTGACTATCTAGGGACACTTTTCCTTTAGATTTATATACACTAAGGCCTGGATATTCAGACTGCACCAGGCTGTGGTGTAAACCTCGGCGCAGTGCAACTTGGCTGCGCAGGGGCATTGACAGAGTGATATTCAACGGAGCAGTGCCATTGCACAACAACGCTGAATATCGCACCCTGGCCACCTGCAGTGCACATGGCACAGTGGCACTGTGCCAGCGCAAGTGGCCAGAGTGGAGCAGGGGGATGCACTAGCACAAGTTCCTTTGCGCTAGGTGCAAAACCGCGATATTCAAAAGTGCATATGCAAATGGGGCCATGATGCATGCAAGGCACAAATGGGGCCATTTGCACGTCATTATGGCTCCATTTGCATGCAGGTGCACCGATCCCTGGCGATTTGCACTTGGCACCCTGCCAGGCTGTAGACATTGGGGACCGACGCCCCCTGCACAGCGCAGCAAAGCGCCCCACTGCCCGATCGCGGGCTTAAGTATAAAATTAAACTGTCCAATATCCCTGGTAGTCCAGTGGACTGCTCGCAGCCTGATCGCCCGGCATATGAGGAAATAATGCCACCCCAAACAACCCTGGTGGACTAGCGTGCCCCCTCCCCACCCACCCGCCGCCGCCCCACCACCCGCTGACTGACACTCACTAGTAGGGCTGTACACCCATTGGTCCACAGTAGTGAGCCAATGGGCATGCAGCCCATACCATACTATACAGTCCAGATATGTGAATGGATCCACCAGGATATAGGACTAACATTTTATTCAACTTATGCCCACGATCGGGCATGGGGGGCGCCACCACAAAGGTGCAGCCGGAGCTTGGGTGGCCACCTACAGGTGGCAGCTGCCGTGTTGCACCCTGCAATATGGCAGCTCACCTGTGGATGGCCAGCCGTTGTTCCTTTTTTTTTTTTTGGCTCACCTGTGTGCAGCACAGGTAGGGGTTGTGCATGCATGGGCTCAGCACATCCCGGGCTGAATATCAGGATGTGCGGAGTATGCATGGGCACGCCCTACCTACCTGCACTGCATACATTACTGATGCACTCTGGCGCATTGGGATTTGTGCCAGGCTCAATCCCCGTTTGAATATCATGCTGGGGTGCATCAGTAGGTTGCGCATGGCACAACAGTGTTGCACCATGCGCAACCCTTCTGAATATCCAGGCCTAAGAAAATAGGAATTAAGTTCTTTGGCCATTTTTTGCTCTTCTGAAATAAGGACATTATTTAGCCAAGCATCTCCTTTCTGGGTCCAGTTCTTCTGTTTCCCACTGGTTGAGGAATTGGATATGCCTCATCACCTCGAGGAAGGTGGGATCATCAGGCGGAGACCCGGGTGAATCCTTTTTTTGATCTGGTGAAGGTAGAAGGAGGTCATCTTTGGAGGAGCTGTAAGGCAAGGAGGAACCACTGTAGTCACCCGATGGTTCGGAGTGATGGTCGGTAGACCTACTCTAACATCGGGAGTGATGTCCGCTTGACCTGCTCCACCCTTGGGAGTGACGGTTGCTAGACCTACTCCACCTGCAGGAGGAACACCTTGAGGACGGGTGATGTCTGTGTCTCCAATGTCCATCAGAGCCCTGGTTCGAGTCACCTGGAGCTGGGCAGTCTGGAGTCGGGAGTGGCAATGGAGTCCTGTGGGAAGGCATCGGCAGTGGCTGCAGAATGACTGTCGCCGCTCCAGAGGGTTAAGGCTTGGGTACTAGGTCACTCTTAATGGTGTTCCACCTGCTAGAAAAGAGTGCTCCTACTTCTGCTAAAGGGACCATAAAGCCTGATGGCTGGTCTGATGGTGGTTTAGCAGGCCCCGAAGGGGTTGGCACTAGGCCTGGCATCTGAGGGGCTTCCAGCATCAGGCCACCTACAGGCAAATTACCTGACATCTGGTCCTCCGTCTGAGCATCAGACGCGTTGGATTTGGCTGATGACTTGGTGTTATGCCCTGTGGGTGTAGGCTTGGTGGGGCCAGGGGGTCAGGCCAGCAGCCATAAGGTCCTCTGGCAGAGGCCCATTCCACCCAAGAAGGGCTGATGATGGCTTGGAGACCGACATCTGCTCTGACTCCAGAGGGGTGGAGACCGATGCCACCAGAGGCTGTCGTTGGTTCACAGGGACAGCCGATGACAGTTTAGGCATGGAGAGCACTTCCTTGGCACCCGATGTGATCATCAGCATTGACTGACAAACTGGAGGATGAGGCCTTACTGACAGCGGGGTCTGGATGGACGCCCATCGAAGTGGAAGCAGAAGAGGCCAAGTCCTTGGGCCTAGACCCTAGCATTTGTTTGTGGAATCTGATGGCCACAGACACAGAAGAGAGAGAGAGAGAGACTGAGAAAGCCCTTGCCCCGAACCTCCGTCTGATGCCTGGGTAGAGGCGGAGGGTTTAGCATTCAAAATCCCCGGAAGGGCTAGCCCCGGGGACACTGGGGGGGCAGAATCCTACCTCCAGCCAGAGGCCTTGGAGCTTTAGTATGGGGAACAGGACTGTGAGTCTGACCTGGGACTGTCCTTGTCTGTCCTGTGATGCTTCCCCAAATGCTTCTACTCCTTGGGGAAGGTGTTGTGGGTGGAGGATAAAGAACAGCTGTGCCCAGAGTGCGATTTTTGCATTGCGGCCACTTATTGTCCCAGCAGGTGAACCTTGAGCACCTTCAGGTGGTGAATGTGGGTGCGCTTGTTAAAGCTGAGGCAGTGCGGGCAGTCGTCTTACTTGTGCTGCAGTCCCAGGTACAGGAGGCAAGCCGAATGACCATCTTTGGCTGCATGCACGCTTTGCCTTACACCGCGGTGTAAAAGTGGAAGACTTGGTAGACATAAAGAGGCAACAGAAAAACTCGAATAATTGAACTGTGTGGAACGTCGAGAAAAAATGGCGGTTGACGGTAGCAGGAGGCATCCGTGGAGCCGAAATGCAGGGTCGACGGTGGGAAAAGAACTGGGATGGTGCCAGGGGACCATCTCCTATATACTGAGGATGATGTCGGGGGCGGAGCCGACATCAGGGGTGGTCCACCACCTTGGACTGCTAGCTAGAATGTTTCCTTTTGGTCCTAGTGCCTGGCGGCATAGTTCTATCGGTTATTACCTGCTGCAAGAGTTCTGTCTCAAAGTGAGATTAACAGTGTTGCCTAAAGAAGTGGTAAAGATTTGTGCAAGTGGAGCCCCAGTGTCCATCTACTTTCAAAAGTGGAAAGGGACTGAGAAATCAGTGGTTCTAAGGGGCAACCCCCTGATGAACTAAAGATTGTCACAGCTGCCCAGAGAAAATGGACTGAGAGAGTTTCTTTTATAGCTATGGACTTTGAGGAAGAAATATTTCCCACAGTGTTGTCAAATGCACATAACAGGGAAATTACATTCACTCAGGACCCTGTTCACCACAAATATGTGCTGTTAAAGTATACTAAAGAAAAGGATGCCTTTAGCAATCCAGTGGGTTGAAGGATCCAGTTTGGTGTGTCCTAAAGTAATGGCAGAGTCTGACTGAGCTAACGTGGGCAGAACCTCAATTAAAAATTCAGAGCTAACTGGTTACCAGATAGGCACAGTTGACTGAAGATGTTAACAATGGTGCATCTCATCAGGAGGTTCAATTTAAGTGTGTGGTAATTCCCACTATATAGACACTTGGTCGGAAATCCAGAGATCCCTAAGTAAAGGGGTGGATAGTTCGTGTTTTGGAAAAGGTTCATGTTGGAATGTAGAGTGTTACATGATGTCCCTGCACCCTTATTGGTACCCTCAGAGGTACACTGTAGACAGCTAGCACTTAGGTACATGTTATACTAACATATAGGGCTAAGGGCATCTACCACACAAGAGTAGATGTCAGGATATGTATGCATATTATTGTTATACACTTTGCTTTATAATACATATATATATTTCATATGTATTTCTTGCTTATAAGATGTTAGGACACCTGTGTCCTTGTTATGATTATGATATATATGTCGGCATTGCCACCTTTTGGAGATTTGTACTACTACACTGATTTATGTAAGAACTACACTCTTTTGTTTCACAAAGTGATGACTACTACAGAATTGTATAATGTTATCTTGGACCGTGGAGCCACCTCTAATTTAGCCAATAGGGCTCATCTCTGTAACTGGAAATGTTTCTATCTTACAGTAACTATAGTTTTTTTTTTAAACATTTTATTGAATTTATTTTTTCCATACAGACATACATACATACACTAACCCGGATTCCTCCAGGCTCCACAAACCCAAAACTGGTTGTGTAACCTATATGCACCCATAACTATATACACACTCAGCAATGGGGTTGACCCTTCATTACGTATTAGCACATTTTGACCAATACATTAGAATATATTTCCCTTTAGTTGTAAACTTATAACACTAATTAACTTGAATGGAGAACCCCCGCTGTGTCCCCTGGAAGGAGAGAGAGCCACAGCCATTTATCACCCAGCAGGGCATAGCCCAGATCCACCTAGTAATTCCATATAAACCACCTCGGCTGGACAGGAACTTATGGAATGTTGCCACTAGGCACTACACCGTGTTCATTTAAGCCATCCAACTCTACAGCTCAATCTTCTTTGTACTAATCCCAACCTCACAGACAGATCTATGTTTCATTACTGCCAACCTGTAATAGATAGATGGTCTCCAAAGTCAACCATCTTTTATTAAACAGACCCTTCTTACCCTCTAAGCACATAAATCTCCTAATACTACCCAGGGCCCATATAAGATCCCTCACCCAATGTTTATAATTATAACATTGATCATCTTTCCAATGTTTCAATATGAAAGATTTAACTATAGCCGTCATCAATGATTAATGATATTTGGGTGTGGATCCTGTTAATTGTGACATATCCCCTAAAATACAAACTTCTGGCACTATAAACTCAGAAATAGTCTAACATGGGGTCCATTTGTTGTTTAATTTCCAGCCATAGCGACTGTATTTTACAACAATTCCACATAACATGTAGGGTGTCACCTGGCTCAACCCCACATCTAAAACAGAGATCTGTCTGTCTAAGCTGTCTATCACACAACTTCTTAATGGTAAAGTACATATTTGAAGCAATAAAGTACTGCATAATTCTATACCTGGGTATAGGTATATATTTGATGCCTTTCCAAATACCATTCCAAGTTAACTGTTATGGGGCCATTGCCCCCTTCCAGTATAATATTTTTACTGAGGACTTTGGACTAAGGTAGTCCAATAACACCTTATGTACCTTGGATAAACAACTGGATGATAGATTTAATGCAGAAAGATTTTCCCAAGTAAAAGGATTTGTTGGTGAACCCCCCAGTTCTTTCCCAGCCTTCTCCAACATTTTAACCAGCTGAATTCTTTTTAAAAAATTCATAGACTCACATCTCACCAGGAGAACAACTCTATTATCTGGTATAACCTCCCTTAATGTGAGGCCCTCTGACTGTGCTGCCCAACGTTTAGTGATGGCCTTGCCCCCAGTAAGAAAATTGGGATTTCCTAACACCGGCTGCACTACTGCCTTTGCCTGTTCCTTTCTCTGAGAAGGTGTAAGAAACATCCACCAGGCCTTCGCAGTTTTTTCAATTGGAGTCCTAGTTGCTTTACCAAAGTATTTTCCCGGATTGCAAAAAGGAATGCCTCCGGTCTTATGCCAATTTCTTTTAACAACTGTCTGTCCAACTGCAGCCAGATTGGAGTATATACTTCCTCCTCATCCCCTGAACCCCAGCAACTCATAATACCCAATTGACTCGCTACATAATACAAGTATAAGTCTGGCAGTTTCAACCCCCCCCCCCATCCTGTGGCAAATATAACACCTTGTGTTTTCTCCTAGGGGGCTTTGAATTCCACAGGAACTCAGAGAGTATTCTTCTAATTTTAATGAACCATATTTTGGGGATACTATACTGGGCTAAATATACCGGGTACAATAATCTTGGCATCAGATTCATTTTAATTAGGTCCAATCTAGCCGCAAAGTTTAAAGGAAGCTTGTTCCATCTAAGCACATCCCCATTAATTGTGGCCAGCACCTTATTTAAATTCAATGCAGCACCATCCTCCCAGCAAGCAGTAACCCATATTCCCAAATACTTTATCCGGTCTCCAGCCCAGTGTATTTGCATTGGAGCAAAGTCATCTCTACACACATGAGGCGTCAAAGGGAGAATCTCTGTCTTAGTCAGATTTAGTTTATAGTTTGACACTTTAGAAAATTGGCTTATGAGTTCAACAGTTCTGGGGAAACATACCCCAGGATTGACCAAGTGCAAAAGAATATCATCCGCATAGACTGTAAATTTTAATTCCCTCCCCGCAATCGAGATCCCCTTAATGCCAACATCATTTTTAATAGCTGTTAGTAATGGTTCCAAATAAATATTAAACAATATTGGCGATAAGGGGCATCCCTGCCTTTCCATTAGCCAATAAGAATTCTGAGGAAACATACTCATTACACATTACCCTAGGCATAGGAGCCGAATATAAATTTCTGATACCTCTGAGCAGGCCCTTCGGGAAACCCATCCTCTCCATGGTGGCAAACAAAAATGGGTGAGAGACCCTATCAAAAGCCTTTTCAGCGTCCAGTGATATCAAGCTAAGGGTAATAGAGAGTCCGGGGCAGAACTAAGTATATGATGTAGTTTTCTAAGAGCATCATGTGCCCCCCTCCCTGGCATAAAACCCACCTGCTCAGGACTTATTAGATTTGGTGCAATATTCAAGATTCTATTAGCTAGAATCCTTGTAAGAATCTTAATATCCTGATTCATCAATGAGATGGGCCTATAGCTACCAAGTAGATCTTTAGGTTTATCTGGTTTGGGAACCAACATAATATAGGCCTGGTATAACAGTGGGTGAGACACCCCATCCTGCATTATACTATTAAATAAATCTTTTAACAGGGGAAGTATAGTATGCAAGTGCACTTGATAAAATTTGGACGTAAGACTGTCTGGCCCCGGAGTTTTGCCAGAGGGTAAGGCCTGAATCGTCGCAATTATCTCCTCTTCACTGATCAATGCTGCTAATTTCTTAGCCTGATCTGTATCCAGGATCGGTAAAGAAACACTATCTAAGAATAAGTTAATTTCCTTTTCCCCAATAACTTGCTGTAACTGATAAATTTCTTTATAGTAGGATGCAAAAGCCTCTGCTATTTGTAGAGGATCTGTAATGACAGCTCCACCCTGTCATATAACCAGATTGTTCTACTTGCTTCCCATTCTTTAACTTTAGCTGCCAGCAAACGCCCTGGGACATCTCCCTGCAGCAAGTATTTGGCTTGAATTTTTTCAAGCCAAAATTCCACTTTACTGTAAGTAATGTCAGCCATCTCCTGACGCAAGCTTTGGAGCTCAGAGTCTATCTCCCCTGAAGTGCCCTCCTTAGGTGCCAAAGAATCGATAGCCCCCATTAAGAATTCCTCCTTAGCTCTTCTCATACTGTTTCACCTTACCTCATAACTCCTTGCTATCCCTGAGTATAATACCTTACATGTAGGCCAAGCTAAACCCTTATTTTGCAATGTAGGTAATTGATTCTGTATAATATCCTGTAAAGTGTCTACTAAATTACTCAGGATTGCAGTATCTGAAAAAAGAGAGTCATTCAACCTCCACCTATAGGGTCGAGAGGGAATATTCTGTGGTTCCCAAGTCAGTTGAACTGGGGAATGGTCCAATAAAATCCTGCACCTGGTAGATATCTCCTTAATATCCCTAAGCGCCTCCCTATTGACCAAAAAAAATATATATTCTAGAATGACTTTTATGCGCTGCAGAATAAAAAGTCATATTATTACCTCCAACTGCATGGGTCATAATCGGATCCGTTAACGCAGCAACCTCCATTAATTTGGACAAAGCCACCTGAGCCCCTGATAGGTGCCTTCTGGATGGCGGTATTCTATCCTCCAAATTATTTATACAGAGATTCCAGTCTCCTGCCATAATAAGAGGATGTGAAGTTAACAAAGCAATATCTATCTCCACTGAGGCCAGAAATTGAGGGTTAAGCGGTGTGGAGCCATATATAGATGCAATTGATAACTCTTTACCCAATATAGCACCTGAAAGGTATATCCCCCTACAATCATCCCTAATCAATACCTTTTCAATAATATATGGACAATTTTTTCCAATTAGAATCGCCACCCCACCTGAAGATGTTTCTCTCCCAACACCATATACCTGGTTTACCCAACTCCTCTTTAACTGAGTCAGTTCTTCCGACAACAAGTGAGTCTCTTGTATTGCAACAATATGCACCCCCATTTGTTTGATGTGTCTCATAATTACCATTTTTTTGCACCTACCCCAAGACCTTTTATATTCCATGAAATAATTTTTATACCAGACATTTCACACCCAGATAGTAGATTCCCTGTCCAGCAATTATAACTATCTCTAGGTTATCTCTTCTCTCCTGTGCAATAGTGTGCTCTTTCCTTCCAGATACCCCCAACCCTCCACTCCCCCAATCCCCGATCCCAAGATCACCCTCCTACAGAAAAATGGTTCATTGATGAGCCATCTGCAGTGTGCTCCTAAGTCCCCACAGTCAGACCAGCATTTTTCATAAAACTCCCACCATCTTTCGCCCCTACTATCCATTAACTACTCCATTTTTTCTTTTCCCCTCATGCTTATAATTCCTCCAATGCATATCCTTTCTGCTTAATTACTACCTATGTCAAACTTCAAACTCTTGCTACACTAACTTATAACCTCTCCTATACCGGTCTCTTAACCAGCTGTTAGAAACAGAAAATCAGGAGTTGCCCACCCAAAATAAAACTAACTCCTTGTCCCTTTAAGAATGCCCGTCAATCCGGAAAATCCAGAAAATGTACCCGACCCCTGAAGACTCCCATTGTCCCTTTATTTTGCTTATATAGTTCCCTCACAAGGTGATAGGGAATATCTCTTTCGCATACGGGGACTTCATTAACCCCCTACCTGCTTACCCCATTAAAAAAAGAAAAAAAAAAAACCTTAAATATTCCTTGTCCCCATCAATAACTGCCATGTGGTACCCAACCTCTCCATGCTCCCCAATACCCCAATCCCTTTCATTCTCCGAGAAGGAAGCCCCTCAATACATTCATCCACTTCCAAATGTTTTCGAAGCATAATACCCTGACAAGCCCCCCCCCCATATACCCAAACTAAAAAAAGAGATAATCGCCTTATTGGCCCATACACCCCCATTCATTTACTTTCTAAACTTCCCTTACACTTCCTGTAACTAGCCTATCATTTTCAAATTCAGAAGAGGAAAAAAAAAAAAAAAACAATAACAAGGGGAAACACCCCTCTCCACCAAATAGCAGTTTTGATCACAGGTCCATAAACATAAGGACAATCCAAATTGGTAGTAACAGAAGAAACCATGATTCGCAGCTCTCTTATCTCAGATCCCCAATGTAGAAAGTTAAATAAACCACTTCTTCTTTCTTTTTACGTGTATTCACGTCGTAAATTGAAATAGAGCCGGTAACTTGGACCTCAGACCTTCCATTGCATCCCTAGCAGATAAATATCTTTTTTCCCCTGTTTGAAGATAAACATGCAAAATTGTAGGATATTGCATCCTAAATGTTATGCCCGCAAGATACAGCTTCTTCTTTATATCAGCGTATTCCTCCTGCTTCTCCCGCACTGAGGGTGTCTGATCCTGGAATAACCAAATAGAAGCACTGTTCCACTGCAGAGTTTTATTCTGTGGAGCCTTAGCTAGGACATGTGATTTCTCTTTGTAGTTTAAGAACCTCATTATTACCACTCTGGGTCTTGCTCCCGGTTGGGGCATTTCTTTTAGAGCCCTATGTGCCCTCTCTAAATTATATGCTTCTCCATAAGGTGTGGGGCCAAACAATTTAAAGAGCAGTTCTTGCATAAAGGTAACACAGTCCAACCCCTCTGCCCTCTCTGGTAGGCCAGCCAGGATAAGATTATTTCTATGACTTCTGAACTCCTGCTCATCCATTCGATCCTCTAATTTTTTAATCTTTTTGCGAGCTAAGATCAACTCTTGATCTATCGTGGAGACCTTCCATTCTTGCGAGGAGACTCTAGCTTCCCCATCCCCCATCCTTTGTGCTAATGATTGTAGCACCGACTTCACAGTAGAGAAGTCAGCAACCAAGCCTTGCAGTAACAGTTTAATCTCCATTAGATCGTCCGTACTCTTAGTGTCCCCACCTTCTTGCTCTCGATCTGGTTTATCCAGTTGCTCCTGGGGCTCTGGCGACTGTGATTTCGGCCACTTAACTGCAGGCGCTCTTGTTGCAAGGGGTTCAGGAACTTCTCCCTCCATCTCGGTGCTTTAACTGGGCCTCTCACCGCTGTCAGCTTCACCATGTTGGTGGAGAGAAATTATTATATTTAACCTCTTAAACCGCACTATTTTGCCACCGGCAACCACACAGGATTACTTCACCAATTGAAGCACTGGAAGCAATTCGTATAGAATTTTTGTAGCTTTTAAAAATAGTCAGAGCCTAGGATCAGCACCGCAGACATCCTCTCACACCAAGCTCATCATGTGACCCCCCCCTTACAGTAACTATAGTAATTTTCATAGGTATATAATGTGAGACATTGCATCTTCTACCTCAGAAACCCCAACAGACACAGAAACTCCTCGAGGTATAGGGAACGCTTAGCATTAGGGCAAATGTGATTTATCCCTTTTGGTAGTAATAAGTTTATTACTCTTATGCAATGTGTCTGTGATTCCTTGCATTCCCAATATTGCCAAGAACCTGAGAGTGAGGTTTAGACCTCCCGAGAATTGGCGACCGTGTGCAGGCAATATTTGGTGTTTGTAAGGTTTCACTTGTTGCTTAAAACTTTCCCCTTTCCAACAGGGACTGTAGGTGTGCATTCCTACATCACCTCTCCCATTTTTCGATCACTTAGTAACCACTTGCAAAGTCTGGCTGCTTTCTGGGTGTGGTCAATGCCAACTTGACCCACTCCACAGCAGTTCTGAATTGCAAGCTTACAAAGGTACAGTAGCCCGACTGTGCATGAAGTGTTCCTGCTGTGGATCGATACATAGCACAGCGCCTTTTTCACAATTTGATTTTTCATTCCCTCCCACACAATGGCCACTGTATCAAATATCTGTGCTGAACTGAGACTCAATGTCTCAAACTTCCTTGCCTCCCATGGAGGATGGGCTGACTTGCGTGGGACCCAAGTCAATCCAAAAACCCTATACTGGGGATTTCAACCCAGTATACTGAGATGAGACAAACGGCCAATAAGCAGCAAGCTAAAGAGCTGTTGGTCGCAGCTCTCTATGCTGCTCTGGAAGCCTCCGAAGCGAGATTTCAAACCCTTGAACTGCAAATCTCATCTCTTAAGCAGGAGATGGGGTTGCAGGAAATGGAATGTGTGAGATGTGAGCAGAATTTGGAGTCTGAACTCCAAACCTTGTGAAATGGAAAGGATTCACTTTTGCATCATTCTACCCAGGCAGGTGAGCAGGAAATTTTTATGTTGAAGCAGGAGTGTGAACGTTTGAGACAGGATAAGGGACAGGCTTTGGACATGAATGACTCGTTAAGTAGAGCAAATGAACAGTTGAGTGAGGAGTTGGGAGAGGTACAGGATGAGATAAACCAGGTACGTAATGACTTAGAAGTGGCTACTAGGGACAATCGCGAATTGAGTGCCGCATATAGAATGCTGCAGAAACAAATGCAAGATGAGGTTGATGTGAATGTTGCAAATGTGAGTCATGCAGAATGTGACTCCAAGATGGCAAAACTGCACCATCAGCGGGAGGTTCTGGCTGGACATGTTACGGCAATGGGAGGCGTAGCCCCTGCCTTAACCATGTCATCTGAAGGGGAGGTCTCAGACGATGACATCTCGCAGTACAACACCCAGTCACACCCCTAATATGGCCCAGAGTCCCCGTCCCACCATCCACATGGTGGATCCCCTTTACACCCACACCATATCATACGTCGTCGACATCATGATGCACATCATGGGCGATGCCAACATGGTGACCTCCATAGTGGGGGAGCAGGCCCAGGCCTAGTCCCAACGGCACCGTTGGTAGTCGTTATTAATGTGGAAGACAGGTAGGAGATAGAGAAAAGGATTGATAATGTGGTAAATAGCATGCCCATTCCAGAGAGGAATAAGTGGGTTTTAAAAGGCCAAATTAGGTGGCTTATTTATGAAACTGGCACTCAGGAGGGCTTAGTTCACACTGTGGCTAAAGCCACAGCCCGGGCAGCCCTGGATGGCACCAGAGGCAACCTACCCCAGCCTGATCAGCCCAATAATCCCCTACAAATGGCCTACTCTGTTCAGCAAATAGCTGACAGTATCAGTCGGATGAGCCCGTCCAACAACCTCAGCAGTCACTTGGAAAAGGTGCTTGCTAAATGTGAAATGCTTAGTCTCGCTGCAGACTACCAGGTCCAGATCCTACGCCAGACCACTGATCTTGGACTGTGGGCTAAACTCCCCGATGTCATCAGCCAAGATGGCCACACCACCTTTGACGAGATTGCAGCTGAGCTCATTTCTGCAAACAGCCCAGGTGTAGTAGGAGTGATGCTTGCATACCCTGTAAAATAGAATGCAAAAGAAAGCCCAGTGACCTATCACCAGAGACTCTGGATGGCCTACCAAGCAGGAAAGCACCTTGCACAAGAAGCTGCAGATGTAGATCTTATCGAGTATAAGACCTTGTTCCTTAGGAACATTATCCCTGCAGTAAGAGAAAAGGTAGAGCCAACCACGTACCCCACCACGGAACGGTTTGATGACATTCTTCAGAAAACCAAAAGAGTTTATCAACTCTACATCCATGATCTGGGCTCCAGTTCCAAGAAAGTAGCTGCCGTGGAGCCTGCCTCAGAGGCCGCGATGCACTACATGGTGGAAGGGCAGGCCCAGCACAAACAGCCCCTCCCTGCAGATAACCAACACCTCCAGCAGGCCCAACAGCCACAACAACAGCAGCAGCAACAGCAACAATGGGGTGGGAACAGCAATTGTCATAAGAATAAGAAACACCATAAGAACAAGGGTAAACAACAACAAAGACCAGGCCCTTCATATAGGGAAATAGCCGAAGAGGATCGGAAGTTCAGAGAGCTTCAGGGACAAGTGCATTCTGTAGTGGATGCTGTTCCCGCTCAGGCCCTTGCAGCCATACAACCGGGAACCCAGGACCTGAAAGGCCATGGTGAAACCGGAAGTACAGACCCTCAGGCCCATACAGGCCTGAACCCAGAAGCACCTCCCAATATATCATCAGTGCAGCATGGTGAAGTGGTTCACAGGAGCCAGGCCCAACCTCTCCATGCTTCCTCCAGTACAAATTGACAATTACAGGCCTCAGTCCATATTGTAAACAAGCTGGTCTTGGATACAAATGTAAGGCCCTGCACTGAGGCCGAGGTTGGGGGCCACCTACTTACAGTGTTATTGGATACAGGTGCAGCTGTGTCTGTACTACATAATGACCACCCAGATACATCTCCTTGGTACACACGGACGGAGGACCAACTTGTCAGGCATAGATGGTACTAGGTTACCTGCATACTGTTCTCTACCATTACCTGTAGAGTTGGAACACCTGAAGGCCTCTCACACCTTCCAATTACTGGTATTGCATGATCATCCTAGTATCATTGGAATTGACTTCCTTGCACCACACGGCTGTGTGGTAGACCTAGCTAATATGCTACTCATACAGATTCAGGGCCAATATCATACCATTATGATCCCTGACTCACACGTGGTGGCAACAATATCTGCCAACAACAAAGACTATGACATCATAGATTTGTTCAAGAACCATGAGCTTTTCCCAAAGCTCCTCCCCATTCCACAAAGACATTTAGAAGTATTTGCTACCAACAAGCATGACTGTGGCAGAATGCACACTGTCATCGAGGTGCCAGGCCCAGCACATGAGAGGCAAAGGCAATATCCTTTTCCACCTGAGGCCTTGCCCTCTCTTAGGGAAACAATAAAATCACTCCTCAAACAATGTGTAATCAGAACATGTGACTCTACTGCCAACTCCCCAGTGTGGCCTGTGAAAAAACCCACAGGTGCCTGGAGACTTACTATTGACTACAGGAGACTGAACCAGGTTACCCACTGCTGTGCTCCAACTGTGGCATCAGCACCTGATGTGCTATGACTTCTGACCCCTGACCAAAAATGGTTCAGTGCCCTGGACATCTCCAATGGTTTCTGGTCATTGCCATTGGCCCTCAAGAGTTAATATGAGTTTGCCTTCACCTTTGAAGGTAGACAGTACACGTGGACCTGCTTACCACAGGGATTCCATAACAGCCTTTCCCTGTTCCATCTGCACATGATGGACACCCTTGAGGGTTTCTCTACCTCCCAGTGTCTCTTGCAGTATGTGGATGATCTGCTGTTGGCAACTGCCATACAGGAACAACACTTGGATCTCTTGGATGTGTCACAAGCCCACTCAGCAGGTCAGCCCTCTGCTCCCAAAGTGCCAACCTCCGAGCGCAGTCTTGTGAACAGTTAATAGAAACAGGGTAACCCTTCTGTCTGTTTTGTGGGTTCAAATCAACCTTTGGTCTCAGTTCTGGAGGGATTCAAACTATGAGCCTCTTGCTAGCATACCCAACGCACAGGCTCAGATAATTCTGTCTTCGGGGGTCAGATATCTTTGCCTATGGGCACCTAACCAGGTGTACAAAATGAACCCTTAAAAACTCTAATAAAAGACCTCAGATTAAACTCTCACCTTTTTCTAGTTTGGTGTCACCATTCAAACTTATGCACAGTGTCTGCTTTAAGCATATATACTTCATTTGTTAAAGAAAAGAAATTCAAAGACAGACCAAGTAGACTCTAAAAATAGAATTTTACAAAAATAGACAAAAGTATATAAAACATAAAATACAGAACCATCTATCACAAGAACCATACGATCTTTTAAAAGAACAAGGTTTTAATGGTGCAATTCCTACTACAGTACTTAGATTTTGTCTCTCTCTACCCATATACTTGCTTAAGGCGATTTGCCAGTTTTGGTCCACGCCTTTGTGACATCTCATCTTGATTACTGCAACTCCCTATACCTAGGGCTTGCTGGTGTTGATATCCGCTGCTTGCAGCTTGTGCAGAATGCTGCAGCATGTTTGTTGACTGGGGTGTCTAGGAGATCCCATATTACCCCTGTGCTGCGCACTCTGCACTGGCTGCCTATACAGTGGCGGATCACCTTCAAAGTGGGTCTTTTGACCTACAAAGCCCTACATGGGTTGGGTCCCGACTACCTGAAAGAGCTTCTGGTACCTTACATCCCTCTGAGACAGCTTCACTCAGCTGACGAGGGGTTGCTGGAGATTCCAAGGGTAAATTTGAAGTCTTCTGGAGCCCGTGCTTTTAGTTTTGCGGCACCCAACCTTTGGAATTCTCTGCCCTGCCAGCTCCGAGAAAGTACAACAGTGGATAGTTTTAAGAAGGCCTTAAAGGCATTTTTATGGAATCAGGCATTCCCTGCAGTATCTTAAATTGTTTTAATATTCTACTGGTTTTGTTGTTAGTGTATGTACTGTCATGTGGAATGTAATGATGATTTGTACAGCGCCTTGAAATATTTGAAAGGTGCTTAATCAAATAAATGATGTTATTATTATTATTATTATTAAAGTGCTCAAAGAGGTTTCTTTGCCAGAGTGTAGATAAAAATGTCTCTGAAGGAAAACAAATAATGTTTAAAAAAACTGTCTTGGCCAACCCCTTTGTGTGAGGTCACCTAGCTCCTCCTCTGTTTATTAAATATCATATACCCAGGGTGTTTTATCATTTTAGAAGGAAAGTTAATTAAGGTTACATCAGCAGAAACTTCTTTCCCCATGTGACTTCCCCAATCAAGTCTGTAAATTTCCTTTTATCTATAAGCAGTATCCTCTCTCACGCAGACATCAAAGCATTTATGATTTTGCACCAGTCTGCTGTAACCTGGTTTCCTCCTCTAATGTCATAAAATGGATATTGATTTCCCTTTTAGCAGTTAAAGCTATATTTAACTTAGATAAACAGGAGATCCCTTGATTAAGGCCTGTTCTAGTCTGTCATTTGCTCTTGGCCTTCCAGGTAACACCTTGTATCTAAAACCTGGGTGTGTGTGTGTCAACTCACTTGCTGCCTCAGCGTCTCTCATGAGAGACAGTCCATAACACATTTTTATATTACAAAAAATCATAGTGTACTCAGAACTGGCTGTCCACATGTCACAATGAACTATTGACTCTCATCCAGAGAGCAGACCTCAAATACAACCCAGCAAAAGTAGAACTATGTCAGAAAGAGGTACTCCTTCTGGGCCTGAGAATAACTGACCAAGGCCGAAACCCTACCTGGAAGAAGATACAAGGGTTGCAAGACTTGCCATTTCCCACCAGTGTGGCAACTCTTAGGAAGTTTTCTAGGTATGGTAAACTATTCTAGATATTTTATTTGTGATTTTGCTCAGAAGGCTGCTCCTCTGTATGAGTTACTGAAAAAGGACATTCCCTGGAATTAGGCCCCATACACACCCAGGCTGTGACGTCACTGAACCAGGCCTTGGCCTCAGCTCCAGCTCTGGTCAGCTCCAATCCAGCATTGCCATTCCATCTGAAGTGTGCCACCTTTGACATAGCCATGTCAGTAGTGCTGGCCCAGAAGGTTCATGGCACCCTGAGACCCATTGCATATGCATCACAGCTCTTGACCCCAATGGAAAAGAAGTATAGCCTTTGTGAAAGGAACCCTCTGGCCACCCACTGGGCTGTCAAGCACTTTCTGTATATCATTGGGTACTCTTCTCTGATCATTAACACAAACCACACCCCAACTACCTTTCTGCTATCAGACAGAGTGAAGGATGGGTCAGTCTCCAACACCAGGCTGACACACTGGTCACTTCTTCTCCAGGATAGAGACATACAGGTTCACCCAACCAAAATGCCATCCATGCTGGCACATGGACTCCTTTTCCAAGGAGAACCCCATGACGGTACACTGCAACCACCTGATCTGCCAGATCCAGGTCCTTTCCTCCCTGCCACGTCACAATTGCTTGAAAACACCTCATTGTGTCATATCTTTACAGATGGTTCAGCTTCCTACTACCAGGGAGAACAGATTGCAGGGTTGGGTATCTTGGTGATTTACCCTTATGGTAACACCGTTAAAATCTCAAAACATTGCAGTGTAGCATCATCACAGTATGCCGAGATGGCAGCGGTGGCCTGTGCCCTCGAGTTCATCCAGCATGAGGCTGAGGATACCATCATTTTCATAGACTCTAACTGGGTTTGTTGTTCTCTTACAGAATTCCTTCTTTCTGGCAGAAGAACTCCTTCCTCTCATCTGATGGCAGCCCAATGAAACATAAAGAACTGGTAATATATATACAATCATCTTAAAACTGAAGGTGGACAAAGCAATGGGGCCTGATGGGATTCATCCCAGAATTCTAAAAGAACTAAGGGTAGAACTAGCGACACCACTGACTACCCCTTTTTAACAAATCATGGGAGGATGGGGTGGTACCCGAGGACTGGAGGAGGGCAGATGTGATTCCCCTTCACAAAAGTGGGAGCAAGGCAGAAGCAGGAAACTACAGACCTGTTAGTTTAACTTCAGTGATAGGGAAAATGATGGAATCACTTCTGAAGGAAAGAATTGTCGAGTATCTAAAGGCCAGAGGGGCACAGGACCCAAGGCAGCATGGATTCACAGTGGGAAGGTCATGCCAGACAAATCTGATAGATTTCTTTGACTGGGTGACCAAAGTAGTAGACCAGGGAGGGGCTGTGGACATGGCCTACCTAGACTTTAGCAAGGCATTTGACACAGTCCCACACAAAAGATTAATATGCAAGTTAGCCAGCCTGGGAGTGGGTCCCAAGATGACAGCCTGGGTAAAGAATTGGCTGGAGAATAGGACACAGAGAGTAATAGTAAATGGAGTCCACTCTGAAGAAAGGGGGATTACTAGTGGGGTACCACAGGGTTCAGTATTAGGACCGGTCCTCTTCAATGTCTTTATAAGTGACATTGCAGAGGGACTGAAAGGAAAAGTATGTCTCTTTGCAGATGACACAAAGATCTGCAACAGAGTTGATGCACAAGGTGGGGTGGAAAGGATAAGAAGGGACTTGGCAAGGTTAGAGGAATGGTCAAATGTATGGCAGCTTAGATTCAATGCTAAGAAGTGCAAGGTAATGCACCTGGGAAACAAAAACCCAGGGGAAGAGTACACAATGGGGGGTGAGAGACTAACAAAAACAAAAATGGAAAGGGACCTGGGGGTAGTCATATCAGATGACCTAAAGGTGGGCAAGCAATGTGAGAGGGCAGCAAGGAGGGCTGGGGGGATACTGGGATGCATAGGGAAAGGCATCACCAGTAGAAAACAAGAAGTTGTTATCCCTCTATACAGACAGCTGGTGAGACCCCATCTGGAGTACTGCGTGCAGTTCTGGAGACCCAATCTCCACAAAGACATAGACAGGATGGAAGCTGTCCAGAGGAGGGCAACTAAAATGGTGCAGGGTCTGCACCAGAAGACATATGAAGACAGACTTAAGGCGCTTAATATGTATAGCCTCGAGGAAAGGAGGAGAGGGTGACATGATAGAAACTTTCAAGTACCTCAAGGGAATCAACAAAGTCCAAGAGGGTAGCATCTTTCAAAAAAGGGTGTGCAAGAACAAGGGGCACAATTTGAAGATAGAGGTAGGGGGCTCAGAGGTAATTTAAGAAGTATTTTTCACAGAGAGGTTGTGGATGTGTGGAACGGCCTTCCGGAGGAGGTTGTGGAGTCAAAAACAGTGGTGGAATTCAAGCATGCATGGGACAGTCATAAGGCAATTCTAGGGGGTGGGGGTAGGAAGAAGAAGTAGGCTGCTGGTTAACTAGGATCTGCAGCTTATCCAGTAAGTAGGAAAATGGGCAGACTGGGTGGGCCATGCGGTCCTTATCTGCCATCAAATTCTATGTATGTTATGTTTCTATATTGGCACAAAGGTTTGCACACAGACTCTATGTACACAAAGTTAAAGCTCACTCCATACATGAACCCTACCATGCCTTCAGTGACACAGCAGACACCCTTGTCAAGGAAGGGACCCGAGGGGGGAACACCTGGATGATGGACCATCCAGAGGCCAGAGCGGCTGTACACATTGCAGCAGTCAGAAAGAAACCTGAACCTTTTTCCCCCTTGGACCTCTCAGCAGCTCAGCATGCTGACTCTGAACTCAAAGAAGTGTTCAGATTCCTTGACAAGAACACTGAAGAAAGTCTACTTACTCATGACCCATACCAGAGGCATGAAGGTAAGTTACGCTTGTCCCCAGATGACAAGCTCATCTGGTACCAACCAAATGACACCACCACCAAGTTATGGGTGGTTCCCAGATACCATAGGTCCGAATTCTTGCACCAAGTGCATGACACCCCCACCGGTGGACACCAGGGAGTGGTGAATACCCTCCAAATGCTTAAGACCACCACCTGGTGGCCTGGTGTCACCAAAGATTGTCAAACAGTACATAGACAACTGCCTTGCTTGTGCACAAAACAATCCCATCCCCACCAAATGAAATGCCAAACTCTTACCACAAAGACACTCTGACCATTGGCATGCCATACAGATTGATTTTATTGGCCCCCTGACCAATACCAGCAGAAACAGCAAGTATGCTGTTGTGGTAACTGACCTTTTCTCTAAGTGGGTTGAAGCTTTCCCCACTAAGACATGTACTGCTAAAACCACTGCCAAAATCCTGGTGGAACAGATTTTCTCCAGGTGGGGTCTACCTCTTAAGGTAGACTCTGACAAAGGAACCAGTTTTACAGGTGTGTTAATGAAAGAAGCACTCAAACTCCTTGGAGTTCACTAGAAGTTCCACATACCCTACCATCCACAATCTTCAGGTCAAGTAGAAAGAGCCAACAGTCAGATTAAGCAAATGCTTTCCAAATTCATTGAGGACAATCCCAAGACCTGGGATTCCCTGTTGCCACTACTCCTTATGGCAATTAGGGGGCACACTCTCAGCCACCACCCAGTTGACACCCTTCGAGGTGATGACTGGAAGACAGATGAGATTACCTGAACACCTGTTGTTTGACCTGCACACCCCCACAGCAGACCGTGTGTCTGTAGACCAATACGTGGAAAAACTCAGACAAGACGTCATACACACACACACACTTGCATGCTGCCAGTTACATGGGCAAGGCCCAGCAATAGTCCAAAATACAGTTTGACAAACATGAACAAGAAGTGGATTGGCAAGTTGGAGATCAGGTAATGGTTCTCAGATTTGCACATCCCCACACATTCCTTCTCTAACAAGTGGGAAGGTCCCTATCCCATTGTCAACAAGATCAGTCCAGCAGTCTATCAGGTTAGAGTCTTGCACAACAACAAAGTGACTGGCAAGTGGTTACATGCAAACCAATAGAAACTGTATTAAGGAGTATAATTACTTTACCTCACTGCATTGGGTGGAATAGTACTAACCTACTAATTTTTGATTTTCCTTTTCAGACACACTGACAAGATGGCTATCTTGTTCCACTTTCTCAGGAGTTATCCCCTTCATCCAAGGCATGGTAAAGCACCTCCTTCCTCACCTTGATCCTCCAACATCTGCCCCAGAGGGAGTTTCCATCAATATACCTGACAATTTGATTACTGTACAGGAAGGTTCTGATGCCTACCTCACTGCCTTGGTTGTTGCTCCTGATAAATCTACCCTTCAAATTGAGTGGCAAACCACGTCACAAGGACAAATTCTCCCTGTGGCCAAGCTCTCTAAGGGAACTTTCCATGGTTGGCCCAATGCTAAATTATCCCCTAATGGTTCTCTGTCCTTGCTACAAACTGCTCTTAGACATTCTGGTTTATACAATATTACTGCTTTAATTGATCCCTCATATTGTAATTCTTTATCTAAGGACTCTGCCAGGGAATGTTGTGCTCTACACAACATGGCCTCTGCTGCCATGTACCTTTCTGTGTTACCCCTACTGAAAAACAGCTTTTGGAATGTCCAAAGCATACCCGTGATCCTCGTAGTGGTTTAACAGCCACTGCCTTACCTGGCACACTTATTAACAACTTACACTTTATGCATATACCTGTTTTGTTTAATATAACTTACTGGAATATGAAAGAATTTGGTATGTGTCATACTACTAACACTTCAATATTTTACAATTCTTTATTGCTTGATATTTTAGCAGTTTTTCAGATTCGTACTCAAGACTCTTATTTCCGGGGTACATACTACCGAGCATAGAGGCAACTTCAGGAGAAAACCCAATCCTGATTATCAAAGTCATAAACATAATACACATGAAGTTGACAGTTCTGATGTCACTCGTGCAACAGGCACTGTCACAGGTCTTTTTGGAACAGCTATGTCTATCTGGAACAAAGCAGACATTGCTGCTATCAAATCTCATTCAGCTAAATTCCAAACTGGTTTGGTTAATGATATTTTACCCCCATTATTGCATGGTGTGGATGGCCTTAGTCAGGAAGAAAGATACACTGTATATAATATGCACGACATTGCTAAGGCATTTACAGATTCTAAAGATAAGATTAACGCACTCATTGCACAGAATAACAAAGAAGCAGATAAACAATACATTGCCCACAAGATTCTGTGCTCAGCCTATGGCTCATACATTATCACTACCATCAACAATCTCTTCCATGATCTAGCATCTGGAAGAATCCCTGACATAATACATGACAGACGTATTTCTAAATGGTATTGTCCATGCTGTAAAACCCCTGGCTGTATTGCTATGTGTATGCAACAAACTCTAACTATTCCTCTTTCTACAGCTAGGAACCTGGGTTTTGAGACCAGACACCCTAATACTGGTCCATGTTTTACGTCTAAGAAATGTTCTATCAAAGATACAATGTTTGTTTCTTTTACTGTCTCTTTACCACGTTTTGATCCCACTACAGCTTTGTTCAACAAGCTGCCTTCTGTACACTCGATTTGGCACCTTGATGATGACATCTACAGAGAATGCCTGGACTTGCCTCCTCTACTGGTTTTCCATCCTATCTTGGATGCCTGGGTCACCCCACACACAGACTGCTGCATTAAGAAGGGCTATATTTACTTGTGTTGATGTGATGTATTTGATGTTATTAAACCTGTATGTGGCTATTCTCCCAACAGTATTGATTGGTCCTTTTCCATGGATGATGACATCAGCACTAAAGACACAGAATTTTTGGACTCACATTGGCTCCAGACAAACATTACCAGTCATATCGAGAGGAGGTTCATCGCCTGACAACACGGATTTCCAAGACCAGCTACACCTGCCTGGTACAGTTGCAAAAATGGAGATTGCCTACTGTTAAAATGCAACATAATTCTGACTGCGAATACTGCATCATCATAAACGTTAAGACTTATACCTATTGAACCCAGACATGTGTTATTGATTCTCCTAACTTCTGTTTTGTCCCACATCAAAAGTCTGTCATTGGACATACCGTTATTACCCCCGTCCCCCGGATGGGCGCTGACATCATTGATGGTAACCCTGATTATCTGCTCACACTTTCGGAATATCTGTCATATTTTAATGTACACATTGATCCACTGACATTTACATTAAAATCACTTTTAGAGAGAAAAGACACACACCTCATCCACATAAGCAATAATATTACCAAAGCTAATGGAGCTATCCTTTCATTGATTAATGATGGTGATATAAACAATGCATTGACTAACACTTGGTTAGAGATTACTTTTAAAGGTTTTGTTATTATACAAGCATTTTGTGATATTTTTCTTGATTATTATGCTTTGCTGCCTACGGCGCATACTGCGTCAACATCGTCAGCAGCTGGAGTTCCTTTACAAGGCTTGCGTGTTGGGTCTGTAAATGGCCCCTGCTCCCTGTCCATTTCCCTATTTTTGCTTTGTTGCCCTGAGAGGCAATAAGGGAGGGAATGTTACACAAGGTCCCTGCACCCTTATTGGTACCCTCAGAGGTACACCGTAGACAGCTAGCACTTAGGCACATGTTATATTAACATATAGGGCTAAGGGCAGATATGTATGCATATTATTGTTATACACTTTGCTTTCTAATACATATATATATTTCATATGTATTTCTTGCTTATAAGATGTTAGGACACCTGTGTCCTTGTAATGCTTATAATACTGTATATATGTTGGCATTTCCACCTTTTGGTGATTTGTACTACTACTACTACACTGATTTATGTAAGAACTGTACTCTTTTGTTTCACAAAGTGATGACTGCTACAAAATTGTATAATGTTATCTTGGACCATGGAGCCACCTCTAATTTAGCCAATAGGGCTCATCTCTGCAACTAGAAATGTTTCTATCTTACAGTAACTATAGTAATTATGATAGGTACATAATGTGAGACATTGCATCTTCTACCTCGGAGACCCCAAGAGACACAGAAACTCCTCGAGGTATAGGGAACACTTAGCATTGGCTCCCAGTTCGTATTGGTAAGAACTGCTTAAGGCAACTGTGATTTATCCCTTTTGGTAGTAATAAAGGATATGATAGAAGGCATCCTTAGGATGGCAGAGAAGGGGGAGATACTGTTGATGGGGGACCTGAATATGCCAGATGTTAACTGGAGCACCTTGGCTGCAACCACACCCAAAAGCAGGGCCATTCTCGATGCCCTTCAGGTGGCATGCCTCAGACAGCTAGTTTTTGAACCCACTCATGAGGGAGCAATCTTAGACCTCATACTCTCAAATAGGGACGGTGAGAGGATCTCAGATCTAGAAGTGGGTAGCTATCTGGGACCAAGTGACCACCAGACAGTATGGTTCATGATAAACTCAGCTACAGAGTCAAGCCATACAAAAGGGAGGGCTCTGGACTTCAGGAGGGCTGACTTTGGCAAGATGGGAGAGTGCCTTAGAAAAGTACTAGCAAATAGGCTAGAAGGAGAGGTGGAGCAACAATGGGAAAACATCAAAACCGCCATCACAGAGGCAACAAGCCTTTGTGTGAAGCAAATAAATCAAAATAAAAGAAAAAGCCACTATGGTTCTCAAAAGAGGTGGCCGGTGGCAGTGAAGGTTAGGGAGAAAAAGACAGCATTTTGGAAGTATAAGGAAACACAGAAGAAGCAGGACAGAGAACTGTACCAGTTAAGGCAGAAGGAAGCAGGGAGGATAGTCAGAATAGCTAAGGCCCAACCTGAGGAAAAGATAGCCAACTCGGTTAAGAAGGGGGATAAAACCTTTTATAGGTGCATCAGGGAGCATAGAAAGACAAAGGGAGGGATAGTGAGGCAGAATAGAATGGACAGTGGGTGGGCAGAGAGGGACAGTGAAAAAGCAGGGATACTGAACGAATACTTCTGCTCAGTGTTCACAAAAGAGGAGGAGGGGGAGGTGCATAATCCAATTAACAGAAGCACTCTGGATAGGGGGGTCGATCCCAGTCCTTTCACAGAAGAAAGGGTTCTGAAAGAACTCCTAAAACTGAAGGTGGACAAAGCAATGGGGCCTGATGAAATTCACTACAGAATTCTAAAAGAATTAAGAAGAGAACTAGTGACACCACTGACTACCCTTTTTAATAAATCATGGGAGGATGGTGTGGTACCTGAGGACTGGAGGAAGGCAGATGTGATACCCCTTCACAAAAGTGAGAGCAAGACAGAGGCAGGAAATTACAGACCTGTCAGTTTGACCTCTTTGGTAGGGAAAGTGATGGAATCACTTCTGAAGGAAAGAATTGTTAAGTACCTAGAGGCAAGTGGGGCACAGAACCCAAGGCAGCATGAGTTCACAGCAGGAAGGTCATGTCAGATAAATCTAATTGATTTCTTTGACTGGGTGACCAAAGTAATAGACCAGGGAGGGGCTGTGGACATGGTCTACCTAGACTTTAGCAAGGCATTTGACACAGTCCTACACAAAAGATTAATAGTCAAATTAACCAGCCTCAGAGTGCGTCCCAGGGTGGTAGTCTGGGTAAAACATTGGCTGGACAACAGGACACAGAAGGTAATTGTAAATGGAGTCCACTCTGAAGAAAGAGGGGTTACTAGTGGGGTACCACAGGGTTCAGTACTGGGTCCAGTCCTTTTTAATGTCTTTATAAGTGACATTGCAGAGGGACTAGAAGGAAAAGTATGCCTCTTTGCAGATGACACAAAGATCTACAACAGGGTTGATACACGAGGCATGGAAAGGATGAGAAGGGTCTTGGCAAGGTTGGAAGAATGGTCAGAAGTATGGCAGCTTGGATTCAATGCAAAGAAGTGCAAAATAATGCACCTGGGAAACAAAAACCCAGGAGAAGATTACGCAATGGGGGGGTTGGGGAGGTAGTAACAACAACAAAAATGGAACAGGACCTGGGGGTAATCATATCAGATGACCTGTTGGTAAGCAAACAATGTGAGAAGGCAGTACGGAGGACTGGGGGGATACTGGGATGTATAGGGAGAGGCATCATCAGTAGAAAACAGGAAGTTGTTATCCCTCTGTACAGACAGTTAGTGAGACCCCATCTGGAGTACTGCATCCAGCTCTGGAGACCCCATCTCCGCAAGGACATAGACAGGATGGAGGCAGTCCAGAGGAGGGCAACTAAAATGGTGCAGGATCTGCAAGAGAAGCCATACGAAGAAAGACTAAAGGAGCTTAATATGTATACCCTTGAGGAAAGGAGGGGGAGGGGACATGATAGAAACTTATAAGTACCTCAGTAAAATCAACAAAGTCCAAGAGAGTAGCATCTTTCAGAAAAAGAGTTGTGCAAGAACAAGGGGACACAATTTGAAGATAGAGCGGGGGAACGGCTCAGGGGCAATGTGAGGAATTATTTTTTCACAGAGAGGGTGGTGAATGCATGGAACAGCCTTCCTGAGAAGGTTGTGGGGTCTAAAACTGTGGGAGAATTCAAGAACGCATGGGACAGACATAAGGCAATTTTTGTGGGGGGTAGGAAGAAATAGGCTGTTGGTTAAATAGGATCTGCAGCTTATCCTGTAGGTAAGGAAATGGGCAGACTAGGTGGGCCAAGCGGTCCTTATCTGCCATCAAAGTCAATGTTTCTATGTAAGTTTATTACTCTAATGCAACGTGTCTGTGATTCCTTACATTCCCAATATTGCCAAGAACCTGAGAGTGAGGTTTAGACCTCCTGACAACAGTACTGCTTGTGTTTCTGTGTGAAAAATATGTTTCTTCTACTGCAAAGGTTGTGTCATCTGTCCTGGACAGTTTTTAACCTTTGGGGGACCACCCTAGTTCTGTTTAACATCTTGTCAGAAATAAAGCCATACAATACAATCCCAATTTTATGGTTGTGGACAGTCCATCTGTGAGTCCGAGTGAAATACTATGGGGTTCCCTCACTTAGGAGACACAGCATAGCCCTGGCACCTGTCTCCCAGACTTGGAGTAAATATAAATGTTACTTTGTGCTCTAAAACCCCCAACCTCTTAGATGCCAAGCTGAGTATTTACCCTAATGCCAGGGGTGATACTGATTTTCTGCCAACTTGTGGTTTGTTGCCTTGTCTGAAAAGTAAGGGGGGTCCTGATTGCAAGATGCCACTCCTGACCGCGGTAAGGGTTGCATACCATTTAAACTACTCCTGCTAAGTGTTAATTGAAGCAATGCATGTTCCTTTTTAATTGCTGCCATTATGTGGCGAACTGGAATGCTGATGACTATGACTTGCTGCTTACACTTTTATAAATAAAATATCTATCTATCTATCTATCTATCTATCTATCTATCTATCTATCTATCTATCTATCTATCTATCTATCTATCTATCCCTTCCTCTCTCTCTCTCTCTCGCTCTCTCTATCTATATCTACCATGCTGCCACGCACAACAGACGGCTTTGTATGGATGGGGCACATGCTCTGGTACTGGATAAGCAACAAAACTGTGTTCCCCTTTAAAAGAATCCTGCTAATTAAAACAATAAATTTTCTTTTTAAATTTCTGCCCCCAAAAATGGCTAATTGCAGGGTTGCTGGAGTTACTGCACTAAGTACGTACCACGACTAATGCACGGTTGGATGGGAAAATAAAAATAATTTCCATTCAAATTGCTGTACTGGACATCCTGTATGACACTGCAGATGCACTAGAGGTGACACACGGTGTAGGACACCTGTTTACACATCCACACTTACACTGCTGCACTATAATACACTTCTTCTAAATGATATAGTACTGCTGCTATAGCAACATGGAAACCTAATAAATCACTCCTCCAAACAAATGCCACTGGAATTTTAGCAGCAAACTAGCTATTGCAGAGCAATATCTGGCCTGTTACAGAACAGAAGTTCTTAAGTGTGCTTTTTCAATGATTATTGTAGATTTAATACAAAGCTACACAGTAGGAATGTCAAAGTATGAGATTCTGACAGTATGAATGATAGACATTACATGAAACAGTGTGGTATTGTAACACTGTGGTATTATGGAAGTAGTCATTTCTGTACAAAAAAGAAGTCTCCTCAAATCTTTGGGTCAGGAAGAGTTGTCTAGAAGCGACAGTCATCCCTAAAAATGCACAAGCATTAGTTCAAAGGCCTGAAAACTGCAGTATGCCATGGCATGAACCATGGTTATCACAGTGTAAGAAGTTGCTCACAGTATCACTGTTGTGACTTCTAATAATATGGCATACCATGAATCTGCCATATCATGACATGCTTACTACACAGACACGTCTGACTGCTGCGTGAATTCTTTCATATGCACAGACCTTCTGTGATCACATGGGATGCATGCCCAGTGAAAATCAACCAGGAATCGTAGGAACCCTCCCCCACTGAGAAATGCTATGTGGTCAAATTGCACAATTTTCTTTAAAGAAAATTGCACAATTTGCCTCGGGTGTAAGAGGACATTACCACCTAAATGCGACACATTGATACTGTCAGGGTAAGTCCCAAGGAAAATCTGGAAGCCTCCATGACAACCCTGTGGCTGGCAGTATAGCCTAGAGGTTAGAGTAACGAGCTGTGAATGAGCTTACGACCTCCAGGAGACCTGAGTTTAATTCCCACAACCTTCATTTGCATACTGTGTGACTGAGCAAGTCACAAACTCCTCAGTGCTCCCAGGTCTCCCTTGAAAACAGGCATTTGTGTCTAGTGAGGCTTAACTAGTTGTCCAAGAATTTTGCCTCCGTGACTATAAGGGATGAGAAAAAAAAAAATCAGGAAGTAGCTTGTTCCTATGCAGTTGCAGGGGCTGCCGTGCTGCTCCACTCCTCGCTGCTCCCGTTTGTTGGAGGGGGAGCAGCAAGATGGCTGTGGTGCTGCTCTGCTCCCCGCTGCTCCCTTTTGTTTGGATGTCGAATAATCTTTAGTAATGCCACTTCTCGGCTTTGACAGTGAGCCCAGCCCTCTGTATCCTGCACGGCACTTCCCTAAGGTGGGATAGGTGTTCCTCCCAGCTGGCACTAAAGATGGCAGTGTTACCCAGGTACACCACGGTGTACTCCTCAGCACCATTTAACACCTGGTTCACCAACCTTTGGAAAGTGGGCGGGGCGTTCTTCATTCCAAAAGGCATTACTTTAAATTCAAATAAGCCTATCGAAGTGATGAAGGCCGAGCTCTCCATAGTTCTGTCTGTCAACTCTACCTGCCAATACCCCTTTGTCAGGTCAATAGCCGTAAGGCAGGTCACCCCTTCCAACTTGTCCAGGAGTTCGTCCGTCCGGGGCATCGGGTGGGCATTGGACTTCGTGACTGCATTCAGTCCACGATAGTCCACGTAGAAATGAGTAGAGCCATCTGGCTTAGGTACAAGGACTATGGGTGAGGCCCGGGGCTGTGGGATCTCTGGACTACCCCTAAATCCAGCATCTCTTCTACGTCCCTCCTAATGTCCTTTTGGACAGCCTCTGACACCCAATATGCTGTTCGCTGTATGGGCGTCTGTGTCCCTGTCTCCACATCATGAGTTGCTAAGGGGGTTAAGTCCAGGCTTGGCACTAAATAATGGGGCAAAGATTGCTAAAACCTCCCTTACTTTCTGGATCTGGTCCGGGATCAGCTGTGGAGACAATTTAACTGCCTCCACAGAGGACTCCCACTTATTTTCTTCCAGCAAGTCCAGAAGGGGGTCTCCTTCGTCAGTCCCCTCCCCAGAACTACACACTACAAACACCATGTCAGCCCTATTTGCATATGGCTTCATCATGTTGACATGGTACATCCTTTCTGTCTGTCTTCTGTCAGGTAACTTCACAATATTGTTCATGTCATTTACCTTCCTAACCACTTTGTACAGTCCTGCCCACTCAGCTTGCAGCTTGTCTTTCCAGACCGGAATAAGGACCAAGACTTCCTGACCCACCATGTACAAGCGAGCTCTGGCTCCGCAGTCAAACCACACTTTTTGTTTTTGTTGGGCAGCTCCCAGATTGCTATGGGCTGTCCTCATAAGCTCCTTCAGCCTTTCCCTAAACCTAAGGACGTAATCCACAATGGGAGTTCCCTGGGTGGTCTGCTTGCCTTCCCAGTCCTCCCGAATCAAGTCTAGGGGCCCACATACCTGGCATCCATATAAGAGTTTGAAGGGGGAGAATTCTGTTGACTCTTGGGGCACCTCCCTGTATGCAAACAACAGGTGGGGAAGGTATTTCTCCCAGTCCCTCCCATGCTGTTCAGCAAATGCCCGGAGCATTGACTTTAGGGTACCATTGAATCTTTCCACAAGTCCATTGGCTTGTGGGTGATATGGTGTCGTGCATCTCTGTACCACACCACACTTTTCCCATAAACATTTCATCAGGTCCAACATGAAGGAACCCCCTCGATTGGTGATAACCTCCTGTGGAAACCCAACACGGGAGAAAATCCCAAGTAAGACATCTGCCACTTCGTCTGTCCTCAGTGAGGATAGGGCAACTGCCTCTGGGTACCGGGTGGCATAATCCACCACAGTCAGGATGAATCTCTTCCCTAAGAAGCTGGGGGTATTTAAAGGCCCCACAATATCCATTCCCACCCTCTGGAATGGATCCTCCACTATGGGCAAGGCAATCAGGGCGGCTTGGGTTTTCTTGCCCGCCTTCCTTATTTCTTGGCACTGGTGACAAGACCTGCAGTACTCCTTCATTTGCTGGGTGAAGTTAGGCCAGTAGAAATTCTGGGCCACCCGCTGCATAGTGCGCATAATTAACAGATGACCAGACAAGGGAATATTATGAGCAATCTTGAGCAACTGCTCACGATACCCCTGGCTAGAACCCCTCCCTCTGTCTGTACTGCCTGAGTATACATAAGTCCATTTTCCCAATAAACCTTATGTCTGCAATCACCTCCCTTTGCACCGTCTGAGTCTGGCCAAGCCCTCAGCTTCTCTAAACTAGGGTCACTTCTCTGAGCAGCTGTGAACCCCTCACACATTCCTAAGCCGTGGGACAGGTCCCCTTCAGTCACTAAACTAGGGTCCCTAGCACTAGCGTCAGGGCACTCAGGATCACTGTCCACCCCAACTCTCTGACAATGGGTCACCCTCCCTCTTCGGAGTAACCCTCTGTAGCTGTGTGGTTACTTGCTACTGGGGAAATTTCTACCCCCTTTTCATTAGTCTCCCCATCTGGAGACACAGGCTGGGGAACCAGCCTCTCAGTGGTTTCCACAATGGCTTCTGTGGGGTTCAGGGAACTACAATTTTCCCTTGCCACTTGGCTACGGGTAACTGCACATACCATCCCGTTTTAGATTGTTGCCCAGGATCACATCCACGGCTAACGTTTTGGCTACAGCCACCTGTTGCACAGTTCCCCCTGTTTCACCCCAGTCTAGGAGAAGACTAGCGAGGGGCAATGTTTTCGCCTCACCAGTAAAGTCCTGAACAGTGTCGTATTTATTGGGTATAAGCTGACCAGGCTCTACTAGATCCCCCTTTACCAAGGTCAAGGATGTCCCTGTGTCCCTTAACTCTTGCGTCTGTACACCATTCACCATGACTGGGTGCATGTGTTCCCTCATGTTCACAAGCATGCTTCCAGGGACATACAAACAACCCACTTCTTTTCTAGTACCGTTCTGCATATTATTGCTCATTCTTTTAGGACACTGTCTGGCAATATGCCCAGTTTCTTTACATAACCAACATTCACTTCTCTTTTCAGGGAATTCTTTTCTCTGAGACCTGGGGCTAACTGGTTTTGGTGGAGGCAGTGAGAGTTTTAGCTGCCCTGAAGGCGCACTTTTCCCTTTCTGTGCTGCCATGCCCGGCCCATTCGCTCTCAGAGCAGGTCTGCTCTTGGCATAGCGGTCCGAGAGTTCAGCAGCCTCTTGCACTATTTTGGGATCTCGGTACTCCAGCCAGGTTTTCAGCTCTGTTAAGCATGCCCAGAAAAACTGTTCTAACAAAATCACATTTTCAATTTTATCAACAGAGTTTGCTCCAATTCCTTCCCACCAATGTTTTAAAAACTGACGTTGTTTCTTGGCTAGCTCCTCATAGCTCATGTCAGGGCTTCACCTGAGCTTATGGAATTTAACTCTGTATGATTCAGCAGTTAATTCAAATTTCTTTAACAGTGCAGCTTTAAGTTTGCTGTAATCGTCACTGTCCTCATTGTCCATTTGACCCAGTGCATCCCGAGCTTTCCCGGTAAGTAGAGGGGATAGCTGGAAGCTCCAGGACTCTCTAGAAATTTTAGCCTGAATGCAAACTTTTTCAAAAGAATTTCAAAAGGCATCCATATCCTCCCTCTCTTTAAATTTGGCTATTAATTTGGAATTCAGTTTGTAACCCAGTCCTGTAGTCCCAGTTAAACTCAAGCCACTTACCTGCTCTGGTGCCGGTGGTTGAAGTCGTAGCTTCTCCAGTACATGTTGCCTCTGGCGCTCCTGTGCCTCATGGTCTGCATCTCAGCATTCTCACTCCCTCTTCTCCTCTGCAGCTCACTGGCGCTCACACTCCTCACGGTCTGTCTCCTGTTGTTCATGGTCCCTCTCCCTCTGGAACTCCAGCTCCATTCTGCGCAACTCAATTTGCAGCCTGAGTACTTCTGGATCCAGGATACTGGTGACCTTCCCCTGCTGCTGTGGCCCTTCACTGACAGTGGCCCTGTTGCCCTCCTCATCAGATCTGGACACTGCACTGGCCGCTAGCCCTGCCACACTCAAGGTTTGGTCCTTTTCAGTCATGTTCTGTGACTCGGTGCTCTGGGTATCTGCTACCATCAGGGCATCCACTAGGTTCTGTTTGCTGACTTTCGCCTCGAACGGGACTCCTCTGTCCCCGCACAACTGTTTTAAGTAGTCTACAGTGTGCCTGCTGTAGTTGGAAGCCATCTTCCCTAACTACTGCTACTCTGACTTGCACTTTAGGAAAAAATAAATAAAACGGGTAGGAACTTGACTGTACGCCAAGTGATATAGTTCTGTCTCCTTTTTTAAAAAATAAATCACTGCCTTTTTCTTTCTTTGCAAGTGAGCTGACGGTCTCAAGCTGACACACTGAACAATAAAAGCTTGTAATACCAACATTTTTCACCGCTGCCAACCAATCTGTCACAAAACCACTCAGCAGGTCAGCCCTCTACTCCCAAAGTGCCAACCTCCAAGTGCAGTCTTGTGAACAGTTAACAGAAACAGGGTAACCCTTCTGTCTGTTTTGTGGGTTCAAATCAACCTTTGATCTCAGTTCTGGAGGGATTCAAACTGTGAACTTCTTGCTAGTGTACCCAATGCACAGGCTCAGATAATTCTGTCTTTGGGGGGCCAGATATCTTTGCCTATGGGCACCTAACCAGGTGTACAAAATGAACCCTTAAAAACTCTAATAAAGACCTCAGATTACTCTTACCTTTCTCCAGTTTGGTATCACCATTCAAGCTTAAGCACAGTGCCTGCTTTAACCATATATACTTCACTTGTTAAAGAAAAGAAATTCAAAGACAGACCAAGTAGGCTCTAAAATAGAGTTTTACTAAAATAGATAAAAGTATATAAAACATAAAATATGGAACCATATATCACAAGAACCATACAATCTTTTAAAAGAACAAGGTTTTAACAGTGCAATTCCTACTACAGTACTTAGATTTTGTCTCTCTCTACCTGTATACTTGCTTAAAGTGCTCAAAGAGGTTTCTTTGTCAGAATGTAGATAAAAGTGTCTCTGAAGGAAAACAGAATACTGTTTAAAAAACTGTCATTTGCCAACCCCTTTGTGTGAGGTCACCTAGCTCCTCCTCTGTTTATTAAAAATCATACACTCAGGAAGTGTTATCATTTTAGAAGGAAAGTTAATTAAGGTTACATCAGCAGAAACTCCTTTCCCCGTGTGACTTCCCCAATCAAGTCTGTACATTTCCTTTCATCTATAAGCAGTATTCCCCTCACACAGACATCAAAGCATTTATGATTTTGCACCAGTGTGCTGTAACCTGGTTTCCTCCTCGAAACATCATAAAATGGATACTGATTTCCCTCTTAGCAGTTAAAGCTATATTTAACTTAGATAAACAGGATATTCTTGATTAAGGCCTGTTCTAGTCTATAATTAGGTTCTGGCCTTCCAGGTAACACCTTGTATCTAAAACCTGTGTGTGTGTGTGTGTGTGTGTGTCATTTCACATGTTGTCTCAGCATCTCTCATGAGAGACAGTCCATAACACATTTTTATATTACAAAAAAAAATCATAGTGTACTCAGAACTGGCTGTCCACATGTCACAGACTACATTTTCCAGTCCTCAAAATAATCTAGATCCTGAGTAAAGAAGTACATGAAAGGTCATGGTGGCAGTTTTTATAAGAGAAAGGTTTCTTATAAACATATAAGTGATCACATAAAATAATGATCCCTGGAGTGTAAATAGAGCTTAAATGGAGCCTTTTTACCCTCTGTTATAAAATGGTGGACTCCAGAATGTAAATGGAGCCCTTTTGCCCTCATTTACAAACCTATGTACTCCTGAGTGTAAATGGAGCTCTCAAATCCCCATTCAAAAATGGATGGACTCCTAAGTGCAAAGGAGCCTCTCAGTCCCTGTCAAGTTAAAATTTATTTTTGCATTCTTATGTCAAAATGTTCTATAAACTGTTTAAATGTTCATGCTTACATGTTATTTGGGTGAATTTTAACAACTTTAAATATTCATTCTCCTTACTGACTTCTGAGTAAGATGAGTTAACTGTAGCTTGTTCAGGTGTTTTGGATTGGCCTGCATGTAGGGTAAAAGGGCTTAGAGCTCTAAACCCTTATGTTGCTATTATTAGCATTTTCTGCACATTTTTAATATACCGTACTGATATATTGTGTACTCCTGATGTTTTTTTATATGAAAGTACTTGAAAATGTTTATATGTATTTTATTTTGTACATGTTTTTTTATTCTAAATTGTAATGGCCTGAAGGGCTGAACAATAAACCAATAATCCATATTGTATGCAGTTGCAGAAACACCAACAAAGAACACAGGAAAAGTACAGCCACTCACCAAAGTTCAATTTGTATATAACAACTTTTATTTAAACATACACCTTGAAGGTTGCTCTAAAAATACCAATGTTTGAGGATATGGATACCCAGTGTTCCTTTCAAGTGCTTTTTTCTTTATATAATAGACCTGACTTTTTGTGCTAGTCCTAATGCCAACAAAAAGAAAAGACAGAATACAACGAACAATGATTAGATCTGAGCTGCAAAATGCAGGTAGTACAGTGGGGGTACCTCAGTGTTTGTTTAGAATATGGGATGTTCATAGCGTATGACATAGCAATGTAAAGCACAGGAGACAAGGCAGCTGATTTAGCAAAGTATACTAGCAACTAGTATTACATAATATAAAGTCTATAGTGCTGTGAATCTGAACAATGAAAAAAACAATAGCAATTAAAAAGTTTAAAGATAACTTACTAAATTCAGTCAGGTAAACTACCAGTTTCTAAAGTAAGACTTTTTAGGGAAATGTGCTTTTGTGGTTCAAGAGAATTAGATGTTTAGAAAATAATTTATATAAGCTGATATGAGTTTACATTTTATACAATGGCTCTGGTATACCAGGAGGTCTAAAGAGGTGGCATGTGGGTGTTTATCATAGAAACACAGAAAAAGTGACAGCAGAAGGAGACCAAAGGTCCATCGAGTCTGCCCTTGGTTTCCCAAGACCTGATGGGGTCCCAGGATTTAGCTCTCCTAATGCTTTTTACCCTTCCCTAGCCCCCGATTGCCCTGCCCCGAGTCGTCCATCCTCTATCCCACCCTTTTATACTACTAAGGTGGCATACAAAGTTGTAAGGAGCTAAGAAGACAGTGAGCCCTTGTGTGCTCCTGCCACATTACCCATAATAGGACAAGTAGTTTCCATTTAAGTGTAACCCCTCCCTTCCTGCCCCATCTAGGAGCATACTTTAGCTCATCACAGGTAGTCCAGGCAGGAAGGAAAAGGCCACTCAAGAACTAGCATACGAGACATTATGACACTAGACCATGGAAAACTGATGGTCCTTACCTAATGATGTCTTCACTTTCTATATTACCTCCCGAGTCCTTAGGAAAACGGATTCTCTTCCCGAGCTGCCCACCGGGTCTGGACCTCACAATTCTTCCCTGGAGATCCCGCGGAACCCCTGCAGCCCTCAGGGATTGGGTTTGCTCCCCTAGAACACAACTTGTGGAAAATTAATCAGTCTGCAACAATGGGAGAGGAGACAAGCATTTCATTTCATTACAACTCCCCTCTCACAGACGAATAAGGCACAAAGCACTGTTTCTCCCCAACTGGCTTTTATTGTTACCTGCATAGCAAATGATTGAAGTGATACAGAGGTCACCATTCCTTCATAGAAAATATAAATATACAGCTCCATGGGGCTACAAACTTTTTTAACACTTGACCTGGACATAATAGACAGCAGCACAATGGATTTAACAAACACCAGAAGGACACTCGCTTCTCTATTTCTCACACCTGGGTGTTTTACCCAAGACCCTGGATCCCTGCAATCTCCTGGCATGTAAGTATCCGGTAAGTCAAACCTTCCTATTACTTCTTTTTTTTTTTTACAGGTCCCTTTTCATCCTTGTGGCACTGGTCATCCTCCTTTTCTCTGGTGCAAGAAAGTAAGTGGCCTTCCCCACCAAGACCCCTGGGTGCTGGCCCAGCCCAAAAGGCATCCAGGAATTTTTCTGATGACCTAGGCCCCGACCCCTTTTATCTGGCTGGCAAATTTGTGTTCTCACTGAGGCCTCTACTGCCACACTATATCCCGGCTACCAGCTCAGCACCCCCATGGCACGCATTTACTATGGGGAGTACCTGCCAGGCCCACATCCCTTGCAAACAATTCCTGGGCTTGAGCTAAACCCCAGCACAGAGACCCCCTCCAAGGCCTACACATTTCTGTGGTCCACGAACCCGCCTGGCCTTCATCTGGACTGGCGCTCCAGGATCTGTCTCTCCAAACAGGCCCCTAAATTGGGTAGAAGGATCCTCGGCTCCCTCGACTCCCCCAGGCCGCCCTGCCACACCGGGTATAGGGGAAACCTTTGCCAACGGCTCCCCTAAAGAGGGTCCTGCCACAGCCCTCCCAGCCATGACAACCTGTGAAAAACCCAAATGGGCTCACTAAAGGGCTCCTGCATCCATACTGGCTTGATTAAAGTTTCCCTGATGTCCTAGCCCCCTTGACACAGGACCTGGTTATCTGTATCCCCACCAGAGCTCCAAAACCTCCGCTCCTCATCAGCCATGGCACATAACCATCCTAACTGTTCTTAACTTTGGGGGGTTTCCCCACTCGGCCTCCTGGACCACCAAACTCCCTCATGTTGCCCACCTATCCTAGTCCTGGCTCTTCTGTTCAGTCTCCCCCCTCCAGCCCCAGGCCTGCTGCCCGGGCTGGAAAGGCCCAGATACATCCTGTCCACTCCCTTATATATCCTATTTCTGCCCTCTGCTGCCACCCTGAGGCATCCAGAGCACTAACCCCCATAGCACTAAACCCATTTTCTACACTCTTTGTGGGGGGTGTAGTAAGGGAAAAGGGGTGCCTAAAATGTGGGGGTATAAGCCCCACTTTTGCAGAGGGCTTACACTCTTCCCCAACCCAGGAAATCATTCCATCCTGGGAATGATGGCAAGGGTCCAGTGATGGTCCACTCCATCAGACCAAGTATGAGCATTCCTCAGCCCTCTGGAAATGAACATCCCATGTCTGGCTACCAGATACCACCCAACCTACCTACCTAACCCAAAACTATTTCCTAAAACCTAATTCCTAAACCATTCCTGCACCAGGAGATAAATCTAAACTGCTAGTCACAACCATCATTTTTATGTTGGCTTGCGCGGCAGTCAACATATTGGGAGGGTGCAGCTTTGGGGGCCCGGCTGCTGTTGGGCGAATGCAGGGCACGCATCGTAGAATCGCTCATTCCCAATAAGCCAACATCTTCGCTGACACCAACATTATGTAAAGTGGACAAAGCTTCACCAACAGTGCCGCTGCAATCAGAGACAAGCTCGTCATGCAGCGCCACTTGTTTGAAGTTATGTCCACTTTACCATGTGTCGCCCCCTCAGTACAGGGTGCCACGCTGGGAGCCCACCCAGCGTGGCAACTGATGCCATGGTGATGGGGGTGCCCAATCCCCATCAGCTCCACTGCCCCGGTACAGGGTGCCACGCTGAGAGCCCACCCAGGCGTGGCAGCTGTCCTCATGGCTGACAGGGTGCCCAATCCCCATCGGCTCCGCCCCCAGCCATCCTTCTGCCATGCTGAGGCCCACCCCAGTGTGGCAAAGCGTCCCCGCATTGCCTTTTTTTTTTAAACCTGCAAATTAAAAGCGGGTCCCAGGCGCTTCTCCCTGCCCCCCTCACAACCCCGGCACCCACTGCGCACCCTGTCTCCCCCACCCCCTCACCCCATACCCTCCAGAGTCCGGCGACGATCTTCTCGGTGGACTGGAACACGCCTGCACTCTTCAAAGCCGACCGCGAACTGAGGAAATGCCGGTAAGCTGTATAATGGGCTAGATAGGGTTTTTTCAACTTTGTTGCATATCTCAGGCATTTTTTGGAATTTTTGCACCAAATTTTCAACATGGGGTTTTTGGGGCCCCTCCTCTTGAATTCTGTCACTGTCATGGTGTTTATCGGCCTCGAAAGGTGATTTCGCAGTCACTGCGCGAAATCACCTTTTGGGGCCCATTAACGAAATGACAGTGGTGGTGTTCATGAGGTGCCCTCTTAAAAAGCCTAAGTTCCAAATTTGGTGGAAAAAATCCAACAAATGCCTGTTTCTACGAGCTTGCGTTGCGCAGTTGCTACGCAGGCTCGTAACTTCGCGCATTCACAATATTTTACTGCCGGATTTTCAGCATTGTCATTTTTGTACACCTCCTTGTGAACAGTACAGCTGTCATTTTCCACATCCTGCCCGAAATGTGTTTCCACACTTCTGGTGCACAATCGCGCAGTCGCTGTGGGAAATCAGTGTTTGGGCCAGATTATGAAAATGACAGTGACACAGTTCATGAGCAGAGGACCTAAAATGCCTATGTTGAAAATTTGGTGATGATACTCCATAAAATAACTGTGTTACGAGCATGCGTTGGCAGATTGCACTCATGCTCGTGCCATTGTGCATTTGTGATATTTTCAGTCTGGATTTTCACCATTGCCATTTTTCCACACCTCTTGATGAACAGTATAGCCGACATTTGACATATCATGCCCAAAATGTGTTTTCGCACTTCCGGCGCAGAATAGCCTGGTCGCTGTGCGAAATCACTTCTTGGGACACTTTGAGGAAATAACAGTGACACTGTACATGAGCAGAGGTGCTAAAATGCCTATGTTGAAAATTTGGTGCCGAACGCCCATAAAATGGCAGTGTTGCAAGCATGCATTGCATATTTCCCACACACCCTAGTAGCTTCACAAATTTGGTATATTTACATGCCACATTTTCAACACTGGCATTTTTTAACACTTCCTTATGAACTGTGCAGCTGTCATTTCTCACATCCTGCCCGACATGTTTTCCCGCACTGCACTACCAAACACCCAAAGGGACACCCTAATGCTTGTCACTCTCTGCAGGGTGGGGGTGGGTTGGCAACAGTTCAATACTTCACTGCCATTCCTATGATGCATCTGTCTAACTCCTGCACTACCAATGCCAATGCCAGCCAGCCAAGATTCGGCATTGACAAATGCTTGTTTATTTTTAGACAGTAACAATAACTTTCTTATAATGATTATGCATTTCAAAAAAGATTTTCCTTAAGCTTCAGCTAAACATTATTAATGAGGTAGCAGACAGTCCCCTTAGATACCTCCCACCAAAACTTTAAAATAAGTTTCTCTGTGTACAAACCCCAATCCGTACACTCACTCATGCATGCACCTTTTTCTCACCAGCCTCTTGGAAACATATTTTGTCATGATATATAAAACTGTAACTATAAAGTTTTAATTTGAGAGCTTAATCAATACATGGAAATAAAGTCGCCACATCAGCTCTGTAGAGCAAGAGTCCTGGCAGTCCACATGTTTACAATCCAGGAGGCCTAGGTTGCAGGCCCCCCACCAGGAGGGAAATAATATGCTTGAACTGGCTTAGTGGTCACCCCTCCAAAAGAATCTCGGTCCAAAACATAATACTTGATCAGAATCCCAGTTAAGTCCTGGACCATAACAAAATGTTTGGAAATGGTTAATCCTGACCAAGTCCCTGTGCGGCACATCGACCGTGCCCTTTGGAACAACTCCTGAGATGGGTCACTTCCTCCTCCTGGACGGTTCTTCAGCCTTTCCAGTTGCTCTTTAAAAATCCAGTCCTCCTCCCACATCTCCTCAATAATGTCCCAAATCCTTTCTGGCATGTATGGATAGTTCAAGTTTGTATATTCTACCCTCAGCCTCCTACAAACCCACCTTTCGGCCTGGCTCCATTCGGGCAGGTCCCTTACGTTGGTCCTCCTTGCTTGATCTCTGGGCAGCCATATCCCCTGTCGATATTTCAGATTCAACAGGTCACTTCGGTTTAACCCATCCATCCAAGTCTGGAGGGTCTTGGAACAGACCGGGAGCTGTGGGGTGATATCACCGAAGGTGATAACCAGGCAGTAGTAGGGCCTAGGGATTGCCCTGACCAACATGTGGTCTTGGAATTGGAACTTGCTGTCCACAAATTTCTCCTCATTCAGCTCCTTTGGATCTTGGGGGTCACCAACCTTTCCTCTGGACAACACTGGTGATGGTACAGACTTGGGGCCACTCTCTATGGCTCTGGTTTTGCTCCTGACACCCGAGGCAGGCTCCACTTCGCTGGATAATGCCTGCAGGCTACCACCAGACAGGGGCCTTGGTGAGGGTCCCCGGGCCCTGGAGGATCCCAACCAGTTGTCTGAGACCCCTGCACCTCCATCTGCCAGTGGGATAGCCGGTAGCAGGTGGTGGAAAGCTGGGCAGACGTCTATGCTCTCCCTCACCTTGGTCTCTTTCTGGTACTCCTACACTCTCCTCTGCCTCAACAGTGTCCACTATCATGTCTGGGGATTGACTTTGAATCTCATCCACCTGGACACATGTGCTGTCTCCCAGGGACAACCTTTCAAACCCCTCCAAATCCCCACTGGCTGGTGACCACGGGACAAATAAGCTGCAAGTGGAACTGGGAGCATGCATCCCTCTATTTGGCACCAGTGGACTAGTTAAGCAATAAGGGCATAAAGGCAGCCTGGTTACTGCTTCCCTCACAAATCCACACCTCACACAACGTTAATGTCCCTTGCATTTTCCCCCACTTTTCCAGAGCCAGGAGAGAAGTGAGGCTGGAATTGTAGTCAGGGGTTTCTCCTGAGGGATTGTTTCAGGCCTTTCTGCATCTCCCCCTGCTACTACTTGCTGCCAATGCATTGGGTTGCCTGCACTTGCATTTCCTTTCCTCCCAGTCCCACAGTCACTTGGAGCCCACAGTTCTCTGCTCCAAAATAATGCAGTCCCAGTTCACTTGCCTGCTTCTCAAATAATGCGCTCCCAAACTGATCTCTTTTGCTCTGCTCTCACTAGTGTTTTTCACCTTTTCTGCTTCACTGTTGTTGCTGGTCTCTCTTCCTCAGCCTACTCGCTCTTATCCCCAAGATGGCACCTCTTTGTGCAGCTGCTATAGCTCCCTTTACCCATCCTCTAATCAGGACCTCTTCTGAAGGTCACGTGACCACCAAGTCACACGTGCACATCACATCAGCAGGCCAGGCCTAATGCCTGCTCCAGGCCTACCCCACAACAATTTTAAAGTGTGCAACAGGGTCCAACCAGGCGATTTTTAGGGTTCAGGGAACATCTCAAATGAGCAGCCCCCACACAGTGTAATCTCCCCCTTCCTGCCCCATCTAGGGGATACTTTAACTCATCGCAGATGGTCCAGACAGAAAGGAAAAGGCCACTCAAGAACTAGCATATTAGACATGGTGACACTGGACCATGGAAAACTGATGGTCCTTACCTGATGATGTCTTCATTTTCTGTATTACCTCCTGACTCCTCAGGAAAACAGATTCTTTCCCTGAGCTTCCCAATGGGCCTGGACCTCCCGATTCTTCCCTGGAGATCCCGTGGAGCCCCTGCAGCCCCCAAGGGTTGGGGTTGCTCCCCTGGAACACAACTTGTGGAAAATTAATCAGTCTGCAACAATGGGAGAGGAGACAAGCATTTCATTTCATTAAAACTCCCCTCTCACAGATGAATAAGGCATAAACCACTGTATCTCCCCAACTGGCTTTTATTGTCATCTGCATAGCAAATTATTGAAGCGATACAGGGGTCACCATTCCTTCATAGAAAATATAAATACACAGCTCCATGGGGCTACAAACCTTTTTACATTTGACCTGGACTTAACAAACAGCAGCACAGCAGATTCAACAAACACCAGAAGGACACTCGCTTCTCTTCCTTCTCACACCTGGGTGTTTTACCCAAGACTCTGAATCCCTGCAATCTCCTGGCTTATAAGTATATGGTAAAACAAGCCTTCCTATTACTTTTTTTTTTTTTTTTTTTTATGGGTCCCTTTTCATCCCTGTGGCACTGGTCATCCCACTTTTCTCTGTCATGGGAAAGTAAGCTGCCTTCCCCACCTGGATCCCCTTGGTGCTGGCCCAGCCCAAAAGGCATCCAGGAATTTTCCTGATGGCCCAGGCCTGACCCTTTTATTTGGCTGGCAAATCTGTGCTCCTGCTGAAACCTCTACTGCCACACTATATCCCAGCTACTGCCTCAGCACCACCATGGCACCCACTTACTATAGGGAGTACCTGCCAGGCCCACATCCCTTGCAAACGATTCCTGGGCTTAAGCTAAACTCCAGCATGGAGACCCCCTCCAAGGCCTACACATTTCTGTGGTCCATGAACCTGCCTGGCCTTCATCTGGACCGGTGCCCCAGGACCTGTCCCTCCAAATAGGCCTCTAAATTGGGTGAAAGGTTCCTTGGCACCCTCGACTCCCCCCCGGCTGCCTTGCCGTACCAGGTATGGGGGAAACCTCAGCCACCGGCTCCCCTCCTGAGAGGGCCCTGACACAGTCAGCCCAGCCCTGAGGACCTGGGAAAAACACAAATGGGCTTACTAAAGGGCTCCTACATCCATACTGGCTTGATTAAAGCATTCCGGATGCCCTAGCCCCTTCGACGCAGGACTTGGCTATCTGTATCCTCACCGGGTCCAAACCCCCCACTCCTCATTGGTCATGGAACATAACCGTCCTGACTGCTCTTTACTCTGAGGGTTTCCCCACTGGCCCTCTCAGACCGCCGAGCTCCCTCATGTTGCCCACCTATCCCAGTCCTGGCTCTACTCTTCAGCCTCCCCCCTCCAGCCCCAGGCCTGCTGCCCGGGCTGGAAAAGGCCCAGATACTTCCTGTGCACTCCCTTATATACCCAATTTCTGCCCTCTGCTACCACCTTGAGGTGTCCAGAGCACTAACCCCCAGAGCACTAAACCCATTTCGTAGCTTGGGGGTTGGGGGTATGAGGGGGAAAGGGGTGCCTAAAACGTGGGAGTATAAGCCCCGCTTATAGAGAAACTATTCCAGACAGTTTCACTGTGGGCTTACATAAGATACAATTGTCTAACTTTCTTTTGAATTGTTTTTTATCTTTACTAATTATAACCTCCAGTGGTAATTTGTTCCAGGGGTTCACCACCCTCTGTATGTAGAAAACCTTCCTTATATTTGTATTCAATTTTTTGGGCCTCAGTTGAAACAGGTGCCCCCTAGTGCCCATGCTGTCATTTTTGAAGGTCAAATCTAATTCATTTATAAGGTAGGTGTCCTGCATTATATCATGACATAGTAGTAGGTCACCCCTAATTCTTCTCGTCTGAAGATACATCAGGTTTAACTTTTGGAGTCAGTCTTCATAGGATAGTCCATTACAGTTATAAATCATTTTTGTCATCTGTCTCTATTTTTCTATTCTATTGGAGATATCTTTTTTATTGGACCCCAGAGAGGGCTCCCATAGTCCAGCAAAGGTCTGATGTATGAAACTGGCATCGGCACCCTTTCGTTTCTACTTCTAAAGTTTCTTTTAATAGTCCATAGCACTTTTTTAGCTTTGGCCACGTGGGCATTGCTACTTGTGTCTAATGTTAGTTTGTTATTGTAATTCCTAGGTCCCTTTCCTCACGGGATTTTCTAAGCAGTAACCCATTCATATAATATGTTCCTTCATTATTGTGACACCCAAATGCCTCACACAAAGCATTTGTCTCTGTTAAAACCCATCCCTATAGAGTCTCCCCATTTAGCCATACTGTCTAAGTCAGCCTGTAGTCTGGCTTGGTCTTCCTCGCTGTTAACTACACTAGCCAATTTAGTGTCATCTGCATATTTACTCAGCCAGCTTGTTGAATTCTGTCACATATTAGATATCAATATCTGGAAAAGCAAGGGACCCAGGACCGTGACCTGCGGCACCCCACTGGTCACAGCCACTGGGGTGGAGCAGTAAACATTTATGCACACTCTCTGTGTCCTACCACTCAGCCAACAATTGATCCATCCCATGACTCTATGGTTGATATTACAATCAGTCAGGCTTTGTATAATATCTTTGTGTGGTACCTTATCAAACGCCTTGGAAAAGTCTAGATATACGCAATCAACCAGAGTTCCTCCATCTAGTGCTGCTAATATTTTTTCATAAAAACACAACAGATTTGTTACACATAATCTTCCTGACACAAAACCACGCTGGTTCATGTCCCTTATCTCATCTTTCTCCATATGCCTGCTTATTATGTCCTTAATGAAAGATTCCATTATCTTCCCTGGTACAGATGCCAGACTGATAGGTCTAAAGTTTGTATGATCACCTTTGCTTCCCTTTTTGTGTATTGGTACAATGATCACCAACAACCAATCAGGTGGTACCTCTTTATTTCTTATTGCTGTAATGAACATCAGTAGTCCAGGTGGGATAGCTATTTGTGGTGATAGCAATGTTAACGTGTTTGGTGAGATATTATCTGACCCTGCTGAGTGTGTATTTTTCAACTTGTTTATTTTATCTATTGTAGATTCAGTGCTAATTTTAAGTTCTATTTCTTTCCCTAAAGGTATATCACCTGTATGTTCTAGTCTTGCAGAGAATACACATCTGAAATAAGAGTTGAATTTATTAACTATTTCTTCAGGTGCCACAAGTTGTCATTTTCTGAAACTATCAAATATATCCCAGAATTAGAGCTGCAGAGGGAGTTTACATTGCCTTAAAATCTTTTTAAATGTATTTATTTATTTAGTTTTTGATTACCGGGTAACAGCTGTAGACAAAAAAATTGCCTAATTTCAGTCACGACCCGGGAGAGTTACAGACATAGATAAAAGCACATCACATCACAGTGGTTACTACTACATAACACAGACTTGGGTCAAACACATTACAGTATAGACAGGCACAGCGATACCTACGTACAGGAGAAATTAGACATTACACTAGGCTATCCACAGATACAGGGGATTACACAGTACAGTTTCAAGGAGATAGACCATACAGTATAAGCAAATAGAGAAACTATTCCAGACAGTCTCGCTGTGGGATACCTCACAGCCTGTCCTCGCCTGCTATTTAAAAGTGGGTGAGAGTGATAAGTGCCTGAATATGTGCTGAAGGGACATGCAAAGGAAGCCTAACTAATGTAGGTGTCAGCACTTGCTATATTTAGCAGCTGTCTCAATTTGCTACCAGTCTTGCTGCCTCAGAAATGCTTTTAGTGGATCAAGTCGCCCCCATTTTATCATTCTGCTGTTAGTTGTTTTGGCTGGGGGGTTGATAAATTTGTTGGACCAATGGCACAGGACAGAGGAATGATCACTAATAGAGTCTGGAAGGACTTCTGTATTAATGATATGATCAGGGTGGTTAGTAAGTATCCAGTCCAGAAGTGTACTGGTCCTTGTTTTGCAGTTGGTCCTGGTTGGTGACTGTACCAGCTTTGAGATGTTTACAGCAGACAACGTATCCTTGTAGTTGTTGGCATTGGGTGAGAGCAAATTTATATAAAAATCACCAAGCATGATGATTTCTGAACTGAGCCCTATACTGTGAATACTATCCAGGAGGGAGTTTAGGCTGGTTATAGCTAGCTTGGGTGGTATGTAAACCGATACAACAGGAAGTGCCTTGTTGTGTGCACCACGAGTACCTTGGAGGCAAGGACCTGTATATCAGAACCATCAGTGACTCTCTGATGTAACGAGTGCAGCCTCCACTTTTTTTAGACAGTCTGTCATGCCTAAAAATTGAGTACCAAGGTATTGCAATAGCAGTGTCAGGGATTTTAGGCATTAGCCATGTCTCTAGTACTGACAGGATGTCCAGGTTATGCTGGGCAACCCATATAGTAAGCGTGTCGAATTTGGCCAAGAGACTGCAGATATTCACGTTAGCCAGCAAGAGCGACCCAGTCCTAGCTTTATTAATGGAAGCTTGCTGTGGTGGGCCTGGGTTAGAGTGTATGCTGCCTGAAATAAGGAGGAGGAGGAGCACTAATCTTTTAATTAATACCTTAAAATACCTACCTCGTAGCAAACGTTCCTTTCTTACTGTTTATTTTAGCTGGACATTCCTCTGGGGCAACCAAGTACTTGTTAGTACTTGTGGTGAGCAGTACAGAGTGGGTAAACTTAGCAGGGGCTGCTGCAGTAACCATGCTAGTGTTTGCAGAGTATATTGTTAAAAATGATACCAGCAGTCCCAGACCTACTGTATGAAGATTCAGCTGGCAATAATTAAGGCAAGCAGGAGAAGGGTAGGAGATCCATTCACCAAAAGTGCCTGTGGGGGCGATTGGCATGAAAAGGGCAGCCAAAGATATCACAAGGAAAGTTGTTGCCATTTTGCTAGCAGCAGTGAAAAAAGGAGAGAGGGTCTTAGGTGGTGCTGGTGCCTTTAAGACCAGTGAGTTAAACTCTAATATTGCCCAATGAGAATGGAGATCAGAGAGAAGAGTGGAGTCTGTGTGTATTTAATAGCGGTCAGGGCGGGGAGTGTGGGCGTGCAAAAAAAAATAGAACAGCAGGATAGCAGCAGCCCAGGTCAGAATGAGTTTGGTTGTGTCTCTTTTGTTTGAAATGGAAAAGGTGCCAAGTCTTGACTGTAAGCTGGCATGAAACTCATACCCTGCATGGAGGACAGACGGGCAGACCAACAAGGAGGCTGGATCTGCCGTTGGAGGGCCCAATCAGGGGAATCCTGGAGAGGAAGCAAGAGGAGAAGTTTTAATTTAGAGCAGAACAAAAGAAAGCGGACAGTTATTGGTTAAATTAGAGGGTGGGGCTATAATGGGAGATGAGCATGTGGGACAGGGGCTAATAGCAGTAGGCTCCCAGAGGAAATAAGAGAAAGAAGGATTAAGGGGAAAAAAGAAGGAAAAAATGGACTGGGCTAGCTTGGGGGGTAGAATGCAATAGGAGTAGGAGTTAGCTCATGGAAACGGGAGCAGCAGGCAGAATAATAAAGTGCCCCAGAGCTCTGTTTCACTGGCACAAATAAATTCAGCAATATCACAGTATTCACCGCTAATGCTTTAAAATACTTGGAAATCAAATAAAACAAAAGGAAAACTAGCCAAAAATAGAGCAGCAGGGTAGCAGCAGCCCAAGTCAGAGTGGGCTCGGCTGTGTCTCTTGTTTGAAATGGAAAAGGTGCCAAGTCTTGACTGTAAGCTGGCCAGGGACTCATACCTTGCATGGAGGGCAGAGAGGCAGACCACCGAGGAGGCTGGATTAGTCATTAGAGGGCTCAATCAGGGGCAACCTTGTGAGGAGGGCAAAGGGGCAGACTGCCGAGGAGGCTGAATCCATCGTTAGAGGACCCAATCAGGGGAAACTCTCTTGTACCCTCTCAACCATCCAGTGCTCTTTTGCCTGGTCCTATGGAAACAGTGTGGCAGATACAAGAACAGGAGTGGCATGAGAGACAATATTGAGAAGGGACATTTCTACCAGAGGGACAGACACCCAGGACCACCATAAGGAGTCTGCCTGAGTGGTTGCAGGCTGAACAAATTGTGTGATGTCATGTTCAAGAGTAGTACCCAGAGTTAAAGTACCCCTACCTGCCAGAGTGAGTATGGAATGAAAGAGAGGGGAAAAATAGGGACTGGGTGATTTAAGGCATTTTGGGCAAATTGCACAGGATACATGTACTAGATAGTAACAGCAGCACTCCAGCTTTGCAAGAGGCCTAGCAAATTGCCCACCAAGTCTGTTTGTGAAGTGCATATGAAGGACTAACCATTACTAAGCACTGTGTTATTCTGCAGGACATTGATGGATGGTGCACCAAGTATGCTATGCAGGCAACTGACTCCTTTGGACATCCATGCACAAAACTGGACCCCCGGTTTTATTTTGGCAGGTGTAAGTGGTACACGGACTGGAGTTCCCCTCGCCCAGAGCTCCTGATCATGAGTTTGATCAATATGGACTCATGTTGGATGATTTGCAATTACTGCTTAATGTTCTGTTTTTCAAAATAGTATTGTATTTGGGGTGACGGGGAATGGGCTAAGAATATGACTCCATGGTAATGTAATGTTGCAAGTTACTGACGTTGATACTGCCTTGGACTATTTTATATCCAAAGTTAATGCAGCCTGTGATGTCTATGCCCCTTTCTAAAAGAGGAAAGTCAGAGGAATAAACAATCCCTGGATTACCCACAGACTCCTAGAACAAATGAAATCCCGGGACCATCTATGGTCTTGTGCTAGGACCTTTGGCAAACTAGTCGATATTCAGGCTTATAAGACTGCTAGAAATGCCTGTGCAAAAGCCATCCACTCCGAAAAAGCCAGCTACTATAGAAGTGCACTAACTGACTCATGGAGTGATGGTAGAAAATTCTGGGTGAACCTCACTGAAGCAACTGGGAAAGACCCTAAACAATCCACCTTCATGCTCAACATAGATGGTGCCATTACCTTAGACCCCCAAACCATAGCTGATACCTTTAATTTACAGACCTCAGTCATGTATTACCGTCAAACTTCTTTGAAGACACTACTAATGTTGAACATCGAGGTGAATCAGGAAAGAAGGAAGCACGTCCACCTGTCTATTTTAAAGCCATTCCTGAGAGAGAGGCTAAAAAATATTTACTCAAGGTTCTTGGGAAAACCAGATCAAATGGTGATTCGCTTGATCTCAAGCTCATTGCCCTTATCCTTGATGAAGCCCTGACCCCCCCAACCAAGATTTCCAATCACTCCGTTATGCTCTCCCAAATTACCATCTAAGAGGAGGCTGGCCCTGGTTACCTCTGTGCACAAAAGTGGCGACAGGGCACTTCAGGGCAACTACAGACTCATCTCCATTCCTCCTCCTCTCTCCAGACCACTTGAAAGAATTGTTGCCAACCAGTTAGCGGAATACATGAGAAATGCAACCTACAATGTCCCCAGCAGCATGGTTTTAGGAAAGGCCATATTACAACCACTGTCCTGTTAAAATTTATGAGTTGCATTCATCATGCTGTGGACCATGGGCTAGTGGTAGATGGTAGGTGCCACCTTCATTGACCTGACCAAGGCATTCGATACAGTCAACCATTCCATGCTTGTTGAACAACTGACAGACCTTGGCCTACTAAATGATACTGCAAGATGGGTTTTACAGCTACCGCAATAGCCGCTCACAACTGGTGAGGATCGGAGAAGTATACTCAGCAAAGCAACCAGCCAGATCAGGTGTCCCCCAAGGGTCAATCATGGGGCCCCTACTCTTCAGTATCTTCTTAAACAAACTCCTCACAAAGTGTTCTGACCAGATTTTACTTTAGGCAGACAACGCAGTCCTTTTTTCCAGCAATCCTGATCCGTCTGCTTTAGAGAATCAACTCCAGAACAACTTTACGAGTGTCGAGGCATGGTTCCATTTCCAAAAACTCTTTTTTTCTTGTAGACTGTTTATTCTCCATTCCTGGAATTCTCTGGCTGCCCCTATACACCTACGATCACTCTACCACCCACCTGATCCCCTGCCTCCTCAGAGGTAGCTGTTTTCCACCATCCTCCTGCCGGCAGACCCGCCACCCCAGCTTTAAGCCCCCTGAGGTAGGGCCGCCTCCATTTCAGCGCCCTATCTAGAATCCAGTGTGCCGGTTGAGGTGATGGAAGGACAGAGGGGGTGGAGACAGGGCCTGGTATTGGATGTGTGGTGATGTGGTCTGGAGGGGAGCCATCACCTAACCAGGAACAGTGTTTTTGTGCTTTTGCAGTTTCCCCCAGGAGCATGGGTATGCAATGACACCAGCACAGCTGTGCCATAGATGTCTGCCGCACTCCTCCCCTGAGCAGCTCTGCTCTAGTTGTACCCCCGTTCTCCACCAGGGGTCTCTACTGTGCCAGAGACACCATGGACCCCTCCCCAGGGAGAGGAGAGCAGTCCATCAGAAGCACGATCCTCTTCTTCCCCTGCCGCCCCTGGTGCCTGAGCTCGTTCCCGAACTCGGGTCACCGGTGTGACATGAGGTGTAACGTCCAGCGCCTCAACCCTCAGCACCACCAGGCCAGCCCTCAAAAACTCATTCTTAACTACAAAAAAACTAAAACAATGTTGTTCCATGGCACTCATAGTAAACATAAGTCAAGACAACTTATCATCAAGAACAATGCAGGTGTCCCTCTGGAACAGACTCAACTGTTTAAGTATCTAGGTGTGACAACTGACAGCCCCTATCTTTCACTAATCACATTGATAATGTAGCTAAAGCTGCTAACACCCATATTGGACTCCTCTACAAGCATAAACACTGCCTGCCTATGGAAGCCCTTAATCTTGCGATACAGAGCTTGATAGTCCCTACTGTCGATTACGGGCTTGTGGTCTATGGATCTGCGACTAACACTGCCCTATGGCGAGTTGCAGTGGCTCTCAATAAGGCTTGCCAACTATTTACTGAACTGTCCCATCTCACTCACATGCGTGACATCTATGAACAGGCAAACTGGCTCCAGCTACAGGACCGAGTCTTTTATCATACCTGCCTGCTAGCTAAGAAAGCTTCCTTTGGCCTCTTGCCACCTGGGGTACTGAGGCTATTCTGTCCATTCTCCAATATCCATCACACTAGAAGCTCCAACAGCACTGTTTACCAAGTTCCATGCTGCCGCACTGCTCAGGGTCAGAAGTCATTTACAGCTAGAGCCCCATTATGGTACAACTCACTCTGCTCTGATGTTTCCAATACTCTTACCCTAGGCCACTATAAGCGTAAACTGTGGCGGTTTCTCGTTGCTCATGCCTCCTGTGACTGCTTCTCATAGGTTTAGTACTTGACCTGTCTACTGTCCATACTGTCCATACACCCTACTACATACACCTTTTACCAACTTTTCCCCCCACCCCACTTCACCACCCTACCCCCGCCTTTCTCACTATACTCCTTTCTTACTCAAAACCTTCCTCCCCCCACAAACCATCCTCCTATTCCTCCCCCTCTTTTTCCCATAACTCTTACCTATCCTGTCAGAGACTTTGGGCTGCTTCTCCCAATCCAGGTAATACATAAACTTGGACTGATCTGTTTTCTATTACATTGCCTGAACTACTTGGTTCTAATTTACAAATAACTTTGTATAATCATGCATACATTGCACAATGCCTGAAGACAGTTTTATTAACAATGATAACTTTGTTCTACTCTGACAAGGCCACCTTGGCTGCTCTTGCTTTTTGCTGTGCTCTATTGTTTTTGGTTGCTATATTCTCAGATGCTATGCATCGTTAGAATTGCTTTATTCTTTTGTCTGTCTGTACCTTGACGTGGAACCTATGTAAAAGAGCTCTTGCTCACAGGTGTTATCCGAAATCTAAATAAATAAAAATCAAAAAAATAAAGATGGGGAATGAGGCGATTGCTTGGTGGGCAAAAGCACTGAGGCATAAGGCTCTTGGAGATCAACATCCATTTCTTCCAACCAAACATTCACCCCCACAAGGTGGCACTGATCTGATTGCTCTTCACCCCCTTTCTCATGGGGGTGGTCTCTCCGAAGAGTGCTCTGGCTGGGTCTCTGATGGTTGACTGGGGTCAGGTTTTACAAATGGCTCTTGCAGTACAGGTGACTAGGCTTTAGCCACCTCTGATATCCCTTGCTGGTCCTCATCAGCGAGATGCAAAGGCATATAAAAGTCCTCTGGGGTCATAAGTCATGCTGTCTCTGGTGTCTGGGTAGCGGGGCTACTCAACTGGGTGGACACCAAGGGTCTCTCTAGTAGGGCACTCTAAACTGTGGCTCCCGCTCTCTCTTTTTGGCTTGCCGGCAGCGAAAAATCCCACTATCCCTCAGACTCCAAGGAGGTAATAGATGTGCTAGTCCAATGGCAAGTTGGTAATGAGAACTGGTACCCGTGACCCCTGGAGTGATCCCCATAGCACTGATGATAGACTGGGTGCAGCTCAACCTCACACCTATTCTTCTGGCACACTGCACATTCACTGGCCGTGGAAGATTTAGTCACCACCTCACACATCCACTGAAACATTTGTGCTGGCACAGGAATGTCTGATGCTGCTGGTGCCTGAGCCATTTTCCTCCATTTAATCACTCACCAAAATGTAGTAGAAGCCACGTTGACAGAGGACAGTGCTATCTCTTCTGCGTCCTTGAGCAGTCTGCCCCACAATTACAGAAGCACGTGGCAGGGGTGAATCGTCTCTCCACCCCAGCAATCCAAGTAGTCCAATTTTCTGGTCTGATCCCAGTCCATTTACATATCTTTCACATAAGGCAGACATATGGGTCCCTTTTTCCAGACTTACAGGCATGCACACTCCATCCAAAGGCACGATTGCTCATGGTCATGCAATGCCATATTGTGCAGTTCCCAATGTCAGTTCAAAAAGTCCATACAAGAAACCTCTTCACCCAGCACCCCCGGGAAGGTACACACATTGTTCAAGCACCTCAAAACAAATCCTGGACAAGCCCCTCCTTGTGGCCCAGCCCCTCCCCGGTGTCTAGAGATATGTTGATGGTAACTGACCAATGGGGAGGGGGGACCACAGTAGAAGTATGCCAAAATTGGCTTACGTTTATCAGGTCTTTGTTGTCACACTGGGGTGCATGGTTCTTTGGATGCTGGGCTGAAAGACAACCAATGTTAGCCATAGCAAACATTTGCAGAAATAACTGGAGACAAGAACTTGGGGAACAACAATAGGAATCTCATTTAATAGATGTTTTGCTGAACTCCATGGAGCAAAATATTAATTTGGTTGAGGTAGGCAGCACATATCCTGGATCACTATGCTCCCATATTTCACATTGCAAGCAGTTCACATGAGTAAACAGTTCACAAATTTCCCATGGGGCATGAATCAGATGTCCCCAAATTTAGGCAGCTTTAATCCCCAGATACACCATGAGCTGATATGGGCCCACTTTTTCTCTCTTTCCATTACTCACTGGCAGCTCTTCCCACAGAACAGGCTGATCTTTTACCTTGGGGCCTCCACCTCCATTCTAAGTCTCGTCTTGACTGTCTCACTGACTTTTCCACATGGAACAGGCTGGCCTCTCAAATTGGGGCCACTAGCTCCCTTCAACTCCCATGTTGGCTTTGTGTAGCTTCCCTTGGACAACTCTCCTCATGACTCATGGGCGACACATCCCTGAACTGTGGCAAGCAGGGCTTCATCCCTCCTTAGTCTACTCTCACTCTCCGTGGGGCTTCAGAGCTGGAAGCTCCCAGTGAAACCATTCTCGGTGCCTCTCTACTTGGCTCAACTTCATACTCCGCATTCAGGTGGCAGGTCCCATGAGACATCTTGCTCCAGTCCCACTAGTGTGGCATATCTTGGGGTCCCACGCAGGGCTCAAAATGCCGGCCGCTACCACATCCACCCACAGGCTTCCTTTGTCCACACTGCAGCCTAGAAAACCTCCAGCTCACTGGAGCTGGCAATCATCCTCAGTCCAGTCCTCTCCCTCCTCGACCCCTCTCTCTCTACTACGTATCCAAGCTTATATCCTGCCAGCCCATGGCCACCTCCTGCCCAGCAGCAAGTCCAAAGGGGCAGTGCAGAGTTAACCTTTAGCTTATCGGGGCTGATTATCCCACCTAATGGGGCACAAACCGCACCCTGCCATAGGTTCTACCCCTCGGGCAGGGGTTACACCTATTTGCACTTAATCATATAAAGTAGTTCTGTGGACTTTTATTGATGCATCAGATTGCTCTATCAGCACCATTGACTGACCCAAATGAATGAAGGATGAGCCAATGCCAAATTTATATTCGGTGAAGATGCCAGAATGTGGCACTTATAACTTCAATTTGGTCCAATCAAATTTTTGGGCCACTGCGGATCACTTCAACCTTTGGCCACGTAGTAATGTGTGTTTAATACAGCGCAGTACTTGGTGGTGCTTCACTGTTAGAAATTCTGTTCTTCAAATGAGACATTAAAGAAGCAATGTATGTCATCAGAACATTGTGTACCTAGACATTTTTTATTATTCTATGTATTCAAACAAAAGGGTACACACTTCCCTGCAGCAGTCATACCAGTTTGTTGTGTGAACAGACAAAAATCTTGTATGCGGATACTTTGGCCACAAAGGCCTGAAGAGAACTGATGAAAAAATACAGTTCTGAGTTTCTGTAGCCTCTTCCTCTGGGCATGAGTGACCTCAGTGCATTTTATGGTGGAAACTTTGTACCTCAGCCGGCCCAGTAGCAGGGAGGTAGAGCTACTAGCTGCTGTTTTGGCAACCCGGACTCAGGAATGGACATGGGTCACTCAGGGGCTGACCGGGGGAGGAAGATATGAGCATCCCTAGAACTGCTCTCTGCCCTCAGGGAGAGAGGAATGTGTATCCTGTTGATTGGCTGCCACCTGGGTGGCAGTGCAGTGGGAATGTAGATGCAAGGGAAAGGGACCCCAGACCTTGACTCCAAGGGCATCTCTTGCAGAGGTAGAGCATGCACATCATGTTACTGCATGCATGTGGGCCCTGGGGTGAAAATGGAGGAAAAATACCTTGTGTTGAAACTGGGTGAAGATCTGGTCCCCTGCAGTCTCAGCACTAACAACTGAACCCTCCAGACTAGGGTCCTGTGGCGAGGGCACACCAGAGTTCAGGTAAGTCCCAGAGATGCCAGGTGATAGGGTTGGGGGGACCAATCCAGTATACCATTAAAATAGTGACTGCATTTGAGTGACTCACATATGAGATACTCAAGTGCAGCGCTCATTATGTTAGCAACCCTGAAAGGGTTGCAACGGGCAAAGAGAAGGTGAACAGAAGGACAGGATGGGGGATGGAAGAGGAGGGAAGGTATGTGTGAGGTAGTGCAGCGAAAGGCTACCAAGCTGGCCATGTGGCATGGTGGTGAGGGTGGCTGGCTACAGTAGAGAGGGTTCGGGGCTGTTGAGGTGCCTAGCATTTTGTGGGCAGGAGTATTTCATTTTATGTTTTTACAAGTTTCACCCCCTCCCTGACATGCACTCACCTGGAGTTGACAATATTTAGTAACGGGGTTGCGGGAGGCACAGCCCCCCACATAAATAGAGAGATGTCTGTTCGCCCCAATTGTGTTCGCTTGAAGTGTACATCGCCATTTTTATTTTCTTCAATGTACACTCACCCTAACGGCAATCATGGTTTTACGATCACCGTTATCACATAGAACCAACCAGTCCAGATGGAGGTTGGTTGGGGGAGAGCCTCGTATATAGTACTCATACATTTTTATTCTGTTTTAGATTGCCCTTTTTCTATGTTTTCAGTCTGCATTAGCTTTTTTTTAAGATTTAAATTAAAGGAATGCTCCATCAAATGGTCTTTAGTAGTATTTTCTGGGCGGGATATTCAGACTGCGACAGGCATTGGCACAAGCCTGGGCACAGCGCAATCGGGATGTGCCAGTGCCACGGCCAGGTGATATTCAATGGTGTTGCACCATGGTACAGCACTATTGACTATGGCACTGCACCAGGTACAAGCCACAGATCTGGAGCGCAGGGATGCACCAGTGCAAGTGCAGTTGCGCTAGGTGAATCCCCCATGATATTCAGCAGGGGGATGCAAATGGGGCCGTAATATAAGCAAGGCGCAAATGGGGCCATTTGCATGTCATTACGGCCCCATTTGCATGTCTTGCTTGGAGCAACAGGGCGACTTGCACCTGGCAACCTGCACAGCATGATGTGTGCATTGGGCATCCCAGGGCATCCCCTGCCCCATTGCAGAATGCACAAGCCCTGGCAGTCTAGTGGCCCCCATAAGTCCCCTGGGTCCTGATCACTGTACTAGGACCACTATCCCTGGTGGGCCAGTGGAACCCCCCCCCGCCCGTTTCCCCAACTACCAGTAGATATCTGACAGGAATCTCCCTGGTAGTCTAGTGGACCCCCCTGCCCATTTACATGATCACCGGTAGTTGGCTGAAAGGAATTTCCCTGGTAGTCTAGTGGACCCCCCACCCATTTCTGCAATCGTGGTAAATCCCTGTAAAACATCCCTGGAGATCCAGTGGCACCCCACCCCCTCCACCCACAAGGACCCCATGCCCACCCTGCCCCCCATCATCGGTGGCGGCTGCAACCAGCCTGCATACTTCCCACTCTGGAGTCATTCACATATTTGGGACCGTCTATTAGTATAGTATGCCTGCAAACCCATTGGTCCACACTGGGGACCAATGGCCTTAACCCATACTGTACCTTTCATTTGGCAGGCAGCCAGGCGGTATGCGGACGGATTGCAGCCGCCTGTCAATGGGGGGAGAGGGATGTGCACGGGTCCGTGGGGTGGGAGGGGTGGGGATGCCACTGGATCACCAGGGATGTTTTTACAGGGATATACCACAGTCGCGAAACAGGCAGAAGGGTCCACTAGACTACCAGGGAGATTCCTGTCAGCCAGCTATCGGTGATCGCTAAAATGGGTGGGGGGGGCCACTAGACCACCAGAGGGTTGTGGGTGCTTGTGCACGGTGTGCTGGGTGGGCAGGTGGCCACCCACAGCAGGCAACTGCTGTGTTGCACCTTGCACTACAGCAGCCCACCTGTGGGTGGCCGGGAGTTGCTCCCACATTGCACGGGCTCAACTTTGAGCCCCCCCATGCGGTGCAATGCAGGGCTATGCTGGCATATGCGTCCCACATCCCGGACTGAATATCGGGATGTGCTGCATATGCATGGGCACACCCCCTGCATCTGCGCTGCATATGTTACTGCACTCCGGAGCGGGATATCGCTGCACCAGGCAGCCATCTCAATATCCCACCGGGCACAATGTAGGTTGTGCCTGGCACAACTCTGTTGCACCAGGTACAATCTGTTTGAACATACGGCCCTCTGTGTTTTTTAAATGCACATTGCCACATAAGGGCAGGAAGCAACATCTGCTGCAGATACAGATAGGCTGTTCCCATAACAACTGCTTCAGGATCCATTTACCAGCAGAACTGATCCAGAATCAGTTTACCGGTCAAACTAATTAAGGCTCAGTTTGCGTCAGATATGTATCTAACCACAATCTTGCAAAACATCAGCCAGCATATCATAGTGGTTAGAGCACATGACACTGAGTCAGGAGATCTGGGTTTGAAACCCAGCAAAATCATAAAAAATGTTAAACTTATTACCCCCGTGATATTTTACAAGAGCATTGATCCATGTTGGTGTAATGTTAAAATAGTGAATTGTAAGTGAACTCAGGATGCTGGCAATTGGATGGTTGAGACAGGGAAGTACTAATGGTGACACCATGTTCCCAAGTGGATGGGAGGCTCTGTGCTTCTCTAGCATCTATGATCCCAGCAATCAGACCCTGGAGGGTTAACCATTCCACTACAGGGGAAGCTGCATGCTGGCAAGGCCCCTGCTGGCTGTGTGCATGGTGCCATGGTGAGGGAACCCGACCTCTGTTAGGATGATGGTTGCCAGTACTCTCATGTCCTGTGCTAGAGGAACCTCGCTGGGACTGGATCCCGTGGGATAGTAAAGATGGGGCTGGGAGGAGCTTGTGGAATACACCCCTGAGGACTTGATGGACGAAGGTGAAAACAAAAAGGCAGATAGAAAATAGAATAGTTCACCTACACTAATGGGAGTTCAGTTCAAAAAAAAAAATAGCTGTTGAGGTAAAGCACACTCACAATAAACTGATGCCAGATGTTTTTGTCCTGATGAAGCAGTAGCATACCCCGAAGCATTGAGGCTGGTTCTGTTGTGTGAGCCTCTTGTGAAATTTTCACTTATATGTGTGCTTTAAGTTAACTTCTGTAAGTACTTTTATGCACAGTAAAAGACTTTAAAATTTGCCACCTTTTGCCTGAAGTGCTGGTTGTTCTTTACTTTCTACGTTATTTATTCTCCAGCACCCAGTCTGCTAAGAGCACTGCTTTTTAAATTGAGAAGAACTAAAGACTGGTAAACCTGACGTCAATTGTACGCAAGATGCTGAAGGCATCATAAAAAAGAAAGACTGGTGGATTTTCTGGAAGAAAATGGACTTCAGGACAAAAAAAAATTGTTTCACCAGGAGAAGGTTCTGTTAAACAGATGTGACAGGCATCTTTAACTGGGTCACAAAGGCAGTTAATAAAAGCTGGGCAGTGATGTGCTACACCTGAACTTTAGCAAGGTGACCAACTCAGTACCACACGGGGATAGATCAAGAATTTTTCAAGAGGATGGCAATGTGCCCTGGCCCAGTGGTGCAGACGGCTGAGATGCTTAAGGTATCTCACCTCTCACATGCCAGTGACCCTGGTTCAGGAACAGACTCAGGCCACCAGAGAACAGCCAGAGGGAAGGGCTCGGAGAGGATCAAGTGGCCACTGGACAGCTCTCCTCTTCTGAACTGGGGAGCTTAGTCTTCCCAGCTCTTGGCTGCCGCTTAGTGGAAGCTTGGTGGTAGCATGAAGAAAATGGGGGAGCTGGGGCTAGGCCAGATGAGTGGAGCAATGCCACTGGTTCCGCTGCACGTGCACACATCTACGCACATGTGCAACGGCATTTCTGAGGCCCTGGGGAGTAATTGGGAGAAAACATCAGGAGGAAAAGCAATGACATGGCGAGGACTCATGACGCCCACTCACCACACTCCCACCCACCACGTCACTGCGCTGAACTGTGGTGAAAACTGGATAATGTGCATTGGTGGGGGAGGATGTCCTTTCATCTCCTGACCCTGCCATGGGGGATAATCCGTTGGGGTACCTGCACCACTAGGTGGGTCTTGAGGAGCCAATGGATGGTGAGAGGGGCGGTGGAAGCTGGTAGGGGGAAGCCCCAACTTGTCATGGCTGAGGAGGCACAAAAACAGATTATGGAAAACAAAAGGGGGGTGGCAAGGGAGGCCACAAGTGGGGTTTTCCAAGGCTCAGTCCTAGGCCCAGTCCTTTTGAATATCTTCATATGTGACATTGGGGAAGGAATTCATGAAAAGAAATACTTCTTTGCACACGATGCTAAAATCTGCGGCAGAATGGAGAGCAAGGAGGGTGTATGGTTCTGTAGGGAGGATCTGGGGTAGCTAGAGAATCGTTCCAGGGACTGGCAACTGAAATTTACTAAAACAAAAATTGCAAGGTCATGCATAGAAGGGTAAGGAATCCAAAAACAGTGTACAGGATGGGTGATGTAAAGCTAAAAGATACAACTAAGGAAAAGGAAATGGGGTGATAATTAAGGACAACCTAAACCAATCAGTGTAATATAACAGAGCAGTAAGGAAGGTGAATGGAATGCTGGAGTGCAAAGGCAGTGGCTTCAGTAACAAGAGACAGGAGGGAATACTTCCCTTCTGTGGTTTGCTGGTACAGGCATACTTGGAGTTCTGTGCCCAGTTCTGGGGCCTGCACTTGAGAAAAGGTAGGGATGAGGCAGATGTGATATACAGGAGGGTCACCAAGATGGTTTAAGGTCAGCACTGAGAATGAATTGCAGGACTTTGAATAGTAAGGACATTTTTCCCGTATCATCTATGGGACCGCAACAAAACAACTTGATATAAATACTGTACATCTTATGGCAGCTAATACTATGACACTGCACATTATAATAAGCATGAAAGGTAACGTCTACACTTCTGCCCATATGTTTATTTTTTATTTTTATTAAATCCAGGTTATAACATTATAAACATTTGCACCAGTATTGTAGACTAATGGATCTTCCTGTTTACTCATGCGCTATACCAAATGTGGCTACCTACACGTTCTAAGTGGGGCTTTCACACGATTGATGTAATTGAGTAGTTACGTGTACAGTTCAATGGTGAAACTCTATAAGAGCATTAATTTATTATGTCTTTCAGCAATATGGTAATGTGCTGCTATGGTCACTAATGGACTTCGAATAATCCAGAAATGGTACGTATTCCCATGTCTTGGTGGCACTGAACTATTTATACCATTTTTATGGAATATTTAAAATAATTGTGTCAGTTTATGTATGTATTATCAAACTTTGTTCAATATGACTACATCCTATGACTAGGCAGAATACGTGAAATGTCGGGACCATGTGGCCTTGGATTGCCAAATAAAAGCTATATATCCTGACTTCACAGTGATGGAGTCTCATCCTTTCCCCTTCATTTAGATAATTCATTAACAATACCACCAACAGCTTAACCTAATTCACTGTGTCAGTTTGCATCTGTATCTCCACTCCCACCCCCCCGGATGATGCTGACAATAGGCAGAATTGCCTAGCCCTCCTTTCCTGGCCAACAAAACTACATAAATTGTCAAGGGAAAGAGGTTCTCCTGGAAAGATGACTAAAGCTCCTATAGGAGACTGGGCATCCTGGACATTTCTGTGTGGAGAGGTAGGATCTAACCCAGAGTAGTGGTGATCCATTAATACCAAAGGCGTCTAACATTTTTTAGCAGAGAGGAGTGGTTTACAGTGTTGAAGGTTTTGGCCAGGTCTGTAAAGATGGCACCAGATCTTTTAACATAGTTCATGTTCCTAGTGAAATAGTAATTTTAAGGAGTCCAAGAAGGGAGCTAGTGGTGCAGTCAGTGGCTAGTGCAGAACCCTGATTGAACCAATGTGAACAAGTCAGAGTTGTTACAGAATTTGGTAAGTGTACGTTAATTAGGTTTTCCAGGACAGCCTTGGGAGCAAGGCTATTGGGCAATGACATCACCCTTATGGAGAAGGATTATTAGTGCACTGTTCCACACACAGGAAAATGTACCTGTAGCAGCTAGGGAGCAGTTGAAGACATGGATTACAGCCATAGCACTTGGAGATACAAATTCAGGGAGCAGTGAATCACAGCAGGTGCTGGCTGTGGGATCGATGGCAGGCAGTTTCCTGAGGACATCAAGTGATTTGATGGAGGAGAAGAAACTCCTATACAGTACATATGAAATGGGGTGCTTTAAAAGCAGGCCACTAGTGCCTTACCCCCACTAGCAGACAGAGATTTTTGAAGAGCTCATCCATTGACCTTCCATAGGTACGGTTGTTTACCACTCTTTACATTATTGCGTTCCGGTATCAGGAAGGATTATTTAGTATGATTAGCTGTGATAGTGTTTCTCTTTAATAGGACAGATACCTCAGAGATCTGCAAGAATACTCTTTTCACAATGCACATCAGTCTCTTATAAACTTTTTTAAATTATTTCAAGTTTTCAAGACAAAATATTAGAAAAACAGATTACTGATACGTGAGATACAGTATTAGATGGTCGATTGCATATTACCATAATAACCAAGTAATAGATCACTATAAATTGAAGTTAGAGGATAACTTCATCATACACATATAGTCATTATGAAAAAAACTAGGCTAAAAATTATAATTCAAAAAGAATATACAAATGTATTATGTATTTAAATAACATTCAATCAGTTAGTTGGAGCAATAACTGGCTGGTGTGGGTGATTAAACGCCGAGGTCGAAAGTTGAGGCATTTAATGTGACCCACACCAGCCGGACATTGGGCGTAAACTCCAACAAATTGAATGTTATTGCTATTATACGAGCTGGAGTTGGTTTTGATGTTTTTGTTTTTTTTACAAAACACACAAACTTCCCCCAAATACTTTCCCACTCAGTTGTTAGTGGGGACAGTATTTTGTGGTAATAATTGCTTGCTCACCATGCCAGCTATCATCCACTGTAGCACTGTATTTTGTTTTGCAGGCTTGGAGTAAATAAATATAGTAATGTACCTTTATTTACCTATAGAAAGAAAGACGATCACTCTGCCAGAAGCGGCTAGTCACACTCATGGTTGCTCATCATTGCACCAGTCTGCTACAGAAGTGCCAGTAGCAAATCCATGACTTGGCTCAATATAGCAGGATAACATGGAAAATCACTGTAAATCAAAGTAATGTTAAAAATGTTAAAGAAAATAGTGATTGGAGTTCTGTAGAGTGGCCTGTGGTCTGGAATGTGGTAGAAGGAGATGTGAATCAAACAGTGCAAGTGACATCATATAGTTTGTGGGACAATAACTGACAGCTTTTTTGCTTGTGGTTGTCTTAAAGTAGATACCTGTCCTACAATAAACCATACTGTATGTGTCATATTAGATTATATTAACCCATCTGTATCATAGAAACATAATTTGCTGGCAGAAAGGGACTGCTTGGTCCACCCAGACTGCCCAGATGGTCCCTGCCTAGTCTGTCTTCACAGACCCTAACTGGTCTATAGAGACCCTTCCTCCTTCCTGCCAATATACTAATATCCCATTCTGTCTATCTCACGCATGCTTGAAACCTCCTACTGTTTTCGCCTCCACCACTTCCATTGGCAATTTGTTCCAGACATCCATCACTCTTTCAGTGAAGCAGCACTTCCTCACATCTCTCTTAAACACCCCCCTCCCCAACCCCTCCCCAGCTTTATTGCATTCCCTCTGGTCCTGGTGCCTCTTTGTCATTTGAAAGAGACTCCCCTCCTGCACCCAGTTCACCCCCATGAGGTACCTGTAGGTCTCTATCATGTCCCCTTTTGCTTTCGTCTCTTCCAGGGTGTACATGCTAAGATCCCTCAGTCTCTCCTCATAGGGCTTTTGATGCAACCCCTACACCATTTTAGCTGCCCTCCTCTGGACTGCCTCCTTCCTGTCTGTATCCATTCTGAGGTGTGGCCTCCAGGACTGAACACAATACTCTAGGTGTGCTCTCACAAGTGAGCAATACAGTGGAAATGCCACCTTCCTCCTCCTGCTGGAAATACCTCCCTATGCATCCCAGCATCCCACTGTGCTGGGACTGCAAAATTTTGTCAGCAGTTTAGTTCAGTGTAACACAGAAATCTTTAATAGCATCAGTAAGTAGAGCAGAAAACTTTTATTAACTTCTTTCTATCGAACATACCTGAGAAAGGTCCCTGAACATGATTCTGGTCTCAGCTGCAAAGCAGTTAATTATATACAGTATTTTTTTTTTGTTCTTTTTATCCACCTTCCTCCTCCTTTGGACTTTCATCAATGCCATTGTGTGTCCTACCTAGGGCCCCATATCTGTTAAATTGGAGCTACTGGGCCACTCACCACACACCACAAGGCTGGGCCACCTGGCAGGACCTCTGGGGCAGGGCTAGCTTCTACTCCATGGCTACTACCCTCATGATCCAGTCAGCTTTTGACAGAGGTGAAGTCCAAGAGTTGATCAAGACCTTGGCAGGAGAGGCCCAGTGCTGAATGTGGGGGGCTAGGTGAGGTGTCACCCTTCCATTTGGTGGAAGTATCTTCTTTTCCATCCCTGGAGGAGTGGCTGTGCAGTGACATCTATTATCTCACTGTGTACTTCTTCACACAGTGTGCTGATAGTCACTGGTCCTCCTCTGTTATTCAGGGCTCCAGGGCATCCTTACCTCCAGCTACTACTGGAGATCAAACAAATGCTGGGAGCCACATCCCCCCCCCCAGGACTAGGAGTTCTGTTGCTCATTCCTCCTCCCCTAGCCAGTCCTCCAATGTTCCAGGCTGATTCTTGAACCTTGTTTAACAGTGTTCAAAGCACTATTGCTGCGGCTACAACAGTGGATCAGCCCTAGTAATTTATATCTTATTAAATAGTACTATTTATTTATAAGGTGTAGCGGTAGAAATGTTACATTAGCCAAATTGAAAATAGGTGAGCAGTTCTTACCCAAAAGAGACCATTTCTGTCTGTCACCCCCCAGCAGATAATCTGACCACTTTAATATTATGTGCTTTCTTGTTCTGTCTCCCAGGACACAGTGAGCAGCCAGGTGCCTCAGTTCTACACCCTTCTTTGCTCTGAGTCATGTAGTATAGACTTAAATACACAGCTGTAACCACATGTTTTTTTACCCATCTGTCTACAACATGAAATCAAGATACCTTCACACACATAAAGAATCTTTACTGATCACCCGTGCAGTGTAATCCCAGTTCAGATAAATTGCTTAATGGACTAGTCAGAAAAATGGACTCTGGTTCCAATAACAGGCCATATCTGTTAGCATTTAATCTTCAAACTTCCTAGATAACCCACAATGATTCTGTCAGGGAATAAATGCTTTAAATTGATTGGTGTATTAAAATGATGCACATGTATGTCACACAAGTGTTTGACACATCAGCCATTGTGGCTGCTGGAAGGAATAGCTGTATGTGGATTAAGTGATAAGATCTACCCATGCCTCAGATGTGAGTGAGTGAGTGTGGCTTGGTTTTCCTATAAAGGTCACTGAAGTTGGAGGATTAGTGGAAGCCTTAGCACTGGTATGCCTAGAGTTGGGCATGTATGACCAAATTCCAGTATTGATTAGAACCAATGTTCACATGTTTGGGCCATTAAAACAGTTGTAAGCAGCAAGGATGGGCATTGCCGGCACATGAACTAGTGAGTCAAGATAGCAAAAGCAGACACAGAAGATGGCTGAAGTGAGTGAGGACCCGACTGACATAGTGTGGTGCCAGGATAAAGAAGAGTTAGTATTGCCAACCAAAGTGCAGTGCACCACCATTGGAACTGTGAGACTGAAAAAAGAGGTGATGAACCAGATTTTGATGACTGACACCCTGAAGGAGCATGGTTTACCTGAAGGACTTTTGGTCAAACCCAGCATACAGTTACAACAAAAGAATGCTCACCGGGAAATAGTGGTGCTTCAAGAAACAAATATGTATCAAACCAAGTAGAGTTTCGAGCACACACTCAAAAATGCTTTATATGTTTTATTAACGGACAGAAAAACGCTGGCTGTTTTTTTTCTTTCCGTTAATAAAACATGTAAAACTTTTTTGTGACTGGCATCCCTTTTATGAGGTGAGTGTGTGCTTGAAACTCTGTTTGGTTTGGTCAGACCCAGCATGTTGCCCATCCACGTGCATGTTTACATCAAAAGGATCGCTGTAAAGGCAAAGGATGTGATGGATCATGACACCACAATCAGAAAGGATACAACTGGGTTCAACTGTACTGTGCCACGGCTGTGGTACATCCAAAACCCACAAACAGAAGAGCCAAGTAAGGCACTGACCCTGCAAAATTTGATTTCAGACACTCTGGAATACCCAAGAGAGTAGGAGTTGGCAGAGAGGGCACAAGTTTTTTCCCCCGAGTAACTGGGATTTTAGATGTGTGGTGGGAGAACAGCATCACATCAGGTTGCTTGATGACTAACCTTTACATGAGAGAGCTCAGCACCCAGCACCCGTGGATACTGATGACATAAGGAGACATCTGCAGAAGCTACTAGCTGCTGGCATTATTAAGGAACCCTGTAGCCCTTTTGGGTCACACACTGTGGCAGTATGGAAAACGAATGGAACTCTTCATGTGAATGTGGATTACAGAGTCCTCAGCGAAAGTATGATACCTGGCCAGTGCACAATGCTGAGGATCAAGGATACCTTGGATTGCTTAAATGGAAGCAAATGGTTTCCTCTGCTTGATCTGCACAGTGGGTACCATCAAATACCTATGGCCCAGAAGGACAGAGAGAATATTGTATTTATTGCCCCTTCAGACCTAAAGAGTTCTTAAGGATGTTGTAAGGAATCTCAAGTATCCCAGCAACCTTTCAGTGTTTTTGTTTCTCTTTTTCTCCTTTCAGGCTGGCCCCCCATTTCCCTGGACACCCCAGCTCCCTCACCCTGGCATCCTCTGGGACTTACCTACCAGTTATCTTCCCTAAAAGCTTACCCCCCCCGGCCCCCATGGGACCAGCAAAGTTCCCAAACCCCACCATCAAACAGAATCTGGTTCAGTTGGCTTTGCCTAGATCGTTGGATGTGCAACCTCCGGCTGTCTGATGTCATTCTGCTGGCTGGCATTTTCTCGGTTTCGTCCCCTGAGGGCACCGCGCACAATGTCATCGTGATGCATGACATGAATCGATGTGCATTCATAACCGCCATGCCCCTCTGCACTTTGGTGGTCCTGAGCTGCACTTCCTCTAGCTTCCACTAGGGGCCAGGCATTCGCCAGGCTCCACAAACCCTCTCCCCCAATAAGGAGAGCAGTCCTTCCCCCTCAGGCTAACCCTACAATACCCAGAGTTTACTTCCAAACCCAGTTCATCTGCACCACAAGTGGTAGTGCTGCTTCTGTGCCAGTAGGCTGGCCAACCTTTCAGTTTTTAATGGAGCACACAGTAGGTGGCATGAATCTACTGGAAAGCCTGGTATACCCCAACAATGTAACTGTATTTGGAAACATGCTGGAGGAGCACGAAACTTGATTCTTCAAAGTCCTCAACTGACTGGAAGAGTTTTGGTTCAAGTTGTCAGTCGATAAATGTCAATTCTTTTACAGCTCTGTCAAGTATGTCGAGCACATTGTGTCCTAAAAAGGTATCTGTACTGACTGCAGTAAAATCAAGGCCCTCACCATCTGGCCTAGACCCCAGATCTTGAAATATTTGCTGCTGTTCCTTGGATTCCGTGGGTTGTTTCAGCACAGATTACTTGTATGGTACACCCGTTGCTGAATCTGACGCAAGGTACCCCTGACTAAGAAATCAAAGTGCACATTTTCTACAAAGGATGATCCCAAGACCTACATTAAGGTTCATGAACCATTTGTACCCTTGTGGGATGCACATCATGACAGAGCTTTCCTAGAGATAACATACATGTTGATGAATGCATCTGTCCTGTCATATGAGACCCAACAAAACATTACACATTGCACACTGATGCCAGTGTCAGTGGACACAGAACAGTTCTGTATCAACCGTACCTGGAAGGAGTGAGACCCATTGCTTTCACAGACAGAAGTCTGACTCTGTTTGAGTAAAATTATCCTGCGCATAAACTAAAGTTTTTGGCCCTCAAGTTGGCCATAGTTTTTTAAAAATATTTTTTTATTAATTTTATAGCTTTATACACGGTCACCGCCCTTAGCAATTTGAAGCAAGCCCTTATAACAGAGACTGTTTTTTTCTGCCCAGCACTCACTCCGGAGGTGGGTCTTAACCTGTGTGGTTTGCAGTTTCACTTCTACCTCTCCCCAGACCACTTCAGTCATCAGCTAGCCATCTTGCCTACCAGACGACCCAAGCCACGAGAAGGTTTACTTTACTACCTGTGCCCTTTCTCTTATCCCTTCTTCAACTACCTTCCCTCTTTCCCTCTCCCCATCTTCTTCTCCTTTTTTCTCCTGTCACTCCTGCTGTTTCCCTAAAGGCCCTGCTTTCCCTTAATCCATTAAAGGGAGGTAGTCCTGATGGGCTTGATCCTAAGCTTCTCCTTCACTCTGCATCTACCATTGCTTTTCCCATTACCTTACTTCTAAATCTCTCCTTTTCTTCTTCTACTGTTCCTGACATCTGGAAACATGTACTGTCATACCTATTCACAAAAGTTGTGATACCACTTCTGGTAACTTTTGTCCAATCTCTCCTTCCTACCTTGACTAAGTTACAGGAGCGTATTGTTCTATCTTGGCTTACTTCCTTTCTTGACAATTCCTCCTTTTTCACCCCTTTCCAGTCTGGCTTTAGGAAATCCCACTCCACTTCTACCTCCCTCCTTCAGCTCACTGATTCCATACTTACAGGCATGGATAAAGGACTGATGACCTCTGCCATTTTTGTCAATCTTGCTAAAGCTTTCAACACGGTGGTGCATCTCCTTCTCCTGGACAAACTTAAAGCTGCTGGCCTTTCTGACTCTTCAGTCATCTGGTTTTGTTTATACCTTAAAGGCAGATCTCAAGCTGTCTGGATAGGTAAATCCACTTCACCTTCTCTCCCCATTAGTTCAAGCACCCACCAAGGATCTGTCCTGGGTACTATTCTCTTCTCTTCTCTATATTCCTAAATGATCTACCCTCTGTCTGCTCCTCCATGTCCATTCATATGTATGCATAACACAGTTCTTTTTGCTTCTGGCTCCTCTCCCCATGTCCTTACCTCCAGACTTTGGTCAGATTTTGACAGCATTCAGTGTTGGTTCAAGGTAAACCAGCTGTCTTTTAATATCAAAAAAATAAAAAAAGACAGTCTCTATGACTATTGATACCTGTCAGAGGCTTGCCAAACGTAATTCTTCTCCCTTATTTCAAACCCTCAATGGTTCTATACTTGAGAATGTCTCCTCCTTTAAGTACCATGGAGTCTGCCTTGACTGGCATCTCTCTGTGCACCTTGATGCAATTCACCATAAGATTCATCCTAAGCTTGGTGCTTTGTACAGAACAAAGCATGTATTCTGCTCCCTGCCAGTGGAGAAATTGTGCTAAAAATTATCCTTCCTATTTTTGAATACAGAGACTTAGGCTACTGTAGTGCCCCTAAAACCTCCCTTGCGAGACTGGATCCCCTTTTCCATTCTTTCTGCTGCTTTGCTTTAGATTGCCCCTATCATACCCATCGCTGCTGTCTTTACTCAGCTCTTTCTTTCCCTTCTCTTGACGCTAGGCACCTTTCCCAGTGTGTCTCATTTTTGTCCAAATTCTGGTTTGGCTCCTTTCCATCTTATCTCAAATCTCTTCTTCCCCTCATTCTTCCTCCTACCCTCTTCGCAACAATACTTTCCATTCTCGTAATATCCCTCCTAGAGAAACTATTGTTGGTCACGATATTAAGCTTTTTGCCAAAATCTTGGCTGCCAGGCTAGCAAAAGCTTGGGTTCCTTTGCTTAGTTCTGAACAAGTGGGATCCTTGGCAGGTCGATCTTCAGCTGACCATTTGAGGAAGCTGTTCCATATCTTCTCTGCATCCAGGATGGCACTGCATCCGATGGTGTTGGTGTCCCTGGATGCGGAGAAGGCATTTGACAGAGTGAGCTGGGCCTTTCTGTTTGAGGTGATGGATAACTTTGGATTCCCAAATAAGTTCATACAGTGGGTTAAGGTTCTCTGTACAAACCCCACAGCTAAAATATATTGCAATGGGGTCTACTCCGGCTTGATCCCACTGCACTTAGGAACCCGGCAAGGATGTCCACTCTCTTCGACGCTATTTAATCTTTACTTAGAACCACTACTTTACCATCTTCAGAACTCTCCCCTCATAAATGGTATTCAAGTAGGTCACTTGAATCTTTGCTTGTCAGCATATGCAGATGATATTATGCTGCATAAAACAGACCTGAAAACCACTCTTCCTGCAGTACTTGGTATTATAGACTCCTATGGGGCACTTTCCAAATACAAATTAAACAGAGAAAAATCTACAGTAATACCATTAAATCTTCATGTGTGCCACTCCCAGATTGAGGAATTGCAGCTGGATTGGGCTCCTCAAATTAAATACTTAGGGCTCACTCTTTCCCAGGATATGTCTCAAGTTAAAAAGCTTAACTTGGACTCCCTTATAGGGACCATAAAACATGACCTGGACAGATGGGCTCCACTATATCTATCTCTTTACAAGGGAGAATAAGTATAGTGAAGATGAATATCCTCCCAAGGATATTCTACCACTTAAAAATGCTTAATTTCCACCTCCCTCATTCCTGGTTCAGGAAACTTCATAGTATCATTTCCCAATTTTGATGGAAAAAGAAACCCCCGAGAAGATCATAAGTCCGGCTAGGGGCAGCCAAACGACATGGAGTTCTTAGGCTTCCTAGCTTTTATCATTATTATTTAGCAAGTCACTTAGCCAAATATTTGCACTGGATACACCCTGTCTCCCAGCAATATGCTTCTCCCTCTATACCAGAGTGGCTGCAAATAGAATGTCACCTGATTAACCAGAATGGCATCTCTCCTCTTAGCCTGCTCTATACCACCCCCAAAACTTGTTCATCCTCCCTCAAGAATGAACTGATTCTGATGTCTGTCAAAGTCCATGCCCAGCTTTGTAGGGCACTTAAATATGATAATGATAAAGGCATCTCACAGCCCCTCTACTTGAATCCCAATTTTAGGTTGGATGGGCAATATTTGAAGCCAAATGAGAAGTTTCCCTATATGGAGATTAAAATCTCGAATCTTCTAGCAAATTATAAACTTAAAACTACTTTAGAGCTCCTGTCTACCCTGACTCTTTCAGAGAGACAGATTTTCAAAAGTTTCCAGATTAGACATCTGCTGGTTACTAAACTAGGGCCTGGAATATGGGATGTTGACCATTCTGACCTTATTACCTCACTTTGTAATCTGGCTTGGCAGCCTCATGCAGTGTCTCAGATAACAGAAGCACTGTATCCTGCCTTCTGCCCAGAGACACTGGGAAACTCCACATACTGGGCAGATCAATTCCCTAACAAGAAGCTCCGGTTGGATAAAATATGGCAAGCAGTTTATTCTTACACATCTAATGATAGACTTCATGTCATGCAATTCTATATATTGCACAATATCTAATTTACCCCATCCAAATTGGTCATTATGGGCAGGTCACAAGATCCCAAGTGTATTAGATGCAGAAACGCTGAGGGTACCCTGCTCCATGTCCTATGGGACTGCTCAATTATCAAACCTCTGTGGAAGGAGATAAGAAATAAGGCTGACCCCCTGCTCGGACTCGAGGCGTACTTTTTACACCAGAGGTCTGTGTACTAGGAGACTACTCCCAGGTCCATGTCAGAGAGAGGAGGTTCAGTATGTCTCTAATCTCACAATCAATTAAAAAACTGGTATTAAGACACTGGAAGGATTCCACAATGATTTCATACTCTGAATTATTAAATGAATTACTGTTTAACCTACAGGTGGAAAAGATGATAGCATCCCTTAGGCATACTCCTAACAGTTTTGACAAAAAATTGGGAAGATTATATGCATTGTACTCAGTTCCCAGACACTAATTATTAAATCTATAGACTGACGACTCAGATGGTAATATTCATGATTGCCACTAGCTGGAGCACAGCAATAATTGTTTGGATTGCGCTTTGGATTAGACCACCTCTTGTTTGTTAATTAATAAATGCAGTCCTTCTTTTTCTTAAGAACCTGTTACCTACACCAAGTCACCACAACTAGGTCCTAGGGGGGGGGGACTTTTAGGTTAATATTAACAGGTGGGGGGCGGGGGGAGGGAGGAAGGAAGACGAGGACAGTAGGATTTTGTTGTGGTATTTAATGAGCCGATGTAACCTGAAGGCTCCAGTTCATTTTTCATGTAGCATATTGTCCTGTTCATTACCTTATGTATCATAATGCAAACTTATAAATGCAATAAAGTATACTGAATTAAAAAAAAAAGTATTGTTGGTCAATCTGCTTTTTCTTACCGCTTTCCTAAACTTTGGTCCTCCCTTTCCCTTTCTATTCTTTCTGCCTCTTCTTCATCCTCCTCCCTAAAGTCTCTTCTTTCTGATTTTTGTCATCCTACTTGCAATTGCCTTTGACCTCTCCTCCTTTCTCTATTCTCTAGTTTTGCACTCTCTCGCTGTTCACTTTTTGTTTATTTCTGTTTATATTGTCAGTGTTTTAATTTCTCTAGTCTTTGCCTTCATTTATTCTTTGTCTTACATTTTGGTTTCTGCTTGTATTACTTATTTTATATTTGCAGTATTATTATTATTATATTGTTAAATACCTCCCCCTCTCCTATACCCCAAGACTCATCTGGAAACTAGCTGTTATCAGCTCAGTATGTACAGTACTTTCTGGTTAAACTTTTAAATAAATGAATAAATAAATAAACAAACAAGGTTGCTGTCTTGCAGAGGGTCATTAATTCACTAAAAATACCACCAACAGCTTAATCTGGTTCAAGGTCAGTTGGCATTCATCTGTATCCCCCTCCCCCGGGTCGTGCCTGAAAATAGGCAGGATTTGTCTAGTGCACTTACCCGGTCAACAAAAACTAAATAAATAAATTAATAAGCCAGAAGCTACTTGGCTCCTGATCCAGTTGCAAGCCTCAACAATTTCCAAGTGATGATTCATGTTTCAAGTTTATTGTTCAGTCAAAAGGTCATTAAAATGAAAATACAATATATGATTAAATTATAAATGCAAAAAAAAAACAACAACAAAAAGAGTAGGAGCCAGTACACACCCCTGCCTGACACCCATATTTGTCAGAATGGTGGTTGATAACTTCCCTTTATTGCCCTGTCTAATGTGTGCTCAGGTGTTAGAGTATTATTCTCTGATAATGCTAATAAGGTTTGGTTCTATACCCCAGTGTAACATATTCCCAAAACAAACATCAAGAAATAGTATTGAAGGTGGAACTAAAGTCTATGAAGGTTATATATAACTTTTGTTTCCTGAGAACTGCTTATTTTTCATACAGATTATTCAGAACAAAGCAATTATCAGAAGTACAGTAACCCTCCCTGAAACCTGTCTGAAGTTCTAAAAGGCCTCCCAGTAGTTCTGTTTGCTTTTTAAGTTTTGCCAGAACTATTTTTGCAAATATTTTGCTGACTATATCTAGTAAGGATACAAGTCTATACATCTGAGGATCTTTTTTATACCCTTTTTTATAGATAGATAATTGTGGCGCCTTTCCATGCATGGAGGAATTGCTCTATTAAGGATGCACAGATTAAAGTAGGGTAGAAGAACCTTGGATCAAAATGCTGGAGCCAACAATTATACCTCAGGGGGGAATTAAGTCTGCACCAAGGGTTTTGTTCTTTTTGAGACATACAATCGCCAGACATAATTCTCTCAGTTGGAATGAAAAGAATTTTGACCGGTCAGCTAGAGTATCCCAAGAAGGCGCATCACTGCTAACATCAGGATTATAGAAAATACTTGAGTAGTAACATATCCAATGTTCCAGTGAGATATAGGAATCTGTTTCTTACTGTCATTGGAGCTGACAGCTAATGTCCAGGCTGTACATGCTGGTGTAGGTTAAGTACATCATCTCAGCCTGTTGCTGCTGAGCTGGTCACCTGGCATGATGGGTGTAGATGCCACCTGCAGTGCTGATGGTCCTGGGTTCAGGACTGCCTATGGACATTATTTTGCAACTCTGTGGGGATTGCCGATTAATTCTTTTTTTCCTGTCTGTTGCCTTAGCCTCGCCCCCCACAAAAGGGGGTGCAGGGGGCATAGACCCCACATTAAACATTAGTTTGCTTGTTATTATCATTGTGATAGGTGCAGATATGCCCACTGTATGTTGGTTTTGGCGATATCTACTTGCTTTTGTGCGAGTCGCGTTTGTATTTTCGCTATTATGACATGGAACTGATCACCACAAAGTAGGATGTTCTCAACACCGGTTTGTTCATAGTCTTGGAAAGTAATGCCCCTAGATCCTCCCAGATTGTGGAATTGTAAAATTTGGAGGAAGAAGGTGGAATACCTTTAGCTCTTTGCCTATTTTAAACCAGGACACTAATCCTCCTGAGGCTCTGCTTGATTCAAATACTTTTTTACCTGGAGTTTGATAACAGTACCCATTAAATGAACCATCCATTTCCTTATTATGCCATGTTTCCTGCATACATATGACACTGAATTTTCTCATAAAGTCACACCAATCCTGGTCAGCAAATTTTGCTAATTGGCCAGCTATGTTTCAAGATATCAATAAATATTTAGAGCCCTTTTCTGTAGTGATGCACAAACTGTCATCAGCCCTATTTGTAGGCTCTACCTTTAGTCAGCCATCCTGACTGGTTAATACTACAAATCTGTTATTAGTTGAAACATTAAAAAGAGATGACTGAATTGACAAATTCTGTGAAGTAGGAGTAATTATGTTTCAGGCTGACTGCACATCAATTACGTCACATTCAGAAGAAATGGGAGGGTATGATGTAGTCTCTGGTGGTAAATTACAAATCCCTTCCACAATGTATAGGCCCATCTTGTCTAGAACATTCGAGTTACTGAGGAGCTTGTTGTATAGATTTCTAGAACTAACTGTGAGTAAAATCTAATCAGATTCTAGGTCTTTCTCAGCCTGGAGCACAGAAGTTAAACCATCTTTACCCAACAAGATCTTTAATAAATGTTTGTACAGGTCCTTTAAGATAAGTCTGAATTTGAAGTTATTTTCTATTGGGAATCTATGAAAGCCACATAGATTCAAGAAAAAGCCTGCCTCATTGTTATACTTTTTGTCTCCAGGAGTGGATTTGTTAGACCGGGGGCTACATAGGACATCACTGTCAATTACATGAACTCCTATCTCATCCAACAGATAGGCCCTTTCCAAAATCATTTCAGCTGCTTCTTTGCCCTGCAATAAGATATCTAGATGTTGTCAGCAGATTAGGGCCTTGTGGCCCATCCAGTCTGCCCTATCCCTCTTTCTAATGCCTAAGGTACCCAAGATGCTACAAGATCCCACCCCCCAACCCCATTTTGCCCTAGCTTGATAATTTCCATGTGCCTATCCTACATAGATACATAGATGTTGTCAGCAGATAAGGATAGGTGTTGTCAGCAGATCTGACCATTCTTCTTGTCCTGATCTCATATGTATAATTAAGATTTTAACAATTGCTAAAGGTACCTGTAAAATGTGTATATACATACATAAATTATACAAAGATTTCTTAAGCTTCCTTTTGTTTTCAGTGGGGATTCCCTTGAAGCCATAAACATTAACCTTGGCTGTTATAGAAGATTCTGGCCTAAGTTTTACATTTTGTGCCTCTCTGTTAACGTATCTCAAATAATAACCATATCTCTCAAGTGTTTTACTGTTAATCCAAATATGGTTAACAAGCTTTGGAGAGGTACAAAAATATATATAAACTAGGGATGGGCAGATATCTGACCCGATAAAACAATCCGGTCAGATATCCATGATTTTTGGAAGTTCCGATCTGGGTGGATAGTAGCCCTTTAAGAGGTCAGATCCCTTTATTTACATTAATTACATGAGCACCTGTTAATTATGCACCTGATCACTTTTAAATTCCCTTATAAGTGGTGCTTTACTGTGAAGACAATTGTGCTGGGGGTGGGATGAGAGACCAACAGAGCAAAGCATTCAGTGCAATGTAGAGGTGAGCAGGAGCTTACATCTAGAATGGCAAACAAAAGTCTAGTATGGAATTTTTTTGTAGTCGACAAAGAGTCTGAGGATAAAGCTAAGTGTTGTCTCTGTATCACTCCAATGTATATAAGTTGAGGCTTGTCTGTAAAAGGTTTTGGCACCTCTGGCTTGCTCAATCATTTATAAAACAAACATAGAAAAGAGTATTCCGAATTGCAAACTGAAAAAGCTAAAGTGGAATTGGAGCGACAGATTAAGTCCTTATGTGAGCCGCCAGCCAAGAAAATAAAGAGGGAGTTTGAAACAATTGAAAACTGCATTGCACGTTCAAAACCATACCCCAGCAAACACCCGAGGGCAATTGAAATTACCTGTGTTGTTGCTGAGATGATTGCCCTAGATGAGTAGCCATTCACAATTGTTGAAAATGCCGGTTTCAAAAGATTGATTGCAGTGCTTGAGCAGAGATATTGCTTACCCTCGCACAGTCATTTCTCCAAAGTTAAAATCCCTGAAATGTACAATAAACTGAGATGTAAGATACAGGTGAAATTAGCTAATGTTACCTCATTTGGCTTTACTACTGACACCTGGACATCAAAGTGTTCTGTTATATCCTATATCCCTATCACAACCCACTGGATAGATGACAGCTTTAAAAGGCATTCAGCCTTGCTTCATCTTAAGCACCTCTCAGATAAGCATGCAGGGGAAGATCTCTCTGAAGAGTTTCTGCAAGTTCTTGACACCTGGGGAATACTGCCCAAGAAAAGGCACCTTGTCATTAGAGATAATTGCCCCAACATTGCTAAGGCAATCAACTCAGTACTGTGGCGAGTGCTGGTTGTGTTGCTCACACCCTGCAGTTAATTGTGCATGATTCCATATTAAAGCAGCGTTCCACTGAAGAATTACTAGCAACAGGGCAGGCGATGGTATCACATTTTAAGCATTCTGCATCTGCCATGGCTAAGATGACTGACTTACAAAAAACACTACAGGTGCCACAACATCGATTAATACAGGATGTTCCAACAAGGTGGAACAGTACTTTTTACATGCTAGAGAGGCTACTTGAACAATGTAGAGTACTGACTGTCTATGCTGTGGAGTGCGAGACCAGAACCTTCAACTCTTCTCAGTGGTCATTGGCTGAAAATGTTTGCACACTTCTGAGACCATTTGAAAATGAAACACGCAGACTGAGCTCTGATAGTGTCAGCATTTCTGATGTGATCCCCACCGCTACCGTCCTATACCACAGTATTGAAAGTATTAAGGTCCCTGAGCTACTATCAATGAAAAATGCCATACTAGCGTCTATGGAAAAATGACTGATGCACTACGAGTCAACAAAAGAGGTTATTGTAGCTTCAGTGCTGGATGCTCGATATAAAATTAATTTATTTCGCACCGTATGTGGCAGAAGTTTTGCAAAGGCTGTTCTTAAACAACTTGTGGATAAACTCACAGATGATCAGCTGCAACCACCAAAAGCACAACTGGCCCCCCCTGTAATTGACCCTGAAATAGAGGCAGATGATCCGTGGGAGATGTACTCACAAAATAAAGCTCTACCTGAAGACTGTAAGTTAGCACACTCATTTTGGGATTACTAAAGTTCAGAATCTGCCAAATTAATTTCATTTTTTTTCTTTTCAGCTTCTACAATTGATGGGGTACCATAGCACAACATGGAGCTGGATGCATATCTGTCAGAGAACATTGTGCCCAAAAAAGCACACCAGATACATTGCAGTTTTGGAGATCGAATTCTTGCCATTTCCCTACTCTGGCTAGGATTGCAAAACACTAATTGGCTCCACCCCCAACCAGTGTTCCCAGCGAAAGGATATTCAGTGTGGCAGGAGATATTATAACACACCGTAGGTCCCGTCTGTCACCAGACACTGCCAACATGTTTTTGTTCATTAAGGAAAACTTGGACAATTTTTGATGAGCTCACTTTGATTTTAAAAATATATTTTTTATAATTTCTCTACCAAAAATTAAAAAGAAACATTACAGCGAGTCATGTGTATGTAGTTCATTAATAATCCAAACCGATAAAATCCGAATCCGATTGGATATTACTTACATAAAATCCGGATCCAAAATATGGCTCAAAATTGGTATCTGCCCACCCCAATATAAACAGTCAGAACCTGATTCATCTTTATCATCCAGAACTGCTGTCCACTTTAACCCCCATTTATGCCCTAAAGAGGTGCACAATCTTGTTTTTAATTGCAGTTTGTGACATTGTGTGATCAATTTTTAAACCATATAAACATTAAATGGCACACTCATCGATGTCAATCAATTTAGGTGTGAACTGTATATTTGTACGGGGACCTTCTCCTGGGAGATTATTCTTTTCTATAGTTTCCCCAGTGCAATAATAGTGCCAATAACCCCTTGAGCAATATTCCAGGTCTTCCAATTTTATCTCAGGGCTCTTAAATCTGCCCCCAAAGTGGATGCTGTATTTAGTATTTTGTTCCTGGTTGTAACATTATTGTTCAAGCTGTGCTCACTCTCACTTGGGATTGTTGTTACCACAGACTTCCCCTGACATAAAATCACTTTCCCTTTCAAACTACAGTACTAACCGATTGTACAGGATCACTAACTTGAGAACCCCGATTGTCCTTGCCAGATGTCTTACATTGTGCAGATTCATCAGATAAAATCTGCTGCTTCAAATGATTCTTAGTGCTTTTTCTTTTCCATTTTTTACTAATTTTATTTTTAGGCTTTGTTTTTTTGGGGGGGGGGCAGGCTGGGATGACGATGGCAGGAAAGTCTAGTCCATCTTGTTCATCCTCCCATGAAGGCACATAAAAATATTTTTGTTGTCATATTGGTCCTTGTAGCAAAAGATCGAGATAAAAAAGATGATTCGATACCTTTTATTGGACCAGCATTGATGTTACAAAAGAAAACAGGTTGTTTAAGCTTTCAGATTATATACAATCCTTCATCAGAAGCTAATGACAGTTGTTTTGCAAGAATACATCCTATTAAAGGTCAGATCATACATAAAAAACAGACAAAAAGGTTGTACAGGATCCCACTGGCCAAAACATCTATATTTGTCCAATAAAAGATATCAAATCATCTTTTTTTTTTCTTGTCCTCCCATGAAGTAATCAATGAGGATTCATGTTTGGGAGCAACTTTGTTTAAGTTCACAGTATATCTTCAAACCTGAAACTATTTATGCCAATATTTTCTTTAACATTATCCATCTAATGCTTCATTATAACTAGCTGTTCCATAATTATTAAATTGAGCAATCAAAGGGTTTTGCATGTTTTTAATAATATCTTCACTTACATTGCATGGATGAAAATTGAGAGGTTCAGTATCTAAACCCAAACCCCTTTCTCAGTCCCTAACAACAAGCTGTCCGTAGAAGTTATCCACTCACTCCTGTTCAATTCATTTAGTTTTTAAAACCTCTTATGGTAACTTATAAGTCATCTATTACTTCCCTAAGTTTTACATTTTTCTGAGAGGAATTAATCCTAAAATCGTTCTGGGCAGCCATAATTTCATCAGTAAAATCTGGTGAGAACTCAAGACTTTAAGACACCGAGTTCAGATTGATAAGAACAGGGGATATTCATATCAGTCCCTGTCTTTTCAATACCTATTGCTGACAACAGAACCCTATCAGGGCAGTTAAAGGATTCAAATACTTCTGCTTATTTATCAGAGGACAACTGATATCACTGGATACATCTAAAATATTTTTGGGGTGGAGGTGAGACATGAGGCATCTAAATCCAGCATTACTTTGCTAGTGCTCTCATCACAATTCCCAGAAACCATATTTACCATTCCTTCATTTTTGTGTTTATTACTTTGTCGAAATGTTAATTGATTTGGGTCTGCTTTGTACCTATCCTGGGTAGATTATCGATTTTTTATTAACATTTTAACCATTTTTAGACTTAAATGACTTGATAGATTTGTTCTGATAACTGTCCACTGTCCAAGCTGCTGTACAAGGTGTTATTATGACCAGCAGAGCTGGGAAAAGTCAAACTTGCATTAAGTATCTCAGTGACAATATCAATACCAAGGTTGGCAGCCTGCTTTTTAGTCAGAACCATGTTTACTGAGATATCTTAAGTGACTTAAAGGGTAAATTGTCTATATTATAATGATTAATCTCATTCACAGGTACAAGGGTCACTAGGATTTCAACTGACTAACTGATCCATCATCTTGTGGAGACCACTCTAATTAATACCATTACAACTCCATTATTTGAGAATTGTTAAGGGGGTTGGAAATTACAGCTAGGACCAAGCTTCTAAAAAGCTTTGGAAGCAGCCAGTAAAAACACTACAAGTGTATAGTATATAACATAGAATGATACACCAAACACAATAAATTGCTATTTTAATCCATCAGTCCTTCAATAATTAGTAGAGAGCAGAAAAGTTCTCTTGGTGAAGAGTGGTTCCTCTATGGAGGCACCTGCAGTGGAGACCAAGGAGGATGCTGGGAACTTCCACAAAGGAGACCCACAGTAGGGTGGCATGAGGCCCCATGGGGAAGGAAAAAACTCCTGGTGGGGGACTCAGTCATTAGTGGGGTAGAAGTGGGGGAGGAAGGGGAGAGGGAGGTAAGGTGTCTGCCTGGTGCCATGGCTGTGAGGGACAGGAAGTGAATCCTCAGGATCATGGGAGCAGCTGCATGAGGGAGGGAGCTGGATGTCATTGTCCACCTAGGGACAAATGACCTAGCTAGGAATGGATCAGAGTAGTGCAAGAGGAATTTGTAGAGTTGCAGAGGGGCCTTAGACAAGTAGCACGTACAGTAACCCTACAGGGGGCCCTACAGGGGGACCTGGAGGCTCTGGAAAGATGGTCTAGAAAGTGAAAGCTGAGGTTCAATGCAGGGAAATGCAAGGTACTCCACCTGGGGGCCAGAAACCCAGGTCAAGTGTACACCCTGGGGGGGGGAATGCTACAAGTCTCGATGGCTGAGAGGGACCTGGGGGTGGTGGTGGATGTCAAGATGAACAATTCTGAGACTTGTAGGAGGGCAGCAGCCAAGGCCAACAGGATGCTGGGATGCATCGCTAGGGGGATCACCTCCAGAAGGAGGGAAGTGATACTCCTCTGTATAACTGCTGGTGAGGCCACACCTTGAGTACTGCGCAGTTTTGGAGGCCACACTTAAAGCGGACATTAACCTCCTGGAGAGGGTCCAGAGGAGGGCAACCAAAATGATTTGGGGCTTGGGGACAGGATCTATGAGGAGAGGCTCAAGAGCTAAATATGTACACATTGGAAGAGAGAAGGGACCGGGGACATGGATAGAGGTCTTTAGGTACATGAAGAGGGTAAATAGGGGAGGAACAGTTGGGGTGCTCAAGGAAGGAGGAAGGGGCCACTAGAGGGCATGGCTGGAAGCTGGAGGGGAAGATTCAGAGAAAGGAGGAGGTGCTACTTCACTGAGAGGGTGGTGGAGCCATGGAATGCACTACCTAGGGGGCTGGTGGAGGCAGAGACAGTGGAGGGGTTCAAGAGGGTGGGACAGGTACAGGGAAGGGTTCTGGAAGCAAAATCCAATGCAGCAAGAATATCCGGAACTGGGAAGGAGAAGCCAGAAAAGGTGAGGGGATAGCAAGGTCAGCACCCAGGTTGGGGACTGACCAAACGAGCAGACACGAAAAGACCGTTAGGCCTATTCTGCTGGCATTTTAGTATGTTAGTAACCTCTTGGAAGTGCTGCCTGTCTATGGCAAGGATGATGCTAGGGTACTCCGTATCATGGGATTCAATGAATGGTTGAAAAACTGGTGTGGAGCTCAGGGTTTTGGCTTCATTGGGGACTGGGGAGCCACCTGGAAGGATGCAGGCCTATACAGGAGTGTTAGTCTGCATCTTGTCCAGGGGGGACCAGGATTCTATGTGATAGGTTTAAATGCTTCATTGGCAAGCATTTAAACTAGCCAAGGGGGGAGGCACTGAAAAGGAGCAGGGAAATCCCAGCCTACCCCCACAAAACACAGTAATTAGTGAGGTAAACACCAAGGTAGAGAAGTCATTCAGGAGCAGGACAGGTAAATGCAAAAAAAAGGCACAAGCAGTAAGGACAGTGATGGGGCTGAACGGGGTAAAGCCATCAGAAAATGGAGGGTGATGAGTACCAATGCCCATAGTCTGTGTAACAAGCTCCCTGAACTAGTGGCCTTGATGGAAAAGGGATGCCTGGATATTGTGGCAGTCACTTAAAAATGGTATACAGAGAACCATGACTGGGATGTCAACATACCAGGATATACAACCTACAGGAGGGACAGGGAGGGTAAAAAAAAGAGGAGGAGTAGCTCTCTATGTAAGGGAAGGGATTAAAGCAACAGAACTAGAGAGTAAACATGAAGTAGATGAGTCACTATGGGTCACCCTGGAGACAAGAAATGGCACCACAATCTTCATGGGAGTTGTGTACAGACCCCCATCTCAGGGGGAGGGAATGGACAAGGAAATGATAGAAGGCATCCTTAAAATGTCAGAAAAAGGGGAGATATTGTTGATGGGGGACCTAAATATGGCAGATGTTAACTGAAGCACATTTGCTGCAGGCACATCCAGGAGCAGGGTCATTCTTGATGCCCTAAAAGGGGCATGCCTCAGAAAGCTAGTGTTTGAACCCACTTGGGAGGAAACAATCTTAGACCTGGTACTCTCAAATGGGGATGGAGAAAGGATCCTGGATTTAGAAGTGGGTAGCCATCTAGGAACAAGCGACCACCAAACAGTGTGGTTCACAGTAAACACAGCCATAGAGTCAAGCCATACAAAAGCAAGAGTATTGGACTTTAGGAGGGCTGACTTTGGGAAAATGAGAGAGTGCCTCAGAAAAGTACTAGCAAATGGGCAAGAAGGAGGGGTGGAGGAACAATGGGGAATAATCAAAACAGCCATCACAGTGGCAACGAGCCTTTGTGTGAAGCGAATCAATAAAACAAAACAAAGGAAAAAATCACTATGGTTCTCAACAGAGGTGGCAGGGAAGGTTAAGAAGAAAAGGATAGCTTTCAGGAAATATAAGGAAACACAGACGGAGCAGGACAGAGAACTTTATCAGTTAAAGCAGAAGGAGGCAGGGAAGGCAGTCAGAATAGCAAAGGCCCAAACCAAGGAAAAGATAGCCAATTCTGTTATGAAGGGGGCTAAAACCTTTTATAGGTAGATTAGGGAGCAAAGAAAGACCAAGGGAGGGATACGGAGACCTAATAAAGGGGAGGGAATGTGGGCAGAGGGTGATAGTGAAAAAGCAGTGATACTGAATGAATATTTCTGCTCAGTATTGACAAAAGAAGAGGATGGGAAGGTACCTAAACCAAACAAGAGAAACATTCTGGATAGGGGGATCAATACCAGTCCATTCACAGAAGAAAGTGTTTTGAAAGAACTCTTGAAACTGAGGGTGGACAAAGCAATGGGGCCTGATGGGATTCTCCCTAGAATTCTAAAAGAACTAAGGGTAGAACTAGTGACACCACTGACTGCTCTCTTTAACAAATCATGGGAGGATGGGGTGGTACTTGAGGAATGGAGGAGGGTGGATGTGATTCCACTTCACAAAAGTGGGAGCAGGGCAGAGGCAGGAAACTACAGACTGGTTAGTTTGACCTCTGTGGCAGGGAAAATGATGGAATCACTTCTGAAGGAAAGAATTGTTGAGTACCTAGAAGCCAGTGGGGCACAGGACCCAAGGCAGCATGGATTCACAGTGGGAAGGTCATGTCAGATGAATCTAATAAATTTCTTTGACTCTGTGACCAAAGTAGTAGACCAGGGAGGGGCTGTGGATATAGCCTACCTAGATTTTAGCAAGGCATTTGACATAGTACCACACAAAAGATTAATATACAAGTTAGCCAGCCTTGGAGTGGGTCCCAAGGTGGTAGCCTGGATAAAAAAATTGGCTGGACAACAGGATGCAAAGGGTAATAGTAAACAGAGTCCACAGTGAAGAAATGCGGGTAACTAGCAGTGTACCACAGGGTTCAGTACTGGGACTGGTCCTCCTGAATGTCTTTATAAGTGACACTGGAGAGTACCTGGAAGTAAAAATATGTCTATTTGCAGATGACACAAAAATCTACAACAGGGTAGATACACAAATTGGGGTGGAAAGGATGAAAAGGGACTTGGCAAGGTTGGAGGAATGGTCAGATGTATGGCAGCTCAGATTCAATACAAAGAAATACAAGGTAATGCATCTGGGAAACAAAAACCCAGGGGAAGAGTACACAATGGGGTTGAGATACTAACAACAACAAAAACTGGAAGGGACCTGGGAGCAATTATATTAGATGACCTAAAGATGGGTAAGCAATGTGAGAAGGCAGTAAGGATGGCTGGGGGGATACTGGGATGCATAGGGAGAGGCATAAACAGTAGAAAACAAGAAGTTGTTATCCCTCTGTACAAACAGTTGGTGAGACCCCATCTGGAGTACTGCGTGCAGTTCTGGAGACCCCATCTCCGCAAAGATAGACAGAGTGGAGGCTGTTCAGAGGAGGGCAACCAAATGGTGCAGGGTCTACACCAGAAGACATATGAAGAGAGACTAAAGCAGCTTAATATGTATACCCTTGAGGAAAGGAGGGAAGGGGGACATGATAGAAACTTTCAAGTACCTCAAGAGAATTAACAAAGTCCAAGAGGGTAGCATCTTTCAGAAAAAAAGACGTGCAAGAACAAGGGGGCATGATTTGAAGATAGAGGGGGGATGGCTCAGAGATAATGTTAGAAAGTATTTTTTCATGAAGAGGGTTGTGGATGCATGGAACAGCCTTCCTGAGGAGGTTGTGGAGTCAAGAGCAGTGGGAGAATTCAAGAATGCATGGGACAGACATAAAGCAATTCTAGGTGGGGGTTGGAGGAATTAAGCTGTTGGTTAACTAGAATCTGCAGTTTATCAATCAGGTGGGGTAAGTCACCTTGGGATGGGAACTTCCTGTGAGAGGTGGATGACCGCCGCACGCTGAGCTGCTGCATGGAGCTGCTGTAGCAGGATTTACTCAACGCTTATTACTCATTTTTAAAAGGTATGCCACCTTTGCCTCATTTCTATGAAGTGAGTAAATCTTTCTGGACCGACTTGTGTGGCCACCACCAGTCCTCCTTGTTTTTCCCTTTGTTTTTCAGCCTCCAGGCTTAGGAGTTTTTTTTTGTGGAGAAAGTCTCGCCTGATGACTGAACTCCAAATACCCTGCGGGGGGTTTAAACGGGCAAACAACGGACGACTGAGAGAGAAAAAATGAAAGAGTGAAAAAGGAAAGTGTACCTCTAAATTTTTTAGCTGCTGATGGGCTGATGTGTTTATGTGCTCATTTGAATGTGTTTGGTGAATACTGTATTCAATGATCCACTAGATCTTGAGACGCTGCAAAATTATTTGGGGTTTCTGAGAGCTGAGAGCTGAGGCCTTTCTTCTTTTCACTAACCAATCTAAGAACTCATTTTTAATACTAGCTTTCTACCTAGATTTAATTGTTTTTAATAACTATCGTAGCAGGACGGCATAACTCTGGATAATTTCTATATACCGTTCATTCTCACTTTATTTTTTTAACTCTTAAACCATTACTACTGCAGATGGCATGAGGGTTGTTATGATTTTGAGAACTACCCTTTAATTCTTATTTTATAATTAATTTTTTTTAGTTTAAAGATATATATAATTGTTGGTGTTTAAAGTTTTCGTGCCACATAAAAATGTCACTACATTACTACGTATTTATAAGGCGCACCCATTTCCTTGAAGTGGGATCACTGGGAGTCAGTCATTCAACTTGGAGGGTGAGGGTGAGTGTTTGCTTGCACTACTAATCACTACTTTTGCACGCTGCACTTTGGTTATTCTGTTGAAAACTCCTAGGGCATTTGCTGACTAAACATTGTAACCTGGCGCAGCACTCAATCCTTCCGTAAACCGACTTATCGTAGTACGTTGTCCGCTGTGCGAGGACCTGAGACATTTCTAACAACTCTGCAACGAACTTAGCCTTACTGCAAGTGAGTTAATTCATTTTGTATTGAAGGCATTTTATGCACAGTCTGCTTTAATATAAAACTATTGCTATCTCTTTAGGTATAAGCTTACTAGTCCTAGTAGCTTAGCAGTTTTTAATGAGTATTAGTCGTAGCAGTTAATGTATTTTTAACGTTTTACTTCTTTGATCTTAATAGCCTTTTGTTTGTTTGTTGATTTTAGTGGCAGACGAAGAGCGTATTGAAAATTTAAAGTCTGCGCAGAGAGTTTTTGGACAATTTAATTCCTGCTGGGACATATTTAAAGGGCTTTTCAGTTCCTTATCAGGGAAGATATTCTTCATTGATCACTCAAGCAAATTTTTGACTATACGCTGGGTCTTCTTGTATTCCTGGTATTGAATGAAGTCCATTTACCTGTTTGAGTCACCTGAACTTGAACCTCTTAACTTGTCCCTTTTGCCTTTGAATTCCTGGAGCCTCCGTTTATCCTCAAGACCTCAAGAATCAATAGTCTTCAGTGTACACCATTGACTGCATTCGGAAAATGGAAATCCTAAAGAAATCTCTTTTTTTATCAGATACTGTATCTCTAACACTGCCAAATAGATTGCTTGCTATTTTCTAACTAGCTGCTCAATAAGTAGTTAATCATAATAATTACTCCATTTGTCTGGTTGGTCCTATTGCTCCTATTGGCAGACTGGTTCTTTTTTTTTTATTGGTATTTTAATTCACTTTCAAGATTAAGAAAATATTCAGGGAACCTGACCTTTTGGGTTTAAACTAGTTAATTAGCTAATTTTATGTCATGTATACACGTAGTGGTAAGGTGGTGGACAAGAACATAATGGGAAAGAGTAAGGGGATTAAACCACAAAATGGTAATCAGAGGGTTAAGGATAGTTGTTATGTATACACTCAAGACTTTGTCATTATGGCCTCTACCCCAAAAGAACTCTCAGGAGTAACTCCATTGTCCATTTCACCCTATTATATCAAAGAGAAAACTGCTTATGATCTTAGATCTGATGTTTCCGGATATAAACCTGAACCTTATCATATTATCAAAACTCTGGAAAAGAGACAGACCTGAATCAGGGGCTGCCATTTTTGGATAATTTAAGTCAAGTTGCCTTGGTAAAATTACCGGGTAATGAGTCTATTGAGGGTGAAAATAGTGTAAATGATGTATATGATGAAAATAAAATTTTAACAACTACACCTAACAATGGACGCACAACTTCTGACATGGGGAAATAAAAAACTCAACCTCCTCCTTTAATATATCATTTCGCCAAGGGAAAATTACTGTCTTTTTTTTTTAAAAAAGTCGAAGAAACTTCAGAAGGGTACAATATTAAATAGTCAGACTCCCTCACATTATTTATGTGACCAAACAATGGTCCCTTTGAGGAACCAAGTTAAAATAAATAAACTTTTTTCTATACAAAAAAGATTCTTTAGGGGCTCCCACCCAAGAAGGTTGGACAGGAGAGTCAGAGGCTCACTCTTTGTGTTACGGTGCAAATCAAGGGGCCTCTGTTGTGAAGGATGAGGGTATTTCCTGCTTCCCATCAGGGATTAATTTATTTAGCCCGTTGGAAACCTCAGAAGAGGTTGTTAGTTTGGTAGTGGATAAACAGGAGTCTATGAATGTAACTTTAAATGGATCTCCTGATGAGATTTTTGAAAAAATCGATAAAGAATATCCAGTTAGATCAGGATTTTTTGCTCAATGCCCTGATATATATATATATATATATATATATATATATATATATATATATATATATATATATATACCATTAAGGCTCTAGCTCATCCAGTGATGTAAAATGTTGTGCTGTTAGAAGCATATAACGGTATTAAAGCAGCCCTGGAAAATTTGTCACACTTTTGCATAGAGAGGTTTACTTTATTTGAACAACAAATCTCACAGCTGGTTGAACAAAATGAGGTTTATAGAACTAAGCAAAACCTATCATTTTCATCATTAATCATACCAGAGACTTCAAAAGGCAAAAATAGAGATGGTCTCAATAAGTAAAAAGGAGACAATACCTAATAGAACATCTAAAATCAATAAATCTAGGAAACAGAATAATAATAAGATGCCCCAAAATGAAAGTAAGATAAAGGGACCTCTCATAATGGCAGAGATTAATGGTCAAACTATTTTTGATGGGACACAGGTGGTCCAAGAATATCCTCACTCATTGAATAGGGGGAACATTGATCCAGTAAACAGGCCCACATTAAAGGAAATAATTCCCCTTAAAAAACATGGAACGGGGATATTTAACCCCATACTGGAAGAAAGGACAAGTGTCACAGAGAATTCTACTATTATAGACCAGTCTAAAATGGGCATTGGATGCAATCCACTATTATTGATAGAGGATCCCCATCCTTTTGATAAGGAAGAATCTGAAGCATATCATTTAATATGCACAGGTAATGAAGTTGTTTTTAAATTAGATCAGATGTACATTAAAAATTATGAAACTAACACCTCATTGATGAACTTGATAGCCCACTTGTTAAGGGCTGAATTGGGGCTACCAGCAGTTGCTGCTGCACTTAATTTTGAGACTAGGTATATTTTCAACCTTACTAAATCAGTTTATTTTATGCTACCTAATACGGATATGGCAAAACAAGCGTGGGCTAAGCAAGGTCTGATAAATTCATTGGGAATGCTGTTATCATCACCGGTTACTCGGGCCACAATTTGGAAAAGCACCTATAATGGGACAAAACCAGAAAAATTATTATCACATGACAAATTTAATTCTATTCTAGCTCAGCTGAATTGGGAGTTTGGAGTCTCTCCTGAATGCTATGTATTTTCTACCTTTGGGATAGATACACTGGAAGGAGAAACCGCTGCTAATTTAGCACCCTTTCTTAGGGCGATTCTCTCAGCTATCACCAAAATTCAAATACATACCAATGAACTAGTTCAAGCGGAAAGGGTATTGGAGGGTAAAAAGGGAACCCAGATTAATTGTTTTATTTGTTCTGCACAATTATTAGCATTACTTTTAGAAAATAGATACATGTTGGATGAGCTGGGCATTTATCTGGTGGCATTGAATGAGTGGGAGTCCCATGCTCAATCTAGATTAGCTCTACCATGACTACAAACATCTGGAAGTCAAGATCTTGACATATTATCAGAACATGACTGGGGGTTAACAAGTACGGTCACTTGCAATGTTCTTAATTGGAACATAGCAGGACTTCATAATACATTTGCAGATCCACAATGGGTTAGTTTTGTTTCTAGATTTGAAGCCATTATTTTTCAAGAAACATGGGCACTAACACAGCCACATCTTAATGGCTATGAATAAAATGATGCCCCTGCAATTAAAGGGAAATTGCATGGGAGAAACAAGGGAGGTTTAGCTACCCTGATAAAAATCAGGGATGGATTAAGTGTACTAAAAACTTACTCCCCTACCCCTGAAATTCTCATGGTAGTAATTAATTGAGACTCAAGTATTATATTGATTGTGAATGTTTACATTCCCCCCGAGTTTTCATACTCACCCTACATATGATATTTGGTTTAAACTAACTATGGAAATAGATTCAATTACACAATTAAATTTGGTAGACACTGTATTATTAGCAGGTGATTTTAATGCTAGGATAGCAAATTTTGATAATCTATCAGTTTTACAAGAACAATTATATATGTCAGACCTTGAACTAAGAAATACAACAGATATGATAGTTAATGAGGCAGGGAGATGTTTCTGAACTTTTATCATGGATAATAATTGTTTGATTCTTAATGGGCGATTGGAGGGGGATCAGGAAAGGGAAAGTACCTTTTTCTCTCCAGTAGGTAGAAGTGTGACTGATTTCATTTTATTTTTTTTTACAGTTAAACTTTTTTATTAATTTTTCATAAGATATACAGACAAACCTCTTACAGTACAGTACAATGTGAGGATTTTTTTTTAAAGAAATTGAGGCAGCATATAATAAGAACATTGCTACAATAATACAAGGAGCTTTTGGTTTAAAATATAATAAACAATACAGGTCATGTAATTAGCATATACTTGACATTTGTAGTGAACTTAAAGCGGATAGTATGATTAGATACGGTTTATATTAAAATGTTACATAATTATATATGATGCTGCAAAAGGGAAAAAAGTACATTCGTAAAAGGATTGTGGAGTAATAAAGAATAATTGAAAACAGAGTATAGGAAAGAAAAGATATATAAGAAAGTTAAGAAGAGAGAGAGGGAAACTATAAAAAAAGGGGAAAAAAGCGAGACTACAATGATGTATCAGTAAAAGGGGAAAATCCATATATATTAAGTACATACATTGGTGTTGGAAGATTTAGTTGATTCCAAAAAATTAAAAAAGCCCTGCCAACAATTGTTATATAACATGAGTCTGTCAGACAAGATATATGTCATACAGTCCAGAGAGGCATATTGCAATAATTGGTTAATGATACCGGGAAGGGTAGGGATTATGTTGGATCTCCAATGCATGAGGATTGTGTGTTTAACTTGAAGGAAGAGTATATTTAACCATCTGCTCTGAATATGAAATTTTATAAGAACGGTGATTAAAATACCAAGAATGCAATGTTTAGGGTCCAGTGTAAAGGTTGACCTACCACTTTCATTGCAAATCTGTGAGTACAGTGCCAAATCTTTGTATGAGGGACAGTGCCATAAGATATGCAATAAGTCCCTTGGGGAATTGCAGTGCCAGCAATTGTTATTGTTCAATAAACCCATTTTTTGTAATACAACAGGAGTTCTGTACCACAAATGAAGGATCTTGGTTAGAATGAGGGAACTGCGTTTATCATTAAAAGATTTGTGACAGGAGAGCCAACATCTGGACCATTGTGCATTGGTGACATTATATTGTAGCAAAGTACTCCATCTGTTTTTAGCATTGACAGAGTAGTCAGGAAGGATATCACAAATATCTTTGTAAACAGTGCTATTTAAATTGGATGTTGTTTTTATCCATTTAGAGATGTGCTTATCATACAGAGAATTGATAGAGAAGGGTGTGAGGTAAGAGTTGCACGCGATACGAAGCAGTAGATATTTCCAAAAATCCTGATGGGGAAGATTCCATATGCCTCATAGGTCAGTGTAAGATTTTAACTTTAATGACTTGGGTTCAAGTATATCCTGCAAAAAGAGAATACCCTTATTTTTCCAGGTACAACAAAAAATGGGGTGATTATCAAGAGATATATGGTGGTTACCCCAGATGGGGGTGTAAGCTAAGGGTTTGGGGTTAGATTTAATATGCTTGTGAATGATTTTCCAATAGAATACAGAAGCAGTTATGGTAGGGTGAGACTTTAAAGAAGAGGTAAGGGTGTTATAAAGGAAAGAAGTCACCACATTACCAGGACATAAGGATGTTTCCATATTGACCCATAAAGGAGACTGGATGTTGGGTTTGTTAAACCATTTAAGTGTTTGAGATGTACGGAAAGCCCATAAGTAGGCTTGGAACCAAGGAAGGCCAAATCCACCTTTTGACCAATGGGATCTAAGTTTATTATGACTAAATCTAGGTATTTTGCCTTCCCAAATGAAGCTGCGGATAATTTTGTCTATTTTGGTAAGAAAACTAGAGGGAAGTATCAAAGGGATATTGGAAAATAGGTATAATATTTCAGGAGTTATAGACATTTTAATGGCGGAAATTCTACCATTAAAAGAAAGTTTAAGTAGCTTCCATCTATCAAGTGTTGTTTGGATACTGGTTAACAGAGAGGAAAGATTAACATCCCATAATTTATTCAATGTCAGGGTGATCCGAATGCCAAGATAAGATATATCTTGGGGGGCCCAACGAAAGCCTAATGAGTTGTTCATGAGGGGACTACAAAGGGTATTCAATGGTAGTGTTTCAGATTTGTTAAGGTTTAGAGCTAGTCCAGAGTGGGAGGTGAAGTCATTCAGTAGTTTAACTAAAGGTTGCCCGGAACTTTCGAGGTTTTCAAGTAAAATAAGGAGATCATCTGCATATGAGAGTGAAGTATAGTGAGAGTTACCAATAGTAATGCCTTTAATTGTACCGGATTGATGTACGGATGCAGAAAAAGGTTCCATGGCAAGTATAAACAATGAAGGCGTATAGAGGCATCCTTGTCTGGTGCCTCTTGCTAAGTAAAAGGAGGGGGACAAAATAGAGTTCATGAGAACTCGAGCTGAAGGGGAGGTATACAATAATTGAATCCAAGCACAAAAATTATTTGTAAAGCCAAAATGAGATAGCACCTGATATAGATATTCCCAATTGAGAGAGTCAAATGCTTTCTCAAAGTCAATGGCTATTGTAGCTGCAGGGGTTTTAAGAGTTTTTACTTTGTGAACTAAATTGAATAATGAGCGAAGAAGATCGGAACTGTTTCTATTTTTGATAAATCCTGATTGAGAAGTATGGATGAGTTTAGTCATTAAAGATTCTAAGTGGAGAGTTAATAATTTGGCAAAGATTTTTCCATCAGTATTAAGAAGTGAGATCAGTCTATAGTTTGAAGGAAGAAAAGGGTCTTTGTCTTTTTTTAGTAAGACTGTTATAATAGCTTCGGTCATTGTGCATGGGAGTTTCTTTATTAAGGTTGCTTCTTGGAATACATTGACTAATACAGGACAAAGAGTGTCAGATAGGGTTTTACAAAAATCAATAGGGAACCCATCACTGCCAGGTGCTTTACCGTTTTTTAATGATGATAAAGCAGTTTGGATTTCCTGTAAAGTGACTGGTTTATCAAGCATAGCTTTGTCCTGAGGGGATAGGTGGGGTAGATTCAATTTTTCCAGAAAATGTTGTATTAGGTTGGGATTTGTATATTAGGTTGTGAGTATAGTTGATAGTAAAAGGATTGCATAATACGATTGATTGAAAGGTTGTCTGTGTGTGTCTGACCTGATGGATCTTTTAGACCTGCTATATGTCTCTGCATCTGTTGAGTTTTTAGCTGGTAAGAGAGCAACTTTCCGCATTTATCCCCTTGTTCCCAATAACCGTGTTTAATCCTAAAAAGAGCAAGTTCAGCTTTCCTGGATATCAACTCGTTAATTTTAATTCTTAATTGTAGAATTTCCAGATGAAGCTAGAATTATGATTGGGTTTATTTAATTTATAGTATTGTCCTTTTTCTTTAGGGTTTTTCTAAATTAGCTAATTGTTGTTTCTTTAATTTCTTTCTCATGCGCCTGCATAACTAATAATTTTACCTCTAATAGTGGCTTTTAATGCTTCCCAGATAGTACCTTGAGACATATTTGGAGTATCATTAATAGAAAGAAAATCTTGAATCTGGGTTTTAATCCAAGGAGTGAATTCAGGGTCTCTGAGTAAAAGTGGGTCTAAACGCCAAGATGGGGATTTAGAAGAAGGTGGACCCCAGAGTAAATGCAAACTGATAGGGGAATGATCAGATATAACAATAGGGAGAATTGATGTATTAATTTTTTCAGTAATGAGGGGAGAAGAGAACCAATAATCAATCCTACTATATGATTTATGTAAAGAGGAATAAAAGGTGTAATCTCATTGTCTGGGATGATGTAGTCTCCAAATGTCAGAGAGTCCTAAATCCTTTATGAGCATTGATAGAGCATTAATACTACGGGGGTGGGCATCATGTGATGAGTTACTTCTGTCTAAATATGCTTGTAGTGCTAAGTTAAAGTCACCACCAATAAGAATAGGTGAACTATTTTTATTATTAATCATAATTTGTTGGGATAGATTATAGAAGAAAATGGGTGAATCAAAGTTGGGTGCACGTACATTCACAAACATAAGCGGATCTGCTGTGGTGTTTAATAGGGTTATAATCCACCTACCAATCCGGGTCTCTAATGATTTTTATGGGGGGCCAATTAAGAGATTTATGTATTAAGATAGCAACCCCATGTTTTTTGGATGGAGAAGACATATACTTGACCGACCCAGTCCCTTTTAAGTCTGTCGACATCCTCTGATAAAAGTTTAGTTTCTTGTAAGAAAGCAATATGTGTTTTATGCTTTTTAAGATAGGTAAGTACTTGTTTACGTTTACAAGGTGAGTTGAGTCCCTTGACATTCCATGAATGTACGATTAGATCACTCATGGTACTAGGATATAAGGTAATTAGTTACAAATAGGAATGAGGGACTAAATACCATTAATTTAGAGGATGTCACAGATTCAAAAGGTAAATACATATAATAAACAAATGTATGCAGGGCCCTTAACTTGTATAGGTTCGAGATGACTGAGTATTTGTATTCATTTTGTCTCGCAGAGGGAGAGTATAGAGATAGAAATATCAAGTAATTAAACATTAGAACCAACAAATGTTAGTATAAACTCAGTAACAAGAATATTAATTTGAAACTTTTATGAAATGCAGAGCAACAAGAGTCGGTAAATATACTAGGACTCTCACTCTACACTACTAGGCATGTAGAGTAATCAGTGAATCTCAAGATACGGTTTACCTATAATCTTAAGATATTAAACTTATATAACAGTATATTAAAGAAGGTAATTGAAGATTTGTGCTGAGGTAATTTAAGCATTACCCTGGAAAACCAAAACATCATTCTACCAAATAAAAAGGATAATTATGTAAGAGTGTTAAATTCCAAACATAATGAATTAGCTTGGACCTAGCAATAAGTCCAATATTAAATAAAGTATACCAACATGATGGCAGATAATGCTGGAACAGTGTGAGCCAGATAAAGGATGACCGATGTGTATTAATCACATAAGCTAGGTTAGGGAATGCAGTATATACTATAGGTTCATAGTGCATCAGTATATTGTGGAATCATTTTATAAGTTCCAATGATTTGGAAGAAAATGGATGAAGAATAATGTGAAAAGGGAAAACTCAATGTATAAAAATACAACTGGAAGCATACTTGTGCAAAATCTGTGAGATATAATGGGAATGCACCTGATGCACTACATACCAGAAGTGATGCAAAATAAATATTAAATAAGTAAATGACTTTTAGAGTATTTGTCTAATCATCCTCACATTCCAAATGATAGGATTTATGTGGAAACATGCTATAATAGTATAGGGGTTAAGGAGCACTGGATATGAAATACAGAACTCTATATATGTATGTCATAACTGACCACCACGGTGGCACTAAAGCTTATGAAAAATTAGAATGTAAATAGCAATTATATATACTAATGTCTGGCACCACACAAGGATTAAATAGAAGAGATCTTACAAGCATTGTAATATTTATTCTTCTCTTATTTCTTTTTCCATTGAATACATTGAGAGTAACTCCCGCATAGATTAAATACCTCCAGTGTCAATTGGCTCACCTCCCACAGACAGATACAGGCTTCTCAGCAGCGATAGCGATTTACTGCATTTAAATGCTCCAAACCTGTTGGGTGCGATAGAGACTGTGCTTTGCGGTAAATGTAACGAAGGAATCGAGTGAGGTGATGTGAAGAGGAGGGATTCTGGTAAGAAACTGCTATACCACATCTAATTATGGGCCATAGTATTTTATTACAAATTTTTTTTTTTTTTTAGTGGGAAAAGCCTCAGGTAGCCTTGCTTTTCGATTTTCTTCTCCTTTTCTTTTTGGGTGGTTCAGATGATTTAAAAGGAGAGCTGGACACAAGATCAGCCCAGGAAGAGTTGGGAGAGTCATTACCCATTGAGAGCTTCTTCGGGTCTTGAGTAAACGTGTCGGATACAGTCTGTCTCAGATCCTCAATAGATGAGTGCAGATCTTCTTGGAGCAGATCTTCTTGGAGTGGGGAGAATTTGTTAGACAAGGTAAGAGGAGAGAAAACTGATGATGTTCCACATGGGAAGCTGGAGAGGTGGAAATATTATTTAAACAGCAGGCATTATTATTTAGAGAAGAACCAGATGCTTTTTTTCTTGTATGCGGAGGAGCTTCTGGCAGAGCTACAGTGGCAGATATGATGGCTGCAGATTCTCAGGGACCTGAAGGACAGTTTCAGCAGGAAGGGCAAAACATTGTAATTGCGAAGTGCCTGTGCTGGAGCAGGAACGAGTTGCATTAGCATCGCAAGGCAATGTAAGTGTGGGCTGTGTCCAATTCAGAAATTCAGAGAGAGATTCTGGGGTACTGAAATATCTGGTAGAATCATTCAAAAATAGAAGCATTGTTGCAGGGTAACACAGTGCAAACTTAATTCCACGCTGATGAAGGACCGTTTTAATGGGGTTGTAAGCTTTTCGTTTGTTAGATAATTCTTTAGAATAGTTTCTGAAAATTAGGATTCTGTTTTCTTGCCAAGTAAGTGCACCTAATTGCCTCACTTTTTGAAGAATCAGTTCAGTATGTGCATGGTTTAGAAATCTGGCAATGATGGGCCTGGGTTTCTGGTCGGGTCCAGGCCCCGGATTTAAGGTGCAGTGAGATCTCTCGATGGTTAGGTCTTGGCCGGCTGGTAATTTAAGCAAAGAAGGAAGTACATGAGTTAGAAGAGCACTGGTATCTCCTAGTTTAACACCTTCAGGAAATCCGAAATCTAAGGTTGTTCGTCTGTTTCTATTTTCAATATCATCTGTTTTGTCCCTGAGGTTCCTAATAACTCTGTCCTGCTCCTGATGGTAGCCTGTAATGTGTTAATGGAATCTTCATTTTGAGATGCTTTAACATCAGTAACACTGATTTTTTTGATCAAGTGCCTGCATATTATTGATATTTTGTTGAGATGCAATTTTTAATACATTGATTTCACTTATTAGTTGCTGGAACATTGCTTCCACTCTATTAAGAGAACTGTTATGTGGAGATTGATCCGCCATTATTGTAGGCCTTAATAGAGAAATTGAAAAGCTGTAGATAACTCATTCAGTAATTATGAGGCAATAAATATACTGTACCAGAGCTGTTCTGCGATGTACATATAGTAAGATCTCAGATGTTGGTGAAGGTAGGAAGTCTGGAATCTGTAGGATGGATGATGATATTTAGTGAATCCAGGGAGATGAAGAATCAAGCAGCCATCTTCAGCACGGCAGGCCATGCCCCCTCACTGATTTCATTTTATGCTTCCCTCTTAGTTATCAATCCTTTAGGAGACTGGAGGTGGTTATGCGATCGGAAAGTGATTATGCAGCGATTTTGTTTGCCTTTAGGAATAATGACATTAACACCTCCTCACCAATAAAACCAATGGTGGATGTGGAAATTCAAAGGAAAATGAGACTGAGATTTAACACTAAAACTATGAATGGGGAATCAAATTTAATTTATTCCCCTAGTTTTGCTCTTCTTTTTTTCTAGCCCACAGAATGATATTAAAAGTGAGCAAATTAACCAGATATTGAATCTAGGATATCAACAAATTAATAAAGAGATATACTATACAAATATCAGTAAGCCTAAGTCATCATCCTGATTTGATACCCAATGTGCAAGACAGAAAGGTAACTTAGGGAGGCTTATTAGGCAAACAAAAAACAAGAATCCGACCAAGAGGATGATGTTAAAGTTAAATAAAGCTTGTAGTGAGTATAAAAAATCTCTTCCACAAAAAAAAGTTGAGTCTACACATAAACAGTGGGAAGTTATGTATCAAGCTATCAAGGAGGGTAATTCTAGGCTCTTTGGGGCATTAGTAGACTAAGGAAATAAAAATCAGAATCTAATCCTGCTGATATATATTCCTAAAGAGACTTGGATAGTATACTTACTTCTTAATAAAGATTCGAATTTTGGGGAATAAGTGGTAGATAGGTATGTTAGGAGGGGGGAATACACTCCTCTAGCGTTTACATTCCGGGAAGTAGAAGATGCTATTATGAACCTTCCAAACAACAAAGCCCCTGGGCCTGATCTGATTCCCGGAGAAGTTTATAAAGCACATTTGAATTACTGGGTAGTTTTTCTCACAAATTTTTTTAACATATGTTTAAGGGAGAGATTTATCACACCTTCATGGACTAGAAACATAACTGTACCAATTCATTAAAAAGGACATTTTCAAACCCCATCTAATTTTCACCCAATTAGCCTAATAGATGTCAGTGAAAAAATGTTTACTAAAATAATGCTACAAAAATTACAATATTAGACAGAGATGATTTCCCCTTAATCCATGTTCCAAGCGGGTTTTCGTAAAGATTTTTCAACCATAGATAACATTTATATTCTTTCACATTTGATAGAAAAATATAGGTCATTCCGAAAAATGAAGTTATATATGTTGTTTGTTGATTTTTCGGCAGTGTTCGACTCTGTAAACAGAGCTAAACTGTGGGAAATATTATTGGAAAAACATTTACCATTGAACCTTTTGGTTCCAATTCATATGTTATACACACATAATGCATCAGCTGTCAGATACAATAAAAAGGGTAGTATCTCTGATTATTTCAGAATGACATCAGGGTGTAACACAGGGATGCCTTTTGGCTCCCCTTTTATTTCGCTTGTACCTTGATTCCCTTATGACTTACAAGGAGGTACCTAGTCTTGATTCCCCCTAAATTAAGAACCTTCCTGTACATAATCTTGCTTATGCAGATGCTTTAATTTTATTGGCACTTTCCAGTCGAGGATTGCAAAATAAAATAACACAACTTAATAATAAGTGTAAACAATTAGAGCTAATAATAAACATGAAGAAAACTAAGTTTATGATTTTTGACTGTCACCCTGGTAAAAAAAGGAACCAAGGTTTTATCTAAATAATAATTCCATAGATAGGGTGACTTCTTATATATATCTGGATGTCAAGTTCACCTCTAATGGAGCATGGTCAGTGCATTGGAGGTACCAAGCAGCAAGGGCAAGATTGAGTGCCAAAGCTTTGCTACGCTTTAATACTAAATATGTGGGACACTCGGTATTACCTGCATTAGTGGCTGGAGAAGCTAAAATTAACCCCATTCTTATGTATGGAGCAGAGGTTTGGAGCACAAATTCCCCTCCATGTTTGGAGATTCCTTTTTCTTTCTTTTATGAATCCTTATTGCAGGTGCCATTATCTACATCTAATGTCATAGTAAGGGCTGAATTGGGAAGAGTTCCTATTGCTGTAATAACTGATATATGTATGATGGGCTATTGGTTAAAAAATATTAATCATCAGGTTAACTGCTTGCCTTTACTGTGCTTGAAGGAAAATATTTCCTGGCAAAAACAAAATTACAAATCTCCCTGGGTAAAAACCCTCAAAAGTATTTTGAGAAGAATCTCCATGCACCATCTCCGGTTAGATTGGGAAAAACCAATTACAATATCCCCCTTATTCAAGGAGCTTGTTAAAAAGAAAATTATGAGGCTTGCTCAGGAAAAACAAATGGAATTGCTTAGAACTCAATGTCAGGCTATTTGGTTAGGTCAAAATAAAAAAAAAGATGCATTTCTAGAGAATTATTTAACCTTACCTCTTACTCCCTCAGATAGGAAATGATTACGTGGGCAAGGATGGGAATCATTTTGACAGAACTCCAGGAGGAAGGAGCTACTGGTATAACTAAAACTTCTCTGCTGGGACTAAGAACTAGAAATCTTGCACTGGGACCTTCAATTTAGGGTAAAAAAGAGTTAGTGTGTTTGTCAGAGGTAGTTGAAGTAAATTGTTATCTGTTATCTGCGTACTTATCTAGGTGCTTGTCACAGGTGTCAGAAGGGGATTGTTATCTGTGAAATTAACTAAGTGTAGAAAGATTTGCAAAGTAGGGGGAGTGGCTTAGCTAGAAGGAGCCAGGTTAAAATGAGATTTAAGCACTGCCCAAGATAGCTTCTGCTGGAGAACAGACAGAACGCCAGGAGGAAGGAGCTATTGGTATAACTAAAACTTCTCTACTGGGACTATATTGCCCTCCTTTCCTCCCCTCCACCCCCCCACCCTAAACCAGTTCTACTTTTATAGGCAGAGGATTTAACTGACAACAGGAACTTCCTGTTTGGGAGCAGGAAGTGAGTGATCACAGAGCCACCAAAGACTCACCATCAAAGAAGGGCAAGAGTAGCTCTCCATCCCCCCCCCCCAGCTGCTGGAGGTCTGACTCTGAGCAAGTAAGGAGACTACTGAGAAATATAGGAACTTCTTGTCTTAGAACAGGAAGATCAGGAGCTAAAAGGGTACAGAGGCAGTAAATAAGTAAGTAGGGGAAAAAAAAAGAAAAGAAACAACCAGAGGAAAGAGTAAGTATTCCAAACAACAGTTAGACAGCCAGAAAAAAGACATGATGGGAGTGGTGCAGTGCAGTGGCTGTGGAGCAGCAGTCTTCTGGGAGACGTTCTGGAGAATGCAGTGTTGTCCCATCTGCAGGCAACTCTCTGGGCTGAGGGAGGAGGTTGCTCATCTCCAGGATGAGTTGGCCAGGATTTGTGGGACCTCCTCTCCCACCCAGGGACCACCAGGGTCACTGCTGTTGCCTCAGAAGTTGCCAAGAAAGAGGAGTGGTTGGACCATAGTGGGCTCAGGGAGGGTAAGGGTGGTGGAACAGAGGTGCGTCCCTCCAGTTGTACCTCTCCACAATTTCTATGCCGTTCTGGAAAAGTGTGGTACCTCTATGGAGGCACTCACAGTGGAGACCAAGGAGGATGCTGGGAACCTCCACAAGGGAGACCCACAAGAGGGTGGCATGGGACCCCACAGGGAAAGGAAATAACTCCTGGTGGGGGACTCCATTGTTAGGAAGGTAGAACTGGGGAGGAAGGGGAGAGGCAGGTAGGGTGCCTGCCTGGCACCATGGCTTGGATGGACAGGGAGCGAATCCTCAGGATCACAGGAGCAGCTGCACAGGGGAGGGAGCTGGATGTCATTGTCCACCTAGGGACAAAAGACCTGGCTAAGAAAGGGATAAGAGTAGTGCAAGAAGTGTTTGTGGAGATGGGGAGGGGCCTTAGACAAACAGCACACATGGTAACCAGCTCGGAGGTGCTGCCTATCTATGGCATGGATGAGGCTAGGGTGCTCCACACCATGGGATTCAATCAGTGGTTGAAAAACTGTTGCAGAGCTCAGGGATTTGGCTTCATTGGGGACTGGGGGTCCACCTGGATGGATGCAGGCCTATACTGGTGTGATGGTCTGCATCTGTCCAGAAGGGCAACTAGGATCCTAAGTGATAGGTTTAAATACTTCATTGGCAAGCATTTAAACTAGCCAAGGGGGGAGGCACTGGAAAGGAGCAGGGAAATCCTAGCCCCCCCCAAAAAAATCAGGGTACTAAGTGAGGTAGACACCAACATAGAGATGTCAGTAGGGAGAAGCACTGGGGTAAATGGAGAAAGTGACAAACGCAATAAGAACAGAGATGGGGAAAAAAGGGGTAAGGCCATCAAGAAATGGAGGGTAATGAGTACCAATGCCCATAGTCTGGGCAACAAGCTCCCTGAACTGGTGGCCTTGATGGAAGAGGGATGCCTGGATATCGTAGCAGTCACAGAAACATGGTACACAGGGAACCATGACTGGGATGTTAACATACCAGGGTACACAACTTACAGGAGAGACAGGGAGGGCAGAAGAGGGGGGGAGTAGCTCTCTATGTAAGGGAAGGGATAAAAGCAACTGAACAAAAGAGTAAACAGGGAGGAGAGGAGGCACTGTGGGTCACCTTAGAAACTAGAAATTGCACCACAATCCTCACAGGGGTTGTATACAGACCCCCATGTCAGGGGGAGGGAATGGACAAGGATATGATAGAAGGCATACTTAGGATGGCAGAGAAGAAAGGGGAGATACTGTTGATGGGGGACCTTAATATGCCAGATGTTAACTGGAGCACCTTTGCTGCAGCCACATCCAAAAGCAGGGCCATTCTTGATGCCCTTCAGGTGGCATGCCTCAGACAACTAGTTTTGGAACCTACTCGTGAGGGAGCAATCTTAGACCTCGTACTCTCAAATGGGGACAGTGAGAGGATCTCAGATCTAGAAGTGGGTAGATATTTGGGAACAAGTGACCACCAAACAGTGTGGTTCATGATAAACTCAGCTACAGAGTCAAGCCATACAAAAGTGAGGGTTCTGGACTTCAGGAGGGCTGACTTTGGCAAGATGGAAGAGTGCCTTAGAAAAGCACTAGCAAACAGGCTAAAAGGAGGGGTGGAGCAACAATGGGGAAATATCAAACTGCCATCACAGAGGCAACAAGCCTTTGTGTGAAGCAAATAAACAAATCAAAATGAAAGAAAAAGCCACTATGGTTCTCAAAAGAAGTGGCTGTGAAGGTTAGGGAGAAAAAGATAGCATTTAGGAAATATAAGGAAACACAGAAGGAGCAGGACACAGAACTGTACCAGTTAAGGCAGAAGGAAGCAGGGAGGGTACTCAGAATAGCAAAGGTACAAACTGAGGAAAAGATAGCCAACTCGGTTAAGAAGGGGGATAAAACCTTTTATAGGTATATCAGGAAGCATAGAAAGACAAAGGGAGGGATAGTGAGGCTGAATAGAATGGATGGTGGGTGGGCAGAGAGTGACAGTGAAAAAGCAGGGATACTGAATGAATACTTCTGTTCAGTATTCACAAAAGAGGAAGTGGAGGAGGTGCCTAATCCAATTAACAGAAGCACTCTGGAGAGGGGGGTCAATTTCAGTCCTTTCACAGATGAAAGGGTTCTGAAAGAACTCCTAAAACTGAAGGTGGACAAAGCAATGGGGCCAGATGGAATTCACCCCAGAATTCTAAAAGAATTAAGCAGGGAACTAGTGACACCACTGACTACCCTTTTATAACAAATCATGGGGAGGATGGTGTGGTACCTGAGGACTGGAAGAAGGCTGATGTGATTCCCTTCACAAAAGTGGGAGCAAGACAGAGGCAGAAAACTACAGACCTGTCAGTTTGACCTCTGTGGTAGGGAAAGTGATGGAATCACTTCTGAAGGAAAGAATTGTTGAGTACCTAGAAGCCAGTGGGGCATAGGACCCAAGGCAGCATGGGTTCATAGCGGGAAGGTCATGTCAGACGAATCTAATTGATTTCTTTGACTGGGTGACCAAAGTAGTAGACCAGGGAGGAGCTGTGGAAGATGGCCTACCTAGACTTTAGCAAGGCATTTGACACAGTCCCACACAAAATATTAGTAGTCAAATTAAATAGCCTTGGAGTGGGTCCCAGGGTGGTAGCCTGGGTAAAACATTAGCTGAACAACAGGACACAGAAGGTAATTGTAAATGGAGTCCACTCTGAAGAAAGAGGGGTTACTAGTGGGGTACCACAGGGTTCAGTACTGGGTCCAGTCCTTTTTAATGTCTTTATAAGTGACATTGCAGGGACTGGAAGGAAAAGTATGCGTCTTTGCAGATGACACAAAGATCTGTAACAGGGTTGATACACAAGGAGGCGGAAGGGATGAGAAGGGTCTTGGCAAGGTTGGAGGAATGGTCAAGTATGGCAGCTTGGATTCAATGCACAGAAGTGCAAGTAATGCACCTGGGAAACAAAACCCAGGGAAGATTACACAACGGGGAGGATAGTAACAACAAAATGGAAAGGGACCGAGGGTAATCATATCAGATGACCTAAGGTTGAAGCAATGTGAGAAGGCGGTAGGGAGGGCTGGGGGAGATACTGGGATGTATAGGAGAGGCATCACCAGCAGAAAACAGGAAGTTGTTATCCCCTGTACAGACAGTTGGTGAGACCCCATCTGGAGTACTGTGTCCAGTTCTGGTGACCCCATCTCCAGAAGGACATAGACAGGATGGAGGCAGTTCAGAGGAGGGCAACTAAAATGGTGCAGGGTCTGCAAGAAAAGCCATATGAGGAGAGGCTAAAGAAGCTTAATATGTATACCCCTGAGAAAAGGAGGGAGGGGGGGACATGATAGAAATGTTTAAGTACCTCAGTGGAATCAACAAAGTCCAAGAGGGTAGCATCTTTCAGAAAAAGAGAGGTGCAAGAACAAGGGGACACAATTTGAAGATAGAGGGGGGGCGGCTCAGGGGCGATGTGAGGAAGCATTTTTTCACAGACAGGCTGGTGGACACATGGAACAGCCTTCCTGAGGAGGTTGTGGGGTCTAAAACTGTGGGAGAATTCAAGAATGCATGGGACAGACATAAGGCAATTTTTGTGGGGGGTAAGAAGAAATAGGCTGTTGGTTAAATCAGATCTGCAGCTTATCCTCTAGGTAGGGAAATGGGCAGACTAAGTGGGCCAAGCGGTCCTTATCTGCCATCAAAGTCTATGTTTCTATGTTTAAATATGCATATTTTAAAAGAATAGCTTCTGTTAATTTTCCCTCTGAATTATCTAGTTGTAATAGGGGCCCCTTATATAAAACTCCATGGTTTCATTTATTAAACAATTTTCTTATAAAATATGTAAATGCAGAATATGATCCATTGTTTGTGCTTTTACATCCACATACAGTAGAGGATGCAAGGATGGCCTCAAAGTTTTTTCATGAAGTGATGAAGAATAAAGAAAAACATCTCCCTGCCTCAGAAAAATAAACTTGGGGTGGAAACTTAAAATGATTAAAATCATTAGTTTCTAAGTTTTGAGTTATTGTGTTTAGTAGGTGATAAAATTCCCCAACTGTTATAGCACTTTAGTTCTCTCTCCTGTAACTTTTTATTATTCATTTTAGGATAACTGGACTAACATGCGAAAACAGAAGCATTTGTATCCTATAGGCAGCTAGATATTTTAGAAATAGCAATCGGTGAAAGATTATTGAGGGTCTGACTATATTATATATTGTTTCATATATTTAAAATGTATCTATGAATTTAAATGAGCTTTGGCTTAGTCAATTCAAGGTCTGGTTCTTAAGCTGAATGTTAAAAAAATGATTGGTAGACCATTAGATCTTATACACCCTTGAAACTATCTAGGTAACTGTGGTATTTAAAAAAAATATATGTTTTCTTATGCAGTGAATTTGTGTGACCTGTGATGAAATTGCAACATTTTTAGCATATTATAATGGTGCATTTGCCGAACAATAAAACTGAACTGAACTGAACAGGTAGGGAAATGGGCAGACTAGGTGGGCCAAGCGGTCCTTATCTGCCATCAAAGTCTATGTTTCTATGTTTTTATGTTTCTTGATATGCCCAAGAGCAAAGGCAGGTTTATGAACTGTGTGCTTCTCCTTTAAGAGAACAAAGGCAGTACCACCCAGGTGGAAGAAATGTGTTGATTGTGAGAAACCCTGTCCAGGTACGTTAATATGAGAAAGAAAGAGACTGGTACTTGTGTGATTTACACAATTTATAATACAGAGAACTTTTTCATATTTTCATGTTTTCCATCAATTCATATGGAAGATATTCCTTTTGGGGCACAAAGGCCGAGCAGCCTTCAAATTAAATCCCCAGCACCTGTAGGGTCTATGGAACCAGCTCACAGTTCTAATATGGATGTAATTTTACAGATAGCTAATCTTCCAAACTTTTCTTTAACAGATCGGCCCACCAAACAATCTTCTGGGAATAACCGTGTCTTAAAAGATTTTATACAGGTTGAGGAAATTGAGCTAGTGCCCCCCCCACCCCAACGGGATCCTAAATATTCAGTTATAAGATCCAATTATCAATTATGTATCCAGCTAGTTATCTGTTTGCCTAAAAATAAGACTGAATCATACTAAAGGTGTGTCAAAATCCAAAGCTTAAGCAATTACTAACACGAATATAACTAAAAGACAAGGACAGCGATAAAGCAGTCCATGGACAACAACTGTAAAATAGCACCCTATAAAATACACAGTTTAAGTTAAAAAAGTAAAACTAAGTAAAATTATATACAACATATAGAAAGTATATAACACACACATTTTGCCCACTAAAATTGCACTAATAAAACGGTATCATCTAACATATGTCCTATACTTGATAACTTGTATTAGAATATGGGCTTTAGCCTGTTGGGTGTTATATATAGAATAAAGTATGGGGTGGTGTGTGTAACGAGAAGTTTGCACACACCCGAGGGGTTAGATGCTACATAAACTTTGTGCAAGCATCTAACCCCAAGTATGTGCATGAACTTTGAGATTTTAAACACACCACCTCATATTTTATTTTATATCATTGCTGGGTTTGACTTTTTCACAACAGCAATTATATAAAGTACAAAGACGTTCATGTGTGGCAGCGGTTCGGCTATGTTTCAGCTCACGGTCACCTTTACTTATTTAAATTTTTTTTTTAATTCAGCAGTCGAAAGTTTCTTTTTTCTGGTGGCAGATTTTGTTTTTTAAGGTCACTTATCGCTGAGTCCGAGTGGCAGTCCAGTTTCCAAGCAGCGAGCTATCCAACTGGAAGAGCTGCGGCTGGTGAATGCTGGGAGTGAGGGAAACTGTGCGTGTATTTGCTATTATAAACACTTCTTTATAATGACAAATTATGCCAAAGTTTCCTTATGGGAAAAAGGCAAACCCAGTTATTATTGCTTGCTTAATCAGGCCTATTCTATAAATTAAACTACAAAGTACTCCACATAAAATTTCTTTACCTCTGAAGCAGAAAACATTGTTGTAAACTAGATTTTAAATAGATAAAACTGCCTAGCCACAGTTGCAGGCACAAGGCAAATTTTCCAACTTCACTTCTTCTAGGCATACACTCCACGCCAGAAAACTGCACACTCTCCATGCTCCTCAGGTAAGATCAAATCAAATCTGAGGAGGTCAGTGGAACATGCGCTCTTATACCTAGTTACCTAGGTGTCACGCATGTGCTATGACACGAAATTTAAACTACAAACTTTTGATTTACACAATACTTTATCTATATTTATGTAGAAACAAGTATGCCTAAACAGAGATGAAAATACTAAATAAGCAAGGCAAACTAAACAGCCAAAACTCCTACGTTTCTTTGTGAGTCTCCAAGGAAAAACAATAAAAACAGCCACCCCCCCAAAAAAATTAAGTAAATAGTGGTGACACTGAGCATAATTAAAGTAAAGGCAAATGTTTCAGCTCAACAACGCAAACAGCAATTTCCAGTAAGCAGCAGGAGCTGCTTCAACAGAAACTGTTCTTGCCCAATTAGTGCACCAAACACTTGCTCCGGAGGTGGCTCTTAACCTGTCTGGACTGACTGACAATTTCATTCCTACCTCCCTCAGAGCTTCTCAGTCACCAGCCAGTTGCTCTACCCACCAGGTGACCCAAGCCACAAGGAGATCACCAACTTGCAGGGGATCATTGAGCCAGAAGCTACTTGGCTCCCCCATCCAGTCCCCAGCCTCAGCAATTTCCAGCAAGCAGCAGGGGCTGCTTCAACAGAGTGTTTTTCCAGCCCAATTAGAGTGCCAAGCCTTGCTTCAGAGGTGGGTCTTAACCTGTCTGGACCACCTTCTTCCTTTTTTATGCTTCACTCACCCTAGCGGTCCAGTAGGAGTGGGAGTCCTCAAGGGGAGTCACCAGAGGGAGACTCCAGGATGCCTGGGGATTCTTCCTAACTTCCACCCTGCAGTGCTGTATGTATGTATTTATCTATTTATTAGCTTTTGCTAACTGAGTAAGTGCACTAGGCAACAGTCCTGCCTATTTTCAGGCACGACCCGGGAGAGTACAACAAAAAGAATACAGTGATGACATCAGGACAAAAACAGTAACAAAAATCAATTCAGTCTCAACAGTCTGGGAGGACACATATGATATAAATACTAAACAGTACACATTATGCTATAGCAAAATCTAGATACACCAAGACAGGTAATGCCTAGACATCTACAAAAGCAGGAGAAAATAGGGAGGGGACTCACAGTTAATTGCAGTTGCAGATTCCAAGTGCATAGAGGTGACAGAACAGTGAACGCTTAAAGGAGTGGTGGGATGGGGAGTGTTTAACTTGGGGGGAAGTGAGTTCCAGACTTTGGGGGCAAAATATGTGAAGACCTGTTCCCCCAATTTTGTAGAGCACAGCCGGACTGATAGCATGGGGACAGATGAGGACATGAGCGAGCAGACGCATGAGATAGGGGTAAGCAAGTCTCTCAGGGAGGACAGGCTGGGTGGTCTTGTGAGTGAGTCAATAAAGCACCCTAGGGAGTAAGAATGGAGGTCTTTGGGAGATAGCCAGTGTAAGCCGGAGTAGAGCAGGCAGTGATGCGTCAGTAGAGGGGCTGATAAGGCAAACCTACAGATATTGTTGTAGGAAGTGTCCCACTTGCTGAGCACACTAGTATTGATATTGAAGAGAACAGAGAGGGCATAAAGGAGTTGAGGGAGTAGCACGCCTCTAGCTACTGCCATCCTAGCAGAGGGGGGTGAGTAAATGTACACGATAGGCTTCACCAATTCTAGTATAAACGGCCCAGCACACCTCATTGACTTGCAAGGAAAAATCGAGGGCAGGGTCAAGCGTGACACCAAGGTATTTGAGAGTCACAGTATTAGTAACAGGTTTGCCTTCCCGACTGAGGACTAGGAGTTTAGAGGATTCTGAAAGCACTTTTTTAGATTATCCAAACAGCATAGCCTGAGTTTTACCTATGTTAAGGATTTGCTGGTTAGCAGAGAGCCAGGATTGGAGAGATTGAAAGTCCCAAGAGAGGTTATGGTTAATATCAGCAACAGTCTTGGCAGAATGGTAGAGCACTATATCATCTGCATACATGAGGTGGCTGCTGTGAAGGGAAGTACAATGAATGTCATTTAGGAAGAGGAAGAAGAGAAGAGGACCAAGTATCAAACCCTGAGGAACACCACGGGTAACTGGGATAGGGGAGAAAAGAGCTTTGCAGTAGGAAACAGCCTGGGAGCGGTTGTCCATGTAGCTACCAAACCAAGATAGGGTAGAGTCAGAAGCACCGATGTCACTTAATTTGGACAGCAGAAGCAGGTGGTGAACCATATCAAAAGCTTTGGATAGGTCAATGAACACTGCACCTGTGAGCAGGCCCTTATCCATATTGCTTTTGATATCACTCGTGAGGAGGGTCAGTGTTGTGGTAGTGCTGTGCCCCACCCTAAAGTCATGTTGGGAGGGGGACTGAAGATTAAAGTTACAGAGGTGCTCAGAGACCTGACGATGGACGAGTTTCTCCAGAAACTTGCTAAGAGTAGGGAGTAGAGAGATGGGGCAGTAATTGGACAGTAGTTTAGCATCACCCTTCTTATAGACAGGGATAGTTCTAGTGGATTTCCAGATCAGGGGGACAGTGGCAGTGCTAATAGAAAGGTTGAAAAGCCTTGTTATAGGCCTAGCAAGCCAAGCCGCAAACAGCCTGACAATCCATGGGTGCAATCCATCAGGGTCAGGGCTGCTGCTAGCAGGAACAGTTTTGAGTAGGTCCAGCACTTGCTGGTAGGTGACCTGAGCCAGCTCCAAAGAAGGTGGAGTAGGGGACCTAGGAGAAGGGGCCAAACCAGGATTGGGGAGCGCAAGAGAGGCTAAAGTAGGTACGGAGGAGAAGAGGGAGTTGAAAGCATTGGCAATGGTGCGAGGGTGGTTGCAGTGGACATCATTAATGTACATATTAGTAGGAGTAGTAGGCTTGTTGTTCTCAAGAATTTCCTTGATTTGAGACCAGTACTTTTTAGGACATGTGGTGGAGGCGCTTAGGAGGTTCCTGAAGTAGGAGCTTTTGGCCAGAAGAATCTCCTTTGTGCATTTGTTACGTAATGATCTGTAGACATCAAAATCAGCGGGGAGACGGGAGGACTTCCAGATGGACCACATTTTATCCCTGAGTTTCAGAAGGTGAAGCAGGGGGCGTTTTAGCCATTTGGTAATTTTCCAATTAACCCTTCTCGTGGTAACAGGGATAAGTTTATTTTGTAGCGAGAGTAGAGAACTGTTAAAATAATTTGTGGCAATGTTTATGTCATTAGTGGTGTAAAGAGGGGACCAGTCAATTAAGTTAAGATCATGAACAAAGTTATCCATGTTTAGATTGGAGAAGTTAGAAAAAGTTAACACTTTAGAGGGGAAAGAGGGGGCGGAGGTATCCCAAATACAGAACACAGGGTAGTGATCACTTAAGGTATCTGGAAGCACACCAGCAGAGGAAAAGGCATCCTTTCTATTTGTCAGGATCCAGTCAAGTAGCGTAGCACTAGTACCACCATGGGAGATCCTGATGGGTTCCTGAACAAGCTGTGAGAGATTAGCCTTACTAGTCAGAGAGGATAGGAGGCCAGAGCAAGGGCCGAGCCAGTCCAGATTGAAACCCCCAAGACAGATAATATCATTTTTCCCAGTCACAGATAGTAGATAATCCATGAACTCCTCAAACCCAAGCCTGGCTTTTCTGGGAGGGATATAAGTACAGAAAATGTGAAGTTTCTTTATACCCCCAAGCAGTAGTAGGGAATGGAGTACTTTACAGTTGGCAAGTGGAGAAGCAGACAGTAAAGTGATGTTTAGCTGCAGTTTATAGTAGAGAGCAAGTCCACTGCCTCTTTTGGAAGTGGGGCGGTCAACCCGTACCAGGTTATAACCTGGGAGGGAGCACTGGAGTCATCATTGGAAGGCTTAAGCCAAGTCTTAGAAATGGAAAGGATGTCAGGGTTGTTGGTACTAGTCCATGCTTCCAGATCAGGGAGGTTGGCCAGTAGACTCCTAGCATTAATGTGAGCAAAGGAGAGGCCAGCAGATTGGGGCAGGCGTAGAGAGTGGAAGGACTGGGAGGGATTATTGAGTGGAGTAGGACCCGGATTTGTCTCAATATCCCCAGCAAGAGTAAGGGATATGGCAACGATCCAGAGAGACGTAGTAATATAGACCCAAGTTGCATGGCCAGGGGAAATAGAGAACATGCCCAAGATGTATTTGAGAAAGAACACAATTTGTTTGAGGACAAGCCCAAATTTAGGGAGAGAATTAGGTCTAGGTAATGTGTCTGATTGGAGGTTAGAGAAGTGGAAGTTGTCTAGAGAGTAGGATGAGTAGGGTGACATAAGCAGTACTGGACCAGAGAGAACAAAGAGTACCCTTAGCAAGAGAGCAATGGAGAGAAGGTGGAGTATGGGTAAATGAGTCATGATTAGCAGGAGTAAAGCCAGGAGAACAATCTGGGCGGTAGTGAGTAGGCAGCAATAGGGTAAATTATTTATTTATTTATTTATTTACTTAAGAGTTTCACCAGGAAGGCATACTGAGCAGTGTACCACTCGATTCCAGATGCGCCCTGGGGGAAGGGGTTATACAGGATACAGTAATAAAGATGATTACATACATAAACATGCGCAATACAATTTAGAGCAGACAAGTCATATATACAAATAGCAAGTTTACAGACAGGTGGTATGATATGCCCTGGGGGCATAGGGATAGGCAGGGTATAGCATTTATATACAGGTTCAGTACAGTAGAAATTTAGAGCTGACAAAATCAAATGTACAAATAGAAGTAACCAGACAGGTGGTAACAGAGGGGAGTGGCATGCCCTGAAGTAGGAAATACCCAGCTGCACATAGTAAGCAGTGGTTGGCAACAGTGGGAAGAAAATAAACAATATATTAAAGATCTGGGAAATGAAAATAATCTACTTCAAAATATTAAAAAGTCCTTTATTGTGCTGCAGACTCCAAGGGTGAAGAAATCATGCCATCAAAAAGAATCGAGTCTGTATTCAAGATCTTCCTTGTTTATTTTTAATTTCACCCCCTACGTTTCGCTGCTTTCAGCTTGTTCACGGGGTTCATATAATCTAGATACATAATAAACATATTTTAAATTTTGAAATCACTATTAATATATCAATATTTTATATAATGAATCAATATTTCTTTCTATCCCCCTGCATTATTACCATAGTTAGTCACCTGAATGATGATCTCTCTATGTAGGACACTCTTTCATTTCAGTAATCCAGGTAAATCTTAACCCTGTAAATCATAAATATAACCTTTTAAAAAAAATTTTTATTTTTTATTTATATGTATAAAACGTTGTTTAAGCTTCCATATATTCGAATACAATATTTTCAACGAGGTACTAACCTTTTTATTCACCTGTACTCAATCTGAATATCCAAATTAATCTATTTTTTCCTGCAAAACAAAGAACCTTACATTCAGTGTATATTTTATAACTTATATTTATCAAAACTTTTTTAATAAATTTTTTATCTCCATGTGTTCCCTAAACGGCATATCTTAATTAAACTTACCCTTCTATAGGTGTTTTTAATTTTATTCTTTTCACCGATGAACTCCTGTAATTGCATGGAAATTTACCAAATATCTAAAAACCAGCGTCTAATCCATCCGTGCTTTCAAATGCCCGAACAACAAACTATCAGTAGCATATACCTTACACCAGAAACTCGCGAAACTTTAACTCCCGCTAATTGTAACATGACCGCTTATACGTGCTGCCCTTATACTGTTCACAACTTATAAAAACCAGAGGCATATAGAGTTGGGTTTTAAATAGTTTGAAATAGCCCGTGAAATGGTCATGTGTTTAGGGCTGAGGTGTCCCGTGAGATATTTCATTCTCCTCAGGTGAACCCTCCTCATGCATATTCATCTCATGAATATGCAATAATACGTCATCGTGATCTCCGCTATTTCATTTAGCTGAAAGATCTCTACTTTTCATAACATACAAAAGAGATTTATAACAGTCATATCGCTGTTAAGTCCCTGAGATTACTTAGCCCATTTTTTCTCTTTCAAGTTCCGTTGCCTTTACCTTAGTTTCTAGTGTTCTATTTAATGTGAATATCACGATCATTTTACGATCACCTGTCATTATCAGGATGTCATTTTATTACATCTCAGAACTTCGTACCCTAGTGGAGATATACATTATTTTATTACCCTATAACGATTTCTTTTTATATGATTCTGATATTGCATTCAAATACATAAAATCTCAAACCATGTTACTCAACCATTTTAAGAGAGAGAGTTTTTAACAAAGAAAATTTTTTTTTCCAATGAATGATTCTTTTTTATCCCTCTCATCTATGTCCTAACTTAGAGATCTGCAATTCAGCCTAATATATTTTAAAATATTATTCTTCTCAAAACTACATGTCCATAAACATGCTCGAGGGGGAGGTTTTTAGAGGAGGGGGACAGGGGGAAAAAGGGGGGGGAAGGGAAAGGAGAAAGGCATTAATTCATATAGTACCATGTATTCCAATCAGGGATTTACAATAAACTTTCACCATTTCCAAAATATACTTTTGCTTATAAACATTCCCCAATGGCTATACATCTGTGGGAAGAAACCAGTTTTGGTAGTAATCAGCTGGCAGTTAGGTTGCGAGGGATTCAACGGGGCAGGATGCAAGAGCAGGTGGTAGTGAAATGAGTCTTAAGAAGGGCATTCTGGTGTGAAGCGCCTGTGGCGTGTCTAATTTCGTCCTTCAGGGAGTTCCATAATTTGGGCAACCTGAAGCTGAAGATAGCCTGGCCAGACTGGGTGGATCTGTGCAGGATGTGAAGAAGCCAAGAATCAATGTTCCTGAGTTCGTATGCCGGTGGTGGAAGGGCATTTAGGGAGGACGACAGGTAGGAGGGGAGTGACTGCGAACAGAACTTAGCAGCAGTTCTAGCACAGTGTAGCAATCTCCGATTGTGGAGAGAGGGGAGATCCAAGGACTGGTAGTGGTCACAGTGATGTGTACTAGGAAGGCGGTCTAGGGAGAACCGGAAGAAGGAGTTGAAGAGGGGGTCTAGCCTGGACAGGGAGGTTTGAGGGGCTGCACAGTAGACTACATCACAGTAGTCCATTATCTGGAGGATCATCTTTTGGACAATAGCTAGTCACGTTGGTAAGGGGATGCAACTTTTGTTGCGGTATAGAGCGCCTAGCATGGGATGCAGCTTCTTGTACATAGCATCAATATGTGCAGAGAAATCAAGGTACTGGTCTAGTCAGACACCGAGGTATCTGTAGGAAGTGCAGACCTCCAGGGGGGAGCCATCCAGAGTGTAGAACGTGGGGGGGGCAGGAGGGTGGGACAGTTTGGCCTGAGAGCCGAAGGTGATGGAGACAGGTTTTTTTGGGTTTAAAAATAGTTGATTTGAGAGGAATCAACATTGGATGGAGTCAAAGTCCTCCTGCAGACAAGCTGACACGGCACTGGGGGATGAGTCAGAGGCAAACAGCACCGTGTCATCTGCATACATGTGGTTAGCCATATGTGGGCAGGCAGATCATTGAGAAATATAGATAACAGCAGAGGGCCTAGTACAGATCCTTGGAGGACTCCGCTGGTGACTGGGAGTGAGGTGGAACTAGCCGAGCCAATACGGACAGACTGGGACCTACCTGCCAGGTACGATTGGAACCAGTTGGTGGCAGACACTGTCAGTCCAGCTTGAGTGAGTTTAGACAGTAACAGGGCATGCGAGACTGTGTCAAAAGCCTTGGCCAGGTCGATAAAGATAGCTGCAGTTATCTCCCCTTTATCCATACCCGTAAAGATGGTGTTGGTGAGATAAAGGAGAGAGGAGGTGGTGGTGGAGTGATTCTTTCTAAACCCAGCCTGCAAGGGGGTGAAGAATGATATGGAATCGAGGTAGTGGGAGAGCTGGGCTAGTACAAGTCGCTGCTGTATTTTGGCTAGGATGGGGAGCAGTGATATGGGAAGGTAGTTGCATGGGGAGGAAAGGTCATCTCCTTTAGCTAGGGGAATGACTGTGGCTTGTTTCCATATTGTAGGGACAGACCCGAGTCTGAAAGACAGATTATAGAGCGTGGCTAGAGGGTAGGCTATGGCAGGTGCAGAAAGCAGGAGCATTTTGGAATCAAGGCCCGAGGGGCATTTACTTTTGGATGGATTGAGTGACTGAAGTATTTTTAGTACCTCACCAGGTGTAACTGGGCGGAGAGAGAAATAGGCGGTGAGGAGACAACAGAGGGAACAATGGGAGGGAGTGGGGGTGGGAGAGTAGAGAGGATGTAGTGTTGGTGAAATATGAGTTAAACTCAGTGGCAACCATGCAAGGATCAGTGATGAGGCTTCCACCTAAGTTGAGAGTGGGAGTAGGGGGTTGAGCTGGGGGGGTGAGAAGAGATTTTATTGACTTCCAGAATTGTGTTGGGTGAGCGAAGTTATTGTTGAAAGCAGACTTAAAGTAATTGGATTTGGCCTGACGTATGAGTCTTGTGCAGGCATTTCTTAGTGAGCGGTAATGTTGTAGAGCCGTTTGAGCACCTGTAGTCTTGAAAGATTTCCAGGCTCAGTCTCTGGCTCGTAGCTGTTCCAAGAGGTTAGCTGTTACCCAAGGTAGGTGGGATCCTCTTACTCTGGATCTTCTGAGTGGTGCATGGAAGTTCCAGATAGCCAGGAGGTTGATCATAAAAAATTTGAGGGCCTCATCCATGGAGGTGGCCCTAGAGATGAAGGACCAGTCGATGCTGGTGAGGTCATTTAGGAGTGTGGTCAGATCAAGGGATTTGTAAGCTCTGTTGTATAGGGTACAGGGGGGAAGAAGCCTTGGGTCTGAAGATTTTCTGCACCATATAAATCATGTGGTGATCACTGAGGGAGTCTGGTAGTAGGCCAGAGTTAATTATCCGATGTGGGTGAGTGGATGGTGAGGGCCCAGTCTAGTAGAGTATGCTTTTTGGATTTGTGGTTTAGGCGAGTGGGTTCCGTTATTTGTTGGGACAGGTTTACAGCATTTATTTGACAGTGCGTTTTGGTGGCTACACTGCCTAGCCAGTTCTGGTTGAAATCTCCAAGGATATGGAATTCGCCGCCAGCCATAAGGGACCTCAGGTTGCCTAGGTGGTCTAGGATACTAGACAGTGGTGTGTCTGGCGGGCAGTATGATCCTGCTATGTATACAGGGATGGAGTGCGGAAGGGAGATTTTGATTAGAAGGGAATCTATTGACAGTGTGGGTATGGTAGGTGTGATTGTGGAGAACTGGAGTTTAGAGGAGATGTACATGGCAGTGCAGTGAGATTGCTAGAGGATGTAGGCAGGGAGTGCGACCTCTAGTGACTGAAGTTGATAAGGAGCAAATGGAAAACTCTATGCTTAGAAAATGAAAACCACTCGAGACAGCTATAGTAACACGAGATCCTCCTACAGCTATATAACTAACACCAACAAAGGGTGGGCGGGCATTGGGGGCGGGCGGGATAAACACGCTCTGGGACCAGCTCTCCTGGAAAAGCAGCAGCGTGTTCCAGCGACTTCAGTATCCATTACCTGGCGTTTTGCTTCGGGGGGGGGCTTCTCCCAATTCAGCCCTCGCGACCAGCACCAGCGACCTGCTGCAAGCCCACCGACTGAGGAGAAAAGAAACAGGTAGGTGTTTATATAGCAAGCCTCACACAATGTCTTTTTTAATGCAGCAGGGAAATATCGTGTGGCCATCCAATTGAGTGATGATTCAGCAGGCCTTTGCATTTAAATGCAATTCCACTATAGAAATTAACATGCAGGCTAATGGAACGAAGCAGGCTGAAATGAGTAACAATAGAAAGCCCCCAAAAATACAAGGCAAGACTTCCTCTTAGTACAGGGCAGGCTGAAAGTACATGTCCTGATGAATACAAAGCAGGCTGAAGTTAATGTACAGGACAAGACTCCCTCTTAGTACATAGCCAGCTGAAAGTTAATTATTTCTTGTTACAAAGCAAGCTGAAGTTAATTTACAAGGCAAGGTTCCCTCTTAAGGTGCATGTAAAAGGGCTAAAACGAGTACAAATTGGGCTGACTCAATTAAAGTACATGTGCAATTAAGGCATAAACCCAGAGATAAATGATAAAATGCTTAGAGTAAAAACAATCTCCACAGCTGGGTCGACATAAAATAAGGTTTTACAGTTTGAAAAAGGGCACCAAAGCGCGCTCTGGGACCAGCTCTCATTGAAAAATGGCGCATGTTCCAGCGACTTCAGTATCCGTATCTGAGCGTTTGCTTCAGGGGGGAGAGCTTCTCCCAATTCAGCCCTCTCGACTAGCACCAGCGACCTGCTGCAAGCCCACCGACTGAGGAGAGAAGAAACAGGTAGGTATTTATATAGCAAGCCTCACACAATGTCTTTTTTGATGCAGCAGGGAAATATCGTGTGGCCATCCAATCGAGTGAGGATACAGCAGGCCTTTGCATTTAAATGCCATTCCACTATAGAAATTAACATGCAGGCTAAGGGAACGAAGCAGGCTGAAATGAGTAACAATAGAAAGCCCCCTAAAATACAAGGCAAGGCTCCCTCTTAGTACCAGGCAGCTTGAAAGTACATATCCTCATGAATACAAAGCAGGCTGAAGTTAATTTACAAGGCAAGGCTCCCTCTTAAGGTGCATGTAAAAGGGCTAAAATGAGTACAAATTGGGCTGACTCAATTAAAGTACATGTGCAACTAAGGCAAAAACCCAGAGATAAATGATAAAATGCTTAGAGTAAAAAACAATCTCCACAGCTGGGTCGACATAAAATAAGGTTTTACAGTTTGAAAAAGGCACCAAAGCGCGCTCTGGGACCAGCTCTCCTTGAAAAACGGTGCGTGTTCCAGCGATTTCAGTATCCGTACCTGAGTGTTTGCTTCGGGGGAGGAGGGCCTCTCCCGATTCAGCCCTCGCGACTAGCACCAGCGACCTGCTGTGAGCCCACCAACTGAGCATTTGCTTCGGGGGGGGGGGCTTCTCCCGATTCAGCTCTCGCGACCAGAACCAGCGACCTGCTGTGAGCAGTGTTTCTTCTTCTGCCAGGTAGGGAACTGCAACTAACCTGCATTGTAACCTGTATTGTATTGCTTCTACAGTTTTACTGTTGCTTTTGCAATTGTCAATAATTCTAATGTACTAAATCTTTATTGATAAGAGCCAGGGTCTAGCTATCCACCATATACTGTTTTAGTGTCTATTACTTGTTCCGCTTCCATCTGCTATGCCAGTTGTCCTGTCCTGCGTAGACTAGTTAGGTAAGTCTACGCCCCCCCCTCCCCATTGGTACAACTAGCATGCCACCCTATCTTGATGTAGCCCACATCCCCCCAAAATTGTTCCTATAGGTTCCCATCCCTAGATGGATGAATCCCATATTCCCTCATATTGTTCATTTAGGCCTCCACCCTATCTGGGGTGATGCCCACATCCCTAATTTGTTTGCCTAGGCTTCCACCCTATCTGGGTGTAGCCTACATCCCCCTAAAATTATCCTTATTACTCTCATGTCATCTGTGTGAAGCCTGCATCCACACTAATTGTTCGTCTAGGCTTACATAGAAATATAGAAACATAGACTTTGATGGCAGATAAGGACCACTTGGCCAACCTAGTCTGCCTATTTCCCTACCTACAGGATCTGCAGATCCTAGTTAACCAACAGCCTATTTCTTCCTAACCCCCACAAGAATTGCCTTATGTCTGTCCCATGCATTCTTGAATTCTTCCACAGTTTTAGACCCCACAACCTCCTCAGGAAGGCTGTTCCATGTGTTCACCACCCTCTCTGTGAAGAAATACTTCCTCACACTGCTCTTGAGCCATCACCCCTCTATCTTCAAATTGTGTCCCCTTGCTCTTGCACATTTCTTTTTCTGAAAGATGCTACCCTCTTGGACTTCATTGATTCCACTGAGGTACTTAAAAGTTTCTATCATGTCCCCCTCTCCCTCCTTTCCTCAAGGGTATACATATTAAGCTCCTTTAGTCTCTCCTCGTGTGGCTTCTCTTGCAGACTTTGCACCATTTTAGTTGCCCTCCTCTGAACTGCCTCCATCCTGTCTATGTCCTTGCAGAGATGAGGTCTCCAGAACTGGACACAGTACTCCAGATGGGGTCCTCACCAACTGTTTGTACAGAGGGATAACAACTTCCTGTTTTCTGCTGGTGATGCCTCTCCCTATACATCCCAGTATCCCTCCAGCCCTCCCTACTGCCTTCTCACATTGCTTGCCAACCTTAAGGTCATCTGATATGATTACCCCCAGGTCTCTTTCCATTTTTGTTGTTGTTACTACCTTCCTCCCAATTGTATAATCTTCCCCTGAGTTTTTGTTTCCCAGGTGCATTATTTTATATTTCTTTGCATTGAATCCAAGCTGCTATACTTCTGACCATTCCTCCAACCTTGCCAAGTCCCTTGTCATCCTTTTCACGCCTCCTTGTGTATCAACCCTGCTGCAGATCTTTGTGTCATCTGCAAAGAGGCATATTTTCCCTTCCAGTCCCTCTAAAATGTCACTTATAAAGACATTAAAAAGGACTGGATCCAGTACTGAACCCTGTGGTACCCCAATAGTAACCCCCCTTTCTTCAGAGTGGACTCCATTTACAATTATCTTCTGTGTCCTGTTGTCCAGCCAATGTTTTACCCAGGCTACCACCATGGGACCCACTCCCAGGCAGGTTAATGTGTTTATTACTCTTTTGTGTGGGACTGTGTCAAATGCCTTGCTAAAGTTTAGGTAGGCCATGTCCACAGCCCCTCTGTGGTCTACTACTTTGGTCACCCAGTCAAAGAAATCAATTATATTCATCTAACATGACCTTCACGCTATGAACCCATGCTGCCTTGGGTCCTGTGCCCCACTGGCCTCTACGTACTCAACAATTCTTTCCTTCAGAAGTGATTCCATCACTTTCCCTACCACAGAGGTCAAACTAACAGGTCTGCAGTCAGTGTCCCCTGACTGGTTTATCCAGGCTTCTTCCCATTGGGTGAGGCCTTAAGCCTTTCATAGAAACATAGAATTTGTTGTCAGATAAGGACTGCTTGGCCCACTCAGTCTGCCAATGTTTCCCTATTTATAGTATCACCACAGACCCTACTTGATCTCTTGCTTTTTCTCCCCTTCCTCATTCCTTTCCCCTCAGATTACCTTATGCCTATCCCAAGCTTTCTTAAACCCTTCTACAGTGCTTGCCCCAACTACCTCAGCTGGTAAGCTGTTCCAGGAATCTATCACCCTTTCTGTGAAGAAATACTTTCTCACATCTTTCCTGAATTTACAGCTTCATATCGTGTTCCTTTGTTCTTGAGCAAATATTTTTCTGAAAAATACTCCTCTCCTGTACTTATTTGCCCCATTCAGGAATTTAAAGGTCTCTATCATATCCCCACTCCCTCCTCTCTTCCAGGGTATACATACTGAGTTTCCTCAGTCTCTCCTCATATGTCTTCTGATGTAGACCTTGCACCATTTTAGTTGCCCTACTCTGAACCGCCTCCAGTCTTTCTATGTCCTGTCATAGATGTGGTCTCCAGAACTGTACACAGTATTCCAGATAAGGTCTCACCAGTAACCTATTCAGAGCCAACACCACCTTCCTCCTTCTGCTGGCGATCCATCTGTCCTTGCAACCCATTATCCCATTAATCTTCCCAACCGCCTTGTCATGCTACTTGGTTACCTTTAGGTCATTCAAGATGATTACATCTAGGTCTGTCTCCTGCTTGGTTGCTGTCAATAACAATCCCCCATTGTGTATTCTGCCCCTGGGTTTCTGTACCCCAAGTGCACTGTTTTGCTTTGTTTCACATTGAAACCCAGTTACCATACTCTTGACCACTCCCTGAATTTCCTCAAGTCTCTGTTTATCTTTTCCACCATCACCCCCGAGTGTCTACCCTATTGCAGATTTTGATATCATCTGCAAAGAGGAAGACCTTCCCCTCCAGCTTTTCTGCAATGTCACTTATAAAGACATTAAGAAGAAGAAGAAGAATCAGCATTTATATAGCGCTTTTCATACGCAGTATCCCAAAGTGCTTTACAAGCAATGCTAGACTGGTAGTGAAGTGACTGAATGTGTGGTGGCGGCCATATTGCACATCATCACCCATGCACAGCCTGGATAATTGCATGAACCAGTTTATGGGAAGGGGAATGTTGGCCAGGACACCGGGAATGCTCCCTGCTCTTTGCGAAGAGTACCCTGGGTTCTTTTACTTCCACATGGACACTCACCAGGACAACACCAGGATGGGCAGAAGGGACCTCTGTTTAACGTCTCATCCAAAGGACGGCACACCCCAGCAGTACAGCACCCCCCAACACTGCACTCGGATGTCAGCGATTTTTAGGTGTATGTCCAATGCTGGTGTGGGACAAGAACCCACGACCTTCTGGTCCAGAGGTGGATGTGCTACCAACTGAGCCACGCTGACACCAGTCACAATGCGTTGTGCTCAAAGAAGACCAGTCCCATTACTGATCCCTGAGGCACCCCGCTGGTCACCCTCCCTTCCTGGAAGTGAACTCCATTTATCACCACCCTCTGTCTCCTATCCCTTAACCAGTTTCTTACCTAGTTGACCACCTTTGGACCTACTCCTCAGCTCCCCAGCTTGTTTAGTAGTTTCTTATATTGAATGGTGTTTAATGCCTTACTGAAATCTAGGTATACAAAGTCAACGAGCAATTTCTCACTCAGCCCACAGAAACACCTTGGATTAGTGCTTTAAACCATCAGAATTTATTTCTTTATTCTTCTTCTTCTTTCACATTTGCCCTGCTTTTTTATTGTGTTGTAACATTTAAGAACTCAAGGTTCCTTCATCAGACAGAGTTTTTCAATATTTATAGTACTTCTCTGGTAATGACTGCTCTGTAAAAAAATTAATTTAAACACCTTTTTCTGTTTTTTTACACCTTGTACACCTTGCTAGGGCTGAGGTCCACACTGAGAGGCCCAGCCAGTCCAGAAGTACCCCTGCCCTCCCTGGGTGACCACAACCCACGCACACCTGGATGAATCCCTGGCTGTCTAGTGTGCCCCTCCCAGCCCATCTCCATAATAAAGCCGCTCCCTGTGGTGAGAAAGTGATAAAGTTAGACACCCCTTGCCCGTACCTCCATTATGATGCGCTCCTGCGGCGATAAAAGTAATGGAACCCCACCTCCCACACTAGATACTGGCAGCTAGCAGTCAAAGGACCCCAGTAGCTCAGCAGACCACCCCATCCACTCAGGCACCCCTACCCAGCCCACTCCCCACCCCAGCATATTCCCACTGTCGGCAGGCAGCTTAATCCACCCTCATACCACCACAGCTGCCTGCCGACAGAGCTGTCTGTGAATGACAGCTACTGTACATCCTGCAGCCCATTGGTGGACCCTGTCGACCAATGAGCTTGCAGTGTGTACTGTACACTATCATTTCCAAGGAATGGTAGAGGGTGCCTGAGTGGGTGGGGAGGTGGGTGGTCTGCTGAGCTATGGGGGGGTCCTTAGACTGCTGGCACCGATGTGTTCAGCATGGGGAGGGGTTCTGTACATTTCATTCTATCACTGCAGGGAGCGACATTGTAATGGAGGTGCAGGTGGGGGTTCTATCTTTATTGCCACAGGGGGATCTAACTTTATCACTTTATTGCTGCAGGGAGAGGCATCGTAACGGAGGTGGTCACTTTTTCACCACAGGGAGTGGCATTATTCCAGAGATGCGGACGGGAAGGGGGGGCACACTGGACTGCCAGGATGTGCAGGCTGCCATGCAGCTGTCTTCAGTATGGCAGCCTGCCTGTGGGTGGCAGGCAACAAAAGTCTACTTCTGTTAGACTTATCTCTGGGAGGCACATCTCTGGACTTGCCCCAGGGTTGTGCCTCCTGGTCGGGCTGTGAATGGGGCTGCGCACCATGTGCACGGGCACGCCCCCTTCACAGCCCCTCCAGATGCACCACATATCATTATGGGCGGCATGTGATGCATCTGCGATGTGTTGGTGCATCAAGGATGCACCAGCCCCCTGCCAGAATCGTGCCACTGCGCAGTTCGGGATGCGCCGGTGCATCTCGGATGTGCTGGGGACATCCCCTTTGTGAATCTTGCCCTATTTATTTAAATGATTAAAAAAAATTATAAAGGAGAGGAAGTTTGTGGAAAAGGGACTTGAACCCAGTAAAATAAACATCTCCTTTCAATTTTTCTAGGTTTTACAAGGCCATAGCATGACTCATGGCCCCCCACCCCCATTAACCAAAAGTACAAGAACACAGCACAGAGATGTAATGTGCTTTGTTAGCAGGTTTGTTCCCCCTGCATATTTGATTTTTGATTTTATTGTGAAGCCAATATAGAGAAAATTAGTGTAATTATAAAAAAAAACACAAAAAGGTGTTTAAATGAATTTTTTTTACAGAACAATCATTACCAGAGAAGTACTGTAATTATTGAAAAGCTCTCTGTCTGAAGGAACCTTGAGTTCTGAAACATTACAACACAATAAAAAACAGAACAAATGTGAAAGAAGAAGAATAAAGAAATACATTCTGATGATTTAAAGCACGAATCCAAGGTGTTTCTGTGGGTTCAGTGAGAAATTGCTTGTTGATTTTGGATTTCGTTTACTCCATATATTTTTGCTCCCCTCCTTTTTCTCTACAATAGGCTGTAAAACGAAAAGAATGAAAGGAACCCTGGGAGACACTAGGTGGAGGTGAAATCTAGGTATGCCACATCCAGTGCACCACTTGATCTAATCCCTTAGTCATCCAATCAAAGAAATCTATCCGATTAGTTTGACATACCCCCCGCCCCGAACCCATGATGTCTCTGTTCTTGTAACCCATTTGATTCAATATATTCCACTGTCTTCTCCTTCAACAGTGATTCCATTAACTTTCACACCACCAAGGTCAGACTGACTGCTCAATAATTTCCAGACTCCTCCCTGCTACCACTTTTATGAAGAGTGACTACATCTGCACTCCTCTAGTCCCTGGAACCATGCCTGTTTCTAGTGAGCTGCTGAAAAGGGCTATCAGAGGTGCAGCCAGAATCTCCCTGAGTTCTTCAATATCCTAGTGGGCACCCCATCTGGTCCCACTGCATTGTCTAATTTCAGATTAGAGAATCCTTCCAGGACTTTCTGGTCTGAAAAAGGACTGGTATTTATTTACCTCTTTACAGGGCCCATATTACTTTTTTGTGGACCCTCCACTTCTCCCTGCACTGCGAATACAGAACAAAAGTATTTGTTTAACATGTCTGCCTTTTCCTGGTCTCCCTCTGCACAGTCCCCCCCCCCATCCCTTTTCAATCTTATAATTTCTCCCCTTGATCTCCTCTTTTCACTTATACAGTATACCTTAAAAATATCTTGTACCCTTTCATTACTTCTTGGGCAATCCTCACTTCAGTTTGTGCATTTGTACTCCTTACTGCTTTCCCTTCTTCCCTCTGTTTCTCCTGATACATCTCCCTATCCTCCTCCCTTTGCATCTCCTTATACCTTCTGAATACTACCCTTTAAGCCTTTGCCTTTCCAGCCACCTCTCTCAAGAATCACAATGGTCTGTTGTTTCTCTTACTTTTACTCACTTGCCTGACCCAGAAGTTTGTAACCTTCAACATGGCCCTCTTTAATTTTGCCCACTGTTTCTCCATCCCACCTAGGTCATCTCCCCTTGCCAGATCATCCTGGAGACATTCACTCATCTTTTACAAAATCTGCCCTCCTAAAGTCCAGGTCCCTCACCCTAGCATGGCTGGAATCTGCAGTTGTCCTTATATTGAACCACACTGTATGGTCTTCTTTCTGAGTTAGGTCTCCACTCCCCTTACACACCCTCTGGTCTGACCAGCCCTCCTCCTTGCCACCCTGGTATTCCCCCATTGGTATATTCATCCACCATGTTGCTCCACATCCTAAGAATCATCCCCCTCCTCATCTCCCTCTCCTCCATCCACTGCCCTCTGTCTTCCTCACTCCTACTTCCTCCACCCCTCTCCTGCCCCCCCGTCTGCCTATACTCTTCCCGTCCCTCCCTCCTTTCCCCATTCCCTTGGTATCCTACAGGTTGCCTTTTACCTGCTCCTTGGGTCCACTTGGAAGCTCTTTGGGACTTCCTGCCCCTGCCATCCCTCCTGCTTCCCCTTTGCCACCTCTCACACCCTTTGCTGCTCCTAGTGGTAGGGGACATTGAGCTTAATCCTGGTCCTGCCCCCACCTGGCCAGTGCAGTTTCCCAAAAGACTGTGGGTTGCCCACTTTAACAACTGTAATCTCCTCCTGAAGCTGGATCTTTTACAGCCCCTCATGGTCAATCTCCAGCTGGATCTTCTTGTTATCTCAGAGTCTTGGCTCTCCCACATGGTCCAAGACTCTGCTGTGTCCATATCTGGTTACTCCATAGCTAGGCAGGATTGCCTCCAGAGAGGCAGAAGTGTTACAATCTATCTCTCTTCTGGCATCCAGTTTGTGCCTTTGCTATTATTCTTTTCCCCTCTGCCTATGAGCTGCTCCTCCTCAAACTCTCTCTCCTTTACACAGTCCTACTTTTCATTGCAGGAGTGTACTGCTGCCAAAGCATATCCCCTGCTTTGGTCACTGAACTCCTTTTCTCCATCTGTTCCCACTCCTCATCTGGTGAGCTGCTGAATCGGGGGATTTTAACACTAATTGGCTCTTCCCCTCTGTGCACAAACTTTATCAGAATGTTCAATCCCTCCAGCTATCCCAACTAATTTCGGACCCCGCACATCTCTATCACAAACCCTCGAACCACAATCTACTGAGTTAGGTACTCTCTTCTCACCCCCACCGTATTGTGGATGCAGCTAGCCTCCTTGATGCTCTCAGTGATCACCATATTGTCTACTATGTGAAGAAGATCCATTGCCCCAAAGCCCCCTCCCAAAAAAATCATCCTCCTGTGGTCCTTCAGGTCGCTGGATTTATCCTACTTCCATGTAGACCTATCAGCCAGTGATTGGTCCCACATCTCTACAGCCACTGATAACAATGTGGCCCTTGACTCCTTCCACAACAAATGTATGGCTCTTTGGGACCACCATGACCCCACAATGAAAACGAGGGTCCAAGGTTCTCACCTTCCCTGGATCTCTGCTTAGCTGCTGCCCTACCTTTAAGCTCATGATGTGGCCTGCAGTCCTGTAAGACCACCAGTTTCCCTGCCTTCCTGTTATTTTATAGGTCCCTTCCACTCCCCCACAAAAAGGGGAAAGCTAGTGAAGTATTTTAAAGGCATAAGGGGAATGCTAATTAGAATCCTAGCTAAGGTATAAAAATAAGGGGTAAACCAAACAAAAAAGGGAAATTTAGAAATGCCCTATCTGGGGTATGGGCATAAGTTATTTTTCAGGTTATAGGGAGACTAGTATTGGGAATGATGGGAGGGTACAGTGTAGTGGCTGTGGAGCTGCAGTCTTCAGGGAGACCTTTTGGAGACTGAGGTGCTGCCCCATCTGTATGCACCCCTCTGGGTTGAGGGAGGAGGTCACCAGACTCCGAGCCAAGTTGGCAAGGATTCGGGGGACCTCTTCCCCCACCCAGGGCCACTAAGTCCACCACCATTTCCTCAGTGGGTGCCAAAAAGGAGGGACAGCTGGGCTGTGGTGGGCTCCAGGAGGGTTGCTGTGGGTGTCACAAACACATTCCTCAGCTGGTACCACTACACAACTCTTTCGCCACTCTGGCAGGACAGGACTGCCAAGAGGAGGCCCCATAGTAGTGGCAAGAGAAGATGTGAGGGTCCTCCTAAGGGGAGGCCCCATGGTGGGAGGAAGAAGACCCTATTGGAAGAGGGACCAACTTCTGGTGTGGACATAATTGTTAGAGGGTAGTTTTGGGAACAGGATGGGTGGAAAAGAGGGAAGTGAGATGCCTACCTGGTGCCTTGGCATGGAGGGATGGGGAACAGATCCTTAGGATTGCTAGGACGGCGGGGCAGGAGGGGAGCTGGATGTCACTGTCCATCTGGGGACTAATGACCTCTCAAGGGGTGAAGTAGGGGTGGTCTAGGATAGGTTTAGGGAGTGGGGGAGGGGCTTAAATCAGGTAGCACATAAGGTGGCCTTCACTGAAGTGCTACCTATGGACTGCCAGGGGAGGCTAGGGAACACCGCACCAGGGTCCTCTGACTGGTTGAAGGCATGGTGCAGGGAGAAGGGGTTTGGCTACATCAGGAACTGGGGCCCTACCTGGGGGGATGAAGGCCTGTACAAAGGAGATGGCCTCCATCCATCCAGGAAGGGAATGGTAGTCCTGAGTGGAAGGTTTATATGTTACTTGGATGGGCATTTAAACTAGCCAAGGGGCGAGACAGAAAAAAGAGATAGGCAGTGAATACCCCCCCTTCTAGAAAATGGAGAGGAAGCTAGAAGAAGCCCTGGGAATATAAATTCCCCAGGGGTAGAGGGGCATAGGGACAAAGGGGAGAAGGGACGGGAGGGTCAGGAGGTGGTTCTAAGTCTGTAAGAAGAATTAAGCAGGTTTGACAGAGGCAGAATAAAAAAGGGGAGGACAGTAGCAGGGACAAGGAAAGCGTGAAGGATGGACTCAGAAAGGGAGGACAAAGTAGGGGGAAGGAGGGAAAAAAGGAGTGTAGAGCCATGTGTGCCAATGCAAGGAGACTAGGAAATTCCTGACCTTGAGACAACCATTGCGGAGGCGGACCTGGATCTGGTGGCCATAAAAGAATCATGATGCACTGACATCCACAGCGGAGATGTGGTCATAATGGGTTATACCTTGTTTTGGAAGGATAGGATGGGGAGGAAAGGGGAGGGTTGTTTTATATGTGAGGAAAGGTATAAAGGCCAGGGAGATAAAAGGACACAGCAGGGATAAGGAAGGGCTGGACGTTCTTTGGATTGACTTAGAGACAGGGTCCGGGGCCTTTAGCAACATGGGGGTGGAGTATAGACCACCAAAAACAGGGGGAGGAGTTAGTCAGGGTTTTGGTGGAGGTCACTGGCAAAATAGCAAGAAAAAGGGAGATATTGATTATGGGTGACTTTAATCTGTCGGATGCCAACAGGAGCATTCTGGATGCAGCTGCAACTAGAAGCAGGGCCATCCTAGGCTCCCTGCAAGGGGCATATCTTAGGCAGTTGGTTACAGAACCCACTAGAGAAAGTGCAGTGCTGGATCTGGTACTTACGAACAGGGAAAGCATAGCAGGTGTCACAGGGGGTATCCCCTTGAGTACAAGCAATGATCGTACAGTATTGTTTGGCATACGGATTGGGCAGGAGACAAACCACACTAGGTCAAGGGTCCTGGACTTCAGGAGAGCAGAGTTTGAAGAAGTTGGAGACTGCCTTAGTAAATACCTTGAAGGAGGCCAGCCTGGTGGCATGGAGAGTTGAGGCATCACACACCTTACCTCCTGCCACACCGGTGACCCATTTTTGGGAATGAGCACAGGTTGCTGGGGATTGGCAGGGTAGGAGAGAATCAAGCAACCCATTAACAACTCTCTTCTCTGGATGAAGATGCCAAGCCATCTCGGCCCATAGCTGCCACTGGATGAGGCCCAGTGGTAGTGCAGGCACGAGCGACTCACAGGGATGGAGCTGCAGTGACGTAGGATGAGTGCACTTCCACAGACACATACTGGTGCTACAGCATGGGGGAGGGATGAGAAAAGTAGAAAATATGGGGCCCTGGGCTTTTTGAAGCCCTGCCCGTGTCCTGGCAGTCCACCCTGATGCTCCAGTCCTGTAGCCAATCTGAATATGTCTATATGTCTGGAGGGTGGGAGGATGACCCTCTCCCTCTGGCCGGCCCCACCATGGGGGGGGGGGAATCCATGGGGGAACATGCTTCTGGACCAGAAGAGAGGTAGGGACGATCACTGAGCATAGGGACTGAGCTGATAGTTGCCCAGGTCTGCCTAGGAGAATAAAAACCTTAGTGGAAAAAGGAAAATATCTTGAAGAGGGGGATGGCCAAGGAGGAAGGGGAGGCACATTGGAAAAGGATAAAGGAAGAAATAACTAAGGCAGCAGCAAGTTGGTTGAAGGAAGTAAGCAAGAGTAAGAGGAGAAGGAGGCCACTATGATTCTCAAGGGAGGTCTGAGGCAGTAAGGGAGAGAGAAAAACAGCTTTTAAGATGCACAAGAGGCCTCCCCAGACCCTTGAAAACAGTACTGCAGAATGTCTATGTATCCTCCCGGGCATGTGTTAAGGTGGGGGGTCACCACTCCGATTATTTCCCTCTGAAAAGGGGAACTAGACAGGGTTGCCCTCTGTCCCTCTTCTGTTTGCGGCTTATATTGAGCCACTAGCACAATACATAAGGGAGGCCAAAGATATTGAGGGAGTGGTGATGGGAGACACGGAACACCATATAGCGCTGTACGCCGACGATGTTCTGTTGTACCTCTCAAACCCCGAAGAGACCCTCTCAATTATAAAATAAACTCTGGATAAGTTCAGCCAAGTATCAGGGTATAAACTGAACCTAGCAAAAATGGAGGTACTCACGTTTCATTACTCCCCCTCAACATATATTCGGAAAACTATACCCTGTCAATGGAACTTAACTAAACTAAAATATCTTGGAATATTCATTTCTCAGTTAAGTGAAGCAGACAATAACAACAATTACGGGCCCTTTACAGATCAGTTAAAGGCTGACTTGGCCTCTTGGGCTACTCTACCCCTGAGCCTAAGCAGGAGGATAGACCTGGTCCAAATGGTCACCCTTTCCAGAGCCCTATATCTGTTTTAGAATATCCCCATTTTTATACCTAAAAAAACTTTTAAGGTTTGGAATCGCCTTATCTCGCAGTTTATCTGGGCTGGTCAGAGACCCAGGGTCTGGCTGAAAGTGCTTACCCTCCCATGACAGGAGGGAGGGAGGGAGGATTATCCCTCCTGGACCTGCAGTTATACTACTTTGCTGCAACTTTAACCCTCTTAATGGCCAGAGAGAATAGGACATCATTACTGCACTGGGTGCAAATAGGACAAACCCTTATATGTGACAGGGACTACTTTCAGTCCCTGTACTGCCCGGGGGCTGAAAAGGTACCTCTGACCTCTGTAAACCCCTGGATTAGGCACAGTGGTAGAGCCTGGCAGAGCATCAGGAAATCCCAGGGGCTATCCTCTTTCCTGGCCTAGCTCTGTCCGATCGCCAATTTGGGCGATTTTCCCCCAAACAGATTGGACCATGGCTATCAGGTGTGGGAGAGATACAGGCTGAGATATCTTCCACAAATCATGTCACACTGAATTCTCTGGACCTTTAATACCATACAGAGGCGATTCCACCTTTCTCCCCAGGATTTCTACAGGTACCTACAGCTGCAACACTTCTTTCAGGGCCTACCTAAGGCAGTCCGAGCGCACGATGGATATCCCCCACTGCTAAGCATCCAGCTCCACATTAATTTAAACCCAGAAAGCTCACACTTGGTGTCAGTTTACTACTGAGCCTTGAATTCTCAGGAGAAAATGCGTACTGAGAGCATACGTCTGCAGTGGCAGGATTAGATTGATAGCCTCCTTATGCAAGAAGATTGGCAGACAGCTTGCGGTTACGCTGCTCGAGTTACCAGCTCATATTAATGGTGTGAATATGTGTGGAAAAACCTCATCAGATATTTCAGAACCACAGTGGTGACAAGGCACTACTCCACCCCCGACTCGGCAGCCTGCTGGCGACAATGTGGGGAAGCAAGAGTCACTTATACGCATGTCATGTGGTCATGCTCAGCACTCAAATGGTTCTTTGGAAAATTGGAAGAGCAACTGAGGGAACTAGTTGACCCCAACTCCAACTAACAAAAGAAATGTACCTCTTTCTGATACTTTCCAAAAAATATAGGAGTCCCAGCACCAGATACCTTCTACATTTGCTCTTAACTGCAGCTAAGAAATTAATAACGAAGCTCTGGTTAATGGCTAAGACACCTACGATACAAGACTGGTGGGTTATAACAAAACAGATATATCAGTTAGAACGAATTACCAACAAACTAAATGGAAGGGATTAGAGCTTCACCACCAGATGGTCCCCCTGGCAAATATACTATATGCTCCGGGACAAAGCTTTCGTCCCATAGAGGGTAGGCGTGGAACCCCGGGCTCCTCCCCCTTCTCTGAAAGAGTCTTGGGGAGGTGAGTCCGCAACCCGCATCTAGAGAGATGACCACCATAGAAGAACATTAGATTGTAATCCAGAAAGGGAGCAGTGGGGTGGGGGAGGTGAAGAGGGATCCCTAAGAAATAATGAGAACACGTGAGATCATGTCACATTATGATCTATGAACAAAGCTCACCGAGGGTAAAGTACCTAAAGTAAACACACTAAAAACACTCCTTGACATCAAACTTGAATTGCCTGCTATTTTTTATTATTTTAAATGAAACATTGCAGTCTGATGTAATTTATGTTGTCCTGTATCGTAATTTGTTGATTTTAGACATGCTGACGTCTTACTGGAGCCCTAGCCCATGCTCAGCTAGGAGGAGGAGCTGTTGTTTTTTGGATATCCTCCTGAACTACTACTCGTTACTTTTTAAATTTAATTTAGTTCAAACTGCAAGGGGAACCTCTGTCCTACATAAGCACTTGATGTTACATGTAAATTATAGAATTTATTAAGTTTTTGAGTTAAAAACTGCCGGAGGCTTAGCGGGAGCAGCTGGGGCACTTCCGGGTTCTCTGGGCTATATTTAGCTGTCCACCGGCAAGTGCACTCACTACTAAAAACGCTCCTTGACATCAAACTTGAATTGCCTGTTATTTTTTATTATTTTAAATGAAACATTGCAGTCTGATGTAATTTATGTTGTCCTGTATCGTAATTTGTTGATTTTAGATGTGCTGACGTCTTACTGGAGCCCTAGCCCAGGCTCAGCTAGGAGGAGGAGCTGTAGTTTTTTGGATATGCTCCTGAACTACTACTCGTTACTTTTTAAATTAAATTTAGTTCAAACTGCAAGGGGAACCTCTGTCCTACATAAGCACTTGATGTTACATGTAAATTATAGCTTTTATTAAGTTTTTGAGTTAAAAACTGCCAGAGGCTTAGCGCGAGCAGCTGGGGCACTTCCGGGTTCTCTGGGCTATATTTAACTGCCCAGCGGTGAGCAGGGCAAGCGTGCATTGTCGTGCACAAAGACACGCATGTCTGGTGTGTGTTAGGCGTGTTTGGCTTGGATGCGAGGAACGAGTTGTGCAGTTTGTTATATAGGGAGAAGCGATACTTGGGTAAAAATCATTTAAGGATTAGTCTGTCAGTTAAAGAAATCTGTAATCATTTAATATTCCCTATCCATTTAATAAAGTCTGCATTGTTAAACTGTTGTTAAAGCAATAAAGTTCTGTGTTGTACAATTGAATTTATCCCTTTAACACGGATGAGTTTATTACAACCACAAAAGGTGATGTAGGCATTAAATGCCCTACTTGCAACATGTATTCCCTTTCTGCTGATATATTACATAACCAATCCAGCTATAAATGCATTAAATGTATTATAAATGAAGAACTGCAACAAGAAATCAGTACATTTGGGGTGAGATTGCAAACCCTGGAAGCTAGGCAGAAAAATATGGCTACTAGATTTAACACAAATATACATGCAAAAGGACAATTGTTAATTAATCCCCCTCTGCGACATGAGAGGCCCAGTGAATACTGATTTAATAAGTTTTCAAGCCAATGACTCCATATTAGAGCCTGAAATTGCTTCAGAACCTATTATGGATAAAAATTCACAGATATTGACAGCGCATAACAATAAAAAAAGACCCAGGGAAAATGATTCCAATAACAAAGAGGGTGATTGGATGTCTGTAAAAAGTTATAGGGCAGCAAAAAAAAAGGACGAAGAGCTAATGCCTTTGACCTACCATTGTCAAACCAGTATACTTTACTGGGTACTATAGATGAAAATGTAGCTAATTCTAACATTCTCTGTGCTACCTCAGAATTTCAAAGTACTACTAATTTACCTGATTCTCTTATTAATACTTCTTCATCCAATGTACCATGTGAACCTACTTCGATGGATTCTGACCATGAGCTGAATACAAAACCTTTGTTCATTTTGGGCGATTCCTTAATAAAGAACATGGATAGGTTAATATGTAATCCCGATAAAGAATCCAGAACATTATCCTCCTTCAGAGGAACTAAAATAGGTGACATTACATTAATGCTGGACAATATTTTAAAAAATTCTCAAAACCCTTTGGTTGTTATACATGCTGGGGCAAATAATGTCTTACGAGAACCCTTAACTAAAATTAAGCAAGACATTGTAGCAATGACTAATAAATTAGCGGAATTACATTGTGAAATCTCCTTTTCAGAAGTATTACCAATTCCTAAAGCTTCTGAATATAATTTAGTTAAAATCAAGGCATTAAACAATTGGTTGAGAAGATGGTGCCTTAAACAACAGATAGGTTGTATAACTCATTGGGAGGATTTCTTTCTAAAAGAGAAACTTTTCTCAAGGGACAGGCTTCTCCTAAGCAGGAGAGGTAATACTTTGTTGGGCAAATGTATACTAGCTTATATTCAAGATTCTTTAAACTAAGTCATGGGGGGAGATTTCCACTTTTGTGGATTCTCTTAATGAAAGACAGGATTCTAAACAAATAATATCGGATAACGTATCTATACTAAATAACATCCGACCTGCGGCAATGAATAATTCTAATTTCTATGGAAAACACAATGCAGAAAATAAACTAAAGATTTACTTTTAAATGCAAGAAGCCTTTTGAATAAAATAGATGAATTAACATATTTTTTAGAATCTAATAACATTGATATTTGCGGTGTAACCAAATCTTGGTTCAAAGATGGTGATTGGGCAAGTGAAATACAAGGTTATTCGAAATTTGAAAAAAAAAAGTTTGAATTCTAGAGGAGGTGGTATTGAGCTTTAAATAAATAATAAACTGAAAAGTTTTCAGGTTAAAAACAATCTTCATAATGAACATACTAGTGAATTACTTTGGATTAAAATTAAGCTTACCTTGGAACATACTATTACAGTTGGATTGGGCTATAGATCTCCAAATTTAAACAAGGAAGAAAATGATTTATTTATAACTAATATAGAAGACAATATCCTTGACAAAGATTGTATATTTATGGGCGACTTTAACCTCCCTAATATAAATTGGAGCAATTGTAAAAGCAGCTCATCATTTGGCTGCTCTTTTCTTGACCTTATGTCAATAAATAACATGCAGCAATTAGTCCAATCACCTACTACAGCAAAAAACATACTTGATTTAGTTTTTTCTAACTTGGACAACTCAACTTCTAAGGTTACGATAAAACATCCATTAGTAAACAGTGACCATAATATGATCCTAGTATCAATTAATCTTTCATATTATTCTGAAACTATTAGTTGCTCTGTAATTAGAAATGTTAAAAATGCAAATTATCCTAAAATTAAAGAATACTTAGGGAATTTGAATTGGTCTTTTGACCTTACAGGTAGCGACCTAACTACAGTATGGAAGAAAATTGACTCCAAATTACAAACTTGTATTAATACATGGGTGCCAACCAGAAGGAAATATAATAAGAAACGATGATCTCCCTTGTGGTGGAATAACAGCATTAAGAAAATATTAATTAAAAAGTAAAAGTTATACAAAAAGTTTAGAAATAACATGACCCCACAAAATTGGAACAAGTATAAAAAGATTGCAAATAAAAGTAAAAATATGATAATTAAACAGAAAAAGAATCTTGAAGAAAGACTGGCTAATACTGTTAATGAAAGTAAGAAATCCTTTTATAACTATATTGGTTCACTAAAACAAAATAGCCCCATTATAGGGCCGATACAAACACCAGATGGAATTCTAACAGATGAAACAGAAATTGCCAATAATTTGAATAATTATTTCATTAACGTTTTCAAACCTAAGAGTATAGATAAATTACCTAATAAAATGGTGGAGTCTTCTTTTATTCCTATTTCTGAAAATGAAGTATTAGAAGTGATAAATGTATTAAAGAATGGTGGGTCATCTGGCTCTGATGGTATTCCTCCAATATTTTAAAAAAATATAAAGGAATTATTGACGGGTCCCTTAACACTATTATTTAATTTATCACTGAATACAGGTAAGACTGTCCCTTCATGGAATAAAGCCATAATTATTCCATTACATAAAGGTGGTAGTAAATGCCTTCAACAAAATTACCGACATATAAGCTTAACTGATGTAATTTGCAAACTGTTAGAAAGGATATTAAAAACAGAATAATAAATCACCTGGATGAAATACATTTTTTAGATATTTACCAACATGGTTTTGTGAAAAATAGATCATGTCAGACTAATCTCTTGCATTTTCTTGAACCAGTTAGTGATTCTTTGGATGGAGGTTTATCAGTGGATATCATTTTCTAGATTTCTCTAAGGCATTTGATTCTGTTTCTCATTTAATACTAATTTCTGAACTCGAGAAGTTAAATATTCACCCAGCTATAATTAATTGGATACATGCTTGGCTTTCTAATCGAACACAACAGGTTTCTGTGAAAGGCCATCTGTCGGCATGGGGTCCAGTGACCAGTGGTGTGCCTCAGGGTTCTGTGCTGGGTCCAACTCTTTTTAATATTTTGATTTCTTCTATGAGTTCTTTAACTAATTTTTGTTGGCTTGCCAAATTTGCTGATGATTGCAAACTAAGAAGCATTATCAATAATGCAAATTCAGCTTTGGTTTTTACAGAACAATCTTTCTCACCTTGTCGATTGGTCCAAAAGGAAGGGACTTTTGTTCAATGAAGCAAAGTGTAAGGTTATACATTTGGGCAAAAATAATCCTTGTTTTTCATACGCTATGAACAACATAGGCCTAGAGACTACTGAACACAAAAAAGATTTATGAGTAACACTTTCCAATGACTTTACATTTAATATGCATACAATTGATGCTGTTAAAAAAGGGAATAGAATTTTGAATTGCATTCTAAGAAATATTAAAAGTAGAGATTCTAAAGTACTGATACCCTTGTATACTGGTCTTGTTAGACCTCACTTGGAATACTGTTCTTCAGTAACTGCTCCCTATTTAATTAAGAATAAGAAACTAATAGAAAATATTCAACGCAAAACTACAACGAAAATATTTGGATTAAAAGAATTTGATTATGAAACTAGGTTAAAAAAATGGGTTTATATTCTATGGATTATAGAAGACTTCGTGCAGACCTATGCTTGACATATAAAGCTATACAGAGCAACGCAATATTTGAAACAATAGGTCTACTAAATAATTTTTCGACAGTAAATACCAGATCTCATTCACTAAAACTTAAAGGTACACAGAATAACACTTTCAAAAGAAACAACTGGTATACGCAAAGGGTGATAAACATATGGAATACACTCCCTGAAAATGTGGTGACTAGTACCTCTTTGACATCATTTAAATTTAAATTGGACTATTGCATGGGTAATTCTAAATTTAAATTCTACCTTTGATTAGGTAGCGAGTTCATAAAAGGTAGAAATACCTACTGAACTTATGTAGCTTTCTTAAGGAACATGATTTTGGTGGCTCTACTGCTCTGATTTCCCTATATGTAACTGATGAGAAAATCTTTAATTAACCCATACTGAATCCTTAAATTATTTTCCACATGAAATTGATTGTTAATGTCTTGTCAAATGTCTGTCATTGTGTAAATATGCTGAAAAAACAATAAAGATGGAATTACAAAAAAAAAGATGTACAAGGAGACCCAAATGTAGGGAAGCAAGGAGGTATCTCTAGAAAAACAAAGGGAGGCAGGAAGGAGGGTGAGGGCAGTAAAGGCTGAGAAAGAGGAGAGAATCCCCGAGGAGGTCGAAAAAGGGGATAAGATTTTCTTCAGGTATGTGAGTGAAAAGAGAAAGGCAAGGGAAGGGAAGGGATAGTGAGGATCAGGAGATGGGGGGACTGTGCAGAGGAAGATCAAGAGCTAAAATTTTAAACAACTACTTCTGCTCCATCTTCACAGTGGAGGGAAGAGGGGACAGATCAACATGCATCAGCAGGCTTGGGGGGGTGGCCAGGGGGCCTTCTTCTCAGAAGAGAATCCACCAGAGACTGGAAGCCCTAAAGGAAAACAAGACAATGGGTCCAGAAAGGATCCACCCAAGGGCACTAAAAGAACTGAGCACAGTACTAGCTGCCCCTCTGGCAACACTATTCAGCACCTCATTGAAGATGGGAGTAGTTCCAGAGGACTGGAGGAGGACCAATGTGGTGTCTCTGCACAACAGCAGTAGCAGGGAGGGGGCTAGCAAGCATATCAGTGGTGGGGAAATTAATGGAAACCCTGCTGAAGGAGAGACTGATGGAGTGTCTGGAGGCAAATAGGCTGCAGGACCACAGGCAGCATGACTTCATGGGGGGTGGTCATGTCAAACAAATCTCATAGCCTTAATTGGCTGGGTAACCAGGGAGGTGGATCAGGGGAGGGCAAGGCATTTGACACTGTACCACACAGGAGGCTGATTAAGAAACTTAGCAACCTGGGGATGGGGGAGACAATGATAAACTGGGTATCAAACTGGTTGAAAAATAGGAGTCCAAGGGTGATGATAAACAGACCAGTGGAGTGCCATAGGGGGTCGGTACTGGGTCCTGTCCTCTTCAATATCTTCATAAGTGACATTGCTGGGGAACTGTAGGGTAAGTTGTGCCTCTTCACGGATGCCACAAAAATCTGTAACAGGGTGGACACCTAGGAGGGGGTGGAGAAAATGCAAAGGGATCTGAGGAAATTAGAGGAGTGGTCTAGGGTGTAGCAGCTGGGTTTCAGTACCAAAAAGTGCAAATTCATGCACCTGGAGCAAGGAAACCTGGCAACTGTGTATAAGATGGGGGAGTTACTTACAGTCACCAAGCAAGAGAGGGACTTTTGGGTTATCATATCTGATGATCTCAAGGTGGCAGGGCAGTGCGAAAAGGCAGTAGGCAAGGCTAACCAGACTCTGGGGTGCATAGGAGGGGGATTTCTAGTAGGAGAAGGGAGGTGGTTTTGCCACTGTATTGCTCACTAATGAGATCCCACCTGGAGTACTGTGTCCAGTTATAGAGGCTGCACCTCCACAAAGACATTGATAGGGTAGAGAAGGACTACCAAAACTGTGAGGGGGTTGCATGAGAAACCATATGAGGAAAAGCTGCAGCAGCTCAGCATGTACTCTCTGTAGGAGAGGAGAGCAAGAGGGGACATGACTGAGACCTATAAGTACCTCACAGGGATGAACAAGGAGCAAGAGAGGAGTCTCAGAGGTGGAGGAGCACCAGAACCCATGGACATGCTATAAACCTCAGAGGCTGAGTGAAAGTTTAAGGGGGTTCTGAGGAAATACTTCTTCACAGAAGGTGGAGGATGTCTGGAACAGCCTGCCAGAGGAGATGATGGGGGTGAGGACAGTGGGGAGCTTCAAGCATGCGGTGGATAGGCACATGGGCATAATAAGTAGAGGTAAGAGTAGAGAGAGGGATAACTGTGACCAAATAGGGTCCAGAGTATAGTAATAGGCAGGGAAAATAGTGCAGAGTAGGTGGGCCTACTGGTCCTTTTCTGCCGACAGTCTGTAGTTCTGTGTTTTGCAATGCTTTCACCAAAGCCACCAGGCTTGTGAAATCCAGTTACTTTGCAGCTACGCGCCAGAGCAACCAAAATCACCCTTCCAAGTTCTCCATTCCCTTTTCTACCCCTCAGTGCAGTCCTCTCCTCCAAGGTTGGCAACTTTCACATTACTGATCCTGCTGCCAGTGCTGCCTCTTTCAACCCCTTCACCACCTACTCCCTGTCTCTCTTCCCACCCCCTCCTCCCCCTCCCCTCTTCAGTTCCTGTACACTCCTTTTCTCCTACCACTCTCTCATCTCTCTGTAAGCCATTCTAGCTCTTAATCCTCACAAGGGTGTGAGCCAGATGGTCTTAACCCCAAGCTTCTGTAGCTCTCTGCACCACCCATAGCCTTCCCTATTTCCCTTCTCCTCAACCTCTCCTTCTCCACTACCTGTTCTTGCTGCCTGGAAATGGGCTACTGTTATCCACCTCCCAAAAGGGGGTGATCCTTCCACTCCTAGAAATTACTGCCCTATTTTCTTATCCCAACATTGGCCAAGCTCCAGGAATATCTTGTCCTCTTACAACTCACCCCATCCCTTGACTCCTCCTCCTTCTTCACTCCTTTCCAGTCTGGTTTCAAGAAGTACCACTACACATCTTCCTCCTTCCTCCGACTCACTGACACAGACCAGTCTGATATGGACCAGGACTAAATTACTTCTGCCTTCTTTATCAACCTGACCAAAATCTACAACACTGTGTCACACCCCGTTCTTTTGGACAAGTTTAAGGCAGTGGGTCTCTTTGCCTCCTCACTCAGTTGGTTCCACTCCTACCTTGAGGGCAGGTCATAAGCTGTCAATATTGGAGACACCCTTTCCCCTCCATTCCCTATCTGCTCAGGAACCCCCCCCCAAGGATCTGTCCTGGGCCCGATACTCTTTTCCATATTCCTAAATGACCTCCGCTCTGCCTATTCCTCTGCATCCATCCACATAAGCGCAGATGACACTGTGCTGTTTGCTTCTGGCTTTTCTGCTGCTGACCTTGCTGTCCATCTCCAACAGGACTTAGACAGCGTTCAGCATTAGTTTCATTTAAACCTTCTGTTCTTCAGTGTCAAGAAAACTGTCTCCATGACCATTTGTTCCCAGCAGAGACTTGCTAGGCTCTCTCCCCTTCCCTCCTTCCACACCCTTGATGGTACTGTGCTTGCTGATGACTCCTCCTTGGCATCTGGCTGGAGCAGCCAGGGCCAGATTAAGGCATAGTCAACATAGACCTGGGCCTAGGGCCTCTGCCTCACAGGGGGCCCTGAGCAATCCCCAAAATATATTTGCTACATACCCTTACCGTTCTGCCTGAGCAGCATTTTTTGTAAAGGACTCAGCTGAATAATCTGAGCAAGGCTGCGGCTGAACTGTGATGTGACTCCCACCTTCATGATTAGGTGTTAAGTATGACTGATAGCTTCAGGGGGTCCAGGCCAGGCTGACTTTTAAGGTGTAAACAGGCCCATTTCCTTTGCTTTGTCTCCCACCCCCACTATACCAAGTGGAGAGAAGTGGCCAGAAAGATCCCTGCCCCCGAAGGGTGTTCCTGATAGTGAGTATGACTGGCATGAATCTTAAATGAGGGCCTCCCTGTAGTAGTTTGCCCACTACTTGCCTCATCTTGTGCATTTGAGGGGGCCCCTATCATTAGCATCAGAAGGATTGAAGAGCCAGCAGAGCCTGCCTGTTGGAGAGCCTGTTCCGAGTTCCAGGTGCCTCTCATTAGCACTGGGGTGCTTTGTGACTAGCCCTGACCCTGGGTCACACAGTATTCAGGTAGAGGTTGTTGTTCACAAATCCAAGTCTTCTGATCCTACTTCTTGGCTTGGGACTCTAGCCACTAGTCTATACTGCCTAATATATTACTTAATTTTGACGCGCCTTGACTGGAAGTAGATTATCATTGTTAAATGTATTCTCCTATTGGGGAAAATTAATAGGGGAATCCTGGTTACATTTGGGTCAAGTGATGAGTGTCGTGAAAATGACCGTCATAGTTATGAATAAAAGAAAAAAGGGGTCTGAATTTCTATGTCCCTCAACAATACTATATTGCAGTTGGCAAACAGTATGGCTAAGCCCGATCTTTAGCACCACCCACAAAATGACATCTTGATGACACAAAGTAGTGAAAAGGTTACAGTGCTCTAGATAGACTTACAATGATGTCAGGGGCAGTTGTGGCCTTTAGGTCATATTTGTTTACATTGCAGGCAATTGTACATGTTGAGGGGCTATATGCATATAATACTACCTACTCCCCAATTATGAACAGTTGCCTGCAAAGTAAACAAATAATAATATCTGAAGGTCACCGGCGCCGCTAACCCCAATCATTATAAGCCTATTTATAGCACTGCAGCCCGTTCCCCATGTGGATTTGTGGGTGGGGCTATATAAGGAAATAAGACTGTAGTTGCATTAAGTAACATAAGAAAGGTGACAGTTATGTATGTTGAGAGTAGCCTTGCACATACAGTGATCCCTCGATTATCCACCAAATGTTGTTTATACAAAATGTTAGCTGTTCTGTTGCCCCTGATTGTCCCACACCCTTGATTATCTGCCCAGTTTTGCTCGTATGAAAATGGACAGATAATTGAGTGTGCACTGTGGATTATCAAACTGAAATCAAACAGTATGTGGCACTTGGGGGAAAGGAGAAAATGATGTTGCACTGTTGTTAACATGATTTTCAGAAAGGAGAATAGAAGAGTAGAAATTTCAATTTGTAATTTTGATTTGTATACTGTTGCCTGTAATTCTTTAAACGTATTTCCAAGGTGCCTTATGAGTCTGTTAGAGGGTCCCTTTGCAGTGATGGGGCATGGTCGCAGCAAGGGGGGGCCAAGATTTTTCTTGGGCCTAGGGACCCAGGTTGCCTTAATCTGGCCCTGAAACCAGAACCTTGACTTCTCAGTTCACATTGATGCAGTCCACCACAAACTTCACCCCAAACTCGGTGCACTATATAGAACCTTCTCATCTTTGACTACGGTGACACTGTCTACAGCACCACTCCCAAGTCCATTCATGCCAGACTGGACCTCCTATTTTACTTTTTCTGCTGCTGTACCTTGGACTGCACCCCTTGTACACACCACTGCTCTCTCTACTCCTCCCTCTCCCTTTATTTTTGTTTATTTATTCAGTCTTGGATTAAAGACCTTTGAGCGCAAGGAGGCTCATTTACAAAGGTTCCCTGTCAGCGGGTAGAATTAAAAACATACAAAGGAAGACGAACATTGGATATCTAAGCAAGGCAATAAACAACATCATCATAACTGCAGCAGAAATATTTAAGGCTGATCATCACTTATTATGCTAAGACACTTCAGTAGGAATAGGCGGATAAGAACAAGTAGGGAGTAAGTACAGTAGGGAGAAAGGAGAGAGTTGGACAGATTGGAAGATGAGAAGAGGCAGTCAAGGGTCTTGTCACGTAAGACAGTAGGGTGGGAAGGGAGGCAGCCAAAGGCCTTGTCGCATGATGCAATAGGGTGGGTAAAGTTAGGAGACTAGGTGAGGGAGGGTGATCAGAGGTAAAGGACAGTAAGTACATAGGTGGCAGGGGAGAGGATGAGAGACGATAGCTGTGCCACAGTGTGCAAGGGGGAGACTTAGGGAGCACCAGGGATTAGGTGAGACAGACACCGTAGAAGGCCAGTTAGGTGAAGCAATCACAGGAGCTGTTTGATACAAGATGCTGGTGGAGCAGGCGTTTAAATTGGCCAAGTTTGGATAAGAATGCTATCTTGGAGTCCAACACATTGAGCCATAGTGGTGCTCTATAGGAGAAAGCCCACTGTCCTTGTGTTGTCCGACATCTAGGGACAAGGAGTAGTTGGTTTGCCGAGGTACAGATGTGCTGTGAGTTGTGGATGGAGATAGCAGGTCGATAACACCAGGGAGCAAGAGCCCGAGTAGTGATGTCCCTTTCTTCCCTCGATGCCAGACATCTCATACACTGGACCACCTTCACCTCCAAATTCAAACATAGAAACATAGAAATTGTCAGCAGATAAGGACCACTAGGCCCATCCAGTCTGCCTGTAGGCCCTATGCATTGTATGTGGCCACTACCCTATGTGATCAATGGCTTTTCATCACTCCCTTCCCTCTCAGGCTTCCCTTGTGCCATCCCAGGCATGCTTAAATCCATCCACTGTGCTTGCCCCCACTACCTCCTGTGGCAGACTATTCCAAACATCGACTACCCTTTCTGTGTAGAAGAACATCCTCACATTACTTCTTAATCTACCCCCTTCCAATTTCATATTGTGCCCCTTGTTCTAGTACTTTTTCTACATTGGAAAAGATCCACCACCTGCACCTTGTTTATGCCCTTGAGGTACTTGAAAATTTCAGTCATGTCCCCGCGCTGTCTCCTCTCCTTCAGGAAGTACATACTGAAGTCCCTTAGTCTCTCCTCATATGTTTTGTGGTGCAAGCCCTGCACCATCTTTGTTGCCCTTCTCTGGATAGTCTCCACCTTATCTATGTCCTTACACAGGTGTGGCCTCCGGACCTGCATGCAGTACTCCGGGTGAGGCCTTACCAATGTTTTATTCAATGGCATCACCACCCCCCGCCTCCTCCTAGTGATACCCCTGTCTATGCGCCCCAGCATGTCACTGACCCTCCCTGCTGCCTTTGTACACTGCTTTGATACCTTAAGGTCATCAGAGATGATAACCCCTAGGTCCCTTTCCTCCTTGGTGACAGTCAGCTACTCCCTCCCCAACCTGCAGTTCTCCCCAGGGTTCCCTCTACCCAGGTGAATTATTTTGCACTTCTTTTCATTGAACCTCAGGTGCCACATCTCCAACCATCTTTCAAGCTTCTGCAGGTCCCTCTTCATTTTTTGTCCCCCTTCTGGAGTATCCACCCTGTTGTAGATCGTGGTGTCATCTGCAAAGAGGCAGACCTTTCCTTCCAGCCCCTCTGCAATGTCACCGATGAAGACATTGAACAGGACTGATCCTTGTACTGATCCATGTGGTACCCCACTGGTCATCCCCTTCTCCCCAGATTGTACCCCATTTACCACCACGCTCTGTCTCATGTCTGTTAACCAGTTCCTAACCCAGTTCACCGCCTTGTCTTCCATGCCCAGACTACCCATCTTGTTAATGAGCCTTCCATGTGGGATGGTGTCGAAGGCTTTGCTGAAATCTAGTTAGGCAATGTCTATCACCCCTCCCTAATTTAGTTCCCTAGTCACCCAATCAAAAAAAATCTGAGATTTGTTTGACATGACCTTCCTGCTTGAATTCATGTTGCCTCAGATCCTGAGCACTGCTGGATTCCATGTGTGCCACTATCCTTTCTTTTAGCAGTGTTTCCATGATCTTTCCCACCACTGAGGTGAGGCTGACTGGCCTGTAGTTCCCCGCCTCCTCCCTACTGCCACTTTTGTGCAGTGGGACTACATGTGCCCTCCTCCAGGCCTTTGAAACGATGCCTGTGTTGAGTGACTCTGTGAACAGGGCCACCAGTGGTGCTGCTAGTTCCCTTCGCAGCTTCTTTAATATCCTCAGGTGGATGCCGTCTGGCCCCATGGCCTTATCCACCTTCAGCTTTGTGAGTTCTTCCAGAACTCTCTCCACTGTGAATGGCCTGGTGTCTACCTCTTCACCCCCATTGTCTCTGCAACCCAATTGTGGTCCTTGACCCTTCTCCTACTTAGTGAATACTGAGCAGAAGTATTTGTTCAGTATTTCTGCCTTGTCCAGATCCCCCTCCTTACACTCTCTCTCCTTCCTGTTGAGCCTCACACTCCCCCCCAATTTTTCTTCTTTCACTGATGTACCTATAAAATGCCTTATTCCCTTTGTTTACAGACTATGCTAAGCCCTCTTCCATCTGTGCCTTCTCCCTCCTAACAGCCTTCCCTGCTTCCCTTAGACATTCAAAGTACAGCTCCTTGTCCTCCTCCCTTTGGCTCCCCTTATATTTCCTGAAACTCAGCCTTTTAGCCCTGACTTTGTCCCCCACCTCTTTGGAGAACCATAGTGGTTTCCTTCTTCTTTTCCATTTGGCCACTATCCTAATGCATTGGTTTGTTATATCCACTATGGCTCCTTTCAGTTTCTCCCATTGTTCTTCCACCCCCTCTATTACCTCTCCCTTCCCCAGGACTGCTTGTATACATCTACCCATTTCAGTGAAATCTGCCCTCCTGAAATCTAATACTCTTGCCCTTGTGAGGCTTAACTGAGTCCATGTTTCCATATTGAACCACACCATGTGGTGATCACTGGACCCCAGCTGCCCTTCCACCTGTATTTCTTTGACTCTGTTCCCATTGGTCCATACCAGGTCCAGAATTGACTTGTCCCTGGTTGGCTCATGCACCAGCTGCCTGAGTCCAACCACTTGCAGGGATTCAAGGATGGCTGTGCTTCTTGCTGAAACAGCCATCTGGGTGGCCCAATCCACATCCGGCATATTGAAATCCCCTGTAGCAGGATTTTGCATTTAGCTGCCATGTCATGTATGTTCTCCACTAGTTCCTTGTCTACTTCCTCCCTCTGTGCCGGAGGTCTATAGCTCACCCTTGTGTGTATTGTTATTCCATTCTCTGGCTTCAGGGTGACCCACAATACCTCTGCCTCCCCCTGTCTTCCTTGAACTTCTGTAACCTTTATACCATCTCTGATGTACAGGGCCACTCCCCCACCCTTTTTATCCACCCTGTCCCTCCTGAACAGTGTATAGCCTGGTACACTGACTTCCCAACCATTATTAGCACAGTACTGTGTCTCTGTTATTGCTGCTATGTCAAGGTCTGCATCTGCCAACAAGGTTTCCACATCTGAAACCTTATTTCCTAGGCTACGGGCATTCATTAGCATGACCTTCTATGTTTTACAGTGTGCCCTCCATCTGTTCTTGTTCTCCCTCTTCAGCATCTTCTCCCCACCCCGGTTTCCTTTACTAAGTGCTCTCCCCCCATATCATTCGTTATATATTCTTCACCTGCCTGCCCTTCCCTGCCTGCTTTAGCTGTTCCCGTATTCAACTTATGTTCCAGCATGTTCCCATGGGGGGGGGGGTGTTACTAAGCCTCCTGGCTCTCCCCCCTTGGCCAGTTTAAATGCTCACAGTTGAAGTATTTAAACTTCTCACAAAGGACCAAGGTCCCCTTCTCGGACAGATGCAGGCCGTCCTCTTTAAATAAGCTTGCATCTGCCCAGGTCAGGCCCCAGTCCGCTATGGAGCCAAAACCCTCCCTTCCACACCAATCCTCCAACCAGGAGCTGAAGGTACTGATTTGGAGTGCCCTAGCATCCCCTGTGCCCTGGACAGGTAGCACCTCCGAGAATGAGACAGAGCATGGTATCTGTTTCAGGTTCCCCCCCCAGCTTCCTGAATTCTTCCTGGACTCTGGCTAACTCCACCCTTCTCCTGGCCAGACCATTGGTCCCCAGGTGGACAATGACATCCAGCTGCTCTCTCCTAGCTATTGCAGTAACCAATCCTATGGATCCACTTCACATCCCTCCACACAGTGCTTCCTGGGAGGCACTTGACCTCCATCTCTCCTCTGCTAGGTGACCCTAACTCCACTCTCCAGACAAATAGAGTTCCCCACTAGGAGAAGCTTCCCCCTCCTCCAGGGTTCCCTTCCCTTGGGGTCCATCCTGGAGGACCCTCCCATCCTCCTTGGTCCCAGCCTCGGGTTCCTGAGTGGGGCTTTCCCGTTCCTCCAAAACAGTGTAGGAGTTAGTAAGCGAGACCTGTTGGGGAATGTGCTGACCCCCCCCACCCTCCCTGAGCCCACCATGGTCTAATCACTCCTCTTCCTGGCATCCTTTGAGGTACAGGTTGTGGAACCTGGTGGTCTCTGGGTGGGGGTGGATGCTACCTTCAACTTGGCCAACTCTGCTCGGAGACAGGTATCCTCCTCACTCAGCCCAGAGAGGTGCCTGCAGATAGGGCAGCATAGCAGCCTCTGGAATGTCTCCCTGAAGACAGCTGTTTCACAACCACTGCACTGCACCACTCCCATCATGTCTGTTTCCCTCCTCAATCAACTGCCTTCTTAAGATGGCTATTTGTTATCTCCAGAATATTTGCTTTATTTCTGTTGTGTTTTGTTATGCTTCTCCTCTTCGCTACTTCCTGTATGGATGCAGGATCTTGCAAGGCCCTGTGGGACCCACCCAATAAATGCAGAGCGAGCCCTGGGTGGGTGGTACTACACCACAGGCTGTGTCCAAAGACTCCTCACTCCACTCACCGTGGTCCAGACACAGACGCTTTCAAACACACAGTCACAAACTTGTTAGCTAGAATCCCTCAATCCTGCCCAAACTAAATGGAAAAGCACACAGAAGTAGCAGTTAAGAAAAGACCTCAAATACAATTACAGACACAGTCACAAACTCACCAGCTAGAGTCCCTCTCTCCTGCTCCCACTAAATCTAAATAAATTCTAGTTTGACTTCTCCCCCCACCTTTCTGCCCTCCTTCCTCCCCAACTTCCTTCCACCCTTCCATAACACTGCTTCCCATTCCCTCTTCCTCCCCCCAGGAAAACTTCTTTGGACCAAGCTGCCTTCTCGTGTCATTTTCCTAAACTCTGGTCATCCTTCTCCCTGTATATCCACTCAGTCCATCCTTCTATTTCCTCAAATCCATTCTTTGTGACCTTGCCAACCTATCTTGCAACTGTTCCTGATCCCTGACCCTGGTGTTCCCTCCTCCCTTGCTGTTAAAGGTTCCATCTCCCTTGTCTCCCTCCAGCTGTGAGCAACTTCTACGCTCACCGCCCCCCACCCCAAGGCTAATGTGCTTAATCAATTAATGCATCTGGTAATATTGTACTCCTGAATCTACCTCCTGCACTAACTTTGTAAGCTTGCACTGTAGCAGTTCTGTGTGGTGCTAACCCTGCTACCAGTGGTGAATCTAAGGGGGAGCAATGGGGACAGTTGCACCCCCCCATTGTAATTTGCTTGCTTGGTGCTGCTGCATTTTACCTTGTTAAAGAAGTCTGGTTTATTAATTGTAAGAAAATATACATTTAAAACTATAGATTATATTTATATATTCTGTCAAAATGCAATGAAAGAAAAACATAATAGACGACAATATAAAGGATTTAAAAAAATGTTTAAATTGCATACCAAGTAGACACACCACTTTCAGCAACCCCCCCCCCCGCAAAATCCTGGATCTGCCACTGCCTGCTACTATTCTGGCATTGTTCCCTGTACTGTATAGCATGTGTATCTAAATTTACATCATATCTCATCTTTATTTGGTAGCCCTGATTATTCTGCGCAAATTGTGACTATGTACTGTTATTTATTGTTACTGTGTTTTACTGTTTGCATTTTACTGTGCTTATTTTATTACTATTGTGCCTTACATTATGTATTTTCACTTGCACCTCACATACTTTATACTCCCCAATCCCCCCAGGACGCATCTGGAAATGAGCTATTACAAGCTCAGTGTGTTTTTCCTGGTGAAACTTTTCAAATAAATAAATGAATACATCAACTATATATACTATTTACAACAATCATTTATTTTATATAATTAGTTTTGAAGGTACAACATCATCAGCTTTCTTTAGATCATCTTTTGAATTTTTAAAGATTTCCTGTATGCCACTTTAAGATTATACCAAACAATATTTTAAAAGATGCTGAGAAAACAATAAATGGGGGGAAGGGAAGAGGGCTATAGAGCAAAGTTCCATCCTTTAGATAAATTCTAAGGGCCGGATATTCAAACTGCGCCCGAAAAGTGCGAAACAGCAAGAGCAAGCGCAAGTCACGTGCGCACATGCGCAATTGTCGCGATATTCAAACATGGAGCAAGGCCAATTGCGCAAGCAGCCAATGTCTGAATATTGCACAAACTGTGCCATAGCGCAACCAGGGAGGGGAAGCCGAACAGATACGATGCGCCATAGCACAACAAGGCCAGCCCAGCTGAGCAGTCCAGAGGCCCATAGGGCAAGCAATGACACCCCCAGCAGCATAGCAATGGAACAGCACAACCAGGGAGGTAGGCAGAGGCCCACCACCCATGCCACAGATGGGCACAGGGACACACTGCAGAACTAACAATGCACCCCCACACCCCAAGAACAGCATAACTGGGGGGAGGGACGGAATATCAACCGGCCCATGGGGACAAGCAAAGAAAGCACATCCCGGCCGTGTTACTGCAGCACACCCACTGGCAAGCTGAGACTGCCACACAAAGGGCGCGGACCACCCCAGTGTCCAGCAGCCCCCCCCCGTGTGCACAGCACACCCTGCACTGTGACTCCAAAACACCACCCATGAGCAGTGACCAGCACTGCAGGAATCCCCAGGCCCCCCCCCCATCACACTGCAACCTTGTGTACCACAGAACCATACAAGCCAGAGCCACCATGAGCACCCAGCAGTGGATGGCAGCACATGGCAATACTGACTGAAAGCCACTCCCACACCAGAGACACCTCCCCATGCACACACACACATACCCATGACTATACCACCCCAGATGCCATGCATACCACTGCAACTGAGCACCTATAGCCAGCTGCAAATCAGAGACCACCACAGTATTCATATCAAAATATATATTACAAATATAACAAGAATAAGAAGAACAACAACTATAACTATGTACAAATATACAAAACAGGGTGGGGTATGGGTACAAGGTAGGAGTGGGTAAGGGCAGGGGTGAACAACAGGGAGGGAAGGTGGGGTGAGGTGATGGGCAGCTACTGCCTGCCAGCCTGCTCTCCTGCCACCTGGTGCTGGGCCCGGGGCCTCCTCCTTCACCTCATACCATGTTGCTGTAGGTCCAGCAGGATGGCGTGTGAATCCATCACCACCTGTATCATCTGCTGCATCGACCTCTCAATGCGGTGCAGGATCCGGACACCTAGGACAAGGGATCAGAGTCAATGGCTGTGACTGTCCATATCCCTGAAGCCCACCCATCATGCATGGCATTCAGCCAAGTGCCCTGCTCCTGTGATGGACTGCACCCACCCACAGTGACCGTGCACAAGACATGCCCAACCAGGCAGCAACAGCTATGTGTACCACTGCACACACACACCGCCCATGACCAGCACAGCACAACCAAGGCTGTCCAGTGACATGGCTACGTGGTGGGAAGTCAGTGCCACAGCCATGTGCCCAGTGCATGCATGGACCACCAGTGACACACTCACAGACATGCAGTGCCACTGGACAGTGCTGACTGTCACATCGGCGTGCATGGCAGTGTTGTCCATGGATGGTGGCCGTGCCCCCCCCACAGCATGCAATAGCATCCATGATGTAATGACACTCACCCTCATCAAGCCACTGCATCAGATGCTGCTGCGGCTGCAGCTGCTGCTGCTGTGGCTGTGGCTGTTGCACCTCTCCTCCACCAGCCACTCTGGCACCGCCATCCCATGCCTCAGCTCGTGCCTGCCTCCGCTCCTCCACGCCTGTGGGAGACAAAGGAAAAAAAAACATCAGTGAGATCCCAAAGCAGACAGCCCCTTGCCCCATTGAGTGTGCCTGCCCACACATCCAGACCCAAACAGCACACACCTGCAAACACCCTCACAGCAAACCACAGCCCAACCCATCCCCATGAGCAGATTACATTACACAGTCACCCATGCAGACAATACCGGTGCATACACAGCACACCCACCTGGCCTGGGCACAATGCCCCTCCTGGCACGTGACCTGAGGCGCGCAAGCAGAACACGCTCCCTCCTCTGCAGGTCGCCGTAGCAGTGCCTGCACTGTTCAGGGGTCCTCCTCTGCCCAGTGGCCTGCTCCAGGGCAGCAGCGACCTGCTGCCACACATGGGTGCGTGGCACCTGCAGGGGCACACCCTCAAACAGTGAGCCATAGTGGGGCTCCACCACAGCCACCAGGTTGGCTAACTCCAAAGCCCCCCATTGTGGTGCTCTCCTGCGTGCCATTTTCAAACTGTACAGTGGCAATGTGGTGCTCAACAGCGCGGCTGACACGATGGAAATATTTGCGCAATACAACTCCATCACTACCTATTGGCGCTAATTCGATAGCCAAGCCGGTTCCACATCAGGTTGTCACCGAACAGCGCGATAGAGCCGTACACATGGCAGACATACAGCGCCAGGGGGCAAAGGTCGTGCACAAGGTCATGGATCAGTGGCGCAAAGCCACGCACAGCGCCATCGGACGTCCACACGTCCTGCACGATCGGACACCTGCATGCCAATGCCACAGTGGACTATTGCGCGCTCCATGCAGGAATGCAAAAAGAAGATGGGGACAGACCGCAGGAGGGTGAAGGAGAAGGTGGCAGCCCTCAGAGTGGCATGTGCTGGCACAGGCGGGGGCCAGCCAGCGGTGGCGGAGCTGACCCCGGCTGAGGACCGACTGGCTGCATCGATGCAGCAGAGTGCTATTGAGGGCGCACCAGGAGGTGGATTCCAGACAGGTGGAAGCCCATCACTGCACGTATGACATGGTGGTGGTGTTGGGGGGGGGAAGGTTGTTCACATGCACTCACATGTCCTCATTTTCTGTTACAGATCCTGTTCGTTTTCAGGGAATGGTGGTGGTGGGTCCAGGCAGTGAGGAAGACCTGCTGGACTTGGAGATGGGTCCATCCACCTCTGTCACCAGCCAGCATGCACTGCACCAGCATGCACGCCGGGCTGCCAACTCTGTTGTCGGTGAGTCAGGTGTGGGGGGGGTGCACAGCCTGTGTCTCAGCAGTCTGGCATGCAAGAATGCCAGCATGCTGTGACTGTGGCTGTTGCACGTACCTGCACCATTGATGATGCAAGGACTGCAATGGGCGGTGACATGTGTGTGTCCCATGACGGACACACAGCAGGCCAGCACGTGCCCCTGGGCCTAGCTGGTTCCAACGTGTGTGCCAGCATGTCAGCACAGTCCCAGGCTGTGCCTGTCAGCACCGGTGGGGCAGCACCGGTGGCTGTGCAGGTGTCTGGCACTGTTGTGGCCACAGCAGTGGAACGAGTGGTCCCTGGGGCACAGCGGTTGGAGGGGCAGCAGCAGCAGTCACCCACCAGGTCTGGGGGTACAGTGTCCAGCAGTGGCACATGCCCACCACCCTTTGATATGCCCATTCCTGGTCCTGGTGAACAGCGCCCACCCTCAAGGGGTGTTGAGCATCAGGACCTTCCATACCCTGGGGGACAGGATGCCATTGTGGCAGAGTACCCATTTGAAGAGCACACCCGCCTGCTGCAGGAATCAGTACAGCAGCAAAGGCGGGTTGCAACATCCGTGGAGGCACTGTGCATGGCTGTGGAACGGCACAGCAGGGACTGTGCTCTGATCCTTGCAGAGATGGTCCATATGTGGATGGATGTGACCGTTGCCATTGACAGGCAGACCCAGGCATTGGTCACTGTTGTGGCTGCATTGGGCACACAAGCAGGTACCCCTGTACCGCGCACCCCACACAGTATGCTCTCCACTCCTCATTCCCGGCGTCATGCGACACCCAGCCTGTTGATGCTGGGTTCTGCTGTGGGCATCCCGAGCACCCCTGGTGCAGGTATGTTTGGCATACTACAGACCCCAGTGCAGACAAGGTCGCGATCACGCAGTGGGACCCCTGGTGGTCCATTGGTGCCACCCCATGTGGCCCCTGCTCAGCCTGCCAGTGCTGTTGGGTCACAGCAGGGCTGTCCATGCATCCGCGGTGGCCATGGAACAGTGTAACATGACTGACCTGTCTCCCAGTGCGGGCCCTGTCTGGTGCTGCCCTGTGTGCAATGTGCGTCATGGTGGGCAGTGCACTGGTGGGTGCCCTGCTCATCATGCCGACATACGGACCACCTGCACACCATCCCAACTGCTGTCCACAGGTGCGTGTGCATGATGATGCCTGCATTGTACTGTACACCAAGGTGCAAGGGTGCCCAGCATCTGACACACGTACTTGGACAGTACAGGTGGTGGGTGTGGTCTGTGGATCTGTGTGTTTGCCATGTCTGTTCCTGCTCTGCTGTGCACCTGCCCATGTACGCTTTGTGCCTGGTGTGTGTGTGTGTGTGTGTGTCCATATGACTGTTCACCCCCTCCCTGATGGTGTGTTTGTGTGCCTGGTCCCGTCCACTCCCCTTGCCGTCATGCACCCCTGGTGTGTTACTCTGTGTGCCTGTGGGTTGCGCCAGGACAGTGTTGGTTGCACATGACCCCTTGACTTACCTGTGTCATGCATAATGCTCCTCTGTGATGGTGTCCCGGTGCAGCTGGGCCTGCCGGATCAGTCGGGGGTCCCGCCGTCCAAGGGGGGGCTGCTCATCACCATCATCACCGGCGCCACTGGTGTCCCCATCGCTGTCCCCTCTCAACCTGAATGGCTATCCCACAGTCTTTGGCCATGTTGTGCAGGATATAACAGGCCAGGAATATCCCACAGGCCTTTGAGGGGCTGTACTGTAGGGCACCGCTGGAGGTGTCTAGGCATCGGAAGCGTGCCTTGAGCATCCCAAACACCCGCTCGATGACGTTGCGTGTGGCAGCATGCGCCTCATTATAGCGTTGCTGCGATGGGGTCATGGGGCGCCGGTATGCTGTGAGCAGCCAGGGATGGAGTGGGTATCCTCTGTCACCTGTGTGGAGATGGGTATCATGTTCAGGTCCATATTGCCAATATCCCTGTGTGCCACTACCATAGCACCTGTGGCATTCCCACCCTTGCCCCACGTTTGCAATTCCTAGATGCGTACTCACCCACTAGATGGCCTGTGGGGATGTCCCCACTCTCGAATCGATGGCACAGTGCGGACTGATACCATATAAAGGCATCATGTGCTCTGCCAGGGTGTGTGGCACAGACATTGATTATGTGCCCAGTGGCATCACACACCACCTGGCAGTTGACACTGGAATAGCCCTTCCTGTTCCTATATGCAGCCCCATCGGGGCCAGGTGGTGTGCGAATGGCCACATGGGTGCAGTCTATGGTCCCTAGCATGCCAGGCATACGTGCTACCCTGTGGAACTCCTGTATGCTTGCTGTGTGCTCTGCCACGGTGCTGGGGAACTGGATGTGCTCCGCAGCATGTGGCAGCAGTGCGCTGAGGAATTGGGTGAGGATGTGTGATGTGGCCGACTGTGTGATGCCTGTGGTGTCCCCGCCGGCCTCTGGAAGGTGCCGTGGTGAGCAGGCACATGCAGGCTGTCACCTTGGTCTCCACCCGACAGGCGTGACTCCATCGTGAGGGTGCCTGCATCACATCCTGCACAGCTCACAGAGCCGTCTCAGTATTGCCCTGTTCAGGCGGTACCGGCCCACGATCTCTACATCTGTGTACAGCTCAAAGCTGATGCGGGCACGGTACTGCCTGTTGGGCGTACCGACGGGCCCTTCCACGGCCACGTCCCCCTGCAGCATGCATTCTCACCCCCCTCATTACAGCTTCCATGTGGAAGCTGGCACTGTCCATCTCCCTGGCTTGTGACCCCCCCGCTGATGTTGCTCTGTTACCCCCGCTGTCCTGACTGCTACCTCCACTGCACCGGGTACCCCCGCTGGCCTCTGCAGCCTATGGCCCACACAACTTCCCTTGCCTGCCCTGTTCTGGACTGTCACTGTCTGTCTCTCTCTGTCTGTCTCGCTTGGCATCCCTGTAGCATTCTTGCGCCTCTTCCTTGAGCCTTTTTATTTTGGCTCATTTCCGCTGTGGCACAACTTCCAGCTGTTCCGCTGTTCGCATTGCGCAACCTTTGAATATCGCATTGCACTCTTTATGCAGGGATCCACCCCCTTCGGTTGCACATGCCATCATTTGCATTGGGCTGTTGCTCAGCCTGTTTTCGGTGGCGCAACTGCCTCCTGCTGAATATCGCAGAATGGCGCACTTTCGGACTTGCGCATGCACAACCCTATTGCGGATGGCGCAACCCTTTTAAATATCTGGCCCTATCAGTGGAAACAACAGAGATGTAAGATCTGTCCATCAAGTATTTTTATAATCCTCTGTATTTTCCATGTAATATGCAAGTTTGTCTGCAGTGTGTCTAGGAACATATTCAATCATTTGTTTTCATTAAAGTCTCCAATACTCTTAGAGTTCCAGTTAACAAATATAAGTAGATGGCAGGGAAATTACCTTCTCTTGTGTAGAATTCAAATTAAGACCACTATAATTGTTAAATAATAATGCTTCAGATGGGGAGAAAAACACTGTAATTAAAAATTTAGTTTCTCTATTTTGCAGTTGCTTTCCACCGTGTAATTATTTTTGGACAACTCCATAGACTGAATGCAAAATTGGCTTTATTGTTACACCTGTACCAGCATACATTATCTGGCTTACATTTCATAGCTTACATATTGGCTAGTATTAGATAAGCCTTACCTAAAATGTTCATTTGGATGGATTTGTTTCTAGAAAAAAAATGTGTAACTTATTTTCATTCTTCCAGTTACCCAGCTATTGATTTTCTGCTATTTTTTATGCCACATTAAAATTCTTCAGCATATTTTTATTAGTTTCATTTTCCATTGACAACCGAAGATAATTTTGGTGGTCAGATTCTTTGGGCCATTTTCTTATAGGATTTCCTATTTGCTTATAACAACTTGGGAGCGTTTTCTCCCATAGGGAAACACTGTTATAATTCGCCATTATAACGTGCAGGTTTTAACGGTGAACATGTGCCAGATGCTGCACTTCCCCTCCTCTGCACTGGTCTGGACACTTCACTGCCAGTAGCAGGCAGTAGTAAGTGAATAAATAAATAATAAATCTCCCCTCTCACCATTAAAGTTTAAGAATCCTTGGTTAAACATGTACTCCTTGATGAAACCTTTTTTTTTTTTAAAGACAAAAATGCAAAGTTTTCAAGAACCGCAGACTGTGCTTCATCCTAACAGGACCACGGCTGAACACCAATGTATTTATATTTTATATAATTGCTGTGGTGAGAAAATGCTCCCCAGAAATTATATGAAATAAAACATGGGGCGGTGTGTTTAACAATAATTTTATACACACCCTCGGTGTTGGATGCTTAATTAAACCCCTCGAGCTTCACTCTCGGGGTTTATGTAGCATCCAACACCTTGGGTGTGTGTAAAATTCTCATTAAACACACCACCCCATGTATTATTCTATATAATATATTCAATATTTGTTTTGTTTGAGAGGCTTGGTTTCATCAGTAAACCAGACAACTTAAGCCCCTTAGTGTCTTTGGTCCAAAATCATTTGGAAGTACTTTTTTCTTCTATATTTTTTCCTTTTCAAGAAGGCCCATTCCCAAGCTGTTTTTACCAGTTGTGTCTTAACATAGTTCCATGGGTCGGGACAGCACAGACCTCCCAATTTCCTGGGTAAACATAAGTTAGCCCATGCAATTCTGGGTTTGCCCCTCTCCATAAGAATTTTTTTATATGCCCATTTGATCTTGTCACACCATATTTTCTCCCAGGAAACCATTACTGACTGTATGAAAAATATTACTCTCAGCATGATCAGCATTTTTACAAGTTCATTATGATCCCATAATTGGTAATTGATATAGTCAAATTGTATGGAAATAGGAGCAATATAATTGGGTATTTAAAAAAATAGATTTATACAATGAATGGTAGAGACCTTGTAGAGTGAATTTGGTGGAAGGATATAGCAAAGGAAGTTCTTGGGTTCACTCTATATTTATTGAACAACTGATTTTTTTCTTTAATAATGCATAGTTGATCTATAAGGAAGCATAGCTCCTGATTTTTATGTTTGCTTCCACACATGTGCAAGAAACATAGCGCCACCATATGAGTTTTCATAGGTGTGCCTCCCCCACTTCCAGTGCCCTGCTCCCTTTTGCTGGTGCAGCTGCACCATGACAATAAATGTCCGAGCTGTCTATGACAGCTGTTCAGAATGCAGTGGCATACAGTTGAAAGAGAAAAACCGCTGCAATTGGCGGTTGTAACGTGTAGGCAATTTGCATACTGGCATCAGCAGGTAATTTACATACTGCCGTCAGCAGTATGCAAAGTGCCTACAGCAGCACTGCACCCTGAACAGCTGTCATAGACAGCTTCCTTTGTGTCTACTGTCCCCCCTCCCCAAACACTCAAGTAGCATGCTGGGAGCCCACCCCAGCATGCTCATACCGCTCCCGCTGCATACAGGTATGGCTGGCCAGGGGTGCCCAATCCCGCTTGGCTCTGCACTCCCCCCAGGGAGCCCAGGTGCCACACTGGGAGCCCACCCAGTGTGGCATAAGTGAGAATGGTGACGGGGTGCCCAATCCCTGTCGGCTCAATTAAACCCCCCCAAAAGAAACAGACTTCCAGTTGCCATGCTGGAAGCCCACCCCAGCGTGGCACACATCTGTATGGCCGATGGGGTGCCCAATCCTCCGTCGGCTCCACTGACCACCCCCAAAAAAATCTTCCAACTGCCACACTGGGAGCCCACCCCAGCATGGCACAAGTCCCGCGTCATCTTCCTAAAAAGAAAACAAACACCTGAAAAGAAAAAACGATCTCTCGTTGATTGTCTTGCCTCCTAACCCACACCAACCCTCTGCGCATCCACCTCCCCACACCACCACCTCAAACATACTTACCTCCGGAGGCCAGCATGATGATCTTCGGTGGACTGGGAACACGTCTGCACTCTTCAAAGCTGACCGCGAACTGAAGAAATGCCGGTAAGCTGTATAATGGAATAAATGTTTTTTTTCAACTTTGATTTATATCTCAGGCATTATTTGAGATTTTGGCACCAAATTTTCAACATGGGGTTTAGGGACCCCTGCTCATGAATTCTTGCACTATCATGGCATTAATCAGCCCCAAAAGGTGATTTCGTGGTCACAGTGCAGAACCACCTTTTGGGACTGATTTACAAAATGACAGTGTCACAGTTCATGAGATAGTCCCCCAAAAACCCTATGTTGAATATTTGGTGAAAAAATTTCCCAAAATGACTGATTTACGAACATGCATTGCGCAGTACCTACGCACGCTTGTAAGTTTGGGAATTTTTAATATTTTCACTCCAGATTTTCAACATTGCCATTTTACCACACCTCTGTATGAGCAGTATGGCTGTAATTTTTCACATCTCGCCCAAAATATGTTTCCGCACATGTAGCGTACAATGGAGCAGTCGGTGTGTTAAATCAATGTTTGGGACAGATTAAGAAAATAACAGTGCCACTGTTCATGAGCAGAGGTCTTAAAATGGCTATGTTAAATATTTGGTGACAAAAGTCCATAAAATGACTATGTTACGAGCAAGCATTGTGCAGTTTCCACGCACCCTCGTAAGTTCATGAATTTGCAATATTTTCAGTCCAGATTTTCACCACTGGCATTTTTCCACACTTCCTTATGAACAGTACAGCTGTAATTTTTCACACCATGGCCGAAATGTGTTTTCGCACTTCCAAAGCAGAAATGCATGGTCGCTGTGGGAAATCACTGTTCGGGACAGATTCAGAAAATCACAGTGACACTGTTCATGAGCGGAGGTCCCAAAATGCCTGTGTTGACAATCTGCTGTAAAACATCCCCAAACTAATTACATTACGGGTGTGCTTTGCGTAGTTTCTACTCACACTCGTGACTTCACCAGTTTTTTTAATATTTTTACTGCAGATTTTCAACATTGCCATTTTTTACACCTCCCATGAACAGTACAGCAGTCATTTTTCACATCCTGTTCAAAATGCATTTTCGTACCTGTGGTGCCAAATGGCGTAGTCGCTGTGCAAAATCAGCTTTCGGCTAACGAACTGATATTGCCACTGTTCATGAGGTGGGGGTCACAACAAAACCATGTTGAAATTTGGAGTGAAAATACCAGCGAACGCCTGAGGCGTTAGGGTTTCTGACCATAACGCCCCACCCTGCAGAGACTGACAGGCATCAGGGGTGTGACTTGGGATTGTCGCCTGTAATGCTCATACCATTCCACCCCCACCCACATCCTGCAGCCAGTGAGAGGCATCGAGGTGTGCCTTGGACTCTTCGGCCCCAAAGTTCACCCCATTCTCCTATATTACACCCATCTCACCATATTTCCTGATGGAACGGGGTGAACATAAGGGCCAAAGACCCCAAGGCACACCGTGACACTTGTCGGTGTCTGCAGGGTAGGGTGTGGTGAAATGGCATGGCCGTTATGCCTGACGACCCAAAGGCACGCCCCAGTACCTGTCAGTATCTGCAGTGTGGTGGTGGGGTTGGCTTCAGTTCAATATTTCACTGCCATTCCTATTATGCAGCTCTGTAACTCCTACACTACCAATGCCAATGCCAGCAAGCAAACATTCGGCATTGACAAATGCTTGTTAATGAGTGTTGTGAAATTGTATTAAAGATGGCTCCTTGAGAAAATTATATAATTTATGTATGGTTAAGAAAGAATCCAAGAGACATCTTTTTATGGCCCTTTTAAATGTACCCCTCCCCCCTTCCAAAATTGGAATAGTGACTACAGGCGACATTACACCCCCAAGGGGTGTAGGTAGCCAGACCCAAACCCGTAGGTGTCTTGTTTAAATTCATGCATTTGCAAGAACTAGCTAAGGAACTCCTTTGGATTCTCTCTTACTTTAACTATACAGATAAGGAGAATGCATTTAACAAATTTTTGAAGTAAAATGGAATGCAAGATCAGGGTGTACATGCAATGCAATTATATATTACACAGATGGTTTCATCCACTACCAGAACCAACTACAAAATGGGTACCTGCACCCTCCTAGACTGGGTACTTACCAACCATCCCACCAGGATCTCCCACACCACAGTTCTCCTGGACTCCCTCAGCGACCACTCACCAGTTACCTGTGTATGGTCAAATAAATTCCTTAAGCCACCTCCAAAAATCATCTCCAGCAGAGTCCTTCCCCGGGGCAAACTCATTCATTTCAAACACCACCTGCTTCAGCAAGACTGGTCACCCATATACATGGCGACTGATGTTAGCCAGGCCCTTGATTCTTACATCACCACTTTCAATAAGGCATGCGACCTCTTTGTCCAGATCAAAAAACGGAAATCAAAAATGCTCTGTAATCCATGGATTACTGGGAAATTGCTGAATCAGCTAAAACTGCGGGATCACCTCTGGGCTGTTGCCAAGGAAACCAGAAACCAGCTGGATATTCAAAAATACAAGCAAGCCAGAAATGCCTGCACAAAAGCCATCAGACACATGAAAAATACTTACTATAAAAATGCTCTCACTAACACCTGGGGGAATGGTCAAGCGTTCTGGGAAAACATCAAGGAAATCATGGGAAAGAAGCAAAAAAACTTGTCGGCTATGTTATCTGTTGATGGATCAATCCTCTGACCCCTACATATAGCTAACTCCTTTAACTTGGCTTTACAGACCCTCAGTGCTGTCCTTCCCTCAGATTACTTCGAAGATAAAGCTACCACCACTGGCCCCCTCAACCCAAATCGATCACCCCTTTTACTTTAGGGAGGTCAGCCTAAAGGATGCGCGCCGCTATATCGCCACTGCCATCTCTAAATCCAGAATTAGTGGTGACACTCTGTATCTCAAGCTCCTGTCACTTGCCCTAGATCAGGTTCTTCATCCCCTTACAAAAATACTGACCCTCTCTCTCAGCAGCGGGAACTTCCCAGACAAATGGAAAACCGTAATAGTGACCCCAATCCACAATGGCGGTGACCAGACCATCCACTCAAACTACCGTCCAATATCAATATTGTCCCCGCTCTCTAAGGCACTTGAGCGTATTGCGGCAGACCAACTCACCAACCATCTGGACAAATACAACATTTTATGTGACAAGCAACATGGCTTCCGGAAAGGCCATAGTACCACCACTGCTCCTTAGAGTTCACCAGGGCTATTCACAATTCTCTGGACCATGGCAAACTAACAGGTGCGGTCTTTATTGATCTCTCCAAAGCTTTCAACACAGTCCACCATAGGCTGCTTATTGACCAGCTACTAAATACTGGACTGTCACCTGACTCTGTTCTATGGTTTAGTAGCTACCTCGAAAACCGGATGCAAAGAGTAAAAATTGCAAACACTCTTTCTGACACTTTGCCGGTCCGCTCAGGTGTTCCCCAAGGTTCCATACTGGGGCCACTCCTGTTTAGTCTTTTCCTAAACTCACTACCACAATCTTGCCCTTAAAACATCATCCTGTACGTTGATGATGCAGTGATATTCTCTTTCCATAAAGACCCCAGGGCTCTACAGGATAACCTCCAGCATGGTTTCAGCACCACTGAGTCTTGATTACACAATCACAAACTAGTACAAAATCACAAAAAAAAACCAAAACCATGCTATTTCTCAGCTCTCAAAATCTGCACAAGCAACACCACTTATTGATCTCCACTGCACAGGGAAACACCTTGGTGCAGGTGCAATCTTTCAAATATCTTGGGATTCTGGTTGACCCTAGCCTCTCCTACGGGGCACACACTGACTATGTTGCAAAAACTGCAAACAGTCGTCTTGGTCTTCTATATAAACACAGACAAAGTCTTACTCCAGATGCGCTAAAGATTGCCATACAGAGTTCCGTGGTCTCGATCATTGACTGTGGTCTCATCATTTACAGCTCTGCCACGATGACAGCCCTCAGAAGGGTGCAAACTACCTTAAATAAGGCCTGTCGACTTCTTACAGGTGCTCACTGGCTCACCCACACCTGTGACTTATATGCACAATCTGGATGGCTTCATCTATCAAATCACATAAAGTATCTTACTTGTACCTTGGCAAAGCAGATCTGTCTAGGGCATGCGCCCCCAGGTGTCTCTACCCTTCTGCAGATATGCCCAAACTGTCAGAGCTCTAGGAGATTGAATCAGCAGCTCCTAAAAATCTCCTACTGTTGCACCTCCCAGGCCCAACGATCCTTTGCCTACAGAGCACCACTTTGGCTAAATGACCTTAACCCCACCATCTCCTCTGCAAACACACTGGGTGCATTCAAAGCTAGTCTCTGGAATCATCTCGCTGCCACTAGCTCCTGCGATTGCTACATCTAATTTCCCTGTTTTCACTATCTCTGCTACCGTGATATGACACCTATCACTTCCTCCCCTGACAATTTCTTCTTTTATACCGCTGATCTTACTCCTGTCCTAAACCCTCTACTTTCCCCCACTTCCTTCTGTAGCCCTACTTTCCCTCACTTCCTTCTGTACTCCTTCTGTTCCTGGCTCTCCCACCTGTACTTCAAGCCAACTCCTCAGGATCTCTCCCTTCTCATTTCCCCAACTACATGCACTTACCAGTTTCTTACTAGTTACTGTCTTGCACGACAAATGCCTCTGGCTGCCTACGTCCTCCCCCCACCATCCCCTCCATTGGTTGTTGCTATTTTGTTATTATGTCGTAACCATTTTGTGTTGGTTTTCCTCACCTTTTTTTTTTCTTGAAATGTTGTCTCTGACATGGAACCTTTGTAAAAGAGCCTTGGCTCAAAGGTATTGTAATCCTAGACCTCATAAAATAAAATAAAAAAAATATATAGAATAATACAGGGGGGGGGGGCGTGCATGACAAGAATTTAATGCACACCTGAGATGTGGGATGCTACATAAACCCCGAAGGTGAAGCCCGAGGGGTTTATCAAAGCATCCCACACTGAGAGTGTGCATTAAATTCGAATTTTGCACTCCCCCCATATATTGTTTTATATAATTGCTGGGGGAGCGTTTCCTCACCTGCTTCATTTAAATTAATAAGTAAAGAGAATGTGCGGCCAGTACATGATGTTGCTGTTTATAGCAGTACAGCAGCATTGATGGTGCTTTTGAAATTTTGAAATCCACTTATCACAGCAGAAATCTGTGATCACTAACCCCACCATCCCATATCTCTCTCTCTCTCTCTCTCTCTCTACTATAGCTCTGCTGTTGCTGAGGAAGCTGTAGCAGTACTGGTAGTTATGCCTTGGTTGAGCTGGACTGCCATTTTGGCTTTAACTTTTATTTTTTTGAGAGGTTTCAGGTATCACTTTACTTGTTAAGTACAGTAGAGTACTCCCTATGGTTGTGGGAACCTCACATGACAGATCGGAGCCATGTTCTAGAGTTGGACGGAGGTAAGTGGAACAGACAGCACAGCAGAGTTGGAACTGCTTCAGCCTTCCTAGATCCAGCATTGCAGGATGATGAACTGGTACTGTAGGGTTTTTTTTCTGTTTCCATTTATCTACCCTCACAATCTTTACATCTGAGTCACTGTATTGAATTCTGTAGTGATCTAGTCTTGCTGGCCAGTACTAATGCTGCAGTCTGATGGCATAGGTGGTGATGAAAGCATCCATTTGGTGGCAGTTTCCACATGCACGGAATGAGAGAAATCCAGCACGTGTTCACCGTTATAACCAGCAGGTTATAATGGCACATTATAACCAGGTTTCTCTATGGGAGAAAGCACTCTCCAGTTATTATAAGTGTATTATGTGCATTATTTCATTTTATTTTATTTATTTAGCTTTTGTTGACCGGGTAAGTGCACTAGACAAATCCTGCCTATTTTCAGGCACGACCTGGGGGAGGGGGATACTTATGAATGCCAACTGACCTTGAACCAGATTAAGCTATTGGTGGTATTTTTAGCGAATGAGGGAAATTTGGCCAGGACACCGGGGAAATTCCCCTACTCTTTTCGATAAGTGCCATGGGATCTTTAACATCCACCTGAACTTCCACCAATCCAGGCAGATGGGACCTCGGTTTAACGTCTCATCTGAAAGACAGCACCTCAGAAATGCAGCACCCTCTCATGCTGCATTACAGTGTCAGTACTGGGATATTAACCCAAGTGCCAGATGTGGGAACTGAACCCACAGCCCTCTGATCTCCCGGCCTCAGAGGCGAGTGTGCTACCTACTGAGCCACTGACACTGACATTATAAATTGTTTCATAATTATATATTTCCCTTTTTAACATTGTAATGCAATATTGTAATGACTTTGGATGTCAAAAAAATACAGTCCAACTTGACCTTGAACTTATGACCTCATAATCATAGGTATCATAAGTATTCCAGAGCAAGTAGACATGATGTCAATAAATCTTACTTGTTTTAATCTACTTATACCCCCTTATGTTGTTTGTAATCAGATACTTATCTAGATTTGATTTAAATGTTTGCATACTTCTGCTAGTTACCACCTCAAGTAGAAGACCATTCCACACTGGTGCCACCATAACACTAAACCAGTGTTTTCTCTTCTTTGTTTTACATCTTTCTATTACCAACTGTAAGGGGTGTGCTCTAGTCTGGTATTGCTGGCCTCTAAGCCTGAGTCTCAATTTGTCCCGCAGTCCTTCATCTGTAAGTGCTTTAAAAACCTAGCACATGCCCCCTCTTAATCTGCGAAACTCCAGTGTATACATCCCCAGTACTGTTAACCTATCCTGATATTCTTTGTCATGTACTTCATTTATCATTCTGGTGGCTCTCTTTTGAATCCTCTCCAATGCTCTTATATCCTTTTTGTAGCCTGGTGACCAAAATTGGGCACAACATTCCATATGCGGTCTCACAGGGGACCCATACAGTGGAACCAGTACCTCCCTGCTTTTGCTCTTAATATGTGCCTATTTATGCAGCTTAGTATGTTACCTGCTTTTTTTACTGTTTGACTGCAGTGTTGACTAAACTTCAGGTAATTTATTTTATTTATTTATTTTGTTTAGTTTTTGTTGTCTATTTTCAGATGTAACCCCTAGGTGGCGCTATCCCAAGGGCTACTACCCCTGCCTGCTTAACTACTAACAGGTTGAAGGGCCTAGGTCCAATGGTGGGTGCCTCCACCCAGAGGTCAGGGTTTGCAGTAGTTAAACTAACTTGGTCACAGCCTCTGGAACACTGTAACCCTTCTTCCCACTAGTGGCCCACACAATGCATTAGGAATATCTTCACAATGTACACTTACCCTCAGAACTGGCTCTGTCGACTGGACTCTGGGGACTCCATGAAACAAGATGATACAGTGCAAACTACAGTACAATACTTTAACATAAACAAATACCTCAGCCAGTGTAACTTTGCTGAAACCAACAGATCTGATTTATTTAAGGAGCTGTAACAAGGAAGGGAAATCAGGTTAATTAGGTTAAACACATTAATAATCACAGTACTATGTGCATATTCAGAGTCCCAAATTGTCACTTTCACTGGGTACCCAGGATGGGGGGGGGGGCTAGCCAGGATCAGTGCAGCTGGTTGGGACCCTGTGATGGAAAACACTTGCACAATACCCAAATTGTAATCTGGAGCCGGTGGGCTCAGTTCATGAATAAAGAAGGGAAAAGAAATCAGATGAAACACTTGCAATTAAATGTAGAGATGGCAGGGAGCTACCCTGATTTGTACTCACAGATTCAATGCTGAAAGCTGGATGGGATGCAGATTGTCCTGGATTGCCAGGAGGAGCAGACCATATGGACAAGGTCCTTGTGACTGGATCCCACTGCAGTTTAGAGCAAATAGATGTAGTCTGGATTAAGCTGGGGGTTACTTCCAGCTTCATGCACTCAATTTACTGTACAGGGGATTTGAAACGCGATTCCCCACAAGCACTACACACATTTATATGTAAAAGGAAAGTACTATACCAGGCAGGCTGCTTCTCAATCCCGACCGCAATTACTGCATGATACCTGGGAGAACACACAGCAAATTCAGTTCCTGACAGACCGAGTGCGATTCAGCAATTTCTCCAGTCTTCTACAGGGTGAGCCTGGTTTCTATTCTTCGGATCTCCTTTCTTCTCCTACAGGTCAGATTCAGTCTAAACGGGTGCTTGCACAGGCTGCAGACCGAAAACTCAGGACCTTACACGAGCTTCCCACGCTAAAACTTTACACCGAAGAAGCACAGGGCTTCTTGTCTCTTCACTGCCAAAAACTGATCTGATCTTTCCAGTAGACAGAGCTGGGCATTTCTTTTGAGTTCCTCCCAGTTCAATTGGCTGGTTTGGCTGTCACTCACAATCAGACTCCCCCTGTTGGTGCAAAAAGGTGCCAAAGTCCAAACTACAATTCCCAGAGGCATCTGCCATACAGTCCCATTATGGCTGGTTCCAGAGGAGAGTCCAAGATCTGATTCGCCCAGAGCAGGCTCCATTTTAAAAGATTCCCACAATGATTGGTCCAATTCAGCAGTTCAGAACCAACATGAGGGAGCTACTCTGCACTGTCCTTGTTACAAGAAAGCAGGTTAAAACAAACTGCATTTTCATTATTACTCTAACAGGTTACATGCAAACAATTACATCTGTGAAGAGTGCTCCTTCTGCCCACTTAGCGACGGCAGAAACAGAGCGATTTGGCAGTAGCTCGAGCGGGACTTGAGCAGGGAAACACACAGACCCCCATCCAAAGTAATTATGTCTGCAGGCAGACAGCTCTTACAGAGACAGTACCAGAGGCTCTAAAAGCACTCACAGATAAACGGCTTAGACGCCGAACTTCATCCAGGCTTGGAGCATTCAAGCAAGCTCCTGGAAGACTTTTGGGCACCCCCATTTGCAGGGGGGTTACACAGGCACAACCCAGGGGAGGGGGACACAGATCAATGCCAACTGACCTTGAACCAGATTAAACTGTTGGTGGTATTTTTAGTGAATGAGGGAAATTTGGCCAGGACACCGGGGAAATTCCTCTGCTCTTTTTGATAAGTGCCATGGGATCTTTAACATCCACCTGAACTACCACCAATCCAGGCAGATGGGACCTCGGTTTCAACATCTCATCCGAAAGACAGCACCTCAGAAGTGCAGCACCCCTCTCATGCTGCACTACAGTGTCAGTACTGGGATATTAACCCAAGTGCCAGATGTGGGAACTGAACCCACAGCCCTCTGATCTCCCGGCCTCAGAGGCGAGTGTGCTACCTACTGAGCCACTGACATTTGATATTTTGACACCCAAATCTCTTTCCTCTTTTATTACTTAAAGCATTTGCTCATTTAGCTTAAATACAGCTTCCCTATTCTTGCTCTCAAAGTGAATAACAATGCACTTTTCAGTACTGAAGGTCAGTCTGTACTTCTGAGCCCACCTTTGCAGGTTGGACAAAGCTTCCTGCATTTTGTCAGTGTCCTTGTCATTGTTAATAATTGTCCCTATCCTGGTATCATTGGCGAACTTGAATTCCCGTACTCCCTCACCACTGGTCATAGAATGTATGTAAACATTAAACAGACAGAGGCCCAGCACTGACCCCTGTGGGACTCCACTTGTCACACCCAACCGTCCTGAGCTGGACCTCCTGATAGACACCCTCTGTTTCCTGTCCTGTAACCAGGAACTAATCCAGCATGTTATATTACCCTCTATCTTATGGTCTATCAGGGCGTCCACCAGTTCCCCATGTGGCACTTTGTCAAATGCCTTAGCGAAGTCCAGGAAGATCACATCCACTGAATTTCCCTCATCCAAGGCCTTGCTCATATTTTCATAAAAGTCTAGGAGAGTTGTCTGACATGAACGGCCCACTTTAAATCCATGCTGAGAATCATCAATATCCCCCCTCTGCTGCATAGTATTCTCTATGTGTTCTTTTATGATTCCTTCTAAGATCTTACCCAATATCGAAGTCAGACTAGCTAGTCGATAATTTCCAACCTCCTGCCTTGATCCCTTATTTTTAAAAACAAGTACCACATTTGTTTCCTTCAATGTCTCTACCACCTCACGCTGGTCCAGAGATGCCTGAAATAAGCTAGCCAGTGGTTCTGCCAGTAGCTCAGCCAATTTAATGACTACTTTTGGGTGAATCCCGTCTAGTCCCATTGACTTACATGGATTTAACTTAAGCAATCTTTCCTTAACATTTTCTACATCTATTTTTAGTATACTCAGATCATTATCAAGATGCAGTTTAGACCCTTTTGTTTTAATGTTGTATACTGTTGCGAAGTAGTTGATATAACTCTCAGCCATCTGGGTGTTGTCATGTACTAGACTACCATCCGGATTCTTGAGCGGATCTATACTCTGAGCACCATCCTTTCTGTTACTAACATAATTATAAAATGTTTTGTAGTTATCTTTAACCTTAGTTGCCAGACTTAGTTTGCAACTCCTCCTTGCCTCTCTAATTGCTTTTTTAGTTTTATGTAATATTACTCTGTACTTGTCCCAGTTTCTAATGTGGCCACTTTTTTGGGCCTTTACATATGCTTTATTATTTTTATTTATCAGGTTCTTAACCCTGCCAGACATCCATGCTTGAATCTTTCCCGACCTATTATATTTCTTTCTAGCTGGTATGTATTTATTTACTACACGGGTAATATTACTCTCTAGGGCCCTCCACATTCCCTGAACAGACTGATGCCGAAAGTCAGCCTTCCAGTCCCATCTGCTAAAGTCCTCCCTCAGTTTACTATAGTCAACCCTCTCATAATTTCTGATACATGTGCTTACAGATTACTGCTGTACTTTTCTCATTCAAATTGTCTTTTGCAAGGCATATCTTCTGTTACTGCTTTATTTTTTTCTGTAGCAAAGTGTTTCTTACAGGGTATATCTTCTGTGAAATTGTTACAGGTGGTGCTTTACAGGCTTTACAGTGTTATCTATCATTAGGCTAAGCTTTCAGGGCTACTGCATTTGTTGCTGACTGATTGTTTCTGCTCTTACCTCCTTTTTCTTTCATCCGTGGTTCTTCCTTTTCAGCAAGGGAAGGGCCCAGCCACCCAACCCCATCGCCAACCACCCCACACTACACTCCTTTTATAGGGTAGCACAGTCATGACAGTTCCTTTAGCGAAGCAGGAAGGGGAGGATCAGAAGGGTATCCACACATTGACCTCATTTACAGGGGCACAAGTATTTTAACTTGTTATAACACGTTATACAAAAACAAACAAAACACAAAATCAAACTTTTGCTTTCATTTTCCTCCTTCTTATTACTCTGACCAGGTTATAAACCCAGCAACTTATCTGGAATGGATATTATTAACTGCAGGTACTGCAGGACACTTCTCAAAAGGGCAGTTATAGAGGATTTAGGACACTGTCTTGCATGCTGGGCCATTGGAGATCTAAGGGCTCAACTCCAGGCAGCATGGGCAGAGATTGCATGCCTCAAATCGCATATTCAGGAGGAAATATATTATAAGAATCACCTGCCATTTCCCCAGCATCCAACAGTAGCACCTCGACTGCAGAGGGTAGTTGGTCCAGAAGGTTGGCAGGTGGTTAGGAGGGGCAAATTGGGTGCCCCATCACTCGGTGCTCTCCAACATATCACCTCCACAAACCATATAAAAACTAGAAACAGGTATCTGCCTCTATCTCTGCAATCAAACAAAGGGGCAGAGGACACTGCAGAGCAAGACACTGCAGCACAGGAGCTAGCATAACAAAACTCATCCAAAACAGGAACCAAAACAAAAAAAGCAAAAAGGAAATCCAAAACACTTCTGATCATAGAAGACTCCATGATTCAGGGAGTTAATACCTATCTCCAGCCAGGGGTAATGGTCAGATGTCTCCCAGGTACATCAGCGTGGAGAGACACTGACTGCATTGCTAAAATTGTACAAGAAACAGAAGAAAACATTGATGTCCTGGTAAACATAGGGACTAACGATCTCACCAGCCGGTCAGTCATGGAGACCAAGGAACACCTGACCAGGCTGGGTGACAAACTATCATCCATTTCATCTGGCATCTCCTTCTGTGAGATCCTGACAGTCTGGGGGGGGGGCAGATGGACGGAAGGTCAGAGAAGGGGAGATAGGGGAGCTAAACATGTGGCTCAAGGGCTAGTGCCAGGAAAAAGGACACACATTTGTAGGGAAATGGCAACAGTTTTCAGAGCAAAAGTTCTTTAAATTTGATGGACTGCATCTGACTAAGGAGGGAGTCAGTGCATTGGGGCAGAAGTTTGATGTTTTTGCAGAATATTTAAACTAGCAAATGGGGAGAGGGGTGCAGCACCCGATACATTGAATGGGAACACCCCTCGCCCCTCAACTAGTTATGAAACAGGAGTTCAGCATGTTTGTAGTTCATTTGCATCACTAGGTAAGGAAAAAAGGTCCAGATCCCCATATGATGAACAGGGGAAATGCCAGACCTCACCCAACAACCAACACACCAAAATGTGGCCAGTGGAAAATCATGTACACTAATGCTCGCAGTCTGGGAAACAAGATCCCAGACCTGCAGGCAATAATGACAGAGGCTAAACTGGACATAGTAGCCATTAGCAAGACATGGTTCACCAGTAACCACACTTGGGAGACTTCAGTACCCAGCTATGTACTGTTCAGAAGAGACCGAGGTGCAAAAAGGGGGGGAGGTGGAGTGGCCCTTCATGTCAATGAAAATATCAAAGCTACAGAAATTCAGAATACACATAAGGAGCCAGAAGAACTGTGGGTCACCCTGGAAACAGGAAATGGGACAGCCATACGAACTGAGGTTGTCTACAGGCCTCCAGACCAGGGCGATGACATAGACACATTACTGTTAGAAGATATACAAAACATGATAGCTAAGGGGAATGTTCTGATAATGGGAAACTTCAACATGCCAGGTACAGATTGGTCAATAGCAACAGGAACATCTGCCAGAACTAGACACTTAGTAGATTCTCTGCAGGGGAAGGGCCTCAAACAACTGGTACAACAACCCACAAGAGACAGGGCTATCCCAGATCGAGTACTGACTAACAGGGAAAGGATCATAGATCTCCAGGTAGAAGGTCACCTGGGGGCCAGTGACCATCACATGGTATGGCTCAGTTTGGCCACTAGAACTAAATCACCCCATTCCAAGGCAAAATATGGGACTTCAGAGGAGCTGACTTTGATAAGATGGCCAACAGAGTTAAGCTAGCCCTGACAAGAAGAAATACAGGTGAGGGGGGTACAGGCAAAGTGGGCAAGTATTGAGGATGCAATACTTGAAGCAACATCCCACTGTGTTAGAGAGAAAAGGAAGTGCAAAAGAAGAAGGAAACCACTTTGGTTCTCAAAAACAGTAGCAGAAAAGGTCAGAGCCAAAAGGCTGGCCTTCAGGAAATATAAGGGAACGCAGTGGGATGAAGATAGGGAGGCCTACCAAACTTCCATAAGGGAAGCAGGGAAGGCAGTAAGGCAGGCAAAGGCCCAAACTGAGGAAACACTAGCACAAACAGTAAAAGAAGGTGACAAGACTTTGTATAGATGCATTAGTGAAAGGAGAATGGCCAGAGGGGGTATTGCTAAGATCAAAGGGGATAAGGGGGCGTGTGAGGAGGAGGACCATGTAAAAGCATCTGTCCTAAATAGATACTTCTGCTCAGTATTTACTGAGGAGAAGGTAGGGCAGGGCCCACAGCTCAGCACCATGGATACAGGGGGGAGGAAGGTGTGCACTAGTCCCTTCACAAAAGAAAGGGTCCTACAAGGGTGGACAAGGCAATGGGACCTGATGGCATACATCCCAGGGTACTAAGGGAGCTAAGGGTGGAATTAGCAGAGCCATTATCGGAACTGTTTAGTGAGTCTCTGAGCACAGGAGAAGTCCAGAAGACTGGAGGAGGGTGCATGTGATCCCGCTCCACAAGAGTGGTAGAAGGGAGGAGGCAGGGAACTACAGACCAGTCAGTCTTACCTCAGTAGTGGGCAAAATTATGGAGGCACTTCTTAAGGAAAGGATAGTGCAACACTTGGAATCCATTGGAGCACAGGATCCAAGACAGCATGGGTTTACAACAGGAAGGTCCGTCAAACTAATCTTTTGACTGGGTAACCAGAGTGGTGGACCAAGGGGGAGCAGTTGATGTCTCCTACCTTGACTTCAGCGAAGCTTTCGATACTGTTCCACATAGAAGATTGATTAATAAGCTGGGTAGGCTCGGGATGGGTCAGAAGTTGGTCAACTGGGTGGCAAACTGGTTGATGGGCAGAAAAACAGAGAGTGGTGGTAAATGGTATACAGTCAGAAGAGATGCAAGTCACAAGTGGGGTACCTCAGGGATCAGTCCTGGGGCCAGTCCTCTTCAATATTTTCATCAGTGACATTGCAGATGGACTGGAGGGTAAGGTTTGTCTGTTTGCAGATGACACCAAGATCTGCAACAGAGTAGATGATCCAGATGGGGTGGGCAAAATCAGAAGAGATCTGCATAAACTGGCAAAATGGTTGGAAGAGTGGCAACTGGGGTTTAATGCAAAGAAGTGCAAGATCATGCACATAGGGAAGAGAAACCCTGAAGCCACCTATAGGTTGGGAGGGGAGTTGCTGGCAGTCACAAGGGAAGAAAGAGATTTGGGCATCATCATCATCACAGATGACCTGAAATCATCCAAGTAGACCACTAAAGCAGTAGGTAAGGCTAGGGGGATGTTGGGGTGTAATAGTAGGGGTATCACAAGTCAGAAGAGGGAGGTAATAATCCCTCTTTACAAGACACTGGTTAGGCCCCATCTGGAGTACTGTGTGCATTACTGGAGGCCACACCTTCACAAGGACATTTAGCAAATTGAGGCAGTCCAGAGAAGGGCAACAAAAATGGTGTGGGGGCTGTATCAGAAAACATATGAGGAAAGATTAATGAAACTCCATATGTATACCCTGGAGCAAAGGTGGGAGAGAGGTGATATGATTGAAACATTCAAACACCTTAAGGGCATTAACAAGGTAAAAGAGTCTAACATGTTTCAATATAAGAAAAATAGCAGGACAAGAGGACACAGCATGAGATTAGAGGGAGGCCGATTAAGGGGTAATGTGAGGAAGTTCTTTTTCACAGAAAGGGTTGTGGATGCATGGAATAGCCTACCTCAGAAAGTGGTGGATATGAATACAGTGCAGGGCTTCAAACAGGCATGAGATAGGCGTAAGGGAGCAGTACAGATAAGTATGAATAGATAGGCCATTGACAGAGCAAATGCCGATGGCACATTCCTAAGGTAGAAAAGAAATGGGCAGACTGGATGGACCTTGCGGTCCTTATCTGCCGTCAACTTCTATATTTCTATGTTTTTAATACTCCCTCTTTCTGTCCTGTTATGTTAAATTCTACCCTGGCATGATCACTAGATCCAAGAGACGTAGTAACCCTGCACAGCTGTATTTTGTCCCCCATGTTACTTAATATGAGGTCCAAAAGGCTGTCCCCTCTTGTACTGTTATCCACATATTGCTCAAAACCTGCTACGCTGAAAGCATCCAAGTATCTTATCTCTACTGGATTCCTGGCAGTATGTTGAACCCAGTCAATGTCTGGCAGATTAAAATCTCCTAACAAAATGGTATTTACAGGAGCTGCCATGTTCTGAATTCTCTCAACCAATGTTATGTCAGTATTAGGGGAGTCGAGGGTGGCCTATAAATTACCTCAATCTTGATCTTGGCACTATTTTCCGGGGTAACTGTGATCCAAATCTGTTCAATTCCCTCCACACTTAATGTTCCCAGTTCTTGTGAAGTAATACTATCAATCATGTATATACTGTAGCTACTCCTTCTCATCTTCTACTTGGCCTATCTCTGCAATACATCCAATATCCAGGTATATGTCTTTCCCATAGATCTTTCTTGTTCCACCAAGTTTCTGTAATGGCACATATCTGGATGGCCTCATTTTGCATTATATATGTTAATTCATCAAATTTCTGTACAATGCTCCTAGTATTTAGATTTAAGCATTTCCATGTGGTTTTGTTTCTATTTCCTGCACTGCCTAAGTTTTTACTTAGTGGGAAAGTTTCATTACCTCCCTGCAGCCCCCACATTTTAGTTTAAATGATTCTGCAGTGCTAGTTTAATGTCCTGGGCCAAGAGTCATGTCCTGTGCTTGTTAATGTGCAGACCATCACTTCCAAACAGCTTGGGGATGGAAAAACCTTCCCAATGGTTTATTAATGTCATCCCCTCCCTCAAACACCATCTCCTCAGCCACCCATTGAATTGCCTTATTTCCCTTCATCTTGCAGTTCCCACTCTGGGTACTGGGAGTATCTCTGATATTAGGACATAACAGCCTTCTGTCTTGAGTGTTTTTCCCACTTCCTCAAGATCCCTTTGTATGTCAGTAAGCTTGTTCCTACCCACATCGTTAACCCCCACATGCAGGAAAGTGACAGGTTTGTCACAGTTTTGCGTTAAGCCTGGTAGCAAACCTTTTATGTCCCCTATACCTGCCCCTGGTAGTGTACCTGTCCCTGGTAGTGTTCTGACTGTTGTATGCTCGTTTCTATTCTGACATATTATACAGTCAATGTATCTTAGCAGGGAATCCCCTATTATTAATACATCTTTAGGTGCTGTTAGGGTATTAGATTGAAGGTTGCTAGATGAATGTCTCGCATGCTCCTGTGATGTTATGCTCCTTGGAGGTATTTGGATTATGAGTTGACCCCAACTGGCCATTTTTTGTATTGAAGGTGCCCGCTACCTGCTGACCTTCATCATCCAGTATGTGGAAGCGGTTTTGCAAGGCGAGGTCACCTGCCCCACTTATGTTCCACCTTCCTTTTTTAACTCCTCTATGGACCTTGCACCATTCTTCCACACTAACTTCCTGCTCCCCTGGTTCCAGTTGCTGAGGTAGTTCCCCCTTTTCCCTGGACATATCTTCAGATTCCTCTAAGTCTCTTGAAACTAGATCAAGATCTGTATGAGACCTTTCTGCAGCCGAATCAATGTATTTTTCTAATAAGATGATGTCTCTCTGTATTTGTACACTTGTTCACAGTGATTCTATTTCACTGTATAAGACCTTTATTAATTCACACTTGTCACATATAAATCCCTCTGATGGTTCCCCCTCTGTGAACATATAGCATTCAACACACAGTTTTTTATCCTCCATTTCTGAGTTGACATTACCCTTAATTGTAATTTTGCCCATACAGTGTGCCTTTTACCTTGTATGATTAGTGTTCCTAGTGCTGTTCCAGAGTTTTTGGCCCAGCGCCCAGCCGTCCCAGTGGACACAGCCAGCATGCAAATGCCGCGTGTCTGTAACGCCTCCATCGTGACACTGCGCACGCTCTGTCTAGCTCGCCTGCTCGCAGCAGGGCTTGTTTATCCCATGGTATGACCCAGCGTGTCACCTCGAGTCAGAGAGGTACAAATTAGCCCAAAATAAACTAAAAGCACTAAAATCTGCTTGATTACGAGCAAGCGAGGGCCACTCATTCATGACCCTGGCACACACTGACAGCAAGATGCCTACTCATATGTTAAAATTACTGTTACCGGCTAAGCTTGTAGTTCACTATGCAGACTTTGTGAACTATTTGCTTCTGTTCCTATTTGCTGTATGTTAAAAATGGGGCTCCAATAACACTCACTTATAGAGCATATGTAAAAATATTAAAACAGCTCAAAATCAGAGTATTTCTCCCCCACCCAGACTTCTGCTGTCTGTCCTCACAAGTTTTGCTGCACACTAATGCCAGCTCGCAGCAGGACTTGCTCTTAAGCCGTGATATGACCCAGAAGTTCAACCGGGGTCAGGGAGGTACAAATTAGCCCAAAATAAACTAAAAGCACCAAAATATGCTCGATTATGACCAAGGGCCACTTATTTGTGACCCTGCCACGCACTGATAGCAAGACGCCCGCGCTTATGTTAAAATTACTGTTGCCAGCTAAGCTTGTAGTTTGCTAAGCCGTGGTATGACCCAGAACTTCATATTTAATTTCTCCCACTTAGCTAAATCTTGCTGTATTTTTTCTATACAAGATAAAATGTTCAATTCTGGTATTTGAGCTTTATCTGAACTGAGGATTATCTCCAGATACTTCATAGTCCTTTGAATAGATCTACCCAAAATTTGTTTCACTCATTCCTGATATTTGTTGTTCAATGTCATAGCTATAGACTTATTTATTCACAGTGAAACCAGAAATTTGAAAACAAAATTCAACCTCATCCAGACTACCAAGAAAGGAATCAAAGGGTTTTATTTATTTAGTTATTTTTTTTATCAGGTAAGTGTACTAGACAAAACATTTCCCTATTTTCAGGCATGACCTGGGAGAATACAACAGTGGAGATTGATTCAGCAATGCACAAAAAAATGCAAAAACAGTCTATACAACTGCCCTGAAATAATACAGAGAACTAAACAAAAAAAATGAAATATGATATGTGGTAAGCATGATGCAAGGTACAGGGCAAGGTGTAATAATAAAAGGCAAGTAACAAATACAGTGATGGGCTTCATACATTTAGAGTCGGTAATCAACAAAATACACAAGTGCAATAACTCAGAGAATTTACTACTGATCCTAAGCAACCTATGAACACGTACATGTCGAGGTCCTGAGTAGGAGAAAGCGATATCTGTTCTTGCAGGCATGGTTGGATTGACACAGATGAACCATAGCTAGGATGGAGTTCCAGAGTGCAGGGGCGAAGTGCGAGATGGACAGTTCTCCTAACTTAGTTCTCATTTTGGGGATAGCCAAGGGACCAGGGGCACTGGATTTTAAGAGGTAGGCTACATTGTCAGGTATATGGAGAGAGGCTCCACCCTGCATACAGGAATAGGTGTGAGGGCTGTGCCTTGGGGTTGCGAATCCTAATGTTCACCCCATTTCAACAGTTAATAACCTAACATGGGTGCAGGATAAAAGAATGGGGTGAGCATTAGGGTTTGTAACCCCAAGGCACACCCCTCACACCTATTGCTGCATGCAGGGTGGAGGTGGGGCCCTAGGGTTGGAAGGCGAGGGTGGGGGTGGCCCTGGGGTGTTTGGGTTGGAAGCCGAGGGTGGGGGCGGGGTCTTAGGCTTGGGAACCCTAAGTTCTCATTTCCCTACTTTTTAGGCTTCATCCCTATAATGGTGCATTAATGAAATTTTTTTGCAGTGAATATATATATATGTATATGTAATAGATAAACCACTCTGAGGTGTGCGGTCGTGCTCTGATATTCGCACGAGGCCACAGGCCGAGTGCGTCAACTACCCAAGGCATGCGTATATCAGAGTGCGACTGCACACCTCAGAGTGGTTTATCTATCTTATAAAATGTCAAAACTGTTTTGGGGGCAAAGTGCAGGTGTGTGGTCGCGCTCTGATATACGCACGGTCATGTGGTGGTGCTCATGCAATAAAAGAGCAACAAATTCCTTACCCATTTTATAGTATATATATATATATATATATATATATAGACACAGTAGTGCCAGTATATTAGGGTTGAGTGCAAACTTCTATTTTCATAGGTTTCATAGGTAGATTCAAGCACAAATGGACAATGAGTCCGTGGTGCTTGCCTAGTGTGCTACCCAAAACAAAATTTCACGTCGTCTGCGATAGTTAGGTCTAAGCTTGATTTGAAAGAATCCATATCAGGGCAATTTACTACAGCAAGTGGGAGATTATTCCATATTTGGACAACTCTGTTACTAAACCAATTTTTTTCTTCACAGTGTATTGCATTTAGCCAAGACTAGTTGTTTATTATGTTTTCTAGTACTTGTTCTGTATTCACTATGTATAATTTCCAGATCATCCCGGAGGGTTGGATCAGTCGTAGCTATGAAAAGGAGGCACATATCCCCTCTAAGTCTCTGTAGCGGAGCGTGTACATGTTTAGTTATATAAGTGATATAGTGATATATCCTTATAGGTCTTATTACTCATCCCAACTATGGCCTTAGTGGCCCTATGTTGGACTCCCTCAAGCCTTGTGATATCTTTTTAAATATAAGGTGACCAAACCTGGACACAATACTCTAAGTGGGGTCTGACTAAGGCAGTGTACAATGGGATAATTACTTCCCTTTTTCTGCTAGAAATATACAGTTTAGCATTTGGTTGGCTTTTTTGATTTTGGTGCTGCAGTGGGATCTAAATTTCAAGTCAGAAGTGACAGTTATTGCCAAATCTTTTTCTTTGTGATTTACTTCGAGATCATTGTTCCCTAGCTTATAGACATAATGATTATTATGTGTTCCCAGGTGCATAACTTTGCATTTCTTAGTATTTAAGAGTAATTAAACCTGAAATTTTAAACCTTAATAACTCTGGAACTATTCAATGGATTTGCATGAAATGTGGCATGCATAATCTCTAGAGGTAGGTCCCTTGGGTTTATCTATAGCGGTGCGACATCCGCTTCAACAACATCTCCAACAGCAACAGTCACAATGTCAAGTGTCAGCACTGCACTGTCAGGGATATCTCATTGTCTTTAATGGGGGGCTGTATCCCCTGAACCCCCTGGTCTCTAAATATATAACTCCGAGTTGGAGTTGTATCGGGAGGGCACAACACTGAAAGATGCACCACCAGTGTCTGCAGGGACCAGCACAGCGACCCAATGATTTCAAGTGAAATCTGTCACTGTGCTGGTCTTCGACGTGGCGGTGTCGCTCTCCAGTCAGTACACTGGTCCCTTGATGTGCCAAATTTTGTGTGACTCTGTTGTGTGGTTTTAGAGAAACAGAACGTCTCAAAACCTTAAATGTACCTGTTTTTTATGTTTCTTTGTCCACCTGTATCTCAGGAATGGTTTTATTCTGTGGTCTGAAAATTGTAGTGTGGAACACCTTTGTGTCACAGATGTGCCTTTTGAAGGTTTGATAAAAAAATATTAATTCATTCAAAAGTTATATCAGTTTTAAGTTTCCAATTATTTTCTGTGGGAAAAGTTAAGTGTTCAGCACAAAAGTACTGTATTTTTGCAAATCATGGTGTGTGTATACAAAAATAGGTGTGTCCAATTTTCGCACACACACCATGATTTGCAAAAGTAAGGTGGTCAATTGCTGACAGCAGGGTGCCAACCCCTGTCGGCATCCCCCCTTCCCCATTACTGTGGCACACTGGGAGCCCATCACATTGTGTCAATTAATTGTTTTTTTTTAATCTGTCTCCAACATTGGGATGCCCACTCTTGGTGTCAGTTGCTGATGGGGATGCCTAATTCCCCTGTCGGCATGATGCTCAATTCATGTGGCACACTGGGAGCCCACCCCATTGTGCCCAAAAGTTATTTATTTATTTTTACCTTGTCGACGGGGATGCCCAATCCCCCTGTCAGTAGCATGTATCCCACCAACTCATATGGCACACTGGGAGCCCACCTCAGTGTGCCCAAAAGTTTTTATTGTTTTTTGGTTTTTGTTAACCTGTAAATAAAGAAAACCATCCCCGACGTCTTTTTTTACCTGTAAAAAAGAAAACAGTCTCTCGTCATCTCCCCAGTGCCCCTCCCCCATCTCCCTCCCCCCCACTGAGCACTTAGCTCCCTGCACCCCACCATACCCCATACTTACCTCTGGAGATCGACGCTGACATCTTATCTGGACTGGGACATGTCTGCACTCTTCAAAGCCGAACCTGGAACTGAAGAATCAAAAGTAAGCACTGTATAATGGCAATCAATGGGGGTTTCAACTTAGGTTGATATTGCAGCCATTTTTAGGAATTTTGGCCACAAATTTTCAACATGGGGTTCTTGGGGCCCAACCTCACGAACACTGTCACTGTCATTTTGTTACTCAGTCCCAAAAGATGATTTCCGGTTGCTGTGCAGAATCACCTTTTGGGACCGATTAATGAGATGACAGTGCCACTGTTCATGAGGTGTGGTTTCAAAAAGCCCATGTTGCAAATTTGGTGAAATAAATTCCAAAAAATGACTGTGTTACAAGCGTGCATTGAGCAGTTTCTATGCATGCTTGTAACTTCACCAATTTTTAATATTTTCACTCCAGATTTTCAACATTAGCATTTTTCACACCTCCTTTTGAACAGTACAGCTGTCATTTTTCACATCCTGTCCAAAATGTGTTTTCACACCTGTGGCGTGGAATGGCATGGTCGCTGTGCGAAATCAACCTTCGGGATGAATTAACAAAATCACAGTGCCGCTGTTCATGAGGGGAGGTCACAAAAAAGCCCATGTTGAAAACTTGGTGAAAAAATTCCCCAAAATGATCATGTTACAAGTGTGCATTGTGCAGTTTCTACACACGCTCATAACTTCGCCAATTTTTCATATTTGCACTCCAAATTTTCAGCATTACCATTTTGTCATACCATCTCATGGACAGTACAGATGCCATTTCTCACATCCTGTCTGAAATGTGTTTTCTCACCTGTGGTGAAGACTGGCGCAGTCACGGTGCGACATCTCCTTTTAGGATGGAGTAACAAAATGACAGCACCACTGTTCATGAGGTGAGGTCCCAAAAAGGCCATGTTCAAAATCAGGTGACAACATTCCTAAAAATAGCCATATTACAAACATGTATTGCGCAGTTTCTACACAGGCACATAACTGGTAATTTACAATATTTTCACTCCAGATTTTCAACATATCCATTTTTTAAAACAACCTCATCAGTGGTACAACTGTCATTTCTCACATCCCGCCCAAAATGTTTTTTTCGCACCTGTAGCAAAGAATGCTGCAGTGGCTGTGTGAAATCACCTTTCAGGACCGATTAATGAAATGACAGTACCACTGTTCATGAGGTGAGGTACCAAAAAGCCCATGCCGAAAATTTGGTGAAAAGAAATCCTAAAAATGGGCAAGTTATGAGCGTTTGTTGAAATTTTTCTACTCACATGCGTAACTTTGGTAATTTGTTGAATATTTTCACTCCAAAAGCCATTTTTTCATACCACCTCATGAACCATGTCCCATAATAGGGATACAAATAAAGTATCTGAAAAAGTAAAGAAATTCAGTGAACAAAAATTAATTAATGCACCATTAGGGTTGAAGCTTAAAAAGTTGGGAAATCCAATCTTAAGGTTCCCAAGCCTATCACACTACCACCACCCTTGGCTTCCAACCTGAACACCCTACCTCCACCCTCGGCTTCCAAACCTAAGGCCCCACCTCCACTGTGCATGCAGGTACAGGTGTGAGGGGTGTAACTCAAAACTGAGTCACTCAGTTTCAGTCACCATCATAACGTGCTATTGTGAGCATCCATCCATACTTTTTGAGATAGTATAATCATATCCTTATTTGCCTGTGGGAGTGTAAGGCCCTCTGGGCCCTGCGCTCCCATCCCACCATAGATGCATATATGAATGTTAATGTGGACTTCCATTTGTAGGACAACAGCAACCAAATTGTCAGCATGGCCTTCTTATTACCCCACTTCATGAACCCAGTAATAAAAATGTTAAAATCCCTGCCAAAACATCATTCTGCACCTTCTCAACATCATTCCATGCCAGAGGCATGAAAAGACATTTGGTTGAGATTTGAAAAGTGACAGCTGTCACATTGTTGTGGTGACATAAAGAAATAGCTATGTTTAAAATCTGGGGCAAAATATTTAAAATTACAAAAGTCACGAGTGAGCGTAGGTAAATGTCAATGGATGTGCATAATTTTGCTATTTTAACATATTTTCACCCCAAATTTACAACATATGCTTCTTATGACCCCATCTCATGATCAAAGGAGGTGAAAATTTTCAAATCCTGACTGAAAGGTGATTTTGCCAACCGAGTGAGAAATTGCCTTTCAGGCCAGATTTGCATAATTCCACTGACATTGTTCATGTGGTCGGGTCTCAAATAGACCACATTGTAAATCTGGTGTAAAAATATGCAAACATAGAAAGTTATGGACAAAAGTTAAACCCCCATTGAAATACATTGAACCACACTAACCTTATGTTCTCATATTACAGTCGCCAGTTCCAGCAGCAAAATGTTTCTTCAATAATAGAGTGGATCTTCACCCTGTGACCTGTTCAGGTGAGTGAGGGGGTGTGGGAGGGGTGCAGGTGGTGGCGCTGAGTGGGAAGTCAGGGCGGGGGGTCAGATCAGTGAGGGACCATTTTCTTTTTTAAAGGTAAAAAAAAGATGTTGAGGGACTTTTTTTTTTATTTCAGCAAAGACAGCAATCAGATGGAGGGGGTGCTACTAGACACCAGGGATATATGTATGTATTTATTTATTTAAATCTAGGATTGCAAGTACCTTTGAGCCAAGGCTCTTTTACAAAGGTTCCACATCAGGAGTAGTACATACATGTTAATTAAGAGCATACAACAATTTACAACAGTTCAGGTACACATCACAGTATACAATATACATAATATGCATACAGAAGGATCACATAGGAAACCTAGATCAGACAACTAGGTGAGGGAGGAAGGGTGAGAGAAAAGTGGAGGTGCAGAAGCAAAAGAGACTAGAGCAGCTCAAGGCATTGTCAATGTACATCAGAGAGAGGTGCTGGCAAGAGGGGGAAGAGAGGGAGGAGGGGGACAGAGGTAATGAGGCTAATAAGTGCAGAGTAGGAAGAACAGGGTGTGGGCAGTGATCTCAATGAGGAAGGGGGAAGTTAGCGGTGGCAGTCACAAAATATTAAGGGGGACAGCGATCCAAGGGTGGTGGGGTGCCACCAGACACCAGTGAAAAAATAAAATAATGCGGGGAAAGCCAATCGGGGGTGCCACTATACACCAGGGAAATGTATAATTATTACAGGGACAGTGATCAGAAAGGGGGCTGCCACTAGGCACCAGGGAAGTATATAAGTTTTAGGGGAGTGGGGGATGGCATTTGGATGCTGGGGGATGCCACTAGTCACCAGGGAAATGTACACTTATGGGGATGGGGATCGGAGGGTGGGGGGTGCCACTAGACAGCAGGGAAATGTATGTAACATACAACAATGCATGCGGCAGTAGAGCATAGATGCCACATTTTTGCACTTTAATAACTTTGGAACAGACTCATATTGTTTCACTAGTAAAAGGCACATCTGTGGGCCAAGCCCTTTCTACCCTGTAAATTTCAAACCAAAATTCCAGTCTGTCTGTCTGCAAGGTGATGACCAAAAAACTGTCACTAAACACTGTTCAGCCTACATTTTTTGTACCAATGGAATACGAAACAACCATTAGCGAGTCACAAAAAAGGATTAAAAAAAGAACACCTTTAGGGTTCTTTTTCCAACAGTTAACTACAGAGTCTATCTAATGGGGTCCCAATGAGCAATATACATTTGTTGGTATCCCTCTATGATGCCATTGTTGTGTTTTAATTTTTTTTTTATAAAAATGAAAAACAACATGGCAGAATATGAAAAACCTCATGAACAAAGAGATGAAAAAAAGATTCCCATATGAAAACTTCATACAGTTATTTTGAAGTGCTTGCTGAGCATGCTCAGAACCTGAATTTTTAAAATTTAATAACTTTGGAAAGGATTAATATGTTTTTGCCAAACTAGCAAAAGGCATGTCTGTGAGCCAAGCCCTTTGCACCCTAAAAGTTTCTGGCCAAATTTCCAAACCATCTGGGTGCAATGTGATGACAAAACAGCAGCAAAAAACAGCAATTTTTTTTACTTTTTTTTTTTTTGCTGTCTGCATCTCAGAAATCGCACATCCGACTGAAACGAAACTTGGCACCTCAAGAGACCTACCCTATGAGATCACACATGCAAACATTCATACAAATCTGTTGAATGGATGCAACAATATTCATGTGCAAAATTTGAAGTTTTACATAGAAAGCCCTGCTCAACCTCTCAACCCTAAATATAGTGGTGCTACAGCACCACTATAATATATATCCCATATATCACATATGCTTCCCTGTATTATGTACTATAAAAGAATACACATAGGTCTTCTTGGTAGTCTATGTTTCTATAGACACTAGGGAATTGCAGGGGAAAAGAAGAGAGGGGGAATTGTAGGGGTGAGGAAGGGAGGCAAAGAGATGGCCACAGATCAAGTGAGGTCTGCAGCAAAAAAAAAAGATAAAACAGTCAAATTGAATGGGCCCAGCGGCCCTTATCTGCCATCACATTCTATGTTTTAGAGTAGCTTTTAATGTTCTGTTGTATTTTTTTAGAATAATTTTAACTGCCCTCTCAGAAAAAATTGCATTAGGTCTGTTATAGCAATAGAGATGAAGTATGAAGGCCATACTAAAAAAAGTCATATGATTTTGAAATCTCTTGTAAGATAATTAAGCAATAACATAGGTGGCAGAAGGGTCTGAAAAGTGATAGGCCAAGGATGTAAAGGGAAAATCCCCCCCTCCAGTGATGAATGGCTTCACCCACGCCCTTCTTTTTGTCTTGATCAAATCTGAAAGTGGAGGGAGTCCCTCTCACTGACTGACAGCATCTCCCTGTGCCTAGTGACTTGATGCCCCCCTGTAGGCAAGGCCCTTCATTTTCATTTCTAAAGTTTGTCCACTGGGCCTTAACTGAGTAGGCCATGACCTCAACCCAACCTCCATCAACACTACTCAGGCTTCACTTTCCAAAATTCTACTGAAACCCTGGAAGTCACAAAGGGAATGTAGTAAGTAACATTGTTTACTGCACATGCTGCATTTTGTAGGCACAGTTCTTCCTAGTTATACATTACTATGATTCCAGAAACTGATAGGGCCCAGTCCTACCACTTTTGAAAGTGGTAGGGCAATGGCCATAGTGGCTCCCCTTGTTCTGGCACCTATGGGCAGTAATACAGGACAGGGTGTGGAATACATGAGCTATTATCACTTCACAAATTTAATTTCATTCATTTAATTTATTTATTTCACCAAGAAAAGGCTCCATTGAGCAAGCTCATTTGCATGTGGTAGGGCAACGGCCATAGTGGCCCCCTTGTTCCAGCACCTATGATCAATAATACAGGACAGGGTGTGGTATACATGGGATATTATCACTTCACAAATTTCATTTAATTCATTTCATTTATTTATGTCACCAGGGAAAGGCTCCATTGAGCAAGCTCAGTTACAAGGAGGCCCTTGGTAGGACAGCATACATGGTTAAAACTATAAATTTACAGAGCATGGCAGCATAAAGACATAGATCAACTAACAGAAGGAATAAAATTACATTCAGTACCTGTATCTCATATCCATTTTATATAAGCTATAGCAGACAGTAGAAGTGCAGATTATATGCTATATTATATGACTCTATTAATACTACAGCCTATGCAAACTCTACTAAAGGCGAGTGCTAATACATAGGGTTCAAGTACCTTATCATATGATCACAGTCTAGGTAAAGGACCAGCCACATGAACAAGGTTCATCATATAATTTTCCAGTGAGTATCTTAAAGGTGTTAGGGCTTACCAATGCTGAAAGTTTCTAGGTGGATTGCAATGAGTTCCAGAGGGTGGAAATGGAACAACTAATGCAGTCTTCCCTATCTGTGTGGCACATACCAGAATGTTGAGGAGTATGTAGTTCTTTTTCCAGAGGGCATAGTTGCTATGGGATATTTGGAATAGATTAGTGATATAACATTTAGGAAACTTGGGAGGCAGAGTAGCGCAGTGGTCTAAGGCTCTGAGCTGCAAATCTGGTGACATCCAGCAGACCAGACCTGGGTTTGAATCCCACAGCTTCCACTTGCATACTGTGTGACCCTGAGCAAGTCACTTAACCTCCTTGTGCTCCCAGGTCACTCCTGTAAAAAAGCTTTCAGCTTAGTGTGCTATACCTGGTTAAACAACTAAATAAAAAAAAAACTCTTGTATGCCAACATGTATGAATTTATTAGCCTCCTGGTTGTTAGTGAGGGCCATCCGATGGTTTCGTACAACTTGCATTGGTGAGTCGTAGGTCCTAATAGGCAAGTGGCAAACACCACCAATTTGGAAGACTTAATGTACCCTCTCTACACACACATACATCATTTGAAATCTTATTATGTCTACTTTAAGATGAGGTATGATGTGGAGCTGTCAAGTGGTGCCATTACCATAGAAATGGGGCTAAACAATGACACCCTCAACATGTTAGAATGACCACTTTGAAATATTTGCATTCGTTTCTGTTAGTTTAATGATGCTATGTATTATTTCAAGACATAAAATAGGATTTCTTTGTGATCTCTAAGCATCACAACACTCTAAAGGATAAAACAAAAACTAATAACAAATTTGTACAGGTATCATTGAAATGTAATAGCACTGGTGACATTTCTAGTCAACATCATTATCATCATCTTGTTCATCATCATGATTTCTGTCAAGAGTGCATGGGTTACCACAGTCTTCATTGCCTCAGCATGTACACAGTTCTGTGCAGGCAAGATTGTTTTGACTATAGACACAGTTGATTGTGCAGCAATCCCTACTGGTACAGGCACAAATAAGGTCTTGTAAAAGCTCAGATGCCACTGGGCCCTTGAAGAATACAGGAAGTAGTTCATCATCCACATGTTTCCATCCATGTTGCAATGGTGATCGAATATCTGGTTTATCTATGTGCAAAGACATCCAAATCTTTGTTTTCCAAGATGCTCTTTTGACACTGCTCTTCAAAACTGGTGGTAGTTTGGCCAGTGACTTGTCCTTTTTGATGGCTAGATTGAGGCGCAAGCAATTCAGGTCTCTGTGAGCCTCCTTTTCTTTCTTGCTCTGGTCATACAGCACTGCTACTAACTTCCTTGCTGCAGAAATTGTGGCTTGTTCGTCACTCTCTCCCAATTTGGCACGATCTGTGAAGTGGTAAGCTCCCTTTCTTTTGACAACATTAAACACAGATTTTTCCCCCAATACCAATTAGGGATTGCATAGAGTCACATCCTGTTAATGCGTGTACTGCAGGATGTATGTTGCAAAAATTAGGAGTGACTGCATCACAAATTGCATGCATAGGTATCAAGCGACAATTGTCAGTTGTGCTGGTAATGGTGCCTGTTTCTATCCACGTTATCTACATGTTCCATTTTTGGAAAGCAGTGAACAGCAAGGACCAAAACATCTGTATCAGGTGACCTAATTACTATTGTTCCTTTGATACCAAGAGACCCAAAAGCCATACTGGCACATACAGCATGCAGAAGCATCCTTGTAAGATCCAACACGCGTGCACTGTCCTTGAGCAGAGGAAATCAGAGGCTGTAAAGTTTTAGTATATAGCAATTATTTATTCTTCAAAGTTACAGCAGCTTCTGTTTGTGCCTCAATAGTCTGAGCACCTACCCCAGCACTTCACCTCTGATACTGTGATTTTCCCTCCCTCGCCAGACTTAAATTTGGTCTTCTTGGCCACATAAGTGAATATTTTGATGCCAGATTTCTTGATGGGGCTGAAGAAGCTACGTGTCCCATCAGAATCAAGTGCACTTCTCATAAATCTCTCCATTTGTTCTTCACTAACATCTGATATTGTCAGTAGAGACTCTTGTACATCTGATGGTACATGCAGTCCAGTAGATATGTTGATAAGCACCTCTGGATGTGATTCAGGGTCAAATGGGTTTGTCATATTGTTGATGACAAGGTTAGTAAGGGCTGTAACATGCTCTTCATCCCTCTTCAGTGCAGAGGCAAGGACTTGTCTGTGGACTTTGTCTTCACTACTTGTTGATAGGCCACTTTGTTCTCTCATAGCTTTTGCATATTCACTCCAACATGTTGTGTGAGGATCCATCTGACAAGGGCTGGCTTCTTTCTTGTCAGTCCTACAATCCCACTGCTGCCCTTTGAGTCTTTGATGACAGTTTTCTCTGCTCCCACATCACTCCAAATTCCACTGAAAGAACCAGGAGTCTGATGCACAGCAAATTCCCTTGATTCAAAGGCACTGTGTGCTTCTTCAGGGAGATTTAGCATATCAAGAATGTAGAATGGAATCCACCTGGCATATTGGGCCTGTTTGCAGCAAAGAAGTATGGAAGCATGGCATGCTGTGTGTCTGTAGATGAAGTTTCCAATCACCCTCTTGCTCTACACAGACATTTATAAGTAGTATCTGCATAACTTGGAGAAAATGATCCCAGAACTTGAATGTAAGAGACTGGGCATACCCCCATGTCTGAAATTCCTCCAGTAGTGGTAGCATATGTTGAGTTTGAGCATCATCAAGCTCTTTAGTGACATGTTGTAAGGACTCAGTGTCTTCAGACTCAAACACCTACTGAGTGTCAGCCAACATTTGCCAGACAAATGCTGGAACTCCATGAGTACCACCTCCCTGCTCCCACCTTTTAAAAAATTAAGAAATTTTCAGAGCACTCAGGGCCTCAAATGCTAGAGTCAAGCCACATAGAGCATGGTGGAATTGCTTACCAGCAAGCATTTTATCTGCAGTAAAAGCTGCATACACATCAGAAACATCAAGAAGGTCTAGCAATCCTGCATCTCCCCAAAATTTCCCAATACATGCAATAAAACAACACACTGAAAGCTAGAAACATAGACTTTGATGGCAGATAAGGACAGCTTGGCCCACCCAGTCTGCCCATTTTCCCTAACTATTGGATAAGCTGTAGATCCTAGTTAACCGACAGCCTACTTCCTCCTACCCCCCACTAGAAATGCTTTATGCCTGTCCCATGCATTCTTGAATTCCCCCACTGTTTTCGATCACATGACCTCAACAGGAAGGCCATTCCATGCATCCACCACCCTCTCTGTGAAAAAATACTTCCTCACATTGCCTCTAACCTGTCCCCCATCTTTAAATTGTGCCCCCTTGTTCTTGCACATCTCTTTTTCTGAAAGATGTTACCCTCTTGGACTTTGTTGATTCCATTGAGGTACTTAAATGTTTCTATCATGTCCCCCTCCTTTCCTCAAGAGTATACATATTAAGTTCCTTTTGTCTCTCTTCATATGACTTCTGGTGCAGACCCTTCATCATTTTAGTTGCTCTCCTCTGCACTGCTTCCATCCTGTCTATGTCCCTGTGGAGATGGGGGTCTCCAGAACTGCGTGCAGTACTCCAGTTGGGGGTCTCACCAACTGTCTGTACAGAGGGATAACAACTTCCTGTTTTCTACTGGTGATGCCTCTCCCTATGCATCCCAGTATCCCCTCCAGCCCTCCTTACTGCCTTCTCACATTGCTTGCCTACCTTTAAGTCATCTGATATGACTACCCCCAGGTCCCTTTCCATTTTTGTTGTTGTTAGTACCTCCCCCCACATTATGTACACTTCCCCTGAGTTTTTGTTTTCCAGATGCATTACTTTGCACTTATTTGTATTGAATCTAAGCTGCCATACTTTTACACAGGGTTGAAAAACCACCCAGGTGAATCATATTTGTACCATGTTCATTTTAGAGAGTCCATTTTACTTGCTGAGCAACAGCATACAGTTGCTGATCCATGATCTGAACGTCATGCTGCTGGCCTACAGCTGCTGACATTTCCTTACATTTCAGCATTGTAGTATAGACTGTGGCCATGTCAGCTGGTCTGGCATCCACAATAGGTGCATATGCAACTGCTATGTAGGTGCTCTTCTTTGTGTCAAGCTTGTGGTTGAAACCAGTCCAAAATGGAATCACCTGAGTGTGAACAATATCAACGTCATTTGGCATTGGTAGGACATCATGAGGTAGTAGTCCTAAAAGACACCAGGCGCGATCTCAGACAGCTTTCACTTGTAGGCAACAGGAGTTTATTTTCTCAAGTACTTTTTCATGGCGAGTTGGTTCTGGATGTGGTCTAGGTTTTTCAAATGCTGCACACTGCATAAGAGACCCTGATTGCCCGGGGAGAGTAAGTGACTTTTCTTTCTCACACTTCAGTGATATTTCTTGTGAAGCTGGACTTTCTGCAGACTGTTCTTGAAATACAACTCCCGCCATTGAATGGAAGGTATTCTTTCCATCAATGGTCTCTACGTTGTTGTCTATACTATCATCTCCTTCATGGATGAGATTTCCTCGAGCATGAAGTGGTACAATTCCATTTGGAATGATCACACCTCCTTGGAATCTTTCTACTTCAGTTTTTGCAGCAGTAGTCATGAACCGCATCAGCTCGTCATAATTGATGCAGAATCCATGAAGATGCAGTATGTCAATTAAATTGCAAGACCCAAACTCATGGTGTAGCTGTGCAGCAAGGTTTATGTGCAGTGGTGTGATAATTTTGGAACTGTTAAATACTATACACTCCATAATTGAGAGGCACCTTCTTTTAATGTCTTCTGAAGTATAATATTTGTTGCTGGCTGAATTATATGTCTCTTTATCTATCAAAGAAAGGGCAAACTCCTTCACCAGTTGGGGCACAAAAGTAGCTGACCTCTGTAAATTACAATCCTTTGCTTTGGATAATATTCTGATCGTTTCATTTTTGCTATTTCAGACTGAAGGATTGAAGCGGAATTATACAAAACCACTTGTTAATTTGAAAGCTGTTCATCAGGCTCACTTGCCAGAAGAACATCCACAAAACATTTCAATAACTTAAGTTCCTGCTTCAGATTACTAGCAGCTTGGCTGGTATCAACCAATGTTATTGTGCTGCATAGAACAATGGTAGACTTGCCTTGTCCATGCTGTGGATGGAATGAAATTGCAGAACCATAGTGTTTTTCTATTGCCCAATCGGACCCACAATAACTGCACACAAACACCAGGTTTCAGATTTTGGCATAAAAGGCCGCAGCTTTACTAAACAGTAAACATTTTATTTACAGTACATCAAAATCTCTAGATACAATCCTTACACTTGTACACAGTTAAGCAAGAGACCCCTGGGGCAGTGAATTCAGGGGTGTGGTGCTTCCAATTGGGAGAACTCTGGCTCTTGAGTCAGGCAGACCCACCCAGGGCCATGCCTCTCCCTCAGACAGTCCCTCCCACTCATTTGCATCTTGGGGTATCATACCAGTTGAGCGGGGCTGGTGCCCCCCCCCGGGGCCGCCTTCCCCGTCCTCCAGCCCTGAAATCCCTATGATGCCCACTGTGTTCTTTGGTACCCCTTTTTCCCTGATAGTGTACCCACCCAGGGTCTCGCCACCTGGGGCCTGGGTCACCCAATACCACGAGTGCTTAATTTACCTATCCACCCTGAATTTACACCCCATCCATTACAGTTTGCTGTGACATTTAAATTGCGGGCCCCTGAGGGTAATAAACATTCCATACCTTTCAACACTTGCACTTGCACCATTGAAACAAAAACTTAGATGGGTGGGTGGGTGGAATGTCAAAGGTCAAGGCGAGTTCAGAGAAGGTAATCCCTCTGCACTCCCTAAAAAAACCTTGATGACCCTTGAAGCTTCGGACATGCCCCTCTCCATTAATGAGGGCCCATGCTGATTGGCCCTCCCTGGTAGCCAGGCTGGGCCATCATTCACCGAGGGCGTGGTGGCTCAGCTTCATGGCTTGCCTCCTGAAGTTGCGTGGGCTGTGTGCAAAGCTACCCCCCTGGTGAGAGGCCGGAGGTCAATCTTGCCTGTAATTTGCTACTGGAATAGCTTTCTGTTTCTACATCTGAGGGAAGCAGGGCTTTATATCTTTGTAGCAGCTTGGACAGGAGAAGGGCCTTCTTGTTGTACATAAGATCATTGTCTATCTCTTTAATCAGCTGATAAAATGCAATGTCATAAGGTGACTGTATTGTTGCAGTGGAACTATATGATATTGCTTTCAGATTCATTTTACTCAAGTAGGAAGAAAGGCATGTTGAGTGATAAACTGCATCCTTAGCAATCAAGTCTTCCTCAGATATTCTGTGCAACATGTCATCATCTCCTCTTTGAAGTGCTGCCTCCCTTAGATTGGTTTCTCTCTCAAATGTTTCAATTTTATGAAGTTTCTTGTCTTTCTTGTGTGTTTTTCTCAAGCAAACAATGCAACAGGACCAATTGCTGGAGGACATGCTTGCTGTGGTGGCTACAGAAGCAGGTGAACATGATGCTGTCTGATTGGATACAGAGTCTGTTTTCTTTCCTGGGTTGAATACAGCTCTGACATATGCCACATCTGACTTGCTTGTGTATTTCTGAAAGCTACCCCTGTGATAGAGTATTGGTGGCACATCATGTAAACTAGAAAACTCATCCAGTAGCCACCAATACAGTTTATCTCTCCTGGCTTCTGATGCCAGCATCACAGAATCCTGTCCAGCACTGGTGGCTTTTAATAGTTTTGCATTCTATTGATATTCTTGACAACACATTTTTCAAAGTTTGTGGAGAGTCTTTTTCTCTTTGATGTAAGCTTTAAGAGGCTTGTATCCTCCATGTCTTCATATACTGTAACTTCCCTGTGGAGGTAAAATTCAAAAAGTATATTGTTAGCATTACCACCACCAGTACCACCAATTTTATGTTTGCTTGCACGCATGTGCAAGAAACATAGTGCCATCATTCGAGTTTTCAGAGGTGTGGCAGCCCTCCTCCAATTCAGTCAGTGTGTTTGCAGGCACAGCCGCAGTTCTCCAATGCCTGCTGGAGCTGTCTATGACAGCAGTCCAAAATGCAGTGGAGTACAGTTGAAAGGGGGAGCTACGCTTCAGTGAGCAGCGATAAGATATTGCCTGCTCATGTGCGCTCCCCCTACACACACACACACACACATATACTGTGTGCTCATCCCCCCCCGCACACTGTGTAGCTGACGGGTGCCCAATCCCCATCAGCTGTGCTGCACCCCCAGAGTTCCATATGCCATGCTGAGTGCCCACCCCAGCATGGCTACTCATCATATAATCCGACGGTGGTGCCCAATCCCCGTCGGCTCATACCCCCCACCAGCCATCCTTGTGCCCGCGAGGCCCACCCCCAGCATGGCAACGTCCCGCGTCGTCATTTAAAAAACTGAAACAGAAAAACGTCCCTCGCTGTTCTGCCCCCACCCGCTGCCCACCCACTGGCGCATCTCACTCCTCACACACCCTCACCCCATACTTACCCGGACTCCGCACGATGATCTTCTGTGGACCGGAACACGCTCTGCACTTCAAAGCCACCGCTAACTGAGGAAATGCCGGTAAGCTGTATAATGGGATAGATAGGGGGGTTTCAACTTTGCTGCATATCTCAGGCATTTTTTGGAATTTTTGCACCAAATTTTCAACATGGGGTTTTTGGGACCCCTTCTCATGAATGCTCTCACTGTCATGGCGTTCACTGGGCCTGAAGGATGATTTAGCAGTTATTGCGGCGAAATCACCTTTCAGGACTGAGTAATGAAATGACAGTGCCAGTATTCAAGATGAGCCTCAAAAAGCCCTATGGTGATCGGCGTCCTAAAAATCGACTTATTTCTGGCGTGCATTGCACAGTTCCAGCGCTCTAAGATCACAAATTTTCAATATTTACACTCCAGATTTTCAACATTGTCATTTTACCACACCTCCTTATGAGCAATACAGTTGTCATTTTCACATCTTGCCCAAAGCGTGTTTCTGCCCATGTAGCGCACAATGGGCGCAGTCGGTATCTTGAAATCAATGTATGTGACATATATTAAGAAAATCACAGTGACACTGTTAATGAGCAGAGGTCTTAAAATGGCTATGTTGAAAATTTGGTGAAAAAATTCCTAAAATGACTGTTTCTGGTGCGCATTCGCAGTTCTCACTGCGGCGTAAGTTTGTGAATTTTCAGTATTTTCACTTAAGATTTTCAACATTGCCATTTTATTACACTTCCTTATGAGAAGTACAGCTGCTATTTTTCACATCTTGCCCAAAACGGTTTTCCGCCCATGTAGCGCTCAATGGCGCAGTTGGTGTGCGAAATCAATGTATGGGACAAATTAAGAAAATCACAGTTACACTGTTCATGAGCAGAGGTCTTAAAATGGCTATGTTGAAAATTTGGTGACAAAAGTCCATAAAATGACTGTGTTATGAGTGAGCATTGCGCAGTTTCCACGCACCCTAGTAAGTTCATGACTTTGTAATATTTTCAGTCCAGATTTTCACCACTGGCATTTTTCCACACTTCCTTATGAACAGTACAGCTGTCATTTTTCACAACGTGGCCAAAATGTGTTTTCACACTTTCAGCGCAGAGATGCGTGGTCACTGTGGGAAATCATTGTTCGGGACAGATAAAGAAAATCACAATGACACTGTTCATGATTGGAGGTCCCAAAATGCCTGTGTTGACAATCTGCTGTAAAACATCCCCAAACGAATTACATTATGGGTGTGCGTTGCACAGTTTCTATGCACGCTCGTGACTTCACCAATTTTTTAATATTTTTACTGCAGATCTGCAACATTGCCATTTTTTACACTTTCCCATGAACAGTACAGCTGTCACTTTTCACATCCTGTTCAGAATGTGTTTTTGCACCTGTGGTGCTAAATGCCGTAGTCACTGTGCATAAGCAGCTTTCGGCTAACAAACTGATATTGCCACTGTTCATGAGGTGGGGGTCACAAAAAAAACATGTTCAAAATTTGGAGTGAAAATACCAACGAATGCCTGAGGTATTAGGGTTTCCAACCATAACGCCCCACCCTGTACAGGATGACAGGCATCAGGGGTGTGACTTGGGATTCTTGCCTGTAATGCTCATACCATTCCACACCCTGCAGCCAGTGAGAGGCATCGAGGTATGCCTTGGACTCTTCGGCCATAAAGTTCACCCCATTCTCCTATACTGCACCCATCTCACCATATTTCCTGATGGAATGGGATGTGAATAAGGGCCAAAGACCCCAAGGCACACCGTGACACTTGTCAGTGTCTGCAGGGTAGGATGTGGTGAAATGGCGTGGCCTTTATGTCTGACGACCCAAAGGCACACCCCAGTGCCTGTCATTCTCTGCAGGGTGGTGGTGGGGTTGGCTTCAGTTCAATACTTCACTGCCATTTCTATTATGCAGCTCTGTAACTTCTACACTACCAATGCCAATGCCAGCAAGCAAACATTCGGCATTGACAAATGCTTGTTCATTTTGTACCAGTATACACACGTGTACTAAATTAGATACCAAATTACATCTGTATGTTGGTATCAAAACTGCCATTTACGTTTAATGAGCACTTTAACTGAAGTCCAATATGAAGCTGTCAACTGTCATCTCTAACACTAATACTGACCTGTGCATAAGTGTCATTGAATTAAAAATCTAGTTTTTAGAATATTTCAAAGGCTAGTACTGCATGCATAGGCAATTACAAATTAAAACCTTCTACCAGGCAGACTAGATGCTACATTGTATGTAAAAAAGCTTACAAATGGAAATGCATTACATGAGGAATTCATTTACATTTATATCTACCCACTATGTAGTATAAACTATGGGCACGCAATCTACTGCTACTGGTACACAACCTTCAGTGTCACACTGATCTGGGGCAGCAAATTTCAATTGAAAATACAGAAAACTATTATAATCACTTGTGAGACACTTTGACAATTAAGAATCTGTGTTGTGAAAATATCTCACTTTAGTATATTGCAAAATGTTGATATTCGCCATTTTTGCCACATGCTAATCAGCTTCATCATTTCTAAAAAAAAAAATACTAGCCAATGCAAAACCAATAAACAATCTTTTAATACACTGTCATTTGGGAGCGTTGACCAATAAACACCACATTAAGGTGCTGAAATTAACTTAAACAGTAAAAACTGGAGTCAAAGTCATGTTGCAGTGTTTCTGGAACTGTGCAAAAAATGACACTTTCTCATTTTAGGTACCATTGTTTAACCTCCCTACAGGCTTACGGCTCCACTTGACAGCTCCACATCATACCTCATCTAAATATACATAAAATAAGCTTTCAAATTATGTATGATGTGGGTGGGTGTGTGTAGGGTGGGTACACTAAACTCAAAAAATATGGTCCTTTTTGGAGAATTGCCACACGCCTATAAGTCTGCTATGAACCCAAGTGCTCTGTGTTAGAATACATCAAGCTTTGTGAGGTATGCAACTGAACAGCGCGATAAATAAGATCAGCATAGTCAAGAACCAGTACGTTTGTCTGGATCAAGCTCTTACGAATGTTGTATGGAATACAACGTTTATTTCTGTAGTAGAAGCCTAATCTAATCCTCAGCTTTTCAAAGAGTGCATCTATATGGGCAGTGAATGACAGTTTATCAATCCAGACCCTGAGATATTTGTACTGTTTAACTACTTCCGGCGTCTCATCTAGCAAGGTAGTGATTGTTGGAATATGCTCGTGTTGTGGGATTGCATTTTGCAAAGTAACGAATATGACCTTTGTTTTGATTGTGTTTAATAGGAGTTTAGAATGGTAGAGGTTTAACTGTAGCATGTTGAAAGCTTTTTGGAGATCTGAGCATGTAGCTCTGATGTTAGGTCCAGAGACATATACTGCAGTGTCATCTGCATAAAAGCATAACTCGGCTTCAGTTACTGCCTCTTTGAGGTCATTAATGTATAACATACAAAGTAGTGGGCTAAGTACCGAGCCTTGAGGAATACTTCTGAGTAGGGGGGGTACAAGTGGAGTAGAGGCCTTCTGCTTTGACCTGTTACACCCATCCAGTTAACTTGCTGGTGAACCACTTAAATGAGGCAGTACCAAAACCTAGTCTGGATAACCTGTGTATCAGTAGGCTGTGGTCCATGGTGTCAAATGCCTTGCTTAGGTCAAGAAAGCTAGCTCCAGTGATTTGTTTATTGTCAATTGCATGTATTCAGTCATTAGTGATCTTAGCCAGGGCAGATACCATGCCGTGTTTTTGGGTGAAAACTTGACTGTAGGGGAGTTATGAGATGTTTGATGTTTCAAGGAAGTCCCTCACCTGATTATTGATAAGTTTTTCTAGAAGCTTTGCCAACACTGAGAGAATCGACATGGGTCTATGATTGTTGAGCTGCATGGTATCACCTGATTTTAAGAGGGGGGTGATATGTGCAGTTTTCCAGAGCACTGAGATTTCATTACTCGAAAGTAATAGAGTAAAAAGATGCATTATTGGTGCTGTGAAGTACCTGTAGCCAGCTCTGTGAAAAAAGGGATCCATTCTATTTGCACCCAGACTTTTTTGGTGTCATGCCTTAGCAGGAGTTGCTCCACTTGCTTGTAGGTAATGGGGATGGAAAGCAAAAGGGCTATGTGTGGTAGTAGTGGGGTGCACCATGTCTAGTCTAGGTGTCTGGTAAGATGCAGCTGGGGATATATCAAAGGCTAGTCCAGCAGATACGAAGTAGGAGTTTATTTTTTCCAGTAGAATAAAATTGTCAATTATGAGGTTTCCATTTACAGAAATTTTCTGTGGAAGGGTGGGGACAGAAGTAGGGATTCCTTCAACTGAATTGATGTGTGGCCTTGTGACTCACAAAGCACCTAAGTCATGATGATATACCATGATATACCACTCCCTGCCATGTATTATTGCTCGATTATCAAATGGGTAAGAGAAAAACAAGAATCTGATTGGCTAAATGATGTTCCAGGCTGTGGCATTATCACACAACAACAGTGCAAAGCCTAAGAAAAACTGTGTGAGTGCATGCCAGAGACAAATGACTTTTTTCCAGGATTGCCACTAGGGTAAGGCAGAATTGTTGGGTAGTGTGGGCAGACTGAACAGGCCAAGAGTCTTTTCTGCCACCAGTGTCTATGTATTTATGTATCTATGTACAGTATGTTCCGTAGTTGGTGATTCCAAACATATCAAAAGGGACACTGGCAACCCCCTTATGCCTCAGGTTGTTCCTAGTATAAAAAAACATATGTCATGATTGCTCACCTCCTGTAGAGTTTGCAGATGTAGCCAAGAGTTTGATTTTGTTTCCTTTTTTTTTAAAGTGAAAAATAGACTGCACACCAAAAGTGTTTGTTTATATTCCTCAGTTAGCTCCCACTACATCTGTCCTGGACTTGAGAACATCCCTGACACATTCTAGCCACCCACAATTCAGAGGAAGGACAGAACACTGTTGCATCATGAGTGGTTGCACTGTTTGGGAGTGTTCCTATTGTTCAGGAAGTATGCAATTAGAGTAGATTAAGGATGTGAAACAAAACATGGTTGGGTATAACTACACCATTAGCATGCATTTCAGTTCTACTAAGTAACAAAACATATAAAACAACCAGTAACATCAATGAGTTTTAGAGAAGGTAAGTGATCATAAAATGTGGATTTTCAGATAAAAATAATGTGATGCAAAATGGGTTGACAGGGAGAGTATACTAAAGGAACGATTGAGGGTGTACTTGGAGGAGGTGGGAGGTCTGGATAGTCGGCAACATGGGTTTGTGCCAGGTAGATCATGTCAAACCAACCTTGTGGAGTTCTATGAATGGGTAACATCAGAACTGGACAGGGATAAGCCTGTGGATGTATTATTCTTGGACTTCAGCAAGGCTTGACTCGTCCCACAATGGTCTGGTGGAGAAATTGATGGGGTTAGGAGTAGGCCTTTGATGGTCAGATGGATTGAAAACTGGCTAGCTGGGACGCACTCAGAGAGTAGTGGTCTGTGGGAGCTCTCGAACCCTAGAGAGGTTGGTAGTGGGGTACAGAGGGCTCGGTCCTGGTCCGATCCTGTTTAATGCAAACATATCGGACATCAGGGAGGGTATAGGGTGTGAAATGAGTCTCTTCATGGATGACTCCAAGATGGGAGCAGTAGTTGAGGGAGAGAGGGAGGTTGGCCTTGCAAGGGGACCTGGACACCCTGGAAAGCTGGGCTCACACATGGAAATTAAATTTCAATATCACCAAGTGCAAGGTGTTGCATCTTGTCGAGAAACCCCTAAACACAGGTACACCTGGGAGGGAGGTGCTGGACTCAATAGGGAAAAAGACCTAGGGGTCATGGTGGATGCATGTATGAATAACTCTGAGCAGTGCAGGAGAGCAGCTAGCAAGGCAAACAGGATGTTGGGATGCATCATAAGGGGATCACCTCTAGGAGCAAGGAAGTGATTCTGCCGCTGTACAATGGACTGGTTAGACCACACCTTGAGTACTGTGTACAGTACTGGAGACCACACTTGAAGAGGGACATACAGCTCCTGGAGAGGGTACAGAGGAGGGCAACAAAGATGATACGAGGGCTAGGGTTTGATGTATGAGGACAGACTTGAGGAGCTCTGCCTGTTTTCATTGGAGGAGAGGAGAGACAGGGGGGACATGACTGAGGTCTTCAAGTACCTCAAGGGAATAAATAGGGTTAACATGGAGGGGATCTTTAGACTAAAGCAGGGAGGTATCACCAGAGGGCATGGTTTGAAGTTGGAAGGTGGAAAGGTGAGGGGAAAGAGGAGGAGGTTTTTCACTGAGAGGGTGGTGGACCCTTGGAATGCACTGCCTGGTGAGCTGGTTCAGAGATCCACAGTGGAGGGCTTCAAGAGAGGGTGGGACAGACACAGAAAGTGGATGTATCAGATGATGGCCTGTCCCGGGGGGTGGGGATGGATGATAGGGGTTTCTGGAGCACAAGGGATGGGAGGGTCTCGGCACCCAACTAAGGATCTAAGGTTCGAGCAGACTCGATAGACCGTAAGGTCTAATCTGCTGGCAAATAGTATGTTAGTGTCCGTTTAAACTTTGTGGGTGACATTTTTCAAGTAAAAAATGCCTTTTCTAAAAAATAACATATTCAATAATACCAATAATAAATACATTCCAGTGTGCCTGTTATCATTTGGGATAACACCACTTATTGGGTTGCTGATGACACTCGGCCTGTGGCCTCCTACCCTAAGGCACTAGAGGCGTGGCTTAACCCATGTTATAACACTTGTGACATTTTAACTCTTGCTGTGCTGTGGACTGATATATCAGTCCAGAATTCCTATGCATTCTGATTCTGTCTGCAGCCTAAGGGTTATGAATGTTACAGTTGTAATAATCCACTCTGAATTCACTCCGGGCATGCCTCGGTGCTGTAATAACCTCGCTTCCTGAGTGGCTCACAACCCACCCTGGCCCTTAGGGTTATTACAATATTGTTGAACACCAGACCATGGATTATTTCTTACTTAAAACACACACTCTGTCACATATTATTGCTTAAAGAGCAAGTGCTTAGTAAGGATGAAAGTTTGGGACCTTTAGATGCCTCTGCAATAATTCAGTTTGCTTTTATTTGTTTCTTTGCTTACCTTTTCATCATTTTATGTAAGCAATAATATCTGACAGGGTGGGCATTATTGGGAAATACCGGACCGCCCAGGGGCATAATGAGGCCCGACGCCACAGGCGGATGGCTTTGTAGCCCCTGGAAGGTCAGGTATTTCCCAATAATGCCCACCCAGGAGGGTATTATTGTGTTTAGAAAATGACTATCTTAGTAAGTTTTAATAAAATGCTAAAAGGAGAGAGGAAATGGGCAGAAAAAATGAATAGAATTAGTAGAAAAAAACATTGCTGATAAAATAGTCCATATTTTTTTAAGGCTGCTCCAGCTGCTGTTTCTCCTCCCTACAAAGGCCATTCTGATCAATTTTCTGCCCTCCTCCCAACACACACACACTCACACACACACACACACACACACACACATCCACATCCACCTAGCAGATTCTCAGCATTCTTTTTACGTTCTGCCCCGTTTTTGCACTTTCTGAAGTGCAAGTTACCTGCGTGTCGTCAGCTTGTGGAGATGCTAGTCAGTTCGGGAGCAGCATAAAACAAAAGTCAGTCTGGATACTATTACCAATACCAAGTTCAGTGATCAAATTCTTTTAAAAACGAGGCTACTTTATATAAAATTTGCATTTGAAAAACTGAAACTGGGACTCCGCGACGCACTGGGCGCATCACGTGGAATTTCTGTTTCAGTTTTCAACTGCAAATATATATAAAGTAATACTATTTTTAAAAATTGATCACTGAACTCGTATTAGTATCAGTATCATAGTAATGACTGCTTCTTAATGCTCCAAATTAACATCTCCATACACAAGTCCACGTTATTTACTGTCCTTGCAATGTCGGGGACATGTAGGGGAGAGCGGACTGCAGTATTTCAGTTGGGATGAGTAAATGTCATTTTTTGCAAGAAAGTGAAATTAAAAAGGCACGCTATGGACTTTTAACCATATAGGGACAAAATGTGAGTACAGATTTGTATTACAGGCAAAAAAATATGAGGGTGTTTAAACAGAAGGGAAAGCTGACAGTGACACTTTAAGGACACGGCTTTCTTTTTTTCCGCGAATATAGGAGCTGCACAGTGAAAGTATATGGAGTGGAATGGGTTGCCATGGCAGCTTGTATTTTGAAATGGGCATAGAGCTTGCGCATAAACTCACGGACACAGAAGCGAGTGGGATCCCTTGCTAGTACTGGTTTGGGTGGAAACTGTATGCAGTGCCTTTTTATTAAGAGGCAGCTGTACTAAGAAGTGCAGAGCTGATGAGTGTTGAGCGGGGCGGGGGGGGGTGTTGAAGACCAGTAGCTCTCGCTAAGTGAAAGAAAAACATGGCGGGGATTTCAGATTTCACCGGGTGCTTTCAGCCAATGATAAAACAGGCTGGCACCACAGGAAAATGCTACTCGGTGAAGTGGCACTTGGGCTGGCTCTTATTTTTAGCTGGGCATCTATTGAAAAATAAATGCCCAGCTTGGAGCCTGTCTCAGCCAATCAGCTTTAAGATTTGATTCTTGCCATTTTCTAATTATATTAACCAGCTAGCTAATAAAAAAAGAATCCCATGGAATCCTTGTATTATGATGTCAGAAACTCTTTACTGGCGAGGTTGGCAGTGTGTTTCAATGGGAAACTACAAATCTGTTTTCAGATTTTTATGGAGAAATAACACTTTCTATCACCAAAATATTATATATTTATTAGAATTCTGCAGTTTTTGATATCCTGTGATATTTTGTTATAATTTAGCACACTGTATTTTCTTTATAACCAAATTTAACTTGGAAAAGAGAAGCCAGTTATTTTGTTTAATTGTAAAACCATACAAATGGACCATAACAGTGCAAACATATAAAAACAAAAGTTTATTGCTGAAAGAATTATCTATTTCTTTAAAAAAAAGATAGAAAAATATATTTAGTTTCTCATTGAAAAGCACTGGGCTGCTAAGTAGCTGGCAGTTTCTGACATCACAATACCAGGGGCAGGATTCACTAAAAAGGCAAAGCGCTACACAAAGGTTTGTGTTGCACCCCACAGTTGTGCTGATGGGCAATCCAGCTATTCACAGTCGGATACTGAGCTGCACTATCTGACTGTGAATAGGGGCAGATGGGGGCAGCACTAACCCAGAAAAAGCACCAGGAACCCCAGAAGCGCTGCCCCCACAGCCAGCCAGGAGAATGGGCCGGCAACAATAGTGCACATGCGCTATGTCCCTATTCACTAAAGTAGCCATGCAAATGAACCCACTGGGCATGCAAGGTGCTAGTGGCCATTAGCATGCCCATTATGGGCCCATTTGCATGGCCCATGGGTGGCTTAGCACAGTCCTCTTCACCAGACCATACCCCAAGCAGCCGCATTGCCTAGTAGTCTAGTGGTATCCTCCCCGACCACCGTTCTCATAAGAAAAAAAGGTTTCCATAGAGTGGTGGTCCATCCCCCCTTCCCAGTCACCATTTGCCAACCTGATATGTTCAAATAATTTTCCAAAATGTAGTGGTGCCCTTCCTTACCCCAATCACTGAGCCAATATGGTAGAATAATTTTCCATAGTGTAGTGGTCCCTCCCCAGTCCCTGATTACTGACCCTATATGCAATCTTAATTTTCCATAGTGTAGCGGTCCCTCTCCCTTCCCCGGTCACCAGTCACTGTCCCTAAATACAAAAAAAAGACATTCCCTGGTAGTCTAAGTTCCCTCCCCACCCTCATCCCTTCCAGTGAGACTCACTCCCCCACAGTGCCTTATCCCAGTCAGTGACTGGTTACAAGCACAGCCCTCCTCACATCACTGTGGCTGGCTGGCAACTAAGCCCTTATGGAGCATGTACTGTATACAGTATGACTCACTGACTATGATTGGTCAAGTCACAGTCAATGAGTTGTACTGTATACAGTATGCACTTCATGAGGGATCAGTAGTCAATGTGCCACGGTGGTGTGAGGAGAGGCTGTGCTGATGCACCAATTACTGATTGGGATGGGAGTGGGGTGGTGGGTCACACTGGACAGGGTGGGGATGGGGGAGGGACCCTAGACTACCATGGAATGGGGGTTTTCACATTTGGGACAGCAATCAGTGACCAGGGAGGGAGAAGGGACCACAGCACTATGGAAAATTAAGATTGCACATAGGATCAGCAATGGGGGACTGAGGAGGGACCACTACACTACGGAAAATTCTACCATATTGGGTCGGCGATCAGGGTGGTGATCAGGGTGAGGAAGGGCACCACTACACTATGGAAAATTATTTGAACATATCAGGTCGGCGATCGGGGACCAGGGAGGGACCACTACACTATGGAAAATTATTTGAACATATCAGGTCGGCGATCGGGGACCAGGGAGGGACCACTACACTATGGAAAATTATTTGAACATATCAGGTCGGCGATCGGGGACCAGGGAGGGACCACTACACTATGGAAAATTAAGACTGCACATAGGGTTGGCGGTGCAGGACCAGGGAGGGACCACTACGCTACAGAAAATTCTTCTACCATATCGGGTCAGTGATCAGGGTGGCAATCAGGGTGGGGGAGGGCACCACTACACTATGGAAAATTATTTGAACATACTGGATCAGCAATCAGGGACCGGTGAGGGACCACTACACTACAGAAAATGAAGACTGCACATAGGGTTCGACAATCAGGGGCTGAGAAGGGGACCACAGTGCCTCCGCCAACCACTTGGGTTGCATGGATTACCACCACATTTTTGTCGGCGATAATTTCTCCACGCAAGTGCCCTCACAAAGAGCACTTGTGTGGAGCACAAACTTTGTGACTAGTGCTGCATGGAAATGCAGGTCCCCCCCCTTTAGAAACATAGAAACATAGACTTTGACGGCAGATAAGGACCGCTTGGCCCATCTAGTCTGCCCATTTCCCTACCTACAGGATAGGCCGCAGATCCTAGTTAACCAACAGCCTATTTTCATTTGCATTGCAGCCCCCTTCCAACTTTGCCCGGGTGCAAACACAGTTTGCCTGGGCAAACTGGGTTTGTGAATACCAGCTCCGGGCAAAATTCAATTTGCCCCAGCTGGGTTGGCGCCTGGGCAAAGTTTTGTGAATCTGGTCCCAGAATTCTACTGGATTCTTTTTTACTACCAGCGTGAAAAGAAAAGGTAAAACCCCACTTGTTTCACTGCATGGCAAATATTTTATTATAAAAGTAGACAGTAGTTGCTAACACATCAAAATACAGTATATAAAATAGACAGTTTTCTATTTATTAGCCGTAAACACCTGCTCTTTAAATGATTCATAAGATATAGCACTGCAAAACATAGGTTTTATAAAATCCTATAAGTTGACATTGTGTAAGGCCGTTTAGTAAAGTATTGTTATAGGACAGCTTAAAGGAAATTTAGCAGTATCTGGACTTGTTAAAATGTAAGGAACCACAATTCCCAAAATGCTCTATCATGAATAGAATCTGTTCCTAATGGAACGCGAACATCACACCAGCTCTTAAAAGATGTTACATGCTTACAGTTAATCAGCTAAACTCAAGCGTTGCATAATGTACTACATATTGTATAAACCTTCTGATGTTTTGGTCGGAAATGCAGAACACCCATAGCATATATGCGCTATTTTTTTATAATAAAACAAAGTGGGATTTCTCCAAGTGGTTCAGTGAGGGGGTACTCCTTTTAATTTGTAGAGGAAATGTGTCCAGAAGCTGTTCTGTTAGGTCATGCATTAACACGGACGTTTCAAGGCTGTACTGGCAGAAAAAATACCTAAAGCTTTATTAAGGGCGGGTACTAGGGGCACACCGGCGTACCGAAACATGAAATGGACTCCCCCTTCAGCCCGAATTATAGAGTCGCCTCGTCCCTGCGAGTCCCGGGGGAGGCTCGGTGAGGAGAATGAGTTTAGTGCAAACTTTGTGCCAACGAGGAGGAGGGAGTTGAGAAGATCGCGAGCCAGGGGCCGGGCTCTGTATGTGCGCGTGTGCATGTGCAAGCGGGCGCGCGGCGAAACTTTTCGGAGAGCTCCGCAGCAGCTGCCTGCAGCAGCATCACACACCTCTGGACCGAGCGACCGCACTCACTCACTCTCACCGGCTCTAGCTGACTGCAGTCACAGTGCTCACCCGGACGGACGCGCGCGCTTCAACCTCACAGCACTCACTGGCCGCACGCCTTCGCATCAAAACCTGTTACTAGTAAGTCACTGATTGGGTTGATTTTCTTTTCGTTTTGAACTACTAAAAAATAAGTTTGCACAAGTTGCCAAAAGTTCTGTGAAACGAATGCGAGCCGTGGAGATGGATGTTTTTCGAGTCTTTATCACGCTACTAGTCACAGAGTCTGGGTTGTGGTTATAATGCATGGGGATACTATTTATGTTTGAGTAGCCCACGTTATAATAATATGTATGTGAGAGCGGGTCTGCTATTTAGTTAGGTGGTGTATCTCTAATCTGAGAGGTCACAAAGTGACAGTTTATCTTGTGTCATGACGCTGTTACTGCAGAGGGCTAAGAGTGACCAGGGACGGCGTGCTGCAGACAGGCACCCCACAATGCTGAAACACAAACCGTGGGATACCAGCGGGCAGCGCACAACGCAAACAACATGAAAAAAGAGGTGTGAGGTGAGCAATATTGCTCTTGGTATTTGTTTGGGGCCAACTAGTTTATGTGCGTGGGAAATACGCCAATCGCGTTTTTTTAAGCAGAAATCACATCACGCAAGGTCACTGATTAGGAAGACTGATTTCTTTTTACTACAGAGGACTGTCCAGGAGTAAATGGGCTGTCTGCACGATGATGTGATGACAGGAATTATCTCACGTTCCGATGGAGATCGGGGCACCACAGAGTGCGGTGGGTCTACAGTACTATCGGGCGTTTCTGGTGGTATTATAGCAACAAACTTTTTGTAGCGAGATTTAGAAATACAATCCTAAGCATGGAATGAATGATAAACAAAGGACGTGATTATTGCATATGTAACAAGAGATTGTGTTTGTAGAAACGCCCCTCCCCCCCGCCAGGTTCTGTTTTGTAAAATGTTACTTGCAAGAATTACTGGGCAAATACTTGTGCATCCCCGACCCCCGTAACACAGTTCACCTTTCAGTGCTCCTATACATTATGTCGTATCTGATTGAATTATTGCTGTTATTTTAACACACACACACCCATATATGCACTCAATAAATAAAGAAAGTATATGTATATGTAGTTGATGTTGTCAAGCCAGTCGTTATGTTTTCCCCCGACTTGGACTTGGACTTTTGGGAGGGTATTATACATTTTATTTTTGGGGGACAAGGACAACACAAGTTGACACTCGGCGTTTGGATGGGTCCCACTCTCGTCAGCGTGGTCCAAAGTACCTTGGCTGGATTTCAGTGCAGACTGACAAAGACAAATATTCGCACTGTAAACGGAGGAAATGAGTTGACTCTAAGACAAATACGTTTTGCTGCTTTGGTAATGATGTTGGCTGTTTGGGTTTCAGCTTTGTCCCCCTTGTGTAAATTACACAGTAATAGTTTTTTTGATAAGGAATTCCTTACAGGTTTGGTAGAATGTGCAGATGTTTGTTAATTGAAATCGAACACTTTAGAAGTCGTCGTTTTTCTTTGCCTCCTTCAGACAGACTCGATGGTAATTTGTTTTCTTTAGATTGCCCGTTTGCCTTAGGTACTTAACATATTTGTAGCCCATTAAAGGGTGTGGGACCCATCACAACATTCTGCCAGATCTTTTCTGTATATAGCCTGAGTCCCCCATATTTGTGCTATTTTTCATACTTCCCCAGGTTCCCTCATTATGAGGGACATCCCTCATTCCCCCCTTAAAGGGGAACAAAACTGAACCTGTACCTCATTTATTTCCTGTGGAAACTGTTTTTTTTTCTTCTTTGTAAATGCTTGTTCCAATTCTCTTCTGTTGTTTCATCTTTGCTGGTCTTTTAGCAACCTCTGTGGGAGTTTATGATTAATGTACTGGTAGTATGTTCCATTTTAGAACTTGTAGATTATGTCTTTTCAGCCCCTGAATTCCATAGTAGAACACTGACACTGTGCCAAAAAATATGTAAGGGCTTACCAAGAGCATAAACAACATCATACAGTTCTGAAATGTTTTTTTACACTAGCATGCAAGTCAGAAACACCAATGAAATTTATCCAAAGGCCAGTGAGGACAAAACAGTAATAGACTGTGAACTAGTATTTAAAAAAAATAAAAAAAACTTTAACAAAACATATAGTCTTGCAGATTCAATGCAGTTCTCCTTTAAAAGAGATTTGTTCAACATCCGTCCCACATGGGAAAGGTGCTACCCATCCAGAGCAGGTACTGGAAATTCAAACTTTTACAGTAGAAATTAATAATATTGCTGAAGCAAAACTAAACTTTGTGCAAAGTATGACATTGGTTTCTATGGTGCTTTGGCTTGTGCATCCACATTTGATGATGCAACTCACCATTGTAAGAGCCAGCGTCCCACATTGCCCCTCATTTCGATTGTCAGTGTCCCACATGTCAGTGACCGATGGTTGAGAGGCATGGTCTTTACAGGGGCGCCAACCAGTGATAACATCCGCTGTCGGCGATCAGTGGCTTCTGACGCTGGCAACACTACTGCACTGATGACAATGAAACAGCTCCTCCAAATGTTCAATTTATATTTAAATATGCAACATATACAGAACACAAGCTGCAGAATCTGTATCAGGAGCTGCTGACTTGATGGCAACCAATGATATTGTTGCAGGTTGTAGCACCTGTAATGACGTAGTAGGGGCCACATAAAGAGCTGATTTTAGAAACAAAAACCAAAAGAGAACGAGAGAGACTAACAGAAAGAGAACAGAAGGTGAGCTAATAACTGCAAAAGAGCCTCTGGTTCAGAGGTATATCTAATATTTCAAATAAATAATGAAAGAAAATAATAAGAACTGGGAACACTGCAATTCCCATCCACTTTTTTATTTTATTTTTTAACAACTTATTAATCTAGGATAGCCCAACAGAAATGCAATGTCTGATTTCCAGTGGGGTCCTACTTTTTACTGATTTCCACATCTGGTCAAATTGATGCACTGGGAGGTTAAGTGACCTACTCAAGGTCACACAGTGAATGTCTAGTTCTAGCAGGGTTTGGACCTCTGATCCTCCTGCCTCCCAAGCCAGTTCTCTAACCACTAGACTGCACTGCCACAAATACAACTTCCGCTTTAAGTAGTGAAGAAGGTATTTACAGTTTCAGCAACTGGCATAGGGTTTGGGGGTAAACAGCTTCAGCTCTGCATATTGCTGCTGAACTTGACTTTACATCAACATCTGCTTCCTCTTGAAATCACCAGTGGGATCTCTTTTAAAAAAAAAAAAAAAATTGCCTTTCTTGGTGAAGATCACCACTCCTCCCTTTTTGGCTGCAGAGTGAGGTGAAAATGACCTGTCCACTTGGCAAGGGAGTTAACATCCCCAGCTGTTCCAGCTGCTGTTCTGGGTGTCCATGATGCTGGTGCCAATTACAGTGCTCTGCTTTGACACCACATGTTTATTTACGTAGTCCTGTATTGCTTCCTCACCCTCGTTTGTCTCACTTTTCTTTTTCTCCATTTTCAACTGCTGTCGCTTCAATGTGCAAATTGTTCCTGCATGAGAGTAATTAAAATTCACAGTCTAATAAGAACAGAAAGTGCTAATGAGTCTGTTATGTTTGTTGGAGCTCATGGCGGCCCCACAGGAACTCTTACCATCAGTATGTCAGATGGAGGGTGGTGGTGGTGGGGGGACTGTTCTAGCAGATTAAGCTGGTATAGAGCCTGTCAGATATAGGTAGGGATGGACTAATCTCCCTGTGTGCACAGGGAAACATGCTGTGATTAGGGTGCTTTCATTGTCAATGTTCCCTTCCTCATTGTTTTGCCTATGTGATTGACAGGTTTGGCCGATGAGCCCAGACAACACCCAAGTTGTGGCACAAATGCTCAATTGAAGAAGAAGGTGCAGACTTTGAGATTAGGCTGTAGAGGTTAAGGCAGTGAGTGCTTGAGAAAGGTGAATAGAGGGTTAGCAATTCCTTGGGAGGTGGTCCTGTCCGTTAAACTAGAAATAATGAAATAAGCTGATTCTCGAGATCTCAAATTGCTCAGTTTGAAGGGGTATATTGGACTGTTAGTCTGTTTCAATCAATGTCAAAACTAAAACACATTTCTACCTGGGAATGTGTTCATTTTTTTTACATGTGAAAACAAACAGTGGTTTAATTACCATGGGGCGCACCCTTGTATTGTGACGTTAGTTGCTACAGTTCTTGGGTTTTGCTTATCAGATTGTGCTGAAATGAGATGTTACTATTATAGCAGATTGTAAAGATAGAACAATTATATTTTTTACCCAGGACATGACAGTTACAACTGCCCTATTTTATTTATTTGGTTTATTTTTATTTATTTAGTTTTTGTTGGACATGGATAAATAATTGTGGAAGGGAGACTGGGGTGGGGAGGACTTGTGGGATAAACAAGGTTATATACTGTATATTGGGGAGAGAGAGAGAGAGAGAGAGTTTGTATGTAAAAACTGAGATATTTTGTTTTGGTACAGCAACTGTTTTTGTTTTGCTCAGTATTACTACACAATAGAAGGGTAATTTGTAGTGTCGTCCTGCATAATGTGTGTATTTTAAGCGAAGAGCCAATTTTTTTTTTTTTTTATCTTTTAGGTCTAAATGGTAGATTGAAGAAATCTGGCTACTCTTGTCCTAGGTTTACCTGTTTCAGTGGACCAAGTGCTTTAGCATCCCCTTCACACTCAAATTAAATAGAAACCAATGCAAAGTGACCCACAAGAGTGGAGCATAGGTGTGAAGGAGCTTTTAGCCTGTTCAGTATGTACTGTAGCAGAAACAAGATTGTCAAGACTGACAACTGTAAAAATAAATAAATAAATAAATAATTGTATCTGAATAAATCTTTATCCAGTTCATCCTTCAGCAGACTGGGCCCCACAGTTGGGGTCTGGCGATTTAATTTGATACAGGGACACTAGGAAAAGTGTATACTCTACAGTAAGCTCTCTGCTGTTGTGTTGGTTTTTTTTTTGGCCGGAGTGAAACTATTGAATAATTTAACAAAAGGCGGCAGTGTTTAGCAGCACCATAACAGAGGGTCAGTCATCGCAGTGATAACTGCCTCCATTCCACTGGCTCTCATCAGTAAGTGGCTTTAGGTAGATATTTTTAATGAAAGGTTTTATTTTTGGTTCCAGCCATCAAATCACATGCTTCTTTAGGGGGACATAAATAGCTTGTCTGGTATCTCCTTGTGAGTAAAGTACAAACTGAGGGAAACAAAAACAGTTGCTGTACCAAAACAAAACATCTCAGTTTTTACATACAAACTCTCTCTCTCTCTCTCTCTCCCCTCCCCAATATATATAACTTTGTTTATCCCACAAGTCCTCCCCACCCCAGTCTCCCTTCCATTATCTATCCATGTCCAGAACCTCATCTTCATTCAGCTGCAAGGGGTGTGTATGAGACGTCTAGTTCAAAGCAATGTCAGGTCCCACTTGCTACTAGGCAGCAGGGAGACATGGTGAGAAGTTTGTCCCACCCACTTTCCTAATGCCAGTGCTAGTGAACTGTGCAAACTTTACTGGAGCCCCACAAGGGAAGTGATAAATCCCATGAAACATCCTTATCCCTACAATTGATTAGTCTGCCTTTTAAGGTGATTTCCTTTGCTGTTCCATGCCCTCTCCCTGAGCTGGAGCCTAATCTTTTAGGGAGAAGGAGATGATAAATGTAGTCAATAAAAACAGTATCATCTTGTGCTAAAGCACAGGTTTAGGCACCAGGAGACACATGTTCAAATCTCACCTGACAATCTAACTTTTAGTGTGATCCTGAGCAACCTCTACACCTCTCATTGCTTCAGTTCATTCAGTTGTAAAAATAGGCAAAAGCAGGTCCCCACTAAAAATGCATTTCAGTTAATTGCCCCGGTTAAAAAAAAAAAAAAAACTGAAAAAATTAGATAAAGTAAACCTTTAGAAAACTGGACAGAGACACTGGAACAAGTGCAATCAGTTGGAGAGCTGATGCTTTTTGAAAGCCCCATTTATCTGCTGTTGGGGTTGTGTGTGGCTGTGCAGTTCACAGTCTGCTAAGGCTGGCTCTGTCTCCTCACCTCACCCAAAAGTAAATGCATCACCTAGCCTGTGGGTGGGGTGGGGGAGGAGGGGCAGTGGCAGCTCTACAACAGGGCCATCCAGGGCACGTGCCCCAGTAAAAGAATGCTGTGCCCCAGTTGGTGCCCCATATGATGCAGAGCTTCCCCCATAATAACAATATATCAGTGCCCTGGCTGCCATCTGTTGTGCCCCAGCTGTGCCCTGGTAACCATTTGTGGCTAGAGCCGCTACTGGGGAGGGGCAAGGTCACTCAGACTGTGGTCTAGTGCACTTCATGCAGATGTGCTGGTAGTGGGCCAGCCAAAAGAAGTTCTGAGAAGGTACATGGAATGAAGTGTGATCTAACAACAACAAAAAAAATCGTGTCTAGTCCTTTGTTGGGGATGGGAGCAGAAACATGCTTGCTAAGCAGAATGTTTCTTCTGGTTTCCATGTCATTCATGTAACAGAATGCTACATAGAAAATTAATTAACACTGCATTATTCATTTCTGTTTGACCGTGTTCCATGAAATCTTTGTAAGTGGAGTGTTAATGAATGCAGTATTTAACAACATTCCGGGGGGGGAAGGGGTATTTCAGAGATTTTTTTATGCAATCTGTTTCCTCAAAAAGCATGGCATTTCTAGATTCTCTTGAACACTTGAAAGAGTAGCGCAGCTGTCAAAACTATAGAGTAAACTTCCCACTCAGCAGTAAATGTCCTGAAGCAGCTCTGCAGTTCTAAATGGACAGTATTTATTTATTGCTATCATAGTGGTTGGTTGCACTTTTGTCACTGAGCCCAAAGGTTGTGGGTTCATGTCCCACACCAGTGTTTGGACCCATACCCAGTGTTAACACGATCGTTCTCCAGTTCCTGGGTTGGATGAGTGGTGGTGGTGCTGCTGCTGATTTGTTAGAGGTACCACTTTTTGGGTGACATGGTCAAGGGAATGCTTTCTGCTCCAGTTGTGGTGCTCGTTCAAGTGGAACAGAACAATCCCACCGCATAAGTTGAAAAGAGAAAGCGACAACCCTGGTGTCTCAGCCAGACGCTCGTTCTCTTTATGAATAAAAAGCAGATACTACAGTGCAGTTGTCCATGGTGACATGGAGTCCACGCACTGCAGGTATTTCATTTCTTGTCCTTTGTTAGGATATAACCATTGCACAATGCTCATTTACAGTGATGTCCCTGTTATAATGACATTTATTATTTATTCATTTGAAATTACTTCGACAGGTAATCATGCAGAGACATAGAGATGCAGAGCTATAGTACAAGGATATTCTTTACAGATGCAATCTGTGTGTGGGGGGGTAGTTGAGGGAGAAATATTTAAACACAAAATTTGCAATACAATAATTATACACAGAAACCAAAGTTAGAATAAAATACAGAAACATAATATACATACAAACTGTAATGCAATTATACTAAAGGGGTCGAAATTAAGTTTTGCAGCCACTAGCTATCAGGGCTAGTGACCTGGAAAATCCACTGGTCTAATAGACATTTCCACTGGCCCAGTAGGTGTACATACTGAAGTGTTGCCTTCTCCGGTACAAGCCCACAGGGCTACTTAAATGAAAATCTTACTACTCCGATACAAAATCTACCAGCATTTGGCTAGTGGGCTGGTGCCAATTTCAATCCCCGATACAACATTTGTAAATGTGCATGCAACAGCAGAATTGGCAGAACAATCAGAAATGAGGAGCACATTAACAGAACTGTAGATCACATTCAGGTACAGTCACAGTATGAAGCAATTCAGTTTCTGAGGTAGAGCTTAGATGAGGCAGTATTTGTGTGTGGGCTCTTCCCCAAGGCCAGATTGTTCCGTAAATGTGGGAGTTTGTGACTGAAACCAGGCTAACCCAAAGTTTTATGTACACCTGGGAACCAGGACTCTGTACCCAGGCTGGAGTGAAGGTTGTGACTGCAGGGGAAGATGGGGAAATCAGAGTACTCGGATAGGTGGGAAGCTTTGTTAGCCAAAACTCGAAGCTGTAGACAGCAAGGTGCTGAACATGTCTATTGCTCAATGAAGGCAGCAACAGGTAAAAGCATGCACAAAGATTGGAGGTGCCTGGAAAGCCAGTAGAGACCACAGTTCCAAATTCCAACACTCACCACCTCAGTATAAATTGCACACCACTCCAGCAATATAGAGGATATTTTTTTATAAAAGAACTTGCTTAGTCTGAAAAGCATCAGGTAGGATGTTTGATGTGGTTCTGCAAGTTTAATAAATGTTGAATTCTCCTCTATATTGCTGGAGTGGTGTGCAGTTTATACTGAGGTGGCGAGTGCCTGAATTTGGAACTGTGCTCAGTGAAGGCCCATATAGGCGATCATAGTGTGTGCAGTGGTGTGTTCATACTGGGCAGTGAAGAATGAACCTGCAGAGGGCATTCAGTAAGGAGTCTGACTTTAACAAGTGGCACTGAGGGGCGGAATCATGTACCACAGCATCAAAGTTAATTACAGGGTGAATCAGACTTTCAGCTAAGGACTTTTTTAGACATTGGGAGAGGCAATCACTCACTCTGTAGAGTGCTCCAAGCTCTTTTAAGGACTTAGACACAAAAGCCTGCATGCGAACGGAGACATCCAGGATTGGTCAAACAGGAAACCAAGATACTTGTACTCAGGCACAGACTTCAGAATATCAGTATCAGGCATTTTTATGTCCAGGAAAGGACTGTTCAACTGGCACGTTTGGATCCAAATAGCACTGACACCATTTTTGCCTGATTAAGGGCTAACAGTTGGCCAAAAACCAGTTGGAGAGGCTGCTGAAGTCTGATTGCAGGGCAGCCAATATGACAGCTGGGGTTTTACCAGAGGTCAGTAATATAGTGTTGCCTGCATAACTCTGGACATTACAGGAATTTACAACCCATGGAAGATCATTAACAAAGACATTAAAAAGGAGGGGGCCAAGTACAGAGCCTTGAGGGACAACGATAAAGGACTTGCCTGAGGTCAGAAAGGGCAAAGTCGATAGAAACTGTTTAAGAGCGACCAGAGAGATAGGAGGAGAACCAGGAGAGAAAGACCAGCAGGAGAGACCAGAGACACCAAGTTTATCCAGGAGAAGGGTATGATCTACTGTGTCAAATGCCTTGGCTAATTCACAAAATATGACATATTAACATGGCAGAGGTGCAAGCCTTTCTGCAAGGTAGATGTTGCACAATACGCTAATCACAATTTTTTAATTTATTTTGAATTTTGCACATCATAATAGCTGAGTTTAGATGAAACATCTACTTTTCAAGAGGGCTATGGGGGGCCAATACATAAGTAGAGTCAATACTTGAAGGAAGAAAGAAAGACAGCTACATGGTTACAAAGAACAAGAATTTCCAGTATTGGTTAATATGTAATAATTAATGGATTTCCCTTTTTCCCATAGGGAAACTGTGGCGTAATTTGTCATAATAAAGGATTGTTTATTATAGTAAACACCCACACAGTTTCCCTTGCTCTGCGCATTTGTACACCGCAGCTCTCTGCTCCTGACTGCTTGCCGATGGCCACCTTCTCTTTCTCCCAGACAAACCACCACTTGGTCTCAGCGATAAGTGATAGAAAACCACTTCTTTTTGGGGGGAAAAACATAACTTGACTGCTGCCTACTAAAAAACTTCTCAATAAATAAATACAGCTGACCACACACTCAAAGCCAACCAGATGGCGACCACCAGGAACATCTTTTTATTTTATATAACTGCTGTGGCGAAAAAGGAAAACCCAGCAATTATATAAAATAAAATAAAATATGAGGTAGTGTGTTTAAATGAGAAGTTTACACACACCTTCAGGGTTAGATGCATTCATAAACCCCCTTCCTTGAGCTTTGCTCTCGGGGTTTATGTAGCATCTAACCACTCGGGTGTGTGTAAACTTTTTGTTACACACACCCCCATACTTTATTACATTTTTTACAAAGATTGGCATTATATAATAACATTGTGTACAGATGTAGAATGGTTTCAGACAGATGGAGGGGTTGGGTGAGCATAGGAAATCAAATTGCCACACTCTCCTTACACACATAAACAAATTAGTAAAATGAAGCACTATCACAGTTTTGATTACTTGTGATTCCTTGCTTACAATGACAGATCCTCCTCCTGCCTTTACCTGCTTACAAGGGAAATATCTGCTGTTTACCCTGCCAAAGACTAAATTGATGCTCTGGCTCCACGAGGCCTTTGTTTTTTGTGTGTGTGTGTGTGTGTGTGTGTGTGTGTGTGTGTGTGTGTGCGCGCGAGCGCGCGCATGCACAGATTGTTGGGAGAGCAACTTTCTTCTAGTGGAATTGTGCAGAGTTTTGAATCCCTGTATTCCGTGGTAAATATTACCATGTGTTAAATGTGGGGACAGACAGAGAAAAAAAAAACGGGTGGAGAAAGGAAGCAATAATATAAACAAAGAGGAAATGGATAAAACATAGATACACAGGCAGAGGCAGCCCCAAACTGCTTAAATAAATTCCAGAAGTTCCTACTAGCATATACATTTCAGACATATATAGATGTTTTCAAGAGAAATTTGTCTGGCAGGTTCAATAGTTGTTATCACATTTCCATTAAAATTTTGATGGCTTCATCATTCCATAGCAGGTACCATACGCACCTATGTAAGGTGACAATGTGTTTCTGTCCAATTTGTTTTACCTGGTCATGTATTGCTACTTATTGTGGTATCAAGTTATTGTGCATTTATGTAACATTTATGTAACGTTCATTGGGTATCTTTCCATGCACTGTGTGGGTTTATTGCTATTTTACATAGTTCCTTATAGTATTTTAGTCCCACTCTTGTCCACATATCCTTTAATGTGTGCTGTCATGTTTTTACCTAAGTTTTGTTACACTACGTGTATTTTTTGTGCTCTTTATTTTTGTATGTAATCTCCTGGGTCATGCCTGAAAATAGGTATTCATTTGCCTAGTGCGCTTACCTGATCAACAAAAACTAACTAGCTAAATTAAATAAAATAGCTGGACTGATTTAAAATACAAATAAGGATATTTGTTTTTAATACAAATGAATGCCATATGTGGTTTTCATTGTCTTTTCATTGTTTGTTTTTGTGCCCCCCATTACCAAAATACGGGCTATGTTTTGCCATTAACATGGAAGCATCCCCTCCCCACCCCTACCCCGTTACTAGAATATAGACTATGGTGTTTTGCCATTAACATGGAAGCATAGTTCAATGAAAGGTCCTCATTTTTATCTTTTAAAATAATTTCTTCTTTATTTTCATATTTAACTGCCAAGTGCAATAACACACTCCAGGGTGTGCCATTATGGTGATATAATTGCACTGCTGAGGTGTGTATAATGAGACTGCACCTCATACCTAACGATGCACCTGAGGCATGCGCTTGTATCACCATAAGGCACACCCTGCCATGCTCTACTGCTTACATAACTCATAGTTTCAGTTCATTGCTTTGTAAAGTACTGAGATCTGTGCATGGCAAGCACAATAAGATGTATGTTGTAATTGTAGGAAACAAAGTTTGTAGCCACATTATTCATTGGAAAACTACAGTAATTGTGTAGTTTGATACCTTTTATTGGCCTAACACTTCCTGCAGTGAGGTTTTACAGTACACAAGCTTTCCAGCCACTCAGGTCCCATCATCAGGTGAAAACACCTGAAGAAAGATACATATGTGGTCCAAAAACTTGTGTACCATGGCTTCTCTGTACAAACAACTAATTTTAATTGTACAAACTGACAGTTTCTAATGACTCTTTACTATAAAAAGGTGGAGCACATCTTTTCCGAGATCTGGACATCCCATGGATCCAGTTTTCTTTGAGTCAGTTATAGTTTTACATATATTTAGCCCCACAAAACCTTGTGTCCAGTGGAGCCCCTCCTTCAGAATGTGGCAGATAAGTGTGAGCTTGGTGCTCAGACAAAGTCGGGAATGTATTATTACTCACACTGGTGACAGCTATCCCAGAGCTCTCCATACATAACTGGATTTGTTAGTTGTTTCTCTGGATTTAGGCAGCTTGCCCTGCATATTTGCAGCTGACTGAATATAAAATATACAGTGTATAACAAACTCCCTGAAATAATCTGATTAATGGTATCTCAGGATATGATATGGACTGAAGCCAACTTCATGTGACCTGTGTACCCATCTGCTGGAAAACATGCCGGATCATCTGAATTAATGAATCCTTGTTAATATTCTGATAATTATTTCTCTAGTGATTTGCTAGCAAAAAATGAGTACTTGAGAATCGGTGGATACATAGCGCAAAATTATAGCAACTAGTATGTCCATTTAAACTGAATACCAGTATGTACTGTTCCCTATCTAGTGATCTTAAAAGTTACTATAGAAATCCAGTAAGTGGATTGCTTGGCTAGATTTAACAAATGACTTCAGTAAAATGTTGGGAAATAATGATATGGATACATTCATGTTTATTTTTTTTTATCATTATTATTATTATTATCATTATTACTGTCTTTTTCAGCTCCTGCTGCCTTACCGGCCCCGATCTGGATTGTCCTCCTCCAACCATTCACCGACTCAGCCACCATCCCCCTTCAGACTTACCCCAGATTCTCCCAAAACGTACCCCTTCTGGCAGAGTCTGAGGGGTCTGCTCTGGCCCCTCTGAGGCAGTATCCATTCAGGGTGTCCAGTCAGTGGTGCCATGCCTATGAGGGGCTGCCCCTCATCCTGCCGGGCGGGGGTTCACCAGTTTCCTTCCCTGGAATCTCTGATATATAATGATGCAAAACATCTATCTGTGTTACGTGCCCTTCTGGGTCTCCCAACTGCCGTAACACCCAGTTTCCACTAGGTGGCGGGTGCATTGCAGGAAACACAGACCTACCTGGTGAGAGGAGAGCAGTCCTTCAAACGCTTGATCCTCTGAGTCCCACCCCCTGGCTGACCCCTGACTATTTAAGTTTGCTCCTCATCTTGGGTCCCTGGCTTTGCGAGCAGCAGCCCTATCACTGTGCAGCTGGGCCAGCATTTTTTCCCTTTATTTTACTTTGTTTTATTCAAACATTTTTTTTTGTCTGGGGTTGTTGCTTCTTAATATCCTCATAAACCTCTCCTAATTAATGCTGGACATGTTCTTGCTCTATGACTCGTGCAGTACTGCTTTTCACACTTGTGTGATATATTTTAATGTCTGATTTGTTTTCTGTACATCCTGATTGTGTATGAATACTTTTATATTTTATTTATTTATTATTAGATCATTGGTTTACAGACCTTTGAGTCATAGACTCATTTACAGAGGCACCTTGTCAAGAGAGCAATACATCACATTAGTCATAATATAGGTACACTAGTACCATGTCAGGTAGCAACCAAGATATTTTATTACATTAGTCAGCAGATATTGCATGAGACCCCAGGTATATTCAGCAAAAATAGACGGGGCAGACCCAGCCATGGCGTGAAGGTAAGGGGCAGGTGGGGGATTATGTGCAGTTGCAGCAGCGAGTGCTTGTCAGATGGCTTCTGAGGGAGACCTTGAAAGGACCAAGCTTAGTGGAGTCAGCTATATTGGCTGAGAGGGAACTGAACCAGGAGGGAGCACGATTGCAAAAGGATCTGTGGGCCATAGAGGTCCTTACCCTGGGGACAATAAGGGAGGTTTTGACAGTGCTGTGGGTGGAGACTGAGAGGGAGGCACGCTGCAGGGAAGTGGCGACCCCGGGAGGGGGAACAGCCCTAGCTTGGTCTTTTTTACAAGAAGGCAGGTTTGGAAACGGAGTCTTTCTTCAAGGTTTCTGTTCACTGTTTTGTACTTCATTTTAGGTTGCCCCTGAAAAACGGACACTCGTCTCAATGGGCCTACCCAGTCAACAAATTTCAATAAATAGATAAATAAATCAATAAATAAATGTCTGAGGCGCCCTGTGAGCCAAGCTCACCTTGTTGGACCTTGATCCTACAGCTATGGCCTGTCACCTCAGAATCCATTCCCAGCTCAGTCTCCGTGGTGCAGCTGTGAAGGAAGGATTTATTTTGAGGCCAGAAAGGGACTTGAGCTCATGTCACTAGACTCCACCCAGCTGTCTAGGATTTTCCAGGATGTCCTAGATTTTGCCTCAGAATTTTTCTCTGTCCTTCCTAACCCAGGTGTTTTAATTACTAAAGTATAGGGTCTGCAAGCAAAAATGATGTCAAAGAGTATAGTTACGATCTAGTTTTGCTTCAGAAATGCATTTTACACTCAGACACACATCCCAACAGCTTTCTTAGTTGACTGTACCCGCTTTTAAGCTGGTGTCCCCGATTCTGGTAATTGGTCCCTGATTTTTAAGTCTTGTCTCAGATTTTTATACCTGAGGTTTGAGAGGTATGGTATGCCTCACCAGTCTGTGAAGACAGAACAGGATTTGCTCCTTAGCAGAGCAGTTTAAGGGCAGAAGGGACTCTATGGTCATCATTTTCACCCACTGTTGGTATGACTTAGTATGCTGTGCAAACGTACTCATTGAAAAACAAGGATCCATTATAACACTCACACTTCTTCCAGATAAACCTGCCAACTGGGGCAACTTGTTCTCACCCTTCATAATGCACACTTTTAGGGTTGGTAAGGCGATGACAGACATCACAGTCTCCTTCCTGTGTAGAAATTGTATGCCTCCGCTGGGCTTCTACACATACTAAAATCACTTTAAAGGCATATTTGAATGTTCTACTGGAGACTTTCATTAAATATAACATAAAAATTCAGTTACTGGATTATTGTACTATCCTTTAAAATACCTGTAATCATATAAGAAATGGTTCACATTCCCTTCAAGTGGATTCTACATTTCTCTGTGGCATGAACTTTTGGGAGATCTCACATATTCATTTGCACAGAGGTGCTTTGTATGTGACCATCACTCTTCTGCAGCGAGTTTGCAGAATACAGTTTATTTTGTGCTCTTAGTAATGAAGTCTTGAGTGTCTATTTATGAATTAATGCAAAGGTTAACTCGATATTCCATGAAAGGGGATTACTGAAGGGTATGCATCTTAGCTGTTGACCAGCCAATGAAGCAGGCCTTCCATTGGGCACATGACAGGGTGATTAGTTTAGCAGCGTTTTAGTGCAGCTTATTGTTTCAGGTTACCAGTTCATATAGTAAAAACCTGGTAAGTCATACGTTAGTATGACATTTCTCATCAGTATCATTACTGGTGGTTTTAGTGATTATTCATGCATAGCATTTAAAATTCTGATATCCAGGTAAGACCTATGGGGCAGCGTCCCCATTTTCATGAATGAGCAGGGAACATGTTACAGCTTCTCTGAGAACACTCCCATACAGAGAGACGCAAATTGAAATATGACAGAAAAGAAAAACTCTGGTCAATGCAGGAATTCTACAACATAGTATATTTAGGGGTTTATTCCAAACAAGTATGTCTACTAGATTTGTTCAAATAATTGCTATGGTCAATTTTAAAAAGACTCACATTTTTAATGGAGCACAGATAAGCACCACCCTTACATACACTGCTTGATTATTTACTAGTTTCATTATTTTTTAAGTTTACTGTTATCTGACTGATGAATTTTAAGAAAGCCTTTTGCTTTCTTGTCAGTTAGAGCGAACAGTATTGGCTTGTAACAGGCTAGCCATCTGGAGTCATGCTAAGTTCTCGCCTGTGCTACAGGGATAGGCCTCTATGCTATGCAGCAGCACTTGATGGGCTGTTCCCTTTTGTCTGTAAACTGACAAGAGGTTTGTAAGGAGTTGTTGAATTAGTTGAGCTCTAATGTTATTTTGTGGTCTAAACACATATAAGAAACAGAGAAACATTTTAAAACAGGCAAAATGCCTAGTTTGTCAGCCCCTCTGTTGTCTTCTCTTTTCCAGCTAAACCATTTCCAAGTTCTCTAGCCTGTCTTCCGAACTCGACTCTTCTAACACCTTTGTTTCAGTATCCCTGCGCTGCACTTCTGGTTTTCCCTGTCTTCCAACCAGGGACAGCCCTGGCTGCACCAGTCCTCCGGCAAGAAGTAATGCAAGCTGTGCCATCACGGTCGGTGTCAGTGCCGTTTGGTGTCTGCCAGCAGGGGGTGCCTGGACACCAGGCAGCCTGTGCCTTCCTTCCTTCCCTGGGAGATGCACTCTTCACTCCTCACAACATACCAGGACCTCTGCTGACAGCTTGTCAGCCTGACTTACACAAGGATTTGCATACCCTTGGTGCCTTGCTCCAGGAATGAGGCAGGAGAGTATAGGTATGGTCTGAAGAGATGCACAGAAACCAAACACATTACATCTAGAAAGGAAACAAGGATCCAAAATTGTAAGTGGTCACAATTACCAAGTAAAAGTTGAAACAGTCAGAGCTGATCAAAGACAATATTATTTGTTTACACAAAGGGTGGTGACTAGTTGGAATAAATTGACAACATCTGTAGTGGATTATATATAAACAAAGACTAAATGAATACATGGATTAGAAATATACAAAGAATTTAACCACTGAGTAGTGGCAGATGAACTTGATGGGCTCCTAAGCTCCCCTTTGTATTAACATTTATGCCCTTATGTACAAACAATTTGGGTAGTTCTCCTCTCCTGGCATCCTTTTATGGATCCCATACTCTGCATCTTGCGGCCTGCCTCCCTAGAATGCTCACTCCCAGTATTCTAAATGAACATATTGGGACCCCAGGCAGGCCACACAAGCGTGGGTCTCCAATGTGACCGTGCAGAGCGCAGGTGTCACACCACTGAATTTACCATGAATTTTATATTTTAATTTTTATTTACCTGTTTTATTTTTCTGTCAACTGTATTTCACAGGTTCTGCTTTTATTTTTCTTTGTTTTGCATCTTTCTTTGGTTTTTGTTGTTTTTAACCTTTGTTGGCTTACACTTTTTGCTGCTGTTTACAGTTTTGTTTTCTCCTTGTGTTCTTTGTCCTTCTCTTCCTCTTTTCCTCTCCCCTCTATTTTACTTTTTTGCATCAAGAAAACAATTATCAACTGGTACATAGTTGCACAATAGGCTAGAGGTTATAATAATGAGCTGTGAATGAGCTTGGTACATCTAGTAGACCTGGGTTTGATTCCCACAACCTCCACTTGCATACTGTGTGACTCTGAGCAAGTCACTTAACCTCCACAGTGCTCCCAGGTCACTCCTGAAAACAAGTACTGTAAAACTGTTATGTTCGCTTTTCTTTAATTTCACAGATCTGATTTACTGCGCTGGTAAACGCTAAATAAAAATCGCGGGTTAGTCGCCAGGGTTTGCATTACTTTAAACTGAAGCTGCTAATAATAGTTAGCGGACAGTACTAGGAAAAAAGTACTATAAACAATTGCAGCTTGAAGCAGTTGACGTAATTGCATACATCACTCTGGTGTTAGTGATGAAGTGCAGTCCTTATAAATTACCACAGGTCAAGTACCAATTATTAAAGAACACTTAAGAACCTGTATCAGTTTGTGCCAATGATGCATTTTCATGATGTCTCTGTACTTGTTGTTACAGCGCCCAAAGCAATTTGAGAGAGACCTTGGAGTACTAACAGAGGTCACGCCTGATAGCTTGAGCGAATACACAGGGATCTCACTAAAAGTGGTGGAAAGTGTGGTGCTAGAGCTCCAAAATGCCACTTCTCCGGCCAAACACCGATGAACAGAGTATATCACCTACTTAGCAGATGTCCGTTTTGAAGTCGGACGCTATGCGGCAGTTCATGACGTCATGAATGCTGTGAGGTACTATGGTTGCAAGTACTCCAAGACCATAAATGAGAGCACAGTAAGAAAATGTAAAAAAGATTATTATGACAAGTTAAAGAGTGTGCCAGACCCCACCAGTATGATACCTTCCTTCCCTACAAGGCGTAGGGGAAGGCCAGCTCTCCTTGTAGAGGATGTTGAAAATGAGCTGAAAACTATAATAAAAAGCTTAATTTGTGAAGGGGCAGTTATTAATGTACGAATTGTGGTTGCTGTGGCAATTGGTCTGGTTAAAGCTACTAATCCTCAACTACTAGTGGAACATGAGGGTCACTTAAGTTTCACCAGACAGTGGGCATAGCAGTTGTTAAATCGACTTGGGTATTGTAAACGAAAGGGCACCAAAGCAGGGAGAAAGATTCCTGGTGACTTCCCTGCGTTGAAAAAGGCGTTCTTAGACAGAATAGCCAATGCGTCCATGCAGGAATTGATTCCTGCTGAGCTCATCATTAACATGGATGAAACAGGTGTAAATCTAGTCCCATGTGCGTCCTGGATTATGGAAGTTAGTGGCTGAAGGCAGGCTGAGGTGACTGGCATTAATGACAAAAGACAAGTCACCATGGCAATGTCTGTTACACTGTCGGTATCTGCCGCCCCAAGTTATTTATGTTGGAAAAACAGTTAACTGCCATCCCAATTTTGACTTCCCCACTGACTGGCACATCACACACAGTGAAAATCACTGGGCAAACGAAACAACGATGCTGGAGTATTTTGGTAGCATCCTGATGCCCTCTGTTGCAAAGATAAACAACTGAATCAGTTTCCAGATGAGCAGCGCGCAATGCTGATTTTGGATCTTTTTAGGGCTCACACAACCAAGCCTGTGCTTGAAAAGCTGGAGCAGTGCAACATCATCCCCATTTTCGTTCCAGCTTCGTGCACTGACCAACTACAGCCCCTTGATTTATCAATCAACAAACTCTATAAGGACGAATTTAAGAGTCTGTTCACTGAATGGTATGCCACTGTAATAACTGAACAGCTACACAAGGAACACCGTCACCCAAAATTTCAGTTTACAGTACATGTGCCTAGTGGGCCATGCCTGATTACCAAAGACTAAATATACAAAATAAAAATGTGTTTTATTTGGGGGGGGGGGAGCTTTAGCATATCAGCTGTGGGGGGGGGGATTTGTTAGTCGATGGTACCATAAAATGGTCAGCTTACAACAGCAAATTGTAGAAATGGGTTAGCCAATTCACTATTATGTTTTACACTAATCCTCTGGTTTTATTTAGTCCACTCCACCCCAATTATTTTTATAGTATGACATTTTAAATGCAGTACCCTTGGGGCGAACATTCTGGATAGACATATATTTTTTTGCCAATTCTTTGGTAAGCAGGTAGGGCCCACTAGGCACAAGGCCTGTTTTCAGGGTGACACAGGAGTACTGGGGAGGTTAAGTAATTTTCTCAGAGTCGCAGAGCATGAAAGTGGAGGTTATGGGAATCAAACCCTGGTCTGTTGAATGTACCAAGATCATTCACAGCTTGTTAGTTTAACTTCTAGGCTATACTGCCAGCCCCAGAATAACACTTTGCATTTGCCATTTTGTCTTAAAGGACTGTGAACAAAGTTGCTGTTTGATGTAACACACAGATATCTGCAGCCAAACAATAGATCGAATGACTGGCTGCAGAGCCTGCAGCCAAACAGATTGAATGACTGGCTGCAGAGCTGCAGGCAATTTTCATGAGACTGACACACTCCAAAAGGGAGTGAATGCTGGTGCATAGGGTAAAATGTATTTTTTTAGAACCCACACAGACTCCACAGACACACACACACACACACACACACACACCCTGCTTAATTTTCATGAGTTCACGACACAAGCTGCAATATTGGGACCCTCGTGTTTCAAAGGCCTGTTTACTCTGCCACATTTGCACCTTTATTTATTTATTGAAAAGTTTCACCAGGAAAGGCACACTGAGCAAAAAATTGCTTGTCTCCCGGTGCATCCTGGGGGGAAGGGGTGACATGGGGAAATGAACATTTAACACAGTACGATGCAGTTCAATACAATGTATACAATACAATACAGTACAGTATGTGACAGGGCAGTAAGCAGGATCATATGTGCAATACAGCAAATTGCAAGGATAGTGAAGTAAACTCATCAGTTAAGCAGCAGGCAGGTACGAATGGCAAACAAGTGAGACTGGAGGGAGAAGCAATTGGCTAACAATACTTTGAGAAGAACAGAGAAAGAAATAATAAGATGAAGAGCAGCTATAAAAGTAAAGATAAAGAATAGGATAAGTGCTAGTCGTTGGGATTAGAAAGTCCGGGAGGAACAGAATACAGCAATGTAGGGGAGGGGGTCAAGAAATGGGTAAGGGAGGGGGTGAGAGAATAGGATAAGTGCCAAATGTTGGGACTGGAAAAAAACGGAGGAACAGAATACAGCAGTGTAGCAGAGGGGGTTGAGGGATGGGTATAGGAGGGGTGAGAGGAGAGACAAGCTTAGAAACAGGAACATTTCAGGGAGAGGAAGTTGTGTAGGGATGTAGGGAGGAAGTTCAGGGAGGAAGAGTGATTTGAGGATGCAGTTGATTCCATAGTTTGGGGAAGTGGTACAAGAAGGCGGATTGGCCTGCTGAGGTGGCACGGTGAGGGACAGTCAAGGTGCGAGCGTCTTGAGATCTGAGAGAATGAAGGGGGGAGGGGTGCTCGGGTTGCTGCAGTGGAAATGTGGTAGAGGACACTGGCCTGAGTGAGGTAAGTGGATCCCTTGTCCTCTATCCAAGCTGCAGCAGAGTGGGGAATGTAGTGAGTGGTGTAAGCTGCCATGTGGACAGGCAGCACCTCTTGCTCCGATGCAAGACGTACACTTCCAGTATCCTCCTCTGTCTAACCATGATTCTTATACCTGTAGTTTGTTTTCTCTACAGGTGCTTAGTACACTGTTCTGTGGACCACCAGAGACATTGGTGTAGCCATGTAAATATGGCTTTTTAAAACTATTTCTAGGTGGATTACAGCCTGCTTTGGGTGACTTGTGTGCGTTTTAATGGGCAAAGGCATTCATATAACATCATCACTTTCAAGTAGTCCTTTTTATAATCCTTCGTTAAAAAAGTATTAATTTTATAACAGGATCCTAGTAGTTGTGTTCACTATATACTTCATGGATATCAGTGGATCACAAGCATAACCTGACTCAGATGGAACCAGAAAAGATTTGCAGTAGCTCACTCAAAGTCGTGCGTCTCATGAGTTATTAAGTCTACCTTCATACTGGACACGCCTGGTGGTGGCACTCTATGTGTAAAGTGGAACCCATGCTCATCTACACTTTTCAGAAATGCACCCTTTCCTTGTTGTTGCAGCAGTTTTTCATGCCCCCTTTTTAACCATGAAAACAAGGAGGCATTTAAGCGGTAGCCACCACATTTAGCATTAAAGTGAGAAACTACATTATAGTCTGTCAGCATATTCAGCGATATCTTGGGTACCACTGTAAACTGTAAAATAAATATGACCAATATAAATACGCACAACATATTTAAATAAAGCATACTTGAATTATGCATTTAGAACACTGGTGTCAACAACACACAATGGATAGCAAACTCCGACACATACGTCAATCTGCTATAGAAGCAGCTGTATTTTAGCAGGTGCAAAGGTGAAAATAATGGACATCAGTAGCCAACTTGAGAGCACTGGCCAAACATCCCTGAGGTTAGGACCAGGATCAGACAGTTCCTTTATGCTGTGTGGATAAATACTATAAAAACAATTGGATCGGAACTTGGAGGTGATGCCCAAGTCTTCAGTCCTGCATCATTGTTTCTAAGAGTTATGGGAGTGACTTTGAATGTGACCAGGCGTGGGGGATGCCTCTCGGCACATTCTGCCAGTGCAGCCCTCGGTACAATAAATGGGGGCATGAGACAGGCCGATGCAGTGGCTGCTGCTCCCAGTGACTGCCCCACTACCACCAGGACTGGGCCACAGGACCAGCATAGTCAAGGAGACCCTGCTCCAAGCACAATCTGCAGGTTTGGGCTGCAGCTGTTGCTTCAGTCACCTGTCCCAGTGCTGCTGTGCCCTGGAACTGTGCTTGTGGAACCTAAGTCCCAGACCCAGAGAAGGACCACCGACCGAGGATGCCAAAAAGGCCTAGAAATATACCTGGGGCTAGCCTCCCTGCTTGGCTTCCCAAACTCTGCACTGGTCACCGCAGTGATCACTACTGTGGAGTCCCACTCAGCCCTAAACACTGGCTAGGCCTCAACAAAATATCCTGCCTAAAACTGTTAAAATAACTTCCCTCACCCGTTTTCACCTAAACTTTGCTTCAGTTTCTTTTTTGAGGTGGGGGGTACTACATGCACTACTACTTTAAAACAGCAATCTCACATTTTATGATAAACCCCCCTCAAAAAAAAAAACAGGCTTGCAAGATATGTACACTGTACAGTTCTATCAGAACAGTTACAACATTTAATGAAGAGGCTGAAATAGTTAGCAAGCCACATGTGAAAACCAGTAAGCCCAGGCAGTGACTGCTCAAGCCTGGGGTTGTGTTCCTCTTTTGTTTACCCTTAGCTGTCCATCCCTGTGCATCTGAGGGCAGGCAGGGTGATCAATCTCAGCAAGATACAGCAAGGATCCCAGGATCCCGTTATTGTTGCTGCTAGCCAAGTTCCTGCGCAAGGTCCCCTCCTGAGTTGTGGGCCCAGCCGCCAGCAGTCTGTGTACTCCTGGTGTGTACCTTTCTCCCAATTCAAACAATGGAGCAGACTCAGAAAGCAAACAAGTTGATGACATCTTGGAAGAAAAATAACCTCACAACAATTCCCACTGTGGTTCGCTTTGCACCAGGAGTTTACAGAACAAAACAGCAACCTGGTAGGGCAGCATTCCCAACCCAGCTCCTAAGCAGCACTTCATCCCTGGATTTCAAGATGATGATGCCAGCGATGATGACAGCAGGAGCACTGCAGGGATGCTCTACAGCCAGACAGGTGCGGCACTGCTGATATGGAGACCCCTGCAGCAGACTCTGGCAGAAGCAGGAATTTTTCCTCAGATTTTTCTATCGCTCTCTTCTGGACTCACTCCAGGGCTCCACTGCTACCATTTCTTCTTCTGGAGGGGGGCAGTTTGTTGTGCAGTTTGGGAGGGGAGATTCTGGAGGGAATGTTTTCTGGAGATGGTCAAGCCCATAGATAGGGAGACAGACCATCACCCCCCTCCAGATCCTGCCCCCTTTCCCCGGTAAAGTGAGGATTTGGAGTTTAAGTAGTGAAAAAGGCAACCCTAACTGAGAAAAAAACACTGAGGTACACATCCCTGATCTACATGCTATAAAACTCCCCTTTTCCTCGATTTTGAATACGCACATGTGTACCTTACAGTCTACAGAGTGCCACCACTGGGGACCTCCCTTATCCGATCCATGTTGTATCCTCTGTACACTTAATGAAATCACTGTGTTGCACTGTGGCAATTACAGGTTACTAGTATTGTGAATATTAATTGTAGCCACCGCTTCCCCGAACTGTCTAGGGGCATGAAAGATTTGCTGATGTACCGGGGGAAAGGGCCTACAGCATAGCGAAAACATTACCAAGACTTGTACAGCAGAGTGAAGTAGGACAACAGCCTACCTCTTGATGGCTTCATTTCTTCAGTGCACCGTGGATCTCTTGGTGGCTTCATTTCTTCAGTGCACCTTGACTCTTTTCTCAATTGACTGGCTTCACCCCCATAGCTCCACCACTGGAACCAGTCACTTCCATGATCTGCGGCCACAGCTCTCTCACTTGGCTCCCAAGCCCCTCGATCCCGGTGCAGCCTGCTGGAAAACCTTTTGGAAATACAAACTCATGGCACAAATAAGACTGAGGGGCTTTCCATTTCCATTTACCCCCCATTTAACTTAAATAGAAAAATCACCACTCAATTTCTTCCCAAAAAGCTCTTTATTTTCACCTGTGCCCCAAATGATTCCAGAGACACAGGGGCACCATCTTACACCCAGAAATAAAGCAGCTCCATGGGGCCATAAAAACCTTTTACAAGCTCACCCCCAGCTGGAACTCTCCAGCAGTCATACGGTGACAAATAGGCAGTACTTGTAATGCTGTTGTTTACTCTGGAAGCTCAGCTGATTCATCTAAGCATATCCTTCATCCTGGAAGAATCCTCAGGCTCCTCTCCCACTGGCGCTGGTAAGTCACCCTTTTACTTTGGTTACACTCTCCTTACACTGTTCTTTTCCTGTGCACTGGTCGGCTTGCCCTATTCCCACTTGGAGAAGTGAGCAGCTTCTCTCACCTGGATCTGGCCTGAATCCTAAAGGAATCCCAGGATTTTTCTCCCTGAACCAGGCCCTGTAACCCTTTTTTTCCTTTAAGCCTGAACCATGGTGTATCAGGTGACCCCCACTGGCTCTGCAATTCCTACTGGATCTCTTTATCCCACTTGGTGCTATAGTCCTTAATGGGCCTAAAAGGCCAGTTCAAAAATGGTGGCCCTGGGGCCGGCCCAAACCTTAATACCTGATCGTCCCACAACGTACCCAGACCACTGCCACCAGTGCCCATTGCCACCTTCAAGCTGCCCTGCCATGAGAGGAACCTGAGCCCTGCCACCACACAGGCCCTCTGAGCAGCTCGAATCCTTTCTGGCATCCCTGGTGTCTACTCCTCTCTTTGCGGTGCCCTGATGGCCATCCCGGGATGGCCCCGGCCTCCTCTCTGCATCCCTGCCAGCACATCCTGGGCTTGAAATAAGCTCCCAGCCAGAGCTGCCCTCCAAGGCCTGTTCGAAGACATGCAGCCCACCCGGCCCTTAAAATGCCAGCACCGCAGGACCTGCCCCTCCAAGCAGGCCCCTTAAATGGGTGAAGGCCACTCCTGGGCCCCTCTGTGCCTGGGCCACCCTGCCACACTGGAACCTCTGCCACTGGCCCCTTCCCTCTTCCAGCCACCCCCAACCTCAGGCCTACTGTGCAAGTCTGGAAAAGCCCAGAACCTCCTGTTCTAACCATATTTATACCCTTTTACCTGTCCTCTGCTGCCACCTTCAGGCATCCGACAGGAATTAACCCCCACAGCACTAATAAATCCCCAAGCTTGGGGGGGGGGAGAGGTAGAAGGTGGAAGGGGTTCTAATGGGAGCATAAGCCCCTCCGCAAGAGAGGGGATTTTACAAAATGTTTTATGTTATGTAAATGTTACGAAGGTCATGTCAGACGAATCTAATTGATTTCTTTGACTGGGTGACCAAAGTAGTAGACCAGATAGGAGCTGTGGACATGGCTTACCTAGACTTTAGCAAGGCATTTGACACAGTCCCACACAAAAGATTAATAGTCAAATTAACCAGCCTGGGAGTGGATCCCAGGGTGGTAGCCTAGGTAAAACATTGGCTGGACAACAGGACACAGAAAGTAATTGTAAATGGAGTCCACTCTGAAGAAAGAGGGATTACTAGTGGGGTACTGCAGGGTTCAGTACTGGGTACAGTCCTTTTAATGTCTTTATAAGTGAGATTGCAGAGGGACTGAAGGAAAAGTATACCTCTTGCAGATGACACAAAGATCTGCAACAGGGTTGATACACAAGGAGGCGTGGAAAGGATGAGAAGGGACTTGGCAAGGTTGGAGGAATGGTCGAAGTATGGCAGCTTGATTCAATGCAAAGAAGTGCAAAATAATGCACCTGGGAAAAAAAACGGAAGATTACACAATGGAGGGCAGTAGTAACAACAACAAAAATGGAAAGCGACCTGGGGTAATCATATCAGATGACCTTAAGGTTGGAAAGCAATGAGAAGGCGGTAGGAGGGCTGGGGGATACTGGGATGTATAGGGAGAGGCATCACCAGCAGAAAACAGGAAGTTGTCATCCCCTGTACAGACAATTGGTGAGACCCCATCTGAGTACTCGTCCAGTTCTGGAGACCCGTCTCTGCAAGGACATAGACAGGATGGAGGCAGTTCAGAGGAGGGCAACTAAAATGGTGCAGGGTCTGCAAGAAAAGCCATATGAGGAGAGGCTAAAGGAGCTTAATATGTATACCCTTGAGGAAGGGGGGACATGATAGAAATATTTAAGTACCTTGGTGGAATCAAGAAAGTCCAAGAGGGTAGCATCTTTCAGAAAAAGGGATGTGCAAGAACAAGGGGACACAATTTGAAGATAGAGGGGGATGGCTCAGGGGAAATGTGAGAAAGTATTCTTTCACAGAGAGGGTGGTGGATGCATGGAACAGTCTTCCTGAGGAGGCTGTGGGGTCTAAAACTGTGGGAGAATGCAAGAATGCATGGGACAGACATAAGGCAATTTTTGTGGGGGGGGGGTAGGAAGAAATAGGCTGTTGGTTAAATACGATCTGCAGCTTATCCTGTAGGTAGGGGAAATGGGCAGACTAGGTGGGCCAAGCAGTCCTTATCTGCCGTCAAAGTCTATGTTTCTATGTTAAATGGGCCTTTGAAATTATATTGCAGCTGTAAAGTGGGTGTATTGGAGAAAGCCCCAGTGCTGATAGTACAAGAGTCAAATGTTACTGTAACATTTCTACACCTCAGTCTCATTCTTTTCATTTACTTAGCTCATTAAAAAAAAGTCACAAGATTTACAGCACTATCCTGGCTTGATGAATTGAATTGTTTATGCATCCTAATTATGTAGTTTATTTGTTAATAAATCTTGTCATTTCTTACTTGCTACTTAGTGCAGAAAGGTTCATCATAAAACTTGCATCGTTCATTAAGTAAAACATCCCTGTGACATTCATAAATAAGCCTCAGCATCTGTGAACACCATGTGAGCGGTCCAGTTTTAGAGTCTGTCTGCCTGCCTGCCTTTATGCAGTAGTAGCAGAGTAAGGACACACAGAACAGGTTTAGTGTTATGTTACGTAACTTCACTAAGTTGCACATAATTTGTAATTTGCATAAGTCTGCCTATCATGCTTTACTTTTATGTGTAATTACTTATTAAATTTCTTCATGCCTTGAATTCTGCCTAGTCTCACACTCTCACTACAGTTCTGCCCACTCTGCACACACACCCGGTCCGTCCGATTTGCCGCTTTCCTTTCCTCTCCTTCATGACCTTACAGCTCACTCGCATAACTGTTCCTGACCATAGCTCCTAAGTGGCTGCCCACCTCCCTCCAGTCTTGGCTTGCTTTTTCCTGGTTGTTGTATGGTTGACTCCTTCCCCCTGCCGCCCCTCCCCAGTTCAGTTGTACACTACTCTTGATCTGTGCTACTGCAACTTTACTCTAGGCACCTTGTTTGCTGTATTACTCTGCACTAGACGTTTGCTGTTAGCACAGCTATTGAATTCATTAATTTTATAGTACTCACTGCACCCTATTTTATTGTCTTCTCTCCCTTCCCCATGATGCATCTGGAAACGAGCTGTTAACGCAGTATGGCTTTTGCGGTAAAACTTTTGAAATAAAGTAAGTAAATAAAAGTGGTGTACCTGCTATCGTGCATTGCTTGCAAATAAATTGCATTGGTGAAGGACTAAAGAGAGTAGCTTACTTTATTTATTTTTATTTTTTATCAAAGTATTAGTTATTAATATACAGGGGCAGGGGGCAGAGCCCCCAGCATAAACAAATAAAAGTAAGCTACTCTTGTAGTCTAACACAACTGTAACCCCCACACCTTCCTGCCCTGTTTAGAGCATACTTTTAAGCATCGCAGGTCTTCCAGGCAGGAAGAAGGGAGCACTCAAAATGTCAACATTCGAGACCTTTTGCACAGTACTAAAACAGGGAAGACCAATTGTCTCCTACCTACATGCCATCTTCATAGTTCACTTTACCCTCTCCATCTCAGCATTGTATCTCTGCCCCGAGCCGACCACCGGATCGAGACCTCCCTCTTCCTACAGAGGTCTCGGGAAGCCCCTTGCAGCCCCAACCAGGCTGGATTCAGCCCCTGAAATGCAAACTCGTGGAAAGTTAATTAGGCTACAAATATGAGCGGGAAAACAGGATTTACTTTCATTAACCTTCCCCTACAGTCAAATAAGGCACAAACCACCATTTCTCCCCAACTGGCATTTTAATTTCACCTGGATGGCAAATGATTCCAGCGATACAGGGGTCGCCATTCTTTTCTACTAAATAAATAAGCAGCTCCAAGGGACTATAACTTTTTATAATCTGCGTTAGACCTAATAAACAGCAGAGACCACGGATTTAGCAGCCACAGAAGGATTCTCCTTCCTACTGCTCCTACTCTGAGGTGTTCTACTCAAGACACTGGAACACAGATCCTGCAATCTCCTGGCATATAATGGATCCGATAAGCCAACCTTCTTTTCTTTTTCCTTTATTGGTCTCTTTTACTTTGGCACTGGTTGTCCCTCATTTCACTGGTGTGGGAAAGTGAGCTGCCTTCCCCACTTGGACCCCTGGGCAGTGGTCCAAGCCACAAGGGCATCCAGAAATGTTTTCCTGATTACCCAGGCCCTGACCCACCTTCCAAAATGGCTGGCACTGATGCACATGGCTGAGGCCACTCCTGCCATGATCACTTGCCTCTGTCTCAGCACTCCAGCCCGAATTCACTCCAGGGGGTTCTGCTGGTACCTACTTCCTACAGGGAATCCCTGCCAGGCCCACATCCTTGCTACTGTTCCTAGGTTTGAGTTAAGCTCAAGCATGGGGCCCACCCTTCAAGGTCTACCATTTATTTGGCCTGCGACCCGTCCAGACTTTAAATGAACCAGCACCCCAGAACCTGTCCCTTCAAACAGGCCCCTTGCTTCAGGTGAAAGGCTCCCCGGTTCCCTCAATGCCCTCGCAGATTGCCCTGCCACACAGGGTATGAGGGGGACCTCTGCCACTGGTGTCCCTCTTGGGAGGGCCCTGCCACCGCCCTCCCAGCCCTGGCAACCTGGGTATACACAACAGGCTTCCTAAGGGCTCCTACCTCTCTCTGTGGGTTTACTAAAGCCACCTAACGCCCTAACCTCCAACAACACAGGACCTGACTACCTGTGTCCCCAACAGAGCTCCATGCCCCCACTCTTCATTGACCACGGTGCATAAACCGTCCTGACTGCACTCTTTGGGGAGTTTCCCCACTGGCCCACCTGGACCACCAAGCTCCCTCACTTGCCCACCTATTCTGGTCCTGATGCTACTCTTCCAGCCTTACCCCTCCAGCCCCAGCCCTAATGCCTAGGCTAGAAAAGCCACGCTACTTCCTGTAAGCCCCTTTTTATACCCTTTTTACCACTTTCTACTGCCACCTTGAGACATCCAGAACCATATCCCACAGAGCACTAAACCCATTTCCGAGCTCTGGGGGGGGGGGTTGGAGGGAGGAAAGGATGCCTAACAGTGGGAATATAAGCCCTGCATTCACAGTGGGCTTACACTCTTCCCCACCCAAGAAATCATTCCCTCCTGGGAATGATGGCAAAGGTCCAGTGATGGTCCTCTTCCATCAGACTGAGTATGCACACTCCCCTGCCTTCTGGTAACGAACACATCCTATCTGGCCACCAGCACCAACACCGGGCACCACCCAGCCTGCCTACCTAACCCAAACTATATCCTAAAAGCTAATTCCTAAACCCTGCATGTGCCAGGAGATAAATCCAAAGTGCTAGTCACAATAGCCATTATTTCTTGTTAACCAGTAATAGAAATCACTTTGTGTAATGATTAAGCATTTAAGATTTTCATTAAGCTTTTGCTAAACATTAATAATGAGGTAGAAATTGTTCAGACGCTCCCATAAGCACCTCCCACCAAAAATTTTAAAATAAGTTTCTCTCTGTACAAACCCCAAACTACTCATTCATGCATACACGTGCATTCTCTCAACAATCTTTCAAAACATACTTTATCATGATCATAAAACAGTAACCATGAAACTTTCTTTTTTTTTTTTTATTTAAGAGCTTGATTTGCATAACTAAATTAAAGTCACCATATCAGCTCCGAGGAGCAATTGTCCTGGCACAGTCCACAAGTCTCAGACCAAGAGTCCTAGGTTGCAGGCCCCTCACCTGGAGGGAAATAATTCGCTGGATCCAGCTTAGTGGTCACTTCTTCAAAGGAATTCCGGTCCAAAAGGTAGTACTTGGTCCGAGTCCCAGTCAAGTCCTGGACCATAGCGAAATATTTGAATAAAGTTAGTCCAGACCAGGCCCCTGTGTGGCACATTGACCATGCCTCCCGAAACAACTGTTGAGATGTGGTGCTTCCTCATCCTGGACAGTTCTTCAGCTTCTCCAACTGCTCCTTGAAAATCTAGTCCTTCCACATCTCTTCAATAATGTCCCAAATTCGTTCTGGTACAATGAATAGTTCAGATTGGGATATTCTACCCACAGCCTCCTGTGAACCCACCTTTCAGCCTGACTACACTCGGGCAGGTCCCTCATGCTGGTCCTCCTGGCTTGTCCCATTGGTAGTCATATCCTCCGTCGCTATTTCAGGTTCAACAGGTCATTTAGGTTTAACCCATCTATCCGGATCCAGAGGGTTTTAACCCGGACCAGGAGCTGTGGGGTGATATCACCGAAGGTAATAACGGGGCAGTGGTAGGGACTAGGGATTGCCCTAACCACGATATGGTCCTGGAACTGGAACTGGCTGCTGAATATTTTTCCTCATACAGCTCCCTGAGATCTGGTGGGTCACCAGCCCTTTCTGCGGCTGACACTGGTGCAGGCTCAGGCTTGGTGCCACTCTCTGCGGATCTGGTTTTGCTCCTGGCTCCCAAGATAGGCTCCAATTTGCTGGATAAAGCCTGTGGGCTAGTGCCAGTCAGGGACCATGGTGAGGGTCCCCCGGGCTCTGGAGGATCCCCAACTGGTTTTCTGAGGCCCCTCCCTCTGCCAGTGGGATAGCCTATAGCTGGTAGTCGAGCACTGGGCAGACTGCTGTGCTCCCCATCACCTTTGTCCCTCTCTGGTGCACCTGTACCCTCTTCTGCAACAGCCTCCACTATCACATCCAGGGATTCACTTCGGGTTTCCTCCACCTGGACATGGGTACTCTTCCCCAAGGACAGTCTCTCAAACTCCTCCGAACCCCCACTGGCTGGTGAGCACAGGATAAATAAGCTGACAGTGGAACTTGGGAGCATAGATCCCTCTACACGGGACTGGTAGAATGCCTACGCAATAATGGCATATAGACAACCTGGTTACTACTTCCGCCATAAATCCACACCTTATGCAGCGTTCATGTCCTTTGCATTTTCCCCCAACTTTCCAGAGCTAGGAGAGCAGTGAGGCAGGAACTGTGGCCAGGGGTTCCTCCTGAGGGGGTGCTTCAGGTCTCTAGTCTCTGCATATCCCCCTGCTATCACTTGCTGCCAGTCCATGTGGATGCCTGTGCTCGATTTTCCTTCCTCCCAGTCCCACTCTCGCAAGGAGCTCACAGTTCTTTATCTCCAAAAATATGCAGTCCAATTCACTTGCCTGCTCTGATAATGCACTCCAGAAACAGTCTCTTTTGCTCGGCTCTCACTATCGTAATTTCCCCTTTAGTGTTCTGCTACTGCTGGTCTCACTCCCTCAGCTCCATTCGCTCTGATTCCCGAAGATGGCACTTTTTCTTGCAGCTGCTATAGCATCCTTTTTCCCAAATTCCAATCAGGACACCGACTGAGGGTCACGTGACCAGCAAGTCACATGCACACATCACACCAACAGTCCAGGCCTAATGCCTGCTCCAGGCCTACCCCACAGCAATTTTGTAGTGTGCCACAGGGCCCAACCAGGCCGGGAGATCTGGCATGCATAAAACGGAAAGGCTCTGGGTCCGGCGTGCGATTTTAGGGTTCGGGGAACATTCCAGATGAGCCCCCACAGTGTAACCCCCCCCCTTCTGCCCCGTCTAGGGGCATGCTTTAAACATTGCAGGTCTTCCAGGCAGGAAGAAGGGAGCACTCAAAGTGCTAACATTCAAGACCTTTTGTACAGTACTAAAGCAGGGAAAACCAATTGTCTCCTACCTGCATGCTGTCTTTATAGCTGTGCACTTTACCTTCTCCATCTCAGCATAGAATCTCCACCCCGAGCCGACCACCAGACCAAGACCTCCCTCTTCCTACAGAGGTCTCAGGAAGCCCCTTGCAGCCCCAAACAGGATGGATTCAAACCCTGAAATGCAAACCCTCCAAGGTCTACCATTTCTTTGGCCTACGACCCACCCGGACTTTAAATGGACCGGCGCTCCAGGACCTGTTCCTCTAAACAGGCCCCTTGCTTTGGGTGAAAGGCTTCCTGGCTCCCTTGACCCCCCCCCAGACCACCCTGCCAGATTGGGTATGAGGGGGGACCTCTGCCACTAGTTCCCCTCCTGGGAGGGCCCTGCCACCGCCCTCCCAGCCCTGGCGACCTGGGTATATACAATGGGCTTCCTAAGGGCTCTTACCTCTTTCTGTGGGTTTACTGCAGCCTTCTAATGCCCTTGCCCCCAAGGACGCAGGACCTGACTATTTGTATCCCCAACGGAGCTCCATACGCTCATTCCTCATTGGCTGCGGCGCATAAACAGTCCTGACTGCATTCTTTTTGGGGAGTTTCCCCACTGGTCCACTTGGACTGCCAAGCTCCCTCTCTTGCCCACCTATTCTGGTCCTGATGCTACTCTTCCAGCCTGCCTCCTCCAGCCCCAGGCCTAATGCCCGGACTAGAAAGGCCACACTACTTCCTGTAAGCCCCTTTTTATACCCTTTTTACTACTCTTTGCTGCCACCTTGAGTCGTCCAGAGCCATATCCCCCAGAGCACTAAACCGGTTTCCTACCTCGGGGGGAGGAAAGGATGCCTAACAGTGGGAATATAAGCCTGCATTTACAGGAGGCTTACACAGCAAATTAAAAAAATAAGTAATATAGTAAAAATCATAACAAATCTCCTGTGAGGTGAAGAGAAGTTAGGGCAGAGGGCGTCAGTGGAGAGAGTATCTGTGGATGAGCAATCAGATTGTTGAATGAGCATCAGTCAGTTATACTAGCTCTCTGTCTTCAGAAAGGGTTGATGACTCCCTGCTACTCACTTGTATGCATTCCGTACATGTGAGCAGCGTGGGACTGCTCTCTATACCCAAAGTGACACTGCACAGCTCGGCCATTACTTACATACTGGAGGATTTTCCAAACTTTCAATACAGCTGCTAGAAGGTAGTAAAGTTTTTTTTTTTTGCCGTGAAACCCCAGATCAGTGGTTTATTTGGCTGGTGGTGGGCTTGTTTCACAAAATAGCGTTTTCCTTTAATTGTTTGTGTATTTGTTGCCCTTACGAGACACCAGTGATTTGCAGTAGCAATAGATTCCACTTGTAAATGGGAAGATCAACCATTTGAACTTCAGACCATATCCTCCAGTCTCAATGCATACTTCTTTTCAAACTTTTTTATGCTTATATTATTACTTATTTACCTAGGATGGCCTAGCTGAGAGAGAAAACATCTTATTTGCAGTAGGGTCCTGCTTCTATGTAATTTTATATCTAAAGGGGTTGCAGGGTCACAGAGTGAGCCAGTGGCATTGTAGGGATTCAGACCTGCAAGAAAAGAAGAATTAGCATTTATATACTGCGTTCCACAGTATCCTAAAGCACTTTGCAAGCAATGAGAGGGACTGGTAGTGCAGTGAATGTAGACATGTAGTGGCAACCATTTCACACATCAACACCCACCCAGTTGCCTGAATCTGTTTTATGGGATAGAGTATGTTGGCCAGGACATTTGATACAATTCCCTACTGTTGCAAAAAAGTGTCTGGGGTTCTTTTTACTTCCACCTGGACACCCACCAAAACAGCACCAGTGTTTGGCAGAAGGGACCTCAGTTTAACGTCTCACCTGAAGGACATCCTACCCCGAAATTACAGCCTCCCCATAGTACTTCACTTGGGTGCAGGTATTTATGGCATAAGCCCAATCACAATGTGTCACTAGACCGAGCAACCTTCTTGCCCAGAGGTGAAAGTGGTACTAACTGTGCTATGCTGACGCTTGCACTGGACTTTCATAGTTCACAGTTTTGCAACATATTCAGTGGCTTACACACTGCCACTGACTGCTTAACTCAAATTATTCTGGTAGCATTTTTTTTTTAATTATTTTATTTACATGGGATAGCCCAGATGGGGTGCCATATCTTGTTCCCAGTGGGGCCCAGCATGTACCTATTTTTACAGTCAGATGGACTGAAGCGTTGGGAGGTTAAATGACTTGTACAAGGTCGCTGTGTGTGTGTGTGTGTGTGTCACTCTGGTGAGATATTGTGAGAGTACAGATAATGCTTCATATCTGTAAATGTTATAATTGGCATAGAATCGCACAGGCTTTGTGAATCACAAGTTTCACAAAATACAGCTGTTGGCTTGCTATATAGTGAGAAGCTGGAATTAACTTCCCCGCTCTTTCTCTATAATCATGTAACAGCTTTTATTTTTAAAATCCTTTGTGCATTTTTCTGAATCTAGGTTATTATAGCATAGTACATGACAAAAAAAGCTAGACGTGTTTTCTCCATGTACAGTATCTGCGCTACAATGCACAAATTCTAAGATGCCAAAAAAAGGGAGAAGAGTTCCATAAATAGTTTTGACCTATTGTGCAGATTTAACCAGTGTGCTTAAAAGTCAAGCTGAGAAAAGTTGCTGCAGAGCCCCTGGGCATCTTAAGCCTGCTAGGTCCAGGATTAGAATTAGCAGTTTCCCCTTAGGAATGCTGTAAAACTAACCCACTCACTAACGGACTCAATGAGAAATAATGCGCCAGGCAGAAACTAACACAGCACGGGAGGCAGCGAGGAATTACTATTCCAGCAGATAGCTGCAGTTCTGTGTGCATGACCGTACTGATTTATGACTCTAGCACTGCAGCCCAAATACCAAATGCTCATCTGTAGGAGGCATATTGCATGATGACCAACTCGCAAATAATTCCAGTCAATCCCCAGATCCCATCCCATGACCATTATAGTTATACCAAAAAATATTTTAGAGGTGGTGGTTTAAACCACCACCAACTCACAGTAATCCTAGGCAGTCCTCATATCCTGTCCTGATCTTATTACAGTAATAACTTAGCCGGAGTTGTGGGCTTCATTTGTTATTTGATGTGGTTCTGGTCTAGAGCAACATGTGGTTTTCCTACCAGTTATTTCATTAGTACCTGTCTGGAATTCTGATGCTTACAATGTGGTCACCCTCTAATGATCAAAAGATTTGCAACTGTCTCTTTGCCATCTCAAAGCAGTTTGTCCTGCACGTCCCTCTTCAGTACTGTGCACTATGTTTTTTTTTTTAAAGGTAATCATCCATTATACTGGAAATGTATCTCCTCTGCTACTTGTCGTGCAAAGATGCTGGTTATTGATCTGTCAATATACTGTACGCCCTGAAGGTGGTAACCTGATGCTGGCTGCCACCTCTCAGATCGCCAGCAGACCGTAATCATCGATGCAGTCATCCCCCATCATTATTTTCTCTTTCATGGTGGAATGTTGCTTGAGGAAATTATGAGGCAGCAGCAAGAGCAACAGGTGCAGCAACAGCAGGGTGAAACGGGCAACAAGCCGAAGAAGTGCTTAATCACTCCCAACTGTGTGCACCCTATAGAATACCATTTCTGAATAAGTTGTAACATGACCGAGATCCCACATAGTGGAAAGGGGACATCGCTGCTGCACATTCATATGTGGGGATAGGAATGTATTCACTTCTCCAACACCCTGACATATTCTATGCACACGAGATCTGGTTGTTCCCAAAAAATACCAGGGATTAACATGTCACTGCTAATATGTAGCGAAATATCATTTTGCATACATTTTTTATGGTGGGGTCTGGTTATGCCCGATCCAACCTGAAGTTTCCTGAGTAGGGAGAGGAGCATACAGTGGTGGGGCTTGGGTTTGAATTACAGCCGTGGTCACCCTGCTGGAGATGGGGCTGCTTCACTGGTCCCTGACCCTGAGGTGTCAGCATGTTGAACTCGAGAATCATGCATGGAGCGCTTGCAGAGTGGAGCTTGACAGGCGTCCACCTCCATGCTGCATTGCTGCTGTACTGCCACCTGGGGTCGCTCAGGTGTCAGTACTGTAGCAGCCCCAGTGACAGGCCAACCCCCAATAACTTATGCTCATTCCCAAACTGTGGCTCCGGGGTCCCGAGTGGTAGCACTATCACACTGAGCCAGACACAGTGGATAGTTTTAACAACTTATCCAGTTGAGTGGGTTCCACTCTTTCTTATAGCAACGAGAAGTCTGTTCTGTACGTGTCAGGTATTTTGAAAGCAAGTTAGACTACAAGCTGCTGGTATGTTTTAGTAACAGAACCCCCAGGCAATGCGTTAAAGGAGGAAATGCTTTGAAAAATAACAGGAAGTTATTAGAGCAACAAGCACACTTTGATTTTATTTTTAACTGCTTTTGGCAGGATATGAGGGTAAAATATTTACAGTTCACTATGCACAGAAGTAATATTTTCCAAATTTGAAGGCTGGCCCAGTGTCATGACAGCAGTATGTCATGCAGCTCTGCAGGCGATCTGGGCTTGGGAATAAATGTGAGTCTGCTGCTTCCGCAACAGTAATGGATAAGTATTTTGCAGGGGTGACATGTTTTGTTTTCGCTTGCTTGATCATACGTTTGGCCAGAGAACAGGTTCTGTGACTGTGACTGTCAGCCCCCCCCACCACATACACACACACACTCGGTAGGGTATAAAAGTAGAGGATCAAAGAAAACAGAAAAATAGCAACATATGAGCAAGGACATGATATCAATGTAACCCCCCCTACCAATCTGGGGGCTTAATTTATGCCAGTAGCTCCCATTTTGCCCTCCCCCTCCTCCTGGCGCCTCCAGAAACGCCTGCACAATTTTTGTTCCTGGTCTCCCAGTCCTGCTGTGCCCCCGGTGCCCCAGCCTAGACCCCGTGTGTAAATCCAGCCCAAATTGGGCTTGAGAAGCTAGCCACACCTTCCCCGCTGCTTTTGGCACCCCCGGTGCCTCGGAGGTTGCGCACATGCAATGCAGCGCCTTTGATTTCCTAACTGTTTGCCTTGCGGTCAAGCGAGAGAGAATTTGGCAGTTGTGGTGTCCCTACCTGCTAAGTTGGACCCAGTGACCATGGGGAGGGCAGTGAGAGCCAGGTTTTCTATATATTTACAGAGATCCATGAGATAGTAATGATCGGGGCTCATGAATATTAATGAACTAGAGCCCTGATTGCATACATATTCATGAGGGTGCTTCTACCCTCAGGGAAGCTTTTTTCGGCAACTGCTGACAGGGCAAATAAAGAAGCAAATGTAAACGAAACAATTGTAACTGTTGTGTATGTTTGGGGACAAATGTTTTGCAGGGGGAAAAGTGCTCAAACGAATAAATATATTTAGCCAGGCTGCACCAGAAAATGTTGGGACTCGGAGTAACAGCCTGCCTGCTACAATGAGAGCTATAATATGGGCAGCAGCGACAGGCAAATGGACTGAGCAAATCACTAAATCTGGGCAGCGACATTAGGGACACTAGTGGCTACAGAATTATGGGGCATTTGGGCAAATAATTTATTTATTCTGGCTACACCAGGACTTTATTTGGGATGAGAATTATCTCATTATGGAATGGACTACCAGGGGATGTGGTGAATTCAGAAACCCTGAATATTTTTAAATCAAGACTAGATAGCTATCTTCTTAAAAAGGAAAATTAATACCCTTCATTGGGGAGGCAGGCTAAAATAAGCCTTCTGTCTGTCTACAAAACTAGACCTAGGATTGATTCTGCTTCAGGGACTGTGTGTTCAACAGCCATTACAAAGCAGCCAAAGCCAATCGGAAAGCTAGGATATTAAAGCCAGGACTGGTGGGACATTAGTCAAAGCTCATGGGGAATTGCAGGGACCTAATATCAGGCGGCAAACTAGCACACCAACTGGGCATCGAGTGAGGTTCATGCATAATTAATTTTCTTGGTTGACAAGCCTTCCAGCCAATCACAGGCAAAGCAACCAATAGCATCAGCCAATCAGGAGCCTCAGGAGAGCCCCATAATCGACTGTGTTTTTAGCTGTGTGAGCAGTCTGAGAGAGATTCGAGCGGGAGCCCTCCACAGGTGTAGGAGTTCAGGCCCCAGCCATGCAGCTGGGCTGGGTGGTGATCCAGTTATGCCCTTCCACCCAGGAGGGGGTTAGTGATTTCTTTGCAGTTTAAGTTATAGTAATTTAGTTTAATGCAGAACCTGCTAGCCTGGGGGTTGCCAAAATGTCCTCCAGGTGCTAGCCCTCCCTTCCACGCTTGGGAAAAGCATGACCTGCAACTTCATGACATCAAGCCAGCTGTGAGAGAACTGATCCTTCCTCAGTTGTGAGAGAACTGAAGATATCAGGGGCCTTCATTGCAGAGATCCTACCATGAGGAGCCTGAGTGAGTACTCTTGTACCTCCTGGTGCAAGAAAGAAAGAAGATTGCCTAATGGGGCTGCCAATGACCAGAGACTGTTGCCGATTTATCTTGTTCCTTGGTCTTCACCCTGCATCCTGTTGCGCCTAACCTTAGCCCAGCACGGGTGGACCAATCAGAGACTGTTGCTGTTCAAGATTGTCCAGTTGGTCTGCACCTTGCATCTGCTGCTCCCAAGTCTTGCCCCGCGAAGGTGGACCTGACTGCCCTAAGGGACCCATGTGAGTCCAGCAAAATGTGTAAATGTGCTGATGTGTGCTTATCTGCTGCGGAGCCTACAGGACAGGAAGGGGAGCACTGAGAACCGGGGCTCATCCTGACTTTGCCTGGGGGGTCCAGTATTTGCCAGTAGTTCCTTCAGGATGTCCAGTGGAGCTGCAAACTACAGCAGTGTGCCACAAATGGGACTGAGACCTCAAATCTGTTGGATTTGACCACTTCATCTTGGAAATGACTGTTTAAATATTCCAGTTTGCTCATGTGAAAGAAAAGAAACAGGGTCCCCCTAGATTTGGGAATGAGCACCCACATATTTATGTGCAAACAGACCAGGGCAGCCATCCTGGCCCGGGGTTGAAGGCGCTGAACCTTCTTTGAATGTATTGGATATGTCTAGAATATAAATGTGCTGAGTGTACCAGAACATATAAATGTGATGAATGTTCAGAAAAGAATAATTGATTTCCAAACCGATGTAACCGGCTGGTTACAGCCTGACCTTGTTCAGCCTACAAAATGCAGGGCCCTCTCTATACCCGTTCTTGGATTCCAGTGACTGTAAATAGTTAATTGCCCAATGCTTTCAAGTTCAAGTTACAAATCTTCCTTAATGTAAAGCTGGCCAACAAACAGCTGCACCATCCACCAGGCCTGCAACTTGCAAAAAGTACTGGGTACCCAGGTTTAAATACTGGGATTGTGGGGTACTGGTACCAGAGTGGGCAAGGGTAGTATTGTGTTCAATCTGATTCTGTGCAGTTTTCATTTAGATAGCCAGGCCTCTGGTCATCTAGGTTGGCTAAACGTGTGATTTATATTTTGATCTGCATAACAGATTTCCTCCCAACTGGAGGGTTTTCACCAGCACAATCCAACAAATCTAATCTGATGTAAATATTGTAAACAATAGTACTGCATAGCCTGTACTCCTCTTTTTCCCCATTCCTAAGCCCTGACCCCCCTGTAAATAAATTGTTGTTTTTGCAGATCCTGCCTCGTGAGCATATTATTAGACAGAGTCATTAAATGGCAAAAATGTCTGAATTTTGGGAAATGTTTATTGGGACATGTGGTGGGGTGGCAAATGGTTATAGTGGGTGGTACGGCATCCCAGGGGATTGTACCAGGTCTCATGCTAGCCCACTTAAAACTGAACTCTGGGTGGAGGCACTTTGTCACTAAAATATCTAGGGAAGAACCAGTTTTAAGGAAAACCTGGGAACCCAATCCCCTCAACCTACATCCTAGGTAGTGGGCAGGGGTAGTAACTCTAGGAATAGTGCTGCCTAGGGGTTACAGCAATGTTACAGAAAGCACCGGGAAGATCCAGTCTGTACTACCGCATTATAAACAAAAATTGTGTTCTGCAAAGGTGCAGAGAACAACAACAAAAAATTAGTTAAGGACTGGAGGGAATTGACTCAGAGAATAGACACAAGAAGTGGGAACTCTTCTCTCTGGAGAAAAGATCACTAGGATTATATGATTTATTTATTGAATTTTGTTAACTGGGTAAGCCCACTGAGACATGACCGTCCCTTTTTCAGGGGCGACCTGGAAAGTGCACTACCATTGTTAGTGCTGCAGTTGATACAACAGTAGTAAAGGATAAATTCATACAGTGAGCGAGCACAGTAGTAGATACATAGTTGAACAGGTTAGAGCTATTACAGCAAACAAATAAACTACAAGCAGTGATAACAGGTTATACAAGGAGGTAACGAATACAACCCAGGGAGATCAATACTATGTATAATCCGCATAAAATTATTTACACCTGTTACTCAAAGTGGCTTGAGGGAGGCAGAGGTGCTGGGCAGGACATGGAAGTAAAGTAATGGGAGCAGAAGAAGAGTTGAAGGCTTAATCATTACCGAAAGCAAGTACAAGAGGGTGCAGCAAGGTGATTGAGCAGAGCATATTGAAATTGAGAAATGGTGGAACAGGCCAGGATTGGTGGAGGCAGAGAGTTCCAGTAGGACACAGCCCCATAGGCAAAAGATTTCCTGGCCAAGGAGAGTCTCAGATTAGGTATGGATAGCAGGGGCAGGGAGGCTGATGTTAGGGCACGCTGGGGGAGTTTATGTTGGACTACCTCAGACAGGCTGGGGGGGGTGAAGCAATGGATAAACTTGTGTAGCAAGCTTAGGGTAGCATAGCAGAGCTTGGACTCAAAGGGTAGCCAACCCAAGGTAGATAATATATTGCAGTGATGGTGCCTTGCATCAGTTCCCAAGGCAAACCTACCCACATGATGATATACCTGTGAAAGGTAGGATAGAATAGAAGAAGATGCAGAGAGAAGTAGCGGTGCACCATACATGAGGAGAGGCAGGAGAGTGGCATGAGCTGTCTTGTGGCATGAGGTCGAAGAGAGGTGTGGGCGGATTCTGTAGAGTACACCTGGTTTGTGGTTGAGAGTTTTGGTAAGGGAAGCTATATGGACGTCCAGTGAGAGGGAGGGAGGGGTCCAGGGTGATACCCAGATATCTGAAAGACTGAACTGATTCTAGGGCAATGCCAGAACGTGTTTGGATTGCTGGGGAGGGTGACCACAGGATGTAGAGTGGGAAAAGAACATGCATTTGTTTTGTTTTTTTAACATTAAGGACCTGGTGCTTTTGAATAAGCCAGCCCTCGAGGGTGAGGAAGTCTGTTGCTTGTGATTTGTTGAGCCACCCAGTGTCAGAAGAGGACTGGTAAATGATGGCATCATCCACATAGAGATGGACTGTGGCACTTTTACAGTTGTTGGGGAGCTCATTAATAAATAAGGAAAACAACAAGGGGCCCAGAATAGAGCCCTGTGGTACCCTGTGGGTGCTGGGTCATGCCTCCGACAAGGAGCCCACCCATTTGATAACTTAAAAACTGGTGCATGGGATCCTCCCAGTGGAGTACCTTGCAACTCTGAACCAAGGTGGAAGACAAGAAAACAAGAGGGCTTACATGGTCACCAAAAGGAGGGACAGACAGGCAAGATGTAAGGAAAGATTTTTTCACAGACTGAATGATGGATTTATGAAATGGATTACCATCAAGAGTAATAAGCTTGGGTGGCATAGCAGTTTTTATACCAAACCTAGATGCACAGATACATAGGAACATAGCAATTTAAGATTGGGAGGGGCTCTATGCTCTCATTAACCACTCTCTGCTTCTTAAGCAGGGACCAGCAAGTACGCTGTGCAAACACGTGTTCATTTAAAGGGATTTCCCTACCCGCTCAATGACCCAGGGTGGAAAGTCTGTCCTGTCTTCATGTCCACTGTCTCCACTGGTGGAATGTTCTATAGGGCCACCATCCTCTGGGAGAGAAGTGCATCCTAATGTTACCACTGAATCAACCACCTTTGAGCATTGGGGTTTTTCCCTGTGTCCTACTGAAGGACGCTGGATCAAACATCTGTTTGCTCAATATGACTGATACTCTCGAGTAAGCAGAAGGCCATGTCCACTCTCAGACTCATTTAGAAAAATATAACTGTGTACTGCCAGTTAACAGGTAAGACTGGAAAGACATGGGATTCATCTCTTTCAGGTATTAGCCCTGCTGCAGTAAAATCACAGTAGAGTTAATAGTATAGCATTTCAGGTACTAGCTTTGGGGCTATGACAGAGTAATTTACTTTTAGGATATTTATGCACAATGGCAATAAACATCCTTTGTCATCTGTTGTGTGGACATGTTGTAAAAATACAGTGGTTGCCTGTTTATGTAATGTCAGCAGGCTGATACAGACTGAAGTTGACACAGTGGAAAGTAATAAAGTGAGACTGTCCACTTTTTTCCATCCAGATTTTATTCTTGGGCCAAATGCCCCCATTCTGGCTGCCATGCCAACTGCTCCACACAAAGGGCACCCCTAGGAGGCATATGCCAAGAGCAGTCCAGCCACTAGCCTCACTGCCTGCTGTACCCACTACTGAAATAATGGTCAACTAATAGAAAGCTCCCAGCCCAAAACAACCAGAAGCAAAAGCTCAGACACAAAGGGCAACCCTAGGAGGCATACGCCAAGTGTGGTCCGGCCCCTAACCTTACTATCTGCTGAGCTTCACTGATCTTCACCAACTGGGAGAGAGAGACCAGTCATGGAGGGAAGGCAGACTCTGACAGATGTAGAAGCAGGGATTCCATGACAGCAGTTCTACCTGGGTAAATCCTCCTTGTAGTCAACAGTCTGGGCTCCTATCTCTGCTAAGGTGACTTCTCTCCTCGATTGCTCTGCTCAGACCCAGCCAGCAGCTGCTCTATCAGCATAAGGAGCAATTGGAACACTTACCCATAATTCCTGGCTTCTGTAAGTAAATCATCATTTGTACTGCTGTACCACTACTGAAATAGTGATCAACTAACAGAAAGCTGTCAGCTGGAAGCAACAGCTCAGACACAAAGGGCACTCCAGGAGGCATGCACCAAGAGCGGTCCAGCCCCTAGCCTTACTGTCTGCTGTATGCACTACTGAAATAGTGGTTGGCTAATAGAAAGCTCTCAGCCAGAAACAACCAGAAGCAACAATTCAGACACATAAGGCAACCCTAGGAGGCATACGCCAAGTGTGGTCCAGCCCCTAGCCTTACCGTCTGCTGAACTTCACTGATCTTCACCGACTGGGAGAGAGACCACCTCTCCTCCAGTCTCTAGTTGTGCTACTAAGTGGCAGACCTTAACAAACTGATTGTTTTTAAGCAGGAATGAGAAACCATGGTTCTGTCCCCCACCCTACCCCCTAATCCCACCCACCCCGGTCTTCTTCCTATATAGGTTCTGCATGTCATCACACACTTCCTACCTGAACTGACTAGAAGGCAAAAAAAAAAAAAAAATTTCAGAAATAATTTTTTTTTCTTCGCTTTCAATTCTCTCCAGCAACTACCTAAAAGCCGGACTAACACTTATTTCCATGGCAAAGAATACCAAGCCAACAGGAATGGATAACATGCCCTGTAACCACTGCGGAGCACTCTTTTACAGGACCTGGGTCCAGGACATAGGATATTGCACCACATGCTGGTCCATAAACGATCTTCGAGCCCAACTCCAAGAGGCATGAGCAACAATATCCCACCTAAACCAGGAACTACGACAGGTCACAAGGACTTGGAAACAGCCCCTGCACCACCAGTACTCTGGCACTGACCCTCTACTGCAGAGGACAGGTCATCCAGGGCATTGGCAGGTAGTGCAAAGGGGCAGAGCTTACCGCAGCAAGGCTCACCAAGTGGGCAACTCTCAAGAGGCAGTTATGTAGCTGCATAACAGGTTTGCCCTGCTGGCAAGGACACACAATGAACCAGGTGACTGCTCAAGTCAGAGAGCTAGGGCTCAGCAGCACCAACCTGGTATCACCCTTAAAAACAATAGGGGGTCACGAGGAAGGGACCCACATGTTATTGAGCCAGGGAAGGATGAGCACTCTGACTTAGGCCAGGGGGAAGGGGTGCAGCCGCACAAAACACTTTGTCAGGATATAACTCGTAGGGCAAACCCTCCCACCAAAGGAAAGAAGAAACTGATCATTGTGGGGGACTCCATGATTTGTGGGGTCGAATCACAGTTAAATGAGACCAACGAAATGGAGATAGTGGTCAGATGTCTCCCTGGGGCCACAGCAAAAAAGGATGCAGGTCACATAGAAAACTGCATCAGAAAGGAGCGAGACATCGAGGCCATCGTCGTTCACATAGAAACTAACGATATCGTGAACCATTCCTTCGAACAGGCAAAGGTGCATATCTCAAATCTAGGGGATAGACTCACCTCTTTTTTGTCCACCTTGGCCTTCTGTGAGGTATTCCCAGTATGGGAGAAGGGAAAAGGCCAAGGAAAGGTTAGGAAGCTGAAATCACAGAACTGAACTCTTGGCTCCACACTTGGTGCTCAGAAAATGGCCACACCTTCATTGGTGACTGGAAAGATTTCTGGGAAAGGGCTAACTTTAAATTCGACGGCCTTCACCTTAACAGGGTGGGGTAAGGGCATTAGGGCAAGAATTTGACGTATTTGCGACAAATTTAAACGAGAGGATGGGGTGGTGGTGGTGACCAGATGGGAGCAGGAATATGGAACCCCAGTCACCACCCCCCCAGAGTCTATCGTTCGTCACATAGACATAAACAACAGGAATGCACAAAGGTTGTACAAGTTGAAAAAAGTAGAAGAAACAAAGGATCAAGGATGTTGGACTCTGGAAGGCAATGATGACCAATGCTTGGAGTCTGGCTAGCAAAATCCCAGAACTCTCAGTCACAATAGCAGATGCAGGACTGGACTGGGTCGCAGTCACAGAAACATGGCTAAATGAGAGCCATGAATGGGATGTTGCAATCCCAGGTTACAGATTATTCAGGAAAGACAGAAAAGGACATAGGAGTCGGGGGGGTGCATTATATATAAGGGAGGACATATAAGCTATGGAGATCCAAAGGTCCCAAGATGAACCTGAGGTACTCTGGGTCACTCTCGAACCAGGCTCATGCTCAGCCCTCAGTCTAGGAGTGATATACAGGCCTCCCTCACAAAGGGCAGAAGGAAACAAAGCAATACTTGAAAACATACTAAAGATGTCTGAAAAAGGAGAAGTTATGCTGATGGGGGACCTCAGCCTCCCAGACGTAGCCTGGAACTCCTGCACAGCATCCACAACTAGGAGTAGAAATTTTCTAAACACCTTGGGAGGGGCTGGACTTAATCAGCTTGTCGCGGTCCCCCACTAGAGAAAGCACAGTCCTGGACCTGGTGCTCACAAACAGCGGCAAGGTCCAGGAGGTGGAGGTTGGGTGCCTTTTGGGGTCAAGTGACCACAAATCTGTCTAGTTCAAGGTCAAAAAGGCCAAGGAAACAAGCCACACTAAGACACGGGTCATAGACTTCAGAAGAACAGACTTCGATCAGATGAGAATATGCTTTAGGGATAGCCTCAAGAAGAAGGTAAAAGGAGGGGTAGAGGAATGTTGGATAAACAAAAGAGAAGCACTAGCGGAGGTTACTGCAAAATATTCCAGGCTAGTCAGTAAGATGAAGAAAAAAAGAAATCCGCTATGGTTCACAAAGGAGGTGGCAGCTGCAGTGAGGGAAAATAGACTAGCATTCCAAAGATACAAGGGCTCAAACAGTGAAATAGATAGAGAGGCATACAAGTGCAGCTTGAAGGAGGCAGGGATGGTGATCAGAAAAGCAAATGCGCAGACTGAGGAAGACATAGTGTGGGGGGTTAATGGAGGCAATAAGACCTTCTTTAGGTACATAAGCGACAAAAGGAAAAACAATGGAGGCATTGTCAGGCTCATCAGCAAGGATGGGAGGAGGGTAGAAGAAGACAATGAAAAGGCCAAAGTCTTAAATGAGTACTTCTGCTCAGTCTTTACTAAGGAGGCGCCTGGTAACAGACCCACCCCAAAGGGGGACAGAAGTCACCTAGGGGGAATGGACACAAGCCCATTCACAATAGAGAGGGTAAGGACAGAATTGAAAAAACTAAAGGTAGATAAAGCCATGGGGCTGGACGGAGTCCACCTACGCATATTGAGGGAACTTAATGATGAACTGGCAGCACCACTAGCAGCTCTTTTTAGCAGATCCTTGGGAGAAGGGACAGTTCCCCAGGACTGGAAAAGAGCAATAGTGGTCCCCATACACAAGAGTGGTAGCAGTGAGGAGACAGGAAACCACCGCCCAGTCAGCCTCACCTCGGTGGTGGATAAGATGATGGAGTCGCTGCTCAAAGAAAGGATACTAGCATTCCTGGAGGAATCTGGACAACTGGATACCAAACAGCACAGCTTCACAATGGAAAGGTCCTGCCATACTAACCTGATTGAGTTCTTTGACTCGATTACTAGGCTGTGGACCAAGGGGGAGCCGTTAATGTTATCTACCTTGACTTTAGCAAGGCCTTCGACTCTGTACCACACAGAAAGCTACTAAACAAACTCAACCATACAGGAGTAGAGCAGGAAGTGGTGTCGTGGGTGAGTAACTGGCTTGAACTGAGAACTCATTCCATGACAGTAGATGGGGCAGCATCAGGGGATAGGGAAGTGACAAGCAGGGTGCCACAGGGGGTCTGTCCTCAGTCCATTACTCTTTAATATCTTCATCAGAGCTATCAAAGAGGAGTTGAGTGGGAAGGTGTGCCTCTTTGCAGATGACATAGAGCTCTGCAACAGGGTGGACACTGCACAGGGGGCGGAGCAAATGAAAAGTGACTTACTCAGGCTGGAACATTGGTCCAACTTGTGGCAGTTAAAATTAAGCGCAAAAAAGTGCAACGTTATGCATCTGGGCAGAAGCAACCCAGACACAGACTACTACCTGGGAGGGGAGAAGCTAGCAACCACCCATCAGGAAAGGGATCTAGAGGTCATTACATCAGACAATTTGAAGGTAGGTGGACAATGTGAAAAGGCAGCAAAGAAGGCCAGCAGGATGCTGGGATACATAGGAAGGGGCATCCCAAGTAGAAGAAAGGAGGTGATCCGACCACTGTACAGGTCCCTGGTGAGACCCCCACCTTGAGTACCGCATCCAGTTCTGGAGACCTTATCTCAGGAAGGACATAGATTGGAGACAGTACAGAGGAGGGCAACAAAAAATGATACACAGTCTCCATAAGTTGCTATATGAAAGCAGGTTACAGGAACTTAACATGTACTCCCTGGAACAATGCAGGGATACAGGGGACATGATTGAGACATTCAAGTTTCTGAAGGGTATAAACAGAATCTCCACCCAGGAGCTCTTTATGGTCAATAGCACCAGCAGGACAAGAGGACATGAGATGAAATTGAGGGGAGGAAGATTCATGGGCAACATGCAAAGGTTTTTCTTCACAGAGAGGGTGGTTGACCCACGGATTGGTCTACTGGCTGGAGTCATTGACTCCAAAATAGTAGGGGAATTCAAAGCAGCTTGGGATAGACACAAGGGGATTGTCTCACAGAAATCCTAAAGAGGGGGGTAGGGCTCAGGGCAGACTAGATGGGTCTTTGGTCCCCATCTGCCATCAATTTCTATGTTTCTATGTTTCCAGGGTTCTCCATGGCTTGCCCTCCGTGGTGGCACTGGAGGAGAGGCAGCCAACCTCAGTTCCTCACGTAGTGTGGGAGCGGAGCGGTCAGCATGGGGCCCCGAGCTTGCCAGTGTTGTCATTCTGTCAGCCACCATTTTTTACTTCTTCTCCTGTGATCCTGGCCTTCTAGGGCATGTACAGTCTGGGACCTCTCACTCATGCAGTATGCCCTTGACAGAAGATCAGGCTTCCTGGCCTGCTTACAGGTTTCCCTGCAGCAGAGGAGCATGCTACCTCCTCCCCTTGGCTGGGTAGCACTGCCAGTGTCCAGATCCACTTTTGAAACCAGGTTGCCACCGGGACATTGAGTGACCCAGATTGTCCACTTTTGTAAATTAAACCAAACAGCTATGGCCAGTCCCTTCCTGCTTGATCATCAAAGTGTAATGTAATCCCCAGGTGGCGCTATCCCAAGGGCTACTACCCCTGCCTGCCTAACTGCTAACAGGTTGAGGGGCCTAGGTTCTATGACTGGTGCCTCCACCCAGAGGTCAGGGTTTACAGTAGTTCGACTAACTTGGTCACAACCTTCTGGGACACTGAGACCCCCTTTTATTCCTGCTAGTGACCCACACTGTACACCATGAGTACCTTCACTGTTCACACTTACCCCCAGGACTGGTTCAATCAGCTTGACTCTGGAGACCCTCTGTAAAACAAGATGATGCAATACAATAGCCACAGTACAATACTTTAACATAAATGAATACCTCAGTCAGTGTAACTGCTGAAACAAACAGATCTGATTTATTTAAGGGACTGTAACAAGGACAGGGGGAAATTGGGTTAATTAGGTTAGACACATCAATAATCACAGTATTGTGCACATACTCAGAGTCCCAAAATGTCATTTTACTGGGTACCCAGGGTGGTGAGGGGCTAGCCAGGATCGGTGCAGCTGGTTGGGGCCCTGTGATGGAAAAACACTTGCACAATACCCAATTGTAATCCAGAGCCGGTTGGCTCAGTTCATGAAGAAAGAAAGGAAAAGAAATCAGATGGAACACTTGCAATTAGATGATGGCAGGGAGCTACCCTGATTTGTACTCACACACTCGATGCTGACAACTGGCACCGAGGGGGTCATGGATTGCCAGACGCCCTCGCACAGCAGGGGGAAATTCTACAGGCAGGCACACGGTTTCAATCAGCAACGGATTTAGTCCACTTGCATGCATTTGTCTTTCTGTCTACACACATGGAAACAGAGGACTTGTTTAGCTGTCCTTCACAAACACTCCACACATTTATATGTAAAGGAAATTACTATACCAGGCAGCTGCTCTCAGGTCCCGATCACACTTACTGCTAACCTGGGAGTTCACACTGCGGCTTCACTTTCCTGACAGACAGAGCGCGATTAAGCAGTTTCTCCAGTCCTCTAAGGGTGAGCCTGGTTCCCAATTGTTCAGCCTCCCTTCTTCTCGGCAGCTGCGGATTCAGTCCGAATCGCCACGGCAACTCGCCACCAGAGTTTAGGCCTCCACACATGCTTCCTGCGCGAAGCTTTGCAGCACAGAAGCTCGGAGCTCCTTCCCCAGTCACGGCCACAACGGATCTGCTCTTCCAGACACAAAGCAGGGCATTCCATTTGGGCGCCACCTGGTCCAATTGGTGGACTTCAGTTGTCATTCACTCAAAACTCCCCCTATTGGTGTAAATAGGCGCCAAGGTCCAGAACGTCACTTCCCAGAATTACTAACTATATTTCTTATGGCCAGCCAGCTCCCAGAGAGCCCTGATCCTGGTTGGTCCACTTAAACTCCATTTTAGATGCCCCTCTTGTCTGATTGGATCTATTCAGCAGTTCTGATCCAAAATGGAGGGGCAAAACACACAGAGTCCCACCTGCAAGAAAGGCAGGTTAGACAAATTACATTTACACTAATACTCTAAATGATATGGGGTAAACAGTTACATCTCTGATAAGTGCTCACTCTGCTCACTTAGCGATGGCAGAAACAGAGCAATTTGTCAGCCGCTCGAGCGGGACTTGAGCAGGGAAACACACAGTCCCCCCTGAGAACTAATCATGCCTGCAAGCAGACAGCTCTTAAAGAGGCAGTACCAGAGGTTGTAAGAGCACTCACAGATAAACGGCTTAAATGCTGAACACCACTAAGGCTAGGAGCACTCAGCCAGCTCCTGGAAGACTTTTGGAACCCCCATTTGCGGGGGGGGGGGGGATACAGTAAGGCCTGTGGTCTCACCTTGTGTCTAGAGGCACATGATAACTCTTCTCATCCAGGGATGGCCATGCTTAAATCAGAAAATCCTGTTCTTCTAATGCTACCACCACCAAGGGGATCAGGAACGACATCACAGGAAGAGATTAGTCATAAATATAATGTTAATGCCAGGAGCTGGGATCAAGCCGGTCTAGGTTTATTTTGCCACAGATGTTACACAACACTGAAGGGCTTCATCTCTTTTCATTCACTCCTCTTGTAACTCATTTTGGGAAGATGTTCCACATACCAAGGCCCTTCCCGTAGGAGAGGCTCTGCTGCACATATAGTCACAATTTATGTAAGCCCTGTCTCCCAATACAGGTTCCCATGGCTGCTACTTCCTACAAGACAGGTGCGCAGTGGCACTCTCTCAAGCAGGGGGTGACACTGATGAAGTGTCACGCCTTTGGATGTGAAGTGCCAGGGTTCTCATTTTATGTGATCTTGCAGATTCAAATAAATATTTTTTGGCAGCTGCCTGTGGCTTTGCACGTCTGTACCTGGAGGTCAGTCCTCTCTAGCTGTGCTCTGTTTGTTGCTGTTCTTCAGCTTGCACCCGCCGTGAGTTTGTGAGCATGTTGCTCTAGTGTCTTTATAGGGTGACACTACCCTAGGATTTATACATATCTACACTTAGCATTCATGCTAGAAGGTGGCATTACAGGTAGTCCAGGAACCAACGTATTGTTTTCTTACTATTTCGTACTTTGTCTGTTTAGCCGCACACCTTTCCCTGTCATCATGCTGAAAGGTCTTGATGATCCCTTTACACAACAGGCTCCATTGTCCTGCCCCACCTAAGTGACACCTGCTCTTGCCACCTCTTCTCCTGATGATACTAGCCAATACAACCCAATATCGCTAACAGGTACCTATTCTTCTCTGGAGCTGCTTATGGGAGTGGACTCTCATATTGCTCCCTCTCTGACGTAATTTACTGGGCGTGGATCCACATGGACCCCTGGTGACCTCCTTTGAGAGGAGACCCACTGCTACTCTTGATGCCTGTTGGGTTGGGCTGGATGTTGTTACCCTCAGGGTCGGTTTTCTCAGGTGGTCCTCCTGTCATTGTTCTTTGAAGGGCCCTTCTCCACCCTAGGAAGGGGCGAGAAGAAGCAGGGCTCCATCAGGACTTCTCTCCTCTCTGCTACTACTTCAGTCACTCTTGCTGGAAACTCTGAAACCTAAGTTATAAGGATGCTGTGCTCATGTGGCCTCCTCCCTAGTGGAAAGGGGGAAGGGGTAGGTCCATGAATATTCATACCAGGCTTCACCAGCAGAGCCAGAAAGCACAGAGCACAAGCATCTAGACACCCTGGGCTGGACTTTCGAGTGGCTGGAATTGCCACCAGTCCCGCATGCACTGAGCCAATGTCGGGCGCACTAAGCTTTCAACACTCTGGAAGGATTTTGCATCCCTTGCAGCAAATTGACATTTGTTAGATCAACTATTGAGGTCTTGTGTGCATCATTTCGGGGCCCTAACATGCAGCTTGCAGCTGAACTTTGCCACAAGCTGCCATAATGCAGGTACTCTGTCACAAGTGTGTCTGAGATAGTAAAATCAGGTGCAGTTGTGCCATTGGGCAGTGCCATAGCTGAGGCGACACAAGGATTTGACACAGGGCTTGATGTAAGCCTTGCATCACCCTATGAGAATCTGACCCCCTGTCTCATAGCGGAGGCTTAGCAGGAAGTCACTCTTGGAGACTTTGTTTATCCCTTCAAGCACTTGCCTTGAGCCTGAAAGAAAAGAGAGGCAGGTTACACCAGCTACCCAATGAAAAAGGCTGGATTTGTTTTGTTTGTCATCAGTATGTTTTTATATGAAACAATTACCTTGGTACATTTTTGTCACTGAATTGGGATTTTGATCATTTTTTAAATTTAATTATTCAAGTAGGGCTACTGTATCTTTTGCTTTTTCTGTATGCCCCATTCCTGTCTCCATCACCTGTCACCCTCAGGAGTACCCAGGGCATACCCAACTCCTTGTATTCCTACCTGCGCTCGCCATCCTCCACGGAACAATTGCTTACCCCCCCCCCCAGGTGGGGTAGGGCTGGAGGGATTTACTTCTGTATTTCTAGTATAGTCAGGAGGCTTCGCCAGAGATGGTGTGGGGCCCTGATACACCACAGTCTGTCATTATGGGTTCTGGGGCCATTTCCTGTGTCTCTGCCAGCTTTGTAGAATGTTAGCACACTGAGGACACAGTGTGGGGGCACACACAATAGTGTTCTGGCAGCTCACAGGCTCATGTCCACCCTCCCACTCTATCTAACGCTATGCTGCCACCCATGTTCAACCAGGTCACAGCATGCTGTGTAGGCCATGAACCTCTCTCACCAGAGAAAGAGAGTATCTGTTGGGATGCTCAATCCTCCACCCCTTGACCAGCCCTCTGACAACCAGAGCTCTCCCGAAACCAGGTGACTACCACAGCGAGTAGCAGCCCTAACACTGAGCTAGCAGGCTAGCCAAATATTTTATTTCTTAATAGCGTAAAGCATAGTTAATAGTTGAAGAATCCTGGCACATTAAGTTGTAAATAAAACAGCACTTCCTGCTGTGGACTGTGGTGTTCTGCTGACTGTCATTCTTAATACAGTACTGCCAGCTTAACCCAACGATGGACATCATATGCAGCTAATAGAAGAAAATAATGAGTGTCCTTGAGGTGCAGGTCAGTGGTAGCACTCTTACCTCTGATTTAGGAAGTTATGATTCAAGTCTCACAGCCTGCACTGACTGTGATATGCAATATCAGGAGGGGTGATATTCTAATTAAAGGAGCCATCCTTTAGTTGGGAATGAAGAATTCCTTTGCTCATTCCTGATGGTTGTCCCGGTGAAAGTTAATAAACCATTGCATGTTTTTAAAAGAGGACAGGGTACTATCCCAAAGGCCTCCTGAACATTCTCTGTTAGTAAAAAATGTGCTCTAATGCAGCTGAGTACAACTGTGTCTGTGATGTGTGGAAACGCACATTAAAGCAGCAATATAAATGAAATTGGGCAAAACATTTGCCCCTACTCTTTTTCACTATAGAAGATTCCAGGCAATCCGGCCCAGTGGTGTAGAGGGCTGAGGTACTGGACACCTTACCTCCTACCACGCTGGCGACCCGGGTTCGGGAGCGAGCCTGGGGTGCGGGGAGGGGGGTGAGGAGCTGGATTGAGCAGCCCCAAGGCAGCTCTCCTCTCCTGGGGAGGAATGTTGGTTTCCACAGCTTTTGGCTGCCACCCAGTGAAGGCTAGGTGGCAGTGCCAAGCCATAAGGAGCCAGGCATTAGGCTGAATGGGAGGAAGGGGCCGTCACCGGGGTCATGGAGCGCATGCCCAACCGTGTTCTGGGGTCCTTGGATAGCGGGGGGGGGAAAATGGGGCACTGGGGGAGGCTCAGTGAAGCCCTGTGTGTAGGGCAGATTGAGAGCATCAGAGGTAGGACCCCATCTTGCCTGCCTGGGAGCCCCGAGAGAAAAGTTATATGGGAAAAAAAAAAAAAATTCCAGGCATCTTCCAGTTTTATTTGGTGGTATAATTTTCTAGTTCTGACAACATCTGAATATTTTATGAATTTTTTTTTTCTTAAGAAAAAAACTTCACCACCACATTTAGCTTAGTAATTGCATTGCAAACCTGGGAAGGGCTACAATCGAGAAAATTAAAACTGCAGTATTCAAACTCATTGCTTGCAAAACGCTTTGAGATATCCTGAGTACAGAAAGTGGGATGTGCTACATGAATCCAAATTCTTTCCTGTTCGGTCTGTGGTGTTTTCTTATGTTCACTAGTGGCATGACTGTTATGTAGCTTGTAGTGTTTCATGAGATGGCTCTTCCTATAAATGTTCCTTGCACTTTGTTGATGAACAACCAAATATGTTATTTTGATGTTGTTGAGCAATTCATACTGCGCAGAGCAGCTCCACATGAACTCCAGGCGCAGTGTGGCTCCATTAACCTCTTACACCCCTGTGTAAATTATTAACTACATTCTTAGACTGTTTGAGTAGCAAAGTGTTTTGTTAAAGTAATCTGAGCTCCAGGTGCCTGCTGCGTATGGTATGCTTTTTACTTTTTAAGTTTTTTCTCTTTTTTAGACTTTATCACTGTAGTCTTTATAATGGTTAAAGAGGAACAGGTTAAATACCATTGACATCACTTTTACTGCTGACATCACTTGATCTTCAGGCCCCCAATTGGTTCTTAAATGCTAATCATGAATGAAATAAAAATTATTGTCCAGGGTAGGTTTCCATTGGCAGGCTGGGGGGAAAAAACTGCTTTTTTTTTTTTTTTTTTCAGTTAATAACTGACCTGATAAGTTGGTTACAAATGGAAAACATTTTAACTTTTTTCTGCTATTTTCCACAGTGACTGTGCATGCTCGGATGTGGCAGTTTTTAAACACTTATAACTTTAATTTGGGCTTTTTATGTTGCAGAACGAATGAAAGACCCTATTCTTGACCAATAGCTAACCGTAAAGTTTCAGGTTTACATAGAGGACAAAGTATGGACATTGATGAAAAACCACGCTATGCTAGCTTCGAGTAGTTCCCTTGGCAACTCAAGAAAACCTGAAGAGTGCAGCTGAGAGGTTTACCAAGTTGCAGGGACCGCGAAGCTAACAGCGTGGTTATTCATCAATGCCCATACTTTGTCTTTATAGTGTATGGCATCAGTGCTACCACGGTAGCGAAAAACAATGGCTGTTGTGGCTTTTTGTGGCTACGAAAATACTCCCCGAGAACACAATGTGAATACATTAAAAAAATCTTCTTACCTTCTGCTGAAAAAACTAAACGCCATTGGTCAATTTGCATAAATTCCTTATTGATATTTCTAACAGGAAAAAAAGACTAAACGTTCAGACACAGACCTGAAGAATAACATGATTAATTCAGACTCTCACATACTTATAACAGCTAATGGAAATTAGAGACATAAAAACAAATGTGACTTAAAAAGTCTGATTGGAATTGTCGTAAAACAGGAGACAGGGTCAGGCTATGACTCGCAGCAAATGCTGTACTTTCCAGAGCTTTGGGAAACAGATAAAAAAGGAAAAACACAAGAGAGTAATAAAAAGGTACAGGTTTATTATGCATGCTGGGAAAGGAATCTCATTATGTCTGGCACCAGAGAGGATGAGAGGGTTTCTGAAGGAGTTTCAATGTATTGGGGGGAGATGTTTACTTTGCTTCAGTGTTTGCCTTCATTCGTGTCTGTCATGACAGTTTGCTATGGTTTTTCAAATTATGTGCGAGTTCAGCCGGCTGTGCTGTCATGTTGAAAGCCACTCATGGGGGTTCTAGTTTGTTATACCATCGATGTGACATACCATCGATGGGTTAACAATGTGATGTCACATCGATGGTATAACAGTGTTGTAAAAAGATGGAAATCGACATGCAACAACGCTCTACCATACATTCTAATGGTGTATTTTTTCAATATCTGAGGGCACTAAACAGTTGTAAAATGAGGGATGAATGTACATTGTACAGTATGTAACTGAAACTGCTGGACCTGGTGTTTTGAATGGCATGCACTTAGCTTCTGGGACAGAGAAGGTGTATGCCAATTTTCAACACACTGGGTCCCAAGACAGTCATGTTATAAGCTGTCAAAAATAAAAGTTTTGATACAGACACTAACTCAGTGCTATTATACTGCCACTACAATACCAGTATAATATATAGTGTGTGTGTGTGTGTGTGTGTGTGTATTTATAAAATGGATAGGAAAAATTATCTCTGCTTGTCGGTTGAAACACATCACATGACTGTGCGTATATCAGAGCGCGACGGCACACCTGCACTTTCACCCCCCCTTCAAAACAATTTTGCCATTTTATAAGACAGATAACCCACTCTAGGGTTTGTAGTCACGCTACGATATATGCACACCTTGGGTGGTGTGACAGCATACCTTAGAGTGGGTTATTATATATGTGTGTGTGTGTGTGTGTGTGTGTGTGTGTGTGTGACATATATATGATATGCAATAGCCTAACTCAAAATATTCAATTTATCTTTAGCTGTGGGGGCAGGAACATAACTCACAAGTGGCAGAACCATGTGGGAGTTACAAATGTTCTCCCCACTTACAAGTGATACTAATCTGAGTATTTTGAGTCATGCTATTACATATCTGATTTCTACAACATCATAACTTTTTTTAATCTGCTGTTGGTTTGAAGATTTACCAGTTTCTCTTAGATTTCAACTGCTGGCTTCAGTGCTGCACTAAGCAACTGTGATGTCCTCTGCATTGGGAAAGCGGCATTCGTATTGGTTTAGTATTCCATTATGATAATACTAAGCGTGAAGATACTGGGCAGGATTTTTGAAATGTCAAGAATGCCGCAAGCCACATGTGCACTGAACATATGGTGCAAGGGGCTTGCTGCATTCTTCTGGCCAGCATCGGGATTTTCTATCCCATGCACCGATTGCTGCAAGCTAGACAGACCAACTTTTTGTGGTCTAGCTTGTGGCAACCCCGAGGGCCAGTTTTACAGAACTTATGCCACATATTTGGCGCATGCTGCCATAAATGGTGGAAACTGTCTCAACTGCGCTTGAGATTGCAACATTGGGCGCAGTTGTAGCGAAGAGTGTTTGGCGCACCAGCAGAACCCAAGTCCGGTGGCGCAGGGCTGAACGCAAGCCATGTGCCACCCTTTGAAAATCCATCCCCCTATATCATTTGTAACAATAGTAACAGCAACAACATGTTTCTAAGTTGTCAGCCAGTTCAAAAAGCAACTCAGAACCTTAACCACTCCTGCTGGCGCCTGCCTGTGCCCCTGATCTCTCCCTTTCCACTTGCATGGAATGTTATATTTCAAGCTGCGTGTGTCCCCTAACTTGCCGAAATTGCTATGGGTAAAATTGGGAGGCTGCACCAAGCTACATATCTTTTTACTCGTGCTGGTATCACCCTAGCATGGACAAAGCTGTTTCTGCTGCTTGAAAGTCATAACTTACCCTATGTGACCTATGCACCCATGTGTGTGACTCTTGACTCTTGTGTGCCATTGTATTTGGTGAGCATTATTTCCTGTTACTGGCAACCTGCTAAGAATGTCATCATATACTGTGTGTGTGTGTGTGTGTGTGTGTGTGTGTATATATATATATATGTATATATATATATATATATATATATATAAACTGTTTTGTAGACATAGATTATTTGAACTACTTGTATACCATTGTACCTGTCATCATAGTTTGTACCTAGTAAGTGCAACCTGCTATGAGTGTCATAGTTGTAGATGTATTATTGATGTGGAACCTTTGTAAACAAGCCGCCACAGCTCAAAGGTGTTTATCCGAACATACAAATAAATAAATAAAAAATAATTCTGCTGATACTGTTGTCATCAGCCAATATATCACTTTTAACTTGTCATTATACCCCTTTGTGTGTGTGTGTGTGTGTGTGTGTGTTTTGTGTGATGTATATGTGTGTGTGTGTGTGTATTTGTAAATTTCTCGTTACTATGATGCCATTGCCTGGAGCAAGAGTTGCAGCCCCATGCAGAAATGACATAAACAGACAACTGTATGTCACAAATGAGCACTGTGTAGCTGGAAAAACGGTGCAAAAGTTTGTTTGGTAAACTGTTGATAATGTGACGTTTCTATGTATTAACCATCCCTCGGCTGTGTAGAAAACACATTCATTCTGTTTTATTCTCTCTCATTTCCAAATGAGTACATACAGTAGTATTGCAGTTCAGGCACAGTGTGCTGGATAGCATGGTAAAGTGCTGTGCTAGCATTTCTGTTTGCTAATTTTGGTAAGACAGATTTTTAGGTTTTTTGTCTCCTTAATAGCTTTTACTTCTGTTTAAACCTCACTTACGAGAATATTTATTATGGTCTTATGTTATTTAAGAGTTCTTGATTGGATTATAAAACATGTGCAGTTGTGTGGGTGGCTGAAAATCAATGTTTCAGTAAAGTACTTACTGACTCTTAATACCCAGAATGCTAATGCATTTTGCTGTCCCTGCATTCAGGTTGGTTGTGGCTGATTAGCAAGACCCAGTATGAATATTTAAGGTGTGGGACCACCAGCACTGTCAAGTCTGTGGTCTGCTGGTTCCTCACTTAAACCATTAAAATAAAATACATTTTTGGCAAGCAGGCCAGATGAACAGCGAGCAGACTTGCAAATCCCAGTGCTAGTGCTTAAAATAATGAGATGCAGTTGTCCTTGGTTTTGCAAGAAAATGATAGTTTAAGACCTAAAGTAGAAACAAAACATAGTAGAATGTCAACATTTTTTATTACGTAGATGCAGCATTTTTATTGATTCGTTCTTATTTAAATAATGAGACTGTGACATGTTATAGCTGACACGTGAACTTTCCTTTATTGATCGATAATTTTGTAATAATTATTAATGTTTATATCAAGTGTGACTTGCAGGCTTGTCTGAGTGAGGAAACACTTCAGGACTGTCCTTAGCCACTTCCCTATAATATCACCAAATTGTCCCTAGTATACACTGGTCAAAGTATCAACAGCGTGTCTTTTCTGTGTTTTTTTTTTTTTTTTTTTTTTACTGGCATTTTTTTCCTTTTTACTGCTGCCCTCTGAAGGGACCTCCTTGTACTCTTGCCAAGGTGCCAACCACTCCCGGCTGTGGAGCCCCATCCTGCCACTTCTCCAGCGCACCTCACTTCTGGCCCATGGCCCTGGTATCCCTCCAGTTTATACTCTCTGGGGGTGGGGCCCTGCAGTTTTCAGTTCCCCAGCAGGAATTGATACCCAAACGCAGTGCTTAATGTTGACAGTATTTTGCATTTACTATGGTGATCACTAGTGGCACTAAGGTTTAAATAAGGGTTTTATCACTCAACACTGATTAGCTTCACACTCCCGGAACTCATAGTGATAGGCTACAATTGAAGGGTTTAATGGAATGCTACATGTCTGACATGGTGCGGCAACACAGCCTGTGATTGGATACTGACCATTTAAAACAAAAACACTCAATAGCCATCTGTGGTCAGTGGGCTACGAACACTGGGTATAAAAATGGGAGTTTTCAGCAACCCAGTCATGCCCCCTGATGAAGCTCCCAGAGCAGAGTGCAGGAGCTGGGTTACTGGCTGTAGGTGACAGGCTTTAGAGAAACGCATAGTTCTGTATATTTCTTGGGACATTTTGCACTAAATGTTTATTTGTACTACTTTGTATATGGTGAACTATGTTGATAAACTATATGGTAGAATCACTGTATAGACAGCCCTGAGGGGTACCTGTGGAAAATACACTTTATTCACCTGTTTTTATTTATACAGCAGAATTATAGTTGTATGGCATTACAGAGTGTTATTGTTCATCAACTAATTGCAAGGCTTATAATGCATTCCTGTTTTCTTATTTTGTACTGTACAATTTTTATGGAGTTTAGCTGACCCCTGGGGACAGCACCATCCCCGAGTGTAGCACCACATCTTTTGGAATGAATAAGAATTGATATCCACGTAGCCAGCAGCCACAGATAGCCGGAAGTGTGGGAAAGGTCTGTAAGTAGAGGATCAGGACCCGCAAAAGCTGTGGGGTAGGGAGTGGGATGAGGTGCTCCTTCATTACCTGACCGGCGGCACCATATTTTCCTGTTCTACCCCACCATAAAGCTCACATATGATGCCATATGGCATCAGCATGCCGGATGTGTCAGTGTCCATGCCCTCTCCAGAGGCAAGCCATGTATCCTTGCACAGCAGGAAGCACAGTTACTCCTTTGTAGGAAAAAGACAGCATCCTGTGGGATGCTCAATCCTCCTGCCTGGCAGGCCCCAGACATCCTTGCCTTGTTCCAGAACCTGGGCTTTTGGTGTTGCAAGAGGCAGCACTGCTGCTTCATTGATGTGCTGGTCAAATCAACATCATGGGCAGGATGCACAAAAGGGCCAAGAATGGCACAAGTCCCAGGGTGCACCAAACATATGGCGCACAGGGCTTACGCCATTCCCTGGCAGGTGAGTGGGATTCCCAGTCCGGTGTGCCAACTGCTGCACATTAGACCAGTTTTTTCTGGACTAGCTTGTGGCAATCTTGGGTACCCTTTTTACAGGACTTGTGCCGAATATTTAGCACCAGCTTCTGTAAATCTGGAAAACTGTCGTAAATCCACCCATTCTTCTTGAATCAGGCACAGTGTGTGGCAGAGTTTGGGCACAGCTGCGCCAACCACTGGATTTGACACAGGGCGTGATGCACACCCTGCATTGCCCTTTCTTTATGAGTCTGCATATCTATATGCACAGCAGCTCCTCCTGCTTTGGGAGTAAGCACAAAGTTGAAGGACATATTTATTTTGCACTTTTGGCAAACACTGCTCTGAAACCTTCTTGCTAAGGTAAAGCTGATTGAACTTGAACATCCTGTTTTGGAGGGGAGAGGAAAATTCAAAATGATATAAAATAGCCTTTGCTCTTGGCTGTAAAGCATGTGATTTATCTGTGGACCTAATAAGCAATTCAACACACATAACTGTGGGTTTGTAGAACAAGGGTTGCAATTTAAATAAATACATACATACATACATACATACTCTCCTTGACTGTAGCGATCAAGTGGCAGAAAAGGTAGAAAGGGGATGTTGGCAGGGTTTACAAAACCCTATTTCTGATGGCTGATAGATCAATTTCCCAAATTCGAGTATAGCTTTCACTTTGTTACTCTGGTTTTGAAATCCACAGGCAGGTGTTTTATTTTTTGTTTTGTTTTTTTTTAGCACCAGCTTGAGAGCACTTCCAGTCGGCAGGCATCTGGCCTGCCCCCCTCTCCTTTTATATTCTTTAAATGCTCCAGCCCTGCCAGTTTGGTCTTTGAAAGGCCCATTAATTTTCCTTCCTTCTTGGCAGAGAGTCCTGAGCAGTGTAGTGAATATACTTGCTGTGATTCATTCTGCTGCTGAAAACCTTCAGTGTAGTTTTCGTATTACAATTGCTTGTTGCTTTGCTGTGGGATTGTATTACTTGGCTCGATAATAAACCGAGTAGTTTGTTTATAATGGACTTTCACATTGGGAGAAATCTGTAGTATTCCAACCAAATTCCACTTGGTTCCGTTCTTTATAATTTGGTGTAAGTCAAAAAAGTCCGCTGGTTGAAATTTGGAAATTATTCTGGTTTTGAGAAGTCAAATACTTCCCGTGCCCCACATTTATTTTATTTTAGAATTTATTTACACAGAGTAGCCCAGCTGAGCAGCAGCATTTTGTTTCCTGAGGGGTCCTGCTTCTGCTCATTTCCACAGCTGGTTTGACTGGGCACTGAGAGTCCGGTGCCTGAAGAAGGACAGGGACCTCTTGGAAGGTGTGTGAAGGAGGGGAAGAGGTAGAGGAGAGGAAGTCTCGACATGTGCAAATAGTGACATGGATAGAGACCGTTAAGTCCGGGGGTACTAATAAAGGCCAGCTGTGCCTGTTCACAAAAGGCCATAAATGGAAAATGGTGGTGGAAGGTTTAAGAGGAATGTAAGGAAGCTCTTCTGTACAGAAAGGGTTGTGGAAAAGCAGAATGCGTTGCCAGAAAAAAGGATCGCCACAGAGCCCATTGCTGCCTTCAGTCATAGGTGTGATAGGCACAGATAGTCCAGACTAGAGGAGTAGGGAAGGTGGACAGAGGAGGGAAAGGGATGAGTGGACTAGGCTTGGGGTGTCAAAATACAGTGGGGCCTTCAGTAGAGGAGCACAGGTCCAGCATTGCACTTGGTGTGGATGGTGGCAGGTACTGGGCAGAAGTGATGGGCTATTGCACCTTTTTCTACCATTGGCATCTGTGTTTCTTTGTTAAGTGGCTTGCCCAAGGTTGTGTAGTTGGCTCTGGTGAGGTCTGAACCTGTGATCTCCTGGTTGCTGCTCAAGCTGGTGCTCTAACCGCTAGACTGCACTGCTTCTGCCTTACATTTTAGAAGTCAGTTTTAAGAGAGGTTAAAATTTGGGAATTTAAAGTATTACTTGTAAAATATATTCTTTCAGAAAAATCAATAATGTTTGACTTCCATACCTGCATAATTGGGAGTTACCATCCCTTTTGGGAGTCAAATGCGTCTTTCCCCTTTATTTGAGAAGCTTTTACCCTAGTTTCAGAAGTCAGATACTTCCAAAATGAAACTAACCGAAGCCCTGCTTTTACTGGTTAATAAGCATACACCTATGTGCAACATGTGGAATCAACTATGGATTGTGAGGTCTTGTTGATAAGGAGTACGGGCACATTAGTTAGAGGACACAGGAGGAGACGGTGTCGGTGGGGGGAGAGAGATTCGGTAGGGGAGAGAGGACGTTTTCTCTTCACAGAGCGGGTGGTGGACACATGTCGAAATACTGTAGGTGGTTGAAGCCAAGACTTTAACAAGCTTTAAACTTGAGTGGGACCCACAGGCAGAATACGGAAAGGGGCACCTGGGAAGTGGGTTTCAATCAACCAATAGGGCTAATTGGATCTCTAATTCCAGCCCAGCGTTAAGCCAATCATGGAGCTACAGTAGACAGGGAAATGGGCAGACTGGCGGAACCTCTGGGTCTTTTTCTGCTGACACAGTTTATGTTCAGTGTTCTGTATTGTAATTCTGTATGTGTGGCTTCACAGTATTGCAGTGAAAATGATTGATACTTGAAACGGAGGATTGTGACTTCACTTAAGCAACAGGATTAGGTGAGTTGTGAGGGAGAAAGCTGATGTTTAACGGCAAATATATTCCATAGTCAACATTATTGGGAATGCTAATACAGGAAAACATACATCAAAACCCTTTGCTTTGGAATGAGTCTACCTCTTTTAAGACCAAACGTGTAAACACTTCAAGGTTTAAGATGAAACTGTTTTTTTTTTCCATTTAAGGATAATTGACAGTAAATGCATTCATCAGTATATTTTTATAAGGTGGTTGCCAGAGTACAGTATTTAGTAGATTTACTGTGACCCCCACTTTGTTAGCTTGCTCTGATTACTGTTTGAATGTACTTAGAGTACAAATACACTTTGTCGTTTGCTTTGTATATATCCTCTACGTATATTAGTATTCATCTTTGTAATGACAAATCTTTGTTGAACAAAGAAACTTTGAAACTAATAATAGTATTCCTGCAGGTCTATGCTAATCCATTGATTGCTGCTATCCTCCCTAGAACCCCCATGAAAACAAGATGCTGCATCTCATGGGGTTACCCTAGTTGGAGTAATTTAAAAATAAAGAAATAGTAGTCTGGCGAAGTTTCCCTCTCCAGTCTTGTTAAAAAATGTTTAGGTTTTTGTCCCAGTCTTGCTGTCTGCATTTACCCAACTCTTGAACATCTCTGCAGTGAGAATGCCTGGTTCCAGTTAGCTGGGTCCTGCTTCGTTCCAGTCCATGCCTGTATATCTGTTCCAGTCCTGGTTCTATTTTTCCTCCTAATTTATCCAAGATAGCCCAGCTCAGGTGCTAAATTCTATTTACAGTGTGCTTCTGCACATGTTTTCAGCGGGAAGACTGAAGCACACCCACAGCGAGGTCAAGTGACTTCCCAAAGGTCACGAATCATAAGTGGCTCTGGTGGGATTTTATTTCACTTCCACTGAAACAAGAAAACTCATAAATCCTTTTTCTTTCCTTTCAGAGGACTGTTTTAATTCACTCTGGCATGATCCCAAGAAGCTTCGGCTGCTCACTCTCTCTCCACTTACTGTACCCTCCATGTGACAAACGATTGATTTCACTGGATCGTCCACGTTTCAGTGGTACAAGATGTCACAGCTTTATGTCGCTGTCATGCCTTTTTCATTTCTTATCATAACAGAATAAGAGTAACAGTAACCCCCTCTTTTGTAAAGGAAGCCATATGAGTGGGACAGTAGAAGTGTGTGTGTGTGAGGCTACTTGTAAATTAGTAATAAAACTTTCTGATGGATGTCACTGACTGTAGATATTCCAGCCGAGCTGGATCAATAAGCTAACGGTGTTAAGACAAAGTTTCTACTTACTGAATTAATTCCATGTTATTGTCGCACTTCATTTCCTTGAATTTTACACAAAAATCCCATTAACTGTGCACTTTGCTTACTAAGCAACTTTTCCCTACGTGACCATACTTAAAGAAGGATTTTCGCAATAACTTTGCCGACAGTACCTGCACCCCTGTGATGAATCTGTACTCAGTCCTGCTAGATGGGCACTGTAGCCAAGGACTGAAATGGAGAGGAACATTCATATTCTCTTCCCCAGGGAATCTGCTTTTTAGTTTTCATTACTTCCTTCTAATGACTAAAGGGGAATTGTATGCTTGATATAGTTAGTTTTTTTACACTGGGTTCTCATGACCCGACTCTTTTAAAATGTAAAATTGAAACAGTTTGCCCTCTAAAACACCTTGTATGTCTGTGTGACAATTTCACACAGTACTGCATTCCTTCAGAACTGAGCCCTTGGTGTAATGTATAACAAGAAAATGGAGAGAAAATTACCCACTTAAAATGGATGTTAAAGGATCATCACAAAACGCAGTTTTTTGTGTTGAGAAGTAGGGCAGACATATTCAAAGCCAGACACTTACACCGCGAAAAGAAATGCGTGGCGCAAGTACATGCAAGACTGAAAAACAATGCCCTCCATATTCATAAGGGGCCCATGGACATTCTATCGCATAAAACCAGCTGAATATTGCATGGATGTATGATCGTGCAAAGCAACATGCGCAGAGCTACAGGGCAAGATGTAATGTGTGATGGGTCGTGGTTTGCGCAGCGTGGACCACTGCAATATTCAGCAAACATATGTAGATGGACTCATTACACAGTCTGTGCCCATCCTGGATATTTGCATCTCATTACCTGAGGCTATTCACCCCATTTGCATGTGGAGTAGCAGATGGGCAGGGATGCACCACCGGGACTGTGGGTCACACTATATGCATATGTAACCACCCCCCCCTGCAAATGGGGGTTCCCAAAAGTCGTCCAGGAGCTTGCCTGTATGCTCCAAGTCTGGGCGGTATTCGGTGTCTGTGCTGTTTAAATGTGGTTACAAGTGAGTGCTGTTTGAGCCTCCACGTACTGTCTCTTTAAGAGCTGTCTGTTTGCAGACTTAATTAGTTTGTATGGGGGGGACTGTGTATTTAATACTTGAATTCTGCCCGAGCTGCTGTCAAATCGCTCTGTTTTTGCAGTCGCTAAGAATGCAGAGGGAACCTAAATGAAAGATGCAACTGTTTTTTATTTATTTATTTTTTTATTTAGTTGTTTAACCAGGTATAGTACACTAAGCTGAAAGCTTTTTTACAGGAGCACAAGGAGGTTAAGTGACTTGCTCAGGGTCACACAGTATGCAAGTGGAAGCTGTGGGATTCAAACCCAGGTCTGGTCTGCTGAATGTCACCAGATTTGCAGCTCAGAGCCTTAGACCACTGCGCTATACTGCCTCCGAAACCTGAAACCAGTTAGAGTGTTACGTAAAGTGCAGTTTGTCTGGCCTGCCTTTCCTGCAACTGGGACTCTGTGTGTTTTACCCCTCCATTTTGGACCTAAACTGCTGTGCTGGGCCAGTTGGGTTAAGGGAGCCCTAAAATGGAGCCTGTGGATGAATCAGAACTTGGACTCTTAATTTGAGCCAGCCACAAGGGGATTGTATGGGCAGTGACTCTGGGAAATGTAGTTTTGACCTTGGCGCCTTTTTTCTACCAACAGAGGGAGTCTTATTGTGAGTGATAGCTGAATCAGCCAACAGAATAGTGTAGAGCTAAAAGAAATGCCCTGCTCTGTGACTGGAAAGATCAGATCAGTTGTGGCAGTGAAGAGAGAAGGAGCTGTGTGCTTCTGAGGTGTATAGTTTTGTGCGGGAAGCGCGTGTGAGGCCCTGAGTTTCGGTCTGCAGCCTTTGTGAGTGCCAGTTTGGACTGAATCTGAGTTGTGAGGAGAAAGAAGCACTAGAAGTGTGGAAACCAGGCTCACCCTGTAGAAGACTGGAGAATTTGCTGAATCGTGCTCTGTCTGTCAGGAATTGAAGTTGCTGTTTGTGCTCCCGGGTATTTTGCAGTAATTGCGATCGGGATCGAGGAGCAGCCTGCCTGGTATAGTACTTTCTTTTTACATACAAATGTGCGTAGTGCTTATGGGGAATCACTATTTCAAATCCCCTGTACAGTGAATTGTGTGCTGAAGCTGGAAGTAAACCCCCCGCTTAATTCGGACTACATCCGTTTGCTATCAACTGCAGTGGGGTCCAGTCACAAGGACCCTGTCCTCATGCCCTGCTCTTCTGGCAATCCAGAGGGACATTCTCCATCCGATCCTCAGCTTGGGTGTTGTGAGTACAAATCAGGGTATTTCCCTGCAGCTTGTTTTCAATCACAAGTGTGTCACCTAATCCTTGTTGTTTCACTGTTTCATGGACTGAGCCCTCCGGCTCTGGATTACAGTTGGGTATTGTGCATATCTTTTCTCTACAGGGCCCTATCCATCTGCACCTGCCAGCCAACCCCGGGCAACGGAAACAGCTAGCCCCCCCCTAACCTGGGTACCCAGAGTGTGACTTTTCAGACCCTGTATGTGTGCACAGTACTGTGATTTAATGCCACCAATTAACTTGATTCCCCCCTCCCGTGTTACTGTCCCCTAAATAAATCAGATTTGTTGTTGTTATACTATATACTGTATGTGGTGTTGGTGCTTATGGAAACAGTATAGTATTTTGCTGTGCATGTTGTTTAACCTTATTTTACAGGAGGTCCTCAGAGACGTGCTGCAGACTCAGTCTCGAGGGTAAGTGGTACTTTATGAGTGAACAGTGTGTATACATGGGGCATTGGAGCTGTAACTCCTGTGTACTGAGTGAGCCACTAGAGGGAACCAAAGGGAGTCACGGTGTCCCAGAGGGCTGTGATCAAGCTAGTCTAACCCCTACAGACCCTGACCACTGGGTGGAGGCATCCGCCATAGAACCTAGGCCCCTCAACCTGTCAGTAGTCAAGCAGGCAGGGGTAGTAGCCCTTGGGATAGCGCCACCTGGGGGTTACACATAGTGGCTGTCTTATAATGCACAAAGCCCTGCTGACAGGGCAGTAGCCTGTTACTGTGTTCGCACAGCACCAGTGATGTCGTCTGGCAGGCGGAGGTGACCTAACCTCACTAGGGATGAACCCCCATCTGTGTGTGCTGCACGCCATACCTGTGCGGTTCCCTGCCACAGGTGTCCCTTGGCCAGTCATCCAATCTATGCTGTTATTGTGCCCCCAGTCATCGATCCCCTGTCATACTGTCCATGTTTCACACTTGTATGTATGCACGTCCTGCTGCCTGTCTGCCTGTTGTGCCCACTGTACATCCCCCAGAGTAGCACCCTTTGTACCCTGTGTACATCTGTGCTGCTAATGTGCTGCACACACCCATGGGTTGGCCCCCAGGTAGATCCCTGGGCACAGCCCAGTGGCAGAGGTTGGACTAGTGCCAACTGTAGGTGTCAAGTGCACTCCCAGGGTAGTTCGCATACACATAGCTGAGTCTCCCTGCGGCATTGCACACCACCTGGCAGTTTATCTAGTGGAAGCCCTTCCTGTTGTGGTACACCTTGCTGTCACCACCAGGTACCCGCGATGAGCAGGCAAATGGCCGCAGTGACCTTTGTCACCACCGCCATGGCATGGCATCTGTGTGTAGTTGCCTGCAGCTCATCAGGGTGCAGCTCCCAGAGCTGTTCCAGAGGTGCCCTGTTGAGATGTTACTGCCCCACAATCTCTGTGTCTGTCAGCTATTCATATGTGATGCGGGAATGGTACCATCTCAACCTGGCATACCGCCTATGAGCCCTCCATCGGACTGCCTGTTGTTCCCCTGGTCTTCTCACGTCTGCCATGACTGCAGCCATTCCACACACCTGGAATGCCATGCGTCTGTTGCCTGCAGTCAGTGTGTGTGTGTGTGTGTGTGTGTGTGTGTGTGTGTGTGTGTGTTGTGTGTGTGTATCCCTCTCCCTCTCCCTCCTCACTCTCTGGCTCTATCTCTCTCTCTCTCTGTCTCTCTCTCTCTCTCTCTCCCACACACTATCTTCCCCCCCTATCCCAGTGCAGTTCTTGCACCTGACACTTGGTGGCTTGCTGATTTAGGGCTGCCTTCTGTAAACCTAACTTTGCGTGATCGCACACATGTGTTGCGTGATGCACCATTGGCACAGTCCAGTTCAGTATGCAGTTGTGTGGTGTATTCATGTACATGCCCCCATTATCTGTGCTATATCCATTTGTGTGCGTGACTGCACCCTGTTCGTCAAGCGCCTCCTGTCTTCTTAATACTGCTCTGTGGTGCATTTCCTCCTGTGCCGGCACATCTGCCATTGCTGGTGCATCTGCTTTGAATATGGGGCCCAGACGTGTAATAATAAGAACCCCCCCCGGGACTTTGTTACCAATTATGTTGACTGGAAAGATCATTTGGATTGGAATGCTCTAACTTGGAAACAGAATGTGTCACCAGTGCAGTTCTTGCACCTGACACTTGGTGGCTTGCTGATTTAGGGCTGCCTTCTATAAACCTAACTTTGCGTGATCGCACACATGTGTTGCGCGATGCACCATTGGCACAGTAGGCCAATCTAGTCTGCTCTATTTTCCCTACCTAGCACTACATGACTCTAGTTTGTATAGTTTTTTTTTTTATTTGAAGAATAGTTTTCTTTCTTAGCAGGGCTGTCCGATCTACAGGGATTCCTGTATTTTACAGGGAAATGGAGCAATCTTCTACAGGGCAATTGCTTCCATAACCTTGCATTGATTTTATGGGAGAACTGAGCATTTTATGTTCAGAAGCTAATAACATAATTTGTTGGAAAACAGAGGAAAATCATCCTGGAGTTCCAGGAAAGTGCCAAATTGACATGGGAGCCTTGTTTCAGGTGAAACCTTACTAATATTTCCAGTTGAAGGATACTCTTGAAGTGCTCCCTCAGGGAAAGTCAAAACATTAGGTAAATGAAGCTGTATTTAGAAAGTAAAATGTGGTGCAGGGCCGATCAGGGTTTAAAAAGCAGTAGGGAAGTGTTTTATCACAAAATTGTGGATACTTAGGCACAGGGGGATACACCAAGAAGACACTGCACTCAGGACATAAAGTTCAGTAACAATACTGGGTTCAGTGTCTAAGCCAATAAATGTTACATGCATTATGTAACGGAACCCTTTCCAGTGTCTTTATGTAACTCCTAGGTGGTGCTCTCCCAAAGGCTACTACCCCTGAATGCATAACCAGATGCAGGTTGAGGGGCCTGGGTACTGAAAACGGGTGCCACCAGAGGACAGGGCTAGTGGTAGCATAGCTGACCTGGGTATAGCCCTCTGGGACACTGTTACCCCCCTCTTTCCCCTCTAGTGGTCTAAACAATGTACTGAGCACACAGATACAATAACCCCCAAACAGCAGATGTACCCCCACACATGTTGCACTTACCACCAGGGCCGGTTCCACCAGTTTGGCCCTGGAGACCCCCTGTAAAATAAGGTTAGACACAGCAGGCAATAGTAATACAGTGCTATTTGTACAGAGATGCACCACAAACAGTTTAAGTGCAAAAAGATTCAGATCTGATTTATTTAGGGGGAATGAACAAGGAAGGGGCGTAATCTGGCTGGTTGGCTTAGTGGCTGATTTACTCAGGCTACAATGCATGCACTTTAGAGTGTGACTTTTCAGACCCACAACACAGTCACACACACTCTGGGTACCCAGTTATTGGTAAAGGCTAGCCTGAGCGCTGCCGGGGGTAGGCAGCGTTGCAGCTGGTCGGGCCCTAATGATGGAAAGAAATAGTAATGCACAGTAACCCACAATTTATGTCTAGACCAGGAGGCTCAGTTTGTGATAATTAGACAAAACAATTAAATCAGATGACACACTTTGATTGAGCTGTTGTTGCAGGGAGATACCCTGGTGTTTACTCACACTACCCAGTACAGGACACAGGATAAATGAAATGGAGACTGCAGGATGACTTACTGGTTTGTCAGGAGAAGCAGGGCCCACATGATTCACCGTGGTGTTGTTCCTGTTCATGATGTTGAGCAGGGGGCTGATCCCCGGGCTGGTCTCTCGTCGATGGTTTTCTCTGTGGCGTGAGCAGCCGTGTGGGCCAAGGTGGCAGGGCGCAGATTGGGTGAAACGATTTGGATGGCAGTCCGGTAGTGCTGGCACAGCTTCCAGCCAGTGTGACACAATCAAGCAGTGGGGAACCAAATCATGACTTACTAACAGCATTCAGCTCACTTATAGTAAAGGAAAAGCAGTACCACAGTTCGAATGACAGTCCAGTTGCAATCACAGTGTCTCTGCGAAAAACCGTATACTCTGCGGTGGTTTCAGACTTCCTGACAGGCCGATCGGCGTGGAAGCAAATCTTGGTCCTCTTCAGATAAAAGGCAGTCACAATTCAGTAATTCTGGTCACAAACTTCTTCAGATGCAGTCCGATTTATTTTAACGGAATTCCCTCACGAGGGAAGATGAGGCAGGTAGGCCTAGCACAGCCTTCCCACCAGTTTCCCACTACTATGCAGGAGCAGCTACTCGAGTATCTTGAGCTGCTCACACTCTCAACTCAAACTCAGACTGACTCTCTGCTGCAGGCAGCTCGGGACTTTCCCTCTGATCCAAGCGGTTCGATTCGTTGATTCACCTGTCTGTCACAGCAAGGGCTCCCCTCCAGGTTCATTTAAGCGCCAAAGTGGAAAAACTATAATTCCTACAGAAATTCACTCCCACGAGACCCCTGAGGCAGGCTCCATTTAGGGCCCCAAAGGCACTGATTGGTCCACAGTGGCAGTCCAGAACCAAGATGGTGGTGATTAACAGAAATGTCCATACTGCAAAGAAGGCAGGTTAGACAAACTACAATATTATAATGATTATAGCTGATAATCAGCAAACAAGTAGTTTCAACAGAGCTCCTCTGTGCAATCAGCGACAGCAGAGCGGAGTGATCATCTGGCATCCCAGGCGGGACTCGAGCATGGAAGCACTCAGCTCCCACCAAATTAATTATACACTGTGTTATAGGCATCTCTTAAAGAGACAGAACACAGAGGCTAATAAGAGCACTCTAATGCAATACCTTTTAAGCGGTTAAGACACAGGACACCAGCCTGGCAGTGGGTATTTAGGCACACCAGGAAGATTTTGGGGGTTACATTTCCATGTTGTCAGCATTTAGCATAAAAGCCACATTTTAGAATAATAAATTCTGGATGTGTGAGACCCACTGGCTCTGCTGTCTTGTAGTGGTAGGGTGGAGCGACCTGTTTGAGAGGGAGAAGCTGAGGGAAAAGCCTTTACAACACAGCCTTAAATCAGTGGTGCTCCTCCTTTCCAGCAGGTAGCTTCTGCCCCCTGGGACCCTGCTTACCTGCCTGGCCCTGCCCATAATTGACAGACGCTAACAGAGAAATCAGAGAGCCCATTCAATTATTGTCCTGTTCAGGTTGTTCTTCCCGAGTTCCAGAATCTGATTTTAGTCAGTTGGCTAATGTGTCCATTTCCTTAGGGTCCTGAAAAAGGTAGAGTTTACCTGAGTGAGTCACCTTTAGGCGGGCTGGGTATTGAAACATGTACATGATGCCTAGGGACTGCAGAGTGGCCCATAAAGCATCAAAGGCTGTCCTCATGGTGAAACTCAAGTCTAGAAACAGGCATATTTTGATGCCATTGTTCAGGCTTATTGACCCTAGCCACCAGGCAGCATACATTGCCCTTTTCCTTATGTATGGTCCAGTCAAGGCTATCAACAAAGTTCTTGGAGCAGTGTCTTCTTTCTGCCATTTCTGAGTGTCAGTTAACCATCGGCCTATATAGGCAGAGGTGTCATGCCCTCCGATGCCTCTGGGAGACCTAAAAGATGGAGGTCGGAGGCCCTCATTTGGTTTTCCAGAGCCTCCAATCTAAACAGCACGTTCTTGTTTTCTTTTACTAGCCATTGCATGCAGCCCGGCCCCCTGCTTCTATTGCTTCTGAGTTGCCTGTTGAGACTGTGCTTCACAGGCAGTCAGTTTATATGAGAATCCTGCACCTTTGTGTCAAGTACTAGCTCTTGAGCGTCCGGTGATATCATGGCTCTGAGTTCATCATAAGCTCATCATGGGCTCTGGATCTGTGTAGCTTAGCAGCCATGGTTTCCATACACCACTAGGCCCTATCGCTGCAGCCCTCGTTTGCTACTTCCATCTCCCATCATCTTTTCAGTGGTCCCATGGTCACAACTCCACCAAATTTGGTCGGACAGTAGCAGCTAAAAAAAAAAAAAAAAAATTTAAGAAACCTCGTATAGGAAATGGACTATGCTAACTGAACTTAGAACTTCAGAGTGTTAGAACTGTTTGTATGAGAGGGCCTCGTATAGTCATAAGAGTGTCTGAAATGTTGAGAGAGAAACAGTCCTGATTATTTCCAAATTATATCATGATTTATAATACTGTACTGCTCTACAAGCCCAAACACTTTAGGTATGACAGACACAGCAAGACCCTCCTACACTGAAGCACCGAAGTCTTGGATGTGCTAACTGCGCATACTGTGTGTGTGATGTGGGAGAGTTTACATCCAAATACATGTTCCCGCACCACATGCAGGTAAGTAATATGATGAAACTGCGCCATCGCTGATGTAGTAGAGGAGGAGATGGACCCCCCCATTGCAAATAATGTGTTATAGAGAGAACGTACAATTCAAATGTACTTGCACTGTAGTGAACAGTTTTTAAAAATTGTTTTATTTTTTATGTATTTGTAATTTCTAACCAGGAATGGCCCACTGAGCTGTGATAGTTCATTTCCAGGTGCGTCATTGGGGTGGGTTAGAAGGCTCTGTTTTATTGATAGGGGAATGTTGACCATGATACCATGAACTCCCTTACTTTCTCTTGGGTAAGTGCCATGGGATATTTTTTTTTTTTGCTAGTATCTTTTATTCCCTCCTCGGCTGGGGATGTGTTACCTATGGTTCCCCCTGTCAGTCTGGATCCATGCCCCATGCCACTCCCAGTTCCTGAGCTTAACCCTCCCCTCCTTTCTTCTCACCGGTTGCTTCATGGCGTGTGCCCACCACCACGGAAGCCGAGGGTCTGAATCGTGAGGGGTTGTCCTGAGTCAGAGTGGCGCTGGCGCGATGGGACCAGACATCATGCTGTGTGCTGGGGATTTTTCTGCAGTATTTGGATGTCCACCCCTCAGCATGGATGTGCAAGGCATCCATGATGCTGCCATGCACGCTTCCGTACACTGCAAGCCCGATGCGTTGTTGCCATCCCCCTCAGTGAACCGCCTGCCTGTGCTGACCCCAGTCACCACCAGGAGCCAGCACAGCAGCGGTAATCCCACTCCTCCCTCCCCAGAGGAGGAGAGCAGTCTCTGGGACACTCAATCCTTCTTCCCCCGGCTGACCCTCCGGCACTGGAGGTCGCTCCCAACCCTGGGTCATCGGCGTGCGGCGAGGTGTGGCATCCAGCGCCTCAACCCTCAGTGCCACTGGGTCTGCAGTGCCATGGGATTTCTAACTTCCACCTAGACAGTGATCAGAGGTGAGCGGAAGAAGCCTCCATGTAATATCTCTTTTCTTTTTCTTGCCATATAGCTTTTTCTCCTGAGAACGCCCGGCTCAGCCTGAACCCACCCAACTGATCAGTACCTCCCCAGGACTTACCTCACAATCCCCATGGATTACCCTCTTTGAGGTGCCAGGAAGGAAGAGCCTCCCCTCGGAGACTCATCCAGACAAGGCAAACCTGGCTAGCAGCGTAGGTCGGGTAGTTGGCTGAGCAACATACACCAAAACGGTTGGCCTGTTTCTGTCCCTGGTCAGTTGGAGTGCAAGGACACAGATGTGTGTGCACATGGAGGCACTATGCATCTGCCACTGGCCATCCCTCTGAGTCACTGCTGCTGCCCTTCCACCATGCCTCCCCACAGTGATAGTACCTGAGTGGTGTGGCATACCCTCACTCCGCAGGAGAGGAGAGGAGAGCAGTCATCGGATGTTTGTTCTACTCCTCCCAGCTGACCCCAGCGACCCAGGCTAATTCCTGAATCTGGGTCACTGGCCTGGCGGCAGGTGTGGCATCCAACACTTAAACCCTCCACACCACTGTGCCGGATCTCAGTTTTAACATCTTATCTGAAGGATGCCACTTCAGCAGCATGGCCTCCCATCATACTGCACTACACTGTCCATTATAGATATTATCCCAAGTAGCTGGTGTGGCACTGCACCTCGGCCTTCCATGCCAAATGTGGTGGTGAACTCTGATTAGAGTAGAGCGATAAGGTGACAGCTAGTTCCAGTACTGCTATATCTGCCCCATACCTTATCAGCTCTGAAGGATGATTGGGTGAATGGACATGCATGAGTGGCGCAGTGTAGCTTAGCTACTGCATCTGAGTAGGTGACATGGATCTACTTCCAGTATATCAAATTATTTTACCCAAAAACTATAGTACACTGCATGAATTCAAGAGTGTGCAGTACTGTTAACATATAAATCTAGTACTTGGAGGATCAACAACATTAGCATATCAGAGTATGTGTAAAATCCAAATGCAGTATAGCATATGTGATGTTTAGCCTGCATCTCACATCCATCGATGTTAGCAGTGCTCGGATGTTTCTCCAAAGTAAATCCCAGAATGGTGGCATGTTTCACTAGGTAGAGACTCCTGCTTCTAGATATATGTTTCATCCAGAGAATCCATGGACTGTCAAATGTTGCATCTGTCTGTAAGCTGGAGGTTCAGTACATGCCGACTGCCTCAAATGATCCCTTATAGTTTCTGCAAGGTACTTTATTTCCTGTGGCGCCTGGCAATGTGTTGGATATAGCTTATAGTTCTTTTTAGTAGGTACTGAGAGTGCTGCTTCTGTATTGAAATAGTTAAAACAATGCTAGGTTCCCCAGGAGTAAGTGCTCGTACTTATGTTTGTGATACTGGTAGGTTATTTACAGGGTTCTCCCCAGAGTTTTAAAAAAGGATGTGAGAATTTCAGTGCAATAGGCACACACATTACTAGGGTGTCTGGGTGAGTCCCCCTCAAGGAAGATTTGGGAAAAATTAACACCAGATGGTGTTTTCCGACATCAGATTCCAGTAGCACCATGTGGTGTTAGGAATTAACATGGCTAACTGGAAGTTCACATAAAATGTTATTGTGACAGATACAGTAGATTTCTGGCGTGAGTGCTGAGCAGCTGGAAGCTGTGATTTGCTGTCTTTTCTTTCAAATGTATAACGTGACTAACAGGAGGCATATTTTGACCTGTTTACCTTCCTAACTAATGCTCTTTATCTATGTAAAGCTGTTCATCATAGCTTTACATCAATGTAAAGCAATAGTAAGTTGGGGTAAATGGGTTGGGAAGGGTTGTCCATTAAAATCTCATTGGGATTTTGAAGTGGGACAAAAGTCATGTCTTGTTGTTTTTTCTTTTAAATCCTGACTCAAGTTTAATGGACAATATCCTCGAGGTCGTGTGATGTGCAGCATTTTAAAATGCATAGATATTTAGTTTCTTGAGACAAATAATAATACCATACAGTACCATTTTAACCATTATTTTACCCAGATTTCTTGTAACCAAACTCGTACAGTTGCTTGGAGAACATGGAAGGGGCTCATCACTTGGTCGCAGAACCAAGACCACACGTGACCAAATGTGAAGAAGCCTGTAACAGGTCTGAGAGTAACAGGAGTAGTATTCACATTTTCTAGCCCTGCATGATCAAAGGAAGATAGGCCCATAGCAGTTTAGTATGCGAAGTTGATATTCAACCAATTTTATTTATTTGTATTTATTTATTTCAATCTAGGATTACAATACCTTTGAGCTGAGGGTTTTACAAAGATTCCACGTCAGCATGTGCAACAGTCATCATTTTAGTTACAAACATATAGTCATTGACTTACAGACATGTAATAACCAGTACAAAGACTTGAGCTATGAGCAAGACAAGGGAAGGGAGGGGGGGGGGAAGTGGGTAGTAGATCAAGGGGAGGTGCAGGGGTAAGGGAGAGTACAAGAGGTGGTTGGGGGCAGGGGCAGGGTGGAAATCAGGGAATACAGGGGAGGTGGTGAGGCGGAGACAGTGCAGCCAGGGGGCCTTGTCAAGGGAATATGACAGGTAAGGTGCTAGGGGTGCAAGACTGATTGAAGTGCTGGGTGCTGGGGCATGTGCAGCTAGAACGGTGGAAATGTTAAGATGGGCAATCGCAGGATACAAGCAGTGAGAGGCACAGCTATGACTTGAAGAGGCCGAGTGTTGGAGCGGTCGCTATGTCGCTGCCAAGAGAGTTGAGCCAGTTGGATGCCCGATAGGTGAATGATCTTTGTCCAGGTGGAAGTGTGACATCGTGGGATATGTAGTAGATGGGAATTGGATCTCCTTGTAGTGACGTTCCTATGTCTAGGCTTAAGGAGGGCACAGACACCAGGTGGGCAAGCCCCATTATAATTTTCTTGGCCGTGATGCAGGTTTTATATTTTATGCGTTTGTCCAGTTGAAGCCATCCAGATTGGGAATAAAGGTCACATGTGTGGGTACGGCGATGTGAGCCAGTGATGAGACGACAGGCCTTATTCAGGGAGGTCACGATACGTTTGAGAGCAGTGGTAGTTACAGACCCATATATGATAAGACCATAGTCTATGATGCTGACGATGGAGCTTTGGACGGCCATTGACAGTACTTCTGGGGTTAGGTGTTTCCTGTGCCGGAATAATATGCCTAACCTCGCATTGGCAGACTTTGCAACATTGCTGATGTGGACAGCGTATGAGAGGTGGGGATCAAGGGTGCTACCAGGGTACTTGAACGATTGTGTTTGCTTTAGGATGGCTCCTTGTTCGGTTGCAATGGAGAGGTGGAGTTGTTTGTTTTTGTTGTGGGGCTGCAGAAGACCATAGACTTGTTTTTTTTTCTGATTGAGAAGCAGTTTATGATTTAGGAACCAGGATTCAATGGAGGAAAAGGCCTGCTGAAGTTTATTTTGTAATTGGATTGGATCAGGGTCCAAGTGAAGATCACAGCATCATCGGCGTGAGAATTATTTGTTCTGTGCAACTGTCCAGTAGTGAGTTTAAGAATAGGCTGAAGAGGAGGAGTCCCAGAATGGAGCCTGGGGACTCCGAGCAGACCCAGTCTAGGGTCGAGTGTATCAGGATTCTTACTGTTTGGGACTGTTCTTCAAGGTAGTTCTTAAACCAGCCAATGGAGTCAGTTGACAACCCAGTGTTCTGAAGCTGGACAAGCAGGAGGCGGTGATTGACGGTGTCAAGGCTTTAGTTAAGTCAGTGTAGATTGAGCCTAGTAGTTCACTGGAGTCAAGTGCATTGTGGATTGCGCCTGTGAATTCAAGTAGGGCTGTGGAGGTGCTGTGACCTTTGGGAACCCATGTTGTTGCTTGCACAGGATGTTAGTCGTGTCCAGGTATTCTGTGAGCTGGTCCAACAGGATGCGTTCTAGTACCTTGAGAGCGGAGGTAGTAGGGAGATAGGTCTGCAGTTATCGTGGGCAGCTTGTCACCACTTTTATGGATTGGGGTGACAGTGGCAGATTTCCATCTGTCCGGGAACTGGCTAAGGCTGAGGGAGAGGTTGAAAATTCTGGTCAAAGGACTAAGCACTTCATCAAGTGTGAGAGACAGGATTTTGAGATCGAGGGAATCATTAATGAATCTTGATTTACCAAGGGCTTTGGTAACATATTTGCATACTAGGTGAGCCTTGACTGCTTTGAAGTAGAAGGGGGAGCTGGTGGGAGTAGTGTTCATTGCGGACAGAGTGGCTTCACCATCTTTGAAGTAGTCCTGGGGTAGGACAGCGCTGAGGTCGGTAAAGGCTTTGTTAAAGGTATCCGCAATGGTTTTTGGGTTGAGGGTTGTGGTTCCGTTGATGTTGAGTATTGATGGGGAGGGTTTGGGTGGATTCCCAGTGAGTTCCTTTATGTTCTTCCAGAATTCCTGACCATTGCCCCTGGTAGTATAGTAGGCAGACTTCGTTTGCCGGATGGTTTTGGTTCAGTCATTGTGGACATGTTTGTAGTTTTGGATGTCGTTTTGCCTTCCAGAGTTTCTGGCCAGCTCCTATAGGTGGTGTCTTGTTTTTAGCATCCTGAGGAGGTCATCTGTGAGCCAAGGGTTACTGAGTGATTTGACTTTGTGTTTCTTAATAGAAGCATACGTGTTGCAGTCCACAGTGAAGATGTTTATGAAGTGGTCAAGGGCAGTGTTTCCGTTAGTTGCATTGAAGATAGGGACCAGTCTTGATGGAGGAGGTGGGATTTGAGGTTGAGAAAGGTGACCAGGGGTAGAACTCTGCTGGTGATAGTTTTTGCGGTTGTTTGATGAATTTATTTGACCAGTTGCAGCTAACAGGGGAGTGGTCACTGAGAGAGTCAGGGAGGACATTAGTGTTAGATATCGCGATGGGTGACTGGTAAGGATCCAGTCCAAGAGTGTGCTGGTGCAGGTCCTGTAATTTTTCCTGGTTGGTGAGTCAACCATTTGTGTGAGGTTCGCCACAGCAATGGTATCTCTGTGTGCACCAGCATCGGCCGCAGGCCAGTTGATTTTAAAGTCACTTAGGAGGATGGATTCGGTGTCCAGTGGGAGTGACTTTACAAAGACAGGAACAGCTGTTAGACCAGTTCCCTGTTCTTTGGGAGGGATGTAGATGTGGCAACAGTGAGGGTTTTGTTTTGGGCTCCGAGGAAGATTCTTACTGGCAGTATCTGAGCAGTTGTGGGTTGGAGTGAGGTAACAATGTGGTGCCCCTGTATGAAGTCTTTTAGGTAGAGAGCGCAGCCCCCGCCTCTCTTGAAGAAGCGATCCTGCCTAAAGACATTGTAGCCAGGAAGGCTGATTGCATGGTCCGGTACTGATCGCTTGAGCCAGGTTTCGACAACTGCCAGGATGTCAGGGCAGTGTTGATTGGTGAAGGCCATTTTAGGAAGGAGGCTGCAGATGTTGATTGATATGAATGAGAGGGCACCCGGAGGCTTGCTCAGATTAGTGGCTTTAGAGCAGAATGGGCCAGGGTTTGGATGCACGTTGCCTGACAGTAGTAGTAGGAGGAGGAGGAGGACCCCAGCCTCAAGGAGCTGCGGTGTATTTCTTTAAGGGAATGCTTTTTGCCTGCTAGCATCTCAGGAAATGCCGGAGCATCGACGATGATGTGGGTGAGGGTAGCGTGGACAAGGGGTACCAGAGGGAGGGCTAGGACCAGTGTGGGTGAGGACAGTTTCATGGCGGTAGGATGGACCCTGGGCAAGGGGCAGTGACCAGTGTGCACTGTGCCTATGTGGAGGAAGGATGGAATGTGGAAGCTGTGGGGAGGGAGGAAAGCAGGCTTTGTGGGGTGCAGTAGGGAGGAAGACAGGCAGAAAGAAATAGAATGGGGTGAAGAGCGTGGAGGCGCGCATGATTAAGGTAGGATTTGGGGTGAGGAGGGAGGGTTAAGACAGGCTGGCGGGCTAGGAGAAGGGAGGCGGAAGAGTAGTAGCTGGATCAATGGGAAGTGAGGATACAGCCAGGAAGGCTAGACAGCGGAGGTGGGAGTTGGCAGACTAAAGATGGGGAGTCCCAAAACAGGTACCCAATGGAGCACGAGTGAGGGGTGGAGCTACCAGGGACATGGAGAAAAGGTCTATAAAGTTAAGGTCGGGGGAGGGGTGGGCGAAAATTTAGTCCATTTGCCATAGAAATGAATGGGCACAGCAGCCCCAAGCAGAGCAAAGTTTTAGCTGGCTCAAGAGCCAATCCCCGAGCAGGAGGCAAGAGAGCGCCCAATCAGGGTGCAGTACAGATACTGTGGGGCCAGTGGTGTCTCTCAGCAGTCCCATGGTTCAGGAAGTCTCACCCGGTTCAAGAGGATCTCGTAGGGCAGGGAAGGTATATAGCAAGTAAAGCAACTGTGTCTTTCAGAGGGTAGACTTTTTTTTTTTTGAAAGAACAAGAATCCCTCTAGTGGCAGATCTGTATAACCTGCTAATGGAAAACTTCTATTAGACACTTGAAATGTTTAGTTCTATCTAAAATCTATTTGTAAAAAGCGCCAGGTGGCAAAAGCAGGGGAAAAGTCCTGGCCAATCAGAGCGGGTTTGCTGGAAGCACCCATGTTCCGATTGGCTGCGCTGTCACCGTACCTTCCAAGGAGCTGCAGGCAGGCGTCCTGGTCTCAGTTGGTGGCTGGCTGGATGCTGACCGACCGTGGGGGAGCTGAAGCAGCCCCGTACAAGGGCAGGCAGCTGGAGAGAAGAAAAAATAGCAGGGTTTAAATAGCATACAGGTAGGATAGGTTTAGATTGAGCAGTTTAGCAAGACAAAGGAGAGTTAGACTTTTTGGCGCCAAGGCAGAGTGCTTGGATGGGGGTGCAGGAGCAAGGAAACAGAAGAGCTGTAAGCACTTTAAAACAGTAGTAGAAATTACAATCCAGCTAATACAGTTGAAAAACTTCTATTAGTCACTTGAAATGTACTTAGTTCTATCTAAAATCTATTTGTAAAAAGCGCCAGGTGGCAAAAGCAGGGGGAAAGTCCTGGCCAATCAGAGCGGGTTTGCCGGAAGTGCCCATGTTCCGATTGGCTGTACTGTCGCGTGCCTTTCAAGGCTGCAGGCGGGTGTCCCGTCTCCCGGTGATTTGGCTGGCTGCGCGCGCCGACCGCTGGGAGCTGAAGCAGCCTGCTCAGCGGGCAGGCAGCTCTAAGGAGCTGCAGGCGGGCGTCCTGGTCTCGGTCGGTGGCTGGCTGGGTGCCAGTTTAAATTAATAAAGACAGTGAATGCTCTCTAGTTCTCATAGTGGCAAACTTAGGAAGAATATTAGCATTACACCACATCTCTCTCTGATGACCAATGATAGCAGAAGTAAACCGCAATTATGAAATGGGTAGAAAGAATGCTGGCTCCAGATTACCACGAAGTACTTTCAGCCAGGCCATTATCCCACCATAAAGCACACTGTCATCCATTATTGCTTAAATAACAGTCTCACACTAATATGCAGTGCCTCACTGCAGCAGCAGTCCTAGCAGACTCCAAAAGCACAGTCCCAGCTGATTGCAGCCACAGCTATAGCTTCGACCTGCAAGGCAGACACTTGATAGCTAGCTGATTCCCAACAGCCTATGCCACTTTACTGACTTGCAAGATGGGTCACAGGCAGCATGACAGAAACTGGGGCAAGGAGACCTCCCTCACAGCTCTGCAGGTAGATCTCTTCGGAACTCCCACTAAAAATTTGAGTGATGCTCCGTGAGCCTACAGCACATGGCAGCAGGAGCTCTTAACCTTAACCCCTGAGAGGCCATAAGGAAACATTAGGAACTCAAGGATCCCTGAGGTTATGCTCATCTGTGGTGTTGAAGAGTTTCCCCTTAGACATGAGTACCCACTACATATCTAGAGATGAGCATTCCACATATATGCATTTTATTTTTTAATTAAGTTTTATTGATAGCATCAATGTAGCATAGATGCATACAGGTGTGTCAACAACATTTAGTACAATATGTCTTAATGGCGTCCATGTTATGAGAAGTAGTGTCTTCAGATTATACAGACATTGCTTCAGCACACTGGTTAATAAGAAACATCTATTGTTACAGAATCAGAACTTCTCAACTGGTCTGTAATTGCAACCAAACTTTAACTAAACAAAACTACCTGTTCCTTTTCTGAGTGATGTTTGTGTTGTATGTGTATATGGGGAGTACTTGGCTTTTTCTACCCCCAGTACATGGGGTAAGAAGGCAATATAGGACCTGATATATGGTTAAGTTTTTGCTTGCTCCTCCCTAAGGGGCTACGTGTGACTATCACTCTTTGTTCTTTCTCTGCTCTCAGTTTCTTCTCCAGTTGGTCCCAATCTATATGCTTCCCAGCACTACTTGGTCTCTGCATGTTTCTCCAGGGTCAGTCGTAGAGCGGCAGTAATTTGCTCCATTCTGTATATGTTTGCACCCATGACATCAATACTTCTAAGGATGGCTGTGTGTTTTTTCAGCCAGAGAACAATGATTTCCTTAAGAGCTGCAGTGCAGAGGGCTCATAACAGCATTTTGCTGAACCATATTGCCCAACCCACAGCATTGATTTCCCCAAAACAAAACAGTCAAAAGTGACGGGAATGTCTACTCCCCAGACTGCGAGGAGCTCAGATAGATCTGTGTCCAGTAGGATTAGAAAGTCCAGCATCCCAGAAGGTGATTGATGTCCACATTCCATCAAGCACAGGCTAGCCCTCCCACCTTATTTATTTATTTATTTATTGAATTTTGTTGACCCGTAAGCCCACTGGGCCTAGAAGTCCCTTTTCAGGGGCGTCTGGGGAGGGATACAGATGAGTAAGCAACTGAAATTGAACCAGATTAAGCTGTTGGTGGTATTTTTAGTGAATGGAAATTTGGCAGGACACGGGAAATTCCTGCTCTTTTCGATAAGTGCCTGGGATCTTTAACATCCACCTGAACTACAACAAATCCAGGCAGATGGGACCTCGGTTTTTAACGTCTCATCCGAAAGGAGGCACCTCAGAAGTGCACCTCTAAAATGTTACAATATAGTGAGTGCGTGAAAGAAGCTTGTCGGGAACTTCCTCCTGAATTTCCTCCATCCCGTGAATCTGTTGTCCTCTAGCCTTGTTCCAGCATCTTTAACCAATCTTCTTCTGGAATGGCCATGCTGGCCTTCTCCTCCCAGCTGGTTTTGAGCTATAGAGCGTCTTGGAAATTTGGCCCTGCATTACTCCATATGCCACAGAAATATAATACCTCTTCTGCAGGTAGCATCGCTGCCTAATCAAGGAATTCTTTAGCTGCATTACGTCCCCTACCTTACCTATTAAGCCCCTAAAGGTAACACTGTGTCCAATCTGTGGGTAGCGAAAAAGTCTTGATGGAGTAAATTAAATCTTTGTTGTAAGTCTGTGAATGTTGCAGAGATTCCACCCTGGATCAAATACTTGTTTCTGGTTAATGTGGACTGATTCCATCTCTGGAATACTCCATCGGACATTGGGGAGGAAGTCAGGGTCCCAGTCATTATGGACAGAGGGCTCACTTTATTGGGGTGTTTGTCAAATGTTTTGCCTTAAATAACATCCAAAGGTCTTGTTTTGTCCATGTTTTTGTTGTATCCGAGGGGTGAGACACGTGGGGCATCACAGACTGAGGAGCTAGAAGGAGCCATTTGCCTCTATCTCTGACCAGCCTATGTCCCTCCAGCAGTCCAGGCAATATCAGGGGCCAGGTGACCAACCAAGTAATATAGCAGAAAGTCAGGCATCACCAGCCCTTCTCCATTCCTTGGCAGTGTTAAGGTTCTTCTGCTGATCCTGTGGTACCCAGTGGCCCACACAAATGTCATTAGAGTTTCTGTGTGTGCCATCAGAACTCCTCTGAAATGCGAACCAGTAGGGTTTGAAATAAGAAAAGGAACCTGGGTAGTATGTTCATCTTCAGCAACATATCCTCCTAGGCTCAGTGGCAGGAGATCCCATCTTCCTATATCTGGTCTGACCTCCCCCAGTAGCTTTTCATAATTTAGGGAGAAGAAGGAGGAGCCTAATTTTAGAGATATGCAGATTCCCAAGTCCATGTAAATAGTTTGAATTTAACCACTAGCCATCTAATTGCGATCGCCTCAACTGTTGTGCTCTCAGTGATAGACATGTGCACTAAGTAACTGACACGCACACACACAGACTCTTAAAAATGTGCCATTGTGCAGCATATCTCTATGCACACATCCCCATAAACACATGAAACACTTGGGTCTAGTGGTAAGCCCACAGAGCTTTGAACCTGTTTTCCTTCAATATCCCACCCACATCTCCTTGCTCACTTAGCTCCCTTATACACCTGCTCAGTCACATTCCCCTATACATGCAACACACCCTATATGTCTGCCGCATATTTCACCCTTGCGCACTCAATTCCACAACACACTTGCACACTCGGTTCCCTCCACCTGCACAATCATTTGTTTCTTCTCAATGGCTAAGTACAAAAGTTTTGATGAGGCAAAACATAAGCTGTAGGAACACAATACTATTTTTCCATTCAAGTTTTGAGTGCAGTCCAGCTAACAGGCAGGTTTGCAGTGACCCTAAGGATATAAATAAGCTAACTTAGAACCTGCAAGAGGAAGTGAACCAGTGAGAGAGCAAGCTGTGCAACTGGGACACAGAGGATCGAGTGGGAATTTTTATGACAATGGCAACTATTTATTTATTTAGTTATTATTGTTTACCTGGAAGGTATGCTAGACATATAGTGCAATGCCTATTGTTTAAGCATGACCAGGGAGAGTACAGTATAAATGAGAATAGCCCAGGTGGTGACGAAGGGGCCAAGGCATTTTTTAGGTATGTTAACGAAAGGAGGAAGACCAGAGGTGGTAGCGTAAGATTAAAAAGGGAAAGGGAGGGGGGACTGTGGAGAGGGGAGCAGGAAAGACAGACATCCTGAACAAATAATTTTGTTCAGTGTTCTGAAGGAAGGAGAAGGAGGGGCCACAAAAAAGTAACAGGAGCATTGGGGTGAGGAGGTGGACACTAGTCTGTTTTCAGAGGAGAGTGTTCTGAAGGGACTCGCCAACCTGAAAGTGGTCAAAGCAATGAGGCCAGATGGGGTACATCCATGGGTATTGAGGAAGCTCATGGAGGTACTGGCCGCACCTCTCACAGTCCTATTTAACAGCTTATTGGAAACAGGAGTGGTTCTGTAGGACTAGAGGAGGAAAGATGTAGTCCCACTTCACAAAAGTGGTAGCAGAAAATAGGCTAGTCAGCTTGACATTGGTAGTGGGAAAGTTAATGGAGTCACTGCTGAAGAAAAGGATTGTGAAATATTTTGACTCCAATGGGTTGCAAGACCCGAAGCATCATGTATTCTTGGTGGGCTGGGGGTAATGTCAAACGAATTTGATAGATCGTTTTGATTGGGTGATGAAAGAATTAGATCAGGGTAGAGCAGTGGACATGGCATACCTAGATTTCACTAAGGCTTTCAACATAGTTTCACATAGGAGGTTAGTAAGCAAGCTGGATAGCTTAGGAGTGGGTCCAAAGGAAGCAAACTGGGTAAGAAACTGGTTAGGGGATAGATGACAGAGGGTAATGGTAAATGAATTTCACTCCAAGAAAAGGAGGGTGATCAGTGGAGTGCCTCGGGGATCAGTGCTGGGACCGATACTCTTTAATGTCTTTATAAGTGATCTTGCAGAGGAGCTGGAAGGTATGGTCTGCCTCTTTGCAGATTACACCAAAATCTACACTAGTGGACACTCCAGGGGATGTGGTGGAAAGGATGAGCAGAAACGTGAGAAACTCTGGAGGAGTGGTCAAGAGTATGGTAGCTGGGTTTCAAGCAGAAAAATACAAAGTAATGCACTGGGCACAGAAACCAGGGGCAGAGTACAGAATGGGAAGAGTGGTACTGGCAACCACCAAGCAGGAAAGAGACCTGGGGGTAATCATATCGGATGACCCGAAGGCGGCCAGGTAGTGTGACAAGGCAGTTGGGAGGGTTTGGGGGATACTGGGGTGCATAGGGAGGGGTATCTCCAGCAGGAGAGAGGTGGTATTGCCTCTGTATGGATTACTGGTAAGACTCCACCTTGAGTACTGTGTGCAGTTCTGGAGACCACATCTCTGGGCAGACACAAAGAGAGTGGAGGAAGTCTAGAGGATGGCAGCTAAAATAGTGCATGGTCTGTATCAGAAGCCTTATGAGGAGAGACTTAAGAATGTAAATATGTACACCCTGTATGAGAGGGGTGGGGGTGGGATATGATGGAGACCTTTAAATACCTCTCAGAGGTAAATAAGGTATAGAAGGAAGTATTTTCAGAAACAAATGTGCTCAGAGACTAGGGGCATGATAAGAAGCTGGAGAGGGGTAGATCCAGGAGAAATGTGGAAGTACTTTTTCTTTTTTCCCAATTGTTTAACCAGGTGAGACACACTAAGCTGAAAGCTTTTTACAGGTGCAACCTGGGAGCACAGGGAAGTTAAGTGACTTGCTCAGGGTCACACAGTATATGCAAGTGGGGGCAGCCTTAAACCACTGCGCTATATTCTTCACAGAAAGAATGGTGGATTCCTGGAACAGTCTTATGAACATAAGAAAATTTGCCAGGAGAAGCATGCCACAGTGAGCTATCTAGTCTGCTCAAATGTGCAGCCCAATCTATTTTACTGGAGCTGCCCCTCCCTCATTATCCTCCCCCTCCCTCACTTTCCCCTTACCCATCCATCCTTCCTCCCTCCCGTTGCAACCCTCTTTTTTAGCCTGTTTCACCCCTTTTAAAACCTTCCCACTGTGTTAAAGGATATCCCCTCCTCCAGTAGCTCATTCCATTTTGACACCACCCTCTCTGTGAAAAAGTTCCTCCTCATTTCCCTTTTAAAATCAACCCCCGACAAGTCTCAGACTGTCAGGGGTAAATTTAAAAGGGAAATGAGGAGTCATCATCCAGCAGAGGTGTTGGGGGTGAAAACAATGGTGGTGTTCAAGCAGGCACGGAATAGACAAAAGGGAATCTTAACAAAGGGGAAGGGGTGTAGTAGTAGTAGTAGTAGTAGTAGTAGTAGTAGTAGTGATGATTTTAGTCATCAAAAAATGAAAATGGTAAAATTCCAGTTGAGTGGAATGCTTATTTACAACAGACACCATATAGACAATCATCCTGCTTTCATAGATAGGAGAGAATTAAAATACATAAATATGTACATAATTTAAAATACAATATCGTTGAACATTAAAGTACAGTACAGTGTTAAGATGGTAAAGGAGAGACCCAGGTATACACCAAGGATGTTTATACTGAATCAGTAGATGGACAGCAGTTTCTAAGGCAGTCCGCTTGTGACATAAACTAAACCACTGTTTAATTTTTTGCTAACTAATTTTAGTACTTTGTGGTCTGAGTTGCTTAGATAAATTATTCCATACCTTCGTCCCCGTATGAAATAGCAGAACAACCAGCTTTTGTCTTCTTATTTGGAATCTCAGACTCTAAACAATGAGATGACCTCAGTCTAGGTTTTGTGACTTTAACTTTTATGTTCTCAGTAATGTATTCTGGCAAAGCCTTATCACCACTATTATACATTATTCTGGTTATGTGTAAATTCCTTCTTAGTTCAAGATGCAACCAATTCAGCTCTCTATAGAGTTGACAATAATGTGTGCACTGGTTGGCATTGAGCACATACTTTGTCAATGGATTATACATTGTATCATTTTTTCTTAAATCAGTGGCCGATGCACCGTACACCATATCCGCATAATCTATTATAGGTATTATCATAGAGTTAATCACATGCAACCTAGTCTGTCGAGAAAGTTCATTTTAATCCTATAAAGTATTCCCAATTGCTGTCAAAGTTTTTTAACAATCTTGTCTATATGTACAGTCCACTTGCATAGATATCAATCCACAACCTTAAATATTTATACTCTTCAACCTGCTGCAGTCTAGTTCCATCATATGCTGATATAGCCAAAGAACATACTATACAATGGCAAGAAAGAATCTTGGACTGTGATTGGTCAGTCTGGAGCTGGCCCCGTGGTGTTATCCCAGTATAACACCACTGGCCTAGTGTCAGCACTGTGACCCTCATGACTGATCGTTTGGAAAAACTTATAAAACCAGCAAAAGGGGAAACTTTTTTCCAATAAGAGCATCCATTGTATGGAACACCTTGCCACAAGAATTGGTAGAGGCAACTAGTGCCACTGTCTTTAGAAACAAATTAGATGTTTGGTTGAGGGATAATAGATAAATAATGCCTCGATGGACTCTGGCCTTCTTCTGTTCTTTCATACCAAGTAATACCAAGTAAGTAATTGGATCTGCATTGTTTGCATCTTCTTTTAAGAAACAAAAATAGTTTTCCACACTAACAAAAATACTCTTTAAATTTTTTTTTTTATTCTGTATATAGCAACAAGCCATTGTATAATAGGAATAATGCAGTCCAGGGTGTGTGCCGTGCTTGGATAATGCCACGCCTGGGGCATTGGACACACTCAGCCCTCTGACCTCGCCCAACCCCCAAGCGTGGCGTTTTCCCAGCATGACACACACCTGTCATGCATTATGCAACTATAACACACACAACGAGTTGGGTTTTCTCTCCTGATAGAGCACTCCCAGGTATGTTATAAGGCACGAGGCACTTGGTAACGTAGTGCTTCCTACGCACTGGCGTGTTGTTATCAGGAGATAAACTCACAGCTCGGAGTGTGTTATTGCGCTTATAAATGGGCCTCAAGTAATTATTTATTGGGGAAAAACAATTATAAAAATTACAAAATATAAAAACATGGTTTCAATAAATCAAGTAGTAAAAAAAAGTCCCCTATGAAGTCAGAGTTAAGTTGGCAGTACAGTGTCTGTAAGTGTTCCTAAGATTATTTGTTACTGTGTTTACTGATTTAGATTCGTTTAAGTCCTCCTGCAACATTTTTGTTGTTTTCCTGTTAATTGGTGAGAGTAGTGTTTTTAAGACCGAGCTTGCACTTACACTGACAGCTGCCCATCTGCGATCTTGTCTGGTGAGGTTGCTGTATCTCAGTCGCTACTCCATCCCCCCACCCCCATACTTGGTCTCAGAAAAACTGTGACAGTGTCAGAAAGACAGAGTAATTATTTTCTTTAGTGTTCTGTGTGTGTTTTTCTTTAAAGGACAGAGTCAGAGCATGAACCAGCAGCAGTATGGGGAGCAAGCCTGTTGCTTACTAGCTGCGTACACAGTGGTTACCTGCTTCATGGGTGTGGAATTACAGGGTATTTTCAGTGTGCCATGGTGAAGAAAGCTATCATTTGTAATAAAAATGTTTATGGAGTACTTGTAGGTAGGACCACACACACGAACTGCTTTCGATTGAACTTGAATTCGGGTAGGCGTGTCCTCAGGAGCCACCATAGCTTGGCGCTTCAGCGGTTCGGGTTTCTGAAAGTAAAAGACAGTCAGCTTTTGTAGATCACATTCCCGTTTGTGCCCCGAACTGCAGGTTACTTTTTTTTTTTAATATTACAGTGGCATTGTGCGGACAAATGGAGTCTTTTTGTGGGGAGTGACCTTTTTTTTTTTTTTTACATTCTGCATTTGTTTGAAAGTGTGTCGTGCCGGCACGCACTGTGCTGACGAGTTCGGTGACAGTTTTGTGGAGGAGAGGTGAGACTTTTCATGGGAAATGTGGAAAAGAAACTTTTCAAAAGTTTTGCTGTTTTTATTTAGAGGTTCTGTTGTGTGGTATGAAAGAGGTGGGGGCAGGCAGACCGGCGCTCGGTCTCAGGGATGTCGCGCTGTGAGCTATGCCAGCCTGTGTTTCTGTTTTCAGCTGGCACAGCTCACTGATTCTGTGGTGTTGTGGGGACCAGGAGGCGGAGGTAGTGCGTTGGCTACTGTCATCTGATAAAGATATGGCTCAGATGATGTAGTAGCCATTCAGAATGGTGGATTTTTTAGCCTATTTATAATCCTTTATTAATATATATATATATATATTTGTCCCTCTGCAAAATAACATTACCTCTGTTTTATTGGTATTTAGAACTAATTTTTTTTTGTAAAAGAGGTTTGAAGGTTGTTAAATGCTTCTTGCAAACATTATTGTATGTGATGTGTCTTAGACCCTGATAGTAAATAATAGTATCATCAGTTTAGAGGTGATATTTTAAACCTAAATAATTAAACTCAGCATCATTCATATACAAATTAAAAAGGAGTGGTCCAAAAATTGATCCTTGGGGTACTCCCTGCCTTATTTCCTTTAACTCTGAACAGTATTGATCCCGACAAACTTTTTGCTTTCTTCCCTTCTAATAACTGTAAAACCAGTTTATTGTATCATCTAAAAAACCCATAAGCTTTATTTTTCATAATAATATACTATGGTCTAAAGTTCATAGATAATGTACGAGTTTGAAGGTCAATGACCTTTTAGCAACTCACCACTTTTCAGCGGTAAAACTCACACATTTCCCTGCTCATATAGTCATCTAAGGAATGTTTAAACACTTCCATGGTACTATTCATCACCACTCTTCCGGCAAGGGAGTTCCATGTAGTAATCACCCTTTGACTAAATCAGTTGCTTCTATTAACAGTTCTATTGACTTCACCTCTTAATTTCAGATTATGAGACTGTCTCGTTTTATTAGTATGTTGTCTACTCAGTCCTATGCTTTCCCATATAGTATCATTTTTTGTTGCATTGAATATGAGACAAAGATCTCCTCGCAATCTTCTGTACTCCATGGAATACAGACGCAGTTCACCCAGCCTATCCTCATACGCTTTATGCTGCATATTGTTAATTTATTTGTTGCTGTTCTCTTCGGCCTTTCTATGAACTTTTTTGCCTTCTACAGATCTATAAGTAAGGCACCCATTTGCATTGCTACTATTTTTTTTTGTTGGTTGTTTAACCAGGTATAGCACACTAAGCTGGTAGCTTTTTACAGGAGCGACCTGGGAACACAAGGAGGTTAAGTGACTTGCTCAGGATCACACAGTATGCAAGTGGAAGCTGTGGGATTCAAACCCAGGTCTGGTCTGCTGGATGTCACCAGATTTGCAGCTCAGAGCCTTAGACCACTGTGCTATACTGCCTCCTCGATATATATATGTATATATGTATATATATATATATATATATATATATATATATATATATATATATATATATATATATATATATATATATTTAATTTAATTTAGTCTTTGGTAACTCTAAAAAGGCCCACTAAGCACAAGTTCCTGCTTTCAGGGGCGACCTGGGAGCACTGGGTGGTTGTGACTTGCTCAGAGTCTCACAGTATGCAAGTGGAGGTCAGGTCTGGTCTGCTGGATGTATCAAGCTTGTTCACACCTCATTCCTCTAACCTCTAGGCTATACTGCCAGCTCACTATATCCCCAGTCACCTTTAGTAATGCTGTTTGGGTACTATGTTTTTCCCTAAAACCTGATTGGTTAGGATTTAAAATATTATCAGTATTTATTTAAATGTGGCTTTGTTTGATTTGCAATACTTTTTTCACAAATTTTAGCAACCACGTAATAAGGATCTGTAATTAACAATTTCATTCTTTGAACTTGATCTGAAAATAGGTATTACTTTTGCTGTTTTCCACTCATCTGGAAAATCATGAGTGCTCAGTGATGCACTGAAAATGACTGTGAGAGGATAAGCAATGATTGGTGCTGCGTATTTCAGCAACCTATTACACAAATTATCAGGTCCAATTCCTCTCCTGACATTTATTTTTAATCACTGTGACACCGCTCCTTAGGGGTTAGCATAGTAAGATGAAACACCTCATTATTTAATCCAGTTTGTCTGTATACATCTTTATGTTCAGCAGGAGTTGTATGATCTAAGTCATCAGGTACTGCACCCATAGTCAAAAAATCACAATCCATCAATCTCAAGTCCAAATTCCTTTTTCTCCCCTTTAAATATTAAATGTCTTAGGACAGCTATTTGAGCCTGGTTCCTGTAGTTTATGAATCAAATTCCAAACTTTTCCTGAATTGGACTGATGACTATCTTCAAGTACGTGTTTATAAAAATCTGTTTTGGCCTCCCTTACTTCCTTTAGGTATTTCCTAATTGCCCTATATTTTTCCCAATCTGATTGGGCATTAGTTTTCTTTGCCTTTTTCCACTGCTTATTTCATTGTTTTTTTAATTGTATGCAGCCTTTCCTTGAGCCATATCGCATTGTTGGTCCTTGAGTATGCCTTTCTTTGGTGAGTCGGTGAATGGGCCGGAGATTAAGTAGGATCTGTGGTGATACCGTAGGGAGGGAAAGTACTAGGTGGGCCAAACAATCAACTGGCAAATTCAACGTTTCTGTTTCTATAACGAGAACAAAACAAGATTTGAAAATTTGTATCAAGTAAAGGACAAATTAAAAGCACAAAATACAGGGCTGAAAATCTGCATCAAGTTTAACACAATAAAGCGTAAATAATACAAAAGGTACTTAACAATGCAAGTAAGATACAGCAGTTGTGGAAACAGAATGTATGTGTTGGTTCCTTTTTCTAGATTTTAGAAACTTTTCACACTCACACTGGATATCCAAAGTGATTTTTTTTTGCTCCCACCCTAGACTGGCCATCAGCCCATTCCATGTATTCAGCCTGTTATCTCCAGTACTTACCTCCACCACAGTGTTTCTTCCTGGCTTGCCCCCAAGACGGGGCCCCTGAGATTGGGCAGGCATGACCCTGGAGGACTCTGTACTTAGTTTCTGGGGGGAGGACCTCAGAGCAGGTAGCGCAGGTCTTGCCATGCATGGCAGGTGGCATCCTGCATCAGTCCTGCTTTTCCGCTTTTCGGGCCCCCCCCCCACGTGTGCGGCTGTGGCAGTATCCTTGGGGCAGGGACGCTTGGCAGCATGTAATCACCCATATTAAGAGCACCTTCGTAAGCCACCACCAGGAGCTGTTCCAGGAGTTGTCCGAAACGACCCGCCCCAGGAGGGAAGCATCCAAAGGATGCCCTGACTCTCTCCCTGCCAGCATCCACTCCTGAGGGTGCGACTTGGTGCCAGCATGCCAGAGTGATGCCCTATCGCTCGGCGCAACACAGCCAGCTATTCAAGAGTAATTTAAGCAGCTAAAGTTAATTGGCAACTTTTGCACACGCCATGATCAGAGTTGTAAATATTTTGGGAAAAAATTATTAAAAACCCAGGAAATGTGATTTTAACAGTATGCTGGGAAGAAGCTTTGAAACATTACATGGAGGTCCCTGGACACATGATGATGGTTTAAAAAGGTGGACATCTTTATTACATCATGGGATTTACCATTTTGTTTCTCAGTAAGTAAACTCTGTCAAGCTGAGAGCTGCAGAAGTATGGTAATTAATAGAATTAAAGACATCTCTTATCAAATTGACTTGGCCAGTGTGGCACATTGCACAGGTTTTCCTTGTATGCATCCTGAAAAAAACAATTTTGAAAAAGTGTTTACCTTTTGAATTGTGAACTAAATCATCACATTAAAACTATAGCTTGCCTTAGATTTGACCTCCGTTTTGGATCCAAAACATTTTTAATCAAGAGGGATGATGCAAAATTTGGCAGATAATGTCCAGCAGGATATGGAATAAAATTAACTTCTGCACACTTGGGGCCAGACATTCAAAAATGGGTGTAAGGGGGTGCAAAGGTTTGTGCTGTGCCCTAGTTGGATAGCAGACCGGTGCCATCCAACTGAATATTGGCTCATGTCAGTGCATCACTAAATCAGTCTACGCTGCCCTGACATGGACCTGGGCTGTATCTAGCCCATAAGGCATTACACCCTGGCACCAGCTAGTGCTGGGAGCCATGTAGGGATGTCATGGTATCACGGTTTTACGGTATACCATGGTATCGGAAGTCGCAGTATTAATACCGTGGGCAATTTCTGATTCCGCAATAATTGTGGTTCATGGTATACCACAGTATTAAGGCCTTTCAACAATTTTTTTTTTTTTTGTAATTTCAGGGACAACTGTCCCTTCCATACCAACTTTCCTTGATGCAAGAGTTTGAGGAGGCTTCTTTTTGTACAAAATTGCTTTCTGTAATACTGCAGCATAACAGGAACTGCAGTATTACATGTGGGGACGAGGCAGCTGCAGTCTAAATGACTGAAGTACTGCACACTCAAGCAGACTACATAGCCTGTAAGGCCTGTATCTGCTGGCAATTTTGTATGTTCATATGTGGTAGTTGTCATACCATCAGAATTTCATAACTGTGACATCCCTAGAGCCATGGCATGATATTCAGCCGCACCATCAAAATAAGCCCATTGGGCATGCAAGGTGCTAAGGGACCATTAGCATGCCATTATGGGCTCATTTGAATGGGAAGCGACAACCCATTTGTGCTCTTCCTGTGGGTACCTGCCATGTCATCCCTGGTGTGTAGTGGCACCCCCCACCCCCAGCTCCCACCACCTACCCCAGTTCTATCAAACGGGTTCTACCAAATGTTCCCTCATGTCCAGTGGCACCTCCACCCTCCAAGCACTAATCTCAGTTTGTAGCAACTTCTCCATGGTGTCTAGTGGAAACCACCCCCTCCCGATCACCCTTCCTAGTTAGTATCAATGTCACCCTGGTGTCTAGTGGCAACCCTCATCCTCCGATCACCCATGCTGGTTAGTATCAATGTTACCCTGCTGTCTAGTGGCACCCCCACACTTTGATCACCTATCCCACTTAGTATCAATATTATCCTGGTGTCTAGTGGCACCCCCCACACTCCGATCACCTGTCCCATATATTTCACCACATTGCTGGTGTCAGTGGCACTCCCTGTTCCCGATCTCCCATCAGGTATAGTTCTCTGTATCCCTGGTGTCCAGTGGCGCTCCCATCTCCTGATCCTCCACCTCATATATTAAGCCCTATCCCTGGTAGTAGGGGCACCTCCTCCTCCCTGTCATAGAGATATAGGTCAGGAAGCATAGGCAGATCAGGAGAAGTTATAAATTTTGCAAGTAACATTTTTATTAATAATATCAATAAAATAGAAACATAAAATTGTACAGGATAGGTCTTCTTAACGCAGTACAAACAAAAAAACTTCATCTGCATCTCTCACAGTTTGAATCTCAATCTTTCTGTCTCTCTCAACAAAACAGTGCTGTCTTTTATAAGATGTTTTCCTGGCAATTTAAATTCTGCTTCCTGTTCTTGTAAGTTACAAAGGGACATGTGTTGACTCCCAATAGAGACAAGTGTGCAGCTCACTGCAGCAGCCCATACAGTAGCCAGCTGAGGAGGTGAGAGGAGGGCTGTGCTGGTTGCCATATCTGAAGTCAATGTACGTCCCTGGCTTGCTGGTAAGGGAGGAGTTGGATGTGTGGTGGTTTGGATGCAGGTAGGTGCGGTTAGGGGGTCTGCTGGACCGCCAATGTTTGTAGGTCTGTTTGTCGACCAGCATTGGGTGGGGGAGGTGGTGCCTCCAGATGCCAGCGATATTATTGGTAACATGGGATGGGAGATAGGGCTGAGGAGGTGCCACTAGCCACCAGGGATAGAGTGTAATATATGGGATGGGAGATTGGGAAGGGTGCCACTGGACACCAGGAACGGGTTGAAATATTCGTGACAGGTGCTCAGAAGGCAGTGGGTGCCACTAGTCACCAGGGAATCATTGAAACTGACTGGGACAGATGCTTGGAGTGTAGAGGGTGCCACTAGACACCAGGGAAACTTTGACACTAACCAGGACACATGATCGGAGGTGGGGTGTGCTAGTGGACACCAGAGTAACATTGATACTAACCAGGATGGGTAATCAGAGGGTGGGGAATGCAACAACACAATAGGGTAAAATTGATACTAACTGGGACAGGCGATTGGAGGTTGGGGGGGCCACTAGGCACCAGGATAACATTGATACTAACTGGGACATGTGATTGGAGGATGGGGGGTACCACTAGACATCAGGGAAAAGTTGCTATGAACTGGAGCAGGTGCTCAGTGGGTGTGGGGTACCACTAAACACTAGAGAGCTGTCTGACAGTTACAGCTTGGGTGAGCGAGGATGGGTAGCCAAAGTACAGACGTCCCGCCATCGGTGGGGTGGGGGGGTCGGCTTATGGCCCAGTTAAGTTGAAGTTTTCAGAGGCGGTAAATAGGACCACTTTGGGTGGCATTTACCAACAGTGCAAACCTTTGAAATTACTGCTGCGATCGTATGCAGGAGGGAACTCCCTCATTTGCATGGGTGCAGCATTATGTTAGCGCCTGGGTGCTGAAAGGTTTAGCTTGTGCTACAAGGGCCTCTGAATATATACTACACCCAAAAAATGGGTGCAAACCCAGATAGCACAGGTAAAAACCTGTTTGTGCCGGCACTAACTTTTGAATATCTGGCCCCTGATCTTTAAATGTCTTATCCTACATTAGCTTTGCTGGGTTGGGTAGCTCCCCTATTGTGCAAGCTCACAGGCCTACATAGGAATTCCCAAGTTTTGTTACTTCTTAAACAGCAAAAATGTTTTATTTACTCTTGGTTGACTGTGTAGGTGCACTGGTGCAAGACACCTCTTTCAGCCACAACCTGGGTACTACAAATACATAGCAAATGTTAAAAAAGGATACAGATCAGTGTACAGAAGCCAATAACAATGAGAAATGTGTTATATCAATATACAGAAGAAACACAGTTGTGCAATTTTCATAGTACAAAAAGATACATATACGAGCTTATACAGCTAACAGTATACAAATGTGCTTCACAATAGTGAAAATATAAAAACGGCATGGCTTGTGTAAGAAGATTAAACAACAGAATCCAGAAAAAGGGTTTAGCTAGCAACAGATGCTAGAGTTACAGTGCACAGGAGCATGTATTTAGTTTTAGCAAGTGGTCCTTTTTAAGCACAAAGGCTTTTGGGAGGAGGACAATCTGACGTGAGAAGGTATGGAATTCCAGAGGGATGCACCACATAGCAGAAAGATCTCTGCCTCATGCCTGTTCACATGAGTGGGATCACTCGAGAATTGTTCACGGTGGAATGCCCCTGCAAACCTTACCCTCTGGTTAAGCATTTTTGAGAAAAGCACCTTTTTTTCTGTCCTGGAAGCACCCTGCGCTTCAATGCATTTGTATTGAGGTGCACGGTGCGGCGCCACACCTTTACAGTTAATGGTGCTGCCCGATAGCCCGCCATACTTCCCAGTAGTAGACTTTTCGTTCTTAAATTACTTTCTGGGACAGAAACAAAGGTGCTTCTCAAAAAAGCGTAACCGGAGGGTAAGGTTTGCAGGGGTGGGAGCCCCTGCAAATGACAGCTTTCCTTTAACAGGAGAAAGTAACTCAGTGAGGCTCTGGGGCATGTTTCCATGTAGAGTCTTATACCCAAAGTTAACTGGTGTAAGTTGTACTTTGTGTTCCTGTTTCAGCCAGCTGAGCTGCTTAAGACTGGCATGGTGATGGAACCTTGGGCTCATGGAAGTGGCAAATCTTGCCACCTTGTGGTAAGTGACTTTTTTCTTTATGCAGATGGATTTGGGAGCAGCATCTGTTATGATGGCAGCACAGATTAATAGAGGTATGAGGTTACAGTGCACTAATCTAACTTAGTGTCAACTATGAGATGCCTTTGAATACGGTAAAGCTGTCCCAGTTTGTGATACATGGACTTTACCATATTATTAGCCCTTAGGCTGCTAGAAGATTTAGAATGTATAGGTTTTAGGACATGCATACATGCTAGCAGCACAGCAAGGGTTAAGTTGTACGCCAAAAGTGAGCCATGGGTCTAGGGTTATTCCAAGGTATTTGAATTCAGCAACTGAATCAGTCTGGATGCCATCCAGAGTAGAGATGTTAAGTTCTTGGAAGTGGCACCTGATTTTGGGAGCTGTGCCAAGGAGCATGGTTTTCTACTTTGGCTTATTTAGGACCCGTTTCTCCTTGAGGAACCATCACTGAAGAGAATGGAAATTACACACAAGAGCATCGATGATGTCAGTCATGTCACTTCCATGGATATAAACAATTGTCTGTGTAAAGCAGGGATTTAGCAGGTGTGCAAGATACAGGGAGGTCATTAATAAAAAACTGAGAACAGAAAGGGTCCAAGAATTGATCCCTATGTCACACCATGGGTGATGGCATTTGCAGTGGAGGTCATGTTACCAAGCTTGACAGATTGGGACTCATTCTTTGTTTTTCCATCCATTGTTTATTCTCCCTGTCCAGGACAGGCTGGGCACCCCTCTGCTCTGCCCCCCTTGGACCCCACCAGCCGAAACCTCTCCCAGTGCTCACCTGGAAACCTGGTACCCCAACGGATTACCTCCCAAGGTGGGGTCAGCAAGGGGAGGGCTGTACTCCCCTCCTCCCCCCCTTCCCTGAAGTTACATATCCAGTTGTTGGCCTCCAGAGGTCCAGTGGTGTGACAGGCAGGGATCGGTGGGTATGTCATTTATGCCTGTCCTGCCATTATTTTCCTTCTGAATTTTAGTTCCCTTTCCCGTGCTGGGTACGCACGTAAGCATGCACATGTGGAGTCGCGTACACGCCATGGAGTACTGCAGCCCTCTCTTCTACTGCCCTCCTCGACCTCAACTGCCACATGGCATCAACTTTGTAGTAGTCATTCAGCAGACCGTGCAAGCCCCCCCCCCGGGAAAGGAGAGCAGCCGTCGTTGCTGACTACGGGTCACCTGTGTGGCAGGAGGTAAGGTGCTTGCAGCACCTCAGCCCTCCATGCCACTAGGCCGGTTTGGGTCCTGTTCTGAAGGTATCTTGAGAACCACTGAGTAGCCCCAGTACCCAGGCCTATGGTCTACCAGGTCAAAAACCTTGGCTAGATCCACGAACACTGCACCAGTCACCAAGCCCTTGTCCATAGTTTGGAACACAGAGTTCATGAAACTGACCAAAGTGGTACAGGTTCCATGTCCCTTCTGAAAGCCATGCAGCTCCTGGAGACTGAGACAAAAACTCCTCAGCTTCACTCACGCGTACATAAGTCCAAGCAGTAGAACATATAAGCACTGTAGTAGGACAGATTTTAATCATAATAGGCTAGTAGAGCTGGCTTAGTATAAAACACTAACTTTCTACCGCTGCACGCATACCCATCCTCTTGATGACGCACGCGTGTGAAACCGGTAGAGTTTTGGTGTTTTTTGTACTACAGTGTGGCTCTGCTAACCCTATTTTGTGATTAAATTCATTGCCTTTACCTTGAGGTGCCTTGTTATTTACTTACAGCTCCTCGGAGAGAAGCATGTGCTGATTAGGGTATGCAGTTGGTTGGGCACGATTCTCTTCTGCACCTTCACAAGGGCTGAAAGTATAGAAACGGGCCTGTAATTGTCCAGAACAGTACTTTTACCTTTTTAAAAAAGGAGGCATGGCAATGGCTGATTTCCAAATGTATGGAACCGATTGAGTAAAAAAGAGAAGGTTGAAGATTTTGGTGATTGGAAGGGCAATCTGTGGTGCAGCCAATTTAAGAACTTTTGGAGATACACCATCATTGCCAGCAGATTTGTCAACGCTTAATCTAGCTAGAAGTTTATAAACTTTGTTGACTGTAACCTTTTTTAAGCAGAAAGGAGGAGAGGCTGTTTCTGACTTCTCTCCCTTTGAATTTATGGCACTCACTTTCTGTGTCTGGCTGATTTAAGTTTATCCAGATTACACAAGTGGCTGTTGAACACATCTGCCACTGGCTTAAGGTCCATGGGCAGGATTTTCAAAACGTGGTGCAGGGCTTGCATCCAGCCCTGTGTCATGACACTTTGGTTCTGGTGGTGCGCCAACCCCTTTGCCGCAACTGTTCCCAATTTTACAATCTCGGGAGCAGTTGTGACAGTTTTCATGAATTACGGCAGCTTCTGTCAAATATTTGGTGCAAGCTCCATAAACAGGCCTCCAGGATTGCCGCAAGTTAGACCAGAAAAAGTTGGTCTACCTTGCGGCAATTGGTGCACAGGATAGAAAATCTGGATAGATCACCGCAAAACCCGTGCAGTGTATAGTCGGCGCACTGGGGCTTGCGGTGATCTAGGACATTTGAAAATCCAGCCCTATGTGGTTAATGTCATTTACTTCGATGACCAATGGGGCCTTAGTGACTCTGGGGTTTACTATGTGATTTTTATAAGACCAGAATGTTTTTGGATCATTTAGGCTGGCTGCTTGTTTAGCTTTGAGATACAAACTCTTGACTAGGATGAGTTCACATTTACATTTGTTCCTTAGATGCCTATAGGCCTCCAGGGCAGGTTTAAAGTTTGATTTTTTGTAAAGTCCAATGCCAAGTCCTTGTTCCCATTGACCTGAACAAGTCACTTGTTAACCAGTCTGAATTCATGATTTTGATGTTGCATTTGGTCATGGGTGAATGGTGTGTCTGTAATAAACACAGATATGTGTCTGGTGTGTCAAGCTTTGGCTGTACACATATTTTAAACTGGACTGAACTGAACTAGAGATGGATCTGTGCTGATATGTTTAGGCTTAAACTGTTTCACTGCTGTGCTGTGCCATTTAGCAAAGATTTCAGTGTAGTAGTATTATTATTGTAATACCTTAATCTTCCATATTCACTTGTAGTAATATTATTGCTGCAGTTCACAGGCATTTGGAAGGCATTAAGATAGACGGGAGATGCCGTAAATAAAGACTATATATTTTGTGTCTTTTTCCCTTAGGACGTGCTACTGCAACTGAGAACTCTTCAGAAAAAGTGAGATACTGTACTGTGCCTGTGGTTATATGTGATCTTAATAGCTCATGCCCGTGACATACTGCAATTTGTTGATGATTTTCTTTTCCTTTCTTTTCAACTGAGAGGAAATAATTGGTTTGCATTAGCTGCAATTATGTTCCAGCTGTAGAACACAGTTTTCCTTGTTTAGTAAGTAGCCTGCATACTGTATAAGCATTGTAAAGTGAATGTAATATTAAACTGGCTGAATGTATGGTGAGCACAAATTAATTTATGGCGAAAATGTAACGTGAATATGCAGGCCCCTAAAGACATTCGACAGTCGCTATATTTTATGACGTGCTGATTTTGTTTTTACGTGGTCTGAAACTTTTGGTTACATTGGCCATAGCTGCTGTTTAGTAATTGTAACTATTTGAACTCTATTTGTGTCTGCCTATCTTCTAAGATGTAACAAAAAGGGGCTAACCACCTATATTACTGTAATCTGTATGAATTTCACATGTATGAGGTTTCTCTTCTTGCCACAGTTCCCTTTCGTATTTGTAAAAAAAAAAAAAATAAACACACACACAAAAATATAGCAAATGATGTCAAAACATAATGTAAGATAAACAATCACTATTACATGCCCTTAGGAGCCGGAGCAAAGAAAACAGTGAGCTTTTCAGTTCATTAACATTACAGCCCTTTTAACTAGGCACAGTATTAAATTACACACAAAATAGGTAGACTGAGGCCCACATTTTCAAAGGAGATGCGTGGGGCTAAGTGAAGATGCGCCACCTATCTCAAAACATAGATACATAGATACATAGACAGTGTTGGCAGATAAGGGCCTATGGCCCACCCAGTCTGCCCATTTGAGCTTGTAAGTTCAGTTTATGTTTTCCTAGAAGTCTGTTGCCCCTTACCTTATCCCATGCATTCTTAAATCCTGTGATTGTTTCAGCCCCCACCATTTCCTCTGGCAGGGTGTTCCACTTGTCCACCACCCGTTCTGTGAAGAAATTCTTCCTCATGTTTCCTCTGAATCATCCTCCTCCAACTTCATCCCATGCCCTCTAGTCCTGGAACATCTTTTTCTCTTAAAAATAGTGTATTCCTGCACCCTGTTCCTCCCTGTAAGATACTTGTATGTCTCTATCATATCCCCTCTCTCCCTCCTCTCCTCCAGGGAGTACATGTTCAGTTCCTTCAACCTGTCTTCATAGGACTTGTGATGCAATCCATGCACCATCTTTGTTGCCCTCCTCTGAACCATCTCTACCCTGTCTATGTCCTTATGTAGGTATGGTCTCCAGAACTGTACACTGTACTCCAGGTGGGGCCTCACTAGTGTCTTGTATAGCGGAATTATGACCTCCCTTTCCTGCTGGTGATGCCCCTGCCTATACATCCCAGCATCCTATTTGCTTTACCTGCTGCCTTGTCACACTGTTTCCCTACCTTGAGGTCATCAGAGATGATAACCCCAAGATCCCTTTCCTGCTTGGTGCATGCTATATCCTCACCCCCCAACTGATATATTGTGCCAGGGTTTTTGTGCCCCATATGCATTATCTTGCACTTCCTTGCATTGAATTTCAACTGCCAAACCCCTGACCATTCTTCAAGTTTCTGCAGGTCCCTTCTCATTCTGTCTACACACTCTGGTGTGTCTACTCTGTTACAGAGCTTTGTGTCATCAGCGAACAGTGAAATTCTGCCTTCTAGGTCCTGCGCAATGTCACTGATGAAGATGTTGAATAGGACCGGTCCCAGCACTGATCCCTGTGGTACCCCACTGGTCACTCTTCCCTCTGTGGAGTGACAGCCATTTACCACCACCCTCTGTGTCCTGCCTCCCAGCCAGTTACCTACCCACCACACTACTGTCCTGCCCACACCCATATTCCCCAGTTTGTGTAATAGTTCTATGTGGCACAGTGCTGAAGTCCAGATAGGCCATGTCCACTGCCCTCCCCTGATCCACCTCCTAGTCACCCAGTCCAAAAAAATTCAATGAGGTTGGTCTGACAGACCTCCTGGGTGAAACCATGCTGCCTTGGGTCCTGTAGTCCATTGACAGCCAAATGTTCCACCAATCTCTCCTTCAGTAGTGCTTCCATGATCTTCCCACTACCGAGGTGTGAGGCTGACTGGTCTGTAGTTCCCTGCTTCCTCTTTGTTCCCACTTTTGTATAAGGGACTACATCTACTGTCCTCCAGTCTTTGGGTACCTCCCTGTTTCAAGTGATCGCTAAACAGAATAGCCAGAGGTTCAGCCACCACCTCTCTTAGTTCTTTAAGGACCTGGGTGCACCCATCTGGCCCCATTGCTTTATCAACTCTTATTACTTCCAGTTCCTTCAGGACCCTTTCTCGTGTAAAGGGACTTGTGTCCATTTCTGCACCGTTCTCACCCCTTGTACTCCCTTCAGACCCATTACCCTCCTCTTCCTCAGTAAAGACTGAGCAGAAATACCTGTTCAATATGTCAGCTTTACTGTTGTCATCCTCCACGCGGCCCCCATCCTCCCCCTTCAGTCTCACTATCCCTCCCTTTGTCTTTCTTTTTTCACTTATGTACCTGTAAAAGGTTTTGTCCCCTCTACCCACTGATTTTGCAATGTGTTCTTCTGTCTGAGCTTTGGCTTCCCTTACTGACCTCCCTGCCTCCCTTTGCTTCTCCTGGTACTTCTCCCTATCCCCTTCTGCCTATGTCTTTTTGTATTGCCTGAATGCAATCTTTTTGGCTTTCACTTTCTTTGCTACCTCTTTGGAAAACCATAATGGTCTCCTCTTCCTTTTCCTCTTGCTAACCTGCTTAATGCATAATTCTGTTGTTCTTGTAATCCCATTTTAAATACTGCCCACTGTTCCTCAACACCTGATTCCTGTCCCATTCCCTTAATGCCTCTTTCAAGTATCTCCCATTTTCCCAAAGTCTGCCCCCTAAAATCCAGGATACATGTTTTTGTGTGGTTTGGTTCTGCTCTTTCTGTGATTTCGAACCACAATGACTGGTGGTCACTGTTCCCAGGTGCTCCCCACTGTTACCCCATCACACTGTCCTGTTTGTGAGCACAAGGTCCAGTATTGCCTTCTGCCGAGTTGGTTCCATGACCAGTAGCTTGAGGAAGGCACCCTGAAGGGAGTCCAGGATAAATCCGCTCCTAGTTGATGCTGCTGCTGGGATGCTCCAGTCCACGTCTGGAATATTGAAGTCTCCAACCAGTACTACTCACCTTTGTCTGCCATCCTTTGGATGGCTAGCATCAGCTCCCTATCTATTTCTTCCTCCTGGGCTGGTGGTCTATAAACCACACCTGTGCGGATGGCTGTCCCCATTTTCCTTTCCAGCTTAACCCACAGTATCTCTCCCCCATTTTGTTCCTCTTGGATCTCTGTGGCCCTTATGTCATTTTTCACATACAGTGCCACTCCTCCTCCCTTCCTGCCTGCTCTGTCTCTTCTGAATATGTTGTAGCCAGGTATGGCCATCTCCCAGTCGTGGTTATCATTACACCAGGTTTCAGTGATGGCCATAATGTCCAGGTCATGTGCGGAACTGCGATATTCAAAAGGGAGAGATGCATCGCGCATCTCTGGATGCGCCACGGTGCAAAGTTAATGTATGTGGTGCATGTACAGGAGGCGTTCTCATGAATTTTTTTTTTTTATTTAAAATTGGTGACCGGAAAGGCACACTGAGCTAGGGGCTTGTTTCAGATGCGACCTGGGTACAAGGTGTACATCAAGAACAAAACAGAGAAATTACAAAATGATCTAGTTACAAGCATGTAGAGCAACAGCAGAGTGCATGACAGTGTAGTAAATTTCATCATCTGGGACTTACATGTCTGATTGAATTGCATAAACAGCCTAAGTAAGTACAAGTAAACCGCATTAATCAGCATTTTGAATATGCAGCTTGGGATAGGAAACATGATGGAGAACCAGGAAAGGACAGTGAGTACTCAGAGAACAAAGGGTGAGGCTGTCTGCAGCAGGAGGTTTCCAAGTGGTTCAGCCATAGAAGATTAGACCTGAGTCGGGGCGTGACCCTGAGAGCAACTGGGGCAAGAGGGGGCAGGGAGGAGCCTGAGTAGTAGCTTAACAGCTGCGAGGGAGGAGGCCTGATGGAGGCTGGGGAGGAGATTGTTCCAGAGGAGGGGGAGGTGATAGGAAAAGGCTGCTTGTCCCGAGGCAGAGTGTGGGCGTGTGAGTTGGAAAGTGTGTGCGCGCCTCTGTAACGGAGCGGGTAGCCAGAGTAACTGGTTGGTGAGAGGAGGGAGTAGAGGTAGGAAGCCTAGCCAGTATTTAGCTAAGAGGGAGGCGCTATGAATGGTTGTTCTGTGTGAGAGTGGGGTCAAGGAGAGAGAAGAGTAGAGGAGGCAGTGGTGAGTAAGTGGGAGGGAGGCTGTGGTGAACCGACAGAAGGAGTTGAGAAGGATGTCAAGTTTTGAGAGGACTGAGGCTGGGGCAAACCCGTAGATGATGTCTCCGTAGTCCATGGCCGGTAGGATAGTTTTACGTACGAGTTCGCTACAGGTGGGGAAGGGAAGGAAGACTTTGTGGCGATAGAGGCAGGCCATCTTGGGCCAGAGTTTGGTGCAGACTGCCTCAATGTGGGCAGAAAAGTTGAGGTGGCTGTCCAGCCAGACTCCCAGGTACTTGAAAGCAGGCACTATCTCAAGGGGTGAGCATTCTAGGGTGCAGATTTGTGGTGGGGTAGGGTGGTGAGTTTTGTCTAGTGCTGAATACCATAGTAACAGTTTTTTAGCATTTAGTTTGAATTACTTGATTTGAAGCCTGGTTTGGACCCTGTTAGTCATTTGAAGATCTGGGAGCAGATTGTCATGGAAGGGCAGAAAGATGATAGAGCCGTCGGCATAAGATGTACGTTTGAGGAGAGGCAGAGCGGAGGAAGTCGTTTATAAAAATGGAAAAAGGATGGGGAAAGGATAGAACCTTGGGGACACCTGAAAGGATGGGTAGCGGTGGGAGAGAGTGTCCCTATTTGGACCGACATGTTGCCTATTCTGGAGGTAGGAGCGGATCCAGTTGATGACAGGCTGAGCGAGGCCGAAGGAACTTAATTTGCAGAGTAGCAGGGGTGGAGACTGAATCAAAGGCTTTAGCCAGGTCAGTGAAGATGGCGGAGGAGGTTTGGCCTTTGTCCATGGCAGGAGAATAGAGTCAGTTACATGTGAGGATGGTGATGGTGGAGTGATGTTTTCTGAAGCCAGATTGAAAGGGGAGGGAGTTGTTTGAGAGAACGCTGATAGTTTGGAGAGCATGAGTGATTCTTGGAGCTTGGCGAGGGAGGAGGAGGGATATGGGCTGTAGTTACCTGGTTGGGAGGGGTTTCCGCTTTATGCAGGGAAGGATTTTGGCCATCTTCCAGGCAGTGGGGACTGTGGCAGTTGAGAGGAGAGGTTGGAGGCTGTTTGTTAGAGGGCGGTGATGGCTGGGGTAGAGATGTGGAGCAATCTAGGGTGTAAGCCATCTGGGCTGGTTTTGGACTGGTTTAGAGTGGTGAGTGCAGTGTAAACATCCTGTGGCATGAAGGGGGGAGATGAACTGGAGTCAGGGCGGGAGTTGTGCAGTAGGGTGGAGGGGCTGAGTTTGGTAGGGTGCAGGAGGTGAAGAATGTGTTAGAGTTCGGCTACAGAAGCCAGTTCTTCTGCTGTTCTGCCATTTAGCTGAGGACTGGGCTGGCTTGGTAGTGGGGGGTCCATAAGAGAGTTCAGTATCTTCCAGAAGGATGCAGGGGAGGTTGTGATGGGTAAGTAGTGCTTTAAAGTATGAGGCTTTAGACTACCAAATTATGTTGGTGCATTTGTTTCTGAGGCATTTGTAGGATTGGAGCTCGCTAGTATATTCAGCCAAACTATGCAGTGCATCTGCTGCGCATCTCAGACGTGAGCTGTCCAAAGTTAGGCATGGAAAAAGCATGCCTTAATTGGCCAGCCACCCACAGGCAGGCCACAGAGACAGCTCTCAGAGGTGCACACAATCATGCTTCAGGCACCCACACACAGCTGTCATGCCAGGATGGATGTACCCAGAGCCACAGGTGCCATGTCACCACTGTCACCATCCAGGGAGCAACCCCCACATGCACCCTGGATTTAGACGCCCAGCGGCCACATACCATTGCTGTCAGGTGCCCCCTTGGACACATCAGCAGAGCAGATGGCCAATGCAGCAACTGTACTGGGTGCCATGGCCTGCACCCATCTGGCCTGCTGTTTGCCACCCGGCAGTGGCATGCACCCAGGGTACCATCTAGGGCAGTGGTGAACAGGTAGCCTGGTGGATGGATAGCAGCCTGGCATAGGCCAGGGACTGATCTGTGGCATGCACCTATGGTGGTAAACCATAGGAACATACAAGTGGGACCCACCCACTTGGGTACCTGGTCACCCTCTGCACACTGCCATTCCTTGCAGTCATCACCATGTTCCACTCATATGGAGGGTGTGTGGGGCACTGCAGGAGATGGTACACCGCATATGGAGCTCGTGTATCACATGCATGTGGTATCCCGATCAGGCTGTGTCACCTGCCCTCCCCTGATGCATGTCCCAGTGGGCCCCTGTGGTCACTGTTCTCGAGGGCCCTCTGTACCCCAGTCCAACCCTCTACATGGCATGGGTAATAGCACTGTACCCAGGCCAATGCAGTCCACCCACCCACACACGAACAGTCCATCACACCTACCTGATAGGCTGCAGTACCTCCTGTTCAGCTTTGTGGGGTGGTGGGGCAGCCCTGCAGAGCTGGAATTGAGCATGCCCGGGGTATGCAAATGGCCTGCATGCATTCCAGTAATGAGCTGCACATGTGGTAGATGGGCTTGGAATGTGCAATGAGGTAATTTACATATCCTGGCTAAATATTGCAAGTTTGCACACTACACAAGGGGCTTTGCGTCGCACATTTCACCATGCACCACATAGGGCTCGGGTCTTCTGCTGTGCATCTCCCAATATGCAATCACCCATCTTCAGGATATTCAGCCAGACATGCACGAGCGCATCTCATGGCGTATCATCTGAATATCTCATTATTTTGGGCAGGTGCATCTCAGATACACAACGCAGGCACTTGCGTGATTTTCCAGGGGACTTTTGAATATGGGGGCCTATCACAGGAGATGAAAGTTGCCCAGATGTGTTTCTGCGTAGAAAACTAAGAAAATGACCCACACAGTGGCAGGAAAGTGGCATCTTACTGGCCTGTTACAGTAACCTTTTACAGTAAGACTTATCCTGATGTCCTCATATAACCATTGCATGCTCTGTAAAGCAACCCTGCCCCAATAGACCTAATATTAAAACATTTACTAGTCTTAATATCTATGGAGTTGAGTAACTATAAAATAACATAGAAACATAGACTTTGACGGCAGATAAGGACCGCTTGGCCCACCTAGTCTGCCCATTTCCCTACCAAGAGGATAAGCTGCAGATCCTATTTAACCAACAGCCTATTTCTTCCTACCCCCCACAAAAATTGCCTTATGTCTGTCCGTTGCATACTTGAATTCTCCCACAGTTTTAGACCCCACAACCTCCTCAGGAAGGCTGTTCCATGCATCCACCACCCTCTCTGTGAAAAAATACTTCTTCACATTGCCCCTGAGCCGTACCTCCTCTATCTTCAAATTGTGTCCCCTTGTTCTTGCACATCTCTTTTTCTGAAAGATGCTACCCTCTTGGACTTTGTTGATTCCACTGAGGTACTTAAATGTTTCTATTATGTCCCCCCTCTCCCTCCTTTCCTCAAGGGTATACATATTAAGCTCCTTTAGTCTCTCCTTATATGGCTTCTCTTGCAGACCCTGCACCATTTTAGTTGCCCTCCTCTGAACTGCCTCCATCCTGTCTGTGTCCTTGTGGAGATGGGGTCTCCAGAACTGGACGCAGTACTCCAGATGGGGTCTCACCAACTGTCTGTACAGGGGGATAACAACTTCCTGTTTTCTGCTGGTGATACCTCTCCCTGTACATCCCAGTATCCCCCTAGCCCTCCCTACCGCCTTCTCGCATTGCTTGCCAACCTTAAGGTCATCTGATATGATTACCCCTAGGTCTCTTTCCATTTTTGCTGTTATTACTACCCACCCCACCATTGTGTAATCTTCACCTGGGTTTTTGTTTCCCAGGTGCATTACTTTGCACTTCTTTGCATTGAATCCAAGCTGCCATACTTCTGATCATTCCTCCAACCTTGCCAAGTCCCTTCTCATCCTTTCCACGCCTCGTTGTGTATCAACCCTATTGCAGATCTTTGTGTCATCTGCAAAGAGGTATACTTTTCCTTCCAGTCCCTCTGCAATGTCACTTATAAAGACATTAAAAAGGACTGGACCTAGTACTGAACCCTGTGGTACCCCACTAGTAACCCCTCTTTCTTCAGAGTGGACTCATTTACAATTACCTTCTGTGTCCTGTTGTTCAGCCAATGTTTTACCCAGGCTACCACCTGGGACCCACTCCCAGGCTGGTTAATTTGACTACTAATGTTTTGTGTGGGACTGTGTCAAATGCCTTTAAATATTACAAACAGTAATCAGTCTGAGTCTGAATGTTCAAGATCTACCCTGGAGGAAAACTCTTACCTAATTTTCTTTGTTAGGTTGGAAAACGACTACATATTACGTCCATAATACAACTTTCAACCAGGCAGGTAGCAGAAGGTAATGCTTCACCCCCATATTATGGGGGATTTGCCTCATGTCATTAGACACCCTTTTTCTTTGCTGGGTGCTGTAACATAGAAACATAGAACTGGTCAGAGGAAAAAACTGTTTGGCTCACCCAGTTTTCCCAGATGTTCCCTGCCTAGTCTGTCTCCTCAGACCCTAACTGGTCTCTGGGGACTCTCCCCTCCTCCCTGCCTATTTACTAATATTCCCCTGTGTATATCCCATGCACACTTGAAGCCCCCTACCATTTTCACTTCCACCACTTCTGCTGGCTGTCTGTTCTGGATGTCTACAACTCTTTCAGTAAAGAAGTACATCCTCACATCCCTCTTAAACTCCTTCCACCTAGCTTCACTACATACCCGCTGATCCTGGTGCTCTTTCTTATTTGAAAGAGACTCCCTCCTGCACCCTGTTTACTCCTGTGAGGTACTTGTAGGTCTCTATCTTGTCCTCTCTCACTCTTCTCTCTTCCAAGCTGCACATATTGACAGTGTTGAGTAAGCTACTTTGTCTATTACTTTTGGAAACTTGTTCCCGAAAGCTCTGTGCAGTCACAAGTAAGGATGAAGAAGTACTGGAAAAAGTAATACACCTTACAGTTACAATTACTTATGTCTTTTTATACAAAAGAAATCTGTAGCTGTAACTGATTATATTTATTTGAAAGTAACTAGTAAATAACCTATTACTTTCAAAAAATGTAATCTGTTATAATTGTTTATTATTTTTGTATTGTTTTTGTATAAAAAGAAATAAGTAATTATAATTGTATGGTGTATTACTTTTTCTAGTACTTCTTTATCCTTGTTAGTTACTGCACAGAGCTTCCTGGAACAAGTTTCCAAACATAATAAAAAGTAATAGAAAAAGTAACTTGCCCAACATTGCATATTGACTTCCCTTAGTCTTTCCTCGTAGGGCTTTTGATGCAACCCCTGCACCATTTTAGTTACCCTCTGGAATACCTCCACCCTGTGTGTGTCCTTTCTGAGGTACGGCATCCAGAACTGGACACAATATTTCAGGTGGGGTACCAGCAAGTAATATATTGTGGCAACATTACCTCCCTTAAGGGCAGACTGGATGGGCCTTGCGGTCCTTATCTGCCGTCAATGTCTATGTTTCCCCTCTTCCTTCTGGAGATACCAATCCATATGTATCCCAGCATCCCACTGGCCCTACTGCTTTGTCACACTGTCCTGTGACTTTGAGGTCATCAGATACGGTCACCTCAAGGTCCCTTTCCTGCTTAGTGACTGCCAGTACCTCTCCCCCCCATCCTGTACCCTTCTCCAGGGTTCCTGTGCCCTGGGTGCATGATTTAGCACTTTTTAGCATTGAACCCCAGCTGCTACGCTCTTGACCACTCCTCAAGTTTTCCTAAGATCCCTGCATATTTTCTCCACCACCCGAGTGTCCACTCTACAGATTTTGGTGTCATCTGCAAAAAGGCATACCTTCCCTTCCAGTTGTTCTGAAATGCCACTTATGAAGACATTGAAGAGGACCAGTCCCAGTTCTGAGCCCTGCGGCACCCAACTTGGTCATTCTCCCATCATTAGACTTAAGTGCCATTAACTACCACCCTCTATCTCCTGTCTGTCAACCAGTTTCTAACCCAGTTCACTACTTTGGATCCCATCCCTTGGCTGTTCAGTTTCTTTATCATTCTCCTGTGCAGCACAGCGTTGAAGGCCTTGTTCAAGTCCAGATAGGCCACATCCACCACCCTCCCCTAATCTAGTTCCCTGGTCACACAGTAGAAGAAATCAATTAGATTCCTCCAACCTTTCCTTTAACATGATTTCCATTAATTTCCCTGCCGTTGAGGTGAGACTGACCTGCCTACAGTTGCTAGCCTCCGCCCTGCTGCCACTGTTACAGTATGTAGAGAGACCATTTATTTATTTATTTTATTTAGTTTTTGTTGATGTCTGCTCTTCACCAGTCCATCAGACAGCTGTTGAATAAGGCCATCAGTAGGGAAGCTAGCACCTCCCAAGTTCCTTTAGTACCATTTTGTGTATCCCATCCAGTCCCATAGCCTTGTCCACATTCAGAGTTGCAAGTCCCTTCTGGACTCTTTCCTCTGAAAATGGGCTTGTGTGTACCTTCCCCCCCCCCTTGTTTCTGCTGCTCCCTGGTGGTCTGTCCCCCTCTCTCCACTGTGAAACTGAGCAGAAGTACCTGTTCAGGATGTCTGCTCATTCTCCATCCTCTTTCTCATGCAGTCCCCCCGCACTCCTTATCCTACTATCCCACCTCTTGCTGGACCACGGTGGGCTCAGGGAGGAGAGGGTGGTGGAACAGAGTTGCATCCTCCAGCTGTACCTCTCCACAATTCATTCACTCTTCTGGTGGATAGTGGTTCCTCTATGGAGGCACCTGCAGTGGAGACCAAGGAGGATGCTGGGAACCTTCACAAAGGAGACCCACAGGAGAGTGGCATGGGACTCCACAGGGGAAGGAAACAACTCCTGGTGGGGGACTCATTCATTAGGAGGGTAGAAATGGGGGAGGAAGGGGAGAGGGAGGTAAGGTGCCTGCCTGGCGCCACGGCTTGGAGGGACAGGAGGCGAATCCTCAGGATCATGGGAGCAGCTGCACAGGGAGGAGCTGGATGTCCTTGTCCACCCTAGGGACAAATGACCTGGCTAGGAATGGGATCAGAGCAAAAAGAGGAGTTTGTAGAGTTGAGAGGGCCTTAGACAAGAAGCGACACGGTAACCCTTCTCAGAGGTGCTGCCTGTCTATGGCAAGGGTGATGTTAGGTACTCCTCACCAGGGAATTCAATAAATGGTTGAAAAACTGTGTGGAACTCAGGGTTTTGGCTTCATTGGGGACTGGGGGCCACTTGGAGGGATGCAGACCTATACTGGTGCGATGGTCTGCATCTGTTTGGGGGGGAGCCAGGATCCTAGGTGAGAGGTTTAAATGCTTCATTGGCAAGCATTTAAACTAGCCAGGGGGGGAGGCACCGAAAAGGAGCAGGGAAATCCCAGCCTCCCCCCACAAAACACGGTAATTAGTGAGGTAAACACCAAGGTAGAGAAGTCATTCGGGAGAAGGGCAGAGGTAAATGTAAAAAAAGGCAAAGGCAGTAAGGACAGGAATGGGGCTAAAAGGGGTAAGGCCATCAAAAAGTGGAGGGTGATGAGTACCAGTGCCCATAGTCTGTGTAACAAGCTCCCTGAACTAGTGACCTTGATGGAAGAGGGTTGCCTGGATAGTGTGGCAGTCACAGAAACATGGTACACAGAAAACTATGACTGGGATGTCAACATACCAGGATACACAATCTACAGGAGGGACAGGGAGGGTAAAAGAGGAGAAAGAATAGCTCTCTATGTAAAGGAAGAGATCAAAGCAAGAGAACTAAAGAGTAAACAGGGACTAGATGAGGCACTATGGGTCACCCTGGAGACAGGACATGGCACCACAATCCGCATGGGGGTTACATACAGACCCCCATCTCAGGGGGAAGGAATGGACAAGGAAATGATAGAAGGCTTCCTTAGAATGGCAGAAAAAGGGGAGATATTGTTGATGGGGGACCTGAATATGCCAGATATTAACTGGAGCACCTTTGCTGCAGGCACATCCAAGAGCATGGTCATTCTTGATGCCCTACAGGGGGCATGCCTCAGACAGCTAGTATTGGAACCCACTCGGGAGGGAGCAATCTTAGACCTGGTACTCTCAAATGGGGTTGGAGAATAAAATCTCAGATTTAGAAGTGGGTAGCTGTCTGGGAACAAGCGACCACCATACAGTGTGGTTCACGATAAACATAGCCATACAATCAAGTCATACAAAAGCAAGAGGATTGGATTTTAGGAGGGCTGACTTTGGGAAAATGAGAGAGTGCCTCAGAAAAACACTAGCAAACAGGCAAGAAAGAGGGGTGGAGGAACAATGGGGAGTAATCAAAACAGCCATCACAGAGGCAGCAAGCCTTTGTGTAAAGCAAATCAACAAAACACAACGAAGGAAAAAACGCTATGGTTCTCAAAAATGTGGCAGGGAAGGTTAAGGAGAAAAGGATAGCATTCAGGAAATATAAGGAAACACAGAAGGAGCAGGAGAGAGAACTTTATCAGATAAAGCTGAAAGAGGCTGGGAAGGCAGTCAGAATAGCAAAGGCCCAAACCGAGGAAAGGATAGCCAACTCTGTTAAGAAGGGATAAGACCTTTTATAGGTACATTGAGGGAAGAAAGACCAAAGGAGGGATACTGTGGCTTAATAAAGGGAGGAATGTGGTAGAGGGTGACAGTGAAAAGCAGGGATACTGAGCAGTATTTCTGCTCAGTATTCACAAAGGAAGAGGAGGGAGGTACCTAAACCAAACAAGAGAAACACTCTGAAGATGGGGGTCGATACCAGTCCATTTACAGAAGAAAAGGTTCTGAAAGAACTAATAAAATTGAAGGTGGACAAAGCAATTGGGCCTGATGGGATTCACCCAAGAATTCTAAAGGAACTAAGGGTAGAACTAGTGACACCACTGACTACTCTCTTTAACAAATCATGGGAGGATGGGGTGGTACCTGAGGACCGGAGGAGAGTGGATGTGATTCCTCTTCACAAAAGTGGGAGCAGGACAGAGGCAGGAAACTACAGACCAGTTTGTTTGACCTCAGTGGTAGGGAAAATGATGGAATCACTTCTGAAGGAAAGAATTGTTGAGTATCTAGAGGCCAGTGGGGCACAGGACCCAAGGCAGCATGGATTTATGATGGGAAGGTCATGTCAGACGAATCTAATAGATTTCTTTGACTGGGTGACCAAAGTAGTAGACCAGGGAGGGGCTGTGGACATGGCCTACCTAGATTTTAGCAAGGCATTTGATACAGTCCCACACAAAAGATTAATACACAAGTTAGCCAGCCTTGGAGTGTGTCTGAAGGTGGTAGCCTGGATAAAAAATTGGCTAGACAACAGGACGCAAAGGGTAGTAGTAAATGGAGTCCACAGTGAAGAAACCAGGGTTACTAGCGGGGTACCGCAGGGTTCAGTACTAGGACCAGTCCTTTTTTAATGTCTTTATAAGTGACATTGCAGAGGAACTAGAAGGAAAAGTATGTCTCTTTGCAGACGACACAAAGATCTGCAACAGGGTTGATACACAAGATGGAGTGGAAAGGATGAGAAGGGACTTAGCAAGGTTGGATGAATGGTCAGATGTACAGTATGGCAGCTCAGATTCAGTGCAAAGAAGTGCAAGGTAATGCACCTGGGAAACAAAAACCCAGGGGAAGAGTACACAATGGGGGGTGAAATACTGACAACAGTAACAATGGAAAGGGACCTGGGGGTAATTATATCAGATGACCTAAAGGTGGGCAAGCAATGTGAGAAGGCAGTAAGGAAGGCTGGGGGGATACTGGGATGCATAGGGAGAGGCATCAATAGTAGAAAACAGGAAGTTGTTATCCCTCTGTACAGACAGTTGGTGAGACCCCATCTGGGGTCTGCACTGTGTGCAGTTCTGGAGACCCCATCTCCGCAAAGACATAGACAGAGTGGAGGCTGTCCAGAGGAGGGCAACCAAAATGGTACAGGGTCTGCACCAGAAGACATACGAAGAAAGACTAAAGGAGCTTAATATGTATACCCTTGAGGAAAGAAGGGAGAGAGGGGACGTGACAGAAACTTTCAAGTACCTCAAGGGAATCAACAAAGTCCAAGAGGGTAGCATATTTCAGAAAAAGAGATGTGCAAGAACAAGGGGCACAATTTGAAGATAGAGGGGACGGCCTGAGGTAATGTGAGGAAGTATTTTTCACAGAGAGGGTTGTGGATGCGGGAACAGCCTCCCTGAGGAGGTTGTGGAGTCAAGAACAGTGGGGAATTAAGAATGCATGGGACAGACATAAGTCAGTCCTAGTGGGGGTAGGAGGAAGTAAGCTGTTGGTTAACTAGGATCTGCAGCTTATCTGTTAGGTTGGAAATGGGCAGACTAGGTGGGCCAAGTAGTCCTTATCTGTCACACAGTCTATGTTTCTATGTTTCTATATTTGCCTTCCTTTCTCACTCAAGTAACTGAAGAAAGCCTTATCCCTTAACTATCCCTTGTAGTTAGATCTGGAACAAAGCAGACCCCAGCTTCTTCATGTGAGATGTTCCCTATTTGTTTCCCCACTTGTAGCATGCTGTACTGCTCCTTGATACTCCCCATCACAGCCAGCACCATTCGGCATGACTCTCCTTCTGCCAGGGCCCTCTTTGGTGTGAGGTGGTAGTATGGCCTCAGGATGGAATATGATATTGCAGGGAAATCGCTTCAGGAAGCTAGTTTGCCAGAAATGTCTTACAGCTATCCCCTTCAGCTCCTTCAGGAAGGCCAGTTCTTCTCATTCTAGACAACCACATGATATTCTTGAGGTTGTCCAGTTTTACTGTTAGTGCTACATTGCTTTCCTCAGGGCTTGTTGTGGCAATGAGCGCTTTGTTTCCTGTATCCTCTGCTGATTTATGCTTCTCGTCTATCATCGCCATTCTGGCTCCCAGCAATGTGCTTCTGTTGTTCAAGTCTGCAGCATTTTTATTTTGTGTCTGACTCGCCTGTAGCATTGACGCCATTGAGGGTCTCTGTCCCATGACCTCAGTTATTCTGGATGCTGCTGCTAGAGCCCAAAACCTGGGCTTGTTGCTAGGAGCTATCCTGAGGGTCATCGATCTGTTTGGTTTCCACATGCCAGATGGGTAGAAAAGTGCATTGTTCAATGTGTTACCTACAAATTAAGTGGCTGATGTAGTTAAATTGCAGATCCAAGAGGGTAAATTCAATATAAAATGTAAAAATCTACAAGCTCTGCAAGAGCTCTACTAACCCGTGTCTGTCAAGTGTAGCTGTTTGCTTTGTCCCCATCAACATTATTTTTATTTAAAAGTGCTGTGTTGCAAATATACCTTTAAAATGAATGCAAAATACATTTCATCGCACTCACTGACACTGATCCTTATGCAAACCTACGGGGCAGATTGATTTAGGCAGTGTGATCTTGAGAAGTTTACACTTTTAACACAGCTGTAATTTCAACAACCGGATAAGATTATAAATGTGTCCCTTCTGGATTTGTCTGCAGACTATTGTGCAGCTACAGTAGCAATATAATCAGCTGTTACCAGCCTAAAGAGATATAGATGTTAGCTTGCTGTATCACACCTTATATAGTGATTTGCAGAACAGCCATCTTTCCTTGGCTTATTTATTTGCAGACTTTTTTGTATAAAATGCTTTTTTTGGAGTCTACTCTGAACTTAATACCAGTTCATTGAGAAAGCAGATATGTACCTGCTTGGGACGGGGCAGCTCTAGTTATAAGGTAGGGTTCAGTTTGATTAGATAGTAAAGGTCTGCCATTAAAATAACAAATGAGCAGCTTGTTTAAACATTTTGAAGAGAAAAAAAAAAAAGTAACTAGCTGTCCTCTGAAACCCTGCCAGATCATTTATGAACAGCATAATTCTGGCATTGGACCGCTTCTGCATTGACTCCAAATAATGAATTCCCCCTGCATTTCAAATTCAGTCTGGCCTGACACTGATTAAAAGTACAGGCACTGAAGTCCTCCACCATTGTAACTGCTCAGCCTAGAATGTACCGGAGCCCTTACATGGAACAAGAGTGAAACTGAGAAGAATGTATCAGAACCCATGGGGCATTTTTATAATGAGAAACCTCCAAATGCTTCCTACCCAACTGATAATAGATTTAATAAGCAGTCGCAGTCTTTATATACACACACACACACACACACACACACACACACACACACACACACACACACACAGAATGTAATTCAATAGAAAGTCTTGTTTCATTGCTCTGCTGCTTCATTTTTGAGACTATCAATGGGAATTGTGCTTAATTGCACAGCAGAGAGATCAACGGTGTGATGCACATCAGGTTTTGTATTGTTTCTTTCTGACACATTCACCCCTTCCCCAACCATCGACACACTTGCAGTATCTGTTAGAAGAAAATGGACAGAAAGAAACTGCTCCTTCTCACCATACAGTGGAGTACTCTAACAGTGGCGGCTCTACACCAGGGCCCACCAGGGCACGTGCCCCAGTAAAAAAATGCTGTGCCCCAGTTGGTGCCCCATATGGTGCAAAGCTTCCCGCATAGTAACAATATATCAGTGCCCTGGCTACCATCGGTTGTGCCCCAGCTGTGCCCTGGTAACTATTTCTGGCCAGAGCCGCTACTGTACTCTAAACTGATTGGACCAGATTTTCTAAGCCCCTAGATCACCGCAAGCCCCAGGTGCACCAACGAAATGGCACACCAGACTTGTGGTGATCGAATGAGATTTTACATCCCGTGCAGCAATTGCTGCAAGTTAGACCATCTTTTTGTGGTCTAGCTTGTGGCAATCCCAAGGACCCTTTTCATGAAGCTTGCGCCAGATGCTTGACGCAAGTTGCCGTAAATCAGATAAACCGTTGCGGCTGTGTCTGACCTACTAAAATCAGAGCAGTTGTGGCAAACCCGTTGGGTGCACCACCAGAAACGAAGTTTGTCGGCGTAGGGCTTGGCACAAGCCTTGCGCCATCCATTAAAAATCTGGCCCAAATTATCGGTGTGCTTTGGGGCTATGCCTTCATATTCAAAATAGTCAACCATTATTTTATTTAGAGTTTTGCACATAGAGGATAACCCTAGTAAGAACGAGGTCTGTTTCCGTAGGGGTCCTGGGGGGAGTAGAGTTGCATCTATTTAAAAATTTAAATACATACATTTGCAACACATTGCATTACAAGTCATTTTAGTGGCACAGTGGTGGCACTGTTGATAGCATTGAGAAGTCATTTCCATTCAGAACTGCAGTTTTCATCAGCTTGAAACTCTGTCATCTTGTGGCTGGCCTGGTGGCACTGAGGTTGAGGCGCTGGATGCCACACATCACGCTATGCCGGCGACCCGAGTTCGGGAGCAAGCTCAGGCACCAGGGGTCAGCAGGGAGGAGAGAGATTGAGCATCCAACAGACTGCTCTCAGCTCTTGGGGGGAGGGTTACAGGGTTGTCCGGCATCCCAGCGACCCCCGGTGGAGATTGGGGGTGCTGCAGGAAGTGGACAAAAAGACATGGAGGAGCGTGGCAGACATCAGCAGGGTTGCCATGCACCATGGCGTCATTGCACGCCACACTCAGGAGGGAGGAGGAGGAGCACAACAGAACAAGGAAACAACCAGCTCTGTGGGGCAGGCAACGGCACCTGGCCCCCTTGCCCACCGCCGGATCTCTCCCACCCGGCCTTCCAGTTCCTCCACCCAGGCTCTCACCTGCAGCTTCACCAGTCTGTAAGACAGCGCCCAAGAGGAGGGGTGACCCCACACCAGAGGGGTCAAGCCAGGGGTACTAGCTGCAGTAGGAGGGGGGAAGAGAGGAGGCTCGGGATGGGGAGACCTCAGGCGGGCAGGATGAGGCCAGGATGCCTGAGAGAGGCCCCGCAGGCTGTGACTGGAGAGAAAAAGACATTAAAAAAAACCTTGGTCATCTTTTGATACAGGAAAATGAAATTTGCAAGAATTGCACATTGGCCCAGTAACTTGGGAGTTGTGCATCTTGGTGACATTTGCTTTAGTGGTTGTTGTGCTACAGAGTGGCAAAGGCAGTAAAAATGATGTAAAAAGTGGCTTTTTTATTTGTTCATCAAGAACTAAACAAGCATTTGTCAATGCTGACTGTCCGCTTGCATGTTGCTGTACGTGCAAGCGAACAGCTAACTGAGCTCTTAGTGAGTGCATACTGTATATAGGATGTGCTCAGTGACATTGACTGACAGCTCGAGTGAGCTGTCATTCACTGAGCATGTACTATATACAATATGCGCTCATCGAGAGCTCAGTCGGTGGCCAGCCAGGGTGGTGAGAGGAAGGCTGTGCTGTTCGCTGGCTCAGTTTCATGATGAGAGGGAGCAGGGTGGTGGGGCACTACCTGCCAGGGTGGGGCATCCACTAGACCACTAAGGACAGGGTTCCAATCAATGTAACAGGGGATACGGGATAGGGAGTGGGATCCTCCAGACCACCAAGGAAATGTTTTACTGGATTATACAGGGTATCAGAATGGTTGGGGGGTTACACTGGAAACCAGGGACATTCTATTGTATATCGGATGGGACCAGGTGGGGAGGGACCACTAGACCACAAGGGAATCTTTTCAATATAACGGAAAGGGTTCGGGTAGTGGGAGGGACCGCTAGCCACCAGGGACAACATGTCAATATACTGGGTGGGTGATGTGGGGGGGGGGTTAGGGATCACTAGACGACCAGGACATGTTCTGATTGATCAACGGGACATTGAGCAGCATCGGGGAAGGAGAGCGACTACTATACCACCAGGGAAATATTTTTCTTTATATATGGGATGGAGATCAGCATCGGGGAAAGGGAGGGACTATCATACTACCACAGATATCTTTTTCTTTATCTACGGACGGCAATCTATGATTGAGGGAGGGACCACTATACCACCAGGGATATCTTTTCCTTTATCTACAGGATGGCGATCAGTGGTCACTGGGGTCTGTAGTACTTCTACCAGCCATTGAGGTCACGTGGAATACCACCAGGTCTCATTTGGCTGTATTTGCTCCACACAAGGGACCACTCAAGAGGCCCTTGCACAGAGCAAATGCTTTGTGAATCAGGACGTGCCAATTTTCATGTCCCTCCCCATCATTGCATTGCAGCCCCTCCACACTTTGTCACAGCACAAACCCAATTTGTGGGTGCAAACTGGGCTTTGTGAATACCAGCTTTGTGCGAATCCAGTTTGTAGCTCATAAACCAGGTTTATGCCAGGCAAAGTTTTGTGAATCTGGCCCCAGATTAGATATAATATATAATTTGCAATTGGGTGCTGATTTTACCACAGTTTTATATTGCATTTACCCAGTATAGTAGAGATGAGATGTGATATCTCATTTTTTAGTGTGGTTCTGCTTTTAAAATATATCTTTCTAGGACAGATCATCTTAGATACAACATCTCCTTTTCAGTGGGGTTCTTCTGTAGGTCCTGTTTTTGCACAGTTTTGCCAATATATTTACCCAGGATAATCCTGTTGAGATGCAGTATCTCATTTTCAGCGGGATCCTGCTTTGGCACATTTTTGTACTGTATTTGCCCAGGATGGCACGGCTCAGATGTTATCTTGTTTTCAGTGACATCTTGCTTTTCCTAGTTTTTGCACTGTATTTACCCAGGATAGCACAGCCGAGATGCAGTATCTCATTTTGAATGGGGCCCTGCTTTTACCCATTTATGTATTTACCCAGGATACTCCAGCTAAAAGGCAAGTTATGTTTTCAGTGGGGTCCAACTTTTACAATGTATTTTCCCCAGGACAGAGCATCATAGATGCACAGCTCCAGTGTGTGTGTGTGGATGTGTGTGTGAGTGCGCGCGCAGGGAGGGAGGGGGCGCCACAGGGGTCCTGCATGTATATATTTTTGCTATATAGGTACCCAGGATAGAACAGATGAGGTGTAGTATCTAATTTTTAGTGATGTTCTGCTTTTACACATTATTAGATTGCATTTACCCAGGAAAGGCCAAACGACAGACAATATCTAATTTACAGTGCCCTCCCACATTTTAACCCCAAATGTCCAACATAGTTTTTATTTGACCTGAAGTTATGCTCAAGACAGCTGGGATTTTTTAAAATCCCATCTGAAAGGTGATTTTGCAGTGCAAGTGAGAAAACATGTTTCAGAAGGGAAGGAGAAAAATTACAACTGTCTTGTTCATGGTATACCGTCAGCATAATGACCTTTTCATAGCGAAGACCATCACAGTGACAGATCTTGCCAGGTCGCTGTGATGGCCCCGCTGTACACCGGCACTCTGTCTCCCGGTGTTTCGCCCCACCCTGAAACAACTCCGAGACCCCCGCAAAAAACAAAACAAAACACTTTGTCCTGATGGGAGCAATGCCGACAGTCGACATTGTTCCTGTTGCTATACGGGATGTCGACAACATTGTTGTCAACGTAACTTGGTGGAACCCTTCATCATAAGGTGGTACAACACAAAGGACAGGTTGAACATTAGGGGCCAGAATCTGCAAGAAATAAAGTTGTAAGTAAACGCTGGAACAGTTCTGTGTTTCTTCATAATAGTTGTTTTTCCACATTTGACCCCACATTTTCAACATATGACCTGTGAGAAATAATATAATAATACAAATTTTTAAAAGGGTGATAAAAAAAAAAGAACCCAGCTGTTTGTGGCCAATAAATCTTATAGACTGTACAGCTAAAGTGTTCACTCATATCCTAAATGATAGAATGTGACTTGGGCTAATCAAAATAACATACTGGATGAAGCTCAGGAAGGCTTTAGGGCACAATATTCTACTATTGACCAATGCTTTGTACTTGCTCATTTGGTGCACAAATACAGGGTTGTGAAAAACAAAAGTTATACTGTGCTTTCATTGACTTGAAAGCAGCATTTGATAGGCTTGGGATAGGTTGGAAAAATTAAGAGTAGATGCGTTTAATCGTTATTACAGAGATTATATACTAATAATTATACTTGTGTAAGATATAATAAGGCAAGGGATTTGAGGAAAGGTTTAATATAAATGTTGGGGTAAAGCAAGGGTGCACAATTTCTCCAATGTTGTTTCATATCTTCTTCAATACCATACTTAGAACACTATATGAGGATAACCTTCATATGCCATAAATAGGGGAGAGATGTTGTCCATACCCATGCATATGCAGATGATGTTGCACTATTCTCTACCAACTCTGCCATTTGTTGGTAATCCTTATTAGCATGACCTTCATGGCGTTGGCCACCCAGGGTGCGCGAGATGTCAACCGGGCCCTGCTGCCATTATGGACTGAGCGGATCTTTGTAATTAAACTTTCCAGGCAGCAGGTAAAAAAAATTTACTTTTATGCTAAAAGCCCTAATTGGGCATTTCTGTAGCAGCTGCTGCAATTACTGTGGTTATTGGTGTTTCCCTTTAAATTTGTGTGAAAACCTGCTTGACTCCATTGCAAAGGTCATAACCTAGCTTATGTAAGGCATCCTGGAATTTTATGATGCTTTAGTGCTAAAGCCTGCAGTAGTTGTATTGTATTAACTAGTGCTGTTGCTGTCCTCTGCAGTCCCTATGTTCTTGTCTTATGCTGGCCATGACACTTTTCAAGGCATAGTAAGTGTCCTGCTGCTTTCTGTAGTTTACAGGGACTTCACAAGACATGTAATAGAATTGAATGAGAGTATAACTTCTGGTGGCTTGTGCAGGTGCGCATTATTAACTGCCATGATGCCTTGCATGAGTGGGGTCATGACCTTTGCAATGGAGACAAACAGGTTTTCACACCAGGGCAAAGCAACCTCATTTATATTTAAATTAGGATGACATTAGATGGGTGCAAGAGAGGCAATCATTGACCGTGCGTACAAACTACATAGATATACAGAAAATAGATTGAGGGGACTTTCCCTTTAAAGTTGGACTTCAGGAAAACACAGTCAACTGTTTCCTCCCTCCTTAGGCTCACTGACAGCATCCTGAAGGTTATCCATCGTGGGCTTCTAAACTCAGCAGCATTTGTCGATCTGGCAAAAGCTTTCACCACTGTAACCCGCCCCTTCTTCTGTCCAAGTTAGCTGGTGCAGGCCTGTCTGACCTTGTAATCACCTGTTTCATCTGCTATGTAGCTGGCAGAACTCAGTCAGTTACTATAGGTAACTCCGATCCCCCACTGCTCACAATAGCCTCTGGTGTCCCACAGGGCTCTATATTAGGCACCCTACTATTCTCCATGTTTCTAAATGACCTCCCGCATGCCTGTTCATCTGAGAACATCTACATGTAAGCAGATGATGCCATGATCTTCCTCAGTAGTGCCACCGAGCTAGAAGTTGATCTGCAGTGCAGCTGCAGAGACTTACAAATGCTCCATTTACTCCTGTGCATGCATAAGACTCTCAGTAGCTCTCTACAGAAGTTGTCCCTTCCTTCAAGTGCCTGAGTGCCTGGTTACATACTCAACTTTACTTCACCAAACACATAGACACCATCCTCTCCAAACGGGGTGTACTGTACAGCAACAAATCCTGTATCCTCTTCCAAGTCTGTTGTGAGTGTTCATAAAATGATCCTCCCAACATTTGATTATGATTATGAAATCTATAGCGCCTTCCACAAATCCACCTTGGTCCAGCTGGACCTTCTGTTCCATTCTTTCTGCTAGTTTGCGTTTACCCTGGGCTCCCCCCTCCTCCCATAAACACCACTGTTCTCTTTATGCAAACTGTCATTTGCTTCCCTTGCTTGCATGTAACCCTTCCACTCTGCTGCCCTCGTAGCCAAGTTCTGGTTCTCCCTGTTCCCCTGCCAGCTCTCCTCCCTGTTCTCCCCAACTTCCCTCCAATTCTACTCCTTGGGAACTCCGTCTCTTACTCCTTCTGCCTTCCTTTCATCAATACTTCTACTGGACAGGATTATTTCTCTACAGATGTCCCTCTTTCTGGAACAACCTCACACTTACACTTTGCTTGGTCTCTGCTCTTCTCTCTTCAAAATCCCTGCTCTAGACCCAGACAGCCCATTCTTTCTCCTTTCTAAGCTCTCTCTCAGAGTGCAGATTATAGTTATTTAACAACACGGTTTCTAGTGGCCTCAGTGGCTGTCTTTTGCCACATGCCGCTTTGATTTATTCCGAGACATTGAACCTTGTGACACTATACTGAGTAAATGCAGTACTATGCACTGTCTCATGCACAATTTCACCTTGTGTAATGTTTTGGGGATATAATTGGTGAATGTTACTATTTCCCTTGTCTACCAATGTTTTATTCATCACACTATCTAACTGTGCGTAGCTGCACCTTATATAATGTTTGCTAACAAGATCTAACAGCATGTTTACACGGCTGTTCCATTCAGTTGCGGTCTACTCTGGAGATGCTCACCTCCCACACCAATATGGTGTCTTGTCTATATAGCCCATTTCAGCACCAGTTCAAACCAATGTTATAATCATGTGCAATTACAAACAAGTGATAAAATGCCTTGATGGCACTGTCAAAAGCAGCTAAGAGCTTGATTGTCAGGTGTAATCCAGTAGCTTGTTCCATGAGGTGGCCACTGTGTAGGCAAGGGTCATCTGGCCAAGCAGATTATTGCATCATCTGTAAAAGATGAGTTTCACTACATGTACAGGTCCTTGGTGTGTCATTGAAATATAAGAAAAAAAGTAGGGCACCAGGAGTCTATCTTGAGGCACACCTAATTTAAAAAATATGTTTTGATATGGTTGAGAAAATCATATCAATTTGTGTGGCATCAGATAAATAATCTGATAACCATTTGACAACCAAAGATGATGATCCTAAAATTTGGTGATTCACCAAATCAAATGTCTTTGATATGGTGGCCACTCGATGGCCCGTGCATGATTGCACAGGCTCCACACTGGTGTCCTCAGTTTCAGAGTGGATTTGGGAGTCAGCTGAGTGACTGGGGGGCTGGTGAGGCACTGCCACATGGAGGTGCTCCCAGCCAGGTAGGGATGGATGCCAGGTTCCACCACACTATCAGCACCTGTGGTGAGCCACTGTGCTTCCTCTTCTGCAGGATTACGCCACGTGTGTGCAAAGTCTGCAGGAATACTGCCTGGCATCGGGGAGAGGGGTGGAGAAAAGGGCAGGAAACCAGCAAAAATCCTCATAAGCCCCGGCTACCGTTAATAAAGGCCAGCTGGTACTCTTGGATCCTTCCCCCATGTGGATCCCTACTGGCATGACAGCAGGAGGAGTGGCAGTTAGGGTTGGGGGTACCAGAACTGGCAATAGAAGGTGAGATGCGGTGACCAGGAGGCCAAAGAGCTGTATGAAAAAATATTTTTGATCAGTCTCAATAGACTGCTCTAACAACATTTTCACTACATAAAGTTATTGGGTATAATTTGTGCGACAGTCGAATGTGCTGATTGGAATCCAAATTGCTGTTCTACTGAGAATTTGTTTCTTTGTATAAAATTTAAAAACTATGCAGACTAATCTTTAAATATTTAAACAAGAAAAGATAATACCGAAATGGACTTACACAGGAATTTAGGATCTCAGATTTCTGTTCAGATGTTACAGAAACTTGCTTCCCAGAAAACAGAACAATACCAGAATTCAGAGATAGATTTTAGAAATAAGGCAAAGGCTCAGAAATAACCAGCTAGTTTTACTTAGAAACTTTGGTTTAATTTTTTCCTATCCCAGGCCCTTTGAGTTAACTAGAGTTGTTAGAAACTTATATACTTCATATGATGAAACTTTCCTAACAGAAGATTCTTGTTAGACATGTAATTTGAGGGAACGGGAGAAAAATCTAATAAATGTGTCCAGTCCGAAAGGGAGGCATAGCAGGAACTGCATCAATCAGAAAGTATTGAACAAGTTTGCTATACGAGTTGCAAGAAAAATATTTACCTTCATATTGTATGAAAACGATCAAACTTTAGCATCATTATTTAACGTTTCATTTAGACCTTCCAAAAGATTTAGAGGAACCTACATGTTACATTTATTTATCTAATAACTTTCTTTCCATTTTAACCATACACTGGTTTTAAAACATTTGTAATACATGAATCTTTTGTCTGTCTTGTTTTTTTTTTTTTTATATTTCTATCCCAGTTGTTTTCCCTCCCTTCAAGCTCACACCTCACTTCTGTTGTCAACCAGTATTAATTTCCCCCTCTAACCTTTCTATTTCTAAAGGCTGTCATTTTAAATAGTTACAAAAAACACATTTGAAATACACCAATGCATCTGCAATTTTAAGGATAAACTGCAAGTTTGACCAAGTAATTGTTTGTAGTTCAACTAAAAAAAATGCCTGTGTTGAATTTTATCAACATACTAGCTTGAATTATTTTTATAGGATGTGTAGGTTGTCTTATTTCCAGATTCAATAAATTCCCAAGTGATGCATGGTATTAATGTTACCTGTCTACATTTGTAACTTTAACTTTTCTATGACAGGACCTCGGGTGTGTGTGTGTGTGTGTGTGTGTGTGTGTGTGTCTGTGTGTGTGCTTGTGTGTTTTCCCCACAGGACTGGTTAGCAGTTTATGTTCTCCTATACTACGGAAATAAAAATGTATAGATGATGGAAATGCAAGCTACAGTATATACCACAGCAAGAAAAACATTTTGGACAAAACTCCAACCAACTCTATAAAAAACACATTTTACCACTGCAAGAAAAAAAAGACAAAACTCCATCCCCCATATAATAAAAATGTAGTTAATGACCCTAAAAAGACACAACCTTCAGCAACTTCAGTACTAATCCAACAAAACTAACTTCTAAAGGAAACTTGTATCTTATTACAAAATAGAAAAAACATACTCAAACCTAAAAATAACACTGACGGTAACCGAATGCCACCCGTCCCACGTGCTGATACCCTCATCTCTCAACAGGCCATCTTACCAAATTGTCATGTCCCTTGAGGCACTTCCCCTCCAGTCTCACCAAATGCTGCTTCTTCTAATGCTGACAGCACCCTTACTGAACACACAACAACTGAACGCTGCATCCTCTGTGCTGCTTCCCAAAACACTGACCACATGTCGACTACCAGTGCCATACTGCTGCCCATAACACTCATGGCTGAAGTGCCTATAGTATGGTGACCACTGACTCCATGCCTGTGCCTACATGATGTTGCTGCCACTTCCAAAAGGAAGCATTGTGCTACTCTACTGATTTTATAGGACAACTAGTCAAGCCACTGATGTCACATGCATGCACCCCTGACAACTGTGCACACCCTACAGTAAGGACACACCCTAGAACAGAAAGTCTATTGACACAAATGTCACATATGCACAAAAGTAAAAAATGGGGCTGGAATAATGTCACATTTAGCACGGGGCCCAAAGGGCCCTACTCATCTTGACCGAAGAGTCCTGCATCAAGCAAAATAGGACTCAGGTTCTGTTTTACGTCTTGCTTCCTGCAGGACCCAAGGGGGGACTCTACTGTAGGGTAGAAGTGTGAACAGTAGGGAAATCAACTGTTAGGGTGAAAATTAGATGGAGCCTTTGACCGTCTTTTTCAGCAAGCATTTATTGACTAATTAGTGGATTTAAGGGGATAGATAGATTGAATATATGCTCCCGGTTGAAATTATATATATATATATATATATATATATATATATTTTTTTTTATGCATGATTTTAATAATTTTAGTGCTATTGTTTTGTACAGCACCCAGAGTCTCTGGAGATGGGTGATTTTTATAAATAAAATGTATATCTATCTTTTGTGGGTGGTTCCTTGGAGTTTGAATGATCATGGACATGCCTGTATATTCCTGAGTTTTGCACAGTAAGAAATTGGCCCTTGTTTGATCAATTCACCGGCAATTTGTCATGCAGGGAGCTGGTTCTAGAATGTCTGGCTCCTGTAAAATGAGTAACGATCAATTCAGTGGTTGCAAAGTTCTAGAAGGCTGAATATATAACCCCCAGGTTGCACCTGGAAACGAGCCTTGGCTCAGTGTGCCTTTTCCGGTTATCAAAGTTTAAATAAATAAGTAAACAAATAAATAATATAAAAAAAACAGAATTAAGGCCTATTTGTTGCTCATCAGTACCACAAAAATGGTTTGAGATTTGAAACGTTAACTGCCAGGTTTGATAGAGTTTGGCCCAAGGATAATTCTTAGCTAATTAGTTGTTTTGGAAATCTTTTCATTTTTGAGTTATTAACAGAAAATGTTTCTGTGTTTGGGAATATTCCAAAGTGCGCCTGAACCATCCCGTCACATGTTCACAGGCATGGTAAAGTCCCACAACTCCAACAACCCCTATACTACAACTATATATTTGCTGTACACAACTACCAACGTTACTAGCTTTGACTGTTGGTCTCTGCTCCATAACTGTCAGGCACCCAAAGACTGTAATGTGAATGCCATGTCATCAGTTATCTTGCAGGATGTAAATAAGACTGGTCCAAATTGTTAGCTGAAATGCCTGTCTGCAGCTTAATATCTTCCATTGGAGGTCATGACTGGCATACCATCTAAACAGTCACCTATATCTTCCTAGAGTGGTGACTAAACAGCAATTATAAGTCGCTTTGTCATTGAAAGCTCTTAATTGGAATGCAAATGTCCACCATGCTTTATCCCCGCTGATATCTCTCTGCTGTTATTGCCACCAATGGCGCCCAGCTCCCTGCTGCTCCCAGTCCTCCTGACCCCAAATTCCATCTTTATAAAATGTCTCCATGCATTTGTGGTATGCCACACCTCTCGACAGCCAAGTGTCTCTGCTTGAAAATACCTCTAGGCCAGTGAGGGGTGGGGGCTTCACAGAGTATGATCACTCATGTTTTTGTAGGAGGAAGGGAAACTAGGGTCCTGTGGGTGCCTGCCTGTCATGTCTAGGAGGTGAGAGCTTGATTAGGGAACCTACTTGATCCAAACATAAAAGATCAGCTATCCTACTGTGCCCAAGTGTAAAAACAAAAAAAAAAACCATGTAAGCTCTTCCTTAAAAACGAAGAAATGTTGTAACCTGCTGCATGTGATGTCTTAAGAGCAATAATTGTGCTCATTTTAGAAAACCTTCCCAAGCCCCCACTGTTGCCTTACCCCACTAGAAGTCAAACAGCCCTTATCCTGTAATTTTTTTTTAGTAGTGGATTTTGAAGGGGGAGGGATCTTACTTTCGAGCCAGCCGCCCAATCCCTTCCCGGTACCAAGAGAAGCAAGATCTGCCTCTGTGCTACCCCTGCTCTACCCCATTCATATCAATGAAGCATGTCCCTACACTCTACAAACAATTGCCTCACGAAATGTCGGGGGGGCACAAGGTGGAGCTTGCTTTTCTCAGTACCATGAAGAGGAAGGGATTGACCGGCCGGCTTGGAATTATGATCCCTTCCCCTTCAAAACTGCTACTTAAGAAATTACAGGATAAGGACTGTTTGACTCCTAGTAAGGTAAGGTCACAGTGGTGCTCTTTAAATATGACTTTCTATTTTGTGCTTCCCTGTTGACAGCTGTTTCTTACTTCTTTCTCTTATACCAATGTATTTATTGTGTGCTGCCATTGTGTACTATTATTTAGGTAACAATGTTATTCAGCCGTTCGTGCTGTAAAGTCAGGATTGGAATTTACACTTCATGGTAATTTAAGGAAGTATTTTTTTCCATAGGTGCCGAACGGGGCGGAAGGTGGTAGCCCTCCATCTTTTATTTCTGTATGGCAAAACTAGTAGAAAAAGTGTACTTTGTTCCTTATAAGTGCCCTTTGATTCTCAGCCCCTCAGCTTTACCATCTTCGGCACCTTGTTTTTCACAGAGAGGGTTGTGGATGCATGGAACGGCCTTCCGGAGGAGGTTGTGGAGTCAAAAACAGTGGTGGAATTCAAGCATGCATGGGACAGTCATAAGGCAATTCTAGGGGGTGGAAGTAGGAAGAAGTAGGCTGCTGGTTAACTAGGATCTGCAGCTTATCCATTAGGTAGGGAAATGGGCAGACTGGGTGGGCCAAGCGGTCCTTATCTGCCATCAAATTCTATGTTTCTATGCTATGTAAGAGCTATGATAGCCCTATCTTTAAACTGAGCCCCCTCTCCCATTATAAGTAAATGGCAGTGTTGCAGGAGCTATTGGGGTTCTCTTCAGAGTTTTCGGAGTCAAGTCCAGGGGTTCAGTTAATTTATTTTTAGTGGAACTCTAAAACTTTCATGGGTCAAAATCTGGAAATCATTCCAATTTTTTGGGAAGTCAGAATATTTCCAGGATCCCACATTTCGGAAATCAATATTTATGGATGTTAATGTAACAAGTAGCGGTAAAATACAATTTCTTTCAGAAAAATCCAAAATTTCTTGACTTTCATGCCTGCAGTTTTGGAAGTCATCTAATTTGTTTTTTTATTTTACATTTGGGAGTCAGTGACTTCTTTTTACCTTATTTTTGGAAGTTAAACACTCCCAAACTAAAGTTAAATGAATCCCAGGCCAAGCCCCTGAAGCTCCTCTCTATATTTCCAGTCACTGTGTAATGTAGTCACTTTGTAATGTCTGCTGTCTTGCTGCCACCATACTGCCAGGACCCATCAGAAAGTGTTAAACGAAAGCCAGCCTGGTGGCACTGGAGATTGAGGCGCTGGTCGCTACACCTCGTGCCATGCCAGTGACCCGGGTTCGGGAACAAGCCTGGACCACTGGGGGTCGGCAGGGGCAAGGGAGGATCGAGCATCCGGAGGACTGCTCTCTGGGGGGGGGGTTAAGGTTTGTCATCTCGCCCATTGACTGCCCTCTGGTGGTGACTGGAGGGCAGTACTGGTTGGGCAGCACATACTGGCATCTTTACGTCGGTGGGGAGGAGGGACAGGAATAAAGATGGAAAAAGGGAGCTGGCGGGCTCCATGATGGCCCCGTGTCCCTGTGGATTCTGGATTGGGCACTGGAGTAGGAGAGATGGCTGGCACGCTCCTCTCTTGCCTCACTGCAGGGGAACTTCCGGGGTCGGCATGAGCATGGATGTGTGGGGCTGGAGGATGAGTCCCTCCGAGGGAGGGCCATAGCCACCCACCAGGCTCCAGGGCACAAAAAGAGAATAATTAAAATTAAAAAAAAAAAAGTGTTAAAGGAGAACAGTCAGCACTACGAGCCCCACGCCCAAGAGTAAGGCTGGTCCCAATTTGCACTTTGTGTGCAAAAACATGTTTTAATTTACTGTTTACTGCAGTATAATAGATTGTATCAGACTGATTCTGCTGGCTTTTAAGGTGACATTTTCTGTAACCAGAATTCCCTGCAGCTGACATCAGAGCAGGGTTGTAGCAGAGTAGGCAATAGCCTGAAGTGCATGTTATAGTTTTTATAAGCTCTGATCTTTTGTTTGCTGGTCTTGCTGGCCTCCCAGGGCTAAGTACAGTCACAAAGGACACTACTTAGCCCAGGGAGAACAGTGGGATTGGAAAAAATCTGATCAGAGTTTATAAAATCTCTAATATGCGCTGCAGGCTATTGAATCTACCACTGCTGCGGCCCTGCATGTCAGCTGCAGGGGATTCTGGGATTTCTGGTTACAAAAAATTCAACTTACAAGTCAGCAGAATCAGTCGGACACAATCTACTATACTATTATTTCCTGGCCAGCTGTTTGACTTTAAGGATATCCCCTGGTGTCTGGGATTTACCCAGGTCAGGCTGAGGAAAAACCTCAGCCATCATGGAGACAACAGCAGGAGTTTTCTCCCACCTTTTTCTCCTCTCTCACCTTCCCAGGCAGGGGACACAGCCCATGTTGTCCTTGCACACTCACAGCATCCCCACTGCAGCAGCTGTAAGGTCCCTGGCCCAATCAGAGGGGTCTCTCTGTGGTGGCAGAACCCACCAGCAGCCCTCCCCAGTGGAAAAACACAGCTGTCCCTTACACCTGGCACGACTCACTGAGCCCATTCCCAGCACCAGGTTGTTGGCACCGCACTAAGACATCGGGGTGGCCTGTAACATAAGGTCAAAAGGGACTCTTGGTCCATGATAACAATAAAACTTATAAGGGTAAATTGGAACTTTTTGAATTGTGAATCCAGTCCAGTTATATTACTTTAGGGTTGTGATGCTGTATGCACCGACAGACCTGGTGGGGTGGGGTGTTCCCTTCACTGTGTCAGCCAGCTCTTTGGTACTGTCTCTGGTAACTCAACAATCAGTTTTAAAAGTGAAAATATTAGACACAGCACACACACGTGGGGGTTGGGGGTGCAGTTCTGTGGGCAGGGAATGGACTTTGAAAACCAGTGCCCTGGATGTACAGTTTCTGTTTTCGCAGAGGTGAGAGAGAGTTTTTTTAAGGAGTTGGTACTGTGGTTTTTAGAAACAAATGTGGGAGATTGTACATGATGGTCTGCTAGGAGGGAAAAAAAAACCTCCGGAGTATAAAACATTCCAACATCTCTCAAGTTCATGGGAAAGTTGCTCTGGGAGAGTTATAAGCAAATATTCTGACCTCTTGACTTATAGCGAGTCCTGGAGTCATGCTCTCACATTTTTTTGGGGGTAGGGATCTGAACTCTTACAGTGTGAAGAAGGAATTTTCAGTGCTATAACAGGGCAGTTTTACGAAAAGCTTGGCATTTTACCGGGAGCAGAAGCTTGTAGCTCATGGACATTATTTTTGTAGCATGCAGAAGCATGCAGAGTTGTGCAGTGGTAGTCATAGAAGGGTTGTAGTAAACTGCAGTTTTATTAAGCAAGACACTCAACACTGTTGTGGTTAGATTTGTAAAAGGTTTCTTCCAGAGTTTATATGCTGCAAGGGACTGGCATGCTCCTGACCTTTGCCTGGGTACTATGTGTGTGACTGGGAGAAAGCCGATCTAGTACTATTGTTTTTTGTTTTTTTAACAATTAGTTTATCCAGGATTGCTAAGCTGAGATCTAACATCTTGTTTCCACACCATTTACCCATTTTAACAGCTGGGTGGGCTTTGGCACTGAAAGTATAGGTGACCTGCTCAGTGCCATACAGTAAGTAAGTGGCTTTGAAGAGGTTTGAACCTGGGTCCCAAGCCTGTGTTCTAGTTGGCTGATAAGCTTGGTTGTCTGTCCATACTCAAAATTCGATGCAGTGCAGCACCCCGCTGGTCACTCTCCCATCATTTGAGTAAGTGCTGTTAACCACCACCATCTGTCGCCTCTCCGTAACCAGTTTCTAACCCGTTTACCACTTTGGACCCCACCCCTAGACTGCTCGCTTTCTTTATCAGTCTCCTAGGTAGGGCTAGGGAGATGCTAGGGTGCCTAGGGAGGGGTATCTCCTGCAGAAGGAGGGAGGTGGTGTTGCCACTGTATTGCTCACTGGTGAGCCCCCCCGTAGTACTGTGTCCAGTTTTGGAGGCCACACCTCAGAAAGGACATAAACAGGGTGGAGGCAGTCCAGAGAAAGCAACTAAAATGCTGTTGAGGCTGCACAAGAAGCCATATGAGGAGAGAATGAAGGTATCAATAGGTACACCCTTGAAGAGAGGAGGCGAGAGCAAGAGACCTGCAAATTGCCTCACAGGGTGAACAGGGGGCAGGAGGGGAGTCTCTTTCAAATTAAAAAGACCAGCAGGACTAGAGGGCATGCGATTAAGTGCGTGGGGGGTTAAGAGGGATGTTAGGAAGTACTGCTTCGCTGAAAGGGTGATAAACGGCTGGAACAGACTGCCAGCAGAAGTGGTAAATTCAAAAATAGTGGGGAGCTTCATGCATACTTGAGATAGACATGGAATATTAGTAAACAGGTGTGGGGGGAGAGGGTCAACAGAGACCAGTTAGGGTCTGCAGAGACAGATTAGGCAGGGAACATCTGGGCAGACTTGGTGGGCCAAATGGTCTTTTTGTGCCAACAAATTTTCTGTTTCTATGTTTTTGAAATGCTTCACTAGCCAGTACCATACCAGTTGGCAACAGCCATTACTGATGTGCATCAAGTCACAAGCAATGGCACATGGCAGGGTGTTCATTAAAGCATTACAGTGCATGCCAAAGAAATGTTGTAGGCATGATGTAGCCAAGTGGCACATGCCCCTGGAAAGTGCATCAAAATACTATAACACAGCACCCCTGGAGTATGTTTTTAAGTTTATAAAATGACTTGTAGTGCATGATAGGTTTACTGGCCATAGAAAGGAGACCTGGCAGGTGACTGTGCACCTGAGTAATTTTGATGCATGGACATGTGACATTTCTTGACAAATACGATTACTGTATCATTCTGTTCCATTTTATAACCAAATATGGGCACTAATTGGCTGATATTCAATATATGCAGCACATTTTGAACAATCAGTAAATGCATTTCAATGGCTTAATGAAACTCGCCTTGCCAAGCTAGTTTGACCTAATGGCTAGACTACAGCACAGGCCTGTGAATCTGGAGATGCAGGTTTTAATTCCACAGCTGCCACTTTCTCACTGTGTGACACTGAGCAAGTCACTTAACATCCTTGTGCTTAACCTCTCTGTAATCTTTCTCTAATGCTGTGTTTACACGGCTGACCTTGCTCCTTTAGTGGACCGTTGCAGAGCTGCACCGACCCAAAAGACGCTTGTCTCATGTGTCTACATAGCCCCCCTCAGCGCCGATGTAAGGTGCACTGGAGAGGGGCTGGGAGTTAGGGGCAGTCGGTTAATGGAAGCTTACACAAGGTCTTTCAGGTGGGAGCAAGTGGCGCCAGACTGTCCACATGACCGTTTAAACCCGTTCGCTCCTGAGCGTTGTCCCAGACTTTCTGGGACTGTGAGCGGCACAGGGGCGACTTACCGTGATTGGTGGGTGTCCACATGGAGCTTGCACCGCAGCAACCCGGCGCTTAGGGTTGCTGTGGTGCAAATGCCACTGTGTAAACACGCTATGTATACTCTCCCTCTGTGCTCTTTAAATCTCTTCCCACGTGCTAAAAATGGCAGTAACATTCGCCTCCTTCCCCACCCAGATTGTAAAGCACTTTGGAATATGGTTTGTATTAAACACACTGTATAAAATGAAATTAATGTCCCTCCCTCCTTTCCTTTCCTTTCCTTTCCTTTCCTTTCCTTTCCTTCTTTCATTACTTACTTACTGCTTACTTAACTAGGAGGAAAGCACACCTGTCTCTCAAAGGTGCTGCTGTGGTATGACACAGAAAAACAAAAAAAGGGCAGTGGACAAACGCCAAAAATGCCAACATAACAGTTTATTACTGCAAAAAAATGGAATGCAGGTCACTAGCCCCTACGTAGTGCCATAGTATGTGGCATCTTCAGGGGAAGGAGGAGGCCCCATACCGTGGCAATACATAGGGGCTACTGACCTCCGTTCCATTTTTTGCACCAATAAACTTTATTTTGCAATATCTGGTGTGTGTGCTGCCCATTTTTTCCCCAGTGGCCTGGGTTAGTTCCATAGTGACGTCCCACCAACCCTCCTGTGGCCCAACAGCATTTCACCTTCTGCAGTCCCTCTTATTGCATATATATCCACTGTCTGGCTTCCTGCTTCTCCCTCCCAATGTTACTGTCTTTCCTCCGTAGAAACATAGAAACATAGAATTTGATGGCAGATAAGGACCGCTTGGCCCACCTAGTCTGCCCACCCCTTCAAGTCTAGACTATCCTGATCCATCCAACGTGGTTATTATAATGGTATTTGTTCTTATAATTTCTCACCCCAATTTCGCTTCCGGAACTAGCTTCCAAATGTCCCTTCATTGTATTTGATATCTTATCATTCTGTGTTATACACTGTTGTTGAATCAATTGTATTTACTGTCTTCTCCTGCTTACACTGTATTACTATTGTGTAGGATTTATTTATTTAGGATTATTTCTGCCTTTGTTAAACTAATGTTCTGTTAAACTAATGTTTTTTTTCTGTAAACTCCCAGGTTGTGCCTGAAAATGGTCATTGCTTTGGCTAGCGCACCTTACCTGGTCAACAAAAACTAAATAAATAAATTAATTAATTAATGGTGCCCAGGTGAGTCCTTATGGAACTGACCTGGAAAATAGCCCCTCTGCCTCCACACACCATGCTGTATGACAGGTTGAGAGGCACATTGGGTAATACAGTCTATGTTAGCAATGCGGGACAGAGATTGCAATGTACACAGTATTAAACAATCAGAGCTTATTGAAGTTGCTCAGTAAAAACTGTTACCTTACTGCCATCTGCATAGTTTTCCTGTTTCTGTCAAAATCCTTGCTCAGGGTAGTATTTCTTTTTGTAAAGTGAGTCAGCAGTAAAACACTTTGAAAGGCTCTGCAAAGAAAGCAGCTGTTTCTGGAAGGAAATTACTATTTTCATGTCGTCTGTGGCCTAGGTGAAAGATGTGGTGGAGTAACAAAGTGTTAAGTGGTTTCCTGATTGGAGCTTGCAGGGTACTATTAGCCATGCACTGCGGTCTGTGAGACATCTCATTTCATACGGAGCTGCACAATACCAGATGTGCTGCAGACAGACAGCCTAAGTGAGGTACATTTCCAGTTCCAACCAGCTGTGAGTTTCCCTGGATACCTTTTGAGTACCCTTTTTCTCTGGCATCACATTTAAAAAAATTTAATATTACGTTACTTAAAAGTTACCAGCTAGTTAAGAGTCTATTACTATTGATTTCAAGGAACACTGTCAATTTGGGCCACAAATTGTCCCTAGTTTAAAAACACATTTTATGATTGCTGACATTCTGTAAAGATTGCTGATGTAGCTGATTGTATGATTCTGATTCCTTTTTTCTTGTTAAAAGTGAAAAACAGACCGCTAACTATACTAGTGTTACCACACAAAAACATGTTTGTTTATGTAATCCCCCCTACAAATGGGGGTTTCTGTAAAGTCTTCCTTGAGCTTGCCTAAATGCTCACTGCCAGGCTGGTGTCCTGCGTTTTAGCAGTTTAAATGTATTGCAGCGAGTGCTTGTATAGCCTCTGTTTACTGTCTCTTTAAGGGCTGCCTGGATTGCAGTCATAATTAATCTTGGTCCTGGACTGCTGAAATGGGCCAATCAGTACCTTTGGGGACTCTAAAATGGAGTCTGTCCCCAGGGGCTTTGTGGGAGCAAAATTCTGTAGGAATTGTAGTTTTGGGCTTTTGGCCCCTAAATGAACCTGGAGGGGGAGCCCTTGTTGTGACTGACAGAGGAATCAGCCAATCAAACCCTTTGGATCCTGGGGAAAGTCCCAGACTGCTTGCAGTTTCAGTTCAGCTCTGAGTTGGGAAGTGAAGGAGTAACAGCTCGAGGTAGTCGAGCAGTAATCCTGCATAGATTCGTGTGGGAGAACTGTGAAAGGGCTGAGTTTTGGCCTGCCTGTCTGTCTGCCTGCTGTCCCAGAGAGGGAAATTGAAGTTTATTAGGACTGAATCCGAATTGTGAGGACGATTTAAGCCACAGAACTGTGACCAAGCTTTAACCTGAAGAAGACCGAAGATTTGCTGAATGCGATCGGCCTGTCAGGATTTCCAGCTACCTTTGAACTCCCGGTTTGTGCAGACACTGTAATTGCAACCAGATAGCAATCTGCCTGGTACAGTAGAATTTCTTACATGTAAATGTGCTGTGTGCTTTTAGTGGGTCGTGATTTGGTTCCCCAATGTGTGCTGAACTGTGTTCTGCTTGCTGGAGGCTGCATCCAGCTCCCACGGACTGAATCCGTGATTCATCTCCATTGGGCCTGGGCTTTGCCACACTGGCCCAGCCAGACTACTGCTGCACAGAGAAAGCCATCGACAAGAGACCTGCTTGGGATCAGCCCCTGCTCATGCTTTGAACAGGAACCACCTTGGTGATTCATGTAGGGCCCTGCTTCTCCTGGCACTCCAGTTCAACAACCTGCTGTCTCGATTTCATCCTGCCTGTGTCCTGTATTAGGTATCGTGAGTAAACATTGGGGTAGCTCCCAGCAGCAACAGCTAAATCTAAAGTGTTGTCATTGGATTGCTTTGTTGTCTTTTCTGTCACGAACTGAGCCCTTTGGCTCCGGATTACAAACGGTGTGTGTTGTGCATGTTGCTTTCTTCCATCACAGGGCCCCAAACAGCTGTGAGCCGGCCTACCCCAGGCAACGTTCCTGGCTAGCCAACCATCTTCCTACCTGGGTACCCAGAGTGTGTGACTGTGTAGGGACTCTGAAGTGCATGCATAACTGTCTGATTGATATAGCCTTTAAGCAAATCAACCTGATTACGGTTCTCCCTTGTTCAAGTCCCCTGAATAAATCGGATCTAACTCTTTTTGCATTTAACCTGACTGTGGTTCCAGTTTGTGCCAAGAGTACTGTACAGTTGCTATTTGCTGTGCATAACCTTGTTTTACAGGGGGTTCCCAGGGTCAAGCTAGAGGAACCAGCCCTGGTGGTAAGTGCAAACAGTGTGGGTAATTGCATGGTGAATAGGGGTCATTGTGAAAGTGATTATTGTATATTGTTCAGGCCACTAGAAGGGAAAGAGGGGGATTACAGTGTCCCGGAGGGCTGTGCCCAGGTTAGCTTGACCACTAACAACCCTGACCTCCGGGTGGAAGCACCTGTTTCAGTGCCCAGGCCTCTTAACCTGCTACTAGCCAAGCAGGCAGGGGTAGTAACCCTTGGGATAGCACCACCTAGGACTTACATTTGCATTTCTTGATCAACTTCCATTACACCTTTTCTGGACTTGGGAACACCCCTACACACTCATGATGTAGTAGGAGGAGAAGAGACTATTGCATCTTGAGTGTGTAATGCCCCCCCTATTTGGGGGGGCTTACCTGTAATGCCTCCGGGTGTCTCCTGCTGCCTCCTGGCGTCCGTCCATCCTTAGCAGCACTTTGCCATCTCATCCGGTGCCCCCTGTTTAATTAGGCTCTGCGGGCTTGGCAGTCATCTTGCGAGCAGCTTCAAGCATTGTAGGCCGCCCGCTCGCACGGTCGAGGCTGACTGCATTAGACCACCGCTGCGTCAGAAAGTCGACCGCGCCTTGTCTTCAGTTTCTGGTGCCTTGCTAAGTTAAAATAGGCACCTGGGACCTGATTCACAAAAAAGGAAATGTTTTTTAAGTAAGTAAATAGGCAGTTGCCTAAAGCGCTGCCTCCAGGACACCCAAAAGGGGTTAAGGAGCAAAGGTCAGGGCATGGAGAGCTCTAATAAATATTCAGTAGCTTTGCTGTATGTCCCTAGCTGCAGTGGGTTATGGGAAGTGCGACTCCCTTGAAAGTGGACTCCTTTAAGAGAGGACTTTTAGGGCTACAAGACAGTGGAAAAAGTAAATTAAAATGATGTTGCTCCTGGCATCACCAGAACTTAATCTATGGGGAACAGGTATACAGATTGCCTAAAGTTGAACTGCAGCCTCCATTTTAGTAGCCAATACCCAATATCCAATCAGAAGCCAAGATTGAACAAAAAGGCTTCGGGAAATGCCAGAGATTTATAGAGGATTAACTGGGACAATTTCTAGGTGCCAAAACTCCAACCAGTTAGGATTTGGGAACTGTTTGAGAAGATGCAGCAGCCAATAAGATCTTTGAACTCTGCCCCATATAAAAGGGGCTCTGGCTGAAAAAAGGTCAGATTTGGAGATACAGCTCAAGAGCTAGTGTGTGTGTGCCTCTGGGGAGCCTGCCAGCTCTCAGGGCTTAGACCAACCTGGCCTAGACTTTTTCTGGCCATCCAGTCCGCGGGTCCAGTTGTTCCAGTCTGGGTAGCTGCTGCCTGCAGCTGCAGGTCATATGAGTCTACACCTCTAGAAGAGAAGATCAGCCTGTATCCTGCCTGGAAGGACCAGAATGGAGCAAAGTCCAGTTTTACATATAAATGTGTGTGAGTTGTGCAAAGTGCTGCACGGTTGAGTAGTTCGAATCTGCTCAAGTTGCATGCTTCCCTCAGCCTTATTTATATTGATCTGCCATTTGAAGACTAGCATCATCAACAAGGACCTCAAGGGACTTCACCTCCACTGCATCCATCTGTGTCTACAGGTCTCATTTCACCGGAGAACCGCCTAGTCTGGGGTAGAGTGAGTCGTCAATCAGGGTAGCTCCCTGCGACCAATATTCAAATTAAAGGGCGTCATCTGATTTTCTTGTGGGTTAAGTGTATTGAACTGAGCCATCCAGCTCCGGATTACAAATTGTGGGTTAAAGGGCATGCATGTTTCTTTCCATCACAGGGCCCCAACCAGCTGCAATGCCAGCCTGCCCCGGGTAACGCTTCAGGCTAGCCTGCACTAATAACTGGGTACAGAGAGTGTGTGTGACTGTGTTAGAAGGACTCTTGAGTGTATGTTTTATACCCTGACTAAATCAGATTCTGAATAGATTACGCCCCTCCTTTGTTCACATCCCCCCGAAATAAATCAGATCTGAATCTTTTTGCATTTAAACTGGTTGCGGTGTACTTCTGTGCTAAAAGTACTGTGTCACTGTTGTTTCCTTGTTTCAGGTCTTGTTCCCTAGGGGGTCTCCAGGGCATTCCAGGCTTTTCTGCCCTGGTGGTAAGTGGTTACCAGTGGGGAGTCACTGTACATTGTAAAGTGTATTAGGTTTGTGTCACCTCAGACTTGTTCTGGCCACTAGAGGGAACAGAGGTGGGTATCAGTGTCCCGGAGGGCTGTACCCAGAGTAGTCATGCCATCAGCAACCATGTCCTCTGGGTAGAGGCACCTTTTTCATGAGCCTAGGCCCCTCAACTTGTCATTAGTCATGCAGGCAGGGGTAGTATCCTTTGGGATAGCACTACCTAGAGGTTACAAGTGGGTGTACTGTTTGGGGATGTTCCTTATGTTCGGGATGTATGAAATAAAGAGTTTATACATGTTTGCTTTGACCATTATTGTACTAAGTTTTACCTTCTAATGCTGTATTTGTCATTGTACTGCCACTTTTTTAACCTCCTGGGTTGTGTCTGAAAATAGTCATTCCTATGTCCAGAGCACCTACCCAGTAAACAAAAACTAAATCGATAAATAACCAAGAATTTTAAACTAAACAAGTTTGGGTATAATTACACCATTACTGTGCATTTCAGTTCAACTAAGAAAGGACACAGATAAAACAACCAACATCATCAGTGAATCCTAGCTTAAGCAATCATAAAATGTGGGCTTTCAGCCAGAAACTCTGTGATTCATAAAGGGTTGACAGTGTCCCTTAAGAGTAATGAAGGATGTCACCACTGATGCACTTACCTTGATGAGCATCAGAATTTATTTTTTCTACATTTGCTGAACATTTGCATATCTATTTATTTTAAAATTATTTTACAAGGGTAGGACAGTGGTACAGCGACTGCTCATCGCGTGCCACCTGGAAGACTAGGGTTTGTATGCAGTGCTTGGCATCTCCTGTTTAGGCTGGCTGGAAACTGGCGCCATGATGGAGACAGGGCACCTGCAGAGGAGGGACTGGGCCACCTGGTGGCACAAGCCCTTCCAGCCAAGCAAGGATCAGCACTGGCTGTGAAGGCAGATGTTCGTCCTGCTCTCTCTGCTGGAGGAAGGGCAGGGGAAGCAGCATGCAAATTATAGGGGGGACAGTTTTACCAGAACAAAGGTTGCCTGAATACAGGATTTTACTTTTGCTCCAGTTTAGACTGGGAATGGCAAACATGTTGTATTCTGTCAAAGAAATCTCAGATTTTTTTTGATTGGGTTATGAGGAAGGTGAATCTGGGGGAGCGCAGTGGATATGGCCTATCTGGACTTCAGTAAGGTCTTTGACCCTGTACTCGAACGTGGCCGATTAAGAAATTTAGCAACCTGGGGATGAGGGAGAAGCTGGCAAGCTGGGTATCTAACTAGTTGAAAGATAGGAGGCAGAGGGTGTAGTAAACAGCAGGCAGTCAGGGGAACATTAGAGTGACCAATGGAGTATCCCAGGGATTGGTACTGTGTCCTGTCCTCTTCAGTGTCTTCATAAATAACATTGCTTAGGAACTGGAGGAGAAGGTGTGTCTCTTTGTGGATGATACAGAAATCTGCAACAGGGTGGACACCCAGGAGGGTGTGTGCAAAAATGATCTGGGAAAACTAGAAGAGTTGTCTAGGATGTGACAACTGGGTTTCAATGCTAAAAAAGTGCAGAGATGCACCTGGGTGGGAAAAGTCAGGGGCTGTGTATAGGATGGGGGGGGGAGGTACTTATAGTCACCAAGTAAGAGAGAGACCTTGGGGTAAGATGATCTGAAGGTGGCAGGGCAGTTTAACAAGGCAGTAGGCAAGGGTAGCTGGATGCTGGGTTGTGTAAGGAGGGGATTTCTAGCAGGAGAAGGGAGGTAGTGTTGCCACTGACTGTATCACTCACTAGTGAGACTCCACCTGGAGTACTGTGTCCAGTTCTGGAGGCTGCATCTGTGCAAGGCCATTGATAGGGTAGAAGCAGTCCAGAGGAGGGCAACCAAAATGGTGTGGGGATTGCAGAGGAAATCATATGAGGAGAAGCTGCAGGAGCTCAACATATACTCCTGGAAGACAGGACAGCGAGGGGACATGACTGAGACTGATAAGTACCTCACAGGAGTGAACAGAATACAGCAGGGCAAACTTTTTCAGAGGAGGAGCAGCAATACACAGGGGCATGCTATGAAGCTTGGGGAGGGGAGTTTAAGAGGGATGTGATGAAATACTTCTTCCCCGAAAGGGTGGTGGATGCTTACCATACCCTGCCAGAAGAGGTGGTGGGGGCGACAACAGTAGGGAGCTTAAAGCATGCATGGGATAGGTACATGGACATACTAGGTAAAGGAAATGGAGGAGGGAGGGACATCTGTGACCAAATAGGGTCCAGGGTGTAGTAATAGGCAAGGAAAACAGGGCAGACTAGATGGGCCTACCAGTCTTTTTCTGCCAACACATTTTATTTTTTTTTATATTTCCATATTCTTAGTATAGTGCAGTCACTACGGTAGCTAACACCCAAGTCAGCGCCAGAGGAAAGCTGGCATTTAAAACATTTTGAGGTAGGATATCAGAGAAGTAGTTTGAAGAACAGTGTGTAGGATCTGTAAAAGAGGTGTAACCCCCCTGCAAATGGGGGTTCCCAAAAGACTTCCAGGAGCTTGCTTGAATGCTCCAAGCCTGAATGGTGTTTGGCGTTTAAGCCGTTTATCAGTGAGTGTTTTTAGAGCCTCTGGTACTGTCTCTTTAAGAGCTGTCTGCTTGCAGACATAATTAGTTTGTATGGGGGGACTGTGTGCTTCTCTGTTTGAGTACCACTCGAGCTGCTGCCAATTCACTCCATTTTGCAGTCACTAGAGTGCAAAGGGAACCTATCTGAAAGATGTAACTGTTTGCCAGAAATCATTTAGAGTAATAATGAAATGACAGATTGTCTAACCTGCTTTCTTTGCAGTCAGAACTGTGTCTGCCTAGTTCCCATTCTGGTTTTGAACTGCTGAACTGGACCAATCAGTGTGGGGTAAGCTAGCTCTAAAATGGTGCCTTGACTAATCAGAACTTGGACTCATAATCTGAGCCAGCCACAAGAGGATTGTATGGGCAGTGACTCTGGGAGATGTAGTTTAGACTTGGCGCCTTTTGGACCAACAGCAGCAGTCTATTGTGAGTGACAGCCAATCCAGCCAAGAACTGGGAGGAACTCAAAGGAAGTGCCCGGTTTGTCTGTTGGAGTTTCAGTTTAGCTCTGGCAGTGAAGGGAAAGGAACCCTGTGCTCCTTCAGTGCACAGTTTTAGTCAAAAACATGTGTAAGGTCCAGAGTTCCGGTCTGCAGCTTGTGTAACTGCTTGTTAGGACTGAATCTGTCCCGTGAAGAGAATCAAAGGATATCTGAAGAGTAGAAACCAGGCTCACCCTGTAGAAGACTGGAGAAATTGCTGAATTGCACTCGATCTGTCAGGAACTGAATCTGCTGTGTGTTCTCCCGGTATTGTGCAGTAATTGCGATCGATAGAGAAGCAGCCTGCCTGGTATAGTACTTTCTTTTTGCCATATAAATGTGTGAGGAGGCTTGTACCTCAAGTGAATCCTGCTGCCATTAAGTGACTTTTGCCTGTGACTGTTTACCATATAAATGTGTGAGGAGTCTCTTGAGCTCAAGAGTAGCCCTGCTGACGTTGAAGGACCCTATCTTGTTTGGAGGTCGTGAGTACTAATTCAGGTCGCTCCTGTTGAATTGCCACATTAAATCCAAATGGAATCACTGTACTGCTGACTGTTTAAACTAATTTTTCTTTTCTCTGTGTGAAGGGCCCTACCAGCTGCCCGGTTTGGACTAGCCACTAGGGCTTGGGTACCCAGGGACAGTAACTGGTGAGATAGGCCTGTGCACAGAGCCATAGGTAGATGAATAAAGTGATAAGCTAATTAACCTGATTTCCCCTGTCCTTGTTATATCCCCTAAATAAATCAGAGCTGCTTGTTTCAGCAAAGTTATACTGCCTGAGTGTATTTGTCTCATGTTAAAGCACTGTACTGTGATTGTTGCACTGTATCTTATTTCACAGGAGGTCCCAGTGCCGGAACCAGTCCTGGGGGTAAGTGTATACTGTGAAGGTAATTCTGATATATTGTGTGGGCCACTAGTGGGAAGAAAGGGGGGTTGCAGTGTCCCAGAAGGCTGTGACTAAGTAAGTTTAACTATTGCAAACCCTGACCTCTGGGTGGAGGCACCCGCCATTGGATCCAGGCCCCTCAACCTGTTAGTGGCAAATCAGGCAGGGGTAGTAGCCCCTGGGATAGCGCCATCTAGGGGTTACAGAGGCAAAGAAAGAATAGATGTTCATATTGACTGTTTTCTGTGTGTGTGTGTGTGTGTGTGTGTGTGTGTGTGTGTGTGTGTGTGTCTCTCTCTCTCTCTCTCTCTCTCCAAAACACACACACGTGCATACACACGCATTACTTACACACACACACACACACACACACACACACACCTCTCTCTCTCTCTCTCTCTCTCTCTCTCTCCTCAAACCCAGCTAAAGGCATCATGGGTGTACACATTTTTCGTTTGGGTTGTGACTGCACTACATGGATGACTCCTAGCAGAATGAAACACATGTTTGTAGCTTGTCTTTCTCAGTCTAAACTGAAACAAGTATAAAGCCTGTTTTCAGACAGCTGTTTTTATGGGGAGGTCTTGTCAGTTTGCTCCACACAAGGATTTGCAATGCATTGTATGCTTTGCACTGAGTTTGAGGCTTTAGAGTGTATGCATGATGGTTACAACAGTTGCATTTTTCGTTAATCTTTTTTTGCAGGGGAGTGTGATAATGGTCTAATACTTAAAAACTAGTACTTCATTCCACTGTATTTCAAAAGCATTTGATTGTCAGTAATTACAGACCTGCAGACCCTCTCTCTTCCAATCAGGAGTCATATATTGCCCTTTAAATTAGAAACATAGAATTTGCCAGAAGATAAGGACTGCTTGGCCTACCTAATCTGCTCATTTTTCCTGCCTATAGTATCACCGCAGATCCTACTTGATCACCGGCCTGTTCACCCACCTCCCCAACCCTTGACTGCAGACATTTACACAATAGCTGGCCTGTAATGACATCATCAGTGTTATTTTACTCTTAATGACATAATCACCTTAACTTGCATTCTAAGTCCTCGAGTAGTTCCAGACTTAATTTTGGGGTCACTGCTTCGGCATACCCAGGTCTTCCCTGCCTGTGGGATGGATGGGAACAGGTTGGTATGCTCTATACCAGGACTTAAAAAGGGGCATCACAGTATAGAAAAGTCTGTAAGGTAGTTTAAGACTGTGGGTGACCAGTGAGAACTGGTATCTGGTTAGTGGCTGTGCTGGCCAGCAGCTTCTTGGCTGCAGTGGGGAGTCTCTGAGGGGTCCAGTGCCATTCCTGAGCCACAGGACTTACAAGGGGCAGGGATACCCCAATAATCCAATGGTCTAGTTAGGCCAAGAAGGTGTCAGGTCTTGCAAAACCACCAAGGGCACCAATACTAATTCTAGTACCAGATAGAACATGGAATGGCAGTTGCTGTAGGTCAGAGCTGTCTGTGAGAATTGGGAAAATCAAGGTAAGTGTGTACTGAAACTTCAGTCGGAGCCTCTGTTGAACTCTGAATGAGTCAGGGAATGGACTGGTGCCTGCGGACAGCACTCTGTCAACCTGGCAGGGCTCCCTGTATCCACAGGGGCACTAATTATGGAGGTGAATGCCTGGGATCTTAGTTACTGTGGACCACTGAAAGGCTGTACTCAATGCAGGGTGGTTGATTACTGCTGGACATTCTCAGTTCATTGTCCACCGTTATGGATGCTTGAGTCAGGACTTAGACTGGGTGTGAGAGTGTCCTGTGGGCTCAATAAGTAGTCACAATCACCTGGAATCCATAGGAGCACAGGATCCAAGACAGCATGGGTTTACAACAGGAAGGTCCTGTCAAACTAATCTCATAGAATTCTTTGACTGGGTAACCAGAGTGGTAGACCAAGGGGGAGCAGTTGATGTTGCCTACCTTGACTACAGCAAAGCTTTCGATACTGTTCCACATAGAAGATTGATTAATAAGCTGGGTAGGCTCAGGGTGGATCAGAAGTTGGTCAACTGGGTGGCAAACTGGTTGATGGGCAGAAGACAAAGAGTGGTGGTAAACGGTTTACAGTCAGAAGAGATGCAAGTCACAAGTGGGGTACTGCAGGGATCAGTCCTGGGGCCAGTCCTCTTCAATATCTTCATCAGTGACATTGCAGATGGACTGGATGGTAAGGTTTGTCTGTTTGCAGATGACACCAAGACCTGCAACAGAGTAGATGATCCAGATGGGGTGGGCAGAATGAGAAGAGATCTGGATAAACTGGCAAAATGGTCAGAAGAGTGGCAACTGGGGTTTAACGCAAAGAAGTGCAAGATCATGCACATAGGGAAGAGAAACTCTGAAGCCACCTATAGGCTGGGAGGGGAGTTGCTGGCAGTCACAAGGGAAGAAAGAGACTTGGGCATCATCATCACAGATGACCTAAAATCATCCAAGCAAACCACTAAAACAGTAGGTAAGGCTAGGGGGATGTTGGGGTGTATTAGTAGGGGTATCACGAGTCGTAAGAGGGAGGTAATAATCCCTCTGTACAAGACACTGGATAGGTCCTATCTGGAGTACTGCATGCAGTACTGGAGGCCACGCCTTTACAAGGACATTAACTAAATTGAGGCAGCCAGAGAAGGGCAACCAAAATGTTGTAGGGACTGCATCAGAAAACATATGAGGACAGATTAATGGAGCTCAATATGTATACCCTAGAGCAAAGGAGGAGAGAGAGAGAGGTGATATGATCGAAACATTCAAACACCTTAAGGGCATTAACAAGGTGAAAGAGTCTAACGTTTCAATATAAGAAAAATAGCAGGACAAGAGGACACAGCATGAGATTAGAGGGAGGCCGATTAGGGGTAATGTGAGGAAGTTCCTTTACACAGAAAGGGTGGTGGATGCATGGCATGGCCTACCTCTGGAAGTGGTGGATATGAATACAGTGCAGGGCTTCAAACAGGCATAGGATAGGCATAAGGAAGCAATACAGATGAGTATGAATAGATAGGCCACTGACAGCAAAGGACAATGGCACATTTATAAGGTAGAGAAAGAAATGGGCAGACTGGATGGGCCTTGCTGTCCTTATCTGCCGTCAACTTCTATGTTTCTATGTTTCTAAAATGCAGTCAAACAGATGGGATTTTTGGGAATGTTATTGACTGTCCTTTGGCTGTGTGTCCTTCTCCAGAGTGCTTCTCCAATCTCAGGTCTGTCTTTATGTGTTGCTGCTGCCTCTACTAAATAAAATCGCAGATTATGGCAGTTTGTGTAACCCAAACTGTGAGCAGGGTATTTTTGTTATCATTCGGCAGCAGTGGCCAGATGACTGGTTGTGAATGATGATTGAACTGTACCTCACATGCAGTAGGGAAGTGAGTTAATACACAGTGAAAAGTGAAGTGTTAGCACGCGAAAGTCCTCCGACTCCTAGGTCCTTCGATCATAGTTCTATCAAGGTGGCAGCAAAACAGCCTGGTCCTGGGTTACATTTTATAAAATGACAAACAGTAACCCTTTTCATATGACTTTAAATTTATAAATGTAACTCTATGCAAATGGGGGTTCCCGAAAGTCTTCCTTGGGTGTGCCTAAATGTCCGCTGCCAGGCTGCTGTCCTGTGTCTTAACTGTTTAAAAGCTATTGCATGTGAGTGCCTTTATAGCCTCTGTGTCCTGTCTCTTTAAGAGCTGCTTATATCACAGTGTATAATTAATCTGGGTAGGGACTGAGTGTTTCTGTGCTCAAGTCCCGCCTGGGCTGCCAGATAATTGCTTCGTTCTGCCATCGCTAATTGTGCAGAGGGAGCTCTTTTGGAAACTGTGATTGTTTGCTGTTTAAATGCTATATTAATAATGATATCGTGTTTGTCTAACCTGCCTTCTTTGCAGCATGGATCTTTTCTGTTAAAACCACCATCTTGGTTCTGACTGCCATTGTGGACCAGTCAGTACCTTGGGGCCCTAAATGGAGCCTGATTTCAGGGTCTTGTGGGAGTGAATTTCTGTAGGAATTGTAGTTTTTCCACTTTGGTGCCTAAATGGAGCTGGAAGCCTTTGCTGTGACAAATGGATGAATCAACGAATCAAACCTTTGGATCAGAGGAAAGTCCCGAGCTGACTGCAGCGAGAGTCAGTCTTAGATTGAGTTGAGAGAGTGAACAGCTCGAGATATTCAAGCAGCTGCTCCCTGCATAGTCCGCGGGAAACTGATGGAAAGGCTGTGTTTGGCCTGTCTGCCTCATCATCCCTCGTGAGGGATCTTTCAGTTAATTGTAAACCGGACTGTCGTCCGAACTGTGGTACTGCTTTTCTTTACTATAAGTGTGCTGGATGCTGTTAGTGGGCCGCGATTTGGTTCCCCACTGCCTGATTTTGTCACGCTTGCTGGAAGCTGTAACCAGCACTACCGGACTGCTATCCGAATTGCTCACCTGGTCTGGGCCCTGCCACCTTGGCCCAGCCAGCTGCTTGCACCCCAGAGAAGGTCATTGATGAAAGCCCTGCCTGGGGATCAGCCCCCTGCTCAACATCACAAACAGGAACGACACCACGGTGAATCATGTGGGCCCTGCTTCTCCTGGCAAACCAGCAAGTCATCCTGCAGTCTCCATTTCGTCCATCCTGTGTCCCGTACTGGGTAGTGTGCGTAAATACCAGGATAGCTCCCTGCAACAACAGCTCAAGCAAAGTGTGTCATCTGATTTAATTGTTTTGTCTAATTATCATGAACTGAGCCTCCTGGCTCCAGATTACAAATTGTGGTTTATTGTGTATGACTTGTCTTTCCATCATAGGGCCCCGACCAGCTGCAACTCTGGCCTACCCTGGGCAACGTGTCAGGCTAGCTTACCTCACCACTGGGTACCCAGAATGTATGTGACTGTGTTAAGGGATTCTAAAGTGCATGCATTGTAGCCTGATTGAATCAGTATCTAAACCAAGCAACCTGATTACACCCCTTCCTTGTTCATTTCCCCTGAATAAATCAGACCTGAATCTTTCTGCACTTAACCTGCCTGTGGTGCACTTCTGTACAACTAGCACTGTGGTACTATTGTTTGCTGTGTTTAATCTTGCTTTACGGGGGTCTCCAGGGCTGAACAGGTGGAATTGGCCTGGTGGTAAGTGCAATCAGAGTGGGGATATATCTACTGGTTGGGGGCTATTGTACCTGTGTATTCTGTTCATTGTTTAGGCCACTAGAGGGAAAAGAGCGGGGTCACAGTGTCCCAGAGGGCTGTACCCAGGTCAGCTACGCTACCACTAACCCTGTCCTCCGGGTGGAGGCACCCGTTTTCAGTACCCAGGCCCCTTAACCTGCACCTAGTCACGCAGGCAGGGGTAGTAGCCCTTGGGATAGCTCCACCTAGGGGTTACATAAAAATATACACATTGCTACAAAATCAATCTGTACCATATCGATCTGAAGCATATTAGCAATAATATAATAGTGGTCCCACTGTAAAAAGCAGTAACCCAGTTCCCTTGTAGAGATAAAGTTGGCTATAATCCTCTGACTTTATCCTCTTGGAAATTAAATTATTGCCTTGCATGTATAGTACAGTGCAGCCACTATCCTTTTATCATTTATAAAATGGATACAAAAAATGCTGGCTGCTGATTGGTTGACACAGGCTGGCACCTACACTTTACCTCAGCTTACCTCTCAAGGGAAAATAGGTACCAGTGTCAGCCTGCCTGCCAGTCCAATAACCACACATTGGCAGATGCCCTTGTGCATTTTTCTTTCACATGTGTGAGTTTTGGGACTCTTTCTTCCTTTAAAAATTAACATTATGCTTAAATAAAGCATTGAGTTAACTGTTTTTTTTGGTAGTCTCTGTACATTTTCCTACCACCAAACCAATTCTGTAAGTGTAATAAGGCACTCCAAAACATGAGAAACTGAAATACCAATACTGGACCGTAAGGGCCTCCGCTGCAGCACAGGCCTCACCACGCCCCTTGGACTGCGTTAATCTCAGCCTAAGTCACACCCTGGACTGTCTTACTGCTTAATAGTTGTACTACATGTCCGTACAGATTTTATATTACTGTGTTACTCTGTTTTGTAGACATGTTGCCCCCAGTCAGAAGCCAAAGTTGTATACAGTTTGTCCAATAACAAACTGACAATGTTAATTTTATTCTCAAAGAAGTGACTTGAGTGACATCACCACTGGCAATTTGCTTATAATAACAGAAAAGAAAATAATTTTGTTTTGGTTTTGTGTAACCGCCAGGGCGCTATCCCAAGGGCTACTACCCCTGCCTGCTCTGACTTTAACAGGTTGAGGGGCCTAGATCCGATGGCGGGTGCCTCCACCCAGAGGTCGGGGTTAAGACAGTCGAGTATGACTTGGTCACAGCCCTCTGGGTTGCTGCAACCCCCCCCTTTCTTCCCACTAGTGGCCCCACAAATCAATCACTGTACCTTACTTTATACACTTACCCCCGGCTTGAACCAATCAGCTTGCTCTGGGGACCCCCTGAAAAGTAAGTTGCTGTTACACGATAATCACTGTACAGTAATTCACCATAAACACACAAACTAGCCAGTATACCTTTGCAAAATGATCAATCTGATTTATTGAGGGGGAAATAACAAGGACTGGGGGTGATCAGGGTAATTAGCTTACCACTCTAATAGAGATGTATCTATCTATGGCATTGTGCACAGGTCTAACCTATAAGTCGCTGTCTCTGGGTACCCAGGCCCTAAAGGCTAGTCCCTTAATGCAGCTGGTTGGGGCCCTGACACAGAAACACGCAAGAGGGTTCTACGGAGACTAATTAGAGCCAGAAGGCTCAGTTAGTATAGCCAGCAAAGCAACCAAGAAACCGTGCCCTCGCTAGGAACAGTTGACAGGGAGCTGCCCTGATTTACTACTCACGACTCCAGGAGGAAGAGCACTCTCACACCACTCGTAGGACCGAGCCTGGGCTTCAACACTTCTCCACACATTTATAGGAAAAGCAGAAGGGTACCATACCAGGCAGCTGCTGTATTTCCTGAATGCGAGCATTTCCATACATCGGGCCAAACTGACACAGCTTCACGGATCTTGACAGACCGAGCGCGATTCAAGCAGATTCTCCGGTCTTCTACAGGGTGAGCCTGGTAGGTAGCCATGCCCTTGCACAGCCTCCTCTGACCGCTGACCAGCGGATTTAGTCCGAACTGCTGCTGGCGATTCAAAAACGCCTTCCTCTGGCTGCACACGTGCTTCCTGCACGAAAACTCAATGGCACAGAAGCCCAGAGCTCCTTCCTCGCTCTCAGCCACTATGATTCTGCTCTCCGGCAGTTCAGGCAGGGAAAACCTCATTCGGGCGCCACCCGATCCCATTGGAGGGCTGAAGATGCCAATCACTTAATACAGCCTTTGTTGGTGCAAAAAAGGCGCCATGGTCCAGAACTCAACTTCCCAGAATCACTAGCTGTATCCCCATTGGTCAGCCGGCGTCAGTTAGAGTCTGGATTCTGGTTGGTCACTATTCACACCATTTTAGATGCCCCCCCGGCAGCTATTGAACCCCTTTAGAACAGTTCTGGTCCGAGATGGAGGGGCACAGCACAAAATCCCAGCTGCAGTAGAGGCAGGTTATACAAACTATAATTTTACTCAAACTCCACGTTTCCAGGGGAACAACTACATCTTTCAGATGGGCTCCCTCTGTGCTCCCAGTGACTGCAGAAGCAGAGCGATCAGACAGCAACCCATGGCGGGACTTGAACAAAACCCCAGTCCTCCCCATTCAAGCCACTCAAACCTGCAAGCAGGCAGCTCTTAAGGAGACAGTACAGGAGGCTTTAAAGGCACTCACAACACTGCGATTTAGCTGCCTCAAGCTTCTAACACCAGTTAGGCATAGAGCCTTTTAGGCAGGCTCCGGGAAAGCTTTCTGGAACCCCCATTTGTAGGGGGGTTACACCTGTAGCATCTTGATGTCTCCCAAAGTGCTTTACAGTCAAGGATAGGGAGGAGAGAGAATGTTGGTGCCATTTGGTGTATAGGGAGATTCAGCACAGAGGTAGATTATGGAGAGATTTCAGAGAGTTAAAAGGAAGACAGCACACAATGCTGGTATTTCACTGACTTGTATCGCCTCGATTAGGGTTCTATAAATAAACTATCTTTAACCTTTTACAGCTCTTCTTTAGTCATTTCTTACATCCTGCATAAACTTCCGATTTATACAGACGCCGGCAGCCATCTCGTGCACAGAAGCCAGCTTCGTGTACACACAGTACACAGATTTCTGCTGCTGACTTCTGCCATTAGGCCACACAGGAAAGAGTTAAAGTGGGCCTGGTTTAAGTATGGTCCTGGGATGCAATACCTACTGACCACCACACTAGATCACTCCACCCATGAACCAACACACTACAGTGGCAGTTCCCATAAAGTATGCACTTATGCTGTAACTCAATTAGTACTCAGACAAGTGATTTCAAACAAATGAACAAATGTCCTAAATGGGACAAATGGTGGCTAGCAGCAGTGAGGTTATGCAGTTAATATTCTGAGGCTGGTCTTCTGTGCTGTCCCAGGCCAAGACTACTTTGAATCCAGCCACACTTCAGTGCCTTCCTATGCACAGCCAAACAGTATTTCCCCAGGCTGTGCATAAATGCCCACTGCCCTTCCCTGCTCAGCCCTCCAACTGTGCTCACCCCCCACGATGTGCAGTACACTAGCTTTACTCTCAGCCCTCCTGTACTGGGACACTATTCTTTCCTCAGCACTACCATTTTTATTATCCTTAGGTCTACTTAGGGAGCTCTCTGTGGTTCACTAGGTACCCAGATGTGAAAATGGTGTAGGCCTGATGACATTGCAAGTCACTGGCTGGCAGTGGTCCACGTATATAAAAGGTTAGCATGCCCCATTGGTTGATGTATGTCACTTGACAGTTGATTATATTCTAACAACCACACACCTCACCTGAACTTCATCTCCTGTCTACCTGGCTAGCCCCATTCTGGACCTGTCCTCCCAGCTCCATCACCCGGCTTCTCTGGGACTTACTGATTTGTCCAGTCATACTCTGCCAGAGGATCAGGGAGCCCAGTCATTGTGTGGGACTGCAGGGGACTGGGTCTGCATCCTGCTGGTCGGGGGACTTTCCTCAGTTTTCTTCCTGGCCTATGGCACATGCAGTGATGTGTTGTGTGAGCTCCGCCCATGGAGATGCCCTGGTGTCAAGCGGGTGGATACCTTTCCTGGTGCAGGGCACCCAGATCTACATTGATTCCTATATTTTACAGAGAAATGGAGCAATTTACAGAAAAATTGCTCCCATAGACAAACTTTGGTTATATGGGAAAAAGATCAATTTGACTTCCATGGGAAATTATATAATCCACTAGAAAACCCAGTAAAATTGCAGTGGTGTTACAGGGAACATGCCATATCAATCTGGGAGCACTGCTGGCATCTCATTGTGCCGCCACCTAGAACCTCCAGGTGGTAGCTGCCAAGCGTGACGTATGGACCCACTCCCTCCAAGCGAGGAGTCGGCCTTTGAGTGAACTGTGAGCATTTCTAAATCCGGGTTGCTGGCATGGCAGGAGATGAGGCGCCTAGCGCCTCAACCCTCCACAAAACTTTGTTAGCTAAGTACATATTTTTTTAACACATAAAAGCACATTTTTTAAAGAGATAACACACTTCAGGGGTGTGTGGTTATAAGAGATTAATTAATGCACTTTCTTTGGTGGTTATGCACTTGACTATGTCTCGTGCCTAACAACCACTCAAGGCATGCAATATTCCTTTGTAACCACAGATCCTGGCATGTGTTATCCCTTATATAAAATAGACTTTTATTTGTTACAAAAAAGATATGCAGTTTAGGTGGGTGTGCTGTTGTCTGAAAATAATCACCGTTAGGGCACTGTGTTTTGACCAGTAAGGTTGTAGGGATGTCATGGCCTTGTTTATAATCTCACTTAACTTCCTTGCAGGTACCTACTAGTTGGTGCAGCCTTTCATGGTTTATAAAGTGCTTTGGGATGGTGTGGACGCTTATAGGCACAGTATATCATATCCATTTTTCTTATGGCGCTTTTGTGAATATTGAGAGGAGTGATTGCATTCCCTACTTACTGTGATATGTGTCCACTAAAATGGGCAGGATCAGCCTAGGAATGAAGATGCCAAGGAGTTAGTTTTGTTTCTTTGTTCTCCTTGTACTACAGGCTAAACCACTCCCTTACTGTGCAGTGTCTTAAGTGGATCAGCCAGGATACTGCAATGGGAGGCCCTGTCCTCTAACCATTTCCCTGCAATTCATCTTGGCTGGTCGGCCACTGGCAGGGCTTCCATCCTTTACACTACTATGGTCTAACTCTCTAATGACAGAACCGTAATTAGTTTGGGGCTTTGAATAAGCTTGAAGGGAAGCAATGAAAGGACCCTGGACATTTTATTGTGATTTTGATCCCCTAACCTTGTCAGTGGTTTTTTATGTTCTTGAGACTGGGAAAACCTACTGAAGGCAACAGAAGAGGGAGTGACTCTTCCCTACCATAGTCAAAGATAACTTCAGCAGTAAATTAAATTAAGCAGCTAGCATCATGTAGTTCAGACTAAAGTTCTATGAGTCTCTTACTTGATAAATTTCTCCCTTCATCCTTCGGACAAATAGATTCATTCTTACGCAGGCATTGTAATGCTACCTTTGCAGATTTTGCTGTAAATTAAAATGAGACTGAAACAGCTTTGCAGTAGCCAGATCTGTATTCTTTTTTTTCTGAAGTACTTTTGACTGAATCTTGTTCTTCTACTGGAGGAGTACTTTCTGTTTTTTGTTTTTTTAACTGGTCTTTGACACATTGGCAGTAGAGCTATGCTCAGTCACAACATAAGCTTTTGTACAGCTTTATTTACTTTCTTAACATGTCTCTAGATTCTGTCCACCACATAGCTTTCTAATGAGAGCACTGGCAGGAAAGAAATGGACGTTTTGTGATGTTCGTGTCTCTACTGTTGAATGCAGTGGTCAATCTGACTCATTTTTATAATCGGACCACTTTGTTTTTTTCTGCTTCTGTAAGGTGAGCCACAAAATGGGAGGGGAAGGGTCTGAACAATCTGCTTGAAAATTGACAGTTGCTGCACATTCAGCATTAGCATCCAGTAGGGCTAGCCTATGGTGGGATTCAAACCCATTCTCTTCTGCATAATTAAAAAAAAATGCACATAGAAATTGCAGAATAACCCTAATTGCTTAACTCACTGATTATAAATCAAGTTTTCGGAACTCAGGATAAGCTGGGGCCAAGAGCTATTTCGGGTTTGTCTTTGTGATCGCTGGAGACATATGTTTTTCTGAACCTAATAAATCACTTTTAGGATCAGCTCTGTAAATCGAAGGCATATGCTAGGACGGGCATCCAATACATTTTAGTTGTACCCTTGGAAATTTATGACTGGGGGGGGAGCAGAACATCCACATAGTTTGCTAAGGAGAAAGTTTGGCTTTTCTTCTTATTAGCAGCATGCCAAATTATTCTGAGGTTCTGTGAGTATGAAGATGTTTCTCTTTGTGCTAGTGAACCAAGAACTACTGTGCTAACAGATGCATGCCTTACAGCAGAGCAGCTCTGTGCCAAGGTGGACAGAAAGCAAAAGCTGTCAGAGGCTACTTTTTTGTTATCTGGCATGAGAAGTCCACGGGTAGCATTTTACAGCGACTGCACCTCTCGTCCTCCTCGTCTGCAGTGTAGCGGTCCCTTCTATTCATATTGCTCTTCTATAAAAGTGAGTTGTATCATTCATAAACCTAACAAGGAAAGCATTGACAGCAGCTCTTACTCAATTTTCATGTTTTTACTGCTTGGTTAATTTATATGGCTGCAGATACCATTGGGCCTTCCACCTAAATTGAGACATTCTCATAGCTGAGTCTGTCTCCTTCTTGCTTGTGTCTAGAATGATTGGAAGCTTGTTTTGATTGTAAACAGTGATGCCTACAGAAGTATGTCTTGGATTGAATTTGATTAATAGCACTGATAGAGTGAGGCTGCATTATTGGTGTGGGGGGGGTAGCTACTGTAAGCTGCTGTATATTTTTTGACTGTCTCCAAGGAGTCTTGGCCCATGAGATGTTGGCTGATAGACTGTCCTATAATCCCAAGTATTTTGACAGAAACCAGAAACCGGTTAATTAAGGTACCGCGAAGGCAAACCAGTGTCCCCTTTTGTCTAGCTGCTGTTACACGCGATCTGTTTACATTGATTCAGTGGGTAAGGATTTGTTTTTCCTAAGCATGCAACTCACCTAACCAAGGTACTTCGGTTGGCATCCACCTCCCATGACGTAGCTGCTTCAGTTGTAATGATCTTTCGGCTGCTTATGACCAGGCCCCACCCCCATGTTGGAGTAGTACTGTGGCAAAACATGTTCAGTTCCCAGCAGTGTGTATGGAACGAGAGAGTGTTTTGAATGCCTAATTGAAGATTTGTTTTTAGAGATGGTGGATAGCTGTGTGGTTACAGCTTGTAAAGAGATTATCTGTGGCTCTGTCTTTAAAGCTTTGTTTTTGTGTGTGTGTGTGTGTGTGTGTGTGTGGATGTGGGGGGGGGTTGAACTGCTTTCCCAATACACAGAAGCAATTTTTCTTTTCGATGGGTCAGTACTTCAAATCTAAGTCTTTTATCTCCATGGAATCCTTTTCAAATGTTTACTCACCGATTCACTTCTGACAGATAAGTAATATTAGATTTATTGGGCAGCCTTGAATACGCTTTCATCATCCCTTTTATGCTTGTTTTTACCTCATCTTGAAACTCAATTACTTGATTCTTGTATGTTCCTTTCACTCAACAAATGAAACTAATATATTTCATCAGACAGCAGGGCAGAGAAACAGAACTCTGCTTTTGGTTTGTCAGCATTTTGAGATTCATGTCCCACTTCAAATTAATTTATTTAACCAACAGGGGTAAACCTTGAGGCATAAATCTCGTTTACAAGGGGGACATAGGAAGATGGCAAAATAAAGTTTGCTGAATTTGCAGGGCACAGGACACAGTACCAAGTAACATTGCCATCCCCATACGGTGCTATATCACAGCAATTGATACATTGATATCTTCAGCCAGAAGATGCCGCTGCGGTAGGTGCATGGCACACAAATCACGCCCCCTCATTTATTTGTTTAGAAATTGATGACCTGGAAAGGCGCACTGACCTGAGGCTCATTTCCAGGTGCTATCTGGGGGGAGAGGGGACATGGAGCAATAATACAAACAGCTGAAAACAGTATGGACATCCCATAAGAGTTTATAGCCTGGGACATGAAAGGTAGCGACAGGGTCGGGGATGATTACCTAGTTAGCAAATCTCTACTGTGGGTACAACATATCTGTGGGAAGTAAACACATACACACACAATTACACTTTTCTTGGCTACTTTTAATAAAGATAACATTTTTATACATGTCTCAGATTATATTTCATATTTTTTTTTTATTTAGCTTTCCTGTTTCCCCACAGCTAAGATGAAAACAGGATCGATGCCCAGAGTAAAAAGGGTCAGTGAAATAGAACTGCCGAGTGACTGTAAACATTCTGTTAGGGCTACAGTATGTTAATCATAGGTAAACATTTATGTAAGGTCTAATCAAATTCTCATTGGGGTACAGCTCTATTTTGAAATATCTATTTTACAACAGCAATAAAGTACTCCTAGGGGTTATGTTACTGTTCGGTACTTGCCCTTTAGGGCATGTAACACCCGTCTGTGCTTAATACCATATTACAAGGCTAGAGGGTGGTTAACTGGACATTAACATGACACTGATCTTACCTTATTGCTTAATTAGGCTTCTACTCTTGCCAGTTTGTCTATAATCCTCTGCTTGTGACATCAACATAATTTCTACAGCAATGGACTGTGATGTCACAAGCAAAGGGCTATAATGTCAGGTGTAGACAAGCAGCCAGTGCAGATGGGAACTGTGATCCGGTTTCCATGTTAATGTGCATGAAATATATTAAATATGAGCTGAAATGTGTCTAAAAAATGATTTTTTTTTTAAATTTTTCCTGAAGCATCAGGGGTCTTGAACACACAATAGCAATAAATGGAGCATTTTGCTTTTCTCACTTTAGATATTTACATGTATTTAAACAGTGATTGTGTGTAAAGAGATTTCTGATTGACTGCTGATGAGGGTTTTAGAAAGAGTTGCTTGATGTCTCATCTTCTCAGCATTCACACCTAAAATGAATGAGTGGAATATTCAGCAGTGTGTCTAAATATAATGAAAAGAAAATCTAACCTTCCTTGGTGCGATTTTTCATAGTGGCAATAAGGTAATTCCAGGCAACAAAAAGAAATGGGAAATAGTAAAAGAGGCCAGGCGACATATCAAAGAGACATATTTGATACCAGAAGCCAGAAACCCTAGCAGAACAGCTGGGGAGGCACTGAGGCTGCAATGTGAAACACCCTGGCAGCAAATTCATAGCCAGCCCTGAAGACACAAATAAGGAAACTAAAATGTATTTAAGATGGGAACATAGAAAATGCTACACAAAAGAAGGCAAAAGGTTATAGTGTTTGTCTCCTGCTATGACTAATGACCTGCCCGCACCCCAGTCAGCACCCCTCTCACAACTGGCTGCCACAGACCTCCACCCTGGTTTGCCTGTACAGTTTAATGTGCCATGGACTCAGCTTTCTGCAAAGATGGCATGTCCCAGACACCTGGACCACTTGAACCCAGTCACTGGTCCTCCTGTATATTAAGCCGAGGCAGGCTGCTCAAACTCTGAGTGTGTAATTTGGTTTTGTTTTATCAAATACTATGCAGATCACTTCCCTGTGACAGGAAGGATTATGTTTTTCCCAAATTACTTAAAATGTTAGCATGTGGCTTTAAAATGATCGCTACTTCAGAGGTAAACAAAAATATCTTCTTTAAAAGTCCTGGCCTGGTCATATTTCTCCATTCACTAAAAATACCATCAACAGCTTAATCTGGTTCTGTTTCAGTTGGTTTGCATCTGTATACCCCGTCCCACCACCACCGCCACCATCACCACCACCGGAAGAGGCTGAAAAACAGCAGACTTGCCTAGCTCTCCTTTTCTGGTAAAAAACAAAAACATTAACTAAAATGTGCCGCCAGTCAGTACTGTATATTATGACAAATTGAAGAGCTAGTTTACTGCTTGGAATTAATAGTAATTTTCAGATGCAGTCAACTATCACTTCTTATATCACAAATATATTTTTTTTATTTTCTGTTTGCCAATTAGAAGATTTTCCAACTGGCAGTACTGGGGTGATGTAGAACAGCACTCTATCTGGAGGGGAAAAAGCCAGTTATGCTCCTCCCACAACATCAGAAATGAGACCAAACACCTGGAGGCACCACAATCCTTGTAGCCTGAGCAGTGACTCTCTCAAGCTACCAATCAAAATGCAGGAAATTGGGCCACTAGTAACTAGGGAGAGCCAGTCCCTGCTTGCTTCATGTGAAAGTGAAACCTGGCAGTGAGAAATGGTTCTCATTGGTTACTAGTGATGTCATAGTCAGTGTGGTCTCAGTGTTGATGTAGTGGGAGGAACAGAATTTACTTTTTTTTTCCTCCAGAAAGAGTGCTGCTCCACACATCACCCCAGTACTGCCAAGTGGAAAAACTTCTAATTTGCAAACAGAAAAGAAAAAATTATGTGAGATAGAAGAAATGATTGCTGACTACATCTGAAAGTTATAATTAATTGCAGGCAGTTTCCAGGCAGTACACTAACTCTTTAAAGGCTACTTTATTTACGCGATACATTAAGAATTGGCAAGAATTAAAACAAAAGTGCTTACTGGAGAAAACATACGAAAGGAAATGATTTTTATATAGAAAAGCAAAGCTTAGCTTTCCTTGTGCTTGGTACTCTCTTTAGGTGCAAATAACAAATGGTACAGTCATTTTAAGATATTAAAAAAATCTTCTATCTTTTGGAGAGACTCACCTTACCAGCGTCCTTCTCTTCTCTCTCACACACAGCCAATCTGTACATCAACAGACTGACCCTTATTCTCATTCTCTGACCCATACCCAGTGTTGCATGATATGCTGATATCTATTTATGTGGGTTCATATTGTATATGATGTAATGTACTTTGGAGTTAAGATATTGTTTCTTTAACAGGTATCTACAAAATAACTGTTATTTCTATAAAGGCTAGTGTGGGCCTGTTATATTTCAAGGTAAGGGAGACAGGTATATAACCCCAGGAAGGCATAAAACATCCCACTATAGCTTTCCATGACAGGGAAGGGGTAATGTAATGACTTAGGGGTCAGAGGTTAAGCCAAATGCATGGACCAGATGTCACTGGGATTGACATGGAACCACAGTGACACCTACTGGGAAAGGTGAACTATTGCACTTAATATCTGTATTGTCCTGGATTCATTAACCCCACCCCAGAGGAAAACTAAGATGGGTGTGTCCTAAAATGACCCTCCAGTATATCATCAGACACACACTTGAATGCAGAGCAGTTGAATAGTGTTTAAGTTGGATAGCAGAATAGTCTGTACAACTGGCATATACTTTTACACCAGAAAGTATATGTGTAGGCCTGGAAATATCTTTAAAACCAGACCTGAGTGTATGGGAATAGACTCTTCACATATTCATAGGTTTCATAGGTTATATCTGAGCAGAGAAGATGTTAGTGCATTATGCTCACGATGCCCTAGTTATAGTAACTCACAATTTTGTTAGTTACACAGTATTTGTCTGGTTCCTCCTAAACCCAAGCATGTTATTACTTGCAACAACCTCCTCAGGCAAGCTGTTCGAGACCGAATTATCTGACACTTAACCAATGTTTCTTTTTATTGTTTTAAAATGTTGCCCCTTCAACTGCAATGGGTGCGCCCTGGTGTTATGATGCTGATCCCTAAGTGTCAGTCCCAGTTTCACCCTTTAATTGGTGTCCTTAATTGATCTATACACCATAAACAGATCTCCTCTCAGTCGCCTATACTCCAGTGTGTACATTCCCAGGTCCTCCAATCTGTTCTCATAGTCTCTGTCCCTAACATCAGCCACCAACCTCGATGCCCTTTTCTGAACCCTCTCCAGTCTCTTGATATCTGTTTGGAACCCAGGTGACCAGAACTGGGCACAATACTCCAAATGTGGCCTCACCAGTGAAGTGTAAAGTGGCATGATCACCTCCCTCATCCTGCTTTTAATATGTTTCTTGATGTTGTTTAGTATACTACTAGCAGTTCTTATCATGTGGCTAAAGTGCTGGTGGAATCTGAGATCGTTAGTCACCTTAATGCCCAGATCTCTTTCTTCAGAGACCTTACCCAACTTCTGCCCCTTTAAAACATAGTCCATTTTGTTCTTATTTTTACCAAAGTGCAGAACCGCTCATTTATTAGTGTTAAAGGATAACTTATAGTCCCTAGCCCAGTTTTCCATTCTAGTTAGAGCATCCTGTAACTTCTGTGCATCCCCGCTATTATTGATGCTTGTGCCAATCCTGGTATCGTCTGCAAATTTGGTCTCCCAAACTTCCTCCACCCGTTAGTGAGTGTATGTACACATTAAACAAGCAATGCCCCAGACTGATCCTGGGAATTCCACTTTCCATGTTTAACCAGTCTCAATATGCACCCTTCAAACAGACCGCCTGCTTTGTTTCACTCAGTCATGCATTGACCCAGCATGTGATGTACCCAGGAATATTGTGTTCTATTAGGGCGTCTATTAATTCCCCGTGGGAGACTTTATCGAACGCTTTCGAGAAGTCCAAAAATATGACATCCTCAGAGTTGCCCTCATCCAGTGCCCCACTCACATGCTCATAGAATTCCAGATTTGTTTGGCATGATGAGCCTTTCTTAAAACCATGCTGTGCATTGTCAAAGTCCCCTGCCAAATTCATGAGCTCCACTATTTGATCCTTAATGATGGACTCCAACATCTTCCCCAAGACAGTGGTCAAACTTACGGGCCTATAATTAACCAACTCTTGTCTTGACCCCTTTTTGTGGATTGGAACAGCGTTTGCCTTATGCCACACCTCAACCACCTCCCCTCTATCCAATGATGTTTGGAATAATGCTGTTATTGGTTCCACCAATTCCGCTGCCAGTTCCCTAAGGACTCTAGGATGGATCCCGTCTAGTCCCTGAGATTTACTGGGGTCCAAATGCATCTGTCTATCCTCAATATCCACACTGTTCAGAGTAATTCTATAGCCTACATTATTAAGATGGTCCCTAGTACCCTTAGTTTTGTCATTAAATACCGATGAAAAGTAGGTATTAAAATGTCCCGCCATAGCCTGGTTGTCATCTGCTAACTCGCCATCCTGGTCTTTAATAGACCCCACAGTACTTTTGCCCCCTTTTGTTGTTAATGTAGCTAAAGAAGGATTTATAATTATCCTTTACTTTTGTGACCAGATTCAGCTTATGTTTTCTAGTTGCATGATTTACTGCTTTTTTAGTTTCCTTTAATAGTTTTTTATATACCTCCCAGTTTCTTGCACACCCGCTCTTCCTGCCTTTATTAAAAGCTCTTTTTTTTTTAATCAATCTTCTAATTCTATTGAACATATTCTGACTGTAAGTCAGAATTTTGAAACCAAGACTCTTTCAACAGGGACAGCACCTGGAGCCTTTAAAAGGACATCCAGAGACTTGGATCAATGACTTGTTACGCATTATATTGCCTAATGAACTGTCATCTCTACAAGGATATTTAAAATCTTGCCTGAACTTTAACATTAAAACAAGGTATAGTTTAGAATACAGTATCCAGTGTCTTCTGTGAACCATCCAGTTTTACTTTTGTTTACTTTTGTTATTGTCTGCATTTCAAAGTTTTTCCAAACTGTAGACTTTTCTTTATTGCCTTTATTTTAAGTGAACTTTTATGATTTTCTTATCAACTCTGTGTGGGGTCTGGTTGTGTGATTTAATATTTAAAACAGAAGGGTTTTGAAAAGACTGTGTGCCTAAAAAGATAAAATCCACTCGGCTATCATATAAAACTACCTAGGCAAGACGTAGCCAGTGGCCGTGGTGGGGTTCAAATACTGAAAGTAGTGCAGAGTCAAGGGAACTCAAAACTACATAGAATCCACCCTTCCACTGGGAAAATGAAGGTTGGGAAGTCTTCCTGAACCCTAACTCCTGCTTACGAGTTCCTGAATGGGGGATCCTCTCTGCAAACAGGAGGTCCCGCTGGGCTGCCTGAGGTTAGGGGGCCAAGGGCGCGTGACAGATTTGGGTCCAGCTACTGGGATTTTGAACGGTCTTGCAAAATCATCATACAATTGAAGGCAGAATTTGGAAAGGGGGAAAAGAAATTTGCAGACAATAGAGCCTATGCTGTTTGAATGTTATTTTTAACTGAGTAGTGTAGATAGAAGAATGTCTGTTCAGTACAGCAGTATGAACTTGGAGGAACAGAGGAAGGTCTGTGAGGAGAAGGGCATTCCTAATGAAAACAAAAATTAAAGGCAACTCATAGAGGCCCTTCTGGCAGCTGAGACGAAGGAAGTGCCACCCCAATTAGTGCCAGAAGTGGTGACGTCAGAGGTCCAGAGCCCAGAGGACAAGGAGCTATCTACAGACCAAGAGCTGGAGCTGAGGAGGCTGCGGATGCAGGAGAAACAGCTTGAGAATGAGCACAAAAGGTCTGAGATGGAGCAAAAGAGTTTCAAGATGGAAATGGAGGACTGAAGGCAACAGAGAAAGGTGGAAGAACAACAGCAAGAGAGAGCGGCCCAAGAATGGCAGCACCAGGCAGTGCCAGAGGGAACATGAGCTGAAAACACTGACGCTCCAACCGACACCAACCCCTGGGCAGACAAGTGGTGGATTTGGGCTTCAACCTGTAGGACTGGGGTATAAGTTAAATTCAAAATTAATTGCTGAGTTTAAAGAGGGGGAAGGTATGGACATGTTTTTAAATTAATTCGAAAAGGTCTATATCTTGGCCAATCTGCCCAAAGAGACCTGGAGCTTTCACCTATCTCCACTACTTATTGGCAAGGGGAGGGAAGCATTGGGGCAGATGGACAATGTATAAAGTAAAGATTTTGACAAGTTAAAAACTGCTTTATTAAAAAAATATGATCTGAACCCTGATGCATACAGAGCAGAGTTCTGGAAACTCCGAAAGAGGCCGGAAATGAGCTTTGAGGAGGTAGCCACAAAACAGCATCAGTATTTAAAACGATGATGGGAAGGGGTGAAAGCAGATTCTGTTGAAGCTATTGAAGGGGTGATATTGCTTGAACAGTTTTACTGGATTTGCTCACCTGACTTGAAGCTTTGGCTAGAGGACCAAGATCCTAAGACTGCCAAAGAGGCTGCAGAGCTGGCAGATCACTATGCTTGAAGCAAGGCTACTCCCAAAGGGAATTCAGAGGTGAAAGGGAAAAGTGGGCATTTTGGGCAACCAAAAACCACAGGGCCCCTGCAAAAAGAGGGGAATCCAGAGGTGCCCAAAAGGGAGGTTGGGGACAAGAAATATGATGAATGCTGGTATTGTCACAAGCTAGGCCATCTGTCAAGGCAGTGTCCTAAGAAAGCCCAGAAGGTGAAAGGGCCTGTGCAATCAGAGACAGTAGCCCACTGTATCCCTGAGGTGTTCCTTGACAATATGAGGGGGCACATTCACCCAGTCACGGTGAATGGGGTACAAACTAGGGGGCTAAGGGATACGGGAGCATCTGTTACCAACCTGAAAGGGGATTTGGTGGGGGCTGAACAAATACTGTCAAATCAGTTTGTCTCTGTGACGGATTACACAGGAGAAAGAAAAATGTACCCATTAGCCAGTGTTATTCTGGATTGGGGAGATGCAGGTGAAGGAGTAAGGAAGGAAGGTGGCTGTAGCTGAAAAACTCATTATGGATGTTATTGTCGGGAATGATGTTCCACAGAGAGTGTTTTTTTGCTGTGATCAGGAGCCAAAAGAATAGAAGCTCCTGTGATCCTCGGGACCCCACAGACATTCAGACAGGAGAGATTGTGAGACAAGCCAGCCAACCTGTAGCTCTTGTAAAAGAGGGTAATAACAGGGGGATGGAACTTCTCCTAGTGGCAGTTAACCCAACTGCTACTGAAGGTTACTCTCAGGAGGGAGGGGTAACACATAGCCCAAAGGAGGTGGAAGGTTGTGATATTGAGTCCCCTACTGCCACAGCTGTGGACCTCAGCCTGGGAACTGATGGGGGCATGCCCCATGCTCTGGATAAGTTGGAAGACTTTGCAACAGCACAACAGACCATAGCTTAGAGAAGCTGAGGGCCTGTGCAGAGTCTGATGGGACACAGGGAGATGATGGATAGCATAGGGTGTATTAGGAAAATGGACTGTTATACACACAGGCCATCAGGACAGAGGAAGGGGTGATGGGCAGGCAGCTTGTTATTCTCCAGGAGTATCTTGGGTTATTGCTCAAGATAGCTCATGATATTCCCATGTCCAGACATTTGGGCATTGCTCGCACTACGCAGTGCTTAGCCCACAATTTCTATTGGCCCAATATTACCAAGCAGGTGAAGGAGTACTGCAAATCCTGTCACCGGTGTCAGGAAATAGGGAAGGCCAGAAGCAAAGCCAAGGCTGCCCTGATTCCCTTACCACTTGTGGAGGAGCCATTCCAGAAGGTTGGAATAGATATTGTCGGCCCTTTGAATACCCCAAGTTCCTTGGGAAAGAGGTATATATGGATAGTTGTTGATTATGCTACCCGCTATCCCGAAGCCATTGTGCTGTTCTCCACTAAAGTGGACAAAGTGGCAGATGCTTTGCTGGGGATTTTCTCCCATGTTGGGTTTCCAAGGGCGGTCATCTCTGATCGAGGGGGTAACTTTATGTCAGACCTAATGAAGTGTTTGTGGGAGAAGTGTGGTGTTGTACAGAGGTGCACAATGCCTTACCACCTACAAGCCAATTGTCTCATAGAGAGATTTAATAGGACCCTAAAAGCTATGCTTATGGCGTTTGCAGAACAGCATGGGCGGGACTGGGAGAGATACCCACCCCATCTGCTGTTTGCCTACATAGAAGTACCACAAGAGTCGACCATGTTTTCCCCCTTCGAGCTCCTGTATGGATGTAGGGTAAGGGGGCCTCTAGATTTAATATGAGAGGACTGGGAAGGTAAACATGCCACCCAGGGGACTCCCATAGTGGAGTATGTGTTAAAATTCAGGGAGGTGCTGAAGGAGCTTATGGGCGCGTCCCAGAACAATCTGGCAGCTGCCCAGCAAAACAAAAGACTTGGCACGATTGTGGAGCCAGAGCTCAGTCATATGGGGCAGGACAGGAGTTAATGGTTGTGATCCTGGTCCGGAAGGAGAAGATGCAAGCTGAGTGGGTAGGGCCATATAAGGTAGTACGGCAGGTAAACAATGTTAATTACATTGTAGAGTTACCTGACCAAAAACACACTCACAGGATGTATCATGTGAACATGATGAAGCCATATTTTAATAGGGCTGACATGGTACTTGCGGTTTACAGTCCTGGAGAGGAGCTAGGTGGGGAAGACCCCCTTCTCGACTTCTTAGCCGAGAGCAAGCAGGCATCATCTGTGGAGACCATCATGCTGTCACCCCAGTTGACACCTGGACAGGCCCAAAAATTGAGGACCCTTTTGCAAGACTTTGCCCCTTTATTTACGGCAAAGCCTGGACGGACACCACTAGCAGTGCATGACGTAGACACAGGGACCCAAGCACCTATGCGTAGGACAGCTTACCAAGTGTCAGAGACAGTCCTCAAGGACAATAGGAGGGAGGCGGAGGAGATGCTGGATCTAGGGGTGATCCAGAAATCCCACAGCCCCTGGGCCTCACCTGTAGTCCTTGTACCAAACCAGATGGGACTACACGTGTTCTGCATAGATTATCATGGGTTTAACACCACCACGAATCTGATGCCCACCCAATGCCACTTACAGACAGACTGCTTGACAAACTGGGAGGCGACATACTACTACAGTAGACCTGACAAAGGGGTACTGGCAGGTGGAACGACTAACAGGGCTAGGGAAAAGTCAGCACTCATCACCCCAATTGGCCTGTTTGAGTTCAAGGTCATGCCCTTTGAGATGAAGAATGCCCCTGCTACATTCCAGTAGTTAGTAAATCAGGTGTTACAGGATACAGAGGACTTTGCAGTTGCCTACCTGGACGATATTGCTATCTTCAGCAATAGCTGGGAGAAACACCTGATACTCCTGAGGAAGGTCTTGGGTTGAATACAGGCTGCAGGTCTGACTATTAAGGCAGAAAAGTGTTAGGTGGCCATGGCAGAGGTCGCTTATTTGGGTCATATGGTGGGATGAGGCCAACTTCGCCCAAACTAAGCAAACATAAAGGCTATTGCAGCATGGCCTACACCTGAAACCCAGAGACAAGTCAGGAGCTTTCTTGGGATAGCAGAGTATTATAGAAAATTTGATCCCAACTACAGCTCCCTGGCCACTTCTTTACCTGGGTTGCTGACAAAAACTAAGCCTAGGAAGGTAAAATGGGACATAGACTGTGAGCAGGCCTTCACACAGCTGAAAACCTTGCTGTGTAGGGCCCCAGTGCTGGCTAACCCAGACTACAACAGGCCATTTGTGGTACAGACGGATGCCTCAGATGTGGGAATAGGGGCAGTCCTCAGCCAAGTATCCAGTCAGAGGAGACAGCACCCCATTGTGTACGTAAGCAAGAAGTTGTTTCCATGGGAACAAGCCTGTTCAACAGTGGAGAAGCAATGTCTCGCCTTAGTTTGGGCATTAAAAAAACTTAAACCATACCTTTATGGGAGGCATTTTAAGGTGCAAATGGACCACAACCCGTTAATATGGTTGGGCCAAATGGGGAAGATAAATGGGAAACTTCTGAGATGGAGTATTGCCTTGCAGGCTTATGACATCGAGATTGCGCATAGGCCTGGATCCAAAAATAGGAACACAGATGGCCTATCCCGCATATGAGATATGTAACAGAACTGAGAAGAACTGCCTCCAACAGGGGCATGTCCCCCCAGGTTCTGTTTTAGGGAGGAGTGTTGCATGATAGGCCGATATCCATTTATGTGGGTTCATGTTGTATAAGATATAATGTACTTTGGAATTAAGACACTGCCCCTTTAACAGGTATCTACAAAATAACTGCTATTTCTATAAAGGCTAGTGTGGACCTGTTATATTTCAAGGTAAGGGAGACGGGTATATAACCCCAGGAAGGCATAAAACATCCCACTGTGGCTTTCCATTACAGGGAAGGGGTAATGTAATGACCTAGGGGTCAGAGGTTAAGCCAAATACACGGACCAGATGTCACTGGGATTGACATGGAACCACAGTGACACCTACTGGGAAAGGTGAACTGTTGCACCCTAATATCTGTATTGTCCTGGAATCATTAACCCCACCCCAGAGGAAAAACTAAGGTGGGTGTGTCCTAAAATGACCCTCCAGTATATCATCAGACACACACTTCGAATGCAGAGCAGTTGAATAGTGTTTACGTTGGATAGCAGAATAGTCTGTACAACTGGCATATACTTTTACACCAGAAAGTACATGTGTAGGCCTGGAAATATCTTTAAAACCTGACCTGAGTGTATGGGAATTAGACTCTTCACATACTAGACAGAAAATTCTGATTTTAAGTCAGAATTTTGAAAATCAGGACTTTTCAACAAGGACAACAACCTGGAGACTTTTAAAGGGGCATCCAGAGACTTGGATCAAGACTTGCTATGAATTCTATTGTCTAATGAACTGTCATCTCTACAAGGACATTTAAAATATTGTCTGAACTTTAACATCAAAACAAGGCATAGTTTAGAATACAGTATCTAGTGTTTTCTGTGAATCATCCAGTTTTACTTTTGTTATTGTCTGCATTTCAAAGTTCTTCCAAACTGTAGACTTTTCTTTATTGCCTTTATTTTAAGTAAACTTTTATGATTTTCTTATCAACTCTGCTTGGGGACTGGCTGTGTGATTTAACATTTAAACAGAAGGGTTTTGAAAAGACTGTGTGCCTAAAAAGATAGAATCCGCTCGGCTATCATATAAAACTACCTAGGCAAGACATAGCCAGTGGCTGTGGTGGGATTCAAATACTGAAAGCACTGCAGAGTCAAGGGAACTCAAAACTACAGAATCCACCCTTCCACTGGGAAAATGAAGGTTGGGAAGTTTTCTTGAACCCTTACTCCTGCTCACGAAGTTCCTGAATAGGGGATCCTCTCTGCAAACAGGAGGTCCTGCCAGGCTGCCCCGAGATTACAAATAGGGGCACGTGATACCTAGTTTTGGCTAGGTCTCATTACACATTAGTTTTCTTTAATCATACAGACTAATCTTTTCACAAAACCAAAATTAGTTATGCATTTAGTTTGCAAACAGAAATTGTATAGGCTTTTGATTGTAACTAGAATCCTCATCTGTGTTCCCACACTTGGAAAGCTCCACACTTGAACAACAACCAAACACCCTGTGGTAGACTCTGATTTGATATGCATTTGGCTAACTGTTTTCTAACAGCCCCCACTGAGTAAGTATTTACAACTGGATGTCATACAGTAACTACCTGGAAAAAGCCTTTCCACCGACTAGTGCCAATCAGCTGGCTGTTAACACCTGGCCTCCCTATATCTTTGGGGTTCCAGCTGTGAAACTTGGTTCTGTATTAAAAAAAAAATGATACACCCTTGTATACCGCACCTGTCAACCAGGCAGCTGCAGCATTATGAAAAATAGTTACTAACATACTAAAATGCCAGCAGAATAGGCCTAACGGTCTTTTGCGTCTGCTCGTTTGGTCAGCCCCCACCCTGGGAGCTGACCTTGCTGCCCCCCCTTGCCTTCTCTGGCTTCTCCCTTCCCAGTTCCGGATATTCTCGCTGCATTGGATTTTGCTTCCAGTACCCTTCCCCTGCACCTGTCCCACCCCCTCTTGAACCCCTCCACCGTCTCTGCCACCACCAGCTCCCATTCCATGGCTCCACCACCCTCTCAGTGAAGTAGCACCTCCTCCTTTCTCCCCTGAATCTTCCCCCCTCCAGCTTCCACCCATGCCTCTAGTGGCTCCTCCTCCTTCCTTCAAGCACCCTGACTGTTCCTCCCTATTTACCCCTTCATGTACCTGAAGACCTCTATCATGTCCCCCAGTCCCTTCTCTCTTCCAATGTGTACATATTTAGCTCTTGAGCCTCTCATAGGTCCTGTCCCCCAAGCCCCAAATCATTTTGGTTACCCTCCTCTGGATCCTCTCCAGGAGTTTAATGTCCCTCTTTAAGTGTGGCCTCCAAAACTGCACGCAGTACTCGAGGTGCGGCCTCACCAAGCTGTTATACAGAGGGAATATCACTTCCCTCCTTCTGGAGGTGATCCCCCTAGCGATGCATCCCAGCATCCTGTTGGCCTTGGCTGCTGCCCTCCTACAAGTCTCTGAGTTGTTCATCTTGACATCCACCACCACCCCCAGGTCCCTCTCAGCCATCGAGACTTGTAGCATTCCCCCCCCCAGGGTGTACACTTGGCCCGGGTTTCTGGCCCCCAGGTGCAGTACCTTGCATTTCCCTGTATTGAACCTCAGCTTCCACTTTCTAGACCATCTTTCCAGAACCTCCAGGTCCCCCTGTAGGGCCATCATTTTTAATGAGGGGTAATACCAGTAAATTTTATGGACAAGGACATTGATTTTCAGTTTTTACCAGAAAATCCAGTAAAATTCTGGAATTTGGTCTTTCTATATACCGGGAAAAACAAAGCATTTTATGGAATTTGCCATTTTTACCAGATCAGTGAATCTTCAGAAATTTTTTTTTCTATAAATTCTTTCTACCTCCAGTACTGTGTTCATTTGCTTTATTTAATTTGATGTACACTTAGCCTTCTTTTATTCTGAATATTTATATACATACCTAAAGGGTACAAGCTAGAACACTGGTAAAACTGATTTTGGCATTCCAGACACCAGTGGCAATACCGTTTTTCCCATCTACAAAATGGAATTTTCCCTTGATCAATCATGGTAAACCAATGTCCCTGTGGACTTTTGTGCTATGGAGAGGCAAACTGTTAATGGCAGAATACTGTAGGAACCCGAGGCCAAGTGATCCACCAGTTATTCCTTGGCATACTAATTCTGCTATGAGGTTTGCTTCTCATGATCTTCTCTGAATGCATTAAAACAGTCACCTAATGCTGTCCCTTGATCAAGTGTCAGGTAACACTGGCTTAGGAGGGAGCCTGTGGAGTCAGTGAGAGGGGCTGCCATGTCTGGAAGAGCTACTGAAGGCAGAAGTTCCCTGGACAGGGAGGGATGGCACTGTGCCCTCAGCACCAGTGACCCCTTGTGGTGGGCCACAGACGCTCTTCACAGTCCACAGAGGATACTGTGTGTGGGCCACTATGCAGTGATAAGGGGAGAGAATTGGGGTAAATCCTCTTGGAGACTGCAGCGTGCGGATCTTCACTCCAGCACCATCTAGTCCTGTACCATTAATCAGTGTTCGGACTAGGTGGCTGCTTCAGAGTGGAGGGGATCTGATCCTGCTCTATGTAAGGTTGGTAGCAGCACCAGGCTGGGGCCGGCTCAATAAGAAATAAATCTGTACGTCGTATAGTATTGTTATTTTGCAGGAGAGATTGTCCTGACTTGACGTTTAAAAGTTTCAGCATGGCAGGGGCTGAGCTAGCCAGCAGCTGGAGCAGTTGCAAGAAGCTGAAGCTTGTGATATTTGTACTTTTATTGGCAGTTTAGCTAATTTGATTAACATTTTAAAGAATTATATTTACCTTGCTTGCCTGCTGTAGCGGTTGAAAGGTGGGACTGAAAAAACAGGATAAAGAAAAAGCTTCTGGTTCAAAGTAAGACCTGTTGAGGACATTTTGCTTCCACTGCCCAGTGGGGCTATGGCCTTTCTTGCACTGACAAAAGATCCTGCAATATAGCAAATTTTTACAGTACAGCAGAAAACTGAGGATAAATTCACCCAAGCTAATGATTCCCTGGCAGCAATGGACCAAGTTCAAAAATTGGAAGCAGTGTCAGAGGAGAGATTGATCATCAACAGTAAAAGATCTTTTTTTTTTGTAATATTTTATCATTGTTTAATTTAATACATTCTTAAAGAGCTGCAGACACCTTAAAAATAACTTTGAAAAATATAATAAATAGGTACAATTCAGCTTCCATTCCATATATATTCTTAAGTTTCCTCCTCCCCAGTATTTATTACTAAGAACATTTGCATGGATACATGATCTTTATCCCTCAGGGTTATCAATCAATCAATTAACTTTATTTAACCAGGCACTAACACCATTGAGCAAACTCATTTTCAAGTGTTCCTCTGTGGTATCTGCCTCTATAGTTGACTCCCTACTACAGGTCTTAATCCTCTGTTGTGACATCACAGTCTGTTGCATTGAGAGTAACTGTGATATCACAAGCAGTGAGTGCTCTGTGACTTCATGTAGGAGAATGCAGCAGAAACAGACAACCTCTTCAGGTGCAAAGATCCTGTTTTCACATAGGTGACCTCAGTAATAAATCATGGGGAGTAGGAATACAGAACTAAAGTGAACTACAAGCTGGACTGTGTCTAAATATTATGTTTGGTAAAGTTGTCCTGAAGGTGTCGGCTGGTCTTTAATATTTCATCATAGTTATTTCAGTACAGGGAGTTTATGCATATAACAGAAAAGAATAATTTTTTTATATTCCATAATCATATTATCAGTAATGGAGGGAACAAGCTTACTAATTCATTCCATGAAGTTACCATAGTTTCCCTTTGGGAATTCCACCTGAAACCATAGGCTTTCAAACATCAGTGTTTCTTGAGTTTTGTGACACCAAACCTGTTGTAATAGATTGTGGAAGAGCTTGGCAGTCCAAGAATTCTAGTATTATCATTTTCTTTGCTATTGTTCCCAGATTACCCTTTCTTGAACTCTAGTAATCTTCAAAGTTTCTAATCTATTGAAAATCAGTACTGTATTTCAGGAGATACAGAAATTGGAGTATCTAACAATTGAGAAAGCATTGTAGTGGTGTCCCGCCACCAATTATTTATTACTGGACAGCTCTATATATTAAGTCTCAGATCTGACTCCGTTCCACAGCTATGCCAGCATCTCTCTGGTAGATATGCTAAGATTTGATTTAAGAAATTTGGTGTAATATATGCATGATTTATTAATTTGGCTCGAATAGATTTGTTTTTTGTGGATATATAATTCTTGTTCTCCTTTCTGCGGAAGATGGTAGCAGCTGTGAGCTAGCCATCGCTAGCAGCAGGAGAGAGTTATTTTTGTTTTGATAATTGCGTTTGTGTTTTTGCATTTGTGTGTTATTTTGTTTACTTTGTTTACTTTAACGTTTTTGTGGGTAGTTTAGTTGAACCTGGTAGCAGTTTAGTTAGGGATTCTGAGTGAGATAGGTAGTGTAGTGGCATTTTCGGGTTAGAGTTAGTCGTTTTCCTGATGTAGAAGCGTCTTGCTGATTTAAGCTGCAAATTTAATACATTTTTAGTAGTCAGAGAGTATACATGTTATTAGAGAACTCTCCGACTATGACTTTTAATTTTAATTGAATATATGCTTTTGGTTGAAATTATATATATATATATATATTTTTTTATGCATGATTTTAATAATTGTAGTGCTATTGTTTTGTACAGCACCCAGAGTCTCTGGAGATGGGTGATTTTATAAATAAAATGTCTGTCTATCTATCTTTTGTGTGTGGTTCCTCGGAGTTTGAATGATCGTGGACATGCCTGCATATTCCTGATTTTTGCACAGTAAGAAATTGGCCCTTGTTTGACCAATTCACCTGCAATTTGTCATGCAGGGAGCTGGTTCTAGAATGTCTGGCTCCTGTAAATTGGGCAACGATCAGTTCAGTGGTTGCAAAGTTCTAGAAGGCTGAATATATAACCCCCAGGTTGCACCTGGAAACGAGCCTTGGCTCAGTGTGCCTTTTCCAGTTATCAAGTTTAAATAAATAAGTAAATAAATAATATTAAAAAAAAATAGAATTAAGGCCTATTTGTTGCTAATCAGTACCACAAAAATGGTTGAGATTTGAAACGTTAACTGCCAGGTTTGATAGAGTTTGGCCCAAGGATAATTCTTAGCAAACTAGGGTGGGACAGACGCAGAAAGCGGATGTATCAGATGATGGCCTGGCCCAGGGAGGTGGGGATGGATGATAGGGGTTTCTGGAACACGGGAGAGGGCTCTGGTACCCAACTAGGGATCTGAGGTTCGAGCAGACTCAATAGACCGTAAGGCCTAATCTGCTGGCAATTAGTATGTTAGTATATTAGTATAATCCATTTATTCACCATGAGGGTGAGATACTTTCCCACCTGAGGAGAATCAGATTGGAGGACTGGTTAGATCATCTGGATGAGGCGTGAGGAATGCCAGAGTGAGAGAGGAGGAATGTCAGCTGCGGTGGCCATCGAAATCCTGTCTGCCTGACTTGAAGCCTGTTTGTCTGACTTGAATCCGAAGCGGAACACTGGCCATATGTGGTAGTTGTCCATTGTACCAGAACTCCAAGACTCTGGAGAATCAATTAATCAACTTGGTTTGGTGAGCCTGTCCCTTTATTTTGGGTTTCGGTGCTGCTACTGGGAGGGAGTTTAGCTGCCTGGTCCCTGAAGCAGGCAGACTAACATCTGTCTGAAGGACTGGTGATTTGTCGGGCTGTGGGCTGGCTAAGGGTGGTTTACATAAGGGTCGATCTTCCCTCGGTTGGGCCAGGGATTATTTGGGCTGGCATCTACCTTGTACTAGCATCAGGATGACTCCTGAAGAGGGTTGTAGCTCAAACCATGAGCTTTGGTCCCAGAGTTGTAGGGAGGTAAAGTTTGACCTGGAGACACAAGTCCGAAGATTTTTATGTTGGACTTTGGAATTGTGGAATGAACTGTGGAATTCAGTCTTGGGACCTCTATTACAGTTTTCCAAAGTTTGGGAAAGTGTTAAACTGCAGCGGAGATGGTGACAATTGAGCTGGTTTTGCACTAAAAGGAATGAGAGTGCCTAAACTTTATTATACAGTTGGGTTAAGGCCAGTGAAGTACTAGTGAGAGCAGAACTTTATGGTCTAAATATGGACCTGGGGGATGAGAGACCGGCATTTACATTTTCACAATTTTAAAGAGTGCCAACAACTCTTAAGAATCTCTGTTGATGTTTATATGCACATTCATAGTCAATATTTCTGCTGCTATTTATCTGTTGATTAGCTTGTTCTGTGGGTTTTAAGTGTTTAAATTATCTGTATGTGGATTTGTGGAGTGCTTCTGAGGAGTGTATGAATCAGAGTTTTGATTGAAGTGAATCAAGTTGGGGTGTCTGGATTTCCAGAAGAGGCTGTGTTAGAGGCAACCCTTTGAAAAGTATTGTGTGTGTATGGGGTGGTTAGTAGAGTGAATTTGTATGAGTTGTAGAATCTGGGATTTTATTTGTCTTCTGTGCTGTAAAGTAAAAATGTGCTGGGAGGGTTTAAAGATGGTCAGGCAGTATTCTCCCACCAGGCTCCAGGATCTAAGCCCCTTTTACTGTCCCTCTTTATCATCAGAGACGTAGAAGGCAGAATTCCTGTCCAGGGAGATTGCTGCTATGCAGAATAGACCAGCTCAGCTCTTCCGACTGTAGACAGATTGTGCAAACCAGTCTGTTCTCAGTCTGGAAGATATTTTTCACATATGAAGTATGATGACCTTGCTTAATTCTTCACAGATAAGGTAGCCAGCATCAGGTCAGGTATTGGCCCAACTCTCCCGATGAGGAGCACCCATTCTGTCTAGACTGACTTTAGCCGGCCAGAATTTGTGGACATTATGAGGATTGTCCAGACTTTGCAACCAACCAACTGTAGTTTGGATCTGGGCCCTCACGTCCTCTCTTGGTAGGTTGCATAGATATTATCTGCCTGATCCTTGCTGAAATTGTCTGGAACTCCTTGAGAAAGGGTCTTTCCTGATCCTCTCAAGGAGGTGATCATATGACCACTCCTAAAAATAACCTCCTTGAATCCAGACTGTCTAGCTAACTATAGGCCTGTCTCTAATCTACCCTTTGTGGGTAAGGTTATTGAGAAGGTGGTTGCATTGCAGCTAGATGACCACCTTATAATCCACAATGTATATGATGACCTCCACTCTGGCTTTAGGAAGAGACATAACACTGAGACCACCCTTGTCCAGGTTTTAAATGACCTCCTAGTTGCGAGAGATTGAAAGGTTCGTACTATATTAGTCCTTCTTGATCTCTCCGTGGCATTCGACACTGTGGACCATGGTGTGCTTTTGGAGTACCTATGGCTCCTCTGTGGACTGTCTAGGACAATCTTAAGATGGTTTTGATTATTCCTTGTGGGCGGGTCTCAGAGGGTTGTCACTGGAATTTATTTCTCTGATGCCCTCTCCCTGTCCTGTGTGGTGCTGCAGGGCTCCATATTGTCACCCATGTTGTTCGCAGTGTATATTCTACCATTAGGAGACATCATTAGGTGATACAGTTTGAGTTTTCACTGCTATGCAGATGATACTCAACTATATATGTCCTTTATGCCCGAACAGGGTGATGTGGTCTCTGGACTTAACAACTGTCTGACCGAGATCTAGAACTGGAGCACCAGCTGGCTGAGGTTGAATCTGGATAAGATCGAGGTGTTGGATGTGGACCTGGGTCGTCCAGAGATGGGTTTGGGTGCTGGACAGACCTCAGGCTTATGGCTCAATAGCGTCCAGCTCACAACCTCAGACTGGGTGCGTAACCCGGGCGTTATTTTTGACAATGGTTTAACCATGAAATCTCAGGTGTCTGCCATTGTCAAATCCTCATTTTATCATCTCTGGAATATCGCCTGGGTGAAACACTTGGTTCCTCCAGCTGACCTTCCTACATTGGTCCACGCCTTCATGACCACCCACCTTGATTACTGCAGTGCCCTCCGGAGGTTGATACCCATTGCCTGCAGCTAGTGCAGAATGCAGCAGCCAGGTTTTTGACTGGTACATGTAGGACTAGTTATATTAATCCTGTGCTGTGCGAACTGCACTGGTTGCCTTTATAGTGGCGGATCACCTTTAAGTTCAGTTTACTGACCTATAAAGCCCTACATGAACAGGGACCCCGGTACCTGCAAGATCTTCTGACTCCCTACTGCCCCTCCCGCCCACTCCGATCCACCAATGAGGGATTGCCAGAGATTTCCAGGGTTAGGTTAAAAACATCGGTCGCACGTGCTTTTTCTTTTGCTGCCCCTACCCTCGTCGGTTAAGGGAGTGCCTGACCATCTCAAGTTTTAAGTCTGAGTTTATAACATACCTGTTTCATTTAGCTTTCTCTGATGGTTTTTAAAGTCTACAGCTGCCTATGGATACTTCTATTTGTTTTAAATTGTTTTAAGGGATGTGATTTTATGATTGTAAAGCACCTTGGTTCTGGAAAGGCACTCTATAAATAAAGTTTTACTTTACTTACTTTACTTTATTTGCTGCAATCTGGATTTGCTGCATTGTTTTAATGTAAAGTTTAATGGTAACTCACTTAACTTCCTGGTGCCTCCAGGTAGCACTCTGAAACAAGCTCTGGCATGTGCCTTTCCTGGTTAAATTATTTCCCCTTTCACCCCTAACTCCTGCCATTTCTGATAGCTTTTTATATATTCTAGAAATAATTCTAGAAATAATTTCTTTTTATAATTAGTAATGTAAGCTACCTCCATTTTTTGATGCAGCTGTAAATTTGTATTGTATAACCCCACATTTATAATGGTCTCTTGAAATATATCATGTATCGTTTTGTAGTACATAAAACTGATTAAAAAAACTGCTCCCACATGGACTGTACAGTACTTATAAGAAATAAATGTATCCTGCATGAGATCAGCCCATATGTAAATATTTGTATTTTGAAGGGCTTTCGTTATTTTCTTATATTCTTTATTTTTTACAAAATTAAATCCATTAAGTCTAGCATGTAGCCATGGAATAGACTATTTCCCAATAATTTTAGAACTTGTTTGAAGTATATGTAAAACATTTTAGTAATGGTATATCTCTATACTGCTTAAAAGAATTCTGAAATAGTATTGTTTCTTTCTGAGACATGCCTCCCATCTTTTCAACTCTTCCTTGTACAACTGTATGATCCTGTTTGGGAGAAAAAGTCCAGTTCCAAGCAGTGGCTAGTAATGGTGCCAAAAAAATAGTTAAACGGATCCGGACAGCCAAACCCTCCCACAGCTCTACTGCTTATCATAAACTTCCAAGCGATATTGGGTTTGCCCCTCCTTCCCGTAAAAAAACCAAAAACAAATATGTTTTATGTCTGTGGACCATTTATTATTAGGGTCACTGTATTGAGCTAGTAGTACAAAACTATAGTGTGGGAGAGCCATCATTTTTATAACTTCGACTCTGTCCCATAATGAAATTGATAAATTTTTCCAATTGGATAGTTTATTCAGTATCCTCTCTTTGCAGTACTATAATGTATGGTAAGTGCCTATTAACCACCATAATCAGCAGTCACACAGCTTTGTTATGCACTGTTTAGAATTTTAAAAGTTGTTAACCACACTTCGGCACTTCCAAACAGTGGCATAACAAAAAAGAATGCACCAGAGTTCCATAATTCTCACACATAGAATGCAAACAGTGTTTTTTTGACCATACACTATAAAAGATGATGGCTGGGGATTGGGTGACAACCACGCTGAAATCACTCGTGGTTGCTAGGGCTACAGTAGCCTCTCTGCCGCGCCTCGAGGTTTGCCATGTTGCCCCAGTAAACTACCCTCGAGGTGATTATAGCGTGGTTATCACCTGATCCCCAGCCATTATCCTCTATATAATGTCTGAAAACCCTTATTATTAACTGAAATTAAGCAGATTACATAGAGAATAAAGTATGGGTCTGGGTGTGTAGCAATATTTACACACCGAGGTTTGATGCTACATAACCCCAAGAGCTGAAGCTCGAGGGTTTATACGTAGCATCAAACCCCAAGGGTTTGTATAAATTCGAGTTTTCAAACACCCAGACCCATATTTTATTTTATATAATTGTTGGGTTTCTCTTTTTCCCTCAGCAATTATATAAAATAAAAAAGGCTGCTGTCCCGCTGCAGTCCGATCACGTCATGGCGCGCAGTCAGCTTTCACTTTTATTTTAAACTGTTGTGCACGATTCAGTTTTACTTTAATATAAATCATATATTCTAGTTAATAAGGTTGATGGCAAAATTGGTCTTTCAGTGAAAGGTACACCAATCTGCACTGAATGTGTGGACTCGATTTTTTTAACTTAAGCACAGCAAAACACGTCGGTATCTCTTCATCACCCGACGAGTTCAATTTAATACTGTTCATAGTAACACGTTGTGTTTTTAGACGTTCAATACAATGTTTTCACAGGATGAATCTAAAACATAAATTACTCGGGAACTGATTTACCTTAAACGTTAAACTGCCTGCTGAATCCACACACACATACGGTTGGGAAGGAGACGGTGATCGAGCATTGAGGAGCGTGAGGAGGCACATGCGCAGAGTGAGGGAAACTGTGCGCTTGTTTGCCATTATAAACGCTCCTTTATAACGGCAAATTACGCCACGGTTTCCCTATTGGAAAAAGAGGAAGCCATTAATTGTAACCTTGTTATGCCATTGTTATCACATCACTCTGTTGTTAACCCTTCTTGAGTATGTCATATCAATAGTGTAACAAAATGGAATGGTCACAACAATCAATGTTCTAACAAAATGGAATGGTCACAACAATCAATATTCTAACAAAATGGAATGCTCACAACAATCAATGTTCTGTAAAATAATTCAATCCGTGATTACACAATCTTGGTAGCCCATACACTGTAAAATATAATGTATAGTCTTTAAGTTAACAACGGCGCTGAGAAACATAGGAGTTTGCCGTGACATCTGTAAACCTCTCGAGCTGTGCTCTTGAGGTTTACATTGATGTCATGGCAACCTCACAGAGTGTTTACAGTGTGATTACTAACTGAAGACCATACATTAGCCTGTATATAATTTAATACTGTATTGGTTCTAATATTGTTTGTAAGGATGATTCCCAAATATCTGAGTTTCTCTTCTTTTTTGAAAAGTTTCAAATGTTTGAAATCCGGGTCTCTTGCCTTATTAGATGGGGACATTACAACTGATTTAGAGGCGCTTAATTTGTAACCTGCAAATTTACTAACATTTTCAATTAAATTCATTAATGCGCTAATTGATGATGCAATATTTTTGATAAGAAGTGTATTATCAGCATACACACTCAATTTAATGTCTCCTCATTTATTCTAACTCCCTCTATATCTACACAAGATCTTGTTGCCTGTAATAATGATCAACGGTAGCAGATCTGGTGGCCCAGAAGGATCATTTTGCAGTGCTTCAAGTCAAGGATTTAAGGTTCTTAAATAATAAAATGGAAATCCTGGAGAATCTGCTTTGATCGGCAAATGTTGGGGTGCTGGGATGTCTGCACGAAATCCTGTCTCTGCAGCTGAAACCACTGTTTGAATTCTTTTTAAAGCATTCTGTGGACTTGTGGCCAGAGCAGATCCACATCAAGCAGGTGACAGCAGCAAGAGGGACAGACACATGCCTCCGTAACGTTACATAGATACATAGACAGTGTCGGTAGATAAGGGCTCATGGCCCACCCAGTCTGCCCATCTGAGCTTGTAAGTTCACTTTATGTTTTCCTAGAAGTCTGTTGCCCCTTACCCCTGACCTCCAGAATTCCTTTATGTCTATCCCATGCATTCTTAAATCCCGTGATTGTTTCAGCCCCCACCACTTCCTCTGGCAGGGTGTTCCACTTGTCCACTACCCGCTCTGTGAAGAAATTCTTCCTCACGCTTCTTCTGAATCATCCTCCTCCAACTTCATCCCATGCCTCTAGTTCTGGAACATCTTTTTGCTTAAAAATTGTGTATTCCTGCACCCTGTTCCTCCTGTAAGATACTTGTATGTCTCAATGATGCCACCTCTCTCCTCCTCTCTTCTGGGGAGTACATATTCAATTCCTTCAACCTGTCCTCATAGGACTTGTGATGCAATCCATGTACCATCTTTGTTGCCCTCCTCTGAACCTTCTCTACCCTGTCTATGTCCTTACGTAGGTAAGGTCTCCAGAACTGTACACTGTACTCCAGGTGGGGCCTCAGTAGTGTCTTGTATAGTGGAATTATGACCTCCCTTTTCCTGCTGGTGATGCCCCTGCCTATGCATCCCAGCATCCTATTTGCTTTACCTGCTGCCTTGTCTCACTGTTTTCCTGCCTTGAGATCATCAGAGATGATAACCCCAAGATCTCTTTTCTGCTTGGTGCATGCTATATCCTCACCCCCCCCAACTGATATATTGTGCCAGGGTTTCTGTGCCCCAAATGCATTATCTTGCACTTCTTTACATTCAGTTTCAACTGCCAAACCCCTGACCATTCTTCAGGTTTCTGCAGGTCGCATCTCATTCTGTCTACACCCTGTGGTGTATCTACTCTGTTACAGAGCTTTGTGTTATCAGCAAACAGGGAAATTCTGCCTTCTAGGTCCTGCACAATGTCACTGATGAAGATGTTGAATAGGACCGGTCCCAGCAATGATCCCTGTGGTACCCCACTGGTGGCAAAACCAACCAAATGACACACCAAGTAGTGGTGAGCTGAACATTTATTCCAATAGTGTAGACCTAGCCAGGGATGGAGCCATGCTACTCCCAGGGGATACTTCCTGGGGCCCAGTGCCAAGAGAGGCCCAGGCCACCCAGCATACTGTATGCAGGAAAGGTGCTGTGAGCTGGTTGGGGCCTCAGAGTCTGAACTTTCCCCGGGGCCTGGAATTTCATCTCAAGGGGCCTGACTATACCATAGCAAGGGATACAGCCATGCTAGTTCACATAGCAGTAGCATGGCTACATCCCTGGCTATTTATTTATTTAAAAGTTTTACCAGAAAAGGCATACCGAGCAGACAACTGCTTGATTCCAGATGCATCCTGGGGGTGGGGGGCATGGGAGTCAGTACAGTACAGCAACAAGTAAAGGAACAGCACATTTTAAACAGAGAATGCTGCAGATAGTATGATACAATGCAGTAACAAATTACTTAAGATATAATGCAAAATCAGATGTTATCATGAGTTCAATATAACACAGTCAGTACAGTTCAACACTGCCTGGGTGTGCCTCTATTTTGTTGTTTTCTTTTCAGTGTGTGTGAGCAGCGGCACTTTTTTTTTTTTTATCTTCTGTTTATGCACCCTACCCCAGAACTCTCTCAGGCTACTCCTGCTTGCCTGATGCTGCTCTACGCCCACCTGATCCCCTGTCTCTGCTGCCTCAACCATCCTCCTGTCAGCAGCAGACTCCCAGCTCTGAGTCCCTGGGTAGGGCCACTTCCACTCCGTGCTCTATCTATAATCGAGTGTGCCTGCCAAGGTGGTGGAGGAGTGGGGGGGGAGACAAGGCCAGTGTTGGGCATGTGACAGTGTGGCTTGGAGGAGAGCTGTCACCTGTCTGGGATTGGGGATTTTCCAATCTTTGTGTGTTTCCCCTAGAGTGCAGGTGTGCAGTGATGCCCACACAGCCATGCCGTAAGCATCTGCCGCTGCTCCCTAACTGCTCCATGCTCAGCTGTGCCCCTGGTCTCCACCTGGGCCACTAGTGCACTGGAGACACCCTGGATCCCTCCCTAGAGAGGAGAGCAGTTCATTGGATGCTCAATCTTACTCCCTCCCTTCCCTGCCGACCCCTGAGCTCATTCCTGAACTTGGGTCACCAGCGTGGCATGAGGTGTAGCGTCCAGCGCCTCATCCCTCAGCACCACTGGGCCAGTAGGAGCAGCGGCACTTTGAGAGGGACTGGAGTGCACATTCCTTTGGCCTACACTACAGTGTTGGTGGTGTTTGCCTTGGTGGAGGAACAGTGGATATTGCTGATAGCATCTAGCAACGAGACTAATGTGCAGTTTTGGGGGTCAAAAATGTCTTTATTCCCTGATGTAGCTTCTCATACACAAACTAGATGCAAAGAGCTTTTAAGATGTGAGCAATGCCATGCAGAAAGAGGTATGTCAGTGAATTTTTTTTCAGTGGATAGATTTCAGGATGCTTTACCAGAGAGACATGCTGAAGATCAGGAAGACCCTGACAACCCTGAGGGGCTAACTTGAACTCTAACTTTGTATCGTCAGTGTCTGTTTTTTCCCTTGCTTTCTGGGCCTCATGATCAAAAGATTTCTAAGTTGGTTGGGATGTTAATGCTTCAGCGTGCTGATAGTATACATTGTTTTATTTGTTTTTGCATCATTTCTAGGGTGGATTTTGTGTGGAGTATTATGGGGTTTATGGCAGCATGATGGTGGGGCCTGTGTTTCTGTATCTTTATTGTGTGTAGCTCACATCTCATGAAGGTAACTGTGGTTCCCCCTAGATAAAATCTATTCAGTGAACATAAACAGCATCAACAACCCGGTCAAGTGATCTAAAGTGCTAGCTGTGATTTAAAAGGGAAAGGTCAGGGAAAATATGCATGCGGGAGGAGACACATTTCTCCCCACCTGAGTATGCTAAGCTCATTAAATTTGGGTATAGTGCTATGTATTCTTCAGCATGTAGAGAGGGTAAATGAAGGGGCATGGCAATATTAGTGGATACAAATCTCCCTTTCAGGAGCATGAGGTGATACAGGATAAGGAGGGTTGCTGTCTAGTAGTACAAGGGAGGTGCAAAACATACCACTCACAATAACTTTGGTGTACCTCCGGGCTGCAAATACCCTGATAGGATGAACATGATCTTGAGAATCAAAAGGGTCTTTTTTTTTATGACTTGAGATCTGAACCTCCTAATGGATCAGCGTTGGGATACCACTGCCTCCAGAACTGGACCCTCTGTGGCCTCTCCTATATATTTTCATAAACAAATATAGAACTTGGGTTGGTGGGACTTCTGGAGGGAGTTATACCTGACAACACTTGACTATAGGCATTTCTCCCACCTGTACCAGACGTATGGCCATATTGAGTATATGTTCATACAAGCCTAAGATGTTAGCTGGGTCCACTCTTGTTTGACTGGCCCAATATCATACTCGGACTATGCACCTATGATTGCTGAGCTGGATCTGGGAATCTTCCACAAGGCTATTAATTAGGTATATGACCCTTTCTATTTGAAGGATCCAGATTTTGTAGTCTATGTCCAACAACACATCAGGGATCAAATTGAGTATAATGGCGCCCACGAGGATACCCCCTCTTGACTCTGGGACACTGTCAGAGGCACTGTTATTAGTTATGCTACATGAAAAACAATGAGTGGAACACTCACCATAAACACCTTCTTAGGACTTAAAATGTTTTACAACAGTAGCATAAGCAGGAAGCCTTGACCACTGGGGAGCAACTGAATAAAGTAAAGATGGAGCTTGATAAACTGGCCTTAACTTAGATGGAAAAAGACTTAAAATGCCTCAGGCAGAAATTCTAGGATGGGAATCTGAGAGCCATTTGCCTTTTGGCACATAAAGTATGGGGATTCTGATCTAGGGCCTCCACCTGGAAATTCTTATATCCTGTCACGGGTGCTCAGGTGCGGGTCAGATGTAGGTGCTATCCCTGAGGCATTTAGTACTTATTATAGTAAATTGCAGTCAAACCTGGTTAATCTGTGTCTGGTTAATACGGAAACCTGATAATCCATTGCTCTAAGTACTGAAACAGAAAACACTATGTTAATTTATTGGTTAATCTGGACACCTCTGCATCCATATCCGTTGCCAATAAACCCTGTCAGTACTCTATACAGTGCAGATATAAACACCTAGTTAATCTGTTCGATTACTGTGAGGAGTAGGTGTTAACTGCAGCTGCTTTGCTGCTTCCTGCCTTCTAGACTGTTGGGCACTGAAGAATGACCGAGCTGCTGATTCCTGCTCTTGGCCGTTGTGTGCTGGCTTTCTGGCTGATCTGCTGCTTCCTGTTTAGAGGTGGGTTTGCCTCCACTGCATCAACCACCAGTCTGCCTGGGTACTCGCGTCTTGTCTCTTTCTGTAGGTTTCATTCTCTGAAGGTATACTTATGGACAGGCCAGTATTTCCACTTGTGTGAAAGAAGTTTATCGCAGCAATATATACAGATAGATATTGCTAATTGTAAATGTATGGCTTGCTGTTGTTTGTAGATCAGTGTTGCCTAGTGTAGACCTGAAATGAGAGCTGACCATTTTGTACTGACAAGCAAACATCCGTATAAATGGAATGGATGTTTGTATGTATAGGATTTTATTAAAACAGCTTCCAACTGAAAGGGGATTGTACATGTGTGCAGCACTGAAAGACAGGCAAACCTGTTGTTGTCTGAGCTGGATGCTAGCTGATACTGGAAGTGGCAGAGAGGGGTGCGCAATTGTGTTCCAGGTGTCAGTCGACTGTCCCATATGCTGAGCACCAGCTGCAGACGAGGTTGTTAGTGGTGCTGCTCCAGTCTCTTTCACTTGCAGTCAAACCTGGTTAATCTCTACACAGAAAAATAGGTTAGTGATGTCTGGACTAACCCATTAAAGCATGACAAAAAAATTAGCAAAGTTCCTCTTGTCTCATCAATCCATTGATTTTAATCCAAACACTATTGGGGTGTAACAAGTGTGTCCGGATTAACCAGGTTTGACTGTATATGCCAAGGAGGCGCCTCTGAACCCTGACTCTGTCACTGACTTCTTGACCTCTTTGGGGCTTCCCACGTTTGATGAAGAATTGGCTAATATGCTCACGGTGTAACTTTCAGACGGTGAGCTCAGAGAGGCAATCTGTAGTCTCTGATAAGATAAATATCCTGGACCAAATGGATACCACTGTGAGTTTATTAAAAAAGTGTTCCCCACAGTTGTCACCTCTCCTCTCTCGGCTGTTTAATGCCTTCCTGATGGCACGTCCCCTCCTTTAGACTCTTGGAGAGATGCAGTGATTTCGGTTATACCAAAACCTGGAAAAAATGCTGATCTTTCCAAACTGTTCAGGCTGATAACAGTGTTAAAAACTGTCTGTAAATGTTTACATCTCTTCTAGCCCACAGGCTTGATACCTTTCTCACATGCCTCATGCACCCTGATCAGACCAGATTTGTTAGAACCCATCAAACCATGCATAGCATCAGATGTTCTCTTTCCATTCTGCACAATGCCTTATGGTCAGATATACACTACTCATGCTGAGTTTAGACACAGAGAAGCCATTCGACCATGTGTTTTAGACCTACCTGGACTCCCCCCGTGATTTTCTGGTTCTTCTGATTGCCATCTACAAGTGCCCCAAAGCACCGGTCTGAGCTAATAGATGACTCTTCTCCTCCTCTGACCTCTCCCAGGAACCTGACAAGAATGTTCACTTTGTATATGGAACCACTGGCACAATCAGTCAGTTAGCACTTAAGTATTCGGTTCCTCGTTTGACTCTATACTAAGGGCACCATCATTAGCAATGATGGGCTGGTAGCTGGGGTTTCCAGATCTGTCCAATCAAGCGGTGTTATGCAATGCCAGATCCATTGTGAACAAGACTGCTATTATAGCTGACTTGGTGAGTACAGTGGATCTGGCTTGCATCACCGAGACCTGGCTGGATGGAAATGCTTTCCCCATTCTTGAGGCGGCAGTTCCAGCCAGGTATTCGGTGATTCACCATCCGAGATTGGACCACAGGGGTGGGGGGGTTGCGGTCTGTTTCAAGACTGAATTGGGTCTTATCAGTGTGCCAGTTGAGGAGACCAGATCATTCGAATGTGTTGTAGTGGTGGGTGGGGGCTATAGACTGGCCCTCGTCTACCATCCACCCGGTGATGGGGAGCCATTCCTTAAGGAAGTGGCAGACTTCATCGTCGACCTGGTATTGAAATCCCCCAGGTTGATGGTGCTGGGTGACTTCAATGCCTGGATCAACGATGAACGCTCACAATTGGGACAACACTTCCTCCAATTGATGAATTCATTGGGCCTCTAACAGGTGGTTAACTCTGCCACTCACAAATGCGGCCATTCCCTTGACCTGGTCTTCCTCCTGGGGATGGAAGCCTCCACCATAGGGTGGAACCCATCGAATGGTCTGACCATCACACTGTAGAATTCTATTTTGCACCCCCCTCGTAGACCAACCCCTGTGGAGATGGTCCAAGTACCGCCCTTCTGGGATGTGACTCCCAATGGTCTAACTGTGGCATTGACCTATCAAATTCCCTGGGATATGCATGGATCCAGAGGTTTTGGTTCTGGCCTATAATAAGGCCATTACCTCTGCTCTGGATTCCATTGCTCGATTTCGTGTGCGTCCTCTCTCCCTTTGGCCTCGGTCCCCATGGTTTGATGGGGACCTGAGGAAGATGCGGCGTTTAGGACGCAGGTTAGAGAGATGTTGGCAGAAATCCCGCTTGGATTCCGACCATCTTAGACTGCGAGAGCATTATCAACTCTATCAGTCAGAATTACCCATAAGAAGGCAGTGTTCCTGTCCGGGGAAATTGCTGCTGGGAACCGACAGCTCAGCTCTTTTGAACTGTGGACAGACTGTGCAGCCAGCCTGTCTGCAGGTTCGTGAGTGCTTTCACAATTTCAGTGTGGTGAGCTTGCTCGGTTCTTTGCGAATAAGGTGGAAGACATTAGGGCGGAGATCCGTTCAACACTCTCTATGGGAAGGGCCGTGGACCAGTCCTTGGTCACTTTCCCTCCTCATTCCTGGAATCTCTTCAAAAGGCCGGATATCGAAGATGTTATGAGGATTGTCCAAGGTATGTGCACTACATCCTGTAGTTTAGATCCGGGCCTCACAGCCCTGATTATGGGCTGTGGGGAGATCATCATCCCGGTCTTAGTGAGGATAGTCTGGTGCTCCTTAGACTCTGGTGAATACCCCAGCTCCATGAAGGAGGCTGTGGTGACACCTGTGTTGAAGAAGGCTTCTTTGGACCCCGACTCCCTCGCTAACTACAGACCTATCTCAAACCTTCCCTTTGCTGGGAAGGTAATTGAGAAAGTAGTGGCTACTCAGTTGGACAACCATTTGTCCATCCATAGCATCTACGATCCTCTCCAATCCAGTTTTAGAAAGAGGCATAGCACCGAGACTGCGCTGGTTCGGGTGCTCAATGATCTCCTGATGGCGAGAGACCAGAAAAAATGGTCCATTTTGGTCCTGTTGGACTTGTCATCAGCATTTGACACTGTGGACCATGGGGTACTGCTTGAGCATCTGAAAACATCTGTGGGCTTTCAGGTTTGGTCCACAGATGGTTTACGCTTTCCTCACTGGTAGAACACAGGAGTGGTGTCGGGGTATTCTCCTCTGACCCCATTTCTCTGTCTTGTGGGGTTCCTCAGGGCTTGGTGCTGTCCCCCATGTTGTTTGCGGTGTATATGCTTCCCCTCGGAGACATTGTAAGATGGTATGGGCTGGAGTTTCATCGTTATGCCGATGATACTCAACTCTATCTGTCTTTTGCACCCGACCAGAATGGAGCACTCTCGGTGTTTAATAACTGTCTCGAGGATATCCAAGGATGGATGAGGTCCAGCTGGTTGAAGCTGAATTCTGGAAGAGCGGAGGTGATGGTCGTGGATCCAGGTCGCGGATGAGGGGTGGGGACTGACCATACCTCAGGTTTATTCCTGAGGCGGTTGAGCTTCCTATCTCTGAACAGAGTCGTGACCTGGGGTAATTCTTGACGATTGACTGACACTGCATGCGCCAGAGTGTCGGTGATCGTTCAGCTATCCTTTACCATCTCAGGAATATCGCTAGGATCAAGCACCTTGTTCCGTCTGGAGACCTACCTACGTTGATCCACGCCTTTGTGACCTCACGCCTGGACTACTGCAATTTCCTTTACTTTGGGCTTCCAGGGGTTGATATCCACCGCATGCAGCTTGTGCAGAACTCCGCAGCCCGGTTGTTAACTGGGATGCCTCATTCTTCCCATATTACTCCGGTGTTGCGAGGTCTGCACTGGCTGCCGGTTCAATGGCGGATCTCCTTTAAAGTCGGCTTGCTGACTTATAAAGCCCTGCACGGCCTGGGCCCTGACTACCTGAAAGAGCTTCTGGTGCCTTACATCCCGGAGCGACTGCTCCGCTCAGACAACGAGGGGTTGCTAGAGATTCCAAGGGTAGTTTTGAAATCATCTGGTGCTCAGGGTTGTATTCGCAGCACTTCCACTTTGGAATTCCTACCCCTGCTGGATTAGAGTGAACGATGGTGGGTGCTTTAAAAAGCTTTGAAATCTTTTTTATGGAGAAAAGCGTTTGGGGAGGATATTGAGTCGATCTGATTTTATTATTTATCTTGTGGATGTCCTTATTTATTTTATTGAATTTTATAATATGCTATTTGGATGTATTTTAAAGCTTGTTCTGCGCCTTGATTTTTTGAAAGGCGCAATAAAAATAAAGTTTATTATTATTATTATACATCCAGTGATGGAGTAGAATATCAGATTGCATTATATGCTGATGAGGTACATTTATGTCTAACCTCCCTGGAGATTTACCTTCCAGTAATTTGGACCCTACTGGACTACTTCGGATCCTTGTCAGGTAATAAACTGAACCAGAAAAAGTGGAGGTGCTAAGACCAGTATTGTCCTATCCCAGAAGTAATGAGACTGCTTCTCCTTCAGATGGGATCTGCTGACATGAAATATGTGGGAGTCAAACTGACAGGCAATGTTTCCCAATTAAGGCAAATTACAGCTCCCTGCAGACAGTTGCAGTCAGACCTTGAACATTGGTCTGTCCTGGAACCTAGAGTGGCTATTGCTAAAATTATGGTCCTTCCAATGTGTTTTTTTTTTAATTTTTCAACCACTATCCATACCAGTCACCCAGAATACCTGGGCCTTTTGGTGAAAGAGGATTTCAGGGTAACTATGGCAGGGGAAGTCCCTGCATTAAATTTGCTATATTATGTTGTCCAAAAACTTGTGTGAGCTTAGCCTTCTTGCACTTAGAATCTCTATTATGAGGCTGTATAGTTGCAACCTCTGCTGTATTAGTTACAAAACTTCCCTGCTCAGCAGTGGGTGTTGCTAGATTGGGAAGTTCTCACCCTGGATCAGCCCGGAAATGGATCTTAGCCCGTGATGGTAGTCTCCCAGAAAATGATCACCTCCCATTTTCACCAGTGTTCTCGAACCAGGAAAAAGGTGGCTCCATTCTGACTCCGGGAGAGCCTATTATGGTAACTCCATTATACATGCACTCTGATTTCATGCTGGCCCACCAGGATGCAGGTTATCAACAATGGCACAATCTTGGCCTTCTGTACCCTTACAGTTTTAAGTCAGGTTCCATTTATGACCTTACGTAAGAGTCTGGCACTTCCCAGACTGCTATTTTAGGTAAATCTGGACTAGAGCCTACTTAGCCTCCAAAAGGGTTCCAATCCAGGAACCTGTGCACCTGATGGTATTGCTGTTGATGGAAACCCTAAAGGAAATGCATTAAAATCACTTAATTTTCAGTTGTACAGATTATAGCGAAAAGTACTTCAGTGCCTCTCCTGCATGCCTTTGAGCTGTGGATGCAGGGCTGGTGTCCCATAACTCTGGACAACTGGAGACAATATGTGAGAATACATATAAAGCCTCCCCCTCCCCTACTGGAATGGGCGAGTTTAGATGGACGTGCTTGATGTGCTTTTTTCCACACCAGTGCAGCAGATGTATAGAGTTGCTGCAGTAATGCGTATGTTGGTGGACCTGTGGACAGGCAGGGCAATCCATTTCATATTTTCTGGGCCTGCCCTCATGTCTGTCTGTTTTTCAAGAATTGGAAGCGACCCTGCAGGATATCTCCTCTGGTGACTTAACACTTAATCCCCAGTGTTTTTATGTTTACGCAGGTTTGGAAGGATCCAGCTAGGAATTTTCTCTTGGGCATACTGTTAGTGATAGCCAAGAAATGTATCACTGGAAAATGGCTTGCTCCAGAGATATCAGCTGTAGAGGAATGATGATTACTTGTGAATAACATATACCCCTTAGGCAACAGGAGGAGAAATGCCAGCAGAAATGGAATAGATTGGTAATTTATGTGATGAATATAGACCCTGATTTTACACCTTAGATCTTTTCTAGCTACTTTGGGATCTGTGTCCTTCCCTGCTTTCTCATGGTGGACCCTGGAGATGGGCTGTATATACATTTTATGTGGTTATATGAATATGCTTTCTTACCTCTCCATAATTAGTGTACTGTAGTACTGTATATGTTGACACTGTGGCAGCACCTGTTTATTGTTTTTTTTAATTCAGTGTTATTGAAACATTTGGGTACAAGGACAATACTCATCTCTTATTGTACAATTCATATGAACATTTCATTCTGTAACAGGTTCAGAGTAGATTATTTAGTTACATTTACATTCTTTTCTTATATACCATCCCATTTCTACCCCATTTCCTCAAAGTAAGTCAAAACACTTAATCAAATACACATTCTATGTTCAGATTCCAAAAGTTATAAAATTTCTCTTTAATAACAGGTATGGTAGTTTGTAGGACCTCCTTTATGGTCTGTCTAGATTGGGTGTATCAGGAGGGTCAGTTGTTGTTTCCGGCCTCAAGAGCCATCGTGTCCATCTACGAGTGTAGATATGTATTTTTAAATTAATTTTCTATGTTAGTTCCTCCATCTCCTGAATTTGTTGGACAATAGTTGGCCACTGTTGATAAGTTGAGGAATCCCTTGCTGGCCACCTGCATGTAATGGCCTTGTGGGCCACAGTTATTAAGATATTCCAGAGGTATAGGGCATCTGCGCCCCTGACCCCAGGAGGGAGCAAACCCAGGATAGTATTGGAAAGAGTTAGGTTTGGCAAGCAGGAAAATAGGTCAGATAGTGTCTGTGCTACTCAACTCCAAAAATCGAGTAGGACAGGGCACTGCCAGAATATGTGGGAGTGATGGGCTAATGGGGCTCCACACTCTCTCCAACAGGCCAAAGTGGCCTCTCATTTCTATTTATGTTGCTTGGCTGTGGTAAGGAAGAATCTAGTCCTCACTTTCCATTCAAACTCCTGCCAAGCAGGAGAGTGGGTGGTTTTGCTGGCCGACCCAAATATCTTATCCCACTCGGTTTCCAGCACCTGTTTATTGTTGTTTTCTTTGTATATATTAACTTCCGAAAATGTCAGTACATTTTGAATATAAGAAAGATATAATGTCTAGCTCATATCTGAATGTGGAAATATCTACCTACTGTCTGATTATCTGAAAAATTGATCTGATCTCTGAAAGGCCTACTGACTGAGCCGAGGACAGCTTGGGCCGATTCCAAAATGAATGGAGCAACCTACAGGTGTATGGGGGGTTGCACCATGCGGGTGCTATGCTGGGGACCCTGTGCTATTCCAGAACAGGCAGTGTCCCAGCACTTATGTCCTCGACTTACGGCAGCTGCAGGGTTGCACCATGGGATGGCTCAACAGACCTGGGTGCCACAAGCTGCAGACTGCAATTAACAGCCCTCTGGAGCCCCCCACCCTGTAACAAGCCCATGATTCCTGGGGGTCTTGGGGGTAGGCTGGGTGGCACAGGTGCAAGGGGGCTGCAAGCACAATACGGATCAGGGTGGCACCCCCATGTTGCAGAGGGTGGGAGGCATCACTGTGCTGGAAGGGTTCATGGGGCACAGCAGTGTGCGTTTCACGGCACTGTGGGGGGGCATCCATTGTTTCACCAGGATGGATGCCCCTTAGACCAGCTAAGTGCTGATCTAACCCTGCAGTGCCATATTGGGACCTGGAATGGCGATGTGGGTTACAGCAGCTGCCCTTTCCAGAATAGATCACAGTTACTGCCATAATCCCCATTCTGCCGTGCCATAGGGGCTGTGGCCGGCAGAAGGCACCTTGGATGCAGGCCACAAGCACCATGGCAGAGGCCGCGTCTGGGAATAGCAAAAGGCATGTCGTAAGATGCGATTTGCAGCATAGGGTTTGGTGCAAGTCACCTTGCAACATGCGTAACCCCTTTTGGAATTGGGCCCCTTATGTCCAGAGGCATCATTGGTGGGGGGTGTACAGAGGGAAATTAGAATACAACACATAACATTGCAAACAAGTTCTGGCAGTCTAACAAATTATGCAGTAATACCCTAAAGCTGGCAGGGAATATGTAGCATAAAGATTTTGTCATCAGAAGAGGACCACTTGACCCACCTAGTCTGCCCAAATGGTCCAGAAGATGACCTCAGTTGGAACATGTATAACCAGTGCAAGTCTATGGGAAGAATTTCCATGTAGATGGTTTCAAATCCCTGTAAAATACAGGAATCCCTGTAGATCTAGGAGGCCTGGGATTGCATATTTGCCCATTAGATAACCCCAGTTGGAACATGTCCCCTGGGGGTAGGACTCATTGGGGACATGTTGGTGGAGAATTACAAACAGAGGTGAGGGTTTGAAAAGTGGTAAATGGGGAAAATATATTGTCAAGCAATGCAGTATGTCTCTTGGAAGATCTGGGATTTGCAGCACACTGGTCACGGCACCACTCTTGCACTGCTACCCAAAAACCAACTCGAGACATTGCATAGTAATGCTATATTGTGACCCCATGAATTATTCTATTTATACACGTAGAGGATATATTACATGATACTGTCACTGTCATAACCGCAGAAGGAAAAACAGTATGTAAGTTAAACCCACATGTGTTTTAGAAACCACATGTCCGCTATCATTACATGGAAAGTTGGACCAACCAGTTGCTAAACTGTTTATCACTCCAAACTACAGCCTTACAGATCTCAAGATTTTCCCTGTAGGGAAACTGCATCTAAAACCTGATGATGTGGACAAAAGAGAGAACTTTAGGATACGCAGGTTTTAAAACTAACCCCATATGATTTAAGCCTGGTAAAAACTACATCTACTCAACATCTTGGAGTGGCTTGGGTTTTCCTTACAAGTTTTTTGTTGCCAGTGTTTTACAAAGCATTTTTTTTTTGTTCTTATACTATTCAACTTTAACAAGTCATAAAATGGATTGCAAAAATAATGACAGCTGATTGATCTAGAAGACTTCCAGCCACGTTGTTATCCCAGTACGACATCACGGTCTGAAACTTATCTAAACAAAACCTGCATAAAAAGCCTCTTTTTTTTTTATTCTAATGAATCAGATTTCATAATCATAATAAAGTGCTCCAGTGCATATGTTATGCTGGTCAATGGTACTTCTTGGGTGGCTGAAGACACTCAGCTGTGCCACATACATCACAGCCCATTCAAGGCATGAAGTTATCCAGCATAACACATACAGTATACTGTCATGCCTTATTGCTTAAATAATATGCATTGTTCCTTGGCCGGCCTTTTATTTACTACCATATAAAGGTAAAAGCAGTGCTTGATGTGCTTTTTTTGATTTTTTATTTGATATGATATTATAGTATTAAATTTTAAAGTGAATTACCTAATTAGCTATATCATTTTTAAATGTTAAAATGAATTACCTGTTTAGCAATATAATTTTTAACTATAGAGAGATAGCTGTAGATATGTAGCTATGTATACACGCACAGATACACCCCCCACCCCCACACACTCATGGAATGAGCACACACACACACACACACACACACCCACTCACTCACAAAATGACCGAATGTAAGATATGCAATTTATCTGAATGATCCATGCCACCTGGGACGCTAGCATTCGAATGTGGGCCCTAGAAGCCCACACTGAGGCCAGCTGGGCTGAGTGCATTGAGCAGATACAGTAGGTAATTGAATTAAATTTTTAAAGCACCCAGTCACGAAGGGTCAGGACGTTGTCCATATAAACTATATAAATAACACAAGCAGATAAAAAGTGCACAGTATACAGGAATAAAACAGTCAAATCAATTTAAAATCTTTAAAGCCAGAGAGAGTAAACAAGTTGTAAGAGCTTCCTGAAACGCCTCCACTAAGGAGAGACTCCAGACGTAAGGAGGTAAGGAGTTTCACAGCTGGGGCACAGCCTTTGCAAAGACCCTATCCCCAGAGGATTTAAGGTGGGCCTGGGGAACCGCCATTAAATTCTCCTCGACACAGCATAGAAGGTGACATGGAGTGCACGGAAGCAGGAGGTCTTTTTTTGTAGCCAGCACCCAGATCATGCAGGGCCTTGAAAACCTGCAAGCAAATCTTGAAAGTGGTGAAATATTTGACTCCCAGGTAGGGCATGGCTGCTTGGAATTCACCAACACTTTCCAGTGTGTCAAGAAGCAGCATTTGCTTTGACCTGGGGGAGCCATGCACCTATCTTTCTGGACAGAGGAGGCAAGCAGCCATGATAGATCCATCTTTATGGGGCAGGTGGACTAATGGGAGAAATCATAGTAGAGGGATAATATGCAGTTCATTTGCAGGAGGATACACGGATGCTAGATCCCATTGGGCTTGGGGGGGCCACAGACCACAGACAGTATAAAGAAAAACCTTTAGCAGGTCTTTAGCCACCAGTATGCATGTTCTGTATTATTGCCCTGTGCAGTCACAGTACTGCATCGTACTACACTGATGACAGGATAAATCTGAGAGTTGTTCAGTGCCGGTAAATAATTTTGTCATCATTGACTGAAAAAACGTGCTCAATACCTTTCAGTATTTCTCATGGATTGGCTAGGTTGTAGTCGCTGCACATTGGGCTGCTGTAGAAATGTTAGCTTTAACTGCCCAGCTGAAAAGATGATGATTTAATAGTGATGTGTCATGAATGATTATTATCAGTTATGTTCAAAGATCATGTTCAGACTTCAAAAACCATCATTGTGATCATGACTAACAATGATTAAACATGAAAGATAAATGGCCGCCAATCAAAAACCGCAAGGTTATGGAAATAATGATTGTGCTTAATGACAATCTCATGTTATCATGATTTTTCATAATTGGCCATGATCAAGATTACTACAATAAATTAAAAGAAAAATGAATTTATTTTTCTTCTATACTCACAGAATGCATCTTGCTTTCTAATTAGACATGTTCATTGGGATCATCAGTTATGACACATCTTCTACACAAACGCACTGCTTTGAATTATACTACTTATTCTGACTCCTGACTTCTTAGTGTTGTAAAGGCTCAGATTGGTTTATATAGCTCCACACAGTGGTTCCCTTTAGAGCTGTTGCGAGTTCCTATAACCTGGTTTGTGCTCAGAACCTTCCCTAACATACTGCAAATGAATACTGTCAAGGGAAAATATTTTAACAGTCAAAATTACCACTATTTTAGTCCATAAACTTTGCTTTTGAAAATTACAAAAAATATGTAAATTAGTTATGTGCTGACGCCACGCTAAAAAGGGTCAAAGCCCTCCTTGATAAGACCTGTAGGCTGGTCCTTGGGGCAGGCTATCTGAACCATACATGTGCTCTTTATAAAGAGACTGGATGGCTCCTTCTCCATCTCAGAGTAAAATACCAGGCCTGCCTGCTGGGGAAAAAAAATCACTTCTAGGACTGACACCAAAATGCACCACTAATCTATTTGAGAACGCCCAACCTACCAAAAAACACCAGAAGCACAACCAAAGTGGGGCTACTGGTGCCCTTTAAGTGCATTACCCTTGGACAATGATCTCTGGCATACTGGGGTCCTAAATGACTAAATGACCTCCCTGACCCCCACCTTATTGAATGTAGCAAGCTGGGCCAATTTAAAATTGGGCTCTGATCCTACCTAGCCAGTGAAAATGACTGCTGCTGCCCCTTATAAATTCAGACTACCCAGTATAACCCCTGAGCTTACTCCTTCTCTGCCGTTTTATTACCTCATTTCGCCCCCTCTGATCACCCTCCCCCATACTCCATCCCTCCTACCCCCACCCCTCAAAACTGCTCCTCTCTGTTGCACCCTTGCCAACTACCTTTGACTGCGAATATTTCTCCTATCTGCACCTTGGTTCCTCCATCCCCCACTACTCCATCCCTCCTACTCCCACCCCCTCATAACTATTCCTTACTGCTGTTTCCTTGATAAAGCCACCTCTGGCTGCGTATATTTTATCTCCATGTACCCAGATAATCTAGGAATCGTCTCTGACCTTAAGTTGTAAACTGAAACTGCTGAAACTGCTTTGTACTGCACTCATGGAGTGCTCTTTCTTCTCCTAGAGCTCTTCTGTAACTGAAACTGTGTAACCTTATATGTAATTACTGTCTTGTCTGCCTGTTATTACCCGTAACCATGGTATTGTCCTGTGTTTTTTGACTTGGAACCTTTTTAAATGAATCCCATGGCTCAAAGGTATAAATCCGAAAATGAAACAAATAAATAAATAAATAAAAATGCACATACTATACCTGACATCTTATGTACTCTTCCTAACGTGATTAAAACGTAACTTCAGATGATTTACATTATAATGTGCTTCTGCTGATAGTTGACAGTTGTATTTGTCACAGAACTTTGTTAAATATTACTAATGTGACTTACAATTTGTATAATACAGAACTAATATCATCAATGATCTCTTGATCATCCACAGATCATCAAAAAAACATCATGCTAATTTAAGCTTACAATAATAATCAGTCATCAGTTGGTGATTTAAAAGTTACATGTTTGATGATTATATCGTGATGTAGATGATGCTTTTTGATCACTATCTGCCTTGATGATCGTAAGGTAACATTTGATGATTAACAAGGACCAGTCATGACTGACCTTCAAAAAACATGATTGATAATTTACTGATTTGCCTGGTTGCCTACTAGGTTCACCTCTGCTTTCTAAATCATAACTGTACATTTCCTTGGTTCAGTGTTGTTTTTAGTGGATTTAACAAATAAAACTGTGCAATAGGTGTTATATTGTGCAAGTGGAATAGTACTGTATATAAATCAGACTTGTGTATAACTTGACCACCCTTTTCCTTGTAAATTTTAGTAGATTTATACTATTTCTGTAAGCATACCTCTCAACCTTTTGTCCCCCAAATGTGGAACATTGCCTGTCAAAATGTGGAACAAATGGGCAAAATGTGGAACACTTCATTAAATCTTTACCTAAGAAGCTCAAAACACTGTTAAAATGTTGCATTTATGTTCAGAAAGTCTGTTATTAATTGAACAATATATTTTTTTGCATAATTTACTATGGATTTTTGCTTTAAAATGTTGACTTTTAATGTGGAACAAGTCCTCACAATGTGGAACAGGGAGCTTTTGTGAAGTAAAATGAGGAACGTTCCTCATAATGTGGTACAGTTGAGAGGTATGTCTGTGAGTATTTGCCCCATGCAAGGAAAACCCTCTCATCTGATCTGCTTTGAGACTGCCCTTTGGATTAAGGTTAAGCAATCAATCCTTTGTACTCATCAGCACATCTTATTTTGTAGACATGTGTTCCTGAGTTATAGACTTAGATATGTGAATATAGGTTTCGTGTGTGTATGAATGTATATATGTGTGTGTGTGTGTATGTGTATATATATATATATATATATATATATATATATTCTGTTAGCACCCTTTGCAAACTGTGTGAGAGCCTTTCGCACCATGCAATTCTGCTTAAAGTTGGACCAGCATAACATTCTGTGGTGATTTGCATATGCAGCCCATGATGCTTTGCATTGTGGGGGCATGTGTGACTTTGTATTTTCTTATATATATAGGATACATGATGGGCATGAGTGGAATATGGAAAATATTTTCAGTCCTGCAGAGATCGAACCTGGATATTTCACAGTGCCGCTGCGAGTGGAATATACAGTGCTCAAGGCAGGGTAAATATTTTTCATTCCACAATGTGCTCATCTATGTGTCCTATTTATACAATGGGGCAGTGTTGCAAAATGTACATTAGCACAGGATTAGCGTGGTTTAGCGGGCTTTGCATGACTTTATGGGTTTTATGAGGTTTAGCGGTCTTGGAGGTGTAATAAACAGTATTTATTTTAACTCTGCTGATGTCATCAGTATTTATTTCACTGCAGTGAAAATACATGGTTTATTTCACTGGAATATGTTTCACCCCCATTGTATAAATATGAGGATGAATATATATATATTTGTATATTTTAATTCTTTTTAGAATATAGAATGTCTAGAGTCTTAAAAGTTTTATAATTACTAATATAATTGCTAATATAATCTATGAATTATATAATTCGACAAGTGTTTCTGTGTAGGTATTCCTGAAAAATACATTTGTGTATTATGAAGTTAAATATAAATAAAAACTATTATGGAAAAAAAAATCCTTTGGACATCTAAAAGCGCTATTGGAATGGGAGACTTTTAATACATTTCCCATCCAAAGCAGCACTCACCAACATCACCAAAGTGCCAACTTTTGTAAACCTTTGTGGGTGCTCACTGCCAGAAAATTGTATTTTTCCTATGGCCAGGTTCCCTAGTAATGCTTTTTTGCAGTCTTCCCTCAAAATATTGAGGGTGCTTAAGTCAACTTTGTGGGTGCCTGAGCACCTCAGCACCCCTGGAGTCGGCACCTATGCCAAAAGCACCATCACCCCCACACCCACCCTGCAGCACTCACTGGCACAGTGTCAGCAATGTCTCGGTGGTCTTATTTATTTTCAGTGTACCACTGCAGCTTTCAGTGGCATTGTATGTTTTAGCACTTCTTGCAAAACCAGCATACCAACATGACTGGTGCTTCCATTGAATGCTTCAGCTGGTCTACTCACCACTACTCTTCTTCCAGGTACCTGATTGCTTTTTCCCATCTCCGGTTCCCATTCTGTGCAGTCTTCTCTTTGAGCTTTTCATCTCGCTGACTTCTTCCAGAAAGGAATCAAACTAGAGGCTCATGCTCCTGCCACCAACAGTACAGTACTGGCTCGCAGCATATGTGTTGGTGTTTGTGATCTGGTATAGTGTGCTCTGTGAAAGCTTGCAGGCAGGGGAAGTGCTCTGAGGCAGTCATAGAAGCTCCATATATTAATGGACTTTCTGTACAAGTCAAATCCTCTTTCTTTTGTACAGTATATTAGTTTGGGCAACAAAAACTCAACTTACACACTGGATACATAGTAATATAATTGTGCACGTGGCTGAGCCGAAAACGCTTTGATATTGCTCTTTTTAATTTTTACCATTTATTTTTTATGGTCCTCCTCAGAACCTCCTGTCTCCATCTGCCTTTGGAGTCCTGTCCTTCATTTCTTCCTCTCTCATATGCTTACCGTTATCCTCACCACCATCAGTCCTGATCTTCTTATTACTGCTCCTCCATCTGGGCTCTGTGGCTTAGTCCTCACATGGCTCATTTGATGGACACCATCAATAGAAACATAGACTTTGACGGCAGATAAGGACCACTTGGCCCACCCAGTCTGCTCATTTCCCTACCTACTGGATAAGCTGCAGATTCTAGTTAACCAACAGCCTACTTTCTGCCACCCCCCACTACAATTGTCTTGTGTCTGTCCCTTGCATGTTTGAATTCCCCCACTGTTTTAGCCCCAACAACCTCCCCAGGAAGGCAGTTCCACACATCCACCACTCTCTCTGTGAAAAAAATGTCCTCACATTACCCCTGAGCCGTCCCCCCTCTATCTTTAAATTGTGTCTCCTTGTTCTTACACATATCTTTTTCTGAAAGATGCTACCCTCCTGGACTTTGTTGATTCCCTTGAGGTACTTGAACGTTTCTATCATGTCCCCGTCCCTCCTTTCATCAAGGGTATACATATTAAGCTCTCTCAGTCTCTCTTCATATGGTTTCTGATGCAGACCCTGCACCATTTTAGTTGCCTCCTCTGGACTGCTTCCATCCTGTCTATGTCCTTGCATAGATGAGGTCTCCAAAACTGCACACAGTACTCCAGATGGGGTCTCACCAACTGTCTGTACAGAGGGATAACTACTTCCCTTTTCTACTTGTGATGCCCCTTCCTATGCATCCCAGTATCCCCCTGGCTCTCCTTACTGACTTCTCACATTGCTTACCAACCTTTAGATCATCTGATATGACTACCCCCAAGTCCCGTTCCATTTTTGTTGTTGTTGGTACCTCCCCTGCTATTGTGTACTCTTCTCCTGGGTTTTTGTTTCCCAGGTGCATTACTTTGCACTTCTTTGCATTGAATCTAAGTTGCCATATGTCTGACCATTCCTCCAACCTTGCCAAGTCCCTTCTCATCCTTTCTACCCCCCCCTTGTGTATCAACTACTGGTCCAGGGAACAACATAAGTTGGTGAGGGGCTTGAGAGGAGGGGTAGAAGACATATTCAATGACGCCGAGGTGGGTGAAGTAGCAATGGTTTCGTAACATTGGCAGCATTTTCTCCTTATTTAGACCTCTCGCTACCTAATCAACGTGGTGGGCTACCCAAACGCTGGTTTATCTGGAGAGAATGGACAATGTTACCTGATCACCTACAGTGTTAAGTCCCACACCGCTCCCCCCATAGGAGGTGCTGTTGTTGCAGATAACACCACACTCTCCCATCAGGGCAAGTGTGTGATTCCTTTGCACCCTAGCCTGCACCCCTCTACTGCAGAACGAGGGAGTCGGGATCAAGGATTGCTCCTAGGTCTCTCTGCAGCCTGTTCCTCTGGCCAGACTTTTGGTAGCACTTTTGACTCTGTGCCAGGAAAACTAGATGGTTGCATATTAGCATTTAGCCTGATACAGGAACGACTGTGACTGCAGTTCTGTGGGGCAGTGGGTAACATTTGCCACACTCCTTACCAGTACTACTTGGACCCCACTTACCTAGCATCCTTCAGACGCTAGGTGTCTATGTACCTGAAGCTGTGTGGCTGCTGGCTCCCTTCATTCCACCCTGCTGCCCCTAGCCTACCTTGCATGCCATGCGATTGCTGTTGCTTCTCCCATCACTGCTTGTTCTTGTGTGCTGTTTCCCCTGCCTCTTCCCTGGTTCCTAGCAGTGGTAGGCTTAGCAGCGTTTCTCTGCTGCCCTCCCACTGTTGGAGGTGTGCTCCCTTTGGGGCTGCTGCCATCCTGCAGGCCCTCCTTCACTGCTGTTTCTGTGTTGCTGCCCTCTGCTCTTTTCTGTCTGCCATTTTCTTTTGGGCTATTTCCATCATCTTCTTAGCATCTGTGGCTGACAAACTGACCTTTGATTCCAGCACTGTAAGCCTCTGCTGCAGGGCCCCATGTTTACTGTGATTCTGCAGTTGCAAACATGGTCCTGCTACAGAAAGAAGTGTCTGCCACAAAAACAGCAGGTTTGTTGCTTCCCAGCTAACTGCTAAAATGATTGAAGTGAAGCCTAAATTGGCATTAGTGTGAGTTTGCTGGCAGCTCCATCACACATCTCTCCCCCTTGGGTTCAGTTGCGGCTCTAGCCACAAATGGTTACCAGGGCACAGCTGGGGCACAGTAGATGGCAGCCAGGGCACTGATACATTGTTACTAATGGAAGCTCTGCACCATATGGGGCACCAATATGTAGGAAGCTCTGCACCATGTGGGGCACCAACTGGGGCACAGCATTTTTTTTACCAGGGCACGTGCCCTGGCACGCCCTGGTGTAGAGCTGCCACTGCCGGGGTTGCAGTGGTCAGTGGGGCAACCCCTTTCCAATCCACTGGCACTTAGCCCTGAAGCTGACTACTGTAGTCTTCTACAAACATTGAGGAAATTTTGAGAAGTCTGTTTCATGAAAAAAATCAATGATTTTGTTTACTCATTGTAGAATTGTGGCATGAAATACAATTAGCAGTTAGGGCAAAAACACAAAACGGGAGGCTTTGTTGACCTGTGTTTAATGTAAAATGGTCCAGTTGCTCTGTAGTCTCACAGTACATTCTTAATGAGTGGGAGAGAAAGAGGTGATGGCACTGCTGATGTGGAAGTGGGTGAGCAGGAGGAAGCAACTGGAACGGCGTTACAGCACAAACCGGCACCACCAGGCTTCAGGCAATTGGATAGGAGGGAGGAACCCATCAGAGCACCATTGCATTGCATCTTGTCAGTAACATAGAAACATAGACTTTGACAGCAGATAAGGACTGCTTGGCCCATCTAGTCTGCCCATTTCCCTACCTACAGGATAGGCCGCAGATCCTAGTTAACCAACAGCCTATTTCTTCCTACCCCCCACATGAATTGCCTTATGTCTGTCCCATGCATTCTTGAATTCTTCCACAGTTTTAGACCCCACAACCTCCTCAGGAAGGCTGTTCCGTGCATCCATTACTCTCTCTGTGAAATAATACTTCCTCACATTGCCCCTGAACCGCCCCCCTTCTATCTTTAAATTGTGTCCCCTTGTTCTTGCGTCTCTTTTTCTGAAAGATGCTACCCTCTTGGACTTTGTTGATTCCACTGAGGTACTTAAAAGTTTCTATCATGTCCCCCCTTCTTTCCCAAGGGTATACATATTAAACTCCTTTAGTCTCTCCTCATACGGCTTCTCTTGCAGACTCTGCACCATTTTAGTTGCCCTCCTCTGGACTGCCTCTATCCTGTCTATGTCCTTGCGGAGATGGGGTCTCCAGAACTGGACGCAGTACTCCAGATGGGGTCTCACCAACTGTCTGTACAGAGGGATAACAACTTCCTGTTTTCTGCTGCTGATGCCTCTCCCTATGCATCCCAGTATACCCCCAGTCCTCCTTACTGCCTTCTCACATTGCTTGCTAACCTTAAGGTCATCTGATATGATTACCCTCAGGTCCCTTTCCATTTTTGTTGTTGTTACTACCTCCCCCCTTCCCATTGTGTATTCTTCCCCTGGGTTCTTGTTTCCCAGGTGTATTATTTTGCACTTCTTTGCATTGAATCTTAGCTGCCATACTTCTGACCATTCCTCCAACCTTGCCAAGTCCCTTCTCATCCTTTCCACGCCTCCTTGTGTATCAACCCTGTTGCAGATCTTTGTGTCATCTGCAAAAAGGCATACTTTTCCTTCCAGTCCCTCTGCAATGTCACTGATGAAGACATTAAAAAGGACTGGACCCAATACTGAACCCTGTGGTACCCCACTAGTAACCACTCTTTCTTCAGAGTGGACTCCATTTACAATTACAACAATTAACAGTCTTCAAGCAAGTGGTCAGACAAAGGGAGAAATCCATAGGAGCGTTTCTGTGGAAAACTAGCACTGAGCAGATGGGAGAGAGCCATGGCAGGATAAAACAGACTGCAGTAAAATAATACATATCCCTTTAATTCTCCCATGCCCTACCTCCAATCCAAATCATGGTGGCAGAACTGCTTTGTATTGTCTTGCCTTTTCATCTGTTGAACTGCCCCAAAGAGCCTTTCTCTGAGCAATATTTCAGGGCAGCTAGATTTCATTCTGGGGCTCATTTGAGTTGCCAGAGAATGTAAAGCCCATCAGAGAATGTCTGCAAAATCACCACAGAATTGCTTGCAGTCTGGTCACAGCAAGCACAAGGTCCAGCTGTGGAATGTATTGTAGGTCCACTTTGCCCCAACGTAACAAGGGACCTGCTTCCTTCTTATGATCTAGGTCATGGGACACCTGTTACACTGAACCATTTGTGGGTGCAGCTTCCCCAGAGACTGTCTTGAATCACGTCATGGCTCCTCCAGAATAATGCTGGGCCTGCACCTACTGCTGGCTTCTGCTTCGGGAGATCTCTTGCACCAGTTCTAGCAGATTTCCCTTTGACTGTCTGGTGATTAAGCATCAAACTCTATCCCCTGACAGTGTTGAAATCCTCAGTAAAGTGTGGTAGGTGATCTAAAATCTTGTGTACATGCAAAATAATTTAAAAGTTATAATGCCGGCCTGGTAGCGCTGAGGGTTGAGGCACGGGACGCCACTCCTCGTGCCATGCTGGTGGCCCAGGTTCTGGAGTAGACTCAGGCTGCCGAGGGTTAGTGGGGAAGGAGAGGATTGAGTGTCCAGAGGACTGCTCTCCTCTCCTAGGGTGGGTTGGGGACATCTCATCATTCCTTAGCAGCCCTGGGTGGAGATTGGGGGGCCTACATGGAGCGATGTAGTCAAGGGGTGGAGCGGCAGCAGATATCAGCACTTACGTATGCAGACATCATTGCACATCCACGCTCCAGGGGAAAGTACTTAAAGTAGAAAACCCCTGCCCCAGGGACAGGCGAAGGCAGCCCCTTAAAGCCCTGTGCTGCACGCCCAACGTCAGGCTCGGTTCTCCGGCTCTCCCAATCCTTCACCCAGCCCTGGCTCGGTACACTGGATTATAGATAGAGTGCCAGAGTGGACAGCTGCCCTGCCTCGGGGGCTCAGAGCTGGGGGGGGGTCTGTCGGATTTGGCTGGAGTGGGGGCATCTGTCCCTGATTTCCCAGAGACCAGACTTCAGGCAGGGTGGTAGAACAGCAGTGGTGCAGGGGTATGGCTGAGAAAGTTCCCTGGCCAGCCGGTGATAAATATAGTTGAAAAAAAAAGGTTATAAAAGAGGTGACAGAAACTCTTGATGTGTGACTGACCAGGCTCAACCTAGCTGCACTCCCACCAATTCAAATCTGATTCTATACGTGAGTGCTTACATTCGTCATCAAAGGGTGTGGTGTTAAAGACATACTATACGCATGTGAACAAAGACACAAAGGCTAGTTCTGAGCCTGACAGTTTTCCGTGATACAGCTACTAAGTGCAGTGTCAGCATGCCACAGATGCACACCACATGAGCAGCAGGAAACAGTTGTGACTGAGGCGTGAGATCCCAAGGTGCACTCCAGCACCTGTTTCACAGTTAGGTATTTTTGTAGTGGAGTTGCAGAAGATAAGTCAGACTTGTGCATCCATTATACATCTGTAATAGTGTTTAGAAGTTGAGGTGTTGTCTTATGATTTATGTTTCAGAGGCTTAGCATTGGCTGTTTCAGATGTTTACCATTGGCTAATAGTGCAACAACAGTGCCTTACCATTTATGAAAATACTGTAATTAATAAAACTGTATTGTCATTGTTTGATAGTGGAGGAAAGAGAGTGTCCTGCTTTGGGGCAGTTAGGGGTACTCTCTGTTGTTAGGTAGCGTAACCCTGTAAACACTACAACATAATCACCAAAGTACCTTTTCATTTTGAATCCTATGTTGTTGTTTTTTTTTTCAGCCTAGAAAGGCATGCCAAGACAAAGTTCATTTCTAAGTGTGTCTTAGGAACACTGGGAGGTTTAGTGACTTGTTGAGGGTCACACTGTTTGTAAATGGAGGTTGTGGGAATCAAACCCAGGTGTGCTGGATGCACCAGGTTCATTTACAGCTTACTGTTCTAACCTCTAGGCTACACTGCCAGAATTAAAATTTGCTGATTTTTGTGTGGGCTCAATGTTAAAGTATAGCGTGATGTCTTAACTAAGCATCACAGCACAACCAGGAGTTGGGGTTTTGGAAGTTATTTTATCCCGGGGGGGGAGGGGCAGGGGTCATGAGACTGAACTAGGAGCTCACAGGTTCAAACCTTGTTAGAAACAAATACTCCTTGTGTGAATTTGGGGTCGTCATTTAACCTCCCAGTGCTCTGCTGCAGTCCGCCCTGCTGCAGAAATGGGTAGAAACAGGCCCCCACTGGAAACAAGATGTTGTATGTCAGCTGGGCTATCCGAAGGAAATAAACTGTAAAAGAAATACAAGCAAAACACTGCCTCTGGAGTGCCACAGTTCTGTTATAAAAACATTTTTAATACAATTCTGAGAAGGTCACCTGTGGCAAGTTGAACGCTGGACTGTGGGGCAGGAAAAGCTGGGCAGTATAGGCTAGTAGCCTAGTGGTTAGAATACAGAACTGTGAATGTGGAGACCTTGATGACCTGGGTTGGAATCTCAACCTCCATCTGTATACTGTGGGATCCGGAACAAGTCATTTACCTTCACTATGCTCACTGCTCTCCCCAGCACACCTGGAAATGAGCATCTGCTCAGTGTGACTTTTCCAGCCAGAAATATTAGACCATGTCATTGTGTTGTACTTTGGTATCTCTCTGTCTGTATCTATCTGTCTGTCTATCTATCTATCTATCTGTCTGTCTATCTGTCTCTAGCTATGTGTCTGTCTATGTCTGTCTATCTATGTGTCTGTCTCTACCTGTCTGTCTGTCTCTAGCTATGTGTCTGTCTATCCATCTATCCATCTACCTACCTATCTATCTATCCATCCATCAGCATTCCGTTGTAACAGCAACGCTGCTACAGCGACAGCAATCATACGACACCTGCAGTGTCAACCCGGGTTGCTGGGCGATGACTTGAGTTATCGACTCCAGTTTGGTCACTGTCCCGCGAGATCTGCCCCGGGTTGGAATCCTTAAGTCGGGCACAGCTACTGTATGAACACTAATCATGTGTCGGTGCATTTTCGTCGGGACTGAGTCTACGCATCAGGGATGTCGCCACTCATGTCGCTGTGGGGAGGTCAGCTGACATTCCTGTCACTGCAGCATGGTGGAACCCTATCTATCCATCCATCCTTCTATCTGTTTGTCTGTCCATCCGGAGTGCGCTCCACCTGTCTTTCTGTCTTTCTAACTACTATATCTATCAGTGTCTGTCTCTGTATCCATCAATCTAAACTATGTTTGAGAAGAGCTTTAAGGCTGATCTCTGCCAGATTCTGAGACAGATTTAGCATTGTGGGATTGAACAGTCTATATGTGGAGCTTTTGTGCTAATGTCATGTTGGAGTTTGCTGTTTTGAGTTGCTGTGGATTGGGAGCATGAGTTTTGTGATGGGAACAACATGATTGTCATAGGCAGTCTGGATGACTCCATGACTTCACAGTGTTGACTCTTTTTATTTTTTTAATTTTATTGTTGCTGTGGTGAAATGACAGATCAGCAAGATGTCTAAAATCCAGCTATTGGCATCGAACAAAGTGATTTCTCTGCCATCCATCAACAGTCCCCCCCTCACCCCCGCCAACTGATGGTGGATGGTGGTCTCTGTCTCATGTGTTTTCCTCCCATGATTTCTACACTGAAGTCTTTGGAGACACATCTTGCTTGAACATTTGCAAAGAAGCTATTTTTTCGTTTTCCGGCAATATTTCATGTCCCAGCTACAAAGCAGGAGGGGAATTATGTCTTCACCCTTGCATCTGTCAACACCGAGGCCAACTACAGGACACTTGTCTAAATTATTGTTGATCTGATTCTGCCAAGACCTGGCGAATGTTACTGACTTAATGACAATGCCCTTTAAACAGATAAACCTTGTTTTGAATATTCCGTGAAACCAGGAGATTGATGGTCAGTGTTTTTTGTTTTTTTATTGCATGCCCAACTCCTTCCTTTTACAATTGCTGTACCCATGCTACACATAGCATAGCAGCATGCATCTTTATTCTGAGTTGGTGTTAGTTTGCACTTAACTTGCTTCATAATTGGAATAAACTTGGGCTGGCAGTACAGCCTAGAGTTTAGAATAAAATGCACTGTGAATGAGTTTGTTACAGCCAGCAGACCTGGATATGATTTCCATAACCTCCACATGCATGATGTGTGACTCTGAACAAGTCACTTAACTTCCCCAGTGCTCCCAAGTTGCCCATGAAAACAGGCCACCTAGTGGGTCTTACTTGGTTACTAAAGAATTAAAAAAACAAAAACAAAAAAAAAACAGTAGGACTTCGATTGTTTAGAACTCATTGTCCCCAAAATTTCATCCCAGGAATACCATGTGTCTGTCAAGCTACATTGCTGAAAACCTGGTATGCAAGTTTCATTCCAGACCTGTGAAAATTGTAGCTCAGACACCAGAGGTGTTACCAGAAGATACTTATGATATGGTCATAAATCATAATGACATATTAAAAATGTTTGTTTTTCAATGTGTGAGTCACACTGGGGTTAAATTAAAGTATTGTTGTTATGTATTTTAATTTACTGTTTTAAATGTGTATAATTAATGCTTTTTATGCTGTGAATATAATCTTTTTGTATCACTTGAGATAATAGCTTGCAATTTTTGCTCTGTCTGAGGTGCTCCCAGATTGCACTAGGCCTGTGTTAACTTGCCTCTCGCAACTGTTTTTTTTTTTTTTTATCACTTTGCTCCGGTAATGTTCCCCCCATCATTATCCTCTCCTTCCCTCAGCGGGTTTCCCCTGTCTACCCCTCTACCCTCCTTGTTGTCCTCTCACTGCACCTCATTCATTCAATAATTGCTAAATGATCTGCCTCTTAAATGTGACCCATTCCTGCAAGGAGTTGGGTCCAGGGCTACATTAAATTTCAGTACCATGTTCCTCAGATATGCCACTTGTAATTAAATGCATATTCCACAGGTATGCTATATTTAACTGTATGTTATGTCACAAATGTGGTTGTATGATTATTTATATTTTTTAACTGTATGTCTTGTTACAAATGTAATTGAATGTTTAATTTCTTGGATATGTTAAATGGCAAACTGTATGTCTAATGCTTCATCAATTGTAACCCCTCGGGTGCACCAGGAGACGAGCAACTTGTTCAGTGTACCTTCCTGGTGAAACATTTCAATAAATAAAATAAATAACTTTCTACTCTATGGGACGCCATTGAAAAACAAACTCTGCTCAATGGAATTACCTTTTAAATAAATGAAATGAAAAATTAAATGAAATGATCAAAACACCTTCTGTTGACATTTGTGTTTCTAAGTATTCACTGAGGTTTTTCACAGCAGTCAGACAATTTTTGGTTTGTTAAGATTTTAATTAGCTCAGTCATTAGTTTGCCACAGAGCAGGACTCCTAAAATCCACTAAATCTTTCTATAGGCAAGTATATTGAGAGAGTGATTTATGCAGAGATAAACAGGCTTGGATCTCTTTCAATCACTTCATCAGTTTAAATTCAGTTGCCTAATCAGCAAGGGGCAGGAGTGTTTTTTTTCCTTCTTGTTTTACAATCTCTCTCTCCAGATGGCTTGGCACGGTACCCAGAGTGACATAGTTGTCACCCATTTGTCTTCAGCTTCGTGTCAAAGATGTCTTCAACTTTCTAAGTGCAAAGGGTGTGTAAGGGAGCCAAGTCTTGTCTGAAGTTTTGTGTCAGTATCCAAGGAACAATTTCAGAAATGCAGCCAAGAAAAAACAACCTAATATGCATGTTCAGTGTGAGGACATGGCAGAGAGACTCATAATCTGGGGCCTAAAAAACAGGACATTTTAAACAATCCTTTATATCATTCTCTTCCTTGAATTTCTAATTATACACATTTGCAGTCCTGCTGCTCCCTTGCATTTTGCAGCCACCTTGGCACGCCCATCACTCTGCATGCATTACATCTCCGGGCTTAAAGGGAAATGTTTATGAACAGTGCCCACCGTAGTTTGAAAGTCCATGTCAAGGTCTTTTAAATGAAATATCGGCCTTGGGCTGCTCTGTAGCTGGCAGCAGTCCAGAGATATTGATGATTAAGTTTTTCCCATATTGATACTACAGTGCCACCATTTTCAGAACTGTGTGATGTCACTGATGGTCAATCTGTGTTTCCTACAGTGTGGTTAGCCATAGCTTGATTGTCAGTGACATCACAAGGTTCTAAAAATGGCAGCAAAGTATTACCAATGTCAGCGGACATCATCATTGACATCTCTGGATTGCTTTCAGCTACTGGTAAGCCCAATACCTCATTTGAAGGAGCTTGTCAAGGGCTTTCAAACCATGGAAGGCACAGTCTATTAATGTTTCTCTTTACATGTTCTATCAAGCAATAGACTGTTTGCCACAATGTGCTATATAAAGCGTAGACTTGTTTTTACTAACCTGTACTTGTTCTCACTATGCAGCTATCTACCTGCCATCTAGTCATATGTATGTTAAAGTTTCTTTATAAAATAAGTTGGAAATGTCCATTAGTGAGACTGGTGGACTCTGATTACATGACCATTTAAAATCCCATGACATCTCCATGGTTCAGAACTCCTTTTTAATTTCTTGTCTATTTTCACTTTTTTCCCCATCGGCACAAGCTATTTTATAAACTTTATAACACACTCCAAGGAGGTGCATATATAGTTTGCTAACCGCACACAAGTACCTTGAGTGATCATGTCTTGATACCCTGTGGGTTCAAGGCACACAATGTGAAAAATTCCCCCTGGTTTGTGCATACTAGACTATATATATATATATATATATCTATATATATATATATATATATATATATATACAGTTTTAAGAAAATCGGAATTACAACCCTTTGAGTTGAGGACTTATTTCGAAAGGCTCCACATCAGATAATAGCAGCAGTAAATAGAGAATAATGCATATGTAGGGAGTTGATATGGAGTTTTTTTACACACCAAGTTGTGTGATAATATGTAAACCTCGAGCGGCTCAGAGGTTTTACTATTATCCATGCAATGTCTCCATACTCCATTCTACATATGTTTTATTTTATAATAACTGGTACTAAAAGATTCTTAAATTACCACTATGAGGGGGCGAGGCCAGAACGCTCCTACTTCCTTACTAGTAGGCATCTTCATGCCCCTAATGCCATATCACATAACATGCTAGCGTAAGTGCGCTCTTACCAGTAAGGAAGTAGATGCTTGGACACGCTGCTCCGTGGTGATTTTATGAGTGATCTTAAAATATCTTAAATAAATGCTGCACAAATACAGATCTAAACTGGAGGGTAGCTACAGAATCGGAGGGGGATGTGTTTAAGTGCAAACCTGCTCTGTAAGATTGTGAGTTTCTGTTTACATTGGAGAACGGTCTCGTGCTGCGTCAGACAGTTTATTGGTTGGTGCTTGTGTATGCTTCTCAGCGCGAGGATGTAAAAGTCATATCAACCTGCAGGTTGATACGACTTTTCAAAGTTGCTAAAAATGGGTTGATATTGGGCTTCACCAGTTATTATTATACAGTAAAGTACAAGAGGGCACAAGAAGGTAAAGAGAAGCTGTGAGCTTACAGGTAATGGAGGGGTGCCTATACAAGCAGTAGCTAAGCAGTGGAGAATGACACAGTCGGTGAACAGGCATATTGTAACTTTAGTGCAAAAGGTAGGAACAGGCTGTTCAGTGAGTAGAGCTGTGCAAATTGCAGAATTGCGGGTACTCAGTGGACAAGTAAGCTGGAGATAAGGGGCCACAAGAACAATCTGAGCAACAACACAATGTAGGTCGAAATTAGTGTTGGGTTACAATCGTTGGCTAGCAAAAAGAACAGCGAACATACCTATACAATTGATAGCTAATAGGTGAACAGTGGGTAGCCATAAAGAATTGACCTATCCAAATAAATGAAACGGGCATCAACACAAAGAGGAAATCTATCTAGCAGAGAGCAGCTCATTGCAAACACTTCGTTAAAGCATCAGTCAGGGTTGAAGTGCCAAAGTAGGAAATGAGGCGTTAGGGTTGAGCCTAACTCCCAACCCCATCCTCCACACCAACAGGCATTGGGGTGTGCCATGAGGATGTTAGACCAACTCTCCTCCATTCCATGTGTAAAGAGGCTGACATGGTACAGCATAGGAGAATGGAGGAGAGTTAAGCCTAACGACCCATGGCACACCCAGTGCCTGCTGCCGTGTGGAGGATGGGGTGGTAGGGTGGGTGGGTTAGGGACTTAACCCTAACGCTCTCATTTCCTGACTTTGTCACTTCAACCCTAACTGGATGCATTAATGATGTTTTTGCAATGAATTTCCTTACTTTTGAGAAAGTGTAATGTAACTGGTAAGTGGTATGTGTTGATGGGAGCATAGGTCCCTTCATCTCCAGCTTATTTGTCCACTGAGTGCCTGCAATTGAGCAATTTGCACAGCTCTACCCAAGCTGCCCATTTGTACATAACAATGTGCATCTGTGGGAGTGTGGGCCCTCTGGGCCCTGCGCTCCCACTTACACATAACAAAATCATATGAAAAGGAACCCTTGTGACACTAATTTGCCAATATCTCAGTAACCATACAAGCTGTGAAAACAGTTCCCCTGCAGTTGTCATCATGACTTTGAAACCTCCACGCATGCTTAGTCTACCTAATCTAAAGGTGGACTAAGCTGCTGGTAATGACAAATCTGTATCTCGCATCGTTTCCGAGATATGGGCATCAAAAGTCATTATGGGTGCCGCAGTGTCATCATGTGGGAAAAATCTCAACTTCATGATGGTATATCTATGGAACGATTAACTTTTTTATACCAAAACAGCATAATTCACATTTCTGGAACACCCCCCTTTATACCCTGCAAATTTCAAGCCAAAAGACCAAACCGTTTATTTACAGTGCACTGGCAAAGTTTTTAAATTCCTAGTTTGTGAGGCGCCAAAATCCCTGTTCATGAAGTCAATCTCCCTTCACGAGCTGTCAAAATCACTGTTCGCGAGAAATCCTTGATTGTCAGATTTTGGCCATCTGGTCTGGAAGTTGCGATCAAGGATTTTGTCAGCTTGTGAAATGGAATTGGCTCGCGAAAGGGGATTTTGACAGCTTGTGAATGAGGATTTTGTCACCTTGTGAACGAGGATTTAAAAAACCAATCCCCTTTCATGAGCTGTCAAAATCCCCTTTTGTGAGTCGATCCCCTTTCGCGAGTGTCATAATCCCCTTTCACGAGCCAATCCTTGTTCACAAAAAGGGCCATCTGGTTGGAAAATGATCAAGGATTTTTGTCAGCTCGCGAAAGGAGATCGGCTTGTGAAAGGGGATTCAAAAACCCAATCCTCTTTTGTGAGCTGACAAAATCCCCTTTCACGAGCCTTGTTCGTGAGATAGGACCATCTGGTCCCTAAGTCGCGATCAAGGATTTTGTTACCTCGCAAAAGGGGATTGACTCGTGAAAGGGGATTCTGTCACCTCACAAACGAGGATCAGAAGCTAGTCATGAAAGAAGAATTTTAAAGTTTAAAAAGGATGCTTTTTGGCCAAACGAAGAAAACCAAAGGCCTGGGTTTGTAGAGGGTGTCACCCTGAACAAAACCCATGCTTCATGTGCAAAAGAAGTCAGCAGTGGGGCAATCTACAACATTTTTTTTTGGGGGTAATGAAAACAAGATGTCGGCTTTCGAAAGGGGGCTTTTTCCTTACGAACAGGGATTTTATAAATCCCCTTTTATGAGGTGACAAAATCCTTGATTGTGAGCCCAGTCCCCTTTCACAAAACTCATTGTATATCCGAAATTGTACAAATAAATAAATAAAATTAGACTGAACTGAGCATGCTCAGAACCTGAAAATTCAAAATTACGTAACTTTGGAACGGATTAATATTTTTTCACCAAACCAATGCTGGATTGTTCTTTGACCACACCTCTTTCTACCCTGAAACCTTCAGACTGAAATACCAAATGGTGTGGCCACAGCACGATGGACGAAAATCGCAAAAAAGTGCAAAAAAAAAAGGCGAAAAATTGTTTTTTTGGGGAGCTTTGCTGCACGAAAACTGCATATCTGATCAAAACACAACTTGGCAAATCAAGAGATCTACAATATGAAACTGCACATTCCAAATTTCGTGTAAATCCATTGACTGGTTGCAAAGTTATTAAGGTGCAAAAATTTGGAGTTTAACATTAAACTACCTACTCAACTCTAACTATACTGGCGTGATTGCATCAGTATAATATATCATATATGTATGTAAATGTGTGTGTGTGTGTGTGTGTGTGTGTGTGTGTGTGTGTATATATGCATATATACACACACACACCTTGTAGTGTGTTACCATTCACATACATATGTAGATATCTACAGAAATATACGTTCTGTACCCAGCCCTTCTGGACCCCATTCTAAATGAGATGCTGTAATCTCAATACAAATTGGGTGATCAGACTGCCAGTAAATAGATAGATAGAAATCATCACCTAAACAGTGTTTGGACCATAGAGACTAAGCCTGATATATCTACAGTAGGCTCTCCTGCCACTAGTCCTGGGAGCTGAGTCTGCTTCAGAACCCATGTCCCCAATCTGGTAGTGCAGGGTGTTGCAGCACCACCCAATAATACTGACTCATATCTGCCCCATCTTCAGAAACTTGCATTAACACCCTGTTTCCTTCATAATCCAATGAAGAAGAAAAAACATTCCTCACCTTCTAGCTCTCCGAGCTTGTTTCCCTCTACTCCTCTAATTCCTGCATTCTCTGTGTTGACTCAACAGCTTTACAAGGGCTGGTGTCGGTGACTAGCATTGCCCTGTGCTGCAGCTGTCATCTGGAACAGCCAGTCTGTCTCTTTACACACCATGGCTTCTCTCCCTCGGTTCAAATCCGATCTCAGACTACACCTCTCCTGTTTTGCATGACTGCTGCTCCAGACTACCCCACTGCCCAAGTTGCACAGGCTAAACTTTCTAGTCCTTATCTGTGGAACTTATTGTTTCAGTTAGCTACTGCGATGATTTATGTTTATATTACCCCATCTCTGTAAAGTGTTTCATGATGGCTTTTAGGACCTACATAGGACATTTAGGTGGGCATGATAGGTAGGGTGGGCAGATCAGATGGGCCACTGGGCCTCTTTCTATGTTCATTTTCTATATTTCTATGACTTATACAAAAAAAGGAAAGGGCTACATAACATTAAGTTATACTGTATTTTAATTACTGGTCCTCAGTTTTTTTATGTCTAGATAACCAGACTTTCAAATCGCATTACAGCTGCCCAATTTATATTTTGCATTACAACTGGGCAGTTGTAATCAGTACCTGTCAATCAAGCTCACGCTGTGCCTGTGAGAGGAGAGAGCTGGAGGGTGAGTGGTGCTGTGCGACCAAATGAGAGCTGGAGAGAAGGCGAGAAGAAGAGTATCTGGTGGAGTGGAGAAGTGCACAAACAGGCTACTAATTTTTGTTTAACCGCCGGAAGGGGACCGACAGTAGCCCATCAGGAGTTGGGGCTCTGCAAGTGGATTCTTTGTTGCTGTACTTAGTATTACTGGGGAGGGAGCCAAGGGACAGGCGGGCAACAAGATGAACTGATCTTGGTAGCTTTCTCCAGGAGGTGCTGAGGAGGAGCCGCCACTCTGGGAGCTGCTGCTACTGGTGTTGTTGTGAAACACTATGGCAAACAGCCTCAGCTGGACTCAATTTAGCATGCATGAGTGGGAGCTCCTCTCATGCATCGCTGAAGAGTTGTTCAGCAGATGGGTCCATCCAGAGTTGGACCTTTTTGTGTCCACACTCAGTGCAAACCTGCTCAATTTTTGCTCACTTGATACAGGTCCTGGAGTTTTCTATCGAGATGCGTTGTCTCTCTCCTGGATTAAGAGGTTTCTTTACACATTTCCTCCATTCCCTCTAATTCAGAGGGTCTTCATCAAATTGCAGGTGGAGGGGCCAGAATAGATACATAGGAGATGACAGCAAAAGTGGACCTCAGGGACCCCAGGGTCCATGTAGTCTGCTCAGTTTTCTATCCCAGTTACCAGGTCTGGGTAATGATGCCTTATTTCTGTCCCATGCTCGCTTGAATTATCCTATAGTTTTAGCCCTGACCGCTTCTGGGGGCAGGCTATTCCAGGCGTGTACCACTCTCTCTGTGAAGAAAAATTTCCTGATGTTTGTCCCGAACTTGCCCCCTCGTTATTTGAGGTCATACCCTCATGTTCTGCTGCCTTCCTTGATATGGAAAAGTTCATTTATCTGAACTTTGTCTTTACCATTGATGTATTTGAAAGTCTCTGTCATGTCTCCCCTCTCTCTGCTCTGTTCCAGAGATTACATGTTCAGCTCCCTCAGTCTCTCCTCATATAGCCTCTGGTGCAACCCCAGAATAATCTTTCTTGCCCTCCTGTGCACCGTCTCCAACCTGTTTATGTCCTTTCTGAGGTGCGGCCTCAAAAACTGTACCCTGTACTCCAGGTGGGGTTTAACCAGTGCCCTGTACAGCGGCAGAACCATCTCTCTTCTTCTACTAGTGATCCCCCTCCTGATGCAACCCAGCATGCCCCTCTGCCTTTAGGGCTGCCTTTTCACACTGTCTACCCACCTTCAGGTTGTCTGTTGTTATGATCCCCAGATTGCGTTCTCTGCTAGTTTTTGTTAGTCCCCCAGATAAGTCAGGTTTTGGGTTGTTTCTTCCTAGGTGCATAACTTTGCATTATTTTGCATTGGATTTCAGTTGCCATGCTGTGGACCATTGTTCTAATTTTACTAGGTCTGATTTCATTATTTCCACTCCTTCTGTAGAGTCCACTCTGTTACATATTTTAGTGTCATCTGCGAAAATACGCACCTTTCCTTCGATCTCTACCGCAATGTCGGCTATGAATATGTTGAATAGTAAAGGCCCTAAGACGGAGCCCTGGGGCACCCCACTGGTTACCCCTCATTCTGTGGATAATGCAATGCACTGTTTACTTGCACCCTCTGTGTCCTATTGTGTAGCCAGTTTTTTACCCACCTTACTACTTTCATACCCACTCCCATGCAATCCAGTTTCTTTACCAACCTTTTGTGGGGTATTGAGTTGAAGGCTTTACTAAAGTCAAGGTAGACTACATCAGTGGTGCCCCTATGTCTACAGCTCTGATTACCCAGTCAAAGCAATCAACAAGGTTTGTTTGGCACGATCTACCTCATGTGAACCTGTGTTGTCTATGGTCCCATTGCTCACTGGAGTCCAGGAATGCAATCACTCTTTGTTTAAGTAATGGTTCCATCACTGGACTGTAGTTTCCTGCTTCTTCCCAATGCCCAGATTTGTGCAGTGGTACCACTGTTGCCCTTCTCTAATCCTCTGGGACTTCTCCACTATCCAGTGATACGGTAAAGAGTTCTGCTAGGGGTTTTGCCAGTTGGTTTCTCAGCTCCTTCAAGATTCTTGGATGCATGTTGTCTGGCCCCATGGCCTTATCTGCCTTCAGGTTATGCTTCTAGGACTTCAGCCTATGTGAAGGGGCTTTTATTGACCCCTGTACTTTGGGAGTTGTTTTGTTGCATCTCTTGGCCATTTCCCTCCTTTGCCTGAGTAAAAACTGAACAGAAGTACTTGTTTAGGACCTCTGCATTTTCACACTCCCCTCCACTATAACTCCCTCTTCTGTGGCTAATCTACTACACCTCCATAGTTTTCCTTCTTTCTTTTATATACCTAAAAAAGGTCTTGTCACCTTATTTTACTCCCTCTGCAATCCTGAGCTCGGTCTGGGTTTAGCACTCCTTATCCTTTTTTCTGCTTCCTTCAATTTCTGTGTGTAGTTTTCTTTGTCTTCCTCCTTGTTTGTTGCTCTGAACTTCTTATAGGCCACCCTTTTCTCTGTTACTATGATTGCCACCTCCTTGGAATTCTGGTAGCTCTATTCTGTCATCAAATTCTCTTATTACCATCTGAGGAATATTGCCCGGGTGAAACACTTGGTTCCTCCGGATGATCTTCCAACATTGGTCCATGCCTTCGTCACTACCCACATGGATTACTTCAATTTCCTCTACCTAGGGCTTCCAGGGGTTGATATCCACCGCTTGCAGTTGATGCAGAACGCGGCAGCAAGGCTTTTGACTGGGACTTCCAGGTCCAGTCATATTACGCCTGTACTCCGTGAACTGCACTGGCTGCCTATTCAGTGGCAGATCACCTTTAGGGTTGGCTTGCTAACCTTTAAAGACTTACATGATCAGGGTCCCGGTTACCTGCAAGACCTCTTGGTACCCTACTGCCCCCTCTGTCCTCTCTGATCCGCCTACGAGGGATTGCTAGAGATTCCCAGGGTGCGACTAAAAACATCTGATGCCCATGCTTTTTCTTTCTCAGCTCCAGCCCTGTGGAATTCTCTACCTCATCGGTTAAGAGAATGCCTGACCGTCGACAGTTTCAAAACTGAGCTAAAAACGTATTTATTTAATATGGCCTTCCCTAATTATGGTTAATCTGTTTTATTCTCTTGTTTTAAATTGTATTTATATCTGATTTTATGTACAGCACCTTGATTTTGAAAGGTGCTATAAAAATAAAGTTGATTTGCTTTAATTTGATTCTGGCCCTGCCAGATATGTTTTTCCCTGCTACAGCATCTGATGGAAGAACTTTGAAGTACTACCTGCTTTGCACCAAAGAATGTCAAAAGTTAAAGAAGTTGTTTGTTTTCTTTTCCCCAGGTAGAGAGGGTGCTTCAGTTTCTAAGTAACGTTTATCCAAGTGGTTGGCAAATTGCATTGTGTTCTGCTACAACAAGTACGGCAAAGATTTGCCTGGAGCGGTTAAAGCTCATTCCACAAGAGGCATGGCAACCTCTGTGGCTTGTTTCAGAGGGTCTCAGCCACTGACATCTCTGCAGCTGCCACCTGGAGTACTGTCCATACTTTCACCAAGCACTACAGTCTGAGCATTGCCTCAAGAGCCCCTGCAGGTTTTGGCAGGCTGTGCAGCAGGGCCTCCTGTCTTAAGTTTATGGGGGGCCTTCCTCCCAGATTGTCTGTTTGCATCTGTAGCTGCTTGGGACTCATTCTTACGGTGTGACCTGATGACTGAGATACCCCCGAAGAAGATAGAACTGTTACATAAGAACTTACTGAACTGGTAGATCTTGAGGGATCTCAGTCATCAGGTCTGCTTCCTCCCACCATTCCCTTCTTGGGGCTCTTTTCTGGAACTGGCTGTCGGTGTATCTAGCCTTTCATATAAACCTGGACACCTCTCTCTCTCTCTCTCTTCGGTCTCCCATGGCTAGAGCTATGCTCGGTGGCGGGGGGGGGGGAGAACTGAAGAGGGAGCAGGGCTGCTCACGCCTTCATAGGGTTGACAACATCAACAGTGTTGGCGAACCCTGTTGTACTACTGAAAATCTTCCGTCTGGATCCTACTTCACTGACGGTGAAGTTCCTATGGTGTGACCTGGTGATTGAGATCCCCTCGAAGATCCACTGTTACGGTAATTTGTTACATAACTGTTCTTTTTACTTATTACTACTTCCAGTGGCACTCTGTTCCATAAGTTCACCATCCTTTGTGCGAAGAAATGCTTTCTTTTTATTGTGTTAAACCTTTTTCCATTTAGTTGCAGCGGATGTCCCCATGATGTTAAATTAATGTTCTTAAAATCAGTATTTAATTCTGTTATAAGACCATTGTTCTGCAATATGTTGTATAGTAGCAGTAAGTCTCCCCTCTTCCTCCGTACCTCCAGAGAGTGTAATCTAAGTTTCTCCAATCTATCCTTATAGGAGCAATGCTGCAACTCTTTCACTATCCCTGTCATTCTACGCTGGACTCCCTCAAGTTTCTTGACATCAGCTCTTCTATAGGGTGACCAAAGCTGACTGCAATAGTCAAGTTGTGGCCTCAAATACAACCTATACAACAGCATCAGCACCTCCATCCATATGTTCTTTATATTTCTCTTTATTGCTCCCATGACACTGTTAGTTTTTGCATTTGCTTGTGTGCGTTGTTCTCTGAATTCTGATCTATTATTATGCCACGGCCCCTCGCCTTAATTTCTGATTTTAATGTGGTCTTACTTAATATGTATTGATATTGATTGTTGTTTTTACCAAGGTGTAGAACACAGCATTTCTCTAGATTAAAGGACATGCCCCAGCAATTTGCCCATCTAGATGTTCTATCCAGATCCAGTTATATTTTGTCCGCTTGCTCTTGAGTGGTACATGGGTCTCCAAGTTTTGTATCGTCAGCATACTTAGTAATATAGTCGTGTGTGTTATTTCCCCGGTCAGTAATAAATATACAATAGAACCCGATTCTGAGCCTTGAGGGACCCTGCTCATGACCTGCCTCTCATCTGGTGTATAGCTAGCAATAGCCACAGCCTGAGTTTTATCAGTAAGCCAATTAGTAATCCATGTAACTATTGAAGTATTAATATTGAGTGTTAATAATTTCTCTACTGTGGCCTAATATGGGACGGCGTAGAATGCCTTTCAAAAATCCAATAGTATCACGTCCACTGCGTCCCCCTTATCAAGGAGGTTACTTATGTGTTCATAGAAACACATAAGATTCGTACTGCACGAACGTCCCTTGGCGAAACCGTGTTGATTTGTATCAAAAAGTTGACCCTCATTAATCTTCTTTGTTATTATGTCTTTAATGATGGACTCCAGAATTTTACATGAAACTGAACTTAGGCTTATTGGGTGGTAGTTTTGCACATGTTGTTTATTTCCCTTCTGGTGTATCAGGGTCATTTTTGCCACACTCCAAGCTTTTGGAATTACTCCTGTATTCAATGATTTTTCAAACAGTTTTAACAGCTGACATGGTATCTTTCAGTAGTTTTAACATTTGCGGGGTAATTTTATCTTGACCTGGAGCTCTGTAGGCATTAAGTTCTTCTGTATTTTTAATAATGGTATCTATAGCAATGGTATAGTTTCCTTTGTTGTTCTTATTAAATTGGTAATCAGCAATGCTTGATGTTGAATGAATAGAGGAGAACTAGCTATTAAATATGTTTGCCATTCTTTCAGGTTCTGTGATTGTGCTGTCGTTATGTAATATTGTGGTTATGCCTGATTCCGAGTTTCTTAATGAGGTTATGTAGCTGTGAAATTGCTTGCTGTTGTTTTTGTTTGCAGATGTTACCAGTTTAATCTCTAATTTTCCTTTGGTCTTATTTTTTTTAAACTTCAAAATGCTTTATTGATTAAGGTGTCAAAATACATACCAGTACAGTACATTAGAGGAAATCAATAATTGTCAGTAGTACAAAGTGTACCAACAATGGTTGACTGAGGTACGTACTGTTCATCTTCTACTCATGAGATCTCTGCCTTTACAGATATATATATATCTTTTCTAGATATCTATACCCTTGATAGTACAATCCTAGAGGACACCTTCTCATTCAGATACCTTGGGGTTTGGTTGGACCAACACCTGAACTTCTCTGGCTACATTAATGCCATCCTGAAAAAATTGTGCCCCAAGCTTGGTGCCTTATTCAGGAACTGTAGTTGCATCCCTCCTACAGTGCGACGTGAACTAGTCCAGAAGATGATCCTCCCCATTTTTGAGTACTGTGATATAGTCTATGGTGCCACTCCCAAATCCTCCCTAACCAGATTGGACACTCTCTTTAACTTCTTCTGTCAATTTGCCCTTGATGCTCCATCACGCACTCATCACTGTGACCACTACCACACCATGCCCCTTCCCCCGCTTGCCAACAGGCGCCTCACTCATTGTGCCAAACTTGCTTCTAAATTTTGGTTAGGAGAACTTTCCTCCTACCTCTCATGCTCACTCTCTCCCCTCCACCCCCAACTCCCTGAGATCCTCTGACACTCGCACTTTGTTGGTCCCCTGTCGAACCACTTTTAATAGTCAAGTCAGACTTTAACCATCATTTCCCACAAATCTGGAACTCCCTCCCCCCCAATACAGCACTCCTCCTCCTCCTCCTCCTCCTACTCCCTTGCCTCTGCCTTATGTAACCCCCCTGCAAATGGGGGTTCCCAAAAGACTTCAGGAGCTTGCTTGAATGCTCAAGCCTGAATGGTGTTTGGCGTTTAAGCCATTTATCAGTGAGTGTTTTAGAACCTCTGGTACTGTCTCTTTAAGAGCTGTCTGCTTGCAGACATAATTAGTTGTATGGGGGACTGTGTGTTTCTTTGATTGAGTACCACTCAAGCTGCCGCAATTCACCTATTTTGCAGTCACTAGGGTGCAAGGAACCTGTCTGAAAGATGTAACTGATTGCCAGAAATCATTTACAGTAATAATAAAATTACAGTTTGTCTAACCTGCTTTCTTTGCAGTCAGAACTGTCTGCCTAGTTCCCATTCTGGTTTTGAACTGCTGAACTGGACCAATCAGTGTGGGGTAAACTAGCTCTAAATGATGCCTTAGACGAATCAGAACTTGGGACTCATAATCTGAGCCAGCCACAAGAGGATTGTATGGGCAGTGACTCTGGGAGATGTAGTTTAGACTTGGTGCCTTTTGGACCAACAGCAGCAGTCTATTGTGAGTGACAGCCAATCCAGTCAAGAACTGGGAGGAACTCAAAAGGAAGTGCGGTTTTTGTCTGTTGGGAGTTTCAGTTTGAGATCTGAAAGTGAAGGGAAAAAACCTGTGCTCCTTCAGTGCACAGTTTCAGTCAAAAAGCGTGTGCAGGCCCGAGTTCCGGTCTACAACATGTTAACTGCTTGTTGGGACTGAATCCGTCCTGTGAAAGAATCAAGGATCTCTGAAGAGTAGAAACCAGGCTCACCCTGTAGAAGACTGAAGAAATTGTTGAATTACACTCGGTCTGTCAGGGAACTGAATCTGCTGTGTGTTCTCCTGGTTATTGTGCAGTAATTGCGATTGGGATACAGATGCAGCCTGCCTGGTATAGTGCTTTCTTTTTTTTACCATATAAATATTGAGGAGTCTCTTGGAGATCAAAAGTAGCCCTGCTGACATTGAAGGACCATATCTTCTTTGGAGGTCGTGAGTACTAATCGGGGTCGCTCCTGTTGGTGCCACATTAAATCCAAATGGAATTACTGTACTGCTGACTGTTTAATTTTCCTTTTCTCTGTGTGAAAGGGCCCCTACCAGCTGCCACGGTTTGGACTAGCCACTAGGGCCCTGGGTGCCCAGGGACAGTAACTGGTGAGATGAGCCTGTGCACAGAGCCATAAATGAATAGTAAAGTGATAAGCTAATTAACCTGTTTCCCCTGTCCTTGTTATATCCCCTAAATAAATCAGAGCTGTTTGTTTCAACAAAGTTATACTGCCTGGTATTTGTCTATGTTAAAGTACTGTACTGTGATTGTTGCACTGTATCTTATTTTACAGGATGTCCAGTGCCTGAACCAGCGTGGGGTAAGTGTATACTGTGAAGGTAATTCTGCTATATTGTGTGGGCCACTAGTGGGAAGAAAGGGGGGTTGCAGTGTCCCAGAGGGCTGTGACCAAGTAAGTTTAACTATTGCAAACCCTGACCTCTGGGTGGAGGCACCCGCCATTGGATCCAGGCCCCTCAACCTGTTAGTGGCAAATCAGGCAGGGGTAGTAGCCCCTGGGATAGCGCCATCTAGGGGTTACACTTACATAACTTTCTCTCATCTAACTGTTCCTGCTTTAACCCTCCTTAACTGTCCTCCTATGCCTTTGCTCCTCTCTATGACTCACATCACCTATTAAACCTTCCACCCCCCCCGAGCCTGCTTCTCGGCACGCTGTCCTCTCCCTTCACCGCTATGTAATATGTTCCTCAGATATGCCACTTGTAATTAAATGCATATTCCACAGGTAATTCTGTAACTGGATTAATTGTTTTATACTTGTTTTGACTCTGGACATTTGATGTATCATTTTAAATTTGTTAGGCGCCTTGATATTTTGAAAGGCGCCATAAAAATAAAGTTATTATTATTATTAACTGTATGTTATGTCACAAATATGACTGTATGATTATTTATATTTTTTAACTGTATGTCTTGTTACAAATGTAATTGAATGCTAAATTTCTTGGATATGTTAAATGTTAAACTCTATGTCTAATTCGTCATCCAATTGTACCCCCGCCTTCCAGGTTGCACTGGGAGATGAGCAACTTGTTGTTCAGTGTGCCTTCCTGGTGAAACATTTCAATAAATAAAATCTCAACTCCATTCAAATTTCTAACATTCAAGGTTTTACAGCTGTTGTAAGATTATGTCAGTAAATCATAAACTGATACAAAAAAACAAATTTATTAAAGAAAACTTTTTTTGCGCACTACCGCTTTCTTCCCCATCCATATCCAGACCCACACAATGATGTCTCAATTGTATTGAGGATTTGAGTTAAGATAAAGTTGGTGCCATGGGTGCCATGTGTTTAAAAATTTATCATGCTGTAGCCTGGTGATATTTTTCATCCTCTCCAGTTCTCTTACCCTTGTTTGCCACTCATTCAGGTTTGGCCTTATTGATGGCATTTTTACATGCTCTCTTGCCTCTTTTTTTAATTTTTTATACAGCTTTTTCTGTTTTTCTTGGTTTTCTTCCTATCCCCCCCAGAGCACTGGCACACGGCTGTACATGCGCACACCGGAAGCCAGCTCGTCCCCTTCCACCCACCCGTACTGCTGCCCTGCCCACCTACGTTACCCTATCCAACCTTCACCTGGTGCGGAGTGGGACTACGGGAGTGTTGATAATCTACCCCACCACCCCCGAGAGAGGAGAGTAGCCTAAAGGCTTGCTCGATCCTGCTTCTCCCAACCCCATGCCAGCACTCCGACAACCTGAAGTCATTCCCAAAGCCAGGTCACTAGCGTAGCGCGTGGTGTGGCGTCCAGCACCTCAAACCTCAGCGCCACCGCAACAGCTCTTTGCCTCTTTTTAAAGTTATCCTAATTTACTGATGTATTATGCTCCTGATATTTTTGTATGCCTTATTCTTTTTTCAGTTAGTTTCTTTATTTTATTAGTTAACCACCAAGGTTTCAAACCTCTGTTGTTGTACTTCTGTACTTTCTTTATATATTTATCAACAATAGAAAGGGTGGTATGCTTAAGGTTATCCCAACATCCGGTAACAGATTTTTCTCTGATGCTGCACCAAACTGCAGGAAAACACATTCATGAATGACGTTGACATTTTTGTAATAGTAGGTGATAAATACTGTGCATATACTGTGTACTGTAGCTCTTCTCCTGATTTTGGCAGTGTGTCTCTTTATTGAAAAACGAACATTCTAACATGGTTATTTTTCATTCTGAAAACTGAAGTTGTGACTCTGGCCATGCATATTAAGCAAATTATTATGTAAATCCTGTCGCATGAAGACATTTTATTATGTCACTAATGACAAGAGGATGCATGCTACAGTGCATTATGAAAATTACAGAAAAGCTGACAGTGTCCCTGTAGGACACTTGTCTTTGCCTTGTGCTTGATATCACACCCTGAAATGTATTACTGCTTACTGAAACATTGTGTATTGATTGATTACTGGAAGTGTGAATTGAGATGACGGTACCGTTTTCAGTTATATCCTGCGGTAAGAACGACAAGGCAGCACATAGATAAGACAACACAAGAACACTATCAGTCCATAATAAAGAAATACAGCAAGGCAGTTTGCTGCTCAAGTATCCTCTAGTGGTTCTTGCTGCGTCATACAAGGTTCATAAGTTTATTTTCTCCTGTTATCCTGTTTTGCTGCCCTACACCCCACCCTACCCTCTTGCAAGAGGCTATAGTTCTCTTCCTAACAGTATGCCAAAAAGCAGCTGACTAGGGTCCTGTAGTCAGAGAGCTGGCTCAGAAAGTCCCAATCCCTGCATTCCCCTCCCTCCACTTCTGCATTGCATTTTAAGGACAAACATTTGACACATTTACACTTTTCTCGTTCTTAAATCTAGCTGTTTCCAGCAACACCGTTGTCCAGCATTTATATTGCCAGAGACCATCCTAGTACCATTCAGTCAACCCTGTTCTTGTTTCTCCATGGCTTGCCCCACATGGCAGAGTCCTCAGATTGGACATATGTTCCCTTCCCCCTCCTCAATGGATTTGGTTTGGAGAGGAGAGTCAGCTGATCAGAGCCTCTTTGTGCCAGGCTGTCATCTGGCATGGGGCTTATTTTTGCCCATACCCCAGCATGTTGGAAACATGAATGTGCCTGGGTAGTTTTTCCCCACTACCTATATGGTGCCACGTGCATGCTCACACATCCACAGTTGCCCTGTGGAAGGGACAATGTGATGCATATATCAAACATGTCCCACAAGCCCATTTTATGAGTTGCTGTGGGAGCGGCCCAGACAGTGCCCCCTCCCTGGGCCAGGAAGTGCTGCTGGTAGCAGAAGCTCTAGACTGCAGAGCACCTAATCGCAGGGCAACCAGATTTGCTCTCGGATCTGGGTCACCAGCATGTGAGCATATAGTACTATCGCTGGGCCATTGGACAGTAAGACCTTCAGATGTTCTGTTTTGTCTTTCTTTTTCTTTAAACCACACTATATACATACACCCTGCTCTTTGGTGCAGCCTGCTTCCTTGGCTCAGGTCAGACCCACCCTCCTGTATCCCGAGCATTTACCCCCTCCTTGTCCACTGGCTTACCATCTGAGGCAGGGCATGGTTACTGCCAGACAATATTGCATGCCTGTGCCTAATGCAGGGCAGGTGAAACCCATGGTGGAGGAAAGGCTAGTGTCAGAAAGTGGAGCCCAAATGCAGCATGGGTCATACTGCATCCACCAGAGTATTTTTTTTTTGGTTCCCTACCCAAAGGAGGCCAACCACACTATGGGTTCCAAGTGCATGCATGCCACTGTCTGCTTGTGTGGAGCCCGGCCAGCATCCTTCCTCCCCTGCAGACCTTCACTGAACTACCACTTGTGGTCACTCAGCTGGTAGTGTCGCACCAGAGACAGCAGCGATCCTCCCTCTCCAGAGGAGGAGAGCAGTCTGAGGAGTGTTCAGTCCTCCTCCTCCCAGCCTGCCCTTGATGCCGCTTGCTTGTTCCTGGCTTAAGTCGTTGGCATCGCAAACAGTAGCTTTGCTGCTGCACCTGCCTACTGACTTCTTGTCTTTCTCCTTAACAAATGAAAATGGCTTAGTCTTACCCTTTTTGCATGACATCTGCAATAAAAAAGCAGCACCTTCTTTAAGAAGCTACATTTAAACAATAATAGTGTACAGACACCACAGCATCCTCTGTTCCTTGTCACATTTACACGTAATGCAGCAGTGCAGTGAAGCACTGGAAAGGAGAGGAGTTTGGTTTTACAAAGCACCTTTCCTACACAGTGTATCCCAAAATGCTTTACAGTCCATGAACTGTTAGCAGCAGCTTTTAGAAGAGAACAAGAAGGTTAATGGTAGTAGAAAATGATTTTCTTCCATTGCTCCCTCATCCTTCACCTGGTAAGTTTAGTCACTGCTGAGAATCCTTCTGACCGAAGGGAAATATGGTAGGCACACCTGCTAGACTGATTGACAGTTGGTGATACTCTCTCTGTATATATGCCAGCTGTTCCCGTCAAAACCTTAGTTGTTATGCTGCCGTGGGAACAGTATTCACACTTACAGATTGCCTGCGCTTTGACTGAAATTTGGCATAGTAGGCAGTTCGGAAATGTGCATTGTTCCATGTCTGCCTCTCTGGTGAGTAAGGAAGTGTGATTTTGTTTGCTTCCCCTGCCCACAGTGAGGGGAAGAGTTAACTTCTCTCAGAGGCAGACGTCGGGCACAGTCATGCTATACCCACCCATAGGCAATTTAAAGGCAGCTGATTATTCTTTCTCTGACAGTCTGTGCTTTGTGGAACACTGAGTGCTTTACACTTTTTTTTCCTCTTTGCCATTCTTCCTGTGTTTGATTAGGCACTCAGTTAATATATAATTTGAATCCGTTTGATCAGATACATGATGGCGTTTCACTGCGGAGTTGGCTCTGCTCCAGTGCTCATTTTTAGCAGTCAGTTAGCATTTTTATTTAGCAAAATAACATAGAAACATAGAATTTGTCAGCAGATATCCTCAGTTTTGGCCTAAAACTTAGCTAGACTTGTTTTTATGTTACAGAGTATTAATTTGTTGCATTGACATGCCCAGTTAATGTTTGGATTCGGCTAGGTTTTGTCAGCAGAGCAGTTGCTGTGGAATTTTGCTGTGCCTGTTGTTACTGGATGGAAATGTCATCTGACAATCGGGGATAGAATGTGCTATGTGCTTCATGGCTATGCAGACAACCTCAATAGGTTCTTGCAACGCAGATTACAAGGGGGACTCTACTATAAACCAGGTAGGCCCTGATCAAGTTAGGACTAGGCTGCAAGAGTGGCTAGATCCATGGCTGCATCCTCAATGTAAGTGGCATGGGGGACGTAGAGTCCGAATGCAATGGCAACAGGCACTCAAGGGAGTCATCCCAATCCCAGGCAGAGGAAAGTATTTAGGCACCATAACATCTTACCATGCTGCCACCGTGGTTCCTCTGAGAGCAATCCAGTGTCATTGTCAGACAAAAGGGGAAAAAGAAAGTCAACCAGGGGAGGGAATGTACTCCTTAAGCCTCTCCTCGGTGATCGCTTTGAGGAAGAGTGCCTTACCTCCAACAAATCCTAGGAGTCAGACAGGGACAGGGAGTTACAGTAGGGGGCTTCCCAAGACCTTCATAATGATGACCCTGGAACATAAGCCCACCAAAAAGATTAACACATAGTCAGACCTTCTGCAGCAGTTCTGCCAGGTATCTGAGGCTCTGCTGGTTTTCAAGTGGTTTATCTAGAGAATCAAAAAGGAATGGGAGTCCCTGGGAAGACGTTGTTTGGTGCATAGATGCATATGTAATATTTACAAGTTTGGGAAAGGCAGAATTAAATTACTTTGTATCCCCCCCCCACCAAACCTTTTCCTTACATCCCTAACTCATAGTTCCATTCTACCTGTGGCTGGGAATGTGCTCAACATTGAACCCATGACAAGCGCATCAACAGATCTTTTTCAAGACAATCTCTTGCAGCAGGTTATAACACATGGGAACCTTCTGCTGGAGGCACATGTTTCTGGAAGATTTCTTAGCAGTCGTACCTGGGACCGCCCCCTCATGGACCACATGACCGGGTCTGTGCACTATAAAAGAGGGGGCGGTGCCAATACTCCTCAGTTATTTCTTTTCCACGACCTGCACACATCTGTTTTGGAGATTGGCTCAGCAGTTCCTTTGCCTTTTAAGATTTTATTTTTTTCTACTAACTTTTGTCGTCACTGACCATCTTGACCTACAACGACAATGATGAAGATACTTTGAATTGCCTTTTAGTATAATTACATCTTCAGCATCGCTGAAGGTGGCTTTCACCCCCTCATTGACGATGGCTTCTGCCTAGTGTTGCTCAGATAGTGCTTTTGAGTATCCTACCACTATCTGTCAGATAGTGCTGGTATCCTGACTTGGATCCTGCCCGATATCCTGCCAAAGACAGATGCAGGATCCAGGGTCAGATAGTGATGGATCCTAGTTAGGATCCAGGTATTCTGGTTAGGATCCATGGATCCTAGGGCAGATAGGATCCGGGGCCAGATAGTGATGGATCATGGTTAGGATCAGACGGGCGGATCCATAGGCAGACAGTGGAAGAAACTGGCAGATCCAGTATCCTGCTGCAAAGGGCAGGTATCTGTGGATCCAGATTTGTCTGGATCCACCTGAGCAACACTACTTCCGCCCTCTCAGTGATGATGGCTTCCACCCTCTTGTTCACTATGGCCTCAGCCCTCTCATTGCGATGGCCTCGGCCCTCTCGTTGTGATGGCTTCTGCCCTCTCATTGATGATGGATTCACCCTCTCGTCGATGATGGCTTCTGTTCTCTCATTGATGATGGCTTCTGCCCTCTCGTTAGCAATGGATTTTGCCCTCTCATTTAACAATGGTTTTTACCCTCTCATTGATGATGGCTTCCGCCCTCTTGTTGCGATGGCTTTTGCCCTCTCATTGATGGTAGCTTCTGCCTTCTCTTTGACGAGGGCTTCGCCCTCTCATCAACAATGGCTTCTGCCCTCTTGTTGATGATGGCTTTTTTCTCTCTCTCATCGGTGGTGGCTTCTGCCCTCTCATTGACAGTGGCTCATGCCATCGTGTTGGTGATTGCTTCAGCCCTCTCATCATGATAGCTTTCACCCTCTTGTTGCTGAGGGCTTCTGCCCACTCGCTGATGTTGGCTTTTGCCCTCTCATCAATGATGGCATCTACCACTCTCATTTATGGGGGCTTTTGCCCTCACGTTGACAGTGGCATTTGTCTTTTCATCGATGATGGCTTTGGCCCTCTCGTTGTCAAGGGCTTTAGCCCTTGCAATCAATGATGGACTATCGTCGATTGTGGCTTCTGCCCTGCCATCGACACTGGCTTCAATAGGCTTCATCACTGTCATTGGGGAAGGTTTCATCCCCCTGGTCACTGTGGGTTTCGACCCTCAGGTCAACGATGGCCTTGGGTCTTTCATTGCCGATGATGTCTCATTGCAGAAGGCTTCACCCTCCTTCTCGATGAGGTCCCGGACCCTCTTGTCCACAATGGATCCAGAAAAATCTGTGGGCCTAGATCCAGGTGCCCTTGCCTTTGGCCTCACTGTGGGCCTCCTCATCGTCTCCTAATGTTGCGTGAGTTATGCGCTACCTGACCGGCTGCTTCCGCTATGGAGTAGCCTCTGTAATCCACACCTGGACCCTGTTTGTTCTTTAACTGAAACTCTGCCCTCATACTGGATATAGTTATTTCTTCCACTGCTTCAGCATCACAGTATCCTCCTCAACAACTGAGGGACTCTTTTTCGAGCAGTGCTGGCTCCTTTGAGTCGCCTCTTTGCCGGCCTGATGGGGTTTGCTTCCCCACCAGTTTTCTTCTCTCCATTATTCCAATGGAGTCTGACTGTGTCTCTTTGGAGCTCCGAGTTGGGCCAGTAGTGTACAGGTGGACATGCCTATTCTTGTGGCCTGGTGGCCCCCCCATTGGTGGGGCCACCTCTGGGCCCATCTCGGTCTCCACCTGTAGCTCTGCTACACCTGGCTCTGTCTACAGTTGTTGGGGTGGAGCCCCTTTTTTCTTGCTCAGGAATATGAACTGAACTGGTTCTACCCTCTGGGGCCCAGGTGTAGCAGCTGATGCCCCTAGGCACGAATCGGCTTATTATTTGGCGATGTCCTCACAGCGGTTGTCTCACCTCTTGTGTGGATGCTTCTACAGGTGCAGCCACTATACTCGTTGCTTGGAACCTCTGGCAGCTATGGTTTACATGACCTCTGCTGTGAAAATGTCTCACGTGACTTTCTTGGTTGCATATGTCTGGACCTTTTGCTCCCACCTTTCTGAGTTTTCTTCTTGAGGCTGCTTTTTGAGGTCTCCCTATGGGACCCACTGCCTCAGGTTGCACCGTATTTTGGTGCATTCCATGTCATTTTTTGCAACAGGAAAACTCTTTTACGAAAGTCCTATTTTGGAAACCCCACTGATACCTTGCGGGAGCCTCCCTAACATGAGTTCACTACCTCCGTTAGCCTTCCCTGCCTTTGGTTCTGAGGTTGACAGGTGCTATTCTGCTGGTTCCCTGCCTGGGACCGCCCACAGCCTGAAGGTCCCCTCAAATCCATGGTTACAGTCTCTGTCCTGATGTCTGGGATCTGGGATTTTTCTATTTGAAAATGCGGTTCCATGTCATAAGGGCGATCCCCATTTGGGCAAGTGTACATCGCCAAAAATAAATAACGGTGAAGTACACTCACAGCAACTACAAGTCTGGTGATGGGACTGGAAGATATGCCCCCCGCACTCCCCACAACTAAAGATTCTCAACTCCAGAGGGGTACATGTTGGGAGGGGGTGTTAAACTTGGAAAAAAAACAAAAGGCCTGACGCAAAAGTTGACGCCCATCCCAGAACCGAATTCAGCACCCTACCAACCCCAGTCTGGCACCCTACCCATCACGCCACATGGTCAGCTTGGTAGCTGACTGCCACACTACCTCCCACATACCCTCTCTCCCCTTCCACCCCTCGAGTGGTGGTTCCCCCCCATGCGTGTTATAGTTTCTGTCGCCATATTCGCCCATCATGGTATCCTGTCACTACCCTGCCAAGTAGCCCAGAACACAGGCTCCATGATTGAGTCACCCTTTTTGCATTCGCTCAATCACAGTCGCTGTGTTCACAGGATACTGAAAATGCCTGTTTTGCCTGTGCATCCCCCTCCTCAATGGTCAGGATATGTTTTCTCTTTTCTTCTAGACAGTGATCATGGTAGACCTTCAACCTATGCTACATGTAACCCCCCTACAAATTGGGGTTTACTAAAATGTCTTCCTGGGCTGCCTAATGCCCACTGTCAGGATGGTGTCCTGTGTCTGCAGTAGCTGTATATGTCTGCATGAGAGTGCTATAGAAAGCCTCCATGCCTGTCTCTTTAAGAGACTCATTATACTGTGTTAGAAATTAGTTTGGGCTGGGTCCGAGCAGTTTAGGGCTCATGACCGGCCAGGCGAGTGGTATTTCTGCTTCATTCTGTAGTCGCTATATGCGCAGAGGGCACTCTATTAGGAACTGTGTTCATTTACTGTTTATCTGCCTTATTAATAATAGTATAGAAGTTTGTTTAACCTGCCTTCTCTTGCAGCTTGGACTTTTTGCATAAGAGCCCCATTTTGGTTCTTGACTGCCAGAGTTGGACCATTTGAACCTCAGGGACCTAAAATGGAGACTGTCCCCAGAGGTCTTGTGGGATTGGAATCTGTAGGAGTTGTAGTTTTTAAGGTTTGGCGCCTAAATTGACCTGGAGGGGGAGCCCTTGCTGTGACAGACAGTTCCCTCAGCCAACCAAACCTTTTGGATCTCAGAGGAAATCCTCAAAACTGCCTGCAGCAGAGTCCGTTGTGAGCTGGAGTTTGGAGAGTGAACAGCTTGAGCAATCGAGCAGCTGCTCCTGTGTAGGAGCACAGGCGAATTGGTGGGATGGCTGCGCTGGCCTGCCTGTCACATTTTCCAGTGAGAAATCCTGTGAACATGAAAGTTGGACTTAAATCTAGTTCCTTTGTTTGAGATCTGAAGCCTGAAGAGAAAGAGAGTGATCATTGCCTGAATTTGGGACCGAAGACTTGCTCCAGAAGCGATCAGCCTGCTAGGCACTGAAGTGAGTTACGGATTGAGAGGTTTGCGCAGAACTTCTGCTAAATTGCAACCGGTCCTTCCCCAAACTGTAACTAAGAGTTGTGTTGCTTATAAGTGTGCTGAATGTGCTGAGTGGGCTGCGATTTGGTTCCCCACCTTCAAGTGTGTTATGCTTGCTGGAAGCTGCTCCAGCACTTGCACGGACTAAATCTGAACTGTCTGCTCTGGTCTGGGCCCTGCCATCTTGGCCTAGACTGCCTCTCCCATCACAGAGACATTTCCGTTGAAAGACTCATTCGGGGATTCGGCCCCCTGCTGAACACCATCGAACAGGTGAGTCGTGTGGGCCTTGCTTCCCCTGGCAAACCAGAATACCATCCAGAGAACTTCATCTCATCAGTCCTGCCTCCTGGTCTGGGTAGCGCGAGTACCTAACAGGGTAGCTCCCTGCAACAAAGCTGCAATCATTATGTGTCATCTGATTTATTTGTTTGGGTTTATTACAACGAACTGAGCCATTCAGCTCTGGATTACAAATTCTGGGTTGATGTGCATGCTTATTGTTTTCTTTCTTAAGGGCTCCAACAACAGCTGCAATGCCGGCCTATCCCGGGCATCGCTTCAGGCTAGTCTGCTTTACAGCTGGGTACCCAGGGTTGTGTGACTGTATACAAGGGACTCACTGTGTATGCATGTTCAGCCTGAATTGATCAGATCTGTTAATCATCCACTAGATTCATGCCCCATCCCTGTTTGCTTCCCCCTGAATAAATCAGATTTTGTTCTTTTTGCATTTAACTTGGCTAGTGTGTACCTTTTTGGTGGGGGCATTGTACTGCCATTGAACTGTTGCATTAAAGGTCTTACTTTACAGGGGGTCTCCAGGGCAGCTGCAGAGGATCCAGCCCTGGTGGTAAGTGCAAGGAGTGTGAGCAAGTCATTACTGCCATATGGTACTTGTGAATGTTTTGCTACTATACTGTTTAAGCCACTAGAGGGGTTGGTGGGAGGTTATAGCATCCCAGAGGGCTATATCAACAGCAGTTACGCTACCCCAGAACCGTTCCTCTGGGTGGAGACACCCGTTCAACGAGATCAGGCCCCTTAACCTGCGCCTACGGACACAGGCAGGGGTAGTATCCCTTAGGATAACGCCACCTAGGGGTTACATACAAAAGGCAGTGAAACACCCATTCAGGCTAGACTCTGCCACAGGAGTCTTCCAATAATACCAGGTCATGATCTCTGCGATTCTTTGCAAAGTGGGCCTCTGTGTTTTTTTTCCATTATATGCCCTGATGTATTGCTTTTCTGAAACATCATCGGAGGTCCTCCTTACACCTCTCAGTACTCTGTGTGGTTTAAGTCTCTGGGTATTAAAGTACACCTTTATGGCATACATTCCATTGGAAATGCTTTCCTTCCTGTATCTCGATGGACACGCCTGGGCTCACTGGCTTCCCATTATCTACCACACCAGAGGCGTCTTGGTCAGGCTTCACCTGCTGACTTTTTGGGGATACTTGGCTTGAGGCCATCCTAATCAATTACATATCCCCAATAATACCCGAGACTTTGTTCAAGGGCGCTGTGCAATGATTGTGCCTTCAGAGATCTACCTGCAAATGGATGCCAGCGTCTTATTGCCTGCTATCACATTCCTCCATTTGTGAAGGTGCATGACCATTCTTACGATGAATACCTCAAATCCAGAGGATGTGGGTATTCCTTTCAAAGGTCTACAAACCCGCCAAGGTGTCTGGCAGACGGGCGATGCCCATCTGCACGTCTTTGTCTTGGAAGAGCCATTTTCTATGCTCTCCATACTTTTGGGTGGCTTCTGTGGGAGATACGTCTCATGATTCAATCAGTTATTTCCCCGATGTGTGTTACTTGGTCAGGAAACATTACCCACTCCCTTGCATCCGTGCATTAAATCCATGTGTATAGGGTACTGGGCCATGCATAATGGACTGCACCTCGTTAAAATTATATATCTCTGGCAGCAGGAATACACTACCGGATACCCTCTGCCTTTTCAAAACAGCGGGGCACGAATGGAAAATTCCACAGGATGTAGTCGAAGACATCTTTGTCCACTGGGCTCTTCCTGACAGGGATCTGTTTGTCTCTCTGCCCCTACAGCCAGACCAGGACACACTGTGGCTGGATGTTTTCTCTTTCCTGGAGGCATCTCTGGGGTCAGGACCGGTGTGGTTCCCACTGTTACAGTTGAGGGATCTGGTACTGATACCTCTTTCTCTTAATGCCCACCCTTCTGCCCTTCTAATTTTGGAAATGCTCCTTCAATCCAATTCTGCATTTTCTGCTCCTCCACGCTTCGTTCCAGAGGGCTTACCCCTCTCTTGTTTCCAGAGTCACCTTTATGATGATGGGCATCTTTACGCCAACCTGGGTGTCTCATGCCATGTCCCATTCTTTGCAGAGCAGGTGCCAAAGCTCTCTCTGAGGGGACTGGATTGAGTTGGACCGTGTTTTCATGTCCTCCTATGCACATACTAGACTGTTTACTCCCACTTTTGGTGTTTGAGGTTCCCTTTGTCTGCGAACTTTTGCCTTTTCTTCCCTGATGGGAGAAAGGACTCTGCCTCCATTGGGTTTTTACAACTGTTCTTAAGGGGCATTCTTCACCCCTGCCCCCAGTAGGACTCCACCTACCTCTGGGGGTTATCAGTTAAGTCCTAGACTAACTGACAGTTGCTCCCTTTTGGGCCTGCGGTTCCATAAGGCTTATGCTTCCTATCTTGGAACCTTTTACTCTGCGTTGCAGTTTCGCTGGCTGCATTACTGCATTCTAGGCTCTGTGCATACAGGTCCCTATCTGTCTTTTGTGCTGGCTGGGGTTCAAACCTGAACCCCAGCTTGCCTTCTTGGGTTTACTCCATGTATGTGGGATGGCCTTTTGACCTCACCACAACCTTCGGGAGCAATCACCCCATTCAGAAATTTTGCTTGAATGGGGAAGTCTAACCGGGTGTGCATGTTAGCATGCACTTGGCTTCATGTTCAGTTAAAACCACACTACCTCAGTCATGGTCTAGTCTATTTGTCTGATTAAAATTACCTTATCCTAAACCTTTATAGTTATTTTTTTTTAATATTCTTGTACAACTTATATATACCAATAGTCACAGTTAAGCTTTACCCCTGTATTGCAAGTCTGCAACTTTATAAGAGAGAGAAAGGAGCTGTGACAGCACATCCTTCTGCCCAGGACTTCATTTGAGACGTCAAGGTATGGCACTGTGTGTTATAAATTGCTGTTATCTCTGTCATGGAGCAGGGAAGGATGATACTTGCATTTTATGTTATTTTTTTTTTTTTTTTACTTTTACTTTATTGTATGATAGTATCTAAAAGTAGGAGAGACTTCATCTCCAGTTATTCATACATTGTTTGCTTGTACTGCTGATCCAAATTATGTTAATTCTGCATACCAGTTTTAAGTGTAACCCCTAGGTGGCGCTATCTCAAGGGCTACTACCCCTGCCTGCTTGGCTAGTAGCAGGTTAAGGGGCCTGGCTAATGAAACGGGTGCCTCCACCCAGAAGTCAGGGTTGTTTGTGGTCAAGGTAACCTGGGCACAGCCCTCTGGGACACTGTAACCCCCCTCTTTCCCTTCTAGTGGCCTGAACAATATACAATAATTACTTTCTTAATGACCCTTATTCACCAGGCAATTACCCACACTGTTTGCACTTACCACCAGGGCTGGTTCCTCAAGCTTGACCCTGGGGACTCCCTGTAAAACAAGGTTAAGCACAGCAAATAGCAACAGTACAATACTTTTGGCACAAACTGGAACCACAGTCAGGTTAAATGCAAACAAAGTTAAATCTGATTTATTCAGGGGACTTGAACAAGGGAGGGATGTAATCAGGTTGATTTGCTTAAAAGCTATATTAATCAGACAGTTATGCATGCAGTTCAGAGTCCCTACACAGTCACACACTCTGGGTACCCAGGTAGGAAAATGGTGGGCTAACCAGGAACGTTGCAGCTGGTTGGGGCTCTATGATGGAAGAAAGCAACATGCACAACACATACTATTTGTAATCCGGAGATGGAGGGCTCAGTTCATGAAAGAAAAGGCAACAAGACAATCAGATGACAACACTTTAGATTTAGCTGTTGTAGTTACCCTGATGTTTACTCACAATACCCAATACTGGACACAGGCAGGATGAAATCGAGACTGTAGGCTGTTGAGTTGGAGTGCCCGGAGAAGCAGGGCCTACACGAATCACTGAGGCATCATTCCTGTTCAAGGCGTTGAGCAGAGGGCTGATCCCTAGGCCGGTGTCTCGTCAATTACTTTCTCTGTGTAGCAGGTATTCTGATTGGGCCAGTGTAGCAGGGCCCAGGTAAATGGAAATTGATACGGATTCAGACCGTGGAGCTGGATGCAGCCTCCTGCAAGCAAACACAGTTCAGACACACAGTGGGGAACCAAATCATGACCCACTATGTAACCCCCCTGCTAATGGGGGTTCCCAAAAGTCTTCCAGGAGCTTGACTGAATGCTCCAAGTCTGGGCAGTGTTCAGTGTGTGAGGTGTTTAAACGTGGTTACAAGTGAGTACTATTTGAGCCTCCACGTACTGTCTCTTTAAGAGCTGTCTGCTTTCAGACTTAATTAGTTTGTATGGGGGGACTGTGTATTTAATGCTCGAATTCTGCCCGAGCTGCTGTCAATTCACTCCATTTCTGCCGTTGCTACATGTGCAGAGGGAGCCTTGTTGAAAGATATAACTGTTTGCCAGGAATCATTTAGAGTGACTGAGAAAATGTAGTTTGTCTAACCTGTCTTCATTTCAGCATGAACTGTTTCAGTGTAGCTCTTCATTTTGGTTCTGAATAGCTGACTTGGACTAATCAGGATGATAGGAAGACCCTAAAATGGAGCCTGTGGACGAATAGGCACTTGGACTCTCAATTTTGAGCCAGCCACAAGGGGATTGTATGGGCAGTGACTCTGGGAAATGTAGTTTTAACCATGGCGCCTTTTTCTACCAACAGAGGGAGTCTTATTGTGAGTGACAGCTGAATTAGACAACAGAATAGTGTGGAGCTAAAGGAAATGCTCTGCTCTGTGACTGGAAAGATCAGATCAGTTGTGGCAGTGAAGAGAGAAGGAGCTGTGTGCTTCTGCAGTGTATAGTTTCGCGTGGGAAGCACGTGTGAGGCCCTGAGTTTCAGTCTGCAGCCTTTGTGAGTGCCAGTTTGGACTGAGTCCAAGTTGTGAGGAGAAAGAAGCACTAGAAGTGTGGAAATCAGGCTCACCCTGTAGAAGACTGGAGAAATTGCTGAATCACGCTCGGTATGTCAGGAACTGAAGCTGCTGTGTGTGCTTCCGGGTATTTTGCAGTAATTACGATTGGGATCGAGGAGCAGCCTGCCTGGTATAGTACTTCCCTTTTACATATAAATGTGCGTAGTGCTTGTGGGGAATCACTATTTCAAATTCCCTGTACAGCGAATTGTGTGCTGAAGCTGGAAGTAAACCCCCAGCCTAATTCGCACTACATCCGTTTGCTATCAACTGCAGTGGGGTCCAGTCACAAGGACCTAGTCCTCATGCCCTGCTCTTTTGGCAATCCAGAGGGACATTCTCCATCTGATCCCCAGCTTGGGTGTTGTGAGTACAAAACAGGGTATTCCCCTACAGCTTGTTTTTCAATCACAAGTGTGTCACTTAATTCTTGTTGTTTCACTGTTTCATGGACTGAGCCCTCCGGCTCCAGATCACAATTGGGTGTTGTGCATATATTTTCTTCTACAGGGCCCTATCCATCTGCACCTGCCGGCCACCCCCGGGCAACGGACCTGGCAACCCCCCCCCCCAACCTTGGTACCCAGAGTGCAGTAGCGGCTCTAGCCACAAATGGTTACCAGGGCACAGCTGGGGCACAACAGATGGCAACCAGGGCACTGATATATTGTTATTATGGGGGCAGCTCTGCACCCATATGGGGCACACAGCATTATCAAGTAACGCAGCCTGGCGGGCCCTGGTGTAGAGCCGCCACTGCCAGAGTGTGACTTTTCAGACCCTGTATGTGTGCACAGTACTGTGATTTGAATATTTCCAAACCAAGTCAACCTGATTGCCCCCCTCCTGTGTTACTGTCCTCTAAATAAATCAGATTTGTTGTTGTTATACTATATACTATCTGTGGTGTTGGTACTTATGGAAACAGTATTGTATTTCGCTGTGTATGTTGTTTAACCTTATTTTACAGGGGGTCCTCAGAGATGTGCTGCAGAATCAGTTTCGAGGGTAAGTGGTACTTTATGAGTGAACGGTGTGTATACGTGGGGTATTGGGGATGTAACTCCTGTGTGCTGTGTGAGCCACTAAAGGGAACCAGAGGGGGTCACGGTGTCCCAGAGGGCTGTGATCAAGCTAGTCTAACCACTACAAAAACTGACCTCTGGGTGGAGACACCCGCCATAGAACCTAGGCCCTTCAACCTGTCAGTAGTCAAGCAGGCAGGGGTAGTAGCCCTTGGGATAGCGCAACCTGGGGGTTACAACTATAAGCACACAGCACATTCTTATATAAGGAAATTCCACTGTACCAGGCAAATGACTCTCTGGTCGCAATTACAGAGTCTCTACACAATCCGAGAGTTCAGAGGTAGCTGGAAGTCCTGACAGGCCGATCGCATTCAGCAAATCTTCAGTCTTCTTCAGGTTAAAGCCTGGTCACAATTCAGTGCCTTAATTCGCTCTCCAAATTCGGATTCAGTCCGAAAAAAGCACAAGTTTCCTCTCAGGAACAGCAGGTAGGCGTGCAGGCCTAACTCAGGCCTTTCCACAGTTCTCCCTCGCAAATCCACTATGGGAGGCAGTATAGCGCAGTGGTTTAAGGCTCTGAGCTGCAAATCTGGTGACAGCCAGCAGATCAGACCTGGGTTTGAATCCCGCAGCTTCCACTTGCATACTGTGTGACCCTGAGCAAGTCACTTAACTTCCCTGTGCTTCCAGGTCGCACCTGTTAAAAAGCTTTCAGCTTAGTGTGCTACTCCTGGTTAAACAACTAAATAAAAAAATTGCTGCTCGAACTGTTACTTCTTCACTTCTCAACTCAGATCTAACTGAAACTGCAAGCAGTGTGGGACTTTCCCCAAGATCCAAAAGGTTCAGTTGGCTGATCTGTCTGTCAGTCACAACAAGGGACCTTCCAGGTTATTTTAGGAGCCAAAAGCGCAAAACTACAATTCCTACAAGTTTTGGCCCCACCAAGCCCCTGTAGGCAGGCTCCATTTTAGAGTCCTAAATGTATTGATTGGACCATTCTGCAGTCCAGGACCAAGATGATGGAAACAAACAGAACTGTCCATGCCGCAAAGAAGGCAGGTTAGAACAAATAGCAATATTATTACTACTCTAGCAAATGATCAGCAAACAAGTACATCTTCTAACAGAGCTCCGTCTCAGATTACTTTTGACTGCAATCCAGGCAGCTCTTAAAGAGACAGTACACAGAGGCTATACAGGCACTCTCTGGTAATACATTTAAACTGCTAAACGCAGAACGCAGTGAGCATTTAGGCACGTTCAAGGAAGACTTTTCAGGAACCCCCATTTGTAGGGTGGTACATAAGTAAAAAAATTAAGACAATATGACATTTCCTGGTATTTCTTTTCAGTTAAATATTTTTACTTCTAAAGCTGTTAACTTACAATACAGAGGTAAAGCTTAATTGTACCTATAGTAGCTACTTATTCCATTTATGTGGCCTGGGTGACCTCATGGTAGCCAGGTCTTTAGATAGGTGGAAACGTAAAGACAAAGCAGGCCATAGGAAACAGAAGTATTTCTTATAAGCACTGCTTCATTGAGGATGCAGACTTAGCTATGTTCACTCTTGCAGCTCAGTCCGAATACATAGGAACATTTGGTGGCACCCCTGGGCATTTGACCAGACATTAAAGGCTCAACTGGTATAAATCTCCTTTCTTTGATCGATGTTCTTGGGGATCCCTTGGAAAAGTTAGTTCAGGACTTCACATACACCTGCAATATACAAGTCCCTCTAGAGGGAAATTGGAAATTGGGTTTGGGGTTCAGGAGATGGTTTGAGGATATGTTGAACCATTGTCTGGGGGTACTCAAGCCTCAAAGTACAAGACCAGTTTCCCTTCCCTGCCATGGCAGGAAATCATAGGGATCTGGATCCTCCCATTGGGCACAAGGAAATAAGAGTGCCCTGGTCCACCTTGAGGGACTGCTCTTGTTTGTTTATTTTTAACCAGGTAAAATGACTGGCACAACCCTTTTTCAGTCATGACGGACATATAAAACATCACAAATACAATAATGATCACAATAACATTGCACTATACAACCTCTTAGGTGGCAGGATTTGACCACTCCTTGGGGAGTGGACTTACACAGCCTATCAGATGTTTACTAAACTGAATTCCATCAGCATCTCCTGCCATACACTGTTCATGTGTCCTACAGCCAAAAGGACCCAAACAAAAAAAAAAGGGTTGTTAGGGCAGCAGCTAACGACCTTTTGAACCTGAATCCAGTCTCCCTGGTACCCAGGCAGGAATGGTGGCAAAGAGCTTACTTCCACTGCTTAATGTTTTGAAGTGGACAGGGGGGTTCAGACCTATCTTGAAGCACCATGGATATTTCAGAACATCAGGAAGAATTCAAAAGGGAGACTGTTTGTTTATTTCAAAGGTTTTACCAGGAAAGACATACTAAGCTTTTAACAGCTCATTTCCAGCTATGTCTGGGGTAGTGGGTAGGGAAGACAGTACTAGAGAAGACAGAAAAAATAAATAGTAGTTAGCAACATTACAAAAATAATAGTCATATACAATACAGTACTTCAAAAGAACAGTAAGGAGGCAGTATAGCGCAGTGGTCTAGGGCTCTGAGCTGCAAATCTGGTGACATCCAGCAGACCAGACCTGGGTTTGAATCCCACAACTTCCACTTGCATACTGTGTGACCCTGAGCAAGTCACTTAACCTCCTTGTGCTCCCAGGTCGCTCCTGTAAAAAAGCTTTCAGCTTAGTGTGCTATACCTGGTTAAACAACTAAATAAAAAAAACCAAACAAACATGTTCATAAACATTGCGGGCCCGATATTCAAATAGGTGCAAAGCGTAGAGCGACTTGCACTTGCCCGGGTACCCAAAAGGTGCTATATTCAATAGAACAGCACACCAGTGCTATTGAAATGAATGAAGTGCCCATTCAGCCCAGCGCTAAGCCACTTAGTGCTGCCCCAACAGGGCACCTGAAATACGCCACCAGAATGGATAGTGCTGGAGTGCAATTTCCAGTATTCAAAGGGACCCATGCAAATGAGCCCATTGGGCATGCAAGGCACTAAGGAGCCATTTGCATGCCCATTATGGGCTCAGTTACATGGGCAGTGAAGCAGGTTAGTGCAGTGCTGCCCCCCCCAATTGCCTGGTCCCAGCCATCTATACCTATCCCTGGTGCTAGTGACACCCTCATTCTGTCATGTATAGTAGCCCTGGTGCTAGTGGTGCCCTCCCCCTCTCCAATCCCAGCCTCTGCTGAAAAACTCTGCTTAAATTCATTTGTCCCTGGTACTAATGGTGCTCCCCAGTCTGATCCCAGCCACAATGTACACATAAGCCCTCCCTGGTATACAGTGGTCCCCTCCAGTGGCACCGGGCACCCCTGACTCACCCTGTCCATAGCTGGGGTGGCATGGGTAAATACAATGACCTGCATAACCCTCCTCACACCTCATCAGCCAGTCACCTTATGTACAGTCAGGGAGTGTGCCTCTTATAGGACAGGGTGATGTGCAAAATTTGAAAATCTCAGTAAAAACTTTGATTTAAAAAAAAAAAAAATTATATAATGCAAAAAAGGTTGACAGTGCCCCTTTAAACTCCTCCTGTATATTTTAAAACAGTTGCTATCATTTTGTTTTGTAATTAATGACTCATGGCAGTAAATATGGCCACCGCCAACAGTTTTTTTTTAAATCCCTTCCCCCTGAGGTTACTCTTCTGTTGACTGTGCACACCTGATTCATACTGTGTATGTGTCGGGATGGTGTCAGCACATGTCCTCAATGGAACACAGCACAGCATCACGCCAAGATACTTAGTTTTATCATGGTGATTTTACCAAAAGAGTAGAGACTTTACAAAAAATGTCAAAATGTTTCTTGGAATGAACTAAAGTGGAAAGAAAAATGGTTATGTTGCAATATTTGTTTGTAACTAAACTGTAGTCTGTATTATAAAAAGCCACCATATCGCTGTTAAAAAGCTGGAGTGTAGCTCAATGCAGGAAAAACTCTGACTTTCTGTTTTGTTTTTACTGTGGAAGAGTTCAGACATCTTCCAGATTCATTTACTTGTATTACCTTCCAGTTACATCTGCATCTAAATATTCTTTTAAATAATTTTTTCAGTTATGTTTTGTCTCAGAAACAAATATTGAATGCTCTCTGGCTTTGTTTACTCTTATCATCATGAAATCCTCATTTAAGTTTAAGATCTAGTTCCCAAGAGGATACTGGGGGTCATGTCCTCTTTCAAATAAGCTCTCAAGTCCTACCTAGCCCAGTCCACAGCCTGCAGCTGTTTCCGACCTCCCTGACCACAGCCACATGTACATTGCTTAATTTGATTCTCGCACCTCAGAATGTACTTATCCCAACCTACCTTGTCACTTAACTACTTATTTGTCAACTTGTAATATGTTCATTTGTACTATTCCTGACCGTTAATGCTCGCTCACATTTCCCTTATCCTAATTTGTTAATTATTCTAATTGAACTGGCACCATGGTGCCAAACTAAGGGGTTCGCTCTGCAGGCTGGCGACCCAGGTTCGTGCCGACGAGCCGGGTACCAGAAGCGGAGACCAGCGGGGGGGGGGGGTTCACAAGCGGCCACTAGACACTTCCCTCCTGGAGGGTGAGATGAGCCATGGCTCCTGTGGGTGCATGGTGGACAACCTTGGAAAGTATGTCTCAGCACGTCCCCACCTCAGTATGCCATCTCTTTATGGCTACAACATGGGGTCAGGACAAGAAAAAGTGGAAACAGCTCCCTGCTGACCGGATGACAAGCACCTGGCCTGCAGCACCACAAAGCCTGGACTGACCCCGTGGCAGCTTTCTAGGATACAGAGTTCACTTGATGGCACATCCCCCTCGGAGGAGAGGGACCCTCCCAACATAGGGATAGATAGGGTTACCCAAAGGTAAGGCTGCAAGACAGGGTTGGGAGAATGGTGGTGCAGGGTCGAGTGGCGGTGTGGTGCATTGGTGCTCCAAAGGAGTGGCCGGCAGGGGTGCCACGAGGAGGTGGAAAAAGTAGATAACACAAAAAATGTCTTTTCTAATTATTTGTCAACTTGCAATATTTCACACTGTACATATCTGTACCCTAGAACCATTAACTCTCTATGGGGCCTGTGTATGAATGCCTACATGCTGCACAAGGGCAGCATGTAGGCATTCCTTTGCTTGAATGCCATGCAGCAGTGATTTGTGCACCCCTGGTGGCATTCAACACAGGTGCGCTAGCACCTTGCATGAAGGAGTCCCTGGCTAGATGTGTGGCGCCGCGGCAGGGGCATGACAAGGAGGTGCCAGAACCATGTGTTTGCACAAAGGCGCTTGCATGCTGCACCAGAGTGGCTAATGCTGTGTGAGGGGGGAACCTGATGTAAGTATTTACGTGCCCCCTGAAGGATTAACAGAAGGGTGTGGCAGCAACAGGATCCCCCTGCACTTGCTCACTGTGCTGCCTGGGAGGGATGGGGGTGTCCATTTGGGTGTTTAGACCCTGTTGGGCTATATGCTGTCCCCCTTCAGGAGTGCAGCAGGGGATTCACTCTGGGGCCTGGGAAGGGCATCCAATTGGATGTCTGCCCGCGTGACCATGCTCCTCACCCGTGATGCTGCGTGCCGGGGGGGGGCAGGGCTATGGATAGGTGGCCGGCAATGGTGAATGCCAGCAGGTACAGACCTGTCTGCAGGCACGGGACAGCAAGGGTCAGGTAAACGTCTTTCACACGTACCCGTGCCTGGGGTCGTACATAGGGCTCTGTATTTGTATCTTTCTTGACATGATATACTTGTGCTTTTGACCTTGTTGTGTCTCGTGCTTTGTACTCTCTCGGGTCGTACCTGCAAATAGGCATTTAGTTGTCTAGTGTACCTACCAATCCCCAAAAACCAAATAAATAAATAAAACGGTAACGATGAAGGCTTACTGAGTATATGAGTAAAAGCAAGCATAAATGCAGCATTTTTCATACACAGTTTGATGGTGTGCCTACAAAATAATGATCATGTGATCAGGTTTCTCATTTTACTATACAGATGCAATTTATTTATTTAGATTTGTTGCACACCCTTTTGACCTCACTTAGGTGCAGCACCTGTTTTACAAGAGGGTCTGGTGGCGGGTGGGGCACTGTGGCAGCAGAGAAGTTACACATTAGGAATTTCACAATTCAAATATCAAGAATAAATACACAGAGGATTTAATGCATGAGGGTGTGTGAAGAACAAGGTGGTAATTTCATTGAATTAAGCTGGGGGCAGAGTAAGTCATGAGGCCAGAGACTGAGTGGCTTATCATTCCCCAACCTCCTGAGGTGAAATTACCAGCAAATTCTTCTTCACACACCCCATGCTGGAGATGTAAGACGTTGTCTGGAAGAAATATGCAAAGAATATTGAGTGAAAGAGAAAAAAGTTTTCTTGTGTACAGAATCCAGTCCAGGTTTTACATAGAGCATTTCATTTAGTTAATTCTGTTGGATTGTAATAAACATAGAAACATAGACTTTGACGGCAGATAAGGACTGCTTGTCCCACCTAGTCTGCCCATTTCCCTACCTACTGGATAAACTGCAGATCCTAGTTAACCAACAGCCTATTTCTTCCTACCCCTCACAAGAATTACCTTATGCCTGTCCCATTCATTCTTGAATTCTCCCACAGTTTTAGACCCCACAACCTCCTCAGGAAGGCGGTTCCATGCATCCACCACCCCCTCTGTGAAGAAATACTTCCTCACATTGCCCCTGAGCCGTCTCCCTTCTATCTTCAGATTGTGTCCCCTTGTTCTTGCACATCTCTTTTTCTGAAAGATGCTACCTTCTTGGACTTTGTTGATTCCACTGAGGTACTTAAAAGTTTGTCATTCCCCCCACCTTTCCTCAATGGTATACATATTAAGCTCCTTTAATCTCTCCTCGTATGGCTTCTCTTGCAGACCCTACACCATTTTAGTTGCCCTCCTCTGGACTGCCTCCATCCTGTCTGTGTCCTTGCGGAGATGGGGTCTCCAGAACTGGACGCAGTACTCCAGATGGGGTCTCACCAACTGTCTGTACAGAGGGATGACAAATTCCTGTTTTCTGATGGTGATGCATCTCCCTATACATCCCAGTATCCCCCCAGTCCTCCCTACTGCCTTCTCACATTGCTTGCTAACCTTAAGGTCATCTGATATGATTACCTCAGATCTCTTTCCATTTTTGTTGTTGTTACTACCTCCCCCCCATTGTGTACTCTTCCCTGGGTTTTTGTTTCCCAGGTGCATAATTTTGCACTTCTTTGCATTGAATCTAAGATGCCATATTCCTGACTGTTCCTCCAACCTTGCCAAGTCCCTTCTCATCCTTTCCACCACCCCCTTTGTGTACCAACCCTGTTGCAGATCTTTGTGTCACCTGCAAAGAGGCATACTTTTCCTTTCAGACCTTCTGCAATGTCACTTATAAAAACATTAAAAAGGACTGTACTCTGAGGTACCCCACTAGTAACCCCCTTTCTTCAGAATGGACTATTATCTTCTGTGTCCTGTTGTCTAGCCAGTGTTTTACCCAGGCTACCACCCTGGGACCCACTCCCAGGCTGGTTAATTTGTTTATTAATCTTTTGTGTGAGACTGTCTCAAATGCCTTGCTAAAGTCTAGGTAGGCCATGTCCACAGCCCCTCCCTGATCTACTACTTTGGTCACCCAGTCAAAGAAATCGATTAGAATTGTCTGACATGACCTTCCCACTGTGAATCCATGCTGCCTTGGGTCCTGTGCCCCATTGGCCTCTATACACTCAACAGTTCTTTCCTTCAGAAGTGATTCCATCATTTTCCCTACCACAGAGGTCAAACTGACAGGTCTGTAGTTTCCTGCCTCTGTCTTGCTCCCACGTTTGTGAAGGGGAATCATATCTGCCCTCCTCCAGTCCTCAGGTACCACACCATCCTCCCATGATTTGTTAAAAAGGGTAGTCAGTGGTGTCACTAGTTCTCCCCTTAATTTTTTTAGAATTCTGGGGTGAATTCCATCAGGCCCCATTGCTTTGTCCACCTTCAGTTTTAAGAGTCCTTTCGGAACCCTTTCTTCTGTAAAAGGACTGGGATCAACCCCTATCCAGAGTGCTTCTGTTAATTGGATTAGGTACCTCCCCCTCTTTTGTGAATACTGAGCAGAATAATTCATTCAACATCCCTGCTTTTTCACTGTCCCTCTCTGCCCACCCACTGTCCATTCTATTCAGCCTCTCTATCCCTCCCTTTGTCTTTCTATGCTCCCTAATGTACCTATAAAAGGTTTTATCCCCCTTCTTAACCGAGTTGCTATATTTTCCTCAGTTTGGGCCTTTGCTATTCTGTCTGCCTTCCCTGCTTCCTTCTGCTTTAACTGGTACTGTTCTCTGTCCTGTGCCTTCTGTGTTTCCTTATACTTTTTAAATGATATTTTTTTTCCCTAACCCTCCCCACCACCTCTTTTGAGAACCATAGTGGCTTTTTCTTTCATTTTGATTTATTTGCTTCACACAAAAGCTTGTTGCCTCTGTGATGGCAGTTTTGATGTTTCCCCATTGTTGCTCTATCCCTCCTTCTTGCCTGTGTGCTAGTGCTTTTCTAAGGCACTCTCCCATTTTGACAAAGTCAGTCCTCCTGAAGTCCAGTACTCTCACTTTTGTACGGCTTGACGACTCTGCAGCTGAGCTTATCATGAACCATTCTGTTTGGTGGTCACTTTTTTCCAGATGGCTACCCACTTCTAGATCTGAGATCCTCTCACTGTCTCCATTTTTGAGTACATGGTCTAAGATTGCTCCCTCCCGAGTGGGATCCAGCACTAACTGTCTGAGGCATGCCCCCTGTAGGGCATCGAGAATGGCCCTGCTCTTGGATGTGGCTGCAGCAAAGGTGCTACAGTTAACATCTGGCATATTCAGGTCCTCCATTAACAATATCTCCCCTTTCTCTGCCATCCTAAGGATGCCTTCTATCATATCCTTGTCCATTCCCTTCCCCTGAGATGCAGGCTGCAGAGACAGCTCTAATGGTTATAAGAGTGGTCTTACATGCATTCTTAAGGTATGAACTGTGAACTGAAGGTAAACAGTTTGCTATTCAGAGGATGTAAGTGAGACCACTCTTATAACCATAAGAGCAGTCTTGATGGTGGTATTAATATATGTAGTTTTTATTTATTTAGTTTTTGTTCACTGGGAAAGGAAGACTAGGCAATCCTGCCTATTTTCAGCCTCATCTAAGAAGGGGAAGGGGTACAGATGAAAACCCAGTGAAATTGAACCACATAAAGCTGTTGGTGATGTTTTTTTGGTGAATGGGGAAATTTGGCCAGGACACGGGAAATTCCCCTACTCTACTGTGGGAGATGCTGTCCATCTTGGCAGTCTGCCAAGATGGCAGACATGGAGCTGGCCAGTGGGCGGAAGAACTTATGGACCTGGGAGTTACAGCAGATTTACAAAATACTGCGTTGGAAACTGGAAGTAGTGCTACAGAGAACGTGGAGACACTGAAAACAGGTACGAAGGAATTGCATGATGAAAAAGAACCCATAAATGTAGACAGCATACTTGACCTGCCTAGTGACAGCAAATCGTTGCATAGTAAAGTAGAACAAGAAAAAGACTCGGTAAATGTACCTGAGAATATTTCAGTGGAGGAACAAACCTTAAGGCAGCAATTTGAATTGGAGGAACAATTGTATTTCCTTAAGAAAGCACAGCTAGAAACTAAAATAAGCATCCTAAGGTCTGACAGCTGCAGGCCATCTGTCAAACATGTTTTTTGGATGTTGATGATGCAGTAGCATCAAAAGAAAAAAAAACGAAAAGTTGGGCATCTATTGTAGAGCAGGCAGAGTGCACTGGGGAAAAGATACCTGGAAAGACAGCACATTTGGAAAATGTTTCATCAGAGATCACGTCCAGAATGGCACAAACAGAACAAGAAATACCTGGCCTAAGATGCTCTGAGAAACAACCTGGTGCAGCAAGCAAACAACAACCATGGTCTGTAAAAAATGCTTTGGAGAATGCAGGCTGGCAGCAAGACTCTATAACAGGTCAGTGGTTTCAGGAGATACACCGATAAAAATGCCTACAGAACCAGCCTTTCAAACAAACAATGGTTCAAATACAGGATCTATTGATTTAGAATTACCATCAGAATTGACTTTAAACCAGAATCCCAAGTTGCATTTTTCAGAAAATTTGTTACAAAATCAGTTTTGAGGGGGACACCCTGCAGAAACTGAAAATGCACCAGAAAGGCCTTTGAATATAATAAACAAAGAAACACCCAAAACATTTGCTTCTCTTTTTCAAACACCTATTTTTCTGGCCAAAAAGCACAATGCGGTGCCGGAGCATCTGATCTACCCAGGAGGAATGTCAGAACCACCAGACAGCCTTTTTTTGTCCAAGATCACACCTAAAGGGCTCTGTGAAGTTCTTCTCGATGGAAATTTATGCATTGATACATATATCTGGAAAGACAATATGTGATATTAGTTTTAAAACCGCAAATGTCCTTGAAAGGTTTTGGGTAAAATATACTGCATTGAGAAAGTCTTCTCTATGGTTCTCCTTCATTGCTACTCCCTTAACCAGGCCCGCACATAAAGTAATTACTGTATTCTTCAGAAATGAGGGGGTTAGTGTTAGTGATTTGTTATTTTGGCTAAAACAGTGATGCACAGTAATTGACGATCCAGAGGCTATTCTGGATTCAGAGCATATTTGGACAGGAGGCTGGAGAGTAAAGGTTATGTTAAAAATGTCAGATACAGGGATCAATCACTTACCAAATTCATTTTATTTAGGGAGAGACAGAGGAATCTTATTCTACGCTGGGCAACCAAAGATGTGTTATAAATGTGGCTCCTTGGAACACATGAGCAGCGTTTGTGACAGATTAAGATGCACAGTGTGTGGGGAGTTGGGCCATGTATGGACTGAATGCCTTAATGAAAGTCAGTGTGACTTGTGTGGGGAGTCTGGACACACTTCAGAATTACAAAAAAGCATCACGTAATAATCCTGACCAAGCAGATGGGGAGGAGCAAAGATTGATAGTGGCTATGGCCCAAAAAAATAAAACTGGAAAATCACGTTTGTAGCCTCCAACTGAATGACAAAATCAAAATATTGTTGCCATGTCAGTTTCCCCTTCCCCAAAGACCCTAGCTTCTGAAGAAATTGAGGTACAGAATGTGAATCAGCAGGAAACGGGTATAAGGGATCTAGCAACTAGCCCCCCCCCCAGGCAGGAAGTATTATCCCAGGAAGCTGGGCCTTCAGATAAAGGGATGCCCCCTCATCCCGGGGAGCAAAAGAAGAGGGAGAATTACGAGACAAAGAAAGAAAGAAAGTGTAGGAAAAGTACAAATAATACAAGCAACAATACACACATCAAACAAGTTGCATGTATTGCAAACAGAACAAACAGAAGATGATTCAGACCATTCCTCTTTAGACTCTTTAGTGCCTGAAGGTACCACAGATACTGAAGTGCTAGAGAAACCTAGAGGACAGCAAAAACGGAAAGCGAGAGTAAAATTGAAAAATATGGATGAATTCAGCAGGAAGGGCAGCTATAAATAACTTTACCAATGCAGAGATTTATTTAACACCAAAAGTTAATTTGTGTTTTGCTCATAAAAGTGCTAAAACATTGTGAAAATGCATATCACATGCCTCACTGTGTTTAACAAACATACCACTTCTAGAAAACCTATATAAATACTTTCTGTACAGTTAGCATTGTCCCAAGAAAAAAACTGCTAATCAATTATTTAAAACCCTGCAATGACGGAACCTTTCTCCTTTCACACCGTTAATGAAACAGTATAAAAAGAATAGAGAAAAGGAAATTTTTTTTTTCATTTCTTACTGGCTTACATCTGGGAGTAATATTTCTTCAAGACACTAGATTACACTCATTATATGAGGCGAAGGAAGCTACAAAATCTTGGTACTTGGGTCCATCCTATTGGTCATTAGGGCAAGAAACCTGCGCAGGTCTAGGAATTCTTTTTAAATATCCAGAAGTGCAGCTTTTAAAATTGTGTGATAGAATATCAGGCAGAATTTTGATTATTGATGTACTGTTACGGAATATCCTTTACAGGCTGATAAACATTTATGCACCACAATCAAAAGCTCTGAGATGTGAAATCTTTAACCTAGTTCAGCCATATTTACAAACCATGCATACAGTAATATTTGCAGGTGATTTCAATTGTCCTTTAAAAGGAAAAACAACCAAGCAATATTATGATTCGAACCTTCTTGTACAAATCATTCAAAGAAATAAACTTAAGGATGCAGTAGGACAACAAAGCAATACAGAAATACCAACATTCCAGAAAGGAAACCTGGGATCTAGGACAGATTATATTTTTGTTGCCAACTCAATAACAATAAATAGTGTTGCGGTTCTGACCACAGAATTCTCAGGCCATAAAGTAGTTTCGATAACCATAGGCGTAAAAGATAGGTGGCAGAAAGGGCCAGGGTCATGGAGAATGAATACATCAGTACTGTTGGAAGCAGAATTACAGCAGACTTTTCAAGAATGTATACAGGCAAGAAAATCAATATTCTTTTTTTTTTTTTTTTTTTTGAGGATCCCATTTTGTGGTGGGAAGACACAAAGATTGACCTACAAAAGTTATGTAAACATATTAGTAGACACAGAAACAGAGCATCATGCCTCAATTATTTACAACACAGAAAAATCTTGCAACAACTTCTATTTCATATGAAATAGGGCAAAATTTAACCTCACATATTACAACAATAAAAGGGAAAATTTGAGATTTTCATAATAAAAAAGCAACTAGTTTGCAATACCATCATAAGTTAGAACACAAGGGAAAATGGAAATAATTTGTCCATACGAATACTGGCAAGCACAAGCAAAAAATATTATGAGAGTTAAAGACTGAAATGGAAAGGAACATACAGCACCACAAAAAATTTTAGAGCTGGTGTCAGAATATACCAGAAAACTATATACTCGGCTCACTACTGAACAAGAGGAGTTGGGAAACTTTCTGAATAATTTAGATATACCCTTGTTAGAGGATGTAGAAATGAAGGACTTAGTGAAACCAATACAAGAGACGGAATTACAGCTAGCAATCTCCACATTAGCAGGGGGTAAGTCTCCGGGTCCAGATGGTTTACCCAATGAGGTATATAAAATCATAGGTCAAAGCTGGACAAAAGAACTAGTAATTGTCTTTAATGCAGTGTTAGAAACAAAGCATATACAGTGGCGTGAAAAAGTATTTGCCCCCTTCCTGATTTTCTCTATTATTGCATATTTGTCACACTGGATGTTTTCAGGTCTTTAGACAAAATATAATATTAGATAAAGGGAACCTGAGTGAACAAATAACACTTTTCTTTTTTACTTATTTCATTTATTTAATGAAAAAAGTTAACCAACACCAACTGGCACTGTGTGAAAAAGTAATTGCCCCCTAGTTAAATCAACCCAATTAAAGGGATAATTAGAGTCAGCTGATTGAACACAGCCAGGCTTGATTACAGCCAGCCCTGCTCAATATAAACCTCACTTATTTTGGCCCTTACCATCAGAGTCACGTTGCCAGCACAAAGATTCAACAAGCACATTATGCCATGATCAAAGGAAGTTCCTGAAAAGATCAGAAAAAATTTGTTGCCCTCTATCAGTCTGGAAAGGGTTACAAAGATATTTCTAAGGCTCTGGGACTCCATCGAACCACAGTGAGAGCCATAATCTCCAAATGGAGAACACTTGGAACAGTAGTGAACCTTCCCAGGAGTGGGCGGCCTGCCAAAATTACTCCAAGGGCACAGTGTAAAATCATCCAAGAAGTCTCAAAGGATCCTAAAACAACATCCAAAGAACTGCAGGCTACTCTTGCCTCAGCTAAGGTCAGTGTTCATGACTCCACAATCAGAAAGAGACTGGGCAAAATGGGCTTCATGAGAGTAGTACATGAAACCACTGCTAACCAAGAAGAACATAAATGCTCGTCTCTCATTTGCCAAGAAGCACCTGGATGATCCACAAGCCTTTTGGGAAATGTTCTATGGACAGATGAGTCCAAGTGGAACTTTTTGGACAACATGGATCCCATAATGTCTCGTGTAAAGCAAACACAGCATTCCACAGTAAGAACGCCATACCAACAGTCAAACATGGTGGTGGTAGTGTGATGGTGTGGGGATGCTTTGCTGCCTAAGGACCTGGATGACTTGCCATAATTAAAAGGAACCATGAATTCTGCTCTGTACCAGAAAATTCTTAAGGAGAATGTCCAGTCATCCTTCCGTCAGCTGAAGCTGAAGCATAGTTGGGTCATGCAGCAAGACAATGATCCAAAACACAAAAGCAAGTCCACATCAGAATGGCTAAAAAGAAGTAAAATTAAAGTTTTGGAGTGGTCTAGTCAAAGTCCAGACTGAAACCTAATAGAGATGCTGTGGCAGGACCTGAAACGAGCAGTTCATGCTTGAAAACCTACCAAATGTTACTGAATTAAAGCAGTTCTGCGAGGAAGAGTGGGTTAAAATTCCTCCACAGCGATGTGAAAGACTGATATTGAATTATAGGAAGTGTTTGGTTGCAGTCATTGCAGCTAAATGTGGCATAACCAGTTATTAAGTGTAAGGGCAATTACTTTTTCACACAGTGCCAGTTGGTGTTGGTTAACTTTTTCATTAAGTGAAATTAAAAAAAACAAGTGTTATTTGTTCACTCAGGTTCCTTTATCTAATATTACATTTTCTCTAAAGACCTGAAAACATCCAGTGTGACAAATATGCAATAATAGAGAAAATCAGGAAGGGGGCAAATACTTTTTCACGCCACTGTACCTTTATCCATGAACATGGGAAATGTAGCATATATTTTTTAAAAAGGTGACAAATCAGACTTAAACAATTGGAACTCAATTATGCTTTTAAATTCTGACTTAAAAATTTTAATGAAAATATTGGCTAATAGACTTTCTAGGGTAGCTACTAAACTGATATCAGTAGCCTAATCATATGCAATACCAGGAAGAACAGTACAGAATCATATATTTTTACTCAGAAAACTTGTGGAACAAGGAAAGATGGGAAATACAGATGGATATTTGGTCTTGTTAGATCAACATAAGGCATTTGATCAAATAAGCCATGATTTTTTATGGGAGGTATTGGGTTGTTACAGAATCCCTATTGAATTAATTAATTGGTTGAAATGTATGTACAATACCGCAACAGTACAGCCAATAGTATATGGATGGAAGGGTCCAATGATTCCAATTAAAAGGGGCATCAGACAAGGATGTCAGCTTAATCCAATATTATATGCTTTTTTTACAGATATCTTGTTAAGGAAAATTAATAACTCTGCTGATATACACAATGTTTTAATAGGTACACAGATATTTCCATACAAAGCCTTAGCATACGTGGATGATATGACTATTATAGTTCAAAATACAGACTCATTATTAAAAGTTTTGGAGACTAGTGAATCTTTTTGTAGGGTATCAGGAGCATCTCTGAATTATGCAAAATGTATAGGACAGTGTCTAGATTAGATGTGTAAACTGAGTGGGTATATTGGTGGACTAGAAATATCAATGGAACCCATTAAAATTCTAGGTATATACTTTGGGGACATAGAGGTGGACCTAGTAAACTTGGAGAAAAAATAAAAATTGGTAAACAGAAGGTAGCAAAATGGAATAACTGGAAAGGTAGCAAAATGGAATAACTGGAAACTTAGCAAAAAGAAAAGGATATATCTAATCAAAACATATTTAGTGCTTGTGTTTCTTTTTATCAGTTATATTTTTCTACCCAAAAAAACATTAGAAACATCATTTCTCAGTATATTTTTTCAGGCCTGTTGGGGAAGCAGACTGAACCCTTTAAAGAGAAATATATTATATTTGCATTTTAAATCCGATGGTTTAAGTATGCCAACCCAAAAACGTTTTTTTAATAGTTTTTTCCTTTATTTTAATATAAGACCTCTGTTAATGGGAACGACTGGGATAGGAGACCTTTTTTTTTTATCAAAATGTAAATCTTGCTTGCAAGCATGGGAACTACAAGCTTTAAGAGTTTCAAAAAATCAATTGAAACACCGGAGTACATTAGATGTACATTTCTTAGAATTAAACAATGGAGTATTACACAAAGACAGGTGATGGATTGTAATAGGAAGCAATTATATTTTCTTCTACTAGAAACAACTTGTACAGTAAAAACGGTATCTGACAAGTGTCCAGTAATGCACAGGGAAAACCTAAATACATTATTAAACAATAAACGTATCCCAGAACATATGTGGGACATGCACTGCCTGGCTTGCCACAAGAAGATAAATGTTAAATCCAACCAGAAACACAAACCTCAGCAGGAAAGAATTTGCTCCAGATTAAAATGCACCCAAGTAGAGGAGAGCGTAGACCATTTATTATTTACGTGTTCCTTTATTAAGGGATTTTGGTCCTTTTTAGATGTACAGCAGGGAACAAATGTTTTTTGTACATTAACGTATGAAAGCATTATGTATGGAACATTCAATAGTAACTGGAAGACTTGACATATGGGTATTTTATGGGTACTAATGGTTATATTAAAATAGCATATATGGTTAATGAGATGCAACTTTGTTTTATAACAAAAAGAAGGTAGTCGCATGGAATTACTGAATAAAATCACACAAGAGTTATTGACTTTATATCAGAAAGAGAAGATAATTTTGCCTAGGAGAATGTTGTTAGAGTTATGGAAAGGTCTTCCTTGGATCATGAATAGTGATGCACATGTAACTTACATATACAGAAAGAAAAAGTAACATTTATGTAAATAGCCTAGAAGGAAAGGTTGGAAATAAGAGTGTTGGTGGAGGGTATATATAAAAGTTGGAAGGTCTGAATTTATACCATGAATATTAGTAATTTTGGTTGTTGTTATGGAATGTATTACGGAAGGCTGATTGTGTATATATACAGGAAATATGTAAATTGTGATCCTTTCTTTATGTTTTGTTTCAATAAAAACTTCCCACAACCTTCTGATCTTCCAGCCTCAGAGCAGAGTGTGAAACATGCTGAGCCACTACTACTTATTGCAAGATCATTTAATAAAATATTAAAAAATTAAAAAAAACTGCCCCAAAAGTGCCCATTTCCATGGCAGCTGTGCGTGAGACACTCTTCATAGTGTCTAATAAGCAGAGGAAAGGAGAACTCTAATTGGTGGAGAGCACTTCCCTCACTTTACAATCTGAATGATAGAAGCTTCAGTCCAGGTATCCTGTTCTGTTGACAGTATCTCTAGTCTAGGTATTCTTTGTTTTTTTGCTAGCCTTGATTAATTGATTGATTCCAGTGAGAACAGTGTCTGCTACCATAACTCTCAACTGTCCCTAATTATGAGGGTCGTCCCTCATTTTACCCCCTAGAAGTGCTCTGTCCTACATTGAAAAGGTTCTGCCCACATAGAGGAGATGCTGTAAACTCAGACATTAAAGTAGAAATTCAGAATCTTCTGTGATGCTAAAGGAAAATGAAACTTTGAGAAAATAAAAGCGCTGGTTTCTACAGTATTTTCAGCTTTGCATCTTCATGTTTGATGATGTGGCCCTCAGTTTGAGGGACAGTGTCTTGCAGTGTCCCTCATTTTGAGTGTCTGTTTCCCTCATTTCAGTGACAAAAGATTGAGCACTACTGTGACCTCTGTCTGAAGCTATTTCTACTTTCCTCTTGAATGTGCAAGTTTTTTTTTGGTAGCTGTTTCTATTAAGACTGCCCATGTATGTTACTACAGCAGATATGTCAGGTTTATGTATGCTAACTTTAGGGATGTTTTAATCGCAAGGTCACTCTTTGATTTCATTGGCAGTTCTTGTGACAGTGGTTCAGGGACGCATAGTCTATACAGTAGGTTTGTTTAGTTTGTTTCTTTCTGTATGACTTTTGCCAAAGGTCCATGTGAATTTTATGCTGGAGGATAGTGTTACTTTGTGTTGAAGAAGACAGTACTGTATGTGTGACATCACTGCAGTGGTTCTTGCTGAAGACGTTTTTCCATATGTGACTTTTGTGTTGGGGCAGTGTTACTCTGTGTTGTAGGCTTGTTCCTGTTACTTTGGTTTTTCAGGTAGTGAAATATTGTGTGACATTAGTGTGTGTGTGTTGTGTGTGTGTGTGTGTGTGTGTGTGTCTTGGGGGGGGTTAGGTTAGTTTGGTTTCTGTAGTTTGGCATTAGTTTGCCTTGGGTGGGAGGGAGCAGTACTTTTGACATCCCTGCAGTGAGTAACAGATGATAGATGTCTTTTAACCCTCTGTTATTCACTGATGTGGCATCAATTTTATCAAATAATGTTGAGTTATTTCACATCAGTCATCCACTACCCACTACAGTGATGTTATCGGAGTTGGCAAAGGAGGGTCTCAGCAAATGGAAATTAGTGAGTAATAGGGGTCAACCATATAAGCATGTACATTATAATGGTTCAGACTGCAGTGAATATAAACATCAGAATTCATTCAACCATAATAAGCAGTAGTATGCAAGTACAGAGATGGAAGGACGGAGCTGGGTACGGGAGCATATCAAGACAGGGTGAGATGATCAGCAAGTGCAGGGAGTAAGAAGGTGAGTATACACGGCTCTCCTGAAGACATTGATAATTCTTGAGTTTATGATGATATCGGGATGTGTGTTCCCATTCACTGGGGCAGTAATAGCAAACAACATGTCTCCAATGGCATTCTGTATCCCAGGGACATAGGGACATTGCGGAGGTGCTTGGAGTGCGAGAAATCTAAGCTAGTATGCAGGGTTTGCTAGTAGGTCACTGAGATAATTGGGATAGAGACCATGAATACATTTGTAGATTAGAGTGACCCAATTGAGTTCCCTTCTCCTTTTAGATGGTTAAATGCCTGGTATGCTGTGTAGCAGACAGTGATAGGTCAGTGTGTGACAACATAAGGCAAATCTGCATATACTGTTGAATGCTTCATTGATCTTTTGTAGCGCTGTTGCACTTGCCCAACTATAGACTTCACTCCCATACTGTAGGTGAAGAGAGGCAGTGGGTGGAATAGTAATCCTAGTGTTTGGTGTGTGCATTGAATAGATCTTGTAATATGGTCATGTAATGATAATTTTGGATCTGACCATACTCTGTGGTATTTGAAATTGATAAAATTTTTCAGGGCAGGTAAGCTGTTAGAGCAGTGCATAAAGAACAATAAATGCACTTACAGCCAAGCATTTCCTAAGGATTTTCACCCATTGGGAGGTATTGATGGCCCGAGGCACACCCCAGGGCTATTAACCCCAGCAAGCGTGATAATCCCATGGAAATACTCAATAGTACGCGCGTTATTGTGATCATTAGTCTTATTACGTTAGTAAGAGGAAACTGCTATTTTGAAAAAAAGCCATCAAAAAAAAAAACAGTAAAAAAAAGTTGAAACATAGAAGTTGATGGCAGATAAGGACTGCAATGCCCATCCAGTCTGCCCATTTTTTTCTACCCTCTGAAGGTGCCATAGGCATTTACTCTGTCAATGGCCTATCTATTCATACTCATCTTTATTGCTCCCTTATGCCTATCCCATGCCTGTTTGAAGCCCTGCACTGTATTCGTACCCACCACTTCCTGAGGTAGGCCGTTCCATGCATCCACCACCCTTTTGGTGAAAAAGAACTTCCTCACATTACCCCTTAATTGGCCTCCCTCTAATCTCATGCTATGTCCTCTTGTCCTGCTATTTTTGTTATCTTAAAACATGTTAGACTCTTCACCTTGTTAATGCCCTTAAGATGTTTGAATGTTTTGATCATATCACCTCTCTCTCCCTCTTTTGCTCTAGGGTATACATATTGAGCTCTATTGATCTGTCCTCATATGTTTTCTGATGCAATCCCTGCACCATTTTGGTTGCCCTTCCCTGGACTGCCTCCATTTTGTTAATGTTCTTGTGCAGGTGTGTCCTCCAGTACTGCATGCAGTACTCTGGATGGGGCCTAACCAGTGTCTTGTAAAGATGGATTATTATCTCCCTCTTACAACTTATGATACCCCTACTAATACACCCCAACATCCCTCTAGCCTTACCTACTGCTTTAGTGGTCGGGTTGGATGATTTCAGGTCATCTGTGATGGTGATGCCCAAGTCTCTTTCTTCCCTTGTGATTGCCAGCAACTCCCCTCCCAGCCTATAGGTGGCTTCAGGGTTTCTCTTCCCTATGTGCATGATCTTTTACTTCTTTGCGTTAAACCCCATTTGCTACTATTCCAGCCATTTTGCCAGTTTTTCCAGATCTCTTCTTATTCTGCCCACCCCATCTGGATCATCTACTCTGTTGCAGATCTGGGTATTATCTGCAAATAGGCAAACCTTACCTTCCAGTCCATCTGCAATGTCAGTGATGAAGATATTGAAGAGGACTGGCCCCAGGACTGATCCCTGAGGTACCCCACTTGTGGCTTGCATCTCTTCTGACTGTATACCGTTTACCACCACTCGCTGTTTTTGCCTGCCAACCAGTTTGCCATCCAGTTGACCAACCTCTGACCCACCCTGAGCTTACCCAGCTTATTAATCAATCTTCTATGTGGAATAGTATCGAAAGCTTTGCTGAAGTCAAGGTAGGCAACATCAACTGCACCCCCTTGTTCCACCACTCTGGTTACCCAGTCAAAGAAATCTATGAGATTAGTTTGACAGGACCTTCCTGTTGTAAACCCATGCTGTCTTGGATCCTGTACTCCTGTGGATTCCAGGTGTTGCACTATCCTTTCCTTAAGGAGTGCCTCCATAATCTTGCCCACTACTGAGATAAGACTGATTGGTCTGTAGTTCCCTGCCTCCTCCCTGCTACCACTCTTGTGGAGCAGGATCACATGAGCCCTTCTCCAGTCTTCTGGGACCTCTCCTGTGCTCAGAGACTCACTAAAACAGTTCTGCTAATGGCTTGCTAGTTCCACCCTTAGCTTCTTTAGTACCCTGGGATGTTTGCCATCAGGTCCCATTGCCTTGTCCACCCTGAGTTTAGCGAGCTGTTGTAGGACCCTTTCTTTTGTGAAGGGACCTGTGCACACTTCCCTCCCCCCTGTGTACATGGTGCTGAGCTGTGGGCCCAGCTCTACCTTCTCCTCAGTAACTACTGAGCAGAAGTATCTATTTAGGATAGATCCTTTGTCCTTGGTCCTCCTCCACACACTCCCCCTTATCCCCTTTGATCTTAGCAATACCCCCTTTGGATTTTCTCCTTTCACTAATGTATCTATATAAAGTCTTGTCCCCTTCTTTTACTGTTCATGCTACTGTTTCCTTCGGTTTGGGCCTTTGCCTGCCTTACAGCCTTCCCTGCTTCCTTAGGGAAGTTTGGTATTCCTCCCTGTCTTCGTCCTGCTGCGTCCCCTTATATTTCCTGAAGATCAACCTTTTGGTTTTGATCTTTTCTGGTACCGTTTTTGAGAACCAAAGTGGTTTCCTCCTTTTGCTCTTGCTTTTCTCCTTAACACAATGGGATGTTGCTTCAAGTATTGCATCCTTAATGCTTGTCTACATTGCCTGTATCCCCTTGCCGGTATTTCATCTTGCCAGGGCTAACTTAACTCTGTTGGCCATCTTATCAAAGTCAGCTCCTCTGAAGTCCCATATTTTTGCCTTGCAATGGGATGATTTAGTTCTAGTGGCCAAATTGAACCATACCATGTGATGGTCACTGATCCCCAGGTGACCTTCTACCTGGAGATCTGATATCCTTTCCCCATTAGTTAGTAATAGATCCAGGATAGTCCTGTCTCTCATGGGTTGTTGCACCAATTGTTTGAGGCCCTCCTCCTGCACGGAATCCACTATGTGTCTAGTTCTGGCGGATGTTCCTGCTGGTATTGACCAGTCTGTATCAGCCATGTTGAAGTCTCCCACTAGCAGAAACTCCCCTTTAGTTGTCATGTTTTGTATATCTTCTAACAGTAATGTGTCTGTGTCCTCTCCTTGATCTGGAGGCCTGTAGACAACCCCAGTTCATATGGTTGTCCCATTTCCTGTTTTCAGGGTGACCCACAGTTCTTCTGGCTCCTTATGTGTATTCTGAATTTCTGTAGCTTTGATAGTTTCATTGACATAAAGGGCCATGCCACCGCCCCCCCGTTCTGCACCTCTGTCTCCTCTGAACAGTACATAACCGGGTACTGAAGTTTTCCAAGTGTGCTTACTAATGAACCATGTCTCGCTAATGGCCAGTATATCCAGTTTAGCCTCTGTCATTGTTGCCTCCAGGTTTAGGATCTTGTTTCTCAGACTGCGGGCATTTGTGTACATGATGGCTTTTCCACTGCGTGTTGTATGGGGAGCTGGACCTTTTTCCTTACCTGGTGATGCAAATGAACTACAAACATGCTGAACTCCTGTTTGATCACTAGCTGAGGGGGGAAGGTTGTTCTTCCTGTTCGATGCATCAGGTGCTGCACCCCTCTTCCCATTTGCTAGTTTAAATATTCTGCAAAGACATCAAACTTCTGCCCCAATGCGTTGACTCCCTCCTTCATCAGATGTAGTCCATCGAATTTAAAGAACTTTCGCTCCAAAAACTGTTGCCAGTTACCTACAAATTTGTGTCCTTTTTCCTGGCACCAGCCCTTGAGCTACATGTTTAGTTCCCCTGTCTCCCCTTCTCTGACCTTCATTCCATCTGCCTGCTCTCCCAGACCGGCAGGATCTCAGAGAAGGAGATGCCAGACAAAATGGGCGACCGTTTGTCTCCCAACCTGGTCAAGTGTTCCTTGGTCTCCACAACTGACCGGCTGGCGAGATTGTTAATTCCTATGTGTACCAGGACATCGATGTTTTCTCCTGCTTCATGCACGATTTTAGCAACGCAATCAGTGTCTCCCCTCGCTGATGTACCTGGGAGACATCTGACCATTCTAGGGACATGGATATGTTGTTCATCCACACTTATTGGCAGGTTCCTTGCCGCTTTAATTGTTGCCAGAAGGTCTTCAAGCTGGCTCCTCCCACCCACCCGGGTGGCAAAACTCAGGCTTCTTATGACTCCAGATCTTCCTTACCACTTGGAAGCTCAGGTTCCCTCCTTAGTGTTCTGCGTTTTAGACTGGATCCTAACTCTTCGGTTCATCCGAAACTGGTTTTGAAGTTTTCTAAACTTCGGTCTTCATCTTCCCTCGTGGCTGCGATGGACAAATCTATTCCCAGCTTTCGGAGGTGCCCTTGTGGGCAGAAAATGTCCAGGACAGATCCGCACTCCATGTGCGTCTACTGCCTAGGCCTAGATCACGACCTGCAGGCCTGCAAGTTGTGCCGCTCTTTCTCGGCCAATGTCCTGGATGATCGCGCTGCCCGATTGAAGCTTGGATGCCCCGAGAAGCGTTTCCCGGCGGTAAAATCAAAAGAGGCTCATTGGGCGGTGTCCACAGCGGCTGGCTCGGCTGAGCAGCTTGAGCAGATGATCGCCCTCGAGGAGGAGGTGGCCCAGGCCGCATCTTTCTCCTCCTCGGCCGCGGCATTTATCCCGCTCTGTCTGAGTTCCTCGTACTTGGCTTCGTTCAAGGAGCTTTGTCAGTCCCTTTCCACGAAGGGAGAGGGGCCATCGGACATTCTTCTCGCCCAAGAAGAAGAAGTCGGCGGTAGGTCCCACCGCCAGGCGTCGGGAGCGGGAGAGGTCTCCTTCCCGGACAGCCGACCGCCGACTTCGGGTCGGGTTGCGGCTCAGGCCACTGGCTTCACGGTGTCCCCGTCAGGCCAGCCTGTCGAGACTCCCGTTGACGCAGTCGAGATTTTTCTCGACCCGTTGGATGGGCTGTCGACTGGTGAAGCCGACAACCCACCTTCACCGGTTCCCCCGGTAGAGACCAAGGATCTGCTTGCGCCTTCGGGGCCGCAGTCCCAGGATAAAGTGCCCGAGCCGAGGGAAGAGCGGGTTTCCCCTGCCCCTTCCCAGACCCGCCCTCGGTCTCGGTCTCAGACTTCATCTCGGTCAAGCCGTTCCCGCCGACATCGGCAGTCTCAGTCTCGGTACCGAAGTAAGCGGCGACACCATTCCTCCTCGTCCTGTTCCTCAGATGAGGGGAGGCTTCGACGTAAATTACGTCGACATTATGAGGAGCTTATGTGGCAGCAGTTACTGTTGTCCAGGACTAAACCGACTCTGGTTCAGCCCCCGGCCATCAAGTAGCTATCGCCCGAACAACCGAAGCAACCGCTTGCCCCAGTCGAGATGCCCATTCCAGGGCCGGTTGTTCGGCCGGAACCGGCTACTCCACCGATTGTGGTGGAATCTCCGCCTCCACAACCGAAGTCTGGGGCACCGACCAAGGATTCTCGGTCGGGTCACGGCCTGCCCCACAGGTTGTCGGTCACCCTCACTCCTGACCGCCCTCGACAGGTAGAGGGTGGCTCAGGCCGAGGCAGTCTCGCAGACTCTTGAATCCGGACGATGACTCCTCCCTGTTCTCCAGGCAGGTCGGCCTGGAGTCCTCCGGGACAGTCATTGACGATAGCACATCGCCCTTCTTGGGTCTGCTTCGACTCATCTCGGAGTCCACTGGGATGCAGCTCGAGCCCATGTCCAAATGGGCCAAGTATCCCCTGATGGAGATACTGGACCGAGGGGATTCCCCCATGGAGGCCTTTCCAGTGGCCGAAGCCATTGTCAGCCCAGCCTTGGAGCTCTGGCAGCGGCCTGCTTCCTGTCCTGCGCCCTCGGCCAGGATGGCCAGGAAGTATGTGGTCCCTACTGGCTCTTTGCCCGGTTTCTCGGTGCACCCCTCTGCCGAGGGGCTAGTCACCAACAGCGTCTTCCGGCGTTCCGGTAGCGCTCAGGACGTGGATAAACCCCCCCGACAAAGAGTCCAAAAAGCTATTCTTTGCCGGGTGCAAGGGGTACGCTGCGTCCTCCCTCGGCCTCCTACAGGCCAGCTCGGCCGTGCTGATGGCATACTTCTCCCACGCCCTCTTGGGCTCCCTGGATGAGGTTGTCCCTCATCTCCCGGCCGACCTGCAGACCACGGTCCATCAGGTGCGGGATCAGGGTAGGGCGGTGGCGAAGCAGCAGCTTCAGACTGCTCTGGACATAGGTGATTCCTGTGCCAGGTCAGTAGCGGCCGCGGTGGCCATGCGCCGCAGGGCGTGGCTGAGGATATCCACCTTCACGGCGGATACCCAGCACAAGTTGACGGACGTCCCCTTCTTGGGGACTGACCTCTTCGGCCCTGGAGTGGAGGGACACCTCCAGCGGATCGAAAAGTCCAATGCCACTCTGGACTCGGTCACGTCCGCCCAGAGGGACAAAGGCTGGCCAGCAACAGCATAAGTCCTTTCATCCTTCGCCCCTGCAGCTCGACCGCCCAACAGCACCAGCAACAGGGCAGCAGGCTCAGCCAGCATCCCAAACCTAAGCCGGTGGCTTCCTCCAATAGGAAGCAAGGAGGTAAAGGCCCAGGAGGTCCCGGCCGTTCCTCCTCCAAGCCTGCCCAGTGACGGGTTGAGGTGCTGCCCCAGCCTTGTCACTCCCCTGGGTTCCCCATGGGGACGGCCCGCCACTTCCTTTCCGCCTGGTCTGCTATCATCACGGACCGCTGGGTGTTGGAGGTGGTAGGAAAAGGCCTGCCCTGAGTTCGGCAGGCTCCCCTCGAGCTGTTGCCCCTCGGGGCCACGGGTCCGCAGCCTCGCTGTCAGCCCACCGAGCCGATATTGCCCTGCTCCTCGAAAAAGAGGTGATCAGGAAGGTGGCGGATCCTCCTCCAGACCTGGGGTTTGTGTCCAGGTATTTTCTGGTCCCCAAACGGACGGGTGGCTGGCACCCCATCCTCGACCTGCACAACCTGAACAGGTTCCTAAGGTCTCGGACCTTCAGGATGGTCACTCTGACTCAGATAATATCATCCTTGGAATGAGGTGTGTGGTTCTGTTCCCTGGACCTCCAGGATGCGTTCTTTCATGTCCCGATCTGTCCGTCTCATCAGAGATTCCTCCGCTTCAGAGCGGAGGGGTCCCTTTACGAGTTCCGGGCCATGTCCTTCGGCCTCTGTCTAGCTCCCAGGGTCTTCACCAAATGCATGGCAGTGGTGACAGCATTCCTGCGGTGCTGAAGGGTCCGGGTGTACCCCTACCTGGATGACTGGCTGATTGCAGCCCCCTCCAGAGCGGAGGTGGAGTGGTCCAGAGATCTGGCCCTCCAGGTTTGCTCTCAGATTGGTCTCCTCATCAATGAGGCCAAGTCGGAACTCGTGCCAAAGCAGGTGATACTCTTCATCGGGACAGAGCTTGACTCTCTTCGAGCCAGAGCTTGGCTCCCAGTGGACAGGGCCGAGGTTCTTTCCTCCTTTGCCCAATCATTTCTGGTTGGGTAATCATGCCCTGCCCGGGACTTCCTGTGCCTCCTGGGCCTCATGGCGGCCTGCACCAGCATGGTCCGTTGGGCCCGATGGTATATGCATCCCCTTCAATGGGGACTGGCCAGCCAGTGGTCACAGCACTGCGATCCGTTGGACCAGCCTGTGACAGTGATCCAGGAGATGTGGAACGCTCTCCAGTGGCGGACCGTTCCAGCACATCTGCATTAGGGCATCCCATTCGTCCGCCCTGAGCCGACGGTCTCTCTTTCGACCGATGCATCTCTGATGGGCTGTGTGCCCATCTGGGGGAGAACAGAGCGCATGGTCTCTGGTCCCCTCGCGAGTCCGGATGCTATATCAACCTGCTGGAGCTCTGAGTGGCCTGCCTAGCTCTCACCGCCTCCGCTCTGTTTCTACGGGGTCAAATGGTTCAGGTCCAGATGGACAATACCACGACCATGTACTATCTGAACCGCCAGGGCGGGATGCGCTCCATGCTGTTATGCAAGGAAGCTCTCTGCATATGGTCCCTCGTGCACAGCCTGGAGGCGAATCTCCTAGCCATTCACGTGGCAGGAGCCTCCAACCCCCTGGCCGATGCCCTAAGCCAGATAGGGGCTGCGTCTCACGAGCGGTCTCTCCTGCCGGAGGTAGTACAAGATCTGTTCTCCCACTGGGGCACAACTCAGGTGGACCTGTTTGCCTTCAGGGAGAATGCGAAGCTGAATCTGTTCCATGCCCACCCCCCTCAGCAGGGCTCACTGCAGGGGGATAACTTCTCGAGGCCATGGACCCCGGGCCTCTTCTACGCCTTTCCCCCATTTCCTTTGATCCACAAGGTGCTTCTCAAGGCGAGGAGGGACAAGGCGCAGGTGATTCTGGTAGCCCCAGACTGGCCCCGCCAGTTCTGGTATCCAGATCTTCTCAGCCTCAGCTCCAGGCTCCCTAGGCGGCTTCCAGCCCACCCGGACCTGATCTCAGTCAGCCAGGGGAAGGTATTCCATCCAGACCTTCAATCCCTGCACCTGACAGCCTGTATCCTGAGCGGCTAGAGTTCCAGACCTTGGGTCTTTCCGACGAGGTCCTCAACATCATTGAGGCGTCCCGTAAGGAGTCGACCAGGAAATGCTATGCCTTCAAATGGAAGAGATTCTCCATTTGGTGTCAGGGGAAGGGCTTGGACCCTTCCGCCTGTCCCTTGGCAAGCATTCTGGACTATCTGTGGTCCCTTTCTCAGCAAGGACTTTGGTCAACGACCCTTAAGGTGCACCTGGCAGCCATCTCTGCTTACCGGGAGTGGGCCGGGAAGCAGTCGGTGGTGCAGGAGAAGGTGGTCAGGCGCTTTTTCAAAGGCCTTGACTACATTTCCCCTCCGGTGCGAGAACCTCCGCCTCCGTGGGATCTACTGCTGGTATTGGCCAAGCTCATGGGCAAGCCATTCGAACCGATGCACAGGTGCGATATTTCCACCTGTCATGGAAGACCGCCTTCTTGGTGGCTATCACGTCAGCCAGAAGGATGGGAGAGCTCCAGGTGCTTTCCATCGAGTCTCCTTATCTGGTCTTCCACAGGGACAAGGTTGTCCTGTGCCCCCACCCAAAATTCCTTCCGAAGGTGGTGTCGGAGTTTCACCTTAACCAGGTGTTGACTCTGCCGGTGTTCTACCCCAATCACACCTCGGAGGCCGAATATAGGCTCCATACTTTGGACCCTAGACGAGCACTCGCTTATTATAAGGAGTGGATGGCTGAAGTTCAGGGAGAGGTTCGCCAGGTGTTTGTCACCTACGCTGAAGCCGCACCTGGCAGACCTGCAGCCAAGCGGACGATAAGCAGGTGGGTCACCTCCTCCATAGAGCTGTGCTATAGGTTGGCGGGCATGGAGCCTCCCAGAGGGATAAGAGCTCATTCTACCCGCCATACCGCTGCATCGGTAGCTGCTTCCAGGGACGTCCCTATCCAGGATATCTGCAGGGCTGCTACCTGGAAGTCGGCACATACCTTCATTACCCACTACCACATTGACCTTGAGTCATGCCGGGATGCTGGTTTTGGGGCCTTGGTTCTCCAGTCCTTATTTCCCAAGTAAGTATCGGGGGTGTGCGCCTTGCCTCCCTCCTCCCGGAGAACTGCTAGGAGTCTGCCAATAAGTGTGGATTGAACAACATATCCATGTCCCTAGAAATACAGGTTACTCACCTGTAACAGGAGTTCTAGGAATGGTATGTTGTTCATCCACATGACCCACCCGACCTCCCCGGCTTCGACGCACAACCTGGCTTCCAGCGGGCTAGATCTGGCATCATGGGGTGGAGCCGTGAGTTTTACCACCCGGGTGGGTGGGAGGAGCCAGCTTGAAGACCTTCCAGCAACAATTAAAGTGGCAAGGAACCTGCCAATAAGTGTGGATGAACAACATATACCTTTCCTAGAACTCCTGTTACAGGTGAGTAACCTGTATTTACCCATGGCTGGAGGTAGGTATCAACTCTCTGAATCATGGAGTCTCCTATGATCAGAAGTGTTTTTGATTTCCTTTTTGCTTTTTTTGTTTTGGTCCCTGTTTTGGGCGTGTTTTGCAGTGCTAGCTCCTGTGCTGCAGTGTCCTGCTCTGTAGTGTCCCCTGCTCCTTTGTTTGATTTTGGAGATAGAGGTGGATACCTACTTGTAGTTTTTATATGGTTTGTGAAGGTGATACGTTGGTGAGCATTGAGTGATGGAGCACCCAATTTGCGCCTCCTAACCACCTGCCAACCTCCCGGACCAACTACCGTCTGCTGTCGAGGTGCGTCAGTTGGATGTTGGGGAACTGGCAGGTGGTTCTTGTAATATGTTTCCTCCTGAAAATATGATTTGAGGCACGCAATCTCTGCCCATGCTGCCCAGAGCTGAGCCCTTAGCTCTCCGATGGTCCAGCATGTAGGACAGCATCCTAAATCCTGTATAACTGCCCTATTAAAAGTGTCCCACAGTACCTGCAGTTAATAATATCCATTCCAGTTGAGTTACTGAGTTTATAACCTGGTAAGAGTAATTAGAAGGAAAATGAAGGCAAGATATTTTTTGTTTTGTTTTGTTTTTGTATAACTTTTTATAACACATTACATTCATTGTGTCCCTGTAAGTGAGGTCACTGTGTGGACACCCCTCTGATCCTCCCCTTCCTGCTTTGCTACAGGAAATGTTACAACTATGCTACTCTATAAAAGAAGTGTATGGGGTGTGGGGATGGGGGTTGGTGGTTGGGCCCTTCCCCTGCCAAGAAAGAAGAACCATGGACGAAAGGATATAAGAGCAGAAACAATCAACCAGCAACAAATGCAGTCACTATCCCTCAGTCTGTAAATCGTATGTGCTCCTGTAATTAGCCTTAAAAGCTTATCCTAATGATAGATAAAGTCACAAAACCTGTAAGCACCACCTGCATCAATTTCACAGAAGATATACCCTGCAAAAACACTTCGCTATAGAGAAAAAATAAAGCAGTAAAAAAGTAACAACATCTGTAAGCACAACCTGCAGAACCCTTTAAGAGAAGATACACCTTGCAAAAAACATGTTGAATCAGAGAAGATTACAGCAGTAAAATGTAAGCAAAAACCAGTAACAAAACCTGTGAGCACAAAAGAAAATAGTAACACACAGTAAATCTGCCTAGCCAAAAGAAGCCTTAATCTTTTCCCTTGCTCTGATAATGTTGTTCCTTGCTCTGTCCTTACAAGCAAACCTAGAAGAAAAGAGTTCAGGTAAAGCTAGGTGCCTTTGCCAGCAAACCTAGTCGTCCACCTCAATAACACCAACTAACATGTACACACACCATGCAGCTCTGAGCTGTGTTGAGCATGTCTAAGGAGTTAACTCCCAGTACAGCAGCCAGTCAGAGCAAGTGTTGACCTCATGTACAATTAATTAGGCTTATAATGCTGTCTAACTCTTTTTTGGTGAAGAGCACTAATTTTTTATCCCATTCAGGAGTAATCCATTTGTGCACATCTACTTCTGAGTTTTATCAAAGACTTAACTGCAGGGAGATGCTAAGCTCCATTTTGGAATTAGCCTCCGTGTGTATGGCAGTGTCACGGGCATAGAGGTGCATGGTGATTCTGGAATCTTTACAGACGGATGCAAGGACTGAACAGGACAAGAAGTACCTAAGGGAGGACTAGCATATGTAGGGTCTTGCTAAATGGTTTTAGACTTATCCGGCCCACCAGTGCTATCTCTGTGTATTGACCTGACACCTGAGAGGCCATGGTTCACATTGAGCTGCAGAATCCAATGCCAATGTTGACTGAAGACTGGGTGTGTCATGGAGCCAATGTCCTCACCTCAGCAAGGAACATTTTGGGTCATCCAGCATTCACTGCCCTGCTGGCTGTTTGATGGAGTGGCATTGGCTTCGACTGTGAAGGCAGATGCTTGTCTACCTTCCTGGTCAGAGGAGTGGTGCAGCTGTGGCTGTCTCATTGTTGAAATGGAGGACAGGGAAACCAAAAGTTGTTACAGAAGCATTACCTTAAGCTTATCTTCTTTCTTATATTGGGTAATTTTTTTTTCTTTTTTGGTTTTTGGCCAGACTGCTTCTAGTGACTTACTGTGTGTGTTTGTCTCCTCACCCCTTAGTTTGCCCTCATTCACTCATGGGTGCTCCTTCTTTAAGTCTTCCTGGTGGTTACTCTTCTTCCTGCCAGACACACTCCTGTGTAGACACTGCCTACCAGCAGATCCCAGGGTGCCCCTGACTTGATCTCCTGATCTATCCCTGCTGGGGGGACAAAGTATCCCCCCTGCAGCCACTGAAGAGGAAGAAGAAGTGCTTTGTGACTAGGGCCTGGACTAGGTGGCGAGCAAGTTGCCTGGGGGATTGAGTGATGGGGGGAACAAACATGAAGGCTGTTATCTGCAGCATTCCCAGAAAGGACAGACAGTCAGTTCTCTTGTTTATTTTGCACCCTCTCACCGTGATGAGTATGCGTGCGGCTGGCCTGATGTGGTTAGTACCTGGTAGTGCATGTTCACCCTCAACACCTATGGCACCTCCACTGTCCTCCAGCCAGCAGCTGCTAGCAGAGCAGTGCTTTGTCCTCCCTACCACCCAGAAGCAGAGCATCCACACAGCTGCTCTGATCCCTCCTAGTCAACCTCTGCTTCTGATTTCCCAGGTGAATCTGGATTTCTAGCGTGCCAGAATGGTGTCCCGCTGCCTTTTTAATCGCAGTATTTTATTATGCTGTGCTACTGCCTATTTATAAGCTTGCTTAGGATATCGCTGTAAATTAACTTTAATAAACTGGTTATTCCTAACAAAATAAAACTGAATTTAAATTGAAAAAACTAAGGGTAAAAAAAAAAAGACTTAAAAAGAATGATTGTAGGTGGGATAAATCAGTCACAGTATCTCACAGGTTGCATTTTGGAGAGTGCTGCAATTAGTGGGTGTGGTAAAGCAAAGGTCTTCTCCCAGAATTACTTTTTTTTAAAATACATTTTCCTCCAGTAGGGTCAGTGCCTGGCCAGAACTCTTTCTGTCACCACGTAGTGCCCTGTTCCTAGCTACAGAACTCCATCCCTTGTATGTCTCCCAGTCTGAACCCCCCAACAGCCCTGTCACCTTCCAGATTGTTTACCTTCTATGAGTACACCTCTGCCTTCCAGGACCTTGGCAGGCATTCATTCCATATCCAGTCAGCAACTGCAACAGGAGAAGTTTTCTGGCTTTGGCGGATAGGAGACTGCCCAGGGAAGGTGGGTTCTACCATGACGCAGCGACACCAAAGTTGCTGACATCCCTACATCGACAGACACAATGCCAAGTGTCAGCATTGTGCTGTTGGATTTTTCGGTGTTTCTATGTGGGGCTGCACCCCCAAACCTCTCATGTCGGGTCTGCACCCTCCTCACATCCCCCGGTATTTTAATAACCAACTCCATGATGGAGTTGTCTCAGGGAGGGGGCCAAACACCGGGAGATGCAGTGCCGGTGTCAGCAGGGACCGTTACAGCAACCTGTTGATTTCTATCGCTGTAATGGTCTTCACTGTAGGAGTTTCGTTGTTCGGTCAGTATACGTGGGAGGTGTGACCCACTGTGGCTGTGCTGGACAGGTGGGACTTGATCTCTCCACCTACTGGCTATCCATTTTCTGTTTTCCTCACTAGACCCTTACCAGGAGCCTGTGCTCTGATGTTTCCATTGTTGGAATGCGTCCCGAACTGATGTCTACTCATTCGCCCCCTCCCTAGTGTTTCTGCAAAGCAGACTCTGGTGCACTACTGCCTGCAGTAATTGAGGTGGCAGAGTTGCAGCAAGCTGCACTACCACCTGTAGTCACTGAGGTGGCAGAGTTGCAGCAAGCTGCACTACCGCCTGTAGTCACTGAGGTGGCAGAGTTGCAGCAAGCTGCACTACGGCCTGTAGTCACTGAGGTGGCAGAGTTGCAGCAAGCTGCACTACGGCCCGTAGACTGAGGTGGCAGAGTTGCAGCAAGCTGCACTACCGCCTGTAGTCACTGAGGTGGCAGAGTTGCAGCAAGCTGCACTACGGCCTGTAGTCACTGAGGTGGCAGAGTTGCAGCAAGCTGCACTACCGCCTGTAGTCACTGAGGTGGCAGAGTTGCAGCAAGCTGCACTACCGCCTGTAGTCACTGAGGTGGCAGAGTTGCAGCAAGCTGCACTATTGGCTGTAGTCACTGAGGTGGCAGAGTTGCAACAAGCTGCACTACCGCCTGTAGTCACTGAGGTGGCAGAGTTGCAGCAAACTGAACTATTGGCTGTAGTCACTGAGGTGGCAGAGTTTCAGCAAGCTGCACTACCGCCTGTAGTCACTGAGGTGGCAGAGTTGCAGCAAGCTGCACTACTGCCTGTAGTCACTGAGGTGGCAGAGTTGCAGCAAGCTGCACTATTGGCTGTAGTCACTGAGGTGGCAGAGTTGCAGCAAGCTGCACTACCACCTGTAGTCAATTAGGTGGCAGAGTTGCAGAAAACTGCACTGTTGGCTGTAGTCACTGAGGTGGCAGAGTTGCAGCAAGCTGTACTACCGCCTGTAGTCACTGAGGTGGCAGAGTTGCAGCAAGCTGCACTATCGCCTGTAGTCACTGAGGTGGCAGAGTTGCAGCAAGCTGCACTACCGCCTGTAGTCACTGAGGTGGCAGAGTTGAAGCAAGCTGCACTATCGCCTGTAGTCACTGAGGTGGCAGAGTTGCAGCAAGCTGCACTACTGCCTGTAGTCACTGAGGTGGCAGAGTTGCAGCAAGCTGCACTATTGGCTGCAATCACTGAGGTGGAAGAGTTGCAGCAAGCTGCACTACCACCTGTAGTCACTGAGATGGCAGAGTTGCAGCAAGCTGCACTATCGTCCCTCCACCGGAGAAGGAAAGCATTCTGTGAGATGCTTGATCCTTCTCCCTGACCGGCCCTCCAACTCCTCGGGCTCACTCCTGAACCTGGGTCACTCACATCAAGATTGGCACCACTGCCACTGCACCAAAAAGCCAGCCCCCCAACCAACATTTGGACCTTGAAATATTAACCAACTCCCTCTCTTGAGATACAAGTCTGTTAACAGAAAAGGCTCTAAATAGGAGATTGCTCAAGACGAGGAGTACAGATCGTGCACACATCTGAGCAGGAGAATGAACCAATGGAAATCACATCTACAGAGAAAGAAGACCTAGCTTCACACAAAGGGTGCAGTGGTGTTTGTACACTATCGCATTGTAGCAGAAATCTACATAGCCTGTTGCATAAACCTGATTATTTAGGAAAGGTTGATGGACTTGCTGATCTACAGACTACAGTTGCATCCTCCACAGTCAGGAACAGTGATTGTCTTACCTTTCTCAGCCGTCAGGTTTTCCGGCATTAGAGAAATGGGGCTGCACCATGTTTGATCACTGTTGCATATAAATGTTTCTCAGTGTAACCCCCCTACAAATAGGGGTTCCCAAAAAGTCTTGCTTGAGCTTGCCTAAATGCTCACTGCCAGGCTGGTGTCCTGCGTTTTAGCAGTTTAAATGTGATTGCCAGAGAGTGCCTGTATAGCCTCTGTGCACTGTCTCTTTAAGAGCTGCCTGGATTGCAGTCATAAGTAATCTGAGAGGGAGCTCTGTTGAAAGATGTAACTATTTGCTGAAAATCATTAAGAGTGATAATTATAATGTAGTTTGTCTAACCTGCCTTCTTTGCAACAAGGACTATTTTGTTTATCTCCACTATCTTGGTCCTGGACTGCCGAATTGGACAAATCAGTACTGGTGGGACCTAAAATGGAGCCGAACTACAGGAGCTGTCTGGAGTCAAAATCTGTAGGAATTGTAGTTTTGGGCTTTTGGTGCCCTTTTGCACCTGAAGGGGGAGCCTTTGTTGTAACTGACAGACAGATCAGCCAACCAAATCTTTTGGATCTTGGGGAAAATCCCAGGCTTGCTGCAGTTTGAGTCAGATCTAAATTGGGAGCTGAAAAAGCAACCTGCTTGAGACAGTTGAGCAGCAGTTCTGTGTAGTTTTGCATGGGAGAACTGTGAAAGGGCTGAGTTTTGGCCTGCCTGCTGTCCCTGAGAGGGAAAAGGGAGTTTATTCAGACTGGATCTGAGTTGTGAGGACTATTTAAGTCACTGGACTGTTACCAGGCTTTAACCTGAAGAAGACCGAAGGTTTGCTGAGTGTGATCGGCCTGTTAGGATTTCCAGCTGCTTTTGAATCCCCGGTTCGTGCAGAGGCTTTGCGATCATGACCAGAGAGCGGTTTGCCTGGTACAGTAGAATTTCCGTACATGTAAATGTGCTGTGTATTGAAAGTGGGTCGTGATTTGGTTCCCCACTGTGTGAACTGTGTTCTGCTTTCTGGAAGCTTTATCCAGCCTAATCAACTGAATCCACGTTCATCTCCATTCGGCCTTGGCCATGCCACGCTGGCCCTGCCAGACTACCCCACTGCACAGAGAAAGCCACCAACGAGAGAACTTCCAGGGGATCAGCCCCCTGCTCCACACTTGAACAGGAACGACGCCTCTGTGAATCGTGTGGGCCCTGCTTCTCCTGGCACTCCAGATTAACCACCTGCGATCCCGATTTTCATCCAGCCTGTGTCCAGTCTTGGGTATCGTGAGGAATCACCAGGGTAGCTCCCTGCAACAACAGCCTAATCTAAAAGTGTGTCATCTGATTGTCTTGTTGTTTTTCTTTTCACGAACTGAACCCTCCGGCTCCAGATTACAAATAGTGTGTGTTGTGCATGTTGTTTTCTTCCATCGCAGGGCCCCAACCACCTGCAACATTCCTGGCTAGCCCACCATTTTCCATCTGGGTACCCAGAGTGTGTGACAGTTTATGGACCCTGGAAGTGCATGCATAACTGTTTGATTGATAGAGCCTTTAATCAAATTAACCTGATTACGCCCCTCCCTTGTTCAAGTCCCTTAAATAAATCAGATCTAACTCTTTTTTGCAGTTACCCTGACTGTGGTTCCAGTTTGTGCAGTACTGTACTGCTGTTATTTGCTGTGTATAACCTTGTTTTACAGGGGGTCCCCAGGGCCGAGCCAGAGGAAAGCCCTGGTGATAAGTGCAAACAGTGTGGGTACTTATGTGGTGTATCAGGGGTATTGTAAAAGTGATTATTGTATATTGTTCCGGCCAGTAGTAAGGAAAGAGGGGGTTACAGTGTCCCGGAGGGCTGTGCCCAGGTTAGCTTGACCACTACCAACCCTGGCCTCCGGGTGGAGGCACCTGTTTCAGAGTAGGCCCCTTAATCTGCTACTAGCCAAGCAGGAAGTGGTAGTAGCCCTTGGGATAGTGCCACCTAGGGGATACAGCCAAAAACATAAGAACAAATCAAAAGGCAGAATTCATGCATAATTAGGCCACCATGGCCTAGACTGTAATAACCTTTGGAAATGTTTGGTTTCAAGCAAATTGGATATTTGTTTCCTCCTTGCATGTGTTATGGATCCTGCATGCTACCCTTCATGTTAACTGACTCCTGATATGCTGCCTCCGAGTGTACTAAATGCCTGACGTGCTTAAGAAATGTTAATAACAAATGCTTGTACCAAGTTGGATAAAAGGTTCTTAAGGAAGAACTAAAAAAGCTACATCAAATCGCAAGGCAGCAATTACAGGCCCAGACTTGGGCATAATTATATCTCTGTAGCAGAGGTTATAATTCTCTCAGTGTTTTGTACTTACAAATGGGATCCTATGCAAAGTTTGTTCATAGTTGGATTAGTGGTTGTCAGGATGTAGCCAATCACATGCCAGAGCTGCTGCATAATTAGGTAATCACAGCTGACATATTGATGTCCTGAATTAGTGATGTAAATATATGCTTATAACATGTTTGATCAATTCACAATTTGTTAAGTGGTTCCCCAGATCTAAACGAGAAACAAATATGCTTGCAGATTAGACCAGGACAAAAACACATAGACCCTCTGGATTCACCTGTTGTTAAAAAAAATATTTATATTTACATGAATATTTACTGGATTGTCATGTCATGGGTTTTGGACTCGCTATTTCCACAAGACAGAAGAGGTGTGCTCCTACACTTGGCAGGCTACATCGATTGCAAGGCCATCTTTTGCAAACACATTTCTGTTTCTTCTGTGTTTTGAATTATAAGTTTATAGGGATGGTAGGAGGACCTCTTATGGATATGAGCGTGTCACCTCACGTGTTCAAAGGGCAAGAGAACTGCAAACCAAAGGATAGTCGTTCTGGTGCCCCAAGGTCACAAGAGGCAACATTTTTGTATCCATAAGAGGCTCTCCTAGCACCCTTATAAAGTGCAGATCATGGCACTATTTAGAAAAAAACACCTTTTTTGTGGGGGGACTGTTTGTGTGGTGCGAGCAGCAGTTGTCAGAAGCACATTACAGTGTGAGTACGTTAGCTACTCCTGCGACAATAAGACCACTTCATGTGCAACTGAAGGAACCACTGTGATTGGTTGGGGAGCATCACATGATGCTCCCCTGCTCTATAATTATATTTTTTCTACTAATAAATTAGCATTGGAAAATGTTTTTTTTTTGTTGCAGTTTGCTTACGTTGAATAGCTGAACTGAGATGCAACATCTTATTTTCAGTAGGGTTCTGATTCTACCCATTTCCACTGCTGGGTGTACTGGGACGCTGACAGATAAGTGACTTGCTCAAGGTTGCAAAGTGAACATTTGGCTTCGGAGGGATTGGAACCTGTGATCTCCTGGTTCCCTAGCCAGTGTTCTGGTCACTAGACCCCACTGCCTGTTTTTAATCTGTTTCAAGATTATGTGTGAAAGTTGCTTTACAAAACTAAATTGTTAATGTAAAAATGTTTTTGTTCAGTAGGTTTAGGGAGCAACAATGGCTTTAAAGACGTACCATCAGTAACACTTTAAGATGTGGGAAACCTTCTGAAACTCTAATTTAAGTTTGTTGCTGTAAAGATTTCATTATACTTCTGCGCAGGCAGGGCATTATTTTCATTTCAAACCTGCAGACCCCTGAGGGACTCAGAATTACCGCAGAAGCTTTTGGGGGAAGTGATCTGAAAGTGCTTATGTATTATTCAGGGAAGTTGTAATGGCACCGTTTTTCTCCCAAAATATGGGGGGCTGATGAATACCAGAACTACAGACTCCCCAATGCCTTTAGTGTGAAGATGTTGAGGTATTTCTCAGAATAGATACAGCACATAATGAGAGCTTCCTCTTTCTGATGCTCAAACTCCCCTCTCTTTGTATTGGCCAGCCACGCACTGTTGGGACTCCCAACATTTTTTGTTTGCTTGCTTGAGCGCGGCAGGCACACTCTGAACAGGTCCATTCCTGGACTGTTTCCTAAGGGCCAGTCTGGAGGAACCCTATAATTCAAAACTTAACGGTTTGTTTATCAAGCGAAAGTCCTTTGTTGGTGCCTTCACTCAGTCCTGCTGAGTTCTGCATTGTATGTGTCAAGAGACTAAAAGAGCCTTTTAACGCTTTCTCTGCCAGGCTGCCAGGAGGGTTACCACAGGCACGGAGTATGACCTTGAGGATGATACGGTGGTGATGCAGTGACGGTAAGAATTGAAATCCTTTTCTTTTTTTTCCCTTTGTCTGTAGTTTTAGTTGCTGTGACCTTTTCTTTTACGCTCCTCCTGTGGGTTCTTGAAAACCAACATTATTCATCGGCTGTTCAGTCTTATTGTGTACTCGGCTCTCCAGTCTTAGTTGAGCAAGAAAGGAGATTCAGTAAAAGTTCTCAGTATCATTGCTTGTTTTAAATTGCTTTTAGTTTTCTAAATTATCAAACGGAGTTGTAATATGGGTATTTGTTTTATTTTTTTCTATCTTAGCATTGGCCAGAAAGGAAAATATATATTTTTTTTAAATAAAACTTGGATCTCTCTCTAGACAAAGGCAATATTTCTTAAATTAAAATGTGGTACTATCACAAAGGCATAGTGGTGAGATGAGAGAAATTGCAAGAGGGAACATACTCAAGTTTAATTGTCAAATAAGTTTTAGGCAGCGTGGTAGAATTTGTAACCAGAATTGGTGTAGCAGCTTGAAGGAAATGCAGAGTATTTTCTAATCCTTAAGCAACAATAGCCAAATGTCACTAATATTTGTTAGTGGTCATGGAGGGTGGTGATGGTGGGAGGGTGGGAGAAGTAGTGCAAACCAAGATCAGCTGGTGTGTCTGAGAAGCCAGTGTTGGTTTAGCTTTAGCAAGAGGTGAACAAAGTAGGTGATTTGATACATTTTATTGTAACAAAAAGACATTTTCAGTACACAAGCTTTCAGGCTTACACAGAGCTCTTCAGATGATGGCAGCTTGTACGTAGAACCTGCTGTTGCCTGAAGAAGGGCTCTGTGTAAACCTGAAAGCTTGTGTACTAAAAATGTATTTGCGGTCCAACTAAAAGGTGTCAAATCAACTACAGTACTTTTGTACAAGGACCAGTGTGGCTAAAACAATTCTCTTTAGCAAGACACATTTTTTTATATTCAACCCTCATAATGGCCAAATGATGGTGTATTCTGTTTCAGGCCACTAAAACGCTTCCTTCAGCTAGTCCTGATGGCTTGGTATTGGTTGAGGTAATAGTTCATTAAGTATACTAGGGATGCTCCGAATCACAGATTCCCCAGATTTCATCTAATTTTTCGGTTTTTGGATTTTCAGAATCTATGGCCAAAAATCCAAGTCCGAAAATACCATCTGATAACTGGGCCTGTTACTTAAAAACACATCCCTTCATCCCCTGCCCCACATCAATAAAATTACTGTCATCCTCTGACACCCCCAAGTGCTGGTGAATCCTGACCACAGATCCTGATTCCCCTGACACACTCCCAACACTCCTCCAAGTTCCTGCCACTCTAATTGGACCTACCACTAGTAAATTAGTAAAGCTGATGCTGTTCTGTCCTCTGGCTCTGCATCCTCCAGCAGCAGTCTCACCCCACAGTGACTCTCCGAGTCTGCCACCTCCTTATTCCTGCCATGGAAAGCAATATGGAACACCAGACTGTTGTAAAATGCACACAGGTCGGACTCGGCACTGGCAGCATTGGAAGCAGTCAACTTGGTCAGACTCGGGGATTTGGCAGCATTTAGCAAACACTCTCTCCTTCCCTCACTGGCTACCCACTGTACAAAAACGATGATGATCTGTGACCTTTGCCATTGTACCAGCATGCATGCACTGTGCAGTCCACATACTCCTGCACTGGTGCCAGGCAGTGCAGTCATGGCAAGGAAGCCTCACCTCAGGTAGAGGACAGTGGAATGGGGTTGAGGGGCAAGGCAAAGGCACTGATTGCAACCAGACACTGTAGTCCTCAACACAGTCCTACAGAGTAGACAGGACTGGATAGGAGGCCGTCGGTCTTTGGAGAGTCATCACTGGAAGGCGAATTGGAGTAAGATGAGTACAAACAGTGGACCTGGAGGATGGTGGCAGCTGACAGTGAGCATACAACATGAAGTAAGTCCAGTTATTGGGGGGAGGGATTGTGAGTGTGGGAATGCATTGGCACCAGCAGGCATTAAAGAGGGGCAACAGTTGCACTGTTGGTTTTGTTTGGTGAGTGTTAATGATGGGGGGAAGGGAACGGGCCCCTGAGTGCATGCCGGGCCTGCATGGCCAACATCAGAAATGTAACCAGTTGTTTTGAATTTCCAATTTCAATTTCCGAGAGCTAAATGGAATTATAATTTAACTGAACTTGAAATCAGAAATTCCTAAAAATGCATTGGATACACAGTGTAACAGAATATGCTAATTACGAGCATCCCTGAAGTATGCCAGTTTGGCTAGTGGAATGTCTGTGGGGCACGTGGATGAACAAGTGACTGCAGAATTTCATTTTCAAATACTGCTCTGTGTCTGTAAGGGAATTCTTGTTAGGAGGCCTGCCCCATGATGCACCCAGAGGGGTAAGTCACGGACTGTATGCAGTGGGGCATCTCATCTGGGAGCTAGTGGCTACTGCTCCAGCAGGCATGGGATTAGGCATTTGTGGAGAGGCTGGCCTGGCAAGTATAGATGGGAAACAGAAAGTAAAAACTGTGTTCCTCATTGAATACTGTATTAAGAATATTTTCTGTTTGCATGCCTGATACTATAATATGCACCCTGCTAGCTATAATGCAACAAATGCATCCGTTCAGAGCACTGCCTTCTAGAAAGTGTCCACAGCGGACCCTTTATGTATTGCTTGAATGGTAAATACAGCCACCTGAATTGCACAACCATTGTTAATAGGGCTGGCAGATGATTGAGAAAGTGGGACATTACATCATCGCAATACAGTTCGGCTAGAACCTCAGGCTGCAGGGCTGGATGTGGTGCAGCTGAATTGTTCTTTTCTTTAAAACGCATGGCTGTTGGGGGGTTGGGGATGGAAATGAGCTCAGAATTGTATTACGTCTCTCCCGTATCTAGAGCACATGCTGTTCTGTTAAATTTCAATACAAAGCAACCTCCAATCAAACATCAAGAAAAATGAATAGTGTGTAATGACCCCAGCTGGGGGTTATATCTTGTCTAATTTTGTAACTCGGACTCTCAGCCTTCTTCATATCAAACACAGTGCTTCATAAAAGGGATGCTGTAGCTTTAACTGTTTAAAATTCTGTTTTCACTGGTCAGTCTGGAGTTGCATCATTAGTGCTGGCAAATTACCACACTCCTTTGTGGCCAGTCCATGGTACATTAGAGTCCCCTTTTCGTCTGGTAAAACTGTGCCTATTCATTTGTAAAAAGTGGGGCCCATTGGCAGCTACTTGGCAAGTCAGACAGAGGGGCTATTCACGGAGAAAGGAGAGTAGCCTAATAGGAAAGAAAGGAACATAACAAGGGAATCCTGACATGAATTAGAGACTTTCTGTATCGAGTTAATAATATCCTTAAAATTATATCAGAAAGTTCAGAGAACATGATGAAAGTGTTCGATAGACCTCCTCCCAGCATCATGTTAATTGTGCATTCTGTTTACACAGCTCTTTGATTTTGAGCAACTTAGAAATCTCCTGAAGTGGTATTTTGTAAAGTTTAATATTAGTGCTTTCAGATCAACAATATTCTGTTTCTCTGCAACAGAAGTGCTTGTCAGTTCAATAAATTTGGTGTGTGGAGGCCATTAGAAACCAGTCACTTGTTCCCTTTGATGGATCCTTCCCCATGTAATAGTTGGTGATCTGCTGTGTTTGACAGGGCAGGGTAATGAAAGCAGAATTCTCTCCCCTTCTGCCACAAATGCTTTTCACTGCCACTGGCCGGAAACAGTTTACAAATTCTTGAAGTACTTGACCGGACTCAAAAATAGTTGTCATTTGTTTTTTATTTAAACAAAAAAAGAGTAAATACCACCACAGGGTCTCCTTTCCTTGTAAAAACAGATAAAATATATTTAGAAGCTTTAACTTTATGGTGTTAAATGAGGACCTTATATTCCCCCCACCGCCAACCAATGAGGTCAACCCTTCAGGGTGCATCTAGCACATATGCACTCCACCCATCTCTGCCTCTCTGAGTCCTATTATTGCAGATGACACCAAGCTGTGCAGCAGGGTGGACACTAAGAAAGGATCAGGGACCTTGAAAGGCTGGAAAGCTGGTCTGGGATCTGGCAACTGGCTTCAGTGCAAGAAAGTGCAAGGTCATGCACATAGGTAGGAAAAACCTGGGGGCTGAGTATAGGTTGGGGGGGGGCATCATGGCGTCCGAAGAGGAAAAGAAGTTGGGGGTAGCAATCTAAAGTAACATCAAACCATCTGTGCAGTGCAATAAAGCAGTACGTAAATCAAGCCAAATGCCAGGTTGCACGGGTAAGAGGTTCAGCAGTAGGAGGAAGTATGTTATACTGCTCCAGTACAAATATCCCTGCTGCAGCCACACCTGAAGTATTGTGCCCAGTTTTGGAATCCTTACCTGAGGAAGGAGATGAACAAGTTGGAGGCAGTACAGAGAAAGGCAGCCAAGATGATGCATGGGCAACAGGGGCACACGTACGAGCAGGGACGGGAGAGCTAAAATGTTACTCACCGGCAACCAGGCGGGAAGGGGGGGGCATGATAGAGACAGTCAAATACATCAGGGCCTAAACAAGGTGGGATCTAGTGAACTGTTCAGGACCAGTGAGAATAGGAACACTAGGGGGACACGACATCAAATTAGCTGGAGGTGGGGGGACTCCAGGAGGGATGTCAGGAAGCACTGTTGTATGGGAAGGGTCGTATAAGTTCCCAGAGGCGTTTGTTAATACACAAACCATGGAACATTTTGAGAAGGGGTAGGATAGGCATGGGGCATGTTGGGGGAGTGGAGGGACACGAACTTCAAAGGAGCGTATATCTTCATACTGGGCAGACTTGATAAACTGCAAGGACTTCTTGTGTTGGCATACTTCTATGTTCCTGTGCGTCTCTGCTTCTGCTTGGTTGGGCTGTACCTTGGCAGCCTTATCACACATTAGAACCCACCACCATGCCTGGGGAGTCTCCATTCATGACGTATCGGCACACTACATTTAGGGGAAATTTATAAAAAATGAGAAACCTGTAAGTTATGGCATGCTTTGTTTGGGTGTCCCAAGGCATAGGGGGACCAGCAGGGATCGTTGATGTCTTTGACCAGCTCCAGATAGTACTGTCTCACAAATCAGTGCTGGAGAAAACACTATAGACCAGTTTTCAACTGTTTTTTTTTTGTGGGACAATTGGCTCCCCCCCATCTTCCATCACAATTATCAGACCACCTCAACTGCATCTTATTGTATCGAGTTGGGAGAGTGGGGGAGGGGGTTCCTTAATAGCCCACATTAAGGGGCTTCATGATTGGCCAACACGAGGTGCATGGTTGCCAGGCAACTCCTTCCCCAAGAGTTTGCCTGGTCTGCATCCCATGATGCACCAGGCTATCTACTACTACAAGGCCGGTAGATTTTTGTAATCATTTTTTTATATACTATAGTTGATTGCCTCCCTGAGCCATCACCTACTCCTGCTGTATTGGGTCTCGCACTGCCGGTGAACCCTCAGTCCTGTCAGCTGATCCTGTCACTGTCGTAGCTGTTGAGGATCCACACAAAGCGGGTTTGAGGGTGCCAGCGACCATCATTTAGATTGGCTCCGTGTGCATGAGTTTGTCCCCAGTTTAGAGTCCCCCCTCCATGCCATGGTGTGAGCAGTGCCTCTGTCAGCCTTGCCATGCATACAGCACCACTGCAGTGAGATCAGGCTCCCTGGCTGAACTGCAGGGGTTGCTGTGGTGCTGGAATCCACTGCCAACCCTCAGTGACTGAGGTGCACTGCTGCACAGCAGATACCCCAACCTGGTCTGCCTCCCAGCACTGTGAGGCTACGGCTGGGCCATTGGTGGGCTGCTAGTAATCATTTTTCAAGTTTTCAGTTGTTTTTTGAGCTTTTTTATTGAACTTTTACCTTAGAATGTGTACTGACCACATAACCTCAAAATTTGTGAGAGAAGAGAAAAGGATGGTGTGTGCCTACTCAGATAATCCATGTAGCCCCTACCCTGTCTCTATAGCAAACAGATGTCACCCCTAGCTCAGCTACGGGGCCTAATGCAGCTCATGGAGAGGGGCACATATGCCACAACATACATTTTTCCTGATTTTAGATGTTTTCTGACTTACCGGCTGCAGCTGTGGGTCCACCTATTTGTCCTTCTCCCTCCAGGCATGTTCTCTTCTCTGTGAGCTGGTCTTCCTCTCTGATCACACTGCAGGCAATCTTAGTGGGCAGTTTCTGATGTTAAGCAGGACACATAATCAGCCTTGCTAAAAAAGGTAACCAAATATTGGGATGCATTTTAAAAAACATCAGAACATGGACGGCGCTGTTCTTTATGCCTCACATCCTGATCCTCTCTCTCTCCAGCGTACCTTACAAAACTCCTCTCAGATTGAACACTGGTTTGCTGAACACAGATTGGTGGTCAACATTAAAAAAACTAAGACGATGCTCAATGCCCACCACCAAAATAGATCAAAGGATTTCCCCCTGAAAATACTCTCCGCCTCTCTCATACCACTGGAACAGGTCCAAAAGTACAAGTGTCTAGGTATTACATTTGACTCTTCCCTCTCATTCCACGAACATAAAAAAATCCTCACCTCCACCACCAACACCCGCATTGGTCTCCTTTACAGACATAAAGACTGCCTGCCACCTGAAGCACTTCACCTAGACATTACCTCCCCTGTCTTATTGCTGGTGGACTATAGCCTCACAATCTATGCTGCCGCCAACCTTACGGTGCTTCATCACTTACAAGTAGTCATAAGTAACGCCTGTTGGCTCCTCACTGGTGCCGACAGAAATACACATACCTGCATTCTATACGCGCGCACCAATGTCCCCTCCCTTGAGGAAAGACTATTATACCAGACCTGTCTCTTCACCAAAATAATCCACCTGGGTTTAACCCCAATAGGTGTCATGGCTTCTCTTCAGGCGGCCACCATCTCATCGTCCACATGGGCTGCCCCAAAAACTATCTGGAAGGCGCCTAGGGTCAAGACCACCCTGGCCCAGCAATCCTTCCTCCTTAGAGCTCCATCCTGGTACAATGCCCTCCCACCGGCTGTCACATCAATCACCAATCTAGGTCCTTTTAAAGTTGCCTTAAGGGCCCATATCCTCTCCTCACGTCAATGCCAGTGTAACCGGCAACCTGTGAATCCTGCACCACACTGCTAGGCCATGCAGCTGCCCTTGGCCAGGCAGCGGAGAGCCCTCACTATTTCTAGTCTACAGGATTCTCACCTCCCTCGGTTACCATATAGTTGCACTGGACTATGAATGCATTGTATTATGTATAAGACAAGGCCTCCCTGAGGTGGCTTACTACCAACTCATATCATGCATTGCTTTAGCTACCAATTGTATAGGTCTTAACTGCTCATTAGGTAAATATGTCGATAGCTCTGCCCTGTTTTAGCTACCAAATGTATAGGCATTAACCTGTGCTCATTGTATTTATACTCTGTATGATTGCTCGCCCACATTTATTCTATGTATGTACTGTATGAATGTCTGTTTTATTCTAATGTGAAGCCTTTGGAAACGAGTCTATGACTCAAAGGGTTGTAATTCCGATTTCCTAAATAAATAAATAAAAAATAAATAAATAAAAGTAGGAGTGAACAAATCATAGTCCCCGTTTTCTCAAGTCGTGTTAGACCACACTTGGAGTACTGTTCTGCAGTATGTTCACCACAATTTGTTAGAGGTGGTAAATTAATTAAAAATATTCAGCGTAAAGCCATTAAAGCAATTAAAGCTGTGCAGAATTTTGACTATAACACCAGGTTAAACAAACTGGGTCTCTACTCAATGCAGTACAGAAAAATGAGGGGCGAAGCTTAATGAACTTTCCTGCCCTCCCCAGCTTCCGACTGAACCGACGCCGAATTCCACAAGTGCAGTTACGATTTCCCAAGCAAGCTACTCGGCCAGATTTTGAATTTGGCATGATTCTTGTGTAGCCTGCTGTCAGCTCCCCGTATGTGCTGCTGCTGCTCTTTGAGTTTTTTTTGTTCGCCCCCCACCCCCTCCTCCCACCTTAATTAAATACTCTAAAACTCTGGTCTTTTCTAACTGGCCCCAGAAGTGTGGAGGCATGTCTACACTCGAAAAAGCTTAGAGATCCCACCTCCTGCATTTCAAACCACCCATTTCTCCCTGAAGGCATGCCTAGCCTGCTGTGAGTGTACCCTGACCCCAAACTTAAACTAATTTCTGCATTCTTGCTCCTTGTTTTTGGATACCTAATACTTGTGGCCCTCCCCCCCTTGCACTTCCCTTCCATTGGCTGCTGGGTACTTTAGGCTTAACTGGGTAACATAATGAGCCCCCTACTCCTATTGTTAGGCTGCATGTTGTACACGCTGCACTTCACCATTGCACCCATGGGTGAATTAGCAGTTTCCGACCCTACGTCTGGCCTCCGGGCACACATATTGTATGTCCCGTCTCTCCCCCTCATCACTATAATTTTTCTTCTCCAAGCTGACCTAACCAACCATGGGCATAGCTCAGCAACCATCTTGTACCACACTCCTTGTGATGTACATCCTTCCTCCATTCCTTTCCCACACTTACTTATGTCACATCCATTATGATTTATATTTATGCATCCCTGTGCCCCAGCTACACTTACTTCCCTCCTCCAACACCCACCTGCCCAGCCCTCATCAGAGAGCATGTTCTTGCCTGCATAGGCTCCTGTTAAGTGCCCTCACAAAACCCTTGTTCCTGACACTAATTTGTGCAGGTAACATCAAACTCAATCCTGTCCCCCCACTTCCTATCTAGGCTTCCTCCGAGCTGCCCGGCCTTAAGGCACTAAGCCTGATTCACATTAATGCCTGTAGCTTGTTAAAAAACCTAAACATTATTCAGTCCTGGTTTAGTATTGCCTCCCCATATATTGTTGTGGTAATGGAGATCTGGCTGAGGCCTTCTACCCTGGACCATGCAATAAATATCCCCTCTTACTCTGTCCACAGGACCGACAGGCCACCTAGGGGAGGGGTTGTGGCTATCTATGTCCAGGACAAATTCCCAGCCTCCATCGTTAACTCTACTACTGTGTCCCTGGAATGTGAACGTACCATGCTAAAAGTATAGCTTCCCTCTTCAACCCCCATTTATATACTAGGTTGTTATAGGCCTCCCTCTGCAGGGCATAAGGTGTTATAGTACTAATCCAGCATACTATCCTCCTTATCCTCCGAAGTGATTATTGCAGGAAACCTTAACCTGGACTGGTTCTCGACCTCTTCACAACCTCTCAAGGAGTTATGCAATAACTTTGGGCTGTCATAGCTCATAATGGAGTTCACATGTCCTGACAAAAACATCCTAAAAACAGTACCCTACTTATGTTATTCTAGTTAACAAACCTCACCTATACTCCCACTCTGGCGTTTTCTTTAAAGATCTCAGTGATCATTGTGTTATAGCCTGCATGAGGACCTACCCTAGGTTTATTTCCCCCACTAGCTATGCCCTTAATAGATCAAAATGACATTTTGACCCTAAAGCCTACCTCTTTGACCTGCAATATGCATACTGGCAGCACTTCTACCTGGCCCCTTTGGTTGAAGAAGCCTTCGCAGTCTTCCAAAACATTGTTCTCTGTTCCATCAGTAAATATGCACCTCTTGTAAAAATCCGAGCTAATAAGAAAACATGCCCTTGGTTCTCATCGAGCTTGAAAGAAGAGCTCCTCCACAGAGACTCGCTTTGGAAGAAGGCCAGGAAGATCAAACAGCCTAACAATTGGTTAGCTTTCAGAACTGTCAGAAACCGCTGCACGAGAATGGTTAGGGATGCAAAATCTAGTTACTACCGGTCTGAACGTAACTCTTCCTCTAACAGTATAACTAAATTCTGGAAAATCTTAAAGGAAATCCAAGGCCACAGTTCTGCTAGTCCATTCCCACCAAAAATCTCTTCAGGCAACTCGGTTGTTACTGACAAGCAAGAAGTCCTTGAATTCTTTAATAATCACTTTGCCACCGCTGGCCTAGCATTTGATGACTCCCCCGCTTCTAGCCTATATGCACAACTATTTACTCCTAGCTCAACTTGCCCAGGCCCTGCCCTAACCTTGCCTCCTCCTCACACGACATTCTCTTTCTCCCCTGTCACAGCAAAGGAAGTTGAGGACCTTCTACTCCATCTGGATTGTAGGAAAAGTGCTGGGGCAGACCTGATAGAGCCCTTCTTCCTCAAACTTGGCTACCACGTTCTGTCGCCTGCAATCACCCATCTCTTCAACATGTCCCTTACCCAGGGCTCACTCCCAACCATCTGGAAAACTGCCCACATTATTCCACTATTTAAATCTGGCAGCACTAACAATCTTAATAACTACCGCCCCATCTCCTTACTCCCTACCTTTTTCTAAGCTTCTGGAAAAAGTGGTTAATACTCAGCTTAGACAGCACTCCAACAACTTGGACCTTCTATTTTATTTATTTATTTTATTTTATTTTATTTATTTAAACATCAGTTTAACAACCTTTGAGCCAGAGGCTCATTTACAAAGGTACCTCGGTCACACAGAGGACAAACAGACATTAGAACAATAAACAACAGTTAATACAGATTAAGGCAAGTTCAAAATACATAAGTATAAGGTGAGGACTGGAGGGGACGGTTAGAATGGAGAGGAATGGGGAGGAAAGAAGAGAGGTAGGTAGGAAGTTCAGGGGAGAAGGGAAGCAGGAGCGGGGGGGTGGGAGTGCTGCTCAGCGAGCATTGTCAATACTATTTATTTATTTTTTTTTTTTTTATGTCTTCTCCCCCCACTTCAATTTCTCAGCAGCAACACCTGTGTGAATTGAGCAGGTGATTTCTGAGGCTGAGTTTAAAGCTTGCTAGTGTGGGAGAGTCAGAGATACTGGTAGGGAGTGAATTATACCAGGTAGGGGCTCTGTAGGGGAATGCCCTTTGGCCTTGTGAGGTCCTAGCCCTTGGTATGAACAGGGATGTTTTGATGAGCTATGGGTGTTCACCGCTGGTGCAGTCATGAATAGAGCTAGTTAAGCCAGGTGGAGATAGGCCATGCAGTGCTTTAAATGTGAGCAGGCAGGTTTGATACATGAGCCACTCATCCAGGTTGAGTAGGGTAGACAAGGCATACAGCTGACATGTATGCGTTTGTCTAGGTGCACCAGTGATAAGTCTGCAGGCTTTGTTAAGTGTAAGGCGGACCTTGCTGAGCGCTGTCTGATCAGCTGATCCATAGACTGGGAGGCCATAGTCGATGAGGGATAAGACAGAAGAGGTAACAGCCAGGCGGAGGGCATCCACAGGGAGACATTTTTTGTGCCGGAAGAGAATGCCCAGCCGCCGGTTTGCGGCAGTGTTCAAGGCGGAGATATGGTCATGGAAGGAGAGGGCAGGGTCAAAGACAATTCCTAGGTATGTATAGGACTGCACAGGTTCAATGGGCATTTTGAGTGTGGAAAGAACAGTGAGGGAAATCTGCTGTGCTTGTTTTGGGGGTGGAGAAGAGCATCGCTTTTTGTTTTGTTTATGTTGATTATGAGTCGATGCTCAGAGAACCAGGTTTCGAGCGGAATCAAAAGCAAGTTGGAGAGAGCTTTGAAGCCAGAGGGCTACCATCAGCGGCAAGGAGTACAGCATCGTCAGCATAAAGCAGGATCTTGCCCTTGCAGGCACTGGGTAAAGCAGTTGAGGAAAAAGGAGAAGAGTAAAGGTCCAAGAATAGACCCTGAGGGACTCCAGAGCAAATAGGGCAGGCACTGAGAGGTTTCCACTAACCTCACACATTGGGAGCGAGCTGAGATAGCTGGCGCATAAGGAGACTGGTCCAGTGGCAAAGCCTAAGTGGTTCAGGGTAGTTAACAAGAGGGTGCGAGCACGGTATCAAAAGCTTTAGACAGGTCAATGAATACCCCTCCAGCCAGGGCACCAGTGTCCAAGGAGGTGTGGAGGAAGTTGGTAACCCAGGAGAGCCGTGTTGGTACTATGACCGCTCTGAACCCATGTTGCTCAGGGCAAAGAACACTGTACTTTGAAAGGTAGTCGGAGAATTGGGTGGCAAACAATTTCTCTAGAGCTTTAGAGAGGGGAGGATTGAGATGGGTCGGTAATTACTAGACAGCGCCCTGTCGCCACCTTTGTAGACAGGAGTAACTGTGAGCAACCTCCAGATAGTAGGGAATTGCCCTGAGGCAGAGGGATTTGTTAAAGATGCTTGTGATAGGGGGTGAGGACCTGATCCAGGACCTGATGCAGGAGGCAGGGATCAAGGGAATCATTACCTGTGGCGTTACCTTTAAGGGCCTTAAGGAGATATGGTCTAGTTTCTTGTAAGGTTACACAACGCAGGTGGAACAAGGGGCGTGTGATGGGAGGGGCGGAACTGGGGGGCGGAGGACTGAAGAAATTACTAGGGAGTATTGAGCTAAGGTCGGTAAAGGAATTATTGAGGTGGGTGGCAATGAGGGTAGGGTCAGTGGAGACAGTACCATTGATGTTAAGAAGCGTGGGAGAGGGGGACCGGGAGTGGCCATTCAGCTGCTTGACATTGTCCCAGAAAGACCTAGGATTCCCCCAAGAGGAGGTGAGCGAGGCTTGGTAATAATCCGCCTTAGCTTTACGGATAGCCCAGGTGCATTGGTTTCTAGCCGCAGCATAGGTCTGCCTGTCAGATGGTCGGGCCAGAGGCAACAGCAAGATTCCACAGATTATCCCGCTGCTTAAAAGCCGCCTCAGTGCAGGGGTGAGCCAAGGAGCATATCTACTTTGGACCTAAGGGTAGTTATAGGATAAGATGTCACAGGCAAAGTTGAAAGTGTTGATAAAGAAGGACAGGGCCATGTCAATGTTAGTTGTGTTTATTAGTGGGGACCAGTCTGTGTGAGCAAGGTAATTCTTTTAGGTCATTCAAACCCCGGGTCTAAGCCGCTAGAGGTGGTTTTGACTGAGGAGGGCTGAGAGGTTACCCAGTTGCAGAGAATAGGAGAGTGGTCACTAAGACAGTCAGGGAGGATTTGGATATTGTGGACCCGGCTTTGCCTGTGTGTGACCACATCCAGGAGAGTGCTAGTGCTCCATCTGGGGTTGATTCTAGTGGGCTGGGAGACTAGTTGGGTTATATCAATTGCAGCAAAGGCTTCACGGGTGGAGGAGGCTGAGGGCAAAGCCAGTTAACATTCAGGTCACCCACCAGAATTTGGTCAGAGGGGGGTAGGGAGGTAATGTATTAAATTAGTGTGCCCAGTGCCCGAGACTGGTTTTGGGAGGTATGTAGGCTGTAGTAAGGAAGATAGGCCTCTAGAGGGGTCAGGAGATAGTTTGATTGTTAGTGCCTGGGCATGGTGGTCAAGGTCTGGGGAGGGAGGGCTAGTCCAGTGAGTGGGTCCTTAGGTAGATGGCACAGCCCTCCCCTCCTACCAGCCCGGTCCAGCCGGGTAGAGGTTGTAGCCAGGAGAGAGACCAGGGAGTTAGGGGTGGCGTCAGACAGCCAGGTTTCAACCAAGGCAATCACATCAGGTTTATGGACCAACATCCAGCAGTGTAGTGAGTCCAATTTTTTCAGGAGGCTACAGGTGTTCATGGATGCAATACGAAGTCCAGTGGATTTCGAGGAAGGGCTAGTGTTGCCGGGCCCAGGATTGGGATGAATGTTGCCAGACAGAAGTAGAAGGAGGAGGGCTATTCTTGGAAGAAAGCTGCAGTATGAGAATTTACGACGACTGAGGTAGGGGGGGATGTGAGGATGTAGGGGTGCAGGGGATAGGAAGCGTAGTGCAGACAGGATAAGCAAACACAATGAGACGAGAAGGGGCAAGGGAGTGAGTGAGGGGGTGACCACACAATCGGTGGTAGGTGGGTGGGCAGGAAGGGTGAGTGAAAGCTGCAGGGGGGGGTGTAGCAGGGTGGGATGTGCTTAGTCTGGTTTCCAACCCCATGATAGTACCATCTCAGTGCTTGCTAAGGTCTTGAATGACTGGTTGAGAGCCTTGGATGCCAGAAGTTATGTGTGCGCTCTGTTTCTCAACCTTGGCAAAGCCTTCGAAATGGTAGACCACTCCTTGCTCCTGATTGCTGTACGGAATATTGACGTCAGTGACACTGCCCTAGAGTGGTTTTCTAACTACCTCTGTGATCAACACCAACAGATCAAGGCTGGGGGGGGTCTCTTCCCCCTTAAAAAGACTCTCTAGAGGAGTACCGCAAGGGTTCATCTTGAGTCCTCTCTTGTTTTCCATTTACATAAACGAACTAGATGCTGGAGTCAAGTCAGCTGACATACACCTCTTTGCGGATGACTCTGTGTTGTATGTAGCCAGACCTACTCTGGAACTCACGTGTAGTGACCTCAAAATAGAATTTAACCACTTACAGAACAATCTCCTTTACTCTAAACTTCTGCTAAACGCTAAGAAAACAAAGGCCATGATCTTCTCCCCTGTAGTAAACTCTTCCTACTCTAGCACGGTGGGGACAGCTCCTCATATCCACACCTTGTACGGCGAATTGCTGGACTATGTAGATTCCTTCAAATATCTGGGGGTGTGGATTGACTCCAATCTTCCCTTCAAAGTCCATATTGAGGAACTCTCCAAAAAGCTTAAACAGAGGCTTGGGGTTTTCTTCAGAATCAGGCATCTATTAACACAGGAGGGGAGAACCAGGTTGGTTCAAACAACGTTCTTGCCTCTCATCGACTATGCAGACCTTCTGTACGGGTACTGCTGTAGTATGGCCCTTGCCAAACTAGACACTCTGTACCACCGGGTGCTCAGGTTTATTACCAGAGAGCAGACAGAACACCAGGAGGAAGGAGCTACAGGTATAACTAAAACTTCTCTACTGGGACTAAGAACTAGAAATCTTGTATTGGGACCTTCAATTTAGGGTAAAAAAAAAAGTTAGTGTGTTTGTCAAGTTGAAGTAAATTATCTGTGTTATCTGTGTACTTATCTAGGTGCTTGTCACAGGTGTCAGAAGGGAATTGTTATCTGTGAAATTAACCAAGTGTAAAAAGATTTGCAAAGTAGGAGGAGTGGCTTAGCTAGAAGGAGCCAGGTTAAAACCAGATTTAAGCACTGCCCTCGATAGCTTCTGCTAGAGAACAGACAGAACACCAGGAGGAAGGAGCTACTGGTATAACTAAAACTTCGCTACTGGGACTATATTGCCCTCCTTCCCTCCCCTCCCCCACCCTAAACCAGTTCTACTTTTATAGGCACAGGATTTAACTGACAACAGGAACTTCCTGTTTGGGAGCAGGAAGTGAGTGATCACAGAGCCACCAAAGACTCACCATCCTAGAAGGGCAAGAGTAGCTCTCCGTCCCCCCAGCTGCTGGAGGTCTGACTCTGAGCAAGTAAGGAGACTACTGAGAAATATAGGAACTTCTTGTCTCAGAACAGGAAGATCAGGAGCGAAAAAGGTGCAGAGGCAGTAAGTAAGCAGGGAGAGAAAAAAAAAAAAAATAAACAGAGGGAAGAGGAAGTATTCCAAATAACAGTTAGGGGGCCAGAAAAAAGACATGATGGGAGTGGTGCAGTGCAGTGGCTGTGGAGCAGCAGTCTTCCGGTAGATGTTTCTGGAGGATGCAGTGTTGTCCCATCTGCAGACACCACTGTGGGCTGAGGGAGGAAGTTGCTCATCTCCAGGCTGAGTTGGTCAGGATTTGTGGGACCTCCTCTCCCACTCAGGGACCACCAGGGTCACTGCCGTTGCCTCAGAGGTTGCCAAGAAAGAGGAGTGGTTGGACCACAGTGAGCTCAGGGAGGGTGAGGGTGGTGGAACGGAAGCGCATCCCTCCAGTTGTACCTTTCCACAATTTCTATGCCATTCTGGAAAAGTGTGGTTCCTCTATGGAGGCACCCACAGTGGAGACCAAGGAGGATGCTGGGAACCTCCACAAAGGAGACCCACAGGAGGGGGTGGCATGGGACCCCACAGGGGAAGGAAACAACTCCTGGTGGGGGACTCCATTGTTAGGAAGGTAGAACTGGGGGAGGAAGGGGAGAGAGAGGTAAGGTGCCTGCCTGGCACCGTGGCTTGGAGGGACAGGGAGCGAATCCTCAGGAGCAGCTGCACAGGAGAGGGAGCTGGATGTCATTGTCCACCTAGGGACAAATGACCTGGCTAAGAAAGGGATCAGAGCAGTGCAAGAAGCATTTGTGGAGATGGGGAGGGGCCTTAGACAAATAGCACACATGGTAACCTTCTCAGAGGTGCTGCCTGTCTATGGCACGGGTGAGGCTAGGGTGCTCCACACCATGGGATTCAATCAGTGGTTGAAAAACTGGTGCAGAGCTCAGGGATTTGGCTTCATTGGAGACTGGGGGTCCATCTGGAGGGATGCAGGCCTATACTGGCATGATGGTATGCATCTCTCCAGGAGGGGAACCAAGATCCTAGGTGATGGGTTTAAATACTTCATTGACAAGCATTTAAACTAGCCAAGGGTGGAGGCACTGGAAAGGAGCAGGGAAATCCTAGCCCCCCCCCCAAAATATCAGGGTACTAAGTGAGGTAGACACCAACATAGAGATGTCGATAGGGAGAAGCACAGAGGTAAATGGAGAAAGTGACAAATGCAGTAAGGACAGGGATGGGACAAAAAGGGGTAAGGCCATCAAGAAATGGAGAGTAATGAGTACCAACGCCCAGTAGTCTGGGCAACAAGCTCCCTGAACTGGTGGCCTTGATGGAAGAGGGATGCCTGGATATTGTAGCAGTCACAGAAACATGGTACACAGAGAACCATGACTGGGATGTTAACATACCAGGGTACACAACCTACAGGAGAGACAGGGAGGGCAGAAGAGGGGGAGTAGCTCTCTATGTAAGGGAAGGGATAAAAGCAACTGAACAAAAGAGTAAACAGGAGGAGAGGAGGCACTGTGGGTCACCTTAGAGACTGGAATGGCACCACAATCCGCACAGGGATTGTATATAAACCCCATGTCAGGGGAGGAAGGGACAAGGATATGATAGAAGGCATACTTAGGATGGCAGAGAAAGAGGAGATACTGTTGATGGGGGACCTTAACATGCCAGATGTTAACTGGAGCACCTTTGTGGCAGCCACATCCAAAAGCAGGGCCATTCTTGATGCCCTTCAGGTGGCATGCCTCAAACAGCTAGTTCTGGAACCTACTCATGAGGGAGCAATCTTAGACCTCGTACTCTCAAATGGGGACAGTGAGAGGATCTCAGATCTAGAAGTGGGTAGCCATTTGGGAACAAGTGACCACCAAACAGTGTGGTTCATGATAAACTCAGCTACAGAGTCAAGCCATACAAAAGTGAGGGTTCTGGACTTCAGGAGGGCTGACTTTGGCAAGATGGGAGAGTGCCTTAGAAAAGCACTAGCAAACAGGCTAGAAGGAGGGTGGAGCAACAATGGGGAAATATCAAAACTGCCATCACAGAGGCAACAAGCCTTTGTGTGAAGCAAGTAAACAAATCAAAACAAAAGAAAAAGCCACTATGGTTCTCAAAAGAGGTGACGGTGAAGGTCAGGGAGAAAAAGATAGCATTTAGGAAGTATAAGGAAAAGCAGAAGGAGCAGGACAGAGAACTGTACCAGTTAAGGCAGAAGGAAGCAGGGAGGGAAGTCAGAATAGTAAAGGCACAAACTGAGGAAAAGATAGCTAACTCAGTTAAGAAGGGGGTAAAACCTTTTATAGGTATATCAGGGAGCTTAGAAAGACAAAGGGAGGGATAGTGAGGCTGAATAGAATGGATGGTGGGTGGGCAGAGAGTGACAGTGAAAAAGCAGGGATACTGAATGAATACTTCTGTTCAGTATTCACAAAAGAGGAAGTGGGGAAGGTGCCTAATCCAATTAACAGAAGCACTCTGGAGAGGGGGGTTGATCCCAGTCCTTTCACAGAAGAAATTGTTCTGAAAGAACTCCTAAAACTGAAGGTGGACAAAGCAGTGGGGCCAGATGGAATTCACCCCCAGAATTCTAAAAGAATTAAGCAGAGAACTAGTGACACCACTAACTACCCTTCTTAACAAATCATGGGATGATGGTGTGGTACCTGAGGACTGGAAGAAGGCAGATGTGATTCCCCTTCACAAAAGTGGGAGCAAGACGGAGGCAGGAAACTACAGACCTGTCAGTTTGACCTCTGTGGTAGGGAAAGTGATGGAATCACTTCTGAAGGAAAGAATTGTTGAGTTCCTAGAGGCCAGTGGGGTACAGGACCCAAGGCAGAATGGTTTCACAGCGGGAAGGTCATGTCAGGTGAATCTAATTGATTTCTTTGACTGGGTGACCAAAGTAGTAGACTAGGGAGGGGCTGTGGACATGGCCTACCTAGACTTTAGCAAGGCATTTGACACAGTTCCACACAAAAGATTAGTAGTCAAATTAACCAGCCTGGGAGTGGGTCCCAGGGTGGTAGCCTGGGTAAAACATTGGCTGAACAACAGGACACAGAAGGTAATTGTAAATGGAGTCCACTCTGAAGAAAGAGGGGTTACTAGTGGGGTACCGCATGGTTCAGTACTGGGTCCAGTCCTTTTAATGTCTTTATAAGAGACATTGCAGAGGGACTGGAAGGAAAGTATGCCTCTTGCAGATGACACAAAGATCTGCAACAGGGTTGATACACAAGGAGGCATGGAAAGGATGAGAGAGGGACTTAGCAAGGTTGGAGGACTGGTCAGAAGTATGGCAGCTTGATTCAATGCAAAGAAGTGCAAATAATGCACCTGGGAAACAAAACCCAGGGAAGATTACACAATGGTGGGGAGGTAGTAACAACAACAAAATTGAAAGAGACCTGGGGTAATCATATCAGATGACCTTAAGGTTGGCAAGCAATGTGAGAAGGCAGCAGGGAGGGCTGGGGATATTGGGATGTATAGGGAGAGGTATCACCAGCAGAAAACAGGAAGTTGTTATCCCTCTGTACAGACAGTTGGTGAGACCCCATCTGGAGTACTGCGTCCAGTTCTGGAGACCCCATCTCCGAAGGACATAGGATAGAGGCAGTGCAGAGGAGGGCAACTAAAATGGTACAGGGTCTGCAAGAGAAGCCATACAAGGAGAGACTAAAGGAGCTTAATATGTATACCCTTGAGGAAAGGAGGGAGAGGGGGGACATGATAGAAATGTTTAAGTACCTCAGTGGAATCAACAAAGTCCAAGAGGGTAGCATCTTTCATAAAGAGATGTGCAAGAACAAGGGGACACAATTTGAAGATAGAGGGGATGGCTCAGGGCAATGTGAGGAAGTATTTTTTCACAGAGAGGGTGGTGGACGCATGGAACAGCCTTCCTGAGGAGGTTGTGGGGTCTAAAACTGTGGGAGAATTCAAGAATGCATGGGACAGACATAAGGCAATTTTTGTGTGGGGTAGGAAGAAATAGGCTGCCGGTTAAATAGGATCTGCAGCTTATCCTCTAGGTAGGGAAATGGGCAGACTAGGTGGGCCAAGCGGTCCTTATCTGCCGTCAAAGTCTATGTTTCTATGTGTCCCCTACTCAACACACCACTGTACCCTCTACAACATTGTTGGTTGGGGCTCCCTTAGTCTTAGATGACAAAAGAACATTGTGCTTTGGATCTATAGGGCCATCTCTAACAAGCTGCCTCAATATATTAAGGATTGGCTACCTTCTTGCATTCCTGGCAGCTTTCTGCTGAGAAGCCAGACTCGTATCGCCTTTTACGTACCCAGAGTTAGGACGCGCTTTGGTCAGGCGGCAAGTAGTCATGCCTTACCAGTCCTCCGGAATACTGCTCAAAATTTGCTGCAGCTTGTTTCACCTGTACCATTAGCAGCCTTCAAAAATCTTATCCAACAATCATTTATGGAGTCCTGCAACTGCTTCTGGCACTGAATCTCTGACTCTTCCTTCTACCTGTCTATCACCTCTACCAAATAATGCAACCTTTTCACCCCCATACCCTCCCCCTTACCCTTAGACCTACCGTGCTGACTAATGCAGCTGTGACAATTCTGAAGATATTACAATTGCCCCTCCCACCCCTCCTAACCTCTCCTCCTCCTTCCTCTATCCTTGACGCATCCTGTGCCCTCAGTGCTCTTGCTTTAGTCTTCTCCTAGGCCATGTAATTCTTTACTGGTCTAGACCTCATCCGATATAATATTGTACCCTACTGTCTATCAGAGACCTGCCTTGCATAGAACTCACACATAGAGGTATGCTGACTGACTTTGGTACCATGCCTGTAAATTATGCTGCCTTGTTCTGCTCTCGGTGTCAAGTCTTACTTTGCTGTTTGTAAATTATTGTACACCACTGTGCCAAGTCACGCCATTCTCACTTGTAATGACTGTACATAGGCTGCTAATGTTGCTACACCTATGCCAAATTGTTGTATTGTGACGTTGTTGTTTAAACTACCAGGTCCATCTTCTATATGAGCCCTGCTCAATGGTGTTCCACCTGGTTAAATAAAGATATTGATTGATTGATCTATGCACAACATACAAAGCAATACATGAGGAATCAACATTTGAAACTATTGGGTTGTTAAGTAAGTCATCTAAAACTAATACCAGATCACATGACAAGAAATTAATGGGAACTTAAAACAAAACAAACAAGAGAAATCAATGGTTCACTCAAAGAGTCATAACAACACGGAATAGCCTACCGAAAAGGGTAATTGAGAGCGAAACAATTTATATTTTCAAAAACAGACTGGATACATACGTGAATAATAAAAAATTCCATTTCCACCAATAAAATTGGTGGCAAGCTTATTAAAGGCATAACTGCCTACCTAGCTCGTAATTATCTATGAATCATAATGTAAATGAATTAGTTGATCTTTACTTGTCAATCAGTCAGTCAGGCTACAAGTACTGCAGCAGCAACAATCCACAGAGGGCAATTGAGTGTTCTCTGTTTGGTACTGGAGATTCCAGTGTCCATTCTGGTCATTCAGATACAAAGACCTGGTTCGATTCCCGCAACCTCCACTTGCATACTGTTTGACTCTGAGGAAGTCACTTAACCAGCCTAAAGTTCCCAGGTCGCTCCTGAAAACAGGCAGTTGTGCCTAGTGGGCCTTACCTGGTTAACAAAGAATAAAAAAAATTAAAAAAATGGCTCCATCTTTATTACGTGTGCTTGAGGACCCTGCCGCATGCTAGTACTAGCATCAGTCTGGGGGTCTATACCCTTACAGTCCAAGTAACTCTGCTCTCCTGATAATGTTGATCCAAAGGACAATCTCAGGCATCATATGTTTGCAACCCTTGGGGCCTCCCACAAGGGATGAAACCCAGGCATGATGTTCTGCTGGGTCCCTGGAGAGCTCTTACTCACAGGGACCAGTCTCCTAAAGTGGCTGATCCTTCCCTTCTTATATCCCCTAGACTTCTCCCATGAGGAGCACCATTAACTCCGCACAATGCTAATCTTTCAGGGGTTAATAGTGTACAGCGCTCCCCAAAGGTTAACGCTGTACAGTTTCTACCTACAAAGTTAGTAATGACCTCCTCCACCTAGTGGGAAGAGGAGGGTGTTACCCAAATATTAATCTGTTTAAACGCATTCTGTTTAATTTGTGTCAAATTTGAGGATGTGGTTGCCTAAGTGGGTGAAACACTGGACTATGAAACAAGTGATAACTGGTCTGAATCTCACTTCAATCATTGGCTCACTGAGTGACCCTGAGCAAGTCACCTGACCTCTCTGTGCTTCCCTCTTCCCAGCTGCAAAAACACTTAGTAGCCAGACACTGACTGAAAATGTTATATTGCATTTCAGTTGAGTTCTCTTTCCTAAATAAATTGGAAAGAAAAAAAAATGGTTTTCTTACTGCTTTTGAAAAAACTTCACCCTTCATCAGGGAAGATAAGGGGGGCAGGTCTTGGTTGTCCCAGAACAGATTTTTGTGTGTTTTGTGACATGCAGCACCACTCCAGTCCATACTTACTGATCTGGAGAAAGGAAAGCTGTCATGAGAAGCCCTGAAATTCTGCCAGTACCTTACATCAACCCTAGCTTTCAGTGCTTGATAAAGCATGTAGAAGAACTGTATATGCTACGTATATTTGCCATCTTATGGAAAAGCTGAGGATGTATTTTGTTATAAGCAGGGCCCCTGGGGTTCTGCGGCAGAATTTTCTGATTTCTGTGGCAGGGCTCCTTGACTTCTGCGGCAGCATTTTCTGATTTCTGCGGCATGATTTATTCATTTCTCTGGCAGAATGCAGTCCTGTCATTGGCTAAATATGATGTGATATCGATGACATCATATGCTGAGCATAGAGGAGGTGCTTCAGGATAAACGAGGTGGGAAAGAAAGCCTGACACTATGGAAAAACAGTATATTTATATGAAAATTCACCAAAGACAATGAATTCTGTGGCACTATATATATTCTGCGGCATGATGCAAATTCTGCAGCAAATTCCGCAACCACAGAACCGCAGAATTCCAGGGGCCTTGGTTATAAGAGATGTAAACAGGTGCCGGCCCATTGGCACAGTGGTACCGCTACCACTAACAACACCGGCGGCCTGGGTTTGGAAGTGAGCCTGAGTCCTCGAGAACCAGCCGGGGTGGAGCATCCCAGAGGACACTCTCCTTCTCCAGGGGAGGGAGAGTCACTACCTCCATTGCAGTACTGCCACCTAGGTGACCTTGGGTGGCAAAGCAACGGAGTCAGGCAGGTTAGGGTCTGGGTGATGGTCAGCTCACACACCAATATGCTGCTGTGCGTACGTGTGCTTGGGCCTTTGCATGCCGTCACCTAGTGAGGGATGTGACAAGGAAAATGGAAGCCCTGGTGTTTGTAGGTGATGGGATCCTGGCGCTCCTGGGACCTGAGCGGTGGAAGCTGTGCCACATGTCACTTGACAAACCTGTGAGATTCAGGAGGCATGGCCACCCCAAACCCCACCGTAGGGGGAAAAACCATATCTCTTTGGGGGGGAGACGAAGCGGGCAAGGTGCCAAATGGGCCCAGGTAAGGGCCTTCGGATCCCCAAAGGAGTTGGCTGTCTGAGTTAGAAAGGGGCATAGAAAATATGTGAAAAAAAAAAGAAATGTAAACAGGGCCACCCGAAGGCCCAGAAGGCAACACATCACACTCCTGTGCTGGCAACCCAGGTTCTGGACTGAACTCCAGAGCTCTGGCAGATGCCGAGGGGGCTGGGGTAGCACTTGCTAGGCCGCAGTAACCCCTGTGGTGGTCCAGAGAGTTTGCCAAAACCACAGGGACATTACTGTGCATATGGAGGCCTGTTGGGGCACCACCCTGCTTAGGGGAATGAGGAGAAAACCAGACAAATCCTGTGTTTTCTGGGCCTCCTATATTACAGCTGCTGGTACATACCCCATACTGTGCAGATCCCCATTGACTCTGACAGTGGGGAGAGTAGCAGGTGGGTCTGGGAGGTTGCTGTCATAAGGACCGGATGGAAGGTGAAGGTGGGGGTATGTGTGCAGACATATATAAAATACAGTAAGAAATACAAATAACATAGAACAGCCCTGCAACCTGGCAGCAGCATGATGAACTGCCATCTGGGAGACTAGAGTTTACATGGGAGCCCTGAGGCCCGCTGGGAGGTCAAGGGAACTGTGAAGGTTCACCTGGCATTCACACACCCCCTGCTGGTCTAATGAGGAGCAACATTAATATTGGCCAAAAAGGCAGCCACTTGCTTACAGGACCTCATGTCTGAAAGGATATCCAGTCCTGGTTATTATGGATGGGGGTTGGGGGATGCAATTAGTTTTCCTTACAACTGAGAGCCGCAATAAATTAGATGTGTTGCTTTGTATGTAACAGTTACAGTAACACTTTATTAAAAGTTGTCTCCCGGGTGCTGTAGCAGAGTACTTAGGAAAATCCTATTAACTGGTATATGTTGACAGTGCATATTTGTCATCCCTGCTTGTGGTCTCGGGGCATGCCTTTCTAACCTTCAATTACTGTGTTACTATGTATTTTTATTTGTCATTTTTGTGCTAGGAAAGGCACTAAGCTGTGATAGCTTGTTTCCAGGTGTGCCTTACAGGGTGGGCTACATGGACCTGTTTTATTGACGGGGAGGGGGGGGAGCTGGTCATGACGTTGGGAAAACTCCCCTGCTCTTCCTCAATAAATGCCATAGGATATTTCACTTTCAACTGGACAATACCCAGAGATGGGCACAAGAGACTTCAATTTAATGTTTCATCCAAAGGATTGCACCTCAACCACTCAGCATGCCCTCGTTCTGCACTACAGTGTCAGTTATAGATAGTACCCCAAGCACCACTTGTGGGGCTGGAACCCATGCTCTTCTGACCTTCTGACTCCAGAGGTGAGTGTGCTACCCACTGAGCCATTGACAGTGTTACTAGGTACTGCAGCTGTATGTACTGAATGTGAAAAAGTTAACTGAGGTTTAGGTCCCCCTGACGTCTGTTGTACTAAAGGGACACTTTAAACCTGTGATGGGCTGACTTTAATCCCAGCTCCCTAACTAAAATGAGGCATTGATTCTCTGTCAAACACGAATTGATTTCTGTATTCATTATTATAAAATGCGGTTTTATTTAAATGCAGAACAAAGTTGGCATGGGGCCACTTCTGTCAGCTCCTACAGTAACAGAGCATTCTTAATCGGCTGTACTCAGGGCATAATGCTTGTTCCTGTCTTATTTTTTAATTAATAAAATAAAAAACATTGTGTAAAAAATGCACACAGAAATCAATTCTGTATTAAGACAGGAAACTTATTTCCTGTTTTAATTAAACACGGACAGTATGGGCCACTGGAATTTACATTGTCCCTTTACATGCAGTTAATTAAAAATATGCTGTGTTAGGTGACTGTGTAGACTTGCTCAATCAGCCCCATTAAACTTTCCTTCAAAGGATGCTGCCAGCTAGGAATCTGAAAATGGTATAAGGCTGTGAATTGGGTTAGGGCACAAAACCATTTCCATGTCAGAGGAACAGATCTGAATATGGAAGGGTGGATTTTCAAAGCTTTGCCTTATCTGCAGTTGTGGAGATATTTTGACTGCTTCAGTTATTTTGGGAGGGCACTTTAGCCCCAGAAGGCAGTAACACAAAAAGTAGACAAATTGCAACAAACCTTAATGTACTTGCAGCAAATTGTGCCACGAATCAGATGGGGATGGCGGGAGTGGGGCAAGATTTCTGTAGTAAAGGGGGCATCTCACAAGATGGATCAGTGATGTTGGCGACTGCTGGCGAAGTATGTACATGCAATTTGCTGTTGCCTTTGTAACCCCCCTGTGGAGGTTTACCTTATTTTCCCCGCCCTCCACTGGTCTTCCGTGTTGTTCCTGGCTTGAACGGGCTGCCGGGGTCTAATTGTAGTACCTGTGGCCTGAATATGGGTTCTAAGGAGGACCACCAGTCCGCGCATGCGTGGAAGCGCCTGGCGGTTCAGCCGATGCCGTGACCATTTAAATGCCTCCCTGGTGCTCCCAACCCCCTTGCTTGACTGAATGGGGCTGGACATCTGGGGGAGGTGATTGAGGAATGGGCATGCTTTGTTTAAACCGCGACTGAGAACGCAATGATAATGGTGGTGGTGGTGGGGATTTGAATATTCATGAGGGCTCATGAATATTAATGAGCCGGATCGCTGCTCCAGGGGGACAGTTACTAACAGAGCTAGCGACCAGCAACAGAGGTGGCTGAACACTAACAAATGTGCAGTCACTTAATAGGGGACAGGGACTGCATCAACTCTGTAGGGCTGTAATTAAATAAAAGTAAATTGGTTGGCTGCATTGGAACTACAGAGTTGGGACACTATATAGACTGTGTGGGATTGAATGGGAGCGGCCATGTTGTGCCTCTTTGACCCCGAGATGGACAGCCAGTCAAATAACTTGGCACCCAGAACTGTGACAGAGGGCTGATGGGAGGAGGAGTGAACTATCTTTAGGTGCCAAGAGGTATAACAAATCAATAATCATGGAGAGCTTGTAAATGTGATTGATGACTGAGGGCAGCCAATGAAAGGGAAGCAAATCCTTGGAGAAATCACAGAGACTTTGGACAAGGGAGTCAGTCTGTGGCTGGGCTCTGTTCGAGTCAGTAGGGCTCTGTGCTACAGGAGAACGCGTTCCAAGGCCTTTCACAGGGTTTGATTTTGAGATGAGCTGAGTCTGTCAGAGAAACATTGGAGGAGTGTTCTTGCTGATTTGGAGAAGCTGCATATTCTGAGCTAACTGTTTCTAGGCATTCTTTTGGATTTTGCTGTGTTGTTTGGAGAATTTTACTGCAGCCATCTTGCAACAGCTTTGGGACTGAGAGAGCAACATGAGCTGGGAAAGAGGTTCTCCGAGAACTGTGAGTAACCCAGAGAAAAGCTGAAGTCTGACCTAAAGCAGAGAAAGAGAGACTTTGAGAGAGAAAGAGTGAGCAGGTGCCCTAGTCTCCAGGGACCTGTGTCTCGTGTTGAAATCTGGCTGAGGGCTGGAACTGCTGATCTAGAGCTGGAGTGTGGAGCCTGCTGCTAAGAGGTTTGGAGAGCAGCAAGTGTGGAGAAATCGTTCTGGCTGCACAGCGGAGCTGATCTTGTGCTTGAGAGTGAAAGAGAATCCAAGAGATTTCCAGCTTAATTTCAGTGCCAGGTGGGGAACTTGCTAACCACCATCCAGCGGGGTTTGCTGGCTACAGGGGGTCACAGGTGCAAGCTGAGATGCTAGGGCACTTGTGACCTGTGAAGGAACCGGGCTGTGGAGCCACTCCCAGGTCTGGGCTTTCTGTAGTTGGTGGGCCTTGCATAGTAGCTCTGCAACGGGTCTGAATAGGCTGAAGGTGACAAGTGGCCAGACCTTCAGTCATGCTCAAGTCTTCAGGATACCTTCTGCTGCCCATTTGTTTGCCCTACGTTGAACTAAGACCTCCTGAATTTGGACAGGTGGAAACCCTCTACACCAGGAACTCTTCAGATCTCCAGGAATGTGAGTACCCAGGGCCTGCCCTGGCAATCAGGGGGAGTGTCTGTTTAATTGTTACAACCAGTTACATTATTTCCAGGGCCCCAACGCTGGCCAATCTATGGCATCAACCAGGCCTGCAACTCCTGGGTACCCAGAAAGGACAGAGGGTGACACTGGTACCAGTGGAGGTGTGCATCTGGGGTGGTCTGGCCTATGGGCCCCTAGGTTGTTAATTATTCTGAACGCATTCTTTAACCATCCTTCCCTCCACAGCTATCCTGGTTCCAGGTACCCCGACCCTAACCCTTTCTCCCAATAAAGCTGTGTTTTGTTGTTTGGAATTGTTGCGTGAAGGTTGTTTTGTGGGAATCAACTATAAAGTGTATGTGGTATATGGTATTGGGGAAACTGTTGGGTATCCAGGGTGTGAGGCAGTTGGAAGGGGAAGTGGGCAGGTACAGCATCCCAGGGAGTTGTACCAGCCATACACCTGGCCCACTGCAATTTACTTTGGATGGAGGCACCACACTATTTTCATTATTCTTCTGGGATACAACCCCCAAGTACCACCGTAGCAGGACCCAGGTCCCTTACCCTGTGTGCAGGCCAACAGGCAGGGGTAGTAGCCCATTGGCTTATGGCACCTGCACTACACTTTTTAATAGATTTTAAATGTTTGCGGATGTAAATTTGAGTCACGAAAGAAGAGTAACACAAACTGCCCTCCTGACCTCTGTAACTCATGTACAGTAACATAGACCTTCCCTCTTGACTTCCATCTTTTAGGTATACAGTAGTAGGAAAGGCATTATTTTGCCAGTAATATAGGGGTCTACAAAGCCCCATCTTAGATGAATAGTGAATGTAATCAGCAATGCTTCAACCAACCAGCACTTAGGATTTGCCAGTGCTTGTGGATGTCTTATGGTCATAAGAGGGCCCCAGCAACAGTGCCAAAAAAGTGGCCTGTTCCAGTTCATTAAAAAAAGCTGTTATTAGTTGAATGTGTAGACTTGCACGGAAAGGCCGATCTGGTTTTCAAAGGGGGAGGGAGGGAAAAAATGGCTTCACTGAGTACAAAAGAGCTGGGGGGGGGGGGGTGGAGCCTGGCAGAAATATCAGGCTAAAACTCAAAGAAACATTGGTGGCGGTCAAAAGAGCAAGTGCATTATCGGAGCTGACTTGCTGCGAGAGTAAAAGTTGGGAAAATAATTTTTTAGCTACAAATGGGGAAAAAAGGAAAAGGAAAATGAAGGAGGAATATTCAAGGCTAGCTGGGGGAGGTGGAGGATGATGAGCAGAAGACAAATGTAGTGAACAATTATTTCTGCTTGGTATTCACAGTAGAAGATGATGGACCTCTGGTGGAGAGTGGTATCAAGGACGCCACACGGGGGGGGGGGTGAGGGGGAGGTCAGGAAATGGGCAGAGTACAGATCATGGTTGACCGGGTGAGAAATGGTCTGGAAGCTCTCAGGGTAGACAAGGTGCCAGGCCTAGATGGCTTGTACCCTCAAGTGCTTAGGCAATTGGCCACACTCGAAACCTGACTATTCAGTGACTTGCTGTGGTCCAGAATGGTGCCAGCAGATTGGAGATCTGCTGATGTAGTGCCACTCCACAAGGGGGGTGGGGTGGGAGGATATGGGTAATTACTGTCCTCTCAGCCTTGCCTCGGTTCAGTGGCCTATGCAGCCAGTAAGTGTTATGCTTGTGGAACTGTGTCACTTAGGTTTTGGCCATTCGCACTCTCTATTCTGGAGGAATTGCCACCCTGTAGGGGTACTAAAGGCAAGGAACCCTCTAGAGGGTTCCACCACTAGAGGTGCCGTGGGACGCTTCCCTTGCCTAAAGGTACCTTAGGAAGAGTCCCCAAAAGAAAGTAATAGTATGAAGCATATGGGCAACCCAAAGGAAGTAGCAAGAAATGTATTAAAATCAGAAGTTGTGAGCCATGGTAATAAATAAGCATGAGGCAGTTTGATCACATAATGGGATAGCGGGGAAGCCATGGCATGAGTCTGATGGGTTGCAAAAGGGGAGGAGGGGACTTCCTAAGGGGAGAGGGAACAGCAAGAAAGGGACACCATACCCCTCCATCCAACAGCGGATCCTATCTAATGGACCTAGGAAATACTAACTAGATATTATGACCTTTGGCACGCATGGAGGAGGGAAAAAACTCCTTTGAGGAGGGATCCGAGGCCTAGGTCACCTTTCCTCCAGGCGTAGGATAATTTCATTTGTGATGGCTCTGCTACTGCAATTTGGAAGCTCCAAAGAATAAAATGTAAAATATTCCAATTTAGAGGGAAACTCTCACTCTGTCCTTCTAACAGGAACACTGTGGAGGCTTGCGAGATGGTAGCTCTGCAACTGCCACTTCAAGGTGGGAGGAGAAGAGTAATGACCACTGAGGCACTCACCCAGCCTACTGATCTAGAAAACAAACTAGGTGAACAAGAGGTGGTCGTCGAGAGAATGCGGTGAAGGTGCCTTGCCAGGGAACCACTAAAGCCAATGGACAACCTATAGTGAAACACTGGAGCTAAAGGAAATCGCTGTAACCTCCCTTCATGGCTGAGTCATAAATTCTACAACTTGGGGTGCTGTTGGTATGGTTGACAACTAAAGGTCCACCTGGAGCAAGGACATTCCCAGCTATGGGCCAGGTGAGAAGGACCCCACCCCAAGCTTCACATGCCCAAGCTGCGGACTCTAGGTGCAGAGCAAGACTGTCGACTGCAGGGGAACCCCATGCCACAATGCTATAGGTGGCTCGCCTAGGGACTGCTGAGGAGCTGAATAAGTAGTGAGTGCTGAGAATTTGCAGAGGGCAGATGACGGGGAGCAGTAAGCAATGATGGCGTAATCAGGGGCTGATCTGGACGTAGTTCAGTAAAGCAGGGTAGTTGTTCAGGAAGCATAACAATAATCGGACCTTCATGTAGATCAGTAAGCCAAAGGACTAGTCAGACAGACACATAGGTCTGCAAAACATAGTAGCAGTAATGGGACATGAATGTAAATGGGGGCATGATAGTGGGGCAAACCAGCCAAGAATTTAAAAAGCCAAATCAAGGTGACAAATACGCTGAGGATTTGTGGCGGTGAAGGCAGGATGTAGAACAGAAATAATTAGCCACATGGGGCCACGACTCCCCAAACACTTCCCAGATCCCACCGTAGGACAAACAAGAAAGTGATGAAAGGGTCAAGAACCATATGCAGATATTAAAGCTAGTTAACAGTATCAGCAGGAGCTGTAGCTGACCTCAGAGTAGAACAGCAGTGGACAAACAGGGAATAGCATCAGCTATAAATGGTTGTAGTCTTTAAGCATGGAAGGAGAAAAGCACAATGCTGTGAAAACAGCTATGACCACAGGGGAGGTAAATCGAGCAGGGAAAACATGATTGAACTGCATAGCAAGGTTCAGAGGGAGCTTGAATCAGGTGAAAACAATCAGGCTTGATAGTATCGGGAGCAAGTAATCCTGTAGCATGGGAAGCAGCATTGGGTTGTGTAAAAACACAAGTAATGGGTACAGTAGCAATGGGAGTAAGTAAAGCAGTAGCAGGAGCTGCAAAATAAAAAGCCAAATGGCAGGACCAAGCAAATGGTAGAACAAATGGTAAGAGCCGAGAAACCAACCCCTCCCCAAAAGAAAACAAAACCAAGACACAAACCTAGAATAAACATGGAAAAAATAAAAGGAAGCACACAGCTGGAGGCAACAATAAAAATCAGAAGCAGAGAACAAAACGCAGAGTCCAGCAGAAAGAAGCAGCAAGGGGGGTGCAGGCCCCAGTCTGGCATAGGGCAAATGGACAGAGCCTCTGGCCAGCAAAGGAAAAGTGCTTCAGAAGGTGGCTGAGGGGAACTGCTTATATCGTTCAGGAAGTGGGAGTTGTTGGTTGCTTGTCCATCGAACCGCAGGCAGAGCCTTCCAATTGTAGGTGAGCTGATGGACACCATAGTCAAGTAAGGCGTGGTGGCCTACTTAGTGGAATACAGACAGCAGGGCAATAATCAGCATGGGTTTGTGTCAGGGAGGTCATGCCAGACCAATTTGATACTGTTTTTTGACTGTGTTACCAAGGTGATAGAGGACATGTGGTAGATTTGCTCTACTTCCACTTGTGAAAGTTATTTGATTCGTGCCACATAGGAGGCAGATGAAAAAGTTGGAGGACTTAGGATGTAAGCTGGGTTTTGCCAGGTGTGTAGGAATGTGGCTTGGTGGAGTGAGGCAATAGATGGTAGTGGTGAATGGAGCTAGGTTCTGTGTTGGGGGCCGATACCGACCAAACTCTACTAGAGCAGCTCAGGGTGCAGATCCACTCAGCTGTATTTTGGAGGGAAAGTGAATTACAACTACACCAACCACCCAGAGGTGGATTTTTGTGTGATGCCCTGTAACACCTGGTTAGCGGGTGTCAAGAAATTTAGAGTAAGGAAACCCAGGCCAGGGCTACTAACCAGTACCTTACAAGAGAGGCATAAAGCTGACTCGGATGCAGCAAAATATATTTATTGTAGGGAGGGGAATGCAAATGTCACATCAAACAACAAAACTAAGCCACTAGTAAAACTATATTATTATGGAAGGTTATACTATAATGCAATAGTACTGTAAACTGTAAATAAACACTATACTCTAAGCAAAATTTAACTGTTAAATATTTGCTATACTTTTAGAACAATTTCAAGAACTCTGAACACTGTGACTGCTGTACGTAAATTGATAGCAAGGCGCCATACTGGTGACCTAGGTTCGGGAACAAGCCCAGATTGCTGGGGGTCGGCAGGGGAGGGAGAGGATTTAGCATCCGGAAGACAGCTCTCCTCTCCCGAGGAGGGACAGGGGTCCCTGTGTGGTGCTCTGCTGATCTCTGGCGGAAGCTGGAGGTACAGCAGGTACTGAGGAGTAGAGAGAAGGAGTGGCAGACGTCGGATACGCCTTGACATCAGGGCACCAGCCACTCCCCAGAGAAAACAGAGAAAATGCCTCTCGGCTCCGGCGGAGACAGAGCACTGGAGCTTGCCCCTGATTTGCGGATGCCCACCTGGCATCCTCCTGACCGATGTTACTGCAGTGTCGGGGCGTTGGGGCCCGTCCCATCCCTGCCCGGTGGGTATAACCGAGGCTACATGGGTGACAGAGGATTGCCAGGTAGGGTGTGTGCCGTAGAGGAATGACTCCATTTGCTCCCAAGGAAGACCAGAGCTGAGGGGGTGAGAAGGAGGAATAGTAAAATAACAAAAAAAAAAATTGATAGCAAGAATTCTAACACTCTAATATTTCCTATACTCTGACAGTTGCAAGAACTCTGAACTCTATGACCCTGCAATGATAGTCCAGTTACCATTTGATACGGCTGTGAATGATGACCTGAAGGTGGGCTATACACAACAAAGGGGTGCACACAAAGGTGGAGTTTCTAGGGAACGTGCACCAGAGGGAACTGCAGAAGTACACTTCAGGAGGAACCAGAAGAACTTTACTCAGAACAGTGGAGAGCACCAGAGGGCACCCCTCCTCCACTGGCTTGAAGGACTTGGCTGCCTGGTAGAGGTCATGTCAGACTGCCAGGCCAAAGGCACTTCAAGACTTTCAGTATTGGTAGATAGGTCATGGCAGACCTCCAGTCAAAGTAGAACTGGATTCTTTCACAAGACTCTCTGGGAGTCGGTAGGGAGGTCATAACAGACCGCTGAACAGGATCACACTGAACATAAAAGGATTTGTAATTGGGGTTTCTTGAGCTTTCATCGCTCCTGGATCTAGCCACTTTTGCAATTCCTGTATCTGGCCACTTCTGTCATTTCTGGATCTGGTTGCTTTACAGTGTAAACATGGTTGCCAAACTATGAAGTGGTTCAAAGTCATGTTCACAGAAATTTAAGATAAATTTGCAGAAAGGTACCACACTTTTAGGCAGTCACTATGGGCACAACAGAGGATTGGCAGTTCAGTTGCAAAATGGGGACAACACCGGATTGGCAGTATGTTTGATGGCAGTTCGGTTACAGGAGTCACAAAACACCATGCAGTCTTTTAAACATTTCACATTGGCAGTCTTCAGAAGGGACACTGTTTTTTTTAAGTACTGGCAGAAACCTGTGTGTGTGTGACTTTTAATAAATATTCCAAAGTTATTTGCATACCCAACCCCTCTTTGTGCTGCTCCTTAACATCTGCCCCATGGGTGGTCCTGAACCCGGTGTCTGCCTGCCCCCCCCAGTTCATTTGCTTCCATGGAGCCTTGCTTGTCCCGCTGTTGTATGCAGTCCTCCTTTCTGGGTTCTGACATGCCCCATGTGACCCTGCCGCTCTCCATGGCGCAAGAAGGCACCAAAGTCCATTTAAAAAATGTAAACAAAGACTTTTTTTTTAATGGTGGCTGGCACCTAGCTTCGGTACTGCCACCACTCACCCTGCTACCTGCTTCACTCTGTTGGGCTGGGATGCTGCTGATGGAAGGAAGGAGACTTTGAACCCACCTTTTCCCACTGACCTCCTCTCACAACTCTGCTCTGCTGCTTGGAGAATGGAGGGGGATGGCCTTTCACTGCTGCCTGTCCCTGATAGACTTTCACCGCTGCTGGCTCGGGACCTGGGACCGCTGTACTACTGATGCTGACAAAGGGGAATGAGGGAGAGCTGCTTACATGCTGGATTGGATGGCACATCAGGAAGAATTCAGGAATTAAATGTAAGTCCCTCCCTTCTTGCTTTGCTCTGGCTGGCCGGTCACTTTCCTCGCTCCCCAGCTGCTGCCGCTTCTCCTCTTTGAGCTCACTCATTCACTCATTAGCTGACTGAACAGCTGTTGCTGTTCAAAAGGGCTGAGGATTCCATTCCAGAATTCTCATGAGCCCTGCTGTGACTGCCCGCTCCCTCTGTCCATGCACTGGGGAACCAGCAGAGCAGGTTCCCAGCACCTAGCAGTGTGTGTGTGTGTGTGTGGGTTCTAATAAATGATGGCAGGCAAATGAAAGAAAAAACACTGCCCAAAAAAAATTAAAAGCAAGCCCTGCTGGTGCACAGGGGTACTGTACTAGGGCTGGAGGCCCTCTGTTGCATCTCCCCCCTTTCCTGCTTAGGGCACCAGGGGATGTCAGCTCTGGGGCACTACACCTGGAACAGGGAGGTCATGAGCAGGGTGCTGCAGGGATCGGTCCTGGGACCTGTCCTGTTTAACATGTTCATAGGTAGCCTAGGAGTAGGTATCCAGGGCTAGCTGTGTCTCTTTGCTGATGACACAAACCTATGAGGCAGGGTGGATCATGGGGAAGGAGGGTGGGAACTCAAGCTGGACCTAGAGAAACTAGAGAGGTGGCCTAAGATCTGGCAGTTGAGATTCAATGCCAGAAGTGCAAGGTACTGCAGTTGTGGAGACGGAAACCACACACACAATATTGGATGGGATGGATAAGCTGGCCACTCCAACCGAGTATCTGGGGGTCATGATCAGCAAGGTGTCAAGGATGTCGGGGTCTGTTGGGAAGGGCCTTGATAGTAGCAAGAGAAGTGAGGTGAGTCTGCCCCTGTACAGATCCCTGGTGAGGAGTAGTGTTCTCAGTTCTATAGTCCTCACCGAAGGAAGGACGTGGGCAGACAAGATTTGGTGCAGAGAAGGCTCACAAAGATGATCCTGGACTAGCAGGGCAGATGCTATGAGGATTGGCTGGTGGTCCTTAATATGTATTCACTGGAGGCTATGAGAAACTTGGGGGACATGATAGAAAAATATAGTTAAGTCAAGCCAGGTTTATTGATCATCCAATACATTACAGAACTGGACATTACAATTTATACAAAAGTTAAAAAGATTTAGAAAATGAACAGGCAATAAGACAATTTTAAAAGCAAGTGTTCAAGTACGTATTTGAAACACAGAAGTTGCCAGTATTCCACAGAGAAATCACAAACATAGGAATTTAATTACCGTTCACTTTTTCAGCATTATCCAGTCTTAAATACTCTATAGCCTGCTGTCTTTTTCTTTTAAGTCTAACCACATTGGCCAAAAACTTGGATATCATTCCAGCATCTTTTTAAGTCATGGGATGGAGTAAGATAAAAACACGGCCGTGGGGCAGTAATCTAAATTTGCATATCTGACCAGAAACTCTTTAAAAATAATACCCCTGTAAGAATTATAGAATGGGCTTTGGGTAATGATGTGAATAATAGTTTCATGAAAGCCTGTATTGCAGGGGCAAGTCCTTTCTAAGGACTGTCCCTCAAAACAATTTTTGTTGAAATATGTATATTTGGAGGTAAGAAGGCCAAACCTAGCCCAAGTAATCCATTTTCTAGATGCTGGGGTGACTGGAAGTATAAGATAGTCTTCTATGTCAATGTCTGTTTTGTTGGATTTGTACCATAGGGCCTGTTTGTGTTCTTTAACTTCCTCCATTAGTTTTTTTGAGCCATGAAAAATAGTTTGTTTTTTTACTGCTTTCTTGTATAATGGAGAAATAGTAATCCCCTTGAAATAGCCCTTCCATAGATGAATGAGATCAGCCTTACTTAAGGTATCAAGTAGTTTTTTTGACCAAGGAGAGTTAAAACCATTTCTAGCCCAGTTAATTTTTTTCTTTCATACATTCCAAGGGGATTGTATTTGCCCCCTTATTAGAGATTCTAAGCCAGTATGAAGCCAGACATGTCTAGAAAAATATAAGTCTTAGGGGTATACAAGGTGAATGGTGAGGACCTGTTTGTAAGAAAGAAGGATGCAGTCACTAGGGGCCATGACTGGAGGTTGTTGGGGGGGCAAGTTCAAGAGAGTCATGAGGAAGTTTTACTTCACAGAGAGGGTGGTGGAACCATGGAACAGATTGCCAGCGGACGTGGAGGAGACAGCTACACTAAATGAGTTCAAACAGAGCTGGAACAGGACAATGAGATTATTAGTCCTGGGGTAGTCTGTGGAGGGGACAACATCGGATTGATGGGAGAGCAAGTGTGGGAATAGCAAACCAACCCACCAGTACAGTAGGTCAGTGGGATGAGGTAGTGTAGTATGGGCAGACTTGATGGCCCGTCTGTCTCCTTCTGCTGTCAAATTCCATGTAATGCATTGCCACCTAATTAGTTCCCTGTGGGGTGTCCTGATAAAGCAGTTATGATACCTAGGTGTCTTTGTGTTACTGGAAAAAAAACAACGTTGATTAAACTTTCAATGGGAGGGCTTAAGCCCGAGGTTCAATGTGGGGAATAGCTCCTTCCACAAACTCTACTTAAACCCGCCACTCACATACACTCTTCACTTAGGGAGTGTTTTTTCCCTGAGCTCCCTGCGTGGCTTGTGTGGCTGTGCTGTCTCCTGTGTTTATTGCTGCTTTGTCTGGTTTGTTTTCCCTTCCCCGTTCATCTCCCCCTTCCCTCTCATTTTTTAGTTTTCTCCCATTTCTTGTGTTTTCTGTTACCTTTTGTCCTGTGTCCTGGCTGGTCCCCCCCTCTCTCGGCAGCTCCGTTCCATCTCCCTGCTCATTTCCTCCACTCCTCTCCATTCCCGCTCATGCCTGGGTTTCCCCATTCCATGTTTCATTTTGGGCTTCTCTGCCACATTCCGTCCCTGATCTTAGTGCTTACAAGCGTCCCTGCTCCTTCCCCATTTTCCCAGGACTTTCCTCCAGCCCCTTCCAGAGGCACTCCCGCTTCCTGTCCATCTCCCACAAGCATCCCTTTCTCCTCCTCGACTCCTCCAGCTCTGCAGCATGCCGTCTGCTCCATCTGTTCCATAAGTACCACTCTACATTTGTTAGTTACAATGTTTGAACCATAGCCAATGGAATGGGCTGTGGATTTGAGATACGACAGTGGTACCTCCCATGTTTTGCTTACTCCCTCACACAGGTTTCGAGATGTTGCACTGCACTTTACTTGGAAATTTATTTTTCATGCAGCACTACACACAACAAACTCTGTTTACATGTCTGTAACCAGCGGGTTGGTAAAAGTCTAGTGGCAGCTGACAAAGCTTTCTGCTTCCACCACTCTGCTTGCTGATGGTGCTGGCGGGGGTCATTGAAAGACAGGCCAGCCTAAGTCACTTCAAGGGACAGTAAACATTGCAGGGATTGCTTAAACTGTGAAAGCCTGTGAAAAGTTATTTTGAATAAGGTATTTGGCTTCCTTGTAGGTGTCAAAAGTCCCGAGATATGAATATTTAAATAATCTGTAAATCAAAACAAGGCAGCATCCATTTCATGCAATCTTAAAACAGAAAGTGATGTCACTGAGGCGCAAGCTATAATTAACAACATACAGCCTGCCCCCAGTGACATCACTTCCTGTTTTTAAGACTACATGAAATGGCTGTTGCTTTGATTTGATTTACAGATTATTTAACTAGTCATATCTCAAGACTGCTGTCCCCTACAGGTAAACCCAATACCTCATTTGAAAGATCTTTTCATGGGCTTTCACAATTTCAGTGACCCCTGCAATGTGTAGTGTTCCTTTAAATTGCACTTTGAGACAAATTCTATTGAAGTGCTGTGATGGTCTCCTACAGCCCCCTATACTATTAGCCCTGATTTCACTATTCTCCTGTCTCTTGGCTGGGTGCTCATGGTAACCGTACCTATGCAGGACCAATTGCGCAACACTGCCTCTGGACGTGGGGGGGTGCTCCCGCTCCACTGAACCTAGTTGCTCCCACTTAAGCCTCCCCTGCTGCCCACAATGTACCTATATTTCCGTATTTCTCTTCCCTGGTTCATGCCTCCATTTACAGTGGGGTCTTCCTTTCCCTCCATTGTTATGCTCCAATGCCGGCCCCTTACTCTACACATCATGCCTGTTTGTGTGTCTACCATTCCTACCATTCTACATATCCCTTACCATGACTATGTACTGATTCATCATGCCTATCTCATTTCAGTTTTCTAATCTACTCTCCTTATACAGCAGCATTCTGTGCCTCTGCCAGCCTGTACCAGCAGTACTCCGGACTCCGCCCCTGACTCGTGCCTTCTGAGGTAGTGAGCGAAGGTAGGCTTCCCCTTGTCTACCGGGGATGGGATTCCGTTACAATCACTACCTCCTACTACTTACCAACTTGACATTCTCCATCCCTAACTCTCCTTGGCATCATCGAGTGCAGGTTAGCTCACCCCGACTACCAGAGATGGGAGCCATGTCTGTAATCTACTGTGTCATACCATGCCTTCTTTACCTGGTATCGGTTGCCGCTTCCCTTTGGGAATGGATCTTCTTCACCCCTTGTGCCCTCATCATCCTACCTATGCCTAACTGTATCAAGTCAAGATCATCTCGCCTCAACCGATCTGGATAAGTGCCTGAGTCTACATTCCACTGCTTCAACCTTACACATTCTCGGCCTGATACCAGGATGCTGCTTCCCTTCAGGAACAGGACCTTGTCCTACTTGCCTTTTCCATCCCACTCTGCCTACTGCCTCAAATCATGTCGTATTTCACTGACTGCCATAGCTGGGAGCCTGAGTCTGCATTTGACTGTTTCAACCTTCTGCATTCTCTACCTGGTACAGGTTGCTGCTCCCCTAGGAACTGGACATCTCTACTCCATTTGCTGTCCACCTCTCTACTCAATCTGACGACATCAACTGAGGGTCATCTCACACCGACTACCTGATATGATAGCCTGTTTCTGTGAATCCTCTAGTTCACTACATTCTCTGTTTCATACCCAGTTGCCGCTTCCCTTCCAGAACAGGACCTCATTAACTCATTTGCCTCCATCCTCCTCCCTCTGCCTGGCGGTATCAAACAAAGGACTTCTCACCCCGTCTGCCAGGAATGGAAACTCGTATCTGCATCAACTGTTTCAACCATATGCACTCTCTACCAGACCACCAGTTGCTGTTTCCCTCTAGAAACAGAACCTTTTACCTCTTTTGCCTTCCCCATCATACATTATCTGGTGTGTTGTGTCCTGATCATCTGACCTCGACTGCCTGCGTTAGGAGCCTGTGTCTGCAAATGACTGATTCTCCTTACGCATTTTCTACCTGCTGCCCACTTGATGCTTCCCTCCAGGGCTGGGACCCCTATACCCCGATTGTCTTCCATTCTTCCTCACTAGTCTCCATCCTGCACTTCCATGGACCATCGTGCTTGACCCTGCCTTGGTCTCATTTCACTCTGGATTTGGATCATGCCAGCTTTTTCAGTCTCTACCTCAATCAAGTTCGACTGCCTCATGGACTCCCTTGCTGCAGGTCACCCCCTCCATCTACAGTGCGAGTTTGTTTTCTCCATCAGAAATGGGAACCTCATCCTTCTTCACTGTGGCACCTTCTGTCCTCTGCACTCATCATTTGATGCCTTCATCAGCTGTGGGACTCTTGTATCTCCTTGGCCTTCCATCAGTCATCCTCTCATAGCTTGCTGCAGCCCTCCCGCTTCTGATTCAGTTTGCTGAGGAGCTGACCCGGTCCTTTTTCTTCACGCACTTCCAATGTCATACGGCTTAGCCTATGCCATCTTCTCCAGAATCATTCCTCCTGTCCATCAGGGTTCACTCCGGACTCTCCTTCCATCATTGGACAGCTGCCTTCTCATCTCCACCATGACGACTCAGGGCTTCGTCCTGTTTGCTGTGTTTCTTTTGGGCGTATTACTCTATCTCTGGCCAGTATTCCTACCCAGTCAACTACTCCTCTCATTTATCCATTTCGTACTCCTACTCTGGCTGTTCTAACAGCTCTCATCCACTACTTGATGGAACACTTGTTCATTTCATTGGATAACATGTCTCATAGACTCTTACGTCACCATAGAGTTTTCTATACTGCCCAATCATCTCTTCAGAATCAGTCCTGGAATCCCTATTTGACTGGATAATAGAAAGATCTCATCCATCTCTACTGGATACTCCCTATACATCTTGTCTATTCAAGCACTGAACTTCCATATCTTCATGTCTCACAGACTATCCTTATATATGGAAAAGACTTAATTCCTTCCGTCATGCTCCGACTCTGTTATCATCATCAACATTGCTACGGATACGGGGAACCACAAGATACCTCACAGCAATACTGACATCATCTGTTTCACCTTTCTGCAGCCTCTCCTACCAGCACTAACTCTGTTGATCATGCTACTCGAATCCTACTTTCTCAATAGACATTGCTTGTCCTAAGACCTTCTCAGCTGCCTTCCCAGAACTTCCATCGTTGGATCTCCCGTGCCTAGCTGCCTTACTAATGTCATTCTATCCAAACTTCTGTTTTCTAGCTCCTGGACATCATCATATCTTAATCAGTCATCTGCATTCCTTCATCTTATTACCATCAGTTTTGTCAGCTGCCCATCCAGCAGTCCTTCAAGTTCGTCCTTCAGATTTATTTCTGTTACTCCCTCCAGTGAAGACTTTCACCGAGAACAAGTTTCCTTTGATTCTCAATCCAAAATCTGCAACTGATATGGCGATTGCACTATCCCATTCTTGCCTCCCAACAGATCTTTAATCAACTAAACTCCCCTGGTGTTCTACATTCTACACTACTATTGGCTCCTCTGCCACCCCAGCCTATAGACTTTTCCATATAGCCACTTCCAGGCATCCCATAAGTGTATTTAGACATCGGATTACCTGTAAAGCTAACTAGCCATGGCTACCTCAGTGCATATCAAGGGCAATTACGCCACAGAAATACCGATATTTACTTCAGCCAGCGGACCAGCAAAAGCCTATTCAAGTACAACTACGACATCAATACCCAAATCAACTATTGAAATGCTTGTACTGAAATTTCAGTTATTCTTCATATATTCAGTTACCATCTAGACTACATATGCCAATCTTCAGCATAGGTCTACAAATCACTTATGTAATTTCTCCTATCAGGCACTCAAAGACTCTGCTTGACTGTTTCATCCACTTCATGGATGCTTACTTAGCAACTTATCGCTCACCACTGAATTCCTCACCTCCAGTCTCTACCATGAATGTCAAACCTCCTACAAGTTGGATAATTTACCTATGACTTCACAAATCATCATATTTTCCACTGTCCACAGTCTGGTAGCATATTAATTGAATCATGCTGTCCCTGCTCATTCATCCCTGTAATCCCTTTGGACAATCATCCATCATCATTTTGGAAACTTGGACTTCATTTGCCCTTCCTCGACTGGATCTGCTTCACTCTCAGGATTCTAACGCTCCTTCAGAAAAGACCTACTTCTTCAGCGTCAGTGTCATCATTCCAAAATACATCATCCATGGATCGAGGATGGACCATCATCTCTCCAAGAAGCTCACCTTCCTCTGAAAGTAGCTATGGTTGCTAGAACCTACATTCATATTCTCTTAGTATGCCCAGAGGACAGGCAGACCAATGGCCATGGGTTCTCAGAGGTTTCCTCCACCTGGGAGGTTTCCTCTCCTGAGTGCTAGCTGTCATACTCTCCGTGAGTTGGAGGAGGTATCTTTTTGGGCCTTTTATTCCTTACAGATTACTGCCTACATACCTACTACTCAAGGGTGGGAATAAAGCCACAAAAAAGTACAAGTTACACAAGCACAAATACCCCATCCCTATTCCCCAAACATTGAACACAATATAAGTCTTACAACATAGCTTGATCATCTATTTATTTGTTTTTTTAAATAATTTCTTGGCCCCCTCAGATTTCCCTCCAGCTGCTGCCGACTACCTCCCAGTCCCACCCAGCTGACTCAACTTGTTTTTCTCAGTGGTTTGCCCACCTTCTGAATTTGGTACAGCCGTCTGAATTTGGAAGTGCCATTTCTTCTGCTGGCCTCCGCTGGGCTTGTTATATGACCTTTTTAATCAACTCTTTGAACCTCTGTCAGAAACAGATATCTTCTTATTTATTTCCTCTTTGCTTAAAATGGGTGGGGTATTAATTGAGTTTATACTTTTCAGGTCATCTTTGTTGAAGATGATTTGAAACACTGTACTTGGTGGGGGCTTCCTACTACAACCTTTTAGTATGAAGCTTCTGAGCAGATCACATTCCTTATATAAATTTACTTTCAACCTTCCAGCCTCACTCACATCTTACCTCCTTGACTGCCTGACCATTGGGAAGCACACCCCTTGACTTCCCTTCACCCATGCCTACTGGCTCCCTGGTGACTCGAACCTGGACCCTTGCCATACCCCTCCATTGCTGTGTGGTTTGCCCCATTCATAGCGAGACCCTGGATGGCTAGCAGGAGGAGGCAGCAGGGATGGTCTTCAGCGCTTTCAGCAGTTCTGAGGTTGGGGGGGCAGAAGAGCCATCATCCATTGTGGATGATGCTTTTCCCATTAGTCCCTCCCACCAGTCAGTCACTACACTAAATACATCCTGCACCTATACACTCCACATCATCCTCTCCATCAGGTAGAATTTGCTGGAGTTCCCCAGGTCCGTCTTATTCTTCTAGAGATGAGGAATTTGTGGTGGCAGCACCTCAGATGTGGAACGCTTTTCCTCTTGCTTTCTGAAATATCTCCTCGGTGGATTTTTTTTTTAAAACATATTTTTTTCTACCTTCACCAGTGCTGGCAGATATACTGGCCTGTTTGGTCCTGCCTTTTTGATTGGGGCCATCACAGTGCCTCGGCAATGGGGGATTTACCTCTTAGTTTCCCCTTGTCCCCCCCTTCCCTCGAGGATGCCAGTGTGAAGGACTCGCGTCCAAGCAGGTGACATGGCTACGCATGTCTAAGCTAAGTGCCCAACGGCGTCCTTCCCTTCCCTACACTGCTGTTCTTGCACTGTCACCCATGCATTTACACATGGCAGTGTTGGAGCAGTGTGGTGACCCTCCTTTTCCTGGAGAATGAAAACATCCCCTGGGACAGTCAAGCCTCCCCAGGCCCCCAGTGACCCACGCTTGTTCCTGAACCTGGGTCACTGGCACTGAAAGCTTGGTGGAAGGTTTTAAGAAGTGTTTTTAAACATAACTTTTTACCTGGCCATTTAATGGTTATAGTTAAATGCTTTGTTTTATTGGTTTTACTAAGCATTGCAGTGCATATTGAATTTTAATGGTTATTATTTTCTGTTATATTGTTATGTTTTTATGTACAGTGCCCAGAGCCCCTGGTATGGGGTGCCTTAAAAACAGAAAATTACTTATGGCTGCATGTGGTATGAGGAAGGGGTAGCTGACATCGCATGATCTGAGGTTGGGGGGACATCTATGCCACCACCACTCCCGTCTACAAAGACACTCGAGTAGCAGGCTGACCAGTTCCCTCATCTTCTGGGCCATATCCCACTGGCACAAGGTGGGTGAATCGAGACTGTGACTCGATTCTGATTCTACCACATGGCAGTACAGTGTACCACCAGTTGGTGCCACCTAGCAGGGGAGGGGGACTGGATGAGATGGTAGCAGATGAGCATATTACAGTGAAAATTTTAACCTGTACTTTTTTGTTCTATTTTAGATTGCCCCTTATCTCCTGTCTTGTACAGTATCTTTCTTTTCCCATTCTGAGTCTGCTTTAATTTACACTTGAATAAAAGGAATGCTCCTTTTAATATGGCTTAGACCAAGTTTCTATTAGTATTCTCAGCTGTTTTAGTACTCCTATTGTCTTATAAGATAAAGGAGCAGTGGTTGCTGCGTGCTGGTTCATTTTAGTCACAAGAAAAGTGAGTAAGTGATAAGACCCATAAGGTATTGTGGTATACTGGCCTACCCAGAACGTAGTGAGTCCCTGGTAATGCAGGTATCCCCCCAACACCGTTCACCCTGAAGGATTTTATTGCACTTAGAAAAGGGGCTTTTGCAGTAACAAAATTTTTAAAAAAGGATTTTAAAACATTTAAAGAACAAGCTTTATCTGTAAAATAGTCCTTATGCAAGAAAAGTACAGGCTCTTGTTTTTTTGGAGAGCGGCCTGATAAACTTATACCTTGTGACTGTTGTCAGCCAGTCAGGATTTTGAATTTTTTTCAACCCATTTTCTAATGTTAAACAACGGGTGCTCAAAAACAACAGAAAATAATGATGAAAGCCTGGATCAAGCCATTTTGAAAAGCAGTTTTATTTCTATGGGACTCATTTCTGAGGACTCAGGGCACCTCACAAAGGTAAAAACACAATAAAATAGCATAATACAAATGATGAGGATTTGTATCACAGACTCAAACTAACAGCAAACAATGAATAAATAGGTTTTAAATTTTCTTTTGAATGTCTCCATGGAGAGAACACCCCCGCATTCCACAACAATGGAGCAGCGATTCCAAACGCACGATCTCCCAAAGATTTCAAACAGGACCTATGAACGCAGAGGAGGCCCACCTCAGAGGACCATAGAGGATGGCTGGGAACATAAAGGATCAGGAGGTGTTTCAGGTAGCCCCAGACCAGATCGTACAGGGCCTTGTAAGTCAACAAACATACCTTGAAGATGACACACCACCGAACTGGTAACCAGTGCAGTTCACAGAGCACTGGCATGATATGTACAGACCACATTCTACACAAGTTGTAGGTGATGCATCAGTGTCACGGAGAGCCCTAGATACAGAGCATTGTAGTTGTCTAATCTAGATGAGACAAAGGCATGCACCAGAGTCACCAGGTCAGCCAGCAGAAGAAAGGGTTTAATCCGGTTGATGTTTCACAGATGGAAGAAGCCACTGCGGACCACTGTTGATACCCGATGTTCTAGTGTCAGCTTGGAGTTCACCGTGACCCCCAGATTATTAGCCCTATCCACAGGTCCTAACATGGTGCCGTTCAACAATGACAGCCTGACACCAGCACCAGTCAGTGCCAAACCATACTGGCCTGGTTCCACCAATAGCGCATCTTTCTTTGTGGAATTCAGACTAGCCCAGTTGGTAGTCATCCAGTCTTGAATTTCTCTAAGGTATTCGCTCAGTTCCGTAACTGCAGTGACCCCATCTGATGCACAAGACTGGTACAGCTGGGTGTCAACAACATAGCTGTTAAAATCCAGCCCATACCATCTAACACTCTCCCCCAATGGCAGCACATACACAGCGAACAACATGGGGGCCAGGATTGGACTTTGGAGCACTCCATAACAGAACAGTGCTTTCAGAGATGTGAGATCCTGATGCCACCTGATGCTCTCTGACAGATAAGTGGACCGAAACCACCTCAGCACCATACCTGAGAGTTCTACAGAGTGCCTCAGCCAAGCCTACAGCACCCCGTGGTCCACTGTGTAAAATGATGACAAAAGGTCAAGCAGGACCTGAAGAGAACACTGTCCACAATTCCTCGCAAGAAGGACATCACGGTGCAGCCTGATGAGTGCAGTCTGTGTACTGTAACGTGGCTGGAAACCAGACTGAATGGCTTGTACATGTCATACTGCTCCTGGTGATACGCCAGCTGAAAGCAGTACTCATTTTATTATTGCAAATGTACAAACAAGTAATCAAGCAGACTAAAAATGAGGCAAGAAGGGTATTGCACAAGACAGGAGATAAGAGGCATCTGAAATAGAATAAAATAGTATATATATCAAAAGTTTCACTGTAACTTGCACTGTTGCTTTAGTCTTATCTGGCGGATCTGTGTTGAGTAACTCTAACATATTCCAGGCATTCCTTGATTCTGCATTAAGGTGTCTGTAATTTATTTGACTGTCTTTATTTTAATTTTTTTTTTATTTAATCGTTTTATTGTAATTATTGTGATTATACATACAAATGCACTACATTCTCCAATATACACTCACATAAATTCTTAATAGGAGAAGGAAAAAACATGTTGTCTGAAGTATTATACAGTGATATTAAGGGGGAAAACAAATGTTGAGAAAACAATATGTAGCAGTACAATCTGTATGATAGTGAGAAAATATGGCAATTTATGCTTCAAGGGGTAAAAGGAGTAGATACAAACAAGAAGTATGAGCAGTCGTGATTGTCCTTCTATTTTGCTGTAATTTAATACAAGTCTGTGTAAGACTGTATAAAGGAATAACATAAAAAAGAGAAAAATATCTAAGAAAGTGAACAAGAATGAAGAGGGAAAGGGAAGAAGAATTTGACTGTTTTTAAAACCGCTGTTTTATTTCATGTGGATCTACAATGAGGCTGGCAACCACCAGACCTTTTAGTTACTCTTAAGGCCACCCTTCAGCTGTGTATGTTGTATTCTTAATGCAGACATGTCAGGATGTTGCTAGCTCATTCCAGTGACTAGCAACCCTTATTCACTTGCATCCGTGATGGTGGACCCGGCATGGGTGCCATCATGGTGGGGGGGGGGATACATTTTTTTTAATATTTTGCTGAATATTCAGTGTTGAGGCCTGGAATATTTGAATATTTGGTGTTTGACCATCTACCACACCTACCAGCTGTTCCTGTTTTCCATATTAAAGCAACAGTAGTTGTTAGTGGGAAAATATTTCTTCATGTGCTTTTTAGTAATAAGGTACGTCTGGCAAAAACAACAATTATTCATTTCGCTTTTTATTTTATTTAAATCCTGAACAGAGACATGTGGGGCCAAAATCCACAAAGCCTGTGGAATGGCACATGGAGCTTGCCCTACAAGGAGTGGTGCAAGGTGCGGCTTGTGCCAAAAGATGCGAACCAGAGCAATTCACAACAAAATAGCCTGTGGCAAATGCAGGCTGCATGTGCCAAAGGGGCTTGCACCGTTCTTGTGGCACAAACTGGGCTGCAGCATAGGCTAGGGGGCTTGTGGCAGATGCAGGCTACCATATCCGCCAATTTGGGATTCTAAAAACCCTCCCAGAGGGCAAATTTCTAAGTACCCTTAGACCAGCCAGAGCTGGTCTAAGGGTACTTAGAAGTGTGTCCTCTTGCAGGGTAGAGAACTTGTGCCAATGTGCTGCAGTTCCTCCTTCCCAGCCCCGATCCCCTGTGTCATAAAATAATCCTGTCCCTGGTAGTGTAGCGGAATCACCCCAGCCCCGACCCTCTTGTTAATAAAATTAATGATGTCCCTGGTGGTCTAGCAGACCCCTCTAGCCCTGATCCGCTTGTTTATAAAGTGAATAATGTCCCTGGTGGTCTAGCGGTCCCCCCGCAGCCCCGATCCCCTTGTTTTTAATATTAATGATGGCTCTGGTGATCTAGCAGACCCCCATCCCTATTCCCAATCTGCCCGAATAATATGGCATCCACATTCCCTGGTGGTCTAGTTGACCCCCCACCGTGGCAAGCAGTGTCTCACCATCCTACTCCCCCCACATACCCTGAGCCAGCGACCAGCACAGCCATCCTCTCTCCTCCACAGCCAGCCACTGACTGAGCTGTCAAAGGAGCATGTACTATACAGTACCCTGAGGAAGCTTGAAGGAGCAAAGCGCAGGAGTGATTAGTTTTGCAGTCTACTGCCTATTTTTGCTGTTCACCAGTGGTGTTGGAACTTTGGAATTTCTGCAAATAAGGCATTGTAACTCTAATACTGTGTCAGTTCTGCCTTGGGTTAAAACACTGTGTGTGACTGTTCAGGAGTACTGGTGTCCTATCTTCACTGGTCATTTTTTTTTGAAATCGTACTTTATCCTCCTTCCCTCAGCCTGCCTCCTCCGACACTTCGGCGATGACCCGCGAACATCCCACTACCCGCAACCCTATATGAACAGTCCACAGGCCCCATGGAGCCATGGCTTACCCCAGTAGAGAGGAGTAGAGGACAACCCCCGTAACTTAGAGTTTCGTCGGCCCCGTGGACTGTCAAGTGGGCGCGGGCAAATCGCGGGCACGTCCCGGGTCCTCGCTTCCTCCCGGACGAGGCAGGCTGTTTTCCGTTTTTCTCCCTCCCCGAGCAGACTGAAATCCCCCCCTGCCATCATGATGCATACGTCGATGTCCGCTCTGCTCAACGGCCACCCGGCCAATCCCTGCAAGGACTTGCACTTCCTCGAGCCTCCGCTCGGGGTCGCACAAGTGCCGGAATGCGGCCAAATCCCACCCTGGAGTAGGCGAGCTGTCGTCGGATGCTCAAGCCTAGCTCCCCCCGGCCGACCCACCGGCTACCTGAGTCCGCTCCCGAACCCGGGTCGCCGGCGTGGAGCGAGGTGTGGCGTTCAACGCCTCAGCCCTCTGCGCCACCGGGCCGGCCTCACTGGTCATTTTTAATGCCCTGGTAGCTTGGTTGCATTAGCAGTACTTGAAGGACTTCACTGAGCATAGTAGATGGCAGTGCCTGGACCAACAGACCTAACAGCAGCAATGTAGAGTATTGGGGGGCAATAGCGTAGCAGATTACAAGAGGGTCTGGGTGCAACGCGATGTAACAGGACCCCTCCCCAGTTTTGAATAAACATCAAAATTATGATTTGGAACCCTCAAACCTCGTGGGCCCAGGTGCCACTGCACCCCCTGCACCCTTGTAGCTACGCCCCTGTTGGGGGGGGGCAGTCTTATACTAAACTACATTTGGATGAGGAATCAGATTCCAATTCAGCATTCAAATGGATTCCGATTCCACTTCCAAAAAGGTTTTTTTGGAATTTAATGTGGCCATAAACACTGAAAAACCGAAATCCTAAAAACGGATTGGAATCTGATGATTCTGAATTTACTAACCAAAATTCAAGTAACCCTTACCCAGTCCATCCTCCTCTCCACCACAGAAAGAATTTATTTCTAAGGTCCCACAGGGGCAACTAGTGCAGCACTTTCTTGAGCTCAGTCGGCTACCTCCTAATGAATAAAAGCACGTGGTTGCAAGGTCGTGATTATAGTATTCACCTGACCAGATAAGTACCGTAATGACTGCTTGCTTTCTTTCATTAGAAGGCAGCTGGACAAGGTAGAGGGAGGGCTATGCTGGTCACCTGCATGGGACCTTATAAACTCTTTTTGGGAGCCAGCTCGCTGGCGCAGCAGCAAGGCATCCTCTTGCAGCACCGACATCCCAGGTTCGGTGATAGACTCGGGAGTCAGAGAGTTGGCCAGGGGAGAAGGATTGAGCATCCCAGGGACTATGCTCCTTCTCCAGGTGGAGCGAGGTAGAGTGTCCGACGCAATGCAGACCTCTGGCGGAGGCTGGGGGTACTACCACTGCCGGTGCCATACGCTAATGGGGTGGGGCAGACCTAGGCATCATTGCATGTCCCCGCCCCCAGGGGAATCTCTGCATACCAAAAAAATCCCAGGGCCCATTCATGATGGCCCCTGCCTATGCTGCCTCTCCCACTGAGGTCAGCTCCATGACCCCACCCTGGGGAACAAGCCAAGAATGCGAGACTGTTCCTTAGGGAGGGGCACCCTTGATAGCCCGGGCATGAGGATGGTGAACAGGGCGGGGGGCCTGATCCTCCGATACCAGGGGGTTAAGATGACTGGGGACAGAAAAAAAAATATTTGGGGGGGGGATGGATTGGGTACCTTTAGGGTGAGGGAACTGGGGCTATGTTTATTCTGCTAATTTGGACTTTGGAGTCGGGGATGTTATTTTGGATGCAGGCTGTGTGTGACATTTAGATACCTGTCTTTGTCTTTGTGGCCCATGTTTGCTCCACTGGGACTAGTAGGTGAGGAGGGTGGGTTTGGTTCTAACTGGGTTGGGGGGATGGGGTTTGGTTTTGCTTAAATACGGACAATGGTTCCAACCGGGATGTGGGTGGGAAACATGAGAGGGAGTGGCTGAATGCTGAATACCCGAATAGTGGTCAAGTCAGGAATTGATCCCAAATATTCAGGAAACCCTCGATTCATTATATTTAGTAAATAACATTTGGAATGTGCACACTCTTAGCCAGCACGTTCAAAAAGTTCAAGATCACCCACCTCACCCTGGAAATGAAATAAAGTAGAAAAAACTTATTAAATAATATATTTATTATTATTTTTATTTATTAGCATTGTTTGGTCAGCTTAGCGTAAAGCAGTTAAGACCTAGATTCAAGGCACAGTAAGTAGGTAGCAGCTCCACTAGCACCTGGGACATATGTTCACATGTTCCTGGTAGGATCCCAGCCCGTGAATACTGGGAGATCATGACATCCAGGTCTCAGCCACTGTATGGTCAGTCCCACTCTGAATGACTAATGCCATGTTGAGGAAGAATTGACCAAACTTGTACTAAGATTCTTACTAAGATCATTAGAGTAGAAGGCTAATGTGCCCATAGAATCCACTCCTCACTTCTCAGTGGTCATAAAAAGTAATATCAGTTTCCAGAAGAAATTTGTCTAGGTTTTTGTTCTAAACTCCTTGCATTTTTCTGCACTAAATGTCCTCCTGGACTCTAGGCAACTAGGGTGAAGAAGGTTATCAGTGGTGGGAAGAACTAAGCCAATCTATTCTTTGCCACAGCATTAACCTCAGTGCGTCCATGCCGATTCCTGTTTATAATGCTGTATCATTGTCACTTTTTTCTGTATTGCTGCTGTAGTGCCCCCCAGGACACCTACGGAAGCTGGTTATTATGACTCATTCGACCTTTCCTGGTAAAACTCTTTCAATAAACTTTGATAAATATTCAGCCTTCTTAGTGGTGACTGCTCACTAATATCCCAGATACTAGGACCTCAGAGGTGATCTGTGGGCCTCTGAAGAGGAACACCTCTAGTCACGCTGTAATCTCTGACCCTGTGACTTCATCAAGACCATTTCCATTTCTCCTGTTTATGGTCAACCCTCAGCCTGGTCAGTATGTGCCACATCAGACCGAGAAAGAAGCCCATCCTACTTGTGATAACAAGCATCACTTTAATCAAAAGGACCAGCACCTTACAAAAACGGGTGCAAATACATGGAGTTTAAAGAAATGCCAGGAAACCTGGCTTGCATTACAATTTACTACAGAGAGCCTAAACCAGGGACTTGTAGTCTGAGTACTAAATAGTAATTTACTGGGTCTAAAGAGAGAGAATTTAAGGTGAGGTGAAAGGTTAGATCAGGTTACCAGAAACACACAAGTCTTACATAAGGCTTTCTTTCACTTCAGAAACTGTCATAGTAAATTAGAAACAGAAATGTTTTAGTCTCAGGCAGTGTGTAAGCCAGCATCTGTAAAACTCTGAACTGCTCCTGGTACTAACAGAAGGGCTATAAATTAGCAGCTGTTGTGTTTATGGTAGTGGGGCCTATGTTTTATGAGGTATATGGCAGCCAGTAATTCTTGCCTTAAAGACTTTTGGTACTTCATTCTAGCTGTTCAGTGGCATTAAAATGGTCCTGTCTATTGGTCTGAAAGCTGTGTTCTTATGTCACTAAGTGGGAGCAAACATAACAAGTTTAATAAGGCAGCTGAGGATGTACGTGAGCCATGTTCTGTTGAAATTCATTGCCAGTGTCAGTCTAATATTGCCTGTGTACAGTGTCAAAGTAGCTGAAACAGGACTAGTGCAGGTGGCACCGTGGGTTACAATTGTTTTTCTCCTGTTTTTGCACTCCTTGCAGTGGAGAAAAAAAAAACCTTAATGCGTAAGTGTTGTTTACTTCTTGACAGCTATATGGTCACCAATTGCCACAGTGTCCTATAAATAAGAGAGAGGTCATGCGAGATCTCCAGAATCCAGCACTGAGACTGACTCGCAAAGGGGGAAGATGCTTAGCTGTGGGGGAGGGAGGGTGTGGGCCAGTCACCATATGGTGCACCCCTGCAGGCTGAACACAGAGTGGCATCAGCTGAAAGGACCCTGATCACCAATATGGAGGGCCTGAGACAAAAAGGGGAAAAAAATAAATTAAAAAAAGTTCAAATCCCACTTAAAGCAGTAGTGCATGATAATGGTAAACATTTCGACCTGTACTTTTTTATTACGTTTTAGATTGCCCCTTATCTCCTGTCTTGTGTGATACTCTTTTTGTCTCAAACTTTGAGTCTGTTTAAGCATGTTTTTTTACATTTGTAATAATAAAAATGAGTGCTCAGTTTAACATGGCTCAGTCCAGGTTTTGCTCAGTAGTCTCCATTGATTCTGAACACCCAGGACAGGATTTTCCAACACTTGTGAATGCCGCAAGCCCTGGGTGTGCCGTATATATGGTGCATGGAGGTTGTGGTATTCACCCGCCGGCAATCAGAATTTTCTATCCCATGCAGCTATTGCCGCAAGCTAGACCAACTTTTTGTGGTCTAGCATGCGGAAATCCTGAGGACCTCTTTTACGGAGCTTGTGCCAGATATGTGGTGGAAGCTGCCATAAATCGTGGGAACTGTCACAATGGCGCCCGAGATTGTAAAATTGGGTGCAGTAAGCGGCAAAGGGGTTTGGCACACTGACAGATCCTAGATGCCAAGGTACAGGGCTTGTTGCAGGGCTTGTGCCCGCTTTGAAAATCCTGCCCTCATTGTTTAAAATTGTTTTTTTTCTTGTGACTAAAATGTGCTAATATGCAGCAGACATGGCTCCCTGGCCTTATGGGAGAGCAGGTGTACTAAAACAGCTGAGAATACTGATTAAATCATGGTCTGAGCCATGTTAAAAGGAGCAATCCTTTTTCTATTTCAAATATTTAAAAAAGTGCTAGGGCAGGCTCAAAATGGGGGAAGAAGGTTATTGTACAAGACAGGATATAAGGAGCTATCTAAAATGGAATTAAAAAGTACTGGTAAAAAGTTTCACCATTAGCATGCACTGCTGCTTTAAATCAGTCCACCTGCTGTGTGGCCTCGAACAAGTTACTTGACCTCCCTGTGCATCAAGTCCTCCCAACTGAGACAATAGGAGAGGAGCAGGATCCTGCCAAAAATAAGACATTGCACCCCAGTTGGGTTGTTTTGACTAAATGAACCATTAAATAAACGTGTTTTGACATTACAACAAAACATAACAGTGGTTATGACCCAAACTAGGAAAGATATTTTTGTAATCAGGAAAAATAGAGACTTAGGAAGTGATCTAGTTTGGCATCTCTAGGCTGGGAAGTGTAACTCTTTTAAATGAAGATATCAATCACGCAGAAGCCTGTGGGTATGTTTTTTTTTTTTTAACTGAGAAGGATTAATTTTTCATGTTGTTCCGTAAAGAGCTGCTTGATTTTCAAAGATACACAAATTTCACTGGGGCATGTAAAACTGGTACATTGCTGTACTTGTCTACAGACATAACACTGAGATAAGATAATATCAACAGTCACTGCCTTAAAGATCTGGCTTGTACGGGTTTATAATAAATTTACTGGCTGTATGCATGGATTCAAGTTTTTGAGAGGATATGAGGGGCACTGATGCATTTTTGACATATGTGAAAATCATCAGTAACACATAGAGGTTAATCTGTTTCACAAAAGTGGGTAGGCAATGGCTTCTCTGATTTACTCGGCAGCAACCACTGATGTAAGTGTTGTGGTGAAAAAGCCTAAATCCCTCTCCACATACACACACACAGTTCTCATTAAACCAAAAATATGTTTCTTAGTCAAAGCTGGGACAATTTATTATGTAGCAGTGGAACTCTCCACATACCATGTTTAGGAAAAGCATGGACTGAACCTTCCTCAAGCATTTAGAAAAGAAGTTTCAAGCGTTTGTGGAAATGGGCATTTTGCCAAGGCCATGATGGGTGTTATAATTATTACCGTATAACCCTTTTTTTATTGCAGTTTGTTAAATCTATAATTGTTGACTAAACTATGGTTTGAGGATGTATTTTTTAAGCTGTGTTTCCCCTCATCAAGGTCCTGCTAGGTGAAACAACTCCAAACCAGGAGTCCCCCCCACACACACACAGACACATATACACACACACACACACACACTGTTCACTATGCCTCTTTCTCTCACTTTTGTTTGTGGGGGAGGGAATTTATTTGGGGTGTTTTTCTGTTTAACTGTTTTGAGAGAAGTGTCAGATAAAAAGCACCGGAGGCCTGGATGTACGCAACTGAGAGATTGGGTACGGCACAGGTAGCTACAGTGCAAATGTCTCTGCATTGGTGTGACCACCCCTTGTGGGTAAAAGGGTGCTGTGGTTGAGGCTCCATGCTCAGTCAGTTCCATTGCTTTGCACCTAGTGTGACTTCAAGCAAGGTTGCCAATTAATGCCAATCATGATGGTGTTATTTGTGACATGAATGCCCCTCTGCTGGGAACCAGATTCAGAGAGACCACCACCACTTAAGTCCTGTAGGTCACCACATATGAGCCAGTGCCCTAGATACAGGTGAAAGAAAGTCTCCGTAGCCCAGCACTAATCCATTGAGTCATCCAGTCCCCCTAATAAGGCTTACTTTGTTTTTGCTGATGTAAACATTCAGCGGCGCCTGCTTCTCCCGTTGGCAGCTGTGTTGTATGAACTCTGTACTTTCTTTGGTTTTGTTTTATATTTGGCTTCAGTCTCCATTACAATGATCTGAGTTAAGAGCTGTACTCCTCTGTGTAATAACATCATCCTACACAGCAGGCATGCTTTCTGGCCGCATTTCAAGCATTACTAACTACAGTACCTGGGTAATTTCAGCTTTTCCGGATAGCTAAGATGCAAATGAAATCCAAGCTTTTTTCATGAGATCTTTGTTTTCATCGTTTTGTAAAAATGCACTACAGTTTATTCCTGAGGACAGATACATGCTGAAGCATTACAAATCATATTAACCAAGCGGAAACATCTGTCAGGTAGCCTGTGATGAGGGTGACCGCTATTGAGCACTTTCAAAAAGGGTGACTCAATAATGGCACCATCTGCACAGGGTTACTGAACAGGGAGGGTGACCAGATAGGGGGCAGCGAATATAGTGACAGGATGTCGCTATATGTACACGTGTGTGTGGGGGGGGTGAGCACGCTGTGCGATGGGTGGAAGGGGAGGGAGGGTTTGTGAGGCATACTGTGGTGGTGGGCTGCCGAGCTGGCCCTGTGGCATGGTGGATTGGTGGCAGGCTAGGGTTGCGAGGGTGCCGAGTTTGGTTCCGGGTGCACGTTCCTTTTGTTGCCCCTGGCCGTTAAACTTTTTTTCAGCTTTTGTACCCCCCTCCCAACATGCACCCCCCTGGAGTTGAGAATCCTTTAGTAGGGGGTGCGGGGGGCACACCTGGAGGGTGGGGTGCAGGGAGAACAGCCTGTGATAAAAAAAAAAAAAGTCCAGTGCCATTTTTCTGAGCGCAGTGAGTGTTATATCACCGAAACTGATTTTCGGTGATGTACACTCGCCCTAATGGTGATTGCCTTTCTGCGATCGCTGTTATGATACAGAACCCTCTGTCATCTTCCCCAGGATATACCTGTGGGGGAATAAGAGGTTACAGAATATTACAGCACATCTATGGTGCCAAGCAGTGAGGTGCCCACTTGGTATGCTGTCGACCCAGATTTGCACCCCACACCCAGAATGACTGGAGCAAAGACCGTCAGCAGGGGGGAAGGTAGGCAGTGCCCATGTTGTCTCTGTATTCTCCAGGTGGGAGGGCATAACATATAGCATTCCTAGAGTAACTTCTGTTGGTGGCACAATGGTAGCGCACTTCATGGTGTGGGTAACCATGCACCATGGTGCATCCTTCCCAGTTCCTTGGAGCGCTGCCTCTGTGGCAAGTGCAGAACCCCCCCCCATAGGGATATGTGGGAGTTGAGAAGGATGAACACACCTGGTGAGCTTCTAATGTGGGCTGTGAAAAACGGCAGTCAGTGGAGAGTCCAGCTGGCAGTTGGGTGCTGTCTGTGAAACCTAAAGGACTAGAAGGGCAGGTGGTGTGGGAAAAAGCAAACAAAAGTTATAGAAACTTTTAGAACATGAGAGCCACTTTGACCATGTATTGTACACAGTTTGTATTAAAACAAATCATCAGGAAGGAAAAGGGTGGCAGTTTATTCACACTTTGTGGTGGAAAGAACTCAAAAGACCATGGGTCCTTTTTATCTCATAGATTTGTATGCAGTGCAAATGGCCCATATGGGGATCCATACACTGTAGGCATAGACAAGAAAATGTTTATAGACAAAGTGATCAGTACCCTGGCTATGCAGAAAATACAGTCTGCAAAAGCTGAAACCATACTATTAAAACTGGAAACTGAAAAAAACAGGCATCAAAAGATAATTCATGTAGGGCCGGCCCAGTGGCGCTGAGGGTTGAGGCGCTGGGCGCCATACCTCACACACACGGCGACCTGGATTCGAGGCAGCCGGGCAGGAGGGTCAGCAAGGGGAGAGAGATTGAGCGTCGGAGGACTGCTCTCTCTTCCTCGGGGAGGGTGGGAGGCGATCGCTCAAGGAGGCGACCTCCGGCGGAAGCTGGAGGTGGCAGAAAGTAGTGTTGTGGCATATGCCAGGGGGGGTGGAGCCATGGCAGCACATTGCCTTGGCAGCCGGGCTCCACAGGGGTGTAACTAAGTAAGAACCCCGCCCTCCTCCCTCCAGTAGGCAAACGTGCCTCCCACCCATGAACCACACTCCTGTAGTCGGGCACGGCTCTCCTCGTCCTGTCTCCTCCCAGCCCGGTGCTCAACCCTATAGAAAGAGCACCATGGGCGGGGGAGGCCCTCCCCTAGAGGGTAGACCTGGGGGATGCCCGGCATCGGGGGGGGGAGGAGAGCTGAGGCCACACAAGGAGGTAGAGTCCGTGTTGGGCAGTCGCTGGAGAGAGTTTGGTGGGACATAAGGAAAGGGTGCAAAAAATAGAATTCAGAAAAAAAAAAGATAATTCATGTAGCTGTGAGGGGATAACATACACCCATGATTAGATAAAGTTAAATAGAAATATGACAAAAGTTGAACCATCTCTCCTAGTATTCATGGACATGATGTTGTCATGTGCCATCTGACTTTTTTTATACACAGAATATTACTTCCTAATGATGTGGTGGAAGTTAGAATTGTTCAGACATTCAGTCTGGGGCTCAGTAGATTGCTGGTGGAGGAAAACATTCAGGGTTACATTGCATGTGTGGGTCAGCACTCCTGCAATATGGTAATAGGTCATTACTAAGCTTGGAATTATGCAAAAACTGCGCAGAACAAAAACTGTCAACTTTTTTGGTTACACTTTCTGCTGTGTGACAGTAGAGGCAGATATGATGGACCCCTAGTCCCTGCTGTCTCTAAAAGCTTGCAGTCTTGCTTTACGTTTTGGCACGATCTTGGCAGACAGTAGTACGGTTTAAATTTTGGGCACTTCTGTTGTAGAACCTGGGGATTTCCATGCTAGAGTATTGGTATATTGTACAACTGCTATTGCCAATCTTCTTGCTTTGGTAGCTCAGTTTTTCTAAGAGAAAACTTTCAATTTAACAGTAAGCATGCTAGGTTGTGTGATAACGTCACACCTCTGGTGCAGTGTGAGGCACGGGGCAATAGGCCAAGTAGCTTCAGTGATCCCAGTGATACATGCCCTGAAGTGCCTTACTGTGATTATAAAATGGATCCATTTGTGTTTGCGGTCATAAGTAAGCTGTTTTATGGGCACTAGTTTCACCTGTGAGATTGTACTGGGATGACATCACTTGTGAAACTGGTTCACTGCCAATCAGCTTTCTGCATTTTATATCCATTTTATAATTTGCTTTTCTGGTTAAAGATGCTACAGTACAATGATACAGCTGCAATGTGAGAAACCACAAATTGTGGTGCAAATTGCCTCTCCATTGCATCCCACTCCCTACAATGCAGATATCCTCAAAAGTCTGCTTTAGTTGTCATTTGCAAATTTTGCTGCAGTTTATGCCTGTATTATGACACCCATGCCCTTCTGTGGATCACACTTCACCAGTCACATGTCACTGTGCCATCCACAGATGGTAGTTGCAGAGGCACTACTGCCTAAGTCTCCCTCTTCCAACCTGTACTTAAAGGACTGCTATTGTGCTGATAGTGCAGTCAGTTTCCTGGTAACACCTGGCTTTCCTGCTACTTCACTGTCCTCCCTTCGTACCAAGCCAAAGTCTGTTTTCTTGGCATCCATTGGATCCCCCTCCTTAGCCCCGTTGCCTTCCATGAGGTTTCAGTGACATGGTCCCTCACTAATCTATATCCCTGTCAGCTCATTATGTTATCAATGCATTTTAGCAACACACGGTAGTACTGTTTTACATAATTCTACTCTAGAGGGCATTGCTAAAAATTCGCACACCTCTTATGAGGGTCGCCATGCTTTATGGATGGCCTTGCAGGCCATTTGTGTGCCAGCACCCTTCCTGGCATAGTCACATGGCTTCTTGACCACATAGAGATGAGCTGTGACCCCCTGCCAGAACATGCAAAGGACAATCATACAGTCGGTGCAGTGATTTTGTACAGTCCCTTGGGACTGTGACTTGAGTCCAGTATTTCTCTTATTTGTTTTTTCAGTATGTGACAGTGTTTCAGCAGAAGATGCATTTTCAAAATATACTGATACTTTAATTTTAATTGCAATAAGCAAAGCTGGCTAGCACAGAGATAGAGTTACTGCTTGCAGCGACCCAAGTTCGGGAACAAGCATGGGATACCTGAATTTGGCTGGGGCGAGGAGGATGAAGCATCCCAGAGGACACTCCTCTCCTCTGGGGAGGGAGGCTGGTGTTGTACACCCCACCACCACCACCTGGGAGACAACAGGTGGTGGAGCAGCTGAAGCCACAGTACAGGGTGGTGGGGACGATCGATGCCTGTAATTGGAATGGTCATGTGAAGAAACACATATCCACAAAGTCCTCTGTCCACAGTGTCCTAGGAGAGGTACAAAATGGTGGAAAACTCTTGACTATGGCAGGGTTGAAGGCCAACCCCTTGCAGGTTACAAACTGCTAACTAGGCACCTTCTCCACTGGATCTGGTCTCTGGAGGGGTCTGGCCAACCCCAGTGGCCCTGGCATGGGGGGAAGCTGTTGGAGGCTGGACAAGTAAACTCTGAAGAAGACAGGTGACATGGTTGGAAGCGGGCAGGTAAGCAATGAACAGTGACAAAAAAATGATATAAAAATATATGCAACGCTAGCTTATGAAAACTATCCCTTCTATAGAAGAATGGATCACACAGGTTAATGCAATATACACAGTGGAAATGCTGACTTACACCATTTGACAACAAGAAGATAAGGGGGAGAAGTAGATCATTTTGCTGGACTTTTATTTGTTATGGCAAGAGGTCCCAATTTTGTCCACTGATTAGGTTACTCTTTGTCCTTTATTTTGAATGCCCAAGCCCGCACACTGCTATTACTGTTGTTATCTATAATTTTTCTTCTATCATTGAACTTTATTATGTTACCACCCAGCTAGACTCTCTGTGTCCCTCTGTGATATATTGCTCCCCTCTATACATGCACTGCACTGTTTTTGTCTGTTATTTTTTTTTTGTTATAAAAGTTTAATAAAATCTGTTCAAAAAAAAAGGTATATACTATACATATGCAAAGCTATATGGGGACAGAGTTGGGTTCACTTAGGTTTCACATCTTTTTCAAATGAGTGTTGCTGGCACCAGTTTGAAAACACAAATGTGATCTTAATCACATGTTAGGAATGTCAATTCCCTTTTGTTGCTTAGAATATTGGCTTGGTTTTGTAAGCGCTTTGTTCTGGCAGTGATCCTAAACTCCCACCACCTAGCAGCACTTCAGGATGATCTGCTATGGCGTGCTTGGAGCCAAGTTGATTCCAAGAAAAAATATTTTTCATTCCTAGTTCCAGCTTGTCAGACTGGGATGTTCTGGTAATTGAAAACAAGTTGGGAAGAGTTGGGTCATGCAACTTTTTTATTTAAAGAGTTTCTGCATGAGCTGTGGTCTCCACAGGATGTGTGGGAAAAGCAGCTGTAACTTGAAAGGGCTGTCAATTAGTTATAATCTTTTGTAGTAGCCTCTTAATCATACTGTACCCGACTAAGGTGCTGTGTCACTCTTTTCCCTAATTATGTACCGGACCACTTTTCTGTTTTGGAATAACTTCATCTAAAACGTAACTATTTGGTCAACAGGGCTGCTTGTAGTTAACCGGGAGGCTTATAGTTGCAGGGTACCGTTGGAGAAAGTGTTAAGCTTCAGGCAACCTACACAGTAAATAGAGAGGTCACTATTAAGCACTATTATAAAATGGCAGGGCTAAGTGAATAAATCTGATTGGTTGAATGCGATCATGTGATTGTGCAGTAACATTTGGCTTACTGCATGGTTAACAGTTTGTGTACCCAGGATAGTCAAACTGAGCTGCAATATCTCATTTTTAGAGGAGTCCTTTTTCTACCCAGTTATGCAGCAGTGTAACTGAACCTTTGGAACACACCATCATGATTTGTGTAACTTGAATCCTTGGGAAGTGTGAAACCTTTTATTGGACCAGCATACACATTTTATTACACACACATGTTACAGTACCCAACCTTAGGGGGCCACACTGATTACTTCAGTAGGTGTTCTAACATTCTGAACAGAAGAAGCCGACTTTGTATCTAAAGTTACATTGTTGCAGTGTAATGTTACATTGTATTGAATGTTGCATTATTCCATTATGTTGAATGTCCACTTGACATCAACAGGTTGGAGTCTGTGCAGAGGAGGTGAGCAAGATGATGTAGGTCCAGCAGGGGAAGACGTAGGAGCAGAGACTCTGTAGTCTAAACTAAATCTATACCCACTGGAGTCCAGGATGGAGAGGGGGATATAACTGAGACATTAAAATACATGAAGGGCATGAACAAGGTGGACTCAAGTGAACTGTTCAAGATCCATGGAGATACAATCACTAGGGGAACAGCAGTTAACCAGTGGGGGTAGATTTGGGTGGGATGCTAGTTAACAAAAATGGAGAGAGAGTCAAGAGGGAGTGGGGTAGGCATGTTTGCGCATGAGGGCTACGGGGGAAGAGAGTGAAGAGACAGGAACCTCTGACAGCCATGTACCTCCACATTGGGCAGACCTGTTAGACCACAAGACTTCTTCAGATGGCACATTCCTTTGTTGTTGTTATTTACTATGCTTTTATGCCAGTGCCAGACCTCTAGGGGCTTAGCCCCTGACTCCCCCAAACTTCACCCACTGCTGAGACTTACCTGGAGCAGTGATTCACCCACGTTTAACCCCACTGGGTGGAGCTGTCAGATGGCATGGATCCCATGGATGACTGGTCAAGGGTCCTGGTGGAACACCACCGGGAGGGCCTCCCAGGCTTATCCCTCTGGGCGGGGCCATGGACCAGATCACATCAATGGAAACTCATCGTTAAGTCACTGCCCAGCATTGTGGAGGATAGTACAGAGACGTAGAGTCAGGGCATCATATATGGAGCGGGTTGAGAAGTTTTTGCTAATGGTGAGCTCCCTAAGAGGCATAGTGTACAATGACATAGTACCCAACTCATGGCATCCTGCATGCCTCCTGACATCTGAGCTCCTGCAACTGTTTCCCCCCTGTCCTCTGCCAGGGCTCAATCATGTGCCATTCGCTTGCCCCCCCCCCCACTGACCTGGAGGAGTAGGAGGAGGAGGAGGAGGAGGAGAGCAGTCCCTAGGATGCTCAATCGTCGTCCTCCCAACTGTCCCTCTGATGCTATGAGTCTGTATCCAAACCCGGGGCATCGGCATCACAGACGGAAGTCCAGCTGCTACACTGGCGGGCCCACCCCATATTTCTATGTTTCTGTGGTTTTATATAATGTAGAACATGAATATATATTGCGTGAAATAAGTCTTGCTATGTTTTCTTATGGATGAGGCTGCTCTGCTAAATTAATAAAAACATTAACTTTCACATAAGCAAATCTTTATTGAAATCAAAATGTAGACAGAAAGGAAATCTCTATAAAATTCTGTTTAAAACAGAGCATGTTTGTGATATTGATGTCCATTATGTCATCATCTGTCAGTAGCACAGTTGTTATGTGATGCTGTAGCACTGCATTTCCTTGGATTTATGCATCTTTTTTTTTTAATATTATCTTTTTTCTGCCCACCTGGCTAGGGCTCAGTGATGACATATCGCCTATCCGGAGCTCCTTCTTCTCTGTCGGGGATCACTCTGCATGGCAGTGGGGTGGTATTTTTGTGGTTGCAGAACGTGGCTACATTGTCCCGCCCCTGCCCCTGAGGACACCAGTGAACAGGACTGAAGTCCAAGTGGTAAGCCATGGTGAGGCACGGCTACTGCCACTTGCCTAATGATGCCCTCCCCTCCTGACACCATCCACTAGATGGCACAGTTCCAAACCCACCCCAAGATAGGAGAGTTGCCAATCAGTGACTCAATCCAGCTCCCCCCCAGCTGACCCCTGGCATCCCAGGCTTGCTCCCGAACCCGAGTCATCAGTGTAGCGCGAGGTGTGGCGTCCAGCATCTCAACCCTCAGTGCCATCAGGCTGGTGATTTATGCATCTTCTGCAGCATTCTCCATACTCTCTGCACTGGTGGTAGCCTGGAAAAGAAAAAAAAAAAGGCTGTAAGAAAAACGAAATAATGCAGTTTACTTATTTTTTTATGCAACCTCATTTTACCAGATTAAGGCACATGGTGTTTGCTTCTGCAATTCCAAAGTATGCAGCATTCATAATACCATTTGTAGTGGCATACTTGCCAATTTTCCCACATCAGGAACTGGGGTTAAACCCAGTACTGACACTGTAGTGCAGTATGAGTGGGGTACTGCACTCCTGAGGTGCCGTCCTTCAGGTGAGACATTAAACTAAGGTCCTGTCTGCCTGTTCTGGTGGTTGTTCAGGTAGATGTTAAAGATCCCATGGCACTTGCCAAAAAGATTAATGAAATTTTCCCAATGTCTTGACCAAATGTCCCCCATTCACCAAAAATACCACCACCAACTTAATCTGGTTCAGTTTTAGTTGGTTTCTATCTGTAACTCCCTCCACCTTGGGACGAGGCTTAAAAAAGCAGAATTGCTTAGCTCTCCATTCCCGGTCAATGAACGAATTTTAGAGCGAATCTTGGGTGTGTAAGTGGCGTAGCTGGTGCGCCTTCATTTTGGAGGGTAGCATTCTGCACTTCCTTAATAACACTGTCTGCAGTTTTTACAGACATGCCAGCTACCTCACTCAGTGCATCGGCAGAGAGAGCATCCAAAAGGGCACTGTGTAGCTCTCTGTTTGCAGGTTTACGCCTCTGTAGCCATGGGACAAGGGACGTCTTGCCAAACTCGCTGACTCACCAGACAGTAGACGCAGGGCAGAATGGAGTGCAAATGGCGGAGCTCCATGCACTAGGGAGACAGCAATCAACTTAATTAGCAGAAGTCGACAGTGCTGTCAGTCACAGTAATCAACTGCATTTGAAAGGCTGTAGCTGTACTGTGAGTGATGTCAGCAAACAGCTGAAAGAGATGGAGCATGAATTTAGTTGCCGCATTCATGTCGGCAGAGATGCTAGTGCTAAACAAGAGCGACCTTTTCATGTTCTACAGTATTTTTATATTATGCTGAAACAGTGTAACCATAGGTGTAAAGTCAGCTTCTTCTGTTCAGAGTACTATACCATCTGACAAAGGGAAAAGTGTGGCCTGACAGGTTTTGCACTGTAACACCTTTGTATAATATTATAGGGGCACAGTAGGGCCCCTGTAGTTAGGGCTGGATCAGCAGTTCAGTGTTAAACCCAAATTTTTATACCTTAAAACTTTGCTGTCCTTTGATGAATTAGCACAAAATGTGGCACGTGCGGTCAAGCTGTCAGAGTCTCAAGATTTGAACAGTTTAGTTTCATGATGGCATCTTGTACAGTTTTCAAGATACAGAGCATAAAAAAGGGAAACATCTACCCTATACTTAACAGTGAATATTTTTTGCTCTCACCTATAGCTTAGACAGTATGGAATTAATTTCTTCATGAAATTTTCAGGGAGGATGGGGCCTGTGTCAAGGGTGTGCCTTTGTATGATTTGGTTAAAACATAGTATACAGTTTTTTAATTAAAACGATTTTTGAGATAACATTCAAGTTCGATCAATAAAAAAAAGTTGTAGCTGTTAACAGGTCATGATTTAACTGTTCGTGTGCAGAGAAATACTGATCACGAAAGGTTAAAAAAAAAAAACATTGCGAGTGGATATTTGCATGATTTACTTGTCATGGGGAAAAAAACAGTTGAGATGGCTGGCATTTTCCTTTTACTGTTTAAACTTACAAACAGTAAAAGTACAATCAAATTATGTATTTAAAAAACAAACATACACCTGAACCTAGCTAAACGGGACCCGTTTAGCTAGATTCTGATGTTTGTTTTTAAAGTTGCCAGAAATACCTTTTCTAGGCACCCAAAATCCCGTGTATCCAACTTAGCGAGAGGAGCTGTTCACTCACGTTCTCTGTATGAGAACAGTGGGACTTTCTTGACTTCTGCAGCCACAGCTGGAACTCGTGCTGTGGACTGCAGTGAGCCATTTTCCTGGTGTCTAGTGGCACTCCCTCCATTGCTATCCCAGTATGTATGTAATGTTGCCCTGTTATCTAGTGGCACCCCCACTGTCCGATTGCTGTCCCTGTAAGATGGTTTTCTTTCCCTGGTGTCTAGTGGCACCCCCACCCTCCGCTCGCCATTCCTGTAATGATTTATGCGTTTATTTTAATTTTATTAACCGGGTAAGCATACTGGGCCACATGACCCTTTTACAGGCATGACCTGGAACATGCACCAAAATTACAAAATATAAAACATGCAATACATTATATAACAATTATTGATAACATTTACAACAAAAATCAGACATTAAATGTGCTTTATACAAAGTTTTAAAACAATAAAAACTAGTTCCAGTCCGGATTTCTGGATGTAATGAATTCCAGTTTTTTGTAACAACATAATCAAATGACCTTGGACCTGTTGAGGTTTTAAGATGTGGGATAGTTAAAGTGTCATCTGAATACAAACATGACTGCTTGTTTTGGGGAATAATAATGCCTGTTAGTGGTCCCATATCCCCCATTCTCAAAGCCTTGTAGATCTTACAATTCATATAGACACAATCTCTACTATTAAGGGGTAATCAATTTAAATTTTGATATAGAGTACAATGATGTTCCCTATACTTTGCACATAGAGCAAATCTACTAATTGCATTATACGTTGATGTTCTTTTTGAAAAGAAAAAAAAACTATACAGCACCCCACCCCATACCACACTTCTATAATCTAATGAAGGAAGAAAACAGGCTTGAGATAAAACTTTTCTTGTACTGTCCGTGAGCAATCCCTGGGACCTATATAGAGCACCCAGTTTTTTATGTAGTATGTTACAAGTTTAATCAACATGTGCATCAAATGTTAACTGGCAATCCAGTGTTACACCTAAGTATTTAAAATTACTCACTTCCTCCAAATAACTTTCATCCACAAATTTTAAAGTTAATTTATCATTTATTCTACTAGCCTTTTGTGCCATACAAAATATAATTTTCTTTGTTTTCTTTTTGTTCATCAACAACCTGTTTTGTAAAAAACGTCTAGTCAAATTATGAAACTCATTTTCCAATTTAACATTCACTGCTTTCAAATCATTATCTGCCAAATACAAAACCACATCATCTGTGTATAAGATAATATTAGACCATGTAAGTTGCTGAGGCAGGTCGTTGATGAACAAAGAAAATAACAGAGGTCCAAGAATGGACCCCCTGTGGTACACCATGAGTCACTGTTCGAATATCTGGTAAAGCCCCATTCATTCTAACTATTTCTTCTCTATTAGTTAAATAACTTGTGAACCAGTCAACTACAGGCTTACTCATTTAATCTTTTCCTGGTGTTTAGTGGCACCCCCACCCTCCCATCACTGTCTCCATAATTATTTTATTTTTTCCTGGTGTCTAGTGGCACCCCCACCCTCCGATCAACATCCCTGTTAAGTTTTGTCTTTCCCTGGTGTCTAGTGGCACCTTCCACCCTCTGATCACCATCCCCATAATGTTTTTGACTTTCCCTGGTATCTAGTGGCACCCCCCACCCTCTGATCACCGTCCCTGTCTAAAATAAAGAAAATGGTCCTCCAGTGGTTTTCTTTTTCTCTTAAACCTGCAAAAAAAAATGGTCACTTGCTGATCTGATCGCACCACCCCTACCTCCCACTCAGCACCCACCACCCCACTCCCACCAGTACACCCCTACACACATCCTCACTCACCTGAACAGGTCACCCGGTGAAGATCCATTCTCCCTTCAAAGACACGTCTTGCTGCTGCAACCAGCGACTGCAATATGATAAACTAAGGCAAGTGCAGTTCAGTGTATTTCAGTGGGTTTTCAACTTTGATGCATAACTTTGCCATTTTTGAATATTTTGACACCAGATTTTCAACATAGCCTTTTGGGACCCCACTTCATGAACAATGGTGGTGGAATTACACAAATCCGGCCCAAAAAGATGATTATGCAGTTGCTTGGCGCAATCACCTTTTGGGTGGGATTTGAAAAACGTCACCACCCTTGTTCATGTGTAAGAAGGCTATGTTTAAAATTTGGGGTCAAAATATGTAAAAATGGCAACGTTATGGGAATACATTGAAATTTTACTACGCTTGCTCATAACCTTGGTAATTTTAAATATTTTGACCCCAAATTTTCAACATAGTAATTTTTTACACCACCTATGAATGTGATAGCTGTAATTGTTTTTCAAATCCTGGCCAAAATGTGTTTTTGTACCTGTGGCACAGAATGACGTTTTGGTAGCGTAGAATGACGTTTTGGCAGGGATTTGAACATTTTCAGTACCGGGTTCATGAGGTGGGGTAATAAGAAGGCTATGCTGACAATTTAGTTGCTGTTTTGCTACAAATCCAAGCACAGGACCCAGTGGGCCGTGTGCTTCCACAGCAACATACATGTACACATCTACAGAGGGATGGGAGCACTGGGCCCATAGGGCCCTGCACTCCCACAGGCAAATGAGGATTCAATTATACTATCTCAAAAAGTAAGGACATTAATTGCAAAAAACATAATTGATGCATCAGTTAGGGTAACTTAATGTCACAAAAGTAGGGAAGTGTGGTGTTAGGTTTCCAACCCTAATGCTCCACACCCAACCCCCAAACAACAAAAGGAAAAAATATTAGGGTTTTGGGTCTCTCAAGTCTTGGTGAATCAGTGGTGGGGTCTTCCTTGGGTTTTGTCAACCCTAATGCTCACCCGTCTCCCCAGCCCCTAGCCTCCAATCCGATACACAAGATACAACTCCAAGCCACTGCCTCAGAGATAGATAGATAGATAGATAGATACTTTATTTATAAAGCGTCCCTTCTCAGAGGCTCAGAGCACTGTACAATTTCTTTGAACAGCAACCATCAGGAAAGTTCCAGCAACATATTGCAGAATTTAAATCAACAAATAAATCTATCTATCTATCTATCTATCTATCTATCTATCTATCTATCTATCTATCTATCTATCTATCTGTCTATCTGTATCTGTCTATCTATCTCTGTTGTCTGTCTGTCTGTCTATCTATCTATCTATCTATCTATCTATCTATCTATCTATCTATCTATCTATCTGTCTGTCATACAAAAACACAACAGTCAGAAAAATATAAGACCTTCAATAATTATATAGTTATATGCTTGGTTGAACAAAAATGTTTTAAGCCCTTTTTTAAAGGTTTCCACCGAGGGTGCCTTCCTCAGATAGCTTGGCAGTGAATTCCACAGGGCTGGTGTGGCAATGGTGGAAGCACAATCTCCAGATTGCCACGACCTAGCCCTCGGCACCACCAGGAGGCAACCGTTGGAGGAATGGAGAGCTTGAGATGGGCCGTGGGGAACCAGGAGGTCCTGCGGATAGTTTGGTCCCTGGCTGTGCAGGGCTGTATAGGTCAGTAATCTGACCTCGAAGCAATCCTCCACCTTATTGGCAGCCAGTGCAGTTCACGAAGGACAGGCGTAACATGATCAAATCTCGAGGCGCCAGGCAACAGCCAGGCTGCTGTGTTCTGCACCAGCTGCAGACGGTGGAGATTGCCTCCAGATAGCCCAAGGTACAGAGCATTGCAGTAATTTAATCTGGATGTGACAAAGGCATGCACTAGATTGGCAAGTCTTCAGCTGGTATCAGGGCCTGGATCTGGGCAATGTTCCTGAGATGGTAGAAACTACTTTGGATGACAGCTGACACCTGAGTATCAAGTGTCAGACTGTCGTCAAGGACCATGCCCAGATCTCTGACCCTAGTAGAGAATGTCAAGGGAACACCCCCCTGTATCAAACCAGGGTCATTCCCCAACCTGCCGATGACCAGGATCCACCACCAGTACCTCCGTCTTGTCTGGGCTGAGTTGTAGCCAGCTTTGAGTCATCCAGTTCTGGATCTCCTCCAGGCAGGTGTTAAGCACAGAGGCTGCCATCTGGTTTCCAGGTACACAGGACAAGTATAGCTGGGTATCATCAGCATAGCAATGAAAACTTGGCCCATATCACCTGATAACGTCTCCTAACGGCAGCATGTACACTGAACAACAGAGGCAACAGGACCAACCCTTGTGGAACTCCACAGTGTAAAGGCATATACTCTTCAAAGGTAGAGAAGTATGTCTTGCCACAAGTTGTCAACACAATTTGGTGTACCTTTCTTCATGTAGGACCTTGTGAGCCCTGTGTGAAGAAAGGAGATCATGTGTGACACTGTTAAATCACGGAATAGGGTGGGCATTATGGTTGACAACCCCCAAGGAAGACCCCGACACTAATTTGCCAAGACTTGGGAGACCCAACACCCTAGTATTTTTTCCTTTTGCTGCTTAGGGATGGGTGTAGGGCGTTAGTTGGCTGTTGGTTAACTAGTATCTGCCGCTTATCCATTAGGTAGGGAAATGGGCAGACTAGGTGGGCCAAGCGGTCCTTATCTGCCATCAAATTCTGTGTTTCTATGTTAGGGTTGGAAACTATAATGCTACATTTCCCTACTTTTGTCACGTTAAGTTACTCTAACTGGTGCATTAATGAAGTTTATTGCAATGACTAGATAGATAGATAGGTACATGTTGGTCCAGGAAAAGGCAACAAACTGTCCAGCTACTCTAGTTGTCCTAAGTACCAACAGGGCTGTTTCTGCCTACCCGAAGTATAATTACTGTTGAATTGCCATCCCTGGAATATGATGTCCTCTCTGCCGATCTCAGGTCGCTGTCTAGTCCCCATGAAGGTAGAGCCTAGATGCTGAAGTGACAGGAAAGGTTCTGGTAACTGAAGAATTTGTATTTGCTCATTCCAGTGGCAGAGGAGTACACCAAAAAGTGTGTTTGTGGGGAGGGGGCAGAATTGCATAGAACACCTCAGCCAAGGGCACTGTTCAATTCATAGTCTTACCCTTCAGCTACAAAAGTGAGGGATACCCTGACCCCCTGGCTCCATCGCCTGTGGCTCATTCATGGGTGGCACTTGCTACTCCACTCCACTGTGCCCTTTAAGCTCTGCTGGTACGCTTGACTGACCTTGCTCTACTGCTTGCAATTTCTAGCCTCCCATACATCCAAGGTATCCCACTCCTTCTGACCTCTCAAGCATGGCTGCTTAGCAGAATCACTTCCTGCTTATGATCTCCAGTCTCCTAGGTTTTTCTGACAGCTTGCAGGACTGGAATAATCCTTTCTCCAGAGGACCCCACACACACACACACACACACGCACACACACTACCACCACCACAGTCAGGGGCTGAAGTGCCTTGATCAGTGAAGACTTTGGCTGGGGGATCGGGATGGTACATGAAACGAAAGTGGTGTGGGTGGGGAAACGGAGGCTGTCATGTGGAGAGATGTGTTGGAGGCCGTAATTTCCCAGATCTGGCCCATTTCCTTCCCATTACACATTGGAGTGCAAATGTGATCGCATCTGTGGGGGGATAATGGACAGTGCTTTGTTACCCATGCCATCCAAAGCACCACTAGGAGCTGCTTTCTGAGTGATGCAGCACTTCACCCTTCCCCAAGAGGGAGAGCATCCCCATGGACATTCCTTTACCCTCTCTGCTTTCCTCTCTGTTCCTGTTGTCCAGGCTCTGGGTGTAAACCAGGGTCACCATTGTGCCAAATAGATGCCCCACCACTCCACACTATGGAGCTGGTCCACACTGGTTTTTAACTATACTTTGGGAACAGGTTCAGACCATACATGATTCATGCTGTTTGAGTTCCTAGGCATGCCGTGCCATAAGTTTATAATGCCGTGTTTTTAATTGTTGATGTTAAGAAGCATAATTACAAAGCTGTTTTCTGTATTAGTAACAGTAATAGTGTCCACTGGGATCCCTACTGGGATCAGTGCTCAGTAAAAGTTGCAGCTGGTGTTTGGGACAGCATAAAAAATTACAAAGCCACAGTCCAATCACCAGGAGGTGATGCCATCTGTCATGTCTCTCAGTCGTAAATCTCAGAGTTGCAGGAATTGTATATCATGTGGCTCGACTGACTAATATTACTTATTTAACTTTTTTTTTATTTCAAGGACTTTGGTGGGTAGCAGAAAAGGGTCAATAAAATAATATACATTTTTGGCAACTCTACATGACTAAAAGACCTGTGCTACGAATTACATGTGTAGTTTTTCAACATTATCTTGACATCATGTTATGACATTGTATAAGTATTCATCAAAGTCAGCTTGCTTTTCTAATGTCAAAAAATTGACATATTTTGCCTTTTCTTTGTAACAAAATTGCTTTCTTGCTTAGCTTACTTGCCTTACAATTTCCTCTAGTCATAAGTCTGCCAAGCAAAGGCTGAAGCAGCACTATGCCTTCTGTTCCTGCCCTAGTGGGCCATAATTCTCCTCACAGCCTACTGCTTGTCAATCCTAACTGTTCCCCTCAGTTTTGCTGTGCAGTCCTGTAAATACAGAAATGTTTTTTCACTTATGGCTCACTTGAATGCTACTGTGTTTTCTAATTTATGTGTGTGTGTGTGTGTGTGTGCTATGTTTACCATGTTTTAAGTTGCTGGTTATTCATTTTACCTTGAGCAACTGTTTTAGTATATCTGCCAGTAACTGTGGGTTTGATTTTCAGAGCCCCGAGAATGTCGCAAGCCCCGGGTGCGCCGATCGATTGGCACACGGGACTTGCGGCATTCTCCTGGCCGGTGATTAGGATTTTCAATCCCAAGCACCAAATGCCGCAAGTTAGACCATCTTTTCCCTAGTCTAACTTGTGCCATTTTGGGAGGCCCTTTTTACGGGGTGCACATGCTGCCGTAAAGTGTGGAAAGTGTCTTAACTGCTCCCGATGTTCTCTAATCGGGTGCAGTTGCGTCAAAGGAGTTTAGCGCAGCTGTGCCAAATAACGGGATTGACGCAAGGCTTGAAGCAGGCCCCGTATCACCCTTTAAAGCTCCTGCCCTCTGTACATATTTATGCTGCTTATATTTAAAAATCAACTCTCTACTATAATAAAAAAGCTTTAAACCACTAGATTTACACCAATTATGTTTTAGCTTCAGTTTTTCTAGGTTTTTTTTTACTTTTACCTGTTGATCTACTAAATATTACAGATAATGCAATTCAAATATGTCTCAGAGCCCTTCAAGTATATCTGGCTTCTGCTGCTAACCTCACAATTCCTATTTGTGACATCACAGTCTGTTGTCATGGTGAGCATAAACAAAACTGCTGTGAGGATAACAGGGGGAGAGGCAAATGTTTTTTATAGACTATTTGGATAGATTACCAAGATGTACTGTAAATCTTGGAAAGGAACATTGAAAATACAAAAAATGAAGTATTCTCTAGTAAATTATAATAGCAGAAATATCTTATTTATGAAAATACATGCTGAAGTGCAGAGCTGCTCCTTAATGGTTAGAAAGCTGTGCCTTCCTTATTCCTTCCATACCTTGTTTCCCCATCCTCGTCCCTAGGTGGAAAATGAAAACAAGACTATCTTGATCTCTATATTTCCTACCAGGCAAAGTCCATTTCTAATTAAATAAATAACTTGAGAGAGGTTAATTAAAAAAAAAAAAAACTATTACTTACCCAGGGTCACCCAGCTGCAATGCAACAAATATCTTGTTAGCAGGGTCTTGCTTCTATCTATTCCACAGCTGGGTGGACTGGTGCACTGGAAGGTTAAGTGACTTGTTCAAGGTCACACAGTGGGTATTTGGCTCTACTAGGATCTGAACCTGTGATCTCTTGGTTCCCAAGTTGGTGCTCTAACTGCTAGGTTACACTACTTCCTTCTTTCTCCAATGGACTTTCATATATCCCAGGTTACACTTTAGACTCTTGACTGTTTAATGAGTACTGTTTAGGCACCACTGTGATTTCCTGAGATGTGGCACTGTGTCCATTTATTGAACAGTGGTGTCATGTTTTTTCCTCTGAAGCTTTCACAGGCATTAGTGAGGAAGTTTAGGGGCATTGTGATGTTGTTAACTCACAGGCATGAGATGTGGAAGTAAATACTCAGAATATGAAGAGAGACTAAAGGAGCTTAATATGTATACCCTCGTGGAAAGGAGGGAGAGGGGAGACATGATAAAAACTTTCAAGTGCCTCAAGGGAATCAACAAAGTCCAAGAGGGTAGCATCTTTCAGAAAAAGAGATGTGCAAGAACAAGGGGCACAATTTGAAGATGGGGGGGAGGGCGCCTGAGGTAATATGAGGAAATATTGTTTCATGGAGAGGGTTGTGGATGCATGGAACAGTACAGCCACTACACCACCAACCACTACAAGTTATGGCATAACGGGTGATCAGGGGGGAAGGGTGCCACTAGATCACTGGGGAGATTTATATAGTACTACAGCATGTGGTCATTGCGAATCAGGGAGAGGGGTCTGCTAATCCACCAGAGAGGGGGTTTCCAGTACCAGTTGTATTTATGGGGGTATTCGGGGATCAGGGGTCCACTAGACCACCAAGCAATATGCTTTGGGGTCATGGGAGGCCACGGCACTTTGCTGCTACTGGTCAACTCTTCCAGTGGATACTTTCTAAGTACCCTTAGACCAGCTCTGGCTGGTCTAGTAGTATTGAGAAATTTGTGAATCCTGTTTCAAGGGATTTGGCAGCCTTCATCTACCGCAAGGCCCTGGTGCCATGCCGCAGCCCAGTGTGTGGTGCAAGCCCCATCTGGTGCACGCTGCCTCCGGTAGATGCAGGCTGCCTTTGAAAATCGCTCCCCGGGCATCATTTGGCACAAAGGACACTTTGCCCCAATCATTGGGATGCAAGCCACTTATGTCACTTGGGGAGCTTTGAGACTTGGGCCCCTGGTCTTTTTCTGCCGTCATTGTCTGTGTTTATATGTTACTAGACCGGTAACTAAGGTACCAATACAAAATACGATTTTGGCCAAACAATATGAATACCTATTATAAAATACTACTGTGGATGTATAATGTGGGTGATTTCAGTTTTTGAATTAATAATAATAATAATAATAATCTTTATTTGTGGAGCGCCTTTCAAATTGCAAAGGTGCTTAACATACAAAATAGATAAAACAGTAAAAACAGGATACAGATATAATTAAAATCAATTTGGGTAGGTTTGGCACCACAAATGGGTCTTTAGGGCCTTCTTGAAACCCCCCACAGTCACGCATTCCTGTAGCTGATGGGGTAGAGAGTTCAACAGGGCTGGAGCCGCATACATAAATGCATGGGCCCCCGATGACTTTAGAGATACCCTTGGAATCTCTAGCAACCCCTCATCATCCGAGCAGAGCGATCACCCAGGGCAGTAGGAGAACATGAGCTCTTTCAGGTAGTCCAGGTCCTGTCCATGTAGGGCTTTATAGGTCAGAAGCCTGACCTTGAAGGTGATACGCCACTGAATAGGCAGCCAATGCAGTTTGCGCAGCACCGGTATGATGTGACACACCTGAGGGGTCCCCGACAGCAACCGGGCTTCAGCATTCTGCACTAGCTGCAAGCAGCAGATGTCAATCCCCAGCAGCCTTAGGTAAAGGGAGTTGCAGTAATCAAGGCGTGAGGTCACAAAAGCATGGATCAGCATAGAAAGGTCGCCGGACGGAACTAGGTGCTTGACCTTGGCCATGTTCCTCAGATGATAAAAGGAAGACTTGATGACTGCCAATATCTGAGATCGCAGTGTCAGACCATCGTCAAGAATCACCCACAGGTCCCTCACCCATTCAGAGGTAAGAAGCTGGGAGCCTCCCAAGCAAAGCCGAGAAGGCTGGCCAGCCTCCAACCCCTCTATCCGGTGACCTGGATCCATAACCATCACCTCTGTCTTTCCTGAGTTCAACTTCAGCCAGCTGGAATTCATCCAGTCCTGGATTTCAGTGAGGCAGTTGTTAAATACTGAAAGCTCACTATCCTGGTTGGGTGCGAAAGACAGGTAGAGCTGGGTATCATCAGTATAGCAGTGAAATCTCAGCCCATACCATCTTACAGCGTCTCCGAGGGGGCAGCATGTACACTGTGAACAACATGGGGACAACACAAAGCCCTGAGGGACACCACATGGCAGAGAGAATGGGTTGGAGGAAAAAATCCCCAACACCACCCTCTGTGTTCTGCCAGTGAGGAAGGACTTAAACCACCTGAGAACTGTACCAGACAGGCCACTGATGAACCTCAGGTGCTTGAGTAGCACCCCATGGTCTCCAGTGTCAAAAGCTGAGGAGAGATCAAGAAGTACCAAGATGGAGCGGTGCTTCTGATCTCTCGCCATCAAGAGATCATTGAGCACCCGAACCGGCATGGTCTCGGTACTATGCCTCTTACGAAAACAGGATAGGAGAAGTTCGTAGATGTCATGGGTGGTCAAATGGTTCTCCAGCTGTAGCGCCACAACCTTCTCAGTCACCTTCCCCACAAAGGGAAGGTTAGAGATCGGACTGTAGTTCACAAGGCAGCCTGGGTCCAGAGAAGCTTTCTTCAGGATAGGTATCACCACCACCTCCTTTTGGGAGCTAGGGAACTCACCCAACCCAAGGGAGCACCAGACTATCCCTGCAAGGACTGGGCCTATGGTGTCACAACAACCCATAATCAGGGAAGTTGGGCCCGGATCCAAACTACAACATGTAGAGCACATACCCTGGACAATCTGCACAACATCCCCGGACTCCAGCTGGTTGAAGATACTCCAGGCAAAGCGAGGAGGAGTGACTGAACACCAATCACTGGCAGCCCCCACAGAGTGTGCCAGTTGGATCTCCGCCCTGATGCTAGCCACCTTATCCGCAAAGAACTGAGCGAGCTCGTCACACTCAGACTATGAAAAGGTTCTTTGGGACTGAAGATAGGCTGGGTTGCACAGCCTGTCCACAGTTCGAAAGAGCTGAGCCGTTCGGTTCCGAGCAACAGCAATCTCCCCGGACAGGAATTCTGCCTTCTTACAGGTGACTGTTGATTGATAGACTTGATAATGTTCCATCAATCTAAGATGGTCAGCCTCCAGGGTGGATTTCCTCCAGCAACGCTCTAACCTTCGTCCCAAGTCGCCACAACTCCCTCAAGGTCCCATCAAACCAAGGGAACCGAGAGCAAAGGGAGAAAGGATGAACACAGACAGGAGCGATAGAGTCCAAGACCATATTAACGGCCTTATTATAGGACTGAACCAGGCCCTCTGGACTCCCGCTTGTGTCAAGAATTACCGATAGGTCAAGTCCCGCAACAAGGCCATCAGGGCTCACATCCCATAAAGGGCGGTATCTGACCATCTCCACAGGGACTGGCCTATGAAGGGGTGTGCAAAAACTGAACCTCACAGTGTAGTGATTGGACCATCCGACTGGTTCCACCCCCAGATTGGAGGTTTCAATCCCCAGGAGGAAAACCAAGTCAAGGGAGTGACCATGTTTATGAGTAGCAGAGGTAACAATCTGTGTAAGGCCCAGTGATGCCATCAACTGAAGGAAGTCATGTCCAAATTGTGAGAATTCATCGTTGACCCGGGCGTTGAAGTTGCCCAGGACCATCAGCCTGGGTGACTTGAACACCATGTCGACCACAAAGTCTGCTACTTCCAGAAGGAATTGCTTCTCGTCCCTGGGTGGACGGTAGATGAGGGCGATCCTACAGCCTACACCTGCTACTACGGTACACTGTAATGACTTGGCCTCCTTAAGTGGTACACTTGTGAGGCTCTGTTCGGTCTTGAAACAGACCGCTATCCCCCCCCCCGTGGTCCTATCTCGAGCGGTATATCACCGAGTACCCAGCCAGAATCGCAGCCTCCAAAGTGGAGCCAGCTTTCTCATCCAGCCAGGTCTCGGTGATGCAAGCCAGATCAGCTGTCCCAACAAGGTCTGCAATAATTTCAGTCTTGTTTTTAATGGATCTGACATTGCATAACACTGCTTGAGTCGGATGGGATTTTAGGGCTGCCCGTGCTACCTGCCCACCAATGGTGGTGCCCTTGGGTATGGAAACCAGACATGGAGGACCACGTTCCAGAGTTCATTTCGCCCCAGGGCATCTCCTGAACCTAACAACCCCAATGTAAGAACTCCACTCATTCATAACCCCCTGCCCATCCTTCTCCCGGCGAGCGATACCCAATGCTCTACAGCGTAGATAGATTGAAAACCGCAAAGGGGGGGGGAACAAGTGGGCAGAGGTCGCAAAGTTCAGAGGAATTGTTGAGGGATGTACTGATGTGTCAGAGGGGCAGGTTTAGAATCTTATTTGGCATAATAATAAGTTCAGGTCACTGCCCTAAACTCCCCAGAGAGTTACTGCTTATTACTGCTTGGTCAGGTGACCTGTTTTGACCAATGAGGTTTCTAGATTTGTTCTTCCCGTTTTTCCAACAGGTTGTAACATATCAACACAAGATCACAGAAGTGCATTAAAGGGACACTGTCAGCTTTATCCCTCTGTTTTCGTTAATCTCTGTGCAGTGTGCCTTTTGGCACACACCTAAGTAATTATCACTACAGAATAACCCCATGGACTTAGAAATTCAGCACAAATACTTTATATATGAGTACTTAGTGAAGTTTGTCTTTCCCTCGGGTCCTGCAAAACTCCACTAACACCGAAGATAACTCCATTGAGGACGCAATAGATCGAGCACGGTCATAAAGTGGCATTTTATGCCATGTCGACTTTAAGAACATGCTGCCCATATAAGCTTTACGTTAGGACATTGTCCTAGTAATTTAAAACCAAAACTGAGCCCGCGTGGTTTGTAATTTATTTTTAAACCGATGCCGAAATCCTGCCTATGCACAAGGGCTGCATTTATCTGCGATGCGCTGGATCTCCACACATCTTTTATTGCAAGCATGTGCGGATTGCATCTGTTTTAAAAGTAAATCATAGCCACACGGGCTCGGTTTAATTTTAAATTACTAGGAGCAGTTCGCGAGGTAGAAGTTTATATGGGCAGTATGTTCTTAAGCAGGCTTGGCATAAAATGTTACTTTGTGACCAAGGCCGTCCTGGTGCTGCCTCAATGGGGTTATGCTTCTGGTGTCAGTATCGTTAAGGAACAGCCGGAGGGAAGGACGAACTTCACTAAATATTTATAAATCAGGTATCTGTATTGAATTTCTCTGTCCATAGTGTTATTCTGCAGTGCTAATTATATAGGTGTGTGCCAAAAGGCACACTGCGTGGAGATTAATAAAAACGGAGGGGTAAAGCTGACAGCGCCCCTTTAAAGCGATTAAAAAATGATGTAGATAAAACTAAAACATATTGCTACAAGGGCCATAATGTATAAGGTTAGTGAAAATTATATTAAAAAAAATATTTACTGACTGAGACATTGGTACTGTTGGAAGATACTAGAGTCTGTTCCTTCTGTAAGGCAAGAGCATCACATCTTTTCTAGTTTAGAAAGCATTTTACATATTCACAGAAAAATGTGAAAGATGGTTAATGGCAAAAAAGGAAGGTTTAATTACTTTTCTGTTAAAGTGTAACTGCTACAGAAGTAATCATCCTTTTGCTCTATGCACTGGATTCTAACAATATACCACTTGAACAGCAGGGCTCCCAGATCTACAGGGATTCCTGTATTTTACAGGGAAATGGAGCCACCTACAAGGAAAGTGTTCCCATAGGCTTGTACTGGTTATACAGGAAAACACAGCAATTTGGCTTCCATGGGAAATGATGCAATCTACAGGAAAAACAAGGAAAATTGCCATGGAGTTGCAGGGAAAATTCCAAATCAATTTGGGAGCGCTGAAAAAGTGATGCAGGTACCGTGAAGACCATTACAGCAACAACATTGGCAGTTCACTGTAATGGTCTACAGTACACAGACACTGTTGTCTCTGGTGATTTTGCCCCCTTCCCAACACAGCTCTGACTCGGAGTTGATTATTTTAAAATGCAGGGGTGCACTTTGTTTTACTGATGGCACAATGCCGACTGTTGCATTGTGCCATCGCTGTAATCCCTTTTGACAAATTTACTGTCAAACCAGCTTTGTGGAACTGATTCGAACACAGAAGTTCACAGTACAGATTTTACAGAGCAGAAAATAACCTGTTCATTTTCACTGGTGGCAGAGTGGTCTGGAAAGTGGTAGAGATAAGTGTGTGAGGGGTAAATATCCCCCCCCCGCATGGTTTCACCCACAGAATCAGTTTTGTCTCATCCAAATTTGTAAGCCATACAGTAGCTCCCCCACTCCCACCGACTGACAGCAGCTTCCAGTGCCTAGTTCCTTGATGCCCACCTGAAGGCCTTGCCCTTCCTTTTCATTTTTAAAGTCTGACCAGTGTGCCTTAACTCAGACGGCCATGAACCGAGCCCAGCCTCATCAACACTACATAGGCCTTCCTTTTCAACATTCTGCTGACACCCTGGAAACCACAGGGAGAGTAATTAGAAAGAAACACTGCTGCATGCTGCATTTTAAAGGTGCATTCCTGCCCAGTAATAAATTAACTTGATTGCAAAAACTGATAGGGTCAGGCCCACTACTTACAAAAGTGGTAGGGTCATGGCCATAGTGGTCTCTCCCCCGCCCCCCCCCGTTCCAGCACCTATGTTCATTGGTATATGGGTGGGTATGTACTTTATTGTAGACCACTGTTCCTAGGTGAGTGAAGGTTTTAACCACTGGGCAAACTACTGAAAGAAGCATCTTTCACATACCACAATACATTCAGTTTGTTTTACCCATCCTGCTAGAAAGGTTAATTGAGGTGAAACATCCTGGTGTGTCCAAGATTGATTAGACAGCAGAGGCTATCATTCATGGTATACAAAAAATACAGCTGCAGCTAAAAGTATGTTAGCAGCCATTCTGAAAAAAAAAAACAAAAAAAAAAACTTCTTAGAAACAGTGATGGTGACTGCAGTCAAGCTATGCTCTGAGTATTGGATAAATAAAATTAAACAAACAAACAAACAAAATGGCCAAAGGCAGTCACTGCCTAACTCTGGACCTGTCCAGACTTCAGAATGGTTCTCAAGAACCATTCTCAAAAATAGTTTAAGTAAAGTGGTTTAATGTGTCCAGACCTGAAAGGAGGAGTTAACTGAACTGTACTGTGCTGTTTAAACTGATCCTGTAGTTTGGTCCTACAGTTCAGGTCGTACCCTATTGCATTAAATCAGTCCCTTAGAGCCATTTTGTACTGAAGTTAAGTAATGGAGCAGCCAGATTTCTAAATGTGCTATTGGAGGAAATCATGGAAGCGTGGCAAACAAGGCTCAGAAATTTCAAAGTCCCTGTCCAAATGGTTGCAAACCCATTTTTGCTGAATCGGTTCAGGGTAGAACCATTTTCAAGCCTACCTCCCTAGGTGGCATACAAACGGTTATGGCAAAAATGTTGTACCTAGACCGTTTAATTGTATTTAAGATTGTTCTTTTCTCCTGTCTAGTAAGATAATACCTTCCCTGTTTTCATTTTGTTTAGCTTTTTGTTTAAAAACCTGTAATAATTGAAGGAAGAGAGCTCCATATGCCCTCTCTACGGCTTCTGCCAGGTTGTCAATATTCTCAGCTGTATTTGAACTCAAACTTTTTTAACACCACTTTTATTGTGACTGAGAAGAACTAACACAGAACAAAAAGTGGTCTGTGACCTTATGAGACAGTGCAGACATCAAAACTAATTCCAGTCCACACAGTTTAACTCTTAACATAGTGAATGCGAAATGTATTTACGGTACAGTGCTCCCTCGCTATAACGAACCTCATTATAGCGAATCCTAGGCTGTAATGAACATCTAGCTTGGCTCCCAAAGAAGACACCCACTTGGTAAATTCATTCCCGTTATAGCACCATATGCATGTGTGTGCTCAAGCACAGTACTACACTCAACTTCCCCCTGACCGTGTTGCTGGCAATTACAATAAATTACAGTGAGTACCCCTGTAATGCAGTCATTCAATTAACAAAACAGTTTTTGTAAAAAAAAAAAACGAAAACAACAACTTTAAAACACACACAGGACTGGCATTTTGATGTTACACTGCTGCTTTAAGGATGAAACGTTCCTCGTACTCATTGAAGCTGGAATATCACCCACTGAGGTGATCGACATTTGGGTAGCAGTTGATGACATGATTCCAACCAACGATCAGCTGACCGAGGAAGAGATAGTGAATGCCGTAATGGAAATGGAGCAGGAGCAGCTCGGTGAAGAAAGTGAAAATTCGGACGAAGAGGGCGAACAGACTGTTGCAGTTCCACCAAGTGATATGGCAGTTGCTGGACTTGAAACAGCTCTTGAGTGGCTACAGCCTCAGGATGCCGACCCACTTAAGGTATTACGACTCAGACAGCTGTTGTCATATTCCAGGGATTTGGCACGACAAAAAAAAAAAAAAAGGCAAAGCAGAAAAGCATTACTGACTTTTTTTAATCTAATGAACTTTACTGACTGTATGCCGACAAGGAAGAAAATTGACATTGACACTGCTGGTTTTGCCATTATTCCATTTTGCATACTGTTTTCCATTTTGCGAGTATATGCTGTAGTACTGCATGTTTTTTTTTGTTTTTTTTTTGAAATTATAGTTTTTATAGATTTTCTTTTCAGGATAGAAAAAACACAGGGTTTTTGTATTTTAAACCCCCCAAAATGATTTTAAACTACTAAGTTATCACTGCATTTTAATATATTTTAGCACATTTGCACATTCAACTTTGATTAGTGATACCGTGTTTGTGTTTGTTTGCTTTGGAGCCACACAGATAGCCACTCCCTCGATATAACGAACATGCCTATATAACGAATGCATTATACGGCTCCCGTTTCGTTCACTATAGCAAGGGAGCACTGTATTTATAATATTTGGTCAGGAGGGCACAGTGAACTGACTAGCTTATTTTCAGGTGTATCAAGAAAGGAAATGGGGGGACAATAAGGGATGAGTGGTTGCAATGAAATGTGGGACCCTTTGGAAACGTAAATGAACAACTTAGATCCACATCATGGTTGAAAATTATTGAAAAGGCATGCAGAATGAAGTACAGCTGCATTAAAAGTTTTGTGTAGTACAAAATAATTTTAAAAAGGACATAAATGGTACCATCTTCCATTGCCTATGAGAAGTAGAATTACAGTACTGCAGTGGAAATGTCTTTGCTTCCCCAGTTAAACTACTTGTTAGCTATGTTCCCCTTCCCAATTACGGGTACTTGAGTTAGGAAATTTCTAGTTCTGGTCACTAAATTTGTACAGGCTCACAAAACTCTGAGACGTTCCCAAAATAAAATGACCTGTCTATATGTAGTGGTGGTGGTGGGGGTGTCTAGAGAAACCTGGTGTGCAGTTATATTTCTTGGCTGTTTGGCTTCATTAATTGCTGAGGTGGTACTCTTTGCCTCCAGAAGATATCGTTCATGTTTATACATCCAAACAGGTGTGTATGGAACGTATTTTTAATTTTTTCTTCCTTTCGTATTGCTTTTTCCCATTGACTGGGCCTAGCAGGCACAGATTCAGCTCCCCTATGCTGAGAGAGCTCGATTCAGCCTGGCTGGGTATCATGGATGCCTGCTTGCACCCCTTTTCTGTTTTCTCACTCCCACCTGCCCTGTTGCTGGGGCACGTAGATCAACGTGTGGATGTGGAGGTGTGCGCATGTTGCAGAGTCCTGCAACACCCTCCTGTCATTGCCGTTGCAGACCCGCACAGCCATTATGCTACCTGGTGGCAGACAATCGGCGGGAATGACAAGTCACCCACCCCGGGAGAGGAGAGTAGTCCTCCCGATGCTCGACGTTCTCCTTCCCTGGCTGACCTCTGACAACCCGAGTCCGCTTCTGAACATGGGTCACCGGCGTGGCAGGAGGTAAGGCTCCCAGTGCCTCAGCCCTGCACACCACCAGGCCAGCTCTATGGAGCATATTTTGAGTGTACAAGATGGGTTCACTCTTTTAGCTTTAAAACAAAAAAGTTTTAAAACTGTTGAAATGTAAGCACAATGTGCATATCGATGCATTTTCAGTGTGTTTATGTGCTTAAAATGTGTCAGTGTTATTTTGCATGTTGCTGTAGTGTCAATATGTTGGCCTATGTGCCACAAAGTAAAGGTCAATGTCTCTGTGACCTTTTGGCTAGAGAGATGTACTATACACCATTATAATGATGAGACGCCCAGCTTTGCTGTGATATACAATTGCAGCAATTGACATGGTCAGATATATCCTGATAGTTCTGTGATATCTCTAGAGAAATGTTCTGCCCTCCTTTAGTACCACTACAGGGTCACCAGAGAGAATCTCTTTAGAAATATCTCAAAACATCTGGAAATGTCCGAACATATTTATTGCTGCAGCTGTACGGCTTGTGTCTCTCTACTGTTTACTGCTTGGGAGATATTGACCTCTAAATTCCTATTGGTGAGGTTGATGTATTTCAAACACATCAAGAAAAATTGGTATGGCTTTCAGAATAAAAAAAGCTTGTCTGGCAGTTGTACAAGAAATTTTAATGTCAACACTATATTATGTTTTTTTTTTTTTTTCTATATTCCAGTGTTTTTCAATCAGCCCTACACAGATTTAACATCTTAAATAACAACATTTACCATTTTGCCCTGCTACCAAACTGTAGAGCCCACCACGATTAATTGTCTTCTGAGCTGGGTTGGTGATGCTGAAAGATTTTTTGCTTTGGGCTGTTTGATTGAAGTACTACTAAGAACTGAAACCCCTAGTCCATTATTTGAGCTTTCACAACTTAAACACAACACCAGTGATTTAAGATCCAATGGTATATACCCACTTAAGGAGCAAAGGTCTTTACCATTGTGGGGACAGAAATTGTTTTTCTAATACGTGCCTCAAATCTGGAATTTGTTACCTACATCCTGTAAGAAACACAGAACGCCACAAGTTATTTAGAACAGAGTCAAGTAAACAGTTATTAAGTGTGCTTGAGTGTAATTGTATGCTGAGTTTTATTTCACTGGTTCTATATCAGCTGTTTTTTATCATTTATAATTGTCCTTGACCTACTTGCTTAAATGTGTGTTTGGTGCCCATAAATAGGCTAGTCCAGCCCTGTATCATTACCCAGTGAATTTTATTTATTTATTTAAAATATTTGGCCAGGTGGGCACACTGTGCCTTTGGCTCACTTCCATGTGTATCCTCGGGGAAGGTGAAAGGGATGCAAGCAGCTGATATGTGGCATAGGAAAATACAATAAATAAATACATAAAAAAGTAATATAACTGTGTAAACAGTAGTAATTTATAGGATCATTGTAGGTGGGAGGGGGAGGTACTAAAAATAGCAGTGGGTAGAAAGCCGGGGGCTGTACATTTGAAAGCAATAATGAAATAGTACAGTTAGTTATGGAGTGCAAACACGAGAGCGGAAAATTACTGGGCACAACGGCATAAGCAGTACTTATACAGGGGGACTGAAACAAGCTGCCAACTGTCAGTGGTAATCAATGGACAGAACGAGGACAGGAAGAGGAGGAGGAGGAAGAAATTGAGAGGAGGATGACGGGGGGCATTGGATACTGGAAAGTTTGAGTAATGTGGTCATATAATGAGAGTTTCTGAGCAAAAGGGGATAAAGATGATTGACGGGAAATGGGGGAGATTAGACCAGAGGCGTGGTAGTCTGAAAGCAGCCTGGTCTGAGCAGATGGAAGGATGAAGGGGCGAGAGTCCTGGATTCTGAGGGACTAGGAAGATGGGAGTGAGCAAGTAAGCAGAGAAGCTCTAAAGAGGATGGAGGCTAGAGTATCTTCAAGTAGGAATTTGGGGACAGACTAGATGGACTGTTCAGATCTTTTTCTGCTCATCACTTTTCTGTGTTTCTAATTGAGGTAGCAAGGAAGAGAATTAAACCAAAATTTGGCTGTAAGGAATGCACAGTGCGAGAGGTGGCAGTCCTCCAGGGAGGGGTGAGTGAGGAAAGTGCATAGGGAGAAGTGGTGGGTACGGGGTGGACAGCCAAGGGCAAAGCAGTCAAAGGAATTAAACAGCGGGTTCAGTCTGGCCTGCATGAATTTCAGGACAGCACCATTCACCACATCCTCATAGTCAAACACAGGCAAAATAATGTTCCCCATGATCTCACGATGTGTGGGTAGTGGGATACAAAATTTGTACTGGTGTAGTTCATCAAGCTTGGAGAAGAGTCTTGGTGGATGGTGTCCATGTGGTAGGAGGGGTCAAAGTGATTTTCCAGCCACTCCCCAAAATATTTAAAGGAGAAGACTTCCTCCAGTGGAGTGCTATCTAGGGGCACAAAAAAAAAAAAGACTGGAGTTTTGCCAGCTGCTGCCTGGTTCTGGTGGTCATATGTGCCATCTTTTAACATTAAGAGTTGGCTGATGTAAAACTAGCTCTGGATGTTGTCAAAGTCCCTCTGGAGTTGAGCAGCCAAGTGGGGGTGATGGGTCCACAGGCAAAAAACACAGCTGTCTGCATAATTATGTGTGTTTGCTGGGACACAGGCTTTAGGTGGATTATTTAGAACAATTGAGAACAGGATGGGAAGAAAGACAGAACCTTAAGGTTATAAAATAAAAATAAAAAAGAACCTGTCACCATAGTTGTAGTTCACTCCTGAATGTGCTGATTTATTTAAAATGCATCAAATGTTACATACAGTACATCGTACATTCAGAGGTGTAATAGAAGTATCTCTCATCCTCTCTCTCCACTCCCTCCTCCCCCCACCCACTCTCTCAGATCAAATGATGCCTGCACCTTGATAGTCCCTTGCCACTCCACCCTCATCGGTCAGACTGGTTTTGCCCATCATTTCTCTAAAATTGGGAATTCCCTGTCCCCTGAAATACGACACTCCTCCTCCAACTACTCCCTTACCTCTGCCCTATACAATTACCTTTCCCTCAGCTGTTCCTGCTTTAACCCACCTTAATACCTATCTCCAGTTTCTGCCTTCCTACCATGACCCACCCCCCCGGCAGGGTTGTCAACATCCTGAAGGGGGAATCAGGAAATGGCTACCCCTTCTCTTCATATTCAGTTCTTGCCTCTCCCCTCTCTTCTCCACCTGCCCTTCTGGGTCACCAGTGTGCACAACCTAACCCCATCCTTTTTACTGCAACAGCACTTGCGTACTACCGCGAGCCTGCTCCTGGTACACTCATGCACTATACATGGTTCTATCACATTATTACTGTCTTGTATGTTTATATGTTCTTTTGTATGATTTTGGATATGTATTGTAAATTACCCAATGTTCCGATACTGTTTATTGTACAATAACTTGTGTTCCAACTGTTACACAATCTTACAGTGGTGTATTGTTTGTACTACCCACATTCTGTTGTAACTGATTATCCTTCACAACCCTATGTAACCCCTCCCCTCAGGTCGCACCGTGAGACGAGCAACTTGGTTGTTCAGTGTGCCCTCCTGGTGAAACATTTCAATAAATAAATAAATAGAAGAATGATGACATAATTCAGTCAGAGGAGACTAGTGGTTTTCCATAAAAGGACATTCACACACCTTATCCAGGATAATTGATTTATCATAGCAGTTTAAACTGAAATTATTTTTAAGGAAAGGCACACTGAGCTGGAGTTCTTTACCAGGTATGATTTGGGGGTGGGGTAGGTGGGGAGGACAGAAGTGCAGTACAAAAATGCAAGGGTGGTACACTAAATTTAGCACAAATAATGCAACAGTTACAAATACACAGGTGGAAAAGAATGTGTTTGTTCTTAGACAGAACAACCATTAGTATCTTCTGACCATTTCCAAACATAATTTGTTGTGATATTTTATAATGCTTGGAATTATGTTTTGAAAGCATTAACATTTGAACAGGTAATCATAGAAACATAGATCTTTAATGTAAGCTTGGAGTCTGATCAAGATGTATAATGATACAGTTTTCCTGTGTCGCTACATGTAGTATATAATATGTTATTAGAAATAGCAGGATTTAAAAAATTTAGTAAACTAGTTTATGTATTTTTATATTGATGTATGGCAACTGTAGCAATATGTTCTTGATACATCAACTAAGCTAACTGCAAAATTTCATTAAAAAAAATTATGTTTCTAACCCTAATAGTTCAAAATGTAACCAGTTTTATAGAAATTATCTTTTAAAAGGTCCAACTGGAACTGCTGGGGCTAGAAACTTAATTTTGTTTAAAATGAAAGCTTGGAGTCCAGCTGTTAAGAGCTAGCTCTGTCGATGTTGTTTTCATGTATGAACATTATTGTATATGTATTGATACCATTTAAATCTGCTTTTTTATAATATTATCAATACAGTTTTTTTAGTTGTAAAAAGGCACAAGTACATTGTGTCAATACTATATTTTTGTATTGCTACCTAAGCTTACATGATGGTTTAAATATTTTTTTTTTATAAAAATATTTTTTTGACTTTTTCTGAATTTCGGTAGTACTACACATTATTTAATAAATAGCTAGCTATGTAGTTTTCAATTTAATTTCCATTTATCTAACAATCTTTACCGCTTTGCAAACATGTCAGTCTCCCCCCTCTAAGCAGTACCAATTCTTCCTTGCTTTTGCGAAAGTGTCAGAGAACAGTAAATATTACAGCAACACGAAACAGAACATAATGTAATAAGTTCCTTGAAAACAGTAATAAGCAGAACAATAACATAAAGTAGAGAGACTAACCATACACATGGTTAGTAACAACAAGTGGGCTATGAAGTCTCAGAGTACTTAACAAGAGGAAGAGATCGAGGGGGTTACAGCAGTAGGGTGAGGGTGAAAGGGGAAAGAGAGTGGTGGGAGGAACAAATGATTAGTGACAGGCATGAGAAGGGGAAGCGTGTTCCAGGAGTAAAAATTCAAGTTAGAAGAGGGAGGAAGAGGAGCAGATAGAGAGGGGAGGCAGTTCCAGAGGTGGGGGATGCAAGAGGAGAAGGCAGACTGCCCAGCAGAGGTTTTGCAGTGGGGGGATATAAAAGCATGTTTATTAGCTGAGCTGAGGAAGTAAGCGGAGGTGGGGGGGAGAGATGATAGAGTTGGGAGGAGAGTAGTACTTGGCAATGGAAGTGGAATAGTGAGAGCAGCATCAGTCCTGAAGAGAAAGAAGAAAAGCGGTTGGTTGAGGGAGAGTGGTGGTTGTGGGGAAGTCAACTGAGGGTGAACTGATAGGAGTACAAAAGGGGTTCAGTTTGGCCAGGACTGGGTGAATTCTCCCACCCTCTATTCCAGCATGTTTTTTTCTTCTCCTCAGTCTCTTCTGAGACCACCCTCTCTGTCTTACTCTCTTATAATCCTTCAAAGGGGTACAGCCTTGATGGCTTCGATTCTAATCTCCTTCTCTCTGGACTGGCCATTGCTGCCCCCCTTCCTCCCTTTTCAATCTTTCCAACTAGGGTCCGTCTGCCAGTCCTGGGAGCAGGCTAAAGTTCTTCTCCTCCACAAAAGGGATCGCTCTTCCTCCCCAGGTAATTACTAGTCCATCTCTCGCCTGTCTGCCATGGCTAAGGTGCAAGAAAACTTGTTCTCTCTCTCAGCTATCCACCAATCTTGACTCCTCTTCTGTCTTATCCCCTTTCCAGTCTGGATTTTGCAGACACCATTCCACCATCCCCTCCCTCCTCCAGATCACCGACTCCATGCCGAATAGCATGCACCTGGATCTGTTCAGTGCAGCCATATTCATAAGCCTAGCAAAGCCTTCAGTACTGTGGTCTACCACCTTAGGTCCTGTGGGTCTATCCTACTTGGCAGTCAAGTGGTCCAGCTCCTATCTCTTGGAACAGCGACTAGCAAGTCACCAACATACCCTGCCTTCAAGACTCTGTATGGCAGCATATTTGAAGAGGACCATACTACAAATACTTAGGCATGTTGCTGGACCAAAATTTATGCTTTTCTACCCACACTGACACTATGCATAAAAAACACCACAAGCTTGGTGTGCTGTACCACAACAAATCCTGCCTTCCTCTCCAGATCCAATGTAAAATCATTCTCATTATGATCTTGCCAGTGTTTGACTACACGGATATAGTCTACATTGCTGCCCCAAAGTCTACACTTGCCAGCTCGGACCTCTTTTTTTCATTCTTTTGCCACATCACTCTTTGTGCTCCTTCTCTCACCTATCACTGCTCTCTCTGTGTGTAAATCTCTCCCTTCCTTAGAGGTACAGTGCCTCTCACACTGCTCCTCCTTCCTGGACAAATATTAACTTGCCACTGTTCCTACTATCCGCTCCAATCTCCTTAACTCTGCCTTCTCATTCTCCTACTCCTTCCAGTCATTCGGCGCTCAGGGGTTCAGTTGTTATTTGTAGAGTAAGACTAAAACTTCCATGAGTTGAAATCTGGAAGTCATTCCAATTTTTTGGAAGTCCAAATACTTTCTGCATCCAATGTTTTGGATGTCAGTATTCTAGGAAGGACCAATTTATGGATGTTAATGCAAATACTGGGCCTATGCATGAATGTGTGGAGTGCCTACACACTCCATATCTGTGGAGCATAGCCACCCCGCACCCTTTGCATCTTCCATGCAGGATGCACAATAGGGGCATGCATCCCATACCCACCCGATCCCTTGGCCGCGTGGACAGTAACATGCCAGGAGAGGGCGAGGGGGCATGCCTGCACCAGGCATAATTCACAAAGGCATGTAATGCAGCTTGCAGGGGGCATAGTGGTGTGCAGGGTATGGTAACTGGGACCCTGCCATAATCCACTCTGTACCCCCATGGACTGCACCTGCCGGTTGCAGCAGGACCGGGTAATGACCCGTTGTGCCACCCCAGCCAACTAGGCAGATGGGGAAGGCTTGGGCAGCAGATCATGTGAGTGCCTGTACCTGTCATCGGAGTGCCCTGTGGTGCCATTCATCCCCCCAACACAGGCCTGCCTTGCTCAGTTACCCTCAATCAACCCCCCCACACATGGAAGCCCCGTCTTGAGGCTTCCCAACACTACCCCCTCACACACACACACATATATGGGAGCTTTTTCCCCAATATGGCACTGCATCCCTCCCCTCCCAAACATATGGCTTCCCCATCCCTGTTAGTGCCAATCAACCTTCCCCGAACACAGGTGTGCCCCGACCCCGGCGGTGCCAACTTCTCCCCCACAACATGTATGCTCAGTGCCCTCATGGAACACAAGTCCTCCTCCCCCTGCACACCTGGTGGTGCACCGGCTACACATACCCAATCCCTGACCCCGGTACCCCAGCACAGTCATTAGTGGACAGTGGTCCCCCAACCCCTTTGTGGCACCGACAACATCCCCTCTCCCCTGTACCTGCCTGCTGGTGCTGTGGCTATTGCTGGCGAGTGCCGCAGCCCTCCACACACCTCCTTAGCTGCCTGCTGTCCAGAGTGGAGTATGCACCTCTGGTGTGTATTTCCCACCTGTTTGTGCATAGTGCCCAATAGTAATAAAATACATTTTTTTTTCAGAAAAATCCATCATTTCTGACATCCATGTCTGCAATTCTGGAAGTCTTCTGATTGTTTTGGTTTAAATGTGGAAGTCAGTGACTTCCTTCCCTTTATTTTGGAAGTTTCTGCCTTATTTTTGGAAGTCGGATACCCTCAGAAAGGAGTTAACTGTACCCCTGCTGGTGCTCATTCCTTTCATATCTCTCGCTGTAACTCTGTAGCAAGCCAGCCTGCTTTTTCTGCCTTCCAACACTATGGAACAACCTCTGTCTCACCAACTGTCTCTCATCCTCCCTGTACTCTCTCAAACAACTTTTATTGGCACACTTCTCAAATGCAGCACCGGTAACTAGCCATCATCTCTTCCCAGTCTGTTAAAACAACCAGTGCTCTGTTTACCCCCTTCCTTATTACCAGTTCACCACTCAACCTGTTGTATAATTTGAAACTCAGTTTATGCCACCACTATTTTTACATTATCTTGCCATATATAGGCTGCATGCACCTGTACGTGGAAACATAGAAACATAGACTTTGACGGCAGAGAAGGACTGCTTGGCCCACCCAGTCTGCCCATTTCCCTACCTAATGGATAAGCTGTAGATCCTAGTTAACCAACAGCCTACTTCTTCCTACCCCCACCTGTAGTGTTCATCCTTACTACCACCATAGCCTACTGCATAGCAGGTTGAATTCGTATCTGCTATATTTAGCGCAGTTCAACCTACTGCACCTATTCACATCCAGTAGAATTAGCGCTTTGGGTTTACCCATATACGGTAAATACCATGGGTCTTTCAGCTATCTCCCACTCCCAACCACATAATTCTCTGTCCACAAAGGTAATTAGCTTAACAGAGTAGCTGTGAGGATAAGATATTATTAACTGATTTAAAAAAACGAAAATGCCCGGAGTCCTTGACTTTGTCTCACCTCTTACCAATGCGTACCAAGTGCCAACTCACAACCTGATGTCTACCCTTGCTAATAGTATACAGTTTACAGTCAGTGCTGCCACTTACTTTCTCAGAAACCACCGAGCTCTATGGTGTGATGCACCTTACAGGCTTAGTGGGTTCAAGTCTCGCTGTTAGCAGTTCAGCTGGGGAGGCGGGGACAGTTGGAGAGTGGTGGGCAAAGAGAATCGATGTGAGGCAGGGGACAGCTAACAGTGTCAGGATTGCAGGCACTAATGAGGAGTGGAGCACAGAGCCTGGGCAGATGAAACTTCTGTCCTTCCTTCCACGAGTGAGTGACCCCAGGTGGCACCCCTCATTACATGCAGCCACACCGCCTAATCACATGACTGCCACTTTGTATTAAAGGGACTGCTGCACTGCTAAGCGCACTCCTATGGTTTCTGACAGAGGGGGCAGCTTGCAGGTCTGTCACCAACAAAGACGCACCTCATTATCAGCTCTGCTGCAATTGGGAAGGCTGTGTGTGACTTTCAACTGTAGTTGGTTACAGGTTACCATAGTACTGGCACACTTGACTTGCTGTCTGATGGTAATTTTCGCTGTCCAGTTATTTTTGCTGATATTTCTCAGTAGTGAAAATGGCGAAAATAAACGGAACGTGAATATAACTTTCTATACAGTATTTACATTCACACTTTCAACATTATTTTTTGTTTTTCTGTAATTTATTACTTGTACCTTTCTTTTATTGTTCATATACATGCACCTGTAGTCATTATATTTTGTTATAGAAAATATGTGACTGTGTATCATTAAATTTTTTTATACACCCGAGGTGTGTGATGACCCATGAACCTCAAGAGTGAAGTTTGAGAGGTTTATGTGGTCATCACACACTAAGTGTGTAAAAAAAAAAAAAAAAAAATAAAAAAACCTTCATAAGCACACAGTTGCTTATGTTTTCTTTATATTAACTGGTGAAAGGACATAACCACAAAAATCAAGTTTCCCAACAGGAAAGTGATGTGCTTAACACTCCAAATGCCGTAATAACTGGGTATGATGTCATACTTGGTTATTCTGGCATTTTATCACACTGATAATCAGTGTGATAAATAATTATTTTATTTTATTTGGAAAATGCTTCACCAGGAAAGACAACATGAGCTGTAAACACTCATTTCAGAAGCATCGGGGAGGTTACAAGAATTGGGAGAACAGACAAACACATAGCAATAACAGAGTAATACAAGTACAGTTACTAAAACAAAACAGTGTAGTACAGTTACAGAGCAGAAATAACCCAGACCAACTGGCCAGGAAAAAACAAAACCATGTTCGGATATAACATACGTTGCAACAGCCCAAGAGCAGGTGATCCAGTAGGGTAAAGGTTAGAGGATGGATAACACATTTGAAAAGCTAGAAGTAGTAGGCTGAGCACATGATTCAAAGTGCTATTGAATACCCAAGGGAGGGCAGTTATAAGACAAGTGGGGAAGTGGACAGGCGAGGGGTAGAAGGTGGGGGATGGAAGAGGGAGAGAGAGGGACAGCCAAGATCTAACACCTTCAGGATGCTGAAAACTTTGCAAGGGGGACAGGACCAGGCAGAAAGGGAGGGGAGAGAAAGGGAGTGGGGAGGTAGAGAAGAGAGGGGCATAGGAATGGGAGGGGAGGAGAGGGATAGGGAAGTAGGGAGGTGGGTGGGCGATGGATTGGAAAGTGGAGGGAAAGGGAGAGAGGAAAAAGAGAGAGAGAAGCAATCTATACCCCTTCAGGATGCAGAGAACCATGCTGGGGGCAGGATTAGAAAGTGGGGGAAAAGGAAGAGAGGTAGAAAAGAGGGAGCCAGGATCTATAGCCCTTCAGGATGACAGAGAATTCTGCAAGGGGGATGGGGCTGGGGAGAGAAGTGTGGCAGGGAGAAAGAGTGGAATGTGGCGGGTGACCGGAGGGGAGGGGAGGAGAGGGATAAGGAATAGGGAGGCTGAAGAAAATAGGGGCAAACTAGGAATGGAAAAAGGGAGAGCATCAGTTGGGGGGGTAGTGGGGGGAAGGACAGCAGTAGAGTGTCGAAATAGCACAGTAGGTTGTAGATGGTAGTAGAGAGTCAAAAATGGCACAGTAGGTTGTGGTAGGTGTGGAGGACAGGGGCTATAATAGGTGGTAGCATGTGAGGAAGTAATCAGAGGAAGGGTTCAGTTAGCAGACAGGAGGTAAGTCAGGGATAGAGGAGTAGGGGATAGTGCGCAAGGGTGGGGAGGGTTGTGAAGTGGGGCTAGTAACAAGTATAGTTAGGAGAATAGAAATAAAGTAGAGCTAAAGGATAATGCACCAGGGTTGAGAGGGTTGAAGGGGGGCTAAGAACAAGTGCAGTTACAGGAATAGAAATTATGAAGGGCTAAAGAGATTGAAAATGGGGAAGAGGAAAGTCTGATTGGAGGTGACAGTGAGTTCCAAAGCTTTGGGAAGAAGCAGCAGGAGAAAGCTTCCTGGCCTATGGAGGTAGAGCAATGAGTAATAGCTAGAGTGCATGCATCAGTGGATCTGAGAGGGTAGGAGGAGGAGGGAGGTGGAGCAGAGAGTAAGGAGAAGAGGTAAGAGGGGAAGAGTCCCAAACCAGAATTCAGAAGTGAACTTGGCACAGTGAGAGAGACACCTGCACTCAAGGGAGGGGAAAGCTAGAGAATGATACAAGGTACAGTGATGTGTGCGGGAAGGGGAATCAAGAGCAAAGTGACAGAAAGCATTGACGAGAGTATCCAGCCTGGTAAGGGAAGACTTAGGAGCAGCACTGTAGACTATGTTGCAGTAGTCAAAAATAGGGAGTATCCATTTCTGAACAAGATCACGCCTAACTGGTAGTGGTAAGGAACTACTGTTCCTGTAAAGGGCACCGAGCTTGGGGCACAGTTTTTTCAGGATGGCGTCGATACGTACAGAAAAGTTAAGGTGTTGGTCAAGCCAGATACCCAGGTATTTGAAAGAGGCGGTGTCCTCTAGTGTTGCCCCATCAAGGATGTGGAAGGAAGGAAGGGGGGAGCAGCCTAGAGAGTCTCTGCCTAGTGCCAAAGGTCATGGAGACTGTCTTCTTGGTTTGGAGGAAGAGTTGTTGAGAGCTTAGCCAGCATTGAACATTATTAAAGTCAAGCTGTAGTCTGGAAGTCACATCGGCGGGAGATTGGCCAGAGGCGAACAAGACCATGTCATCAGCATAAATATGGATAGAGGATGAGGAGCATACTGACGGTAGGTCGTTTAGAAAAATTGAGAGTAAGAGTGGGCCAAGTAAGGAGCCTTGAGGCACACCAGTAGAGATGGGAAGTGGAGGGGACGTAGAGTCAGCTGTTTTTAACAGATCGAGTTCTACCTACTAGGTAGGCTCCGAACAAGTTGCAGACAGACAGAGACAAGCCAGCTGATGAGAGAGTTTTGAGGAGGAGGGAGTGGGAGACTGTGTTGAAAGCCTTGGCAAGGTCGACAAAGATAGCAGAAGTAATGTGACCGCTAGCCATGGCAGAATGGATAGAATCAGTGAGTCTAAGTAGGGAAGTGGTTGTGGAGTGATTCTTCTGAAAACCAGGTCAGAAGGGAGTAAAGAAGGAGTTGTCGTCAAGAAAGGAGGAGAGTTGGGAGAGAACAAGGTGTTCCCGAAGTTTAGCCAGGGTGGGTAGAAGTGAGATGGGGCAATAATTTCCAGGAGATGAGTGATCACCTCCCTTTGGTAGGGGGAGAACTGTAACATGTTTCCAGGCTTCAAGGATAGTCGCAGTGTCGAAAGACAGATTGAGATCATCAGTGAGAGGGAGGGAAATTGCAGGAGCAGATAGGTATAGCAGCTTAAGGTCAAGGCCATTGGGGGAGCTGCCCTTAGTTGGATTGCTAGAGAGCAGTGCCTTTAAGGTGTCGTTGGGAGAGATGGGTGAAAATGCAAAACTCTTTGCTAATTGGTGATGTTGGGAGGAATCACGAGGGAGGAAGAGGTAGGGTGGGGTGGGGGGGAGGCTAATAGGATGGAGGCGCAGGAAGTAAGTAGGAATTGAATTCCACCGCTACTGTAGGATGACTGGCAATGAATTGGTTGTTTATTCTGAGCAGCGAGGATGGAGGTTTAGTTTGGGGAGAGAAAAGTGAGTGAACTACTTTCCAAAACTTTGATGGGTTGTTTATGTTAGTAATTAAGGTGGACTGGAAATGTTTTGCTTTGGCCAGGTGGATGGCTTTAGTACAGGCATTTTGGAGTGTCTGGTAGATAGCATAATCATGAGGGAGTTTGGAGGATTTGTGGGTTTCCCATGCTTTATCACATACTTGTTGACAGCCCAGGAGTTCAGGGGTTATCCAGGGAAGGTGACTACCACACACTCTTAACTTGCTTCAGGGGAGAATGTTTGTTCCAGACGCTGATGAAATTATCTTTGAAATAAGCCAGGGCGTGATCAATAGTTTTGGCTGAGGAAATAGGGTCCCAGTCAATGTGAGTTAAGTCATGATGTAGAGGGGCAAGATCTGATGTTTTGTAAGAGTGGATCATTAGTAGTTTGTGGTGTGCCTTAGGTCTGTGTACTTTCCTAACTATGTAGATCATATGATGATCACTAAAAGTGTCTGGCAGTAGGCCTGACTGGATTACCCTGTAAGGATGGGAGGTGAGAGCCCAGTCTGTGTGAGTGTGGTTATGGGATTTGTGGTTTAGGTGAATAGGTTCTGTGATTAATTGGGACAGGTTAAGGACAGCTGTTTCAGTATGAGTCTCATCTAGGGTGAGTGAGAGCCAGTTCAGGTTTAGATCCCCTAACAGGTAGAGCTCACCTGAGAAGGTAAGGGACCCAATAAAGGTGGTCACCAGTTATTAGATTGCTTTATACAGTAAGGGTGAGATGATATGCCATTCTTTATTTCATCATAACACCACCACCATGGGATATCACACTCTGCTGACATCACCAGAGTGTGATAACCAGAGTGTTCTCCAGTAATCACACTGTGATGACATCATCACAGTGTGATAACTGGAGTTCTCTCCAGTTATCATGCCCCTATTGTATAAAACGGATACATGATATGCACTCGTGTAATATGGAAAATATTTTCACTCCTGCACAGTGACCTCAGGATACTCACTCGTGGCTTCACCACTTGTGAATATCCAGAGATCACTCTAAAGGAGTGAAAATATTTTCCATATCACACTCATGCCCGTTATGTATCCCCTTCCCTGCTGTATCCCCTCCCCCAGAAAATAAATAAACAGACAAACAAATAAATGAGTAAAGAAATTTAGGGGGTGGCGCTGTACTCCACATCCGTATCCCATCTGTGTAGTCAAATACTGAGGAGATCACCTTGCAGATAATCACACTATGGACTGGGTGTGGTAGACAGAACTTGCTTGGCACAGAGCGCCGAGCTTCAGGCAAAGATTCCTGTTCAGGGCTTTGACATAGGGAGAGAAATCATGAGGTCTGTCCTGCCATACACCAAGATACTCATGTGGGGTACCAATTCAGCTTATATTCATTTATTTAAAGTCCCTTCATTCTTCATAATTGAAGGAATTTTGCATGAAAACATTGTTTTTGTCTTCCAGACTTCAAGTTCATCTCCTCCTCCTCCTGCTTCCCCCCAACTGACGACATCATTTTGTGTATATGACGTCATAATCTGTAGAAATGATGATGCTCTTACAAATAAAGGATTATGGCCTCATTTGCTTTTTATTTTTTAAACCCTGGTTGGTCAATGAGCAGGAGGAATCTGCCCATTTATGTGGACAGCCAGGAAGACAGACATAAATATATGGTATACAATGGAAGCACAGTGCAACACTAAAACAGGAGGGCCAATTTTACAAAGATGGGGGAACGCCTCAGGGATGCCCTGGCAGGAGGAAGACAAGTGTGGAGTGGAGATACAGTTGGCAAAACTAAAAGGGGCCATAGAGAAGGCAACAAACCTCTGTGTCGGGCAAGTAAGCAAAAGCAATAGGAAAATGACGCCGCTATGTTTCTCAAAAGAGGTGGCTGGGAAAGTAAGGGCACAAAAGTTAGCATTCAGGAGGTATGAAGAGACACAGAGGGAGGAGGATAAGGAGGTATATCATGAGAAGCAGAGGGAGGCAGGGAAAGCAGTCAGGAGCACAAAGGCACAAATGAAGAAGAGAAAATAGCCCAGGTAGTAATGAAAGGGGTGAGACATATTTCAGGTATGTAAGGAAAAGGAGAAAAACCAGCAGAGGGATTGTAAGGCTAAGGAGGAAAGGGAAGAAATGTGTGGACGGAGGCCAGGAAAAAGCAGATATCCTGAACAAATATTTTAGTTCAGTGTTCACAGAGGAATGGGAAGGTGAGGGACCACAGATAAATTATAGGAGCATTGAAGGAAGGGAGGTGGACATGTCACAGCGTGTGGGAATAAACTTCAGATGAGACAAATTTACAGGTTTAAAACACACTGTGGTGTGATATTTATTTTTCAAAAGTTAGAAAAGTAAAAAATGAAAACAAAAAAAAATTGCAGAGAAAATCACTACTTAACATCAGTAGTTTCTCACATAATACAGTCCAGGATTTTAGAGCTCCTAAGACCCTTCTCATCTGCATTCAACAGCTTGTCTTTAGCAGCACCTCTCTCCTCTCTCCTCTCTCCTGGCTGATCTCCACTGGACTGAACTGACTGCACTCAGTGAAGAGCTTTTATATCTTTTTGGTGGGGTCACCCGACTAAGCACTTTCTATTTACATGTCTGAATATGTTGTTTCAAAACCAAGGTGGGGGCTTTGTTTCAGGGGACTTCCTAGTTCAGTTAAAGGTACAGTGTATATCTCCACAAATGTTGACTCTATATCTCTGATTCATAATGACTAAGCATTTTCATAAAGCATACCACAGTTTTTTGTTTAGCCTCATACAGTAACAGGTTTATAATATGAATTTGTGAAAATACCTTAAGGATTTTATATAACTGATTTAATTATGAAATGATTAGTTTGATATGGCTTCTGAATCATTTTTCTTTAAAAGGGCTTTATTAACTGTATTCATTTCTATTTAAAATAGCCTTCATGCTTTTTTGTACACAAAATGCACTTATGCACTTTACACAACACCTCCCTGGGTGTTTGGCATCATTCCAGGGATTGGATGGATGGAAATGGAAAAATAATGAAAAGAGAGCACTAGTAGGAAGTTTAGTAGGGATAGTAACAAAGTACACTAGGTGCCAACCTAGGGTAGGGGGAAAAGAAGAAAAGCAAAGAGAAAGGTGTTAACTGTTGCACACCAGAAGTTTTGGTAGCTAGGAAATAAGGAGATAGAAAAGTGGTCCATCAGTCACAGCTGATGGTGTAGCTTTACTCTGCCACACACCTCCCTCCTTAAGAAAAAAACAGTTCTCAAAACCATACTGTTTTTTCAAGAACCCCCTCTCAGTCATAAATATTCTACCAAAACCAAGGAGTGCTAGCTGCACATTTGAGCAGACTTGATAGACCTCTAGGCCTTTATCTGCTGGCAAATTTCGTATGTTCATAAAACAGTAGACTGGGGATTGGTTGAAACTTTCTCCCACCCACTATGAGAGCTTCACCCCAGGGTCCCTTAATCAGCTGTTTTTAATATTGTCCACCATACCAAGTTACTGCAGTACAGCAATACTTTCACAACATTACCCAGGGGCTATCACACAATTCAGCACAGTATTCATCTATGCATTCAGTAAACGGTTTCAGTCTGTAGTGACTGTCTACTCTCTATTTCACTCTGGTTACTACAGCTTAGACATTTCATATGTAATATCAGGCACCCATCAACAGGCATTGTTTCAGCACTCATCACTTGGCATTGTTTCAGAACCCATCACTTGGCATTGTTTCAGAACCCATCACTTGGCATCGTTTCAGCACTCATCAATTGGCATCATTTCAGCTCTGTGCTCCCATCACTTGGCATCGTTTCAAACCCTGTGCACCCACTATTGTACCTTCATCAGTACATTAAAAAAGAAGAAGTAATACACAGCAGTTTTATGCTGACTTCTAGCTTCCTTCATACCCATCACTTGGCATCGTTTCAGAATCCATTACTTGGCATTGTTTCAGAACCCATCACTTGGCATTGTTTCAGAACCTTGTGCACCCACTATCGTACCTTCATCAGTACATTAAAAAAGAAGAAGTAATACACAGCAGTTTTATGCTGACTTCTAGCTTCCTTCATACCCATCACTTGCCATCGTTTCAGCCCTGTGCACCCACTATCATACCTTCATCAGTACATTAAAAAAGAGGAAGTAATACACAACTGTTTTATGCTGACATCTAGCTTCCTCCATACCCATCATTTGGCATCATTTCAGCCCTGTGCACCCACTATCGTACCTTCATCAGTACATTAGAAAAGAGGAAGTAATACACAGCAGTTTTATGCTGACTTTTAGCTTCCTCCATTTAACCATCAGGGCGGCTGTATAGGCCTATATCACAACTTTCTCCCAGGCGAGTTGTACCCAGCTCTAACCCCATTTTAATACATTATTTCCACTCAGGGGCCCAATCATAGGTTCCACCCCATACATAGATCCTCCATGACCCTAGGTTTCTCATTTTATGTCATACAGCATAGACATTTCTTATATGTTAAACATTTCTTGTAATCATGTCATACATTTCATTTATCCATTTCCCTTTCATATGTTTTCTGGTAGACAAGGAACCTTCTCATGCTGAATATCAACCAGCTAGTTCCTAACTCCAAAACCTTTTGGGTCTCCTTTCAACCCTTATTTGTAACATACCAGGGTTTCCTTTCAACCCTTACACTGTTCTGGTACCCTCAACTGACTGTACTAGAGCACCAGCCTTAAAAGCTATATTAATTCTAAACATTGCATGTTTCATACATTTTGTACAATATCACAGGGGGTTCAAAACATGGGAAAGTCCATTCAACCACTATGGTGTCTTCCCTGTTGCTTGTAGTGTTCACCCCAGTATGCATATGTCATGAAACAGTCTTATTTGGAGCCTTCATCTTGTCATCCTCCAAGTAGCAGCAGCCCAGAAAAATGGGCAACAACGGGATCTCAAATGTTGCTGGCAACAATGGTTCCATTGGGGAGTGGCTCCTCCTGTAGAACCCAAGGATCCTGCTCCTCTGCTTTGGCAATAAAATCCTCTGGTTGGAAACCCTCCATAAGTACCTGGCAGCAGTGCTCCGCCTCTCCCCGGCGCTGGTCCACCTCTGCATTCCATCAAACTCCAATCCAGGCAATAGCACGTCTCCAGTTCTCCTCACCTGTGGTATGCACACCAGTAAGCCCCTCCTTCTTCAACAGATCCTTAGCATCCACAAAATCCTGGAGGTACACCATCCTGCTCTTTGCCCCCTATGTCTGGATACCAGGGCTGGTATTTGGGTACTGGTCTCCCCCTCATTTCTCTGGACAACCAGTACGATCCCACTTCTGACACCGAGTTTGTCACAACGTGTGGGAATAAACTTCAGATGAGGCAAATTTACAGGATTAAAACACACTGTGGTGTGATGTTTATTTTTCAAAAGTTAGAAAAATAATACATGAAAACAAAAAAAAAATGTGCAAAGAAAATCACTACTTAACATCAGTGGTTTCTCACATAATACAGTCCTGGATCTTAGAGCTGTATGACCCTTCTCATCTGCATTCAACAGCTTGTCTACAGTAGCACCTCTCTCCTCTCTCAGGGCAGATCCCCACTGGACTGGACTGACTACACTCAGTGAAGAGGTTTTATATCTTTTTGGTGGAGTTAGCGACTAAGTACTTTCTATTTACAAGTCTGAACATGTTGTTTCAAAACAAAGGGGGGTTTTGTTTCAGGGGACTTTCTAGTTCAGTTAAAGGTACAGTGTATATCTCCACAGATATTGACTCTACATCTCTGGTTCATAATGAATAAGCATTTTTATAAAGCATGCCACAGTTTTTTGTTTAGTTTCATACATTAACAGGTTTATAATGTGAATTTATGAAAATACTTAAAGGATTTTGTATAACTGTAGTAATCATAAAATGATCAGTTCTATATGGCTTCTGAATAATTTTTCTTTAAAAAAGGCTTTATTAACTGTATTTATTCCTATTTAAAATAGCCTTCATGCTTTTTGTACACAAAATGCACTTATGCACTTTACACAACACCTCTCCGGGTGTTTGGCATCATTCTAGGGACTGCATGGATGGAAATGGGAAAAGAATGAAAAGAGAGAACTAGTGGGAAATTTAGTAGGGATAGTATCGAACTACGCTAGGTGTCCAACCTAGAGGGTAGGGGAGAAAAGAAGAAAAGCAAAGAGAAAAGTGTTAACTGTTGCACAACAGAAGTTGTGGTAGCTAGAAATAAGGAGATAGAAAAGTGGTCCATCAGTCACATCGAGGGTGTAGTCTTACTCTGCCACAGGTCACTAGTCCCTTCACAAAGAAGAGAGTCCTGAAGGAACTCACAAATCTGAAAGTGGACAAGGCAGTGGGGCCAGACAAGATACATCCAAGGATGTTGAAGAAACTCAGGGAGGTGCTGGCTCAGGGCTGCACCTCTGACTGTCCTATTCAACCACTCAGTGGAGATGGAAATGGTCCTGGAGGACTGGAGGAGAGCAAATGTAGTCCCACATCACAAAAGTGGTAGCAGGGAGGAAGCTGGCAATTATAGGCCAGCCAGCTTGACTTCAGTGGTGCAGAAATTAATGGAATCACTGCAGAAGGAAAGGATTTTGGAACATCTTGAAACCAGCGGCTTACAGGATCCAAGGCAGCATGGATTCACTGGGGGGCAGTCACGTCAGACAAATCTGGTAGATTTCTTTGACTGGGTGACCAGGGATGTAGATCAGGGTGGAGTGGTGGATGTGGCCTACCTAGATTTCAGTAAGGCCTTCGACACAGTTCCACATAGGAGACTAGCAAACAAACTGGGCAGCCTGAGAGTGGGTCCAAAAGTGGTAAACTGGGTAAGGAATTGGTTGGGAGATAGGCATCAGAGGGTGGTGGTAAATGGAGTTCACTCCGAGGAAGGGAGCGTGATCAGAGGGGTGCCAGAAGGATCAGTATTGGGACTGGTCTTCTTTAATGTCTCTTTGTTAATGACATTGCAGAGGAGATAGAAGGGAAGGTATCCCTTTTTGAAGATGACACTAAAATCTGCAAGAGGGTAGACACTCCGGGAGTGTGTGTGGAAAAAATGAATGGGGATCTACGAAAACTTGACGAGTGGTCAAGAGTGTGGCAACTAAATTTCAATGCGAAGAAGTGCAAAATCATGCCCTTGGGTCACAGACACCCGGGGCGGAGTACAAGATGGGGGGAGTGGTACTGATTACAACAAAACAGGAAAGAGACCTTCAGGTAATTATATCTGGTGACCTAAAGGTGGCCAAACAGTGTGACAAGGCTGTAGGGAGAGCCATTGGGATGCTAGGATGCATAGGGAGGGGTATCACCAGCAGAAAGAGGGAGGTGGTGATACCACTGTATAAATCTTTGGTGAGACCTCATCTAGAATACTATGTCCAGTTCTGGAGACCACATTTCTGGAAGGGTATAGACAGAGTAGAGGTGGTCCAGAGGAGGGCAACTAAAATGGTGTAGGGTCTGCACCAGAGTGCCTATGAGGAGATACTAAAGGACCTCAATATGTACACCCTGGAGGAAAGGAGGGAAAGGGGAGCTATGATAGGGACTTTCAAATACCTCAGGGGTATAAACAAGGTACAAAAGGGAAGTATTTTTCAGAAAAAAGTTCCTCAAGAACAAGGGGGCATGCTATGAAGCTGGAGGGGGGTAGACTCAGGAAAATTTGTAAAGTACTTCTTCACAGAAATAGTGGTAGATGCCTGGAACAGCCTTTCAGCTGAGGTGGTCGGGGCAAAAACTGTAAGTGGGATTCAAGAACACATGGGATAGGCATACGGGAACCTTAGTCATTAGGGAAGAGAGTGCTAAGCTGGAGATCGAGTAGAGTCTCCGGTGTTACAGGAGGTAGGTAAAAGGGGCAGACTAGGTTGGCCAAGAGATCATTATCTGCTGTCAACTTCTATATTTCTATGTAAGACATCATAACATTGACCGTGATCTGTATTCATAAGATTGGATTTCAAGCAAGTTTTAAAGGCAGCATATGTTTGACAAATAAAACCTCTGTAGGTAACGAAGCTTAAGTGGGGCGGGGTGGAGATATGCTGCAGAATGCAGTGAGGTGTGAGACACAGAGATGCTGCCTTCATGCGAATGCCCTCTGTAATTAAGAATGAGAGGATATACATAAAAAGAAGGCATGAAATATTAGCTGACTCTTGTTTGAACATTATGTTTCAAAACGTTTTCATGCATACTGCAAAATCATTTTAAATCCTTTGCTAATTAGCTTCTTGTTCATGGATTTAGACAAGAGATTCCAGTTTGTCAAGGCTATAGAGGAAAGGAGATGATTCAGCTGCATCAATTTTGAATAGGGGAATGCACAGGAAACTTGGTCCACACATTATAAATTCATGTTGGAAAAGCAGAGGTCAGAGAAGTAAGGAGGTAGTGCTCAGCTCTCTGCACACATCAGAAGCAGGAGGTGGAGTAACTTATTTGGTTGAGACAGATGCATTAGATTTGTGAACATGACATAAAGAGAAAGTACAATAGCTGCACTGGAATACAACATAGAATTTAAAAGCAGCCCCACATCTCAGTACAGAAATGGAAGCTAAGGTAATGTCCACGTAATCAAAAAGGGAGTACGTCATTTTGTGATGGCCCTTTTCAGACTACTGAGACATGCAGAGTTAGTTTCAATTAGGAATCCCAAGCCAATGGTTTACTTTCAGAGGGAAGTATGGATCTTACTACCTGGTCCTGTCAAATCCCTATCTTGACAAAACAATAGACCTTCCTCCTTAGCTTCATCAAATTCTTCTTCATCCTTTGTGCAGTAAAAGAACGCTATTGTCATGTATTGTAAGCAGATTATTTTCTGTTCAGTGTGGCACTACAAGGAAGGCAGTCCTCACTCTTTTCAGTGCAGTTGGACCCACAATCCACAGAAACAGAAAAATGCCAGCAGAACAAGACTTTGTGGTCTGTTCAGTCTGCCCTGTGCTGTTGTACATGCCCTCTCCCCCGAGGATCATGATGACTGACCAATCCCCCTTCCCTGCCCCCCAACCCTTGACCAGTCCTTTGTGCCTATGCCACCTCCCCTTAATGCTCTCCACCATTTTGTACTGACTAGTGTTTCAGGTAGCTTAGTCCACCCCTCTAGCACCTTCACTGTGAAGCAGTATTTCCTTACATTCTACCTGAACCTCCCCTTCCGAGCTTCCTACAGTCACTTTCTTGTCAGGATTTACACATCATTTTGTCTGATCTCATGACAGTAATGTATTTTGAAATTGATATGTTTGTTCTGCACAGCAGCAGTATTGCCATTCACAATGCCAGTGACTCAGGTTTGCACCCCAAACCCACAGCATTGGAGGACCAGCAATAGGAGTACTGCATGTCCTTCAGGACACTGTCCTCTTCAAGCAAGGCTGGGAGGGTGTAAATCCCTGCTACACTCCTGCTACCTGTTTGACCACAGATGTAGTGCAGCTGAGGAACTTCATGCAGGAGGAAGGACACCAACAGGCTGTATGTGGTCATGCTGCTGCATGTGCACACTCTGGGTCCTATGCCATCAGCATCCTTGTGAGTGGCAAAGAAAGGAAAGAAAAAAAAAAAGCCTCCCTGGTAGCAAGAAGGATGTCCCTCTTCCCAACTGGATGCCAGAATCAGACTCCGATTTCACATCTGACCACTTTTTTGGAATCGAATTTTCAGCCTTCAATTCTGAAATTCTGAATTCTGAAAGAAGGCTTAGAATCCGATTCTGTCTGACAGATTCCCAAGCAACTCTAGTACGCTCTCATTTTAGCTACATTTCATTGTTAGTTACAACTATTCATCAATGCCTGAGAGTTTCATAAAATTTAAATTCTCTTTTCCTTCCTGATGCTGGGAAGCTGCTTGTTAAAGCATTTTACTTCCAGTCCTTAATTATGGCATGTTGTTTTACTCTGCAGACACTGACAGTGCACTGTTAAGAAAGAGGGCTGTGGGCCAGCCTAGTGGCTCTGGAGGTTGAGGCACTGGTCGCTACACCTCACGCCTCGCTGGTGACCCAGGTTCAGGAATGAGCCTGGGCCACCGGGGGTCGGCAGGGGGAGAGAGGATTGAGCATCCGTAGTACTGCTGTCCTCTCTCAGGGAGAGGGTCTCACATTGTTCTGCTTGTTGATTGCCCTCTGGTGGTGACTGGAGGGCAGTATGAGTCGGGAGACACGCTCTGACTTAACCACATTGGTAGGGAGGGGGGTCAGGAGAAAAACAGAAGGAAAATGAGCCTTGCAGGGCTCCATGATGGTCTGCTGCAATGCAAGCCAACTCCAGGTTCTGGATTGGGTGTCCAAGGAGGGTGCCACCTTTCCGTCCCGCCACAGAGGCGTAAGCCATGGGGGATTACTGGGTCAGCTAAAATGTGACGTGGCGGACCTGAGAGAGTTCCTCCTTTGGAGGACCGCAGTCCTTGCCAGGGCTCAGGAGGAGAAAAAAACTGTATAAAAAAAATTTAAACAAGAAAGAGGGTCGTGTACAGTTACAACTCTCCACACAGGCACATCACTGTTTTTTATTTACTTCACTGTAATGGGTATTCTTTGAGCAAAGATAGGATCTTTATGTAGGTTTATTTTTTTAAAAAGTGTCTTTAAGCCTGGTGCCTTCCTCACAACCACACATTTTTCAGTTGGCCAGCACAGAGTTTAATCATGGTGCTGGCCTGGTGGCACTGAGGGCTGAGCCACTGGATGCATTACCTTGCGTTACACTGGTGACCCGGGGTTTGGGAATGACCTTGGGTCGTTGGGTTGCTGGCATGGGGGAGGGAGGTGGGAGCAGGACTGAGCACTGGCTTTTCTCTCCTGGGAGGGGGAAGTCGCTCGTCTGTAGTCCCGCCAACACCGAATGGAGGTCCGGTGCCAGGTGCAGGTGGTAACGGTGCAACTGGTAGGGTGGGGCATCCCGTAGTGCGTTGTGTGCACGTGCCTCCACACGTGCACACAATGCTGGGATGCATGGGGTCAGGAACAATACTGAAAAAATGTACAAAATACCTATGGAACAAAAAAAAAGAATTTAATCATGCAGAGAAGTGGTGCACTCACTCGCCAGTGCTGCTGTAAAATTGCTTAGAAAACATAGAAGCTGACAGCAGATAAGGGATGCATAGCCCATCCAGTCTGCCCTTTTTTGTTGTATTGCTTACACTGTAGACCCCTCCAGGTCTACAGCACTTTCATCGGCCTGGTCCTTGCTGAGATAGTCCAGTGTTTGTTGGAGATGGGAATTTTCTGACCCCTTGAAGGAGGCGGCAGTGGTACCCCTCCTAAAGAAATCCTCTCTTGACACCAACTGCTTAGCAGCCTACAGATCTGTCTCTAACCTATCCTTTGTGGGTAAGGTTATGGAGAAGGTGGTTGCGGTGAAGCTGGAGGACCATCTTACTATCCACGATGTCTATGATCCTCGCCAGTCAGGATTTAGGAAGAGGCATAGTACCGAGATGGTGCTTGTTCGGGTACTTAGTGATCTCCTGATAGCGAGGGATCAAGGGAGCCATTCCGTCTTGGTTCTTCTCAATCTCTCTACAGCATTTAACACTGTGGACCATGATGTGTTGTTGGAGTGCCAGAGGATGCTGTGTAGACTGTCAGGTACAGTCCTCAGATGGTTTTGATCTTTCCTCACAGGCAGGACTCGGAGCGTGGTCTTGGGGATTTATTTCTCAGCCCCCTTCCCCTGTTCTGTGGGGTTCCGCAGGGCTACGTACTATCACCCATGTTGTTCACAGTGTACATGCTGCCATTGGGGGACATTATTAGGCGGTGCGGGCTGAGTTTTCACTGCTATGCCGACGATACTCAGTTCTACATGTCATTTGTGCCCGAGCAGGTTGGAGCTATCTCGGTCATCAATAGCTGCCTCTCTAAGATCCAGGGCTGGATGAGTACCAACTGGCTGAGGTTGAACCCGGATAAAACCGAGGTGTTGGTGGTGGACCCAGGTTGCCAGGGTTTGGGACTGTTGGCTGACCAACCATCTGGGCTTTGGCCCGGGGTGTACCAGCTGCTTGCCTTAGACCGGGCGCGAAATCTGGGTGTTGTTTTTGACAGCAACCTGGCATTAGAATCTCAGATGTCTGCTGTTGTAAAAACTTCTTTTTACCATCTGAGGAACATTGCCCAGATCAAGTGCCTGGTCCTGCCCAATGACCTTCCAATTTTGGTCCATGCCTTTGTGACCTCCCGCCTTGACTACTGAAATGCCCTTTATCTAGGGCTACCGAGGGCTGTTATCCGCCGATTGCAGCTGGTGCAGAATGTGGCAGCCAGGCTGTTGATTGGCTTATCAACATCTTGCCATGTCACGCCTGTGCTCCGTGGCCTGCACTGGCTGCCTGTTCATTGGCAGATCACCTTCAAGGTCGGGTTGACCTGTAAAGCCCTACACGGACAGGGACCACGCTACTTACAAGATCTTCTGTGCCCCTACCACCCCCTCCACTCACTCCGGTCCTCTGACAAGGGATTGCTAGAGATTCCCAGGGTTTGATTTAAGACCTCAGGGGTCCGTTCTTTTGCATTTATGGACCCCACCCTGTGGAATTCTGTGCCTTGTCGGATTAGAAAGTGCCTGACTGTTGAGAGCTTTAAATCTGCTCTCAAAACATATCTTTTTGGAGTGGCCTTCCCTGACTTTGATTAGCCGGTTGTTTTATTATAGTGAACTGTTTTTTAGCTATCGACGGTATGTATTTTATTTATTTGTTTTACTGGATTTTTCTGTTGTACAAGTGCTTTGATCTACAAAGGAATTGCACTTTTTAAAAATAAATTGATTGATTCTCTGCCACCCCCCTTACCTATCCCTTATGACTGACTCCCTTGTGCTTATCCCAGGTTTTTTTTGAATCCCACCACTGTTTTCACCCCCACAACCTCTTCTGGAAGACCATTCCAGGCATCCACCACCTTTTCTGTGCAGTATTTCTTCACATCTCTCCTAAACCTAGCCGTTTCCAGCTTCATATCATGGCCCCTTGTTCTGGAGCACATTTTTTTCTGAGAAATACTTCCCACTTGTACCTTATTCACCCCATGAGGTATTTAAAGGTCTCAATTATATCCCCCCTCATCCTCTTCTCCTCCATGGTGTACATATTTAATTCCTTTAGCCTCTCCTCATAGGACATTTGATGTAGACCCTGTACCATCTTGGTAGCCCTCCTTTGAATGGCTTCCATCCTGTTTATGTCCTTCCTGAGATGTGGCCTCCAAAACTGGACATAGTACTCCAGCTGGGGTCTTACTAAAGACCTATATAGTGGCAACACCACTTTCCTCTTTCTGCTGGTAATACCCCTACCTATACATTCCAGCATCTCACTAACTCTCCCAATCGCTTTGTCGTATTATCTGGTCACCTTCAGATCATCTAACATACTAACATACTATTTGCCAGCAGATTAGGCCTTACAGTCTATCGAGTCTGCTTGAACCTCAGATCCCTAGTTGGGTGCCGAGGCCCTCCCCTCCCTTGTGTTCCAGAAACCCCTATCATCCATCCCCACCCCCTTGGGACAGGCCATCATCTGATACATCCACTTTCTGTGTCTGTCCCACCCTCTCTTGAAGCCCTCCACTGTGGATCTCTGAACCAGCTCGCCAGGCAGTGCATTCCAAGGGTCCACCACCCTCTCAGTGAAAAACCTCCTCCTCTTTTCCCCCCTCACCCTTCCTCCTTCCAACTTCAAACCATGCCCTCTGGTAATACCTCCCTGCTTTAGTCTAAAGATCCCCTCCATGTTTACCCTATTTATTCTCCTGAGGTACTTGAAGACCTCAATCATGTCCCCCCTGTCTGTCCTTTCCTCCAATGAAAACAGGCAGAGCTCCTCAAGTCTGTCCTCATACGTCAAATCCCCTAGCCCTCGTATCATCTTAGTTGCCCTCCTCTGTACCCTCTCCAGGAGCTGTATGTCGCTCTACAAGTGTGGTCTCCAGTACTGCACACAGTACTCAAGGTGTGGTCTAACCAGTCCATTGTACAACGGCAAAATCACTTCCTTGCTCCTAGAGGTGATCCCCCTTACGATGTATCCCAACATCCTGTTTGCCTTGCTAGCCGCTCTCCTGCATTGCTCAGAGTTATTCATACATGCATCCACCATGACCCCCAGGTCTTTTTCCCCTATTGAGGCCTCCAGCGCCTCCCCTCCCAGGGTGTACCTGTGTTTAGGGGTTCCCCGCCCAAGATGCAACACCTTGCACTTGGTGATATTGAAATTTAATTTCCTTGTGTGAGCCCAGCTTTTCAGGGTGTCCAGGTCCCCTTGCAGGGCCAATCTCCCCTCTTCTCCCTCAACTACTGCTCCCATCTTGGAGTCATCAGCGAAGAGACTCATTTCACACCCTATACCCTCTCTGATGTCAGATATGTATGCATTAAACAGGATCGGACCCAGGACCAAGCCCTGCGGTACCCCACTACCAATCTCTCTAGGGTTTGAGAGCTCCCCACAGACCACTACTCTCTGGGTGCATCCAGCTAGCCAGTTTTCAATCCATCTGACCATCAAAGGGCCTACTCCTAACCCCATCAGTTTCTCAACCAGACCATTGTGGGGGACAGAGTCAAACGCCTTGCTGAAGTCCAAGAATAATACAGCCACAGGCTTTCCCCTGTCCAGTTCTGATGTTACCCATTCATAGAACTCCACAAGATTGGTCTGACATGATCTCCCTGGCACAAACCCATGTTGCCGACTATCCAGACCTCCCACCTCCTCCAAGTACACCCCCAATCGTTCCTTTAGTATACTCTCCATTAATTTTCCCACCACCGAGGTCAAACTGATGGATCTATAGTTACCTGGTACTTCCCTCAACCCCCCTTTATGGATTGGCACCATATGTGCCTCTCGCCAGTCCCTAGGTACCCCCCCTGTCTCAAGTGACCTGTTGAAGAGCTCCGCCAGAGTGCAGCCAGCAGTCCACCAATTCCCATAGTACTCTCAGTTGAATGCCATCCGCCCAGGAGATTTGTCTTTCTTTAGGGCCTTGAGGGCTAACCACCCCTTTGGTGGAGATAGCATCATCTGTCCCTCCACCTTACTGGCCTTTTATCCTTGTCCGGATGTGACACCCTGGGGTACCTCTCCTCCCTCTTGCTCCATTTCTGTTGCTCCCTGATCCCACTCACTGCCGCTTCTATCTCAACGTGCCTTGCTTTGTAGATATCCCATCCTCCTAGTGAACACAGAGGCAAAGTACTCGTTAAATACCTCTGCCTGGTCCCTCGCCTCTTCCACCCACCTCCTTCTGATCTCAATCTGCTGAGATGGCCCTTAGATTTTCTCCTCTCCAATGTACCGGAAGAACCCTTTTCCTCCATGTATCCCTGTGCCAGCCGCTGCTCTTTACTGGACTTTGCTCCCTCACCATCCGGGTGACTTTTCTAGATGCAAGATAGTACATTTCCTTATCCCTATCCCCTCTTGTTGTTTTATATTTTTTGTAGGCCGCCTTCTTTTCTCTGACCACTACCTGTACCTCACTGGACCACCAGCATGGTTTATGTGACCTTGCTCCCTTAAGTTTCAACTTAGTGCAGATCCTGACTGCCTCATGAAGTCCCCGGTTTATGACCTCCCATCTCCTTTCCACACTTGTCATTGATGTAATCCCCTTCAAGTGATCCTTGAGAATATTTCCCATGCCCACAAAGTCTGCCCTCCTGAAGTCCACTGCCAGTGTCCTAGATCTCACCCCCCATGCTTATTTGAAACCAGACAGTATTGTGGTCGCTTCCAGTCAGGGGGTCCTCTACAACCAGGTCCCTTACCAGATCCCCATCTGCCAGAATGTAAAGGACAAACCTAAAAAAAACCATGTCAGATTCACAATGAAATTTTTTTTTTCCTTCTCTTACAGGGGTTCTCTCCACTGTTCTGTTCTTTCTTAATCTAATGGTATCAGTCTGTTGCAACAGCACTCTATTCTCAATTTCCCCTTTCTTAATCTATCAAGTTTGTGGTAATATTCTCAGGCTGGCCACCTGTATGAATAATTATTCCACCTTTGTGTGTCCCTCTCCGTTTCTACTGCTTTTAGTCTGATATGATTGGTTTGCCCCCCCCGAGGATATTCAAATTTAATCCCGAAAACAACTTGATTTATAAAAAAAAAGAATAAACAGAAGAAATCTAATTTAATGATAATATTAGGTCTGTAAAACCGGCAACAGAGTCGGGACTTTTTCAAAGCCCGAATTGTGTGAGTTTCCATTCAGGGCAACCGGTGCGACTGTTGCTCGCATAGTAAGAATGTAAATATATATATATATATATATATACTGCACAAGATTTCCTCGATCTGAAGAGTTCTCCGATACTTCAAAAGAGTCACCTATGATTGTCTTGCCTGTTTACACATTTTTGAGTAAAATGTAAAGCACTCCTCGTTCACAGTTTATTTTGTTGTCCCACGTCTGTATTAGAGGAACCATCCCAACTGTTTATTTTTTTTAGGCAGAGAAATTATTCTGCAGTGAATTTTGTTTTGTTTTAATAAGCTTGTTGTAGTTTTAAACTGTTCATGACGCGTGCAGCTAGCATTTTCCTTAAGCTCCTTCGCGAACGTACGCATGGTCGTGAAGGCAATTACCTCTCCGTAAACAATAAAACGAAGTTCTTCCTCTATAAAAGAGGTGAGTCAGGTTCTGTAGAGCTTCCGAAATCGTTTTCTGTTTTTTGTAATAAATTTTAGGTTGTTGAAGAAACTCAAAGTAAAAAACATGTTTAGTCCTTACCGTTGGGATGTGTCCTGTTTTGCCTACAGCCCCTTCCTAGGAGCTGGCCGGCCATTCTCTGAAGACGTTTATAGGGTCATAACAGGGGAGGTGCTTCCCATGAACTAAAAAATTATTATTATACTGCAGGATCCTTTAGAAATGAAATATAAAGGATATAAGGATTATTTTATGCATGTGAAGGTATAATGCTGTGTATAAAACCATAAAACAAATGATAAAGAGTAAAAATGATTGTTAAAAAAAATTCAGGGGAGGAGTTTGATGGTCACATGTCCTTTGTCCTGTATATATTCAGAGAGCCTAGCTTTAAAAGACAGATAGTCTGTGAGGTTCAGATGTATGCTGACCTCCAAGAAAGAACTACACTAGCTATTCTAGTGTTGTTAATTTATTTTTCTTTATGTAATTCATTTTGGTTTTATTTTCTTTGCTGATCAGTACGTGTGTCCAGTTTATCTTTGTTAATAAATTTGTTTCTGGACCTTCAACAAAGATTGAGCAAGCATCCTCCTTGTTATCCCACACTTCACACTTGGTGTCAGAAGTGGGATTGGAACAAAAGACACTGCTATACGTGTCTGAGGAGGTCGTGGTTTCGTGGATGTCCCAGGAGGTGCCTATCGGTGCATTGACCAGAACCATGGCAGAGAAGTCAGGATTACCTCTACAGACTGGACTCCCTGATGTTAGACGTAAGTTGGTAAAACCAAAAGAAGATGGTGATGTTTCGGATGGGGAACTAGCAGAGATGGAGAAAGGACCCCCTACTGGTGACTCACCGGAACTGTTGCAATGGCTGTGTATGCAACAGATAACAATGGAGAAACAAAGGGAACGAGAAATGCGGAAGTATGAGGCAAGATGGGCTGACACTTTAAGGGCCATCCAGGCACTTGGTGTCAGTAGATCCCCTTCTCTACCAACGGGGGATATCCCTAAGGACATAAAACTAACCAAGTTGAGTGAAACAGATGACATAGAGACATATTTAACCACATTTGAGCGGATAGCAAGGGCTTATCAATGGCCTAGGGATCAGTGGGTAATCCGCCTTGCTCCATACCTGACGGGGAAAGCACAACTGGCCTATGGTAGGGTGGAGAGTGCCATGAGTGACAATTATGATGCTGTCAAGGAGGCAATATTGAAAAGATATGATATTTGTCTAGAAACCTACAGACAGAGATTTCGAGCATTGAGATTTCAACTTTCAGATACTCCACAGGAAGCATTCACCAGACTGAATGACTTATGTACTAAATGGTTACAGCCTGCTACTAACACAAAAAAGCAGATGTTGGAAGCTGTAGTTTTGGAGCAATTTATACGAATTTTGCCTCAAGATGTCCAGATCTGGGTAAGGGAACACCGCCCAGAGACAGCCAAGAAGGCAGTACAGTTAGCCAAAGATTATTTAACTGCCCGGCCTAATCGACCTAAGAGTCACCCCGGAGGTAGTACATCACATCCTACGGTAAGAACCTCTTCAATTACTACACCCTTACCTAGTGGACCAGTCAAAACTACCAGTGCTTTAAAAACTCCCACTAGCGAAGTAATTTGTCATTATTGTCAAGGCAAAGGACATATTGCAAGGTTTTGCCCAAAAAAGAAAACTGGTCCAACACACCTAGCATTAGCCAATTGGGGACAGTAATTTTGTACCAGTTACAGTAAATGGTAAAGAAATGATTGGACTATTAGACTCTGGTAGCCGACAGACATTAGTTAAAGCCTGTATGATATCTACAGTACCTGGAACCACACAAACTGAAGTAACTTGTATACATGGGGATACCCATATTTATCCAGTACAACAAGTAGAGATGCAGGTTCAATCAAACACCCAAATTATGGAAGTTGGAGTAGTTCCTCAATTGCCGTTGTCAGTTATATTGGGACACGACCACCCAGAATTTCCCAAATTACTTGCTAATGCCAATAAACTAAATGCAATAACTACCAGGGCACAAGAAAAAAGGAACACTGAGCTACATCGCTTCTTCCCATTTGAGGATAGCCTATTTGAGCTTCCAGGAAAAACAAGGAAAATGAAACGCCAAAAAAAACAAGAAAAACAAGTGTGGCAGCAGCTAAAAAAGGACTGTATGAATACTGTGGACTGTAAAAATACAGAGTTGCAAACTGACTTCAGGGTATTACAAATGCAGGATGAGTCTCTAAAACCTTATTTTTTACAAGTTGGAAATGAACAAAATCCTAACCAGAAATTTGTGATTGAGAAAGGTTTACTGTATAGAAAATGTTTGAACATGAAAACTGGGGAAACCGCCTTTCAGTTACTGGTACCCACTGCTTATAGAGAACAGTTATTGATGCTGGCACATGACATACCTCTAGCTGGCCACCAAGGAAAAGAACGTACTTTAAAAAAATTATTATACAGATTCTTTTGGCCAGGTATACACGACCAAGTGGCAGAATACTGTCGGTCATGTGCACAATGCCAAAAGGTAAGACCTATACATAGCAAAGACAAAGTACCCCTACAGCCATTGCCTTTAGTAGAGACCCCATTTACTCGGATTGCCATGGATGTAGTGGGTCCACTCCCTAAAAGTGCCAAGGGAAACCGTTTTATTTTAATCATTTGTGATTATTTTTCAAAATACCCTGAAGCAATACCGATGCGAACAGTGACAGCAGAGAAAGTAGCAGATGAATTGATTAAAGTATTCTCCAGAATGGGTATACCTAAAGAAATATTAACGGATAGAGGTAGTAACTTTTGTTCTCAACTTTTACAGCATCTCTATCAGGCCCTAGGAGTACATTCTATATTTACATCACCCTATCACCCCCAATGTGATGGACTAGTGGAACACTTTAACAAAACTCTCAAGCAAATGTTAAAAAAGTTTGTCTCTGATGAAGGTAAACATTGGGATAAATTTCTTCCATATTTAATGTTTGCCTACCGTGAGGTTCCTCAAGCTTCTACGGGATTTTCCCCGTTTGAACTTCTTTTTGGGAAAAACCCAAGAGGGGTATTAGACATTATTAAAGAGGGTTGGGAAGGGACCAAGGCAGAGACAATCCCCATCTCCACATTGGAATATATATCTACAATGCGTCAAAGATTAACAAAATATGCTAATTTGGCACAACAGATAAATAAACAGCATCAACAAACACAGAAACAGTATTATGATCAGGGGGTAGGAACAAAAACATTCCAACCTGGTGACAGGGTCTTATTATTATTACCCTGTACAGAGAATAAACTACTAATGAAGTGGCAAGGACCTTATAGTGTTCATCGACAGGTGGGTCCTGTGAATTATGAAATCATATGCCCTGAAAAAAAAACAAAAATTGAAAATATATCATGCAAACTTATTGAAATTATGGCATGAAAGAAGTACTCCATCTTTATTTGTATACCCTGACATAAATAAAAATGAGCTCGACCTTGCTTATGATCGTTTGGAAAAACAAGATAATATTGAGGACATAATTGTTAACGATAAACTGAAGGATGAACAAAAACAAGACATAAAACACTTAATACTCCAATTCCAAGCAACATTTATGACAACCCCTGGGGTAGTGAAAGGAATTGAACATCATATAGAAATAACTAATAATACACCTATTAGACATAAACCCTATAGGATACCCGAAAGTCTAAGGGAGGAGGTGATAAAGGAATTGAGAAAAATGTAGAAATTAGGGGTCATTTTTCCATCCCAAAGTTCATGGAGCTTTCCTATGGTTGTCGTAAACAAAAAGGAAGGTGGAGTAAGAGTGTGTCTGGATTTTCGGAAGTTAAATAATATATCTAGATTCGATGGGTACCCCATGCCCTGAATCGATGATATTATAGACAGGTTAGGCAATGCTCAGTATATTAGTACGTTAGATCTTTCCAAGGGGTACTGGCAAATACCCCTTGATGCAGAATCTCAAGATAAAACAGCATTTAGTACTCCAGCTGGATTATTTCAATTCACTAAGATGCCATTTGGGTTACACGGAGCCCCAGCGACATTCCAGAGATGTATGGATAGATTATTACAGCCACATACAGAGTATAGCGCTGCATATCTAGATGATGTAATTATTTTTAGTACAACCTGGGAGGATCATGTAAAACATTTACAAGATGTCTTGTCAGTAATAGCTAATGCAGGACTAACTATAAACCCAGGAAAATGTTCAATAGGTATGCATGAAACGAGATATTTAGGTTTTATAATAGGACGAGGTGAAGTGAAACCTGAAAAAAACAAAATTGAGGCAATTGCTAAAAGTCCACAGCCCCAAATAAAAAAACAAGTCCGGTCATTCTTAGGATTAGCCAGTTACTATCGCCGCATTATAGCTAACTTTGCAGAAATTGCTAGTCCATTAATTGAATTAACGAAAAAAAATAGGCCCGAAAAGATTTACTGGAACGAACAATGTGAAAAAGCTTTCAGTACTCTGAAGGCTAAACTTTGTTCATATCCGATACTCTACAGTCCTAATTTTCGAAAACCGTTTTTAGTACAAACAGATGCCTCTAATAATGGGATTGGGGCTGTCCTATCACAAATGTATGGGGAAGAAGAACACCCAGTTATATTTATTAGTAGAAAGTTACATCTCAGAGAAACTAAATATTCAACGATTGAGAAAGAATGCCTAGCCATTCATTGGGCAATAAATGCTTCAAAATTTCATTTGTGGGGCAGGTCATTCTTAATTTTAACAGACCATAACCCACTGTGTTGGATAAATACGATGAAGGATAAAAAACCCCGCATTATGCGGTGGTATTTAGCCCTTCAACCGTATAAATTTGACATCCAACATAGATCGGGAAAAATGCACGCTAATGCTGACTATTTATCCCGTTATGGGACTGAAAAGAGTACTGAACCAGACTCCGGAGTAAATGAAAAGAATGTGTAATATTCCGCAATAATTCGGAATAGTAAAAGAAATTATGTTTGTTTGTTTTGGGACTCCGGAGTGGAGCTTTGGGAGAGGTGGGCTAAAGCTCCATTTCCATTTTTATGGAAATCTGGAATTATTTTTTTTTGAGTTTTAGGAAACCAATTTTAAGCAAATTATAAAAGTTTGGTTTCCTCTTAAAGGGGGAGGAATGTAAAGGACAAACCTAAAAAAAAACATGTCAGATTCACAATGACATTTTTTTTTTCTTCTCTTACAGGGGTTCTCTCCACTGTTCTGTTCTTTCTTAATCTAATGGTATCAGTCTGTTGCAACAGCACTCTAGTCTCAATTTCCTCTTTCTTAATCTATCAAGTTTGTGGTAATATTCTGAGGCTGGCCACCTGTATGATAAATTATTCCACCTTTGTGTGTCCCTCTCCGTTTCTACTGCTTTTAGTCTGATATGATTGGTTTGCCCCCGCCCCCGAGGATATTCAAATTTAATCCCGAAAACAACTTGATTTATAAAAAAAAAGAATAAACAGAAGAAATCTAATTTAATGATAATATTAGGTCTGTAAAACCGGCAACAGAGTCGGGACTTTTCAAAGCCCGGATGTGTGGAGTTTCCATTCGGGCAACCGGTGTGACTGTTGATTGCCCAGTAAAAGTAGAAAAATATATCTATATATACTGCACAAGTCTCCTCAGATCTGAAGAGTCTCCGATACTTCAAAAGAGTCACCTATGATTGTCTTGCCTGTTTACACATTTTTGAGTAAAATGTAAAGCACTCTCGCTCACAGTTTATTTTGTTGTCCCACGCCTGTATTAGAGGAACCATCCCAACTGTTTATTTTTTTTTCAGGCAGAGAATTATTCTTGGTGAATTTTTGTTTTTGTTTTAATAAGCTTGTTGTAGTTTTAAACTGTTTCACGACCCGGCGTCGCTAGCATTTTCCTTAAGCTCCTTCGCGAGAGCGTCGCATGGTCGTGGAAGGCATTACCTCTCCGTAAAACAATAAAGCGTAAGTTCTTCCTCTATAAAAGAGGTGAGCCAGGTTCTGTAGAGCTTCCGAAATCGTTTTCTGTTTTTTGTAATAAATTTTAGGTTGTTGAAGAAACTCAAAGTAAAAAACATGTTTAGTCCTTACCGTTGGGATGTGTCCTGTTTTGCCTACAGCCCCTTCCTAGGAGCTGGCCGCCATTCTCTGAAGACGTTTATAGGGTCATAACAGGGGAGGTGCTTCCCATGAACTAAAAAATTATTATTATACTGCAGGATCCTTTAGAAATGAAATATAAAGGATATAAGGATTATTTTATGCATGTGAAGGTATAATGCTGTGTATAAAACCATAAAACAAATGATAAAGAGTAAAAATGATTGTTAAAAAAAATTCAGGGGAGGAGTTTGATGGTCACATGTCCTTTGTCCTGTATATATTCAGAGAGCCTAGCTTTAAAAGACAGATAGTCTGTGAGGTTCAGATGTATGCTGACCTCCAAGAAAGAACTACACTAGCTATTCTAGTGTTGTTAATTTATTTTTCTTTATGTAATTCATTTTGGTTTTATTTTCTTTGCTGATCAGTACGTGTGTCCAGTTTATCTTTGTTAATAAATTTGTTTCTGGACCTTCAACAAAGATTGAGCAAGCGTCCTCCTTGTTATCCCACACTTCACACAGAACCACGTCCAGGACATGCCCCTCCCTTGTGGGCTCCATCACATGCTGTGTTAAGAACACATCCTGGAAGCCGTCCAGCAGCCTCTGCTCCTTGGCCACCTTAGAGGACATGGTTCCCCAGTTAGTACCTGGCATATTAAGGTCCCCCATCAACACCACTCCTTCCCCTTTTGGTCCACACTGGGCAATGATGTTGTCCAGCAAACCATCCTCTAGAACATCACTCATCCCTGGGGGCCTATATACTACACCCAGCTTGACCTTATCTCCTGTTGGGATCGTAAGGTGACCCATAAGACCTCCACATTTCCCTCTGCCTCTTCTACCCTAGCAATTTCTGTGTCATCTCTAATGAACATAGCCACTCCACCCCCTCTGCCCTCATTTCTATCCTTCCTAAGCATAGTGTAGCCCCGCACATTTAGGTCCCAGTCATGGTTTTTGTTGGCCCACGTCTCCGTGACTGCCGCCACATCCACCCCGAACAGCATGGCCTGGAACTCTGGCAACTTGTTTCCCAAGCTCCTGGCATTTACTAACACCACTCCCCACCCCTTATCCATGATCCCCTTTGTCGAACCCCACCCAGGTTCCTTATACTTCCATCCTCCCTCTGCTCCTCCTGAAACCTCCTCCCCCAGTCTGTTTCCCCTCCCCCCTTGGGTTTTGTGGAGCTACTCCTCATCTGGAGGAGGGCTTCTGGTCAGCCCTACCTTATCCCTTCCCCCCCCTCACAAGTTTAAACCCCACCTTTCTTGAATGTAGTCAGCCATCTTATGTCATCTAATAATTAATCATCTAATATGATTACCCCCAGGTCTCCTTCCTGCTTGGTTGCTGCAGGTATCTCTCCCCCATTTTGAAATGCACCCCTTGGTTTCTGTGACCCAAGCGCATTATTTTGCACTTTTTTGCATTAAACCTTAGCTGCCAAACTTTTGACCACTCCTCCAGTCATTTCAGCTAGTCTGTTTCCATCCTTTGCACCACCTCCAGAGTGTCCACCCTGTTGCAGATCTTAGTGTCATCCGCAAAGAGGCAGATCTTACCTTCCAGTTCCTCTGCTATGTCACTAATGAAGACATTGAAGAGGACTGGCCCCAGTACTGACCACTGTGGTACCCCACTGGCCACTCTCCCTTCCTCAGAGCGAACTCCATTTACCACCACCCTCTGCCTCCTATCCCCTAATCAGTTTCTTACCCAGCTTACCACCTTATTGCCCACCCCATGCTACCCAACTTGTTTACCAGCCTCCTATGTGGAATGGTGTCAAAGGCCTTGCTGAAGTCCAAGTAGGCCATGCCCCCCCACCCCCGATCCAATACTCTCGTTACCCAGTCAAAAAAAGCTTATCAGATTTGTTTGACATGACCTCCTTCCATAAAGCCATGCTGCCTTGGGTCCTGCAGTCCACTGGATTCCAATTGTTCCACAATTCTACCCTTTAATAGTGTTTCCATCAGTTTCTCTACTACAGAGGTCAATCTGACAGGCCTCCTCCTTGCTACCACGTTTGTGAAGTGGGACTACATCTGCCCTTCTCCTGTCCTCTGAGAACATGCTGGTCACCAGTGAACTGTTAAGCAAGTCTGTCAGGGGTGCAGCTAGCACCCTCCCTGAGTTCCTTTAACACTCCTGGATGTACCCCGCCTGGCCCCATTGCTGAGTCCACCCTCAGATTAGCGCATGCTTTCTGAACCTTTCCTCGGAAAAGGGACTGGTGTCCAGTCCGCCCCCCAATCTCTTGGTGCTTATTTGTGGTCCCTCCCCTTCCCCCCTCAACTGTGAATACTGAGCGGAAATATTTGTTTAAGACAGTTGCCTTTTTTCGTCCTCCTCAGCATAGCCCCCTGCCTCCTTTATTAACCGTGCAGTCCCTCCCATGATCTTCCTTTTCACACTGTTATATCTGAAAAATGTCTTGTCTCCCTTTGATAATGTCTGGGCTGTTCTTACCTCAGCTTGCTCTTTTGTGCTCCTTACAAAGAGTAATGCACAAAAGTGCTCGAAAAATAAATTATAGCCAAAATAGCAAACTTTATTGAAACATAATGGACTCACCAACAAAAATCACAGTCTGCCCTGGCATTTCGAGGACACACTGCCTCTTCATGAGGAAACTTTGCAGATCAAGAACACACCTCCCTCCCCAAAACAATGAATGCAAATTCTTGCATAGTCATGTAATTCCAGTTAGGGTATCATCACATAATGAATCTACCAAACACTGGTGAGCTACAAAGTGGCATCAGTGTAATACTTGTGCTAACAACTCATAAAGGAAAGAGACAGATAAAATGAGATGAAATACAGAAACGTCATAATGTGAAAAAGTAGCTATGGGGGGGCATGGAAGGGAAGTATGCTGAAAATAGCAGCAGGCAAAGGAAATAAAGAGATGCAGTACTAGAAGGACAAAGAGGGGGTTGCATAGCGAAGAAAGGAATTCACAACAGAGTTGCTGGATAAAAGAGGAATTTAGATGTGACAAAGACAATCAGAATACATTAACAATATAAACACAGGCACAGCGACCGTTTGCTTTTTGAGCTGTGAAATTTCATAATTCCATACCATTGTCTTTAAGCAAGTCTTTTTCCATTTTTATGTTGCTTGCACGCATGTGCAAGAAACATAGTGCCATCATCCGAGTTTTCGGAGGTGTGTCAGCCCGTCTTCCAATGCAGTCAGTGTGTTTGCAGGCACGGCCCCAGTTCCCCAATCACTGCTGCAGCTGTCTATGACAAAGCTGAAAATGCAGTGGCATACAGTTGAAAGGGAGAGCTCCGCTTGAGTGAGCAGAGCTCTCCTCCCCCCACCGCAGCCCTACGCACACTGCATGCTCATCGCCTTCCCCTCCCCACACTGTGCGGCCGTGGGGTGCCAATCCCGTCAGCTCCAGCCCCAAAGCATCCAGGTGCCATGCTGAGCCCACCCCAGCGTGGCAAAATGATGCTACCCGGACGGGGTGCCCGATCCCTGTCAGCTCCAGTGTCTCTCCCCATGCTGTCGCCGACGGGGTGCCCAATCCCGTCGGCTCCACTGTCTCTCCCCAAGAGATCCAGGTGCCACGCTGGGAGCCCACCCCAGCGTGGCAGAATGTGTTATAGCCGGCCGGTGGTGCCCAATCCCCTGTTGGCTCCAGCCCCCCACCAGCCATCCTTGTGCCGCTGGAGCCCACCCCGCGTGGTAAGCGCTCCTGTGATGCGTCATTAAAACAAAAAACCTGGAAATAAAAATTGTCCCTCGGCGCTTCTCCCTGCCCCCAAACAACGCACCTACCCACCCACCGTGCACCCTGCCTCCCCACCCCCTCACCCCATACTTACCTCCGGAGTCTGGCGGCGATCTCTCGTGGACCGGAACACGCCTGCACTCTTCAAAGCCGACCTGAACTGAGAAATGCCGGTAAGCTGTATAATAGAATAGATAGGGTTTTTTTAACTTTATTGCATATCTCAGGCATTTTTTGGAATTTTTGCACCAAATTTTCAACATGGGGTTTTTGGGACCCCTTCTCATGAACGATGTCAGTGTCATGGAGTTACTCGGGCCCGAAGGGTGATTTTGCAGCCACTGCGCAAAATCACCTTTCTGGAATGATTAACGAAACGACACTGCCAGTGTTCATAAGCTGGGCTCTCAAAAAGCCTATTTTGAAAATTTGGTGGAAAAATTCCTTAAAATGACTGTTTTACGAGCGTGCATTGCGCAGTTCCTACGCACGCTCGTAAGTTTGCGAATTTTCAATATTTTCACTCCAGATTTTCAACATTGCCATTTTACCACACCTCCTTATGGGTAGTGCAGCTGTCATTTTTCACATCTTGCCCAAAACGTGTTTCCGCCCATGTAGCGCACAATGGTGCAGTCGGTGTGCGAACTCAATGTATGGGACACATTAAGAAAATCACAGTGACACTGTTCATGAGCAGAGGTCTTAAAATGGCTATGTTGAAAATTTGGTGAACAAATTCCTAAAAATGACTGTTTTACGAGCGTGCATTGCGCAGTTCCTACGCACGCTCGTAAGTTCGCAAATTTTCAATATTTGCACTCCAATGACTTCCAAATTCCTAAACAGCACATAGAAGCAAGCAACATTCGGCATTGACAAATGCTTGTTTTTTTCAAATATCTGTTAAAAAGACATTTGTTATCCTGTAATACATGTCATTTTTGTGGTGTTTTTTTGTAATGATTATTGTATTGTTAATGTGTATTTTCTGTGTTCCCTGGTCGTCCTTGCAAATAGGCTTTTCAGCTCATGGACCTACCAGGTTATCAAATAAATCAAGTTAAGTTCTTGCAGTTTTTTTGTTAATCTCTGGTTAACATACAGTATAATGTATAGCCAATTAATTTTCTGAATAAGGTATAACACTAACTAATAGTCTCATTTTTATTATACTGTAATAGCAATAACGCACTTCTAGTTGTTAGGTTAATGGTCTGTTAATCACCCTCTAGGGGCATGTAACATGTTACATCCCTAGAAGGTTATTAATAGACCATTAACGTAACCCGCGGTCCTGCCATATTACTTGAAGAAAAGAGTCCTAAAGAGGAACCTAGGAAGACTGCAGTACACTGGAAAAGAAGGAAGGATTGGAGGCCGCGTGAAATGGGAGAAGTGAGATCAGGGCCGGTTCTAGGATTTACTGGGCCCTGGTGCAAGACTGTGTAATGGGCCCCCCCCCCAGTGCAAGACCGTAGTGCCCCCACTTTTCTTGATTTCACAAAAAAAAAAAAAAAATAATTATACTTAACTATATCTCCCTCCTCTCAGGCTCAAACTCAATACACAGACACACAAAAACACCCCGAGGCCGCCTGGGCAGGTTGGCTGACTGGATCTCTTCTCCCCGATCCCCAGCTGGGGCTTGAATCTACATGTATACTTGCAAACAACTAGCCCTTCATCCGAGGAAATGGCGTCAGCATTTTCTTTTGAATTATGAGCCTGCATTATTCATTTGTTGTTTAAATGTAACCATATTTCTGCCTGTACTCAAATATAAATATCCCTAGTCTATTCTCTCCGCCAGGCACCAGACTTGTTAAACAGTAAACACCACACAGTGCGATCCTATATGATGGGTCCCGGGAATGTGTATGTATGTTGCATCATCCTTGCTAGATGATTTGCTGTCTTGCAATGAAACTGATTTTTGCATTTATTGCGATTTGTTTTCACTGCACTTTGTACTCACTGGCATTCTTTCCCCATCAGACTTCCATTGTCAGCTGGCCGGTTCTGTTAGGTCACCTCAAACCCCTCCATCGTCACTAGAGAAGACTACTTTGGAACAGCTCTTTCACTCAGTAGTGGGCCCTGAGCATGGCTGATGATTGACAGCTCGCCCAGCCAATAATTGACTGCAGTCGACAATGATGGCATGGCGCTGCTCAAAGGCGGGACCTCGGGATGGGATCGCCTATGGCATGCTCCTCCTGTGAAGCGGGCTTGCAGCCAGTGTCACCTATTGGACTCGACTCACACAAGTACAATTTCATCTGTGTCTGCTCATACCACGCACTGTGGTTGGTTTAAATGGCAGGGATGAGAGCTGAATGCAGAAGCGGAGGAGGGCAGTGGGTACCGGCGGGTGGTGAATGGGTATATTTACTATAGTTGCTGTGATGCTTGAGAGTCAGAGGTAGGTGAGAGCACAGCAAAGCACTAGCATTTTTGCCAACCGGGCCAGCATTAAAAGTAATATTAATTTACTATTTTGACTTCTGGGGACCTGGGCCCCCCCCCGCACTCTGGGCCCTGGTGCAGTGGCATCCCTTGCACCCCCCCTGACCCCGGTCCTGAGTGAGATAGTGATTGTGACTACCCAGCTTACAAGATAACATGTTATCTTGTAAGTTGGGTGGCAAGTTAATTCATTTATGTTGCACAATTTAAACTATAAAACTGAAGCAACAACTGAAGCCAGGAAAAGTCATTGCATTTGACTGAGGGTTTGATTCTGAAAGTAACGTGGTATTTCAGCAGTTCTGGGATCTCCAAGATTTGTGTGAAAAACATTTTATACAACACCAGTGGAGAGAAAAATGGCAAGATGACATCTGACAGCTTTGTGTTTAACCTCAGGCTATCATAATATCTTGAAGGTTCTTGAATGTTAAGTAGGTTATAACTGATATCTTGAAAACAAGGTTGGTCACAGTTGAAATCTTGAAGGGTCAGTACATCACAATAGAATACTGAACCAATTAAAGAGTAACTTTCACAGAGCTGGTGACATCACAATACCTCTGTGCAGTACTGAAGGCAGCTGTTGAAATCAATGAGAAACTGTTAAATCTTCGAAAAAACAGCATATTTAAAATGTCTGTGATAGAACCTGTGACAAGGCATGCCTCAGCCATGCATGTGGCTCTGCCACCACCTTTGGTAAACTGGGACGGTGCATTAAAATGCAGTTTGGAGCAAGTGCTGGAGACACATCAATTGACCGGGCCACAAGGGCCTCAGTTCACGGCGGTCTCGGTAAGGAAACCACTAATTTTCCTACAACTGTTGGACTTGATTACCAGCCCAAATTTAGCAGCAGAACAGAATTGTATTAACAAAAGACTGGACCTTGGAAAGGAAACAGTGTAAACACAAACATTTCTGAAATTTTAGCACAGAAAACATTTAGCATAGCCACTTAGGTGCCCTTCCAGGCATTTAACAAAGCCACTTAGGAGACAGCCACTTAGGTGCCCTTCCAGGCAGGCCAATCTACCCTCTCCCAACCTGCTAACAGAATTTAACAAGCCCAGTACAGTTCCTGGGTTCCACAGGTGTTGAACCATTGTAGGCTCATACGTACCACATTTGACTGGCATTGGTGCACTTTATAACAGAGCAATGTGCTCACTTAACTTTCCCCCCAGCAGACCATGCAGTTACTTAAATGGCAGAGAACTCCTCAAGTCAGGATATATGTAATCTGGCCAGATAGTCACTTGCAAAACTTGATGAAATAAGGTGATGGCTATTGACCAGTGCCACAATGTGGCATACTCACAGTTCACAGACCTGAGTGGCTTCTCCTGACACAGCATCACAGCAGGCTGTAGGATTTCTGCTCTCTCAGGGTGACAGTGATGCAGGCAGGCTCTCTCTCTCTACTCCATGCTGAACCAGACACTTTCATCAGTGGTCACTGGTTCCTTCTTCCTCCTTCTCTTACTCTCTTGATACTGCTGAGGCCCCAATCCAACCCACACACATTCTGGCTTCCAAACGCTTAGGTCAGTGGTAGCCCAACACCTTGCTGTAGTGCCTGCTGTGGGACCTGGATCAGCAGCCCTCTTTGTTTTGCTCTGCACTGGATTCTCAGCATCATGCATGTGCCCGCTTGCACACAGTTGCCGCTGTCTTCCTCTCTGGAACTCAGTAGCTCTTTTAACATTCTGCCTTTTATTATTCAAACCTGGGATGATGCAGCTCACACCCACTCTCATCACAGCAGGTCTCTCCCCATCAAAATCTAAATCAGATCTGCCTGCCTCCAGCACAGTCCGGCCTTTATAGGCCCTGCTCACAGTCTGCTGCAGTTGGTGGCTGGGGCTGTCACTCATGAAACTCAGCCCACAGGGTAGAGAAAAGATGTCAGAGAGGCCCCTCCTTCCCCAAAAGTCCCCCTGGTGTTCTTGCTGTTGTGGGTGTGCCGCGTGTGGAGGTGAGCCCATCTGCACGGGTCTATTATTCTTCTGATTAGTAAACTGATGTCATATAAATCGAATATACAATGGCCTGACATAAAATACGCAGTTTATCAACACGTGTGCATAAGTAGAACTTTCATAACTCACTCGTGGCTCTACTACTCATGAATTATGGTCCAGCCCCCCCCCCCCACACACACACACACATATGAAGATAAATTGCATATGTTTAACCAGGTCATTGCATATCCTATATTTATGCGATATAGGTGAGAGTTGAACCTTACAGATAAATGACTTATTGTAGCCATTGAAGCATTCTAAATGAAAATTAATAATCTATTTGAATGATAGGTGGAGCAGCAGCATTTATTTCCTCTCTTGAGTTGTTGCATAGGTCTTTTTAAGTTACTTACAAAGGTGCACTTAACCAGTGGGAATGTATCTTTTACCATGCCCAGGGTTGCCCATAGCCTGCAGGTATAAGGTGGTGGTTGTGGTGATTGGGGTTGATGATGTATTATCCCTTGGGCCTCCTATTTATACAATATACATGTACATAGGTGCTTTTAAGTAAGGTTTAGAGTACTGGTATCAAAACCAGAGAAGTAATACAATAAAGAATGGTGGTAAAAGGCGGTTTTGAAGGATTTTATGAAAACAGGCTAGGCTGATGGCTACAAATATAGGGTGGTGGTAAAAAAAAAAAAATAGAGTGGTGGTAGGAAAAAAAAGTAGGGTGGTGGCCCACCATGCTAAAATAATGAATGGGGAACACTGCATGCCTGATGACATCACAATGGCTTCTGCTGCACCCAAAACAGAGCAGTGAACTCAAACAGAAACAGTTAAATCTTCATAAAAAGAACAACTATGAGAGCTTTACAATTTAAAATATATTGTATGAACTGAACACACAAAGGCCTGTCTCAGAATATGATATATATCCTGGGCTAGGACTTTCAAAGCTGGCTAGTTGCACTGCCACTTGTGAGCCATAGTCTTGCCCCATACTCATGAATATAAATGGCATATTCTGAGTCTGGCTATTACATAAACCGTAGTTAAACAACACCGGTAGAGATAAAAATGTGAAGATAAGTGATATACTGTTGTTACTATTGTCATAGTTGATCTCTTGAATGGTAAGTACCTTACATATGCAATAAGACATGCCAGTGTGTGCAATTATGGGTCAGTAGTCGCACACCTCAACTGTGTTGTTAGACTCGTGGTGCTTGGGCCAAGTGCTTTTAAACATACATGAGGAAAGGGAGATATTGTCCATAAGTAAACATCCTAGAAGTGTCTTATTGCACTTTTACAAAATGCGTAAAGGAACTCCTATGTCCTGATTGGTCAGGACCTGTGTCCTTCGAGGACATAACCCTGCAGTTGGCATTTTTAATGCCAAGCAGGGCACAGCACTTGCCATATATCCATGCCTGCCAGAAACTTCTGAAAACAAGTTCTGGCAGCCATGTCAGCAAGGTTAAGACTTATTTCTTTCCTTAACCCTGTAACAGTCTTTTCACAACTTTTGTGGCAAACCCGTTCCACCCCACACCCAATAACCAGTTAACATGAACAAAACAAAACATAAAGCACAAACTAACATCATACCAGTTTTCTTCAAGTTGTTTTGTTGTAGGCCTTTAATCCTCAGCCTGAGTTACTGGACTGTGACCATCTCAGATGCTCCTTCCCATGGGTTCTACCTAAAAATGTTTTAATAAGAAATTTTTAATAAGAAAATATTTTCTGTATGAAATATAAGCAGAAGGTAAAACATAGTTCCAGTTGAGGCATATTGATATTTTAGTCAAACCTGGTGCGCAGGCATGCAATTATGGTCAGGTAATTATTATACTTCTGTACTTGTCTTCTAGCCAGTAAGGTGGCTAACACATTTTTGCCCATGTAACAAAATGGAATGATGAACCAGAGAGCAGCTTTCACAATGCTGATGACATCAGAGTAGCCCTGTTCAGCACTGAAGCCCACAGCTGAACTCAAACAGAACCAGCTAAATCTTTATACAAGCAGTAAATTTAAAATTTTTAACTAGTAAACTGATGCTGTATAAACCAAACATGCAACAACATGACTACATATGCAGCCAGTCATCAGTTGTGGGAGGTAGGACTTCCATGACTCATTCATGCCTCTGCCACTCATGAGTTATGGTGTCGCCCCCACACACTTAAAAATAAATGACGTATTTTGAGCTGAGCCATGGTATATCCTCTATATATCCCAAACAATAGTTTCTTTTAATCTGTGAGCTTCAAAATCAAGAGAGACGTTTGTTTTCTAGTAGAAAATTAGCTTCTTCAGAGACAGGGCAGTAGCTTATTTGCTTGACAGCAGAGGAGAAACTGACAGATGGCGTTCAGTATTCTATCAGTCACCATGTCCTTTGCTGCCAGGGATGGAAGACTCTGGTTTTTCTAAAGAAACTCATTGTGCAATTAGGTTGCCGGAAATCACTGACAAGTGGTTAACAAAGTTTAACTATTTATCAGAACATATGCAGTAGATATATTTCCTACCTATGATGAAATGTAAAAGGTTAGAGACGCTGATATTGGGCGGTACTTAGAGTCTTTGACACTACAGGAACAACTTATTGCATACAAATATATATTAAGTAAATAAAATTTGGCTTATACAGTATTTCAAATAAATATATTCTCCTATGTTATTACTTATGAAATTTTCATGCAAACAGGAGCTCTGTTACTTGAATTTCATCTGCTGTGACTGCTTACTGCAAGCGGTATCACAAACCTCACCTGTGACATCACAACTGGTTACTTTAGAAGTGAATATGATGTCACAGGAGAGGATTATGGTGCCCCTTGTAGGCAAACAGCCAGAGCAGATGAAGAAGACCAAGTAAGAGAAATCCTGTATTCATTCAGAAGTCCTTAGTAATAAGGAATAGGGGGAAGGGGGAAGGTAAATGCAGGAAATATCTGAATTATAATTAACATTCTAACAACCCCTTATTTTACAAATTAATAGAGACTCCACAGGGTGTCTCTCATGGTGTAAGAGACTCTGAGGATGAGGGCTGGGCAAAAGGACCACCAAGCGAAGCTGAGTGGTTCTGGCTGCCCAACCCTCATGAGGGGAGTCTGTTATATCATTCGAGACACCCAGCAGAGGTATTGTAAACTTATTATAAATCACTTGAGTTAGCCAGACTGATTTAAAATAAATATCAAGCATTTTGTTTTTTTAATTCCAAAAGTCAAAAGCCAAAAAAAGGTCTCCATTACCTTTGGCACTAGGCAGAAACTTACCAAGCTCCCCCGTCCCCTCCTTCCAGATCCTTCATGGTGCTGTGAATGAGGACAACGACTCCTTTAAATACCTCGAGGTATGATTAGGGTGTCATCTGGACTTCTCTGCTCATGTTGACTCCATCCACCAGAAGCTGCACCCTAAACTCGGGGTACTTTACAGGAACATAGGAAGTATCTTGCATTCTGCTCTTAGAGATATTGTCATGAACATGATTCTACCTATCTTCAATTGAGGTGACATTATATATTGCGCTGCTCCCAACTCCACCCTTGCCGGACTGGATCTTCTCTTTCACTCCTTCTGCTGCTTCGCCCTGGATTGCCTCCACAGAACCCACCACTGTTCCCTGTATTCCTTCTTCTCCTTGCCCTCCCTTGATGCCAGGTGCCTAGGTCATTTTGCCATTTTTGTCTCCAGTTTGTGACTGGACTCCCTCCTCCCCTCACCTTTCCTCCCATCTCCTCCCCTTCTTCCACCTCCTACTTCCTTCACAGGTTTGACACCCTCTCTCTCTTACTCTTCCCCCAATAAAATCCTCTGCTGGGTAAACTGCTTTCTCCTTCCACTTCCCCAAACTTTGGAGCACTCTCCCCACTGCTGTTCGCAATGTTCCCTCATCACTATCACTAAAGTGCCTGCTCCATAACATCGCTGCTCACTCCTGCAGTAGCTGCTGATCCTAGGCTAATCCCACTGCTCCTCCCTCTGTACTACTCCCTCCCTCCCTCTACTGCCCTGGTTTATTGGTCAGCTTCTTCCTCTGACTAGTCCCCCCATTGTATTTGCAGTCTCCCTTCCCTCCCTCATTTTGCTGCCAGTTCACTTAGTGCAACTGGTGCTACTCATACACTATATGTTTTGCACTACTTACTTCATGCTCCTTCTCAATTGTCTACTGCCTAACTGTTACTTTTTTTTAATTATAATATATGGTAAGTGCCTATTAACCACCATAATCAGCAGTCACACAGCTTTGTTATGCACTGTTTAGAATTTTAAAAGTTGTTAACCACACTTCGGAACTTCCAAACAGTGGCATAACAAAAAAGAATTCACCAGAGTTCCATAATTCTCACACACAGAATGCAAACAGTGTTTTTTTGATCATACACTATAAAAGATGATGGCTGGGTATCAGGTGACAACCACGTTGAAATCACCTCTCGTAGTTGCTAGGGCTGCAGTAAACCTCTCGAGCTGCGCTCTTGAGGTTTACCGTGTTGCCCTAGCAACCACTCGAGGTGATTACAGCTTGGTTATCACCCGATCCCCAGCCATTATCCTCTATATTATAATTATTGTTTTATAATTGTAACATTATTGATGTAACTTATTACTGCATTGTCCACATCCCCGTCCCCCCCCCGGGACACATCTGGAAATGAGCTGTTAGCTTAATATGTTTTTCTGATGAAACTCTTGAAATAAATAAATAAAATGAAGCTTCCTTCCCCCTGGCTATGAAGTGGAACACTCCACTTCTAACGTTCCTGCAAAAGAGACCACTGTATGCAGGGTAAGAGGTACAGCATCCGTGTGAGCTGATTGACTGCAATCATGTAAGGAACGGGAATGGGGAAATTGTTTAACCAGGAAAGGCACACTAAGCCAGGGCTTGTTTCCAGGTGCGACCTGGGAGCACAAGGAAGTTAAGTGACTTGATCAGGGCCACACATTATGCAAGTAGGGGCTAATGGGAGTCAAAAACTCAGATCTATAGGTTTGCAGCTCAGTACCCTTAACCACTACGCAATACTACTTCCTAAGTCAGCAATAAAACATGACAGGGTGTACATTATGGTGAAATAACGGCACACTTCATGCACATTGTTAAGCATGAGTCTTCCGGGGATACTGCCAGTGTTCACCTCCACTGTGGGTGGCCAGATGCACAGTTAGGAAGAAATGTCATAGAGCTGAAGGAGGTCCTGGCCCTTGGGGTAAGCCAGAGGGGCAGCACAGTGATGTGTCATGGGTGGGCTGATGGTGCTAACCAGATAGGTGGCAGGTTCTCATCTGGACGGTATATGGACAAACTGGCTAGGGTGGAAGGAGGCACCTGGCTGGCCCAGAGCAGTGGAAAATATATGTTTTAAAAAAAAAAAGCTTTCATTTGATGAATTTCTATGTGCATGCTCCCTTTAATGCAGCTGATTTGTAATACAAGTTGCAAAACCCTTCCCTGTGCTATTACTGCTATCATTGTGACCATGTGAGGAAAAGAATGGTGGATCTTCATGCAACTGGATCTGCAGGTCCATACAAAAAGCATGATGGCTTCCACAGAAGCAGGTGCAAAGTTGTCCACTACTTCTTGTCTGGAGAACCAGTACAAATAGGTAGTAAGGTTGCTGGAATGCAGTGTCTGGCCAAGGAGCAGATGGTGGGGGTATGGAGATAGGCAAGGGGTTCAGAAGAAAAAAGCAGCATGGGGAAGGGGTGATCAGGGCTGTGGGAGGGCTCCACTGCACACTAAGGAGTATGAATTTTATGGGCAGCAGAAGGAGCACATGACAACCAGGAGAGGCATATGGGGCAAAAGAAAAATGGATTCATTGTTGGACCTAAAGATGAGGGTTAGGTGGGTTATGGAAGAGTAGGGGGCAGTGCCATTCACCTAGGATACCATGCATGGAATAGTACCCTTCGCCTTGGGTTTAATGTCATGCCCATACCTCAGTGGGAGATGCAATCAAGTTTGGTAGCAGGTAGAAACCCATTTGTTTCCACTACCATCAGGCCATCACACTTGCATTGTGCTTTTGTGCATGGCAGTTTTGGAGTGCCTTATTGCATTCTGATTTTGTGCCACCAGCAACTGTAACAGAATCAGACCTGAGATTTTCCAGAATTTTACTGGTGCCAAATGCCACCTACCCTGGTCACAATTGGCAACTTGACAGGCCAGAGTGGCTACATTTTGTTTAATTAACTGCTCCCCCTCAGGTCTGAGCATTAAAATGACCCCTTTCCCATTAAAGTACCCCATTGTGGATCCCATTTGAATTTAGACTGGCTATTATTTCCAACCAGCCCCCCCAACCCCATCCCCGGAAAACAAACAGTTATTTCTACAGTTTGCTATTTTTTCTCTTTGTCTTACCTGACCATGTTCTTTCTTTCCTATTTCATGCTCACTATGGTCTGCCTTTTCTCTTTTTGTCTCTTTCATCAGTCTTTTGTACCTCTTTCATTCTCGGAGCTTGATTCCAAATTGCTAATCTCTCTTTTCTCTCTGATTTATTTTCTTCCCTGGGCTACAGCAGCTCAGACTTTGCATTTTCCTGGATCTTAATTCTTTCCTTGTTGATTTTTTTCCTTGACTATCTATGCTCCTTTATCATTCTTTTTGTCATTTATCGTTAATTCTCTCTCCTGCCTGTGGTGTGATATTTTGTCTTCTCTCTATAATTTCATGTTCATTTTAGTTTTTTCACCAGTACTTTTTTATCTTGCATCTTATCAGACCTTACCTGATTTTGTTGTCCATCTATCGCTAATATACAGTATATGTATTAGAGACAGACAACAGAAACATATATGTGTATATGAAAATGTTCACTCTGCGATACTTTACTGCTTCATGTATTGTGTTATTAGCCTGTTATTATTATTGTGCTGTTTCATGCAGTATAATTGTAGTATACATATTGTACCTGAAAAAGGCACCTGGCGCCATTGTACCTACCTGGTTATCGAAGTTTAAAAATGTATTTACAGTATATGTGTGTGTGTGTATATATCTATATCTATCTCTATATATGGGACATGGTAGCAATCCTATCGTTAGGGCTGAGTAGGGTGTTTAATATAAAACCCCTAACGTTGCATCTTAATAACCTGCTTCCATTCAACGGAATTGACTGAAATGTTGATGTGTGGTCTGAGGGCAAGGTCTCTTGAGTTGGCAAGTTTTGTGACAGTTGGATGTCTGAATTGCAAGATCTGGATTGTGCAAAAATGAGAAACACTGGGGGTTTGTCATTTTTTTGCTATCACCTATAACCCAGATGGTTTGGAAGTTTGTTCTTAAATTTTCAGGGTAGGCAGGCGACTGGCGCAGCAGTAGCACTACTGTTCACAACGCCGATGACCCAGGTTCGGGAACAAGCCTGGGAAGTCAGAGGGCTGACTGTGAGGAGGAGGCTCGAGCATCCTAGGACTGATCACCTTCTCCAGGAGGAGGGACGTAGGTTGGTGCTTGACTGACCTCAGGTGGAGGCCTGAGGTACAGCAAGCTTCCTATGGCATGTAGTGGGGAGGGACGTGATGGACATCGGCGCTTGCACCTTAACGTCAGGGTGCACATCACACCCCAGAACATGGAAAAATGGCTCCTCGCACTTCTGGTGGATGGCGCATCTGGCACAGATCCCCAGCATCCCTACCTGTCCTGAGCTGGCGTCCTGATGAAATCCAGAAGTTCTGGGTGTTGAGCCCCACCTCGTCCCTGCCTGGGGGAACAGCCAAGGCTCCGTGGGAGCTATCACTGTGGGTTCCAGGTAGGTGAGTGGGGACAGATGACATAGGTATCTCTCAAAGTGGCGGCTCCCAAAGTGGTGGAGTGCGAGGGGCAGGGGGAGCATAAAAAAAAATGTCAGTGTAGAATGAGCTTGCCTTGAAAGAGGCCTTTTTTTGTTTGGTGAAAAAAAATATTAATTGGTTCCCAAGTTATAAGAATTTTGAATTTCAGTTCTGAGCATGCTCAGTTGGGTCTTTTCATTTATATGTCCAATGTAAAAGAAGAATTTCTGACTCACTAAAGAAGATTATTGTTTTGTGAGCCAGAATTCTTCTTTTGTGAGAAAAAAATCTTTTTTTGGTCACCATCTTGCTTATTATTTTTTTAGATAAAATTGAAAACCCATAAAAATGGTGCCATGGGGAAAATAAACACATGAATATAGTTAAAGAAATTTGTTTAGATCAATTCTGATGTTTGTTTTTTGAAAAGCAACCCTGAAATATGGTTTGGGGACGTCCCTCAAAACCTTGGTGGAAGGCTTAGCAAGGGCTCATACAAAAGAACTGTGGTTCTTTTATGAGCTCAGCAGCATGAGATCAACAGTGGGATAGAAACATAGAAACATACACTTTGACAGCAGACAAGGACCGCTTGGCCCACTTAGTTTGCCCATTTCCCTACCTACAGGATAAGCTGCCGATCCTATTTAACCAACAACCTATTTCTCCCCCCCCCACAAAAATTGCCTTTTGTCTGTCCCATGCATTCTTGAATTCTCCCACAGTTTTAGACCCCACAACCTCCTCAGGAAGGCTATTCCATGTGTCCACCACCCTCTCTGTGAAAAAATACTTCCTCACATTGCCCCTGAGCCGTCCCCCCTCTATCTTTATATTGTGTCCCCTTGTTCTTGCACATCTCTTTTTCCGAAAGATGATACCCTGTTGGACTTTGTTGATTCCACTTAGGTACTTAAAAGTTTCTATCATGTCCCCCCTCTCCTTCCTTTCCTCAAGGGTATACATATTAAGCTCCTTTAGTCTCTCCTCGTATGGCTTCTCTTGCAGACCTTGCACCATTTTAGTTGCCCTCCTCTGGACTGCCTCTATTCTGTCTATGTCCTTGTGGAGACTGGGTCTCCAGAACTGGACACAGAACTCCAGATGGGGTCTCACCAACTGTCTGTACAGAGGGATAACAACTTCCAGTTTTCTGCTGGTGATGCCTCTCCCTATACATCCCAGTATCCCCCCAGCCCTCCCTACTGCCTTCTCACAGCATTTGCTTGCCTTAAGGTCATCTGATATGATTACCCCCAGCTCCCTTTCCATTTTTGTTCTTGTTACTACCTCCCCCCCATTGTGTAATCTTTCCTTGAGTTTTTGTTTCCCAGGTGCATTATTTTGCACTTCTTTGCATTGAATCCAAGCTGCCATACTTCTGACCATTCCTCCAAACTTGCCAAGTCCCTTCTCATCCTTTCCACACCTTCTTGTGTAGCAACCCTGTTGCAGATCTTTGTGTCATCTGCAAAGAGGCATACTTTTCCTTCCAGTCCCTCTGCAGTATCACTTATAAAGACATTAAAAAGGACTGGACCCATTACTGAACCCTGCGGTAACCCACTAGTAACCCCTCTTTCTTCAGAGTGGACTCCATTTACAATTACCTTCTGTGTCCTGTTGTCCAGCCAATGTTTTACCCAGGCTACCACCCTGGAACCCACTCCCAGGCTAGTTAATTTGACTAGTAATCTTTTGTGTGGGACTGTGTCAAGTGCCTTGCTAAAGTCTAGGTGGTAGGCCATGTCCACAGCCCCTCCTTGGTTTACTACTTGGTCACCCAGTCAAAGAAATCAATTAGATTCATCTGACATGACTTTCCTGCTGTAAACCCATGCTGCCTTGGGTCCTCTGCCCCACTGGCCTCTAGGTACTCAACAATTCTTTCCTTCAGAAGTGATTCCATCACTTTCCCTACCACAAAGGTCAAACTGACAGGACTGTAGTTTCCTGCCTTTGTCTTGCTCCCACTTTTGTGAAGGGGAATCACATCTGCCTTCCTCCAGTCCTCAGGTGCCACACCATCCTCCCATGATTTGTTAAAAAGGGCAGTCAGTGGTGTCACTTGTTCTCTCTTTAGAATTTCTGGGTGAATTCCATCAGGCCCCATTGCTTTGTCACCTTCAGTTTTAGGAGTTCTTTCAGAACCCTTTCTTCTGTAAAGGACTGGGATCACCCCTATCCAGAGTGCTTCTGTTAATTGATTAGGTACCCCTTTTGAGGAAATGCTCGAGCAAAAGTATCTTCGTTTAGTATCGCTGCTTTTCACTGTCCATCTCTCTGCCCACCCACCGCTTCATTCTATTCAGCCTCACTATCCCTCCCTTTGTCTTTCTTCACTCCCTGATATACCTGTAAAAGGTTTTATCCCCCTTCTTAACTGAGTTGGCTAGCTTTTCCTCAGTTTGGGCCTTTGCTATTCTGACTACCCTCCCGGCTTCCTTCTGCTTTAACTGGTACAGCTCTCTGTTCTGCTCCTTCTGTGTTTCCTTATACTTCCTAAATGCTATCTTTTTCCCTCTAATGTTCACTGCCACCTCTTTTGAGAACCATATTGGCTTTTTCTTTCATTTTGATTTGTTTATTTGCTTCACACAAAGGCTTGTTGCCTCTGTGATTCAGTTTTGATGTTTCCCCATTGTTGCTTCACCCCTCCTTCTAGCCTGTTTGCTAGTGCTTTTCTAAGGTACTCTCCCATCTTGCTCAAGTCAGCCCTCCTGAAGTCCAGAACCCTTACTTTTGTATGGCTTGACTCTGTAGCTGAGTTTATCGTGAACCACACTGGTGGTTACTTGTTCCCAGATGGCTACCCACTTTTAGATCTGAGATCCTCTCACTGTCCCCATTTGAGAGTATGAGGTCTGAGTGCTCCCTCACAAGTGGGTTCCAAAACTAGCTGTCTGAGGCATGCCACCTAAAGGGCATCAAGAATGGACCTGCTTTTGGATGTGGCTGCAGCAAAGGTGTTCCAGTTAACATCTGGCATATTCAGGTCCCCCATCAACAGTATCTCACCTTTCTCTGCCATTCTAAGGATGCCTTCTATCATATCCTTGTCCATTCCCTCCCCCTGACACAGGGGGTCTGTATACAACCCCTGTGTGGGTTGTGGTGCCATTTCCAGTCTCTAAGGTGACCCACAGTGCCTCCTCTCCTCCCTGTTTACTCTTTTGTTCAGTTCCTTTTATTCCTTCTCTTACTTAGAGAGATACTCCGCCTCCTCTTCTCCCCTCCCTGCCTATCCTGTAGGTTGTATACCCTGGTATGTTAACATCCCAGTCATGGTTCTCTGTGTACCATGTTTCTGTGACTGCTATGTTATCCAGGCATCCCTCTTCCATCAAGGCCACCATGTTCTTGTTTTTTGTAGCTGTAGCTGGCTTGAGTGAGTGCAGTGAGCCAGTGATTGCTGGATCTCTCTCTCTTTTTCTTTCTTATCTATCTGCCTATCTGTCTATCTTGCTAATCTAGCTATGTAATATTTCTTAAGGGGACTGAGGTGCCCACCCCTGATAAGGCCTCTTCTCCCCCCCCGGGTCACCCACCCCACCATCCCAATGTTTATTTTATATATAGATATAATAAACAGATGGAGGGGTGCTCACTCCCGGTGCTGCTTCTGTTGACTCCCCTCCCCTTCAGGTCACACACCCCTCCTTCCAATAACATATGTGGTGGCACTGAGGCACCCACCCACCCCCCATGCTGCCAAAGATAATCCGAATACTGTGGTGCCCAATCCCCAGTGTCAGCTTGGGTCCTCATGAAGGCAAGGAAAATGTCCTTCGTTGATCTCTTTTTAATTAACCTGCAAAAAGTAAAATGGTCCGGTCCATCAGCGATCTGACTCCCCTGACTCCTACCCACACTACCCTGACCCCCCCCACTCAGCACCCACCACCCCACACCCTCACACACCCTCATTCACCTGAACATGTCTCATAATATAGAGCCACTCTACAATCGAAGACATGTCTTGCTGCTGGAACTTGCGACTGAGATATGAGAAAATAAGTTGAGACCAGTTTAATGTATTTCAATGGTGTTTGAACTTTTATTCATAACATTGTCATTTTTTAATAGTTTTACACCAAATTTTCAACATGGGCTTTTGGGACCCCACCTTATGCACAAAGGTGGTGGAATTTTTCAGATCCGGTCAGAAAGACGATTTCATGGTTACTGTGCAAATTACCTTTTGTAGTGGGATTTAAAACTTTTCACCTACCAGATTCATGAGCTGGGGTCATAAGACGTCTGTGCTGAATATCTGGGGTCAAAATATTAAACATCAACAGATATGAGCATATGTTGAAATGTTTCTATGCTTGCTCATAACTTTGGTAATTTTCAATGTTTTGACCTCAGACTTTAACATAGTCATGGCCAAATTGTATTTTCACACCTGTATTTCAAACTGATGTTTTGGCAGGGATTTGAAAATGTTTACCCACCAAGTTCTTGAGGTGGGGTCATAAGGCTGTGTTGAAAAATTTGGTGTACAAATATGGTAAAATGACCACGTTATGAGTGAACATTTACATATTTCAAGATTCACTAATAACTTTGCTAATTGTCAGTATTTTGATTCCAAACTTTCAACATAGCCATTTTTTCACAGTGCCTCATAAACATGACAGGTGTTTTTTAAAATCCTGGATGAGATGTGTTTTCACACTTGTAGTATAAAATTATGTTTTGGATTATATAACCAAAAATGCCACATTTCATATTTATAAGGGGAGTCATAAATGGGAAAGGGGAAATTGTTTAACCAGGAAAGGCACACTAAGCCTAAGCTTATTTCCAGGTGTGACCTTGGAACACAAGGAAGTTAAGTGACATTGCTCAGGGTTACACAGTATGCAAGTGGGGGCTGTGGGATTCAAACTTATTTCTCCAGGTTTGCAGCTCAGTGCCCTAAACCACAGCACTATACTGCAAATAACTATCTTGATATTGTGGGCACTAAATAAAAAAAAAAAAAAAAAAAAATTATTAAGAAATGTATGTAGTGCCAGACTTTATCCCTGCAGGTAGTGCTTTGTGATCCTGTGCCAGTTAGCTGAGTTTGGGAGAAAGCTGAGTGAGCCAGCTGTATGGAGCAAGATTGGGGTGATGGACCCCCCCCGCAGCCCAGGAAGGAAAGGTACAGGGTTGCTCGCATGGCATAAAGTACCATGTAGTGAAGACAACTCTTCTCTTGGCATAGGGCTCTGCATCTCTGCACTGGTGGGTGGCAGAGGGCCCTGTGCATTGGCTGAGGGATAGACTCTTTGCTTTGTGTTTCTGTATCTTCAGCCACATAGAAGCACAAAGCACAGAGGGCCCTGTACTTCTGCAGCCCACCAGACAGTCCCATGAATTCTTGACATCCATCGCTGCATGTCTGTAGGTGGCCTGAGTCTTCCCTTGTTCCCTGTACATTTGTTCGAATGAGGATACAATTTCACTGTTACAAAACAAGAGGAAATTCTTTGCAAAAAAATGGTTTAATGTACTAGTTAGGGGTTGTGGAGGAATTGTGGGATAACACATGGACCAGACACCAAACTTCAGGTTCAACACACAATCTCTGTGTGATGTTTATTCAGAATACAGAGGAGAACCTTCAGCAATGGCATATCCCTTCTTCAGTACATCAGTTTGCAGCAACAGACTATTCATGTCCTTCCTCTGCACTTGTCAACACCTACTGATCTCACTGATATCTGATTTGACTTGGCAGTTGAGATTCGGCCTCCCCTATGTGGGCCTTGTTTGCTTGGGGGGTGGTGGTGGCTCAAATTAAAAGAAAAATAAAACAAGCTAAAGACAAAGAACCTCAGTGCAGAAGCACTGAAACATGGGTTACCCCAAAGGGCATTGACAGTAAGCTAAGTTTCAAAGAAACACAGCATCACACATACATCCATAATGCAAAGCATCATGGGATATATGGAAATCACCCTGGCATTTTAGATTGGCTCAGTTTACAGCAGTTTACATGCATTTTAAATAGCACAACTAACTTAATTTTTATCATACAGTCCCCTAGTAACTTTTTACCTTTATCAAAAACACCTAGTGTCATGGTATATTCAACATTCACAGGTTTCATACACATAAGGTATATACATCAATGTATTTTAAGACATAGTGCCATTGCATACTAAATCCAACAATGAGGAACACAGCCTGTTGTTTTATGTCAGCTCAGAGGTCACAACAATAACATCCCTGTACGAGGACCTGAGAGGGAAAAGGAAAATTAAAGAGGACACTATAGCATAGTCAAGAAAGGGAAGAGGTGCCCATAGGTGGCCAATCTTATGGACTAGAAATTGTAAACAATAGATTAGTCTAGGAAATAGAACTGTTGCAGCAGATTTAAGAAAAGGTCGGTCGTCAAGAGTGGCAGGAGCTCCCTGTCACAAGGGTCAACTTAAAACAACAAAAGTAGTGAAATGTGGCATTAGGGTTTCCAACCTTATCTCCCCACCTTTCCAAAGCAGCAAGAGGAAAGCACCACACAAGGAACCACAGACAGCCATAATCAGATAAGATAAACAATATACAACTGTTTCCAGCTGACACAAATGCAGTAGCACCGATGTGCTGCAGTTATGCAGCTACACCTGTGTGTCTGTGATGTACTTCGTGCATGACTGTATGTGGCTGCAGAAGTGCAGACCCCATGGGGGCTTGCCATTCTGTAGATAGAAGGCCACATGGGGCCTGAGCCTCTGCAGCCAGAGGTGCAGCGGTGCCAGCAAGGATGCAGCAAAGTAATGCTACAGTATATCATGAAAAGGCTGCAGTATGCTGCAGAGAACACTGTAGTTCAATGGCAATTAAACATTTTTACTGCAATATTTTGTGACATGTAATTTACTGCAAGTTTATTCATTTATTTTTTATTTTGCTTTTGGTAACCAGGTGAGTGCACTGGGCAAAACAATGCCTATTTTCAGGCATGACCCGGGAGAAGACAGTTTACAGACAAAACAATACACGTGTCGCAGCACATGGAAACCATGCAATCAGAGTAAAGAAACAACAATGTTTGGATATTTGATACAAGCACTTTGACAAAATAATAATATACATGTGACACAGCACATGAGAGCAGTACAGTCAGAGTGATAAACAACAATGTTTGGATGTTTGATACAAGCATTTTGATAAAAGAATAATGCAAGTAAAAGTACTGTGAGAACAAATAATAGTTTGGAGTGTGGTAACACAGTAGATACATTAAAAGGAGATAGGTAGATTACTGCATTGCATCATGGCTGACTGCTGTACTCATGAATGCTGTACGAGGTACCTCTCTAGATAGCATGATCCATTAATGCATGGTTTTCTATATGCATTTGTGTAACTAAAAAACTGCTACCCCGTTGAAAAAATTCTAGATTCACTGTTGAAACCATTATACCCACATTGCAACAGTACTTCCATCTGCATAACTGCAGACCCTATAGGGGCCTGCCCTTCTGAAGCCAGATGTTGGTATGTATGTCTTACACCTGTGGCTGAAAAAGGCGCAGCCCCTTAGGGGCCTGTGCTTCTGCAGACAGAAGTAGTGTTACAATTTTGGTATCATTGATTTTGTGGCACCTGCGCTTCTGCAGCCAGAGGGCAGTGTGTATGTCTTACACCAGTGGTTGCAGAAGTGTAGGCCCATAAATTGTATGTCTTACAGTGTGCATGTGTACTTGAGGCTACTGAATTGCTGTCCCCATAGGGGCACGTGCTTCTGCAGACAAAAGAACTCTTGTAATTTGGGTATCATGGATTTGTATTTGTGGGTGCAGAGGCCTGTGCTTCTGTACACAGAAGCAGTATTGTGATTTGAGTATTATGAATTTGTATATGCAGCAACACGTGAGTATGTATGTCTTGCAGTGCGCATGCTGCAGATACAACTCCATGAAGGTAACACATGAGTGCTACTACATTTGAGTCATCTGGAAACAGTTGTATGTTGTTTGTCTTACCTGATAATGGACTTTTGGGCTCTATGATGCTGGTTCGACAACAATTTCGTCGATCGGCATCATAGTGACGGAATTTATGTTGACCGCAAGTTGTAGTCGACATAAATCTTGATGGACTCCAAGTTGCGGCTGACATAAATCCCGATAGACTCCCGGTCCATTTTTCAATAAGGGGACCTCGTCCCCTGAAACCCCCATGGGGAGAGCTCTGGCCTCGCGACCCTCATATTCTAGTTATAATCAACTCTGAGTCGGAGTTGATTCGGGGAGAGGATGCAGGACCAGGAGACAGTGTGCACCTCTCTCTGTCGCACCAATACAGCGACCTGTCGACAACCTATAGATTTTTGTCGGCTGCAACGTAAGTCACTGTATTGGTGTCTCTGTCTGGGGGTTATACCATCCTTTTGCTGTTTTGGGGGGTGAATAGTTAGGGTTGGAAACCCTAACATCACATTTCCCTACTTTTGTTGTGCTAAGTTGAACCCTAACTGGTGCATTAACGTGGTTTTTTGCAAAGAATATATATTTATACAATATACATTGGTGGTTTTTTTTTTGTGCTATATAAAAACGCTATCTGTACTGGAGGACAGCACCTAGCTAGATAAATTTATCTCCACAGTAGTGTATGTCAAAAACTTTAGCTAGTTGGGTATGTCAAAACAAGCATTTCATTCTGCCACCTGTGCCACTTCTCTTTGAAGCCACATACTCCAATCAGCATGAGCTATCAGAAACTACGAAAATGAGAAACTTTTACTGTTTACTCTAGATTGAAAAGCTAATGTGTAGTGTATAAACTGCACATGTGATATGCGCTTATGAGATATGATATTTATCTTCATTCATGGTCAAGGACCTCGTTTGATCTCACTCCACTTGTGGCTTTGCCACTTGTGACGGTCAAGAGGTCATTGACCACTCATAAGGTAAGTATCATATCTCATGAGTACCCATCACATATCCCCTATATACTCTTCATACTCTCTTGAATCTTTATCTTTTTTTCTGTCGTTTCATTTTTATGCTTTCTGGTCTGCCCCCATATCACACATCAATGGTGTGATGTGACTGCCAATTCAGTAGGGAAGCTGATTGATGGCTGAACTCGGAAGTGCAGCTGTTGGTTATTGGCGCACCCAGTGATTCCTCTTTGGTGTTTTGCACTTCCTGTGAGCCCACTAAAGCTGCACAAGCTGCTTAATGTCTTTATCGACACACCCTCTCCTAAGGTCTCATTATACTTCAGTCGTGCAAGATGTGCTCTTCAAACATGGGGCTTGTGTTTTTTTTGCTTTTGTTTTTTGTGGCAGCTACCTGCCACTGCTGACTATTGGCACTGTATGTCATTTTTATATGTTATCTTAGCCAACTGCCAGTGATAAATTCAAACTCTGGTTCTGGGTCTTCTACAAATAAGTAAAATACAAGGAGCTATTCAAATTAACTTTTAATCTGGTCTTAAAAAAGGATACTGCCCAACTTAGATGCCCAGTATCAGCTCTCCTTCCTGTTTTCTTCAACTATCTCCTTCAAACTCGCTCTCTGCACATCTGCTCCTGCAAGCAGCCTGTCACAGTTTTCCTTTTTCCCTCACTCCCTTATTGCCTTGTCTACCTCCCAGACTCCCCCACTCTCTCTGCTGAAGCAGGTTGTCTTTTACTCTTCAGATGCTCTGAATGCTGCTATTGTTCTGCTATGTCACCCATTTCCCCGACTTGACAGGGTTGTTTTTGTAAATACTGTGAACACTGTAGTTTTAACCATACATTTACCATATAATCTGCACAAATTTTTCAGTTGTGATCTAGTCTGTCTTGTTATTCTGTTTGTGACCGCTATAATTTAATGGTTGCTTTACCTGCCTTTGTGCAATTTTTCCTGGGTCCCACCTGGAAACAAGCACTGGCTCAGTGTGCTTTTCCTATTCACTGTTTTGTTTTTTGCTCCTCATGCCGCCCCCATGCCCCTCACCTTTGGGTCCTGCACACGCTCCTCTCTACCTGCCAGACTCAACCCCAGCTGCTGTTACTTACTGTCAGGCTCCCCAAGGTCCTCCAACACCTCCTCAGTTCCAGTTTACCTTTGCCGAGGACCCCCTACCTCTGCTGCCACCAGGGAGGAAATGCCATAGACATTGGGGATGATGGTTGAGGATGCAAGAATGGTGTTCTGGGCAGTTGGATGGCATGGGGGGGACACACTGAGGGCTGTCATCTGGCACAACAGAGGCAGACCTTTCCCATTTTCTTCCTTCCTTCCGCTCCTCCCCACCTTATGGTTTCACATTGTGGCATCCTGGTGAGGCACGTGGCAGTGTGTAGTCACCCACACCATCAAATGTGTCTCCTGCCTACCATCATTAGCCACTCTAGCAGTGGTGTGAAGCATTCCCTTCCTCCTGGGGAAGAGAGTGTCTGTGTGGACACTTGTCACCCTACTCATTGGTCTCCGCTCTACTCGTCCTATGTATGAGGCACAAACTCAGGTTGCCAGCATATACTGAGCAGCACCATACAACTCAATGCCATAGAACTGGCTGGGTCACCAATTTATAATAAATAAATGAATGAATAAGAGACAGAATTTGGGGAGGTCCTGCATCTTCAGTTTCCTAATGGCAGATATGAACAGACCCCTTGCAGAAACATTTTTAAACAAGAAGCCCTTATCCAGGAAGTGCAGCAAGCTGTGTCTCCAACTAAACTTGCTGTGAAACTGGCTAGACCATGTAGCTGGCACTGCAACATCTGCCCCTGAGAGTTAATGTTATGTGTAGTATAACTTTAAGAAATGTTAGAGACAGTACAGCTTTAAGAGAATGTGCACTTTCTGTAAGTGTGCCTGTGTTTGAGCCAGTCTCCTCTTGTATGTGCTGTTGAATGGAAGTAAAAGAGCAGGCCTAGATTTCAGTGTGGCGTGGTTTTCTTTCTACCAATATCCTTGTGTGTTTAAGGTACTTATTTTCTGCCACCAAATACAACAAACTGGTGACAACAGATGGTGGACATTTTTATAGCTCCAGCTTATTGAATTATGCCATTTTGTGACTTTGTGCATTGGAGACAAGTAAGCAATTTGGAACTGCATAATATCATGGCAACTTCAGCCAGCTTTGAAGTTTTTACAGGAATGGACTGGGATACATGATCCTGATGGTTTGATCAGTGGTTATTACTTAATCCTGCCATACAAGCTGCTAACGATGAGCAACAGGATAAGCTTATTCGAGCTGCTTTTTTTTGTACTTTCTTTGGGAGTGAAACCTTCAAACCTTTATGCAGTCTGTGTGCACCAGACTGGCCTGAGAATTTGTCATATCAAGAGCTAAAGGCTAAATTGAATGCACAATACAGTTGTTAACTTTTCCAAGGGCTGAACGTTATAAATTCTACAGTTACTGCCAGAAACCAGGTCAGTCATTACAATCTGATTTGGCTGAGATCAAACATTTAGCTCTCACGTGTGAGTGGAGCAGGGAGCATCTTGAATCTAGTCTAACTTATAAGTTTGTTATGGGGCTGAATAATGAACATCGTGTCCAGCAATTACTTTCTGTAAGTGTCAAGAAATCTACTGAGGAACTTTTACATTTGGTACAAATGTATGAGGCTGCAGAAAATGATGCACATGCTAATATGGGCACTAAATATGAGGTACAAGTAGCTGCAGTAAACTCCAAATCGAAACAGCTCAAACCTAAGTCTAAGCCACTGTTTTCAAAGAAAAATTCAACCACTCTGCCCAAACTGCATGGCCAGTACAAATGTGCATCATGTAGCTCGTCTCAGCATAGCAGGGGTCAGTTCAAATTCAGAGAAGTTCAGTGCCATGCATGTAAACATCAAGGGCATATTGCTAAGGTTTGCAGGAGCAGGAGAACTGCGGTAGTCGGTTCGGAGAGCCCAGTCAGTGCAGTGGTTTCTATTGCACCACAAATGCAGACTAAAGATGTTCCTCTTTTCTATGTGCTACTTCAGTTGCCATAATTGAGGCAATAGTTGCGTTTACTGGTAGACTCTGCTTCTCCAGTTACCTTTACTAACCATCAAACATGGTCTGATCTGGATAAGCCACCATTGTCTCCTTGTAATAAGTTGCTGCATGCATTTGAAGGACAACCAATTCAGCCACTGGGCTTGTTTACCACGTTGGTACACAGGACTGATTTGCTCAAGACTGGTACACCTTTAACTTTTCTGGTCTCAAAAAAGGGTGTCAACAATTTGGGCAGAGATGCCCAGGTTATTCTAAACATTCAAGTTGATCCAGCAGATTTTGGCCTACTTGCTGCTGTCCAGGTACCACAAAGCAGTAATCCGCCCAAACTTGGGGAGATTTTACTGTACACATGTATCCAAAGTTGTGGAAAGGCCTGGGATGTTGCACAACAGTTAAAGCCAAGCTAGCTTTAAAGCCTAATGCAGTCCGTAAGTTCTGTAAACCACGGAAACTCCCTTTTGCTTTTAAACCGGTTGTTGGGGCAGAATGGGACAGACTGGAAAAAGCGGGTGTGCTGGAAAAGGTTTCAAGTTCAGATTGGGCCACTCCAATTGTGGTCGTATCTAAACCAGGTGGTGAGGTGTGAATATGTGGAGATTTTAAGGTGACACTTAATCCAGTACTTAGCACAGATGTATTTCCTTTACCCTTACCAGAGGAACTTTTTCATAGACTGAATGGTGGTGTGGGGTTCTCTAAACTGGACCTCGCTGATGCATACCTTCAAGTGCAGTTGGATACAGACTCTCAGAAATTGGTAGTGACTAATACACACCAAAGACTGTACAAGTACAGACGGTTATGTTTTGGCCTTAGTTCCACACCTGCTGTTTTTCAAAAAGTGATTGAGCAAATGGTGAGTGATATACCAGGTGTTGCTTGTTATTTGGATGACATCATTGTCACGGGCAAGACAGAAGCAGAACATTCACTTAACTTACAAAAGACTTTAGAGAGATTGCAACAGAGTGGATTCAGACTAAGGAGAGAAAAAATGCCAATTTTGTCAACCAAGTATCACATACTTAGGCCACATTACTGAGAAAGACAGAATTCATCCAAATGATGAAAAGGTGGAAGCCATTGTGCACATGCCTGAACTGCAGAATGTTTCAGAGTTGCGCTCATTCTTGGGTATGGTGCACTACTATGACCATTTCATACCTGGCTTAGCCACTAAATGTGCTATCCTAAATGAACTGTTACATAAAGGTACTCCATGGAAGTGGACCAAGGGCCACAGTAAGGCAGTTCAAGCCATCAAGCTCTCTCTAACCAATGTGAATAATTTAACTCATTATGACCCTAACTTACCTATCACATTGGCCTGTGATGCTAGTCCTGTGGGTATAGGAGCTGTCCTTTTCCATACAGATCCAGAAAGAGTGGAGAAGCCGATACCCCATGCTTCACACAAACTCACTGCAGCTGAAATGAATTATGCCCAGATTCAGAGAGAGGCATTAGCAGTTGTGTTCGGAGTCCAGAAATTTTGCCAGTACTTGCTAGGTTGTACGTTTCACCTGAAGATGGATCACAAGCCACTAGTGACAATTTTCAGTCCAGGAAAAGGAATTCCAGAGACTGTCGCTAGCAGACTTCAACGATGGGCATTAATTTTATCTGTCTGTAATTTTGACGTTACATACCAACCAATGGACCAGCATGGAAATGCGGCTGCCTTGTTGAGGTTACCAATATTCAGAGAAATGGAGTTCAATGTGGGACTTAAAGAGGAGCCATTAGTATGCCAGGTGGGGCCAGATAGTTTTCCAGTGCAATTCAAAGATATGGAGGACTTTACTGTTGTGTGTGCAATGGAGCTACAACAGTTAAATCAACTTCCAGTATTAGCCAAGGACATTGCAAAAGTGACTAGTCAAGATGTAATTTTGAAACAAGTGTATCAGTATACGCTTGAGGGTTGGCCACTAGGCAGTACTTGTTCGGCTGCACTACAAGCCTACTATACAAAGAGACAGCAGTTGTCCATTGCTGAGGGGTGTCTTCTGTGGGGACTGCATGTCATAATACCCCAATGTTATCACTCAAATGTGTTGACTGTTTTGCATGTGAGCCATCCAGGCATTGCTAAAATGAAATCCCTGGCCAGACTTCACGTATGGTGGCCTTCCATTGACAGAGACATATACCAGGTTGTGCAAAGATGCGAAGGTTATGCTGTATAGATGGGAAATCCAGCAAGAGCTCTAGTTCACCATTGGGAACAACCTGAAAACCCTGGCAAAGGTTGCATATTGATTTTGTGGGACCCTGTTTAAATTCCATGTGGTTACTCTTAACTGATGCTTATAGTAAATGGCCAGAAGTTCATCAAATATCTTTGACAAGTACTGAGAGTATGATCAAAGTGTTGAAATCTATCTTTGCTACCCATGGTTTCCCGTAAGTGATTGTCTTGGATAACAGACCACAGCTCACGTATGTTGAATTCCAAGCATTTTGCCAGCAATGCGGTATCCGCCATATTTTCTCACCTCCCTACCATCCAAGTTCAAATGATGAAGCAGAATGCCTGGTTCAGACTTTTAAAAAGAGTATGGACAAAGCTAATCCTACAACACTGATGGCAATGCAAATAGCCCTTTTAGACTTTCTTGCGATGTATCGAACGACACCGCATTGCATCACAGGAATATCCCCTGCAGAATTGTTGTTTGGACATCAGATTCTAACTCAGTTGGATTTTCTTTCTCTCTAGGCTATAAGTCAGTAACTAAAATGCTTCCTAAGACCAGATCCTTCAAACTCAATGATCTTGAGTGGGTCAGGATGTATGCAGGCCCGAAGAGGTGGATAAAAGGCGTGGTGGAAAAAAAAGTTCAGAAATGTTGTCTCTAGTGTTTGACTGGCTAACTAGAGGAGGGTGAAAAAACTTGTGGACCAATTACATACTAGAACTGAGACAGAACAAGAAAGGGATACCCAGAGGCGGGGTAGTTATCCAGCATTATTTGTTCCAGAATTCGTACCAAGAAACAGGAAGAGATAGTGGAACCACAGCATTTGAGACAAGATATGGCTGATGCTAATCAGATTCCAGTGCAACAGCCTCGAGTCCTACTATGTCAGTCAGAACGTATAAGACGTCCACCAAAGAGAGTGGGCTTGTAGAGATATAGCCTAATGACATAGACCAACTAAAAAGGACATTACAGTAATATTTATTTATTTATTAAATTTTGGTGACTGTGTAGGCCCACTGAGCCCCGAAGGTCCCTTTTTCAGGGGCGACTCGGGATAACAATACAATACGAGATCTGATACAGAGGAGACATTTGATTGCATAGGCTGTGGAAGCATAAGGTAGTTACAGACAGTGGTTTTCAAACATGGTTATCATCATGATATAACTGCAATAGTTTCATATTACTTCTGAATTATTGATTTAAGTACTTCCTAGCTAAGTCAGGAGGGATTGTTATGTGTAGTATAGCTTTAAGAAATGTTAGACACAGTACAGCTTTAAGAGAATGTGCACTTCATGTAAGTGTGCCTGTGTTTGAGTCAGTCTCCTCTTGTATGTGCTGCTGAATGGAGGTAAAAGAGAGAAGGCCTAGATTTTAGTGTGGCTTGGTTTTCTTACTGCCAATGCCCTTGTGTGTTTAAGGTACTTATTTTCGGCCACCAAATACAACAGTTAAGTCATCCTAAATTTTAAATGGTGTTTGTTTGGGATGTTGGGGTGCAGAAAAATGCCTATCCCCACCCCTGAGTCTGCAGTAACACTGTCATATAATGCATAAAAGTAATAAAATACGGTGATGTCCCTTCAGACAGGGCATTTTTCAGCCAAACCATGTTTCCCCTAGCCCCACGAACGGGCTCACCTAACTCCGGTGGCACCAACCCCTCATACTCTGAAATGCCCCGCCCCTGGAGTGGGACCACCGGAGGTGGAACTGAAGCTGGCCAGAGGGGCTGGGCACACCAAGCCGACTTATACACGGGGGGCCCCGGCATGTGGAGTTTTCCCCTGGAGCTGCGGGATGTGCAGTGATGTAGCGGAGGAACTCCAACATCTGTCCCCAGCTCCACCCCGTAGCAGCATGGGGCACTTACCTCCAACCTCTGCCAGAGGGTGAATGTGTGCTGAAGCTAGGTCACCCCTCCCTGGAGAAGGAGAGCAGTCCTCCGGATGCTCAATCCTTCTCCTTCCTGCCAACCCCCGGTTGCCCCTGTCCGTACCTGAACACGGGTCACCAGCATGGCGGGAGGTGTAAACCCCATGTTTTTTTTTTTAATGTATTCTCTTGGTATGCAGAATCTGAGCTTCCTATTGAATAGTGGATACCTTGAAATTCTGGCATCACTGGTTGTAAAGAAACACAGTTACAGTAGGTATGTTACTCAGTCAAAATAGTGACCTTATAAAATGTATATTTGCATGAAAGTTAAGGTTTAAATGGTTCATCAGTAAAGACAAATACAGCATTCTTTATTTGTAGTGCCCCATCTGTAGGAAACTGCAGTATGCTAAAGCTAGTTTTGAATCTACGTGTATTTAGGTGTTACAGCCAGGTACAAATGGCATAGAGATTACCAATTTCATCTGTTCTCATTTTCAGTGAATATGTCTCACATTTGATGTGCCAAAGTAAAAAACTCACAGCACTGCTTATTATCAATAGACATTTGAAAACATTGAAAACACAACACTGACAAATCAATGAGTTTCATGTTAAATATAGGATTTGGTTTTCAGTTAATAGTGCTGCTTCTTTAAAAAAAAAAAAAGGTTTGCTTGTAATAAGGGTGTAAAATATTTATGGCCTCAGGTGATGATAAGATAACAGATAGAGAATCCTCATTTGAAACTCTGACCTTCCCCTCCCCCCTTTATCCCCAGTATCCTTCAGTCAGTCTTCTAAGAAGTGCTGTCAGAAAGCTCTGATAAAGGCAGACTTCAGCTGGGAAGCCCTCAGGAGCCTCCGTAACACTTGATCCTTGCCACAGCTCTAAGAAACTGCAGATCTCTCCTGCTTCTTAATTACTGCAAACATGACAGGAATAAGTCTGCAGTGAGAAATCGTGGTATCCCCCCACTCCATGAAAAAAAAGATGTGGGGATAGGGGTTACACTTGATTTTTGATGTGCACTGGTTGGTAAGGAAGCATGAGGGGTGCCTAATATTGTGGTGCACATGGGTACAAATGATCTGGCTGAAAATAGTTTGATGGGGGGGCAAGCCAGATACAGGGAGATGTCGAGAGCATGCAAGGCAGAAGGAGTCACCCTCACCTTCTAAGAAGTTCCAACGGTACCCATGGGGTCCTTAGAAAGGAAGCAGAAGATTCAGGAATTCAATAGTTGGTTGCAGAACTGGTGTCCTGCTATGGGGTTTGGGTTAGTGGATAACTAGGGTGATGCACAGGATGATAATAAGGAACTCTACGCCAGGGATAGATCACACTTAAGCACAGCAGGAAAGGATGTGCTGGAAAAGAAACAGAGTACATAGGTACCAGGTGGAATTTAAACTGGGAGGTGGAGGGGGTTGAAAATGGATTGCAGGCAGCAGATCATACCACAGGAGGCCAGAAGCCTCTCCCCCAGGACAAGCGCAAAGTGAAAAGGCAGGCCCAAAATCAAAAGGGGGAAGGGGGTTAGGGTGGTCGGGCAGGGATGGGGAGTCAGGTTGGAGAGTGGTATTGATAAACGCAAGAAGTTTGGGGAATAAGATGCCTGAGCTGCAGGCTCTGTTGGCAGAGGGGAGGGTGAACGTAGCAGCTGTGATGGAAACCTGGGCCACACAGAGTCATGATTGGAATCTGAGTCTCCCGGGGTACACAACACATAGGTAAGAGAGAACAGTTGGCAAAGGAGGGGGTAACTTTGTTTGTTAGGGAAGGGATTGTGTGTAGCAGAGATGAGGACGTGGGGGGAAATGTTGAAGCAATATGGGCCACCCTGAAGGATGGCAAGGGAAGGAGGGTTAACCTGGGGGTGGTATACAGGCCACCAATGCAGTCGGAAGACATGGACACTGAACTGGTAGCCAGCATTAATTAACAAATATTGCAGCCTGGGTGGGGGAGGGACCATGGTACTGGGGGACTTTAACTTGCCAGGGGCAACTTGGAGTACTGTGGCATCGGTATCTACAAAATGCTTTTCAGAATGGGTTCCCAACTCAATTAGTGGGTGAGCCAGCAAGGGAGGTTAGCATCCTGGACTTGGTTCTTACGAACGTGAACCAGGTAATAAATCTGGTAGTGGATGACCTCCTGGCAGGGAGTGATCTTTCTGTAGTTTGATTTACTTTAGACCTTGGGAAGAGTGGAACCAGACCAAAACAGCATTGGTGGACTTTAGAGGGACTGACTTCGGGGAGATGGCTGACATACTTAGGGAGCATTTAGTAAACATCAAGCCAGGGATGAGCACAGAAAACCAGTGGGGGTTTCTGAAGCTGGGCTTGTTGGAGGCTACAAAAGTATGCACTAAATCCCATCAGAAGAAGGCTAAGGTGAGAAAACCCTGTTGGTGGTCCAGGGAAGTTCAGCAGGGGGTGAAGAAGAAACGGTTGGCCTTCACCATTACAAACGTTCCCACAGGGAGGAAGATTGGGAAGAATACTGCAGGATCTCAAATGAAGTCACTAGACAGGTAAGAGCAGCCAAAGTAGATAAGGAACTTAGACTGGCGCAGTGGATCGGGGGGGGGGAGTTTATAGGTATGTCAGGGAAAGAAGGAAGGGGGTGAGGCAGATAAACAGACTGAGGAAGGGAGGGGGTGGGCTGAAGGAGCAGTCGAGCAGGCGGAAATACTAAATTAGTATTTCTGCTCAGTCTTTATGAGGGGAAAGGGAAGGCCCATTACCAATAGGGGAAGGAGGGGTAGGAATAGTAGACGAGGGGTCACTTACAGATTGTGGGATCCAAGTGGGCAGGATGTGGGAGGGTCTCAAGTCCTTGAGGACTGATAAGGCCCCAGGACCAGATGGGATCCACCCTAGAGTTCTAAAGGAACTGGTAGATGTCCTGGCTGCTCCATTGATGGAGTTATTCAGTTCCTCCCTCCAATCAGGATGTGTACTCCAGGACTGGAGGACCGCACGTGTTGTGCCACTCCACAAGAGTGAGCCGCGGGATGAACCGGGAAATTATAGGCCGGTAAGTCTGATGTCTGTTATGGGGAAACTGATGGAGGCCATTCTGAAGGAAAGGATGATGGAGTTCCTGGAGGCAAATGGCTTTCAAGATGAAAGCAAGCATGGGTTCATCCAGGGGAAACTGTATCAGTCCAACCTAATCGAATTCTTCAACTGGGTGACATGATCCCTGGATAGTGGAAAGCCAGTTGATGTCCTGTACTTAGATTTCAGCAAGGCTTTTGATTCAGTCCTACACAGAAGGCTGATATGTCAGCTGAGGAACCTAGGGGTGGGGGGAAAATGGAGGGCTGGATAATAAATTGGCTCAACAATCGGCAGCAGAGGATGGTGTGGGGGGGGGTTTGGTTCATAGGAAGGTCACCAGTGGGGTCCTTCAGGGCCCAATGCTGTTCAGTGTGTTCATCGCGAACATTGAAGAGGGTGTGAGGAGCAAGATGAGTCTATTCACAGATGACTCTAAGCTGGGTGCAGTGGTGGACAGTGAAGAGGGTAGGAAGACACTTCAGGAGGATTTTATCAGGTTGGAAAGGTGGGCTCACACTTGGCAGTTGGGGTTCAATGTTTGAAAGTGCAGCGTACTGCATCTGGGAGTCAGGAATCCTGGATATAACTACTATTTGGGGGGAACAGCTATCAACATCTAAAGAGGAAAGGGATCTGGGGGTGGTCATAGATGTCAGGATGAATAACTCGGAACAGTGCGGGAGAGCAGCTGCTAAGGCAAATAAAATACTTGGGTGCATCTCTAGGGGAATAACATTGAGGAGAAGGGAGGTCATTCTGCCCCTGTACAACTCCTTAGTGGGGCCTCACTTGGAATACTGCATACAATTTCGGAGGCCTTACTTAAAGAGATGTTACCCTTTTGGAGAGAGTACAAAGACAAGCCACAAGGATGATCAACAGCCTTGGGGAAATGTCCTACGAGGAACGACTTAGGGAGTTGAACATGTACTCCCTGGAGGATAGATGGGACAGAGGGGATATGATGGAGGTCTTCAGGTATATGAAGGGAATAAATAGGGTAGATGCACTGAAGGGGGAAGGAAATACTAGGGGACATAACTTAAAGTTATTGGGGGGGTACCGGAGGAGTGAGGAGACACTACTTCACAGAGAGGGTGGTTGTACCTTGGAATGCATTACCAGGGAGCTGTTAGCAAGGACACTATGGAGGGCTTCAAGGTGGGGTGGGACAGGCACATGGGCACGGTGCAGGTCGGGGGTGCCCAACAGGGAGTTGGAGGAAGAGCCAGATAACAAGGAGCACAGGAAGGGGGGGGCAGCTGCTGAAACTTAATTTGGGCTGCATCTCGGGCAGACACGATAGACTGACAGGCCTAATCTGCTGGCAACTTTGTATGTACAGTATGTATGTATGTAAAGCAGCAATGCTAATTTAAAATTCAAATACTGTGGTGAGAGTTGGACCAAGCAGAAATATCAGCACATTTCTTTTTTACATTTTACTTCTTTCCTGAACTATGATATTACTGAAATTTGTTAACTCTGCTGCTCCCGTACCACATCCACTGGGATAGATCTAAATATAGAAACATAGATAATGATGGCAGAAGAAGACAAATGTGGCTGGCCCAGTGGCATGGAGAGCTGAGGTGTTGAACGCCTTACTTCCTGCCACATCAGTAACCTGTGTTCAGGAATGAGCATGGGTCACTGGGTGTTAGCTGGGGTGTGAGAGGACAGAGTGACCGATGGACTGCTCTCTTCTCCTGGGGAGGGAAAACTGCAGGCAGCCTGGGACTTCCCCAAGATCCAAAAGATTTGGTTGGCTGATTTGGCTGTCAGTCAAAGCAAGAGCTCCCCCTTCAGTTGCGAAAAAGGCACAAAAGCTCAAACCACAGTTCCTATAGATTTTGAATTCAGACAGCTCCTGTAGTCTGGCTACGTTTTAGGTCCCACCAGACCCGATTGGTCCAATTGCAGTCCAGGACCAAGATAGTGGAGACAAACAAAACAGTCCTTGCAACAAAGAAAGCAGGTTAGACAAACTACATTATCATTATCATTGTAAATGGTTTTCAGCAAATAGTTACATCTTTCAACAGAGCTCCATCTCAGATTACTTATGCTGCAATCAAGCAGCTCTTAAAGAGGCTATACAAACTCTGGTAATCACATTTAAACTGCTAAAATGCAGGACACCAGCCTGGCAGTGAGCATTTAGGCAAGCTCAAGGAAGACTTTTTGGGAACCCCCATTTGTAGGGGGGTTACATTCAGATTCCAGCATTCCTTTTATTATTCTACTGCTACGAGTTGCAGAGGACAGAAGTTACAGTACTTTGCTTCTCTGAAGAAACTTGTTGTAGAACCAGAGACATCCACAGCTGATGGACCAAATAGTAGCATACAATGCTCCCTCCAAATAATGTGGAGAACTTCCTACAGATATTTTTGCCAGTCTGCTACTGACATCACCTGCTGTTTAGTGAGGAAGGTTTTTAAAGAGCAGATATATGCTAAATAGAGAATAACTAACACCAAAGTGTAAAGAACAAGCTGGTTCGTGCACCTCATGGGTGCAGTGACAGCAATGGGCACAAGAGCAAAATTCGAGTGCCTCACTGAAGTCACAGCACCAATGAAGTACATAAGCCTGCAAGTTTTCACACATTGGTGTTTTTTTAATTATACAACTGTTGGCATGTTTTACGCACTTACCCTTGTCTCTTCTTCTTTGTGATGAAGACCATATCAGACAATGCAAAGGTTAAATAACATAATTATGAACAAATGAGAATTGTATTCTTTTGTTGCTGTGGTGTTTACTATGGGAGACAGTGTTGGCGACTGAATTTTTTTCAAAACTGAAAACTGTTTGAGCGAGCAGTTCTAATAAGCACTGCTCATGCTCAAGATTCAAAATTGTTCTTAATGTAGGTTAAAAACAACTTTTTGAAACCACAGGAAAAACGTGCTAACAACGTATTATAGTAAAATACATAATGATTTTATTTTTAATGGATACACTTTGTTTTCTTAAGGTTTTTGACTTTGTCTCATTATTGAGTCTTTAAAATATTTCATATTAACAAGCACTGGCACATTAAAAATGTCTGGGTCCCTAACTGACCAGCACCATTGGTGTGCTTGTGGCGTCAGATCTGTTGTCATGGTGAGCACTGTGATGACATAAAACTCTACAAAACAACCCACGATGGCCACCACGATGGGTTACCTACAAGTGGGGTTGCAGACGGGAGTGGGGTTTTAGACTGAAAGACATGTCAAGTGCACTGTGGAGTCAGACATTTCAGAAGAAAGGCTTTGATCAAAACTTCAAGGATAGGCTGGTAAAAAGGTCCTGCAAAAACCTAGGATAAAATTATAAACAACAGAAAAGAATATGTTTATGAAAATATACTGTATATGGGAGTGGATACCTAATTTTTGAATTGTTTCAGTGTCATTTCTGAGGAAAACAGACTTGTATTACACTCGGAGCTAGCATATAGGAAAGGTATGGCAGTTTACAAGTGGCACAGCATGTCACATCCCAAAACTCATTTAATGAGGAAATAGAGGTCCAGGCTGTTTGGTTTCTTTGTCTCTCTCCCAACCACATGCAAACAATCTAAAGATTCATACCTAGTGCAGTGCGTTATGGGTAGCAGTATGCAAATTATTGCCAAGGGTAGACTGACAAGGTTTCACCAGAACAGAAGTTTCTTCAAAAACAGGCTTTTTCTGGACAGTCGTGGCAATAGCAACCCTAATGCCAGTGAGCTGGGTTTGGGAATGAACCCAGGCAATCAAAGGGAGGGCTATCAGGAGAAGGAGCATTAAACATTTCTGTGGACGCTGATCTCCTCTAAGGAGTGAGGGTTCCTTCCTTGGCCACAGTATTGCCACCTGTGTGACCATGTGAGGTAATGCAGCAAAGTGGGAAGGTGGACACTGGTTGGGTTTTGAAATGGTGCCCAGCCCTGATGACAGAGCCCTACTATGGGGTTAAGGCATGGGGGCAGAAGAGGAAGGGGTAAGTCCCAGAGAAGACAAATGATGGGGTGGTATACCATCACTACAGTGACAACTTTACAGTGACATGGTCAATGCCGACAACATTGTCATGTTGCTGTAAAGTCCACCTGGGACCCCGGCACCCTTTCCTACGATCCTGCATCCCATCCCCGAATCAGCTCCGTCTCGGAGTTGATAATCATAAATGGGGGGTTGGGGTGCAAGGGGCACAGCATGGGGGTTGCGGGGGGAAGGGGACAAGACCTTTTAAACACCTTGCTGACCACAGTTGCAGTCCAAGTAGTGGTGTCGGGGAAATGTCACGTCAACAATAAATTGTCGATGCAGCATCATAGATCCTGATGGGGCAAGGGGGGCATGCTGGTAGGAAGGGGGCTTAAATAGATAGTTGTAATAAAAGAAAAGAAAAAATGGCTTTTGAATTTGCATACTGCAACCCATGATGCTTTGTGCCAGGTTTCAGACTTGGGAGTATCTAAGCTTGTTTACAGTGCACTGTGGTTTGCATCTGCATTGTGTTCAGAGGTTCTCCTGTCCAACTGCTCGGATATACGCCCGCATTCACACTACTGCCTCCTGCAGTAGTACCAACTTAAGCAGTGTTTACGGCTGGGGGAGGGGCAGGCTGCTGACATAGGACAAACATGCCATCTGCAGTAGGCATCATCAGTATCATGGGAATGAAGCATTTGAAAGCATTGTGAGTGGAACGGAGGGTTCACACAGGGAGCTACAGTGCCTACACCATTACAGTTCCCCACCTTGTCGGGGGTTCAGTGACACCACATTGGAACACCTTTGCAACGTGCCCAAAACTGTCAGCATGGAAACTCTTGCACCACTCCTGTCAATCTGCACTACTTACAATGGTACAGAACAGGCACTGTAAATGTGCCTTAGTGTGATTGAAAAAGAGCACAAAAAGCAAACAATTCTGATTCCCTTAACTAGAGTGGGATGTGGCGTCTGCTTAGCAGCAAAGTGAGGTCTAGTAACCAATATAAACATTGCTGTCTACTTTTACTGTTAATCAACGCTGCAAATGCCTTGACATTGGATGATATTGGTTTTTAAGTACATTATCTCATATTTTTAAGGCAGAACAGGTTTAAAATAACTCTCCTTTCAGTGGACAGCTCTTTGTAGATACAGATCTGTAGAGGACTCTGCTCTGCGGAAACCTGTATCGCATGCCTGATTTCTGCAAAACATTTTGTCAGCAGTTGCGCATATAGACAGAGATATGCACAAAGACAGTACTAGTGGCTCAATACGCTGCTTAAGTCATAATGAAAGGTCCCAAGGAAGTAGGACTGGAACCCCTGTAGAGATCCCTTTGGAATTCCTTGTCAAAATACCAGGACACTCAAGCTTCTCCCATAGTTTAGCCTATTTGTTTCACTCTGGGATTTGAATGGAATATACCACGACAGGGTGTGCATAACAGTTTTGATGCATGCCTCAGGGGTATAAGGCAGAAAGGCCAATGAGGTTGAGAGCAGTGACAGCGCTGAGTGGTTTAAAACATGGGTCAAACTGGACCCACTACTGCAGGGTTTCTCAAATGGTGAGGCCAGCCTCCACAGAGAGGCCCCAGCTAGTTCCAAGGGAGGCTCAAACAAGTCTAAAAAAAAAAATACTGCATTTAAATGTTTGATTTTTAGATATTTTGTTTGAAGAGAATGAGGCAAACTGAAGGAGGAAGATAGGTGAATTATTGTAATCAGGAAAGGCACACTGAGCCAAGGTTCAGTTTAGATGTACCTGGGGAAGGGTAGGGAGTGAATACAATTCAAAAGGTAGTTGCAAAACAGTCACGCAATACAACTTGAATAATAATGTAAACAAACAGGAATGACCAACAAATAATGGGAGGTAACAGCTGACTAATCTGACTTGTGGCAGAACAGTCCAAACACAAGGGTTAAGCAGAGAGGTACTAGGAGGAAGAGCAGAAGGGTACAAAAGGATCCCTGAGAAGTTGCTTAAGCGCAAGGTAAAAGGCAGAGGTGGGTAGGAAAGTTATTCAAGACAGAGGGAAAACAGACAAAGACTGCACTCTGACCCATGGAGGTATTGCAACAAGGGGTAACAATGGTTCAAGAGTCAAAATAGCGCAGCAAGTAGGCTGGCCTGAGGAGGGGGGTTGCAATAAGCTGAATAAAATAAGAGCCAGCTACTCCAAAAGAGCTTCACTTTATTCCTGATGTACTGTGCAAACTATGTTATTTTTGTATGGGAAGACCCAAGAGTATTTCAGTCTTTGGGGAGAGACTCAAGATCTTTCCCATGGCTTGGGAGAGGTTCACTATGACAAAGTCTGAGAACTAATGCACTAGTGTAACAAATGTTGGTCTAATGAGGGACCTACTGTCAAAACATAATCAGTGGCATGTTTTGAACCGTTCACATTCCCGTCCTTTAGATGTTATAAATTATGTGCATCAAGTTGGACTCACTGGCAAGGGCAAGAGGTGTCATTTCTGAGCAAGATGGAACTTTTGCCCTTTTCGTGCTTGTTAACACTGTCCCTGGTTGAGTGTTCTGGGAAATGCAATGAAAATGTTACATACGCACACCCTGGAGTGGGTTATTCAGCTTATAAAATGTCAGCTTTTAACTGTTTTTTTTAGGCCATAGAAAGAAGGTCTAACTACATCTGACCATGCATGTATAGCTTTTTGATGCATGGTCAGTTAATGTATTTTCACCAACTGGAGTAACAGATTTTCAGAACCCATTTTATGAAACTATGTAAATGGCTTTGGGGTACTGAAGCAATAATTTATCTCTCTGGAAGCAGAAGTGAGCTACTTTTATCATTGTCGCCAATGACGCTTGGACTGTTATTGGTGGCGTGAAATAATATAGCCAAGTGACAGTTAGTTCCAACCCCAAGAATAAAACCTACTTCTCTGTAGTCCCTCATATGACTATGCAGTAAATACACATCAGCATTTTAGCATGTAGGCAAACTGACAGAAAAAAGCTACGATTTATGTGAGTTTTTTGCTTTAGAAATAAATGCTGTTTTTCAGTTTCAAGTAGAATCCAACTGATCAATGATACCTTTCTCCCAACCACTGAGTACAGTGATTTTATTTATGGGTTGGCTTCTGAATCACTGCTAGGAAAAATATTGCACTCTCTTTATCACTACTCAGTTTGATTTATCTTAAATGCTCCTTCGTTCACACATCATTGTAAGCGATATGAAGCAATAAACTGGACTTCATTAAAAATTCAGAGACAGATTCACTGATATAGGCCCATCTGTAAAGCAGTTCAAGCTATGTTCTCTCTTGCTGTCTGATGCAGTTAAGCTCTGGAACCTGTTACATCCCCAGATGAAATTTGTGTATAACCTTCTAGTGAATAGGAAGTAGATAATAACCAACCCCCCTCCCCCCATTTGGTTATATTTGTAAGAGCTGTGCTCTTGGAAAACATGCCTTTCCTTGCATAATAGGTATAAGCATTGAAATGATATTTGGAACACCTTTTGTACAGCTATGGAAACCCAGGTCAAGCATGATTTATGGATGAAACTTGTAATTCCATCTACATTTGGGCTTCTTTTTCATTTCCACTTCTTGTACCCCCTCAGGCCTATTCCCACCAGCATCTGACAGCCACCCAGCCCAACATCATTACCAACGGCCATTGTCCCCTTGTGTTGCTCCCTATGGAGGGGCCTTCAGGGCAGTGGGAACCCCTTTGGAAGCCAAACCACAAACATGAACAGGCTGCTGTTGCAGTGAACCAGTGCACCTGCGGGGTGGTGAGAGCTTGGACAGCAAATCATAGTACAAGAGCAGGTGCACTTTGTCAGGTTAGTGGAGAATGAATTTGAGACAGTCTAAAGCACAGTACAATGGAAAAAGAGTTTATTGGGCATAATGGCTCTGAATACAAATAATCAGTGCAATATGGCAAATAAGGCTTATACCACTACAGACAGAAGTTGGGGGCACCTGGTCTGTGCAGGAGATCTCTGGTGATACAGAGAGCCTATTTGCACTTTCATACTGTTTATTAATTGCATCTGGAGCTATTATGGTCAATAAATTCTTATTGCATTGCATTGTACTGGGCATAAACTGGGTTAACCAGGGGACAAGGACTTTAACAGAGCAGCGCGTATTGGATGCATTTAACATAGCCAGGCTGGAGTAAATAGTGGAGGAGAACACTGGGGGGATAATATGCTAGACTTGGCTTTAAGTAGCATACCCGATATGATACTTGAATGTAAGGTACTTGCACCACTTGGATCTAGCGACCATGATGAGGTTAGCTTTACGTTAGTGGGATGTATAGGCAAGATCATCGGGAATACTGTGATCAATAATTATGAGAAGGCGGATTTTGAGAGCATGAGAAATGAGTTATCAACATGGAAATGGGAGGAGTTGTTTAAACAACAAACATTGTAACATATTTGGGACAGACTAGAGGACAAAATCAGCAATCTAGTAAAAATATATGTACTGACCAAAAAGAATGACAAGTAAAATACCACCATGGATATCAAACAGAGTTAGGAAATGCATTAAAAAGAAAGGAAAGCTTATGCAAGGGAAAAAAAAAAAGCAGAAATCAGGCCAGCTGGGAATACTAGGTTCCGTGTCATAATAGCGACCACAAAACAGTGATCGCTATTATGGCGAGTGTATATTGCTGAAAAGCAAATTGGCAATATACGCTCCACGGCAACCCGACTTCCAGTTCTAAATAAAGTGTTTTTGTGGGGGGGGGGGCTGCACACACACACACACACACACACACACACACCACACCCCCACACACCCCTGAATTAGGATTCTCAACTCTCGGCAGCGGCAGGTACACCAGTGCCTGACAATACCTTCCTTTCCCCTCGCTGTTCCTCCCTTCTGTTCACCCTTAACCCTACTCACTTTCGCATACCCTTACTATTCTGCAGGGCAGCCCACAACAAACGTGCCCAAAATGAGTCTCTATAATTCTAGTCACTCATTTTGGGTCACTCATATAACGTGATACCGAATACTACAAAAAAAACCTAAAAGAATTAAAAAAAAAAAAAAAGCATAAACCTAGCCAGGAAATCACATGAACTTAGGTTGGCCAGCAAAGTCAAGGATAACTGCAAGTCATTCTATACATATATCAATAATAAATAATAAAAAGGGAGCATCCGAGACAATCGGCACCCTTAAAAATCAGGAGGGCAAACTAGTTACAGACAACAGAGATATGGCAGAATGCTACAATGAATACTTTACATCAGTATACAATAACAAGTCGGTAGCATCCAAAACCTACTTAACATAAATGAAGGCAGATTGTTACTAATCCCAAATGACATCAGGCAAAGATTAATAAGGCTGGTCCAGAACAAGGCTCAGTGCCCTGATGGCCTACACCCCACGGTCATCAGGGAACTGGCTACGGAAATAGATGGGCCACTGACTATGCTGTTTCAAACACCTCTAGACCAAGGGGAAGTGTTGGAGATCTTTTTTTTTTTTTTTAAATTAAGCTTTATTAAGTTTATGGAATATACAAAATCACAGGCATTACATCTGTACTGTCATTGAATCACATAACAGACCTCATTATACACCAGAATCATTAAGCGTGCAATGTAGTAGGATAAAGAAAACACCCCAGTACCCCATTTAACCTCCCCAAAACCCCTACCATCCCAGAGTGTGCATACTTGAGTCAGTATATGGGTCTAGTCATATAACAACGGAGTAAAGTTCAATGTTGTAAATAAGGGGGCAAAGTGCAACAGAGACATAACCAAGATAGACACTAATGTAGGTACAAAATGTATAATTTACCCCATTTTTTGTGAAAAGAGTCAATGCGATTACGAGAGCTAGCAACAAGTCTCTCAATGTTAAAGCAAGCTGATAAGTCTTTCAGCCACTCAGCATATGTTATGGTTAGTTGGTCCATCCAATGTTTGAGCACCAACCTTTTGACCACCATAGAAATTAGCGCCGTATGGAATCTGCGTTCATGGCTTTCAACATTAGAGTAGATACCTAAAATACATATTTCTACGGTGAACAACCCTTCCAGTCCCAATAATGGATCTAAATTGGACTGAATGGATGCTCCACAAAGGGGCCACTTTCTGTAATGCTGGAAAATTGTAGTAGATTCCTTCAAATTGGGAGCATCTAGAGCAGAGAGGAGGAAGCCTCCTAATCTAGCTAATTTGACCGGTGTATAGTACATGTTATTTAGTATATGGTATTGAATGAGTCTGAACTTGTCCTGGGTGTGGTATCTATATAGGTCTTTCCAGATTCATGCCCAGTTAGGGGTGATGTCTGGCAGAAGAGAGGACCAAATATTGGAGACCAAGAGGGTGTCTGAATATTTGAGACCCAGCAAGTAGGAATATATTGATGAAATCCCATGGGGTTTAGTGGCTAGTCCTTGGAGTTGAGAGAGAAAGGGACTGATTTGAGAAACACGGAAATCGGTACCAAAATTAGTGCTAATGAAGTGTCTTAACTGAAACACTTTAAAAATGTTATTATTGGGAACATTAAGCCTAGCCATGATATCAGGAGAAGAGAGAGAGAGAGAAGGGAATCCTGAAAATATAGATTCTCTACCAAGACCTCGCGTGGTTGAGGAAGCCAGTCTGAGGTGATCATTGAACCTCCTAAGCGAATATTGGGGTTTAATATAAGAGGCTGCGTCATATCCCTCTTTGGGGAAATCCTGAGATAGTGCAGACATTGAGCGAGAACTTTGAGGGAGGTGCTGATGGTCGAATTTTGTATTGAGGTTGGAAGTGATGAACTGGGAAGGAAAAAGATGGTCGGAGAGCAGAGGTTAGCTTTTTCAAGTGTTCGTCTTTCGATTTGAAGCCAGATCAGAGAGGGGTCCTCAGCCCTACTCGGGAGCCATCTTCCCAGCTTGAAGAGGTGAGTAGCCCAGTAATAAAATATTAGATTAGGGAGGCGAAGTCCTCCCATATCTTTAGGGAGGCAGAGTTTAGAAAAATACCATCTGGGAGATTTGCCTTTCCAAATAAATTGGGAGAGAGTGGAATGTAGATTCTGCAAATAAGATAAGGGAAGCCAGAGATTCAGTAAATTAAGAGGGTAGAAAACTCAGGGTAGAATGTTCATCTTAATGATGTTGATTCTACCCCATAGGGAAATGAGAACTTTGGACCATCTTTGGAGGTCCAGATGAGTATTGGCCATTAGGTCGTCCAGACTGAGTTTCCTGAGAGGAAGTGGGTCATTGGTAAGGTGTATTCCCAAGTATTTAATCGAGTATGGGGACCATTTCATCCCAAATCTTGTGAAGCCAGCTTTATGTGTGAAAGCATTTAAAGGGAATATCTCTGATTTAGCTAGATTCAGCTTATAGTGGGATAGAAGGCCAAATTGTGTAATGACCTATAGGGCATGGGTTAACGATACTTCGGGGTGGGCAATATGGAGGAGGATATCATCCACGTAGACAGAGAGAGTCAATGTTTGTTGTAGACCTGAGCAACCCTGGATTTGTGGGGATCACTTAATATTAAGAAGGAGAGGTTCTAGGTATAAATTAAACAAAAAAGGAGAAAGGGGGCATCCCTGTCTAGTACCAGTGAAGAGACAGAACAGCGAGGAGAAACCACCATTACAGTAGATCTTAGCCGAGGGAGATCTATACACCATCTGGATCCATTGAATGAAGGAGGCTGGAAAGTCCATTATGGCGAGCGTCGCCCAAAGGAAATCCCAGTTGACTCTGTCAAATGCTTTTTCACCGTCTAACGAAATTAGAGCCATCGGGATATGCGATGTTTGGGCAGCATGAGAAATATGAGAGAGGGTTCTAAGGTGATCAGCAGGGGAGCAGCCTTGCACAAACCCCACCTGCTCCGGACTCAGAAGGTGAATCCAAATCTTTTTAATCCTCTCGGCTAAGATCTTTGTTAGTATCTTAATATCGCAATTTAAAAGAGAGATGGGGCGGTAACTTGTAGGGTCTTTTGGTGGTTTATCTGGCTTGAGGATTAGCATGATCGTAGCCTCTAATAGTGTGGGGTCTAAAGTATCAGCCTTAAACATATAATCGTAGAGCCTTAGGAGGAGGGGGGCTAGTTCCTTGCTAAAGGTTTTGTAAAAGTTGGATGGGTAGCCATCGGGACTGGGTGACTTATCAGGAGCTAAAGAGGCAATCGCCGCCTCCACCTCGAGCAGAGTAATGGGAGAGGTAAGGATCGCTTTATGGTGTGGTTGTAGGCGAGGGAGATTGAGATCTTCTAAGTAGGTTGAGATGTCCGATAGGGGTGCTGGGGAAGGGTGTTTACTATAAAGCTTGCTATAGAACTCCTCAAAGATCTGGGTAATATCCCTAGGTGTCATTTTAATAACGCCATCCGGTGTTTGTAGCATCGGGATCAGTCTCAAACTTTCTGTTTTTTGTAATCTAAGAGCCAACATTCTACTGGCCTTTTCTCCTTGGTCAATATATTTAGATTGGGTTTTTAAAATAGCATATTCTGCTTTTTCTTTTAGCAGGTCTGCTTATTCATTCTTTAGTTTTAACAGAGGTTCTAGCGAGTTAGGGGAGGAGGATAGGGGTAGTGAGTGCTCTAGTTCCTTAATTTTGGTTAGCAGTGAGGCTGCTTGTGCTTTTCTACATTTCTTCCTCATTGAGGTGAGTTTGATTAGCTCTCCCCGAAGGTAACATTTCAGGAAACACCATATTGAGTCTTCTTTTGGGGTGGAATCTTTATTAAATTCCATAAAGTTAAAGATTAGGTCCCTTAATGTGGGAGACGGTTTGTTTATCTTTGAGGAGCTGGGTATTTAATTTCCAGGCAGTGTCCCTCTGAAAATTAGGATCAGGAGAGATCCTCAGCCAGACTACTGAGTGGTCCGATAGAACTATCGGCTCCATACCCGGCTGGAGGAAGCCGGGAAGAAGGGAGGTGCTGATCAGGATGTAGTCTATTCTAGACCACGAGTTATGTACCTGAGAGAAGAAAGAGAAAGACTGGAGTGAAGGATTAGTAAGCCGCCAGGGATCACATAATCCCAAAAGCTGCGTGAAATCTAATAAAGCTTTTTGGGCTGGGGTTGTGGGTTTTAGTGGTAGGTAGGTTCTATCAAGAGCCTGAGTTGGTGGGATGTTCCAGTCCCCTCCTAATATTAACTGCGAAGGTAGAAGATTACCTATCTTGTCTGCCAGAGTCATGAGGAATTCTGGATCTCCTCCCACCGGGCCATAAATAGAGCCTAGTACGATATTGCAGTTGTTGAGACAACCCTTGACAAGTATGAACCTGCCCTCTGGGTCCGTTAGGTTCTCTTCTGCCAGAAATGAGACGTGTTTCTTAATTAAGATGGCAACTCCTTTACTTGTTGTCGTTCCACTAGCAGAAAATACTTGAGAGAAACCAGACCTATGTAACCAGATTGATTCAGTATTTGACAGATGGGTTTCCTGAAGAAGGAGAACATCAGCTTTAAGTAATTCGCAGTGTTTAAAAACTTGGTCTCTCTTAGTTTTGTCTCTGAGCCCCCGTACATTCCAAGTAGCTATCTTAATCGACACCATAAGCATTCATGAGCAGTTAAATTGAGAGAATGAGAACTATTATATATCCAAGATGAGAAGTTAATAAGGCACACTCTAGAGCCCCCTTTGTCCCATCCCACCCTACGCAGAAAAAGTCCCCAAAACCCCTGACAAACAAATACTGCCAGGAAAGTGGTAGTAATTCTAAACAGTAAGTGAAAAACTAGGTCCTGGATCCAGAAACATCCACCCCCCCCCAAAAAGAAAAAAACCCACCCAACTATGTACAGAATAGCTCCAAGCATAGTCGAGTGTAACCCAGGTAAGCCAGCAACAGACACTTGGAGTCATGATCCCTTTGGCGGATCCCAGGAGTTTCATAGACCGAAACCATCGTAGTGGGGTACAATTATGAGAACTGGAGTGTAGTCTACTAAGCTGTGTGACCCAACATCCTGCAAGGCTAACCCCCATCAGATTCCCCTGAGAATGCCGTGTCCCCATAATGGCTAGTGAAGCAGCTTCCAATGAGCATGTCCCCCCTGGGCCCCGCCCTCTCGTTCCCGAGCCAGCCGAGGTCTATTCCTATAATGGCCAAGGAAAGTGGCCTTATACATTGCAAAGTTCCTCAGGCAGCATTCAGTGTAAGCTTAGGGTTAAACTCCCTCACTGCCATTGAGCCTTTTAAAGAAGACTGCTTACCGTGCCATACAGATATTAACCATTGCAGCGAGTCTTCTCCCTAGTTATGAGTGGGGAAAATATTCTAGTAAATCACCGTCAGGCTGAGAAGGTCGTGTATCCCATCACTGGCGGAATACACAGGGGGGCGCGATTTGTTGTAGGACCAGAGTCGGTCCACAGCGAAATCGGCGAGCTGTAACTGAGACTCAGCACAAACGTTCCGGGGCAATCCCCGGGAGTATTAGCGTATTCGCGGCCCTCAAGGAAAGGGATAAGTGAGCCCTCCATCAGCCACTAGGCCACGTAGCCAACACCCCAACAACGAGAACAAGACAGGTAACAAAGATGAACTTAGCTAAACATTAACAATAAGGCAACAGTCCATATGGGGTTCTTTGTCAATAAGACACATTTTCAACCGTCCTTGAACAGATTGGGGAGCCTAGAGGTTAACTCCTTGGTAGCTTGCTCAGGAGATTCAAAGGTGAATGATGAACCATCAATTGTAATTCTTAAATTGGCTGGATACAGCATTCTAAACCGGATTCCTGCCGCAATTAGCTTATGGACGATTGGGTGGAAGGCCGCTCGTTTCTGTCTGGTTTCAATAGGAAGATCTTGTGCAATTCTGATTTTGGATGATCCCCAGGTTATAGACTGTAACTCTCTTGCTTTAGTGAGGACGTGTTGCTTTTCTATGAAACTAAGGAGCTTGATGATGATAGGGCGAGGAGGGGAATCCGGTGGGGGCTTCGGTCTCAGGGAGCGGTGGGCTCTCTCAGTGTGGTACTGAGGCTTTAGTGGTGAAGGCCCCACCACTTTGTGAAGGAACTTCTGCAAGAAGGTAATAGCATCGGAGCCCTCTTCTTCCTCAGGTAGCCCGATAATCAAGAGGTTATTCCTCCTGCTTCGCCCTTCTAAATCTTCAGTTTTGAGCTGGAGCTTCCAAATCTGCTGCTTCAAAAGGGTAATTTCTGGGTCGAGTTTATCTTTCCACCTCTCTTGAGATGCAATTCTGGCCTCTGAATCCATCATTCTACCTTTTAGAGTGGTGAGGTCTCCTTTAATTGATTTGAGCTCCGCAGTTATATTCTCTAGTGCGTCCCAGAATGGTGATAGCTCTTGCAAAAATCGCTCCTCAGATAGAGGGACTACCGGGGGGTTGGAGTTGCCCGCCTTATTAAGGCTCCCGGTGCCCTGATTCCTCGCTTTCTTAGATAATTTTTCAGGTGTAGTCGGTGGAGTGTGCCTGATCGTGGCCTGCTTCATCTCTGCCTCCATCGCCGTGATAAAGCTTTGCGATGCAAAAGTGAGCGGATAGATTCTATAGGCAGACGATAAAAGACCTCCGGTTGCCACTATTGTACCTTCTAGAGGGTTAAAACGATATTTTAAAAGGTTTGTAGAAGGCGGTTGGTAGGAGCCCTGGGCAGGTGCAGCTATCAGGCAGCTTGCATCACGTGACCTCGTGTTGGAGGTCTGGTGCCAGGTGAACGTAGATCCAATTTTAAAAAGAGTTCTAGGCAGCATGTGGGAAATTATAGGCCTGTCAGCTGGACTGCTGTGCTGGGTAAAATCCTGGAGGGGGTCATCAAGGATCAATAACAGAGTACATGCAACAGGCAAGGGACAGTGACTTCACACAGCATGGATTCACAAGGGGACATTCTTGCCAAGCAAACCATCTAGAGTTTTATGGAAGGGTAAGCTGGACACTTCACAAAGGGGACTCAGTGGATGTCATATTTCTAGACTTCTCGAAGGCATTTGACAAGGTCCCACATGGGGAGCTCATGGGTGTGCTTATTGAACACAACATCCAGGGGGAATGTGTCCAGCTGGATAGCATCATGGCACTCCAACAGAAAGCAAAGGGTCTGTATTAGGGGATCCTATTCCAGATGGTCAGACGTGACAAGTGGAATGCCCCCGGGATTTGTGCTGGAGCCGTGCCTGTTTAATATCTATATTTCATCAATGACTTGTAAAGCAGGCATTTGTGAATCTAAATTTGCTGATGACGCCAGGTTGGGGAGGGTAGTAAACTGTTCAGAGGATACTACCATGCTACAGGGTGCTTTAGATGAGATGGAGAAATGTTCAAGAAAATACAGCCTATCTTTTAACACCGATAAATGCACCATGATGCATTTTGGGAAAAATAGTAATAAGCACCCTACAGGCTAAATGGTAATAACTTAAGAATAGTCTCTGATAAGAGAGGCCTTTGAATCAGAATCACACAAGATCTTAACTTTAAACAACATTGTAGCATGGTGGTGAGGAAGGCTGGTAGCATACTACACTGTATTATCAGACACATCAGGAGCAGTGACTACTGGTGCCATTGTATACCTCGTTGGGGTACCCCGTGATGATGGTGACCATGATTGAGCACTTTCAAAAAGGGTGACTCAGTCACCTCGCCTGTGTACAGGGCTACTGGGCAGGGAGGGTGACCAGATAGGAGGTTCAGCGAATATAGCGACAGGATGTCACTATATATACATGTGCACGGATTGCCAAAACATGCACATAAATCCAGCTTGGGGGTAAATAATAACTGAAATACCACGCTGAAAACGAAAAATGCCAGGTACTCGTGCCACAACCGTGACCTGTTCTGACCATGGCAAAAAACATTTCCTGATTGCACGTTTTGGCAATCCGTGGTTTGTTTGGTTGTTTTTTTGGGTGTTCCAGCCTTATTGCTGAGATGCTGTTACTATGCATTTATATGCCTACTCTGTGGATTCAAACTAAAGTACCTTGGAGACCTGCTTCTGCTATTGAGATCACTGCGGCTTCTTTTTAAAAACCTGCATTTCTACTTATTTGGGTAAGATCTATGCCATTGATAGTGTGTTTTTTCTAGTTGCTGTAGTAAAGAATTTGTTGATGCTGACCCATTTGTGCTTATTTTGTCAGGTTTTGACTTTACAGCTCCTGGGGTATAGTGCACTTTCCCCTGTCATTTTTGGAGAGCCCCCTGCCTCTCAGTATTTCATGAGAAGCAGTTTTTTTGTTTCATTGACTTATTTAGCAGTTTTTTCGGGAGTTGAAACTGCTTAGGGTGAGCTCCAGGGGTACATTTTAACACACATGGCTAGTACTACACCCACAGTGGAGGGTTTGTCCTTCACTGAGGAAGCAGGTCAGGACATTTTATTAGCTATAGAACAGGTAGAGGCCTTATTGCCTGGAGTGGGCCTACAAGGCAGCAGAGACATTGTTGATTTCAGAAGTTATGAATACATGCAAAAGAAAGTAATTCATTTCAGTCTTCATGCTGCATCATTATACTGGAGGGAGAAAAGGATACCACAGGGTATGAGGGTTCAAAAACCTCCTTCTTTTGGGATGGAAGATTTGGAATATCTGCATGATTGGGAAATAATTTTAAACAAATGCAGCTATGATTTAATGCTGCTCACGATTAAAAAAGCAAAAAAAGAATCTGAAAAAGCTGTACAACAGGTTGCAAATTTAGAAGGCAAATTAAAAGAAAGCTATCTATCAGCTGAATTTGATGCACTTACACAAAGAACAAATCACAATGTGTCCAAATTCCAATCTGAACTCATTCAGTGTAAACAGAAAATATATCATAGGGATAAAGAGGATTATAAGGCTGGTATGGTGTAAACGTGGCAGGGGACAAGAAAAAGGGTACCTACTGATATTAGACATCAAACAGAGCTCAGTGAGGATGGAATGAATATTTCATCTGGACCTGACAGTGATCTGGAAGACGCGCAGAAAATAGAAGAAAATAGGCATTTTTTAGGACAGAATCAGGATTTGGATACGTTGGATAACAGAGAATTAGAACGAGAAGAGGAAAGGGGAAGAGGAAGAGGGAGGAGGTTCCAGAGGCAACAGAGGAAGGCAAAACTACAGAGAGAGGCAGAATAGGAGGGGAGTGAGGAGATCGCCCAGACCAAGGAACTTGAATTGGAGGTCATAAATCTTGCTAATATAGAATTATCTGAGATACAAGTTCAAGTTTTATCTATATGCCTCAGTTTTGTTCCAATTAATAGAATTAACCCATTTCAGGTGGAAGTGGATCTTTTTCGTTTCTTTAGAAAATTGTATTTAAAAGATCATGTCTCTATGTGTTTAGATTCCTCCCTGACACCTGTAGATATAAATAGAGAAATTACTTCATTTAAAAAGCCCTCTTCCTTCAATCCTCCCCACTCCAGAATTTCTTCACAGAACGGGTGGTGGACAAGTGGAACACCCTGCCAGAGGAAGTGGTGGGGGCTGAAACAATCACGGGATTTAAGAATGCGTGGGGTAGACATAAAGGAATTCTGGAGGTCAGGGGTAAGGGGCAACAGGCTTTTAGGAAAACATAAACTGAACTTACAAGCTCAAATGGGCAGACTGGGTGGGCCATAGGCCCTTATCTGCTGACACTGTCTATGTATCTATGTATCCAATCACACCGTTAACACCTTTTGCAATTTGGTTACCAATGATGTACATCAATTAATTAAGAAAAATAAGTACAAACATCAAGCACAGAATGTTACTAGAAAAGAGAGAGAGAGGCTATCCGAATTGAAAGATCAACTAAATATAGTTATAAAACAAGCTGACAAAGGGGGTGCCATTGTGGTATGGGGTCTGGAAGCCTATAATGTAGAAGCAGAGTGCCAATTTGGTAACCAAATGTTTTATGAAAAAATAGGAAGAGATCCAACAGAAACCATGAAAAAGAAAGCAGATGCCCTTATTGAGAGTGGACAAAATATGGGATATGTTACCAAAAAGGAGACAGAATTTTTGAGGATCCCCTACCCTAAAAGAACAGTACTGTATCTACTACCTAAGGTACACAAAAACACCCTGCCAATCCCTGGGAGACCCATAGTCTCGGCCAATGGCTCAGTAACCGAAAGTATTTCTAAATTGGTTGATTTTTTTTTTATTCAGAAGCCTGTCCCACTCCTACAATCTTATATTAAAGACACCAAAGATGCTTTAAGAATTTTGAAAGATGTCATTGTAATGAACATGGACATATTAGTAACTATCGATGTGGAAAGTCTATATTCAAATATCCCCATGGGGGGAGGGGACTGGCAGCATTACAAAACAGTTTGGACCAGAGAAATAAAATGAAACCTGCCACAGAATACATTATAGAATTGGCAAGGTTAGTATTGGAACAAAATTATTTCTGGTTTAATGGTCAGTTTTATATTAAAAAAAAAAAAAAAGGAACTGCGATGGGTACGACTTTCGCACCCAGCCTAGCCAACCTATACATGGGACAATGGGAGGATATGAATATTTACGACAGAGCACATAATGTCTTTTTCAAACACATCAAACTTTGGAAACATTATATCGATGATTGTTTGATAATTTAGAGTGGGAACGAGGAAGAATTGAGTCATTTTATTAATTATATAAATCACACCAGTGTACCCCTACATTTTACATATGAAAGCAGTTTTGAACATATTCCTTTTTTGGATATTATGATTACTAGGAAAGGAACTGGTTTAACAACTAGTTTGTATGGAAAACCCCTTTCTAGGAATACATTGCTTTTGAGTAATAGTTGCCAGCCAGTGTCAGTGGCAGCTAATATTCCCAAAGGACAGTACATTAGAGGTAAACGCATACGTTCATCTGAGGAAACATTCAAGGAGGCAAAAAGGGATCTCACTGGTCACTTCATTTCCAGGGGGTATGGATCTGAACTGCTTTTGGATGCGCTGCACACTGTAGACAATATGGACAGAGATTTGTTGTTGGAGCCGAGCCATAGGAAGGAAGAGAATAATAGATTAATATTCATTACTGAATACAACCATGTAGCATCGAAGATTGGGAAGATTATAACCAAACATTGGCCGATTATACAATCAGACTTTAGACTTAAAGAAATTGGAGAGAATCTACCTATGATTACACATACGAGAGGTCAGAATTTGAAGAACATGCTAGTGAGGTCATACTGTATGTTCCAGTGCATAATGTGATACAGAGGACTTGGCTTCCATCTCCACCAAAAGAGAATTTTAGATGTGGCCATTGTGTCCACTCTTTCAATATGTCCGATGTCAAATCCTTTAATCATCCTAGGTTGGGACAAAAATATGACATTCGGTCATTCATTAATTGTAGTTCTTTGGGCATCATTTATATGTTGACATGCCCTTGTGGCATGTCATACATAGGACAAACCAAAAGATCATTGAAACTTCGTGTTGGTGAACACAAAGGAGCCATCAGGAATGCTAATATGGAGTATGCGATGGCACGTCATTATTTGGAACCCCAACATGGATGCAACTTTAAGATTTGTGGGATTAGAAAAAGTGGAAGTTGGGTTCAGAGGTGGAGATTTGGGGACACAACTATTACAGAGAGAAGCTTTCTGGATTTTTGAACTGGATACTATGAGTCCGAATGGTCTAAATGAAGAGATTTCATTATACAGTTATTTGTAAATAATTAGTGTATTTGTAGACTAAGAGTCTTATTGGCTTATTATTAGCTAATCTTTATTATATTAGTGTTGCATATTTTGTGACCATGACTTTTTCGTGCTCTGGTCACAAGAAGAGTACATCTTGCTGCCCCTACTCTTCCTTTAGAGTTCAGTAGAATAAAATAACTTAATTAAGTGACTACGACTTGTTCATGCTCTGGTCACAGGAGGAGCATGACTTCCTGGCTCTGTTCCTCTTTAGTATATGTGTATGGTTGTTGGTGTATATTTAACACATAGTAGTATTCCATGTTTCTGATATTAATTTGAGCAGTAATTTTTATCAAGTGTTTCCCTCTAATCTTAAGCCCTCTGTGATATTGGCTTTTATGGGTAAACAGAATCTACATTTGTACATGCATTAGATTTGTTTTGTTTGCGAATATCACCTGCATGATTGCATGTTTTTACACATGGTGTTCGTAATTTCTCTGTTGCACTTTGTCATTTTAAATTTGGGTCCACTTTTCTGCTTTAAAAGAAGCTCACTACAACTCTTCTTCCTCGGGGTGGGGGTGGGGGAATGTGCTGTGAATGGCACAGCTAGGAGACTCGCCCGCACCCAGGGTGCTTGGCTGGTTCAGCGGAGGTGGAGACAGCTGCTGCACCCATTGCATGGTGCATGGACGTAATAAAGGGGTGAAAAAAGGAGGTAAAATCCCTGGTGGCAGGATGACGCCCGACACCCCGCAAGCACCGCTGCTGGGCTGGGCATAAGGTAAGCCCCAGTAATTCCGGGGGCAGGAGCTGGGGGGGGTTGGGCAGAAGGGCTGTCAGAGGAGGTGTAGAAATAGCAGCTGTGATAAAAAATAAAGGAGCTCACTTAGCTCTGTATGGCACACCCTGAAGAGAAACCTTATGGTTCCCTTTCATTAAAGTGTGTCGGAAGTGTTTTTTGCCATGGTCAGAACGGGTCATGGTTTGCGACATGAGTAACTTGTCGCTTTTCATTTTCAGCATTGTATTTCAGTTATTATTTACCCCCGAGCTGGATTTATGTGCATGTTTTGGCAATCAGTGTTTTGTTTGGGTGTTTTTTGGGTGTTCCAGCCTTATTGCCGAGATGCTGTTTCTACGCATTTACACTCCTACTCTGTGGATTCAAACTAAAGCACCTTGGAGACCTGCTTTCTGCTATTGAGATCACTGTGGCTTGTTTTTAAATACCTGCATTTCTACTTATTTGGGTGAGATCTATGCCATTGATGGTGTGCTTTTTCTAGTTGCTATATATGCTATATTAAGGAATTTGTTGGTGCTGACACCTTTGTGCTTATTTTATCAGGTATAAGAGACTCCTTTTGTGAACCTTGGGCAGATAGACCCATTCAGCTTCTCTTCACAGTCCTCTCACCCAGACCTCATGCTCCTAGTCTCTTGTACTATAAGAAACCTCCCCCAGAGGCCTTATTTATGTATAGTTTCTGTAGATTATATAGGCCTGTATGAGATATTGGTACTGTCCAAGTTATGTACTGTATGTAATTTTAACTGACCTACTGTTATGTACTGTGGCAAAGAAAAAAACAAAACGGCAAGTTTAAAAAAGAACTCTGTTATAATTTGCAAACTCAAGCTTATAAAACAAAGCGTTCCAAAATCAAAGGACTTCATTTTTTTGGTCCCTGCACTTGAAATGAGCTTGTAAACTAATAGAATTTATATTCTTAGACAGCTTCAAGCCTCTTATGAATAATCAGCTGGCACACACTTGGGTACAGTGCTCATGCTTTAAAGAGCCGCTGATGTGCTGTATGGCAGAATTGCTGCCTGTGCCTTTGGAGAACTGGGTTCAGGTCCCAAGACAAAGGTGTTATAGGGTCAGAAGCAGGAGGATCAAGCATCCCAGAGGATGCTGTAATTCCCCTCAAAGGAGGGAGATTGCAGCAATGCCAAACTTTGGTGATCACAGGAGGCAGTGCATCTGAGATACTGTGGAAAAAAGGATGAATGCTGGCCAGGTTCTGCATCTGAGTTACTACAGAAAGGAGGATGAATGCTGACCAGGCTCTGCAGCTGAGGTACTATGGAAGGGAGGGAGGATGAGTGCTGGTTCTGCAGCTAAGGTACTGTGGAGGGGAGGATGAATACTGACCAGGCTCTGCAGCTGAGGTACAACAGAAGGGAAGATGAATGCTGGCCAGGCTCCGCAGCTGAGGTACTATGGATGGGAGGGTGAATGTTGGCTATGCTCTGCAGCTGAGGTACTATGGAAGGGAGGATGAATGCTGGCCAGGCTCTGCATCTGAGGTACAACAGGAGGTAGGGAGGATGAATGTTGGCCAGTCTGTGCAGCTCAGGGACCACAGGAGAAAGGACAGATGCTGCCAGGCTCTGCAGCTCTGGTATCGTAGGAGGGAGGGTGGATGTTGGCCAGGCTCTTGAGCTGAGGGACCACAGGAGAAAGGTCAGATGCTGACCAGACTGTTTAGCATAGGTACCATGGAGGGAGGATATAGAAACACAGAAACATAGAATTTGTTGGCAGATTGAGACTGCTTGGCCAACCCAGTATGCCCATTTTTCCCTGCCTACAGTATCGCCGTAGACCATACTTGATCATGTCTTTCTCCCTCCCCATTCCATTACACTAAGATTCCCTTACACCTATCCCATGCATTCTTGAATCCCACTATTGTTTTCGACCCCACCACCTCAGCTGGTAGACTTTTCCAGAAATCCACCACTCTTTCTATGAAGAAGTACCTCCTCACATCAGTCCTGAATCTACCCCCTCCAACTTCATAGCATGTCCCTTTGTTCTGGTGCACCTTTGTTTCTGAAAAATACTTTCATCCTGTACTTTATTTACCACTGAGGTGTTTGAAGGTTTCTATCATACCTCCCCCTTTGCCCCTTTCTTCCAGGGTGCTCCTCATAGGGCTTTTGATACAAACCCTGAACCATTGTAGGTACCCTCCTCTGGACCACCTCTGCTGTATGTCCTTGCAGAGATGTGGTCTTAACTGTACACAGCATTCTATTTCATTTCATTTACTTTATTTACCGGGTAAGTACACTGAGCTGAACTCCATTTTCAGGAACGACCCAGAGTCTCACAAAGAGGCTAAGAAATATGGTACAAAATATAATACAAGAAGACACACATACATTAAATACAGTGACAAAATGCAATCTGTTTAAAAGCATTTGCAAATGGCTTGAGATTATAAATGATTGAAAAAACATTTTTTAAAATAGTCTGACTAGAGGTAATTTTACAATACTGGGGCAAAGAATTCCACAATTTTGGACATGTGACTGAAAAAGCCTGCTCCCCCCATGCAAGTTTTAATTCTAGGTAGAGCCAGACAAAAAAGGGATGAAAAGCGTAATATTCTAGTATCATCCTTTGGTTCAATAAGGGTGAATAAAGGAAATTTATGTTCAAGCCTGAGTGTATTATTAAGCAAACAGCCTAGATTATATTGAAAATTTAATTTAGGGGGTAACCACCCCAATTCATTACAGAGTGCACAATGGTGAGTTTTATATGGCTTTGCTGTAACAAATCTACAAATTGAATTACTTGTTTCCTTGACTAAATCTAGATCACTAGCTATTAAGTTAGTAAAGAGAAATGAATTATAATACGAAGATGATAATAGAATATTTTTTTATATGGATTCCCTAGCTTCCCTGGTTAGAGAATCCCTAACCCTATATAAAGCACCAAGTTTTTGGTTAACGACCTTAACTATTCTTTTAATCTGAGCTGAAAAAGTAAGATTGGGATCTAATAATAGTCCTAAATACTTAACTTCTGTAGCTTGTTGCAGTATCACACCAGCGAGATCAGATATTTGTAGTGGTTGGGACTTTTTCAATTTAGGTTTAGAACAAAATAAGATACATTGTGTTTCTTTAGTCTTTAATGCCAAACGATGCAGATGTAACCAATTTATCTAAAGCATGGAAGTCATTATTTAGTAATTCATTTATTTCTATGACAGAAATCAAACTAGAAAATAATATGATGTCATCAGCATAAAGAAGTAATTTTGATTTATTTGAAATTTTAGAAATTGGATCAACATAAATGGAAAATAACAAGGGTCCAAGTTTGGGCCCCTGAGGTACTCCCTGCTCTGACATCTGTTAGCTAGACATAGCACCACCAAAACAAACCCTTATTGGGCATTTTAAAAGATAACTTTTAACCTAGTCACAGGCAATATTTGCTAGACCTATGTCCTTCGGTCTCCAGAGCAGCATTTCATGATTGACCAAATTGAAGGCCTTAGATAAATCAACAAATACTGTGCCAGTCAGCTACCCAAGGGCCATAGATCTTAAAACATGGTTGGTAAAGCTGACCAGCGCAGTACCCGTACTGTAAGATCTTTGAAAGCCATGCTACTCCAAAGACCGAAGTCCATCCAACTCAAGATAATTGGTCAGTTGCTGATTGACAATCTTCTCAAACAATTTACTAAGGGGAGATAAAATAGAAATAGGTCTGTAGTTGTCTGGATCTTGTAAATAACCTGCTTTTGGAATAAGTTTAACAATAGTCTGCTTCCGTAAATACGGAAATACACCTGTTGTCAAAGAAAGGTTAAATATTGCAGTAAGAGGCTGATATATATAATTGGTAAGAAGCTTCAAAAACCTGGGTTCCAGGTCATCAGTCTTAGCAGATTTATTCACTGGCATCTGAATGAGTAATTTCTGTACTTTGTGTGGGCTAATCATTTTGAAATGAAAGGAAGAGTCTAGAGTCAAAGTATTGTTTTTGTAATTGGAAAAATTAATACAACCATTTTGTGCTAAATATTTAGAAAAGTGTGTGAATTTATTTAAAAACAACTCACAAATATCATTAGGATTAGTTGGCATTGAGCCATTATCATTAATTGTACATATTAATGACTTATTACAAGGATCAATCAACTTTTTTATTGATGCCCAAAATTTCCTGGACTCACCCACTGTATTAATCTGGTTTTCTTGAAAACAATCGGATTCGTTTTTCCAAATAAGAAGTTTGCATTTATTTCTTAACATACGATATGTAGTAAAGGTTTGACTACTTTTGGAATTTTTGTTCAAGAACCAGCTTCTATCCCTTTCTGTCATCAAATCAAAAGTTCTGGTGTTATCCACTTATTATTAGTACCCTTTACCCTCCTTTTTATTAAAGGGAAATACAGAACTTGTCTTGAAGGTCAATTAAGGTCCTAATAAAAAAAATCAGCTGCAATATTGGCGTCAAGAATGACTTCCAAATAGGAACAATCCAAAGCATACAAATCCTCATGTAATTTCTCAAAATCATAACTCCTAAAGTTCCTATAAGTAATAATCTTTGGTGGGACTCTAGGTTTTGCAGTTTTCCAAATAACAAAAAGTAGGCAAATGATCACTCATACTATCAGGAAAAAGTGCTGCTTGCAATAATTTTATTAGGACTTTTTGTCAAGGCCCAGTTAATTAATGAGTGTTGATTACTTTGCAAATTCATCCTTGTAATATCTGTGATTAACTGGGTAAATCCAGCATTCAGCACAAACAATTCCAAATCTGATTGGTCTGGACCCAACCAATTTAAATTAAAGTCCCCCAATATCAAGACTTGTTTACTTAAAACTGCATGCTGGTGAAAGTCCAGAAATTCAATTGAGCTTTGTTTGCCTGAATTGGGCAGGTTGTATACTGTACTGAAGCTGATTTTATTGCAGGAACCCATTAGCAAGTCCACACCAAGCCATTCACATCCCGAAGATGTTTCTATGGGTGTTTTATGAACTACTATATCTGTATATTTCCTAATAAATACCATAATACCTCCACCCCTTTTTTACCAGTCCTATCTTTCCTAGTAAGGTTATACCCCTCAATAAAACAGGAGCTATCTTGAATGGTTGGTTTTAACCATGTTTCACCGATATTGAATACTTCAGGCTTGTAAAATTCTACCCGGGCTTCTATTTCAGCTTTCTTATGTAAACAACTCCTTGAGTTAATATGAGCAAATTTTATATCTTTCTGATTCCAAGATGGAAAGTCTTGGAAAGATGCACTTTGAGGCCCAGGATTCCTTTCTACATTACCAGAAACAAACAATAAAATTCCGGCATACAGTAAAAATGAGTAGCCACAACGTGGGAAATACAGAGCATGAATTCTCACTTTTTTTAGAAATACGTGCAAACCCCAGGGCAGATACAGATTGTTTTGTCAAGCAACAAAACAAGCCTGTCTACTTAACCCAAGTATAAGGGGACAATGCTAAACTATTAGAAAGCTCAAAGTGATCATTAATATGGTCAGGTGCATCATTTGCCTCCAAACGACCAGCAAAATTCAAATCCAAGAGTACAAATCCGGTCAGTACGCAGAGCAAACAGAACACAAATTTTACCATTTTCATGTATATTTTCCTAAGCTAGAAATCCAAGTTAAAAATATTACAAAACAATACTACGTTAAAAATAATCCAATCAAGCTATTTCTACCGCCTGCTCTTGCTGGGTAACTACATATTCAGCCTTTAATGGCACAAGTTTAAATCAGAAAACCAGCCTCTCTGATGACATCACTCAGCAGCCGGCTCTCCTGAGCCCCCTACTCACCGAGTCAGAAATGCCCCATACACATGTGCTACAGTCAATTAACAGTCCTGTTGTAGCACGGCGGCAACTTTTTTTTTTTTTTTTTTATTTATTCTTTATTTCTGTTTTTTAAAAATAGTGAGTTACAAGTAATCATAAAAGAAGCATTTAGATCTTTCATACAATTCTCTTCAAAAGAAAAATGCTTATTAGAGTTTATCCAACAAGTAGGAAACAACCCCAGACATCCTTTGTGAACAATGGAAATCCATTCCAAGTTGTAAATACAGTCATTGTTTAAAATTATTGGCCCAAACTATTTAATCAGCCATCAGACATACACATCTTAACACTCACTTTATATTTAGGGCACAAACCCTTCACAGTGTTCTAGTTGGTATAGTACCCATTTTCTCCATCTAATTTCAAATGCTTCTTTCCTATCTAGGAGTGTCGCAGACATTCTGTCCAGTGTATATATTTCCCTACCCGTTTTAACCCATGCGATTTTGATTGGAATGTCTGTAGTACCCCATCGCCTGGTAATTGTTTTATGGGCTGCCAGGAGCAGGATTAAAATTTGTTTATAACCTGATTTGTCTACCTTGAGACCCTCCGGCATAGTGAAGGTCATGATGAACATAGGGGTAAGTAAGTCTGTCTTATCATATATTTAGGTTAATTCAGTAATTACCTCTCTCCAGTACTGCTCCAATAATGGGCATGCCCACATTATGTGTGTGTGACCAGCTTGTAAGGTACCACATCCTCTCCAACATACCCCTGTTGGATCCCCCTTTGGAAATCACTCTAGGAGTGTGAAAGAACCTAAGTCTAAGTTTCCACGCGAACTCCCTCCAATAGGGAGCCTGTATTACTTTGCTGAGGGGTACAGCTGCTCCCTCCCATTGGGCCTCTGGGATTTGAGTTTGTAACTCCCTGGCCCACTGCAACCTGGTAGTCTCCGTGGAGTCTCCTGGGTGTTCCCTCAAAGCTCCATATACCTTACTGACACAATGCTCCATGCAGGCACCAATTAAAGTAGTACAAATCAGATTCAGTAAGGTTTTGGGTGTTTCAGCCAAATCTGCTAATTTATTTTCCTGAGGGGCTAGGTATGACCTCAGTTGCGTATATTTATAGAAATCTTTCTGATGAAGGGAAAACTTGGCCTTGGATACTGACTAATGGTAACATACCTGTAGGTCCCATCACCTAATGAATGTATTTCAACCCTTGTTGTTGCCACTGTTTTGCTCTGCCCCCCATACGATTCAGGATAAAAGCTTGGTCCCAAGCTATAGCCCGCAGATATAGCCTCTCTTGCTGGGTCAGGTAACTTCCCAGTACATCCAGCCAGATATGAAAAGGTACCCTGATGTATAGAGAAAATTCCTCAAATAAATAGCTTGTTAAGTCATCTATCCCATTTAGAATAGTTTCTGTTTCTTTCCAATAAATGGTACAATGCAGATTCCGCCAACCCAGCAAGGTGCGGATTTGAGCTGCCCTGAAGTAGTCATGGAAGTTTGGCAGATTCAAGTCACCTCGGTTCCTAGAGAGCTGAAGTATACTATACCTAATTCTGGGGGTTTTCCCATTCCACAGAAATCTAGATATCATCCTGTCCCAATCCTGAAAATAAATGTTACTCGGTTTGACTGGCAGGGTTTGAAGATAAAACAGGATTCTGGGGAGAACATTTTGTTTCACTGCTTTCGCCCTATTTAGGAAGCTCAGTGAGGTCTGTGACCATCTGGACGTGTCTGCTGTGAGCTGTTGGGTTATGTGCTCAAAGTTCAATATATCTATGGCTTCTATAGCGGTTGACAATTTAACCCTTAAGTATCTCATGGTGACTTTATTCCACCTAAAAGGGTAAAAAACTTCCATTTTTGGGAAGGCTGAAAATAATACAGCAAGACTTCCATCTTCTGGTCATTAATTTTGTAACTGTCTGAAGATTTCCAACTGCTTCCATAGTTCAGGAATGGAACTCTCTGGGTTAATAAGGGTTAGGAGTACATCGTCTGCAAATAATGACAGTTTATACTCTCTGCCTCCCAGGGGAATTCCCTCTATGAGGGCTTGTTGCCTAACTGAGGCCACCAAAGGCTCTAAATAGAAGAAAAATAGCAGGGGTGACAATGGGCACCCCTGTCTTGTACCTCTGGCTAATGAGAATGGTTACGACAAAGCCCCATCAATTTTGACATATGCTTTTGAGGAGGAATATATGTTCTGGAGTTGTGTAACCAACTCTTTTGGGAATCCGAAGTTTCACAGGGTCACCCAGAGAAATGACCAGACAACTCTGTCGAATGCCTTCTCGACATCCAACCCCAGGGTAACCAGCAGGATCCCTCATGAGCAGGCATAATCTATTAAGAAAGTACACTGGACTGCGTTGTGGGCCTGCCTCCCACTCACAAAACCTACTTGGTCCTGGTCCGTCAGCGTCAGGAGAAGGGGTTCAATTCTGTGTGCAAGAATAGACATATAGATCTTATAATCGCAGTTAAGCATTGAGATAGGTCTATAGGATGCTGCATATTTCAAGTCTTTCTGTGGCTTGGGTATCACTGCTATTGTGGCATATTGCCACGAAGGAGGTGGTGGCTTACTCCTCCTGCACAGCATGAAATGACGACAACAGTACAAGTGAGATCAAGTCCTTATAGACTTTATAAAACTCCAGAGGGTAAGCAACCATTTTTCTTCTGCCACAAGTTCGTATACTGGTAATGTAGATACGGCAGCAACTGAAATCAGTCTGTCCTGCCGGCTTGACACAATGCGTGGAGAGCAGCGAGTGTGATCTGGGCTAAGTGAGGTCTTACCAGCAGTCTATACAGAGGCAGCACTACCTCCCTCCTTCTGCCAGTGGTGCCTCTTCTTTGCATCCCAGCATCCCACTAGCCTTCCCAACTGCCTTGTCACACTGCCTGGCAACCTTTATGTCATCAGAGATTATTACCCCCAGGTTGTCTCCTGCTTGGGGATCCTAAATAACACTCTTCCTATTTTGTACTCTGCTCCTCAGTTACTGTGCCTCAGCTGCCATATTCTTGACCACTCCTTGAATTTTCTTTGGTCTCTGCTTATTCTTTCCACCCCCCCCACCAAGTATTCACACTATTGCAGGTTTTGGTGTCATCCACAAAGAGGCAGACCTTCCCTTCCAGCTCATTTTCAGGATCACCTATGAAGACATTAAAGAGGACCAGCCCCAGCACTGCTTCCTGAGGCACCCCGCTGATCACCCTCCCCTCCTCTAAGTGAACTGCATTTACTACCACCCTCTGTCACCTATCCCCTAACTAAATAACTACTTCTCCTGGACAAGCTGAGATCTGTTGTCCTCTCCATACCGCTCAACTTTCCCTGATTTTTCAGGGATGTCCCTGATTTTGTCTCAAAATGTTCTTCTGTCCGTCATAAAATTTGTGTTTTTTGTGACTAAACAGTGGGGATTGTAAGCACAAAATCTTGTTAAACATTGAAGTTACAGACTTGTTCTTCTTCAGAAAATGCATCTTACACTAACCCCTTTATTCTGTCTGCTTTCTGAGTGAATATTACCAATTTTTAAGGTGCGTCCCTAATTTTGGGTCTTTGTCCCTGAGTTTTTTTAAGCCTTGTCCCTGATCTGTGAGTTGAGAGGTTGAGCCATTGCTTTGTTCTATTATTACTGAACCGGCTGTCTATAATCAGTACAGGTCAGTAGTTCCCTGTCTCCTCCCCTTCCTGTCCAGTCTGGGGTTCCACATAAGCCTTGGTCTCCTCCTTTTCTCCATCTTGCTCAATGACCTCCCCTCCACCTGTGTCACCTTTCTTATCCACATGTATGCAGATGATCGTCTTTTTCACCTCTGGTCCCTCCACTGCTGCTGTGGAAGACCTGCTCCAGTGGGTCTTCAACAATGTTCTCCACTGGTTCCATTCTAATCAACTTAGAGTTAACACTAAGAAGACAGACTCGGTGACCTTTGGTACCAGTCAGAAACTAGCCAGACTCACTGTCTTCCTCCCCCCCCCCCCGTCTTCACCACTGTGGATGGCACCCCATATGAGTGGTTCAGTCCTTTAAGTACCTGGGTGTGGCTTGACAGTAAGCTGAACTTCTTAGCCCATATTGGTGCTATCCAGGCCAGGCTGTGTCCCAAGCTTGATGCCCTCTGTCGTTACAAAGACTGCCTATCTCCACATGTCTGCAGGTAGCTGATTACCAGAATGGGGCAGTGAGAGCAGTATCTTCATGGTGTTCTTAATAAACTCACCTTTGGCATATTACTGAGCATCTGAACTTTTCAATTTGAGTGCCACTTTTGTTTCTTTGTCTGTATAATTGGGATCCGTGTTGATCTACAGTGTGCACCTGCACAGCTGCCCAGTGGTACCCCATTGTTTGTGGATTTGGTTTTACCAAAATGGAGCCCTCTGTCTTTGACTATATGGATGTAGTCTGTGACTCTGCCCCTTCCACTTCCCTTACCAGACTGGATACCCTCCTTAACTCCTTCTGCCGTTTTGCATTGGACTCTCTACCACACACACTCACATCATTGCTTGCTATATTACTCTCTATCCATCCTCCCTCTGCCCGTTTGCTGCCTTGCCCTTTGCACTTCATTCTTCTCCAAATATTGGTTCAACACCCTTCCTTCCTATCTCTCCTTGTTCTTTTCCCAAATCCCCCAGCCCCACCCACACACACACCTCCTGCTTCCTCCACTCTAGGTACCATCGCACGTTTGCTATTCCTCACCCACACTCCTCTGCTGGACAGTCTGCATTCTCCTGTAGGCTTCCCTCACTCTGGAACAAACTCCCCACCTCCCTCCATCTCTTCCCATCCTTTAACTCCTTTAAACGCCTGCTGAAACGTCAACCCCCCAACCCCCACTCACTCTTGCTACTCTTCTGGTTACCCTTGAAGGCTTTATTTTAATCCATACGTGTTATTGTTCATGATTTTATGCATTGCTGATGTTCACTGCACTTTAACTGCTGTACATGCAAATTGTTCTTTATTTGTTCTATTATTGTATCACATTGCTTGTCTGTCTGTCTTCAAATATTGTTTTGCTATTGTCTGCTCCTGTTTGCTCCATCTCCACCTTCCCCGGGTCACACCTGGATATGAGCCTTGGCTCAGTGTACCTTTCCCAGTCACCAAATTTAAAATAAACAAATAATTTCTTACCCAGTTTGCCAGCTTTTAACCCAATCCTAAGCTACCTAGCTAGTTTAATAGTCTCCTGCATGGAATGGTGTTTAATGCCTTACGGAAATCTAGGTAGGTCACATCCACCAATCCACCCTGATCTAATTCCTTGGTCACCCAATCAAAGCAATCTATCAGATCTGTTTGACATGATCTCCCACCCATGAATCTGTGCTGTCTCGGGTCTTGTAACCAATTAGATTCAAGATATTCCACTACCCTCTCCTTCAGCAGTGATTCCATGAACTTTCTCACAACTGATGTCAGGCTGACTGGTCTATAATTGCCAGCCTCCTCCCTGCTACCACTTTTATGAAGTGGGGCATCTGCCCTCCTTCAGTCCTCTGGAACCACTCCTGTTTTGAGTAAGCTGTTAAATAGGACTGTCAGAGATGCAGCTAGTATCTCCCTGAGCTTCCTCAATACTGGAGGATGTACCCTGTCTGGTCCCATTGCTTTGTCCACTTTCAGATTAGAGAGTCCCTTTAGGACTCGCTCCTCTGAAAAAAGATTAGTGTCCACTTCCCTCTCTTCAGAGCTCCTGTTACAGTTTTGTGGCCCCTCCCCTTCTCTTTCCACTGTGAACACTGAACAAAACTACTTGTTCAGGATATCTCTGCTTTTTGCTGATCCTGCTCTGCACTGTCCCCCCATCTTGTCCCCATTCATTACTGGGCTATTCTATCTTTAGTTTGTGTCTTTGCACTCCTTCTACTTTCCCTGCTTTTCTTGGTTTCCCCTGATACACCTCACTATCCTCCTCCCTCTGCGTGTCTTTGTATCTTCTGAATGCTACCCTTTTAGCCTTTACCTTTTCAGCTACCTCTTTTGAGAACCTTGGCTGTCTCTTTTTCTTCTTGCTTTTACTCACTTGTTTGATGCAGAAGTTTGTTACCTTCACCATGCCCCCCTTCTAGCTTTGCCCACTGTTCCTCCACCCTACCCGGGTCAAGCCCCCACCAGGTCATCCCTGAGGCATTCACCCATATTTATAAAATCTGCCCTCCTGAAGCCTAGGGCAGATGCTGGCCAGTCTCTGCAGCTTAGGTACCATGGAGGGAGGATGAATGCTGACCAGTCTCTGCAGCTGAGGTACCGTGGAGGGAAGATGAAAGCTGACCATCTCTGCAGTTTAGGTACCATGGAGGGAGAATGAACGCTGACCAGTCTCTGCAGTTGCGGTACTATGGAGGGAGAATGAACGCTGACCAGTCTCTGCAGTTGCGGTACTATGGAGGGAGGATGAATGCTGACCAGTCTCTGCAGTTGAGGTACCATGGAGGGAGGATGAATGCTGACCAGTCTCTGCAGCTGAGGTACCATGGAGGGAGGATGAATGCTGATCAGGCTCTGCAGTTAAGGTACCATGGATGAGACATGCTGGCCCAGCTCTGCAGCTGAGGCTCCATGGAGGATGGATGCTGGCCACTCTTTGCAGCTGAGGTACCGCAGGAGGGAGGACAGATGCTGGGCGGGCTCTGCGTCATCACGCTGCATTCACATACTTGTACTTGCATACTAGCATTCTGCAGGCTGGGGAAGAATGGCAAGAAATGCCCCAGCATGAGCAGGATGATACTGCATACTTTTAAATTGCCCTCTATCACCTGTGTCTAGCTCCACTGAGGGCTCTCCTGAGAGGGGGCACTAAACTGAGGCCCCACAAACCCCATAACTGGGGCTATTAGTGCTGCAGGCAGGATGGTGTCAGGGCAGAGAGATTATCACAAATAAAAGATGGCTATGCTGGTCACACATGTGAAACAAACCGTGAATTAAAAAAAAAAGAGCCCTCGACGTCAAAGGGAAAATTCTGGAAAAACATAATCTTAGACACATTTTAGATTATCGTTCATATGATTTCAGTATTTAGCTTCCACATTTATATCAGAACTATGGACATTACTGCAACATGAAAAAAGGATCACTGTTTATTTATTTATTTATTGAAAACTTTGGAGAATCACCTTAAAGCACAAGTGCTCATCCCTCAGACTTCATCTACTCTCACTACGTGTCTACAGCTAAGTAGCGGTGTCACAATATGAACGGTTTTAAGGTACGATAACCATGATTAATTTATCAGTTATCTTACTATCACAAAAATATGCCATCTGGTTTGGATTTTGTGGTAGGGACCCTCATCACCCCTTTTTGAGGAGGATGGGGTAGTAAACTGAAAAACGGAATGCTTCGCGGTGTATTGCACAAATATTTTGGGAAAAAAAATCAGTCATCACAGTATAGAAAAATCCACCATAATTTATCAATGATCACGCTCTTTATTGTTTCCCCAAATCACCTATCTTATATACGAATCTTTTTCTTTGCTTCATACGATAAATCAAGTCGCCATTGTCTGCACCCTTAAAATCTGCCTAATACGTTTTTTAAGCTACAGAGTTGCTTTTTTAATTTTTAATTATAGCTCAAAAACGTTGTAGTCACCCAAAACTGCTGTTAAGGAACTGACTTATGGTACTTGGGACACATCTAGGGGAGAACAGTGGCTTACATGAGAGAATCTAATGACTCTGGATTTCTGTTTGTGATGTTCAAACACTGCAAAGGTTCCCTACAGTTCATTGCAAACATTTGTATTTTGCAAATGTAACCCCCCTGCAAATGGGGGTTCCCAAAAGACTTCCAGGAGCTTGCTTGAATGCTCCAAGCCTGAATGGTGTTTGGCATTTAAGCCATTTATCAGTGAGTGTTTTTAGAACCTCTGGTACTGTCTCTTTAAGAGCTGTCTGCTTGCAGACATAATTAGTTGTATGGGGGACTGTGTGTTTCTTTGATTGAGTACCACTCGAGCTGCTGCCAATTCACTTCATTTTGCAGTCACTAGGAGTGCAAAGGAAACCTATCTGAAAGATGTAACTGTTTGCCAGAAATTATTTAGAGTAATAATGAAATTACAGTTTGTCTAACCTGCTTTCTTTGCAGTCAGAACTGTGTCTGCTAGTTCCCATTCTAGTTTTGAACTGCTGAACTGGACCAATCAGTGTAGGGTGCTAGCTCTAAAATGGTGCCTTGGACGAATCAGAACTTGGACTCATAATCTGAGCCAGCCACAAGAGGATTGTATGGGCAGTGACTCTGGGAGATGTAGTTTAGACTTCAGTGCCTTTTGGACCAACAGCAGCAGTCTATTGTGAGTGACAGCCAATCCAGTCAGAACTGGGAGGAACTCAAAGGAAGTGCCGGTTTTGTCGGTTGGAGTTTCAGTTGAGCTTTGGCAGTGAAGAAGGAAGGAGCCCTGTGCTTTTTCAGTGTGCAGTTTTAGTCAAAACGTGTGTAAGGCCCAGAGTTCCGTCTGCAGCTTGTGTAACAGCTTGTTAGGACTGAATCCGTCCTGTGAAAAGAATCAAAGGATCTCTGAAGAGTAGAAACCAGGCTCACCCTGTAGAAGACTGGAGGAATTGCTGAAAATTGCACTCGGTCTGTCAGGAACTGAATCTGCTGTGTGTTCTCCCGGGTATTGTGCAGTAATTGCGATCGGGATACAGATGCAGCCTGCCTGGTATAGTGCTTTCTTTTATATAAATGTGTGAAGAGGTTTGTGTACCTCAAGTGAGCCCTGCTGACATTGAAGGACCCTATCTTATTTGGAGGTTGTGAGTACTAATTCAGGGTCGCTCCCTGTTGAATTACCACATTAAATCCAAATGGAATTACTGTACTGCTGACTGTTTAATTTTCCTTTTCTCTGTGTGAAAGGGCCCTACCAGCTGCCATGGTTTGGACTAGCCACTAGGGCTTGGGTACCCAGGGACAGTAACTGATAGGGATAGGCCTTTTATGCACAGAGCCATAGGTAGATGATTAGAGTGATAAGCTAATTAACCGGATTTCCCCTGTCCTGTTATATCCCCTAAATAAATCAGAGCTGCTTGTTTCAGCAAAGTTATACTGCATGAGGTATTTGTCTATGTTAAAGTACTGTACTGTGATTGTTGCACTGTATCTCATTTCACAGGAGGTTCCAGTGCGGGAACCAGACCTGGGGGTAAGTGTATACTGTGAAGGTAATTCTGATATATTGTGTGGGCCACTAGTGGGAAGAAAGGTTTGCAGTGTCCCAGAGGGCTGTGACCAAGTTAGTTTAACTATTGCAAACCCTGACCTCTGGGTGGAGGCACCTGCCATTGGATCCAGGCCCCTCAACCTGTTAGTGGCAAATCAGGCAGGGGTAGTAGCCCCTGGGATAGCGCCATCTAGGGGTTACACAAATATGCGAGTGCTGGTCGCACACTCTTGCACTGGTACTTGGGGGTTATGAAATTTGGGTCCAGACATCCAGATCACCAAATCTCAGTCTGTCAACTGCTTGGCTGTTCAGTGCACCCCTTGACTGGTTTGTTTCCGATCTTTGATTTTTCAACCTTATTGCGTGTGTCGTCAGTTAATATGACCCCACTGCACTGTTGTAGTCAGGACACTCCTGTAAATTCATCAGTGGACGTTAAATCAAGAAGCATATAACAACTTATATGCCTAGCAAAACAGTAAATGTCCAGCAATTCCTGTTCAAGCAGTTGTACTTCGAGCGCTTTTTTAAACTGTGCATAAAGAGACAAAATCAGGAGTGTATTTTTGCATAAAAGTCTCAGGAATCTATCCAAATGGTAGGCATTTCTTTGGAAATGGTAAGTGACAATATTTGTAGTTACACCTTATTTATTAGGTAAACTTTATCCATGTAAAAACTTAAAATTAATGAAAGGGGTGTCATGGTTTGTCACTGCCTAGAAGCTACTCTGAGCTGGTATTGACAGGGTTCCTTTTTAATAACGAAAATCACTTACTCCTTCACTCACTCACTTGCCTTGACCCGTAGAAACAAGAGTTATGGTTCAATAACTGACCTTTGTGACATACTGTCATACGTATGTCATTGTCTGTTGACTTTGTAGACCGCATATATGCTCTCTGTGCCATCTCTAAGCAGTACCTTAATAAACCACTTTAGCATAGTGCATTGTCTGGTGCTAAAGTAGTCTGATAAGGGAAAGCGAAGTGCGATACAGTACGTAACTGTATGTTGGTAGCCAGCAGTAGGTTGATACATTTATGGATCGACTTTCTTCTTTGCTTGTGGGGTCCTGGCTTTCAGCCAGTCTTACTTTAATTAACTGTATGTTTATTGTTTTATTTTTTGTACTTTTTATCACGGTATGGTAGAACAAGGAATGCTTGCTTGAAATGATGTACTTGCACAGGACTTGCTCTCAGTGACTGTATACAAAATTGCCTGACGCTGCAGGAGCATTTTCAAGCAGGGACAGTGGCAGTGGTGAATATGGAAGGAGAGGAATTTTCAGTTATATATACCAACGTGCTTCACAGTCCAGGAGAAGGAGGGGAGAGAAGGTCGCTGCTGTTTTTAGCTCTCAGGGAGATTCAAAGAGTGCAGAGCTAGATCAGAGAGAGCTTACAAGAAGGTCAAGTGACGTGCTCAGGATCACACAGCCAGTAAGTGGCAGTTGTGTGGCTCAAGCACAGGTCACCAGGTACACAGCTCTGTGCTCTGACACAAGGCCAAGATGACTAAATTTAGGAAGAATGCATCATGCCCCTTAAGTGTCTTTCACAAATTATCCTCCCAGGACAGGTGAACTGAGACACAACCTCCTGTTTATAAGAAATTCCAGTTTTTGAATCCCACCATAGCCGCTAGCTCACTGTGTGACCTTGAGCAAGTCCATTTAACTCCCTGTGCTTCAGTGCTTTGGCTGTATGGGAAAGAATACAGCTTAAAGTGCTTTAAGGTGAATGGGGATAAGGGAAGGAGGAGGGCTCAATTTAAAATGCAGTGTGTTGCAGCAAGGTAGTGTTATCCTTGGCAAATAAACTGTAATGAAAGCTGTCTGTTCTTCTCTACTTGGTCTGATCATCACTGCTAGGGCATGCATACCACTCAGTTTCTTTTCCAGTTTCATGTTGGTTGTTGAGTTCTGATAAAAGCTGATTTTTTTTTTTCCTCACAGCTGAGGGTAGCCCCCATTCCCAATGTGGGTCATAATAGTTTATGCATGTCATAGTGAAGCAGAAGAAGAATCAGCATTTATATAGCGCTTTTCATACACAGTATCCCAAAGCACTTTACAAGCAATGCTAGACTGGTAGTGAAGTGACTGAATGTATGGTGGTGGCCATATTACACATCATCACCCACACACAGCCTGGATAATTGCATGAAACGGTTTATAGAAAGGGGAATGTTGGCCAGGGCACTGGGAATGTTTCCTACTCTTTGTGAAGAGTGCCCTGGGTTCTTTTACTTCTTCCTGGACACCCACCAGGACAACACCAGGATGAGCAGAAGGGACCTCGGTTTAACGTCTCATCCGAAGGATGGCACACCCCAGCAGTACAGCACCCCCCAATGCTGCACTCAGATGCCAGCGATTTTTAGGTGCAAGTCCAATCCCAGTGTGGGACAAGAACCCACGACCTTCTGGTCCAGAGGCAGATGTGCTTCCAACTTAGCCACACTGACATCTAATAGTGATGCAGTCTGCTATAATAACAGATTTCAGCCAGGAGTAGATACATGTGTTATCACAGGTGTGGATTTATGATGTAGTTTGCTGTAATAAGATGCTTCAGTCAGTGGTAGAGGTGTAGCATAAAAGGTGTGTGTATCACACTATTTAAAGTGATAAGGCACTGTAGCCAGAAGATGTGTATTATAAGGATGGGTGTATCATACAGTTGGCTGTGATAACACCTGTCAGCCAATAGTAGATGTGTAGTACAAGGGTGTATAACACCGTCTGATGTGATAAGATATAAGACTTTTCAGCCAGTACAAGATAAGTGTCACAAAGGCGAATGCATCAGGCAGTCAGCTGTGATAACGTGCGTCAGTCAGTGGTAGATGGGTATCAAAACTGTAGGTGTATGACACTGCTGTGATAAGATGCTTCAGTCAGTGGTAGATGGGTATCACTAGGGTGAGTATCACACAGTTAGCTGTGATAACATGTTTCAGTCAGTGGTAAATGGGTATTATAAGGTGTATCACACAGACTGTAGTGATAAGGTGCTTCAGTCAGTGGTAGATTGGTATCACATCAGTGAGTGTATCACACAGTCTGCTGTGATGATATCCTTCTGTCAGTGGTACATGTGTATCATAAGGGTGAGTATATTTATTTATTTAGATTTTGTTAACTGGGTAGGCTCACTGAGACTAGAGTTCCCTTTTTCAGGAGTGGCCCAGAATTAATTATATTCAAAGATCACACACAAATTCAAGTGACAACTCAATGATAAATGGAAGAATTAAGATACAAGTAGTGATTGAGAATGTTTTACAGTTGCTACAAAGACCAGGCACACAATTACAAATAATTCATAATGGGGGACAACTGACATTAGTTACAAGGTATTAGCACACAAAACAGGCTTATAATAAATACAGACATTTATGTAATAACATTGGCAGGTGTACCCTGACTAAGACTGAGCAGTATATCACACAGTCCGCTGTGATAACATGCTTCAGTCAATGGTAGATGCCCGGATATCACAAAGGCGAGTGTATCACATAGTCTACTGTGATAAGGCATTTCAGTCAGTGATAGAAGTATATCACAAGGGTGGGTGCATCACACAGCAAGCTGTTGTAAAACACTTGAGACAGTAGATGAGTATCTGAAAGGTGGGTGTATCACACAGTCTGCTATGATAAGACACTTCAGCCAATAGTAGATGGGTATCACAAAGGCAGATGCATCACGCAGTCAGCTGTGATAACGTGCTTCAGTCAGTGGTAGAGAGTATCAGAAGGATGGATGGATCACATAGCCAGCTATGATAACGTGCTTCAGTCAGTGGTACATGGTATCAGAAGGATGGATGCATCACTCAGTTAGGTGTGATAAGACACTTAAGCCAGTAGAAAATGAGTATCACAAGGGGGATATATCATACAGTCAGCTGTGATAAAACATTTAGAAGATGAGAGTCAGAAGGGTGGGTGTATCACACAGTCAGCTGTGATAACATGTTTCAGTCAGTGATAGATGGCTATCACAAGGACAGGTGCATCACACAGTCAACTGTGATAAGACACTTAAGCTAGTAGAAGATGAGTATCACAGGGGGATGCATCTCACAGTCTGCTGTGATTGATAAGGTGTTTTACTCGGTGGTAGTTTGGTATCAGAAGGGTGGGTGTATCACACAGTCAGCTGTGATAACATGTTTCAGCCAGTTGTAGATGGGTATCACAAGGGCAAGTGTATCACGCAGTCTGCTGTGATAAGGTGCTTCTGTCAATGATAGATGGGTGTCAGAAGGGTGGGGTGTATCACGCAGTCAGCTGTGATAACATGCTTCAGTCAGTGGTAGATGGGTCTCACAAGGGCGAGTGTATCCCACAGTCAGCTGTGATAAGACACTTAAGCCAGTAGAAGATGAGTATCACAAAGGTGGGCTGTATCATACAGTCAGCTGCCACGACATGCTTCAGGCAGTGATAGATGGGTATTAAAAGGGCTGATGCTTTACACAATCTGCTGTGATATGCCGCTGAAGCTAGCAGATGAGTATCACAAGGGTGGGCATATCACATAGTCTGCTGTAATAAGACACTTAAGTCAGTGGTAGATGTGCATCACAATGTCAGATGCGTCATGTAGTCAGCTGTAATACCATGCCTCAGTCAGTGGTTCTGATTTATACCTGAAAAGGATGTGTACATGATGTAGTCTGTTGTGATAGCACACACAGACCAGAAATATCAAACATTTCCCAATGTGTATCACACGGGTGGGTGCATGGGAACATCCTTAATAAAAACATGTGCTAAATTATACAGTATATGGTTTCAAGGGTTAAATGCAATTTATCACAGTTTTAGTTTTTTGTACGCGTGATGCTCTTAGGTGGTATATCAACTCACACTTCCATCTATAGTCATTTTTGCAATATGAGGGCTCGAGTAATGCGATGTTTGTATGAAGGGGGAGGTGTAGCCTTGCAATTAGATATGATTGCCAACCTTCTATAATGATTATGAATACTGAGATCTGTGTGACTTTTGCAGCCAGATCAGAGCTATACTTGTGACCAGACCTACCTGACTTTTCTTTTTGTCATATAATAAGGTTATTTCTTCAAGAGTTGTACAGTAACTAATTTCTTATGACGTCGTGTCCTTCTTGTGTTTAACTGCTTTCAAAGGTAGGACACTGTAAGACTTTAGTAAGCTAAAGGACTTTTGGAAATTGGACAAGTGTGGAGTCTGGGATTGACAGAGGTACAAAAAATCTATGTGGGCAAAATCTGAGAGTCTGATTACTTTTTTTTATCTGGCTCCACTCTCCACTGCAGTTATTCTATCCAAGTGACTTTTAAAGGGGCTCTTTCTAAATACATTTTTTTCTGTAAAGGCATCCCTTTGTAGCTTTTATTTAATACCTTTTGTTCCACATCTTTTCACTAACCATGTCCATTGAAACAAGTGGAGAATTTCAGAGAGGTCTCAGAGTCCGAAGGGGCACATGACTGTCATTATGTCTGAATAAGACATTGTGCTAATTTTAAATAGCAAGAATGGGAGGTGAAAGAGCATTTCTGTTTATTTTTGAATGAAAAGAACAAAAAAAATGACGAAAGAAAAAAAAAATGAAGGCAAGAAAAATGGGAACTAAAAAGAAAATGTGGAGATAAAGGAGACAGACTGTGTGAAATTAAAAGTAGAAAGAAATTAAAAAAAAACTAAAAGGAACTGAAAAGTTTTTAATTCAGTGGGAGAAAAAGAAAGAAATCATTTGACAAGTACATGCATAATGATCAAATGGAGAAAGGACCAGAATGAAAGATGTGGCAGAAAAAATAATTGTGCAAGGAAGAGCACAGTAGATGAAAGACACCAGATGGAACAGAAAAATGGAGTAAAAGGGAGAACAGCAGCCTGGTGGGCACCTAGAAACAGAAGAGAATGGGATATTGTTTGTATGTATGTATGTATGTATGTATGTATTTATTGATGTCACAGTTTTTGACCAGGAAAGACACAGTAAGCTGAGTCTTGTTTCCAGATGCATTGTGGGAGCACAGTTAAGTTAAGTGACTTCCTCATGGTCACACAGTATACAAGTGGTGGCTGTGGAATTCAGACCCAGTTCTCCAGGTTTGCAACTCAGTGCTCATAACCACTGTGCCATACTGCCTTCCAAATAGCTCCTTTCATTCATTAAACAGTAAATCACTTATGTGATTTCATTCAGTCACCGCACAGTGCCACTCTACCTCTCATCCTGCGTACAGTGATCTCTTGTGCAGGACTGTTAGGAGTGGAGTGTTCCACTTCCCAGCCAGAAGGAGGGCGGCTTCATTAAACTTTTGAAATAAAAAAAAAAAATGACACATTATAAATCTGTCTAACTAATGCAAGTGATTCATAGGTTATTAGATCTCTGTGGGGCATCTATTATGGTACAGGAGACACATCCCATGAGGCAAGGGAGGCCAGAACTGCTCATCTTCGCTGTCTGTCTGTCTATTTAAACATTGTTAGCGAGGAGAGGCACACTGAGCCGAGCCTTGTTTCCAGGTGCGACCTGGGCGAGAGGGGGAAGAGAGCACAGAAAAAGCAAAATACACAAAACAGAAGGGTATGGTTATTAAGACACTCATAGCAGGTGCAGTAGCTATGTAGCAGATAGGTAGGTAAGCGGCAGTATGGTTCTAAACTTCTGACATGTGGGCAAGCATGCAAGGAGATCACAAATGTAAACAAGTGCCAGAGTTGGGGATAGTGACAGTACACAGTAGGATACAGGAATATATTTAATGGCACAAGAAAAATACAGGTGTATCCAAGCAGAAGGAGGACCTGGACAGATGGGAAGAAAAGTTAAGAGGGGTGGGGTTGACATATACAGGGAGCAGGAAGGTGCCTTTGCATGAATCTATAGGCTGGAACTGAAGGGGAGAGGTGGAAAGGAGAGGGAAACAAGCTCCAGAGAGTAGGAAGGCGGTAAGAGAAGGCAGCTTGCTCAGCAAACAAGTGAGGATGCTGTCCTCTCACCAAAATCTCATACTCAGGTGTCTTATACCATAAGAAACAGCTTGCAGAGGTCTTAATAACTTATAGTACATGCGATATTTCAACATGCTTGACCAAGCAATGTGTTAGATACTTTAATGGTAAGGCACAGTTAGGTGTTGGTTACAGTGAGGTAATCCCTCCACCCTGCAAGCCTTACCAGAGAGTACGGTTCACTGCAAGAGGTGGGATTACTAATCATTATACCATGGACTCAAAACAAAAGACAAAATCCTGTGCTTTAATTGGCTGGCTGGCACCTTTCTACCGTGGTAAATCCTACAATATACCCATGTAAAGGTGACAGTCAGCCACAGCTCTAAAATCCATCCGAACCCCAAAGTTGCCAGCGGCAAACGGCCATTTTGAAACCCCGCAAAACGAGACGCAGCAACAGCATTTTTTTTTAAAACAGTGCAGCCCGAACAAAATTGTGTGCCCCACCTGTCTTTGTGAGCGCTCCACAGTTCAAAATAAACAGTCCCAAAACCATATCGGAATTTCACTACTTTTAACATTGTTCCCCAGTAAACACTTGGCTGCACCCACCTCACTCCTCGCTCTCTTTCTCTTCAGTTTACTCCCACTTGCTCTCTGGCTCCCTCCACATTCCTTTCGCTGCTGCCCTCTCTCTCTCTCTCTCTCTCTCTCTCTCTCTCACCAACCAGCTGTACCCTCATGCCCGCAAACTGTAAATCCATCCAAGCAGGTTTCGCCCGTAACGGCCGTCATTTTCTGCCAGCTCTGAGAAGTTAAACCCGCACCTCAGGTATTCACAATAAAACAGCCATGGAATCAAGTTTGTGAATTAATGGATCCGGCGAACTAGATGAAATTTTCCGTTTGCCCAAGTCAAGTGAGCCCCAAACAGTCACAGTAACCCAAACAGCTTTACCTATTGCTCCCGCTGCTCCGGCTGCTGCTCCTCAGGCCCCCAGCACCGACACAGCAAATGTGCTCCTTCCGATTCCTTCCTCTGGAAACACCGCTCTGCCCTAGTCAAACTCCGCGGAAATCACTCATGCACCAGGCCCGTCCAATCCATGACAGGCATGAACATCTGTAACCCTTCCCCCAAGCCTCAAGCAAGTACAACAAAACAACTTAAAGCTTAAACAATGTTGAAAGTAATAAAAACAGTTCTACATTTCAAACCTTGTTAAATGTTACACATATGAAATGCTTATATAAGGCAGCATATACTGCATGGACTATTTTATGGGGAGTAAGAGTATTTACATAAAAAAATGTATTTCCAATACAATTAACAGTAATAAAAATAAATTTCAAACTGAATATTATCTAGATCCAAGGTATAATCCTAATAAGCAGCTCGGGGATGTGGGTTATCAGATTTATCACGGCTGGGGCAGATTACCCACACCCGCCGCGCCTCATGGCAAACCACCCCAGCCGTGGTAAATCCCCCGATAACCCACACCCCTTTGTGGCTTATTGCTTAAGTAACCCACCCCTGTGAAGTTCTCTTACCGCTGTCATAAAGTATAGCTTTTAATTAAGTTTAAAATAAAAAAGCGTTTTTTCATGGCTGCCTCACTCTGCATGATCCCCATTTCAGGCAGTGGTCAGGAATTCACGTGGCTCACATCCATGTGGTATTCACACGTGTCCCAGTCAATCAGTCAGCTTGATTTCTGCCATCCACGTTATAATGGTAATGAAGAGAGTGTAAGGAGACTGGTAGAGTAGCCATCATATGCATTACAGCATCCCACGCAAAGTCATGTAAAATCTGTAGGTAATTTCTTTACAGGGGCCAACTTTTGAACTGTAAGGGCAAGAAATTTCATTTTTTTAATGAAAGTTTAGAGTCAGGATGATACATTTACACCATGTAAATGCATATTCAATGCATGGTATTGATGCACTGACAATGCAACTGAAAATGCACTTTTACAGTATCAGTATATAAAAAACGTATTTTACTATATTGACGTGTAGTTATGTGTATCGATACATCAAAAGTGTATCATTGTGGTCTAACTATAACAATCTAACTAAACTTTCATTAAAAAAGCATGTTTTAGTCTTAATTGAATAATCATTAGTCAATACAATTTCCATGTGTTTATACACATCGATATACATCAATACACTTACAGTACTGTATAACATGGCTGTATCCTCTCAATAGTTTCCATGTGTTATACACACTGATAAACATCAATACACTCACACTACTGTATAAGATAACTGTATCCTGTCAATACAGTTTCCATGTGTTTATACACATTGATAATCAATACATTTAGTGTACTGTATAACATGGCTGTATCCTCTCAATCGTTTCCATGTGTTATACACATTAATAAACATCAATACACTTACAGTACTGTATAACATAGCTGTATCCTGTCAATACAGTTTCTATGTGTTTATTATACAAATTGATATACATCAATTCACTTACAATACTGTATAACATGGCTGTATCCTCTCAATAGTTTCCATGTGTTATACACACTGATAAACATCAATACACTCACAGTACTGTATAAGATAACTGTATCCTGTCAATACAGTTTCAGTGTGTTTTTACACATCGATATACATCAGTACACTTACTGTACTGTATAACACGGCTGTATCCTGTCAATACAGTTTCCATGTATTTATACACATTGATATACATCAGCACGCTTACAGTACTTACAGTCAGTACAGTTTCCACGTGATGATATACACTTTGATATACATCAATACACTTATAGTACTGTGTAACATGGCTGTATCCCATCAATACAGTTCTCATATGTTTATTCATACAGCTGTACATCAATACACTTAAACACATGGCTGTATTCTGTCTATACAGTTTCCATGTGTTTATACACATTGATATACATCAGCACACTTGCAGTACTGTATAACAAGCTGTATCCTGTCAATCAGAACCAAATGTTAGTGATCTTCCACTATGTATTCACTTGTCTATACTGTCTTCAACTGTCTACCTCATGCTGTATTAACTGTGGTTACCAATTGACTCTCTCTCAATCTACTACTGACTTGTAATCAGAACCAAATGTTAGTGTTCTCCCACTGTGTATTCACTTGTCTATACTGTCTTCAACTGTCTACCTATGTTCCCCCCTTCCCCAGGACGCATCTGAAATCGAGCAGTATTCTGCTCAGTATGCCTTTCCTGGTAAAACGTGTAAATAAATAAATACAGTTTAATTATGTGATAGCGTTCAGTTAGTTGTAGTATATGATGGAATAACCACTGTTGTGGGAGATTAAATGCCAAAGTCGAAGGCCGAGGAATTTAATCCACCACAGAAGCCAGTTATCCCAGGTATACGCCAGCTAACTGAATGTTGTTACTATTATACAACTATGAATTTTGAACCCAGGATTTTAAAAGGTCTGTGGCAGTTAAAGTGGAACATGCCTTTATTTCCCCTTTTTTCTGTGGACTAAATGGATAAACTGTTGTTGGCATGTCTGAATGTGGATAACCTACTGTGGGAATGTCTAAATGTGGAATTACTACTGTGGGTGTATCCAAAATGTGGTTGTAGGAGTTTGTGGGGTATTAAATGACAGTTTTGCTGTTTTCTGATTGGCTGACAAGAGATACCTGTCATACAAGTAAACAATAACATGCGACAGAGCATGTGGTTATTAAGTAATTACCGCATGCCCCCCAAAACTCCGTGGGTCGGAGGCACATGGTGTTAGCCAAGTGTCTTTCAACCACAGCTTGAGGTGGGGTTATTACAGTTAGTAAATGGAACCAAAATAACATAAAACACTTTTAAGTCAATCTTTAAATTAAGAATAAATAAATCTTCATTACTGATAAATTGGTTCTCACATCAAAGGGCTAAGTTTGCCCCATCTAAGAGGTCAAATTGACTGGTAGGTAAGTCACTCTTGGGCAGACTAGGTGGGCCATGCGGTCCTTATCTGCCATCAAATTCTATGTTTCTACGTTGTTGTTAGTTAAACCTTTCTTTGTTTTTCCTAACTGTCATAGTTACTGAGAATTCTGAAGCAGTGTAGTTCCAGGACTTGCAAGGCACTTTCCAGACCTCTGCAGTTATTGCTCAATTACTGCATAGGTCTGTACAGCTATTGACCGGTAAGATCACTGTTTTTTTTGCCCAGTTTATAATTGTTTTTATACAAGGGCCAGCCCTTCGGCGCAGTGTCAGGGTATCCACTCGCAACGCCGATGACCCGGGTTCAGGAACGGACCCAGGAGTCAGGAGGCTGGCCAGGTTGGAGAAGGATTGAGTGCCGTCCGGCAACTCTCCTTCTCTGGAGGGGGGGAGATGAGCATTTGGTACATCAGTGGCCCCTGTTGGAGGCTGGGAGCTGCAAGTACCGAGGTCACACATTGCAGGAGGCTGGACAGATTTTGGGTGTGCCCCATTGATGTCATTGCATGTCCTGCCTCCAGGGGAACTCTAGCATACAGAAAAAATCCAGCCCCGTGTGTGATGCTCCTGCCACCACTCCTGCACGACTAAAAGTTATGCCGGGGGGGCCTATACTGTGGCCCCATCCTGGGGGGGTAAGCCAGGGCTAGAGACCAAGTATCCTGGGGAGGGGGTGCCTGCCTGGTGGCCCCAACCACAGGGGTAAGCCTGGGCTGGGGGTGGTGTGTGGGAGTGGGTGCTGAGAAGCGTCTGCCCATCAGGGCGGTGGTGCCGGGTACCGGGCATAAAAAATATTTAAAAAAAATAATACTCATTTTGTTTATACACAATAATAAACATTGTTACACTTCAGTGCTGTGTAACATGGCTGCATCATGTTAATACAGATTCCTTATGTTTATACTCTGGGTTGCCCCTGAAAAGGGGACCTCTGGGGCCCAATGGGCTTACCTGGTCACCAAAATTTAATAAATAAATAAATACTCATTGATATATCAGTACAGTTATAGTACTATATAACCATAATGTTTTTTTTTAGCTTGAAATGAGTTAACGCACTTAAAATGTCCAAAATAAAGGTGTCCAGGTTTTCCATATGCAGGTAGCTAACACTTGATTTAATATTAGCTGCTGCATCAGAAGGTAAGTGTGGTATTCCATCATGGAAGACTGCATTCTTTTTTCTAGTTTAATGTATAGATAGTTAGGGGCCAGAGAGAGGGGTGAGAGCTACATTTTCTTAAATATGTTTTTATTCAGATTTAAATAGATACAGCAGCGGGTATTAGTCATGCAGTCTTGTATAATGCTCAAAAAAAATCATATACATCTGACCTGTTGGATAATAAATATAATAGCACCAAAATGCCCTATGTGGTGAGCTATCAGATGAACAAAAAATGACTGCTGTGGGAATAAAGTTAATTAGGTTAATTAGATTGATTGTGCCTTCCTATTGAGGCTTGGCAAGGTCTACCCACTTTAAAGAGAACAATATAAATCTTGCTTAGACCATGTGCTCTCATAAGCTCTGATGTGTACCCTAATATTGTATACAATTTCCCCATGTTAGCTGCAGGGGCGGGTGGGCATTGCATTGCCCCTTATATGCAAACAGCTCATTACAATGACAGGTCCTTCCCATGCTGATCGACTTAGCAAAATCATAACTTTCAGTCTGCTGACCTGAGCGTTCTGGTGTTACCAACACATTTGTAGTGACTGAGTCATTTTTTTATAATTCCCATAACTCATCAGTGATTGTTTTTTTATGAGATAAGCATGTCTGTGTTACAGAGGGATTCAGATCCGAGTCGATTTAGTAGACTATGTGGAATAGGTCTCATTAAATTATAACAAAACTTGATTACATGCGGCTGTTGGTGCCAGAAGCAGAATCTCCCTGCAACAGCACTGTAATAATCAAAAGAACTTTGTCAGTCAGAACTTTTTTTGCTTGTGGTATTTTTGGTTTAAGTTGAGATATTACCTTCATTTCTGTGTAATGTATAGTTGGGCATAATGCTGAAATGTAGAACTAGTCATCCAAATGTATTCTTTTTTCTTCCCCTTTATTTCTTTATTGTATGTGTGAGGCTACTGTACCTCAGCTGGTACCACCTCCCACCCTGACTGTGACAGACACCCATGGATGGATCCACTGATGCTGTCCCCCCTAATTCTCCTGCAGTTTCACCCCTGTAGCAGGTCTGCCTGCTCCTCTGCTGGGCTCCATTTTAAAAATGTGCTCCCCTCTGAGAGATATTGATTGGTCACTGGCATGTGAGCGGGCTGACGTCATGTTGCTATGCCTCCCCGTGTGTTTTCACCGTATTGGATCCCTCCCTGGGTAAAGATATCCCTCTGTGCTGAGTCTTTGGTGGGGAGGGAGGGCAGGACATCTCGAGGCACCCACAAGGTCCAGCGCTGCTACTGGAGGTGACTGGTGTGAATCTCAGTGGGACGGCATCATATACATCTCATTTATATGTATTCATGGAGGGAGAGACAGTCACTGGCCCTTGCAACTCAAGATGTGAAGTACCCTAACAGCAATTTTTGTGCCTGAGTTCTTCATCTCTCTTTTTCACAGCATTTCTTAAGATTGTTGAGAAAGGTTGATTTACTGTTGCATTGTAATCCAGCATGCAGAGTCCCTTAAGTAGTATCTCCCCCCCACCCCCAGCACTGAGTGGCTGCGAGGTTTCAATTACACATCCTCCTCAAGGGGAGGAACATGGCAGTGTCCTGGTGCTGATGGATGGATTCATGACTAGGAGAGCTGACAGGAAGGTTGAATTAACAACAGTTGGTGGAAGACATGCCTACTTATTACATCCAACTGACAGCATGTGGTTTACCGGCCTGAGCACTTATGTTTTCCCAATGCAATTAACCCACTATGGACTTTAACAACCCAGGGGTTTTGAACCAAAGCACAGTGCCAGTTTTAGACAAGAGCCTATCTCAAAGGGCATTTTGCACTCATTATTGCTGCGTGTAGTGTAGTGCTGTGCTGAAGTGACTGCTGCAGAGGAGCCCCATTACTGTGGCTGTCAGCTGTATGAGTCAAGGATTCTAAAGGCAAGGGTTTCTGTGAATTTTCAGTAATGACTGACAGTCATCCAAGGGTCTAGAGAAACCTGCTAGCAGGTTGGGTACACATTTTAGTTTGCACAGCCAAAGAAACTGTATTTGATACCATCCAAAAATGCACAGTACATGTCTGCCATTATACCTTTCTGTGACAGCATCGGGGGAGGATGAGGACAAAATACCTTGTCATTTTGTTGGCTTCCAGTGGGGCTAGGGCTTGGGGAGTGTGTGTGTGTGTGTGTGTGTGTGTGTGTGTGTGTGTGTGTGTGTGGTGGGGGAGGTACCCTTTCAGCTGCTCTGTCTCTGACTGGTTAGTTTATATCCTGGTCAGTAAGCATGCATCTTTATGATGCCGGACTTATGATGTTGCTAATGGGCAGTTTGAACAGGGCACAGTCTGATGACTTTGGGGTTGCTGGATAGCCCTGTGCTAGCACGTGGGCATCTCAGGTTTGCACTGTGGACTTGGATCCCCATACTCCAGCAGGTGGTATGACAGAGCTGCCTGTGGAATCACTTGTCTCTGGGGTTCCTCAACATCCCACTACTCTAATGACTCCTGTGACTGGGCCAGGAGGTGGTGGACGTATTACACATCATCACCTTAGCCGCAGGGTCACAGAGTGTAGGCTGGGCACTTGCTAAGGGAAGGGGCAGGGATGCAGTGCACGTTTGCACATCAGTGTCATAGAAATTGTAGGGTGGAGAAACTGGAAAAATAACACCTCCTGTAGCTTCATCCAGTTCCAGTGCCACATTCCCCTCACCCTTGGACCCCTGGCCATCAGGATCTGCATGTGTCCATTTAAGGTAGATGGGGGTAAGCCATGGACAGCAGGGCCATTTGTAAAGCAAGCTGCAGGTTCTGTGATGTGCCCAACAGGGCTGTTGCTTTGCTTACAGCCAAATGCAAAATAAGGTATTATGGCCATCTCCAAAAGACAGAAAATTGCAAAACCTACGTTAATGCACAAATTACAGTTTGCTATTACAGCAACAAGTAAGGACATGTGACATTAGGGTTTTCTGAACCCTAATTTCGTCCATCACAGTGTACCATGCCTGTGAACTCCACAAAACTGAATGCCAAAGTATAATCCAATTTTGAAACATATGCTTTAACGTAAATGATTTACATAGTATGGACGTAAATTAATTATATAGTATGAGCAATGCAGCCACACACCAAAGAACACTGCATTCACTGCTGCTGCAGGCCACTCACAAAGTCCACTACAGGTCTAGCACAATTTGTGTGACCACTAAGCTGCTTTGTGAGTGGTCCTCAGGGCCACCTGCTAAGTCTAGCATTGGTTGGTGCAATTTGTGTGACCATGCAGCCGCTTTGTGAGTCGCCCTTAGGGCCACCTGCCAAGTCCACTACAGGTCTGGCACAGGTTGTGTGACCATGCAGCTGCTTTGTGAGCAGTCTACAGGTCCACTTGCAAAATCAGCTATAGGTGTAACGCAGTTTGTGTGATGATCCAGGTGCTTTGCGACTGGCACACATGTGCGTGCATGCGTGCACACACACACACACACACACACACTCTTGACCCAGCATGGTATTCTGTGGTCTTGTGTCTCACAACATATTGTGTGGTACAGTGTTTGTTATAGAGGTGTAGTTGTACTCCTCATATGATGTTATTTGTTTATGATGTTAAAACATATGTTCGAATTCTCAGCTGTGCTCTGGCATTGTATTTTGTGGGTTTCACAGGGCTAGTTCATGGGATGGACAGATATCTATCTATCTGTAAGCAGTAAGACATGGTGGGGTGTGCATTACGCTGTGATAACTACAATCCCGGGGTGTAGTAGTTAGGTATAGGCTGCAGGCCAAGTGCTGGCTGCCCCTGAGAGTACATTTAACACAGCATAATGCACATCCTTGGAGTGTCTTATTGACCTTACAAAATGGGTACCTGGAAAAGTTTATACAAGCTATGAAAACTAAACAAAAAATCTAAATTTTATGAAAGTTTGGTGGGCCATAAATATAAAATAGTTCCTTCGCCAGTAGGTTCCAATAGGGGGCCCTGCCTTATGATGGCTTTTATGATTTAGACTTTGCTGTTCATTGTAGTCCTCTCCCTCCCTCTACCCCCCCCCTCCAAACACACAGGCACTTTTCTCTTATTTACTTATGTGTGTCAAGAGGTCAAGACTATGAAGTGAGTGAGAGAGACAGGGATGAAACAGACTAAGGACCTACAGCAGGCTACCAGTTGTGGTAGCAAGAATCATTAAAATCCTGGTCCTCTATGTGTCAGAGTTGGCAGGAGCAGGCGTGTGATCATGATCCATCTATATTGGACACACAAGGTAGAAAGTGTTTAAAAACAATGTGCTGTTCTGTTTTGTTTTTTTTTTAAAGTCAAGAAATGTTTTGCACTTACGCTTAATGCAGATAATGATAGCATCCAAGACAATGCTGTCTGTACTATTCAAACCTGAGAGTGAGCGACTGAGGTGCAGGCAGATGACAGGGGCCAGTGATAAAGGACTGGTCCAGTTAAAATAAACAAACTGTATTTGATGGTGACCGCTATGTTTTGGGAAGAATGTTTCAGCAAGTGAAAGCTAAAATGTTTCTACAGCTGCTCAGTGCATCAGGAGGAAAAATGGCAGTTTTAAAAGAGAAAATCCTGTGTGTAATTATTTTTATTCTGGACATTCAGTTGTTCGACCTTTTCAGCTGGTACTAGTTGCTTATAGTGCATTAAACTGCGATAATGCACTATAAGTAACCAATCAGAGTCACTGATTTGTATTTCCCATTATATATACTGTATTTTTATACATTATGGATAACAAGGTAGTACTGTAATGTGATTAGTTTAGGAAGTCATATTTTGAGTAGTAGGCAGGGGCACATTTGCAGTAAGGTGAACAACTTAGCTCAGATGTAAACGCAGAGTTAACATTAGTTACTGTAGGTTACTGTGGACATGATGACTTGTCTTCCTGGCTCCTCCACTGAGTGGACTATTGGGAATTGTTTGTGTTGTATATATTCCTGTCAGACAAGCGGAGACAATGATTGCTCTGGGCCCAGACTAAGCCCTTACTCCGGTGTGCATGATGTTCAGGGAATTAATGCACTGAAAAATCAACAAAGGATCAAGTCTGGCATTTGGATTACGTGGGCTTTAGTCGAATCATCATCATGACCAGGTTTCTAACACCCCGCTTTGTCGTGGAAAGTTTCCAGTAGTGTTAGAATGCATTAATTTAGTTATCACTTTCTTTGTCTTGCTTTGCTGATTTCCAACTAGACAGAAGTATTCAGCAGTTTGCGAGACCAAAAAGTGGAGAGAAAATAGTCAAGGAACACTGTAACACAGGGAAAGAGTTCTTGAAAAACTTGGGGTGCACAGTGTCCCAGCATTTGCAAGTTGCAACCCCCCTATAAAGTCCATGATAATATCATAAAATATAACAAGGGGCCGATTAAGGTTTCCTTTTCTTATCAAGTTTTTTCAAATCCCAATCCCCAACCCCAGTTTCTTTAGGGTTGAATTGAGATGATTTTAATTACTGCGCAGTTGGGTATGCCTAGATCTGTTATTATTATTAGTTTTTTATACAAGACTCTCAGTTGAGCTGAGGCCCCTGCCATTTTTTGTGACACTGGCTTACCAACCTCAGATGGATGATGCAGGCATGACTTGTTACAACTCAAACAGAAAATAATGAAATTACTGTGAATTGTAAACATTCATTTGAGAAACATAGGCAAGGACTGTCTTATGAGATTCCTGGAAGGCTCCTACCAGGCAGTTGCTACCAGATCCAGAATCCTGTGTACAGTGGTGGCTCTACACCAAGGCACACCAGAGCATGTGTCATCATGAAAAACAAACAAACAACAACAACAAAAAAAACAGAAATACTGTGCCACAGTTGGTATCCCATGTGGTGCAGAGCTACCCTCAAAGGAACAATATGTGCACTCTGTATTGGTCCCCTGGCTGAAAGCTGTTGTGCACCCCACTATACCCCAGTAACCAAAAGAGGAGGAAGTCCTTACTCCTTATGTAACATCAACAAGATAGATGTATATACTTCTCCCTACCTTTGTAGTTGCTCTCTTCAGGCATCCAAAATTTGACACTTGGCAGTACTTATTCTGTGAGGAAGATCCTCTTGAGTGTTCCTGTGTTTCTGAGCCCTACCCATTCCACAGTCAGCATTGCTGTGCACTTTATCTCTAGCACAGAGGCACAAAGGGTTTGTTCCCTAACCTTCATCTCCCACAGCGTAGTGCAATTAACAGTGACCCAGCCAACAGGCTGGCTAAGCATGCTTTATGACCAGCAGTACAGAATGCTGAAAATGCCAAAACTTGCCATCATAATGTCCTCAATGCTGAGAAGCAGAAACATAGTTGAGCAAAACAGTTGTCAACATAATGATTGGCACCAGTTCAGCTTCTTTGATATGTTTTGGGGCAGGTGGTTACACAAAAGGGAGGTTACAGTATACAATGTAAACTGTTCCTCCCCTAGAATACAACTGCACACAAGGAGGACAAAACAAAAGGATGAATGCTGAGGTTGCAATACTGTAGTTCACCTAGGATGTAAGCTGACATAACGGCTATGACAGCTATGTTGCTGTGATGTAACGTTATCCTATTTCAGTTCCCTGGCACACTTACCTCCTTATCGAAACATAAATAAGCAAACTACCACTAATCTGATTAGAAGGTCCCCATATTAAACCCGGACTTACTTCTGCATCCTGAATTTAATCCTCCAGTGTCTGACTTTTCATCTTAACCCAGCAACAGATATTGCATAACAACTACATTGGAGACTGAGGTTCCACCTGCAGGGATACCACCCTATACTGGCAGGATAGGCTGCATCTGTCCAGGTAGGGATCAAGTCTTCTGAGTGATCAGTTTAAATGCTTCATTGGCAAGCTTTTAAACTAGTCATAGGAGAGGAACGGATAAGCAGCAGGGAATTCCCAGCCTTCCCCTACAAAACAGAAACATAGAAACATAGAAGTTGATGGCAGATAAGGACTGCAAGGCCCATCCAGTCTGCCCATTTCTTTTTCTACTTTATAAATGTGCCATCGGCCTTTGCTCTGTCAGTGGCCTATCTATTCATACTCATCTGTATAGAAACATAGAAGTTGACGGCAGATAAGGCCCATCCATTTAGTACAGGGTACTAAATGAGGTAAGACCAAGGTAGAAAGGTCAGTAGGGAGCAGGACTGGGGTAAATGGAGAAAGCAAAGTCAGTGAGGACAGGGATGGTGCTACAAGAGGTAAAGCCATCAAAAAATGGAGAGCAATGAGTACCAATGCCCGTAGTCTGGGTAACAAGCTTCGTGAATTAGTGGCCTTGATGGAGGAGGAACATCTGGATATTGTGGCAGTCACAGAAACATGGTACATACAGAACCATGACCAGAATGTAAACATACCAGGATACACTATCTACAGGAGGGACAGGGAGGGTAAAAGAGGAGGAGGAGGAGGAGCTCTACATAAGGGAAGGAATCAAAGCAACAGAACAAAAGGGTAAACAGGGAGAAGAGGAAGCACTGTGGGTCAATTTGGAGACAGGCAATAGCACCACAATCTGCACAGGGGTTGTATACAGACACCCCTCTCAGGGGGAGGAAATGGACAAAGAAATTATAGAAAGTATCCTTAGAATGGAAGAAAAAGGAAAGATATTGCTAATGGGGGATCTGAATATGCCAGATGTTAACTGGAGTGCATTTGCAGCAGCCACTTCTAAGAGTGGGGTCATTCTAGGTGCCCTACAGGGGGCATGTCTTAGACAACTAGTATCAGAACCCACTCGAGAGGGAGCAATCTTAGACCTGGTACTCTCAAATGGAGATGGCGAGTGGATCACAGATTTAGAAGTGGGTAGCCATCTGGGAACTAGTGACCATCGAACAGTATGGTTCACGATAACACAGCAGTAGAGTCAAGCCATACAAAGGCAAAGAACTTCAGGAGGGCTGACATTGCCAAAATGAGTGAGTGCCTAAGGAATGCACTAGCAAATGTGAAGGAAGAAGGGGTGGAAGAACAATGGGGAATAATCAAAACTGCCATCACAGAGGCAACAAGCCTTTATGTGAAGCAAATAAACAAAACAAAATGATGTAAGGAGCCACTATGGTTCTCAAAGGAGGTGGCAGGGAAGGTTAGGGAGAAAAAGAGCATTCAGGAAGTACAAGAAATCACAGAAGGAGCAGGACAGAGAGTTGTATCAGTTAAAGCAAAAGGAAACAGGAAAGGCAGTGTGAACAGCAAAGGCCCAAACTGAGGAAAAGATAGCCAACTCAGTTAAGAAGGGGAATAAAACATTTTATAGGTACATCAGGGAGCGAAGGAAGACCAAGGGAGGGATAGTGAGGCTTAATACAGGGAAGAGGGTGGGCAGAGGGTGACTGTGAAAAGCCAGAGATACTAAACAAATATTTTTGCTCAGTATTCACAAATGAAGAGGGGGAGGTTTCTAAACCAAACAAAAGAAACACGCTGGATACGGGGGTTGATACCTGCCTTTTCACAGAAGAAAGGGTTCTGAAGGAACTCTTAAAACTGAAGGTGGACAAAGCAATGGTGCCTGATGGGATTCATCCCAGAATTCTAAAAGAACTAAGGGTAGAACTAGTGACACCACTGACTACCCTCTTTAATAAATCATGGGAGGATGGGGTGGTACCTGAGGACTGGAGGAGGGCTGATGTTATTCCACTTCACAAAAGTAGGAGCAGGGCAGAAGCAGGAAACTACAGACCTGTTAGTTTAACCTCAGTGACTGGGAAAATGATGGAATCACTTCTGAAGGAAAGAATTGTTGAGTACCTAGAGGCCAGAGGAGCACAGGACCCAAGGCAGCATGAATTCACAGCGGGACGGTCATGTCAGACAAATCTAATAGATTTCTTTGACTGGGTGACCAAAGTAGTAGATCAGGGAGGGGCTGTGGACATGGCCTACCTAGACTTTAGCAAGGCATTTGACACAGTCCCACACAAAAGATTAATATACAGGTTGGCCAGCCTGGGAGTGGGTCCCAAGATGGTAGCCTGGGTAAAGAATTGGCTGGAGAACAGGGCATGGAGGGTAATAGTAAACAGAGTCCACTCTGAAAAAAGGGGGGTTACTAGTTGTAAATGAGCTATGCTCAATGATGTTCGCCTGAATAAATAAAGATTTTGATTGACTGATTGATTGATTGACTAGTGGGGTACTGCAGGGTTCAGTACTAGGACCGGTCCTCTTTAATGTCTTTATAAGCGACATTGCAGAGGGACTGGAAGGAAAATATGCCTCTTTGTAAACGACACAAAGATCTGCAACAGAGTTGATACATAAGGTGGGGTGGAAAGGATGAGAAGTGACTTGGCAAGGTTGGAGGAATGGTCAAATCTACGGCAACTTAGATTCAGTGCTAAGGAGTGCAAAGTAATGCACCTGGGAAACAGAAACCCAGGGGAAGAGTACACAATGGGGGGTGAGATACTAACAACAACAAAAATGGAAAGGGACCTGGGGGTAATCATATCAGATGACCTAAAGGTGAGCAAGCAATGTGAGAGGGCAGTAAGGCTGGGGGGATACTGGGATGCATAGAGAGAGGCATCACCAGTAGAAAACAGGAAGTTGTTATCCCTCTGTACAGACAGCTGGTGAGACCCCATCTGGAGTACTGCGTGCAGTTCTGGAGACCCAATCTCTGCAAAGACATAGACAGGATGGAGGCAGTCAGGAGGGCAACTAAAATGGTGTAGGGTCTGCACCAGAAGACATATCAAGAGAGACTTAAGGAGCTTAATATGTATAGCCTCGAGGAAAGGGGAGGGACATGATAGAAACTTTCAAGTACCTCAAGTGAATCAACAAAGTCCAAGAGGGTAGCATCTTTCAGAAAAAGAGGTATGCAAGAACAAGGGGGCACAATTTGAAGCTGGGGAGGGGGGATGGCTCACAGCTAATGTGAGGAAGTATTGTTTCACGGAGAGGGTTGTGGATGCATGGAACAGCCTTCCTGTGGAGGTTGTGGAGTCAGAAACAGTGGGGGAATTCAAGAATGCATGGGACAGGCATAAGGCAATTCTAGGGGGTGGAGGTAGGAAGAAGTAGGCTGCTGGTTAACTAGGATCTGCAGCCTATCCATTAGGTAGGATAATGGGCAGACTGGGTGGGCCAAGTGGTCCTTATCTGCTGTCAAATTCTATGTTTCTATATAACCCAGGAAAGAGGAATATGGGCATGCATGGGTACAGCTGTGCTCGCAAAAGGTGGGACGTTGACGTGCTACTGATTAGTGGCTGCTTTTGTCTGACTTTCTTCTCTTGGTGCAGAGAATTGTCTATAATGTATGGGGAGCCCTTATAATACATTGCCTGCTGCCGTTTTATTTTCTTGCAATCTCATCGTTCTGACGTCAACGCTGTAAACCTTGCTTGCCTACATCAGATTGGTGAGATTACAAGATGGAACCAAGCTCACCCGACTACATTCCAACTTTAGAATGTGGCATGTGAGCATTTTACACTGTGAAGCTGAAGCTGAAGCAGCAGTTTAAATGCAGTCGCAGAGCACAAAAAAAAATGACTGGCACTATATCCTCACCTGACGCGCAACAAAGCAGGCTTGATTTTATAAACGAGCAGCAAAATGAAAAAAAAAAGGCTAAAAAAACAGAATGTGACCTATGACCTCTGGTCTTACCCCAAATTCACAGACAGCGTCTGGAGATCGTGCATCCCATCTCAGCCGACAAATGTTTCCCACGACCCTTCTGGTCCATGTAGTCGACGTGTTCTTTTCCTGAACAAGCACATGATCGGGGTTGGCCAACCGTATTCTACTTCAGGAGCAAAGGCCTTATTTAAAAAAAAAAAAAGAACATTTCTGTTCTTCTTCTTTTCAATGTAAATGTTTATAACTGTTCCATAGTTGTTTTGTCTAAATCGGGCCACAGTAAATCTTATTTTAAATCATCACTGTCGTGATGTGGATCTGTAAAGTAAGCATTATGCAAAAAAAAAGTTGTTTTGTCTGTGTGCTTTCTCTACTTGTTACCAAGCCCATACACTATAAAAGACAATGGCTGGGGTGTTGCAGTTAACCACGTTGAAATCACCTCTCACGGTTGCCATGCTGACAGTAAATCTTTCGAGCTGTGCTCTCGAGGTTTACAAGTACAGCATGGCAACCGTTCGAGGTGATTACAACTCTGTTAACTGCAGAGCCCCAGCCATTATTCTCTATGTAGTCATATTGGTCCCTGTACAAACGGGTGAATAAAGCAGGTAATTTGATATATTTTGTTGGAGCAACAAGAGATTTTCAGTTAATGAGCTTTCAGGCTTACACAGAGCCCTCCTTCACTTCAGGTCATGGCAGTTCATACACAAAACATTACTTGTACACATTGAACACTGCACCCTGGGTTACATTACATGACAATGGCTGTCCTTCTAACAGCTGTCCTTCTTGTTATTTAACCTTATATCTCTTTTTTTTATGCATGTGATGATAATTGCTCAAAGAAGACAAGCAGCACTGTCCAGTAATGCTTTCTGTATGAATTGCCACCACCTGAAGAAGGGCACTGTGTAAGCTTGGAAGTTGGTGTACTAAAAAGGTTTTGTAGCTGAGAGCTATTAATCTCCAGATGTTTCATAGGGGGAAAGAGGTACGAGGGGCTACAAAACTATTAGTTACCATTCCATGGGCCGAATTTTACATGGGTACACATAGCCTGTGTGGCGCCATCAAGTGCTGCACAAACGATGGGTGGGATTTCAGGAAAGTGCGGGTTTTCGTGCCACTTTTCCCCATTTATGGACGCCTTGTGGAGAAAACCGTTTTGTGCAAGAGGCTGAAACAAAATATGAAACATGTTCCACAAAGTCTATTGGTGTCATAGTGCTGCAACTTGGGTGCTTTCTGAACTTTTCTGGGTGGGGGGGTGGCTTGCAGAACACAAGCCCTTTTTACAGTCCAGTCCCTTACCTCAGACCTGAACTTTTGGGGTGATGATGCTGCTGTTGCTGGTGAAGATATGAGCTGTATAATGATACAATTCTGCTGTATTAAATCAATTAAAACAAAAGAAAATGAATGTCTTGGAGAGGTTTTCTAGAAACTAGATGATGTCAGTTGTCCTTTACTTCAGAGTAGCAGTGCAACGTTGTTATTTTTGTATTTAAAGGTAGGCAAGCAATGTGAGATGGCAGCAAGGAGGGCTGGGGGAATACTGAGATGCATAGGGAGAGGCATCACCAGTAGAAAACAGGAAGTTATTATCCCTCTGTACAGACAGTTGATGAGACCCCATCTGGAGTACTGTGTGCAGTTCTGGAGACCCAATCTCCGCAAAGACATAGACAGGATGGAGGCTGTCCAGAGGAGGGCAACTAAAATGGTGCAGGGTCTGCACTGGAAGACATATGAAGAGAGACTTAAGGAGCTGAATATGTGTAGCATCGAGGAAAGGAGGGAGAGGGGGGACATGATAGAAACTTTAAAGTATCTCAAGGGAATCAACAAAGTCCAAGAGGGTAGCATCTTTCAAAAAAAGAGGTGTGCAAGAACAAGGGGGCACAATTTGAAGATAGAAGGGGGCGGCTCAGAGGTAATTTAAGGAAGTATTTTTTCACAGAGAGGGTAGTGGATGCATGGAACAAAACAGTGGTGGAATTCAAGCATGCATGGGACAGTCATAAGGCAATTCTAGGGGGTGGGGGTAGGAAGAAGTAGGCTGCTGGTTAACTAGGATCTGCAGCTTATCCATTAGGTAGGGAAAAAGGCAGACTGGGTGGGCCAAGCGGTCCTTATCTGCCGTCAAAATCTATGTTTCTATGTAAAGTCAGCTGTCAGTGAACAATTAATAAATGATCATATCTGTTTAGTACTGCAAAATGTAACAGTTTTAAATAATCTGTATTTTATGGCTTATTATATTTGACAATGCATTTTATACTATATATGTTGTTGATTGTATGTTGTTCACTGTCTGACTGTGTCACCTTCGAAAATAGGCATTTGTATCTGAAGGCCTTTTCCTGAGAATAGCAATTAAAATAAATAAATATTCCTGGCAATCTTCCTTGTTGTATCCTCAATTAATGCGACCAGTTTTTATGCAGTTTGTGTTCTTAGTTTTGTTAAAAAAAAGTGTTTCACAACACTTAAGATGACATTACCCAGTTGGTTATTACACCACCACCCAGTCTGCTTAGCAGGCCTAGAAAGGTGGTAGGAACTTCTAAAAATCTTCAAACACATGTTCCCCATCAGGATGAAATAAAATAAGAACATGTGATATCCCTATGTTTTGTTTGTTGTGAAGGATGACTAGCTTACTTCATTTTGATCTAAGTGTGCTGTTGTTTTAAAGGGGCACTATCATTTTATTTAAAAAAAAAATACAAGTATCCTCTCCCCAGTTATGTAGTAACTAGGATAACAGTTGCCATTCTCCATTTATGAGAGCTGTATGCCTTCTTGCTCCTCTGTCTTTTTTTTGGAATGACTCAAATAAAGATGGCCGACAAGATTCCAAGTCAGACTTCAACATTGTACGCATCATTTACTCTAGACATTGCACGGCATGCACATTTATGTGAACAAGGTTTATGTACTAATTTCTTTGAAATGACTCCAGCTTGATAAACTGTCCTGGTACTGCACTTACTTGCAGGGTACCAAAGAGAGAGTGCTCATTTACAGTTGTGGTGTTTAGGAAATCTGACTGTGCCTAAATTTGTAACCAGCTATTATCATAGATTTCTATGGTTATGTTTGTGATGGTCAGAAAAATAGAACGTTCGAGTAGTCAGTGAGGATGAAAATAAAGAGATGCATGTTTCTGCACATAGTGTTAAGAAAAAATGTCATCATATTAAAATTCTCATTAGAGTGAAAATATACTTTGCACCCTAGTTATCATGTCACACTCCAGGGGACATAATATGTCATTAGATAAAATGCAACGGAAGGCAAAAATGTCAGCCTTACTAAAAAGCTGTGCTATAAGGCTACTCATGACATATGTTAGTGAGCTGTGAAGGACCATAAGTAAACTACTCTAGACTCCCCCCACCCCGCTAGATGGCTTGCATGAGACAACTGGCCCCATAGCTGTGACTAAAGGAATGTCTGTACTTCCTGCATTAAATATGATTCTGACTCTCTTCATTAACCTGTATATTACTGTATGTATGTCTTCCCCTACCTTGACCTATGGACATGTATTTCACTGCTTGCCACTACAACATATGCACTTTGCTTCCTAATTTGGCCAAGAGACCCCAGTGTGAAATAGATACTGCACCTCATGGGCTATTCCACCATCTGTATGACATGTATTTCAAATAACATAGATGACCAAGTCTGCTGTATCTTGGCACCCAGTAACTCTGGTGCCATTTATGATCGCCCTCACTATAACATCACTTCAGTATAACACCCCAAATTGCTTAACGTATCGGTGGTGGAGCCACAAGTGCATTATAAAAAAATTCTAGAGCTACCCTGGTGATGGCAGACCATACTTTTTGAGTCAGGCTATTGCATATTCGGTGTATTCAACACCAGTTTACTAGTCTGACTTTTAAATCTGCTGTTTGTTTGAAAATGTAACTTTCTTTTAAATATAATTGCAGTTGTGAAGGCATCAGTATTGTGAAATGTGCTCTCTGATTGGTTCAGTATTCCACTGAGATGATACTAACCTTCAAGATTTAAACAGGATAGGGAGGGTAGCGGAGAGGAAGCAGGGGGAGCTGATGGCCCTGGTATACCTCGGTACCAATTATCTGGTGAACCAGCCAATAGAGATGGTGAAGGGGAACTTCTGTATACTGGGGGACAGACTGGTGGCACACTTAGCCTCCCTGGTCTTTTCCAAAGTCTTCCCTGTGTGGGGCAGGTGCGGGAAGCAGGATAGGATAAGGAGTGATGTAATTGAGAAGTTTAATGGGTGACCTAAGGGATGGTGTCAGGAGAAGGGGTACCACTTTGTGGGGGATTGGGAGAACTTCTGGAATAAGAAACTCTTCAAGAGTGATGGACTTCATCTGATAAGAGGGGAGGCCTGCACACTGGGCAGAAGTTTAATATCTATATCTGACATTTAAACTGACAGAGTGGGTTTCTGACAGTGTGTCCTAGAACTCACCAGGGAGAGGGCTATACTGGACCTGGTTCTGACTAATAGTGTGCATGTCCAGGAGCGGCGGGTAGAAGCAGCACTGGAAGGAAGTGATCAAAACACTATGTGGTTTCATCTGGACATGGCAAGGAGAGGACTGGTACTAAGACAAGGGTACTAGATTTCAGGAGGTCCGACTTTGGAAAGATGGGAATTCTGGAGGGGCACCTCACTGGGATCAGGAGAGAAATGGGGGTGGACCAGAAAGGTTTGTCATAAAGGATGGTCTCTTGGGAGCAACTAATGTGTGCCAAAATGAAGAGAAAAAAATCCAGAGCCAGGAAATCCAGCTTTCTTTAAAGGGAGGTAACCCAGGCAGTAAAGAGCAAAGGGGCAGCCTTCAAAAAGTACAAAAGGCCCTGGAGGGATGAGGAAAGGGAGAAGTACAGCAATAAAGCAAGGGAGGCAAGCAGGGCAGTACAAGTGGCCAATGACGACCACCAACTACAGCTGGCAAAGAGGTTGAAAATGGGGGAGCAGGCCATCTTCCAGTACATCAGGGAGAAGAGGACTATCAAGGATGGGATAGTTAGGCTGTAAAAGGAGGAGGGGTGAGTGGAGAGTAGTATGGAAAAGGCAGAGGTGCTTAACAAGTACTTCATTTTAGTCTTCATGAAGGAGAAGGACAACCCAGTATGTTAGGGGAAAAGGGAGTGGGGGGGGAGGAGATAGAGATGGGGAGATCAAAATTGATAGGGTGAGGAGGGGATTGAAGGACCTGAAGGTGGATAAGTCCCAAGGACTGGATGGTGTATACCCAAGGGTGCTAAAGGAGTTAGCGGATGCATTGGTGGTCCCCCTGGTGGACCTGTTTAGCACCTCTCTAGAACCTGGAATGGTACCCCTGGATTGGAAAATGGCACATATAGTGCCGCTACATAAGAGTGGACCGAGGGACGACCCTGGTAATTGTTGGCAGGTAAGTCTGACCTCAATAGTGGGGAAGCTTATGGGAACCATTCTGAAGGATATACTGGTAAAACTTTCTGGAAGAAAATAGACTCCATGACAATAGACAGCATGGGTTTGTGTCGGGGCAGTCCTGCCAGACCAACTTAATTGATTTCTTTAATTGGGTAATAAACACAGTGGACAAAGGCCAAGCAGTGGACATTTGGTATCTAGATTTCAACAAGTCCTTTGACTCTGTTCCCCACAGTAGATTGATTAAAAAGCTGGAGGACTTAGGGGTAGGGGCAGAACTGGCTGGTTGGGTAAAACACTGGCTACAAGATAGAAACCAGAAGGTGGTGGTCGGGGGTGTAATTCTTGGATGGTAGACCAGTCAATAACAGGGCTTGGTGCTCGGCCCAGTGTTATTTAACATCTTCATCAGCACATTGCAGATGGGGTAAAAAGTAAAATATGCCTCTTTACAGGTGACACAAAGCTCTGTGGGAAAGTGGACACAGAAGAAGGGGGTCAGGACATTAGAGAGGACCTGGCTAGAGGATATGGTCAGGTGTGTGGCAGCTGGGATTCGGTGCCAAAAAGTGTAAGGTAATGCACTTTGGGGGGGGGGGAGAACCCACATACTGGCTGGGAGGTGTACAGGTCACCTAGTCAGAGGAGACAAACATGGATGTGATCATTACAAGTGACCTGAAGTACTCAGTACACTGCAAGAGAGCAGAGGCCAAAGCAGATTGGATGCTGGGATACATAGGCAGGGGTATAACTAGTAGAAAGGCGAAGGTCATCCTGCCACTGTATAGATCACTGGTTAGGCTGCATCTGAACTACAGTGTGCAGTATTGGAGTCCTTACCTAAAGAAAAATACAGCTACTTGCTAGAGACAGTACTGAGAAGGGTGACCAAGATGATCCAGGGACAACAAGGTAGGCAGTACGAGGAGACTCCGAGATCTCAACATGTACTCCCTGGATGATAGAAGGGAGAGGGGTGACATGACTGAAACCTTTAGAAATCTCAAGGTTTTCAAGAAAGTGAACTCTGAGGGTCTCTTCAACCTTAATTGAAACAGGACTACTAGGGGGCACTCCCTCAAACTGGTGGGGTACACTTTAAGAGAGAAATGAGGAGGCACTTTTTCACTGAGAGGGTGGTGGCAAAGTGGAATGAGTTGCTGGGGGAAGTTGGCTGAAGACTGTAGGCAGCTTCAAGAAAGGCTGGGACATGGTGACAGGGAAAACTACATGGCGGGGGGATGGTGGGGAGGAGGGAGGACATCGAAGGGGAGGAAGAGGAGGATGGTGGGGAGGGGGACAAATCCCTCAGTAGATACTGAGGGGGTCTGCAATCTTGAGCAGACTGGATAGACGGTAAGGCCTTTCTTTGCTGGCTATTTTCATATATTCATGTTAGTAGTAACAGCAACAGTTTTTAATATCTAGCCTAGATGGCCTGGATCCAAAACTTCTCCATCTATCAGCTCCTACCATCACCTGCTTCCTTATTCATGTACTAAATCTCCCCTTCACCCTTTGCGCTGTCCCACATTCTTGGAAGATTGCCAAGGTTCTCCCCCTCCATAAAGGGGGTGATCCATCTACTCCTGGCAATTTCTGCCCTACCTTCCTTCCTTCTCCCCTTTCTTGCAAAGCTGATGGAGAAACTAGTTTACTCACAGCTTGCAGACTTTCCTTCTCCAACTCCCTCTCCCCATTCTGGTCTGGATTTAGGAAGGATGATTCCACCGTCTCCTCCCTTCTTCAGATCACTGACTCCATCCCCTCAGGGATGGATCAGGGGCACATCACAGCAGCCATTTTCATCAATCTGGCCAAAGTCTTTGATTCATTTTCCCATTCACTTTTGGACAAGCTGAGCTCTGCTGGGCTCTCAGGCCCCACTGCCGACTGGTTCCATTCCTATCTCTCGGGCCATCAACAGTTGGTACAGGTAAGAGGTGCTCTCTCCACACCTCTCCCTGTCCAGGGTGGAGTCCCTCAGGGCTCCATTCTGGGTCCATTCCTCTTCTCCATTTTCATAAATGACCTCCCCTCTGCCTGTGCCAATTTGCTTAGTCACATGTATGCAGACGACATAGTTCTCTAAATCTCTGATCCCTTGACTGCATCTGTGGAAGTCTCGCTCCAGCAAGACTTTCACAATGTTCTGCACTAGTTCCAGTTCGACCAACTACAGGTCAACACAAAAAAAAAAAAAAAAAAGAAAATGGTGTCAATGAACTTTGTTCAACCAGAAGCTGTCCAGGCTGTCCCCACTCCCGTCTTCTCCATGCTGGATGGCTTCCCGCTTGAAGTTGCCCAAAGTTTCAAGTACCTTGATGCTTGGTTAAATAGCAGGCTTGACTTCTCAACCCATATTGATGCTATCCATGGCAAACTCCACTCCAGACTCAGTGCCCTGTATCAATAATAAGGACTGCCTCCCCTCCCCCCCGGTCCACCAGGAGCTGGTCACCAAAATGGTTCTCCCAGTTTTTGACTATGGGTGTGATCTGTGGCACTGCCCTCTTCACCTTCCTTTCCAAACTGGACACCCTCTGCAATGCCTTCTGCCTCTTTGTTACTAACTCACCCTCTCATGTCCACCACTGCTCCCTGTACTCCTCCCTATCCATCCTCCCCCTCCCTTCACATCGCCACTCCTCTCCCCTCACATCGCAGTCCCACTGTGCTTCCCTCATCTCTAAATACTGGTTTGGATCACTATCCACATACCTCTCCCAACTCCTCTCCTCCATCCACTCCTCTTCCTACTCCCTGTGCTGAAGGGATGCTCATACTTTCTCCTTTCCCCACCCACAACTCCTGAGCTGGGAAATCTGATTTCTCATATCACCTTCCCTCCCTTTGGAACCAACCTCCCTTCCCTCCATTAGTCATCAGCTAAAACTACCACCCCCCCCGCTCCTGCCAACCCACTACCTAAACCCTTTCCTACACTTCCCTGCGATTTTGACCACACCTTACCTTTCCCTCCCAAAAAACCACTTGGTTTTGGCTACTTTTGGATATTTAATAGCCTATTTGACTTCTTCTCTCAGCACCAGCTCAGCCTTCCTTCATACAGGCACTGAGCGCGTTTTGATTCTGTCCAGTTGCACAGCTGATTTTTATGCCAAGTTATTTGTCCTCTGTTTTATGCAATGTTTTGCCATCTTGTCTGTTCTGCACACAACTTATGCATTTCATGTCTTCTTCATTGTAGCCACATCAACTTCCTGGTGTTATTCCTATGTAATTATGTTCTCCCATTCCCCTTTCCCCTGGACCACACCTAGAAATGAGCCTCAGCTCAGTATGCCTCTCCTAGTAACCAATTTTTAAATAAATTAATTAATAAAACAAATAAATAAATATATTGCTGTTACTGGTGGCACCAGCCAATTTATCACTTTTGTCTTGCTATTTTTACATCCACTCCTGTTGTATATAAGTAAGTAAAACTTTATTTGTTAAGCGCCCAATCCCAGATTTTCTGGGCGCTGTACAGGCAGGCAAAGGTAAAATAAATATAGAACAAAGGATGGGGAAGTGTGTGATATGAGAATTTAATGCACACCAGAGGTGTGGGATGCTACATACACCCCGAGGGGAAGCCTGAGGTGTTTATTAAAGCATCCCACACCAAGGGTGTGCATTAAATTCTCATTCCTGATTCCTATCTTTATTTTATATTATAACTGGACAGCAATTTTTCCAGCCTGTGTCCTGAGGCTGTGACAGTGTGTGAGACAGAGACACACACACACACACACACACACACACACACACACACACACGGTCTCACTCCCTCTCCCTGCTTGCTTCTGCACATGGAAGATTTTGTTTTTAATCTTTATTTATTTTACTTACTATGTGGAATCGTGATCACTCTTAAGTAGCACTGTTGGCTATCTGTCACGGTCCTGTTCTTTGCTCGCAGTATCGCCAGAAACTGACGAACAACAGTATCAACCAGATAAACCTTTTTTATAGTTTATATGAAGGCTGCATCTCATGTACCACATACAGTATAGTAAAAAAAAAAGGGATGGGAGAGATGAGTGTTGTTTTGGCAGCTCCATCTTGGCTCCTTGCTAACGGTCAGATGGAGCAGCCATGTTTGCAGAACGGTTCAGCCCACCCAGAAGGAGACTGAGAGCAAATGAAGGAGCGTTCATTGTGAATGACAGCGCACGTGCTCGCCATAATAACCCAGGGTTTATTACGGCGAATATCAACTGGCTGAGCCCTAAGAAAAAATTGCACTCCAATTATTATATAACACACAACAACAACAAAACATATGTTAATGACAGTGATCACAGCAACAACAAAGCAAAATAAAATCCTCAATAAAATGAACAGTTCAAAAGAATCCCTAGCAAATGGAAGTGCAGCTAGTGCAATGCCTAAAGACATCACAGTGGCTTCTGCTGCACTCAGAGCACTGAAATCTATTAACTCTTCATAAAAAGAACTAATCTAAAATGTTAAAGGAAAACTACACTCTCATATCTTGTACATTTTGTTTCAGTGTCACAGACAACTCTTTTCGTGTAGCTGTTAGGGATATATGTGATTGCTTTAGTTTATTTTCATTGTTTATACCAGACCTGGTAACTGTCCTGGGGGTCTTTATTTCCTGGTTGTAGAAATCTCATTATCCCTTAAAGCTGCATTAGCATATGAGAACATGATGTGTCAGCACCCTTTAGATGCCACAGTATGGCTATTTGCTTATTTAGATTTCAACAAAACAAGTTACAGACAGATGGGAAATACCACATTTACCTTCATTTAGCTTTGCAAACTGTCTGAGTTGTAATGCAGGGTTTTTCCCTTTTAATTTGTTTCAAGTTTGTATGTTTCCAGAGAGTTTTTTTCAGGATATTTGTACTGTCAGCATGGAGATACAGGGCATAAATGAGTAATGTCACTCATGTTCTCATATACTAACACAGCTCTCATAGACAATGAGATTTCAACAACCAGAAAATGGATACCCCCAGGATATTTACAGGGGACTAGCATGAACAGTGAAAAAAAACTAGAGCAAACATGGACATTTATTTATTTAGTTTTTGTTGACCGGGTAAGTGCACTAAGCAGATTCTGCCTATTTTCAGGCACGACCCACGGGGAGGGGGATACAGATGAAATGCCAACTGATATTGAACCAGAGTAAGCTGTTGGTGGTATTTTTAGTGAATGAGGGAAATTTGGCCAGGGCACCGGGGAAATTCCCCTACTCGGACGCTGAGTTGCTGCCAGTAGGGGGACAGGCCATTTCCAAGATGGCCACTCCAAGTGGACCAGGGAAGGAGAAGGATGTCTGTGGAGTAGGAGAGCTAGCCTCGACTCTTACTCCTGGCATTGTGGAGGCTCCAGCCGTGGATTTAGCTGAAATAGACTCAGATACCGAGTTTCAGGATGCTTTTGTGAGCTGGGAGCAATCAGTTTTGGAGAAAACAAAAAAAGAAAATGGTCAGTCGGCAGTCGCATTAACAGAAATGGAAATGGAATTGGTGGTACTCGAACCTGCATCTTCCACAGAAAAGGTGCTTAATAATCTACAGTATGATGGTCAGAACCGAGGTGGAGTTGCGATAGCTTTACCTGGTAAAATACAGGAGTTAACTCCATCAGAAAGCTCCGAGGGATGCGAGATGGAAACAAACCCACAGGCTGAAAGGGAAAGCCAGGAAATCAAAACCCAGCTAACAGCCTACAGGACGTCAGCGCGAAATGAGGAGTCAAATAAACTTGAAGGTACTGAGCCTGATTTAAATAGTATTTCTGGCAGGACGGAGTTAGCAGCAAAAGAAAATGCCTCTGTTTAAAAAAAAAAAATGACTTGTCTCTGTTTACTGAAGCTCCGCGGCAGCGCATTGAGCTTTCTAACTGCAACAGGTGTCTGAATAAAAGTAATGCAGAATGCATCGGCTGCGCTAATGCTGATTTTGGGATTGTCAGCAGCCTGGTGGGAGAGAGCTTAGAGCAACAAAGCTTGAGCGGTGTTTCCTGAAAAGAAATAAATGATTTAAACTCGGTTCAGGCTGGCTTTATTTCCACAGTGAAAAGCGAGTGCCTACAGCCGGTTTTAACTCTTGAAGAAGTTAAACGAAGAGACGAAGGGTTAATAAATTATAGAACTGACCAGAAAATATTGCCTTCTACTTTTAGTAGAAACGAAAAAGCACAGCTGAACAAAGTAGCTGGTTTTGTGTTTAAGCACCTGAGCCATGAGAATTCGTTACCTGACCCTGTAGTGACATATCAATCGTCTAAAGATTCCCAAAGTGGGGTAACAGATTTTTTTTTCACGGATAAAACAAACAAAAAAAAATTATTAAATCCTGATTTGCAGATGAGAGAATCCACTTACTTACAGAAAGAGGGATTGCAAGACACATGGTCACCCCATAAAGTTTTAAGTGAGGCTGGGTGGAAACAGACAGACGCTGATGTATGCAAGCCTGATCCAGCTTGAGACTCGGATTTAACTTTAACTCAGCATTCACCTGAGTGGATTCCAGGTGGTCAGCAACAGAAAGGGATGGATAATAGGAATCAAATGGAGAAAGAAGGTTCACATATTCCCTCAGGAACTTCTGGGCTGACTAATCATTCCTCCACATTTCCATTTCAAGAAACCCTTTTGCAGGAGCCCATTCAGAAGGGTTCAGATGAGGTCATGGTGCAACCCCCCCCTCCTATCCCAACTCAGAAGCCTTTGATGTCAGAACTTTTTTCAAATTCTCATAGGGAAGCTGCCCCAAGACGTAATGCCGTGAGGTTAAGGTATAAAGGTGGGTTAGAAGTTAGGCCAGACAGGCATTATGTGGGGAAAACCTTACTGAAAGACTCACTGCATTTTACCCCACAGGATGTGTACGCCTTCATAAATATTTCAGGAGACGACAATTATGATATAAGTTTTCGTTCACAACATGCTTTGGAGCTGTTTTGGGTTAGGTATGGCCAAGTTAAGTTTTCTCCTATATGGACACCCTTTATTGTTATTCCTCTATCAAAACCCCTGATTAAATTCATTACAATTATGTTCCGGAATGAAGGGGTTTGGGTAGAAGATATAACCTTTTGGTTAAAAAAAAAATGCGAAGTGTTAAGTGAGCCAGAACCCATATTAGATGCAGAAGGGTTCTGGACTGGAGGATGGAAGTATAAAATAAAACTAAGGCAAACAGAGGCTGGGATTGAGCACATACCTAATTCCTTTTTGTTGGGGAAAGATAGAGGTGTATGTTTTTACAGTGGGCAGCCCCGTGCATGTTACAAATGTGGGGCTAGAACGCATCTTTCAAGCGTATGTGATCAACCCTGCTGTGATAATTGTGGGGAGGTAGGGCATTTGACTATGTTTTGCAATAACCAATCAAGCTGTGATTTGTGTGAAACCAAAGGACATGTGTTCAAAATATGTCCCTGGGCTGCTCAAAATAAATCCGCCTGTTCTAACTCCAAGGTTTTTATTCAAAAAGCTCAAGAATCTATGGCCAAGGCTTCTTCCCAGGGTTTATGCCCTCCGCCCTCTATAACAAATCAGACGAAACTTCCCTTAGTTAAGAAGACAACTGAACTAGATGGGGGGTTAAAAGGGAAGATGCTGGAAAAAAAAAAGCCAACTTCGTCAAGTAGTAAGGATCAGCGAGGGACATCCCCAGATAGTGTTAAGTTAATCAAGGGCAATATGGTTCCTCCTAACCTCTCAGAGTTTCCCCCAGTATGTTATATGGAAAAAGTCACAGGGGAGGTAGGGGAGGTTGCCCCTGTAAAAGAATCAGTGACCGTGCCGCCCCAAAGAAGATCATCAAGGAATTTACATTTAAACCCCCCGTGACACAAATTGAAACTAGCAACTCATATGCGACATTGTTTTCCCCTTGGGGTAACACTGAGATAGAGGTTGAAGATTCGGATTCACAAAAATCCTCACTCTCAACTAGGTCACAAATCATGGATAATTATAAGGATAAAAAAAAGAAAAAGAGGAAAAAATAGCGTATTAAACATTAAAAAGGTTAATGAGGTTGGTTTGGGGTTCTTTGAATGTTCATAGTTTATTGAATGTGGTTAAGAGACAAGCTCTCTTTCACTATATACATGAACATCCCTTTTCTATATGTTTTTTACAAGAGACATGGATGTATTCCATAGAACAGTCGGTGGCATTTAAAAGAGATTGGTTTTGGGGCCCTTCATTTTGGTCATTTGAGGAAGATTGCGCTGATGGTATAGGAATCGTGTTCAATTCATATGCCTTCCAGCTGCATAATTTGATTGATCTAATACCAGGAAGGGTTTTGATTATTGATGGGAAATGGCAAGGGTTATGTTATAGGTTTATTAATATCTATAACCCCCAAACAAAAGCCAGTAGAGTTAATTGTTTAAAAGCAGTACAGCCCTTTTTATTAACAACAGTTAGAGTATTATGGGGAGGCGACTTTAATTGTCCTATTCCGATGCAGGCTAGTAAAATAAATAAAAAAACTTATTGCGATTCTAATGCTTTAAGTAAAATCATAAAAGATGCCGGTCTTTTGAATTGTAATAATGTTTTGAAGGTGGGAGGTGGTTTTTCTTTTAAAAAGGGGAAGAGCTTCTCTCTAATAGACCATATGTTAGTGTCACCTAATATGCAAATAGAATCCTTCAAAATATTTCCTAGTGAGTTCTCGGATCATTTATTCTTACTAAGCACTTTTAGTTTTTCAGATATGCAAGAAAAAAGGCTAATTAGATGGAAACTTAATAACTCCTCATTAGAACTTCCTTTTATACAAACAGGGGTGAAATACCTGTTAAGAGCTAGGTTATCTGTAGCCTTTTTATATCCAGATCTAGGAGATTGGTGGCTAGAGACAAAAGCTGACTTAAGGAAATGGTTTAAATCGCAAGGAGTGAGAACAAAGAATTACAAATTTCTTCACTATTTAGGTTTAAGGCAACAATTACAGAGGCTTATGACTATAGCTTATACTTCTAGGTTTGATTATTCTGAACAAATTGCTAAACTTAAAGAAAAAATGAAAGAGTTTCAATACGATAGAGGAAAAACATGCAGGCTATTCTAACTAATGGAATTAAAAAATCACCCATTGGTGATCAATTTGAAATGTGTAAGCTAGTAAGAGATTCTATGAGAATGGAGGTACTCAAAAATTCAGATGGAAATTTGACTTCCTCTGTGGCTCAACTACGGGAAGTGATAGTAGAACATTTTCGCTCTTTAAATCCCCTAGAGACGATTTCTAATAAAGCTATGACTGCCTATTTAAAAGATATTGTAATCCCAGCTAACCCAGTAGGGAGATCGGAGGTGTGGGGCCCTATCACCCAAACAGAGATTCTAAGTACTATTAGGTTATTGAAACTAAACATTTCCCCTGGAATAGACGGGATTTCCAATAATTTTTATAAAATCTTTTCAGAAGAATTAAGTCAGTGTCTGTACATTTTATTTAGGTTTTTTTTAGATAAAGCTGTCATTTTCCCTTCCTTTTCAGAAGGGTTATTAACCTATATATTTAAATCAGGTGATAAACAAAATATTGCTAACTGGAGACCAATTACCCTTTTAAATTCAGATTATAAAATCTTTGCTTGCATTTTAAATAATAGGCTGAAGAAATATGCAAAAGGAGTCATTTCACCTTATCAATATTGTGGGTTGCCAGACAGACGAGTTCAGTCTGCACTTATGTTAATTCGAGATGTTATTGAGCATCTCACGAGATAGGGTTGACTAGATGTTTAATAGCAGCATTTGGATAAAGCCTTTGATAAGAGTATACTTGCGTTTCTTTTTCCTTACCCTTACGCATTATGGGGTACCAAACCAATTAGTGAAAATAATTGAAAATATATGACGATTATAAGGTGTTTCCATATTTAAAAGGCCAGAAGGCAGAAGGTTTCAAGTTAACCACAGGAGTTCGACAGGGGTGCCCCCTTAGCCCCCTTCTTTATACTTTTGCACTAGACCCCTTTTTACAAACTATAGCTTCAAGACAGATTTGGAAGGGTATTTCAGTGAATGTGCAAAGGAATCCGTAATTAAGGATACAAGCTTACGCAGACGATTTAGTAGTGTATTTGGAAGACCTGGCTTCAGTAACCTATTTTGTGACTGCCTTTGAGGCCTTTTCAAAGGTGTCAAATGCAAAAGTAAATTTAAATAAAACAAAGGGATTATTCATTGGAGCAACAGGTGATGTGGAAGCATGGCAGGAGGGTATTTACATCTCCTGGAATCCTCTTAAAATATTAGGGGTCAAGTTTGGTCCCCAGAACATGCCTACTGAAAATTGGGAAGGTGTCATTTCAAAAATAGAGAGTAAGATAAATAGGTGGAAACAGTGGAAATTGTCTAAATTAAAAAGGGTTCAGGTAATTAAGCAATTTCTGCTCCCTATGGTACAGTATGTGGCTATGATTTTTCCACTTCCAGCGGTTTTTGAGACTAAAATATATAGTGTGTTTTTTCAAATGTTGTGGGGAAATCGCTTAAATCCTGTCAAAAGAAGTTATACGTATTTAATGAAAAATAAGGGTGGATTGGGAATGATAGACCCAGTGATTTTTGCACATGTTTTATTTATATCAAACTCGATTAAAGAAGGATTAAAGGCAGAATTAGGGGCAGAGGAGTCTGGAACCTGAAATCAATGGAAAATATTTCAAGAGTTGGCACAATATGCCCCTAAACTTAATCATCACTTATATATACCTTTGTATTTCAGATAGCAGTAAGAAATTGTTTAAATGGAAAATGCAGAAACAGATAATTCTTAATAACAGCATGAAGGGGCTTTATAGCTATTTAATATCGTTGGTACTTCCCCAGAACCAGAATTTAAAATTGTCCTTATGCTTTAAATTCTATTATTTTAGCTCAGCTAAATAATAAGAGGATACCACAAAAGCAATGGGAAACACAGTGGCTAATTGTTTATGGAAAATTGAATGTAGAGGTAATCACAGTACAAGGTCCTACAGGAAAGATTGTGTCCATACCTGGATTGTATTAGCATAGAAGAGTCAATGGAACATTTTTTCTCAGATATAGTATGCGACTGGTTTATGGGCATATTTAGCAAATCTATGGGGATTTAAATGGTTATGCAGTATGTCGTATGAACTATTGATTCTAGGATGTTATCCGGTTAATTTGTCAGAATTTCATGAAGAAACACTATCCTTATTTTTGGGAAGCCTAAGATATTATTTATGGCAAGCTAGGGTCCAATGGGTCCTGTATCAAAAGAGAATGCCTTATTCTTGTCTAAGTGGGTTGGTTATCAAGGAGCTTGTTCAGATTTATACACAAGATGCATTAAAAGTAGCTCCGGGAACCCTGCGTAAATGGTGGAAAGGCTTTCTCCATTTTATTAAGTTTAAGTAATGTGTGTGAATTTATATAAGAGTCACTGAAGGATTTATTTAGTCAATGTTATAAGGATTAAAGTAGATGTAATAGTTGTTTAAAGTCTATCTCTTATGAGTTTTTGTGTATTTGTAGTGTTTAATGTATAATACTCAATCATCTCTTTATTTCTGAGGTATTATCTGTTATGGAAATGTTTTGTCCTATTGTTTTTCTTTCCTAAAAAGTGTTATTGTCTATATTATTTATGTCAATAAAAACACCCCTACTCTTTTCGAGAAGTGCCATGGGATCTTTAACATCTACCTGAACTACCACCAGAACAGGCAGATGGGACCCACCTCGGTTTAACATCTCATCCGGAAGACGGCACCTCAGGAGTGCAGCACCCCCCTCATGCTGCACTACAGTGTCAGTATTGGGATATTAATCCAAGTGCCTGGTGTGGGGATATATCCCCAACAGCTACAGGGAAAGAACTGTCTGTCGACATGGAAACAAATAATATTTACGAGATATGAAGGTGTAGTTTTCCTTTAACAATTTAAAATCCATTTTATAAATTGGGCACACAATGGCCAGACTCAGAATATGCAGTTTAACATCAGTCGTGAGGGGGCAGGACTTATATAACTCACTCGTGGCTCTGAAACTCCTGAAGTATTGTCCTGCCTCTTCACTCATGAAGATAAGTGGAATATTCTGAGCCAGGCCATTGCTTTTCCCATATCAAGGTGTGTGTGTGTGTGTGTGTGTGTGTGTGTGTGTGTGTGTGTAAACCTAATGATCCTCTAGTCTTACGGTATCCCAGTTCTATTACATGACTGTGCATACCAGCCTCATTTATCATCCTAATCCTAAAATGGATTCCAGAATGTAAGGGTGCAGCTTAAAAATTTCCATGAGTCAGCCCTCTCCTTTGTCCTGTATGCGACGGAATTTGATCATATGGGACCACAGTGAATTACAGACATACAAAGAGTTTATAATTAACTTTGATGAGCAGGGTGCTTTCATTTACTGTTCAATTGTTTTATAACAGTTGAAATTAGGTTACAAAAGGCAGACAGTGCATTTTTAATGGCCCTGTGAGAATGCCCATAGTAACCAGGCTAGTATTAACTATAAAAGACGAGACAGTCATAGGTCAGCAGTAATCACACAGAGCAGACTTAGCCAGGGATCTAATTAACATGTGAAAGCAATAATCCACCAGCTAGCCTAGGTCAGGAACAGGTGATATTTTCCTGGGAACCACACATTTTTTTTTAGCTTAAATGTACACTCCAAAAATGAAATAATTGTTTCCTCTTTCCTTAAAAGAAACATAAGTAAAAATTATGATGTGAAGTTTTTTGCAGTGTTTCCATCTTCCTAAGGAAAGAAAAACTGTCTGCTCTCGGCAGCTGGGACACAACCACATTTTAGGAAGAAGTGACAATTCAGAAACTAGCTTGCCCCTTTTCCCACTGATTTATGGAACACATCCAAGTCTGACCCTTCTGAAAGCTGAAAATGGCTGCTAAGCAAAGATATCAGGATGGGAGGCACATTTAAAACTTCAAAGCGGGTTTACAATTTTGGGATTATGCTAGCGAATTTAACAGCGTTACATTGTGCCAGATTTAAAGGGACACTCATACTCCTCACTGGGGTGCCTTTGTCCCTTAGTACCAAAATGTTGGGTTTTCAGCACTTTAGGGTAGTTAATGTTGGGATTATTTTTTTTTATTTGTAAAAAATAGCAAACACAAAACACAGAAGCAAAGTTTTGGATGCCCCAGTCAGTTTTGTTGAGTTTGCTTCCTGAATGTTAAGATTATGTTATAGCATTATAACACCATTTTGTAATTTGACATATGCCAAGCAGAACCTTGTTTTAAAAACCTAAACACTAATATACAATCTGTTCTAAAATCACTGTCACCCCTCCCCCCACCCCCCTTTAGCTTAAAAGGGCCAACATTGACCTCTAGGGGAGTTCACGGTGTCCCTTTAAGAAAAAGCAAAAAGCAGCATCAGACAGTATTGGGTTCCCCATGAGAGATAGCATGCTTCATGTCTCTTTAGACACAGACTGGAAATGTCAGCTTTAGTCAGCGGGAGGTAACACTGGTTTGATTTCATTCTCTTTTAGTAGGTAATCCTAACCATTTCATTGCCTGCCTCAAAATTCATTATATCCACCATCATATGCAATTTTTTTTTTTCTGAAGGCACATTTTAACAGCAAGATGCAAATATATGAAATAAATAACACATGACAGGGCATGTGTTATGCTATTTTTATACACACCCCAGATGTGTTGTGAGGCATGAATCCTAAGGCCGAGTGCCTTACAGCACCTGGGAGGTGTTTGCAAATAGCACAACACAGGTATGTCTTGGAGTATATTATTGCACTTACAAAACAGGTTTGTTAAAAAAATTGAAAGCAATGAAAATAAAGAGGTTTAAATATTGGAAAATGGAAACTTTTACACAAATTTGGGTCAAGTAGTTCTTTCACTTGCTGTATATTCATGCTGCTTTCTTTGTGCTTTTTCTAAACTGTCTTAATTAGGGATCTGTAGTTGTAATTCTTTAGTATGTGTCTGATGGTGCACACTACCCTCCCAATGATATGCTGTATGAAATGTGCTGCAAGAAAAGGTTAGTTTTGATTTAAACGTAGTATAGAAAAAAAATGCTATTTGTTGCAGTATTTTGGCACCAGCATTAATGTGCATCGAGGATAATTTTGTTGGTGTCTCAGAGGCATCTGTGTTGTGCGGCTCAGGGTAACTATGTGGACGTTCATGGCGTGCTTTTGAAACATTATTCTTCATGAGCTTGAAGAGAGATTGACAAAGAGAAAGAATGAGTGTGAAGCAAGATATAAAAACAGGTGCCAGTAGTGATGTGTGGTGAGAGGAGAAACGGCCACTAGTAGAAGTGTGTGGTGGGAGAGAAATGCTGCGAGTAGAGAAGCACAAGTAGCAGTGTGCAGTAAAAGAGCAAGAGGTCGTGAACTGGACGTTTTAGTAAGTAGCTTTCTCTCGCTCTCTCTCTCTCTCTCTCCCCTTTAACTAAACTTCAGTTGGATTGGCTGTTTCTGGGACAGTTTGGTGATAATGGAAAGATTTTACTGTGAACACTTTATTACTGTGAAATCACATTGTAAGAATGAGGGGAATAATGTTTGCCAGTTGATTTTCTTTTACAGGTACAGGGGTGTACTGATACGTGATCAGGCTAAGGACAGGATGACCATGCAGTAAGCTAAATCAGTACACGACTGTATGATCATTTTTGACCAGCCATTCATCTGCATTTTCTTTACCCCTTATATAACAATTCCTATATAGTGCATATTTTATCTGAATTGTTAGAATTGGTTTACATACTTATAACTCGGTGGGCACCACTCCAGCTAAGACATGCACACTTAGATTATTTTTTATCAGTACAACTAATTTAGGAACACTTTTTTTTGTTTGTTTTTTTGAGCAGTGAAGAATAATCATATAGAACAAGCTTCAAAACTCACATTGACTTCTCCGCAAAGGCAAAATGAAACCTCTGTGATGGGGAGATTTATGCAGAGGTTAAGTGTAATTCTGCTAAGTGGAGCCATAACTCATTGCAACAGTTTTTTATTTATTTGCTGGATTCTAGGCTGGGCTTAAAGCAACACACACTGTCCATTTTTGATGGTTTTGGCCTTTTCTGACATGTCCCATAACGTAAAGAAAAAAATGTGATTTTTGTTTGTGTTCAATAGGATATTAAAATGAGGACTGTATGTTTGTATTTTTATAGGTTTTTTTGTATTTTTCTTTGTAAGCATTCCACTCACTCGTTTGTCCGCCCACAGTCTCATGATATGATCCTGCCCAAGAGCACATCATACATATTTGTATTATAAATCATGACATTGTTCTTAATCAGTAAAGATGGTTTTATTTCTAAACATTCCTGGAACTCTTATAACCAACCATACGCGGATGCCTTTCCTGGTCATAATAATTACAAATAAATATATGACTCTAATTATGTCTTTCTTACGTAGGCCATGGATCTCAAACGGGTGTTTGGAGCCTTTTCTTACAAATATTCTGATATAACACATTTAAACACTGACTGGTAACTGTCCTGGAAAGCAACCCCCTGAGCTAGTGGGAGAAAAGAACTTGATGGACAGCTGGTCTTCCTTAAATCTGTATGTGTCTATGTAACCTGTGTTTCTGAAGGAAGAAACTTATCAACAGAGCCACCTGCCACAAACCACTGGAAACCACTAGCTTATTAATACATAAACCAAGCTATTTTATTGAATGGTCCATTAACTTCAGAAAGCATAGTAGACTGAGCAGGGAACATCATTTCTTAGACTCTGATACCAAAGTCTGACTACTACCCCATCCGTGCTGAGAACAAATCTGGAACAGTAACACTTTAAGTAGTCAAGTTTCTTGCCTGGCTTACTGTACTATTTGAATACATGCACCTTAGCACTGACAAATGCCTTTCATATAAAGTATACCTGAGAAACACCATAAGGCTGCAGCAGTGCTGAACATTACATGCACACAGCAAGCTGATAACTTCCATGTGGTAAGTTACAGTAATAAAATTTATATTGGAAGAAAAATCACTCTGGTACTGATATTGCACATTGATATAGACTTGAGCTGAATTTAGGTTGTGTGTGTGTGTGTGTGTATATATATATATATATATATATATATATATATATATATATATATTGCAAAAAAACTACATTAATGCAGCCATTAGGGTTGAAGAACACACATTAGGGTTTTGGGTCTCCAGAGTATTCACTGGGGTTGTTGACCATAATGCCTGCCCCTTGCCCCCAGCCCATAGCCTTCTCATGTCCGACGCACAAGGTACAGCTCCAAGCCAGTGCCTCATAGTGATACACTCTTCAAAGGTAGAAAAGTATGGCTTACCATGTGTTGCCAACAGAATCTGTCATAGCTTTCTTTACACAGGGCCCCCTGCATGACGAAAAGAGAGCACATCTGACGTTGTTTGCTTGGGGGGGGTGAGCATAAGGGTTCGCGACCCCAGGGAAGATCCCACCACTGATTCGGCCATACTACAGGGACCCAAAACCCTTATGTTTTTCATTTCCCTACCTTGTGCACTTTTCGTTCTTCAGCCCTAATGTCTGCATTAATGTAGTTTTTTTGTAGTTCATTTCCTTTCTTTTTCTGATAGTGGAATCATATCCTCACTCTTGGGACCTGTGCAAAATGAAATAAACAAAATACTGGATTAATTTCTATCCCTGCTTCACCAGTCAGCTAACAAGTAAAAGACAGGCTGGCCAGTGGTGTGGAAGGCTGAGGTGAGGTGCTGGTGCTATACCTCTTGTCACACCAGCAAGCCGTGTTCGGTGATCAGCATTAGTTGCTGGGGGTTGGCTGGCAAGGGAGAGGATCGAGTGGCCAAAGGACAGCTCTCCTCTCCCAGGGAGGGTGGATTGGTGTTCCCACCGAATGACTGCCACCAGGTGAAGGCCGGAGGGTAGTGCAGGACCAGGGCACCAAAGAAGGGAGGGTGCTGTGGGACTCTGCAGCATGCACACGCCTCCACATGCGCATGCTGAGGTGTGTGCCTCAGCAGTGGGGAAGGGAGAAAAATGAAAAAATAGTTGGCATGGGCTACATGAAGACCTACCTGCCTACCTCCATCTCGCCTCCTCACCTGGTCTCCAGCCCAATCTAAATGTAGTTTTCTGGTTGGGGGGAGGACGGCCCTCCTCTTTCCAGCCCCACCACGGGAGGGGGCACTCTGTGGGGGATCCTGAGCCCAAGACATGGGAGAGACAGGATGCTGGACGAGAGGAGGCAAGGACAGGGTTGAAAACTCGCCTGTGCCAACCAGAAGGAAAAAAGTATATGGAAAACAAGTAGAAGACAGTAGCATTTTAATAGTTGTAGTTACACTGTTGCACTTTATGATGGTACAGTGTAATAGTGCAACTACAAGTATTGTAACTACGAGCTGAGATAGAGTACTAATCTTAAAGATTTCTTACCTAGGTACTGTGGGTTGTGGGATGCTTGAGGGAACATTCAGTCACACCTGTAAAATAAGAATAGCAGCGAGGTCACAAAGGATCTGCAGCTCTTTAGTACCTAACTGGGAAAAGCAAGGTGCTCTAAAGGTAAAAGAATACTTATCTGATACACGTGGTAAGTGTCCTCTAATGCAGTTGCTCACATCAATTGGACCTGTAGACATAAAGTGGAAAATGAATTACCTGACTTTCATCCTGGCAGGTACACTTTCCCTCATTTTTGTTGACACCCTGCTTGTTCACACACACACAGTGCATGGACCCACTTGGCCTCGACACGCACATTGACCTCTTTTGAGAGAAGGCTCCCCTGCCCTGCCACAAGGTGTCGTGTGTACACCAGAACGCTGCTGTGTCCCTCCCCAGGCTGGGACCAGTGTCACACGCTGCAGCACCTTTCCCCAGCCTACATCCATTTAGATGGCTTACTGAGCTTGCAATCGAACTCAGGTCATTGGCACAGGAATACAGTGTGCTTCCCACTGGGTCAGTGGCCATCCCTGCAAACAACGTTAATTTATAATTATTTTTTGTTAATAATTTTGACCCCAAAATTTCAACATAGTCTTTTTGCCCCCGAACATGACAGGTGACATTTATAAAATACTGGATGAAATATTATTTTGCACCACAAGTGCGAAATCACATTTGGATCAGGGTTTCAAAAATGACAGCTCTCGGGTTCATCAGCTGGTGTGAAAAAATGGCTATTTTGAAAATCTGGGAGGGCAACTAAAATGGTGCAGGGTCTACATCCGAAACCATATGAAGAGAGACTGAGAGAGCTTAATATGTATACCCTTGATGAAAGGAGGGACAGGGGGGACATGATAGAAACGTTTAAGTACCTCAAGGGAATCAACAAAGTCCAGGAGGGTAGCATCTTTCAGAAAAAGAGATGTGTAAGAACAAGGGGGCACAATTTAAAGTTAGAGGGGGGACGGCTCAGGGGTAATGTGAGGAAATTCTTTTTCACGGAGAGAGTGGTGGACGCATGGAACCGCCTTCCTGGAGAGGTTGTGGGGTCTAAAACAGTGGCGGAATTCAAACATGCATGGGACAGACATAAGGCAATTATAGTGGGGGGTTGCAGGAAGTAGGCTGTTGGTTAACTAGAATCTGCAGCTTATCCAATAGGTAGGGAAATGGGCAGACTGGGTGGGCCAAGTGGTCCTTTTCTGCTGTCAAAGTCTATGTTTCTATGTTTCTTACCTAAGGTATGAGTGAGCATTGAAAAATGTCAATGTACCTTGATAACTTTGTTGATTTTCAACATTGTCTTCTTATAGTCCACTTCATGAACTCAGTTGGTGAAACTTTTCAAATCCCTGCCGAAACGGCATTTTGCGCCACAGTTGCAAAAACATAATTTGGCCAGGATACGAAAAACAACAGCTATCATGTTCATGAGGCAGTGTGAAAAAATGCCTGTGCTGAAACTCTGAGGTCAAAGTATTGAAAATTACCAAAGTTATGAGCTTGCATTGAAAAAATTCAATGTACACTCATAACTTGGTCATTTTTGAATATTATTAGCCGCAATTTTCAATATGGCCTTTTTGGGACCTCGTCTCAAGAAAAAGGATGGTGAAAATGTTCAAATCCTGCCTGAAATGTGATTTTGCGCAGCACCTGCGAATCACCTTTTGGGCCAAATTTGAATAATTTTATGGCCTTGTTCATGCAGTGGGGTCCCAAAAAGTCCATGTTGAAAATGTGGACAAAAATATAGAAAATGACCAAGTTATGGTTAAAAGTTCAAAACGCACTGAAATACATTATAAAGCTCTTGCCTTCTCCTATCATATTGCAGTTGCTGGTTCCAGCAACAAGTCGTGTTTTTGATTGGAGAGTGGATCAAAGTTCAAAACACATTGAAATACATTGCACAGCACTTGCCTTCTTGTATTATATTGCAGTCGATGGTTCCAATAGCAAGACATGTTTTTGACTGGAGAGTGGATCTACGCTGTGGGACATTTTTAAGTGAGTGAGGATGTGTATTGGGGGTGTGTGGATTGGTGGGTACTGAGTGAGAGGTGGGTATGTAGGAGGTGCAGATCATCAAGGGACCGGTTTCTTAGTTACAGGTTTCCAAGGGGGGGGGCAATGAGGGACTGTTTTCTTCATTACCTGGTTGGTAAAGTAACAACAACAAAAAAAAGAAGTCTGGGACCTCCGGCACTGGGGGTTAGGCACCCCAGAGTTATAGTTGGAGGCACTAAGGGTGGGCATCCCAGTGTTCCAGGCTGCTGGGTCGGGGGCTAGACTATGCTGACACTGGGAATTGGATACCCTGGTTTCAGCACATTGACATGGCAGGGCCAGGAACAAACAAGATGGGGGTGGGGCAGAAGAACCAGCACCAGACATGAACTCCCCGGTGTTGGTATAGTAAAATATTAAATTACATATAAATAAGGGCTGGCCCAGTGGTGTGGAGGGCTGAGGCATCACTGCTTTACCTCCTGCCATGCCGGTGACCCGTGTTCGCGGTGTGAGTAGGTCGCCGGGGTTCTGCCGGGGAGAGAGAAGATTGAGCGTCTTCTCCCAGGGTGGGGTGGGACTGGAGACCGGTGCATGCCTGGCCCCTAGCAGTGGCTAGAAGCTGGCACACTGGCTTCAAAAAGATAGAGGGCGGAGACCGGACAGATGCCCGGCATGCCACGTGGGGAAGTGCGTACAGCTCAGCCATTGGTGTCATTGCATGCCACTGCTCCACACTTGGGGACGGGAAGAAACATGGAGGCTGAAAAATTCCACTAACTGGCAGGATGATGATGGCCCCCTCCCCCCACAGGTGCCGCACCCGGCCAGCTGGCACCTCCAGCCAGAGGTAAGTACCAGTGGATGCTGGGGCGACCGGGCTGGGGGGGCCGGTGGAAGGGGGCCCGTCGATGGCGGAGATAAATAAATCAAATTTAAAAAATTACATATAAATATAGAAAGCTGGTACCAGGGATTGGGCACCCCGGCGTGCAGGCTGATGTGGCTTACTAATGGCGGTGGTCGAGGAGAGGAAGAGAAAAACTCATGGATAGCACATCCAGCAGGGCCAGGGCTATACACTAGCATTTAACCCTATCCCGGCTGAATGACAACAGCACAACACCATACATAGACAGAAAAACCGGACCTGCATGTGGTCTTAAAAATTCGTTTATCCTTAGAATGCTGTTTTTTTAAACTGCACATGCTGAGAAAGGGAACCATTTTTCTTAAATATTTTAAATACTACTTAAGTTTGGGAGATAAAAACAACAAAAGCACATACCCTGGGTCAAACTCTATCAAACCTGTAAGTTTCAGGTTTCAGATCTTACTAGTTTTTTAGTTATAGGTGAGAAATAAAAGGTCTTAATTTGTGTGATTTTTGTGTTTTTCACCCCCCTGTACCTTTGCAGCCTCCCGTGCAGGGATTGCCACAACATTTTCAGGATCCGGACAGAGATCCTGGCACCATCTCTGCATATTCCACATTTCAGGGAAATTGGTTGAATGGGGCAAGGTTATTAAGATGCAGAAACTGGGGTTTAACATTAAAGTGCTTACTCAACCCTAATGTACAGGCGCTACCACGACTGCGTGATCTATAATACAGGGTTGGCTGTTTGCCCCCGTAGGAACCATTATCATGTATTCCCTGTATACCTCACCAGTTACCAGCCAATTAAAGCTGTATACCTACGGAGGGACACCTGTATGCCTCCAGAGGTATATAGCTGTATACCTCCTAATTGGGCTGGCAATATAGCCTTGAGGTTAGAGGAACGGGGTGTGAACGAGCTTGGTACATCCAGTAGACCAGACCTGAGTTTAATTCTCACAACCTCCATTTGCTTACTGTGTGACTCTGAGCAAGTCACTTAACCGCCCAGTGCTCCCAGGTCACCCCTGAAAACAGGCAGTTGTGCCTAGTGGGCCTTACCCGGTTACCAGAGACTAAAATAAAAAAAACATATATATATATAATAATTAAGGTGGCACCTGTATACTGGCAAGACGCAGAGATTAGTGTCGGAGATTTATTCCTCGGCACCTCTCCCCTTGTCGTGGGTTTCCGCAGGGCTCCATCTTATCCCCATGTTGTTCGCAGTGTATATGCTGCCATTGGGGTACATCATAAGGCGGCATGGGCTAAGTTTTCACTGCTGTACAGACAATACTCAACTCTACATGTCCTTTGTGCCTGAACAGGGGGGAGCGGTTTTGGTTTTTAACAACTGCCTCTCCGAGATTCGGGGTTGGATGAGTGCTAGTTGGCTGAAGTTGAACCCTGACAAGACCGAGGTGTTGGTAGTAGAGCCAGGTTGCATGGGCATGGGGTTGCAGGCTGGTCAACCTTCTGGGCTTCAGCTCGGGAATTACTTGTTCTTTACCTCTAACCAGGTGCGAAATCTGAGTGTTGTGTTCGACAGCGGCCTGACATTAAAATATCAGGTGTCAGCTGTCGTAAAGACCTCATTTTACCATCTGAGGAACATTGCTTGGATTAAACACTTGGTTTCACCTGGCAACATGCCAACCTTGGTTCATGCCTTCGTAACCTCTCACCTTGATTACTGCAACTCCCTATACCTAGGGCTACCGGGATTGATATCTGCCGATTTGAGCTGGTGCAGAAGGTTGTTGACTGGTTTAACAAGATCTTGCCATGTCACTCCTGTGCTCCGCGGTCTGCACTGGCTGCTGGTATATTGGCGGATTACCTTTAAGGTCAGGTTGCTGACCTACAAAGCCCTACACGGACAGTGACCTAGGTACTTGCAAGACTTCTGCGCCCCTGCTGCCCCCTTCCACCCACTCCGCTCTGCCAATGAGGGATTGCTAGAGGTTCCCAGGGTCCAGTTAAAGACATTGGGGGCTTGCACTTTTGCATTTTCCGGCCCCGACCCTGTGGAATGCTCTGCCTCTTCGGATTATACAGTGCCGAATCACTGACAGTTCTAAAAGTGAACTGAAGACTTACCTGTTTAGTCAGCCATTTTTAGAGTGAAATTAAGCCTAGTGATACCACTGCCCATTTTATTAATTAGGATTATGTTTATATTGGTTTTTAAATATTGACGTGCGTATGAATTTTATTTATAACTATGTACAGTGCTTTGATCTGTTGGAATTGAGCTTACAAATAAAGCATGATTGATTGATTGATTGATGTATACTGTAGGTAAAAACATCCCCCCCCCCATCCTGGAGAACTCTCCCTACCCAGTCCAGGGGCACTCAGATCCTAAAAACCAAAATAGTTTGTAGGCAACCCAACCCCCCAGCTGGAGCGCCCCAAACCTAAACAAAAGAAAAAGAAAAACAGTTGGGAGGTCAGCTGCAGGGAGCATGACAGAAACCCGTCTCCCCAGTACTTACCAACAGCTTTTTCCCCCTCCAGAGCTCCAGCTCTCTCTTTGACCACCACGCTGCTGCTGCCGTCTGATATTCCAGGCCAGCCCCGATGACGCATGCTGCTCCCTGACCATAAACCTTCCTCTTGACCGCTGATGCAGCTCCCCTCAAACTACTGCACACAGCTGCAATCTACAAACCCACCAACAAACTAAAGGCTTTCCGGCCCAGACACACAACCTTTGGTAGGTAAACCCTGCACTATGGAAGCATATGGGGCCAGGGACAATGCAGACCCAAAAATGGCCCTGACCGTGGCACCCCAGAAAACTGACCTGGCTCCACACATCAGGACAAACGAAACAAATATGGCATGTATTATATAAAACAAATGATGGGTGTGTGTGACATACGAGGCCAAAAACCCATCTTGGAGGCTGGCCTGGTGGCACTGAGGATTGAGGTGCTGGATGCCACACCTCGCGCTACACCGGTGACCCAGGTTCGGGAACGGACTCGGGCCACCGGGGTTGGCAGAGGAGGAGAGGATTGAGCATCCAGAGGATTGCTCTCCTCTCCTGGGGTGAGTGGCCAGCGCTCCTAGCTGATCTAGTGACTCCCAGTGGAAGCTGGGAGACTGAAGCAGATGTGGAGCATGTACTGGGTTAGGGGAGCGATGGCGGACGTCCTGCAGGCACGTGTGGGAGCATGCCCATGCTGTGCTGGATGTCATTGCACGTCTGCGCTCCCAGGGAAACAGAACACATGGAAAATGGCTCTGGCACCCAGGTAGGCGACGGTGGGTCCAGTGGACGCTCCCCACGCTCATCACCGGGTTACTCCCAGTCAGTCTCCGTCCCTCATCCACACTCCGATGGTCCTGTCCAGATTATAGATAGAGTGCCAGAGGAGTAGGCAGTCCCACCTCGGGGGGCTCGGGGCCATGGGGCTTGGGGTGGTCGGTAGATGTGGAGGTGGGGGGGGGGGTCCACCGGAGACCTGGCATGGAGAGAACCTCAGGCAGAGTGGGAGAAAGACCGGTCTGAGTGATCACACCAAGAGAGACCTAAGAGATCAGTGAGGTAGGAGAATAAACAGAATTGAAAAAATATATATATACTCATTTTGGGAGGCTAGTTGGATAATAAAGCTACTCACCTTGCAGGCTGATGATCTTATTATCTAATTACCGCCACCTCGAGGGGTATATTTCCTTGTATACCACACATATCCATCATTTATTCTCTTTATATTATATGTATTTAAAATGATGGATAAGTGTGCTATACAAGGAAATAAAGACATGGAGTAGGCTAACCAGATTGTAAAGTCACTAGCCTGAAGGGTGAGGTTTTTAATGATCTTTTAGCCCCCTCAATGGTTTTATTTTGGAGTATAGTGGACTTACCCATCTTTTATTTTATATAAAATGTTTGGATGGTTACTATTAGGACATGTAATGGAAAATGTTATACAGGGAAATAACTGCTAAACACTCCTGTGTAATAAAAGTACCACCCATACAATGTATATATACGCACGTATACATGTCATATTGTACCAGAGGTATACAAAGTACTTCATTGAGCAAATCTGGGTAATTGCATTGACTGAGCAGTGTGAAGTGATTAGCAGCAGATGGTTTCACACTTCCAGTACATTTTTATTTCTGAAACATTAGAACACACTGGCAAGGCTAAGATGTAAGTGGAAGAGAGGAGTTATGTTAGACTGTCTCCTGTTCGCTCCGACTGTGATTGTAATATGTATTCAAGTGGCTGTAGTACATATACTGAGCATTAAGCAGTGGTTTGACTTTATCTAACACACAGATTTTTTATAATGTGAAAAATGTAGGGCTTTCCTCCCAGGAACAATGGATTCCCTTTTACACCATCTAATTTCAGAAGAATAGTACACATCTGTATATCAGTCTTACAGAAAGTGCTTTATCTTTACCGGTTGGGGAGTCGGTACATTCTGCTGGCAAAAAAAAAAAATTCAGAGAAATTGTGCATGGTAAATTAATGAAGGCTGTCTGAGGTATTCTTGTTGGTGAATGCACATGCCATCATTGGAAGCAATTGCTGGCTGAGGAAAGTTAACGGTTATTAAAGGATTGTGAAAGGAGCCAGTGGACATAACCGCACTACACTCAGTGTTCTGGTTTGATTCTGGTAGTTTGAAAGGTTGCTGTCATCCGGTAGTGGGCATTTCAGGATTCTCTTCATTCTGTTTTATATTTTGCTGTTTGCCAGTTTCAGCCAACTCCTATTAATCCTACAAGGTTCCTGAGAGTCCAAGCTGGCTGTTCTCAAAAAATGCATTGCAGGTAAAGACACAAGTGGAACTCGGCTTTCTTTACTGGAAAACCTCCTTCATAGCTTTTGGGCTTGTGGATGCATGTTGATGGCTCTCAGCTCTTGCAGTCCAGTTGCTAGCCATTGTTACCAGGGTGAGAGCTGATGTGAAGGATGATGAGATGTGCTAGTGGGCAGACAGTAAGTGTTCATTTTTGGTGATTCAAAAAAGAAGGGAAGGAAAAGTTGGGCTTTACATGATGGTGCCTTTCATGCATACTGTATCGCAAACAGCTTCAAGCAAGCACAGGGTGGTTAAATGCAATAGAGGAAGGTTGAAAGAGAAAAGAGAGAGAGAAAAAAGAAACAGACAGAGAGAGGAGGTTTATGTAAGGAAACGTTTTGGCTTCTTCAGGGTTACACAGACTCGGTGAGTAAATGGCTCAGCGGGACTCAACCCTGACTCGCCAGATTCACAGCCCTGCACTCTAACCACTAGGCTACACTGCCTGGGATAGAACAGGGGAACAATCCGTTTAACTGGCAGAATACTTTATGTGCGCTCCTGGATAAAACAAATGGCACTGAGCATCAAGAGTGGCTAAAAGCACAGAATGTATTGACGTGCCATCAAATGTCACAAATAACAAAGCCACTCTCGATTCTCATTGCCCTTTTTTTGTTTATTGACTTAAATATTACCTGGCACGAGCAGTCTGTGTGGAGCCACAGCTTAGTTTGTTTGTTTACTCCTGGATAAACTAAGTGCCAGCCTTTAATTACAGTAATCCAGTAGGAAGGTACTGTAGTAGGGCAAATTATTGGGGGGGAAGGGGCCTTGACCATGTTGCCATGTTGAAAAGTGTAAACATAGGCAGAAGTTGGACCTCACTGTGTCTGATATGTTGTGTTTCAGCTGGACTATCCTGAGTAAATAAACTATAACATTTAAAAACTGCACTGACGGTCACATTTTCCAAACCCTTTTTTTTTTTTTGTTGTTTAACCAGGAGTAGCACACTAAGCTGAAAGCTTTTTTACAGGAGCAACCTGGGAGCACAGGGAAGTTAAGCGATTTGCTCAGGGTCACACAGTATGCAAGTGGAAGCTGTGGGATTCAAACCCAGGTTTGGTCTGCCGGATGTCACCAGATTTGCAGCTCAGAGCCTTAATCCACTGCGCTATACTGCCTCCCTAAAACCCTAAAAACAGAATGCGTAAATGGTACAAATGTGTGCTGCTTGCTGTTTACAGTATATTCCTTGCTGTTTGGAGTTTGCACGTTAACGTCTTACTCAAGTATATTTTACAGCATGTATTGATTGTACCAGAAAAAAAAAATGACAGCATATTGAAAGTGGATATGGTTCAGGGGATAAGTAGGTCCCTTGTTTGTTTACTGTCTTTCCAATGCCGCGCTGGCTGCCAGTGTGGTGGCGCATCAGCTTCAAGACAGGTTTGCCAACATACAAAGCCGTACACAGTCTGGGCCTGGGCAGCCAATGCCATGAAGGCGCTACTGGGCCTAACCCCCCCACCCCAACTCACTGCTTTTGCCTTGTCGCCAATCTCTTCATCACCAGGAGCATGGCTGAGAATGACCTTGAACTACCTTTCCGCCATACTCAGCTAGGCAAGTGTTCATTCACAGTTAGTGCCTCTGGCTGGTTAAATGAGATACCTGATAACTTGTTCAGTCTACCTAAGTTTGACTGGTTAAAGAGAGTGGTACGAACAACCCTAACAGTTCAGTGCAACTGTAACTGCTAATTACCCTAATTAAAGTCCCTCCTGGTATGCTCTTCGAGCTGTGTCAGACTCTGGCTCTGAGGCCATGTGCCATTACTGTGCTTGCTCTACGCTGATTCTGTCTGCCTGCCTCCTTGTAAAACTGTATGCAATTGATCCAGCCTATTTATTTGTACTTGTTTGACTATATTTGTGTTTCGTTTAACTTCATTCCACAGGAACTTGCAAATTGTATTTATGTTGCTTTGTAATCTGTTATTGAGGTGGAACGTTTGTAAAAGAGCACTTGTCCTCAAAGGTATTCTCCAACATTTTCAACAAATAAACCTGAAAAAGCACCTGTAGTACCACTATAATCCTGGCTGCCGTCTCCGCTCCTCTTAGGTGGGCCTGCTGATGGCCCCTAGATGATGTTTAAAGCAGTCAGAGGATCGGGGCTTTTTGCTGGCTGTCGTTGAGGCATAGGTCAGGATGCATAGGAAAACCAGGAGCAGATAGGCGACAGAGCAGGAAAAGGACCTAGGGATCTGGAACATGGACACATTAAAGGCTAGGAGGCAGTGTGAACGGGCAGCTGGGAAAGCAACTGAAGTACTAGCATGCATTGGGAGGGGTGTGACTAGTAGGAGGAAGGAGGTGATCATGCCATTATATAAAACACTGGTCAGACCACAGCTAGAGTATGGAGTTCAATTCTAGAGGCCCCACTCGCAAGGGGTCAGGGACAGGCTGGAGAGGGTGCAGAGAAGGGTGACCAAGATGATCCAGGGGATGCAGGGAAGAACATATGGGGAAAGGCTGGAAGAACTCGATCTTTATACACTGGAAATGAGATGGTAGAGGGGGACATGGTGGAAACCTTCAAGTATATGAAGGGAATAAACAAGGTTAAGAGGGATAGCATCTTCAGTCTGAGCGAGAACAAAACCACCAGAGGCCATGCTTATAAGCTGGAGTGGGCAGATTTAAGGGGGATGTGAGGGTGCGTTATTTCTCAGAGACAGTTGTACAACCATGGAATAGGTTGCTGGAGTGGGTGGTAGAGGTGGACACAGTGGAAAAATTCAAAAGAGTGTGGGGTAACTATCCGGCAAAATTCTGTGATTTTACGAGATATAAAATTTGCACTTAGTGTTTTATTTTTCCAATAACTGTAAAATAAAAAATAAAATTGTTCAGTATAACTATTTACAAAGGCAGTATGAACACAGAAAACAAAGTCCTTCATCTAAGGATATCTATAATTTCAAGTTTCAGTCTTGCTCTCTGTCTCTCTCTCTCTCTCTAGCAGAAGTATTGCTGCTCTTTTTATAAGTCTTTGTCTGGGAACTCATTAAGAAGACATTCTGGGTGGGCTATTCAAAGGGGTTGCTTAGGCAACAATATTTACATCATACGCAACCCACTGAGTGCTTGACACGATATTCAAAGGGGATGGTCGCTCGCAATTCCCGATGCGCCCGGCGCACTAGTAATATATGTGGGCGCAAGTGTGGGCGTGCCCATGCATATCCGGCACATCCGATATTCAGCCGGGATGTGCAGCTCATATGTGCAGGCACAAAACCATATGCGCCCTTCAAAGAAACACAAAGATCTGCCCACGTAAAAGCAGGAGCAAGCCGGGGGACACCCACAGGCAGGCTGCCATATTGCCATGCACAACACAGCAGCTGCCTGCTGTGGGTGGCCACCCGACCTCCTGGGATACAGTCCGGGCGTCGTGCTCCCCCCCCCACTTGCCCGATGGCAGGCTTTAGTAATGTTTAACTTCCCTGGTGGTCCAGTGAACCCTACACCATCGCCCAATCGTGGGCATGTAATTAATAAAACCCTGGTGGTCCAGTGAACCTGCTCCCCTGCCCGATCGTGGGCTATAACTCAGATCACATTCCCTGGTTGTCCAGTGGACCCGATCGCGGGCTTTAGTTGTAACTATAATCCCTGGTGGGCCAGCAGTACCCCATCACCCGCCCACTCAGACCCGCCACCCCACTCCCCAGTCAGCGGTGGGCGGCAGCTCCCCACCACAAGCCAACACGGCCGCCATCTGACGTGCAATGCGGCTGTAGCCCATTGGTCCCCTGCGTGGGCCAATGGGCGTGTAAACTCATCTGTACTACACGAGTCCCGATATGTGAATGGTTCATCCACATTTAGGGACTGTGTAGCTACGAGTCTGTAGCCCATTGGCCCATGCAGGGACCAATGGGTGTACAGCCGTACTGGTATGCTGTCAGTCGGCGGGCACCGGCAGCTTGCAGGTGGGAGATGCCGCCTGCCACTGACCGGGGCGCGTGGCGGTCTGAGGGCGGTGGGGAAGGGTACTGCTGGCCCACCAGGGATTATAGTTACAACTAAAGCCCGCGATCGGGCTGGGGATCAGGTCCACTGGACCACCAGGGACATTTAGTTTCATTGGCCCGCAATCGGGCTGGGGATAGAGTCCGCTGGGCCACCAGGGAATGTGATCTGAACTACAGCCTGCGATTGGGCAGGGGAGCAGGTCCACTGGACCACCAGGGTTTTATTAATTATACGCCGGTGATTGGGCGATGGGGTAGGGTCCACTGGGCCACCAGGGAATTTAAACTTTACTAAAGCTCGTGATCAGGCATGGGGACGTGTTGCCCACCGAGGGGCAGGGGGCGTCAGTCCCCAACGGCTGCAGCCTGGCAGGGCACTGGGCACAAGTCACCGGGGATCGGCGCACCTGCATGCAAATGGGGCTATAATGACATGCAAATGGCCCCATTTACGCCTTGCATGCATAATGGCCTCATTTGCGTGCCCAGCGCTGAATATCAGGTTGATGTGCCTAGCACACCCACACTTGTGCTGGCATATCCCCCTGTTCCTCGCTTGCCACTTGCACTGGTGCAGTGTGGGCAGCCCCAGTGCCATAGTCAATGGTGCTGAGCCATGGCACAGCACCGTTGACTATCGCCCGGGCACATCCCAGTTGCACCGTGCCCAGGCTTGCGCCCATGCCTGGTGCATTTCTGAATATCCTACCCTCTGTTTTTTTCAGAAAATGTTCTTGTCAGTTTCCTTCCTTGCAGGTGCAACAAAACAGTTGATGGTGTCCCAGAATTGACCTCTGGTTCACAGCTCTGCTAAGGGTTTGCAGATCATCATCTCAGGTTGACCCCTTGAGCTCCAAATAGATTTTTGCAATCATTTCAACAATATAACCATATACATTTTCAAACCAAGGGATCCCAGTTTCACATAAAGATTCACACATATTTTATAATTTCAGATATGCAAGGGGGAAGAAAAGGTAGAAACAGCAAGTAAAGGCAGAGGGATAGCGGGGGGGGATAGTGAGATCGTCGGAATGGCCAGTCTCTTGGTCTCGCAAGAAAATTTGACTGCGCAGACAGACAAGAGACAAAACAGAAGAGGATAAAACAGATCCTTACTTTTAACTCTTTCTATGTAATAAATCTTTTTACATAACAAATGGGACAGGGTCTTATTCAACCCTGTCACACTGGCTGCCCCAATGTTTTGGAACTCCTTTCCTCAATATTTGAGGGAGTTTCTGACAGTGAATCAGTTTAAGTATTCAACAGTATCAGGGGTCAGGATGGTTTTGTGCAGATGTGCAATATTGTTATGGTTGATTTTAATTAGATTTTGGATTATAAATGCTGGGACTGGTAAAAATGTTTAGAACTAGTTAGAAAACTTTCTATTTATTGTATTTTGGTGAGCTGCCCTGAGCCTGTTGGCTAGGGATGAGAGCTAAACAAAAACACTACTTATGACTTTCTTACTGAAATTTATTTTATTTTTTTCATTCTAGGATTACAACACCTTTGAACCATAGGTTCTTTTACAGAGGTTCCTCATCATTATAGTACAGTCAGTTGACATGATACAGACAAAATCTTATGGCAATGTGGGAGAAGAAAAAAAAGAATAACAATTCAGTAACAAGTATGGTAACGTGTGGCACTGAGCATCAAAACAAAGTCATAGTGGTAATAGAGCAGTCAGTAAAGTGACTTTGTTGGCTTAGGTTTGTGGGGGAGTTCTTAGAGATGGGAAGGTATCAGTAAAGTATTATGTAAGGGACTAAGAAATTCATAACAAGTAATAGTGCAGTCAGTAGGAGACTTTGTCAGCTTACAGATTGTGTGGGAGAAAAGTTTTAATGATGGGAGATGGAGAAGGGTGATGGGGAAAAGATAGATGGAGAATCGGGGTAAAGGACATCAGTTGGGGCTCAAAGGGGGAATGGGGTTAGTAGGAGAGGAGAGCAGATGAGGGGGTGGTGCACGAGGAGGGAGTCAATGGTAATACTGGGAGCAAGGTTGGAGTAAGAGGAGGAGTTTGTAGGAGAATGGGGGTAGGAGAGGGCCTAATATGGGGATAAAGGTGATAGGAGTGAAAGGATAGCTTAGGGAGGGCAGACAGATTTGTACCTGAGTTGACCCCTTGCAGACCAAGTACAGCCATGGTCCATCATAGCAACCACAACTGTGATGGAAGGTACCTTTACATGCAGCCTACCTTGGAGCATCGCCATCTGAATTGGCCCCTCTGTTCCGATGGCACTACTGCCTGTTCTGTTCATATGCTGCAGCTGTGCAGCGATGCTGCCTCTTCTGGCATCTTAGATGTGTTTCCTGCCATCTGAGAGCACGAGAAGAGAATAGCGAGGGCAAGTAGGATGGAGTGCTGCATTTCAGATGGAAGGACATGAAAAAGTGAACTATTCCCTGATGTTTCTTTTCAAACAAGGCACAAACTGCATCCATCCCCCCACACACAGGCTGTCTTCTCGTCCTCTCGGATAGCAGCTGAGAGTTGGTGGGTTTCCTTGTTTATTCTGTAGCTTCGCAGGGAGATGGAGCTTTCAAGAGGAGCTGCCTGTAAACTTTATGAACCTGCAGAGTTGATTGGGGGTTGTATTTGGGCGGAGGGTACACACCTCTCAACTCTGCCACATTAAGAGGGCAGACCCTCATTTTACTGCTCTAAATCACTCCACACATGGAAAAGGTACTGCCTACATAGAGAAGGCAGGCACTGTCTAACATTGCAAACTCAGACAGTAAAGCAGAAATTCAAAATACTTTTATGTTGCCTCTTTTAAATGAAAAGACTGCCTCTAGCACCAGTGCACTCCAGACATGTTTCGGAAGAAGGTTGCCTGCATCCATGCGAGTATTGCCATTTGTTTAGAACACCACAAACACATTGTATACCCAGGAAACCAGGGAATGCATGGAAACAGAATGCTCACTTCTACGGCAGTGCTGCTCGCATTTACATTACATAATAGGTGACATTCCAATTGCTGTGCACCACTCACAGCGGTGCAGAGTTGCTCGTGTAAAAGGCCCTAAAAAGTATGCATTTCACAGCTGCTGAAATTAATGGTGAAATGAGCCCTGGAACTAGAACTGCTGTACTTTACCAGCAATATTAGGATCCTTGGAAAATCCAGACCTGAAGATGGAAACGGCTTTAGAAAAATAATTTATGGTACATAGTAACATCATGCTGTATTCTCCCATGGGAATCAGTAGTCCTGCTTTGAAAGTCTTAATGCTACTATGGTAGTTTACAGACCCTCCCTGGTAGGCCATCAGTGTATATACCCTACCCTCTCTGTCTGCTTTAGTATGCAGGACAGTGTGAGCATCAGCGCTGCTGCTTGCTATGCCACAACCTAGGTTTGGAAGAGAACCTGTGGTGTTAGACGGCTGGCTGGGGGAGGAGGACCAAGCATCTCAGCAGCTGCCCTGCTCCTCAGGGAGGGAGAGTTCTCAGCCTCTGCAGCATTACTTTCACCTGGGGGCCACAGGTGGTGGTGTAGCTGGAGCTGCGATCAGGGAAGAAGGACACCAGTCAAACGGGGACAACCAAATAGAGGTACCCAGAGAAGTGGAAGGAAAGGATGTGGAGGTTAGCCAAGGAGGTGACCTCAGCGGGGAGAGCAGTGGACCCCAGAGGAGGAGGAAGCGAATCCTGATGGGGGATTCCATCATAAGAAGGATTCAGCTAGGAACACAGGAGGGGGAGGACAGGGAGGTGAGGTACCTACCAGGTGCCATGGCATGGAGGGATGGAAGAAAGATCCTGGGGATCACTGGGCAGGCAAGATGGGAGGGTGAGCTGGATGTCATTATCCACCTAGGTACGAATGACCTGGCAAATGGGGAGCCAAAGGAAGTTCAGGAAGAGTTTAGGAAATTGAGGAGGGGTCTCAAGCAAGTAGCTACTTCTGTCACCTTCTCAGAAGTATTACCTGTGAGAGGCAAGGGAGAGCATAGGGGTGCATGCACCAGGAACTTTAACTCATGGTTGAAGAACTGGTGCTGTGAGGAAGGGTTTGATTCATTGGTGGCTGGGGACCCACCTGGAGGATGGAGGTTTGTTTGTTTTAAGCTTCGGGCCTGCATCCATCCTGGAGAATCAAACACTCAATGATAGTTTAAATGCTACATTGACAAGCATTTAAACTAGCCAAGGGGGGTGGCAGGCCAGCAAGGAGGGTACCTACTTGCTCACCCCCCACAGCTAGCAGTGGAACCAGTGAACCGGAGGAGTGGATATCGATACAAAGCAGTGTGCAAAAGATGCAGATTAGCAACCAAGAAGTGAATAGGCAGAAAAGGGTCAAAATTCAACAGAAGGGCAGACAGCAAGGAGAACCAGAGATAAAGGAAAACCAGGGAAGGGGCTGGAATAGAACAGCTAAACGGTCTAGGGAGGTCAAATCATGGAAAGCCATGTGTGCCAATGCCAGGAGCCTTAGCAACAAGATGGAAAATCTGGAGGCTGTCATGGTGCAGTCAGACCTGGACATTGTGGCCATCGCTGAAACCTGGTGTAATGATAACCAAGACTGGGAGATGGCCATACCTGGCTACAACATATTCAGAAGAGATGGCAGGTAGGAAGGGAGGAGTGGCACAGTATGCAGTGGTGGAGCCAGGTTTGGGAGCATTTGGGAGCCGGGGGGAGCCATTCAGTCAATCATGGGCTCCACAATGGGCAATAAACATTGAAAATAGATGGTGGTGGGGCACCACTACTCACACTGGGGCAGCCAGGAGGGGCGCCCGACACCCCAGCCCCCCCCAGCTCCGCCACTGCTGTATGTGAAAAATGACATAAGAGCCACAGAGATCCAGGAGGAACAAAATGGGGGAGAGATACTGTGGGTTAAGCTGGAAAGGAAAATGGGGCCAGCCATCCGCACAGGTGTGGTCTAAGACCACCAGCCCAGGAGAAAGAAACAGATAGGAGTTGATGCTAGCCATCCAAAGGATGGCAGACAAGGGTGAGGTAGTACTGGTTGGAGACCTCAATATTCCAGATGTGGACTGGAGCATCCCAGCAGCAGCATCAACTAGGAGCAGATTTATCCTGGACTTCCTTCAGGGTGCCTTCCTCAAGCAACTGGTCATGGAACCAACTCAGCAGAAGGCAATACTGGACCTTGTGCTCACAAATAGGGACAGTGTTATGGGGGTAACAGTGGGGGAGCACCTGGGGAACAGTGACCACCAGTCATTGTGGTTTGAAATCACAGAAGGAGTAGAACCAAACCACACAAAAACACGTATCCTGGATTTTAGGGGGGCAGACTTTGGGAAATGGGGAGATACTTGAAAGAGGCATTTAGAGGAATGGGGCAGGAATCAGGGGTTGAGGAACAGTGGGCAGTATTTAAAATGGGGATTACAAGAGCAACAGAATCATGTGTTAAGCAGGTTAGCAAGAGGAAAAGGAAGAGGAGACCATTATGGTTTTCCAAAGAGGTAGAAAGGAAAGTGAAAGCCAAAAAGATTGCATTCAAGCAATACAAAAAGACACAGGCAGAAGGGGATAGGGAGAAGTACCAGGAGAAGCAAAGGGAGGCAGGGAGGTCAGTAAGGGAAGCCAAAGCTCAGACAAAAGAGCACATTGCAAAATCAGTGGGTAGAGAGGACAAAACCTTTTACAGGTATATGAGTGGAAAAAGAAAGGCAAAGGGAGGGATAGTGAGACTGAGGGGGGAGGATGGGGGCAGCGTGGAGGATGACAACAGTAAAGCTGACATACTGAACAGGTATTTCTGCTCAGTCTTTACTGAGGAAGAGGGGGATAATGGATCTGAAGGGAGTCAAGGAGTGAGAATGGTGCAGAAATGGACACAAGTCCCTTTACACGAGAAAGGGTCCTGAAGAAATTGGAAGTAATAAGAGTTGATAAAGCAATGGGGCCAGATGGGGTGCACCCCATGGTTCTTAAAGAACCAAGAGAGGTGGTGGCTGAACCTCTGGCTATCCTGTTTAGCCAATCACTGGAAACAGGGGCGGTACCCAAAGACTGGAGGACAGCAGATGTAGTCCCCCTTATACAAAAGTGGGAACAAAGAGGAAGCAGGGAACTACAGACCAGTCAGCCTCACCTCGGTAGTGGAGAAGATCATGGAAGCACTACTGAAGGAGAGATTGGTGGAACATCTGGTTGTCAATGGACTACAGGACCCAAGGCAGCATGGTTTCACCAGGGGGAGGTCATGTCAGACCAACCTCATTGAATTTTTTGACTGGGTGACTAGGGAGGTGGATCAGGGGAGGGCAGTGGACATGGCCTATCTGCACTTCAGCAAGGCCTTTTTGACACTGTGCCACATAGAAGACTATTACACAAACTGGGGAATATGGGTGTGGGCAGGACAGTAGTGTGGTGGGTAGGTAACTAGTAGGGCAGCAGGACACAGAGGGTGGTGGTAAATGGCTGTCACTCCACAGAGGGAAGAGTGACCAGTGGGGTACCACAGGGATCAGTGCTGGGACCGGTCCTATTCAACATCTTCATCAGTGACATTGTGCAGGACCTAGAAGGCAGAATTTCACTGTTTGCTGATGACACAAAGCTCTGTAACAGAGTAGACACACCAGAGGGTGTAGACAGAATGAGAAGGACCTGCAGAAACTTGAAGAATGGTCAGGGGTTTGGCAGTGAAATTCAATGCAAAGAAGTGCAAGATAATGCATATGGGGCACAAAAACCCTGGCACAATATATCAGTTAGGGGGTGAGGATATAGATGCACAAGCCGGAAAGGGATCTTGGGGTTATCATCTCTGATGACCTCAAGGTAGGGAAACAGTGTGACAAGGCAGCAGGTAAAGCAAATAGGATGCTGGGATGCATAGGCAGGGGCATCACCAGCAGGAAAAGGGAGGTCATGATTCCACTATACAAGACACTAGTGAGGCCCCACCTGGAGTACAGTGTACAGTTCTGGAGACCTTACCTACGTAAGGACATAGACAGGGTAGAGAAGATTCAGAGGAGGGCAACAAAGATGGTACATGGATTGCATCACAAGTCCTATGAGGACAGGTTGAAGGAATTGAATATGTACTCCCTGGAGGAGAGGAGGGAGAGAGAGGACATGATAGAGACATACAAGTATCTTACAGGGAGGAACAGGGTGCAGGAATACATTATTTTTAAGTGAAAAAGATGTTCCAGGACTAGAGGGCATGGAATGAAGTTGGAGGAGGAGCGATTCAGAGGAAACATGAGAAGAATTTCTTCACAGAGCGGGTGGTGGACAAGTGGAACACCCTGCCAGAGGAAGTGGTGGGGGCTGAAGCAATCACGGGATTTAAGAATGCATGGGATAGACATAAAGAAATTCTGGAGGTCAGGGGTAAGGGGCAACAGACTTCTAGGAAAACATAAACTGAACTTACAAGCTCAAATGGGCAGACTGGGTGGGCCATAGGCCCTTATCTGCCGACACTGTCTATGTATCTGTGTACCAGTGGAGGCCTGACATACTGACACACACAGTAGTGTGCACACATGCTGCTAACGCTGGCCAGTGAGCATCCTGGGGGCAGAGCAACATGCAGTACACGGGGACACCCACACAGTTGGATAATGCCAACCCCCACTGTGCAGGCCTTGCACTGCCGACTTGGCACCAACCGCTGGATTGAGCAGTACCTCTGACGGGGCTTGGCCCCACCCCACTCTAAGGGGTTAACCAGGGAGAAACAAGGAGGAATGAGATAAGTCTGGGATGAGGCAGGTGACAGGTTTGAGGAAGAGGTGGCCGACTGGGGCAAGGATGGGGAGAGGGAAGCAAATGAAAAGAAAAGGAAAAAGAACAGTGTAATAATGTTACATCTTAGCATTCTCTTCTCTAGGCTAAATAATTTTGAGTGCACTCAGTCTCTCCTCTTACTGTTGCTGCTGGAGGGAAGTACATGCTGTTTTGTTTGTTTTGTTACAGAAGAATGTAAGGCCTGGAAACTGATGCTGTGAGAGATCTGGTCGTGCCTTGTTTTTTTTTTAGCTTGCTGTGTTGGTGTGAGCACAAAAAAATAATAGCCAAGAGCATCAGTCTGAAAGTGTAGGCTTCATCACACTATTGTATCAGTTTCCTCCTTCACATAATCCCTGAACACCAAGTAGAAAAGAAACCTAATAACAGTTAGCCGTGTTTGAATTGCTGCTGAAAGTTGTGTTCGGGTTTCCTGTCCTTTGCTGCTCATGAGAAGTGAGTGTAAGTCAGTTTGCCATCAAAATCAGTAACTCATCTTTTTTTCCCCTCTCCAGTGAAAGGCAGTGAAATGATCAAGGGGTTGGAAATAAAATAAAAATAGACTCAAAAGATCTAAGACTCCTTTCCCTGGAAAAGGAATCAATCAATTCCTTTATTTAACCAGGTAAACCCCATTGAGAACTGGTTCTTCTTTACAGTGAGGGACTTGGACAAGAGCTCACTAAGAGCTGTAGCATGACGTAACTAACATGAAATACAACAGTCGAGCACATAATCTGATCTTAATACAATAAGAATAAACAGAAAATTCCAAATAAATAATGAGGTCATGACACAAACAATTGGCAAGCTGTTGGATTTGCCTCTTCTAATTTAAACAGAAATGTCATTTTTACTTTATGTTTTGCAAGATGGCTTACCATATCATCATGTCACAGGAGGTCAACATGGAGTGTTTGACCCTCATTTTCTACTTGGATTAAAGATACAAGTTGATTTTGTCATTATAACTAGCATATTAAAACCTGTAGAAGAAAATGTATTTTGTAAAAGTGTCCTCTCTGTTCAAGGAAAATGCCCAGAATAATCTGAGGATCAACACATTTAGTTTTTCTGACCTAAGACTAAGAGGGTATGTGACAGAAGTGTTCCAAATGGTGAGGCACATAGGCCTGCCCACAATATAGAACTGTTTCTGAAAACCATTTTCAAAACCAGTTTAAACTGGTTGAGTGCGTCAACACTATGCAGTAACCATTTTTGATAATTTATTTTTTGTCCACTTTGCTGCTGCTAACTCTACTCTTCCTATAACCATTTCCCATTAATTCCGACACACAGAACTGTGCTTTCCTGTCCACACTACAGATTGAACTGCTTTAGTCAAACCATTACAGCTTAAATCGTTCTTGAAATTAGCTCCCAAGAAGGTCTGTAAAACAGTTTTCAGAAAGTGTTCTACCAGGGCATTAGTGTTGACAAAAGCCATTATGTTATTTATTTATTGAAACATTTCACCAGGAAGGCACACTGAACAACAAGTTTCTCGTCTCCCAGTGTGACCTGGCACTGTTAACCCATTTTGTTTTAAAAATGTATTTGTAAATCGATTAACTTTTGAGCTAAATGCTCATTTTCAAAAGTTCTATGTCAAGTATTGTAACAAGCAAATTTGGATACAGGCAACAAAGATGGGCATTTGTCAATATATTGGATACAGGCAGCTCAGAGCAACAATAAACAAATGTACAATGCATGTTATGTTTTAATACATCAGTTGAGTACAGTTTAATGAAGCTAAACTGGTTTGAAACATACAGAGCGGACAGTCACAACAAAGGTCAGTCTGGGCTATTTGGCATAGGATATTAAACAAGGGGACATGAATTTCAACAGAGCGGGAGGAGAAAGAGTCAGAATCAATGTGAGGAAACATTTTTCTGAGACTGAGGGAGTAATTCATTCATGCAGTAGTTTACCATTGGGGGGAAGGTAGAAACGCGTACTGTAGCTTAGATGCCTTCAAGTTACAACTAACATACTAGACACCAGCAGAGTAGGCCTATTGGTCTATCAAGTCTGCTCGTGGTTCAGCACCCTGATTGAGTACCGTAGCCCTCTATCTGTCTCCTTCCACTGTTACTCCATCTCCCAGTCCTGCCCCCCCCCGGCCAAACCAGCCTCTGCTTCACTCCTTGCCATTACCTATCCCACCCTCTCTTGAATCCCTCCACCGTAGCTGCCTGTACCAGCATCCCAGGCAGTGCATTCCATGGTTCCAGCGCTCTCTCGGTGAAGTACCTCCTCCTCCTCCTTTCCCCCCCTAATCCTACCATCCTCAATCTTCCAGCTGTGTCCTCTGGTGATTCCACCCTTCTTCAGTTGAAAGATTCTATCTCGGCTTACCTTATTTACTCCCCTGAGGTACTTGGAGACCTCAGTCATGTCCCCCTAGTCCTGCCTCTCCTCCAGCGAGAACAGGTTGAGCTTCTCTAGTCTCTCCTCATATGTCATAGGCCCCAGATCATTCTGGTTGCTCTCCTCTGAACCCTCTCCAGGAGTTGGATGTCCCTCCTTAGGTGCGGCCTCCAGAACTGCACACATGACTCAAGATGTGGTCTAACCAGGCTGTTGTACAGTGGCAAAATCACCTCCCTGTTCCTTGAGATAATCCCCCTAGCGATGCATCCCAGCATCCTATTTGCCATGGCCACAGCCCTGCTGCACTGCTCTGAATTATTCATGTTGACATCCACCAAGACTCCTAGGTCTCTTTCCCCTGCTGTGGCCTGCAACTCCCCGGGTTACACATAGTTGGGTTTTCCTGCCTAGGGTGTAGCACCTTGCACTTCGAGGAGTTAAAATTTCAATTTCCAGGTGCAGGATCAACTATCCAGAGTATCCAGGTCCTCTTGCAGGGCCAATCTCCCCTCCTCCCTCTCCACCACCGCCCCCAGCTTAGAGTCATCTGCAAAGAGACTCATTTCACACCCGATACCTTCCCTGATATTGGGAATGTATGCATTAAACAGGAGTGGCCCCAGGACTGATCCCTGTGGGACTCCACTTATGACCTCCCTAGGAGATGAGACCTCCCCTCTGACCACTACCCACTGAGTGTGACGTGAAAGCCAATTTCCAATCCACCTAACCGTCAATGGGCCTACCCCCATCCCCCCAGCTTCTCCATTAGGCCAGTGTGAGGAACCAAATCAAATGCCTTGCTGAAGTCCAGGAACAGTGCATCCACTGGTCTCCCCCTGTCGAGTGCTGATGTCACCCACTCATAGAACTCTGCAAAGTTTGTTTGACACGATCTACCTGGCACAAACCTATGCTGCCGGTCATCCAGGTAACCTATCTCCTCCAAGAAACCTCCCAGCCTTTCATTAAGTATGCTCTCCATTCCCTTCCCCACCACCGACATCAAACTGATGGGTCTATAGTTTCCTGGCTCTTCTCTTGATCCCTCTTTATGGATGGGCACAACATGCACCTGCTTCCAATCCCTTGGCACCCTTCCTGTCTGGAGCAACAAGTTAAAGAGATCCACCAATGGCACAGCCAAAACATCCGCCAACTCCCTCAGTACGCTGGGATGAATAGCATCAGGCCCCATAGATTTATCCTTTTTTTAGGGACTAGAGGGCTTCCCACATCCGACGGATAGGAATATCAGCATCTGTTCCCCTCCCCCCCATTCAGCAGAACCAGCTTGATATCTCACCCCTGGCCTACCTCCCCAAGCGGCTTGTTCTTCAGCAGGTACCCCAATAGTCAGGTCTGCTGCACCTTCTGTGTCCTTTAACCCTTTTTTTGGAAGTTCCTCAGTCTCCTCCCTAGTGAACACTGAGGCAAAGTACTCATTCAGTACCTCCGCCTGCTCTCTAGCCCCTTTCACCCACCCCCCAGCTGTCCTCAACCTACCGAGCTGGCCCTTGACCTTCCTTCACTCACCAATATACCTAAAGAACCCCTTTTCCCCAACCCATAACCTCTGCGCCAGCCTGGTTGCTAGGCGATAGCTCTCTCTATCCCTCTCTCCTCTCATTTTTTTTGTACCTACTGTAGACAGCCTTCATCTCCCTTACTGCCTCTTGGACCTCTTTAGTCCACCAGCATGGTTTACGAGACCTACCTCCCTTGCACTTCACTCTTGCACAGGTCCTGGTGGCCTTCTGTAGCCTTCACTTTATGATCTCCCACCTACCTTCCATGTCCAAACCTGGTTTTATCTCCCGCAAATGCCCCTTGAGAATTTCCATGTTCTGAAAGTCCACCCCCCTAAAACCAACTATCATTGTCCTTGAATGTTCCCCCTTCCTCCCAATTTAAGCTGAAACCAGACTGTATTGTTGTTGCTCCCAGCCAGGGGTTCTTCCACAACCAAATCTCATACAGGATCCCCATCCGCTAAAACCACATCCAGGATATGACCCTCCCTCGTTGGGTCCATCACCTACTGATTGAGGAACACGTCCAGGAAGCCATCCAGCAGCTTCTGCTCCCTGGTTACAGTGGACGTCATAGTACCCAATCAGTAGCTGGCATATTAAGGTCCCCCATCAACACCACTCCTTCCCCTTCCAGTCCTCACTGCCCTATAATGTTAGCCAACAGGCAATCATCCAGGTCCTCTGCTAGTCCTGGGGGCCTATATACCACCCTCAACTTAATCTACCCTCCCACAGGGGTTTGCAAGGTGACCCATAGGGCCTTCACATTGCCCTCTGCTTCCTCCACGCTCATAATCTCTATGTTATCCCTAATGAACATTGCTACTCCTCCACCTTTCTGGATAAGTACTGTGAAGAAAAAACTATTTCTGGATGTAATTGCTAGGCTAACAAGAATGCGGATTACTGTAGATGAACTTTTGCCAACCTTAAAGCTTCTATGTTTCTTAACGTATTGTCAGCTGAAGGCTCACAAAGTGTGTCATGCAGCCGTACCTGGGAAAGTGTGAGTAGCCAGTATATCTTATGTTTGAGTATCATTAGGGATAGTGTTTTGGTTTAGTTGGTACCAGCCTGTCCACATATTGGTGTACCTATTGCCAAGATTGGGCTACTTGCTTTTACAGTGCATACTACAAAATAATGCTTAAATATAGTAATAACAAGAAAAATATATTGGTGTTTTCCTTGATGAAATACTACTTGTATGTTCCGATATGTAATATATAAACACTCTTTCTTTATATGAAATTCCATTCTTACCATTTACTGTATATGTCAGTATGCGTACAGAATAAGAACAAGTATATGACAGTAACAAGTACAACAAAATATGAAAATGTTTAAAAAACATTTTAATTAAAAAGTCTTTCTGTCGATATAGTACAGTATATGTATGTTATTACTACATCTATGTACTGTATTTCTATTATACCAATAAATTTAAACTTCTTTCTGTCACTATAGTGGAAATGCATTATTAGTGTATTAATTCAGCAAAAGTACATTTTTATTGTATTGATAAACTAAAAGAGCATCAACATGACCTAGCCACGTCAACCTGATTTCAAGTTTGCATTAAAAAAAATAGATTTTGAGACCTAATGGTACAAAAGTTAGGCCTTTTTAAATAAAAATTACCGTTACAAAGAGTTAACTTTGGAACTGTTGGGGCTAGATATGTAAGCAGTAACCCACTACAAAGCGTGCAGGTATCGGGGAATAATCAACACTCCGGGTGTGCTGTGAGGCCGCGAGGCGCAGCCGAGGTGCCCCTCGGCGCCGGGTGTCGACATCCCAATACCCACACACCCTGGAGTGGGTTATTGCACTTATAACATGGGCATTCTGTCACCAGAGGTGACAGAAACACCAGGAAAGCATGAAAAAGTCATGAAAACATAGGGACTGTTTTATGTGTTCTGCCACCAGCAGAACCCCTGTGTTGCCGACACTGCTTAAGAGCACTATATATGCACTGGTGCAGGTGACACTGTTAACTTTTTTTAACACAACACAGTTGCGTGCTGAAGCTGTCACTTGCAATCTCTCTCTCCACATATATATCTGATGACAGAGAAAGAGGAATATTATGTCACATTAACTCGCTCGTTGTTTCGTGCTGTCACACATATCGAATTTTGCAGTCCCTCAATTCTCTGTCTCTCCTTCACAGTGTGTAGTCACCAACATTGCTGCAGTGCAAGGAGGATCTCTCTCTCTCTCTTTCTCTCTCTGCCGCTCACTCCAAATGCCACTGCAGCCGCTGGTCCTGGTCTCTCCCGTCAGTGTCTACAGAGATGGACCAGATATATGTAAAACTCACTTGTTCACTACTAGGAGCAAGGGAACACAGACACATCAGCAGCCTGGGGAAATGGGAGAAATGTGACAGCAGTCCATTTGTGTCTCACTCTCTCTGGTGGGGCCGAAAGACAACAGTGGGGGCTGACTCTGCCAACCCGTGGCCTCCCCTGCCGGTTCCCGATGTCCAGCCACTCCATACAGTGAACCGCTCACTGCCACTCACTCTCTCTCTCATGCTGCGGTCCGTTGCCTTTACTCCCACTTTGCCAACACTCTTGCATTCTGTCTTTCAGGTGCGGCAGTGACGTGGGGCGGGGCTCAGTAGACACAAGTATCAATAGCAGTTATACAGAGAGCGAGGGACAGAGAAATGGAATTGTGCTTTTCAGGAGCTGCTCGCTATCACTGTCACTCTCTCTCGCTCGCTCTGTAATGCTGCAGTCTGAAATCTCCTGCACAGTGCCATGAGAGAGCAACAGAGCCAGTGGTGGGGTGGGTGGGAGACGGTGACCCTCCTGGTGAATGTCCCACTGCGTCTCTCTGTACTAGTGACTCGCTGTCCCATCTCATCTCAGGCTCCGCAACTCATATGTGTGTGTGTGTGTGTTGGCACTGGGGGGCATTGGGGAAAGACAGCAGTGTAGAAACAGGAGCAGTCTGTAAGTATTCTGTGCACAACCTCCCTCATGGCAAGTTGCTTACTGAACAGGGTGCCAGTGCAAGTGGTGAGGAGCACTTCATGGTGCGGTTCCAGGAGGCACGCAGCCCGGGTGGGTGGTGAGAAGCAGAGGAGGGACAGGTATGCTGCTAACTATACTCTTACAGGGCCATTACTCTTTTAGCAAGAAAAGCAATGGTTTTCATTTCTCGCCAGTAAGGGAGGGGAGGGACACCAGGGGCCATGATATGAGACTGGAGGGAGGAAGGTTCAGGAGGGAGATGAGGAGACACATTTTTACAGAGAGGGTGGTGTCTGGGTGGAATGCGTTACCTGCAGAAGTGGCATCTAGTAGAACAGTGGACTGCTTCAAAAGGGGATGGGACAGGACAAGGGGGAGGGTTAATTAAGGGAAAGGGTGGAAGGCAGGGGCAGCTGCAGAATAAGGGGTGCTAGCTGCACATTTGAGCGGACTTGATAGACCTCTAGGCCTTTATCTGCTGGCAAATTTCTTTGTTTGTACTATAATGAGTGTCGCTCTGCCCACTGATACTGGACCACACGCATCACAGCAACTGTGCGTATATTGGGGATTAATCAACGACGACATGACAGACACTGACCAGCTGGGTTCCTGATTTCTCCTACCCCATGTTATAAGTATTTAATGAACGTTTGGACTCAGGTCGACATGATTACATTATATTGATGCACTTTTAATATATAGATATACAGGATATATAGTGTTACTATATCATTATACTAATAAAGCATTTCCACTATGTTGACCGATGTACTGTAGTAGCTTCAGCATATCCATGTAGTGAAAACATTTATTTATTTGAAAACTGGTGCCCGGCAAAAGGCACATTGAGCCAAGGCTCGTTTCCAGGAGTGTCCCTTGGGAGAGATGACAAAAGGATATACACGAGGAAGAACAAAATGATGCATGGTACAGAGTGTAATTAAGAAATTGAAAATAACACATACCCCCATAATGCGAAACATCATGGGATGTATATGTAGATCACCATTACATTTGTCATGGTGTTTTGCATATATATCCCATGATGCTTTGGATTATGGGACTATGTGTGATTTTTAAGCAATAAGGCATGACCAGGGGTTAGATTAACAGTCTGTTAATCACCCCCTAGATTGCCCCAGGGGGTGATTAACTGATTATTAATCTAACTTCTAGGAGTGCCTTATTTCTATTATGAAAAACTATTCCAAAAGAAAAGTGTTAAAAATATACTTTTTGAATGTTTACTTCATTTAGAGGGAGATTTTTAATAAAATAGTTCTTCCACCAACAGTTTAAGAATGCAGGATCAAAATCAGAATGCATCATTCCAGTTATTCAGAAGTGCTAGAGGATAGAATGCTGACAGGAAGAATCCATGTGCCATGGTGATCAGGCTGTACATGACAGTGTAACAGGGATTAGTGTAAAGCTGTTGGAATCCTAACAGCCAATCAGATTGCAGCATTTCTAAGACCCTTTTTATAATTGTATTTCTCTGAAACTTAACTTTGTTGCCAGCGCCCTTTATGGGTAACCCTTGCATCAGGGATTTTGTGCTGAGGTTCTTTCTCTTTTAGCATAATATAATTACAGTGAAGCCCACCAGGATGAAGCCCAACTCTGTAGAATTCTGCAATAGAGGTACTGCAACAAACGATGCAGTTTCAATGGGAGTTAATCCCTTTTGTCATGAAGGAAACCTGTGACGCTGTGCGTCATCCTGGCGGGCTTTACTGTATGCTACTTTTCTCCAGTATTTGTTTATACCCCTTACCCCTTTGTCTCTCCTCCCTGGCCCTCTTCTCTCAGGTGGTCCCATCATCCACTTTTTCTCTGACCCCCCCAACCTCCTTCCTCCATGGTTAACCCCCATGAATGAGTCATTGGAGGAGGGACTCCAAATCACCCCTTTCAATGTCCGAAGTTCAGTGGAGGAAGGCGAACACTCTGTGGTGTGGGCTTGCAAGCCACCAGCTTCATCCTGCCAGGTCAGGGTGTTCTCACGTTTTCTGGTCCTCTCCTGCCCTCAGGACACAGTCAACAAGAGGCATGTGCACATGCTGAGATGGGATAGCAACATCAACCAGTGTCTCCCTCAACCCCTCGCCACAAGACACTCCACATCCTACTGCTCCATCCGTGGCTACTCAGCTGGCACTTGAGGAGCTGCATCAGACCGTCTCCCACCCCAGAGAAATGTGTCCTGTGGGACACTCAGTCCTTTCCTCCCTTACTGGACTCTGATGACACAGGCTGCTTCCTGAACACAGGTTCCCAGCACCACGAGCAGTTGCCCTACCTCGGCACCAAGGGGTCAGCTGAATGACACAGTTTTAAAACACTTTTTAAACATTTTCAGATTTATGGTTTATGCCCAAGCAAAACAAAGAACAGTGGAATGATTTTTGTTGTGAAAATGTATTTCCAAAATGGTCAAATCGTGTTACGGAAAATCCTCATTTCCACTTCGGGTAACCCAAAATCTTTACGCATCAGAAGATAACACTTAAGCACAATTACTGTATATAGTACATTTTGAAGAGGTTAACATATTATTTTACTACTAAAACAAAGCTCTTCTGAGAAATAAGTCTTTTATACCAGTCCAAGAGCATACAGTACAGCAGATTAAACACATTTGACCTCCAAGGGTAGATATATTGTAGAATGATGGAGCAAGCAAGCATGTTACAGTTATTATATTATTAAAATAAATGATGATAAAGTATAGAGTAGCATGGGACTGAGTTGTGAAGCGTAGCAGTAGTCTGAATGCAAAGATACCAAAGAAGGTTGGGCAAGAGTCCTCATTTATTTTATTGATTACTGGGAGAAATGGATTAAGACTAATAGCTCCATTTTCGACTATGTACTAGAGAAAGAGCTGCTGTGTTCTGCTTCGGAAAATGGCATGTGGCCCTGCTTTTTTAAGGCAGTGGTTATATTGACTGTTTTTGTTTTCGCCCTTCCATTTATATATTGTCACTTTTCCAAATTGCTGTGCCGCAGTTTTCTTATTTGTATGGAACGAAAAGACAATTTTATTATAAAAAAGGGCCCACATAAATCACCTCTACTGGCTGAATCTCCATAGCCTTAGAACTGGTAGACTTAAATAATTCCATTATCACTTGACAGTCCCAGGAATAATAAAGACGTATTGACTTGTTATCTGGGTGATTGATTTCTGTTTTGATCTGAACAGAGCTGGGTCTGCCAAGGTCTCTTGAAATCTCTCTGAACATACTGGAGAGGTGGCAGAAAGGGTCTGTTTGCTTCCTGATCCTTTGAATTGTTGACTGGAATTCGAGCACTCATTGACAGTGTATGAAATGAGAAGTAACGTCCCCACCCCCACAAATGCACACATCACGTGTACACGGAGTCTGCAGTGTCAATAAGATAAATTCCATATTGCACAATGGTGGGAAAAGTTACATGGCAGTGAGATCAGCTATAAAACAGTTTATCTCCTTTGTAGCAGCTGTTTGTTCTAGCATTTTAAGCTAACAGTGATGGTCTTATGTTTCTGGGGCCCCAACATGACTAGTTCTCGAGTGAGGAAGAAGTGAGGGTGGCTACTTATGCTGTATCTCTGTCACTTACTGTTTTGAATTACACTAATCTCAGTAACTTTGTGACATAGTGATGCTTCATCAGAAGTCTGTACCTAGCCAGGAAATGCCCATTATGCTCTCATTCGACATGGTATGGTTACAGGAATAAACCAACAAAATAGTAATGTAGATTCCACAAATGAAAGTCATGCACTAACAGTGGCTGATGCAGCCACATAAAGGAGTCCCCAATGGTCATAATGATTGCTGATATCAGATATCTCATGGTGTATGACCTTGAGCATTTAGAACTATAGAATTGTGAACCATTCACCAATGCCTTCCAAAAGGATTTGCACAATTGGTCTCAGCTTACCTTTGGGTTTCTTGACAGAGTGAAAGTGGTGAGACAAATGTGTTCTCCTAGAATATATTATCTACAAACATTGCCTGTTATGCCGGATAACATGTACTTTCAATCTTGGAACAAATAAATTTCACGTTTTCTGGGGGGGCAGGTCACATTTTCAGTTTTGCAAGTGCCCAGGGATGGAGGGTGGGGGGCAGGTAACTCACAAGTCTGCACAACTATGCCAAAGCGGCCCACTTGAGGACAGTTTGTCACTGGAGCACTTGTGCCTACACTTCCCACTGGAATAACATTGAATTTAATTGTAAAGAGCAGATGCTTGGTAAGGGTGTATATCTTAAAGAATGAAGGTTTAGGGCCTTTAGGTGCCTCTGCAGTCATTCAGTTTGCTTTTATTTGTTTCTTTACTTACTTTTCATCATTTTTTTTGTATATTGCCAACTGCTAGTGAAAAAAGAATCTAACAGAAGCCTTGTATTATGATGTCGGAAACTCTTTACTGGCAAGGCTGCCAGTGCATTTCAATAGGAAACTACACATCTGTTTTCAGATTTTTATGGAGTGATAACATTTCCTGCCACCAAAATATTACATATTTAATAGCAATATGTGATTTCTGATAACGTGTGATCTTTTGTATTAATTTAGCAGTTGACATTTTCTTCATAGCCAGATTTTACTTGGAAGGAGAAAAGAAAAGTTAATTATTGTATTTAAAAACATCAAATCATACAGATGGAGCACAATAGTGCAAACCTGTAAAAGGCAAAGTTTTGTGATGAAATAAGTATCAATTTCTTTTGAAAGAGATAGAAAAATATATTTTGTTTATCATTGAAATACACTGGGCTCTTAAGTAGCTGGCTGTTTCTGAAAACACAGTACCAGAATTCCACTGAATTCATTTTTGCTAGCAGTGTGAAAAGCAAAGGTGAAAATCCACTTGTTTCACTGCACTAACAAATATTTTATTGTAAAAGTACAAAGCGATTACTAAAACATCAAAATACAATGAATAAAGTAATCTGTTACCTATTTATTAGAAGTAAACACCTGCTCTTTAAGGGTTTTCATTGATCAAAAAATATTTATATGCTTCACCCCTGGCTATACCGTTATACTAATTTTATGGGACATTTGGTCCATATGTTAAAGAGCTGTCACTGAGTAACGCAGAGCCCAGAAATTAAAACCATCTGAGGTCTGAACCCAGGCTGTAGCATATCTACCAGACTGCCCTGTAAATAAAACTGATACCATCCTACAAAGATGGCGCTGATTGGGTCTGGCATATGTTCATCAGATGGTCGACAAACATGGTGTACTCCCATTCAAATCATTGCAATGTGTCTGTTCTCTGCCGCATGCAGAACATTTCAGATACTTACAAGTTTCATCATACTTTGTCCACACGGGTACCAGATCAGAACCTCTAAACAAAAACAGGTCGGTGATAACTGCGCTGTAGAGAGCACACCTGCAGTTACAGCGATGGGTATAATAGCGGTAGGGAATTACCGCTCCCCCGTCGCTCTACGCTTCTTGTGAGGAGGGATCAAATTGTCATGTGCTGGGGCATATCTCTCAACCTCCCAGCACTAAAAATCATAGCACTGGCCTTCAAAAATCATAGCAAAGGGTCAGAATGTGGAGCACTTTCTTATTTTAAACAATATTATGTTTACAGATAGTGGACCCCATACAGTTGGTGTTAAGGAATGTTTCTATCAGCTTAGTTCAATGATTTAATAGTTTGTGTGTCCAGAAATAGATCTAATATGATGAGGAACATCAGTAAATTTGTGAGGAGCAAGGGTGAATTTGAGTATGAAAATCATAGCGTTATGTAGAATTCATAGCAGTTGAGAGGTATGTGCTGGGGTGCCTGGTCAAGTCGCGGTGGTGTGGCTGAGGCACCAGCACACGGCAGGAATGGAGACCTGGGACCATGGTTCAGTTCCCCCCCAGGTCTACTGGTGCTGAAACTTTTTACGTTGTTTTTTTGTAGTTTTTTAAAATAAACTTTTCCACCCTCCCGAGTTTCTTCCCATCCCCGAAGTCCACACTGCCTCAGAGTTAGTTCTTTATATTCCGTATGTGTGGGGCGAAGCCTTCCATGTCAGGAGGGTGCGGGGGGGGGGGTAAAGCCCGCCACCAAAAAAAAGCAAATCCCATTGTTTTTAATGGGGCATGCTGTTTATGTTGCAGTTGGTGTTTTTCCCGACCATGTTTCAGCACACACTATACTGCTTGCTGCAATATTGCCGTGCTGTATTTGTTGGCGACATTATGACTCCATGCCATCCACACATATGGCAAAGCCCTGAAATTACCGAATAAACTGGGCATCCTATTCACTACTGTGTGGGGGTCAAAAGGGGGGAGCTTCTGCAGCATCTAATTGGCAACCTATACCAAGGTCTGATTGAGATGGTTCAGGATTCCACTTTCCAAAAACTTACTAAATGGAACTCGGAACTGAATTCAACCCATCTTTGGACACATGGCTACGGTATGCCTTACCAGCCTACAAAATTACTTCAGCCCCGTGCCTCTGGGAATTTTCCTGGAAATGCAGGACCCCATTTTGCAGGACACCCGCTGTGCTGGAGCACTATCTAGGGCCAGTACAGGGGCTGTGCTAGAGTGCCTGTGGGGCACAGCATGCAGACCACGTTCAGATCTTTTGGAGCTGCCCATCCTTGGCCCAGTATTGGCAGAAAGTCCAGCAAGTGCTAGAAACTGTTTTTAATCTACAGAATTTGCTTACCCCTTCCTTGGTATTAAGTATTCCACCAGTTGAACACAAATTAAAAGGCAAGACCCTGAAATTAATTTTTTTTTATGCTTTATGCCCCCATGTCTCTGGCCCCGATCCTCCGGCCAACCCTGCTGCAGCCTATCCCCGTGGAGCCACAGTTCACCCTCCGGGCAGAGGAAAGGGGCGACCGGCTATGCCCCCCTACTCATCCAGTCATTGGGCAGCTGTGCAGCAGTGGCTCGGGGAACGGGACCAAGGCCAAGATTTTCTTTGTTACAGTTCCAGGTTGGGGAGGCGTGATGTGCAGTGATGCCATGGTGCTTGTGCACCAAGCGTCCGCACATTTCCCAGCCTCAGCTGCCAGTCCCAGTAAGCAGCCCCCATGGTTACCGAGGGGTGCTGTACCAGGAAGCTCAGGAGGCAGAATCTCCCTGTCCCTCCCCAGAGGTGGAGAGCGTATGATTGCCACTCAATCCATTCCCCCCCAACCCCAGCCGACCTTCCAGCCACCCGAGTCCATTCCTGAACCCGGGTCACTGGCGCCGCAGGCAGTAGTGTGACTGCTGCACCAATGGGCTGGCCCTGAATTTACTCTTTATTGATAACATTAGCAAAAAGGTTCTCACAAGGTTGTGGATGACCCCTTCAGTTCCAACAAAGGAAATGTGGTTTGTGGTAAAGGGCAGACAGGATGGGCCAGTGTGGTCATTTTCTGCCATCACAAATCTGTGTAATCCGTGTAAATGATACAATACATATACAAACTGGAAAGTCAAACAGCAGTATATACGAACACAGAGGGATCTCTTGATGAATGATGGTGTCAGTGGATTTTGTATTATATGGATTTTGATACTGCTTTTGTCCCATAGATGTTCAGATGGGAACAGTAGTTGGTCCTCGCACTCTCCTTCTCCGGTTTACCCATGCCACAGCGACAGTCATTATGGAGACATCCCAGACAGCGACAGCTGCAGTGTCGACTGTTGGCACTGCAGTGTCGGGGATGCCTCCATGTATCCATTGGGGGGTTGCGCCCCACCAACCCACTGGTCTTTAGGATTCTAACTCAGAGTCAGGTTAGACCAGGGTGAGGGGGCAAACACCAGCGAGGCAGTCCGACAGTTATAGACCACCACAGCGACTGCGGATTTTCGCCAATTCCCCAGCCAGGTGGTCTTCGATTAGAAGTCGCTGTGCAACGGTAAATGTCCTCCTCCTACTGCAACTTTTCGGTAATAGCAAAATACAACGTGAACACACTTTATTACTATCTGTGCACTGTTTGTAAATCTTACAGTGGTTGTCCTTTCTAGCTCTTGCTTTATCTGCTGTACCCATCTCTGTGTATCAAGTTAAAAACTCTCAATAAAAATTAACTTACAAAAACAATAATGATTGCTGGAAGTTTGCCGCCGGCACAGCGGTAGTGCTACTGCTCATGATGCTGGTGACCAGGCTTTGGGAATGAGCTAGGACCGTCAGAGGGCAGGCCAGGGTAAAGAAGATTGAGCGACCCAGAGGACGCTTTTCTTCTCTGGGGAAGGGGGACTCTCTGCTCTGTTGTTATACCACGGCCTGGGTGACCATGGGTGGTGATGCAGAGGAGAGCATCAAAATGGGGAGCCTGGAATGAGTGCCAGGTCATGGGATGCATTGGCTTGCTGGAATCCAGTGACACAGCACATTCCTGGGGGGAGAGCAGGACACAAACAGGGAAAAATCTCAGACTGGATGAGGCCAGATGAAGAAGCCCCTACCCGCTGCCCACTACATTCATCACCGGACTTACACCACCACCGGCCAGGGATCCTCCAGGTCTTCACCTCTACTGCTGGTCACCAGATAGCAGAGAAGAAAGTCACAGTGGCAGAAGGCAATCCTTGCTCTAGGGAGAGGGGGCAGGCCAGGGGGGCAGCACAGCAGCGTGTCAAGGGTGAGCCTGGAGGCCTGGCCAGGTGAGTGGTTGGGTCTCTGTAAATGGGAATAGGGATTGGCAGGGTGGAAGAGGGACCCCTACAGAGACTGGGGTGTTAAAAAAAAAATGATTGGTGATGCCTAGGGTTAGCTCTGTGTCACTTTTAAGGGGTTCCCAGTGGTTACATGGATTACTTATGCCTTTAGTTAGCTCTGTATTTTTGTTTTGCTTTGTTGTTTTTTTTAGTCAGTTTAATGCTTGAAAAGTGCTGGACTAACTGCATTAGAGAATGAAATATTCTATTACTCTACATGACAGGTACAGTATAGGTAGTTGCAATATAAGCTCCCTTATCCTGCCTTGTCAACGTACCTCAAACCTGTCATTGAGAAACTACGTTGTAGATGAGATGGTAGTCCAGATGCCAAGCCTGTTCAGCCTCACATGCCAGACTGCTAACAAGGTTGCTTATTAATACCGACTGCATTGTTGGTGTGTTGGCTTATCTTATGTTGTTCGCAGCTGAAACCTTGCTGTAGATAAAGATTCTCCCTTTACGGGAGTGACGTGGATGTGAAGGGTGATTACAAACAGAGTAGAGGTGCATCATGTAAGATGGTACATATCTTGTAGTGCATAAATCTTTCAGTTCTATTTTTTTTCTCCCTTGGCGCTTACCAGCTAGAACCTCCTCCGACCAACGCCAGGGCCACCTACCTATCCTGCTAAGTTTCCTTCTACAAACGCCAAAAGTCTCTTGTTAGTTGAGTGGCGGCTTTGATTTGTTCCAATCAGCCTTCTAAAATATTTTTTTAAAAGTAGTTAAAGAAACATCCTCATATAAGTCCATGGAGCAGGCCCCTGACTCTCAGGGCTATCACATCACACAATGTGCAAGTGCGGGGGTGGAGCTTAGTATGAGGAAGTGGAAGGGATCAGCCTCTCAGATCCACAGTGCCTAAATACGATCCCATCCCTCCCGAAATCCAAGGCATATGAACTTTTATATTTTGGCAGCCTGCAACTTTGGGGGAGTGAAGGGTCCTGAAGGGGTGCTTTTATGAGAACCAGAACAAGTGCTCTTTAAAGCAGCAGTAATTGTTAGTCTCCATGTCTTTTTTTTTCAGTCATATACTGTATTTCACGCCAACACCTTAATAATATACAGTACCCATTTTGTTTCTCATTTTCTTTCATTCCTGAACGAGATAAAGTTTCTTGATGTTTTTAAAAGTTTTGTGTCTTGCCCACCATAGAATACTAAATTTTTTTGTGTGGTGCTATGCTGTTTACCATCAAAAACATGTGGCAGACACCTGGCCCAGTGGTGTGGAGGGATGAAGCGCTGGATGCCTTACCTCCTTCCACACAGGCGACCTGGTTTCGGGAACGAGCCTGAGTCATTGGGGGTTGGCCGGGGTGGGAAGGGTGACATGGGTTTCCCGGCTCTTGACTGCCACCGGTGGAGGCTAGATGGCAACACCAAGCCCCAAGGAAAACCAGACATTAGGCCAGGTGGGAGGAAGGGGCCGTCACTGGAGCCACAGAGCGCATGTGTGCCTCCACGTGCATGTGCGACCGTGTTCTGGGGTTCCAGGCCTAACAGGGAGAAAAGTGGAAAATGGGGCACCAGGGCAGGATAAATGATGCCCTGAAACCAACAGGGCAGAATGAACTCCTCCGAGGGAGGACCATAGCCATGCCTGCCTCGGATCCCCGAAGGGGAAAAAAGCTATATATTAAAAAAAAAACACACATGTGGCAGCACCATCCTAATACATCCATAGTATGCATCTGGCATGTACATTCAAAAGGTAACTCTAATGGAAGTAATTTTTTAAAAATGCCAATGGTTGCCACTTTTAATGACTTGAGATACTAATTCAAAAAGTTACTATAAAAGCTGTTCTAAAATATATGACTGAATGAACAATACAGTGATGATGAATATGTCAGAAATACATTTTTGCTAAAAAAAATAAATAAAACTGATGACATTTTTTTGCTAAGTAACAAATGCTGCCACTTTACATGCCATTCTGTTATATCAGTTCAGTGCTATTTAATTTTAGTGCCATGCAGTTGTTGAAGTATTTAAAAAAATGTGGGTACAATATGTGAGATCAGCATCAGTTTACATATAAATATATGGCTTGATTTTAAAAAGTGTTAGTGCACTGAAATGGAGCAGGGAATTCCCAGCCTCCCCGCACAAAACAGAGTAGTTACCAAGGTAAACATTAAGGTAGAGAGGTCAATAGGGAGCAGGACAGGGGTAAATGGAGAAAAAGGCAAAGGCAGTGAGGGCAGGGATAGGGCTAAAAGTGGTAAGGCCATCCAAAAATGGAGGGTAATGAGTACCAATGCCCATAGTCTGGGTAACAAGCTTCCTGAACTAGTGGCCTTGATGAAAGTGGGACACCAGGATATCATGGCAGTCGTGGCAGTCACAGAAACATGGTACACAGAGAACCATGACTGGGATGTCGACATACCAGGGTACACAAGCTACAGGAGGGGCAGGGAGGGTAAAAGAGGAGGAAGAGTAGCTCTCTACGTAATGGAAGGGATCAAAGCAACAGAACTAGGGAAAGGGAACATTGTTTAACCAGGAGTAGCACACTAAGCTGAAGCTTGTTTCCAGGTGCAACCTGGGAGCACAAGGAAGTTAAGTGACTTGCTCAGGATCACACAGTATGCACCTGTAGGATTCAAACCCAGGTCTCCAGATCTGCAGCTCAGAGCCTTAACCTACTGCACTATTCTGCATCCATAACTAAAGGGTAAAAAGAGAGGAGAGGAGACACTGTAGGTCACCTTGGAGACAGGAAATGGCACCACAGTCCGCACGGGGGTTGTATATAGATCCCCATCTCAGGGGGAGGAAATGAACAAGGAAATGATGGAAGGCATCCTTAGAATGGCAGAAAAATGGGAGATATTGTTGATGGGGGACCTAAATATGCCAGATGTTAACTGGATCACATTTGCTGCAGCCACATCCAAAAGCAGGGTCATTCTCAATGCCCTGCAGGGGGCATGCCTCAGACCGCTAGTGTTGGAACCCACTCAGGGAGCAATCTTAGATCTGATACACTCAAATGGGGACGGAGAGAGGATCTCAAATTTAGAAGTGGGTAGCCATCTGGGAACAAGTGACCACCAAACAGTGTGGTTCACGATAAACACAGCCGTAGAGTCAAGCCATACAGAAGCAAGGGTACTGGACTTTAGGAGGGCTGACTTAGGAAAAATGGGAGAGTGCCTAAGGAATGCAGTGACAAATGGGCAGGAAGGAGGGGTGGAGGAACAATGGGGAAAAATCAAAACTGCCATCACAGAGCCAACAAGCTTTTGTGTGAAGCAAATAAAACAAAGGAAGACAAAAATTTGGTTCTCAAAAGAGGTGGCGGGGAAGGTTAGGGAGAAAAAGATAGCATTCAGAAAGTATAAGGAATCACAGAAGGAGCAGGACAGAGAACTGTATCAGTTAAAGGAAGGAAGCGGGGAAGGCAGTCAGAATAGCAAAGGCCCAAACTGAGGACATGATAGCCAACTCAGTTAAGAGGGGGGTAAAACCTTTTATAGGTACATTAGTTGGTGAAGAAAGATCAATGGAGGGATAGTGAGGCTTAATAAAGGGGAGGGGAGGTGGGCAGAGGATGACAGTGAAAAGGCAAAGATACTGAACCAATACTTTTGCTCAGTATTCACAAAAGAAGAAGGGGCACCTAAACCAAACAATAGAAGCACTCTGATGGGGGGTCGATACCAGTCCATTCACAGAAGAAAGGGTCCTGAAAGAACTCCTAAAACTGAAGGTGGACAAAGCAATGGTGCCTGATGGGATTCACCCCAGAATTCTAAAAGAACTAAGGGGAGACTAGTGACTCCACTGGCTACCTTTTTTAACACATCATGGGAGGATGGTGTGGTACTGGAGGAGGGGAGATGTGATTCCCTTTCACAAAAGTGGGAGCAAGGCAGAAACAAGAAACTACAGACCTGTTAGTTTGATCTCCATGGTAGGGAAAATGATGGAATCACTTCTGAAAGAAAGAATTGTTGAGTACCTAGAGGCCAGGGGAGCACAGGACCCAAGGCAGCATGGATTCACAGCAGGAAAGTCATTTCAGATGAATCTAATAGATTTCTTTGACTGGGTGGCCAAAGTAGTAGAACAGGGAGGGGCTGTGGATATGGCCTACCTAGACTTTAGCAAGGCATTTGACACAGTCCTACACAAAAGATTAATAAACAAGTTAGACAGCCTGGGAGTGGGTCCCAGAGTGGTAGCCTGGATAAAAAATTAGCTGGACAACAGGATGCTGGGGGTAATAGTTAATGGAGTCCACTCCGAAGAGAGGGGGTTACTAGCGGGGTACCACAGGGTTCAGTACTGGGACGGGTTCTCTTTAATGTCTTTACAGGTGACATTGTAGAGGGGCTGGAAGGAAGAGTATGCCTCTTTGCAGACGAAACAAAGATGTGCAACTGGGTTGATGCACAAGAGGGGTGGAAAGGATGAGAAGGGACTTGGCAAGGTTGGAAGAATGGTCAAAAGTATGGCAGCTTAGATTCAATGTAAAGAAGTGCAAAGTAATGCACCTGGCAAACAAAGACCCGGGGAAGAGTACACAATGGGGGGGAGGTACTAACAACAGCAAAAATGGAAAGGGACCTGGGGGTAGTCATATCAGATGACCTAAAGGTAGGCAAGCAATGTGAGAAGGCAGTAAGGAGGGCTGGGGAATACTGGGTTGCATAGTGAGCGATATTACCAGTAGAAAACAGGAAGTTGTTATCCCCCTGTACAGACAGTTGGTGAGACTCCATCTGGAGTACTGCATGCAGTTCTGGAGACTCCATCTTCGCAAGGACATAGACAGGATGGAGGCAGTCCAGAGGAGGGCAACTAAAATGGTGCAGGGTCTGCACCAGAGGCCATACTAGAGAGACTAAAGGAGGTCAATATGTATACCCTCGCGGAGAGGGGGGACATGATAGAAACTTTCAAGTACCTTAAGGGAATCAACAAAGTCAAAGAGGGTAGCATCTTTCAGAAAAAGGGATGTACAAGAACAAGGGGGCACAATTTGAAGATAGAGGGGGATGGTTTAGGGGCAATGTGAGGAAGTATTTTTTCACAGAGGGTGGTGGACGCATGGAATGGCCTTCCTGAAGAGGTAGTGGGGTCAAAAACAGTGGGCGAATTCAAGAATGCATGGGACAGATATAAGGCAATTCTGGTGGGGGTAGGAGGAAGTAGGCTGTTTGTTAACTAGGATCTGCAGCTTATCCAATAGGTAGGGGAAATGGGCAGACTAAGTGGGCCAAGCAGTCCTTATCTGCCATCAAAGTCTATGTTTCTATGTATGCAACGTAGCCCAAGTATCCCCTCACTGCAGTCCCCTGGTTCTCTTTCTCTTTAGGTGTTTGGAATACTGGACTCTGCATTTGGTGTTTTTGTGGGAGGTTTCTATCCCTAACTGATTGCTCTAGTATTTCTTAGTTTTTACTACATGAACTTGCTGAGTGGGCATTATCACTGGATAACTGATTGTGTTGACATGTCCCAGGCTGAGTAAATGGGCTCTTAACAAACTACAAGATTAATTGTGCCTTGGTAGTACAAAACAGAACACACAAGGAGTGCCTTAATGTAAGCATCAACTGTGAGAACTGTGAAAAGCAGAATTAGTTGTCAAAATGTTTTTATATGAAATTAGCATACAACAGATGGCAGCTGGACCAGTGAGGTATAGTATCTCATTTCCATGAGGTTCCCTTCAATTCTAGAACCTGGAACCTGGAAGAGATCTAAAGTACCTTTGTTAGCTGTATCTACAAGAGAGTTGCCTTTAACTTAGTGAGATAAGAATTGGCTTTGCTTGCAGATGTCTGTGTATCAGTGCACATTCTCATGGATGCAGATGATACAGGATTTTTATTAGTGGACCCTTGGCCACTGAGTTGTAAACAGAGTTCCAGCAGGACTTTAAAAATGTCCAACTCTGGTTCTGAGCAAACCCACTCACTCTGAATGTTAACAGAAATGTTCCCTATCACATTTGGTAGTAGACAGATGTTAGTCAGGCTGCAGTCTTCCATGATCTGTAAGACAGGTGGGTCCCTTCCTTTAAATACCTTGGCGTCTGGCTTGATGGACACCTTGGTTTCTCCATGCATTAATGACCTCCACAGTTATCTCCTGGCCAGGTCTGCTACACTACATTATAACAAATCTTCTGTATCCCACTCCCTGCCCACAAGGAGATTGTGCCCAAAACAACCCTCCCAGAATCTGACTGCAGGGAGGGGGTTTACACTTCTGTCTCTAAGTCCACACTGGCAAGTCTGGATCCCCTTCACTTACTCTGTCACTTTGACTTTACCTGGCCTACCTCACCCATCACTGCTCCCTATACACTACCTTGTCTCTGCCTTCCATTGAAGGTAGGTTCCACTCCCACCGTGCCTCCTTCGTCTCTTAAATTCTGATTTAACTGTCCTTCCTTCTCACTCCATTCCCCTACCTACACTCTTATAAGCTCTGATAGCTAACCTTTCCTCGTACCCCATTGCAAAAACTCCGCCCCCACTTTTTCTCCCCACCTTTCTGTCTTAAAGCCTGGCTTTGCAAGATCACTACCTACACCTTTAATCTGTACTCCCTCATGGAGCTCTCCCTCCCTCCCTCCCTCAGTACTGCCTTATCCTCTGCGCAGTGTTGCTTCTGCACACTCTCTCCCTTTACTATGGACTCTCTCACAGTATCTGTAGTATATTGCAGCATTACAGCACCTGTTCATGTATTCTTACATCCATGTCTGTATTTATGAATTTCTATTTGTACATTCTTGTTGTATATTACTTTATTTGACATGTTGATTACTTTATCCCTTGCTCCTGTCTATAGCATGGGTAAGAATATTCTAGCCACATCATTGGCTAAATGTCAAGTACAGGAAGTGTAATTGTCTGGCCATAATTACACTCCTTTACTTTCTTAGCCTGTGTACCAGGTTCAGCTAATACATCGAGGCACCTCAACTGGAACTATATTTTTGTCTTCCACTCATATTTCATACAGAAAACAATATCTTCATAATAAAATCGTCTAAAAAATTATAAAAAAACTCTTTTGTAGAATCCATGTTATTACAGCAATAAGACACTGCAAGGATATGCAATTATGGTCAGTAATCACAATTTTCTCTCATGTTTTTAAACGTACACTGGAGGAATATGATTATTGACCCATAATTACACACCCTAGCATGTATTATTGCATACATAATTTTGCCCTCCCAACAGGTTGCGTCTGGAAAGAAACATTTGCTTAGCATGAACTCTTGGCCAAGATTTTTAAATAAATACATCTCTTTATTCCTGTGTTTGATCCCCAGTAGCTCCTCCATTGTATACAAGAGTGTCCTGGGCCCTGCAGTAGTAGTGCTCCCTGTGGAGAAAGCCGTATTGTAATGAATGAACAGAAGTAAAGTTATTTTAAACAGGTATGTTTTTGGCAAATGATATTGATGTTTGCATTTTTTGTATAGTGACATACTGTAGATGTGTGAACCAAACCTTTACACAAATCAAAGAAAAAGTACCTCGGCTGCACCTCCAAAACCAAAAAAACTTCCAACGCTAGGAGACTATAGAAACATGATAGTTTATTGAAAGGAAGCACCCACTCAAAGTGTGTGTCAACGTTTCCCATCACCCTGACACTTTTTCAAGAGCCTTCAGGTCTTCAGATCTTGAAAAAGTGTCAGGGCCAGTGACCCAACTGAGTGGTTTAATACAGTGTACACCTTTACAAGCAAACCATTTAAATAAATAAATACATATGTATTTATTTATTCTTCTAATGTTGTTTTTGTGAGCCTGGTGTTCACATGGCAGTAGGAAGATTGTGTGTAGCTTTTAATGTGGCTGGCTATAGTGTGGTTTTGGGCTGTTATGACAGGGCTTTCTAAAGCACTTGTTGTGAATATGAAATACATTTATGCTTTGCTGGTGTCACTGTATTCTTCTGCATTGTAGTCTTCAGATCAGCTGATGTCACTGAGTTCCAGAACTGTTAAGTAAGTAAAGAATGAATATTGGGCGGGAAAAATTATACATTAATGTGTGGGCCCCAAATAAGGAAAAAAATAGGACTATTTTAAAACAAATACCCAACATAGAAACACAGGCTTTGACGGCAGATAAGGACCGCTTGGCCCACCCAGTCTGCCCATTTCCCTACCTACAGGATAAGCTGCAGATCCTAGTTAACCAACAGCCTATTTCTTCCTACCCCCCACAAGAATTGCCTTATGTCTGTCCCATGCATTCTTGAGTTCCCCACTGTTTTTGACCCCATGACCTCCTCAGGAAGGCCGTTCCATGCATCATCCACCACCCTCTACGTGAAAAAATACTTCCTCATGTTGCTCTTGAGCCATCCCCCCTTAACCTTAAAATTGTGCCCCCTTGTTCTTGCACATCTCTTTTTTTTAAAACATGCTACCCTCCTGCACTTTGTTGATTCCCTTAAGGTACTTGAAAGTTTCTATCATGTCCCCCCTCTCCCTCCTTTCCTCGAGGGTATACGTATTAAGCTCCTTTAGTCTCTCTTTGTATGGCCTCTGGTGCAGACCCTGCACCATTTTAGTTGCTCACCTCTGGACGGGCTCCATCCTATCTATGTCCTTGTGGAGATGGGGTCTCCAGAACTTCATGCAGTACTGCAGATGGGGTCTCACCAACTGTCTGTACAGAGAGATAACAACTTCCTGTTTTCTACTGGTGATGGCTCTTCCTATACATCCCAGTGTCCTCCCAGCCCTCCTTACTGCCTTCTCACATTGCTTGCTTACCTTTAGGTCATTTGATATGACTACCTCCAGGTCCTTTCATTTTGTTGTTGTTAGTACTCCCCCATTGTGTGCACTCTTTCCTTGGGTTTTGCTTCCAAGTGCATTACTTTGCACTTCTTTGCGATGAATCTAAGCTGTATGCTTTGACCATTCCTCTAACCTTGCCAAATCCTTCTCATCTTTCACCCCGTATAACACCTCTGTTGCAGATCTTTATGTCGTTTGTAAAGAGGCATACTTTTTCCTTCCCAGTCCCCACAATGTCACTTATAAAGACATTAAAAAGGACCGTACCCGGTACTGAACCCTGCGGTACTCCGCTAGTAACTCCTCTTTTTTCGGAGTGAACTCTGTTTACTATTACTTTTTGTGTCCTGATGTCCAGCCAATTTTTTACCCAGGCTACCATCTTGGGACCCACTCCCAGGCTGGCTAATTTGTTTATTAATCTTTTGAGTGGGACTATGTCAAATGCCTTGCTAAAATCTAGGTAGGCCATGTCCACAGCCCCTCCCTGGTCTACTACTTTGGTCACCCAGTTAAAGAAATCTGTTAGATTCATCTGACATGACCTTCCTGTTGTGAATCCATGCTGCCTTGGGTCCTGTGCCCCACTGGCCTCTAGGTACTCAACAGTTCTTTCTTTCAGAAGTGATTCCATCATTTTTCCTACCACTGAGGTCAAACTAACAGGTCTGTAGTTTCCTGCATATTACGCTGGGTGATAAAACAGACTTCCTGCCTGTCCATATTTACAGTTATATTAAAAATGTAAACAGCATTGCTTATGTTTCATTTAAAAACACATCCGACAATATTCAGGGGCTGAAATAAAAAGATGGTATCCTTGGCAGTTAGCATTCCACCATGAGGTCTGGTATTCTGCTCAGTTCTTCTGCATTGCAAGTGCTCCTGTCAGGTCACCAGCAGTGCCAGTTTGGTATTCTGCTTAAAAAAATGCAATTACAGTACGTGCTTTGGTGTATAGTCATATCTCTCAGTTGTTTCATATTTTGAGGTATATCCCTTATCTTACCCCTGGGAATTGCCTTGTCCCACACTGAAAAGAAATTTAGAGTGGGGGAGGAGTGTAACATCCCAGTAGTACAGTAGGTCAGTGGGGTGGGATAATGTAACAAGGGCAGACCCGATGGACCTTCAGTTTCCTGCTGTCAGATTCTGTGTTTCTATGAAAAAGTGCAGCCTTCACAAAGAAGGTGCAGTAAATTCAGACTTCAGAGCAGAAATTCATAACACTATATTATATTATTTATTTATTTATTGAAATAGTTTCACCGGGAAAGTTGCACTGAGCAACAAGATGCTCATCTCCCAGTGTGACCTGGGGGGAAGGGGTACAGTGGGGTTGGATAACACGCAGGTTATCAACTGAACAAATAAGAGGCAGGTAGCAGCATATGGATACAATTGCATTAAACGACAAGCAACAACACATGGAGTACATTGGTTATTGTATGGAGCATATAACAATTGCTTGACATATAGCAGCAATACAAGGGAAAATTTAGTACACAATAATATGCAGGTACAAGCAACAGGAGACATAGAACACATGATGGTGTAGGACAAAAAGGTACAGGACAAAAGTGCATAGGTTGGAGCTATATGTCAGCATTTATAGCAAAGCTAAGGCTGCTGGTTGGGCAGTGTGGAGGGGAGCAATTGGCGCATGGCCGAGTCAGGTACAAGAGCAATTAGTGATGAGGAAGGTAGCTAGGTGGTAGAAAGAGAGTGGGCAAAGGAGGAATGCCGAATTTGAGGTGGTAGATCATTCCATAGCTTGGGTAACCGGTGTGAGAGGGCGGCTTGCCCGGCAGTAGTCTTCCGCCTAGGGATTGATAGTTGGCGGTATTCGCAGGATCTAAGATAATGGGCGGGGGAAGGGCCAGCTGAGAGCATGGAGGAGAGGTAGGAAGGGATGGTGCCAAGCCATAGATTAGATACTTATTTAGCACAGTGTGAAATGAGGTGGTTTCCAAGGGACGGTAGTGCCATTGAACGGTAAAGGTCGCAATGGTGGGTAAGGGGTGAAGCATCGAGAGCAAAGCGGCAGAAGGCATTAAAAAGTGTGTCCAGCTTAGATAGGATGGACTTAGGGGCTGTACCGTAAACAATGTCACAGTAATCAAAGGAAGGAAGTATCATCTTCTGGACCAGTTCACGTCGGACGGGGAGAGGCTACTGTGGTTCCTATAAAGTGCACCAAGCATGGGGCGTAGTTTTTTTTCAAATAGCATCAATGTGGTCTGAGAAGGAAAGATGGCAGTCGAGCCATACCCCCAAGTAGCGGAATGAGGAGACATCTTCAAGTTTTTGACCATCCAGGGTGTAGAAATAGGGAAGGGATGGGAGTCTGGACAGGCGTTGTCGTGTGCCAAAAGTCATCATGACAGTTTTTTTTTTACATTTAGGGAGAGCTGGTGAGAGCTGAACCATTGCTGTACTTTGTTGACGTCAGCTTGGAGGTTAGTTTGTACCACTTCAGGGTCGGAGCCTGAGGAGAAGAGTACAGTGTCATCTGCATACATGTGGATTGAGGTAGTAGAGCAGATGAGCGTAAGTCATTTAAGAATATAGAGAACAGTATGGGTCCCAGAACTAACCCCTGGGGGACACCGGTAGTTAAGGGAAGGGGGGAAGAGTTAGCATTTGCGATTCTAACGGACTGGGTTCTGCCAGAGAGGTAAGATCTGAACCAGTTGGTGGCAGCAACAGAGAGGCCTGATTCAGCGAGACAAGAGAGCAGTATGGGGTGAGCGGCATTGTCGAAGGCTTTCGCAAGGTCGACGAAGACGGCTGAGGTGATCAGCCCACTATCCATACCAGTCAGGATGGAGTCGGTAAGCCTTATCAGGGAGGATGCAGTGGAGTGTCCCTTTCTGAAAGCTGACTGGTAGGGTGTGAAGACATTAGAGTCGATGAGGAAGGAAATAAGTTGGGTGAGCACAAGGTGCTCTTGTAGTTTTGCTAGTACTGAGAGGAGGGAAATAGGGCAGTAGTTGGAGGGGGAGGTGGAGGTACCTCCTTTTGGGAGGGGGATGACAATGGCATGCTTCCATGCTTAGGGGATGGCAGCAGCGGCAAAGGATTGGTTTAAGAGTTTGGCAAGCAGAGTTGCTATGGCAGTGGCGGAGAGGTAGAGGAGTTCAGGGTCCAAGCCATCTGGGGATTTGCCTTTTGAAGGGTTGAGAGAAAGTAGTGCATCTAGGGCATCCGCTGCAGAGATGTCATTGAAGGAAAAGGAGTGCGGCCTAGTCAGGTTTGTTACGTCTGTAGAGGGTGCAATAGGTGCAGGGTTTGGCAGGGCATAATGAATCTTGCACAAGTAAAGGCACAAGTTTCCAGTGTACAGAGCTTGTATCTCTGCCTTTGATTATGTGTCTCACATTATGAGGGCCGGCGTCCCACATTTTGAGTGTCACTGTACCATATGTGCTTACTGTGTATGGTTATATCGTGTAACTAATTTAAATAGGTTTATATACATATGATACTTTTGACAAGTCTAGGCAAGTTGATCCCTGTATGTAATTTAGTCATAGTCATTCAACTAGAATCGTATGTATGTATGTATATACTGTATTTGGATATATTGTGTAACTAATTTATATATGTCTTTATTCGTATGATACTGTACCACTATGTCTTATACTGGATTGAACTTCTACCTCACACAATATATGTAACTAATTCCGGGTCGCCCCTGAAAAAGGGACATCTAGTCTCAGGGGGATTACTCAGTCATCAGAATTCAAATAAAATAATATTTCGGTGACAGTAGGTTGAGAGGTGTGTCATGCCCCTCCCTGCCCATCCAACCGATGGCCATTAAATATGAAAAACTATACCCTCCACCTATATGAGCCCCATCATCCTCCTACCCAGTCATAAGACACCCACTTTCACCTTCAAGTTAGTTATTTTACTAGTCCAGCGCATCACAAGACCTTCATCCTCCTTGTCTCACTGTCATACCTGAATGCTGTTCCTCTTGTTCTACTGTACAATGCACTACTGGGGCTGGATGCTGGCATTTGGGAATGGCGATCGAGGGAGGATAAGGGTCTGGGTGCTTTGCTAGTCTGTTAAAATAACTAACTTTAACATGAAAGGATGTGTCTTAGAACTGGATGGGAGGGTGGTGAGGCTCAGATGGGGGTGGGATTTTCCTGTATTTAATGGCCATTGCTCATGGGAGGGCGAAAGAGTCTGATAATCATAGTAGGTCACTAGTAGGGCAGATCTGGTGTTCTGCTAAAAAATTGGTCACATACCGCTGGATGACAAACACCCCAGCACTTTGTGGCTCTCAGCTAATTCATCTGAGGGTGCACTCTGGTTGAGAGCTGCTCTTTAAATATCCTCCAAATTTGAAAGTAGATTGTCTATAATAAGACACTGCTATATTTACAATGAATCTTTATTAGATAACCAGCAGCACATCCTTATAGGGTATAATCAAGGCCCCCTGGAATTCTGCGATTCTGCGGTTGCGGAATTTTCCACAGAATTTGCATCATGTCGCAGAATTCATGTAGTGCAGCAGAATTCATTGTTTTTGGTGAATTTTCATTCAAATATACAGTTTTTCCATAGTGCCAGGCTCCATACCCATCTTGTTTATCCTGAAGCCCCTCCTCTGTGCTTGGCAGGTGATATCATCTATGATATCACATCATATTTTAGCCAATGGTAGGACAGCATTATGCTACAGTAATGAATAAATCATGCCGCAGAAATCAGAAAATGCTGCCGAAGAAGCCTAGGAGCCCTGCCGCAGAAATCAGAAAATTCTGCCGCAGAACACTAGGGGCCCTGGATATAATGAGGGTTTGTTCTGCATGGATTTCCATGCCAGCTAAAACCTTGTTGTACCACAGTTCAAAGGTCATGAAGTGAAGTGAAGTTGTACCCTTCTGTGGTACAACGAGGTTCCAGCTGATCAGAAATCCTCGAGGCAGCTGGTGTTTTTCACAGCACTGCCACACGCACAGCAGTCAGTTCAAGTTCTGAACTGACACTGCCTGTCTACCATGGGAGCACTGTGAAAACATTTTTTTTGTTGCTTTAAATAAAAACTAAAAAAAAAACCCTATACACTATAAAAAAATACAGGTTGGGCAACCACATGCTCAACCAGCCTGAGCTGCCCCCTCAGGCTTCTGATTACATCGGACCTCTCAAGCTTCGCTTTCCAAGTCTGATATAATCAGAACCCCTCTGTGGCAGCACAGGCGTGGTTGCCCAATAGTATTCTCTATGTTGCCATGAACTAACACTTAATGCAACATGATCCTGTAAAAATCAGGGCAAAATAGCTACAGCAGGAGCACTGGTCAGGGCATCAGTGTAGATTTAATGATAAATATCTTTAAATGATTTGGACGGTTTTTATTTAGTTAAATAAATGGTGTCACCATGCCTCGCGCCTGGTACTCCTGTGTGCTCTGCAGTTTGTTCTTTTTACGTATTTCACAGTCCCAACCTGTGTAGTAGCACCGACTCCAGCGTTTTTTGCATGTCTTTAATTTGTGATTTCAAATGTGGTATTCAGCGCAAGACGATCTATTTATCCCCTGAACAACACCCACTATCAATATGCTGTCTGTCATTTTTTTCAGATCTAGTACAATCAATACATGCTATAAATATATCTGAGTAAAAAATTAACTTGCAAACCCCAAACAGCAAGGAAAATGCTGAGAACAGCAGCACACATTTGCACTATTTAGGCATTCTGTTTTTAGGGTTTGGAAAATGTCACCTTCAATCCCTCTCAGTGCAGTTTTAAAATTTTGCAATTTATTTACTAGGATAGTCCAGCTGAAACACAACATCTGAGATACAGTGGGGTCCAGCTTCTGCCTACGTTTTCAGTTTTCAACACAGTAAAGGCCCCCCCCCCCCATTTCATTTATCCTCCTACAGTACCCTCCTACTGGATTGCTGTAATTAAAGGCTGACATTTTGTTTATCGAGGCATGCACATGAAGCAAGTAAGACTGATAAACAGATGGGCACTGTTCTCTTGAAATGAGATGGTGAAAAAGGGAATCCATTGTTCCTGGGACGAAAGCACTACATTTTTCACATTTTGAAAAATCTGTGTGTTAGATAAATTCAAACCACTGCTTAATGCTCAGTATATGTACTACAGCCACTTGAATACATATCGCAATCACAGCTGACGCGAACAGGAGACAGTCTAAGATAACTCCTGTCTTCCACTTACATCTCAACCTTACCAGTGTGTTCTAATGTTTCAGAAATAAAAATGTACTGGAGGTGTGAAACCATCTGCTGCTAATCACTTCACACTGCTCAGTCAATGCAATTACCCAGATTTGTTCAAAGTGGTGCTTGTATAGATACACATTATATACAGATATACATTTTTTAAATTGTATTCATTTTATTTTATATAGCAAATGTCATATCACATTGTAGATATCAGGTATGCAGTCCTGCATATTAGAAGTACAGGAGAGAAACTACATATATCACCTAATTGAAGCACTAGCATCCATGCAATTATATAAGAAAGTCAGAACATTTAATAACTCAAGATATAAATCCAGCAGGATAACAATGTATGAGGTGGCACTCTTGCCACAGTAATAGGCATCAAAGGACATTTGCCATCATTCCACGCCCCTCGTAGGTTGGAAAAGTCTGTGTGGAGGGCTGAATGGTTTGGTGGGCAAGAATAGCCAACTTGGTCTATGCCGCCTTTGTAAAAAAAAAATTATACAGTTTGGCACCCCTGCCTACTTACAAAATCAACTCTCATTTACAGATCTCTCCACATCCCGATCTACCACAAATAACAACCTCAAAGTCCCTATGTTCCATACAAATATGGGACAATGTTCTTTTATTTACCAAGCAGCATCCCTCTGGAATTCCCTCCCTGAACCTATCAAGAAATCCCCCACCACTCCTGCCTTCACACAACTCCTAGAAGCACACTACTCATCATCTCACTCATGTCGCTGCTTTCAGTAGCCTTCCCATCTCACCCCTCCACCCCCTTCACCGCACACACACACACCTTCATCCTGACACCCTTTCTATGCCCGTACATTATTTATTTATTTATTTATTTGAATTTTGGTAACCCGGGTAGGCCCACTGAGACCATACAGTCCCTTTTTCAGTGACGACCTGGGAGGTAATTACAGAGCAATACAACAATACAGATACAATGAAATATTAGAGTGCGAAGAATCAACAGAGCATACGAGGGATATACAGAGACTTCAAAAATAGTTAGAAGGCAACAATACGATTTACATTGAGCAAAGTCAAAGATAGTAGTATAAATACAATATAAGACATTGGTATGTACATATTTACAATATACAAGTTTATAATACACATTCACAACTGTTTCATCACCAGGAGAGATGCGAGCAAGCAGCAAATAGTAGTAGTGGAGGCAGACTAGCCGAAACAGATGCGGGGGGATGGATTTAAGGAGATACGAGATAAGCTCTTTTTTAAAAAGAGTTAGGGTAGAGCAGGAGAGCAGAGTACCTTTCCTCCTTTAACCTACCCCCTCTCTCAGCGCACTTAGCCACTTAGAACCCCACCCCTGGAGAACTATGTACCCAACCCCTTTATCTCACACTCATATTCTATTACTCCAGCAACCTCCATCTCCCCCCAAAATCCCTTCAGGTATCCTTGCCCCTACACAGATTTTCTTGTACGTTGTCCATTACTTTCATGTCATTAGACTTGTACCCTATACTAGAATATGTATTCCCCAACGTTCTGCTTTTCTACTCATCTACCTGTTATCCTGTCATTGTATTATACCACACCTTTTTCCTCACATTAACCATTATTGTATAGATTCTCTAGCCACTGGCATTGTGTCTTGTTGATATCTTGTATCTCTAACTTTTGTAAATTGTATGCTACTACTGTATCCTTTTGTACCTCAAATATTGTACCATATCCTACCTATTGTATGTGCTATTGCACCCGGGTCATAACTGAAAAAGGCACCTCTGCCAGTACACTCACCTAGTCAACAAAGTTTTAATTAAATAAACAGTGAGTTTTTAGATGTCATGGACTCAATTAAGTTGCTTTACTATATTTATATATCAGGAACTCTTCTTCCCATCTTGCCTTCAGGCAACAACTTTGTCTACTACCATCCCCTTGCCGCTGCCATAACTAAACTACTCCTGCTCCCCTCTATTTGCTTTCCTGACTCCTGTCTCTTTAAGCACCTACCTGCAAGAGCCCGATGTTGCACACTTCACTTAGTAAATCTCTCTTGAAATGTATCATGTATCATATGTATGACTGGAATTGCAGCCTGTATCTTGCTATTTACAATTGTCCTATGAATTTGCACAACTATACCAATCTGCTGTTTATTTTTAATCATGTTGTAATGTGTCTTATTGTAACTTGGTTATGCTGTACTCCTCTTCCCCCCCAGGTCGCACCTGGAAATGAGCCTTGTCTCTGTGTGCCTTTCCTGGTTACCAAATGTTTAAAATAAATACACATATATATATATGTGTGTGTGTGTGTGTGTGTGTGTGTGTGTGTATATATATATATATATATATATATAGAGAGAGAGAGAGGGAGGGAGTATGGATGGTACTTTTACCACATAAAAGCATTTAGTAGTTATTTCCTTGTGCAGTATACCCTTTTCCTTTATGTGCACTACCAGAAACCATACAAACATATTGTATAAAATAAAAGATGGGTAAGTCCACTATACTGGAAAATAAACCCATTGAGGGGGCGTACCAGATCATTAAACAATTCACCCTTTGGGCTAGTGGCTTTACAATCCAGTTAGCCCACTCAGTGGGTTATTTCCTTGTATAACACACTTATCCATCATTATATATAGATAACATATACCCATATACATACACAAAAATCAAATTTCAACTCCAGTCTATATCGATGCACAATATCAGAACCAAAGGGATTTTCCTTCCACCGTGAATGTTATTACCTGAAATCCTGGAAGTTATCATATTGGGATGTGTGCATGTAATGTTCAGGAATGCTGCAGTCATACTGCCTGCCTCACGTATACTTTATAGAAAAGGCATGTGTCAACATATTCAACATAAAATTTGATATACACCTTATATGTTGAACAAATTCAATTCAGCAACACCAGACACTTGTAACAGATGTGGGTCTGAAGTGGGTACCCTTTCTCATGTGGTCGGTAAGTGTAGCCTTCTAAAGCTCTCTTGGAATAGCATTTGTGTAACTGTCGGTGATTTGCTCAACACTGATGTGTCTCCTGAAATGGAACTGTGTCTGTTAGGAAGCTCAGAAACTCAAATTGTTCCAGAAGGACCAAAGAAATTTTTTTAGACATGGCACTGAACAGGGCTCGCAGGTGCATTGCGTAGTTGTGAAAGGCCACAGTCCCACCTACGTGGTGCTTATGGAAAAATTTAATGGTTCAGTGCATGACCTTAGAGGAAAAATTATTATTTTACAGTTAAACATTTAGAGAAATACTGGGAAATATGGTTCCCATTTCAAGAGACAGCCACACGGGGAAGGTTATGTAATATTATTATAGAGAAATACCCTATATGCGTGAATTACAGTAGAAAAAGGCTGATATTATGGCATCTGGGAATGATGAGCCCTTGTCTCAGAACATCCTCTCCAGCAGGCCTGCCAAGTGAGCAGGGCTTCACTTGCTCTGTAAAACCGGTGTATAAAAATAACGTGTACTGACCTTCTGTGCAAACTCCTGCCATAAGAGGGAGTGGGTTGTTTTACAAGTCGATCTAAATATCCTGTCCCAATCCCCAATTGTTAGGTGGACATCACCTTCCTGTTCCCACCTAAGTTTGATGGGAGTGATAACATTTTTATATATAGTTCTAAGGGCTTTACACAGGGCTGATATTTGTCCTTTTGTGACAGTCTGATTCAGGATTGCTTTTATCGTCTTAGTCAGGGAAACAGATCAGGAGTAACCCCGCCCAGCCCCTAACTGGTTCATAATGTATGTTTGTAAATGGAGAAAGCGGAAGTGGCCTGAGTCTTTAACTGTATGAAAGTCTAAAACAGCCCCCTTAGTCATCAGCTGTTCTGAAAAATACAGACTCAGTCTCGACCACTTCCAAAAGGTATGATCAATCTTTGAAGGTAAAAATGAGTCACTCCAAGCAAACTGTTGTAGAGACCACAATGAAGTCTCCAGTCTGTATTTCTCCCAGGTTCTGTGGGCGGCTTGTATGGTGTTACGAACTGCCAGTAGAGAGATGTCCCCATTTCTAGTTTTAAACGTAGGGTACATGACTCTCGCCCCCAGTGGCGGGCCCCCTTCCTTCCTTAGCTCTATTAATTTCTAGTTAGCTTGGCAGTCTGGTGTAGACTATAAAAGGGCTACCCTCAGGTGTGCAGCCGGTAGATCCAAAGCTTGACGGGAACTGAATCCCACTGCATGCCTGAAATGATCATTACAGTCCTCCCCACCTTCCTGGATAGTAAAGGGTTTTGAGATAAATTTTATTTCATTTTTGTTGACCAAGACCAGCTCCGGGAGTGTAGGACGGTGGGGAGTTTTAAGCAGGCACTAAAGACCTTCTTATGGGAAAAGGCGTTTCCTTCTTTGTTCTGATTTTATACTGTTGTATTTGAATATATGTTTGTATTTGATTTTATACTGAATGTATTTGAATATGCTTTTATGTCTGTTCTTGCTGTGCAGCGCCTTGAAACTTTGAAAGGCACTCAACTAAATAAATTTTATTATTATTATTAAGACAGGAGGCCTAGACAATACTGCCTACTTTCAGCTTTATCCCGAGGGTGATGTTATAGATGGTAACCAACTGAAATTGCATCAGATAAGCTGTTGGTGGTATTTTTACTGAATGGGAGAAATTTGGCTAGTACTCCAGGGAAACTCCCCCACTCTTAGGCTTACAATAAAGTGTCCCACAATTATCTGTTCAAAATGTTATGTTTTTACAGAAGCCCACAGCAGTTCATAAAGTACATTAGCATACTTCACCAGCAGGCCACTGTCACTTCTTATATAAATAAACAGTTAGGGTAGGAGGTAAAACTACAGTGCGGAGTGAGACAAGGCTGCACTCTCAACTCTCTACTATGTATCACGGCACTTCACCCTGTCCTAAGGAAAATTCAGCAAAATTCGAACATACATAGCATTTGCATTTCCAGTTTCAAGACTCCTAAAATTTTGACATATGCAGATGATATGTGTGTACTGCTTCAAGATAGTGAATCAGTTCCCCCTGTGATGAATGCTCTGGGCATGCAGTATGAGGGAATTTCAGGGGCCAAAATCAATTAGGACAAAAGTTATGGGAAATTTTTTGAGACATGATACAAGACCCTGAATAGACACTATTGGACAGATATGTGTATCAGTAGACCCCAGAAAAATACGTGGGATCTTTTTCGAGATGCACAATATGGCACAATATAATTGGGGAAAAAATACTTAGTTCTGTAAACCAGAAAGAGGCAGTTTGGAAGAATAGGGTGTTATAAAAAAAGAATCAGATATATTTAATAAAAACGCTGATCACCCCTTTATTTTTACATTTAGCACATATCTTTCCACCGCCGTCATGCTTGGAAGCACAGATTTATAGTATTTTCTGTCAAGGGCTGTGGGCAGCCAATTAAACCCTGTAAAATGTGACTTTACATATCCAGATTACCAGAAAGGGGGAGTCACATGATACACCTTTTCATTTTTTTCCATGGTATTTCTTATACACCAGTATGTCTCCAGTCTTACTTGGGAATCCCAGATTATAGGCTAGTATGGTTCTGTCGTGGTTTTCCAGTATAAGAGAAAAATGGGAAAAGACGCAGTTTAGACTGTCTCATAGCCTATGTTCCTCAGTTTTACCTGACTACATTACACCCGATTATAAAATTGAGAAAATGGCAAATAACACCCATACAGATAGAATCTAAGTCAAGGAGGCAGTTTTGTTATTTTGTGCTTCAAACGCATTTCACACCAGACTTGACATTCCCCCTCTGTTCTCATGGAAGGGAAGAGAAGGTTTTCTTGCAATTAACTGAAAAAAGAGTTCCGGAAGAAATGTGGGGTATTACATGGCTTGCTTGCCATGGCAAATGAATGTAAAAATGTGCTAAATATGAAGAAAGATTGTGCCCTTGACCCACATGCTCATGGGAATAGAATCATCTCACTAATTGCACTCAGCACATTAAGACAGATGGCTCCTTGACAGACTTTAGGAATGTATCCATTGGTGTTCCACAGGGCTCCATTCTGGGCCCCCTACTATTTGACTTATTCATAAACCACCTGCCTGTAACAGTCCCCCCGACTCACCTGGGCTGCTCCTGGGGGCCTCAGGCACACACTGCACACTCCTCAGAGGGGGCTGGCCTGGATTCACAAGTGGGCAGGAGAAGTAATGGCACAGTGCCTCCACCTGGGTAGTGCTATACAGCAGAATACCTGTGGATAAACTGCAGGTTACCTCCCCACCAAGGAAAATACAGTAACTGCCCCCACAGTACCTTCCCCACCCAGTAAAAGCATATATTTCCCAATAACCAGCAATGCTAAATTGTACCATAAACAAACATTTCATTTTATTATAGGGAGGGGGGAACAGGGGAGAAAATAGCACAATAATAAATGTAACAACAGCTATACCCCACACTGTCTGCCACACCTCCCACCTGTGGGTGCACCCAGCTTCCCCCAATGGCTGGTTAGAAACAATCTGAAAATTGCAGTGGTTACCCCACTGGGGTGATGGTTCCAAGAGGTGGAGAATCTGTGGGCTTAGTGTTTAACTTGGGGAACAAACTTTCGTTGGGGCCCAATAAATTTTAAACAGATGCAAAATGCAACTTTTCTGCCTGGGCGCAGCTTTAAACTTGGCACCATCCTCCCCAGGACTTAGTCCCTTTTACTAACTAGCTAGCCAAAGTAGAAGACTCCTTGGAACCACAGCCCAGAGGTACTTACAGTTTGTAGAGTCAATGGGTGTCTCAGATGATAAGTTCAAATGGTACTGTGCTGGTATCAGGAGTTGGTGGTGCACCACAACAACAGGTTGCACGAAAACAGTGGCTGACTAAAGAAATAAAGAATGCTGGTCTTCACTTGTCAGGCCTTTCTGATCTTTGCCTCTGAGGCCTTTGTATGTGGGTGTTCACCTGATAGGCCTCTCGATGTCTTCCTTTCCGGGTTTCTTGCCCATTGGTCTGGGGGACAGAGCAGGTTGGTTGTTCCCCAGACTTGTTGCTTGGCACACACTTTTTTTGTCTGGTTCAGCAAGATAGCTGGGCTTTGGCTTGGTCTCTAGCCCCAGCATGCACAGTTACTCTGGCTTGCAGCAACAGTCTCCAACACACTAGTCCCCACCGAGGGAAAGCACATGTTGCTAGTCACTTTTTTGTCAGCTGCAGACTGTTGGTTTTAAGGCTACAACCTTACAGTTTCTGTACTTCAGCTGTAAACTCTGATTTCTCTTTCCAGGCTGCAGGACATTCAAACACACTCTCTCTATCTCTCTCTCTCTGGCAGCAAATCTCAAAAGTCTCTCTCTCTCTCTCTCTGGCTACAACTTGTGAGGCTGCAGAGTCTCAAAAGCTTACCCCCAGCCACAGGTTCAGATCTCAGCAGCAGGTACATCTCTCCTTCTGCTACCCTTGTTCTCAGATACTCTGCCTGTAGCCACAGCTGGGGTCAGAAGGCCATTGGGCAAGTGAATCAGAGCTTTGGGCACTATCTCCCTTTCTGGTGGGCAAACAGTCTGTTTTATACTTTTTTTACAGCCTTCCATCTCATTGGCTGCAACACTTCCAAGCTTTTTCTATGCCCTCTGACACCTTTCCCAGCATCCCCATGCTGCCAGAGTCCATGGGGGCCGCCATACTTATTTATTATTTTTCCCCAGCACACTGAACCCCAATACTTTTTTGTAAAGCTCATTCAGGGGCTGACAACCATATGTCCTGGCTCTGCTTGCTCTGTGGAGGCAAGGAAACCTTTTAATTATCCTGGGGAGCCCCCTTTAGCCCGCCAGGGGTCCCGATTTAAGAGCCGGCTGTTTCACGCTTTTACTGCTACCCAGATTTGGAGCTGTGGCTCCCTTAAATTTTGAGGATTCCTGGCTGTGCATGTGCACATGGCATTGCACGGCCATCTTGTTTATTTACACTTCACAGCTGCCCTGCGGACTGCACAACATCCCCTTAAATGCCCAGAGGCAGAGAAACACTCCAAGGACCTTGGCCCCTCTCTTCTGTGGGTCCGAGGAATCAAAGAATGCTGGAGGCTACAACTGCAGAGTTTTGGCAGGCGCGTGGGCCCGAATCCCACCGGGGCCACTGATTAAAGCCCTCCGGTCCAGATTCAGCAGCTTGGGGAAACCAGAGGCAGAAGGAGGACTCAGCGGGGGCACAGCCCCATAAGGTAGGCCCAGCCTGAGTTGGGGGGCTCACATGCCTGATACCTGTCAGTCTGCAAATATACTTCTCTATGCAGATGATGATGTTACTTTTCTAATAACCCTAACCGTGGCAACCTTACCTCCATCCTCCAGGGTAATTTTGAGGCCCTGAAAAAATAGTTCTCCCAAAACAAACTGGTTCTAAATTACAAACAAAATCTAAGACAATGCTCTTCACAAGTCCACAAATAAAGAAAAAGGTACCCCCTTGTCATTTGCATTGACCTGGGATATATACTTGAACAGGATGAAACCTTTAAATATCTCGGGGTAACCCTGGACAATACCTTATCTTTTGCCCTCACATTGACCACCCTGTGTCCATTGTAAACAGAACATTGGGAGCCCTGTACTATAACTGGGTCAGCCTCACTGCTGATGCTAGGCACCTCATAGTGGCAAGGTCAGTACTGTCACTAGTTGACTATGGCCTCCTTGTCTACATGACTACCTACAACTCAATTCTCAGCAGAATAAATCAGATTTGTAATAAGGGTTATCACTTTGTGCTTAGGGTGGATAAACGCACACCCATAGCTGCACCATCTACACCCAAACAAATTGGTTACTCCTACCTAGTAGAATTAAGTACCAGACATATCTGCTAGCCAAGAAGGTGCTACTGAGCCTAACCCTCGTGGCCTCTAACTCACTGCTCCACCCTGTCGCCATTTTCTACAGTACCAGGAGCATGGCTAGGAATGTCCTTGAACTGACTTTCTGCCATACTCAGCTAGGCAAGCGTTCATTCACAGTTAGGGACGCTGGTTGGTTCACTGAGCTGCCTGATCCCTTGCTCAAGCTACCTATGTTTGACCAGTTTAAGAGAGCGCTACAGGCAACCCTAACAGTTCAATGCAATATGCAGTTGATTCCAGCCTATTTACTTGTACTTGTCTGACATCATCACACTGGAACTCACTTATTGTGTTTGTTATGTTGTTTTATAATCTCTGTTATCGACATGGAACCTTTGTAAAAGAGAACTTAGGCTTAAAGGTATTCTCCAAAATTTTCAATAACTGAATAACTAACTAAATAAATAAATGGAAACCCAGGAACATTTGTTAATAGAGTGTCCCAGACTCCCACGATAGATTTCTGGTCACACTTTTGTAGACGTTGGCCACCTGGCAGCCAGGTGGATACAACGTATGAGATTGAGGAATTAGGCTTACATCCCACAGGTTTGTCAGCCTTTCATAATAGTACCTTAAGGTTAATTTTTGTAGTGTGCAGATATTATCTTTGGCAAGCAAGGTGTGTGCGGTCATTACAATAAAAGCTCATTGACAGTACAGAAATTGTCGCCACAGTTAATGATGCACTTGTAAGAACATACGCTAAAGAATCGTCACGCCTCCATTCTCATGTGTTTCAGACATTGTCAATGAATCTCTGCTGCAGCCTCCAGCAAAACATAGTCTTGTATGGCTTTTTTCTACATTTGCTTCAATTTTTTGTGTTATATCTATTTTGCAGCCAAATCATGTTACTTCATAATTTGTTCCTGTACAGCTGTGCATTTGTTTCCCCGTGACCTCACATACTTGTGAGGATAATGTTTCTTTTATAATTTTGAATTTCACTCCAGTATGGAAAACGTTTTTGTTTCTTCCTCTTACTCTGTTTTCAGCTGTTTGGTTTGTTTCCCATTTCCCATTTATTTATTTATTTAACTTTTGTTTACCAGGTAAGCACACTAGACAGTCAGGTGCCTATTTTCAGGTGTGATCCGGGAGAATTACAAGGCGCAGGCAATAACAGTACAAAGTCATGGCACAGCAATCAACATGGGACAGTCAGATACAGGTTAAACATTACAGAGTCAAAGCATGGCAGTCAACAAAGAACAGACAAGAAATTACATCAGAAATAACATCAGATAGCACCAGGGCAGGTAGGTGGGGGTACCAAGTTAGAGTACACAAGGGGCAAAGAGTAGGGAACATGAGCAGCAGGAAGGGTAGACATTTGCAAAGAGTTGCTCCAAGAGGAGGGGGGCGTGAGAGAACAACTCAAGGCTGCTAGCCTGGCAGGGGACACTTACCCCTAAGAGCGTGTAGCAGAGTAAATCTAGTGCGAAGCAGGAGGTGATGACTTTGGCATCAAGCAAGACAGGCTGGGGAGTTCAGGGATACACAGCATAGAATCCCTGGCCCAGGAGAATGTCTAAGCACAGTATAAGTTGATGATGTATGTGTTCTGTTTTCTTTGTCAGTACAATTCCCCTACCCTTCTCAGAGTGCCTGCCTTGAGATTTTTAATGTCCACCTGAATAACTGCTAGAAAAGGCAGACAGGACCTTGGTTTAACATCTCATTCGAAGGATGGCACACCCCCAACAGTACAACATGCCTCTGGTGCTGCACTCAGGAGGCAGAGTTTATGGTATGAATGCAGTCCTGGCGTGGGACTGGAACCCACAGCCTTCTGGCTCAGAGGCAGATATGCTACCAACTGAGCTGGGCTGACACTTTGTATAACACACTGTAATAAAAAGTGTTGCTGTATGTAAACCTAAATGTAAACCAAATCCCTTTCCACCTCCTTTACAAGAAAATGATGCAGTCTACCTGAAAATTAATTGAATAATAATAAATACAAAACACCCATATGGTTCTCAGTCAAGGTCAGGGAAGCATTCCACAGGTTTAAAAGGAGCCAGGAGGCAGAAAAGTGGGAGGAATACATTTTAAAAAAATAGAGGTGCTAAAAGGAACAGTAATGGAGACAAAGGCAGCCACTGAGCTGTGGAGTGCAGAGGGGATTAAAACTGGGGAAGAACACTTCTTCCATTACATTGGGGAAAATGGAAGGAATGGAGTGGGGATTGTTAGGTTAGTAGACGATGGTAAGGTAATCGAGGACGATGAACAGAAGGCTGCAGTCCTAAATAACTATTTCTGTTCATATTCACAAGGGAGGGTGAGGGCCCCCTTCCTGAAAGTGGCATCAGTGCAGCCGCTAGGGGAATCCAAAGAATGGAAACCCCAGTATTTACCAAAGACAGGGTCTGGAAAGGCCTGCCGGCCCTCAGGCCATATACATCTCCAGGCCCAGAAGGGATCCATCCAAGTGTACTAAGGGAGTTGGCAGAACAGCTAGCTGACCCCATGGCACATCTGTTCAATAGCTCACTACAGACAGAGATAGTACCCAGCGACTGGAGAGCAGCCAAAGTGGTGCCACTCCACAAGGGAGGGGACAGGGAAGAGGTGGGAAATTACAGGCTGGTTAGTCACATCTATTGTGGGAAAACTGATGGAGATCTTAATCAAGCAGGACCTCATGGAATACCTGGAAATGAATGGTCTTCAGGACAATAAGCAGCATGGGGCTGTGGCAGGGAGGTCATGCCAGACCAACTTTAATTTCTTCGATTGGGTGACTAGGGAGCTGCACAAGGGCCACGTGGTGGACCTCCTCTACTTTGATTTCAATAATGCATTCAACTCAGTGCCACATAGGTGCCTGTTAAACAAGTTGGAGGACCTTGCAGCGGCCAAGGACATAGTCAGGTAGGTGGGAAATTGGCTTAGGGACAGGAAACAAGGCTGTTGTAAACGGGGTGAGGTCAACGTGGGGGACATCACAAGTGGGGTACCTTAGGGATCAGTCTTTGGCTCAGTCCTTTTGAACATGTTCATTATTGACATTAGTGAGGGACTTCAGGGTAAACTTGCCCTTTTTGCTGATGACACTAAGCTTAGTGGAAGGGTGGACAGAGAGTTAGGAAATGAAAAGAAGACCTCCAAAGGCTAGAAAGATGGTCAAATGTGTGGCAGCTGAAGTTTAATGCAAAGAAGTACAAAGTTATGTACCTAGGGAAAGGTAACCCCAGGACAGAGTACTGGCTAAATGGGGTTAAACATAGTACCACTACAGAAGAGAGGGACTTGAGAGTCATCGTTTGTGACGCCCTAAAGAAAATCAAGTCAGTGTAACAAAGCATACAGTAAAACAAGCAGGATGTCGGGGTGTATAGTGAGGGGACTAGACAGTAGGAGCAGGGAGGTGATCCTCCCCTTATTGATCCCTGGTGAGACCACATCTGGAGTACTGTGTCCAATTCTGGAGCCTTCACCTTAGAAAAGACAAGGATAGGATAGAGGCCGTGCAGGGAAGGGCAACAGAGATGATACAAGGCCTCCAGGGGGTCTCCTATGAGGAGCAGTTCAAAGAGCTGAACATGTACTCACTGGAGGCCAGGAGGGAGAGGGGGAATATGACTGAAATGTTTAAGTTCCTGAAAGGCATAAATAGAGTGCCCCACACAAAGATATTTGGTAAGAGCATCAGCATGGCGACACGTGGGCATGAATAAAAGCTGCAGGGAGGGAGCGTCAGATGAGATTTGAAGAAACACTATTTTCTGTAAAGGGTGGTGGAACAGCCTACTGGCTAAAGTGGTGGGCACAAGGACCATGGCGGGTTTCAGGTGGGGGTGGGACAGAGTAAAGGCACAGATAATGAGTACAAGGATAAGTAAGGAAGGATGTGCTCTTGGGGAGGGATAGGGCCCCAGACTGACACCAGGTCACTGGTAATTTATGGGCAGACTCAATGGACCCTCGGTCCTTTTCTGCCATCACTTTCTGTGTTTCTATTATTACTACAGACATGTACTGATTATGTAACCTGGTCACCATGCAGATGATACAGGTTTTACTTTCTCGGTTACTACCGCTGCTTGCACCCATGGAGGCCAAGTAAGATTGAGGGGTGGTCTCATTAAACTCCTAATGTGATAATTTGGTTTGGATGGGGAATAAAGGGAATAGCGCAGTGCCTCCACCCAGGGAAGGAAATAGTGGTCCTGCTGACAAGCAGAATACTGCCCCCTGGGACGCAGTACCAACCTAGCTCTCCAACAATTTTCAGACACCACCCTGGAACACATTAGTATTGGTACTCACACTTTAATTCCAATTGCAAACACTTTGGACCATTTAAAGTAAATCACTAATGATGGTCCCTATGCACGAAGGGGCAGAGTGGTTATGCACCGCGCATCTGGGGCACATAGCCACTCTGCACCTATGTTTCCACGTGATGCACCACGGGGCGCAGCATATGTGCCCAATCCCCCCGGCCACACGAAGAGCAATGCGCTGGGCCGGCACTTTGTGTCATGCACTAAGGCAACGAGTGCTGGCCACAGGGATGCATGGGGGGATGTGGGATATGCCAGGGAGAACACTGCCATAAACCCCGTAGGTGCCCCATGCCCTCCACAGGACACACCACAGGACAGGATGGACAGCCCAGTGACACTCCGAGGCCACAGCACATGGCCGCCTGATGCCACCCACCCACCCCAACACCCAGCGGTGAGTGTGGCAGCCCCCCCACAAAATCCATACCCCTCACAGGGGCACTGGCACAAGGCTGCTGCCCCCCCAGCGGCACAGCATATGAACCCCCCTCCCTGCTACCGGTGGTACTGTTCTCCCCGCCACCCAACAAGCCCCCATCCCACTGTACTGCTGCGGTGCCATCAGAGGCTAGCAGCATTGCCTCTACCACAGCTGCCAGCCCTTGGACATCCACAGGAGCACGCTGCTACGCATAAGGATACACAGTTGGACCCATACCGGGCATCCGATTGGATGCCAGCTGGGTCGAGACTCCATGGCATCTGTCCTGTGTGGACCTGCATGCTGAGGTGAGGTGAGACCGTGGACAGGTGGCCGACAGTGGTGGAATGCCACCGGTGCGCACCTGTCTGCAGGTGCATAGCTGCATGGGCGGGATGCGCAAATCAGGTACATACTTCCTGCCCCTACGTGCATAGGGGTGAAATTGCTCATGTACCAAATGTCAGAGACTAACCACAAGACTTTATTATCCTGCTGCTGTCCTGCGAAAGAAATGATTATACCAACCTGGTTGAAAAATGACTTTGAGTAGTAAGAGCACACTGGTTCTTACTAGCATTTCAGGTGCTTTACCTTTAGCAATATGCTCAGATATCTAGGCTTCTCCTTAGCGCCAGCTTGCTAGGCTTCCTCTCATCCAGGCCTGCTGTACTTGACGATCTCCTACTATCCTTCGCAATAGAATTTCACAGGGTGCAATGACTTTCACAATAATCACGCCACTTTCTTTAATGGCAGTTTAGTCTCAACTACTGGATACCTAGATGAATCTATATATAACTGCAGGCCTGATGTCGCGGTGCCTACGATTTTGCATTGGTGTACTTACTGATGTGCAAGCTTGCTGTAACCCCATCCAGCTGATTTTTTGGCTAGCACTTTATTATGAGCAACAAATTGTAATCTAACAGAAGCTTGAGACAGACTTCCAGTGACGTCATCATGCCGAGTGGCAGCTTAGTTTGGAGCTCTGCGGTGGTGGTGTGAAAATCCTTAATAATCTGGTGCATTTGAACGACAGAGTACACTTCTAGCCAAGTCTACAAATAGAAAAATGAGCCAGCTATCGAAACCGAGAGGCAGAAGCTCCACTAAACCGTCTACTAGATGCAGATCAAAACCGGACTGCTGCCCGAGTGTCCCACTGTCTAGGGCCTCGGAATCGGCTGCACACTCCAGCGGGGAGGAGGAAGAGGAGACTACTTCACGAGGAAGCTCCCTCGATGGCCGTGTGATGGCGCATATTGTTAAGATGCTTCAGAGGATAGATAATAATGTGAAAGACATAAAACAGGACCTGAAACATTTGGAACGGAGGACGCAGGAGGTTGAGTCGGGCCTTGATGGGCTCCGCGAGGATTAGATGCGGCTCAGCAGAGCGGTGATCTACTTGGCCAGAAGGGAGCAGGAACTCACGGCAAGGGCTGAGGATGCAGAGTCCAGAGGACGAAGAAAGACAATATGAATTTTTGGATTCCCAGAGGGCGCAGAGCAAGATGACCCAGTAGAGTTCGTCAGGACCTGGCTCCATCAGGAATTAGAAATCCCCAGCAATGAACCCCTGGAGCTCGAAAGCGTTCACCGTGCCCTGGGCCCAAAACCAAAGAGTGATGCCCCTCCACGTTCAATACTAGCCAAGTTTACCCGTTACCCGGTGAAGGAGATGGTTCTGCGTAAGGCCTGGGGCAAACGTGATTTAAATCTAGATGGGAAATGGGTGTATCTCAACCATGACTTTCCGCCTGCGACCATGCAGAAGAGGAAACGTGTCCTGGCGGTAATCAAGCAGTTGAGGGAGCAACAAAATCAAAGCTTTCGCCGTTACCGGCAGAGTTGTTGTGCATTGGTCTACGGGCAGAAAGCTACGACTCCCTGTTACATGCCAGTAAACCGCTTCAAAAGCTGGAATCGCTCTTCCGGATCTTCAGTCGGACTTATCGGAGCAAACCCTGCTGCAGTTGCACTGGACAACGGTGGGTAGAGGTTCCACGAGAGGAGGTGTATCTAGAAGTGCAGGCCCTGATGACCAGCTGTGCAAGGACTTGCTTCAACTCGGAAAGGGACTACAGGCTCGACAACTAAACTGAAAGTCGTCAATGTGGACGTTATGGTTTGATTCTCTTTTTCCTTCTGCTTAAGGACTGCTCCTAAAACTGTAGGTTTCAGCCTGTATGTAAAGCAAATTAGCCACGAGGCTTCTGTCTAAGCATCTAATGTGGGCTCTGTTCGGTTTGTCACCATAGGGTGGTGCTGGTTATGGGGGGCGAACGGAGATGCTTAATATTTGTGTTATGTTTTAAGCCTGGGAATCCTCGAGAGCCCCTTGGGTGATTCTGTTGCCAGTTAGGCCAGAGTCAAGGGTCGAAAGCTTATTAATAGGTTCTGCCTCACGGTGAGGCTTTGCTGAGCCTACCTTGGTTACCCTACCGTAAGAAGGTTCAATTTTGGCCCCTGCTGGAAAGTCATTTATCAGAACGGGTGGAATGGTAGGCCTGCTCATGATGGCAGGAGATTTGAGTTCCTCCAGGTGGGGGAATGGGCTGGTTGGAAAACAAACTGGGCCAAATGAAGTTTGGTAAAATGGAGCCAGAGAGTGGTATTTAAGGCACTCGGCTATTAATCCTGGTCCTTTACAGACGTTAATGTAAGCACCGGTCAAGGTTGAATCACTGTGAGGCGGGTGGGCTGGTATTTCCATGCTCTCCTCACCCTACCCGCCTTGTTTAAAGTAAAACCACTTGAACCGGAAGCAGTTCAGGGGATAGGTAGCCCATCTGAGGTCAGCCGGTCTTGTTTTTCTCTTCTGGACTGCGCTCCCACCATTAGGGACTAGCACCTTCCCACTGAAAGCTCACCCTGGGAGACTACCTTCCCAGTTGACTCTTACTAAGAGGGGCGGGGGGTTTGGGGCTAGTCAGCAGCCCATGCTCCTGGGCGGAGGGAGCTTCCCTCTGAATAAGGCCTTAAATGGCCTATCTGTATATAGTTCACGATTGAGAGTGAGGTTTCTGTTTGGGAGTGCGCTTGTAAATAGTTATACCGGGGAGAGGTATGGGAATGGGATTGGGGGTTTGAGGTAAGGGGGGGCCTGTGGTATCTCTGGAAGTGCAAGTGGTGTTCTGTGTGTTATCTTTCAAGGCAAGTGGGTTTCGGGAGGTTGGAGTTTAACCAACAGGCATGAAATGGGGCAAAGACTGAGAATCTATACGAATGGTTCATTTTGGGGACCCTGAAACTGATTTCATATAACTTCAAGGGGCTGGGCTCTCCTGTAACAAGGCACAATATACTGAAAGATCTTGCAAGGGCTCACTGTGACATCGGTCTCCTACAGGAGACGCACCTCTCTGCAGTAGAGCAAAAAAACTATGCCGTATGTGGTTTGGGGAGGTTTTTGCCTCGTCCCATAAAAATACAAAAAAGGCAGGGGTGGCTATCCTGGTACGGAAGGGCCTTGGTCTTACTCCGCTGGACTCTTTTTCAGACGAGGAGGGCAGACTTGTGGTCCTTTTGGGAAAGGTTGCAGATAAGGTAATCCACATAGTGAATATTTATGCCCCAACACCTGTTAACCCTGAGTTTTATAGGTACGTCCTTGGAGTGGTTGCCTCACTCCCGGAAGGCCAACTTGTCCTAGGTGGAGATTGGAACTGCATAAAAGACATAAGGTTAGGCAGATCTGGGGGAAAGGGGAGTCGGGGGGAAAAAAGTGTGGGCTCCAGGACTCTTTTCCATCTGCGTGCAGAGATGGGGCTAGTGGACACATGGAGAGATATGTATCCTTCCAGTAGGGACTTCACCTTTTATTCACACCTGCAAGATTCATGCTCACGGCTAGATAGATTCTATATGCCTAAAGCCTGGGTGGGGTCTATTGTAGACCAGCAAATTTACCTCATATGCCTGTCAGATCATGCAAAAGTTAGCCTTACTATCTCCCTCGGACCACGACACAAGCACTCCCTGTGGCATCTGAATGCTGGGCTTCTCAGAGATGATGCTTTTGTCTCTAAAATCAAAGTGGTGACAGACAAATATTTTAGAGAAAATACAGGGTCCATGTCAAAGGTGAGGTTCCTCTGGGATGGATTAAAAGCAGTGAAGCAATCTCGTACACAGCACAACAAAAGAAGGTTAGGCAACAGAAGCAGGATAGCCTAGAACAAAAAATTAGGGAGCTGGAGGATATCCATAAAAAAGGGGGCTCCTGTAGCATATTTAAGGAATTACAGTCAGCAAGGGAGCAATTGCAGCACCACCTCTCGATAAAAACTGAAAACGCCCTTAGGTTTATAGCACAAAAATACTACACGGGGGTTAATAGAGCAGGCAGGTTGTTAGCGTTTAGATTAAGGAAACAAGAAGCTGACAGGTTCATTTCCAGGGTGCAGGACCCAAGATTGCCTGGTAAGCTGGTAACAGGAGCTCTCCAAATAGCAGACTGTTTTAAAAAGTTTTATGAGGACCTATACAAGTCAGAGTCTGGTGTTAGCCAACCAGACATGATTATAAAGTTTCTTAATGGTTTAAAGCTGCCCAAACTCTCCACCACTCTTGAAAAAGAACTAGATCGGCCATTTTCGCAGTCGGAGTTAACAGAGGTAATTAAGAAGCTTAAGCACAATAAAGCGCTGGGCTCTGATGGCTATATAGTGGAGTACTACCAAACGTTCCAAGATAAGTTATCTCCGTTGTTACTTGAAGTGTGTAACAGAGCCCACATATCCTCAGAAGCCCTGGATACCTGGGCACAAGCCCTAATAACTGTTATCCCAAAACAGGACAAGGATACCACCTTGTGTGGTAGCTATCGCCCTATCTCATTGCTAAACTTAGATGTTAAGATTTTAGCCAGGATGATAGCAAATAGGCTTTAAGGAGTGGTGACTCAATTGATACACCTGGACCAATCAGGCTTCATGCCAGGGAGGCACCTCCACGATAATGTCAGAAGACTGCTTACGGTAATGGCTCACTCTCAGTTTAGGGGGAAGGGGGAACCAGCGGTGGTGATCACACTTGACGTCGAAAAGGCCTTCAATCGCCTTGAATGGTGATACCTAGGTGAGGGTCTTAAGAGGTTTAGATTTGGCCCCAAATTTCAAGCATGAGTAGACACCCTTTACACCAATCCCTCAGCAAGGGTATGACTGAATGGGGTATTCTCCCAACCCCTCTCCATTAGAAGAGGCACGAGACAGGGCTGCCCCTTCTCACCCCTTCTTTTTGCCCTAATTATGGAGCCTCTAGTGGAGGCCTTCCGGTCACATGAGGGCATAACGGGGATTACAGTGGGTGAGGTAGATAACCGTATATCTCTATATGCGGATGACACCCTATTTTACTTGAAAGACCCCCAGTCTTCCCTACCGGCTGCAATGACTACTCTCAGAGAGTTCGGTTCCATTTCGGGGTTTAAAATTAATGAATCCAAATCAGAAATAATTTCATTGGGTGCCTCTGTCCCCCCATTGGTAAAATCTCTGACCAACCTAAGATGGAACACCACTAGCTTCAGATACTTGGGGATCCATATCCCAAAGGATCTTGGTAAGTTATACCAAGTAAATTATGTTAAATTGCTGGACAGCGTGAGAGAGGACTGTGCCAGGTGGGCCACTTTGCCGCTTACTATTACGGGTAGGGTAGAATCGGTGAGAATGAATATCCCCCCGAGGATGCTCTTCTTGTTCGATGCAATCCCCCTGTGCCCCCCAAGGAAGTTTTGGTCTGATATTCAAAAGTTGATAAGTAATTTTATATGGGCAGAAAGAAGGCCCAGGCTGGGCTGGGCCCTGCTGAAGTTGCCCAAGGGGAAGGGGGCTTAGGGGTCCTGGATTTTAAGAGGTACTATAGAGCAGCTCAATTACAGCATCTGGCAGCATACGCATCCTCAGTAGCAGTGCAAAGCTGAGTCAAAATGGACCTATAGCTTTTAAAACCTCACACCATCTCACCAATCCTTTTTAATAAAAGGAATCCTAGGGTGATACAGGGACTACCCAATCCATGGCTCAAGACATTAGTTACATTATGGCTGCATACTGTAAAAGACTTAAAATTACAACCCTTTGTGTTAAGGCAGGGTAGGATTCTTGACAGGGTAGATTTTCTGCCAGGAAGGGAGAACCCAATGTTCATAAGGTGGCAGAAGTTAGGGCTCGGAAGGTTCTCGCAGCTATTCACCAGGGATACCATGAAGAGCTTCACCCAGATTCAGCAGGAGTTTAAAATCCCATCTTCTGATTTCTATGGTGACTTGCAAATTAGACATTTCTTACAAGTGGGGGGGGGGAAGGGATGGAGCAGAGCAGAGGCATGGTGACATCAACCCACTCCTGGAACTCCTTCTTGAGTTACTTAATGAGTCTCTGCATATGACTCATCTGATATCTAAGCTGTACTCGGCAGGGGAGCTGGCGGGTTTGGACTCCAGATCCCAGATTCAGACCCTCTGGGAAAATGAACTGGTCTGGGGAGGAGTTTAAGGTGGAGGTAATTTGGATGATGGCACACGAACTACAGCTCACCCACATGGAGGGAGTTTAGTGGAAGTACTCACAAGATTTTTTAGAACACCAGCGATAACCAAACATTTTGGACAAACCTGCTCAGATAAATGTTGGAGAGGTTGCGGGCAGGTTGGGACACACGAACATATTTTTTGGAGTTGTCCCAAAATCAGGAGTTATTGGAACCTTATAAGTCAAGGGCTGAGTACGATTTTACAGATAGAAGTTCCAGAACAGCCCCGCTATCTATTGATGGGGGAACCTCCTCAGGGATTGAAAGGTCCTAAAGCCAACTATTTATTTCCAGTCTTGTTAGCCGCGGCCCAAAAGGTTATCACCAGGCTGTGGTTATCCGAGACACCCTCAGGGGAGGAACAGTGGTTGTCGTGTTGTAACCAAATTAAAGTAATGGAGAGGCTTACTGGCCAACATGAACCTAAAACCTGACCTATACAAATCTCGCTAGTTTCCATTTTTTGAGTATCTTGGTGCCAAAGAAGGGGTTACAACTCTGGAGATTCTGGCCAGAGAAGTCTTAGACTGATGGCTAGATATGGTATATACTCCAGCCTTCATGTGGAGCAAAGTCACTCAGGCACCATTCATGCATCCTATGCTGAAAAGGGATTGACCTTTATTCACCATGGGGGTCGGGGGAGGGGTACTGTTGGTTTATGTAATTGTGTGAGTACTGTTTAATTATTTCCCGCTTTATTCTCTCTCTTTGTCTTTTGATGTTTTGAGTAGCTATAATTTGAAGCTACAGATTTACCTAAAAGGGTAATTGAAGAGAAATGCACAATTCAGCCTAAGACATTCGAGCCAGCCTAAAATTACCTTATCAACTGTATATGGCTGTTCATTTAATTGTACTTGGAAATGACACTGTCTATACCTGGGCACGTATAGGATTTTAATTCTCGCAAGAGTGTAATTTCGCTTCTTTTATTTTTAACCTTTCCTGTAACCTGTCATTGTTTGAAAAATGAAATAATGAAAAATTACAATTTCAAAAAAAAAGAAGCTTGAGACAAATAGCCTTTGAAAAACACAAGTTGTTGGTACGAAATGTCAGGCTGGGTTAACGGTTGCCATAGCTGTAGCTTTTGTTGTTTTTTCCAAATAAAATTGGGTTTTATCGCACTTAAATTAATTGTGAGTTATTTACTTCTGTGAACCAGCACCGTGGAGCCAAACTTTGAGTGCTGAACTTTAGAACAAATTGCAGCATTTGCTCTGTCTGGCTAGCCATTACTCACATGGGCTACACTAGGGAAATGGTAGCTGATGCTTCAAGATAAATGATATCACAGCAGCAGGCAGCAGTGGTCAGTGGCCCAGGCTTAGTGTCACAGTGCTACTCTGCTCACTTAAATACGTGGCAGTGTGACAAAGTTAGAAGGGTTGAGACTGAGGGCCACTGTGTCTCACCCCAGTGGGTACCCCTTCAATCAAGGGCACAGGTAACCTGGAGACAAGCTCCTGATCACCTCCTCCCTTGATCACACCAGATGGGGCAGAACGGCTTGTCTGACCTCTAATATTAGCAGTTTGCAGATGGCTTCAGTAGACTCACTCTCTTACTATGATACAGGCTTCTTTGTAGTTGGGTTCAGCTCGGATGGAACTTCAGCACCTAGGTTGTCTCACACAAGAATCTGTGGCCCTGAGGCCTGGCTAGGCCCTCATCTGTCCTCCTCAGCACTTTTGATCTCACCCACCTCTTGGGAAGGACTGCAGTGAACTCCTCTTCGGCTGGGGAAGAATTCACTTCCGCTCCCACCTTTCTCAGATGCTGATTGAATGTCCAACTTGTCATTTTCACTCCAGCTTCCTTAGTGGTTACCAAAGAGTGCCACACACTTGGTTGCCGTTCAGTCTTGTGCCTGTCTGCTTTCTAGGACCCCTTGCCTACCATTTGGCCATTCATAGGGGTCAAGGGTCACAAGATAGCGATGTCCATTTAGTTACAACTAAAAGCCTGGCTGCTGCATCACACAAGTTAACTTACTGTTATCTTACTGTTAGCTGCTGTTTTTAACTTTACAAACAGATAATCCAACTGTCCTCAGTGACATGGGCGGTCCTCATTAGTTTGGCTTTAGGTGTAGGCGATACAGGAAGACTCACCTCAAGCCACAGGGTAGGCGATTAGTTTGGCTTTAGGTGTAGGTGATACAGGTAAGCCCCACCTTGGGGGGGGTGTTAAGTTATATTTAAGGGGGAAAAAAGGCCAGTTCAACATGAAATAGTTAATTTACAGACAAATACAGGAAACCTCCCCCTGGAGTGACAGAAAAAAATTGTCAAACTGCTCTGGGAGCCCTGCAAGCACTGAAGGTCAGTCACACAAATATAATAGAATGTTTTCCCTCATGCGGTAATGTTTAACATTTTTTTTTGTTTCTAAACAGAGCCAGAGGCTCAGCCATTTATAAGAACTGCACCCAACCATCTCATGATCCTTGCAGGATATTCCCTAATGGTTGCTTATTATGCTTAAACAATGCTACAAATCAGCAAACCAAAAAAAATTAAAAATAAAAAAAAATCTGTTCCATATTTCCTGGATGCGCCACCATGGCTTGATATTTTAATGTAAAACACATGATATGCAGACAGTCCCAGGTGGACATGGTTAAATTAATCTGGTTATAATTGATTCAGATGAGATTTGGAGGACACAATTTGCATAAAAACCATAATGAAAACAAATCCTTGGAGGCTAGACAGAAGAGCTAGGCCTCTGAATAGTTGCATTTTCTATAATGATGGGGTTGAATGTGCAGAGCATGGCAGAGTTCATATGCAGATGGAATTGATTACAAAGTGTTCACCTTTCAGGAGGCAGTGCAAGTTATTCCTGTTGTAATGAAATGGTCTAAATTTAGCAGTTAAACAATGCTGTTTCTGTATTTCAGGGTCATGCAGTACTTGGATTCCTGTAAAGAAGAATGCAGCCAATATAATGCACTAGGTGCAGTATCAAAAGTAGAGTTGTAATGTTTAAGCAATAAGGCACACCAGAGTGCGTGTCTTTGCTGCCTTATTGCATGAGTTGTGATAGTAACGCAATAAGGCAAGCCAGTGTGTTGTACTGGAATAACATCGTGAGTTGGGTGTATTGTGAGGCACAAGACCACACGCCGAAGTGCCCTCAGCCACCTGAGAAGTGATGTTATCGTAGCAACACATACCCTAAAGTGCCTTATTTCAGTTTTAAAAAGGATCCATCTATGTGTTTATGGTCGTATGTAGGCTGTTTAGGCCGAAACAAGCCACATGACCATTGTTTATTTTCCGAAAACTGCACATCTCACTTGAAGTAAATTTGTAACAAATAGATGGGCCCCCTGCCCCCACATAGGCTAGGTTAGGTAAGGTTAGGGCAGACTGAATGGGCATTGCAGTCCTTTTCTGCCAACAATCTATGTTTATACAACAGGGTGAGTGAATATGCTATCATATATATATGTGTAAACTCACCCCCATTGTATAATCCAGCAATGATGCATTCACAGTGAAATAAACTGAAATAAACACCACAGTAGATATGTCACTGCTAAATAAACCACTACAGATATGTCACTGCACACCGAACTACTTTCATAGAAAAAAAAGTAATCAATGAAACACACCCGTACACTCCTAAAGGTAGAGGAAAAGCACAGGATCCTTATGCAGCCAAACACACAGAGAGAAACAGCATTCCAAACTGAACAGCCAAACTAGTTCACCTAGAAAACTACACCAGTACACTTCAAAGATGAATAAAAAAGCACGGGTTCTGAACACAGGCACGGAATCGGACTAGGCACTGCACTGAATAGAACATACAGAAATGGCAAAGTTAAGCAAATACCACAGAATAAACCCACCAGAAATATGAATAAAGAGTAAAATGTAACCTAGCAGCACTTACTATGCACCTATTATGTATTGTTTGTAATTTGTATGTTTCATGTATTATTTGTAACTTGTACACTCGCTTGCCCTTGTAACATGTAAACTGCCCCTTTGTTCCCTCTTTCCTTGATGTGGAGCCTTTGTAAATGAGCCACTGGCTCAAAGGTGTTGTCATTCTGAGACTTCAATAAGTAAGTAAGTAAATAAATAAATAAATAAAGCACCAAAGCATGAATAAAACACCACACATTAACCCCCACATAAAGAAACACACCAAGCACAAAAGAAATAAAACACATAAACCCTCATGAAAAAGAAGTCACAATACCTTGAGTAGAGCACTGAAGAAACGACTCCCATAAAATAAAAAGCAAAAGAAAAATAAACATAAAAAATCAAAATAAACATAAAAATAAAAAGACATATGCCAAAAACACAAACGTTATTCACAAACGCCGCCATAGAATAACATGCCCCTCAAACCAGAACAACCAATAAGGTAAAATAAAACCACTGACAGTGCTGGGTAAGTTACTTTTTCTATTACTTTCTATTTCTTTTAGAAACTTGATCCAGGAAGCTCTGTGCAGTCACTAGCAAGGATGGAGAAGTACTAGAAAAAGTAATACACCTGACAGTTAGTTACTTATTTCTTTTTATACAAAAACAATACAAAAATAAAAAACTATAACAGATGACATTTATTTGAAAGTTATAGATTAGTTACTTTCAAATAAATGTAATCAGTTACGGTTACGTAGTACTTTTGTATAAAACGACATAAGTAATTGTAACTGTAAGGTGTATTACTTTTTCTAGTACTTCACTATCCTTGCTAGTGACTGCAAAGAGCTTTCTGGAACAAGTTTCCAATAGTAATAGAAAAAGTAACTTACCCAACACTGACCACAGCACCCAAGCAAAATACGCAGAACCCAGCCCAAATAAAACAACAAATCAGACAATAACACGTCAAATACCCGGAACAACTTTGAAATATCACTAGGCGGAACAACACCAACATAAGATAAAAAACACTAAAACAGCAGAATAAAAACTACTAAAACAGCAAAATAAAACCCACTAAAACTCAATTTTCATAGTTTCATAGTAGAACTACAGGTTCGTTAGGCCGAGGCCCATAATGAACTCGCCACCATATGGTCATTGGTGGTATTTATATTTCATTTCTCCCATATAGTCATCCAAAAGTGTTTTAAAGGATTCCACAGTGTTACTGGTAACAATATGTGAGCGTAACGCGTTTCATAATGGTGGAGCCCTTTGCGTGGAGAACCTCTGTCTTCTTTGAGTTTTATTGCTAGAACATTAATTTTATCCTTATGTGATCTGGTATTACTCTCACCGGCCTGCTTCTCAAGACATATAACATCTAATGTATCTCCATTATGTAAAGTAATGTGTATATATATATATATATATATATATATATATATGAGATATTCTCTTAACAATCTGTACTCATGTGAGTACAGATTTAGTGACTTTAGTCTTTCCTCATATGGGAGATTTGCCAGCTGTTTTATCCTCCTGGTGGCCCTTCACTGAGCCTTCTCCACCGTGCTCATACTTCCTGCAGTTATTGGTGCACAAAAGGGGGCACAGTACTCCAAGTGAGGTCTCACGAGGCTTGTATATAGAGGCATCAAGACCTCAGCCTTCCTACTCTTTATGTGTCTGTGTATGCATCCCAGTAAGGAATAGCATTTTTTAACAGTTTTTTTTTGTGTGTATGTCAAATTTTAAATCATTGGTAATAGTTACACCCAGATCTCTTTCCTTAGTGGTCGTCTGAATAATTGTATCATTTATAGTACAGCTAGCCCTCGTGTTGTTATTTCCAAAGTGCATTACCTTACACATGGATTCATTAAACGTCATCTTATTATCCTTAGCCCACACACCTATGTTATTCAAACAATTCTGGAACATAGCAGCTGATTCAGGGTTATTAACCATGTAGCTCATTTTGCAATCGTCTGCGTATTTACCAGTCTAGACATGGTTGCTTGTCTGCATTGTTGACACAAGAATATTAAACAACAAGGGGCCCAATACCAAACTGTGAGGGACCCCGCTTGTCACATGGCCCCAGTCCGATTCGTGTCCTCTTATGACAACGCTTTGTACCCTTCCATGCAACCATGTGGATATCCACTTAATAATATTTCTATTCAAGTTTATTTTAAGTAGTTGTTCCAATAAGATTTTGTGTGACACTGTATCAAATGCCTTGGTGTAGTCCAAAAAAATGACATCCATAGGCATACCCCCATCCAGAGCCTCACTAACCGGCTCAAAAAAACTGATTAGATTGGTTAGGCACGATCTGACCGAGGTAAAACCATACTGTGAGATATCACAGTTTTCACCTTTATTTATGTGTTCCATCATTCTTGTTTGGATTATTCTTTCCGTCATTTTACCTGTCACAGAGATCAGGTTAATAGGCCTATAATTTCCCACAAGTTGTTTATTACCGCCTTTGTGTATAGGCACAATATTAGCACATCTCCAGTCCTTTAAAGTGCTTCCGTATTTCGAGGATGTGTTATATAACACTGCAAGTGGACCAGACAAGACAGTTCATTAACCAGTTTTTTCAAAAATTTTGGGCTATACCATCAAGGCCAGGTGAGGAGTCTTCCTTCAGATTTGTAATTATATCCATCACTTCTTTTATAGTTATAGGTTTTACTGTTTCTTTACTGTTTAGCTTTTAAATCTTAAGATATTCCTTTTGATGGAACACATTCATGACGAATGTGTTTAGTTCGTTAGCAATTTCAGTTTCCTTTGTGATTACTGTATCATTTATTTTAATGGACCTCTACTGCTCTGGTTACCCCTCAGGGATCCAATATAGTTAAAGAAACCTTTTTTATTATGTTTTGAATCAGTTGCTAAGCGGACTTCAAGTTTCTGTTTCTTTCTTCTAATAAGATTTTTAGGGTTTTGTGCTAAATTTTTGTATTTTATTAAATTATTTGTATTGAGTGATTTCTTATATTTTCGATACACCCTGTGTTTTTTGTTTATGATTTTTTTATTTCATTTTTCTACCATAGAGGTATTCTTTTTGTTTTATTTTGTTCTCAAAGTTACCCATGTATTTATACAGTGCATAATCTTACTATTAATTCTTTCCCATCATTCCTGGAGATTTAAATTTCCTTTTAAGTCCTGGGTCCAATTCCAGTTTTTCAGATAAAATTTGATGCTGTTATAGTCTGCTCTATTGTAGTCTCTGATTTTTGTAACTCCATTATTAGTACCTTTAGTTGTTGTATTTAATTTTAAACTGTATCATATTGTCGATCAATCAGTCAATCAAAATCTTTATTTATCCAGGCGGTCACCATTGAGCAAGGCTCATTTGCTAGGTGGACCTGATCATGAATACATCAAAGTACAGTACAGAAGCAGGTATACAAAAAGCAATAATATACAAGGAAGAAAAAGTATATACAGTGTATACAGTACAGTACAAGGTTGAAATAAATAAAAAAATAAAAAACAGCATTATTTTACAATTGAAGTCAGCAGATGTACAATCAACCATAGGCATACATGGGTTATAAGCAGATATCTTTTGAGTGAGGCAGCCGGCAACTACACATATAGGGAAAAGAGGCCGTGTATGGGGTGGCAGGTTAGAGAGGTAAAGAAGAGGAGGGATATATCACCGACGACTAGGGGAAAAATTGGGCTAAAAGCACAGAAAGTGACGATGCCTGTCGTGTACTTGTTTATTATGATAATGACGGAGGAGGGTAGATAATTGGGACGCTACTATGGATGGAGTGGGACTTTAGTCAGGCTGGAGTGGACAGGAAAGGGTGGGTGCATCAGGAAGAGTTGATAGGGAAAGAGTGAGAGCCAGGGGTAGAAACATTGTGATCACTATCTGCTAGTGGTGATACTACTTCCTGCTCTGTTTCTATATTTCTAATATTGATCAGGATTAGATCAAGTATATTGTTATTCCTGGTTGGTTCCTGGACTTATTGTTCAAGATTATTTTGAAATGTGAACTCTAAGAACCTTTTTTCTAGATATCCTTTGGCGTCGAGTGTAGCCCACTTGATATTGGGGAGATTAGATTCTCCCATTAGGATAGATTCTCCCATGAGGATATACTCATTAGAGACTTCCATACTTTCTATTTCATTGAGGAAGGCCTCATTTCCTTGTATTTCCAGACTGAGGGGATCTGTATCCTAGTCCGAGAGTCAGTATTTTATTATTTAAATGTAGATCTACCCAGAGGAGTTCTGTGTCATCATCATTATGTTTTTTGAGCTCAGTTTTTATACTTTCAAGCACATATAAAGCAATGCCACCCCCTTTTTTTTGTTTTCTGCTTTTGGTAAATTTAGTGTATCCTGGGATGTCAGTGCCCCAATCATTTTTTGTATACCATTTTTCACATACAGCACACACATCTATGTGTTTATTGTCCACTGTGTGTTTTAATTCGTCCATTTTGTTATGTAGGCTCCTAACATTAAGTAGTAATATATTTATATCTTTTTGTTTCTTGTGTTTGTCTTCCTTTTTGTCTGTCCTTGTATGTTTAACATGTGTTTGTTTTATGCAATTTGTTAGTTTAATGCTTATGTGATCCCCCCCCCCAGATAGTCAGTTTAAATAGTTAGCAATATGAGTTTCCAAATGGGTTCCTAACCTTTGGTTGCCTTTATTACTAAGGTGTAACCCATTCCTACTAAAATATTCCTCACTGACACTAAATATGTTCCCAGTGTGCTATATGTCCTATCTTTTGTTTCAAACTCCACATTCTTAGCCAGTTGTTCACTTTTTTCAGTTTTATTGTTTGCTCATAGGATGCTCTAGGTATTGGCAAAATTTCAGAGTATGCGAAATCACAGCCCAACTCCACTAATTTATTAGTCATGTCTACAAATTCCTGTTTTATTTGTTGTTCTGTTTGAGAAAATATATTGTTGGTTCCAGCATGAATTATTACTAAAGAATTATGTGCGTCATATTTCAATATATCATTTGTCATTTTGTTAATGTCAGATACCTTTCCCCTCTAAAGCATGATTGGGTTCTTGTTGTTTTATCTTCGTCACATATGGCTGTGCCCAGTTCTTTGACCAGGGAATCACCCAATACATATATTTGTTTTTTGTTTAATATAGGTTCACTTCCCATGTCCATGTTTTCTATATTACTTGAATCATCTGTGCTATCCATTTGGATGTTTAAGTCCTTGGTTTGATTATTAATATCTTTATCTGGTTCTAGCATTACCAAGGGTACAATAGAGATTGTTTCTGTTTGATGTGTCCCTGTATGTTTTACAGCAGTCTGTTCACCCTGTATATCACCAATGCTAGTGTTGGGTACCTCTAGTTGTACTAATGGATCAAAGCTATTTTGGAGGGAGATGTTAAAAGCATCAGTATTATTCCCCTTCCTTCTTTTGGTAACTTTTGTACTCTGCACCTGGAACCATTCATCTTCTATGTTAATAGATGTTTCCTCCTCTCTAGGTCTTTTTATATTAATAGACTCTTGTTTTACTGATTTGCCTTTCTGAGCGTGTTGGTTTTGTGCAATTGCAGTGTTAATAACTTTATCACTCAGATCCAGAAACAAATGATTTGATACCTTTTATTGGACCAACATGGATGTGACAGAAAAGAACAAAGTGCTCTAGCTTTCGAACCAACCAGGTCCTTCTTCAGAAGCTTTGTGGCAGTTATTTCAAATATCCCATACTATTAACATCAGATTATATTGAAAAAAACAGAAATAATTCTCATTGGTTTAACATATACATTTAAAACATAACAGAAGATTATGTCAGAGAAGCTAATTAACACCAGTATGCCTTTAACTGAGGAGCCTCAGAAGGGCAAAGGTTATCAAGAATTCTCTACAGCCAGAGAGTTCTTGTCACATATATTTTAAAATGTCTCAGTTTGCCAAGAAAGCATTCTAGTGATAAAAAAAAAAAACTTGGGGTGGCATTCTCTCTAATACTTGTAAGATGAGCTTACAACTTACATTCCAATTGTCCTGGTATATTAAAGAACAGATGATGAGAGACAAAATCCTGAAATTAGGTATAACTGCAAGTTGAAAACAAGCCTCAAATTAACATACACATATATACATGATGCATGATAGTATCACTTGTAAGTGTAAGTGCCAAATAAAAAAATACAAAAATACTTGTCAAATAACTTTGTCACTGACATTATCTGTTGTGTGTTCCCTAAATCTGTTTGCCATATCCTTTTGGCTTTTTTCTAATTTGTTTAGTCTTGTATTGAAATCCTTTACCAGCGCTGTCAGTTCAGCATTCTCTTTACATTTTGTGCATGTGTATTGCTCATTACTGAAAGGGTTTGTGTCCAATTTATACATATAACATGACACACAAATCACCCCAGTTTTCCCTTCAGTGGTTTTAATTCTGCACTACCTCTCTTATGTATATCTCGAGAATGTGATTTACTAATACAAGATCTGTTCTATAATAATACTTAGTATTCACTGCACTATCCAGCGAGTGGACAGTTCCTCTACTGTTTGTTACCTTAGCAAGCCAAACCTGGTTGCCTCTGCTCCTCACCTCCTTGGCGAACATGCCAAACACGCACCGCTGCGCGTGTCTTTGCGTGCTTTGCCACGCACATCATCGTGCACGTCTCAGCATGCTTGCCCTAACCAGGCTCATCCTGCTTGCTGCAGGTCGAGTAGAAATACACAGCCGTGACTCAGAGGTAGCTCCGGAGGTCCCGCAACGAGGCAGTCACCCAGAAACCTTAATAATAGGTTTAAAAGTTGTATTGGCCTTTGCTATGAGGCTCTAGTGTACAGAAACTGTGCCCGTGCTAAATTAGTATCAAAAACACAGGCTATCTAGCAAGTAGTAGTTTACTAGAACAGTACAAAACACTACCTACCCTCTTCCTGTTCCTGTTTCAGAACAGGGCTCCAAGGATTACACAAGAACAATGTTTCATTTAAAAATACACACTTTCAATAGTAATTATCCTCCCAAGAGATAGAATCAGAGTTTCTAGCAGGTCAGGGAGCTATTTACACCCATAAACAAATAATAACACCCCAGTAAACATGAGGAGCCCTATTGTATAAATCGCACACATGATGTGTGAGTGTGGAATATGGGAAATATCTGAATTCGTGCATAGTGACCTTGGGAAACATTAGTCATGGCTCCGCAATGCTCCACCACTCATGACGTTAGCTGAGGTCACTATGTACCAATTCAGATATTTCCCATATTTCACACTCACACATCATGTATCCCCTACTCCTGTGTGTTTTGGGGCACCAGTTTCATCTGTGACGTTGTGCTGGGATTGCATCACGGATGAAAATGGCTCTCCAGAAATCAACTTCTGGCATCTTTTATTTCTATTTTATAATATACAGTAGAATGTTGGGGAATTGGTGCAGTTCATGCCTCTTCGTAATACGGCAGACATGATTTTGAAATCCTGGCAGCCGTGCTGCATAGAGGTGCAGTCTGCCAAGTACCTAGCTTTTGACTTTCTACTGTCCCTTTCATACACAAAGTACTTGCTGTAGCTCCGACTGAAATCCAGCTCAGTTTGTTAGATGTAATGATAGTGATGTGGCTTGTGCTGTTAAATGTAATTGCAGCTGTGCCATCAGTAAAATTCCACACAGAACCATGGATGTAGCATTTAAACCTGTTTTCATTAAGAGACGGCGCGTTAGCTAGGCCACTGGGGGAATAGCCCCTACAGTGTTGGAATGCACCATGGGATTTATACTCCTACACAGGACAAAGCAGAATTTAGCCAAAATGATCTTGGATTGAGGGCTGAATTGTCTCCTCTAAAGGATACTTTTAACAGCGTAGCACCCCCCCACCACCACCACCACCACTAGCCCCAGCGTAGCATTACTTTACACTTCTGTCCATGTTCTGTTCTTTTGTGTGCCACAGAAAATACATATTTTTCTCCAGTGGTATGAGATATTGCAGAATTCTTTAAAAATAAACTTTAGTTTAGTTTATTTATCTACACAGTGTTTCATATATGTGGTACTTATTTCACTGTGTATTTCAGAAAACCTTTGACAGTCCCTACCTGACCTCGCAATTCCTGTTTATGACATCACAATGTGTTATTACAATGAGTGCTATGATGTCATAAACAAATACACTATGAGGTCAGTTTGGAACAGGCCTTTGCTTTTCACACCTATTTCTAAGACAGGCTTCCAAGTTTTAAATAATGGAAAGGAAAATGAACATATCTTCTAGTATATTGTAATAGCTCAAACATTATGTTGTTTAAAAAAAGCGTGCTAAAGTGCCGAGGTGTTCTTTAGGTCAGCTGTTGCATTTAGGAAAACTTTGAGAAACATATTTGAAGAAAATATAGTTCATATACAGACTAATATATAGACAGTTGTGCAATACAAGTTTTATTTATACACCCGTGGTGTGTGTTGTTCAAAAAACTATGAGAGCGAAGCATGAGTTGTTTGTAAATCAACGCTCACCAAGGTTGTGTTAAAAAAAAAAGAGTTTGTAATTCTGCTGTCCATAATTTACTTTTCATACTTACTGGTTTTGAAAGCAAAGGTGTAGTGTTAACTTTAGTTTTTTGCAAAAGTCAAACTGAGTTCTGCAGTGACCCCATGTTTAAGAGTTGGAGAGGAGACACCTGTAACAAACTCTGTAATACATGGGTCATAATGCACACTCATGTATTATGGAGTTTGAAAGTGTTCGGTCTTAGTCTATTATTAACACTAATCAGTAATCGTAATTTAAATATTTTCCATAATAATTTTCTCATTGTTCTTTAATATTAAGGATATTTCAATGAAAACTGGGTCCTTGAGCCTTCGAGTTCATTAGCTCACTTCAGTTCATAATCCTCTGTGACATCACAGTCTGCTGCCAAGAAAACAACTGAGATGTCACAGGCAAGAGATAGAGATTTCAGGTGGGGAATAAGAGAAAACAGAGGAAGTCAACATAGATATATAGAAGATGACAAAGAAAGACTCCCTGTCCATAAAGTATGCCCTGTAATGGCTATTAACTGTGTGATGTCCTGCAGGCCTTATAGCTTACTAGCCTAGGACTAGCCCTCATCCCCGTGTGCTGCACTCCTGTTCCTTACTGTCAGCCTGTATTTGTTCCATCCTGCCAAGAACTCACTGATTGTCCCAGCCTTTACCACGTCCTTGGGCAGCCTGGTCTAATACTTCAACATCCCCACTGTAAAGAACTTCCTGACATATTTCCTAACACCCTTCAATTTCCACTCATGTCCCTAATTATAGTGTATTCATTCCTAATAAATAGTTCCCCTCTAGCCACCCTATTTATCCCTCTTAGAAATGTACATGTTTCTGTCATGTTCCCCCTCTCCCTGCAGTCCACCTACAAGTACATACTTAGGTCTCTGAGTCATTCCTACGAACATACAAACATACAAAATTTGCCAGCAGATAAAGGCCTAGAGGTCTATCAAGTCTGCTTGAATGTGCAGTTAGCACCCCTTATTCTGCAGCTGCCCCTCCCTTCCACCCTTCCCCTTCATTGACCTTAATTCCTCATACAGTATGTCTTACTCTGCTGCCTCTGGATCCTCATACTGGTTCTTCTCTGTACTGTCTCCATCTAGTCCAGGTCTTTCAAAGTTGTATACCCTAGAACTGGTCACAGTCCTCAAGATGTCGTCTCCCTGCCAGCCTGGTGGCACTGAAGGTTAAGGCCCTGGATGCCACACCTCATGCTATGCCAGTGACCCAGGTTCAGGAATGAGCTCAGGTCATCGGGGATCGGCCGGGGGAGGAGGAGCAGGATTGAGCAGCCGAAGGCAGCTGTCCTCTTCTAGGGAGGGACCTTGCTGCCCCCGCAGTCCAACTGCCCCAGGTGGAGGCCTGAGGGTAGTGCAGGTGGGAGGAGGCATGAATAGGGAGGATGCTGTGGAACCACAGCATGCACGTGCCTCCAAACGTGTATGCATGACTGTGGCTTGGGTGGACAAAAAACAGGAGGAAAATTGTGCTGACCAGCAGGATAATGCCTGTCCCCTGCAGGCTTTGCACCCAGGTAGCTGGGCACCTCTGTGCTATCGAGGTGAGTCCCGGTGGATGTCGGGGTGACTGGGCTGGGGGGACTGGTTGAAAGGGGCCGGTCAGCATGGGGAGGTGGAAAAAATGTATATGCAAAAAAAAAAAAAAGATATGGTCTCCCCAGTGACCTGTATAGGGGCAGAACCACCTCCTCCCTTGTGCTGTCAAAGCCCTTCCTAATACACCTCAACATTCTGTTTGCCTTGCAGCAAACCTTATTGCCTTGTACTGAGACGTTGAGGATGTCACTGAAAATTACCCCCAGGTCCACTTCCTCCCATGACAGCCAATATCATCCCACCCATCCAATATTTCCTGTGAGGGATTTTCCTGTCAACATGCATTGCCTTGCAGTGAAACACAACTGCCAGACTTTAGACCATGTTTCTACTTGTTCCAGATTCCGACACAACTCCCCAGCCCTCTCCTCATTATCTACTCTTCCAGAGTTTTGCATCATCTGCAAACAGGCTCATCTTCCTCTTAATGCCCTTCCCTGTGTCACTCAGAAACGCATTGAACAGAACTGGGCCTAGGACCAACCCATGTGGCACCCCACAGGTGACCCCTCACTCCTCCTTTTCCATTTACCACCACCCTTTGTTGTCTTCCCTTCAACCAGTTGCCTACCCAAGTGTTTAGTCCATCCCTGAACCCCAAATCGTCCATCTTTTTCAGTAGCCTTCTGTACGGCACCAAGTCAAAGGCCTTCCTGAAGTTGAAGTGTAGGACACTGACAGCCTGACCCTTAACAATCCAAGGGATATGAATCCAGTTTGCATATGGATATATGTAATGCAAAAATGATATGAAATGGTGAGCTGTGAATCAGCTTGGTACATCCAGCAGACCTGGGTTTGAGTCCCACAACCTCCACTTGAATACTGTTCGACTCTGAGCAAGTCCTTTAACCTCTCCAGTGCTCCCGAGTTGCCCCTGAAAGCAGGCATGTGTGTCTAATGGGCCTTACCTGGTAAAGCAATAATTAAAAACCACTATGTTCCTAAATGCTTTCCCAGAGGCATCAGTTGCTCTTTGAAAGGACACAAGCTACTAGCTCGTTATGTGGTGCTGTTATTGATAAACAGAGCAGACAGTGCAAGATTAATATTGCATACAAAAGAAGAGACTGTAAATGCAGGAAATACCCTGGGGTTCTAGTACATAGGAACAGCTGAAACGTACCAGTGTTATTTAGCATTTACTCCACTCAAAAGACTATGTTAAGGCATCGCAGGCAAAAAACAAACCCACGCTGGCTCATCGGATTCTAGCTACATTATTGCACAGGTACTGGCTAACAGCACTCCCACAACACACCGTCAAACATTTTCGAATAAACCCATGTTCTTTCTCATGACACATCTTGAAAAAGAACACGAGTGTGTTAGAAAATGTTTGGTGGTACGTGGTGTAAGTGCTGCTAGCCAGTACCCATGCAATAAAGTAGTTGGAATCAGATGAGCCAGCGTGGGTTTGTTTTTTGCCTGTGATGCCGTAGCACGGTCTTTTGAGTGGGCTTAACTTTTTTATTTGTCCTGAGCTTTGCTGATCCTTCTGGTTGCTGCCTCAGCTTTCTTCTGGATTATTTAGAATTTAGCCACAGTAAACATACACCATTTTTGAAGGTCTTTTTTTCTTAGTCTTCAGTGTGTAAGCAGTAGCACTTGACAGGCTGTGGCTCCTTATTCCTGAACTGCATGCCCAGATGTTTTTTGAGGCACGAGGCGCTTGCGCCAAAGGCTTTCAACCACCTTGAAGTGCAGTTCAAGAATAGGAACCTTCACACTTGAGAGTCTTTATTGTACTTACAAAATGGGTAAATAAAGAAAATAAAAAGCAATTTTTGAATAAAATTAGGTATGTCAGTCATTAGGCCACTAGGCTTACCTATTTGGTACTGTAGTTTGTTGGCCTCTTAGTTTTACAAGAGTGGGGGAATTTATTTTTTAATTGTAACCCCCTATGGGGGCTTGCCTGACTTTTTGCCATGGGGGGGGCCTCTCAGTGCCTCCCATTTGCCCCCAGATCCCGCGGTCCTGCTCTCTGCTGCCTGGACAGTCCAGTATTGCCCCTGGAGTCTCCATCCAGCCCCAGTGTTTTTGGCGAATCAGAGCTAGAGGAGCTGAACTGTGAAGCTGCCGTGCTTCCTTTAGTTTAAAATAGTAAGCGGTGGCCTGTGCCTGCGCAGTACCGCATATCGATTTTCTTACCACAATAGTGGTAGACTGGAGGTCATTTGGAAGATCCTGGCTCCCACTGTTTAGTTAATTGGGGTCCGGAGTCCAGGAGGAGGCATATAAAGAGTCTCAATAGGGTTTTTATAAATAGCACCCATAGCGCTGCTGAACGGGGGGCGGGATAATGAATATTATTGACATAGGGCATGTATATTAATAAGTTGTCTGGCTGACTGGGGAGACTATATAGAACGGCAGCAGCAACCAGCAAACCAAGGTGTTTACAAATGTAAAACAGCAGCCGCTTGACAGGGGGCAAAGACAACTAATGAATATTGAGGCAACCGTGCTACAAAACTGCTTTATTTGGCTGCCGGGAAGCTCTAAAGTTGGGACTACTATAAAACTATATGGGACTGTAGATGGTGGCAGCCATCTTTGCTACTTTGACCCCAGAGGACAGCCAATTACTAACGTGGGCGCCCAAAAGATTCGTGAACTGACTTATGTGAGAGGTGCAAACTAAATCTAGGTTCCAAAGACCTTTTACCAATCAATAATCAAAGAAGGGCTATGATTATTAATTAATATTTGGGACTGCCAGTAGGATCTTGCCAATCAGAACCAGTCAACAAAAACTAAATAAAGAGGGCAGGATTTTTGTGTGAAACCCCAGGGACTTTGAGCAGTCTGGTCTGGGCTCTGCTCAAGTCAAGAGGGGCTCAGTGCTGTGAACTGGAAAGTCAGGAGTCCTTTTACAGGACTCAGTGTTTGTTTTTATTGTTGATTGTCTGGGTCGGACCTGAAAAAAGGCATTGCCCAGTGTCCCAACCCAGTTAACAAATTTAAAATAAAAAAAAAAATGGTGAATCATTTGAGGACTGAAGTTAAGGTTTTTCTCTGAAGGAAAGAACTGTGGTGTTGCAGCTAAATGGTCAAATTATTTGATAAAAGCTCCTGGTGTTATTGGAGATTCAGTGTCGCAGTGAGTCTGCATCAGAGTGGAAGGAAAAACCCTGAGTCAGTGAAAAGGGTGGTTTTGGAACTGGTGTGTGCCAGAGCTAAAGGTTGGCACTGTACCTGAATCTGAGGACTTTGGAAAGAAAAAGGTTTGCAGGTATCCAGTTTCAGGAGCCTGTTGTTTGCTGAAGACCAGCTGTGGAAAGGTGGAGTCAAGTCGAGTCAAGTCAGACTTTATTTTTGAAAAGCGCTCTTCAAATACCACAGCGCTTGAACATAATAAAAACATAAAAGCTCACAATTAAAACACACAAATTAAACAGGCAGTGCAATAACTTATCATTTAAACAGTATCCACAAAAGATAAGTCAAATACGTTTTCAGTGCGGACTTAAAAGTCGTAGTGGACAGGCACTCTCTAATCCAACGAGGTGAGAATTCCACAGGATCAGGACCACAAAAGAAAAGGCTCTGGCCCCAGAGGTCTGTAAACAGACCCTGGCAATTTCTAGCAATCCCTCGTCAGAGGAACGGAGGGGGCAGTAGGGTTGCAGGAGGTCTTACAAATAACACGGTCCCTGTCCATGTAGGGCCTTATAGGTCAGCAAAGTGACCTTGAAGGTGATCCTCCACCGCACAGGCAGCCAGTGCAGTTCACAGAGCACAGGTGAAACACAGCTAGATCTCAACAAACATGTCAACAACCTGGCTGGCGCATTCTGCACCAGCTGCAGGCGATGGATGTCCACCCCCAGTAGCCCTAGATGTAGAGCATTGCAGTAGTCAAGGCAGGAGGTCACAAAGGCGTGGACCAGCGTTGGAAGATCATCAGGTGGAACAAGATGTTTTATCTGGGTGGTGTTCCTCAGATGGTAAAAAGAGGACTTGACGACTGCGGACACCTGAAATTTAAGAGACAGCTCGCCATCAAGCACAACGCCCAGATTCCACAACCATTCAGAGGATCTCCGCTGGTTCCCCCGCATAAGACCGGACAGCTGACCAGAAGATAATCCATCTACCCGATGACCTGGGTCCAGCACCAACACCTCGGTTTTATCTGGATTCAACCTCAACCAGCTGGCACTCATCCAGTCCTGAATCTCAGCTAGGCAGTTGTTAAAAACCGAGACAGCATCATCCTGTTCAGGCACAAAGGACATGTACAGCTGAGTATCATCTGCATAGCAGTGAAAACTCAGCTCATACCACCTTATGATGTCTCCCAACAGCAGCATGTACGCCACGAACAACCTGGGAGACAACATGGAGCCCTGCGGCACCCCACAAGGCAGGGGGAGAGGCTTGATCCAGAGACTGCAAGTCACTAGTCAAAGGCCACTGGATAAGTAGACGTTTGGAGAATTTGTTTACTGCACACTGGAGCTGTTTGTTTCTGCCCAGGAGAAAGGTGAAAACTGAAAATCGTCGCTACTGCAACTTGGAGCCAGGTAGGGAACCTGCAAACGCCTACTGAGTGAGGCAGACTTGTCTGCAGGGGGCCACGGGTGCATGCCTGAGTCCTAGTGCACTCTGAACCCTGTAGGGGAGCTGGACTGTGGGGGACACTCCCAGGTCTGGGTTCCTTGTGGCCTTGTAGGCCTTGCATCTGGGCTCTGTGATCTGGCCTGTGTAGCAGGTTGAAGGTGACAAGCTGCAAGAATCTTCAAGCAAGTCTCAGGACGACCAGCATTCTACTGCCCCATCTGCTTGCTGTCCCTTGGCACGATTGATTATTTGATCCCTGAATTGCCAGAACCTATTGTGCCAATAGCTGAATCCCAGTGCTGCAGGACCATGAGTGACCCAGGGCTTGCCCTGTCAAAAGGGGAGTAAAAAGTTTGTGTTAGCATCCTAGGAAGAATTACTTCAAGGGCCCCAATGCCAGCCAACCCACGACATCTAGCAGGCCTGCATTAAGTCTGGATACTCAGCTAGGATGGACAGGACATAGGGGGTTTGCACTAGTACCAGTGAGGGTGGGCATTGTGTGTGTTCTGGCCTACTGGACAAGTTAATTCCATTAACCTAAATTCTCTCTTCTACAGCAATCCTGTTCCCAGTACCCCTTCCCTAGCCCTCCCCCTAAAATAAAGCTGTGGTTTGTCTGTTGCAATTCTTGTGTGGTGGGTAACTTATTGGTATTAGCTGTTAAGTATATGTGTTTTACGGTACTGGTGAACAACGTGGTCTCCAGTGTGTGGGGCGACTGGAAGAGGGGAGGTGGGTAGGTACAGAATTCCAGGGAGTTGTACCAATCAGATACCTGGCCCACTGTTACTTTACTTTGGGTGGAGGCACTGCGCTACTTTCTTTCCATTCTGGGATAGAACCCCCAAACATCATCGCAACATGACCCAGGTCCTTAACCTGTGTGGTAGTCAACAGGCAGGGGAAGTAGCCCACTGCCACACGGTGCCTGGGCTACATAATTTTTCTAACTATAGGGTCAGCCAGCATGTGTTTCCCCAGCTGGGTTCTCCCTTACAGTGGTCTTCTTTGCTGGAGTGTGAGAGAAAGAGAGTGTGAAAGAAAAATAAAATGCAGGAAATCTTTAAAACTGCCAGTTAAGTGCGTCTCCCCTACCCTTTAAGGAAGCAATTGTGTTTTTCGAATCTGCTGATTAGGTGTGACTGTCCTGTCTTCTGAGGCAGCAGTAAATGTTTAAAACTACTGGTCAGATGGGCCTTCACATCCCTACAAGACAGTGATCGACTTCTTTTTTAATTCTGCTTATCTGGCAAGGCTGTTTTTTTTTTTTTTACTGTTGTTGATGTTGACGACCCCTTTATTTGTAAACAGCCATGGGCTGGAAGAAAAAATGTGGTTTTAATATCATAAGAACATATGGTGATGGCAGATGAGGACCTTGTGATCCATCTAGTCTGCCCGTGAATCCTACCCCTGCCCCTATAGGTTGCTTGTTTTGCTTTTACTGTAGTGTCGATCCCATGCATGTTTAATTTCATTCACCGTCTTTGCTGCAACCACCTCTGGGGGAAGGCTGTTTCATGGGTCTAGTGCCCTCTCCATGAAAAAGCACTTCCTGATATTATTTCTTAGCCTTCCCCCTCTCAGGCGTAGGTTGTGCCCTGTAGTACGTGCCTCTTTGTTGGCCTGGAAGAGGTTATCTGCCTGAACTGTGTTTATACCTTTGATGAATTTGAATGTTTCTGTCATGTTCCCCGTCCCTTCTCTGTTCCAGGGAGTACAAGTTCAAGTCCCTGAGTCTAGATTCATATGGCTTGTGATGGAGGCCCTGCACCATCTTAGTGGTCCTTCTCTGAATAGTCTCCAAGCGCTCTTTGTCCTTCTTTAGGTGGCACCTCCAGAACTGGACACAGTATTTCAGGTGTGGCCTCACTAAGGATCTATAGAGTGGGATGATTATTTCTTGTTTCTTGCTCATAATTCCCCTGCCTACACATCTGAGGATACTGCTTGCCTTTCATGCTGCTTTTTCACATTGTTTCCCTACTTTAAGGTCGTCTGATATGATTACACCTAAGTCCCTTTCAGTCCTGGTCACCTCTGCTGTATGCCTGTCTAGGATATACTGTATTCCTGGGTTCTGTTTACCTAGATTCATCACTTTGCATTTTTAACATTGACTAAGTTGCCAGTCTTTGAACCACTCTTCAAGTCTTTTAAAGATTTTCTATCATACTAGAGGTTCCCTCTAGAGTATCACCCCATTACAAAGTTTTGTATAGTCTGCGAACACACAGACTTTATCGTCTAGACCATCAGCAATGTCGCTGATGAATATGTTGAAGAGGATCGGACCCAGCACCAACCCCTGAGGCACTCTGCTGGTCACATAACCCTGTCTGGACAAGATGCCATTTACAGTGACCTTCTGAGCCTTATCTTGCAGTCAGCGTGCAATCCATCTTACTGTCATTGCATGATCTGGAGACTGTGTTTGTGGTTAAAAAGAAATTGTTTGCATGGTCACGGATCAGGGAGCATGAGTTCCTGGGGAATTAATTTAGGGGAGGATGCAAATGGCACCTTTTTCTGTGTTTTGTGATTACATCAAAACAAATAGGGCCCCATATTCAAAAGGATGGTGCGGGTCTAACCAAGTTAGTGCCCATGTTAACCTGGGTTAGCACTGGCGCTCTGAGCAGGCCATATTCAGAGGCCCCTGGAGCGCTGCTCAAATCTGTTAGTAAGATCACATTAACCCCACCACTGCACCTATACAAATGAGGGAGTCCCTAATGCACAGTGGCACAGAAGTATATTGAAATGGTTTTGGTAGCACTAAATAGCCCCCAGAGCAGTGTTATGTACCACTGGCAAAAAATTCATCTTATCTCAGTGCTACAGCTGTGCCCCTACCTCCCAAAAGCAGGGCTGCTGTACTGTAGCTGCCCCCCCATATCTGATGGACCCTTCCACCCCTGATTGCCCCTGTTATACTACTATAGTTATTCTCTGGTAGTCTAGCAGACCCCCATTCCCAGTTGGTCCTGTGTTATATATATATTTTTTTCAATTTCTTTTTCCATCTGGTCATGGTCTGGGGGGCCTCTCTCGGGCATCCTGCCTGCTCCTGCCATGCCTGAAGTCCTCCTACCTGTGCCTCCTCTCTCCCTCCTCCTCTATCCATAGTCGGCACCCCCAGCTTAACCCCCCCTGGGTGGAGCCACCCCTCCTCTTTGGGCGCACTTATATTCAGACTCCAACGTGGGAGAGGACCCGGGTGGAGGAACCTGGAAGGCCAGGCAGGATGGACCCGGCCATGGGCATGGGGGCAGGTGCCATTGCCTACCCTGCAGACTGGGCTTTTCCCTTGTTCTGGTGATCTCTCCCCCCTCCGTGCATGTGCACTTCCCAGATGCTAGGCACACGGCAACCCCTGCCTGCATCAGGGCACACTGATTACGTGCAGCCGAGTGTGCTACAGTGCCCCCGGTCTCCACCAGGAGCCGCTGGCATGCCGGGCGATCCCCATCCTCCTTCCCCTGGGGAGGAGAGCAGGCCAACAGGTGCTCAATCCTCACCCACCCCTGCTGTCCCTCGGCGGCCTGAGTTTGCTCCCGAACCCGGGTCGCTGGCATGAGGTGTGGCATCCAGCGCCTCAACCCTCAGCGCCACTGGGCTGGCTTGCCCTGTATTATATTAATACCAACTCTTCCCGATCAGGAACGACCCCCTGAATGAGTGGCACCCCAACTGCTAAGGACCCCCGCTTTGCATCCTCCTCTCTCCAGTCACTACTCACCACATCAGATATGTTCCAGTGAGCAACCAGCATAGCCCTGTGCTCACGCTCACCTAATCGGCCAGATGCTGCTGACTGTCACAGAGCGTGATCGAATACATGCTCGCAATTGTGCTTTGCGACAGTCAGATATCGTCCGGATGTGGAGATGAGCAAAGGGCTGTGCGGTCACTGATGGGAACATGGCTTATGAGGTAACCAGCATGAGGGGATGTTGGGTGGTGGGTCCTCAGTGGGTGGGGGGTGACACTTATCTGGGGGGTCATTTGCAATTGGGGAGGTCCACTAGACACCAGGGAGAGCTGGCATCAATGTAATAAATGGACGATTGGGGCACTAGACTACCAGAGAGTGACTATAGCAGTATCTTGAGGAGATCAGGAGGAGGGGTGTCCATAGACTGCCAGGGATTTTCTACTGCTGATGCCCTACACTGATGCTAGGGGTCTCCTGCGTCCATGTAGATGAGCTCATAATGAGCATGTAGATGGCCCTTTAATGCCTTGCATGTCCATAGAACTCATTTGTATGCTTGGACTGAATATGGCCCACAGTAAGCCTGACACTGTCCTGTTTCGGGCAGCGGTATGTCCTGTGGACCATATGCAGCCTTGGGCTGTGTTGGTGCAGCGTACATCTGACATGGTCTGGTAGTTTGCATGCCCTCATTAGGGCATGTTAGCTGACTGAATATTGCTCAAAGCCGTCTGTGTGCTGTTTTTGGCGCAGTGCTACAGGCTGTACTATGTTTGTGGTTGGCGCTGAATTTGGAGGGGCCAGTGCAGTTAAAAAAAATCAATAATAAAGCACATTTTTGACATTCACCTCATTAGTAACTGCTGTATTATATTAAGCAGCCCCTCTGTATTCAGAGTCTGTTTGGATTTGCAACAAGAGGGACAAAAAAAGGCTTGTGTTTTTTGGAGACAACATAGGTGGGATAAGTTGTGGTGAAACTTGTTTGAACTGGTGTATTTATTATTGAGTGAAGAGTAAATTTGAGACCAGCTATAGTAGCCCACATTTAGGGGGGTCATACAATAAGAACTGTGTCCAGCCCTGTAATTTGGGGGTGGGGCGAGAACTGTCTGGCCTGGGGCCTCAGCTAGGTGATAATCAGATGTGGAACTGAGTCAGATTTCTGACAGCAGGTTGGTTGTGGCTAGTTATATAAGACCAGTTCTCCTGCAGATGCTGTGTTAAGCAGAGTCTGCCTGCATTTGCCATAGGAGGAACAAACAAAGACTTGTGTTTTTTGGAGACAACATAGGTGGGTTTGCGTATAACAACATAGGTGTGGTGAAACGTGTTTGAATTGATGCATTTATTATTGAGTGAGTGGTAAATCTGAGACCAGACATAGTAGTCCATATTGTTTTCCCCTTTGATAACTGGATAAGTCCCACTAGGCATGAGTGTCTATTTTCAGGGGGTGACCCAGGAGCACTGGGGTGGTTAAGTGGCTTACTCATACTCACACAATATGCAAGTAGAGGGTGTGGGAATCAAACCCAGCTCTTCTGGATGTTCCAAGCTCATTCATAGCTCATTACTCTAACCTCTAGGCTATACTGCCAGCCCTATTTAGGGGCCATATTATAAGAACTGTGTCTAGCCCTGTAGTTTGGGGGAGGGGTGATAACTGTCTGGCCTGGGGCCTTAGCTAGTTGGTAATTGGAGGTGAGACTAAGTCAGATTTCTGATAGGTTGGTTCTAGCAGGGTAACTTGGCAGCCATGGGCCTGGTCAGGGACATGGTAGTTCAACAGGAAGTACCATCTTAAGAGGGCTGCACAAGAAAGGTAAAACGCAGCCACCCCTATTGTGTACCCACACACGTTCATGTCCCAGCACATGAGCGGAACAGCACAGGAGTGGAACAAGTAGAACTTTGGCGTAATAGGCATTGGCGGGCATCAGCAGAAGGAAGCAGTGGACTTTGCCAGTCGACTAAGGTAATGCAGCAGTTCACTACTGTGTAACAGTCACTGCTGGGAAGGGCAGAAGGTAAAAGGCAGGCCAAAACAGGGAATAGGAGCAACACTCTATCTAGGGTGGGAGTATAAAGAGATTTAAACAAGGTACAGGGGAACACAAATAGAAACAAACAAAAAAGGGGAAAACTAGAAACTATTCCCATCAGAGGTGAGGATACAAAAGTATTTCCAGGTAACAAAGGTAGAATAGAAGTTGGAAATGCTGAGAGTGGTGCAGTGGCTGTGGGGTGGCAGTTTTCAGATAGACGTTCTGGAGACTGCGATGCTGCCCCATCTGCACGCACCTCTCTGGGTTGAGGGAAGAGGTTGTTAGACTCCAGACCAAATTGGCTAGGATTCAGGAGACAACTTCTCCCACCCAGAGGCCACCAAGTTTGCCACTGTTACCTCAGAGGATTCCGGGGGGGGGAGGAACAGCTGGAATATGGTGGGTTCTGGTAGGGCGGGGGTGGTGGGACAGAGGCATATTCCTCAGTTGGTACCACTGTACAATTCTCCACCGCTCTGGTGGAGTGGGACTATCAGGAGGAAGCACCTGCAGTAGTGACCAGGAAAGATGTGGGGACTCTCCATAGTGGAGACCCCAAGGAGGGTGGGAGAGGACCCCAGAGGAGGAGAAAGCAACTTCTGGTAGGGGACTCAATTGTGAGGTGGGATAGATTTGGGAATAGGAAAGGGAGGGGGAGGCAGGTTAGCTGCCTACACAGTGCCAAGGCCCTGAGAGATGGGAAGCGGAGCCTGAGGATTGCTAGGGCAGCAGGATGGGAGGGAGATCTGGATGTCATTGTCCACCTGGGGACTAATGACCTGATTAGGGACAGGACTGGAATAGTGCAGGGGGAGTTTAAGGAGCTGAGTAGAGGTCTTCGGTAGCATGCTCAGTGGCTTTCGCTGACGTACTGCCTGTCTATGACAGGGGTGAAGAGAGAAATCTCTGCACCAGGAGCTTCAACTCATGGCTGAAGCAATGGTGCAGAGAGGAGGGGTTCAGCGACATTTTGGATTGGGGAACCACCGGGGAGGATAGGGGTCCATACAGGGGTGATGGCTTGCATTGATCTGGGAGGGGAACTGCTGTCTTCAGTGGACAGTTTAAATGTTACTTTGATGAACATTTAAACTAGCTGAGGGGGGTGGCAGAAGGACTCGAGAGGCAGAAGTTGCCCACAGCCACAGGCTGAAGTAGATAGTAGGGAGAGCCTGAGAGGAGAGGAGAGGAGAGGAATCCCCTAGGGTGCAAATTAGTAAAGGGAGCAGGGTAATAAACATGAAGGGGGAAAGGAAAAGGAGCATTAAAAAGAGAGGGAGGAAGGAGAGAGGGCAAAAAGGAAAAAAGGAGGTAACAAGCAGAGTGGAAACAAAATCTGGAAGATCATGTGTGTCAATGCTAGAAGTCTAGGAATAAGATTCCAGAACTGGATGCCATCATGGTAGAGGTAGACCTGGATATTGTACATATTACCAAGTCATGGTGCACTGATAACCATGATTGGGACATGGCCATACCAGGCTATATTCTGTTCGGAAAGGACATGGTGGGAAGGAAAAGAGGGCGTGTGGTGCTTTATGTGAGGGAAAGCATAAAAGCAACAGAAATACAGGGACTACAGGGGGACACAGAGGTATTGTGGGTCACCCTGGAGATGGTGAATAGAGCCACAATTTGCACTCGAGTGATCTACAGACTTCCAGCACAGGAGGAGGAATTACATAAGGTACTGTTGGAAGCCATTAGCAAGATGGCAGAAAAGGGGGAGGTGCTCCTGGTGGGGGACTTCATCTTGCAAGATGTAGACTGGAGCTTCCCAGCAGCAACTTCAGTTAGAGGCAAGGACATCATGGACTTTCTGCAAGGGGGCATTCTTCAGGCAACTAATCAGCGAACCCATTCGTAATGGGGCAGTACTAGACCTGGTAGTCACTAACAGGGACTGTTTTGCACATGTCAAGGTGGGAGGCAACCTAGGAATCATGATCACCATGCAGTGTGGTTAAATATAACAGTGACTGCAGAATTGGACCACACAAGGGAGAGGGTCCTTGACTTTTGGAGGGTAGGTTTTATAAAGATGAGTGAATGCCTCAGGTATGACCTGGTTAGGGGGGGTGACCTGGGTGGGGTGGAGGAACAGTGGGCGAAGCTACAAGGGAACATAGTAAAGGCAACAAACCTCTGCATCACACAAATGAGTAAAAGCTAGAGAAAAAAAAGACCGCCTTGGTTCTCAAAAGAGGTGTCTGAAAAGTAAAGGCTAAAAGGTAGCATTCAGAAGGTATAAGGAGACATAGAAGGAGGAGAATGTATCAGGTGAAACAGGGAATGTAATGAGCACAGAGGTGCAAATTGAAGAGAGAATAGCCCAGGAGGTAATGAAAGGGGACAAGACATTATTTAGGTAGGTAAGTGAAAAGTGGAAGACCAGGAGTGAGATTGTAAGATTAAAAAAAGAAGGAGGTACTGTGCAAAGGGGGACCAGGAAAAGGCAGACATCCTGAACAAATACTTTTGTTCAGTGTTCACAGAGGAAGGTGAAGGATAGGGTCCACAAAAAAGTAACAAGAACTTTGGAAGGAGGGAGGTGGACACTAGTCCTTTTTTGGAAGATAGAGTCCTTGAAGGGACTCGCTAATCTGAAGGTGGACAAAGCAGTGGGGCCAGATGGGATGCATCGAAGGGTATTGAGGGAGCTCAGAGAGGTACTGGCTGCACCCCTAACAGTCCTGTGTAACAGCTCACTGGTAACAAGAGTGGTTCCAGAGGACTGGAGGAGGACAGATGTAGTCCCACTTCACAAAAGTAATAGTAAGGAGGAGGCAGGTAGTTATAGGCCAGTCAAACTGACATCGGTGGTGAGAAAGTTAATGGAATCACTGCTGAAGGAAAGGATTGTGGAATATCTTGAATTCAGTGGGTTACAAGACCCGAGACAACATGGGTTCATGGGGGGGGGGGGTGTCATGTCAGATGAATCTGATTTTTTTTTTTTGACTGGGTGACAAAGGAATTAGTTCAGTGTGGAGCAGTAGACATGACCTACCTAGATTACAGTAAGGCTTTTGACACCATTCTACATAGGAGACTAGTAAGCAAGCTGGGTAACTTAGAAGTGGATCCAAAGGTGTTAAACTGGGTAAGAAATTGGTTAGGGGATAGGCAACAGAAGGTGTTGGTGAACGGGGTTCATTCTGGGGAAGGGAGGTGACCAGTGGGGTGCCTCAGAGATCAGTGCTGGGACCAGTCCTCTTTAATGTCTTTATAAGTGACATCACAGAGGAGCTGGAAGGTTGTGGATGACACCAAAATCAGCAGGAGAGGGGACACTCCAGGAGTGGTGGGAAGGATATGCAGAGACCTGAGAAAACTAGAGGCATGGTCAAGAGTATGGCAGCTGGGTTTCAATGTGAAAAGTGCAAAATAATGCACTTAGGGCAGAAACCCAGGGCCATAGTACAGTATGGGTGGAGTGGTACTGATGACTACCAAGGAGGAAAGAGACCTGGGGGTAATCATATATGATGTCCTAAGGGTGGTCAGGCAGTGCAACAAGACAGTTGGGAGGGCTAGTGGGCTGCTGAGGAACATAGGGAGGGGTCTCACCAGCAGAAAGAAGGAGGTGTGTTGCCCCTTTATAGATCATTGGCAAGACCCCATCTAGAATACTGTATCAAGTGCTGGAGACCACATCTTTGGAAGGTCATAGACAGAGGGGTACTGGGTCTGCATCACAAGCCCTACAAGGAGAGGACCTCAGTAAGTACACCCTGGAAGAGAGAAGAGAGGAGGGGTATGACAGAGACCTTTAAATGCCTCACGGGGACAAATAACCTACAGGAGATAAGTATTTTTCTGAAGAAAAGGTGCACAAGAACAAGGGGACATTTTATGAAGCTGGAATGGGATAGATTCAGGAGAGAAGTGAGGAAGTACTTCACAGAAAAGGTGGATTTCTGTAACAGCCTTCCAGTGGAGATGGTGGGGGTGAAAACAGTGGTGGGGTTCAAGAATGCATAGGATAGGCACAAGGAGATCATAGTGGAAAGGAAGAAGGGAGGGAGAAAGACAGTAGGTAAAGTAGGTCTACAGTAATAATGTAGACGAAAACCCCTCCTCTGAGATTTTAGACAGCACCCTTTGGGATACTGTTAAAAGAGTGCTTCAGGGAGACTTAATTAGTTATACCTCTAGGATCAAGAAACTTAGAGAGGAGATGCTGGATCAGCTCCAGCAACAGCTACCAGTAAGTACAGCACAAGACTTGCATACACAAGGTGACCTCGCACAGGGCCCCCGGGTACTCAAATTATTTATTTATTTAGTTAATTTTTGTTGACCAGGTAAGTGTCCTAAACAACAAAATGCCTATTTTCAGGCACAACCCAGGAGATTACAAAAGCAGTGGAAAATACAGAAAGCATAGGGTCCTAACATTACATGTGAGTAGGGAGCGAGTAAGAACATTCAATAAAGCATAACAGTGTAGAGAAAAGTACAAGCTGCAGCACACTCCAATGAGACAAAAGTCACAAAGATCAGGGCTAATGACAGCAGTAATAAATCTGACTTTGCAAGACAGCCAACAACAGTACTGATTAGTATCATAGTGGTGTACAGCTTGTGAGCCTATGGCCATGTGACTTGCCCTGTTTATTCTTGGCATACAAATTTCTTGTCACCCATAAACCTATCCAGAACTGTCTTAAAGGCCTCCAATGTATCACTCATCACATCCCCAGGTAGATTGTTCCATGCTGAGACCATTCTCTGACCAAACCAATTTGCACGCCTTTCCGTTCTATATAAGGCCCCTCTTAGTTGTAGGCTGTGCATCCTGTTTTCCCTTCCCACATTTTTCCTTTCTAAACCTACACATTCCATTAAATCCTTATTGTTTATTGCTTTATTGACTATGCACAAATCTCCTCTCATTCTTCTATACTCCAGGGAGTAGAGGTTTAGCTCCCTCAGCCTTTCCCCGTAGGGCTTACCTGCTACATTTCTGATTTTTCTAGTAGCCCTCCTCTGTGCACCCTCCAGCAATTTGATGCACCTCTTGTTATAAGGTGCCCAGTACCGCACACAGAAACATAGAAGTTGACGACAGATAAGGACCACAAGGCCCATCCAGTCTGCCCATTTCTTCTACCTTATGAAAGTATGTGGGGTTGGGCAAGGGTGCTATATGGGGGGGACAAGAACTTTGCTGTCTCTACTGCCTATATTTCTAACAATGCAACCCATTATTCTATTACATCTGTTTACTGCTTCTCCGCATTATTCCTCCTGGGGCATCTTACTGGTAGTTATAATGCCTGGATCTCATTTACTAGATGCTTATTGTATTTCCCTCCCATTCATGTAGTATTTTGCGCTCCTGGTTCTGGTTCCTATATGCATTACTTTGCATTTCTCCATATTGAATGGGAGTTTCTATGTCATAGATCACTCTTCAATTTTATTTATTTCATCCTGAAACAGCTTTATGACTTGTTCACTCTCGACTTGTCATTCCTATTTTCATGTCGTCCGAGAATTTACTATTCCAAAAACTGCTTGATGATTGTAAGGATGATATAAAGATACCAAATAGTATTGGACCCTGGATTGAACCCTGGGGCACCCCACTCATTACATCAGCCTATGAAGCAACATAGCCAGCTACACAAGCCCTTTGCTTTCTGCCTTGAAGCCATGAACTGATCCAACATACAGTGTTGTTACTTTGTGTCATATCCTGCAATTTCTTTAATAACAGTCCATGCAGGATACTGTCAAAGGCTTTGGAGAAGTCCAAGAACAGTATATCAACCAGGAGTACTATGTCTATGGCATTACTAATGGGTTCAAAGAAATGTAAAAGATTTGTCAGGCACGATCTTCCTGAGTCTGACCTAAACCCATGCTGGTTTATGTCCTCCAACCCTTCATTTTTAACATGGTTCAATATTGCACCCTTTACACGCTCCTCTGCTAGCTTTCCTATGATTGAGGTCAAGCTTATTGGTCTGTAGTTCATGACATCAGTTTTAGAACCCGTTTTGCAGTTAATCTTTTTATTGTAGTTATTGTGATTATACATACAAATACACTACATTCTCCAGTATACACTTACATAAATTCTTAATGGGAGAAGGAAAAAACATGTCTGAAGTATTATACAATGACATTAAGGGGGAAAACAAATGCTGAGAAAACAATATGTAGCAGTACAATATGTGTGATACTGAGAAAATATGGCAATTTATGGTTCAAGGGGTAAAAGGAGTAGATACAAACAAGAAATATGAGTAGTTGTGATTGTACTTCTATTTTGCTGTAATTTAATACAAGTCTGTGTAAGACTGTATAAAGGAGAACATAAAAAAAGAGAAAAATATCCAAGAAAGTGAACAAGAATGAAGAAGGAAAGGGAAGAAGAAAAGGAGATAAAGAGGAGATGAAGTAGGAATGAAAGAGCTAGAAGCGAGATTCCAATGTGAACATATAACAACCCATGGATTAAGTGATGATATGTGTAGACGTGTTTCAATATTTAAAATAGTCCTGCCAGCATTTATTATATAAATTAAGTCGGTCAGAGGTTAAGTGTGATATACGATCAAGGATGGCGTATTGAGATAGTTGTTTGAGAATATCCGGGTGGGTGGGAATGATGTTGGATCTCCAATGCATTAGTAGAAGGCGTTTAACTTGAAGGAATAGTAGGGATAACCACCTATTCTGAGAATGGGATATTTTGTATGAATGAGCACTGAAAATACCAAGTATGCAATGTTTTGGATCTAATGCAAAGGATAGACCAATCACTTTCATTGCAAAGTAATGAATATGATGGCAAAGATTATGTATGGGAGGATAATGCCATAAAATATGTAGCAAATTGCCATTGGGGGAGTAACAGGGCCAACATTTATTGTTGTTTATTAAGGCCATTTTTTTGCAAAATCTCAGGAGTTCTATACCATAGATGTAGAATTTTGGTTTGTATGAGTGAACTGCGATTATCCTTGAAAGAGTTATGGCAGGATAGCCAGCAGTTATACCACTGTGAATTGGTTATGTTAGAATTTAAAAGGGTACTCCATTTGTTGTTTGCAATGATAGATTGATCTGGAATTGTATTTCTGATATGATTGTAAATGATAGTATTTAATTTAGAGTTTGTTTTGATCCATTTAGAAATAAAAGTATCATATATAGATTGATGAGGAATAGTAGGAAGATAAAGGTCCCCATGTCGTGCGTAACTGTAAATATTTCCAGAAATCGTGCTGGGGAAGATTCCATTGTTTGCGAAGATCAGAAAGGATTTTAGTTTGAGAGTCTGAGATATAAGTATGTCCTCCAAGAAAAAAAATCCACTGTTTTTCCAATTACAACAAAAAATTGGGTAGTTATCAAGAGTGATATTGAGGTTCCCCCAAACAGGGGCATATACGATAGGGGTTGGGTTGGATTTAAGGCGTTTATTAATTATTTTCTAGTAGTATATGGATGGTGCTATAGTAGGGTGAGATTTTAAATTGGGGGGAAAGGATTATAAATGAAGGAAGTGGTGATATTGCCCGGACATAGAGATGTTTCCATATTGACCCACAATGGTGATTTATTGCTGGGTTTATTAAACCATTTGACAGTTTGGGCAGTGCGGAAGGCCCAAAAATAAGCTTGAAACCAGGGGAGCCTGAAGCCTCCTTTAGACCAGTAAGAAGAACCCTTTTTGTATATTGGAATCACTGTTGCTTCGTTCCATTCCTGGAGTACTTTTCCTTCTGTGATGGAGCTTGAAAATATTTTGGATAGTGGCCCCGCTATCTTGTCTGCCAGTTTATGCAGTTGATATGGGTGCAGTTCATCCAGACCAGGTGAATTATTAACGTTCAGATTCAGAATCCTGTTTCCAACATCTCTCCTATCGATGTTGGTTACTACAAGGGGTCCAGGTGCGACCTCATTTCCTCCGGCATCCTTAGGTTAATATATGCTACTGAAATATTTATTAAACTCCTCAGCTATTTCCTAGCCATCTCTGATTTCAGTGTTTCCTGAAATTATGGGACGTATCATCGGCCTTTCCTTTTTGTTGCTGTTGATATATTAAAGAAAAAGCTTTTTTTTAATTCCCTTTTGCATCTGTGGCTATTTTTAACTCATATTTTCATTTGGATTCTTTTATGTCCCTTTTACATGACCTTGCCTTGATCTTATAGGCTGCCCATGCTTCTGCAGTGGGATTCATTTTATATGCAGAATATGCCCTTTTCTTTTGCTCAATTTGAGACCTAATGTTTTGATCCATGTACAAGACCATACATCTTTGGACCCCAGAAGGTTACGAATTTCCCTCATGAATATGGGGTGGGACTGGTACATCCGGAGGTGGGGAGGAAGGGAGTTCCAGGCTCTTGGAGTGAATGAGGCAAATGCCTGTTCACCTATCTTAGAGGAGCACTTGGGAAGAGCCAGGAGAGACAGATCATTTGAGTGAAGGGTATAAGCTTGGTCTGAGGGCAGTATATTGTCAGTGACATAGTACAAAGTATAGAGTTGCTGAGAAGGGGAGGATAGCCAGTCAAGGCTGGAGTATAGCTTGCAGTGGTGGATAAGCTGGGCTGATAAGGAGCATCTACATATGTTATTGTAGGCAACATTCCATTTGGTTAGGTTGTCCACACTCACCTTAAAGAAAGAGGTGAGCCCGTAAGAGAGGTTGGGGAGCATTATTCTCTGAGCGATTGGAAGATTACAGTACATTCTACAGACTAAAACTGGCAGCTTTGCGCCACTTCAGGTAGCACTGTTTTGAGGGTGGCTCAAAGGCATTGAAAGTCCTTGCCTTCCAACTGAGGAAGCAGATGACACAACACATGGTAACCCATGCCAGAGACCCCACTTTGGCTGTCCTTGTGACCAACCCACTGAAAAGACTGGAGATTTTCAGACAGTACTAGGCAGACTTATAGATTCCGTAAGTTTCAACTTCTATGCTAGACGTACAAAAATACTTAGCCCCTTTATGCCTTTCTAAATTAACTCAAGATAAAGACCAACAGTTCTTAGCTGTGAACACCCTAGAAGAGGTAGATACAATCTTAAAAATGGAAAAAAGCTTTGGACTGGATGTTACATGTCTGAGTTTTATAAGACACTTAAATGGTTACCACTCCCACAGTTGGTGAAAGTCTGCCAGGAGGTTTACACTGGAGCCCCTGTCCCTCCTACTTGGTGTCAGGTCACTATTTCAGCTATTTTGAAGCCTAGGAAAGATAAAACTTAGTGCCCCTTTTATCACCCTATATTGGTGCTTAATATCGATTATAAAATCTTTACAACCATAATGGCAAGGAGGTTAGATAGATTTCTCCCTGAATTAATGAGGATCAAACTGGCTTTGTCTACAACAGGCCAAACCAGGATAATATTAAAAGAACATTACATGTCCTCCACTAGGCCACCCAGTTGAAGACTCCTTTTCTTCTACTTAGTTTAGATGCAGAGAAAGCATTTGACCGGTTGGCATAGGAATTTTTATTTGTTACTATGCAGTGTATGTAGTTTCCACACCATCTAATAGAAATGTGACAGGCTCTTTATGAGTCTTCCCAAGCCTATGTCAAAGTTAATAGGCAACTATCCACCAGTTTTCAATTAAACTAGGGCACCAGATGCCAGCCTGGTGGTGCTGAGAACTGAGGCACTGGACACCTTACCTCTTGGTACGCCGACGACCCGTGTTCAGGAACGAGCATGGGCTGCCAGGGGTCAGCAGGGTAGGAGAAGGATTGAGCATCCAAAGACTGCTCTCCTTCTCTGGGGAGGGGGTCACAGCAGTCAGTTCTTGATACTACTTTTGCTCGAAATGCAGAATTTTTCACAGCCTGACTGAATACTGCCTACATGAGATGAGAATGTATGGGCCTCTACATGCCATACCAGTGTGTGAGGGGTAAGGACAGCTTTCCTTTTTTTTTTTTTTATTTAGTTGTTTAACCAGGAGTAGCACACTAAGCTGAAAGCTTTTTTACAGGAGCAACCTGGGAGCACAATGAAGTTAAGTGACTTGCTCAGGGTCACACAGTATGCAAGTGGAAGCATACTTTTGACGAACTTAAGACTAGGTTCCATCTCACAGATAGACTGATATCTCCACCTCCAGCCAGTGCATTACTTAAAATCTATCACCAGAATGTGGCCCAAAGACATGGATATTCCCCTCTTCATACAGCTTCTAATGAGGGTGCTAGATGGGGAATTGGTGGGAGCCTTGCTATCCCAATTATAAAAAAGCACTTATGCAGTTTCAGGACTGGACAACAGATCATGTCTGGATTAAGTAGGAAATTTACGTAGCCATTCAGATAGAACTTTTGCAGTGGGGTAGGTACCTACAGTAGCTAATATGTCCTCTTATTCCTGATGGGAGTTTTCATGGAAGCTGACTTTCTCCTTTTTCCGCACCCCACAAATTGTTGCCAGATTTCACCCAACAGTGACAGCCCATTGCTGGCATAACTGTGGTATTTCTCCTGCCGCGCATGGACATATTTTTGGGGCCTGTCCATCACAGGCACCCTTCTGGAGACAACTGCAGCTTGCCCTCTAATCTATTTTTGGTGAGGAATTTCAGTTTACAGATAGAGTAGTTTTGTTTCCGGACTATCCACAGGACTTTCCTGGCCCCAGTACTAGAAAGATGCTTCCATCTGCACAGTAGTAGCCAAGAAAACGCTCGCCAAAATCTGGTTCACTCCCACTGTCCCCGGTATAGTTCAATAGCAAGAGGCCATGTTAACAATCAATGATAGGGGAAAAACCAACAGCCAAATTGAAAAATGTAGTGCAGAAGTTTGAAACATTCTGGGGGAGATGTCTACAATATGTACTGCAGCACAGAGCAGACTTTGTACCATAGCCCCATGGGCATTTTGTTATCGCAGTACTCAGAATATATGTATGCATTTTTTTAGTGGTGGATTATGCCTTATGTGTATTATCCTGCAATTGCCCTGTTATGTCTGTATCATCTATGTTGTAACAAAATGGTACAATAAAAAGAAATTTAAAAAAGAAAATTCACTTAATAAATGTACTCTGAGTGAATACATTTTCAAGCAAAACATGCTGTACAGTACCAAAGTAGCAAAACTAGTGTTCCTTCATGCAGTTGTAATCCCTACCCCTCCCCCGCTTCCTCAACCCTGCAAGGACCCTGTTGGAGGAATATATTTTCAGCTAGACAGTTTCTGCTTCCATTTGCCTGTCTGGATGCTTGCCTTTTGTCACTTCAGCACTCTGTCAGCTGTGGCACCCAACTGGGCAAACGCCCTTTTGTGCTTTCACCTCCTTCACACCTCTGTAGCAGGGTGCTTTTTTGTTCCATCAGCTGTTTATGCTCCTGTGGCTGACCGACCACCATCTTGCTATGACCTACCCTGTCCTGTCATCCCCCCATCCCTGGGTCTCATCGTACTCCTCTGGGTTCTCCCATGAATTGTCGTTTGTGGCAGGGTCAGTGGAGGTGAGCAAGCCCCATGTAGAACAATCCAGACAAGGAGGGTGCTAATTCAGTGAGTGCAGGGCCTTGAGGGGGGGGGTTGAGGGGGCATTCATTCTGCTGGCCTGTAATGTTTTCTTCCTGCTTTCCACCCTTGTCCCCTGCGACACATCACTCCAGGATAGTGGAGCATGCTCTCATTATTAGACAGCAGTCGCTGTCTTCTTACCACTGATGCTGCTCTGCTGTCGAGCCTCCACTGGGTGGCAGATGAGGTGCAGAGCGATGTGAGGCCTCCATCCTTGGGAAAGGAGAGTGGTCCCTGGCCGATCCCCAAGTGACACAAGTCTACTCTCAAACCCAGGTCAGTGTTGTGGCAGGCAGCAGCACTGCCACCAAGCGACTGGGCTGACATATCTGGGTGCTTTTTTTGACTGGTTCCTCCATTTCTTTGGATTTGGAGGAGGGGGAAGGATATTACTCTGCAGGTGAGTCAGAGACAATCCTGTAGCCCATCTCTCACAGAGCACCACACAGATAGCATATTCTTCAGAATGTTGCCTCTCCTATTCTAGCTAGCCTGTTCCAGTATTTGGTGCCAAATGTATTCCCCATGGTTTAAAACAGTAAGGCTTTTGCTTTGTGTTTTCTTTATGCTTCCCTGGAGCAAACTTTAAATGTTTTCATTTCCCATTTGCACTAATGTTAAGTATACAGCAGCTGATAATGCTTGTGCTGAATACTAGAGAAAATGGCAATAACTACTTTACAGAATTGTAGAAACTACCTTAGGGCAGTTTAGGATGTTAACATTTTTTTCATAAAATTGAAAATGATTACTTTCAATCCAGGGTGAATCGGTGGAAGGTGTTTTCTCATATGTATTGCAGGGGCTCAGGAGCAGATGATGAGCCTCACTTGACAGAATGTATGCTTGCTGCCTACAGCGCTGCGTAGCTGGCACATGTAGTTCTACAGCCATCAGGCACCACAATGGGGGTGTGGGTGGGCTGTTTAATTCCTTTGTTCTAGGCAATCACAGACCTCTTGGCAGCTCACAGCCAACTGCTGGCTTACAATCCTACCACTAAGTGCCCTTGGAAATCTGCATTCTGTTCATGTCTGTGGACTGGGAACAGTAGAAACTGCATCTCCTTCACCTTTCTGTTCCCCAGTCTTTGCATTTTTTAACTACACCTCAGGTCTTAGGGCCTCGCTGCAAGACAATGATAGAATTTATCCTTCTAGTTTCACATTATGATGTTTTCCAAGAATCTTTGAAATTTAAATTAAAACAAAAAACGCTAGCCTGTCTGTTTTCATGGCTAATATTGATCATTCTTTGACTTGTCCAGGTCCATTTAGCTTATCCTGCTAATGTGCATACAGAAAGCCAGACTTGATTCCTGCCTGTATCTTTGATGAGTTGATAAAAAAGTGTTTCTGTCCAGACTTGCAATTTAACTGTCATATACAGGCAAATGGGACACTGCTGTTCGGCTGTCTTGAAGGGAGGCTGCACTGCAGTATTGGTGAACAAGAATATTAAAATAATTTTTTCCTTATAATGCTTTGCAAGCTGCTGAGTAATATTTCTATTGGGCAGATGGCTGGGAAGATGCACAGTTACATAAGTACATGGAATTGCAACAGCAGTTCTAACATTCTAGTTTCTAACATTTGCAAATACCAGTTAGTAGAAGTGAAGATGAACATACATTAGTTCAAGTAATCCTCCTGTTTTGTCTTAACTTTGGAAACATAGCAAGCCCCTGCCGAACATGAATTGATCATGATTAGCAAAGCCATGCTGCTTGTATCTTGACTAAGAACAGATCCGACAATGATTGCATTGTGTTCCAGTCTTACAGCAAGACAAGGACAAAATATTATCAGTAAACATGTTCTAATCATGACAATGTGGAAGTACATTATGTTTCGATAATGAGAACTACTAGGAGGGGTCCTTGCTCACTTCCACCCCACACTCCCACCACTACACTTCCATTCTGTCAGATGGCTTTGTAAAGTAACACAGATGGTAAATAATGAACCAAAACATTAACTATCCACTCGCTGTTTGTGCGTAACATGCTGGGATACAATTAAACAGAAATATGCAGCCGCCTTATTGTTTAGATGTCTTAGTCAGAGGCAGTGTACTGTGGTTTTCTGATCTCAGGGTATGTATTCTATTTGTCTCATGCAGTTCTTCTGAGAGTTTCCTACTTTAAAGAGGAAAACTTTGAAAAACATAATTTTTAGCGTAACCCCAGGCTCCCATGCATGGCAAGGGTGATTCCTGGAACTAGGATGTTGTGGTAAAAAGGGTACCACATCAGTCTAGCAGTGAAGGGTTAGAGGCTCGGTGTGTCTGGTGACGCTGTGTGGCAGTTGTACTTACACTTCGGTTGCAGCTTCTTGGTGACCCTTTCCTCTCTCACTGTAAAACAGTAGGGTGCCCGACTGTGACAGAATGATAGAAATGGAGACACATTGGGGTGACACAGCACTTGCAACCTCAGCACAACTCCCTTCATGCAGAACTGATAGTCGTGATGGTACGCAGTCACAAGGTGCTTTTACACACAGGTTTATACAATGGAATGAGCATTACCTGTGTGGTGCCATTGTACTCTGCTCGTGGTTCATTTTACACTCTTCAAGTATTCTGGAAACCCCCCTCCTCCATTTTCAATATTTGTGTTTCTGCTCCCCCACAGTGTGTGCTGCTCTACGGCTGTTTCTGCAGTGCTACCAGAATGGCTGTTTTATACAGCCAGATGAAATGGGACACATCGGGATGAACCATGGAAAGCAGAGTTTGCGGTTCGGGTGAACGTTCACCAAGGGAGCGGAACAGATGCACTTTACACACAAGGGAGGTAACGGACTACTGTTTCTGTAACGGTCATTCCATTACAGAAACCTGTGTGTAAAAGTACCTACAGTGAGATCAAACAGTCACAGAGCGGTATCCTTGCATAGAAGGAAAACAGTTGTAAAAGTTCTTAACGAGGGCAGTATAACTAATTTTCAAAGGCACCATGAACAAGTATAGTCCTGATGATCAGAGTATCCAAACAAATCATATTTGCACAAAATATTTCCATTAGTGCTGGTTCTCTACCAGAAGAGGAGGCTATTACACTGTGGAAGAACCAAGACCAACACCAGTGTCCCACCTATGGTTTCTGCTCCACAAGTGGCTTTATACAAACACAAATCCATGGTGCTTTCTTTTCAGGCCTGCTGAATTCACTGAATGGCACGGCAAATCTTGCAGAACAGTTAAAAGCTAAACTTTCATTTTACAGTACTGTTGCATGATGGCTGGTTAACCAGTATGACAGATAAGGCGGAATGCCTCAGGGCCTACTGAATCCCCCCCTCCAGAAATTGATGTCTTCCCTTGGGTCCATGGTGCCAGACCCCGAATGACACTGCTATTTGCAACTGGGTGGGGACCATCCCCTTTTCCAAGAGAGCGGCTGCTTCCATACTCCTAATCCATGATGCTTCTAGAGGATGTCCCCCTCTCCAACCTCCTAAACCCTGGGCCTTTTATACATTTGCTTCTCCATCATTTCCTGTGCCAGGCAGTGAACATGGTCAGGAAACCAGCCTTAAGTTTGCCGTTAACTTAGGGTGGATTATATTAGACACATTTCAACTTATATTTCATATATATACAGTGTGTGTGTATATATATATATATATATATATATATATATATATATAGTATATATACATATACTATACTATGTAGGGCCTGATTTTCAAAAGGGTGGACGAGACACAGATGTTTGTTGCTTCTGTGTCTACATATCTAGTTGATCCTGTGCCCTCTCCACGGCATTTACTAGCAAGAGCCTTCCTTGATGTCCCCACAAGCACACGTGGTTGTCCCCAGTATGACATGTTTGTAGGGAGCAGCCGTGGCTCGTCCATAGCCTTATTGTATATTCAGGATTATTAGTCTGCTGGTTTGAGTTTGCAGCCTGTAGTATACCCGGGAGATTATGTACAGGCTGACAGGCACCCTGCCAGTCAGTACCTGGTCTCAGTATACCACGGACACATGTAGGCTCCAAACCAGAGCCGTATGAAGATACGGCAATATAGAGGTTGAGAAGGTAGGTAGACGAGGTCAAGATAGTTAGCAGTGTAAAGGTAAATAAGGGTAGACTAGCAAACAGGCTAGATGGAGGGGTGGAGCAACAATGGGGAAACATCAAAACTGCCATCACAGAGGCAACAAGCCTTTGTGTGAAGCAAATAAACAAATCAAAATGAAAGAAAAAGCCACTATGGTTCTCAAAAGAGGTGGCAGGGAAAGTCAGGGAGAAAAAGATAGCATTTAGGAAGTATAAGGAAACACAGAAGGAGCAGGACAGAGAGCTGTACCAGTTAAGGCAGAAGGAAGCAGGGAAGGAAGTCAGAATAGCAAAGGCCCAAACTGAGGAAAGATAGCCAACTCAATTAAGAGGGGATAAAACCTTTATAGGTACATCAGGGAGCGAAAGACAAAGGGAGGGATAGTGAGGCTGAATAGAATTGGCGGTGGGTGGGCAGAGGGACAGTGAAAAAGCAGGGATACCGAATGAATATTTCTGCTCAGTATTCACAAAAGATGAGGAGGGGGAGCTGTCTAATCCAGTTAACAGAAGCACTCTTGATAGGGGGGTCAATCCCAGTCCTTTCACAGAAGAAAGGGTTCTGAAAGAACTCCTAAAACTGAAGGTGAACAAAGCAATGGGGCCTGACAGAATTCACCCCAGAATTCTAAAAGAATTAAGGGGAGAACTAGTGAAACCACTGACTACCCTTTTTAACAACTCATGGGAGGATGGTGTAGTACCTGAGGACTGGAGGAAGGTGGATGTGATTCCCCTTCACAAAAGTGGGACCAAGACAGAGGCAGGAAACTACAGACCTGTCAGTTTGACCTCTGTGGTAGGGAAAGTGATGGAATCACTTCTGAAGGAAAGAATTGTTGAGTACCTAGAGGCCAGTGGGGCACAGGACCCAAGGCAGTATGGGTTCACAGCGGGAAGGGCATCTCAGATGAATCTAATTGATTTCTTTGACGGGTGACCAAAGTAATAGACCAGGGAGGGGTTGTGGACATGGCCTACCTAGACTTTAGCAAGGCATTTGACACAGTCCCACACAAAAGATTAATAGTCAAATTAATCAGCCTGGGAGTGGGTCCCAGGGTGGTAGCCTGGGTAAAATATTGGCTGGACAACAGGATACAGAAGATAATCATAAATGGAGCCCACTCTGAAGAAAGAGGGATTACTAGTGGGGTACAGCAGGGTTCAGTACTGAGTCCAGTCCTTTTTAATGTCTTTATAAGTGACAGTGCAGAGGGACTGGAAGGAAAAGTATGCCTCTTTGCAGATGACACAAAGATCTGCAACAGGGGTGATACACAAGGAGGCGTGGAAAGGATGAGAAAGGACTTGGTAAGGTTGGAGGAATGGTCAGAAGTATGGCAGCTTGGATTCAATGCAAAGAAGTGCAAAATAATGCACCTGGGAAACAAAAACTCAGGGGAAGATTACATAATGGGGAGGTAGTAACAACAACAAAAAGGGAAAGGGACCTGGGGTAATCATATCAGATGACCTTAAAGGTTAACAAGCAATGTGAGAATGCAGTAGGGAGGACTGGGGTATACTGGGATGTATAGGGAGATGCATCACCAGCAGAAAACAGGAAGTTATTATCCCTCTGTACAGACAGTTGGTGAGACCCCGTCTGAGTACAAATCCAATTCTGAAGGCCCCATCTCTGCAAGGACATAGGCAGGATAGAGGCAGTCCAGAGGAGGGCAACTAAAACGGTGCAGGGTCTGCAAGAGAAGCCATGCGAGGAGAGACTAAAAGAGTTTAATATGTATACTTTAAGGAAAGGGGGGACATGATAGAAACTTTTAAGTACCTCCGTGGAATCAACAAAGTCCAAGAGAGTAGCATCTTTCAGAAAAGATGTCGTGAATAAGGGGACACAATTTAAAGGGGGGGGGTTCAGGGGCAATGTGAGGAAGTATTTTTTCACAGAGAGGGTAGTGGACACATGGAACAGCCTTCCTGAGGAGGTTGTAGGGTCTAAAACTGTGGGAGAATTCAAGAATACATGGGAAAGACATAAAGCAATTCTTGTGGGGGGTAAGAAGAAATAGGCTGTTGGTTAACTAGGATCTGCAGCTTATCCTGTAGGTAGGGAAATGGGCAGACTAGGTGGGCCAAGCGGTCTTTATCTGCCATCAAAGTCTATGTTTCTAGACAGGGAAGTTTGGAGTGGGTGGGGCAAGGAGAGTAGCGGTCAAGCTCATTGAGGGTGAAAGCACAAAATGGCTCATTCTGGGTAAGCTGGGAGGGATGGGGTAGATGGGAGAGGGTAGCTGAGTAAGGGTGAGTGTAAAGGGAGGGGACCTTGAGAAGAGCAAGGTTTTTGTGTTCATTCATGTTTTGACACTTGACAAAAAAACATATTAGGACCTAAAATTGTATGCACTGTCACATCTATTTACAGTGTTAAATGGCATTCACTCTCCAATACATTCTGAACTTGTCAGTGAAATTGTTTAGAGTTATTGAGTCATACATCACCTATTCCCAGTTCAGCGTTTCCATTTATGAATAAGACACCATTCTGGCAGGGAAAGGCAGACTGCGAACATAAATGCCGTACAGTCAATATTAGGGGCAGAAAGTGTGAATATCCTTAGAGTGACAGATAGATCACTGACAGGAACACACTAGCAAGGAGATTCCTAGGCTGGGGAAGGAGAGAATACCACCAGATTAGGCCAGGGGGTGGTTATATTAGCAGTGATGCCTAAAAAGAGTAAGATTGACTTCCTGCAGTGTAAAGACATTTATTTATTTATTTAGTGTTCTGGTAAAATTATATAAGATTCCAATGCTTTTATAACTGCCTGAGCAAATCAAAGTGTTATTTCAGGAATCTTTTGTACCATAGTCAATTTAAATCAAATGGCCAAGCTCTGTGCCACCTCAAGGCAACTCCTGCATATGTATGGCATCATGCTCCATAACTGTCAGACAGCAGTCAGCCAAGGAGCTAAGTGGAGGGCTGTGCCAGCCGCCACTCTGCACCAGTCGTGACTATGAGTTGTGCCCAAGGTGAGAGGGATGCAGGGCAGGGGCCCTCAGCAGGTGGGCAGGTGGAGGGATGGCAGTCGGTGGGGGTTGGGGGACCACTACACTATCAGGGATATACTTTTAGAAGGCTGGATGGGTGATCAGGTGGTGGGGGGAACTGCTGGATTAGGGATTTACTGTTAAAAAGCAGAATGGGTGATTGGTAATGGGGGGGCCACTAGACTACTATGGATTTAATGTTAAAAGGCAGGGATCTGGGGTAGGAGGACCACTAGACTACTAGGAATTTACTGTTTAAAGGCAGGATGGGTAATCAGGGGTAGGGGAAGTTTGACGGGGTGGGCAGGTGATTGGGGGTGGGAGGACTGCTAGACTACTAGGGAGTTACTGTTTAAAGGTAGGATGGGTTGTAATGGGTGGGGGCTTGACACATGGGCGGGCGGCTGCAGTACACCAGCCTTGTCTTTGTGGGTGGGGGCATGGGCTTAGCGACAAGATGTGGTTTTTGGCAGTGGGGGCTGTTTATCACCACCAGAAACTTTTGCATATACCTCGTCATTTGCATAGGGGCAGTGGTATGGGGAGTGCATTGACATTGACGGGTTTGGTCAGCACTGTAGGGACCTCTGAATATGGCCCCACCCTAAGTGCTGCACAAACCCAGATTAGCACCAGTGCTAACCTTTGAATATGGTAAATAGCTCCAAACTCATGGAAGAAAACTGCCTCACACTGTAGTTTTAGTTACATTGTTTTGAAGTTTTTGGTTAGGGCTTCCAACAGTAAAAGTGTCACAAAATAGAAGAAATGTAAAAGGTATGATGATTATTTCATCATTGTACCCAACCTTAATTTCTGTACTCTGAATATCCATTATATAGTTTAGTTTATTTATTATACTGGAAAGGCATGTGAGCAAAAGCTGCCCGGTTTCACAAGTGTCCAGTTTCAGACAAAACACAACTGATACAATAAAATACAGTTAGACAATCCATGGAAGCGGTAAGGTAATACAAAAATGGAAGATCACAAAACAATGGCAGTTCAACAAAAGCTAAAACTAAAATTTTGTTAGAAGTGCTGAGGAAAGGAGACATGCGAGTGGGGGAAGAAATGAACAGGGGATGAGGTAGACTATGTTGAGAGTATTTATGATGGTATGGTGCTTTGTGATTGCTGAATACTTCATCAATAAAGCAAGTAAAAAAATAAAATGAAAACTTTGAATATGGGAACCATGATGTCTTGTAAAGTGGGTCCAAAAATATAAGTAGTATTCTTGGCATTTCTCTCTGCACATTATATAAAACGCAGTAATAACTGGTGCCCCCCCTTCCAAAAAAATGACTGGATATCCAGTCTTGATAAAATGTAATAACTCGCTGTATTCCATAATAACTGAATAGTGGGTTATTGCGATGTCTTCCTCCTCATGTTCTCACTTCACTGAAGTGCGAAAGAAAGCACACTGTATTTGCGCGAGTACAGCAACTGCTGAGGGACGTGCTTGCTCGGACAAATGCAGGTCACAGGTTTTCTCTCTGAAGCCTTGCACCAGTTATTATAAAAAATAATGACTGTGCAAAGTTTGTTTTATGAGGATTTTTCACATGTAATTGGTGTGTGATAATTCATAAATCCTCGAGCTTCGCTCTCATGGTTTATGAATTATCACAAACCTCGGGTGTGTGAAAAATCCTCATAACACACACCTGCACAGACATTATTCTCTATTTATTACACTTAGAATACATGCTATATATACTTACTTAGAGGATAATGTATAGGCATCGATGAACAACCACTCTATGCTCGCTTTGAGGGGTTTCCATGACAACTTAAGTAAACCTCAAGAGCGGATTGGGGCAGAGCAACAAGATGGCCGCAGGCTGCTCCGCTCCATCCTGCTGTTTAGGGTAAAGTTTTATTACTCAGGCTGTGTTTAGACTTTATCGACAACCGCACCTGTTTTTTTGCCTTTGTGAAAGGTTTTTGGTTTTATCCCAGTAAGTCGGGTATAAAGCTGATAGAAGGCTGAGCTAAAATAAGAAAAATAGTCGACATCCTTGGCATTCTGAGGTGTTCAGAGCTGAACTGACTGTATTTAGTGTGCGGCATTATTAAATTGACTCTTGAGCACTCTGTATTCAAGTTTGGAACTGAAACGATTATAGAACGAAGGAAAGGAGGATGGCTGGATTCATAGTAGCGCACTTTCTACTGACATGCTCTCATTGCATTTTAAAAAGGTATACTAGCATTGCCTTGGGGCTGGGGCTGTTAGCGGTTTGTTTGAATCCTCGAAGTTATTGCACTCAGAGCAGCGTTTTCCTCTGTTTTTCATTGGCAGGATTGAATTTTGCCAGAGACGGGTCAGATAAGCAAAGTTGAAGATGACAGAACCCTAGATACTCTGAAAAAATCTTGGAAAAAATTTGACTTCCTGGTGGAGGACACTTCTGAGTTTGGTGGACTGGGACTGAGCAGAGGAGGATTTGCGGTCAGACCCAGTTGAAGCCAGCTATTCCAAGATGGTATGATCTCAAAGTGCTGTTGCAATTGAGAGATATGGAATATGGTACAAGACGGTACAGAAAAAAGATTTGAGGCTAGTCTTGGTGGAGGATAGAAATCCTTAATTGCCTGCCTTTGAAAATGGTTGGAGGGTATTTGTCCAAGAGATCTATGACAGCAGTTCGACAAAAATATGTCGACCCGACATTACAGTGATGGCTGCATGTTGACTACAGTTGCAGTTGGCATTGTGCCACTGGAAAAATAAAGTGTTTTTTGCAGGGGGGCTGTGCCCCTACACCCCTGCATTTTATTATAATCAACTCCGTGACACAGCTGATTCAGGATGGGGTGTAAGATCACGGGAAGCCGCGCCAGAGTCCTGAACAGACTTTACAGTGATCCATCAATGTTGTCGCTGTCGACAGCATCACTGTAAAGTTGTCGCTGTGGCACTGGCATACGTTTGTCCTGGTACTGAGGAACCTAGCTGGTTGGGAGTGACTGTCGTTTGGATGCAGACATTCCCACCTTGGTCTTCGTGTGTATGCCATGTAGGTTTCAATTTTCGAAAGGGAGAATGTGAACCCCTTGATGCTAAGGTAGTTTTATACTTTTCAAATCATTGCTGGACCATGTTAAATGGCAAAAATAAAGGTTGTAGGAACTAAAGGAAAGGCAAACTAACTTTTTTGGCCTGCCTCTAAATGACCGTATGACCCAGAAAATTAAAGATTTCCTTGTCAAGAGTCCACTAAACTAATATTCTATAAAAGGGAATAATGTTTGCTAAGCGTTAGAAAATGTTCACCCCATTTCTGTGTGTTTTGTGGGGAAAAACATTTTAATCATAAACCAGTTCCTTATACTAAACTTGAAAGTCAATAGAAATATTAAAAAAGCTGATGTACATACAAATATAACTGGATAGTACATGAACGTTATGAGATGTTTGAAACAGTAGTATGTTTTAACATATTGCTTTTCAGTTATTTAAATTTTTTAATCCTCTGATAACATTGTTATCCCATAGGTTTAACTTGTGAACAACTATGAAGGGTGGTTCATACCTAGTGGGTAAAGATATGTGCAATCTAAAAAGATACGGGGCCTGATTCCCGAAGGGGGACACAGGGCTTACGGCAAGCACTGCGTCTGCCGCAAAGTGTCCCGCAAATGCGTCAAGGCTCCTGGACGCAAACCTGCACTATTCCAGAAGCATTGATGCATTTACAACAGTCTACCTGCTTTACGGCAGCCTGCCCCATTGCCAGGGTTCACCCATGGATGCAACGTTAGACCATCGGGGAGATGGTCTAACTTTGTGGCATCAGGACTTGCAGCATTGGCTTCTGGAATCACATGTTTGACGCAAGTCGGCACTTGCATCAAACACGGTGTTTGCAAATCCCCTACATTGTTCTGGACCCATTCTGGAATCGGGCCCCTGGAATCAGAATTATAATTAATAATGGTATATAGAAGTATTCAGCTTAAGAACATTCTATTAATTTTGAACTCGGTGCTCAGAATTCTTGATAATTAACTAGGTCATAATAGTCTCACTTGTGACCACAAGCAGTTGGTCAGTAATGGCCCAGGTTGTTGCAAAGTCTTTCCTTGGGTGTAGTTTAAATGTATCTAGGTTATGCCATAATTCTGCTCAGGGCAAGGGAGAGAGTTTTTGTGGGCCATTACAGGCTGCTGATTATGACTTGCTAAATCTGGAAATTCCAGAGCAAAATAATATAATTAGAGTCGAACTGTGCATATGGGGGTTGGGCCTATGGTTGTCCCATGCCCACGTAGCCATGGGCTACTCAGAGTCCCAATTTCCTAAAATTGGTGGTTTAGGGCCATAAAGGACCTAATTAGTAACTTCTCTGGGAAGCCTGCCCAGGAGGAGCTGATAGGTTGGTCTAATTGGCCTGCACCTCTAGAGGATTTTAATGGCCTACAAAAGTGTACCCTCTTTGGCATACTTGGAACTCCCATATTAAGGGAGCCAAGGTATTGCACTAAGTGCTCTTAGAACATGGTATGGACTGGAAAAGTGACAGAAAGCTAATTGTGGCACAAATGTTTTAACTGAAGTCTCTTTATTTGAACATTGGGCATTTTTCGGTATAATTCCCTGGGTTCAGGATAACTGCCCTTATTGGGTAGACTGAAACAGATGCATGAGTATAGGGCTACCAGCTGCATTAGGTGGCCAGAGGAAATATAATTTTAGCAGTTTGTATAAAAAAAAAGCTCAGAAAGAGTCTGCATTCTAAATGATTTTTTATCAAGGATGATGGGAAATATTAATGAATTGCTATTCTTAGTAACAGATTTTTAATAGGTATTTTTGTTGTTCCGATAGTCATTGTCTATAAAATTCATTATACTAGTGTTTTAACTGTATGACTTATTCATAATTTGTAATGACTTATAAAGTTGAACCAATAAACTGAAACAAACAAAACTCGTGAGATTTACCCAAGTTGTCATGGAAACCAAGAGAAGCGAGCATAGAGTGGTTGATCGATGCCCATACATTGTCTTTTGTAGTGTATGGGCATTGGTCCTTCAATTTCAGCAAAACAGACCATTTGGAGATATGGGGTCGATTCAAGATGAATGGCGTAACTTGCACACAGTTGCAAATTCATGTCCCTGTCTGGGGACCAGCTGCATTCAAACGGCAGGTCCGGCACTTATGCTATCATGGGATACATCATGCATGGACTACCGCCACATGCATGGCGTATTGCAGCCCCATGTCGCAACTCACAGCCAGTGACAGGTGGCCCCCCTGAAGCCCCCCCTGCTCCAGACCACCTCGGCACACACCAGGGGGCATGGGGGGCAGGACAGATGGCACAGGTATCCAGGGGGGTGCACCAGAAACAGACCCCCGGGGGTCCCAGGTCAGGGGTTTGGGGGCAGGGGTGTGCTTGAGGTGGCTTGGGGGACAGTATGGCATGGTTTCCGTGGTGCTGTGTGGCGGCATTCAATGGTGCCAGCCATCAGATGCCACTTAGGACAGGTTCGAGCTGCCGTAACATCGCTACGCCAGTGCACCTTTTGGAATGGCAATTGTGGGTTATGACAGTTGCCCTCCTAGAATTGGGCTAAGTTACTGTTATAACCCGCACTTGCACCAGGCATTGCGGGCTGCAGTGTTATGGGTGGTGTAACCTGCAGTTGTCACAGCCCGCATCCGCCATGGTGCAAATCGCCACTTGGAATTCTAACTGGCGTACCGCATGGTGTAAGTCGCAGGATACACCAAGGGGTCTGGCATATCTCACCTTTCACTGATGTAGCCCGTTCTGGAATCCATCCCAGGATCCTTACTTTTATGCTGTCACCGCCACTCTCTCCGGGTCCAGCTCTAACCGCTGTGGCCTGTTCAGTAAGACCAGCGGTTCACAGAATGCGCATGCGCAGAGCGTTCCATGTTGTTGTACCATCAAAGTGACTTACCCACGATGGTATAACAACATTGTGATGTTGCATAGGAGATACAACAACCCTGTAAAACGATGGATTGTTGAGGTTAACAACATTCCACCATACATTATAGCATTTTATTTCCACATAAACATAAAGGATTGTTTTTATTGATTTTATGTGTATTGAATTTGAGTTTTTATGTTCCAAATGCTGTTAGTGTTATATTTTGTAAGGGCGCCTTGAGCCTATGGGGAAGGGTGCCCGAAATAAATAAATTCTACTACTACTACTACTACTACTACTAAACAGAACCTGGAAATAGAACACAGAGAACAATGAATCAGCTGTAAAAGTATACAGGGGAAAAGAGGCAGTTTTAAGGTAAAACATCAATACAATCATTACATTGTGTGATATATATCAAATTCATAATGGGTTTCAGTGGAATAACCTGTTTTTCTCCACACTTGAGTGGTAAAAGATCTTCGTAACTAACTTGTGGCTTCCTCACTCATGAGGTATGGATCTTACCACTCAATAGGGGATATAAATGTATTATTTTCACTACACCCAATTATGTATTCCCTATTTACCATATTGTCTTCAGACTTGCCATACACATTCAGAAGTATGAGTTCATGGAGGGCACTAGAGAGCCTATCTCCTGGCAGGACGCAAATCATAACTGCTCTGCAGATCAGCTCTATAAAACAGCTGATTTAAGCAGCCTAACCCGCAGAATCATTAAATTAACTACGATAGCCTTTTTCCTGAACCCACAAGCTACCGGACGATACAATATTTATGATGGGGAAGCAAAAGGGTTCAGTGCCAGGATCCTCTAGAATGGCAGTGGCAAAATCAGCTAAGCCCTCCAACCTTCGAGGGAGAAACTACAGCCGAAAACTCAGCAGCCCCTCCATGGCATCAAATGTTGGCAACAATGGAACCGCTGGATGCCAAGATGGAGCAGGCCCTTTCTTGCCTGGAGAAGCACGATGCGGCGATTAATGAACTTACAACTATAGTGGCGGACATTGAGTGTGGTTGATTTACACGCAGGCTGCTGTTACCACGCTGACTCAAGAAAATGTTCAGCTTCGGAGTAGGCTGGAAGTACTGGAGAATGAGGCCTATGTGGGAAATGTGCGGCCGGTTGGCTTACCGGAGGGTGCCAAAGGACTGAGTCGCCTGTCTTTTATAAGGGAATGGATGCACTCATCGATCCCAGCACCTGAAGATTTCAACTAGGATTCCTTATGAAGGACCTACAGAGTTAATCCCAGGGTGAGGCCTACCAATACCAACTTTTGTCACATACTGTTCTGTTACGGACTTCTGAGGTAGAAGTTTGAGATGCTCTTATCACAGCAGTGAGGGCCGTCAATCCACTAACCGTCAGTGATTCTGACATCAAGCTCTTCCCGGACCTCTCATTTCAAACCCGTTCCTGCAGAAAATGTTTTGATGGGGTATGACAGAGATTATGCGCCCTTGGAATAATACATTCCTTTTTACTGCTGGCAAGACTGAGAATCACTTATGGAGGCAAAACATGGCAATTTACTAATCCAACTGACTCGGGCCGCTGGATGGAGAAAACTGAGAAGGGGTTTGCTTCTTGGGACTCTTTGCCAGAAGACAAAGAGACTGAAGAGGAGGACCAAGGACCAGCCTGCACTTTAGTTTTGTTTCCCCTTTTCCTCGTTCTGGAAGGCCGACAACTGGAGTGAAGGGGGGGCCAGTTTAAAATGGTCTTCAATAGTCTCCAGCCCTCACAGCAAGGTTTGCAGAGACTTTGGACAGACATTTTTTGATTTAGATCTGACCGCTGGTCACCCAGATCCATTAGGGGGTTAGCTTCTAGGCAGTCTCCCTTATTTTCTCTGCCTTTACTGGTTGGGGTGGGAGATGTTTTCTAACTCCTGGTCATTGTGAGCCCTGTTGTACAGTAATTCGTTCATCATTCCAGTTTAAAAGCTTATTCTTAAATATGGTCTGAAAAAGTTATACTATATACCTTGTTTGAGTTATAGCTGCTGCAAAGATGTTATGACTTGCATTATGATTCCTTCTTTTAGAGTAGTTACATTGACCTGGATAAACAGCAATCCTTAATGATTGCTTTAGAATCTTTCTGTATTTCTACCTATTTTCTTGACATTCTAAAGCCGTTGAGATGGTTAGCATTATTGGACAATTACGTGGACTATAATTTTCAGGTTCCCCCTACTCCTGTTGTACAAGAATGCAGGGAACGTCTATGAATGTCATAATTTTGTTGAACTGTTATTTGTATTTAAGTAATGCCTGTATGAGGGAATGTGTGTAAGTTTCACTCAAAACTATAAACACAAAGTACAAACAAAAATAGAAAAAAGTACGAGTTCTTAAGAGCGTCAGAATCTTTCCATTTGTGTGCCAGTTATGCAAAAATCCTGTCTTGTAATTGTGACACTGTGGTTATATTGTGAGAACCATTTATTCTCTTGTCATAACACTTGGCACAGATGTTCATTAAAGCAGCAGTATGTGTTAGGCGGTAAAAAAATATATTTTTCTTTATAAAAATGCATTTCTTACTCCCTTAGGTTCTTTATTAACATATATTTAATTCCTTTAGATATGTATTTTTTTTTAACTTTCTTTTTTTTTTTTGCTTCTTCAATGACCAGCTCTTTGGTCCCCTCTCAGTCCTTGCCAGTCTTCTAGACTCATCACCCTCCAACTCCCAAGTTACAAACCTCCTGTCTTGGAAGCATTCTGAGCTTGCTCCAGCTCCCTAACCCCATGGTGGTGCCTTTGGGGCCGGACCAGACCTCTCTGGAATCTACCTTGCTAGCTATTTGGCAGGAGAGCCTGGGTCGGCAGGTGTTAGGCCTGCAAGCACCGTGGTCCCTTCATGCTGCACGTATAGGGCTTTTCCAGTGTTTTTTCTCTCTGTCCCTGGAAGACTCCAAACGTAAGGGTATCATGACACCCACCTGCACTGATGTGTGTATGCGTATCGATGAAGGCAGCCTCCTCCCCCTCCCGGAGCAGCCCCAGTTGCATGTCGCCCTGTGGTCACTTGGGGGTGGTATTGCAGCATGGCTCATTTCCTAATTCTCAATTTCACCAGAGGAGAAGAGCATCCTGTGGGATGTTCAGCCTCCCTCCTTCCAATAACCCAGGCTCTCATCCAAGTCAGGTTGCCGGCGTTGCATGTGATAACATTACAGCTGCACCAATGGCCCAGAGTCCTTCAGATATTTTTAAAACTGCTTTTCTATCCAGTCATGCAGTTATTGACTCAAGTCATTAAAGATGGCTGCCCCTCTCAATTTTTAAAGACCTCTGTAAGAATAATGTCATGTAACTACTCCTTTTGAGCTAAGGGTGGGCTATTATGGGGCATGTGCCCTTCTTGACCCGTACAGACCTATGAGATCTCTTCCATTGAGGTTATCTTTTGAATGCACATAGTCGATTCATACTGTGGATGTGTTAGGATGGTGCTGCCACAGCACCCCACCAGGATATTAATTTTTTTCATGGTAGGCATGGTAAGGTGGGGGGGGGCTTAAAAACTTCAAAATCCTGTGTCTCAGTTCAGGAATGAATGAAAGTAAAATTTGTATATTGATGTTATTGCTAGAAAAAAATATTTCTGAAAAAAAACTACATGGTAACTAACAAATACTGTTACTTTAATATAATTTTTTAAAGAGCTAGTGTACTGCCTGTAACTAATATTAGTTTTTAAAAGCAGACAACCATTACCTTTTATATCTGAGGTACTTTTTGTTGTCCCTTTGGTTAATTAGAAGAATATTTACCTGATGTTAGTAGGTGGGATGCATGGAACAGCACTCTGTCTGGCAGCTGACCTATCTAACTGTGCCCCCCCAACCCATTACATATGCAGCATTGTGACCTCACTGTCTGTGACATCACTGCTGCTTAGGAACAGCCACCTGTGATGTCACCATCAATGAGATCACAATGCTGGTGATTCAGTGGGAGGAGGAGTAGAGACATATATGTCAGCTGCCAAGCTGAGAGCTATTCCACACAACCAACACATTATTTCATAAAAAAAAAAAACTTTCTAATGAGCAAAAGGAAAAAGGAAAATACTTCTGAAGTAAAAAGTTACAACTGATTACTTCTTAAAATTTGTATCATATTCCTGTCTGTCTTGGTCCCACTGACCTCATCATGCATAGGTTGTGGCTTGCCATTGGCTATTATATTTTTCGTTATTTATTGAGAACCACTTAAACATGTGTCATCAAGCTTGGGTAGACATTTGTTAAAACTGCTTCTTGAGGGTTTAATCATCTTGGTCATGGGGACCAAATTACACCCACATTCTGGCTTGCAAATAGATCAGCTGTTACATCCTTGGTGTATTCATAAACAAGTGCATCCGTCTGATTCCCGGTAACTACAGTATCAGAGTAAATCATTCCACTAGTTTATTTTTTCCCCTTGCTTATCTAACCTGGTTTCCTTGTGCAAGGATTTTACTGAGGAGGTGGATAGGGGCTGGGCAGTAGATGATGTCTCTCTGGACATTAGCAAAGCCTTTAACACAATACTGCATGGAATCTCTTGGAGAAAGTAAAGCTAGTGTAGTATGGAGCCACAGACTGCAAAGGAGGTGGATATCAAACTGGCTGTCTGGTAGGAAGCAGAGCATGTGGTAGATGGCCTTCTTTCATAGTGGAATGTTGTTCTGAGTGGAGTATCTCAGGGGTCAGTGCTGGGTCCATTACTCATTACTATATTGATTAGTGACCTGGAGGAGGTTTTTGGGTGACATTTACTGATGACAGTAAATTTTCAAGAAGAGTGAACGTCACTGCACACAGGGGTGTGGGCCAGGAAATGGTGCTTAGGATGTACACGGAGAAATACAAAGTACTACACATAGGGTCAGTGGTGTAGCAAGGCAAATTATTTGTAAGCTAGAACCCTTTTGGGCCTGTGTGTTGCCCCCCACATTGCAGACATGCCCATGTTTAATACTCAGATCCCTTGTACATGCCATATTGTACTTTTGGAACTGCATATTGGGGTCTGTGCACAAAAAAGCAGATTGCCTACTCACTGGATAGCCATGGCACGTAGGCAACCCTAAGTTAAAATGTCATGCATTGGGGGTCTGGGCATTCATGTAAGGGTGCGTGCCCATTCTGCACTTGATACCCCAACCATTTGTGCAGATACACATGCAGATGATTTGGGGGAGTGTCAGGGGGCATGCCCACATTCTGTGCTATTCACAAAGGCATGGATTGCCGGGTGAGGAGGTGCAGGATACAGCAGCAGGGACTCTGCCATATTCATTGTGTGTGCCCCCCAGATTACATCTGCTGGCTGCAGCAGGACAGAACCGCTCCCCCCATTATGTAGCCCCAGCTCCCTAGGCAAGCAGGGAGGGCTAAGGGCAGCCATTTGGGTACTTGCCCATCTATTTTAAAAAGTACCATCCCATGCTGTCCCACAGTCCCCTCCTCCGCGTGGAGCAGGGGATCCACTAATAGACTAGAAGGGCATCTGATTAGATACCCAGCACAATCATCCTCTAGTCAACCCCCACAATCGCAGTATGTCGGGGCACAAACAGGACCCAGCATTCATGAATGCCAGCCACCATGTGTTTGTCTAGGGGTGTGGAGCTGCATGGTCTGGATATGCTCCTCTCGCATGTACTTGGCCCATTATTAGTGTATAGCCGCCAGAAGGAGCAAAAACTACAGCAGTTCTCAGTTTTATGTATTTAGTATTACACCTGATTCAAACAGAGTACAATATTCATGTTATAACACCAGAAGAGGTGACTGTCATACAATAGGAGTAACCAAAATCAATGGTCAGGGTCCAGAATGCTGCTCCCTCCTCCAGTCAACTTGCAAGCCATGGCTTACTTGGAATATGCATTCTTACACCCATGCATACAGAGTAAGGAATCTGGGTTGTACATCCACCCTGTGTAGTGCACCGGTGTACAGTGCAATCCAGGCAGTCAACAGAGCAATAACAATGCCAGATTGCATCAGGATGGGTAAGGTTCTGGTCAAGGGAATTAATCCTGCCACCTGTACAGGACATTGGTTAGACCACACCCGGAGTACTGTGTCCATTTCTAGTCTCTGAAGTACAGAAAAGATTTAAAAAAATCAAGATGGTCCAGCATACTCTTACCAAGCTGATAAGCGGCTATTGGGTGGGGGAGCTATTGGAGTGAGGAAGTTTGAACATACTTATTTAGCCAAGAGAAGGCTGAAAGGTGGCATGAGCACAGTGTTCCGAATACAACAGGGGATAGACAGGCTGGAGTATACATGGATGTTTGAGTTGGTGAGTGCAAGCAGAACTAGAAGACATGAATTCAACCTATGGTGACTGTGGGCAGGATAAGGGGAAACACTGCAAAATAATTACTTCAGACAGAGGGCAGTTACCATCTGGCATAGCCTACCAAATGAGGTATATAAGCTAGAACTGTTCAGGCTTTCACAGCAGGATGAGACCAATTCCTGAAGTTGAATGGTATTGGGAGGGTTACGTAGAATGAGTAGGGTGACAGTCCAGCTGGTAAGGACCTATTCACCAGGAACAGTACTGCAGTCACAAGAGGACAAGAATGGATGATAGTGAGTGGAAGCTTGAAGAGGGAGGTGAGGCAGTGCTACTTAATCTAGAGGGTGGTGATGCTCTGAAACAGATAACCTGCAGAAGTGGTGGGGCCTGAGACTATAAATGGGTTCACAAATGGCTGAGGCAGGTAAAGAATGCTGCTTGTATATGTATCCATACTCAGATTGGTTGTCAGCACTGCCGTGCAGGAGGGGGGTGGATAAGAAGGACTCTAAGCCCTTCAATCTCCACAATACTATGTTAACACCTGGAGCTGCTGTAAGTGACTAAAACAGAAAAATCACTTAAACAGTTCTTTTTTTCATTGTGCTCCTTCATTTCATTAAATAGGATTTTTCTGAAAGTTGTTAAATCGAAATTGATTTTCTTGTTTACCAAATACCCCGGGTGCCTTTGGCGAATGCTTAGCTCTACTGATTAAAAATGGTGCTGTTAATATTGTTGTCCATCTGTCTGTCCCAAGATATGACTTTATGAGATGAAGTCTCATTTCCAAAATGATTGGAGAAGGACTTCTTTTTCTGACTTTTAACAACAGGCAACACCTGGCAAAAGTTCAGTCCCTGCAGGTTTTTATGACCCTAGATGACCCCACTTGAGTTTTTCCCTGCTTTCAAATTCTTGAGAATATGGCTCGATAGTCATCTAGACGTCTCCTGCCATGTTGAAGCCATTCACCGGGCAACTCCTCCCAAAACTGGGGACACTTTTATGCCCCCCTTCTCTGTATGTTGAGACTTGTGAAATTGATCTTTTCTAAAATTTAACTATGAAGATGTAGTCTGCAGTGTCGCCCTAAATCTATCCTAGCTAGACCTGGGTTAAATTGGGCAGGAGCCCACAGGAACTCGGTTCCCTTGTGTCTTAAAAAAACATTGTATTACAGTTCTACCACCTCTGTCATTTTTCCCTACTGACTACTGTAGGAGAGTTTCACCACCTATCCACTTTTCTGCTCTGTTTGTCACATTGCCCCTAAACTGCCCTCCCTGTACCCATCACTGCTCTCTCTCTTTCTACTATTCAGTTTCCCTCCCTACAGTTGAGGGTAGGCACCGGTCTCAATGTGTTGTCTTACTGTCTAAATTTTGGTATGGCTCCTTTCCTGGTTACCCTTCCTCCAACCTCCACTTCTTTCCCTCTCCTTGCACTCACTGCATAACTCTAACTCCCATTCTATCTCTTACCCCATCCCCGCATCTCTGCTGGGCAGACTGCCTTCTCGTTCAGGCTCCCAGTGCCCTGGTCTAATCTTCCCTCCCCACCTCTGCTCCACCCCCTCCCTTACTGCTCTAAAACGTTTCTGCCATCATGCCTCCCATGTCTGTACCTGTTTTTAGCCTGTTACACAGCAGTTCGCTTGCTGTCACCCCAACACCTGCTTTCCCTTTAATGGCTGTCTGACTTCCTTTCTGTACCCCGACGTTGCATTTCTGCATTTTAACTAAGCTAAACTATGCTTGTATCACATGGTATTTTCTAGTGTGTGTCTGGTATAACGCTAATCTGTAACACTGTTATTTACACTCTCTGTACAGCTTGTATTGTCATAATTCTTGCATTGTTTTATCATGATTAATGTTGCATTCAGTAGTATATGGGTTATTATTAGTGTTTTATTATCATTATTATTTTGTATTTCACATTTTCCCCAGTACCTTTCCCCCTGGACACCTCAGGAAATCAGCTATTTTCAGCTCAGTAGGCATCTTCCTGGTAAAACCTTTCTAAATAAATTTATAAATGATGAGAAGGATTGCATTTTAGTCCATGTTTTGGAGATTTTAGAGTTTCCAGTCTTTGTGCCTAAGGGTCGTGACTTGATGCAGTAGGGGAGCGGTACAGCTCAAATATTTGGATGAAGCCATAGTATTTTACCTGGAGAGGCCCTTCTGAGTGGAGAAGAATTCATTTTAAGAGGCATCCTGGTAGAGGGCACAGGGAATCAATTTAATACAGCAATACAATTATATAGAACAGTGTAATAATGTGCAAACAGTGACTAATTATTCCAGTGTCATGAAATGCAAACAGTGACTAGTTATAACAGTGTAATAAAGTTTCACTATTGACCTACATTCTAGACTTCTCTTCCAGTGGAGTAACCAGCCTTTAAAAAAGTGTATGCACAAGTCAATGACTCCACGCATTTGGCCAGGGGTCTGTGGGCTACCTAGGTCCCCAGAAAATGTTGGCATTTTTGATGCTTTATGGTGCATTTGGTGGCCAATTGTGGAGGTATACAGTACCCTTCTACCAGAGCCTTTTTACATACTAGCCCCATTGTTCTGGCCCCTGGACGCCAAACAGTTTCATTTTGTTACCCACTGTTGATGCCATCCCTGCAGTGCAGGCATACAGTTAGGTACCAAGCGCTTAGGAAAATCATGACTGCATAGTACCTAAGCACTGAAGGCGGTCTAAACTGTTGAAAAATTATAATATATAATTGTACGAAATAAGCTGGAGGTCAATAATTTTAGCATATTTGTTGCATTTTGGGGCCATTTGTGGGAATTCTACAGTGCCCTACTACCACAGCCTAATACACTACTAAAGTTCAACTTTGCTAGCCACTGGTGGCTGCACATGTAGATTTGGGAGGAGTGTGGATCAAGAGGAAATATGAAGAAATTATTCACAGAGAGGGTGGTGGAGACATGGAATAGTATGTCACAAAAAAAGAACCATTAAAAATTTTACAATGGCATCATCTATCTACTCTCACTTTTTCACAGCAAAGCAGCCTTACATCACCATCAGTCACAATCTGCTGATGCAACTGCAACATATACAGGATTTAGGTCAGGATAGTTTAAATGCATTAATAAACACACATACATACTGTACATACACACACACACACACACACACACACACACACTCTCTCTCTCTCTCACACACCCTGGTAAGCAGCCGAACAAAAAGTCTTGCCTGGTGTCTCATCTGAGGCCCTGCTAGTTAAATTCAAATCTGTGGAGATTAATACCAACATTAGCACTGTCTCCAGGTCCAGAACACACACTTAATAGTTTTATTTTTTTTTATTTTATTGAAATCTAGGATTACAAATACCTTTGAGCAGGAACTGCTCATTTACAAAGGTTCCACGTCAAAGGAATGGGGGGTATACATACACACAAAGGTCAACTTAATAATACATAGTTTCACAATAAAAGAAGTAAGAGACTGAGGCTTAGTGTTAGAACATTGAACATTACATTGCCAGCACTACTACAAACATGTACTGTATGGCTATGTAGAGTCATTCACTAAAAATAACATCAAATTCAATCACCAGCTAATGTGTGGCCTGCCCTCCCTCTTCACAAGGCATTGTCTCCCTCAGCAATCCAGACTGCCTTCAAAGATGAACCCTAGCCTGGATAGCAAATATTATTGAGGATGTGCAATACAGACACTGCAGTAAAATATTATGGATCTGGGTGGATCACTGGAGGGGAGGGGGAATTGTTTAACCAGGAAAAGCACACTGAGCCAAGCTTGTTTCCAGGTGTGACCTGCTGGGAGCACAATCAAATTAAGTGACTTGCTCAGTATGCAAGTGGGGGCTGACGGGATCCAAACCCAGGTCTCCAGGTTTGCGGATCAGTCTCCTATCAAATGATGGCAGCAAGTGTGTTCCTGAGTCTGACCAAACAGGCCTATAACAGGCAGCTCCCAAACTCCTTCCAGCACTAACTTTAGACTGCAATACTTCAGGCATTACATCCCAGGGTACTAAAGGAGCTAAGGGCGGAACTAGCAATACTTCGGGAACATCTTTCTCCAGTTGAATGTCTCCCTCTTTTACCTCCAGTTCACATCACACTGCCAAAGTGCCACGAGCACCCCATGGCCAACTTTCCTCGAACCCGCAGCACTGGGACTCTTAGGGCATTCAAAGTGACAAAAAAGGTGGATGCAGAACCAGTCCAACAGTGATGGGACATGGGCTGCCATCGCTACATCCCCAGTGAGCTGGACTGCCACCACTGACCTGCCAAATGTCTTGGAGCAGAGAAGGGCATGCTACCCTGTTCCAGCTGTCCATAAGGGGTTGTTTATCACTTGCTGCTTGATGATAACTACTGTTGTTAACTTTTGTCCAGTGTCATTCTCTTCTTTAGCCTCCCATGTCTACCGTGCCCCAGTTTCCAATGTCATTCCTCTCCCTTTTCTCATCTGCCAAGTATTGCCCATAGCACAGTATCACTACCTCCCGTCCCATGCCAGGACTATCTCAGTGTCCAGATTTGTACATGAATAAAGGAACAGAACCTTAAAAACATATCCATAGTGTAAATCTGTCTTTTGAATTGTGCAACACAGACATTCATTTGCTAACTACAATTCACATTTCTGCATTAAATTATAATGAAACAAACAAAACAGATTGTTTGTTGTTACTGTAAATCATGACTGGCAGAGATACTGACATCAATGAGCCAGTCTGCCTTTTCCCGTTCTGTTGCTTTTCCAGGAGCCGGCATGTTCAGCGGCAGTACTGGAAGACGGCAAGTGACAGTCTCACTACACACAATACAATCTCCAAGCAAAAGAATGTTTCAGGAAACACCAGCCCCTTAATGTAGGGAACCACATTAGCGACAGCATTCCAAAAGCGGCATGAAAGAGCAGGGGGTAATACTGCTGCAAGACAGCAAGCACCAGATGCTTATGAACGTTGCAGCTTGACATGGTTGTAATATAAAAGGAGAAAGTAGAGCAGCAAGCTTCTAAGACCCCACATAAAGTGCTACTTGAAAGACACAACAATATATCATATATGCTTCACCCCCCCCCCTTTTAGTGAGCTAGAAAGAAGGCAGTAGGCCGCCAGGGAGCTCAGTGGAGCCGGCAGAGGAGGAGACACAAAAGGCGGGTGGGAGGGGGGCCCGGGGCACAAGGAAGGAGGCGGCCTAACCTTACCTTAGCCTGCAGCCCTGTAGGCACTACTGGCAGCATCAGTTCTGCTCTTCACTGTGGCATGGCTTCTGCAAGTTCTCCTTGTGCTTTCTCCCTGAGTCCTTTCTGTGCTTGCCTTCACCGTCCAGTCCGGAGTGGACCACGCTGCGATGCCATCGCCAGACTAGTGCGGGCCGGGGGGCCAACACAATGGACTTGTTCTCATCTCGTGTGCGGGCGGTTGACAAATGACTATGTTCACGGTTGGCTGCTATAGCTGGGCCCGAGAGTGAGCAGCAGCAGGCAGGAAAAATGATAGCAAGTGGGGGTTGGAGGAGCAAAGACACACGTGGTCAAAACTGTCCAATTGTTCTGCCGGATCTGCTGCTGATGCCAGTATGTCTTCTGAGGAGAGGAATCAGGACTATGGAATCCCCCCCCCCACACCGAGGAATGGATGACCAACATGAAAAAATAAAAATAATAAATAAAAAAGGAGGGGATTTTTTCTGTACGCATGGGCGTACAATAAGTATGCATGGTTATGTCACTGCTGTCTTCCCACCTCAGTGTTCTCCCTAAGTTTAAAACCAATTGGGTTTCAGCCACTGCTTTAGCCTTGAAGAGATTAATCCTTTCTAGATGGAAAGATCCGAACCCACCAACTATTGTAGAATGGTTTGACAATATGTCTGTTTTGGCTAGTAATGAAAGAATGTGTTACTTTTTAGTTGCTAGATTAGAAGTATATAACAGAACCTGGAGTGCCTTCTTTAGTATGAAACTCTGAATTGAAAATAGAGTGTTATGTTGTCTCTCCTCATGCTAGGCACTATTTCCTTATGTACTGTCACCTGTTCTTTTTTTATGCTGATTATTAACTTATTAAGTGCATACCTAAGCTATTTGTTAGGCTGTTGTATAATATCTGAACTGTTCATTGTTTTCAAATGTAACTGGATTGCATGTAAACTTCTTATGAATTGAATAAAATATTTATGTGTTAAAAAAAAAAAAGTGCGAACAGTGACCAGTTATTCCAGTGTAACAAAGTGCAAACAGTGACCAGTTATAACAGTGTAACAAAGTGCAAACAGTGATCAGTTATTACACTTGTAATAGAGTGCAAACAGTGACTAGTTATTACAGTGTAATAAAATGTAAACAGTGACCAGTTATTGCCTATAGAATAATATATGGGGCAGTGTGCTTTACGAGCATTTAATTCCCACCTGAGTTGTATGATGCTACATAAACCCCAAGAACAAAGCTTGAGGCGTTTATTCAAGCATCACACACCAATGGTGTGAATTCAGGTAGCCAACACCCCATATTTTATTTTATACAATTACTGGACATCAATTTTTCCTCTCCCCCCCATGTTTCTCACGCTGGTTTCTTAGATTTATGGTCTGATAGTGAGATTGAGAGAGAGAGGGAGTAGGACAGGGAGATTAACTGGCACTGCTCTCAAAGGGCGTCAACAGTAAAGGTATATTTCCTTTTTAATACTAGAAAAAATGTCAGCTGGAGTTGGACATTGTGGGCTGCTGTGGAAAGGGCATGACACAGTGTGCTGTTCTGTGAGTCGTGCTGGTCGCGAGTGAGTAATTAAACAAATGTATAGACATGCTACTTTTGTGTCAGGTAGCGAGTGGGTTACCGAGATTAGTTTTCATATAAAGCTGTTTGTATTATTTATAGCGATGCCTTTTTATGCTGAAAAACTACCAACTCACTGAATACAGTGCTCAAGACTGTCTCTGAACCCGCAGCTGCTGTTCAGTGAGTAAGTGTGTATTTGCCGTTATAATTATAACTGGCCGGTTATTACGGCAAATAATAACTAGCTATCTCCATTGAAAAAAAATTGATGACCAGTTATAATATATAGAATAATGCATGAGGTGGTGTGTTTAACAAGATTTTACATACACCCCGAGGTGTTGGATGCTACATAAACACTGAGAGCGAAGCTCAAGGAGTTTATTTAAGCATCCAACACTGAGGGGAGTGTGTGTAAAATCTCGAGTTAAACACACCACCCCATGTTTTATTTTAAATAATTGCTGGGGAGCATTTTCTCACCACAGCAATTATATAAAATAAAACAGCCACTGTTGTGGATGACCGGCAGTCCGCAGTCTGTAGGCAGTCTGTGGCTGATCGGCTGCTGAAACTTTTTTTTTTAAAGTTAGTGAGCAAAGTCAAGAGCAGAGGGGCAATTTTCTCCTTTTTTTCACTTACTGCCGAATGATCCTGGTGATGTCCGTTCGACTGGCGAAGTGTTCGGCGTCAGGAGAGAGCAGAGACAGGCACATGTGTGGAGCATTGGAAACCCGGTGCATGTTTGCCATTATAACCCATGGGTTATAACAGCAAATTATAACCCAGGTTTCTTATGGGAGATAACACTCCCCAGTTATTACAGTGCAAACAGTGAGTATAACAGAAAGAGCACAAAACAGTGCAGCGTGTAAGTTGAGAACAGAGCAAATCAAGGTACAGAAGTCCTGCAGCAGATCCAAACATGCCTACTATAAAACTGTATAGCAAAAAGCATCATTTACAAAAGCATGAAGGCAGACAGTGCTGAAAAAATAACACTAGTGAGAATGTGCTGGATGTAAGGGGCTAAAGAATGGGAGAAGGAAAATGGAGGAGGTAGAAAAGGAGAGGGAAGGGGGAAAGGGGAGGATTAAAGGAGCAGAAGGAGAGGGCTTTCAGATCAGAGGGGGAGAAAGAGGAGCATATAGTGAGGGTGAGGGGAAGGAGCAGATTGGGGGGGAGGCTAGACCAAAGTCAAGAGAGCCAGTGGGAAAAGGCAGACTTTCCTGCTGTGGTCTTAGCCCAGAGCAGCAGGAAAGTACAGGATTCAATGGAGCAGAGGGAGCAGGATGAGGGTGGGGACAGGAAAGAACAAAGATAGCAGGGAAAGGAGTCAAACCAGAAATTTATTTGTTTGGATTTTGTTAACCAGGTAGGCTCACTGAGACTAAAAGTCCCTATTTCAGGAGCGACCCAGAATTAATTACATTCATCCGCCATTTATAAATACAGGTAACAGTCCATGATAAGATATAGAGAGCAACGTGAAATAAACAGTGGGCTCTATGCACTATGCCTATGTGCACATATGTGAGGCATAGCAACCCTAAGTGGGAATGCCACACAGTGGGGGTCCAGTGGACCCCCAGCAACATGCACAACAGGTGCGCCAGCTCCTTGTGCACACGATCCCCCGGCTGATCATGCTGCTCCACACCAGGGGCAGGCCAGGGGTGTGTCAGGGGCATGCCTGCACTCCTCATGATTCACAAAGTTGCAGAGTGCCACACAATGTGGGGGAGGGAAGGAGACATGATTTATGGAAGGGGAAATCCTGGCAAGTGTTATGCGCACCCCCCATCAGACACTTGCTGGTGGCGCCCCAGACCCATGCCACACTGCTGCCCCAGCCCACTGGGCTGACAGGGAAGGTGGGGAGAAGCCGTTCAGGTGAGTACCCATATGTTCTAACATCCTGGACCCGCACCTTCCCACAGGGGGTCTACTCTGGGACCCAGGGCGGGAATCCAATTGGATGCTTGCCTGGGTCCACTGCTCTGCACCCATCTGCTTCCCGCAATCCTGCATGTTGGGGGAGGGGCAGGGCCATGGACAGGTGGCCAGCGATAGTGAATACCATCTGGAGCACACCTGTCCCTGGGTGTGGATCTGCATGGGCAGGGTACACGCCTATCACACGTACCCTATGCCCATTAATGCATACAGCCCAGTATTAGCAAACAGTTTACAGCAGTTACAAAGTCAAGGCATATTGACAGGGTTAAACAATACAAACTTTAACATGAGGAATTAAGAAAGTGTAGCAACAAAGTAACAGCAACAACCTGTGCAACACATAGGTTAGATCAGTGACCTCACAGAGGTCATGGGGAGGTCTTGGCTAGGACAAGTACACTGGCTGCACCCAAGAAGTATGCATCTAAGGGAGGATTTAAAGGACTTGTGATTGGTGCAAGCCTCAGCATCAGTTGGGAGGTTGTTCCACAGCCTAGGGACCACAGAGGCAAAGGACCTTTTGCAGGCAGCTGTTGCAATTTTTGGGACAGTGAGGAGCAATTGGAAGGAAGAACAAAGGGTTCTGCTGTGAGGTTTAGGACGGAGGCAAGGTTGGGGGAGGGGAGCATACAATTTTATGCACCAGGCAGAGTGTGGAATAGTGAATTCTACTTTCCAAGGGGGGTCAGTTTACCATGGATAGTGATTGCAGCAGTGGTCCCTTTTACCAGCACCCACAGCAAAATGGGACACATGATATGTTTGAGAGAAGATAGGACAAGGGAACCATACAGGATGGCAGGCAGTAAAATACTGTTAACTATGGAGACTTTGGCTTCAGAGGTGAGGTAGGAGTTTTACCGTTACAGGAGCCTAATTTTTGGTTTAGCAGTTAGGTCACCTGGTCAACATGAGGCTTGAATGAGATTTGCTGATCCAATAAATAGTGTTTACAGTCTTCATGGGGTCACCATTCGGTGAGCATATGTTTAGCAATTTGCACCTGTCGGGACTACGACGGAGAGGGCCAAAGAGGACAGATTTAGTTTTTTTAGCTTTTAACAGTAGCTTATGTGCCTTAAACCACATTTCCAGTCGATGCGAGTCAGTGTCTGAGTTGCTTCTGTGTAGCACCACATCATCTGCATAGAGCAGAGACTTGGCACTGCCACAGTATTACGACAGGTCATTAATATACTGAGAGAGCAGCAATGGGTCCAAGAAAGAACCCTGAGGAACTCCATCTGTAATATCTCTCAGGGTGGATTGGCTACCTCCACATTTAACCAGAGCTTGAAGATATGGGAGACTTGGTCAGAGAGGTGGCAACTCCTGTGAGATTGGAGAGAGGAGGAATAGAGGTAACAGTAATGAGTAGTGGAGGGCAGTCAAGGGCTAATTAAAATCTAAATATAAAAACTGAAATATAATGGCAGCTAATTTAACCTGGAATACAAGGTACAGTGAAGAGTTAGTGTGAATGAAATTAAAGGGAATCTTGTTGCTCTGTGACAGTGTCCAGTGTTTGGCTACTCAGTGGGAACTCCCAGTCTAATACATTCCATTGATCAGATCCAAATATTGTTGCTGGTTTTTTTAACTTGGTATGCATTATATACTTCTGACGGAAACCCCCTTCAGTCTCCACGCACTGTGAGCGGACCTCCGGCATCCTTCGCCTCAATAACCCCCTGGATTACCCCCCAGGGCAGAGCCACAACCCCTTTTAACTCGGTGAGGGTGCCAGGTAACGGATGCGGCAGGGACCCAAGGTTTCCACAGGTGGGAGGCATCATTCATGCATTGGAGGATTTTTTGTTCTTGTTGCCAGCGGGGTGCAGGTCAAACGGACGCTGTAATGCACCCATGTCATGCATCCGACCCCCCCCCAGTGAGCACTTGCTGGTGCTCTGGTAATGGTGTATCCCGTGGTCACTGGGGAACACTGAACCAGAGTCACACTACCCCTCTTGGGAGTGGAGGTCATGCAATGGCTGCTCAATCCACCCCCTCCCTGGCTGGCCCTTAAGTGACCCGAGCTCGTTCCTGAACCTGGGGCACCCACGTTGCAGTGGTAAATCTTTCCAATGCACCGGCAGGCAAGGACCAAATATTATTTAAGACCAGGGACCCTAGTTTTAAAAGAATTTCTCCCACTCTGTGTCTGTGAAGAAAACTTCTTTCAAAAAATAGGGCCCCAGATAAGTAACTTCTTCAGCTCATATTTCCATACATAATCAGTTCCTGTATTACAATTTACTAGGGAATACCATTGTAAAATTTTCTTTTTTTTTTTTGCAGGGTATATAGCACACTTTTGCCATGTTTCCATGAAGCCCAGAATGTGTTAATGAGGATGTAATAGCTAATTAGCCCTAATTACATAACAAAATTAGTGTGTGTAATTGTCCATTATACATGAGTGTGACATCACAGTCATGTATAATAGAGCAATAAACCATTGTAGCTCATCATATATGACAAAAAACAAGTTTAGTTTCTCCTCCAAGCAGTGAAAAGCAAAACTTTTAAATCAAACAATTATTTAAAAAAAATGGTGAGTAAGGTCTTTTTTTTTGTTTACACATACCCTTGGTGTGTGATACCTGTTTGGTGACATCACACACTGAGGGTGTGGAAAAAAAAATTCACTACACACTATTCTTGATGTATTATTGTATATTTTATGTCCTCATACTGCAGTTAATGTGTGACATCACTGTCTTTTCCATGATAAGACTGAGATGTCTCAAACATAGTAGTTGCATGGTCAGTTGTGGACGAGCAGATTTTTATGCAAAGTGTGGAAGAAGAGCTTGCTTATGTAAAATGTTTAATAGACCAAGCATGGGACAAAGTCAAGAAAATCTGAGTTAGTCATTTTCGGTATCTAGGAAATCTTTAAAATTTAATATTTAGACAGTTGTAACTTATCTCAGTATTCCTCTCTGTTTCGTGTAAATCCTTGCGTGGATCACTCCAGTAATGGGGATTTGGACCCCAGTAAACTTACCCAGGAAAGAAAATAAATGCTCAAGATAAACAGTTCTCCCTATTGTTTATTCATTTTCTGTAGTTATAACCCTCATTCTTTCTTATTGAGGATGGTTTCAGGAAAACAGGGTCTTTGTGTCTCTGACTTTATCTCATCCTCTGGTTTATGCTCTGAAGTCCTGTTCCTCTGACTGTGGGATCATAATCTGATTGTTTGATAATCTGATCTGATTGTGGGATGAAAGAGTTGCTCCCACAGGGTTCTGGTGCCCCCAGCTCAGACCCGTTGGTGGTGCTCATTGGAGGCGATATTCAAAACAATCACCAGTTATGGTAAGTATGTAACTTCTTGACAGCAGGAGGAAAGAGGTATTGCAGTCCGAGCAGGGCAGATCCTATGAGGATTGGCTTAGGGCACTGAACAAGTACTCACTCGAGGCCAGACGAGAGGGGTCATATGAAAGAGACCTTCAAGTTTCTGAAAGGTTGAACAAGGTGAGCTGAAGGAACTATTCAGCATGAGTGGTGAATCTAGAACACGATGAGATAAATGGAAGCTGGTGGGGAGAGATTCAGGAGAGCCATGAGAATGTTTTATTTTACTGAGGGAGTGGTTGAGCCTTGGAGCAATCTACTAGCTGAGGTAGCAGGCGCCAACGCCATTAAAGATCTCAAGCATGGTTGGGACAGAGTTATGGGCTTATTAGTTATTCAGGGAGGGTACTAATAAGACAGGGAGCAAGGGGGTGGATAGTGTAGACAAATACCCTGCATGGAAAAATGATCTTGGGGTATGATAGGGTGTTACAGGCAGACTAGATGAACCATTGCTCTTTTTCTGTCATCGGTGTCTATGTTTCTGTGTTTCTGTAACCATTTCCATGGCAACAGATCGTCATGACACAAACGGACAACTATGACTTCAGCAGAGGAAAAAACAGCAGGATGAGGATGCAGAGTCAGATACAAAGATCTAATTTTCATGCAAATGTCCACAGTAATAAAGAATAAAGGGAGCTGAATATGCAAAATTAATTAACTGTGAGCTGCGCTATGTCTGAATTTCATAATTCAGAAAGTTTTCCTAGTTACTGAATAATAGGTTTAACCCATAGGCTGCCAGTAAACAAAGAATGTACAGGAATTCAGGGTGTGTGTAGAAGTCCATGGCACAGCAAGGGTTAATTGTTATAAAAATGTTTGTTTTTCCTATTTTAGTATAAATCTACTGTTTAACAAGCTAGCACTACGTGAAAAAGAGCTGACTGAAACTCACTGTTATATAAAATCATTATTTTCCAGAAACCAACCTTTTTCTAAATCTTGTAAACAATAGTAAAACAATCCCCTAGCAGGGTTTCCATTCCACAAGGATTATACATTTTCCACATAACACAGAACATTATATTTTACCAGTCGTGGAAAAAAATGTCAACAGCATTCCAATTCAATAGCACGGGTATAGCTGCCTTTTTATTACATGACAAATGCTAATTGCAGTTCTGGTAGTCATTGTGTACCTTAATTATATGCCTTCCAGTTTCTTGATGGTTCCAACACAGGCACATCTAGAGACGAAGCTCGACAAATGATATATTAGATCTTCAATAGATTTTAGGCAAACAGCAGTCTGGTGAAAATATCTTACTTGCTGTGCTCAAACTGACTAGATAGGCTGGTATTGTTCTGTGTCAGATCTATTGATAAAACATTTCCTGCACTGAAAGATGAAGTGTTAGTACACAAGTTCATTTTTGTATAACTCTGTCTTCCATGACAAGCGTTGTTAATTTTTCAGGTGTCCTAACACCACCATTATTTACATTATAGTCCTTTCTACTGTGATGGGGTCAATTTAACCAAGGTTTCCTCTCCTCATCTGTTGGACTGTATTTCCTCTTGTTAAAAGAATTTTCATCGCACATTTTTTTCTGTAGTACGCTTAAACAATGCTGTGCTTTAATGTTTGTGGTGTTCCCTGCCGTTGCTTTAGTACAGTACTTGTGGTTTGTCAGCGCCATGCAATGGTAATCCCTGACCATGTCTCAATTTGTCACATTTTCGACCTTTAACCCATTAATAAAGGAGAAGTTTGATACTTGACCCCCACTGCATAGTCTGTCGCATTCAATGATGTGGAACATTTGAATTATCGTCTAGCATTAGTATGAAGCATGAACGCATGTAATAGAAATAAACAAATACAAGCTGATGCTCTTGTTTAAATGAATTATCTTTCTTTTCGTTGCAGCTATCTCCCTAAGGACTACTCTGGGTGCTAGATCAGTGGATGGACCACTCATCATGAACCTAGCAAGGTTAAAGGTCATCTGCCTGTCCTTACTGAGCATTTTTCTGTTGGTGTTCCGCCAGTCAGCCTCACAGAATGCACTTCACTCTCCCGGAGTAGAGCAGCAGCGGTGCTCAAGGATAGAGCATCCCACCATTTCTTTTGAAGGTAATTTCTCTCTGACTTTTTCCTCTTTTAATTTTATGTTCCCTTCCTGTTGTTAGTTCCTTCTCCGCAGCATTGGATGACAGGTTGCAATGCCCATATGGACTTCCCACATCAGATGCCCCTATAGACATCTCACATCAGAGGAGCACCAGCCATCGCCCCAGTGACTTTTGTTGGTGATAAGGTGGGAAGTCATTTGGATCCCTTTCTTGGGTGTTTCATCGTTTTCCCAGGGGTAACACTTTTTTGAAGAATAAGCTCCTTGTCTGGATGCACTGAAACCCACAGGCCTGCTTTTACTACATTTACAAACTACAAGCTTCAGCCCAGCTAGCAGTGCACAGCATCAGAAGTGTGGTCTCACTTCACACCAGGCTTGATGAACTACTGAACTGCCTGTGTATCTGAGACTGGCAAATGTAATGCAGTACTTCTATAAGATTTTTTATGATTAAACTATTAGTTTCCCCTGTTTTTGGTGGTTGGTGGGTAAGTCTTCTTCAAAACATGATAGCCCAGATATTCAGAGCTGGGTGCAAGCGAACCACTAGATCACCAGGGCATATTACAAATAAAACAAACGGATGATTATGGGACGCCACTATGCCACCAAGGATTATTTACTCTTTGAGTGCTGAGTATGTTTGAACGTATATAGAGCCAGGATGTGTATATACTCCTGCAGTACTGTGAGGGTTAAGACACATGACAATGTGCAATTGGAGGAGGGGGCAGCTTGGCACAGGAGTGGGCAGCTGCAGTACAGCTGCCTTGCCTTCGGGGATTGTGGAAGTGTGGGCTTAGTGTGTGGTTAAGATGTGGTTTTCTGTAGCAGCACACAGTGCTGCTCAGGGGCCTTTTACCACTGCTGCAGACCTTTGACTATGCTGCTGCGCTGGCATGCATGAGGGGAACCTCCCTCATTTGCATAGGCACAGCAGTGTAGTTAGCACCTTGGTGCTGCTGGGTTTCCAAGGTGCACTTGAGGCCTTTGAATATGCCCTGAATATCCCCCCGCCCAGAGCGCTAGCACTAACCTTTGAAAATGGCGGCCCATGTATTATAAGTAGTGTTGTATTAGTGGAATGAGGTGTGCTGGATTGAGAAGAGTGCAAATAGGACATGGCAGCTTTTTTTTTTTTTCAGTAAATGATTACAAAAAAAACTTTAGTCTAATCTCAGTAACAGGATTATCAATCAGTCTCACATAATAAGCTAACTAGTGTCATCAGCTGAAATGCTGCAGAGCTTCTGAGTGTCTTTGCCATTACAAATAGTCCATGCAAAGACTAACTCCATAGTATTATGGTGTTTACAATGACTTTTTGTAATGTTTTCATACACTCACAGTGCCCCCCCCCCACCAATATCCTTGTAGCATACATTTCCCCATGGAGGAGGTTGGCTTTGAAACATATGCTTTTAACAATTTTTTAATTTTATTAAACTCTAGGATTACAAATACCTTTGAACAGGAACTGCTCATTTACAAAGGTTCCACATCAAAGGATGTAGGGTAACATACATACAAAGGTCAACAATGGTTACAGTCTTAAAACACAAAGATGTCTAAGCATTTATTTTACAGCCAAAAATGGAGAGACAACATAAGCCAGCTTCAGACAAGTTTCAGGGTGAACAGTATACAGGTAGTATAGGGTAGGAGGGGAGTCAGGAAAAAGTAGGCAGGCTAAAGGGCCATTGTCGGCAGGTAGAGGTGGGTGGCAAAAGTGAGAGGTGGATGGACTGGGGGCCCCATATCTGAAAGTGCCATTAGAGAGGGGAAGGGGTGGGTGAGGCAGTGTGGTGTAGGCGGATAAGGGGTGAGAGTGGGGGAAAGTGGTGGCAAAAAAGTGGAACTCTAAAGGAGGTTACAGGTTACCTTCAACTAGGGTAAAATGAGGAGGCAGTTACTTGGGAGAGGCAGTCACATTGAGTGGTAGAGGTGAGGAATAGTCGGAGTTGCCTTTTAAAGGGACCAAGCGTCGCAGTTGTAAGTGGTTCTTTGTTAAGGATATTGTACCACTGAGGAGCCCTGTGCGTGAATGACCTCTGACCCATTGTGGTCCAGCATTTGGGGACCTGGAAGGTTTGAATTAGAGCACGTTGGTTACCTTGTTGGCACTTCGCAATTACTATGTGTATTGTGGATAACAGAATGTCAGTAGCTGTGTTGATCCTTCAAAAGCTAGGCTTGTTATAACACGAAATGTGTTATACCAAATTTAGTGACATTTGGTTAGGTGGCTCTTAAAATATAGTGAAAAATGTAACATCCAACACCAAGTCAGAATCAATGCATTATTAGGTAAGCATGGCTGACATTTTGAAACCCCCAAAACTTGTACAGTAGTGCTAAATGTTTCTTACTCTAGTTTGTTGACAGTTGAGAGTGGTTCATAAAATAGCAAATCTAGGTGCCGTATAACCAGTTGGGTAATACAACAGATTAGCAACTGGTTACATGACAGGAAGCAAAGGCTTATGGTTCACAGTCATTTATAGAACAGATGTGAAAATATATTTGTCAAGATAAACATGTTGTTTTGGGCAACATGAGCAAAGCACAGGAAATGAAGGTGATCACTAAGCATGTTCAGAAATTTATCTTGCAAATTTTGGTCACACTGAGCATGGTCTAAAATTTATTCTAACATGTAAAGATAAATTTCTGAGCATGCTCAGTGACCCCTTCATTTATTTTCCCCAAGGACTTCTCAGGAAATGAGTTATTATGGCTCAGTAGGCCATTTCCTGGTAAAACTCTTTCAATAAATGAATACGGTGTGAGAAGCCACTTATTTTTTTATTGAATATACAGTAGTCTGTGTAGTTTACATGTTTTACTTTTTACTTTGGAAGCTTTTTTTCCATTTCTATCACCAAGCCACATAGGCACCTGTTGTTGCAACCAAATGTGACATGGGCTGACTTACAGTAGCATTTTTATCTTCATTTGAGGATATTAGTCTATTGCTATCTCACGCATGGCTTTACCACTCGTGAGGTATCAACAGGCCAATACCCTCTTAATGACGATGAAGGTACATCATATCCCCGATATATCCACATGGAACCAAGTAACAAGTGGAGTTCTACAATGTTCTGTACTGGGGCCAACATTGTTAATATATCTGTAGTACATGGTTGACATTTTTTGCCATGGAGACACAGCAGCTGTCCATATCCATATGTGCATTGCTCTGATGTCAAGAAGTCATAATACCATTGATCTTACGTCAGACCAATGGTATTACTTTGAATCTTGTTGCTCACGCTAAATTCAAACTGTGGATCACAGACTGCTGTCACTAATCACAGTTACCTGCCTAATACCAGCAAAGTAGAAGTCATGAAGAATAACTGCCCGATCGAAATGAACAGCAGCCATACACTGAAAAGATGGAGATACTTTTCTCACAGAAAAGAAACAAGGCTGTTGGGGTCGCCATAGTGATAGTGGGGTCAGGCGCATGTGTGCATTATGGTACTCGTAGCAGGCATAGCGGGAGGCAAAGCAATGAATGAAACTGATGGCATGAGCTCATCTTTTTTTTCAGTCGGGTTTCATATTTGTAAGATGGGGGGATAGTTTTGGTTTAACAGATAGGGAGCCATGTATTACCAAAAACAAAAAACACACATGGCTGTCTATTAGTTATGGAGCTAGCAACTCCATCTAGGGGGGATTCTAGTTTCACCATAAACCTCTCGAGCATTCCTGTCAAGGTTTATGATGTCATTGGAATCCTTCAATGGAGTTACAACTCCGTAACAGATAGGGAGCCATATGTTATTCTATTTATAAGCAATCTGGAAGTGGGTACAAGTAGCTGGGTTGTCGGCTTTGCATATGACACCAAAACTGGAAGGGCAGATCTTCTTCGAGACCGTCTCTTGCAGCAGGTCATAACACATGGGAAGCTTCTGCCGGAGGCACTTGTTTCTGGAAGACTTCTTAGCAGCCGTACCTCTTGCACCACATGACCAGGTCTGTGCACTATAAAGAGAGGGCGGTCCTGATACTACTCAGTTCTTTCTTTTCCATGACCTGCACACATCTCTCCTGGAGATTGGCTCAGCAATACCTTGGCCTTTTCACATTTTTTTTTCTACTGACTTTTGTCATTGCTAACCATCTTTACTAGACCAACAACGATAAAGATACTTCAAATTTTCATAAGTATGATTACATCTGCAGCATTGCTGAAGGTGGCTGCTGTCCTCTCGTTGACAATGGCTTCTGTCCTCTCATTGATGATGACCTCAGCCCTCTTGTTGCAGTGGCTTCTGCCCTCTCGTCAATGATGGCTTCCACCCTCTCATTGACAATGGCTGTGCCCCCTCGTTGATGATGGCTCCGCCCTCTCACTGATGATGACTTCTACCCTCTCGTTGATGATGGTCTTTGCCCTTTCATTTAATGATTTAACAATGTTTTTTGCCTTCTCATTGACAATGGCCTCGCCCTCTCATTGCGATGGCTGTTGCCCTCTCATCGCGGGTGGCTTTCACCCTCTCATCGACGATGGCTTCTGCCCTCTCGTTGATGATGGCTTTTTCTCTCTCAACAGTGGCTTATGCCCTCTCAATGATGGTGGCTTCTGCCATCGTGCTGGTGATGGCTTCTGCCCTCTCATCAGGATGGCTTCCTCCCTCTCATTGACGTTGGCTTTTGCCCTCTTGTTGAAGTTTGCTTTTGCCTTCTTGTCTATGATGGCTTCTGCCACTCTTGTCGATGGTGACTTTTGCCCTAGTGTCGACAGTGGAGTTTGCCATCTTGTGGATGATGGCTTTGGCCCTCTCGTGGACGATAGCCTCAGTGGCGATGGCTTCAGTCCTCTCCTTGCTGTGGGCTTTGGCCCTCTCATCGTGGAGGGCTTTCACCCTTGCAGTCAATGATGGACTCTTGTTGATGGTGGCTCCTGAATCCTTTCATCGATACTGGCTTCAATAGGCTTCACCACTCTTATTGGGGAAGGCTTTGGCCCCCTGGTCACAGTGGGTCTTGATCCTCAGGTCGACGATGGCCTTAGGTCTTTCGTTTGCTGATGATATCTCATTGAAGAAAGCTTCGCCCTTCTCCTCGATGAGGACCTGGACCATCTTGTCCACAATGGACCTCAGAATAATTGGTGGGCCTAGACCCAAGTGCCCTTGCCTTTGCCTCACTGTGGGCCTCCTCATCGCCTCCTAACAGAATGTGAGTTATGCGCTGCCTGACTGATGACTTCTGCTATGGGGTGTCCTCTGTAATCCACACCTGGACCCTGTTTGGTCTTTAATTGAAACTCTGACCTCATACTGTATATGTGGTTATTTTTTCCACTGCTTCGACATCACCGATATCCTCCTTGACAACTGAGGAACTCTTTTTCAAACAGTGCTGGCTCCTTTGAGTCGATTCTTTGCTGGCCTGATGGGGTTTGCTTCACCACCAGTTTTCTTATCTCCGTTATTCCAATGGAGTCTTACCGTGTCTCTTCAGAGCTCTGAGTTGAGTCATTAGGACACAGGTGGCTGTGCCTATTCTTGTAGCCTGGTGGCCCCCCCTATCGGTGGGGTCTCCTCCGGGTCCCATCCCGGTCTCCACCTGTAGCTCTGCTGTATACCAGGCTCCATCTACAATTGTTGGGGTGAAGCCCCTTTTTTCTTGCTCAGGAGTAGGAACCAGACCAGTTCTACCCTCTAGGGCCCAGGTGTAGGAGTTGCATGCCCCTAGGCACAAATTGGCTTATTATTTGGAGACATCCTCTCAGTGGTCATCCCGCCTCTATTGGGGATGCTTCCGCAGCCACTATACTCACTGCTTGGAACCTCTGGCAGCAATGGTTTACATGACCTCTACTGTGAAAATATGTCTCACATGACTTTCTTGGTTGCATATGTCGGGCCTTTTGCTCCCACCTTTCTGAGTTTTCTTCTTGATGCTGCTTATCGAGGTCTCTCTACGAGACCCACCGCCTCAGGTTGCACTGTACTTTGGTGCATTCCATGTCATTTTTTGCTTCAGTAGAATTATTTTATGAAAGTCTTTTTTTTTGACACCACTGATACCTTGCGGGGTCCTCCCTAACTTGGGTTCACTACCTTTATTACCCTTCCCCGCCTTTGATTCCAAGGTCGACGGGTGCTGTTCCACTGGTTCCCTTCCTGGGACTGCCCACTGCCAGAAGGTCCCCTCAAGTCCATGGTTACAGTATCTGTCCTGATGTCCATGATCCAGGCTTTTTTCCACTTGAATAATGCCCATTTTTCCTGTGCATCCCCCTCCTCAAAGGTTGGGGTTTGTTTTCTCTTTTCTTCTGGACAATGATCATGGTAGTCCTTCAACCTATGCTACAAGAGGCAGTAAAACCCCCATTCTGGCTAGACTCTGCCACCCGAGTCTTCCAATAATACCACACCATGATTTCTGTGATTTTTCGCAAAGTGGGCCTCTGTTTTTTTTCTATTATATGCCCGGATGTTTTGCTTTTTGGAAATGTCCTCAGACGTCCACCTTGCACTGGTCAGTACTTTAAGTATGGTTCAAGTCTCTAGGTATGGAAGTACACCTTTATGGCACACATTCAGTTGGAAACACTTTCCTTCTTGTATCTCGATGGTCTCGCCGAGCTAATTGGCTTCCCATTATCTGCCGCACCAGAGACGTCTCAGCTGAGCTTTGTCTGCTGACTTTTTGCAGCCATCCTAATCGATTACTTATCCCCAAAAATATCTGAGACTTTGTTCAAGGGCACTCTGAAATGATTGTACCTTCAGAGATTCACCTGCAAATGGATGCCGGTGTCTTGTCGCCCGCTATCAAATTTCTCCATTTGTGAAGGTGCATGACCACTCTTATGACAAATACGTCAAATCCAGAGGATGTGGGTTTCCCTTTCAATGGTCTAAAAACCTGCCTAGGTGTTTGGCAGATGGGCATTGCCCTTCTGCATGTCTTTGTCTTGGAAGAGCCATTTTCTAAGCTCTTCATATTTTCTGGCACTTCCTACCTATGTCTCATGATTCAATCAGTTATTTCCCCGATGTCTGTTACCTGACCAGGAAACATAACCCACTGTTTTGCCTATTTGCATTAAAGCCATGCATATAGGGTTCTGGATCGCACATAATGGACTACACCTCGTTAGAGGTACATATCCCTTGCAGCGGGAATATAATGCCGGATACCCTCCGCCTTTTCAAAGCGGCGGGACATGAACGGAAAATCCCACAGGATTTAGTCAAAGACATCTTTGTCCACTGGGCTCATCCTGACAGGGATCTGTTCATCTCTCAGCCCCATATCCTACTGCCTCACTCTGCCTCAGTCTCCATGGCCCCACTTTTTCTGGGGTTGTACTGTCACCACCTCCTATGGGAGGTCCCTGCCAGGCCCACATCCCTTCTTCAACTCCTGGGCTTGCGTTAAGCCACCAGAATGGGGACCACCCTCCAAAGCCTACCACATATGTGGGTCCACAGTCCACCCAGCCATTTGATGGGTCAGCGCCCCAAGACCTGTCCCTCCAAACAGGCCCCTTAAACAGGAGAAGGACTTCATGGCTCCCTTAATGCCCAGGCCACCCCCCCACACCAGGTACGAGGGGGAACCTCTGCCACTGGTTCCTCTCCTGAGAGGGCCCTGCCACAGCCCTCCCAGCCCTGGCAATCTGGGAAAACAACAATTGGGCTTCCTAAAAGGTTTCTACATCCTCAAATGACTTGCTAAAACCTCCCTATGCCCTAGCGCCACTTGCCGCAAAACCTGGCTACCTGGTCTCCTCCGGAGCTCCATACCCCCTACTCCTCATCAGCCATGGCGCATAACCATCCTGACTGCACTTTAATTTGGGGGGGGTCCCCACTGGCCCTCCTGGATTGCCGAACTCCCTCACTTGCCCACCTATCCTGGTCCTGTTTCTACTCTCCAGCCTCCCCACTCCAGCACCAGGCCTACTGGCCGGGCTGGAAAGGCCCCAATACTTCCTGTACGCTCCCTTTTATACTCTTTCTACTGCCCTCTGCTGCCCACTTGAGGCATCCAGAGAACTAACCCCCAGAGCACTAAACCCATTTCCTAGCTCGGGGGAGGGAGTGTAGAAGGGGGAAAGGGGTGCCTAAACAGTGGGAATATAAGCCCCGCTTTTGGAGGGGCCTGACATGGGTAACGCTGAGAAAGCATGGTGCCAAAGGGGGCATGCAGTGAAAAAGGACATAAAAACCTTTATAGAAAAAAAAAAAGAATAACTAGCTCTCAATTGTAGTCAATCACGAGCCGGAACCCCATACACCATTTTTAGCATGGTAGGTTTTTTTAAAGACTCACCGTACTGTATAGTTGTATCGAGTTTGGAGGCCATAGGAAATGTGGCACTCAAGAAATGCAATAACTACATATTTTTCATTACATACGTATGTTCGTATGTAACTAAAAATATGATGTACCGTTCACATGTATGTTTGCTTCAAAACTAATCAGAAGCCTTAACTTATGTATTATTCAGCCCCTATGGCTTACCATTTTAATATCATCAAGACCCTCATAATTCCAAATATCTCTACAAAGTACGGTTGCTGTCTGATAAATGATTTTCAGGACATAGCTAAACATGTAAGTGTGAAGGATACATATGCACGTGAATCACAAGAGCCAGTTGGAAGCCACCATAACTCAGGCATAATCAGGTCACTGTTTGCTAGTATTATGATGATTTGAAGAACTCACAGCAGTGAAAGTCTGAAATTTGGCAACGGTCTGATAAGCAGTTGTCGAGATATACAGTAATCAACCATTTAGGGAGACAGTGTGATCTAGTTGTTAGAGTACTGTATTGAGGACCAGGAGATGCAGGTTCCAAATCCTGCTAGGACCAGATACTCACAGTGTGACCATAGCTGGTCACTTAATCTCCCACTGCTCCAGTCCACCAAGTTACAGAGATGGAAAGGAGCAGAACACCACTGAAAAGGAGATGCTGTATCTTAGCCAGGCTATCCCATGGAACTAAACATCCTAAGTTTTATTACGGCATGTATGTATTCAAAGAGGCCTTCAGTAAATCCCCCATTCTCATATCTATAATCCACTAGGAAATAAAAAATAGAACCTAAAGGTCACACAACTGATCTTTGGAGTGGAACATTTCAAAGACTGACTGTTAAAAGGCAGTAGAGTTGTGACATTCTTATCAAAACTCTGAAAGTGCTGTATGTTGTTCAAGCTCTGTTCTATTGCCCCTGCCCGTAAGACTTAAGAAGCTTTCTATGGCTTAGCTAAAATCTTCAACCAAGTGATTTGTGTGTCGAGCTCAAGAACATTGCTCTGTCAATGACACTTGCATATCCCTACCCTAGGTGAAGTGTTAGAAAACCCATACCAGGACAAATTCAACAAACTTTTTTAGAAAGGGGATAGTTTTTTGGTCATTCTTGAAGTTTACATTACATCCAGTGGATGATGCTTGGTGCCTTCAAGCAGGCTCACTTATTGAGAATCTCTGCCAAATGCAGTCTGACCTTTGCATTCAATGTCAGTGGGCTGGGTTTGACCCCTGTAGTCTTCCCTTGGTGACATATTTCAAACAGCATGTCTGTTTTTATTTTAGTAATCAGAAATGATGAGAGAGAGCAGGATAAAGACCACCTGTTGTATGGAACAATGTTACTTCTCGGTTGGCTTCAGTCTTTTGTATTAGTTTTCAGTTTATTAACCTGGGTTATCCCAACTATGATGCTACATCTCATTGGTGGTATCATCCTGCTTCTATTCAGTTTAACAAATTGGAGGATTGAACATACAGGGAAGGGGTCAGTGACTTTCTTTAAGGTCACAAAGGGATTGGTGGCTGGGGGGGGTGGAACTGAATCTGTGATTATCTCCTGTTTCACAGCTCAGTGCTCTTACCATTAAATCATACAGTCTTTCTTTCCTTCCTTTCCTATTCTAGAAGTCATTAAGGTGGAATTGCACCTTAGTGTCCATTATAGGGTGCCCTCTTATAGCAGTGTTTATCATAATAATAAATAATAATGATGCAGTTTTCATTCACACTAAATAGAACACATTAGCACTTTTTAACCGTGCATTGACCTAAAGCAAGTAGATGCTTACACAAAAAGACCAAACACAGAGGGCATTATTATTTTCTGATGCTTTTGCAGACAAAGAACTAGGAAGAGTGGGGTTGCTAGAGAGGAGAGTGAAATGTTTGCAACACAATTAAGGGCATAAGATGAATGAAAATTAGATTGCAAACTACACAGTTTGTAAATAAATACTGTGTAGTATTACCAAAATTCAGAAAAAGTTTGAAAAAGTTATCAATGATTTTTTAAAACCATCATGTAATTTAATGTATTGTTATCAATGTTTTTTTTAAAACCATCATGTAATTTAATGCATTGATACAAAAAAATAGTATTGCTACAGTTCATCTGTACCAAAAAATAGTCATAAATGTATTTGCCATGTTGTGGCTATGTTAAAACTAAAAAACATGTGTCAATAAATTCAAAAAGCAGTTTCAAATAATAGCGATACATACAGAATAGTACTAACAACCAGCAGCAGTGTCAACAGGCCTCATTCTTAACAGCTAGACTCCAAGCTTTCATTAAAAATAAACCAAAAAAAAACACCTAAGTTTCTAGCCTCAACGGTTCCACCGTTAAGGCTAGAAATGTACTGTTTTTTAAATGAAAGCAAGTAGTCAAGGTGTGTGTGTGTGTGTGTGTGTGTGTGTGTATATATATATGTATATATATATATATTATATGTTTATCTATACTTTGCAAAAATGTCATTAATGCACCAGGTAGGGTAACCTAACGCCACAAAACAGGGAAACATTGTGTTAGGGTTCAACTAACACCCCCACCTACTCCGAGCAGCAAAGGAAAAAACATTAGGGTTTGGGTCTCTGGAGTGTTTGGCGAATCAGTGGTGGGGTCTTCCTGGGGGGGGGGTTGTCAACCCTAAATACATTGAACTACACTTGCCTTGGTTTCTCATATTGCAGTCAGCGGTTCCAGCAGCAAGACATGTCTTCGATCGGAGAGTGACTTTTCACCCTGTGATCTGTTCAGGTGAGTGAGGTTGTGTGGGGTTGTACTGGGGGTGTGGGGTGGTGGGTGCTGAGAATAGGGTGGGGGTCAGATCGGCAAGGGACTGTTTTCTTGTTTGCAGGTTTAAGAAAAAAACATTGAGGGACAGTTTTCTTTATTTCAGACAGGGATGGTGATTGGAGGGTGGGGGGGTGCCACTAGACACCAGGGAAAGATAAATTCATTACGTAGACAGTGATCAGAGGGTTGAGGGTGCCACTAGACACCAGAGAAAGTCAAAAACATTATGGGGACAGTGACTGGAGGGTTGGAGATGCCACTAGACACTAAGGAAAGATACATCCATGACGGGATGGTGATCGGGGGGTGGAGGGTGTCACTAGACACCCGAGAAAGATAAATTCATTAAGGGGACAGCGATCAGAGGGTGAGGGGTACCACTAGACACCAGGGAAAGATAAATTCATTATGGGGATGGTGATCAGGGGTGGTGGGGTGTTACTAGACACCAGAGAAAGATAAATCCATTATGAGGCAGTGATTGGAGGGTGGCGGGTGCCAACAGACACCAGAGAAAGATAAATTAATTACTGGGTTGGTGATCAGAGGGTGGGGGTGCCACTAGACACCAGGGAAAGATAAATAGTGATCGGAAGGTGGGGGGATGCCTCTAGACACCAGGGAAAGATAAATTCATTACCTTGATGGTGATCGGGGGTGAGGCAGGGAGTGCCGCTACACACCAGAGGAAGATAAATCCATTACAGAGGTAGTGATTGTAAGGTGGTGGGTGCCAACAGACACCAGGGAAAGATAAATTTAGTATGTGGGCAGCGATCAGAGGGTGGGAGGTGCCACTAAACACCAGGGAAAGATAAATTCATTATAGGGATGGTGATCGGGGGTGAGGTGGGGAGTGCCACTAGACACCAGAGAAATATAAATTCATTATGTGGACAGCGATCGGAGGGTGGGGGTGCCACTAGACACCAAGGAAAGATAAATCCATTATGGGGATGGCAATCAGAGGGTGAGGGGGTGCCACTAGACACCAGGGAAAGATAAATTCATTATGGTGATGGTGATCGGAGGGTGGGGGCTGCCACTAAACACTAGAGAAAAATAATTCCATTATGGGGACAGTGATTGGCAGGTGGGAATGCCACTAGACACCAGGGAAAGATAAATCTATTACAGGGACAGTGATCGGAGGAGGGTGGGACGTACCACCAGGGAAAAATAAATCTGTTACGGGGACAGTGATTGGCGGATGCCACTAGACATCAGGGAAAGACAAATTAATTATGGGGATTGTGATCGGAGGGTGGGGGGGTGCCAGTAGACACCAGGGAGATATAAATCCATTACGGGACAGTGAATGGAGGGTGGGGGTGCCACTAGACACCAGGGAAAGATAAATCCATTATGGGGATGGCAATCAGAGGGTGGGCGGGGTGCCAATAGACACTAGAGGGAAATCATTCAATTATGGGGCGGCGATCAAAAGGTGGGGGGTGCCACTAGACACCAGGGAAAGATAATATAAACATGGGGATGGCAATCGGAGGGTTGGGAGGTGCCACTAGACACCAGGGAAACATAACATACAAGGAAATGGTGTTTCACTGCTCTCACTGCAGCCCACAGCACAAGTTTTAGCCACGGCTGCAGAAGTCAAGAAAGTCCCACTGTTCTCATACAGAGAACACAGGTGAATGGCTCCTGTCGCTAAGCTGGGCACCCTGGGTTCTGGATGCACAGAAAACGGATCTCTGGCAACGTTATGGAAAAACAAACACCTGAATCTAGCTAAATAGGACTTGTTTAGTTGGGTTCAGGTGTTTGTTTTTTAAAATACATAATTTGAATGAACTTTTACTGTTTGTAAGTTTAAGCAGTAAAAAGAAAATGGTGGCCGTCTCGACTGTCTCCCTCCCATCCACAACAAGTAAATCATGCAAATAACCATTTGTTATAAGTTTTTTTTTTTTTTTTTTTACCTTTCCGGATAGTTTTTTTTACCAGTCACACTGGAACATTAACTCAAAAATCATTGTAACTTTAAAATAGTATAATATTTTTTCACCAAACCTTCCAAAGGCACACTCTTGGCATAGGCTCCTTGAAGCCTGAAAATTTCATGAAAAAATTCCACACTATCTAGGTTGTAGGTGAGAGCAAAAATACACAATGTTAAGTATAGGAAAACCTTGATATACATTGCCCTTATATTTAACTTTAGTGGGGGTCATTCTAGTGTTAACTTCTTTGTCAAGGTGTTCCTATTTGTGACCGAATTTTCGGAAAGCTGCCAAGGGACATCTTTAAGTATTTAAATATGTAAACCCTGTTAATGGCTCCTGACCCTGTGATTCCTACAAGAGGTAAGGATAGTTCTCCAAAGCTTCCCCCGACTAAGAATTATTAGATTTAATGCAGTAGATATTTATCCAGGTAACTTCAGGGGTGTGGGGGCTAAATTAGCCGAATCTGAAGTGGTAATTTTTAGGTACAAACTCTGCTCCCTCTTTTCTCTCCGAAATCTTATCCATTCAACTCAAAGGGACATGGAGTAAGTATGGAGACATAGAGTGCAAGAGGAGTGAGAATGGAGATGGGGGGTGTTGAAGAGAGAATTGAGGAACCGGGCCTCTTTTATATCAGTACCACTATTGTGATCTTCTGCCCATTAAATAGGGTTTCCAACATGAATAGCCTCTCAGTATACATACAGAGAAGGTGATTTTTAACATATTAAAGGATTTAGCTTCTTTTTTTTTCTATTTCTTTTTATTAACTTGGATGTGATCACAACCTAATACAGTCATTAATCTGTTAGTTTATCCTCCACAATATCATTGCCAGTCTTGTATACATAATCAGTAGTTATGGATATTACCCATTGCATTTTAAATAAAATTGTATATATACAGTATGACTGAGCGTGTTGTTTTTTTTTCACCATTTTTCTTACCCTTTCTGAAATGTGTAAAAATTTGTGTCTTCCTGTACCTGGTACTCTTGTTACCCCTATAAAAAAGGTCTCCCTATCCTTAATACCGAGTTTTATACCCCAGGTAACCAAAGGTTCCGTCAGCCTCACCCCCTAAGGAACAAAGTCGGGATCTCGACTGGACATGTAAAATACCCATGGCCTCCAAAGTATCTCGGCCTTTGGGATCTTATTATGTAATTTGGTCATTAGAAATTCCAAGTAATAAATATCTGAAACCAACCTTCGCCACTCCCTAATGGTAGGAACCTCCCGAGACATCCAACATCTAGTTATAGCCTTTTTGGCTGCTACAATATAGATAGGTAACAAAGTTCTATGCCACGCTGGTCGATGGGGAGGAAATATAGCCATTAAAATCATCTCTGCAGTTAATTCTACCCTTTCTCCCAGACAATCTGACATTGCTTGTTGTAGCATACACCAAAAGGGCATGAGCTGCGGGCACGTCCAGAAAATATGGGCAAGATCCGCTTTCAGGCACCCATAAGCCCTCCAGCATTTACCATAGGAGGAGGGAAGGTATTTAATGAGAACAGCTGGAGAGCGGAAAAACCGGACTTGGCACTTCCTTGCAAATTCCTGCCATAAGTTAGAGTGGGTTACCTTACAGGCCAAAGGCGAAACCCAAAGCCAGTCCTGTTTGGATATGTCCATATCGAGATCCCTACACCAGCTCCTCAGAATGGAAAGTGATGAGTGTCCCATTCCCTCCCGTAAAATACGGTACGGAAATCCCACCTGGTGTCCCGAAGGCTGACCAGACACTGCATCTTCCAGAAATCTCCAGAATAATGGAATAGGATCTGGTTGTGTAGACGTCACTTCTCTTTGTCTTACAATATAATTTTTAACCTGAATATAATAAAAAGATCCCCATCTGGTATACTATAGTCCCTCTGGAGTGTTTCAAACTGAACAATGCCCCTCCGAGAAATAAATTGCCTAAAGAATTGGAGTCCCACTCTCCTCCACCTTGTAAAAGTATGTCTTAATGAGGCAGGCAAAAAAATTCCATCCTCAGAGATTAATGTATATAAAAAAAAAGAATTTACAAAAACCCTTGTGTTTTTTCAACCAATACCATAGTTTCAATACTTGGGCAGTGAAGGATGTGAAATCCTGTAAACAGGGAGTTTTAGCTACTGAGGCTAGGGTTATCTTTAGTATATCATATAGATCATTTATGGCAAACTCCAAGTCCTTCCACTGCGCTTCAAAAGATGGAGATAGCCACAGGAACAACATTTTAAAAAAAGCTGCCAGAGCATAAAGCCTTAGATTGTGTAAGTTGGCCCCTCCCTCTGCCAGCGGGATCTGTAACAATGACATCCTTATGCGAGGCCTTTGCCCATGCCAAACAAAGTTAGAAATAATTTTCTCCCAGGATTTGAAATAGAAATTAGAGGGGAACATTGGGATATTCTAAAATAGGCATAACAGTCTTGGTAGGATAATCATATGAATGGACTCTATCCTTTGGAAAAAATTTAAAGGTAAATTGGACCAGGCCGACACATCTGACTGAATTTGTATCGACAATGGCTCGTAATTCAATAATTCTATTTTGTCCAAATCCTTAGGTATAACTATCCCCAAATAATTGAACTGTGTTCTATGCCATTTTATTGGACATTAAGAGTTTAGCTTCTTGATACTGATATTATGCGATACAGTTACCTCAGTGAAGCTACCTTAGTTTTCTCCCATTAAATAGGGAAGTTTCTGAGTGTCTCACTATCTAGTAATTAATTTTATAATCGTATGCTTTTCATTTTGCTCTGAGGGGACATGATTTACCTACAGACTGTTTGGACAAAAATTTTTTTTTCAAACACCCAACGAAACCTGGTGTTGAATAACAGCTATTAAATAGGAAGGTTAATCTCCTGGGTATTGTGCCTCTGGTTACAATGCTGTGTTTTCCTGACATTCTATACCCGTTAAATAGGGGTAGCTAATTGGATTTTCTACCGCTAAACTGTGGGGTCTCACATTAAAATAACAAGGTGGTATATTTCTTTGAGGAAGTAGGGGAATCATCCTTTTAAACAGGCTGTTTCTACACTACTTATTTCCTCAAAATCTCTATTATAGAAACATTTCACCTTTAGAAGGGAAGAGGACATTAATTCCCTAATGGTCCCTCATAGGTGATGAGACCCCTTCACTAAGTAGCTCCATTAAATAGGAGCAGCGAACGCTCAAGGCAAGAACCAGGGTATGAATACAAGGTCTTGGAATTTGCCGAAAACAAACTCCCCACAGACTAGCAAAATTATATAGCTACTCCTTCCATAGTAAGCCTAAGCTTCTATTATACAGAGAGGCCTAAGAAGTAGGACAGCTGCATGGTGGCTTGGTTTCCCTCTCTTAATCGGATGGTCCACCATCTGGGTCTCCACCTCACCCTATTTTGTCTAGTACTTTTCTAATATTTTGTTCTAACCAGGGTGTAATTTATATCCCTGCTTTAGTTTTTCAATATACAGGACATGACCTATTTTAAAGCTAAGAATAGTCTATACCCCTTAGTGCTATTCAAGGAGCCCTACTTTTTAATTAATAAATCACCTCTTTTTTTCTAGTTAATGTTGAATACCCCTAGGTAAATAGGGCAATCCTTCTATCTCTAGTCTCCCTAGGCCCCAGAGTTTCTGATGCCAAGTTTTGATTATAAGGGCTCTTCGTTATTATGTATATGATTAGATAACTAGTAAGAGCTACAGTAGCAAGGCTGTTCTACATTTGTTTTGCATAACATGGTTAAAAGGTTACCTAGGTTTCACTAAATGATTCAGGATTTATTTAATAGTAATATTATTTAATGAGCTCAAAACTGAATGGGTAGCAGAAAACATTATTAGGTTTATTTGTTTTAACTTTAGAGATTTGTCCTTGGAGTTCGGACTAGGATCATCACTGCTAAAAATGAGTATAGGAGGGTGGTGTTTAGGACTGGGGGATAATTGTGTTAATGAGAAAATTGTTACAATTTTGTTAAAGGGGACAACTAGCTATCTAACAATATTAAGATTAAGGTTTGCAAGGATACAGTATTATATATATACCAGTATTTAAAAGCTAGTTTTGTCTTTTTCTGTTAACTGTTTATTAAAAGATTATAAGTTGTTATGTCTTTATTGCTAAAAGTAGCCTCATGGAATGTACAATGTATCCACCTCAGACTCAGAAGATCACAGATTATACACTACCTAATCTCCCTGAGCTATAACCTAGTTTTGCTACAAGAAACACATTTAAGTTCTGAACTCGACCTAGTTAAAAAATATGGTTTCACTCAAGTTTTTGGAGCAAGAAAATATACATCAGAAGGAGGAGTAGCCATCTTAATGACCAACAATTTAAAGTTCTCTCCAATACAAACAATGCAAGACCCGAAAGGTAGATGTATAGTTGTCTTAGGACATTTTAACGAAACCCAAGTGGCTATCAGGTCTGTTTATGGCCCTAATAATAACACCTCCTCATTTCTATCAAGTTTAATCTCTGTTCTCACTCCTTTTTTGTCTACAAGATTATTATTAGATGGCAACTGGAATATTATGTTAGATTGCGACCTAGACCGATCTAACACTGCTAGCATATCTTTACAGTCAGATGTCCGAGTCCTTTCTGAGCTATTAGATATATGCAACCTGGCAGACACTTGGAGATCTTTAAACCCCAGAGTTAAAAAAATTATTGTTTTTCTCCCCGATTTATAACTCTTATTCAAGAATAGATTATTTCTTAATTTCAAAAGTATGGATTAGGGATGTTATTAAGTCAAATATTGTGGGTAGATCCCTCTCGGATCATTCACTAATTGATTTACACATCATGTTGCCAAAATCCCACCCAAGACAAACTATTTGGAGATTGAATAACTCTCTATTGAGACAAAATTACATTATCGACTACATTAATCAGGCAATTGCAAACTTTTGAAAAGAAAACTTAAACTCCATCAATAACTTAGATACGATGTGGGCATCCCTTAAGTGTTTCATTAGGTGAGAATTTATCAGATTTGGATCAAAACAAAAGACGGAAAGAATTACTTATTTATCAACAAATATTGACCTCCCAGAAACTAAGGTCCCTAACTCATTAACAGATCAAGAGAAATGTGATCTACAAACATTTAAGAATGAACTCCCTTACTAAACAGAAAGTGAAATTTGACATAATTAAATGTAAAGCTAAATATATAAACCTGGGGGATAAACCCAGTAAATTACTAGCAAATAGGATTAAATAGCAAGAACAGTCAAAATACATAGAAGTTATTATTTCAACCAAGGACAACTCAGTCAAGACTGATCCAAAAGAAATACTCTCTGACTTTTATAAGTTTTACTCCCAACTTTATAGCCCAATGCCTAACCAACCTTCTACCACGGTACTTCAAGAATATCTGAAGAGATTTAGATGCTCAACAATAATGAAGGAATAAGCTAATGAGTTATGTAAATATATAGAAAGAGGAGAAATTGAAAAGGTTATTGATAACTTTAAATAAATCCCCAGGTCCGGATGGACTTACAGCAAACTTTTATAAAACCTTTAAGAGCATTCTAACACCTCTTTTACAGGTGTTCTACAATTATATTTTAAAAAATGGTATGGTTGAAAAATCATTGTTAGAGGCACTTTTAATACTACTGCCTAAACCGGGCAAAGCTAGGGACAAAACTGAAAATTATAGACCTATTTCTTTAATTAATTATGATATAAAAATGTTATCTTCTGTTCTGCCCAGAGAATCAAAAATATTTGGACCCCTTTGATCTCAAGAGAGCAGGTAGGTTTTATTGCACACAGACAGGCTTCAGAACATATTAGAAAACTGTTCCGTGTCTTCTTCACTTCCAGCAACTGTGGCAGACCAATGGCATTGGTGTCGCTGGACACGGAGAAGGCATTTGATATGGTCAACCATAAATTTATTTTTCAAACTTTTTTTAGATTTTGTTTCTCAAAACTTTTTGTTAACTGGTTGAGAACTCTGTATTCATTCCCAGCAGCAAGAATTTCATGTAATGGCATTATCACTAGCCCAGTTTCATTATAATGTGGTACCCGCCAAGGTTGTCCCTTGTCCCCTGTTTTGTTAAATTTTTATTTGGAGCCATTGCTGTTCTTTTTAAATATAAATCCTTTAATAAAGGGAATTACCTTAGGTAATTTAGAACTAAAAATTTTGGCTTTTGCCAATGCTATCCTGCTTCATGTATCAAATCCGGTTATTTCGATTAAGGCAGCTTTAGATACTATAAGAGAATATAGTCAATATTCTAACTATAAACTTAATTTGGAAAAAAAAGCTGAGGTCTTACTGATAAATAATACATTGCATAAAAAATATGTTATTAATTTAGGTCTTTCTTGGTCTACTTCTACTTTGAAATATTTAGGTATATATCTGACTCCATATCATTCCCAACTTATTAAACTTAACTTGGATGATCTATTAAACACAATTAAACAAGATTTGAAAAGATGGAACTGTCTTTCATTTACATTTTGGGGAAAAGTAAGCATAATCTAAATGAATATTTTTCCAAGAATTTTCCACCCTATAAATATGCTACATCTGTTTATTCCTTTTTCATGGTTTAACAAGTTTCACTCAGAAATTTCAAATTTCTTTGGGAGACAAGGCACCAAGAATAGCCTTAAAAAACTATTCCTACCCAACTCTCAAGGGGGTGTCAAATTACCAAACAATATTTTATACTTTATGGCTACTCATGTCAATAAACATATAAAATGGCTTTATTCTCCATTGGATCAAGGAAACTGTGTTCCTATTTGGTTGGATCTAGAACTTTCTTTAAAGAAAAGACATAAACTATCTCCAGAAGCTGTCTTATATTGTAAATCTAATCTCCTACCCTTAGAACTGAAACATTCTGCAGTCGGCACTTCTCTTAGAATTCATCAGCAGATTACTTCCTATTTGAACCTAGAGTTACACAGGAGTTCTAACCAACCTATCTTGGGGAATCCAGACTTTAAGATAGATGGTAAACCAATTCCTCATAAACGGTTTCCCAACTTCAAAAAGCTTTAACTCCACTCATTAGTAAACAGTGGTGCAATAACTTTATTTCAGGAGCTTCTACAAAGAGAGAAGTTAAATAAAAATATTTACAAAAAGTATTACTAGTCAAAATAGCTGTAAAAGCTAACTTGGGAGCTAATTTACAGATGTCAGACCCAAACGATATATTAAAAGATATAAAACTAACAAATTTAAAACCCTATCCTATAGTGAATCTCTATCAAATATTAATAACATTGAAATTTTCACCAGATCCAGTTATCCCCTCCTTTTGGTACAAGGAGACCAAACAGTATCCACAAAACTGGTACTGTCTTTGGAGCAATATTTATAAATACATTCCTCCAGATAATTTAAGATTGATCCAATTTAAGATTTTACATAATGCATATTTAACTCCATAAAAACTATGTACCTTTGGTCTAACTGTGTCAAATAAATGCATAAAATGTGGGCTTGAAGAGGACTCAATCACACACATCTTTTGGTACTGGCCAAATGCACAAAAGATTTGGAATAAAGTGCAAAATAACTTAGGGACGAAACTTTCACTACACAAGGTGATAAACTTTGAGACATGCTTTTTGGGCAATCTAAACACAGTTAAGGGGATGGATAACAAATTTATTTTATCAATGCTAGCTATTTCCATAAAATAAATGATAGCAAAGCACTGGTTGTACAAGGATAATTTCTGTATGAAAGAATTAATGGAGATTATATTATTTAGCTTACGAATTACAAGATTAATACATTTATTTTATAATAAACTCAATTTATCCTGTGATACATGGGGTAAACTGTATAACTTATTAACCCAAAACAGTTTATAGCTCAGCTTAAAATGTATCTAGTGGTGATGACTCTGAGTTTGATTGTTTTATCTTACTCTCATTGGGATATTGAAGTTAATCTTTTGTTTTATCCTTGGAGAACTGAAGTTTGGTTACTGGTTTTCTAGATATCTAGTTGGGAGGGATGGGGGAAATATACAGAGTTAATGTTCATTTATATTTGTAATTTTGACTAGACATATGAGTTTTACTCTGTAATATTTACTGTTACTGATTGTGTTTGTGTATTGTATTGGTTTTTAATAAAAAGTTATTTAAATAAAGGAAAAACAAACATGTTTTTCCCCATTTTTTGGTACTCTGTATCTCAAAAATGGAACATGATGCCATCATGAAACTTTTCATGTCTTTAGACCCTGGCAGCTTGACCACACATGCCAGATTTGGACTTATTTAGTCAAAGAACACAAAAATGGAGTTTAACATTAAACCTGCAACTCAACCTTAACTACAGGGGCGCGACCATGCCCTCATAATAGAATATAGAACATAGATGCTGCCGGTAACTAAAGGCCAAGGATCCTCCCAGTCTGTCTGTAGTTTCCTAACCATCCCCCTGACCTAATGCCTTGAAGGGGTTTACTATCCCAAGCCCTTCCTCTCTCTCCCCACCACCACCCACTTACCTAGCTTCTCCTCCTTGAATTAGCAGCCCTTTAAACCTGTCCCAGCCATATTTGAGCCCATTATAATCCCTGCCCCACTACATCTGCCAGTAATATGTTTCATGGCTCCTCACCTACTCTGTGAAATAGAACTTCCTCAGATCCCTCCTCAAGTTTCCACTGGTTAGCCTCCATTTGTGTCCTCTGGCCTTAGAAACTTCTATGTCTCCATAATATCATGACCCCTTCCTTCTGGCCTCCTGTGCATGTTAAGGGCCTCCAGTCATTCCTTGTAGGATCTGCCTTTCTGGCCCTGTTTAATCTCGGTGACCCTTCGCTACACAGACTCTAGCTTATCCCTGCCTTTTCTGAGGTGCAGACTCCAGTTCTGCACACATTACTCCAGGTGAGACCCTACCAGTGCCCTGCACAGAGACAACATCACTTCTTTCATCCTACTCTTAAATCCACCCCCCAGTGCATCCCAGCATCCTTTTCGCCTTGCTATATGCTTCATTGGACTGGTGGGATTGTTTGAGAGAGTCATTTCTGAGGAATCTCTGGTCTCTTTCCTCAGATGCTGTGACCAACCTAACTCCCACAATTCAGTATTCTGTAAATGGGTTCCTCTTCACCATGTGCATCACTTTGCACCTTTTGGCACTAAATCTCAACTGCCATATCTTGGACCTCCTCTTCGGCCTCTCCATATCCCCTTAACCCCCTCACCCTTCCTCGCTGTCTACCTTGATTCATAGTTTTGTGTCATGTGCAAATCATATCAATAAAAGATCATTCTTTAGCTTCCATTTATCAGTATAAACATAAAATGTTCACTAAAGTTTGTAAAGTCCTGTTATTTTAATAATATGGTATATCGACATGTATAGACATATAACCACTCATGAGAATTGTATTGTTGGGATCTATTCATGTTGATTAGATTACAAACTTTTCTTTTAATAAAACTTGCATTTCTACTTCTAACAGTTCAAATGTTACAGCTTTCAAAATATAATTTCAGGCACTGTAAAATATCATAAAAATGTTTTTTTTGAAAATGGTCAGAAGATGCTGGAAGCTGCCCTGTCCGAGCATAAACACATTCTTTTTAAGTTATGGCATTCAGCATGGTTTGTTACTTAATGAAAGGGCTTTGTACAGCAAACCATGTTGTGTGCCATGACAACGTTTGACAGGGAGGGCCTTACTGGTATTATAAACTAATGAAGACACAACAGTAGATTTGATGTTAACATTGCTATGCTTTTGCTTTGTGGTGTTGTGGCCCTAGTGTGATTTATCATGCAATATAGACTTGTTTCCAGCCAATCAGATAGCAAGCTGCCAGTTGGTAGGTTTATAAATAAGATGCAATACATCTGGAGGCTTAATTTCAATGAAGTACTTATTTAATGTAGTTATAGACCTGTAAAGTTAAAGTTGCTTATAAAAGGAAATGTCATTTTGGTAATTTAAAGTTGCTTATCCAAGGATATATACTTTTGAGAATTAAATGCTGTTTATACAAGGAAAATGTATTGTATGCATTGAAAGTCGTTTATAAAAGGAAACAGCAGTTGTTTAAAAAGGAAATAACTGAATTAGAAGAGACTGTGGGCTTTTTATTTTTGTTGTCTCATCTAAATTTGCGTGTGTTGTAGGATAGCATGAGCCCTTCTGTATGAGATCAGTATAGGATTATAGGATTGTCTGCTTCACATGTATTGTTAAAAAGCTTAACGCTTAAAATGTCTGACATTAAGTATCAGTAAATTTAGACAGACTGCATTTTTTAAATTGCCCTTTTTTTATCCTCATGTTTATGTGGAGTTCTTGTTCTGCTCTGTCTCAGTCTGCAAGTTATCAAAGAATGAAAAAATTAAATGCCTCTTTGAGGATGCGTTTGGTAATCAAGCTGGAATTTCAGTTTCTGGGAAGAGCAAAATAGATATTTGTTTTTTATTCTGGAGATGTCTGTTTTATAAGATGTATAATGAAGACCCTGTTTCTGTGAAAGTGAAAAAGTAAGTTTTTTTTAACCACAGACTGTGTGGCAACAGTACAGGATTAGCAGACACTTAAAAATACAACAGCTCTTACTGTGTGTTGCACAACTGTGAGTATTCAGGGATGGTAAAAATGACTTGGAATCAAGAAACTGTATCCATGGATAATTGCAGCGGGATCACACTTGTTCCTAGGTTACCAGATATACCTGTGATGTCCCACATAAAGATTCAGTGAAGCAGTGCGCAATATGAAACATTTTTACTGATCCACTCTCTGTTTCTTATATCTTTACTTTTGCTATTAGAGCTGAAATGCCATGAAAATACCATGAAATGTTGAAGCTTGATGTGGGACAAAGCAAGTGTATCTGGGAGTCCTAGGAATGAATTTGGTCATACAGCTGACCACTAGTTTGTACCTCTTAGCACTGCTAGCCCCTTCCTGAGTTCACATGGATCACTGCTAAGGTATTTCCACCATGCTTTGTCGCATATCCTGACTGATCAAGTGATGTGGGGATCTACGAGGTGACCGCTCCATGTGTGATCGACCAGGTATCCGAGTCCCAGGCATGCACTCTTGTATTTGTTATGAAACTTGTGTTAGATATGATATTGTAATGTTTCACTGCTGTTGATGTCATGCTACTCAGTGTATATTGCTCTTTTCTGTAACGTAACCAGTGTCTGTTGTTTCAACCTTGTATTGACTGCCACTGTATGGCCCGGGTCTCAACTGAAATGGTCCTTTGGATCAGCTTGCCTACCTGGTCATCAAAAACATAAATAAATAAATAATCTGTGGATACAGCTGCTTCTGGGATTCTGAACTGCTTGTACTGTAACTGAGTAAACATACTGTTATGTAGCATGTAGTGAGAACTTTTTTTTTGGAGTAACATAGTTATGTGATAACTCAGTAATTTAAAGTCAGAAGGGACTCTAGGTCCCTTGTCCTTATGTCTGCCCTTGCCTGATCAGCAGGGATGAAAAAAGGAAGTATTCTGTGCAACCATGCCAGAGTGCCTGCTAATACTCTACTGCCGCTGCACAGACTGTGGTTCTGAATGATTTACCTTGCTTTTAGCTGAGAACTCAGCTGCTGTGCGCAAGGCTGTCTTTTCTTTCTGCTTCCAGTCTGTTGAAATATACCTCACAACCCTTTTATCACTCATGTCAGACACAGTCCCTCAAAATGGAGAATTTATCATCACATCCTACACATGATTGCTCAGAACACTGGAAATTTATGGTTCCATGTTCACAAAGTTTACTTTTACTTGGGCATCAGAGTCAGTAGCCTAATACTGCCTGAGTAGGCCAGACTATGTGGACCTTTGGTCTTCCTCTGCCATCATTGTCTATGTTTCGAACATGGATTCTGAAAGGGGAGATTATGTTAGACCAGTCATATTGCCTTTTCTGATAATCTCACCAATGACCTTGATGAGAGGGGATCTGTAGATGCTATGTACCTGGACTTCAGAAAGGTGTTCAACACAGTGGGGAACCAAGGCATAACCAGTTGTGTACCGCGAGGGATTAGAAACCAGTGACAGGACAGGACAGAATAAATGTTTTCTTACTTACCCGGGATCTGGGGGTAATCATATCAGATGACCTAAAGGTGGCCAAACAATGTGCCAAGGCTGTGGGGAGAGCCTGTGGGGTACTGGGGTACAAAAAGAGAGCAGGGGTCAACCTTAACCTGTTTTTGCACTAGCCAGCAGGACATATTGATTCAGAATTGCACTAGCCCACAGATGGTTGCTGTAGCCCAGAATTAAATGTTGATCAATTATATAGGAAAACAATACAAGCTAAGAAATACTCTGATTATTGGACATTTATCCTGCTCCCACATTGCTTCCTGTACCAGCAGTGAGCCCCCCCATTGTTTTGTACCATGGCCTCCTCTTTTGCCCCCCACCAAACCAAAAGATACCATAACAGCAAATGTTCAATCAATCAGTTCTAGCTCTGCACGCACAGTAGACGACACATCATGCACCTCACCACACTCTTACCACCAACCACAGGGCAACGAGCAGAGTCAGGCAGAGAAAGACACTGTCAGCTCCCACCCTGTGATCAACTGGAGTCCGGCACTTCTGAAAGTTTTCGTACAGTGTCAGGTGGTCCAGGAGCACATCTAGGATTTCTTTGGGGAGGGGGCTACTCAAACCTAAGGGACTTCGTAAATAGAAAAGTTTATGACTTTTTTATCTTTAGAAGTATTGATTTTAACATGCTTTGCCCCAGCAATAACAGATTTTTGTTAAATATTGTCCTTTCATCAGTCCAGGTAAAATAGTACTGCCGTGCAGACCCTGTATGCTGCTTAGCATTTTGTCACTAAACGTTGGATACAGAAACTCAAAATGTAGGGAAATGAGGGGCACTGATCTTAATAATGTGAGACAAATCATCAGATAGAGACACATTCAGAAAACTGGGAGCCAGTGACTGAACAGCACCGTACCCTTAATCACACCCTGGACACCAACTGAAAGTCCTAATAGTGGAGTAATAATCACTCACATTGAGTTTTTTTGTGGGATCCCTGTCTTGAACTGCTAGATAATTGCAGCTATTAATGAGCTGTTAATCACACCAGGCCATCTGGAACACTGAGAGAGATTAGCATGAGGACTAGAGCCTGCTAAAGTAGGGAAGTTTTTAACTTCATTAACAGCCATGGACAACCTGCATTAGTCAAGATGGGCAAGTAGAGAGTCAGCTGCACTAGCCCTGGTCAATTAGCACTAGGTCTTGGCTAGTAAAACCATGTTAAAAGCGAACCCTGAGGGAGAGGTATCACTAGCAGAAGGAAGGAGGTGATGATGCCTCTGTACAAATAATTAGTGAGACGTCATCTGGAGTACTGTGTCAATTTCTGAAGACTGCATCTCCATAAGGAAATAGACAGGGTAGAGGCAGTTCAGAGAAGGGCAACAAAAATGGTTCAGAGCCTGTCCCATAAGTCATATGAGGAGAGACTGGAGGACCTCAATATGTATACCCTGGAGGACAGGAGGGAAAGGGGGGGGGGATATAATAGAGACCTTCAGATATCTCAAGGGCATAAATAAGGTACAGGAGGGTAGCATCTTTCAGAAGACTAGATGTTCTAGAACAAGGGGTCTTGACATGAGGCTAGACGGGGGTAGACTAAGGGGTAATGTGAGGAACTATTTCTTCACAGAAAGGGTGGTAGATGCATAAACAGTCTCCCAGTGGAGGTGGTGGGGGCAAATTCAGTAGGGGAATTCAAAAATGCATGGGATAGGCATAGGGGAATCCTACTGATAGGAAAGAGATCAAGGCCGGAGATCAAGTAGTGTCTGTGGTTTCTGCAGCAGTTAGAAAAAAAATATGCAGACTGGGTGGGTCCAGCGGGCCTTATCTGCTGTCAGTTTCTATGTTTCTATGTTTGATTTCTTGTCCAGTAAGTTCTAATGTTGTCATTCACTGATTCATAACTACGGGGTATATATGTCATCCTACTAGGAACACTGACACAGGCTCACAAAGCTGTGATATCATCATAAAACCTAGGCTGCATAAACAATCCACTGGACAATTACCACCCAGTGCATTCTTGCCCCATAGTTCTAGACAAATGTATCAGAAAGTTTAATGTGCACATTTATTGTAATTACTAGAAAGGGTTTGTCCTACAGTACCTTAAGTAGTTTCAGACATCCATCACAGCATTTGATCATAGTGCTTCGGATAATGGTTTCATTCAGTGAATTCTCAGAGGCTCACTCAGATGTGTATTCTTATCAGGAAGAGAACTCATATGCTTTCAGTTCTGCAAATTGTATTGTATTTTGTCCCAACATCTTATGAGAACTACCTGTATGAACACAGTGGCATAACTTAGTTTTGTGCCTGAATGACAAAATACGGTTGTTAGAGCAAAAACTCGACCATTAAGATTTTCCTATACTAAAAGAACATTCTTCTAGAGAGAAAATTATTGGGTAGGTCCTAGTGGCAACTTTGGAAATAACAGAAAAAGAAATCATGGTAAATATGATAACATCTCTGCTTTTTGTGTTGTTCCGTGTTGTCGCTGAGTTATTCATTATTGCTGGGATATAATAAGCAGTACACCATACAAACATACAAAATGCCAGCAGAAACAGGCCTCATGGTCTATCGAGTCTTCTCAATTGTGTAGCTAGCCCCTCAACTTGCAGCTGCCCCACCCTCTCCTCCCCTCCTCATAACCACCCCCCACCTCACGCTGTCCCACCCTCTCTTAAACCCTCCCACCGTTCGATATGATACCACCTCCTCAGGCAGTGTTCCACTTATCTACCACCTTTTCTGTGAAAAAGTGTCTCCTGATTTCCCTCCTGAATCTCCCCTTCTCCAATCTCAGCCGACACCCTGTCATGTCCCTTCCCCTTCTAATCTGAAGAATCCCTTCTGTATTAATCCTGGTAATACCCTTTAGCTACTTAAAGGTTTCAGTCGTATCCCCAGTATCCCTCCTCTCTTCCAGGGAATACATTTGCAGCTCTCCCAGCCTCTCCTCATAGGATTTTTCCTCAAGTCCTTGTATCATCTTTGTTGCCCTACACTGCACCCCTCCAGCAATCTGATGTCCCTCTTCAGGAATGGATGCCAGTACTGCACGCAGTATTCCAGGTGCGGCCTGACCAGTGACCTGTACAGGGGTAGAATCAGTTCCCTGTGCCTGGAGGGGATTCCCCTCGCTATGCACCCCAGCATCTTGTTTGCCTTTGCAGCCGCTTTTCTGCACTAAGCCGAGTGGTTCATACTCCCAGTTATTAGTACCCCTAGATCTTTTTCTTCCACTGTGCTTTCCAACTGTACCCCTCCCAACTGATATTTCCTCCCCTGATTCCTTGCACCGAAGTGCAGTACCTTGCACTTTTTGGCGTTGAACCCCAACTGCCATGTCTCTGAACATTCCTGTAGTTTGCTCAGGTCTTCCTGCAGCCCCCTCCACCCCTTTATGTCATCTACCACTGCACCAATCTTAGTATCATCTGCAAACAGACTGATACTACTCCAGATTCCATTTTAGATATCGGCTATGAATATCCCGAACAGCACTGGTCCCAGTACTGAACCCTGGGGTACCCCACTTGCAATGTCCCTTGGTGATGAGGGTTCCCCCCACTACCACCACCCTTTGCTGCCTACCCCTCAGCCAGTTGGTGATCCAGTTGACCATTTCTGTCCCCACCCCAATGTATTCCAGTTTTCTCCCCAGCCTCCCATGCGGCACCGAGTCAAAGGCCTTGCTAAAGTCCAAATATAGGACGTCCACTGCATGGCCCTTGTCCAGTTCCCTGGTAACCCAGTAATAGTACTCGACTAGGTTTATCTGGCAGGATCTGCCCGATGCAAAACTGTGCTGATGGCTGTCTTGGAGCCCATTGTCTTCCAGAAAAGTCACTAGACTCTCTTCTAAAACTGACTCCATGAGTTCCCCCACGATTGAAATGAGACTCACCGGTGTGCAGTTGCCTGGATCATCCTTTGGACCACTTTTATGAATGGGCATGCCATGGGCCATCCTCCAGTTCTATGGTACACATCCTGTGTCCAGTGATGTATTGAACAGGTCTGCCAGTGGTCCTGCCAGGATGTCTGCTGACTCCCTAAGTACCCTAGGGTGAATGCCATTAGGCCCCAACGCCTTATCCACCATCAGTGCCCTTAGTCCCTCCAGCACCCTGTCTTCTGTAATTCTGTTATCAGTCGCCCCCGCACCCCCTCTGCCCACTCTACCCTTCCCATGGGGTATCTGCCCCCCCTCTTTCCTTTGTGAACACAGAACAGAAGTACTCATTCAGTGCCTCTGCCTGGTCCTCCCCCTTCTCCACCCACCCCCCATCTTTCTTAATCCTCACAATCCACCACATAATCACTCAGATGGGGAGAATAGTCTTCTGATGTCTCATTCATATCTCTTGACTGTTGCTTGCAGTTCCTAGTGCCCAAAAACTGTGGCAGCAGAGCTTAGAGTATCTAAACAGTAGAGTTTTTGAATGAACATAAGGCAGGTGGACACCTGCTTTGTACAGTGGGCACACTAAAATTTCTGTCCCCGGATGCTGTCAGACCTCTAGCAATTTCAGTAGTTGCAATTGTTTTTCTGCCACTTAAACCTTTGCTATGCATGAAATTAACCACCTAGACAAGGCTGTCTTGGAAGCTTTGTGATCTTTTCTTTCCTGTGCTGTACCAAACAAAAAGATTACCTGACCCATGAAACAGTAACATTCTTACTTGGTACATTTTTGATCTTACTGGGAACATTTAAGGCGTGAAACTATCACTCCATAAGCTTAATTGGTTCATGCTAATAAAAAAGCAGACTAATCAACAAACAAACAAACAAACAAACAAACAAAAAAAAACAACATGTAAGCACCTTTGATACAAAGGAAGGTATGGTTCACAGCTTGACAAAGCAAAGGAGGTTCCGTACATGAGAGTCTGGAGCTCTTAACCCCTTTTTGCTGAACAATAGCATTTAGGAAGTAAACATTCATTTAAAGAATATCTTACAAAACCTTTATATTCAGTGCGGGCTACCAGGTACCTGGAGAACTGCATGGAGATCCCATGAAGACACCAGAGATCTATAGGTTGGTCTGAACAAAACAGCTCTAAAAATTCTGTTTACATTTGCATGGGCCCCAGTGACGAACTCTCAAGGAGTTTCAGGACTACCCACACATGGAGACCTGAACTCGTGGGCTACTGGGTGGGAAACCTCTGTACACCCCTGCCTGTAGAAAATGTAAGATTCAGCATCACTGAAGCCTTTGTGGATTAGAACATCAACCATCTGACACACCTTTCAACCATTATCCAAGTCCTGTCATACAGGGGTGTAGCCAGGCATTTCAGATTTGTACACCAAGCTGTCACACTGCTACCCCCCCCCAATGATATAAATTTCTTTTCTCTCTCCCTTCCCCCCCCACAGGTAGGCAGACTTGCTCCGCTTGCCACTTCACATGAAGTCTTCATTCTTTTAGTTGTCTCTGAGTCTGTTCTTCAGTCTGCTGCTTTTCAGTTCTTCTACTGCTTCTCTCACTCCCAGTCCAACCGAACTTACAGTATGGCTTCTAACTTTGCCGAGGCATTTAAACTCGCCCTCCCCCCCCAGACTTGCCACAACCCCCTACCAGAAGCCGCAGCCAATCACTACGCAGGCGGACCATGCGGACCTAATTGAGACCTTCAGCTTTAATATCCGTGGTCCACTCAGCCAGCTACCCCCGAAAACAAAGCTGAAAGAGAAAAGAAAAAACCCACGAAGCCAAATAAAGGAATTTAAAAGCAATGAACTAGAGAGGGCAGAACAATGCTGGCCAGCTTGTTTGCTACCTCCTACTACTAAACTTAGTATGCCATGGCTTACTTGGTGTATCGGTAGCTACACCCTTGCTGTCATATGTTACAGATGTAGAATGCTTCCCAAAAGACATGAAAGTGTCTACCATCTTTTCCAAACAGCTTAATATGAGTAAGCTTCTCTGTTTGGGAACTAAGCAGTTACCTGTAGCTGGCCGGACTTGGGTGCAGCAGGGGTCCTTGGCTCAGGAAGTCCTGCTGAGTCAGGATTTGGATGGTTCCCAGTTGCCATGTTAGCCAGTTTCGAGACTCAAAGCCTTTTTGACCACCCTGGAGCCATCAGGAACTTCTCTGTGAGACATGCAAATTAAAAGGAAGGCTCTTGAAAGTTGTATGGTTCAGACTGTGCTTTCAGGACCTTTGCTGATGAATGGATGTATGGATTGTAGAAACTTAAGCTGGACTACATCAAATAACTAGACCATTGACATATGTGCCGAACTGAAAAAACTTGTTAATTCAGCAGCTGTTGTCCCAAGTGTACATACTGTCAGCTGGCCAAGACTCTGGTCTTTTGCAGATGAATCGCTAACGAAATTCTAGACTTGTTTCCATCCAATTTATAATCCGTAAATACCTGCCAGCATCATTTCACCTCATGTGCTGCCTCATTTGCTCATGCAAATAGCCCTCACCACCTTCCACTGTTTCACCATTTCTTTGCTTTGGTGACATTCAGATGATCTGCAATAGGAGCAACTCAGCTGCAGCAAATGACTGTCACCTCTTATGGCATTTATCTGGAGATTCTGAATTTCTGGGACTACAGTCTCTGAGCTGCTATCTTTTTTTTTAATTCAGTGTGCTTTATTGATTTTCAAAGCACAACAAACAAAACATACACAATACTAACAAACAAAGCTAACTTACATAACTTCTATCTGAACTGCTATCTGATCAATACCACACCCTGGCCAATCATGTGGGTACCAGTCATTGCGATCATTTCTGAAAAGTAGAGCTAGAAGAGAGCTTTCCTAGAAGGGACATTTCCTCTTGCCATTCTAGGTACTAGCATACATTTTGAAATCCATACTGGGACATGTCACTGCTCCAAGACTAGGAACCAGTGAGGTAGAAGATTTAACCTCAAGGCATTGTATATGTAATGTAAATTAAGTGACCATCTCTATGGGTCTCTCAGTCTCAAAATCCATAGGCATTTGTGGGCTGATAAGATTGATGAATCTCCATGATTAGTTTCTCCATGTTCTGTTGAGACAAGCGCACTTAAACCCAAGCTTTGGAACTGTTTACCCCAAACTGTCCCATATTCTGACAGAGTTGCTGTGTACTCTTTTCTGTGTGCACTACATAACTGAGATCTTACATGATCTGTGGTGTCTCCTGGGCAGGTATGCAAGCTAACAGTCTTGACAGTGCACTGAAAGAGGATCATGCAATAGGTTACATGCAGTGATACCCCCTCAGAGGAAGGCTGTGACTATCACAAGGGCATTTGTGAAAACTTTCAGTGCTGAGTCACAAGTCTCTCCCCTTCATGCTAACCTGGCTGTTCCTGAGTCCAGACTCCACAATCTATAAGAGAGTTACAGATCGTGATATGCAGATGTACATCAGATAGATCAGTATAAACCTGGGAATCCCTGGCCAAACTGCTCTGAGGATTCCAGCATGACTCTTAAACTTGTTTGACAAAGAATAATGGTATATAAGCTCAATAATCATCTTGGTATCTAAGATCAAAAGTCAGGCAGCCTTCCACAATTATTGGGGACTATACAGTTAACTGTGTAGTGACCCATTTTATTCTGTTAAGGCAGTATTGGCCCAATTTTTTTATGGTGAGCAGGTGGACCAAAGTCTGGTTCACTGCTTTTCACTTCCTAGAGTTTTCTTGATACTGGACGTCTTTATGTGCCCTGATCCACTGAGTATAGTTTGAAGAACTCAACTAGAAAATCTGGTGGAATGATCCCTAGTACCCAGGCAGTCAACATAGAAATGGGTTTGTTTAGGGAAAATGAACTGCAGATCTGTATTTGGATCAACTGCATCTTTGATCTGAAGTTCCATAACGTTTGTGAGAAAAAGGACTTCCTGTCTCTTTAAAAATCATGGCCTCTTTATCATGCTGACCTTGAAACTAGAAAAATCAATAATTACTATGAATATTTATGAAGAAATGCTATGGTATATCTAGCCAAGCAGAAGGAAGCAGGTAAGGTGGTGAGGGGAGCAAAGGAGCAGACAGAGGAAAGGATTGCCAAAGGGATTGCTACAGGTGGCAAGACTTTCTTTGGGTACATATTTATAAAGAGGAAATCGAGGGTAGGGATCGTAAGAATTAGAAGGGTGGAAGGGGGAGACTGTATAGATGGGGATAAAGAAAAAGCTGACATCTTAAACAGGTACTTCTTCTCAGTCTTTATGGTGGAGCAGGGGGGACAGACCTTCAGGGAGAAACAGGAATATGGTAGGGGAGATGGACACAGGTCCATTTTCAGAGGAAAGTATACTGAAAGATCTTGCATCCCTTAAAGTGGACAAAGCTATGGGACTGGACGGGATTCAACCCAGGGTACTAAAAGAACTCAGGGAAGTACTGGCTGGTCCACTGACAGCACTGTTCAACAACTTACTAGAAATACGAGTGGTTCTAAGAATGTGGATATCATGTTCTATCCACACTTTCTGGTACTTGCCTTTCCCTTTAAGACTTGCTGGTAATGTCTTCAAGCTGGCTCCTCCCACCCACTCGGGTGGTAATTCCCTCGCTCCGCCCCATGACGCTAGATCTTCCTTTCCACTGGAAGAAGCAGGTTCTCTTCTTACCGCTTCCGTGCTGAGTAGGTCCTTTGCTGTTAAATCTTTGGATTTTCTTACAAATTCTACTTTCGAGTTTGTTTTCAGCTCAATCATTGTTATGACCTCGATGGATGACTAGTTCGCTCCCAGGTTCTGCCGGTACCCTTGTAGGCAGAAGATATCCCGAATGGACCCGCACTCCACATGCGTCTACTACCTGGGGCACAAGCACAATCCCCAGGCCTGTGATTTCTGTTGCTGATTTCACTTGACCGTTCTCGAGGACCGCCTCGCCCAGCTCAAGTTAGAATGCCTGGGCCAATGGAACCTGATGGTCAAATCCAAGGATGCCCATTGGGTTGTCTCTGTGGCTGTGGGGTCCACTGAACAGCTTGTAGTGTTTGAGGAGGAGGCGGCCCAGGCTGCATCCCACTCCTCTTCAGCTTCTGCCTTCGTGCCACTGCAGTTGAGCTCTATTTTCACGGGGTCCTTCAAGGTATTGTGCCAGTCCTTGCCAATCCTCAGTCAGGGACCCTCTGGGCACAAATCTAAATCCAAGAAAGAATCCAAAAAAGGAAAAGAGAGGAATTGCCATAGTTCGTGGGATTAGGAGTGCTCTCGGTTGAGAGCTTCAGATTCTTGTGCTTCTCCGGATCCGACTTCAGTTAAATCCTTGACCCAGGGCTGCTGGTTCTACAGTAACCCAGTTGAGCCAGTTGGCCAAGATGCTGGTTGAAGTCCCAGCCAAGATTTTTCTTGAACTGACTGACCAGTTGTCAACTGAAGAGGCCAATACTTCCTTATTCAGGACTCTGGTCCTGACTCAGACTTTTTGGAGGGACAGATCAATCTGCTGACCCACCACCTCTGGTCTCCAACCAAGACCCGGAGGAGCCTTGGCACTTGCCAACTCCCTCTGAACCCCACTGCCGGCCCTTCCGGCGGTCAAGGTCTCAGTCTTATTCCCGTGGGTCGAGCAGCTTCCTTTGACATAGACGCTCCCACTCTCGACACCATGAGAAGCGGGTACACTGCTACTCTTCATTATCATCTCATCCTCGGACAACAGCAACAGCTGGTGCTCACCAGTATAAAGCAGACTCCAGCTCCTTACACCAGCCATCACCTGGCTTTCACCCAAAAGGCTGACACCTTCTCCACCTAACCAAGATGGTCCCAACTCAGCCACAGCCATTGTCTTAACTGATCCCTGTGGAGATGCCACCTAAGCAGCCAACATCTGGTGCTTCAACCAAAGAGTCTAGGCCGGCCAAGGGGCTTCCCCATCGGCTGTCTATCACCGTCACCTCTGACTGTCCTGAGGGTCAATGGGGATTCAGGCGGTCGACCACTCTTTGATGACTCTTCGGAGTTGGAGGTTCCTCCTTGCAGTCCCGTCCAATCGATGTGGAGTCGATGGGGGAATTCTCGATGAAGAAGGTCCTGCTTTCTTCCTGTGCCTTCTCTGCCTGATCTCTGAGTCCATGGGTCTTAAAATGGAGCCCATCCAAACACGTGCCTGTTACCTGTTGACTGAGATCCTCGACCAGGAGGATTCTCCTACAGAGGCTTTACCAGTGGCGGAGGCCATTCTTGGCACTGCCTTGGAGCTCTGGCAGTGCCCCACTTCCTGCCCTGCTCCCTCTTCCCAGATAGCCCACAAGTATGCGTACCTACTGGTTCCCTCTAGGGATTCACAGAACACCCCTCAGCCAAGGGACTGGTGGCTGATTCTGTGTTCAGGCACTTGGGCAATGCTGAGGAGGTCGACAAGCCACCAACAAAGAGTCCAAAAAAATTGGACCACGTGGCTAAGAAGGTCTACACTGCCTCCTTTCTTGGTCTTTGCCAGGAGAGCTCAGCCCTCCTTATGGCCCACTTCTCCCATGCCCTGCTGGGCACCATGGAGGAGGTGCTTCCTCATCTGCCGGTGGACCTTCAGACCACATCAAAAAGGTATAGGTCCAGGGCCAGGCTGTAGCTCCAGACAGCCATGGACATTGGGGACTCCTGTGCCCACTCAGAGGTGGCCTCAGTGGCCATGCACCACAGGGCTTGGCTAAAGATCTTGATCTTCATGGTGGACACTCAGCACAAGCTGGCATATGTTCCCTTCCTGGACACTGACCTGTTCAGGTCAGGGGTTAGGAGTCAAGAGTCACCTCACCTGCATCAAGACATCCAATGCCACCTTGGACTCTGTGACATCTGCTCAAAAGGACCCCAAGGACTTCAAGCAGCAGCAGAAATAGAAGCCCTTTTGGTCCACCTCTACTCCTGTGGCCAAATCAGACCAACCTCAGGCTGGTCAGCAGGCCCAGGCATGGAGACCTCAGCCTAAGTCAGTGGCCTTGGTCATCTGTAAACCTGGGGTGAGAGGCTCCGGTGGTTCCTCAGCCAGACCCTCCTCCTCCAAGCCTCCTCCATGACGGGGTGAAGGGTGCCTCCCTCATGCCCACCCTGGGCCCTCCCATGGGGGGCCAGCTCCATCACTTCCTTTTCGCCTGGTCCATTGTCACCACAGACAGGTGGGTTCTTGAGGTGGGGGGTTAGGGTCTGCCTCTGGAATTCAAGCAGTACTGTCCTTGCTGGGCCCTTGCCCCACGGGATGACTTGGTAACTGCAGACTTTCTGTCTGCTCTCAGACACAACATAGTCCAGCTCCTCCACAAGGAGGTCGTGGTTCCTGTCGCTGATCCTCCAGAACACCCAGGGTTTGTCTCCAGGTACTTCTTGGTGCCAAAGCAGATGGGAGGCTGGCACCCCATTAGATCTGCATGACTTGATCAAGGTTCTCAAGTCACGCACCTTCAGGATGGTAACTGTCTCAGATCATACGATCTCTGGAGCAAGACATGTGGTTTTGCTCTCTGGATCTTCAGGATGCATTCTTTCATGTCCTGATCCGTCCATCACACCAAAGTTTCCTCTGCTTCTGAGCTGAGGAAACCCTCTTTGAGTTCCAGACCATGCCATTCGGCCTCTCCTCAGCCACCAGAGTCTTCATTAAGTGCATAACAGTGGTGGCAGCTTACCTGAGGCACCAAGGGGTCAGGTTTACCCCTACCTGGATGACTGGCTGATTGCAGGTCCCTCCAGGCAGGCGGTGGAGCGGTCCAAGGAACTGGCCCTCCAGACCTGCATCTCCCTTGGCCTCCTGGTCAGTGAAGCGAAGTCAAAATCGTACCTTTACAGGTGATCCATTTCATTGGGGTGGAGCTCGACTCTTGCAGAGTCAGAGCCCAGCTCCTGGCAGACAGGACAGAGGCTTTCTCCTTCTTTGCCCTGATCATTCTGGGTTGGGCAATTGTGCCCTCTCTGGGACTTCTTGTGCCTGCTGGGTTACGTGGTGGCCTGCACCAGCGAGGTCCGATGGGCCCACTGGAGAATGCGCTCCCTGCAGTGGGAGCTGGCTAGCCAGTGGTCTCAGTGCAGGGGTCACTTTGACTAGAAGGTCACTGTGACCCAGCGGATGTGGGACGCCCTCCTGTGGTGGTTAGTCTCAGAGCATCTGCAGGAAAGGATCTTGTTTGTTCGCCCAGAGCCAACGGTCATCCTGACGACCAATGATTCTCTTATGGGCTAGGGTACCCACCTGGGAGAACACAGAGTCTACAGGCTGTGGACCCCTGAGGAGTCCTGATGCCACTGCAACCTGCTGGGGTTCCGAGCAGTTCGACTGGTGCTGACTGCATTCGCTTCGCACATCTGGGGTCAGGTGGTCTAGGTCCAGAGGGACCACACCACGACCATGTACTACCTCAACAAACAGGGCAGGATGCACTCCCTGCCACTCTGCAAGGAAGCTCTTCATTTGTGAACCCTCATACACTGCCTGGAGGCTGATCTCCTAGCCATCCATGTGGCAGGGGCCACCAACCATCTGGTGGATGCTCTCAGCCATGTGGGCGAGGTGTCTCATTAGTGGTCTCTCCACTCAGAGGTAGTACACAGGCTGTTCTCCCAGTGGGAAACTCCTCAGGTGGACCTGTTTGCCTCCAGGGGAGAATACAAAGCTGAGGCTATTTTGTGCCCACCCCCCTCAACAGGAAATACTGCAGGGGGATGCCTTTTCAAGGCCCCTGACCCCAGGCCTCTTCTATGCCTTCTCTCCACTTCCCTTGATTCACAGTTTTTGTTTTTTTTTCAATTGTTTAAAACCAGGAGTGGCACACTAAGCTGAAAGCTTGTTTACAGGTGCGACCTGGGAGCACAGGCAAGTTAAGTGACTTGCTTAGGGGTCACACAGTATATGCAAGTGGGGGCTGTGGGATTCAACCCCAGGTCTCCAGATTTGCAGCTCAGAGCCTCAAACCACTGTGTTATACTGCCTCCCACCAAGTTGGTTGCTTAAGGCCAGGAGGGACAAGGCACAGGTGATCCTGTTGGCTCCGGACTGACCCTGCCAGTTCTGGTACCCCTAAACTCCTCAGCCTCAGCAGCAGACTCCAGAGGCATTTTCCTCTCCACCCGGACCTGCTGTCCATCAATCTGTCAGACCAAATGCGTGATCATGACAATCTTTGGCACATTACCCTGGATAAACCAACTGATAGGCAGCGATACCAAGAAGCGTGTAACAAATGTACCTGGAGTATCTGTAAAGCCACAGCCGACTACTATCAGACGATGCTCTTGGCCTCCTGGGGCTCAGGGTGCAAATTCTGGGACTCTCTTAAAGAGCTCAGCGGCAAAGCCTCCACTGCCCCCCCTCCCAGCTTTGCGTAAATGGATGCGTCACTTCAGACCCTGTTCTGATTGCCAACACACTGAACTTCTCCTTTTCTGACCTTAGTAGTGTACTCCCCCCAATTTTTTCTCCCCTAGCCCCCATACCCCCATGTCCTCCACCACCCATCCATTCTGCTTTAAAACTATAACTTGGCGTGAGGCTGCCCTGTTGCTAAGAAAGGCCCTCAGCAAATCCAGGTTTAGCAGTGACTCCCTGGATCTTAAACTGCTTCGGTTAACCCTCCCCGAGGTTCTGTACCCCCTCACGCTGCTACTGAACTGCTCCCTGTCACTGGGGCAGTTCCCCTTGAAATGGAAAACTGGCCTCATCATGCCCATCCTCAAGAATGGTGACCATACCTAGCCTGGGAACTACTGCCCCATTTCAATTCTGCCTCCTCTCTCCAAAGTCCTTGAAAAAATTGTTGCCATACAACTCACAGACTACCTCTCCAAGTATAAACTTCTGTGCCCTGAGCAGCACAGTTTCTGCAACAACCATAGCACCACCACAGCTCTGCTGGAGTTTGCCAATGCCCTGCATGCATCCCTTGATATGGGCCACATTGCTGGTGCCGTCTATATAGACCTATCCAAGGCATTTGATACTGTGCATCACACACTCCTCCTTGACTCCCTCACTCATATAGGTCTGTCACTGGAGTCCACAGGCTGGATGCTAACTACCAATCAAATAGAACTCAGAAAGTTAGGCTGGCCCATACTCAGTCGCCCCCCTTCAAGCCTCCTCTGGGGTTCCGCTGGGCTCTATTCTTGAAAGGCATGCTCCGGGAACCTACATTTGTATGCGGATGATGCCGTCCTCTTTAACACCCATACTGACCCTACCTCCCTGCAACGTACTCTCCAAAGATCCTTCAGTGAAGCCGAATTCTGGTTCATTGAGCACAAGCTAGTCTTAAACTATAAAAAAACAAAGTCCATGGTATTTGCACATGCCCAAAATAAAAACAGTCGGCTCCTGCTGCTCATACTAGACTCCCTCAATGAACCACTTGAACAGGTCACCTCATTCAGATATCTAGGTGTCACCCTGGATTCTGGACTCACCTGCCATGATCACATCCAGTGATTGAGCTCTGCCGTTAATGTGCGTATTGGCTTGCTGCACAGATACAAGCACTGCCTCCCACCTGAAGCTCTTCAACTGGCTAGCTCCTCATCTATCCTCTCACTCATAGACTATGGCATCTTAATTTATAGGGCTGCCAATAACACACACCTTGACAAAATCAGGGTGGCCATGAACAAGGCCTGTAGGCTGGCCACCAGTTGTGATAGACTTACTCACACCTGCACCCTCTACTCCACCACCATCTGGCTAAACTTTGATGGATTCCTAAAATATCAGACCTGCCTTTTCACTAAAAAAATCTCTGCAGGCCTTTTACCCCCAGCTCTTGCCTCTCTGCTTCAGTCGCCCTGTCTACCTGACATACCTGTCAGTCTGCTACTAACCTCTTCCAGGTACCCCTCAGCAAAACCTCCATGGGTCAACGAACCTTTCGATACCGGGCCCCTCTGTTGCTTAGCTCGCTTCCATATACTCTCTTGGCAGAAACCAAGCTAGGACAATTCAAATCTCTCCTGCGAAACCATATCACTCAAGACTCTGTCTGTGACTGCCACTAGTTGCCACCCCTGCCTACCTCTTCTAATTGACAATGGTCCTGTACTTGGTCCTGCCACTTACCTAAGGGTATCATGCTCTGACAATGGATCTTGCTCTTATTGTTCCCTCCTGTCACTGCCTACATGTGTCTGTTCATGAAACTGGTAGTGCCTGTATTTGCTACCCTGTCATCACTTTCATTATGTACAGCTATTGTAATACTGTGCCATGTTACTTGCACTTTGTTGTAACTGTACCCTTGACGTGGAACCTTTGTAAAGGAGTCTTTGACTCAAAGGTGTTGTTCCTGATACATCAATAAATAAATAAATAAATCAGGGGAAAGTACTCCATCCAGACCTTCAATCCCTGCACTTGACATCCTGGTTGCTTAGCGGCTAGAGTTCCAGGCTTTGGGTCTCTCCGAAGATGTCCTCACTGTTGTGGCAGCATCTTGGAAGGAGTCGACCAGGAAATGCTATGCCTTCAAGTGGAAGAGGTTCTCCATTTGGTGCCTGGGCAAAAGGGCTGGACACCTTGTTCTGTCGGGTGGTTAACATTCTTGACTACCTGTGGTCCTTCTCTAAGCTGGACCTTCGGTCGACGATCCTTAAAGTGCACCTGGCAGCCATCTCTGCTTACTGGTCTGGTCAGCAGTCGGTGGCACAGGAGAAGGTGGTCTGGTGTTTTTTTCCAAGGGCCTTGACCACATTTCCCCTCCGGTGCATTAACCACCACCACAGTGGAACTTGCTGCTGGTTTTGGCAAAAGCTCATAGGCAAGCCATTCAAACCAATGCTCAGGTGTGACATTTCTCACCTGTCTTGAAAGACCAACTTCTTGGTGGCTATCATGTTGGCCAGAAGGATCAGTGAGCTCCAGGTGCTTTCGGTGGAGTCTTCTTACATGGTCTTCCACAGGGACATGGTTGTCCTGTGCCCCAACCCGAAGAACCTCCCAAAGGTTGTGTCAGAGTTTCACCTTAACCAGGTGATTAATCTCCCAGTGTACTTCAACAATTACACCTCAGAGGCCCAGCACAAGCTCCATACTTTGGACCTGTGGTGAGCGCATGCCTACTATAAGGAGCACATGGCTGGAGTTCGGGGAGAGGTTCACCAGCTATTTGTCACCTATGCTGAAGCCACACTTGGCAGAATGGCAGCTAACAGATGATTGGCAGGTGGACTGTGTCCTGCATTGACCTTTGCTATAGGTTGGCGGGTAGGGAGTCTCCTGAAGGGCTAAGAGCTCATTCTACCTGTTATACTGCTGCCTTGGTGGCTGCTTCCAGGGACATCCCTATCCAGGAAATCTGCAGGGCTGCTACCTGGAGGTCGGCACATATCTTCATTTCCCATTACCACATCGACTTTGAGTCACGCTGGGATGCTGGTTTTGGGCCTCAGTTCTACAGTCTCTTTTCCATAAGTAGGGGGTGTGTGCCTTGCCTCCCTTCTCCCAGAGAACTGCTAGGAGTCTACCAGAAAGTGTGGATAGAACATCATATCCACGTCCCTAAAAAACAGGTTACTCACCTGTAACAGTAGTTCTAGGAGTGGGGTATGATGTTTATCCACATGGGCCCACCCAGCCTCCCCTGGCCTTGGTGCACAACACTGCTTCCAGCAGGCAAGATCTGGCATCATGAAGTGTCATGAGGCAGAGCTGAGGGAGTTACCACCCGGGTGAGTGGAAGGAGCTAGCTTGAAGATGTTTCTGGCAAGTCTTAAAGGGAAAGGCAACTGCCAGAAAGTGTGGATGAACATCACATACCACTCCTAGAACTACTGTTACAGGTGAGTAATGTATTTTTCTGGAGGACTGATGAAAGGCTAATGTTTTCCCTTTACATAAGAGCAGCAGTAGCGAGGAGGCTGCCAACTATAAGCCAGTCAGTCTCACTTCAGTGGGAAGGGAATTAATGGAAACACTACTGAAAGAAAAACTGATGGAGTATCTTGAATCCAATGGGCTGCAAGATGACAGACAACATGGATTCACAGGGAGATCATGACAAACTAATAGGTTTATTTGGGTGACCAGGGAAATTGATCAAGGGAGGACCGTGGGCATGGTCTATTTGGATTGTAGAAAGGCCTTCGACACAGCGCTGCGACTAACCTGGGACAAGGATCAATAGAGATAAATTGGGTTAGAAAATGGTTAAAGGATTGCAGACAGAGTGTGGTGGTTAATGGCACTCCTTCTAAAGAGGAGAGTATGACAAGTGGGGTACCACAGGGTTCAGTATTAGGACCAGTCCTCTTCAGTATTTTCATAGGGGGCATTGCAGAAGATCTGGAAGCAGAGGTATGTCTTTTTGCAGAAGACACTAAAATCTGCAATAGGGTAGACACTGAGGAAGGGGTGGAAAAAATGTGCAGAGATCCTGGGAAACTCGAGGTATGGTCAGAAGCATGGCACCTGGGGTTCAATGCCAAAAAAGTATAAAATAATTACCTAGTGATTATTGGACTAGGTGGGCCAAGCGGTCCTTATCTGTCGTCAAATTCTATGTTTCTGTGTTAGTGCATAGAAATCCTGGCACTATCAGATGGGGGAGGTGCTTACAGTGACTATACGGGAAAGGGACCTTGAAGTTATATCTGAGGACCTCAGGGTGCAGGGCAATGTGACAAGGCAGTGGATAGGGCTAGTGGAATACTGGGTTGCACAGAGAGAGGTATCTCTAGCAGGAGGAGGAGGTTTTGCTATTATATCATTCACTCGTGTGGCCACACCTGGAGTACTGTATTCAGTTTTGGAGACTGCGCCTCAGAAAGGACATAGGCAGGGTAGAGGCAGTCCAGAGGAGGTCAACTAAAATGGTGCATGGTATGTGTGAGAAGCCCTATGAGGAGATATTGCAGGATCTTAACATGTACACACTAGAAAAGTGTAGAGAGAGAGGGGTGATATTATAGATAGATAGTGAGATAGATAGATAGACAGACAGACAGATAAACTTTGTTTATAAAGGCCCCCCCTTCTGATAGAGACCTACAAGTACCTCAAAAGGGTAAACAGGGACAGGTGAGGAGTCACTTTCAAATGAGAACAAGCACCAGGATCAGGGGCAAGCAATGAAGCTGGAGGTGAGAAATTCAAGAGTGATGTCAGGAAATATTTATTTACTGAAAGGGTGGTGGATACTTGGAGTATAGACTACCAGTGGAAGTGGTGGAAGCTAGAATAGTGGGGGGGATAGCCAGCCCAGTGGCATGGAGGGCTGACGCATAGAATGCCTTACCTGCTGCCACACTGCGGACCCGTGTTTGAGACTGAGCTTGGGTTGTTGGGGGTCGACTAGGTGAGGAGACGATCAAACATCCCATAGATTGTTCTCCTCTCCTGGGGATGGAGGACATGTCTGCACCACCGCAAGACTGCTACTGAATGGAGGCCTGGGTGGCAGTGCAAAACAGGACTGGCAGAAAAAGAAAGAGAGCTACAGGAATCTACAATGTGTGTGTGCCTCCACACACACACGCTTGACAACATGTGCACCCCAACTCTAGGGTGTAGTGAGAAAAACAATGAAAACAGGAGCGTATGACTCTTTGTATACCAACCCTCCCACCCATGTCACAGCCAGGATCCCTGTCAGCCGATCTGGATGTGTATTTCCTGGGGGGAGGGGGGATGGCCCTCCCCCTCCTGGCCCCGCCATGGGGGGGCAATTTTGGAGGGAATATAGCTGACAGATAAGTCCTGGGGAGGTGGTCACTGATGGGGGACTGTGGGGACAGAGCCAAAGGGAACCAGCCTTTCCCAGCCAAGGAGGATAAAATTCATAGGAAAAACAAATAGTGGGGGCATCAAGCATGCATGGGATAGGTATATTAGGAGACAGGGAGGTTGCAGGGTAAGCAAAGACCAGATAGGGTCTGCGGAGACAGAACAGGTAAGGAAGAGCTGGGCAGACTAGGTGGGACAAGTGTCCTTTTCTGCCATCAAATTCTATGTTTCTATGAGATGGGTGAGATCTGTTGGAACACCGGTTCCTAGATTTATTGTATAAAGGTTGGTGACTGTTCTCCTTGGCAGTGAAATCTTCATGCATTTTGTGTCTTGTAGAATTTCAGCTAGCTTAGGAGCAAACTACAGATTCATTACAATGAATGCCAAGAACGTGGACCTTCAAGGTGTGATCTGCTGACCAGTGCCTCAACCATATTTTATATTTTGGCTAGCATAGGACCAAACAACATATCACCTAGAAAGGATTGCTAGATCATGAATGGTCGAGTTGTGGACCACTGTCCTGCGCCTCAACCATGGGTTTCATGGCTTTAAAGGAGTCTGTTGAACTTCTCAATTGGAACTGCACAAGTGTACCAGGGAGTCCCTAGCAGTAAGTGGTCATTACCCTAATAAAACTGTACTCTGTACAAATAATCCTTCAGTAAGTTGTCTGCTAACATGGTGCATTCACACAAAGCCTGCACTATCCAGCAGAGGCTAACAATACCCTTACCACAGAACCCAAGGTGGAAGTGCACATACAGTTGCAGTTAATCTTTTGTCTTTAACATTCTTCACAAAAAAGGCCACTTTCACAGTGGGTACTGCTGTTTGACCATTTACGGAACAGCAGCCTCCGTTACTGGTGCTTTTCTTTTATCAATCATCCTATTACTTTGGAATGATTTGTGCAGTGTTCAACATCAGGAATGTATTTCCAAATGTTTTGTGAGGACGTTATCAGATTCACCTGCAGTGTAGTGACTCTCCTTTAGCCATAAAGTCTCACAAATCTTACACTGACTGTCAGTAAAGATGGTACCGAAGAAACCTGTGGTTCCTCTGATTATTCCTTGCAGCATTAGAACATGGAACTTTGGGGAGTAACATTACTAACACCGAGATTCAACTTTATCTCAAGATGAAATATGAAGTAAAACATTTACTGCATCCCTGAAGTAATATTTTAAGCGACAAAATAACCATTTGTAATTCATGAAATTTATCATTTATGTAATGATTTTTCTGTCATCTAACATGTTACATTTTTATCTATGTAGTGAATGCTGGCCGGTACACGCCTCTCTGTGGGTGCGGAGCTGCACTTGCTGGAGTATGTGCCTCTCGCGTGTACCTGGTGCCTCTTAGTGCATAGGACATATGTTGTGCAGAGTGTTTTGATTTGTGTGTTTAGTCCTGGTTTGTCCTTCCCTTTGTTTGGTATTCGGGATTTTTTCTCAGTTTGCCTACTAGTTTTATGGCCTCTGGGGATCTACATATTACTGTGGTTTATTGCTGTTCTTTTTCCTATGGTGCCTCATGTCCCATGTGACAGTGATTCATCTGGGACCATAGATTCATCAAGTACTGGTTTACAGTCATTTTTAAAGTAGTACAGCTGTGGGTTTAAGTCACTTTCCTTATCCAGTAGGCACTGAAGGCTACATTTACAGCTTAGCAATCACCTGAGGTCTAACTGATTTGGTATTCTGTAAGAAATCAGCTAGAGTCTTTACAAATTATAGCATTGATGACCTGGGTGATTTGTGTGGATTTTGTAGCTGGGTGTAGTTTGATGAAACTAAAAGCTGTAAAAACAAAACATTTACTCCTGCTGGCTAGACCTAGATCAAGGTTGTCCAACCTTTTTTGGTGTGGGAGCAACATTTGAACTTTTAGAACATGTGGAGAGCAACATCACCACGCGTGACGTGCCATTCATCGTGCCCACAAATTATAACTGCCATTTTTAACATTTTTACATGCACATATACATTTATATACCAAATACCCTTAGTTAGTAATCATTTTGTAATAAAGTTGTATTAAATATTTTAAAAAACACCAGGATTTCATAAAGAAATATGCATTATAATCTTATCACTTTTAATGTGAGCTTTGACACTGCATATTGTCACCCAATTTCATGTAATTTGGAGTGTCACAGCCATTCTCATGCAATCATTCAAGTTGTCATCAGTTAAACTTGATCTTAATTTAGATTTTAATATTTTACTATGGGTGGTTTACTCAAAGACATTGTATCTGTGAATAATATAGAGAATAAAGCATGGGGTGATGTGTGTAACGAGAAGTTTACACACACCTGAGTGGGATGGTTTAAGGGGTTTATGTTAGCATCTAACCACAAGGGTGTGTGTAAACTTCAAGTTTAAACACATCACCCCATATTTTATTTTATATAATTGCTGGGTTTGCCTTTTTCACCACAGCAATCATATAAAATGAATGCAGGTTCCGGAGCGCTCCACAGTCCCGTTTGCTTTCAGTATGTGGTCGTTTTCTATTTTATTTTAAAACTTTTTCGGTTGGCAGCGAGAAGATAAGTTTTCCCCGTTGTGGTACATTTTCTGTTTTAAAATGTACTTACCACAGAGTCAGAATGGCAGTTGGGTCTCTGCAGAACAAACAAACAAAACGTGCGGCCACGGTCTGAGAAGAGCTGCAGCAGGGCATGCGCAGAGTGAGGGAAACTGTGCGCGTGTTTGCCATTATAAACGCTCCTTTATAACGGCAAATTACACCACGGTTTCCCTATGAGAAGAAGGCAAGGCCAGTTATTATAAAAGGAAATATTTACAATCATTGAAATGTATCCCTTCATAAAGCACTGCACTAATAATGACCCCCCCTCCAACAACGGAAAGCTTTCCAATAGTTGAAATTTAAATATATGATTAGTTTTGTAAAATATCTTTGTTATGAGAACTGTACTTAAAAATTTAGTTTACTTTCAGTGAAGAGTAGGAGAGACTATGACTCCACCAAAGCTGAAATGTGAATGAAACCAGTTACTGCAAACTCAACAAGCAGCCCTCAGCATTTTCAGTGATCAGTACGCAAATTACAGACCCAGGAGAAATTCACTGCAGTGCGGGACCGTCAGAGGGAAAAAACAACACCGGAAGCTCTGTTCTAGCCTGATTTCTCAGTGCGGCCCATATACATTGCGGAGACATCAGAAAGAAAGAATAATGAGCAACTGAATGCCAGAAGTCAGTTAGCGCCATTCACCTGATAGGTATTTAAAGTCCCTCATCAGCACATAATTATTTCGATCCGCATTGGAATGCTAATCGCTTCAATTAACAAACACAGACTTCTACACTAAATCAGGTGCTAAATATAAATATATCTCAGCATTCAACAACTGCATTGGCACATAATTCCAGGTGAAAGCAAGTAAGAATATACATTGGATTACAGTTTATAACAGAACGAATTACCAGTGCATAATTGCACTTTAAAAAAAAATTCAGATTTTTGAAACAGCGTTGTGAGCAACACTTAAAGGCTTGGTGAGCAACATGATGCTCGCGAACCATGAGTTGGACAGCCCTGACCTAGATAAACATAGAAAACAAAAATATTGAATTACAGTTTATTAGTTGAGGCCAGATCATCAGGGTTCTATCTTCGAATTACTATTGCAATACTTTCCCTCACTGAATCAGAAGTCCTGGATGCATCACTGTCGTGAGGCATTGTAGGACAAAGAAGAGTAATAAACCATTCTAACGTGGAGGTACTCAGAGGCCATAAAACTTGCAGGCAAATTTAGAAAAAAACTCCTAACAGGAGACAAACAGTAGCACACAACAGGGCTAAACATACAAATCAAAACACTCTGCACAACATATGTTTTTGCAGATTTTGGCTGTAGTACTCCTTTAATATTTACGTGTCATCGATGAATTGTAGTGAGGGAGTTTGATTATCTGAATTTGCAGATGACTGTAAAGTAGGGCCAGAAGTCGACACTGAAGAGGTTGTAAACAGATTAAGATGGAATCTGAATAAACTTAAAAGCTAGACATTTGAACACAAATTTGAATTTAATGTAGGAAAACGTGCTGTGATGCACTTGGGAAGTAAGAATAGAATGGCAATGTGCATTTTAATGGGCCAAGAAATTAAAGAAACGAAGGCCGAAAAGGATCTGGGAATACGTGTTTCACCAGATCTGAACTTTGATATATATTACAGGGAAGTGGTACAGCAATGTTTTAGAATCATGGACTATATATAAAGAAACTTTGCCAGAAGGGATACAAGAGTAATAATGCCATTGTATGGTGCACTGGTGAGGCTACACTTAGGCCCGCATATTCAGACGAGATGCACTGCGCATCTCCGGACTTGCGTGGGCCGTCGGAGGTGCAGCCATATTCAAAGGCCACCGATGCGCCATGTACTCCTGACCGCACTGCTGCATACAATATTGTGATGTGCCTATGAAATGAGGGGTTCCCCATGCATAAGCAATATTGAAACCCTCCAAGCGTAAAAATGGCTGGCAGTGTTGGCGCATAGTGCACATTTGAAACCCTACTTTAACTATGTGCGGGAAGGATGGTGCACCGCAGACAGGCTAGGGCCAGGTACACAGTCCCCCCCGATCACTGTAATAAACAAAACAACCCTGATCCCTGTTTCCATAGTGTAGTGGCCCCCCTTCCTAGCCTCGATCACTATAATAAACAAAACATCTCTCCAATCCCCATTTCCATAGTGTAGTGTCCCCCCTTCCCAGCCCTGATCACTGGCACAACAATGAAAACCCCGAACCCCATTCCCTGGTGGCCAGTCATCCCCTCACCCCAGTAGGCACTAACCCACCACCCCACACCCCCCATCCCGACCTGTGCCAGTGACTAGCACAGCCCTCCTCACTCTGCTATGATCAGTCACTGACTGATCAGTAGCGGAGTGCATACAGTAAATAGTACGTGCTAATTGGTTGTTGAGACCACCATTATGTAAATGGGGATTGGGGAGATGTTTTATTTATTACATTGATCATGGCTGGGGAAGCCACTACACTATGGAAACGAGGATTGGGGAGCTGTTTTGCTTATTACAGTGATAGGGGCTGGGGAAGGGGCTACTACACTATAGAAATGGAGATTGGAGTTTTATTTAACAGTAATCTTGGCATGAGAGGACTGGCCTGGTGCACAACAAAGCAGCGCAGCCATGCCAATGAGCCCATAATGGGTATGCAAATGGTCCTGTTGCACTGTGCTTGCCCAGTGGGCTCATCTGAATATGTGAGTTGAATGTCACCAATGGGAGCCATGGTGCATACCAATGAGCGCCGTGCAGTTACTCTATGGGTGGTATTCAACCCTGCACCCTGGTTGTGCTGCACAATACATGGTGATGCCTGCTGTGCACTGCACAACCAGAGTCCAATATTTAAACAGATTGCACAGTCTATTATCATGCATTCTGTTTGGATATCATACCAGAGCAGGCCAGCCCAACTTATTTGTATGGAGCACCGTTAATGCGTACGCATCTGTCCGACTGAATATGGGGCCCAAAAAGAACTGTAGCCATTTCTGGGCACTGCACACTTAAGAAGGAGATTAAGCTACTAGAGGGGGGTGCAGAGAAGAGCTACCAAGATGACAGCAGGGTTGAAAGATCCATCATACAAGAGACTGGAAAACCTGGGAATGCCTTCTTTGGAATAAAGAAAAAGGCTTGGGCAGGATCTTCAATTGTCAGAGCATTTCAAGAAAGGGATCTATTGAACTGCTTACAATTCAAGTTGAAAGAAACACCATTTGAAATGATAGCACACAGGCTCCAACTCAAAGGAGATGTATATAAAACTAAGAAAAGAGGAATGGGGATCATCCATCCAGACAGTGGTATCTGCTTGGAACAACAGTGGTATCTGCTTGGAACAACAGTGGTATCTGCTTGGAACAATCTCCCAAGTGAAATTGTTAGCTGTGAAAGTATGGCTCCGTTTAAATGGGCTTTAAGTGTGTTCTGCAAAAACGTCAATAAAGTAGGCTATAATCATTGAGAAATGACAAGCCAATGTGGACAAATTGTCTATAAGGCTTGAAAATATCCTATGAATCCTGCATCCGAAAGGTTGGAATAAAATGAGTAGTGGTGAGTATGCAGTGGACAATTCAAGAAGAACTGCATTTCACCCAAAGGCCTGCATTTTCTGTGGGAACTTTCTTGTTTTTATTTATTTTTTCTATATATTCTTTATCCTCCTTCTGCCCCCTTCTGACCAACCCCCCAGCCCTGTGACCCCGGTATCAATGAGACTTACCCCTGCCCAGTCACCAGGTGTAGGGAGGTCGGTCATCATCCTGTAGCTGGAGGAATTTTTCCTCATTTTCTCCCTTCCCCATTGCTGGGGCGCAAATGCAGGATGTGCGCACGTGGAGGCATGCACACGTCCACAGTAGAACCACAGCACACTCCCTACGTCTGGCCCCTCTGACCTGCACTACCCTCTGGCCTCCACCTGGGGGTAGTCGTTCGGCAGGAGTGCCAGTCCTCCCTCTCTGGGAGAGGAGAGCTGTCCTCCAGACACTCCATCCTCTCCCTCCCTTGCCGATTCCCGATGGCCCATGCTCATTCCCGAACATGGGTCACCGGTGTGGCGCAAGGTGTGGCATCCAGCACCTCAACCCTCAGCGCCACCGGGCCGGCTTGTGGGAACTGTTTTTTTAATAACTGGTTCACACTGTGTCATTTGTTCCATCTTTACTGGTCTTTTGGTAAATTCTGTGAGTTTTTCCTAACTTGCGCTCTGGTGCTGAAGACCCATTTTAGAACTGTGTGCTGGTTCCTCTGCTGCATGGTAGACAATGTCATCTGCATGGCTCCAGAATACCCCCTAACTGCCCTTCTGAAAACCAGAACACTCCTCCGCAACCTCCACTCTAATGGTACTCACCCTCTAGCTGTTCCTAGGGTATCCACCAACATGGGTAGCAGAGCTTGGTCTGCAGCTGCCCCTTTGCAGTGGAACAAACTCCATTCCACTGACACACACTCTCCAGTTTCAAGTCCCACCTTAAAGTCTGGTTCCTGGCAAACTCATCCTGCCGCTGCTCCCTGGGGTCTGACACCAACCCACACTAGTCAACTCTCCAGCCCAGCAGTTACCCACCTGCCCACACTAGTCAGCTCCTCTGCCTACAACTGTTATGTCGTATTTTTCACAGTAATATTTGACTTTCTTGCTTGTACATATTGTATATATATTTTTTACTGAGTATTCTGTGTATTACTTGCTCACTGGACAATGCAGTACACTGTGCCTACGATTTGTTTGTTTTGTACCAGATCTCCTCATGTCCAATATTGTAGCCTTGTATTCAGTGTTCTCAAATGAACCTATGCATCAAACCTGTATATTGTGCTTACCATTATTGCTTGTATCAAATCTGTTTCATATGTATTACTGTTACCTTGTACTCTACTGTCACCCTGCGCCATGTGTTATTGGCCGGGTCATGCCTGAAAACGGTCCCTGGGATCAATGCACTCACCTGGTTATCAAAGTCATAAATGAATAAATAAATAAAGGTGGGGGTTCCATCAATATTAAGCATGGAAGGGGCAGTTTTGGGCTTTTTTCTGGTAACCTCTTTTAGGTTGCTCTAGAGTTTTCTGCCGTCATTCTAGTTTTGAGCCAGAGCTTCTTTGAAGTATAGGTTTTTTGCTTTACAGATGGCCCTGGTGCAAGCATCCCTGGCCCTTTTGTAGTTCTGGATGTCCGATTGCTTACAAGAGGCCCTGGATACATACCAGAGATGGTCCATGTTTTTCATTAGTTCAGTAATGTCAGGGGATAGCCATGGGTTAAAGTAGCCTTTGATTTTGTGCTTTTTGAAAGGTGCATGTGTGTCGCAGGCTGCACTGAAAAGGTGGATGAACTGGTCAAGTGCACTGCTGACATCACTGGTCCCAAACACAGCTGACCAATCTTTGCTTAGAAGCTCAGCTTTCAAAAGGCCAAGGTGACCCTGCTTGAGGACTCTGTTAGTTATGGTTCTTGGTGGGGGTTAGTAAACTTATTGGACCAGCAGAACCAGACAGGGGAGTGGTCGCTGATTGCATCCGGTAGAACAGAAGCTTTGGATATATGCTCTGGGCAGTTTGTGAGCACCAGTCAATCAGAGTACATGTGCCTGTCCTGTAGTTAGTTCTGGTGGGTGTCTCAATGAGCTGCTTAAAGTGGGCAGCAAGAATTGCATCTTTAAAGGGGTTAGCCTCGGTGGGAGTCAATTGACGCTGAAGTCACCAAGAAGTGTGACCTCCGTATTAAGGCTCAGATTACCTAGGCAGTTTAGGACTGCATCCAGGCCTTGGGCTGATTGTCTTGGTGGGATGTATATGGATAGAAGAGTAATGGTCTTGTTGTGGGCTCCAAGGAGCATCTTAATGGCTAATGCCCGAGCTCTATTTCCAGAACTTTGGATTCGGAAGAAGCACAGTCAGTCACATCCCCGTAGTCAATGTATGAGGGAATGTAGTATGGACTAGTACTTTGATCACAGGATGGTGATTCAGGGGATCCCAGTTTGACATCCTGCCAGAGCCACAGGCTCACCATGTGACCTTGGTAACACCACTTGACCTCCTTGTGCTACTGTGCACTCAGCTGTGAAACTGAGCTGAGGTAAGATCCCACAAAGAATCAGATATTTTCGCCTGAATGAGGCTATCATGTGTAAATCAATTTACAAAAAGAATTCAACTGCAAGGTTTTTTTCCTTGTCCATAGGTGTAGCCGGGGCCGGGGGTCCTGGATCCTCAGCAACCCCCTCCCATCCTGCATCCATTATGTTTTCATAACTGTTTTTTTTTTTTTTTTTGTATACTCGTGCTAAATAATAGAATTTCTGTGGTGGAGCCCCTTCACTTCCAAATCCTGGCTATGCCGCTGATGGCCAAAGGAATTCATGAGACAGTGGGCAAAATATCAGAAAAAAGGGATGGGACTGTCCGTCTTGAGCCAGCACACTTCAGCACTGAAGCATTTGGACCTTAAACGCCTCACAAGTTACAGTATATAGATTTGCATGACTGCAGTGATTAAATAGTCAAATTGGTCTGTGCCCCCCCCCCGCAGATCAGAATGACTGAAGAAACAAAAAGTAGGTCTCATTTCTGTTAACAAGGTGTCTTCTGTAACTTACATTCAGGTTCATTGTTCAGAAAAATCTACAGCACTTCAGTACAATTATGAGCAACACAGGTTTCATTAATGATCCTAGCTTCTGACGACCCCCAATGTGAAAGTTAAGGTTTGGTAGACTTACTGCACGCTGCAGACTGGAAGAAAGATGCTCTTGATTGATTCCACTACTGTACAAATGAACGACTGACAGAATGTACATTTTTATTTCACACAATTCTAACCTTTTTTGTACAAATTAGCATTTTTGAAAAATGGCCAACTTGTAAACACGTCGACCCATGGGGAGCTATTAAGTAGTTCTTGTTGCTTTGAACAAGAGGGTGTTCTAACTTCGTGCGTTCAAGGGATAAAACAGTCCCTGATTCATTTCCCTCAGATTTCTGTGGTAAAATCACCCACCACTCCACTCTAGAGTCGGGACTGGCTGCTTAATGCATTATTTCTCGACTGCATATTGATGAAAAAAGTACATTATCATCCATCAAGCCAAACACCAGGCTCTGAAAGCCTCTTAGGGAGATTTAATAAAGATTTTTTTATTCATTTTAATTACATATGATTTCTGACACACAAGTCAGGGATACATACTCAGGCATTAGGTTACAGCTTGGAAGGTATGCACGATGGTTGAATTAAGGAAATGTTACAGCCTGCTGATGTCAAAGTTACAGAAGCAGGAACCGGTCAAGGAGTGGTTAGGATATTGTTGCGGTTCTATTTGGTTGATTTACATTCTGGAAGCCAGTGACTATTATGTTTAAAATACTGTGTGTGTGTGTGTGTGTGTGTGTGTGTGTGCGTGTTGCAGCATATCATTTGCTGTGGCATGCAGAAAAAAGTGCCTCTATAGGAAAGGTACTTAGAATGAAGCTATTTTTTTCCTTTTATTGACAGCTGAGGATGCTTTTTAATCTTGTGGCCCTGCAGTAAATAATTTAGCAGTTTAAGTCCACACTTCATCTCCAATCCAGAAGGAAAACACATTGGTCAAAATTTGGAATGTGCTGTGAACAAAATTGCTTTCACTGTAAAGAAAGATTCACAAACTCTTCTACTCCAGGTTATAGAAAAAACACAATTTGGATTAGTAGAACAACTTTTATCCACAAAGTCTCTCTCAAAGTGCTTTATAAACCAGTTACTTAGATTAGATTTAAGGTAAGCATATACAAATAAATCTTCATAGGGTACCCTCAGTTGTAAAGGTAGGAAACCCATTTAAATTAGCATTTGTTGACACTCTCTTATCTTTACCAGTGCCTGTGGGTCCAGCACCTAGGAATGGAAGTTGTCACTAACATTCTGAGCACATCAGTGCACAGGGACGAGCCTGGAAGTTGTACTAGCACTGCCGGTATAGCACAAAATGTAACACGTTGTATTATTTATTTATTTATTCAAGCATTTAACCAGGAAGGCATACTGAACAGGCTATTGCTCGATTCCAGATGCGTCCTGGGGGAAGGGTGGTACATACAATTTAGGTAGGTAATACAAAGCATAATACATAGTACATAGTGCAAGTACCTAAATAAGGACAAGCCCAATTACGATAGGTACTGAATATAGAGACAAGTATTTATTAACCTTCTGCAACTTCAGGATCCACTGTCTGTCACCTTGGTACACAAAAAAATAATAAAATAAAAAGTTTAGAAATAAATGTGTATATCTTTGCACAGCATGCTTATTTATAGGGGCAGACATCATGGACCTAGAATCCCTTTTGACCTGTAATGTTTCAATGCCTTTACCCAAAGGCTAAGCTTCTGATTAGCATTTTAGCAAAAAAAAAAAAAAAAAAGTCATGCCTGATTTGTTAGATGTTATCAAAGCAGATCTGCATACAACGAGCGGCAGAACCTCTCTGCAGACTATGCGGTAACGCAGGGGAGCGGGGAGTTTGTTTTCAATATGGAATTGCTCATAAATATTAAACAGGTAAGATATTATTTTTTTTTTTTTTTTGCGAAAAGATAGATTGAGAGCTTACTCTTTTGGGCAAGGGTTTTGAAACATTTCAGGCATTCTCCTTTAAGGTTGGAAGGGGCTCTAGGCCCATCGTGTTCTCCCTACCTGCTTCGTAAGCAGGCATGAATTAGCACGTCGAGTAAACGTGCACTAATTTAAATGGGTCATTATCCCACTCTACGAGGTACCCTGTAAAAGGTTGTACAGATTTAACTTACACCTACTCTGTTTATCCAGGATTGTCCAGAAGAGATATAACATCTCGTTCTCAGCGATGTCCTGCTTCTACCTATTGCCACAGCTGTAAAGACTGATACACTAGGAGGCTAAGTGACTTGCTCAAGGTCACAAATTGAATATTTGGCTGTAGTGAGGTATAAAACTGTGATCCAAAATCAGTGATCTAACGCTAGACCATGCTGCCTTCTGCATTTCAATACCTGGTTTACAGAGACAGTAGACTCCTGTATATTAGGCACCACTCTACTCTTTTTAAAAAGTGCCATGGGATGTGGAAGGAAATAATGGACATCTTTTTTTGTTCTGTTTGCTGGAGCTAGCACTGTACTCCCCCCTATTGTTCCCCTCTCAGACCTGGTGTTGCACTCAAACCCAGATCTCTCCCAGGCTCAATTTTTAAATGTTTCTCTCAGTCTATGCCAGTGGCAGAATGCTTTTAAAAAAAGAGCCCACTTTTCTTTTTGCTTGTCTGTCTGTCCGCTGACAAAACATGTTCTGACCTTCAACTTGAGTTGAAGTCCAAAACAGCAAAACCGCACTCACCACTGTAAGTTCAAAGCTTTATTGTGCAAAATAGCAGATAAAAACGTGCCGCTCCATTCCAAGCACCAAATGCTGAACAAAAGAGTTCCCTGACCGGTTTCGTGCCATCTAGCACGTCATCGGGGGGAGTTTAGCCTTCTTCAGAAAAATCTGTTGTAACTAATATTACTTCTTAATGCTAAAAATAAGAAGGCTATGCTATTTTCACCCTTCGCTAAAACTCCCTATACTTCTTCTTTGGATGTGCAGCCCCAGATCACCACCCTTCTTGATGAGCCTCTCAAATTTGTGCCTAAATTCAAATATTTGGGGATGTTAAGGGGCCAGAAGAAGAAAGCAGTCCATTTCAGGGAAGTGACTGCTGATTGTTGCTGCTTTTTTGCTGCTGTTATTGTTTCTTTTGCAGTTTATTGTTTCTTTCAGTTGGTACCAGGTTGCTTTCTGGATTCATTTGGAAAGTTTACCTATTTGGGAGATTTTGTAGGTGCAGCGGAATGTTTCTTTTTTAATTTTTTTGAAATCTCTTTTTATCCCCTCCTGGTCGCCCTCGCCAATCCTCTCCTTCGGGCTACCTCAATGCCCTCCAGTCCCTCACTGAGTCTGCCCCTAGAGTGCCTCTCTGGTGACTTCTACCTGCCTCCTCCCTCCACAGAGTACCTTGCACAGTGGGGTCTGCCCATGATTGCAGACTGGGTGGCTGGAGCGGCCATCATCCGGAATGCTGCGGGGTTTTTCCGTTTTTCTGTCCCTCCCTCCATCCCACTGAGGACGCTGGCTCGGGCAGAACGTGCTTACGCACGCCTGCCAAGTGCCAGATGGCTCCCCTCTCCTCCCTGCTCCCCAATGGAAGCCGCCATTGCCCCGAGAGTGTCGGGCGCCCACCGCTCTCCCAGGCGTCGGGTGCATTAAACACCCCTGGTCTCCCTCCCCAAAGGAGGAGAGCATCCGTGGGGATGCTCAATCCTCCTTCCCCCTGCCGACCCCTGGCAACCCGAGTCTGTTCCCGAACCTGGGTCGCCAGCGTGGTGCAAGGTGTGGCATCCAGCGCCTCAACCCTCAGCGCCACTGGGCCGGCTGCGGAGTGTTTCTGTGGGGGTTTGCTGGTGTTGCTGATTGTCTCTGGTGGTCAGGAGGGAAACTCAGTGTCAGTTAACATAGAAACATAGAATTTGATGGCAAATAAGGACTGCTTGGCCCACCTTGTCTGCCCATTTCCCTACCTAACGGATAAGCTGCAGATCCTAGTTAACCAACAGCCTACTTCCTCCTACCCCCCACTAGAATTGCCTTATGTCTGTCCCATACATTCTTGAATTCCCCCACTGTTTTGACTCTACGACCTCCTCAGGAAGGCTGTTCCATGTATCCACAACCCTCTCTGTGAAGAAATACTTCCTCACCTTACCTCTGAGCCATCCCCCCTCTACCTTCAAATTGTGCCTCCTTGTTTTTGCACATCTCTTTTTCTGAAAGATGCTACCCTCTTGGAGTTTAATTCCCTTGAGGTATTTGAAAGTTTCTATCATGTCCCCCCTCTCTCTCCTTTCCTCAAGGCTATACAGCTTTAGTTCCTTTAGTTTTTCTTCATATATCTTCTGATGCAGACCCTTCATCATTTTGGTTGCCCTCCTCTGGACAGCCTCCACCCTGTCTATGTCTTTGCGGAGATGGGGTCTCCAGAACTGTACACAGTACTCCCGATGTGGTCTTACCAACAGTCTGTACAGAGAGCCAACAACTTCCTGTTTTCTACTGGTGATGCCTCTCCCTATGCATCCCAGTATCGCCCCAGCCCTACTTACTGCCTTCTCACATTGCTGGCCCACCTTTAGGTCGTCAGATATGACTACCCCCAGGTCCCTTTCCATTTTTGTTGTTGTCAGTATCTTACCCCCCATTGTGCACTTTTCCCCTGGGTTTTTGTTTCCCAGGTGCATTACCTTGCACTTCTTTGCATTGAATCTAAGCTGCCATACATTTGACCATTCTTCCAACCTTGCCAAGTCCCTTCTCATCCTTTCCACCCCACCTTGTGTATCAACCCTATTGCAGATCTTTGTGTCATCTGCAAAGAGACATACTTTTCCTTCCAGTCCCTCTGCAATGTCACTTATAAAGACATTAAAAAGAACCGGCCCCAGTACTGAACCCTGCGGTACCCCACTAGTAACCCTCCTTTCTTCACTGTGGACTCCATTTACTATTACCCTCTGTGTCCTGTTGTCCAGCCAGTGTTTTACCCAGGCTACCACCCTGGGACCCACTCCCAGGCTGGCTAATTTGTTTATTAGTCTTTTGTGCAGGACTGTGTCCAATGCCTTGCTAAAGTCTAGGTAGGCCTTGTACACTTCCCCTCCCTGGTCTACTGCTTTGTTCACCCAGTCAAAGAAATCATTTAGATTTGTCTGACATGACCTTCCCGCTGTGAATCCATGCTGCCTTGGGTCCTGTGCCCCACTGCCCATCGTTTTCCCTACCACTGAGGTCAAACTGACAGGTCTGTAGTTTCCTGCCTCTGTCTTGCTCCCACTTTTGTGAAGGGGAATCACATCCGCCCTCCTCCAGTCCTCAGGTACCACCCCATCCTCCCATGATTTATTAAAAAGGGTAGTCATTGGTGTTACTAGCTCTTTTAAAATCCTGGGGTGAATCCCATCAGGCCCCATTGCTTTATCCACCTTCAGTTTTAAGAGTTCTTTCAGAACCCTTTCTTCTGTGAAAGGACTAATATCAACCCCCTATCTAGAGTGCTTCTATTGACCGGATTAGGTATTTCCCCCGGCTCAATTAATCAATTACCTGCATTGGCCAACCACAAGCAATTGTACTCTGGAGTTATAAACACTGTCACTACAGCACACTGCTCCTCGTAGGTTTTTTATTAGAATGGCTTGTCGCTTTGTCCTGTCATCTCGGTCCAAGAAAAAACTTGTGGACGACCGTAACTACCTGTACACTTTTCATAGACGTGGGCACAATGATAAAGCGATATGGCAGTGCGAGCATGCAGTGAAAAAAATCAAGGTTTGCAATGCCAGAGTGCACACTGTATCATACGATGACCCAGCCATAATTTTGCAGTTTTCACAGCATACCCACGCACCAGACCCCTGTGCAGTAGAAAAACATGATGCAGTATACAACGCAAAGGAGAGAGCATGCTCAACACAGGATACCACAGCTCAAGTCATTCTGCATGCTAAACAAGAGGTGTCACTGGCTGCTCAGGGAAAAATCATAAACAAAAACTTAAAATGAACAATTCAAAGGGTTCGTGCACATGGTGCTCCTCCTAACCCTACAGACCTTTGCCAGCTGCGCATACCTGACTGCTATACCTTGTACCAACCCGACGCTGCCAGTGAGCCTGAAAAGTTTTTGCTGTATGACAGTGGACCTGGGCACAATCGTATTTTAATGTTTGGCACTGAGAACAATCTAAAATTCTTAGAGCGCTGTAAGTTGTGGCATGCAGATGGAACTTTCAGCATTGCACCGCCTCTGTTTATGCAGTTGTATGTCATAATGGGCTAAAGGCTGGAGAATGCTCAGCCAGCTGTTTTGTGCTTTTGCACTGAAGTGCAAGTACTTACCAGCACTGGCTTTCTACCCCCCAGAAGAAGTAATAGCACGCTTTGAGGAAATTACTGATGATAACTTAAATATTTTCCCAGAAGAACTGACACCAGTAATTGATTACTTTGAGGATGTGTGGGTTGGCTGAAGAAACAGATGTGGAACTGGACGCAGACGACCACATTTTGCCATTGAGTTGTGGAATCATGAACAAAGTGTTTGTAACGGCAGGGCAAAGACAAACAATGTGGTTGAGGCGTTCCACCATGGGATGCAGAGTATCCTTTGCATGACACATCCCACGGTGTGGAAATTTATTGAAGGCCTCAGGGGAGTACAAAAAAAAAGAGACTCAGAGGTGGAGCAAATCATTGCGGGCAACCCCCCAACTGCATCACAGCGTGTGTACCGTGACAATATTGCCAGACTAGCCTGTATTTTGAAGAATAGTGCAGATCGCACAACCGAAGAATTTTTACGTGGGGTGGCCCATAACTTTGAATATTAATGCCCTGTCATTGTTTTTAAATTGTATTAAATAAACACACCAGTTGTTTTAAAACTCACCCAGTAACATCCAATGAATGCACAAGTGGCCAAAGGCTTTGAATATTAATGCCTCTGTCATTGTTTTTAAATTGTATTAAATACCCAGTAACATCCAGTGAATGCACAAATGGCCAAAGGATTTGAATATTAGTGCCCCTATTTTTAAATTGTATTAAGTAAAGACATCAGTTGTTTTTAAAACTCACTCGAGTAACATCCAGTGAATGCGCAAGCGTCATGTCATCACGTCACGTTTTTCTATGGGCTGCATTCGTTGCTATGGTTACTATCAGTACAGTTGCTACTATCGCTGCAGTTTTTCACTACCTGTGCTAAGGTAAGAGCTATTAAATTGAACGCGGCAATCCAGCAATGGGAAATTGAGCGAGGGAGCGAATTGACAGGGAGTGTAATTACATAGGAGCGAGTTTACGTTGGAGCATACTGTCGGGAGCTAAAAGTCCGGGAGTGAAAAGATGGGAGCAAATTGTCGTGTTCCCCTTTCTCTGCCATCCCAAGGATGCCTTCTGTCATTTCCTTGTCCATTTCCTCCCCCTGAGATGGGGGTCTGTATACAACCCCTGTGCGGATTGTGGAGCCATTTCCAGTCTCCAGGGTGACCCACAGTGCCTCCTCTCCTCCCTGTTTACCCTTTAGTTTTGTTGCTTTGATCCCTTCCCTTACATAGAGAGCTACTCCTCCTCCTCTTCTTCACTCCCTGTTCAGAACCTGCTCATTACTGGTTTTAGTTTGTTTACACTTTTTTATTTCACTTGGGAAACAGTTCTGCTTAACTCTGTTTTTTTTTTTTAAGCCATTACCTTTCTAGGGCAAGAACTGTGTTTTGTCTAGCCCTGTAGCTTGGGGGAGTGGTACTAATTGTCTGGCCTGGCTCCTCAGCAGAGCTGCTGCTAACTGCTACCTGGAAGTGGGGTAGAGTCAAAGTGGTATAGCTGCTTACCTGTTGGATTCTCATAAGAGGCTATAAGAGGGAAGTGACTGTTGATTTTTGCTGATTTTTTGCTCTTGTTGTTGTTTCTTTTGCAGTTTATTGTTGCTTTCAATTGGCACGAGGTTGCTTTCTGGATTCATTTGGAAAGTTACCTGTTTGGGGAATTTTGTAGGTGTAGCTGAGTGTTGCTGTGGAGGTTTGCTGGTGTGGCTGATTGTCTCTGGTGGTCAGGAGGAGCCAACCCCTAGCACATCACTTTTCTGTTGGTTAGGAGGGGCCCACCCCTAGCACATCACTTCTCTGTTGGTTAGGAGGGGCCAACCCCTAGCACATCACTTCTCTGTTGGTTAGGAGGGGCCAACCCCTAGCACATCACTTCTCTGTTGGTTAGGAGGGGCCAACCCCTAGCACATCACTTCTCTGTTGGTTAGGAGGGGCCAACCCCTAGCACATCACTTCTCTGTTGGTTAGGAGGGGCCCACCCCTAGCACATCACTTCTCTGTTGGTTAGGAGGGCCCACCCTAGCCATCACTTCTCTGTTGGTTGGGGGGCCCACCCTAGCACATCACTTCTCTGTTGGTTAGGAGGGCCCACCCTAGCACATCACTTCTCTGTTGGTTAGGAGGGCCCACCCCTAGCACATCACTTCTCTGTTGGTTAGGAGGGGCCCACCCCTAGCATATCACTTCTCTGTTGGTTAGGAGGGGCCCACCCCTAGCACATCACTTCTCTGTTGGTTAGGAGGGGCCCACCCCTAGCACATCACTTCTCTGTTGGTTAGGAGGGGCCCACCCCTAGCACATCACTTCCTTTATACCTCTCCTCCCTTCTTCCCCTCCCTATCCTTTATACCATTAACCTATGACATCATATGGTACCAGCTGACTGCATACACACACTGTTAGCCGTCTTATTTCAGTACACAACATAGGCACACACCACACCCTGAAATAAATCTGCATTCCTTGATACATTATACCACTAAAGAATATTGACAGTACAAATATATATAGCTGGGCATTGGACATGGTATAGAAGAGAAGAGTAGCAGAGGGTAACAGGGCAATAAGAGGCATTTAGGGCAAGGATAGTAGAAGGAAGATGATGGGTGTGGTGCTTTGCAGCGGATGTGGGGCAGCAGAATTCAGAAAGACTTTCTAGACACTGCGGTGCTGCCCTATCTGCAGGCACCTCTCTGTATTGAGGGAGGAGGCAGCTGGACTCCGAGCAGAGTTAGCGAGGAAACAGGTGACCTTTCCCCCCATACAGAAACCACCATGTCCACCACCATTCCCTCAGAGGTTGCCAAGAAGGAGAGAGGAATGGACTACAGTGGGCTTGGGGAGGGTGCGGAAGGCAGCATGGAGGCACATCCCCCAGCCGGTGGCACCTCACAATCTGTATGCCATTGTGGCAGAGCATAGAGATTGCGCACCATCTCCAGAAGTGAACACCATGGGGGTTGAGGGGGTCATCCAGGATGGAACCCCAAGGGCATATGCAAGGAGAAGGCACAGGAAGAGAAAGTAAATCCTGGTTGGGGGCTCCATTGTCAGAGGGATTGAGCTGGGGTCAGGTAGCAATGGTGAGAGGGAGGTAATGTGCCTACCTGGAGACATAGTTCGGAAGGAGGACAAGCAAATCCTTAGGATTGCAAGGGCGGTAGCAAGGAGGGGGAGCTGGACATCATTATTCACTTGGGGACTAATGACCTGGCTAGAGAGGGGGTAGATGTAGGAAGAGTACAGGAAGAGTTCAGGGAGATGAGGAGGACTCTTGGGCAAGTAGCACGCTATGTCACCTTCTCGGAGGTACTACCTGTCCACGGCAAGGGGGAAGGGAGGGACATGCGCATCACTGAATTCAACAAATGGCTGAAGAAATGGTTCAGAGAGGTGGGGTATGACTTCATTGGGGACGGGAACCTCACCTGGAGGGATGAAGGACTATATTCTCCAGATGGCCTGCATCTATCCAGGGGAGGCAAAGGTATCCTCTCTGAGAAGTTTATGTGCATCCTAGTGATCATTTAAACTTGCCAAGGGAGGAGGCATAGACAGTCAAGGGGATTATCATAGCCCCCCCCCCACAAGATACAACTGAAAGCAGTGAGGACCTAATAACTAGCATAATATCTAACCATAAAACTACCATGGTTACAATGGGGGAGCGAACAGAAGGTACATCACTAATGCGGCACAGGGCAAGGACCAATAAACAAGGAACATTAAGGGGGTACACAGAGTGGAAGGTCGTGTGCACTAATGCCCACAGTCTGGGAAACAAAATCCCAGACCTAGCAGCACTGATGGCAGACACAAACCTGGACATTGTGGCTATTATGGAGACATGGTATGTGGGGAACCATGACTGGGATGCAGCCATACCAGGGTATACACTTTTTAGGAAGGATAGGGAAGGGAAGAGGGGAGGAGGGGTTGCTATGTATGTATGTAAAGGAAGGGATTAAAGCTACAGAGGCTCAGGGATGCAGGGAAGAAGCACATGCATTGTGGGTCACTCTGGAGTCAGGGAACAGAACAACCAGCAGTGCTGGAGCAGTTTACAGGCCTCTCGTGCAGGGGGAGGATATAGATTTAGTATTAGTGGAAGCCATCCATAATATGGCAGCCAAAGAGAGTTACTTCAGTATGCCAGATGCAGATTGGAATACCCAGACTGCAAGTACATCAAGGGGCAAAGACCTCATGTCTGCCATGTATGGGGCAAACCTAAGGCAGCTGGTGGTTGAACCCATCAAGGAGGGGGCTGTACTGGACTTAGTGCTGACAAACAGGGACCAAATCATGGATATTGAAGTGGGCAGTCCCCTTGGTACCACTGACCACAGAACTGTGTGGTTTAGAGTCAACTTGTTGGCAGAAGAAAGCCATTCAAAGATTAAGAGCCTAGATTTCTGGAAGGCCAACTTCATGGATATGAGGAAACAGCTCAGAATTGCCCAGGCAGCAGAAGATATGGGAGGAGGGGTAGAAGAACAATGGCTTAGGCTCAAGAGATCCATGGCAGGAGTGACAAGTCAATGTGTCAGATTGCTTAGCAAAAGCAAAAGAAAGAAGCTGCCACTGTGGTTCTCTAAGTCCGTAGCCGAGAAACTGCGAGAAAAAAGTAAGGCATTCAGGAAATACAAAGAGACACAAAGAAAGAAGAAGACAGACTGAAATATCTGGAGAAACATAGAGAAGCTGAGAAAGCTATCAGAGGGGCTAAGGCAAGAACGGAGGATGGAATAGCACAGGCTATTAAGAAGGGGGACAAGACCTTCTTCTATTATATTAGCGAGAGGAATTGTTAGGCTAAAGAAGGGAGAGGATGGGTGAGTGGAGGATGACCTTGAAAAAGCTGAGGTACTGAACAAATATTTTTTGCACAGTATTTACCAAGGAAAAAGCAGGGGAGGGGCCAAGACTCACAAGGAAAGATGTTTGGGGGGAGAGGTGGACACCAGTGCATTTACAGTGGATAGAGTCTTGGAGGAACTAGGAAAAGTAAAGACAGACAGGGCAATGGGGCCAGGCGGGATTCACCCTAGAGTGTTGAAGGAACTCGGGGAAGTCCTAGTAGGTCCGCTGATAACCCTCTTCAACCAATCACTAGAGATGGGGGAGGTACCTGGGGACTGCGGGAAGGCAGAGGTGGTCCCCTTGCACAAGACTGGAAGTAGGGAGGAGGCAGGCAATTACAGACCTGTAAGCCTCACCTCATTGGTGGGGAAGCTGATGGAGTCCCTGTTTAAGGAGAGGGTAGTGAAGTTCCTGGAGTCCAGTGGTGCAAAAGACCCAAGGAAGCATGGATTTCACTGAGGGTAAGTCTTGTCAGACTAATCTTATCGATTTCTTTGACTGGGTGACCAGGGTGGTGAATCAGGGAGGGGCAGTGGATGTAGCCTACCTGAATTTCAGTAAGGCCTTCAACACCATTCCTCAAGGTTGTTTAACAAATTGGGGAATCTGGGTGTGGACTCTGATGTGGTAAACTGGGTTGGTAACTGGCTAAAAGGCAGGACCCAGAGGGTGGTGGTAAATGGCATAAAATCAGAAGAGGGGGAGGTGACCAGCGGGGTTCCACAGGGATCAGTGCTGGGTCCAGTTGTATTCAATGTCATAATAAGTGAATTTACAGAGGGACTGGAGGGGAAAGTATGCCTGTTTGCAGATGACACCAAGATCTGTAACAGAGTCGACACACAGGAGGGGCTAGATAAAATGAGAAATCACCTAAGACTACTTGAGGAATGGTCAAGGGTTTGGCAGTTGGGTTTCAATGCTATGAAGTGCAAGATAATGCACCTGGGACACAGAAACCCAAGACAGGAATACAGGATGGGGGGGGGGGGCAGGTTCTAGCTACCACAAGTCAGGAGAGAGACCTGGGGGTTATCATATCGGATACCATGACCTGAAGTCAGCCAAACAATGTAAAAAAGCAGTGGGGAAGGCAAACAGAATGCTAGGGTGCATAGGAAGGGGCATAGCCAGTAGGAGGAGTGAAGTGGTGATGCCACTGTATAGATCACTGGTGAGGCCTCTTCTGGAATTCTGTGTCCAATTCTGGAGACCACATCTCAGGAAGGACACAGACAGAATGGAAGCAGTCCAGAGAAGAGCAACAAAAATGATACACGGACTGCACCACAAGCCTTATGAGGAAAGACTCAAGGAACTAAACATCTATTCACTGGAAGAGATTAGGGAGAGAGGGGATATGATAGAGACTTTCAAATACCTTCGAGGAATAAACAGGGTACAGGAGAGGAGCATATTTCAGAGACGAAAGTGCACAAGGAGAAGGGGACATAACATGAGGCTGGGAAGCTTAGGGGGACTACTAGGAAGTATTTTTTCACAGAGAGGGTGGTGGATCCGTGGAACAGCCTACCAGCAGAAGTGGTGGAAGCGAAAACAGTACAGGGATTCAAAAGTGCATGGGATAAGCATAAAGGCACCCTGCTGTACAGCAGAGCAGGGGAAAGGCAGTCTACATAAGAGTAGGGATTGCCAAACCAAGTAGGGAAATGGGCAGACTTGGTGGGCTGTATGGTCCTTATCTGCTGACAGAGTCTGTTTCTATGTGGATTGACAACAAACTGACCTTTACCGACCATATAGAAGAATTGTCAAAAAACCTCAAACAGGGGCTAGGCATATTTTTCCACATCAGGCACTTACTAACGTTGGAATTGAAAACTAGACTTGTCCAGTCAACTTTTCTCCCCCTGCTTGACTACGGGGATAAACTCTATGGTCAAGAGACAAACACAGCACTAAAAAAGCTTGACATCTTATATTATCGAGCCCTAAAATTTGTTACAGGGGCACCCTACTCCACTCACCACTGTTCTCTTTACGCTCTAGTTGGGTGGAAGTCCCTTAGCCTTAGAAGTTACAGAAATGCAGCTAATTGGACGTACCAAGCACTTATTAAAAAACTTCCCCAATATTTCACTGACTGCCTCCCCATTTACTCTCTCATTTAGTCACTATGCGACGAGAAGCCTCTCCTACATATCTCTAGTCATTCCTAAAGTTAGAACTCGGTTCGGCAAGTCGGCCATAAGCTATTCCATTCCCTCCTTGTGGAACAACCTGCAAAAGACCCTCCAAATAACCATTCCACTTTAAATTAACCATCTTCAAAACCTTGGTCGCCTGGGCTGTCACTGAAAATTATAACTGTGTGTCCTGAAACGTTATTGACAACCCTTTTTTCACTGCTCCTCTCTTGTTACCATCCCTTTTCTTATTACCAGTTGCCAGATGTATCAGCTTGTTCTCTCATGTGTAACCATTACTGCATGAACGGACCTGTAAACTATAATAAATGTTATGCTATATTTACGCTGTATACCTTATTTTTTCTCTGTTTTTCCTGTTGTTGTCAATGTAATTATGCCCAGGTCCATCTTGAAAATGAGTTCTTTTTCACCTTGTTAAATATTGATTGAATGATTTGGAACATTGTCAACATTGTCCACCAGAGTAATTTAAAACTGAACAAAGTAAACAAAAAAATACAACCTTCTAGGGAGGTATTGGAACCATTGTGGTAAAAATGTTATTTCTTCATTGAATTGATTGTCCAGTGGTCCTTGCTATCAGCCTTAACAGCATGCATTCCTGTGGGTCGAATTCTGGCCACTGACCTTTCAAATGTAGAGCTGCCTGACTGGCTGCCAGTAATAGCACCAGGACAACAGTTGGAGATGAGCTGAAGGGACCTTGGGTAATCTGCTCAACAGGAGCACAGAACTATGAACTGCAAACCCATCAAACCCATGTTTAAATTCCATAACTGCCCCTTGCTGTGAAACCCTGACCCTGAGCAAGTCCTTTAACCTTCCTGTTCGGAATTTTTTCCTGTTCTCTGTGCATAAACCCCTGGCCTTTCCTTAAACTTCATGCCTAATTAGCGGCTGCTGCCAACTCTTTCAGGATTGAAAAGCACCTTTGAATATAGTTTGTATTAAAGGTGCTGTGTAAATTAAATGTGTTCCTTGGTTTAGTGCACACTGTGAAGCATTTGCCTGCTAACAGCAGTGTCACCCCCCCATCCCCATCACTGTACTGTAGTGTCAGCATAAGCCTCAGTGTAAAACCTTTGCACCTTTAACTGCAGCATCACCCTCCCACCACACATCTATCATTGTACTGTAGTGTCAGTGTAATCCAAATGTGAAGCCTTTGCAACTTGAACTGCAGCATCACCCCTACCCCCCCCAGTCACTGAAATGTAACATCGGCATAAGCCCTGATGTAAAGCATTTGCACCTCTACTTGCTGCATCACCCCCACGCCTTGGCCACTATACTGTAGTGTCAGCGTAAGCCCTGATGGAAGTCATTTGCACCTCTAAAGGCAGCATTATCCACACACCCCCCCCCGGCCCAGGTTGCTGTACTATAGAGTCAGCACAAGCCTTGATGTGAAGCATTTGTGCCTTTAACAGCAGCATTTCCCTTCCTCCCAGTTTATTGTACTGTAATGTCAGCATACGCCTCAATGTGAAGTTTTTATACCTCTAACAACAGAGCTCCCCCTCTGGTCACTGTACTAAAGTGTCATTGTAATCCCCGATGTGAAGCATTTGTACCTCTGACAGCAGTATTGCCCTCACCACCTGCCCCAGTCAATGTACTGTAGTATATCAGCGGAAGCCCCTATGTGAAGCATTTGTACCTCTGACAGCAGCATTGCCCTCACCGCCTGCCCCAGTCAATGTACTATAGTATATCAGCGGAAGCCCCGATGTGAAGCATTTGTACCTCTGACAGCAGCATTGCCCTCATCGCCTGCCCCAGTGATTGTACTATAGTATATCAGCAGACGCCCCGATGTGAAGCATTTGTACCTCAGGCAGCAGCGTTTCCCTCACCGCCTCCCTCAGTCACTGTACTGTAGTATATCAGCGGAAGCCTTGATGTGAAGCATTTGTACCTCTGACAGCAGCGTTGCCCTCACCGCCTGCCCCAGTCACTGTACTATAGTATATCAGCGGAAGCCTGGATGTGAAGCATTTGTGCCTCTGACAGCAGCGTTGCCCTCACCGCCTGCCCCAGTCACTGTACTGTAGTATATCAGCGGAAGTCCTGATGTGAAGCATTTGTATCTCTGACAGCAGCGTTGCCCTCACTGCTTGCCCCAGTCACTGTACTGTAGTATATCAGCGGAAGCCCTGATGTGAAGCATTTGTACCTCTGACAGCAGCACTGCCCTCACCGCCTGCCACAGTCACTGTACTATAGTATATCAGCGGAAGCCCCGATGTGAAGCATTTGTACCTCTGACAGCAGCGTTGCCCTCATTGCCTGCCCCAGTCACTGTACTATAGTATATCAGTGGAAGCCCCGATGTGGAGCATTTGTACCTCTGACAGCAACGTTTCCCTCACCGCCTCCCTCAGTCACTGTACTGTAGTATATCAGCGGAAGCCCCGATGTGAAGCATTTGTACCTCTGACAGCAGCATTGCCCTCACCACCGGCCCCAGTCTCTGTACTGTAGTATATCAGCAGAAGCCCCAATGTGAAGCATTTGCACCTCTGACAGCACCATTGCCCTCACCGCCAGCCCCAGTCACTGTACTGTAGTATATCAGCAGAAGCCCTGATGTGAAGCATTTCTACCTTTGACAGCAGCTGTGCTCACCGCCTGCCCCAATCACTGTACTGTAGTATGTCAGCGGAAGTCCCGATGTGAAGCATTTGTACCTCTGACAGCAGCATTGCCCTCACCGCCTGCCCCAGTCACTGTACTGTAGTATATCAGCGGAACCCCTGATGTGAAGCATTTGCACCTCTGACAGCAGCATTGCCCTCACCGCCTGCCCCAGTCACTGTACTGTAGTATATCAGTGGAAGCCCCGATGTGAAGCATTTGTACCTCTGACAGCAGCATTGCCATCACCGCCTGCCCCAATCACTGTACTGTAGTATATCAGCGGAACCCCTGATGTGAAGCATTTGCACCTCTGACAGCAACATTGACCTCACTGCCTGCCGCAGACACTGTACTGTAGTATATCAGCAGAAGCCCCGATGTGAAGCATTTGTACCTCTGACAGCAGCGTTGCCCTCACCGCCTGCCCCAGTTGCTGTACTGTAGTATATCAGTGGAAGCCCTGATGTGAAGCATTTCTACCTCTGACAGCAGCATTGCCCTCACCGCCTGCCCCAATCACTGTACTGTAGTATATCAGCGGAATCCCCGATGTGAAGCATTTGTACCTCAGACAGCAGCGTTGCCCTCACCACCTGCCCCAGTCACTGTACTGTAGTATATCAGCGGATGCCCCGATGTGAAGCATTTGTACCTCTGACAGCAGCGTTGCACTCACCGCCTGCCCCAGTCGCTGCACTGTAGTATATCAGCGGAAGCCCCAATGTGAAGCATTTGTACCTCTGACAGCAGCATTGCCCTCACCACCTGCCCCAGTCACTGTACTATAGTATATCAGTGGAAGCCCCGATGTGAAGCATTTGCCCCTCTGACAGCAGCGTTGCCCTCACCACCTCCCTCAGTCACTGTACTGTAGTATATCAGCGGACACCCCGATGTGAAGCATTTGTACCTCTTACAGCAGCGTTGCCCTCACCACTTGCCCAAGTCACTGTACTATAGTATATCAGCGGAATTACCGATGTGAATCATTTGTAACTCTCACAGCAGCGTTGCCCTCACCGCCTGCCCCAGTCACTGTACTGTAGTATATCAGCGGAAGTCCCAATGTGAAGCATTTGTACCTCTGACAGCAGCGTTGCCCTCACCACCTGCCCCAGTCACTGTACTGTAGTATATCATTGGAAACCCCGATGTGAAGCATTTGCACCTCTGACAGCAGTGTTGCCGTCACCGCCTGCCCCAGTCACTGTACTGTAGTATATCAGCGGAAGCCCCGATGTGAAGCATTTGTACCTCTGACAGCAGCATTGCCCTCACCACCTGCCCCAGTCGCTGTACTGTAGTATATCAGCGGAAGTCCCGATGTGAAGCATTTGCACCTCTGACAGCAGTGTTGCCGTCACCACCTGCCCCAGTCACTGTACTATAGTATATCAGCGGAAGCCCCGATGTGAAGCATTTGCCCCTCTGACAGCAGCACTGCCCTCACTGCCTGCTCCAGTCACTGTACTATAGTATATCAGCGGAAGCCCCGATGTGAAGCATTTGCACTTCTGACAGCATTTGCACTTCTGACAGAAGCGTTGCCCTCACCACCTGCCCCAGTCACTGTACTATAGTATATCAGCAGAAGCCCCGATGTGAAGCATTTGTACCTCTGACAGCAGCATTGCCCTCACCGCCTGCCACAGCCACTGTACTAAGTATATCAGCGGAAGCCCCGATGTGAAGCATTTGTACCTCTGACAGCAGTGTTGCCCCAGTCACTGTACTGTTGTATATCAGTGGAAGCCCCAATGTGAAGCATTTGCACCTCTAACAGCATCACTGGGGGATAGGATTCAGAGGGTGGTGGTAAATGGAGTTTGCTCTGAGGAGAGGAGAGTGACCAGTGAGGTACCACTGGGGCCAATCCTTTTTAATGTCTTCATTAGTGACATTGCAGAGGAACTGGAAGGGAAGGTCTGCTTCTTTGCAGATGACACCAAGATCTGCAACAGGGTGATCACTCCTGAGGGGGTTCAGAGGATGGAAAGAGACTTGAAATGACTGGAGGAGTGGTCAAAAGTTTGGCAGCTAAAAAAATTGCAAAATAACGTACTTGGGTCACAGAAACCCAGGGGTGCAATACAAAATGGGGGGAGAGATACTAGCAGCGACCAAGAAGGAAAGAGACCTAGGGGTAACCGTATCAGATAAATAAAGGTGGCCAGACAATGCGACAAAGTGATTGGGAGAACTAGTGGGATGCTGGGATGTATAGGTAGTTGTATTACCAGCAGAAAGGGGGAACTGGTGTTGCCATTATAGAGGTCTTTAATAAGACCCCATCTGGAGTACTGTGTCCAGTTTTGGAGGCCACATTGTAGGAAGGACATAGACAGGATGGCAACCATCCAAACAAGGGTCCATATAACTCTTAGAACTGGGAAGTATTTACTTCTAGCTTCTTCCACATGTTAGTATTTTCATCTAAACGGTAGTAATACTGTTTGTTGACCCCCTTCCATACCCTGTAACTCTAAACTAAATCCCAAAATGCAATGGGTGCCTGCAGTCACAGATTCTTCTGACTGATACTGATGTGCAGAGATACTTCCCTGCTTGCTTTGATGTAGTGCTGTAACCCTATTTATTTTGCAGTGTTGCAGCTGCCCTTCTAGCCAGCCAGTAAGCAACTCCTGAAACAGTCTCCTGCACTGTAAACACTTAATACTGATGCTGTCCCACCACTGTGTGTAGATTCATGGTTGGTGGCATTGCATAATGCTGCCAACTGTCTCCAGATGTACCAGCATACTGTAAATATGCAGTGGGCAACAAATTCCTTAACTCAGAAGGTGGGAGTAAATCATACACACATGGTAGCAAAATACTCCTTTACTCCCCTTACCTGTTCCCCTGCATCCAAAGGAGGGCTACCAAGATGGTACAGGGTCAGGGGCCACAATATAAAGTTGAAGGGGTTAGAATTCGGGGACATTTGAGGAAATACTTCTTCACAGAAAGGGTGGTGAATGCCTGGAATGGTTTTCCAGTCGAGGTTGTGGGGGTGAAACAGTGTTGGGATTTTAAAAAGCCTGGGATAAACACAAGGGAGACATAAGGGGGTGGCAGAGAAAGTGTCATAGACCTGCAGGGGTCTTCAGTGTAAGCAGTGCAACAAAAAGGAGCAGACTGGATGGGCCTTGTGGCCCTTATTTGCTGTCAGCTTCTGTGTTTCTATGCCCTCACCCCCCTGCTCCGACCACTGTCCCGTACTGTCAGTATAAGCCTCAATGTGAAGCATTTGTACCTCTAACAGTATTTCCTTTTCTCCCATCCTGATCATTATACTGTAGTGTAAGTGTAAGAGCTGATGTGAAACATTTGCACCTCCAACAGCAGCATTGCCCTCACCCCCTGCCCGGTCACTGTACTGTAGTGTCAGCGTCAGCCCCAATGTGAAACATTTGTACCCCTAACAGCAGTATTATCCTCACCCCCTGCCCGGTCACTGTACTATAGTGTCAGCATAAGCCCAGATGTGAAGTGTATGTACCTCTAACAGCAGCATTTCCCATCCCCCTTCCTGGCCACTGTACTGTAGTGTCAGTGTAAGCCCCAGTGTGAAGCATATAGACTTCTAACAGCAGCATTTCCATGCCCCCGCCCCTGGCCACTGTACTGTAGTGTCAGTGTAAGCTCCAGTGTAAAGCATATAGACCTCTAACAGCAACATTTCCATCTCCCCGTCCGCCCTGGTCACTGTACTGTAGTGTCAGTGTAAGCCCCAGGGTGAAGCATATAGACCTCTAACAGCAGCATTTCCGCCTCCTCCCCATCCGCCCTGGCCACTGTACTGTAGTGTCAGAGGCCAGCCCCAATGTAAAGCTGCTTGCATCTGTAACATCAGTATTGCCCTTACCCCTGCCCCGATCACTGTACTGTAGTGTCAGCGTCAGCCCCAATGTAAAGCATTTGCATCTCTAACATCAGTATTGCCCTTACCCCTGCCCCAATCACTGTACTGTAGTGTCAGCGTTAACCCCAATGTAAAGCAGTTGCATCTCTAACATCAGTATTGCCCTTACCCCTGCCTTGATCACTGTACTGTAGTGTCAGCGTCAGCCCCAATGTAAAGTGTTTGCATCTCTAACATCAGCATTTCCCTTACCCCTGCCCCGATCACTGTACTGTAGTGTCAGCACAAGCCCTGGTCTGGATGTTCAGCCCACAACCTACAGTACAGGCTGGAGTGCTACAACTGGGCCACGCTGACATACATCTTACCTGTAATATTTATGCAGACAAGCATGAGGACGCTTGCCAAAATCAAGTCTTCCTGTACAGAGCTTATTCTTTGTAGAAATGTGTGTCATACTGTCATATGTTGACAGCTCTACAGCAATGTTTGCAATTCTGCATTTAAAAAGAGGCTTTCATACAAACTTTAAAAATTCATAACATCTAATCAAAAATCCAGTTACCAGCTATATATTTTTCTGTATTTCCTTGTGATTAATGTTAATTCATAGCAGATATATTTAACAAAGAGAGAGGTGGCTCATCGGCGCAGCGGTTGGATTTCCGCTTGCGACGCCGGCGACCCGGGTTCGGGAACGGACTCGGGTCGCTGGAGAGCTGCATGGGAGGAGTAGGCTTGAGCGCCCCACGACTGCTCGACTACTCCAGGGGGAGGAAGGGGACGCAGGCACGCTGTCTGGTACCCCCTGGCGGAGGCCAGGGAGACCAGCAGCAGAGCCTCAACGCATATAGGGGTGTGTGGTGAATGTCGGCTATGCCTAGACGCTCGTGGGCACGCCATGTCCCGGGAGAAAGAAAATCCGCCCTGGTCCGCCGGATGATGGCTGCCCGCTCCTGGCCCGGGAGATGCCCTGTCGCCCAAACCCACCTCAGCAGCACTCACGACTGATGCCTAGTGCGCTGGTTGCCCCCCTCCCGGCGCCTTCCCCCTCGGAGGAGGGGGAACCACCCGGCGAAGGGATATGCTGGACCACCCTTGGGTCAGCTGCAATCTAAGGTGTGGGGAGGAGGGACAGGGTGAGGGGGTCGCAGGTAGCATGAGCAGCCAGAAGGAGTGGTGAACTAGGAGGCGAGAAGGAGGGATAAACACATAACACAAAAACAAAACAAAACAAAAAAAAAAAAACAAAGAGAGAGGTAGGTTAATAAGTACACACCATGGCAAAACAGGCAGAAAATTTGCGGGCCCGGTGGCACTGAGGGTTGAGGCACTGGACGCAACACCTTGCTCCACGCCAGTGACCCAGGTTCGGGAATGAGCCCGGGCCATCGGGGGTCAGCAGGGGAGGGAGAGGATTGAGCATCCAGAGGACAGCTCTCCTCTCCTGGGAGGGTGGGAGATGTAGACTCGGCACTTCTCTGGCTTCTGGTGGAAGCCAGAAGCACAACAAGCACACAAGCACACAAAGAGGGTTGGGAGTGAGGATGTTGGCGGGGATGCCTTGATGTCTGGGCGTAGCCACTCTCCTAGAACAAGGGAAAAAAACACACCGGAGCACCGAGGGGAAGGAGCGCTGGGTATAGGCCCTAATGACTGCTGCCTGTCTGACCACCGGAGGGGACCCGACGAAAGCTGATTGATTGGGTTGTACGGGCCCCACCTCGTACCCGCCTGGGGGACATAACTATGGCTCCATGGGGGTCTACCGGGGTTCCAGGTAAGGCAGCAAGCGGGGATAATACCCTTAGTGACTCCCAACAGAGCGGGGCTCCGATGTCGAGAGGAGAGAGATAAACTACAGTTTCAAAAAAAAAAAAAAAAACAGGCAGAAAATGACTGGCCCATAAGCTCTGTTTACACTACAACTTTGAAGTGCATCAACCCATGCATGTGGGTTGATGCGCTTCAAAGTCGGCAGTGTGGACACTTTCTGGAATGCCTTAACAAGCGCTGTGCAACGGGTTTCTGATCCAACCTGGGAGAGGGGACGTGTAACAGAGCAGCTACTTTAAAGTGCCTTACCTGCAGTGTAGACACTCTGCAGTGCTCCGCTCCCAATGAACATCTCCTCTCCCAGCATCCTGCTTGCCTAAGTTTGAATATACCCCTTAACACATCCGACTTCAGCAAAATGTATTTTTCATCAGCAGAAGGAATGCTGAGCTCAGAAAAGTGTTTGAATATGCAAAACGAGGGCTAAAAGTATTATAAATTAGGGACGTAAACTGGTACAGCAATACTAGTGGACATGCGCGAATACATATGCATATCCCCGCAGCCTTACTGATACAGCACAATCATATTTGCAATGACTAAGGGTTTAGTAGAACAGGGACAACATAGGCAGAGTAAAGTACAACAGTAATAAAATGTACAAAATAATGTTAAAGCCTCTAAGCCTTTACAAGCCTTGCAACCACAAGGCGTCCGCCATGGCTGCCCTGAAAATGAAAACCACCATCAAGTCTTTGGAGCAAATAACAAGATGACAAAGAAGTAATAAAGCAGACTGCAGCCTTTTATTCAAGTTTCACCCTCCAATTCATCTTCTCCCAGTGGCCATGCTGCCTCAAATCCCCTCTCAAATGCTACCACCTTCTTACCAGCTTCTGAGGATATGTAAACTGGTAAGTATGCCCTCCATGATGGATACAGAGGCATGCTGGAATCAGGAGAGAATGGATAATCCCCAAACTACGAAGTCATGCCCGGACTGAATCAAACTTCCTTCTCTGGGACCTTGTGGCTAAGGACAAATCCGGGAATAGATGGGGAGTTTTCCCATTAAAATGTAAGCTTGCGAGTCTCTAGTGGCTTGAAGAAACAAGTCTCTTAACAGCCACCCCTGTAGTAATGATAAGGACTGTTCTGGGTATACCAGACTGTATAGGGACAACTCGAGTAGAGTTTCAGTACTCCCGGATTATCTGAGAAGCCAGCTCAGTCTCGCTGGCCACTCCCAAAACTCCAGGTAACCAGTTCTTTAAACAAGTCGTAATATTGGAGCCTTCACTGCCCTCCAACAGCCCCACAAGACATAGGTTCACAGCAGCTACCATGCTCAGGCTTTCTAAACTATAAAGCTGACTATTTTCTTGCACCAACATAGTGGTGGCCGAAAGAGCTTTCATGGCTAGTGCTTCCGTGGAAGACGCAGTCTTAGTAGCTGCTTCAGTTTTTATGTCCTGTTCACCCATATGCCAAAGAATCTTCTCCACTTTACCATTAATTGCCTTCATAGAAAGTGTCAGGGAGCTGCATGGCAGATCACTAGACCCCGAGGGCTCAAGTGGCGCAGTTAGGGTGTGCTGTTCTGCAGGTGGCTGAGTTTTAGAGCCTCCTGGTCTGCTTTTTTGAGAATGACCCATGGTCGAAAGTAGGCTCATTCGAATCTTCACAAAACAAGCTGTGGAATGCAGCAGTACAGAAGTCCAAAATATAAAGTAATTTTGAGTATTTTATTAAAAAGGGGTCCAAAGTATGCCAAGACGAAACAAAGCAAATCTGCTTAGTGAGCATGCCCAACAGTGCCCCTGACTCAAAGATGGATTCTGTGACTGATGTTTATTACAAAATAGATTTTTCCATCCAGCTTGGGTAGCAAAATAATATCTATAATGTTGCGAAACTTGACATAGAGTGTCAATGGCTCAGCAGGTTGCACACTTGCCACTGAGGCCAGAAGATCGGAAGGTCATGGGGTCTAGCCCCACACCAGGAAATGGGAGTAAAGCCCAATACTTAAACTGTAGTGCAGCATGAAGGGGGTGATGCTATTCTGAGGTGTCATCTTTCAGATGAGATGTTAAACCGAGGTCCCGTCTGCCTGTTCTGGTGCATGTTCAGGTGAATGTTAAAGATCCCATGGCAATTCTCAAAAATAGAGTAATTTTTTTGCTGAAAAAAAACCCCCAAGAAATCAATACGACATATTACAATTCAAAATAAGAAAAAGGCCAAAAAAATAGAAGCAATACCAACTAAAACACTTCAGAAAACAAAAATAAATTAAGCCAAAAATTCAAAAAAAGAAACCCTACCTATGGTCATCCTTACTAAAACACAAGTTAGTACAGTAAGACTTTATGTAGTGAAAGTAAAGTCTAGGAAGGCTTTTCACAGAGTCTAAACTTTAGAGGCAGAAAAATGACACGCATCATTTTCCTTAGCTGTACAAAAAGCTGTATAAATGAGAGTACAGTTCTGAATAGGTCACCACCAGTTATTGCATTGAGAAGGCATAGCCCCCCACTAGAAAAGGAACCTGGTCTCCTTTCAGATTTATGTCAACTACAACTTGCAGTCGACATGAATCCGTCGATGTGATGTCAGTTGACAAAACAGCTGTCGAACCGGCATTGTAGATCCCATTATTCCATCTGGGAGGTGCAAGTCCAGATATCAAACAATCATTTGGCATTCAGGTAGCCAGTGGCCATTTCCATTTCCTAGGCAGGAAATCACAAAAACCCTGTATATACAGGAGAGGCACTCCTGAAAATGGGTTCCTGTGTTTCTAGCACTTGAGGACAACTCAGACATGGACAATATCTCTCTTCTTGACTTTTATGTTTTTCAGAGCTCTTAACACCCAGATGCCCATGTGAGCATAAGCACATTACATCCCACATTTGGGGAGGTATATTCTTATTGGACAAGATTTTCAAAGTGATTTCTCTTTTGTCAGCAGGACAACCAGGAAGGTCTGGGTTTACAAAAAGACTGATGGGCAAAACGTGGCCATAAAATCCCTTTCGAGACAAAGTAGGTACCAAGCTCAGTGACACGTACCACTGTCTTGCTTTAGCAAGTGCACATTTTTATATAGCTGGGACAACCAGAACATTGGAGTGGTCCCGAGATCTGAATTTTCCCAATACCAATTCTGAAGAAAAGCGGGTCATCCTTGAGACACCAGAGGTACCCAAACCTAACTTCAGCCAATACAACTTTCTTTATATTAAAAGAAACAATCAGGCTATGAAAGAAAACTATGGGTTTATCACCTCCATACCCCCTTGTGAGACTGTCAGATAACTGATTACCCTCGTAATGTGGTTCAGCCTACTGCCCCCCAAAAGTAGAACAAAAATACTGTACAGTCAAACCTCCACTGCAATAGGCAGAGGAAACAAAAATCTCAGAGATAAAAGGGGTTTGATAAGGAAAAACACTCTTCTTTTTGGACATCTTCCAAGATTTCCACTTCATCACAGAAGCCATGGCCGCCGTGGGAGCCTGTTAAGAATGCCAGCTATGATAGCTTCCGTATTTTTCTGCACCCTGAAACCAATTCCAGCGCGCATCTATGTATTTATTTTAGACCCAGATGTCATGGAAAACTCACTTAGGGTATCCTGTGGAGCTGACCCTGCAGACTCATCCTAAATGAAAAGGTTAACATCATCTGCATGCTGCAGCACCTTTAAAAGGGGGGGGGGCTCACCTATGGAAATCCCTCGTATACTAGCATTATCAGAAAGCTTCTGTAAGAGGGTCATTTCTGAAAAAATAAAGCTAAGGGCTAAGGGGGCACCCCTGCCATACCCCTTTAATAGCCATTAAAGATTTTCCCACCCACACATTAACCAAAAGACACAACCGGACTTGGGCATATAGACATTTAATCCAACCTATGTGTAACCCCCCTGCAAATGGGGGTTCCCAAAAGACTTCCAGGAACTTGCTTGAATGCTCCAAGCCTGAATGGTGTTTGGCGTTTAAGCCATTTATCAGTGAGTGTTTTTAGAGCCTCTGGTACTGTCTCTTTAAGAGCTGTCTGCTTGCAGACATAATTAGTTTGTATGGGAGGACTGTGTGCTTCTCTGTTTGAGTACCACTCGAGCTGCTGCCAATTCACTCCATTTTTTGCAGTCACTAGGAGTGCAAAGGGAACCTATCTGAAAGATGTAACTGTTTGCCAGAAATCATTTACAGTAATAATGAAATTACAGTTTGTCTAACCTGCTTTCTTTGCAGTCAGAACTGTGTCTGCCTAGTTCCCCATTCTGGTTTTGAACTGCTGAACTGGACCAATCAGTGTGGGGTAAGCTAGCTCTAAAATGGTGCCTTGGACGAATCAGAACTTGGACTCATAATCTGAGCCAGCCACAAGAGGATTGTATGGGCAGTGACTCTGGGAGATGTAGTTTAGACTTGGCGCCTTTTGGACCAACAGCAGCAGTCTATTGTGAGTGACAGCCAATCCAGTCAAGAACTGGGAGGAACTCAAAGGAAGTGCTCGGTTTTGTCTGTTGGAGTTTCAGTTTAGCTCTGGGTGAAGGGAAAGAAACCCTGTGCTCCTTCAGTGCACAGTTTCAGTCAAAACGTGTAAGGTCCAGAGTTCCGGCCTGCAGCTTGTGTAACTGCTTGTTAGGACTGAATCCGCCCTGTGAAGAGAATCAAAGGATATCTGAAGAGTAGAAACCAGGCTCACCCTGTAGAAGACTGGAGGATGCGGAATTGCACTCGGTCTGTGGAACTGAATCTGCTGTGTGTTCTCCGGGTATTGTGCAGTAATTGCGATCGGGATACAGATGCAGCCTGCCTGGTATAGTGCTTTCTTTTACCATATAAATGTGTGAAGAGGTTTGTGTACCTCAAGTGAATCCTGCTGCCATTACAGACTTTTGCCTGTGACTGTTTACCATATAAATGTGTGAGGAGTCTCTTGGAGCTCAAGAGTAGCCCTGCTGACATTGAAGGACCCTATCTTGTTTGGAGGTCGTGAGTACTAATTCAGGGTCGCTCCCTGTTGAATTGCTACATTAAATCCAAATGGAATTACTGTACTGCTGACTGTTTAATTTTCCTTTTCTCTGTGTGAAAGGGCCCCTACCAGCTGCCACGGTTTGGACTAGCCACTAGGGCTTGGGTACCCAGGGACAGTAACTGATAGGGATAGGCCTGTGCACAGAGCCATAGGTAGATGAGTAGAGTGATAAGCTAATTAACCTGATTTCCCCCTGTCCTTGTTATATCCCCCTAAATAAATCAGAGCTGCTTGTTTCAGCAAAGTTATACTGCCTGAGGTATTTGTCTATGTTAAAATATTGTACTGTGATTGTTGCACTGTATCTTGTTTTACAGGGGGTCCCAGTGCCTGAACCAGTTCTGGGGTAAGTGTATGCTGTGAAGGTAATTCTGATATACTGTGTGGGCCACTAGTGGGAAGAAAGGGGGGGTTGCAGTGTCCCAGAGGGCTGTGACCAAGTAAGTTTAACTATTGCAAACCCTGACCTCTGGGTGGAGGCACCCGCCATTGGATCCAGGCCCCTCAACCTGTTAGTGGCAAATCAGGCAGGGGTAGTAGCCCCTGGGATAGCGCCATCTAGGGGTTACATATGAATTCAGGTAGCAAACCATATTCATAAGAGACCATAAGAAGGTAGTTATGTGTCAGGCAATCAAAAGCCTTTTCTTGGTTGAGCGGTAATACATACCCAGAAATCCTCCCTAAGGAGCCCACAAATACTTCCCTCGGTGTAACTGAATTGTCATGAATAGTTCCATTCAGAACGGCACAAGCATGATGTGGTGAGATAAGGTCCATAGCTACCTGTTCCAACTGCTGGGCCAAAATTTTTGACAATACCTTTCAATCAACATTCAGAGGGCAGAAAGGCTTCCAGTTCTGCAGCCTGGTCCCATCTCCCTTCTTAAATAAAAAAAAATTAACAAGGCTTGGGACAGACATAGTATCAGGTAACAGACCAGACATCAAAAAAAAATTCTAAAGCTCTACCAAAGCTGGACCCAGTTCAGGCAGAAATGTTTTATAAAACTCAGTGGAGATTCCGTCACTACCAGCAGCTGAGTCGTTTTTCAAAGACTGTATTGCTGAAGACACTTCAGACAGACAAATAGGTGCTATCGGGGACTGTTTAATAGAATCCTTTAGAACAGAAACCTGAACTGAATTAAAAAAAACTGGGACGTGTCTGCCAACAGGGTTTGGGAGAACAGAGCAGAGACATAATCCTCCGTGATCCGGTGCTTATTGAGTAACTGGAAAGTCTGTCTGCCCTCTGTGTCAGTAAGGCTGTAGAAAATCTTGCTGTCAGTTCTCTTCTGGCACCCCTTAAAGGCATCAAAACTTGCTTGGTACCCTGTATCCCAAATTGCATCTCACATTGCTAAGATTATGTTCTGTCATACTGAATGTTTTTCATTTTATTTTTAATACTTCATATGTGGGAGGAATAATCCCCCAGCGGTCTGCTTGCTAGTCTATTAGATGATGTAACTGGGCCTGAAGGCTAAGGTATTTCTTGTATGCAGTGTGTTATACTTACACGAGTCTACCCATACAAAAAAAAGATTTAAAAGATTTTAAATCTTTCTTGGAATCCTCCCACCAGTCAATTATGCTAGCCTAGGCACAGTGAAAAGATAGACGGGCGTGCCACAAATCCACCCATTTTTGTTTTATCTGAGTGTCATCCAGCCAGGAGGAATTTAGGCTTAAAAACCCTTATGGGGGGGGGGGGTACCAGAAAATATACTGGATAATCTGAGATGGTTACATGTTTCTATAATGTGAGTTTTTGCATTCAGAACAGACAGGAACTGGGACAGAAAAACATAATTCTGGTAATGATGGAGCCTCTCACATAAGTATGACCATCAGATTTGTGCAGTATGCGGTAAGAATCCTGTAGGCCTGCAGTTGTAATCATGTCAACCAGAAAATTAATGTCACAGTACACCTTTTACTCCACAGCAAGTCTGAGTCTGTGGAAGAGTGCAATTAAAATCACTCCCTAAAATTACCATCCTTGAAGTAAAAAGATGTGGGTGAATTTCCTTAAACAAGTCTACCCTCTTAGCCTCAGTTTGAGGAGCATATATGCAAAAAAGTCCCTGACCTCTGCCGCTGCTGAGTGACATCCACCATCAAAACTTTCCCTGGAAAGATTTCAACTAATCTGGTAAGCTGCCACCCTGAGCCCCAAAACAAAATACCCACCCCATCACATAAATCCTTCCCTGAAGACCAGAAGGAAGACCCTGCAGTCCACTGTGTCTGGGCTCTAGAGGTTTCAAATTTAGTTTTAATCCTTGTGTCCTGTAGAAGACAAATATCACCAGGTGCTGGCTGCAGAGTAAAAAGAGTACTGAGACACTTCTGCTGGGTCTTAATGCTATTCATGTAACACCAAGTAGTAATAATAATCCCTGAAGTGACATCATAAAGAGTTCCCTCGGATGCGTAAGGACTGAAGTCTTGTCCTATTCCTCCTTTTCTTAAAGAAAGAGGTCTCTGCCTGAGAGTCCTGAGCAGGGGTAAGTCCTTCTGTGAGGCAGCTGAGGAGCCCTCAAAATCCTCCTCCTCCTCCTGCTTCTCATCCCCCCACCGAGTCTCACTGCTCAGGAACAAGAACCTATTTTGAATTGGGACTGGAATACTTTTAAAGCGGAACCATCTACACAAAGGGCCCTACACTCACGTGTAGGGCTGGTCCCAATGTGCACTTTGTGTGCAAAAACATTTTGGTTTGCTTACTGTTTACTGTAATGTAGTAGATTATATCAGATACATTTTGCTTAGTTCTAGGCTAACATCTTCTGTTACTGCAAGTTCAAATCCCAGAGTACCCTGCAGCTGACATCAGAGCAGTAGCCAGCAGTGGGAGGTTCAGTAGCCTGCAGTGGATGGTAGAGATTTTATAATCTCTGAGCAAAAGTAAAAAACAAATAAACCCCGATGTGGCGCAAAAACCACGAGTGCGCCCAGAACCAAACCCGGCACCTTCCCAACCCCACCCTGCCACCAACCCACCACACTACATGGCCAGCTCGGCATCCCACCGCTGCACTACACCCCACAAACCCTCCTCTCCTTCTGCCCGTCGCATGGCGTGGTCCCTCCCCACGTGCGCGTGTATACATAGCGACATCCTGTCGCTGTATTCACCGAACTCCCTATCCGGTCACCCTCCTTGCCAGGTGGCACTGTGCAGAGGCACCGTGACTGAGTCACCCTTTTTGAAAGTGCTCAATCGCAGTCGCCATCATCACAGGCTACCTTCTAACATGCACTGCAGGCTATTGAATCTCCCACTGCTGCCTACTGCTCTGATGTCAGCTACAGGGAATTCTGGGATTTTAGTAACAGAAGATGCTAGCCTGGAACTAAGCAAAATGAGTCTGATACAGTCTGCTATACTCCAGTAAACAGTAGGTAAACCAAAATGTTTTCGTGCACAAAGTGCACATTGGGACCTACCCCACACTTGAGTGTGGGGCCCTTGGTGCCATTTCCCTTTAACCATTTTTGTCTTATGGGTCCTTCCCTCTTTCGCCACCAGCAGGTTTCATATCTACATCCTTGGGGACATGGAAGCCACCACTGGAGTGAAGGGTGGAGGATCAGAGGTGGTGGCATCTCTGGCTTGTCAGGAACTATGGCAGGAATATCAGCTTCTGTGTTAGTGTCTAGAGCAATTTCTGACACCTGCACTCTGGGGTTGTTCTAGCCTATGGGGTTTCAAATCCATCTGTGCATCCTCCTGTCCCTCCTGTGAATCAGCAGGATGTCTGCTGTGGCAAATCCACTGGATCTGATGGGAAACCATGGGGATCAGTTACCTGTTCAGCAATGTTTTTGACTGGAGGAGCAACTGGCCCAGTCTGCAGGACACTGGCTGTCTGGCCTGTTGAGCCATGCCAGTCAGGTGCTCCTGATCGTACCTGTTGTTTCTGTTGTGGGAGGCCTAGGGACAGTTATGAAAGGAATGGCCCTGCTCCTCACAGATATTGCATTTAAATGGGTTGTGGCAGGTTGAGTTACTGTTCCCATAGACAAGGCACTGGTTGTATCTCTAATCACAGGCATTGCTGAAGTGAGATAAAGACCCACACTTGAAACAGGCTCATGGTTGTCTCTGGTAAAAACAGCCCTCGTCTTCACCCAATTAGAAACTGTTGGGGAGATGGAGCAAACCAGACTCTCCATAAGGTAACTTAACCCTAAATCTCCACACCCCCAGCCAGACCGTTTCACTCTCCAGAATTGGTACAGGTATGTCCAAAAACTCTCACACCTCTGTTTTAACCAACAAATTATGTCTGAGACACTCACCTCTTTGTTGTGAAATGTAACAGTCTCCACCTTGACTGCAGGCTTAGTTAGGGGAATTGCAGTGAAGGGGGGCCAGAGAGGTGTATCTTTAAGGGTGTTGTATTGCGCCCAAAACCAAGCCAGAGACTTTGAGGTTTTAAAACTAATATCATACAGCTGTTCATTAGAGATGTGAATAAGAGCATACAAATCAGAGCTGGCAAAAGACACGGAGTCCTTGATCAAAGTCCTAATTACAAATGTTCTATTAGGTGGGAATTCATCCCCCACCTATCTTAACCTGACAGTGTCCCTAAAAGGTTCAGAGAACGTGGGTTGGGGGGAGGGGGTTACCCTTCCCCTTCTTCAGTTCCTGAGCAGATTTTTCTAGCAGTCCCTTTTTCCCCTGCTGCATGTGTGGGAGCAAGGATGCCAGTGAAGAAAAAACTGGTTCAGCTCCATCCAAATTCACCACCAGCTTGGGCCTGGCTCATTCTGTATTTCTTGTAGGATGTAGTTGATCCTGTACCCCAGACCCCCTTTTCCCAATGCCTGAGGGAGACCATCTTTTGCCAATGGTTCTGTAGTCTCCAACGAAGTGAAAGACAAATCTTCTGAGGCAGAAATTGTTAGAGCAGGTACAGAGGGCAGTGTAACCATGGTTCTAGGGACATGGATAAGTTGTTCATCCACACTTATTGGCAGGTTCCTTGCCGCTTTAAATCTTGCCAGAAGGTCTTCAAGCTGGCTCCTCCCACCCACCCGGGTGGTAAAACTCTTGGCTCCACCCCATGACGACAGATCTTCCTTACCGCTTGGAAGCTCAGGTTCCCTCCTTAGCGCTCTGTGCTTTAGACTGGATCCTAACTCTTGAGTTCGTCTGAAACTAGTTTTGAAATTTTCTAAACTTGAGTCTTCGTATCCCTCGCGGCTGCGATGGACCGTCGATCCCGGCTTCGGAGGTGCCCTTTCAGGCAGAAGATGTCCAGGGGCGGATCCACACTCCACGTCGTCTACTGCCTCGGCCTAGACCCGGCCCGCAGGGCTCACGAGTTGTGCCGCTCCTTTTCGGCCACCGTCCTGGAGGATCGCGCTGCCCAATTGAAGCTCGGGCACCCCGAGAAGCGTTACCCACCAGTAAAATCCAAAGAGGCTCGTTGGGCGGTGTCCGCAGCGGCTGGCTCGGCTGAGCAGCTCGAGCATATGATCACCCTCGAGGAGGAGGCGGCCCAGGCCGCATCTTCCTCCTCCTCGGCCGCAGCATTTATCCCGCTCTCTCTGAGTTCCTCTTACTCGGCTTTGTTCAAGGAGCTTTGCCAGTCCCTTTCCATGAAGGGAGAGGGGCCATCGGGACATTCCTCTCAGCCCAAGAAGAGGGAGTCAAAGGGTAAGTCCCAACGTCGGTGTTCGTGGGAGCAGGAGAGGTCTCCTTCCCCGGACAGCCAACCGTTGACTCGGTCGAGATGCGGCTCAGGCCGCTGGCTTCCTGCGTCCCTGTCAGGCCAGCCTGCGAGACACCCGTCGGCGCGGTCGAGATATTCCTCGACCCGTCGGATGGGTTGTCGACTGGTAAAGCCGACAACCCCTCTTCGCCGGTTCCCCCGGTGGAGACCGAGGATCTGCCCGTGCCTTCGGGGTGGCAGTCCCTGGTTAAAGTATCCGAGTCGAGGGAAGAGTGGGTGTCCCCCGGCCCTTCCCAGGCCCGCCCTCGGTTACACCGAGGATCTCGATCTCGGACTTCATCTCAGTCAAGCCGTTCCCGCCGACATCGGTGGTCTCGGTCTCGGCACCGAAGTAAGCAGCCACACCGTTCCTCCTGGTCCTCCTCCTCCTCAGATGAGGAGAGGCTTCGACGCAAATTGCGTCGGCGTTACGAGGAGCTTATGTGGCAGCAGTTACTGTTGTCTGGGAGTAAATCGGCTCCGACTCATCCCCCGGCCATCAAGTGGCTGTCGCCCAAACGGCTGAAGCAACTGCTCGCCGCAGTCGAGATGCCCATTTCTGGGCCGGTTGTTCGGCCGAAACCAGCTGCCCCAACGATTGTGGTGGAACCTCCACCTCCACAACCGAAGTTTGGGGTACCGACCAAAGATTCTCGGTCGGGTCACGGTCTGCCCCACAGGTTGTCAGTCACCCTCACTCCCGACCATCCTCGGCAGGTGGAGGTGGCTCTGGCCCGAGGCAGCTCTTCGCAGACTCTTCGGAGTCTGATGACGACTCCCCCCTGTTCTCCAGGCAGGTCAACCTGGAGTCCTCCGGGGGCCAGTCATTGGACGATAGCCCATCATCCTTCATGGGTCTGCTTCGGCTCATCTCAGAGTCTACCGGGATGCAGCTCGAGCCCGTGTCCAAATGGGCCAAGTATCCCCTGATGGAGATACTGGACCGAGGGGATTCACCCACGGAGGCCTTCCCTGTGGCTGAGGCCATTGTCGGCCCAGCCTTGGAGCTTTGGCAGCGGCCTGCTTCCTGTCCTGCGCCCTCGGCCAGGATGGCCAGGAAGTATGCGGTCCCTACCGGCTCTTTGCCCGGTTTCTCGGAGCACCCCTCTGCCGAGGGGTTAGTCACCGATAGCGTCTTCCGGCGTTCCGGAAATGCTCGGGACGTGAATAAGCCCCCCGACAAAGAGTCCAAGAAGCTGGACTATGCTGGGTGCAAGGTGTACGCTGCATCCTCCCTCGGCCTCCGACAGGCTAGCTCGGCCATGCTGATGGCACACTTTTCCCACGCCCTCATGGGCTCCCTGGATGAGGTCCTACCTCATCTCCCCGCCGACCTGCAGACCACGGTCCGTCAGGTGCGGGACCAGGGTAGGGCGGTGGCGAAGCAGCAGCTTCAGACTGCTCTGGACATAGGTGATTCCTGTGCCAGATCAGTGGCAGCCATGGTGGCCATGCACCACAGGGCGTGGCTGAGGATATCCACCTTCACGGCGGATACCCAGCACAAGTTGGTGGACATCCCCTTCTTGGGGACTGACCTCTTTGGCCCTGGAGGGACACCTCCAGTGGATCGAAAAGTCCAACGCCACTCTGGACTCGGTCACCTCTGCCCAGAGGGACAAAGGCGGCCATCAGCAACAGCATAAGCCCTTTCGTCCTTCGGCCCCTGTAGCACGACTGGCCCAACAGCACCAGCAACAGGGCCAGCAGGCTTGTGCTTGGCATCCCAAACCCAAGCCAGCGGCTTCCTCCAACAGGAAGCAAGGAGGTAAAGGCCCAGGAGGTCCCTCGGCCGGTCCCTCCTCCATGCCTGCCCAGTGACGGGTTGAGGGGTGTCGCCCCCAACCTCGTCACCCTTCCCTGGGTACCCCCCGTGGAGGGACAGCTCCACCACTTCCTTTCCTCCTGGTCTGCTATCACTATGGACCATTGGGTGTTGGAGGTGGTAGGGAAGGACCTGCCTCTGGAATTCGAGCAGACCCCTCCCTTTCGAGCCGTCGCCCCCCGGGGGGGCCACGGGGTCCAAAGCCTTGCTGTCGGCCCGCCGAGCCGATATTGCCCTGCTCCTCGAGAAAGAGGTGATCAGGAAGGTGGCGGATCCTCCTCCAGACCCGGGGTTTGTGTCCAGGTATTTCCTGGTCCCAAAACGGACGGGGGGCTGGTGCCCCATTCGCGACCTGAACAGGTTCCTAAGGTCTCGGACCTTCAGGATGGTCACTCTGGCTCAGATAATCCCATCCCAGAGCAAAGGCCGATGGCACATTTATAAGGTAGAAAAAGAAATGGGCAGACTGGATGGGCCTTGCGGTCCTTATCTGCCGTCAACTTCTATGTTTCTGTTTCTATGTTTCTATGTTTCTATGTTTCTATGTATCCTTGGAACGATGCATGTGGTTCTGTTCCCTGGACCTCCAGGACGTGTTCTTTCACATCCTGATCCATCTGTCTCATTAGAGATTCCTCCACTTCAGAGTGGAGGGATCCCTTTACGAGTTCCGGGCCATGCCCTTCAACCTCGCTCTAGCTCCCAGGGTCTTCATAAAATGCATGGCAGTGGTGACAGCATTCCTGCGGTGCCGAAGGGTCTGGGTGTACCCCCACCTGGATGACTGGCTGATTGCAGCCCCCTCCAGAGCAGAGATGGAGCGGTCCAGAGATCTGGCCCTCCAGGTTTGCTCTCAGACTGGCCTCCTCATCAACGAGGCCAAGTCGGACCTCGTGCCGAAGCAGGTGATACACTTCATCAGGGCAGAGCTCGACTCTCTTCGAGCCAGAGCTTGGCTCCCGGCAGACAGGGCCAAGGTTCTTTCCTCCTTTGCCCAATCATTTCTGGTTGGGCAATCGCGCCCTTCCCGGGACTTCCTGCGCCTCCTGGGCCTCATGGCGGCCTGCACCAGCATGGTCCATTGGGCCCGTTGGTGCATGCATCCCCTTCAATGGGGACTGGCGAGCCAGTGGTCACAACCCTACGATCCGTTGGATCAGTTGGTGACAGTGACCCAGGAAATGTGGAACGCTCTCCAGTGGTGGACCGTTCCGGCACATCTGCAGGAGGGCATCCCGTTCGTCCGCCCCGAGCCGACAGTCTTTCTATCGACCGATGCATCTCTGATGGGTTGGGGTGCCCATCTGGGGGAGCACAGAGCGCATGGCCTCTGGTCCCCTCGGGAGTCCCGATGCCATATCAACCTGCTGGAGCTCCGAGCAGTCCGTCTAGCTCTCACCGCCTTCGCTCCGTTTCTACGGGGTCAAGTGGTTCAGGTCCAGACGGACAATACCACGACCATGTACTACCTAAATCGCCAGGGCAGGATGCGCTCCATGCTGTTATGCAAGGAAGCTCTCCGCATATGGTCTCTCGTGCGCAGACTGGAGGCGGATCTCCTAGCCATTCACGTGGCAGGAGCCTCCAACACCCTGGCCGATGCCCTAAGCCAGATAGGGGCTGCGTCTCACGAGTGGTCTCTCCTGCCAGAGGTAGTACAAGATCTCTTCTCCCATTGCGGCATGCCTCAGGTGGAGCTGTTTGCCTCCAGGGAGAATGCGAAGCTGAGACTGTTCCATGCCTGCCCACCTCAACAGGGCTCGCTGCAGGGGGATGCCTTCTGGAGGCCGTGGACCCCGGGTCTCTTCTACGCCTTTCCCCCATTTCCCTTGATCCACAAGGTGCTTCTCAAGGCGAGGAGGGACAAGATGCAGGTGATTCTGGTAGCCCCAGACTGGCCCCACCAGTTCTGGTATCCAGATCTCCTCAGTCTCAGCTCCAGGCTCCTGAGGCGGCTTCCAGCCCGCCCGGACCTGATCTCAGTCAATCAGGGGAAGGTATTCCATCCGGACCTTCAATCCCTGCACCTGACGGCCTGGTTCCTGAGCGGCTAGAGTTCCAGGCCTTGGGTCTTTCCGACGAGGTCCTCAACATCGTTGAGGCATCCCGTAAGGAGTCGACCAGAAAATGCTATGCCTTCAAATGGAAGAGATTCTCCATTTGGTGTCAGGGAAAGGGCCTGGACCCTTCCTCCTGTTCCTTGGCAAACATTCTGGACTACCTGTGGTCCCTTTCTCAGCAAGGGCTTGATGACGACCCTTAGGTGCACCAGCAGCCATCTCTGTTACGGTAGGGCTCAGGAAGCAGTCGGTGGCACAGAGGGAGAAGGTGGTCTGGCGCTTTTTCAAAGGCCTTGATCACATTTCCCCTCCGGTGCGAGAACCTCCACCTCTGTGGGATCTACTGCTGGTATTGGCCAAGCTCATGGGCAAGCCATTCGAACCTATGCACAGGTGCGATATCTCCCACCTGTCATGGAAGACTGCCTTCTTGGTGGCTATCACGTCAGCCAGAAGGATGGGAGCGCTCCAGGTGCTTTCCATCGAGTCTCCTTATCTGGTCTTCCACAGGGACAAGGTTGTTCTGCGCCCCCACCCGAAGTTCCTTCCGAAGGTGGTGTCGGAGTTTCACCTTAACCAGGTCTTGACGCTGCCGGTGTTCTACCCCAATCACACCTCGAGGCTAAATATAGGCTCCATACTTTGACCCTAGAAGAGTCGCTTATTATAAGGAGCTGACGCTTGCCCCGGGAGGTTCAGATGTTTGTCACCTACACTGAAGCCGCACCTGGCAGACCTGCAGCCAAGCGGATGATAAGCAGGTGGGTCACCTCCTACATAGATCTCTGCTATAGGTTGGCGGGCATGGAGCCTCCCAGAGGGATAAGAGCTCATTCTACCCGCCATACCACTGCATCGGTGGCTGCTTCCAGGGATGTCCCTATCCAGGATATCTGCAGGGCTGCTACCTGGAAGTCGGCACATACCTTCATTACCCACTACCACATCGACCTTGAGTCACGCCGGGATGCTGGTTTTGGGGCCTCAGTTCTCCAGTCTTTATTCCCTAAGTAGGGGGTGTGCACCTTGCCTCCCTCCTCCCGGAGAACTGCTAGGAGTCTGCCAATAAGTGTGGATGAACAACATATCCATGTCCCTAGAAATACAGGTTACTCACCTGTAACAGGAGTTCTAGGAATGGTATATGTTGTTCATCCACATGACCGAACCTCCCGGCTTTGGCGCACAACCTGGCTTCCAGTGGGCTAGATCTGGCGTCATGGGGCAGAGCCGAGAGTTTTACCACCCGGGTGGGTGGGAGGAGCCAGCTTGAAGACCTTCTGGCAAGATTTAAAGCAGCAAGGAACCTGCCAATAAGTGTGGATGAACAACATATACCATTCCTAGAACTCCTGTTACAGGTGAGTAACCTGTATTTTCAGCAGATAACCCTGCAGAAAGTTCTTGGGAAGCATCTCCCCCTGGTGCAGTCATGGCCAAGATAGTTCGTTGAGAAACATAGTCATCAGTTATTCCTGTTGTTGAATGCACAGAGTCCTGTCCCTTATCAGTAGTTTCATGTAAATTATCACTAGGGCGAGATCCAGCAGAATTTGGGGACAGTACAATTGGTATGCTCAGGACTTTCCAGGGAGACCCACTCACTGCATGTACTTGCACAGCGTGCAGCTGCAGTGTTTGCTCATGTCGCCCTGCTACAAGCCCAGTCTTTTCCCAGTAACTGAAGCCCTTCCCAGCTTGTTCTCAGGCTTAGGGTTTATCTGTTTCCCTAGAGCAATTATTTCTGAGGCTTTCAGAGGGTCACCAGGCAGCCATTGTTAATCAGGTCCCTTAATCCACTTTGCAGCACTGGCGGCCAGTTCCACAGACCGGGAGGCATTATGCAGCAGTGTTGGGGCTGGATGGCCCTTTCTGAGTCCTAGCTGATTCTGTGACAGCATCGTGCTTTGATCTAGCTGGCGTTCTGACACTGACAGTTCCTCAGCTAATACAGGGCATGGTTTGATGCTTCCGGCAGATACAGAGACAGGGAATGAGCTGTAGAAGGGTTGTGGGATAACAGATGGACCAGACACAGAACTTGAGGTTCAACACACAATCTCTGTATGATGTTTATTTAACACACAGGGTTTAACCTTAAGCAATGGCATATCCCTTCTTCAATACATCAGTTTGCAGCAACATACTATGCATGTCCTTCCTCTGTGCTTAGTCAGCATCTACTGATCTACTCTTTAGTGAAAATTATTTCATTCCCTATGTTGGTCTTTTGTATTTGGGTGATGGGGAGCTCAAAAAAAGAAAACCCCCAAAACAAGCCAGGACAAAGAACCTCAGTGCAGAAGCACTGAAGCAAGGGTCACTCTAAAGGGCATTGGCAGTAAAGCCAAGTTTCAAAGAAACACAACGTCACACATACCCTCATAATGCAAAGCATCATGGGATGTATATGCAAATCACCATGGAATTTTAGGCTGGTTCAGCTTAAAGAAGGAATGCATGGTGCCAAAGGGCCTCTCAAACAATCTGTAATTTACATGAATTTTAAATAACACAACAGGGGGTTTCTGATATCTCTACCCTGGTAACTTAACTTTTATAATACAGCCCCCAGTAACTTTTTACCTTTATCAAAAACACCTAGTGCTGTGGTATTTTCAACATTTACAGGTTTCATGCACGTAAGACATATACATCAAGGTATTTTATGACATAGTGCTATTACACACTAAATCCAACAACGAGGAACACAGCCTGTTGTTTTATATCAGCTCAGAGGTCACCAGAATAATCTCCCTGGACAAGGACCTGAGAGGGAAAATGAAAATTAAAGGACACTATAGCATAGTCAAGAAAGGGGAGGGAGTGCCCACAGGTGGCCAACCTTATAGACTAGAAATTGTAAATGGTAGATTAGGCTAAGAAATAGAACTGTTGCAACAGATTTAAGAAAAGGTCGGTCCTCAAGAGTGGCAGGATCTCCCTGTCACATGAGCAAAACCAACTCAGAGGAAGCACCAGCTACTGTTAGTGCCAAGTCTTCTTCAGCCAAGGTGAAGAAGGGTTGAGAGGTATGCCAGTCACATTAGGTACTTCGGCTGGGTTCTTCAATTCTGAGATGCATTTCCAAAAATTCTTAGGGTCTTGCGCTTTATTCAATTTATTTAAATGGTACTGTAATTTTGCTGATCTAACCTCTTTCCTACATTTTGTTCTCCATGTTTTTAATTTCCCCCAGTCTTCAGAGGCTTTAGTTTTGCATGCCCGCTTCCACACTCTGTCCCTTATCCTTAAAAGTTTTTTTAATCTATCAGTTATCCAGGGCATCTCTTCCCTTCTTTTCTTGCTTCAGTACTTTAGGGGCATGCTGTTGTATAACCATTTCCAATGAATTATTAAACTCGTGAACAGCTAAATCAATGTCTAGTATTAAGAATACCCTCTCCAAATTAAACTTTTTTTAATTATTTACATAATTTGCCTCATTGAATTTTGTGAGATCCCTTAGCCAATATGATCTAGCCTGATTTTTTTAGGGGGGCCCGTATATTCACACTACAATTTATGGGATTGTGATCTCTCAAGTTCAGAGGCAAAACTTACAAAAATTAGATATTGCTAAGGAGGGGGGTTGGATAGATTGAATGCATGTTTTTTGAAGTTGGGGGCCAATGTCCTTGCTCCCATAATTACCTACCTTTTTAATCTGAGTTTATGTCATGCTACTGTTCCAGGTATATGGAAACAAGGAAAGGTAATACCTATTTTCAAGGGGGGAGACAGCACGGCCCCTTCTAATTATAGGCCATCAACCCTCCTTCCTAGTCTAATGAAAGTGTTAGAAAGAAGGGTGCACTATCAATTTAGTCAGTATTTGGAAATAAATGGACCGTTGACTAATAACCAGCATGGTTTTAGGGCAGGAAGGTCCATGAACACCGCCCTCTTGGACTTCAATAATCTAGTAACAACATCACTAAACCAGTGAAGGAGTACAGTGGATGGGTTCATGGACCTTAGCAAAGCTTTTGATTTGGTTCAGCACAGGGGTCTATTAGAAAGGTTTAGAGATTTGGGGTTTCAGGAGGGGCCACTACGGTGGACTAAATTCTATCTGGCAGAACATAAGCAGGGTATTGCACTGGGGGAATCGGTGTCGAGCCTGGGAGAAATAACAAGGGGGCTCAGGGTCGGACTGGAGTACAGAGGGCCCACCTGGAAAGAAGATGCAAGGGCCCACCTGGAAAATCAATAGAGGAGGGCCCAGGTTGACAAACTTACATCAATATTCCATTTCAATCTGATACACTAGCTGTGTTTGCATCTTACATTTATTAACAGTGTCCCAGCTACCCCATTTAATTAGAAAAAAGAAGATAAATGCAAACGTTTTCAGAGTTCAGAAGGTAACCACTTACCCAACTGAGGGGGCCCACCTGGAAATTTCCAGGTATCCAGGTGGGCCAGTCCGACCCTGAGGGGGCTCCCCAGGGCTTGATACTGGGCCCCTTGATGTTCAACGTCTATGCTAATAGTCTTGTGCAAGTTATAAAACAAACAGAAGTTAGAATGTATGCTGATGACACTGTGTTGGTGTCATCAGCTGAAAGTCAGGAAGCTATGGAACTTCAGTTGCAGGCAGATATGGTACACATGGAGCAGTGGCTCTGTGGCTATGATCTGCTCCTCAATTCAAAAAAACTCAGTGCATGGCATCTGGGGGGAGACATGCAAGAGGGGGCAGACCCGGACCACGGATTCAACTGCAAGATGGTACTGTTATTGCAAGTGTGGCCAGTTACAGGTATTTGGGAGTTCAGGTGGACTCTGGCTTGACTTATGTGGAACATATTTCCACACAGGTTAGGAAAGTAAACCAAAGACTGGGGACCCTAATAAGGGTGTCTGGTTGCTTGTCCCCTGAAATCAGAAAGAGGTTGATCAGACAGTTATTAATCCCAGTTCTTGAGTATGGTTTGATTTTGTATACGCATACTACACAAAAAGTGTTGAAAAAAGTAAACCAAAATTATAGACTAGGAAAATTTGCTACTAGAAGTACATTTAAAACACATCATTTCATAATTTATATTAACTTGAACTGGCTTCATCCTGAAGAGCAAAGAAGATATATTTGGCTCACCATATGTCATAAGATATTATTTAATAAAAGTAAGTACCCTTTACAGAATTTAGTCCCAAGAGTCCACCTGAATGGCCCAATGGTAACTACAAGAGCCGCAAATAGTAAACTTTTGTTGCACAGATCCTACAACAAGATGGGAGATTTAACATTACAGTGTCAGTGGCTCAGTAGGTAGCACACTCGCCTCTGAGGCCGGGAGATCAGAGGGCTGTGGGTTCAGTTCCCACATCTGGCACTTGGGTTAATATCCCAGTACTGATACTGTAATGCAGCATGAGAGGGGTGCTGCATTTCTGAGGTGCCGTCTTTCGGATGAGACGTTAAACCGAGGTCCCATCTGCCTGGATTGGTGGTAGTTCAGGTGGATGTTAAAGATCCCATGGCACTTATCGAAAAGAGGGGAATTTCCCCGGTGTCCTTGCCAAATTCCCCTCATTCACTAAAAATACCACCAACAGCTTAATCTGGTTCAAGGTCAGTTGGCATTCATCTGTATCCCCCTCCCCCGGGTCGTGCCTGAAAATAGGCAGGATTTGTCTAGTGCACTTACCCGGTCAACAAAAGCTAAATAAATAAAAATAAATAAATTACAAAACAGTGTAGCAAAACATTGGAACAACCTGCCACATGAACTGAAGCATATCAGTAGCTTAACTATTTTTAAGCTAAAATTATATGAATTGTTGAGAAGATTGTACATGTTCTTAATTGATTTTCTTAATTGTGTAACTGTTTTGTTAATTGTATGTTATGTTTAATTTTTGTATTTGGAGCTTGTACAGGACTTTGTTGTTAATGGTATTTGTATCCTAACACATTTTTGCCTGTCTAAAAATAAATTTTACCATACCATACAGTAAATTTTTAAATGTGTGTTTTTAATGTTGTATGCCCCTCTCCAACACCTCTAGCCCCTCTCATTTCATTCTCTTTTTCTCCCCCACCACACTTTTTTTCATTTCACTTATACATTTATGGTGTTTTAATTTTGTCACTAATATTAGGGTATAATATGTAATGGGAACTACGAGATGTGATCCAACAACTCTGTTGGCATTAACCTTATCCGAAACAAGAATCATGTTAGAACTTCTGTCTGGCTGGATAATGCTGCATTTGTGATACTGTCACTTTACTTACACCTATATAAAGGGAAGCCTGCTGTGTATTCGACCCCACCCCCTGACAAATCCTCAGAGCATGGCAAAGCATTGGGACATTGAGTTGGGTGCTTATGTGTGGTATATCTTTTTGTGAATAAAATTCACTTTCTTAGCACTCACCTTTAACCTCAGCCAGCACTGAATTGGTCTGCTGCACTACTCTTTTTCATGTTCATTCTCTCATTTTAGTCCCCTGCTTTTCAGCTTTATGTTAAATGTTATTTTAGCTGGTCCACTGGTGCAGTGGTAGGGCTTCCACTTGAGACACCAACGACCCAGGTTCGGGAACAGACCTGACAAATTAGAGGGCCGGCCGGGGGGGGGGGGGGATTGAGCATCCCATGGACTGTTCTCCTCCTCTGGGGAGAGGGTGGGTGAGTGATTGGTGCTTCATTGATCCCTGGTGGAGGCCAGGGGGAGCAGCATCCAGAGCTGAGTCGTAGGGAGGCATACCAGACATCTGCACTTTGGCGCTCTGTGTCATTGCACACCACGCCTCCCGGGAATTAAGCAGGGATTCAGTTAACGCCACTCCCTCAACTTCTTCACCCTCCATATTCACCACCTGTCTCATTCCTACCTCCAGACCCCTTTTATCCCCCTGCAGCCTAGTCCTGTATCCCCACATGGTCCTGACTAGAACTCCTTGCCCTACTGCACTAACAGCTATTTTTAACCCTGTGCTCCACTCCCACCCCCTAAGGTCCTCCCATCTGCCATTGCTCACTGTCCCACGCTGCTCAACAAAAATGGGTGAACAAGCTTTCGCACACTTTGCCCCCAAAACCTGGAATACTCTTCCCCACTGTTTAAAGGGCCCCTTGTCCCACTCCTCCTTCAAAACTGCACTCTTCTCTCATCTCTTAGCACTTGATTCTTGTGACTGTTCCCAATCTTTCTTATCCAAGCTGTTTTGATTCCTGTTTTTGCCTTGCACGTCTCTCAATTGTGCCTGACCTCCTATATCATCCCTGCGTGGATGGTCCTGCTTGCTGTAAAAAATTCATGTCTATCCCTGCGAGGATATCTGTTGCAATGTTTTGACTGCTCCTATGTACCTGTGTCTGTTGCACATGCTGTATCTTGTACTCTCCTGGGTCGTGTCTGAAAATAGGCAGGTATATTGCCTAATGCACTTACCCGGTCATCAAAAGCGAAATAAATAAATTAAAAAATGTGTTACTAGACGTCCCCCCCTTCCCACCACCCTCGAATCATCACCCTCCCAACTCCCCTCTTGCCTCACTCTTGCCCTCCTATGGATCTCTTTATGAGAGCACTTTGCCTCTCTTACTCAGCCTATATGCATGGCACTTCATCTGTTTGACTGCCCACTACGGGGTGTTCTTCTGCTCTCAGGTTGCTTCAACTCCTGCTCTACCTCAATCCATACCTCTCAACCTCTTGCCTCATGAATCAGGGACAAGGCTTAAAAAAAATCAGGGACAAAGACCCCAAATCAGGGACACATCTTTAAAACTGGTGCTATTCACTCAGAAAGCTGACAGAATAAAGGGATTTGTGTTAAGATGCATTTTCTGAAGAAGAACAAGTGTGTCACTTCAATGCTTGACATTATTTTGTGCTTTTAATCACCACTGTTTTGTCACAAAAACACAAATTTTATGAGGGGCAGAGGAAAATTTTGAGGCAAAATCAGGGACGTCCCTGAAAATCAGGGACAGTTGAAAGGTATGCCTCAATCTAGGTTTGAGTTGACTCACTGTAATGTTCTACTCTTGTAATGTACTGTTCCCGCACCATTAATTGATTGCTGCTCTTTGTTTTTATACCTGACTAGCTGTCTAAGCCACGCGGACTGTACCTGTGCACACGGTTATGTCTTTGTTTTTGTAAGTGCTCTGCATTGTATTGCTCATTTACTGAATTGCTCTTGTATTGTTCTTGTTTTTGCTGCTCTCCCAACATTGTACCTCACTCCCCCCAGGACGCTTCAGGAAACGAGCTGTTCTCAGCTTATGTTGTCTTTACTGGTGAAACATTTTCTAAATAAATAAATACATTTTTGGAGTATTTGACTTCCAGAAATAAGGCAAACACTTCCAAAATAAAGCGGGACGAAGTCATTGACTTCCAGATATAAAACCAACAATTAGATGACTTCCAAAATTGCAAGAATGGAAGTCAGAAATAATGGATTTTTCTGAGAGAATTGTATTTTACCACTAATATATTATATTAACATCCATAAATTGGTCATTCCTAGAATATTGACTTCCAGACGTGGGGTCCTGGAAGTATTTTGACTTCCCAAAAATCTGACTGACTTCCAGATTTTGGCTCATGGAAGTTATAGACTTCCACTAAAAATAAATTAACTGAACCCCTGGGATTAAGCATGAAAAATGCTGGACCCATGGATGGCGCCCTGCTTTCTGGTCCCACTGCACCTGCTGTGACACCTGATTGGTGACCGAATTCAGTCCTCTGTCGGGAACATCCTGACCCCATGGCCCTGCCATGGGGGTAAACCAGGGAGGAACACTGGAAGTTAAAGTGCCTGCTGGGAACCGATGCCAGTCTCTATCGGGGGTGCACCTGCTAGATGGCCCTGCCCCAGGGGGCAAGCCCAGGAGGATTGCCACCTGAGTTAAGTCCCAGGGGTGAGTGGGGGCTGAAATACCAGGTCTTAGGCACAAAAAAAAAAAAGTTATTTTAATATTTTTATTTATCCACTTTACTGTATGCACATTGTCCAGCTGGGTGCTGCTGCATCCACAGTGCCTCTCTGTAGGTAGCATTATTTTTGTATTTCTTGTCATTGGCACCTGTCTTTTAGTTTGTTCTCTTGTTGTAAATTGTATCTAACTGCCTTTAGTTTTCCTCTGATGTAACCCCTAGTCCAGGATGCACCTGAAACAAGTTGTCACAGCTCAGTGTGCTTTTCTTGCTTAAAAAAATCCAAGTAAATAATAAATAGATGAAATACGAAGGAAAAAACTCACATTTAAAGAGCACCTTTTGTGCTTTTTCTAAAAAATTTCCCCCCAGAACCCCAGAAGGATCCTTAGGCCTTTCTTAATTGAGTGGTGACCATGATTAGTTTCAACTGGACCATTAAAATATCGAAATTTGGCATTGAAAGATAAGCCCTGTTGAAGTCAATGGAGCGTGCCCCTGTAGTCTCCTGACTATTACATCATAAAACATGCTAGTGTGGAGGAGGCACTCCGAATAGTGATGTGGAAGGGACTGGGTTCTCAGCTCCACAGTGCCAAAGTATGAGCCCTTTCCTTCCAAAAGCCTGCTATTAGAAAACGTTTTTATCCCGTCTGCAAATTGGGTGGGCCCTAAGGATTCCTCTGGGGTGGGGAGGTGAGCACCAGAAGGATGCTCTTTAAAGACAAATATGTCAGTAATTAGCAGAAAAGTGGATGAAGGTTTGTTTTGCTCCTAATTCAAACTTCCCAGGCATCCCTCAATATTAGGCCTCTCAAGTCCTGCTGCCCACAGTACTCACCTCTCACTGCTGCTCACAGCTGCGTGGCTTCTAGGCTTCTCCAACAGATCTTACTTTCATATTATCCTGTCTTTGAGGGGTCCCCTCATCATTGTCAAGGGAGAAATCCCATTACTCCCCAGTACACCACACCTACTCATGCATAGACCATGCATATAGCCAGATGGAAAATCTGGGATACCTACAAGATATCCAGTTAGGAGATATTTCTATCTCAGATCATGCTCCCCTGGCTTCCACATGGGATTTAGTACTCCAGTCCAAGAGGACACAGTGGAGACTAAACCCATACTACTTGCATTCTAAACAATTTTGTGAATTACTCACAGAAAAGAGCTCAGAAATTAAAGCAGACAATCCAGTAGCAGATGTCACCCCTGCAATTTATTGGGACACGTTTAAGACGGTGCTTCGAGGGCACATAATAAAACACACCGCAGAACTAGAAAGGCAGCGCAAAGAACAAAGAATTAAGCTGGAGAATACCCTCCATTTCCTACAAATGACCCACAAACAGGGGGACGTGTCAATACTGCCCCAATTACAACAGACTAGGTTTGAATTGGATCATCTGATCCAGCAACAAACCGAGATAACCTTGACCTTCCTACGACAGAGGTTCTATGAAGTAGGCCCAAGAGCCACGCGATTGTTAGCCTACCAGATTCGAAAACAAAAAAAGGCAGCTATGATCCTATCCATCCGCCACCCGACAGGAGGCCAACCTCTCACCAAAACACACAACATTGCTGAGGCATTTATCTCATACTATAAGACGTTATACACCCCCGAACATTCAGCATCCCTGCAACAAACAACGGAATATCTGCAAACAATCGCCCTCCCACAGCTTACGGAGACACACAGGGAATCCCTCATAACCCCGATAACGGAGCTGGAGGTACCCAAAGCCATTGCCTGTGCCAAATCTCTTAAATCACTGGGACTGGACGGCTATGGAGCTGAGTTCTATAAAGCCACTAGAACGCAGGTCTCTCCTAATCTTCTCAATGTGTTTAATTCGGTATTGGAGGGGAACTCCCCCACCATCCTGGTCATATGCAACTATTTCCGTAATCCCCAAACCAGATAAGAATGCACAGTTCTGTACCTCATACAGACCCATCTCTGTATTAAACCAGGACTATAAACTATTTATGAGTATACTGACACATCGTGTGGACCAGGTGCTCCCCTTACTAATACATAAAGACCAAACTGGATTTGTTAGATCCCGTACCACTACCAATAACATTAAACGCACCCTACATGTTGTTTACCACATGCAAACTAGCAAAACCCCAACTATATTAGTTAGCCTAGATGCTGAAAAAGCATTCGACAGAGTGGCCTGGCCCTTCCTATACTCAACGCTTCATAAGTTTGGATTCCCCCTGCACTTATCAAGGTTCTCCAGAACATATACTCTGCTCCCCAAGCATGCGTAAGAGTGAATGGACACCACTCAAACTACTTTCCACTACAAAGAGGGACCAGACAGGGGTGTCCTTTATCCTCTCTGTTGTTCACAGCATTTATTGAACCGTTAGCACAGCAGATCAGGGAGGCTCAGGCAATCGAGGGTATAAGGATAGGCGACTACGAACATCGTATTGCTCTATACGCAGATGATATTCTCCTGTACCTTCGAAACCCTGATCAGTCTCTTCCCACAGTAACACAAATCCTGGATTCTTTTGGCTCCGTGTCAGGGTATAAGCTGAACTTTGCCAAAACAGAACTACTCACTTTTTGTTATTCCCCCCCATCGAACATACAGGACAACATCCCTGGCAAATGGAACCTACAAAAATTGAAATATTTAGGCATATACATTCCCCAAACGCCTACAGCATATTACAAATATAATTATACTCCCTTTCATTACACATTTGAAATCTGACCTAATTTCTTGGGCAACACTTCCCTTGGGCCTAACTAGGAGAATAGACCTCATCAGAATGATAGTACTCCCGAGAGCCTTCTATTTATTTTAAAATATCCCCATATATCTCCCACTAAAGACTTTTCGAGAACTAAACCGCCTCATTGTGAAATTCATATGGGCTAAACAAAAGCCTCGAGTTCGCCTAAAGATCCTCACCCTTCCCCATCAAGGAGGAGGACTGGCACTCCCAGATCTACGACTCTACCAACAGGCGGTGGCTCTGATGCATTTAATGTCCCGGCAAACCAGAACCTCCAACCCACACTGGCTGGATATAGAAAGAACCCTGATGAACGACCGCGACTACTTCCGAGTCCTGTACCAACAAGCGGGTAATGGGCTGCACACAAACCCCTGGCTTGCGAACTGTTTCAGGAACTGGCAAACTATCAAAAAAACACAACACTTGGCACCTTTTCTACCTCTCATATGCCCAATTTCTAGTCTAAGCGATCTTTCCCCCGAACAAACTAGACAACAGCTTTCAGCAATGGGAGAAATATGGCCTGAAATACTTGGTACAGATAATGACCCAAGGTGTGCTGTGGTCATATGCAGATATCCAAAGGAAACATAACCTGCCGCACCGAGATTTCTATCAGTATTTGCAACTCCAGTATTATGTTGATAGTCTCCCACAGACACTCTGGAACCCTGAGCAATATCCACCCTTAATCCATAGCAAAATCAATCTCAACAAAACCTTGAAACAAGACCACCTGATATCACTATACTATCAAGCATTAAATACACAGAGTGATCTTCTCACTAAGAACATACGCATACAATGGATCCAGGAATCGGGCTATCAAATATCGTTTGAGGATTGGCATCGAGCCTGTGGCTACTCCGCCCGAGTGACCAGCTCGCACCAGTGGCGCGAGTATGCCTGGAAGAACCTGGTTAGGTACTTTAGAACCCCTGCAGTCACAAGTCACTTTTCCCCAACCTGTTCAGCAACATGCTGGCGCTCGTGCATAGAACCCAGGGCAAACCATACCCACATCTTGTGGAATTGCCCGACCCTTAAACCATTTCTCTCACTTCTCCAGACCCATTTACAGGAAATACTAAACTCACAACTTCTTCTGACATTAGAGATGTTTCTGTTCCTTGTTTTCCCTAAAACTCTAAGGGGCCCCAACACTAGATATTTACTCCTTCTCATCACTGCGGCAAAGAAAGCAATCACGAAACTATGGCTGACTTCTAAAATCCCTACAATACAAGACTGGTGGAATATCACAAGACAGATATATACCATGGAAAAAATAACGCACAGTCTAAACGATCAAGAAGAGAAGTTCACCACTAGGTGGGCCAGATGGCAGATATACTACATGCTAAAAGACCCTACTTTCACCCCCTAGGAAATAAAATCTAAACCAATTGAACCCCCTCCTGAGCCAATACAATTGAAGCACTTGCTCTGGGCCTTCCCATCAGGCCCCCACCTACTCTTTGGTCAAGGGAAAACCCACATAGCACTATATGGAAGCTGGGATGGAGGTGTCTAAAAAGTTAGTGAAGGGAGATCTTGGGCTATAGATAGCCTAAAAATACTCATTCCCATCACTTGAGATTGTAACCCGAAATGGGAGCTGCGGACTGAAAATTTACTGATTGTAGACTGTTACAACTTATTTACAGGTTAACCTGAGACGTAAGTACACCAATATACCAATTGGTGTCATTTAACCAACTAAGCTGTGAGGGCCAGGATACAGGCAAATCCTCGCTGAACTACTAATCTATACAAACTACAATATGGGCCTTTCTCTTTGATGCTGTTTAACAGGGTCCTAGGACCTGGGGAATAACTCACATTTACAGCCAAGTTGGACATAGTCACTAGTCACCCAACCCCCATAAGTACAATCAGAAACCTATTGTACCATTTTCCTTTTTATAAAGCTACAGTTTTATGTATTCTTGCTGTGACTTTAAGAACTGTATAAATGAAATAAGCTATCTGGAGCCTGATGACATGTATGTATATATGTTGGAAAACCCAATAAAGAAGATATTTAAAAAAAAAAAAAAAAAGGAAGAAATCCCCTTGATATGAATGTGTCAGTTTGGTGGACGTTCCAGGGTGTGTGGAAAGGATGAGCAGAGACATTGGGGCAGAGTACAAAATGGAAGGAGTGGTATTGACCACCACCAAGCAGGAAAGAGACATGAGAGTAATCATATCGGATGACCTAAAGGTGTTCAGGCAATGTGACAAGGCAGTAGGAAGGGCGAGTGGGATGCTGGGGTATATGGGGGGGGGGGTGTGTATCGGGAGGTGATGTTGCCTCTGTATAAATTGCCGATAAGACCCAACTAGAGTACTGTGTCCAGTTCTGGGGACCAAATCACGGGAAGGACATAGAGTGGAGGCAGTCCAGAGGAGGGCAACTAAAATGGTGCAGGGTCTGCATTAAAAGCCCTATGAGGAGAGACTAAAGGACCTCAATATGTACACCCTGGAACAGAGGAGGGAGAGAGGAGATACGATACAGACCTTTAAATACCTCACAGGGGTAAATAAGGTATAGGAGGGAAGTATTTTTAAGAAGAAAAGGTGCTCAGGAACAAGGGGACATGCTATGAAGCTGGAAAGGGATAGATTCAGGACAGATGTGAGGAAGTACTTCTTCACAGAAAGAGTGGTGAATTCCTGGAACAGTCTTCCAGCAGAATTGGTGGGAGCAAAAACAGTGGTGGGGTTCAAGAATACATGGGATAAGCACAAAGGAATCATAGTGGAAAGGAAGGGGGGGAGAGAGAAAAAGCTGTAGATCAGGCACGGTCTGAGGTAATAGTGTAGGGAGGGAGAAATGGGAAGACTGGATGTGCCAAGCAGTCCTTATCTGCTGTCAAATTCTGTTTCTTTGTTTCTTAGGAGGGGTCATGGTGGTACACCGAGGAGCCTGGTGGCATGGAGGACATAGGGCTGTCATACAGGATGCTCACACAACAGCTGCCATTTTCCATGTTCTGGTCCCTCCCTCTCCCATCACCCATGAGAGCGCACATAAGTTGGCAGCCTGGGGGAGCCAGATAGGGTGTGGTCACCCATGCAGTCCAAGGTACCACTGCCCCTACCAGGAACCACTGTGGCAGTGGGAGGAAGCTGGGTGCTGTAACTAGGTTGCTAAAAAAAAAAAGCCCTTCGGGAATGACACCCACCACAGCATGAAAGATGTCGATAAAAAGGCTGCTGAAACCCACCAGTTAGTACATCAAAGAAGCATTCTTATTTTTTTTTTATTCTTTTGTTAACTGGGTCAGGCCCACTAGGCACAGGTGCCTGTTTTCAGGGGTGACCCGGGAGCACTGGGGAGGTTAAGTGACTTGCTCAGAGTCACACAGTATGCAAGTGGAGGTTGTGGGAATCAAACCCAGGTCTGTCTGTTGGATGTACCAAGCTCATTCATAGCTCATTACTCTTCTAGGCTATACTGCCAGCCCCAAGAATAATCCTCCTGTATCATGTCTTAACACCCCCTTACTCATGTCTTCACTTGAGGGTTTATAAAGTAAGTGGATGCACTTGTGTAATAAAATACAGAAAGTGTGTCAGAACAAAAAGTAACCAGCGGTAATCCAAAAGTCAGAAAAGCAACAGGGATAGTATACAGATTTAAAGATTGTGTGAGATGGGTGGAAGGTGGCATAGGGTTAGATAGAGCATGGCTTTGGATATTATATTATTATATATTTTTTTGCATTAGGTGTACAATGATTCTAAAGGCAGAATATTGGAAGTAGTACCTGTCTTTTGGAAGATAAAATAGTTCCAAGTTCTAAAGTGGAAAATGGAAGACTTAAAATACTACCAAAATCACTTCTTTTTTAAATAGAGCTGCTTCCTTCCCACATCCTGGTGGGCTTCCTTCATGCCAGCTACCTCAGCCCCGTCACCCAAATCTTTCAGGACTTAGCTTCACCACAATGTTCCCACAGGACTTACCTACCTGGCAGGGTCAGCAGATTTCTCTGTCAAGGCAAGGATGGGGTGGATACCATCTGGCCCTGGTGCCTTGTCCACTTTTAGCGCCCTCAGCCCCTCTAATACTCTACTTCCCACATACATCACACTGAACAGTCCCCTGGGTATCAGTTAGCACTGTACAGTCAGGTTTAACCTAAAGAGAGGAACAGAGACTATCTACACAAGGACAAGGCTCCTGGACTTTAGAAGAACAGATTTTAAAGAAGTGAGAGACTGCCTCGGAAACTACCTCAGAGGAAGGGATTGCCAAGTAGGGGTAGACACATAGTGGGGAAAAATAATGAAGGGCGTGATTAAAGCAACCAATCACTGTGTGAAGTAAGTGAATAAAAGCAGAAAGAAAAAAGACCATTACCATTCTCTAAGGAAGTGGCAAAGGTGGTGAAAGAAAAAAGGGTGGCTTTCAGGTGGTATAAAGAAACACATACAGAGGAGGACAGGGAGGTACACCTAGTACAACAGAAGGAAGCAGGTATGGTGGTAAGGGGAGCAAAGATGCAGATGGAGGAAAAGGCTCTCTAAAGGGGTTGCTAAGGGGGAAAACGCTTTGTAGAAAAAAGCAAGGGGACGGATAGTAAGGATTAGAAAGACGGATGGGGAGGCTGCGCAGAAGAAGAAAGAAAGAAAAAGCTGACATCATTAACAGGTTCTTCTGCTCAGTCTTCACAGTGGAGGGAAGGGGGGGATGGACCACCAGAGAATGGCAGGAATTGGGGGGAAGGTGGAGGTGGAAGTCCATTTTCAGAGGAAAGTGTCCAGAAGGGACTAGCACCTCAGAAGGTACAGAAAGCTATGAGATCAAATGAGATACCCCTAAGAGTTCTAAAAGAACTTGGGGGAGATGCTAGCTGCCCACTGACAGCCTTAACAGCTCACTGGAGAAGATGTGACGCAATCTCTCTACATAACAGTGGCATTAGAGAGGAAGCTAGCAACTATAGGCTGGTTAGTCTTATGTCAGTGGTGGGAAAAATAATGGAAGCCCTGCTAAAGGAAAGTCTGGTAGAGTATCTTGAATCCACTGGGCAGCAAGACCACAGGTAGCATAGATTCATGGGGGGTGGGGGAGGGTCATTCCAAATGAATCTTATTGATTCTTTGAGTGGGTGACCAGGGAAATAGATTAGGGGAGGGCGGTGGACATGGCCAGTTTAGACTTTAGCAAGGCCTTCCACACTGTGCCTCACAAGAGATTGATAAAGGAACTGAGCAGCCTAAGGGGTGGGATCCATAGTGGTGAATTGGGTTAGAAACTGGTTGACAGACAGGAGACAGAGGGTGGTGGTAAATGGCACTCACTCTAATGATGGGAGAATGTCCAAGCAGGGTGCCACAGGGCTCAGTACTGGGACCGGTCCTCTTCAAAGTCTTCATAAGTGACCTTGCAGATGAACTGGAAAGGAATGTTTACCTCTTTGCAGACGATACCAAAATCTGCAATAGGGTGGTCATTAAGGAGGGGGCAGAGAGACTGCTCAGGGATCCTGGGAAATCTGAAGAGTGGCCAAAAGTGTAACAGTTGGGATTCAATGCCAAAAAGTGCAAAATCTTGCAACTAGGGCATAGGAACCCAGGAGCGGAGTATAAGATCGGGGTTACTGAGTCACTAAGCAGGAAAGGGACCTTCAGGTTATCATATCTGCTGACCTCTGTGTGACAAAGCAATGGGTAAGGCTAGTGGGATGCAGGGGTTCATAGGGAGGGTATCTGCAGCAGGAGGAGGGAAGTGGTGATGCCACTGTATTGCTCACTGGTGAGATTCCCACCGGGAGTACTGTATCCAGTTTTGGAGACTGCAACTCAGAAAGGACATAGACAGAGTGGAGGCAGTTCAGAGGAGGGCAGCTAAAATGGTGCAGGGTTGCATGAGAAGCCCTATGAGACTAAGGGATCTCAACATGTATACCCTGGAAGAGAGGTGGGTGCGAGGTAACATGATAGAGACCTACAAGTATCTCACAGGGGTAAACAGGGTGCAGGAGGGGAGTCTCTTTCAAATGAGAAAATGCACTAGGACTAGGGGGCATGCGATGAAGCTTGTTGGTTGGGAGTTTGAGTTGTGAGGAAATATTTCTGCACTGAAAGGGTGCAAGACACCTGGAACAGACTACCACCAGAAGTTTTTTTTTTCAAAACTCTATTATTGTCTCCTACTCCCCCGAACTCTCTCAGGCTGCCCTAGCTCACTGGACTGCTCTACCATCCACCGTCGTCTTCTCTTCCTCATATATATTACTGCCTCTCGTCGGACCCACACCAGACAAGCCCCCCAACTCTGAGCCCCTCGGGGCAGGGCCGCCAGCCACTCTCAGTGGTCTATCTATAATCCAGATTGCCTGGCTTGGATGACAAGAGGCCGAAGGGGTGGAGAGAGAGAGGACCCGATATTGGGCATGCGGTAGCCAGCCTTGTAAGGAGCCGTTGCCTATCAGAGGAGAGTTTTTTTTTCTTGTTATGTCCTCCCTTCCTCCCTCCTCTCAGAGCCCGAGCGTGCAATGACACCAGGAACATCTGTCTGTGTCCCACTACTTGGCCCTGAGCATTGCAGTGCCTCTGGTCTCCACCAGGGGCCGCTGCGATGCTGGGCTATTCTGGATCCCTCCCCGAGAGAGGAGAGCAGTCCTCCGGATGTTCGATCCTCTCTCTCTCCCCCCCCCGCTGACCCCCGGCGGCCTGGGCTTATTCCCGAACCTAGGTTGCCGGCATGCCACGACGTGTGGCGTCCAGCACCTCAACCCTCAGCGCCACTGGGCCCACTACCACCAGAAGTAGTAATGGCAAAAACTGTAGGGGGTTTGAAGCATGGGTGCAACAGACATACTGCATGGGTAAATTAGAAAATAGACAGGAAGAAGGAGGGTCACTGGAGACCAGTTAGGGTCTGCAGAGACAGATGATTAGGCACTAGGCAGGAAACATCTGGGCAGACTGGGTGGGCCAAGTGGTCCTCTTCCAATGACAAGTTCTGTGTTTCTTTATCTGGCGAGAGGCTGTTCCAGATAGTAGGTTCAGAGTAACCAACTGAGCATCTCTTCACCATGGAAAAAGTTGAAGTGGGAAGAGATAAGAGTGTCTGGCTTTGCAGAGTGGAGTGTGCATGGGGCGGAGAGGATGAGGTTGGAGAGCTACTGTATGAGGGGGCTTGTCTGTGAATGAGTTTGAAAATGAGGATGGACTCACTGTACTGAAGTCGATGGAGAAGCAGTGCGTGGGGAGCTTTGCCTAATTGTATTTTCTTTGTAGACCAAAGGAGCTTAGCAAGTGCCCAGCAGTGAGCTACACTATTAATATAACAGCTAGTATTAATGTGACAACTGGTGCGTGCCCTACAAAACACACAGCTAAATGGGAAACACTGCAGGGCTGGAGTTGATCCAGGTACAACAGACACACACACACATACTCACACACTCTCTACTTAGGAATCAGGTCTGATGGATTGTTCCTGTTTGTGAGCAGATCATAACGAGAACAGGGAAACAACTGTGTACAAATCTCTTTATGCGTATTTCATTTGTTATGCAAATGGCTAGAATAGAGATACAGCTGCAGATTATTTATGTGGAGGGAAAAATCACTGCAGGAGCAAGTTCTCTTCCCTGCAGGTTTCTGTAAAGCCTGCCAATTTTTTATCAGCTTACTTCTGAGAAATGTTATACCACACATGAATTGGAAGGCCTTAACTTACTCAGTCGAAATATTTTTAATTGTACCCTGTTCTCTATCATCAGTTCAAAGCTGACATTTAATCTGATTATCAAAATCAGACGGGTCCAGGCTGGGTTCGTTTTACTGCAGTTTTTAATAACAAAAGGTAGTGATGTCCCAGCAGCACATTTTGCCTGTGGCCAGAGTGTCGAAAGTTCAAATCCTGCCTAAGGATAATGCCTGATTGCACACCAACTCGTTTCTGAAAGTACCCTTGTGTGACAGATATGAGGTGGAGATGCAGCTGACTACAAGGACTATCTCTTAGCAGTCGCTACTACATTTCATACAGTTTTGCACATACTGCACACACATATAGAGAGAATAAATGATGATAAAGTGTGGTATATAAGGAAATAATATCATTGAGAGGTTGACCAAGCCATAAAGCCATGAACCTGAAGGGTGAATGGCCTTTATGAGTTTGTTCGACCCCTAGGTGGTATTATTTCATGAATATGCTGGACTTTGCCATCTTTTATTTTATATAATGCATTTGAGTGGCCACTTTTTGCTGTGTCCTATGTTTTACCATTGTGTGTGTGTATGGGGGGGTATTGTTGCTGTAGCATGTGTTATTAAGGAGCTTGTTACATGTGTTATTGGGGGGTTTGTAGTGTTTTGGGTAGTAATGTGTTATTAAGGTTTTAACACATTAATATAGTGATAATGTGTTGGCATATTCTATATATACATATATATATATATATTTATAAAATGGTGTGGTAAAATCATAAAAATCCCAGTGATACAATTGGCCAAAACACATCACATGACCGTGCATTATTTCCCAACGACCGCACACCTTCCACTACGACTGCACGCCTGAACTACTTTCCACTCCTCAAAACCTCTTCACCAGCAGCAAGACCACTCCACACCTGGTGCAGCTAGACACCCACACTAACACACATGTGCAACTGACACCCACACCCATAAATAAATATACCAGTAGTAGCACCACACTGTAGAAACAGATCTGTTCATCCTACCATTAATGTTTACTGAAAACGTAATTTAAAAATCAAATCCTGCCTGCCATGTTTACAGTGTCACACTGTACAACCACTTTTATTACTGTAACAATCTCGCTTCCGTCTACGTTTCTAAAATTACCGACTCACTCAATCTATCCTCGCTGCTTCCGCATGGCATATGGAACTAATATTACGGAAAACCGGCACAAAATAATAAAAGGCAGTCACTTTTCTGATTTTTTAAACACACCACGTCTTACTTTGACCTAGTAATAGCTTCTCACTTTCTAAAATGAGCACCGCTCGGTCACGCTACATTTGGGCAATTAAAGTGACACTGCTTTACAGAAATACTTTTTTTCACACCAAAAATGACTACATAAAGTTAAAATCATTTACAAATACAGTTTTTCACACCAAAAAGTGTCACCTCTGCAACATATCATTTAATTACTAACTACACAGAAGGACTACTCCCCCAAAAAATCTATAGCCATTTTATAAGATAGATATACCACTCAGAGGTGTGCGGTCGGCGCTCTGATATCGCCACGCCTGTGCGGTTGACGACTGCCTGCGGCCTCGTGCGCACAACGCACACCAAGGTGTGCGTATATCAGAGCGCGACCGCACACCTCAGAGTGGTATATCTATTACATATACACACACAGTGCTTTTTAAGTATTAATGTATTATTAAGGTGTTAATAACACGTTAATACAGTGTAATTAACTAATTGGTGTCATATTACCCTAACTGGCTCCCATCGTATATGGGGACATATATGATGATTTTGCTATAGGGACGAGGACCCAATGTATTATAAGGAAATAATACAACTGATGGGATGAACAAGCCATAAAGCCATGAGCCCAAAGGGGAAAGAGCCTGTATGCACTTGTTCGACACTCAGATGGTATTATTTTATGAGTATGCCAGACTTTGCCATCTTTTCATTTATATAATGCATTAGCTTGGACACTGTTACTGCAGGGGTCTTCTATAGGAGGAGGCTTGCCTCTGGTGGTCTTCCCTTTAGTTTCAGGATGGAAAGAGGTGTGGCACTTGATCAGAGATGATGTGGTGTGTGGTTGGGAGTGGCACTTAAGTGTCCGTAGGAGCGTCAGTTTGTTTTGTGGCTGGGAGCATCATGGCAATTTGGAGCACAGTGTGGGGCTACGAGAGGCATGTTTTGTGGTCAGGAATGTCGTTAACATGTAGCATGGTGTAGAGAACAACTGCTGCATGGTGGGCCTGTCTGAAGGAGAGCTACCACATTGAGGGATATTGTTGTTTTGGTGACTGTTTCTGGAGGGAAGTGTGGGATCTGTGATTTGAGTGCAGGTTAGGGTAGTTTTCTGTGCTAGATAGTGTAGTGGTGAGGTGTGGAGGTTAGGATGTTTTTTCCATATGTTAATAAGATGGCTGTTCCATGTGTTGTTTAAGAGCTTAATGCAGGAGTTAAGGGGCTTGCTACATGTGTTATTAAGGGGCTTGTTACCCATATTATCAAGGTGGTTTGTAGTGTGTTTGCTATTAATATGTTATTAAGGTGTTAATAACACATACATATTGTGGTAGTATATACATTATACAGGCACGGTAGTGCCTGTATATAAGGATTGCTGTAAGGTTTCATTAAAAAAGGCCATTTTTAAATGTTTATAGCTCTGTCTTCTAGGATTGTAAACTTTGTCGTGCATCATCTCAGTCTGAGGGTCTTCTAATTTGAGAAGTGTTATAGAAATCTGTGTGTCCATTTTGGATTTATAGAATGTTGAATTTATGTATTCTTGTCTGTTTTTGAGCCAAAATATTTGTCCAAGGATAGAGACAAAACTACAAGAAGTTAAGTTATGAAACTTACAGGTTTGACAGAGGTTATGGAGGAACAGGTCCTTTTGGTAGTTTGGTGAAAAAAATGTAATTTGTTTTGTAGTTATTAATGATATATCTTCACACATGCTCAGTTTACTGAAACAGTTAAAAAAATCTACAGAGAGTTATGTCATGAAACATACAGGATTGTTAGATGTTATGGAGCTGTAGGTCTTTTTGGTGGTATGGTGAAAAAAACATAAATTCTTTCTGAAGCTATCAATGATTTATTGTTCTCACATGCTCAGTTCACCAAAAAAGTGCTAAATACCAAATTTCACTGAATAGAAGCCACCCCTGAATAAAAGTCACTGTCAAATATAAACTGCAGGTCAAAATGATTACTTTTAGTAAAAGCCTCCCTCAAAGACAAGTCACAGCTTCTAGCCAGTGTTGAAGTGATCTCAGATAAAACACTGTGGGTGGGACTCTGTGATTTGTATCCTCTTGTTGGTGTTTGTTTTACTCAATTTTGATATGAAATAGACCAATAACAATAAACTTGGTCAAATGTATGATGTGTAACAGGAAGAAAGAAAAACAAAGATAGACAGACATATCTGATCGATTAAAGTAATTTTCCTGTATTTTTTTGACTAGGAAAGATGCACTGAGCTGTGATAGTTCATTTTCCATGTGTATCAGGAGGTGGGGGTGGATGGGAGTGTTACATGACTCTGTTTATTGATAGGAAATGTTGATGAGGACATTGGGGGTCCAGTCCTTTTTAATGTCTTTATAAGTGACATTGCAGAGGGACTGGAAGGAAAAGTATGCCTCTTTGCAGGCAACACAAAGATCTGCAGCAGGACTGATACACAAGGGGGGTGGAAAGGATGAGAAGGGACTTGGCAAGGTTGGAGGAATGGTCTAAAGTATGGCAGCTTAGATTCATTGCCAAGAAGTGCAAAGTAATTCACCTGGGAAACAAAAACCCAGGGGAAGAGTACACAGTGTGGGGGAGGTATTAACAACAACAGAAATGGAAAGGGACCTGGAGGTAGTCATATCAGATGACCTAAAGGTAAGCAAGCAATGTGAGAAGGCAGTAAGGATGGCTGGGGAGGGATACTGGGATGTATAGGGAGAGGCATCACCAGTAGAAAACAGGAAGTTGTTATCCCTTTGTACAGACAGTTGGTGAAACCCCATCTGGAGTACTGCGTGCAGTTCTGGAGACCCCAGCTCTGCAATGACATAGACTGGATGGTGGCAGTCCAGAGGAGAGCAACTAAAATGGTGTAGGGTCTGCAACAGAGGCCATATGAAGAGAGTCTAAAGGAGCTTAATATGTATACCCTTGAGGAAAGGAGGGAGGGGGGGGACATGATAGAAACTTTCAAGTATCTCAAGGGAATCAACAAAGTTCAAGAGGGAAGCATCTTTCAGAAAAAGAGATGTGCAAGAACAAGGGGACACAATTTGAAGATAGAGAGGGGATGGATCATGGGCAATGTGAGGAAATATTTTTTTCACAGAGAAGATGGTGGACGCATGGAACGGCCTTCCCGAGGAGGTCGTGGGGTCAGAAACAGTGGAGGAATTCAAGAATGCATGGGACACAGGCATAAGGTAATTCTGGTGGGGGCTAGGAAGAAGTAGGCTGTCATTGTACCCAATAGCTCCGTATGAAGTCGGAACCATCCATTGATTCTCTTGATGCAAAATGGCCGCCCAGGGTATAATGAGTTAACTAGGATCTGCAGCTTATCCAATAGGTAGAAAAATGGACAGACTAGGTGGGCCAAGTGGTCCTTATCTTCCGTCAAAGTCTATGTTTCTATGTTACAATAAGTACCATGAGATTTTTAATACATACTTGAACAGCCATCAGAGATGGGCAGAATGGTCCTCATTTTAAAGGCCCATCTGAAGACTGGATTCTCAAAGGTGTAGCACCCAATAGGGCTGCACTACAGTGTCAGGACTGGGAATTAGTCCCAAGTTCCTGGTGTGAGATTAGAACCCATGACGTTCCGATCATCCCAGAGGTGAGCATGCAGCCTACTGAGCCACTGGTATAACATAATATTCATACATAATTAAGCTTATTATTTTAGTAACTATAGAATAATGCATGGGGATGTACGTATAATGAGAATTATATGTACACCTGTGGTGTGGGATGCTACATAAGCCCTGAGAGCAAAGCTTGAGGGGTTTATTATAACACCTAACATTGAGGATGTGCATAAAATTCTCCTTATACACACATCCACATCTGTTTACTTATTTTCCCTCTCACAGGAACTGTCAATGAATAAATATTACTATACGGTTGAAGGCCGAATTGTAAAAATTGAAAGCGGGTACTGATCTGAACAGTAGATTTTAAAAGAACTAAGCAAAACCAGCATTTTAACTTCTAGAATTGTGCTTAGTACTCAAAACAAACATCCCTGAACTGCCATTTTTGTGCTCTTTTCTTTGTCCCGAGACAAACTGTATTGGTATTCAGCTCTGAAGAGGTGATGTTACTGAACTGTAAAATAAACACACAGACACGGGATTTTTGCGGAGGAATGTTTTTGTGTTGATTACACATTGATGGCAGTTGTGTGGGTTACTGTGCAGATCAGTCAGTGCAAGTGCCCTGTAGGAAAAGCTGGACTGTGTTCGCCATTATAACCCACACGTTATAATGACGAATTCTAACCAGCTTTTCCCATGGAGAAAAAATGCTCACTGGTTATTGCTGTTCTAGAATAACTAATGCCCTCCTTTATCAACTGGATTATCAATGCAATCAAATGCCGTAATAACTGGGTAATGAAGTCATACCCAGTTATGACGACGTTTAACTACTCACACTTCGCTGCTGTATTTTTAAACAATCCTTGATCTCAGCTGGTAAGTAGATTTTTGTGCTTTAGTCAGGAGTGGTTTGCAGACTGCCACCAGAGGGAGAAGCTGGTGAGGTATTAAGGGGATACGTGATGCTGCAGCATCTGATAGTGGTTTTATCAATACGAGTGGCAAGTGAGATCGGGGGTTATCACGAGTGGCTATGCGAAGTGGAGCCACGAGTGCTTAATCCCCGAGTGTTGATATAAACCGCTATCAGATGCTGCAGCATCACATATTCGTGTTATATTATAGGGGTTGACTTCATCGTGTCGTTCCGGTGTGTATTTCTGTAGTTATTTTGCTAGTTTTCTGCTGTGTTTTGGGGTTTCATTTGTGCTTCTGTGTTGCTGCGCTACAAGTTCGTACTTTAATTTGTGCTTTACTGCAGCTGAAACATTACCGGCAGCATTACTGATGAATGTAGCTCAGGATTGATGTTATCAGTGACGTGTAGACAGGGCTGATAGCAGCACCTGCGTAATGGCAGTGCTGATAACCTCCAGTTCTTGTTGCCTGTCTACACGTCATTAGAAGGAATCTGTTTAGTGGTACTGATAGCTGTTTTTATCAAATGAGTTATCAGTCAACCCCTATCAAATGAGTTATCAGTCAACCCCTATCAAATGAGTTATCAGTCAACCCCTATAATATAAAAAAGTATTTTTTATGTTGGGATGGAGTTTCTACTCCACTCTCCCCAAAGCTCGGGCTCCCTCTCCCAACATGTTAGAAGCTCTCTCTTCCTCTCTGAAGCTGCTCACACACACACACACAGTCTCTCTCTCTCTTTTTACCTCCCTCCCCCTCCCTCTCTCTGTCTCCTTGGTGCTCTCTCAGAAACCAAATACTGTATAAGTCACTCACTCACTTTTTCTAACAAACACCCTGTACCGGTAAAAATCAAGTAACTGTGCATATGAAGTTTTGTTTTTTTTTTTTTTTTTACACTCAGTGTGTGATGGCCACATAATCCTCTCAAGCTTTGCTCTCAAAGTTTATGAATCACAGCACACCTCAGGTGTGTAAAAAAATAAATAAAACAATATCAATTCTTAACACCTAAACTCCTATGCATTATTCTCTGTGTATTTATTTCCCAGTTCTTTACCACTGAGGACATATGGATAAAAACAGGATCTGTGTCTCCATCTGCTCCTCCCTCCTTTTCCCACTACTGAAATCATATAATCCTCCTTTTGTGGCATCATAAGCGGTTGCTGTGGGAGGCATTACGATGTCACATATATTTATATTTTATGACCCAAATGGAGGAAAAAGCAAGAGGAGCAGATGAAGCTTGGGACTTAAAGATCTAATTTCATGCTTATTTCTTCAGTAATGATGAAATAAAGGAGATAAATGCAGAAAACTAATCAAATATGCACTGGATTGTGTCTAAATATTTAATAATATTGTAAACTGTTTTCCTGGATAGTGGAAAAATTCCTTTTTCTTTTTCAGTTTTTACTCTGGAAAACCAAACTGAGATACATCATCTCATTTACAGTGGTGTGTTGTTGTGACCCAATTTTGCAGCTGAGAGGACTGAAGTACAGGAAGATCAAGTGTTTTGCTCAAGGTCAAATTGTGAGCCTGAGGCCATAGTGAGGTTCGAGCCTGTGATCTGGTTGCATCACAGATCTATGCTCATATTATATTCAAACGAAATTACCTCATGAATTACAGTATCTTTTACAGCATTGGGGGGGGACTCCTAGTTTAGCAATAACTGCACAAAAAAGGGCTTATAAAAAAGGAGGGCCATGTTCCTTTGTGTTGAGTCTATTGACTTCTTTGTACATTAGGCCTGTCTCTGGAGATACACTTCAAGTGAACAGTTAGTAATTGTGTTATCGCTTTTTGCTGTGATTCTGGGACAGTATCAGAAATATTACTGTGTCTGCAGGGACTTGGCTAACAGAATAAAGATTAAGAGGTGCTTAAAGGAGAACTGCCTTGAATCTGCAAGCCTGTGTTATCTGTAGAAGCTGTGTTTCTAATACTGGGTCATATTCTGTTTTTATTCCATCTTTACTGGCCTTTTAGTAGATTACTGGGTGTTTCTGCTTTACACTATGGTGGGCAGTACCATTTTAGGAATGTATGATGTACATTATGTCCTTGCTACAGAACTTAGTGTTTTCACAATACATCCATGTTCTGCTCTGGAACTCTGTGGCCCAAAAGGGACATAAACTACATCATACAGTTCTAAAATAGCACTTACCAGCAGAATGTAAATCAGAAACATTTACTGTGTCTACTAAAAGACCACTAAAGATGGAACAATATGAGAAATGGATCCAACACATGAAAAAACATCTACTGGGAAAAAATGACTTACAGATTCAGCGCAGTTCTCCTTTAACAAATCAGTGGTATGTGTGCCATCTACTTTTAATTAAATTTTTTTTTTGCTATCTTTTTCTTCCCTGTGGCTTCCTGGCTGACATCCCAACTGACCTCCAGGCCCGCACCCCCAACATCAGGCCAACTTTCTCAATTCCCCCACTGCTTGCTGCCTGTGGCGGGGTGGTGAGGAGCCTCCCCCCTTAAGATAAACTCACCCATATGGATCCAGATGAGGAAGCACCATTTGGGGTTGGGCCACGAAGGTCGGAAGCTCATACTGCCCGACTAGGAGCAAATTTTTTGCTTCGCCCTGAGGTCGTGGCGTGCAATGGACGCCGGTGGAGGTAGCACGCATGCGTCTACATGCACTCCTTCAGGTGACTGCCACAACTACGCCCCTTGCTGCAGCATCGACGTGCTGCCCCTAAGACTCCGCTAGGGGCCAGTTGAGAGCTGATCACTGACATCCCCACTCCCCGGAGAAGGAGAGCAGTCCATCAGATTCTCGATCCTTCTCCTCCCCTGCCAACCCCCAGTGGCCCGTGCTCATTCCTGAACATGGGTCGCAGGCGTAGTGCAAGATAAGACATCTAGCGCCTTAGCCCTCAGTGCCACCGGTCCAGCTACTTTTAATTTGATTGGAAGGAAAAATTGTTTAACACACCGTGAAACATATGAGGGCAAGTTTGTTGTTGACATGAGTGATGCTGTTTCATTCGCTCATCTGACATTGCGTTAGGAGTCTTGTATTTATTAACCCCTGCACAGTCCTTTCTCAGGTTGATAACCTCCCATGCTCCCACTTCTCTTTACTTGCCATCTTCAGGATGGGGACTACCACCTTCCGTGGTTTCATATCTGTTGATGGTGGAGGTGGTCAACATGGGACCTGAGAGTACCAAGGCCATCATTCTGACAGCACTTCTCCCTGTATAGTCTTGTCCAAGGTGAGTGCTGAAGGCATGCTGGAATGTGCTCTTTGACCTTCCTTCTCCTGCTAATGCCATGCTGACTCCATCATGGGGCTCGCACACACACTGCAGTTCCCTTGCATGGGGAGTAGTATCGCCAGCACATTGTAAGGGGTTGCTGCAGTGGCAAGCTGTGGTATCACCCTCCCCAAGCTAGGAAGCACTCTACCAAGCCCTGGCTACACAGGCACATGCTTTTGATTGTGCTTCTGAACCCAGGTCCCCCACCCCCATTATAGTGTGACATGCTGTCGTTGGGCTACCAGGTTTTCTGGGGGGGGGGCATTTCTTGTCTTTGGGAGTGGGGCATGAAAATAGGAACCATGAGATTGAATGCCAAGCGTTGGGTAAGGGGAATGGTGATAGTGGAGATTATCGGACCACTGCTTCATAAGTAGCATAAATCTTTCGTGAATACAGCGCATGTTTGTGCTTACTGTTAATGTTGATTGTGTCAGTTTGTTTGAGTTGGGGGGCTTAGCCCCCCCCCCACGCACACCCTTTTTTGGGGGGGGGGGTTGGGGGTGAAGACCACCAACTCAAACTACCACAAAACAACCCAAAGACTGATATGAGAAAGTAGCGTAACTTGACCTCACGCTAATAGCGTAGGTTCGTCAGTGGTCCGATAATCTCCACTAACTCCAGGGGACTGAGGGACATGCATAGTTTTTCATTATTCTGGTCCACATTTGTTTTGGGAGGGGTCACTCTGATTCATTGTTTTGTGGCCCAGATTTTACTCTTTTCCTGGTGCTGGCGAGCAGAAGAAAAGATTGCCATGCCGCCCAGTGGTATGCTTGGGGTAGCTGTAGATTTGGTGTAGCACCATAAATTTCTTTTCCCGAGCTGACAGAAATCCAAAGCATAATCAGAAATGGCAAACAAAATTGGAAGTGTCTATTAAAGTCATTTCATTATACTAAACTCCGCTAGGGGCCAGTTGAGAGCTGATCACTGACATCCCCACTCCCCGGAGAAGGAGAGCAGTCCATCAGATTCTCGATCCTTCTCCTCCCCTGCCAACCCCCAGTGGCCCGTGCTCATTCCTGAACATGGGTCCGCAGGCGTAGTGCAAGATAAGACATCTAGCGCCTTAGCCCTCAGTGCCACCGGTCCAGCTACTACCTGTCACAACATTTCCTTTAGTGAAAATTAAGATTTTCTGTTTTTCTTAATATCAGATTACCCAAATGAGATGCTGCTTCTGATTTATAGTGAGGTCCCTGCTTCAACCCAATTAAACAACTTGCCCATGGTCACACAGTGAGCCAGAGGCAGTGTGATTATATCTGGGCTCTCTTAACACTGATAACATTCCTTATGTTTAAATACATTTGTATTTTTCTGTTGTCGCTTTCCCAAGAACACATCTGGAAATGAGCTGTCTAGCTTTGTGTGCTTTCCTGGCCAACAGTTTTTAATTAATTAATTAATTAATTCATATGTGGGTATTAGCCCTGCAGAGTTCAGGGAGACCGTTCTCTGCAATGTATTTGGCTTCAGTGAAAATAAGTTGTAAATCTGCTCCCCCCCTTTTTTAAACAGGCCCAGTGGATGGAAAAAAAGAACATTTCTCTTGCCCCCCCCCCATGGCCACATAGTAGTATATCATGCTGCCATGTGGGCAACACGAGTTCTGGAGCAGCCTTCACACAAATGCAGCCTCAGGGCGGGTACTGCCAGCAGTTTCTTAGCTGGGAGAGGGAGGTGCCCCAGTTCCACTCCTTTATCGACTCCTGTAGTGGGCCAAATAGGTGATTTTCTACCAGCTCCACAGGACCGCTACCGACCATAAACATGGTGACAGAAACCCACAACTATCAGAATGACAGTTAATACTTTTCAGCCATGCACCACAAGTATGACTGTGTAGTGGTTGGAATTACATCCCAAGCCTGAGTTTCTTATCAGGGCCGTCAGGGAGACCAAGCGATATGCATTTGGATGCACAGCATGTCCAAGGAAGAGTGAGCATCTCCGATTGCTGTATGATTGCTCCGTAGTGGCCCAGAGAGGGTGTGTGTAATGCAGCAAGAATCCTCCTTGTGATGGCTCTGGTGACATCAGGATGTTGGTTCCAAGCTGCAGAGATGGGTGGAGTCCTGTCCCATGTCAGTGTTGCATACTTCTGCTGCCTGGCCAGCCCATTTCCTCAAAGCATGGCCAGCAAGTTTTACTCTGTTCCCTGCAAGTGCTGACTGCAGCATGTGATAGATGTGTGGTGGCTGGATTGCAGTGCATGACACAAGGCTCTGGGAGTTGCACTGAGAGCTCAAGGGCAGTGGTAAGGAGAGCTGTAAGGGATGGTGGGTGAGACCTGCGGACAAAATCTCTGGGAAATAAAATCAACTGAAATTACTGGTAAAAAAATAAACGTTTCCCTTGATTATGCCCAAGTGTAATCCAGCTGATAAAGCGCCAATGGCTTGTAATTTTCCAGCTTAGCTGCCTGCTGCAGCCGACTTAACTTGCACGCAAGGACCCAGTGGTTTCATAAAAAAAAAGCTCAGGCTGGTGAAGACTGAAAAGTTATTCTAAGAGTCTCACATCAACATAAAGAAATTAGAAGTGCTTTGAACTGATTTGCTTAAAATCAGCAAAAGATGGAACTTAATTGAACGCACATGTGCAAAAGCACTGACTTACATGAATATTGATATTTAGCCACGGTATACAGTGCATGTTATTTATGCAGCCAAGTCGGGGTGTGATTTACTAGAAAAATATATGCAGAATTGAAGGGTTAGACTGCTGAAGATCTCCTTACTGTAAAGGTGTTTCATGATGAGGGAAACCTTGGTGGCTATTTAAGGATGACCCCCCCCCCATTCTCTGAGCGAGGGATTCAGGGTGCTGATTGAAAAAGACCAGAGTCATGTTTAATTGCTTACATTTTTCATCATATTTAGTCTGCATTTTTGAACTGGAGTACCTGGGAGGATATGCGTGCCATTTGGTTCCAATTCTCCTGATTTATAGTTATTTAAATTTATTACAGAAAGTTGTTTTATAGGCATTAACGGAATTGGGATTTCATGTAAACTGGTCTGTAACCTTGTGAGAGTGTTCACTTTTAGTGCCTGTAATTATTTGAAGGAGTACACATAATAGAACTCTGGAGCTTCTTCTTCCATCACTACATAACTATTAGGGACCCATACCCAGCAATTTCTGTAACTGTAGGTTGGCTAGAAAGAAACAGAAAGGCAGCTTGTGGGATGAAACGATTTCTAATTGAATTCTGAAAACCAATTACATTGTCGCTTTTGTCTAAAGACCTAATTTAAGCTGTAGGCTGCAGCGCAGAAAATATTACAACAAATTTCAGGCTTGAATGTGTTCCTCCTTTTTGAATATCTCCACTTAAAAGCAATTTTTCACTTCACTGTGAGGAGCTGTGAACAAAAGCTTTCAAGGAACACAGTGATGGCAGCACTTTGGAAATACACCTGGTGACGGGGTCTTTTTTTCTTAGCAGCTTTAGTGTATTCGTTTCCTGGGGATATCAGGGGAAATAAAAAATACATCAAGAGGCTGATATTTGTTTTAGATCAATTCCTCCACACTGACCCAGGTCAGGGACTGCCTTTGGCCCTTCATCATGAAACTGACTGCACAAAACCACTTTTCCATTTGAAAAAGAAACGCTTCCATTAGAGTGCTTCCTCACAGGCAACAGAGGTATCAAAGGCACTGACTGGGGGATGGCAGTGTGGTCTGATGCTAGTGTGTTATTAATTTAAAAATCCTAATCCAAGACCACCCCAATGGTCTGTTGGCAGCATATCTTGCTGCCATGCTGTACAGGTGACCCATGTTCAGAAGTGAGCTTAGGATGCCGATACATCTGGAGGCAGGCCAGACCACAGATGCTGCTTGGCAGTGCACTACAGTTGAGAGTGATGGTGTCGGGCTCCCGGTGTGGCAGTGACTCCTGCAGCGGTTCAGGGATGATTACTTCCTCCACAGGATGGTGCCACGCTCACCCGAGGCCATCAGCAGGCGCCACCCATTCCAGGGGAGGAGAAGGGCAAGGGAGAAAATCATGGGTAAAATCCCAAGTGCAGTGTATGTGATGGCCAGTGCTGCTCGGCGCCCCCTGGGTCCTAGTGTTACTGGGTCCTTGTGAACCTGGTGGACTGCATCAGGTGGGAGGATGCCCCTTCCCCAGGAACCTCTACCTGTGGAGGGGAAACCATGGGTGCTGTGTGAAGGCACCTGGACTCGGGGGCAGAGAAGCACCAGGCCCGAACAGCATATATCCCCAGTAACTATGACCAAGGGAGAAAAAGCTCATAAAAAAAAAATATATATATATAGAAACATAGAATCTGACGGCAGATAAGGACCGCTTGGCCCACCAGTCTGCCCATTTCCTGCCTACTGGATAAGCTGCAGATCCTAGTTAACCAGCAGCCTACTTCTTCCTACCCCACCCCTAGAATTGCCTTATGATTGTCCCATGCATGCTTGAATTCCACCACTGTTTTTGACTCCACGACCTCCTCCGAAGGCTGTTCCATGCATCCACACCCTCTCTGTGAAAAATACTTCTCAATTACCTCTGAGCCTCCATCTTCAAATTGTGCCCTTGTTCTTGCACACTTTTTTTGAAAGATGCTACCCTCTTGGACTTTGTTGACCCTTGAGGTACTTGAAAGTTTCTATCATGTCCCCCTCTCCTCCTTTCCTCGAGGCTATACATATTAAGCTCCTTAAGTCTCTCTTCATATGTCTCCAGTGCAGACCCTGCACCATTTTAGTTGCCCTCTCTGGACAGCTTTCATCCTGTCTATGTCTTTGCGAAGACTGGGTCTCCAGAACTGCATGCAGTACTCCAGATGGGGTCTGACCAGCTGTCTGTACAGAGGGATAATAACTTCCTGTTTTCTACTCTTGATGCCTCTCCCTATGCATCCCAGTATCCCCCAGCCCTCCTTGCTGCCCTCTCACATTGCTTGCCCACCTTTAGGTTATCTGATATGACTACCCCCAGGTCCCTTTCCATTTTTGTTGTTGTTAGTATCTCACCTCCATTGTGTACTCTTCCCTGGGTTTCGCTTCCCAGGTGCATTACCTTGCACTTCTTAGCATTGAATCTAAGCTGCCATACATTTGACCATTCCTCTAACCTTGCCAAGTCCTTTTCATCCTTTCCACCCCACCTTGTGCATCAACTCTGTTGCAGATCTTTGTGTCATCTGCAAAAGACATACTTTTCCTTCCATTCCTCTGCAATGTAAGCTTATAAAGACATTGAAGAGGACCGATCCTAATACTGAACCCTGTGGTACCCCACTAGTAACCCCTTTCTTCAGAGTGGACTCCATTCACTATTACCTCTGTGTCCTATTCTCCAGCCAATTTTTACCCAGGCTGTCATCTTGGGACCCACTCCCAGGCTAGCTAACTTGTATATTAATCTTTGTGTGGGACTGTGTCAAATGCCTTGCTAAAGTCTAGGTAGACCATGTCCACAGCCCCTCCCTGATCTACTACTTTGGTCACCCAGTCAAAGAAATCTATCAGATTTGTCTGGCATGACCTTCCTGCTGTGAATCCATGCTGCCTTGGGTCCTGTGCCCCTCTGGCCTCTAGACACTCGACAGTTCTTTCCTTCAGAAGTGATTCCATCATTTTCCCCACCACTGAGGTTAAACTAACAGGTCTGTAGTTTCCTGCTTCTGCCTTGCTCCCACTTTTGTGGAGGGGAATCACATCTGCCCTCCTCCAGTCCTCGGGTACCACCCCATCCTCCCATGATTTGTTAAACAGAGTAGTCAGTGGTGTCACTAATTCTACCCTTAGTTCTTTTAGATTCTGGGATGAATCCGATCAGGCCCCATTGCTTTGTCCACCTTCAGTTTTAAGAGTTCTTTCAGAACCCTTTCTTCTATAAATGGGCTGGTATCAACTTCTGTATCCAGAGTGTTTCTACTGTTTGTTTTAGGTACCTTCCCCTCTTCCTTTGTAAATACTGAGCAAAATATGTGTTTAGTATCTCTGCCTTTTCACAGTCACCCTCTGCCCCCCACCCCCACCCCTTAATAAACCTCACTATCCCTCATATGGTCTTTCTTGACCCTGATGTACCTATAAAGGTTTATCCCCCTTCTTAATTGAGTTGGCTATCTTTTCCTCGGTTTGGGCCTTTGCTGTTCTGACTGCCTTCCCAGCTTCCTTTTGCTTTAACTGATACAGTTCTCTGTCCTGCTCCTTCTGTGATTCCTTGTACTTCCTGAAAGCTTTCTTTTTCTCTTGAACCTTCACTGCCACTTCCTTTGAGAACCATAGTGGTTTCTTACATCGTTTAGTTTTGTTTATTTGCTTCACACAAAGGCTTGTTACCTCTGTGATGGCAGTTTTTATTATTCCCCATTGTTCTTCCACCCTTCCTTCCTGCCCATTTGCTAGTGCATTCCTTAGGCACTCACCCATTTTGGCAAAGTCAGCCCTCCTAAAGTCCAGTACCTTTGCCTTTGTATGGCTTGACTCTATTGCTGTGTTTATTGTGAACCATACTGTTTGATGGTCGCTAGTTCCCAGATGGCTACCCACTTCTACATCTGTGATCCTCTCTTCATCTCCATTTGAGAGAACCAGGTCTAAGATTGCTCCCTCTCGAGTGGGCTCCAATACTAGTTGTCTAAGGCATGCCCCCTGTAGGGCATCTAGAATAACCCCACTCTTCGAAATATATATAATATCCAGGGCCAGCCCTGGGGCACGGTCACCTGGAAGACTGGGATCTGGCGTTTGAGTCCCAGGATCTCACACTGAAGCAAGCTGGGGGTCCAGTGCATCATGGAGATGTGGCATTTAACTACCAGGGAGGGCACAGGCCATCTGGCATACCACACACCCTGCTAGCCAATCACAGAACAGCATTGGCATTATATATGAAGTCAGCCTCTTGCCCACTCACCATCCCAGACAGAGGAACAGTGCCACTCGGACTGCCCTCAGCATCAGGATGAGGGAACAGGGGGATCTAAAGGGACCAAACAAGGAGTCGCTCTGTGGAGCCAAACAGTGGGGGACTGCTCTGGCATGCTGGGGACCCAGGTTTGTACCCTGATCTCGGGACACCAGGAGCAGAGACTAGAGTGGAGTATTACAGACGATACTCTAAATGCTCTCTCCCAGGAGACGGGCTGTGAGGTACTGTACTACTGCTACTCTGGCAGCTCCTAGTCGTGGATTTCTAGGTGGCATGGATGGCCACGCACCACAGAACCTTCCCCCAGGGGACCATCATTAGATAGGAAGAATGAGAACATAGGAAACAGGGTCTTCCTTGATACCGGATGATGGATATCTATAAGCATTCCTCCCCATGCCACTTGCCTTACATCGTGGCAGCCCAGTTTGACCACAAGTCCCTTGTGAAACACTTAATTCTACCTGTTACAGACAGAGAGCCTTCATGTGTGCTCAGAGGACCTGGACAACTGTGTGTGTGTGGGGAGGGGGGCAGAAAAGTGAGTACTGAGCCTTACGGGCAGAAGAGTAGCACTGGGGACATTGTCCAAAGTAGTGGGGTGTCAAAGGCACCAGTGAAATAGAATATAAAAGAAACAAGGAAAAAATAATAATAATTAAAAATCATTATTTAAGGCAGATCACTACCTTAGTAGCATTTGGAGCTGCGATCCATGTTGACAACCTTTGTTTGGGACCAAGGCCTGGGACAGCAAGGTGGACTAGCTGGAGGAGGATTGATGGTCCCTTAGGACACTGTGCTCCTCTGTGAAGAAGGGTGGCTTCTCTCACTGCAGTACTGAACCTGACTGACAACTGATAGCAGTGCAGCGGGGTGAGCTTGAGAGAGAAGATGCATATGCTGAGCCATCTGGCTTTTGCATCTTCAAGGGGGTGAGTCCTCAAGAGAGAGGGAGAACAAAAAACATTCAACACAAATTGAGCAGATGTTGCTCTGCCTCATCACTACATCTACCAGTGCTTTCTTCTCCCATTCTGGGGATGGCCTCGGGTGTCTCCATCCACCCACTTTCCACTTCAGCTGCCACCAAAAGTCGATGTGGGGAGCATCCAACTAGGTGCCAGGCAGTGTGACCCCACACTGGGGGGTGGGGCAGGGATGGGGAGTTAGCTGGGTGATAACACAGAAATCGGTCCTCAATCTGGTTGAAGGCTAAAGGCAGCCGTTTAAGGAGGAAACGGTTAACATCATTTTTATGGTCTTAATTCTCTGGGATGCATGCCTCCAGGATGACATCAGTATTCCTAACGAGATGCAATGAACATTTGTTTCCACTGCAGACTTGCAGTGTCACATAGCTCGACTACTGTAACACCCTCTACCTTGGGGTCAGAGGGGGTACGATGTGGCGCCTGCAGCTGTCACAGAGTGCTGCAGCTCAGCTTTTGATGGGCCTTTCGAGGTCCTGTCATTTTCCACCAGTGTTGCACGAACTACACTGGCTGCCAGTGCACTGGCGCATCTCCTTTAAAATAGGTCTGCTTCATATAAGGCCCTGCACAGGCCGAGTCTGGGCTACCTGAGGGAACTTCTGCATCACTACATCCCTGGACGCTCTCTCTGACCAGCTAGGGAGGCCCTCCTAGAGGTCCCAAGAGCAAGATTAAAGTCTTCTGGGGATCGGGCTTTTGAAGTGGCCACCCTGATCCTCTGGAACTCTGCCAGGGTACCTGCAGGAGGCTCCCTTCCTAGTGATATTTAAAAGAAAATTTAAATCTTTCTTTTTTCAACAAGCCTTTGGGGTCTAATATACTAATTCAATATGACAAGCAGTTTTAGTGTTTTAGATTGTGAGGGTCTTTTTATGTATTGGAGGATGATATTTATATTTATTTTATATGGTTGTTGGTTATGTTTATATGCTGTTTGTCAGTTTTATATTTTATATATTTTGTAAGGGCATCCTAAGCCTTCGGAGAAGGGCGCCCAAAAGAAATAAATACTACTACAAATGAACCGCATGGGGATTTGCATGTGTTTCCCATGATGCTTTGTATTATTGGGGTATGTGCAATTGTGTTTTCTTTAAATACTACTACTACTACTAAATACTGTAGTAGATAAGATATCTAACATCATTTTAATCCTCTGCTCAAATGGCCCCCAAGGCAAACTATCTGGTGACCAAAACTGGTATAATTAGGAATAGATATATATATGAGACACTCTGATCCTAGTGGATATTTGACTACTTAAAATACTATTTTAGTGGCAATTGGCAATTTTTGTATGGATCTTTGGCCGCATTACTTCTGGATTTTTAAACCTTGCTTTGTATATTTTCTTTCCCTCAACTCACTATATATCTCAGTATGGTCCTTATCTACCAGGGCCTCTGACCTTCGAAGGAACTCTCTTGCTCGCCTCCTGGAACCACTGGATTACCACTCAGCCCGATTCCACATTGCCCCTCCCTTACCTGAATGACTGCTCGGGGGGGGGGGCATGCTAGGGCAGCATAGTATTAGTAGGAGACCACACATCTTTTCCCCAAAGTCCACCTATGAGAATGCAGGGATAACCACTGCTGATCAGCCATCACAGTGTGCATACACCTTCCCTTCCCAATGTGACCACCCAGCTGCACTGCCCCCTGTGGTTACCCAGGTAACAGTATCACTATGGGGACTGCAAACCACCCACTCCAACAGACAGTCCTCTAGAACTCTCAATTCTCTTGTGGTTGGCCTGCGTCTATTGTCCCAGGCCCTGAGCGTGGACCCAGGTCCCCAATATAGCAGGTCTCACTTGCTGCCACTATGCTTTTGGACTGGCCCCTACTTTCCACCTCACAATTTAGTGAAATAAAGTGCATTTCTATGTAGATTTATTTTACTTCTCTAAAAAGGCAGTTCATTCCAGAAAAAGGGGCTGGGAGATCCTTCAGAGGTAAGCAAGAAGCTTTCTGAAGCCTGATTTCAGATGATAGTGTTGGGCATTAGATGAAATGATGTAGATCTCTTTCTAAGGTTTCATCGTATGACCATTAGTTTCTGTATTTGCTGCGTTTTCATCCTTCAGTGTTGTGGCTCTTTTCCCAGAGGAGATCCCATGTTTAATTTCCTTGAAAACCAACAATTAACTGGATGGCACTAACTAGCACCCACCTTCACTCAACACATTACTACAGTATAAATACCAATATGCACATGTCATAACTTGTTAGGAACAACATTTTCCATGACTTATTCGTGTCTGTTGCTATTGGGGAGGTGGTAAAATCCAGAGCTGGGCAATCCTGGTTTAATTACTAGCTACTGGTTCACAGTGAACTTATGTCAAGTCACTTGAACTCCCTGAACTGTAGTATATCCCTGGTGTTGAACTGAGAGGGAGCAGGAGGACCCCAGTGAAAATAACAATTTACATTTTAGTTGGGCTGGTCTGGGTGAATAAGTTCTTTAATCACATTCATGGGGTTATTAATTATCTGCAAACAAATAACTGTGTTTGCTGCATTTAATGGAATATGTTGAGTCACTCAGCAAGAGTTAAAGGAGTACTAGTCAGAATTTGCAAAAATGTGTTGTGCAGAGTGTTTTGATTTCTGTGTATAGTCCTAGTGTATCCTTCTCTTTGTCTGCTATTAGGAGTTTTTCTAAATTAGCCTTCTGGTTTTATGGTAGTTTTAAGGCCCATGTTTATCTCCAATTAGCATGGTTTATTGCTTTTCTTTTTCCTACAATGTCTTCTGTCCCATGTGACTGTGATTTATCCGGGACCATAGATTCAGCAAGTACTGGTTTAGAGTCCATTTTACAACAGCAGAGCTGTGATATTAAGTAACTTTCCTTTTCCGGTGAGCACTAAAGGTTTAATTTACAGTTTAGCAAATACTTGAGGGCTAATTGACTGGGTTATTTTGTAAGAAAACAGCTAGAGTCTTCACTAATTATAGCATTGCTAATCTGGAATGATCTGTGTGCTTTTTTATGACAGTGTGTAGTTTGTTGAAATGAAAAGTTTTAAAAGCAAAACATGTACTCCTGCTGGCTAGACCCTGGCACACACACAGAAAACCAAAACAACGAATTAGAGTCTGGCTCCTATCTCTAGTGCTTGCTGAATCAGTGGCCATGGGTCCATCAGTGTCACACGGGACTGGAGGCATTGTAGGAAAAAGAAGAGCAATAAAACTTGTTAAGATGGTGATCTTCACGGGTCATAAAACTACCATATAACTAGCAGGCTAATTTAGAAAAAAAACTCTTATAGCAAACAAAGGGAAGGACGCACCAGAACTACACACACAAATGAAAACGCTCTGCACAACATATGTTGTTGCAAATTTTATTTTATTTATTAATTTTTTATTTTTGACTTTGTTAACCGGGTAGGTGCACTGATCCCAGGGAACATTTTCAGGCATGACCTAGGCTACGTAAAGGTGGCACAGAGTAGAAACATTAGAATAACAAGAACATAACAAGAGCAGGTAATACATAGTGAAAGGTTACAGTTGTTACATTTGGCAATACATGGTAGCAGTAGTTGAGGGACAACAAATAAAGCAAAGTAAGGCTCATGGTGACACAGTTTCAATAAATAAGAGAACCTATTTGGCCCTACCCCTAGAACCTATGGGGGGCTAGTCCTTAAAGCAGTGGCAGGTGGATGCCATTTTGATTTGTAGTTCTCCTTTAAGTTGAATAAACTCTACTTCCATCAGTGTGGGGCACAGAGATGATCATCAGGTTCATGCTGTCTCATTGCTGTAGCTTATAGAAAAACATTTGCATTGACAAAATGCGACATCCATCCTACTGCTGGGTGTTACACCTCTTGGCCTGCTTTGAAATTAGTCCAGATAACATCAAAATGTTTTGCATTCATGGCCAAAGCAGACACCAGGGTTTCTATTCGGACATCTGTCCATTTAGTACTTATCTTGGGACCACCTCTGATCAGTTTGTAAAGTGTACTGTTAACTTTTAACCCCCCCTAACTACATTGTATCTTCTTTTACAGCTCTGAGGCCGTGGGTGTCCAATTTCACCTTTCCGGGTGTTCAAGACTTCTCTCAGCTAGCACTGGATCTGAATAAAAAACAACTAATTGTAGGGGCCAGGTGAGGAGAAAGTGATGCAGTGTTTTTTTTTTTTAACCAATGTCTTAAGCAAATACAGTTGAGTTCTCCCTCTGATATCTGTAGGATGTTTTGTTAATCATATGATAATATGATATTGCATACTCAGAACGGTGGTCTAGATGAGTTTGGTATACCCTTGTCTGTATGTTTGTTTTTAGGCTTTTATATCTTGCTGTAGTAGTTAATTGGGATTAGAGAGGGTATGGGACAGGGTAGTCCTGCCTGCAGGAGTGGTACAGCACCTCTAATCAAAGGGAGATGTCTGGAGGCACTGAGGAAACAGAGAAAATGCTAGCTAGGAGTCCCCCACCCACCCACCCACCCACACACACATCACAAGGCCTTTGATGGATGTCACAGATCCTCCCCCAATTTTCATCATGCTACAAAGTCTGAGGAAAGACCCCCTCCACACTTGGATAAATCGGAAGCTTCTGATGGAGGTTGACCCTGCGGTATCTACAGGAGGTTTTTGGAGCACTGGGTTGCATGGATAAGCCCAGAGGCTGAGGTGAACCCAGAGAACTGACATTCTAAGTGTAAGGTGGGAGCAAAAAAACTTACAAACATTTAGTGGGTGGCTGGTCTGATGGCACAGGGTTTGGGGACCTGCTTGTCATGCCGCCAACATGAGTTCACGCCTCAAGCCTGAATCATTGCTTCAGGTCAGCAGCTGTTTGGTAAGGCATACAAACAGATGCCCCCAGCCTCCAGGGAGGGAGGGAGGGATGTGCTGCCCACTTTGGGACTGCTCCCTGGCAGCGGCAAGAAATCAGTGCAAGCTGGGCATGCCCACACATCATGGATGGCATTGTTCCCGCATCACCATTCTGTGATCTGCATGCATGTGGGACCCTAGCTGATGCCATCCATGGAAGAAATAAAAGTGGAAGGGGGGGGACTGTCAGGAAGATGGTGCTGGAATGCTAATTCCCTACACCCACTGCGCTGCTGCCACTCCTGATTAAGAGATGGCAGGGGACTAGGGGTGCCCACCTATCTGCCTGCTCTCGCACGGGGGAAGCTGTGGAGGACCCTGGGGCAGGGTGGTAGGTGATGGTGCTGGGCAGCTGCCAGTATGCAGAGGGCAAGATTGCTGGCTCCAGGAAGAAAAACACAAAACAGGAAAAAAAATCATATAGCAGTGAACGTTGACCATGGCAGTATGTCCTTCCTGGGGTGGGATGGTGTTGCAGTAGCTACTTGTGGCAGGCTACAGAGCTAGCTACCATGCAAGGGGTAGGTGCCCAGCTGTTGCTGCATACAAGGTCTGCAGGCAGTTAGGTGCTGACACAGCCATGATGGAGGCATGGTCGAAGGGCACTTCAGGAAGAAATACAGAAAGAAAAATGGCCATAAACAAGATGAAGACCCAGTTATTTCTGTCCTCGTGCGTCCAGCAGAACCCCATGACCTAGGTGATGGTTAGTGGGATGACAGCGCTAGGAGATCACCCAGGTGCAAAGGGGTGTTGCTGGCCAGTATCATATATACCTAAATAAAAAAAAATGAAACCATTTAGTGTTAAGGTTCTAATTCAGATGGAAGAATTAATGTTAAATTTTACCTTGAAACAGGGTTCAAATATATAGTACTACCAAAACCTGTTTCTGTAAGGAACTGCTTTCACATGTAATCTCTCAGATTCGGTCCTGGGTCTCTTGACCTTTGCACTGAATCTCATGGGGGGGGGGAAGGTAGATACAGTCTGACACTCACTGAGAAATGAGAAGACTCCAAAACATAATAAATAAAAACATTTTTTGCAGTGTGATTATGTCATGTTTCAGAGTTTCTAAAAGCATTAAAGGAGCAGTGCATGATATGAAAAAAAAAGGAATTTGGTTTATGTAGCACATTTGATACACGATGTATCCCAAAGCGCTTAAAGAGCAACTCCCTATATAATAAAAAGCTTAAACCACCAAATTTACACCAGTTATTTCTTAACTTATGTTTTCTAGTTTTTTTTTTTATGTTTCCCTGTTGTTGACCTACTAACTATTGCAGATAATGCATTACTCTTTTCACTAAGTCTTTCAAAATGTAGCTGACTCTCCCCTGGTAACCTCATAACTGCTGTTTGTGTCATCACTGTTTGTCGTCATGGAGAGCACTGTGATGTCATAAGCAAGAGTACGGTGAGTTTAGCTGGTGAGAGAGGAATGCTTTTTATAACAGCAGGTGTGGGTGGAACCGGCACGTACTGAAAGGCAGGGGAGCAGACAGGAGGGACAACTGTCCCGGGCCAGTGGCTCAAGGGGCCCATAGGAGAACCTGTAACAGGGGATGTGAGGTTAAGGGGGGCCCAGTCCTAAAGGTGTGTCCTGGGCCCAGGACTGTCTATTGGCACCCCTGCTGAAAGGGGACACTTTGTCTTGCTCCACTGTTTGACAGACTTGGACCCAGTCAATTCTTAAATTTTGTGCCAATAATTACTTTAATTTCTCAGTGCACACAGCAAAATAAAGTAGTTAAGAAGATATATAACACTCACAGTGTATTTTCAGAGTCCAAGAATGTCCAGAAAAATCGTTTCAAAGTCTACAGAAAAGTTCAATTAAAACAACAAGCTGTATGGATGGCTGGCTTTCAGCTTCCTGCAACAAGAGTGACGGCACCACCTTCCTTCGTCACCTGACACGTTTTGCTAATTGCTTTTTCAAAGGCTTTGACTTTAACTACTTTGCTTGCTGTGTGCACTGCTGTTATATTTGTCTAAACCAGGTACTACTGTTCCTTAGATGCGGTCATGAACCACAAAAACTTGAAATGCTTTTTATACAGATTTTTTGGAATAAACCACCGAGATGTGCTGTAAACCGTGGAAAGGAACATTAACAATAAAATAAGTATTGTCTAGTAAATTGTCATGTCTGAAATGTCACATTTATGGAAGTACATGCTGAAGGGCAGAGTTGCTCTTTAGCAATTCATGAAGAGTTGCTGCAGCTATCAGATCTTCCCAGAGAGGTTTGGTGAGACTGAGGGAGGCTCAGGATTGCTCAGTGGGGTTTGGGTGCGGTGTAGTACAGGGAAAGAAATAGAGAACTGAGATTGAATACAGGGAGGCGAAGTGTCTTGCTTAATGTCACGCAGTGAGTAGGTGGCAATATAATATGGTCCATGCCGGACTGTGCAGTGCTGCGCTGCTGGTCATGAGAAACACATATAGGTACAATCCTGGCATATCCACATTGTGGATAAAGGGTGTACAGCTAAAGGGTGGCTTCAGGGTAGAAGGTTTTTAGGTGTTGCTAGGAGTTGCAGCCTTTACTGACCTTAGAAAGTAATTTCAAAACTAATCATTACACACAGAATAATCTATGGGTGTACCAGTGTGCGGCAAGTTTATTGTTCACAGCTAAGGTATGTGAAACCACATAAACTTGAGAATGATGCTCAAGGGGTTTCTACAAGCATTACACACCAAGGTGGCGTAAACAAAAAAAAAATATATCACTGGTTTTAGTTTGTTGAGTGGCCACAAGCTATACTTTCTCAAGCATCCAGGAGCTGGGAGCACAAAATGAGAGAATGACCTCAGTTGTATATAAGTGTGACATAAAACTCATGTATAACAGAGGAAGTGTCTTAAGTGTGAAATCAAGGGTAATCAGTCACGCTCATCTATAACAGAGAAAGCCTTTTAAGTGTGTAATCAAGGGTAACATGCCACACTCATGTATTATGGAAACAGTATTTTAAGGGTGTAGTCGGGTATCTGGTCACAATTACTGTAAGCATAATGTATAATGGAGAAAGTGTTAAGTGCATAATCAGTGTAACTTGTAATTATAAAAGTTATAAACCAGTTGAAAGAATTAGAAATACCACAGTACAAACTCTATGGATATCAGGAACTAACTGCTGTCAAAAAAACAAATAAATCAGAAACAGTGAAAAATACCCCCTTCCATCCCTCTAAACAAAAATAGTCACTTTAATTCATGTTTTCACCTTTGTTCTTTACAGGAACTATCTCTTTCGATTACACCTGGATAATGCATCACTTATACAGGTATGATATTTCTCTTTCCAAATCCATTCCAGAATGATGTTGGACTATTTGGCATTAGACAAGTCTAAGTAATCATATATATTGTGGACACTTTTTGAATTTTCTAAGTTGTTTTAATGTTGTATGTGAGCAATAATCTTCATCTAAATCTGCCTGCTTCCCCAGGACACCCATGAAAAGGAGACAGTCTCATTGGGACTAATCTGGTGTGTGTAAAAATTGTAAATAACTTCTTTTTAAATTGCAGAATGTGCATGTGTAGGAGGCAGGAGAGATGAAATGTCACTCAAATAGTTGCAAGTCAACTCAGTCAGGTTTGACTGTTTCTAATCTACTGTAGCAGTTCAGTAGAGAGAGAATGCGTCCACAATCATCACACAGTACTATCTGGAAATGTTTTGTTATTTTCTATTATAAAAATGGTCGCTGAAATAGAGCTTTGTGGTTAGCTATAAACATTCTATAAGGCTTATGCTAATCTGAACTTTATTTTAAGCAAACATACATGTAAAGTCTATTCAAATCTTAAACAGGGTATAATGCTATTTAAAAATACCCCATGTTTATAATAGCAGTAAGGCACTCCCAGGGGTTATGTTAATGTTCAGTTAATCGCCCTCTAGGGGCATGTAGCACTTGGCTATGCCTTGTGCCACATTATACCCCAGAGCGTGATTAACAGAACATTAACATAACCCTGGTCTTGCCTTATTGCTTGAAATGTGTCCTCTCAGCTTGCAGCAGTGTGGCATTGCTAATTGCAGCAATGTGACACCTGTCCAGGTAAAAAGACCAGAAAGGAAACTTTTAAAGAAGGACTTTAGTCACCAGCAAAAGAAATCATAGTTGCCATCAGCAGAGCTCCATTATACAACACCCCCTCCCCATTAGAATTTCAAGCCATTCTGCCTTTTTTAATGATTTAAGGGTATCTAAGAAAAAAGTTATCTTTATCCCTTACTTATGTACATCTGATGCCTATTCCATAGATGACATCATAATGCCCTGCTTGTGACATCATTGCCTGTTGCTGTGGAAATGGATGGGAGTTCACAAGTAGGACATTATGACTTCCACTCCTGCATACACCTCAGTGTGGATGATCTGTAAGGAACAAGGCTATTGCTTCCTTGTAAATAACTTTAGTGATGAATAAATAAATGGCTTCAAATTCAGGTTTGGGGGAATGCAGTGCAGCTAAGTTCTGATGCTACCTTTCTTTTATCTATTTATTTATTTTTTTGCTAGTTGCCCTTTTGTAAGGCCAGGTGCAGAGAGGGACTGGCCCAGTTAAAGCCCTCTTTACAGCGGAGTTAAATGCAGCCATGCTAAGAATGTAGTTCTGCATGTAATAAACAGCTAACATTTCCCATCACTTAATAAAAAACTCACAGGATCTGGTTATAGTGGAATTCTGTGTATGCCAAGGGTTATTCTTGGCAAATGCAGCTCAGTTTCACCTGAAGAGGGTGTCAGTTAACCTTTTCATTTGTCCCTGTGGTAGATATGACTAAGGGGAGGTATGAGACCTCGTGCCCTCTAAAAGAAAAAAAAAAACTAATCACTTGCAGATCTCAAAAATGTCTATGATTTCAATCCGGTTTTCTTGTTCTCCAAGGCTAAAAAAAAGTCTCCTGAGTTTAGTGAAAGGTGAATTCAATTTGTTCAAAGTGACTGTGGCTTTTACTCAGTTTCAAGGCATCGTTCCAGAATCCAGAGTGGAAATGAAAATATAAACTGAATCCAAGACACGGCCGCTCAGCGTTAAGGCTGCGACAAGTGGCCCAGTGGCTACATTAACTCAGCTTTCGGTTGGGGCCCACAAATTGTTTCAGCTTTGAGATTTCAGCTGAACCTCTTTGGTTCCCATTACATTTATTGGCGTCGTGTTAAAGCAGACCACAGTACTAATGGGTGGATAAGTAGCAATGATTATTGATTACTGTAGCTTACTTGTGAAAGGTGCTGTTGGCATGCATCTGCTGGGGATTGTGGTTTGTGGTGTGACAGAGTCTGCAAAACCCACAGAGGCTGTCATGGCCTACTGTGAGCTGCAGCAATAGTGATTATTCATTGTGGACCTTATGGTGTCTGCCCTCCTGCACTCTTTGCTTTACCTCCGTGTTAGTCACCATATTGTTTCTGGCTCTATTGATTTTATTTATGTAGTTTTTGTTAACCAGCTAGGTGCACTAGCCATAAAATTACCATTTTCAGGCACAACCTGGAAGAGTACAACAAAGAAAACATGACAGTATTACATTAATTTAAGACAGTTTGGGAATGGTAGGTCAGGAGACTGTTATGATGACGTTTCAACAGTATACAACAACAAAACCCAGTATACAATGACTTAACATAAGTAAACAAAATATTACTGGAGGCAAGTATACCAAGCAGTGCATTGAGACCAGCTAGAGCGGGAGACAACTAGTATAGGGACTGACAATGCAGAACAGGTGTAGCATAATAAATATAGTAAAGGGGTAGGCGAGGGTAAGCACTCTAAAAACAACAGCAAGTGCAGGTTTATTTAGAGGGATTTTCAAATGATATTATAATCCCCCCAACCCCAACCAACAAGGTATGTATCAGAAAATGTACAAATTAAAAGGAAAAAAAGACACAAAATGTATGGCATTATATTACCCTTTACACTATTTTCTGTCTATGGATGTATATTTTTTGTTTTCAATTTTGTTTGAGTTTTCCTTTTCATATGTTACATTTTTTTTTTAAATTCATTGAACTTAGTTTGATCACAAACATACTGGTTGACACGCAAAGCTTTATTAGTTGCCTACAGACTAGCGGTCAGGCTGGAGAACTACGCACGCCTGCGTGCAGCCATTCAGGTCACTCTTTCTGTCGCCATCCCATCCGTGGTAGGTAGGGTGACAGGCCTTGTTTTACTGATACCGACTTGTGCTCAGTGGCACCCCTGATCATACTGAGCTTGTTAGCGATGACAGTGTGAAAGTTGTAGTGTCATCAGGAGAAGTCATGCCACTACTGCTGGGAGAGGTGGCCCAGACAGTGGTGCTTGAGCCAGAGGGAGAATTCTGGGTAGACCTGTCAGCAGGAGGAGTAAGAGTGGGAACAGCAGTAGCTGTCACTTGTTGGATATGTGAATAATCAAATAAATAGTTAAAGCTGACCCGTGGTACTGTTTGAGAAAGGCTGAGGATTAAAGAATCTCAGGATCTGGCCTTGCGCGATTTGGTGAGACCGTGTCACCAGTTGTACTGAAACATCTTTCTGATGGGACTGATGCTGGAGGGCATCCCAGAAAATACAAAGCAACTTTAGACAATGCTGGCCAAATGGCTGATCTGTCTTGCAAGAATTTTATTAGATCACTGTTTCTGTTTGTTAGTGGCCCTGCTGCCTATTGAAGCTCCATTTCGAGTGAAGCAATGGGTAATTTGGGCCAGTTGTTTTCAGTCCAGCTAACTTTGGGTGGTATTTTCTGAGGCACTGTTTTTATGGCACATTTACCGCAATTTATGTGAACTGCATGTTTTGTTCTCACGGAGCAGAAATGAGCTCTTTAGTCAGTAGCTTAACTCTGGGTGGCAGTACCACTTGTTACCTTTTTCTCCTCAGAGTGCACCTACTTCCCTTGTTCTGCTCTGCTAGATAACTCTGCATCATGTACTCTGGTAACAGGTCCAAGCCATTATCCAAAATGTTCGACTGTTACCAGCATTCAGTATCGAAAAGTTCCCAAATGTTCTTGGCTGTGTCAGAATCATTGCAGTTCAAGTCTTCTTCCATGTCACGCTGATGCCTGGCACCAGCGCCATGTGAAGTCAGCAGAGGAACATGACGAGGAGGTTGCATGTACTCATTGCTTTTGGTTTCTTCAAGCTATCTTTGTTGCTCCACCTTAAATGTACCCAACAGGTTCTATCTGATAAAGTCTATGAGTTCAGAGAGAATTAGTATGTCTGCTGTGTGCCAGCCTTTGATTCTTCAGTGGTTTTGTGAGCTCTTTAAAAAAAGAGTTGACTATGAGTTTAGCACCTCTGCTTTGAAGGAGATGTGCCACAACCTCACTTGACCAAGGTATCTAGTGAGGATGAGTGACATGTTACATAAAGAATAATGTATGGGCGACCGTACACAGCAAGCCTGTGTTTCCATCAAGGGGTTGAGATAACAGCATATGGACCTTGAGTGTGAACCTGAGAGCTCCATGCTGTTATCTCAACCCCAAGATGGAAACACAAGGCGAGTTGTATATGGGCACCCATATATTTTTTTTAATAGTATATGGTTTTAGCAAAAATAGTACTGTAGTGGGTTTTTTGCCTCTATGTGGCACCGTGCTAAAGCAGGTCATATTTATTTTTAATAATAATCAGTTGGGCATAAATATGCCTTTATTACCTTATTTTATTTCTGCCTTTGTTTTGCTGTATTGTTGATGTTACTGACAGTGCTGAAGAGAACAAGTGGGAGAAAACATAGAAATAGCAAGTCAGCCCATTGGCGCAGCAGTAGCACTACTACCTGTGGCACTGATGACCCGTGTTCAGAAGCAAGCATGATGCATCAGAGGGTTGGCTAGGGTGAGGTTGGCTGAGCGTCCCAAGGACAGCTCTCCACCTCTGGGTGGGGGGTTGGGGTTATGGTTCCCCAGTATACTAGTGACACCCAGTGGAGACTGGGTGTTTCAGCAGCCGGGACTGTCTGTCACACATGGAGGCGACGGCAGACATCTGTGGGATAGGTGTGGGAGTGCGCCTGTCCTGCGCTGATGTCATTGCACATCCATGCCTCCTGGGGGAAACCAAGCCAGAAAACCCGGGTCTCAGAGCTTTGTGATGCCCCTGGACCACCTCCCAAATGATGCCCCAGGCATAAGCCTTGACTGGGACCTCTGGTTGATCTTGGTCTCTCCCCCACCCTCCCAGGGGAGCACCACCATAGGGAACAACCTACAGGCCACCCAGTCTGGGCAGACTGGAGGGGTCTGCTGGGAGGACAGTGCAGGAGCCGATAGGGGATCATCCCCTGTCTGTCGACTTGGTGATAAGCAGAGCTGACAAAAAAACAAAGAGCAAGTGCTTGCAAGTACAGTAGGAGTGCAGTGTGCTGTCATGGTTACATGGAGTGGCGCTGTATGCGAACACAAGGTGCTTGTTTCTGGGTTTGGGAAGAAATAAATGTTAAAACTTTGGGACATTATTTTTTACGGAAAAAGGTTGTGAATCACCCAATAGGACCATGAACTTATGAATAAATGAGTTAAGAGAGTAAACTTGGTAAATCGTTGTAATGATTGTAAAGTGAGCAAGTGCCAAAAAGAAAATGAAAGTGGGCAGGCATCAGTCAGTGTGTGTAGGGCACAGCTGCTATATTATAGAATGTGCACACAATAACTTTAGAACATGCCCAGCAAGGTTTCTGAGGTGCTTGATTTTAATGCACAATAAGTGCTAACCATATACTATATACAGAACAGTGTATGGGCAACCATGCACAACAAGGCTGTGTTTTCATTGAGGGGAGAAATGACATAACAGATCTCAAGAGCAAATCTCAGGCAGTCTCTATGATGTCATCTCTCCCCAAGATGAAAACCTCGGCTGTTGTGTACAGTCACCCATACATTATTTTGCATAGTATATGTTTGTTTGAATTTATTTACCTTCTTTTTAACTCTGTCTTGAACTGTGTCAGCTAACAGAAAACCGCAAACAACAGGATAAGATTCAAATATTTAATGTGGTTTAAATAATAACTACATGAGCTGGCAACCTTTGTAACAGTTCATCTTTTAACGAACAGTTTATTTTTGGTGTTTTTTTAGTCTTGCTAATATCTTCATAATGAGGAATCCCACTGGTTCAGCTTTTATCTTGCGGGTCACACTCAAGTGGCCAGTGTCAATGGGTTCCAATCAAGCATAATGGATATACGGATAGGCATGTCACAGGGGTCCAGTTTATGGCCCGTGTTGTTCATCATATTTCTTGACAGCATGCCGAAGGTGGTAACCGCCTCAGAAATTAAGATGTATGCTGATGACACTGTGATCTTGACATCAGCTAGCAATCCATCTGAGGTTCAGCAAAAACTCAGACTTCAGAAGTCTCCAGAAGTGGTTAATAAAGAACAAACTGACAATAAATTCAAAAAAGAGGAAAAATATGATGCTTAAGCCAACAACTTGAGCACAGGGGTTCACTGTGGGTAGCCAAAGTAGGACTGAAGTCCTAGATAGATCATAAATTGAGCTCTACATAGATCATAAATTGAGCTAGTCTGTGTTTATAAATATCTTGGCCTGGATTGACCAGGACTTAAACTTTACTGACCATATAACCCAGCTGTGTACTGAAGTCTCCCAAAAATTAAGAGCTCTAAAAAGACATAAGCACGGTTTAGACTTGGATATGTAGAAAAAAACTATCGGCATTATTCCACAAATCAATTATGTCTGCTTAATATATGGGTTTACTAATAAAACAGCCCCTTTGAAGCTTGATAGGGATTATTACAAGGCTGCTAGATTTGTTTTGTGTATTGCTGGCACCCAAGGGAGACTTGCCATTGTCTTTTACTTCAGAACTGAAATTGGCCTACTTTGTCAGTAAGAAGAGAGAGAATGTGGTATAATGTTTTGTACATCCATATAAATCATGTAGTCCCTAGTTACCTTTCAAATGTGTTACTTTATCAAAACACTCAACATGCACTATGGGACATTTTTGGTCAAGGCCTAAAAGTGCCCAGGATGTGTACGCGTTATGGTAAAATGCTGTTTTAATATGTGGTGGCATCTTTTTGGAACCATGTTCCATCTTACTTGCGATGAAATTCCACTAAAGGTTCAGTTTGAAACTTCTGTCTGTGAGTGGATACCATCTATATGTGATTGCACTCAATGTGCTCCATGGCAACATTTGTCATTGTAGTCTGTTTTACATCATGTATTTTATTGCATTTGAAATGCAGGACAGTCCTGGCAATAGGCTTATGCCTAGCAGTCCTAGCCTGTTGAAATGCAAAATAAAATTTAAATTCAAGTATGCAGTGTAGGTAAGCATGAGTAATTTTTTTACCTTCGTTACAAGCAAACTGTTTAATGCCTTATTCAATCAATATCTTTATTTATCCAGGCGGGCACCATTGAGCAAGCTCATTTACAAGGTGGACCTGCAGTCCTACAGTAATAATATAGAAAGACAAGTTACAATAGTACAAACAGTAAAAATAGCTGCTATTATGGTAAAAATGCACATTTACAGGTAATATACATTGAACATAGAACTACAAAGAGTCGTGGATAATGAACTTGTGCTGGATCCAAGCCCAAAAACTGTGCATTTGTAGTGGGAAATGTTAGGGAGAGGTAGGCATACAGATAGAAGATATCAAGTGCATAATGTAGGGAGAGGTGGGGAATAGGGGCATGGCGAAGAGGACCCAATTGTTAGAAGCAGAGTGAGAATTGGGAGAGTGGAGGACCGTGGAAAGTGACGGGGCGATTTTGCCCCAAAACGCGGAGACATATGGAGGAGAAAAGCTGCCGTTGTACTAAGTGCAAGAGGAGGAATATAGTAGCAGGAGCATAACTGGGAGGGTCCTGGAGGTTGGGGCAGAGGGAGGTGTTGGATGGACGAGGGACCGAATATGTTTGGGGTGTAAGACAATAATTATCCCCAAATGTGGTTACATGTGCTAGAATCAGGCTGCAGCTGTTCAGAGCATCAAAGAATAAGATACTGTATGGGAGTTCGGCAATAAATCCTGTGGATCTGTTGGTGGGCATGCTAGAGGCAGAGGCACACATTTCAGCTGGGGGGCCGCCGTTTGCGGGCCGCTGTTTGAGGGAGGGAGATTAGTTATTGTCTAGTAAAGCAGTTGCAAATTTCCGTAATGCCATCATGGTAAAGCCTTTTGAACAAAAGGGTACTTAGTGGGGTTTTCAGCTTAAGTATTTTTTTGGTTTTATTCCATATTGATGGGAGTGAGTATCCAAAGGCGGCTCTCCCGACTTGTGTGAGTGCCCTGGGTATATTTAGCAGGAGTTGTGAGCAGCTTCTAAGGGAATAATTCCTGGGCACAATCGGAGACAGACAGTCAACTATGTATTGAGGGAGTTTGCTACTGATGGCTCTAAGTGTCCAGAGTGCTGCATTAAAGTTGCACCTATAGTGAAGTGAGGTCCAGCCTGTGGTGGCATATAGTGCACAATGATGAATAGAGAAGGGGAGGTCAGTGATGAGAGCCTATAGCTGTGTGGTGAGAGCGTGATCAATTTTCCAAGATAGAAGTCACACAGCTACTGTATGAAGTCTCGTGAGTCAATTAAGGACAGGAACGTGGCTTGGACTAGTTGTTTCTTACGCCTGCTGTAAGTCGTCTTTATCCTGTAAAAAGGCCAAGTCTTAGCCTTAATTTTTCAGCAAGTCTTCCAGGTGGTCAGTGAAGGAGAGTTTACAGTCAATCCAGACCCCAAGATATCTGAATTTGAACGATTTGCTAAGCACTCTCCCAGCATCATGGTTATTGGGGGGAGGGAGTCAGTAGCGCTTGTGTAGTTTGCGGGGAAAAATAACATGGCTTTAGTTTTCTTAGCATTTAATAGCAGTTTTCTATGGATTAATTGGAGCTGCAGGAGGTTGAAATCTTTTTGTAGGTCAGTACAAGCTTCTTTTGGTGTGAGTATTGGTCCTAGTATGAACAAATCCAGAACAATTGGTTTGATACCTTTTATAGGATCAACAAGGATGTTTCAAAAAAAACAAATAGCTTTAGCTTTCAGACCATCAAGTCCTTCGGAAGCTTAATGATAGTTATTTAGAAAATCCCATGTTATTAACTCATAGAACATGCAGAAAAAAACCGAAATAATTCTCATTGGTTTGAAACAGGCATTCAGAACAAAATTAAATTAACGTCAGAGAGCTTGAATATCTTAAGTGTGCTCTCAGTTGAACCAAACTGAAAGGTCAAACGTTGCCCGCTGTTATCTCTGGACAACCTTTGACCTTTCAGTTTGGTTCAGCTGAAAGCACACTTAAGATATTCAAGCTTTCTGATGTCACTCTAATTTTGTTCTGAATGCCTGTTGTAAACCAGTGAGACTTATTTCTGTTTTTTTTCTGCATGTTCTAAGTGTTACTAATATGGGATTTTCTAAATAACTGTCATTAAGCTTCCGAAGAAGGACTTGTTGGTCTGAAAGCTAAAGCTATTTGCTCTTTTTGTAACATCCTTGTTGGTCCAATAAAAGCTATCAGGCCAATTGTTCTGGATTTTTACCTTCTTTAATAAATCCATTACGTGACATATAGCCATTGTATACACTTTCATTCTACAAACAGTTCAGGATAATGCTTGACAATATGATGACTTGGTGTTATTAACAAGCTCCCAAGACACCAAAGTCATAAACTCCCAATTAAAAGCCAAATCTTCCCTGTATCAGTCTTCACCATTCATTACTGGTGGGTTTAGCTGGAGGCGCTAGAACCCTAAGGGAAGCTTATAGCTTTAAGCTTTTTCAGCTTCCTAAGGAGGAGGGGCCAATATCTGGAATGGTGCCACCCTTGAGGCCAGTGTATTGTGTGACACTCGCAGGTTGGCCAGTAACCGATGCCGGTCCCTCCACCACCTCAGTTCTTCTTTTCCCGCCATAGAGGTGCGTCACCCTGTGGGTGCTGAACCACCATTTTGGTACTGCGTAATATCGGAATGTGTGCTGAAGTTCTGCTGCCACTGCCACTACTCAACACCATAGAGCTTCAGAACTGTTAAAAACATTCTTTTATTTCTTTTTTCTGTTTTACTTATTTCTACAGCACCGAGTCTGTTCTTTAGTTATATTTTTATTTTGTTCGTGAAAGTATGTCCAGTTCAGGGCCTAGTTTGAAATCTAAGGAGGGGCATGTCCCTATGCATCGATGCCTCTGTGGCAAGTTGATGACCATGATGGACCACCATAGTCGCTGTTTTACCTGCCTGGGTCCACAACACAACATGGACAACTGTGATGCCTGCTTCTTCATGGACCGCTGAGTCCTCGAGGTGCATGTGATGAAGATGGGTCGGGATCCCCTCACCTTCGGAGGGTGGCATCAGTCCTGGGATGCCAAGGCCAGGACTTTGGGCCCTTCCCTTGGGTCTCACTCTGGTACTATACGTACTGGGGGGGGGCAGGTCTCTGATAGTTCCATTCTCGCTGAGATGGGAAGTCTGTGTGAGGTCAGGTGGATAGTCATCCTCCTCCAGCAGGTTGGCTGAGCACCCCTCATGGTCTGCTGCCTCTTCAGAAGTGCAGACACCCCCCGATGTCACAGTCGCAGCTATAGGCTTGGTTCGAGCTGGCGGAGTCCTCGGTGCCACCAGTTGGCACTACTTCGGCTCCCGACACCTCCCTTTGTACTGGTGAGTGAGGTGCTGCTGCTGTTGGTGCTGGGTCTCCTTACAGTGCCATCCGCAGTACCAGGAGAGGGAGAGTTTTGGGGGTAGCCTCTTTGGTGGTCTCCCTGATCTCCTCCTTGGAGGAGGAGAAAGACTGGGATGACCCAGATTGGCTGCCCAACTCTCAGGAGTCCGATCGCTCTCCTATACCCAACTCTTTGGTCTACAGTATCACGGGATTGGTTGCTACTCTTTCTGGGCCTGCCCTTGGGGTCAACTCCTCCATGTCCTCTGGTGCTGCTCGCGGTGCAGATTCCTGTGCTGGAGAGGGGGTTGGTGCCAAGGGCAGCACCAGGTTGGAGTCCGTCACCAACCCCAGTGCTGGGTCTGGTTCTGGCACCGTGAGCGTTGCTGAGTTGGATTCTGGTACCGATCCTGGTGCTGGGTTCGGTTCTGACACCATGCACAGTGCCAAGTTAGATTCCAGAGCTGGGGTGTGTTCTGAGATAGATTCTGGCACTATCCTTCTCCTGGGTACTAGGGGCTAACTGAGGAGCAGATCCTTGTCTGGGGAATTGGGCATGGGGAGATAGAGGTTTATTTATTTATTTGAAAATTTCAGATTAACACCTTTGTGCCAGAAGCTCTTTTACACAGGTTCCACATCAAAGTACATGAAAAAACACAATATATAGGACATACATAATATAATACATCATAAAACATTACAACTGTATGGGTAAAACAGACAATCCTAAGACACAAAAAAGTGAGTGTAGAGGCAGCAGGATGTGGGTACAGGTAGTGGTAGTCAGGGGCTAGCGAGTAATACGGAATAAGGATTATGAGAGAAGGTAGAGAAATTTAACACAATGGCTACCAGTACAGATGGAGGAGCAGCCAGCAGGCCTTATCAAATTGAAGGGAGGGGCGGTGGGGTGATTAGGAAAAGGTATGGAGAACTTACTGGGAGAGGTAGGGCTACCAGTATAATCGGAGGAACAGCCCACAGGCCTTGTCTGATTGGTGGGAAGGGTGAGGGGATGTTAGGATGGAGAACTTACAGTGAGTGCCCATGGTCCTGGTGAACCAATAACAGTGATGACCCCAGGTTTATGTGAAACAGCTACAAGAGACATGGGCCACAAGAGACTCACAAAGTTTGCATTTAAACAAACCAAGAGAGGTTGCATTAGCGATTTCATTGTGCAGGGGGTTAAACAATTTTGGAGCGCTGATTGCAAAGGACCATTGCCCTTGCAAAGTCTGACATCGGGGAACTTGTAGGGTTGAGCGATCAGCACTTCTGGAAGGGCTGAGGAGATTAGCCTCAGGGGGTAGAAGACCATGGGTGGCCTTCTTTACTACAAGGCAGGTGTGGTAGGATATCACAGGTACATTGCATAGGTGTGATAGGTTGGTGTGCAGGCACTCTTCCAGAGCAGCTGGTGGCTCTGGGAGGAGCCACAGTGTGGACCCTTCACTTCTCGCCTCACCGGAACAGGTAAGGTCTGCAACGGGTGGAGCTAGGGGCCGCCCGCAAGGGACAGACTGGCTATGATGGCCCCATCGTGGGGTTCTTGTCCATGGGCATCACTTTAGCAGCCTTGTCTGGTTGGGCAACCTGCAGTGGGTGAGTTTTGTGGTCCCCCCCCTCCTAAGGGGTCTCCTGTGCATTCTCATAGCCCTAACAGAGATCCTGCTCTGGCTTGCCAGACCTCTTCTCCACTGTTGGATCCTCTGCCTCCTCTCCATTCTCTACCAGGCCTCTGGGGCCCTTCAGGGCCAGTGACCTGCAAGCAGTTCAGGGCATCAGCAGCTGCTTTCCTCTGGTACCTCAGAACCCTGGACAAGGTCATCTTTAGACCTGAGCCTCCAGCCACCCCTGACTGTGAACTGGGCTCCTCTGCCTCCTCGTCTTCCTCCCCAGAGGAAGAGGATCCTTCTGTCCACCTGTCCTCAGATGCTGATATCACCAGCTATCGGCAATTCATGTCAGGGATGCCAGAGGAGCTCCACATCTCCCACTTTGCAAGCCACAATCCTGACCATGGACGCATGCTTTCCTTGGGGAGTTTAGTGCTGAAAACATTGTTATCCCTCCATGGCTTATCCCTTTCATGGAGGTATTGCATCGGGGCTGACAGCATCCCTGTGCTCCCTCTCCAGCCGGAAGGGACTGTCAGCACAGGCACTGCATACTCTGAGGTCTCCAGGTGCCATGCCCCAACCCTCTTCAGGGTGGAGCTCCTGGATACCCCTTCTGGGCATCGCTGCCCAAGGCACGACTGCCCCCTGACTCGGTTGAGTTTGACTGCTGGGGTAGAAGAATTTTCTCGGTGGTATACCTCCTTTTGTGCACCTCGGTGCACCAGTTACACCAGGTTGCCTATGTTAGACACCTGTGGATGGTGCTGGGACAACATCTGGCATCGTTGCCTGACACAGAGGCAACCACGCAAAGCCATTAGCTTCTCTGCAAGTGGTCTGGAGCTAGTGAGACACCAGGAAAGGGTGTCCTATGATGCCAGTGAGGTAGCCTCCAGGCTGGCAGGAACTGCAGTCTGCATTAGGCAGATGACATGGCTTTGGCTTTCCAGGTTATTAACCCTGGTCTGGCATAGGGTGACTGCCTCTCCCTTCCAAGGGGTGCCTTCCTTCTCCCAGGCAGCGGGAGTCTTCACTCACCCTGATTAGTCTTGGGCCTAGCCAGACCCATAAGTGGCCCCTTCCTCTCTGTGTTTTTTCCCCCACAGGAGGCTGAGGGAAGATCCAGCCCTCAGGGAGGTGCCAGCGCCACAGCTGTGGTGCTTGGTACTCACCCACCAGTGATGAATGGTGAAGATTGATACAGGGAAGATATGAATATTATGTACCTACCATAATTCTTGATCTTCCTGTATATCTTCACCTTTCATCACTGATTCCCACTCACCAACCCCTCTAGGACCTCATTCTCCTGGGCAGTGCCTCCTCCCTGCTTGCCTTCTCCCTAATTGAGGCCATCTGCGGGTGTAATCCCGCTGGCACCTCCGGGATCCCTGACTCTTCATCATCTGAAGCACCAGGGAGCCATCTCTGGGGAGAGGCAAGCAGGGGCTCTTGCCCTCTTTGTGCTAGAGGGCTCCTCTGGGTCTCTCACGACCTTGGCAGGGACTCTTTGTGGAGGGTGCCTTAGGCCAGGAGTTCCTTAATTTGTTCTGGGCTCCTTGGCTCTTTCAATCCTAGGCAGGTAGTTTGTTTGCCCTCATTCTTCAGTCCCCGTCTTCATTGCAGGGACTTCGAGGACCTTCTGTCTACTTCCTTGGAGCCTTAGCTTGCTCCACTTTTCTTCTCCTCTGGTAATCCACTCCTGGGTTCCCATGGGGCAAGGTTCCCTCGGACCTCCCTTCTGATCCTTGGCCACATCTAGAGGCTTAAGTCCTCTGCCTCCACTGCTTTCTGGCAGTTCTGAGCATAACAAAAACAAAATAAAATAAGGGAGTCGGCAGCATTCTCAGGGCCAGATGTTCTCCTAATTAGGTGCCCTCCTTCCAGGGGGATCTTGCCTCGAGGTGGGTCCTTTCCCCACTTCATTTTGCAATAGGGGAGAGGGAGTGAGAGATCTGGTGGCCCCTTCCTTCTTTCTCTGGTGGACCAGGAGGGTGGTTCCTTGTGTGATGGTGACACCGGCATCCTGTGATGCTTCTTAGGAACTCTTGAGTCTGTGAAGCTTCAGTAATCAATCAATCAATTAATCAATCACTTTATTTAACCAGGCATAAACACCATTGAGCAAGCTCATTTTCAAGGTGGTCCTGGGCCTAAATACAATACAGTACACTTCATAAGATTACAATTACGGTGGACAATGGTGCAAAAAAAAAAAAAAAAAAAAGAAATAACATTGTGAAGGTGCCGGTCAATATGGCCTATACATACAGGTCAACATAATTAACATGCAAAGGTACATAATGACAAGCTTTACTGAAATGAGGAGAGACAACAATCCCATATAGTCTCCGCTGAGTAAGAACTCATACCTAAATGATAAAAATAAGGAGGTATTAGGAATAGGGTAGAAATTGGGGCGAAGAGTAGGCAGCCAAAAGGGAGGCCAGAATAGGTAAAAGGTAGAGAACAGGCAAGGTCATATTGGATTAAAGGAACTAGGCTTGTAGGTCCTAGGTTTCTGTTGTTAGGAATGTGGGGTGGATGAGATACTTAGGCGTAGGATTTGAGAGTGGCACCCGAGGCTTAGGGGTAATCGGCATCTGAAACAGTTGCATGATTCCTTCAGATAATCCGTTAATAGAGCTTTGAATATAAAAATGCTTGGAAGTGAGGATAATTTTAATGAGTCTTGCATAGTGTTCCAAAGTGATGGAAGTGAGAAATTGATTTAGCTATGCCTTGCCCAGCATCTGGTGATGTCCCTCAAAAACTCTTGAGCCTTGTCCTCTTGATCTCTTCTCTCTTGGGATGTTCCCCAGTTTAAAAAAAAAAAAAAAAGGAGGTTACCCTCTTGGTCCTCAAGGAGACCTTCATTTGGGACCTCCCTTTTTGGGGTGCAGGTTTTCTCTCACTCTCTTTCTCGCTCTTCCTCTCCCCCTCTTTCCTTTCTCTACTTTCTTTGCCTCTTTCTTTGTTTCTCCCTCCCTCCCATCCTCTTAATTCCCCCTTGGCCTGCCCGGTGTTTGGGGTCTCCTCCCAGACCTCCTATAATCCTACCCCTCCTCCTGTGGTCGGCTTATTTCTTTTTCTGTTTATACCCTTTCCTTTTGCTATCCCTTGGGCTCCCTTGCCCCACCCTCCCCTCCTTCTTTTTCCTCAGTCTCTATTTTTCTCTCCAGCGAGCAGAATTGAGGTGGTAGCGGGGCCCACGTTGGTTACTGACCAACCCGCGAGTGCCACACAATACGTCAGTCTCGAGGGCGGCGCTGTTCCTGACATCAGGCCCTCCTCCTTAGGAAGCTGAAAAAGCTATAAGCTTACTGCAGGGTACTAGCACCTCTAGCTAGACCCACCAGTAATGAATGGTGAAGATATGCAGGAAGATCAAGAATTACGATAGGTACATAATTTTCATTTTCCATCAAATCCAATCTTGGTTTACACTGAATATGTTAGTTGAAACACAAGGCCTGCTTTTTCACTCTAAGGCAAAAATCGGAACATATTCTGAACCCCTGGATGCTACTAGTACATTTGGCTCTTCCATTATTATTGCTGACTCCTTCAAATAATCTAGGAGTCACCCTTGACCCCCAGCTAGATATCTCCCTGCACATCCAGAATATATGTAATTCAGTTAATAACAAGTTTGGCAAGACCTACAGGGCAAAGGGCATCCCCATTTCTGCAGTGCATCTCGCCCTTGCCAGAGAAGTGCTCCTTCCCACCCTTAATTATGAGCTGCTTACTTTTACTCATGCTGCTAACTCCTCCTTATCTAAGTGGGATGTGTCGCCTATAACAGTGTATGTCATTTTGCCCTGTCATCTGCTTGTCTCACTCATCACTGTGAGCTCTGTGAGAAACTGGAATGGTTGACTCTGGGGAACTATTGCTCCTCTGCTTTGGATTGGTTTATTGACAAGGTGATTAGAACTGCCCATCCTGGCGGAGCAACTAAGAGCTGTTAACTCAAGTTACCCTCACAGATATCGTAACTTGTCTCTGCTATCTGTTCCAAAAACCCTTACAGCCATGGGAGATCAGGCCTTTGCTGTCTGTGCACCCAGGGTATGGAACTCCCTTGGATGTCCCTACTTCTAGCTGAAGCCTCTGCTGGGAGGCTCCGGTCTACGTCCAGCAGGTTGAAGTCCCCCATCAGCAGCACCTTCACCTTTTTTGCCATCTTGCCAGTGACTTCTACCAGTACCTTATCTAATTCTTCCCCTGATATCCAATCTGATATGATTACACCCTGCTCTCTTGCTGATTGGTGGTCATCAGTACCACCCCACCTATTTTGTACTCCACCCCTGGGTCTCTGTGCCGCAAGTACATTATTGTGCATGTTTTCGGATTGAAACCCAGCTATCATACACTTAACCACTTCAAAAATGTCAGATCACTGCTTATCATTTACACCCCCCTGGTGTGTCCACTCTATTACAAAACCTGTACTTACCCCACACCTGGCCAAATCTTTTGAGGATCCCTTCCTGCAAAAATTGTGAGAAAAACATTACACCTAATCTCTGCCAGCATTTAAATCTCACATACTGTCTAGCAAGAGGAATCGTAGTAGACATAGGATCTTTCGATGCTGTTATATCACATTTCTGACTTATCTACTGTGGTCCAGCAGCATTTCGACATCACTACTGTGGTCCAACAGCATATGTAAGCTTTATTTAATCAGGTTTATAATAAAGTTAGACAAAAAGCAACAGCATTACAGATGTATAGGACAGTTTACAAAATGAAGATATATCCAACCATCATAATTATTCAGCTAAGAAGTTCACTACACTTGTGGTAGTTCTTTGGTTCCCTTGTACAAGTACAGCATCTTGAAGTGAGTGGCTTTGCATACACAGCAACATTGAACGATACACTGTACATCATAGAGAATACTGGTTTGGCAACCATGCACAACCAGCCTGATTACACCAGACCTCAAGAGTGAAGCTCGAGAGATCCATTGTAATTGGAAGCCAGAGGTGGCAGCGCAGGTTATTTGGGCATGCAGTTGCCCAACCTATATTTTTTTTTATAGTGTAGATTTTTGTTTGTTTTTGTGCGTGTGTGTATATTTTGAGTTTTATTTTTAAACAAAACTGCCGAGCCACTGGATGTGTCCCGAGATGGCTCCGCTTTCACTTTCATGTTCTCTCGCACCCAGTGGCTTGGCAGGTTTGTTTAAAACAAACAAAAAAAAGTGTGTGCGTGGTAGTTCTGAGCACAGGTGGCTGCAGATTTCAAAATCAGCTAATATGTTGTTGTACCACAGAAGGGTGCAGCCACATTCCATAACCTTTGAACTGTGGCGCAACTACATTTCAGCAAGGAAGGAAATCCATGCTGAACAAGGACCATACACTATAACATTTTTAATCAGCCCTTTCATGATGGGACCCAACAATTTGTTAAAGATTTTTTAGGCCTTTTGTGTGTGCAGTACAGACACACACACACACAAACTCTATGGTGCCTTTGTCATATGTTGCTGAGCTTGATGTATGCCTCAGTCGAAGGGTAGGGATGGACTTACACAAATGTTGGCCCTGTACACACTGTGGATCAAAACATTTTAAGTGCCTTAAACTGCTTTAAATATTCCTAGTACTGTTTGCATCCAGACTACAAGCCTCTCAAAACATTTTAATAAAAACATTTTTAAACCCTACTTGGTACATAGTCTTAATGCTGTTTTTAAAAATATTTTTAGCACCAACATTGTTTCACTCACAGGTCTGGAAGAAACAGTTCTAGCTGCAGTGCAGGCAGCAAGAAGAGTTCTATTTATTGAAACTGATAGGAAATGGTTGGGGGAAGAACAGGTTAAACACCAGTAGTGTGGACACACTAAACTGTTAACAAGAATGGTTACTGCATGGTGTGAACGCATTAAACGTTTTTCACAAAACTGGTTTTAAAAACAGTTTTCAAAAACGGCTCTTCTGTATAGTGTGAACACATCCATAGTTTATATGTGGTGCGGCGACTGTTGAGGAACTTTTGCATGGGAAGTTGTTAGTCATTCAGAATTTGCGACGGCCAGCCTATACAATTCTTGAACCATCAGGTAGTGAATGGCCAGAGCGTCAAAATGGATTTTTACTACAAAATGGGGCAGTTAAAGGAATTCTGTTACTAACACTACCATGTGCAGCATGCCTGGCCAGTTAAAGGATGCATCTCATTTGCCCTGAAACACTTGGCTTTGTACACTACAGGTCAAAAGTTTTAGAACACCCCCATTTTCCAGTATTTATTGAAATTTAAGCAATTCAAGTCCAGTGAATAACCTGAAATGGTACAAAGGTAAGCGGTAAACTGCTAGAGGTTAAAAAAAAAAAGATTAGGTTAGCAAAAACTGCTTTAGAGAAATTGCAAAGAAAGCCAAGGTGTCAGTGAGTACAGTTTCCTACACCATCAAAAGGCACTTGGAAACTGGAGGAAACTCTGACAGGAAGAGGTCTGGCAGACCCAAAGCCACAACAGAATCAGAAGACAAGTTTCTGAGAGTCAACAGCTTGCGTGATAGGCGGCTCACAGGACAACAGCACAGAGTGACTGGCACCCTGAACCAAAAGGGCTACCACAGCATTTTGCAGCGCCATGTAATACCCTCTGGTCTACGCCTAGTTGGTCAGGGGTTCATCCTACAGCAAGATAATGACCCAAAACATACCTCCAGGCTATGTAAGAACTACCTGAGAAAAGAACAAGATGGTAGGCTTCAAATCATGGAATGGCCAGCACAGTCTCCAGACTTAAACCCCATCGAGCTGGTTTGGGATGAACTGGACAGAAGGGTGAAAGCAAAGCAACCTACAAAGTGCAACACATTTGTGGGAACTTCTGCAACAGTGTTGGGAAGAACTTCCTAACAATATTTGATGTCCATTGTAGAAGAATGCCACGAGTGTGTTCATGATTACAGTATATCTGCAAAAGGTGGCTACTTTGATGAGTCAAAAATTTAGATTAAATTTTGTTAAACAAAATGATTCTATGATTTCTTTTTTATCTCCAATTGTTTATTTGTTCTATGCTTTAATTTCAGAGTACATTGAGACATTAACCTGCGTAAATTTCAATAAAAACTGGAAAAATGGGGGTGTTCTAAAACTTTTGACCAGTAGTGTAGCTCCTTTCATTCTGTAAAAAAACACCTCACATGAGATGTAGTTTGGACTAGTGATTAGAACACCAGCTTAGGAACAAGGAGATATAGGTTCAAAGCCAACTAGAGCCAAATACTCACTGTGTGACCTTGGGCAATTCACTTAACCTCCCAGTGCTTCTGTCCATCCAGCTGTGGAAAATGTGTAGAATCAGGGCTGTACTGGAAACAAGACGTTGTATCTCAACTGGACTATCCTGGCTAAATAAACTGTAAAATAAATCAATACATTTTGTTGCATTTACGTTTGAGGTGGTGAAGCTTCGAAAATTATCTCAAGTGTGAACCTCAAAAGAAAAAAAAGTTTAAAAGTTCTCTTCTCTGTGGTTCTCACTAATTTGTCAGTGATCCAACTTTTATACAGAAAGAGATTTAGTTCTCAATTTTTTCAGGACCTGGAGGATTTCCTAATTTAGGACCCCAGAAGTGGGAAAGTATTTCTCCATTTATTTGGGGTGATGCTAGTTAGTTGAAATATTCCTTTGTGGCAATTGAGAAGCTAAAATGTTGATTTCTAAACCAGCCCATCTGCACATCACATATGTTGATCTTAATTGTGAGAGTCTGGTTTCGGACCTAGCGGGCGAGTGCCAAAACATTGCACTGTACCGAAACAAAGCAGGTACTTTGACTGATAGCTAGTGAAGGCTAAGTAAAACAATCTGAAAACCCTGGCCTCCTGTAGAGCTCATGTCAGCAGTTTTTCTTCACTGTGCATGTCCATTCTCAATTCCAGCTTTTGTTAGCCCTTCTGAGATTGGAATGTTAGGGGATGGCATTTTATTGAATGTGCTTGTTAAAACAATATGCATCCTGTAGTTTTGCAGTTCAGTAATTCAAATGAGTCTTAAATGCACCCACTGTAAGGAGTCATGCATTTGAATATAAAAAAAAAAAAAATTGCGCATGGCATTACTAAATAAACTGGTTCTTTAATTAGTGTTTTTAAGGAGGTAGAATTGATTTACTGTAGCTTGTCCTTCAGTGTTCCAATTAAAAAATAAATAAAAAGTGAATCCACTGCTGAGCTAATAACAGTTTTGGATGATCTAACTCTTCCCCTTTCGTCACAAAGGGAAATGAAAATTACCTGATGCCAATATGGCCCTGCACTTTGCAGCAGTATGGTGCAATGCAGCCTACTTTTGTATGATGTTTCCCATACAAAGTATATCTCAGTATGCTTCACTGTGGGATTAACACCTCCAAACAGGAAATACAGCATACAGAATTTAGGGGATGCAAAATGTAAAACTTAAATCAGAGCAAGAGAGAGAGAGATTGGGGGAACATTAGAAGGCATGTTTTCTTGCAGAGGGTGGTGAACCTATGGAACACACTTCCAGTGCACATGAAAAGTACAGGCTTTTAAGGTAAATAGAGAAAAGCTGCAGCACCTGCTAGTGAGTTCAAAGAGGTAAAGCGCTTCATCAGAAAGTCAATTTATTAAAAATAAAGCACAGTGTCACCCATAACAGGTTCAAGGTAAGCCTGAATACATTTCTGCTTACCAAGGAATCACAGGTACCCTGGGTAATAGTGTGGATAGTGAGTGTCCATAAATTAGTGCATGATTGCACTGCAGACTTATTCCTTTCTGCTTATGAAGTTGGGGTTGGGGGATGACAACAATAAACCTAGAGCCCCTTCCCATCTCACCATACAAACATATGAAAATGCCAGCAGAAATAGGCCTCACAGTCTGTTGAGTCTGCAGCTAGCCCCTCATCTCGCAGCTGCCCCTCCCACTCCTCCCCTCCTTAGATTTACCCTCTCCCTCCCCCTGTCCCGTCACCTCTTGAAACTGCCCACCATCTTACAGGCCACCACCTCCTGTGGTAGAGTGTTACACTTGCCCATGGGATCCGGTCATAACAGCGCGGACGAAATAGAGCTAGTAATAAGCTGGAATACATAATAGTGCTCATAGTAGAGCTGATTTTACAAGTATCAGGAGACAGCTTTCTCTTTGGGACTGGGAAAAAGACTTCAAAGGTATGTCTGCATAGGATATGTGGACCTTATTGCTAACTAGAGTAAAATATCTTATCAAGAAATACATACCAATTGTTCAAAAATATAATAGTAACAGGAGGGAAAAACCTGCCTGGTTGAATGTTTCCATCAAAAGACTGACTAACAGGAAAAATAGAATGTTTTAAAAGTTTTAAAGAAACAATACACCTTTAAACTACAAGGTCTATAGAGAATGCGTCAAGGAAGTTAAAGTAAAAATCAGAAAAGCAAAAGTGCAGTTTGAAGTGACGCTAGCAAATAAGGTGAAAGATAGTAAAAAACCCTTTTACTCATACATTAATAGCATGAAGAAAGGACATAGTATGCTAGGCCCTTTTATGAATGATATGGGTCAGACAGCTACCCCCATAGAGAGGGCTGATATTCAAGACAAATATTTTTGTTCAGTTTTCAATAGTGGTAATCCAGTGACACATACTGGCAAACATAGCTCAAGCCCTGGTCAAGTAATCATTAAGCCTGAAGATGTTTTTGATTGGCTCACAAAGTTAGACATCAGTAAATCTCCCAGTCCTGATGACTTGCATCCAAGAGTATTACAGGAAGTAGCGAGTGTAATGGCTTTACCACTCACCTGCGTTTCTAGGCCTCTCCTGATACAGGAAATGTACTCCGGGATTGGACAATTGCCACAGTGGTTCCCATTCTGAAAAAAGGGCCCAAGTCAAAACCAGACAGCTTTAGACCCATGAGTTTAACCTCCCTGGTAGGAAAGGTTCTGGAAGGTTTAATTAAAGACTTAATTCTAGATTATCTAGAGATTCAAGGCCTGGGGGACCCTTCACAACATGGGTTTACAAAATCCAGGTCCTGTCAGACAAATCTTTTGGCATTCTATGAGAATGTACGTAGAGAACTGGACAATGGAAATTCAGTTGATGTGGTCTATATGGATTTTGCTAAAGCTTTTGACAAACTGCCCCACATGGAATTATTGAACCTACTAGAGGAAATCAACCTGGATACTAACATTTGTAACTGGGTATCAGCATGGTTGCAGGGGAAAAAACAGAGTATCCATTAATGGGGAACTTTCTGACTGGGCACCAATTACCAGCGGGGTTCCCCAGGGCTCCGTCTTGGGACCAAGTCTCTTTAACTATATATATATATATATATATATATATATATACACACACACACACACACACACACACATATATATATATATATATATATATATCTTCCCTTCAAACAAACAGCCCAAACATTTGGCTCTGTGAGTTTGCAGATGACTGCAGAGTGGGGCATTTGTAAACAACCAGGAAGAAGGGGCATCCCTGCAGAGTACTATTGATGAAATCTCTGAGTGGGCTGAGGCAAATAAATTAGTCTTGAATATTGCAAAATGTAAGGCTATACATTTGTGCAAATCAAATGGACTGGTCTCTTATAAACTTGCGAATACTGCACTCATAGGTATGAAAGAAGAAAGAGATTTAGGAATCATAATAAGTGCTGACCATAAGTTTGGCCCCCATTGTAAGACTCAGGTAAAAAAAGCAAATCAAAATTTGAACTGTATCTTAAAGGAAAACTGCACCTTCATATCTTCTAAATGTTATTTGTTTCCATGTCAACAAACAACTCTTTTCATGTAGCTGTTAAAGATGTATGCAGCTGCTTCAGTTAATTTTCACACTTCATGCTAGGCCCTGTCACTGTCCTGGGAGGGTCCATTTCATGGTTGTTGAAATCTCATTGCCCCTGAGAGCTGCATTAGCATATGAGAACATGATATCAGATTGACCATTTATATCATGTATCTCTATGCTAAAATAACAAATATCTAGCAGAAGGCAGAACTGCACAGAGGTATGGGTGCTCCAAGACCAAACCATCAGCAAGTCACAACGTAGGTCTGAGCACACCTGAGTTGAACAAAAAGGCTTTCCACACAAGGCTTTTTGAAAAAATATTTTTTGGTTTTACTGGTATATAAAACAAGCAGCAACAGCAGGCATAAAGTGCATTTTCCATGGACACAATAAAACCTCCTCACACACGTTTCACCTGATCACAGGCTTTGTCAAAGATAAATGCCACTCAGTGTTAAACAACTTAAAATACCACCCACCTTTAATCATGTGACTAATTACTTAGAAAACTTACATCGCATGTTGTATCTAATTTCCCCCTTATATGAAAAAATACCAGTGTTAACAAAATACAAGTTAAAAGACAATATAGAGTGCATACTTATGTCCAGAACCAGAATACTTTGTTCAAAAATGATATATATATATCTTCATAACAACTCAATTTTCATATATTTTATATTTCTAACTGGTTCACAGACAGAAAAATATGAACTCCACATTAAGCCAGGAATTTTGCTTCTCTAATCTTTTTCATATTAAGAGCCTTCATTTTCATATCACAGAAAACTCATGTCATATTTACAACTTCCAAAAGTTAATTACAGGATTTAGCTAGTGAATTACACCCCAATGGCACCATCTCATTTTGGGGTTGTGGTGGTGGTGGGGGGAGAAGGTGGGGGAGAAAAAAGGAAAAGGAAAACATATGAGCAACTTACATAAGTGGGGAAATTTTAACCAAAAAGGAGAAAGAAAAACATCTATCACTTCAAAATATTACATGATAATTTATCTTCCCCTCCTTTTCTATTATGTAAATCAGAGAAAAGGGCAAACAACTTTAATTCTTATTTTTCATCTTTGATCCACACACAGAAAATACCTGGGCACAAATATAATAAGGAAAATGGTCAAGAGGAGGTACCCCAAACTTTTCAAATTTATTTTCATATCTCTTTAGCTATCTCTTTCAGCATAATTAACCTCTTTATTCACCATTATCTGTTTCTTTTGTCCAGAAACTGTTTCAATTCCACACGGTCATTAAGACCCATGCCTTCATATGCCCCTGTAGTATATATCCAGTAATTTTCTCTCTGGCTCAGAAGATTTTTGATGTTTCCTCCCCTTTGGCCCAATGTCTTTTTCTATACCAATAAATTTCACTTCATGCCCCTCTTCATAATTTAAATCTTTCACATGTTGTGCCCAAGCATTTTGTAAATTTCCATTTTTAATCGCATTCAAGTGTTCCCCCACTCTTTCCTTCCACTTTCTCTTAGTTTTTCCCACATAATATTTTCCACATGTGCAGAAGGAGAAATAGACCACATATCTAGTGTTACAGTTAATGAATCCCTTTATATTATACATTCTGTTATCATAAGGATTTCTAAACATCCCACATTCATATATATTAACACAAAATTTGCATCCCCCACATTTCCTACCCCCATTTGGCAAAGGTGGTAACCAACTATTGATCTTCAACATCTTTAACTGACGAAACCCAAATATCTTTAAGATTTTTCGTTCTCCTATATGCTATTCTTGGCTTAATCAATGCTGTGTCTTTAAGTCTATTATCCGCCCCAAGACATGCCAGTGTTGGTAGATAATATTTTTTACCTGGTTAGACCTAATGTTGTAAGTTGTTATAAAATTTATCCTGTTGTCTCTTTCCCTACCATCTTCCACTGTTTTCTCTTTTAAAAGACTTTCCCCTAGTTTTCAGTTCACATTCCACACTTGTCTTCTTTATAATGTCCATAGAATATCCTCTATCTCTCAGTCTACTTGCCTGTGTATTCAATTCATTTTTCTGATTCAATTCCTGACTACAATTTATCTTTATTCTATACATCTGACTCTTAGGGATATTTTTCTTAGTACGTCCAGGATGGCAACTACTAGCCAGCAATAAGGTATTCTTATCCATCTTTTCTATATAGGGATGTAGTTAACTGAACCCCCCCCACCACCACCACCACCACTGTGATGCTAAGATCCCAAAAATAAATATTTTCTCTTTCTGCAGTATGGACAAATCTTAGATGGGAATTACTTTCATGAAGATATAAAATGAACTCAACCAGTTCACTACCTAACCCTTTCCATATAAGAAACATATCATCAATAAATCTTACCCATAATGCAGTTTTCTCTATGAACTTATTTACATAAAGGTCCCATATAACACCTTCTTCCCAATAGCCAAGATATAAATTGGCATAATTGGGGGCAAAACTTGCCCCCATCGCTTTTCCTTTTATTTGTTGAAAACACTTCTCCCCATACATGAAACAATTCCCCTCTAATACCATCCTAGTTAATTGTACAAGGAAATCAGTATCTGGTTTTGCATCCATACCCCTAGAGTTTAAGAGATACCTTACTGCTTTAAGATCCCTATCATGGGGTATATTTGTATAAAGAGATTCAATATCTAGAGTTACTAGTATACTTTCTGGCTCCCAAACATGTGTCTCCAATATCCTTAAGACATGTCCTGTGTCCTTAATAAAAGAGGGCAGAGTCTTAACCAAACCACCAATATGATCATCCACAAGTCTCGCCAGAGGTTCTGTCATTGATCCCACACTAGAAGTAATAGGCCATTCAGGTGGATTAAGGAGAGATTTATGCACTTTAGGTAAAATATAAAATTATGAGGATAATGGATGTATCACTGTCATGTATTCCTTTTCCCTTTGATTTATGACCCCCTTCCTAAGTGCCCATAATAGAAAATCATCTATATCATGTTTAAAGGCAGTCATAGCTTCTCTTTTAGTCTGCCTATAAACATTTTTATTGGATAATTGCCTAATTATCTCTTTTTCATAGTAAGCAATATCCTGTATCACCACACTCCCACCTTTGTCCGCAGGTTTTATTATAATGTCTTTGTTATTTCTCAAAGCTTATAGAGCTTCTTTTTCTCCAGATGTCAAATTATCATATTTAGGTACATATTCCTCCTTCCTGAGACTCTCTATATTCCATCCACACAGTCTTTGAAAAACTACAACAGCATGTGGTATTGGTGGACAAAAAGTGCTAGGTTTGGTTCTATTAAACCCCCTCCCTCTCTCCACCTCCCCCCTCCCTCACCCACACCCCCCTACCTCTGATGCTTCAGAGGTCCTCTCCCCCTCCTCATCCTGTTCCACAGAAAAATCCGATAGTGCAGAAAGCACCTCCTGGGTGTATGTAATGTTGCAATCTGGGTAGCTCAGGTCAGTATCATTAATCTCAGCAGTTCCTTCTACATCTTCAGGTCTCCAGAAATGGCAACGTAAACTTAAGACCCTACATAGTCTACAGAGATCTATAGTGACATCAACAAAATCCAAATCAACAGTTGGTATGAATGATAGTCCCTTGTTTAACAAACTTAACTCAAATTCATTAAATTCATAAGAGGACAGATTTGTTACATTCACTTCATTCATTTTGCTTTACTCTTCAACTATTTCACAATTTGACGCTCCTGATATCTTCTCTTTCGTATATGTATCTGTCCCCCATGTATCTCTATTCCTTCCACTCCTTCTCCTACATTTGTTTCCACATGGTATCTGCCTTTTCTTTTTATTTGTCTCCATTTTCTTTGCTCCAAAAAAGGCCCCTCCGAGACTTCTGAGTCACTATTATAGCTTGTTTCTGTTATATGCATATGAAGGCATGGGTCTTAATGACCGTGTGGAACTGAAACCGTTTCTGGACAAAAGAAACAGATAATGGTGAATAAAGAGGTTAATTATGCTGAAAGAGATAGCTAAGAGATATGAAAGTAAATCTGAAAAGTTTGGGGTACCTCCTCTTGACCATTTTCCTTATTATATTTGTGCCCAGGTATTTTCTGTGAGTGGATCAAAGATGAAAAATAAGAATTAAAGTTGTTTGCCCTTTTCTCTGATTTACATAATGGAAAAGGAGGGGAATATACATTTTCTTGTAACATTTTGAAGTGATAGATGTTTTTCTTTCTCCTTTTTGGTTAAAGTTTCCCCTTATGTAAGTTGCTCATATGTTTTCCTTTTCCTTTTTCTCCTCCCTCCCCCTCTCCCCCTCCCCCACCACCACCACAACCCCAAAATGAGATGGTGCCACTGGGGTGTAATTCACTAGCTAAATCCTGTAATTAATTTTGGAAGTTGTAAATATGACATGAGTTTTCTGTGATATGAAGGCTCTTAATATGAGAAAGATTAGAGAAGCAAAATTCCTGGCTTAATGTGGAGTTCATATTTTTCTGCCTGTGAACCAGTTAGAAATAAAAAATATGTGAAAATTGAGTTGTTATGAAGAAAAAATATATATATATATATATATATATATATATCAATTTTGAACAAAGTATTCTGGTTCTGGACATAAGTATGCACTCTACATTGTCTTTTAACTTGTATTTTGTTAACACTGGTGTTTTTTCATATAAGGGGAAAAATTAGATACAACATGCGATGTAAGTTTTCTAAGTAATTAGTCACATGATTAAAGGTGGGTGGTATTTAAGTTGTTTAACACTGAGTGTCATTTATCTTTGACAAAGCCTGTGATCAAATGAAACGTACGTGAGGAGGTTTTATTGTGTCTGTGGAAAATGCACTTTATGCCTGCTGTTGCTGCTCGTTTTATATACCAGTAAAAAGAAAACATATTTTTTCAAAAAACCTTGTGTGGAAAGCCTTTTTGTTCAACTAAGGTGTGCTCAGACCTACGTTGTGACTAAAATAACAAATACCGTGCAAAAACTCTCTGGAAACTTATAAACCAAATGGAGTTTATAGGGGAAAAACTGCATTACAACTCAGATAGCTTGTAAAACTCACAAGTAAATGTGGTATTTCACACCTTCTTGCAGCAGGTTCTTTTGAAACTACTTAAGCAGACAGACATACTGGGGAGTTTAAAGGTTGATTATGCATCACATTCTCGTATGCTAATGCAGCTGTCAGGGACAATGAGATTTCAACAACCACAAAATGGACCCTCTTATGAGAGTGGCAGGGCCTAGTATGAAGTGTGAAATCTAACTGAAGCAGTTGCATACATCTTTAACAGCTACATGAAAAGAGTTGTCTGTTGACATGGAAGCAAATGACATTTAGAAGATATGAGGGTGCAGCTTTCCTTTAAGGCGTATTGCAAGCAGGGATGCAGAAGTATTGACCCCACTTTATGTAGCACTGATAAGACCACATTTGGAGTATAGTGTCCAGGTTTGGTCCCCACAAAACAGGGAATACATTAACAGATTGGAGGGGGTACAGAGAAGATTCACCAGATCTATACATGGGTTAAAGAACAAACCATATGCTAATAGATTATCAACCCTCAACCTTTATTACAGGAGGTTTAGGGGGTATATGTGTCTGTTATATAGGATAATGGGAGACTTTAAGCTCCGAGCTAAGCTAGGAATCCTGCCTAGAACTGATTGGTGTAGCAGTAGAAAACACAATAAACAACTTATATGCTCAAAATGGAATCGTAATTCATGGAAGTATTGGTTTAGCCAGAGGGTGGTGACTCCCTGGAATGAACTTCCAAAAATTGTAGTTGGTAGCCGCAGTATGAACAGTTTTAAGGATAACTTGGATCAGCATTTTAGGGAGATAATGACTCTGTTTTAGACTTGGGTTAAAGGCAAGCTCCAAGGACATCAGTCTATTAGACTGAATAAATCTATGAAACCTACGAAACCTGACAGTGTGTGGTCATAATAGCGTGGAGGAAAGCGTGCAACTAATGAAATCTCCTAAGTGCTCCTGCTCCTATAATTGCAATTATTCAAATTTGACAATCTGTACCAATCATGGGTGCCATATAATGATTGACAAGTGATGCCAGACTCAGATCTGTCTGGAGTTTCACCATGTCTGTGCAAGTGCACTTTATCCGCAGTCAAAAGGGTAGTGAGCTGGGATTCCTGGATGGTTTCCTATACCGCAGAGAGCATGTTACTGCTGATATGGCTTATTACAGATGTTTGCAGTATGACAAAGGGCACTGCGGTGCACGGTTACATTTGAAAGGAGATACAGTGTTGAAGCAATTGGGAGAGCATAACCATGTTCCTGACCCAGCTGAGGTGGCTGTGAAGGAAGCAGTGGCCAACATGAAGCAATGAGCTGAATCAACCTGTGAGAGCACTCATCAAATTGTGGCCTCTGGTGTGTCAGAATTATCGCCTTCTGTCTCCTCTCAACTTCTCTCAGTGTCTCTGTTAAAGCGTACAGTACACAGAAACAGAATGGATACTGCCCGCCCTCCACCAGAGCCAGAGGACACTGCAACACTCATGATACTGGAGGAATTTACTCTCACTGTGAAGCATAACAAATTTTTAATGTTTGACTCGGGTCCCAGCACTGATCGAGTTCTGATATTCTAAGCACACCAGAATGTGGAATATTTGAAAGCAAGTACACACTGGTTTGCAGACGGTACTTTTAAATGTTGCCCTACCATTTTTCATCAGCTGCATACCATTCATGTTGTAAAATACGGAACAGTTGTCCTGCTTTGTATATATTTTAATGGGCAATCACACAGCTGCAACATACTCTAAAGTTTTCATTGCACTAAAAAACTTATGTGGTAACCTGCAACCATAAACTATTTTGATAGAGCTTGAATCTGTCGCCCTCAAATCTTTCAAGCAAGCTTTCCCAACTGCTACACTAAAAGAATGCTTTTTCCATCTCTGCCAAGCCCTTTGGAGAAAGGTGCAAGATATTCCAGAGGTGTGTAGTCAATAGACGTCAGACCCAAACTAAGCTCTGCATATACATTTATTTCTTTCATTCGCCTATGTTCCAGTGCCAGATGTACTCCCTGCTTTCGAAGAGTTAATGCAAACAGACTTTTTTCAAAGCAATGCAGAGTCCTTAAGCAATCTGCTTGATTATTTTGAGGATACATAGCTGGGCAGGCCTCTTGCCAGAGGTGGTAGAAGACACCCAATGTTCGAAATAGCACTGTGAAACTGCTACGATGTGGTGTAGTATAACCTGCCTTGCACAATCAACTCTGTGGAAGCCTGGCATCATAAATGTAATCATTTCATTGGTGCTCACCACCCCTTCATCTGGCGTTTTATCAACTTTTTTAAATCCGAGCAACATTACAACAGAACTGTTATAGAACAACTTGTTGCAGGGAGTACGGTGCCAGACTGCAAAAAGAAATACAAGGACACTGCAAAACGAATAGCAGGCATCGTTGCACAGTACACAGAATGCACCAAAAATTAATATCTTAGAGGCATTGCCTATAACTTACAGCTACAGGCTTAAATGTGCCTTCAACAGTGGATGACAACTCCACTTTTTGTGTTAAAGCCCCAGAAAACTCACCACTTAAATCCACTGTGTTTTGCGAATGTAGTTTTAAATTCTTCTACTTTGTTTTTGTTTTGTTAATAAAGATAATACAGTCTGGTTAATAAAATTACCTTGCAATGCAAGCAGATTTGCTTTGGAAATTTCATGCTTTCAGGTAATTGAGTAAGGTTAGCATTAGTATGAGTGTAACCCCCCTGCAAATGGGGGTTCCCAAAAGACTTCCAGGAGCTTGCTTGAATGCTCCAAGCCTGAATGGTGTTTGGCGTTTAAGCCATTTATCAGTGAGTGTTTTTAGAACCTCTGGTACTGTCTCTTTAAGAGCTGTCTGCTTGCAGACATAATTAGTTTGTATGGGGGACTGTGTGTTTCTTTGATTGAGTACCACTCGAGCTGCTGCCAATTCACTCCATTTTGCAGTCACTAGGAGTGCAAAGGAACCTATCTGAAAGATGTAACTGTTTGCCAGAAATCATTTAGAGTAATAATGAAATTACAGTTTGTCTAACCTGCTTTCTTTGCAGTCAGAACTGTGTCTGCCTAGTTCCCCATTCTGGTTTTGAACTGCTGAACTGGACCAATCAGTGTGGGGTAAGCTAGCTCTAAAATGGTGCCTTGGACGAATCAGAACTTGGACTCATAATCTGAGCCAGCCACAAGAGGATTGTATGGGCAGTGACTCTGGGAGATGTAGTTTAGACTTCGCGCCTTTTGGACCAACAGGAGCAGTCTATTGTGAGTGACAGCCAATCCAGTCAAGAACTGGGAGGAACTCAAAGGAAGTGCCCGGTTTTGTCTGTTGGAGTTTCGGTTGAGCTCTGGCAGTGAAGAAGGAAGGAGTCCTGTGCTTTTTCAGTGTGCAGTTTTAGTCGGGAAACGTGTGTAAGGCCCAGAGTTCCAGTCTGCAGCTTGTGTAACTGCTTGTTAGGACTGAATCCGTCCTGTGAAGAGAATCAAAGGATATCTGAAGAGTAGAAACCAGGCTCACCCTGTAGAAGACTGGAGAAATTGCTGAATTGCACTCGGTCTGTCAGGAACTGAATCTGCTGTGTGTTCTCCTGGGTATTGTGCAGTAATTGCGATCGGGATAGAGAAGCAGCCTGCCTGGTATAGTACTTTCTGTTTTACTATATAAATGTGTGAAGAGGCTTGTGTACCTCAAGTGAATCCTGCTGCCATTAAAGGACTTTTTGCCTGTTACTGTTCACCATATAAATGTGTGAAGAGGCTTGGTTAGCTCAAGTGAATCCTGCTGCCATTAAGGGACTTTTGCCTGTTGCAGTTTGCCATATAAATGTGTGAGGAGTCTCATGGAGCTCAAGAGTAGCCCTGCTGACATTGAAGGACCCTATCTTGTTTGGAGGTCGTGAGTACTAATTCAGGGTCGCTCCCTGTTGAATTGCCACATTGAATCCAAATGGAACCACTGTACTGCTGACTGTTTAAACGAATTTTTCTTTTCTCTGTGGGAAAGGGCCCCTACCAGCTGCCACGGTTTGGACTAGCCACTAGGGCTTGGGTACCCAGGGACAGTAACTGGTAGGGATAGGCCTGTGCACAGAGCCATAGGTAGATGAGTAAAGTGATAAGCTAATTAACCTGATTTCCCCTTGTCCTTGTTATATTCCCCCCTAAATAAATCCGAGCTGCTTGTTTCAGCAAAGTTATACTGCCTGAGGTATTTGTCTATGTTAAAGTATTGTACTGTGATTGTTGCACTGTATCTTATTTTACAGGAGGTCCCAGTGCCTGAACCAGCCCTGGGGTAAGTGATACTGTGAAGGTAATTTGATATATTGTGTGGGCCACTAGTGGGAAGAAAGGGGGGTTGCAGTGTCCCAGAGGGCTGTGACCAAGTAAGTTTAACTATTGCAAACCCTGACCTCTGGGTGGAGGCACCCGCCATTGGATCCAGGCCCCTCAACCTGTTAGTGGCAAATCAGGCAGGGGTAGTAGCCCCTGGGATAGCGCCATCTAGGGGTTACATGAGCAACCACACAACAACACATTGACTGATAAGTTTGGAGGAGGGGGGACAGGGAGATTCACTGTGTGACACATGAATGTGCACTGCTAATTAGGGTCCCACTAACCATCTGTGAAGTTAACAAGGATAAGAAAGATAGAGAGCAAGTCAGCTTGGTAAGTCTGCTGTACTGTACGGATCTGGTAATTGCGAATGCGCTGTGAAATACAAAGCTTTTATGGTACTGCGCTAATGTGCAGTCGCACTATTAAGTGGCACTGTAATTACAAACACGATAATGAATGAACTGTTATGACAGTGATCCTTGCCCAGCACCCTTTCCATGAAGAACTGTCTCCTTACCTCCTTCCTGAATCCCCCCCCCCAATCTGAGACTGTGCCCTCTCATGTCCCTTCCTCTTCTTAATTGGAAGATCCCCTCTGTTCGAGTCTTATTTTGGCCTTTCAAGTACTTAAAAGTCTCAATCATGTCCCCCTATCCCTCCTCTCCTCCAAGGAATACATACCTAGCTCACTCAGCCTTTCTTTGTAGGGCTTGCCCTCCAATCTCCGGATCATCTTTGTTGCTCTACACTGCACCCCCTCCAGCAATCTGACATCCTTCTTCAGGTACGGGCGCTGGAACTGCACGCAGTACTCCAGGTGCAGCCTGACCAGGGACCTGTACAGGGGGAGGATTACCTCCCAATTTCTGGAGGAGATTCCCCTTGCTATGCACCCCAGCGTCTTGTTGGCCTCCGCTGCTGCCTTCCTACACTGAGCAGAGTTGTTAATGCTCCCCATTATAACTACCCCAGCTCCTTTTTCTCCACGGTGCTACCCAACTGTACCCCCTCCCAGCTGATAGTCCTTCCACAGGTTCTTTGCTCCGAAGTGCATTACCTTGCACTTCTCGGCATTGAACCCCAGCTGCCATGTTTCTGACCATTTCTGCAGTTTAGTTAGGTCATCCTGTAGCCCCTTCCATTCCATCAACCACCGCCACCACTTTGGTGTCGTCTGCAAACAAACTGATCTTACTTCGGATCCCATGTGAGATATCAGCTATGAAAAACCTGAACAACACCAGCCCCAGCACCATTCCCCGTGACACCATGCTTGTCACTGCCCTCAATGCTGAGAGTTCCCCTCCCACTACCACCCTCTGCTGCCTACCTCTTAGCCAATTTGTTATCCATTTACAGCCAGGTGGCACAGTGTTGGGAGCCAGCTTGCTGTTCGAGTTACCTGAGCTTGGGAATGGGCTAAGGTTGCCTGGGACTAACCAGGGAAGGAGCAACAAGCACCCCATTGGACAGCTCTCGTCCTTTGGGGGATTCTGTTCTCTGCTGTTTTACTGCCACCCAGGTGTCGGGGGATGTTGCGGATGCCCATGTGTGCTTGTTTACAACTGCGCATGCACACAGCACATCATTGTATGCTGGCAGTGCCTTTGGGAGAAATGGTAGAAAAAATAAAAAAAATGAAGCCCTGATGATGCTGTCAGGGCACAGGCTGCTGTTGCTGTAACCTCTTGCTGTTCTGTCACCACCATGCCCACCGTGGTCTCCATCAGACTCAGTCAGGAAATAAAATTACTATATCAACTTTCTTGTCCATGGTTCTTCTGCAGTGGTCCAAAGCCTTATCTGCATTTAGAACAATCTGCAATGTTGGTTCTTCCCCATACGTGGTCAGCACTGTCTGTGCCAGGTTGTTTCTGCCACTAGTGCTTTGGCCTTCTGCTACTTTCTGCCTTGTGGGCCTGCCAGGATTTGTCTCTTTTGGATGCCCCCTCTCTCTCTCTCGCTCTCTCTCTCTCTCTCTCTCTGCTTCTCTTTCTCCAGTAACAAAAAGCTGATCAAGATGTTCCTTTAGTGAAAATCTAGAAGTCTGTTATAGTATGAAGTCTGTTTAGACAAGTTCGCAAAAGGAATTTTATTTTGCCACCTCACTTTTCCACCAGTAACTGCACTACATTGGGCTCCACAGCTGCCCATCATACACCACCACATCACTCCAAGCTGTTGATGGACACCAAACTGACCACCAGCCAATTCAGCATCTAGAGGCCGATTTGTCCCTGCTAGGGTCCTCCCCTGACCTGGTGAAGGTGCGCATCTGATTCTCCTGACTCCTCTGTTTCTGACTTGTCCCTGGCAGGAGCCTCTCCTGACCAAGAGGAGGAGTACATACAAATATGTAGGTGCTGGTTGGAAGGGTCCTGATGGCTCGCTGGAGGGCTGCTTATGTAGGGAGTGATTATGGCCACCATTTGCCATTGTGGCATTTGCATTGCTTTTCCAAAGTCCTTCTTCCTACAATCCTGCGCATGCTCATGGCTGGCCTGGGGCAGTGCCTGATGAAGTGTGGAGATCCACATCATTAACAGCACCTTCTCCATGCCACCAATAGGAGTCACTGTAACAGCAGTCCAACATGCTCCCCCCTCCCCCCGCCCCCGAAGATGCTCTGGAGACCTCCCTGAAGACCTGGGCTCAGAGCGTGAAACCAGGTCAGACTCAACCCCATGCCAGAACAGTCACCCATCGCTGGAAAGTCTTTTAATGATAAATCAGTTGCCCCCTGTTGGTAGCTTACTGGTGTTTTTAAAACATGTGCTCGGTTATCTTTAAATTTGAATTAGATGAAAGCGGTTTGTGCTTTTTGATAATTTTTTTAGCATGTGTTACGCAATGTTAGTAGATGTGCCTTTTTTTATATTGGTGGCCAGCAAGTTTCCCTCCTTCCCCCAGCTTTCCTCCTCCGTCTCTTCTCTAAAGGGCCTTCTAAGGTTCTCCTCTGAACCCTCCTGCTCCTGCCACCCTTTCACTGCTGCTGAATTGGTTTTCTCGGCCCTGTAGTCTATTTGCATCTTTGCCTCAACCCACCACACCTCTGAGCTGGCCACAGCTGGGGAATTTTATCATCGTGTGCACATTCTGCTAAGTTCCACTTTGACCCTTGACACTCCTGTCCCTGTGCAGTGCCTACAGTATCCTTCTCCATGTCCCTCAATTGAGATGCACTACCCAGCATGCCTGGCTCCCGACTTTAGCATTCTGAGTCTGCTCCTGAACCAAACTCGGGTCACCAGCTACAAAGTGCAGTGCATTCCCACTGGGGCATTGTGACCCTTTTTTGAGGGTTTTATTTGTTTATTTTTTAACTGCTTTATAAGCATACCAACCCTTTAGGGCTTGCATTGGTGTTCTAATAACCACACTTCTTGGATGGTAGAAGGCACTCAGTCTTGCCTTATGCCTCCCAGCCCACCCAGGGTATGTGGGTTATTACAGCATAACTGCATGCCCAGTCATGGTTTGTTAATTACTTGAAGTCTCTGTTAAAACTACTTTGCTGTTCATGCAGATAAGCAGCTCAGAATGACTAGCGCAATTAGCGTGAGGACTTTAAATCTTTTTAAAGAAAAAGGTTAACAGGAAGGGCCCCCTCTGATAACTTTATTTCAATAAATTTACACTTTCCTCCATTAAGCTTATTTTCAGGAGTCCCATTTGCAAGTGTAGTTCTGCTTTTAAAATGTTTAACAATCTTAAGTGCTCCATTAGGCTCACAATGAAGAGTGACTGTGAAGTTCATTACATGCATTTGGAAGTGATAAAAAAAAAAAAAAAAAACCTTACAGGGACCCTGCATTAGTTTGATTATTTTTCTCTAAGTTATCCTTGCAATGAATGTATCTGATGAACTTCACAGACAATGAATTGCAGACTGCTGGTGGGAAGTGATACTAGTATGTCCCCGGATAGACAGAGAAATAGTGGAACTGGGAACAGCTGAAAAGCCATGATCATTCATGAAGTAATTAATGTGAGTTAAAATTTCCCTTACTCAGAACTAACTTGGAACAGAAAAATACTTTTATTGTTTATTGAAATTCATACAAATTGCATCTCAAAATGATGCTGCACAGTCAACATGTTTCCTTTTCGCTCCCTTGTTACCAAATTCTCTGTTTAGAAAGCTTTTTATAGCGATACTCCTGACCTTAGGATTCCCCTGCTGAGATGTTTATTTTGCACAGTCCTGATTGTGTGTCAGTGTACAGTTTGTAAATCGGAATGGTACTGGTAGTAGTTTTATCATATTTTTTTTCTGATGTCACCATTGGGTTAATCTTATTATGTATAGTTGCTGGACCTTATGGGCTGGATTTTCAAAACGTGGCACAGGGCTTACGTAAAGCCCTGCACCGCGACACTTAGGTTTTGTCAGTGTGCCAAACTCCCTCGCCACATCCGCACCTGATTTTACAACCTCGGGCACAGTTTCTACGATTTACGGCAGCTTGCGCCAAATATCCATGCGAACGCCAGAAAGGCTTCAGGACTGCTGCAGGCAAGACCACAAAAAGTTGGTCTGACTTGCAGCAATACACCCACAGGATAGAAAATCCCGATTGCCAGCCAGGAGAATACCGCAAGCCCCATGTGTCATATGTTCGGCGTACGAAGGCCTGCAGCCTTCTTGGAGGTTTGAAAATCATGCCCTATGACTAAATATTTTGTCTTGTTCTTTACATACATGATACATACGTCTGATTTTTCTTTACTTGGTTCTGCTGGTATTATATGCTGTAGGCATCCTTATGGTTTGGGCAGTACTGGAAAATGGTCCCTGAAACCAGTGCACCCACCAAGTGAACAATAAATAAAAAAAATAAATTAAAATAAAAACAAAAAGAAAACTACAGAATAGAATTATTAAAAACTATAAAATGTAAACCCTAAAATATATTTTACACGAATATTTTACTTGGTACATATGTTGTTAGATACAAGGTAGTTTCAGCATCATGTTATTGAGTGATGGTCAGATATTCAATTAAATACATTTGAAATGTAATTAAATTGAGAGAGATGACATTAGGGCCTCCATATTCAAAGGAGATGCGCGGCACAACCCGGCGGAAAAGGGAGATGCACCATGTAACTCCAGCAATGCACCGCAGTGCGATATTCAGTGAGGGGAGACGGACTGCCCAAAAGCAAATGGGCCATGGCCCAAACATAATGTGTGCAGCCCAAGTAGAGGGGGCATTCCCATAAATATGTCCCGCATTGGCATATTCATTGGGAATATGCCCTGCAATGGCTGACAATGTGCCACGCAGAGATAGGCAGCAAAAAGCTGGCCTAAATCAGCCAGCCACCCACAGGCAGGCTACTGAAGTGCAGGCTGGTGCATGGCAGCCTGCCTGCCACAGCAGTCTAGTGGCTTTCCCTCCCCTATCCCCATACCTACCATACAGCCCACCCAATCCCTGTGCCACAGAGTAGGGATCCCCCCCTTGCTTGATCCCTGTTCAATGTTGAGGAATCCACCCACCCCTGTCCCACAGTATAGGGACACCCACCCATGCCTGATCCCAGACCATATGTGTGAGACACCCCCACCTGGCCCCAGTCCCTGAAAGCAAGGGGTATATACACACACCCCACCATGCCCCTACCCCAATGACTGCAGTTAGTGGTGCCTCCCCCCCATTTCTGTAGTGTAGCAGCCACCCGCCCCATCAGGACTGGACCCCCGATCCCTAAACCCACCCCCACCCCACTGGAGCCAGCGACTGGCACAGCCCTCCGCTCATCACTACGGCCAGCCGCCGACTGAACAGTCTGGAAAAAGCACTAGATAGAATACGTATTCAACCAGTGAGTGCGTATTCAGAACAGTGCAGTTCCCAGACTGTGCAGTCAGCGGCTGGTCGTGGTGGTGAGTGGAGAGCTGTGCCAGTCATCTGCACGGGAGGAGGGGGGTTGTGGGGAGGGGGATACTGCCTGCCAGGGATGGTGGGGGGACACTATACTATGGAATGAGGGGACAGGTTATTCTCGATGATGGCTGTTGTTGCATGACAGGGGTGATGGGGAGATATTTGTGTCAGAGCTGCAGAACGTGCAGAGATCGGGGGTCTTGGCACACCAGCAGGGGTCATTCTATGCCTATAATGTAAATGTGGATCTGGTGGGGGGGGGTGGTATACATGGCTTCTGGGGTGTTTTACTGCAGTCGCAGCCTGTGTGCGGCTTGGGTGTGTGTGGGGGGATGCGCATAGCCTGGCACATCCAGCTGGGCACAGGCATGCAGATGGGCCCATAATGGGCATGCATGGGGGCCATTTGCACCATGCATGCCTAATGGGCTCATTTGCATACCCTGGCTGAATATTGCTTTTGGGGGATCAGCGCATCTCCCATAGATGGCATTTAGCCCATCCCCGGGATGTGCTGGGCGCATTGGCAGCTGTCCACCTTTTGCGCCACCCACCTGGTCTGCAATATTCATACAGGATGCACAATCCGCTTGGCTCATGCATCATGTTTGAATATTGCAGTCAGTTGCGCTGGTCCATCTTGTTGGGCGGTGCATCTGGTTGTGCCGCGCATCTCCCCACAGCTGAGTATGGGGGCCTAGGAGTTTAAGTCAAATGAGAAAAAATAGGTTTCTAGGTGAGATTTAAAAAGCAAGGGCCGAGTACAAAATTGAATGCAGTAACAAAAGATTAAATGAAAACTGTGATAAAAAGAATGTGCACGGGGGCACAAAGTGGTGTTAGCAAGTCCCTAACCTGTTTATGATTGTAAATGCCCCTTCAGTATCTTGGACTAGCAGTCTTCACTAAGATTTAGAGACGTAGTTTATAGATTGGCTGCTACGGCATTTATTTTATTGATTAGACCCTTTATTATACAGTGCAGTCAGTTTCATTACTGGGTAGCCTGTTCTACCCACCACTGTGCCATTTGTTTGTTTATTGGTTAGCTCTTGCTTTCAGAGAGAAAGGATGCAACACTGTATATAATGTATGGTAGAACATTGTTATTTCCAAATATCTATCTTTTCACAGGGTTGTTGTTCCCTCGATGCAACATCACAGTGTTGTCATACCATCGTGGGTACGTCACATCGATGGTACAACAACAGGGATCGCTCTGCACATGCACGCTGCACAAACTGCCGGCCTTATGAAACGGTCACGGCAGTGAGAGCTTAACCCAGAACAGAGCGGCGGTGTTTGAAATAACTTAAAATTAAGGAACCGGGGACCATGCACTATAAGATATAATGTATTTATTTATTTATTTATTTGCTTTTGTTTACCGGGTAAGTCACACTAGACAGCCAAGTGCCTATTTTCAGGTGAGACCCAGGAGAGTTACAGACTTGAATTTACAGGTACAGTGACGAATACAACTTTTACATACAGTGAGATATCAGGATACATAGAAGAATGACAACCAGTAAAAAACACAGGAGCCCGGGGGGGAGGTTACAGACGACCCGGGAGAGTTAAGAGCTAGAGCATACATAAACAGTGAGTGAGTCAATTTACATACAATGGGAGAGCAGATGATACCAGTTATGGTAATCCATTTAGTCATTGCTTGACCAGTTGTCAGGAGAAGTAAAGTGCAGTGGGCCTAATGACTGAGAGGCCCCCCCATGCCAGCACGTAATTGTGGGGGGCTCTGAGGTGCATGGACAAGTGGAGGGGCCCTTCAGGAAGTTCCAAAGGAAGTTTTAAATTCAGGATGGGAGGGGGTGGACCAATGGTCCGCGATCGGCAACAAAACGTGTACTGTCATCTCAAGGTTACCAAGATGACCGAAACCTCTCGAGCTTCACTCTCGAGGTTTAAATGGTCATCATGGCAACCTCTTGATGGCTACACATGTTTGTTACCTATGACGGACCATACATTATCCTCTATGTTTTTTGCTATAAAATAATTTGTGGTTAAAAATCAATTGATGCCCTCTGGGGAAGACAGCTCATAATAAGAAGCTGCCTGCCCAAAGACTTAATAGAACACTTTGAAAATCTTTTGAAACAGGGATTATTTGGATATTTAATGTATTACCATGTCCGCAATGTTTCCTTGTTCAGCCCAGCCTTTATATGAGTTTATCTACATTTGCAAGTAATTGTACATGTACAGTGGTGTCCTCCAGGATGAAACCCAATTCTGCAGCATTTTGTAGCACTCTGCAGAATGCTGCAGCAGACCTACTGAATAAAGCAATGTCATTTCAATGACAATGAGTCTCTTTTGTCATTCAGGAAAATGTGACACTGCCAGGATGAAGTGAATGCCACAGTTTCCTGCATGACAAAAGGGATTAATTGCCATTGAAATTACATTGCTTTATTCAGTAAGTCTGCTGCAGCATACAGCAGAGTGCTATAAAAGTGGGTTTCATCCTGGGGGACGCCACTGTAAAGGGGACTGTTTTACCTCCTTTGCATGTATAATTACCTACAAATATAAATAAACAGATATAAAGGCCATCACTGACCCAACACCTATTGGATGCCTATTAGTTATATAGCAGCCCCTTCCCTACTTCGCGTCATCATAATGCCATTTTTAAGGGCGACGCTGCAGCTTACGATCAGTGGCTTGGCTGAGCAAGGAGGTATTGTCAACAAGGTAATAAACTAAATGTCTTAATAATCCCCTTGTTAAAAAACTCAAAAAAAGTGGCTCTATTAGATCCTCGGGCAGGCAGGTTCTTGTCATGAGCTGCCTGCCCTGAGGGCATATTCATGTGAGCAGCTCTTTAAGTCCCAGAGTATTTTAAAACTTTTGTAATCTTTAAGACCCTTTATTGCAGGCTTTGTTCAGCAGATATTGCCATATATCAATGAAGAAACCTAGGTCTAGATTTGGTTTATTATCCCTCGGCTATTCAGTCCCCCATACGTGGTCTGTTTTGCAAGATACTTTCAAATTGAAGATTCTGATATGAGTAAGAGTTTAACATGTTGTCCTTTGTATTCTTGATGCAATTGTCACCAGTAGTAGCTGTATAGGAATGAGATATATACTTTTGTGAATTGTGACTGTTGTCTGATATTTTATTTTTAATTTTATTTTGAAAAGTTTCACCAGGAAACGCATACTGAGCTACAATAGCTCGTTTCCAGATGCATTCTGGGGCATATGGTATATACATGCCTATAAGTTGACCTCACATATAAATCAACCCCCTCTTACCTTGACAATTGTAGCAAAATTATAGATGTCATTTTGCTGCCCAAGTTGGACAGAAAAATCTGCTTTATTACCAACATAAGGCATGGAATCCGTCTTTGTGGCCAGAACTGGACACAAAATCAGGTCACGCATTTGCAGAAATGGTTTACCATTGTAAACCTGCAGACTGGTTGATCTTGCAGATAAGGCGAATCCTCCTTCTTGGAGATCTGTTTGACGTGAGTATATACAATAATATGTTTATGTACTCTGTGTGTGAAGATGCAATTGTAAAAGATCATTGCCCGCAAATTGCTCTCCTAAGCAAGTGTGATTTGATTTTCAGGAAGGGGCCATGATTTTCTTACCATAATTTCCTAAAGTTCTTTCTTGTGTATTTTCTCATCTTCCACAAACACAAGGGGTTTCAGAACTGATGAAATTTAGAATATTTTTACTGAAAGAAGACATCATGGGCTACTTGTCTTAGTTTTCCAGGGTTCTTTTCAGCAATCTGTATTTTCTTTATTTCTACAAAGAGAGTTGATCACAGAGTAACGTTGGAAATACTTAGTTTTCATTTAGTAAGATAAATTCAGAGGGCTATGGTTGTCATGTGGCATGCAGATTGGCTGGCTACCTTATAAGACAGATTTGCATTTCTGCATCTCCCTTTTTCATCAAATGGGTGCAGTGGTAGAGTATAAAAAATTGTCATGTTTGGTGACCATGTGACCACTAGATTAAAATATTTAGTAATCAGAATCCAGGAAATTGTGGCCTTTTTATGCCATTGTACAGTGTAGCCATTCAAATCCTAGTGGTGTCATGATTAGCATTTGGCCAAAGTTGATTAGCAATTACCAAAAATTGATATTTTTGCTCAAAACCCCATATATTGCTCTGTATTGATAAAATACACGTTTACACACATTTCTGAGACTGATACCTGTTTTATTTAGCCATTTCCAGTGAAATACAGCAATTGGGCAGCAGCACATACATTTTAAGAGCCAAGATAAGATGTCTGCCGAAGCAGACCGTGAATTTGTGAGCGTGATCGTAACCGGGAGTTGTGAGAAATTAAACATAAATTTAAAATGAACCCCTGCCCCAGCATAAAAACTCTACCTGGGATCGTGATTGACCACACAGTAACCAACAAGGATTGGGTGCAATCTATTTGCTACTCTTCTTCACCAGGCGTGTAACCAGTAATTCTGGCCTGTTTTGGGGGGGGGCCGGGTAGGACCTGGATGTGGTCCACCATCCGCAGCTGCCAAATCACCAGGATGTCTTGGTTTAGCACTAAAAATATGTCTACAGCCCTGTCTGGGTTGAATTCAGCTGGAAGGGGGCCCTGCTTTTTAATGTGAATCAATGTTTCTACAGTATCCTCTGCCAGACTTGCTCTTCAACCAGTTTTTACCTTGTTCATAGTTGAAAAACACCTTTCTACAATTGCATTAGACACAGGAAATACTCTCAACACATTGACAAACTTCAACAGATTTGGATAAGAATTTTGGAAAGCACATGCCAGCTTTGACCAAATAGCAGAGGCAGAAAGATTGATGAGATTGGTTTGAGCAAAAATCTTAAACTCTTGCCATTCTGCAAGTAGCAGAGTGCTGTCACAGTCAGGCTGCAAAAGTTCTGAAAAGTGGTCAACTACTGCAGTAATGTTACTGTTACCATACAACTCCAGTTCCTTTCTGTCTGCAGCTGGCCAAATTCTGGTATCTAATGCAACCCCTTTGTGGTGCTATCCCAAGGGCTACTGCCCCTGCCTGCCTGCTTGGCTAGTAGCAGGGGGCCTGGGTAGTGAAACGGGTGCCTCCACCTGGAGGTCAGGGTTGGTAGTGGTCAAGCTGACCTGGGAACAGCCCTCCGGGACACTGTAACCCCCCTTTTCTCCCTCTAGTGGCCTGAACAGTACACAATAATCATTTTCACAATGACCCTTATTCACCATGCAATTTCCCACAATGTTTGCACTTACCGCCAGGGCTGGTTCCTCTAGCTTGACCCTGGGGACCCCCTGTAAAACAAGGTTAAACACAGCAAACAACAATAGTACAAGACTTTTGAAACAAACTGAAACCACAGTCAGGTTAAATGCAAACAAAGTTAAATCTGATTTATTCAGGGGACTTGAACAAGGGAGGGGCGTAATTAGGTTGATTTGCTTAAAAGCTATATTAATCAGACAGTTATGCATGCACTTCAGAGTCCCTACACAGTCACACACTCTGGGTACCCAGGTAGGAAAATGGTGGGTTGGCCAGGAACGTTGCAGGTGGTTGGGGCACTGTGATGAAAGAAAGCAACATGCACAACACACACTATTTGTAATCCGGAGCCGGAGGGCTCGGTTCGTGAAAGAAAGGCAACAAGTCAATCAGATGACAACACTTTTAGATTTAGCTGTTGTTGCAGGGAGCTACCCTGATGTTTACTCACAATACCAAATACTGGACACAGGCAGGACAAAATTGAGACTGCAGACTGTTGAACTGGAGTCCTCGGAGAAGCAGGGCCCACACGAATCACTGAGGCATCATTCCTGTTCAAGGTGTTGAGCAGAGGGCTGATCCCCAGGCCGATCTCTCGTCGATGACTTTCTCTGCATAGCAGGTATTCTGGCTGGGCCAGTGTAGGTGGGCCCAGGCAAATGGAAATGGATGCGGATTCAGTCCATGGAGCTGGATACGGCCTCCAGCAAGCAAAATACAGTTCAGACACATAGTGGGGAACCAAATCACGGCCCACTATAAGCACACAGCACATTCACAGGCAAGGAAATTCCACTGTACCAGGCAAATGGCTCTCCGGTCGCAATTACAGAGTCTCTGCACAATCCGGGAGTTCAGAGGCAGCCGGAAGTCCTGACAGGCCGATCGCATTCAGCAAATCTTTGGTCTTCTTCAGGTTAAAGCCTGGTCACAATTCAGTGGCTTAATTCACTTTCCAAATTCGGATTCAGTCCAAAAAAAGCACAAGTTCCCTCTCAGGGACAGCAGGCAGGCATGCAGGCCAAACTCAGGCCTTTACACAGTTCTCCCACACGAATCCACTATGGATTGCTGCTTGAAATATCTTGAGCTGTTACTTCTTCACTTCCTAACTCAGATCTAACTGAAACTGCAAGTAGTGTGGGACTTTCCCCAAGATCCAAAAGGTTCAGATGGCTGATCTGTCTGTCAGTCACAACAAGGGCTCCCCATCCAGGTTATTTTAGGCGCTAAAAGCCCAAAATTACAATTCCTACAAGTTTTGGCCCCACCAAGCCCCTGTAAGCAGGCTCCATTTTAGAGTCCCAAATGTACTGATTGGCCCATTCTGACAGTCCAGGACCAAGATGATGGAAACAAACAGAACGGTCCATGCTGCAAAGAAGGCAGGTTAGAACAAACTGCAATATTATTACTGCTCTAACAAATGATCATCAAACAAGTACATCTTCTAACAGAGATCCCTCTCAGATTAATCATGACTGCAATCCAGGCAGCTCTTAAAGTGACAGTACACAGAGGCTATACAGGCACTCTCTGGCAATACATTTAAATTGCTAAAACACAGGACACCAGCCTGGCAGTGAGCATTTAAGCAAGCTCAAGGAAGACTTTTCTGGAACCCCCATTTGTAGGAGAACACTTTTTGCACTGTTATAAATATTACTTTCATTGGTCAAACCAAACCTTTGTTCACAACAATTCTCAATGTTTGTAATGTATTTCTTAGTTTGCTGTTTAAAAGTTTTAACAACTTGGCCACTAAAATGTGTTAATTTCACACCCTTGTATGTGACTTGAGCACATGCTCCTGAAAGAACAACAGACCCATTTTTTGGAGAATGTCAAGTTCACTGCCACCTATGGGACCACTCTGCTTAGCATGGTCAAAAGTGTTTCTCATAGTTTCAACAGCACTAAGTAGCTCTGGCATTTCAACTACTTCTTTTTGAAGTGCTAGTGAGAACCTGGCAAGTGGCTGAAGCAGCTGTTCAAAATACAAAAGGTGTGCCACCATTTGGAATTTCGTCATCATTTGCAACACTCCCTTGGCTTTGGCCTGGTCATGAGTTGGGTCTGCAGCCATAGATTCTAAATGGGTACAAATTACGGTAAATGATTTGGTAACAGCACAGGTGGCAAGAAGTTTATGCTGCACCCAGCGTGTGACGTGGGCCTTCTTGGGCTTTTCAGCTGACATCTCCATGGCCTGGGCAAGGGACCGTAACTCTCTAAGTCTCTTAGGACTTTTCCGATAGAGATAAAATAGTTGGGTCAGAAAGTTTGAAACATCATTGAATTAGATGTTATCCAAAGCATCTTTTATGGCTAGTTCTGATCTGTGTGAGAAACAATGAACACCAACTAACCACTGTCTGTCTTCCCTTAAAAGAGCAGCAAGACCCCGTCTTACACCCATGTTGACTGCTGCCCCATCAGCCCCAAACCCAACCATGTTTTTTATATTAAGGCCACACTCTGTAAAAATGTCTAAAAGGAGATTTTTCAGTCCCTCACTTGTGCCATCTGATGCAGCTTTCATTCATGAAAACTTAGTCTCCACTTGACCATTGATGGGGTAAGCGATAAGACATGGCTGGGTGTTGGTAGTACTGAGATACCTCGATACCGAGACCGTGGTCGTGGTGCCTTCAGCCTCTGGGTGTGTGGGTATCTCAGTACTACCAATACCCAGCCATGTCTTATTGTTTATATAAAATGGACCCATAGGTAACTTTGAAAAAAATAACTTTCTAAAAATTTTCAGTCACAAATAAATACACTAAAGTGTTGCTAAATAATGTAAAATAGTCCTTCCACAGATGTTTTTCACTTGTCAGTCATCTGTCTTTCTTCACACTCAATACACTGTGTGATTGTTTACCATGGAATAGAAGAATTCAAAGCTGTGCATTATTCAAGTAGTAGAATGTCCCCCCCCACACACACACACAGAATGGTAACATGGAATACATTAATTCAACATTCTTCAGAGCTCAACTGTCATACAAACAAAGACACACACACAGGCCTGAAGTGGAGCCAGAACCTCAATTTTATCTGTTGCCAGGTAAGGAGCAGGGAGTTCTCTGGCAAAGTGGTAGAGATAGGTGGGGGATTTTTCGTGGTCATCAAAGAAACACCAGCAATGGAAACTGTGAATAGTACTTGATTTTTTAAATTTGTGTATGTGTGTAAGGGGGGGGGGGGAGTTATGAGTGTAAATAACATTAAATTATTTACTTACTTTATTAATTTAAAGGACTTTTATTTTTAGGGCCTAGTTGGAGTTTTTTTTTTATTCATGAATAAAGGCTATAGCCATGTTTGTGATAGAAACTAGGAACTAGGTGGCTTATGAATTCTGTGAGTTGCCCTGGTTGGCAGGGACTTGTTTTAGCAAGTGGTGGTACTCTCTTACTGCAATAGCTAGAACCAAGTCTCAGCCAATCAGGATACAGGGATTTCTTTGCCCATTTTATATATGTACATAAATTATGTAAACCAGTTCCTTTTCCATTACACCACTGTCAGACTCAGTACTACTGTCCATAAGCACTGAAAAATAATTTGCATTTTTGACAGTTGCCAGCAGGTTTTCTTCTAGGTTCTTGCCAATACACATTGTGAGTTCTTTCCCACTAACAGTGTTGATGTATTTATTGCCCAAATGAACTCCATGGCATTTCTCTTGTTCTGCTATCGCTTCAAACTTTTTAATAGGGATGTCCTCTTTGGCCATTATATACAGGATCTCCATCAACCTGCCTAGAATCGTTCTATGCTGTTCCTCTGCATTACTGAAAGCTCTCCCTGCAAATAAATAAGTTTTAAGTCTCGGTCCAAACCCCTAATCCCCCCCCATTTTAAATTTACCAGTTGTGGTGTGGCGATACATAACGTGTGGTGACCTTGTTCTAGCAAATTTCAAAATGTTAACAGCTTTCTTGTGCTGCTCTGTCAGAAGATGTTTCCGGACGGTGTCAGCTTTTAGCTGGGGGCCTGTAATCCCTGCAGTTAATGCCTCACTGAAGTTCCTCAACCCACATAGCTCATCTCTGTACTCACAGCACAATTTGCAACTAACTCGCACTGCATTGTCTCCCTCACTGCTAATCTGTAGCCAATTTTTTCCTGGATCATACCTTTGCCGCCATCCCTCTGCAGTTGCTAATTTAATTCCAGCCATGTCAGACTGTAATTATTAAAAAGTTTGAAATTAGCAAAACAAGGTGTCAGGGTGTGCAACTACTTAAATTAACATGATGAGGCTTTTCCTGAAAAAAAGAAAAATGGCAATGAGCAGATGTGTGACCCCCAGCACCTCCCCCGGCCCAGTCACTGGCACTTCTCAAACCAAACCCTGTTCCTAAGTGGGACAATCCCTCCCATTGTGACTGTGCTGCAGGCAGTGAAGTCACTGCATAGCAGGGCACATTACTTAAGTTTTTGTGGGCTCGCTGCCACAATAAGGCAAGTAGTGTCCAAATCAAAGTACAAGGGCACAGTTAGTGCCTTCCTCTAAAAAGCAGGGGCAGCACAGTGAGTTCAAGTTAAAATCTCTGCAGTTGCAGGGCACGACAACATTTAATTTTTCATTTTCTGCCCAGAAAAAGGGCAGCCAGTGAGTAAGGGGTATAGCTTTTTTTTCCTGCCAAAGCAGAGCACAAGTCTTTTTTAGTTACCTCATGGATCTCTGCAAAGCAGGGCACATAGTCTATTCTGTGTGTTCCCAAGTTCACTGCAAAGAGTAGGGCACAACACTTAGCAGGGCATGTTTTCTGGTCCTCTTGGATTCTCTGCAAAGCTACAGGGCATAACTTAGTCTTTTTCTGTTCCCAAATTGTTCACTGCAAGAGCAGGGGCACACGTCATTGACAACATAAGCACTGGGAAAATTAATTCTTAAGTGCCTGGTTCCCCTCATCTCTGCAAAGCATTACTTAGTCTTTTTCCCCAAATGTTCACTGCAGAAGCAGAGCACACAACATAAGCAGGGCACAAATATTGAGCAGAGTACAGATCTCTGCAAAGCAGGGCACATTAACTTAGTCTTATTCTGTTCCCAAATGTTCACTGTAGACCCGAAGGGCACAGAAGCAGGGCATGATTAAATACGTTTTGATTCCCCCAATCTCTGCAAAGCAGGGCACAATACTTAGTCTCTTTTTCTGTTCCCAAATTGTTTACTGCATGTGGGCACACAACTTGCTACAGGACACACAGATCTCTGCAAAGCAGGGCACATTAACTTAGTCTTATTCTGTTCCCAAATGTTCACTGCAGAGTAAAGGCACACAAGCAGGGCACATTAAATAAGTTCTGGTTCCCCCAGTCTCTGCAAAGCAAGGCACAATACTTAGTCTCTTTTTCTGTTCCCAAATTTGCTGCAAAGTCAAGAGCAGGGCACACAACTTTACTAGCAGTGTACATTACTTCTTGGTTACCAAGATCTCAAAGCAGGCAGGGCTGCTTAGTTAGTCTTTATCTGTTCCCAAATGTTCACTGCAAAGATGCAGGGCACACAACATAGTAGCAGGGCACATTAAGTTCTGGTTCCCCCATAATCTCTGCAAAGCAGGGCACATAGTCTTTATTTGGTTCCCAAATGTTCACTGCAATTATGTTCACTGTTTGTTTCCAAATTCACTGTAAGCAGCGCACAAACATAAAGTTTAAGGCTGGGCACCCTTTCATGCCCTTGTTCTCCCACCACCCACAGTCCAGCTCTAGGCCTTGCCCGTTCATTGCCATTACGCCGCTCCCCCCATCTGTGCCCTGAAGTCCATGTACTCCTCTTCCCTTCTCCGGGCTCCCTGACCAAATGAAAATGTTTTACTTGTTTTTTGCTGCTCCCTGATTCTGCTGCACTCCTGCTCGCCTCTTCGGTCACCAAATCTGCCCATCTGACCATGCCTTGCCCCGCAATGCAGCCACCTGCTCTCCACTCCATCCAGGTCACTCCCATGCCCTCTCGCAGTCTCAGCCAGGCCTTCTTCCTTTGGTTCCTCCTCGGTGTGGGCACCACTCCTCCTGGCTCTGGCTTGTCTCTGACCACCTGCAAAACAAAAAGACACAATTTAAGTTAATCAGATGATGGCACAACGACGATAAAAAAAAATTGAAATAAAATAAAGAAAACTCACCTTTGGACTGTTGCTTGACGTTCTGACGCCTGCTTCCTGTTCTGGGTGTGCTGCAAAAGGACTCAGTCATGTTTCTCCCGCACGGAGACCAGGTGGGGGGAGAGCAGGAGCATCAATGGACCAATCAGGGAACAGCTCGAGGTTCATAGGGTGGGGCATGGAGGAGGAGGGTTAAAAATGGATACCAGGAAAAAAAAAATTAAAGTGACAGTGCCCAATAAGGCACTTTTACAGGACCCAGGACCAATTGGCAATGATTAGCAATGACTGCTAATCATTGCCAGATTTGAGTTGCTTTTTACCGATCTTGGGTTGCAAATTGCGTCTTGACATACTTATTTCATGCCTTGATTTTAGGCATAGGTGCCGGAACCGGGGGGGCGGAAGGGGCCGTAGCCCCTCCACTTTTTATTTCTGTATGGCAAAAACTAGTAGAAAAAGTGCCCTTTGTTCCATTATAAGTACCCTTTTGATTCTCAGCCCCCTCAGCTTTTACCATCTTCCGGCACCCTTGATTTTAGGTGTCCTCTGCTGATTTGTAAGTAGTCATTCTGGATAACTAGAAGGGATTGGTTAGTTTTAGATTTTTGCATATCTGGTTGACAGGCTTTTGAAAGACCACTCCTAGTTAGATTTGATACTATATCCAAACCTGACCGTTAATGCATTAATGAACTTGGGGCTAACTGAAAGCATAGCAGTATCCCTGGTGTGGCCAACTTGCATTACAGTGCTCTTGGGGGACCGATACCAGTGGAATCTAGCCTATTCTACCCACCTTATGTTTGAACCCAGAAGGCCTCTTTGAGCAAAGCATTTCAAGACAGGTGGTTAGGCCTTGTTGCTGCCTTAGTTCTCACAGTGATACATGCCAGACACATGCGAACAGCAGGATGCAGCCTCTCCATCTGTTATTTTTCTATGGATCTGAAGTCAGCCATTCATGGTTTTTCATACATTAAGGATTCCCCCACTGCAGTGATTCAGTTGCCACACTTTTATTATGTAACCCCTAGTGGTGCTATAAGATGCTGTGAATTTTCATTATGGTGTGGCATCCCTCTTGTGGGTTGAGTGCTCAGAACATCAAGGCGACGCTACCTTAAAATTAGCAGGCTAATTTAGAAAAAAAATCCTAATAGCAGATACAGGGAAGGACTCACTAGGACTACACACACAAAGCAAAACACTCTGCACAACATGTTTTTGCAAATCCTGACTGTACTACTCCTTTAAGATGATTTGAACTCATGTGTCGCCCCTGACTGAGGTGCAGGGTTGCCTCTAGTCTTTCTGCTGTATTGATCAAGGTCACAATGTATATTTCAGTGTATATATGTCTTAGCAGTCTTAGTATTTTATGTGTCATTAACAAAACCTTTGGAATACACACCCTCTGCGGTCATGTTTCTTTAGTTGCATTTATGGCAGACTGCTTCTTTGTTGGCTTTTACTGTTTGTTGTGAACAAGATTTGGTCTTATCCCTCCTGCAGTTTTATCCAGTGACCTTCTGTCTCAAGTGTTCCTTTCCCTCACAAAGTTTAGCTCTTCGCACTGATTCTGGCTTGCAGAGTAGTTGAAGGCTGGGCTGTTTGTTTTTCTCAACTTTGTTCGACTGGCACAAGTTACCATAGAAACGTATTGTATTTACAACAGTTGGTAAAATTTCCATAATATTATTCAGGTGTAGTTGTCAAGAAATCTTGCAGGACATTCACCCATCTTAGCTGATATTATATTGCAGGCTATGGAGAGTCTGGCTCCTGTTACAGATGAGCTTTCCTGCACATTTTTCATCTGTGTAAGTGATACTGCGGCCCAGACCTTATTTCTTTCATTTAGAAAACTGTTTTGATCTTACTTTGAATGGGAGCTCTTGCAGCAGGCTACACCATAAGGACTATGCCATCAGGCACTAGGACCCCACGGAAAAATTCTTAGCTAGCAGTACCCAGCGGGGACCGCCCCCTGACATCGGACCGCCTCTGACATCCGCCAGTGGTATAAAGTGGGCGGTCCCCAGCCACTCCAGTTCTTTTCCCTCTGTCGACCTGTTCATATCAGTTCCACGGATGTCTGTATGCTAACAGTCAATGCCATTTTCAAAAATATTCATAGTTATTGTTTTACCGCATATTTTCTCCGTCATCATCTAGCCAATGCCTGAAATCTAAGAGCGCGTGCAGGAAGCAAATTCCAGCCCGAGACGGTCACTGTGCCTGCCTCATGTGCCTGGGGCCCAGTTATGACACCGACTCCTGCCCGCACTGCAAGACGTTCAATTACCGAACTTGCATCCGTCGTCTGAAGACGCTGAAGACTTACCTTCTTGAACAGCCGATGGCCACCATGCAAAGGCCCCATCAGGCCTAGGATCCTTTTCTTCTTCAGGGTCGGGGACTTCTCACAAAAAGGAGAAAAAGTCCAGTGGAAAACACCATCACCATGATAAGGACACCCGCTCAGACTCCTGATCCAGGTCTCCACATCGGAAGACAGCCAGCTCCAGTTCGAGGTTGGACTCTGCCCCCCCCACCAACCCAAGCTCCCTCTGGGTTGTTGGCCTTGAAACCCCCGGCATCAGTGTGGATGTCAGGTGCTGTTTCCTCGGGGCAAGGGCCTTTGGCCCCCTCCCTTAGTCTTAGGCTCTACAGCCATTTCTTCTGCACTCAGCTTCGAAGAAGGCTTCCTCCACCTCGTTGGATTGTCAGGCTGGACCCAACGACAGGAAGTGATGTTTGGAAATGGTGTCCCACCCTGATGTCACCTCTCTCAGTTAATTGGGCTGACCCTGGCGATTCACCCTGATGTCTCTACTTTTTTTCACTTCAGTGTCCTCCCACCGCTCACACCTCCTAAGCTGCCGTTGGAAGGGGCGCAGCCATCAGCTGAGAAGAGGCCTCCCCCGATACCTGACCCATTGCTGACGGACAAGCCGATACCAGTAGACCTGCTGTCAGCTGTGACGCCGTCTCAGGACTAGACGCTGGAGAAACCTAAATCTCCATGTAACCCCCCTACAAATGGGGGTTCCCAAAAAGTCTTCCTTGAGCTTGCCTAAATGCTCACTGCCAGGCTGGTGTCCTGCGTTTTAGCAGTTTAAATGTGATTACCAGAGCCTGTATAGCCTCTGTGTACTGTCTCTTTAAGAGCTGCCTGAGTGCAGCCTAAGTAATCTGAGAGGGAGCTCTGTTGAAAGATGTAACTATTTGCTGAAAATCATTTAGAGTGATAATGATAATGTAGTTTGTTTAACATGCTTTCTTTTCAGCAAGGACTGTTTTGTTTGTCTCCACTATCTTGGTCCTGGACTGCAAATTGGACTAATCAGTACTGGTGGGACCTAAAATGTAGCCGGACTACAGGAGCTTTCTGAATTCAAAATCTGTAGGAACTGTAGTTTGAACTTTTTGCGCCTTTTTTGCAACTGAAGGGGAGCTCTTGCTTTGACTGACAGCCAAATCAAGCAACCAAATCTTTTGGATCTTGGGAAAGTCCCGGCTGCTTGCAGTTTTCAGTTAGATCTAAGCTGGAAGCTGAACAAGAAGGAGCTGAAGTGATTCTGAGCAGCAGTCCTGAGTGGATACGCATGGGAGAACTCTGAAAAGGCTAAGTTTTTGGCCTGCATGTCAGTGTGCTGCTCCTGAGAGGGAGAGAAGAGAATTATTTTGGACTAAATCCAAGTTTGTGTGACTAAAGTAAACTACTGAAGTGGCCAGGCTCAACCTGAAGAAAACCGAAGATTTTGCTGAATGCGATCGGCCTGTCAGGAGTTCCAGCTACACCTAAGCTCCCAGTGTGTGCAGAGACTTTGCGATTATGACCGGGGAGCGCTCTGCCTGGTAAAGTAGAATTCCCGTACATGTAAATGTGCTATGAGCCGCTAGTGGGTTGTGACTTAGTTCCCCACTGTGTGAACTGTGTTCTGCTTGCTGGAAGCTGTATCCAGCCCAAAATGGACTGCATCCGAATTTGTCTCCATGTGGTATGTGCCTTGCCAGACTGGCCCAGCCAGACTACCCGCTGCACAGAGAAGCCATTGACGAGAGACCTGCCTGGGGATCAGCCCCCTGCTCCACACTTGAACAGGAATGATACCTCTGCAACTCGTGTGGGCCCTGCTTCTCCTAGCATTCCAGATTAACCACCTGCAGTCTCAATTTTTTTCCAGCCTGTTTCCAGTCTTGGGTATTGTGAGTAAATACCAGGATAGCTTCCTGCAACAACAGCTTAATCTCAGTGCGTCATCTGATTGTCTTGTTTCATTTCCTTTATGAACTGAGCCCTCTGGCTATGGATTACAAATATTGTGTACTGTGCATGTTGTGTTTTCCATCACAGGGCCCAACCAGCTGCAACCCCGGGCAATAGTTCTGGCTAACCCATTTCTTCTCCACCTGGGTACCCAGAAGTGTAACTGTGTGGGGGCACTCAAAGCGCATGCATAGCTGCTTGATTGATATAACCGTTAAGCTAATTAACCTGATTTTGCCCCTTCCTTGTTCAAGTCCCCTGAATAAATCAGATCTAACTTTTTCTGCATGTAATCTGACTGTGGTTCCAGTTTGTGCTCAAAGTACTGTACTGTTGCTATTTGCTGTGCATAACCTTGTTTTACAGGGGGTCACTAGGGTCAAGCCAGAGGAACCAGCCCTGGTGGTAAGTGCAAACAATGTGGGTACTTGTGTGGTGTACCAGGGGTATTGTGAAAGTGATTATTGTACTGTGTTCAGGCCACCAGGGGGGATAGAGGGGGGGTTACAGTGCCCCAGAGGGCTGTGCCCAGGTTAGCTTGACCACTACTAACCCTGACCTCCGGGTGGAGGCACCCATTTCAGAACTCAGGCCCCTTAACCTGCTACTAGCCAAGCAGGCAGGGGTAGTAGCCCTTGGGATAGCACCACCTAGGGGTTACATCCAGAACATATGCCGTTCGCCGCCCAAGGAGCCTGTCAACAGGTCTGAGACGCTGGGCCCCTCTGTCTCTGTTATGGTCTCCCTGGCCGAAGTAAAGGACCTTTTCAGTTCCTGGTGGGACACTGTCAGAAAGGACATCCTCCCAAAGGAACTACAGGCTCCCCTACTGCAACCTCTTCCAGTAGACTCCCTGCAGTGGCCCCCGCAAACACCACAGTCACCACCTGCTCTATCGGATGACAGATCTCTGGAACGATGTAGTCACCATTCCAGGTCATCCTCCAGGCATTACAGGAGGAGGCACCGGTGTTTCCGCTCCAGATCTTCCTCGAGGTCATCTAACTCAAGTTCTTTGGCCTCCTCCAGATCCTTGAGGGAGTTTTCCTCTCCTCCCCACCGTGCTGATCCTCCAGGGGACTCCCCTGTCCCCCCCCCCCGATGATCCCAGTTTCTTGGACGTCATGCGTCACATACAATTTTTGAATCGGTGGGAAACCGAGGATCTTGATCCAGAGAGAAAGAGACTGGCTCATTTTCTGGGTATGAATGAGCCCAAACCTTTAATTGTTCCACCTTTTGTAGTCCCCTTTAAGGATGCTACCATGCTAGCCTGGAGGCACCCTTTGACAGCCCTAGCTATACCCAAGAAAACGGACTGGCTGTACCGTACACCAACAAGCAAGCCATTCCTCAGTGAACTGCCCAAGGCCAACTCAGTCATGCTGACGACTGCCCATGGCAGGTCCAGACAGCCCCAGCACATGTGCTCCCGGCTGCTGGACAAGGAATCCAAATGCCTGGACCAGTTCGGCAGGAAAGTATACTCTTCAGCCACCTGCACCATTCGTTCGATCAGCTTTTTGGCACACATGGTGCAGTACCAGAAATCCCTCTGGAGTACGGCAATTGAGCTTGCAAAAAGGCAGCATGATTCTGAGTACAAAACGGAGTTCTTAGACATACTTCAGTCTGGTCTGGATGTGGGGAAACACGTCTTGAGGTCATCCTATGATTCGGCGGACACGGCAGATAGGGCAGCAGCCACAGGGGTTTGTATCCGGAGGTATTCTTGGCTCCAAGTTTCTGGATTTAGGCAGGACGTCCAGGATGCCATCATTGATGCCCCATTCCATGGGTCTGTACTCTTCGGTCCAGACATGGAGAAAATGATCTCTAACCTCCAGGACTCGGGTAAGGCCATTCAGTCTATATATCAGTTGTACAGATCTGATCAGACCCTGGCAAACATCGTCCGTTTCGTCGCCAGGGAGGGAAGAAGCCTAAAGGACAGCAACAGAGAGGCAACTTTCAATGTAAAGCTCCCTCTCAACCTGGTGGAGCACAGGGACCTAGAAACGCCAAATCCTCCCAGGTCCCCCCGCCCACCCTGGGCTCCCAAGCCTGACTCCTTGCCCTACCCCCGGCCACTTGCCAAGTCCAGGGCAGAAGAAGTAGGGGCTCAGTTCTCGTTTTATCTCGATGGATGGACCAATGATGCATGGGTCCTCCAGTTGATAGAGCGGGGTTATGCGCTGGAATTTCTTCAGATGCCCCTGGACAATCCCCTGGTCCAAACGACCTACTCCCCCTCCCATGATGAACTTATCTGGTAGGAGGTACAGTCCCTACTAGACAAGAAGGCAATAGAACCCGTTCCAGCACCACAGTGGGGGAAAGAGTTCTACTCCCATTTTTTCCTGGTTCCCAAGAAGACAGGGGACCTATGCCTGATTCTGGACCTGAGCCTCTTGAACAATTATATAGAGTACAAGAGGTTCAGGATGGTCACCTTGCTGGGCATTCTTCCCATGTTGCATCAAGGGGACTGGCTGTGCTCCCTGGACATGCAAAATGCCTACCTCCATATTTTGATGCTTCCAGCTCACAGGAGGTTCCTAAGGTTCTCCTTTCAGGGAAGGCACTTCCAGTTTCAGGCCTTGCCCTTCGGCCTTTCCTCAACACCTCGCATGTTCACAAAGTGCCTAGTGGTAGTGGCAGCAGCCTTAAGGAGACAGGGACACTTCGTTTATCCCTATCTCGATGATTGGGTTCTGACCGCTGCAACAAGGGATCAGCTTCTGGCAGCTTTAGAGGACACCTTCAGCCTGTTCAGCTTCCTGAGAATCACCCTAAACATGGCCAAGTTGTTCCTGAGACCATGTCAGAGGCTTCAATACATAGGCGCAATCCTAGACACAGAGCAAGGGAAGGCCTTCCTCCCACCAAACAGGGCTGTACGTCTTTGCTTTTTGGCCCACAAAGTCTCAGCTGCTCACCAGGTCCCAGCTCCTAGGCCATATGGCCCTAGCCATAGTGACCATTCCCTCAGCACGTCTCTTTATGAGAGTTCCTCAGTGGACTCTCAGAGTGCAGTGGGATCAGAGGGAGGACGATCTCGACCAGCCGGTCTTGATCTCCAATGCAGTGATACATACTCTTTCTTGGTGGCTCTCTCCACAGAATCTAAAGTCCGGAGTCTCTTTTCCGAGAGAAGCTCCATTACATGTTCTCACAACCAATGCCTCAGGCCTGGGTTGGGGAGCTCATTTTCAGAACCATCAGACTCAAGGTGCATGGTCTTCTCTAGAACTGACCCTCCACATCAATATTCTGGAGATGAGGGTGATTCTGTATGCTCTACAAGCATTTCTCCAGGCCCCCTGTTGGTACAGACAGACAACATGTCAGTCATTTACTACATCAACAAGCAGGGGAGAACTCACTCCTATCCTCTTTGTCGGGAGGCTATGAGAGTGTGGTTCTGGGATCTAGATCATGGCCTATTGCTCACTGCGGTGCATGTTCCAGGGGTTCAAAATGTCTTTGCTGATGCCCTAAGCCAGTCTCAATCAAAGACTCACGAATGAGAACTCCTGCAGTCTGCTGTGGACAACCTCTTCCAAAGATGGGGTCTTCCAGAGCTGGACCTCTTTGTGTCCCCGTGCAATGCAAAACTGCCCAGTTTCTGCTCGCTCAATCATGGGCCTGGAGTTTTCTGGTGAGACGCATTGTCCCTCTGTTGGACAGAGAGGTTTCTGTATGTCTTCCCTCCCTTTCCTCTCCTGCAAAGAGTTCTGCTCAAACTCCAAGCAGAATGAGCAGAGATGATTCTTGTAGCTCTGCTTTAGCCTCATCAGATATGGTTCCCACTACTGCAGCAGCTGGCAGTGGAACCTCCAGTTCCCCTGCCCTTGTCCTCCCGATTACTGTCGCAAGAGCAGGGCAGATTGGTTCACCCAGACCTTCGGTCCCTACATCTGCATGCCAGGCACCTGCAGACATAGCCATGGCATGTTTTGGGGTATCTCCTAGAGTGGCTGAGATCTTGGTTGCAGCTAGAAAACCTTCCACTAGGGCTACCTACACCATGAAGTGGAAGTGCTTTTGCTTGTGGGCCTCCATTCGGGGTCTGGACCCCTCCTGTGCCATCTGAATGCTGTCCTTGAGTAACTCCTCTCCCCTGTCAGATTCAGGCCTCCGATATTCCTCCATCAAGGTATGTCTGTCAGCAGTCTCTGCCTATCATGTGCCAGTGGATGGCAAATATGTTGCCCAGGTGGATCTGGCTCAAACATTTTTGAGGGGAATGCTTCATCTTAAACCTCCCATTAGGGACCCCATCCCTCCCTGGGATCTTTTGTTTTTGTTAGGAAAAACTTATGTTGCTTCCCTTCAAACCAAATGTGGACTGCGAGCTATGTTTTCTGTTGTGGAAAGTGGTGTTTTTATTTGCCGTTACTTCCGTTCAGAGGATTTCTGAGCTTCAGGTTCTGATGGCTAAAGAGCCGTATTTAATTTTCCACAAGGACGGGGTGCCCTTGAGGACTAATCCTAAGTTCCTACCTAAGGTGGTCTCTCACTTTATCCTTAATCAGGACATCAACCTTCTGGTTTATTATCTGGAGCATACTAATCGAGGGGAGGCTATACTTCACACTCTGGATGTTCATAGAGTGCTTAGGCACTACATCAACTGTACTCAGCCTTTGAGAAAATATGACCAACTTTTTGTTTCTTTTGCCTTGAGAACTCTGGGGGCACCCATGGCAAAGCAGACTGTCCAGATGGTTAGTCCATTGCATCACCTTCTGCTACAGTAAGTACAACAAACCCTTACCTGGCTTGGTTAAGGGACATTCCACCAGGGGTGTTTCTGCCTCTTCTGCAGCATCTCGAAATATCTCTGTGGCAGATATCTGTGCAGCATCTACTTGGAGCTTGGTGCACACCTTTGTGAAGCACTACAGCCTGGACATTGCTTCCCATCGGAGAGCTGGGTTTGGGTTAGCAGTACTCCAAGGCCTGTTGTCTTGAAGCCTCTCCCGCTTCTCAATTTTCCCACCTCCTAGTCCATCCAGAATCATTTTAGTACTGCTTGGTACTCGGTCCTTATGGTGTAGCCTGCCACAAGAGCTCCCACTCGAAGTAAGATAGTACAGTTACGTAAGGACTTACCATAATAGTAGATCTTCAAGAGCAGCTCTTGCAGCAGGCGTTATTTCCCACCCTCCTTCCCCCAGTCCTTTTTTCCTTATTTCCTTACCCTTGGTGGGGTTTTCCATTAACCTCAGTTCTCTATGGTTTGTCAGCCAGATCTCCAGTGGGAGAACTGGGGAGTGGCTTGGGACAGCCCCCTTTATACCATTGGCAGACGTCGGAGATGATCCAATGTCAGGGGGTGGTCCCCGCTGGGTACTGCTAGCTAAGAATTTTTCTGTGGGTCCTAGTGCCTGGCTACATAGTCCTTATGGTGTAGCCTGCTGCAAGAGCTCCTCTCGAAGATCTACTGCTGTGGTAAGGTCTTACGTAACTGTGCTTTTTTACTGCCAGAAGTTTTACAGGCAAAATTATTACAGAATTAAGAAATGGTATACTGACTGTGGCTGCAAGCTCCCAGGGGTTGGTTCCCTCATTCACAGGTGTGGCACATTACATTGCCTGTCAGTGCAACATCAGGAGAGGAACCGCTCTGCCATGTTCATTTGTCCCAGTACCCTGACTTGGAGGGAAAACATTGCGCTTTACATTTCACCACTAAGGGTCATAAAATGATAAATATCCTGGAGAAAAAAATGTGACCTTCAAATCTCCCCCTACACTTTAAATATTTTATTTTTGGGAGATTTTTCAAATGTGCTTACAAGTGGTAACTCCTATGTATAGCAATACAGCTATACCCCATTATGTAAATTATTTTTGCATTTGTGTACAAAAAAGAAATCACCAAGAGGGTATTTAGATAATAAAGAAATGTAAACATAAATATTACAGCAGCTCATTGGGGGCCCCCAGAGAACAAACGTCAACATTAATTTCTAAATCCAAAAACGTGCAATGGCAGTTTTCTAAACACAATCCATTAAACTAAATCAGTATATGTGGCAACCCCCCACCCCTTTAGCTGGGCCAAGATCTGTAATTCAATCAGAATCGATCAAACGCAAGACATTGAGAAACTAATAACAAAGTATATATCCTTGCAGTTGTAAGGGTTACAAGTCCATCCGGTCTAACTTTTCCTAAATGTCCCTGTCTAGAACTGGTAGGGGACCCTGCTGTTTTCTGTGCACCTCAAGGAAGATCTGAACTTTCTCATCTTTGGTGACCTTTGCAGGGAGCAACAGAGGACCCCTACCTCCAAAACCTCTTGGCAATATGCCAAGAACTTATGTCGGTGCTGCTCAGTAGAAAAGCAGTAGTCAGGGAATATAAAATTACACGCATCCACATAATGTAAAACATCACTGGAAGAATATGCAAATGTTTTGGAGATTTTTCACATATGCTTACAAGTGGTAGTTAATATGTATAGTAAAACGTCCTTACCCTATTACTGAAATTATTTATATTTGTGTACATAACATAAATAACCGTGGGGGTTAGATAATAAAGAAATGTAAACATAAAGATAAATACTAGACCAACACACTTGGGGTGGAGGGGGGCCTTCCGGGAGAATTAAGATCAGTATTTAATTTCTGAATCCTAAAACATGCAGTGGAAATTTTCTAAACACAATCCATTAAACTAAATTGATATACAGTATGAGACTGTCCTCTCATTTGGCAGGCCAAGATCTATAATCCAGGCATAACCATGATCAGTCCAAAAACGGCATTGACATTATCTTAAAGGGGAACTGTCATCTATAGGATTTTTTAATGTCTGAAAGCCCGTAAAAAGCTAATTTGAGTGAGCCATTATGTTTACCTGTGAGTCTTTGCAGTCCAGAGTTACTCATATGTAAATCAGTCTGTAATTAAGAGCTGGTGGCAGCCATGTGTTTTAGGTTCCTGATGGGAAATGATGTCACTGAGGGATTTGGCCCTTCTTTGATGGTAGATAATCCAGCAGGTTGAATAGGTAATCGTCTGTTTTATTAAGTGTGTTTTAAGGTGTTATTACAACACTTTCTACATTTATAATAATGGTTTTGTATGTGCATTGAAACTAGTGAGTTATCACCTTAACATTTCAAACTGTTAGTAAAGATAATCCATCTTCAAGATTGCTTTAACCTCTAGGCTATACTGCCATCTGATCATCAAAAATACACATCTCAAGGGTGGCTCCGTGGTGCCAACAGTTGTTGGGGGGCCCCACATTAGGATTTCTAAACCCTGGCTGTGTTCATGTCAGTACAGATTTCTGGGGCTGCCACAGCACCAATTTCTGTCTTTTTCTGTTGCCTCTCTTACAGCCTTTTCTCTTACAGCTTTGGGTGTGAACTCAGGTCTACAAGATACAAATGTGTCTATGTACCTTTCTTTCAAAAAAAAAAAATAAAGAAATCAGACTCAAACTACCAGCTACATCAGCTGTCTCTACAGAATGTCACTAATGATAATGTGTTTTTCAAATTATAGATGCTTTGAAGCCTTACAGGGCTGACAGTGTCCCTACAAAGTCTTCTAACCTTACTTTCTACATTTCTGTGTAAAAGTTTAAGTACAAAATCTCCCCATAATATAGAGTGCTGCTTTAAATGGTAGTCAGAAACCTAGCTGTTCATTATAACTGTGCGCTACCTTTTGAACATTACTTGGTTCATATCTGCTTCCCACTATATTTCTGTTCTCTCAGACTGCAGCCATTATTACAGTTGGATTTGTTCTCCTGCCTAGTGTATGTGCCTCTGCATTCAGTTGGCTTCATTATCCTTACTCCATTGTGGTGGGTCCCCCAGATTGCCTATTCCCAGGCTTCAGCTCTTTCAGAATATTACTGTACAGCAAAGGTACTATTTCGGTCTGAGAAACATGACCGAGTGTGATGCCAATTCCATCTGCTCCTCGCTGGCTGCCAGTGAGTGACTCAGTTAGTATACTACTGATTATATGGTGGCACTGCTGGGTTTCCACTGCCTTGCCAGCAACTCCAAACATTTAGTTGACTACTCAGATTAATGTGCCTTTGCACTTGCACTTACTGTTTCTGTCCAGCTACCTATTAGCCATGCAGAAATGAAACTGTGTGTCCTTTAGAGGCAGATCTTTTCCTTGTTATGGTTCCAGGCTTTGGAACTCATTCCTACTATATATAATGACTTTGGAGTCTATAATGTTTTCAGTGTGATGCAGTTTTAGCAGATTTTATTGTACAGAGCTTCAAAATGGTTTTCCTGTGAAAAACACTTTAGAAGTGTCCCATTCTTTTTGTTGCATTAGAATCTGTTACCAGTCAGATAAAAAAAATTCTTGTAGTTTTAGGGCCTACTCCACTAGGACTTAGGCTATCTATAGGGCGGAAGTTTCCAGGGCTCACACAGTCTGAGAATTAGAATGGGGCTTACCAGGAATAGTGTGGTCGGTTAAGGCAAGGGCCATATTGAGTGGCCCCCAGTGCCTGGTGCTACCTCAATAGTGCATATGCCCAGAATATACTGCTGTGCCCAGGCAAATGAGGGATCCCTTTTGCATATAGTTTGTAGTGGTATATTCAGAGGGCTTGAAAACCTTAAACAACCTCCATTGCAGTGCTGTTTAATGCTTTCAAAACCTTGCTCTTATCACTGAGCAAGTGGTGAGCGAACACCCATCCCACCCACCCCTAGCCATGTTCTGGGTAGAAGACTGACAGCAGGAGTGGTCAGTCTCTGCAGCATCCCCACCCCTAATCACTGTCCAGATGCCTTCAAACTGCCGATTGAAAACCTTTCTGGCATCTAGTGGCCCCCCCATCCCAATTGCATGTTAAATGCCCCTGTAACTGTGTGCTGAACTGATCTCTGATGTCCAGTGGTCTTCCCACTGCCGACCACATGTAAAATGCTCCTGTAATATGTAGTTAACAGATCCTTGATGTCCAGGAGTCCTCCCACCCCCAATCGCTGTGTAGATGCTCCAGTCATTAGCATAACACCATTCCTGGTGTCTAGTGGTAGTCTCACTTCCGAAAGCCATGCAGGTGCCTCTGAACTGTTGCTTTACATACCTTGTGTACCCCCACCCCTGATTGCAAGGCTGAATCCCTCTCCCTGGCCCACTCACCTAGGTGCCTCCCTCTTTCTCCACTGAGCCCCCACCTACCCAAGCTGGCAGCCCCCCCTTCCTGTAGCAACAGTTAGCACAGCCCCTCCACTCACCACCATGGTTGGATGCTCTCTAAGTGATAGGGAGTGAATGTGCACCTGCTGTGCAGTACACTGCCAACTAGGGTAAGTGGGAGGCCACCGCGGATGAGGGGGTGAAGGGACCCGAGTGGACAGGACAGGGAGGGGGTTGCAACTTGCCATCAGGATGGTTGGAGGTACGCTAAACACTGGGGATCATGTAAAACAACAGCTTGGGGGTATCTGCATAGTGATTGGGGTGGGGGGGATCAGTAGACACCAGGAATGAAGTTATATTAAGGATCAGGTGCATCTAAGTGGTGTTCGGGAGGTGGAGGGACCACTATATTCCAGGAACGATGATGTGCAAAGGGTTGGAGCACCTGAATGATGATCAGGGTGTGGGGGACCACTAGATGCCAAGGATGATGGTATGCTAAGTATCAGGGTCATATGCATGGTGATCGGAGGTGGGGGACCACTACACGCCAGGGATAAAGATGCGCTAAGGATGGGTGGCATCTGAACAGTGATCAGGGGATGGCTGGGGAGACCACTGGTTGCCATGGATTTGTTCATTGCACAGTTATGGGGGCATTTAACTTGATTGGCAAGTGGGGGGGCCACTAACACCAGGGAGCTGTTAACTACACAATACAAGGCATCTGACATGTGATCCCAAATTGGGGGGACCACTGGAACCCATGTAGCTGTTAATTATTTGTTTTTTATTTATTTATTAATCTGTTTGCTAGGAAAGCCATACTGAGCTTATGTATTTACGTGTTATGTAGACATCTGACTGTCAACTGGGGTCGGGTGTTGGGGGAGCTGGCACAGCTCCACACAGTGCCACTGCACATTTGTGCATGGTGGCATTGTGATAGGATGCTAATGAGCCACAAATGATATGCAGGTAACCCCTTAGTACCTTGTATGCCATATTGGTTTATTAGCATGGCAGCAGCTAAACGTGGTTCGCAGAAGCAATGGCCCTATCCAATTTGCAATTTGCTATCTCCATTCACTCCTGTGGGTCATATCCTGCGGGGGATGTTTGAGCACTGCACATACTCACTGTGTGCTGCACTAACTCATCCCATATTCATACTGGCAGGGTGCTCTGTTTGGGGCATGTCACCTGTCCGGATATGACCTCCAGGCTGGCCAGTCTCACATACACCATAAATGGATGCATGATGCAAGTGGCCAGCACTGAATATTGTGTCCCAGAGTACTGATTTATTAGCAGACTCAGGTGTGAAGTTGTAACTTATCTCTCTGTGAGCTAACTAACTAGACCAGAGAAAAGATCCTTCAGTTGCAGCTTTTCATTAATATGTTGGTTCCCAAAAGCTAAACCCCATCTTATCATTCACCTCTAGGGAAACTAATAAAAGGACAAAAAAACCTATGCATATTGGCCACGATTTACAAATACCTACGTGCCATGCAAGGGCAGCATGTAGGCATTCCTACCACTGAATGCCAAACAGCAGTGCCTACACACCCCCCACGGCATTCACTAATGCACGTGTTAATGCCCTGTGCAAGGGATCCCAGGCAGCCATGCGGCACTGCACCAGGGGCAGGATGAGGGCATGTCAGGGGGGTGCCCCACATGGCACCCATTCACAAATTAACTATGCGCCATTCCAGGCCGCATCACCAATGTGGGAGGGACACAGGCGTAGCCATTGCACCCCCCCCATGGTGCTTTCACTAGCATTGGCAGAGCATTGCTGGCCTCCTCACAATGCCACACCAGCCCTATGGGGGGCTGCCCGAGCACTTGCCTGGTGTCTCTGCATGGATGCAGTACACTGCTACCAGAGACCCCCACCCATGCAGAGCTGGGGATCCATTAGCAGATTGGGTACAGGGATCTCATTGGCTGCCCTCCTAAGTCTGCCAATCTGCCCCTGGGCACTAGCGCTCCAGGGTGGAGTGTCCGTGGATGGGCAGCGCGTGGTGGCCGGTGGTAGTTAATGCTGGCCACCATGCACCTGTCCACAGGTGTGAAGCTGCATGAGTGGGTTACATGTGGTTTGCGTAGGAAACCCACAGTTGTTTGCCATATGTCTCTTATACTTGGCTTGACTTCTTCTAGTAGGGCCCATTTGAAAGTGGTTCTTTCACAAGTGCAGAGCCCTGCTGTGCAGCATATACTGTCTCTCCCCTGGCCACATACAACCACCTCTAGGCTCAGTCCTACTCCAGTTGCATAGCCTCAGTATGAGGGTAACTGGGTTGGGGCATGCCAGGGAGTAGAGAGCAACATATGTAATGTGCACAAAACTTGCTACACATGGGGGGACCTGACTGTAATTTCACACACACCTGACTGTAATTCTACACACACAGACACAACGGACTGCAATCACACACACACACATCCCTACACCTGACTGCAATTCTACACACACACACACACACACCACACCACACCACACACCAGAACCTGACTACAGTTTTACACAGGCACACACACACGAATGAACCTGACTTTAATTCTACACACACACACACATAAACCTGACTGCAATTCTACACACACGCATGAACTTGACTTGTAGTTCTACACACACACGTATTCCCAACCCTCCTCCATTATATTGAGGGTTGGGAAGGGGCAGCAGGCTCCCAAAGCCAGGTCTTCCAAGGTGCAGCACAGTGGGCGGCCAACAACCTACTGGGTCAGCTTCAATAACCGGTTTGTATTGGGCTGATAGTGTCGAAATGTTGGTCAGGTTTATTGTCTGCTCATTTCAAGTAGTGCCAATGGGATTATTCTGTATAGCATTTTTCCCCCTGGACAGCCTCTCATGGCTCTCTCCTTGGGAACCCACAACCTCCCAACTCCATTGCCCATTAACCTGACACTGCTGCTCAGCAGTCTGGAGGTTGACTTCATGGTGGGGGGCGCCCAAATGTACCAACCACACCATTTAGACAGAGTTTGGGTCCTTCTCCCAAGCTTTTTCCTCCCACTCCCAATTGCAATGTACAGTCTTAGTACCATAGTACATAACTTCGTCCTGTCAGCATTCCTTCCTCTAATACATCTGCATGACATGAGTGATGTATTCTGATTCTGAACTAGCATTCTGAATAGTCGGTAATCTGCCTTTCAATGAGGAAAACATTCAAAAGGCGCACGTCTTGCACTTTTCTTTTGGAGTTTTTTATTTTCATAATAGCAATAAGGCACTCCCAGGAGTTAAACAATCAGTTATTCGCCCTTTAAGGACAATATGACACTTGTCTGTGCCTTGTGCCACATTACACCCCTAGGGGGTGATTAACAGGCTGTAATTCTAACCCCTGGTAATGCTTTACTGCTTAAGTAAGATTTACTTTGTATATTTATATATTTGTAAGTGATCAAACTGAAGATTATGTAAATCATTTTTCATACTTGTGAAATGGTAGAACTAAGCCTATTATAAAGATGCTCATTGTTAAAGTTGACAAGGAAAGCATCTATGGCAGCTACTTTGAAGAGGTAGCAGCATGAGTACAGCAGGCAGCTGATGTGATTAATTTTTAAAAGTTGTCAGTTTCTCTTCCTATGTTTTATTTCTTGATTTTACCAAGGCCTTTGATAAGGCGCTTCATGATACCTTAATCGAAAGATTTATGGAACTATTCTTTGATGCCAGTATTATTAATTGAGTAAAGTCATGGCTGGAAAACAGGGGTCAGACAGTAAGAGTGACAGGCTTCTTCTCTGTTTGGGGAAATGTGATGAGCAGTGTGCCACAGGGGGTTTAACGTCTATATTTCCTCACTAAAGACATCAGTATATTCATGGATTTGTAAATTTGCCGATGATTTGAATTCAGGGGCCATTGTTGATAATGCTAAAGCCGTTAAACTGTTTCAGGAAGATGTAGTGAATCTGGACAATTGGACTAACAGCATAAATTACTTTTCAATTCTAATTAATGTAAGGTTAAGCATTTTGCCACAGGAAATATGCTGGCTACACATACTGTTGATGGCACTAAGTTTCAAGTTACCAGTCTGGAAAGAGATTTGGCAGTTGTCATTGATAAGTTAACATTCGATGAGCAACATAGAGTGGCAGCAGGTAAAAGCAATGGAATATTATGGAGTATCTTACGTAATATAAGGAGTAGGGACAAAGAAGTTATGGTTCCCCTCTATACATCCATAGTGCAGCCTCATCTGGAGTGCTGTGTACAATTTTGGGCATCTTACACAAGAAATGATATTAAACTTCTTGAAAGAGTACAGAGGAAGGCAGCGAGATGTATTATAACTGTAAAGAATAAGTCCTATACAGACAGACTGGTGGATTTGTATCTGGACATGCTGGAGTATAGAAGACTTAGAAGTGACATGCATTTGGTGTACAGAGCATTCCACAATGCGGACTTATGGGAATGTGCTGGACCTGAAAGGAAACCTATCATTAAGGAGACCAGGTTACACCAACTTCAATTAAAAGGTGAATTTTTTTAATCTAGTAAAAGGAGAGCATGGTTCAGCCAAAGAGTGGTGCACATATGGAACAGTTTGCTGGATGACATGGTTCATAGTAGTTCTCTGAATACTTTCAAAACTTAATTGGACAAGTTTTTTGGCAGCAAAACCATGTTCTCCTCATAGTGCATGGCGAGTCGCAAAGGCCTATGGCTTACTGACTCTAATTTTTCCTATGTTCTTATGTTCTTTTTATTTGTGAAGAGGTTTTCTACCTTGTAGTATTAGGATGTGAAGGGCAGTACTTCACCTGGAGAGTGGAGACAGGCGTACCTTGTTCTAATCCTAGTTTTATTCGGTTTCACACTGTACATAACCTGTGACATTTTTATACAATGATCTGTATTAGGGTTTGTTTTTTTTTCCAAAACTGTATGCAGTTGTTTTGCCTTAAGTGCTTGGAGTCTGACTTGACTGCATTTATTCTTGAACTGTTTACTGTACTTGTAATGTTTTTTTTGTGACTGTGTAGTTGACGTGGAACGTTTGTAAATGAGCAGTTGTGCTTCAGTATTATCTCCGAAGTTTTCAATAAATAAATAATAAACAAAAATAATCCTCTTCATACCTCAGCAACATCGTGAGTTCACTTTTTGTGACATCACAAGTGACCAGTTTTGCAGCAAGTGATTGTGTCTTCTAGGTCAGTTGTTATGTCACAGAGAGGGAGGTCACAGGGCTGATGACATATGACGTGCAGCAGAACTAGGTATGTCAGTCTCTGGGTAGAGTACTGTTTTAGTCATCAGTCTTCTATCTAGCAAAAGTGGAAAGAAGAAATATGTTAGATATAAAAAGTAATAGTTTACTACTTTTAAAAGTTAATATTAATGTCAGACAGCACACTGGCTTTTTAAAAAATAAACAGTGTGCATTTTTGCCAAAGAGTGGGGTTGCGCTACAAGTGTGCCACAGCATGGAATAAAACCCTTTTCTAAGAGGCCCAGGTCTTCCCCCTGCCTCTCATCTCATGTTCTATCTCAAGAACCAAGCTTATTGAAGCCCTTGCAACGTCTCGGGATTCTGTAGCGAGCTTCTGCTGAGTTTTAATTTAATTTATTTAATTAATTCTTTTGGTAACCAGGTAAGGCCCACTAGGCACATGTGTCTGTTTTCAGGGGTGACCTGGGAGCACTGGGGTGGTTAAGTGACTTGCTCAGAAACACAGTATGCAAGTAGCGGTTGTGGGAATCAAACCCAGGCCTGCTAGATGTACCAAGCTCATTCGCAGCTCGTTACTGTAACCTCTAAGCTATACTGCCAGTTACAGCCATACTTCAGAATCTCCAGACATTTTTCAGTGATGCTGCACTTTGCAGCAAAAGATATGATTTGTGACTATAAATATTGCCCCATGGTTTGCCTTATTTGTTATATGGTGTTTTGTGTTTGTCATTCCACAATGCCATAAACTGGGATAGGTACGAGATGCTACAGTTGTTGCAATTTAAAGGAAGATCTCACACCCTAAAGTTTTAAAATTAGAAAAAAAAAAACAGTTGCTTGATAAAATAGTACCAGTTATTGTGTAATTCGAAAATTAGAGGTAGTGTACTACAGGGTCCAGACTAATGAACTGTGAAAACAAGAGATTCCAGATTTGACTCCCACCACACACACTTTCTCACTGTGATCCATGTTCCAAATGAGACTGATACTCTATCAGTGCTGTGAATCCTCTTGCTAAGTACTAAGCAGATGAAAATGGCCAAAAATAGCTCTCTATCTTATACAAGCAGAACCACATTGGTTATTAGGGGTATGACCTTCTGGCACGAAGGCAGGACTGCCACTTAGTGAACAATCAACATGCACTGGGGACCACAGCCAGCACTATTCTGCATTACATTTCTCTTTTGTAGGGATATAATCTCTCCAGAGTTAGTGACCCTGTGTATTTTGTTTGCCCTCTGAATGCCTCCTGGCCTTTTTTGCTTGTATGCTGTTCTGCTTGCAAAGTAGCCTGCAGTAGGGTAATCCTCTAATCCCCTTGCTTTAAGAAACAGAGGCCACCAAGGATGCTTCGTAGAATACTATTCACAAATAATAATTGGGGGCTGCAACCCTTATTTAAATGTAACATGCCCTTGAATGGTTTAAAGGCATGAAAACCTCAATTTCCAAAACAAGGTTACACAAGTAAGGAATCTGACTATTATGGCAACATTGTCTAGTGGGTAGAGCACAAGCTTGGGAACCAGGAGACTTGGGTTCAAATCCTGCCATCGTCGATTACTTGCTATGTGACCTTGTATAAGTCGGTTCACCTCATGGTGCTTCAGTTCATCTAGCTGTAACATGGCTGTTCCCAGACCTTTTAAAATGATATGGAAAGGAAGTGGTTTTCACAGTTTGCTGCCCAGTTGTCTGCTGCCTGACATGTCAGCCTCTAATTTCAACACGTTTGATAGATTTAGGGTACACAGAGTGTGTACTTGAGTGTGCTGGGGGGGGCAGCCTTGAGCTATAGCAATGGGTAAAAAAGAAGGACCCCGCTGAAAATGAGGTATTGTATCCTAGCAGGGCTATCCAATAACATAAGAGCAGTATTTGTTACGGGAAGGGGATCATTTTTTTAGTAATAATGCATTAAAATCACTGTATCCATTTTTCTTTTCATTGTATTTCCCCCTGAACAGATATATGGCATTTTAAAGTTTTTAAACATCCATACACTCTGGCCACACCCACTAGGAGTAACTTAAACATTTTGGTGTGGTGCTGTGCTGTTTACCATTAGAAATGTGGGGGGAGGGCTAAGCAGGGAGAAGAGGTACTGGAAGTGGAAATCACAGCAGAGAGAGTGAGGGAAGCCCTCAGCTCCCTTAAGACGGAGAAAGCACCGGGGCCGGATAAATTACATCCTAGAGTGCTGAAGGAACTTGCAGATGTCCTGGTGAAACCCCTGCAGAGCTTTTCACCATCTCTCTGAGGACAGGGTGGGTGCCCAAGACTGGAAGGTGGCGATGTAGTGCCCATCCACAAGGAGGGATCAAGGGAGGTGGTAGGGAACTACAGGCCTGTCAGCCTGACATCAGTGGTGGGCAAGGTGATGGAGGCATTGTCAAGGAGAGGCTAGGGGAGGACCTGGATAAGTCAGGGTGCCTGAGCGATAGACAGCATGATTCATCCGGGAAATCGTGTCGGACAAACCTGGTGGAGTTCTATGACTGGGTGACAAGTGCCTTGGACCTGGGTAGACCAGTGGATGTCCTCTTTCTAGACTTCAGCAAGGCATTTGACTCTGTTCTCACGTGGGCCTGTTGGATAAACTAGGAGAAATGGGGTGGAAGAACCAGATGATCCGATGGATAGGCAATTGGCTCCAGGACCGGACCCAGAGGGTCGTAGTTGTGGGATAGTCTCTTCCCAAGGAGGGTCATTAGTGGGGTCCCACAGGGCTCAGTCCTTGGGCCCCTTCTGTTCAACGCCTACGTATCTGACATAAGGACAGGAATCAGGAGTGAGATGAGTCTCTTTGCAGATGACTCGAAACTGGGGGTGGTGGTGGATGGGGAGGAGGGGAGGGTGGCCCTGCAGGGGGACCTGGAGGCTCTGGAAAGATGGTCTAGAAAGTGGAAGCTGAGGTTTAATGCAGGGAAATGCAAGGTACTCCACCTGGGGGCCAGAAACCCAGGCCAAGTGTACACCCTGGGGGAAATACAAGTCTCAATGGCTGAGAGGGACCTGGGGGTGGTGGTGGATGTCAAGATGAACAACTCTGAGACTTGTAGGAGGGCAGCAGCCAAAGCCAACAGGATGCTGGGATGCATCGCTAGGGGATCACCTCAGAAGGAGGAAGTGATACTCCCTCTGTATAACTGCTTGGTGAGGCCGCACCTGGAGTACTACGTGCAGTTTTGGAGGCCGACTTAAAGAGGGACATTAACCTCCTGGAGAGAGGTCCAGAGGAGGGCAACCAAAATGATTTGGGGCTTGGGGGACAGGACCTATGAGGAGAGGCTCGAAGAGCTAAATATGTACACTTTGGAAGAGAGAAGGGACCGGGGGGACATGATAGAGGTCTTCAGGTACATGAAGAGGGTAAATAGGGGAGGAACAGTGAGGGTGCTTCGAAGGAAGGAGGAGGGGGCCACTAGAGGGCATGGGTGGAAGCTGGAGGGGGGAAGATTCAGGGGAGAAAGGAGGAGGTGCTACTTCACTGAGAGGGTGGTAGAGCCATGGAATGCACTACCTAGAGGGCTGGTGGAGGCAGAGACAGTGGAGGGGTTCAAGAGGGGGTGGGACAGGTACAGGGGAAGGGTTCAGGAAGCAGAATCCAATGCAGCAAGAATATCTGGAACTGGGAAGGGAGAAGCCAGAGAAGGCGAGGGGGACAGCAAGGTCAGCACCCAGGGTGGGGGCTGACCAAACGAGCAGACACGAAAGACCATTAGGCCTATTCTGCTGGCATTTTAGTATGTTAGTATGTAAATGTATGCTAGCACTCTCCACATTCATCCACAGTATGAATTCAGTATGTAATGTCAAAAAGTTATCTCAAGGAAAGGGATTTTTAAAAACTTGTTACCGGCCGGCATTTTTATTGACTTGAGTCTTTAGTTGTAAAATTAGTACTACAATCTGTTTCAAACATATCTGAGAGAAATAAAAATATACTGATGAGGAATGTAACTATAGTGCCAGCAATCTATTAATGCTAAAAGACTATATGATCACATTTTTTTACAGACTAAGAAATACTACTGCTTTCAGGTTGGAAGGGACTCTAGGTCCATCATGTCCGCCTCCTTCTTCAGAAGCAATATACAGTACGAATAAGTATTGCAGTGTAAATGTTTACAAACTGTATTTTTCCATATAGATTTTTATCAGCTTTTTCCTCCCCGGTTTCTCCCCATCCCTGGGCCTGCATGCGCGTGTAGAGCACTTGCGCTATGCCTTGGGGTGCCCTCCACACGCTGCCACCTTTTCCATTGCCCACCGGGCCCCCACCCAGTGGGAGCGGAACTACAGGGGAGACACCCACCTCTGGAGAAGAGAGCTGCCTTTCTGCTCCCCGTCCCCCATGCCAGCTCTCTGATGACCCGAAGTCATTCCCGAACCCAGCTCCCCAGCATGGCACGAGGTAAGGTGAACATTTACAAACTTAAAAGGGTTCTTAATTCTGCTTAAATTTATTTCAGTCTATTAATTTTATTAAAGAAAGATTGTTGACAGATTGATCCTTGGAATACAGGAGTCGCTGGGTTTATTTTTGAATAGGCAAGCTTTTGGAGGCACACAGAACCCCCCCCGTTGCACCTGATGAAGAAACCTGTGTGCCCCGAAAGCTTGTGTAATATACCATCTTTGCCACAACTTATGTTGGTCCAGTAAAAGGTATCAAACTATCTAACAAGTTTATTTATTGGAAAGCAAGTTGAGCACAGATCTCCAGTAAAACTACATCCACTACAGATGAGAACAATTTCACTGGGTTATGCCAACACTAGGTAAAGGAATAAACAGGGTAACAAACACACATCTGGCCATGACACGGTATTCATTTGAAACATTTGCAAAGATTAAACAAGATATTGTGGATCAAAGACAAATTTGAACACAGTAGCCAACATTTGCAGCTTTAAAGATCTTTGTAGCAAGGACCATGAATGGGCTGCTGAAGACTTGAATGGGGAACAACCAGCTTTAGAGAGCAATTTAGTTACATGAAGCTGCAGCAGATTGGGAGAATGAAGTTGGTGTTGAGTGAATTCAGTTGTAATGAGCTGACTTATGAAGGAGGGAGATTTGCCTACAGTGACCTTATAGATAAAGATATACCAGTGATGGGGCTTCTGTTTGCCAGGAATGACCAGTCCACAAGGTTATAAAGGGTGCAGTGATGTATGCAAAAATTGGAGCCGGTCATGAGACAATGGGCACTGTGATACAGAAGGTCGAGTAGAGAGAGAGATTTTAAAGGCGCTGTAATGTGACATCACCATAGTCAAGTTTGCAAAGATAGTTGACACGAGCTGCTTTTTAATTTGGAGACTAAAAAAGGCCTTGTGCCTGTTTAAAAAAAAAAAAAAAAAAAAAATGGTTTTATCTTTCAATTTTTGGCAAGGGATAATATGAAGCTGAACCCTGAGTTTGCTAGCATGGCAGATACCTAGATATATGGAGCTAAAATGTAAATGTGCTATCTTGGCAAATGCATACTGTAGGTTCTTCACCCACTCTACTACCATAGGTATTGAGTCATCCCCTTGGTACGCAGAGGCTTACTTTGAAGGCCAGTACTGTCTTCATGTCTACTGTCCCTACTGGTAGGTTCCATAGGTTCACTACCCCTCTGGTAGAAGTAGTGGCTGTTTACATTACCTGTATATTTACCACCCCTGAGCTTTCAGGTTTGTCTCCATGTCCTGCTGGAGGACAGCATATGTTCAAAATTGTTGACATTCTTGAGTATGTGGATGGCTGAGATTATGTCTCTTCTCAGCATCTCGTTTTCCAGGCTGAACACGATAAAAGGCAGCTACCCTTGCCTCATAGTTTTTGTCTCCCAGCAAAAATATACTATGTTATCAACAAATCTATACAGTGATAATGCACAGGATAAATACATTGTAAAAGCAAAACTAAAGTCATAGATTCTCCATTTTCATGTTGGCTTTCAACTATTCCATATATTCCATACCTAAAATCTCAGAAAGGTTTGGTTAGTAAATATTTGTGTTAATACAGCAGCACTGGGGGAGGGAAAGAAAAGTTTAAGTTTATTGTCCATTTGGAACTGGGGCAGACCAGACTTTCTGGTGTGTGTGTGTGTGTGTTTTGTCATTCTGATATGAACACACACCCGAGTATATATGCCGGAATCCTACCCCCTACTCATGCTGTGTAACCATCCATGCCATTCTCCCTCAGGAATATGTCTAGTCCCCCTTTGAAAGCCTGAAGAATGCTAGCTTCCACAACCTCGCTGGGTAGACTATGCCATGTGTTAAGCACCCTTTGTGTGAAGTACTGTTTTCTAATGTTTCTCCTTCTCCTATCATCTCTCCCAGCCCCCTTTTAAGCACATGACCGCTACTGTAGTCCTGAGTGTGCTCACCAGCTTGCACATCTGTGTAAACCATCTCCTGTGTATCCTTTTTAGTATTCAGAACCTCACGATCCTGTGACTTCTTGGACTCTCTAGGTGGAATAATCTAGAGTATGTTACATAGAAACATAGAAATTGTCAGCAGATAAGGACCACTAGGCCCGTATAGTCTGCCCATAAGTTCATTCTCTCCTTGTAACTCTTGCCCCCACCTCAGTAATTAGCTTTGTGGCCCTGGGCTAAACCTTCTCAGCCTCTTCAGTGTATTCTCTGTGCTGCGGTGACCAGAACTAGACACAGTACTCCAGGTGTTAGTGAACTAAGGCCTTGTTCTGGGGGAGGATTACCTCCCTTGACCTGCTGCTCTTTGCCCACATCTAGATACAGCCCGGCATTATGTTTGTTCTCTTGAATGCAGCAGTTAATGGATGGAAATTTGGATAGAACCTAAGAAAGCTTCTAAAGAAGAGCATTCCTTTGCAGAACACTCACATTAACATGTCTTACCCCCAACAAAAAAAATGCAACAACTTGTTATAATGAAAAAAAAACAGGTTATTTATTTGTTAATTTGCTTAGTTAGTTATTTATTGAGTTATCTGTTAACAGTGGAGGTGTGCTGGGCCACGAGTTGGCCTTTTTTTCAGGCATGACCCAAGTCATAAAGACAAGGATTGTTATAGACATCACATCACATCCATTAAATAGTTCTTATGGACAATTTACCACTGGTTTTAGAACAGTATTTCCAACTTACTTTGGAAAGGCAGTATGGTTCAGTTGTCAGAGCAGTAAACCTTGAAACAGGAGCTGACCACATCACTGCACCCACTCCGCCTCCCTGATCCTCCACCACTGGCATGGAACATGATTGGTTCCCAGATTGTCCACCTCTGGCAGCTTGGGCCCCCATGTGGAGGGGGAGTTACCCATGAGATGTTGCAGTAGGTGGTGGTGATCAGGGACAATAACAGTAGAAAGTGGGCTGGTGCACTGAGGGGAAAAGGATAAGGCAGGAGTGGCCAGATGACAAGGAGTGCAGATTGACAAGAGATAGGGGATAAAATATTGACTGATTAAAGAATTAAAATTAATGAATCCACAAGGTAGATTCCGAATGCGTTGTCAGTGTAGTAGATATTCTGAATCCCTGTGATCAGAGACTCCAGGAATGATTTATTTTGTAGGGGAAGGGATAACTCACTGGCTGGCTTTAAGTCTGTATTCTATTTAGGGATGCCTGGAATTGGCCGATTCTGATCTGATCTGATTTTTGGATTTAGGATTTTAGGAAAACTGGATTCTGATTTGGTTTCCTAAATCCTTAATTTCAGTGCAAAAATACGTTTTTGGATTTAGTTTAGGATTTAGGATTTTCGGACATCAACTCTGCAAATCCTAAATCTGAAAATTGGATTAGAATCCAATGAATTCGATTCCATTTGGCAGATTCCAAGCAAACTCTTAATTCCATTTATGTTTAATTCTATGCATTAGAAATGCATTTATGTTTTTCCTCTGTAATCTGTTGATGAGTTGTAACTTTTAAATAGTGGAGGTGGGCATAAATAGTAATATTTTGCAATGTCCTATACACACACACCTCAGAAACTGAGACCCAGTTTAAAGGACACCTAAACAAATACATTTGTCATGTTGATTTTCTAAAATCTGGCTTCATAACCCTGTGAAGGAAAGGCTGCTGTTTACGTGAATGTTGAAATGCTGAAATGCTGAAACTGCATTTATTTAAGGTATATGCAGTTTTGTAGTATAAAAAAAACTGTAACAGCCTCTCCCGATTCAAATCTCCATCCTTTGGTTTCCCTAAAATGGTTGCCGATGTGCACCTTTTTTTTTTTTTTTTGTAGACTCTATTTATCACTCAATTGCCAGGGGCATCTCTCGGGTGAGCCTCACTTGACCAGGGCTCCTACCACCCACCTGAACCCCCAACCAGGGACAGAGACACCCCACCCCTAACTCCTTGAACCCAGCTGGCCCCCCGAATCTAAGCCCCCTTGGGTGGTACCACCTGACACTTACCTGGGTGACCTTTCTAAGATCTAGACAGCTGGGCCCGGGAATGGAGGTGAGGGCTTGAGAGAGAGCTGATCAAAGGAAGTCCAGTTTTGGGTGTGTGGGCCGAGGTCCCCGGAAGTCACCGTCGCCTCCGAGTATCAGTTTTTTCCTGCTTCTGTTTCCCCTGAAGCATGGACATGCAATGACGTCTGCGCACGTAGTGCCAACAGCTGCCCTTACTCCACCCTTCTTCAGCACACTCCATGTAGTATCCCTGATCTCCACCGGGGGCCACTAATGGATCAATGCAAGGCCCGCTACCCACCCCTGGAAAAGTAGAGCAGTCCTCTGGACACTCATAGAAACATAGACTTTGACGGCAGATAAGGACCACTTGGCCCACCTAGTCTGCCCATTTCCCTACCTACAGGATAAGCTGCAGATCCTATTTAACCAACAGCCTATTTCTTCTTCCCCCCACAAAAATTGCCTTATGTCTGTCCCATGTATTCTTGAATTCTCCCACAGTTTTAGACCCCACAACCTCCTCAGGAAGGCTGTTCCATGCATCCACCACCCTCTCTGTGAAAAAATACTTCCTCACATTGCCCCGAACCGTCCCCCCTCTATCTTCAAATTGTGTCCCCTTGTTCTTGCATATCTCTTTTTCTGAAAGATGCTGCCCTCTTGGACTTTGTTGATTCCACTGAGGTACTTAAAAGTTTCTATCATGTCCCCCCCTCCCTCCTTTCCTCAAGGGTGTACATATTAAGTAAGCATTAATGTCCAACAGGCTTTACTGGGGAATTAATGAATGGTTGGGGGTTGTGGCGGCTGCTGCCCTTGGCCGAGTGCCTTACAACCACCCAACCATGATTAATTCCCAGTAGAAGCTCTAATTCGAGGGCATTAATGCATTTGTAACATGGCAAATACTATGCTGTTGTGTCCATTTTACAGTTCTGTTCGGCTTTGTGTTGGCATTGAGATGTTCCAGAATGCTGCTTGATGTGTGTTCTGGTTGCTGGACGGTACTCCAGATGGGGTCTCACCAACTGTCTGTACAGAAGGATAACAACTTCCTGTTTTCTGCTGGTGATGCCTCCTATACATCCCAGTATCCCCCATCCCTCCCTACTGCCTTCTCACATTGCTTGCTAACCTTAAGGTCATCTGATATGATTACCCCCAGGCCCCCCATTGTGTAATCCTCCCTGGTTTTTGTTTCCCAGGTGCATTATTTTGCACTTCTTTGTATTGAATCCAAGCTGCCATACTTCTGACCATTCCTCCAACTTTGCCATTCCCTTTTCATCCTTTCCACGTCTCCTTGTGTATCAACCCTGTTGCAGATCTTTGTGTCATCTGCAAAGAGGCATACTTTTCCTTCCAGTCCCTCTGCAATGTCACTTGTAAAGACATTAAAAAGGACTGGACCCAGTCCTAAACCCTGTGGTACCCCACTAGTAACTCCTCTTTCTTCAGAGTGGACTCTGTTTACAATTACCTTCTGTGCTGTGTCCTGTTGTCCAGCCAGTGTTTTACCCAGGCTACCACCCTGGAACCCACTCCCAGTCTGGTTAATTTGACTATTAATCTTTTGTGTGGGACCATGTCAAATGTGCTCGATCCTTTCCCTCTCCTGCCAATCCCCGGTGGCGTGAGTCCATTCCTGAACCCAGGTCACTGGCGGGGCACAAGGTGTGGCATCCAGTGCCTCAACCCTTAGCACCACCGGGACGGTGACGATGAGCACCTTAATGACATCAAAGAGGAGAGAGCCCAATCTGCATGAGCAAAGCTTTATAGCTTCCCTTTATGCAATAGTACACTGTTCTCCAGTAATTTTACTACCAGTTTATTTAAATGTATAAAACTCATCACTTAACCTATGTATTATTCATACTAACACATAAATTAAAGAGCCATTGACAGGCATGTACTCACAAGTGTTCCTTAGCTTCCAGGTGGGCATCAGCTGCTCTTTAAGTGATGATATTTTTTTTTAAGTTTATAAACTGCAACACTCTGCAACAAACACCAGTTTGATACACCAGAATCCCTAGCCTCCCCTGCCAGCCTCATAGCATATGTATACGACTGTCCATCCTCCTGCACCTATTTTATTTAAATACTTGGTGGTCTAGTGGTGGAACCAAGAAAGCCTTAAAGATCTATGTCCTATGAAGGTCTTTGCTCATTCTGCCACCATAACCAGAGTTACCACCACCACCTCCCCGCCCGCCAGATCCCATCTGCAGCATCACCCTCCTCTACTTCCACCTCCACCTGTCTGATTCTCCTGCCATTTCCATGTTTCTAATATATTTATAAAAATTACGTGGTGATCTATGAGGCAGAGGGCCCTAATTGTCCCATGAATTGTTCCTACTTCTGCTGAAACCGGAGCTTCCCCCCATTACTGTAGTAATCAAAGTAACACCCTTCTAGTGCAAGTAACCAACAATTCCACTGCTGTGTGCACATTTCTGTAGTTACAAAAATACTTGGTGATCTAGTGGTAGAAACAGAGAGCCAAATAACACAGTCCCATGAAGATCTCTGTATGCTGTTGCCATGCTGATGCCACAACTAGAACTCACGTATCCCACCCCCACTTTGCAAACTTTGCTTCAGTCAATCCTCCTCAGAATGCTTAATTTCCCTTCATGTAATCAGGTCCCAGTTTGCGGTGGAGAGGGGTGGGGATTGTGCGCTCCTGTTGTGCCACAGGCACGACCGCAGCATAAAGAAATCTTCATGAGACCATATTGTTTGGGTCTCTGTTTCTCCCATTAGATCAACAGGTATTTTTTTTTCTGCTAGAGAAACAGGGACATAGCATAGGGAAGTGTTGGCTACTTTAATTCGAAGGGTGTTACCTTGATTACTACAGTGACAGGAGGCGGCAGCGATGGTGGTGGTGGGGCAGCTGAGTTCCAGCAGGACTAGACACTTCATGAGACAATTAGGACTACCTGCTTCTTCCACTAGATCATCAAATCAGGTGGGTGGAGGTGGAGGAGGGTGATGCTACAGATGGGATGTGGCAGGTGAGGGGCAGTAGTAACTCTGGTTATGGTGGCAACATCAGCAGAGACCCTCATGGAAAACAGATCTTTGAGGCTCTCTTGGTTCCCCAGGTAGACTGCCAGGTATTAAAAAATTAAAAATAGGTGCAGGAGAACAGGCATTTGTGAACGTATGCTATGATGCTGGCAGTGGAGGCTGGGGATTCTGTTGTGTAAAACCGGTGTTTGTTTTGGAGTGTTGTAGTTTACAAACTTAAAAAAATTAGTGTTGCTTGGATAGTGCCTCCGTGGATCCAACCGTGATCCGTCGAATAGTGGCACTATCTGAGTGGGATCCGGCCAGATTCTGAAATCTGATCCCAGGTTGGATCCCACATCGGATAATGTGGGATCTGATCTGGATCTGGGGGGGGAGGCAGATCCACGGTTGTATAGCGCTGCTATCTGACCGGATCCACTATCCTGACAAATGGCATGTATTTGGTGGTATCCTAATTGCTAGGATGCTATCCGAGCAATACTAAAAACAATCAGCACTTAACTTATGTATTAGTATGAATAATACATAGGTTAAGTGATGCATTTTACACCTTTAAATAAACTGGTAGTAAAATTACTGGAGAACAATGTGCTATTGCATAAAGGGCTGCTATATAGCATTGCTCATGCTGATTGGGCTCTCTCCTCTTTGACATCCTTACGCTGCACATCAGCAGCCAATTTAGGGAGACCAAAGGAGAGAGATTTGAATTGGGAGAGGCTGTTGTTTAAATTTTTTTTTACGTGCTATGAAACTGCATTCATCTTAATTAAGATAAATGCAGTTTCTCCGTTCATGTAAACAGTAGCCTTTCCTTTAAAGAGCTCTGAAACCAGATTTTAGAAAATTAACATGCTGAATTTGTGTTTAGGTGTCCTTTAAGCAGAGACTGATGCAGAATCTTTATCTTTTAAAGGAGCAGTATTTGCTGGTCAACAAAAAATGGCATTATATAGTTGTTTTTTAGCATTCCTAGTCTGATGACTAGATTCAGCATAAGTATATTTTTATTTCTCCAAGATGCTTTTAAAATGGTGTCTGATATCAGTATATTCATTAATAATGCAAGTTATTAGAAGTGTCCACCACTAGCAATTTTAAAAAATCCCATTCTCTGAGGTTATTTTTTAACTTTACATGCTGTATTCATACTGTGACTGCATTAGGGGTGCTGGGACACATTTCTGATGGTAAACAGCCCCGTGCCACACCAAGATGTTTAATTTATTTGCAGTGGGTGTGGCCAGAGAACAGGAACTTTTAAAACCCTGTATGTCATTTTAGGGGTGCAATACAATGAAGTGAAAAATGTATATACTGATGTTTTTACCAAAATACATAATTACGAAAAAAAAAACTGTCCATTAAGAAATACTGCTGCTTAAAATTTGCTAACTTTTTTCTGCCTGGTGAGTCTATGTAAATAGGTCAGAGAACTGAAATTTTGCTCTGCTATTCTAGACAACATCTGAAGGGGAAATATCTAGTCTAAAATTACTATAGCAGGATCCTGCGGGCACCTGACAATCTGTTTATAATGTTTTTGTGTTGATTAACTTTCATGGCCTCTACACTCCTCTCATGAAATAGTTGCATGGAGGCTACACAAGTAATGTTTAGCACACTAAGAAACAACAAAAAATACAAACGATAGCAGCTTGCATTATCATCTGCAGCAATTCAAAGTGCGTGTACACCACACCCCCCACACAGACACACACAGACCCGTGCATGCAGTGCACAAACTTGGGGTCAGATCTTGTGCTGTTTGTTGGGATTATCAGGTTAGTATTAGGAGCTGCAGAGTGTCAAGAGAATGTGTACACTGTGTGGTCTCCCAGCCTCTGGAGCCTGGTGTTTGTTATGGCTGTGCTTTGTGGCATTTGCAAGCCTGTCTATTTTAGAGCCGGACTCCCAGATAACATTTCTGCACCTAACTGCTGGAATTCAAACAGTGACATTACCAAGTCTACCAATACCAGGCATCTTTATGACATAACATTTACTGAACTTTGTAAATGTTACCACAGCTTCTAGTGGTTCTACAAGTGGATGTAGCGCTTGATTCCACCCCTCATTTATATACCCTACACTGTAAATCCCTCCCTAACTTATTAAGTAGCCAGTCCTGCCTGGCCTTCAGAGCCCCTGGCATACTCCCAACCTTCCTTCATGACTCTTAATTAGTTGTCTGTTGGTTTCTGGTTCCTACAACCTCGCAGAAACCGTATTTATTTCCTAGGGGATGTAATGACTATGATCTGCCCTCCCCTGGCTTATACTAGTAGCCACGACTTCAATCATGTATAGAGAAGAATGTACTTTGTATAAATATTGCTTGGCATTATTTACCTGTTCACCACTAGTGCAATGGAATGTTTATAATGTACCTTACACATGTAAGTCTGTATTCCTAATTTCTATTTTTTGTGCATCATATGTATGTCTATCCTTTATGACTAACTGCAGGTCCACCTTGCAAATGAGCTTGCTCAACGGTGATCGCCTGGATAAATAAAGATTTGATTGATTGATTGATTGATTGATTGATTCTGGACAGAGTTACGGGGAATGCCAGAGGAAGGGCAATTAAGTACTGTGTAATACCCTCACCCATACCCCAGACTCACTCACAACATCATCCCTGTGAGCTGTGCATTTTATGTGTTCGGTTAACTAGAATGTATTAAGTATGATGAGGGGTTTGAATAGGATTCAGTGAACCTGAGAGCCTTATTAAGACAGTATGATGCAAGCTGCCAAAAAATCCAATGGCTGCTTAATCCTGATCTGTTACTACAACAAGTAGTACTTAAAGCAGCAGTGCATGGTAGCTCTGAAAATTTTGACCTATACCTTTTTATTCTTTTTAGATTTCCCTTAAGTCCTGACTTGTATGATGACCTGTCCCCCATTTTAAGTCTGCTTTACCACTGTTTTTCACATTTGAACTAATAAAAGGAATGCTTCTATTACTATGACTCAACCCAGGTTTTCATCAGTATTCTCAGCTGATTTTAACACTTGTCCCTTAAGGACATGGAGCAGTGTCTGCTGCATGCTAGTTCATTACAGTTCTGAGAAAGATGATCTTAAACAATGGGTGGCTAAAACCAACAGGTACTGCTGTTGAAAACCTGGTCTGAGCTATATTAAAAGCAGTGTTCCTTTTGAATTTCAATTGTAAGAAAAAAGTAGTAAAACAGACACAAAAGGTAAAAAAAAGGGTATGATTAAAGTCTGGAGATAGGATGAAATTTAAAATAAAAGAAAAAATATAGGTCAAAAATTGTCACCACTGTCATTCACTGCTGCTTTCAGTGGATATCTGGCTAGTATGTTTTGGGCTCCTGCCATGTAACATATGACAGAGTGTTTAAACAAAATTTGAGGAGCAGTTTGTGGTCATATCCCTTGTGGAACAGTGGAAACATTTACATTAATTGTATGTCACATGAACTGTACATCTTGGTATGTTACTGTATTGTTGCTAAGTATTTTTATTTAATATTGTGTTTGTGAGTAATGTTTGTAGTCATACTGTTGTACCCTAACCCCCCCCCACTCCGCTGGTTGAAAACAGGACTTTTTGATCCAGACCACTTTCTTGCCTAAACAGAAATAAATAAATGATTAAATAAATCAATAACATGGCTAAAATAAGTGAGTGAATGAAATGGCTACCATTGCAGCAACTTTGACCACTAAACATTCTAATGTAGTGGCCACATGGTGCCCAGACCTGAAAAAGATTTTTTACACTCTTGAGAGTGATGGTTAAAGCAGCAGTGCATGACAGAGGTGGAAAGTTTGACCTATACTTTTTTATTCTGTTTTAGATTGACCCTCATCTCCTGACTCATATGATACACTTCTTTCCCCATTGTTAGTCTGCTTTGGCACGTTTTCACGTAATAATAATTGGATAATAAAGGGAGCGCTTATTGTAATATAACTCGAACCAGACTTTCATCAGTATTCTCAGCTGTTTGGTACATTAGTTGTCCCATAAGGTCGGAGCAGTGTCTACTGCATACTAGTTCAGTATTGTCACAAGGAAAATGATCATAAACAATGGGTGTTCAAAAACAGTCACGAATAATGATGAAAGCGTGGTCCAAGCTCCTTCTATTATTTCATCTTTGAAAATAAAAGTGGTAAAGCAAACACAAAAATGAGAAAAAGGGTATCATGCAAGTCAGGATAAGGAGCAATTAAAACAGAATAAACTGGCAGATCTAGGGTATGGGAGCGCGTAGCAGCCCCTCCCCCATAACCTACTTGCTTGCTGCTGCTGCGTTTTACTCTGTTTGAGAAGATTACATTTGTATTTTCTGTCAAAGATTTAATGAAAAAGATTAATAGAGACAATATAAAGGATTAAAAATATTTTAAAAATTGTGCATCAAGTAAGCACACCACCCCAGCACCCCCATTGTAAAATGTTGAATCTGACAATGTATAGGTCAAAATGCTCACTGCTATAATGCACTGCTGCTTTAAAAAAAAAAAACAGGATGGGAATAGAATTGAAACTCTGTCCTGTAGTAGAGTTTTGTCTTGGAAAGCTGCTATACATTTATCAGTAGTTTCTACTGGCCCCTCTGAAAACTAAGTTCTGTTCCCTGATCATTGTAATATAGTAATGATTTAAGGTCGAAAAGGCTCACAAGTCCATCAGGTCTCCTTCCACCCACCCACTCGATAAGCAAGGGTTAAATAGGTGTTACATATTAATGAATAATATTACAGTATATAGAGAATAATGGATAGGTAAGTGTATGTAACCCCTAGATGGTGCTATCCCAGGGGCTACTACCCCTGCCTGATTTGCCACTAACAGGTTGAGGGGCCTGGATCCAATGGCGGGTGCCTCCACCCAGAGGTCAGGGTTTGCAATAGTTAAACTAACTTGGTCACAGCCCTCTGGGACACTGCAACCCCCCTTTCTTCCCACTAGTGGCCCACACAATATATCAGAATTACCTTCACAGTATACACTTACCCCCTGGTCTGGTTCCGGCACTGGGACCTCCTGTGAAATGAGATACAGTGCAACAATCACAGTACAGTACTTTAACATAGACAAATACCTCAGGCAGTATAACTTTGCTGAAACAAGCAGCTCTGATTTATTTAGGGGATATAACAAGGACAGAGGAAATCAGGTTAATTAGCTTATCACTCTAATAATCTACTTATGGCTCTGTGCACAGGCCTATCCCTATCAGTTACTGTCCCTGGCACCAAGCCCCAGTGGCTAGTCCAACTGTGGCAGCTGGTAGGGCCCTTTCACAGAGAAAGGAGAATTAAACAGTCAGCAGTACAGTAATTCCATTTGGATTTAATGTGGCAATTCAACAGGAAGCGACCCTGAATTAGTACTCACGACCTCAAATAAGATAGGGTCCCTTCAATGTCAGCAGGGCTCACTTGAGGTACACAAACCTCTTCACACATCCATATAAAAGAAAGCACTATACCAGGCAGGCTGCATCTGTATCCCGATCGCAATTACTGCACAATACCCGGAGAACACACAGCAGATTCAGTTCCTGACAGACCGAAAGTAATTTTCAGCAATTCTTCCAGTCTTCTACAGGGTGAGCCTGTTTTCTACTCTTCAGAGATCTCTTTGATTCTTTTTCACAGGACGGATTCAGTCCTAACAAGCTGTTACACAAGCTGCAGACCGGAACTCTGGGCCTTACACACGCTTTTGACTAAAACTGCACACTGAAAAAGCACAGGGCTCCTTCCTTCTTCACTGCCAAAGCTCAACTGAAACTCCAACTGACAAAACTGGCACTTCCTTTGAGTTCCTCCCAGTTCTTGACTGGATTGGCTGTCACTCACAATAGACTGCTGCTGTTGGTCCAAAAAGGCACTGAAGTCTAAACTACATCTCCCAGAGTCACTGCCCATACAATCCTCTTGTGGCTGGCTCAGATTATGAGTCCAAGTTCTGATTCGTCTAGGCACCATTTTAGAGCTAGCTTACCCACACTGATTGGTCCAGTTCAGCAGTTCAAAACTAGAATGGGAACTAGCAGACACAGTTCTGACTGCAAAGAAAGCAGGTTAGACAAACTGTAATTTCATTATTACTCTAAATAATTTCTGGCAAACAGTTACATCTTTCAGATAGGTTCCTTTGCACTCCTAGTGACTGCAAAATGAAGTGAATTGGCAGCAGCTTGAGTGGTACTCAATCAAAGAAACACACAGTCCCCATACAAACTAATTATGTCTGCAAGCAGACAGCTCTTAAAGAGACAGTAACAGAGGTTCTAAAAACACTCACTGATAAATGGCTTAAATGCCAAACACCATTCAGGCTTGGAGCATTCAAGCAAGCTCCTGGAAGTCTTTTGGGAACCCCCATTTGCAGGGGGGTTACATGTATATTATGGATTTTTTTTTACACACCCTCGGTGTGTGATGACCCGTAAACCTCGGGGGCGAAGCTCAAGATGTTTATGTGGTCATCACACACCAAGGGTGTGTGAAAAAAATGCATAACATCAAACTTACCTATCCTTTATTTTTCATAATTGCTGCTGTGGAGGTTTAGGCTGTATTTCTAGCAACTTGAAAGAAAAAAAGTGTTTGTTTTTTTTAGCTAGAGTGCAATTTTATTTTTGAAGAAATTGAACTGTACATGAATAAAACACATTTGAAAATACTGCAGTTGAAATACTTTTTGTGAAACAATGGAATGCAACAGTTTTAAAGTATTTTCTTTGGGGAATGCCATATCAACTGGAGTTCGGGTTATTATGAAGTGTCCTATCAACAGGATTTCAGGTTATTATTGCCTTTGGAGCATAATAACCCGAAATCCGGGTTGATATTTATGGTCACCAGCAATTATAATCTAATAATATTATAATTAGGATCCAAGTCAGAATGCTGCTTGTGTAAATACTAGAGCAAAACTGGTTTACTCCCCATAAGGGTTTTAAAATGGAAACTTTCCATTCTCAAATGTATGACTTAATATTTTAACTCCACTTTGACATTTTCTGCGTGTAACTGTTCTTTCTGGGGGGAGACTATGTACCGCAACACATTAGGTAAAACATGATACACATATTATACACACTTTAAGGACATTCCCTGGTGTTTCAGCAGCCTCATGTCAAATTCAAAGGTTTTTGCCCACTACGTGATGGTCATCTAAATGTTTAAAAGCCACAAAGAATCCATGAGTCACCATGATTGTTTTTAAATTACATTGGTGAGCCTTAATCCCTCTTTACGGAAAAAATCCAGAAGGGGTCAGATTGTTTTATGTGGTTATAACATCAATATTTTAGGTGTCAACATGAGCGTAAAAGACAAAGTGAAACAAGGACACATCATTTGCCAGTATGCTAGTTTTTTTTTTTTTTTCACAAATGCAAAAAATAAAGAGTAAATTACCAATACTATGACACCCTCTTGAACCAACATCCCGAAAAATAGGATCACTATCAGTTCCTCATCAACACCGTTCCTCATAGAAGGCTGCTTAACAAATTGGAGAATCTGGGTGTGGGCTCTAAAGTGGTAAAATGGGTTGAAAAGTGGCTAAAAGGCAGGACCCAGAGGGTGGTAGTAAACGGCATAAAATCAGAAGGGGGGAGGTGACCAGCGGGGTTCCACAGGGTTTGGTGCTGGGTCCAGTTCTATTCAATGTCTTCATAAGCAACATTGCAGAGGGACTGGAGGGGAAAGTGCGCCTGTTCACAGATGACACCAAGATCTGTAACAGAGTCAACACACAGGAGGGCTAGATAAAATGAGAAACGACCTAAGACTACTTGAGGAATGATCAAGGGTTTGCTAGATTGAGTTTCAACTCTAAAAGTGCAAGATAATGCACCTGGGACACAGAAACCCAAAAGGGAATACAGGATTGGGGGAGGGGCAGGTTTTAGCCACCACAAGTCAGGAGAGAGACCAGGGGGTTATCATATCCAATGACCTGAACTCAGCCAAACAATGTGAAAAACAGTGGGGAAGGCAAACAGAATGCTGGGGTGCGTAGGAAGTGGCATAACCAGTAGATGGAGTGAAGTGGTGATGCCACTGTATATATCACTGGCGAGGCCTCATCTGGAATACTGTGTCCAGTTTTGGAGACCGCATCTCAGGAAGGACATAGACAGAATGGAAGTAGTCCAGAGAAGAACAACAAAAATGATACATGGACTGCACCACAAGCCTTATGAGGAAAGACTCAAGGAACTAAACATCTGTTCACTGGAAGAGAGAAGGGGAGAGGGGGATATGATAGAGACTTTCAAATACCTTAGAGGAATAAACAGGGTACAGGAGGGTAGCATATTTCAGAGAATAAAGTGCACAACGACAAGTGGACATAACATGAGGCTGGAGGGAGGGAGGCTTAGGGGGAATGCTAGGAAGTATTTTCTCACAGAGAGGGTGGTGGATCAGTGGAACAGCCTACCAGCAGAGGTGGTGGAAGCAAAAACAGTATGGGGATTGAAAAGTGCATGGGATAAGCATGAAGGCACCCTGCTGTACAGTAGAGCGGGGGAAAGGCAGTCCAGATAAGAGTAGGGATTGCCAAACCAAGTAGGGACATGGGCAGACTAGGTGGGCTGTATGGTCCTTACCTGCTGACAGTCTGTATTTCTGTGTATGATTTTATGCATAAAGTCATTTCAGTCCCATGTCATAGAAACATAGAAACACAGAAGTTGATGGCAGATAAGGACCCGCAAGGCCCATCCACAGTCTGTCCATTTCTTTTTCTACCTTATGAATGTGCCATTGGCCTTTGCTCTGTCAATGGCCTATATATTCATACTCACCTGTATTGCTCCCTTATGCCTATCCCATGCCTGTTTGAAGCCCTGCACTGTATTCATACCCACCACTTCCTAAAGTAGGCCGTTACATGCATCCTCCACCCTTTCTGTGAAAAAGAACTTCTTCTCATCACCCCTTAATCGGCCTCCCTCTAATCTCATGTTGTGTCCTCTTGTCCTGCCATTTTTCTTATATTGAAACATGTTAGACTCTTTCACCTTGTTAATGCCTTTAAGGTGTTTGAATGTTTCAATCATATCACCTCTCTCCCTCCTTTGCTCTAGGGTATACATATTGAGCTCAGTTAATCTGTCTTTGTATGTTTTCTGATGCAGTCCCTGCACCATTTTGGTTGCCCTTCTCTGGACTGCCACAATTTGGTTAGTGTCCTTGTGAAGGTGTGGCTTCCAGTACTGCACGCAGTACTCCAGATGGGGCCTTACCAGTGTCTTGTAAAGAGGGATTATTACCTCCCTCTTCTGACTTGTGATACCCCTACTAATACACCCCAACATCCCTCTAGCCTTACCTACTGCTTTAGTGGTCTGCTTGGATGATGTCAGATCATCGGCAATGATGACACCCAAGTCTCTTTCTTCCCTTGTGACTGCCAGCAACTCCCCTCCCAGCCTATAGGTGGCTTCAGGGTTTCTCGTCCCTATGTGCATGATCTTGCACTTCTTTGCGTTAAACCCCAGTTCCTACTCTTCTGACCATTTTGCTAGTTTTCCAGATCTCTTCTCATTCTGCCCACCGCATCTGGATCATCTACTCTGTTGCAGATCTTGGTGTCATCTGCAAACAGATAAACCTTACCCTCCAGTCCATCTGCAATGTCACTGATGAAGATATTGAAGAGGACTGATCCCTGAGGTACCCCTCTTGTGACTTGCATCTCTTCTGACTGTATACCATTTACCACCACTCTCTGTTTTCTGTCCGTCAACCAGTTTGCCACCCAGTTGACCAACGTCTGACCCACCTCAAGCCTACCCAGCTTATTAACCTATCTTCTATGTGAAACAGTATCAAAAGCTTTGCTGAAGTCAAGGCAGGCGACATAAACTGCTCCCCCTTGGTCCCCTTGGTCCACCACTCTGGTTACCCAGTCAAAGAAATCTATGAGATTAGTGTGACAGGACCTTCCTTTTGTAAACCCATGCTGTCTTGGATCCTGTGCTCCTATGAATTCCAGTTGTTATGATATCCTTTCCTTAAGGAGTGTCTCCATAATCTTGCCCACTCCCGAGGTAAGACTGACTGAGCTGTAGTTCCCTGCCTCCTCCCTCCTCTCTTCTACCACTCTTGTGGAGCGGGATCACAGGAGCTCTTCTTCAGTCTTCTGGGACCTCTCCTGTGCTCAGAGACTCACGAAACAGTTCTGATAATGGCTCTGCTAGTTCCACCCTTAGCTCCTTTAGTACCCTGGGATGTATGCCACCAGGTCCCATTGCCTTCCATCCTGAGCTTATCGAGCTCTTGTAGGGCCCTTTCTTTTGTAAAGGGACTAGTGCACACCTCTCTCCCCCCTGTGTTCATGGTGCTGAGCTGTGGGCCCTGCCCTGCCTTCTCTTCAGTAAATACTGAGCAGAAGTATCTATTTAGGATAGATGCTTTTGTATGGTCCTCCTCCTCACATGCCCCCTTATCCCCTTTGATCTTAGCAATACCCCCTCTGGCCTTTCTCCTTTCACTAATGTATCTATTACTGTTCGTGCTAGTGTTTCCTCGGTTTGGGCCTCTGCCTGCCTTACTGCCTTCCCTGCTTCCCTTAAGGAAGTTTGGTATGCCTTCCTTTCTTCATCCTGCTGCGTTCCCTTATATTTCCTGAAGGCCAGCCTTTTGGCTTTGACCTTTTCTGTTACTGTGTTTGAGAGCCAAAGTGGTTTCCTTCTTCTTTTGTACTTACTTTTCTCACTAACACAATGGGTTGTTGCTTTAAGTATTGCATCTTTAATGCTTGCCCACTTTGCCTGTACCCCTCACCTGTATTACCCCAACCTTTTTTGACATACGTAGAATACGGCTGTAAATATAGCAAAATAAAGAAATATAGTCTGCCATGCTTGTTTTTGTTTTATCTACATCCAGAGTTGCAGTTTCAGAGGTGGTTGGCTCAGGACAAAAATAACTGAAAAATCCCAATGAAAAATAAAGCTTGCCAGGAAGCTATTCAAACAATTCAAAAGTACATGCAGAGTGAAAAGGACTTTAATCTAAATGAAACAGAGTAACCAAAGACAGACAGTTATGTACTTAAAGTGCCTTGGATGATGCCAACGGCTGCAATTATGGGAACTAATTTCCTCACTACCATCCTGTAGCTATTCTTAGCTAGACACGACACAATAGGATTCCTCATTATTCTAATAATGTTTCCATATATTTAAGAATGTACTTGTGCCAGGAAATAGCCACAAAAACGTTTTTGGGTACATCAGAAAATGGGAATTTGAAACGCCAGGGAACATCTTTAATTTGCTTGATTTGCACACCTGATTGTAACTGTTTTGGAACCTCATCTTGGTTATAATGGGCAACAAGATCCTTATCCCTATTTATAGTGGATGAATTCATTTAGTGCTAGAACATCCAGTTCCTACCATTACAGTTAATTGAGTTAACCATTTCTGAAGCCTCATATACAGTTGCAGATGTGTGCCGCAAACTGGTTGTAAGGACCAGTTCGCACCCCACTTCAACCTTACACCCTTTCTGCCATACACAAAGAGGTAACAAGGTGTTGCCTCCACCAGTGCAACTGGTATTGCATCAGCACAAGGAAAGGGATCGGTACAGTGTTAAGTGATGACTAGCTGAAAGCTTGTAAGTGATTTATAATAGTACTACAGTGTACCTTTATGAAGACTATGAGTAAGATGCACCAAATGTACAGTATACAGTAGTACTGTACTTTTTCTAACTGGTTCCATCTTCAAAGTTTTATAAATTGGCTATAGGAACTAGTAACCCAAGATTTTATTTTATTTTATTTTATTTATTTATTTCAATCTAGGATTACAACAATACCTTTGAGTCGAGGCTCTTTTACAAAGGTTCCACGTCAGAGTGTACAGTAGACATCTTTTCAGTTACAGACAAATGCATTTGACTAACAAGACAGGCTATTAACAGGTCACAGAGTATAGGTGGGACTAGTGCCAGAGGCGAGACTGGGGAAAAGGGGTGAGTAGGAGAGAGAAGTGTGGGTTGGAGGTCGAAAGGAGGAAGGAGGTGCAGGGAGGGAGGGAGAGTACGAGAGGTGGGGGGGGAAGATGGGAGCAGGAAGGGTGACGTGGAGGAGAGGTGAACGAGGGTGAGTGGCAGTGCAGCCCAGGGGCCTTGTCGTGAAATAGACAGGTAGAGGTGCTGGGGGGGCAGAGATTGTTGTAACTGCTATGTGCGGGGGCATGGGCAGTAGGAATGGGGGTAATGCTAGGCTGGGCAGTCGCAGGAGCTGGAGGCAAGCAATGAGAGGCGCAGCATGGACTTGAAAAGACTGAGTGTGGGAGCAGTGGCTGTACTGCTGCCAAGGGAGTTGAGCCAGCTGGTTGCCCGATAGGCGAATGATCTTTGTCCTTGGGTTGTGCGACATTGGGGGATTTGCAGGGAATGAGGTTTGGACCTCCTTGTAGTGACGTTACTGTGTCTAGGCGTAAGGAGGGCACAGATTCCAGGTGGAGCAAGCCCCCATTATAATTTTCTTGGCTGTGATGCAGGTTTGATATTTTATGCGACTGTCAAGTTGTAGCCACCCAGTTTGGGAATAAAGGTCACATGTGTGGGTGTGGCAATGGGAACCAGTGATGAGTCAACAGGCTTTATTCACGGAGGTCGCGATACGTTTGAGAGAGGTGGTAGTGGCAGAGCCATATATGATAAGTCCGTAGTCGATAATGCTTATGATGGAGCTTTGGACGGCCACTGATAGTGCTTCAGGGGTTGGGTGTTTCCTGTGCCGGAACAGTAGGCCTAACCGGGTATTGGTAGACTTTGCAACGTTGTTGATTTGGACAGCGTAGGAGAGGTGGGGGTCAAAGGTGATGCCAAGGTACTTGAAAGATTGTGTTTGTTTGGTTTCAATGGAGAGGTAGTATTGCTTGTTTTTGTTATGGGGGCTGCTGAAGACCATAGACTTGTTTTTGTTTTGATTGAGGAGCAGTTTATAACTTAGGAGCCAGGATTCAATGGAGGAGAAAGCCTGTTGGAGTTTATTTTGTAATTGTTTTGGGTTGTGGTGCGAGGCAAGGATTACACCGTCGTCTATGTAGAGTATTATTTGTTCAGGGCAGCAGTCTGGTAATGAGTTTAGGAACAGGCTGAAGAGGAGGGGTCCCAGGATGGAGCCCTGGGGGACTCCCAAGCGGACCGGTCTTGGGTCAGAGAGCGTTTCAGCAATTCTTACTGATTGGAACCGATCTTCAAGGTAGCTCTTAAACCAACCAATGGAGTCAGGAGAGAGCCCAGCATTTTGAAGCTGGATTAGCAGGAGGCGGTGATTGATGGTGTCAAAGGCTTTTGTTAAGTCGATGAAAATCGAGCCTAGTAGTTGGACAGAGCCTAGTGAGTTATGGGTTGTGTCGGTGAATTTGAGTAGAGCTGTGGAAGTGCTGTGACCCTTTCAGAACATGTGTTGTTGTTTGCACATGATGTTGTGCATATCCAGGTAATCAGTAAGCTGGTCCGAGACAATACGTTCTAGTGCCGGGGAGTAGGGAGATTGGTCTGAAATTCTTGTGTGCAGTTTTGTCACCACCTTTGTGAATAGAGGTGACAGTTGCAGATTTCCACTTGTCTGGGAACTGACTAAGACTGAGGGAGAGGTTGAAGATTCTGGTCAGTGGCCCAAGCACCTCTTCTAGTGTGAGGGACAGGAGTTTGAGATTGAGGGAGTCATTGCTAAATCTGGATTTACCAATGGCTTTGGTGACATATTTGTGTACCTGGTGTGCCTTGACTGCTTTGAAGTAGAAGCGGGGTTGGCTAGTAGGGGTAGTGTTTATTGAGGACATCAGGGCAACATCATCTTTGAAGTAAGCCGGGGGTAGGACAGAGTTGAGGTCGGTAAAGGCTGTGTTAAAGGTATCAGCAATGGTTTTTGGGTTGAATGTTGTAGTTCCGTTGATGTTGAGTACTGATGGGGGAGTGTTGGATGGATTCCCCGTGATTTCTTTTATGTTTTTCCAGAAATCCCTACCGTTGCCCAGGAGTTTGTGAGTGCATGCTTATAGTAGGCTGACTTCATTTGCCGGATGGATTTGGTGCAGTCATTTTACGGGCACATTTGTGGTTCAGGATGTCGTTTTGACTTCCAGAGTTTCTGGCCAACTCCTAGAGGTGGTCCCTTGTTTTTAGCATCTTAAGGAGGTCTGTGAGCCATGGGTTGCAGAGTGATTTTACTTTGTGTTTTTTTTGCAGGAGTGTTTGTGTCACAAGCCTCAGTGAAGATATTTATAAAGTGGTCCAAGGCAGTATTTACGTTGGTTGCATTGAAGATTGGAGCCCAATCTTGATGGAGAAGGTGGAATTTGAGGTGTGGTAGGCAACCACGGGGTAGAACCCTGCTGGTGATAGTTTTGGGCAGAGGTTTAATAAATTTATTAGACCAAGTGCAGCTAACGGGAGTGGTCGCTGAGTGAGTCAGGAAGGACATCAGTGTTTGAGATTCGTTTGGGGTGACTGGCAAGCATCCAGTCCAAGAGGGTGCTCGTACTGGTCTTGTAGTTTTTCCTGGTTGGTGAGTCTACCATTTGGGTGAGGTTCGCCACTGTGACGGAGTCTCTATGTGCACCAGCTTCTGCCGTGGTCCAGTTGATGTTGAAGTCACCTAGGAGGATTAATTCAGTATCCGGTGGAAGTGACTTTACAAAGTCAAGTACAGCAGTTAGACCAGTTTGCTGTTCTTTGGGAGGGATGTAGATAGTAGCAACTATGAAAGTTTTGCTTCGGGCTCCGAGGAGGATTCTAATGGGAAGTATCTGAGCAGTTGTCGGCTGGAGAGAGGTATTGATGTGGTGTCCCTGGGTGGAGTCTTTTAGGTATGGAGTGCAGTCACCACCTCTTTTAGAGAGCCGATCAAGCCTAAAGACATTGTAGCCAGGAAACCTGACTGCCTGATCGGGGACTGATGGTGTGAGCCAGGTTTCGACAACTGCCAGAATGTCTGAGCAGTGTTGGCTGGTAAAGGCCTGCAGAGCATCCATTTTAGGAAGGAGGCTGCAGATGTTGATTGATATGATTGAGAGGGCACCCGATGGCTTGCCCTGGTTAGGGGCTTTGGTGCGGATTGGGCCGGGGTTTGGGTACATGTTGCCTGACAGCAGTAGGAGGAGGAGTACAAGCCTCAAGGAGCTAAGGCATATTTCTCTAAGGGAGTGCTTTCGTCTGCTAGTAGTTCGGGAAATCACTGAGCATTGTCGATGGAGAGTGAGGGTTAGCGTAAAGGGGGGGAGGAGAGACCAGAGGGGTAGACTTGGTCCAGCGTGAGTGGATGACAGTGTCTTGGAGGTAGGATGGGCCCCAGGGTAGGGGGCAATGCCCAGAGTGCAGCATGCCTAGATGGCAGAAAGATGTTTCAGTTTGGAAGCTGTGGGGGAGGGAGAGAAAACAGGCTCTTGGGGAGTGGAGTAGGGGAAGAAGACAGGCAAGGAGAAAAAGAATGGGGGGGTGGAGAGCAGTGAGAGTGCATGTTAAGATAGGATCTGGCGGAAGGAGGAGAGAGGGTGTAAAGACAGGCAGGCAGAGCTTGGAGATGGGGTGGAAGAGCAGTAAATGGAGCAGTGGGAAGTGGAGACACAGCTAGGAAAGGCCAAGGCAGCTCAGTAACACAGTAAGATCAGGGGGTTAGAAGTGGGAGGTGGCTGCTAGGAATAAGAGGGAGGAGGACCAAACAGGTACCCAGTGGTGCAAGAGTAGGGGGCGTGCTACGAGGCGTGGAGGATGGTCTATATAGTTAAGGTCGGAGGTGGGGCGTGTGTAAAATTTTGTCCGTTCGCCGTAGAAATCAATGGGTGCAGCAGCCCTGAGCAAAGCAAAGTTTCAGCTGGCTCAATCCCCATGCAGGAGGCGAGAGAGTATCCAATCAGAGTGTGGTACAGTTACCGTGTGGCCAATGGTGTGGCTGTCAGCTGTCCCAGTAGTTCAGGGAAACCTTACCTGGCTGTCTGGTTTTTGGGGGGGCGGCCTGATGGAGAGCAGCTGTGCAGCTGCAGTCTGGAGCCGCAGCCATGCCGCTGGGCAGTCTGGAAGAGGGGAGAGATATAAGGTTAGTAGTGGGAGGGGAGCTTGGAGGATTGGGGGACATGGATAAGCTAAATTGGGGGCAGGGAGCTGAGAATGCCATGAGTGGCAGTCAGAAAGGTAGAGCAGGGTTGAGTTGGGGTGGAAGTATGCCAGAGGCAATTAGTGAGAGTTAGCCTTGGTACCACGGGGGGAAGGTAAGAGCAGGTGGGAGGGCAGAGAGTAGTGAGAGCAGAGTAAGAGAGAGCAGGAGGGGGACGATTCAGGCCCGGGGGGGGAGAGAGAGATAGGGTCACAGTACTTAAAGGACAGCAGAAACAAAACGTAGCACAGCTTAAGCTCTAATATCGGAATCGGCACAAAAATGCAATCTTGAGCAATAAATTAACTAAGATGCAGACAGTAATGTCTAACAAAATGAGCAACATAGTCTCCGTGGCTGAGCGGGCCAAAATTTCATCCGTTTGCTGTAGAAATCAAAGGGCACAGCAGCCCCGAACAAAGCAAAGTTTCAGCTGGCTGAAGAGCCAATCCCCGTAGAGGAGGCGAGAGAGCGTCCAATCAGGGTGTGGTACAGTTACCGTGGGGCCAATGGCGTGGCTCTCAGCTGTCCCGGTAGTTTAGGGAAACCTTACTCGGCTGTCTGGTTCTCGGGGGCGGCCTAGTGGAGAGCGGCTGTGAGGCTGGAGTCTCGAGCCGTGGCCCTTCCGCCAGAGGGTCTGGAAGCCCGAGTCAAGGCGAGGAATCTCAGACTCTTAGGCCAGAGGGTGTGGGGCCTCGGCTCCCGCCCTCACGGGACTGGCCCATCGGGGTTGTGCTCGTGCCTCCTTCGCCGTCCTCTCAAGCAGAAGGGATGGGGCACCGTACTCTCTCTCCTTACAAGCAACACTTTAGTCACAATTTATAGCTGCATTTACATTGCCTCTCTCTTCTTCTTAGTGGTCTGCTATGGTGCTGATACCACCTCATGCTGATGCAGCTTCATGTCTACAAGGCCCCTCTCAGCACCGATGCAAGCCGTGTTGGGGAAAGGACTGAGTTAGGGGGCTGTTGGCTGCTGGGGGACGTCAGATGATGCAGTCATCTGGAGTTAGATCTTCCGCACTTTGCCTGACCCCATGACCTCACTAGTTTGACCCCAGGCTTAAAACTTACATCCTGTAGAAATTGCAGTGGAGGCTTTGACAGGGCTCCCTCCCAAAAATTACTCTTGAGAAGCAAGCATCCAGCTAAAAGAAGGGAACTTTCTTTACTTTAACAAACAGCATACAAGTACCTGACAAAGATTAAAAGCAACAATCCTGAGTCAGGTTTTGAAGCTGAAACATTAACATCATATTCCTAGCATTTACTGCTACATGCCCTGGATGTGATCAAATAAATGAGGACATCCCCGGGGTGGTGGCCACATTACTGTGCTAACCCTGGTGACTGAAGACAAAGTGTGGCCAAATGAAAACAGAAGGCCCACACTCTCAGGTAGAACTCAAGAGTAGTGTGGAAAAGAATAAAGAAAAGAAAAAAAAAACTTTACTTAGCACAGAAACTGAGGATCCAACAGAGGCCCTGGTTTCTGTATTAAGTAAAGCAGCTTTCATGCTTTGTAGAGTTACAGCTTTTTTTGCCCAAGAGTCCGCAAGCTGCAGCACAAAACTCATTTGGACTCGAGAGGTCCCCCATGGACATACAGAGATTATACACATCTTCAGAAAGTTTTCATTCATTGCCATCACTTTTATACATCATGGGGTGCTGAGGAGGATATTGGGGTTGTCTCTTGTGCATCAGAATGTGCAGTGCAGCTTGTCCACATGGTCACTTAAACCACGAGCATCCGGGGGGGGGGGGCGCCGTAGAGCCCGAGCAAGATGGAAGCTAGTAGTCAGTGTGCAGTAATTTAACAGACTTTGGCAGCAAATAAAAGTAATTTTTTCCGGGCATCCGCAATCTCAGAACAGCAATACTTACGTGGGAGAGTCTGATTATTAAGATGGTGAACCCACAGAAGGACAGAACCTAGAATGATGGAGTTAAGGTGAAAAATCTGAGCGTAGCTCTGGCCATGCTTTCTACATCGCAAACCCAACCTGTAGTAATGAACAATGCCGGCAAGGAAACTCTTCAAACACTCGACCTAAAAATCAACAGGCTGATATCCTCAGTAGCCAGGTTAGCCAACAAATTTGATAGCCTCACCAGTCGGGTAACTAGTGTGGAGTCGGTGGTGGAAACACTTTCGACGGCAATGATGGAGGCTACTAAGCGGGCTGATGCAGCCATGGGTGCCATTACGAATGTTATTAAAGAAAACGGACACCTGGGAACCCACTTCGAAGCCCTGGAAAATCAGACACGGGCAATTAACATTAGGCTGCTGGGTCTTCCAGAAGAATGCGAGGGGGATCATTTAGTTCTGTTTTTGCAAGAGTGGTTACAGCAGCAATTGGGTGAGGAAGCCGCTGCACACATCAAAAAGATCCAGAAGGCCTAAAGAATCACCCCACGAGGCAGACCTGACAACCTGGAGGCTCCACTTATGGTGGTGTCTGTGGTGGATGGAGTGGGCACACAAGATCACTTGTTGGCACTGGCAAGACAACATAAAACCCTTTTGTGTGATGGCCAGATTGTAAGACTGTATCCATATGGTAGTTATGCCACTCGGCAGAGAAGGAAGCAGTTCGACGGTACCAGAGTCCTGTTGAGAGAAGTGGGCATACTGCATGGGATTATTTTTCCAGCACGTCTCCATATTGCCTATCAAGGCAAGGTTTTTGTCTTTTCAGACTCCAAAGACACTACGAAATGGGCACAGAAGCAGGTCCCTAGGAGAGTCAGGAATGTTGACAGGGAAGAGGTTTCCTTTGATGACGACGAGCCATGAAGAAATGTGGAATATATCGTATTTTTGAGAGATAACTGGTGGGAAACAATAGCCCTTTAGTAACTACTAAGGTATTTTTTTTATAAGATTAATAAATACATGGACCAGGGCAATGCACCCACTTCAGGACTAACTTGATATTTCTACAGTTTAGATTAGAGGTTGGTAAGTTCTACGTTGGAGTTAATGCCTGTATAAAATTATTTGTTTATAATAACTGGTCAGCAATTTCTCTCAATGTACTGACCAGGTTGATATTTTCCATAACAACCTGCTGGTTGTTATGACATTCATGAGTCATGCCAGTCAAACTATGCTGCTGACTCATTGGCCAACATTCTGTATGTGGGCAGGGCCAAACAGTCTCACAGACTGCTGGAGAAAAATTGCTGGTCTGTTATTATAAAAAATAAGAGATGGGGAGGGTTTTTCATATGAGAATTTAATGCACACCCTCATTGTGGGATGCTTCGCCCACGGGGTTTATGTAGCATCCCACAACTCGGGTGTGCATTAAATTATCATATCAAACCCTTCCCCATCCATTATTCTCTATATATTACCTCTCACTGAGCATGTAATAGTGACTTGGAATTGTTGCTTTAGTCTCAAGTGTAGCAGCAAATTACTGCTGCAGTATGTTTGTTTTCAGTTGTTACCTAAGCACCATCTTAAAGGGGAATGCACTATTGATGCACATAACATAGAGTAATACATGGACAGTTTATCTATTACCGCTTAGGAGGAAGAGATTAAATGGGATCTAGAATGTTGGACTGTGAAGAACTATGCCATGTTGCTGACGGGCTGTTCGTAACAGCATATTTGGAGTCATATTGTGAATATTGTATTGTAATTCGTTTTTCCCCCCATGGACGTATCTTAAAGCAGTAAATGGGTTCTATATGTTAAGAGGACTGGCAACTTCATTGTGTCTTGTAAGATGATATCTGTTATATCTCTGCTTGTATAATGATCTTCATTGTTTACTTGAAACAAACATAAAGTTAAAAAAAAAACCACGAGCTTCCAAATGCATCCCCAACTGAGCAGCAGCTCAGGGAGAGGAGAGTGGAACAACTTACCATGATCAGGTAAGTGTCCACATGGCCACATTTGCACTACAGCAACCTAAACACTCGAGTTGCTGCAGTGCACATGTGCCCCATGTAAACTGGCCTTTAGTGGTACCTTCTGATATAGATTAGTGTTTCTTCCAGAAAAAAATTAAAAGGATGTACCCTGGTTAGGCCCCACATTGAGTATGGTGTGCAGTTCTGGGCTCCTCAGTGCATAAAGATATAAACGCAGGTGAGCAGTTGCAACACAAGGTACGAAAACGTTTTAAGGTATGGGGAACGAGGGCTATGTGGAAAGGCTAGAGGCCCTTAACATGTTCACCCTAGAAAAGAGGCTGAGAGAGGGCATGACCTCAGCCTTCCGCATACCCAAGGGTATCGACAAGATTGAATGGATGGAGATGTTTGATCTGATGTCCTCCAGCAGTATGCAGGGACACACCCTGAAGTTCAGTGCTGGTAAATTTAAGGGAAGCATTTTGTATCCTAGAGGGTGGTGAACCTGAGGAACAGCCTGCCAGCAGAGACAGTGGATATGAAGACATTGCAGCACATCAGGGTTAGCCTGGAACATTTCTGCTTACCACAGTTAATTAATGCGTACTCCTGCATAGCAGATTGGCAAAGCCAGAGACAGTCCCACATTCCGAGTAGCCCACAGTGCTACGTTGAGGGTGGCCAGCCCCCCCAGGTTGTACTAAGTATAAATCAGAGCAAGTGTGCACTCACCAGAGTCCCTGCAGGTCGGCTACCAAAAGCAAACAACACTGGTCCTCGTGAAATAAGTGCCTACATGGCTGATAATCCAGGGACTGGAAATTTGTTTAGAGTAGCGCAGTGTAGTAAAGAAGAAACTTAAGTAATCCACAGGTAAATCTGTAGTTTATACCAAAACACAAATGCCAGCTGCAACACTCTCAGACACCCCAGCGCTTTGCTCAGAGAGCTTCATCAGGGTCAGGGTCTGCAGACCAGGGCATACATTTTGAAGCCCATAGGGGCTTTCAGTTTAAAACTTGCAGTCTCAAAGGTGCCTGCTTGAACAGAAAGGTATGTATGAATTGTAACCCTTGGTACAGTGCGGTCCAGAGTGTGGCTCCATATGATAATGGCTAAGAAAGAACAGAGAATGTCAAACTGGTGAAACAGAAACGGCGACTGCAGTAACGGCGCCCACAAACAATGGTGAACAGCATTATTAGTGATTCCAGTTCTCATTCCAACCGCAAAACACGAACACAGCAAACACCACACCCGTGCACTCTGCTGACCTTTTCTATTGTAGGGGCTCTGCCCCCATACCTTTACAGGGGCTGTGTCCCTGGCCTCCACTATCTCTAAATATTCTACTCTGAGGTGCTCCTTGACACTGGGGTAGGCTAGTACGCCAAAGTCACTATTTCCTCCATGTCGACGATAATTATATGTTGCCGTTTGTGTTTTTGCTGTTCTGCCTTCGGCGTTATAACTTCACTGTAATTACCTCGCCGTAGTGATGTGCTACCCAGAGTACACAAAGTGGTAACTGTAATCACAGGAAAAAATTAAAAGGTTATACGAAAATCCTACGTGAAAAGAATATTACCGTCACCACAGGCAGACATTTTTTTTATATACAAAAACAGCACAGTCTAGCCAAGTATCCAGGAGTAGCATGATGAATAACACTAGTGCTATACCTTTCTATATCGGCCAATAATCAGGTCATAGCTGGTTGTGGCAACAGGTTGCTTTTCACCCTGTTGTCACTTTATGCACTCTGAACCACATTGTAACAAGGGTTACCCTTCCCACATACCTTTCTATTCAAGCAGGCACCTTTGAGACTGCAGGTTTCAAACTGGAAGCCCCTATAGGCTTCAAAAGGTATGCCCTGGTCTGCACACCCCACCCCTGACAGAGCTCTCCATGTGAAGTTCTGGGGTGTCTGAGAACGTGCAGTTGGCATTTGTGTTTTGGTTTAAACTATGGATTTACCTGTGGACTACTTGATGCTCTTTTTTACTTTACTGCTCTAAACAAATTTCTGGTCCTTGATTATCAGCGATGTAGACACTTATTTCACGAGGACCAGTGCTGTTTCCTTTTAGGAACCAATCTGCAGAGACTCTGGTAAATGCACATTTGCTCTGATTTTATGCATAGCTGAGTGGGTAGGCAATCCCTATGAATAATTACATGTTTGCATAGAATCCTTTTTTTCTCTTTTTCATCCTTGCTTATGAAGCAGGGTGGGGGCGGAGCGGATATGATGGAACCAGGGTCCCTTATGAACTTAAATTACTATATTACTGTGCATAGAGAAACTTTGCTATGTATATACTGACTCCTTTTCTGTTCAGTCTGTGTTTCTGTGTTTTCTAAATTTATTACCCACTTCTTTTTCCGAGTCCTTATGTTTCTCTGTCTCCACTCTACTGTTTCTATCTCCTTTCCTTTATTGTTTTCTGTGCTGTGGTCCCCCAAATGCTGTACATGTGACCACACTGGGAATCCAGGCTCTGCTTTAAACATGGGGGTGGGGTGGTAGAAGGAGAACTGGGAGGGGGAATAAGTTTTTTGGAGTGTTTCTCTTGGTAGAAATCACCTGACTATGCAGTGTCTGTTGAGGTGGGGTGAGGTGTACAAGCACAGGAGGAGGGCCTGACCGCTGATGGAAAGGGTGTGTAAGCCCAACTCCTAACCCCAGCAGGTACTCAGACAGAACAACTTCCCAGGGGGGCATCAGACTTGTGGAACTTGGAACGAGTCCTGCTTCTGGCTACCAGGGAAAAATTGGATGGAGGTATAGGAAGAGCATAGGAGTGTTTTCAAAAGCATGGGGCATACCCATGTGTAACCCCCCTACAAATGGGGGTTCCCAAAAAGTCTTCCTCAAGCGTGCCTAAATGCTCACTGCCAGGCTGGTGTTCTGCGTTTTAGCAGTTTAAATGTGATTGCCAGAGAGTGCCTGTATAGCCTCTGTGTACTGTCTCTTTAAGAGCTGCCTGGCTTGCAGTCATAAGTAATCTGAGAGGGAGCTCTGTTGAAAGATGTAACTATTTGCTGAAAATCATTTAGAGTGATAATGATAATGTAGTTTGTCTAACCTGCCTTCTTTGCAGCAAGGACTGTTTTGTTTATCTCCACTATCTTGGTCCTGGACTGCGAATTGGACCAATCAGTACTGGTGGGACCTAAAATGGAGCCGGACTACAGGAGCTGTCTGGAGTCAAAATCTGTAAGAATTGTAGTTTTGGGCTTTTTGCACCTGAAGGGGGAGCCTTTGTTGTGACTGACAGGAGGATCAGCCAACCGAACCTTTTGCATCTTGGGAAATCTCCCAGGCTGTTGCAGCTAGTTTCAGTTTTGAGCTGAGAAGTGAAGAAGTAACGGCTGAAGTGATTTTGAGCAGCAGTTTTGTGTAGTTTTGCATGGGAGAACTGTGAAAGGGCTGAGTTTTGGCCTGCCTGTCTGTCTGCCTGCTGTCCCTGAGAGGGAAAACAGAGTTTATTCAGACTGAATCCGAGTTGTGAGGACTATTTAAGCCACTGGAATGTGACCAGGCTTTAACCTGAAGAAGACCGAAGATTTGCTGAATGCGATCGGCCTGTCAGGATTTCCAGCTGCTTTTGAATTCCCGGTTTGTGCAGAGACTTTGCGATCGTGACCGGAGAGTGGTTTGCCTGGCACAATAGAATTTCCTTACACGTAAATGTGCTGTGTATTGAAAGTGGGTTGTGACTTGGTTCCCCACCGTGTGAACTGTGTTCTGCTTGCTGGAACCTTTATCCAGCCTAATCGGACTGAATCCATGTTCATCTCCATTCGGCCTGGGCCATGCCACGCTGGCCCTGCCAGACTACCCCACTGCACAGAGAAAGGCACTGATGAGAGACCTGCCTGGGGATCGGTTCCCTGCTCCACGCTTGAACAGGAACGATGTCTCGGTGAATTGTGTGGGCCCTGCTTCTCCTGGCACTCCAGATTAACCACCTGCTGTTTCGATTTTCATCCAGCCTGTGTCCAGTCTTGGGTATCATGAGTAATCATCAGGGTAGCTCCTTGCAACAACAGCCTAATCTAAAAGTGTGTCTTCTGATTGTCTTGTTGTTTTCTTTTCACGAACTGAGCCCTCTGGCTCTGGATTACGAATTGTGTGTTGTCCATGTTGTTTTCTTCCCTCACAGCGCCCCAACCAGCTGCAACGTTCCTGGCTAGCCCACCATTCTCCGTCTGGGTACCCAGAGTGTGTGACTGTTTATGGACCCTGAAGTGCATGTATAACTGTTTGATTGACAGATCCTTTAAACAAATTAACCTGATTATGCCCCTCCCTTGTTCAAGCCCCTTAAATAAATCAGATCTAACTCTTTTTTGCATTTACCCTGACTGTGGTTCCAGTTTGTGCAAGAGTACTGTACTGCTGTTATTTGCTGTGTATAACTTTGTTTTACAGGGGGTCCGCAGGGCCTGGCCAAAGGAAAGCCCTGGTGGTAAGTGCAAACAGTGTGGGTACTTGTGTGGTATATCAGGCATATTGTGAAAGTGATTATTGTGTATTGTTCCGGCCACTAGTAAGGAAAGAGGGGGGTTACAGTGTCCCGGAGGGCTGTGCCCAGGTTAGCTTGACCACTACCAACCCTGACCTCTGGGTGGAGGCACACGTTTAAGAACTCAAACCCCTTAACCTGCTACTAGCCAAGCAGGCAGGGGTAGTAGCCCTTGGGATAGCGCCACCTAGGGGTTACACATGTATAAATGCTGCAGGGGAAACCCATAAATCACATGTAAAGTGTTTCTGGATTGGGTCCATATCGCCAAGCAGAAGCGAACAGATTTCATAATATTCGAAAACACAATGCAACCTCATTTGGTAAAAAAAAATAAAAAAAATATCAAAACTATGTAAAATGCATTCTTCCTTATGACCCAACCCCTGCTGAGTAGTGTAGAGCACTGTTTTATTTTTTTAACAGCAATTAGCCTTTCAACTTTGCAAGATAGTCAGTCAGGTATAGGTCAGCATCTGCTAGGCAAACAGATGATTGTATAACCAAGTGGCACGTTTTGTTCAACAAATTGCCATGCTGTTCCAGATAGTTTTTTAGACCTACTAAAATCAGTATAACAAGGATGGAAGTATAGCAATTACATTTTTAATTAATTACTTGATTTAATAGATGAAGTAACATAATGGTCCCTGAAGCGGGAATCAGGGAAATAAGTCTCTTAAATTAAATGTTGTGATTTGGCTAATCAGTTTGTATAAACATACGGTATAGTAGTTGTTTAAAATCTAATTAACAGCGATCCTATTTTTTTTCCTTGCTGCTGATTTCTTTTTTGTATGGAAGATGTGTGTTCTGAATTCGAGAGTACGCCACTTCAGTTAGGCTTTTCACATTATACATCATTTGCCATGGCTCAGCCAATTACCTATGCAGAATTTCAGACATTTCAATAAGTCGTCTTCTGCAGCTGTATGTTGACTTGTGCGTAGACCATGTTTTAATACAGACCTCTAACTGTAGTGTATTGTTTTTAGTAAATCATTTTTCAGTGGATTGCAGTGCATGGGAAAGGTGCCAGACTGAGGGCGCTGGAGCCTGGCATCCTGTACTCACATGGCAGGTACGGCACATAAGGGGCCTAAGTGTAAGCTTCTGTGTATAGCCCTGGCAGTGTGCCCCAATCCTGTCTTAGAGGGATCACTTGGTGGGTGAGGGGGCATTTCGGATTTCATGCCCATTCAGTCCTTTGGCCAATTGTGTGATACTGGCAGCAAAGTGGTTCATGAGTGCCAGTTGTGTTGGTAGTTTTGTGCTGTGGACACTTGGCCACCGGGAACTGGACTGAGTCTGCTGCAACTCATTTCTCATACATAAGCCACCAGGTGATGGCAAGTTTTAGCCATTAATGTCCTGGAGCAGAATTAAACCAGTGACCTAGAAGTTACAAGTGCCTTAACCTGTAATCACATTTCCTTCCCTCAACCAGTTCTTCATCCTCCACTAACATCTTATACGGCATCCTCCCCTATGTAGGTTCCAAGGTCACTGGATATCTCATACATACATACAAAGTTGCCAGCAGATTAGGCCTAACAGTCTGTCTCATCTGCCCTTGCTACAGCTCACTGTTAAGTTACCACTGCTGCTCCACGTCTGTTTTTGCATCCCCTAACCTGTATCATGCCCTTGTACTTGTCCCATCCCTTCTTGAATCCCTCTACAGTTTCCGTTTCTATCTGCTCCTCTGGAAGCACGCTCCAGGTTGCCACCACCCTCTCTGTGAAGTAATGTCAACTCACTTCACCTCTGAATCTTCCCCCTACTAATTTTAGACTCGGGCCTCTCATAGTCCCCTTCCCCTTTAATTTGAGCAGGCCCTCCATTTTTAGCCCATTGATCCATTTCAGATATCTGAAGGCCTCTATCATATCCCCCTATCCCTTCTGTCCTCCAGTGAGTACATGTTCAGCTCTCTAAGTCTGCCCTCATATGTCATTTCACCCAGACCCAGGATCATCTTTGTTGCCCTTCTCTGGACTCTCTCCAACACAGTGATGTCCCTCTTTAAGCGAGGGTGCCAGAACTGCACACAATATTCCAGGTGCGGCCTCACCAGTGAATTGTACAGGGGGATTATAACCTCCCTGCTCCTGGACATTATCCCCCTAATGATACACCCAAGCACTTTATTTGCTTTATCAGCTGCTCTCCTGCACTGCTCGGAGTTGTTCAGTTTGACGTCAATCATCACCCCCAGATCTTTTCCATCATGGAGACCGCCAGCCGTTCCATCTCCAAATGGTAGCTACACCCAGCGTTCCTAACTCTTAGATGCAGAATGCTACACTTACAAGTGTTAAACCCTAGCTGCCACGTGTGTGCCCACTTTTCAAGCGTCACCAAGTCATCCTGGGTGTCCGCCTGCCCTGTTCGCTGTTCACCTCAGCTCCCAGTTTGGAATCATCAGCGAACAGGCTCATTTTACTCCTAACTTCCTCCCCGATGTCCACAGTGAATGCATTGAAAAGGATAGGGCCCAACACTGAACCCTGTGGGACCCCACTAATGATCCTTCTGTGAGTCGAGACCTAACCCCACCACTACCACCACCCTCTGCTGCTTGTTGCTAAGCTAATTTGCTACCCACTCCACCATTTTTTCTCCCACCCCTAGTTTTCTTAATTTCCATATCATCCTTCCATGTGGGACCGAATCAAAAGCCTTGCTAAAATCCAGGTACAGGACATCAACAGGCTTTCCAATGTCCAGGGATCTCGTCACCCAATCAAAAAATTCGGCTAGGTTGGTTTGCACGATCTCCCCCAGACAAACCCATGTTGACTTTCATCTTGAAAACCATATGCCTCCAAGAACTCCACCATCCTTTCTTTTAAGATGATCTCCAGCATTCCCCCCACTATGGATGTCAGGCTGACCAGTCTGTAGTTCCCTGGTTAATCCCGAAGTCTGCTCTTGTGGAGTGGCACTACGTGTGCCATCCTCCAGTCCAGTGGGACACATCCTGATTGGAGGGAGGAATTAAATAGATCCATTAAGGGAACAGCTAAGTTATCCACCACCAGTTCCTTTAGAACCCTAGGGTGGATGCCATCTGGGCCTGGGGCTTTATTAGTTCTCAAGGACTTGAGAGCCTCCCTCACCCTTCCCACCTGGATCTCACCATCAGTGAGTGCCCCCGCTTCCTCCCTAGCCCCTAACCTGCCCCCCCTCTGGAAACGGACCATCTCTTTCCCTAGTAAAAACTCAGCTGAAATAATCATTAAGCACTTCCGCTTGCTCTGCCTTTCCCTCTACCAATCCCCCTCCTTCCTCAGCCTGTTTATCTTCCCCCCTTATTTCCATCTCTCCCTAACATATCTAAAGAATTCTTTATCCCCCTCCCTAATCCCTTGGGCTAACCTAAGTTCTTTATCAGCCTTGGCAGTTCTTATCATCCTACTGACTTCCCTGGAGATCCTGTGATATTCCACTCTGTCTGCCTCTCTACATGAGCACCTATACCTTCTAAAGGTCATCCTTTTGTTTCTCACTTACTCCTGCACCTCCCTTGTCCACCAACAATATTTTCTAGCCCTAGGCATCTTTTGTAGGATCTTGCACAGGTTTTGTGGTCTCCAGGATGCCCAGTTTCAGAATCTCCCACTGCTTCTCGGTGCCCATCCCTGGTCTGATTTTCCCTAAATGTTCCCTGAGGATGGCAGCCATCACCCTATAGTCTGCTCTCCTGAAGTCCACCACTGCGGTCTTTGTTTGCTTCCACCCTTTCCCCAGATCTAGGGTGAACCAAACTATAGAGTGGTCGCTCCCGTCCACCAGGTCTTGCACCTCCAAGTTCTTTATGTTGTCACCATCTGCAAGTACCAAGTCCATGATGTTTCCCACTCTGATTGGCTCCCCCACCAGCTGAGTCAAGAATTCATCCTGTAGGGCATGTAGCACTCTTTGCTCCCTTGCAGATGTAGACACCATCATATACCAGTCTGTTCCCGGCATGTTAAAGTCACCCAATATCACATTCCTACCTCTACCCCTGCTACAGTACCTTTTATATTCTTAATCAGTATGCCGTCCATGTCCTCCGATTGTGTTGGAGGCCTGTAGATAACTCCCAGATTGACCTTCCTTCCCTTGATATCCTGTAGGGTGGCCCAAATCTCCTCCATGTTCTCTTCTCCATCCTCCTCCTCCCTTCGACACTCTATCCCCTCCCTAATGAACAATGCAACCCCCCCCTTGTCAACTGTCCTATCCCTCCTATGTGTGGTATAGCTTCATGTCCCACTCGTGGCACTTTGTAGCCCAAGTCTCTGTGACTGTTGTCACATCCACCCCCCCCCATCCACCAACACTGCCTGCAACTCTGGCATCTTATTCCCCAAACTCCTTGCATTTATCAGGGCCACCTTCCAACCCATCCCACAATCCTCCCCTGTCCTCCCTACTCCCATGCCCCGACCCAGTTTGAGTCAGACTTTTCCACTGCTACTCTTTCTGATGGGGGAAGGGGCCTATGCCTTCCTGTTCACCTCATACTAACAAGCCCCACACCACCACTAGTTTAAATCCCACTTATTTCTTATATAATTCCCCAGTTTGTTCCTTAGAACTTCCTTCCCCTCCTTACTCAAGTGAAGTCTATCCCTAGCAACTAGAACTTTATTTGTCCCATGTACATCTCCATTCACCCACCAATTCATACCCCATGGCCAGACACCATTCCCTCAACCAGTTGTTAAAATCAGAAATGTTCTGCTTCCTTTCTAATGTGCCCTTTGGCACTAGCAGGACTTCCAAGAATGTGACAGTGCTTGCCTCTGCCATATAGATTCTTGACAATTCCCTGTACCTGGCTTGCACTTCCTTCACACTGTTCTCCCCAGATCATTGGTGCCAATGTGTACCACAATGTGTGGCATCCCCCATGTTCTTTTTAACTAAAGAATGCACTAGGTGCACGATGCTGTGCACAGTCATTCCCGGCATACATTCTACCCTAATAAAGCTCCTCCTGCCCTCACTAGATCCCCCCATTTGATTCTCCTGATTATGGAGTCCCCAGTACTAGGACCCTACTTTCCACTGATCCTGTGCTTTGTATACTGTCTCCCACTGCTGGCACCATATTTGCTAACTGTGCTCCTCCCCCCCTGGCCTTACCCCCCCATAGAACCCACTTTCCCATTTCCTTCCCTCTCTCCATCCCCCAACTCCCTTACCCTGGGTACATAGCCCTCCCCGCTTGCTGCACATACATCCCCCCTTCGGGACCCCTTCACCCCATAGCCTCTCACCACCACTCTCTGTGTCATCACCCAACCTTGTTTCTGCTCACCCATCTCAATATCCCGTGCCTCAACAATTTTCTCTCCCCCCACACACATACATTATTTCAGTCAACTGGCCTTTCATGCCCATCCCTCTCCACTTCTCCTTCTTCCCCAAATAACCCTCTCTGAGTCCTGTTTGACCCTCTATCTACCATCCTCTCACTCCCTGACCCTTCCCTCTCATTCCCTGCCCTACACCTTGGAATGCTACTGGTCCCCCTCCTAACACCCCCCCTCTCTCCCCTGCCCACCTCTTCCCTCGACTGTTATCACTGTCTTCCCTTTGCGAACTGAGTCCTTAATATTTTGTAGAGGTTTATACCTGTTAGTTAATAAAATACCATTTGCAGTTTGACTCATTCCCCATCCTGGCCTTGCCATTCCTGATGGCTGTTTCTCCCTTTGTAAGATCTCCTATGTTTATGCTGGATGGGGGCCTGCACTCTCCTATTTAGCGATAAACACTTCAAACACTTGTTCAGTATAAGCCCGTCCAAATTGTCTTGGTATAGTTTCTCCTACTGTGTGGAGACATTAAGAAGAACCCTGGCCCTAAACTACCCTCTGCAACCCACTGTATGTTCTCCTCATGTGGCTTTTCCAAACCTTCTACATGTAAAGGTCTGCTGCTATGCCATATTTACATCAGAAGTCTGGTAGCTGAACTGGATGCGTTGAGAGCCTGGGTCATTGTTCACAAGCCCAATTTCAGTGAATTGTTGGAAACACTGCTTAACTTGAAAATCCCTGAATCATATATTTATATATAAGGATATTCAGTTTACAGACAAGAGAAACACAAGTGGAGGTGGTGCTGCTCTCTGTATCATTGGCAGTCTTATAGTATCTGAGGAAGTTGGGGGTCACACCTGGTAATATAGAGGCCTTTTACAAGAAAATGCATCCTAACACGACCAAGGCTATACTTGTGGGCTGTATTTATAGACCACTAGAGGCCTCATGACTTGGGTGACTTTATAGGTGCACTTGACTCTGCTATTGCTTGGTAGGACCTTAAGACAATCTTGCTTGGTGACCCTAAACTCAGCTGTTGGGAAAGGAGTCACCCAAATAACAATATGCTCTTTCCCGTTTAAACCTCTCTCAAATTAGCACACTACCCACAAGACTCAAACCATGCCACTAACAACCACAGCCTTCTAGGCTATATCCTTGTTAACCTCCCTGATAGACTCTTAACTGGTGCTGTACTTTCAGACTGCTTCAGTGATCATTCCATCACCTTCTGTGACTGGAATATTCATAGCAAAAAATACCCTCCGAAAATGATGACAGCTTGCTCATATAGGTATTTCATACCCGAAGACATCTACGCAGACTTATCTGCCATAAGATGGGATTGTATCAACCTTATTACCTCAGTAGCTGATATCTAGGAATTCTTTGCCAGTGAATTTCTCAATGTCTACAACAAACATGCACTAAGAACATACAGAAGATGCATGGCCAGATTACGCCATTAACCCTGGATCTCTAAAGCCGGCCCAGTGGCATAGCAGTAGTGCTGCTGCTTACAACGCTGGTGATCTGAGGTTGGGAACGAGCATGGGATGTCAGAGGGTCAGCCGGGGGAGGTAGAATGAGAGTCGGCAGGACTGCTCTCCTCCATGGGAGGGGCTGTGGATCCCAGCATAAATGTGACTTCCAGTGGAGGCTGGGGTTATAGCACCAGCCCAGGACCGTGCAGTTGGAAGGAGACATCTGCGAACATCTGTATTGTGCGCATGGGAGCAGGCGGACCCCGGGATGACATTACACATCTGCATCTCCAGGGGCAGCTTAAGTAAAAAAAACCCTAGCCAGCCCACCGGCGCAGGGGCAGGGTGCCTGACTGCGATGATGATTGCCCAAGTTCAGGGACGGACCTGGGGACATTGGCAGGCCAGCTAGGGAGAAGGATTGAGCACCCTAGGGACTGCTCTTCTTCTCCAGGGAGGGAGAGGGGTAGAGTGTCCAGTACAATGTGGACCCATGGTGGAGGCTAGAGGTACCCCCCCCCATACCGGCACCATTACTGTGGGGGGTGGGGTGGATGCAGGATGTCACTGCAGTCCCCACCCCCAGGAGGAAAAAACTGAAAAAAAATATCATCCGCCACCTCTGACGCCCACTCACCATGGCCCCGATCGCGTGCCGTGGCACCTCCGGGGGGATCCTGACCTATCCCGTTGCCCGCTATGGCCTGTGGACTCTACGCCCCACCTTGGGGGGCAATCCAAGGAGGCAATGCCAGTGGGATCCCCTGCCAGCACTCTTGTCCCATCGTTGTGGTGTTGTGGCCCCACCCTGGGGGGTAATCCAGGGGGTATCGGGGTACTAGAGAGCAAGTCCTGGAGCGCGAGGAGGGGGCGGAGGGCTGGTGGGGGCTGAGCCACAAGGTGGCTTGCACCCCCCCCAAAAAGTAGAAAAAACCCTGAAGCAGTGGCACAGTGACTCAAAGGCCCTTGCAAGCACCACCTCTAGCTCATTCTGTGGGATGTTGGGGTGACCAGATTAACATTTCGGTCCTCCCCCTTGAGGTCCGGGGGGGGGCCCTACTGTGGGGGGCAAGCCATGGTCTCATGAATTCCCCCAGTAGGTCCCTGAAGCTGGCACAGTGCAGAGGTGAACCTGAAAAGGGCACACTGGCAGATATGGGATATATCCCCAGCCTCCTCCAGAAAAATAAAAAGAGTTAACAAAAAAAAAAAATTGGATCGCTAAGGAAATTATTGAATTGTTCTCACAAAAGGATGTTACTTGGGCCAGATTTAGAAAGACCAGATCCCACAATGACAGACCATATTACAGAAAACTTAAGAATCTAAGTAAATCACCAGAAGTTAAAGCACATGTGGACTGCTGCCACAACTACTAGGAGGAAAACAAACGTCATTCAAGCAAGTTCTGGATGGTGGCTAAAACGTTGTTTGCATGGTTCTTTACAAGCAAAGTGATCAATTCCAGAAGCCCTGTGGAGACCTTCCCACCTCACTTCCAGACATGGTGAATTCTTTTAACACCTACTTTACTAACCTCCACCAAACTCAAAAACTCCTTGGTGCCATCCACAATTGGTTCCTCATCAAGCAGCCCAGAGCCTGGCTGTCATGATCTGTCAGACTGTATCTTCCAATAAATCACTACAGCAGAAGCCCTTAAAACATTGAGGGGTCTCAGCTCAAGGAAGAGTGCTAGTGCTGACTTCCTCGACTGGAAGCTTCTCCACCTAGTGGCATGTCATCTTTGAGCCCCAGTTACCATACCGGTAAATGTCTCCTTCATCTGTGGGGAGACACCCACTGTCTGGAAAGTGCCACAGTTTTGCCCATCCTCAAATGAGAGGCTAAACAGGATTTGAAACAATACAGATCCATTGTAGTCTGTCCTGCCCTCTGCAAATTTCTCTAAGTGCATTCAGTCACAACTGACTGAGCATCTCGGTCTGCACAGTCTGCTCTCTCCCATGCAATCTGGCTTCAGGAAAGGGCATTCCACCACATCTGTATTGCTCAAAGTCACCAGTGATCTCTACATAGCCATAGATATTGGTCTCCTTACTGGGGTCATCTTCGTGGACTTTTTCAAGGCCTTCAGCTTGGTGGATCATGCAATACTCATGCTCAAACTCAAAAGCTATGTCTTAGCCAACCAACCATCAAATGGTTTGCTAGCTACCTGAGTAACCAAACCAAGCTATTGTCCACACAAAGCATTAATTCAGAACTAGGTGTGTTAAATCTTGGGGTTCCTCAAGGCTCACTCCTTGGTTGTTTGCCATTTTTATTAATGACCTCCCAAAGCACAGCGGTAGGTATCATGTGCATATGTATGCAAATGGAACCACACTGTGCAATGACAATGTCTGAGGTTAGTTCAGCACTCCAGTCTGATTTCAACACAATATTTCCTCCTAGTTTGTCAACAACTGCTTTATTCATTATGCAGTCAAACTAAGTGTAAAGTGTTTGGATTCCAGAACTTTCTTACTCATTCAGTTGATCTGCTTGCAATCATAATATCAGATGGCAACACTATTGAGCAAGTCAGTGGGCTGGATTTTCAAATGGCCTGAATTTTGCAAGCCCCAGGTGTGCCGAATATATGGTGCACAGGGCTTGTGGCACTCTCCCGGCCAGCGTTCGGGAGTTTCTATCCCATGCACCAACTGCCGCAAGTTAGACCAACTTTTTCTGGTCTCACTTGCAGCACTCCCAGATACCCTTTTTACAGAGCTTGCACCAGATATTTGGCACAAGCTGCTGTAAATCGGGTAAAGTGTCACAACTGTGCCCAGCCTACCAAAATTGTGAACAAAGGTGTTTGGTGCAGCTGTGCCAAAAACAGAGATTTAACACAGGGCTTGATGCAAGCTCTGCATTGCTCTTTGAAAATTGGACCCAGTGTTTTCAAATATCTAGAAAACTGGCTTGATGTGTGACTTACAGAGGTAGGCACATAGGTACCACCTTAAGAACCGTTAGGACCAAAGCTTAACTTTCTCCACAGGTCTAAAAGCTGCCTCAGTGCTGTCGGGAGGAAGCAAGTAGTCTCCCACTTTCTGCTCCCTTTCATTGACTATGGAGACACCATACACTGCTGTGCAAACAGAACCACTCTACTTCCCCTGGATCATTTGTACAAGTTGTGTAGGTTCGTACTCTCCTGTGGATGGTCTACCCATCAATGTCTGCTGTATGACCAGCTTAACTGGCCAAGTCCCTCAATCAGGTGTGACTACCACTGGCTTTCTTTGCTGAATAGCTCTCCACAAGAACATCTCCTAGCCCACCTTACACAGTCAAGTAGTGTCTACTCACTCTATACAACAACAGCACTTAACTTCTTCAATCACAGGATGAAACATGAATTTGGTAGAAAGGCTTTTGCATTTGCAGTACCAGACGCCTGAAACAAACTCCCTCTCCAGTTAATTTATGGAATACTTCTGGCTTGCAAGTGTTCAAGTGTAGTCTTTCCAGTATTTGTTTTCATCCACAATCCCCCAATGCCTGACCGTGATCATGTTACTTAAAGGGGAATAGTCAGCAGTAAGAGCCCCACATCCAAGTGTGGGACAGGTCCCTATTTGCACTTTGTGTGCAAAAAACATTCTTTTACTTCGTGTTTACTGCAGTGTAATGGATTGTATCAGTCTAATAATTCTGCCTACTTGCAAGCTGACATTTTCTGTAACTACAAATTCCAGAATCTCCTGTGGCTAACATCAGAGGAGGGCTTCAGCAGTGGGAGATTCAGTAGCCTGCGGAGCATTGTAGAGTTTTTATAAACTCCAACCAGATGTTTGCTAGTCTTGTTGTTTTCCCAGGACCAAGTTGAGTCCTCTGGAACTGTACTTAGCTCGGGGAGGATAGTAGGACCAGCAAGCAAGAGATCAAAGCATAAGAACTCCAGTATCCATAGCAGGCTATTAAATCTCCCACTGCTGCAGCCCTCCTCTGATGTTAGCCGCAGGGGAATCTGGAATTTGTAGTTACAGAAGATGTCAGCTTGCAAGTAAGCAGAATTAGTCTGATGCAATCTATTGTATTGCAACAGACATAAACATATAAACACAGAATTTGATGGCAGAAAAGGACTGCTCAGCCCCTCTGGTCCACCCATATGTTCCCTACCTGTTCTGACACCGCAGACCCTATCTGGTCTCCGTCGACCCTCACACCTTCCTGCCTCCTATCTAATATATCCCTGTGCCTATCCCATGCATGCTTGAAGCCTTCCAATGTTCTAGTCTTCACTACTTTGACTGGCAATCTATTCCAGGTGTCCACTACCCTTTCAGTGAAGAAATATTTCCTCACATCATTCTTGAACTCCCCCACACCAGCTTCACTGTATGCCCCCTGATCCTGGTGTTGTTTTCATTTGAGAGATGCCCGCCTGTACCCAGTTAACCCATTTGAGGTACTGTAGGTCTCTCTCATATCCCCCCCCCAACTCTCTATCTCTGTCCTTTCTTCCCCTCCCTTCCATATTTCCTACTCTAATTACAAAAGTCCTAAACTTCACTATTTCATCCTTGCCCTCCTCCTTCTTTCATCAGGGAACATCCACCCCAACCCTGGCCCTATTTCTTCTCCTACCCTGGCTCCTTACCCAAACAACATGTCTCCAAACCCCACTTCCACTACAGCCCTTCCAAACAGGTTGAAGCTCCTCCATCTGAACATCTGCAGCCTGCTACCTAAAATTGACCTCCTACAAACTCTTATGATTTCACACACCCCTGACATCCTAATTATTACAGAGACATGGCTCAAAAAAAGCATCCTTGACAATGCTATTGCTATCCCTGGGTATTCCCTCTCCAGACAAGATCGATCGGGTCGTAGAGGGGGAGTGGCCATGTATATCCTGTCCTCACTGCAGTTTACTACCACCCTATCTACCTCCATCCCAGCTACCTATGAAGCCCTTGTCACCCACATTACCCTTCCTTTCTCAATCCCAATCTTTGTGGCTGGCATCTACTGCTTTCCAAGCATTCAACCCTTAGTCACGACTGAACTCTTAGCAAATATCACCTTCCTCTCACAATCTGGTGAACTATTCATAGTGGGTGGCGTGAATCTAAATTGTTTGTCTCCCAAGTTAAACAAGCTATGCAATGACGTCACTGTTCTAAACCTCATTCAACCTACACTTGTGCCCACATGCCCTAATCCCAAAACACAAAACCACACCCTGCTTGACTGGGCACTCACAACCCACCCACATCACGCCATTAATTCTGGTCTCTTCCCCGATGCCCTTAGTGATCACAACCCTATTTTCATTGTACGTAAGGTCCATCGACCAAAACCTCCCCCTAAAATCATACAGCTCCAGTCCTTTAAATCCTTAGACCTTACCTCACTCAGCTCTGCACTTGCTTCCACCAACTGGGCCCCCCCCCAACTGCCATTTCTGTTGACCAAGCCCCTGACTATTTTAAGGATAAATTCATTGCCACCTGGAATGCCTTTGCTCCTTTCAGAAGGACCAGAGTCTGTGGACTTCTCCTCCCCTGGATCACCCCTGAACTACTGGCCTGCTTCAGGGAGCGTGACTGGGCCTGGAGAAAACACAAATCTACTAAACATCCAAATGACTACACCAAGTACAGAATGCTACGCAATTCATGTACTAAAGCTACTAGACTGGCTAGGTCTGATTATTTCAACTCCTCATTCCTGACTAACATTAACTCTCCATCTAAATTCTAGAGGGTAGCTCATGCCTTATTCCCTCCCCCTCCCCTCCTCCAATTATCAAAATAAATAACTCCCTTGTTTCCGACCCTGGCTCTGTGACCAATGAATTTAATGCCTACTACATCTCATGCGCCACGTCTCTTCTAAATTCCCTCTCTCCCTTGCCACCTACTAACTTCAGCCCTTCATCTCAGCCAGTGCCTGCCCCTCCCATTTTTTCCTTTTCTGCTATCTCCTCTGATGAAGCTCTTAGTACCCTCCTATCTCTCAACCCCTCTAAAGGCTCCTCACCAGATGAGCTCGATCCTAAACTTCTCTACCTTTCTGCTCCTGCAATTGCTTATCCTATCTCCCTAATCCTTAACCTCTCCTTTATTTCTGCCCAAGTACCCTCATCCTGGAAACATGCTGTAGTCCTTCCTCTCCCCAAGGGTGGTGAAACATCCACTCCTGGCAACTATTGCCCCATTTCCCTCCTTCCTACCCTTGTCAACCTTCAAGAACATTTAGTTCTCTCTCAACTATCACCCTTCCTCTCCGATTCCTCCTTCTTCACCCACTTCCAATCTGGTTTTAGGAAGAACCACTCAACAACCACCTCCCACCTCATGCTTACTGGCTCCATCCTTTCAGGGATGGATGATGGCCTGATCACCTCGGCCATCTTTGTCAACCTACCCAAAGTTTTTGACACTGTTTCCCGTCCCCTGTTCCTTGATTCCCTCTCCTCAACTGGCCTTGCTCTGTCAGCCACCAACTGGTTTAAATCCTACCTCATTGGCAGGACCCAATCGGTGAGAATCCTTGATTCCATCTCCCCTCCACTCCCCATCAACACTGGTGTCCCTCAGGGCTCAGTGCTTGGTCCCCTACTCTTCTCCATTTTTCTTAACGATCTTCCCATAGCCTGCTCATCCTCGTCTATCCACATGTACGCTGACAATACTGTTTTATACAATTACGGCAAAAACCCTGCTGCTGTGGAAACCAACTTACAATATGACTTCAACCAAATTCAGCTCTGGTTTGCTTCTCACCAGCTTTTTCTAAATGCCAAGAAGATAGTCTCAATGACCTTTGGCACCAGGCAGAGACTCTCTAGGCTCCCAGCCCTACCCACCTTCCACACCCTTGATGGGACCATCCTGGAGCACACCTCCTCATTTAGATATCTGGGGGTTTGGCTGGACCAGTACCTCAATTTCTCTGTGCATATTGATGCTATCCTGAAGAAATTGCACTCCAAGCTTGGTGCTCTGCACAGGAATCATAGTTGCATCCTGCTGACTGTGAGGCGCGAAATTGTCCAGAAGATGATACTCCCCATCTTTGATTACTGTGACATAGTCTATGGTGCTGCTCCCAAATCTTCCCTGACCAAGTTGGACACTCTCTTTAACTCCTTCTGCCGCTTTGCTCTCGACTCCCCTTCCTGCTTCCACCACTGTGAACTCTATCGCTCTCTAACCTTCCTTCCACTGTCTCACAGACACATCTCACACTGTGCCAAACTAACCTCCAAATTCTGGTTTGGAGTGCTCCCCTCCTATCTCTTATCCTCTCTTTCCACTCCACCTCCCCCCAGGCACTCTCTCAGATCTAATGACGCCCACACCTTGACAGTCCCTCGCCGCTCCACCCTCATCGGCCAGATTGGTTTCGCCCATCGCTTCCCTAAAATCTGGAATTCCCTCCTCCCGAAATATGACACTCCTCCAACTACTCCCTTACATCTGCCCTACACAATTACCTCTCCCTCAGCTGTTCTTGCTTTAACCCTCCCTAATTACCTCTCCCTAGTTTCTGCCTTCCTACCCTGACCCCCCCAGCAGGGTTCTCAGCATCCTGATCGGGGAATCAGGAAATGACTACCCCTTATTACTCCATTTGTTGATTAAGATCCTTTCACACAAAGAAAGAAATCCATATACATAATGTGAAATAAATTAGGCCTTTCCATCTTTTTTTTTTTTTTTAGCCAGCAAACACACACTGCTGCTTTAAATCATAAAATAAGTAGATGAGAACAATTAGATTGGAAATGAAAATAGGCAAAATTCTCATTAGGTCGATGTAGGGTAGTGTGAATCATGTAAATGCATGTCATTTAGCAATGATAGCAATTTAAGTACTGTGTTTGCATTTTATACATGTTTTTTAACAGTATTTTTGTAGTTTACACTGTTCCAGCAGCAGTAATTGCTAACACTTTATTGATGTTTTTATTTATTTTAACAATCCTGACACCCCCATGATTGATCAGAACTGTTTAATGCTATCAACAATTACGAGTGTATGTTCACATTGCCGAGGTCCGAGGTCTCAGTACAGCTATAGATTTTATCATTGAGCCGAGGTCCGAGGTCCCAGTTCAGCTATTGATTTTATCATTTAGCCTTGGTCTGAGGTCCCAGTTCAGCTACAGAGTTTATCATTTAAAGCAGCAGTGTGTGTTTGCTGGCTAAAAATATCTTCATGTATTTTTCAGGCAATAATGTATTTCTGACCTCCGTAGATTCATCATTAATATATCTGTAATTCCCCCAGCTAATTTTATATATTCTTTATGCTGCCTGTCACCAGAGCTACCCAACTCAACCTAGTGACCTGCCAGCCCCATCTTTCCCAACCTCTTGCCTGCCTCCGTGGATGTCCACAGAGTACTCCATCTGTGTGGTGGAATCTATTTGGGCTGGGGCACGTCCCCACAGGTCCATCATGTGTGGAGAGGCAGCAGGTCATTAGATTGGCAGGGCCTGAGTGCTGCTGGTGTATGCTGCATGCAACCAGGGTTTTTCCGCCATGTGTTTTGCCCCTCCCTCAAGATGCCACTGGCAAGGACTTCTAGGTATCCATGCAGAGCGTGACTGCACTGCTGGAGTCAGACAACATCTCCCCACCCACAAGCAACTCCAGCTGCATCACCACCTGTGGTCACCTAGGTGGATTTATAGCAGCAAAGGATGCTGCCCACCCACCCTGGAGGAGGAGAGTGGGAGCCCACAATCCCCCTTTCACTGGCTGGTCCCTGATGACCCATTATTTTTCCTGAACCTGGAGAGCCAATGACTGCCCTGCCACTCTACCAATGGTCTTCATCCTCATTTATTTTAAAATCTTTTTTACTTCAAGACGTGTAATTAATGACTCCAGTAATACATATAGTGGCCATTAGGAATGCTAGTAACTGGCCGATTCTGATCTGATTTTCAGATTTAGGATTTTAGGAAATTCCGATTCCTAATTTATTTATTGAAATGTTTCACCAAGAAGGTACATTGAGCAGCAGGTTGCTCGTCTCCTGGTGCAACCTGGGGGGAAGGGATACAATAGGGATGAGACATTTACATTCCAGTTACAAAGCTCAACATAGCATACAATTAATTAAGGCAGTTGTTACAAACAGTGTTGCATACATATGTAATTTATGAGAACAATTAATAAGTGCAGTGGTAATACGTAAACAAGTGCTATCGTGAAATAAGGGCAGAGTCGTGTCCCGGAGAGACCCCTTCAGGAAGTGGGGAACCCTGCAAAGGGACAGGGCAAGGACTAATTGCCCTCCATCCCACCCACCCTAAGCCAGTTCTACTTTTATAGCTACTGGATTTGACTGTCAACAGGAACTTCCTGTTTGGCAGTAGGAAGGGAAGGATCATAGAGAAACATTGGTTTTGTCAACCCTAAAGGAAAAAAGTAGCTCACTCCCCCCCCCCCCAGCTGGTGGTGGTCTGACACTGAGCAAAGAAGAAGGAGGAGGCTACTGAAGAATATAGGAAGTTGCTGTCCCAGAACAGGAAGGGTGAGAGTTGTAAGGAGAGTAGAGAGTAAGCATACAGAGAAACAGGAGAGGGGACAGAAAATAAGACATGATAGGAGTGGTGCAGTGCAATGGCTGTGGGGCAGCATTGCTCCGGGAGACATTTTGGAGGCTGCGATGCTGCCCTATTTGCAGGCACCTCTGTGGTCTGAGGGAGGAGGTTGCCCATCTCCAGGCTGACCTGGCTAGGATTCGTGAAACCTCCTCCCCCACCCAGGGACCACCAGGGCCAATGCCACTACCTCAGAGGTTGCCAAGAAAGAGGAGAGGCTGGACCAGGGTGGGCTCAGGGAGGGAGATGGTGGTGGAACAGAGTTGCATCCCTCCAGCTGTACCTCTCCACAGTTCATTAACTCTTCTGGTGGATAGTGGTTCCTCTATGGAGGCACCTGCAGTGGAGACCAAGGAAGATGTTGGGAACCTTCACAAAGGAGACCCACAGGAGGGTGGCATGGGACCCCACAGGGGAAGGAAACAACTCCTGCTGGGGGACTCAATCATTACGGGGACAGAAATGGGGGAGGAAGGGGAGAGGGAGGTAAGGTGCCTGCCTGGTGCCACAGCTTGGAGAGGCAGGAAGCGAATCCTCAGGATCATGGGAGCAGCTGCACGAGGGAGGGAGCTGGATGTCATTGTCCACCTAGGGACAAATGACCTGGCTAGGAATGGGATCAGGGCAGTGCAAGAGGAGTTTGTAGAGCTGGGGAAGGGCCTTAGACAAGTAGCGCATACGGTAACCTTCTTGGAGGTGTTGCCTGTCTATGGCAAGGGTGAGGCTAGGGTACTCCTCACCAGGGAATTCAATAAATGGTTGAAAAACTGGTGTGGAGCTCAGGGTTTTGGCTTCACTGGGGACTGGGGAGCCACCTGGAGGGATGCAGACCTATACTGGTGCAATAGTCTGCATCTGTCCAGTGGGGGAACCAGGATCCTAGATGAGAGGTTTAAATGCTTCATTGGCAAGCATTTAAACTAGCCAAGGGAGGAGGCACCGAAAAGGAGCAGGGAAATCCCAGCCTCCCCCCACAAAACACGGTAATTAATGAGGTAAACACCAAGGTAGAAAAGTCATTAGGGAGAAGGACAGAGGTAAATGTAAAAAAAGGCAAAGGCAGTAAGGACAGGAATGGGGCTAAAAGGGGTAAGGCCATCAAAAAGTGGAGAGTGATGAGTACCAATGCCCACAGTCTGTGTAACAAGCTCTCTGAACTAGTGGCCTTGATGGAAGAGGGTTGCCTGGATATTGTGGCAGTCACAGAAACATGGTACACAGAGAACCATGACTGGGATGTCAACATACCAGGATACACAATCTACAGGAGGGACAGGGAGGGTAAAAGAGGAGGAGTAGTAGCTCTCTATGTAAAGGAAGGGATCAAAGCAACAGAACTAGAGAGTAAACAGGGAGCAGATGAGGCACTCTGGGTCACCCTGGAGACAGGAAATGGCACCACAATCTGCATGGGGGTTGTATACAGACCCCCATCTCAGGGGGAGGGACTGGACAAGGAAATGATAGAAGGCTTCCTTAGAATGGCAGAAAAAGGGGACATATTGTTGATGGGGACCTGAATATGCCAGATGTTAACTGGAGCACCTTGTTGCAGAGGCACATCTAAGAGCATGGTCATTCTTGATGCCCTACAGGGGGCATGCCTGAGACAGCTAGTATTGGAACCCACTCGGGAGGGAGCAATCTTAGACCTGGTACTCTCAAATGGGGATGGAGAAAGAATCTCAGATTTAGAAGTGGGTAGCCATCTGGGAACAAGCGACCACCAAACAGTGTGGTTTACGATAAAGATAACCATACAATCAAGCCATACAAAAGCAAGAGTATTGAACTTTAGGAGGGCTGACTTTGGGAAAATGAGAGAGTGCCTCAGAAAAGCACTAGCAAACAGGCAAGAAAGAGGGGTGGAGGAACAATGGGGAGTAATCAAAACAGCCATCACAGAGGCAACAAGCCTTTGTGTAAAGCAAATCAACAAAACACAATGAAGGAAAAAACTGTTATGGTTCTCAAAAGAGGTGGCAGAGAATGTTAAGGAGAAAAGGATAGCATTCAGGAAATACAAGGAAACACAGAAGGAGCAGGACAGAGAACTTTATCAGTTAAAGCAGGAAGAGGCTGGGAAGGCAATCAGAATAGCAACGGCCCAAACCGAGAAAAGGATAGTCAACTCTGTTAAGGGGATAAGACCTTTTATAGGTACATTAGGGAGCGAAGAAAGACCAAAGGAGGGATACTGAGGCTTAATAAAGGGGAAGGAATATGGGTAGAGGTTGACAGTGGAAAAGCAGGGATACTGAACGAATATTTCTGCTCCGTATTCACAAAGGAAGAGGTAGGGGAGGTACCTAAACCAAACAAGAGAAACACTCTGAAGACAGGGGTCGATACCAGTCCATTTACAGAAGAAAGGGTTCTGAAAGAACTAATAAAATTGAAGGTGGACAAAGCAATGGGGCCTGATGGGATTCACCCAAGAATTCTAAAGGAACTAAGGGTAGAACTAGTCACACCACTGACTACTCTCTTTAACAAGTCATGGGAGGATGGGGTGGTACCTAAGGACTGGAGGAGGGCGGATGTGATTCCTCTTCACAAAAGTGGGAGCAGGACAGAGGCAGGAAACTATAGACCAGTTAGTTTGATCTCAGTGGTAGGAAAAATGATGGAATCACTTCTGAAGGAAAGAAATGTTGAGTACCTAGAGGGCAGTGGGGCACAGGACCCAGGGCAGCATGGATTCACGATGGGAAGGTCATGTCAGACGAATCTAATAGATTTCTTTGACTGGGTGACCAAAGTAGTAGACCAGAGAGGGGCTGTGGACATGGCCTACCTAGATTTTAGCAAGGCATTTGATACAGTTCCACACAAAAGATTAATACACAAGTTAGCCAGCCTTGGAGTGGGTCCCAAGGTGGTAGCCTGGATAAAAAATTGGCTAGACAACAGGACGCAAAGGGTAGTAGTAAATGGAGTCCACAGTGAAAAAAGGAGGGTTACTAGCGGGGTACCGCAGGGTTCAGTACTAGGACCGGTCCTTTTTAATGTCTTTATAAGTGTCATTGCAGAGGAACTGGAAGGAAAAGTATGTCTCTTTGCAGACGACACAAAGATCTGCAACAGGGTTGATACACAAGATGGAGTGGAAAGGATGAGAAGGGACTTGGCAAGGTTGGAGGAATGGTCAGGTGTATCGCAGCTCAGATTCAGTGCAAAGAAGTGCAAGGTAATGCACCTGGGAAACAAAAACCCATGGGAAGAGTACACAATGGGGGGTGAGATACTGACAAACAGTAAAAATGGAAAGGGACCTGGGGGTAATTATATCAGATGATCTAAAGGTGGACAAGCAATGTGAGAAGGCAGTAAGGAAGGTTGAGGGATACTGGGATGCATAAGGAGAGGCATCAATAGTAGAAAACAGGAAGTTGTTATCCCTCTGTACAGACAGTTGGTGAGACCCCATCTGAGTACTGTGTGCAGTTCTGGAGACCCCATCTCCGAAAGACATAGACAGAGTGAGGCTGCCCAGAGGAGGGCAACCAAAATAGTGCAGGGTCTGCACCAGAAGACATCTGAAGAAAGAATAAGGAGCTTAATATGTATACCCTTGAGGAAAGAAGGGAGGGGGATATGATAGAAACTTTCAAGTACCTCAAGGAATCAACAAAGTCCAATAATAGCATCTTTCAGAAAAGAGATGCAAGAACAAGGGGCACAATTTGAAGATTGAGGGGGACGGCTCAGAGGTAATGTGAGGAAGTATTTTTTCACAGAGAGGGTTATGGATGCATGGAACAGCCTCCCTGAGGAGGTCATGGAGTCAAGAACAGTGGGGGAATTAAAGAATGCATAGGACAGACTTAAGGCAGTCCTAGTGGGGGGTAGGAGGAAGTAAGCTGTTGGTTAACTAGGATCTGCAGCTTATCTGTTAGGTAGGAAAACGGGCACGCTGGGTGGGCCAAGTGGTCCTTATCTGCCGTCACATTCTATGTTTCTATGTGTAAGGGACTTGAGAAGGGAATGGAGTAGGGATTTGAGAGGGAGAGAGAAAGAGAGAGAGGGAGTAAGTGTGATTAATACCTAGGAGGGGGAAATAAGGCCTGACCCAAAAAGAGAACCCTTCAAGATGTGATGAACCCTGCAAGGGGGCAGGGAAGTTCAGGCGATTGTAAACCCTCCTGGGTTAGGCGTTGTAATTATAGAGGGATAGTGGGAGGGAGGGAATGAGAAATAACACCTGGGAGGGGATGAGGCCTGATCCAAGAAACTCACCAGGCTGCTGGGGACCCTGCAAGGGAACCTGGAAGGGCAAAGGATAGGTAGATGGCGAAGAAAAGTTGGCAAGCCTAGGCACTATAGGACCCCTTCAGGATGCTAAGAACTCTGCAAGGGGAGGGTGAAGGCTAGGAAAAAAGGGGTAGAGATTAGGGGAAGAGAGAAAGGCATGAGAACTAGCACCTAGGTGGGGCTATGGTCAGTAGAGGCAGTAGAGTTGATAGAGGCACTGGGTAAATTCTGAAGGGGGATAAACTGTAAAGAGCAAGACAAAGGAAATTAAGGCGGGTCATAACAGGAACAGTTGGTGCAAGACAGTTGGAGAGGGCAATGTTGATGGAATAGAGGGAGGAGGAGTGTTAGATTTGGGGAGGTAGAGAGTTCCATATTTTAGGGAACCGGTAAGAGTACCCAGACTGGCTGGAGAGGGTAGAGCAGCGGGGGACAGTTAGTATGCGAGTGTCGGTAGATCAGAGGGAGTGGAAAGTAGGAGGGGGTGTTATAAATGAGGGGGAGAGGTAGGAAGGGAGTTCACCCAGCCAGTGTTTAGCGGTGAATTTAGCACAGTGCGAGAGGTGTCTATTTGTAATGGAGGGGAAGAAAAGGGCTTGATAGAGGTCACAGTGGTGGGTGTGAGAGGGAGCATCAAGGACAAAGTGGCAGAAGGAGTTGAAGAGAGTACCCAATCTGGTCAGGGAGGACCTAGGAACAACACCACAGACTACATCGCAGTAGTCAAAAATGGGGAGGATCATCTTCTGGACAAGCTCATGCCTAGCCACAGGAGGGATGCAACTGCGGCTCTTGCACAAGGCACTGAGCTTGGGGTGCAATTTTTTCTGGATGGCGTCAGTGTGTCCAGAGAAGTTGAGGTGTTGGTCTAACCAAACCCCAAGGTATCTGAAGGATGATGTGTCCTCAAGTAGAGTCCTGTGAAGAGTGTGGAAAGTGAGCAGGGAGGGAAGCCTACAGAGTCTCTGCCTTGTGCCAAAGGTCTTGGCATTTAGGAATAGCTGATGGTTTACAAACCAGAGCTGGACCTTGTTGAAGTTGTGCTCAAGCCGGTTGTACCTTCAGCTGGGCATGAGCCAGATGCATACAGGACAGTATCATAAGCGTGCATGTGTATGGCCGTGGAGGGGGAGCAGACAGATGGTAGGTCATTAAGGAAGATGGAGAATAGAAGGGGACCAAGCACAGAGCCCTGAGGGATGCCAGTGCAGATCGGGAGGGGTGGCGAGATGGCATCTGTGATCTTAACTGATTCAGTTCTGCAAGTAAGGTAGGCCTTAAACCAGTTAGTGGCAGAAGGGGTTAGACCAGCAGATGAGAGGGAACCAAGGAGAAGGGAATGGGAAACAGTGTCAAGGTCAACAAATGTGGCTGAAGTGATTTGGCCATTGTACATCCCGGAGAGGATGGAGTCAGTGAACCGAAGTAGGGAAGTGGTGGTAGAGTAGTTTGTCTTGAAACCAGATTACAACGGGGTGAAGAAGGAGGTATCAGATAGAAAGAAGGTGAGTTGAGAGAGGACTAGATGTTCTTGTAGTTTGGCTAGGGTAGGGAGTAACGAGGTGGGGCGATAGTTGCCAGGGGATAAGGGGTCCCCACCTTTAGGTAGGGAAAGGACCACTGCATGCTTCCATGTGGTAGGGACACTGGAGGTTGACAAGGAGAGATTTAAGATTAAGGAGAAAGGGTAGGCAATGGCCGGGGCTGAGCGAGCGAGAGAGAGAGAGAGAGAGAGGAGTTTAGGGTCAGGATCATCTGGGGAAAATCCTTTTGAGGGGTTGATGGTGAGAAGGGCATTTAGATTATCTGTGGGGGACATATAAGAGAATGAGAAGGAGTGGTGTGGGGAAATAGGAAGTGGAGTGTTTTTTTTGGGGGGGAGAGAATAGAGGGGCAGCTGTGACATTTGAGGGGGGAGGGATAATTAGGGTGGGACTTCAGCAGGTCAGTTGCACAGGCGGTATAATAGGAGTTAAATTCCACAGCTACGGCATGGGAGTTGGCTACAAGATTGACGTCTACCTTTAGCACTGGGGAAGGGGGGGTAAAGAGGGCATCAACCACCTTCCAGACCTTGGAAGGGGAATTTATGTTAGTGAGGAAAGCATTTTTGAAGTAGTCGGACTTGGTTAGCCTTGTTGCCCTGGTACAGGCATTTCAGAGCTTATGGTAGTCCGTGAGGTCACTAGGAAGCTGGGTGGATTTGTGGCACTTCCAGTCACAATTTCTGGCCCTAAGACAGGCTAAGAGTTTTGGAGCAATCCATGGTAGGTGGTTACCCCTAACTCTGGTTTGTTTGAGAGGGGCAAAGGTATCCCAATTTGCAAGGAATAGTTGTTTGAAGTAGGCTACAGTCTTATCAACTGAGAGGGAGGAGACTAAGGGAGACCAGTCAGAGAGAGAGAGAGAGAGAGAGAGGTTGTGCAGGAGAGGTTCAAGGTCTAGGGATTTGAAGGAGTGAAGTTGCAAGGTTTTATGCTGTGATTTTGGTCTGTGGATTTTCCTGACAACGAATATTGGGTTGTGGTCACTGACAGCATCTGGGAGGATGTCAGTGTTAATTACACTCTGTGGGGGTGGGTGGTAATAGCCCAGTCGTTCAGGGAGTGATTTTGTGTCTTATGGTTAGGGCGGGTGGGTTCCGAGATCAGTTGCAAGAGGCTCAGGGCTCCAGGATCATTACGGATTTTGGATGTCTTGGGAGAGATAGCCAGTTTAAGTTAAGGTCACCTAAGATACTGTATAACAGGTTGAATTTGCATCCCACAGATCTCGCAGAGTTTAACCTGCTATACATATTCGCGTCTGATAGAAATTGCGTGGATACTCTGTTCAGTAATATGGTTAAATTATTCTCATCTCATCAATCTGCACTGCGCTATAAAGTCTGCCATTAGTTGCTCACTTTTTCCTATAGTGCCCCAGAGTGAGAAAGGGCTGCGATGAAAATTTTGAGGTGGAGAGCAATAGAAGGCTGGACATTTGGGTGACAGTAAATGTTGGCTATCAAGATGGGAAGGGTGAGTCGGCCCAGTGGAGCTGAGGGTTAAGGCTCTAGATGCCTCACCTTGCACCACACCGATGACCCGGGTTCAGGAACGAGCCCTGGAAGTCGAGGGTCGGCAGGGGCCGGTAGGGATGAAGCATCTGTGTGATGGCTCTCCCTTCCCAAGGAGGGATGTAGGGTTAAGTATCGCTCCTGAGTGACCCCTGACAATGGCGGGGGTAGCCAGGAAGTATCACGGCTGCCGAGCCTGAGGCGGGCTCGGTGGGCTGGCTGGCGTGCATGACCCGAGCTCAGCAGGGGTGGGACAGAACAAGTGAAAATCCTGGCATTTCTGATAGGCGGTGGCAGGTCCAGTGGTCGTCCCCACGTCCAATGCCAGGCCTCCCAGCTCATCGGGACATTCCTCCGCCCTGGTTGCCCCTCTCAATTGTAGATAGAGCACCAGAGGAGTCGGCGGTCCTGCCCCGTGGGGACTCAAAGCCAGGGGGTTGGGTGGCCAGGTGGTGCGTAGGGGAGGTGGAGTCTGGAGGCTTTAGGTGGACAGGACAAGACCGTACCGAGTGCCCTGCCGGAGAGAGTTCAGGTTGCCGGTGTAGGCAGTATAAAGAAAGTTAAATGAATAGCCAGTGCATTGTGAGATGCTGGGCTAGTGGATGAATAAATAATAGAATATTGGAGGGAGGTAAGAATGTACATGGTGACACCACCACCTCTACTTGCTCAGTCTTGCCTCAAGAGGGAGTAGCCAGGAATGGAGACCGAGAGATCCAGGATTGTGCTCTTTAGCCAAGGTTCCGTGAAGATCAGTGTATTAGGTTTTAGAGTGGCCACCATGCTTTGTAGAAGGTAGGCTTTTTACAACAAACTACGCATATTTAGATTAAGGATCTTGAAACACTTCGGGAGGACAGCGGGAGCAATAAAAGGGGTCATGGTCGATAATGGAGCATTCAGGGCATGAGATACAGATGGATCAGGGTTGGGTAGGATATCTCCACAGGAGAGCAAGCATAGAGCTAAGATGAGGAAGTGAAGCTTGGGGCATTTAGAGTTAGATGTCGAGGAACCAGTGAAACTGGCAGGGTAGTGTGCATGAGAGTAGGGGAGCAGGAGATGAAAAGCAGCAAAGAAGGGAGGGACAGTTAGTAATGAAGCATGTGGGATAGAGGGAGAATATGACCATAGTTCAAAGGGTTGGGAGGGAGTGATAGCGAGGATGTAAGTAAGGGATTGGAGATAGGAGGTTGTAGAAGGCGAGTTATTCGGCATTTGCGAGTAGAGACCAATCGGATGGATTAGGGAAAGTACTAAGAGTATAGAAAGGGGGAGAGAGGAGAGAAGATGTTTCATGTTGCAGGGCATAATATGTGTAACAACAAAAAAGATGGGAGGAGCAAGGCAAGGGGTGCTAGGTCTAATTGTATTTATTTAACAGATGCTTAACTAGAGCAAAGGAGAGGTATCTATATGAACAACACGCAGGGAACGCTTAGATAAAGATTGTGTCCCTCTAGTGGCAGTATAGTATAACTTGCTAATGGGGGAAAAAATAGAAGCAGTAGATACAACTCAAAGCAGAGCTAGATAAAAGGAGAGAGGTCAGTCCAATCAGTCAGCAGAGACAAAGTTTTAGTGTCCCATGAAGGGCCGTCTTCTGCCAGAGTGCACCAATCAATTGTGCAGCTTAGGAACCGAGCACCCAGCTGAAGCAGTTACTTGGAAAGACTTCGGGGCAGGCGGGTAGAGATGGTGACTGTGGCTGGCCAGTAGGAATGCCGGGGCTACAGTCGTAGCAGTGATGCCCACTCAGGGCAGTCGTGGAAAGACTTTGGGGTAGGCAGGCAGAGATGGTGACTGTCGCCGGCCAGTAGGAATGCCAGTGCCACAGTCGTAACAGTGATTCCCGCTCAGGGCAGTCCTGGAAAGACTTCGGGGCAGGTGGGCATAGATGGTGACTGTGGCCGGCCAGTAGGAATGCCGGGGCCACAGTCATAGCAGTGTTGCCCGCTCAGGGCAGTCCTAGAAAGACTTTGGGGCAGGCGGGCAGAGATGGAGACTGTGGCCAGCCGGTAAGAAGACCAGGGCCACAATCGTAGCATGATGCCCACTCAGGGCAGTCCTGGAAAGACTTCTGTGCAGGCGGGCAGAGATGGTGACTGTGGCTGGCTTGTAGGAATGCTGGGGCCACAGTCATAGCAGATGCCCACTCAGGGCAATCCTGGAAAGACTTCAGGGCCAGCGGGCAGAGATGGAGACTGTGGCCTGGTGCCACAGTCATAGCAGTGATGCCCACTCAAGGCAGTCCTGGAAAGACTTCGGGGCAGACGGGCAGAGATGGTGACTGTGGCCGGCTGGTAGGAATGCGGGGGCCACAGTCATAGCAGTGATGCCTGCTCAGGGCAGTCTTGGAAAAACTTCAGGGCAGGTGGGCAGAGATGGTGACTGTGGCCAGCCAGTAGGAACTCCAGGGCCACCGTCGTAGCAGTGATGCCTGCTCAGGGAAGTAAGCAATCTAATCTAATCCTGCCCTAATCTGGTTTTGATTCAAATCCTAAAAGGACCTCAAAATTGAGTTCAGATTTGGAATTCTAAATCCTGAATGTCTATGTAAAAATAGGTTTTATCACCACCTAACGCTGCCAGCACCTTGGAACTTGGCCACCTTAAGACAGTTTCGGTAAACAAAGGTAGCCTCCTCCCCAAGCTACCTCAGTTCCAGGTGTGGGTTGTGCTTCTCCAGCCAGACATCATTGCACTGACCAAGACTTGGCTGTCCCCAGAAATCACAGATGCTGCTGCTGTATCACTGGACGGCTACACTGCCTTTCAGCAGGACAGGCTGTTTAAATGGGGTGGTGGCAGCCTGGTTTATCTCTGCAATGACATCAAAGGCCAAGTACTGCTCAGCAGTATCTGAACAAGTGAGATACAAATCCTTGCTATCAAGCTTGCCATAGGCTGGCAAAACAAGGTGATAGTGCTCTCGACTGTCTACCTACCCCCTGGAAAGCATGTAGCTGGCATCGAGCATTTTATCAACAACCAAAGGCAGCTCAAGGAGAACTGGGAACAGCTAGTAGTAAGCGACTTTAACATTAACTGGCTATCCCAGGATGCAGTAGCCATTAGAGATCAAATCTCAGGCCTCTGCTACACCCAGATGGTTACCCAAGCCACCAGATACAACTACCGGATGAGTACAAGCACCCTAATTGACTGGCATCTCTCCTCGTGCCCTGAACATATCACTGAAGTATCAGTCCTATCCAACACCCTCAGTGACCGCTCAGCGGTTATGTGTACCTTGTCCAATAGGTTCACAAAATACACTCCTAATCCATTTAGAAGTAAATCACTAAAAAAGGAACTGCTGGAGCATTTCAAGCAGTATATGAGAATGCTCGACTGGTCACCCCTAGACAGTGCCATGGATGGTAACCAAGCCCTTGACTATTTCTGTAATATCTTCACAAATGCTTGCAATATCTTTGCCCCCCCAGTCCAAAAAAGTTAAGGAAACCTCTCACCCCTGGTTCTCTGGCTCACTCATTGAGCTCATGCGCCTAAGAGACAACCTTTGGCATAAGGCTAAAGCTACTGGGAATTTTGCTGACCTCACTGCCTACACGGCAGCTATGAATGAGTGTACAAAGCTCATCAGGTTTGCCAAAGCCACTTACTATAAAGAACTTCTGGGCAGGAACTGGGGCCATGATATGGACTTCTGGAATGTCGTAAAATCCCTGACTGGTACGGCTCCCAAATCGCCACTGGACCTGATTGTCACTGCAACCGATACCCTACAAGAACCCAGTGATATAGCGAATGCCTTCAACTTAGCCTTCACTGACCTGAGTGCAGAACTACCCCCAAGCTACCTCTCCTTCCCACCACCAGGACAGCCCCTCCAGGTGGACTCGCCCCTCTCTTGCCCTAATGGCATACTGCCATTTTACTTCAGATGTATTACCATAGCTGAAACCATTAAATACATCTAGTGGGTACTAGGTAAGACAAGGATAAGGAGTGACCCGATTGATATGAGGATGGTAGCCCTCACTCTTGATGAGCTGGCGGTACCCCTTACTAAAATTTTTAATATATCCCTGAGAACAGGAGTATTCTCGGACAAGAGGAAATTAGCACTTGTTACCCCAGTCTTCAAAAGTGGTGATCACACCAACCTTCCCAACTACAGATCTATTTCTGTACTATTCCCCTTCCCCATCTAAAGCTTTGAAAAGAATTGTTTCGGATCAACTGACTGAATATCTGGACAAGTACAATCTCCTCAGTGTTGAGCAACATGGATTTCAAAAAAATCACTGCACCCTGATGGCACTGGTTGACAACACTTCACAACTCTGATGCGCTGGACCGTGGCCTGACAGTGGGGTCTATCTTCATAAACCTCACAAATGCTTTTGACACTGTAAACTACCGACTCCTACTAAATTGCCTTCTATCCATCGGTCTGTTCCCTAACGCAGTAGCTTGGTTTGACAGCTACCTCTCCAGCAGATCACAATGCCTCCATATTAATGGAATATTATCTGACCGTAAGAAGGTGTGTCTAGGTGTCACTCAGGGATCGATACTCAGGCCCTTGCTGTTCATCCTTTTCATCAACTCCCTTCCTTCCACCTGCCCAGCCCGCATGATGCTATATGCCAGTGATGCTGTCATCTCAGTACCTGGCAGAGATGTGGCAGTACTAACGACTGAGCTACACGCCAGCTTTCAAAAGCTTGAAATGTGGTTCACGCAGAATAAACTTCTGCTCAATTATAAGAAAACTAAAAGCGTGCGCTTCACTATGCCTCACAGCAAAAAGAAGTTCAGTCCACTTCTAGTCCTTAGCCACAAAGGGGACCTACTTGAGCAAATTGATACGTTTAAGTACCTGGGTGTCCACCTAGATGACACCCTCACCTTCACTGTGCATATCGACCAAGTAGTTAAATCTGCCAAAGCTAAGCTGGGTGTCCTCTATCGCCACAAGCATGCAATGACCCCTGAAGCCCTGAAATTGGTGACCTACAGCTCTGTACTGTCTACCATCAATTACAGCTTCTATATAAGGCTTGTAGGCTGGTCCTGGGCGTGGACCACCTGACTCACACCTGTGCTCTCTATAAAGAGACTGGATGGCTTCCTCTCCATCTTAGAATATAATTCCAGGCCTGCCTGCTGGGGAAAAAATCTCTACTTGGTCTAGAAACACAGAATTTGATGGCAGATAAGGACCGCTTGGCCCACCCAGTCTGCCCATTTCCCTACCTAATGGATAAGCTGCAGATCCTAGTTAACCAGCAGCCTACTTCTTTCTACCCCTACCCCCTAGAATTGCCTTATGACTGTCCCATGTCCCAAGTCTCATCCCACTGAGTGCACTTACATTTGTTTCACTCAACCACCATGGTCCCCTCTTTGACAAAACAACCTGAGTACCACTAACCTGGTTCTGTCTGCTCCTAAACTTCTTATTTCTCCCTCTCTTCCCTCTCAAGCTCTCCAATCCTTATTCCTTGCCCTTGACACTGCCTCTGAGTTCCTTTTTCTTTTCTGTACATAAATGTTACTGTTTAAGTTGTGGCCTTGTTAAATGGCTTACTGATTGTTTGTAACACTGTCTACTATGTTTTTGTACTTAATGAAGTGGAACCTTTGTAAAAGAGCCTTGGCTCAAAGGTATTAATTCCTAGAACAATAAACTTCAAACTAAACTTCAAACCATTCATGCTTGATAGAAACATAGAATGACTCCTATATCCACCGATAAACTATTAAAGTGTGCCCAACCCACCAAGTACATTAGGAGTGCAACGGGGGCTACTGGTCCCCTTTAAAAGCACCACGCTTGGACAATGACCCCTACCTTATCGCAGACCAAAATGGCTAAATTACCTCCATGCCCCCTTATTGACTGCAACAAGCTGGGCCAATTCAAAACAGGGCTCTGGTCCCACCTAGCCTATGAAAATGACTGCTGCCCCCTATAACCCCTGACTATCCAGTTATCCCATACCGCCCCTCTTTTCTTGCACACCTTCACCCTGTACCTTCCTTCCCCCCAAGCCCTCCCCCTTAACAAAGCCTCCCCGGGCTGCTGAGATCTCTACTCCTCTCCTCTTGCACCCTGTACCTTCCCCCCTACCCCCTCAGCTTGGTATCTCATCCCCTCTTGCACCCCTTCACCCTGTGCCTGTCCCCAAGGCCCCCTCAGCTGTCCCTGCCTTCACAAAGCTTCCCCGGGCTGCTGAGATCGCTATCCCCCTCAACTTGGTATCTCTTCCTCCGTATTCTCCTTCCCTCCCTCCCTCACCCATAACTGCCGCCCCCTTGACAAAGCCACCTCTGGCTGATTACATCTCTGACCCTTGTCTCTTGTTTGACTTGACTTTTTTTTTGTACTTTCTGTTTATTCAGTTTAAAATAAACATACAGTTACAGATCCATATATCAGACTTCATAGCAATGTTAAGAGAGATCATCAAATGATACAAGGATTGATAGCCTAGGTATATAGTTTAAGGATAATGGAGGTAGTCCATAGTTTATCAACTGACCCAAGAAGTAATATATATAGAATGGCTGCACTCTACAAGAGCTGCGGTCTGTCCAACCTCACAAAGAAAAGTTCGAGTTTAAGCACTCAACATCCAATGTTGATAAGACCATCTCATCAATCAGCCAGTCCTAAAAAGTTTTAGCATCTCTCCAAAAAGATGACAGACACATTAAGGTATTATCATTTACTAACTTAAAATCTTAAATGACATATAACTTAACTGATTATATTTTATATGCTTTCAAATCCTGACAATTAGCACTCGAATAAGCAATGGTTAATATAAACATGAACAGAACTTGTAAATCCAAATCAGGATCAGAAAGCGCCCCGAGATTCAGTACAGCCCCAGTCCACAAACGAGATTTAAAGGGAGAATAAAACCTCTGGTATAAATGTCTCTTCAAGTATCTGAATCTTCTTCCATATCTGCTTCTGGTGGCAACCTAGCCCGAGAGGCTTCGAATTCTGCCTGAATCTTTTCCACCCTCTTTCTAGCTTCCAGAGGGTCTGTAAATTGCAATGTGTGGCCTCCATAAAAGATTCGGAGTCGGGCCGGCATTAACAATGAATGTGCGACACCCAGAGATCGCAAACAAGCCCGAATGCCGTCAAACTTCTTACGGCGAGCCCTTGTCGCGTAGGCCAGACCCAGGAAAATATGTAGGGTTTGCCCCTCAAAATGTAGGTGATCGGTGGATCTTGCTGCCTTCATAATGAGCTCCTTGGTGGTCGCACTGTCAGTAACTAGGAGCACTGTACGTGGTAAGTCCCTTTGCGCTTCTGCCCATCTAGGGGAGATTCTGTATGCCCTTAAGAATCTTTCTCCCAGTTCCACTTCAAGTTGTAGCACTGTCGGTAGCCAGGTTTTTAAAAAAGAAAGCAGATCAGGAGTTTCAGCACCCTCCGGGAGGCCTACAAGTCGGATGTTAGGAGCCCTGTTTTCATTTTCGAGTGCCTCAAGACGATGGCGAAGTTGGGCGCTTTCTTGGACCAATTTTGCCGAAGTGTTCAGGGCTTGAGTAGCACTGGATTCAGCCATAGATGCTGTTTTCATTGCATTCTCGATTTTTGCATCCTGTTACCTGAAACACTGTAATAGCGTTTCTGCCTTCAAGTCTATAGCCATCATAGACATTTATAGCGCCTTCCATGGAGGTTCAGCATTTGATTCAGAAGGTGCTGGGCCCGAGGCCTGTTGCATGCCAGGAGGCTGAGACTCTGAGCTGCCAGATAAGTTTTTCTGTGTCTTCCCCATACTTGTATTTGATACCACAGCAGTCCGGTCGGTATATTATATCAAATTCTGTTGCTGTAATGTATTTAGAGTTTTAAATTTTTCCAAAAACAAGATCTTTTATCTGTGTTTGTCAGAGCTCTGGAGAAATGCGTCCACTCAGTAGAGTGCTCAGCAGCGCCCCCCGTTTGACTTGACTTTACCTCAGACAATTATTTTTAAGTGCCTCTACCAAATTTGCTGTACCGCACTCATGGAGTGCTGCTGTAATCTTCGTTCCTCATGCACTTTTGTAAAAGTAACTGTGAATTTGTAAACTTATTTGTAATTACTGTCTTGTCTGCCTGTCACTACCTGCTACCTTTACATTGTTTTAAATGTCTTATCAACTTGGAATCTTTGTAAATGAGCCTTTCGGCTCAAAGATAGTAATCTGAAATGGTAATAAATAAAATAAAATAAATAAATCATTTATTTTAGGATTTAGGATTTTTGGACTTCAATTATGAAAATCATAAATCTGAAAATCACATCTGAATCCAGTGGATCCAATTCCGTGAAGCGGATTGCCGGCCACTGGCAATTATTGCCAGATCTCTTCTTTTTGACTCTATGTACTAGATTCATACTGAAGATGTATTAGGTTGATACTAACACAGGTTACAGATGTTAAATAGCACGGCACCACACCAAGACAATTTTTTTTTTCATAATGGGTATTGCCCAAGAGCAATAACTTTAAATAATTTCAAAACCTTATATAATTCAGGAATAAAATGAAAAGTGAAATGCATATATTAATGTTTTTGCCAGAAGCATGTTATTGCTGAAAAATGCTATATGATGAAATTTGTTGCCAAGTAACAGTTACTGCTGCTTTAAATTATTGATACTTTCTATGCTCTTAATATTGCTGGTCATTGCAAGACAGCCGATCAGCAGGATGCATTTGAAGAGTCTCCCAAAACTAATTTTAGAAAACTTTTTCTTGAGGAAACTTTTGCTAACCACCAGAGTGCTGAATTATGAAATGCTAAAACAGTGCATTTACTTTGAAAATGTGGGTGCTTTTTTGTTTTGAGAGTTCAGAGGTTACATCTCCTCACTAACAGAAATGTTTCTGAAAGTAGATTATCTATACTGTAGATGCTGGCAAACAAATGAGCAGTCAGTACGTTTTAAAAGTTTAATATGCAGCAAGAGAGACATTCTCGCAGTTCCTTTATTAAAACAATAGCCTGTGAGGTATTTTGAAAATAAATATTTCACTAGTGTAAACCAATTGCATTTCAAATGAAAAATGTGTCCCGATATATAATTACGACTGTCTGTGTAACTAGTTTAGTGGATGTATTTTTTTCACAACTTACCATATTGTTGCTGCTCTGTTTTATTAACATCAGGGGATTCTTGCAGCCTGGAGCTATAGTGAGACAGAAATGGTGATTGAGCTGCATGATAAGGCACTGCTTCTTTTATTGTGCATCCAGTTTTTGTTTAAATGCCAATACATCACTGTCAAAGGTCCCTGGTTTCACCTTAGCATGCCAGGGCAGAGCCCCCCACCAGTCCGGATGACACAAGGCTGGAGAAGGATGGACTCTGGTTGTGTGGGCTTCAGTTTTCACAAAAACCTTCAAGCCAGATGTTTAGAGTAAACAGGCCCCAGCGTGATCAGTTCTAAATGCTATGCACTTAAATCAACTGGAAAAAAGTTTCAAATGAAGCCAAGGCAGGGTGGTAGCGTGCGACTTAAGGAAAACAATTCCTTCAGGTGTCAGAGGTTACCGTCAACGTTTCAAGAGGCTGATGTTTGAGCTGATCAGACATTATCAGATAGAAAAGACGTGTCTTTCAAGGCTTGCAGGACCAGGTTTTAAACTACCTTGCTGTCAGGTTAGCATGTTCAGTAAACTCCATTATAACAAAAAATCTAGTTACTGTTTATAGCTCTCAGGGAATATATAATATTATATAAATCATTTTTCTTCCCATCACTATTTTTTATTTGAGGGATTAGCGGAGGGATCTCCAGATCTCTTAGCAACTGAGTGACAGCTGAGATTTTTATTTTAAATGTTGAGAACAGGACTACAGAGATTTATCCAAAGCAGACTGTGGAACAAAAGACCAGTGTACTAGTATCATATTTGCAACACTTATATTTTATTTATATTTTTTTATATTTGGGACATTTATCGTTTTGTGGTGGATACCATACAAAACAGCATGGTAGTCTAAAATGTACAGAACAGTGATTTAGCTGTACTGAGGGAAAATTTGAATTTGATATAGCTACAGTATAAATAACCAATCATCTTGGCGTGTAATCACTTGCTGAAACATACACCAGAAAATTACATTTTCTTTTTTATTTTAGCACGTGCCACAGTTGTTTTCAGATCAGCTGGCTTCCATTCAGGTTAATGCCTATAGGCCTGTAGCTTACTAGCTGTTCTGGCTAGAGCATGACTTTTCATACAAAGCAATGTGTGGCACACTCGAGGGAATAACAGGTGGCAGTGAGAAGCAAGGCAGCCAGCCCACACAGTGACAAAGAAGAAAAAAATGGCTTGGCACTTGTAGAGTCAATAATCCAGGCAGAAAGAAGTTTTCAATATTTATTCTATCACCACAGAGGTCCAGACTAGCACCCAAATGTCCACTTTTTTCTTTTCATGAATTTTTGCATCTTATATCTGTTTTTTAAATTTTTTTGTTTCACAACATGCACTGTTGCATTTGTTAATTTGCTGCAGTGGTCCTTATTGTATTATTGTATTGTACCCTGCTTGTTGTTATTGTACTGATTGTCTTGTAACCTCCTGGGTCATACCTGACAAAAAGCGTAACTGTGTCTAGTATACTCACCTGGTCAAGAAAAGCCAATAAATAAATGCTGGTGTAAAACAGGTGATCGCTGTCACATTCAGTTACCATGGAAGCCGAGGGCCTGATTCACAGCAGGATTTGGATCAGTTCAGGGGATTTGCAACAGAGGGTTTGATGCAAGGGGTGACTTGCGTCAAACCGTGAGGCAAGTGCGATTCAGTAACAATGCTCGCTGCAAATCCCCAGCCATATGTCCCCTGCGCCAAATGCAGCAGGTTGGACCAGCTGCCCACTGGTCAGCCTGTGCGCCATTGGTAGACCCATATCATGGGGCTTGGATCGTCAACAATGGCGCAGCTGCCATAATATGAGAGAGCACTGTCACAACTCGCTGGCCCTTGCGAGAATGGGCTATGTTGTGCCAAAGGGCTTTGGCACAGTTGTGCCAAACTTTGCAGATGATGCAGGGTTTGGCACAAGCCCTGCTTCGTCCTTCCAGAATTGGGTCCACAATCTCCAAATCATATTTGCCTATATGTTCAGGTGATCGTACTTGCTTCACACTGCCATGGTCGGGGAGGGTTGGGGTTACATACAACAGTCTCACTCACGTTCACTATTTTTTGCAGCCACTTGGGAGTTGGGTTATTTCGTGACCATTAATCTCAGCTGCTTATTACCATAACTCCCATGAACTGGTTCCCCAGCAGGAAAAACTCATAAATAAATTAATGGTTAATAATGTGGGTGAGTGGGGGGATTGTAATAATATAGTGCTGGCCAGTGTAATATGGAGGACGGGAGGAGTGTCATCAAACTAAATCAATATGTGCTAGTATAAGTATATGTGACATTTGAAACAAAAAAGGATTTTAGTTTGCTTTTATAATTGCTACCGAGTTATTTTTAAAATCCCAGATACAGGCCTGCCTCTCAGCAAAGCAGCAGGGCTACCATGTGCGATGCCAGTGACCTAGGTTCGGAAAGGAGTCAGGGACACTGGTGGCCAGCCAGGGGGAGTAAGCTTACATGTCCCAATGAAAACTGTCTTCCGGGGAGGGAGTGAAGTAACACCTGGCTCTATCTGTGAGTGCACAGGAGGTGATGCAGTAGCTGCGCTATGTGAAGGGGATGACATTGTAAGGTGCTTGGCAGAGGGGGCTCATGCACACTGCAGCTTGGACTTCCATCCTTGTGCCATCATCCTCACAAGGTAGAGAGGGGAAACTAAGGGGTAATCCCCTCCTCTGAAGCAGCATGATGGTCAACAAAAGCCTGAAGGCAGTCAGATCCACCCCGCCAGTGGTGGAGTAAAAAGGAGGCTTAAAAACACACCAGTTGCCGGCCCAGTGGTGCTGAAGGTTGAAGTGCTGGATGCCATACCTCACACCATGCCAACGAGCCAGGGTCAGGAGCGATCTCGGGTGTTGGAGGGTCAGCCAGGGGGAGGAGGAATGACCATCCCAGGGAATGCTCTCCTCCTCTGGGGAGGATGGGTTGGGGTAACCGCAGCTGCCCTGGCTCATGGTGGTGGCTGGGGTCGGTGCATGTGGCGGTCTGCAGTGGGAATGGCATAGATGGCGTTAGACATGCAGTGCACAGAAACACACAAGACAGTGTCTTTGACACCACTGCATGCACCATGGGGTTGGGAAACAACAGAATCCTCTGGTGCGATTGAGGGTCGGCCGTGATGGCACCGCCACGGAGGCACCCAAGTTATCTCCCCCCAAGCCTAGCTGCCAAAGTCTCTGCAGTGGTGGGGTAAGTTCCCACTGTGGCGTGATCTGTGGGGGCTAGGGACTGAGGGGGTTTGAGCTCTGGCTGCAGCTGGGGCAGGAGACCGTGAAGGCTGGTTGGAAGGGGGAACCATAGGAAAAAAAAAGCCCAGTTAAAGAGGTCAGAAATACTAGAAATAAATAAATAAAATAAAAACAAACACACACATACACCAGTTATACTAAAAAAGTATGCTGAAAGATCATGTGGGAGCCGGTCACCCTCTTAGTGAACCAGATTCACTCTTTGGGCAAAAGACACCACAGCAGGCTGGCAGGAGGAGACATGAGCATACTAGAAGATGTGCTCCTCTGGGGAGAGAAGAATGCAGCACCTACTGGTTTATGGTTACCTTGGAGCTCACAGGTGGTGATACAGCAAGGAAGCATGCTTTGGCAATCTGGGTGGGGCTGCTAGTGGTCTACCATATTATATAAACAAGAAAAGGATTCAAGGAGGAGAAAGAGAAGTCCACAGGTGGATGAGGCCCTCCCATCCCCCACATCCGATGGGGACTGGCCACACACTCCCACACCACTATGCCCTCTCTGTCACATGAGCTGTGGTGCAGAATGTATATGAGCTTCTTTTTTCCATTTTCTTTGTTTCTTCCTTTGATAATTAAATCATCTACAGTGTGGGAAATTCCATTTTCACTGGAAACGCTGCGGGTCATTGTTGTGCCCTAGATGGCCTTCTGCTGATAGTAGAACAGCTTCAGAATAGCCCATTTATGTCTGGCTGTGAGAAGTCAAATAGGGCAGCCTCTCTGTTGGGGCTGGTGGGTGCAGACAGATGACCCCTTGCTTTGCCTCTACCCCAAAGAAGTCACCAACTAAATAGAGCTGTCTGTGACAACTGAAGTCTTCTATGTACCCTGTATAGATGCACAATGTTAAATTGAGCTTGCTTGTTGGTTCCTAGTGTCTCCCATTACCAGGTCAGTATAGTCTCTGGTGCTGTTGCTTCTGATCCCTCGAATCCTTTGGGTAGTCCATTAGTATGGACATTCAGCTCGCTTAGCTGGTTCTCTGCATTTTCCAGCCCATATTTGAGCACTGAGTTATTTCTCCTTAACTAATTCCATTGAGACCCAATGTGCCCAGTCCACCATGTTCGTGCCTCTGCAGCCTCCACATGGTACACTTTCCACCCGTGTCTCAACTGCTTTCATATGCAAGGACAACATGTTGAACTTGTTGAGTGGCTCCAAAGATTTATTGATGTGCTACACAGTCTTTTATGGGGAGGCAAGAGTTACCTTCAAGTCACTGATGCCTGGGGCTGGTGCCATTTTTCGCTGCATCCTTACCAGTAGCTCTGGGGTTTAAAAAAAGTCTTAGGAAACACTTGTCACATTTTTCAATTTCCCCATGGTTGCAAACTTCACAACTCAATGTTGTCAAATTCATTCTAAGGACAGAGCAAGTTTTGTATAAAAAGAATGTGTTTTACTAGTGTTGTAAAATATAAGCAATTCCAGCTTGTCAGTGTGCTCACAAGAAATGTGTGTGGAAGCCCTAGTAGCTGGCTCCACCACCCCTATGTCCAAGCTCCTGTTTTAAAATGAATGTGATGACTTAATCTTGTGTAACCCCCCTGCAAATGGGGGTTCCCAAAAGACTTCCAGGAGCTTGCTTGAATGCTCCAAGCCTGAATGGTGTTTGGCATTTAAGCCATTTATCAGTTAGTGTTTTTAGAGCCTCTGGTACTGTCTCTTTAAGAGCTGTCTGCTTGCAGACATAATTAGTTTGTATGGGGGGACTGTGTGCTTCTCTGAGTACCATGAGCTGCTGCCAATTCACTTCATTTTGCAGTCACTAGGAGTGCAAAGGGAACCTATCTGAAAGATGTAACTGTTTGCCAGAAATTATTTAGAGTAATAATGAAATTACAGTTTGTCTAACCTGCTTTCTTTGCAGTCAGAACTGTGTCTGCTAGTTCCCATTCTAGTTTTGAACTGCTGAACTGGACCAATCAGTGTGGGGTAAGCTAGCTCTAAAATGGTGCCTTGGACGAATCAGAACTTGGACTCATAATCTGGGCCAGCCACAAGAGGTTGTATGGGCAGTGACTCTGGGAGATGTAGTTTAGACTTCAGTGCCTTTTTGGACCAAAGCAGCAGTCTATTGTGAGTGACAGCCAATCCAGTCAAGAACTGGGAGGAACTCAAAGGAAGTGCCCAGTTTTGTCGGTTGGAGCTTCAGTTGAGCTTTGGCAGTGAAGAAGGAAGGAGCCCTGTGCTTTTTCAGTGTGCAGTTTTAGTCAAAAACATGTGTAAGGCCCAGAGTTCCAGTCTGCAGCTTGTGTAGCAACAGCTTGTTAGGACTGAATCAAGTCCTGAAAAGAATCAAAGGATCTCTGAAGAGTAGAAACCAGGCTCACCCTGTAGAAGACTGGAAGAATTGCTGAAAATTGCACTCGGTCTGTCAGGAACTGAATCTGCTGTGTGTTCTCCCGGTATTGTGCAGTAATTGCGCATCGGGATACAGATGCAGCCTGCCTGGTATAGTACTTTTTTATATGGATGTGTGAAGAGGTTTGTGTACCTCAAGTGAGCCCTGCTGACATTGAAGGACCCTATCTTATTTGGAGGTCGTGAGTACTAATTCAGGGTTGCTCCTGTTGAATTGCCACATTAAATCCAAATGGAATTACTGTACTGCTGACTGTTTAATTCTCCTTTCTCTGTGTGAAGGGCCCCTACCAGCTGCCACGGTTTGGACTAGCCACTAGGGCTTGGGTACCCAGGGACAGTAACTGATAGGGATAGGCCTGTGCAGAGCCATAGGAATTATTAGAGTGATAAGCTAATTAACCTGATTTCCCCTGTCCTTGTTATATCCCCTAAATAAATCAGAGCTGCTTGTTTCAGCAAAGTTATACTGCCTGAGGTATTTGTCTATGTTAAAGTACTGTACTGTGATTGTTGCACTGTATCTCATTTCACAGGAGGTCCCAGTGCGGAACCAGACCTGGGGTAAGTGTATACTGTGAAGGTAATTCTGATATATTGTGTGGGCCACTAGTGGGAAGAAAGGGGTTGCAGTGTCCCAGAGGGCTGTGACCAAGTTAGTTTAACTATTGCAAACCCTGACCTCTGGGTGGAGGCACCCGCCATTGGATCCAGGCCCTCAACCTGTTAGTGGCAAATCAGGCAGGGGTAGTAGCCCCTGGGATAGCACCATCTAGGGTTATCTTGAGGCTCACCGCTGGGATTGTGTGTCCTCTAGTGGCCATATTTACGAACCACTGTTAAGAAAAAATGGGTACCCGACAGAAGTGGCTGTGCACCGGCTGGTGGAGTGGTGTACTGGGAGGAGATCGACCCCCAAATGCTATGCTTATCCTGGACATCCCTGGGTATCAATACGGACACTGTGCAGGAGTACTTTCCAAGGTGGAAGGTTTACAAACCCTGTGGTGGTGGGTCGGCATGCTAATCTGCTCACCCACACTTTCCTGGCCCTAGTAGAGTTTAAGGATCCCATAGATAGCTCCAAAGTGCCACAGACCATTACCCCAGAGGGAGCCCTCACTGCTTGGAGAGTGATAACTAAGGACAGTAAAGACCCGGGGAATCAGCCCCACCACTATCTGAAACTTTGAGGAGAAATTTGCTGAATGGTTGCTGGGAGAGGGAAACTGTGGAGGACTTGAAGAAACTATTCTTGCCACCTGGGGTGTTCCTCCCCAACACCTCTCCTGCTCCAGTGCCCGTAATGGTGGCTGAACCAATGCAGACTCCTATTTCTGCACCTGCCATTAGTCACGACTCTTACGAAGGTTGAGGATCTTCTCTGGCACCCTCCCCACCCCCAAGGGAGGATGACTGGGAGACCTGGATAGACTATGTTGCCCCAAGTGCTAGAATGGCAATGCTCGGAAGGTGAAAAGCGAAGAGGGTTAGTGAGAGCCCCGAGGTCCTGCCCTGGCTACCATCCGTGCTAAACGGGCCAGTAACCCTGAAGCGACTGCACAGGCCTATCTTGAGGCCTTGGAGAATGTGTATGGGAGCCCAGATTCTGATGAGGACCTATGGTGGAGAGTAGAGATGCACAACAGTACCAAGGGAGTTGTTGTCTGTGTATGTATCTCGGCTGGAAAAATTGTTGCAAGAATGCCTCAGAAAGGTAGTTTGCCAGCGATTGAACTGGACCGAACCAGGCTGGACAGGATCCCTAAGTCTGCCCCCTTCTCAGAACTGCTGTTGCTTCAGTTACACCTGGCAGATCGACTGGAATCCCCACCCTCCTATGATGAGTTAATGAGAGAATTGAGGAGTTGAGAAAAGACGACCTCGGGAGGGACCTGCACCAATAGCTGCGGCTACGACCAGTGACTGAGGGTGACCCATCAAGTGAAGTTCAGGGCAGAGGTTGGCAGTCAATGAGTGCTCTGACAAGGAAAAAAGATATGTCACAATGGGGCGAACTGTTGAGAGAGATCCGAATTCAAAAACAGTCCCTTTATGAAGGCCACGCCTGCAAGTACGGGCCCTGACCTATATCCACTGCATCTGCTATGGGGTGGGGGTACCCACCCATGTATCTCCTGCTGATAACAGCTCGAACTCGATTCCTTGACCATGGAAGTGGAGAAACTGACGAGATGTCTCCAAATGCTTATCACGCCGCAGACAGAGATGGCACCAAGGTTTCCAGTTAGTAATACCCCCGCCCTGGCTCCCAGTGTGGCGCCTCGGCCAGCTCAAACTCCAGAAAGTATGTTTTGCTATAATTGTGGGAAAGATGGGCACATGAAAAGGGAATGCCAGTCCCCAAAAGACACTGACAAAGTTGCATATAGGCTACAAGGAGAGCTTCGGAGAAGAAATCAGTGGTTAAGAGGTGCACGACATGATCCCAGTGAGGGCATCAAAAATGCTAATTCACGTCCTTTTGTGGCAAGGTCAGTTGCCCAGGCCCCCACTACCGCCTCTCCAGACTGGTCCAGAATAGTGGGTCCCTCCATGGAGACCACTGTAAAGGTGAATGGAGTGTCTACAAGAGCTATATTAGACAGTGGCTCCCAAGTGACAATTATGTTCCAAGATTGGTATCAGAAGCATTTGTCAGACGTCTTACAACCATTAGAAGGACTGCATGTATGGGGTTAAGTGAGAAGGCCTACCCTATTCCGGTATATCCGATTTGGCTGTCTTTCCCACCTCCGTGGCTGGAGTGGCTGAACAAGTAGAGACCCCTAGCCTTAGTGTGTCCCCCACTGGACTGTAATGATGGTGTCCTTTGTTGATTGGAACAAATGCTCATATGTTCGGAAGGCTGGCACAGTTGTGTTATGAAAACAGGGGTCAAAGACTAGTAGAGCTTTAAGAGTTCGGCTTTAATTAAGAAGGCCTATGAGGCACAGAGAGATGCTGAAAAACAGAACCAGAGGAACCGGTCGGAATTGTATGGAAGAAGGATCCTGAGTCTCTGATCCTGGCGCCAAATGCCCAGTGTACCTTACAGGAGAGGTCCGTATCAGAAAGGATGTTAAGAATAAAATATTAATGTTGGATGCACCAGGCGATGGAAAATTGCCAGAGGGACTGCTGGTCAAGCCTAGTATTTTGCCCGCTAGAGCCCATGCTTATGCCAGAAGGGTAATGGTCCAAGTTCATAATGTGTCCTGAAAGAGACATTCGAGTAAACAGAGGTTGCATCCTGGCTAATGTGCATTGTGCAGACACTGCAGTGCTACCCAGCAGCAAGAGTTCAAGGAAGAATGACAGAGTAACGCCTGACTTGTTTGATTTCGCGACTCCCGCTGCCAGCTGAATGGAAAGTGAAGATCAGTGAGAAGCTTGCCCAGAGAGACCAGGTGTTTTCTTTAAAGGAATGGGATGTAGGATGCGTGCAGGAGCTGAGCACAATATCCGGCTGCATGACGAAAGACCATTTGTGAGAGGTCTCGACGCCTGGCACCTGCTGACATAGATGATGTGAGACGGCATCTGCAAGAGATGTTAGCTGCTGGTGTAATACAAGAATCCAGAAGCCCTTATGCTTCCCCATTGTGGTAGTGAGGAAAAAGAATGGAACAGTAAGGATGTGTGTGGATTATCGCACCTTAAACCGCGGACTATCCTGATCAGTACACAATGCCCCGCATTCAGGATGCTTTGGACTGCCTAAACGGGAGCAAGTGGTTCTCGTGCTGGATCTCCGCAGTGGGTACTATCAGATCCCGGCGGCCCCAGAGGACCGTGAAAAGACAGCCTTTATCTGTCCGCTTGGCTTCATGAATTCATGAGGATGCCTCAACGGGATTTCAGGTGCCCCAGCCACTTTTCAACGATTGATGGAGCGTGCAGTGGGGACATGAACTTACTAGAGTGCCTGGTATACCTGATGATGTTATTGTGTTTGGCAGCTCACTGGAGGAACATGAGAGCAGATTATTTAAGGTATTGGACCGACTGGAGGACTTTGGCCTTAAACTGTCCATTGATAAGTGTCAATTTTTTCAAACATCAGTAAAGTATGTGGGACACATAGTATCCACCGAGGAATAGAGACTGACCAAGTAAAGTTGAGGCCTTGACCACCTGGCCACAGCCCAAAAAATCTAAAAGAACTGCAAGATTCCTGGGATTCTGTGGTTATTATCGGCGCTTCATCAAGGACTATTCAAGAGTGATCCGCTTTACTTAACCTTACTCAAGGGTATCCCCAACCCACAAAAAATACCAAAAGTCAGCATCCCTCAAGACTGAAAGAGTGTATTTTCATCCGAGTGAAGTATTTGGGGCCCGCTGACTCCTGATTGTGAGACTGCTTTTCATGAGATCATATATCAACTTACCCATGCTCCAGTGCTGGCCTATGCCGATCCAAGAAAACCTTACGTCCTGCACACACTGATGCTAGCTTGCAAGGGTTGGGGGCTGTGTTGTACCAAGAGCACAGAATGGCCTGAGACCAGTGGCCTTTGCCAGTAGAAGCCTGACCCCATCCAAAAGAACTATCCTGTACATAAGTTAGAGTTCCTAGCTTTGAAGTGGGCTATTGTTGACCAATTCCATGAGTACTTGTACGGGCTAAAATACTAGTAAAACTGACAATAATCCTTTGACCTATGTGCAGACCTCAGCTAAGTTGGATGCCACTGGCCATAGGTGGCTTTCTGCATTATCTACATATGACTATGCTCTCGAATACCGAGCAGGTCTGAACCACATAGATGCTGATGCTCTCCCGGAGGCCTGTTCCCCAGAATGATTGGGTCCGATTGGCAGAACCTGACATTCGGGCACTCTGCGGAAGCTTGACAGGGAGGAACAAATGTCCACGGACGCAGTGGACTGCATGGTGGATTGCTTGGGAGCCTCTGAGAATTGCATACCTGCTGCTTATTGCCACTTTTCTGCAATAGACATTGGTGCACTGCCTCAGCTGGACAATGACAGTATTCGCGGCTCAATCCTGCGATCCCATGATCAAAGCAGCTTTAGAAGCCCTCTATGCAGGAAAAGATGTCCAAATTACGCCCACTGATTTGAGAACTGCACTGTTATACAAAGAAGGTCCTAAGTTGAAACTGATCAATAAACTGTTATACAGAGAAACAGTAGACAGAGGGGACAAGTAGACAAACAACAACTAGTGCTGCCCACTGCCTTTCGAGACTCAGTACTGAGGTCCTTGCACAACCACATGGGGCACCTTGGTATAGACAGAACACTTGACTTGGTGAGATCCAGATTCTATTGGCCTAAGATGGGGGCTGATGTGAGCAACACATTCGAACTTGTAGTCGCTGCTTACAGAGGAAAGCTTTGCCCCAGAGGGCTGCCCCTTGTTAACATCACCACCAGTGCACCCATGGAGCTGGTCTGTATTGATTTTCTAAGTTTGGAGTCAGATCAAAGAAATATCAGTAATGTGCTGGTGGACTGACCATTTCACGAGATATGCCCAAGCTTTCCCACCAAAGACCAGAAAGCATCCACTGTGGCCAAAGTACTTGTAGAAAACTTTTTGTTCACTATGGGCTCCACAAAGAATCCATTCTGATCAAGGGAGAGACTTTGAGAGTCGCCTGATCAAAGAGATGCTTTCTCTGTGGGGAGTGCGAAAGTCCAGAACCACTCCTTACCACCTTCAGGGGACCCACAGCCTGAACGCTTCAACCAGACTTTGCTAGATATGCTAGGCACCCTGCACCCAAAGGACAAGCCTAGATGGAGCCAACAAATTAGCACCCTGGTACATGCTTATAACTGCACCAAAGTGATGCCACTGGATTCTCCCCACCGCCTGATGTTTGGAAGAGAAGCTCGACTACCAGTAGATGTGTGTTTTGGGGTCTCTCCTGATGGGGTTCAGGCTGACAACTATTTACAGTATGTGCAAAAGTTAAAGGCCCAGCTAACTCATGCGTACCAACTGGCTCAAACCATGGCTGCCAAAAGAAATCTGGCCAACAAAGAAAGGTATGATAAAAGGTGAAAGCACAGGAACTCCAGGAGGGAGATCGGTATTGCTAAGAAATCTGGGATTGCATGGCAAGCACAAGATTGCTGACAGATGGCACCATCTCCCTCACATTGTAGTGGGCAAACTAGATGATCTGCCAGTGTACAAAGTAAGGCCTGAGAATAATTCAAAGATGTAAAAACAATGCATAGAAATCATTTACTGCCCATTGGACAAATCTTAATTGAGTCTGAGCCCTAGAAGATGCCCCTCTGGACCAGTGACTAGAGCTGCTAAGAAAAGATCAAGAAAGTCTGCACCTACAGAAGCAAAGTTAAAGTGTTCCTCCACAAGTCCCAGTTGAGCATGACTGTCAGTCCATATCGGAAGAAAGTGAGAGTGACTTTGAATACTATCCTTCTACGAACTGAGTCAATTGTTTCGGGCAATCCCTAGTCAATACTGGAGACAAAGCTGGGCCTTCTGGACTGTTTAAGCCCCCAGCTTCATCCCTGGAGCCAATGCTCCCAGAAAGTGAAGTGCAAAGCATCAGATCAGATGAAATGGAATCATTGTGCATGGTTGAACTGTTTGAGCTTTCAGGGAGGAAAATGATAGATTGGGGCAGACTGGTGATACACCGAACAAGAAGAGTATTTTGAGTGCCCTGACAGTCCACTGCCAGTGTCCGAAAGCTCTCCATGCGAGCCAAATGTTGTGGGCTCAGAAACTGTAACTCCTGGGCTGAAAAGTGCCCCAAGTTCTAGCCTCTCTACCCCATGGAGACTCCCTGACAAGTGTGTGGACAATGCTGAAAATGAGGCTCAGAGTGCAGAGACTGTAACAGTTCCCCTAGAAAGACTGGTCGAGCTGTAAAGCCTGTGGTGCACCTCAGTTATGATTCCCTTGGGAGGCCTGTGGATTTGCCTCTCAATGTTGTCCATAAAGGAGTGTATGTGTCCCCGAGCTCATTGCCCAAACTGAGCGTCAGTGCTAACTCCAAGTTACTTGTGTTGCCCTCTAATATGGTGCCCTTGCCCGTCCAGCCCCAAGGTAACTGATAGGAAGGGCCCCTCTCTCAGGTTTCATGTACAAGAGGTAATAACTTGAGTTATGGTACAATGTGTATGTAATACTGTGTAAAGAGTGACGTACTGCAATGTTTCAGAAATGTGTTCTTGGTAAAATGATATATTGACTGATGATTACATGTGGAGCCTAATGCAAATGTATATGGTTGCAGTTGAAACTTATGGGTACTTGCTTGACGCGGACGCCAAGCTTTCCCAGGCCAGGAAGGGTGTAACCCCTGCAAATGGGGGTTCCCAAAAGACTTCAGGAGCTTGCTTGAATGCTCCAAGCCTGAATGGTGTTTGGCATTTAAGCCATTTATCAGTTAGTGTTTTAGAGCCTCTGGTACTGTCTCTTTAAGAGCTGTCTGCTTGCAGACATAATTAGTTTGTATGGGGGACTGTGTGCTTCTCTGAGTACCACTTGAGCTGCTGCCAATTCACTTCATTTTGCAGTCACTAGGAGTGCAAAGGAACCTATCTGAAAGATGTAACTGTTTGCCAGAAATTATTTAGAGTAATAATGAAATTACAGTTTGTCTAACCTGCTTTTGCAGTCAGAACTGTGTCTGCTAGTTCCCATTCTAGTTTTGAACTGCTGAACTGGACCAATCAGTGTGGGTAAGCTAGCTCTAAAATGGTGCCTTGGACGAATCAGAACTTGACTCATAATCTGAGCCAGCCACAAGAGGATTGTATGGGCAGTGACTCTGGAGATGTAGTTTAGACTTCAGTGCCTTTTGGACCAACAGCAGCAGTCTATTGTGAGTGACAGCCAATCCAGTCAAGAACTGGGAGGAACTCAAAGGAAGTGCCCAGTTTTGTCGGTTGGAGCTTCAGTTGAGCTTTGGCAGTGAAGAAGGAAGGAGCCCTGTGCTTTTCAGTGTGCAGTTTTAGTCAAAACGGTGTAAGGCCCAGAGTTCCGGTCTGCAGCTTGTGTAACAGCTTGTTAGGACTGAATCCTCCTGTGAAAAGAATCAAAGGATCTCTGAAGAGTAGAAACCAGGCTCACCCTGTAGAAGACTGGAAGAATTGCTGAAAATTGCACTCGGTCTGTCAGGAACTGAATCTGCTGTGTGTTCTCCGGTATTGTGCAGTAATTACGATCGGGATACAGATGCAGCCTGCCTGGTATAGTACTTTCTTTTATATGGATGTGTGAAGAGGTTTGTGTACCTCAAGTGAGCCCTGCTGACATTGAAGGACCCTATCTTATTTGGAGGTCGTGAGTACTAATTCAGGGTTGCTCCTGTTGAATTGCCACATTAAATCCAAATGGAATTACTGTACTGCTGACTGTTTAATTCTCCTTTTCTCTCTGTGTGAAAGGGCCCCTACCAGCTGCCACGGTTTGGACTAGCCACTGGGCTTGGGTACCCAGGGACAGTAACTGATAGGGATAGGCCTATGCACAGAGCCATAGGTAGATTATTAGAGTGATAAGCTAATTAACCTGATTTCCCTGTCCTTGTTATATCCCCTAAATAAATCAGAGCTGCTTTGTTTCAGCAAAGTTATACTGCCTGAGGTATTTGTCTATGTTAAAGTACTGTACTGTGATTGTTGCACTGTATCTCATTTCACAGGAGGTCCCAGTGCCGGAACCAGACCTGGGGGTAAGTGTATACTGTGAAGGTAATTCTGATATATTGTGTGGGCCACTAGTGGGAAGAAAGGGGGGTTGCAGTGTCCCAGAGGGCTGTGACCAAGTTAGTTTAACTATTGCAAACCCTGACCTCTGGGTGGAGGCACCCCGCCATTGGATCCAGGCCCCTCAACCTGTTAGTGGCAAATCAGGCAGGGGTAGTAGCCCCTGGGATAGCGCCATCTAGGGGTTACACTTGTGTTCTTCAGAAGGGAGGCCTCTCCTGAACCAGAGCCATCAAATGGGAAGAGGAGTTAGATGTTTCACTCACAGATGAGCTCTGGTCAAAATAACGCCTCACAGCACACTGAGTAACCCTGTCCACAGAGTACAGAGAGAATATACAGTGACGCACCTAATGCATTTTTCTTACTCTGGCCTTCCAACTTCATGGAAGTGCTGCAGTCACTGCATGCTGCCGGAGTAATTGTGTAGAGCAGAAAGCCATTCACACTCTTGTGCAGTGGGCCTGCCCTCATCTTTTATGAAAGATCTAGACTTGGCCCTATCAAATCAAATCAAATCAGTATTTATTTGTAGTGTGCACTTTTCAAAATACCAACGCACAAATGCATAGCAAGGATAACAAATATCAATAATAAATACAAATATAAAAACATTAAAAGGCAACAGGTAGACTAGATGTTATATTTGAAAAGCTAACTCAAATAAGTAGCTTGTCTTGAGCATCTCTTTCCCCTATTGTATTCTTGTTGTTACAGTTCGCATCCCACATTAGAGAAAGGGATTGCCAGGTACCATTTGAGTTTTGTTATTTTAGTAGCCAAGAAATGTATTGCAAGACATTGTCTTTCACTTCTCCCCTGTGATGCATTAGTGGTGGACTCTCATTCTACACAGGGCTCTGAATCAAACGTTTGGTATAGGTGGACCCGATGGGTTGCTTATACTTCGCTGCATTCCCCAGACTGTCCAGTAATACTGGCAAACTAATCAGCACATCAGTATAATTACTGTGGGTCTTCCCTACTATAACTAAGATGTACTTTTTCGTTTTACGTCTCTGTCTCTCCCACTGTTGTACTAGTGGCTGAAACATGGGACAAATGTACTTGTGTGACCTCCGTTTCATATCAGATGTTTTGTTTCTGTAGCTATCCCCCAGATTGTTACAATATTAAAGTTCTGTTCAGTGTTGTTATGTTTGTTAAAACATTGCACAGTTCATCAGGCGTGTGCCTGACAGCCTCTGTAATCGGTGAAGTGCTTTTGATGGTTGTCTCTGATAGAGGCTGTGTGCACTTATACACAAGGCAACAATCTGGATACTGTACCAGTTTTGTGCTCTCACCTTACTTTTTTATATTTGACATTAGTTTCAGGAACAATTTCAATCAAAAATAAATATAAGAAAAGAGACTGGCTGGGGAGAAGGGGGGGTGGTGGTCCAATATCACAGATAAAACAATGGTCTCAGTGCAATATGACCTGTCCTTGGTCCCATGGAATTCTGGGTAAACTCAGAGGCCTTCATGCCTGAGAGGACAGATAGCTTAAGACAGTCAAGTCTGAAACTCCAAGTCCTGCACACGTGATGTGACCTGGCTGAAGGCCAGTGTGGAATTTTTCTTTTAAGGAGTGTATCCTGTGTGGGTAAAAGAAAACTAAGACCTTAGTTTAGTTGTTTTCTGTCTAGCATTTTGCTATCATGCAATACTTTTTAATTTTCTTGGTGTGTTCATTTCCCCTTATTGTTGTTTGTATATTAGATATTTGGGACTGCATATTTAAAGAATTGCAGCACGCTTTTGCTGCAGTGGCCCTACTTGCACCAAAACTGACAGGCAACAAAAAACACATAGAAACATAGAAATTGACGGCGGATAAGGACCACTTGGCCCATCTAGTCTGCCTGTAAGCTCTACCTTGTTTGTGGCCTCTGAACCTACCTGGTCAATGGCTTTTCACTTCTCCTTCCCACCTCTAAGGTTCCCTTATGTCTGTCCCAGGCATGTTTAAATCCCTCCACTGTGTTTGATCCCACCATCTCCTGTGGCAGGCTATTCCATGCGTCCACCACCCTCTCCGTGAAGAAAAACTTCCTCACATTTCCCCTCAACTTGACACCCTCCAATTTCATATCATGCCCCCTCATTCTAGTACTCCTCCTATACTGGAAGATGCCTTCCCCCACATCTTGTTTATGTCCTTAAGGTACTTGAATGTTTCTATAATGCCCCCCCGATCCCTCATTTCCTCTAGTGAGTACATATTGAGGTCCTTTAATCTCTCCTCATATGTTTTCTCGTGCAAACCCTGTACCATCTTTGTCGCTCTTCTCTGGACCGCCTCCACTCTGTTGATGTCCTTACGAAGGTGAAGTCTGACATGGTCTAATATTTTGCTGCAGGTGCCGCAAGTGGCACACCAAAAATAATGGCTGCATCAGAAAACTGATGCATGCCTTATTTTTCTGCAGTCAAGTGTGCAAAGTGTCTCATTTGTTTCAACATATTTGAAGATTGCCCACAGACATTTTGATGTTTTTGCAGTGACACAGCTGTGGCAAAAAAAAAAAAAAAGACAAACAAACAAAAACCTGCCATAAACTCGTGCATCATTAGTTTTCAAAATCCAGCTCTTTACGTTTAGTACATTTGTGACTGTGCTGTGCTTTAAAAGGTACAAATAATTTATTTTACTCAAACTCTGCGTTCCATCTCTGAGAGCATGTGCCAAAGTTAACGTGAGGCTGCTGTTACTACAGGGGGATGTTCTGGAGTGCCTGAACGTGAACTGGGATTCCTACGTGCGGGCCTTATACTGTGTCAGCAAGGGATGATACCAGAAGAGCCCAGCTGTAAATTTACAACAGGCTGGTGGCAGAATTGCTGAAGTATGTTAAACCAGGTGTCAGTCAGGGGCACCAGGACACGATCACTGGTAAAGAGAATACAGACTTGTAGAGTCTGTAGCAAGGCTAGGTATTTAATCGTGTTTTTTTATTTATTTTTATTTTCCAAAAATGATATTCCTTAGCTGCATATGTTAGCAGTGGTGTTTTAGCTGCAAAGGGATGTGGTTCGACCATCTTCCAGGAGGTGCTGTTGGAGGTGGGGGATGCCCATTATAACAAAAGGAATCATGGCATCAGCATCCCGACTTAATAAGCACTGCATGTGCAAAACAAGCTGTATTTAAACAAAAATACAGATATGCACAGTGCCCCAGCATGTCTAGGACACCCCCACTTCACCCAGTGCATATCTGGATTTTTCTTAAATAAAGCATTTCTTTGCACATAGCTAAATGCAGTGCTTGTTTTTATTAGTCGGGGTGTTGGTGGCATAATTCCTCAAGTTTAATTGTCTCATCTCACCGGAGCAGCTGGTTTTGTGGAACAGCCCTCTTTTTTGTTGCTTGGATGCCAACTGTGTAGGATGTTCATTATCCTCGGTGCAGATTTACTGTAGCTGTCCTTAGGGCCAGAGTGTAGCCAGAAATTTCCATTTTGTACACAATCTCCAATAGTTACACCCCACCCCCACCACCATAAAAAAATACGTACACATCCTCTCCAGATGGTACCCCCTTCCAAAGAAGTCAGATTGTTATCAGGTGATTCCTCTAATCTCTAAAGAGGTTATACACGTATATGTCTCCTAAACAGCAGAAGTTTAAACAGAGACACTCCTCAGTGGCTTACGCTAACCCAAATGCTACAGTTTAGAATGAAAATGTTAACAGAAAGGTATGGTTTGTGACAGGCACTCAACAAAACTGTACACAAATGAGCACAGTGAGTATGCCTGTCTACACCCTTGCTTAGGGCTGAAATGAAGTATGCGAGATGCAACTCAGTATGGGGTTCACTGGGAGCTGCAGTCCTATTACCTATATGCACATCACGAGTCCGTACTGGTGAATAGACTCCAAGGGAGGAAGAAAGGTCGGGGAAGGAGAAGTGAGAATAGCAGGAGATAGATCCCAGGAGTGATGACTCAGAATCGTTTTGCACTACTGGCAGAATCTGTTCAGGATGACTGCTTCAGCATGGAAGCAACCGTAATTACTCCAGAGTAGGAAGCTTCATTCAACAATGATGTGTGCCACAGGGGAAGAGTTTGGGCAGTGCAGAGACAAGAGGCTTTTCTTAGTGATGGGGGACTTGATAGTAAGATGGACAGGCTGTTGTCCCACTCAAGCCAGGAGGAGGTATCTATTCTGTCTCCCAGGGGCAACCAAAGACTTGGCAATTCCCAACTTGGAGGGCTGATCACTGCAGGTGGTAGGATGCCAGGCACTGGGATACACCCAGATACCAATGACCTGACAAATAGCACTACAGAAGAGATTAAGGGCAGATTCAGGGAATTAGGCAGTTAAATTGAGGATAGTTACAGATAAGATAGCTTCTTGGATGTGCTTCCAGTGCCACATGCAGGAAAAAGTAGAAAGGATAAAATAACATAGTTTAACATGGCTAAAGAGGTAGTGTGAAGAGGAAGGATTCCACTACTTGGTGGACTGGGGATCTTTCTGGGACGATAGCTGGCCTTTCACAAAGGATGGCCTGTGTCTGAGCAGGCGGGTTACCAGTGTGCTAGAGCAAAGCTAGATGTAACAATTAGCAAGTATTTAAACTATGTAAGGAGGAGGGCCAGGAATGCACACAGATCACAAAGGGAGCCAGGTTGTCTCCCTTCCCCCACCCCATTATACATGGAACAAGGGAAAAAGAGGGAGCCAGGCAGAGGAAAATGTAGAAACAGTGGTCATTCAACAGTCACCAAGTAGAGAAAGACTAGAATGGAAAAGAAGGGCAAGTGGAGAGTGATGTATACAAACACAAGCAGCTTTGGGAATAAAATGGATGAGCTGCAGGCAACAAAGGCTGCAGACTAGTTAGATTTCTAGTATTTCTAAACTTTCCTTCTGTGATATTTCTTGGGAGATTGTATTTGTGTAATTACTATGAAGCATTTGTTTTTTTCTTTGTCATAGGGATCAGTATAAGCCTAATGTCACATACTACTAAGTAACTTAACTTTAGGCATATAGCAAAGGCATGTGGATGACTATAATGGAGCACTGGGTGAATGGAGAGGTAGCTAGCTGTAGAGATTGAGGGGCACTCATCTTCAAGGTTATGCTTTGGAGAAGGGAATGTTGCCTTATTTGCAGAACTTTCATGGAGCTCCATGCTCAATTGGCAGCAGCTAAGGAAGAAGTATTCCAGCTGTGACTCCAACTAAGCTTGTGCCTGACCCCAACAACCCAACTTCCTCAGAGGCCCATTGATCCAGGGGAGTGGAGGCTGCTGGGGAGGGAGGAGGAGGAGGAGATCAGGTGGCAGGGATGGTCGCGCAGCTTAGCTCCTCTCATGAGTTACCAATGGCAAACCGTTTTGCACCCCTGGAAGACGCACAGGTAACTGACTCAGGCAGGGGTGACCATAGGTCAGTTGGTGCTGATGGGATGGGAGAGGTGATGACACCCAGATGTAAGGGAAGGGAGAAACTAGCTAGGAGGATTCTAGTGATTGGAGTCTCTATTGTTAGAGAGATGGAGAGGGTGGTTGGTAAGGGGGTAAGGGGAAGGAGTGATACTGAAGCATCAGCCATCTGAGACTGGGGCAGTATAGAGAGAATAATGGAAGAGGGGGGAGTAGGGATCGCTGGTACACCTTGGTACCAACAGTCTGGTGAGTCAGCCAGTGGAGATGGTAAAGAGGGATTACAGACGCTGGGAGACAGATTGAAGAAGCATTTGTGTTCCTTAGCCTTTTCTGAGGTCCTTCCTGTCAGGTGTGGGGGGGGGTGGAATGGGAAGAATAGAGTAAGAGAGGTAGATATCGAGGAGTTCAACTGGTGGTTGAAGGGGGTGTTGTCTGGAACAAGTGTACCACTTTATAGGGAATTGGGGGGACTTTCAGGAAAGAAGTCTCCTCAAAGGTGATGGCCTTCATCTGGCAAAAGAGGGGACTAGTGTGTTAGAGCAGAAGTTTGGTGTCTACATTGGCAGGTGATTAAACTCGCTGCGGTGCAGTCTGGGGCTGGGGATTCCACTGTGGAGGGAGGAACAGTGGGGAACCTAGACAGAACTCCCACAGGGATGGGGATAAGGTGTTCAGGGAATAATAGACGGGAGGAAAGAGTTCAGGGGACAGGGCAGAGTGCACACAATAGACATGAAAAGAAGGGGAAGTACAAGACACCAAGGTTATTAGAGAAGGGTGATGGGGGAGGGCAAGTGAGAACCAATAGAGGTGCAGGTGCATGTTAGAGGGTGGTATGCCTCAATGTCAGGAGTCTGGGTCATAAGATTAGTGAGCTACAGGCTTTGGTGACAGACTCTGGGCAGGATCTAGTGGCCATTGCAGAAACTTGCACCAGTGTGAACAATAATGGGACACAGCAATCCCAGGCTACACCTTATGTAGGCATGATAGAGGAATGGGTAGAAGTGGAGGGGTGGCCATCTACTTCAGAGAAGGGATTGAGGTAGTGGAGGATCATGCCACCATTTGGGGGAACGGGGAGGTAGAATCACTGTGGGTTCAGCTCACAGAATTGTCTGGTAGGAAGACTCGCATAGACAGGCCAACGGGACAGGGAAAAAAGAGAGATAAGGAACTGGGTACTGAAGTAGGGAGGAGGCGGAAAAAGGGGTGGTTGTAAATAGTGGGAGATCTCAACCTGCCAGACATCAACTGGGACATCCCAGTGTCCACAAGCACCAGAAGCCAGGCCCTTCTTGATTTCTTGCTGGACTGCATGTTCATACAAATGGTCAGGGATCCCACTAGGCAGTCAGCCATTCTAGATGTGGTACTGTACATCTCAGAAAGAACAGGTGGAGTACAGGTGAGGGAACCACTGGGGTCCAGAGACCACAGTGCTGTATGGTTAGAGGTGGCCCTGGGCACCTATAAGCCCTTGTCTAAGGCTGACTTGCTAGACTTCAGGAGGCAGATTTCAATCATATGAGGGAAATTGTGCTGGACAGATCAGCTGGAGTAGACAGCATCAGAGGAGTGGAGGAAAGATGAGGAGTTATAAAAAGGGCTATTCGCAACGCAAAAAAAAACATGGACAAGAACACTTATCAAGAAAACAAGGTATGAGAGACCGGTTTGGTTCTCTGAAGGGTCAGGGAGGCAGTGAGGGCTAAAAGAGGGCCTTTGTAAGGTACAAAGGAAAGCAGGAGGATGAAGAGTGGAGTAAGTACCAGGAAAAAAGAGAGAGGTCAAGAGGGCAGTCAGGATCGCAAAGGCAGACACAGAACTGCCTATTGCTGAGGGGATCAAGGGAGGGGGGAAAAGCTTTCTTTAGATATATAAGAGAAAAAGAAAGTAAAACAGGAGGGGGAATTGTCAGGTTAATGGAGGGGGGCAGGGTAATGGAGAAGAACAAACAGAAAGCAACTGTGCTAAATAATGACTTCTGCTCAGTATTCACTAGGGAGAATAGCGGGCACTTGCCAGACAGTGGCATAAAAGCAGCTGACAGAGGGGTCCTGAAAATGAAACTGCATAAATCTACTGGCGAGAGTCAAAAAGGGGCTAGCAGCCCAGAAGGTAAACAAGGCCCTGGGGCCTGATAGGATGCATTCACGGGTACTAAGGGAAATGGCATTGGTGTTAGCTGAACACCTGGCAGGGCTATTCAGTTGCTTTACACAGCAAGAGGTGGCTCCCAGTGACTGAAGGATGGGGGACATGGATCCACTGTGCAAGGGAGGCAGCAAAGAGCACCTGGGAGACTATAGACCCATCAGCATTGCCTCTGTGGTAGGGAAACTGATGCAGATACTAGTCATAAAAGATGCAATGGAATACCTGGAGTAAAAAGGACTTCAGGATAGTAAGCAAGATGGATCTGTGATAAGGAGATCTTGTCAGACCAACCTGATAGCATACTTTGCTGGGTAACCAAGCTAGTTAATAAGGGCCATGTTGTAGATTTACTCTACTATGATTTCAGCAAGGCATTTGACTTGGTGCAACATTGAAGGCTATTGAAGGAGATGGCAGATCTGGAAACAGCTAAGGAAATAGCAAGGTTGGTAGAGAGTTGGACGGAGGGGAGACAGCAAAGAGATGTGGTGGAGAGGGGTTCTCAAATGGTGAGGCCAGCCTCCCTTGGGAGGCCCCATGCTGTTCCAGGGGAGGCTCAAGCAAGTCTTAAAAAGTATTGTATTTCACTGTCGAACTTTATAGATTTTGTGTGAAGGGATAAGGCAAACTGAAGGAGGATAATAGTAGGTGGATTTATGTATTTATTAAGAAGTCTGTGACCAGGGAAGGTACTGTACACGGAGCCATGGCTTATATTAGGTGTACCCAGGGAAGGGTAGTGAGAGAATACAGTTCAAAATGTAACTGCAGAACACTCAATCAATACAAAATGAATAAAAGTGCAAACAAATTAACAATAAACAATGAGAGGAACAATTGATCAATTAGACTGGCAGCAGAACTGTCCAGATACAAGAGTCAACCATACAGGTACTAGGAATAAGAGCAGGATGGAGCAAAATGATCCCTGAGAAGTAGCTTAAGAGCAGGGTGAGAGGGGGAAGAGACAGAGGTTGGCAGGAAGATTATTCCAGTTAGAGGGGAAACAGAAAAAGCAGTCTGCTCCAGGAAGGTATGGCAGTAGGGGGTAACAATGGTTCAAGAGTCAAAATATTGGAGCAAGTGGGTTGTCCTGTTTTTCTTTTTTTGGTGGGGGGGTCAGTAAGCTTAATAAAATGAGAGCCAGCTATGCAAAGAGGTTTCAATTTATTCCTGATGTGCTGTGAAAAGTAGGCTATTTTTCTATGGGGAGGCCCAAAAATATTTCAGTATTTTGGGGAGGCTCAAGATCTTTTCCATGGCTTAGGGGAGGCTCACTGTGACAAAGTTTGAGAACTGTGAGGAAAGAGCAGTCACTAGTGGAGTATCACAGGGATCTGTTCCGGGCCCAGTCCTCTTCAGTAAGTTAATCAGCAGCGTGGTAGACGGAATCCAGGTCTGGTTGTGTCAATTTGCAGATGACACTAAACTCTATTGTAGGGTTGACAACATGGAGGAACTAAGGGAGTTGCCAAGGGTATCCTGTGATATGGGGCACTAGCAAGTGAGCGCCTGCTGAAACGGTGACCCACTTTTCGCTAGTGCCCCGATGGTTGGGGTGTGGGTTCGGTGACCGGATGGGGTGGTTCATGAAAAGGCGACAGGATGTCGCTGCATGTATATGCATGTGGGGGGGTGGGAGCGAGCTCACCGAATGTGGGATGGAAGGTATGTGAGGGTGGTGCTACGGGGTTCCAGCGAGCTGTGCGGGTGTGGTGGGTGGGGATAAGGGATGGGGACCGGCCTGGTTTTTGTTGTTCCCTGCCGAGACAGTGTTTTTCTTTTTCTGAGATGCACCCCCGCGTGCACCCTCCTGGAGTTGAGAATCCTAATTTAGGGGTCGCGGAGGCTGAAGTGCAAGGGCACAGCCCCCCCGCATAAACAAAACAAAAAAGTTTTGCGCTGTGTTTACTGTCACTAGAATCCCATCGCCGAAATTCAATTTCGCATGTGGGGTTATCATAAGGGCATTCAGCATTCCGAATTCGCCCTTGTGACATAGAACTGTTGCCAAGAGACCTGCAAAAGCTGGAAAATTGGTCCAAAGTCTGGCAGCTGTAATTCAGTGCCAAAAAGTGCAAAGTTATGCACTTAGAAAATGAAAACCCCAGAACAGTGTTGGATGGTGGGGGGGGGAGGTTACGCTCGACACAACATTAGAGAAAAGGGGACCTAGGAGTCATCATTAGTGACTCCCTTAAACCAGCCAATGTAACGAGGCCTTCAGCAAGACTAACAGATTGCTGGGATGCTTTGTGAGAGGGTTTGACAGTGGAAGGCAGGCGGTACTGTTACCACTGAACAGGCCACTGGTGAGGCCACACCTGGAGTACTGTGCCCAGTTCTGAAATCCCCACCTAAAACATTACAGGGACAGGCTAGAGAAGGTTCAACATAGGATGACCAAGATGAATCAGGACTGGGAGGGTACATTCTGTGAGGATTGGATAAAGGCACTGAACATGTATTCACTCGAAACCAGAAAAGAAATGGGGAATATGGTAGAGACCTTCAAACATAAAAAGATGGAGACAGAAACATAGAAAATGTTAGCAGATAAGGATCTTATGGCCCATCTGGTCTGCCCTATTTTCCATACCTACAGCTGCACTGGAGACCCTACTCTGTCTTTTGTCTCCTGAAATGAATTAAGCTGGACTATAAGGAGCTATTTACCAAGAACCGAGAAGACAGACAAGGGGTCACAACGAGTGGAGGTTAACAGCGGAAGGTTTAAAAGGGATGTGGGGAAGTATTATTTTAGAGCAGCAGTGGCTGTGCCATGGAATGGTCTGCTGGCAGAGGTGGTGGGTGCCAAGAACTATAAATGGCTTCAAACATGGCTGGGAATCAGGACAAAGCCAAGGGGGTAGTGAGAGGATCTCAGATCTAGCAGTGGGTTGCCATCTGAGAAAAAGTGACCATCAAACAGTGTGGTTCATGATAAACTCAGCTACAGAATTAAGCCGTACAAAAGTGAGGGTACTGTACTTCACGAGGGCTGACTTTGGCAAGATGGGAGTGTGCCTTAGAAAAGCACTAGCAAACAGGCTAGAAGGAGGGTGGAGCAACAATGGGTAAACATTAAAACTGCCATCACAGAGTCAACAAGCCTTTGTGTGAAGCAAATAAACAAATCAAAATGAAAGAAAAAGCCACTATGGTTGTCAAAAGAGGTGGAGGGGAAAGTCAGGGAGAAAAAGATAGCATTCAGGAAGTATAAGGAAACACAGAAGGAGCAGGACAGAGAGCTGTACCAGTTAAGGCAGAAGGAAGCAGGGAAGGAAGTCAGAATAACAAAGGCCCAAACCAAGGAAAAGATAGCCAACTTAGTTAAGAAGGGGATAAATCTTTTATAGGTACATCAGGAGCGTAGAAAGACAAAGGAGGGATAGTAAGGCTGAATAGAATGGACGTGGGTGGGCAGAGAGGACAGTGAAAAAGCAGGATACCGAATGAATATTTCTGCTCAGTAGTCACAAAAGAGGAGGAAGGAGGTGCCTAATCCAATTAACAGAAGCACTTTTGATGGGGGTCGATCCTAGTCCTTTCATAGAAGAAAGGGTTCTGAAAGAACTCCTGAAACTGAAGGTGGACAAAGCAATGGGGCTGATGGAATTCGCCCCAGAATTCTAAAAGAATTAAGGGGAGAACTAGTGAAACCACTGACTACCTTTTTTAACAAATCATGGGAGGATGGTGTGATACCTGAGGACTGGAGGAAGGCAGATGTGATTCCCCTTCACAAAAGTGGGAGCAAGACAGAGGCCGGAAACCACAGACCTGTCAGTTTGACCTCTGTGGTAGGGAAAGTGATGGAATCACTTCTGAAGGAAAGAATTGTTGAGTACCTAGCGGCCAATGGGGCACAGGACCCAAGGCAGCATGGGTTCACTGAGGGAAGGTCATGTCAGAGGAATCTAATTGATTTCTTTGACTGGGTGACCAAAGTAGTAGACCAGGGAGGGGCTATGGACATGGTCTACCAAGACTTTAGCAAGGAATCTGACACAGTCCCACACAAAAAATTAATAAATTAACCAGCCTGGGAGTGGGTCCCAGGGTGGTAGCCTGGGTAAAACATTGGCTGGACAACAGAACACAGAAGGTAATTGTAAACGGAGTCCACTCTGAAGAAAGGGGGGTTACTAGTGGGGTACCGCGGTGTTCAGTACGGGATCCAGTCCTTTTTAATGTCTTTATAAGTGATATTGCAGAGGGCCTGGAAGGAAAAGTATGCCTCTTTGCAGATGACACAAAGATCTGCAACAGGGTTGATACACAAGGAGGCGTAGAAAGGATGAGAAGGGACTTGGCAAGGTTAGAGGAATGGTCAGAAGTATGGCAGCTTGGATTCAATGTAAAGAAGTGCAAAATAATGCACCTGGGAAACAAAAACCCAGGGGGAAGAGTACACAATGGGAGGCAGGTAGCAACAACAGCAAAAATGGAAAGGGTCCTGGGGGTAATCATGTCAGATGACCTTAAGGTTGGCAAGCAATGTGAGAAGGCAGTAGGGAGGGCCGGGGGGATACTGGGATGTATAGGGAGAGGCATCACCAGCAGAAAACAGGAAGTTGTTATCCCTCTGTACAGACTGGTGAGACCCCATCTGGAGTACTGCATCCAGTTCTGGAGACCCCATCTCCGCAAGGACATAGACAGGATGGAGGCAGTCCACAGTAGGGCAACTAAAATGGTGCATTGTCAGCAAGAGAAGCCATATGAGGAGAGACTAAAGGAGCTTGATATGTATACCCTAGAGGAAAGGAGGGAGATGGGGGACATGATAGAAACTTTTAAGTACCTCAGTGGAATCAACAAAGTCTAAGAGGGTAGCATCTTTCAGAAAAAGAGATGTGCAAGAACAAGGGGACACAATTTAAAGATGGGGGGGCAGTTCAGGGGCAATGTGAGGAAGTATTTTTTCACAGAGAGGGTGGTGAGTGCATGGAACAGCCTTCCTGAGGAGGTTGTGGGGTCTAAAACTGTGGGAGAATTCAAGAATACATGGGACAGACATAAGGCAATTCTTGTGGGGGGTAGGAAGAAATAGACTGTTGGTTAACTAGGATCTGCAGCTTATCCCGTAGGTAGGGAAATTGGCAAACTAGGTGGGCCAAGTGGTCCTTATCTGTCGTCAAAGTCTATGTTTCTGTGTTTCTAAAGGGGGTAAAACTGGCTTGACCCACTTACCGCATGGTATAGGCCATCTTTCCCCCTCAGAGAGATCATTATACTGGGAGACTTTAATCTGAACTGGCTGCCCAGCACCCAAACTGAACACTGAGAATTATTAAAACAGCTCAGTCTCTCTCCCAGCTCTTTACTGCCCTCACCCATCTCAATAGACAGTCCTTGAACCATTCCCTCCTGGACTGGATGCTCACAAATTGAGAAGGTAGGTTCCATCATGCAGGAACCCTGTCTGATTCCATTAATGACCATTGCCCTACTTTCTGCATCTGGTCCTCCAAACCCCTCTGTCCACCCGTCAGATTTTTGACCTGAAGAGATTTCTCTAAATTTGATGCACCCTATCAGTTCTCTGATATTAGGGCAGTCAACTGGCTTACCCTACACTCAGTGCATGACATCACCTCTGCCCTAGGGTTCCTCACTGCTGCCTTAACTGCAATTCAGGGCAGGCACTTCCCACTAACCACCTGGAGAGTGCAGGGTGGTAATGCAAGATGGTTCTCCAAAGACCTCCTCAAAAAGATGAAAGAGAGAGATGCCAAATGGGCAGCTTATAAAGCTGTACCCTCCGCATCCCTGTGGAATGATTACAGATGCCTATGTAACCTCTGCAAACAAGAGATCAAATCATGCAAGGCCAAGTACCTCAAAAACCTCCAATTTCACTGCCTTAGCAATCCAAATATTTCTGATTGGCGGTCAATTCCCTTATCTCACCTGGGACCAAATCAAGTGCCATTAAACTTAATACAGGGACAGGATCATTTGCTGACCCATCCAAAGTTGCTGAAGCCCAAAGCACCAAATTTACCTTGCCTCCCTTCCCCCCAGTGACCCCATTTGTTGCCCTGTTGACCTGGTCACTGACAACCCTAACATTCCAACCTTTCAGTTTAAGGCCATCTCCCTGCAAAAAAACCCATAAGCTCCTCTTGAGCATTCCCAACCAGGGCAGCACAGGCAGCAATGGCCTTTGCCCGCAATTCCTAAAACTTGTAGTCCACATCATTGCCAAACCACTGGCTATGATATTTAACTTGTCCCTTACCTCCTACTCCATTCCCACATCTGGAAACAAGCCAGATTCATCTCCATCTTTAAGTCTGGCAATCCTGCCCTAGTTAACAATTACTGCCCCATTTCCATCCTCTCCCATTTGAGTAAAGTCCTCAAAAAGGTTGTGTACCAACAAAACTCAGACCATGTGTCTAAGTACAACCTCCCTCTCTTCACCAACAATATGGCTTTCAGACTGGCCACAGTACCACCACTGCACTGACTTGCTTCACCAACCATGTTTTCAGAGGTATGAATGAAGGTAATCTTACTGGTACCATTTTTGTAGATCTCACCAAGGCCCTCAACCCGGTGGACCATAACATCCTTCTATATAAGCCAAGCAGTAGTGGGTGCTGTGCCATGTCCACAGCATGATTTTGCGACTGCCTCTCAGGATGTATCCTGGTGGTCTGCACTGAAAGGGCATCCTCCAGCAGCTGTGAGGTGCATATTGGGGTTCCACAAGGATCCATACTTGGACCCATCTTGTTCTCCCTCTTTGTCAACTCCATTCCCAGGGATTACATCACATGCAACTCACTACTATACATTGATGACCTTATCCTCTACCATAGTGCAAAAGGTATCACTACAGGATACCGAAACTCACAATCTTGACACCCACCAGCTCAAGACCAGCATCCCGATGCTGCACTAACCTGATGGTGTAACATCCCAATGACGGTAAGCCTGACAGTGGAGTTTGCCAGGACTCTGAGGGAGTTGAGCGGGCCTAGCACCCCGATAGACAAGAAACCCAGCATTAGTCCACTGTCGGGTTTACCATTGTTGAGATGTTACACCATTGGGTTACTGTAGCGTTGGGATGTTGGTCTCGAGCTGGTGGGTGTCGAGACTGTGTGGTTCGAGATTCAGTAGTAAAAACATGCCAAGAACCGGCACTGCTCAACAGTGGTTCCTCCCTAACAGACTTTTGGTAAATGCCAGGAAGACTAAAGCCATGCTGTTTGGCTCTAAACCCAAACTAGCTAAGTGGGCAGGACCTGCTACCCCTCTCCATATCCTGTCCCCTGATGGCTCACCCGTTCAGTCAATGACTACGTTCAGATATATATATTTTTTTGAAATTATATTTTATTGAGTAATGCAATAATACAGTACATAATATATCCATCAGGCAGGCAATCAAACAAGTACCTTTGCTTATCAAATAAGCTATATTTTTATTTATTTATTTTTATTTACTTCAATCTAGGATTAGAAAATACCTTTGAGCACAGTGGAGCTCATTTACAAAGGTTCCACGTCAATAATGAGGAGGGGGTTACAAAACAGACAGAGTATAAAGCACAATAACACATAATATCAAATACAGCAAACAGTAGAACAGCACAATACATAGTAAACATAGGTGATTGCAATTAGATACATAGTTGGCATTCTAGGACTTTATAGGTGAAAACGTGGGTGGGTAGTCTCATTTAGAAATCAGGAAGGGTGAGTCAGGGGATGAAGAGTAGCAGCAGGACAGAGAACAAGGTGGGGGGGATGCAGCCGGACGGCATTGTCAAGCATGTTGAGCGCGGCAGGAAAGGGTAGAATGGGTGGGACGGGGCAAGCACAGAAGGAGAAGGTGACAGGAGGGGGGATGATGAGGTGTGGGGAGGGAGAAGAGGGAGGGAGGAAGAAAGGTGTGGAAAAGAATCAGTCAGGGGTCATAGTGGGTGAGTTAGTGGGACTGAGTAGGAGGGTCTGGATGTGACAAGTAGGGGGGAAGGTGAGAGAGGCGATTGAGCAGGGGGAGGAAGGATGCAGCCAGGGGCCTTGTCGAGGAGGCTGGGGAATGCAGGTTACCTTTTAACAGTAACTAATATCTAAGCACCCCTGCTAATGTTACCTAACTTGAGGGTTCGCTAGATAATTCCCACATAACATCATTCAGTAAACATTTCTACTCAATTAACACAGGCTGTTAAAGAAATAAACAGTCTGCAGTCCCCATAAAAGTTTCAAAATGACGCTGTAGCCATGAGCCAGGGTATCACAAACTGACCTACTAGTATCATGCACCCTATCAATGGGTTAACATCCCTCAACCTAAACATCGGGATATGACAAACATGTATAACCCTCCTGTACATTTAAGAACAATACACAGTTTATATTGACAATTATAAAGAAAAGTAAAACATTAGCATGTTGCTAAAACAATGAATCCTTATATTTAACAGCATTGAAAGAACTATTGTCCCTCAATGAATTATAGGTTCCCTCTATTAATGTTGCCTTCATTAACCTAACATATTAATCCCCCACTCTTAAGTGGCCAATCCAACAAATGTTTGAGAAGGAAGGGAAGGGAATAGTAGAGGAGGAAGGGATGGAGGGGAGATAGATATATCACTCTAAACCTCATGGTACCTAAATCCCCAGAACATAGCTCAGTCAAGCAGACCCCCGTAAGAGGCAAAAATCTACATGGTACCTGTTGTCAGAGTTAAAACCACTCCCCCCCAATGAAATAAATTTTTATCCAAACAAAGTCTCACAGCCAGTTCCCTTGCTCGCCATTTTCCTTCAAGTTATAATGTCCCTTGTGTTAATTAATCCGATCAGGTTTCCTGTTCACCTTAAGTCAGAAGAGTCCCCTCGAGCTGAGAACAGTTTTTCTATTTTTTCTAGCAGTTTTGCCACTTCTGTCACCTCTGAAAACCAGTAGGCCTTGCCGCCATAGAGAATGCGCAAGCTTGCGGGCATTAGCATGACATGGTACACCCCCAACATGCAGAGTCGCACCCGGGCTCCATCAAAACTTTTTCTCCTCGACCTCGTAGCATAACTTAAATCCAGAAACAAATGTACCCATACCTCTTGCCAAGTAAGGGAACTTAAGTTCTTTGCTTTTTGTAGAATTATGTCCCTCTGAGCCGATGTTTTGTGTTCCATCGTGAACGTGCGAGGGGCAAAATCTCCAGTTGCAGTCTTGGGCCTACCACCTTGTGGTGTAACCCGGTAGGCTTTCAATACAATGAAAGTGTCCTCCAATTGAAGCAAATCCTGCATCCAATCTTGCAAAAAAGGTATTGGGCTCTCTCCCTCCATCTTCTCCAGCAATCCCAGCACCCTGATATGCATAGATCTTATGGCATTTTCTACATTCTCCAAGCGGCGCTGAAGTAGATTGTTTTCTTTTGTCAGACCAGACTCTATAATAAGAGCCCTGTCCGCCATTTTGGCCATCTCTTTCAAGCCCTCAGCCATTATCTCCATTTTATTGTGCACAAGTTTTAGCTCAATTTGGAAGTCTTCCATTTTGCGATCCAGTCCCTGGATCACCTGTAATAAAGCAGCATTTGTCGGTTGAGATCCTTCCTGATCTCTCGTACCAGAATGACTTTCCTTACTGCTGCCCACCTTAGAGTCTTTTGGCTGGATGCCCTCCATGTTGGCAACTGTCTTGTTGCTGCGGACCACTGTAGTCTTTCTCTTGTCTGCTCTGGTGTAAATTTAGGCTTGTTCAACAGCTGAGGAACTGCTCTTTCTGGTAGTGTTCTGGAACAAATGTTTTAAAAGCAACAATTAAAGGTTTTTGTCAATATACCATGATTGCCAAAGGAGCTGTGCTGGAAAGTTGTTCACAGCTCAGCTGCTGGCCATGCCCCCCCCCCACTATGTTCAGATATTTGTGTCACTGTTGACCCCTCCCTAACTTTCTCTGACCATATCGGACTCACAGTCTGGTGTGTAAGCCAGAGACTAGGAGTTGCCTAGCAGCTCAAATATTTCACGATTCTCAAAGTCAGACTTGCTATTAACCAAGGCAGCTTACTCCCTCCGCTGGACTACTGCTCACCCTTCTACTCACAAACCTCATCCTCATGCCTACACAGACTAAACACAATCTACAACAATATCTTTAGGTTTGCCTTGATGGCCCCTTACTCCATGCATCACTGCTCCCTCTACCAGGCCCTAGGCTGGCTGTCCCCTCAGGTCTGCCGAGACTACCTCCTAGCCTGCCTCATTGACAAATCCATCAGAGAAAAGGAGCTGTCCCCCCCTCTCCTCCCTACTCAGGCCAAAGTCCTGCAGTCAAGATCTCAGGACCTCCACTAGGCTACCTTTACGTTACCCTCGAGTTATCACTTGTATGGGTCAGAAGACCTTCTCCTCTGCTGCCCCGAATCTTTAGAACAGCCTATCTGCTCCACTGCAGACTCTGGGATCTCACCCCTGTTTAAATCCCACTGCAAGACTTAACCTCACTGCCACCATCACCTGTAACCACCCTCATTTATGTTAAACGAACCCCTGGGTATATGGCAGTGTTGTTACTATGATGATATTGGACTCTGGAAATTGCTGGTTGTAGTGTTACATGTTGGGCACTGCGCTACCACACAGACTCACTGCACTATCATTGCTTGCACTAAGTTCACATTATTCCCAATTTGCCCAATTCTGTAGCCTTTGTTTTGTATCATTTACTTTATATTGTAACTACTTACTGCACTTTGTATCTTTTGTATCCATTTTCCTTCTGCCTGTAAGTACCAGCTTTATGGCCCAGGTCATACCCCAAAACAGTCCCTGGGAACAGTGTACCCACCCGGTTAGCAAATAAATATAATAATAAAATATGGTCCTGTCCAGCATAAAATATGGTCCTGTCTAGCAGCCCCCCCAAACAGAAAGAGCCCTCTTGGGAGGGGGAGGGGAGCTACACAGATTATGCAGACAGTGGCACAGTGGTGGTGCGAGTAAGTTCTTGTCTGGAGGGACAGAAGTCAAGTCAAGCCTTGATGTTCATGACTGGAGTTGCACACTGCAGAATACTGAGTGCCTTGGCCTGCATGCCAAGTGCAGGTGAACAGCGGTTCAGATGAAAGGCACAAAATGCATGAACAGCACCAAAGAGAAAGAGTAAGAGCTTCAGGGGCCAAAGATCTGACCAGCTTGAAAAGTAGCTCTACATTTCAGCATGCACTTTCATAAATGATGTTTCAGCTCTTACAGTTCACTGGAGAAAACAATATTTAGTTTTGTTTTACTTTTCGGGGTATATACCTCATCGTGGTAGCCTGTCTTAAAAAGTATTTGACTGTCCTCTACTGACCTCATACTGCCTTTGTTTATGACATCATAGTGCTCACAATGACAACAGACTGATATCACAAACTGCAGTTGTGAGGCAAATAAAGGCCAGTCAGAGTCTTTTTGAATAGCAAAGTGAAATGAGTACTGCATCATGTGAAATATTTATTAGACCTATAATAAGAAAAAAAAAATAGAAAACACTAATGTTAAAGGTAGTTGTAGTAAATATAATATTTTTAAACATTTTATTTTTAGTAGAGACTTATTCTTTAACGTGGTAGGACCCCATGTTAGTACAATGTTACATATCTGTGCTAATGAGATATGCCTTTAAACATGGTAGTACACCTTCTGGTTTGCACACATGTGTACTATACCTGGTCCTGCGCACATGCAGTGTTGCTCATTTATTTAAAGGAAAACTACCATAATTGGAAAATTCCCCACCCCGAAAGCCTTACACACACACACACACACACACACACACCCCCCCCCGGCGATTAGGGGTTTCGCAAACGAAGCATCTTTTCCCAAGTGGTTTAACTTACTTTTTTTGTTTTTAAAAAGTCTGGGATTCGGCAAATGGCAAAGTGTGGTACTGCACCGCTCAACTCCAATACAAGTGTATTAGAGCTGAGCGGTGTGGCGCTGCACTTTGTCTTGAAATGCAGACGCATAGCATGCACCATTTTGTGGAATCCCAGACTTTTTAAAAATAAGTTAACCACTTGGGAAAAGGTGCTTTGTTTGCAAAACCCCTAGGCTTTTGGGGGTGGAGAATCTCCAGTTGTGATAGCTTTCCTTTAATTTCCTCCTGTAGGGTCTTTTCCAGCAGGTGGGATTTCCTGCAGAAAACTGAGATGGGCCAATTGTAATTCAGTGGAAACGTGGCTAATAACATCCCTGTTTTGTAGGACTGCTGTCCCTCAATCAGGGAATAAATCAAATAACTGATCAACACTACTGTATACAAGATGTGCAGATTCCTGGTCTGCTATTACAGCAGCACAGTCAGAGTACTGTCCCTCTAGCCTCTTAAGCAGAATTCCAGGTCACGGGCAGAGCTGCCGTCCCAAAAAAAATCCCTGTTACAAAATCTTTGGAAAGTAATAAATGGTTTCCTGAATGCAGTAGTTATACACACCTCCACCATCTCCATGGTATGCACATGCAATTTGAAATTTCAGTGCTGTGTTTTCTGAAGGTTTTAATGACTTTTTGACTGCCATCATGAAGAACATAGTAATAGTAGTAGGTGATGTATCTTCACTAGCTGTAATCACCTGTGATTGTTATCGTAAGTAATTTCCTACTGCACTTCATTGTGTCATATTATCTGCTGTAACTGTGCATAATGTACTGTTCCTTGCTGCATTCTGTGTATTGTCTCCAGCTCTCCGCAGACGCATCTGGAATCGAGAAGTTTGTCTGCTCAGTATGCCTTCCTGGTAAAACTTTTTTAAATAAAATGAATAAATGATCTGGATATCAAAGCCCTGTAGCCACCTTGCATCCAGGGTGATTTGCAAAGTGCCTGTGTTAGCCATGTTGCAGTTCGATGCAGTGCCCAATCAGCAGGTGGGGGGGGGCACGAAGGTCAGAAATAAGTCCCCACATTCATTGATGGATGTAACAGCCCTGGGGTATGTCAGCAAATATAATTATTTATGCTATAGCCCAAGTGGTAAATAGGTTCAAAGTCGAGCGAGTGCTGCCCAAAACCATGTCTAATCATTGCAATTAGACGGCAGTTAAAAAAATTGCTCCAGTTGAAGGAGAGGATACAGCTTTTGGGTAATGGTGTCGACCACATGGTCAGACACAGCAGTGAGCTACACTATTGAAATTTTTCTCCTTCCTCTGTCTACCCAAGAGGCAGGGGAACTAACAGTTAATTGGAGGTTATTGTCCGTAAGACCTCTAGTAATGGAAGGGTTTTCTCTCGCCCTGTCCTTTACTGTTAAATAATGTAGGAAAAGTGAATTTTCTTTTGTGGCTTCAATGTTAGGACTTAAAAATATTCACAAAATTATGGGGTATGGGTTCATGTATAGCATCACAGTTTCCCTAAATGTTCTAATGTTCTAAATTATTTAACTGATTTAAACAGCAGTTGTTGTAACCTGCATCATCATCCCTGTCTGCTCTCCCTAACAGGTTACTACCATAGTCACTTGAAGGGACTGGCATTAACTTTTGGATTATAATGGCACTATTCTCTTTACCCATGTTTTCTAATGTTCCGATTACATGATCACCTGTGTGTTTACCATTATTCTTAGATGTGGTGTAGGGTTCTGTATCTTAAATTTGTTGTGGCATGTATGAGTATATAATGTATTTTTGCATTATGTGAAAATGATAAAATATAATTAAAAAATAGCTCCAGTTGTCCCTGGCAGATGAAAGATGGACGGGGTGGGGGTACGATCATGGTGTATCTGAGAGATGCATCTGTGTCTGGCCCATTCAAATCCAGCCTCAGGTGGGGTCCTCCTCTGAACTAATGTCCAGAAGTGTTTTTAACGCTATTAGATTTTGCTTGCTAGATCCCTTCCTAGTCAATCAACTACATGCAAACAGTCAATTAAGCTTGGAGACACTCTACTCTGCCAAATGCTCCTTGTTAGAATGTTGACTTGCCCATTCTGGGTGACCATGAAGCCATTAGGTATTTTTTTCTGCTTTTTCTTTTAAATCATTTATTTTGTTTTAATAATTGTTCCTTTTTCTCCAGACAGACTGCCCCACTGGTAACCTCACAAACCCGGTGATTCCTTACTTGCCTTGATGGTCTTCTATGACTCATTACACGGAGGGAGTCCATCTAAAGATCTGGTGTGTGGCACAGGCAGTGTCACTGGGTCTGGGAGTTCTGCCTCTGGTAGCCTGACAGCTGCCATTCTTTTCTTTCTGTTGGCTCTTGGCCCATGTTGCCTCTCACCTGTGGTGCCATGTGCACACCTCTGATGGGCTTGTGCAAGCTCACTCCTATTCCCCCCGCTCTTGCCCTTCTGCCTCCCTTGTCACCCCACATCAGCCAACCTAGTCATTTGTGGTCCTACAAGCTGCCCCCTGTCTCTTGCACTTCTCTGGCACTAGATGCCTGCTTTTGTTACCATGTGCCATCCTCCATGGCTGAAGCACCCTACCTCCTGCTATTTTTGTATTGACATTTTTGTGTAACACTCTACTAGTTATTCTGTATGCCTCACACTGCCTACAGTATTGGTTATTTGAGCTCTGTTTATGCCTTATGTTTTGTATTCTGTATTCCCCCTCATTCCCTGGGTTGCACCTGGAAATGTGCCTCATCTCAGTGTTCCTTTCCCAGTTAACAACTTTTACATAAATAAATACATAAAATGTTCACACCTCTGATGGGCTCATGTATGCAGGAAAATCCTCTGCAAGGGAACAAGCGTCCCCACCCAGTGCAGGAAGTCAATGTGGCAGCAGAGTGCAGTGCCCTCCATCCCTCCTCAGATTGGGATGTACTTTTCCTGAGCCCTGGCCACTCAGGTGTTAGTAACCTGAGACTACTTCTGTACCCAGGTTGGGACCCAGTGCCATGGGCATCTCTTCCTCAGCCCTGGCCACTCTGGTGTTAGTAATGTAAGTCCACTCCTGAACCCAGGGTGGGATGCAGTGCCATGGCCATCTCTTCCTCAGCCCTGGCTGCTTTGGTGATAGTAGCCTGAGTCCACTCCTGAACCCAGGTTGGGACCCAGTGCCATGGGCATCTCTTCCTCAGCCCTGGCAACTCTGGTGTGAGTGACCAGAGTCCACTTCTGAACCCAGGTTGGGACCCCAGTGCTATAGGCATCTCTTCCACAGTCCTGGCAGCTCTGATGTTAGTGATCTGTGTCTGCTTCCAAACCCAGGTTGGGATGCAGAGCCATAGGCAAAGCTTCCTGATCTGTGGCAGCTCTGGTGTTAGTGACATGAGTCCAGTTCAAACCCTGTTGCTTGTATGGTCCACAGAGTGGGTGGGAATTGCTGCTTTTAACTGAAATGGATCACGATTGCTGTTTAATGTCTACTTTTTCTTGAAATTGCTCACTTACTTGAAAGACATCTGCCAGTTGGGTCATTAATTCTTTGTCACTGCTACCAAGAGTTAAATTGTTTAACATCATGCCAAAAAGAATCACAAAACTGTAATTCCCACATTTCTTTTTTTATATGTTTTTCTCTGTGCCCTGAGGAGGGGGGTGTAGCTGCATCAGCAGCATGCTGCAGAATGCATCAGCCCAATGTGCAACTCGAACCTGGGTCCCCCAAATAGAAGCTCTACTTGTGTCCCTGCCAGGCCCTATATCACTTTTATTGCACTGAGGTTGAAAAGAGTATGCCCAGTGATGCCCCCTTGGCCCTGAGGTAACATGTAACGTTACTATGCCAGCAACCTGGTTTTGGGAGTGAGCCTGAGCGCTAGGGAGAAGGACTGGCCAGGTCAGTAAAGGCAAGTTTATTTAATTTATTTAAGTACAGATGATTGCAGTGCTTCCCTAACCAAGGGAGGGTGGGTGCTATGCCTGCAGCAGCAGCAAACCCTATGGTGGACTGCATGTGGGCCTAACCAGAGTGTGGCACTGCACCATGGGGAAGAAGTTGATAAAGGAAAAAAACTGAGGGCAGAAACTCCTGGAAGCAATGTGAGTGATAGTTCCCTCCCACCATCACTTTTTGGCCCTGTACCGTAGATTGGTAACTGGGCTGGCATGTTGTCTCAGTGTGTTGGGGGGGGGATGACACCCAACCCCCTCTGAGTTGTACGGGTCATCCAAGCAGCTTCAGAGAGGGTGTAAAATATAAATTAGAAATAACAGTATGACCTTTGACTCTTAACAGCGGGGACCTTTACATTTATAGTAAAAAGGCATCATATTTCTTTTTATGCTGTCACTTATTCTGAAATATTTAACTTAGGAACATTTGATGTCACTTTGAGGGTAGCGCTTGCATCAAGCCACACCTATGGAACTACAGCCGTCAGGCGCTAGGACCATATGCCTGAGTTTTGCTTTGGGATGTCTCTTCTGGGAATACCATGCTTGTTTACTTTTCACTTCAGTTTGTTTACTTACAGTTGAACTGCAAACTGTCAGAATACCCAAGAGAGCAATCTGTATAGTTTCAAAAGGTTTTTAAAGCCCACATGTGCTTGGTTAGTCTTTCAGTATCATCAAACTGCATTCAGAATCTTGGCAAATGCATTTTGCAGACAATATGTCACACACAGCCGTGTTTACCTCCCATGTCTTCAGTCGGTAGATTTTTTAAAAATTGAGTTTCTTGAAACAAGGCAGGGGGAAGGGCAGTGTTTGAGGGGGCCAACTGAACCAGTTCAGTTTCTGGCTGACGGGATCTTTACCATTTCTCAAGTTATCATGACATAGCTGCAGTCTCTATATAATTGATAGACTGTTCAAATGGATTCAGCCTGCAGAACAGGTCTAGGGATATGACAGGGAGAAATAAGGCTTCTGAATTGAAGTTTTAGATGTTTCTGTGTAAGCCCTTTCTTATAGTGTTCCCAAGTAAAGGTTCTGCTTTTTGATACAGATTTTTTTTTATAAGTACCAGATAATGTTAAACAGCATACAATTCATCCCCCCCTTCCCTGGCTTAAATTGGGTCCCTGATAGGGCTACTGCACTGAGAAGCATTCATCAGATTCCTCTGTAGTGGTGTGTAGTGAATGGGAAAGCAGAGGGAATGCAGAAATCCTGGCTGTAACAAGAATGCACTTCACTACAGCTGTAGAGCATCAAAGAGTAGACTGGAGAGAAAAGCATCAAAAATGAGAAGTTGGGACAAAAAGAGAAATGGGGGCTGTTAATGCAATGACACGCAGAGTAGCACAGACACGGTGAATTGATTCAGTTTTAAGTATGGATCTGTCCGGTGGAAGAGAAGTTTTTGGAACCCTCTAGTGTGTGTGGATCATTGTAGCAAGACAATGGGGGAGGCTATTAAAAGTCCCATCACATCCATCAGGAGTACCCACAAAGGGCGGGTTTCAGTTCTGAATAGAAAGCTCAACTAAAGGACAAAAAGGGGTGGCGATGGATGTCTCTTGGAAGCGCAGGGACCTCGGAGAAAAAGAAAGGAAGCAAAGATGAATTACTCTATGTCAAAAATGGAGGCGTTCTTGCCCTGCTTCAGTCAGCTCTTTCATTTCAATAATAAATTTCATATGTACCTTTTGGGAGTGATTGACAAAGAATTGAGACAGTGTTTTATCTTAGTGTAACCGGACCTTTTTTGTTCAATTATTTAACAATTGTGGCTTGCATAGATGTTAATTATGTAAAAATCTATATTGCCATTCCATAACCATCAGGTATGCCAGGCATATAAATGGCTTATGCCTCTCTGTCATATATTTGCTACCTTGTAATATGTATTATTATAATTTTGTGTCTGGAATAATTTCCCCTTTTTTTGGCAGCCAGAACACCATTCTAAGGGAGATCCCTAGTTCTTTTATAGCCCCAGAACCGCTATTGCCCCATGGTTGATAGTATAGGGCATTGCTCCTAGATCGGAAGGGTTTGGGTAAGCTGTACAGTGTTCGAATTACAAGGGAGCTTGCCAGAGCTCAGCTCTGATAGCTCTCAAACGAGCCCCTGTAGCTCATGTATAACTGCCATTGACTTCTGATGAGAAAGGGGGCTCTGGCAGAGACCCCATAGGCCACCATAGCTCCCAAAGCCCATCAGGTGTACTTGCAACACTATTAGGGGGTGTTAACTAAGCAGCATGCACAGGGCCTTCTCCTGGAAAGAAGACACACTGGGCAGGATTTACAGTGGTTCTGACACAGGTGTAGGACCCAGTTTTGGTGTGTGCTTGTGGCAGGATAAATGTGGCAAAACATTTGAATGCTGTTTTCAAATGTTTTGCCACATTGCTGGCACCTGATGCAGCTTTACATGAAAATAATTGGTGCATGTGGCAGATAGTGACACATGCATCTTTATAAGGCACCTGTTTCACTGCTGCTCATGGCAGGTGCACATGCTATTGAGACCACCTACCAAGTGGCCTAAGATAGCAGCACGAACAAACACAATGCAACACAAATAAATCCTTGATGTGCAACAGAAAATCAAGCCCATTCTCGCCACAGTGGGGCCATCCTCTTCCTGGTCAGGGGTTGTTTTTAAGACTTTAATCTCTGCACAGCTGCACAGTGCATTGCCACCCAGTGACTGGAGCCACCCCAACTAGTATTCTTTCTGCTTTCATTCTCATCTGTAATGAGATTTTCCTGTTTACAGCAGAAATATTTACTGTAGGCATGAGTAAAACTGAATCCCACAATTGTCCCCGTAAATCTGAATTTCAGTACATTCCGTTACAGATTGGGATACGTTTAAAGACTGGAGGAACAAATACACTAAAGCAATAAGGCCTGCAAAGGCAAAATGCTATAAATCCAAAACTGTAAATGACACAAAATACTGGAATCCGATTAAAAAAAAAAAAAAACGTGCAAAATCCCATGACATCAAAATCAGAGGCTGGTTTAATTGTAAATGGTAGTTTGAGCTATGTCCCTGAGAGGGTTTCTGAAAATTTAAACAACTACTTTAATGTGCCCTATCTCAACTTAGGAACTTCCCCTACTGACAGTGTATGACACAAGGACATTTTATCCAGACCAGGGGTCTTAAATTGTGCAGACAGGTGATAGATGGCGTCCCAAATGGTGCTGTTATTTTGATTCTGAATGATAAAGGGTGCATGAAGTGATTTAGGATTTTAAAATGTCTGAAAACAAATAAAGCAAAAGAGCTTGAGAAGATAGAAGCTGAATTCTTAAAATTTGGAACCAATGAAATTGCCCCTATCTTGACCTATTTATTTTTCAACTGGAGCCTGCAAGGAGGTGCCTATACTGAACCCTAGAAAATTATTAAAATTGTTCCGATTTGTAAAGGAGGGGAGGCCTCTGACTCCTCAAATTTCTACCCTATCACTGTACTGCCAATAATATCCAAAGTATTTGATAGTTTGGTGCACCAGAAACTGTACATTTATTTGGAAAATCATGACATCCCATCACCCTGTCAGTATGGATTCTGAAAGGGAAGATCTATGGGCACTGCTCTTGTTGGCATTAGTAACTTAAGGCCCCTTTACATGCTGTGGTCTGTATCAGAATGACTGCTACAGACACAATGTAATGTTCCGTGTGCCGCTTTCATCTTTTCTCTGTACACAAACAGCACGTTTCGGTGTGTGTGCCCTTTCTGCCTTTACTGAAGCGTACCAGCAAAGCAACAGCACATGTATTTCAACAGGATTGGCACCGCAATGACAGCCACAGCATGTGTACATGCCAAGTGAAAACGCAACAGAAGCCGGCCAACCTAGGAAAACAGGGAACGCGTTTTAGGGAAGCACTCACTTTGGTTGCAGCATGGAATGCCTGTTCACGGTAAAACAGGTTAACATTACAGTATGTCTGCATCAGTCATTCTGATACAGACCACTGCGTGTAAAGGGGTCTTTAGTACCCAAGACTTTGGAAGCAGAGCAGCTCATGGGGACAGTGTTTTTGACCTGTTAACTACTCTGTCCTCTTAAAAAAAATCGCCACAGAAGGAGTCCACTGGGAACGTTAAAGTGGTTCTACTGCTATTTAACCAACAGAAGGCAATATGTTGCACAGGGAGTCATCATATTTTAATCTCTTCCACAAAATGCTCCAGAGACCTCAACATGCACTGTGCACTTTTGCCTTTACCCATGTTTGTTCACCTTTTTCATGGCTGAATGAATACTGTTACAGTATTATCAATTGAGTTCGGTTGTATTAGTTTATCAGGTAAGTACGCTAGACCAAAAGGTCTGTTCACAGGCATGACCCAGGTATTTCATAAAACACAATTTATCCACTATTGTTTATCAAATCATGCATCATTTGCAAAAAAAACCTAGAGAAGAATATACTGTAGAACTATAAATGACCGCGTAAACTGTTAACTGCGGTCTGACTTTTCCCTTCCTCACCATACCAAATTACAGTCACACTCTACCTTCACGGAACCTGGACGAAAACCAAAAGGCAGCAGGATCCAGGTAGAAACCTTTCTCCTCTAAAGGCCTGATACCTGTGCCCATCTTCACAAAAAAAAACACTATGTTTACACAAACAGCAAGACAATGCCAAAGTCCAGCTACCTGAGGCCAAGCTGACGCAGCAGCAGTGCTGTAATTCCTCTCCAGGGACAAGTACCAGAACAGGAACACCTGTTCTATCCAGTGAAACTCTACCTCATTTACCGTTATAGAATTCAAGTTCAGAGGTGAGCCAGAATGTGGCATGAGAACTCCACACTGCATGGACTTGCAGGAGGTAGAACATGAACAGAATCAAAATCAGAAGCTGCCATGTCGTTCCTCACTTTCGGGTGGTTGGTCACCAAGCAACATACAGTACCACGTGGCACAGATGTATGAATGAAAGAAATAAACACTGTAAAACTAGTATCGCACCTTAAAGGTACTGCGCAATCCTTGTGATTATTTTGTTACAGTGAATATTTCTAGTTCTACAGTACTAAAAAGCCAGCTACATTATGCATATCATTTACTGCTGCCTCTGTATTTTTGACCGTATCAGCATTTTGTAATATAAGTTGCATCTATATGTTTGGTAATTTTGTTCCTCCTACATTCCCTCCCCCACATCACACCTGGAAATGAGTCTCGGATCAGTGTGCCTTTCCTGGTTACCAACTTTTACATAAACCAATGCATTTTTTGGCAAAACTGCAAGCTGATTTTCTGACTGTGAAAGAGTGCTTCACCAAGTCTGAGTTACTAATGAATCAGAAAAAGATGCAGTACCTACAGTTTTGAAATTTGTCAAAGACAGGGTCAAGAGTATGTCCAGGAACATCTCTGAAATTAAAAAAAATGGGCAACCAGTAGTGAATACCACCTTGTACAAGTACTTAAGAGTGATAATCAACCACAAAGTGACATACACAGACCACATAAATTCCACTATCGAAAAAAACAAAAACTAGGGGCTCTTAGAATAATTTCTCATTGTCTGAAAAAATCTTCTACAACCAAACTTGCACAACTACTGCTCCCTGTTCTTAAGTACTGAAATCTGGTACATAGAAATCCCACCCAAACTGCTCTTCCAAAAATTGATAAACTTTATAACAAAATAGCCCGATTTTTAATTACGATACACACTATTGTTTAATGTTTGAGTAGCTGGGATGGCAGTTGTCTGGGTTTATTAGATGCTAAACAGGATCCTGAGCAACCTATGAAACAATATCATAAGTTTGACGACTGTGAAAATTATTGGTACCTCCTAAGAAACACTGCTAACAAAGGTCTAACCTATCCAAGCACCAAGACCAGAACCAGATTTGTCATCTGTCCATCTGTCAGCTCCTGCCGTAGCCTCCCCCACTACTCACCTCCTAAATCTCCTCTTCATCCTTTTCACTGTCCCTCAGTCTTGGGAGATTGCCAAGGTCCTCCCCTCCACAAAGAGGGTGGTCCCTCTACTCCTGGCAGCCTCCACTCTATTTCCCTCCTCCCTTCTTTTGCAAAGCTGCAGGAGAAACTAGTCTACTCATGGCGTGAAGACTTCCTCCACTCCTCTAGCTCTCTCTCCCCCATACAGTCTGGCTTTATGAATTATCATTCCACCATTTCTTCCCTACTTAGGGTCACTAACTCAGTCTATCCTTTCAGTGGTGGATCAGAGGAATGGCACAGTGGCCATTTTTTTTTTTTTTGCAATGAATTCAACTTTATTTTACAATAACCAATAAACAATACAACTATAACCAGCAAACAGTGAACACGTAACAATAACAGGGAAAAAGGCAAAGAACAACAGACAGTACAGGATTACAGCTGTGTAAAACTGATAACCACAAACCATACTAAATAACATACCTATAAAATCCTCCCCAAAGGAAACTTTTAGGTGGACATGCAGATTTACTCAATACAGTACTGTTTGAGTATGGCATTGATAAGGATCAATATTCCTATAGAAAGCTAACATGAAAAGAAGTAACATAAATATGTTGGACAGCCCAAGTAGAGGGAACAAAGATAATGAAATAAAAGGGGGAAAGAAGACTGAAGAACATATATCACTATCAATGCTACTGATTTATAAGTAATAAAGAATGGAAGCTCTCCTATTGAGATTTATATTTCGGTAATATACGAAATAAACAAGCAACAGACCTTTCAGCATTCAATGCTAATAACATTTCTCTGACCCATTTAAGTCTAGTGAGAGGGGATGCTTCCTTCCAGCGGTGAAGAATAAGCAACTTAGCCACTGCAGAAATCAAAGCCATGTACACTTTCTTGGGTCTTCAAAGAGGTGGTCCATAATCCCCTAAAATACAAATTTCAGGGGTATAATACTCAGTAACGCCTAAAAGGAGGTCTAAACCATTCTGAATAGAATCTCAGAACTGGCATATCCTAGGACATTGCAAAACCACAGTGGCCATTTTTATTAATCTGACCAAAGCCTTTGATTCAGTGTCCCACTCACTTCTCCTGGATAAGCTAAAGTCTGCCAGTCTCTCAGCACCGCTGTTGACTGGTTCTGTTCCTACCTTTCGGACCATCAGCAGTTGGTACAGGTAGGAGGCGCCATCTCTCCACCACTCCCTATCCAGGCCGGGGTCCCACAGGGTTCCATTCCTCTTCTTCATCTTCCTAAACAACCTTCCCTCCACCTGGGTCTAATCACATATTTACATGTATGCAGGTGACACAGTCCTCTACACCTCCGGTTCCTCAACTGCATTTCTGGAAATCTTGCTTCAGCAAGACTTTCACAATGTCCTGTGCTGGTTCCAGTCCAATCAACTTTGGGTCATCACAAAAAAAGTGTCCATAAACTTTGGTACCAGCCAGAAGCTGGCCTGGCTCACCCCCCCCCCCCATCTTCTCCATGCTGGGTGGCACACCGCTTGAAGTAGTCCACACTTTTAAGTACCTCAGTGTGTGGTTAGATTGCAGGCTTGACTTCTGTTCCCACATTGATGCCATCCATGACAAATTCTGCTCTAAACTTGGTGCTCCGTAATGCAATAAGGACTGCCTTTCTACCCAGGTTCAGCGGGAACTGGTCACTAAAACATTCTCCCAGTTTTCGACTAAGCAGATGTGGTTTATGGCATCGCCCCCTCTAGTTCCCTTGCCAGATTGGACGCCCCCTGCAATGCCTACTGCCACTTTACTACCAACTCACCCTCTCATACTCACCACTGCTTCCTTTACTCCTCCGTATCCATCATTCATCTCCCCTCATGTTGCCAGTCCCACTGTGTTTTCCTCATCTGGTTTGGGTCCCTCCCATCAGACCTGTCCCATCTCCTTCCCCCATCCCCTCCTCCTACTTCCTGTGCTCAGTAGACCCATGCACATTCTTCTTTACCCACCTATACCCCTCAGCTTTGAAATCTTATTTCTCCTACTGCCTGCCTCCCCTTCCTCTGGAACCTAACTCCTACTTTCAGCATCAGCTCAGCCTCCCTAACTCTGGCACTGTGCACTCTAAGTTTGCCCAATTTGCACAGATGATTTATATGCTACCGCATTTGTCCTGCATATGCAGTGGTTTGCCATTTTGTCTGTACTGCGCTCATCTTATGTTCTGCAGGTGATCCTCAGTGTAACCACATCACCTGACTGGCTGTATTTTGCTTGTAATTTTTCTTCTCCATTTCCTCTTTCCTCTGGGACGCACCTGGAAGTGAGCCTTGGCTCAATGTGCCTCTCCCAGTTACCAGTTTTCAATACATAAATTTGGAGCGTTACCCTACAAGTTTTTTTTTGCAGCAAAAGCCTGGAATCTCATTCCAACAGAGATCAGAGCAAGACGTTCAGTTTAGGTATTTCAAACAGCACTTTGTAAATTATTAATTGATACTTGTATCTGCAAAGAGTAAGAGTTTTACTGTAATTTAAAACAATGTATTATGTTATATATTGGTCCTTGTATCTTTTTAATTTCATGTGTATGATACTGTTTCATAGATTTTCTTACCCTATTCATATGTACCTGGGTAGAAGTAACGTTTGATGATGATGATGATGATGATGATGATGATGATGATGGATGGTGGTGGTGGTGGTGGTGGTGGTGGTGAAAGAAATTTGCATTCAAATTGAATCTTTCCCCTCAGGCCTCTGCTGTTTACTTTGCTTTATTCCAGTAACAGAATAGTGATCCACTGCTCATTGCATTGCAGCCTATTTTTGACACAGAAATTCTTCTGATGTCACAATCAGAGGATTATAACTTCAGTATACAGTAGGAAGGGCAGCTGGAACAATTGCAGTCTAAAGGGCAGAGAAATAGTTTTCATGCAAATGTCTTGTTTCTTAATAAAGAATTGAATGTCATGTAATTCCTATTGTTTGGGACTGGGATATGTTATTTTTGTCCTGCCAACTCTGTCATTGTCAATTGGAAATCAAGTTTGCTATTTTATTGCGTTAGTCACCTGACTTCCATGCAGTCTGCAGTTAAACCTTATGCTGGCTTTTCTTATGGGGTGGGGGTGAGGGGAGAGCTGGGGCAACATGCTGTGCTACTGTGTTTGTGCATACTGGATACATGCAGACAACCTCAGTTTCTGAGAAATGATTTTGAATGTATTTAGAAATTATATTAAAAAAAAAATCACACTGAGTTTCTCAGAACTCATTTCCATTTCATGTGCAGCTTCGGGGTGGGGAATGCATGGGGTACAACTTATAGAAATACAGGTTAGCCAAAGTACAGAAATACAAACTGGCCAAGACTGATACAGATTACTGCCCTGATTGTATAAACAGATTTATTTTCCTGAGTACAGTACCTCCAAGCCACTTTACTCATGAGCGACGTAGCCATGCGTGTTTCATTAGGGTGGAGGTAGGAGAGAAAATTGATCATACAATCAGGGTAATTAACAGCCATTGAAATTGCATTATTTCCTGCAGTAATGCAGCAGTATTCTGCATTACATCTTGGTGGGCTCCACAGTAAGTATCACAGCTGCAAAAAGGAAGGATAGCTAAGTAGACAGTGTACTGCCAGTGTAAGAATCAGGTTACACTATTTATTTATGACTGGTAACCAGGTGGGTGCACTGATCCCAGGGACCGTTTTCAGGCATGACCCAGGCCACAACAGTGGCACAGAGTACAAAGCTAAAACACATACATGTAGCAGAAGTGCAGTAATTACACAATATAACAAGATAAAAAAGAGGGTACAATAGTACGATGGAATTTCAACAAATGGCAGTCATAGAATAAATAACAGGATAAGTACACAATCAGTCAGCAAGTTATGCAGGAATTAATTAATACGAGATCCAGCTAGTCTAAGGAGCAGGTGCAGGGTGGAAAGGGGCCAGTCAGGAGACCACAGGAACCAATGTAGGTACTCCAGAGATAGGAAGTGGCAAAGAAGGAGGGAGGGAGGAAAAGGGAGGGAGGGAGATAGGAAGGAAGAAAAAGAAGAAAAGGGGAGGTGAAAGGACAAACATCTAGATAGGACAGGGTGGTAGGGAAGGGGGGGGGGTGCACTCGTCCGAAAAGCTACGCTGAAAATCACTCGCAGAGACCAGGATTGGGTACTGGGGACAGTAGCAGAAAGTTGAGGGATACAGTGGTAGTTGCAAGGAGGAATAGCAGGAGGGTGGACCTTGGACATCAGGCATTGGTTCCCAGGGTGGGGAACTAGTTAAAAATTGCAGGAGCAAATCATAAACCCATAGAGCAGATCTGTCAAAGAGAATAGGGAGTAAGGGGGCAAATAGGGGAGGAAAGTTATTTCAAATATAGGGGCATTAGAAAGAAAAGTACAGTACGCCTGGCCAGCACAAGTTTTGAGAAGGTAAGAGTTGGAGGAATTGGACTGCAAACTCTTGAGTGAGTAGGTAGTGGAAGGGGAGGGAAAGAGGAATTACTCAAGGCAAGTTTTCAACTTTAGAGCCAAGCTGCAAATCTTGCAAAGCCCAGTGCTTCATGGTTGTGTTACAAACATGAAATGCACTTATCTGCCAAAAATAATTATTTTTTTAGGTGGAATATCAGGTTAGTGCATCTGCTGTAATCGTATGCTGAGAGTTGGTCAATTCTGATTTATTCTAACAAAACATGTAATTTTATTTATAAAATAGTAGTATTGAAAAAAATGAAGAATGGGCTGCCACATGGCTAGTTGTCAAGTAGATTAGTAGGGTATTTTTGCACCTCCCCAGACACCCCATCTTTCAGTGCCATAAACCCTGCTGGCTGCCAGACTCACTTAGCTCTGCTTCTTGTAACCTTCTGGCTCCCAGCAGTCCCCAAATGGCCAAGGGACCTGGTAGCAAGTGGAGGCAGAGGGCTACCATCTGACATGCCAAGCCAGGGGCCAAATTTACTCTGTTCTGGTCTCACCTCATCACAGCACTCACATGAGCATGCCCAGTGGCGGCTCTATACCAGGGCCCGCCAGGGCACGTGCCCCGGTAAAAAAATGCCGTGCCCCAGTTGGTGCCCCATATGGTGCAGAGCCTCCCCCATAGTAACAGTATATCAGTGCCCTGGCTGCCATCTGTTGTGCCCCAGCTGTGCCCTGGTAACCATTTGTGGCTAGAGCCGCTACTGAGCATGCCCGCATAGACCTCTTGGAGGAAGGGTGCCAGCCAGTGCATCGTCACCCACGCCAGCCAAAGAAGCTCCATTACGCCACCCCCATCAAGAGTCTTTTCTCCAAGAATTGTGTTACTCCACCCTCCCCTGGGGGGAGAGAGAGAGCATCCTGAAAGATGCCCAGTCGCCTTCCCTACCAGTCTCTACTCCTGCCATCCTGGTCCTGGGGTGCCAACTTGGGCATGCAGCATTCCAAACAAATGCTACACCACTTAGCACCACAAAGCCAGCAGCAGATCTTGCTGTACTTCGCATGTGGTTAAAAGCACTCAGCCAACACACCAAGGATGCATTGCTTAGTTGGATCTACAGTATCTATGACCCCCCATTGAAAATAAGCAGTGAGACATAACAGGATGTGGTTTATTACTATATGTGATAACTGCATGCTCGGGTACTTTGTGTAACATAAGGTGTTTACACTGAGTGCCTTCAGCACTGGAAGTGCAGTTATGACATAACAACCCACACCCAATGTCTTATTGCCCTTATAAAATGAGGGACTCCAGCCAAAAGTGCTACATTGCAGAATTAGAATAAGCATACCCCTCCAATAAGTCACATACCAAAAATTAGATTTCTGTTTTACTTCATTTTAAAGTTATGAGCTATTTTGTAACCCTGATTTCACTACCTGTTCAAAAAAAGTCAGTTTGAGTGAAGAACTGCTGCTGATGTCATCTCCTTAACTCACAGTCTAGTCCGCCTTGTCAGCAAGCTTATATGACCTGTTTCTCCAAAGTTTAAAGGTCATGCGCAGTGGTTTTCACAAGTAAAGCAGGCAGCACCATTCAGTAAACACTGCTTTAAAAACTATGTGTGTTTCAGATTTTGTAACAAAGTTGACAAATTCATATTTTTTAATGCCTTTTTGATGTGGTCCATTTCTCCAGGGTTGCTGGATGCTGAGTCAGTATGCCTCCAGGCTGCTGATACCATCTGGGGTGCTACTCTGCTGTTCCCATTAGGAAGCTGTATTGCTACTAGTATTGTATAATGATGGTAACTTCATTGCTGTTTGTCAATGTCTGTTTTACAGTAAGTTTTAATAGGGTCCATATACTGTGTGTGTTACTTCTACTAGGGGTGGAAGTGTTAGTGCTAGTAAAATTATCATTTTAATGTGGAGTACAACATAGATAAGCCTGAATATAGGTCAAGTAACAGCCTGCCAGGGAGAAAATACTGGGTTGGCTATTGCATAAAAACTTGTAGAAAGGTTTCAAAACAGCATTACCTCTCCCAACCCCATTTACAGGGAAATGGAATCCTTGTTTTAAAGTGCCATCCTGAGAAATCACCTCAGTTGAATGACAGTTGTGAATGATCACAGCCTTCCACCACATCAGAAAATTATTCAGTCTGCAAACCTCATCGCAGTGTGAAATGACTCAACATACAGCAACCCTGGAGAAAAGAACCACAACAAAAAGGCACAACAAATTGAATTTGTCAATTTTGTTACAAAGCCTGAAACACATATTGGGCCCTATACACCAACTGGGCATACCTGCCCGAGTAGCTGTGCACCTGCAGACAGGTGTACACCGGCGACATTCAACTACCGCCGACCACCTGTCCATGACCCTGCCCCCAACACGCAGGACTCCACAGGGCAGCCCAGGGTTTTAAATAATTGATTAGCAGTTTTTTTCCTTGGGATAATACTAACTGTACAAAAAGCATTCATATAGGTTTTCTAGAAGTGTTATGTTTGTTAAACACAGCGCGGCAAGTGCTATGCATTTTCACAATGTTTTAGAACTTTTATGAGCAAAACGCTAATCAATTTTTAGAGTTAAATAAAACCCTGCAGCCAGGGGTGGGATCACGGGTCTGGCCGGGTATCTAATCAAATGCCCAGCCTGGATATGGAGTGGATCCCTTGCATGGTGAGGCATGGGTCCAGGTACATGAATGCCCTCTGCAGGTACATAGACCCGCGCACACATGCCGCCCTTATGGGCTGGTGATTGGTGGCCCCCCACACTGCAGGGCCAGCAGGCCAAACCCCCACCCATGCCCCCATCTGTAGCAGGCCAATCCCATGCTGGTACCACTGTCGCCCGGCGACACTCGCCCTATGGGCTCCCCGACTGGCAGGCTGGCTGGACAGTGCCCCCTGCCACCAACCCCCAAGCGTCCCCATGCCTTTGCAGTGGTGTAGCCCCGAGATGACCAATGGCACAGCCCTCCCTCTCACCGCCACAGCCACTGGCCATCAGACATATGCAGGGGTGCACAGCAGATGTGTGTGCACACCTACGTCAGATGGCTGAGGTGGCGTGGTGGAGAGGAGAGGCTGTGCTGCCTCTTTCCGGTACTGCCGCAAAAGTACAGGGGATGGAGGGTGACAGTGGGACCAGTGGACACCTATGTGGGGCAGGGGTGCCTGGTTCGGGTGGGGGGTTGCCATGCACATTGGGGTTGGGGTGCACGAGGGTCTGTGTGTGCGTGGTGAGGGTTCCTCAGTCTCCAGGACTAGTGTACTGGTGGGTGGTATGGGGGAGATGCATGGTTGGCACTGGGTATGGGGCTGCCTTGTGGGGTGGGGGGCACATGAGGCCACAGCCATGGCTCTCCCAGCACTCACCTGTTTGGGTGCCCCAGCTCTCCCCGTTGGCTAGTGGGCTGTGGTGGTGGAGGGCCCATTCCCAGTTCCCCAGCATGGATGGTGCAGTATCTGTGGGCACGTATCAGGTGTATGGCAGGCTTCTCCCTGGCATAGCCTGTGCACCCATCCACACCCCCGCAGCCAGCACTGCATGCCTTGTTGCATGGCGCATAGTGCTGACACGCCCCTTGCCTGCCCCAGCGCATTGCTCTTTGCACAGCCAGGGGATCATATGTGCTGCACATCCCCTTAGTACATCCCACATGGGGGGTGGGGCATGTAGCATGCGGAGTGGTCGTGCGCCCCATTTATGCATGTGTAGCCACTCTGACCCATGCGTGCATAGGGCCCAATGTTTTTAAAGCAATGGTTATTGAATGGTGCTGGCTGTTTTACTTGGGGAAACCATTGCACATGATCTTCGAACTTTGGAGAAACAGGTTCTATAAGCTTGCTGACAAGGAGGACTAGACTGTGAGTTCAGGAGATGACATCATCATCAGCTCTTCACTGAAATTGGCTTTTTTTGAATGGGCAGTGGATTTAGGGTTGTAAAATTACTTGTAACTTTTAAACAAAGGAGCTTAGAGATCTCATTTTTGGCATGCAGCTGATTGGGGCTATGTTATTTTTAGTACAACCAGTGGTATATTTACATTTTTTAAGGGGAGACAGCAGTGTTAGTCCATGGGGCTGTTTTTCTAATATCCCATCCATTGTTGCTTATCTGCCTGTTATTGACTGGATCATAGCTTTGTGAGGCATTTCATCACATCATGATGCCACACCAGAAGGAGCTGCACAGCACCTTGTTGCTGTTTTAAGAAGATAACATAAAAAAAGTGAAAAATTAACAAGGCAAACTGCTCTGGTTGAGGCCCTCAATTACTGCAGGGTTCACTGGTGCCTAAAACCGGCTATGCTTTCCATATATTCAGTAGAGGAATGTTTATCATGGAATACAGGAATTCAAACTTTTGCAGGATCCCACTGTCAGAATGTTCACCTCAACTCACACATGTACACAACAAAAGGTCTCCTGGGGCCTCACTTTCATTGACGGTTAAGCAGCAGAAATTTTCCTGGTAAGCAGGTATGACTAGGATAAGGATTTTTCATGGTCTGTAATGTAGCACCAGAAAATAAAACTGTTAAATCTGTGTATGTGTGTAAAAAGGCACTTATGAAGGGAAAGAAAACTTAATAGATGTGTGTGTTTTTTATTGAAAGAGCAGCTCTCTACTAACATAAAAAGTTTGAAGCTGTTAACATTTACAAATGTTATGTTTAACTTCAGTGTTATCTAGCTTTTATTTTACTTCTTCCTGTTGTTGGTCTATGGAATAGTCAGATAATGCAGTAAATACTGTAAAACTTGAAATTTTCACTGTCAAATAATTTTCAATATTTTCGCTGAAGCACTAACTTGCGCTAAAATTAGTTTGCGCTTATTAGCAGTTTTTTCCATTATAATGAATGTGGTGCTCATTTTAGCACTAAATTAAATTTACACAATTATGGTTGCATTTGTGTTTGTGCTAAAATTACTTTGCATGAAAATAACGAGTTTCACAGTATTTCACGGAGTCTTTCAAAGGCATCTGATTATCCGTAACTGATGTCATAATTGCTGTGGTTATGACAGTCTGTTGTCATATTGAGCCTATGATGTCATAATGAAAGGCACTATGATGCCAATGGGGGACAGGCACTTACTTGTTATAGACTAAAAGATGTGTTTTAAACACTGGAAAGAAAAACTGAAAATTAAAAAAAAATGTGTCCTTTAGTGAATTGTAATAACTGAAACATTATATACACAAAAGTACATGCTTAAGTGAAGAGCTGCTCTTTAATGGAGTTTTCATTTCGAGGCCCAGCTGAAGTTTTTGCATGAGTAAAGTTGTAGACATGTTTGCGATGGCATTCATGAATTGTTCTGTGCAGTGCTTATACTGTACTGTATGTCAGTGTGCTCATGCTGGTTGCTGAAAGAAGTCCCAACTATTGGTTTTTTGCTCTATAAATACAAGGCATTGGACTCTGTTTGATTACTCTGGATGCAGGACATATGACATACAAAATCACACATATGCCAGTAATGCAAAGCAGCATGGGATATATACGCAAATCACCATGAACATTTTTTTAAATTCTTTGGTAATCAGGTAAGGCCCACTGAGTCCAAGGCCTGTTTTCAGGGATGACCTGGGAGCACTGGAGATGTTAGGTGACTTGCTCACAGTCACACAGAATGAAAATGGAAGGTGGGGGTGTAGGAATCAAACCCAGGTCTGATGGATGTACCAAGCTCATTCACAGTTCGTTAATCTACACTATAGGCTATACTGCCAGCCCCATTCTCAAGACTCAGTGAAATATTTACTGCATTATCTGACATTTTTTTGCAGAGCAACAGCAGGCAGAAATTCAATAGTTAGACTGGATCTGCTTTAAGCAGGAGTGCATGATGCCAGATGGCCACTCACAAAATCCGCAGAGGCTGAGAACAGAAGATGCAAACACATGTTTCGTCATCCTCCGGATTCATTAGTGAGCCTCATCTTTATCGCAACCCAAGATAAATGAACCAGCCCTTACATGGTTTTACAGGTTTAGGTTGTGGTAGACCCAAAATACAACCATAGGAAAGAGCTGGCAGAAGAAGGCCAAAATGGTCTCTTGAGTCTGCTCTTTGGTACATCAGTGACCCTGGCTTATGCCATTGACACTGCCCACCCCAACCCGTCATCCCCTCCTTCATAACTCCTGACATAAGACATGAGTGGTGATTTGCATATGCATCCCATGATGCTTTGCATTATTGGGGTATGTGTGATTATGAATTTCTTGTACTTTGCTTTGTTGCCAATGCCTTTTTTTGGCAACCTTTACCTCAGTGCTTTAGCGCTGATGTTCTTTGTCTTTTTATGTATATATGTGTATTTATGCATATATATGTGTGTGTATGTATGTATGTGCATAATATATATCTACACACACACACACACACACACACACACACATATATATATATATATATATAAAATGCCAGTGGGTATAACAAATTAGAAATAAATGCATTTATTTTCATGGATGCAGGGTTGCTGGAGTGAACATAAATCATTTATGTCCACCCCAGCTCAGAGAACAATAGATATTTTCACTCCAGCTGCATAATGTACTGAGTATTATCTTCTTTATACCCAGCACTCTGTCCAGGCCTGCCAGTAATCAAGGGCACAAAAAATATTATTTTACAATCAGGACTGCACGAATAAGAATCAGCACTGTATAAATGGCACATGCCATGGGCTGTATTAAAATAATCATGAGTGAGGTCTACAGAGGTCACACCCAGCTGGTCAAAAGAAATCATTCATTTCCATGCAACCTATGGGATATCTCATATTTATATTTATTTATTTTAAAAAACTGGTAACCAGGAGAGGCACAGGGCTCATTTCCAGGTGTGATCCAGGGGAAAGGGGAAGGGGAGAAGCACAATTACAAACAAAATACAGTCAGTCAGTTGATGTGGTTACAGTGACAATGACATAAAGAGTATTAGCCGAATGTAGTACAAACAAACTGGCAAAACACTGCATATGGAGGACAAATAAATATGCATATAAATCATCTGTGCAAACTGGGCACGCCCAAAGAGTGCATAGTGCCAGAGTAAAGGGACACTGAGAAAGTGCTGATAGGAGTCAAAACAGGTTGACAAACTTCAGCGAGGTTGCCAGAACTGTGGTAAGGGAGAGAGGTAAGGGGTGGTCAGAAGCCAGGCAAGGGTAAGGAAGGGTTCAGGAAGAGGGTTGGCAGGAGTAAGGGGGCGGGGGGAGGAGTTTTATCTGGCACCTAATGGATTTAGCTGTCATCTAATGGAGAGTCAGATGGAGGGGGTTAGCTGGTTCCAGAGGCTGGAGGGGCTCTGTGAGAAAACAGATTTCCGGTTGAGGAATGTGGGTGGGGTGTTTCTTTGTGTGTGTGGGGAGGGAGGGTAGTCTTTAACAAAAAAGTAAAAAACTTCTTGTAGCAAGTAGTTTTTAAAATCTTCATTAATGTACTTAGTTATTTTTTCACACATCACATAGATTTTGAAAACCACCACACAGCATGTATATTTTGAACATTTTTGCACAGGATGTGGATTTTAAAAACCATCACAAAGGTTTTCTGTGTGAATGCTTATTAAAGCCATTGTGCAGCCCAACAATTTTGAAAACTTTAGTGCAGCAGCATGTCGATTTTAAAACTGTCATGCAGCACATAGATTTTCAAAACCGTCTTACAGCATGACGATTTTAAGAACTACTGTTTTAGCACTTCACAAACCTTTTTGAACTGTACTGCAGCATATAAAACCTGTGCAAGATATATGTGCAGTATGCCAAGTGTCAAACATTTGTGAAGAATTCCTCTGAAAACAGTTTTGTTTTTAAAGATACCCAATTGTCAAATATTTTTTACAGAAATGCACCATGGGCCCAATTTTCAAAACTACATAGAGCGCCGCAAGGGACTTGCGGCAGGGAGTTTGACGGGCGTGCTAACTTGCATCAAACCTTTCCGAGTGCAAGTTTGAAAACAGGCTGATCGCCTCTCTGCCACTTAAGTCCCTTGTGGCAACTCTGCCCTAAATTCTGCAGCTCCCCGCACCCCCCGGTGTACCTTTACATCCGTGGGGGAGCCGGTTTATGGGGCTTGTGCCACAGCTTTGACGTAAGCTGCTTTAAATTGATGATAGTGTTGCAGCTTGCATCCTGGGTTCTAAAATTGTGTGCAAGTTGCAGCAAACCCTTGTCCACAGTTGCGGCAAATGTTGCGGGGATGAAGGCAGGGCTTGGCTGCAAGCCCTGAGTCCCTGTTTAAAAATCAGGCCCCACATGCCTTGTACTACCCCACCTTCACGAATACTACAGTGTCACTGTTATCTCTTAAATATGATGTATTTTGTCAGGTAATAGCATTTACGAAAGATTCTAACTTTCATGCAGTACATGAGACATACATCAAAAAGTTGCATCGTGGAACATGTTATCAACAGTTTATAGTTCAAGTACTCAAATAAAGATTACATTTGCATGCTTATCTTGGCCTCTGTCTTTTACACTAATGAAAGAACATAAGAGAGATAAAAGAAACACTCAACAGCATAACAGTATGCATGGTGAGCATGATTCATAAACTCATATACAGTAGGTGGTGAATTTCTGACCACGAGAGCTTAAAAGTAGGTTAGCATACATTCAGTAAGTGATAATACGCAACAGGTGGACAGTATTGGGCTATACCGGACCGCTCAGGGGTGTGATGAGGCCCAGCACCACAGGCGGAAGGCCTTATAGCCCCAGTGAGGTCAAGGATAGTGCATACTGCCCACAATAAAGAACTCCATTGAAAATCACTTTTCTTGCAAAGTAGTCCCTCGACTGGTACACTTGCCAGTAGAGGGCACTTTTGAGTTTGCAAGCCTTTTTTTTTTTTTTTTAAACTCGCTTTATTATCATGTTGCACAAATTCATAAATCACTTGTTACAGATCTATATCCACATCTTGTACTCAAAATACAATTTTATAATGGTACATTTGATTTAGCACAGGTAATAAATCATGTTCTCATTTTCTCTTTCTCTTTAGGAATTCTTGTCAGTCTTTAGATGTTCTGCAAATATAGTCCACATCTCGGGAGTTAATCAAAAAAGCATTTTCCCATATTACTTTTCTTGACATTAACCAACCATGTACCATTATACAATTCATCTGTAACTAAGAATTTCTGCTCATCTGGATTTTCCGTTGTCTAAGTTAATAAAGAATTCTTAATGAAATAAACAAGGAACTTTTAAACAGTTGCATAAATTCTTGGCTGGATATTAGTTGTAGTTCATATTTTTTTTAATTCAATCTGCACAAACTGACCTTTAGATTGTGGAGGCTTACTGAGAAAGCACTGAGATACCGTCTATTTCTTCCAACAGATGCATAAATGGTAGCCACATGCCCATGAATTTTTCTCTTTGCAGATGTAATTCTGCTGTGACTCTTTCTGATCTCTCAGTTTCTTTTACTACAGTATGTCTATCCAGTACTTCAAAGTAGGAGGGGTGGGAGCTAACCATTTCCTGGTAATAGCTTTATTGGCGGCCGCCAGTAAGATACCTATAAAGCTTTTCTTTCAGTTTGATCCTCTGTTAACCACTGGGAGCCCCAAAACCATATGTTCAAAAGTGAGCTGTAATTTACTTCCAGTCATTTGTGTGAATTTGGCCGTAACCTCTTTCCAATATTGAGAGATCTTGGGACAAGACCAAACAATGTGATGATGTGTTCCCACAATCCCGCCAACATTTTTCTGAGAGTGTGGCTCCATAGTGCTTTGTTCTGGTAGGGGTGTTAAAGAATCTAGCTACTATTTTCCACTGGAATTCCTTCCAGTTTGGCGACACTGATGTTCTAAAGACCCCATCCCATATAGATTGCCACCCTCACTGATCTATCTGGATTCCAGCTTCCCTTTCCCAATCAGTCTGATTTTTTAGGGTGTCAGTAGCCATAGAATATTGGTAGCTCTTTAGTAGATTAGGTATTAGTTTGGGTTCTGTTGGGTTCTGCGCTGCTCGTGTTATCACTTCTACCACTGGGTGTGGTGCCTGTTGTACCTTCTCTAGGTTATTGTTGTGAGAAAGGAAAGACCTCACTTGAAGATACCTAAAAATGTGGGATTTTGGTATCCCAAACTCAGTTTCTATCTCCCCAAAGGATTTCACCCCATTTTGATTTACAAATTGTTCAAAGTGCACCAAACCCAGATGTCTCCATCTAGCAAAGGCTTCATCTACCCTTGGAGAGAAGGAATGTGACACAGGAGGTAATCTCCATTTTATTGAACATTAAATCAGACAGCCCCAAATTATCTTTAATCTGTCCTCAAATTCTGTATGTCTGGGTCTGCCGCGTGTTCGGTGACTTATATTTCTTTAGAATGCATGGTAGCTTCGAAAAATCTTTGAGAGGATTTGATCCTGGCGTGCCCTCAATTTCCATGTCCCTCCATGCCTGAGAAGATTCCTTCGAGCAGTACACCGTCCAGGGGGTTAGTTGTGCTGTTAAATAATATTTTTTTTAGATTGGGCAGTCCCAAACCTCCTTGCAGTTTGGGTCTTGTAAGTATTTTCCAGGCTACCCTAGCTTTGTGGCCTCCCCATATATAGTGCTGTATGGCCTTGTTAATTTTTTTCCATTCCACTGCAGGGATACGTATTGGAAGGCTACTAAATAAAAACCAAAACCTGGGTAGCACATTCATGCATATTGTCTCCCCATTAGGCTAGGGGGCAAAATTTCCCATCTTTTTAAGTCTGTGAATACATTCTTTAAAAGCTTCCCATAGTTTAGGTTGTACAGTTGCTTCAGATGCAGAGAGATATAAATCCATTTGAAAGGTATCAATTGGGTCAACTCAGGTGTGTTGGTTCCACTAATTAACAGAACCTCTGTTTTGTCTGGGTTTATTTTAAACCCTGATATCTGACTATAGGCCGAAATGATCTGGGGTAGCACTGGAAAAGAGCTTTCTGGTTCACCCAAGTAAAGCATGGTATCATCCGTGTACAACAAAATCTTGTTTTCCACTCTCCCCCACCCTTATAGCTTCAGTGTCAGGATTAGACCTAATTGCCTCTGCGAAAGGTTCAACACTAAGGGCAAATAACAATGGGGATAATGGGTAACCTTGTTGTGTCCCACGTTTAATAAAAAGTGGGGCAGAGATGGAGCCATTAACCCTAACCCTTGCATGTCATTCACAATATAAAGCTCTGATCCAATTTAAAAACTGTGATCCAAACCCGAATTTTGTTGATGGAGCCTCTAAATAATACCATCTTAAGCGGTCCAATGCTTTTTCCGCATCTATTGCTATAGCTGTTTGAGTATTTTTCATACTGCTCCCTCATCCAAGTACATTTAAGCATCGCCTTATGTTATCTTGTATGTGCCTGTACGGGACAAAATCCGATTGGTCCGGGTGTATGAGGTCTGGTAAATATTTGTTAAGTCTAGTGGCTAAGATTTTAGTAAAAATCTTAGAGTTGGTGTTTAATAAGGATATGGGTCTGTATGAAGAACATTGTTCCGGGGGTTTACCTTCTTTGGAAAGAACTACAATGATGGTGTCTCTCCAAGTATGGGGGAAATCAGTCTCTGCCTCACAGACATTAAAAAGATCTAGTAGGATTGGGGCTAAAGTGTCCGAGAAGGTTTGGTAAAATTCTGAGTTGAAGCCGGCTTGGCCTGGGGATTTACCTTTTTTGAGAGATTTTATTGTTTCTTTGATTTCCTGTGGGGTTATAGGGGATTCCAATGAGAGCCTAACCTCTTCTGTTAGTTTGGGAAGAGTTAATTTACTTAGAATACTTTGTGAGAACCTGTTTTCCCTCCCTTCTGGCTTATATAAGTCAGTGTAGTAGTTTTTAAAGGCTTCTGCAATCTGTTTAGGGGAATAATTATCTTTTAATTTATTGTTGTGTTTAGTCTGAATACGTTTGATATTCCTGTCCACCTGTGTTCTACGTAACCTGAAAGGAAGTAACCTGCTCGCTCCATTTCCCTGTTCATAATATGCTTGCCTCATGTATCTAAGCTTCCCCTCCACTTGTACATCCCATAGTTCCTGTAATTCCTTTCTTGTCTGTTCCATCTGTTTCAGTGTGTCCCTAGAACCCTTTGCTTTGTGCTCTGCTTCCAACTTGTGTAGTTGATCCTCTAATCTTAATTGTTTCTCAGTAAGAGCTGTCTTAAGCCTAAAGGAATACGCAATGATCTCCCCCCCGTAGTACCACCTTAATAGTGTCCCAGTACCATTTTATCCTTGTATCTTTAGTATTATTATGTGTCTGATAAGTTTGTATAACTGATTTTAGTTTTTCCTAAACTTTTCCCTGCCCAGGAGCGAGGTGTTAATCAATCAATCAATCAATCAATCAATCAAAATCTTTATTTATTCAGGCGGACATCATTGAGCGAAGCTCATTTACAAGATGGACCTGATAGGTCAAGATCAAAATAAGGTACTGTAGCATACATAAACAAATACAGAGAAAGAGACAAAGATTTAAATATAAATAAACAGCTACAATAATAAAAAAACGTATATACAAGCAAGGTAGCTAATGATTTTGGACCACAAAACAAAATAATTCAGACAGGTTTGACCCAGATGACTGTAAGGTATTGGGATTGTGGAATTGGTCAGGTTGTGTTGTAATTGGGTAGATACTTAAGCAAGTAGAAATGGGGGGATAAAAAAGAAGGGAATGGCAATGGATTTTAGGGTATATTGTAGCTAAGTTTAGAAAAATATATAAACTGTGATAGAAAGAAAAAAGGGGGTAAAGGTAAGAGGATTAGGCTTAGTGAAAGCAGTTGCATCTCTCAGGAAAGAGACTTATAAAGAGCTTTTTAAAGGATGCTATAGGGATGAAGGTGTTCAACTTTAGGGTCTTCTGCAGAGAATTCCAGGTAGATGCTAAGAAGTAGCTGATTGCAGATCTCCCATGCCGGGTACAGGCTTTAGGTATCTTCAAGGTGATAAGGTTATTGCTTCTTAGGGCATATGATCTAGGTGTAGCCAGGGTAAAGCAATCAGAAATATAAGATGGAAGTTTATTTGACAGAGCTTTGTAAATCCATAGTGCAGCATTTTTATTCCTTCTAAGGTGTAAGGATGTCCAGCCAACAGCATTATAGAGAGAGAGCAGTGATGAGTGTTGAAGGGAAGGTCTGTGATGAATCTTAGAGCTCTGTGATACAAGGTATCCAATTTACTTAAATAGGACATAGTACAGTGGCCATAAAGGAAATCTGCATAATCGATGAGAGATAGAAATGATGCCTGTATTAGTCTTTGTTTGGACTCTATGGTTAGATAATGTTTGATTCTGAAGAATAGGCCGAGCCTCTGTCTGAGTTTTTTAAGGAGTTCCTCAACATGTTGAGTGTAATCAAGTCTATTATCAATCCATACCCCTAGATATTTGAATTTATCCACATAATCCAGATTTTCTCCAAGGATGGTGGATAGTTGGGGAAGAATGTTTGATGAGAGAGTGGTAGAATATATATTGGTGGAAAAGAACATAGCCTTTGTCTTCTTGGCATTTAATAGTAGTTTATTTTCAAGTAGTTGATGTTGCAGCAGGGAGAATTCTGATTGTAATAACTCACAGGCCTTTGATGGTGAGGGGTTACTGACATACAAGACAGTGTCATCAGCAAAAAGGTGGACATTGGCAACAGTGAGGTTGGAATCAATGTTATTGATATAGACAGCAAAGAGGATAGGGCCCAGGATGGATCCTTGTGGTACTCCCCTTAGAAGTGGTTTTGAGGAGGATAGGGCACCTTCATCTTTCACCTGCTGTATTCTATCAGTGAGGTAACATCTGAACCACCCAAGGGAGGTTGAATCCAGGCCTAAGGAGTGCAGTGAGGAAATTAGCAGCTCATGATCCACTGTATCAAAGGCTTTACTTAGGTCTAGAAATTCAGCACAGATGCTGTTTTTTGTCTAACTCAGTTTGCCAATCATTTGTTACTTTTGCTAATGCAGAAATGGTACTGTGTCGGTCCTAAACCCAGATTGAGCAGGGTTAAGTAGGTTATTAGCATCGAGGTAGTCTCTTAGTTGGATACTCACCAGCTTTTCTAACATTTTAGACAGCACAGGTAGGATGGATATAGGTCTATAATTGTTGAGATCCATGGGGTCCCCTTCATCCTCCAGAGGGTCTGTTTCTCCCAATCCCCTAATTTGGACTTTAAAGTTACAGCCGAGTGATCTGAAATTATTTTGGTATGAATAGTGCAGTCTGCGACTTTATGGAAATCCACTGCACTACACAAAAAATAATCTATGCGTGAGTAGGATGTATTAGGGTTGGAATAGAAAGTTTAATCTTTCTCTTTGGGGTGGAGGTCTCGCCATATCTTAGTAAGTGCCAGTTCCCTTATCCCTGCCTTTACTGCTCTTGTCATATTTCTATTCATGGTAGACTTCTGTGAGGAGCGGTCCAAGCTCGGGGAGATCACATAGTTGAAATCCCCTCCTATAAACACCATGCCTTCTCCCAGTCCTGCTATTCTTTGGAAAACTTGTTTAAAAAAATTAGGGTCATCCTCATTGGGGCCGTATAAATTTATCAAATTAATTGGCTGCGAGAATATCTTGCCTGATATAGAGACATATCTCCCCTCCAGAGCTTGGACTTCCCTTTCGAGCTCAAGCTGGACATGTTTCCCCACTAAGATAGCCACCCCAGTTTTCTTCCCAGTTGGGTGTGATGCTTCCACTACCCGTCCTACAGGTTCTTGCTAATTTCTGATGTTCCCAGAGAAATTGTCGTGTTTCTTAGATAAAACCTATATCTGTGTGGTGCATTTTGAGGTAGCTGAGAATCTTTGTCTGTTTCATTGGGGAGTTAATACCCTGCACGTTCAGGGATGTAAGATTTAGCGTACCCATTTTTTCCTTTTTTTACCCTTAAAAGAGATCCCCAAGTGCCTCTCCCTATTAATTCTATTGTTTCTCTCTTTAGCTCTCCTGCAATCTGTCTTGTTCTTCTGCACATATATAACATTTATAAGCCTTCTAGTAAATACCAGCCTGTAAGGGTTAACAGTAGACACAACAGGTGCCATTAACTGATTTGAATGGTAGTAAAAAAAATAATACAACATTGGACAGTACATTTCAACTGTTTTCATTTTGTACTTCCTAGGTGTTGCTCCCTAAGGTTCCGGAGCACTATTAGCTAACGCTAGTTTGCCTGTGTATTGAGTGACAGGCCTGACTATACGAAGTCAGTAATTAAATGAAGATGTCACCTTACTCCCCCACTGAACAAGCGTGGGGAACTAGGCCTGTGATGTAGTAAGGCCTAGGGCTGAGGACAAGCATCCTGGGTCGTCGCAACCTTCTGTAGTGTGCTTGGCCCACTTACTCTAGGGGGGGGTGGTGGTGGTAGTAATCACTTTCTCTATTGCTATTCATAAATCCTTTATATTCAGTTTGAGTTGCAGGATTATATCTTTATTGATTTCGCTACAGGGAAAGTATTTCCAACTTAATCCTGCCCTCAGTTTCCTCTTAGCCTTGGTGGCCCCCCTTCCTTTCAGATTCCGTCACTCTTCCCATATCTCGTGGGAGAGAAACCCCATAAAAACAATTCTTTATAACCCTTGTTATAATCTCACACTTACTCCCTTCCATGCGGGTGGCCACTTTCAGGTACGGCCAACACGGGGGGAGGGGAGGAGGCACTCTTAAACTAAGCAAACTCAAGCAAAAGCTTCAAAAATGTCTTACTGTACAATCAAGTGTGGGGTTCAAATCCACAGTCTTGCATCTTGGTTTCCGATGTAGTAATTGCGGCTGATTCTGTCGCCAGGAGATCCTGAAGGTTTGCACTCAGGTGTGAAGGCCATGATATTGCTGATGGCAGGGCTCTTCTGGGTCTTCCTGCTCGGTGCCACGCCACCTTGGTTATCTCTCGTTCCAGCGCGATTGAGTGGAGATCTAGTATCCTCACTCCCAAGTTGCGCAATGTTGAAGCTGCATCATATAATGAGTCAAAGAGTTGAGGGCCTTTCTCCATGAAAGTACGCAGGCGGGCCAGATATTGGAGTTGTATTTTGATCCCGTTTTCTTTGCCCAGCTTTATTACCTCTTTCACCTGCTTTCTCTGGATGTTTAGGAAATCTGAGAAGTTCTGGTCAAAATAAAACCTCTGAGCATCAATAAGCACTTCTTTTTGTTTCCATGCCGTCTGAAGAATAGCCTGTCTGTCCCTGTAGTTGAGCATTTTGTTCCTTTGGCTTTTGTATCAGGGACATGTGAGCCCTTTCCACTACATAAGGCACTTCAGGGTTCAGTTTCAGCATATTCTCCAGGATATGTTTAATAAATTCTTCCATATTAGGGAAGGAATCCTCCATCCCCTCTGGTACCCCATATGTTTTGAAATTATTTCTTCGGGCCCTGTTTTCCTGGTCGTCCAATTTGGCCTGCAGTTCATGCTCCTGGTCCTACAAGAGCGTGCTAAGCTCAGGGTGGACCAGGCAATGGGACCTGATGGCATACATCCCAGGGTACTTAAGGAGCTAAGGGTGGAACTAGCAGAGCCATTAGCAGAACTGTTTAGTGAGTCTCTGAGCACAGAAGAGGTCCCAGAAGACTGGAGAAGGGCTCATGTGATCCTGCTCCACAAGAGTGGTAGCAGGAAGGAGGCAGGGAACTACGTACCAGTCAGTCTTACCTCAGTAGTGGGCAAGATTATGGAGGCACTCCTTAAGGAAAGGATAGTGCAACACCTGGAATCCATAGGGGCACAGGATCCAAGACAGCATGGGTTTACAAAAGGAAGGTCCTGTCAAACTCATCTCATAGATTTCTTTGACTGGGTAACCAGAATGGTGGACCAAGGGGGAGCAGTTGATGTCGCCTACCTTGACTTCAGCAAAGCTTTCGACACTGTTCCACATAGAAGATTGATAAATAAGCTGGCTAGGCTCGGGTGGGTCAGAAGTTGGTCAACTGGGTGGCAAACTGGTTGACGGGCAGAAAACAGAGAGTGGTGGTAAATGGTATACAGTCAGAAGAGATGCAAGTCACAAGTGGGGTACCTCAGGGATCAGTCCTGGGGCCAGTCCTCTTCAATATCTTCATTAGTGACATTGCAGATAGACTAGAGGGTAAGACTTGTCTGTTTGCAGATGACACCAAGATCTGCAACAGAGTAGATGATCCAGATGGGGTGGGCAGAATAAGAAGAGATCTGGATAAACTAGCAAAATGGTCAGAAGAGTGGCAACTGGGATTTAATGCAAAGAAGTGCAAGATCATGCACATAGGGAAGAGAAACCTGAAGCCACCTATAGGCTGGGAGGGGAGTTGCTGGCAGTCATAAAGGAAGAAAGAGACTTGGGCATCATCATCACCGATGACCTGAAATCATCCAAGCAGATCTCTAAAGCAGTAGGTAAGGCTAGGGGGAGTTTAAGGGTGTATTAGTAGTGGTATCACAAGTCTTAAGAGGGAGATAATAATCCCTCTTTACAAGACACTGGTTAGGCCCCATCTGGAGTACTGCGTGCAGTACTGGAGGCCACATCTTCACAAGGACATTCACCAGACTGAGGCAGTCCAGAGAAGGGCAACCAGAATGGTGCAGGGACTGCATCAGAAGACATATGAGGACAGATTAATGGAGCTCAATATGTATACCCTTGAGCAAAGGAGGGAGAGAGGTGATATGATCGAAACATTCAAACACCTTAAGGGCATTAACAAGGTGAAAGAGTCTAACATGTTTAAATATAAGAAAAATAGCAGGACAAGAGGACACAGCATGAGATTAGAGGGAGGCCGATTAAGGGGGAATGTGAGGAAATTCTTTTTCACAGAAAGAGTGGTGGATGCATGGAACAGCCTACCTCAGGAAGTGGTGGCTATGAATACAGTGCAGGGCTTCAAACAGGCATGGGATAGGCATACGGGAGCAATACAGATGAGTATGAATAGATAGGCCACTGACAGAGCAAAGGCCGATGGCACATTTATAAGGTAGAAAAAGAAATGGACAGACTGGATGGACCTTGCGGTCCTTATCTGCCATCAACCTCTATGTTTCTATGTTTTTATAAGATAGGGAATGGCCCGATCGTGTTGACTAGTTGAGTCTGCGAGGGTGCCTATCGCTCGTTCTGCTGCCATGGTTCTCTTGTCGATGCTGCGGATATCTACCCTAACATCTGCCACAGATAACTCCACCCGATGAAGTGCCTTGATGGTGCCATCGAGTTTACCCATAATTTCTTGTGGGTCTAAGGGCTCCAGGCTGTCCTCCGAATCCACGAGGCTCGCTATAGGGGAAGGTAGGCGCGAGTCCGATAGGCCCCGTTTTCTGTCTGTCTGCATCAAAGCTTTAATTTTTGCTGCTTGTATTCCTTTTGTCTTCATTTTAGCTGCCGCCATGTCTATCAGTGAGTCTACTTTGTGGGGATGTCCAATTAGCCAAGCTTTTTGTTGTTTTTTTTTCATTTATGTTTGCGACGACCCTATGAGCTGCTAAAGTCAGACAGCCATCCGAACAGTGACGTCACCGGAAGTCTACCATTTGCGAGCCTTTTTTTCCTTTAGTGGTGTCTTACAGTGTATCTTTACTACCCCCCACACACACACACCCCAACTGGAAGTACTGCATAGCATCGGCAAAAGGACTTGTACAGTATTTGAATTAAGGCAAAGTTTGATTTTGGGTTGGTTTCAGTTTGCTTTTTTTCCTTTTCTTATCAGAAGTGTGCAGTCACGTAGAGTGGTCATTACACAAGATTTGGAAGTAATCCAGTGAGAAGAAGTGACAGCACACTAAGGTCACTTTTTTTTTTTTTACAAACATCAGATTTTACATGTTGTGTTGTAACCAACAAAGTGATGTTGCAGTTGAGACCAGAAGACTGTAAGGAGACATGATATATAACGGAGACATGATATATAACTAGCTAGCAAGCACGGTCGTATGGAAGGCATCTGTTAGCATGGCCAGTTGGTTACTTAGAGGACACTGACAGTGTCGGACAGAACAGCTGACAGTGAGAAGGGACCTGAAACTGCAGTTACGTAATTTTGTGTATTTTTTTTTTTTTTTGTTAATAACCTTGATTATGAGTTGGGTATGTGTACAGGTATCACTCCCAAGGTTGCTTGCTAACCGAGAAAAAAAATGACTGACGTATCGAGTTTGAAAATGTTATTGAGCTGACATCTACTGTGAAAATGCAAGCAGGCACAGGCACTGTTGATTTATTTACTAGTCTGTGTTGCATGATACCTGCCCTCGTCCCAGCTACTGTGAGCCAGTATCTGCAACCCATTTTCTAAACTAATTTGTACTCCGGAAAGGGAGGTTTGTGCCCAGGGGGGTGGATTTGTAAGTATTTAAAGAGCTGTATTACCTTAAAGTTTCTGTCTTAACTGGCTCGAGGACAGGCAGCTCGGAGACACAGAACTCCTCAAGCAAAGAAATCTAGCTCATATTGTCCTCTCCCCTACTTGATTCAATGCCAGATCCTCCAATCATACCCTTCTCAATTGGATACTAACTGAGAGGACAGGGTAATATCAGTGGGGGTTCTGTCTGACTCTTTTAGTGATCATTGTGCACTTGGTCCTGTCACAGACCATGTCTACCACCCAAGCTCATTTGTTTTAGGAACTTTTCCAGATTCGACATGTCCAAACTATGGGCTGAACTTCTAGACATAAACTGGTCCACCCTCTCCTCATTAACCAACATAGATAAACCCCTGGGATTCCTTACAGCAGCTCTGTCTACTATACAGGTTAAGCACTTCCCTCTCTCTACATAGCGCATCAGGGGAGGCAGCACTAAATGGCTCACCAAACAGCTGTTGTCTAAAATGAAGCAACGGAACAAATCCTGGGTCACTTACAAAGCCTTTCTAACACCTGAAAATTAGCATACTTATTGGAGATTTAGAAATCTCTGTAAACAGGAATCTTAATGTCTTAAGGCCTCCTTTCTTAAAGTCTCGTCAAATTCATAACCTTGGGGACTGCCATCGCTTCTGGGCCTCAGTTAACTCTGTCATGAAACCTGCCCCTAGGCAGAATACTGTAAACCTACTCGCTGATGCAAGACTTCAGACTGAACATTCAATTGTCACGGACATCTTAAAGGGACACTGTCAGGTTTTGGTGATATTTTTTCTACCTCACAATCCTGGTGCTTTTTGCTGCTCACATCCACATAGAAAGCACACCTGGGCACCTGATTGCTGAACGATATAAAAAAAATGCTGTTTTTAATCCAGCATTACTTTTCAGTTGGACCAGCAAATTCTCCCACCGCCTGCAGCCTGGCACGTTCACAAGTGTTCTTGGCGCCGGAGCGCCTGTAGGCTCGTTCATGATGCTTTCATTTTTTTTTACAAGGCATATAAGTTTATTCAGAAATATAAACCTATAGAGATCACTAAGAATGGCAATGTAACTCTTTCCTTGAAACGAGCAGTATAACTCATAGAAAAAGCACTTTGAAAAGTGAAGCCGTGACCCTTGGCATATGCATGTACTTCAGTACTAGTCTTGTTAGTCGCCTTTAGGTATTTGAAGGTTTCGAGCACGTCCACCCATCCCTCCTCTCCACCAGGGAATACATGTTCAGCTCGCCCAGCCTATCCTCATGGGAGTATCCCTCTAATCTCTGGATCATCTTTGTCGCCCTACACTGTACACCCTCCAACAATCTGATGTCCTTCTTCAGGAACAGGTGCCAGAACTGCATGCAGTATTCCAGGTGTGGACTAACCAGTGACCTGTAGAGGGGCAGGATCACTTCCCTCTTTCTAGAGGAGATTCCCCTCGATGTGTAACCCAGCATCCTGTTGGCTTTTGCTGCCACCCTCCTGCACTGAGCTGAGTTGTTCATACTCCCCATTATAAGCACCCCTAGATCCTTCTCCTCAGTGCATTCCAGCTGTACTCCCCCCCCCAGCTGATAGCTCCTCCCCTGGTTCTTAGCCCCGAAGTGCAATACCTTGCACTTTCTGGCATTAAACCCCAACTGCCATACCTCTAACCACTCCTGTAGTTTGGTCATGTCCTCCTGCAGGCCCCTCCACCCTTCAATGTCATCTACCACAGCTCCCATCTTTGTGTCGTCCGTGAAGAGACTGATCTTGCTCCAAACCCCGTGAGAGATATCAGCAATGAAGATCCCAAACAACACCGATCCCAACACTGATCCCTGCGGCACCCCGCTCGTCACGTCCCTCGGTGATGAGAGTCCCCCACCACCGCCACCACCCTTTGCTGCCTACCCTTCAGCCAATTGGTGATCTAATTCACCATCCTTGTTCCCACCCCAATATATTCCAGCTCCCTCCCAAGCCTCCCATGTGGCACGGAATCAAAGGCCTTGATGAAATCCAAATACAGGACATCCACCACATGACCTTTGTCCAGTTCCCTTGTCACCAAGTCATAGTACTCAATCAGGTTTGTCTGGCAAGATCTTCCAGAGACAAACCCATGCTGCTGACTGTCCTGGAGACCATTGTTCTCCAAAAAGGTCACCAGCCTCTCTTTTAGGATCATCTCCATCAGTTTTCCCTCAAGTGATGTGAGGCTCACTGGTCGGTAGTTGCCTGATTCATCCTTGGGTCCAGTTTTGGGAATGGGTACCACATAGGCCATCCTCCAGTCCAGTGATGCACATCCTGTGTCCAAGGAGGTATTGAACAGGTCAGCCAATGGTCCTGCCAGGATCTCAGCTAGTTCCTTAAGTACCCTAGGGTGAATGCCATCTGGACCCAGTGCCTTAACCCCTCTCAGTGCCCATAATCCTTTCAGCACCCTATTCTCTGTAATCCTTGTATCACTCACCTCCACCCCTGCCCACTCCTCCTCTCCCAGGTGGTGCCTGCCCCCTTTCTCCTTCATGAACACAGAGCAGAAGTAATTATTTAGTGCCTGTGCGTGGTCCTTCCCCTTCCCCTTCTCCACCCAGCCCCCATCCTTCTTTATCCTCACTATCTGATCTTTGTGTAACCCCCTTGTTCCCAGGGGTTACAAGAATCCCATTATAATTAGTGGTAGGCAGGGAAGGCAGCTAGTGATTTTCCAGTAAATGGATTTCACTCTGTCTCTCCCTCTGTTGTCAGTCTCATCTGAGAGCTGGAGGGGTGATGTCATTTAGAACTCTCGCAGCAGCATAAGCCATGGCCAGCTGTTGTGAGAGAGGGAGATAGAATTTTGTAGTTAGCTGGTGGCTGGAGCCTGCAGAGTGTAGTTGCAGATCCAGCAGCAGCTCTGGTATAGAGCTGCAGTGTTCCCGTTTGTTTTTCTTTCTCACCCTAGTGGAGTTCAGAAATCTTCCAGCTTGTGTAATGTGGTGGAAACCAACTCCAAGGGATTTTCTGTTTCATCCCAGGAGGGATGGAGCAGGCTGCCAGGATGTTAGGGGCAATCCCCTTGATTCTACCAGGACATTTGGTGAAGCTGCCTTGTGTACATCTTCTGTGAGTAATTTTGTTTTGTGTGAAACTGCCCAGTGGTACCTGCATTTTAAAGGTGGATTCTGTGACAGAGGGACCCTACCTCCCTAAACAGTTTTAAAGTTGGCTGTCCTCTGTGGAGTCCAGTATGTGACCGTCCAAGTGAACATAACTTTTACCTTTGACACCCCTGTGGTGTCCTGTGAGGATGTTAAGTGTGAAATACATTTTTAGAGAGCATCTTCAATTTTGGTACAGTGTGAGGTGTATTTACAAGCAGGATGGCTGAGTATGAATTTGGAAACAAAAGATGGGAAGGTGGGAGACCCCCCATCTGGAGTGACCAGTTTAGCACTCTGGGTTTTGTAGGGCACCTTTGCTCTTTTCTGTCAGTGCATGTGGCCAATGCCTGAAGAAAGCTCTACCCCAGTGAGTGGTTTTTCTCCAGTTCTGCCCCAGGGAGTGTTTTTTTTCCAGGTTACCCCTTGTATGTGGGTTCTGCGAGTCTTGAGCCTCTTGTGCTTCTTCGTGGTCTGTGTGCCGCAACTTATCCTATGCCATATGGGAAGTGACCAAGTACTGGCCATATGTGCCATTTCCAGGAAGAAAGTGTGTGTTCTACAGGTGGCTAGTCCACAAGTTCTACAGTCATCCTATGCTATATGGTGTTCTGTACCTCAGATATCTGCATTTACCGTGTGTGTGTAACCCTTGGGGGTCCATCTTTGCTTTGTGTTGTTCCTACTGTGTTATGGAATACAGCCACACTCTAGAATCCCAACCTGGTTTGGACATTTATGTTATTGCTTCCCGTGTGTGGAGTCACTTGGGCACCCCTATCCAGAAGTGCAAACCTAGCATAGCCCTGAGCAAATGTTTTCTCCCTGGGACCTGGATTGTGGCCATGGTATTGGTCCCAGCCAGGTGTATGCCAGTTAGTAGCTGCACTTGGTTTGTGTTTGCGTTTTTATAAAATCTGCTCCATCTGGCATATCCCACCTTATCTAACGGTGGCAAATCAATGTAATCCCTACCCCTGTCTTTTCCCCAGACTGCAGGAGGTGTGCCTACTGGTTAAATAAAGGGCCAGTGGGGGGTTACATATGTTTTTCCGCCTTTTCTCCGTTCTTAATCCCCTGTGCCATTCTCAGCTCCCTGGAAGCCTTGGCCACTCTGATCAGCCTGGTAACCTCCCTGGCCTTCTTCATATACTGTACATCTCCCTGTTGTCCTCCCCATCTGATTTCTTGAGTCTCCAAAATGCCTTTTTCATGGCCCTCAACCATCCATGACCTCCTTCGTCAGTCAACTGTTTTTTTTTTTTGGCCTCCTCTTCTTACTCCTTGTTCTTGTACATGTCCCAGTAGCCTCCACTAGCCCTTTCTTAATAATAGCCCATTTTTAGCTAGCATCCATGCATGGTTGAATACCTGACAGATGCCTGCCCACACTATCCCCATCCTTTTAAAGTCTGCACCTTTGAATTCAATCACCCTGGTACTTGTACCTCCTGATTCCCTGCCCATATTGAGCGTGAACCGTACCGTGTGGTGGTCACTCCCAGCCAGAGGGTCCTCCATCTCCAGATCCCTTACAGCTTCCCTATTTGACAGAACTAGGTCTAGAGTCCTATCCATAACACTGTCTTCCACTTTGCCTACCACCTATACTTTACGCCTTGCCCCCCTCCCCCCCATAGACACAGCCAGGCAGGCACTGTGTTTGGCAGAAGTCGGTGGGGGGGGGAGTGACAAACTAAATGATGCACTACAACTGCCTGTCATTCTCTGTATGTTCCACTCTCTCCTCTGTCTCGATCTTTGTGTCTCCTCGCTGTCTCAGTCTCGCTCCCTACATGATACTGTAGCAGCAAGAAGGCGAGCCAGTAACAACACTCACTGAAGGAGCTTGCATGTCATTGCTCTTGCTGTGTCTTTCTGTCTGTGCCATGGTGAGCTGCTGGCCTTTCTCTCTCCCTCCTCCCTGCACTATATTGAACAGAGATCACTGAGGGGATTGTGAGTGAAGGACAGGCTGTTTGCAGACTCCCGAGCACGGGGAGCTCTGCCACTGTCTGTTCACATACTGTTGTGTACTGGTTTGGGAGGGCACGGTCAGGGGAACAACAACGATCGCACTCTCTGCTGCAAGCTGTGCCCCTCAGAGTTGCTGGTATCTGTCTCTGGCAGTTGTGGGGGGGTGCAAAGTCATTTGGGGACACTGTGTGGGCAGAGGGGTATACATACAGGGCACAGGACAAATTCCACACTCCGGCTCAATGTCTGGGGAGTTTACATGGCCGTCGCTCTCCATTCTTTTCCTGCACAGAATGAGACCTGTCAGGGGATCTCCAGAGTCGCTTCACAGAACCATGGATTAAATAGGTTATTTAATTCATGGGTTCACAGAGCGACTCCACCAATAGGATTGCATGTTTTTGCTAACCCATGTTATAACTATATTTATAAAATGGATAGGAAAAATCAAGGAAAATTGGGGTCCCTGATTGGATAAAACACACCATGTGACTGTGCACTATCCCATTGCCACACACCTCCCACCACAACTGCATGCCTGCAGTACTTTCTGTCCCCAAGACCTTCTCACTAGCAAGCAAGATCACTCCACACCTGGCACACACATGCTGCCGCATGCACACACCTTGCACACACAGGCTGCCACAACCATAAGAAGTAAATCTGTATAGCTTTCCTACACTGTAAAAAAACACCAGACATGCTGTTTGAACAAAACAATGCTCATTTTAAAGATTTGACAGCATTTGTTTATGCCCATGAATACTGCTCGGTAATGCTACAGTAAAGCAACAAAGTGAAAGTTATTACAGTTAAACATTGTTTGTAATTACTTTTTACCTATAAAAATCGTGGCAGGATCAACTAGATAACTATTTTCTATCACTTTAAATCTATCAGAATCATGGCAGGATCAACCAGCTCACATAAATCAAACACTGTTTTGTGCCAGACAGGGACTACTTTTTATCACCCCCCTCTTCCTCGCACATGTGCACACACACACGTGCACACACACAGTATTTGGTGACTGTTTTATAAGATAATCCACTACAGGACGTGTGGTCATGATCTTGTATATGCATGCCTTGGATGGTTGAATGCACTCGGCCTGCAGACTTATGCACCACAACACACAACAAGGTGTGAGTATATCAGAGCACAGCCGCATATCCTGTAGTCGATTATCTATTATGTATATCATAGATAATATATTATATTTATATATAACATATATATATATTGTACTTATCATAAACAGTACTTGCATCCCCGTCACCCCAGCATTATGGATTGCAGGATAGTTGGTCTATTAATTATTTCCTACAAGGGAGCTAGTTTCCTTGGAAAAATAACTATTGCAAATGTTTAAACACTAGCATGCCCATTATTTAATGAAGCATAAATCAGATTAAATGTGAGAGCTTTCTTGTTAGTGGGGGAAAGGTTTGGATAAAACACCTGTCTGGAGGTCTTTGTTCCTCCAATCCCCCTGTATTAGCTGTTTTAAGATATAAGATGGATCTAATGCAGCTGCCAGAATTTGGATGAAATGCTGTGCCTTGCATTCCTGCTAACACTGTGCATGGAAAGCAGACTGCTTAGATCAGGAACTTCAAGCAGTGCAGCCAGAGGTATGTGTCTTGTCTAAACAGGACTCTCAATGGTGAAAAGACTTGCGAAGATTTTCTCCTAATTTATATTTCCATATAGTTGTGTGTGTGGGGATGGGGTTTGAAACATTAATGAACTGCACTTAATTCAGGAGTAGAACTAGGATGTCTGCAATGTATTGCTCTCGTCAAAATGGAATTTGAAGTCAGTTTGACATGTGTTACCATAAAACTGTCAAAAAGGCTGTTGGTGTTCTTTATGTTGACTGGTGCAGGTAAGGGTTGTGAATTTACCTTTAAGTCATACGCTGGTTGTATTTGCTTGTGTAGCATCCATGCGGGCCCTCAAGGTTCTCCTCTCCTAATTCTTCAAGAGGGCAGGCATGGGGTACTGAAGATGTGCTACCTGAGGTACTCAAGTCTAGGTTGAGGCATGGGTCAGGAAGCATAGGAAAACCAGGAACAGTTTCAAAATTCATAAATAGTTTTTTATTCTTCTCAATAACAGCAAAAAATAAAAAAAAAATATGCAGTATAACTATTTACAAGGTAGTACAAACAGAGAAAACTAAGTCCTTCTTCTGAGAGTATCTCTTAATTTCAAGTTTCAGTCTCTCAGTCTTTCACACTCCTTCTCTTTTTGTTGTATAGCCTACCATTGGAAAAAGGCAGTCAGGCTTTCAGGTTCTGTCGCTGCCTGTTCTTTTTTTTCCATCTAATTTTGACTCAGGACTGCACCAAGGCCTACCTCTGATGCATCTGTCTTTAAAAAAAATGGTTTCTCAAAGTCTGGGCTTCTTAAAACAGGGGCTGAACATAATGCAGCCTTAATGGCTTGTAAAGCTTCATCACACACTGGGGTCCATTTCACATTATTTGGGTACCGTTTTTTCGAGAATTCAGTGAGGGGAGTAGCTAACTCAGCAAAGCTGGGAACAAATCTCCAATAATAACCAGTCAGTCCTAAAATTGACCTGACATGTTTCTTAGTTTTGGGGACAGGGCTGTTAGCTACAGCTTCTATCTTGGAAACCTCTTGCTTGACTTCTCCATTACCCAAAACATAACCCAAATATCTAGTTTCCTGCATGCCCAATGCACACTTGGTTGGACTAATTGTCAGATCTGCCTTTTTGATCAATTAGATAACTGCTAATAGGTGTTCCAGGCGACTTTTCCAGTCTGGACTATACACCAGGACATCATCCAGGTACGCAGCACAATAACCAGTGTGAGGGGATAAAATTACATCCATGTATCGCTAGAATGTAACGGGTGCGCCATGTAAACCAAAAGGCATGGCGGTGAACTGAAAGAATCCTATAGGAGTGGCAAATGCAGTTTTATCTCTGGATTCTTTAGCAAGAGGGATTTGCCAGTAACCCTTGGTGAGATTGAGGGTACTGATATACTTGGCACTCCACAGTCTGTCCACCAAATCATCTATTCTGGACATAGGATAACTGTCAAATTCTGACATTTGACAGTTTCCTAAAATCAAGGCAAATTCATACACCCTCTTCTTTTTTTGTTTACGGTCACCATTGGTGATGACCAAGCACTTCTTGACCCTTCTATGAGACCCAATTCTTTCATTGTTTGTATATCCTTAACCATATCAGCTCTTAACCGCTCTGGTAATCTGTATGTCTTTTTTATGGCAGTGTCAGTGGCTCAGTAGGTAGCACACTCGTCTCTGAGGCTGGGAGATCAGAGGGCTGTGGGTTCAGTTCTCACATCTGGCACTTGGGTTGATATCCCAATACTGACACTGTAGTGCAGCACGAAAGGGGTGCTGCACTTCTGAGGTGCCGTCTTTCGAATGAGACATTAAACCGGAAGTCTCATCTGCCTGGATTGGTGGTAGTTCCAGTGGATGTTAAAGATCCCATGGCACTTCTTGAACAGAGTTGGGAAAAGTTTTATTAAAGAACAAATCGGTACAGTTCCAAAAAAAAGAACAATACAGAAAATCACAAATGAAGTAAAACAAGAATCAGGACAAAAAGGAACTGACAAAAACAAATGGTCAATACAACAGGTCTAGGGTAAACAAAAAAAGAAAGGAAAAAAAGAAAGAATACACCAATACCCACACAGTTCAAGTAACAGCCGCATCTGTATCAGTGATCCAGGGCAAATGCTTCCATAATCCAGAAAGGCCCAGTGCAGAAAGATGCGAGCTGTCTGACAAATATACTACATGGGCATCAGCAACTATCTTGTTGCATAATTCAACATAAGTGCAATGGTGTTGTTGCAAAGTAAATAAACAATGGGACATCCAAATATTCCATTTGATAGTTAAAAATAAAACACACAGAGTTTCCAAATCCCATTTCCCCCAAGCAGAGGACACATGGCCATATATAAGATTTGCATAAGAAATCCTAGAAAAAAGTGGTTCCCCCCATTGGTCAGCTAAATATGTCCAGAAATCTTTAATAAAGGAGCACTGAAAAAATAAATGGTCAATTGTTTCAAGGGAGGCAGTACATTGCAGTCTACTGCAGAACCTGTCAGAGAGCTGTTTATGTTTGTGATTACTCTTGACAATAATCTTCTCATGGCAAGAGAGCCAATGGAAGTCCCACATATGTGCAGGAATCCTAGGATTCGCCAACAGGAGTTTCAGGGAAGCCCTATAGCCATTTAGGGAAGGGGTCAGGGGAGAGAGACAGAAGCCAGTAAATTTCTATAAAACATCTTATGTGAAGAAACCGTCAAGAGCTGATGAGTAATTTCCCATTGTTTTAAACAGAGGAACGTGTCTTTTAGGTATTGAAAGACTTCCAAACTCCAGAGAACCGTAATAGAGTTCCATTCCCAAGAATTACCTACGTAAGGACATAGACAGGGTAGAGAAGGTTCAGAGGAGGGCAGCAAAGATGGTGCATGGATTGCATCACAAGTCCTATGAGGACAGGTTGAAGGCACTGAACATGTACTCCCTGGAGGAGAGGAGGGAGAGAGGGGACATGATAGAGACATACAAGTATCTTACAGGGAGAAACAGGGTGCAGGAATGCACTATTTTTAAGCGAAAAAGATGTTCCAGGACTAGAGGGCATGGGATGAAGTTGGAGGGAGGACAATTCAGAAGAAACGTGAGGAAGAATTTCTTCACAGAACGAGTGGTGGACAAGTGGAACACCCTGCCAGAGGAAGTGGTGGGGGCTGAAACAATCACGGGATTTAAGAATGCATGGGATAGACATAAATGAATTCTGGAGGTCAGGGGTAAGGGGAAACAGACTTCTTGGAAAACATAAACTGAACTTACAGACTTAAATGGGCAGATTGGGTGGGCCATAGGCCCTTATCTGCCGACACTGTCTATGTATCTATGTATCTATGAGCTGCAGTTACCATAGAGCCAGCACTCCCACCCATGTTGTCTATTAATCAAAAGAGGTCGTAAATTTGACATGAAAAAAATACTAGAAAAGAAAAGAATTGGATTCACCATGTTCAGCCTACCTTCCGGAACAGGCAGATAAAGAACATCCCTCTTGATTGGGTTAAGACGACTACCCCATATCGCCTGGAAAAATAAACTCAAGAGAGGGGTTTAAAGTTTTTTTTGGAATAGGGAACACATAACTTAAATATAAAAAAATAGGAAGAAGAAAGGTTTTTCACCAAAAACACACATTTTTTCTTCCCAACCTTACTACGATTCCATTGAGAAACCTTAAAACGCCCAATAGCTAGCTTTTTCTCCCAGTTTTGGACATAAATCCCCGGGGGGGGCCAAACTTAATTCCCAGGAGAGAAATAGAGGAGGAGGAGGAAACAGAAATCGGGCCAATAGAGGCCCAGCACAAAAGCATGACCATACCTCTCAACCTCCTGCCTCATAAATCAGGGACAAGGCTTAAAAAAATCAGGGACACATCTTCAAAATTGGAGATATCCACTCAGGAAGCAGGTAGAATAAGGTGCCTAGTGTAAAATGCATTTTCTAAGGAAGAACAAGTCTGTAACTTTAATGTTTGACATTATTTTATGCTTACAACTCCCATTATTTGGTCATAGAAACACAATTTTTAGGAGGGACAGAGTCAAATTTTGAGGCCAAATCAGGGACTTCCCTGAAAATCGGGGACATTTGAGAGGTATCAGCATGACACTTGTCCAAATTCAAGCTAGCACCCGAGACCAAACCAAAGGAAAAGCATTCAGAAAGGGCTTCCTGAACCGAGGAGGCATCCGCAGTCAACAAGCACAAGTCATCAGCGTAAGCCAAAGAGGAGGGTGTATCCTGAACAGCAGGATGAGAAATCGGGCGAATACTCGGGGACGTAATTAATTTACGTAATAAGGGGTGAATAAAAAAGACCTATAGAAGAGGTCTTAGAGGGCACCCTTGTCTCACACCTCACTTAATGGGAATCAAGGGACCCAGCCACCCATTGACCAGAGGGACCACAGTGGCGGTCCGATAAAGAGATTGTATCCAAGAAACAAATGTAGGAGGAATACGATAATGTAAAAGAATTTCCCACAAAAAATCATGACAGATGGAGTCAAAAGCAGACTTTTGGTCTAAAGAAACAACATACCCCGAACATTGACCAGAAAACCCAAAGGTAAAAATTTCCCGCACCCGAATAAGATGATCCTGTATTTTCCTCTGAGGAAATGACAAGATCCACAACAGATAATCTGTTAGCCAGAATTTTGGACAATATCTTACAATCCGCATTAAGCATGCATATAGGTCTCCAATTATGCAAGTCAGATTTATCCCCTTTTCTTATGTAGAAAAATCAAGGCTCCATTAGTAAAGTTAAGAGGAACATCTCCCAATTCCAACATAGTGTTAAACATCAGGGCCAATTCGGACCCCAGGGAGTCACCCATGAACTTATAGAATTCTTTCGGGAGCCCATCAGGGCCCGGGGTAACATTAGGCTTCAAATGACGGATACCATCCAGCACCTCAGGTAAAGTAATAGGCCATCTTAAACCTGTAAGAACCTGTGGAGAAAGATCAGGGATAAAAACATCAGATAAATACTGTCTGATCCGCCCAACATCTGAAGGGAGTTCTGAAAACAAAGTACAAGAAAAATCAGCCACAATTCGCATAATATCACATGGGGAGCTATGAAGAGTACCCAAATCATCCAGCAGGCTAGTGATGCCTTTTTTGCCGACCTGTGATTTATTATGGGTAATGGGACAAGTTTCATGAGCCGCACCTTTAGTGCCAAATCTATGTTGCCAGTAAAGGTGGGCAGCCCGAGTTTTAGAATGACACAACATATTCTGCCAAACCGAGTGAATATGTGCACTCAGATCTTGGCCAGTAGTATGAGCAAGGGACAAAAGGGATTGTAAATGCTGGCGATCTTGTAAGTATGCCGAGGTGTTTTGAGCCTTGCTGTACCGCCGAAGGAACTTCGGAAGATCCAACTTCGAATCCTCCCACTATTGCACAGGGTTCTCATAACATAGGAGCACAGATTTCCTGGCAGTTAAACATTGATGCAAGGAGCATAAAAAAAATCATCCGTAAGTAAAGAAATATAACATTTCCAAATACCCTGGCCTTTGGAAAGGGGGTGGGGTTATCATCAAAAGTAAGAGAAATAAGCCTATGATCTAAAAACTCAACAGGATCAACAGAGACCTTCGAAAGAACCAGATGGGGGGATAGAAAAACATAGTCAATTCTGGTTGCCAAGACACCCTTCTGAAAAGTGGGAGAATGATGTCTCATAAATTCCAGGACAGCATCCCACAGGTTCGCAGTGCTAATCATGGAATTTAAGGAGCGGGAATCACAATATAACTTCCTAGTGGTAGTATGTAAGCCTTTATCCAGAAGGCTAAGCCCACAGTTAAAGTATCCTGCAAAAATTATATGTTTAGAAGTCTGCAAAAAGGGCTGAATCTGAGAAAAAATGTCAATCCATGCAGTTTTAAGTTGGGGGGCATATAAACAGATAAGGCGACAAGGGACCTGGTGAACCAAAGCATCAAGAATCAGGACCCGACCAGGGATAATATCATAAAACTTGAGAAGCACAAAGGCAACAGAGTGAACCAAAATCCCCACACCAGAACATCTGTCCGGACCTACTGACCAATAAGAAGGGCCCAGAGGCCAATATCTTTGAGCCTGTTTCAGTTCATGCAAAGCATGAAGCCTAACATCCTGCAGGAATATTATACCACCTGGCAAGGAAGCTAGAAAATCGAAAACAGTGTTACGCTTACCCAGTCTCTTAATACTGTTGAAGTTCAGAGAGTAACAGGCAGAGGTGTGGGAAGCCATGGCAAGAAAAAGCAAAAACAGGAAAGGCAAATAACCAACTTTATTTTTTCTTATCCATCCCACCTACAGCTTTCAGTTTAGATCTGGCTTTCTGTTTTTGAGCCCCCCTACCCATAGAGCAAACCTCAGTATCAGTAGTACCTTCTGGATGGGAAGACGGAACAGAGGAGGAATCAGTATCCTCACCAGAATCTGCCAAAGTCTCCTGCAAAACATCGTAGGTGTTTGAAAGTTGTACAGGGGCAATCTGAACAGTCTTAGAAGGAGGTGGGGTAGCTTTCAGCTTGGAACGTGCAGAACATCAACACACAACCTGCATAGGTTCCTGAGGACGAGGCATAACATTCAGGGGATCACAGACCAGCATCTGAGTCTTGGGGTCAGCCACCACCGGGTCTGGGGAAACAGGTGGGGGGGCTGACACTACCGGGTCACTCAGAGGCAAAGCACACTCTGGAACAGGTGGAATCACAGTAGATTGGGGGGGGGGTCCAGCAGGGGCTCGAGGGAGATCAGAGGGACATGATTTATTATGGAAATTAGCCTTTTGGGCCTGAGTAATAATGAAATGCTGGTCTGCCCCACCATCATGGTGTTCCTAATTATGGGTCGCCCAGGAGCAATTCTGAAAAGTGTGACCAGGCTCGTCACAGAGGTTTACAGCGTCATTCATTCAGACAGGATGCACCCAAATGGCCCAATTCCCCACATAGGTTACACTTCACAGTGTCACAGACACTACTGAAATGTGAAGAATTCCCACACCTATAACAGGCTTTTGGCTGACCCGGATAAAACAAAAAAACCCTGTCCCTGCCCAAAAAAAAGGAGTTCGGGAGGTGGAGGACACCAGAATCATCAGACTTCAGTAAAACCTTAAATTTCCAGCCACCAGTCCAGATATTTTTTGAATCCAGAATGGCCTCATGGTCCCCCATAATGGTACATCAGAGTTTTAACCAGTAGAGAACATCCCCCAAGTCCACACCTTCATTTCAAAAAAGAATGGAAATAGTTTTATAAGCAGGCTTCGTTAGGGGAATGGCTAAGAAGGGTGACCATAATGCAGACTTCTTCAGCGTGTGATACCTAGACCAAAATCTGTCCAAACCCTTAGAAGTCTGAAAACTGACGTCAAAGGTAGTCTCTACAGAAATGTGGATAAGGGCATAAATTTCGTGGGCGAAAAATTTCATAGAATTCTTAAGCAAAGTCGGGGCCACAAAGAGATGGTCAGGAGGTTACTCCATACCCCCTACATAGAAAGGACGAACTGCATCATGCCTGTTAGCTGGCAAAACAGGCAAGCGGAAAAGGGAGAAAAAGGATTTATTTTGTCTATCAGGCATAGCATTAAGCAGAGCTGCCGTAAGGCTAGGGCCTGGGGGTAGGGCTGTAGAAGTGGTCGGCAGGGTAGGAAAAGCAAGGCTAGGATTCTGGGTCAGCAAAAGATCATCAGGCAAAGCCAAAGGATCAGCTGGCAGGAGAGATCCATCCAAAACGTGGTCAGGAGCAACGGCAGGAGGGATCCGCCGAAGGAGCAACTGCTATCGGAGACAATGGCATGCGGATTGGAGACGAACCAGAGGTCCATTGACACAAAGAAGGGTATTTCTCCCAACCCGCATCTCGAAATGCTTTATCAACCGACCAAGGTTCAGGACCAGAGATCGGAGCCCCAGGCAGCCGAGTAGAAGAAGTTTGGGAAATAGCAGGCACACTCACTGCGGTGATGGTCTCCCCAGTAGACAACAGCTCAGTAGCTAAGGCAGGTCCAGGTTTCTGTGGAGATTTCTCGACAGGGCTAGATGCACTGTCAACCTTCAGCTGTCGGATTTTCTGCAGCAGGGTAGATCTTTTCGAGCGAAATGACCACTCCTCTGGCTTGAGCAGACGCAGCAATTCTTTTGCCTCTCCTGAAGCAGTGTGGGGGTAAGTCCAAAGGTTCTGGCGATTCAGAAATAACAGATGAAGGAGTAGAAACCAAAGGTACAGCAGGGTACTGATCCAAATCACCCACCACAGAGTCACCCCACTCATAACGTGCAGGAGCTGGTTCTGAAGAAATATCCTCAAAAGAAACATCCACAGCAGACTTTTCCATAGCAGATTCTGGCAGAGACGAAGTGTGGGCAGAAACAGACTCAATCACCTCCATAGCAACCTCCTGCACACCAGGACTGTCATCCACCATCTTGGAGCCATGGACAAAAGGGTCCCCCGTGCTCACAGGAAGCAAGAGTAGGAGTGATTTTATTCAAATAGAACATAAAATAAAATAACATATTATACAAATGTCATATCATACAAAAAGGAAAACAGAAGCCATACAGTTACAGGGAATCCAGTGCTCTAAAACACACACACACACAAAAAAACCCATAGCCCAAAATGAGAAACACTCTTAATACATTACCCTATACTTGATCCTAATCTGATGAATGGTTATAACTCCCTTTATTTATATTTAATAATATGTGAAAACCCTTTCCACCACATTTTAACTTTCCCTACATTATACATTTGCTTATCCTTTAAATATACGTTTTGCAACTCCTTTGAGGCATATACACTAAACCCTTCAAAGGATGTTTTCTTTTGATACAGAACCCATTGACATCATACCTGCCAGAGGCAGAATCATAAACAAGCCACAAAAAAAAACACAGTGTACTTTTTTTATAAATCATCAACCTGGGAGGGAATTTCCCTATTATTAATATATTATATGATGGATTGTCCAACCAAACCATTGACCATTTTTTTGCTGGATATGCCCACAATGCTTTAGAATAAGAACAAAACAGAAAAAAATGTTCCATTGTTTCCTCTTGGTTAATACAATCCATATAAGGCCAATTCATCTCCTCTTTGGCCTTATATTTTGCCGTCCCTCTGATGTTTAAACGCCCATACATGATTAGCCACTGCACTTCCCACATATATATTGGCAATCTAGGATTATTAAACTGATCCAGAATATTAGAGTTCCAAGCCTCCGGGCAGTTTTTAAATCCAGGATTTAAGGGATAAATCTGAGTTAGTACTGTATTATAAATGTTCCGAGATGTGCTTGAAATAATCTGGCTTTTAGTCATTTGCCATTTATAGAATTTTTGAGCCACAGGCCTAAAATAAACCGGTATATGGATATGGGGATTTAGTTTTGGGGCACAATGCAACCATGCTAACAAATATTGTCCTAAAATTTCCTTAAACCATAATCCCTCATTACTTTTTGAACAGGTCAGACTTAATTTCAGGGAATGGGAGAAAAACAAGGTAAAACAAAATACAACCTGGTCAACCATTTCTAAACCCCTTTTGTTCCTTTTTAGATAAGTGTAACATCGTTTTACTGGATTCAACCTATTACCCCATAACATCTGAAAGCAAATGCTGTAAAGTTTTGTTTCAAATTGAGATGGAAGGGGAAAAATTAAAGCCACATACTGTAGACGGGGCAAAATAAATTGCTTTAGAATACAAATTCTTTTAAGTTTTGTAAATTGGAACTGTTTCCATCTAGAAGTTTTTAATTCCACTTTTTTAACACCCCCTCCCAGTTAACCTCAGGGAGATTTTGAGACCCAAACACTATACCTAAAATAGTGAGTGGTTTGTCTGATATTGTAATATTCTTGTAATGTTAGGGGCCCTGAAAATTACCTCCCATCAGCAACCCTCTAGATTTGGAATAATTCAGTTTTGCATTAGAAACATTTGCATGCTGCTGAAATTCTTTAAAAAATACTCCAATTTGTTCTGGCTGTTTAAAAAAAAAACATACATCATCTGCATATGCCTGTACTGTTAAAAATGTATCTGTACATGAAATCCTAAAACCTTCCCATTTAGGATTTAAACTTTAATGCTCTAATTAGGGGTTCTAAAAAAATATATAGTAACGGACTTAAAGGACAACCTTGACGTACCCCAGTTCTGATACTAAGTCTTCTCCCTATTGCGTTATTAATTACCAGATATACTTTGTATGAATTATAGAGTGATTTAATAGGTTTAATTATTTCTCCCGGAAATCCAAAATATTCCAGAATTGCAAATAAAAATACATGATAAACCCTATCAAATGCATTTTCAAGATCTAGTGAAAGGAGACATCCTGATTTTCCAGTTACCGAAAAATACTCAATTAAATCATGTTTTGTTGCTAAAGCTGTCTGGATCTGTCTATTATATAATCCACAAAACTGCAGCGGTAAAATAATTTTATTTGCTATGTTTTTAATTCTATTATTGAGAAGGGAAGTAAAAATTTTATAGTCAGACTTTAACAATGTAATTGGTCTCCAGTTCCTAATGTCACCTTTGTCTCCAGATTTGAAAATGTCAATTTGTAGCCCCTCAGTAAACCACTCTGGGATAGGATCTTTCACCAAAAATCTGTTAAATACTGATTGTAGACCTATTATTAATTCTTCCTGAAAAGTTTTATAAGAGAGGTTGGATAAACCATCTAAGCCAGGAGAGATATTATCTTTTAAAACATTAAATACTGTTTCTATTTCTTGTAGGGAAAAAGGTTTCTTGATATTGGAAATCATGGATAGATCCCATGGAAGGGGGGGGCCTAAATAACCTTTTATATCCTGGCAAGAGGGGTTCGATGTTGGCTGTAAATCTTGAAAATGTAGATCAATAATAGTATTACTAGAATCCACATTCTCTATTCTACTGTTATTCTGCTCCAAAAATTCTAAGGAAAGAGAGTCTCTAAGAGTTTTGCATAACACATAAGGGTTGCCTACAACAGATTTCTTTAAATGGTTATTAAGAAGAGCTTGGAGTATTCTAGCTCTATCATAATTCCCGCATCTACTGTTTTAGTGTATCTATTTGTACAGAAAAATCCTGTCTAGAGGTGTTAGCCACAGAAATTACGTGTTGCAATAGAGATCTTAATTTTAAATAGGAAAAAAACTTAGAACTCCTTTGACGTGTCCCATAGCTTTTAAACCATTTCACAGGCTTTTACAGTCATTTTTAGTTTCCCTCCACCATACCCCTAGATCAGAATACCAGAATGCTACTGATAACCTGGCTGTAAGAATCAGTTTCACTGAATTTATGACAATTTTATCTAGCAAAAAAGAAGTATTTAACTTCCATCTTTTCCCGTGACCCTTCTGTTTAACATTACTACCCACCATCACTTGAATCAGCAAGTGATCCGAAAATTCTACTGGGACAGTCAGAAAGGCAGTGACAGGGAGTTCTTTAGACGTGAAAAGGTAGTCTGTCGTAGATCCAGCTCTCCCCTTAAAAAAGGTACAACCAGTGCCCTTTGTACCTAACCGGTTACATGTATTCAATTCAGCAATTTGCACTATTGTCTTCAAACAGTTGGAATCACAGTATATTTTCTTATCAGATCTGCCCTTTTCCTTTAAACTACAATTAAAATCTCCTCCCCAGAGAATGTTTAATGAGGTGACCAGATATGGCTGAATATCTTTCATACAAGCAATTCTGGCTGCCTTTGTCTGGGGGTTATAGATATTGATAAATCTATACATACTAGATTCCCATTTCCCATCAATAATTAGTACCCTTCTTGGGACTAGGTCAATTAGTTTATATAGAATAAATTGAAAGGAATTAAAAAGTATCCCAATACCATCGGCCTTTTCTCTACCAAAGGACCAATAAGAAGGTCCCCACGGCCCATCTTTTTTAAAGGATAACATTTGTTCCTTAGTAAACATCCAAGTTTCCTGCAGAAAACAGATGGAAATGTTCTTGTCATGCACAAGTTGAAAAACTGCCTGCCTTTTAGCACTATTTAAAATGCTATGAGTATTGAGAGAGCCCAAAGACATCCAACCATGGACACCAGTTAGAAAAAAACCCTCATTTTTTCCTTCCTTTCTTTTTATTTTCTTTATACTCCTCAGCAGGGATGCCTAGGGTGTCCTGAAAGGACCTCTGAGAATCAGAGTCCCCCACCTCCATTTATGAATCACCCCAAGCAGTAAAAAGAGCAGCATATGAATTCTGGGTTTCAATTGGCTCAATTGAGGGGAGTGCAGATGTTTTCAGGTTCCTACTTGACCTTCTTGGAGGTACTGGGGACTTGTGAGTAGAAACCTCTGCAGTTCCTTCTTCTGGATCCACAAAGCAAACTGGCTCCATCAGAGCAGATTTCGGTACTGTTACATCAATAATAGTTGTTTTTGTTGTAACTCAGAAGGGGGGGGGTCAGGAGGACAAATAGTGATAGCCACAGTTTGGGTGTCCAGTACTCTGGGGGGTAAGGGGGGGCCAAATTAATAATATTACTACCTGTATTTCCCACCACTTCCTGGGCCTGCTGAATTAACAGGTCGGGGCTTCTACATTTGGCTTTATTCTTAGCAGCCCATGGGCACTCCCTAAAAGCATGCCCATATTCCTCACAGAGATCACATCTTGTGTGGTTGGCACATTGCATTGTGACATGTCCCACCTCCCCACAATTATCGCATCTAGGCTGGTCACAGGTGCTGGAAAGATGCGTTTTAGCACCACATTTATAACAGGCCCTTGGCTGGCCACTGTAAAAACATACCCCTCTGTCTTTCCCCAATAAAAAAGAATTAGGAATATGTTCTATACCCAAATCCGACTGTCTTAATTTTACTTCAAACTTCCACCCCCCAACCCGTCCAAAACTTCTCTGAATCTAGAATAGGCTCAGGATCACTTTGCACCTCGCATTTTTGTGCTAACCAGTAAGTAATATCCTCAACATGGACTCCCTCATTCCTAAACATCACCGTGACGTTTTTAATTAAAGGTTTAGTGAAGGGAATTACCAAAAAGGGAGTCCATGTTGGGGAGAACTTTACTTGACCATATGTTTCCCAGAACAAATCCAATAAATAAGCAGAACAAAAACTTATGTCATAATTATCTTTTCCCGATATGTTAATAAAAGCAAACACATCTCTGGGGGTAAAATGCAAAGATTCTTTAATAAGGCATTTCCCCACATAGTATCTGTCCGGTCTTTCTACCAGTCCACCTTTATATCTTAAACGGACCGCATTGCGCCGAGGCGCAGCTTCTCTTTTGGCTTGAGTAAAAAGTGCAGACATTAGTGGTTTCTCTGTGGGCTGCTGCTTATCTAATAGATGTACTTCAGAGTCCTGTATTTTCTTAGAATCCCCAACATCTGTAGAAACTAAACCCACAGAGAACTTTTTCCCAGCAAGGCTCTTTTCAGACCTCCAGTCTGCTTGCACCCCATTTAGACCTCCTGGTTTCCAATCTGAGGAAGCACTATGCAAGTTCAGTGAGGTGTCCCATGCCAAATCTGGGGTCCATACCCCGTTTGTAGATTTCTCCCAGCCAGCCACTAGGAGAGCACTCTGGGCCGACCAGTTCTCATCATGCACGTCAGAAGTTACCTCCTGTATTCCCCAGGCAGTTTAGTATTACTTCCCCCCCCATTCCTTAGAAACATTTTTAGGTGGGTTTAATGTTATTTGAGGGGTTCTAGGTTTGTTAAAACTAAATTCCGTGACCCCTTCTTGTTGATTTACTTCAGTCTGGTATTGTATCGGATTCTGTGGACCAGGATTAACGCTACAGACCCCTGTTGCTCTGAACACAAAACCAGTGTCTTTAGTCAATTGAACTGCAGGAAAGAAATTTCTAGAGGAGGTGCTACTCACAGTTGCTGCTGCAGGGGGTTCCGTGACCACACTGTTCAAACCAAGTTGAGATACCGGCTTCTCCGGGTCTCCTGTCGGCTTTTGGCACTCTTTATTTCTGAAAATATTACTGCCAGCCTTACTAAACACTTCTCGAGAACTGCAACAGTCCGTATCAGGATGCTGCTCACCTGTACTCTGCGGTACGGTTTTCGGCTGCATTTCCGCATTCCCGCTGTCAAGCTGAACGCTTTGCTTGACAGGGGCGCTGGCCGTCAGCTGTGTTGAATTCACTCTGGAAGCCATTACATTTGAACACTCAGGATCCTCCGCTGTCCCAGCATTAAAGGAACTCCCATCAGGTATTTCTGTGTTAGATAAAGTATGTGGCCAAATAAACGAGTCACTCGTTGCACTCGTATCGTGAAAAATGTCCTCGCTATCCATCTCCAGCAACACGTTATTTGTTTTCTCTGTTTCAGCTAGCTGCACAACTTCTCCACCTGCTGCTCCCACCACCTCCTCTCCCAAACGCTCTCCTTCAGTGGCCATCATGCAGTGTGATAGCCTGTCCCCCTACTGGCCAACAGTAGGAGAATTTCCCCGGTGTCCTGGCCAAATTTCCCTCATTCACTAAAAATACCACCAACAGCTTAATCTGGTTCAAGGTCACTTGCCATTCATCTGTATCCCCCTCCCTGGGTTGTGCCTGAAAATAGGCAGGATTTGTCTAGTCCACTTACCCGGTCAACAAAAAGTAAATAATATAAATAAATCTAATAGGGGCGGGCATTCCTCGTGCTCAACACCTTTAGCTCGGCCTGGCACTGTGGTAAAAGTACTGTTAAATCTCTTTAGCAAGTTACAAATTTTTGTGGTTTGTTCGGAGGTTAAGGAAACGTTCACCTTTACAGCATCAGCAGTTACAGTTTGTTCCAGCATTTTCATATGTTAACTCATTATGCCCATCAGTCTTTTGCAATCATTTCAATAGTATAACTATATATAGTTTTAAACAAAGGATCCCAGTACGACATACAGTTTTACACAAAGATTCACATATATTTTTATACCCTCAGATAAGCAAGGGGGAAGAAAATGCAGAAATAGCAAGTGAAGGCAGAGAGATAATCAGAGGTGGAGAGTTGCGAAACTGGAGTGATCAGTTCCTAGGTCTCACAAGAAAATTTGGTTGTGCAACTGTAACCCCCTAGCCATTTTTCTCAGCTGGCACCCCCCATGGTTTTGTAATGTCTTTGTCAAATCCAGAACAAGCACCAGTGCCCTATACATGGCATGCAATTTACTCTTGGTAGACTTACTAAAATGATACCACCCCTAGCTTTAGAGTGTATCCCAGTCTCATTATCTAAAGGACAGGGGGTTGGGGTACAATACTAAAAAAATTAACCTTTATGTTTACAACCAGGGGTCCAGGGGAGAGGATGCTAAGTGTACACTAGACCTAACTGCTGAGGGACCCCAGTAACATTCGCACAGAAGCAATAAGCTGAATGTCCAAAGCAGTAACTGGGATTGTGCAGTATGGCTTTATTCATAGATGTTACTAAAGCACAAGTGGACCCCCAGTGATTGGTCATTGCAAACAGGTACACACTTTTTCCAGGAACAGATTTTCCAGGCAGTACAGTTTTCCACAGAAACATCTCTATCCATTTTCCAAAGTGCTCATGGCTGAACCACATTCTTTAGCCATTTCCAAACACATTTCACAGTGTAAACTCGTGACCTGAGCCACATACTTAAATTTTATCCTGGGCATTGGCTTCTACCCAGGGGACCATGGCACCTATCAATGAACCAGTTAGCCCTGCATTGAAACTCCAGATGGTGTTCCTCCCACCCTTTGCCTCAAATACAGTTTCTGCCATTCCTTCAGGATTACACCAAAAGAAGCCTTCAATCCCCACTGAATTGCTAAAGACTCCGAACTTTACTTTAAATGAGTACACTAAGGTGAAACAGGGGTCCTGGTCGGTGTACTCTAGCCTTATCTTGGGCATACACACCCCAGACAACCTCCCAAAATGAGAACTTGTCTCCAGTTCTGTAATCACAGACTAGTTGCTCCTTCCTCCTAGTCCTGAAAAGGAACAACAGAAAGGCACCTTTTCCTCTGGTAGCTCGTCAGATTCCATTCACAGTCCTTCTCTCAGGCAGCTGTAAAACTTCAGGACCTTCAGGGGATTGCCACTTGGATCCACGAGACATTGCAGTCCCTCTCACCCCCCCGAAGTGAAACTAAGAGTCCTGCTGGAGAACCACCACTTCACAGGCAAACCGAGGATTTTACCAAACTAGGGTGAGAAATGACATGGGCTCTCTTTTCAGAGCCCCACTGAAGAGACCTCCTGCCGCTCTGACACTCTAACTCAGATTAACTGAACATTCTAAGCTTCCCCTGAGCAGTGGACTCAAAAATGATTATGCTGCTGCGAGAGTTCTAAATGACATCATCATCCCTCCCTCTCTCAGGCTAGCTGAGTAAACAATGATGTCATTGTGTTTTAAAAGGCCCTAATGAGCTCCCTACCAGCTGCCTTTTCTACCTGTCTAAGACTAGTACTAATGGGATTCTAGTAACCCCAGGGGACTGGGTGGTTACACAATCAGACAGAGAAGAGACAGGAAAGAAGAGAATAGAACAGACCCTTGCGTTTAAACTCTTTCTGCATAACAAATGGAGCAGGGCATTTTCAACCCTTTTGTAGCCTCTACCTGGGGTACAACATGGGGTATCAGCCTGATGATGCCTGGGGCTGTTACCATTCAGGACAAAGAGTAAGTAAGTTTATGTGTTCAGCTTTTTGCCATTACAAAGACTATAACAAATAAAACAATAAATTACACACAGAAATACATGACATAACACATATTATATACAGTCAATAAAAAGATAAAAAGGAGAAAAAAAAGCTTGTGCAATTAATTCTGCATTTACCTATTTTCATATAAAAGATCTAATTTAAAGTCATATTATCATTTTTTTATTGCACAAGAAATCCTTGTATATGCTTGTTCCTTATATTTTTAACTTCAATAAGGAATATTGCCAGTTCATTTAGTATTTCAAAATTTTCTGAATTGAGCGACAGATCTAGTATAAATCTGTTAGGCATGTATAAGGAACCAATATATTTTCCTAACCTTTTATTACGGAGGTGTTCATACCAAGGACATCTTAAAACTACATGTTTAAGATCTTCAGGTTCTTCTAACTGACAATAACAATTGCAGGAGATACTTTCCTCTTTATTGTTTCTTGCCTTAATCACATTACTCAGGAAGACTTCAAACCTAAATTGGGTAATTATACTTCTAAATTGAGGGCTTTTTACTATATCTAAATACGGTTTTAAAGTATGTTCTCTCATATTATTAGTGAGTCAACTGGCCACTTTTGAGTTTTTAATTGCTTCTAAATCCATTGATCGTGCTTTCTTTTAAAGTGCTTATTACAGTTTTAGTATAAGCCTCATCTAGGCATATTCCCTTTTCAACCCAATTCATCATGTATTCTAAATTTGCATTCTGTAGGATAGTTCTAACGTTTCCTAGCCAATTACTTTTATTATGTACCAGACATTGCATTTTTTCTTTGACACTCTCCCAATATGGAATTTTTCCCTTCTCTTGTTAGTTAGATCCAATAATTTACTTGTCTTATACAGATCATATCTGAGAGTCTTATCTGCCCTAACTCTGCTCTAACAAGTGCACTAGCGGTGCCATTGGGAACCTTTATTAATTCTTTGTATGTTTTGTTCAGTATACCTTCCAACTTGGTTGTATTTTCATTCCCCCAGATTGCTGTAGCATAAAGAACCCGATTAATCATATTCGCATTTTTTGCCTTAATCATCGGCAACACTGTGTTGCCACCATGGAGATAATTAAATCTCTTCAGGGCGTTCAGTGTACTCTGCAATTTTTAATGCATGATTCCCTATGCTTGTTCCATTTGAGATTTTTCGATAGTGTTACTCCAAGATAGTTGTATTTGTTCACAAATTCCAAGTTTTTATTCATAAGCTGGAGTACTCTATATTTTTTCTTGGTTCCAAACACCATTACTTTGGTTTTCTTTATGTTCAGCTTTAAATTATGCTCTAAACAGAGCATTTCCATTTTATCAAGGGCTCTCTGGAGTCCTAAACGGCTTGTTGATATTACGACTAAGTCATCAGCATATGCCAGTACGGGAATTCTAGTTTTTCCCACTCGGTGGGAGTGAAAATCTGGGTTGTCTAGGGCTACAAAATTATTATTTATGTATATATTGAAAAGGATTGGTGCTAAAACGTACCCTTGTCCAATGCCTATTTTGGTTTGCACTTTATTAGTTAGTAATCCTGTTCCTGTGTATTTTATTTTTGCTGATGTTTCACTGTAGAGTCTTTGTATTAATATGATTAGATTCTTATCGATTCCCATTTCCCTCATCTTTTTCCATAGTAACGTTCTCAATATTGTATCGAAAACTGATGTAAAATCTATAAATGCAACAAATATAGTTTGCCCTTTTATATTGCAATATTTATCTATAATATGATGGAGTAAAAAAAACTGATTCACCGTTCCTGTCTTTTTCTGAAAGCCAGCCTGTAAGTCAGATATACTTTTATGGTTTTCTAGCTCCATCGTAATTCTATTTAAAATTAATTTAGCATAAATTTTAGCAATGGTGTCAATTAGGGCAATAGGTCTATAATTTACCAGATCTACGTGCGTACCTTTTTTATATATAGGAACTATATGACTCCCTATCCAACTATCTGGTGTAAATGCATACATGACCATTAAGTTGTATAACCTGGTGCACTCAGGACATACTGTGATACCCTGATCCACACAGCCACTCTCCAAAGCAAATGACACTGCAACACAGATCATTCCTTCCTTCCTTCCTTCCACAGGATAAACTAGACAGCCCATTTTCACACGCGACCAGTTGTCCAGAATACATACAGAGTACAAAATACAGACAGAGAATCACAAGTACAAGGTGATTAAATAATACTCCCTGCAAGAAAATCTAATGCAAAAGGAGTAGCAATTGATTTTAAAGGAGGGGAAGGAAAAAAAACGAGACAACATGGAAAATGGGAGCAATGGGGTAACAGTCAAAAACATACACCCTAAATGTCCACAACGAATGCCCACCTCCACTAGTCCTACCATCCCCAAAAATGGGTGCAGCCAACTGAAATACACGTCAAAGGCCTTGCAAGGGCAGTTTATACAGTTGCAGTGAGTACCTCACTAGGAACACAGCTCATGGGAACATACCAAATTGTTTCAGAAACAAAAGCAAAACAAATTTAAAAGGGCCCCTATTTGTAATTCATTAGAATTGGACCTGATTGCCTCCTCAGGTCTTCTGCCTGTGCCTAACAATCAAAAACAGTCCTGTCCAGGACTTTACCCTCTGTCCTGTGTAGCTAGATGAAAACCCCAGTTGCAGACCCCAGTAGTTATTCGTGGTTCCCTAGTGTTTTGGGTACCTCCATTCCCTCCTTTAGCAGAGCAGCAGAAATGCGGGACTTGGCTCCCATCTGAAATGGCTGTATTCCCTGGGGTCATTTAGAATAGGTCACCAGTTCTCTTCTGGTTTCTCTCTCCCTCTCTCTCTCTCTGTTGCTTCAGAAGAGGGTTTCTGAGAACCCTTTTTGGCAGGCAGTAGCCTCAGTCAGTTCACTCTAGAGCTTACTGCCAAGAGTACTGTGATCTACCTATTACCAAGCATGTACCACCAGTGAATGCCTGTGATACTGGTTGCTTTTTTAATCTAAGCATTATGTACTGTACTGTTTGTTTGCTGTGATGTATTGCTCTCTTGACGAGGTGCCTTTGTAAATGAGTCTATGACTCAAAGGTCTGTAAACCGATGATCTAATAAATAAATAAAGAGAGGAAAGTCTCATGGGCCAAATTACCCCTGATCCACTACCATGTCATTCTTCCTCTCAGTTCTGGACACAACTGCTTCTTTTTCAAGTTAAATACTATGGTGTGCACATGCTTCTGCAGCTTACGTGGACTACAGCTTCTGGAAGCTAATGGCTGTCCAGCTCATAACTTCCCTGGTCACTCAGACCAACAAAACTGAGCCCAGAGCCTTGACTTCAGTCTCTATAGGATACAGAACTCAGTTCCTTATTGGTCAGATTGTTCCCGGGTGAAGCATACTTCACAGTGTTATCATAGTGTAGCTTGGTTTACATGCATGCGTTCCAGCAAACCTGAGCTCCTTATTGGCTCATATTTGTAGGAACAATGAGGGTAAACTGGTTGGATCCATCTTTATTGACCTGATGAAGGCCTTCAACACGGTCTGTCACCCCCTCCTTCTCAAGGAACTACGGGCCCTTGGGCAGGCCTCCAACACCATCCAGTGGTTTCAAGATTACCTTACTGGAAGGTCTCAAAGGGTTGGAACTGGACTAAAAGTTTCTATCTCTCGGGACATAGTGCTTGGAGTTCCACAAGGGTCCATATTGGGTCCATTGCTGTTCAGACTCTTTTTGAACACACTCCCGGAGGCATGTGCCAGCAAAATTATCCTCTACGCAGATGATGTGGTGGTACTCGGCAGCAGTACCCACACTGAGACCCTGCAGGCTTAGCTGCAGTCCACCTTTCCAACAACTGGAAGTCTGGTTCAGCCCTTGTAGGCTGTTACTTAATTACAAAAAAAAATCTATGCTCCTTTCTAGCCCTCAGCTAAAGAGGAGGTACCCCATACTAACAGTTACTGACAACAGGTTCGCCCTTCTAGAACAGGTTCATTCCTTTAAGTACCTAGGCGTGATAATAGAGGATACTCTCTCATATGGCCAGCATATTGACCAGGTTGTGAAGGCAGTAAATACTAAACTCAGGGTACTTTATCAGCACAGGAAAAGCCTCACTACTAATGCTCTCAGGCTGTCCATAAACACCTCCGTTCTCTCTGTGGTTGACTACGGCCTGGTGGCCTACGGAGCAGCAACTGATACCACCCTCAAGAGGGTAGTCATGGCTCTAAACTAGGCCTGCAGACTGTTACTAGATGCTGACCGGCTCACACACACCTGTGTACTTTATGAAAAAGCAAACATATTAAGCCTCGAGAATAGAATCTCATACCAGACGTGCCTCCTAGGTAGGAAAGCCATGCTAGTCCTAACTCTTCCCTGTATCACCGACCTAATTATCTTGACCAACTCTATGTACAGGACCAGGAATAAAGAAATATACCCATTCTGTGTCCCTTTGCGAAGGACAGTTCTTGGACAAAGATCCTTCTCCTACCATGCCCCACTGTGGCTCAATGAGATCCCAGCTAACACTCTAAATGCTGCTCACCCTAGAACCTTCAAAGTTGAACTTTAGCAGTTTCTACTGCAAAAGAATGTCTGTGAGTGCTAAACTGTTCAGAGTGGGTCTCCAGAGCCTGCACCAACCCTGCCTACCAGCAACTCCTCATGGACTCACTCACACAAGCCAACCCTCCCCACTCCTGCCCCCCCAGACTCTGGTACCTCATGCTTCGTAGCTCTTATTCCGCTAGTGGTTGCGCTCTCTCATTTGTCTCATGCCTTATGCAGTGTGACAATGCTCCTCCTGGGCTGCTCTATCCCCACGCTCCATTCACTAACCACTTTCTCCCTATTCTACATTTTCCTCTCTCTCATATACTTCCTTATGTCATTCAGCACTTAGTATTAAACCCTTAATGAAACTCATAGGAAACTCTTAGCTGTTTTCTATGTTTTTGCTGCTTCCTATACTGATAATTCAACCATGTCTGTATTTGTACTGTGAATTCAATTATGTCTGTATTTGTACTGTTTAATGGACGTGGACCCTTTGTAAAAGAGTTCTTACTCAAAGGTTGTTTCCGAAATTCCAATAAATAAATAAATAAAAGCAACACTCAGTGTGACTCTGTCACCTTCTGAGCAGTCCTCGTGGGATCAGAGCTGTAGTGGTGCACAGCCACAGCTGTGCTTATTTACATTTCCCTTATTTCTTAGCCCTGAGGGGCCGTGTTTACAGTGCCTTTGCCACACTGCCTGCCCACTGGCAAGGAAGGTGCTCTACATTGTGTGTGCGTTGCCCATTGTGGGATTGGAACACAGAGAGGAGAGCCTGCAGTGGAGCTGCTGTTTCTCACTCCCTTCTCCCTTGTGCACATGTTCACACCTGCAACGGTGCTCTGGACCAGGTGGTTCCTGTCCCTGACCTTGCCGCCTCCTTGGGGTGAAGAAAATGTTGCATGCCGGATGGTACTTTCTTCAGCATGGTCTTGGCTTTGCAGCAGAGTCTTGGGGTTGAGAGCACACGTCACACCATGCAGCTGCAACCACACAGACAGTAGGAGCTTTGACTTGACTCCTGCCTGGCAGCTGTCTCCATTCCCTCCCTGCTGGTTCTCCAGCAGCAGTCCATTCCTTGGGAGACATGAGGGTGACAATGAGGATCCTGGTCTGCAGAGAGGTGACAGCAGGGCCCAAGAGCCAGTACAGGTATGCCCTCAGGATCCAGAGGGAGTTTACATTTGGAAACTCAGTATCCCTGTATTTAGATATTTATATCCAATTGCTATTTATATGCCAGTTGATATTACTGATATTATTGCACTGATGTATGACTATGTAGTCTAGTTAGAATAGAAATACAGGTTAAAATCACTAGGATTCTATCCTCTGACAACTCTTCTGAACACATCACTGGGTTCTGCTTATGTCAGCATGTTCTTGTGTGGTTCTGCCCTCCTGGATGTATCACTTGAGGCATACACTTTAAAAACAAACACAAATGGGTTGTGTTTTTGCTTTCTCTGTGTTAGTACTGACTACTGAACCTGCCCCCCCATATCCATTGTAAATAAAACCCCCACTGAGTCATGATGAGCAGCAACAATAAGGTTTCACATTCTTTGCATGACACCATAATATGATCAAGCAGTTCTAGATGTTGCCGAAAGAAGTTGAAAAATTGCTGCCCTGTTTATTGCGATTGGGTAGTGGACTAGTGATTATCATCTGTCTTATAAGTTAGCTATTGTATTTTCCTGCCCATATCTTGCCCAACCCCCTTCCTCTGTGCAAATGAGTTGTATACTATATGTCAGTGATGTCAATGGATGTATCACCATGCTTAAGAAAATACATTTGAATTTGACAACAGTTGATGAGCACAGTGTTTGTTCTATAGGCAGTCATTCAAAGATGCTAAAGCAGGCTAGTCCACCGGCACAGCGGTGGAGTTTCCGGCTTAGGAGGCAGTATAGCGCAGTGGTTTAAGGCTCTGAGCTGCAAATCTGGAGACCTGGGTTTGAATCCCACAGCCCCCACTTGCATACTGTGTGACCCTGAGCAAGTCACTTAACTTCCTTGTGCTCCCAGGTTGTACCTGTAAACAAGCTTTCAGCTTAGTGTGTCTCACCTGGTTAAAACAATTTGGAAAAAAAAATGCTGACATCCTGGGTTCAGGAACGGACCCAGGACTTGGAGGGCTGGCAGGGGGCTGAAGGATGGAGAGCCTATAGCGATGTCTCTCCTTCTCCAGAGGAAGGGGGGGTGGGTGAGAGACTAGTCCAATACTGATCCCTGTGGAGGCTGGGGATCAGTAGCGACTGGCGCCAGCTTGGTGGAGAGGCATGCAGACGCATTGTGTGCTTGATGCATGCTACGTGATTGCCGTTATGCCTCCCGAAGGTACAGCTTATAAAATTCGGATGGTCTGCCTCCACTACATGATGTCCACTCCATGGAGTGGACCTCATGCTGCTACCTGGGCTCCCAGTCCCAGGTCACCCCCTTGTCTCTGTCAGGGGAATTGGGACCTCCTGGCAGCCCTGCCCCGGGCTGGGGGGATAAGCCAGGTGTGTTTGGGAGCTGGCAGCACAAAGCACAGAGGGATGACCTGACTGATGGGCACGGATGTGAAGAAAAACTTCCCAGCATTTCCCCTTATCCTGCCCCCCTCCAATATCATATCATGCTCCCTCATCCTTGTACAACTCTTGTACCGAAAGATGTCCCCCAACTGCACTTTGTTCAAGCCTTTGAGATATTTGAAGGTCTGTATCATATCCCCCCATTCCCGCCTCCCATACAGTGTATACATATTGAGGTCTTTTAATCTGTCCTCATATGTTTTCTGATGCAAGCCTTGCACAATCTTGGTTGCCCTTCTCTGGACCACCTCCACCCTGTCTATGTCCTTTCGAAGATGTGGCCTTCAGAACTGGACTCCATAGTCTAGGTGAGGCCTCACCAGTGTTTTGTACAATGGCATCACCACCTCCCTTCTCCTGCTAGAGATACCCCTTCATATGCACCCCAACATCCCACTAGCCCTCTCCACAGCCTTGTTACACTGTTTGGCCACCTTTAGGTCATCTGAGATGATAATCCCTAAATCCCTTTCTTCCATGGTGACTGTCAGCACTCCCCCCCCCCCATCCTGTAGCTGTCCATAGGGTTTCTTCACGCCAAGTGCATGATTTTGCACTTCTTTGCATTACATTTTAATTGCCACACTCTTGACCATTTTTCCAGCTTTTCCAGATCCCTCCTCATTCTTTCGACCCCCTCTGGACTGTCTACTCTGTTGCAGATCTTGGCATCATCTGCAAATAGGCAAACCATCCCCTCCAGCCCTTCAGCAGTGTCACTGATGAAGACATTAAGGACTGGCCCCAGCAGTGATCATGAGGCACCCACTGGTCACCCTCCTTTCCTCAGATTTGATCCCATTTAGGCCGGCCACCCGGCATGGTTGAATTCCACTTGTGGCGCTTGGCGATCTGGGTTCGGGAACGAGCTCAGGTCGTCGGAGGGCCAGCCGGGGGGAGAAGGATCGAGCGTCCCACGACTGCTCTCCTTCTCCGGGAGGAGGGCGCGGGATGTCGCCAATGCATGGGGACACCTGGTGGAGGCCAGGAGTACCCCAGCATACGGGACAGCAAGGTTTCCAAGGGGCGGGACGGATGCTGGCGTCATTGCACGTTCCCGCCCCTTTAAGAGGGGAGAAAAATCTCAGCCCGCCTCTTGCCACCTAAATGATGCCCGCCCCTCGGACTGCTATCAGCTCCCTAGGCTGACTCCCGCCCTATCCCGTTGTTCGTGGCACCCAAAAGGGGATGGGTGCCCGTCTCCACCCTGGGGGTAATCCAGGGGTCCGAGTCCGGCTCATGTGGGGATGCCGCCGAGGGGTCCATGACCGGGCGGACGATTGGCGGAGAGAGGAGGAGGGCGCAAAAAGTATAAATTAAAAAAAAAAAAAGATTTGATCCCATTTACTACCACCCTCTGCTTCCTATCCCTCAACCAGTTTCTTACCCGGTGTTCCAAGCTGTGGCCCACCCCCAGGCTACCTAGCTTGTTCACCAGTCTTCTGTGTGGTATGGTGTTGAAGACCTTGCTGAAATCCAGGTAGGCAATATCCACCACTCCTCCCTGATCCACCTCCTTTGTCACCCAGTCAAAAAAGTAAATCAGATTTGTTTGATATGACCTTCCTGCTGTGAATTCATGCTGCCTCGGATCCTGTGCTCCCATGTTTTCCAAGTGTTCCACAATCCTTTCCTTAAGCAGCGCCTCCATAATCTTACTCACCACTGAGGTGAGGCTGACTGGCCTATAGTTTCCTGCATCCTCCCTGCTACCACTCTTTTTTTTTCCAGTTGTTTAAGCAGGTGAGAAACACTAATGCTTGTTTACAGGTGCAACCTGGGAGCACAAGGAAGTTAAGTGACTTGCTTAGGGTCACACAGTATGCAAGTGGGGGCTGTGGGATTCAAACCCAGGTCTCCAGATTTGCAGCTTAGAGCCTTAAACCACTGCGCTCTACTCTTGTGAAGCAATATTACATTTGCCCCTTCCAGTCCTCTGGAACGACCCCTGTATTGAGTGACTCACTATACAGGGCCACCAACAGGGCTGCTAGTATTATCCGTTATCCCTTTAATATCCTGGGGTGTATATCATCTGGTCCCATCACTTTGCCCTCCCTCAGTTTTCTGAGTTGCTCCAGGACTTTCTCTTCTGTAAAAAGACTGGTGTTTACCTCTTTCCATTGTTTCTGCTTCCTAGTTGTGGTCCCTGTCCCTCCCCTCTACCGTGTGTACAAAAACAGAAGCAGTCATTCAGTATCGATGCTTTTTCTAGGTCCCCCTCTAGATACACCCCTTCCCCACCTTTAAGCTGTACAATCCCTCCCCTGGCCTTCCTTCTGTTGCTAATGTATGTATAAAATGTTTTGTCCCCCTCTTTACAGTCTGAGCTAATCTCTTCTCTGTTTGTGCCTTTGCACTCCTAACGGCTTTCCCTGCCTCCCTCTGTCTCTCTAGGTACACTGCCCTATCCTCATCCTTCTGTGTCTCCTTGTATTTTCTGAATGCACCACTTTTTTTCCCTCACTTTCTGTGCAACCTCCTTTGTGAACCATAGTGATTTGTTCCGTCTTTTTCCCTTGTTACTCAGACTTATGTACTGCTTTGTCGCCTTCACGGTGGCCTCTTTCAGGTGTGCCCACTGCTCTTCAACCCCTCCCCTGGATCCCTTTTTGCCAGGACTTCATTGATCCCTCTCCTCATCCTAGCAAAGTCCGCCCTCCTGAAATCCAGGACTCTTGTCCTTTGTGTGGCTCTCCTACATCTCCTCCCTCTCTTGTATTTTCTTTGTCATGATATGCCCTGTCTTGACATAGGTTGAATGGTTTTAAATTCCTTTTGGGTCTCCCTGCCCACCCCAATGTCAGCTGCCTGGTGAGTGGATGGGGGCAGGACGAGTAGCTGCTTTCACAGTCGATGCCAGTGCTGCTCTGTGATTGGCCATCAGGAGTGTGTCTTTGATAAAGGTGTCTGAGGAACCACCAGGAGCCTAATGCAGATAGCTCACATTAAGTTCTTTAGTTGTTTTAAGTGTATCTGTATCAGTTTCATTTTTCTTAATGAAACCAGCTGTGGATGCCAATGCACAATGCACAGAGAGCGCCACGTCCTTGCTTTCCTGACCTGTCGAGTTTTAACCTCCACTGTTGTAAGCCTTGTGTTAAAGCTGTCCTTGTTATCCTGATCATGTGCCACTTCTAAGACGTTTGTTTTTCAGTTCATTGTATTATTTCTAACCTGGTACCAGTTGATCCTGCCAATTTGATCTGGTGGCAGCTCTCTGCCTATTCAGACATCTGCTGTTGCTTGGATTCATGCACAGATTGTGGGGTGATGACCCAGGAACAGTCATCTGCAAGTGGGTATCTTGGAGGGGAGACTTGAGAGGAGACAGGACAGTGGGTGTGGTGCGGGGGGGGGGAGTCATCATCGAGGACCAGTTAGGGTATTTTTCCCTGAAGCCCCTGCCCCACCTCCTTCCCATGACTCATTGCATCACTGCTATGCTTGGATCAGCCTGTAAGAGGGCCATTGTTGCATTGTCACCAGTGATGCCAAGGCTCCTTACAAACCACAGGAGGTGCTGCGAAGTGAACGGCAGGAACCACCCCACTTTAGCCAGTGCACACTGCCTCCACAGCATGCCCAAACCCTTGTTAGCTCAGAGCAAAGGAGTCAGGACTGAATTTGGATCTTGGGTCTCTCCATGAGGCAGCGCTGTGCACTACCAGCCAGTGCCACTGGGCCAGCTTTATGATCATTTGTACCGTAGGCCCTCTATCTTCTGGATCCATTGAGACAGGGGAGGACAGTGGGGAGACTGGCTCTAGAGGAACTATGGGGGGTAGGTGAGAGGAAAGGGATCCTAACTAGTACTTCCCAACATCTGGTGGCTTGTAACAGCACATCTGGTACAAAGAGAGTTGTGGTCCTTACTAGACTACATGAACAGACATTAGCAAGGGGGAAGGCAAAGTGTGTAAGCACCAAGAAAAACAAGAGAAAGGAACAAGGAAGGCATGAGGGTAGTAGCAAAGTAGGATCAAGGGTCAGGCAGAAGGTATTTGGGAAGAAGAAATGAGACAGAGAGCTCAGTGAAGAACTCAAAAGAGTGTAACAAAGGGGGAAGTAGTGGTGGTGGTGGGTGATCTGGACCTGTCAGTCATCAGTTGAGATGATCCCGTAGGCAGGATCACCAGAAGTTAAGCTTTGCAGGATGCATTCCAAGACTGTCTACTGGTACAGCGGGTTAGGAAACCCACTAGGCAGACCGCAATCCTTGATGCTGTGCTTGCCAGCTCTGAGGTGGTAGGAGCTGTGGGAGTAGGGGAGCCACTACGGAACAGTGACCATAACTGTTTTTTTTAACTGGCCCTTGGTCTGGTAAACTGCAATAGAGAGCTGAAGTCTTTGATTTTAGAAGGGCAGAGAAGCTAGTCATGCATTGACATGGCAACAGATACAATGTACAAAATATGAGTGTTTACTTTTCCTTTAACATATATAGTAGGAGAATAGAAGCCCCACCAATGAAGATTCGGTAGTAGTCAACCAGGCCAGTTAGTATAAAATAAACAATTCATTATATGGTTTTGTGGAGCTCTGGAGAAACGCATGTTACTTGATTAACTGTAGGCTTCACCTGCCCAGCTGCAGTACTTATACCAGCAAAAATATAGGTATGACAATGCTGGTTATTATCCCATAAAACCTTAGCAGGGTTCTCTGAGATACGACTGAAATGGTTTTACCAGTGGGTGGTAATGTGATACATAGGTGGAGCGAGACACAATAAGACCACTGATCTATCAAGTCTAGCTCCCTGCTATCCCAATACTGTCAAACCCGCTTAAACACATATCCTCGGGACGTCCGTGGTTTATGCATTTAAGCAGAGTATGCAGTTATGTGATCTTCCTGTGTATAGTGCTGTGGTAGCCTTGTTGGTGCATGGTTGTGCTCCGTGTGATTATGGGCACATGTAAAGTAAGCAGCAGTGCTTGTGTTGATGTTGAGGCGTAGCACTGAGGAAGGGTGGGAGTGCGTATTCGGGAACCATGGAACAGTACTGTACAGTATTTCTTGTGCTTCTGTTGACTTCTGTGCAAAAGTGAGTGCTTACAGTGCTTTGGTTTTTAGTTTTTCTGGGACAGAGATAGAGTGCTTGTGCAACGGCTAAAAAAGGCTGCTCTTCAAACTTTGTTTGTTGCCTTACTTACAAGTGATCCAGTGGCTTAAAATTGTCTGAGAGTTTAGATTGCCGCTGTTTTTCTTTCACTGCCCGAGTGCAGATGTTCTCTAGGTCATAGAAAGCCCCTTAGTTTTCTTTGTTACGGGCATTGAGTTCTATGTAGTGATGGAGCTGTAAGAGGTATTCTCACACATCTTTAGATGCTGGGGTGGGTGGGGGTGTCTCTTCATCTCCCTCATCATCATTCTTTTGCCTATCCCCTTTACCAACTGTTGCGACAAACTCATCAGTCAGTATCTCTGCATTGCAGGTCATCATCTGTGGCCACAAAGCTGTCAAACACAGACTGTGGTATGGTTTCGGGTGCTGTCTCCATTTCCTCCACTTCCTCGGGTGCATCCTCAGAATCCCTTAAACATTCTACTTTCGTAAAGCAATTGTTGCTGGTCTGTGCCTTTACCTCTGACCAAGCCTGATGCAACATATGGAATGCATCGAGAATAGGCAATTTTCTGGCTAGGTGGCAGACACAGCACTCCCATCATCAAATGCAGTGATGACATTTGAAAGCATTCAGTGTCGGAAATGGCTTTTCAGATTCTGGATTATCCCCTGATCTACTAGCTGGACCACGGAGGTTGTGTTGAATGGAAGAAAAATTGTCAGAATGTGCAACAGGTCAACGTGGGGATGTGCAGTACAGTTATACATGAGGAATACAGCTTTTTTCCTTTGGCACTTCATATCCTTACTGAACTCCTTTACCCACCCCATAAAGAGCTCAATGGTCATCCATGCATTATGGTTAGTATGGTGAGTCACTGGAAGCCTCTGAACATTTACACCCGTAAAACATCTAGGGTTATTGCTCTGTGTTGGCATCCTTTTTCTCACAGTGTGAGCACTTAAAAACAATATTGTGCCACATCTTGAAATGGCATAACCAGCCATTGCTTGGCTCAGAGTCAGTCTTAGTCATCACCTCGGACAGTTTCTTTGTCTTTTCCTGTAACAAAGGCCCAGAAACCAGCATGTCTGAGGTACGAGCATACTTAAACCAGTGGACTAGAGTGTCCTCCATTGCAGCATCCTTCCCCTTCCTCTTGCACTTTCTAGATAGGTTGCCATTACTGTGGTACTCATGCAGCACCCGGGTTTGATTTTATACTAACGGACAGATCTGGCTCTGAGAAACACTTGAGCTGCCTCAAAGCCTCTATTTGTGAGGTGCTAGGACTGGAGAATATATTCAGTGCCTTTACCTTCTCCAGGAGCAAAAGCTCCTTTTTTTTTTTTTTTGATGACTCTATCACAGATGCTACAGGCAGAAACAGGAACAGGACAGATTGGCAGACTGAGTGAGGATGGTTGAGGAGAGACAAAGGGTTTACAGGCAGGTGATTATCAGGTAATTGGCTTCCATTCATAGTTCATTAAAGCTATTTGTTTTACTTTGTCAGCTTACAGCACGTGAAAGGGGAGGGATGGGCTGAAAAACACTATTGAAGCCTTCAGAAATTATGCATTTATATGGGCAGCAGCAATGTGTTTAAGCAAGTGAAATATAATGGAAGGTAAAGGAACGACATTGGGGAATGGAGAAATTATTCTTTTAAGCAGTATTTGTGTTTAAACGGTATGCGTTTAAGAGGGTTTGACTGTAGTAGGAATGTGAAATATTGTTCCCATCCCCAACATTTTATCTGATCTGGACTTAAAAGAGAACTGCATTAATTAGCCACCTCTCCTAAGCCAAAAGTTAACCTCCAGATTTAGCTTTAGCAGAATTTAAAACATTGTTTCACTACCATAACATTCTGTTTTAGAAATTCTTAGTGCCACGGCATACTTTATATTGAAAACCGCTGCTGACACCATCTCATGAACAAGGGCATGCTTCAGTTGCATGCTTTTATTTATTTATTTATTGAGAGATCGAATTACAAACCTTTGAGTCAGAAACTCCATTGCAAAGGCTCCACGTCATGGAAGTACAGAACAAGAGAAATGGACAATACAATGAAAGGTATCACAAATGAATGCGTAGGGTAAAGCAACCCAGAGTCAAGTATGGTACAAAGGTAACAAGCAATACATTGAGAGGTATTTCATCTGAATGCAGAGGGTAAAACAACCCAGAGTCAAGCATGGTATAAAGTGTGTACCTTTATATACTGTGTGCATGTAGCAGCTGCCAACCTATGACAGACCTTTCGGCTCATATTTTCACAGAGCAAGGGGCTAGACTTGCACTCTAAGAAGTGATATGGTCATGGAAGCTGATTTGGTGCTATAACGTTTTAGATCAGATGAGGCAATGAAAAATGTTTTCAGTACTGCAAAAGTCTAATTGTAAGTGTAGCTTTTGTCTAGGGAGATGTGGAGATTACTTGTAGTTCTTCTTTAAAGCAATGCATGCCACCTGTAAACAGCATACCTTGAGGTAGTCTGTTGCAAATACCTTCTAAAAATGTTACCTCACGTCCTTTTTGAAGTTTCTTTCCCTTAATTTTATATATTACATCCTTGTTTTGGAGCTCTGAACTTTGCTGAACAGACCACTTTTAACTCTGGGCCCAATCTGCTGTGCTGTTGATGGATGCAGAGGTCCTTTAATTACCCTAGGATGCACCATGTGCACATCAGGAGCACATGACAGCATCCTCAACACCTCCCAACCCCTTCAGTGTAACTGTGGTTCTGAGCACTGCCAGACAAAATAGAGGGGTAGGTGTGTCAGGACGCAAAGCTGCAGTCTCCCAATAACTAGGGTATGCCTGGTTTTGGGCTCAGAAAATGTGAGGAGGGAAAGCTGGTTTGACCCTAGCCATATGTCCTCCTTGACACTCCAACACTGGCTCTGTGAGTGTCTGTGGCCCGGAATGGCCCCCAATCAGTGGCCCAGCCCTCTGAAACAGTGTAGAGGACTGGTAATGTTCAGTAGCACAATATTTAGATTTAGAAGGTTTCTATGTGACTAATAAGGTTAATTCTTGGATTTTATTACATATTTATTGTTGTTGTTTTATCCGTTGTTTTAAGTTTTGTAATGCGCCTTGACAATTGAAAGGTGCATAATAAATAAAGATATTATGTCTTTGGCAAGGGGATTCAGCAAAATCCCCTGCTCTTGCACATAGCAGGGGATCCACTGGATGACTATTCGGGGCTTCAGCTGAAAAACTGGTTTCCAGCCCAGATCCAGCCATGTTACCACCCCTGTCCTTAAGAGGAGCTGGACTACAAGAAGGTAGTTGTTATCGAAAGGAGGCACCCCAGCTACCCAGGACAGGGAAGATGTGCAAAATGGTCAACTGCTGTGCCTTTCCCAGTCAACTAACACTCTGGACTCAGGGCATGAACACAAACTGGTGTGACAAGTAGTTCACACAGCTGCTATGCTACTGAGCTGGTCTAAAGATCTTTTTTTTTAAATCTTACATTCCAGCAATCTGATTGGGCAAAAACTGCTGTTTTGCTTAGACATTCAGATTCTAATTTCCAAGTTCTAGCTGGGAATTTTTCCTTCTTTTGTAAGTTAATAAGGCCTCTGTGGGGTGTCTTATGGTGAAAGAGACTCCAAGCTTGGGGTTTGGGCCTTATAAATGACAAGCGGGGTCTCTTGTACCAGAACAGACAGACAGACACTTATAGATTACTCAGGTTAGCTATAGTGATTTATACATTTTAACTCACAGTCTTTTGATATTTTAAATTTAAGTCTAACTGTCCTCCCTCTAGCTTTGAAGTGGCATGTTCCTTTGCATGAGACACCACTGTACACAGGAGAAAGGGATGCAGTGGCTCTGTTCACTGATTAGCTGTATTATGTAAACATTGTATATAAGGAATACCAGTGTGTTCTGCCACCGAAGGTTTCGGATTCCCTCTGGCCTCAAGAGCAAAGCTTGAGAGGTGTGTGGGAATCAGAACGCAGAGATGGCAAAATGCAAAACACACTGGTTGTGCATAAAGTTGCTCATCCTGTATTTTTACAATGTATAGTATTTTACAGAAGCGTGCATCACGCCAGTTAGCTTCGGAATGAAACTGACTTGTGCAGTGTCTAGTGGTTTCAGAATGCTGTTGTACCACAGAAGGGTGCAGTCACATTCCATGACATTTAAACTGTGGTACAACAGCATTTTGAAAGGGATGGAATTCTATACCAATATAACAATGCTCTATGATACACTGTAATAACTTATGGACAGTTATGCCATCACTTGTGGTACAAGTGTTTTTCTGTCACTCTGTCATCCAAAGACCTTACTCCTAAAACCATTGAGACGCCATAACCATAATACATGAACATACACAAGAGTGTCTCCTCATGAGCTGGCATGAAGAGGATTTGCATGAAGTCACTTATACTAACACAAACTGCGTGGTAGTATTGAGTGTTTGCACATATCATAAATCATGTCAGTTTCATTTTATTTTGGTAAAAGAACCTGCAGTTTTAATGTGATAAAGACATTTTTGTTGTTTTATTATTCTGTTTTCCCTTTTGAATCCCCCGTGTCCAACCTCATTGTTGGCAGCTGCCCTCAATGCCCCTTCATTGGTCTGGGAGTGTGTGGGTGCTTCTGCCTTTGCTGCTAATGCCAGTGCCACTTTGTGACCAACCAGCTTGGGGTGCATATGAACACCAAGTGGCCCACCTCTTCCCTGCCTGGGTATTTAGTGCCTCACCTTCACAATCCACTTAGTTCCCACCTGGCTTCAGCATGGGTTTCCATGCCTTGACCACCAAGAAGTCTTCTAGGTGTTGGCACAGTGTGCTGCTGCCACTCTGCTGGCTGGCTGATATTGCCGTTTTTTTTTGTTACAGATGAGGCATCGCTGGTAGAAAGGAAATACAAACCTCCATTCCACCTAAACTCAGAACTTTGAAGTTTTTGACATGAGATGACTCTGGTAGTAAAATAAGATAGAAAGCCCCATTCTTAAACGAATTTACCAAGATTTACCCCCTACTCACATATTCTTGTAGCTGATGTCAGCATTAGTCATTCCAGCTACTTTTAATAATTGTATTTTAAATAATTTCTGTGAAAGGGATCATAGTTTGGCCCTACCTGGTGGCCAGCTGATCCCTTCCACTTCCCGATAGCTCTGATGTGTCCCGATGTTCAGGCACATACTGACATATGACCAGGGGGAGTGTGGGGGGGTGCTGCATTGAAGTCAGTGAGGCTGAATTTCAATGGCATTCTTATGCATAATAATGGCCAGCTAAAGATTAATGAAGGCCACCACTTGACTAACGAGGTAGTAAAGTGGTGGCCTTCATTCATTTCCAACTGACCATTACTATGATCCCTTCCACAGAAATACTGACTTAAAATAAAATTATTAAAAGTAGCTGGAATGACTGTTGTCAGTTACCAGAATATGTAAGTGGTACCTGATATACACGAAGTTGGAAACTCACTTTACTTGATAAACTCTAGTCTCAAAGGCTAGTTTGTTGTGGTGTAGACTCTGTTTAGGCATGTTTATCTGTGGTTGCAGACCTTTATGTTATGCCCGCAAAGTTCACTGCAGCATGAAAAAAAGAGCCAGGGGCTATTATGCAAATGGACCAAAGGGTCATTCACTGTGCATAACGACCCTCACATGCCTACTTGCAAACCTCTTTATTCCAATGACTGCCTTTTAAAAGTAGGTGGTAACAAGGTCACAGGCTTGTGTGTAGGTGCAGCTGTCAGGTGCCTGGCCATGAAGCTGGCCTGTGTTTGGAGTAGTGATGCTTGGACAGTGCTATTGTGGATCAGATTGTGATCCATCATATAGTGCCAGTATCTGACCTAGGATCCGACCAAGTCGGAAGTTGGATCCCAGGTCAGATCCCACACTATCTGTTGTCAGATCCCCCACTATCCGATGTTGGATCCAAGGATCTAACATCAGATCCTGCACTATTGGACTTCAGATCCAGGGATCCAATGTCAGATCCAGGGATCCATGGTCAGATTCAGCATCGGATCCAGGCATCCGACCATGGATCCGGTGCATAGCGCTACTATCTGACCAGATCCACTATCCGGCCAAAAGACTGGTATCTGGTTGTGTCCTAATTGATAGGACACTATCCGAGCAACATGAATTTGGGGTAGAGCACTGCACCACCAGGTATTGTAAGGGATTGGGGTAAGGGAGGGGAAGAGCCTGTGGATCATCCGGATAGAGTTTTCATGGCAGGAAGGGAAACCATGGGACAACAGGGCTGTTTTATCCAGGGGCTTTTGAGGCAGGAACCACTGAATCACCAGGGAACCTAATACAGGGGTGTGGAGGAACAGGGGGCACTCAGCGTGGGTGGCCAGCCATATATCCAGAACTGAAAAATGCAGTACAACTTTGAGCATCATGACATGCACTGGTGTATGTCATCATGCCGCGGAGAGCTGTACTTTTAGGCACAAACTGGCATGTTAGGAGACCTAATTCAAGACCGTGCCCACTATCATCTGTAATAGCACAGTGAGTTTTGACACATGTGCGGGGGGGGGGGCTCTTCCCCCCCCTCCTCCTCTGTGATAGCAGTGCAGAGCTGCAGATAGAATCCCCATATTTTGTACCACCCTCAACTGCAACTCAGATGTGGGCCTGGACTGCTATGAAAAAAACAATCCTGATTGGCTAGAAATGTTTATAATAAACCTTTATTTCACTGCTGTTTACTGTATGCAGATAAATTTAAAACAGCAGACAAAAAAACAGTTTAAGCAAATGCTGTATTTAGAAGAATATTCAGTCTTCATTTTATTTGACTTGTGGTAATTGATAACACATCGTGGGTTTTCAGTTTCACAACATCTCTGGTTTTTATTGCTCCATTTTTTGAGTTGGTGATGAGAGGTTCCCCTGGTTGGTCAATCACTCCTGTAACAAGTACCTCATTTATTTGTTTGTTTTTTTCTTGTTTTTTGTTGTTGACTTTGCCATGATCTGTAAGAGGAGCAGCCAGTAAATATACATTTTTGAAGGTGTGACTGACGTTCTTGACTAAGTGACAATTTTTTTTTTATTTTTTATATAAATTGGTACTGGCATGTTGGCAGTTAGCGACAAAGAATACAGATAGCGGCCTAACACATTTCATGTACAAAATACTTTTCAGTGGTACCTAGATGTATAAAGCCCTCTAAATTGGCAGAAATGGGGCGGAGCAATAAACAAAGAGCATCTGGCTGTTTTCCTAATGATTTATCATTCCACATCCTAATCAGGTCATTTTTTGGGCTAGTTCTAGATGCAGAAAGGCATCTGTAAAGTGCTTCAGTGTGGGTGATAGTTTATTTAACTTGCTCTATACTACTGTGTTTTTCTCCTAGTAATGTATAGGACATTAGTAACGCCCATTGCCTTTTTCATTGGTAGCAAGGTTTACATTTTCAGAGGCTGGGGTAAGGTACTCCTTCACTGAACAGTTCCACTTGAATTGTAAGCAAACTTTGTATTTACATGCAAATGAAAACTGGTCCTTCCTTATGTTGACTTGCTAGTCACTTCAGCCTTCAGATCACAGTGCCTTTTTTATGGCTTGTTAGCACAGTGATCACAGAAGAAGTGATGCAGCACAGTTTATATTTACAGCCTCGGAGTGTGATGTAAATGAGGGTTGTATTAATGAACTTAAAATGTTTGTTCTGTCTTCTGTGAGCCCCCCTCCCACTTGCAGAGTGCTAACAGTTCACAGCATCATCATGTGACTTCTGCATTTTGTTTTCTTAGGCAACGGAATGGGGTCCAGATGATGATACCAGGAAGTCCTGTCAGAGCAAAGGAAAAACTGAGGTACAGTTCAGAAACTTTGGTCAAGGAATTATTGTTGATTTGTTTTCTAAGCACTTTGAAGTCCACACAGCCACAATCTGCAACCCAATGTAGGTTATACATCTTTAAAAGGCTTGGGTCAGGCTGGCCCAGTGGTGCTGAGGGTTGAGGCGCTGGACGCCACACCTCGTGCTACACTGGCGACCTGAGTTCGGGAACGGACTCAGGCTGCTGTGGGTTGGCTGGGTAGGAAAGGGATTGAGCATCCATTGGACTGCTCTCCTTCTCCTGGAGAGAGGAGGTTTCCAGTGTTGGTACGATGCTGGCTCCTAGTGGAGGCTGGGGGGTGGTACACCACCACTGCACGTAAGGGGTGAGTGAGAGGGCAGGTGCCAGAGGGAGTGTGTGCGGACGTGTGCGCACTCCCCCATGGGCGTCATTGCATGTCCCTCTCTCTCTCTGGTGGAGAAAATGGAAAAATGATGGCCTTCTAGGTCGTGGCGGCTTGATGGCCGTTCAGTGGGTGCCCTGGCTTCAAGGACATCGCCGGAGCTGAATCCGGTCTTGGTGGTGAGTGTAGGGGGACTCCCACCACCCCACCGTGGGGGGCAAGCCGCGGGAGATTACCGACGAAGGGTCCTAAGCAAGCCAGGGTTCCAGATGGTGGCTGGAACCAGAGAGATGCATGGACGGGATAGCTGACTGGGACACCAGGTAGGAGAAAGTGAATAACTGTAAAAAAAAAAAAAACTTGGGTCAAAAAGAAATCTAAACTGCAAAAAACATTTTTTGTTAAGCAGCTTAGGTATTTATTTCCTCAGGAGACTGCTTAACATGAATTTATTAGTATTGCAGACTTATAAGCGATTAGAAAAACCCAATTACCAAAGACTAAAATAAATAGAAAAAGGATATGAGATCACTTAAAGCATAAGTGAGAGGAAAGCCATACATGTAACAGCTTCTGAAGAGATAAGCCCTACATGATGAAATCGGGTTTTAGTATTTTTTCCAAAGACCCATCTTAGAAAATGTGAGATGTACTTTCTAGGGAAATATGCTAGCTATGAAGTGTCAGAGAATTTAAAAAAAGAAAATTGCTGCTATAACAGGTAATGCCGAGATTATGCCATTCATGTAATCTTTAGGTCCAACAGATGGTGCAATTATGCAAAAGCTAGTTCACAGAGTTTTTTGAGGGGGCAGGGGCTCTCAGGGGCATCCAGACATTAGTAAAGCTGCTAACCCAGCCATTCTGTGCTTACAGGTTTCCTTTACCATTTCTTATGTTGTGCATATTTATTTATTTATTTAAGAGTTTAACCAGGCGGGCATACTGAGCGACTAGCCGCTCGTTTCCAGATGCGACATGGGGGAAAACAGTAGGGTACATAGTGGTAAAAAACAGACACAGGTAATTAATGTACAGAAAAGGGCACACATACACAGATATTATTGTACAGTTAAGGGCAAACATAAGAAGGATTATACATGGTGGTAGCTATCTATATAGATTAAAACAAGGTGTGCAGACCAGGAAGCGTATAACATAAGGTATATCATTGTCTGAGTAGATTTAAGTTAAGAGCAAGATTAAGAGCAATATTTAGAGCCTTCTTAAACCAATAGGTGAGGAATTGAGGCTCAGGAGACCTTGAGGGCCTCTAAGGTGTAGGTAGGTTGCAGGCGCAGATAGTGAGAAAATGTTCATGGAGGCGGGTGTTGAGGTGACTGGAGCTGGTGATATGATGGATATCTGTTGGTAGATCATTCCAGAGTTTAGGTAAATGGTAACTAGGTGCAGACTGACCCTTGGTGGTGCGCATGCAAGGGATATGGAAGTGCCTATTATCAGAGTGACGCAACGAGTAGGCCGCCCTGGGTTGAGCGTTTAAGGCGGGCACCAGGTAGGGTGGTAGGGTGTGGGACCAGAATTTAGCAGCGACACGTGCGCAATGAATTTGTCTGCGGGCTGAGAGGGAAGGAAAGGCAAGAGAGTTATAGAGGTCACAGTGGTGAGTGAGTTTAGGACATTCCAGTATGAAGCGGCAGAAGGAGTGAAAGAGAGTGTCCAGGCTGGACAGAGTGGAGGGTGGGGTGGTGCCATAGACTACGTCTCCGTAGTCAAAGATTGGGAGTATCATTTTTTGCACAAGTTCTCTCCTGACTGCGGTAGGCAGGCAACCTTTGTTACGATAGAGGGCCCCCAGTTTAGGAAGCAATTTTTTATGAAGAGAGTCAATGTGAACTGAGTAGTCTAGGTATTGGTCGAGCCAGATGCCAAGGTAGCGGAACTCGGTACAGGAATCAAGGTGGGTAAGATCCAGGGTTAGGAAAGGGGGCGGATGGAGAGCCGGGAGAGGCGAGGTTGCAAGCCAAAAGTGAGGGAGATTGTTTTTTTAGCATTTAAGAAAAGCTGGTTTGATTTGAGCCAGAGTTGAACAGCGTTGAAATCCTGCTGCAGTTGGTCATGCACAGTATCTGCAGAAGGGCCGGTGTTGTAAATCACAGTATCGTCTGCATACATGTGAATGGCAGAGTGGAACAAACCTGCGGGGAGTTCATTCAGGAAAATAGAGAAAGGATAGGGCCCAAGACTGAGCCTTGTGGGCATAGCAATTGGTAGGGGGATGATGTGCTAGGGCCAACTTTCACGGATTGCTGTCTGCCCTGCAGGTACGCCCTGAACCAGTTAGTGTCATGGTCAGATAAACCAGCAGCCTTGAGTTTGCCCAGTAATAGTTCATGGGAGACAGTGTCAAAGGCTTTGGCAAGATCGATGAAAATGGCCGATGTGATATGGCCTTTATCCATACCTAAGAGGATGTCGTTAGTGACTCTTAATAGAGGTGACGGTGGAGTGAGATTTTCTGAAGCCTGATTGGTAGGGGTATAAAAAGAGGATTCGGTTAAGAACTGGGATAACTGAGCAAGGACGAATTGTTCTCGTATTTTTGCCAGGGTAGGGAGGAGGGAGATGGGGCGGTAGTTCCCTGGGGCAGAGGGGGTCCCCCCCTTTTGGTAAAGGGATGACAGTAGCCATCTTCCAAGCTGTAGGAATTGTTGATGTGGCAAAGGAGCGGTTGAGCAGGTCAGCTAACGGTGTAGCTATAGGAGGGGCCAAGAGCTGGAGTAGTTTGGAGTCCATGCCTGAGGGGCATCTACCCTTGTTGGGGTTTAGGTTTCGCAGAGCATTGTAGACATCAGATGGGGAGACGGGTAGGAAGGAGAATACAGTGGGGGGGGTGCACGGGGGACAGGATGCAGTGATCACCTTGAGAGGGGACGGAGGTAGGCTCTGCACCAAGGAGGAGGCACTGCTGGTAAAGAACGTGTTGAAAGCCGAGGCAACGTCAAGAGAGTCGGACAAGGTTGTGCCTAAGATTGATAGGGCCGGGGTGGGTGGTTGAGCAGGCGGGAATAGGAGGGATTTAATAGTTTTCCAGAATTTGGTCGGGTGATTTAGATTTGAGCTGAGGGCCTGTGAAAAGTAGTTATGCTTAGCAAGTCTGATCGATTTTGTGCACGAGTTCCTTAGGGCTCGATAAGATTGGAAGGTTTGTGGGAAGTTGGTCGATTTGTATTGTTTCCAAGCTTGATCTCTAGTGCGGCATTTACTGATGAGGTCGGCAGAAATCCATGGGAGGTGGGAGCCCCTTACTCTAGTTTTTTTAAGCGGAGCATGCTGGTTCCAGACATGTAGGAAGGTATTTTGGAAGTAGTCAAGTGCAAGGTCAATAGAAGGGGCCCTAGGGATGAAGGACCAGTCCACCAGGGACAGATCCGACAGGAGTGATGCAAGAGAGAGTGATTTGAAGGATCTTGATAGAAAGGTCCGGGGGGGGAAGGTTTGAGGGGTTTATGTACTTTTCTGACTAAGTATACCATATGGTGATCACTTAGGGAGTCAGATAGTAGGCCTGCCCCAATGGTCCTATGTGGGTGAGTGGTCAGTGCCCAGTCAAGGAGGGAGTGGTTGAGAGTTTTTTGGTTAAGTCTGGTTGGTTGAGTAATTTGTTGTACTAGGTTTAGGGCATTTCGTTGGAGGTGAGTTTGGTGCTGTCCTTAGCAAGCCAGTTGTAATTGAAATCGCCTAGGACATATAGTTCTCCTTTTGTGGCAGTGGTCTTTAGGTGGGTCAGGTGGTCCACAATGCTCGGTATAGGGGTGTTCGGGGTGCAATAGCATCCTGCTGCATAAACAGGAGCAGAGAAGGGCAAGGTAATTTTGATGGTTAGAGCCTCCATTAGAGGGGAGGGAGCAGGGGTGGGGATCAGGGTGAATTGATGTCTGGCTGAAATAAACATGGTTAGGCCACCCCCCTTTTTTTACCCGATCTATCCTGTCTAATTAGGGAGTAGCCAGGAATGGCAACAGAGGAATCAGGGTGTTGGGATTTGAGCCACGTCTCGGATAGAATGAGGATATCAGGGCAAAACGATAAGATGTATTGTTGGAGTTCCGGGATTTTGTTGAGGACACTGCAAATGTTTAGGTGCATTATTTTTAGCCCCTTTGGTAATGCCAGGGGGATTGGGGCTGAAGAGGAGGTAGGACCTGGGTTGGATTCGACATCACCTGCTAAAAGAAGGAGTAGCGAGGCAAGCTGGTAGCACCTGTAATGAAAGGTCCTGCATGTTCAATGGCTTTTGTTAACGCAAGGCAGTTTTGGGGGGTGATCCATCTTAAGACAACGCAGCTCATGCAGTCTAGGTGAGAGAGAAGGAGGGAGAATGGTTGCTCCTATAGGCCAGTTGGGGGGGGGCTATAGGGTGCAGCTAGGGAAAGAGTAGGTGAGCACGTATGCTCTAGGGTTAGGGAAGCTAGGAGTAGATGAGAGAAAGGTTGCCTGAGTGGGCGAGAGGTTGGGTGGAGACAGACTACTGGCAGCCCCAGCAGGAGTAAAGAGAGAGCCAACAGTGCCATTTAGATGCTGCACAGGGTGATCAGTACTAAGTAGCGGCCACTAGTGGTGCAGAGTGATAACCTGCAAATGGAAACGTGGCCTGATTGTTTTTTGCCCCCTCGTAATCACGTGACTTTCCCTATAAATTTACGAGCCGACCAAGGGTGGTGGTGGGGGCAGTGGGGAGCTGGCGCGCAGCGCCAGCGAGGCTAGCACCACGCTGCAGACGGGCACAGGCCGAGAAACGAGCACTCTACAAGGAGCACTCTGGCGAAATCCCCAAATCCGGTGAGCACTACCTCGCGCACCTCAAACTTTTTCCGATGCTGTCCTTTTGGGGGTGGGGGTCGGCGCTGGTCCGTGACCCCACGCTGATTCGGCTGCTGGGAGGGCTGGCGGCTTCATAGCCCTCACGGCTACCAGCTGTGGAGGAGAAGAAGATCTGGGATTAAATAGGGTTATTTAGGAGGCGTGGCGACAGTAAGGTAGGATTAGGTGTGGGCTACTGAGTCAGTGGTGCAAGGTAGGATTACAGGAGAGCTCAAGAGTGTGTGCAGGAAATAGAGGCGAGTGGAGGAAAGGTGCAGGAAGGGTGTTTGTTAGAGGGAAAATTGCTCAAGCTAACAGAGAAATTGCTGAACACAGGCTGGTTCCCCAAATGGTCACAGTATCTTGTTTTAGTTTTAAGCTAGTGCATTTAAATTAGCATTTCAATGGACCTTAGGCTAAAATAAAATGAAGCACGAGTTTTCAATGCAGAGACACAGATGTAGCTAAAGACTATGCCCCTGGAAACTGTTCCTGCTTCCCTCTGCGTTCTTAGGTCTCCCTGCTTAGGCTACTAGAGATCAATTCAAAAGGCGCCAAAAAGTTCAAATCGGAAGGGCCTCCCACGCCAGCAGGGCTAGCACCACGCTGCAGACTGGGGCACAGGCTGACTAGAGCACACTACAAGGAGCACTCTGGCGAAATCCCCGAATCCGGTGAGCACTACCACGTGTACCTCAAACTTTTTCCGATGCTGTCCTTTGGGGGGGTCGGCGCTGGTCCGCGACCCCACGCTGATTCAGCTGCTGGGAGGGCTGGCGGCTTCATAGCCCTCACGGCTACCAGCTCAAACTTTTTCCGATGCTGTCCTTTGGGGGGGGGTCGGCGCTGGTCCGCGACCCCACGCTGATTCGGCTGCTGGGAGGGCTGGTGGCTTCGTAGCCCTCACGGCTACCAGCTCAAACTTTTTCCGATGCTGTCCTTTGGGGGTCGGCGCTGGTCCGCGAGCCCACGCTGATTCGGCTGCTGGGAGGGCTGGCGGCTTCATAGCCCTCATGGCTATCAGCTCAAACTTTTTCCGATACTGTCCTTTGGGGGGGGGTCGGCGCTGGTCCGCGACCCCACGCTGATTCGGCTGCTGGGAGGGCTGGCGGCTTCGTAGCCCTCACGGCTACCAGCTGATATTGATTATGCCAAGTTTTGATGCCTCAAAATAAAGTCCTGTTGTGTTGTTTGTTTTTGCCATAATTATTTTTGTTTATAAAATGGGTAAGGAGAATTTTGCTTCCTGCTTGATGGAGAGGGTTCCAAACCAGTCGTGTTCAGTAATAGTAACCATACTGCTAAACCTTTCTTCAAATTTTTTTTTTTTTTTACACTGCACCCATTTTATAAGCACAGTAAGACACTTCATAGTTTGGGTTACTGATCCTGAACGCACACTTCCAGGTGACTGAAGGCACTCTGCACAAGTGCCATGTGTCTCACAATGCACCTAGGTGTGCAGTTTGGGAATAGTAACCCACATCCTGTTCTCTCTTAGTGCTTATTTAAAAAATGGCATTGGAAAATTCACAAACATGATTAGCTGAAACATGTCACATGATTGTGCATTAAATGTAGAAAAATACATGGGATAGTGTGTATAATATAGAGGATAATGGCTGGGGATCGGGTGATAACCACACTGTAATCACCTTGAGTGGTTGCTAGGGCAACATGGTAAACCTCGAGAGCGCAGCTCGAGAGGTTTACTTTAGCCCTAGCAACCACGAGAGGTGATTTCAGTGTGGTTGTCACCTGATCCCCAGCCATCATCTTTTATAGTGTATGGTCAAAAAAACACTGTTTGCATTCTCTGTGTGAGAATTACGGAACTCTGGTGCATTCTTTTTTCTTATGCCACTGTTTGGAAGTTCCGAAGTGTGGTTAACAACTTTTAAAATTCTAAACAGTGCATAACAAAGCTGTGTGACTGCTGATTATGGTGGTTAATAGGCACTTACCATACATTATAAGACAATAATTACTGGCAACCCTATTTATCAACTGGATTATGAGTCCTGTCAAATGCTGCATTCTGATCATTTAATACATCCGAGCAAAGCTGGGCAACCCTGCGCAAAGCTACGCAAACTGCACAAAAAAACAGTAATGATAAAAAAAATAAAAGATAGGCAAGTGTGTTTTTATGGATTTTGTTTACACACCCTGGGTGTGTGATGACTGTATAAACCTCTCGAGCTCCGCTGTTGAGGTTTATGAGTCATCACACACCTTGAGTGTGTGAAACAAATCCATAACACACACTTGCCTATCCATTATTCTCTGTTTTACACACAGTCTCAAGGTGTTGAATGCTACATAAACCCCAAAAGCGAAGCTTGAGGGGTTGATACAAGCATCCAATGCCAAAGGTGTATGCTAAATTCGAGTTTTACACACTAACCCATGTCTTGTTTTATATAAATGCTAGGTAGCGTTTTCTTGCTTTGAAAACACTACCCAGCAATTAAACAGTGGTTTTGGTAGCATAATTGGTCTGGAACCGGTTTAAGTAATTGCGTACTTTTTTTTTTTCCGCTTTTTGAACGATTGCCCTGAAACTAGAGGTTTACAAACTGAACAACTATATTAATAAGATGCTGGTGAAAACACGAAGAGATCAGTTTGTTTACTCTGTACAGACTGCAGTTTGTGCACAAGGGAGGTGCACATGTGTAGAGTAATGGAAATCTGACACGTGTTTGCAACTGTAACCAGCTGGTTATAATGGCGAATAATAACTGTGTTTCCCTATGGGAGAAAACGCTACCCAGTTCTAATGCTTTAATGCACACCCTGTTGTATGTTATTGCATACATATATTTTGTGTATCTGCAGTTTGTAAATTCCTTTTTATGTATGTATTGTTTCTTATGCGATTCTTTTATACTGTCATTGTCCTAACATGCGATTCTTTTTTACTGTTGCTGTCCCAACCTTGACGTCCTTGCAAATGAGCACTGCTTAACAGGACTTTTTCCTGGTAAAACAAAATAAATAAATACATACATACATGCATAAATCAGTCAATCCATAACATACCGCCTAGTTCTTGCTCTTGCATCCATTCCCCCAAGATGCACTTGGAAGCAAGCCTTGGCATTGTGTGCTCTTCTGGCCATATATTTTAAATAAATAAACTGCCTGTAGACAACCACCTGTTTTTAAATGCCATAATCTTAAGGAACCCTAAATAAGTCTGTGGTGATCTGTAAGTTTTAGGACAGCATGAAGAAGTATAGCGGACTGGTGCTCCTTAAAATGGAGTAAAATACTATATACAGACATCTCAGGCCAAGAGAACAGGAATGACTTTGTAGTACAGGTCAGCAATACCTCTGCTTGTTGTGCTACAAATTCTTGCAGGACATACTGTAGTTCACACTTTACCCATACCTACAATTTTCTAACATTTTGACTCTGATACAGTGGAATCCGTCAAGATGCAGTGCTCTGCTATATAAATGTGACACTTTACTGCGCGACAGAGTGGCATAAGTGCCATCAGATTACACTGTGTTCCCACAGTACTCTGCAGCTTGTCTTTGGCAGAAACAATGATAAAGAGCTTTCCATACTGACTGACTCCACTGAACCATCTTCATGAATAACAGTAGCATAAATAGACATTTTTCAACAGTACCGCTTTTTGTTTTTATAATGATATACTCCCATTTTGTTGCTCTGTTTCCCCTGCCCTCGTCCTGGCTAATATTGGGGCCAGCAGTATAAAGGAGATTGACCCTTCCTCTGACTAGGAGGGAGAGCGAGTGGCTACCTCCACAACTAGTGCCAGTACTGCTAATAGGCTAGACAACACAGGGTACATGAATGCCGACTGGCCTGAGCCTTCCCTCCCTAGGACCCTAGAGCCTCACCTTTGTGGTGCAACTGACCTCCTACTGATGGAGAAGTAATGGCAGGATGCTATAGATTTATACCTTTTTTCCATTCAAAGCAGTTCATAGAAACATAGACTTTGACGGCAGATAAGGACCACTTGGCCCACCTAGTCTGCCCATTTCCCTACCTACAGGATAAGCCGCAATTCCTAGTTAACCAACAGCCTATTTCTTCCTACCCCCCCCACAAGAATTGCCTTATGTCTGTCCCAAGTATTCTTGAATTCTCCCACTGTTTTAGACCCCACAACCTCCTCCGGAAGGCTGTTCCATGCATCCATTACCCTCTCTGTGAAAAATACTTCCTCACATTGCCCTGAACCGCCCCCATCTTTAAATTGTGTCCCTTGTTCTTGCATGTCTCTTTTCTGAAAGATGCTACCCTCTTGGACATTGTTGATTCCACTGAGTTACTTAAACATTTCTGTCATGTCCCCCCTCTCCCTCCTTTCTTCAAGGGTATACATATTAAGCTATTTTAGTCTCTCCTCATATGGCTTGTCTTGCAGACCCTTCACCATTCTAGTTGCCCTCCTCTGTACTGCCTCTATTCTGTCTATGTCCTTGCGGAGATGGGATCTCCATTTCTGGATGCAGTACTCCAGATGGGTTCTCACCAACTGTCTGTACAGAGGGATAACAACTTCCTATTTTCTGCGGGTGATGCATCTCCCTATGCATCCCAGTATACCCCCAGCTCTCCCTACTGCCTTCTCACATTGCTTGCTAACCTTAAGGTCATCTGATATGATTACCCCCCGGTCCCTTTCCTTTTTGTTTTTGTTACTACCTCCCCATTGTGTAATCTTCCCTGGGTTTTTGTTTCCAGGTGCATTATTTTGCACTTCTTTTGCATTGAATCCTAGCTGCCATACTTCCGACCACTCCTCCAACCTTGCCAAGTCCTTCTCATTTTTCCGCCTCCTTGTATCAACCCTGTTGCAGATCTTTGTGTCATCTGCAAAGAAGCATCTTTCCTTCAGTCCCTCTGCAATGTCACTTATAAAGACATTAAAAGGACTGGACCCAGTACTGAACAGCGGTACTCCACTAGTAACCCCCTCTTTCTTCAGAGTGGACTCCATTTACAATTACCTTCTGTGTTCTGTTGTCCAGCCAATGTTTTACCCAGGCTACCACCCTGGGACTCGCTCCCAGGCTGGTTAAGTTGACTAGTAATCTTTTGTGTGGGACTGTGTCAAATGCCTTGCTAAAGTCTAGGTAAGCCCTGTCCACAGCCCCTCCCTGGTCTACTACTTTGGTCACCCAGTCAAAGAAATCAATTAGATTTGTCTGACATGACCTTCCCGCTGTGAACCCTTGCTGCCTTGTGTCCTGTGCCCCACTGGCCTCCAGGTACTCAACAATTCTTTCCTTCAGTAGCGATTCCATCACTTTCCCTACCACAGAGGTCAAACTGACAGGTCTGTAGTTTCCTGCCTCTGTCTTGGTCCCACTTTTGTGAAGGGGAATCACATCCGCCTTCCTCCAGTCCTTGGGTACTACACCATCCTCCCATGATTTGTTAAAAAGGGTAGTCAGTGGTTTCACTAGTTCTCCCCTTAATTCTTTTAGAATTCTTGGGTGAATTCCATCAGGCCCCATTGCTTTGTCCACCTTCAGTTTTAGGAGTTCTTTCAGAACCCTTTCTTCTATGAAAGGACTGGGATCGACTCCCCCCATCCAGAGTGCTTCTGTTAATTGGATCAGGCACCCCCCCGCTCTTTGGTTAATACTGAGCAGAAATATTCGTTCACCTCAGGAACTACCCCAGTCCTCGTCCAGTTCCTGTTTCCACTACAGTGGAACCACACTGGCAGGAGACTGAATCACTCTGGAGCATGACCCTGTAAAAAAAAAAAATAAAACTACATATCCCACGATTCATTGTGGTTTCCCACCATATGCAGGAACAACAATACCCAGAATGCCTTCTTTCTCACTCTGTTCTAAATTGAAACTGGAACCTGGCCCAAGTGGGAAAAAGGCATTAGTGTACTGGTATTTAAACTTTAGTTGGGATTTTGACAAGGTACCCCATGAGAGGCTGGCATCAGTTCAGTAAACTTAACTGGCTAAGAAATAGAAGTCTAAGAGAGGTGATATAGTGGCAGATGCCTGACTTGAAATTTTAACAATTGTCATACAATAGGATTTGGGTCTAGGGCCACTTTAGTTCAGTTTACATATATTTTGTTCAGAATTGAGGACTACCACCACGTTAGTTTTGTATAGTTAAAGTAGTTAGTTTTTATCGACTGGGAGATGGTGGATTGGAAATACTTCCTGTTTTCTGTCTCGTCTTGGGGGAGGGGGATATAGATGCAAATCAGCTGATATTGAACCATGCTAAGCTGTTGGTTGTTTTAATGAATGGAAGAAATTCGGCCTGGACACCAATCAAATTAGAGAAGTTTGCAGATGATACGAAGCTATCAAGAGTGGTCAACAAGGGGGAGAACTGTGAGGAATTACAGCAAGACCTGAATAAGTTGGGCAGTTCGTTGGAAAGATGGCAGATGCAGTTCAGCTTTATCTTCCTGTGCTTCTAGGTCACTGATCTATATGACCTTTGGGCCCAGTGAGCCTTTCCCAGTTACCAAAGAATTAAAAACAAAAATGTGGGGATGAGTAAGGTAATGCACCTAGGAGCAAGAGATAGGAAATGAGCTGCCCGGTCACTTCCAAGGGTCCTGGACTTCAGGAGGGCAGATTTTAAAAAGATGGGCGACAACCTCAGAGATGACCTGGGTGGGGTGGAGGAACAGTGGGTGAAGCTAAAAAGGGTCACAGGAACAGCAACAAACCTCTTTGTCAAGCAAGTGAGCAAAACAAGAGGAAAAAGAGGCCACTACGGTTCTCAAAAGAGGTAGCAGAAAAGGTAAAGGCTAAATATGTAGCATTCAGAAGGTATAAGGAGACACAGAAGGAGGAGGAGGATAGGGAGGTGTGTCAGGGGGGAAACATAGGGAAACAGGGAGAATAGTAAGGAGCATGAAGGCGCAAACTGAAGAGAGAATAGCCCAGGCAGTGAGGAAGGGGGACATTTTTTAGGCATGCAAGAGAAAGGAGGAAGACCAGGGATTGGATTGTAAGATTAAAAAGCAAAGGGGTGGGGGACTATGTAGAGGGGGATGAGGAAAAGGCAGACATCCTGAACAAATACAGTTCAGTGTTAACAGAAAATGGTCTGTGTTCACATAGGAAGGAGAAGAGGAAAGGCCACAAAAAAGTAACAGGAACATTGTGGATGGGAGGTGGACACTAATTTGTTTTCAAAGGAGAGTGTCCTGATGAGACTGGCTAATCTGAAAGTGGGCAAAGTTATCATGCCAGATGGGGTGCATCCAAGGATATTGAGGTAGCTCAGAGAGATACTGGCTGCATCTCTGACAGTCTATTTAACAGTTCATTGGAAACAGAGTGGTTCTAGGGGACTGGAGGAGGGCAGATGTAGTCCCACTTAACAAAAGTAGTAGCAGAGAAGAGGCTGGTAAATGACTACGGTAGTGGTAAGGTTAATGGAGCCACTGCTGAAGGAATGGATTATGGAATATCTTGAATCCAATGAGTTACAAGACTCGAGGTGGCATAGATTCACAAGGGAGAGGTAGGCTGGTGGTGTGGAAGGTCTTGTCAAATGAATCTGATAGAGTTCTATGACTAGGTGACAAGGATTAAGATTAGGGTGAAGCAGTGGATGTGGCCTACATAGATTTCAGTAAGGCTTTCAACGCCATTCCATGTAAGAGGCTAGTAAGCAAGGCGGGTAGCTTAGGAGTGGGTCCAAACGTGGTAAACTGGATAAGAAATTGGTTAGGGGGTAGGCAACAGAGGGTGGTGATAAACAGAGCTGCGCTCAGAGGAAGGGAGGGAGGGTGGCCAGTGGGGTGCCTCAGGGATCAGTGCTAAGACTGGTCCTTTTTAATGTCTTTATAAATTAACATTGCAGAGGAGCTGGAAGGGAAGATCTGCCTCTTTGTGGATGACACCAAAATCTGCAATAGGGTTGACACTCCGGGGGGATAGAAAGGATGAGCAGAGACCTGAGAAAACTCGAGGAGTGGTCAAGAGTATGACAGCTGGATTTTAACATGAAACAGTACAAATAATACACTTGGGGCACAGAAACCCAGGGGCAGAGTAGAGATTGGGAGGAGTGATACTAACGACCACCAAGCAGGAAAGAGACCTGGAGGTGCTCTTATCAGATGACCTAAAGGTGGCCAGGCAGTGTGACAAGGCAGTTGGGAGGACCATTTTGATACTGGGGTGCATAGGGAAGGGTATCCCCAACAAAAATAGGGATGTGATATTGCCTTTGCATAGCTCGCTAGTAAGACCCACCCCTAGAGTACTTTGTCCAGTTTTGGAGGCCACATCTCCAGAAGGACATAGAGTGGAGGTGGTCCAGAGGAGGGCAGCTAAAAATGGTGCAGGGTCTGCATCAGAAGCTCTATGAGGACAGACTTAAGGACCTGAAAATGTACACCCTGGAATAGAGATGGGGGATATGATAGAGACCTTTAAATACCCCATGGGGGTACATAAGGTACAGGAGGGAAGTATTTTTCCAAAGAAAAGGTGATCAAGGACAAGGGAGTACAATAAGATGCTGGAGGGGGGTAGACTCAGGACAGATGTGGGAAAGTACTTCTCCACAGAGTGGCAGATTCTTGGAAAAGCCTTCCAGCGGAGGTGGTGGGGGCAAAAACAGTGGTGGGAATCAAAAATGCATGGGATAGGCGTAAGGGAATCTTAGGGAGAGGGAAGGTTGGGGGTGGGTGAATGGGCTGGAGATCAAGTAGGATCTGCGGTGATACCATAGACAGGGAAAAATGGGTAGGCTAGGTGGGCCTTATCTGCTATCACATTATGGCCCAGTGGGTAGAAATACGTGCTCACACGCTGGTAACCTGAGATCAGGAAAGCGCTCGCAGAGCGGGTTGCGTGATCTGGAAACTGAGGTGGCACTGCTGTGCAGCAGCACTTTCAGCCTGTGGAGGGATGCTGTCAGGTTCGTCTGCTCTGATGAACCCTGCAGTGAGATGGGGAGCTTGCGGCTCCGAAGGGGATGTCAGCAGCATGTAAAGCCAGCTGTGGGCTGTGCCAGATGCCAATGGATGTGGGCAAGGAGAAAACCTGGAGAAAAAAATGACTGCCAATAGGGTGATGGCTCCAGTTGCCTTAGCCCCCCCCCCCCGACAGAGCACTGAGTTAAATATCTGGATTGTGCTGGGGGGGTGGCCATGAGGATTCCATGCCCAGGTAAGTCCCTGCATTGGTAGGAGATGGGGCAGGGCTGGGCAGCTCCATGCCTTAAGGGGGCTGGCAATATGAGAGAATAAAATACATATAAAAAAAAATGAAATGGATTTACAAGCAAAATGATAATGAATTGAATGCAACCGAGCAGGAATGGGATTAGGGGGTTATTGTAGACTTGACCATGAAGCTGTTCGAGCAGTGTCGGTAGGATCTACAGAATGCTCGATTCCATTAAAAAGGGGATAAATACTGTAGTAGGGTAAGGAAGGTGATAATGTCACTGTATGAAGCACTGATCTGAGCCCCTCAGGAATAAGGAAGGCAGTTCATTACAAAAATGTATTTATTTATTAAATCTAGGATTACAAGTACCTTTGAGCCAAGGCTCTTTTACAAAGGTTCCACGTCAAAGAAGGTTCAATACAGAAGTAAACAAGACATTGAGTTACATAGGCATGGTAAATAGTATAACAGCATGTACATGTATGAGAATTAAAAAGGAAAAAACAAACAAACAAAAATATTTAAGCTAGATTAAAAAAAAATTCAGGCTAAACTACTGCTACAGTTCTGAAAAGCAGTAGATGGGGTACAGAACGAGGGAGGGGAATATGGGAAAGATGCAACCAGAGGCATTGTCATATTAAAAAAAGAGGTGATGATAACAAGAAGATGGACCAAGTTTAGCACACAACAGCAAGGGTGTCCGAGAACATGAAGGAAAAAGAAGCCAGCACCCACATGGCGAGTGAAAGGCACTATAAAATGGCATACACAAAAACTGATATGCAAAAAGTGCTTCATGTTTTTTTGTGCCATAGAAACTACAAAATAGCAGACAGGCCCCACAGCTGGCCCCATGGCATTCCACTTCAAAACTAAGCTTTTTCTTGCATCTGCTAACAGTGATTCTCTGCTGTTTTTTATTTAACTTTTATGACACAGTAATGTAATTAAGCACTTTTTCATATCTGTTTCTAACTGCTGTTTTCTATTTCCTTTCCCTCACTTGTGTAAGCTCTGGTGTCTTCTTTCTTTTCTGTTCAAGTTGCTAGGCCTTGTACCACTTTCCCCTGGAGATGGTCCCTTTTTCGCTTTGTTCCTGGTTGCTACAGAACATGACATGCTTTGTAACCTGTACTGTGTCCATAATTTGTCGTGTCTTGTGTCCTACCCAGGTTTAGGTCAGAAAATGGGGTGGTCATCTCAGAACCTTTATACGTGGTTATTAATAAATAGCTAACTCGGAAGAGAGCCTCGAGCATCCGGAGTTGGTCTCCCCAGAGAGCAGGAAATTAAAAGGGGGTAGGGTTAGAACCGATTTTCAAAATCCTGACATGTTATACAAAATGAGACCCTGGGCAGCCAGCTACGCAGAATCTAAGATACATGGTACCCACCATTGTCTTAACTTACCAGAAATTAGATTGACTTGGACCAAAGGAAAAAAGAATATTTAATTAGTTGTCATGGGGCTTTAAAATAATAAAATCCAAGACTGAACATCCTTTAAGATATCTTATGACTTTAGTGCCATCAGGTAGTAGTAAGTATAATTTGAGATTGAATGATATAAACTTGACATACCCCACGAGTCTATAATAGATTTGGGGAAGCCGTGCTGCAGTCATTTATGGCAAAAATGTAGAATGGAATATTAACAGAATTAAATGCTAAAACTCTGTAAAAGAGTTTCAGAATGCTTTAAGGATATCCTTGCAAACCCCCTGTAATCGCTACTCATGAAATATTAATTTCCAAGACCTGTATTCCAAGAGCAATATGTAAGATATATGTAGTACTCATTTTTAATGTGTGTATCCAACATGTATTTATGTATTTTGTACAGGTCATATTTTGAAAATGGGGATTTTATCTCTAAATGTATGTATCTGGATAAAAATAACATTTTTATCATTCATCATCAAGATAGCAGAAGCAGGGCTGGCAAGTATGTGCTATGAGGAGAAACAGTCAGGAGATATTTAAAGGAATTTATCAAGATGTATACTCCCTGTGAAAACAACGGTCCCTCAGGGAGTGATTTTGGCCTCCTGCCAGCACTCTGATACATTTTTTAAAGCATTAAAGTATTGCTAAAAAAAAAAACATGAATTAGCCACTTGTGGAAGTGGCTGGTGAATCATGACCAGAAGTGCTTCCTTGTCCCTGACCCCACACATCCTCGCAGGACGAGCTGTGAGCCCTAGGGATCAGGGAAAAGCCTGTTTGGCTTGCAAGAGTCATGGTGGTAGTTGTTCCAGTATTCAAACCCCCAAACTGAATGTGCCATGACTGAGGGACCCATGGATGAAGGGCTAAGTAGAAGGGGCTTCCCCCGAGGGAGCCAGAGGCAGTGGAAGTGATAGTGCTACTGTATTGTTGGTTTCATTCTGGCTCCTCCTCCTTCGGAGACATCACCAGTTGTGTCCTAGAAGTCCAGATCGTATGATATTCACCAGGACCTTGTCCAGACCAGGAAAAAAACAAAAACATTTTTCCCATTAGCTGGGATCAGTAGGGGGATTCCTCAGGTAAGTGATATTGTAAGTATTTTACGTGTATCATTTACTTGAGGAGCTCTCCAAGCAAAGACTAAAAATACAATTTCATGAAGTCCTTTTTTTGACTAAAGAGTAACAGAGCTGGCTCTGTGATGCCATGCGATGGGTCATTGCTCTGGCACGCTGGTGATCCGGGTTCCTATACCAAGCCCGAGTGTCAGGAGCAGAGTCCGGCAGGGAGAGAGTCAGAGCGTCCTTTGGACACTTCCCTCCTGGGGGTAGGGCCATGTTGCACCACTCAGTAGCAGCTCCTGGAGGTGCCTTAGTGGAGGCATTCTTGGTAGTGTGGGTGACCACATGCTGCCGAATGCCTCCGTCCCCAAGGCACACCACTCCCTCATCCTCTTTACTCCTGTGGTTCTGCCAGGGCACCTGGAACTGTCACTTTCCTGGGGTGGGGGTCCTGGCACCCAGAAGGGATAAGCTGGAACCCTCAGACCACAGGAAGCTCAATGGGGAAAATACCAGGAATCCGGCAGTGGAGGGTGAGACCAGAGGGCATAAGAGACGCTGTCGCAGCCCAAAAGAGTGGCGAGCCACTGGGTGCAGCAAAGAAGCAAAAAAACACAAAGTGTAACAGGGTTTTGGAATTGTTAAACCAGAGAAGGTGAAAAGTGCTGGCAATGTACTATTTCGAGATGAGTATGGATAGGTACCTCAGATGGAAAGGCATTTCAGGTTATTGTTATGAGCAGGATGTTGAATTTGACAGACTTGCGCAGCCTTATTTTGTCTCGCTACTCCTACGTACAATGCAGTACAGTTCCTATCTCCTACTTAGTCAGCTATGAGAACTGTTTCTTCGGCTTGGTGGTAGGATCATCCTTAGCTGGGAGTCAGATAAGTGCAAGTTCATGTCTTTGAGTTTAACAGCAAGAGAAGACCCAATCACTGTGTAGGCACCATATCTGTTTTTCCCCAGTTTACAAACATTTGCTAAAAGTGCTGAACAGCAATGACCCCAGCACAGATCCCTGAGGAATACTGGTAAGTACCCATCTCCAACAGGGAGCCATGCCAGTCCCCCACAACCCTCTGCTTCTTGCCCTTGAGCAAGTTAGTTTGCTATTTGTACACTGTACTGGTTCACATTGCCCAGAGGCCTGTCATGTGCCACAGTGTCAAATGCTTTGATGGAGTCCATGTATGGTATTTGCGTGGCCGTGCTCTTGTCCACCTCCCTGGTAACCTCACAAAGAAGGTGATCAGGTTGGTTTGGTGCCAACTGTGCCTCATAAAACCATACTGACAGGGTGAAAACCTTTGACTCAACCAAGTAGTTGATTATAATTTATTTTGTCCTTGATAATGTCTGCCTGACCGTTGACCAGCACACAGGTCAAGATGGCCAGTCTGTAGCTGCTTGGTTCAGACTTTGTCACCTTGTTGAAGATGGGAACCACACTGGCCATTTTCCAGTCCTCCTGCTTTACATCTGTTCAGATAGACTAGTGATGGACTGCTGCAAGCAACCTTGCAATTTTTTTTCTTAAGTTGCAGTATGATCCTGAAACGTATTCCATCTGCTGTCTTGGGACTTAGTCAGCCACCATGGCCAGTAAAATACCTTCAGGCTACATCGTGGCTATCCTAATGCTATGGGTCCTCCCACTGAGCATCCCCCAACCCCCTCCCAACACTTTGGTGAACCATGAAGCAAAGTATTCATTTATCATTTCAGGCATGGCTCTGGATCTCAAACAGGTTCTTTCCCTCATTCCAATCATGGGTTGCAAGAAGACTTTATTGTTGTTAGTAGCTCTTAATACTATCCTGACTTTCAGCCCCTCCTTGACTTCCTTAAGTCTACTCTTGCATTAACTCAGTGCTGCCCTGTACTCCTCTCTGGCCTGGAGTTGACCCATCACATTTTATTGGCCATAGACCTACTTGGTCAAGATCATTTATCTTAGGTCCTTATTGAGCTTGTGAGGCAGCACTACTTGGCCCTTTTTCCCTTATTGTTTGTGGGATCTAGACATCCATGGCTGCTTTGTGCACTGCCTTTACTTGTGCTCTGCATTCAGCCTTGTGCAGGCGCTCCAGACCCTTGGTCACCATGTCCTACCTCTTTTCAAAGACTGTGTTTCCAAAGTTCTGGGTCCTGGTGGCTGATGTCCAGCTAGAGAAGTTTACTTGGTTGTGGTCATTGCCTCCCACCAGTTCCCTGGCATTTACACTAGAGGTATCCCCATCCCACTGCTAATAACAAGGTCAAGGTTCAAATCTAGTCACCTGTTGGGCATGTTGTTTTAGGAAGCAGCCATTGAAGTTCAATAGGATTTTGATCTTAGCTCTTAACTCTGGTCCAGCTGCCTCTGGACATGCCTATATTTTGACAATGGACACCTCAGCCCAGCCTAGGCCTGCAAATAACCACCAGGGCATGGCTAGCGCCACCGCCCTGCAGTGTATGTTTTGTTACCTGCTACCATCTGCACTATGTACCTATGTTTGGCAGCACTCTGTAACCCTGTATTACCAGCTGCTTTACTGTGTTATCTATAATCATTTTGTAACCATTTCTGTAACTGTTGTGTCTAGTTGTTGCTATTGTCCCTGATGTCTCTGCTTTCAGTGATGTGTAACCTTTGTAAAGGAGTCTTTGACTCAAATGTGTCATCTGATATCTTCAATAAATAAATAAATAAGCCCTCTCGGGACAGTAGTCTATGCCTAAGAGATAGCACTCTCCAGGATCACCATAGCATCTGATTTGTCCGCTCTTGTAATTTACTAACCAACTTCTCATCATGCTTCACTGCCTGTTTGGAAGTCTGTTACACTCGCCAAGGGTGACTCTTGTGCCTCTTTTCGGTTGCACTTTATTGTAGTGTTGGTTTCAATGTAATGAATCATTAATGACATACAATAGGGTAATTACCCTGTAGCTTCATGTTTACTGCATATAACCACATTGCAATTGCAATTCAATTACAGTGTAGTTGCACTGTAACTACACTGTAGTTAACTGACACCTAAAGTGTAACACTCTTTTCCACTAGCTCACCCAAATTAACTCTTTGGCACTGGCCCCCCCCCCCCAGATTTCCTCCTTGTGCACTACAGTGGCTCCTCACTCACAAACAGAGCTACCCAACCCCTGTCCTGTCAGTCATGTCCTATTAGAATAGCCTGTATTCCTCCTTCCTAGTGTCCCAGTCATTTTCTTTCCCCACCTGGTCTCTGTGAGTGCCATTAAGTCCTGGCCTTCAAAGTGCATCAGGCTCTTGAGCTCTCTGAACTGTATTTGGATCTCAAGCTCACCTATTTTGCTGTATGTTCCCCTTATAATGGCCCCCAGAATGGAAAGGGGGGATCTCCTACTAGCGCTCCCTGTATACCTTTCTGTTAAGGAACTTCCCTAGTTTGTGAATGATCTCCCCATATGTTCTGCGCTTGTGCTTTCCATCTTATTCATGCTGAAATGGATGCTGACAGTCTGTTCTAGGGACACGGATATATTGTTCTATCCACTTTCTGGCATGTCCCTTTCCCTTTAAATCTTGCCAGAATGTCTTCAGCCTGGCTCCTCCCACCCACCCGGGTGGTATAACCCTCAGCTCAACCCCATGACCCCAGATCTTCCTTTCCGCTGGAAGATACAGGTTCTCTCCTTACCGCTCCCTTGTTGAGTAGGCCCTGGCACGCCAAATCTCGGTTTTACCGGCGATTAAGATTCTTCATGTAACCCCCCTATAAATGGGGGTTCCCAAAAAGTCTTCCTTGAGCTTGCCTAAATGCTCACTGCCAGGCTGGTGTCCTGCATTTTAGCAGTTTAAATGTGATTACCAGAGCCTGTATAGCCTCTGTGTACTGTCTCTTTAAGAGTTGCCTTATTGCAGCATACGTAATCTGAGAGGAAGCTCTGTTGAAAGGTGTAACTATTTGCTGAAAATCATTTAGAATGGTGATGATAGTGTAGTTTGTCTAACCTGCCTTCTTTATAGCAATGACTGTTTTGTTTGTCTCCACTATCTTGGTCCTGGACTGAAAATTGGACCAATCAGTTCTGGTGGGACCTAAAATGTAGCCGGACTACAGGAGCTGTCTGAAGTCAAAATCTGTAGGAATTGTAGTTTTGAACTTTTTGCGCCTTTTTGCAACTGAAGGGGAGCTCTTGCCTTGACTGACAGCCAAATCAACCAGAATCTCTTTTGGATCTTGGGAAGTCCCAGGCTGCTTGCAGTTTTCAGTTAGTTCTGAGCTGGAAAGTGAAAGGAGAAGAGCTCAGGTGTATTTTGGGCAGCAATCCTGAGTGGATTTGCATGAGAAAACTGTGAAAGGGCTGAGTTTTTGGCTTGCATGTCTGCTGCTGCTCCTGAGAAGGAGAGAAGAGAATTATTTTGGACTAAATCCAAGTTTGTGTGACTAAAGTAAGCTACTGAAATGGGCCAGGCTCAGCCTGAAGAAGGCCGAAGATTTTGTTGAATGCAATCAGCCTGTCAGGAGTTCCAGCGACCCCTAAGCTCCCTGTGTGTGCAGAGACTGTGATTGTGACCGGGAAACGCTTTGCCTGGCAGTAGAATTCCCATACATGTAAATGTGCTATGAGCTGCTAGTGGGTTGTGAGTTCGTTCCCCACTGTGTGAACTGTGTTCTGCTTGCTGGAAGCTGTATCCGGCCCAAAACGGACTGCATCCGAATTTGTCTCCATGCGGTCTGGGCCTTACCAGACTGGCCCAGCCAGACTGCCCACTGCACAGAGAAGCCATTGACGAGAGACCTGCCTGGGGATCAGTCATTTGCTCCACGCTTGAACAGGAACGACGCCTCTGCGACTCATGTGGGCCCTGCTTCTCCTGGCATTCCAGATCAACCACCTGCAGTCTCGATTTTCATCCAGCCTGTGTCCAGTCTTGGGTATCATGAGTAAATACCAGGGTAGCTCCCTGCAACAACAGCTTAATCTGAGTGTGTCATCTGATTGTCTTGTTCTTTCGTTTCCTTTACGAACTGAGCCCTCTGGCTCCAGATTACAAATATTGTGTACTGTGCATATTGTGTTTTCCATCACAGGGCCCCAACCAGCTGCAACTCCGGGCAACAGTCCTGGCTAGCCCATCTCTTCTCTAGCTGGGTATGCAGAGGTGTGACTGTGTGGGGGGACTCAAAGCGCATGCATAACTGCTTGATTGATATAACCTTTAAGCTAATTAACCTGATTTTGCCCCTTCCTTGTTCAAGTCCCCTAAATAAATCAGATCAAACTTTTTCTGCATGTAATCTGACTGTGGTTCCAGTTTGTGCTCAAAGTACTGTACTGTTGCTATTTACTGTGCATAACCTTGTTTTACAGGGGGTGCCCAGGGTCGAGCCAGAGGAATCAGCCCTGGTGGTAAGTGCAAACAATGTGGGTACTTGTGTGGTGTACCAGGAGTACTGTGAAAGTGATTATTGTACAGTGTTCAGGCCACTAGAGAGGAAAGAGGTGGGGTTACAGTGTCCCGGAGGGCTGTGCCCAGGTTAGCTTGACCACTACCAACCCTGACCTCCGGATGGAGGCACCTGTTTCAGAACTCAGGCCCCTTAACCTGCTACTAGCCAAGCAGGCAGGGGTAGTAGCCCTTGGGATAGCGCCACCTAGAGGTTACATTCAAATCTTTCCTAACTTTTTCAGAATTGCCACCGCAATGGAGGGCAAGTCCTTGCCCGGGTTCCACCAGTGTCCTTGCAGGCAGAAGATGTATCGAACCGACCCGCATGCTACGTATGTGTACTGCCTGGGTCACGACCACAATACTCAGGCCTGCGACTCATGCTGCTCCTTTAATCCAGATGTTTTGGATGACTGCCTTGCGTGTCTGCAACTCAGACATCCGGAAAAACAGCATCCACCAATCAAATCAAAGGATGACCACCGTTCGATCTCTGCAGCCACGGGGTCCATGGAACAGCTGGAACAGATGAAGGCCTTCGAAGAAGAGGTGGCTCACGCCACTGAACTCTCCTCATCACCCTCGATTTTTGTTCCTCTAAATCTGGGCTCCTCATTCTCTAGTTTTCTTTTAAGGAGCTTTGCCAAGCCCTCCCCACTCGTGGGGAAGGCCCTGGCTCCCTCCTCAAGAAAAGGAAATCAAGGAACTGAGAGAATCCACAACTCGTTGATGTCGCTCTTGGGATCGAGAGCAATCTCGGTCCCAGGAGTCTCCTGCTTTGACTTCGGTCGATGTTGCAGCCTCAGCCGCCAACCTCACGGTAATCCTGTCAGGTCAGCTGGTCCAGACAAGGGACCATGATTCCCGTCGAGATCATTCTCGACCCCATCGACCCATTGTCGCCTGATGAGGCTGACAACTCCTTGTTCAGGACTCTGGTCCTGATGAGCCTTGCCGACGAGGGGACCCAGCCTGCTTGGCTCCCCCCAGTGGAAGCCGTCCCTGACGCGAAGGAGCCGAGGTTCTCCCCAACTCCTCCTGAACGTCCCCGTCAGTCCCCCTGGCAGTCAATGCCCTGGTCTGGGACATCCTCAACTGAACAGCTGAGGAATTCACACAAGCAACGCTTTAAAAAGTGGCATCGCTGACACTAATCCTCATCCTCCTCAGACAAAAAGAGGCTCCGACACAGGCTGCATCGGTGCTATGAGGATCTGCTGTGGCAGCAGCTTATTATGCCCAGGCCAAAGGTGGTTCCTTCTACCCCAGCCATTACTGGGCTGTCGCCTTCTAGGCGTCGTCGACCACTCAGGAGTTGGTCGTCACCACCCCTTCAACGGCGGATCTGGTGGCACCTCTTCTGACTCGGCCGAAGCAGGTTTCTCCACCGATTGTGGTGGAGCCACCACCCAAGCAGCCTCCCTCTGGGACTCCTCTTAAGGAGTCTTGGCCAGGTGCAGGCCTCCCTCATAGGCTGTTCACCACCCTCACTCCTGACTGTCCACGGTAGGTCAAGAGTGACTCCGGTGGTAGGCCACTATACCCTGACTCTTCGGAAACCAAGGATTCTTACTTGGCATCTTGTCCCCAAGATGATGATGCCATGAGTCTCTACAGAGGAAGGGCCCACCTCTTTCATGGGCATCCTCCCCTCATCTCCAAATCCACGGGGATGAAGCTGGAGAAAAGAGTAGAATACCTCTTGACTGATCTCCTCGGAAAAGGGGATTCTCTAACAGAAGCCTTCCCAGTGGCCAAAGTCGTTGTCAGCCCAGCCATGGAGTGTTGGCAGCACCAGGCCTCCTGCCCCATGCCCTCTGCCAGGATAGCACCAAATATATGGTTCCTGTCAGCTCCGTTTCGGGATTTACACAGCATCCCTCAGCCGAGAGAGTGGTGACCGAGTCTGTGTTTAGGCATTTGGGGAATCCAGGGAACACAGATAGACCACTGGACAAAGAGTCCAAGAAACTGAACCACTTTGCCTGTAAAGTCTATGCTGCCTCATCACTCGGCCTCTATCAAGCAAGCTCGGCTGTGATCATGGTACATTTCTCCCATGCCCTAATGGACTTCTTGGATGAGGTGCTTCCTCATCTCCCTGTGGACATTCAGACCATGGTCAAGCAGGTCCGGGACCAAGTTCGGGCCATTGCTAGGCAGCAGTTCCAAACAGCCTTGGACATTGGGGACTCCTGCACCCACTCTGGAGTGGCCACAGTCACCATGCGCCACAGGGCCTGGCTGTGAGTCTCGACCTTTTACGGCTGATATCCAGCATAAATTGACAGATGTCCCATTCCTGGGCACCGATCTCTTTGGCCCAGGAGTGGATAGTCACCTCAAATGTATAGAGAAGTCCAGTACCACATTGTACTCCACTATGTCCACCCAGAAGGAATCTCAGGGTTCCAAGAAGCAGAAGAGAAAGCCCTTTTGACCTTCTGCCTCTGCTGCTAAGCAGCCCCAGTATCATGCTGAACAGTAGCAGGCCCAGTCTTGGCACCCTCAGCCCAATTCTGGGGTCAGTCAGCCTGCAGACTGGGAGGGAAGAGTCCAGCATCCCACGTTTGGACCCTCCTCTTCCAGGCCTGCTCAGTGATGGGATGGGGTGTCCAGCCCCATACCCATCATGACTACTCTGAGTCCTCCTGTGGGGGGGTCGGCTCCACCACTTCTTTTTCCGCCTGCTCCTCTGTTACCATGGATAGGTGGGTTCTGGAAGTGGTCGGCCAGGGACTGCCTCTGGAGTTTGAGCAGTACCCACCAAGCCAAGCCCACTCTCCATGGGAGGAAAGAGTATCAGTGCACACTCGGTTGGCTCTTCAAGACTACATCACCCAACTCCTCCTCAAAGAGGTAGTGGCCCGAGTCACAGATACCCAGTCAACCCAGGGTTTGTTTCCAGGTACTTCCTGGTCCCGAAATGGATGGGGGGGGGGGCTAGCACGCCATTCTGGATCTGCATGACTTAAACCAGTATCTCGGGTCCCAGATCACACTATTTCTCAAGCAGGACATGTGGTTCTGCTCCCTAGATCTTCAGGATGCATTCTTCCATGTACTGATCCGTCCACCACACCGAAGGCTCCTCTGCTTCCGAGCGGAGGGAACCCTCTATGAGTTCCAAGCCATGCCGTTTCACATGTCTTTAGCCCCTTGGGTCTTCACCAATTGCATAGCAGTGGTAGCAGCCCATCTTCAGTGTTGAGGGGTCAGGGTGTAGCCCGTCTCGATGATTGGCTCATAGTGGGTCCCTCCAGGTTGGAGGCGGAGAGGTCCAGGGATCTGGCCCTTCAGATCTACATTAGCCTTGGCCTCCTGGTCAATGAGGCCAAGTCAGAACTTGTGCCATCGCAGGTGATCTGCTTTATCGGGGCAGAGCTTGACTCTTGCCGAGCCAGAGCCAGGCTCCCGGCAAACAGAGCAGAGGTCCTCTCCTGCTTTGCCCAATCATTTCTGGTTTGGCAATTGCACCCTGCCTGGGACTTCCTGCACCTTCTGGGTTACATGGTGCCCTGCAGTACCATGGCCTGATGGGCCTGGTGGCATATGGGCCCCATTCAGTGGGGTCTGGTCAGCCAGTACTCCCAGCATCATGGCCATCTCAACCAGCTGGTCACAGTAACCCAGAAGTTATGGGATGCGCTTCAATGGTGGACCATCCCAGAACATCTGCAGGAAGGAATCCCATTTGTCCACTGCAAGCCGACAGTCGTCCTTAAGACCGATGCGCCTCTCACAGTCTGGGGAGCCCACATGGAGAACCACAGGGTCCACGGCTCTGGACCCCCGAGGGGTCCCAGTGCCACATCAGCCTGCTGAAGCTCCGAGCAGTCAGGCTGGCGCTGACTGCATTAACTCCATTTCTACGGGGTCAAGTGGTCTAGGTTCAGACAGACAACACCACGACCATGCACTACCTCAACAAGCAGGGCGGCATGCACTTCTGGCCTCTGTGCAGGGAAGCGCTCCACATCTGGACACTCTTGAGCCATCTGGAGGCAGATCTCCTCCTCATCATTCATGTGGCAGGAGCCTCGAATTGACTGGTGGATGCCCTCAGCCATGTGGGTGAGGCGTCCCACGAGTGGTCTCTCCATTCAGAGGTAGTTCGCAGTCTGTTCTCCCAGTGGGGTACCCCTCAGGTGGACCTGTTCAGCTCCAGGGAGAATGCAAAGCTGAGGCTGTTTCATGCCTGTCCCCCTCAGCACGGCTCGCTGCAGGGGGATGCCTTATCGAGGCCATGGACCCCAGGCCTCTTCTGCACATTCCCTCCATTTCCCTTGATCCACAAAGTGCTTCTCAAGGTGAGGAGGAACAAGGCAAAGGTGATCCTGGTAGCCCCAAATTGGCCACGCCAGTTCTGGTATCCAGATCTCCTCAGACTCGGTGCCAGGCTCCTGAGGCATCTTCCAGCATACCCAGACCTGATCTCAGTCAATTAGGGGAAGGTGTTCCATCCAGACCTTCAATCCCTGCACTTGACAGCCTGGTACCTGAGCGGTTAGAGTTCCAGGCTTTGGGTCTTTCCGACAATGTCCTCAACATGGTTGAGACATCCAGGAAAGAGTTGACCACGAAGTGCTGCTCCTCCAAGTGGAAAAGGTTTTCCATTTGGTGTCAGGGCAAGGGATTAGACCCTAATTCCTGCCCTGTGGCCAGGATCCTCAACTACCTTTGGTCTCTCTCTCTCCCAAGGAGGTCTCCAGACGACTACCCTTAAGGTGCACCTGGTGGCCATCTCTGCTTACCAGACACAGGCCAGTCAGCAGACGGTGGCACAGGAGAATGTGGTCTGGTGCTTTTCAAGGGCCTTGATCACATATCCCCCTCTGGTGCATGAACCACCACCTCCGTGGGATCTACTTCTGGTTCTGGCAAAGCTCATGGGCAAGCCATTCGAACTGATGCACATGTGTGATATCTCACACCTGTCATGGAAGATTGCCTTCCTGGTGGCTATCATGTTAGGCAGAAGGATTGGAGAGCTCCAGGTGCTCTCTGTAGAGTCTCCATACCTGGTCTTCCACAGGGATAAGGTTGTCCAGCGCCCCAACCCGAAGTTTCTTCCAAAGGTTGTGTTGGAGTTTCACCTTAACCAGATGTTAACTCTGCCAGTGTACTATCTGAATTACACCTCGGAGGCCGAGTACAGACTCCATACATTGGACCTGAGACAGGCACTTTCTTACTATAAGGAGTGGACGGCTAAAGTTCGGGGAGAGGTTCACCAGCTGTTTGTCACCTATGCTGAAGCCTCACCTGGCAGACCTGCAGCGAAGCGGATGATTGGCAAATGGATTACATCATGCATTGATCTCTGCTATAGGTTGGTGGGTCAGAAGCCTCCCATAGGGCTAAGGGCTCATTCCACCCACCACATCGCTGCACTGTTGGCTGCTTCTAAGGACGTCCCTATCCAGGAAATCTGTAGGGCTGCTACCTGGAAGTCCAAAAACACCTTTATCACCCTTTACCACACTGACCTTGAGTCATGCCGGGATGTTGGTTTTGGAGCCTCAGTTCTCCAGTCTGTATTTCCCAAGTAGGAGGTGTGTGCGCCTTGCCTCTCTCCTCCCGGAGAACTGCTAGGAGTCTGCCAGCAAGTGTGGATACAACAACATATCCACATCCCTAAAAACACAGGTTACTCACCTGTAACAGTAGTTCTAAGAGTGGTATATGTTGTTCATCCACACTGACCCACCCGACCTCTCCGGCTTCGACCCACAACCTTCTGCTTCCAGCGGGCAAGATCTGGCGTCATGGGGTGGAGCCAAGGGTTATACCACCCGGTGGGTGGGAGGAGCCAGCTTGAAGACCTTCCAGCAAGATTTAAAGGGAAAGGGACATGTCAGAAAGTGTGGATGAACAACATATACCACTCCTAGAACTACTGTTACAGTTGAGTAACCTATGTTTCTTCCCTCCCCTGGCTGGGTTTCTTGGTCTGGATAGCATTCACTCAACCTTTTCTCTAGGCATGCCAACTGTCTCACTAGAGCTACCAACCTGGTCCAGCAGCGCCCCCCACCACATCACCTACAGCCCTAGCTCTAGAGTCACAACTGACTATCCCCTTTCTGCCACTCTTCCCAGACCTTTCATTCCTTCTCTCCGGGAGGCTGTGTGTTCTGGTGCCTGTACTGCCTCCACAATTCCAGTTGCCTGTTGACAACCCTTTCAACTTGCCATCCAGATGCTGATACCTCCATTTTGTAACCCCCATCCCCCTGCCTTTTTGCAAATGACAGGTGGTATGCTGTTTGAATCTGACAGCAGTACCAGGTGGGGACTGGGTTCGGGGAGGATGAGGTTACTCAGCACAAGGGCTAGGTTTGGCTACTCTGCACAGGGGCACCCAAGTAATTCCGAACACAGGAAGCAATAACCGTAATGTCCAATACCAGGAATGGGATTCTAAAGTGTGGCTTTATTCACATCCAAGCAGAACAAACAAAGCATAGCGGACCCCACGGGCTACATTTCTAGTAATGCAGATAAAAGAATCAGGAACACTTCTTCAACACTTCAGCCCTCAGGCTGTGAACACCGGGCACACAGCCCGGACTTGCAGCTAGTTTGGGTACACAGCCGAACTTGGTACAGTATCTGGGATTCCACTCCTGCTCCTTGCCGACCACTCGGACACCTTCCATATGTCATGGAAACATTTTCTGGTGGCTCTAAACCACCTAAGAGCACCTCAGCTCTATCAGGGAGTTCTCCTTTTAATCCCACGTCTGGGTACTTTCCTCAGGCACTGGCCAAGTACCTGAGAGAACGTAAAAGTGCTACAGGCAAATCTGTAGAGGTGAATTTGGTTACTACTGATAGGGGGTCTCCCACCTCTCGCTTCCACAATTCATACCCGTCCATTTCTCTGGACATTAAACATCTTATTCTGTAAAGCTTGGCAATGTAAATTAAGGCTAAATGTATGTCACATTTCCTCTACTTGTCTTGCTTTCCCATTGTGCTGGACTTGAACATACTTTTACTTGGCTTAGCCCATTGCTCTAGGCCTCCCACTGATTAAGCAGTCCAATCCCCACTTTACTTTACTCTTGTGCTGGACTTGAACCTACTTGAATTAACTGGCAATGTCTATTACACTAGACCTCCTACAAATTAAGTAATCCAATCTCCATGTTCCAATAGTTCAGGTGAAAACATAGGCCCTATGTCAGAGCGAACTCACCCTTTGGTTGCAGGTGCCCCACAGACGATTCCTCACAGGGATTTCTATCCCACAGCTTCTGGTGCCACATCACAACTTGAAATAAGGCAGCTTCTTCCTTAGCCAGAACCAGGAGGGTTGCCCCTGGAAGACAGGCAAACCTTTTCACCCCCATCTCCTCAGGGATGGGGCACATGGACCAGTAACAGCAGTCTCCACCACTTCACAATCAGCTTACTGTGTTCCTCTTTTGGTGGAAACACACACACCTCCCTTACAGTAGCTCTAAAACAGAGCTTAAGGCTCTGAGAGCCTACACACAGACTGCTGTGTTGCTCCTCTCTCCAAGACTGCACACAGACTCTCATCAAAAATCCCCAACATTCTATCCTAACTTCCAACTGCAGCACTCCAGTGTGGCTCATGCAGCTGTGAGAGTTCTATGGTGATGTCATCCCTCAGTCTCAGCTGAGACTGAGAACAGAGTGAGATGGTGTGAAATCCATTTAACTGGAGTTTCACAAGCTGCCTTCCCTGCTTACCACTAGGTCTTACTGGGATTCTAGTAACCCCGGGTAACAGGGGGGGTTACATTGGTATCCATTGTTGATGGTGCTGTCTTACGACCATGACTTCTTCCTCCCTTCTCCACATAGATCCATCCCCAATCCTTGCTATTAGAGACTACAGTTACTGCAACCTACCAACAAACCCCTCCCTCAGCCTAGTTCCTTTATCCCTAGCCTCCTTTCCTTGATCTCCTAAGCTACCTGATAACTCCCTGTGCCCCCATGGTGCCTCCAACTGCCACTGAAGCCCGGCAGTGTACCTCTAGAGAGCATCGACCATGCCATAGTGGCTGTGGATGCTTCAAGTTGGTGGAGAAGCAGCTTTTCTGCAACTCACTAAAGCAGTTAGGATGGCTGATGGAAGACAGCAGGTTAATTACTGAAGGCTAAATTAAATCAGAGTATTAACTGTATCGCAGTCTAACTCTGGATCTAGTATTGCAAACTCTGCCACTCTGGGGTTATTCAAACGCAAGCTTAGAGAGTCACTTGTGGCTAGTGCCTCCTGTGATTACTACACATAGCTGCTGTCACCCTCAGTCTATTCTACACAGCACCCACCTCTCTCCATCCTCTCCTACCTGCCACTCCTCCTCCTCCCCTTTCATTCCTGACCTTGGCCCTATCAATTACTTGGTCCTCTGACACCTTCTGAGCTGATTTACGCTGTCCGGTTTCTTCCTTCTACCCTCCTATCCTTCCACCGCTTCCCCAATCCCCACCTTACCACACGACATTTAGTGCCTTGATACACCTCTTCTTCCCTCCCCTTTTAGCTCCTTGTCTGTGGAGCTCTTTGTCCCTTTTATCTGTCCTCTTAGCTGCTTTTTTGTTTGACAAGGCCTAGCAGCTGTGCTTATCATCTGTAATGTTATCTATTATAGTAATTCTGTAATACCCCTGATATTTCTTAGATCTATGAATTTTATCTGCTGTAACTAGGTTTGTCTGTATGTACACGTGCAAGCCGTGTGATTAGCTTACCCCTGTAACTATCATTTGTCTGGCTTGCATGTAGTAATTATTTGCCTGGCTTTACCAAAGCCTGTTTTCTCTGTATGTATGTGCACTACGACATGGAACCTGTATAAAAGAGCCATTGGCTCAAAGGTTGTAATCTGAAATTTAAATAAATAAATATTAAGGGCTTAAAGCCCAGAGCTGAGTTAGGGTTACCACCTTTGAAGAACCCCAAAGTGGGACATTTCTTACTGAAACATGATTTTTCGCAGGACAGTAAGTAACCTCGACCAATGCAACAGCCTTGTTTTGTCTATATAATCAGAATTAAGGCTAAGTATTTTAGTTTTTTAGTTGTTTCTATTGTTTCTTATCATTTTAAGGTGTATTAGTTAAGGTACTATAGTTTTCTTCAACATTTTGTGGAAAGTCATTAAATATTTTTTCTACTATAAAGTCAGGACATGTAGTATTTTTCATATTTCTTTGCGGGGTACATCTGCCCATATCAGGACTGTCCTGCGAAAAATCAGGACAGGTGGCAACCCTAAGCGGAGTATATTTGGTGGGATCCTTTAGGTTCCTGAATAGAGTCATCTCACACAGTATCGAGATGCACTCCATGAAAACATATTTCTTATTTATTTATGGATAACATTTTACTAGGATTCACACCTGAGATGCCATGTTTCAGTTTACATGATGGTGCTTGTGGCTGCCAGATTTAGTGCAGAATCAGCAAACAGAATGCTACTAAATGTTATAGGAAAAATGTTTCACAGTACACAGGGCAACAGATTAAATGCTGAAAACAAAATACAAATGGCCCCAACTGTCGTGCAGGGGCAGGATGTAGGAAAACACAGGGGAGCTGAAAAGACGTGGGTTAAATAAGACAATATGTTTAGCAGGCACATGTTATATATTTATGATAGCCAGTGTTAACAGAGAAAACCAGCACAGTCATTTATCTGCAATATGTGTTTTTAATGAGATTTTAAATGATTACAAGGAGTTAGCTGAACAAATATGATTGGGTATGCTATTATAACAAACAGATGAGGTCCCGGGGCGAGAGGTGACATGTTACAACAAAATTTATAATAATAAATCATGAAACGGTTGTAAACACAAAATCAGAACAAATGAGCGTATAGTTCAATAAATACCCTCCGGCCCTACAACGGCTGCATCTTAAGCAGGTAATATAATGGGAAAATAAGTTACTCTTATAACTGTTACAGAGTTTTATCCAAGTTCCAAAGGGTAAAGTATCCCATAGGGAAGGACCCAGTTAAGAAAAATTTCCAGCTACACACCTAAAGTAATCTATGATCAAAATGCTTGTTTAGACATCTGTTTATAATAAATTCAGTGCAGTGCTGTTAGGATATGCAGTCAAAGAGTTATGATAACGCTTAGAACAATGTCAATAGATGAAGTGATATGTGCAGGATAAATGGGAACATGCTCAGTTTCTCATATCAAATACAACGCTGAATTAATTTAGGCACTTATGTTACAAATCTTGCGATTTTATGATATTACATATCAAGGTCTCAATGCATCCAATTATGTTTTCAATTACAGTTCACATTTGCATAAAGCTTTTCATGCAAACTGTAGCACCAGTGTGCACAACTGTAGTAAAACCTTGGTTCTGAGACTGACATACATTAGCAATCACCCACGACAGGGTATGGTGTTGTAGGCAATTAATCCATGCTTGGGGTGCATTCTGAGGGACAAGGCCACAGGCAGAGTATCCTCACAGCACCCCAGGCATGGATTAAATGCCTAGAACTCCATACCCTGGAGGGGGGTATTGAACCTATAACATGGGTTATGTACAAAACATGAGAAAACACACAGTAAGGGTTTTTTTCTCCTGTTTAAAGCAAAAAAAGGTATTGTATCCTGCTGCCTTGCAAAATAGTCCCTCATGAGTAATGCACACTGGATTGCTGTTATGCACATAGAAATGTCACACATACTGTATACTACTGACGTTTCCTGTGTATAACAGTATCTTCTACCTTGTCTACCACATGTACTTATGCCTCCCTCCCCCTCATAGAACACACACACAGACATTGAGATGCAGCTCGGACTGCAAAGGGACCTGCCCCGCTCCCAATGACATACACCTCCCAATGACACACAGACAGACAGAAAGAAGGAATTCTGTCTTGCATGTCCTGGTGTCTGAGCTCCAGACTGCAGAGGGACCTGATCCACTCCCGATGACATACAGCTCTCAGTGACGGACAGAGAGAGACACACACAGAGAAGGAACTGTGGACCTGTCTTTCGGCGACTCACCTCTGTAAGGCAGGCTTGACACACTTTACACAACAACCTTTGTTTGGCACCATCAGGAAAACTGACCACATACAAATGTCAGAGGGACACACTGACCACCGGAGCGCAGGACTGAGCTGTATTGGGGGCACCTGCAAGGCTGTACAGCAGTGCAACAAGCTGCACACCCAAGGGGCTCTGACGTGCATTAATCTGTCTCTCCTTGGTATGTTGGGCTGCATACCAAGTGCAGCACTGCTGACAGGACCCAGTGAGCTGCTTGCAGTGCATACAGATGTCAGAAAGACACACTGATTAGTGGAATGCAGATCCGGGCTGAGCTGTATGAGGGGGACGCCTGCAAAGCTGTACAGCAGCGCAGAAAGCTGCACACACAAGGGGCTGTGACACACATTAATCTCTCTCTCTGTCTCTCTCTCTCTCTCTCTCTCCTTGGTACATTGGGCTGCATACCAAGTGCAGCACTGCTGACAGGACCTGGTGAGCTGCTTGCAGCACTATCTCTATCTCTCTCCCTGCGTTCGCTCCAGATTTTGTGCTGTGACTCTCTCTGTCCTTTCACTGCAACTCATGTAAACTCAGACACACCTCTGACAGAGAGAGACAGACAATGGGGACTGCAGCACTTCGGGTCCGCACAGAGAGAAGGTTCAGAGACACTGGACCCCAGATATGAACATGCACCTTTCAGTGAGCGGAGACTGTATGACTTACTTGTCGGGTCTCGCTCGCTCATTCGCTGTCAGCAGATGTCCAGGGCTCTCTCCATCTCTCGCTCACTTTCTCTGTGATGTGTTTGTAGGCAAAGGATGGTTTATGAGGTATTACATCTACAGGCTCAGAATGGCATTTGGCTCACTGAACCAGCACATAGACAAAGAGCTGAGCATTTGTTGTCTCTCTGTCTCTGTCAACAGCCCATTTCGATGCTCGCACTGTTGGGGGGGGGCACAAACTGAGGCAGCATATACAACTGTGCATTGTTCTGGGCTTCATGAAGCAGGGGGGTACAGCTGATACTGGTTGACACAACAGTACATAATAAAAAGGGCATTTGGGACAGCATTGACAGGTGGCCACCAAGTTACCGATGTACCTGTCTCTCACTTCCATATCTTTTTTTTTTTGTGGAAATAATAGTTTATTAAAGGAATTTTTCTGGTATTAAACATACAGTACATGCAGTCTGATACCTTGACAGATGCTTATTCTATAAGAGTAGGTGAAACTAAGAAAAGAGTGATCGGAGCCTAGTCCAATCAGTGGGAATAAAGAAAGAAAGGAAAGAGAAAGTAGAAGAAGGTAGAGGTGTGTACAATTAATTAATAAAGTAATACAGTTTTAATTTTCAGATAAGCCTAAAGGCAGATTGTATAAGATTCTAGGGGAAAGTGCCTAAGATACCCTGTATAAGCGGAACTCAAATTGGATGCCCAACATATCATAAGCTTGCCCCTTCCAACAACTGGTGTTATAGTGTCCTTAAGAAAATCTGGCCAGTAGCTCAATGATGCCAAAGTTTTCCCAATTAGCCATAAAGTGCAAGAAAGGCAGCCAACTCCCCTGAAATTTATCCATTGCTAGTCTCACTTTAGCTGCCAGGTACTCCAATTCCAGGATCTTTTTACAGATATCGTACCAGGTTTCTGCCTTGGGAATGTTTGTGGAGAGCCAGTTAAGCGTAAAGGCTTTCAGAGCTGCCCCCACCAGAATTGTAAAGAGATAGCTCTGCACTCTGGATCTCAAAGGGGGTTGGGGAGGCCTAAGAGCCAGTGTGGAGGGGCATCCGGCAGGGTCACCTCGAAGATTTCCCCTACTGTTTTTTGAATATTCCTCCAGTACTCTCTGACCACAGTGCAATCCCAGAAAATGTAATAGTAGGAACCCTCTGAGTGGCAGTTTCTCCTGCACTGGTCAGATGAGTGATTGCCATAGTGTTTTGTAACTGTGGGAGGTCTGAAGAACCTCACTCCCACCTTCCATCTAAACTTCCTCCAAAAAAGGAATGCTGTGGTGGAGTTAATACCCATCCAAATGCTAACCTACTCTTTATCTGAAAGGGAAAGCCCCACCTCCCTGCACCAATATTCTTCGGTTTCCAACAAGGGGTTCGCCACAGTACATTCATGCTCTGAACCAGCCTGGACACCACCATATGTTGCCCGGAACCTGAGACCAGTGTTAACTGAGACTCCCACAGGGGATTCTCCTGCATATCCACCTTTTCCCATGGGGATCCCACCATTGATGTAAGGCAGTGCCTCAGTTGTAAATACCAAAAAAAAGTCCTGCTGAGGGAGGACAAACTCTACCTTGAGTTGCTGAAACGTTTTGAGGACCGGGCCCATGTAGCACTGGCTCAAGGTCTGTAAGCCCTACCTTTCCCAGCAGTGAAAGGCCATATCCATACTAATAGAGGCAAAGTCTTTGCAACTCAAAATGGCAGTGGAAGGTGTAAGATTGAGGGGGAACCCTAGATTCTGGCATACCACCTGCCATGCATGCCTTGTGGTTCGAGACCAGGGGCTGGAAAAATCCAGCCATTTCAGCCTCTGGGTATCCAGGAAAAGCAGGTCAGAGGGCTGGGGCAAGGGCCATGAGGTCAACTCAGTTTCTGCCCATAGGGTAGGGGGATTTTGTGCCATGGTGTTTAAGGCCTGCAGCTGTGCGGTCCAGAAATATTTTTGCATGTCCAGTAAACCCAAACCTCCCCTGTCTTTTGGGGCCTGCACTATTGCCCACTTTACTCTTGGCTTCTTGCCTACCCAGATGAATTTGGAAAGGGTTACTAACAGGTCTTTCCAAAATGTTTTATGCGGTTGTATTGGAATAGCTCCAAAAACCAAAAGGAGACGGGGTAAAATATTCATGTGGGTGTATTCCACCCTGCCCAATATAGTAAGCGATAACTCATTCCACCTGTTATAGTCCGACTTAATGTCCTGCAGTAATCGCAGGTGATTTTTGGAAAAAAGCGTATTTAGATCTCTGGGAATCCAGATGCCCAAGTACCTGAATCCAGTAGCACACCATTTAAGGCTAGCACAGGCAGGTAGTCCCCCCACCCCGGTTTCCAGCCCACAGGATATAGTTCTGATTTGTCCGCATTAACCTTATAGCCTGAAAACTTTCCAAAGTCTTCCAGTATGGCAAAAATCCATGGAAGGGCCCTGACTGGGTCTGAGACATACAAGAGAGTGTTGTCCACATATAGTAAAAGTTTTACCTCTGTGTACCGTATCCTAATACCCTGGAAAGCCCCCGATTGCCTTATATAGGCTGCCAGTGTCTCCAAGCTCAGGGCGAACAGGACAGGGGAGAGCGGACAGCCCTGCCTAGTTCCTCTTTGAATTTTGAATATGGGTAATGACACCCCATTGACCTTGACTCTGACCACTGGACCCGCATACAGGTTTCTAATCCATGTCCTGAAGTTGTCGCTGAAGCAGAGCCCCCCTAAAACCTTATCCAAATAAATCCAGTCAACATGATCAAGTGCTTTTTCTGCATCTAGGGAGAGCACTGCCTGAAGATGCCCACCCAGTGGGGAATCGGCTCCGGAGAGCACATTCAGTAGCAAACGGATGTTATCCTGAGTGCGCCTTCCTGGTATGAAACCAGTCTGATCAGGGTGGACCAGACTAGCTATCACTGCCTGATGGTGATTACTGAGCACTTTGGCAAAGATTTTAGTGTCTTGGTTGAGCAGGGCTATTGGTCTGTAACTGGCACAAGACACAGGTTCTTTCCCGGGTTTGGGTAATACCGAAATGAGGGCCTCCCTCCACGTATCTGGAAGGGCAATGTCTTCCTGGGCTGAATTACAAATCCCCATTAGTAAAGGAGTCCGCTCCTTCCTGAAGCCCTTGTAGAACTCAGCGGTGTAACCATCAGGGCTCAGGGCCTTTCCAGATGGTAGTGACTGAATGACTGCCAGCACCTCGCCCTCAGAGAACGGGACCTCTAACACATTTCTCTGCAGTTTGGAGAGGGTAGGGAGTTTTACTTTCTGCAGAAACTCATCAATTTGTGTCTTGTGATCATGGCCATGTTCTGCGGTATATAACTTCTCATAAAATTCTTTAAACTCTGCTGCTGTCTCATTAGTGGGCAATTTGAACTGGTTCAAAGTGGAAGTTGCAGATATTTTCTCCATGTATCTATCTGCCACTTGTTTCCTGAGCCTTTGGGCTAGTAGTCTGCCAGCCCTTTCACCCCTCTCAAAGTTTTTCTGCCCTAGGAACCTAAGGTTATTTTCTACCCGCCTCTGTAACAGTGAGTCATAGTCAGCCCTGGCTTGCCTCAGTCTGGTCAGGACTGAGAGTGCCCCCTAGCATTTGTGCTCTCCCTTTAGTTCAGCTATCCTGTCCAATGTGTCTCTACTCTTAGATTGGTGTTGCTTATATTTGTAGGATGCATAGGAAATTGTGTGGCCTCTAAGTACAGTCTTCAGAGCATCCCATATATACTTAGGGGCTGAATCTGGTTCCTGATTTTCGTTCAGATAGTGTTGTATAGCCTGCCTACTCAAGTCTAGATACTGTTTATCATTTAGCAATCCTGTATCAAACCTCCATATTCCTTTTTGTTTAGGTTCCCTCCCAATATAATTTAACTTTAACCATGGCATGGTCTGAGAGGGTTATTGAGAGAATAGAAATTTCTTGGAAATTGTATCATAACTCCTTCTGTGTATAAAATCTATCCAGCCTGGAGTATGTATTTGAAACTGGGGAGAAAAATGTATAATTCCTATCAGAGGGATTAAAATACCTCCAGGGGTCCACCAGTCCAGCCTCAGCATAGAGGTTTCTAAGGAGACAGGGGCAGACATTAGAACCTGAGGGCCTAGGTAGGCTTCTATCCCTCACCACATCCTCCACATGATTCCAGTTCCCTAAGCATATTATTTGCCCCTCGGGTAGCCCAGACAGTTTTTCAAAAGGGAGCAGAAGAATTCCGGGGGGTAGGTGCATAAACCCCCACTAGATGTAATATATTCACCCTGAACAGGCCAGACAAAATCAGTAAGTGGCCACTACCAGCCTGATAAATTTTTTGGATCTGGAATGGTAGACCCCTTCGGAACAAGAAGTCCCTGGATGCTTGTCAGAGCAAACATTACCCACCCAAGCCCTACGGAGTTTAAGATGCTCCTGGGAGGAAAGCTTAGTTTCCTGAAGGCAGGCAATGTCACAATTCTCTCTTTTCAGCTCAGACAGAATTTTAGACTGCTTAACCACATTATTAATGCCCTTTACATTCAGTGAACAGATTGTTAGAGTAGCCATCATTTATAGCTTAACTGCAGAACTTTTTCCCCTTCCTTAGCTGCACATTTCCATTGAAAGCAGGCATCATACATAGTCTCATAGTAAATACACAATCCCTCTACAAAGACAGAAGAAGGAAAGAAAAGAAGAGGAATAAGAAAGGAAAGGAGAAAGCACAGGAACACATAAACATTAATACAACTGAACAACAACAAACCAACAAGAACCCCATATCCCCAGGGGACAGTGGGGAAGTGAGGAAAGCAGATCTGGTAGGCAGAATCTGGCGAATCTGCCAAGTCCTCCTCCAGGGGAGAACTACTCCCCCCCCCCCTTCCCGAAGGTTGGAGAAGGGAACTATGCCCTTGAAGGGAAATACACCCTCACATTAGGGTGAAAGGTTGAGGGACCCGGAGTAAACCAGGAGCCCCAAACCTGTGCCCTCCTTAAGGTGGTATGAAACTTCCGGATTAGGCGAGGATAGCCGCTCACATCTCCAGTCATCTACAGTACTGCTAAACTCAATATAAAAAGTGCTATTATATCACATAACATCTCAGTGGGAGGTGCTTGGGCAGTGCCCAGCGTCCCTCCTCGGCAAATAAAAGAAAAAAGGAACCCCATTTTTTTGTTTTTGTTATAAGCACGAAATGAATATAAATAGTAACTTAAAACACTGTAGTGCAAAAACTTAACATATGCATAGAGCAATGTAACTGCCGCTCTGGTTCCTCATTCACCCTCCCTCATCCTCCCCACTTGCAATTCAAATGGAGGGGGTACAGACAGACAATGTCACCCAAAAGTCAAGTCCGGACAGAGCAGAGGGAGCAATCTACCACCCGGAGTCTCATTTAAGCCAAGAAAGTAAGCAAGAATTCTGTCCTTTAGCTGCCTATAATGTCAGGCGATGTGTCAGTTATTTTCCCTCGGATGGGCCCCAGGAGGCCCTTTGGTCCACTGGGGTTTGCTGCGGGAGAGAATTAAGGACTCACCCATGTAGGTCAAGAAAGTCTGCCACCCGGATCCCTCTCGGTCTTAAACTCTCTCCATACTTCGTAGCAGTAGGATCGGTTCTTGGTGGAGGTTATTTACAGTCCAGACCCCAGCAGCGTCCCTCCCACTAATGTCCCCAGGAATCTATACCCAGAGCATCTTCAATTCCTTGGAGTAAGCAGATGGTGTTTCCTGGGTATGCACAGCCTTCTGAGAATGCAGTCCCCCGACAAAGGGATCACGTGGAGCAAACGAGGGAGCTTGGAAACAACGTTCAATACATTTTCATTTACTTATGCAGGTAACTGAACATTAACAAAAACTGGCTTATTCTTTGTTACATAGATACATAGACAGTGTCGGCAGATAAGGGCCTATGGCCCACCCAGTCTGCCCATATTCTTTGTTGAACTTCAGGAACAGTCACCCAAGCCAGGTACACCACGTGAAGCACCCTTTATCCTCTAAACGAGAAGGGCTATATAGATTAGCTGGTCAAGAGGAGGTGACTTTTAAACAGGGTGCCCTTTTTGAAGCCATCTGGATAGGTCTGAGTGCAATGGAAAAAGGGCTTCCGTTCTGGAATTGGGATTTGTGGATTTTTTGGCCCCTGGTGTTAGCGACCACAGCAAATGCTCTATTTTGTTCTCAGCTACCTCTTCTTTCAGGTCTGGGAGAGGGATTCCCTCTGCTTGCAAGAGATCAGTGGCTGTAAGCTGCGAGTCAAAAACCTTTGAGCCCTCTGGCAGTTCAACCTATAGCCTAGCAGGGTATCTGAGATATACTTTTTTGCCCTTCTCCCTAAGTTGTTTAGCTACCCACAGAGCTTTCTTTCTGTGGGCAATCATGGCTGGAGGAAAATCCTGATCCAAATATACCTTGACCCCATCAAAGTTTTTCTTTTTTTGGGCCAAGACAAGCGCAGTATGTTTTCTTTCATTGGAAACTTTAAAAACTTGATCAGTGCTGCCCTCGGGGGAGCTCCCGGCTTGGGCTTAGGGCCGAGTGCCCGATGTGCCCGCTCGATTTCTAGTGGCATATCTTCCCCTAGCTGTAGCTCTGTCTGGAGCCAACAGTCCATATATGCAGCCATATCCTCTTGTTCAACTCCTTCGGGGATGCCCACTACTTGTATATTGTTACATCTAGATCGGGCTTCTGAATCCTCCGCTTTGGCTGAGAGTGCTCTTTCTCTCTGGTGTAGAAAAGCCAGGGAGTGGCCGTAAGCCATGTGCTCATTGTGGAGGGTCTTAACATGCTGCTAAATTTGTGTTGTTCGGGACTCAAGTTTTCGAAAGTCTGACACTTTACCATCTATTCTCTGCAGCAATTTTAATATTTTAATATTTTTTCCGGCTTCTAATCTTGTGCCCACAGAACCTGAATTGGAACAAGATTCGTCCTCTCTTGAACCCGAGAGTATGGACGAACGAGACGGTGCTGGGCTAAGACCTGTCACGATTTTGGATCTGTCACTTGTAGCAGCTATTCTGGGGCTAGCAGGACCTCTCTTTTTCATCTGCCCCATCGCTGACGATGTATAGCACCTGTGACAAAGGAAATCGTGGGTCGGTGCTGGATCACCTCTCCTGATTACATTCGATTGCAGGCTGGAGACTAAGGAGCGAAAAACTAAGCCGCCATTCGCTCCTGCTACGTCACCGGAAGTAACCTCGCTTCCATGTCTTTTTAATGGCTGTCTGTCAGTGCTGAATTCTCCCACAGATAACAAGTCCCGCTCTGTCCAGGGATCCTGCTGGCCAGTCATCTCACCCCAGCTGTGGATTAAATAGTGAATTTAATCCATAGCCAAATGATGCTATTCAGCCAATCAGCTTTCCCCCCTGTTCTCAACCCATATTACAACTGGAGATGTTTGTTTATTTACTTATATGATAGGTACTGTAAACCAGTCAAAACAGTATAAAACCTTCAGTTAATGCCCCACAGACTGTTACAACCCATTCCTTAGTAGATTACCCACATTTTTTGACATGCCCATGATAGTTTAGTGACTTCTTTGACACACCCATGATAGTTTAGTTACATTTTTACATGCCCAAGATAGTTTAGCCACATTTAAGATATGCCTATGATAGTTTTTCCACATCTAGTCTATAAAAAAAAAGGGGGGGGGGGTACTTTCCACTTCAGCTGCCACAGAGCTTTTAAAGTCCGGTTTCAAAACTCCTAATTATAATACATTAACAATATTCAGCTAGCCAGAGTATTCTGGGTATAATTTGCTTCTGCAGTTCTTTAAATGCCTCAGCTTTTGGCCTTGGGAATCTAGGCACCCAAATCAACCAGGTTACTCCTTCATATACTCAGACTTACTGAATAATATTGCTTAATTTATTAATTGATTTGAAACTTGCATCTCTTACTTCTCTTCACTATCCTCACTGCCACAGAGATTTGTCATCTGCAGAGCCACTCATCCTGCCCTGGATAGCCTCCCTGATATCACTGGTGAACAGGACAGGTCCCAGAGCTGACCCCTATGGCACCCTGTTTGTGACCTCCCCATATCCTGATTTAATACCACTTACTACCCTCCTCAGCTTCATTTCCCTTAACCAGTCCCAATCTTCCTTACGTGCCTTTCTTCCCTCCCCAGATTCTTTAACAGCCTCTTGTGTGGCAACGAATCAACAGCTGATAGATAGATAGATAGAGAAAACCGAGCAAATCAACCACCTGTCCCCTGTTCTTTTTTTTTTTTTTTTTTTATTATTGTGCTTTTCTCCCCCTCTGGCTTACTGTCATTAGTCCTTGCTCTCTTCCCAAGCCTCATCACCTACCTTCCTCAGGACTTTGCCAAGTGCCTTGTTCCTCCCTGACTTACCCCCAGAGGTGGGCCACCAGAGACACCCCAGTTCCTTCGCAGAATTCAAGATTGGTTCCGGTACTGGAACCTTGTCGCAGGACCTGTGAGGAGCAGCAGGATGACATGATGTGATTGGCCTGTGTTTTTCTTGTTTTTGGTCCCTGCCCATGGATGTCGAGGGAGGCCCTTGATGGGTGCTTGCACGCACGATGTACAGCGTGCATCAAAGCGCATCAGCATCCCCCTGCCTAATCATTCATCTCACTCGCATGGACACCTGTGGTCACCTAGGTGGTGGTATTGCAGTGGAGGTAGAGAATCCTCCCTCCCTCCCCTGAGGAGGCAAGTGTCCCCTGGGATGCTCCCCCCCGGCTGGCCCTCTGATGACCCAGGTTCATTCCTGAACCCAGGTCACCGGCGTTGCAAGCAGTAGCGCTATTGCTGCGCTGACAGGACGGCCCCATCTGCTGCTCTTGTAATCCAGTCAGAGAATGCTAACTGTTCAGTCTGGTACAGTCTTCCCACCATGAATACATGCTGCTTACTGTCCTGCAACCCATTAGCTTTTAAATATTCCACATTTTTTTTCCTTGGTCAGAGTCTCCATCACCTTAACCATAATTGAAGTAAGACTAACTGGCATGATGTAGTTACCGAGGTGTTCCTTGTCCCCACCCTTGCGCAGTGTAACCACATCTGCAGGCCTCCAGTCCTTTGGCAACCCCCCCCCCCCACATTTCCAGAGAGCACCTAAACAAGTCCTCCAAAGGTGTTGCAAGTTCTGATTCCATTTCCTTAAGCACCCACAAGTGTAAACCATCAGGTCCCAGTTCCTTGTCCATCCTAAAGGCTGCTAGCCCTTTCTTCACCCTATCTTTGATGAAGAAGAAAAGTGGAGTAGTTTCCCCACAATAATGTCAACATTCCCCCTGTCAGTAAAACAGGTCCATGTAACTCCCCCACCCACCCCGGTGCACCTGGAAACAAGCTTTCATAGCTTAGTGTGCATTTCCTGGTCAAACATTACAAGTAAATTATCTGATCCATTCTCCTCACTCCTCTAGTGGAGGCCTCTATTCTGCCTTCTGATAGCAGTTCTGACTCAGTCCTGTGCCGTGAACACCGAGCAAAGAAGTTGTGCAATACAGCAGCCTTTTGTCCATCAGATAATCTAACAATCCTCCCTTTTTTATTTTTTTTAACATATTTATTTATTATTTATTGAAAAGTTTCACCAGGTAAGGTACACTGAACAACAAGTTGCTCGTCTCCCAGTACAACCTGGGGGAGCGGGTAGTGGGAATTACATTGTATTAAAGAGTACACACAATAGCACAAAATCAGTTTACACAAAATCATTAAAGCATGGATTACAAGCATAAAAAGGCATGGATTACAGGAGTGCATGCAATAACACAGAATCAGTTTTACAAAGGCAAATAAAGCATGGATTACAGGCATGGATTTACAAGGTATATACGGAGTAAGCCTATACAGTGACTAGTGGGTGAGACAAAATAGTGGCTAAAAGTATTCCAGACTTGTCTTAATGCTTACAATTCGAGGACTAAAGTAACAAAAAAATAGACAATGAGAGAGAAACTAACAAATGTGGCAGCAAAGGAGCTAAAGGCCAGGGCGAGTCCTGCAGGCTTAGGAGAATGCTCCAGAGAGAGAGACTGATAGAAAATACTATCAAAAACAAGTCAGAGGAAAAAGTCAAAACAGAGCAGCGATCAGGGTAAGCAATGACTAATGAGAGGAGGGCAGGGTGAGGAACTAGGAGGGGGGAGCTAGGGGCAGGTACAATTTACAGAGAGGAAATTATGCAGTGCTTTGTTTAAAGAGCCTGGGGAGGAGGAAGAACGGATTTGTGTAAAGAAAGCATTCCATAGTTTAGTAAAACGATAAGAGAAGGAGGATTGGTCAATTGAGGTGGATCTCCAGGGGACTGACAGAGATCTGTGGTCATGGGATCTTAGAAGGCGAAGTGGTGTGGGGGAGAGCGAGGTAGGGAGGGAGTGTGCCAAGCCAGAACTTAGAGATGAAATTTGCACAGTGGTGCGGACACCTATTGGTTATGGAGGGGAAGGCTACAGCACAATACAGGTGACAGTGATGGGTCAGGGGAGGTGCACCAGGGCAAACTGACAGAAGGAGTTGAAAAGTGTATCCAGGTTTGCTAAGGAGGTGGCAGGAGCAGAGCAGTAGACGATATCACAGTAGTCGATGATAGGGAGGATCATCTTTCGGATCAGTTCACGCCTTGCCTGAGTGGGGAGGCAGGTGCGGTTTTTGAATAAAGCGCCGAGTTTAGGGCGAATTTTTTTTCGTTATGGCATCTATATGGTCCGAGACAGTGAGATGTTGATCCAGCCATACACCCAGATACCTGAAGGATGTCTTGGCATCTAAAGTTGCTCCATCAAGAGTAGTGAAGATGGGGACAGATAGGAGCCTTGACAGTTTCTGTCTCGTGCCAAATGTCATGGTCACTGTTTTTTTTGCATTTAGGAAGAGTTGGTGAGAGTGAAACCAACTCTGGACATTATTGAAGTCACTTTGAAGCCTGGAGGCAACATCCAAGGGTGATGGTCCTGAGGAGAAAAGAACCATATCATCAGCATACATATGTATAGAGGAAGAAGTACAGACAGATGGAAGATCATTTTGGAAAATGGAGAAGAGGATCGGGCCTAGTATGGACCCCTGGGGGAAGCCAGTGCATATGGGTAAAGGGGGGGAGATGTAGTCGCATATTTTTACCGATTGAGAACGGTCGGTTAGGTATGCATTGAACCACTTTATGGCATGCTCTGACAACCCAGCAGCTGAGATGGAGCAAAGTAGGAGGGAGTGGGAAACAGTGTCAAATGCTTTAGCAAGATCAATAAAAATGGCAGTAGTGATGTGACCGCAATCCATGCCTGTCAGGATTGCATCAGTGATCTGGAGTAGTGAGGAGGTAGTAGAGTGATGTTTTCAGAATCCAGATTGGTATTGGGTGAAGAAGTTAATGTCTGATAGGTACGAGGACAGCTGGGCTAGGACTAGTTGTTTCTGTAGTTTGGCTAACGCTGGGGGGGAGGAGTGATATAGGGTGGTAGTTCCCAAGGGAGGAGGTGTCACCCCCCTTTGGAAGTGGGAGGATGATTGCATGTTTCCACTCTAGAGGAATGTCAGCTAATTGAAACGAGAGATTGAGAATAGCAGACAGTGGGGCGAGCAATGGCTGTAGCAGACAGGTTTAGTAACTTCAGGTCCAGCCCATCAGGAGAGCTACCTTTGTTCGGGTTTAGGGCTTCCAAGGCCTCCAGCATATCAGATGGTGGGATTTTAGAGAAGGAGAAACTGTGTGGAGGGGCAGGTGGACTTCTGGTAGAGGCGGTTGGCAACTGATTTGTGTTGAGGTAAAGTGGGAATTGAAAGCTGCAGAAATGCTTGGGTGGTCTGTGATGACGTTATTGTTTATTTTGAGGAAGGAGGTGGAACCTGCGGGGAGAAAAGTGAGTGAATTGCTTTCCAAAATTTAGATGGATTGTTTATATTAGAGTTAAAGGTAGAGCTGAAGTACTCGGCCTTAGCCAAATGAGTGGCTTTTCAGCACTTGTTTCTGAGGGCCTCGTAATCCTTAAGAAGCTGTGCTCTTTTATGGAACTTCCAGGCTGTGTCGCACGCTCTTTGGACAGCGATGAGTTCAGGAGAGGTGGTTACCTTGGATTCGAACATGTCGTAAAGGTGCGTGATGATCCTAGACTTCAAGGAGATGGTCTCTGAAGTAGTTTGCTGGGTCATCTAGGTTGCTGGCTTTGGATATAGGTGCCTAGTTAATGTTGATCAGATCATATAGAAGCGGGGCAATGTTTAGGGATTTATATGATCGGATTTGTAGAGTTTTGAAGGGGGCTTTGACTTTGTGAACTCTACACACCAGGAAAGTCATGCAATGGTCACTGAAAGCATCTGCTAGAGTACCGGATTTTATGATCCTATGGGTTTGAGAGGTGAGGGCCCAGTCGATTAGGGAATGGTTACCTGTCTTATGGTTAAGCCTAGTCGGGTCTTGGTTAAGTTGAGAGTCTGTATAGCATTCTGCGCATATCTGAAAACTCCTTGCCCCTTACTCCTTTTGCTATTCATCGATCCATATTTGCTTTTGCCCTCTGGACCAATCCTTTTGCCTCTTTTAACTTCATTTGGTAGTCATCCCACTGCTCATCCCCCAAGTTTTCTGTCTGTCTATCTGGAGGCAGTATAGCGTAGTGGTTAAGGGTACTGCGCTGCAAATCTGGAGACCTGAGTAAGAATTTCATCAGCCCCCACTTGCATACTGTGTGACCCTGAGCAAACCACTTAACTTCCTTGTGCTCCCAGGTTGCACCTGGAAACAAGCTCTAGCTTAGTGTGCCTTTCCTAGTTAAACAATTTCCCCTTTGTCTGTCTGTCTGTCTATCTATCTATGTCATCTGTCTAATTTAAGTTAAACCAATACAAATATTTGGGTGTCATCTTCGACAGAGAGCTCATTTTTTTCAAATTATATACAGAAAGTAAGAAAATGTGAACCGAAAACTGGGAGCTCGCTTTTTATTTTATTTTTTTTGCTGCTGGCTTGCTCTGTCTTAGTCCACCTCACCCCATCTCTCAGGACTTACCTGCTGCCTCCCAGAGTGCACCCTGGATTGCCTGCCAGGGTGGGGCTGTCAGGGAGAATCCTCCTAGCTCCCCAAACGGTGTCTCGTAGTGACCCAGGGGAAGAATGCCTAGGCCTGCTGCATGGGGCTTGGTGAGGAGAGGGCGGATGTCCTCCTGTTTCAGCCTGGCAGTATTTCCCCTGGGTTGCTGGGAGTTGTGGCATGCAGTGACTTAGGGGTGTGTAGGCACCGACATCTGGCACACCTCCCCTGGAACCTCTGAGTTTCGGTTGTGATGCCCCTGGTCTTTGCCAGGGGTTAGTTGAGCAAAAATGCTTCCAGTCCTCCCCAGAGGAGGAGAGCAGTCTGTTGGATATTCGACCCCCCACCGGCCAGCCCTCTCTATCTCCTGGGGCTCACATCCAAACCTGGGTCATTGGCGTTGCAGGCAGAAATCCAACCACGGTGCTGGCAGGCCGGTTTACCAGCCTAATCTTTTTTTTTTTTTTGTAAGTATAATCTTTATTAAACTTTTTTTCTTCTTATTACAACAGGGTATAAGCAGTCACCAATTCATCAACAGAGTTCAAATGTATATACAAAGATATATTTCATAGGTATCTCTGGCATAGCTGTTACAGACAGGTAAAATTAATACAGGTACATGCTAGAAATCAAACCATGTGTAAGGCAGCATACTATACAGGAGAGCTCAGGTGTTCATAACTGTGTTTTCCCAATCCTGGGACCCCCACCATCCCACCCAATCAGAAGCCCCCACCCCAGGCCCAGCAACAACCTTGAATCTTCATGGGACAAAATTTAGGTCTTTGGACATGATATACAAGATTCATCTGTTCCATCTCAGTGGGCATAGTTTGGATCTGTCGTTCAGTGAGAGAGATTTTTTCATATTTATATATGAGATTGACTATGTCCCTCCAGTCGGGGACTGTGGGAGTTGGAGCTGTGAGCCAACACCATGTAATGGCCTTCTTGGCCACCAGAAGGACTATCCCCAGGAGGTAATGTGTGTGGGAGTCTCTGAATTCCGGAGGGAAAATATGCAACAAGAAAAATTCCCCAGTGAGGGGAACCGGCTGCCCAAACAGGGGCTCCAGCTCCCGTTCCAAGGATGTCAGAAAGGGTTCCAGCCTAGGGCACAACCAAAAGACATGTGAGTGATGTGCAGCAGAGTCACCACACTGGTGCCAGCATTGTGCTAATCTAGTAGTGAGGTGATGGGATGTGATGGCCGGTGTACGAAAGTATCTAATGAGGAGTTGCCAGGAGAAGAGATGCCAATTATGGGAGAATGTAAGTTTAGAAATGGCAAAGCAGCTGGCATCCCATTGTTGAGAAGTTACACTTGTTCCTAGCTCGTTATTCCGTTTGTCAAGGATCTGCCCCGAGCCCACCCCTGGTGTGTCCGTGAGGACCTTATATAACCTAAAAATTGCATGTGGCAGCTCCATGGAGAAGAGAAGACCCTGAAGGAGCAGGATCAGGGTGGATATTCATCAGGGTTGGGGGCCAGAGTGGGGAGGGAGTGAAAATAATGTCTTAGTTGGAGATGCCTAAAGAAATCTGTCTGGCATAGCTCATAAGAGCTGAGCATTTCCTGAAACGTCTTAAAGATGGGGCCATTTGTGACAGTGTCAGTGGCTCAGCAGGTAGCACGCTCAGCTCTGAGGCTGGGAGATCAGAAGGCTGTGGGTTCTATCCCCCACACCAGGCGCTTGGGTTAATATTCCAATACTGACACTGTAGTGCAGCATGAGGGGGGTGCTGCACTCCTGAGATGCCGTCTTTCGGATGAGACGTTAAGCCGAGGTCCCATCTGCCTGTTCTGGTGGTAGTTCAGGTGGATGTGAAAGATCCCATGGCACTTCTTGAAAAGAGTAGGGGAATTTTCCCTGGTGCCCTGGCCAAATTTCCCCCCTTTGACTAAAAATACCACCAACAGCTTAATCTGGTTCAAAGTTAGTTGTCATTCATCTGTACCCCCTTCCCTAGGTCGTGCCTGAAAATAGGCAGAATTTATCTAGTGCACTTACTCGGTCAACAAAAACTAACTACATAAATAAATAATTTAGAAACTGTGAGAGAAAGGAGAGACCCAGGTGGTCCCAATTACGGCATTTATGGTCCGTTCGGGCAGAGAGGAAGTTTTCTAACAAGGCAATCGGGCAGAGTAGCATCAGGTATGGCTGGAGGGAAAGGTGCCTACGGATCACTTTCCAAGTTCTGACTTGGTGTTGTATCCAGGGGTTAGAGGGGGCCCGGTGAGTGTAGGGGGTGGTCATGTATAGGGTGGCCCTAATCATGTCATCATAAGGGAAGAGACCCTCCTGTATCTCCCTCCAAATTGCGGAGGAGGTCCTCATGAATCCAGTAGCTATGAAAGATAGGTGGGAGGCCCAATTGTATAAACTCAAGTTGGGGAGAGTGAGGCCTCCCTGTTTTTTGGGGAGTGAAAGGATGGAGAACTTCACTCTTGGGCGCTTTTCTGACCAGATGATTTCCAGAATTGCCTTATTCCAGATACAGAATAATTTTGTTGGGAGGTGCAGTGGTACATTCTGAAAGAAAAAAAGGGTCCTGGGCAGAACTACCATCCGAATTACCTCTATTCTCTGGTATAGGTTCAGAGGGAGGACATTCCATTTGGCCAGATCTTGCTGGAGTTGGGTGTAGAAGCGGTCATAATTATTTCGCAGTGCATTATGTGCATCATGGGATAGATAGATTCCTAAGTATTTCAGTTTTCCAAGATCCCACTGAAATGGGTAGGCTTGCCGGAGTAACAGAGGGGGGCATAATGAAAGGCAAGGGTATTGGTTTTAGAAGTATTACGCTTATATCCTAAACATGACCCAAAGGGTTCGAGAATTTTAAAGGCTGCTGGGATGGACTGTGATGGATTTGAGAGGAAGAGTAGGATATCGTCAGCATACTGGGTGATACAATGTTCCATCCCTCCCAGCTGGACCCCCTGATATTTGGGAGGAGAGTCTTATTGCCAGGGCCAGTGGTTCTATAAAGATGGCAGAAAGTCTGGGCGACAGTGAGCAATCCTGCCTTGTCCCTCGGAAGAGGGGAAAATAGCCAGAGTGATGCCCCGAGACCTTGACACATGCCTGCAGGGAAGCATATAATGCTTTTATTATAGCAATAAAAGGGGGGACCCATCCTAGCCATGGTAGTGAAGAGAAGGGGCCAGGAGACGCTGTTGAAAACCTTCTCAGCATCTAGGCTGAGAAGGACAGAGGGATCTTTTTGGGTTCTGCATTTCATGAACTAGGTGAAGAGCTCTTCGGGTATTATCTGTAGTGGATCTAGAACTCACAAAACCAGTCTGGTCGAGGTTGATCAGGGTAGGGAGGACCATGTCGAGATGACGTGCCAAGACAGACGTGAGATATTTGTAGTCCATGTTGAGGACTGAGATAGGTCTATAGGAGCTGCAAGATAGGGGATCCTTGCCCTGCTTGGGGATGAGAGAAACAATAGTATATGACCAGCTTGGAGGGGGGCTGGAGTTCTCCTGTACGACCTCATTATAGACTTGGAGTAAGAAGGGGCTGATTTTTTGAGCTGTGTTTTATAGAACTCCGCATCAGGGCCTAGGGCCTTTATGGTTTTGGATCTAGAAATGGCAGCAGCCAGCTCCTCTGGGGTGATGGGGGATATCAGATTCTGTTGTTGGTCCAGGGTCAGATCGGAAAGATGGATGGTTGTCAGGAAAGCATTAATAGTGACCTGGTCTGCAGGTTGTTCTGGTGTGTAAAGGGTTTTGTAGTAGTCACAAAATGCCTGAGAGATGTAACTGAGCTTCGTATGACGGGTACCTGTTCTAGGGTCTTTTATTGCTGCTATGGTTGAGTGTTTACGCTGTCTATGTAGCCAGTAGGCTAACAGGCGGGAGGCCCATAGGCCTATTTCCCCATATCTCTGTCTTAAGAAAGTTAGTGCTATCTCAGTCTGCTGGGTGCAGAGGATATCCAGGTCACGCCGAGTCTGCATAAGCTGTTCGGTTAGCGAATGGTCCCCCTGCTGATGCGCAGTCTGTAGGAAGTGCAGAGTCTGTTCTAAGTGTTCACGCCTCTCCTTTCGGATCTTTGCCAGGGAAGATGTATATTTGATTAAGTGTCCCTGTAAGACTGCCTTGAGGGTGTCCCATAGAATGGGAGGGGAGATTTCAGGGTCTGCATTTTCCTCCAGAATCTCTTTGATTATGTCACTCAGGAATTCCCGAAAGGATTCATTCCTGAGATAGGTCGGATTAAGCCTCCAGAAGGTGTTACACCTATCTAACCCTAAATCCCATGCAATAATCGGGGGGGGGCGTGGTCAGAGTGAGAAATATCCCCCATTGAGGCATCTACTATTGTTCCCAGGCACTCCTTCTGAGTATAGCAGTGGTCAGTATGGGTATAGGTGCCATGTACTGCCGAATAGAAAGTATATCCTTTACCCTTTAGGGTGGAGGGATCGCCACACATCCAGCCAGCTCACCTCTTGGATTAAACATTTAAAGAATTTGTGTGGGGCTGGTTGTTAACCCTTGGAGGAGTTTGTGGAGTCTAAGTTGGGTCTCGGGGATATATTGAAGTCCCCCGCCAGGATCAACGTCCCCTTAGTCAGTTCCACAATCTTATTCATGAGGTGACGAATTGTCAGGACATTGGCACCAATGGGGAGATATATACATTTGCTAGGGTCACCTCTTAGTCCTGTAACCGCCCCTGTATGATGACCAGATGGCCCTCCGGGTCAACCCACTCCTTAGTCGCCTGAAAGGGGGTGTGGCTGTGTATCAGTATGGAGACCCCTCTCCTTCCGCCGCCAAATGCCGAGTAGAAGACATGAGTGAAACCTCTGCCCAGCAATTTCTTATGTTCATCAGCTGACAAGTGAGTCTTCTGTATGTATACAATCTCAGCCTGGCTCTTCTTCAGCAGTGAAATTATCCTAGTGCATTTTGTAGGGTTGCCTAAACCATTAACATTCAAGGAGTAGAGTCTGAGATGTTTACTAGCCATATTTAAGCCGGCACACACTCAAGGTGTGATTATATGGCTCAGGTGTTGTTGCACCCAAGAGGTTGCCTGTAACCAAGGCTCGGACCAGATCTCTAGGTCGAGAGTAGTGACTGCTTGTGGGGGGGGGGGTGAAGGAAGAAACCCTCTAACCTGGAACCTGACAGTGGGAGTGACTAACTGGGATTTTGGAAACAACTGGGGAATGGCAACTATGCAGGCTTTTGCCAACTGGGCTGAGCCTGCTGAACTTAGAGTGGCTTCCATAGGGGCTAGGAATTGGTTGGTGCCCAATCCCAAATCTGTGCCAAACTTGGCTTGTCCTTACCAGAGTTCAGCAGACGTAAACATCTGAGATGGGGGAGGGGGGAATGAGGCTGTGCCTTGGCTCCTCCAAGGCCGCAAATACAAAGAAAAGATCTATTCAGCAATGAAAGTCTGCTATTGTTCTTGAGATAGCAGACAGAAAGTGGTGAGTATCTGGATTTATCAGAAGACAGGCCGCAGTGGAACCCTGCCCCACAGGCACGAGCCCCGAGAGGGAGGGAGGGGAATAAGTCCTGCCTCCCACCACCTGTAAGGAAGCATCATAACCTTATTTTGGGGGGTGAGGGTGCGCTACATTGCCTGCCCATGAGAGCAAAAACAGTGAGCTACCCAAAGGGGCTCAGCTTCCGGCTCCCTGAGGAGCAAGTCTGGCAGTCACCGGTACATCTGGCCTTTAGCTTGAAGTCAGCAGGGTAATTGATGAGTCAGGCAGTTGGTCCGGAGTCTCAGCGAAGCCCATGATTGTCTCAGAGGCCTTGTGGCTACCGTCTCGTGATCGCAGGAGAACACTTGCAAGGCAGTCCCTTCCATAACCAGAAATCAAACAAGGAAGAGAGAAGTGATACAAGAAAAAGGTGCCACCGACCTGTCATTGGCCTCTCAGTCATGGCAACCTAGGCCACAGAAAAAAGCCAGTCTCACCACATGCCCTGTGGCCGTTCCCAGCCCCGCACCCAGCCCCTGGTCCCACCCAAAGAAAAAACACATCCGGCAGCACACTCAGTAAGGACCGCCATCCAAGAGGCTGCTCAGCAGATTAGTTTCTCCCCCTCCCAGAGGGGCCCGTACACATAGAGCTTGCCAAGCTTGAGGCTGAATCGATGGACCGGGGGGGAGAAAAAGTCCCAGACCCGTTATGTTGCCTCCTAGTGTGCTCGAGTGGGGGGGAAGCAGCGGGCAGACCACTAAACCCAGGCAACACTATGGGGGGGAGAGTAAGAACTGGTTTACCTGCGAAGGGAATTAGTAGTCAGTAGTCCATTCAGTTGGTGGTTTGCGATGAGGTTGCACTTGATGGCTGGCCCAGAGCCTGTTTCTTCAAACCCTCCATAATCCACTGGATCACCAAGGTAGCCTCCCTGCGATGATCCTCTCTCGGTGGCATCTGCTTCCAGGTCTTCTGCACCAGTTTTGCTGCCAGCGAAGTATTGGGCTGTTTCTTGGGACCCAGCACTACCTTCAATCCGCGGCTACAGAGCTCTTGAGCTGCCTCTTCAGCATTTTCAAAGATAATTGGGCGTTCTGTGAATTGTAGTTAGTTTGGAGGGGTATGGGGTCCTGAACCATATTTTGGCTTCTCAGAGCTTCTTGAAGATAGGAGCATAAGCCCTGCGGCTTGCAGTGATTGAAGGGGATAGTCATTATCTACATAGATCCGATAGTCTTGGAATGTAAGATCCCCTTGCTGCCACAATTTGTGGATAAATAAGCTCTTTTTCTTGAAACCTGAAGAACTGGAGGACCATGGAACAAGGGCGGTTGGTTGGGCCGGGCTGCGGGCCCAGCGCCCAATCTGCACGATCAATCTCCAGGGTGCAACTTTCCTGGACGTCTAGTTTAGACTTAAAGAATTGCTGCAAGAATTGGATGGGATTGCCACCCTCACAGCCCTCAGGAAAGTCCGAAACCCTAAGGTTATTTCTGTGGTTCCGGACTTCCGCGTCTTCCACCTTGTCCTGTAGGTTCTGGATCACATGGTGTAACTGGACTAAGGCCCGCTCAGTGCAGTCCACGCGGGCGTCCATCTGTGTTGCCTGCTCCTCCAGTGAATCGTGTTGCCGCTTCATCTTGGAGATATCAGTGCGCAGTGCTGCGAAAGTGAAGCGGGTCTCCTTTCAAAAGTCCTGTATTTCTTGCAGCACCATGTCCATCAGCCTAATAAAGTTTGGAACAGTCCCCTGTTCAGTCTAAGGGCCCGCCGTGGCCCGAGACTTGTGAGCTTTCACTGTTGGAACCCCATCCATTGGGATCTTTGGGCTCAGATGGTGATTTCGGCTGGTCTGGTTTTCTTCTGGGCATACTGGTAGGCTAATTTCAAATGTTTGTCCTAAATTTGCAGTTTTAGAAGTCACAGAGTGGAGTATTGGTGGCCTTGGAGCAGACGGAGCTAAAAGCTCAGGTTACTTCCGTGGGCATGATGTCACCGGAACGAACCAGCCTAATCTTAATCACTTTAGATTATGGCAGTTTTGCTTCTGCACATGCAGAAAAAAGAGACCTGGATAGTTTAGAAAAAACCTTAAAGGGAAACACTGGAAAAGGCACAGCTTTACCCAGGCACTAAAAAAATGCCTGATTAGTGCTTTCAGACAGTAACATTTTTTTATATTACCTCTATGTAACCCCTAGGTGGTGCTATCCCAAGGGCTACTACCCCTGCCTGCTTTGCTAGTAGCAGGTTAAGGGGCCTGAGTTCTGAAACATGTGCCACCACCCGGAGGTTAGGGTTGGTAGTGGTCAAGCTAACCTGGCCACAGCCCTCCAGGACACTGTAAACCCCCTCTAGTGGCCTGAACACTGTACAATAATCACTTTCACAATACCCCTGGTACACCACACAAGTACCCACACTGTTTGCACTTACCACCAGGGCTGGTCCCTTTGGCTCGACCCTTGGGACCCCCTGTAAAACAATGTTATGCATAGCAAATAGCTACAGTACAGTACTTTGAGCACAAACAGGAACCACAGTCAGATTACATCCAGAACAAGTTAGATCTGATTTATTCAGGGGACTTGAACAAGGAAGGGGCAAAATCAAGTTAATTAGCTTAAAGGTTATATCAGTCAAGCAGTTATGCATGTGCTTGGAGTCCCCCACACAGTCACACCTCTAGGTACCAAGGTGGAGAAGAGATGGGCTAGCCAGGACTGATGCCCGGGGTTGGCCAGCATCACAGCTGGTTGGGACCCTGTGATGGAAAACACAATATTTGTAATCCGGAGCCTGAGGGCTCAGTTCATAAAAGAAATGAAACAACAAGACAATCAGATGACACACTCAGATTAAGCTGTTGTTGCAGGGGTATTTACTAATGATACCCAAGACTGGACACAGGCTGGAAAAAAATCGAGACTGCAGGTGTTTGATCTGGAATGCCAGGAGAAGCAGGGCCCACACGAGTCGAAGAGGCATCGTTCCTGTTCAAGCGTGGAGCAGAGGGCTGATCCCCAGGCAGGTCTCTCGTCGATGGCTTCTCTGTACAGTGGGTAGTCTTGCTGGGCCAGTCTGGCAAGGCCCAGACCGCATGGAGACAAATTTGGAAGCAGTCCGTTTTGGGCTGGATACAGCTTCCAGCAAGCAGAACACAGTTCACGCAGTGGGGAACTAACTCACAACCCACTAGCAGCTAATAGCACATTTACTTGTAAGGGAATTCTACTGTACCAGGCAAAACACTCCCCGGTCACAATCGCAAAGTCTCTGCACACACCGGGAGCTTAGGGGTAGCTGGAACTCCTGACAGGCCGATCACATTCAGCAAAAATCTTCAGTTTTCTTCAGGTTGAGCCTGGCCCACTTCAGTAGCTTACTTTAGTCACCCAAACTTGGATTTAGTCCAAAATAATTCTCTCCTCTCCTCTCCCTCTCAGGAGCAACAGACAGACATGCGGGCCAAAAACTCAGCCTTTTCATAGTTCTCCCATGTGAATCCACTCAGGATTGCTGCTCAGAATCACTTCAGCTCCTTATTCTCCAGTTTCCAGCTTAGATCTAACTGAAAACTGCAAGCAGCCTGGGACTTCCCCAAGATCCAAAAGGTTTGGTTGGCTGATTTGGCTGTCAGACAAGGCAAGAGCTCCCCCTTCAGTTGCAAAAAAGGCACAAAAAGTTCAAAACTACAATTCCTACAGATCTTGACTTCGGACAGCTCCTGTAATCCGGCTATATTTTAGGTCCCACCAGTACTGTTTAGTCCAATTTGCAGTCAAGGACCAAGATAGTGGAGACAATCAAAACAGTCCTTGCTACAAAGAAAGCAGATTAGACAAACTGCACTATCATTATCACTCTAAATGATTTTCAGCAAATAGTTACATCTTTCAACAGAGCTCCCTCTCAGATTACTTATGCTGCAATCAGGCAGCTTTTAAATAGACAGTACACAGAGGCTATACAGGCTCTGGTAATCACATTTAAACCGCTAAAACGTAGGACACCAGCCTGGCAGTGAGCATTTAGGCAAACTCAAGGAAGACTTTTTGGGAACCCCCATTTGTAGGGGAGTTACACCTAATTGCTTTTTTAGTGATTTAAACAGTGGCCTTCAACTTTCACTTTGTATTGCTGGCAGCCACCATCTCATGAGCAGCAGATCTTCCTGAGCTCACTTTATGCTAATATGTCCTGTCAACCAATAGCAGAGGTCTAACATACTTATTAGCATACAGTGAGCTCAGGAATCTCACTGCTGCTCATGAGATGGAGGCTGCCAGCAACTGAAAGTGGAAGTTGTGGGTAGCCATTTTAAATGATTAAAAAAAGTTGTTACTGTCTGAAAGTACTAACTGAGAGTTTATGTAATGTCTGAGGAAAGCTGTCTCTTTTCCAGTGTTTTCCTTTAAATAAGTTGGCTACTTTTGTTTTAAATGCCAGTCTTCCCACTCATCACTGAAAATTGTATACAAGTCTTGACTGGATTTCAGTGGCAATCCATAGAAACATGAAATGGTTGAGTATGGGCTATAAAACACCATCATCTGAAGGTGTCCATCCCTTGTCTCATCACATGATTATGGACACAAATGGCTTGACTAATTGTAGTACCAGAAATTCAGATACCCGTAGGATAAAAATCCCTAAGACTATTTCCCGCTTTGGAGGGCTGGGCATCGTCATTTATGCTGCTGTCCAATGGAACAAATTGAAAGCAGGCATCAGATGTTGAAAGTCACGGATACATTTTCAAAGAACAGTCAAAAATTAATTTAAACATGTATGTAACTGCTTTCAAATGTTTTTCCTTTGTACTGTCTTTTTCATGTTGTATTGAAATTATTTGTATGGAACTTGTATTTTTTACTGTATAGTAGTGCAGCTGAAAATAGTCCTGTGGCCAGAAACTGTAACCTGTTCAAAATGTTTACTCTATCTATTTATTTCGGGCACTCTCTCTCTCTCTCTCTTTCCTCCAGTGGCCAAGTAGTTAAGGCACTCGCTTCCACTTCAGGATCACAGGTTCACATCCTGTACCCTCGATCCCCACTGGCAGTGGCAGGAGGTGGAGAGGCAATTCCACAGATTCACTTTATTCTGGGATGGGAATCCTGCCATCCTCATAGATCAGTTGCTCCCTGGTGGTCCAGTGGGAAAGGAGTCATTCCGCGAGGAACCTCTTTAGTCTTGCCTGTGTCTCCCTGTGACGGCAGGCATGGTGGCGCATTAGTTGGACAGCATGGAGGTGATGACACCAAGCCCCACACCCCAGTGGTTAGGGTCTGTGGTGCACAGTTGATCCCCAGCAGTGGTGGGATCCAGTACCCTTCAAGAGGTTAACTGACAGGTAAGGAAGGTTGGATGTGCATGGATTCAAGGAAGACCAGCACACAGAAAATTAATATAGTGATAAAATATATAATGTAAAAATAAACTTGAAGTTAAAAAGTCAGTTAAGCCGAGGCTTATTTACAGTGGCAGCCCAGAAATTTCAAACAGTGGTCTTATCAAGCTGGTCCATCAGCAGAGCTGCAAGGCTGCTGCTTGCAGTGTCAATGACCGGGTTAGAGAATGAGACTGGACACGAGAGATCCAAGAGGAGGCAATGCACACCTCTGCTAGAGGGGGAGGCTGCCTCTTACTGCTAAGCTAGTAGCACTAGGGCACCACAGATGGAGCTGTGGAGGTATCAGTGGTTGGAGGTGAGATATCTGGCCTAGTTTCACCCATGTCCATTGTGTGTCTGTGCAGCCACGTAGGGTCCTATAAGATCTTGATAAGCTCAGGGTGGACAAAGCAATGGGACCTGATGGCATATATCCCAGAGTACTAAAGGAGCTAAGGGTGGAACTATCAGAGCCATTATCAGAACTGTTTAATGAGTCTCTGAACACAGGAGAGGTCCCAGAAGACTGGAGAAGGGCTCATGTGATCCAGCTCCACAAGAGTGGTAGCAGGGAGGAGGCAGGGAACTACAGACCAGTCAGTTTTACCTCAGTAGTGGGCAAGATTATGGAGGCACTCCTTAAGGAAAGTATAGTGCAACACCTGGAATCCATAGGAGCACAGGATCCAAGACAGCATGGGTTTACAAAAGGAAGGTCCTGTCAAACTATCATAGATTTCTGTGACTGGGTAACCAGAGTGGTGGACCAAGGGAGAGTAGTTGATGTCGCCTACCTTGACTTCAGCAAAGCTTTCGATACTGTTCCACACAGAAGATTAATTAATAAGCTGGGTAGGCTCGGGGTGGATCAGAAGTTGGTCAACTGGGTGGCAAACTGGTTGACGGGCAGAAAACAGAGAGTGGTGGTAAACGGTATACAGTCAGAAGAGATGCAGGTCACAAGTGGGGTACCTCAGGGATCAGTCCTGGGGCCAGTCCTCTTCAATATCTTCATCAGTGACATTGCAGATGGACTGGAGGGTAAAGTTTGTCTGTTTGCAGATGACACCAAGATCTGCAACAGAGTAGATGATCCAGATGGGGTGGGCAGAATGAGAAGAGATCTGGATAAACTAGCAAAATGGTTGGAAGAGTGACAACTGGGGTTTAATGCAAAGAAGTGCAAGGTCATGCACATAGGGAAGAGAAACCCTGAAGCCACCTATAGGCTGGGAGGGGAGTTGCTGGCAGTCACAAGGGAAAAAAGAGACTTGGGCATCATCATCACCGGTGACCTGAAATCATCCAAGCAGACCTCTAAAGCAGTAGGTAAGGCTAGAGGGATGTTGGGGTGTATTAGCAGGGGTAGCACAAGTCGTAAGAGGGAGGTAATAATCCCTGTGTGCAAGATACTGGTTAGGCCCCATCCTGGAGTACTATGTGCAGTACTGGAGGCCACACCTTCACAAGGAAATTAACCAAATTGAGGCAGTTCAGAGAAGGGCAACCAAAATGGTGCAGGGACTGCATCAGAAAACATATGAGGGCAGATTAACTGAGCTCAATATGTATACCCTAGAGCAAAGGAGGGAGAGAGGTGATATAATCGAAACATTCAAACACCTTAAGGGCATTAACAAGGTGAACAAGTCTAACATGTTTCAATATAAGAAAAATAGCAGAACAAGAGGACACAGCATGAGATTAGAGGGAGGTTGATTAAGGGGTAATGAGAGGAAGTTGTTTTGCACAGAAAGGGTGGTGGATGCATGGAACGGCCTACCTCAGGAAGTGGTGGGTATGAATACAGTGCAGGGCTTCAAACAGGCATGGGATAGGCATAAGGGAGCAATACAGATGAGTATGAATAGACAGGCCATTGACAGAGCAAAGGCTGATGGCACAGTCATAAGGTAGAAAAAGAAATGGGCAGACTGGATGGGCCTTGCGGTCCTTATCCGCCGTCAACTTCTATGTTTCTATGCTGCTGTCTCTTGGAGGGAGTAAACAGTGGAAATTCCCAACCTGGCAGAATGATGTGGCTCCTGGCACTCTTGGGCCCTGTGTCCCTCACTTGGCCAGCACAACAGGCTCCTAGTACTGGATTTCAGTCACCCGGAGGAGGTGACACCCTGAAAGCTCCACCGCAAGGGGTAAGCTGCGGGAGATAAGGTAGAGCCTCTGGAGGGTATAGTGGCTGACAGAGCTGGGACATGGTCAAAGAGGAAATGGCAGAATTGGGCCTGCTTGGTGACCAAGAGAGAACAATAAATAAAAGAAAAGCAATAATAATCTTGTCCGTCAGAAGCACCTGTGCCCAGTTTTCCAACACTTGCTGATTTCTGGATGCAAGTGACTACAAAATGGACTTAGAGCAGTTTTCCAGGATTTTGTCTTGTGTTATATGCAATGGACAATGAGAAAGAACAGGACTGCTCACCATTGACTGGTTTCTTTTTTTTAATATTAGGGGTATTTTTCATCTTGACATTATAGTTAGTGCTAATTTCTCTGTAATTATTGTCATCCCACAATAAACAGCATACAGAACACAGCTATTGGATAGATGACAGGAAAAAACCAATACTGTCACCTTTTCTAATGGTGACATTTGATGGTAATGAGCCAGAGTGCAATACAGTGAAAATCTCCTTTCTGAATAAACATTTAAAGGGATACTAGAAGCATTTTATTTTGGTATGATTTTTGGCACTTTCTATTTCTCCTAAGAATGGTTTGCCAAAGAATCAAGTTGTATGCCTGCCATCTGCGTGTGTGTGTGGACGGGGGGGGGGGGGCCTTAAATAAGGCCTTCCTTTTTGTGTAATGTCATTGGACCACATTTATTTTATTTTTGAAATATATGTTATTGAAGCTGAATATATATTCATTCGTTAAAATAGGAATTAATTGCAGTGTATACCAGACATGGCAAAATAGTAATCTATGGACAGAAGTGACACAATTTCCATTAGGGCATTCTCATTTAAAGAGTATTTATTAATTTGTATTTATTTATTTATTAAACTCTAGGATTACAAGTACCTTTGAGCAGGAGCTGCTCATTTACAAAGGCTCCACATCAAAGGATGGGGGGAACATACATACAAAGGTTGGCAATGGTATACAATCATAACACAGACATGGTTGACATTGTTTTACAGTTGTAACACACTTTTGAAATAAAAGACATTACTAGAGAGCAACTTAAATAGGCAGCTAGATGAGGTAACAGAGTAAGGGAATTAAGAAGCAAACGGACTATAAGCGTGAGATTGTGTAGGAGGGGGACAGAAAGAAGTAGGCAGGCTGAGGGCCGCTGTCATAGGGAGAGGGAGGGAGGGGACTAGTACAGGGGAATATGGTAATGAGGTTTGAGGAATGGTGCAGGGGTGTGGGGGGGAAGGGGAGGAGGGTGGAGGGAGGGAGAAGGAAATGGGTCAAATGTTATTGAAGCTGAACATATATTCATGGCAAAGATTTTCATCTTATAGCGTTCTAGCAAAAGTCTTTAATTTCCTCAGATATTTACAAAATGACATATACATATTTTTATGTTTGCTTGTGTGCGCAGCGCACAAGAAACATATTGAGGTAGTAGAGCATTGCAGAGGTGTCACAGTGTTGTGGCCAATCCAATGAACGCTTTCAGGGGCTCATCCCTCAGCCACCAATCAACAGGGAAGCTACCAATGATGGCAGTTTCAGAGCGAGCGCTGCACTTAAAAGAAATCTGCTGCTCCAATCAGTGACAGTTTTGTCATTGTAACAGCAGATCTCTCCCTCCCCCCCCCCTTCCTGGCAACCAGGCATATTCCAGCCATGTGCATTACAGTGCACAGTAATGCACATGGCTGGACTTACGAACAACTTGTTTGTTCAGTGTGCCCTTCCCAGTGAAACATATTAATAAATAAATGAGTCACGCCACGGCTTTACATAATTGGCGGCTCCTGCCACCCACTGCACATTCCCCCCCAAAGTCGACATTGGGGTGCCCACTCCCCATGTTGGCATGTAACCCCCCTTCCTCCCATTAATGTGGTACACCGGGAGCCCACCCCAGTGTGCCAAACTAATTATATTTCCGACACCGGGATGCCCACTCCTGGTGTTGGATGACTACCCTCACAAGCCCAAACATATCTTTTGCCAACAACGGAGTGCCCAATCCCTGTGTTGGCATGCCCCCCCCAAGCCCGAACATATCTTTTGCTAACAATGGGGTGCCCAATCTCCATGTCGGCATGCCCCCCCCATTATTGTGGCACTCTGGGAGCCCACCCCTAGTGTGTCAGAGTAATTCTTTATCTTTTTCCTGACACCAGGATGCCCAGTCCCAGTGTTGGATGTGCCCCCCACGCCCCTTTTTTTCAGCCGACCTCGGGGTGCTCAATCCCCGGGTTGGTATTGATCCCCCCTCCATTAGTCTGGCACACTGGGAGCCCACCCCAGTGTGCTGAAATTTTTTTTTCATACTATTTCACCTGTAAAAAAGAAAACCATCCCCCAGGGTCTTTTTTTTTTAACCTAAAGAAAACGGTCCCTCGTCAACCTCATCGCCCATCCCGACCCTCGCTCTGTGAACTTCACCTCCCCGCACCCCCTCACCCCATACTTACCTCAGGAGGTCCGGTGCTGTGATCTTCTGTGGACCAGGAATACGTCTGAACTCTTCAAAAGCTGACCACAAACTGAAAAAAAATCTCAGTAAGCCCTATAATGGCAGTCACTGGGGGGTTTCAATGTAGGTTGATATCTCAGCCATTTTTGGGAGTTTTGGTCCCAAATTTTCAACATGGGGTTCTTGGGACTCCACCTCATGAACACTGGCACTGTGTTTTGTTTCTTGGTCCCAAAGGGTGATTTCGTGATCACTGAGGCAGAATCACCTTTGGGACTAACTCATGTGAAACAGTGCCACTGTTCGCGAGGTGGAGGCCCAAAAAGCCCATGTTACAAGTTTGGTGAAAAAACTCCAAGAAGTGACTGCATTACAAGTGTGCATTGCGCAGTGTGTACGCATTCTTGTAACTACGACAATTTTTTATATTTTCACTCCAAATTTCCAACATTGACATTTTTTCACACCTCCTTATGAACAGTAAAGCTGTCAATTTTTGCATCCTTCTCCAAACGTGATTTCACACCTGTGGTACAGAATGGTGCAGTTACTGTGAGAAATCAACTTTTTGGGACAGATTAATGAAATCACAGTGCCACTGTTCATGAGGGGATGTCCCAAAAGAGCCATGTTGAAAATTTGGTGAAAAATTCCAAATAATGACTGTGTTACGAGCGTGTGTTATGCAGTTTCTACGCATGATCGTAACTTCACAAATTTTTCATATTTTCACTCCAGATTTTCAACATTGCCATTTTTTCACACATTCTCACTAATAGTACAGATGTCATTTTTCACATCCTACCCAAAATGTCTTTTCACACCTGTTGTGTGAATGGCACGTTTACTGTGTGAAATCACCTTTCAGGATTGAGTAATGAAATGATAGTGCCACTGTTCATGAGGTGGGGTCCCAAAAAGGCCATGTTGAAAATTTGGAGTGAAAATACCAACAACGCCTGGGGTGTTAGGGTTTCAGCCGTAATGTCCCATCCTGTACAGACTGACAGGCATTGGGGATGTGGCTTGGGGTCATTGGCCGTAATGCTCATGCCATTCCACCCACACCCCCACCCTGCAATCACTGACAGGTATCAAGGTGTGCCTTGGGGTCTTCGGCCCTAACGTTCACCCCATTCTCCTATACTGCATCCATCTCAGCTTATTTCCTTATGGAATTGGGTGAGCGTAAGGGCAGAGGACCCCAAGGCACACTGTGACACCTGTCAGTGTCTGCAGGGTGGGGTGAGGTGGAATGGCATGAGCGTTATGGCCGATGATGCAAAGGCACACCCCAACGCCTGTTAGTCTCTGGAGGGTGAGGGTAGGCATTAGTTCAGTACTTCACTGTCATTCCTATTATGCATCTCTCTAACTCCTGCAGTACCAATGCCAATACCAGCAAGCAAACATTTGACATTGACAAATGCTTGTTGTAATTGACTCAAGTCATTACAGTTAGCCACCAGTCACAATATTGAAAATCTATTCCATTGGTGGTACCTTTGACTGCAAATACTGGATTTATACTGTGGCTGTATTATGATGGGAGTAGCACATATTTCCGATGGTAAACAGAACCACACCACACAAAGATGTTTAATTTTTTCATGGCAGGCATTGCAAGGGAGCAAGAACCTTTAAAAATTCTGAAATCTTGTATCCCTGTCCTGGGCTGAAAGAATATGAAAAGAATGCAATGTTAATGTTTTTGCCAGAAATTCATTAAAAAAATGATATGTTAAAGAGCCCCTGATGACTGAATAAATGAAATATTTAGACACAAGTTAACTTTTATTTAATAATTTCTTTTCTGTAATACTCACCCTTACTCCATTATTACTAAGCAAATTTTCATGTAAACGGGATTGCCGCCCTATCTGTTCTGGCTGCTTACTTACACCTGACATCACAGTTCTGTTTATGACATCACAGTCTGTCACTGTGGATGTAATTATGATATCATAAACAGAGGATTATGATGTCAGGTGTAGGCAAGCAGAAAGAGCAGATAAAATCTTAGAGATATAGTAATCCCCTTTCATGCAACTGTCCTCAGTAATGAAGAAAAAAAGGAAAGAATTTTGGAAAATACATGAAATATAAACTGACTTGTGTCTAAACATTTTTTCAAGTGTTTCTAATGGTGTCAGGGGCTATTTGATGTTTTTGCAAGAAATTCATTATTAATGTTAAGTTGTACCAATAGCCCAGGTGGCGCAGAAGAAATTGGACTCTGCATTCCTGTGTTTGTCAGTTGTGTTAGCAGCGGGGGAGCGGGTCGCTGTCGGCGACCAGAGAAAGAAGAGTGGAGAGCTGCGTGGAGCTGTGGCAGCAGTCGGCAGTGGGGTCAAGGTCGGTGATCAGAGGAAGGAGAGCTGAGCTGTTTGGAGTTGAACTAGCAAGGGGCACAGGTGGCAGGCCAGCGACTGAAGCAGGGACGGATGGCCGGCCAACCACAGACAGTGGTGTAGATCAGGCAATAAGGGAGAGAGGTGCCAAGGTGGTAGGCTTTAAAAATAGCCAACCAGACCAATAGAAGGACTAAATGTGGGAGCAAGGAGCATCCTGAGCTAAAGAAATCACTGCGAGGAGCTGGTTTGCAGCAAAGGAACTGGGTTCTGCATTTCTCCGCAGGGGACTTGGATTTCAACCTTGGTGGATATGGGAAATTGACACAGACACTAAGAAATCCTTCACAAAAGAGCTGAAATTGAGGTGAAATGAACTGGGTCGAGACTACTGACACTGGAGGTGCTGGGAACTTGATCTTGGACTACTGATGCTGGAGGTGCTGGGGATTTGTACTTGATTTGAGGTGAAATAAACTGGGTCGGGACTACGGACACTGGAGGTGCTGGGAACTTGATCTTGGACTCCTGACACTGGAGGTGCTGGGGATTTGGACTTAAACTTGATGACTTGGACTTGAACGTGGTGGCTATGGTTATTAATTCTTGATGCCTATGGTTTGCACATGCTTTTAGTATTTCTAAAAAGTCTTGACTGTGGGTTGGGGCTGGGGGAGGGTCGGAACCAAAAAATATATAAAGGTGATTTTAGGACTGTATCTAAGTATCATGGAAGAAATGGTAGGGCAGCAGAGGAGGGAGCGACCAAGGAGGGGATCTTTGGCAGGGTGGTGGGGTGCAGTGGCTGTGGAACGGCTATGATCCTAAATTGGGCTTGGAGGCTGGGGGGTTGTATGATGTGTAAGCAGCTCACTCAGCTGAGAGAGGAAGTGGCAGGGCTAAGGTAGGGGTTAAATGGGGGGGAAGCTGGGGAAAGGGGGTAGAGAGACAGGGACGGTATAAGCCAAGGAAGGAGTGGGAAGGACTGAGTGGATTCAGTGGAGGATCAGATACACTGTTCCGGAAGTCAAAGGCTTGGGAGGGAGAGGATGGAAGGGGATCCAGAGGGGATAGACCAGAGGTGGTAATAGACAACAGCAAGTCCAGATTTGAGTCAGTAACGCCCAAGACAGGAGGAAAGGGGTCAGTGGGAACTGACAGCAGGAAGTCTAGAGGCACAAAAATGATGTCTGTAGCTAAAGAAAAGGGGTCAGTCAGGGATCAGGAGGAATGGAAGACAGTAGGCTCAGAAAAAGGTAGACAGATGCCCAGTATGAAGGACAACGCAGGCATAGGTGAAGTGGGCCAGTGGGTGGAAGTAACAAATAGTTTTGCCCTCCAAGGCATTCTAGTCGAGGACATTGGAGAGGAAGGGGTTCAGCAGGGGCCATCAGAGAAGGGGGGTGCAGAGCGGCTGGGGACGTGGGGAAAAACTCAGGTGCAGTGGAAGGGAGGGGGCAGGCACATCGCATGCAGAAGAAGGGGTGGAGGAGGGGACGGGCACATTAGGGACACACCAAAAGGTGGCACTAGGGGAACTGTGACATAAGAAAAGGGGCAGGAAGGAAGCACTGGAAGAGCTGGAGTTGAGTTCCTGGGAGGCTGAAAATGAACTGGAGGAAACCCTGCAGGGTGGGAGCTGCAGTAGGAGCCTGAGGCATGTGCCAGGCAGGGTGCAGGAGAAGGGAAATATGCAGACAGGGCAGGTGGTAAGGAGGAAGACTTCCGCATGTGGGGTACAGTGCTCAAAACTTTCTGCAAAGATGGGCAGGACAGGAACAGTTGGAGGGGGATCAAGCAGAGTTGGCACAATCTCGCACAGTGATGCAGACGAGGGAAGGCCAGGAGCAGTTAGAGGGACGTCAGGTGAAATTGGATCATGCTCAAGCAGTGAAGCAGGAAGGGTCTGCAGGGATGAAGGAAGCCAGGCGGAAGTACAAGGGATGAAGAGGTACAGAAAGGGGGAGTCTGATGAAAGGCTAAAGGGAGAGAGTGAAGAGGTACAGATGCTAGGTGTGGGTAAAAATCAGGATAGGCTAGGTGATGGGGAACAAAAGATGAGCAGGGGCAGAAACCAAGTCAGGATGGAACATGAGGAGGAGGAGGAGTCCAAAGGGAGCCAAACCCCACGACACAAAGCTAGAGTCCAAAAGGACACCCAGGAAGCAGGGGGCAGTAGAGTGGCACTCTTGGGGTACTCAATAATTAAGGGGCTAAAATGGGGAAGGAAGGGAGCAAAAAACAGTGCTGTATGGGTACAGTGCATGCCAGGGATGACAGTGCTGGAGGTGAGGCATCATATTCCTTCCTGGGGTAAGCAGCAGGATGAAAGAACACATCTGGTGTTTCACCTGGGCACAAATGACTTGGAAGGGAACAGTCCGATGGAGGTACAGGCAAGATTCGAGGAACTTGCTAGGTTCTGTAGGAGCAACACTTTTTCCTTCCATTTCCTTCTCTGAGGTGTTGCCAGTACCAAGAGCAAGCACACCTAGAAAGGAGAAGATAAGGGCATTCAACAGTTGGCTACAAGGTTGGTGCAGTCAGATGGGGTTCAGCTGGATAGGTGACTGGGGCTCTACATAGGAGGAGAAGGGGCTGTATGCCCAAGACAGGCTGCACCTGAGCTCTTCAGGGGCAGCTGCACTAAAGAGTAAACTGGGGAACTTCATGGCAAGGAAGTTCAATTTAAACTAAATGGGGGGGGGGTGGCGGCTAAGGACATGGCCAGCCTTATGTGAGGCAGAGCAGAGAGGCTATCAGCCCCCCCCCCCCAAGTCACAACATTCATCAAGGGAACACTTAGCAGCAGGGAAGGACGGGATGGGGCTACATGTTGGAGGGCTTTGGTTGCAAAAGTCAGGAGCCTGGGGAACAAAATGGGAAAATTGGAGGCCACCATGATAGAGGAGAACCTAGACATTGTAGCAGTGAGTGAGATTTGGTGGAATGAGCACTACACCTGGGAGACGGTGATCCCAGGGTATCGGTTGTTTAGAAAAGATCAGGAGGGGAAGGGGGAGAGGGGTGGCATTATATATCAGGAAAGGGATTGGGGCCATGGAAGGGCAGGATGAGGAGGGGGAAACAGAGATAATGTGGGTCACCCTAGACAGGTGACAGGGGGAAAACCTGTGTGTTGGGGTAGTCTATAGGCCTCCTATGTAGGGGGAGGAAGGAGATAGACACTTTGTAGAATCAGTAGCGAGGATGGCATGGAAAGGGGAAATTGTGCTAGTTGGGGATTTAAACCAACTGGACATCAACTGGGAGGCCCAGACAGCAATCTCCGCAAGGAGCAGGGGCATCTTAGAGGCTCTTCAGGGCATGTTCCTGCAACAAAGGGTCAGTGAGCCCACTAGGGGTGTAAACCTGTTGGATGTGGTCCTCACAAATGGGGACAGTGTGGAGGAGGTGGAGGTGGGGGAAGAGCTTGGCACCAGTGACCACAGAGCTGTCAGGTTCAGGGTGAGAGTGGCAGGGAGAGGGTTAGGACAAGAACCAAGGTAATGGACTTCAGAAAGGCTGACTTTCATGGAATGAGGAAGGTAGTTGAGGAAGAAATGTTGAGGATAGGGGATGTGCAGGGGGTGGTGGAATTATAGGCAGCCATCAAGATAGGGGTATTTTAAGCCATGGACTCAAGTATAAGAAGGGTAAGAAAGAATAGAAGACAGAAAATACCTCTATGGTTCACTAGAGAGGTGGCGTTAGGGGTCAAGGAGAATACTAGAGCATTCAAGAGGTACAGGAAGACACAAAAGGATGAGGACAGGGAAACCTACAGGGAAAAAAGAAGGGCGGTTGGGCAAAAGACAAGGAGGGCTAAGGAGGCCACTGAGGAGAGGATAGCGAAGCAGGCAAGGGGGGGGACAAAACCTTCTTTAGGTACGTTGGAGAAAGGAGGGGGCACAGCATGGGATTGGAAGGATAAGAGGAAAGTGGAACAATACTGGAAGGAACTTCAAAAAGCAGAGGCATTAAACAACTATTTCGCCTCAATCTTCATGGAGGAAAGGGAGGGGAGGGGAACAGGAAGGGGTGGGGAGGTTGACAGCCACAGGCAGGTGGCTGTGGCAGAATTCACTGCTGAAGGGGTAAGGGAAGAGCTGGGTAGACTTAGGGTAGACAAGGCAATGGGGCTTGATGGAATACACCCAAGGGTTTTCAGGGAGGTGAAGGATGAACTGGCACCGCATCTAGCGAGGCTGTTTAACTTGTCCTTGGTCACAGGGGTGGTGGCAACGGACTGGAAGAGGGCAGAGGTGGTCGCACTAAATAAGGGGGGGCAGAAGGACAAGGTCAAAAACTACCGTCCTATTAGTCTTACCTCGGTGGTGGGGAAGGTAATGGAAACACTACTTAAGATCAGGTTGGTAGAATACTTGGAGATGAATGGCATGCAGGATGACATGCAGCATGACTTCACCAAGGGAAGGTCCTGTCAGACTAACCTGATAGAGTTTTTCGATGGGGTGACACAGATAGTGGACCAGGAAGGAGCAGTGGACGCTGCCTATCTGGATTTCAATAAGGCCTTCGACACCGTTCCGCATGGTGGAATGGTACATAAGCTGGACAGACTAGGGGTGGACAACAGGATCACCATGTGGGTGGAAAACTGGTTGAAGGGAAGGAGTCAGATGGTGGTGGTAAATGGGACACATTCCAGGGAACGGGCAGTGACCAGTGGGGTGCCACAGGGGTCAGTGCTAGGACCAATACTCTTTAACATCTATGTTAGTGACCTAGCAGAGGGTCTGGAGGGATGGGTGTGCCTGTTCGCAGACAATACAAAAGTCTGCAATAGGGTGGATTCACCTAGTGGGGTGCAAGCCATGAGGCGGGACCTGGAGAGGCTGGAGAGGTGGTCTGACACCTGGAAATTGAAGTTTAATACACAAAAATGCTCACTGATGCACCTGGGGAGGAAGAATAGGAGGGAAACTTACTCCCTTGGGGGGGTTGGTGATTAAGGAGAAGGAAACAGAAAGGGACCTGAGGATTATGGTATTGCGTGACCTCAAGGTGGGCAGCCAGTGTAACAGGCCGGTGGGAAAGGCAAATGGAATGTTGGCCTGCATTACGAGGGGTTTTAATAGCAGGAAGAGGGAGGTGCTAATGCCATTATACAGAACCATGGTTAGGCCGCATCTGGAGTATGGGGTGCAGTTCTGGAGGCCTCGCCTATGAAGAGATGTTAAGCTGATGGATAGGGTGCAGAAATGGGCAACCAAAATGGTACGAGGGATGCAGAATGTACCCTATGAGAGAAGATTGAAAGGGCTGAATTTGTACCCTCTAGAGACTAGGAGGGAGAGGGGGGACGTGATTGAGACCTTTAAGTGTCTGAAATAAATAAGGTAGAGGGTAACAGCTTGTTCAGATTGAAGAAGGGAGTGAACACGAGGGGACATAGCCTCAAACTGGAAGGCGGGCAATACAGAGGTAATGTCAGGGGCTGTTTTTCACGGAGAGGGTGGCGGAGTCCTGGAACAAGCTGCCAGAGGAGGTAGTGGCAGCTGAAATGGTGGAGGGGTTCAAGAGGGCTTGGGATAGATTTAAGGGGTCGGGAAAAGAGGGTGGAAGCATAACAGAAGGTGGGAGGTAGGGTGTTGGGCAGACTAGATGGGCCGTGGTGCCTTTCTCTGCCGTCACATTTCTGTGTATCTGTGTATAACGTTAAAAAACATGATAACTAATAAATCCTGCTGCTTTTAACTGACAGATTTCTGCAATGTATTGCACTGGTTCCAATCCAACTGTCTCAAGGTCATCACTAAAAAAACTGTGTCTGTGACCTTTGGGACCAGCCAAAAATTGGCCAGGCTGTCGAGACCATGGGTCTTCTCCATGCTGGATGACTCCCGTCTTGATGTAATCTCATCCTTTAAATACCTGAGGCAGTATATCATAGTGGTTAAAGACACTAAGCTGCAAACCTGGAGACCTGGGTTTGAATCCCATCAGCCCCCAACTTGCATACTGTGTGACCCTGACCAAGTTACTTAACTTCCTTGTGCTCCCAGGTCACACCAGGAAACAAGTTCCAGCTTAGTGTGCCTTTCCTGGTTAAACAATTTCCCCTTTCTCTTTCCTGGGTGTGTGACTTGACAGTATGCTTGACTTCTATGCCCACATTGATACTATCCATGTGAAACTCCACCCTAAGCTTGGTACCTCGTACTGTAATAACGACTGTCTATCTCTGCCAGCTGCTCACCAAAATGACGCTCCCGGTCTTTGACTATGCAGATGTTGTTTATTGTACTACTCCCTCCTCCTCCTCCTCCCCAGCCAGACTAGACACCCTCTGCAATGCCTTTTGTTGCTTTGCAACTAGCTCCCCTTCTCGTACGGACCACTGCTTCCTCTTTTCCTCCCTTTCCATCCTTCCCCCCCACCCAGTTACACAACACTTTCTTTTTCTCCAAGTACTGGTTTGGCTCCCTGCCATCTTATCTAACTTCACTCCTCTCTCCATTCCCTCCAGCTCCACACTCCCTTCCCTCAAGTGACAAGTGAACTGTTTCTACTCCTCATCTCCATTCCTCTATTGGACAATCTGCCTTTTCCTATCGCTCACTGCTTCTCTGGAACCAGCTCCCTCATTCCATCCATCAGTACACCTCATTTGGGTCCCTCAAGCATCAGCTGAAACTCTTCAACCTACCCACCTGCACCTGGCATTATTTTGCCTGGTGACAATCAAAATTGCAACTTGAACTTGTTCTTATTAATCATATTTTGCACTTTATCCTGTTCACTGTACCAGTTACAATTTGTGTGTGATGCGCATTGTCTGCACCTCATTTTATTCATGTATTGTACTGTACTCGTATGCTGTTTTCTCCTGTAACCCCTTTCCCAGGAACACACTTGTAAACATGCCTCAGCTCAGTGTGCCTTTCCCAATTACCATTTTTCAAATAAATAAATAAATACATTTGACACTTATGGGGAAACCTTTGAAAAACATATTAGACACAACTGACTTTATAGTTTATAAACTCCAAGACAGGATTTTCAAACCAGATCTCTCCACCTGTAATTGCAAACCTGACTTCTGTCTGCATTGTTAGCACATCTATTAGATGGTCTAGCAGTTCTGATGCAAAACCTGAAGCTTGAATAAAAAAATGATGCATGCACCGTTTTATTGGAGCATGCACCATTTTATTGATGCAAGCACTATTTTATTGATCCATGCACCATTTTATTGATGCAAGCACTATTTTATTGGTCCGTGCACCATTTTATTGGAGCATGCACTATTTTATTGATGCAAGCACTATTTTATTGATCCATGCACTATTTTATTGGTCCGTGTACCATTTTATTGGAGCATGCATCATTTTATTGATGCAAGCACTATTTTGTTGATCCATGTGCCATTTTATTGATGCAAGCACTATTTTATTGGTCCATGCACCATTTTATTGGAGTATGCACCATTTTATTGATGCAAGCGCTATTTTATTGATCCATGCACCATTTTATTGATGCAAGCACTATTTTATTGGTCCATGCACCATTTTTTTGATGCAAGCACTATTTTATTGGTCCATGTGCCATTTTATTGGAGCATGCACCATTTTATTAATGCCAGCACTATTTTATTGATCCATGCACTATTTTATTAATCCATGCACCATTTTATTGATGCAAGCACTATTTTATTGATCCATGTGCCATTTTATTGATGCAAGCACTATTTTATTGGAGCATGCACCATTTTATTGATGCAAGCACTGTTTTATTGGTCCATGCAGCATTTTATTGGCGCATACACCATTTTATTGGAGCAGACACCATTTTATTGATGTAATGACATAAAAATTGGGCACTCACCAGTCACCACCTCAAAAAAATAATGACACTTGAGCTCCACAATTAAAATGAAGAAAGGCTCTATTGTCTTTATTTACATAAGACAATCATTTTAAAGATTCAGCAGATGTAACTACAAGTAATACACGCCTAATGCATTTTGGACAAACAATTCCTTTCTCAGAGAATGGACTTGTGTGTCCAAAACACATCAGGCGTGTATTACTTGTAGTTATGTCTGCTGTATCTTTAAAATTATTTTCTTATGTGAATAAAGAAACATAGAAGTTGTTGGCAGATAATGACCTCTTGGTCCACCTAGTCTGCCCTATAGTCCCTACCTGCTGTGCCACCGCAGACCCTACTTGATCTCAGGTCTTCTTCCCCCCATCCTGTCACAATTTTAGCACCCACCACCTCTGCTGGGAGGATGTTTCGGATGTCCACCACCCTCTCCATGAAGAAGTATTTCCTCACATCTCCTTTGAGCTTCCCTCCTCCAGCTTCCTAGCACAATTGACCCCTTTGCTATGGAAAATGTTTCCTTCCTGCACCTTATTAATACCTGTGAGGTATTTGAATGTTGCTGTCATATCCCCCTTTCCCTTCTTTCCTCTAGAGAGTACTTATTTAGTTCCTTGAGGCTTTCATTGTAGGGTTTTTGATGCAGGCCCTTCTTCATTTTAATCATGGAGCTCAAGTGTCATTTTTTTGAGGTGGTGAGTGCTCAGTTTTTGTCTTTACCGAAGTTGTTCTTGTTTGTGAGCTCCACCCTTCCAGTGTGGACATTGTTTTTATCACGTACCATTTTATTAAGACGTGCACCATTTTATTGAGACATGCACCGTTTTATTGAGGCATGCACCATTTTATTGACATATGCACCATTTTATTGATGAATATTCCATTTTATTGACACATGCACCCTTTGGAAATAGGGCTCCCTTGTTTTAGCACAATTGGGCTGACACAGGCAGAAAATAGATTTGCATCTAGATCTGCCACCCTACTGTTAATCTACTCCTATTGTTTAATCCTTTGATGAAATCACAATCTTCTTTTTATGACATCATAATCATTTCCACAGCAAGTAACTGTAATGTCACAGACGGGATTATAGATGACCCCTAAGGCACAAGGATCTGGTTGTATTATGCAAATTAATGTAGCAGTGAAAAACAGTGGACATGAAATGAAGCTAGTATATAAAATATCAGCTTAACTGTGTCTTATAGTTTTCAAAGTTTTCTTACAAGTTAACAAACTCATTTTAAGCAAAATTGATACTCTAGAGAACACAATATAAATAGAAATTCATTAAAATGCCTGAAAACAATTTCCCCATAGTCTTTTTAAGCACTATCAAATAAAGACTGGATAAGCCGATGGTCTTTTTCTGTCAACATTTTTGATGTTATTATGTGTTTTCCTAACCTGTAACTCTAGAGTTAGGATACCATTATGACAGATGTGTCTTTGCACCTGACTTGTTTTGTTACTTTTTGTAAATAATGTCCACTTATGCTCCTCTCGTGTCCGTGAAGCAGCTGATTATGAACTTGTTCTTTGATTGCCATTTAAGTTAACCTCCTCATATAAAGATAAAGTGGGTTGATTAGCACTGGCTGTAGGTACCACTCATGATAGACCTATCATGCTTGTGAGTCTCTACCTGCCTCCTGGTAGTGATGTCTCCTCCATTCAGTTCTTGTTGGACTCTTATCTTAGAACATCTGCAGGGTCTCTGTTGTTGGGTGGTGATTTCAATTTTTTATTAAATCCAGCTATTGATACAAGTAATTCATCCCTGTCAGCTTCTTCCGCTTGGCAGAGACATTTGCATTGCCTGCTACATGATTTGGGCTTCACTGATGTCTGGCAATTTTTCTATCCCTGGGACAAGTAAATTAACATTCTGTTTCCATTCCCATCATACTTGCTGTCACTCAGGTTATTTTTTTTTTTTTTATCACAACCAAAGATGTGGAATGGGTAGTCGATGCAAAGACTGACACTGTCCTTCACTATGACAACACCCCTGTCTCCCTCCACCTCTCTATACCTGCAGCGAGAAGAAATATGCAATGGTAGTTTAACACATCCCTACTACAGGACCCAGAGTTTTTGCAGTTTATATCCAGTCATATTCCAGAAATTCTCAACAACAATACAGACCCCAACATCTCCCAAAACACACTCTGGGACATGCTTAAGATGGTTCTAAGGTATGACATCATTGCCTATGCAGCACAGAGAAGAATAACAAAGGGCAAGGCAGCTATTAGAATTACAAGAGGAACTTAAATTTTTTCAAAGTGCTCATATGCAGGGAGATACATCCTTAGGAGCTCAAATTAAGTCAACTCAAAATAAAATACAAGAAATGTTAGCATACAAAATGGAACAAGTTTTCCTCTGGCTTCGCCAAGCATATTATGAGGGTGGTGCAAGGGCGTCTAAACTCTTGGCTCCCAGACTACAACATAAATGAAAAGTGGCTACCATAACAAAATTAATTCACCCTATTATGGTTACCCCATCTAGTTGTACAACAGATGTTCTTGAAAGCCTGAAGGCTTTTAACACCAAACAATGTACAGTGACTCAACCGCTATTGGATCATCAGCTGGACACTTTTTATTTTGCCAGTCTTGCACTCCCATGGCTTACCCAAGCTGATATTGACCATTAATGTCATCAATATCATTGGCTCACCTAACCCTTAGAATTAAGGAAACAAAGAACAGGAAAAACCCTCTTCCCAATGGTTATGGCATAGAATTCTACAAAACATTTCTGAAACTCCAAGATACCTTCCTCATCACCTTCCAAGAGACTCCGTCCACTGCCCAGTGTCTCAATACCTAGAGATATGCCACTATCTCCACAATCCTAAAGCCGCTGAAAGAGACCTAGTAATTGTGATTCCTACCACCCAATTTCAGTTCTTAACATGGACTTCAAATTATTTACCAGTATTATGGCCCATAAACTAGATTCCATTCTCCCAAAACTCATAGTCCTGGGCCAATAGCCTTTATCAGGAACAGACAAACTGCAGATGATGGGTGGCATGGCCATTCCTACATTACACTCTACAGAAATGTGGTTTTCTCTTATCCTTTCTTGACTTAATACATTAACTATATATGTCTCCTAAAGCCACAGTGAAGACCCAGTGGCTCTATTTCTCCCTTGTTTTCCCTTTCTAGAGGCACTCAAAGCCGTCCTCTATTGCTGTATCTCTTTGTCCTGTATTTTGAACCCCCAGCACAACATCTTCACCGAACCACAGACCTTCAGGGCATTGATATAAGTGGCCATCTGCACAAGGTTATATACTATGCAGATGATCCACCATTATATCTCACTAAGCCAGAACAGTATCTACCGGCCCTAAAAACCTCTCTCCAGACTATGTAGCATCCAGCCGGATACAAGATCAGTGAAGATAAAAACTGAAGATCTTACTTTGAGAGGGTTCCTGCAGTAGGTCATAACACATATAGGACTGCACCCCCTGGCATCAGGACCACACGGCAAACTTTTGCTAGCAGTATTTGGCGGGGGACCACTCACCAGACGTCATGCAATGGATGTCAGTGTGATCCTATATAGTGAGAGGTCCCCATGCTCACCTTCCAGTTCTTTCCTGCCATCGACCTGTGCACGTCAGACCTCATGGTAAATGTAGCTCCAATCGATCGCCATTTTGAGTAGGTATCCTTATTTTTTCAGTAAAGTTCACATTATTTTTCTAGTATGTCTTCTCAAACTCCGAAGACCAAAAAGAAGTGTAAGAAGTGCGGCATGCAGATCCCTCACAAGGACAGCCATAAGCTCTGCCTCATCTGTCTAGGCCTGGACCACGACACCGGGGCCTGCCCAGACTGCCAGCCCTTCAATCAGGCCACTCACAAGCACAAGCAGCAGGCCCTGGAAGCCCACCTCTTGAAATCCAAGATGGCCTCCTTTGAACAAGAAATGCAGAAGCTAAGGGACTCCACTTCTTTACCCTGTTTGGACCTCAAAAAGGAAAAGGAGAAGCACCAGGAGCGGGAGCAGTCAGATGACCGAGAAAGGCCTTCTCCAATAAGGCCCCGATTGACAATGCTGCTACTCCATCGCTGGCTCTGGTCATAGTCTAGGCCTCCTCATCTGGCTTCTCCGAATCCACATCTACCTTCAAGCCCTTCCAGATGGTCTCAAAGTCTGGTTCTTTAGCCGATAAGTTACTCGTTGGCTCCTCCAGTGGACACCCAGTCGTAACCGGTAAGTTGGGCTCCGACTCCTCCGGAGTCCGCACGGCCGCCGATAAGTCGGATTCTTGCCCACGACACCTCCATTTCCAGTGGCCCCTCTTCCAGGAAGAGCCCTTTTTTCTATACCTTGCTCTCCTTGGGCCCTTTCTGTGGCATTTGGGGCTTTTTTCCTAGTGCCTATCGGTAGTGGTGGGAGCCCTCTGCAGCTAAGAGTTTTTCTGAGTTCCTTTACCTGAATGCTTAGCTCAAGGGGCACCCTGGAGGGACACTCTTTTGGCCTACAGGCTCCTTTCCTCCTGACAGGGTATCTAGTTTTTTTCTCCCCGGTCATCCCGTGCTCCCTCCCGATGCTTCCACCATTGGGGCGGTGCTCAACATTGTTTAGGGTATAACCTTCCAAAGGTCAGGGCGGATACCTTGTAAGAGCGGGCCGAACTGGTAGCCTTTCCCGGCCATGTCTCCACTAGAGTGACTCTCTGCCTTTTTGGGATGAGGACTGTGATCCATCCTATCTGCCCCCAGGACCAAACTATTCCCAAGGGTCCCCTTTAGGAAGTTGTGTATCCAAGAGGGCCTGTGAATGCATACTCTAGAACTCCTAGTTCTGAGGTTAGACATCAGAGGAGAGAGATCTCCGGTGACAGCAGATCTTTTACCCTTTTCTCTCAGGGTCATTCTCCCCTGTTGACTATCGACATGGTTGGATTGAGTCTGAATTGGGTTTTTCTTTGCTGGGGACTCCACAGATCCATTAGATGCAGCCCCAGCTGAATGATCCTGTCCCTTTTGTCTGCTACCATGGAGAGAGGAGTAGCTAACAATGTCTTTCAGGCCTTACCGGTCCAGAACTTCTGCCGGTATACAATCGGGTACCAGATGGAGCAGGGAGGTATCTGTCAGTATTCCCTGTGTAGGGAAGAGATACTGGTCAGATTTCTGACGGCTGACTCTCCCACATCCGTACTCACTGCAGGTGCTCACTTGCCTAGGTGAATTTATTTTCTGCTCCCACTCCATTGAGCTTCCAGTAGGGAGCTTTTTCTGTTAGGGATCTGGGCAAAGGGAATGGCTTTGGTGCTTTTTGTCCCTCTCTGCCCTAGACAGAGTGTTTTTTCCCACTTCGGCAGATGATTTGGGTCCTATCAGACTCTGTTTTCCTCTTCACCTCTAAGGAAGGGGAAACAGATCAGAAATCTGCTTTTGGGCCTTTAGGTCTTTTCTCTTGGATGCGTGCCTTTTCCAGAAGTCTTGCTCTGGTTATGGGGATCTCTGATTGAGTTACCCAGACTCTGGGAGAGACCAGGGACTTTTTCCCCCCTAGGTCTCCTTACACAAAAAAGACCAACATTTTTTCTTCTGCTTGGGCAGTCCTGAAAGTCCAGGACTTTTTTCCCTGCCCGATACTCCAAGTACTGAGGTTATTATCACACCCGTCGAGGTGGGGCTCAGATGGCCCTTTTTTCAATCATTAGCCTCTTGTCCGCCTTATCTGCTATCTTATCTTGAGAGGCGGAGACACACTGGCCTATTGGGGGATCCTTCCCTGTCATTTTCTGATAAGGGTCCTCCACTTACTCTCCCTTCTTCTGCAATCCCTTCTTCTGTGAGTTTTATGCTTCACTACCTCCCTTTGAACAGACAGCTAGCTGGGGTACACGCTGCCTGTCCTGGGGAGTAGTTGCCCGCCCTGAAGACGTCGTTACACGAAAAAAAAAATGTTCTAGTAGGGTGGTTCTCCTGTGTACTAGGGATCTCTCAGTTTTAGTATTTTTATACTAACAGGACAAAGGGAAGTCCATAAATACGATCAGTATTTTCTATTACTTAAGCCCCTAAGGGTTATGGGGTGAATGCGCTCACGGCAGTGCTACTGTCTGAATGGTGGGGGCAACTGCACTTCTTATTCTATTCTTTAGGAGTGTACCAACCCTCTTCTATGGGACAACAAGTGGCTTCCCATCGGGGTCATGACCGCTTTTGCGGCCTTTCCAAATAAAGTTTCCCGCAGCTTTTTTTCATGCTGCAGCACCTTGGAGTTTGTCCTTTCCTTTCTGAAAGTGTCCCTGTCTGGACTGAGCCATCTTGGCTGGGAGAGAGTTCCAACATAGCAGTCCTGTAGGACCTTTTCTGGACTAGGTCGGCTCAAGGTTACCTCTTATCAGTTTTTCTACCTCCCGGGCTCCAGTTTTTATCCAGCTGAGATTGACTGCTTGGGATTTAGTCCTATATGTTATGATCTACTGCAGGAACCCTCTCAAAGTAAGATAGTACAGTTATGTAAGAACTTACTTTAACAGTAGATCTTTGAGAGAGGTTCCTGCAGTAGATCACCTTTTTCCCCTCCTTCCTTCTTTCCCCAGGTTTTTCTGCATGCTCTTGCAAGCCATTCTGGATTAGGTTCTAGGAAGGCTATCCACTCCTCCTGTCAAAACCACTAGGGGTCTCCGGCGGGAGAACTAGAAGGCGGGCATGGGGACCGCTCACTATATAGGGTCATGCTGACATCTGTCATGTGATATCGGGTGGACAATCCCCCACCAAACACTGCTAGCAAAAGTTTGCCGTGTGGTCCTGATGCCAGGGGGCACAGTCCTATATGTGTTATTACCTACTGCAGGAACCTCTCTTGAAGATCTACTGTCACAGTAAATTCTTACGTAACTGTACTTTATGCAAGTTGGTTACCTGGTACCAACACTCATTAAGGACCAGTATCATTTTAAATGTGGTAGAACCCATATTAAATATTTGGTAGTGCATATCAGCTCACAAACATCATCCCTATACCCCTTAAACTATTCTGAAATAGAACAAATTAAGTGAACCTCTAGGGGTGGACATCCTCCTCATTCCCCAATTTCAATGGGTGGACTCAGTCTGTATGAATATTCTACCCCGGTTCCTCTATCTATTTCAAACTTTTGCCAGTGGTCCCTCCTGAGAATGCTTTTTCAAAGTGGACTAAATGGATCTTGAGGTTTATTTGGGATTGGGGGTAAGCCACGGGCAGCGTTTTACAAACTTCAGTTACCCAAAGACAAATGGGGCCTAGCTCTCACCAACCTATTACAATATATGCTGGCCACTGTCCTTGGTCATATCTTAAAATGGAATGCTGTGCCTCCCCTAGCCCAGATGTGTTATTTGTTTATGCTCCCTCCAGTCCCCTAGTTGGCCACTCCTTCAGGCCGCCTAGGACCACCCCGACACACCAGATACCTACCACCATCATCCCACCATCCCTTACCCATGACCTCCAGTTTGTCCAACATTTGCCTTCGTGGAAGGTGGTCTGGGGAGGGGAGTACTTGCCTGAAGGCACAGAGAAGTCATTGGGGGCACACTGGTGGGATTGGCATGGGTGCTCCAGGGCTGTGTGATGGGCAGGGGCATTGGCCGCCACCATCCAGCCAGCCGAGCGGACATTTTCCCATTTTCTCTTGCCCACCCCCATCCTGAGATGGCCGCAAGCTTGCAGTGTCCTGGTGAATGCACCGCAGCGCATGGTCACCCACACTGCAAGGTGCACCGCTGCAACCAGCCACCAGGAGCCACACCAGAGTGATGCAGACTTCAACCCACCCCACTGGGGAGGAAAACATCTCTTGGACACTCGAAACCCTCCCAGCCAGCTTCCGCTCCTGTCGTTCTGGGCTTGGGCATGAACCCTGGTCGCCAGTGTGCCAGGCGATCCCCTATCTCCTGGTGCCACAGAGCCGGCAGCACTTCCTTTTTAAATCTCCTTATACCATAGGAGCCCACTGGCTCGGCATGCCCTGCATACTGTGATGCACTGACTCCAACTAAACTAAACCATACATTCCAACCATTGATGGGCAGTGGTCTCTCCCACACTGTTCAATTCTACCTAAATAGGCAACTGAAATCCTTTATACAGTTAGTGCAAGAGGGGGCATTGGATAGGAAAGATCATTATCATTACCTGCAACTTTAGTCTTACGCACAGAAAATCCTCCCTGCGGACGCTCATCTGCACAATATTACAAGGGTTCTGGCCGAGGTGCCCCCCCCCCCAATATCGATGTCTTACAGACCCAGACTACTTGTGAAGCTGAATTCTCTTTTTCTCCCTCAGCCTCAGCCTGGACCTCTATCTGGATGAGACAACATAAGAGTACTGCTTCCCATTGATGGTGGGAATTCAGTTGCAAAATGGCAATTCATTTTTTTCCAAACACCTCGAACCATGGCCAAATTTCATGCCTCCAGAGATACCGCATGTTGGAGAGGATGTGGATGTAATGTGGCCCCACACACATCCTCTGGTTCTGTCCAATTTTCACCATATTCTGGAAGGAAATAAAAATAGAGATCAATGCCATCATCTCAAATTATGGTACTCTCACCCCAGCATATGCACTGCTCTTACATGTTGCCTTCCATATTAAAAATAAAATTCATACTTAGTTATTAGTTATCTTTATAACAGCAGGGAAGAAAGTAGTGAGGAGATTATGGCTCAAAAAAGATTCCCCAGTTTAGTTACAGGCCAAAGAAAAGGAGACTCTACTAGCAAATAGCCTGAAGGAAAAAATTATACTATCTGCATATATTGGGACTGGTTGGCTAAATAATGTATACTACACATTAAAAATGTATAATATTTTTTATTTGAAACAATGCTGAGATCAAAAGATACTCTTGAGTAGCACGTACAGTAAATATGTTAAGGAAATTATCCATCTATGTGCTAAGCAATTGGACCTGGAGAAATATTAAACAACTAAAAGTCTTCAAGTGGCTGGTGAAAAACACAGTTGAACATTCACTAAAATACTTTCTTGTAGCTGTTCAGATTCCTCAGTATAGATACGTGTTAGCTCAATACAGGTTTGAAGCTTTCCCAAGTAACGTACTTGTAGCTAGACATAAAAAATTACTGTACCAATCAACATTATGCTACTGTTACTTAAAAGTAGTACAGGACCTGGAACACATTATTTTGAGATGTCCATGGTACAGAAAGTCCAGAGAAAAGTACATAAATGAGATAACTGGATCGATAAATAAAGCACCAAGATTTCTTTTAGACCTAATTTTTAACTCTGAAAATGTTAATATCTTAAATAACCCTGCACAGTTCTTGACAGAAATAACCAAAATAAGAACTAGGTGCCCGGCATTCTATGATGCTTAAGAACACCCAGAATAATTGTGGATTATAAAACGAGTTACAGTAATAACTGCTTTTGGCAACCAACGTCCTGTGAAACAGAAAATTGGATGGTTTTTATTAATAGATTGGTGGGATGTCTGTTATATGTACCTAGAAAATGTATCTGAAATGTGTAATAGAATATGTAAGTTGTTAATATGAAATAGAAATTTGGATGGTTTTTATCAATTGATAGGTGGGACATTTGTCATATGTATCTGGAAAATGTATCTGACATGTGCAATATATCTATGTATAGTAATATAAATTCTATGCTATTTAAATAAAACTAGTCCTGTTTTTCACTGTATTTATATCTGCGCTTTTCTATGACTAATACTTTTGTAATGGCAATTTTTTTAGCCGACCAATAAACTTAAACTTGATTCCCCAGTTTTTGCTCAGTGTAAAGGTATAGTGTGGGACATTGATAAGATGGAGAAGCTAACTGCACAGTTGTGGAAACTGGATTCCCAACATCAAAATAGATGGAACTCTGGGCTGCTACATATATTGGCTGAAAGATATCATGCCATGAAAGATATACCTGTACCGACATAGGGTTACCAACACAGGGTTCTGGCCCCTCTGAAGGGTGGAGTGGGAACAAACACTGAGGTCCTTTCTCTCAAACTCGCACATTGTTGAAGGGGATGCCACTGGACCCGGGCAGGCATAGGGCTATGGCTATAATGTCTAAGATATAGTTTATGATAACCTGATAGTCAGTATTCCACAATGCAGTGTTAAACATCTCTTGAATTATGTATTCAGATGCTATACATGATCACCAGTAGCCTAAGAAAATCGTAATAAACTACAAGTTACAAAAAAATGAACCTGTTCTTTGAAGGAAAGCTGTTTGTACTGTATGAACAATGACTAGGCATTGGAACCATAAATTATAGTGAGAAAGAAATAATCTGATCTGTGAATTGCACTCGGGTGAACCGTTAATTGTAGGGGTACAGAAATAATCTGACCTAACTGTGAATCGAATCTGGACAAACTGAAAATTGTAAGAGTACAAGACAATCAGACCTAATTGGGAAATGGACAAAGGTGAACTAAAATTTGTAGGGTGACAAAAATATGTGACCTAATTGCAAATCAGACCAAATCAAGATCCACTTCCCCCTTGGAGTACAGTCTCAGCGCTTTACCAGTTGACCTGTCGAGCCAACTACTAGCCTGAATTTCCCTTGGCCATTTTCCTTCTCTTATTGCAAATCCCATAGCCAGGAGTATTTGTATTGCAGAATGCTGGAGTGCATTCTGGGGTATCATGTTAAAAGGGCTAGTATATATTAGCGATAACATTTGTGTGATTCCGTAAGGACGACAGCAATAACCGCTGCTGCCTATTAACAGTGCACACACGAAATGAGCGACTGCACTGGTACAGCTATACCCCACCATTCAAGTGTGTTGTGGAGTAAGAATCTTAAAAATATGGGGTTGGGAGGTGGGGGTGGAGTCCCCCATGTGAAACAGTGAGAATGAATGTAATGGGATGCATTTGTGGAATAGGTGTTATAGGTGTTAGAGGTGCAGCTGGAGCAGTTGCCGTCAGTGTTGGAGACTCCTACTGTCCATCAGTGCTAGAGAGACCTCACCGAGCGTCTGGTCCAGGTTGTGTCAGAGTATGGTGTTAGGAGCTGATATGTGTATCTTAGGGGCCTCGCATACACTTTTCAGCTCCAGGTTGAACATTGGGATTTAGCACTTATGTGCATTGCTTATCTGTGGATGCGCTGATATTACGGTCGCCATATTTGATTTGCCCTTATGACGTTTGCCCATTTTGAATAGCTGAATTGACATGTAACCATTCTGGGCCCTTTGGTTTAATTCCCTATAAGGCAATTATTTCTTTCTCACTATAACTGGTTTTCAGATAGCCTAGTCATGATACCATGTTATGATGATCTATCATACTGTTTCCCACTGAAGATTATTTACCATAGTAAAAAACAAACAATACCATGACTATTGTGCAACATATTTTACTACAATATACCATGGTAAACCAAAGTGACTTTCTTGCGTACACTGCTCTGTAGGCTCTGTCACTTTGGTGCAGCCAAGACTCCTGATTCCCCACCTTCTTCAATTAGATTTTTACTGTGTTTTCCTAAAATTAGAAATGCCAAAATGCTGGCCCACTGACGCAGCCGCAGTGCTGCCACTTGCACTGACGGCCCAGGTTTGGGAGTGAACTTGGGTTGTCGGAGGGTTGGGTGGAGGGAGGAGGATCAAGCATCCATAGGACTACTCTTCTCCTCTGGGGAGAGAGACAGCTGCTGCGTGTGTTGTTACGCTGACCTCTAGAGATGGCTGGGGGTCAGGCATCCATGGACAGCACTTCAAGGGGTGGAGTAGCAGCAGCTGCTAGTGTCCTGCATGTGAGTGTGCATGTCTGGGCAGCATTGCACATCTGCCCTCCTGGGAATGCACAGAAAAAACATGGAAAAATATGGCTGGCCAGCATGATGGGACCGACCCTTCAGAGGCCCTGCACATGGCTCTACCATGCGCCTCTAGTCCAAGGATCCTGTCTGTGGCCTCGGGGGGGGGGGGGCATCCCTCCCAGAGGGAGTAAGCCATGCGGAAGACTGGAGTTAGATGGTGAGTCCATGTGGGGCCAGGGTGATGGGGGGCGCTTCTGATGTTGGAGCCAGTCTGGGGGCAATAAAGAGAATTAACTGAAAAAAAATTAGACATGCTGTAAATCATCGTGATAATATATCAAAGTACATGAAATATCATGATACTCCACAGTTTGATGATATGACATCCCTCATCAATATTTTCTTTCTTTTGTTATTTCTCATATATATACTGTATATATATAATCTAACCGGATAAGCATACTGGAACTCGTGTTCTTTTTTCAGAAGCGACCCAAAATAACAACATGCAAACAGCTTTCTTCCTCCTGAAATATTCCCAGCTTTGGGGTTTAAGGTATAAGGAAAGCGGCTATGGGAAGCTCAGGCTGATTGGCCTGGCAACCACAAGACGGTATTCCAGGAGTCTGGGTTCAATTTCCAGTTGTCATGTTGCTTCTTTCTCACTGTAATTTGTCTTTGAAGAAAATTAAACTGGTGGCAGTAATGGACCACCATCCATCATCACTGTTACAAAAAATCCACTTTAACTGAAAAAAGAAATTTAAATAATTACTCATAATGCAGTAATGCAAAGCATCATGGAACATACTGAATTTGCAAATCACCATGAACAAATTTAGACTGGTTCCACTTTAAGCAGGAATGCAGGGTGCCAAATGGCCTCTCACCCAGTCTGTAAAGACTGAGAACAGAAGACACAGATGCATGTTTCATCCCTCTCAGGACTCATCAGTGAGCTTTTTCTGTATCTCAGGCAAGGGGAAGGGGGAACCAGCCCTATGATGTCTCATGGGTTTCAGTCATGTTGAGCTCAAAGCAGGAAAGCAATCTAAAAGACAAAGAACCTCAAGTTTTGTGCTAAGGTTCTTTGCCTCAGAGGCAGTAAGGTCTTATTTAGATCCCTCCATAGAAGGTAAGCATGTCGTGTATTTTTCCTGTTTCTTTATTGCTCATGGGAAATGCAGAAAGAAGTCCAAATCATAGACAAGTATTAGCATGGTCCCCACTTTAAAGAGGCAGTCATATGTTTAGGATTTCTGAAAAGACCATGTAGTTTTATAAAGTGAAAGTAACTCATTGTCTTACCTGTCTTTAGTTTTGGGGGCAGTTTTGTGATAAAGTACAGTTACATAAGAACTTACTGTAACAGTAGCTCTTCAAGAGAGGCTCTTGCAGTAGGTATTCACATATAGGACTGACCCGCCAAGCGTCAGGACCCCACGGAAAAATTTCTAGCTAGCAGTCTCTGGCGGTCGCCCCAACATCGGGTGACCAGCGCACACGATGTCAGTATAAAGGGGGTCCCCACGCCCGCCTTCATTCTTTCCCCAAAGGCCAAAAGAGGCAAGATGAGAGAAAAGATATTTCCCCATGGAAATGGAGCCAAAAAAGCTTAGGGGGATGGAGGGTGGGAAGGCAATTCCTACTGCAAGAGCCTCTCTTGAAGATCTACTGTTACAGTAAGTTCTTACGTAACTGTACTATCTTACTTCGAGAGGGCTCTTGCAGTAGGTATTCACATATAGGACTGAGTCCCAAGCAGTCTGGAACAAGGAAAAGCACTCAGGAGGAGGATTGTCATCCATAGCTTGGAACCTCAGGCTGCAACTGGTCTCATGAAAGGAGATCTTGTAGCACAGCCAACCCGAAGCCTGCTCTATGGCGAGAGGCAATGTCCAAACTGTAGTGTTTCGTAAAGGTATGGACAGAAGTCCAAGTTGCGGCTGCACAGATGTCTGCCGCTGACACATTATTGAAACAAGCCACAAAGGCAGCTACTCCTCTGGTGGACTGACCTCTAACTTGACCTGGAAGGGTCTTGTTGTTCTTGTCATAACAGAAAGTGATACAATGTGGCAACCATTTGGATAGGCATTGCTTAGAAACAGCATTGCCTTCTCGTCTGTGAGCAAAAGAGACAAAAAGCTGATCAGTTTTCCTGAGATCCTTAGTCCGAGCGGTGTAGTATCTCCGTATTCTGTGAACATTCAAAGTATGCAAGAGGTACTCCCCTTGATTGGAGTGTTGCATTAAGAAAGCGGGTAGCTCAATGGATTGAGTCAGCGTAGATTCAGCCACCACCTTAGGGAGAAACTTAGGGTTGGTGTGTAGAGCCAAACATTCCTTGTGGAAAATCAAGTATGGGATTTTGTACATCGAGGCCTGAAGCTCGGAAATACGCCGAGCAGAAGTAATGTCCACTAGGAAGAGTGTCTTCCAAGAAAGGAACTTTAAATCTGCTGTAGCTGCCAATTCAAAGGGAGGCAGAATAAGCTTTTCCAGAATGAAATTCAAGTCCCAGGGAGGGGCAGGAATGCAGATGGGGGGTCTCAAATAGAGAACCCCTCTGAGGAAGGACTTGGAGACTTCCAAATGAGCAAAAGTCCTGTCCCTGAAGGGAATATGGTAGGCTGAAATAGCGTCCATTTGGACCTTTAATGAGGAATGGCTGAGACCCAGATCGAAGAGGTGGCAAATGTAGTCCAGGACTTCATTGGCTGAGCATGAGAAAGGTTCAAAGTCTTTCGAGCTAACCCAAATAGAAAATTGTTTCCACTTCATGGTGTACGTGGATCTGATAGAAGGCTTTCTGGCCTCTACCAAGATGTCTGCTACGAGCAGAGAAACTCCAAAGCGATCTTTTGCTACATCTGCAGGAGCCGCACATGTAGATGAAGGAATCTGAGACCTGGATGAACAAGGTCACCTGATCCTGGGTCAACAATTGTTGCGACAGAGGAAGAGGAAGTGGAGGTTCCTCTGAAAAATCTGTTGCAGAAGAGATATCCAAACTTGCCTGGGCTAGAAGGGAGTGATGAGAATCATTTGAACTCCCTCCGATCGGAGTTTGTTCAGGACCCTTGGAATAAAGGGAATGGGAGGGAAAGTAAAAATGAATCTGTCCCTTCAAGCAAGAGACAGAGCGTCCTGCCAAAAAATGTCTCACCCTGGAGCAAGCGAGCAGAAGGTGGGAAGTTTTGCATTTTGGGGAGAAGCGAAAAGGTCGATCTGAGGCGTTCCCCATCGCTGAAAGATGTTGTTTACGACTTCTTGATCCAACTTCCATTTGTGGGACCTGGCTGAGGACTGACTGAGTTGGTCCACCAGTGTGTTTTCCACTCCCAGAACGTGAACCACGGTCAAGTGAAGGTGATGCTGGGTTGCCCAAAGCCAGACTCTCATCACTTCCCAGCATAGATAGTAGGAACGTGTTCGTCTCTGCTTGTTGAGATTCCAGACTATGCACATGTTGTCTGATTGTATGAGGAGATGACCGGAGAGGATAAGGGAGTGTAGAGCCTGAAGGGCATAAAGGACTGCTCTCCTTTCGAGCACATTTATGTGCAGATTTTGTTCGAACTTGGACCAGCTGCCCTGAGTCCTGTGAGAAACTAGGTGGGCACCCCAGCATTCTCCTGACGCATCTGTTGTCAATGTCTGGTAGGGGGGTTCAATGCTGAAGTGAACTCCCTGGCATAGGTTCTCTTGAACCATCCACCAATGCAATTCCCTGATCATAGGATCAGAAACTAGTACCTCTTGGTCTAGATTGTCCATGGCCTGGTCCCATTGCGACCGAAGTGTCCATTGAGAGATCCTCATATGGAGCCGAGCAAGTGGGACTGTTGGAATGGCAGCCGTCATTAGCCTGAGGAGGTGAAGGACTGACCTGGCTCTGACCCTCCTGTGACTAAACCGAAGACGGGCATGAGTCTGAAGGGTGTCCACCCTGTCCAGAGGCAAAACGGCTTTGCCGATGGTCATGTCCAGAATTGCCTCTGTAAATTGGAGGCATTGGCAAGGGACTAAATGGGATTTGGCCTGGTTGATGGTAATACCCAGGCTGGTGAAAATCTTCAGGGTAAGGGAGAGGGAGTGCAAGAGTTCCTCCCTCGACAGGGCCGACAGGAGCCAATCGTCCAGGTACGGGAACACCTGAACTCCTTGGGTATGCAGGTGGGCTGCTACCACAGACAGGCATTTGGTAAATACTCAGGGGGCCGAGGAAAGACCAAGTGGGAGGGCCTTGAATTGGTAGTGGTCCCCCTGAAAGCAAAAACGAAGGAATATGTGGTGGGAAGGACATATGGGGATATGCAGGTAGGCATACTGCATGTCCAGGGCACATAGCCACTGTCCCTGCCGAAGAAGTGGTAGAAGGCTCTGCAAAGAGAGCATTCTGAAGCATTTGTACTCCACGAACATGTTCAGGGAGCTGAGGTCTAGGATAGGCCTCACATCTCCCGTCTTCTTTGGAACTAGGAAGAAATGGGAATAGTAACCTGTCCCCCAAAGATGGTTGGGGACTGGTTCTATCGCCTTCCTCGAGAGAAGGGAGATGATTTCTTCTAGGACCAGAGGAAGATGTTGCAGGAAGTAAGATGACTGGGAGGTGGTCTTCGTGGTGGTTTCTGCAGAAACTCTTTTGAGTGTCCTGTTGATGTCAACTGGAGCACCCAAGCATCTGACGTTAACCTGTCCCAACCCAGCAGATGGGAGGAGAATCTCCCCCCTACCAGTTCCTCTGGAACCTCCAGAGGCAGTGGAAGAGGCAGGGAGTCAGGAGGTATGAGGCAGCGCAGCAGCCGAGGCTGCCATGGCTCTTTTGCTGGGGGGAGTCTTGGTTGCTGGAGGGGCCCGACGTTTGTTGGCCTGTTTGCCCTGTGGTTTTTGCCATTGTTGGTTTTGTCTACGAAAAGGATGCCGCTGTCCTTGAGGGGGCCTGTACATAGGGTTGACAGACTTTAGTGCAGTGCCCTTCTCCTGCAGTTCGGTAATGGTGTCCTTGACATCACCCCTGAACAGTACCGAACCCCTGAAGGGAGCATCCTGAATAGGGGATTGCACTTCAGGGACCAAACCTGACACACGGAGCCAGGTGTGACACTGTAGGCCTATGGTGAAGGCCAAGCTCCTTCCAGCTGTGTCCACTGCATTATAAGTGCCACGAAGCATGTGCTGACTGGCCGAATGAGCAGAACGGATGAGATCTGCCACTTCCTGCTTAGTTTGTGACTCAGGAAGGGAGTCCAATTTAGATTCCACCTGACTAAGGATGGTCTTCTGAAAATCCCCCATATGTGCCACATAATTAAGGGCCCTAATACCAAGGGTAGAAGAGGAATAGATCTTCTTCCCGTATTGGTCCAGAAGCCAGGATTCCTTATTAGGTGGAGACGAGCTGAGGTGTTTGGGATTAGTGGAACGGCCTTGAGCAGCACTGATGACGACCGAGTCCTCCTTGGGGTGGAGGCTAAGGAAGTCTACACCCTCAGGAGCCTGATATAGCCTGTCCGTCTTCCTCGGAAGGGGGGCTAACATCGAAGGTTGTTTCCAAATAGTGGAAACAAGATCTGCATGAGGCTCTATCCATGGTGGAATCAGCATAGGAGCAGTCTCGGGCAAATCCAGATGAGCAGCAAGTTTCTTATGCTGTGGGTCTGGCTCCACTAATTGCCACTGATGAACCTCCTGGATTTTCCTCAACAACTCCAGAAAGGAGGGGTCCTCCGGAGGAGACTTCGGAGGAGTCCTCGGCCTAGGACGTTCTGGAGTATGTGGCTTGTCTTCAGGGTCAGAGTAGCCCGTCTCTGAGTCTGAGTCAGAAGTATCTGATGAAGAGGAGGAAGACTCCTCCCTGCAAGGAGGAGGGATGGCCCCTCTGGGAAGATCCCTGGGACGTGTGTCCTTCCCTCCTTGGGTGCCAGAGGGCTCTCCTCTGGTGTCGGAAAGGGAGTCTCCCATCTCCGATGTAGGGAATCCTGTATAGAGTCCGGCATCGGTAGATGACTCTCGACCTCTCAAGTGAGTTAAGCCTTGGCCTCAGCCCACCAGGAGGCCGAAGTCTCCATTAGATCCATCGGTGGCGGAGGTGGAGAAGGAGGGGGATATGGATATTGAGGATATCCATAGAAGGAGTATCCGTAAACCGACGGTGGGTAGCCTGGCGTCGGGTACTGCGGCGCCAGATATTGCAGCGTCGGGTACTGGGGTGCCGGATACTGTGGAGCCAGGTATTGCGGCACCGGATATTGCAGTGTCGGGTACCCAGGAGCCAGGGGCTCTGACGAGGCAGAGGGATCTGGCAGAGGCCCTGCTGGCAGGCCAGGTGGTGGTAACGCTGGACCCGCGGGCATCGGGCCCGGTGTAAGTATACCTTCAATAGTGTCTGAAGGACCTGACAGTAGGATAGGCCTATCATGAGGTAAGGGGACTCCGGATGGCATCGGGTAGGCCGGCATCGGGACCGGCGTCTGAGGGTCTGGCATCAGCGGGTCTGGACCAGAAGGAGGGTTCCCTGACTGCAGCGTCCCAGTATCCTCAGTGATGACTGGAGGAGGAGGATTAAAATCCCCATTGGTCAGTTGAAGGGATGCAGGGACTTCAGAAGGCAACTTAGGATATTGTGGAGAGCCTGGGGCATTGGACTGTTCCGTGGGGTCCAGCACAGGCTTCTTGGCTGGGCGGGCATCAGTATGACTGGCGTCCAACTTATCGGCTGAGTCTGGGTGGGCGTTGGAGGAGCCAGCATCCAACTTGTTGGACTCCCTGTCTGAAAAAGGCCACGCAGGAGAAGTGGCCTTGTTGGGCGGAGTTTTGGCTGTGCACTCCCCTGAAGGGGTAGGCGACTTAGCAGCCTTGTCTGGGAGAACATCAATGGGACTAGCTTCTGACTTACTGGACCCGCTCTGACCCAAAGACCACGTGGAAGAAGTGGCCTGCTTTGCCCTGGAGACTCCAAAAGGGCCAGAGCGTGTGCCAGACGAGAGGGGCGACACCTTCTTGGTAATCACCAAGACGGCCGTCGAGGAGCAATCCCCTGGAGGGGATGTTACCTTAAGTGCTGCGACTCCATCCGGAGTCACAGCTGCTGTGGAAGCCGGTTCCCACTCCTGGTGCTTCTCCTTGTCACATTTTTTCTTGTGACTTTCGGGGGAAGTGGATGCCTGCCTGAGTTACTTTAGCTCTTTTTCCATGGAGGCCATTTTCTTCTTTAGGATATGGGCTTCCAGAGAGACTGCTGCCTTCTTTTGCGTGTAGATGAGTTAAATTTCTGGCAGTGCTGGCACTTCTCCATGGGGTGGTCTGGGCCCAGATAGAAGAGGCACAAGGAGTGGCCATCCTTGTGTGGAAGTTGGGAACCACTCGAGTCGCACTATTTTTATGTCATTCGGAGGGCGTCAGGGATGACATACACAGTGAATCATGAAATAAACTCAGAAAACAGAAAAAATAGGTTGAAAAGTTCGAAAACTAATGGACTGATGAAAGACTGATGAGCACTTATTCTACCGCGAGGAACTTTCACAAGCCGACGGCGGGAAAGAACTGGAAGGCGGGCGTGGGGGACCACCCCTTTATACTGACGTCGTATGACGTTAGTCACCTCACGTGGGGGTGGCCCCCCACCAGAGATTGCTACCTAGAAATTTTTCCGTGGGGTCCTGACGCCTGGCGGGTTAGTCTTATTTGTGAATACCTACTGCAAGAGCCCTCTCGAAGTAAGATCTGACATATTCCTTTGGTTCACATTTTATTCCCTCCCACTGTACCTCGTTGAGGCCATGTCCATCCCCCCAAATCTCCATTCAGTATCCACAGTCTGACTCCCATTCTGGAAGCTATCTAACACCTCCTTGACCCACTGCATGATCTCTCAGCCTTCCACAAGACCGACCAGGATACAAAATTCAGTGTGGGAGGGGGAGGAGGAGGTGGGGCAGGCTGCATGGTTGGAGATGGGGAAAGGGGTGCACTACACCTCCACAGATCCACAGGATTCTTCAGAGCCTTTTGTCCTGTTCAGGAGTGCCTTCCAGTCCATCACCCTGGGTACCAGCTAGCAGTAAGCTAGAAAGTCCATTATGTCCACTGAGTTTTGGGGGCATATGTCCTCCAAATACCCATCCAAGTATTGCCTTTTGGGCTGAAGAAGCCTGTAAAGGAGGAGTAGTTTAGTGTTTCCCTTACATTCAGTTTTATGGCTGCAATGGGCAGAGCCTGCAGCCATCTTGAGAGAGCGCTAAAAAGAAGCCACATAACTGACACCGCAGAACAGTTTTGGAGTTGCAGTATGATCACACTGCAACTGCAAAACACTCCGCTCACTCTCTTCCCCCCGGGCCCACTACTGTTGTTGCCATCATCCGCTGTGCTCAAGATGGCCACCAATGCTCAGTGCGCATGCGCGACTAGTTGCACATGCACGACTTCACCGTGCATGCACACTAAGCATTGGTGGCTATTTTGGGCATGGTGGACTGTTCCGCCATGAGCTCAGTGAGCGTAGCTGCAGCTGTGTCGGCTCTGGCCAGAGTTTGTTAAGGATGTGGCCCCTAGAAATTCTCTTGTCATGGCGGCCCTGCATCTAACATCTTGACACTACATCCATCTCACCTACTTACATGACTTATATCCTGTGCTTGGGATGTGAATGCAGATCACCAGCTTGCTAAACGGCACCCTTGCTGCTCACGCGATAAGCAGGCCCAAAGCATCTGACATATTTCAGTTTGTTGCTGTTTTTTTATTTCTAGAATATCTAAAAATAAAAAAATTATTTTTGTCAGTGTATGACCCACAGAGATAAGGGCAGGTATCCAAGCAATAAAACTTTCCTTTTAAGATAAGTCACCTTAAGTTGGACCAGAGGGTCTTGAAATGTGACAGAGGCTCATGAATTTCCTTACAGTTTTGTTAACCATTTCTTTTGCTACAGGAGGAGTGCCAGAATTATGTGCGAGTTTTGATCGTCACTGGAAGAAAAGTATTCACCTGTGGTACATACGCCTTTTCACCCATCTGCACCAGTAGACAGGTCTGTTTTTGGGAAGTTATATTGACTGCTAGTTTGTAGACAAATAGTAAAATGTACTGAGAAAGCAATACCAGTTATCCAACAGAAAACAATCATATTCTTTTATTTATTTCCTGTTCGTAACTACGTATTCCTGCCATTGTTAGACTATTCTCTGGGGTGTTTTTAAATTTATTCAGCTATTTATAGAACACTTTTTCATTGTAATTAGTTTTACAATTATTGTGGCTCTGCATTTAAGATGGCAGGCACCAGATGTTTTTAGAACGCCCCTCTTCTGAGGACTTTGTTCAGCTATGCATGTTGCGCAGGTAACTATAATGCAGATGGAGTTGCTGGGAGGTTTTTGGTGGCCAACTCAGCACCACCACCATCATCTACTGTACATATAGTGCATCTGTGTAAAATGACGAGCTTAGCTAAGCAGTGGGCACAGATTTAAAACTTAAACATATATCATGCCTTAGATTAAATCTTTTTACCATCCCAGGCCTCTTTCACTGCTGCCAGGCAGGTCATCCTCCCATCCTGCAGAACTGCACTGGACTGACACTTCTGGGACTCCAAGAGACCTCCCTTCTACCACAGCTGTGAAGCTTCCTTGAACCCCCTTCCCCGCGGAGAAGGGTCCCAGCCTTTAGCTCTAAAGTGGGCTTCCTGGCAAAGTCCAGTCATACACTGTGAATGCACTTGAGTTCATCCCTGGAGGCGGCTGGTGAGGGCCCACATTGGACATAGGAGACAAGGCAGAGCTTCATCTGCCCCATTGTGGCCAAGTTTTCTCCTTATCTCCCTGCCCCTGAGAGTGCGAATGCCTAGGTGATGGCAAGGCTGACATACCAGGTGGCATACTCCCCTCCCCATGTATGCTACAGGCTCCTGACTGCACCACCACCTGTGATCAGCCAGGTGGCAGTATTGCTACAGGTTGCACAAATGTCCTCCCACTCCATCCTTAGAGGGGGAGAGTCTCCTATGGGGTACTCACTTCTGCCTCCTACTGGCCCTACAGTGGTCTAGTTAAAACAAAATTAACTATGAAAAGATGCGGTAAAATGGCAGCATGCCATTTCCATGTGTGCGCTGGGCAGTGGTTGACACAAACAAAAGAAAAATAAGTATGTTGAGTCTTACTTTGTTTCATTCAAATGGCTAACTAGACTTCTTAAAATGGGTTGTAACCAGCATGGCTGTTGTAATGTATTAAATAACTCTGTGGTTTATCATAACATTATTTAGTATTTATTAATTTGGAGGAGTATATTAAGATACTGCACACTGGGACAGATTCTCGTTTTCAGTGAGGTCTCAGACACGAAGCCTACAGAAAGATGAACAGCTCATACAGATTATTCAAGAGTAGGTTCCATATTTTGTTTATGGTGGGGGCTGGCTACTCCTTAGTGTTGCTGTGGAGAGGACAGAGGAACAAGAAGAGCAAATGCCTCACCCCAGATCACTAAGTGAGCCTGTGACCACCTACCTCTGTGAGCTGCTGGCCTTCCCCTTCCAGCCTGCCTGATTTGAGCCTTCTGTTCCAGGAAATTGGGGCTTCTCAAGATTCCCCCCTGTAGGTTAAAATCAGTGGTTGGAGTGGGGACAGCATTTTCCATTGCAGCCCTTATACTTAGTAGCTCCCTCTATACTACACATGCAAGGAGGTTCGTAGGTGGCTTTTCAAGCAAGCCTTCCCTGGTGCCATCTCTTGACTCCTGTTAACAATTTTTGGTTACTTTCTAGGCGTATATACTGTAGGTATTTTGTGTTTTATGTATCTATTAACATTGTACATTTTGATGCTTTAAAGAAAGTATGATTTGTCTTTTACAGCACATGTAAAGCACATTGAGTTTTTAAGAAAAGCGCTAGATAGGGCCACACTGATAGCCCAGCTGCAGCTCATTGCACTGATATGCCAAGAAGACAGTTTCAGTGACCTTTGGTACTAGGCAGAGACTCTCTAGGCTAGCCCACCTTCCCTCCTTCCATACCCTTGACGGAACTATCCTCGAGGACACTGTCTTTTAGCTGCCTTGGGGTTTGGCTTGATCAACACTTCAACTTTTCTGGACATGTGGACGCCATCCTGAAAAAACTGCGCCCCAAGCTCCGCGCCCTATACAGGAATCATAGTCATCTTCCTCTATGGGCCAGGCGCGAACTTGTCCAGAAAATGATTTTACCTATCTTGGACTACTGTGATATAGTCTACAGTGCTGCTCCCAAGTCTTCCTTAACCAAACTGTATACCCTTTTCAATGCCCTGGATTCCCCCCACCCACCACTGTAAGCTCTATCACTCTCTTGCCTTCTCTTCTCTTCTCTTCTCTTTATGACAGATGACTCTCCTACTGTGCCAAATTCACCTCTAAATTCTGGTTTGACTCCCTCCCTTCCTACCTCTCTTCTGCCCCCCCCCCCACTGTCTGAGGTCAGTTGACTCCCGCACTTTGATTGTCCCTCGATGCAATACCACAATAGGACAATCAGCATTTTCACACTGCTCCCCCAAGCTATGGAACTCTTGATACTCCTCGTCCACTGGTTCCATCTGGTCCACCCCACTAAACTTCTTCTCTCCAAACTGCACCTGCCCCCATCTCATATTTCCAAGCTGTTACCTATCAATGCTGCTCTACCCCCACCTACCCTATTCCCTACCTGTCCCACTGCTATTGCTGCCACCTGCCTACTACCTCCCACTCTTACCCTCTCGCTCCCTCTAATTTACTTATTTGATTAGCACTAATTTACTTATTTGATTAGCACTTACCAGCACCTGTACATCTGGTTCTGGACTAGCACTCGTGTCTCATAATCCATACTTGTTCAATGTTATGTCTAAATGTCTAGAAGTGTTCTTTAGCCCACACAAACTATTTTTTATACTTTGTATAACTTGAATTGTTCATACTCATGGTTCTCATGGCTATATGTATTTTTGAGTTCATTGATACCCAACACAATTTTACACATTGTATAACTGAATGCTGTTCTTAATTGTGGCCATCTTTTGGCAATTGTATAATTGTTGCTTTTATTGTGTTCCTCCTGTACCCCTTCCCCCAGGATGCACCGGGAGATGAGCAATCACTGTTGCTCAGCGTGCTTTTCCGGGTGAAACTTTTAAATAAATAAATATGCAGACAGACCAAGTTCAGGAGACTTCTCGAATCATCATGAGGCAGGCCAGATGAAGATTGCTGCTGTGGGGCAGTAGGTCTTGGATGTAGAGGGCTAACAGGAGAGTCTGGCACCACAGTGACCCCTGCAGCTGGGCAAGTGAGCTTATTCCAGCCACAGAGGCATGTGGTGCGTGTGTGAGGCCGAACAGAAAGGCTGTGCTTTTGGCTGGGGAGTATGGATGAGTCAGGGGAGAAAAACAAAGGACAAAATCCCTGGCTTCATCGTAGATGACAGCTGCCAGGACATGCAGGCCTGCGCCCGCAGCCAGATCCAGACCTGGGCTGGGGAAGGATGGCCCTCCCTCCAGACTCCCTAGCTATGCAGGGTGGAACCATGGGGGAATGGGGAGTGGTGAAGTTCGAGGGCGATAAGGGTAGGGGATAGCTGGAGACAACCTGAGGGAAAGGTCAAGACTGGAGAGGATAAAAACTGTGTATAGAAAAACACGGAAGAGCCCTATATAAAAATAAAGACCTACTCTACCATTACATAGCTTTTTTTAATGATAATCAAGGACCTCGAGCCATTTGGATCATGGTTCTATGCTCACTCCATTAGAACACAGCGTTTCTTCCTTACGCATAATACAGTACTTCTGACTAATTTTATACATCACGTAAGGCCCTGGGGGCGATTCTTTTCTATAAAACTGACTTTATGTTCCTACTGAGTTTGATTGGAAAAGAAGGGTCAGAGATGGGGCCAATTTCCACAGGAAGATGTATGTCCTTAAATTTCCATTGTCTCTGGTTATAAATCAAATCGGAGAAAATATAGGAGTAAGCTAGTTCCGCGTTATTTGACAGTCTTCATATAATGGTCTTTTGCTGAAAGATCAATCAACATGTTTTTATAATATCTTTCTGTTGTGCTGACATCATTTATCTCTTCTATGTAATAGTTTGGCATAATATATATATTTTCTGAATGGAATAAAGAAAATAAATCTGTAAAATTAGAAAAATGTTACACATATCTAACTACATTGAGAAATGACAACTAAACGTCAGGTCATAATTTTGTTTCAAGTTAGTGCCATGGGAAGAATATACAGTAGCTAATACAGGCAAAGTCTCGTTCTTTTTAATGAAGCCAGGTTTAACAGCATGCATAAATCTTCTAAATTATGCAATCTGCTAGTACTTTAGTGTAACTGTTACTTTTTTAAGTTACAGAAAATGGTCTTATGCTGGTAACTGCAAGACAGAATTTGCATTAACATTATTTGTAAGGTTCAAGTCCTGGGTTTGAAAGGCTTTGCTGCTGCTTTCCCTTCCATTAAACATCTGACACTGCAGTAGTTTCTTTTTTAACACAGATTGGAAACCTGAGTAAAGTCATTGACAGAATAAATGGAGTGGCTCGATGTCCATACGACCCTCGACACAACTCTACTGCCGTGATTACATCCCAAGGAGAACTGTATGCTGCTACTGTGATTGACTTCTCTGGCCGTGATCCAGCCATCTATCGCAGCCTTGGAAATATGCCTCCCCTTCGCACTGCTCAGTATAATTCCAAATGGCTCAATGGTAAGGGAAAGCTGCATTGTGGTTTCAAACTGTTCCATGGCATTTAGGGCAGGTTTATTGGCTACTGTCTATTCCATTTCATTTCAGATAGTTTGGAAGTGAGAACCAGAGCAGTTATGGCACTATGCAAATTAATTATCTGAGCTAAGTGAATTAAATCCTGTCACATAATGCACTGAGTCTCTGGATAGCCTGGGGATTCAGAATGTGCTTTATCCGAGTCTCCTGTAGCCTACTGAACTGGATAGTGCATACTCTGAGCCTCAGACAGCCTGGTAAATTGGACAGTGTACTATCGGAGTCTCCAGATAGACTGGTGAATTTGATGGGGCACTATCTGAGTCTCCAGATAGCCTGGTGAATTTGATAGGGCACTATCGGAGTCTCCAGATAGCCTGGTGAATTTGATAGGGCACTATCCGAGTCTCCAGATAGCCTGGTGAATTTGATAGGACACTATCGGAGTCTCCAGATAGCCTCGTGAATTTGATAGGGCACTATCCGAGTCTCCAGATAGCCTGGTGAATTTGATGGGGTACCATCTGAGTCTCCAGATAGCCTGGTGAATTTGATAGTGCACTATCCGAGCCTCCAGATAGCCTGATGAATTTGATAGGGCACTATCTGAGCCTCCAGATAGCCTGATGATTTGGACAGTGCACTATCTTAGCCTCTGGATAACCTGGTAAATTGGACAGTGCACTACCTGAGTCACTGAATAGCCTGGTGAATTGGATTGTGCCCTGTCTGAGACTCCAGATAATCTGGTGAATAGGACAGTGCACTACCTGAGTCTCTGGATAGTCTGGTGAATTGGATAGTGCCCTATCTGAGTTTCTCAACAGCCAAGTGAATTAGACAGTGCATTGTCTGAGTCTCCAGATAGCCTGGTGATTTGGATTGGGCACTGTCTGGGTCTTCATATAGTCTGGTAAATTGGACAGTGCACTACATGAGTCTCCAGATAGCCTAGTGCATTGGATAATGCACTGTTTGAGTCTTCTGATAGCCTGGTGAATCAAATATTATAACCCTAATGAATTATTCATGAGCTAAACAGTGATTGGCTGCCATGCTGGTCTGAAATCTCTTAGAAATGCCCGGCATGGCAGCCACATAGCTTATTGCGCATTCTTGCCGAACGACCTTGAATGCCAGCATTTTCTTAAATAAAATGGAAACAAAAAAATATATATATCAGAGGCAGATTAAACCCCCACACAACACCATTGGTGCCAGGGAGAGCATGCAGCTCCTTCTGTCAGCTCCTCACGTTACCACACAACAACTGGCAGGAAGCAGCAGTCTCGCCTCGCACCACCACGGAACAGTGAAAAATAAATAGAAAAAACTATTAAAAAAACAGCTATCATTGTTTATCATGACCTGGCCGGTCGTTAATCCCCAGGAAATGACCGGCTTTTGGTTATTATTGCTTATGTGCACTATACGAGTCTCTGGATACCCTGCTGAATCCTCTCAATCCAGAGTCTGGAACAGTCTGCATTTCAGCTCCAATGGCAGTTTGTTATACCTCATTCCCACACTGCATGCATGCATGGGGCCTCACTCACCTGCAAAACAACACATCAGCTTTTTTGATGTTCTTGTACGTTTTTTGTAGTTTTTTCTCCTGAGAGCCTGTTCAACCCTCCTTGCCCAGCCCACCGCTGACCTACTATCAGGCTCTCTCGGGACGTATCGCAGTCTATAGATCCAAACTCATATACCCCCATTGCAGAGCCAGGAGAAGGAAGGTCCTTGGCAGTAGTGCAGGTCAGGGAGCTAGTCAGGCATCATCCACTGGTACCATTTCCTGTTTCTGTCCCCACGATTGGCAGCATGCAATAGCGCAAGTGGCCATGCATGTGAAGGCGTGCACAGACCATGCGTCGTGCCACTGGCCTTCCTAATATTCTGGCATTAAAACTGCCTCCATGTGGTGGTAGTATTGGGGTGATGCAACAAGTCCCCTGTCACCAAGAGAGGAGAGCAGTCTGCCAGACTCAGTCCTCTCCCTCAGGCTCTACCCCCCCCCCAAGCAACCTGGGTCAGTTTGGTTTGCTGATGTGGTTGATGGTGTGGTGTACAGGGTCTTGACCCACTGTGCCACTGGCTCAGCTCATGTTCTCATGAATGTAATTGTCTATACCACAGTAGATACTCCTGCTCATGTGTATGCATTAGTAGCCTACAAGGAAACATGGAATCTAAGAGGTCAACCAGGGCACAATGACAAACAAGAGGGGCCAAGCAGGCACTCCTCCCCCACACACCGAACAGAGGCAGCAGGCAGGGAAAAGGAGGAGGGTAGGGTGGCACAAGGGAAGGGATTATGACAGGAGCGGGGAGACTTTTATGGGGGAGCTAGTGAGCTGCACTGGAAGGTGGCTGGCATGCATGCTAGGAGTCTAGGAAATAAAATGGGGTACTTATGGGTTATGGCAGAGGAAGGACAGCTCAATATTATTGCAGTCATAGAAACATTAGCACTGCCCCACCAAGACTGAGCCTTGCCATCCCTGGTTTTGCCATTTTAAGGAGAGGTAGGACTGAAGGGAAAGGGGGGTGGTCCTGTATATCAGAGAGCATAAAAGTAGCAGAGGATAAAACAGGAGGGGAGGATGTAAGGGAGCTGACGGTTTGCATGCAACTGATGTTAGAAGGTGGAACAAATATCAAAATTGGGATAGTTTATGGACCCCCTTCCCCAAATTAATCGGATGAAGGGTATAGAGGAGCCTTTGGAAGGAAATAAGAAATTCTGCAGAATTAGGAAATGTGTTCTTAGCATGTGACCAAAATCTCCCTCACGTGGGTTGGAGCATCCTGGAGGCGCAGAGCAATAGGAGTCAGACCCTGGTTAACACCTTACATGAGGGTGGGATAGACACTGGTATAGTGAAAATGACAAATGGGGTCACGTGATTGAGTGGGTGTCACTTGACTAATAGAGTGGAGCTGTAAATGGCAGCATTGCTTTGGCCCTGTCAGTGCTGGACTGCTGAGGAACTAAGGCAGAGGCAGAGCAGACTCTATGAACCGACAGCCTTTTTCTGCCTGTAAAATTCTGTTTCTTTTGGTGTGTTCACATGACCTACCCTGTTCACGGTTGTGTTGTGGTGCAGGCTGCTCTGTTAAAGTTGCAGTGATGTGGCTCCCTTTCACACTGCAGTCACCTACATCAGTGTGACTGACCTTCCAGCATTATAGCCAAATGTCTGTGGGGCTGGGGGGGCAACAGTGTTCAAAGTGGATTGCTTATATATTAAAAAAATTATAGCAGCAGCCCCAACTGCTACTCCTGATGCTGAAAATGGTGTGTTTTTTTTAGAACACGCATTCATTGTTGGTGTAGTGACATAACGTGTGAGGTGAATGAGCAACTAGTTTATTATAAAAATTAGAGAAGTTGGTGAACTGGGTGGACAGGGTAGGTCCAGCTGATTCAGAGGGCTGCCCCGGTGCAGGCAGAGCAGAGTGTTTATACATGTGCAAAAAACACCTGCACTGGTACACAGTCCCACCACAACAGGGATCACGGTTTGCCGCAGCAGTATGTACAGTGCTCCGCTAGTCCTTTACATGACCTGACCTATATCGGTGTAACTCATCTGCTCCACTCACAAAGGTGCAAATCAGGTCAGATAAATGGGCCTTATGTTTCCACCTCTCAAAGGCTGGGGGTCAGCTATAGATTTTTTTTTTTTTTAAATTACTATTTATCTTCGCCTACGTCCCACGGGTGCTGACCCATCGGGAGTGCCTAGGAGTCATCCTCCTTCCTTACTTGCCTTGCCCGATACTTTACCCTTGGTCCCCATGGAGCTGTGGCTTTTCCCCCTGAGCAGGGTCGAGGTGGGGGCAGTGATCACCCAGAAACTTTTAAGTAGCGTCGGATCAGGGGCAGTCAGGCAGGCAAGGGCATATATAGGAGGCACGCTCCGGTGCTCCATCTCTCCTGCATCCGCAGGCATTTTCCGCGTTAACTGGAGGAGTGGCACGCACCCCACACCAAGGCATCACTGCTGGTGTCACCACTCCCCATCCCCGACGTCGACTGCAGTGCCTGCTGTGCCCCCGGCCTCTGCCGGGGGCCAGTCAAGCACTGAGTCCAGACCCCCCTCCTTCCCAGGAGAGGAGAGGAGAGCTGTCCTCCAGATGCTCAATCCTCTACCTCCCCTGGTAACCCAGGCTCGCTTCTGAACCCGGGTTGCCGGCGTGGCGCAAGGTGTGGCATCCAGCGCCTCAACTCTCAGTGCCACCGGGCCAGCTGCTATAGATTTTTTTGGAAAATGACTTATTTCTGCAGTGGCGTTCAGCAGAGATTTGGGGCCCATATTAAAACATCCACGGTTCAAGCCCCTGAAGCCCAAACCTATTAATGCCCCTGTGAAAATAATAAAGGAGGTGGTTGGAGGGGTAGAACTATAAGGAATGGCTGGACTTGGGTGTATTTTCCCTGGAAAACAAGACTAATGGGGCCGAGGATTCCACTATTTAACATTTGAAAGGGATCTGAAAAAAATAAATTTGATAATGTGAACTGTGGTATATTTTATCAGCTTTTTCAAACTACAAGGCATGTACTATGCTTGAGGGTGTTAAAAATGAATGTAAAAAATTGTATACTCACTCAAACAATTGTAAACCTATGGGTCAAACATTTCACCCTTCCCTCTAGTAACGCCTACTCTTCCTTGCTTTTTGTTTAATTCTTTGGTAACCTGGTAAAGACCACTAGACACCAGTGCCTGTTTTCAGGGGTGATCCGGGAGCACTGGGGAGGTTAAGTGACTTGCTCAGAGTAACGCAGTATGCAAGTGGAGGTTGTGGGAATCAAACCCACAGGGCCGGCCTTAGGGTATATGGCACCCAGGGTGAATTCTAAGCGTTTCCATTTTGCTTTTTAGTCTTCCTCACCCCAACACAAACCATGACATTCTTAAAGGCAGATCACTTTATTTAAGCAATAAAGTGCTTCACCTGAGTCAAGGAAACCCAGGGCAGGAATACACTGAAGAATACCATGGTATGTAATGGCAACCCCACCCTCTGTCTATTCTGTTTCATCTGATGAATTCCCTGGTATATAGTCGCACCCTTGATAACCCATTCCATTTCATGTGATGAATTCCATTGTGTATAATGGCAACCCCCACACCCCTAATTGCCCATTCTGTCATATTTATCCCTGGTGGTGTCCAATAGCACATGTCGACGGTGACAGATGAAACAAAGTTTTAAATTAAAAGCATTGCAGTTCTGTGTGTAATACAATACAAACACAACATCTGACACACAGGGTGAGGGGCCGGATGCGATGTTCCTGTAGGAGCCGAGTGACCAGACGAGCCACTGGTGGCATGGTGCACCCCCGCCTCTCTCTCTTTCTCCCCTCTTCCCTGGCCCCTGTGACTGAGAGGGGAGAGCCACATGGCCCGGCACTGTCCACGGCAACACAGTAGCACTGACTCTGCAGCCAGGATGAGACACCGAGAGACAGAGAGCCCCCCTTTCCTTTACTTTGTCCTTAAGCTCTCTCTAGCCTCACTCTCAGTCCAACTCCTGAGCAAGGTCAGTCTTAGCCATTCTGTGTCCCTGTGCAGCCCCCTGCCCTGTCAGGCCCCACCACTCCTGCGACTGACAAGTAACATATTACTAGGCTAGTTGTGACTGCCTGGCTGGCAATGCAAGCAACAACAATGAATCCTGCATCGCAGTTTATATGCAAACAAGGAGCTGTCATGTTTTCTAACACAGCTTATTGATTTTGGCCTACTTCTCTATGCAGGGCATGACTGTTTTCCTCATGTTTATTAGTCTGAGATGTGGTGTGTGCCTCATGCCTCTCATCAATGTAATTACTGGGCAAGAGGAGGGCAGGCACTCATTTAATTTTCTTGCAAAAAGCCACCCAATGCAATGCCTGGCAAAGAGACTGTCTAAAAAGAGCTTAGTAACAGGATTCTTTATTGTAAGAATTTCTGGGTCTAAAAAGAGCATTTTTGTATGCATCTGCAAATGCAATTCTGCATCATGACTACAGTCAAGTGAACAAAGGGGTGACAGGAGGGTCGGAGGTCACAGTGTCTTAACAGTCTAGACGGGTAAAGGCAGAGCAGCGGAGGCCAAAACTGCAGGCCAACAATAAACACTACACACACTTCAGTTCAGTCACAATAGAAAAAAAGGGTAACATTAAAATTCTATTCACTTGCCTCGCTCTCGCTCCAGCCTCCTGTCCTGTCTGTACAGACAGTCCCCTCGACGACGGTGGACGACGGTCATCCTCCTCACCTCCCTCACTCCCTGGACAGACTAGTCCTCCTCTCCTCCTCCTCAGCTTCTCCTCTCCCCTCCACTCCTGGCGACTTCCACCTCCCGACCATGCTGACAACTCGAGACAACCCGATGTGGTGGTCTGACCAGGCGGGTGGGGTCGCAGGGACACAACAAACAGTGGACTTGGTCCGGGTCGTCGATGATTTTGAGCTCCCTGGCTGTGGCGGCATGGCTGGGGCTCTGTCTCTGCTCTGCCTGACTCTGACTGGCCTGGTTGACCTAACAATGTAACCGACCGATGGGTCACGAACATAAATCGGGCCGGCGGGGGAACAAGCGGCTACTTCCTTTCCTTCTACACACCACACGACTCAGGCACGCAGTCAGGAGAGTGAGACAGTGAGACTACCAGTTTTGCCTACTTTTTAAACTGATTGCCGTCGACGATCGATCGAGCCTCGGCTCGACAAGGACCCCAGCCAGAAGCCCGCCAGATGTTGTGAGTGATGAGGAGGAGGATTCCACATCAGCGCACTCACAAGTCAAGCCCAACAGTTGGCTGGCTGGGTTTCTGGCGGCAGTGGCGTGTGAGTGGCTGCCATGCTGTAGTAGGAGGGGCTACTACTGGCTACATTATTCATGGGTCGGGTCGTCGGGACTGTCCTCTTGATTTGAAGTTCACCATGGCACGAGGTCCTTACCTTGACTTGCTGCTGGGCTTTGCTGTCGCTCGCCTGTTGCTTGAGTTGAACCAACGGAAAGGAAATATTGGTGATAGCAGTCAGTCAGACAGCCTGGAAGGCCGCCCCCCCCCCAACCCCAAAACACATCAGATTTGTTGCCTTTCAAAATCACACGGCTGTCAGCGCACATGAAAAAAAAAAAGGGACAGAAAAAAAAACAATTAACCTTTCAGTCACACTGGCGCCCCCTGCTACATGGCGCCCTAGGCGATGACCTAGTTCACCTATCCTTAAGGCCGGCCCTGCAAACTCAGGTCTGTTGGATATACCAAGCCTATTCACTGTTCATTACTGTAACCTCTAGGCTACACTGCAGCCCCAAAAGCCTCAGCTGTGCCTGTAAAAGTGTCAGAAGATAATAAAGGGAGTTATAAGTTACAGATCTTCTTCGGGGATATCTCTGACATCAGGTCCCACCTATGGAACTTAGCCATCAGGCATTAGGATCACAAGGAAGCTTTTCTGCAGCAGTCTAGCGGAGGCCCTGCTTTCTCCTCAGTTCTTTCCCGCCATCGACCATTCATGCACAGACTCCGTGGAAGCTTCATCGCTCACTCGACCTCCAAAATTTCACTTATCTTTTCTTTTGTTAAATCTTTCAAATCACTTTATTTTAAAGTGATTCCTTTTATTTTTGCATGTCGAGAACTACTCCTTCGTCGGCTGTTTTCCATTGCTACCACTGCGAAAAGAAGGTTTCTTCAACTGACGACCAAGAACTTTGTTTCTGCTGTCTCTGGCCCGGTCATAACGCTCTTGCCTGCTAGCTTTGCCTGAAGTTTAACCTCACCACCTGGCGGCATGGAAAGAAAGCCCTGCATAAGTTCATCATGAAGCAACAGACTGCAAGTAGAGAGCAGGGGTCTCCCCCCTCCCAGTTGCTGGCATCCTCGGTGGGCTCTGAGGCTGCCAAGGCCGGGGACAAATCCTCGGGGAAACATTCTTATTGGGACAAGGACCAGCCTAAGGACAGTCCCCCGCCCCAAAGGTGATCCTGGTCCCTGTTGGATTCTTCCTCCTCATTTTCTGGGATTGCACTAGTTGAAAGCTTTGGCTTTAATGCCTCTCTCCATACAGGCCTTTGCTCCTATCAGGCCTCCTACGGTGGAGAGTTCTCCCAGCCTCAGGGCTGCAGAGGGGCCATTGGCCTCCGGGTCGTTGGCCCCAGCCCTGCTGTTGTGATCTCTTGAACTGTGAGGTCCACAGGTGCAGGGTTCCACCACCTCTACTGCAGCTAGTGGTGGCTTGTTGGAGATGGGCTCTTTACCCTCTCCGTCTATACCTGTTTTGATGGCACTTCCCTACCCTGCTGTTGATGAGTGCTGTTCTCACTTGTATAACCTCGGTTCTCATAAAACAGTTTGTTCCATGGCCTGGACAGTTGTTGCCCTTGACATCACATGCTGCTGCAGTGTCGACGCCAGTTCAACCTATCCATCCCGTGCCCTCCAGAGAGCCATCAGTATTCTGGCAATTGGCCGACATAGAGGAGGAATATCACCCTGATCTCATCCTCCCTGAGGAAGAGGATGAAGAGAAAGATATTGAGACTGACTCCTCTGACAGGTCTACTGTCTCCTCCAAGAGTGAGGACTTTGTTAAACACACCCCAAGGTCCCCCCCCAGAGGACCCCCTCCTTCTTTAATATTATGAAATAACTCTCCTCCACCATGGGCTCCCAGACTGAGGAGGAGGAGGACATCATAAGGAGGAACCTAGTAGATTTCTTGGAGATTCCAGAATCCCCACCTAAGGTTATTCCTCCTCTGCTTCCAGCACTGCAGGATGCTGCCCCTGCTTCCTGACATAGGACCAGCTTGGTACCTGCCAGACCCAGAAGGCTGATAAACTTTACCAGGTGCCCTTGGGACTGTCTTTCTGTGCAGCCCAGCCAGAAACTGACTTAGTGGTAATCAAGACAGCTCATGACAGGTACAGGGCGCCCAAGCACCTTAGCTCCCCCCCCAACCCCGACAGTGAATCTCTGAGGACTGACCTCTGGGGCAAGAGGACTTTTGCCTTAGCCACTTTGGGCCTTAGAATTGCTAACTACTTGTCTCAGATGACCAAGTACCAGAATACTCTCTGGAGGAAGGGCAAGGCTGCTGCTTAGGCCCTTCCAGAGAGTTCCCAGAGACAAAAGCTTCTAAAAATTCTCCAGGCCTCGGAAGATGTCAGTAAGCATCTCTTTAGAGCCACCTATGACATGGCTGATACTACAGCCAGGGCAGATGACACTGGCATTTGCCTTAGAAGGCACTTCTGGCTTAGAGTCTCTGGCTTTGCCGCTGATGTCCAGCAAAAGATGCTGAATGACCCTTTTGGTTGTGATGTGCAGGATATTATTAATGACGTGCAGGCGTCTGGCAGGGCTATTAGGTCTGTCCACTCTCTTTATCTTACCCAGCCTAGGAGTAGGTCAAGGCCCTCCTTTCGTAAGGTCTCTCACAAGTCTGGCTCTGGAACCAAGCTCCAGGGCAAGTGCAGGGCCTGCTCTGCTTTGCCTGCCCCCCCTCCACCACTGACCCCTCTGCTAAGCATTCTAGGGGAGGAGGAGTGGCTTGGCCATTGGTTCCACCTCAGCCTGACTCCTTGCTAGACTCCCTCTGTCCCAATGGAGAACCATTACCACAGATGCTTGGATCCTGCAGATAATCAAACAGGGCCATGCTCTAGAACTGCTAGAACAGCCTCCAGGAGTTCCACCGGCCTCACTTCTTATTCTCTGGACAACACAGCGGTGCTCCGAGAGGAGGTGTTCTCCTTGCTGCGCAAAAGAGCCATAGAGCCAGTGCCCAGGTGGTAAAGGAACAAAGGGTTCTATTCCTGGTTCTTCCTGGTTCCCAAAAGAACTGGAGACTTCAGGCCCATTCTAGAGCTCAAGGAGCTGAATTTTTAAATCCAATACAAAAAGTTCCGGATGGTAACTTTACACAGCCTTCTTCCTCTGCTCAGGCAGGGTGATTGGCTATGCTTCCAGGATATGTAAGATGCCTATCTGCATATCGTGGTTTACCCACCTCACAGGTGGTACCTGTGGTTCCTGTTCCAGGGCGAGCATTACCAGTTTGGGGTGCTGCTCTTTGGCTTATCCTCTGCGCCACTGGTATTTACCAAGTGCTTAGCAGCTGTAGCAGCAGCACTCAGGCGTGAAGGCCTCTATATGTTCCCATATTTAGATGACTGGTTACTGAAAGTCCAGTCCAGGGAACTACTGTTGCTGACTCTAGAACACACCCTGCAGTTGTTCCAGTTCTTGGGCATCACCGTCAATTTGTCCAAGTCTGTGCTGACTGTGTCCCAACAGTTGCAGTACATAGGGGTGGTTCTGGACTCTACTCTGGGCAAGGCCTTCCTACCTCAAGACAGGGTGGACCACCTCATAGCTCAGGCCCAGGCAGTGGCTCAGTGCCAGTATGTCCTAACCAGGGAGTTTTTGAGGCTACTAGACCTAATGGCTGTGGCCATTGTTAAGGTTCCTTTGGCCAGGTTACATATGAGGATCCCATAGTGAACCCTCAGGGTCCAGTGGGACCAACTCTCTGGCAATCTGGATCAGCTGCTCCTTATCTCCTCACCAGTATGCAAGGCGCTTCTGTGACGGATGGACCCAGACAATCTCTCAAAAGGGGTTCCCTTTCTAATCCCCACCCTCACAAACTCCTCACCATGGATGCTTCAGGCCTGTGTTGGGGAGCACACCTGAGCCATTATCAGACCCAGGGGATCTGGTCCCAGAGGGAGACACACCTCCGCATAGACATTCTAGAAATGCAGTCAGTTGTGTATGCCTTACAGGCCTTCCAGAACCACCTTTCTCCATGACCACTGCTGGTGCATTTGGACAACTTCAATGTGGTCTATTATATCAACAAGCAAGGGGGACCCATTCCTACCCCCTGGGCCAGGAAGCAATGAGGGTCTGGTACTGGGGTCTTGATCAGGGTCTACAACTGTCAGCTGTCCATGTGCCAGGTCCCCAAAACACCTTGGCAGACAGCCTCAGCCAGTCACAGTCCTGCATGCATGAGTGGGAACTGCTGACCTCAGTTGTAGAAGACCCGTTCGACAGGTAAGGTAATCCAGAGTTGGACCTTTCTGTGTCCCCCACTCAACGCACAACTGCTACATTTCTGCTTGCTAGATCCAGAGCCTGGAGTTTTCTGGTGAGGCATGCTTTCCCTCTCCTGGAATGGGAGGTTTCTTTACGCCTTCCCACCCTTTCCTCTGATTTAGAGGGTACTCATCAATCTACACCTGGAGGGTGCCACCCTAATTCTAGTGGCTCCACTCTGGCCTCATCAGATGTGGTTTCCATTACTGCAACAATTGGCTGCGGAACCCCTGGTACCCTTGCCCCTTTGCAGGGACCTGATGAAACAGGCTCAGGGGACCCTGGTCCATCCAAATCTCAAGTCCCTCTAGCTGCCTGCCTGGTTCCTGAAGATGTAGCCATTGCTCACTTTGGGGTCTCCCAGAAGGTGGCTGATGTCCTGGTGGCTGCCAGAAAACCCTTCACTTGTCCAGTCAACCAAGTTCTAGAGTATGTCCTGTCCTTATCGGATGCAGGACTCCAATATTCCTCAATTAAGGTGCACCTGTCTATTTCAGCCTTTTTTGTGCCTATTGAGGGCCGTACTGTGGCCCAATTGGATGTGGCCCATAATCTGGTCCTGGCTTGGGACCTCAATTTCATGCTTGAGAAGCTGACCCCTGCCTCCTTTTCAGCCAGCCACATCTTGCAAGCTATGCTTTCTGTCATGGAAAGCGTTATTTTTAGGTACTGTTGCTTCTGCCCGAAGAATCTCAGAGCTACAGGCTCTCATGTGTGAGCAGCCTTATTTGATTTTTCACAAAAATAGGGTCTCTTTACGTACTAATCATAAGTTTCTTGTTTAGGTGGTGTCTGAGTTTAGCATAAATCAAGTCTATCCACCTGCCTGTATTTTTTCCAGAGCATGCCAGTCCAGGGGAAGCATTGCTCCATGCTTTGGATGTGCATAGAATTCTCACATACTGTATACACTGTACTAAGGACTGCAGGAAGTCCTCTCAGTTGTTTGTTTCTTTTGCCCCCTAGTAAAGAGGGAGCTCCAGTTTCTAAACAGTACTTTTCCAAATGGTTGGCTAACTGTACTGCTTTTTGTTATAGGAAGTATGGCAAGGAACTTCCTGGTGTGGTTCATGGCCATTCAACCAGAGGCATGGTCACTTCTGTTGCCTGTTTTGGGAACGTCAGCTGTGGAAATTTGTGCTGCTGCCACTTGGAATACTGTCCACACATTCACCAAGCACTACAGTCTGGACATTGCCTCTAGAAGGAGGGCATGCTTTGGCCTAGCTGTGCTGCAAGGCCTTCTTTCTTAGGCTTTTGGCCTCCTGCCACCCAGACTGTTTTACGCTTAGTGCTGCTTGGGACTTGTTCCATAGGTGTGACCTGAAGGCAGAGATATCCCTGAAGAAGACAGAACAGTTATGTAAGAACTTACCGTAACAGTAGATCTTCAAGGGAATCTTTGTCATCAGGTCATTCCGTCTGTCCCTCCCTCTTTTCTCTCTCTCTCTCTCTCTCTCTCTACAGCTCGGTTGTCCTGCTGCTTCAGCCTTTTTTTCTAGCTGGGCACCTTCTCTCTCTCCTCGGTTCCCTGGTGGGGCCCCTGTCTCATGGCCTCCGGCTAGGGAAAGAACTGAGGAGGGAAGCGGGGCCTCCCACGCTTATATAGGGCTGTGACATCAGAGCCCAACATTGGCATGGGCGGCCCCTGCTAGACTGCTGCAGAAAAGCTTCCATGTGATCGTAGTGCTTGACGGCTAAGTTCCATCAGTATGACCTGATGAATGAGATTCCCTCAAAGATCTACTGTTATGGTAAGTTCTTACGTAACTGTTCTTTTCTGTACCTCTCTCACAACCTCTCACATACAGTAAATCCTAATACTCTGTGCAGATCATAGCAGGTAGCAGTTTGGGAATCCTTGTGTAAAGCAGATCTGACCAGGCTTCACTTAAGAACTGGCCCAAAACAGGCTTTTATAGTTGTCACAGTTTTGACTAAAAACAACAAACTACAGACATGAGTTTAATCCTTTTGGCTACTAGTCAAGTAAGGAGTTCTTCAGGTAGGAAGGAACTGCTCTACTCTTCTGGTTAAACTGGGGCCCGGACACCTCGAGGTAGTTTTTATTTTGTTTGAAAGTATTGCATGTAAGTTATGGTACTGTTTATGAAATATACAGTAGGAAGTACATGCTAATCAGAATACTGTAAAATGTGGAAATAAATTACACGTTTGTAGACAAGAAATCTCTTCTCCATTGAAAGCAATAGACTAAGAGTGTCCTATTGATTACTCACATTGGAGATGGTGCGTTTCATCACTGGGTTTGCATTTAGACTGCAGTGCACCTACAGGCTCATTATAATATGCAGGGCTTCATGATTCAGGCTACCTCTTGTGTTTCGGAAGAAACTGACATTTTATTTTTCAATCTTGCTTTTTGGATCTTCAGGCCATCACCTTATTCCCCTTGATCGGATGCTGCTTGTGCTGTCGGTGACTCGTCAGCTGCCCTCTCCCCCGTCCCCGCCCGTGGGGTCTGCACTGCAGAGCCTTAGGGTACCAGTGACCATCATTTTGATGGCTCAGTGAACATACTTTTTGTCCCCACTTTTCACCCAAAGCCCCTCCCTCTGCCCCATGCCTTAAGCGGTACATGTGTAGGAATCAGACGTCACTGTGTCCCCGTGGCAAGAGGCGAACTGCCTGGTCCAGCCATGGGGGGGTCACTGTGGCACCAGAAATCACTGTCCACCCAATGAAATTGAGGGGCACTGCTGAGCAGCAGCTACCTCAGCCTGGGCTATCCCCTGATGCGGCGACCTGAGTCTGCTCCCGAACCCGGGTGCCTACATGGCAGCACAACCACATGGGTGGCATTTTTGTAGCTTTTATTTATTTCTGATTTTTGACACAGGAAAGGCACACTGAGCAGTAACAGATCATTTACATAGAAACATAGAAGTTGATGGCAGATAAGGACGGCAAAGCCCATCCAGTCTGCTCATTTCTTTTTCTACCTTATAAATGTGCCATCTGCCTTTGCTCTGTCAGTGGTCTATCTATTCATACTCATCTGTATTGCTCCCTTATGCCTATCCCATGCCTGTTTGAAGCCCTGCACTGTATTCATAGCCACCACTTCCTGAGGTAGGTCGCTCCATGCATCCACCACCCTTTCTGTGAAAAAGTATTTCCTCACATTCCCCCTTAATCGGCCTCCCTCTAATCTCATGCTGTGTCCTCTTGTCCTGCTATTTTTCTTGTATTTAAATGTTACTCTTTCACCTTGTTAATGCCCTTAAGGTGTTTGAATGTCTCGATCATATCACCTCTCTCCCTCCTTTGTTCAAGGGTATACATATTGAGCTTGGTTAATCTGTCCTCATATGTCTTCTGATGCAGTCCCTGCACCATTTTGGTTGCCCTTCTCTGGACTGCCTCAATTTGGTTAATGTCCTTGTGAAGGTGTGGCCTCCAGTACTGCATGCAGTACTCCAGATGGGGCCTAACCAGTGTCTTGTAAAGAGGGATTATTACCTCTCTCTTACGACTTGTGATACCCCTACTTATACACCCAAACATCCCCCTAGCCTTACTTACTGCTTCAGTGGTCTGCTTGGATGATTTCAGGTCATCAGTGATGATGATGCCCAAGTCTCTTTCTTCCTTTGTGACTGCCAGCAACTCCCCTCCCAGTCTATAGGTGGCTTCAGGGTTTCTCTTCCCTATGTGCATGATCTTGCACTTCTTTGCATTAAATCCCAGTTGCCACTCTTCTGACCATTTTGCTAGTTATCCAGATCTCTTCTCATTCTGCCCACCCCATCTGGATCATCTACTCTGTTGCAGATCTTGGTGTCATCTGCAAACAGACAAGCCTTACCCTCTAGTCCATCTGCAAGGTCACTAATGAAGATATTGAAGAGGACTGGCCTAGGATTGATCCTAGGTACCCCACTTGTGACTTGCATCTCTTCTGACTGTATACCATTTACCACCACTCTCTGTTTCTGTCCATCAACCAGTTTGCCACCCAGTTGACTAACTTCTGACCACGAGCCTACCCAGCTTATTTATCAATCTTCTATGTGAAACAGTGTCAAAAGCTTTGCTGAAGTCAAGGTAGGCGACATCAACTGCTCCCCTTGGTCCACCACTCTGGTTACCCAGTCAAAGAAATCTATGAGATTAGTTTGACAGGACCTTCCTTTTGTAAACCCATGCTGTCTTGGATCCTGTGCCCCTATGGATTCCAGGTGTTGCACTATCCTTTCCTTAAGGAGTGCCTCCATAATCTTGCCCACTGCTGACGTAAGACTGACTGGTCTGTAGTTCCTTGCCTCCTCCCTGCTACCACTTTTGTGGAGCAGGATCACATGAGCCCTTCTCCAGTCTTCTGGGACCTCTCCTGTGCTCAGAGACTCACTAAACAATTCTGCTAATGGCTCTGCTAGTTCCACCCTTAGCTCCCTAAGTACCCTGGGATGTATGCCATCAGGTCCCATTGCCTTATCCACCCTGAGCTTAGTGAGCTCTTGTAGGACCCTTTCTTTTGTGAAGGGAGTAGTGCTCACCTCCCTCCCCTCTGTGTCCATGGTGCTGAGCTGTGGGCCCTGCCCTACCTTCTCTTCAGTAAATACTGAGCAAAAGTATCTATTTAGGATAGATGCTTTTACAGGGTCCTCCTCCTCACATGTCCCCTTTTCTCCATTGAGCTTAGCAATACCCCCTCTGGACTTTCTCCTTTCACTAATGTATCTATAGAAAGTCTTGTCACCTTCTTTTACTGTTTGTGCTAGTGTTTCCTCAGTTTGGGACTTTGCCTGCCTTACTGCCTTCCTTGCTTCCCTTAGGGCAGTTTGGTATGCCTCCCTATCTTCATCCCGCTGTGTTCCCTTATATTTCCTGAAGGCCAGCCTTTTGGCTCTGACCTTTTCTGCTACTGTATTTGAGAACCAAAGTGGTTTCCTTCTTCTTTTGCACTTCCTTTTCTGTCTAACACAATGGGATGTTGCTTCAAGTATTGCATCCTTAATGCTTGCCCACTTTGCCTGTATCCCTCACCTGTGTTTCTTTTTGCCAGGGCTAGCTTAACTCTGTGTCCATCTTATCAAAGTCAGCTCCTCTGAAGTCCCATATTTTTGCCTTGGAATGGGATGATTTAGATGTAGTAGCCAAATTGAACCATACCATTTGATGGTCACTGGCCCCCAGGTGACCTTCTACCTGAAGATCTGTGATCCCTTCCCTGTTAGTCAGTACTAGATCTAGGATAGCCCTGTCTCTTGTGGGTTGTTGTACCAGTTGTTTGAGGCCCTCCCCCTGCAGGGAATCCACCATGTGTCTAGTTCTGGCAGATGTTCCTGCTGGTATTGACCAATCTGTATCCGGCATGTTGAAGTCTCCCATTATCAGAACCTCCCCTGTAGCTGTCATGTTTTGTATATCTTCTAACAGTATTGTGTCTATGTCCTCCCCTGGTCTGGGGCCTGTAGACAACCCGGTTCTTATGGCTGTCCCATTTCCTGTTTCCAGCGTGACCACAGTTCTTCTGGCTCCTTATGTGTATTCTGAATTTCTGTAGCTTTAATATTTTCATTGACATACAGGGCCCTCCACCCCCTTTTAGCCTCGGTCTCTTTGAACAATACATAGCCAGGTAGTGAAGTCTCCCAAGTGTGGTTACTGTGAAACCACGTCTCACTAGTTGCTACTATGTCCAGTTTAGCCTCTGACATTATTGCCTGCAGGTCTGGGATCTTATTTCCCAGGCTGTGAGCATTTGTGTACATGATTTTCCATTGGCCAGATTTCGGTGTGTTAGTTGTTGGGTGAGGTTTGGCATTTCCCCTGTGCGTCTATGGGGAGACGGACCTTTTTTCTTACCTGGTGATGCAAATGAACTGCAAACATGCTGAATCCCTGTTTGACCACTAGCTGAGGGGGAGGGATGTTCTTCCCATTCAACGTATGGGGTGCTGCACCCCTCTCCCCATTTGCTAGTTTAAATATTCTGCAAAGACATCAAACTTCTGCCCCAATGCACTGACTCCCTCCTTAGTCAGATGCAGTCCATCAAATTTAAAGAACTTTCGCTCCCAGAACTGTTGCCAGTTCCCTACAAATCTGTGTCCTTTTTCCTGGCACCAGCCCTTGAGCCACATGTTTATCTCCCCTATCTCCCCTTCTCTGACCTTCTGTCCATCTGTCCCCCTCTCCCAGACTGGCAGGATCTCAGAGAAGGAGATGCCAGACAAAATGGATGATAGTTTGTCACCCAGCCTGGTCATGTGTTCCTTGGTCTCCACAACTGACCGGCTGGCGAGATCATTAGTCCCTATGTGTACCAGGTTGTCAATGTTTTCTCCTGCTTTGTGAACAATTTAGTAATGCGGTCAGTGTCTCTCATGTTGATGTACCTGGGAGACATCTGACCATTACCCCTGGCTGGAGATAGGTATCAACTCCCTGAATCATGGAGTCTCCTATGATCAGAAGTTTTTTTTGATTTCCTTTTTGCTTTTTTTGTTTTGGTTCCTGATTTGGGTGAGTTTTGTTGTGCTAGCTCCTGTGCTGCAGTGTCCTGCTCTGCAGTGTCCTCTGCCCCTTTGTTTGATTTCAGAGATAGAGGCAGATACCTGTTTGTAGTGTTATATGGTTTTTGGAGGTAATATGTTGGAGAGCAGAGAGTGATGGGGCACCTGATTTGCCCCTCCTAACCACCTGCCAACCTCCTGGACCAACTACCCTCTGTGGTTGAGGTTTTCTGTTGGATGTTGGGGAAATGGTGGGTGGTTCTTATAATGTATTTCCTCTTGAATATGAAATTTGAGCACGCAATCTCTGCCATGCCGCGAGCTGACCCCTAAGATCTCCAATGGCCCAGCATGTAGGACAGTGTCCTAAACCTGTAAGATTGTCCTTCTGAAAATTGTTCCACAGTACCTGCAGTTAATGATATCCATTCCAGATAAGTTGCTGGGTTTATAACCTAGTCAGAGTAATTGGAAGGAAGAAAATGCAAGTAATGGTTTGATTTTGTGTTTTGTTTTTGTATAACTTGTTATACCAAGTTAAATTACTAGTGCCCCTGTAAATGAGCTCACCTTGTGGATGCCCCACTGATCTGCCCCTTCCTGCTCTGCCACAGGAAATGACACAACTGTGGTACCCTATAAAAGGAGTGTAGTGTGGGGTGGGTGGCTGGACCCTTCCCTGCCGATAAAGAAGAACCACAGACGAAAGAACAAGGAGGTAAGAGCAGAAACAATCAGTCAACGACAAATGCAGTAACCCTGAAAGCTTATCTTAATGTTAGATAAAACTGTAAAACCTGTAAAGCACCATCTGTAATAATTTCAGATAAGATATACCCTGTAAGAAACACTTTGCTACAGAGAAAAATAAAGCAGTAACAGAAAATATACCTTGCAAAAGACAATTGGAATCAGAAGATTTCAGCAGTAATCTGTAAGCACACACCTGTAGGCACACCTCGTAATAATGCAGAAGAAGGTATACCAGCAACAACAATTTGAATCAGAGAAAATAAAGCAATGAAATGTTAGCAACAAACAGTAGCAATCCCTGTGAGTAAAAAATAAAAACAACACACAGTAAATCTGCTTAGCCAGAAGAAGTCTTAATCCTTTTCCCTTGCTCTGGTAAGGTTCTCTACTCTGCCTTTCAAGCAGTCTTAGAAGGAAAGAGCTCAGGTGAAGCTAGGTGCCTTGGCCAGCAAACCAAGTCTTCTACAGGTGCATTCTAGGGGTGGGTTACATTGACCTGCTTTATTGACAGGTGGGGAGTGTTGTCCAGGACACCAGGGAAAATCCTCAGCCTTACAATGAGTGCCATGGGGTCTTTAACTTCCACCTGGACAGCCACTCAAGATATTGTTCACAGATAAATTAACATCTGCATCTTAAGGTCGGTGGCATCCTTAATAAAAACAGTATTTTGCAGGGTTAAAACTGCTGGTACATAAAGGTTGTCTTAGCAAATGTGACTCTTCCTGTGAAATACACCACTGTATCATTTAAAGGGGAGTTTAGTCATGATAGCAAGTAGAATTTGAAAAAAAAAAAAACTCGTTTAGCAATAATCAGCAGTGTTGTTTGTCTTGTGTCCCCCCCATGCATCATTGCAGAGGTTTTTCACAATCTTGTGTACAAAATTTAGAATAAAAAATGCTTTAGCTTCTGCACTCAGGATGTCAGTATGCCTTTGTTCACTGGCTTAGTAGGGTGGAGACGGGGGTCACATTTGAGCCCTGGAATCCCACATGGCAGCTGGGGTCCTGGTGCATTCCAAAGTGGAGGCACTCTGCTTCCTGGGAGTGAGGATTTGGGATGCCATGCATTTACCCACCTCCTGAGTGCAGTGAAGCACTGGCCTGGACTGTGATCTGTGAAGGTAGCCTCTCCTCTGCTTTCCTGGCAAAAATGTGCCCTAATGGTTAGAGCACTGGTTTGGAAACCAAAAGATCACAGGTTCAAACCCAACTTCAGCCAAATACTCTGCAGCCTTGGGTGAGTCACTTAACCTGGCAGTGCTCTGACCTACCAAACTGCAGAAATGGGTAGAAGCAGGATGCACACTGAAAATAAGATGGCACATCTCAGTTCAGCTAGCCTGTGGAAAAATATTGTGTGTAACAAACAAACAAACAAAAAAAGCCTTGGTGGCTCTGATCATCAGAATGGGGGATGGGAAGGAGTAACCTGTTTAGTAGTTCTCAGGGGTTCTGAACAAGGCCCCACTTTTCAAACCCTGAGGGAAGAGATGTCTGCAAAGACCCAACATCACAATGTCAAATTAAAGGGTTAAAGAGATCTGCAAGGGAGGGGCAATGGGGATTAGAATAAACAACTAACAATATGCCTTTGTTTGTTGTCTATTTTCAGAACCAAACTTTGTTTCGGCCTATGACATCGGCTTGTTTACCTATTTCTTTTTCCGCGAGAATGCAATGGAGCATGACTGCGGGAAGACTGTGTACTCACGTGTGGCAAGGGTCTGCAAGAATGACATCGGAGGAAGGTTTTTACTGGAGGACACCTGGACCACCTTCATGAAGGCAAGGCTGAACTGCTCACGCTCGGGGGAGATCCCATTTTATTATAACGAGCTCCAGAGCACCTACTACCTTCCTGAACAGGACTTGATCTATGGAATATTTACCACCAATGTGTAAGTTGTATTTATTTCCACTTTTCCTCCTGTCCCCCATTCTGACAACCTGTGGCCACCATGTCTGTGCACTTTTTTTCAGTACGTGAGGAGAGGGAACCGCTCATTTCACAGTCATTGTGAAATCTTGGGCAGTTGGTAGGAGATTGAGAATTATGGGTGGGTGGCACCCTTCCTCACCATATGGTGAGCCCATGAACTCTGCAAAAGTCTCTGCCCCATAAATCTCCAGTGGGGGGGGAAGGATCTTTACCACTAGTGCCTAAGTTATTTTACAAAGTGAAAAAAAAAGGAAGTACTTTATAATTTTGTAAAACAGTACTTCTGTGCTCAAGGCCAGTAGCATTTCTGCCACTTTAAGAGACCTTAGCAAGGATGGACGTATGACTCCTCCCCTTTATCTCCATCCTCTAAATGTGACCAATGTGCAGCACCTACAGTTTATACACTACTGTTCTGTAGTACATTCCATCTGGTTGTGCTGTTATAAATGTTGTTTGAAGGGGGAAGAAGTGGAATACAGCAGAGCAAAAAAAAAAATAAATAAATCATACAGAGGCACACAAGATAGGGGAGTCTGAAAAAATTGTGGGTAGTAGTAGTATTAATTTATTTTGTATTGCACCCTTTCCAAGAGTCTCAGAGTGCCTTACATAAAATATATGTTACATGGATAAAACAATTTATACCATGGGGGTGAGAGCTTTCTCAGTAGGATAACCTGTGTTATTTCCATTGCAGTGAGGATAAATCCTGATGACATCAGCAGAATGAGGATATCGACATTTATCTATACTCTGCTGATGTCACCAAAGTGAGGATAAATGCACTGCAGCTTGCATTCTAAAGGAAACTGCTTCAGAAAAAGTTTCTCTTTCTCACTGAAGCTGCAACTTACTCAATTAGCTTTGCAGAAGACTCTCATCTATGTCCCATTGTGTTTCTAACATTGCTAACTCATTACTGTGCTGATCTCAGCTTCAAAACAACCTGAATTCTAAATGAAAGTCTTTTACAAAGCAGGTTCTGTTTCTCAGTGCTACCTGCAGCAGTTTGTCTTTCTCACTGAGCCTCTGACTTACTCAATTAGCTTTGCAAAACACACTCGCGTGTGTTTCTGATTCCCAGTCCATTCAGAACACACACACACACACACTGACAGCACACACAGAATGAGCAGAAAACACACAGACTCAGAAAAAATGTTCACAGCTCTCACCTCTGTGGTATAAATCACACACATGATGGGCAGATCATGGCATATGGAAAATATTCTCACTCCTGCCTCGTGAGCTGTGTATTTTCACTCATGTTTTCGGCACTGGTGAGAATACACAGCTCACTCTGCAGGAGTGAGAATATTTTCCATATCCCACTCCTGCCCATCATGTATCCCCTATATATGATAAAATATAGTTCTGATCCCTAAATTAGCAACAATCTCCATAACTAAAGTAAATAAAGTAAAATAAAATTAAAATAAAGGTAACACTCAGCAGCAAATGACATTGACAGATGAAGATACAGAGTCCCTAAGTGTCACCAAAGGCCCCATAACACAGAAAAGTCTTTAGACCATTTTTGAAGGCCACTACTGATTGAGCCTCCCTCAGAAATCTTGGCAGTGAGTCACATAGGGCCAGACTGGCTCCTTCGAATGCCCAGCCCCCTAGAGATTTTAGCTTTGCCCTGGGAACTGCAAGGAGGCCCACCTGAGAGGATCATAGGGGGCGGGAGGATCGACGATGAGTTTAGAGTTCCATCAGGTATCCAGGGACCAATCCATATAAGGCCTTATACTGTAGATCAGTCAACTGGCCTTGAAGGTGATAACACCACTTTACCTGCAGCCAGTGCGGCTAACGCAAGATCGGGGTCACATGGCAGGACCTGGGAAGGCCTCCCAGCAACCTTGCTGCTGCATTCTACACTAGCTGTGGACATTGCAGGACACCTCCATTGACCATGAGGTAAAAGGCATTACAGTAATCAAGACTGGATGTCAAGAACACATGCATTGGTGATAGCAGGTTTTCAGAGGAAACAAGAGACTGGATAATGTTCCTAAAATGTTAAAAGCCACTCTGGACTACTGCTGACACCTACAGATGTCAGCTTCTCATCCAGAATGATCCTCCAGATTTTTCAAAATAGGAGTGGCCATAAGCTTAGAGGGCCTGAGCATTAGATATAGAGGGAGAGAGAGATAGATTTATGTAATGGGTAATTGAATAAAAATCGTGAAATAAACCTGTTTATTTGTAGTGATGCTACATCTGGAGTGTAAATCATTTATTTACACTCCAGGTGCGTCATCAGCTTTTTTTGCCACTGCAGCTGCATCATCAGGAACTCAGAGTGGCATTACTCGAAGGCAAACCTTGTGTATAGCCGGACAGTGGGTTTTTAAAAGTATGGCTTTTCCTTACAATTTATTTACCCAGGATAACCCAGCTGAGAATCAACATCTCATTTTCAGTAGGGTCCTGCTTCTGTCTATTTCTGCAGCTGGGTGGATTGGAGCACTGGGAGGTTAAGTTACTTGCTCAAGGTCACAAAGTGAATATTTGGCTTTGGTGGGATAAGAACGTGTGATCTCCTGGTTCCCGGATTGGCACTCTAATCACTGAACTACACAGCCTCCTATAAATAAAGTCAGTTATTTTATGCTTTCTGGTTGTTAACTTTCATTTTTTGAGCCTAGACTTGGACCACCTTCTGTTCTCCCAAGCACTCATCCCGTCCAGGGTATCCATCAGGAGTACCCAGCTATCACTTAACTCCTGCCACTGTCATGCAAAGTAACAGAGTGCTTGTCCCTGTGTTGGGGCCCTGGGGGCAGCCAACCCACGCAGGGAAGAACCTATTTGACCAGGGAGGACACTGGCTACTGGGGGGGCACGTAGGACAGCGCATACTGATTGGTTACATTGTGGGTGGGACCTTCATCTACCTGCAAACCATGATTGGTAACTTTCTTCCTGTAAACCCACCCGCCACTTCATTGGGTGACTCCTAGAATGGCTTTCCGATGAATCGGGCAGGTTCAGGAGAATCCCTGCCCTTAATGCTCGAAAGTATGTTGCTCACCACACGGTGGAGTTCCAAGCCTCTGTGTGAGCATTAGGTGTGTGTGTGTGTGTGTGTGTGTGTGCCATTGGCAAATGAGGACACCAACAGAGCTGATCTCCGGCCTGCTGGAGGGTGGGGTCCATTGTGCACCAGGTGCAGGAGCATTCCTCCCTCCCCATGAAAGGCAGTGTCCTGGTCAGACCCATCTACTTGTTCCCAGTGCAGCATATTTGACAGCCTGTACTTGGGGACATGAATCTAGGTCGCCAGCTTAGTGCACAGACTCATGTATTATCAAGCCATCAAGTAGCCTCGAAATATAATTTAGCCCCAAATCATATAGAACATAAAATCATGCAGGTATGTTACAAATACTGAAACTGATGGGCTCATATTAGTCTGCTACCATCCCCACCCCAGTGAACGTTTTGTTCAGGATGCTGTAAGAATAAAGTATCAGGCTGCATTTTAAATAAATGCCTGGATTACTTCATTAAAATCTCTAATATTCTATGCTTGTAAAGGTCTGGAACTCAATTGAGGTACATTACCACACCACTTTAAAGTGGGATTGACTACATTCTGGAAGCCTAACTAGTGTAGTTGAGAGGCCTGCTACACAAGAAACAGTTGTGGTCATTAAAACATCATATACTGGATGACTAAATTGATAAAAAAAAATTAGTAAATAGCATTAAGAAACAGAGCACCAGGCATTTAGGCATCTGGAAACGAGCAGGAATCTGCCCAGTATGCTTTCCTGGTGAAACTTTTAAATAAATAAATAGAAGCGCCCAGTGTGAACTGTGTTCACATATAAGTGTGTGCGTGAACAATGTCAGTTCTGGCCCCTCCTTCAGGCAGTTGTTCAGCACTTCCAGTGCCTGCTGCAGATAAGATATGCCTGTTTTCTTTTTTATATGTGAACATAATTCATATCAGGTGCTTCTGAATGATTGGTGCTCTGTTTCTTATCTTATTGTTTTCTTATTTAATGTGAGTACAGCCATACCCCTCAAGCAGAGGTGTAATTGTGCTATTTGTGGGAAAAAAAAAATAAAAATTTTCTCACATGGGACGAGTGCTGCAGTTGTGCATGGCTGATGCCTTTTTTAAACTACTCTGTTCTTGCTTGCTTATGTCCCACTCTTGCCTCCCCTGTCACCCACCCTGATGTTATATTTATTTATCTAAAAGTTTCACCAAGAAAGGCATACTGAGCAGAGCTGCTCATTTCCAGATGCGTCCTGACGAGGGGGTGAGAAGGAACAGCAATCAAGTACAGGAAATTAAGAATAGTAATAGTCAATATACAAGCGTGAGAAAAAAAATACAGGAACTACAACTGAACAGTCATATACAGGTCATACTGTAGACAAGACTGCTTTAGATTTCAGGACTATACAGATGTAAGTGCTAACATTGATAGGGAAACAGAGATTAGCATATTTACAGCACTGAAGAGGATGTGGGTATGGAGGGCCAGGAGATAAGGCCCAGAGATAATACTGGTAAGGGGAAGAGAACAGGGTAACTACTACAAGAGCATGAAGTTGGAGAAAAGCAGGTGAGTGAAATGGGAGGGGGGGGGAGTAATAATTGAAAAAAAGAAAGAAGGGGAGGGAGGGGAAGTTATGCACAATTGCAGGAAGGAGAGATAAGGTCTGTTAGGGAGGCAGGAGAGGACACAGGTGATGGTGGTATAACAGATGGGCGGGAGGAGGGAGTTCCATAGTTTGGGGAAGTGGTGGGAGAAGGCCGGATGACCTGCAGAGGTGGTCCTAATTGGGATTAGGGTACAAGAATCTAGGTTTCTGAGGGAGTGGGAGGAAGGGGACTTCGGGGGAGAGAGCGGAACCAGAATATAGCTAGGAAGTTGGCACAGTGGGCACGGCACCTGTCATGAAGAGGGGGGATAAAGAGAGAGATTGGTAGAGGTCACAGTGGTGAGTGAGTGGAGGGCAGTCGAGAGCAAAGCAGCAAAAAGAATGGAAGAGAGTGACCAGTCTGGTTAGGAGAGTTTTGGGAGTGGCACTGTTGACTACATCCCTGCAGTCGAAAACAGGGAGGATAATTTTCTGGGCAAGAGCTCGGCGGGCCAGCAATGGAATATAGTCATGGTTCCTGAAGAGGTCACCAGTTTGGTGTGCAGCTTTTTGTGGATTGCATCTACGTGTCCAGAAAAGTCAAGGTGTTGGTCAAGTCAGACCCTGAGATACCTAAAGGAGGTAACATCCTCAAGCAAGGTTTCATCAAGGGTGTGGAAGGAGGGGAGCCGAGAGTCTCTCTGCCTTGTGACAGAGGTCATGGAGACTGTCTCTTTGGCATTCAAGAACAGCCGATTTGAGCGTAACCATAGCTGAACCTTGTTAAAGTCATGCTGAAATCTGGACGCTTCATCTGACGGGGAAGAGCCAGAGGTATACAGGACCGTGTCGTCTGCATACATGTGGCTAGAGGTAAAGGGGAAGACAGTAGGAAGGACATTTATGAAGACAGAGAATAGCAGTAGGCTGAGTACAGAGCCCTGAGGACCTCCAATGTTAATGGGGGGGGGGGGATAGTGAATCGCTAATCCAAATGGATTGCATCCTTCCCACAAGGTAGGAATGGAACCAGTTGGTAGCTAAGGCTGAAAGCCCATGCAGAAGTTTGATCAGAAGGGGGGGGGTGTGAGACACTGCTGAAAGTCTTGGCTAGGATGACAAAGATGGCAGTGGTGATGAGGCCCTGGCCCATGCCAGAGAGGAAAGATTCAATGAGCCTAAGGAGAGAGGAGGTGATTGAGAGGAGCTTCTGGAAACCAGACTGGTAAGGGGTGAAAAAGGAAGATGAGTCAAGGTAGGAAGATGGTTGGGACAGGATCATATATTCCCAGAGCTTGGCAAGGATGGGGAGAAGAGAGATAGGCTGGTTATTACCAGAGGTAGAGGAATCCCCTCCTTTTGAGAGGGGAATAACAGTGGCAAGCTTCTAGTCAGCTGGGACAGATGTGAGAGAAAAAAGGAGAGGTTTAGGAGAGAAGCAGTAGGGGAGGTGATAGCGGGGGCAGACAGGTAAAGGATCTTGGAGTCTAACCCATTGGGGCACTTACCCTTAGAAGGGTTAAAGACAAGGAGAGATTTGAGGGTGTCTGCAGAGGATATAGGGCAAAAGGAGAAGGAGGGGGATGAAGGGGAGTCATACCGAGAGGACTTGAGGGGGGAGGGGCAGGAGTGGTGGAGGAGTTTAAAGAAGGGAGGAGACGCAGGAGGTGAAGAATGAATTAAACTCCATGGCCACAGACAGAGGGTCAGACGGGGTGGCATCACCCACTCTGAGGACTGGAACAAGGGGCTGGGCTGGAGGGGAGAATAGGGCATGAACCACCTTTGAGAATTTGGATGAATGGTTTATGTTTGTTTGAAAAGTGGTAGAGAAGTATTCAGCCTTGGCAAGTCTAACTGCCTTTATGCAGGCATTACAGAGGGAGGTCTACAGGGGAACCAGAGGATTTGTGCATCTTCCATGCCTGATCCCTGGCACGTAGGCATGCCAGCAGTTCAGCAGTGATCCAGGGGAGATGGGATCCACGTATCTGAGTGCATCTAAATGGGCATAGTGGTTCCAGATGGCAAGGAGTTTAGATTTGAAATAGTCCAAGGCCAGGTTGATAGAGGAGGCAAGGGGGGATGGGAGACCAGTCTGTGTTTGACAGATCCTCGAGTGAGGAGGCAAGGTCCAAGGATTTGTATGAGTGAATCAGTAATATTCTAGATGGAGCTTTTGGATAGCAAGTTTTGCAAACAGAATAGAATAGATCAAATGGTGGCCACTTAGGGCGTCAGGTAGGATTCCTGCTGCAACAATATGGTGTGGGTGGGAGGTGAGTGTCCAGTGAATTAGAGTGTGGTTGAATGATTTGGTACTTAGTTGGGTGGGCTTGTTTATTAACTGGGACAGACTGAGAGATGCTATGTCGTTTCATGTTTTGGAGTGGGACAGCCAGTTCATTTTAATATCGCCCAGGACATGAAGTTCTCCAATGGTGGCATGTGACTGGAGAGTAGTCAGGAGTTCCATGACAGTCTGGGGTGAGAGACCAGGGCAGCAGTAGATGCCGGCAACAAAGATGGGAAGGAAGAAGGGGAGGGATAATTTCACCAGGAGTGCTTGTAAGCCTGCAGGAGAGTGGTAGCAACTATAGGGGTGAATTGAATTCATGAGGCGATGTATATGGCTACACCACTTTCTCTGCTGGCCCGATCTTGTAACCAGGAATGTTCAGGGCTGTCATTGCTTTACCCTCACTCTGGCTGTCAGAGTTGATACCAATGGTGATCTGAGGGTCAGGGGTGGGGGTGGAACAGATGTCAGGCAGCCAACTCCCTCCCAGCGCCTCACTGCCATGGTGCACCCTGGCCCCACAAGCATGGGATGTGGATGATGCTTTTTTTAGGGAGCACATTTCATACATCTTCCCCCTCTCTTCTGTTTCACTTCTTGTTCAGAAGGTATTATAGTAACTACCTGTAGGTGATACAGTCTTTCTGCCTTGTTTGAACACACAAGTAGAATGAGCAGTTATTGTCAAGGAGTTCGCGTTGTACCATGGTTCCAGCCAGCACTGATGAGAGCTGTTTATAGAAGTGAGTGTGTATATATTATACATGTCTGAGTTGATCCCTCTCAAGCCTTTGTTATGACAAGGCTTTTTATCATTGTCACTCACTGAATGTATGACCCATTAGAGAGTAGAACTCCCCTCTTTTCAATCCTCTTGGAAACAGTATGGCTAATTATCACATTACTCTTAACTTACCCCCATTATATGGGGCAGTCCTTCATTCTGCTGAAAATTGCCCCCACCTCCCAAGGAGAAGGTGCAGTACTGAATTCTGATATCCAATTTTGAAGCCAAAATGTTTCAGGTTTATTGTATTATTTACAGAGGTCCATTGAGCAAAGCTGATTGCCTAGGATAGCCTAGAAGAGTGTAACAAGTTCAGCAATAACAGCAGTAATAAATTTAAAGATACAAGGAACATCACTGTTAAAATCTAATTACTGGAGACCATAAATATCAACCGGATTACTGTTTTGTTAAAAATACATATCGACCGGATTTCGGGTTATTATGCTCCAAACGCAGTAATAACGCAAAATACGGTTGATATGACACTTCATAATAACCCGAAATACGGTTGATATGACATTCCCCAAAGAAAAGACTTTAAAACTGTTGCATTCCATTGTTTCACAAAAAGTATTTCAACTGCAGTATTTTCAATTGTGTTTTAATCATGAACAGTTCAATTTTTTTCAAAAATAAAACTGCACTTTAGCTAAAAAACATCTTTTTCTTTCAAGCTGCTAGAAATACAGTCTAAACCTCCATAGCAGCAATTATAAAACATAAAGGATAGGTACGTTTGATGTTATGGATTTTTTTCACACACCCTTGGTGTGTGATGACACCATAAACCTCTCGAGTTTCGCGGGTCATCACACACCTCCAGTGTGTGAAAAGAATCCATAACACACACATACCTATCCATTATTCTCTGTGTATAAAACAGAAAGGAGAAATACTGCATCCTGATTGGTCATTCAGTGTAGTGGTGATCTGGCAGATTTGTAAACATAATGCAACTATTGATAACTGGCACCGTGGGTGTTGCAGCTGAAGGAGGAAATGTCCTGTTGCTCAGTGTTCAGGGTTTGTAAATACATGATTTGATGATATGTACCCCTTCCCCCAATTTGATTTTGAGGGATAGACTCACAAATTCAGTGATGAAAGGTAGAAATACAGGTCTGTTTGGCCCAACGTACCCAGAAAGCAGTGCATTGCATTTAGCACTTGGGATTTAACATTGAGAGGGAGACGAAGGCAGGGATGTTTATAAATCAGGTTGACATTGTAGAAATGTTGTTTCCATGGACTTTCTGGGCTCTGCCTTAAGCTTCTCTTTTTTTTAATCAGAAAATGAATTCATTTTTGAACCATTTTAATAAATTTAAATCTTAAAGTGATTTACTGTGTTTGAAAATATAGCAGCAGATCACTAGGCAAATTAGCCTAATTGTTCTAGTCTACTTCGTGAAAATACTTTTATTGTTTAAAGAGCTGTTACTGTTCCTTTTAAACAATCTTCTTCTTTTTCCTTTTGGTAATTGTTAAGTTGTCTAACATACAGTAATAAGTGTGGTCACACAGATCAACAAATTAAAACCCCTTACTCACCCAGTTCGAGTTATAGTGTACAGCCTTTATTGATTTTACAGTGCCGCAAAACCTCTAGCACTTCAAGGCCCTCTGTTCTTATGAGAATTCAAGGAATTGATGGCGGTCTTGCAGCACTGCAACACATCAGTAAATGTTGGACACTGTAACTCCAACTGGATGAACACTGCTACAGAAACAGCCCCCCTAGCCTGGTAGCGCGGCCTTTTGTTTCTATCAATAATATGAGTGGTGATTGAAAGAATACTCCACCAGGAGGCTGGCATATTGTGTTCTCCTCTGCTTCATTCTGAGTTTGCTGTAAGACATTACTGATTGTGGCATCACAGCTGCTGAAGCAGATCTACTCACCATCTGTCAGATTGGTCACTTCTGATATCCCACCCTGTAAAGTTTAATTTCCAAACACTATTACAATATAAAGAGATTTAACTTCTGATGTCCCAGCCTGTGAAGTTTAATTTCCAACACTGAAGCAGTATAAAGAAATGTGTCAATAGCCCTGTCAGTGTCTAGGTAAATTAGTGTTCTATATGCTATACTTTATAGTAGAGGTGTGCAGAATATAAAATTATGCCCACGGAATGACCATTCCATGTAATTTTGCAGAATTTGCTTGACAGTTCTGCAGAATTTCACCAATGTTTTATATTTCAGTTATTTTGTTTTACTTTTAAAAGTAAATTTTCAAATGCCACCAAATTTGGTATGTAGCCTCATAATTATAGCATACATATGTATGCCAAATATCAGAGTCATGGGTTGAAAGGTGGCAGAACTATGGGTGGCCAAACATTTAATCAAAATTTCAATTTCAATTATTTCAATCTAATTTTAAAATTTCTTACCCAAATTTCTCCACTGTTTCAGGATTTAGAGAAACATACAGCATGCATATATGCACCATGTTTTAAGTCTCAAGTTTCAAAGGGGGTTGAGTTATAGGTAGCCAAACATTTTGCCAAAATGTAGATTTCTGTTATTTTAGTATAATGTTGATAGTACTCATTGAAATGTTATTCAATTTCACAGGTATACAGGGTATCACTACATGTATGTATGTATATAGTTTTATATTTCTAGCTTCAAATGGGACTGAGTTACAGCCTGCCAAACATGTTGCCACCATTTAAATTTCAGTTATTTCCTTCTAAATTTAAAACAACATATCCAAATTTAACCAGATTCGAAACATTTAAACTACTGTACCACATTTATTTTATTTTTAATTATTTGAGGTATCAGAATTACAATCCTTTGAGTCAGTGACTCCTTTACAAAGGATCCACATCAAAAACAGTGCAGGAGTAACAAATAATGCAATACAAAAAATACATTACATACTTAGTTACATTACAAACATTATACAAACACAGATAGGTGCAACAAGCAGTGTACAGTAACATGTGGTTGAGACAGTCAACACGTAGAAATTATTGAAGCAGTCAGACTTGCCCTTGTCATAGTGCAACATTAATAATTAGGGAGGAGAGTCAAGTAGCAGGCGGTAAAAGAGGCTGGGCTAGGAGCAGTCGTAACCGCCCAAGTCAGGCAGGTGCTGCCTGAAATAGTGTTTGAAAGTGTGTAATGTAGTAATTGAGGAAATCTCCTGCAGCAGGCCATTTAACCATCGGGGAGACCTGTACATGAACGCCCTCTGCCCTAAGGGAGTCCTACAGAACGGGACAAGGAAGGTGGCTTTAGTGGAGCTTCTGGTAGACCTGGGGGTGGGGGCAGGGGTTAGGAGATGTAGGGTTTCAGGAGGAGAGAGACCTGAGGCTATCTTTCTGGCTAGCAGGCAGGTCTGGTAGATGAGCCTACCCTCAAAATTTAGCCAGTTAGCTTGCTTGTACAAGTCACAGGTGTGAGTGAGTCAATGTCCATCAGCAACCAGTTGGCAGGCATTGTTAAGGGCGACATTAATATGGCAGAGTGTGGTGTCAGCCACAGAGCCATAGATTCTAATGCCATAATCAACTAGGGACAGCACTGAACTAGTAACTGCCAGATGCAGGGCATCAGGAGTCATGCAAGACCTACGCCTGTAAAGTAAGCCAATCCTGGTGTTCACTGTCTTGCAGACCAAATTAATATGTTCATGATATGAGAGGGTGGAGTCCAGTGTGATACCCAGGTATTTAAAACTATTAACCTGCTTCACGGGTTGGTGGTGGCTATTTAGAATGTTTAGAGGTAGGCCGTTGCTTTTGTTGCGAGCATTAGCAAACAACATCACTTTCATCTTTTTATTATTTCAGATGAGTTTGTGGTGGGAGAATCAGGATTCTGATTCAGAGAAGAACCTTTGAATATTACCTTGTAGGGGGGTGGGATCAGAGTGGCTAGAAAAGATGACAGTGTCATCTGTGTAGAGTAACATCTGTCCAGAGCAAGCAAGGGGAAGGGTATTGAGGAAGAGACTGAATAGTAAAGGGCCCAGAATAGAGCCTTGAGGGCCCCTAAGTGAACCAGTAAGCTGGTAGAGAGGGTGTCATGGATTTTTACTTGTTGTGATCTCCCACTAAGGTAGTTGGAGAACTAGGAGGAGGCATCTAGTGAAAGGCCCAAATGTGAGAGGGATTCAACAAGGAGTGCATGGTTTACTGTGTCAAAAGCTTTAGTTGGGCCTATATAGACAGACCCAACTAAGTGGACACAGTCCAGGGCTTTGTGTATATAAAAGGCAAGCAGATAGGCAGCACTCAGCAGCATAAACTTTAAAGTTTTTTAAAAATTAAAACAAAAATTGCAAACTGCAACAGAAATTGCTCCGGAGAGATGTTACCACGGCACTAACCCCAGCGCTTCAAGTCTGCTCATGACTCTTCATCTGGGGGTGTGGCCATGGTGTACCAATCTTCAATTTATTCAACATTTTTAAAGTCACAGGCACACTATAGCACATCTAGTGAGAACACCAAAAACTGACAATTATATTGAAAAAAAAACATAAAGTACACTAAATTAGTGAAGATTAAACAACACTGTATGTATTTCACAGATAAAACAGACTGTTGGAAAAAGTTATTATACATAGTAACAAGCATAATGGGTGCAATTTGTGAAAAAAAATTTGTCTTGGAATGGTTAGGAATAAATTTTTGGTATGAACACTGTTTTTTTGGTCAAAATAGTTCCTAATTTTGGGTGCATAGGTTCTAATAGTTTATGATCCCCATTTGGCTCATTTGACTTTAAATGTGAGTGCATTTTATTTTAGTTGCACCTCTTGATCTACACATATTTGTGATTTATTTAAAATAGTATAGATTAGCCTTTACAAATTGCACACAGAATTTCATGGACTTTCACAAACTTTCATCGAAATTCCACAAATTCAGAATTTTCATATTCCACGCAGCTCTACTTTAAAGTATATAACAGAAAATCCTCCAACTCGTAAAAGAAAATAAAGACGCTTAAGAAGTATAAAAATAGTCTCCTTTTTAAAAAAAAAAAATATTTTGACTGTAATTTTCTCCTCATTGAATCCCCCTGTCAACCACCCTGACAATTAGGGTTTACCACACACGCACACTTCCTTCCTTTCTCCAGGAGGGTGTGGCTGCCTTCACAGCTGATGCTATGACTGCTCCTTGGTTGACTGGAAGCAGATACCTGACTGCTAGGTGGCTATGCCCCCCCCCCTCAATTATGGAGGACTTTTCAGGACAACGTATGAATGGTTTACTTTCCTCTTTTCTGGCAGGTTGCATTAGACACATTGTCCTTGCAACCTGCTGCGATATACTGTGGGGAGCCACAGAGTTCGATTCTGTCCAACATGTTATTTGCCATGTGCATGTTGCTGTTAGGAGAGGTCATTAGATGGTGTAAGCTAGAGTTTCACTGCTATGCAGTGACAACTAGCTTTACCTGTCATTTACAATGGACAGGCCTGATGCGGTCCCTGTCCTGGACAAGTACCTATGAGGAATTTGTGACTGGATGACTTCCAGCTGACCAAGCTTGAGTCCTGGCATGATGGAGGTGTTGTAGATGGAATCAGGTCCTCGTGGGTTGGCAGTAAATAGTCCAACACTTAGATGTCAATCTTTAAATAGCATCCCTTGAAAAAATTATCCAGTATCAGACCACAAGAGTTTTTGAATAAATATAACTTATCAGAACAACAGCACGGCTTTAAAGTCAAACACAATACGGAGACGACCTCGGTGGGGTTCACTGGCTGCATACAGGGTGCTCTAGATAAGGGGCACTCTGTTGCAGCTGTTTTTGTGGACCTCACCAAGGCCTTTGATTTGGTTGAGTATAGTTTACTGTCAGGGGTCTTACAGAACCTACACTTTTCAAGTAATGTTATTAATTGGTTCACCGATTATTTGAGGAATAGATTCCACATTACCTCTTCTGGTGGAGGGTCTTCCTTGCCTAAGCCGATCCTTTGTAGTGTGCCACAGGGGTCGATTTTAGGACCACTTATTTTTTCACTTTATATGACTACGGTACCTAGAGTGCGCACCCAGACTTCTTTGATTATGTATGCAGATGATGCAGTATTGTATGGGATAAGTTCAAGTTCTAAAGGTGCCCTTGAGAAGGTCTAGGCGGATTTTGATATTTTTCAGAATTGGTTAATTTCAAATTGTATGGTTTTAGACTACAAAAAGACAAAAGCAATGGTGTTTATGAATAAACAAAAATGTAAAGATCTACCTTCGATCACAGACCTCAATGGGAATGTTATTGAATTGGTAGAAAACTTTAAGTATCTTAGATTAGTCTTGGATTCTAAACTGTCCTTTGAGTTACAAATAAAGAGCGTAAAGAAGACTATCCACCAAAGGCCGGGACAGAGGTGTAGCCAGGGATTTCAGATCTGCACACCAAGTGGACTCACTGCTATCCCTCCTTGTTAGAGTGAGCCCCCCCCCCCCGAGGGTGTAGCCAGACAATATACAAATGTACACCAGGACCGTGTTTGTTGCCTCATTTGGCACAATAAATACAACTTTTGTATCAATCAATCAATCAATCAATCAAAATCTTTATTTATTCAGGCGAACATCATTGAGCATAGCTCATTTACAAGATGGACCTGAGTGGTCATAACAATATAAGGTTACAAATTTTACACAAAAGCATGGTACCGAATGAACACAAATACAAAGATTTAAGAATGAGACAGGTGTACAAATATTTACATATATACAAGGCAAAATGACATTGGACCTAGATCATATTAAAGGAGAGAGACAAACAGTATTGTAGGGATAAAGCTAGGGTAATGGGACTTGGGGGGGCATTTTTGTACGAAGTAGGTTGGAGAACAAGCTAGAAGAACAATAAAGAAATAGGGGGTAGTATAAAAGGGGTAGGGGAAGGAGGGGGTGAGAGAGGACTAGGCCTTATGGAAGCAATTGCATGATTCTGGGAATAGACTAGTGTACAGCTTTTTGAAGGATGTTAAAGGAATGAGGGTATCCAATTTCAAGGTCTTTTGAAGAGAATTCCAGATAAGTGCTAGGGAGTAGCTGAATGCAGCCCTTCCATACCGGGTGCAAGTGATAGGAATCTTCAGCATGATGAGTTTATTGATCCTTAGGGTGTAAGGCCTGGATGTGATCCAGTTGAAACAATCTGAGATGTAGGAAGGGAGTTTGTTTGTCAGAGCTTTGTAGATCCAGACAGCAGCATTTTTGTTTCTTCTATGTTGTAGGGATGTCCAACTGACTGCATTGTAGAGAGAGCAATGATGGGTGCTGGAGGGAAGATCTGTAATGAATTTAATAGCTCTATGATACAAGGTGTCTAATTTATTTAAATGGGAGAGGGAACAGTGACCATAAAGGAAGTCAGCGTAGTCAATGAGGGATAGGAATGATGCCAGGATTAGCCTTTTTTTGGAATCTCTGGTCAGGTAGTGTTTGATCCTATAAAATAGGCCAAGTCTTTGTCTAAGCTTTTCAGGAGCTCTTCAATGTGGCTAGTATAGTCAAGTTTATTGTCAATCCAGACTCCAAGATATTTGAATTTGTCCACATATTCCAGATTTTCACCAAGAATGGTAGATAAATGTGGGGGGGGTGAATGATGGGACAGTGGAAGAGCAGCTCTTGGTGGCAAAGAACATAGCTTTCGTTTTCTTGGCATTTAGTAGTAATTTCTTTTCCAGTAAGTTGTGCTGTAGGAGGGAGAACTCAGACTGTAAAAGCTCACAGGCTTTTGATGGTGAGGGATTACTGACATATAGCACAGTATCATCTGCAAAGAGGTGAATATTAGATTGTGAGAGATTGGAGTCAATATTGTTGATGTAAATGGCAAAGAGGATGGGGCCCAGGATGGAACCTTGCAGTACACCTCTTAGGAGTGGTTTAGAGGTAGATAGGTCACCTTCATTTTTTACCAGTTGTATTCTTCCGGAGAGATAGCATCTGAACCATTTAAGAGAGAGTGAGTCAAGGCCTATGGAGTTCAGAGAGGAGATTAGTAGTTCATGGTCCACAGTGTCAAAGGCTTTGCTTAGATCCAGGAACACAGCACAGGTGTTATTCTTTTTGTCTAAGGCAGTCTGCCAGTCATTTGTAACTTTTGCTAAGGCAGAGATGGTGCTGTGCATAGATCTAAACCCAGATTGAGCTGGATTAAGGAGATTATTGGTATCAAGGTAGGCACTTAACTGAAAGTTCACTAACTTTCAAGCATTTTGGACAGTACTGGTAAGATGGAAATGGGCCTATAGTTGTTGAGGTCCATGGGATCACCTGCCTTAAGTAGTGGAAACACTTGAGCTGTCTTCCATATTGAGGATAGAACCAGTGGCTAGGGACAGATTGAAAGGTGAGTGAGGGGCAGCTAGAGTGCAATGCTACTTTTAGAAAGTAGGGATCCAGGGAGTCTGCACCTGCGCTTTTAGTTGTATCTAGTTGGAATAGTAGGTCTTCTACTTCTTTTAAGAGTATTGATTTGAAGGAGAATGTGGAAGCAGCCTTTTGTCCCTCAGTAGATTGTAAGTTTAGTGATGACCTCAATAGGTTTGCAGGTGAGGAATCGAAAGCTAGGCCAGCTGTAGTGAAATGATCGTTGAAGGCATTTAAGATTTCTTGCTTGTCAGTGATTTCAACACTATTTAGGTGCACTTTGGGTGGTAAGACAGGGGTAGAAGCTTGACCTAGGATCCCCTTTATGGTACCCCAGAACCTGGAAGGGTTATGATAGGAGGCATCCAGTTCAGCTGTGTAGAAGGCAGCCTTGGCATTTCTCACTTGTTTTGTGCAGGAGTTTCTGGCTTTTCTGAATAGAAGCCAGTCATTTGGATCCTTGGTCTTTCTTGCCCTTTTCCAGAGTTTATCTCTGGCAAGCAGCGCGGATTTAAGGTCAGCAGAGAACCAGCGACAAGATTTGAGTTTGGTTCTGGCACTGGTGAGGGGTGCATGTATATTGAGGGCACTTATGATAAATATCACTTAAGATCTGAAGAGCTGTCTCTATTGAAGCTGTGAGATAGAATTCTTGCCAACGTGTGGTGTGGCACAAATCATGGAGATATCCTGAAATATTAAAGTTCTCTTTTGACCTTCTTGGGAGAAATTTTGCAGGGTTGGGTGGCTTGATTGTTGATCTTATGCCAGCTATGGGACAGTGATCACTTATGTCACTGAATAGCACACCAGCATGAGAATACAGATGAGGCTGATTTACCAACATGATGTCCAGGAGTGTGCTGTTGAGATTATTCTTTGGATTAATCCTTGTTGGTTCTTTGATTAATTGAGTGAATCCATAAGTGTCACAGAAGGTTACCAGGGGTGCAGATGCATTGGCTAGCCAATTTAAATTCAGGTCACCTAAAATGATGGTGTCTTCAGGGCATAGATTAAGTATAGATCCTAGGTGGGATAGGAGTTTGAGGCCTGCAGAGGGGCCTGTAGCAGCAATCAGTTGAAAAGATGATATGTTGGGAAGGGTTATTTTAATTGATAAGCATTCAATTTCTTTGGCTGTGATGTAATATTGAGGCAGGATGCAGAGATGTTTGCTTTGATATAGATGGCTACCCACGCCCTGGATGGGCGGTCAGATCTGAAGAGCTGGTAGTTGGGAAGATTTATTTCACTGTCTTTTGTTGCAGATTTGAGCCATGTTTCAGAGATAACAGAAAGTCAGATAAGGTGTGTGCAACCCAGGCCTGTATTAATGAGAACTTTTTAGGAGGCTGCAGGCGTTGATATGAAGAAAACTCAGGCCATTTATGGAGGCTAAGTCAGCTGGGGAGATAGAGCTTTCTGTGGGTCCAGGGTTGATTTCAACAGTGCCAACACAGATCAGCTGAAAGAAGATTAGTTTGATGAGGGCACCAAGTGATAGGAATAGGGGTAGTCAGAGGACTTTCTCTTCTTGCTTGGGATCCAATATAGAGTGGCGATGATCCTGCTGTGTGGTTATAGATTTTGTCATAAAGTACCAGCTTAATGGACAGGTATAGGGGTCATTATAGGTGCCAATAATGGAGCAGGGAGCTTATGGAGTACCGAACTGGTTGTGAGCCTTTTGTGGGATACCCAAGGATTACAGTGCAGAAGCGGCAGTATATACATGGGAATTGAGGGGCATCCACTGGGGACAGCAGAGGGGACAAGCCCGAGTATAGCACCTAATCACCATGGCATGGGCTGCTTCAGTTTCCTCTTCTGGATCCGAGGAAGGTGAGAGGCAAAGCAGCAATAGGAGGAACAGTAGCATGGTGGAGGTAGGTGAGGGTTAAAGATACTAATGGTGATGAGAAGAAATGAGCTCGAAATGGCTAGGAGATTAGCTGTGGCGAGGATAAGAAATTCGGCGGGAAAGTGTGTATAAAAGAAACACCCAGGAGGGGGAGGGGCGGGAAAAATTTTATGGCTTTCCGTACCTTTCTGGCTGTCTGTCTTGTATCTCATGACAGTGGTTGTTGCCATGCATAGGTAAATACAAATGCCATGCATTGTTCCCCAAGACACCCACATACCAGCCCAGAGCCTGTAAAGTTGTATTGTAGAGAGTTATATCCTGTTTAACTAGTGAAGCTAGGTTTTTATTGCCACAGTTTTCTATTAAGTGTATTAGACTATGGCCTCATTGTCTATTTGGCAGCCAGATCTAAGTTGCTGGACCGACTTTGGGTCACGTATAATGCAATAAATAGATGTATGTAAAATGCCCCTTTTCGAACTCACCATTGCCTTCCACTATATATAGACAGTCCGATTGCTTGTCTCTGGACAACATGAGTTTTATTGAGAATGGGTATTTCATATTTAAAAGCATTTCTGGTTTCATCCCAAACTCAATTTCAACTCTGTTTTCATGACTTGTTAACAGCTGTGATACTAAATCCCAGAATAGAATAACTTTCAAGGTTCCTTTATTCAGGAAAGTAATTGGTCAGAGATCTTTACTTTATCATGCACCTCTTTTTTTTTTTTAAACTTTTTGACAGGGGAATTGGTCAGCTGTAGAACAGTTTTTAACTTCAAAGGGAAATTAATTCCTTTTTTGAAGGATAAACAGGAATGTACATGTAATTTACAGTATTTGAAATGTTATTGTAATAGTGTAAGTTTGTATGCTTTTTCTACTTTGTTATTTACGCAATAAGCCATGAGGGGGTGTGGGTTATTGGGGGATTTACCAAGGCTGGGGTGGTTTGCCCATGAGACGCAGCTGAGTGGGTAAATCCTCATCAGCCATGGTAAATTTCCCCAATAACCCACACCCTCTGAGTGGCTTATTGCAATTATACAAAGTCTCTGTTCAGTTTTTGCATTAAAAAATTAAAAAAAATACGTTTTAATAGTTTAAATAAGTTTCATTGAATATATTGTTGCACCCCAAAAAATAGTTCCCTGGTGCTAGGTGAAACATTGGTAGATGAGTGACTGATAGACAAAGGCATCGTGACAGCGTAATTCAGTATGCTGTAACACCACACACACACACCCTGCAACTGATGCAGTCATGTTTCTTCTATTTTACTTATGCTCTTTTCTGTATGTGAGCGGCTTTCGTCGGCGAGCGCTGTAATAGTTTTTAAAGAAAGAGCTCGTGTTTACATTGCAGTGTAGAGGGGTTGGAGGTCACAGGGTTCTCAGCGGTAACAGCTGAACTGTGAAGTTTTAGAGGGCTCCTATATTGTACTGCTGTTACTGTCCTGTCAGTCACCGTGTTCAGCAGTTATGGGAAGAGACGCTGAAGAGAGTGTGGTTTAGGAGAAGAGGAAGTACACATTTTATTGTTACAGTATTTTTAGTAATGGAGAGCGAGTGAGCAGCGGTTACTACGGATGTGGCAGGACGGACTCGAAGCCGCCATTTGACTTTGTTATGTATTCAATTTGAGGTACAACTTTTTTATTTGAAATTAGCTTAATTTTGCTGATTCGGAAACAGAGGAGCTCACAGGGAATAGAGCCGCCAGTTCTTCACGGAGGTGTTGTTTCGGGATCACCGTTTATTGAGGGAAACAAGATGGCGGTCGGGGTTCCACGATTTCGGGGTCGGATTGTTTTTTTGTTTTGCTTTGTTATTTTACACATGCAGCTGGCTGGCAACTTTTGCGGTGATTATCGGTAGACAATCAACGGAGGTAAGGTGCCAGCCTGCCTATCTGATTGGTCAGTGTCTGAGGTCCATAATAAAATGAATTTTGTATCTGAGCTGATGTTGTATATGTATTTATTGTATTTACTTGTCACCTGTGAAAATGGGCAGTTTTGCTCATCAGGCCTACAAGAATAAAAAATAAAAGAAATGGGACTGTGAGTCTTGGATGGGGTGAAGAATCTGAGGGTTATCATGGACTGCAGCCTTTCACTAGAACGTTTGGTGGCAATGGCAGTCTATGTTGTTTTTTTTTCCGATTAACGAATATTACCCAGATTAAAATAAGTTTTATACAAGAGGATCTGATGGTCCCAGGATACTGAGGTTCAGCTACTGCAGGGTTCTCTACCTAGGGCTAACCAGTAGGATGACGCACTACCTGCGGCTAGTCCTGAACGCTGCAGGCCACGCTGACTGCTGGAGTTTTCCACTCTGAGCATATCATGCCTGTCTTACACAAACTGCATTAGCTGCCAGAGCAGTGGGCTGTCACCCTGACAGTTGTTTTGTTCACCTTCAAAGCTTTACACAGACTGGAGCCTGACTACCTAAAAGGCCTGTTGGCTTTCTGTACTCCTGGCCATCCCATCCGCTACATTAAGGGTGGTTTACTAGCCATTCCTAGATCCAGACTTTAAACAATTATGGAATAAGACATTTTTGGTGACTGCGCCATTAAATTGGAATACCTTCCCATCTGACCTTCAATCTGCTCCCTTGGCTTAGGCATTTAAAAAGATATCAAAAGCCTATCTTTTTCAGCAGTCTTTTTGTGACATTGTGTGATGTCAGTATAATTATTATTTATTAGGTAGTGATTTTATGTCTTAATTAGCTACCTCTTTTGTGTGTTTAGCATTCAGTTGTTTGAAAGTATTTTATTATTTATTTTGGTAATGCAGCATATGATTACATGTATTGAGAAGCGCTCTGAACATTTGGGGATAGAGCACTACAGAAATAAAATAACCTTGTCCCTGTGCAAGCCTAGCACCTTACTACCTCCATGATGCACCTGCCTCCTAGCCAGCTTCCCGAGGGGATTTCAGGGCTCACTTGTGAAACCTAGTCTCTCAAATAACTGGCTACAAGTTCCCCTTAAAATGAAATTTTTAAGTGCTAGTTTTGTTGGTTTAAGCTCTGTAGTCATGTGTTGCCAGGATGTCTTGTAGCTTAAAGCAGCAAGCTTCTCCAAGGGATTCCTGGACTTGCTTGTGAAACCCGATCTTTCATATAACTGACTACCCTCCTGTCCCATAATATGCCATTTTTGGTCTGCTAGTTTTCTCAGTTTAAGTTCTAGAGCCATGTGGTGCTGGGACGTCTGTTAGCTTAAAGCAGCAACATTTGTTAGTCACCATGTAATTTTTTTTCAATAATGATGTATTTTTGGCAAAAAGTATTAGTATACCCATTTTTTCTTTCATATTGTTCTGTTCCTGACCTGAGACACTGTATGAGATTTTTAAGTTTTGAAACATTTCTGCTCCTCTGCTGTGCTTGCCAGAACAAAAAATGAATTATCTTGTGGTGATATGCTGTTTATCATCAGAAACATATTGTAGTAGCATCCCAATGCATGCACAGTATGAATCTAATATGCATAGTCAAAAGGTAACCACAACAGAAGATATTTTTTTTTAAATGAAGCTTGGTGGCCATCTTTAATGGCTTGAGTCATTAATTACAAAATTAGTTATAAAAGCTGTTTTAAAAATGTCTGAGGCAATTAAAAAGACACTGGTGATGAATCTTAGTATGCCAGAAATACAGCTTTAGTACTGGCCTATCTGCACAGTGGCAGCACTACTGCTTGCAACACTGGGGTCGTTGATTGCCGGTCTGGTGGGGGAAGGAGGCTTGAGCATCACAGAGGACATTCTCCTCAGGGGAGGGAGGCTTGCTGCCTCTGCTGCAATGCTGCCACCTAGGTGACCGAGGGTGGCAGTACAGTTGGAGGTAAGCAGGTTAGGGCTGGCCATCAGCTGAAGGTTGCGTGCAGCATGCTGTCATATGGGTGCATGCTTGAGCTCCCTAGCACACTGACGTCTGAGACGAGACACTAGGAAAATGGATGACCCTGGTTCCTGAGGTGATGGGACCTGCCAGTACATCCAAGCCCTCATGGCTGTCCCTGACAACCCCAGGAAAATTTGGATATATATTCCCCACCCCCACCCTCGACTCAGTCAAGGAGGGCATAACTATGGATAAATAGAGGGAGCAGCACTCGGTGTGAGACACGAAAAGTAGCCAGATTGTGATAGGAACTCCCTGAGAGCGCAGAAGCCAGAGTGAGTGAAGGGGCATAAACTGCAAGTAACAAGAACAACAAAAAAAGAAATACAGTTTTGCTACAAAGTGATGGGATGAGATTTGTTGTCAACTGACATGCACCATTGCTTTAAGGGGATTTATTTTAATTTCTTGCAACAAATTGGTGCGGTAAAATGCTTTTTACCATATGAAACATACTGTAACACCATCCTAATACATGTACTGTATATAAATCTAATATCACATTTATATGTAAAAGGAAAGTACTATACCAGGCAGGCTGCTCCTCGATCCTGACCGCAATTACTGCAAAATACCCGGAAGAACACACAGCAGCTTCAGTTCCTGACAGACCGAGCACGATTCAGCAATTTCTCCAGTCTTCTACAGGGTGAGCCTGGTTTGTACTCTTCAGATCTCCTTCCTTCTCCTCACAAGTCGGATTCAGTCCGATTCGGCGCTTGCAACGGCTGCAGGCGAACCTCAGGGCCTCACACAAGCTCCCCACACGAAACTACACACCGAAGAAGCACAGAGATCCTTGTCTCTTCACTGTCACAACTGATCTACCCTCTCCAGTCCCACAGCAGGGCATTTCCTTTAGCTCCACACTATTCTGTTGGCTGGTCCGGCTGTCATTCACAATAAAACTCCCCCTGTTGGTGGAAAAAGGCACCAAGGTCCAGAACTTCACTTCCCAGAATTACTAGCTATATGTCTTATGGCAAGCCGGCTCCCAAGAGAATCCTGATTCTGGTTGGTCCACACAAACTCCATTTCAGAGGCCCCCCCTTGCACCAATTGGATCTATTCAGTAGTTCAGATCCAAAATGGAGGGGCAAAACACACAGAGTCCCAGCTGCAAGAAAGGCATGTTAGACAAACTACATTTCCACTAATACTCTAAAAGATTTCTGGCCAACAGTTACATCTTTGAAAAGTGCTCACTCTGCCCACTTGTAGCAGCAGAAAGCGGGCGATTGTCAACAGCTTCGGCGGGACCTGGGCAGAAACACACAGTCCCCCATACAAACTAATTATGTCTGCAAGCAGACAGCTCTTAAAGAGACCGTACCAGAGGCTCTAAAAGCACTCACAGATAAATGGCTTAGACGCCGAACACCATTCAGGCTTGGAGCATTCAAGCAAGCTCCTGGAAGACTTTTGGGAACCCCCATTTGCAGGAGGGTTACATATGTATTCCGGCTAAGTAAAAGATGCCTCTTAGATGGAGTATGAATTTGAGTCTGAGGGCCCATTTTACTGCCAGCTACAATCATACATGCTTACATTTCTGAAGTCCTTTCCAAAATGGCAAGCTGTTAAAAGCATCATTTGCAGACTGCTACACAGTATAACGCACAAAATATAATTACCTTTTTTGAGGGCCATTGCACTGTACCATTAAATACAGCTTCTGAAAGCAAAGCATTACACTTGCAGTGATCCTTTCACTAATTTAACAAAATAGCCACTTTACTTCATATAAAATATTTTTTATGGACCATAAAGGGTAAAAAGGGTTAAACAATAACACAGTCCTCAATGTGTAGCAGTGGTACATGAAGATTTTTTTAAACATGCAGTGCTGTTTGTTCAAAATGTTAACAAAAAATAAGTAAGTAGTTGGAAGACCTCATTAGAACATCTATATGACAACAGATAGTATTTTAACTTTTTTCCACATCTTCAGATCAAAAGATACAAATGCATACAGTTTGATTCCTTCTTTCATTGAATATTTAATGAATTTCATTGCATAATACATACTAACTGTAACCCCCCCTGAAAATGGGGGTTCCCAAAAGTCTTCCAGGAGCTTGCCTGAATGCTCCAAGTCTGGACGGTGTTCGGCATCTGAGCTGTTTAAATGTGGTTCCAAGTGAGTGCTATTTGAGCCTCCACGTACTGTCTCTTTAAGAGCTGTCTGCTTGCGGACTTAATTAGTTTGTATGGGGGGACTGTGTATTTAATGCTCGAATCCCGCCCAAGCTGCTGTCAGTTCGCTCCGTCTCTGCCGTTGCTACATGTGCAGAGGGAGCCTTGTTGAAAGATATAACTGTTTGCCAGAAATCATTTAGAGTGACTGAGAAAATGTAGTTTGTCTAACCTGTCTTCATTTCATCACGAACTGTTTCAGTGTAGCTCTCTCATTTTGGTCCTGAATTGCTGACTTGGACCAATCAGGATGATAGGGAAACCCTAAAATGGAACCTGTGGACGAATCGGAACTTGGACTCTCAATTTTGAGCCAGCCACAAGGGGATTGTATGGGCAGTGACTCTGGGAAATGTTGTTTTGACCTTGGCGCCTATTTTTCACCAACAGAGGAAGTCTTATTGTGAGTGACAGCCGAACCAGCCAACAGAATGGTGCGGAGCTAAAGGAAATGCCCTGCTCTGTTACTGGAAAGTTCAGATCAGTTGTGACAGTGAAGAGAGAAGGAGCTCTGTGCTTCCTACGGTGTAGTTCCTTGTGGAAGTAGAGTGTGAGACCCTGAGTTGGGTCTGCAGCCTTTGTGAGTGCCAGTTTGGTCTGAATCCGAGTTGTGTGGAGAAAGAAGCACTAGAAGTGTGGAAACCAGGCTCACCCTGTAGAAGACTGGAGAAATTGCTGAATCGTGCTCAGTCTGTCAGGAACTGAAGCTGATGTGTGTGCTCCCAGGTATTTTGCAGTAAGTGCGATCGGGATCGAGGAGCAGCCTGCCTGGTATAGTACTTTCCTTTTACATATGAATGTGCATAGTGCTTGGGGGAATTGCTATTTCCAATCCGCTGTGCTGTGTGCTGTGTGCTGTGTGTTGAAGCTGGAGGCAAACCCCAGCTTGTCTCGGACTAAATCTGTTTGCTATAAACTGCAGTGGGGTCCAGTCACAAGGACCTTATCTCCATGCCCTGTTGCTTCTGACAATCCAGAAGAACATCCACCATCCGGTTCTCAGCTTGGGTATTGTGAGTACAAATCAGGATATTCCCCTGCAGCCTGTTTTCAATCACAAGTGTATCATCTAATTCTTGTTGTTTCTTTGCTTCATGGACTGAGCCATCCATCAGTCTCTAGGGTAAGTGGTACTTTATGAGTGAACAACCTGAATACATGGGGTATTGGGGCTGTAACTCCTGTGTACTGTGTGAGCCATTAGGGGGAACCAAAGGGGGTCACAGTGTCCCAGAGGGCTGTGATCAAGCTAGTCTAACCACTACAAACCCTGACCTCTGGGTGCAGGCACCCGCCATAGAACCTAGGCCCCTCAACCTGTCAGTAGTCAAGCAGGCAGGGGTAGTAGCCCTTAGGATAGCGCCACCTGGGGGTTACATAACTATAGAATATCTAACATTTGTGTCTAGTGGTGACACTGCTCTGGGCATTCAATTACCAGGAGTTCTAATGAAAGAACTACACAGAATATAAAGTATGGGCAGCCATACACAACAAAGGCTGTGCTTCCGTCAAGGGGTTGAGATAAGAGCATATGAACCTTGAGAGTGAAGCCCGCGAGGTCCATGCTGTCTGTAATCTATCTCAGCCCTGAGATGGAAACATGCTGAGCTGTGTGGGTGCCCATATTTTATTTTATATAATATATGTATAGTAACTAGTTAGCCTTTTATAGTGTATGGTGGAATGTGGTTGAAGATGGAAATCCATCCCTGGAATAGGCGTGCTGTGCTGCAGTAATGACGTCATGATGTTGTTGTGGTACACTAGCAATGTCACTACTGCAGCACAACAAGTTGGAATGCCGCCACATGGCCACTTGCCCGTCACTGCTGGAGATTATGGTGAAAATGTGTTTTTTTTCCCTAGATGTTAGCGCTGTCAAGCATTTTTTTGGGCCAATTTCTGATGGCACTAGCAAGTAAGGGACAGATGTCAGATGGTGAAGTTCATCAAGCTGATAAAAATAAGACTGTTTTTTTGCTTGCCACGGAATGTACACCATTAGTTGGAGCAGCGCAGCTTAGACAGAGTCTAAGAAAAGTAACACAAATGGACCGTAACAGTAACAAACGTGTCCTTGGTTATTTCCTCTATTTATTTAACTGGTATGTCTGCCCATACACTATAAAAGATAGTGAATGAGCAGTCATACACAGGCAGGGCTGTGATTGAATCTCAGAGGTTGCCTTGGTATTAGAAGACCTCTCAAGCTGCGTTCTCGAGGTCTCCTTTTAACAAGGAAACCTTGATTAAGTCACAGCCTTGTTGTGTAAGACTGCTCATACACAATCTTCAGTGTTCTGTATAAAATGCAGCCTGCTCAAAATTCTTGTTGCACACATTCTAAAGTGCTCCTTCTGCGCATTCTGAACAGTTGTTCAGTACACCTCAAAAGTTATAACATTTTAAATTCCTCATTTACCCCACACCATGCTGCTTACTAACCACCCAGTGCCTAAAGTCACACCTTTTAACTTGTAAAAGACTATAAGTTTCATTTTGATCATATAATAGAACAAATAAATAGAAAGTTTTTTACTAGGGCGTGGCACGTCTGTGATGCCTCTGTGTAACCCCCCAAAAAAATCCACAAGTTAATTTTAACTAAGCAAAAGGAAGATAGCCCCAGCTTCAGAAAGTTTTCATCTTTTCAGTTTTTGATATTGAAAGCTCTTACTTCATTTTAAAGAGCAGCTTCTTACTTTACTACTGCAGCCCCCAACCCCAACATATTACAAAGCTTACGTGGCCCCAAGTGGTCTGCAATACAAATTGTCATTTCTTTTTGCCAGTTTTAAAAATCCAAAGGATCGTATTTTCCTCCGTGGAGCCAAAAGCTGTAACGGTGCCACTTCCTTATTGTTGAGACCCCCTCTGCGTTCACACGTTTTGTGATGTCAGTAAATGGAGAACACTGGGGGTGCACTCCATAGAGTAGCATAGAGATGTTTTTGAATGCATTTTATTACAATTTAGAGTTCTGATTATAACAAATCAAGCCACCACTTGACTAACAGGGTCCTTGTTAGTCAAGCAGTGACCTTGATTCATTATGTAACCCCTAGATGGCGCTATCCCAGGGGCTACTACCCCTGCCTGATTTGCCACTAACAGGTTGAAGGGCCTGGATCCAATGGCGGGTGCCTCCACCCAGAGGTCAGGGTTTGCAATAGTTAAACTTACTTGGTCACAGCCCTCTGGGACACTGCAACCCCCCTTTCTTCCCACTAGTGGCCCACACAATATATCAGAATTACCTTCACAGTATACACTTACCCCCAGGGCTGGTTCAGGCACTGGGACCTCCTGTAAAATAAGATACAGTGCAACAATCACAGTACAATACTTTAACATAGACAAATACCTCAGGCAGTATAACTTTGCTGAAACAAGCAGCTCTGATTTATTTAGGGGATATAACAAGGACAGGGAAATCAGGTTAATTGAGCTTATCACTCTACTCCTCTACCTATGGCTCTGTGCACAGGCCTATCCCTATCAGTTACTGTCCCTGGGTACCCAAGCCCTAGTGCTAGTCCAAACCGTGGCAGCTGGTAGGGGCCCTTTCACACAGAAAGGAAAATTAAACAGTCAGCAGTACAGTAATTCCATTTGGATTTAATGTGGCAATTCAACAGAGGCGACCCTGAATTAGTACTCACAACCTCCAAACAAGATAGGGTCCTTCAATGTCAGCAGGGCTACTCTTGAGCTCAAGAGACTCCTCACATTTATATGGTAAACAGTCACAGGCAAAAAGTCACTTAATGGCAGCAGGATTCACTTGAGGTACACAAACCTCTTCACACATTTATATGGTAAAAGAAAGCACTATACCAGGCAGGCTGCATCTGTATCCGATCACAATGCTGCACAATACCGGGAGAACACAGCAGATTCAGTTCCTGACAGACCGAGTGCAATTTTCAGCAATTCCTCCAGTCTTCTACAGGGTGAGCCTGGTTTCTACTCTTCAGATATCCTTTGATTCTCTTCACAGGGCAGTTCAGTCCTATCAAGCTGCAGACCGGAACTCTGGACCTTACACATGTTTTTGACTAAAACTGTGCACTGAAGGAACACAGGGTTCCTTTCCTTCACTGCCAGAGCAGACTGAAACTCCAACAGACAAAACCGGGCACTTCCTTTGAGTTCCTCCCAGTTCTTGACTGGATTGGCTGTCACTCACAATAGACTGCTGCTGTTGGTCCAAAAAGCCGAAGTCTAAACTACATCTCCCAAGAGTCACTGCCATACAATCCTCCTGTGGCTGGTTCAGATTATGAGTCCAAGTTCTGATTCGTCAAGGCACCATTTTAGAGCTAGCTTACCCCACACTGATTGGTCCAGTTCAGCAGTTCAAAACCAGAATGGGGAACTAGGCAGACCCAGTTCTGACTGCAAAGAAAGCAGGTTAGACAAACTGTATTTTCATTATTACTCTAAAAGATTTCTGGCAAACAGTTACATCTTTCAGATAGGTTCCCCTTGCACTCCTAGTGACTGCAAAATGGAGTGAATTGGCAGCAGTTCGAGTGGTACTCAAGTAGAAACACACAGTCCCCCATACAAACTAATTATATCTCCAACAGACAGCTCTTAAAGACAGTACCGGGGCTCAAAAGCACTCACTGATAAATGGCTAAACTGCCAAACACCATTCGCAGGCTTGAGCATTCGAAGCTCCTGAAGTCTTTTGGGAACCCCATTTGCAGGGTTACACCCTTCCTAGCCTGGGAAAGCAGCGGAACGTCAACAAGTACCCCATAAGTTTAACTGCAACCATATACATTTGCATTAGGCTCACACATGTAATCATCAGTCAATATATCATTTACCAGAACACATTTCTGAAACATTGCAGTCGTCACTCTTTACACAGTATTACACACATTGTACCATAACTCAAGTTATTACCTCTTGTACATGAAACCTAAAGAGGGCCCTTCCTATCAGTTACCTTGGGGCTGGACAGGGCAAGGGCACCATATGAAGAGCAACACATGTAACTTGAGTTAGCACTGACGCTCAGTTTGGGCAATGAGCTCGGGACACATACACTCTTTATGGACAACATTGAGAGGCAAGTCCACTGGCCAGCCCAGGGAATCATAACTGAGGTGCACCACAGGCTTTACAGCTCGACCAGTCTTTCTAGGGGGAACTGTTACAGTCTCTGCACTCTGAGCCTCATTTTCAGCATTGTCCTCACTTGTCAGGGGAGTCTCCATGGGGGTAGAGAGGCTAGAACTTGGGGCACTTTCAGCTCCAGGAGTTACAGTTTCTGAGTCCACAACATTTGGCTCGCATTGAGAGCTTTTGGACACTGGCAGTGGACTGTCAGGGCACTCAAAATACTCTTCTTGTTCTGGTGTATCACCAGTCTGCCCCAATCCATCATTTTCCTCCCCTGAAAGCTCAAACAGTTCAAACATGCACAATAATTCCATTTCATCTGATCTGATGCTTTGCACTTCACTTTCTTGGAGCATTGGCTCCAGGGGCGAACTGGGGCTTAGACAGTCCAGAAGGCCCAGCTTCATCTCCAGTATTGACTAGGGATTGCCCGAAACAATTGACTCAGTTCGTAGAAGGATAGTATTCAAAGTCACTCTCACTTTCTTCTGATATGGACTGACAGTCATGCTCAACTGGGACTTGTGGAGGGAACACTTTAACTCTGCTTCTGTAGGTGCAGACTTTCTTGATCTTTTCTTAGCAGCAGCTCTAGTCACTGGTCCAGAGGGGGCATCTTCTGGGGGCTCAGACTCAATCAAGATTTGTCCAATGGGCAGTAAATTATTTCTATGCATTGTTTTTACATCTTTTGAATTATTCTCAGGCCTTACTTTGTACACTGGCAGATCATCTAGTTTGCCCACTACAATGTGAGGGAGATGGTGCCATCTGTCAAGCAATCTTGTGTTTGCCATGCAGTCCCAGATTTCTTAGCAATACCGATCTCCCTCCTGGAGTTCCTGTGCTTTCACCTTTTATCATACCTTTCTTTGTTGGCCAGATTTCTTTTGGCAGCCATGGTTTGAGCCAGTTAGTGCGCATGAGTTAGCTGGGCCTTTAACTTTTGCACATACTGTAAATAGTTGTCAGCTTGAACCCCATCAGGAGAGACCCCAAACACACATCTACGGTAGTGAGCTTCTCTTCCAAACATCAGGCGGTAGGGGAGAACCCAGTGGCATCACTTTTGGTGCAGTTATAAGCATGTACCAGGGTGCTAATTTGTTGGCTCCATCTAGGCTTGTCCTTTGGGTGCAGGGTGCCTAGCATATCTAGCAAAGTGCGGTTGAAGCGTTCAGGCTGTGGGTCCCCTGGGAGTGGTAAGGAGTGGTTCTGGACTTTCGCACTCCCCACAGAAAGCATCTCTTTGATCAGGCGACTCTCAAAGTCTCTCCTTGATCAGAATGGATTCTTTGTGGAGCCCATAGTGAACAAAAAGTTTTCTACAAGTACTTTGGCTACAGTGGATGCTTTCTGGTCTTTGGTGGGAAAGCTTGGGCATATCTCGTGAAATGGTCAGTGACCACCAGCACATTACTGATATTTCTTTGATCTGACTCCAAACTCAGAAAATCAATACAGACCAGCTCCATGGGTGCACTGGTGGTTATGTTAACAAGGGGCAGCCCTCTGGGGCAAAGCTTTCCTCTGTAAAGCGACTACAAGTTCGAATGTGTTGCTCCACATCAGCCCCCATCTTAGGCCAATAGAATCTGGATCTCACCAAGTCAAGTGTTCTGTCTATACCAAGGTGCCCCATGTGGTTGTGCAGGACATCAATACTGAGTCTCGAAAGGCAGTGGGCAGCACTAGTTGTTGTTTGTCTACTTGTCCCCTCTGTCTACTGTTTCTCTGTATAACAGTTTATTGATCAGTTTCAACTTAGGACCTTCTTTGTATAACAGTGCAGTTCTCAAATCAGTGGGCGTAATTTGGACACATCTTTTCCTGCATAGAGGACTTCTAAAGCTGCTTTGATCATGGGATCGCGAGTTGAGCCCGCGAATACTGTCATTGTCCAGCTGAGGCAGTGCACCAATGTCTATTGCAGAAAAGTGGCAATAAGCAGCAGGTATGCAATTCTCAGAGGGTCCCAAGCAATCCACCATGCAGTCCACTCGTCCGTGGACATTGTTCCTCCCTGTCAAACTTCCGACAGTGCCCGAATGTCAGGTTCTGCCAATCGGACCCAATCATTCTGGGGAACAGGCCTCGGGAGAGAGTATCAGCATCTATGTGGTTCAGACCTGCTCGGTATTCGAGCATAGTCATGTAGATAATGCAGAAAGCCACCTATGGCCAGTGGCATCCAACTTAGCTGAGGTCTGCACATAGGTTTAAAGGATTATTGTCAGTTTTACTAGTATTTTAGCCCCATACAAGTACTCATGGAATTGGTCAACAATAGCCCACTTCAAAGCTAGGAACTCTAACTTATGTACAGGATAGTTCTTTTCAGATGGGGTCAGGCTTCTACTGGCAAAGGCCACTGGTCTCAGGCCATTCTCGTGCTCTTGGTACCTTTGACCCCCAACCCTTGCAAGCTAGCATCAGTGTGCAGGACATAAGGTTTTCTTGGATCGGCATAGGCCAGCACTGGAGCATGGGTAAGTTGATAAATGATCTCATGAAAAGCAGTCTCACAATCAGGAGTCCAGCGGGCCCCAAATACTTCTCTCGGACGAAAATACACTCTTTCAGTCTTGAGGACGCTGACTTTGGTATTTTTGTGGGTTGTGGGATACCCTTGAGTAAGGTTAAGTAAAGGCGGATCACTCTTGAATAGTCCTTGATGAAAGCTGCCGATAATAACCACAGAATCCCAGGAATCTTTGCAGTTCTTTTAGATTTTTGGGCTGTGGCCAGGTGGTCAAGGCCTCAACTTTACTTGGTCGGTCTCTATTCCCTCGGTGGATACTATGTGTCCACATACTTTACTGATGTTTGAAAAATTGACACTTATCAATGGACAGTTTAAGGCCAAAGTCCTCCAGTCGGTCCAATACCTTAAATAATCTGCTCTCATGTTCCTCCAGTGAGCTGCCAAACACAATAACATCATCTAGGTATACCAGGCACTCTAGTAAGTTCATGTCCCCACTGCACGCTCCATCAATCGTTGAAAAGTGGCTGGGGCACCTGAAATCCTTGAGGCATCCTCATGAATTCATAAGAAGCGGACAGATAAAGGCTGTCTTCTCACGGTCCTCTGGGGCCATCGGGATCTGGTAGTACCCACTGCGGAGATCCAGCACAGAGAACCACTTGCTCCCGTTTAGGCAGTCCAAAGCATCCTGAATGCGGGGCATTGTGTACTCATCAGGGATAGTCCGCCGGTTTAAGGTGCGATAATCCACACACATCCTTACTGTCCCATTCTTTTTCCTCACTACCACAATGGGAGAAGCATAAGGGCTTCTGGATTCTTGTATTACACCAGCAGCTAACATCTCTTGCAGATGCCGTCTCACATCATCTATGTCAGCAGGTGCCAGGCGTCGAGACCTCTCACGAAATGGTCTTTCGTCATGCAGCGGATATTGTGCTCAGCTCCTTGCCGCATCCTCGTCCCATTCCTTTAAAGAAAACACCTGGTCTCTCTGGGCAAGCTTCTCACTGATCCTCACTTTCCATTCAGCTGGCAGCGGAGTCGCGAAATCAAACAAGTCAGGCGTTACTCTGTCATTCTTCCTTGAACTCTTGCTGCTGGGTAGCACTGCAGTGTCTGCACAATGCACATTAGCCAGGATGCAACCTCTATTTACTCGAATGTCTCTTTCAGACACATTATGAACTTGGACCATTACCCTTCTGACATAAGCATGGGCTCTAGCGGCAAAATACTAGGCTTGACCAGCAGTCCCTCTGGCAATTTTCCATCGCCTGGTGCATCCAACATTAATATTTTATTCTTAACATCCTTTCTGACACGGACCTCTCCTGTAAGGTACACTGGGCATTTGGCGCCAGGATCAGAGACTCAGGATCCTTCTTCCATACAATTCCGACGGTTCCTCTGGTTCTATTTTTCAGCATCTCTCTGTGCCTCATAGGCCTTCTTAATTAAGCGGAACTCTTAAAGCTCTACTAGTCTTTGACCCCTGTTTTTCATAACACAACTGTACCAGCCTTCTGAACATATGAGCATTTGTTCCAATCAACAAAGGGACACCATCATACAGTCCAGTGGGGGGACACACTAAGGCTAGGGTCTCTACTTGTTCGGCCACTCCAGCCACGGAGGTGGGAAAGACAGCCAAATCGGATATACCGGAATAGGTGAGGCCTTCTCACTTAACCCCATACATGCAGTCCTTCTAATGGTTGTAGGGTACGTCTGACAAATGCTTCTGATACCAATCTTGGAACATAATTGTCACTTGGGAGCCACTGTCTAATACAGCTCTTGTAGACACTCCATTCACCTTTACAGTGGTCTCCATGGAGGACCCACTATTCTGGACCAGTCTGGAGAGGCGGTAGTGGGGGCCTGGGCAACTGACCTTGCCACAAGGGCGTGAATTAGCATTTTGGTGCCCTCACTGGGATCATGTCGTGCACCTCTTAACCACTGATTTCTTCTCGAAGCTCTCCTTGTAGCCTATATGCAACTTTGTCAGTGTCTTTTGGGGACTGGCATTCCCTTTCATGTGCCCATCTTTCCCACAATTATAGCAAAACATACTTTCTGGAGTTTGAGCTGGCCGGCGCCACACTGGGAGCCAGGGCGAGGTATTACTAACTGGAAACCTGGTGCCATCTCTGTCTGCGCGTGATAAGCATTTGGAGACATCTCGTCAGTTTCTCCACTTCCATGGTCAGGAATTGAGCTTGGAGCTGTTATCAGCAGGAGATACATGGGTGGGTACCCCCACCCCATAAGATGCAGTCGGATATAGGTCAGGGCCCGTACTTGCAGGCGTGGCCTTCATAAAGGGACTGTTTTGAATTCCAGTTTCTCTCAACAGTTAGCCCCATTGTGACATCTTTTTCCTTGTCAGAGCACTCATTGACTGCCAACCTCTGCCCTGAACTTCACTTGATGGGTCACCCTCAGTCACTCGGGTCGTAGCCGCAGCTATTGGTGCAGGTCCCTCCCGAGGTCGCCTTTTCTCAACTCCTCGAATTTCTCGCATTAACTCATCATAGGAGGGTGGGGATTCCAGTCAATTTCCCAGGCGTAACTGAAGCAACAGCAGTTCTGAGAAGGGGGCAGACTTAAGGATCCTGTCCAGCCTGGTTCGGTCCAGTTCAATCGCTGGCAAACTACCCTTTCTAAGGCATTCTTGCAACAATTTTTCCAGCCGAGATACATACACAGACAACAACTCCCCTTGGTACTGTTGTGCATCTCTACTCCACCATAGGTCCTCATCAGAATCTGGGCCCCATACACATTCTCCAGGGCCTCAAGATAGGCCTGTGCAGTCACTTCAGGGTTACTGGCCCGTTGCTTACGGATGGTAGCCAGGGCAGGACCTCGGAGGCTCTCACTAACCCTCTTTCGCTTTTGACTCGAGCATTGCCATTCAAGCACTTGGGGGCAACATAGTCTATCCAGGTCTCCCAGTCATCCTCCCTTGGGGGTGGGAGGTGCCAGAGAAGATCCTCAACCTTCGGTGAGAGTCGTGACTAATGGCAGGTGCAGTAATAGGGTCTGCATTGGTTCAGCCACCATTACGGGTACTGGAGGCGGGAGAGGGTGTTGGGGAGGAACACCCCAGGTGGCAAGAATAGTTTCTTCAAGTCCTCCACAGTTTTCCTTCCCCCAGCAACCATTTAGCAAATTTCTCCTCAAAGTTTCAGACAGTGGTGGGGCTCATTCCCCCGAGGTCTTTACTGTGCTAGTTATCACTCTCCAGGCAGTGAGGGCTCCCTCTGGGGTAATGATCTGTGGCACTTTGGAGCTATCTATGGGATCCTTAAACTCTACTAGGGCCAGGAAAGTGTGGGTGAGCAGATTAGCATGCCGACCCACCACCACAGGGTTTGTAAACCTTCCACCTTGGAAAGTACTCCTGTACAGTGTCGTGTTGATACCCAGGGGGATGTCCAGGATAAGCATAGCATTTTGGGGGTCAATCTCCTCCCCAGTACACCACTCCACCAGCCGGTGCACAGCCACTTCTGTCGGGGTACCCATTTTTTTTTTTTTTTAACAGTGGTTCGTAAATATGGCCACTAGAGGGCACACAATCCCAGCGGTGCCTCCAAGATGTAACCCCTAGATGGCGCTATCCCAGGGGCTACTACCCCTGCCTGATTTGCCACTAACAGGTTGAAGGGCCTGGATCCAATGGCGGGTGCCTCCACCCAGAGGTCAGGGTTTGCAATAGTTAAACTTACTTGGTCACAGCCCTCTGGGACACTGCACCCCCCTTTCTTCCCACTAGTGGCCCATACAATATATCAGAATTACCTTCACAGTATACACTTACCCCCAGGGCTGGTTCAGGCACTGGGACCTCCTGTAAAATAAGATACAGTGCAACAATCACAGTACAATACTTTAACATAGACAAATACCTCAGGCAGTATAACTTTGCTGAAACAAGCAGCTCTGATTTATTTAGGGGGATATAACAAGGACAGGGGGAAATCAGGTTAATTAGCTTATCACTCTACTCATCTACCTATGGCTCTGGGCACAGGCCTATCCCTATCAGTACTGTCCCTGGGTACCCAAGCCCTAGTGGCTAGTCCAAACCGTGGCAGCTGGTAGGGGCCCTTTCACACAGAGAAAAGGAAAATTAAACAGTCAGCAGTACAGTAATTCCATTTGGATTTAATGTGGCAATTCAACAGGGAGCGACCCTGAATTAGTACTCACAACCTCCAAACAAGATAGGGTCCTTCAATGTCAGCAGGGCTACTCTTGAGCTCCAAGAGACTCCTCACACATTTATATGGTAAACAGTCACAGGCAAAAGTCACTTAATGGCAGCAGGATTCACTTGAGGTACACAAACCTCTTCACACATTTATATGGTAAAAGAAAGCACTATACCAGGCAGGCTGCATCTGTATCCGATGCAATTACTGCACAATACTCGGGAGAACACACAGCAGATTCAGTTCCTGACAGACCGAGTGCAATTTTCAGCAATTCCTCCAGTCTTCTGGGTGAGCCTGGTTTCTACTCTTCAGATATCCTTTGATTCTCTTCACAGGGCGGATTCAGTCCTATCAAGCTGCAGACGGAACTCTGGACCTTACATGTTTTTTTGACTAAAACTGTGCACTGAAGGAGCACAGGTTCCTTTCCCTTCACTGCCAGAGCAGACTGAAACTCCAACAGACAAAACCGGGCACTTCCTTTGAGTTCCTCCCAGTTCTTGACTGGATTGGCTGTCACTCACAATAGACTGCTGCTGTTGGTCCAAAAGGCGCGAAGTCTAAACTACATCTCCCAGAGTCACTGCCCATACAATCCTCCTGGCTGGCTCAGATTATGAGTCAAGTTCTGATTAGTCCAAGGCACCATTTTAGAGCTAGCTTACCCACACTGATTGGTCCAGTTCAGCAGTTCAAAACCAGAATGGGGAACTAGGCAGACCAGTTCTGACTGCAAAAAGCAGGTTAGACAAACTGTATTTTCATTATTACTCTAAAAGATTTCTGGCAAACAGTTACATCTTTCAGATAGGTTCCCTTTGCACTCCTAGTGACTGCAAAAATGGAGTGAATTGGCAGCAGTTCGAGTGGTACTCAAGTAGAGAAACACACAGTCCCCCCATACAAACTAATTATGTCTGCAAGCAGACAGCTCTTAAAGAGACAGTACCAGAGGCTCTAAAAACACTCACTGATAAATGGCTTAAATGCCAAACACCATTCAGGCTTGGAGCATTCAAGCAAGCTCCTGGAAGTCTTTTGGGAACCCCCATTTGCAGGGGGGTTACAATTGTTTTTAATGTCTGTGCTTTTTGCTTTTAAATGTGCTTTTCAGCATGTATCTATGTGACATATTTAGTGATATGTCTGTCATTTGTGAAAATTGAGTGTGATTAAGGTGTAATTGATGACATCATCATTCTGTGACTATAAACTGGAATGGTAACATATCAGTCCCAGCCTTCCCTTACAGAAATACAAGTGTGCTGTGTACATGCAGAATGCATGCCACTTGCTTAATTGTGCAATGTTTTCATCTGGCTCGCTTACGCAAAGTGAACCAAAGCGAACCAGGTCTAAAAGGCAAATTAGGTTCGCATGCTGCAAGCTAGTCTTGTGCAGTAGGTAAGCTGGTATGAACATTTTCTAAAAATTACATCAGGATCACATGTTGCACATTTGACATGAGTGCAGCAGTTAAGCTGGTGTGAACATCATTTAAAAATCACATCAGGTTTACATGCTGCATGCATAAGCTAAGCTGGTACAAATCTTATCTAAAAAAAAACACATCAGTTTCTATTTCTTATACTGCTAGCAGTTAGAGCTACTAAAATACATTTTTCATTGAGTTCCCATTAAAATTAGGTAAACTCATTGGGCAGGATTCACAAAGAAGATGCGCCTGGAGCATCTCAGATGCACTGAGCCCAGGCGGTGGCATTCACAAAGGGATGCGCCATGCCAAGCAACAAGCACAACACCACTGTGAATCAGGACACAACGGCGCATCCGAAGAAGTGCCGGCACATCCAGAGATGCCCCAGGGAAGGCAGGCAGCCCTGCAGCCACACAGGGGAGCCAGCACAACAACTGGAGCAAAACAGCAGGGCAGGAGGAGCAAACACAGAGCTGTCACAAACAGACCCACGGACACAGATGTAGAGTAAAACATGTTTATAAAACATAATGGGCATAGAAACTGTACAGATCAAATGCCAGAAAAGGAACATCATTAACAACAACATCAACAACGACATCCACAGAAGGGGATGAGCGGGAGCAGGGATGGGTAGGAGGACGGGAAGAAGGACAGAAACAGGGAACAGGGTAGGGCAACTGTTTACACAGGAAGGCCCCCCAGTTGGTTGCAGGGGGACACTAGCGGCATCGTGCTGTGCCGCGCAGCACCCTGGCACAGCCGGGAAGGTGCAGCATGACGCCCCGCAGGGCAGCTGACAGGCGCCGAACAGTCCAAGTAAGAGGGCGCAGGGCCACCTGGATGGCCACATGTATCCTCTGGTCCACATCCACAGGCATGGTGCCACCACCATCACCACCTGGAGCAGCACAGCGATCATGGACACCTACAGAAAACAACAGAAGGAACACACACTGAGGGCCAGAACGTGGAACACAACCCTGCCCACCACAGCCCGCACCACACCAAAAAGAATGCAGCCATGTAAAGCGGTACTCACCCATCCCTGGAGGGGTACCAGGCCTGGCACCCATGTATCGGCGACAACGCAAATCAGCAGTATCCGTGGCACATTGCCTGGCCCCTGGACCTGCAAAACACAACACACAGCACCATGAGCGAACACTGTCACAGTGCAGAATGCAAGTCCCCAGCCACCCCACCCTGCCGGCACGTGGCCATGCAACAAAGAGCGATGCCAGTGTCTGAGGTACCTGGTGTAGGTGGGCGCACACAGCCATGCCCGTCCCCTCAGCAACAGGGCAAAGCAGCACAGAAGCACCATGGGGGCAGTGATAGACACACACAGCATATGCCACAGAAGGATACAGCTGGAGTACACCTACCTGGCCGTGGCAGTACACCCCTGTGTACACGGCGCCGCAGTCATGCCAGCCTCTCCGGGTCCTGCCTCTGGAGGTCACCATAGCGATGCCTGCACTGCTCACCCATGCGTGGCATGCCAGTACGCTGCACAATCCATGAAGCAATGGTGGCCCACACCCTGGCCCTAGGCTCATGGAGGTCATCCTGTCCAAACAGGCAACCCTCCACAGCCATGACCTGTGCCACTAGGTGTAACAGCCCCAGATGTGACCAGTTCATGGCCCTAGGCACCATTCTCCCAGCTCCAGGCATCCTGCACTGTGTACATACAGTGGCAAGGTGCAATCAGGGAATGCGCTGTCCACCGACTGTTATGCGCCACGTGCAACAGTGATACATGTACAGCACACCATGCACTGAAGATGAAGTGCTATTGGCTGCTGCCGATGGAACCGTGCATGTGCACGCCACCACGCAATGGCGCCACACGGCAAGGACATGATCACACATGTGCTGTGTGCATGCCGGTGCCATGTTGTGCACTGCATATGCCAGTAACATGTACCGTGCATAGTGTGCGATCTGTGGGGAGGAATGGACATTGCAGCCTGGGCAGCGCATTGTGTGACAAGTTGTGCGATACGGTACACGGTGCCTGCAATACGTCAAACGCAGCTATGGCATACCGGACAATGGCGTAATGGCGCGCCAACGGAATATCGCAGCCGCCTAACCGCATTACGCATGCATGGGGATGCACCGTGTGGAGAGACCAAAGCCATGCAGATGCGCCACCCAGACCACACATGCGCTGGCAATGTGCCGTACTGTCAGTGGCACATCACACAGATGCTCCGTGCAAAGTGAGATTAGCTGGGAGCAACTATGCAGTTCAGAGAGAATGCGCCCCAAACAGCCTCATCATCCATGCATGGGCATCTCAGCCGATTAGCATCTCATTAACAGGTGCTCCGGCCTCATCTGCATGCCCCGATCCATACATGCTCCCAATTCAGCAGGCTGAGACCAGGGTACTGAGAGGAGTCAGTGCGTACAGGGTGAGTACACTGCCACAGTCACAGGGCTACAGCACACACTGGTGTGCCTGCATCAGAGTGGGCACAGCTGCCGGTGACCCAGTACACCGCATATGGGACCAGACCACCATCAGGTTGGCACCACAGCAACACGTGATGTACAACCGCGGGGCGTATCCATGGGCGATATTGGACAGGTCCCTGCCGAGGAGGCCACAGCCGAGGAGAACGTGTCTGGGACACACACAGCACAGCATGCGGGCACCGTGCATAATGGATAGCAGCGCCATGGCGGCGGTGCACTGCAGGGGGGGTGCAACATGTACGGAGGACAACATATAGTACACAGGGACACAGGGATGGTACGGATGGCTGGGGTTGGACTGCACTGTGAGATGCAAGCAGCACCATGACACAGGTATGAACGCCGCACAGTGCAACACCTGTGCAGGCAGTGTCATCACTGCCAGCATGTACACTGCCGCTGTGCAAATACTGCGTGCCACCACATGGCAGTCTCCCTCCGCCCTGCAGCCAACACAGTGGTGGCACCCAGGTATGAGGGTGCACCATGGTGGTGGGACACACACAGCAGTGATATTGGGACACACACACACACAGTGGACGGGTTGGTGTCACACACACCGTGTGGTGGCTACATGGTACCCCTTCTGAGTCCTGGGTGCCATGTGTGGCACGTGCGCCGTCCCTCACGGACCGCACACCATGGTGCATATCCATCTGTGCCAGGCAGCCCATGCATGGACCACGGCACAGGCCACTGGCACCACAGACCATGGTGTGGGACTGTGTGTACACCTGGGCGGGTCTGACACAAGGTTGCTTCTACCCACAGAGTATAGAATGTCCAAGGAGTCAGGTGCCGCCGGCAGGCAGTGACCAAACTTCACACAGGATGAGGAGAGGGCACTCATCGAGGCATGCCATCTACGCCTGGATTTACTGACTGGCAGGGGTGGCAGCAGGACGGCGCATTCAGTGGGCTGGGAGGAGGTAGCCCAACGTGTGAACGCGGTCGCATCATACAACCACACAGTGCAGGAGTGCAGGAAGCATTGGAATGACGGGTGACAGAGGGCCAAGGAGAAGGTGGCCAGCATCCAGGCCTCCCTGCGGCGGACAGGGGGTGGACCCAGCTTGGTGGCACCGCTCAGCCCCAACAAGGCCCTCCTGGCCGCCAGTGTGTCAGGGACGTCCGTGCATGGCGTCCCTGGGGGTGGCTTCCAGATGGGGGGCAGCCCGTCGCAGCATGGTGAGTAACTGTGCACGCTGTCCGCACCCGCCATGGACAGGCGTGCGTACCCGGCGGTATGTGGCTGACTGTACATTGTGCCACGTGCATCCTGTGCATTAACCACGTCTCCCTTTCGGTCTTCCACAGCTCCATCACAACTCCATGGCGTGGCCGTGGCCGACGGCGCAGCCCCCATAGGCAGTGATGTGGACCCACCCCATAGGGCCGTCAACAGTGACGTGGTCGTGTCCATGCTCCACACACCACTGGTCACAGTACCTGTGGCGGAGGGCCCTGCAGAGCCCTCCACCAGTGATGGCAGTACTGCAGGTGGGTACATCACATGGTTGGGGGGCCTGGCTGGGTTGTCTGATGGTGACCCAGAGGATGTGGTGGACATAGTGGATGCACTCATCTTGCTTGCCAGTGGCATGCAGGGTGAGGGCATTAGCACCGACGCATGTTCCACCGTCAGCAGCGCCACTGCCATGGGCGACTGCAGTGCACACAGTGCGGGGCAACCTGTGCACGGGACCCTGGGTGCCAATGGCGTTCCCACTTCACTGGACACCGGTACAGCAGTGGCACATGTGCCTGGGGCTGTGTGTGTCGTGCCTCCTGCACCGCTGCCCAGCACAGTGCTGGCAGCATCAGTGGCATCCAGGCAGGGCACCAGTGGGCATGCACCCGCTACAGTGGGACCACAGGATGACATGCATGGACAGCAGGTAATTGTGCCCAGCCATGATACGCACACAGCACAGCCTGATAGGGTGCGTCCACCGCCCGTGGATGACCCTGGTGAGGCCCCCGGTTCGGTGGCACCGCCCACATGCCGCATCGCCTGCCGATGACATGGGTGTCTACAGTGACCTGTTGCGGGCAACTGTGGACGGTCAGGAGGCATTCCGGGCAGAGTTCTGTAGCCATTGGGCTGTCATAGTCCAAGAGCATGAGTCCACAGCAGCGTGGCGTGCTCAGATGCTGGCTGAGACACGCCTCATGCGGGTGGGCATGACTGCAGCCGTGGAGCAGATCGCAGCCACTGTGGAGGCAGAGGCTGCATCCCAGGAGCACGCCCTGGACATCCCATCAACGGGACCAGGTGGGCCCCATGCTGCTGACCCCGTCACCACTGGCATCCACCCCCATTGGCCATGGCTCAGCCAGGGGGTTTGGTTCAGCCACCCCACTGAGCACCCATTCATGGTCTCAGTGCAGCACCCCTGTGGGGTCCTTGGGGACACCCCCTGTGGCTGGTGGTGGCACCCCGATCACCAGCGGCCATGGCAGAGGCCGCCTGCATGTCCGTGGTGATTGTAAGGCAGCCCTGTGATGTCCGTGCCCAGGGGCCTGTGGTGGTGGGTGGCATGGTCGTGCACACTGGCCGCCCTGTGTGTGGTGCCAGTGCCGCTGTGCATGGTGGTCTCCAGCCACACGGTTGCCCTGGCACACCCCCATGTCACCTGTGCTTGTGCACCGTGTGTGTGTGTGTGTGTGTGTGTGTGTGTGTGTGTGTGTGTGTGCTGCAGTCGTGCCATGTGTCATGGGTATGATGAGTGCGTTACGGTGCAGGCAGTGCCCATGTGCCGGCCACAGTGACCATGACGGTGTGGGCGTGGCCTGTGTGGTTCTGGTGTGGTGCATGCAGTGTGTGTGTGTGTGTGTCCCACTGTGTGCATGTGCCTGCATGTGTGCCCCGGTGTGGCATACGGTGCCTGCCTTGCCCCCGCCATGTTGTCCCTACACTGTGATGTCCACACCTGCACATGTACCAACCTGCATACTCATCTGCGTGTCCCGAAGTGTTCGTCCACCACTCTGCTGCAGTATGCCCGTGCCCTGGCCGCCAGCCTTGGATCCCTGCACCTGTGTCCGTCGTTGGCTCCATGTTCCTCTGGGTGTGCCCCTGCTGCACCCTCCCCCGCCCTCTTCTCCTCCTCCCCGGAACTGTTGCCCTCGATGGCCTCAGCAGGTATCCCATGGTCTTGGGCCATGTTGTGTACCATACAACAGGCCAGGAATATGCCACAGGCCTTCTCAGGGCTGTACTGTAGAGCACTGCCTGACTGGCACAGGCACTGGAAACGCATCTTCAGCATGCCGAAGACATGCTCGACGATGGCGCATGTCGCAGCATGTGCCTTATTGTAACATTCCTCTGCCACTGTTCCGGGTCATCGGAAGGGGGTGAGGAGCTAGGGATGCAATGGGTATGCAGCATCACCTGTAGGGGTAGATGTGTCTCCATTAGTTAACGGTGTTGCACTGTGGCGTGTGACCCGACCCCATCTCGCCCTTTGTTGTGCGCCCCTGTCCTGCCCCCCCGCCCATGCTGCCGCATGCCTGGCAGTCCTGCTTCCCCTGTCCCTGCTGCCCCTGCCTGCCCCCGTCCATCCTGTGGCACACATCATGACCATGCCACCTTGCTGCTGCCCTAGCACCATTCCACATCCCTGCTGGCCCAGTGCGCCCAAGCCTGCGGTCTCCCGCCCACGGCCCACCCCAGGTGTCCTGGGCATGGTGCCCCCCCCGGGCTGCTGGCACACAGTCACATGTACCTAACAGGTGTCCAGTTTGGATGTCCCCAGCCTTGAACCTTGCACAGAGCGCCGACTGGTGCCATATGTATTCATCATGTGCACTCCCAGGGTGTGTGGCGCAGACACTGGTGATGCGCCCCGTGGCATCACACACCACCTGGCAATTCACTGAGTGCTACCCCTTCTGATTCACGTATGTGATGCCTTCCTCACCAGGTGGTGCGCGGATTGCCACATGGGTGCAGTCGATGGCCCCTATGACACCTGGCATGCGTGCCACCCTGTGGAACCCCTGCATAGCTTCTGTCCGCTCTGCCTGTGTGCTGGGGAATCTGATGTTTTCCGAAGCATGCAGTAACAGTGCGGTGAGAAACTCTGTGAGGAGGCGGGACGTTGAGGCCTGTGATATGCCAGTGATGTCCCTGTAGGCCTCTGGAAGGTTCCCGTGGTGAGCAAGCACGTGACCGTTGTCACCTTGGTCTCCACCGTGATGGAATGTCCTCGTGCAGTGGGTACCTGCATCACATCATGGCACAGCTCACATAGCTGCCTCAGCATGGCCCTGTTGAGGCAGTATCGCCTGACTGTCTCCCACCTCTGTCAGCTGCTCGAAGGACAGCCGGGCATGGTACTGCTGTGGGGCCGGCCGCCTACAGTTACTTCTGGCACCCTGCCTCCTCCTCCTCATTGGGGCACCAGCAATGGCAACTGCTGCTGGGTTCATCCCCTCTGTTGCTGTAGCCCTGTGGTGTGGCTTGCTGTCTGTACCTCTCTCTCTAAGACGACTTCCCCTCTGTGTGTGTCCTGCTGTTGTCGTTCCATTGATGGCCTGCTGGTGTGCTGGACTTAAGTCTCCTTCTTTTGTACTTATCTTTTTAGGGCGCATCCTGACTTTGCGCTGGAGTTGCTCCATTGCTGCTCCTTAGTTTTGCTCTGTGGATAGAGATGCATGGTGTATGCAAGGGTACGCCCCCTGTACATGCGCCGCATGTCATTACGTTGTGCCTATGGCACATGTCTTTCGGCGCAGGGCATCTCGTTTGCACCAGCGCTTGATCCCTGTGCCTGAATTGCCTTCTGGCGCATTTCCAACTTGCGCCAGGCGCATCTGTTTTGTGAATCCTGCTCATTATTTCTGATTATTTTGCAGGTTGTTTAATGGCTTTTGCTTACTGCATTAAATGCCTAGGATATACTGTAGTCAGCCAATAGCCCCCATTCCAGATGTGCAAAGAGGGGCCTCTGTGTTGTGAAGCCTGACCGTTTTGTTTTGGGCCATGCAAATCCCTTATGCATATTTAGTACTACAAATGTGTTTCTCCATGATTTTTACAGCTCACTTACTTTCCCTTTGTTATTCTGTATGGAGCATATACACTATGGCATCAATCAGTTTGTCCCTCCCCTCTCTATGGAACACTCACCAAAAGGCACTAAAACTTACCCGAATACCTGGTGTTTACTGCCTTTAAAGCCATGCTAAATAGTATGCTATACGAAACATGTAACTACCATCCTTAAATGCCCTACCTCCTGGTCAGTACATTATATGTAGTCCGGCTACTTTTCTGCTCCTAGCCTTAGTCATCTCCCTTCAATTCATCCCTATGTAGCCACTCTAGCCCTCTTCTAAGTAACCCTTCTAGCCCTCTATTTCCAGCCCCCATCCCCCCCACTCTGCATACTTCTCCCAACCCCATAGCCTAAACCTTTGCCTTTCACTCTCTCCCATCTTCTCCCCTTCCCACTATCCTCCCTTTTCCACCCTTCTTCACCTAAACTTCTGTTGGTAGCCTCCTTGTTTGTAGTTGGGCTTACTGGTCAGACTGAAGTGTAATGTTGATGCCCTGATTGTATTTAAGGTATGTGCACTTGATGTCTTCTTGCTTGTTGCATTATAACATTTTATTTATGCTTCTAATTATTTTTTTTAAATTGTATATGTCGTTGTAAAAATGTGTCCATCCCAGGACCATCTTGCAAATGAGCTTTGCTCAGTGATGTCTTGCCTGGTTCAATAAAAAATTGAACTGAATTGAATTGGCCATGCTCAGCTCTCTTTGTGTTGAGTAGGGTCTTGGAAGCATGCACAATACCTCACATTTTGTCACTGAAATGAGGGACATGGACACTCAAAATGAGGGACACTAACCCTCATGATGTTCAGGACACACTCTGAAACATGGAGACAGTATCTCAGAGCACAGTAGAAGCCATTGTATTTACTTGTACAGATATTAGCACCTGAGAATGAATTTCTACCATAAAGCAGGGGTGCCATTTAGGTAGGGGGGGGGGGCAGTCCCCCCCCCCACATCTGTGCCTAGGCTGTTCTTATAGTATGGCAATATTGGCATTAAATTTGGATTTAATCTTTTGCATAATAAGTATCCCCTGGCCTGTGTGCGGTCATGCTGCAGGTGCACTCCTGACTCGACTGTGTCAGTATTGTGTTGTCCACTCTCAACACCTTTTAGCAACATCACCATCACACGTGACATGGAGGAGCTCCAGCCAAGCAAGACCACATGAGTCATGCAAGTGCGACACTGTCTTTCCCACCACAGAGTAGACAGGCTGCACATTACTGCTTGGAGGAGTCGGTGAGCACTGAACTCTCAATAGCAGTGCTGTGGCTGCATATTTGTGTTGGTCAGCTCTTTGTGAGTCTCCATCTCCCTTTGTGGTTGAAGGGGCAGAGGGTGAGCTAGAAGCTAACTCAAGACTAGGCTGCCTACTTACTCTACTAGGCTCACCTCACAAAAAAAAACAGCACAGCCCCCCACGGCAGCTAGCTAGGCTTAGCAGCAGTGGTGACAGCGGTGTGGGTGGCCTTCATAGGTCTTGATCAGTGCTTTGTGGCAGCAGCCAAGCAAGAAGCAAGCAATACAGGTTGGGTGGGTTCGGATGGTGAGGTGACTTGGTCACAGACCACGCTAGGGACCTGGATGATCAGTTTTAGCATCCAGCTTCTGGTGTAAGGATGGAGGAAGAGTGGACTCGAAACTGGGCTGATGGCACACTGGGCCAAGCTGCAGATTCTGGCCAGATGGCCAGGTAAGTAAAAGTAAATAATTATTTTTACAGGGGGATTGGGGAAGGAGGAGGAAGGACTGAAATATTGATGTGTTTTTCACATTTCTGCACCTTTGGGTGGCTTCCTGACCCATATGAGATGGGTACTGAATGGAATGGAGTCAGGGAGAGAAATCGACAAAGTTGCTTTTTTGTTTTTTTTGGAGGGGGGGTCAGAACTTCAGCCAGGAAAAAAAAAAAAGACTTAGTAACTGGATGGGTTAAAGCCCAAATCTGATGTACTGCTCTGGGGTATAAACAGATGAATCTTATACATTTGAATGTTTCCAGATTTGCATTCACTTTTCAGTCACAACAAATAAGTTTTACCTTTTAGAGGTGTTTCAGACATTCTAGAGCTTTCCACCTAGGGGCTAACTAGCACCTCACCTCCACTGGTTGTTGACTCCCCTCTGCTGAAATCTGAAATGGTGTCCCTGCCATAAAGTCTAAATTTATAGGACATCCTCTGTGTGAGCAGCACATTTTCCATGAGGGATGGATGAAGAGCAGAGTAGTTTTCAGGGGTAAAATGAGGGTTGTCCCTTACATTCAGGAACAGTTGAATGGTATGGTATGCACAGACTATTGGAGCCAGACTATAGTCAGGCTTATGCCCCCCCACCCCAGTGAAGCTGACCTCCACATCCCTACGCTCAGGCATATTATGAGATAGGGCAAGGGAGACTACAGGGGCATGCACCATTGAAATGAATGAGGGTATTTTTTTATTACTATTTCATACATGGGGAGTTGGAGATTAATGAAGGCCACCCCTCGACTAACTAGGGCTTTGTTAGTAGAACAGTCACCTTCATTATTCTCCAACTCACCATCATAATGTATAAAATAGTAATTTTATTTATCTATCTATTTATTTATTTGTTTGTTTGTTTACCGGGTAAGTGCTTTGATCCCAGGGACCATTTTTAGGCATGACCCAGGCCATAGAGATGGCGCAGTAAGTGATACAGTACATATAATTCAGATACATGGATTACATTGAGTACTGTTGACATTAGCAAGTGTAAGAAATACAGTAAGACACAAATTGATTACATGTAGGTACAAAACAGGTTCAGTTAATAAAAAAAACTCCATTCATTTCAACGGGGTACGCCCCAGCACTCTGACCCATGGACATTATCTCTTAAAGACTTCTGCCTCTGGTTCCCCAGTACTCATGTAAGAGACTCTTGACATATCTATACCTGATGGGCTGTCTGTAGCAGCATGGTCACACCTGTTACAGTGTGTATGCATGGGGGGGGACTGGCCATGTGGGTGGGGTGTCAAGTTATTGCTACTTTTGTGTTTGCCCCTTAAAGTCTCTTTGTGTGGAAGTATTCAAAACTATGGAGAGAAAATAGTAGGAGTACAGGCCAGACAGAAGTAATTAAGTAGTTTTGTGGGTAAGTGTGTGTATTTGGGGTGGGAAAAACCACACATGCTTCCATTGGTATGTGTGCTACAGTTCCGCTCTGCAGCTGAAATGAGAGGGCCAGAAAACTAAAAAGTAAACAGTGGCTATAAGCATGCTGCATGCGTGCAGACGTATTCAGATTTGTATTGAAGTACAAGCAAGCCATATGTGTGCAGGCAGTATGGCTTAGTGGTTAAAGGCACTGAACTGCAAGCCAAGAGACTTGGAGACCTGAAGACCTGGGTTTGAATCTCATCAATGCCCACATGTAGATGCATGATCCTGAGCAAGTCACTAAACTTTTATATGTGCAGTTATCAGTGACCACGTGCTTTTGTACGCATGCCACATGCATACAGTCTGTTCCAATTTAGCATAAAAAGCATGTTTTCTACACTTGCTTGCTGCACTCATGCCATATGCATGTAATCAGTTCCAATTTAGCATTTAAATCATGCTTGCAGCATGCATATCACATGGGTAGTTTTATGTGAACAGCATGAACACATTTCAAATTGAAGCCTGGTTTTCCTCACACAAGCTCGTACTCAACACAAAAAAGACGAAAGTCATGCTATTCGCCCACCCACAACATAAGCACAGCTTTGCAAAATTATCTATACACAATGTGATGGGCACCATACTGGAACCAGTTTCCAATTTTAAATATCTAGGGGTTACTCTAGACTCCACCCTTACCTATCGTGAGCATATCGCGTCAACTTGCACCGAAACAAACAAAAGAATCGGTCTCCTCTACAGGCTTAGGCCATGTCTACCTCCGGAGGCTCTGCACTTAGCTATCTCCAGCTCCATCCTTTCACTGGTAGACTATGGCATAATCATCTACGGGGCCACCTCTGACACAGCACTGTCTAGCATCAAATGTGCCCTAAACAAAGCCTGCAGATTGGCCATAGGATGTGATCGTCTTACGCACACCTGTGACCTCTATCTACGCTCATCATAGCTAAACTTCCAGGGGCGACTAGTTTATCAGACCTGCCTACTGGCCAAAAAAATCCAGTTGGGCCTAGCCTCCCCAGGCTGTCTTAAGCTCCTCCAAAAGAATCTACCGGCTCGCTCCACAAGACACTCTGATACCGTCACATTCCGTGTCCCCTTTGTAAAAACCACTGCTGGCCAAAGGTCCTTTTGCTACAGGGCCCCACTCTGGATGAACTCAATCCCTGACTCTATCTTATCAATCCCCAGGCTTGGGCCTTTTAAACATGAGTTACTTAATCACATTATGTCAAACTCCCACTGTGACTGCAGATGAAACTTTAAAAATATTAATGCACCATTGCTTCACAATTACTGATGTTCCATGTCTGTGTATATTGTGTCTTTCTTTCCCTTTGTAGGTTACTGTCATTTTCTGTGCTAGAGCTGTTGTCTATATTGTATATTCCATGTTATACTGTGTTCTAATCCATTTATGTAAGACGTGGAGCCTTTGCAAATGAGTCTCTGTCTCAAAGGGTTGTAATTCCTAGACCTTAAATAAATAAATATAATTATTTCTGTAAGGGTTTGAGAAAGGGTCCAGGCAGGACCAGAAATGCATCAGGCAAGTGCTTTTATCTGCCTTTAAGATGTGAATAAATTTACTTTTTTAAACATTCCATGGTGACAAGGTGGTGAGTGTCCAAGTTTTTTCTGTAGTCAGTTGCTTACAGTCACTTGATAGCCCACTTTGGGGTTCTCTTCCTCTCTAACTCATCTTTAGTCTGGCTTCGATTGACCGGGTTTTAGCCTTATCCCTTCCAGCACTACTTGCCATGATAAAATGTAGGGAGCCATGGAAGTTTGCCAGTGTTTTAAAGTATGGTGGTACCTCTGTGGAGGCACTTTTCTACAAAGGAACAGACCATGATAATATAGTCACTGGTTCACCCAATTAACTGATGTGTAGAGCATTGCAGTCCCATGACGGCAACCTGAGTTCAGGAACCAGCCTGAGACACAGGCAACTGGGCAGCCAATGATTGAGGAGTGCTGCTGGTGGCAGTGTATTCTTGTTTGAAAGGGGTGGTGTGACGCTTCTGTGACATCAGGAACTTTGTGGTAGGGCCCAGCCATAAAGGAAGCTATATGCTGGCGAGGCCCTAGTGGCTCTAGTGTGTGCCACACAATGGTGGAAGGGCAGCATTACAAGGGGGAAATACAACCTGACTCTGTCTCTGAATAACAGTCACAAGCTGGCAGACTCAGGCATTGCCCCACATACAGTAGCTCACTGCCTGCCCTGAATCGCGATCGAGTCACTGGGGGAGGACGCCCCCACCTCCAAACCCCAGCCATGGAAGAAAGAACTGATGGAACTGGCATATGAAGTGAGGGTAGTTGCAGATGGGGCCTCAGAGGTTGCCAGAGGAATGGAGCAGGGTGATGAGCCCAGGCCAGGGAAAAACACTGGATGAAAAAATAATAAAATATAGTCACCATAGTACTGAAGATGATGGGCAAGTCTGAATCATGGAATCTTTTGTTACTCTGGTGAAAACTAAGGCTATTTATTTGTACAGTTAGATGTTATTAATATTAGACAGGTATGAAATAAAGAATGGCTAGAGTAAACACTGTCTTCCAAAGTATACCTTGCAGTGGTACTGCACTTTAGTGGTAAAAAAGCACACAAATGGCATAGGTATGAAACCAAAGTGTTTAACTCCGGATGAATAGCAGTAAAACTAATTCAGTGTACACTTAGCTGTAAGTTTGAGTGGTCATGGTGCTGCATGTTTCTTTCCAGGAACAGTATAGCTGCCTCAGCGGTGTGTGCCTTCAATCTCAGCGCCATCACGCAGGCATTTAATGGCCCTTTCAGATACCAGGAGAATCCCAGATCAGCATGGATGTCGACCCCGAACCCCATTCCCAACTTTCAGGTACAGTGCAATACCCCAAATCGCTTTGATCTGGTTTAGTAACTGATGCAAAGAGCTCTGTGTTACATGTTTGTATTTGTTTCTACAATTTGTGTACAAGATTTACAGATGAAATTATATGGGGCATGTTGAGGGTGGATGTCTGAGCTGCAGCAGTGAACGTGTGTGACTCCATCTGGCCTTTTCACATAGAGTGGTTGATTGTAAACATCCTAGCATTGCTGGTATAGAGGAAATTTGCATTTGTTGTGGAAAAGATGGGTTTTCATTGGGTTGAGTAGGAGAATAAAACTGATAATGAAAGCAGTCAGGAAGGAGAAGAGATGTCTTGGAATTTTTGCCTTGCACTGTGGTTTGAGGAATGGGTAAGGTATGGTGGCTGCTTGTTCTTTACAAATGTAGAAGGGATGGGATTGCAGTCTGTGCCACTTGCCCATGAACAAATCGGTGCATAGATACTCTGGGCTGCTTAACTGACAGTCTTCTAAAAAAATTTCCCAGATCACTATCTGAAGTTGTGCACTAGAGACCTGATCCCTACCACGTGAGGTTTAATGGCAAGTCCTTACTTGCACCTCAGATACTCAGCAACATGGGGCGGAAGGCTTTTTCCTGCTATGCACCTAAGCTCTGGAATGCCTTGCCTGCACCTCTAAGAAAAGAGGAAACACATACCCAGTTTAAAAGAGAACTAAAACGGCACCTGTATAATGACCATGTATGTGCCTGTATTACATAAAATTGTTGTGCCTGAGTCAGCCTGTTGGCACTGGGGGCTGAGGCGTGGATGCCTTACCTTGTGCAGCTGAGTGACAGAGGGTTAGGGAATAACCTGGGTCTTGAGGAGCCAGCGGAGGGGGATTGAGAGAGGCCAGGTGGCTCCCTCTTCCCGAGTGGTTGTCTGCCCCAGTAGTTCCGGCTCCCGGGTGGAGGTCGAGGGAAGCATAGGTGAGGGGGTGGCAATGCCAAGGTGGAACGGAAAGGGCCAAACTGGTATCCAGCATACATGTATGCCTCCGCACATGCACGCACGTGTCTACCGGGGTCTAGGGAGCAAAAAGGGGGAACCACAAAACTACTAAAAAAAAAAAAAAATTTTTGTGCCTACTGTTGTTTATCTCCTACTGTTATATGAACATATGAAGAACCCAGCAGAAGAAGGCCATTTGGTCTATCAAGTCTGCTCATACTGCAGGGTCCACAGCTTGAGCTAATGTCCCTGCCCTCCTCCTCCCCTCCTCCCATCCTCCCTACCCATGATCCTTACCTTCCCCTGTGCCTATCCCAGTTCTCTTAAAGCTGCCCACTGTCTTCGACGATATGACCTCTTCCGGCAGCACATTCCAAGTGTCCATCACCCTCTCTGTGAAGAAGTGCTTCCTGACCTCCCTCCTAAACCTCCCACCCTTCAGTTTAAGACTGTGCCCCCTCGTTTTATGGTTGCCACTTAGCTTAAAGAGATTCTCCTTATCAACCTTATTTATTCCTTTCAAGTGCTTGAAAGTCCCAATCATGTCCCCTCTCTCTTTCCTGTCCTCCAGGGGGTACATGTTCAGTGCCCTCAACCTCTCCTCGTATGCCTTACCCTGCTGACCTATCATCATCTTTGTAGCCCTTCTCTGAACCTTCTGCAGCTGGTTAATGTCCTTTTTGAGGTGTGGGCACCAGTACTGAACTCCATACTCTAGATGCAGCCTTACCAATGACCTGTACAAGGGCAGTATAACCTCCTGTCTCCTACTACTGATCCCCCTAGATATACATCCCAGCATCTTGTTTGCCTTTGCTGCTGCTTTCTTGCACTGCATGGAGTGCTTCGGGTCACTAGTGATCATCACTCCCAGGTCCTTCTCCTTCTCTGATGCAGATACTCTGACTCCACCCAGGTAGTACTCTGTCCTGGGATTCTTGGCTCCAATATGCATAACTTTGTATTTCTTGGCATTGAAGCCAAGCTGCCAGATCTTGAACCACTTCCCCAGCTTTTCCAGTTCTTCCTGTAGGTCCTGTAACCCTTCCGTTGTGTCCACTCTCCCACTGAGCTTGGTGTCATCTGTGAATAGGCACAATTTGCCCTTAATGCCATCCCCAGTGTCACTGATGAAGGCATTGAACAACACCGGCCCCAGCACTGAGGCCTGCAGGACCCCACTGGTTACCTCTCTGGTGCCAGATAACTCTCCCTGTGCAACCGCCATCTAGGTCCTGTCCCCTCAGCCAGTTTTCCACCCATCTGGCCATCTTTTTCCCACCAACTTCCTGATCAACCTTTTGTGGGGCACAACGTCAAAGGCCTTGCTGAAATCAAGATAGAGGATGTCTACCGCTTGGCCCCTGTCTGCTGTCTTAGTGACACAGTCAAAGAAGTCAATCAGATTTGTTTGACATGATCCCCCCCCCCCCAATGAACTCATGCTGCCTGGCATCCTGGAAACCATGCTCCTCGAGATATTCCACCAACCTTTCCTTTAGTATGGTCTCCATGAGCTTGCCCACAGTGGAGGTCAGACTGACTGGTCTGTAATTCCCTGGGTCATCCTTGGGACTGCTTTTGTGGAGGGGCACTACATGTGCTGTTATCCAGTCCTGCGGTACCACGCCTGACTCTAGTGAACTATTAAATAGGTCTGCCAGTGGCCCTGCCTGCTCCTCAGCTAGTTCCTTTAGTACCCTTGGATGTACTCTGTCTGGGCCTTGTGATTTGTCCACCTTCAATGCCAGCAACCCCTCCCTCACTCTATCCTCCTCTATCACTACATGTGTTCCCCTCCCCCCCGCTCCTCTTTTCCCTCCTGAAGGCACTGGTCCATCCTTCTCCCTGGTGAAGATGGAACAGAAGTATTCATTTAGTATCTCTGCTTTTCCCCCATTATCCTCCACCCCTTTCTGAGCCTAACAATCCCTTCCTTCTTGTCTCTTTCTCACTTATATAGTGAAAGAAAGCCTTCTCCCCCTTCTTAATTCCTTCAGCTATCTGCAGCTCCTTCTGTACCTTTGCTCGCTTACTTGCCTCACTAGCCAACCTTAGGTAATTTTCCCTATCCACCTCTCTCTTGGTCTTCCTGAATTTTCTATAGGCTAACCTCTTTTCCCTTACTGCCTTAATGATGGACCACCTTTGGTCCACCTCCATATCTGCACTGATACCTACCAGATGGCTCCTTAACACTTCGCCCATTTTCTTGAAGTCCACCCTCCTGAAATCCAAGATTTTGGTCTTGGTATTCTTTCCCTGCCCATATCCAACTGGAACCACACTATGCAATGGTCACTTCCACCCAGTGGCTCCCTGACCATTATTTTCTGTACATGCTCCCCATTTGTGAGCACCAAATCAAGAATTGCCTCAGCTTTTGATGGTTCAGTGACGCCGAGTCAGGAACCTACTCTGCAGTCCTTCCAGGATCACCTGACTCCTAGCACATGTTTTGGAGGGTATGCTCCAGCCCACCTTGGGCAGGTTGAAGTCTCCCACAATTACCACCTCTCCTTTCCCTGCAGCTTCCAGTATTTGTGAGCTCAGTTCCCTGTCCCTCTCCTCATACTGACTGGGGTGGTCTGTAAATCACTCCCAACCTCACCTTTCTCCCTCTATTGGACCTTAACTGAACCCATAATGCCTCCACCACCCCTTCCTCCCGACTCCTCCCTCGTGCAAGTTATTCCCTTCCTGATATAAACTGCCACCCCTCCTCCCTTCCTGGCTACCCTGTCCTTCTTGTATAGTTTATATCCAGGGTCGCAAGGTCCCAGTCATGGTGTGATGTTGCCCAAGTCTCAGTTACTGCAGCTATGTCCACCCTCCTGTCTGCTAATAGTGCCTGCAGGTCGTCCATCTTGTTTTCAAGACTCTGTAGATTCAGAGACACCACTCTCCACCTAGAATCTGACCTTCCTTCTCTTCCCTCTATTCTTCTATTCACATTTATTCCCTCTGTGTGCACCCCTCCACGTACCCTTGTTACCTGTTCCTCACCCCCTCTATCCTTTGCTAACTATGTTCTCACCCCTTCCACCTCCTCCCTCCAGACCTCATCCATCACTATTGGGGGAAGGTTCCCTGACCTCCTCCTCTTTGAGTCTCTGGGCCTGCACGCCTGCTGCCCCCTCCCCAGTAGTTTAAATTAAGTGTAATGGTTATGTATTCCCCCAATTTGTCCCCGAGTACCCTCAAACCCTTCCTACTGAGGTGTAGCCTGTCTGGTGAAAATAGTGCTTTGTTTGACCAGATCTCCTCCCAGTCCCCAATACAGATAAACATCTCCTCCCTGCACCGTTTCCTCAGCCAGTCATTAAAATCCTCTATTCTTCTTTTCCTGGCTGTGTTGGCTCTTGGTACTGGTATCACCTCTGAGAAGGGCAGTGAACTTCCTTCCTCCCTGCAGATCTTCCCTAACTCCCTGAACCTGCTTTGCTCTACCTCAGCCTCCTCCCCAGCTAGGTTGTTGGTTCCCAAGTGTATAACTAAATTAGGATTTCCTCCAAACTCCCTTACTATTTCCCTTATTCTTGGGCCCACCTTCCCTGCTGTCATCCCTGGCATACAAACCACCTTCCTGCTTGCCTTTGTGTCCCCTTTCCTTCCCCAGTGAATACCCCTAATTATGGAGTCCCTATAATTGCCATCCTTCCATCCCCTGCAACCATGCTCCCCAACCTTCCTTTCATACCTTCGGTACTAGATGCTTCCCCACCTAACTGCTCCCTTTGCACCCTGGTGAACATATCTCCACATCCACAATTTATCCCCTTAACTGTTTTTCCATCTCCCACTCTGCCCCTCTCCTTCTGACTATCTGTATTTGCTTTCAGTTTTCCCTCCCCTCCCCTCTTCCTTTCCTTTTCTCTTCCCCCCATCCTCCACTCTGTTTTGCCTGCCTCCTTTTCCCTGCCCACCCTGATTAGTTCCCTTTCCCCTTCCCTGTATTCCTACTCTCATCCCTGGCTCAGCCTGAACTCCTATCTCACCTCCTGCTGCCCCCTCCCTCCTTCCAGACAGTGGTGCAAATCTGTTCAATAAAGGCACCCCTTTAGAATTTCTCACTCCTGATGCTACTCTCACATTCCCACCCCTTCCCCTTACCACTTGCCATTCCTCCACCCTGGGCTCCCTACTCTCTGAGGAAGAGATATTCTTGTATACTGGGTGCTTCTCCCCACTCCCATCCCCTGACTGATGCCCTCACTCCCCTGGGCATCACCCCTCTGCCTTTCCCTCCACTGCTCTGCTCCTCTGACTTCCCACACCATCCTCCCCAGCTCCCATCTAAGCAGCCTTTAGTTGCTCCAGGCTGTTACACACAGGACAGCCCCTTTTACTCCACAGCACCCCCCAGAAAGACTGCTGCCCCACAGCTGTTGCAGGTTACCACCCTCCTCCTTCCCTTACATGTACCTATTCCTCCACATCCTCCAAGCCCAGCTTCTCCTAGGCTCCAGTTATACATAGCTATAAAATTCAAAACTATATAAATTTCTATCTCACTTTACCAACAAAATATAACAACAATCTAGAACTAAGTAGGCTGCTACTTCCAGTGTTCTATCAAAATGTTGTACCCTGACAAACCAAGCAATCTACACAGGGAACGTCTTTAGGAACTGCGGAGCTTTGTTACATGCTTCTAACAAGGCAGACTTCTTAATACAGAGAGAGAGAGAGAGAGATATTCTGGATCTTCTAACAACAACACTACTATTGCTCAAGATACATAGTCTGTTAAGAGTTTGTAAAGTCCATGCCGCCCTCTAGCAGCGTCTCATAATACTATGTATATATCATTCCCCCCCTTAAAAAGGTTACTACTCTTTTTATTATTTAATGTTCATAGTCCTTCAAATATGAGGGAGTTCTTCTGTTCCTTGAAGAGTGTCTAAGCTCTAATTCTGGTACCGAACTATCTACAGGTGAGGCATTTCTAAACACAGTTGACGAAGTCACTTCTTTAATTTTTGGTGCAAACGGTACAGGTGTCATGTCAGTGACAGATGTCTCTGGATTACTTGGGACTTCTGTGGTAAGTGGTAACTCTCCTGATTTCTCATGACTCTCTAAGGAATTGGGCTGGTTATGGAAATTGGCCCCTTTCACAGAGTTCTCAGCCTCTATGTCCACAGCTCTGTCCGGTTCGCTGTACCTCCTGTGGATTTGATCCACATGACGGCGCACTACTCTGCCATCTCCCAGCAATACTTTGTAGGACAGAGGTCCTGTCACTTCATGAATAATTGCAGGTATCAGTCTCTTTCCTTGAGCAAAGTTGCGGCTGTATACTGAATCCCCTGTCACAAAACGTCGTACCTTTGCGTGCTTATCATGCTTTTCCTTGGTTTTTAACTGTTTCTGTCTCACCTTTCCTTTAAAATCAGGGTGTAACAAATCCAAGGCTGACCTCAATTTCTGAACCATTAACATCTTGGCTGGTGACACTCCTGTTGTTGACTGTGGTGTTATTCTGTGGCTTAACAATGCACAAGCTACTTTTGTTTCTAACGTACCTCCAGACATTTTCTTTAATCACTCCTTGAATGTTTGTACTGCTCTTCCTGCTAACCCATTTGATGAAGGGTGATATGGAGCAGAAGTTATGTGGGTAATTCCATTCCTTTCCATAAACTCTTTAAATTCCATGCTAACAAAAGGAGTTCCATTGTCAGATACTACCATCTCAGGTATGCCATGGTTACTGAAGCTCATTTGGAGTTTCTCTACAGTAGCTGCTGATGTCGCTGAAGTCATTGGATAAACATCTATCCACTTGGAATGTGCATCCACAATAACTAGGAACATTTTTCCAAGGAATAGATCAGCATAATCAAGATGTACTCACCTCCAGGGTTTCTCAGGCCACTCCCATGGGTGAAATGGAGCAGTGGCTGGAGCTTTCCTGTGTTCCTGGCATGTGTCACAACTTTGAAACTTACTTTCAGTTTCTTCATCCATCTTGGGCCACCACATATAACTTCTAGCCAGTCCTTTCATTCATGCCATTCCAGGGTGGCACTGGTGTAACTGCTCAAGGACAAGTTTAGACCTTGGGGCAGCACTACAACACGATCCCCCCCCCCAAAAGACACATCCATCCTGCACACTGAGCTCAGTTTTTCTAGAGAAGTATGGTGTGAACTGAGGTTTCCGGGACTACTTTGGGCCATCCTCGTAAGATGTATTCCCAGACCTTTGCCAACACAGGGTCTTTTCCAGTCCAGAACCTGACCTGAGCAGCTGTCACTGGTGAGGCATCCATGTGGTCCATTAACAACACTCACTCTTCTCAAGGGACTTTGGCTGGGCCCTCTGGTAGGGGAAGAGACTTGAGACATCAGCGTTACCATGGTCCTTACCCGCCTTGTACACTATGGTATACTCACAGGCTTGAAGTGTGACAGCCCACCTCTGGATCATTGGTGAGGCCATTTGTGGTACAGCCTTCATCTCATTGAAGAGAGAAATCAAGGGCTTGTGGTCTGTGCAATGACAAAACGTCACCCATAAAGATACTTGTGAAATCTCTGCACCCCAAACATCACAGTCAATCCCTCCTTGTCTAGCTGTGAGTAATTTTTTTCAGCAGCTGTCAAAGTCCTTGACACAAATCCAGTGGGTTTGTCAGTTCCATCAAGCATGCAGTGTGACAAAACCGCACCAACACCATATGGTGAAGCATCACAGGAGAGAATGAGGTCTTTGTCACCGTCATAGTGAACTAACACACATATGATTGGAGTAACTTCTTGGAAGCCTCAAAAGTTTTCTCTTGCTCGGCTCCCCAATGCCATTTCATTTCCTTTCCTCAAGAGCTGATACAAGGGCATCAAAAGGGTTGATAGGTTTGGTAAGAACTTGTTGTAATAATTCAACAGTCCCAGATACACTTTCAACTCAGACACATTATTGGGTGCAGGGGCCTTTTGAATTGCCTGTACTTTTTCTTTTACAGGCTGCAGTCCTGTTGCATCTATTTTATGTCCCAAGAACACTACTTCCTTACCTAGGAAAGTGCACTTGCTCCATTTTAACTGAAGTCCTGTTTTTTCCAGTCTGTTTAACACTTCTTCCAAGTTTTACAGATGCTCCCCTTCTGTCTGGCCTGTTACTAAAATATCATCTAGGTACACTGCCACATGGCGGACTCCTTGCAACAACCCGTCCATGGTTCGTTGGAAAATAGCAGGAGCAGATGAAACACCTGAACAGACCCTTGTGGGTATTCACAGTAACATACTGCTTGGAGTCTTCATCTAACACAATCTGTTGGTATGCATGACTCATGTCTAGCTTTGTGAACCGTTTTCCTCCTGCAAGGACTGCAAACAAATCATCAATTTTTGGAACTGGGTACTGTTCCAAGCATGACACCCTATTTACAGTCAGTTTATAATCTCCACATATTCTCACAGAGCCATCAGGCTTCAGTACAGGAAAAATGGGTGCGTCCCAGCTTGAAAACTGGACCGGTTCTATAATCTTCTCTCTCAGAAGATGATCAAGTTCAGCCACAACCTTGGGTTTCATTGCATAAGGTACAGATCTCGGTTTAAAGAAACGTGGCGTTGCATCACTGTCCACATATATTTTTGCTGTGGTACCCTATAAAGTTCCCAGATCTTCCTTGCATACTGCTCCATGTTTTGAAAGCACCTCCTGCAGTGTCCACTGCTGTAACGGTGTCACCTGATTGACTGTTCTCCAGTCTATGGCCAGTTCAGCAATCCAGCCTTGGCCTAACAAGTTTGGACCTGTCCCAGTCACCATTACCAATGGCAATTCTTTAACTGTCTCTTTGTATGTCACTACTACTCTTGCTGACCCCAATATCTCTACATGTTGCCCTGTATAAGTTTTCAATTTAATTTCACGCTTTTCCAGCTCTGGGACTTCCTTCCTAGTGCACAACTCAGAGCATTCTGCTTGATTCATGATGGTGACACTACATCCGGTGTCCACCTCAAAGTGTACAGTTTTGCCATTAATGTCCAACATCTGAATGATCGGTGCTACTTTGGGAATATCTGCCCCCTTCATACTATGCATAGCATAAGCCTGCTCTTCCTCCGTGTCCTCGCTTTCTTCCTCCCCTTGCAAGTGGAGAGGTGCGCTGGAAGCTTTTGGGACTGCTCTTATTCTGTTTCCCAGTGTTTCTTGGTGTGTGTGCTTCCTTTTTCCTCTTTAATCTTATTTCTACAGGCTTTACTGATGTGGCCTTTCATTTCACATATGTGGCATCTTTCATCTTCTAAAGCGACACTCCTGCAGGAAATGCTGGCCCCTACAACAATAGCAATTTTTAGTTATGTTCTTATTCAGCTGCTCTTTGTTGCTAAACATTTTGTTTACAGAGTCCTGTGCCTTTTGTGAACTACAACTGGGCCCAGACATTTCTCTCGATTGCAGCTGTAAATCTTTTATATTTTGACTAGCAGATTCCACAGCTTGCGTCAACTTCAATGCTGTTTCAAATGTTAAATCTGTTTCAGACAATAACCTTCTTTGAATTCTATCATCATTTATCCCACAAACGAGTCTATCTCGCAGCATTTGCTCTAAAGTTTCTCCATAATTACGGTCCTGAGCCATTTCTCTCAACTTTGCCACATATGCTCCCACAGTCTCTCCAGCTTGTCTGTTTCTAGAATTAAATTTGAACCGTTGTACAATTTCCCTCGGTTTTGGGTTAAAGTGATTTTTTCAACAATTTTACTTAGTCTTCATAAGATTTGTCACCAGGCTTTTCAGGCCTCAACAAATTTCTCATTAAGCTGTAGATTTGTGTACCCACTCCACTTAGTAAAACGGCTTTTTTTTTTTTTTTTTACTAGCCTCTGTGATATCATTTGCAATTAAGAAATGTAACAAGATTTCACAGTATTCCTCCCAGGTTTGAATTTGAGATTAAAAGAAGCCACAGTTCCTACCGTGCCAGCCATTTCCTCTTTGAATGTAGACAGCCACTTACTGTATGAGTAGCTCCCGCTACTTTCTTTACTTTCATGCTCGGTATAATTTTCTTTTTCTCACTCTGGGTGAAAATGTCCTCTTTCATCCCATCCTCATTGCCAAATAATATGTTGTATTCTGATAAACCAAGCAATCTACACAGGGAACTTCTTTAGGAACTGCAGAGCTTTATTGCATGCTTCTAACAAGGCAGCCTTCTTCTTAATACAGAGAGAGAGATTCTGGATCTTTCTAACAACAACACTACTATTGCTCAAGATCTATATTCTGTTAGAGTTTGTAAAGTCCATGCCGCCCTCTAGAGGCACCTCATAATACTACACTACAGTTGCATACAGTATATATCACAAAACTAAAACACTATGCCAAGGAAGCTGTTTCTTAGCAACCACCTGATTCTAACTCAAAAAAAAATATTTTTAATAAATGCTTTTTAAATCATCACCCCAGAAATCCCATGAAACAGAGACAAAGTCACAGTACCATCTAAACAACATGCCAGCAACAAGCCAGCTAATCCTGGTGACAAGGACAACCCCACAAAAATCTCAAACTGCCTATCTACTGTATATAAACAAAATGAAACCTACACACGATATGATTCACCACAGAACAAACATGCTGACTATACAGTACCCAACTAGCATAAAACACACACTTCTCACACCTTCCTGTAGGCAACAATACCCTCCTTCTCAGTCCACAAACTGTACACAAAAAAATGTTTAAACACTAGAAAAAATATAGAAAATTTTGACTTAGCTATGGGAGCTCCACATAGACACAGCCACTCTGCTGCTAGCATTCTAGTTATCAGTTACTTTGTTTTCCTTCAACTGTGTGATGTCATCCCTCCTTTTACTGTTTTACCTGTCTGGTTTGTGTCTGAAAATAGGCTATGTCAGTCTAATGCACCAACTCAATTAACAAAACATAAACAAATAAACGCTGCATCTTTAGTCTGTTCCTAAGAAACAGTTTGCAACACAAACAGCAGCACTCTATACTCATGATTTTCTTAAGCCCCAAGTGTATACCAATTAAGGAAGCATTTATCTTGTAGGTACAACATCTCTGGTATAGCTTTATATATAATACTGGCATTTTACAGACAGCTATGAGAATAAAGTGTTGTCCGCTACGAAGGACCAGAGGGTGGATGCTGTAATTTGTCCAATGGTCAGGACCCACCAGCCCTGCCAGAGCCAGGCAGTGGTAGGTCCATTGGAAGCCCTACCCAGTGCAATGCACACCCCTGCCAGGTCAAACAGGGGGATGGTGGTCAAGCGAGCAAATCAGCAGCGGGCCATGGCAGTGCAGATTGCAGATGGACTAGAGGGTAAGGTTTGTCTGTTTGCAGATGACACCAAGATCTGCAACAGAGTAGATGATCCAGATGGGGTGGGCAGAATGAGAAGAGATCTGGATAAACTAGCAAAATGGTTGGAAGAGTGGCAACTGGGGTTTAATGCAAAGAAATGCAAGATTATGCACATAGGGAAGAGAAACCCTGAAGCCAACTATAGGCTGGGAGGGGAGTTGCTAGCGGTCACAAGGGAAGAAAGAGACTTGGGCGTCATCATCACCAACTACCTGAAATCATCCAAGCAGACCACTAAAGCAGTAGGTAAGGCTAGGGGGATGTTGGGGTGCATTAGTAGGGTATCACAAGTCGGAAGAGGGAGGTAATAATCCCTGTGTACAAGACACTGGTTAGGCCCCATCTGGAGTACTGCGTGCAGTCCTGGAGGCCACACCTTCACAAGAACATTAACAAAATGGAGGCAGTCCAGAGAAGGGCAACCAAAATGGTGCAGGGACTGCATCAGAAAACATATGAGGACAGATTAACTGAACTCAATATGTATACCCTAGAGCAAAGGAGGGAGAGAGGTGATACGATTGAAACAGTCAAACACCTTAAGGGCATTAACAAGGTGAAAGAGTCTAACATGTTTCAATATAAGAACAATAGCAGGACAAGAGGACGCAGCATGAGATTAGAGGGAGGCTGATTAAGGGGTAATGTGAGGAAGTTCTTTTTCACAGAAAGGGTGGTGAATGCATGGAGCGGCCTACCTCAGGAAGTGGTGGATATGAATACAGTGCAGGGCTTCAAATAGGCATGGGATAGGCATAAGGGAGCAATACAGATGAGTATGAATAGATAGGCCATTGACAGAGCAAAGGCCTATGGCACATTCATAAGGTAGAAAAAGAAATGGGCAGACTGGATGGGCCTTGCGGTCCTCATCTGCCATCAACTTCTATGTTTCTATGCAGTGGTATTGAGGGGAAACTCCTGAACAGCTGGACTTATGTAGCCGGGCGGCCCCAAAGTATCTTAAAAGTATGATGACTGGGGGGCAAGGGGATGGGGAGTCAGGGTGTGAGAAGCTCTTATTTTTGTTTACACAGTGTTTGCTTTGTGCTTTTGCCATGTACAGGGGCTTAGGAACTTTTTTTTTAATGAGGCAAACTAGGGACTGTTCATGATGCCGATGACCTGGGTCTGGGAATTTATTTATTTAGCTTTTGTTGACCAGATAGATACACTAGACAAGTTACATGCCTATTTTCAGGTATGACCTGGGAGAGTACAATGAAAAATATAGGTTCAAACAGGGTACATAACAACAAGAGGGGCAATGTACAGAGTAACAGAAGAGCACAGTGAACATAAATCGTCTACAGTAAGTAGTAATAGGTACTATATATATATACACATATGTATACACACATACAGAATAAAATAGGCTAAGTTATTCAATAGCAGTAGCAGTAATTACAGTGTGTGACCCTTTTTTTAGACTGGACCATAGTCATTAAAGGTCGGCCAGAAGGAAGGAGGATTAAGCATCCCAGGAGATGTTCTTCATCGGGGAGGGCGGGAACCATCCTGCACCACAGTGCTACCACCTGGATGACCACAGATGGTAGTGTGCCTGGAGGGCCAGTGGGTGGATGGAGACAGCGCAAGCATCAGTGTGACAACATGTCTCATGTGCACGCATGTGGTGTCTTCACTTGCAGTGCCCTCTGGGGGTTAGGTGGAAGCAAGGAAAATATGGTCCCTGTCTCCGCGGTGATGGACCCTGGTACATTCAGGTTCCCTCACCTCCACTGTGAAGCTTCCTAACAATCACATTCCTCAGGGGTAAATTCCCCTTCCAGACCCTGCCTGGAGGAAGGAGCCACAGCTTTGTGACGGTCTATAGCCACTGATCGCAGGCATAGCAGGGTTCAGAGTACCTAGGGAGCTCACAAGAGAGACAAGTATTTATGACAAGAAGGGGCATAACTAGTTTACACACACAAAAAAAAAAAAAGTTGCTATAAAGTTTGATCTGAATCAATACAAGCTTAACTTGAAATTGTGCCACGTCTGAGTCAGTTCAAGAGGCCTTAGGCAGACAGAGTTCTACTTGCTCAAGTCTTTAGTAGACCTGAACTTGCTGCTTTAGTTAACATTGGTTGTTTATGAGACATTATTACCTGACCTAACTTGTAGTATCTTGTGTCTGAATGGCCTGTAGTTGAGTAGGGGCAAAAAAAACAAGAGTGTTACACAAAGGGCATGTGTGAATGTATATGTGTATTAGTTACTTTCTTTCTTCCCCCCTTAGTGTGGCACTCTAAATGATCGTACTCCCAATGAAAACTTGACAGAGCGTAGCCTGCAGGATGCCCAACGTTTGTTTCTGATGAATGACGTCGTACAGCCTGTTTCAGTTGACCCTCTTGTTACTCAGGACACAATTCGGTTCTCCAAGCTGGTAGTGGACATTGTGCAGGGCAAGGAGACCCTCTATCATGTTATGTATATTGGGACAGGTATGATCATTCTAACTGGTGGTTCATATTAATGTGTTTCTACTACTTTATTCCTTTATAGCACTTAATCAATACTGCAAGAATTACTGTGGTGGTGATAGTTTACCTTTTTAACACGTTTGTTGTTGGCCAGCCCACTGGCATAGAGTTAGCACAGACACTTGCGGCAACTATGAACCAGGTTTGTGTCCTGGAGCTGGAGAATTGGTGGTTGGCTGGCCAGGAGGAGAATCCAGCATCCCTGAGAATGCTCTCCTCCTCCTCTGTGATGGAAGGATTATTGCCTTCTCTGCAGTACTGCCTCCTGAGTGACCACAGGTGGCAATACAGCAGAGGTACTACAGAAGGTGAGATGTCAGTCAGGCACAGAATCTGGATGACTGTGTGTGTCGGCGTGCTTGGAATCCCTAGTGTGCCGGCATCATGTGGGCTGCAGGGACAAAAGAAAACACAGAAACCTTCTGGAGGAAGCCATGATGATGCCAGAGCTACTCATGCCAACTAGCCACCCCATTGTAGCCTGTTCCTGAGGGTGTCCTCCTTCCAGCCAGAGGGCCTCACTGCAGGGGTAACCTTGTCCCCATCATGCCAACTAGTCACCCCATTGTAGCCTGTTCCTGAGGGTGTCCTCCTTCTAGCCAGAGGGCCTCACTGCAGGGGTAACCTTGTCCCCATCATGCCAACTAGCCACCCCATTGTAGCCTGTTCCTCAGGGTGTCCTCCTTCCAGCCAGAGGGCCTCACCGCAGGGGTAACCTTGTCCCCATCATGCCAACTAGTCATCCCATTGTAGCCTGTTCCTGAGGGTGTCCTCCATCCAGCCAGAGGGCCTCACTGCAGGGGTAACCTTGTCCCCATTATGCCAACTAGCCACCCCATTGTAGCCTGTTCCTGAGGGTGTTCTCCTTCCAGCCAGAGGGCCTCACTGCAGGGGTAACCTTGTCCCCATCATGCCAACTAGTCACCCCATTGTAGCCTGTTCCTGAGGGTGTCCTCCTTCCAGCCAGAGGGCCTCACTGCAGGGGTAACCTTGTCCCCATCATGCCAACTAGTCACCCCATTGTAGCCTGTTTCTGAAGGTGTCCTCCCTCCAGCCAGAGGGCCTCACTGCAGGGGTAACCATGTCTTCATCATGCCAACTAGCCACCCCATTGTAACCTGTTCCTGAGGGTATCCTCCTTCCAGCCAAAGGGCTTCACCACAGGGGTAACCTTGTCCCCATTATGCCAACTAGCCACCCCGTTGTAGCCTGTTCCTGAGGGTGTCCTCTTTCCAGCCAGAGGGCCTCACCGCAGGGGTAACCTTGAGGAAGTGTGAGTAAGCACTGGAGAAGGTGCTGGGAGAGGTGGCCTCTTACAGTGGATTAGGGTGGCTCAAAAGAAAGAAAGCATATACACAAGATTAGAAAAAATTATGAAGATTAGATAGATAAAAAATCTATAGAGTATATGTATGTGTGTGTATATATCTGTACAGTCTTTCTGAAGACCATTGTTTTCTATATTGGATAAGAGCTGGAAAGCTTAACAGTGATTGTGGAGCTTTCACTCAAAGTTGGCTATATGAATAATGAAAACTGCACTGTAGTCAGACCTGAGTATTTTTTTTTTAATATTAACCATTTTTCAGTAAGATAAATTCCTTCTGGGATAAACAAGCTCAAATGCTTATTTTAGCTTTTAGATATTTAGACAATGTTTTGCATTAAAGAACACATAGATTAGCACTGCAGTATCTCTCAGCTTTAATCTTTCAATTGCAACATTTCTTTTGCAGTCAATTGAAAAATGTCCCTTACAGTTAAACTGGAAAGCCTAACCACCTCCCAGCCAGCCTAGCTCTGGCACAAAGCTCCAACAATGGAGGCAGGGATGCCAGCGCCACCTTCTTTATGACATGCCGGGGGCTTACCTAATACACTGAATGGCCTGGCATCGGGAACATGTGGTTTACTTCATGATCAGTTTTTAAGTTTTACTTTCAAGTGTGCAAAAGTTAAGCAGGCAATATTTAAAGCCTATGCATTTATGATATTACTTAGTTTTTGTATACTGTAATGGGCCCCTATTGTTGCGGTCAGTGTTACGTTATCGTGTTGTTTGGCGTTGGTACCATGATGATATGGTCTAAAGGATGCCACAGAAACAAAACATGTGCCCCTTCCTTCCCTATGCCAATGTGTTCTAAGTATGGCAAAAGAAAGCGGGGCTAGCTTCTCAACCTGTATTGTAGGATCTCTGTGCTGGTCAAAGGCTTGCTGGGGAGAAGGGGAGTGTTGCTGGTTTAAAACCATCTTCTTCATTTACGGATCTTGCCTCCTTGCTCTTTAAGGTCAGAAAATGCTGCTGAATTGTGTGATTGTTTTGATTGTGGTACAGTAATAACAGATTCCTAGAAATGAGACTGGGCATATCACAGAACCTCATCTTTTATCAATTGAACTATGTTTACTGCACAGTTCTTAGCCTGTAGGGTCAGATTTGCATATCTTTCAGAGAATGATTTGTTTGCACAGTGTCAGCATGGTGCCGTTATTAGTTTACTTACAAATGTGCCCATTATTTGGTGATGTTCTCTGCACTTTGTTGCATCCTGCATCTGTTTAAGAGCACTATTAGGGTACATTGCAAAACATGACCAGAGAAAACAAAGAGGGCGGCTACCTGGAAAAACAAGTGCTGCTGCTAACTAAACATAATAATACCCAGCAAAGATATTTGGGGACACACACTCTTCATTAAACAAAAAAAAAAAAGCTTCACTAAAGAAGTTTCAAAATAAGTTTATTTTGTGTGGAAGCATGCAAAGCAAGGTGAACCAACAAACACAGTAGGTTAAAAGCATGTCACTTGACAGTACACATCAATGACATAGCACTTCTTTAGACCTGAACCCCTTTCTTGTGAATTCTTTTTACTTCCTGGGCTCTTTGACCAGATCTCATTCAGCTACTACTTGTGTCACCTTCCCGTTCTCAGAGCTTCTCCTGATCATTGTGCCCTAACTGTAAGCCCCCCCCCCCGCCACCCGCTATGCAGTACTTCATTGCCCCCATGGATTGCCCCACTGAGGCAAGGTCCTGCTTGCGCCTTGGTTTTGGGAAGGCGCTCTATAAATAGTTTTACTTTACTTTACTTACTTCTTGCTCTTGGTAGTGTCCCCTCTATCCAGCGACTCGCAGTGGAGGACTTTCTGGAGTCATCTCTGGGGTCAGGAGCAAGGAGCCCAGATTACATGCTGGGAGTGGGTGGAGCATTGTGTGCCCACAGCCATTTGTGCCCCTGTTTATATCCCTTCTTATTTAGTGAAACACCACACAGTGAATACAAAAACAAAAACAGCTGAACTAGGGGTTTTTCCAGACTAATCTGGCTTCTTCAGTCAGGTTTTTCTGGCAAAACATCTAGATTTGCTTCCTTTTTTGCCATAGTCACTCTGTGGTGTTGTAGTGGAAGAGGAAATGAATAGAATAAATACAGTTGAAGGATTTTATTCTGGAGTGTGCTGTGGTCTTAGTAGCTTTGTGACAGTGACTGGTCATAGCACCTTCAGTAACATAGAAACATAGAATTTTCAGCAGATAAGAACTGCATGGCTCACCTAGTCTGCCTCTTTTTCCCTGCCTATTTTGGCACCGCAGACCATACCTCGTCTCTGCCCCCCCCCACGGTTTTGATACCAGTTTTCCTTTTTACCTATCCCATGCATGCTTGAAGCCCACCGCTGTTTTTGCCCCCACCACCACTGCTAGTAGATTGTTCCAGGTATGCACCACTCTCTCAGTGAAGAAATACCTTCTCACGTCCCTCCTAAACTCCCCCCTCTTGCTTCATTGCATACCCCTAGCAACAAATCAACTGAACTGAAATAAAGGCTGTCTGAATGTTGACAGAAACTTATTTTTACATCGTTAACTGCCCTCCCATAATCCTCTCCATGCTAGTTATGTCTTCTGATATGTATTGACTAATTTTTGATAACTAATCTAGCTTTGGGGTGCCCTCAGATCTATATAAAGGTTCACGCTCCTCAGTAACTACTGCTCTTTCTTTTTACATTTCTTAAGACATTCAATGAAATGAGTTACACCATTCCATGCTATTCATCCAAATGACCTGGAATGGTGTTAGTGATGTCATAGAGTGCTCAGGCAGTATGAAAAGTGAGATTATACAATGGCATCAAAAATACTGTGCCCTGATTGGCTGGCTGGCATGATTTACAACATGTAAATTCTGCTATCGCCCCATGGGAAAAAGTGCCAGCCAGCCTCATCTAATGCCCACTCAATATCACTCTGACCCCTCCAACAGCAGAACTAGTCGCCGCAGTACTGGTCCCTGTACCTCAGCGCACAGAAACAGAAATAAAAGTCTCCCCCAAACAGAAGCCACCACACCACATCCAGAACTTCAGCTCACGCAGACATGTTTTTTTTTCTAACTACCATGTCCTCTGCTATGTTAAACACACCTAAATTTCAACTACCTAACCTTAACCTTTCGGTTGCAGCTCTAATCACACTCCCTCTCCAGTCCTCTCCTGACGTGGCTGACCACATCAGAAGGAAAAAACACCACCCCTTCTTTCATTTTTGCTGCACTCTGTCCTCATTCTCCCTCTCTGGAAGCATTATTTTACACTCTCAGGACTTGCCAAAGTGGGGTTAGAAGCCCTATAACTATGTGAATGGACACTGCACACTTTAAAACTGCGGTGCTTACTGCTTGGCACCTTGCACCCTCTCCATTCTTCCAGGCACACGAAAACTGGAATAAAAAAAAAACACACACACACATCCTTTTGTTTCTTGGCCCAGAATCTGAAGATGGCTGAGTAATGAAACTTCAGCAAGCCCAGAACTCTTGTTCTAACATGAGACACCCCTGCCCCCCCAAAAAAGTACCTCGCTCTTTGCACTTGCCAGCCCTGCTGCTACACAAACTCCTCACAGGCATCTCAATAACAAGCGTCTCAAACTCAAAAAAGACACAAATTACCGCTCCCTCCCCAAAAAACTCAGCTAGCTCTCCATTCCGTTGCCCTATTTTCAGCCGCACTCTCAACCTGGATCCCAATGTCCAGCTCTACTCCCTCTCTGCACAACTTCCTCTAATAAAAGTAATGCTAAACCACTGCTTTCATGCATTACTGGGCTCATTGCTTTCATAATGACTCACCCCTGGACTATTTACAGTACTGCGGAACAATATCTCTATAAAAACACTAATTTAACAGATTTTTTTTTCTTTTTTTAAAGAGCTAATGTACTGCCAAAAAATAATATTAGATTTTAAAAGCAACCAACCATTACCTTTTATATCTGAGGTGCTTTTTATTTTCCCTTTGTTTAAATAGCAGATTGTTTACCTGATGTTAGTAGGTGTGATGTGTGAAAAAGCTGTTAGCCTGGCAGATGACATATGTTGCTCTACTGCCCCACACTACATCATCAGTTATGTGACATCACTGCCACTTAGAAACAGCAAGTGAGTTACTGGCAGGTCATTCACCTGTGATGCCACTGCCAGTGAGATCATAATGCTTATTATGTAATTTGGGGCAGTGGAGTTAGATATGTCAGCTGCCAGGCTAAGAGCTGTGCCACACATCCAGCACAATATTATCACAAAGAAGACTTTCTGATGAACAAAAAGAAATAGAAAAATACTTCAGAAATAAAAACTTACAACTGACTACTACTTAACATTTGTATTATTTTCCTGTCTGTTTTGGGTTCACTGGCTCTTTAATTACATTTATTTTATTTCTCAATGTATAATCGCAATATCCCTCTTGAAGGTGTGGGTGATGACAGGATTTAACCACTTCTGGTGTGGTTCACTTACTCAGCCGATGGCCTCATGACCGAACCACACTGGGCATGGGTAAATCCTGCCATCACCCACACTGTCTCATAGTACATTGCTTACACAACTGCTGAGGAGAAAAAGATTCAGGTTAGTTACTACAAATGCAAAAAAAATTGCTAATTTAATACAAAAGATCGAAACATATCAGAGTATTGGATAGAAGGAAAACGGGCATTTTAAACACTTCATACTGGCACAGTGATGTCTAAATAATCTTTTATGTTTGCTTGCAAAGCATGTGAACATACTAGTATCAATCTGAACTGTGAGAGCGCTTTTGGAGGCATGCCCCACCTCCACCTATCACAGCTTTAGAAAACAAAATCTCCTCCCTAATTCTGCCCTCCCCTCTTGTTGCTCCTTTTGTCTTTGAAGTCCGTGTCCAGCAATAAGGTAGGGTTATCACCTTTTAAGAAGCCCAAAGTGGGACATTTCTCACTGAACAGGATTTTTCGCAGGACGATATGTAACCTTGACCAATGCAACAGACTTGTTTTTCTCCAAATAATCAGAATTCAGACTAAGTGTTGTGTTTCTATTGTTTCTTATCATCTTAAGGTATTTTAGTTATTATAGTGTTCTGCAACTTTTAGAGGAAAGTTATAAAATACTTTTTTTCTACTATAAGGTTAGGACATGTAGTATTTTTCACATTTTTTATTTTTTTCTGGATACAGCTGCCCAAATCAGGACAGGTGGTAACCCCACTGGAAATGCAAGCTGCAAGGTTTCCTTGTGTAACTCCCAATTCATGATTGAATTCTGTCTCGTGCTTTTGGTTCCACTGCTCTGCTATTACACTGGGGCACATCGACAGGGTAGCGAACCAGGCAGCTTCTTTGGGAACAATCACAAAGAGAACACTCCGAACACCAGTTTAAATTGAATGAAAGTTGCTTTACTTTCCGTAACATACCGTACAAAAAAAAGAATGAAAAAACAACGAGGTTGTATTCAGCTTTACAGAAATGTTGTTGCAGCTCAGTCTTTGTTGTCTCCCTGTAACAGAAATCAAAACCTCCTTTTCCCTCTTGTTCAGCCTCCCTATTTATCGGGGTCAGGTATTACTTGTTTACCCTTCTCCTGACGGATAGCCCAACATGTAGAGTGTATAGTGCAGTTAGATCTTAAAGTGCCAGCTTTAAAAACAAGAGGGTTTGATACAAATCCCAGATACAGTCTCTGTCAAAACTGTGTTTCAGGGTTGTTCTGGGGTTTACAGGTGAAAGAGTATAACAAGCACTGTCAACTTTAGTACTTATTTTTTGGTCCTATGGGACCAGTTAAGCCTATCAAAGACTACATGCTTGCTGACTGTAGCTAGGCTGTGCATTTTGCCTTATTCATTCGTTTTGTTATTTTCAATCAAAATGCAATTATACTCTGCCCAACCTTCTTACTTCATAGCTTGTCCAAAGTTCCACCATCCTGATGCCTCTGCATGATCCTGAGGACAAGAGAATGCACATCTGAGTAAAGTGGCTATGGAGGGGTTGTGGGATAACAGATGGACCAGACACCAAACTACAGGTTCGACACACAGTCTCTGTGTGCTGTTTATTGGGAATACAGGAAATAAGCTTCAGCAATAGCATATTCCTTCTTCAGTACATCAGTTTGCAGCAACAGACTATAAATGTCCTTTCTCTGTACTTAGCCAGCACCTACTGACACTGATCTCTGATCTAACCACTTTTCACTGAAAATCTTCATCCCTATCTGGGCCCCGCTTGCTTGGGTAGTGGGGGCTCAAAAAGAAGAAAAAAATAAGCTAAAAACAAAGAACCTCAGTGCAGAAACACTGAAACATGGGTCGCCCCAAAGGGCATTGGCAACAAATCAAGTTTCAAAGAAATACAGTACATCATCATACATACTTCCATAATGCAAAGTATCATGGGATATATGCAAATCACCATGACATTTCAGGGAGCTCCTGCCACTCTTGAGGACCGACCTTTCTTAAATCTGTTGCAATAGTTCTTCTATTTCTTAGCCTATTCCATCCTTTACAATTTCTAGTCCATAACGTTGGCCACCTATGGGCACCCCTTCTCCTTTCTTGACTATGCTAGTGTCCTCTTTAATTTTCCTTTTCCCTCTCAGGTCCTCATACAGAGAGGTTTATTGTTGTGATCTCCAAGTGTATGTAAAACAGGTTGTGTTTATCGTTGTTGGATTTAGTATGTAATAGCATTATGTCATAATATACCTTATGTTTAAGAACCCTGTAAATGTGTGATGTGAACTTGCGCATGCACGAGTTTGGCATATTTTAAGCACTGTGAGAGAAACATGTGGTCTGAAAGCAGGCTTTGTACTGAACATGATGAGCAAGGGAACACAAAACTATTGCTCTGAAAATTTAAACCGTAACTCCTGGCATGTGCCTCAGCCCCAATGCTGGTCACATCAGAAGTAGTTGATGAATTGTTTTTGATATATTGTAGTTGTGCTTATTTGTATTTTGTGTAGATAGGGACTTTGTAAATGTGATAGAACTTTGCCTTTGTAATAGTCTGTTAATATTGGTTGTGAGTGTGTTCATTTGAGTTATGTATATTAAGTTTTATTGTATTGCATCTTAATTTTCTTACTTTTGTATTCACCGGGTCAAAGCCTATAAAAGGGCCATGCCATGTGGCCTGGTGCTTTCTTCTGATTTTACCATGCCGAATCAACAACAGTGTTGTCAAAAGTTCGGCATGGCGAGAATCTAATGTCAAAAGGCGAAATTTCGCCTGTCAGACATTAATGTGTTTTCTATTGGGGGCTGCACCCACTGAACACCACATGCATAGGGCTACGCCCACCATGCCCCCCTTCTATAGATCTCTAACTCAGAGTTGATTCAAAGGGGGTGAAAGGTGAAAATTAGCCTTCGGGTCCCTCACAGCAACAGTCTCGAAACCTGTTGAGATTGACGCTGTGAGGGATTTCGACTATGCAGGTTTTGATGTTTGATCAGCATATGCTTTCTTACCCAGTTAACAAATTTTAAATAAATAAATATCTGGAGGATGTGAATCTTGCAAAACCACAGGGTTCTTGTGGTATCCACCCAAGTGTAATAGTAGAATTAAAAGGGGTTCTGGCTGGGCTCCTGGCTGATCTCTTACAGGACTCTTTACAGCCAGGTATAATGCCAGAGGACTGGAAAACAGCCAGTGTGTCATCCCCCTATTCAAGAAGGGGGTGAGGTCTGCCCGAGGTAACTGCAAACTTGTGAGCCTTGCCCCGACGGTTGTAAAGTCCTAAAGTCAATCATAAAGGACGTGGTGGTTCAGCATATGGATAGTGAATCTCAGGTGACGGTACTGTGTCCATTGCTTCTTAACATACAGTATTTATGTTTTTGTACATGAAGTTTATTAATTTTCAAATAAGATCATACGCAGACAAAACAGAAGTACCTAGCACAATCAAACTTCAGTAAGCGACAGGCACTCAGTATATAACAATTAGTGTGACTAAGTGCTGGGTCAGAAGATGTGGGCATAACAATCAACTGGAGGCATAACTGTACAGTGTATTTAGATGTTCAGTATTTATTAATGACCTGGGGGGGTGAGTGAGCAGCAGTCTGCAAATATTTGCCGATGACACTAAACTGGCAAGAAGACTGGGCACAGCAAAGGAAGGGGATGCTTTACTGGGGGACCTGCATACACCGAAGGGCATGGACTGAGGAATAGGGGCTTTGATTTAATATGGGGAAGTGCAAGATACTACATACAGGGCAAAGAATTTGTGTCGTGCTTTTTTCTGTGTAGAACAAAAATGAACAGCATAGCTGAAAAAAGATTTTAGGAATAATTGTGGCGCATAAGCAGAAGACAGCCAGGCAGTGTGCTGCTGCAGTCAAGAAAGCAAATTCAGTGCTAGGAGGTATTAGGACCCCCTCATAGTTAGAGGTGCTGGGAGGTATTAGGACCCCCTCATAGTTAGAGGTGCTCGGATAGTACTTATTGTTATGCAAGTGTCTTCCAATGGACAGTCCCGCTATCCATTTCTGAATCTGAGCTCTAGTTACCCAAACTAAGATTTTGGATTCCCAGTCAGATTTTAAGGATGCAGGGTCAGATCTTGAGATCTGAGGTTGGCTGTTTTGATCCAAAGGACAGATAGCTGGGATCAGATGGGATCTCTCTGACTGAATCAGATCTTATCATTCTGATAAAATCCACGCATAGGATCCAAGTTGATGGGATCCATGGTAGGAAGCCATCAATATCCAATGCCATTCAAAATCCAAAAAAGAGGAGGGGTGGACTGCGATGCATACTGTACAAACATTACTACTTCTAATACCTAGAAAGGTGTAGGGCAAGGGAAGTGTTCCTCCTGGTATACAAAGCCACTGTTTGATCACACTTGAAATTTTGCATCCAGTTCTTGTCACTGCAGTACAGAAGGGACATTGAAGTGATCACGATGGCCGTCACATTGCCACAATAGCTGTGGAGGCAAGAGCTAAAAAGAGAGATTAGATGTACTTGGATTGTTTAGCCTAGAAAAAAGAAGGCAGGGACATTAGTTCAGCTCTCCGAATACTGAAGGGAATAGACAGGCTCAAGTATAAACATACTTGAGCTGGTGAGTGCAAGCAGAACTGGAGGGCATGCCCTTGAACTGAGAGTGAGGGTGCAGAATTAGGGGAAAATATTAGAAACCATTACATCACACCGAGGTGGTTAATGTGTGGCATAGCCTTCCCAGAGAGATTGTAGAAAGTAGCACTGTTCAGGTTTTCAAAGCAAGACTAAACAGATTTTCCTAAAGAAGATCGGTATTGACCGTTACCCACCATGAGCTGAGTTGCATTCTAGCTGCTAAGCTTGGGTACGTGTCCATACTCAAACTGGGCATAGTCTGAGCTGTGTGGCAGGAGAGAAGGACAAGCTGGACCCCAAGTGCCTTCCACCACTGCAATACTGTGTTACTGTTACTATGTACTGAAATGTTTACTGGTGGTCCTAATTATTAGATTTTTCATCCATCCTGAGTATTTAGTCATCGAGTGCCTAAGACATCAACTGAGAACAGAGCTCAATAGTCCTTTGAGATGTTGGCCCTTATTCTCAGCAGATGTTTATATTATGCTTAAGTTAGAGCAGAGCTGGTTGCCATTTCAGCACTTGTTTTCAAATTTGGCACTTTGTGTGACTGGAATAGAAACAATTCTGCTGAATAAACTTGATCCTGTTTGGGCAGAGTGATACAGACTTGGTTACCTAGTACATGCTGCAAAACTGACTGCAACTTTCAGAATGCTTTTGTTTCTCTTTTTGTCCTGTTAGAACATGGCACCATACTGAAGGTCCTTTCTACAGCCAATAGGAACCTAAAGGGTTGCTACGTGGAAGAAATGCAGCTTCTTCCTGTTGGGCAGCAGGAGACAATCAGGAGCCTCCAGATTCTTCACAGTGATAGATCTTTATTTGTGGGCTTGGATAGTAGAGTGTTGAAGATCCCCCTAGAGCGTTGTTCAACTTATAAAACAGAAGGGTGAGTAACTGTAATTTACAAAAATGCTTGAATTTTTATAAATGCAATATTTTGGCCCCATCAAGTACCTATGAATCTCACAGTAATTTAAGAGTGGAAGGGACTCTAGGCCCATCACATCTTCCGCTTCATGAACATCTTAAGTCTACCAAACAAGGAGTGAAAAATGTCTGTTTTTACTGGATGGGTGATAACTGTATTTTTAACCTTGACTGAAAAGGCCCACAGTCTGCTGGGTCAGAAAAGATGCCTATATAAGTGATGCCAGGGGTCAAGAAACCCAAATTAAGTGAATCATTTCAGGTTAGTGTTTTAGAATCACCTATTCAGGACTTTCACTTTAGCCATTTGCATCTTGCTTTCATCACTATTCCCATCCTAGAAACAGAACATTTTCCAGGCTGAAAAAGATCAGAGTTCATCTTGTCTGCTCTATTCCTACGAACTCGTGCCTCAACAGTCTAGCACTGTGTGTGCACTGCTGGGCTCCCATAGTGGTTGTTCAGCTCCCCCTCCCCTCCCATCATATCAGTCCATTATGTATTTTTCATGCTGTCTTGAAGCCCACCACAGTTTCTGATTGCATCACCTCCCTAGGCAACTGGTTCCATACGTCCATCACCCTATCCATGAAGAAATGCTTGCTCACATCTTTTCTCAACCTCCCCCACTATCATCTTGTACCTCTGCCCTTGTCGTATATCTCACACAACACTTGAAACATTGCTGGCTGTTGACCCTGTTAATGTTTCTTAGAAACTTGAATGTTTTTATCATGTCACCTTGCTCCCTCCTAGATTCCAGTCAGTACAGTAATTGCCCTTTTAAAGTCATCACCCCTGAAAAGGGCACTCATGTCTCAGTGGGCCTACCCAGTTAACAAAATTCCAATAAATACATATTTAGGTACTCAGGTGCTTCTCATATGATTTCCCATGTTGCTCTTGAATCATCTTTGTCACCCTTCACCACGACAGCTTGAGCCTATCTCTCGTTTTCTTTGGGTGAGGGTTCCAGAGCTGTGCACAGTACTCCAGGTGCAGCCACAGAAGGTATATCTGTACAGAGGCAGGATCACCTTCTCGTTGCTACATGAGAACCCTGTTCCTATGCAGCCTAGGATTCTGTTAGCTCTCCCATACCATATGGTACTGAGCTGTAACATTACAGCTTTCTGCAGTGATCTTTGCCAGGCCCATTTTCTCTGTCTGAGCTATTGTGACACCACCCAAGCCGATACTCGGTAATAAGATTGTTTCTACTAACATACATGACTTTGCATTTTTTAGCACTGAATCTAAGCAGCCAGACCCCTGACCACTTCTCTAGCCTACCTAGGTCCCTTTTCATGCCACTAATACCCTCATCGATGTCAACCCTCCCATGCAACTTGATGTCCCCTGCAAACAGGTAGATCTTGCCTTTAGCCCTTTAGCTATGTCACAGATGAACAAGTTGAATTAACTATCCCAAAAACTGATCCCTGGGATGCTTTGCTAGTGACTTCCCTCTCCCTTGAGTGCTGTCCATTTACTTACCACCCTCTGTGTACTCCCTCAGCTGATTCACAGTCCTTCTGGTTATGCCCTCACCTAACCCTAGGTCCCCTATCTTTTTACTAACCTTTTGTGCGGCACTGAATCAAAGCCCTTGCTAAAATCCCGATATGGGATGTAAAACAGCCTGAGCTTTGCATGCTACCTGTGTCACTACATTGGAGGAATCAGTGAGGTTCATCTGGCATAACCTCCCCTTTAACAAAGCAGTGTTGTCTTGAGTCTTCCAGGCTGTTTACCTCCAGGAACTCCACTATCTGTATATTCAGGATGGTCTCGAGCAACTTGCCCAAAATGGAGGAGTTAGACTTACTGGCCTGTAATTCCTGTGTCCCCCTTGTGGACCAGCATCACAGCTGCCTTGCTGCATTCCCTGAGATTATTCCTGTCTCAAGTGGTGAGCTGAAAATGTCCACTGGTGGGGGGTGGTTGACCAGCACCCTCCCAAATTACTTCAACTCTCTGGGGAGCAACCCATGTGGGCCTGGAGATTTGCTGATTTTCAATGCCCTGAGACCTTGAAAACCCTGTCTGCAGACACATGCCTACCTCAGGTTTCTGCCCAAGCCTCTGAACTGTAGTCATCCCACAATCTGGCAGTAGTCCCTCTTTTTCCTTTGTGAAAACTGAACTGAAGTATTCATTCAGAACATCTGCTTTCCTCTGATCATTTATCATCCAAGCTGACACCTTTGCCAGCCTTTCAAGGGCCCCCTCATTTTCCTTTTCTCACTTCTGTATCTGAAGAAGGCCTCCTCATCGACCTTCAGTCCCTCTGCTTTCCCGAAGAACAGTTTCCACCTTAGCCTTACTCACCACTGCACTGGCTGCCTTAAACTTTTCTAGGTAGTTTGTGCCGGTGATTTCCATCTGCTCCCCTTGTACTTTCTAAGGCAGCCCTTTTCTTTGTTATCACCTTCCTCACCTCCCCTGAGACCCACATCAGCCTTTTTTATCTTATTCTCTTTCCAGTCTGCCATAGACAACACTGGTAGACTTCCTAGACCCCCCTTGTTTGATGACCTGTGATGATTGTACATTTTTCCTCCATCTGATCTGGCCTCAAGGATTTCCCCCATCTTCCCCAAATCAGCACTTCTGAAGTCCAGAACCACTGTTTTTGATTCTGGTGTCTCCTTCTGAGGGGAATTTTGAACTACATTGAGCTGTGATCACTTGTTCTGAGGTGAGCTTTCACAGTCACTTCTACAAGTTCCTGGTTTGAGAGCACCAGTTTCAGGATAATCAATCCCCTGGTTAATTCCCTCATGTGCTGTTAGAGGAAATCGATCTGAAGGGTGTCCACAAAGGCCTGGCTTCTGACACTTCTCACTTGTGGTATACTCCACTCTCTAAATACATCCCTGATTCCAAGCAGTCCGTCTCACCCTCCAATCCTCAGCTCTGTTAAAATAAACAGTATGCCCTGGCGCCTAGTCTTTCTCCCCCCTCCCCCCGATCCCTGTCCTCATTAAAATAAACAATATGTCTTGTGTCTAGTGGCCCCCCAGCCCTCTGATTGCTGACCCGCTAGAATAAAATAAGTCCCTGGTGTCCAGTGCCCCCCAGCCCTCGGATTGCTGACCCCGTTAGAATAAAATAAGTCCCTGGTGTCCAGTGGCCCCCCCAAACCTCCGATCACTGGCCCTGCTAGAATAAAATAAGTCCCGGTGGTCAGGATCAACAGCAAATGCAGGAGTGAGTAGTGAAGGTCACAGAGGAGGGATTTTAGTAATAGGGAAAAGGGAGCATTGTGAATAGCAATGGGGAGGGTGCTCCAAAGTTTGGGGAAGTGGAAGGAGAAAGTAGCTTGAACAGCAGAGGATTTTACAGGGGGGAGAGTGAGAGAGCAGGTGTCACAGCTGTGAAGGGAGTAAGAGGTGGAAGGAGAAGAGGAGAGGAGGGAAGAACGATAGGGAGCAAGGAGTCCAGCTAGAGTTTGGAGAAGAAGATGGCACAATAGGGAAAGGGAACATTGTTTAACCAGGAGTAGCACACTAAGCTGAAGCTTGTTTCCAGATGCGACCTGGGAGCACCAGGAAGTTAAGTGACTTGCTCAGGATCACACAGTATGCACCTAGGTGGCTGTGGGATTCAAACCCAGGTCTCCAGATCTGCAGCTCAGAGCCTAACCCACTGCACCATACTGCCTCCCAATAAGTGAGGTGCCTGGCATCAAGGGAGGGCAAGTAGAGTGAGGAACAAAGGGAACAGTGGTGGGTTCTGAGGAGGCAAAGCAGCAGAAGGAGTGAAAGAGGGGATCTAGCCTGTCAAAGGTGAACTTGGGACTAGCACTATATACTGTGCAATGTTGTTGTAATCAAAGATATGTAGAATCATCTTCATGACAATCTCTCTATGGGCAGAAAGTGTGATACTTGCTTTGTTCTTGTGAAGTGGCCCAAGTGTAGGGTGTAGCTTCTGGTGGATGGCATCTAAGTGAATAGAAAAGTCAAGATGACAATCCAACCATACCCCAAGGCATTTAAAGGAGGAAACATCCTTTATCAAAACACCATCAAGGGTCTAGAAGGAGGGGGGGAGCCTGGCAAGTCTCTGCCTATTGCCAAAGGTCATAGAGACTGGGTTTCTTTTGGCATTGAGGGACAGCTGATTGGCCCAAAACCAGTTCTGAATGTTGTTGAAGTCCATTTGGAGTCGGGTCATTAGGTCAAAGGCAGAGGAACATACAAAAGTTGCCAGCAGCAAAAGGCCATCCTGGTCTGTCTAGGCTGCTCGAGATTGCAGCTAGCTCCCTATTCAGCAGCTGCCCCACCCCCCCCCCTCCCCTTCACTCCCTTGGCCCTGTCCCACCCCTTCTTGAAGCATTCCACTATGTTACATGCCACCACCTCAGCTGGTAGTGCGTTCCACTTTGCCACCAACCTCTGTGTAAAGAAATGCCACCTCACCTCCCTCCAATCTCATGTCATGGCCCCTAGTGTCTCTCCCCACCCTCCTCCTGAGTAGACCCTCTGTGTCTGTTTTGATTATCCCCTTCATGTATTTGAAGGTCTCAATGATGTCCCCACATCCCTCCTCTTCTCCAGTGTGTACATGTTTAACTCTCTTAGTCTGACCTCATATGGCAATTGCCCTGGGCCCTGAATCATCTTTGTTGCCCTACACTGCACCCCCTCCAGCAGTCTAATGTCCTTTTGTAGGTATGGGGTGCCAGTACTGCACGTAATATTCCAGGTGGGGTCTAACCAACTATCTGTATAATGGTAGAATACCTCCCTTCTCGAGGTAATGCCCCTTGCAATGAACCCCAGCATTTTGTTGGCCATTGCTGCTGCCTTTCTGCGTTGCGTAGAATTGTTCATTGCTCCCGTGATGAGTTCCCCAGATCCTTCTCCTCCTGTTACCTCCAGCCACACCCGTCCCCCCCCATGGTAGCTTCTCCTTGGATTTTATGTTCCAAAGTGCAGTACTTGCATTTTTTTGCACTGAACCACAGCTGCCATCTGTTAGACCATGCCTTTAGCCTTGCCAGATCCTCCTGTAGCCCCTGCCACCCAACCTAGTTGTCCACCACTGCTCCCATCTTGGTGTCATCCACAAATAGGCTGATTTTGCTGCTGATGCCCTCCGAGATGTCTGCAATAAATATGCCAAAAAGCACTGGGCCCAACACCAACCCCTGAGGAACACCACTTGTCACAATCTTAGGAGATGAGTATTCCCCACCTACCACCACCTTCTGCTGCCTGTCTTTTAGCCAGTTCACCACCCACCCCGCCAGTTTTGCTCCTGGCCCTGTGCCCTGTAGCTTGCTTCCTAGTCTCCAATGTGGTACTATGTGGTAGACATAAAGGAATTCTGGAGGTCAGGAGTAAGGGGCAACAGACTTCTAGGAAAACATAAACTGAACTTACAAGCTCAGATGGGCAGACTGGGTGGGCCATAGGCCCTTATCTGCTGACACTGTCTATGTATCTGTGTATCTCTGTACTGAATCAAAGGCCTTACTGAAGTCTAGGTACAAGACATCCACTGCATGGCCCCCGTCAATTTGCCTAGTCACCCAGTCATAGTATTCCACCAGGTTGGTTTGGCATGACCTGCCCTTAACGAAGCCATGCTGCCTCACATCCTGCACCCCGTTCACCTCCAGTAGTGCCGCTAACCTCTCCTTTAGGATGATCTCTGTTAGCTTCCCCACTATGGACGTTAGACTTACTGGCCTATAGCTCCCCAGTTCATCCTTGGGTCCACTCTTGTGGAGGGGAACCACATGAGCCAGTCTCTAATCATGGGGTATGCATCCTGTGTCTAGAGATGAATTAAATAATTCTGCCAAGGGTCCTGCCAGGACCTCTGTCAGCTCCTTCAGCACTCTTGGATGTACTCCATCCGGTCCTGGTGCCTTGTCCACCCTCAATGCCCTTAACCCCTCCAGCAGTCTCCCCACTGTGATTTCTCCATCCGTCACCCCTCCATCTGTTTCTATCCTCCCTCCTACTATGGGTAGCGTCCCCTCCCTTTCTTTCATAAAGGCTGAACAGAAGCAGTCATTGAGCACTTCTTCCACCCATCCCCCCTTCTTAATTCTTACAATTTGATCCTTACAGTTTCTTTTCTCCCTGATGTACCTAAAAAAGTCTTTTTCGCCTTTTTTATGCCCTGCACTAACCTGAATTCTCTTGCCACCTTGGCTGCCCTCACCTCCCTGGTCACTTCCTTTGCTTCTTGAAGATATTCCTCCCTATCCTCCTCCCTCCCCAATTTTCTGTATCTCCTGTAATCTGCCTTTTTCCTCCTCACCCTGTCTAACACCCCTTTGCTTATCCAGCTGGGTTTCTGTCCCTTAGCCTTCCTAGTCTGGGCCCTACAGCAAGTTTCTGTTGCCTCCACTATCCCCTGTCTTACCAGTTCCCACCTTTGTTGTGTCTATACCCGGTTGAATTTTGCACAGGAACACCTGTACCACTTCCCTCATCATCTTAAAGTTGGCATTCCTGAAATCCAGCACCCTTGTTCCAGATGCTTCCCTCTCTTTAGCCATCTGTAACAGGAATCATACTCTCCGGGTTCGGTGGTCACTCACCCCCGTGGTTCCTCCACCCTCACATCCCTCACCCACTCCCCATTTGTAAGTATGAGGTCAAGGGTGTTCCTTTCCCTAGTTGGTTCCTTGACCAACTGTACCAGAAAGCTTTCCTGGAAGGCATCCAGCATTACCTGCTCCCTTCTGCTCTTTGTGGTAGGTGCGTCCCACTCCACCCCCGGCAGGTTGAAGTCCCCCTACTATCACCATCCCCTCTTCCTGCAGTTCCTCCTGATCTGTTCTGCCAGTACTCTGTCCATCCCTTCAGACTGAGAGGGTGGCCTGTATACCACCCCAGCCTTAGTGATCTATTTTTGGGATCATGTAGTTGCACCCACAATGCTTCTGTATCCCCCTCATCTCCCTTGCCAGTAGGGAGAACCGTGTTGTCTGCATACATATAAATGGATTTATATATTTATTATTTATTTTAATGGTTTCACCTGGAAAGACATACTGAGATGTAAACAGCTCATTTCCAGATATGTCCTGGGTGGGATAAGGGAAGGCAGAGGAGCAGGCATTGAGGAAAATGGAGACTAGAATGGGACAAGGATGGGTCCCTGGGGATGCCAGAGCATATAGGGAGAGGAGGGGAGATGGCATCACCAATATGGATAACTTGGGTTCTACCCTCAAGATATGAGTGAAACCACTCAACAGAGGAGGAGAGTACAGTGGCTTATAGCTTGTACAGGAGGATGGGATGGGCAACAGGGCCAAAGGCTTTGGCCAGGTTGACAAAGATGGCAAGGTGACCAGCCCTTGTTCCATTCCAGAAAGGATGGGGTCAGTGAACCCAAGGAGGGAGGTGATGGTGGAATGGGATTTCCTGAAGCCAGACTGCTAGGGAGCGAAGATAGATGAGCTGCCAAGGGAAAGGGAGAGTCGGGAGAAGATCAGGTGTTCCTGAGGTCTCGCCAGGGTGGGAAGGAGGGAGATGTTTAATTGTCTAATGTCTTGGTTCACATTGCTGAGCAGCCCTAGTCATTCTAGACTGACAGGAAATACACATCTCAGACTTCTCTTTGGATCACTGGAGCTGCGGAAAGTGTACACGAGAGCTACCTTCTGGAAGACAGACTCTCATATACAGTAGTATCATGCCTCCACCCCCTCCTCCTACAGCTGAAGAGACAGAGGGATCCAAAACAAAAGCAGACAAAGCCAGTGGCGGAGCCAGACTTGGGAGTGTTTGGGAGCCAGGGGGAGCCATTCAGTCAATCACGGGCTCCACAGTGGGCACTAAACAGTGAATAAAGATGGTGGTGGGGCACCACTACTCACACTGGGGCAGCCAGGAGGGGGGCGACTGACCCCCCCCAGCCCCCTCTCTAGCTCCGCCACTGAAAGGGACATGCATAAGGTCATAGATTGTGTCAGTGGCTAAACTGTGATTCTAACCGAAATGTACTGGCTCACAGTCATTTACCTTAATCTGTAGAACACACTGCATCTTTACTTCAGTATGTAGTAAATCATGTGTTGATAGGTTGTGTTCGAGAGCAACTACATGTTTGGACTTTTTACTGACTCCATAATTAAGGCTTTGTAGCCCTTCCTGGCCATTGTAAATAGTGGGTCCATCTGTCGGTTTATTGAGTATCTGTCCCTCAGTGTCCCCTAAGACCAATTTACATTATGCATGTAGTACATTTCGACATTAAATAGCCCTGTTTATAAAACAGATGTCTGCAGTGAACTGCTTTGGGAATGACTATGTTGCATAAGACCTGCTTGAAATTTCTGCTTTTAACCTTGAATGCATTTTTAGCTAAGTCACAGTGAGCTATGAAGTCCTTTCTGTGGTCTTCAGGAATGTTTCTGAAAAGCACCATATACGTTTATTGATAATTTCTTTTAAGACTGTTTTGTTTTTCCGTTATTACTGTAGACTCATGTACATTTCTTATTTTTGCTTCTGGCAACCCATTATAGTACTTTCACACCATTAAAATAATAGCTTTTTAAACCCTTTTTATTGTGTTCAAGCCTCCTGTAATTGAGAGGGTAGCAGAATTTTGATTACCAGTACATGAAAATTAGAATGATTATTAGAGCTATAAAAAAACTCATAAAGGCAAATGTGTGGGACTTGCATAAGGTAGCAGAGGCATGAGCCAAGCCAAAACTTGGCTTTTATGGAAGCGCAGTGAGAGAGGCAGCAACCTTCAAGAGAAGGAAGGGAGAGGGAAGTGTATAAGGAGTAGTGATGAGTTTGGGGTGGCTACCTCTACTCCCTCATTTTCTGCTCCCCCCTACTCCCTGCACTCCACTGACATCTTCTCCATCTCTGTTGCCTGTGCCAAGACCTCTGTAGGGCTGTCTGTTTCTCTTACACATTCCATCTTCTCTGATCCTCCCATCAAACAATCATGCTACCTCTACACTTGCTACTCTAAAGGCTTTTTTGCACAGTCACACCCACACCTTTCCTTAATCTCCTATTTTACCCCTGGATCTACACTGAATATTGTAAATTATGTATATTAAACTCTTCTTTTGGCTCAAGTGTACCTTATTTCACCTGCCTTAATCTCCAAAATTACCTTATTTGAAACTGCCCTGAACACTTTAAATGTATTTATAACACGGGTTAGGAACAAAAAGAAAGGCAACTGGTGAAACAGCATCAGGTGACTGTGGATTAAATGCCTGTATATGCACAGTTGCTGTGATGCTCCCTGAATCAGTATCCCAGGGCAGTGCGGCACTCGTTATGTACTGAGAAATTCAGAACTGAAAGGCATCCATTAAACCAGTACTGAAGCGAGAGAGTGCTCCACCACTATCATCGGGAATACTGGGGAGTCATAAGTAGGAGCTGGCATGTAATCCGTGGGCACCTGATGGGGGACAGTGCCATCAGGAGTGGCTGTGTCCTGCAGATGACAAAAGAAAAAGACAGCGATGTAAATCCCCTGCCTGCCTATCCTTGCTGACCAGCCGCACTGACATCGAGAGAGACCAGGACATGTAATGCAGAATTGCTACACTGTCTCTCTCTGTGACAGGTCAGAGGTACATTTATGTCAGCTGGCGGGAGTCCTGTAGGAGCGGCGACAGTGAAAGAGATAGGCAGGGCACGTACTGAGCCCTGTACCTCCTCATACGCTGCAGTTTTGCATCTCTACCCACCCCCATACATTTATGCCAGCTGCAAGGAGCCCTGCATGATTGCCGAAAGTGAAACAGACAGGCAGCCCATGGAGCAAGCCCTGCACCTCCTAGTTCTGTCCAACAGTTCCAGCTGCATTTGGAACAAGAATGTCATTGTAGAGAGAGAGAGTACCAGACAGCAAGCAGTGCCATTCCCCTCCACCACCAGCTGCACCCCCCCAACAAAGGTACACAGTGTCCCCTGACTGTGGTGCACGGCAAGCTGCTTCACCATGCATGAACAGAGAGAGTCAGAAGGTGGCTGTGATTCCCATTCTTCACCCCCCCCCCGAGTAATAATAATAATGTCCTTGTAGAGAGAGTGCCAGACACCGAGCAGTGCCATTCCCCCTCCACCACTAGCCCTTCCCCGAAGATACATAGTGTCCCCTGACTTGACACCACCAGGAACTGGCGAGGCAAAGTAGTGTTCCCTGTGCAGAGAGAGAGCGGAGCTGAAGCTTGTTGGCCGCCCATCCCCTTCCCCGACTGTGCACCATCCATGAGAGGGATAGTGTGTCACAATGATATCGGGATACCCGGGGGGGGTGGTGTCACTCATGCTCAATGCACACAGGCAGGCAAGGATGGGAGAGGAAATGAGCCACACAATTTCTGAAGCAACAGAGGAAACAAAGAAAAATAAATTGACCACGGAAGACAACAGTTACTGACAGAGATTTCGCTGCTGCTAAGCAACTGTGCCCCGCACCTTGCACACAGAGCGAGACACAAATGGAGCAAGCAGGAGAAAGACACATTCAATTTCCCAGCCTTGCTGCATCGATCTGAACAGTGGCTAACCCCATTGGGACTGTTACTGGGTGGGGAGGTTGGGGGTCCCATTAGTAAGGTAGGCAGCGCGCGTTGTGGGGAGATGGAAAGACACAATCAGAGCAAGAGAGCAGGAAGGACATCAGGAACAGCGTTTCTCCAGCAGCATCTGTCTGTCTTTGCGAGGGGTTTTTTGTGTGTGTGGGGGAGGAGGATATAGCATCATTGACATAGCAAGAGTCATCTGAAGAGTACATGTGTGTCATACACACAGTAGCTGTTGTTCTGAGAATTGTTGGAGGGGGGCCGAGGTGCATGTGTTTGTGTGTAGGGGAGGGACAGCATAGTAAAGCAGGTTAAACATGTAAGAAAGCAAAAGTATGCACAACAAATGTCAGAAATCATCTCAGTAAAATATTTCTGACATTTGTATGTGCATACCATCAATCTCAAATGCATTATTTATTGAGGACTGTTTTGCTGGGTGGCAGGATACAGTATGTTTCTGGCTATTTAAACAAGTGAAAAACACCTTTATGCTATTTTTCCATCTGGGGAACACAACCCATGTTATAAGCACTGTGACAGGGTTGAATAAGGCCCTGCCCTATTTGTTATGCAGAAAGAGTTTAATCACAAGGGTCTGTTCTATCCTCTTCTCTTCTGTTTCTTTTCTGTCTGGTTGCACAACCAAATTGTCTTGAGACCTAGGAACTGATCACTCCAACAGTTTCACAATTCTCCGCCTCTTGCTATCTCTCTGCCTTCCCTTGCTTGCTCTGTCTTTTCTTCCCCTATGCATTTCTGAAGTTATAAAAATATATGTGAATCTCGGTGTAAAACTGTATGTGATACTAGGATCCCTTTGTTTAAAACTGTATATAATTATACTGTTGAAATGATTGGAGAAAGCTATTTGGAATTAAAGGGGTTAACCTGAGATGCAGTTTTTAAACCTTTTGCAGAGCTATAAACAAGAGGTCATTTCTGGGTCACTATGTTCTTTTTGCTCCACCTGCATCAAAACGGACAAGAATATTTTGTAAACTTACAAGAACATTCTGTGACAAGCAGGCTTTCTTAATTAGTTCCCAGACGGCCGGCCCGTCGGCGCAGCGATGGGATTTCCGCTTGCGGCGCGGCGACCCGGGTTCGGAGCGGATCCGGTCGTCGGAGGCGGGCCGGGGAGTAGGATCGAGGCCCGACGGACAGCTTCCTACTCCGGGAGGGCGCGGGCAGCAATCGGTGCGCTGGGGACCCTGGTGGAGACCGGAGTTCCAAGCAACCGACGCTCGACATGGGGGGGGAGGAGGCTGGGCGGACGCTGGCGTCATTGCACGTCCCCACCTCCTCCCGGGAGAAAAATGCAGGTGGAAAAAGATGGCAGGCAGGACCACGGATTAATGAAGCCCTCCCTGGAGAGCCTCACATTGCCGCCGTCGCTGCGGGACCCCGACCAGTCACAGTTCCAGGGGGTCACGAAGGTGGCCCATATTACCCTCCGGGGCAAGCTGGGGTGACTGAGGGTCTCAGCAGAATGGCGGTAGAGGTCTCTGGGGGCCGTGACCAGGCGGATGGCTGCCGGTGATCCTGCCAGAAAGAAATTAAAAAAAAAAAAAAAATTAGTTCCCAGACAAAGATTTATAAAAAGAGCAGCAATGTTTTTGCTAGAGAGACAAGGAGAATGAGAGACTGAAACTTGAAATTAAGAGATACCCTTGGAAGAAGGACTTAGTTTTCTCTGTTTTTACTGCCTTTTTAAATAGTTATCCTGAATATTTTTTTTTTTAATTTTGCTGTTATTGAGAGAAATAAAACACTATTTGTGAATTTTGAAACTGCTCCGGTTTTCCTATGCTTCCTGACCTGTGCCTTGACGACAAGCGCAATTACCCACTCCAGAGTATGGAATTATAGGCATTTAATCAACACCTCAGGTGCTTTGAGAATACTCGGCCTGTGGCCTCATGCCTCACAATACACACGAGGCATGGATTAAATACATAAAGTATGGCGTGGTGTGTGTAATGAGAAATTTACACATATCCGAGGTGTTAGATGCTACAAAAACCCTGAGAGCGAAGCTCGAGGGGTTTGTGAAAGCATCTAACACCAAGGGTGTGTGTAAATTTCAAGTTTAAAAACACCATATTATATTTCATATAATTGCTAGATTTTTCCCTTTTCGCCACAGCAATTATATAAAATAAAGTGATGTTCCTGTGCAGCTGCAGTCCAGTTAGGTTTCAGCGTGCGGTTCGCAGTCTGCCATATTTATTTAACATGTTTTATATTTATTTGTTTTAGTCGGCAGTCGAAAGTGAAGTTTTTTTTTCTAAAACAGGAGATTGATTCTGTGTTTTAAAATTACTTACCACCAAGTCCAAGTGGCAGTTCAGTCTCTGGGGGAAAGACGAGGCAGCCAGTGGTCCGAAAGGAAGAGCTGCAGCGGGCACATGCGCAGAGTGAGGAAAACAGTGCATGTGTTTGCCATTATAAGCATTCTTTTATAACAGCAAATTATGCCATGATTTCCCTATGGGAAAAAAGGAAACCCATTAATTATATGCCTATAACCCCATACTCTGTCATGGCTTATTGCTAACGTATACTGTAACTTGAAATTCAGCACAAGTATATTTATTGCTGTTTCAAATCTACTCCCATTTCCCGGCCTGACAGTGTCACTGTATAAGTGTTAGTGTACTATTTTCTCCCTTGTACCACCTTCTGCCAGGTGCCTCTGGAAACTAGCTATTTTGGCTCAGTAGACCTTTCCTGGTAAAACTCTTTCAATAAATAAATAAATAACCTTTTCCAATTACAGTAGCAGAATTTGGGTAGACATTTTTGGGGGTTTTCACAAAAGTATCTTCTGAGTTCTGCTAAAGAAACAGCTTTCTGCTCAAAAACATGGCAACAGTGTGCAAATTTTGAAAATGCTGTAAATATGTGCTGTTTAGTTGGCATCAGACCTCCTGTTAAAAGGTAGTGTGGCATCACTAGCACTTGTAAGGGTGTGAGGTAGTGGTAGCACTCAGGTTTGTGGCAGAAATAGAATGCAAATATGCAACAGAGGTGGCACACAGGAGCATGCCCGACATGGCGCATTGGTGTGTAATTGTAGCACAGGTGAGGAGGAGATGTGGCCCAAGGGTGCGCAGCAGGGGCATTGCATTTATGCTGTTGGGGGCAGACAGCACTGACACAGGTCGCTTGCTTCATGTTCTAAGGGTATGCTTGGACCCAAATTTCATTTTCAAATATCTTCAATATTGTGCTATTCAAATTCAGCTCTGGGTGCTAAGTATTTGGGGAATATTTACACTATTCATCGCCCTTCATTACTCTAAAACAGTACCCCTACCTTCCAGAAGCCCCCAGTACCCTTACCTCACACATGATATTTTCAGGGCATGTGCCCTTCATCCATTCTGCTACCATCTGCCCCCAGCCCACTTACAGTGCATTTCTTGAGGGTGGGTTCCCCTCTAACTCCATGCAGGGAAGGCGCTAGGGCACACAGTCATGTTTCATTATAAATTGGGCCGCAAATCTTCGAGGACACATGATGAGCCCCATCTTTAATGCGCCCAAATGCTGTGTTTGTTTGTAGTCAGTGGTGGAGTTTTCATGGCAGAAAACATTCAGCAATACAGTTGATAGTGGCAGGATACCCAGGACAAGGCAGAGATAGTGTTGGGGGTTACCTATTGATGCCTGTTCGCAAAAAAATGTCCTTGGGTAAACTTGACCAAACACCCAGGCGCGCTGTAACCCTGCCTCCCAAGGGCAAGGCTTACCTAAGCGTAGATTTCCATTTTGTTAGTAAAAGGAAACATTGGTCTGGCACCATATTACTGCTGCCACACAAACACTTGTTTAGTAACAGTCCTTAATCTACTCCTGCGGCATCCTTCCAGAAATGTTGGAACACCTCCAAACCGGCTACCTACCCATGATTCAGAGAGCGGAGCCTAGTGCTTCATGAGCAGATGGACTTTGTAGCAGCATTCTTAAGGTTTAAGAAGATGCAGTGAGATGAGCTCAAGTATTTGAAACAAAACACATTTTTTCCAGCTCTGTCTGCTACTGTGGGGTGGCCCCCATCTGACTAACCCTCTCAGCCCCATCACCCCCCCAGCTCCAGGTACTTATCCCAACCTCCAGAATCCCCCTCTGGCATGCCTTCCATGGCCAGGTCTTCGGGGAGCACAACTTTCTGGATTGAGTAAGGATCTGGTCCAGGAAGCGAGTTCCTGGTTGGTAATGTGGGGTCTGCAGCAAATCAGTCATCATTCTGCCGTTCCAGGTTTTTCCACCATTTTTCTTCCCAGGCTATTAATGATGTGGCTTGCATTCATGTGATGGTGTGCAGGCATATATCTGTGTCTGACAGTTTCCTTTGCTCCCTTTGGCAGCTTCCACTGTGCTACCACCCAGCCTCCCCTAGGTAAAGGTACCAACCATTCTGATTTTCCCAGGACAGTTCCTATTTTGGGCAGCATGTCCTGGTGTCCCCACAAGGTTTTTAAAATGTCACTTTTTTCCTGGTTTTGCTTACTTGTCCTGTTTTTTGTTTGCTGACTGCTGAGCTGCAAGTGACATTTATTTCAGCACCACCATGGTAACTTCTGCCCTGTGCTTACGTTGTGCTGTGAACGTGAAAATGCTTGGGTAGACAGATGGGAAGTAGGTCAGCGGCAACACTGTAAAGCACCTTCCTTCCTGGTAGATTCGACTGGGTAGTAGTGCAAGCAAGCACATGTGGCCATCTGCCCGCCAGCAGCTGAGAGGGACTCCAAACAGAGAAGAGACCGCTAGAAGTGAGCTAAGGTACCTGAACCTGATCAGCTGTGAGGGAGTGTGTGACAACAATCTGGTGTGGTGGTGGAAGTCAGTGAAGTGAAGTTTGTTCAGCAAAGGAGACGAGTGTGAGAGGGTTGGGGTAGGACTGTCAAGCGGAGCAATGCAAGCAGCTTGAATGTCTGAACACAATTTAAAGCAAGTTTGCTTCTAATTAACTTTCTGTGCGTCACGATTCAGAACGTGTTGTAGCAGAATGATGTATTGACTTCATCTGGATGTTTGCTACTGGTGTTACTGTGGGGCCAGAGCAAGTTGCAAAATGTAATTGAACGTGTGCAGCCTTGTCCGTGGCGGCGCCTGGTGGGGGTGCAGTCAGGATGGGCACTGTCTCAGTTGTAGGCTTCAGAAGGTTGTTAGCTTTACCCCTAAGGAGCAGTCAAGCAGCAGAGGACATGATCCCCCTTCTATCCTGAAGGAGGAGAGCTGCATTATGGGATGCTCAGTCACTCCTTCCCCTCGCAGCCGTAGTCTGTTCCCAAACTCGGGTCACCAGAGTGGTGAGTGGAAGCCCTACTGCTGCACTACCGGCTGATAATTTTAAGTTTTACTATGATTTCACCAAGTGCAGCTGTTTGCTTTTCCTAAGAAAAGGAAGTAGTTGAACAACCAGCTATATTAACACATTCTGCAGAAGGTACTGTAAGCAATCGTGGAATGTGTTTTGGAAACGGGGGACAATTTGAAGCCCATGGAGTTGTCAGTGCCCCTTTAAGTGAACTAGTACAGCTGCTGGGTAAAATAAAATGATGCAGTGTCAGCCAAGTGTCAGGTAATAGGTACCATGAAAGTTTCTGTGAGCCAAAGTTTTCTTAACATTATTCCACTTGATAGATGTAGGCATTTCCTATGAAATGTACCCATGCAATTCGATATCATTCAGCTCTCTGAATTCCTTCTAGAAACATTTTTTCTTTCAAGTATCACAATTTTTAATTTTGGAAGTCACTCCCCTCTGACACTTTTGTAAGTTTATGTTGTCCCATATGGGGAATCTGCTAATATACAGCTTTACACTCTCAGTCAGATCACTTGTATTAAGCTTGTCCGTTGTCCCCAAAAAAAAAAAATCCTGGTTTATTGCTTACCACAGTGTTTATATTTAATACATGCCAGTAAACGCAATGGGATCTGGACAGGCATTTTTCAGGTTTTTGACGGTGCAGTGACTTTTTCATTAGCTTGATGCAGAAGTCCCAGCTTCAGCAGTTTTTATTCTTTAAATTTTCAGTCATGGTTTCTGACTCTTTCAGACCGATGAAACTCATGCCCTCCAGTTAAGAAAATATTAAAGCTATTTGCTTTCCTTGGTCCTGTGCCAGTGTGCTAGGGAACTGGTTCATGTTAAGATATGCATCTCTGGAGGCTAATTAGATGATGAAGTGTGATTAGTCAATATTGGATTCTGGCCCATTAATCCTATTTTTATGAAGAAATTAGACAAATCACTAACTAATAAGGGGGCAGGTTAGCTGGTTTGCTAACACATTCAGATGTTTGGATGGGAAATCTAGCAGACAATTATATATCTTGCCCAGGAAAACAAACAAAAAAAAAAGAGTAAGTTCCCTTTTGATCAGAACACAAATCTGATCTTACTCAGTACATGACAGTTTTATACCACATTAATGCGAATACCTTTGCCAGGTAAATGGTGTTATTATTTTGCTGACATATCTACCATCAAGATTAAAGTGTTTATCTTGATAGTAGATCTGTCACAAGCAAAATAACACAGGTTAGGTATGTCATAATGCTGATTAACCAAAGGGAGAGCAGCTGAAACAATATTTGATGTAGTACCAGTGCAGCAAAACAAGTAGTAGAGGAACAGATAGCTCTTGAGGCCAAATCCAATAATAAAAAATCTTCAGTGTCAGCAAGAGCGGAAAAATACAAAGTGTTGTTGGTCCACTTCAAGATCAGAACACAGGTGACATAATTACAAATGACAGTCAGATGGCAGAATTCTAGTGCATGCTTCATCTCCGTATTCACAGGGAAAGGGTGGAGTGATATCAGAAAAGTGCAATGTTATCCTAGTGGGAACAAAAAGTAGCTCTATGAGGCATACATTTAGTGCCAGAAGAAGCTGAAAAATTACTAGAGAGAGTAAATAAAGCAATGGGGCCTGACAGAATGCATCCGAAAATCTTGAAGGCGCTATCATTACCACTGGGAATCATATTCTGCGAGTCCGTCAAACTGCCTTTGTGCCAGATGACTGGAGAGTGGCCAGGTGGTACTAATAATAAAAAAGGCTCCAGGGCAGTACCAGAGGCTATAGGCTGGTGAGCTTGGCATCATTACTACTGAAGCTCCAGGAGACCCCAAAGAAGACGCCCCCTCCCCCAGTATACACTGGCCGCCTTGATTTCCAGCTGTGGAGCAGCTCTGCTGAAGATACTACTGTTCTTTGTGAGTTGTACTGCCCAACTCCTGGATCATCATGTGGATATGTTAGTGGTGGTCCCTCACAGCCTTGATGGGCGTCATTTTCTTTAAGTTCTGGTGACTGTGTCACTCAAGGTTGCCGAGTCTCCTTTAATCTGACTGCATACAGTGTGCAAATGAAACTACAACATAAAAGAAAATAGAAAAGAAAATAGCTTAGCTCAGAACCCTGCCATTTGTTGCTGATCCCCGGCCAGCCTTAAGGATAGGCGAACTAGGAAGTCGCCTGGGCGCCATGTAGCAGGGGCACCAATAGTGATGCAGCCAATTTAAAATTCACAGAAGTAGTGTGTGAAAGTGCCACTCCCGTTAGTTGCAAGCTACATGAAGTGGACATTGAGGAGTACTCACTTTGCCTTTTCATAATGAGTTGACTTAGCATTGTTATTCGCCTCAATGCAGTAAGGTGGAATGACAGCAATAGGCACTTTAAGCAGCCCCCACACATCACATGGCTTACAGTACTGTAAGTCACATGCTGCTAACCAGCCAGGCAGGAAGTGAGTCATACCAGCAGATACTTTCATTTTCTCCTTTGCAGAGATAGGAGAAGGAAGGATAGTGTAGGGGAGGAGTGTGTATTTGTTTAACTTGCTTCAACATCATAAAACCCGACAGCTTTTTTAAAAGCTAATTCTTCAGTTTTTGTTGTACTGTTTTGAGTTCTTTTTTTGTGACTGATTGGTTTTATAAGTTTTGTTTTGTGTAAGTGTGTGTGTGTGTGCGTGTGCGTGTGCGTGTGTGTGTGTGTGTGTGAGTGAGTTGGTCTTCGTCGCGTGACGTGTCAGAGTGGAGAGGGAAGGAGAGTTATGGACCAGGGACAGTCTGTGGCCCGTGTTGGACAGAGGGGAATGCGGACACATGGGGGTCAGCGTGGGCGGGTGTCGCTGAACTGCTCCAGAATATTTCATCCACCCCACCTCCGGAAGCAGCAGCACCACCTGTGCCACCGCCACATCCAGCAAGTCTGCCGTCGCCACCACCACCACCACAAAAACTGCTGTCGCCAGCACTGGACAACATTTCAAAGTCATTATGGTCCTCCACCTCATCATGCCTGTAGTAATCCTCTGCTCTTATTACCGCACTACTGCACACGTTTAATTTCCTACTGGGCTTAACAGTCATGGAAGGGGATAACATGCTGGCTATGGTTGCCGCCAGTGATACGGGTGAACGCCCAAGTCTGGTATTAGCTGCCAGCTTGTGCTGGGTCCACAGAGCCAAGTGCCCATTCTTAAGATGTGTATGCTGTCCTCCTGTCCCAAGTTGGTTCCCCTTTTTACCTCGACTCACACGCACATGGCAAACCTGGCAGATTGCAACTGAATCATCATTTGCATCCTGAACAAAAAATACCAGACAAGGGACTGTGATGCTTTGCTTTTAACATGTCCATGATGATGTGGCTTATTTAAGTCTGTTATTTTAAGCACTGAAGTGGGGGGGCACGTGATGTTTTGGCACTGCAGACCTGGACTGCAACTGACCACCATGACTACCTATCATATTGAGTACTGGGTCATCATCATCATCATCATCCACTAAAACCAGTACATCACAAGTTTTTATGGGGGGGGGTTCCTGCAAACAGATTCAGACACAGCCACTTTTAATTTATTTTTCTCTGGTTCCCAATTGGGGTCAATTAAATCATCATCATATTCATCAGTGTCACTGTCACACACATCCACATCTTCTTCTTGGATGCTAACATGTGGATTGCATGTTGCAACAACAGCAACATCATCAGCATCTACACCACCATCACCTGATATTTTTCACCACACTGTAAATCATTGTTGCATGGAAAATGAGTGACATTAAGTGCCACAGTGGATGGAATATCACATTGTATGCCATCGTTGACATGATCATCCGAATCAGATTCAGTTAATGGGATGTTAATGGGAAGTTATGACATCATCTACGCTGTCACGCACTTGCACTGCTTCACACTCAATATGTGTGGATACGGTACACTGGTCGGAATTGGAACTTGACGCAACAATGCTAATACTACCTCCACCACCAGTAACACTAACACCACCGGCTGGGAAAACATCATCTCCTCCAACTATCAGTGAAGCTACTGATTGGGCTGTAAAAAACATTGCAGGAGAAATACCTTTCCTCCATCAGCATGCACTTCTCCATCCGTACTACTACCACACCCAGGCCTCTTACTGCCAACATTGCCATGGCCAGGAACAGCATTACTTGCACGTCTCTTTGCAGGCATTTTGGGGGATCAACCACAAATATTATTACCAAATTCAGATTTTATACGTTCACTTTCTGACTGGAGGGTTGCTACTCGCTAGCTGGATGTGAAGCAAAATAAACAACTGTGGCTTCAGCAACAGATAAGGGACTACTGTGTTGTGACATTGTCATGGAATTATAACAACTTCAGTAACCAGTGGTGCTGATAGGGTCACAAAAACAATCCAGTCTGGTAAAAAATACCTTTTCAACATGGGGGGGCACTGAATACAGACAGTGCTGATTTGTACCGCACTACAAGCAGCAACACTAACAACAGAGAACACGATCGCAGTACAAAATCAGGCAGCTGCAGTGGATAGCAGGTTCACACTGCTGCGCTTAGTTGCACTTACACTGATCTGTGTCACAAATTTTAAAAGGTGTATTATATTTGATGCACGCAACACTGCAGACACAACACAGAGCACTTTGTGTACAATGCTGAATGAGGAATGCAATGCAAATGCAAAAGTTCAGTGTACTCAGTGCCACGTAATGTAAATTTGTAATTTAAACAACCTGACCCTATGAAATGCCGCACCTCATTCACACAACAAGCAGCAAGAAAATTTGTACTGTCACTGACAGTTTTACTATGTGTACAGTAACACAGTCAGTTATATAACAAAAATACTACCAAAACACAGATAAATCACTGGTTCTCCAACTTAAATCTACCTACACACAGATACACCCCTTCCCCACACAACACACTTCACTGTCTTTCACCACACACACTCAGTGTTATAAATTTACATTCAAAATCCACACACAAACAAAAACGCTCGATGATGTGAGCACAGGAGGGTTTCCTACAATCGAACTACAGTTGGATCCCCCCCAAAAAAGCAAAAATGCCTTTTGAACAGCTTTTAAAAGATTCCTACAGACAGCTATCAAAGCACACTGTCTCCTACTCCTTTCTACTCATACTACCTCGAACTGAGGCTGTGCAGATCAATATAGAGCCCATGTGACCTGAACTCCCATGAATCACTGCAAAATCCTCCTTGAGATCAAAACAAAAGCGAAGTGAACTGCCACCAATGTGCCGCCTTACAAAATTGAAAAGGGAAGTCACCAGTGGAGGCGGAGTAGCATAAAGTAGCTGTTTTCAATGCACTTCGCGTTCCTCATTATAGCAGGCACTCCATAACTCTGCCTTTGCTCCATAAATCACTTCATGGAGCAGATTGAGCCCACTTTGCCCACCACTAGGCACCAATGACGAATGGTTAAATATTTTTTATTTCAGTAGTGTGTGCATACAGCGCTCCGCCCACCGCACCAGACAGTCCCGTCCATTGATGACCCCTTCACCCTCCCTAGGCGTCCAGCCACTTGCGTCAGAAGCGTAACTGTTAGTGCTAACTTGTGCTTGACTGTGCATGCTGAGTCCACACTAAGCACATTGCTGCAAGTTGTGCCATATGTTGAGAGAGAGAGGCAGCCAGTGAGTCTCGTGTCATCGATGGTCTCTAGAAGGTCAGTCGGCTGGTGCGGGCTGTGATCCACATCGTTGATGTGTGTTGGTGAATAACTGATAAGGGGTGAGGGCAAGGCCAGTCAGTCGACTCACAGCCACTGGGAAGGAAGGCTCACCATCCACATCGTTGATGGGGTTGGGAGGAGGAGGACTAGTCCACACTGGCACTGACTGCATAGTGACTTGAGAGGTTGGTTTTTACCATTTATTTTTTCCCTGTGTTGACCTTAACCTTTTTTGCCTAATTTATTATTTGATTCATTGTGGTGTGGTGGTCTGAGTCTCACTGTCTGGTCCCACTCCAGTCCCATGTCCCAGGCAGCCGCCCTCAGTCACAGACACACGGAGAGTGAGCCTGGAGAAGGGATGGAGCTGCAGTGTTTGTTAGAGTTCTCTCGCTTTAGCTCAGTTGCAGAAGCAAGTAGTAAAATACACTGGACTCATCTGCAGGCTCCTCAGGATTTTAAAATCTTCCCACACATACATTGACAATAGTATAGCTGATGCAGTCAGACTTAAACCCGGACCGCCATTTTGTTTGCCACAGGATTTGTTTAATCATCTGGTCTGTCGGCTGTGAAATAGAGAGCTGAGCCGGTTAATGTGGCTGGTATTTTGCCAGGGTAGTCCATCATAGCCCTAAACAGAGCGCGCGAAAGGGTTTTCGAGAAAACAGTTACCTTGATTGTGGGGGTTGTAAAGTCTATTCTTTGAATAAAGCATCCGTTTTACAGTAACATGATGACATCGCTAACTTCTTATATATATTCAAGATTGCTAGTATTAGCTAATGCTTTTGCAAATAATATAGAAACAGACTTTGACGGCATATGAGGATGCTTGGCCCACCTTATTGACTATGCTGACTTTCTCTACGGACATTGCTCACTCTCCCTCTTAAATAAGCTGGACACCCTGTATCATAGAGCCATCAGATTTATTACAGACCTTCCCTCCAGCACCCATCATTGCTCTCTTTACATGGCAGTCAATTGGACATCCCTACAGCACAGAAGAAAAAAGAATGCTGCAATCTGGATCTTTAAAGCTTTATCAGGCAAACTCCCCTCCTATATCTCAGACTGTTTCACCCGAATCACATCCAGGCCATACACCTTAAGGATCAATAAGCTCATTATACTAAAGATTCCCAATACCTGCACCCGGTTTGGGAGGGCTGCTATCAGCTATTCCCTAGCATTTGTCTGGAACTCACTCCAAAAATCTATGAATCTGAATACCCTCTTACCCATATCATCCTTCAAAAAATTGTATACCACCCTATTTCCAGAACTGTGCAACTGCTTCCATAAGGCCTAGTCTCCACCAACCTACACCCTCCCTTCTGTAATCCACTATGTTTGGTTTCACTCTTCTACCCAGTCAGTTATCACATTTCATATAAAAGCCTACAGAAGCCCTACTATTTGATTATTTCCCTTCTATATCGATTATCCTCTTCATTTTTACAGGTTAAGTTATTGTTACTGTGTCTTGTATATCTGTAAATTTTGTATATATCTCTTATTTATTTGATTGTACTAATGTTATGTTATTCTCATGTCTTTGTAAAAAAACTTGTATCCTTCTTTGTATGACCACTCAGGTCCATCTTGTAAATCAGCTATGCTCAATGATGTTCGCCTGAATAAATAAAGATTTTGATTGATTGATTGATTGATTTTGATAGTCTGCCCATGTCCTTCCTACTGCCTGGATAAGCTGCAGATTCTAGTTAACCAACAGCCTATTTCTTCCTAACACACACAAGAATTGCCTTATGCATATCCATGCATTTTTTAATTCCCCACTGTTTTGACCCACAACCTTCTCATGAAGCCCATTCCATGTATCCACCACCCTCTCTGTGAAAAAATACTTCCTCACATTGTCCCTGGTGGGCGTCCCCTCCATCTTCAACTTGTGTTCCTTGTTCTTACATCTCTTTCTGAAAGATTCTACCCTCTTGGACTTTGTTGATTCGAGGTACCAAAAGTTTCTATCATGTACCTCCTTTCCTCAGGGTATACATATTAAGCTTATTTAGTCTCTTCTCGTATGGCTTCTGTTGCAGACCCTGCACCATTTAGTTGCTCTCCTCTGGACTACCTCCATCCTGTCTATACCCTTGCAGAGATGGGGTTTCCAGAACAGGATGCAATACTCAGATGGGGCCTCACTAACCGTCAGTACAGAGGGATAACAACATCCTGTTTTCTACTGGTGATGCCTTTCCCTGTACATCCCAGTATCTTCCCAGCCATCCTTACTGCCTTTTCACATTGCTTGCTAACCGTTAGGTCATCTGATATGATTACCCCCAGGTCCCTTTCCTTTTTGTCACATGTCACTACTCTATAGAAAAATGTGGGGGCGCCAATGGTAAGTTCGCCTAGGAGTGCCATATACCCTAAGGCCGGCCCTGCTGATCCCACTGGGCTGCAAACATGCGGAAGTCTGAAGAAAAAAAAAAAAACAGGCACTCACCACCCCAGCTTGGTCCAGCACAGCAGTCATGAAAATAAAGTGCCAGCTGCTTTGAGTGTTCACCACACATACCAGCAATTCATACAAAGACTGCACTACCCAGTATTAAAAACTGAACCCCCTGCAGGATGACCTGTCAGCCATGTTTCACATCTTTGCAACATTTTATCCGAGGCATTGACTGCTGTTGAGCATACTCTTCAACTACGTGTCTGTTCACTGAGCCACCAATTGCAGAGCCAAAACTCAGGTCCTTAAGTTAAAACTCTCCCCTCCCCAAAGAAAAAATAAACATAATATTAACTAGACAAAGTAGCTCATAATTACAAATCACCTGTATTTCATTTTATACAAAGATATGCAAAGTAAATCAATATAAATGCATCATGAACAATAATCCCAATTTATTTTTTAATTCTCCAAGAGGCATACCCGTATAAACAGAAAATAGAAAAGTAAACTTAAATAGAGCTTGTAACAATAAATGCTACTGTCATTTTCAGTACATATTTTTGATAGAAACCTTCTAAGGAATGGCACTAGACTTGGCTGGCCTATCAGCACGGCAGTAGCGCTACCACGCGCAATGCCGGTGACCCAGGTTCAGGGACAAGCCTGGGCCATGCAGAGACTGGCTGGGGAGAGGATCAGGCATCCATGGACGCCCTCCTCCTCCTCTGAGGTGGTGAGGGGCTCACACCGTCCCATGATTGCCTCCTATGGATGCACTGGTGGCGGCATGGAACTCACAGTGTGAAGAGAATGCCATTAGGTGCTTGGCTGACACATGCGCCATACGTCTACAGCCTGGACTCTCATCCTTTGTGCCAGCATCCTCAGGGATGAGGTTTTAGGAGCCAAAAAAGCAGCAGGTAAAAAATATAAAAAAATCAAGCCCTCACGATGATCCCTGACAAGCGGGGGTGGGGGGAATGGAGCATGGATTGTCAGTACTGCCACCACCGAGCCCCGCCGGCAGTGGGAGATAAAATCTGTTAAAAAGGGAATGGCACTAGACTGAATATCACATTTGGTCCAGGCCAATCTGTGGCAACAAGGGTGAACATTTAAAAGGCCTCCCTTTTCAAAACAGCATTGTCATAATCTCCTTGCATAGGTTTGGTAAACCTTTTCAATCACTTGGTATTTGAAATTGTGTTGGCTCCCATCATGACTGGAAAGGACACGGGTTGCTGTGGCATAATCAAAGTACCTGCCTCAGTTGCCCAGCAATGCTCACTGATTCTCACTTTTAATTTTCTGATAGTTTTTCCTATACAGAAATAGAAAATCTGTACAGAAACAGATGGCCTGACAAATGATACCCTGCGTGTCACAAGTGGCAAATGTCTAAACTTCTCCCTGTTTTCAAATTAATCTATCACCTCACAGAATAACTGGGCAAAATTTGCACTTCCACAAGGAAACCTTCCATTGGAAAGCTGCAGTTACCAGGTTGGGGTATTTTGTACTGTTTGGCAATTTCTCACTAACCTGTCCTTATGTCTCCTGTAGGCCATTCTGGGCGGTAATTCTGAAGTGTTGGTCAAACAGGTGTCATGGTGGAGAGTAATCTTCACCACCAGTCCAGAATGTATGTTAAAGGGGAGCTCTTGTCTACAAAGAAAGGTGACAGCATTGTTCCCAAGGAAATCTATTCAAATAAGCTATTGGAGAAACCTGCAACTCCTAGAGAGCAAAATATAACACATTTAGTTCCCTTCCCTTTACAGCTGCAAGCATCCATTTTACATCACTTACACAGGAAATGACATCACAGAAGGGAAAAATAGATTCCTGTTTTCCTCACAAAATGTTCACTAAGCAGTATTGTCTGCCTGGTGTCTTGATCTGAGTATATCAGTCTTTCATGGTGCCTTACTCTGAATGAATATTTTACTTTATTAGTGGGCCTTCCTTATTTTTGAAATATACTGTTGACTAACCAGTATTGCCTATGTGCCATAATCCAGTGTTCTGCTTAATGTGCTTAAAGCTATATTGCAGTGATACTATACCTTGATCTGAATATTTTACTTTCTAGCTCTTCCTCATTTGTTGACTTTTGCTTTTGTTGGGCCCACAATGCTTTTGTGTCTTGTTTGCTCTGTTTTGTGCAATTATAACTCTGGGTGGCTTCCGACCTACTCCAGACATTATTGTAAGATGTCCGCATAATCTAAAAGACTTCCGAAGCCCGATTCCAAGATGGGTTACACATGCATAAAGCGACTTCTGCCAAACCAATAGAAACATAGACTTTGCGGCAGATAAGGACCACTTGGCCCATCAGTCTGCCCATTTCCCTACCTACAGGATGAGCGCAGATCCTAGTTAACCAACAGCCTATTTCTTCCTACCCCCACAAGAATTGCCTTATGTCTGTCCCATGCATTCTTGAATTCTCCCACAGTTTAGACCCCACAACCTCCTCAGGAAGGCTGTTCCATGCATCACTACCCTCTCTGTGAAATAATACTTCCTCACATTGCCCTGAACCGCCTTCCTTCTATCTTTAAATTGTGTCCCCTTGTTCTTGCAAGTCTTTTTCTGAAAGATGCTACCCTCTTGGACTTTGTTGATTCCACTGAGGCACTTAAAAGTTTCTATCATGTCCCCCCTCTCCCTTCTTTCCTCAAGGGTATACATATTAAGCTCCTTTAGTCTCTTCTCATACGGCTTCTCTTGCAGACCCTGCACCATTTTAGTTGCCCTCCTCTGGACTACCTCAATCCTGTCTATGTCCTTGCGGAGATGGGGTCTCCAGAACTGGACACAGTACTCCAGATGGGGTCTCACCAACTGTCTGTACAGAGGGATAACAACTTCCTGTTTTCTGCTGCTGATGCCTCTCCCTATACATCCCAGTATACCCCAGCCCTCCCTACTGCCTTCTCACATTGCTTGCTAACCTTAAAGTCATCTGATATGATTACCCCACGTCCCTTTCCTTTTTGTTGTTTTACTACCTCCCACCATTGTGTATTCTTCCCTGGGTTCTTGTTTCCCAGGTGCATTATTTTGCACTTATTTGCATTGAATCCTAACTGCCATACTTCTGACCATTCCTCCAACCTTGCCAAGTCCCTTCTCATCCTTTCCATGCCTCCTTGTGTATCAACCCTGTTGCAGATCTTTGTGTTATCTGCAAAAGGCATACTTTCCTTCAGTCCCTCTGCAATATCACTGATGAAGACATTAAAAGCGACTGGACCCAATACTGAACCTTGCGGTACCCACTAGTAACCCCTCTTTCTTCAGAGTGGACTCCATTTACAATTACCTTCTGTGTCTGTTGTGCAGCCAATGTTTACCCAGGCTACCACCTGGGACCCACTCCCAGGCTGGTTAATCTGACTATTGATCTTTGTGTGGGACTGTGTCAAATGCCTTCTAAAGTCTAGGTAGGTCATGTCCACAGCCCCTCCCTGGTCTACTACTTTGGTCACCCAGTCAAAGAAATCTATTAGATTCGTCTAACATGACCTTCCGCTGTGAACCCATGCTGCCTTGGGTCCTGTGCTCCACTGGCCTCTAGGTACTCAACTATTCTTTCCTTCAGAGTGACTCCATCACTTTCCCTACCATAGAGGTCAGACTGACAGGTCTGTAGTTTCCTGCCTCTGTCTTGGTCCCACTTTTGTGAAGGGAATCCATCCACCTTCCTCCAGTCCTCAGGTACCACACCATCCTCCATGATTTATTAAAGAGTAGCCAGTGGTTTCACTAGTTCCTCCTTAATTCTTTTAGAATTCTGGGGTGAATTCCATCAGGACCCATTGCTTTGTCCACCTTCAGTTTTAGGAGTTCTTGCAGAACCCTTTCTTCTGTGAAAGGACTGGGATCGACCCCCTATCAAAGTGCTTCTGTTAATTGGATTAGGCACTTCCCCGCCTCTTTTGTGAATACTGAGCAGAAATATTAGTTCAGTATCCCTGCCTTTCACTGTGCCCCTCTGCCCACCCACCGTTCATTCTATTTAGCCTCACTATCCTCCCTTTGTTTTCTCACGCTGCTGATGTACATATAAAGGTTTTATCCCTTCTTAACTGAGTTGGCTATCTTTTCCTCAGTTTGGGCCTTTGCTATTCTGACTTCCCTCCTGCTTCCTTCTGCCTTAACTGGTACAGCTCTTGTCCTGCTCCTTCTGTGTTTCCTTATACTTCTGGAATGCCATCTTTTCTTCCTGATTTTCACAGCCACCTTTTTGAGAACCATAGTGGCTTTTTCTTTCATTTTGATTTGTTTATTTGCTTCACACAAGGCTTGTTGCCTCTGTGATGGCAGTTTTGATGATTCCCATTGTTGCCCCACCTCCTTCTAGCCTGTTTGCTGGTGCTTTTCTGAGGCACTCTCCCATCTTGCCAAAGTCAGCCCTCCTAAAGTCCAGTACCCTCACTTTTGTATAAGCTTGACTCCGTGTAGCTGAGTTTAACGTGAACCACACTGTTTGATGGTCACTTGTCCCCAGATGGCAACCCACTTCTAGATCTGAGATTCTCTCACTGCCCCCGTTTGAGAGTACGAGGTCTAAGTTTGCTCCCTCACGAGTGGGTTCCGAAACTAGCTGTCTAAGGCCTGCCACCTGTAGGGCATCAAGAATGGCCTGGCTCTTGGATGTGGCTGCAGCAAATGTGCTCCAGTTAACATCTGGCATATTCAGGTCTCCCATCAACAGTATCTCCCCTTTCTCTGCCATTCTAAGAATGCCTTCTAGCATATCCTTGTCCATTCCCTCCCCCTGACATGGGGGTCTGTACACAACCCCTGTGCGGATTGGGTGCCCTTTCCAGTCTCCAAGGTGATCCACAGTGCCTCCTCTCCTCCTGTTTACTCTTTTGTTCAGTTGCTTTTATCCCTTCCTTTACATGAGGCTACTCCTCCCCTCTTCTCCCTGCCTGTCTCTCCTGTGGTTATGTGCCCTGGTATGTTAACATCCAGTCATGGTTCTCTGTGTACCATGTTTCTGTGACTGCTCGATATCCAGGCATCCCTCTTCCATCAAGGCCACCAGCTCAGGAGCTTGTTGCCCAGACTGCGAGCATTGGTACTCATTACCCTCCATTTCCTGATGGCCTTACTCCCTTTTGCCCCATCCCTGTCCTTCTTGCCTTTGTCACTTTCTCCATTTACCCTGCCCTTCTCCCTATCAACACCTCTATGTTGGTGTTTGCCACACTTACTACCATGATTATTTGGGGGGGGCTAGGATTTCCCTGCTCCTTTCCAGTGCCTCCCCCCTTAACTAGTTTAAAAGCTTGCTAATGAAGCATTTAAACCTATCACCTATGATCCTGGTTCCCCTCCCGGGAGATGCAACCCATCATGCCAGTATGAGCTTGCATCACTCCAGGTGGACCCAGTCCCAATGAAGCAAAATCCTGAGCTCACACCAGTTTTCAACCACTGATTGAATCCTGATGCGGAACACCTAACCTCTCCTATACCATAGATGGGCAGCACCTCCGAGAAGGTTACCATGCGTGCTACTTGACTAAGGCCCCTGCCCAATTCCACAAACTCTTCCTGCACTTCTCTAATCCCTTTCTTAGCCAGGTCATTTGTCCTAGGTGGACAATGACTTCAATTCCCCCCTGTGCAGCTGCTCCGGCAATCCTGATTTGCTCCCTGTCCCTCAAGCCATGGTGCCAGGCAGGCACCTCCTCCCTCTCCTTCCTCCCCAAGTTCTGCCTTCCCTAACAATGGAGTCCCCCACCAGGGTTGCTTCCTTCCCTGCAGGGTCCCATGCCACCCTCCTGTGGGTCTCCTTTGTGGAGGTTCCAGCATCCTTCTTGGCCTCCACTGCAGGTGCCTCCATAGAGGAACCACACTTTGCCAGAATGGCATAGGAATTGTGGAGAGGTACAACTGGAGGGATGCGCCTCTGTTCCACCACCCTCACCCTCCCTGAGCCCACTATGGTCCAACCGCTTCTCTTTCTTGGCAACCTCTGAGGCAACGGCAGTGGCACTGGTGTCCCTGGATGGAAGAGGAGGTCCCACAAATCCTGGCCAACTCAGCCTGGAGATAAGCAACCTCCTCCCTCAACCCAGAGAGGTGCCTGCAGATGGGACAACACCGCATCCTACAGAACGTCTCCCGGAAGACTGCTGCTCCACAGCCACTACACTGCACCACTCCAATCATGTCTTATTTCTGGCCCCTTAACTGTTTGCAATCCTTACTCTTTCCTCTGTTTTTTCCTCTCTCTCTCCTTACTTTCTACCTGTGAGCCCTTTAAGCTCCTGATTCGCCTGTTCTGAGACAAGAATATCCGATATTTCTCAGTAGACCACTTACTTGCTCAGAGGCAGACCTCCAGCGGCTAGAGGGCCAGAGGCTACTCTTGCCCTCCTAAGATGGTGGGTCTTTGGTGGTTCTGTGATCACTCACTTCCTGCTCCCAAACAGGAAGTTCCTGTTATCAGTCAAATCCTGTGCCTATAAAAATAGAACTAGCTTTGGGTGGGAAGCAGGGCAATATAGTCCCAGTAGAGAAGTTCAGTCACACAGCAGTCCTTTCTCCTGTTGTCTTCTGCCAAGCTATTAGCAGAATCTTTCTAAGGAAGTCTTTAAATGTAGCTTCCTTCTAGTTAAGCCACTCCCCCTACTTACTAGATCTTTCTACAAGTAATTTAAACCTCACAGATATTAAGTCCTTTCAATCACCTGAGATTTACACCTAGATAACTGTTCAGATACCCATTCAGTTCAGTTAACCCAGACAAACACACACTTTTTTTTGTTTTGTTTGTTAGTTTTTTTTTTTACCCTAAATTAAAGGTCCAAGTACAAAAGTTCTTCTTCTTTAGTCCCAGCAGAGAAGTCCAGTCACACAGCAGTCCTTTCTCCTGGTGTCTTCTGCCAAGCTATTAGCACGTTGCACCTTGCTACATACATTACGCCACCCGCTATTCTGAAAGATGGCCTGCGACATGGCGCAGGCTGCCTATGTCAAAGGCTGGCTATACCACCCTCTACACCTGAAACTCCCTGTGACATGGCCCAAGGGGGTTTCCGGCACCTCTTATGGCCCCATTCCAGGTCTGCAGCTGACAGAATGGCAAATCGCAATTCCAAGTGGGCCCCCGGCAGACACTGGCGTAAGTACAGTTGGACCAGCTATTAGCTGGTCTAACCATACCCTATGTCCACCGGGGTTGCACCACTGTGCCTGGCGATCCTACAGCCCCCCCCACGGTCCCACGAGTTCCACACCCCAGTGGCAGGGCAGCCCTCTGGGCAGCTGGCATCTCGTTGCCCCCATCCCGAGTGGTGCTCCACGGGCTGTACTCATCCCTGAATGCCAGTCTCCCCACAGTAGTGCTGTGGCTAACCCTCCCAGCCCTGTGGGGCAGTGTCAGAGTATAGAGGCTTTAGGAGAGAACCCTTGCACGCATACTGCTTGCGCCTGTGAAGAGCATCACTGCAGCTTGCAGCACCCAGGTTGGGTGCATCATTCCTGTGGCACAACCCTGGAGCTGTCACAGGGCGTAGGTGCCGGGGACCCTGCCTGTTCCGGAATCTGGTACAGGGTCTCTGATGTAGCGGTGTATGTCGCAACTTGCATCTGCCCATGAGTTGTGCCATACGTCCTGGAATCGGGACCCCTGTGTCTGAATTTAGTGTATTCTGTTACTGTTGTGATAATATCTCTGCTAGGCATTGGCTTGTCACCTTTATTTTCATACATTAACTTCCTAAATAACCAGATGTCCACTGCTGACATATTGCTATAGTTGTTTTGCCTTTCCTTTACCCTGATTCCACCTCCCCATTTTCACTGTGCATAGAGCTGCCTCAGGAAATGTTATACACCTTACCCAAATTATTACCACATTGCCATGTAATCACATTTATTTTCCTCAACCAGTTCTTCATCCTCACTAACATTTGATTCTTCATCCCCTACAGATGCTGAGGTAATTTTACCCTGGATATGTCACCTGTGTATGCTGGATGAGGATCTGCATTGTCCTATTTAACAATAAACAAGTGCTTCAAACCTTTGTTCAGAATGGGGCCCCTATAATATCATTCAAGGATACTCTGTGTACAGAAATGAGTGGAGGGGGTGTTGTTGTCTATATCATGGACAATCGTATTGTGTCTGAGACACTTTGGGACATGCCTGATAATATGGAGGCCCTCTACAAGAAAGTCCACCTTAACACTGCCAAGGTTATGCTAGTGTGCTATATTTATAGTCCACTGAATTGGTTACATTACTTTGATTCCATGTATGTGCACTTGGCTTTACTATTTGGTAAAAAGGCAGGAGGAGAGCGGTTGTACGGAGACAGATTAAGCTGGAACCATTTGGGCAGACTGGGTGGCCCAAGCAGTCCTTTCCTGCTGACAGATTCTATGTTTCTACACCCTGGCTGTCATAAGAACTGTCTAATGCACACCCTGTCATGTCTTATTGCTTACATAATACAGTGCTAAAACAAGCTAAAAAAGGAAATACTGTATCTTCCTTTATGCCGTGATCTAGCTACGGATTTGGTTCTTTGTCAGTATCTGTACACCATTAGTTATGAATGCACCGTTGTGTTTGTTTAATACACTGCCACTGTAAGAAAACTTCTCTTTTCAATATTTAGTTAATGGACGATATAATATTTGCTTTTTTGGTTTGTTTAGCACTATATTATTTGTATTTTGGTTAAGCTTACATAATCTCCATCCCTGATTTTACCTACAAGAGATAGCCAACAATATGTAATTCCCCATCTTCAGTTTATTTGGAAACATTTCCTCATTTGAGAATTTCATCGGGGCACTCTAGCCATATCCCCACCCCAATGAAGAGGTAGAGCATCCTCGAAGCACTGGGGCAGTTGTGCTAGTAGCCATTAGCTCTCTCTGTGTGAGACTCTATACTTGATGCTATAAGTATTTATATGTAATAATACTGGAGCTGCAAAATAGTCATCTAATAAGTTAATTTTAGTCAAATGTATTACTCAGGTAGTTTTATCTTATTTTTGCCTCACATGGTGGGGTTGCACAACAGTTCTGTTTTTTGTCCTCAGAGCACTGAAGGACCTTAGCCCAAACAAAAGTGCTAGTGTTAACTCCCTTGACCAATAGGTTCTGTACCTTACAGGGCATCATATCTGTGCCCAGTTAAACTGTTCAGTCACCTCCCGTGAGATGCCTACTGTCTGGAAACAGGTTAGAGTTGTGACTATCCACAAAGATGGGGGCAAACAGGCTCTGAATCAATACAGAACTATTTTGTTTCTTCCATCCCTCTCCAAGGTTCTTGAAAACTGCGTTCAAACACAGCAGGCTGAACATCTCAGTCTGCACAATATTCTCATTTTCTCCCCAGTGCAGTCTTGCTTCAGTAAGGGGCAGTACACCATATCTGCATTGCTCAAAGTCTTCAGCGTGCTTTGTATTGTAACATACTTGTTTGTAAATCAGGAGAGAGGGAGGTCACAAGTGGAGTGCTGCAGGGATCTGTCTTGTGTCCTGTCCTCTTCAATATGTTAATCAGCGACGTGGGAGAGAGAATCTGTGGCAAGTTGCGTCTCTTTGCAGATTACACAAAGCTCTGTGGTAGGGTAGATGGTGATAAAGGGGTCAGAGAGATGCAGAGGGGATCTACAAATGCTAGAGCAGTGGTCTCAGGTTTGGCAGTTGAAATCCAACGCCAGAAAGCTCAAGGTTATGCACTTGGGGGCACAGTACTGGATGAAAAGATTAAACTGAGCACTACGGAAGAAGAAGGGACCTGGGAGTCATCTTTAGTGACCTTCAAACAATCAAGCCAGTGTAATAAGGTCTATAATAAGTCTAATACAATGCTGTGTTGTATCGGAAGGCACACTGACAGCAGGAAAAAGGAGGTACTACTGCCTCTATGCAGGTCACTGGTGAGGCTACATTGGGAATACTGTGCTCAGTTCTGGGGTCCTCACCTAAGAAAGGACAGAGACTGACTGGAGATGGTGCAACACAGGGTGATCAGGGTGATCAAGATGATTCAGGGCCAACAGGGCAGATCTTATGAAGATTATCCGAAGGCACTGAACAAGCACTCACTGGAGACCAGGTGACAGAGAGGATATGACTGAGACCTTCAAGTTACTGAAGGCAATAAACAAGGTGAACTGCAGGGAACTGTTTAGCAGGAGTACAGAGTCAGGAACCCGAGGTCATGAGTGTAAACTATTGGGGGGAGGTTTAAGAGGGATGTGAGGATGTTTTGTTTTATGGAAGGGGTGGTAGAGCCATGGAACAGTCTGCTAGCAGCAGTGGTGATGGGTGGGGCACCATGACTGTAAATGGTTTCAAGCGTGGCTGGGGTGGAGTGAAGGATTTGGTGGTTACCTAAGTCAGTAACAGTTGGGAGGGGACCAGAGAGGTGGACCAGGAGGGATGAAACCATGCATAGATAATAGGTCCCAGGGCAGATAGGGAACTCTGGGCAGACTAGATGGACCTTTGGTCTTTCTGCCGTCATTGTCTTTAAGCAGACAGGTATTATGGTGTTCTCACTGGGGACATCTTCATTGACCTCACCAAGACATTGACTTGGGATAATATGCAGTACTCTTTCACAGTATCAGGACCCTAGGTCTCAGCCAAGCAGCTGTCAAGTGATTCAGAGACTACCTATGTAACTTAACCCAGCTAGTGTCCATATGAGGCTTTCATTTTGTTGTTGTTGTTCATACCTTGCAGTCTTGCCAGTAATTCATTTATTTCATTTTTGTTGAACAGGTAAGTGCCCCAGGCAAACTAATACCTATTTTCAGATACAACCAGAGAGATTACCTACAACGTACAGAATATAATAAATACATGTGGCTTAACATGAAACATAGAAACATAGAAGTTGACGGCAGATAAGGACATAAGGCCCATCCAGTCTGCCATTTCTTTTCTACCTTATAAATGTGCCATCAGCCTTTGCTCTGTCAGTGGCCTATATATTCATAGTCATTTGTATTGCTCCTTATGCCTATCCCATGCCTGTTTGAAGCCCTGCACTGTATTCATAGCCACCACTTCTTGTGGTAAGCCATTCCATGCATCCACCACCCTTTCTGTGAAAAAGAATTTCCTCATTCCCCTTAATCGGCCTCCTCTAATCTCATGCTGTGTCCTCTTGTCCTGCTATTTTTCTTATATTTAAACATGTTAGACTCTTTCACCTTGTTTATGCCCTTAAGGTGTTTGAATGCCTCGATCATATCACCTCTCTCCCTCCTTTGCTCAAGGGTATACATATTGAGCTCCGTTAATCTGTCCTCATATGTCTTCTAGTTGCGGTCCCTGCACCATTTGAGTTGCCCTTCTCTGGACTGCCTCAATTTGGTTAGTGTCCTTGTGAAGGTGTGGCCTCCAATACTGCCGCAGTACTCAGATGGGGCCTAACCAGTGTCTTGTACAGAGGATTATTACCTCCCTCTTACGACTTGTGATACCCCTACTAATACACCTAACACCCCCTAGCCTTACCTACTGCTTTAGAGGTCTGCTTGGATGATTTTAGGTCATCAGTGATGATGATGCCCAAGTCTCTTTCTTCCTTTGTGACTGCTAACTCCTCCCAGCCTATGGGTGGCTTCAGGGTTTCTCTTCCCTATGTGCATGATTTTGCACTTCTTTGCATTAAATCCCAGTTGCCACTCTTCTGACCATTCTGCTAGTTTATCCAGATCTCTTCTCATTCTGCCCACCCCATCCGGATCATCTACTCTGTTGCAGATCTTGGTGTCATCTGCAAACAGACAAGCCTTACCCTCTAGTCCGTCTGCAAGGTCACTAATAGAAGATGTTGAAGAGCACTGGCCCAGGACTGATCCCTAGGTACCCACTTGTGACTTGCATCTCTTCTGACTGTACCATTTACCACCACTCTCTGTTTTCTGCCCGTCAACCAGTTTGCCACCCAGTTGACCAACTTCTGACCCACCCGAGCCTACCAGCTTATTTATCAATCTTCTATGTGGAACAGTGTCAAAAGCTTTGCTGAAGCAGGTAGGCTTACATCAACTGCTCCCCTTGGTCCACCACTCTTGTTACCCAGTCAAAGAAATCTATGAGATTAGTTTGACAGGACCTTCCTTTGTAAACCCATGCTGTCTTGGATCCTGAGCCCTATGGATTCCAGGTGTTGCACTATCCTTTCCTTAAGAAGTGCCTCCATAATCTTGCCCACTACTGAGGTAAGACTGACCGGTCTGTAGTTCCCGCCTCCTCCCTGCTACCACTCTTGTGGGCGGGACCACATGAACCCTTCTCCAGTCTTCTGGGACCTCTCCTGTGCTCAGAGACTCACTAAACAATTCTGCTAATGGCTCTGCTAGTTCCTCCTTTAGCTCCTTAAGTACCCTGGGATGTATGCCATCAGGTCCCATTGCCTTATCCACCCTGAGCTTAGCAAGCTCTTGTAGGACCCTTTCTTTTGTGAAGAGTAGTGCTCACCTCCCTCCCCTGTGTCCATGATGCTGAGCTGTGGGCCCTGCCCTACCTTCTCTTCAGTAAATACTACTGAGCAAAAGTATCTATTTAGGATAGATGCCTTTACATGGTCCTCCTCCTCATGCTCCCTTTTCTCCCATTAAACAGCAATACCCCTCTGGACTTCTCCTTTCACTAATGTATCTATAGAAAGTCTTGTCACCTTCTTTTACTGTTGTAGCTAGTGTTTCCTCAGTTTGGGACTTTGCCTGCCTTACTGCCTTACCTGCTTCCCTTAGGGCAGTTTGGTATGCCTCTATCTTCATCCCGCTGTGTTCCCTTATATTTCCTGAAGGCCAGCCTTTTGGCTCTGACCTTTTCTGCTACTGTATTTGAGAACCAAAGTGGTTTCCTTCTTCTTTTGCACTTCCTTTTCTGTCTAACACAATGGGATGTTGCTTCAAGTATTGCATCCTTAATGCTTGCCCACTTTGCCTATGCCCCTCTCTGTGTTTCTTTTGCCAGGGCAAAGCTTAACTCTGTTGGCCATCTTATCAAAGTCAGCTCCTCTGAAGTCCCATATTTTTGCCTTGGAATGGGATGATTTAGATGTAGTAGCCAAATTGAACCATACCATGTGATGGTCACTGGCCCCAGGTGACCTTCTACCTGGAGATCTGTGATCCCTTCTTTGTTAGTCAGTACTAGATCTAGGATAGCCCTGTCTCTTGTGGGTTGCTGTAACAGTTGTTTGAGGCCCTCCCCCTGCAGGGTATCCACTATGAGTCTAGTTCTGGCAGATGTTCCTGCTGGTATTGACCAATCTGTATCCGGCATGTTGAAGTCTCCCATTATCAGAACCTCCCCTTTAGCTGTCATGTTTTGTATATCTTCTAACAGTAATGTGTCTATGTCCTCCCTCTGGTCTGGGGCCTGTAGACAACCCCAGTTCTTTTGGCTGTCCCATTTCCTGTTTCAGGGTGACCCACAGTTCTTCTGGCTCCTTATGTGTATTCTAGATTTCTGTAGCTTTGATATTTTCATTAACATACAGGGCCCTCCTCCCCCTTTTGCACCTCGGTCTCTTCTGAACAATACATAGCCAGGTACTGAAGTCTCCCAAGTGTGGTTACTGGTAAACCACGTCTCACTAATTGCTACTATGTCCAGTTTAGCCTCTGACATTATTGCCTGCAGGTCTGGGATCTTATTTCCCAGACTGTAAGCATTTGTACATGATTTTCCATTGGCCAGATTTTGGTGTGTTAGTTGTTGGGTGAAGTTTGGCATTACCCTGTGTGTTGTATGGGGAGACAAACCTTTCTTACCTGGTGATGCAAATGAGCGGCAAACATGCTGAATTCCTGTTTGACCACTAGCTGAGGGGAGGGTGTTCTTCCATTCGGCGTGTGGGTGCTGCCCCTCTCCCATTGCTAGTTTAAATATTCTTCAAAGATGTCAAACTTCTGCCCCAATGCACTGACTCCCTCTTTAGTCAGATGCAGTCCATCAAATTTAAAGAACTTTCGCTCCCAGAACTGTTGCCAGTTCCCGACAAATCTGTGTCCTTTTTCCTGGCACCAGTCCTTGAGCCATGTGTTTAGCTCCCCTATCTCCCCTTCTCTGACCTTCCGTCCATCTGGTCCCCTCTCCCAGACTGGCAGGATCTCAGAGAAGGAGATGCCGGATGAAATAGATGATAGTTTGTCACCCAGCCTAGTCAGGTGTTCCTTGGTCTCCACAACTGACCCGGCTGGCGGATCGATAGTCCCTATGTGTACTAGGACATCAATGTTTTCTCCTGCTTTGTGAACAATTTTAGTCAATCGGTCAGTGTCCTCCATGCTGATGTACCTGGAGACATCTGACCATCACCCTGGCTGGAGATGGGTATCAACTCCCGAATCATGGAGTCTCCTATGATCAGAAGTTTTTGGATTTCCTTTGTGTTTGTTTTGTTTTGGTTCCTGATTTGGGTGAGTTTTGTTGTGTTAGCTCCTGTGCCACAGTGTCCTGCTCTGCAGTGTCTTCTGCCTCTTTATTTGATTTCAGAGATAGAGGCAGATACCTGTTGTAGTTTATATGGTTTTGGAGGTAATGTGTTGGAGAGCAGAGAGTGATGGGGCACCTGATTTGCTCCTCCTAACCACCTGCCAACCTCCTGGACCAACTACCCTCTGCGGTCGAGGTTTTCTGTTGGATGCTGGGGAAATGGCAGGTGGTTCTTATAATGTATTTCCTCTTGAATATGAAATTTAGGCGTGCAATCTGCCCATGCTCCCGAGCTGAGCCCTAAGATCTCCAAAGGCCCAGCATGTAGGACAGTGGCCTAAATCCTGTAAGACTGTCCTTCTGAAAATTGTTCCACAGTATCTGCAGTTAATGAAATCCATTCCAAATAAGTTGCTGGGTTTGTAACCTAGTCAGAGTAATTAGAAGGAAAAAAAGGGAAAAAAAATGCAAGTAATGGTTTAATTTGCTTTGTTTAACTTGTTATAACAAGTTAAATTACTAGTGCCCTAAATGAGATCACCTTGTGGAGGCCCCACTGATCCGCCCTTCCTGCTCTGCCACAGGAAATGTCACAACTGTGGTACCCTATAAAAGGAGTGTAGTGTGTGGGGTGGTTGGGGATAGGGGGTGGGTGGCTGGGCCCTTCCTGCCTAAAAGATGAACCACAGGCGAAAGAACAAGGAGGTAAGAGCAGAAACAATCAGTCAACAACAAATGCAGTAACCCTGAAAGCTTATCCTAATGTTAGATAAAACTGTAAAACCTGTAAAGCACCACCTGTAATAATTTCAGAGAAGATATACGCTGTAAGAAACACTTTGCTCCAGAGAAAAATAAAGCAGTAACAGAAGATATACCTTGCAAAAGACAATTTGAATCAGAAGATTACAGGAGTAATCTGTTAGCACACACCTGTAGGCACACCTTGTAATAATGCAGAAGAAGGTATACCAGCAACAACAATTTGAATCAGAGAAAAAATAAAGCAATGAAATGTTAGCAACAAACAGTAGCAATCCCTGTGAGTAAAAAATAAAAACACCACCACACAGTAAATCTGCTTAGCCAAACTTAGTCTTAATCCTTTTCCCTTGCTCTGGTAAGTTTCTCTACTCTGCCTTTCAAGCAGTCTTAGAAGAAAAGAGCTCAGGTGAAGCTAGGTACCTTGGCCAGCAAACCAAGTCTTCTACCTCCTTCTACAAAATTTAGGTATAAACTTGACAGCCCATATTAAAGCAAGGCTGAATTAGTGTAGGACTAAATACATTGTCGACAGTGAAAAACTATACAAGCATAGCTATGACTCCGCATATTACCTTTAGTAATAAACAGTGAACTATACATAAATTGCACAATAACTTGATTGTAAAGTAGGTTACAATACACGAACAGGTAGAACCAACTCATTGACAAGAGCACTTTGTTACTTTAAACAGATGTTTGTGGAATGGAGGCAGCCATGGGACATTGTCTAATGTCAGGCGGGGTGTAGTTCCATAACATGGGAGTATATGTGAAGGAGGAGTCCCCTAACCTAGTTTAAGTTTGGGAATAATCAGTGGGGTGTTGGAATGAGACTTCAGAGGATCGCTGTGCACTGGTTTTGGAGTGAGACAAGGGATAGTAGCATTGGTTATATTGTATACCTTAGATGAAACCCCCCAAGGAGAGCTCTTCAGGATATCTCTCATCAGGCCACACCTATGGAACTATAGCTGTCAGGTGCTAGGACCACATGGAAACTTTGCAAGCAGTCCACAAGGCCGCCCACAATGGCGTCCTGTGTCGGCACTTCCCATAAAACATGGTTAGTCCCTTCCCTACTCAGTTCTTTTGCCTCCATCGACCATACTTATTGCACTCTCCTCGGAAACATTGCCATTGCCATCAACTTTTCTAATGTGGCGAAAAGATGTACTCTGGCAACTCTGCATATACTGCCTCAGCTCCGTCCATAACGTGAAGGCCTGCCACATCTGCAGAAAGTTCAATAATGCTACCCGACAATGCCAAGAGAACTCCTTAGAGACCCACTTCTTAAAACATTAGGTGGCCATAATGGAGAAAGAGCACAGGGAAAAGAGTTCTTTCACGTCGTCAGCCCGTTCCTCAGACTCCCAGTCTTTGAAGTCCTGAGAAAGACCTTTAGGACATAAGCACAAGCACCAGGAGAGATATTGCAGCAAGAAGGCCTCCCTGGTTCACTCACGATCACTCATTCATTCCAGTGCGACCACCTCAGCGCCGTCAGCTGCTACTACGATGACACCTCCAGCTGCCCCATCCATCAACATCCAGACCCAGTCCAGGCAGGCTGAGAGTACCACTGGCCTATTACAGTTGGTGAGTTGCTGTCAACATCATGGGGAACATTTCCTCTGTTGACACCCTTGGGCGTTCCTGTTGACTATACAGGCGATGACATGCAGGTAGTTCTCTAATCCTTTACGGACTTCCTCAAATGTCTGCTGCCTGCCCTCCTATACAGTGGGATCGTTGATGGGGCCAGCATGACAAACTCCAGTGTTGACACGTGCCAAACCAATGCACCAGATACCCTCTAGGCCATCAATGGCTTCTCCTTCTCCCTCCTTGCACCTTCCGACTATGTCAACAAGGACTTGGGAGTATAATCCAGAGCTTATTCTGGAGGAAGTGGAAGGAGAGGAGTATGTGGATCCTTATGACAGAACCAGTTTCACAGTATCCACTGGGAGTGAAGACTCTGGTCTGTATACCCAGGTATCCCACGAAGATTCCGCATTCATAACCATGATGCAGGAACTTCAGACTGCCATGGGGTTTGACTTAGAGGAACAGGATATTGCTAAGAAGAATTTGGTGGACTTCTTAGAATTGCCTGATTCCCCACTCATTGTTACTCCTCCCTTTCTGCCAGCACTGGAGGATGCCACCTTGGCTGCATAGCATGGGCCCAGCATAATACCTGCAATACCAAGGAAGGCAGGTAAGATATACCAGGCTCACTCAGGTAAGCTTTTTTTTTGCAGGCCAACCTGAGGCAGATTCTGCCATCATTAATACTATCCAAGTCTAAGGCACCAAAGCACCTTAGTTTCCTTCCTCCTGACAAGGAGTCCAGGAGGCTTGATGTCTTGGACAAAAGTACATTTGCTTCTGCCTCTCTGGGCCTGAGAATTGCAAACTAGCAGGTCCACATGGTAAAATACCAAAATAATCTTTGGAGGAAGGCCTAGGCAGCTGCCCAGGCACTTCCAGAGGGCACTCTTAAGCAGGAGATACTAAATGATCTCACAGTAGGTGCCAACATAGGTGAACACCTCTTACGCTCCACCTGTGACATTTCGATGCCTCTGCCAGGGCAGTTGCCTCTACCATTCTCAGGAGATGCTCCTAGCTCAGGGTGGCCAGATTTGGAATTGATGTCTAGCAATCCATCCTCAGCGCTCCCTTTGGGGATATAAGCTCTTTAGAGCAGATGTGCAAGACATTCTGTCCATTTACAGGCCTTAAGTAGAACCTTGAAGTTAGTCCGTTCCATCTATCATACCCAAACAAGGACTTGACAGAGGGTGCCCTTTCATCCAGCCAGTACCAGACAGTCTACAACTAAACAGCAGGGTAAGGCAGATCAGCAGCAACACTACCCTCACAGGAACCACCCAGATACTCCTTCAAAAGCCTCTAGAGGTGGCACTGCAGCAGCAGCCACAGCATCCAGTTCTGCCTGACTCCTTCCTCAACCTCCGCCACCAATGCTTCCAGGGGTGGTTGTTGGGGGTCACCTTTCCCTCCACCTGGACTAGTGGAGGAAGATAACTTCAGATGTTTGGTTTCTGCAAATTATACCACAAGGTTGTGATCTGGAACTACCACCAGACCATCAACCAGTGCCTTCCCATTACTCTCCAGAACACATTCCATTGCTGCTGGAGGAAATCCACACATTACTGCAGAAAGGGCACTAGAACCTATCCTACTGGAACAAAGGAACACAGGGTTCTATTCTTGGTTAGTTCTAGTTCCAAACTGATCTGGTGATTGGAGACACATTATAAATTTTTATTTTATTTATTTCGTTTTTATTGTCCGGGTAAGTGCACTAGACAAATCCTGCCTATTTTCAGGCATGACCGGGAAAGGGGATACAGATGAATGCCAACTGACTTTGAACCAGATTAAGCTGTTGGTGATATTTTTATTTTTTATTTTTTCAATGAATGAGAAATTTGGCCAGGACATCGGAAATTCCCTACTTTTTCGATAAGTGCCATGGGATCTTTAGCATCCACCTGAACTACCACCAATACAGACAAATCTCAGAGATCTTAACATTTTTGTAGAGTACAAGAAGTTTAGAATGTTTTTTCCTAGAAGGCCTGCTTACACTGCTGCAAGCATGGGACTAGATTTGCTCCCTACATATGTATGATGCTTACCTGCACATCAAGATTTGCACCTCACACAGGAGATATCTAAGATTCCTGTTTCAGGGGGAGCACTACCAGTTTAGGGTATTGCCCTATGGCTTGTCATCTGCACCACGGGTCTTTACTAAATGTTTAACTCCAGGGTGTAGCCAGAAATGTCTGTTTTGTACACAGTCTCCAACAGTTGCACCCCAATTAAAAAATTTACACATCCTCTCCAAATGGTACCCCCTTCCAAACAAGTCAGATTGTTGTCAGATGATTCCTCTAATCTCTAAAGATATTGTAAATGTATCTGTCTCATAAACAACAGAAGTTTGAACAGAGACACTCCTCAGTGGCCTAAACTAACCTACATACTACAGATTAGAATAAAAATGATAACAGAAAGGCATATGGTTTGTGTCAGGCACTCAACTAAACTGTACTCAAATGTGTACAGTGAGTATGCCTGCTCACACCCTTAAGCAGTAGTTCATTCACAGGAAGGCCTGTATGTTGTCCCCTACCTGGACGACTGACTTTCAAAGCTCACTCCAGAGAGCAGCTTTCCCCACCCTAGACTGCACCAGACACCTGTTCAAGGCTCTAGTAAATAATGACCCTTGCCAATGCTTGCAGTACATAGGGGCAGTGCTGGACATGGTCATAGGCCTAGCCTTCCTACCAGAGGACAGGGCTGAGCGTCTGACTGCACAGGCCCAGATGGTTTACAGCAACAGGTATGTCACAGCCAGGACATTCCTAAGACTCCTAGGCCTGATGGCAGTGACCATTACCACAATACCAAGGGCCAGACTGCACATGAGAATCCCACAGTGGACATTAAGAGTCCAGTGGGACCTGCACTTGGATGACCTAGAACAGAAAGTCCCAGTAACCTCTCCTGTCCTTAAAATTCTTCAGCAGCAGATGGAACCCAGCCATTTGCTAAAAGGGGTTCCCTTCCTGATCCCTTCTCCTCAGCAGTTTCTCAATACAGGTGCATCGGGGATGGGCGAGAGGGTGCACCTGGGGCCACATCAGGCACAGGGTACATGGCCCAAAGAGGAAAGCAACCTCCATATAAATGTCCTAGAAATGACAGCTGTTCTGTACAGCCTGCAGGCCTTCCAGACCAATTTTTCCTCAGGTTCTCTGTAAGTCAAAACAGACAACATAAGTGTGATGCATCGATTGATTGGTTTATTGACAATATTGCAACCATACATAAAGGGTGCTGGTTGAAGTTTTCGTACATCTTCAAAAAACACATTATACAAAAAAAAATCACAAACCACACATTTTCTTATAAATTAATTGATTACATCATAAGTCAGCTTTACAAAATACAGGAAGTAATGTTATATAAAACACGTTAATATATGTTTACTCTTGTCTCACCAAAAACAATCCTTAAGTCATGTCTAAGTAAAGCACAAACAAAGACCTACTACAAGTCTTGAGTTCTCATTAATGGTTGTTCCACCTTGACTGTTTACGTAACTGATATCCAGTAGTTTCATTTGGTAACAACAAACAGTGAAGTTTGTGCATTGGGTCACATACCTTACTAAACATTTTTCTAACCATTTTTTCCTTGTCTTACCTTGAACCTCTCTAACCTGCACTTGTTCAATGCCCCATTATAACTTATTTCACACCACATCACTATTCTAAGTGCCCTTTTCTGTATCCCATTCCTTTCTAATTCCTCTGTTTCATTCTTTGTAAGCCTGCCATGCCAGACAGCTGCCCCATATTCCAATACAGGTCTAACCACCATAGAATAATAACATATTAAACCAGAAAGAATTAATCCAGCCCTTTTCAAAGTAGTCATAAAATACAGCCTACTATTTGTTTTTTTTTTTTTTTTTTTTTTATTTATTTCTCCTCCATTCCTCTGGCTGCCCCCATCTGACCGACTCTAGCCCTGTCACCTGGCTCCCACGGGATTTGCCTTACACCGCGTCCTCTGCCACAGAATTTACGGTGGATGTCCAGCCACTGTTGTGGAGCCTGTAGGGGTTCGGTCTTCATCCTGCCTCTGGGGGATCTTTTTCCACCTGTCTTTTCACCCCTTTATGTCCCTGGGACCTCGGCAGTTCACAGCAGCACATGCCTGTGGAGGCAGGCATGCGCGTCGTCACCGAGCGCAACCCTGATATGCCCACCCAGACTATGTGCAAGCCCCTCCAGTGCTCCGATGCTACCATTGAGCCTCCACTCAGTGGTAGTCAAGAGCCGGAGAGGCCTACCTTCCCAATCTGGGAGAGGAGAGCTACCTGGCAGCTGCTCTATCCACTCCCAGCCCCTCCCCGGCAACCCGTGCTTGTTCCTGAACATGGGTCACCGGCATGGCAAGAGGTAAGGCATCCAGTGCCTCAGCCCTGTGCGCCACACTGGGCTGGCTATTATTTGCTTTTTTAACCATGGTTGAGACTTGCTGTGCCCAGCTAAAGTCATTTTGAAAAACAATGCCCAATAGTTTTACTTTATTAACCACTTCAACTTCCACCACTCCAAAATTTGAATGATTTACAGTCTCTCATTTACTCTGCCTCCCAAAGTATATCTCCTTCGTTTTACCTGGATTCATTTGCATAAACTTGTTCTTTGACCATCTTTCTATATAATCCAGATCACACTGCATAGTACTGTTCAGCATTTTCCCAAATATCTAATACTGTAGTATCATCCTCATAATTTATATATGGACCCTTTGTAACCAAAATCATTTATTATAATTAACAATAATAATGATCCCAATGTGATACCCTGGGGGAACTCCTCCCCAGACTGATTCCACCTCAGATGTCATACCTTCCATCTCAATCCATTGAGACCTCCCCTCCAAAAAAAAAATTGTATACCCAATTGATAATACATTCACAAATCTTAAACCTTCCAATTTCTTAATTACGGATTTATGATCAGTAAGATTGAAAGCTTTCTCATAATCTACCAATACTGCTCTAACATTCATTTCTGTATCCCATGCTCCCATACTTAATTATAAAATTTCACGGCAGCATCAATCGTTGAATTTCCTCAGGGATCCAAACTGATTTTTGTCTAGCAAACTTTCAACAAACTCCATAATCCATTTGCAAATAAAAGTCTGATACACTTTTGATATTGTACATGTCAAAGGAAAGCTGTTGGTCTAAAATTTGTAAATATATTTTTTGGTATTGAAACCTTTGGAAGAGGGACAGTTTTTGCTTGTTTCTACTGTAAGGGGATTTTTCCTAGGTGGAACTGACTTATTAAAAACGTGACACACCCATGGTGCTAGTAAGTCTGCTCCTTCTTTCCATATCCAGTTTGGGATGACATCTGGACTTGCTGCTTTATTTATCTTAATTTGTTTCAATTCCTTTGCCATTTCATTAATTTTTACTAAGAAACTATCCAGATCAGGCTCCACTAATGCACCCTTCTTATCTAAAGGGGATAACTCCTTACTCTCTTTGCATAACACTGTGTTTAAAGCTGCTGAAAAGGGGACACATCCATCTAAATCCTCATATCCACATGATCATTTCCATTTATCTGTTTGATTTGTTTGTTTACCTATTCCATAATGTTTTTTGTTTTCTTCCACCACTTTCACAACTCTGATTTCCTTAACCCTTCCACCTTTCTTTTATAATAATGCATTCTTAGCCACTTTCCCATCCTGTTCACTTCATTACATATTCTATTATATACGTCATATCTTTTTCATTTAAGTGCCACCTGCCTCACAGTAATCAGTTTTTTAATTCATCAGTAATCCACGGCTTATCGCCTCCTTTCCTTATTACTTCTGTCATAGGCATGGCCTGGTCTAAAGATTCTTTAATTATTGTTACCATATTTTATGTCTTATCTACACTCTCATAATTAAATTTCTTCTCTTGTAATTTCCCCGAGATTATATCTAAAGTTCCACTCTTGCTTGCAACTAAATGTATATGCTTTTCCTCTCAGTTTCTTGCATCCTTCACGATTATGTACTACTAATACTGCCTTATGATCCGATGACCCAATTGGGGGTAGAATCTTTGGTCTACTGTAAACATCACTTAAATTAGACATAATAATATCTAAAATATTCTGTCCCCCCCCCCGTAGCCTCTTCAAACTCCTTGAAAAGCTAGTCCACTCCCAAGTCTCCGACTACCTGCTTAACTCTAATCTACTGTCCCCGGCCCTGCACGGTTTTAGGCCTGTCCATAGTACCTCTACTGCCCTAACTCTATTCACTAGCAACGTCAAATACAATATGGATAGAGGCCTACTCACAGGCACCATTTTCATTGATTTAACTGAAGCTTTCAAAACTAGTTAACCACTCCCTCCTACTACATAAGCTGGAGGCCCTCTGGGTTTCTAGCTTGGCCCTGTCTTGGTTCTCAAGCTACCTTTGCGAACACTGTCAGTTTGTATCCTTCGACAAGGCCCTTTCCTCTCCTGCCCCCTTAAAACTAGGTGTTCCTCAAGGCTCCTGCAGCGTTCTATCCCCTTCCTGACTGTGGTTCATCAGTGCTGCATCAGAGTGTCTCCATAATGCCCCTGTGCCTGTCCACATGAAAATGCTCACACAGAATCAGGTGAGTTATACCACTCACAGCAGTGCAGAAAGGTAAGTGTAAACTGCCATTAGAGTCAAATTAATGGAAACTAATTGGCATGAAAACAGCAGACCAGTGGGGTTAAATAAGGATCTATTCTGGGACCTTCATTGTTCAGTATATTAATAAGAGATCTGAGGTGGGCACTAATGGCTGGATCATTAAGATTGCTGATAACACCAAGATGTTGAAGAGATTTGCCAGTCTCAGCTGTTACACTGGCTGGATTGGTGCCTTACCCCCTTAAACTGCTATTGATAATATTCACATGTAAAATAAAGCCATCCTTAAAAAAAAATGCTATCCCTCCATAAATTCGCCCCACTGGATCCCTTGGACTTCCCAGTTTCTGGGTCTGCCCCGCACTCACTAAAATTGTGACGTGATGCAAGGGAGAGTGTGGGAACAAGTGCTGTTATAGTCTATGGGGGGGGTACCTTTTGTATCTTTATATTGTAATGGACAGTTGGTGATGAAATATGGGCACGGTTGACTAATAAGGGTCTTGTTAGTCAACCGGTACATAATGAATAGCTTGGAGATGATTGAAATCAAGCAGGAAAACATGTAGGAGCACTGATGAGCAGCAACTTCAAGTGGAGGCAACAATATGGGGCAGCAGCTTGCAAGGCTAAAGAATCACGGCATGCATTATGAGTAACTATTAGTAGATCTAGGAGTTTTATAATGCCCTTAAACAGATCCTTAGTCTGGCCCCATCCTGAGTACAGTGTGAATTTCTGTTGCCCACATCTCAGGAAGGATACTGACACAATAAGAGAGGTTACAGGGAACGTTACTGAGTTTGTTGATGGCTTGGAGAACAGGTGATCTTGGACTGACAGGCAGAGTTGGCACTATTTTCCTTGGAAAGGAAAAGACTCAGGGGAGGTGACATTATTACAGTATTCAAGTATCTAGAACAAACAACATCATCAGACCTAGTGCAGCTCTTGAAGATGCATTTTTTTTACTGCTGTGGAGTGTGCACTAGCATAGGTGCTGCCAAGAACAAAACTTCTTCATGTTGTCTTAATGTTCCGAGCATTCAAAAAACCCATTAAAGGGATGCCACACTGTGTTAAAAGTTATTGCATTACTGCATCCTTATTAGAATCCCAGGCTGAAATTCAGAGGCTTGCCTGACACATTTCAGATTTCCAAAATCTTTAAGATACACATGTGTGAAGGGACAAGGGTACACTCAATGTCACTGAAAGGAGAAAGGTTCAAGGGAAACATCAGAAAAAACTGCTTCACAGACCGAGTGGGGAATACATGGAATAGACTGCCAGAACATGTGGTATCAGATAATACTGTAATAAACTTTAAGCTCAGACTAGACAAGTACTTTGAAGAAAAAGGTGTGACAGGATATTCCTACTGAGTTGGTGGGAGGGAGGCACTCAATGGACCGATGGTCTCATCCTCCCAAATATGTATGTAAGTAAGTATATATGTTTGTATGTATATATGTGTGTGATACATAACAGAAGAGGTATGCAGCGTCCACAAACCTACTCTTGAGGGTCAGATCCACTGAGCTCACAGTGCCAACCCATAAGTGCAATCTGTGACTGGGAGGGAGGAACAGAGGATACCCTCTTCGTGTCCTTCTATAGTGCTTGCAGAAGTCATGACTGAACACCCGCCATGAGGCCTCAGGGCTCCCTCTTTACTCTGGATCAGGGTACAATACTAGTCTCAAGTCTTGTAGCCAAATATGAACCCTTCTTGGTTGTTACACAAAGGGGGAAGATCCAGGCATTACAGCCTCTTTGGGGTAGCATTGTAACCTTGATTCTGCCTTCTCCCACAAGGTGTGTAATAACTTGGTTCAAATCCCCACAGAACCTTCCTTGAGTCTTTGGTATTCCCCCTATCTTTACCAAGACTTTTCCTTTTCAGACCCTTGTTCGATTTGGTAGCTTATGATGGCACCCCTTAGCAGTAAGAGTTTAGTCACAGATTATTACTGAAACATCCCACAATCACACACACAGTATAGAAATCTCACTCAGGCAGGTTTCTTAAACAAAACAAATGTCTTTACTAAATAAATAATTATCATACATTATAACAAAAATGTTTGTAAACTTTTGGTCACAGAGTAGCACAGATAAAAGTGGATATGTAAAAAATTTGCTATGGCAGTTATTTAAAGTTCTACCTTAAATTTGTAGTGAATGAAGTCCAGAAAAACAAATGGTTGTTTAAAGGTTTCAGTCCTTTCTGTAGCAGTTCTCTTCTAGTCAGGAGAGTGTCCAAAAGCAAAGTGTCCTCAAAATGCTCTGTGGAGGGTCTTAAATACCTGTGGTCCAAGGCAGTCTGTAAGTCTTGATCTGGTCCTAACTTTTAGGCCAGTAGATTTCACTCTCGTGCTTTCCCAAAAAAATCTTATTAGGGGACTCGTATCTTTATTAGTCAGACTCTCTGACAGTTCTAATATTCTGCCAGCTAACCAGTGTAATTATACCATGACAGTTTCCTGGAATCTAGCACTGTCCTTTGAAGTGCAACGTTTTTGTTTATGACGGGGCTAGCTGTTAACATCTCCTGAGTTTAGAACCCTTTTCCTCTTTAATAGCTATCCCAATGCTGTCTTCTGAAGCATCCTGGCTTTTCAAGTGACAGTTTTTATTACAGGTGATAGATTTAGGACTTCTGTGTTAGTTAGCAGGAAGACTCTTTTGAAATGCAATTTCCAGCTTCCCTGGGAAAACCATTTTCTCTTAGGTCACAGGGAATTTGCAGACCTTTGGGAAAAAATTATATTCCTTGTTCCATGTGACTCTTATCCATTATTCCTTGTGACATTTTAAAGACGCACAGAATATAACACCATATATCTGTACATCTGACTGGTAGTTGCGTAGCTCACCACATGCAGCATTCTACCCAGAGTAGTGAAGTTGCAAGGGATTCATTTCAATAATTACATATTATACAAATGCAGATCCAGTAGCTTCTAGACAACATGATTTGGCCTGTATTAGCAGATTTCTTAAATGTTTAGTATAAAACAATATCTCGCAACCCTAATTTATAAATATTTATATCAAAGGTGAAGAAGACTCCTTTTGGCATGCATAGTATGTGGGAGAGAAAGCTTAGAAATGGCTGCTTTAGGTGATAACTAGAAATATGTCTCAGGAGATGGTTTCAAATGTAACAGATTAGATCAAATTAAACTAGTTCAATTAGACTCATCCATAATACATATTGGAAAGGGTCATGCAAAACAAATACTATTTGGGATAAAAACACCCTAATACTGCACTTTATACACATATAACTCTTAAATATTTGTGTTAGACCACAGAAAGTAGTATTAGACCTTGGTTTAGGCTGATATGAAACACCCATGACTAGTACTGCTCCATTAGATGAATGCATATTTTCTTGAGAACACTGAATGTTTTATTGAAACCTCTCAAACTGTTGGTCTTGTGTCTTCAATAACAACAGAAATGAGCCTGAAATATAAAATAAGATATTCTGCAAACACTGATATGCAAACACATACAAATACTAGAGAGACAAATTCAAGTGCAAATATCAGCCCCTTGCACAGCCCTAATACTGGATTCTGGATTATCTGCAAAAACGTGAGAACTTAGATAAAATGTTATAGATGTTAACAAGATATGGGTAATTTAATTAACAGTTTGAGAGTTCCCTAAGATCAAATTTTTATGGCAAGAAATAGAAGAACAGTTGTTTTGGGCTGCTGGCCAGAGATGCTGTTTTGATCCTGAGTGGTGTATTCTAGTCATTTTACCGCAGTGGATTTTTGCACATATTTATTTCTAGTTTTGTCAGTTATTGTTATAGAAGTGAGCACAAACTAGAAAGCACTGTTTCTTTAATTCCTGCACTTTATATGGCCACCAGTTTCTCACACTTCTTATGCCTTGAAAAGTGAGAGGGGCATGAAACAGTCAGCATCCGTGGAGAGGTCTGCTGTTCTATCAGTGTGTCTATCAAAAATAAAGCAAAAAAGCAAAGATGGACATATAACTACTGTCTGGATTCTAAGTGACGGAGAAAGTGAGTTCACAGTTCATTGTCTTACATTCTTTTATAATAGAACTATTATTTTTTTAATTCTTTTGGTAACTGGGTAAGGCCCACTAGGCACAGTGTGTGTTTTAATGGGATGCTCCAGGAGCACTGGAGAGCTTAATTGGCTTGCTTAGGGTAACACAGAATGCAAGCAGAAGTTGCAGAAATCAAACCCAGTTTTGTTGGATGTACCAAGCTCATTCACAGCTTATATAATCTCTAGGCTATACTGCTATCCTAAACTCCTAAATTTAATTTATATTATTGATATATGTATTTGTTTTTACTGTCTTAAATAAATATGTTTTAATGTTATTTATTATAAAGTTTAATTAATAGTTACAGCTTAAAAAAGACTTAATTTGAAATGTTTGCATTTCTTGAACAATGTGTGGCATTAACTAGACACACAATGGCCTGACTGAGAACATCAAACAACCAGTGGAGTAAAAAAAGACCCAACCACCCACCGGTTACAAATGTATTTATTCACTAAAAATACCACCAACATCTTAATCTGGTTCAATTTCAGTTGCTTACCATCTGTATTCCCCCTACCCCCAGTTGCCCCTGAAAAAGGGACTTCTAGCAAAACAAAACAAACACACAACCAGTCTCAATGTTAGCTGGTAACGTAAGGGCTGGCTGTGTGTGAATCAATACTTACATCTGTAACTGGTGAGTGGGTCTTTTTTACTCCACTGGTTGTTCAGTTCACTGCTGAGAGACTGTGAAGCAGATCCCTTTCAGTTATTTGTTTTGTGTTCTGGGTCCTTGTGAGTCACACTGGCTGTGTGTGCTTCTGACTTGGGATAGGACAGTCATCTTCCTTTGTGAGGGCTTTGCCATTCAGGAGTTATGGTCCTGCTGCCTAACTCATGAAGATAAATGTCATATTCTGAATCAGCCACTGCCCCCATTTCTCCATAATTAGAGGTGGGATGAGCTATTGGCAGAGAGTAATATCAGGGGTTATAAATGACTGTAAGGATAACGGGGACAGATCTACTGGTACCACATAAACCACAAGAGTGAAAGTCATGTTGTTTATTTAGGTAGTGCACTCTTAAGGGTATGTGAAAAACAAGATTGACTGTGGCTCATATTTTATTTGATATAATTACGTGTTTTGTTTCTTTCACAGTGAAGCATGAACCACTTACCACGTGCCTCAAAACAGCTGAGGTGGAGTGTGAGCTAATCTCTGTTACACATGTACATGTGTAATGGGGGGATGTAATGGAGATTTACACATGCTGGCTTTAGGTTGTAATCATACCTAACCAGTAATTATATACAGAATAATGTACGGGGAGGTAGTGTATTCAGAGAATTTTGTTTTACACAACTAATGTGTATGATATCCATAAACCGTGAGAGCGAAGCTTGAAAAGTTTATGTATGCATCTTACACCAAGGGTGTATACAAAATGAATGAACACCACTTCTGTAGTTTATTTTTTATTATTACTGGATTTCAGTAGTATAGCATTACAGTGTAGCCCACCGAGTGAAAGTTTAGTATGGTGAATAGTAGCATCGCATAGACAGAACTCGTAATACAAGATTTTGTTTTGTTATAATCAACCTTTTCACTAAGTTTTAATTACACAGGTCACAGACAAGAACAGCCTACAAAACAACAACAGATAAAATAGAACTAGATAAAACAGATCAAGCCTAGGACTAACTAAGAATTCCAGTGCTACATAGTATTACAGGGTAATGAAAAGTATGTCAGCTGTAGGTAGACAAAACTCTATCGGGGCAGAGGATGGGGTCCTTTTCACTGGGTGCACATGTTAAAAGTACAGTATCTCCAGGCCCAGGGTTAACACATGAGGGATGCGAGACAGGAGCAATTTAAAACCAGATGGTAACCCTGGGTAGTATATAGCATCAGTAGAGCAAGACTTTGTCGCATGAAATGCACACTGTACAGTTTGAGAGCAGATGCTGCCACGGCGGAGAGATGGATGGCCCTCCAACTTACTTTAAAATATCTCATTTTAATCTACCCTAGCTCAGTTTCTAACAGCAACCTGACACTGCAAGAAGAATCTGTGGTGGTGTCTTGGTTGTTCATCTAAATTATCTGATCCCTCCTATTTAAGTTGTTACTGATATATAGTGTCTCTAGTGAATTTATTTGTATGTCTTTATTTTATATGTAACAGTTATATATCATGTGTTTCTGTGAAGAATGATTTGCAATATGTAATTGCACCGCTCTTAATGACCTAAATAAAAAAAAAAAAAAAAGTGCAGTATCTCCAGGAATGGCCCCAGCTTCTTTGGTCACCTGACACTCTGTTATGGAACAAAGTTAGGATCCATGTCTTAAATTTAATCCATCTCCCAATCTGTTGCATCCCTTTTCACTCCTGTTGACAGATGGAATAAGTAAGCATTTGCATGTCATATATGTTATTGACTACAACTATCCACTCTGCCATGGTTGGGATTTCAACCATATGCCATCGTTTGGTAAAGCACTTTTTGGCCATAAGTCTAAGAATCTTTAACAAATATTTAACTGCTGCATCTTTCAGACCAGTGGGAAACAACAGGAAAAGGAGTAAGTGTTCTGTCAGGTGGAGTTGAGGGGTAAAAATTTAATGTAAGGCTGCCTCTATAGAGGTGAGGGATGAAGAAAGCCAGGGACATGCCCAGAAGACCTAATAATGCTCTGCTTGCACCGCACCACACCACACCGCACCGCTTCCAGCAATGGCCATGAGGTGCCTTGCCTCTTTGGGCCTGCTGAATTGGGGTTAAGAAATACCTTACTAAATATTTCCAGCTAAACTCTGTCTACAACATTGATGAAGTGATTCTCTGTGAATTCCTACATGCCACCTGCCACTGTTCTGGAGTAAGGGGCTGAGTTAACTACCTTATTCCATCTGTCCAGGACTTGAATGTGGGGCAACGCTTTAACCTGAGAGAGAGATGAATATAGGCAGGAAATCATATGCACGATGGGGTCCCCACCATTGCAAAGATGGTTAACTACACTAATGGGTTATTGGTGTCCAATAGAGGTCCACATTGAATCCAGGTGGAGACGTAAGGCCTAGCTTGAAAATAATGAAACATATCCATCTGAGGGAGACTGAAGCTCTCCCGTGAGGTTTGAAGGGACTTTACAGCATCGCCTTCTAGTAACTGATATGGACATTGAGCCTCTCTGATACCGGATCCTGTAACCAGAATCTAGTCTGGCCTTCAGGAAGTGCTTATGGAAATGTAAGGGAAATAACTGGAGCATCTGCTCCCAAATACCTGCCCTCATCAGCAAATATCTCCAGATTCTAAGTGCTGTGGATACAGAAAGAGTTACAATCAGTCAGCACACTCAGCTGCTGAATCATAGATAGCAAGTTCAGGGGAGATGGTTGACAAGGCTGCCTATTCCAGCTGAGCGCAATGCTGCTGAAGAAGATTACCCAGTAAAGCACAGGCTGTAGCTGTTCAGCTTCATAGTACAATAAGAGATCGGGGAGGGCAAGTCCACCCTGAACTTTAGGTCAGCAAGGGGTGGTATATCCTATTCTCCGAGGCCTGTCCTGCCAGATGAACCTGTTAATCATTCTACGCCATCAATTCCAATATAGTCAATCTATTGGGATGGATAGGGACTGAAAAAAATAGAGGAATTTAGAAAGCACCATCATTATAATGATAGGTATTCGCCTCTCCAAGGAGAGCAGTAAGACATTCCACCTATTGAGGTCCATCTGTAATGAGAATGTAAAGGGGTGAAATTGGCCTGAAATAGTTGGGTGGATGAGTTGGTTAGGTTAACCCCAAGACCACACATTTGGGAGCCATGCCACCAAAGGGGATGTTGTCTCAGCTCTGCCAAAGGCACAAAATTGACTGCTAAGGCGTCTGTTTAGATTTCACTCAATTTATATCCCAAAAGTGTGCTGAATTTCTGTAAGAAGGTCCAAAACGCAGGGAGATCGGTGTCAGGGGCAGCAAGATATAGCAACACATTGTCCATGTAAAGGGTGATGCAGTGTTCAGTCCCATCCTGTCCCATATGTCCTCAGACAGTAGGATGCTGATGGATAGCCTGGGCTAAGGGCTCGATGTACAGAGCGAATAAAGGGGGGACATGGGCACCCCTGCCGGATTCCACAAAAGAGAGCAAATCTCAAGGAAAGATGGCCATTAGCTTGGACTTGTGTATGAAGAGAGGAGTATATACTAGAAATCAAATCCAAAAAAGGGAGAGGGAAGGGGAACCGCTGCAGTGTGGCACAGAGAAATGTCCAAGGCACCCAGTTGAACGCTCTCTCCCTGTCAAGACTGAGGGCCAGAAGAGAATCTCCAGTATTAGTCACCTGATGGAAGATAGAAAGTGACCCAAAAATACTATGCATGGTCTGTCCAGATCAGACAAACCCTGACTGGTCTGGGTGAATCAGTCAGGGAAGCAGGGTACCAGGCGGTGCCATAATTGACATGAAAAGCTTATAGTTGATGTTCATCAAAATCTGTCTGTACAAGTCACACCTATTGGGGGGGGCTGTTTTAGAATAACAGAAATCCCTGCATAGCTCCACAATGGAGGGGGAAGTCTGGTCTTTCAGTAAAGCATTGACCACTTGCTGGAAAAAGGGGAGTGAAGGCCTGAAGCAAATTTCCAGAAAGAAACTGCTGGGTAACCCTGATATTTCTCTGGCTTCAGTCTACTGAGGGCAAACTGAATTTCTTGAGTAAAGATTGGGGCCATTAACATGGCTTCTTCTTCTTCCGATGGACCAGGGAGATGCAGGTGTTTTAAAAAAGTGTCCACCTCAGCGTGGGCTGGGTCAGGTATGGAAAGGGAAAGGGAACATTGTTTAGCCAGGAGTAGCACACTAAGCCGAAGCTTGCTTCAAGATGCGACCTGGGAGCACAAAGAAGTTAAGTGATTTGCTCAGGATCACACAGTATGCACCTAGGTGGCTGTGGGATTCAAACCCAGATGTCCATACCTGCAGCTCAGGGCCTTAACTCACTGTGCTATACTGCCTACAGGAGTTGTAATACATACTCATGTATTATGCAGTTTTGTCTGGGTTGATTTTAATGCAACCCTATATGAATCACTGATGAAGTACTGATACTTCCAAGCAATGCATTTGCTGTGTGCTGGGGCTGTACAGTTCACAGTGCTCACTGTGTGATCATCCTTATGTGTGCAGACATTGTCAATCAGACATTCAGGAATCTTGCCTTTAGGCCCTCTTGTCTATGAATGATGTTTATTCTGCAACAAGGCAAATGAAGTTCATAGCCAGCATTCCTTTCAGCTGTTCAGCTCTCATTGGTATTTTCAGCTCTCATTTGTATTTTTCAAGTCCCTGAAAGTTCCTAGAGATAGCTCGTTTCACTGCCTGTAGTCATGAATATATGGTATCACTGTTTTTATTGGAGGCTGGTTTTACTTGGCAAAATCACAGTTGTTTTGGTTTTGTTTTAGTACTGCGGTTATCGTAACTTATTAGTTTATTTTATAACTTTCATGCTGTTGTAAATTTTAAAGTGTTTATACAGATGACATAAAATCACATTCATTAAAACATAGTTGGGGAAAAAGATTACTGAATCTATCGCTCAGTCAGGGGAGATGGCCCACTCCCACACCAGGACTCGTACCATAAACACTGGCACCTGAGTGCAGTACTGTGGGGATGCTGTACTGTCTGGGTGTCCCATATTTCGAATGAGACATAAAACTGAGCTCCTTCCTCATTTTTCTTCTTTGTGGTTGTTAAGGTGGACATTAAAGATCCCACGGCACTTTTGGAAAACACAAAAATACAACACTCAAGCAAATTCATATGCACATAAAATATCCAAAACAAGGCATTAACAGGAAAAAACAAACATCAACGCTCAAAGTGTTGCAAAAAATTACATAAAGAATAAAAGAATAGAAACTTGTGATTAGAGAGACAAGGGTTATAGCACCTGAAGCAAATGCTCTGATAGGGAGGGAGGGTGGACAGAGGGTGACTGTGAAAAGCCAGAGATAATAAACAAATATTTGTGCTCAGTATTTACAAATGAAGAGGGGCAGGTACCTAAAACAAACAGTAGAAACACTCTGGATACAGAAGTTGATACCAGCCCATTTACAGAAGAAAGGGTTCTGAAAGAACTCTTAAACTGAAGGTGGACAAAGCAATGGGGCCTGATGGCATTCATCCCAGAATTCTAAAAGAACTAAGGGTAGAACTAGTGACACCACTGACTACCCTCTTTAACAAATCATGGGAGGATGGGGTGGTACAGAGGACTGGAGGAGGGCAGATGTGATTCCCTTCACAAAGTGGGAGCAAGGCAGAAGCAGGAAACTTCAAACCTGTTAGTTTAACCTCAGTGACAGGCAAAATGATGGAATCACTTTGAAGGAAAGAATTGTCGAGTATCTAGAGGCCAAAGGGCACAGGACCCAAGGCAGCATGGATTCACAGCGGGAAGGTCATGCCAGACGAATCTGATAGATTTCTTTGACTGGATGACCAAAGTAGTAGATCAGGAGGGGCTGTGTACATGGCCTACCTAGACTTTAGCAAGGCATTTGACACAGTCCCACACAAAAGATTAATATACAAGTTAACCAGCCTGGGAGTGGGTCCCAAGATGACAGCCTGGGTAAAGAATTGGCTGGAGAATAGGACACAGAGGTAATAGTAAATGAAGTACACTCTGAAGAAGGGGGTTACTAGTGGGGTACATGAGGGTTCAAGTATTAGGACTGTCCTCTTCAATGTCTTTATAAGTGACATTGCAGAGGGAATGGAAGGAAAAGTATGTCTCTTGGCAGATGACACAAAGATCTGCAACAGAGTTGATGCACAAGGTGGGGTGGAAAGGATGAGAATGGACTTGGCAAGGTTAGAGGAATGGTCAAATGTATGGCAGCTTAGATTCAATGCTAAGAAGTGCAAGGTAATGCACCTGGGAAACAAAAACCAAGGGGAAGAGTACACAATGGGGGTGAGATACTAACAACAACAAAAATGGAAAGGGACCTGGGGTAGTCATATCAGATGACCTAAAGGTGGGCAAGCAATGTGAGAGGGCAGCAAGGAGGGCTGGGGGGATACTGGGATGCTTAGGGAGAGGCATCACCAGTAGAAAACAGGAAGTTATTATCCCTCTGTACAGACAGCTGGTCAGACCCCATCTGGAGTACTGCGTGCAGTTCTGGAGACCCAATCTTCGCAAAGACATAAACAGGATGGAAGCTGTCCAGAGGAGGGCAACTAAAATGGTGCAGGGTCTGCACTGGAAGACATATGAAGAGAGACTTAAGGAGCATAATATGTATAGCCTCGAGGAAAGGAGGGAGAGGGGGGACATGATAGAACTTTCAAGTACCTCAGGGAATCAACAAAGTCCAAGAGGTAGCATCTTTCAAAAGAGGTGTACAAGAAAGGGGCACAATTTGAAGTGGAGGCGGCTCAGAGGTAATTTAGGAAATATTTTTCACAGAGAGGTTGTGGGTGCATGGAGCGGCCTTTCAGAGGAGGTTGTGGAGTCAAAAACAGTGGTGGAATTCAAGCATGCATGGGACAGTCATAAAAGGCAATTCTAGGGGTGGGGTAGGGAAGTAGGCTGCTGGTTAACTAGGATCTGCAGCTTATCCATTAGGTAGGGAAATGGGCAGACTGGGTGGGCCAAGTGGTCCTTATCTGCTGTCAGATTCTGTGTTTCTATGATACAGATGTAACAAGGATTAGTCCCCAAAGCGAAGAGTACATGATATGCTGAGCCCAAGATAGTCCGGTTTTGTAACGGACGGAAATTGCGCCATAATAAAAATAAATTGGGTCTGTTTAAAGTCCTGAATTCATATTCACATATTTTAAACAGTGAATTTGTTATCATACGCAGGACCTTGGTGTAACCATGCTATTCTTGTTACAGCATCAATCCAACTTAAAACATCTTCACTGTCTTTGCCCTCACAGGTGTCCCTCCCATCTCCCTTACCTCTGCTTATTATGCCCGTGGGCCTATCCCACACATACTTGAAACTCCCCACTGTCTTCGCCTCCACCATCTCTTTTGGCTGGGTGTTCCCGGGGTCCACCACCCTTTCTGTGAAGAAGTTTTTCCTCACATCCCTCTTGAACTCCCCCCAAGCTTCACAGCATGCTCCTTGTGTTCTGGAGTTCCTCCTTCTCTGAAAGAGACTCCCCTGTTGTACCTTATTCATCCCTGTGAGGTACTTGCAAGTCTCAATCATGCTCCTTCTAGCTCTCTTCTCCCCTCCAGGGAGTACATGTTGAGCTCCTGCAGTCTCTTCTTGCATAGTTTCTCTTGTAACCCCCCCTACCATTTTGTTTGCCCTTTTCTGGACTGCTTCCACCCTGTCAATGTCCTTTTGGAGATGCAGCCTCCAGAACTGGACACAGTACTCCAAGTGGGGTTTCACTAGGGAGCGATACAGTGGCACAGCGATACAGTGGGAGCATTTCTTCCAATTTACTTTTGCAGGGTTGACAGCACAAAACTCAATCTCTAATGTGAAAATATCTGGTCCCAGGATGGGTATATTTACTATATATGTAGATTGATTTTTCTCTGGGTCAGTTCCCATGTGAATCCCTTTACTCTTCTGGATGCTTACTTTTCTCCAGAGACACCAGAGTACTGTTTAATGATATCTATGGCTTCTTTGCCTTCCCCTAGCAGTATCCAGGAGCAAACACATCATCTGCATGTGCCAAGATTTTAACAGACATACATGGAGTAATTTGTAGGGCAGACAACCTGGGGTTCCACTTGTTATCTTACAGAGTACAGGATCTAATGCAACTACATATAAGAGAGGTCTTAAAGGGCCACCCTATTTAAACATAGACTTTGACGGCAGATAAGGACTGCTTTGTTCAGCTAGTCTGCCCATTTCCCTACCTATTAGATAAGCTGCAGATCCTAGTTAACCAGCAGCCTACTTCCTCCTACCCCCCACTATAATTGCCTTATGTCGGCCCCATGCATTCTTCAATTCCCCCACTGTTTTTGACCCCACAGCCTCCTCGGGAAGGCTGTTCCATGCATCCACCACCCTTTCCATGAAAAAATACTTCCTCACGTTCCCCTGAGCCATCACCCCTCTATCCTCAAATTGTGCCCCCTTGGTCTTGTGCATCTCTTTTTCTGAAATATGCTACCCTCTTGGACTTTGCTAATTCCCTTGAAGTACTTCAAACTTTCTGTCATGCCCCCCCTTTCCTCAAGGGTATGCATATTAAGCTCTTTTAGTCTCGCTTTGTATGGCTTCTGTTACAGAACCTGCACCAGTCTGGTTGCCCTCCTCTGGACTGCCTCCATCCTGTCTATGTCCTTGCAGAGATGGGGTCTCCAGAACTGCACTCAGTACTCCAGCTGGGGTCTCACCAACTGTCTGTATAGAGGGATAACAACTTCCTGCTTTCTACTGGTGATACCTCTCCCTATGCATCCCCGAATCTCCCCAGCCATCCTTACTACTTTCTCACATTGCTTGCCTACCTTAAGGTCATCTGATATGAGTACCCCCAGGTCTCTTTTCCATTTTTTTTGTTGTTAGTACCTCCCCCCCACTGTGTACTCTTCTCCTGGGTTTTTGTTTCCCAGGTGCATTACTTTGCACTTCTTTGCATCGAAACTAAGCTGCCATACTCTTGACCATTGCTCCAACCTTGCCAAGTCCTTTTCTCATCCTTTCCACCCCTCCTTGTGTTTTTACTCCAAATGAAGTTTTGACGGTGTCCCACCCAACTGTTAAATGGGAACAGTCAGTACAAAGGCCTCCACACTCAAGTATGGGGCTTGTCCCAACGTGCGCTTTGTGTGCAAAGACATTTTGGTTTACTTATTGTTTATTATAGAATAATAGATATTATCAGGATAATTTTGCTTAGCTCAAGGCTGATTTCTTCTGTTACTACAAATCCCCAAACCCCTTGTAGCTGACATCAGAGTAGTAGGCAGCAGCGGGAGATTCAATAGCCTGCAGTGCCTGTTAGAGCTTTATAATTTCTGATCAGATATTTTCAGGGTTTGCTTTCCTCAGGAGCTGTCTCCTCTGATTGTACTTATGCCTCTCAACCTTCTGTCACTAAAATGAGGGACAGCAATGGTCACGGACACTCATAATGGGGACACCCTCAAACATGGAGATACATGCTCAGAACATTGTGGAAACCATTGTGTTTACTTGTAACAAGTTTATTTTTGATTTGGCATTTTAGAATTAATGGATTTCTGATTTAAAATCTGAATTTAAGGGGCCGGCCTGGTGGAGCTGAGAGTTGAGGCACTGGATGCCACACCTTGCACTATGCCAGCAACCCAGATTCAGGAACGAGCCTGGATTGTTGGAGCTCAGCTTGGGGGGAGGGCAAGGCGCTGGGGAGGGATACGAGGTTTTCCCAGCTCCTGGCTGCCACCTGATAGAGGACAACTGGTAACGCCAAGCCGCAAGGAGCCCAGGCAGTAGCCAGGGTGGAGTAAAAGGGGCCGTATCAGCACCACGGAGGTCGTGTGCCTCCACGTGCATGCGTTGCCATGTGTTGGGGGTCCTGGGGCAATGGAATAAAAATGGGGAAAAAGACCTGAATTAAAAAAGTCTGAATTTAAAGCACTTTGTGGGCAACACCTTTCCGTAAGCAATGGATGGGGGCAGAGGAATTTTGAGGAGTATAGTGAGGGGCGTCCCACATAATCAGGGACAGTTGAGAGGTATGACTGTACTTAGCCCAGGGAGGACAGCGGGACCAGCAAAGATCAAAGCTTGCCTTATATAAACTCTGTAGTACAGTAAGTCTGATAAAATCTGCTATACTACAGTAAGTCAATCAAAATGTTTTTCTCACACAAAGTGCACATCGGGACTAGCCCCATACTTGACTGTGGGGGCCTTTTGTGCTGAGTGTTCCCCTTACATAAAAAGAGAGTAATTGAGGCATGATTGTATAATGTCCAAATCCATTGCACCAACTGCTCGGCCATTCCGTATTTCTTTAGTACTTGAAACAAGTAGCTATGGATGACTATCAAATTTCTTCTCTTGGTCTAAGGTCCGCAGGTATCCCGATACTTGATTTTGTTGCCTCCTATGAAGCATTTCACAAGAAAGCAAGAGATTGACACTTAGGGATCTGTTTGGGATTGCACACATTTAATAAGAAGATATCCAAAATATCGAAAAGAGTAGAAGAAGTTGCCTGGTGTCTTGGCCAGGTTTCCAGACTGACTAAGAATACGACCACCAAATCAATCCAGTTCAATTTTGGTTGGTTTGCATCCATACTATCTCCCCGCTCCCCCCCCCCCCGCGCGCGCGCGTGGATAAAGCTAAAATGGACAGCATTATCTATCCTTTTCTGGTAAACAAAAATAAATATGAAGCCATCATAAAAGAGATACACAAATATGCTCATCAGTTTGGACACGTGTAATATGTAAGTCACCTTCTGAACCCATCATTTCCCTCAGTACTGTTCCTCAGACATGGACATTTGATAAGGTTCTCCTCTGCACAACCACCCTACCCCTGGCAACTACAGGCCAATTTCAATCCTCCTTCCCTCTTCCTAAACTCCAAGGATATATCATCTACCCTAGGCTTAGTGACTTCCTTACCTCCTGTAACCGCCTGTCTTTGTTCCTAGTCTGGTTTTAGGAAGAACCATTCCACTGTGTCATCTCTGCTGCCACTGTCATCACTGGGATAGAGCAGGGACACATCACTACATCTGTCTTCATCGATTTAGCCAAGACTTTCGACTGTGTCCCGCCCACTCCTACTGAACAAGTTATACTTGATAGGCCTGTCTGCATCCACTGTGGCGCGGTTCTGTTCATACCTTACAGACTGTCAGTCGGATCAGGTGAGTGGTGTCCTGTCCCCCTCCAGTCCTAACAGGGGTCCCACAGGGCTCCATTCTAGGCCCAATCTTTTTTTCTATCTTCCTGAACAACCTCCCCTCAGCATGTGTCACTTCACACATGCACATGTACGCAGATGATATGGTCATCTTCTCCTCTAGCTCCTCAACCACAGCTGTGGAGGTCCCACTATGGCACGACTTCCACAACGTGCTGTGTGGCTTCCAGGCTATCCAGCTCATGGTAAACTCTAAGAAGATTGTGTCCATGGCCTTTGGCACCAGCCTGAAATTGGCAAGGCTTTGCCTTCCCTGTCTTCTCCACATTGGATGGCACCCATATTAATGCTGTCCTCGCTTTCAAATACCTTGAGTCTGGCTTGATAGCAAGCTCAATTGCTCTGCCATATTGACACCATCCATGCTAAACTTCACCCCAAGCTCAGCGACTTGTACTATAACAAGGACTGCCTCTTCCTCCAAACCCACCAGGTGTTGGTTATTAAATGATCCTCCCTGTGTTCACCTACGTGCATGTGGTCTGCGGCACTGCTCCCACCTGTTCCATAGCTAAACTGGACACCCTCTGCAATGCCTTCTGTCATTTTGTCACCAACTCCCCACCTCACATTCAATACTGCTCTCTTTATTCTTTCCTTTCCATCCTCCCTCTACCTCAACATTGCCTGTCCCACTGTACCTCCTTCATTGCCAAATACTGGTTTGGCTCCCTTCTTTTTTTACCTTTCCTCACCTTCTCTTACTCTCTGCACACCAGAGACTCCTGAACCTTCGCTGTTGCTCTTCCTTACTCATGTGCTGGGCAAGGTGCCTTCTACCATCTCCCCTTCCTCTGGAACCTACTCCCCTCTCCCCTTCCTTCCATGCCCTTAGACACAAGCTAAGATGTACTTCTGCCCCTGTGTTCCTGTCACTCTGTCATCGAGGCACACATCAGGAAGCATAGGATGACCAGGAGCAGTTTCAAAATTCGTAAATAGCATTTTATTATTAACAACAGTGAAATGAAAAATAAAATTGTTCAGTATAACTATTTACAATGGTAGTACATAGAAAACAGAGTCCTTCTTCGAGTTTTTCTTCTCAATTTCCAGTCTCAGTCTCTCCCTTGCATAAGCATTGTTGCTCTTTGTATAAGTCTGTGCCTGGGAAACTCGTTAGAAAACAGAATGCTTCTCACACAATGTTCTTGTAAGTTCCCAATGTTCTTGCAGGTGCAGCAAAAGAAAATGACCCAGAACTGACATCTTGTAGCCAGCTCTGCAGATTTTGCATCCAGCATTCTCAGGTTAACCCCTTTAGTCCCAAATAGCTTTGCAATAATTTCAGCAGTATGACTATATACAGTTTTAAACAAAGGGATCCCAGTATCAGTGACATTTCTACAAAAAGATGTACAGATATTTTTATACCTGCAGATATGCAAGGGCAAAGAAAAAGCAGAAATAGCAAGGGAAGGCAGAGAGATAGCGAGAGGCGGAGAATTGTAAAACTTCCAGAGAGATCAGTTCCTAGGTCTCGCGTGAAAATTTTGTAGCGTAACCAGACGGACAAGAGACAGAAAAGGAGAGAATAGAACAGAACCTTGCGTTTAAACTCTTTCTGCATAACAAATGGGTCAGGGCCTTATTCAACCCTGTCACACACACCTTCTTGTGAATCCTTCTCCACTCTCTCCTCACAGCCTCCCCTGCTTCCCCATGTATAACTGTTACTCATCTACCTGGGCCGGCTGTGCTCTCAGCTCCCTGCCTGCTCTTCAGTATGTTGGTATGTCTTTTCATTCAACTTTTTGTTTTACTCCCTGCAAAATTTATATTTTGGTATGCTACACTTTGAATGCTTACAACTGCTCTTTATTGTATGTACCTCCACTTTTCCCTGCCCCGAGTCACACCTGAAATGAGCTTGGCTCAGTGTACCTTCCGGTTATCAAATTTTAAATAAGTAGATAAAAAATAAGTAATAAGACATGACCAAGTGTTGATTGTTAGGGGTTAATGCATGCCCATATGCGTAATGAGGCACAGAGGTGCTTGCTTTGAGTGCCTTTAACACCTGAAAGTGCATTAACTCCAGACAACCAGTAACCTGGAAGATCTTACGGTGCTTATAAAATGGGTAAACTAAGAAGCACAAAATGCCATTTTTTTAAATTAAGTAACTAGTAAAAAGTAATCCTTCCCCACCTGTCAATCGTTTTTCTTTCTACATGTTAAATAGAATATTTGTTTATTATGAGGAACACAGGAATTCAAACTGCTGCAGAATTCCTGTGGCAGAATGTTCACCCCCTTACACAACAGAAGGCCTTCTTTAGAGCCATAGTCTCAACTGTTTCTGAGGCAGTGTAAGCAGCAGAGATTCCACTGGAAGGCTGATAAGGATAGAAGAGGGCTTTCTCATGATCACCAAAAAACAGTGTTAAAGAAAAGTTGGCCTGGGCAATACAGTGTGATGCATAATTTTTGTTTGTATTCATTGCATTATTCTCATGTATGTGTTTAAGTGATACGGAATTCAGAGTTGGTAGGAATGTTATAATCCACACACTCACTACCTCTGTTTTCTATTTACCCGACACTTGCATCACAGTAATACTACAAATAAAATAAAGCCTTGCACAGCATGCTTAGGTGGACCCTGATGGGCGCAGAAATACACATACCCTGATAGACACAAACACACATAGACCCTGCAGACACGCATAGAGCCTGACAGGCAGGGTGTGTGGGGTGGCAGCCAAGATGGCACAGCATAATTCTATAGCATTCCTCAACCCTCTCTAAATCTGTGGCCATCCATCAGCTTTTAACATTAAACCCCCATAGTGTCACCTTCCTTTTCCATGCAGTCTCCAGCAGCAATTTCCCAAGTCTCGAGGTCCAGTCACCACTACAGGCCATGAGTTTCTCTGCAGCTTACTCAGCTTGTTACCTCAGCCATGCAGCCCGGAACAATAATGGTTCCTGGTGAGATACCACCACAGCCAGGGAAAATGGAGGACCTGCAAGAAATGAGGCATATGTTTACTCAACTTACCATGGAAATTGGCGAGCGTAAAATTTCCAATCAGCGCACTGTTGAAGACATTGTTTTTCTGTCTCAACTGCTCTCCAGAACTGAACAACATGTAACCCCCCTGCAAATGGGGGTTCCCTAAAAGACTTCCAGGAGCTTGCTTGAATGCTCCAAGCCTGAATGGTGTTTGATGCTAGTTCATTTATCAGTGAGTGTTTTAGAACCTCTGGTACTGTCTCTTTAAGAGCTGTCTGCTTGCAGACATAATTAGTTTGTATGGGGGACTGTGTGCTTCTCTGAGTACCACTGAGCTGCTGCCAATTCACTTCATTTTTGCAGTCACTAGAGTGCAAAGGAACCTATCTGAAAGATGTAACTGTTTGCCAGAAATTATTTAGAGTAATAATGAAATTACAGTTTGTCTAACCTGCTTTCTTTGCAGTCAGAACTGTGTCTGCTAGTTCCCCATTCTAGTTTTGAACTGCTGAACTGGACCAATCAGTGTGGGGTAAGCTAGCTCTAAAATGGTGCCTTGGACGAATCAGAACTTGGACTCATAATCTGAGCCAGCCACAAGAGGATTGTATGGGCAGTGACTCTGGGAGATGTAGTTTAGACTTCAGTGCCTTTTGGACCAACAGCAGCAGTCTATTGTGAGTGACAGCCAATCCAGTCAAGAACTGGGAGGAACTCAAAGGAAGTGCCCGGTTTTGTCAGTTGGAGTTTCAGTTGAGCTTTGGCAGTGAAGAAGGAAGGAGCCCTGTGCTTTTCAGTGTGCAGTTTTAGTCAAAAACGTGTGTAAGGCCCAGAGTTCAGGTCTGCAGCTTGTGTAACAGCTTGTTAGGACTGAATCCGTCCTGTGAAAAGAATCAAAGGGTCTCTGAAGAGTAGAAACCAGGCTCACCCTGTAGAAGACTGGAGGAATTGCTGAAAATTGCACTCGGTCTGTCAGGAACTGAATCTGCTGTGTGTTCTCCCGGTATTGTGCAGTAATTGCGATCGGGATACAGATGCAGCCTGCCTGGTATAGTGCTTCTTTTATATGGATGTGTGAAGAGGTTTGTGTACCTCAAGTGAGCCCTGCTGACATTGAAGGACCCTATCTTATTTGAGGTCGTGAGTATTAATTCAGGGTCGCCTCCTGTTGAATTGCCATTAAATCCAAATGGAATTACTGTACTGCTGACTGTTTAATTCTCCTTTTCTCTGTGTGAAAGGGCCCCTACCAGCTGCCACGGTTTGGACTAGCCACTAGGGCTTGGGTACCCAGGACAGTAACTGATAGGGATAGGCCTGTGCACAGAGCCATAGGTAGATTATTAGAGTGATAAGCTAATTAACCTGATTTCCTGTCCTTGTTATATCCCCTAAATAAATCAGAGCTGCTTGTTTCAGCAAAGTTATACTGCCTGAGGTATTTGTCTATGTTAAAGTACTGTACTGTGATTGTTGCACTGTATCTCATTTCACAGGAGGTCCCAGTGCCGGAACCAGACCTGGGGGTAAGTGTATACTGTGAAGGTAATTCTGATATATTGTGTGGGCCACTAGTGGGAAGAAAGGGGATTGCAGTGTCCCAGAGGGCTGTGACCAAGTTAGTTTAACTATTGCAAACCCTGACCTCTGGGTGGAGGCACCCGCTATTGGATCCAGGCCCCTCAACCTGTTAGTGGCAAATCAGGCAGGGGTAGTAGCCCCTGGGATAGCGCCATCTAGGGGTTACATCTTGGAGGCTCACCGCTGGGATTGTGTGTCCTCTAGTGGCCATATTTACGAACCACTGTTAAGAAAAAATGGGTACCCGACAGAAGTGGCTGTGCACCGCTGGTGGAGTGGTGTACTGGGGAGGAGATCGACCCCAAAATGCTATGCTTATCCTGGACATCCCCTGGGTATCAATACAGACACTGTGCAGGAGTACTTTCCAAGGTGGAAGGTTTACAAAACCCTGTGGTGGTGGGTCGGCATGCTAATCTGCTCACCCACACTTTCCTGGCCCTAGTAGAGTTTAAGGATCCCATAGATAGCTCCAAAGTGCCACAGACCATTACCCCAGAGGGAGCCCTCACTGCTTGGAGAGTGATAACTAAGGACAGTAAAGACCGGGGGAATCAGCCCCACCACTATCTGAAACTTTTGAGGAGAAATTTGCTGAATGGTTGCTGGAGAGGGAAAACTGTGGAGGACTTGAAGAAACTATTCTTGCCACCTGGGGTGTTCCTCCCCAACACCCTCTCCTGCTCCAGTGCCCATAATGGTGGCTGAACCAATGCAGACTCCTATTTCTGCACCTGCCATTAGTCCGCGACTCTTACGAAGGTTGAGGATCTTCTCTGGCACCCTCCCCACCCCCCAAGGGGAGGATGACTGGGAGACCTGGATAGACTATGTTGCCCCCCAAGTGCTAGAATGGCAATGCTCGAAGGCTAAAAGCGAAAGAGGGTTAGTGAGAGCCTCGAGGTCCTGCCCTGGCTACCATCCGTAAGCAAACGGGCCAGTAACCCTGAAGCGACTGCACAGGCCTATCTTGAGGCCTTGGAGAATGTGTATGGGAGCCCAGATTCTGATGAGGACCTATGGTGGAGAGTAAGAGATGCACAACAGTACCAAGGGGAGTTGTTGTCTGTGTATGTATCTCGCTGGAAAATTGTTGCAAGAATGCCTCAGAAAAGGTAGTTTGCCAGCGATTGAACTGGACCGAACCAGGCTGGACAGGATCCTTAAGTCTGCCCCCTTCTCAGAACTGCTGTTGCTTCAGTTACGCCTGGCAGATCGACTGGAATCCCCACCCTCCTATGATGAGTTAATGAGAGAAATTGAGGAGTTGAGAAAGACGACCTCGAGGGACCTGCACCAATAGCTGCTGCTAATTCGAGTGACTGAGGGTGACCCATCAAGTGAAGTTCAGGGGCAGAGGTTGGCAGTCAATGAGTGCTCTGACAAGGAAAAAGATATGCCACAATGGGGCGAACTATTGAGAGATCCGGGAATTCAAAACAGTCCTTTATGAAGGCCACGCCTGCAAGTACGGGCCCTGACCTACTATCCGATCAGATTCAGTGGGGTACTCCACCCATGTATCTCCGGCTGATAACAGCTCCAACTCGATTCCTTGACCATGGAAGTGGAGAAACTGACGAGATGTCTCCAAATGCTTATCACGCCGAGACAGAGATGGCACCAAGGTTTCCAGTTAGTAATACCCCGCCTGGCTCCCAGTGTGGCGCCCGCCAGCTCAAACTCCAGAAAGTATGTTTTGCTATAATTGTGGGAAAGATGGGCACATGAAAGGGAATGCCAGTCCCCAAAAGACACTGACAAAGTTGTATATAGGCTACAAGGAGAGCTCGAGAAGAAATCAGTGGTTAAGAGGTGCACGACATGATCCCAGTGAGGGCACCAAAATGCTAATTCACGTCCTTTGTGGCAAGGTCAGTTGCCCAGGCCCCCACTCACCGCCTCCAGACTGGTCCAGAATAGTGGGTCCTCCATGGAGACCACTGTAAAGGTGAATGGAGTGTCTACAAGAGCTGTATTAGACAGTGGCCCCAAGTGACAATTATGTTCCAGGATTGGTATCAGAAGCATTTGTCAGACGCACTTACAACCATTAGAAGGACTGCATGTATGGGGTTAAGGAGAAGGCTCACCCCTGGCGCCGGTATATCCGACCGCCATCACCTTCTCTCACGTGGCTGGAGTGGCCGAACAAGTAGAGACCCTAGCCTTAGTGTGTCCCCCACTGACTGTATGATGGTGTCCTTTGTTGATTGGAACAAATGCTCATATGTTCGGAAGGCTGGCACAGTTGTGTTATGAAACAGGGTCAAAGACTAGTAGAGCTTTAAGAGTTCCGCTTTAATTAAGAAGGCCTATGAGGCACAGAGAGATGCTGAAAAACAGAACCAGAGGAACCGGTCGGAATTGTATGGAAGAAGGATCCTGAGTCTCTGATCCTGGCGCCAAATGCCCAGTGTACCTTACAGGGAGAGGTCCGTATCAGAAAGGATGTTAAGAATAAAATATTAATGTTGGATGCACCAGGCGATGGAAAATTGCCAGAGGGACTGCTGGTCAAGCCTAGTATTTTGCCCGCTAGAGCCCATGCTTATGCCAGAAGGGTAATGGTCCAAGTTCATAATGTGTCTGAAAGAGACATTCGAGTAAACAGAGGTTGCATCCTGGCTAATGTGCATTGTGCAGACACTGCAGTGCTACCCAGCAGCAAGAGTTCAAGGAAGAATGACAGAGTAACGCCTGACTTGTTTGATTTCGGCGACTCCGCTGCCAGCTGAATGGAAAGTGAGGATCAGTGAGAAGCTTGCCCAAAGAGACCACAGGTGTTTCTTTAAAGGAATGGGATGTAGGATGCGTGCAAGGAGCTGAGCACAATATCCGGCTGCATGACGAAAGACCATTTCGTGAGAGGTCTCGTCGCCTGGCACCTGCTGACATAGATGATGTGAGACGGCATCTGCAAGAGATGTTAGCTGCTGGTGTAATACAAGAATCCAGAAGCCCTTATGCTTCCCCCATTGTGGTAGTGAGGAAAAAGAATGGAACAGTAAGGATGTGTGTGGATTATCGCACCTTAGACCGGCGGACTATCCCTGATCAGTACACAATGCCCCGCATTCAGGATGCTTTGGACTGCCTAAACAGGAGCAAGTGGTTCTCTGTGCTGGATCTCCGCAGTGGGTACTACCAGATCCCGGATGGCCCCAGAGGACCGTGAGAAGACGGCCTTTATCTGTCCGCTTGGCTTCTATGAATTCATAGGATGCCTCAAGGATTTCAGGTGCCCCAGCCACTTTTCAACGATTGATGGAGCGTGCAGTGGGGACATGAACTTACTAGAGTGCCTGGTATACCTAGATGATGTTATTGTGTTTGGCAGCTCACTGGAGGAACATGAGAGCAGATTATTTGTGTATTGGACCGACTGGAGGACTTTGGCCTTAAACTGTCCATTGATAAGTGTCAATCTTTCAAACATCAGTAAAGTATGTGGGACACATAGTATCCACCGAGGAATAGAGACCCACCCAGGAAAGTTGAGGCCTTGACCACCTGGCCACAGCCCAAAATCTAAAAGAACTGCAAAGATTCCTGGGATTCTGTGGTTATTATCGCCATCAAGGACTATTCAAGAGTGATCCGCCTTTACTTAACCTTACTCAAGGGTATCCCCAACCCACAAAAAATACCAAAGTCAGGCCCTCAAGACTGAAAGAGTGTATTTTCATCCGAGTGAAGTATTTGGGGCCCGCTGGACTCCTGATTGTGAGACTGCTTTTCATGAGATCATATATCAACTTACCCATGCTCCAGTGCTGGCCTATGCCGATCCAAGAAAACCTTACGCCCCTGCACACTGATGCTAGCTTGCAAGGGTTGGGGCTGTGTTGTACCAAGAGTACCTAGAATGGCCTGAGACCAGTGGCCTTGCCAGTAGAAGCCTGACCCCATCCGAAAGAACTATCCTGTACATAAGTTAGAGTTCCTAGCTTTGAAGTGGGCTATTGTTGACCAATTCCATGAGTACTTGTATGGGGCTAAAATACTAGTAAAACTGACAATAATCCTTTGACCTATGTGCAGACCTCAGCTAAGTTGGATGCCACTGGCCATAGGTGGCTTTCTGCATTATCTACATATGACTATGCTCTCGAATACCGAGCAGGTCTGAACCACATAGATGCTGATGCTCTCTCCGAGGCCTGTTCCCCAGAATGATTGGGTCCGATTGGCAGAACCTGACATTCGGGCACTCTGCCGGAAGTTTGACAGGGAGGAACAATGTCCACGGACGAGTGGACTGCATGGTGGATTGCTTGGGAGCCTCTGAGAATTGCATACCTGCTGCTTATTGCCACTTTTCTGCAATAGACATTGGTGCACTGCCTCAGCTGGACAATGACAGTATTCAGGCGGCTCAATCCTCCGATCCCATGATCAAAGCAGCTTTAGAAGCCCTCTATGCAGGAAAAGATGTGTCCAAATTACGCTCCACTGATTTGAGAACTGCACTGTTATACAAAGAAGGTCCTAAGTTGAAACTGATCAATAAACTGTTATACAGAGAAACAGTAGACAGAGGGGACAGGTAGACAAACAACAACTAGTGCTGCCCACTGCCTTTGAGACTCAGTACTGAGGCCCTTGCACAACCATGGGGCACCTTGGTATAGACAGAACACTTGACTTGGTGAGATCCAGATTCTATTGGCCTAAGATGGGGCTGATGTGGAGCAACACATTGAACTTGTAGTCGCTGCTTACAGAGGAAAGCTTTGCCCCAGAGGGCTGCCCCTTGTTAACATCACCACCAGTGCACCCATGGAGCTGGTCTGTATTGATTTTCTGAGTTTGGAGTCAGATCAAAGAAATATCAGTAATGTGCTGGTGGTCACTGACCATTTCACGAGATATGCCCAAGCTTTCCCCACCAAAGACCAGAAAGCATCCACTGTGGCCAAAGTACTTGTAGAAAACTTTTTTGTTCACTATGGGGCTCCACAAAGAATCCATTCTGATCAAGGGAGAGACTTTGAGAGTCGTCTGATCAAAGAGATGCTTTCTCTGTGGGGAGTGCGAAAGTCCAGAACCACTCCTTACCACCTCAGGGGACCCACAGCCTGAACGTTTCAACCACACTTTGCTAGATATGCTAGGCACCCTGCACCCAAAGGACAAGCCTAGATGGAGCCAACAAATTAGCACCCTGGTACATGCTTATAACTGCACCAAAAGTGATGCCACTGGATTCTCCCCACCGCCTGATGTTTGGAAGAGAAGCTCCACTACCAGTAGATGTGTGTTTTGGGGTCTCCTGATGGGGTTCAAGCTGACAACTATTTACAGTATGTGCAAAAGTTAAAGGCCCAGCTAACTCATGCGTACTCAACTGGCTCAAACCATGGCTGCCAAAAGAAATCTGGCCAACAAAGAAAGGTATGATAAAAAGGTGAAAGCACAGGAACTCCAGGAGGAGATCGGGTATTGCTAAGAAATCTGGGACTGCATGGCAAGCACAAGATTGCTGACAGATGGCACCATCTCCTCACATTGTAGTGGGCAAACTAGATGATCTGCCAGTGTACAAAGTAAGGCCTGAGAATAATTCAAAGATGTAAAAACAATGCATAGAAATCATTTACTGCCCATTGGACAAATCTTAATTGAGTCTGAGCCCTAGAAGATGCCCTCTGGACCAGTGACTAGAGCTGCTAAGAAAAGATCAAGAAAGTCTGCACCTACAGAAGCAAAGTTAAAGTGTTCCTCCACAAGTCCCAGTTGAGCATGACTGTCAGTCCATATCGGAAGAAAGTGAGAGTGACTTTGAATACTATCCTTCTTACGAACTGAGTCAATTGTTTCTGGGCAATCCCCTAGTCAATACTGGAGATGAAGCTGGGCCTTCTGACTGTCTAAGCCCCCAGCTTTCATCCCTGGAGCCAATGCTCCCAGAAAGTGAAGGCAAAGCATCAGATCAGATGAAATGGAATCATTGTGCATGGTTGAACTGTTTGAGCTTTCAGGGGAGGAAATGATAGATTAGGGCAGACTGGTGATACACCAACAAGAAGAGTATTTTGAGTGCCCTGACAGTCCACTGCCAGTGTCTGAAAGCTCTCCATGCGAGCCAAATGTTGTGGACTCAGAAACTATAACTCCTGGAGCTGAAAGTGCCCAAGTTCTAGCCTCTCTACCCCATGGAGACTCCCCTGACAAGTGAGGACAATGCTGAAAATGAGGCTCAGAGTGCAGAGACTATAACAGTTCCCCTAGAAAGACTGGTCGAGCTGTAAAGCCTGTGGTGCACCTCAGTTATGATTCACTTGGGAGGCCTGTGGACTTGCCTCTCAATGTTGTCCATAAAGGAGTGTATGTGTCCCCGAGCTCATTGCCCAAACTGAGCATCAGTGCTAACTCCAAGTTACTTGTGTTGCCCTCTAGTAGTGCCCTTGCCCATCCAGCCCCAAGGTAACTGATTGGGAAGGGCCCTCTCTCAGGTTTCATGTACAAGAGGTATAACTTGAGTTATGGTACAATGTGTATGTAATACTGTGTAAAGAGTGACGTACTGCAATGTTTCAGAAATGTGTTCTTGGTAAAATGATATATTGACTGATGATTACATGTGCGAGCCTAATGCAAATGTATATGGTTGCAGTTGAAACTTATGGGTACTTGCTTGACGCTGACGCCAAGCTTTCCCAGGCCAGGAAGGTGTAACCCCTTGCAAATGGGGGTTCCCAAAAGACTTCCAGGAGCTTGCTTGAATGCTCCAAGCCTGAATGGTGTTTGCATTTAAGCCATTTATCAGTGAGTGTTTTAGAACCTCTGGTACTGTCTCTTTAAGAGCTGTCTGCTTGCAGACATAATTAGTTTGTATGGGGGACTGTGTGTTTCTTTGATTGAGTACCACTCAAGCTGCTGCCAATTCACTTCATTTTTGCAGTCACTAGGAGTGCAAAGGAACCTATCTGAAAGATGTAACTGTTTGCCAGAAATTATTTAGAGTAATAATGAAATTACAGTTTGTCTAACCTGCTTTTTTGCAGTCAGAACTGTGTCTGCTAGTTCCCCATTCTAGTTTTGAACTGCTGAACTGGACCAATCAGTGTGGGGTAAGCTAGCTCTAAATGGTGCCTTGGACGTAATCAGAACTTGACTCATAATCTGAGCCAGCCACAAGAGGATTGTATGGGCAGTGACTTGGGAGATGTAGTTTAGACTTCAGTGCCTTTTGGACCAACAGCAGCAGTCTATTGTGAGTGACAGCCAATCCAGTCAAGAACTGGGAGGAACTCAAAGGAAGTGCCGGTTTTGTCGGTTGGAGTTTCAGTTGAGCTTTGGAGTGAGAAGGAAGGAGCCCTGTGCTTTTCAGTGTGCAGTTTTAGTCAAAAACGTGTGTAAGGCCCAAGAGTTCCGTCTGCAGCTTGTGTAACAGCTTGTTAGGACTGAATCCGTCCCTGTGAAAAGAATCAAAGGATCTCTGAAGAGTAGAAACCAGGCTCACCCTGTAGAAGACTGGAGGAATTGCTGAAAATTGCACTCGGTCTGTCAGGAACTGAATCTGCTGTGTTCTCCCGGTATTGTGCAGTAATTGCGATCGGATACAGATGCAGCCTGCCTGGTATAGTGCTTTCTTTATATGGATGTGTGAAGAGGTTTGTGTACCTCAAGTGAGCCCTGCTGACATTGAAGGACCCTATCTTATTTGGAGGTCGTGAGTACTAATTCAGGGTCGCCCTGTTGAATTGCCACATTAAATCCAAATGGAATTACTGTACTGCTGACTGTTTAATTCTCCTTTACTCTGTGTGAAAGGGCCCCTACCAGCTGCCACGGTTTGGACTAGCCACTAGGGCTTGGGTACCAGGGACAGTAACTGATAGGGATAGGCCTGTGCACAGAGCCATAGGTAGATTATTAGAGTGATAAGCTAATTAACCTGATTTCCCCCTGTCCTTGTTATATCCCCCTAAATAAATCAGAGCTGCTTGTTTCAGCAAAGTTATACTGCCTGAGGTATTTTGTCTATGTTAAAGTACTGTACTGTGATTGTTGCACTGTATCTCATTTCACAGGAGGTCCCAGTGCCGGAACCAGACCTGGGGGTAAGTGTATACTGTGAAGGTAATTCTGATATATTGTGTGGGCCACTAGTGGGAAGAAGAGGGGTTGCAGTGTCCCAGAGGGCTGTGACCAAGTTAGTTTAACTATTGCAAACCCTGACCTCTGGGTGGAGGCACCCGCCATTGGATCCAGGGCCCTCAACCTGTTAGTGGCAAATCAGGCAGGGTAGTAGCCCTGGATAGCGCCATCTAGGGTTACAAACAAATCGACTCCCCACTCTGGAGGCACATATGCGATGCAGGATTAGAAGATCCGCCAGTTACGGGACTGCATCGAGGACCTGTAAGAACTTAAGATCTTTGAAGATATCTCTTCCATTAGGCCACACCTACTGTTACAGTATGTTCTTACATAACTGTTCTGCTAGCAGGCTTTCCAGAAGGAGTGGAAGGTACAGACATGAATACCGCTCTGATAAATGGTCTGTCAATCATATTGCATCACAACTGGCCTGCTCCTTCAATTAACGCTCCAACTAGTCCTTTACTTCCCACTAAGCCCAGACAAAAACCTCATCCGGTTTTGATGAAATTCCTCTGGTATCCTGTCATGGAGTAATCATGTAACTAGCAAGGAGTGGGGCCGCTGACCTGTCAAGGCCACCGAATACAAATTTGTCCAGATTTCCTCGCCCTCATGGAACACCCAACTGGCCTACACCAGAGCCAGGCATGCCATTGTACAGTTTAAAATACCCTACTGTTTTGCTACCCTAAGAATTTCCAGAGAAAGTGTGCCTCATTTTTTTTTTATATTCTGTATGGTGGCTAAAAGGTTTATATGTTGTGCTTTGCCCACAGCAAATCTTCTGGATCCTGACAGGCAAGAGAACATAGACTCTACACCCGATCCTTAGCAAAAGATACACTGATACAGTCAGGGCCCACCCTCAGCCTACAGGGCCCCAGCCAGAGGAAGATCCATGGATTCCCATGTACTGTGGTGACAGCAGAGTCTCCTCCAGAAAAAAGGGCAAAGCCACCAGAAAATCTTCCTCACCAGCCACTTGCCTGTTAAGCAGAAGCCAGAGCAAAAACCATGATGAATCAACAGCCAGCTCCGATGGCAAGGTCAATGGTAGCTGGTATGCTACTCCAGGCAAAGCCCCACAGCAACAGATCCAAAACCCCAGTACGTAAAACAGCAAAAGAAAAAGCCCAGCCTCAGTACAGTCCCAGCCATCAGCCACCCAGCCTCCTGAGCTTACTCACTCCTTGAGTGCCCCACCCAGCACCAAGGAAAATCATCTGAAAACTATGCCACAGTTGCAGCCTCTCTGCGGCAGCTGTTCCTGGAACTTCCACCGAACTTGGGTGAGCTGATGGGACAACTACTACATCTTTCATGTGCCAAGGTACTGATGTTTACCCTTTATAGGCCATGCCTCTTCCTTTGTCTTTCCCGCGAAAACCCGGAGGACAGCTTTAATTAAGACTATGCTACAAATGAGCTTTATAAAGGGCCACTGCAGCAACTGACAGAAGCATATCCTTTTCACAGGACTCTGCTATTCTATGCCCTTTTAAGACTTTCTTCAGACATTAACCTAATCTCTCAAGCTTTCGGTGACCTCTTTGCTATTCATATTGCATGTTTGCTGCTCTTGTGGGGAAGTTTGTGTGTAATGGCAGACCCAGTTCATAAACTGTTGCCTGGCTCACAGATCAACTTGCAGAATGGGTTCCTGACATTGTTTAGACAGCCCTCTTGTAACAGGTAACCTCAGCTTTTTATCTAAACCTGCTTCTGTATCAAGCCTGGGTCTGTCATGTATATGTTTAACAATACCATTTAACACCATTCCTGTCACTGCACATTTAAGTGTATGTGAATGGTTCTCCCCAACAGGCTTGTACTAGTTTCTTTTTTTTTAAACAAGGAAATTAAACCAGCACGGTGCTGGCATTACGGGCAGAATCCACGCAGTGGCAAACTGTTGTTATTTGTTTTACTTGGTGCCATAGTTATGGGGCCTTGCCGAGCCTTCTGCTGTTTTCCCATTAAGAACAATCTCCATCCCTTGCAGGAATTGTCTGAGCAGCACAACCTACTTCCATTTTCCCACCCTTGCTCTGTGTGACCATTTGCCTTTTGCATGCTCATGCAGCAACGGTTCTGACCAATCTTAAAAATTCCCCAACTCCTGACTGTGACAGAACTACCATCAAGTACCATCATCTTCCAGCTGCACCTGCAAGATGTATGCCCTTTGGTTGTGGCTCTCCAACCTGCTATAGCAGCAGCAAAACACAATGCCAGTCTCATCATTTATAGCAGACCTTAAGAACTATCCTCATTTTCCCAGAGGGGTTAGGTTTCAATAGTCACAGCTTTGCTGGTATTGTTTAGTGATAAATTAATTTCAGTTCAAGAGGGGGTTGTTTTCTGTAAATTGTACTCTGTACCCTAGTTTCTGGGTGACGTTCTGGACCACATTCTGCTGTGCTGACCCTGTCTTAGGTGCCTGCAACTGAGGAATGAATGGTTCAAAAAGCAGTGTTTTTTTCAACTACCCTTTGCAGTCATTATACATGAAGGCCGAGATATTCAAAGGGGTTGCGCATGGCACAACAGTGTTGCACCATGAGCAACCCACTGATGCGCCCCAGCATGATATTCAAAAGGGGATGTTGCACTGCGCAGATTCCGATGGCGCTGGGCGCACCAGTAATGTATGCAGCGCAAGTGCTCCGCACATCCCGATATTCAGCCTGGGATGTGCGGCGCATATGCTGGTGCAACCCCTACTTGCAACGCACACTGGTGCTCAAAGTTGAGCCAAAATGAAATAAGAGCAAGGGCTGGCCACCCACAGGTGAGTTGCCATATTGCAGGGTGCAACACGGCAACCGCCAGCTGTGGGTGGTCACCCGAGCTCTGGGTCCAGGGTCTGTCAGCGTCATGCCCGATGTGTGCATTGTAATAGGAATGATATTCCTGGTGGTCCAATAGATCGCTTCCAGCCGTATTGCGGGCATAAGTATATAAGACATCCATAACCCTGGTGGTCAGTGAGACTGCTTCCAGCCCAATCGTGGGCATAAGTATAATAAAAGTGCCACCCCACTCCGCACGCAGTCAGTGGCAGGCAGCAGCTCCTCACCTCGGTTATGCCGATTGAAGATACAGTAGCCAGTCTTCAGTTGGTCCACAGCGTGGGCCAATGGGCGCAGATTGTACTCGTACTACACAGTCCTGATATGTGGAATGGATGCTGTGGACCAATGGGTGATAGCTGTACTGTATGCTGTCAGTCGGCAGGCGGCTTGGGGTGAGCTGCCGCCTGCTGTTGACCGGGAGGAGTGGGTGAGGGCCCAGTGACGGTGGGGAGGGGGATACCGTCGACCACCAGGGATAATTTAAAATGTTTTTATTATACTTATGGCTGCAATCGGCTGGAAGCGGTCCACTGGACCACCAGGGTTTGTCTTGTATTATACATATGCCCACAATCGGGCTTGAAGCGGTCCACTGACCACCAGGGTTATTGGACATGTTTTATTATACTCATGCCCACGATCGACTGGAAGCGTCCACTGGACCACCAGGGTTATTGGACATGTCTTTATTATACATATGCCTGTGATCAGGCATTGGGGCACTTTGCTGTGATGTGCATGGCGAGGTCCCTCAACAACTACAGCCTGGCAGGGCGCCAGGTGCAAGTCGCCGACCAGCACACCTGCATGAAAATGGGGCCATAATGACATGCTAATGGCCCCAGTTGCACCTTGCATGCATTATGGCCCCATTTGTATATCCCCGCTGAAATCGTGGTTCTTGCACCTAGTGTAACCGCACTCTGGCGCATCCCCGGCGCATCCTTGCCACTAGCACTGGCGGTGCCACTGTGCCATGTGCACGTAGGGGCTTATATTCAGTGGTGCTGAGCCATGGCGCAGCACCACTGAATATCGCCCAGCACACACCCTGGCGCAATCCCAGCTGCGCTGCACCCAGGCTTGCGCCTGCTCTGGTGTAATTCTGAATAGCCCACCCAAAATGTTTCTTCTAATGTCTTTGCTTACCTCTGTTGGGGGGCTCTTTTCTGTATATAGTTTTTGGTCAGTATTAAAACACTGTAAATGCATTAATACATTTTATAGTACTTCTCTATCTGACTGTACAATACCTCACTGGAATATAAAGGAAGGAATTTTTAAGCTGCTTGTTTATGATCAGAGCTGTGTTTTTTCCTTCAGGTTTGGAGGGGCATCTTGCTATCCCTCTATTGGCTTAATCTGAATACTGTAAGTTTCCACCTTAATAGCACATACACATACCCCAATGGCAGACCTAAATTTTACCTCATGGAATGTAAGGGGGCTTAACTCCCCAGTTCGGCACAAAATAAATTTTAGTAAATCTCAAAAGGCTTCATGTACAGATAGCTTTCCTTCAGGATACTCTCTCACCAAGAAGTGTGTAAACTGAAGAGGGAATGGGCTGGCTTAATATCTCATAGCAGTTACAGTATGACTAAAAGAGGTGTCTCCATTCTCCTGCATGAATCCCATCCCTGGTCCTTCCAGGCCTCACTAGCTGACATAGACAGGAGCTGGCGTATGGCCAAGATTTCCACACCACAAGGTTCTCTTCCTACTCCTTAATGTGCATGTCCCAAATGAGGATGCGCCAGTTTTTTTTCCCAGCCCTAAGTGAGAAACTTGGTCCTTGTTAGTCATGCGGTGGCCCTGACTTGTTATAATCGGAACTCTAAATTGTAATAAAAAGCATTTAAAATGTTTTCCTGTTCTATTTCTATGGAGCACACCCCTGCACTCTCCATTTACTAACCTCACGAAACCCAAGAAGCGGGTGGGGGGGTCCACAACAAGAAAGTGGCAGCGTTGACTTTCAGAGTCACAGAGGAAAATTTAATCCCATACATTTTTAATACTGGAGGAACTAAATGAACATTTGTATTGCAGTCCACTTGGGGTCATATAAGCTTTGTTATATGTTTGGGGTGGGTGAAGTAGGAAAGTAGAAAGCTGCTCTTTAATACACACTACACCAGGAAAGCTAAATTAGCCTTAAGGCACCTACAGCATAAATACTGAGAGGGAGGGGCATGGGCCAGCAAAGTCTTGGCCTATAGACTTGGAAAACCACTGGCCAAGCACATATCCTGCACCTGAATGACACACAGGGCTTTATCATTACTAAAGCCAATGAAATGACATGATGAACAATTTCTACGGCAAGTTATACAACAATCACCCCGCTCCACAAGCCCAGCTGGCAGCTTTTTGATTTTATCCTCTTCTACAAATCGCCCTCAACAATGTCAGCAACTTGATACTCCATATCTGAGGACATTTAATGTGCCATTATGGCTATGGGTACATAAATCTCCCTACAGTGATCGTTTCAGTAGATTTCTGTTAGGCCCTGCAGGATTCTTTACTCCACTACTACATAGGGTCCTCCTTCATTCCTTGTAAACTCAAGTCCTAGCCCCCCCCATGTCCAAAGAAGCAGTCATCATTGTTTTGCCAAAGAAAGACAGACACATCCTTCCCCAACAGGTACTGCCTGATTTCCCTTATCAATGTCGACACCAAAATATTGGCCAGAGTCCATCTTTGAGGTTCAGAACTGTCCTAGCCCAGCTGATCCACCCATAACAGGTTGGCTTTGTTAAGGGAAGACTCAGTTCTAACAATCTTCACATCCTGTTTAGTCTATCTCATCTGGCCAAATCCCTCCTGACTCCTGCAGCTGCTTTAACCATAGATTTTGAGAAGGCCTTGACAGTATCAAATGGCCTTATCTCTTTATTGTCAGGCAGTGAGTGGGCATAGGCCCTTGCTTTTTGTCCGTGGTCCCAACTCTATACACCCACCCTGCAGCAGAAATACTCATTAATGGTCACCTGTCCTTGCCTTTCCCACTTTTCCAGGGCATTCATCAGGAGGCCTCTTATCCCTACTACTATTCTTCCTCCTGGCTATTGATAGCCCTGATGATAGCTCTTAGAAACCATCCCAATGTTTCAGGGATTAAGGCAGGGGCACGATTCAGGAAGGGTGACCAGGGCTTGTGCCAAGCCCTTCATATCCACAGTGTTTGGCACAGCTGGGCCAAAGCCCGAATCAAGAAAGGCTGGGGCATTTGTGACCTTTTCACAGTTTGCTGTGCAGCTATGCCAAAGGTTTGAAAAGCCCATAACATGTATCCCCTTGACACAAAGTTAGACCAGGGGTTCTGGTCTAACTTGCTGCATCCCGCACACCCAATCCAGAATTGTGATCAGCGCCAAATGTCTGCCGCAGTCCCTCTTTGCCGTATGTCTGGTGTACCAGAGACTTGCAGCAGATGCAACCCATTCAGGATCAGGTCTTTTTGATGTCAGATGTCCCTAGTGCCATCTTCCCTTACAATAACTACTTAACTTCTGAGTAATTTCAGAGCTCACTGTCAATCATGCCAAATCTGAGTTCCTGACAACTTGTACAAGCTATAAACTGGACTTGGGGGCCTACAAAGGATCAAGTACCTAGACATTAAAATTATCCCATCCTTAGCATATATATATCAGGCTAATTTCGAACCCTTACTTACTCATTTGCATGCTGAAACTGACAAACAGATAACCTTGCATCTCTCATTTGCTGCTCCTTTGCCCACCTTCCCATTCACATCCCTGAAAAATGCTAAATCAAACTAAATAAACTAATGGGTAACTTTCTGGGAGGGTCTCCCCACACCTTAGTAGAGGGGCCTCCCTAATTTTAAATATCATATGGCCTCTCTCTTCCCAAGTGACCAAATGGTTTACCCCATATACTGCTCAAGGCCCCTATGGAAAGTAACTGAGTCCTAGGAGTCCACCACCTTGACACCCATAGTATACTTCTACCCAAGCCCCTCAGGCTATTAAGCACCATCTAGTTCTTTCTGTCTCACTGTCCTGTTGGTTCAGGGTCTCTTCTGCTCTCCATATGGATCCCTGCCTACCCTCTTTACCCCATTTGGAATAACTGCTCTTCCAATAGAACAGAAACCTTTCCTGCATTGATGCCCCTATGGCCCTTATTGGTCTAAGTAAGTCTCCTGACTCCAAACTACATCCTTATACCAAAGGCTCATAGCCACTACGGTAGCAGCAAAATGACTGCTTCTACGAACATGGAGGTCTAAAGGCATTCCCTTGTTCAACAAATGGTTACAATTAATGGGTCAGACAGCCTCTCTAGAACAGTTATCTGCTCAAGCAATGCACAGGATAGCTAACTGCTATAAAATATGATCTCCTTATTTGCAAACTCCTTCTACATCTCTCTCAGGCTTACGGCCCTCCACTAAGGGGCTTCTAGTTGCATCTGTCACATGGGGTTCTTTGGCTACAGCTATGAGTTAATGTATTACTATAGGTATGAATGACTATATTCTGTGCTTATAATTTTATTTATTGAAATGTTTCACCAGGAGGGCACACTGAACAACAAGTTGCTCATCTCACAGTGCGACCTGTGGGGAAGGGGTTACTTAGGGCTGTGAAGGATGATCAGTTACAATAGTATGAGGGTAGTACAAACAATACAACATTGTAAGATTATGCAACAGTTGGAACACAAGGTATTGTATAATAAACAGTAGAGGAACATTGGGTAAATTACAGTACATGGCCAAAATCATACAAAAGAACATATAAATGTACGAAACAGTAATAATGCAACAGAACCATTATAGTGCATAAGTGTACCAAGAGCAGGCTCGAGGTAGTACGCAAGTGCTGTTGGAGTAAAAAGGATGGGGTAGGTTGTGCACATGGGCGACCCAGAAGGGCAGGTGGAAAAGAGGGGGAGAGGCAAGAACTGAATATGAGGAGAAGGGGTAGCCATTTCCTGATTCCCCCTTCAGGATGTTGAGAACCTTGCTTGGGGGGGGGGTCAGGGTAGAAAAGCAGAAACTGGGGATAGGTATTAAGGAGGGTTAAAGCAGGAACAGCTGAGGGAGAGGTAATTGTGTAGGGCAGAGGTAAGGGAGTAGTTGGAGGAGGAGGTCATATTTGGGAGGGATTCCAGATTTTAGGGAAGCGATGGGCGAAACCAGTCTGACCGATGAGGGTGGAGCGGTGAGGTACCATCAGGAGAGTGGGTGGGGGGAGGTGGAGTGGAGAGAGAGGATGAGAGATAGGAGGGGAGCACTCCGAACCAGAATTTGGAGGTTAGTTTTTCACAGTGAGATGCATCTGTGAGATAGTGGAAGGAAAGTTAGAGAGCGATAGAGTTCACAGTGGTGGGAGCAGGAAGGGAAGTCGAGAACAAAGTGGCAGAAGGCGTTAAAGAGTGTCCAAATTGGTCAGGGAAGGTTTGGTAGCAGCACCATAGACTGTCACACTAGTCAAAGATGGGGAGTATCATCTTCTGGACAGTTTCACGCCTCGCAGTCAGCGGGATGCAACTACATTTCCTATACAGAGCACCAAGCTTGGGGCGCAGTTTCTTCAGGATAGCATCGATATGCACAGAGAAGTTGAGGTGCTGGTCCAGCCAAACCCCCAGATATCTAAATGAGGAGGCGTCCTCCAGGATGGTCCCATCAAGGGTGTGGAAGGTGAGTAGGGTTGGGAGCATAGAGAGTCTCTGCCTGGTGCCAAAGGTCATTGAGACTGTCTTCTTGGCGTTTAGAAAAAGCTAGTGAGAAACAAACCAGAGTTGAACTTGGTTGAAGTCGTGCTGTAAGCTGGTTTCCACAGCAGCAGGGTTTTTGCCAAAACTGTATAAGACAGTATTGTTGGCGTACATGTGGATAGATGAGGATGAGCAGGCTGTGGGAAGATCATTAAGGAATTGCAGTGTCAGTGGCTCAGCAGGTAGCACACTCGCCTCTCAGGCTGGGAGATTAGAAGGCTGTGGTTAATATCCCAATACTGATACTGTAGTGCAGCATGAGGGGTGCTGCACTCCTGAGATGCCATCTTTGGATGAGATGTTAAACCAAGGTCCCATCTGCCTGTTCTGGTGGTAGTTCAGGTGGATGTTAAAGATTCCATGTCACTTCTAAAAGAGTAGGGGAATTTCCCGGTGTTCTGGCCAAGCCCCCATTCACTTACAAAATACCACCAACAGCTTAATCTGGTTCAAGGTCAGTAGGCTTTCATCTGTATCCTCCCCTGGGTCGTGCCTGAAAATAGGCAGAATTTGTCTAGTGATAGTTACCTGGTCAACAAAATAAATAAAATGGAGATAGTAGGAACCAAGCACTGAGCCCTGAGGGACACCAGTGTTGACGGGGAGTGGAGGGGAGATGGAATCAAGGACTCTCACTGATTGGGTCCTGCCAATGAGGTAGGATTTAAACCAATTGGTGGCTGATAGAGCAAGGCCAGCTGAGGAGAGGAATCAAGAAGCAGGAATGGGAAACCATGTCAAAAGCTTTGGCTAGGTCGACAAGATGACCGAGGTGATCAGGGCCATCATCCATCCCTGAAAGGATGGAGTCAGTAAGCCTGAGGAGGGAGGTGGTTGTTGAGTGGTTCTTCCGAAACCAGACTGAAGGAGGTGAAGAAGAAGGAACTGGAGAGGAAGGGTGATAGTTGAGAGAACTAAATGTTCTTGAAGTTTGGCAAGGATTATAACTAAGATCCTGTTCATATACTTATACTGCCTCTAGAAACCCAGCTCTCATTTAATGGTTTCTTTTCTCCTTTCAATTATTGTACCTGTCTGTCAAACACTCATATCACACTGTCTAATTACTCTGGTTACATGCTGCTGTATTTTGTATTGTGGTGTTGACCTTGTTGTTCTGTGCTGTTGATTTGTTTGAAAATTTCAATAAAAAATTTCACGTAAAAAAAACACTGACAGCGCAGGCATGCATAGACCATGACCCATGCACGCATGTGTGTGTGTGCGCACACACAATCATCCTCAACAGAGGCGCACACACATCTGAATGCACACATGCTCACAAACAGACTATGATGTCTGCACCCACACAGAATTCAACATGTTTGTGTGCATAGCATCCGACAGACATGTACAGAGACTCTAATGAGCATGCACGCGCACACACACACACACAAATCCAACACACACACATATAGACCAGAATGCACTCACAAACCCAGATGTGCTCAAATGCACAAACCTGGATATGCTTACTGTACACATGTGCACGCATACCACGCACACACACCACTCCAGAACATGCTCCCACACAGAGACCGAACGCACTCTCACTCACTAACACAAACCCTGACTCGCTTATGTATCTCTCTCTATGCACACACAGGCAAACTGCACCATGCTCACACACACAGATCCCTTTGCATGCACACATTCATACACACAGACACACCAATCCTCATACACACACACACACACACACACACACACACACACACACACACACATAGTAGTTCACTCAGTCACACACCTGTTTCTGGATAATTTAATGTGCAAAGCTGAAATTGGGCCAATCCACGGTGCTGGCTATTTCTAAGATAGAAGATTTCAGTGTTGAACTTCTTGATGGGCAGTACCAAGACACATAGCATTGAGTTCCCCTTCCAATCAGAACTTGCTGCGAGTCCCAGGAGTTGTAATTATCCATACTTACTGTACTCTGTGAATCAGCATGGGTGGTATCCTCGGTAGCGAACTACAAGCCCAGAAGTATACAGGAATGTTTTTCCTAGTTATCTCTTTTTGTCGGGGACTTTGCCTTCCTGAAGACAAACATCTGCAGCAGTGGCCCCCATTTCAGTATTGCCAGACGCTTCCTTTTAATTATTTTCAACGTCCCTGACCAGACTGGATACCCTTCAACTCCTTCTGCCGCTTTGCTACCAACTCCCTCTCATACTCATCATTGCTCACTATACTCCTCCTTATCCATTCTCCCTCTACTTTCACATCACCAGATCCACTGTGCCTCATTCATTTCCAAATACTGGCTTGGGTCCCTTCCTCTTACCTCTCATCCCATGTCTCTTTGTCCCTCTGCCTCCTGTTCCCTGCACTCCAGGAATCCTTCCTTTGCCATTCCTGATCCCTGCTCCTCTGCTGGGCAGTCAGCCAGTTCCTTTTGCCTCCCATCACTTTGGAACAACTCCCTCTTCCTCTCGGCCACTGCCTTCCTCCCTCTTGCTCCTGTTTCCCTTCTAACTGTTCCCTTGCACCTGCCTCATACCTAGGTGTAACATTGCTGACATGCTCAGTTGCTGCTCATGCCTTGTTTGCTTATTTTGTACTTTCTCCTGTATTTAACCATGTCTCTGAGTGCACGTTACTGTAACATGGAAACAGTATCTGTGCTCGCATTATGTATTCTCTTCTCCCTTCCTGGGGTGGCACTTTGGAAATGAGCCTCGGCTCAATGTGCCTTTCACAGCCATCGGTTTTCAAAAACTAATGTTGCCATGTACAAAGGCTAGAGGTGGCAGAGTTGTGGCATTATTCCCAATGCTACTGTGGTTATTGTATAATGACATGGAAAAATAGTCATCCGAGTAATCATGTAGCAATATGGGTGAAATGGCTTTTCTGCTTCTGTAGACCCACTCTCATAATCTTCTACTTTTCATAGTAACATCATACTCAAATTACAGGATCTATGCTTTTATTGCGAAATTACAGTATTTAGTGCACTAGTTACTGTATTTATCATTTACATGACTGCAGTAATTAGAAATCATTTATTATAAAAAGATTCATGATAGAAAGGCATGTCCCACTACAATCTGATGTTCCAGAGTGGCATGAAAACCAAGTACCTCAAATGCCCATAGTCCCTATTATTTTATCAGTAATATTCATGTATATGTATGTGTGCGTGTGTATGTGTGTATATATATATATATATATATATATATATATATATATATATAGTGGAGAGATCCTCCAAATCCAAAGTTCTGATTGTATAAAACACATCACATGACCATGCGTATATCAGAGCATGACCGCACACCTGCGCCTTTACCCCCTCCCAAAAAATGTTGCCATTTTCTAAGATAAATAACCCACTCTCTACGGTGTTGTTGCGCTCTGATATATGCACACCTTCGTGGTTGACATACACCAAAGCATTCTCTCTCTCTCTCTCTCCCCTCCCTCCCTCCCCTGATCTTTTGAAACACACCTCTCTGTCCTGCTCTTAATGCCGATGCTACAGAAAAGTAGTTCACTGTAATCTAAGCTTATGGCACTAACTTAACAAATTACTCTACTTGTTCTCCCCAGGGCCCTTATTGTCCCAAATTTTTCTTTACTCTTACTCTAAAGCCTACACCCTTATCTTAAAGTAACTCTCCCCCAGCCCAAGTTGTAATTACTTTCACATACTTTACCCCTCTAGCCCAAGCCACAAGTTAGCTCCTCTGCACCTATTATTTTCTAGTTTGATCAGAAGGTCCAATTCACTCTACCCTGACCTCTCTATTGTTGCAGCAACTACTAGGCTGTGATCTCAGGTAGCGGCCTTTCCGCCTATCCTCAACACAGGTAACCACGTGACAGGTTCCTACGTGGCACAGAAAATACCTCAAAATCATTGGTCACCTACAATTCATAGTCACCCGCTGCAGCGGTTCTATCACTGCTTTACTCCTCGGATGGCTACAATGCTAATATGGCCCACTCTGCCATCATCCAGTCTCTAGATGACTTCATTTCTCTAACCTCCTTCTCCTGCAGGACTCACCTCAGGATTCTACCCCACCCTGGTTAATAGGAAATAATCTACCAAACCATATTTAATCTGAAAATGCTTCCTCCTTCACCTAATCTTCTCCCTGTACCCAGTGGAGGCTATGGTTCCTCCTGCTCCTGGCTATCCTGCTATCTGGGGATACTGAGACAAACCCAGGCCCCAGGCCAACTCTCCACTCAGATGTACTACAAAGGACCTCCAAAAGTCTCCTTATAGCCCACCACAATATCAGAAGCCTAGAGCACAACCTCACTGAGCTTGAAGCTTGGATCTCCCTTTACAAGCCAGACACTGTGCCTATCAAAACTTGGCTAAAATCCTCTGTATCCTTCTCTGTGCTGCGATACCATCCTATAACCTCCTACGGAAGAACAGACCATCCTCCAAAAGGGGTGGCGTTGCCATCTATTTCAAAATCATCTTCGCCTCATTGCCCTCAATACTGATCCTCTGACACCTGTAGTCGCTACATGCACTCCTTACTCTTGGGGATAAAAACTTATATCATATGTGCCTACAACCCCCCCTAAAAGTGGCCTCACTGGCCTGGATGAGCTGTTAACCAGACGTCCCTACTCTGCGGCAAAAAGGAAACAATCTTACTTGGTGACATCAACCTAAACTGGCTAGGGAAAAGACTGACCACCTTGCTCACCAAAATCCAGAGCCATAACTTACATCAACTTATCACAGAACCCACAAGGTGTGCCTCTTGCTCTAGCTCCTTCACCCTTATAGACTGGATGTTAGCAAACCGCCCTGAGCACATCCAGTCTGCTGGAACACTTGCAGATGCCATTTCTGACCACTCCCCTGTTTTTTGCATCTGGGGATCGACATCCACCCCTCCCTGTAAAGCCAGGACTCATCACCTTTCGAAACTATGCCAACCTCAATCAACACAATTTTCTTCAAGATGTGGCCAACACTGATTGGTCCGATCTCTACAGTGCTCAAGATGTCCAGACCACACTGAACATTTTCATCGCTAATTTCTCAGCACTACAAGACAATCACTCCCTCTTATAACCCGCCGTGTCAAGGGAAAACATACTAGATGGCTCAAAAAGATCTACTAGCCAAAATAAAAGAAAGAGACAGGAGCTGGAGCTGTTTCAAGTTCTCTGGACTTCAGAGGACTATAATACCTATAAGATGTTACGGTATACCTGCAAAAGGCAAGAAGGTCTGCAAAGCTCCTACTGCAAAACCTTCTAACCAATGCCTCGAATGACCCCAAGAAGTTCTGGTCCCACAACAAAACTTTTCCTGGGATCCACTCAGGCATCTACTCCCAAAGATATGGTCCTTAATGAAACTCACTGTGATAATCCTCAGTCCATTGCAAATTTCCTTAATAATCAGTTCTCAGACCTGACTAAATTGATATCCTCCTTCCCACCTCAAAACTAGCATCTACAGTTTCTTCTAGCAGAGCACTCTACCTCCACCCTTTCACTTTAGAGCACCCCGAAGGAGGTTACACAAATTCTTAGTTCGATCTCTGATAATACAGTCACAGGCTCAGATAGTATTGAGCCCAGGCTACTAAAAATAGCTGCACCTCTTATTGCAGCTCCTCTGCCACAAAATTTTACCTCTCCTGTGTCAAAGTAGTGTTCCTGACATTTGGAAGATAGCGAGAGTCACCCATGTCTTTAAAAAGGGTGACCTCAAACTATAGGCCTATAGCCATCTTGTCAGTGCTAAGCAAAATCTTAGAAAAACTAGTCGCCACCCAAACAATAGAATTTCTCTCCAAACATGACCTACTAACAACTGCCCAGCACGGCTTTCGCAAAGGCCACAGCACCTCTACTGCTTTGCTTAAATTTACCACAGACACTGTCACTGCTGTGGACTCTGGTCTTCTAACAGGGTCTGTTTTCATTGATGCAACGAAGGCTTTTGACCTAGTGAACCACTCCCTTCTCCTTACCACCCTACAATCTATGGGCTTTGCATCTAACATAGTCAGTTGTGAGGAGCTACCTGTCAAACTGGGTCCAAGTAGTTAAGTTCCACCTGTTGCTAGCCTTGCTTGCAGAGCAGAAAGCAGCTAACTAAAAGAAGCTACATTTTCTTATTAATTTAAAACTTATATCTCAGCAGGAGTCAGTGTCTGTTAAGATTAAGTAGACGGATAACTTTATTAGAAGTAGAAGGGTCTTATTTAGGGTTGAAAAAAGAAAGGAAAGAAAGTCAGTGTGTGTTCTGTGCTGGGAGGGTACTGTATCAGCTGACTTTGCTAAACCAGTAGGAGAAAGAGAGCTTAATTGGGGTGTGGTTTAGACACTATAACAGCAGGTGAGTCAAATTACAACTTTCTGTTGCTATCCTTTTTCTTACTAATTGCCCTCCATCCCACCCTCCAGCCACCACCCAAAGTCAGTTCTACTTTTATAGCCACTGGATTTGACTGTCAAAGAGGAACTTCCTGTTTGGCAGTAGGAAGGGAAGGATCATAGAGAAACATTGGTTTTGTCAACCCTAAAGGAAAAAGTAGCTCTTCTCCCCAGCTGCTGGTGGTCTGATATTGAGCAAGGAAGAAGGAGGTTACTGAAGAAGATAGGAAGTTGCTGTCCCAGAACAGGAAGGATGAGAGTTGTAAGGAGAGGAGAGAGTCGCCAGAGAAACAGTAGAGGGACACAAAATAAGACATGATAGGAGTGGTGCAGTGCAATGGCTGTGGGGGCGGCAGTGTTCCGGGAGACATTCTGGAGGCTGCGATGCTGCCCTATTTGGAGGCACCTCTCTGGTCTGAGAGAGGAGGTTGCCCGTCTCCAGGCTGACCTGGCTAGGATTCGAGAAACCTCCTCCCCCACCTTGGGACCACCAGGGCCAATGCCACTACCTCAGAGGTTGCCAAGAAAGAGGAGAGGCTGGACCAGGGTGGGCTCAGGGAAGGAGAGGGTGGTGGAACAGTGTTACATCCCTCCAGCTGTACCTCTCCACAATTCATTCGCTCTTCTGGTGGATAGTGGTTCCTCAATGGAGGCACCTGCAGTGGAGACCAAGGAGGATGCTGGGAACCTTCACAAAGGAGACCCACAGGAGGGTGGCATGGGACCCCACAGGGGAAGAAAACAACTCCTGGTGGGGACTCAATCATTAGGGGGTAGAAATGGGGGAGGAAGGGGAGAGGGAGGTAAGGTGCCTTCCTGGCGCCACGGCTTGGAGGGACAGGAAGCGAATCCTCAGGATCATGGGAGGAGCTGCACAAGGGAAGGAGCTGGATGTCATTGTCCACCTAGGGACAAATGACCTGGCTAGGAATGGGATCAGAGCAGTGCAAGAGGAGTTTGTAGAGTTGGGAAGGGCCTTAGACTAGTAGCGCATACGGTAACCTTCTCGGAGGTGCTGCCTGTCTATGGCAAGGGAGATGCTAGGGCACTCCTCGCCAGGGAATTCAATGAGTGGTTGAAAATCTGGTGTGAAGCTCAGGTTTGGGCTTCACTGGGGACTGGGGAGCCATCTGGAGGGATGCGGACCTATACTGGTGCGATGGTCTGCATCTGTCCGGGGGGGAACCAGGATCCTAGGTGAGAGGTTTAAATGCTTCATTAGCAAGCATTTAAACTAGCCAAGGGGGGAGGCACTGAAAAGGAGCAGGGAAATCCCAGCCTCCCCCCACAAAACATGGTGATTAGTGAGGTAAACACCAAGGTACAGAAGTTATTGGGGAGCAGAACAGATTTAAATGTAAAAAAGGCAAAGGCAGTAAGGACAGAAATGGGGCTAAAAGGGGTAAGACTATCAAAAAATGGAGGGTGATGAGTACCAATGCCCATAGTCCGTGTAACAAGCTCCCTGAACTAGTGGCCTTGATGGAAGAGGGTTGCCTTGATATTGTGGCAGTCACAGAAACATGGTACACAGAGAACCATGACTGGGATGTCAACATACCAGGATACACTATCTACAGGAGGGACAGGGAGGGTAAAAGAGGAGGAGGAGTAGCTCTCTATGTAAAGGAAGGGATCAAAGCAACAGAACTAAAGAGTAGACAGGGAGCAGATAAAGCACTTTGGATCACCATGGAAACAGGAAATGGCACCACAATCCGCACGGAGGTTGTATACAGACCCCCATCTCAGGGGGAGGGAATGGACAAGGAAATGATAGAAGGCTTTCTTAGAATGGCAGAAAAAGGGGAGATATTGTTGATGGGGGACCTGAATATGCCAGATGTTAACTGGAGCACCTCTACTGCAGGCACATCCAAGAGCTGGGTCATTCTTGATGCCCTACAGGGGGCATGCCTCAGACAGCTAGTATTGGAACCCACTCGGGAGGGAGCAATCTTAGACCTGGTACTCTCAAATGGGGATGGAGAAAGAATCTCAGATTTAGAAGTGGGTAGCCATCTGGGAACAAGCGACCACCAAACAGTGTGGTTCATGATAAACACAGCCATACAATCAAGCCATACAAAAGCAAGAGTACTGGACTTTAGGAGGGCTGACTTTGGGAAAATGAGAGAGTGCCTCAGAAAAGCACTAGCAAACAGGCAAGAAGGAGGGGTGGAGGAACAATGGGGAGTGATCAAAACAGCCATCACAGAGGCAACAAGCCTCTTTGTAAAGCAAATCAATAAAACACAACAAAGGAAAAAAACGCTATGGTTCTCAAAAGAGGTGGCAGGGAAGGTTAGGGAGAAGAGGACAGCATTCAGGAAATATAAGGAAACACAGAAGGAGCAGGACAGAGAACTTTATCAGTTAAAGCAGAAAGAGGCTGGGAAGGCAGTCAGAATAGCAAAGGCCCAAACCGAGAAAGGATAGCCAATTCTGTTAGAAGGGGATAAGACCTTTATAGGTACATTAGGAGTGAAGAAAGACCAAAGGAGGATACTGAAGCTTAATAAAGGGGAAGGAATGTGGGTAGAGGGTGACAGTGAAAAAGCAGGGATACTGAATGAATATTTCTGCTCAGTATTCACAAAGGAAGAGGAGGGGGAGTTACCTAAACCAAACAAGAGAAACACTCTGAAGACGGTGGTCGATACCAGTCCATTTAAAGAAGAAAGGATTCTGAAAGAACTAATAAAATTGAAGGTGGACAAAGCAATGGGGCCTGATGGGATTCACCCAAGAATTCTAAAAGAACTAAGGGTAGAACTAGTGACACCGCTGACTACTCTCTTTAACAAATCATGGCTGGATGGGGTGGTACCCAAGGACTGGAGGAGGGCAGATGTGATTCCTCTTCACAAAAGTGGGAGCAGGACAGAGGCAGGAAACTACAGACCAGCTAGTTTGACCTCAGTGGTAGGGAAAATTATGGAATCACTTCTGAAGGAAAGAATTGTTGAGTACCTAGAAGCCAGTGGGGCACAGGACCCAAGGCAGCATGGATTCACGATGGGAAGGTCATGTCAGACGAATCTAATAGATTTATTTGACTGGGTGACCAAAGTAGTAGACCAAGGAGGGGCTGTGGACATGGCCTACCTAGATTTTAGCAAGGCATTTGATACAGTCCCACACAAAAGATTAATACACAAGATAGCCAGCCTTGGAGTGGGTCCAAGGTGGTATCCTGGATAAAAAATTGGCTAGACAACAGGACGCAAAGGGTAGTAGTAAATGGAGTACACAATGAAGAAAGGAGGGTTACTAGAGGGGTACCGCAAGGTTCAGTACTGGGACCGGTCCTTTTTAATGTCTTTATAAGTGACATTGCAGAGGAACTGGAAGGAAAAGTATGTCTCTTTGCAGATGACACAAAGATCTGCAACAGGGTTGATACACAAGATGGAGTGGAAAGGATGAGAAAGGACTTGGCAAGGTTGGAGGAATGGCCAAATGTATGGCAGCTCAGATTCAATGCAAGAAGTACAAGGTAATGCACATGGACAGAGCCCTAAATTCTGCGGCCATGAGATTTTGTGCAGAACTTGCAATCTACATAAGAACTTCTGCGTGCCGTAGAATTCACTCTTGGTGATTTTTATTAATATTTCTGTTTATACATAGAATCTGGTTCTTTTCTCCTCTTTTATATCCAAAACCCCTATATGTTCAGAATGTGATGTTATCATTGCTATAACATCGTACATTAGCTAATGAAATGGCTGCATTCTGCAACAAAATGAACAATCACTTCTCTACCACAGCTCCCATTGCCAGAGAGATGGTGGCACAGCACATCATGCATGGTGATATTTGCTCAACCTGCACTACAGTCTAATACAATTTTCAGTCTTACATTGTTGCACTAGGGCCAACTTAAACAAAACCTTGTCAATAGCACAGACCTGTTAAGTCCATACCTCACTTTGTACAAACCTATTTGTGCCTTTAAGGTATAGAGACACTGTGACAACCCACCTCTCCCTCTGGGCTGAAACAGCTTTTAGAGAGGTGTGTGTCCTCGGGTATTCGCTGCCACCATCCGGACTTTCCTTCCGGCACCTCTTTCAAGTGTACAAACTTGAAAAATCACACGTGCAATTGCACAAGTTAAAGTCTGGTAGTGTGTCTCTTTCAGGTGGCGGATGCTACACAGAGTTTACCTTAGCCAGTGGAAACCAAATCTTACCTTAGAAAAATGACATCAGAGTCACAACTGTTGAGCAAATAAATAGCTTTTACTTAACAGAAAGTGCAATGAGCATTTACAGGAAATGTATTTACAACACAAGAGAATAACACTTATACAGGAAAAGTAAACAAATGTTTTTAAACAACAGATGGCAAAAGAAGAAGGCTATTACTGAAATATACTATCACTAAACTTACCCTTTCCTGTCCTTACAAGAGACACTGGACCCTGTTCTAACTGCCAGCTCCCACGGACATACCAGGTAGGCTCCAAGCCTATGTTTCCCCTCACAGCTTCCAAAGGCAACAGAGACAGTTCTCTGTCTTACAGAAGCTTATATAGTCTATGGAGACTAGGTCATTCCTATTCTCCCCTTAAATGCACCAACCAACTAACATGTATCTATTTAATTGTCCCAATCAGAGTGAACACCTATTGGTGACCAATTATATTCCCTTTTCACCTTAAGGTTATATTTGAATGATCCAATCCATTCAAACTGCCCTGTGTCCGTGTCTGCAAGGTCTGTGTGTGTCTGGAGATGTCCACTGAGATTTATGACCCAGCTCTTATCTAGCAGCTAGGAATTCCACAAGCTGGGTGCTGCTGGAGGATTTCAGCCTCAGTGTATTTTTCCACACTGCTAAAAAATAAGGCATCTACAGAATCCAAACCATTAACTCTTTCCTTCCCATTTCTGTCACATCTCCCCCAGATAATGAAGGCGTGTCCCTTGGGCTACCCCAGTGACACAGCCGTTCATGCAATACTGAAGTGCCCAAAGTATCCAGCCAGGCCATTAGCCCTGCCTAGATAGCCCACCCGCATTTGCATTTTGTTTGCCACTCGTGATGCTGTATGGTCATGTTGTATGCCTGCAGTACCAAACTCCAACGTAGTAGTTTACCATTTTGTCCACTGGACCTATGAAGCCAAATCAGGGGATTATGATCTGTGACCACAGTAATTTCCCCTATAGGTAAGGCTGCAGCTTCTGAAGGGCCCACACTATTCCCAAGCATTCCTTCTCAATTGTGGCGTATGCCTCCTCTCTGGGCAAAAGCCTTCGGCTGAGGTACACAACTGGGTGCTCCTCCCCTACTGAGTAACTTGGCTCAGCACAGCCCCAGCCCATGATCTGAGGCATCCACATGGACCATAAACTTTAAAACTATAATTGGGGCTAGCCAACACAGCTGGGCTGCTTAAGGCCTTCTTTAGCTCCTGAAAAGCAACCTCACAGCCTTCTGACCACTTCACTGCATCTGGCTTTCCTTCTTGGTTAGGTCTGTCAGGGCTTAGCCAGATCGCTATAGCGGGAACAAACCTCTGTAGTACCCTGCAGTCTCTAGAAATGCCCTGACCTGTTTCTTTGTGGTAGGAGTAGGCCAGGCCAGGATGGCATCAACCTTGGCAGGCTCGGACGGATGTGTCCACTACCCACCCGGTGCCCAAGGTAGGATACTTCTGCCATACCTATCTGGCACTTCTGCCTTGACTGTCAGACCTGCCTTCTTTAACCTGTGGAACACATCCCGAACATTCTGATGTGCTCATCCCAGGTCTGGCTATATATGGCTATATCATCCATATAAGCCAATGCAAACTCACTTACCCCAGACAGAATGCGATCTACAAGCCGTTGAAAGGTTGCAGTGCATTCTTCATTCGAATGGCATTACTTTAAATTCATATAAACCAAATGGAGTAACAAACGCTGATCTTTCCGTGGCCGCAGGTGTCAGAGTACCTGCCAATAGCCCTTTGTTAGGTCTATTGTGGTCAAATACTTGGCTCCCCAGTCGCCCAGGGTCTCATCTGTTCTGGGCATGGGATAAGCATCAGACCCTGCAGCTGTTAAGCTTCCAGTAGTCCACGCAGAATCGTGGTTGCCATCCCTTGGGGATCAGTACCACAGGTGATGCCCAGGGCTACTAGATTCCTGGATTACCCCAGTTCCAGCATCTTTAAGCTCCTCTTCACAGTCTGCTTAACATGCTCAGGTACCCTGTAGGGGACTGTTTCAGGGATCCTGGGTCCCTGTATCCACATGGTGCTCTGCCATCGTGGTGACCTGGCTTCCTGTGAACATGTCTTCAAATTCTCTCAGCACACCCCTAATTTCTTGCACCTGGGCTGGTGTCAGCTGTTCCGAGAGGGTAAGGCTGTCCACAGAGGATGCACCCTGGCCTCCCAAGTAGGTCCACCAGTGGATCTACCTCAGTTTCTCCTCTGAGCACTGCATACAGCGAGGACCATTTCCTCTCTGTCATGGTAGGGCTTCAGCATGTTAACATGATACACCTTCGCTTGCATCTCCTGTCCGGGAGCTCTATCATGTAATTGACGCCACTAACCTTTGGACAATGGAGAATGGCCCTCCCATGCTGCCTGTAACTTATTCTGTCGGACAGGATGAGTGCCATCACTCGCTGTCCCACCACATATTCTCTGGCTCAGGCCCCACGGTCATACCAGACTTTCTGCCGCTGTTGTGCAGTGGCCAGGTGCTCCTGAGCAAACCCCATGAGCTCCCTAAGGCGGTCCCAGTTCAGGACATACTCCACAACAGACTCCCTAGGGAGGCACGGTCACCTCCCATTCGTCCTAATCAAATCTAGTGGCCCCGCACCCTATGACCAAACAGGAGCTCGAAAGGTGAGAACCCTGTGGACTCCTGTGGGACTTCCCTGTATGCAAATAGGAGATGAGGCAAATATTTGTCCCAGTCTCTCTTATGCTGGTCAGCAAAAGTCCTTAGCATGGTCTTAAGGGTTGAATTAAATCGCTCCACTAGACCATTAGCTTGGGATGGTATGGGGAGGTTTTGAGCTGCTTACCCACACTTCTCCCACAACTACTCATTAATCCTGACATAAAATTGGCACCCGGTCTGACAGTATCTCCTGGGAAAGCCCACCGGCTAAATATTTTCAACAGTGCATCTGCCACTGGTCCTGCCTCAGAGGATGTTAGGCCACTGCCTCTGGGTATCTAGTGGCATAGTCTACAACTACCAGGATACCCCGCTTGCCAGTGCGACTTGGGGTGCTCAATGGCCCACTATGTCCACTGCTACCCTCTTGAAGGGTTCATCAATAATGGGCAGGGCACCAAAGCTGCCTTGGCCTTGTCCCCATTTTTCCTACCCGCTGGCACTGTGGACAAGTCCGGCAATAATTTGCCACATCCTTGCCAATACCAGTCCAGAAGAAATTGTTGGTGAGGCTTTTCGGCGCCTCACTCCCAAGTGCCCTGAAAGGGATATCATGTGCAAGGCCAAAAGCTGCTGACGGTGAACCTTAGGGACTACCAGCTGCTGGAGTACCTCACCAGCTAGCCCTTCCTCTGTTGTACATTCTCTGTACAACAGCCCATTGTCCCAGTAAATGGACCTTTACCCCCCTGAGAATGCTCAGCCCTATGAGCTATTTCCCTCAGTTTTTCCAGGGTAGGGTCAGTTCGCTGTGCAGCACTCAGCTGCCCTCGTCTGACCCTTCCCAGTGCCCCTTCTGAAGGAAGTCCTGTGGGTTCCTCTATTTGTGACTGGGGTTCTGGACTGCAGCTTCTAGCCAGCCCCTCCCCTGTGCTGGACACTTCCTCAGCTGCTGAGGGTGTGGCTGGACCACCCAGAGTCAACCCCTCTTCCCCCTCAGAAGCTTGCCCTTGTGCCTGACTACGAGTTACAACACACACCAGTTTTTTACTGGGGTCCAAATCCTTCCCCACAATCATACTTACAGGTAGGTCCTCTACAACTCCCACCTCCTTTTCTACATGGCCCCCTTCCCAGCTCAGGAAGACTCTAGCCATTGGTAATGGGACTGGTGGCCCTGTGAATGCCCGAACCTTGGAGTATTTCCCAGGCACGATCTGCTCTGCCCGAATGAGATCTTGCCTTACCAGGGAGATGTTAGCACCTGTGTCCCATAGTCCCTGTGTTACTATTCCATTAACTGTAATGGGACGCAGATTCTCATCAGAGGAGAGTGGTTCTTCAGACTGGACACACCCTACAAACACACCAGTGCCCTTTTGATCACCCCCGCCCCAATATCTCTGCCCCTTAACCAGTTTCTGAGGGCAGTTATATCTCAAGTGTCCCACTTGATTGCAAATATGACATTTCTTGGGACCTATTTCTTGAGTCCCCTTAGAACCAGAGGGCTCTACTTTGGGCTCAGGTGCAGGCTGGTTTCCTTTGGGCTGCCCCCCTTGGGATCCCTTATACCCATGTGCTGCCCCCATACCATAAGACTTACGTTGTGTGTGTGGCCGGCTAGACAGATACTGCGTCAGCTTCTGCCACCTCTGTGGAAGAGGCGATGCCCTGTCTATGAGCCATACACGCATGTCCTCAGGTACAATTTTAAGGAATTGTTCTCTCACCAATACATCTTTAATCAGTTCCACAGTAGTTGCTTTAGCCCCCATCCACCTATCAAGGTAAGTATACAGTTTAACCTGCAGTTCTGCATAACTGTCTTCTGGGCTTTTCTTTAACTCCTAAATTTTCTTCTATAAGCCTCAGGAGTTAATTCAAAACGTTTCAACAACACTGTTTTTACTTTATCATAATCAGCATAGTCTTCATTACTCATTTTAGCAAATGCATTCAGCGCCTCCCGCCAGCAAGGGTGTGAGATAAGTTGACCAGGAAGCCTTATTTAATTGTAATTGATTACATACTCTCAAATGACCTTAAAATAAATCAAGGTCATCTCCTCTTTAAACTGAGGGAACAATTTAGAATTTATTTTGGCTTTATGAGGTAAACTCACTCCACCATTACTCACGGTTTGCTGACTGCGGAGGGTCATCATCTCCTTCTCGTGCTGTAGCTCCTTTCTTTCTTCGCTTCTTTTCTCCTTTTCCTGACGTTCTTCTTTGTCTTGGCGCCCTCTTTTCTTCAAGTTCTGTCTCTGCTTCCTGTCTTCTTGCTTCTGCTTCCAACCTTCTTGCTTCTTGCTTCAGCATCCAGTCTTTTCGCCCAATGCCTTGTCTTTGCAGCAATAGCTGCAGTCGCAGTGCCTCAAGCTGGTTTGGGGGTCCGCTGCCTCAGTTCCTGACTCACCCCAGCGACAGTCTGCTTTAGATCATGTGCCAAGAGAGTAGCTATGAGGTCTGCCTTTTTCTTCTGCTTTAGACTTTCAGGCTGAATCCTTTCCTGGCACCTTTCAAAAGCTGTGTTACAGTAAGTGAGTCATACTCGTGGAGCTCATTCTCTACTGCTACACTTACTGTGCTATCTAGAAACAAATAAACTGTTGTACAAATGTATCCTCTTGTATATCCTGTTTGCAATGCTAAGGTAACTGTTCCACTGGCAAACTCTGTATCAGTGTGCTACGCAGTCCGCTATCCTCATCCCACCTCTGCAATTAATATGGACAACCCACCTCTCCTCTGGGCTGAAACAGCTTTTAGAGAGGTGTGTCCTCGGTATTCGCGCACCAGTACGGACTTTCCTTCCGCACCTCTTCAAGTGTACAAACTTGAAAATCACACGTGCACTGCAACGAGTTAAAGTCTGGTAGTGTGTCTCTTTCAGGTGGCGGATGCTACACAGAGTTTACCTTAGCCAGTGGAAAACCAAATCTTACCTTAGAAAAATGACATCAGAGTCACAACTGTTGAGCAAATAAATAGCTTTTACTTGACAGAAAGTGCAATGAGCATTTACAGGAAATGTATTTACAACACAAGAGAATAACACTCATACAGGAAAAGTAAACAAATGTTTTTAAACAACAGATGGCAAAAGAAGAAGGCTATTACTGAAATATACTATCACTAAACTTACCCTTTCCTGTCCTTACAAGAGACACTGGACCCTGTTCTAACTGCCAGCTCCCACGGACATACCAGGTAGGCTCCAAGCTTATGTTTCCCTTCACAGCTTCCAAAGGCAACAGAGACAGTTCTCTGTCTTACAGAAGCTTATATAGTCTATGGAGACTAGGTCATTCCTATTCTCCCTTAAATGCACCAACCAACTAATATGTATCTATTTAATTGTCCCAATCAGAGTGAACACCTATTGGTGACCAATTATATTCCCTTTCACCTTAAGGTTATATTTGAAAGATCCAATCCATTCAAACTGCCCTGTGTCCGTGTCTGCAAGGTCTGTGTGTGTCTGGAGATGTCCACTCGAGATTTATGACCCAGCTCTTATCTAGCAGCTAGGAATTCCACAAGCTGGTTGCTGCTGGAGGATTTCAGCCTCAGTGTATTTTTTCCACACTGCTAAAAAAATAAGGCATCTACAGAATCCAAACCATTAACTCTTTCCTTCCCATTTCTGTCACAGACACTATCTGAAATAACTGATAAAATGAATTTAACTGTCTACATTTTTAAGAAAAATAAAGTAATTATATCCAGAAAAGTGAAATATAATAATGTGTAGACCTGTTGAAAGAATAGACTTGTTAAATAAATAATTGCACTGTACGTATTTTTGCCAGGGTTATTGATTACATATTTTCATTGGTTGATAGAATCACCTAAAAGTTGAGAAATGTTGTGTGCAGGGACAGCTGTTGGGCCAGAGGGTAGCATGCTGCGTTTCCGTGCCGGCAACTCAGGTTCAGAGATTAGCTCTGGGAGCTGGATGGGCAGCACAAGGATTGGTGGAACACATCACTGCTCTGAGCCTGGGAAGGTATGGTGCAGTGTTCTGTCACATGGTGGACACATTGTGATGGGCCAGAGAGCTGTATCTCACAATTGGTTCACATGCATGTCATGGCCTGATGTTTTTACGCAGTGTGTCAGGGAAAGCAGGTTGACATGAAAAATGAGTTTTGCAATAACTCCGCTATTCCATTTCCTATGGGACCTGTATGAATAAGGATGCAAGTTCATGGAAATTAAAATATATATATATATATATATATATATACACATACACACACACACACACATATATACAGTATCTCTGTCTCTCTCACCACACATACACACGCGTATTTGTATGTATGTTACAGACTGCATATAAATATATAAGTGATACACAGTGAACCTCATGAGTGGTGTAGAAAGCACATACAAATATATAAGTGATAGACAGTGGAAACCTCATTAGTGGGATAGATAGCATGCATATCAAATACCTTATTTATCACATAAGATCCCTCACATATGTCATTTATGCAACAGGCTAGGACCTTAACGGAGAGACATTTGTTTTGCTTTTTAGGCATAGAATTATTTTATAAGTCTGTTTGAACTAGTGTTACTGTGCTTTCCACCATCCTGATTGCTATAACCACTGCCATGAAAGTGAAGTCAGGATGGCAAGCTGACACTGTGATGTGGTAGTTTGTTAGTGCCAGAACTTCCGAGAAATTACAAACCATCACAGAGTTCTGCGCAAATGGTAGTCTTGCCAAAGAGAACTTGGGTCCCACCAGCCGCAGAAAGGGGGCCCTGCACATGGGAAACAAAAACCAGGGAAGGCACACAATGGGGGTGAGATACTGACAACAGTAAAAATAGAAAGGGACCTGGGTAATTATATCAGATGACCTAAAGGTGGGCAAGCAATGTGAGAAGGCAGTAAGGAAGGCTGGGGGATACTGGGATGCATAGGAAGAGGCATCAATAGTAGAAAACAGGAAGTTGTTATCCTCTGTACAGACAGTTGGTGAGACGCCATCTGAGTACTCTGTGCAGTTCTGGAGACCCCATCTCCGGAAAGACAAAGACAGAGTGGAGGCTGTCCAGAGGAGGGTAACTAAAATGGTGCAGGGTCTGCACCAGAAGACATATGAAGAAAGATTAAAGGAGCTTAATATGTATACCCTTGAGGAAAGAAGGGAGAGGGGACATGATAGAAACGTTCAAGTACCTCAAGGGAATCAACAAAGTCCAAGAGGGTAGCATCTTCCAGAAAAAGAGATGTGCAAGAACAAGGGGGCACAATTTGAAGATAGAGGGGGGATGGCTCAGAAGCAATGTGAGGAAGTATTTTTTCACAGAGAGGGTTGTGGATACATAGAACAGCCTCCCTGAGGAGGTCGTGGAGTCAGGAACAGTGGGGGAATTCAAGAATACATGGGACAGGCATAAGGCAGTCCTAGTGGGGGGTAGGAAGAAGTAAGCTGTTGGTTAACTAGGATCTGCAGCTTATCTGTTAGGTAGGAAAATGGGCAGACTAGGTGGGCCAAGTGGTCCTTATCTGCCGTCAAATTCATATGTTTCTATGTTTCCTGAGGAGGCTGTAGAGTCAAAAAACAGTGGGGGAATTCAAGAATGCATGGAATAGACATAAGGCAATTTTAGTGGAGAATAGGGTAAGCTGTTGGTTAACTAAGATCTGCAGCTTATCCGTTAGGTAGGGAAATGGGCAGACTAGGTGGGCCAAGGTCCTTATCTGCCATCAAATTCTATGTTTCTAACTCATCATATTCTGATAAGGCTACAGTGAATATTGGAGTACCCCAAGGCTCTATCCTGGGACCACTGCTTTTTTATATTTATTAATAACATTACCTCCAAACTCGTCACCTCCTCATCCATACTCTATGCAGATGACATTGTCCTCTATATCAGTGCTAAAATGTAACTGACATCATTCTGTGACTCTCTGCTGACTTCCAACACATACAAACCTACTCCATGCTATTTGGTATCCTCTAAACTCAAATCTTACCAAAACAATTTCAGGGTCTCCTGCATAGATGGCTCACCCATTGGCGTAGGTACCCCTTTTAAGTACCGTGGAATCACATTGAATCAATCCTTAAACTTTAAACATCATATAACGAACATATGTAAGTCTATGAACTCCAAGCTAGGAGTAGCTTACCGCACTAGCTATGTTCTAACTCCCTCAGCAAGACTAGCTATTGCCCGAGGCATACTCCTGCCAACCCTAACCTATGGGATATCTTCATTTGCTGCCATACCTAAAGCAAATCTATACAGGTGGGACGTTGCCTGTAATATATGCCAGTATGCTGCCTCATCCCATAGGAGGAAACACCACTGCCTCCCCTACTCTGGTCTGAACTGGTTATCTCCAAATGCCACTAGGCTCTATTCCTTTGGCTCTACTCTAGACAGTATTATGAGGTCCCAAACCCCCAAATCTCTGTCTGAACTGCTCACTACACAGACCTCCAACTATGGTCTGCACTCAACTGATAAATCCTTCTTATGTGTGCCGAAAGGTGCTAGTGCTTTTGCCCACCACGCTCCTCGGCTATGGAACTCCTTCCTTCTTGAGGTCCGCCTAGCACCCACTCATGACACCTTTAAAAAAGCACTCCATCACTACCTCATCTGATCTGACCAATGCTCCTGCTTTAAACCTCCTTAGCTCCCTGTCCTCCTCCCTGGCAGCAGTTCTTAACTTGTTTCTGCTATAATACCACTTTATGTCCCTTCCCCTACACTCCTCCCCAGGAGGCCCCTATTCGACAGGCCTGCATTTTCAAACTTCACCTATCTACAGCTAGCCTGTCCTCTGCATCAATCCCCCTTTGCACTTATTCCCTCTGTTCCCATTTTCGTCTGAATTAGTACACATTTGCCTATCTACGCTTGCGATATATATCCCCTCTCACCTGTCCCGCTCACCCACTACTTGCCTTGGCTGATATCTCTGAAGCTTACCCAACTCCAAACATGTATACCCCAGTTACCCATCTCCTGCATCTACCCTCTTAGCACTTATCAGCTCAGATCTCCTTATCTTACTTGTCTGTTTAATTGCCTTCCTCCAGGGTCGTATCTACTGCATGTCTATCTTTTGTATTGTTGCCTCACTGTATTCTCTGACTTAGATTTATTTCTTTATTTTGTGCCCCACACTGTCTTACTCCACTGCAAATATGCCTCATCCCTATGCTATAACTGTAAAATATGTTCTGTACCCAGTTCTCAACACCTTGTATCTTAATTTCTGCTGCAGAACCTGCTGGGTAACACTATTATTTATACCTTGCTGTAACCACCTTTTGTTGTATATCTGTAATGATTACCCTGTAACCTCCTCGGTCAGCCTGAAAATAGTCATCTCTATGTATAGCGACTTACCCCGTAAAATAAATAAATCTATTACATATATATATATACACACATACATACACACACACAGAATATTTTTTTATTCATCCAAGAATATTGACTTCAACATTTGGATCTGGCGGCTGCTCTATCCACTCCCAGCCCCCTCAGCTGACCCTTGGCAATCCATGCTCATTTCCTGAACATGGGTCGCCAGCGTGGCAAGAGGTAAGGCATCCAGCACCTCAGCTCTCTGCACCACCAGGCTGGCTATTGTTTGCTTTTTTTAACCATGGTTGAGACTTGCTCTGCCCAGCTAAAATCATTTTGGAAAACAATGCCCAGTAGTTTTACCTTATTAACCACTTCAACTTCCACCACTCCAAATTGTTTTTTTTTTCAATTTATTTTTTATACTCTCTTTATCCGCCCGGTCCCTGGCGACGGTGCCTCCTGTTGGCTCACCCAGCCCCATCCCCCGCTTGCAACCCAACCTTATCCAGCTGCCCCACGGCTTTGCCCCCCGTGGAAGGGCAGTGGAGATCCCTCAACTCACTGTAACTCCGGATTCGGTGCTGGGAGGTCGGATGCCCAATTGCGGGGGTGGCGCCTGCAACACCGCCTGTGGGGGACCCGACTGTCCTCTGCGAGCGCCGGTACCTGATTTTCCACCAGAGTTTTTTGTTTCTCCCATAGGTGAGGCATGCAATGATGCCTTAGTGAGCGAATGTGCAAGACGCTTCCTTCGGCGTGCTTCTGAGCATCTGCCTACCTATCCCTTCTTGGTGCAGTGATTCAGGACCAGCCACCAGCCTCCGCCAGGCGCCACTCATGCAGCGACCCACTAGTACCCCCCACCCGAGAGGACAGCAGTCCTACGAATGCTTGATCCCTTCTCCCCACCGACCCCGTGGCCTGCTCCTTTCCTGAACACGGTCGCTCATGAGCGCAAGGTAAGGCATCCAGTGCCTCAACCCTCAGTGCCACCGGGCCTGTACCACTCCAAAATTTTACTGATTTACTCCCACCCATTTACTCCCAAAGCGTATCTCCTTAGTTTGACCTGGATTTATTTGTATAAAATTGTTCTTTGACCATCTTTCAATATAATCCAGATCACACTTCATGGTACTCTCTTCAATATTTTCCCAAATATCTAATACTGTAGTATCATCCTCATAATTTATACATGGACCCTTCATAACCAAATAATTTATTAAACAATAAGGCATGACCAGGGGTTAGATTAACAGTCTGTTAATCACCCCCAAGGGTGTGATGTGGCATGAAGCGCAGCCCTAGGGGGTGATTGACCATTAATCTAACTCCTGGGAGTGCCTTATTGCTATTTAAAAAAATATATTCTAAAAGAAAAGTGTTACATGTATACTTTTTGATTGTTTTCCTCATTTAGAGGGAGATTTCTAATAAAATAGTTCTTCCACAAACAGTTAAAGAATGCTGGTTCAAAATCAGAATGCAACACTCCAGTCATTCAGCAGTGCTAGAGGATAGAATGCTGATGGGAAGAATCCATGTGCCATGGTGATCAGGCTGTACATGACCGTGTAACATGGATTAATGTAAGGCTGTCGGAATCCTAACAGCCAATCAGATTGCAGCATTTCTGAGACCCTTTTTATAATTATAATTAAAAATAATAATGGTCCCAATTTGATACCCTGAGGGAACTCCTCCCCAGACTGACTCCACCTCAGATGTCATACCTTCCATCTCAATCTATTGAGACCTTCCCTCCAAGAAAATCGTATATCCAATTGATAATACATTCAGGAATCTTAAAACCTTCCAATTTCTTAATTATTGATTTATGATCAGTAAGATTGAATGCTTTCTCATAATCTACCAGTACCGCTCTAAAATTAAACAGAGGAAACAGTGGCTCAAAAGACAAATTTAGTATCTAACAAGCTCTAGGGTGCACTTACCAGGTGAAGTAAATGAAGGACACACCTGTATCGCAGCAAGAGGGTCCGCATTCCTTCAGGCCCCAGAACATCCATGTAGTCCATTCAAACAAATCAGATACCAGAGTCTATAATAAAATGCAGAAAACTCATTTAATCCATAAATTGTGGCAGCACATAAGCATGCAGGTATTCAGACCAGGTCGAGGCAAGGTGCAGGAGACGAAAATGATCACATTCAGAGTCAATTTAAAAATACATAAATGCGATATAAAGTGCAACAAAATGGCTGCCAGTATTTCACAGAATGTCTCATACTCCACCTCTGCACACCGAGCAGGTCATGCAACTAATGTTTCAACTTCATACTGAAGTGTAAACTGGCCATTAGAGTCAAATTAATGGAAACCAATCAGCATGAAAACAGGGGACCAGTGGGGTTAAATAAGGATCTGTTCTGGGACCTTCATTGTTCAGTATATTAATAAATGATCTGGAGGTGGGCACTAGTGGCTGGAGCATCAAGATTGCTGACGACACCAAGATGTTAAGAGTCATTACATCGCAGCAGAAGATAAATGAAATGCAGAATGATGTAGACAGGTTTGGGAAATGAACAAAATGGCAAATGCATTTCAATGTTAAGAACTGCAGGATGATGCATTAGGCAAAAAGAAAACGTAGTCAAACTACTTACTAAATGGCTTGGAGATTACGAAAATCAAGTTGGAAAACATGTGAGAGCACTGATTAGCAGCAGCTTCAAGTGGAGGCAACAACTTGCAAGGCCAGCAGAATCATGGCATGCATTATGAGTAACTTTATTAGTGGATCTAGGAGTTTTATAATGCCCTTAAACGGATCCTTAGTCTGGCCCCATCTTGAGTACAGTGTGAAGTGCAGGTCCCCACATCTCAGGAAGGATATCGACACAATAAGAGAGGTTACACAGTGAAGTTACTGAGTTGGTTGATGGCTTGGAGAACAGGTGATATGTGGACTGACAGGCAGCACTGGGACTATTTTTCTTGGAAAGGAACAGACTCAGGTGGGGGGGGTGACTTGATTACAGTATTCGAGTATCTAGAACAAATAACACCATCAGACCTAGTACAGCTCTTTAACATTCAGGTGTGAAAGGGCAAGGGTACACTCAATGTCACTGAAAGGAGGAAGGTTCAAGGGAAACATCAGAAAAAAACTGCTTCACAGACCAAGTGGGGAATACCTGGAATAGGCTGCCAGAACATGTGGTATTAGGTGATACTGTAATAACCTTTAAGCTCAGACTAGACAAGTACTTTGAAGAAAAAGGTGTGACAGGATATTCCTACTGAGCTGGTGAGAGGGAGGCAGTCGATGGACCGATGGTCTCATCCCCCCCCCCCCAAATATGTATGTAAGTATGTATGTACGTTTGTATGTGTATATGTGTGTATGACATAACAGAGGAAGTATGCAGCATTCTAAGCTGAGCAGTGAAGTTGCAAGGGATTCATTTCAATATTTACATATTGCACAAATACAGGTCCAGTAGCTACTAGACAACATGATTTGGCCCATTAGCAAATTTCTTAAACATTTAGTATAAAACAGTATGTTGTAAGCCTGATTTATAAATATTTATATCAAAGGTGAAGAAGGCTCCTTTTGACATGCATAGTATGTGGGAGAGAAAGCTTAGAAATGACTGCTTTAGGTGATAGCTAGAAATATGTCTCAGAAGATGGTTTCAAATGTAACAGATTAGATCAAATTAAACTAATGCAATTATAATCCTCCATAATACATATTGGATAGGGTCATGCAAAACAAATACTATTCGGGACAAATGCATCCTAATATTGCACTTTTTACAAATACAAGTATCACTCTTAAATATTTGTATTTGGGTTAGTCCATAGAAGGTAGTATTAGACCTTGGTTTAGGCTGATGCGAAACAACCATGACTAATACTGCTCATTACGATGAATGCATATTTTCTTGAGAACTCTGCATGTTTTATTGAAACCTCTCAAACTATTGGTCTTGTGTCTTCCTTAACAACAGAAACAAGCCTGAAATATAAAACAAGATATTCTGCAAACACTGATATGCAAACACAAACAAATACTGGAGAGACAAATTCAAGTGCAAATATTGGCCTCTTGCACAGCCCTAATACTGGATTCTGGATTATCTGTAAAAACGTGAGAACTTAGATAAAATGTTATAGATGTCAACAAGATATGGGTAATTTAATTAAGAGTTTGAGAGTTCCCAAAGATCAGACTTTTGTGGTAAGAAACAGATCAGTTTTGTGCTATTGTGCAGAGACTCTGTTTTGATCCTGAGTGGTGTATTCTAGTCATTTTACTGCAGTGGGTTAGACTGGGTTACAAATTTGTGGTTTTCCTAATTGCATCTACTACTAAAAGGTTGACTCTCAAAAATTGAAAAAATGATCACATAACCACAGATAAGGAATGGCATAACAGTATTCTTCACTCAATTAATCTGGAAAACTCCACAGCCAATTTGAATCACACACTGCACCTATTAGACGTTGGGGCAATGTGCCAGAAATACTTTTAAATGAGAAAGTAAGTAAGTCAGACTAAATTTATTGCTAATAATGGACCATCCATTATTAGCACTAGATGGTTATACTGATTGATATATAGTGATAGTCCATTATTTGCTTTTTTTTGCACATTGTGGTACTGTTTCTATTTTTATTGTAATTTAATGGAAGTTTATTAGCAACTTTTGCATGCTGTACTCACAGTGGTTCATATCCTTCCCCCTTCTCCCCTCTCTTTGCACCTTGTACTTGCCTCTGCTTGCCATTCCCTCTTTCTCTCATGTCCCCACCCTCCACCACTGCTTTGCACTTCATATACATTTTTGCGCATGAGACGAATGGATTCTTGCACATATTTATTTCTAGTTTTGTCAGTTACTCTTCTAGAAGTGAGCACAAACTAGAAAGCACTGTTTCTTTAATTCCTGCACTTTATATGGCCACCAGCTGCTCACACTTCTCATGCTTTGAAAAGTGAGAGGGGCGTGAAACAGGTCTGCTGCTCTGTCAGTGTGTCTGTCAAAAATAAAGTAAAGATGGACATGTAACTACTGTCTGGATTCTAAGTGATGGAGAAAGTGAGTTCACAGTTCATTGTCTTACATTCTTTTATAATATAACCATTATTTTTTTCATTCGTTCAGTAACTGGGGTAAGGCCCACTAGGCACAATGCTTGTTTACAGGGATGACCCAGGAGCACTGGAGAAGTTAAATGGCTTGCTCAGGTTCACACAGTATGCAAGGGGAGGTTGTGGAAATCAAATCCAGATTTACTGGATGTGCCAAGCTCATTCACAGCTTTTTAGGCTCTAGGCTGTAGTGCTATCCTGAACTCTTAAATTTAACTTTTATTATTGATATATGTGTTTGTTTTTATTGTCTTAGATAAATGTTTTTTAATGTTATGTACTACAAAAGTCTAATTAATAGTTATAGCTTCAAAAAAAATTAATTAGAAATTTTGCATTTCTTGAACAATGATTGATATTAACCAGACACAATGGCTTGACTCAGAACATCAAACAACCGGTTAGATAAAAGACCCACTCCACTAGTTACAATGTAGTATTTATTCGATACTTCAGCCAGCCTCAAGTGTTAGCTGATAAACTCCAAGGGCTGGTTGTGTGTGAATAAATACTTACATTTGTAAAATGGAGAGTGGGTCTTTTACTCCATTGGTTGTTCGTTCACTGCTGAGAGACTGTGAAGCAGATCCCTTTCAGTTATTTGTTTTGTGTTATGGGTACTTGTGGGTCACACTGGCTGTGTGTGCTTCTGACTTGGGATATGACAGTCATCTTCCTTTGTGAGGGCTTTGCCACTCAGGAGTTATGGTCCTGCTGCCTAACTCATGAAGATAAATGACATATTCTGAATCAGCCACTGCCCCCCATTTCTTCATAATTGGAGGTGGGATGAGCTATTGGCAGAGAGTAATTATCAGGGGTTATAAATGACTGTAAGGATAACAGGGGACAGACTACTGTTACCACATAAACCACAAGAGTGAAAGTCATGTTGTTTATTTAGTAGTGCACTCTAAGGGTATGTGAAAAAACAAGATTGACCGTGGCTCATATTTTATTTGATATAATTACATGTTTTATGTTTTCTTTCACACTGAAGCATGAACCACTTACCATGTGCCTCAAAACAGCTGAGGTGGAGTGTGCGCTAATCTGTTACACATGTGCATGTGTAATGGGCGGATGTAATGGAGATTTACACATGCTGGGTTTAGGTTGTAATCATACCTAACCAGTAATTATATACAGAATAATGTACGGGGAGGTAGTGTATTCAGAGAATTTTGTTTTACACAACCAATGTGTATGATATCCATAAACCCTGAGAGCGAAGCTTTAAAAGTTTATGTATGCATCTTACACCAAGGGTGTATACAAAATGAATGAACATCACTTCTGTAGTTTATTTTTTATTATTACTGGATTTCTGTAGTATAGCATTGCAGTGTAGCCCACCGAGTGAAAGCGTAGTATGGTGTATTGTAGCACGTGCAAGACAGAACTCAGTAATACAGGAGTTTTTTTTGTTTTGTTATAATCAACCTTTTTCATTAAGTTTTAATTACACAGGTCACAGACAAGAACAGCCTACAAAACAACAGATAAAATAGAACTAGATAAAACAGATCAAGCCTAGGTCTAACAAAGAATTCCAGTTCTACATCTCAGTGTTACATAGCATTACAGGATTATGAAAAGTATGTCAGCTGTAGGTAGACGAAACTATCGGAACAGAGGATGGGGTCCTTTTCATTGGGTGCACATGTTAAAAGTGCAGTATCTCCAGGAGCGGTTAACTCGGGGATGTGAGACAGGAGCAATTTAAAACCGGATGGTAACCCTGGGTATGGTATATGGCATCAGTAGACCCAGACTTTGTCCCATGAAACGACACTTTACAATTCGAGAGCAGTTGCTGCCACAGCAGAGAGGTGGATGGCCTCCAACCTACTTTAAAATATCTCATTTTAATCTACCCTAACTCAGTTTCTAACAGCAACTGGACACAGCAAGAAGAATCTATGATGGTGTCTTGGTTGTTCATCTGAGATTATCTGATCCCTCCTATTTAAGTTGTTACTGATATATAGTGTCTCTCGATTTATTTGTATGTCTCTATTTTATATGCAACAGTTATATACCATGAGTTTCTACGAAGAATGATTTGCAATATGCATTTGTGCTTCTTTTAATAAAATCCTAAATTTTTAAAAAACATTCAATATCTCCAGGAACAGCCCCAGTTTCTTTGGTCACCTGACACTCTGTTATGGAACAAAGTTAGGATCCGTGTCTTAAATTTAATCCATCTCCCAATCTGTTGCATCCCTTTTCACTCCTGTTGACAGATGGAATAAGTGAGCATTTACATGTTATATATGTTATTGACTACAACTATCCACTCTGCCATGGTTGGGATTTCATCCTCAAGCCATCTTTTGGTAATGCACTTGTAACCCCTACCCGGTATGCTGTTTTCATCTGACAGCAATATCAGGTGGGCTGGGTTTGGGGAGGAATATGCCACTCGGCACATAGGCTCGTTTGGCTACTCTGCACAGGGGCACCCCAGTAACTCCGAACACAGGAAGCAATAACTAATGTCCAAAACCAGAAGTGGATTCTCAAGTGTGGCTTTTATTCACATACAAACAGAATAAACAAAGCATAGATGGACCCCCATGGGGCTACACTCCTGGTAATGCAGATTAAAGGAGACCAGAACACATCCTCATCACTTTAGCCCTCAGGCTGTGAAACACACTGAGCACACAGCCCGAACTTTACACTGCTCTGGGTTTTCCCTGGCTCGGCTCCCTTGCTAGCCACTTGGACACTTTCCATATATCATGGAAACATTTGCTGGTGGCTTCCTATACCACCTAAGAACACCTCAGCTGCATAAGGGAATCTTCCTACTAAATTCCACGTCTGGGTACTTTCCTCAGGCACTGGCCAAGTCCCTGAGGGAAAGCAACAGGTGTCTCAGAGCAAATCCATAGAGGTGAATTTGGTTACTAATGATTGGGGGGGGGGTGTCTCCCACCTCTCACTCCCACAATTCATACCCGGCCATTTCTCTGGACTGTAACACCTCATCCTTTAACACTTTGCTGTGTAGATTCTTTGTTAAATGTATTTCACATTCAATCTACTGTCTTTTCTTCCCATTTGTGCTGGACTTGAACATATTTATGAGTGGCTTTGTCCATTACTCTAGACCCCTCCCCCCCAAAGTTAAGCAGTCCAATCCCCACATCTTCTAACTGTACTTGGCTGTCTTTTCCTGACCCCACAGTAATAGTCCCTTTAGTTTCCTTCTGTTTCAGGTGAAAAACACGTGGCCCTTTTGCAGAGCGAACTCACCCTTCGGTTGCAGATGCCCCACAGGCGTTTCCTCCTCAAGGAATCTCTTCTTGAGCTTCTGGTGCCTCAGCGCAACTCGAACAGGCAGCTTCTTTCCTTAGCTGGGACTGGGGGTGCCTGAAAACAGGCAGTTACCTCCCCCATCCCCTGAACCATTGAGAGCATTCTCCGCCACTTCAATAATCAGTTCCTGTGTTCCTCTTCAGGTGGAAACCAACACCTAACACAAAAGTAGCTCTGAAACAGAGCTTAAAGCTCTGAGGGCCTGCACTCAGCAGAGCACCTCTGCTGCCTCTACAGACTCTCACTCAGACTGACTTCAAAATCCTCAACGTTCTACTCTAACCTCCAACTGCAACATTCCAGTGTGGCTTATGCAGCTGCGACAGTTCTAAAATGATGTCATCCCTCAGTCTCAGCTGAGACTGAGAAGAGAGTGAGATAGTGTGAAATCCATTTAACTGGAGTTTCACAAGCTGCCTTCCCTGCCTACCACTAGGTCTTACTGGGATTCTAGTAACCCCAGGCAACAGGGGGGTTACACACTTTTTGGCCATAAGTATAAGAATCCCCAACAAATATCTAACAGCTGCATCTTTCAGACCAGTGGGAAAGAACAGAACAAGGAATAAGTGTTCTGTCAGGTGGAGCTGAGGGGTAAAGATTTCATGTAAGGCTGCCTCTATAGAGGCGAGGGATGAAGAAAACCCGGGATGTGCCCAGAAGACCTGATAATGCTCTGCCGGCACCTCACCACACTGCCTCCAGCAATGGCCGTTAGGTGCTGTACCTCTTCGGGCCTGCTGAATTGGGATTAAGAGATACTTTACTAAATATTTCCAGCTAAACTGTCTCCACAACATTGATGAAGTGATTCTATGTGAATTCCTACATGCCACCTGCCACTGTTCTGGAGTAAGGGGCTAAGTAACTACCTTATGCTGTCTATCCAGGACTTGAATGGGGAGAGCGCTTTAACGAGAGAGAGAGAGAGAGAGAGAGATGAATATAGGCAGGAAATCATATGCATCATGGGGTCCCCCACCACTGCAGAGATGATTAACTGCACTATTGGGTTATTGGTGTCTAATAAAGGTCCACATTGAATCCAGGTGGAGAGGTGAGCCCTAACTTGAAAATAATTAAACATATCCATCTGAGGAGGCAAGCTCTCGCAGGGCTTGAAAGGGCTTTACTGCATCGCCTTCCAGTAACTGATATGGACATTGAGCCCTCTTGATACTCAGATCCTGTAACCAGAATCCAGTCTGGCCTTTAGGAAGTGCTTATGGAAATGTAAGGGAGTAATCTGAGCATCTGCTCCCAAATACCTGCCTTCATCAGCCAGTCTCTCCAGATTCTAGGTGCCATGGATACAAAAGGAGAGTTACAATCAGTCAGCACACTCAGCTACTGGCAATCATAGATAGCAATTTCAAGGGAGATGGTTGACAAGGCTGCCCATTCTAGCTGAGCCCAGTGCTGCAGAGGAAGGTTTCTTACCCAGTAAAGCACAGGCTGTAGCTGTTCAGCCTCATAGTACAATAAGAGAGTGGGGAGGGCAAGTCCACCCTGATCTTTAGATCACAAAGGGGTGGCATATCCTATTCTCCGAGGCCTGTCCTGCCAGATGAACCTGTTAATCATTCTATGCCATCTAGTCCAATATAATCAATCTATTGGGATGGATAGGGACTGAAAAAATAGAGGAAGTTAGAAAGCACCATCATTGTAATGATAGCTGTTCGCCTCTCCAACGAGAGCAGTAAGATATTCCACCTATGGAGGTCCATCTGTAATGAGTATGTAAAGGGGTGAAATTGGCCTGAAATAGCTGGGTGGCTGAGCTGGTTAGATTAACCCCAAGATAATGCATTTGGGAGTCATCCCACTGAAAGGGGAATTGTTGTTTCAACTCTGCTGAAGGCAGAAAGTTGACTGCTAAGGCCTCCGTTTTAGTTTCATTCAGTTTATATCCTGAAAGTGTGCTGAATTTATGTAAGAGGGTTCAAAGAGCAGGGAGATCAGTGTCAGGGGCATCAGGAAAAAGCAACACATCTTCCATGTAAAGGGTGATGCAATGTTCAGTTCAGTCCCATCCTGTCCCATATGTCCTTGGACGGTAGGATGCTGACAGATAGCTTGGGATAAAGGCTCAATGTACAGAGCAAATAAAAGGGGGACATGGGGCACCCCGATGGGTTTCACGAAAGAGAGCAAATTTTAAGAAAAGATGGCTGTTAGCTCAGACTTGTGCTTGAGGAGATCAGTATATACTAGAAATCAGATCCAAAAAAGGGGAGAGGGAAGGGGAACCGCTGCAGTGTGGCACAGAGAAATGTCCAAGGCACCCAGTTGAATACTTTCTTCCCATCAAGACTGAGGGCCAGAAGTGAATCTCCAGTATTGGTCACCTGATGAAGGATAGAAAGTGACCTACAAATACTATGTATGGTCTGTCTAGATCAGACAAACCCTGTCTGGTCTGGGTGAATCAGTCAGGGAAGCACAGCACCAGGCGGTGCAGCATATTTGACATGAAAAGCATGTAGTTCAACACCCAAATCGGTCTGTATGAATCACACCTATCGGAGGGGTTCCCTCTTTGGAATACCTGAAACCACTGCATATTCCACAATGGCGGGGAAGTCTGGTCTTTCAGTAAAGCATAGACCACCCACTGAAAAGGGAAATTTCCAGACAAACACTGCTGGATAACCATCCAGTCCCTTATATTCTCTGTCTTTAGTCTACTGAGGGCAAACTGAATTTCTTGAGTAGAGATGGGGGTCATTAACATGGCTTCTTGTTTCTCCGACAGCCCAGGGAGGTGCAGGTCTTTTAAAAAGCGTCCCACCTCAACGTGGGCTGGGTCAGGTAGTAAGACAGGAAATGTAATATACATTTGTGTATCATGCAGTTTTGTCTGGGATGATTTCAGTGCAACTCTTTATGAATCACTGATAAAAGACTGATACTTCTAAATAATACATTTCATTAATTTTTTTATTTAAGTTTCGAGTTACACCTTTGAGCCAACAGATACTTTTACAAAGGTTCCACATTACAGAGAACAGTAACATGCGATAACAGGACAGGTAAATAATTAAACATAGTTATTAACCAAAAAAGCAAACACAGGCAAATTGTTTAGAAAAATTAATATTGCAAGAGATAACAGAAAAACAAGAGCTGCCAGAGAGGCTTTGTCAGTTTTAGGCCTGGTGAGGGGCCAAAAGAATGGTGGAGAAGTCAGAAACGGGAGAGGCTGCAGGGTATCGGGGGTTGTGAGGGAGAGGGGAGGCGACAAATTAGGGCTGGGGGCCTCGGGGAGCAGGGTTTTTAGAAGGAGCAGTCACAGGTAGCACCAGCCACCAAGTGCTTAAGTTTGTGCTTAAAAGTGGCTTAGATTCGAGGTGTTAGCGATGTCCAGTGGAAGCGAAGCAAATGCAGTTAGGGGCCCTAGCTTTGAAAGAGCATCACCCCTTGTGAGGTCCAACAGTGGTGAACAGAGGAGGCTAGGCTTACAGAACTCCTAGTTGGGCGCATGGGGCAATGAGGGGACAGTAATGACTGAACATCAGGGGGCAGGAGGCCCAAGTATGCCTTCTTTGCAAGAATGCAGGTTTCATACTTTATTCTCCCAGATAGTTGAAGCCAGCTTGTCTGTTCATATAAATCACATGTGTATTTGAGTCGCAGAGCTGAGGTGAGGAGCCGACAGGCTTTGAGAGCTAGGGTAATGCGCCACAGAGCTGTGTCGGTAGCAGAACCATAGATTACAAGTCCATAGTCAATAAGTGAGGTAACCGAGCTCTGTATTGCAATCTTCAGTGCTTCAAAGCTCAGACAGTCGCTATGTCTATATAGCAGTCCTATGCGGGAATCAAACGGTTTTAAGCGATATTATGAATTTGCATGGCGTATGATAATGTGAAGTCTAGGTCACGCCTAGGTATTTGAAGTTTCAACCTGTTCTAATGCGGCACCAACACTATTTTTGATTACCAGCTGTTGGTGTTTGTGCTTGCTGTGTGTGCCATGAAACAGCACAGATTTCCTTTGGAGTAGTTTAAGATGAGTTTGTGGGACATGAACCTAGGATTTAACTTCAGTGAAGCTACGCTGTAGTTGTAGCTGAAGGAGAGAAATGTCAGAGTGATCTTGTGAAATGATAGCATCATCCACATACAGGAGAATTCTGTCTTCACACAAGGCGGGAGTCCATTCAATAAGATACTAAATAATAAGGGCCCAGGATAGATCCTTGGGGACACCGATCGGACAGGGCAGGGTGACGCAGATGGTGTCTCAGATTCTGACCTGCTGAGAGTGGTCACTAAAGTAGGTCTGAAACCAGCTAGTGGCTTCCAGGAGAAAGTCCTAGGGATGATAGTTGTCTAGTCAGAGAGTGGTTGACAGTGTCAAATGTCTTTGTCAGGTCAATAAAGGTGGCACCAACTGAGAGGTTTCCAATCAAGTGCCTGATGGATGTAGGATGTGAACTCAGAGTGCTGTTGTGGTGCTGTGACCTTTGCAAACACCATGTTGATGGGGACCAGGAGATCATTCTTTTCAGATAGCCTTGGGGGGTGGGTAGAATGGAGCTTGGTCTATAGTTGCTTGGGAGAGTCGATCACCACTTTTGTGGATGGGGTGACCATGGTGGATTTCCACTTTGTGGAATTGTGAAACATAAGGGAGAAGTTAAGAATTTTGGTGAGGGGTGTCAGGATTTCATTGATGGTGAGGGAAATAAGTTTTAAATCCAGTGAGTCTCCACTGTCCATGGTTTACCAAGCACCTTGAGAAGGTGTTTTTGGCTAGCCCTCTGAGATTGCCTTAAAGTAAAAAGGGTCTGAAAGTTCCATGTGGGCTGACACGGTGGATAGAGGCTGGAATTGAATAGAAAAGTTGAGTGGGGAGCACATGACTTAGATCAGAAAAGTGGTGCTAAAGGCATCAGCAGTGGTGCCTTTATCAGCAGTGATAGTGCCGTTAATGTTGAGCATTGTGGGAGTATTTTTGGAGTGTTTTTCAGTAACCTCAAGAGGTTATCCAGAGCTTCCTCCCATCTTTCCAGGTGCAAGCAAGGACATTCCTGCAGTAGTTGGTTTTGCTTTCTGAATTGCTCTAGTGCAGGCATTCCGTGCTGCTTTGTAGGCCTGGATGACCGTTGGGGTGTTAGAAGCCTTTGAGCGATACCAGAGCAGGTCATGGGATTTCATCTGTTCGAGAAGGTTATGGGTCAACCAGGGGTTAATTGTACCCCTGATCATACACTTTCTGAGCAGGGCATGAACATCACAGACTGAGTTGAAGGATGTAATAAAGTATTCAAGAGCGGTGTCTGTCTTGCATGGTGTTGATTGGAGACCAGTCCAGAGTTCGCAGGTGTTCTTTGCTGTGTGCTGGGGCTGTACAGTTCACAGTGCTCCACTGTTTTATCATACCCTTATGTGTGCGGACATTGTCATTCAGACATTCAGGGAATCTTGCCTTTTATGCTCTCTTGTCTGAGAATGGTGTTTATTCTGCAGCAAGGCAAAATGAAGTTCGTAGTCAGCATTCCTTCAGCTATTCAGCTCTCACTGGTATTTTTCAAGTCCCTGAAAGTTTCTAGGGATGGCTGCGTTTAAGTGCCTGCAGTTATGAATATATGGTATCACTGTTTTTATTAGAGGCTGGTTTTACTTGGCAAAATCACATTTTTTTTTGTTTTTAGTACTGAGGTTATGATTAGCTTATTAGTTTATTTTAATTTTAATGTGTTTATACAGAGGATATAAAATTGCGTTCATTAAAACATAGTTGGGGGAAAAAGATTACTGAATCTATCACTCAATCAGGGGAGCTGGCCTTCTACTCCCACACCAGGCCTGGACTAATACCATAAACACTGGCACCTGAGCGCAGTACTGTGGGGATGCTGTACTGTCTGGGTGTCCCATATTTCGAATGATACATAAAACTGAGCTCCTTCCTCTTTTTTTTTTTTTTTTTTCATGGTTGTTAAGGTGGGCATTAAAGATCCCATAGCATTTTTTGGAAAGAGTAGTATTTTTATTAAAAAAATTCCAAAAAACCAAAATGCAACACTCAAGCAAATTCATATGCATAAAATATCCAAAACAAGGCATTAACAGGAAAAAACATCAACACTCAAAGTGTTGCAAAAGTCACATTATAAAAGAAAAGAGACTTGTGATTAGAGAGACAAGGGTTATAGCACATAAAGCAAAATGCTCTGATATAAATGTAACAAGGATTAGCCCCCAAAACGAAGAGTACATGATATACTGAACCCAAGGTAGTCCGGTTTTATAATTGACAGAAATTGCGCTATAATAAAAATAAATTGGGTCTGTTTAAAGTCCTGAATTCATATTCACATATTTTAAACAGTGAATTTGTGATCATACGCAGGACCTTGGTGTAACCATGCTGTTCTTGTTGCAGCATCAATCCAACTTGAAACATCTCCACTGTCTTTGCCCTCACAGGTGTCCCTCCCACCTCCCTTACCTCTGCTTATTATGCCCATGCGCCTATCCCACACATACTTGAAACTCCCTACTGTCTTCGCCTCCACCATTTCTTTTGGCTGGCTGTTCGAGGGGTCCATCACCCTTTCTGAGAAGAAGTTTTTCCTCACATCCCTCTTGAACTTCCCCCTCAAGTTTCACAGTATGTCCTTGTGTTCTGGTGTTCCTCTTTCTCTGAAAGAGACTCTCCTGCTATTACCTTATTCACCCCTGTGGGTGCCTGAGTCTCAGACATGCCTCTTCTAGCTCACTTCTCTCCAGGGGAGTACATGTTGAGCTCCTGCAGCTCTCCTTGTATAGTTTCCTCGTAACCCCAATACCATTTTATTTGCTCTTTCTGACCACTTCCACCCTGTCAATGTCCTTGTGGAGATGCAGCCTCAGAACTGGACACAGTATTCCAGGTGGGGTGCTCACTAGGGAGCGATACAGTGGCACATCGATACAGTGGGAGCATTTCTTCCAGTTTACTTTTGCAGGGTTGACAGCACAAAACTGAATCTCCAATATGAAAATCTCTTTTCCCAAGGTGGGTATATCTACTGTATCTGTGGATTGATTTTTCTCCGGGTCAGTTCCCATGTGAATCCCTTTACTCTTCTGGAAGAAAGGAGCAGGAAATTCTAACCCCCCAACAAAACAGGGTAGTTATCGAGGTAAACCCAAACCCAGAGAAGTCAGTAAGGAGCAGGACTGGGGTAAATGGAGAAAAAGGCAAAGGCAGTAAAGACAAGGAGGGGGCTAAAAGGGGTAAGGCCATCAAAAAATGGAGGGTGATGAGTACCAATGCCCATAGTCTAGGTAGAAAGCTCTGTGAACTAGTAGACTTGATGGAAGAGGGATGCCTGGATATCGTGGCAGTCACAGAAACATGGTACACAGAGAACCATGACTGTGATGTCAGCAAACCAGTGTACACAATCTATGTGAGTAATAGTGAGGGTAAAAAGGAGGAGGAGTATCTCTCTATGTAAGGGAAGGGATCAAAGCAACAGAACTAACGGGTAAACAGGGAAGAGAGGAGGCACTGTGGGTCACCCTGGAGACAGGAAATGGCACCACAGTCTGCATGATGGTTGTTTACAGACCCCCATTTCAGGGGGGAGGAACTAGACAAGCAAATGATAGAAAGCATCCTCAGAATGGCACAAAAAGGGGAGATATTGTTGATGGGGGACCTGAATATGCCAGATGTTAACTGGAGCACCTTTGCTGCAGCCACATCCAAGAGTAGGGTCATTCTCGATGCCTTACAGGGGGCATGCCTCAGACAGCAAGTGTTGGAACCCACTCAGGAGGGAGTGATCTTGGACCCGATACTCTCAAACGGGGATGGAGAGAGAGGATCTCAGATTTAGAAGTGGGTAGCCATCTGGGAACAAGTGATCACCAAACAGTGTAGTTCATGATAAATATAGCCATAGAGTCAAGCCATACAAAAGGGGTGGTATTGGACTTTAGGAAAGCTGACTTGCAAAATGGGAGAGTACCCTCAGAAAAGTATTAGCAAACAGACAAGAAGGGAGGGTGGAGGAACAATGTGGAAAATCAAAACTGCAATCACAGAGGCAACAAGCCTTTGTGTGAAGCAAATAAAACTAAATAAAGGAAAAATCACTATGGTTCTCAAAGGAGTTGGAGGATGTTTAGGAGAAAAAGATAGCATTCAGGAAATATAAGGAAACACAGAAGGAGCAGGACAGAGACCTGTACCATTTAAAGCAGAAGGAAGCGAGGAAGGCAGTAAGAATAGCAAAGGCCCAAACCAAGGGAAAGACAGCCAACTCAGTTAAGAAGGGGGATAAACCTTTATAGGTACATTAAGGAGGAAAGGAAGACCAAGGAGGGATAGTGAAGTTTAATTGGGGGGGCAGAGGTGACCGTGAAAAGCAATGATGCTGAATGAATACTTCTGCTCAGTATTCACAAAAGATGAGGGGAGGTACATAAAATAAACAATAGAAGCACTCTGGATAAGGGGGTTGATACCAGTCCATTCAGAGAAGAAAGCTTCCTGAAAGAACTCCTAAAACTGAAAGTGGACAGAGCAATGGGGCCTGATGGGATTCACCCCAGAATTCTAAAAGAACTAAGGGGAGAACTAGTGACACCACTGACTACCTTTTTTAACAAATCATGGGAAGATGGTGTGGTACCTGAGGACTGGAAGAGGGCGGATGTGATTCCACTTCACAAAAGTGGGAGCAAGTCAGAGGCAGGAAACTACAGACCTGTTAGTTTGACTCAGTGGTAGGAAGATGATGGAATCACTTCTGAAAGAAAGAATTGAGTACCTAGAGGTCAGCGGGCACAGGACACATGGCAACATGGATTTTCACAGGAAGGTCATGTCAGATGAATTTAATAGATTTCTTTGACTGGGTGACCTAGGTAGTAGACCGGAAGGGGCTGTGATGTGGGCTACCTAGACTTTAGCAAGGCATTTGACACACAGAAGATTACTAAACATGTTAGACATCCTGGGAGTGGGTCCCAGGGTGGTAACCTGGATAAAACATTGGCTGGACAACAGGATACAGAGGGTAATAATAAATTGAGTCCACTCAGAAGAAAGGGGGGTTACTAGTTGAGTACCACAGGGTTCAGTACCGGGACCAGTCCTCTTTAATGTCTTTATAGGTGATATTGTGGAGGGATTGGAAGAAAAAGTATGTCTCTTTGCAGATGACACAAAGATCTGCAACAGGGTTGATACACAAAGGGGGTGGAAAGGATGAGAAGGGACTTGGCAAGGCTGGAGGAATGGTCAAGAGTCTGACAGCTTAGATTCAGTGCAAAGTAATGCACCTTGGAAACAAAAACCCAGGGGCAGAATACACAATTGGGGGGGTACTAACAGTAAAAATGGAAAGGGACCTGGGGGTAGTTATATTGGAGGACCTAAAGGTAGGCAAACAATGTGAGAAGGCATTATGAGGGTTGGGGGATACTGGGATGCTTAGGGAGAGGCATCACCAGTAGAAAAACAGGAAGTTGTTGTCCCTATGTAGAGACAGTTGGTGAGACCCCATCTGGAGTATTGCTTGCAGTTCTGGAGACCCCATCTCGGGAATGACAGACAGGATGGAGGCAGTCAAGAGGAGAGCAACTAAAATGGTGCAGTGTCTGCACCAGAAGCCATACGAAGACAGAATGAAGGAGCTTAATGTGTATACTCTCGAGGAAAGGAGTGAGATGGGGACATGATAGAAACTTTCAAGTACCTCAAGGAAATCGACAAAGTCCAAGAGAGTAGCATCTTTCAGAGAAAGAAGTGCAAGAGCAAGGGGGTATAATTTGAAGATTGAAGGGGGGACAGCTCAGGGGCAATGTGAGGAAGCATTTCTTCACAGTGAGGGTGGTGAACACATGGACCAGCGTGCCCAGAGGGGTGTGGGTCAAAACATGGGGAATTCAAGAATGCATGGGACAGACTAGAGGGGGGTAAGAAGAAGTAGGCTGTTGGTTAACTAGGATCTGCAGCTTATCCAATAGGTAGGGAAATGGGCAAACTAGGTGGGCCAAGCGGTCCTTATCTGCCATCAAAGTCTGTGTTTCTATGGATGTTTACTTTTCTCCAGAGACACCAGAGTACTGTTTAATGGTATCTAGGACTTAGTTGCCCTCACTAGCAGTATCCAGGAACAAATACACATTGTTTGCATTTAAGATTTTAACAGACATACATGGAGTGATTTGTAGGCCCGACACACTGGGGTTCATATCTGTCTTACAGAGTACAGGATCTAATGTGAATACATAGAAGAGAGGGCTAAAGGGACTCCCTGTTTGACTCCAAATGAAGTTTTTACAGTGTCTCACCCAACCATTAAAGGGAAATAGTCAGTACAAAGGGCCTCCACACCCAAGTATGGGGCTTGTCCCAACATGCACTTTGTGTGCAAAGACATTTTGGTTGACTTATAGTATCAGGCTAATTTTGCTTAGCTCAAGGCTGACATCTTCTGTTACTGCACATCCCCAAATCCCTTGTAGCTGACATCAGAGCAGAAAGCAGCAGTGGGAGATTCAGTAGTCTGCAGTGCCTGTTAGAGTTTTCATAATTTCTGATCAGATATTTTCCGAGTTTGCTTTCCCCAGAAGTTGTCTCCTCTGTGACTGTACTTATGCCTCTCAACCTTCTGTCACTGAAATGAGGAACACCAACACTAGAAATGAGGGACAGCAACGGTCATTGACCTTCATAATGAGGGACACACCCTCAAACATGGAGATGCAAGCTCAGAACACTGTGGAAACCATTGTGTTTACTTGTAAAACGTTTATTTTGATTTTGCATCTTCAAATTAATGAATTTCTGCTTTAAAGTCTGAATTTAAGTGGCTGACCCAGTGGAGCTAGAGTTGAGGCACTGGACACTACACCTCACTATGCCAGCGACCCAGGTTCCAGGGACAAGCCTGAGACATTGATGTTCGTGGGGAGCTGGATTGGGCTGCCAGTGCAGTAGTTCTCTTCTGGGGAGGGATATGGGGTTTTCCGGCTCCTGGCTGCCACCCGATGAAGGAATGACTGGTAACACCAAGCCACAGGGAGCCCAGGCAGCAGCTAGGGTGGGGTGGAAAGGGCCATAACTGGCATCACGGAGCTCATGTGTGCCTCCATGTGCATGCGTTGCCATATGCTGGGGTCCTGGGGCTATGAAAGAAAATGGGGAAAAAAGTCTGAATTAAAAAAGTCTGAATTTAAAGCACTTTGTGTAGGCAACACCTTTTCCATGAGCAACGGATGGGGGCAGAGAAATTTTGAGGAGCATAGTGAGGGACGTCCCATGTAATCAGGGTCAGTTGAGAGGTATGACTGTACTTAGCGTAGGGAGGACAGCAGACCAGCAAAGATCAAAACATGCCTTATATAAGCTCTGTAGTACAGTAGGTCTGATAAAATCTGCTATACTACAGTAAGTCAATCAAAATGTTTTTTCTCTGTCAAAGTGCACATTAGGACTAACCCCATACTTGACTGTGGGGGCCTTTTGTGCTGAGTGTTCTCCTTAAATAAAAAGGGAGTACTTGAGGCATGATTGTATAATGTCCGAATCCATTGCACCAATTGCTCGGCCACCCCGTATTTCTTTAGTACCTGAAACAAGTAGCTATGGATGACTGTCAAATTTCTTCTCTTGGTCTAAGGTCAGCAGGTATCCCGATACTTGATTTTGTTGCCTCCTATGAAGCATTTCAAGAGTAAGCAAGAGATTGACACTTATGGATCTGTTTGGGTTGCACACATGTGGTAAGCAGATATCCGAAATATCGAAAAAAGTAGAGGAAGTTGTCTTGTTTCTTGGCGAAGTTTCCCAATTCACTAAAAATACCACCACCAAATTAATCCGGTTCAGTTTTGGTTGGTTTGCCCCCCATCCCGCAGACACAGCTAAAAATGGACAGCATTATCTAGCCGCCTTTTCCTGGTCAACAAAAATAAATATAAAACCATCATAATAGAGATACACAAATATGCTCACCAGTTTGGACATGTGTGATATGTAAGTCACCTTCTGAACCTATGATTTCCCCTCGGTGCTGTTCCTCAGACATGGAAATTTGCTAAGGTTCTCCCTCTGCACAAAGAGGACGACCCTCCTACCTTAGGCAACTACAGACCAATTTCACTCCTCCTCCTCTCTCTTCCTAAACTCCAAGAATCTATCATCTACCCTAGGCTTACTGACTTCCTTACCTCCTCTAACCTTCTGTCTTTGTTCCAGTCTGGTTTTAGGAAGAACCATTCCACTGTGTCATCCCTGCTGCCACTGTCGTCACTGGGATAGAGCAGGGACACATCACTACAGCTGTCTTCATCGATTTAGCCAAGGCTTTTGACTCTGTGTCCCACCACTCCTACTGAACAAGTTATACTTGATAGGCCTGTCTGCATCCACTGTGGCGCGGTTCTGTTCATACCTTACAGACTGTCAGTCGGATCAGGTGAGTGGTGTCTGTCCCCTCCAATCTAACAGGGGTCCCACAGGGCTCCATCCTAGGCCCAGTCTTTTTCTATCTTTCTGAACAACCTCCCATCAGCATGTGTCACTTCACACATCACATGTACACAGATGATATGGTCATCTTCTCCTCTAGCTCTCAACCACAGCTGTGGAGGTCCCACTATGGCACGACTTCCACAACGTGCTGTGTGGCTTCCAGGCTAACCAGCTCATGGTAAACTCTAAGAAGACTGTGTCCATGGCCTTTGGCACCAGCATGACACTGGCAAGGCTTTCAAATTCCCATGTCTTCTCCACATTGGATGGCACCCATATTGATGCTGTCCTCGCTTTCAAATACCTTGGGGTCTTGTTTGATAGCAAGCTCAATTTCCCTGCCATATTGATACCATCCATGCTAAACTTCACCCCCAGCTTGGCGACTTGTACCGTAACAGGGACTGCCTCTTCCTCCATGTCTGCCGGGATTTGGTTACTAAAATGATCCTCCCGGAATTGGACTATGTGTATGTGGTCTGCAGCACTGTTCCTGCCTCTTCCCTAGCTAGACTGGACACCCTCTGCAATGCCTTCTGTCGTTTTGCCACCATCTTCCCACCTCACACTCAATACTGCTCTCTTTATTCTTCCATTTCCTTCCTCCCTCTACCTCAGCGTTACCTGTCCTACTGTACCTCCTTCATTGCCAAATACTGTTTTGGCTCCCTTTTCTCTTACCTTTCCTCACTCCTCTCGCCTGCCCTCACCTCCTCTTACTCTCTACGCACCAGAGACTCCTGAACCTTCGGCATTGCTGTTCCTTATTCATGTGCTGGGCAAGGTGCCTTCTCCTATCGTCTCCCCTCCCTTTGAAACCAACTCCCCTCTCCCCTTGCTTCCATGCCATTAGACACATGCTGAGATCTACTACTGCCCCAACCCCATTCCTGTCACCCTGTCATAGAGGCACAGGTCAGGAATCATAGGATGACCAGGAGTAGTTTCAAAATTTGCAAATATCGTTTTATTATTAACAGCAAAATAAAAATTGTTCGGTATAAATATGTACAATAGCAGTACATAGAAAGCAGAGTCCTTCTTCTGAGTTTTTCTTCTCAATTTCCAGTATCAGTCTCAGTCTTTCCCTTGCACAAGCATTGCTGCTCTTTTTATAAGTCTGTGCCTGAGAAACTCGTTAAGAAAACAGCTTGCTTCTCACACAGTGTTCTTGTAAGTTTCCAGTGTTCTTGCAGGTGTAGCAAAAAGAACATAATGACCCAGAACTGTCTTGTAGCCAACTCTGCAGAGATTTTGCATCCAGCATCCTCAGGTTATCCTCTTGAGCTCCAAATAGCTTTGTAATCATTTCAACAGCATGACTATATACAGCTTTAAACAAAGGGATCCCAGTATCAGTGACATTTCTACAAAAAGATTCACATATATTTTTATACCTGCAGATATGCTAGGGGGAAGAAAAAACAGAAATAGCAAGGGAAGACAGAGAGGCAGCAAGAGGTGGAGAATTGTGAAACCGTCGCAGAGATCAGTTCCTAGGTCTCACCAGAAAATTTAGTTACACAGCCAAACAGAGAAGAGACAGAAAAGGAAAGGATAGAACAGAACCTTGCATTTAAACTCTTTCTGCATAACAAATGGGGCAGGGCCTTATTCAGTCCTATCACACACACACCCTCTTGTGAATCCTTCTCCACTCTCTCCTCACAGCCTCCCCCGCTTCCCCTTGTATAACTGTTACTCACCTACCTGGGCCTGCTGTGCTCCCGGCTCCCTGCCTGCTCTTCAGTATGTTGGTATGTCTTTTCACTCAATTTTTTGGTTTTACTCCCTGTGAAATTTATATTTTTGTATGCTACACTTTGAATGCTTAAAACTGCTCTTTATTTTATGTACCTCCACTTTCCCCCATCCCCCGGGTCACACTAGAAATGAGCATTGGCTCAGTGTGCCTTTCCTGGTTCTCAAATTTTAAATAAGTAAATAAAAAATAAGTAATAAGACACAACAGGGTGTTGATTGTTAGGAGTTAATGCATGCCCATATGCATAATGAGGCACAGAGGCACTTGCTTTGAGTGCCTTTAACACCTGGAAGTACATTAACCCCAGACAACCAGTAACCTGGAGGGTCTTATTGTGCTTACAAAATGGGTAAACCAAGAAACAAAAAAATGCCATTTTTAAAAATTAAGTAACTAGGAAAAAGTAGTCCTTCCCCACTTGTCAATCATTTGTCTTTCTACACATTAAATAGATAGAATATTTGTTTATTGTGGAACACAGGAATTCAAACTGCTGCAGAATTCCTGTGGCAGAATGTTCACCCCCTCACACACAGCAGAAGGCATTCAATAGAGCCAGAGTCTCAACTGTTTCTGAGGCAGTGTAAGCAGTAGAGATTCCTCTAGCAGGCTGATAAGAATAGAAGAGGGATTTCTCATAATCACCAAAAAAACATAATGTAAAGAAAAGTTGGCCTGGGCAATATAGTATGACGTGTAATTTTTGTTTGTATTTATTGCATTATTCTCATGTATGTGTTTAAGTGATATGGAATTCAGAGTTGGTAGGAGTGTTATAATACACACTCACACTACCTCTGTTTTCTATGTTACTCACTCCACACTTACATCACAGTAATACTACAAATAAAATAAAGCCTTTCACAGCATGCTGATGTGAACCCCAATGGGCACAAAAATGCACTTACTCTGACAGACACAGACAAGCATAGACCCTGCAGAACAGTGGGTCACCCTGGAAACAGGAAATGGGACAGCCATATGAACTGGGGTTGTGTACAGGCCTCCAGACCAGGGGGAAGACATAGACACATTACTGGTAGAAGATATACAAAACATGACAGCTAAAGGGGAGGTTCTGATAATGGGAGACTTCAACATGCCAGATACAGATTGGTCAATACCAGCAGGAACATCTGCCAGAACTAGACACATGGTGGATTCCCTGCAGGGGGAGGGACTCAAACAACTGGTACAACAACCCACAAGAGACAGGGCTATCCTGGATCTAGTCCTGACTAACAGGGAAAGGATCATAGATCTCCAGGTAGAAGGTTACCGGGGGGCTAGTGACCATCACATGGTATGGTTCAGTTTGGCCATTAGAACAAAATCATCCCATTCCAAGGCAAACATATGGGACTTCAGAGGAGCCGACTTTGATAAGCTGGCCAACAGAGTTAAGCTAGCCCTGGCAAAAAGAAATACAGGTAAGGGGGTACAGGCAAAGTGGGCAAGCATTAAAGATGCAATACTTGAAGCAACATCCCAATGTGTTAGAGAGAAAAGGAAGTGCAAAAGAAGAAGAAAACCACTTTAGTTCTCAAAAACAGTAGCAGAAAAGGTCAGAGCCAAAAGGCTGGCCTTCAGGAAATATAAGGAACACAGCAGGATGAAAATAGGAGGCATACCAAACTTCCTAAGGGAAGCAGGGAAGGCAGTAAGGCAGGCAAAGCCCCAAACCGAGGAAACACTAGCACAAACAGTAAAAGAAGGTGACAAGACTTTCTATAGATACATTAGCGAAAGGAGAAAGTCCAGAGGGGGTATTGCTAAGATCAAAGGGGATAAGGGGGCGTGTGAGAAGGAGGAGGAACATGTAAAAGCATCTATCCTAAATAGATACTTCTGCTCAGTATTTACTGAAGAGAAGGTAGGGCAGGGCCCACAGCTCAGCACCATAGACACAGGGGGGAAGGAGGTGTGCACTAGTCCCTTCACGAAAGGGTCCTTCAAGAGCTCAATAAGCTCAGGGTGGACAAGGCAATGGGACCTGATGGCATACATCCCAGGGTACTAAAGGAGCTAAGGGTGGAACTAGCAACGCCATTATCAGAACTGTTTAGTGAGTCTCTGAACACAGGAGAGGTCCCATAAGACTGGAGAAGAGCTCATGTTATCCCGCTCCACAAGAGTGGTAGCAGGGAGGAGGCAGGGAACCACAGACCAGTCAGTCTTACCTCAGTAGTGGGCAAGGTTATGGAGGCACCCCTTAAGGAAAGGATAGTGCAACACCTGAAATCCACAGGAGTACAGGATCCAAGACAGCATGGGTTTACAAAAGGAAGGTCCTGTCAAACTAATCTCATAAATTTCTTTTGACTGAGTAACCAGAGTGGTGGACCATGGGAGGCGGTTGATGTCGCCTACCTTGACTTCAGCAAAGCTTTCGATACTGTTCCACATAGAAGATTAATAAGCTGGGTAAGCTCGGGGTGGGTCAGAAGTTGGTCAGCTGGGTGGCAAACTGGTTGACGGGCAGAAAACAGAGAGTGGAGATAAATGGTATACAGTCAGAAGAGATGCAGGTCACAAGTGGGGTACCTCAGGGATCAGTCCTGGGGCCAGTCCTCTTCAATATCTTCATCAGTGACATTGCAGAAGGACTGGAAAGTAAGGTTTGTAGATGGGTGGGCAGAATGAGAAGAGATCTGGATAAACTAGCAAAATGGTCAGAAGAGTGGCAACTGGAGTTTAACGCAAAGAAGTGCAAGATCATGCATATAGGGAAGGGAAACCCTGAAGCCACCTATAGCCTGGGAGTGGAGATGCCGGCAGTCACAAGGGAAGAAAGAGACTTGGGCGTCATCATCATTGATGACCTGAAATCATCACCACTAAAGCAGTAGGTAAGGCTAGAGGGATGTTGGGGTGTATTAGTAGGGGTATCACAAGTTGGAAGAGGGAGGTAATAATCTCTCTTAACAAGACACTGGTTAGGCCCCTTCTGGAGTACTCCGTGCAGTACTGGGGGCCACACCTTCACAAGGACATTAACCAAATTGAGGCAGTCCAGAGAAGGGCAACCAAAATGGTGCAGGGACTGCATCAGCAAACATATGAGGACAGATTAACGGAGCTCAATATGTATACCCTAGAGCAAAGGAGGGAGAGAGGTGATATGATCGAAACATTCAAACACCTTAAGGGCATTAACAAGGTGAAAGGTCTAACATGTTTCAATATAAGAAAAATAGCAGGACAAGAGGACACAGCATGAGATTAGAGGGAGGCTGATTAAGGGGTAATGTGACAAAGTTCTTTTTCACAGAAAGGGTGGTGGATGCATGGAATGGTCTTCTTAGGAAGTGGTGGATATGAATACAGTGCAGGGCTTCAAACAGGCATGGGATAGGCATAAGGGGAGCAATACAGATGAGTATGAATAGATAGGCCATTAACAGAGCAAAGGCCGATGGCACTTTCATAAGGCAGAAAAAGAAATGGGCAGACTGGATGGGCCCTGCGGTCCTTATCTGCCATCAACTTCTATGTTTCTATGGCACAGCATAATTCTATAGCACTCCTCAACTCTCTAAATCTGTGGCCATCCTTCAGTTTTTAACATTTTTAAACCCCCATTGTGTCACCTTCCTCTTCCATACAGTCTCCGGTAGCAATTTCCCAAGTCTCGAGGTCCAATCGCCGCTGCAGGCCATGAGTTTCTCTGCAGCCTACTCACCTTGTTATCTCAGCCGTGCAGCCCGGAACGATAACGCTTCCCGCCCAGATACCACTACAGCCAGGGAAAATGGAGGACCTGCAAGAAATAAGTCATATGTTTGCTCAACTTACCATGGAAATTGACAAGCTTAGAATTTCCAATCAGCGCACTGGTGAAGAGATTGTTTGTCTCAAACACCATCCAGAACCGAACAACAAATCAACTCCCCCACACTGGAGGCACATATGTGATGCAGGACTGGATGACCCACCAGTTATGGGACTGTATCGAGATTCTGGAAGATGAGGGATGCTGTAAGAACTTAAAATCTTTGAAGATATCTCCTCCATTAGGCCACACCTACTGTTACAGTAAGTTCTTACATAACTGTTCTGCTAGCAGGCTTTCCAGAAGGAGTGGAAGGTACAGACATTAATACCATTCTGATGAATGTTCTGTCAATCATATTGCATCACAACTGGCCTGCTCCCTTCGAATTAGTGTTCCAACTGGTTCCTTGCTCCCCCACTCAAGCCCAGACAAAAACCTCATCCGGTTTTGATGACATTCCTCTGGTATGCTGTCATGGAGCATATCATGCAACTAGCAAGGGAGTGGGGGCCACTGACCTGTCAAGGCCACCAAATACAAATTTGTCCAGATTTTCCTCGCCCTCATGGAACACCCAACGGCCTACACCAGAGCCAGGCATGCCATTGTACAGTTTAAAATACCCTACTGTTTTTGCTACCCTAAGAATTTCCAGTGAAAGTGTGCCTCATTCTTTTCATGCTCTGGAGGTGGCTGAAAGTTTTATAGGTTCCGCTTTGTCCACAGCAAATCTTCTGGATCGTGACAGGCAAGAGGACATAGACACTACACCCGATCCTTACCAACACATACACTGGTACAGTCAGGGCTCGCCCTCTGCCTACAGGCACCAGCCAGAGAAAGATTCATGGATTCCCACGTACTGTGGTGGCAGCAGAGAGTACTCCAGAAAAAAGGGCAAAGCCACCAGAAAATCTGCCTCACCAGGCTGTTGCCTGTGAAGCAGAAGCCAGAGCAAAAACCAGGATGAATCAACAGCCAGCTCCGATGGTGAGGTCAATGATAGCTGATATGTTTCTCTAGGCAAAGCCCCCACAGCAACAGCACCAGGTCCCAAACTCCAGTGCATAAAACAGCAAATAAACAAAGCTCCAGCTGCAGCACAGTCCCAGCCATCAGCAGCCCAACCTCCCGAGCTTACCTCACGTCCTCTGAGTGCCCCACCCAGCACTAAGGAAAATCATCTGAAAACTTACGCCACAGTTACAGCCTTCTCTGCCGCAGCTGTTCCTGGAACTTCCACCAAACTTGGGTGAGCTGATGGGACTACTACTACATCTTTCATGTGCCAAGGTACTGATGTTTATCCTTTATAGGCCATGCCTCTTCCCTTTTGTCTCTCTTGTGCAAAACCCGGAGGGCAGGTTTAATTCTGACTATGCCACCAAATGAGCTTATAGAAGGGCCACTGCAGCAACTGACAGAAGCATATCCTTTTCACATGGACACTGCTATTCTATGCCCCTTTTAAGACTTTATTCAGACATTAACCTAATCTCTCAATCTTTCGGTGACCTCTTTGCTATTCATATTGCATGTTTGCTGTTCTCGGGTAGGGAAAGGTTTGTGTGTAATGGCAGACCCAGTTCATAAACTATTGCCTGGCTCACAGATTAACTTGCTGAATGGGTTCCTGACACTGTTTAGACAGCCCTCTTGTAACAGGTCACCTCAGCTTTTCTATCTAAACCTGCTTCTGTATCAAGCCTGGGTCTGTCATGTATATGTTTAACAATACCATTTAACAACACCGTTTCTGTCACTGCACATTTAAATGTATGTGTATGGTTCTCCCCAATAGACTTGGACGAATTCCTTTTTCCTTTAACAAGGAAATTAAACTAGCAGAATACTAGCATCATGGGCAGAATCCACGCAGTGGCAAACTGTTATTTGTTTTATTTGATGCCATAGTTATGGGGCCTTAGTGATCCTTCTGCTGTATTCCCATTAAGAACAATCCCCGGCTGGCTCTGTGGCGCTGAGTGAAGGGGTTCGCTCAGCACGCTGGCAACCTGGGTTCACGCCCAGAGCCTGGGTACCAGGAGCGGAGACCGGCAGAGCTGGTATGCAGAAGCATCCATTGGACACTTTCTTCCCGGGTGGTGGGGTCTGCCTTGGCACCTCTGGGCAGATCGAGTGCATGCTTGGGGGCGTGATGCCTCGGCACGCCCACTGCATGCCCTTGCAAAGGACACCAACCCACACAAAGCCAAGAACTTGATGGGTGGGGCACAGAAAATGGAAACTTGCACCTCGGTCGACTGGATGACGCCCGCTGGACCCTCACTGCCATGGAGCACCCTGACAGCTGGGCCCGACCCCAGCAGCACCCAGGGCCAAGCAGGAAGCTGGTAAGGCATATTCTGTCTGGAAGGAGAGGACCCGCCCAATGAAGGGAAACGTCCGGTTACCCTGGGGGGCCTGCACTATGGGGTGGCAGTTGGCAACGTGGGTTGCCTGGGACAAACAGGTCCTCAGCAGCCCAAAGGAGAGGCCGGTCAAGGTGCAGGGGAGGTGCATAAAAACACAACAGTCTCCATCCCTTGCTGGAATTGTCAGAGCAGCACGACACACTTCCATTTTCCCATCCTTGCTCTGTGTGACCATTGGCCTTTCACATGCTCATGCAGCAACAGTTCTAGCCTATCAGAATCACCCTTTTTTCCAACCCTGCCACTTTAGACCCATCTCAAAAATTCACCCACTCCTGACACTAACGGAACTACCATCTAGTACCACCATCTCCCCACTGCACCTCCAAGATGAATGCCCTTTGGTTGTGAACCTCCCACCTGCTACAGCAGCAAAACACTGCCAGGCTCCTCATTTATAACAGACCTTATTAAGAACCACCCTCATTTTTCCAGAGGGGTTAGGTTTCAATAGTTACAGCTTTGCTGGTATTGTTTAATGATAAATTAATCTCAGTTCATGGGGGGGCTATTTTTTGTAAATTGTACTCTGTACCCTAGTTTCTGGGTGATGTTCTGGGTCACATTTGCTGTGCTGACCCTGTCCTAGGTGTCTTGCAGCTGAGGAATGAATGGTTATAAAAAGCAGTGTTTTTTCAGCTACCCTTTTCAATCAATACATGAAATGTATCCTGTAATGCCTTTGCTTACCTCAGTTGGGGGGTTCTATTCTGTATATAGTTTTTGGTTAATATTAAGACACTGTCAATGCATTAGTACATTTTACGCTACTTCTCTGACTGTACGGTACCTGACTGGAATGTAAAGTAAAGAATTTTTAAGCTGCCCATTTATGATCAAAGCTTAGAGGGGCATCCTGCTATCCCTCTATTGACTTAATCTGAATACTGTAGGTTTCTACCTTAATAGCAGCCTAGGTAGACATACCCCAATGGCAGCCTTAAATTTTACCTCATGGAGTGTAAGGTGCCTTAACTTCCCTGTTAAGTGCAAAATACATTTTAGCAAATCTCAAAAGGCTTCATGTACAGATAGCCTTCCTTCAGGAGACTAAGCTTTCTCACCAAGAAGTGTGTAAACTGAAGAGGGAATGGGCTGGCTTAATATCTCATAGCAGTTACAGTATGACTAAAAGAGGTGTCTCCATTCTCCTGCATGAATCCCATCCCTGGTCCCTCCAGGCCTCACTAACTGACATAGACAGGAGCTGGCTTATGGCCAAGATCTCCACACCACAAGGTTCCCTTCCTACTCCTTAATGTGCATGTCCCAAATGAGGATGCGCCAGTTTTTTTTTCCCAGCCCTAAGTGAGAAACTTGGTCCTTGTTAGTCAAAAGTGGCCCTGACTTGTTATAATCGAACTCTAAATTGTAATAAAAAGCATTTAAAATGTTTTCCTGTTCTATTTTATGGAGCACACCCTGCACTCTCCATTTACTAACCTCACGAAACCCTGCTAGCGGGTCACAACAAGGAAGTGGCAGCTTTTGACTTTCAGCTTCACAGAGGAAAATTCAGTCCTGTGCATTTTTATACTGGTAGAACTAAATGAACATTTGTATTGCAGTCCACTTGGAGTCATATAAGCTTTGTTATATGTTTGGGGTAGGGTGAAGTAGGAAAGTAGAAAGCTGCTCTTAATACAAACTGCACCAGGAAAGCTAAATTAGCCTTACTGCACCTACAACATAAATACTGAGAGGGAGGGGAGTGGGCCAGCAAAGTCTTGGCCTATAGACTTGGAAAACCACTGGCCAAGCACATATCCTGCACCTGAACACCACCTAGGGCTCTATCAATACTAAAGCCAATGAAATTACCTGATGAATGATTTCTACGGCAAGTTATACAACAGTCACCCCCCCCCCCGCACAAGCCCAGCTGACAGCTTTCTTGGATTTCATCCCTCTTCTACAAATCGCTCCCCAACAATGTCAGCAACTTGACACTCCTATATCTACTAAGGACATTAAATGCACCATTATGGCCATGGGTAAGCATAAATCTCCTGACAGTGATGGTTTCCCAGTAGATTTCTATCAGGCCCTGCAGGATTCCCTTACTGCATTACTACATAGGGTCCTCCTTCTTTCCCTGTAAACTCAGATCCTCCCCCCCTCCCATGGCCAAAGAAGCAGTGATCACTGTTTTGCCAAAGAAAGGCAAAGACACATCCTTCCCAAACACTTACTGCCTGATTTCCCTTATCAATGTCGACACCAAAATATTGGCCAGAGTCCCATCTTTGAGGTTCAGAACTGTCCTACCCCAGCTGATCCACCCATCACAGGTTGGCTTTGTTAAGGGAAGACTCAGTTCGGACAATCTTCACACCCTCTTTAGTCTACCTCATCTAGCCAAATCCCTCCTGACTCCTGCAGCTGCTTTAACCATAGATTTTGAGAAGGCCTTTGACAGTATCGAATGGTCCTATCTCTTTATTCTCATGCAGTGAGCGGGCATAGGCCCTTGCTTTTTGTTTGTGGTCCGAACTCTATACACCTACCCTGCAGCAAAAATACTCATTAATGGTCACCTGTCCTTGCCTTTCCCACTTTTCCAGGGCATCCATCAGGGATGCCTCTTATCTCTACTATTATTCCTCCTGGCTATTGATAGCTCTTGGAAACCATCCCAATATTTCAGGGATTAAGGCAGGGGGCACGATTCTGGAAGGGTGACACAGGGCTTGTGCCAAGCCCTGCATCATCCACAATGTTTGGCACAGCTGTGCCAAAGCCCGATTCAAGAAGAGCTGGCGCATTTGAGACCTTTTCTACAGTTTACAGCAGCTTGAGCCAAAGGTTTGGTGCAAGCCCCATAACATGTATCCCCCTTGGACGCAAAGTTAGACTGGGAGAACTGGTCTAACTTGCTGCATCTGGTGCACCCAGTACAAAAATGTTAACAGCACCAAATGTCTGTCGGAAGCCCCCTTTGCCGTATGTTCGGCGCACCAGGGACATGCGGCAGATGCAATCCGTTCTGAATTGGGCCCTTTCTGATGTCAGATGTCCCTAGTGTCATCTTCCCCTTACAATAAGTACTTAAATTCTGAGTAGTTTCAGGGCTCACCGTCAGTCATGCCAAATCTGCGTTCCTGCCTCTTAATACCCGTTGTTCCCGTCAACTTGTACAAGGTATGAAGTGCGCTTGAGCCTATAAAGGGATCAGGTACCTAGACATTAAAATTACCCCATCCTTCGCTAATATATATCAGGCTAACTTTCAACCCTTACTTACTGTACCCATGTTCATGCTGAAACTGACAGATAGCCCTACATCTATCATTTACAGGGAAATAACTGCTTTAAAGATGATGTTAGCCCCTAACGTGCTTATCCTTGTCCACCTTTCCATTCACATCCCTGAAAAATGGTTAATCAACCTAAATAAACTAATGGGTAGCTTCATGTGGGAGAGGTCTCCCCCACACCTTAGTAGAGCCAAGCTTTATAAATGTTGGTCAGAGGGAGGATGGGGCCTCCCTAATTTTAAATATTATCATATGGCCTTCCTCTCCTCCCAGGTGACCAAATGGTTCACTCCATATACTGAGCAAGGCCCCTATGGAAAGTAATTGAGTCCTAGGAGTCCCCCGCCCTGACACCCATAGTGTACCTCTACTCCAAGCCCCTGCAGGCTATTAAGAACCTTCCAGTTCTATCTCCCTGTCCTGTTGGTTCAGGGTCTCTTCTGCTCTCCATATGGACCCCAGCCTACACTTTACCCCCATTTGGAATAACCCCTCTCTCCAAATAGAGCAGAAACCCTTTCACTGATCATCTTGGGCCACCGTTGCTATACATCAAATCCAAGTCCTCTGTTTGTCGGGCCTCCCTACTTTGAGATTGTTTGACGACACCTGTGGCCAGTTTCACCTGTCTAGGCAGGACTTCCGGTGATATTTGCAACTGAAAACCTTTATTTATCCTAAGCTCAAAACACTTACAAGGAACCCCACACTGCCCCATATACCCAGTTTATCCAGTTGGCTAAAGGCACCCAGAAGAAGAGCGGGTCTCATTTACAAATGCCTGTGAGATGCAGGCCTCCATGCAACAGTAACTAGCCATACTAAATGGGCCCATGACGAGCTCAGTACAGAAGTCTCAGATTCAGAATGGACTAAATGCTGGTACCAGGCTCATGTGGTCTGCAGAGATCTGTAGGCCCAACTTACAGTTAAAACCCCTCTGGCACTTGAGCTAATATCCCAGTACTGACACTGTAGTGCAACATGAGAGGGGTGCTGCACTTCTGAGGTGCCGTCTTTTGGATGAGACATTAAACCGAGGTCCCATCTGCCTGGATTGGTGGTAGTTCAGGTGGATGTTAAAGATCCTTGGCACTTATCGAAAGAAAAAGAATTTCCGGATGTTCTGGCCAAATTTCCTCATTCACAAAAATACCACCAACAGCTTAATCTGGTTCAAGCTCAGTTGGCATTCATCTGTATCCCCCTTCCCTGGGTCGTGCCTGAAAATAGGCAGGACTTGTCTAGTGCACTTACCCGGTCAACAAAAACTAAAATAAAAATCTTACTCTTGTGTTTAAGACCTCCACAGATCCTCAAAGAGAAAGGGGTATGTTCATCCAGTGCATGCTAAAGATGTGAATCCCAAAAGAGTTCTTTATCTCATATCCTGTGATCCTACCCTCTGTTTGGACCCTTTGGGACCACATTGCGCAATACTGCAATAAGATTTTACATGACCAGCCCTGCATTGATGCCCCTATGGCCCTTACTGGTCTAAGTAAGTCTCCTGACTCCAAACTACATCCTCATAACAATGGCTCATGGCTGCTACTGTAGCAGAAAACGACTGCTTATGAACATTGAGGTCTAAAGACATTCCGACTTTCAACAAATGGTTACAATTAATGGGTCAGACAGCCTCTCTAGAACAGTTATCTGCTCAAGCAATGCACAGGATAGCTGACTACTATAAAATATGACCTCCTTATTTGCAAACTCCTTCTACATCTTTCAGGCAGAGGGCTCCCCACTAAGGTGCCTCTAGTTGCATCTATCACATGGGATTCTTTGGGCTAACAGCTAAGAGTTAATGTATTACTATATGTATGGATGACTATATTCTGTGCTTATAACTAAAATCCTGTTCATATATACTGCCTCTAGAAATCCAGCTCTCATTTAATGGTTTTCTTTCCTCCTTTCAAGTATTCTACCTATCTGTAAAACACTCATACCACACTGTCTAATCACTGTGGTTACATGCTGCTATATTTTGTTTTGTGGTGTTGACCTTATTGTTCTGTGCTGTTGTTTTTGTTTGAAAATTTCAATAAAAAATTTCACGTAAAGAAACAGACCCTGACAGCGCAGACTTGCACAGACCCTGAGAGGCACACACAGACCATAGCCCATGTGTGTGTACTCACACAGACACACACACACACACACACACTCCCAACAGAGGCGCATGCATATCTGAGTACATACATGCTCACACACAGATCATGATGTGCATGCCCACATGGAATTCAACATGTTTGTGCACATAGCATTCGACAGACATATACAGAGACTCAAATGAGTGTGTACACACACACCCACACACAAACAAAATCCAACAGACACACATATACAGATCAGAATGCACTCCCACACCCAGACATTATCACATGCACAACCTGGATATGCTTACTGTACACACACATCCCAAGACTTACTCCCACACAGAGACCGAATGCACTCTCTGCAGCAAGCCTGGGAACTTACCCAAGATCCAAAAGGTTTGGCTGACTGATTCATCTGTCAGTCACAACAGGAGCTCCCCCTTCAGGTGCAAAAAGGTGCCTAAAGCCGAAAACTACAATTCCTACAGATTCTGACTCCAGACAGCTCCTCTAGTCTGGCTTCATTTTAGGTCCTACCAGTACTGATTGATCCAATTCGGCAGTCTGGGCCAAAGTGGTGGGATGAACAAAACAGTCCTTGCTGCAAAGAAGGCAGGTTAGACAAACTACATTATCATTATCACTCTAAATAATTTTCAGCAAGTAGTTACATCTTTCAACAGAGCTCCCTCTCAGATTACTTAGTGACTGCAATCCAGGCAGCTCTTAAAGAGACAGTGCACAGAGGCTATATAGGCACTCTCAGGCAATCACATTTAAACTGCTAAAACACAGGACACCAGCCTGGCAATCAGCATTTAGGCAAGCTCAAGGAAGACTTTTCGGGAACCCTCATTTGTAGGGGAGTTACACTTCCTTTTAATTATTTTCAATGTCCCTGACCAGACTGGATACCCTCTTCAGCATCTTCTGCTGCTTTGCTACCAACTCCACTCTTCATGGGGGACTTACCATACGAGAGGAGGCAAAGAGAGTTGAACATGTACTTGCTGGAGGAGAGGAGGGACGGGGGGATATGATTGAAACCTTCAAGTACATGAAAGGAATAAACAAGACAGGTACGGCGGGACTGTTCAAAGTAATGGAGGGGATAGACACCTGGGGCTATGATATGAGACTGGAGGGAGAAAGGTTCAGGGGAGAGAGATATGGGGACACTTTTACAGAGAGTGTGGTAGCTGGGTGGACTGCGTTACCGGCAGAAGTGGTATCCAGTAAAACAGTGGGCTGCTTCACAAGGGGCTGGGACAGGGCAAGGGGAGGGTCAAGGGGAGGTGGGAGAGAAGGGCAGCTACAGAATAAGGGGTGCTTGTTTCATTTGAGCAAACTTGATAGACCACTAGACCTTTATCTGCTGGCAATTTTTGTATGTTCGTGCTTGCCATTTCTCACTATACTCATCCTTATCCATTCTCCCTCTACTTTCACCTCGCCAGATCCACTGTGCCTCATTCATTTCCAAATACTGGCTTGGGTCCCTTCCCTCTTACGTCTCATCCCTTCTCTCTTTTGTCCCCTCTGCCTCCTGTTCCCTACGCTCCAGGGATCCTTCACCTTTGCCATTCCTGATCCCCACTCCAGGGATCCTTCACCTTCCCCATTCCTGATCCCCACACCAGGGATCCTTCGCTATTCCTGATCCCCGCTCCATGGATCCTTCACCTTCGCCATTCCTGATCCCTGCTCCTCTGCTGGGTAGTCAGCCATTTCCTATTGCCTCCCATCACTTTGGGACCAACTCCTCTCTTCCGTCTGTGTCACTGCCTCCCTCAGGCATAATCTGAAACTCCTTCCCTTCCCCTCTTGCTCCTGTTTTCCCCCTTTCCAACTGTTCCCCTTGCATCTGCCTCATACCTAGGTATAAACATTGCTGACATGCTCAGTTGCTGCTCATGCCTTGTTTGCTTATTTTGTACTTTCTCCTGCATTTAAACATGTCTCTGAGTGTACTTTACTGTAACTGTGGAAACAGTATCCATGCTACGCATTATGTATTCTCTTTTCCCTTCCCCGGGGTCGCACTTGGAAATGAGCCTTGGCTCAATGCGTCTTTCCCAGTCATTAATTTTCAAATAAATACATTTTGCCGTGTGCAAAGGCTAAGGGTGGCAGAGCTGTGGCATTTTTCCCTGATGCTACTGTGGTTATTGTATAATGACATGGAAAAATAGCCATCCGAGTAACCGCGGTAGCAACATGGGTAAAATTGCTTTTCTGCTTCTGGTAGACCCACTCTCAATCTTCTACTTGTTTCACAGTAACATCATACTCATGAATTACAGGTTTCATGGCTTTATTACTGTAAATTACAGTATTTTAATGCAGTAGTTATTGTATTTATCACTTATGTAACCCCTAGGTGGCGCTATCCCAAGGGCTACTACCCCTACCTGCTTGACTAGTAGCAGGTTAAGGGGCCTCGGTAATGAAACGGGTGCCTCCACAAGGAGGTCAGGGTTGTTAGTGGTCAAGCTAACCTGGGCACAGCCCTCTGAGATACTGTAACCCCCTCTTTCCCTTCTAGTGGCCTGAACAATATACAGTAATTACTTTCACAATGACCCTTAATCACCCTGCAATTACCCACACTGTTTGCACTTACCACCAGGGCTGGTTCCTCTAGTTTGACCCAGGGGACCCCCTGTAAACAAGGTTAAGCACAGCAAGTAGCAGCAATACAATACCTTTGGCACAAACTGAAACCACAATCAGGTTAAATGCAAACAAAGTTAAATCTGATTTATTCAGGGGACTTGAACAAGAGAAGGGCGTAATCAGGATTTGCTTAAAAGCTATATTAATCAGACAGTTATGCATGCAGTTCAGAGTCCCCAAACAGTTACACACTCTGGGTACCCAGGTACGTTGCAGCTGGTTGGGGCCCTGTGATGGAAGAAAGCAACATGCACAACACACTATTTGTAATCCAGAGCTGGAGAGCTCAGTTCATGAAAGAAAGGGCAACAAGGCAATCAGATGACACTTTTAGATTTAGCTGTTGTTGCAGGGAGCTACCCTGATGTTTACTCACGATACCCAATACTGGACACAGGCAGGACAAAATCAAAGAGTGCAGGCTGTTGAGCTGGAGTGCCCAGAGAGCAGGGCCCACACGAATCACCGAGACGTCATTCCTGTTCAAGGCGTTGAGCAGGGGGCTGATCCCTAGGCCGGTCTCTGGTCAATTACTTTCTCTGCGTAGCAGGTATTCTGACTGGGCCAGTGTAGCAGGGCCCAGGCAAATGGAAATGGATACGGATTCAGTCCGTGGAGCTGGATACAGCCTCCAGCAAGCAAAACACAGTTCAGACACACAGTGGGGAACCAAATCACGACCCACTATAAGCACACAGCACATTCACATGTAAGGAAATTCCACTGTACCAGGCAAATGGCTCTCCGGTCACAATTACAGAGTCTCTGCACAATCCGGGAGTTCAGAGGTAGCTGGAAGTCCTGACAGGCTGATCGCTTTCAGTAAATCTTAGGTCTTCTTCAGGTTAAAGCCTGGTCACAATTCGGTGGCTTAATTCGCTCTCCAAATTCAGATTCAGTCCAAAAAAAGCACAAGTTCCCTTTCAGGAACAGCAGGCAGGCATGCAGGCCAAACCCAGGCCTTTCCACAGTTCTCCCACGTGAATCCACTATGGCTTGCTGCTCGAACTATCTCGAGCTGCTACTTCTTCACTTCCAACTCGGATCTAACTGAAACTGCAAGCAGTGTGAGACTTTCCCCAAGATCCAAAAGGTTTGGTTGGCTGATCTGTCTGTCAGTCACAACAAGGGCTCCCCCTCCAGGTTATTTTAGGCACCAAAAGCCCAAAACTACAATTCCTACAAGTTTTGGCCCCATCAAGCCCCTGTAGGCAGGCTTCATTTTAGAGTCCCAAATGTACTGATTGGCCCATTCTGACAGTCCAGGACCAAGATGATGGAAACAAACGTAACTGTCCATGCTGCAAAGAAGGCAGGTTAGAACACACTGCAAAACTACTACTACTCTAACAAATGATCAGCAAACAAGTACATCTTCTAACAGAGCTCCCTCTCAAATTAAATTATAACTGCAATCCAGGCAGCTCTTAAAGAGACAGTACACAGAGACTATACAGGCACTCTCTGGCAATACATTTAAACTGCTAAAACGCAGGACACCAGGCTGGCAGTGAGCATTTAAGCGAGCTCAAGGAAGACTTTTCGGGAACCCCCATTTTTAGGGGGGTTGCACTTACATGATTGCAGTTATTAGAAATAATTTATTATAAAACGATTCATCATAGTAAGGCATGTCCCACTACAATCCGATGCTCCAGAGTGGCACAAAATCCAAGTACCTCATAGGCCCATAGCCCCCATTATTTTATCAGTAATATTCATTCATATAAGTATGTATATGTGTGTGTGTGTGTGTTATATATATATATATATATTTGTAATTCATCTGTGAATAGTGACTTCCAACATTTGGGACCTAGGAATAGTTTTTTTTTTCTTTCCTATAGGTTTTTGGCCCCAAGCTGCCTCCCAACCCAGTCCACCACTCTCCCCACTGTCACGCCAGTGACGATACACATGACATGAGATCCAAGGGAACCAGCACCATCATTACTGGGAGCTGGTGCTATATTGATTTTCTCATTTTTCCCTTTCCCTGCCCATTACCTACCTGATGCCAGGCAATGCCCCAGCAGGCCACGCACACACCTAGCATGCCACAGCCTTGGGGGGAGCTCCCTGGCCCACCGCAGGGGCCATCAGTGTGGTGGAACTTGGTGTCCATCATTCCCTGACTGGGAGTGCTGCCACGTGGTAGCATCTGCCCACCCCACCCACCCCCGCCGCCAGCCCATGAGTCCGCCTTAAACTCTGGTCACCAGCAGGGAACACTGCATGCTAGCCATTGATCGCCCCTCAGGAGATATTTCTGACTGTCAGAAAACTAGAATAACTTACATATTTGGGCTCATGGATGTTTTTGACTTCCAAAAAAAAACTGAATTCCTGCCTCAGAAATATGAAGTTGTCATTAAAAGACTTGACAAGAAATTACCTTTCAGAGCAAGGACTCTGAGCCAGAGGGACTCAGAAGGGTGCCACCTCAGGAGACAGTTGTGCATTTGGGGTCCGGATGCTAATGCAAATAACTAAAATATGAACTGGATACAGTACCTGACCACCTGGCATGGGGCTCACTCCCTGCCACTCAGGTGCACTGACTCCAAATTCAAATAAACAATTCAGGGGACAAAACTTTCCTAGCATGGGAGCCGTGAGCTTCACTGTCTTACTCCAGATATTGTTTTTATGTCATTTTTGTTGACCAGGTAGGCACACTAGACAAGTGCATGCACATTTTCAGGCACTACCCAGGAAGCTACATGAAGAGCAATATTAGTAAGACTTATCAATAGGAAAACAGTGGATGAGCAATGCAGTGCAAAGTTACAGTAGCAATAAGTAATGTAATGACCAAGAACATTTGAAAAAGCAAAGACAGTATTCACTCTGTGATCAGATCTTGGAATCAGACCCAATACAAAATGACAATCAATTGCAATGACAGTAGAATAATGCACAATTGTTTGGCAGGGAGTAAATGACATGCTGACACAGTGATACAATATTGGACACCTAAGCAGCATGGAGTACCCATAGTCCTGTCCACTCTCTACCATTCACCTCAACTCGACTGCCCTTTCTGAGCAGCAGTGCCACCATAATTCAATGAACAAGTCCACATCAGTACTACCCCTCCCCAAGGTCCACATGTTTAACAAGTGCTTCAGTGTTACATTGCATCAGCCATACGTGAGCCAGTTATACACTGCCTCGTGAGCAGCAGCCTTTTGAAGGCAATCAAAAATGAGAGTTGGCTAGAGCCAACAACTGATAAGAGACCCAATGACAGCCACAGACAGAAAGCCGCAGTGAGTGGTATTGGTAAAATCACCCCTTGGGCCACAGATAGGAAGCCATGGTAAGCAGCACTGATGAAAGAAGGATCAAATGGGGCCACAGATAAGAAGGCATGGCAAACAGTAGTGATAAAAGGCTTGAATGGGGCCACAGGTAAGAAGCCATGGCAAGCAGCACTGAATAAAGGCCCAAATGGGGCCACAGATAGGAAGCCATAATGAGCAGCACTGATGAAAGGCCCAATCAGGGCCACAGATAGGAAACCATGTTGAGCGGCAGTAATGAAAGGCCCAATCCGGGCCATAGATAGGAAACCGCAGCGAGCAGCAGTGATGAGAGGCCCAGTTAGAGCCACGGATAGGAAGCCATGGTGAGTGGTGGTGATGAAAGGCCTGATTGGGGCTACAGATAGAAAGCCATGATGAGTAGCACTGATGAAGGCCTGAGGAGGGCCACAGATAGGAAGCAGTGGTGAGCAGCAGTGATGAAAGGCCTGATTGGTGCCCTAGATAGGAAGCTGCAGAGAGCAGCACTTCTGAAAGGCCTGATCAGGACTACAGACAGGAGGCCATGGTGAGTAGCACTGGTGAAGTTCTGATCGAGACCACAGATCAGAAGCTGCAGTAAGTAGCAGTGATGAAGGCCTCACTGGGACCACAGATGGAAACCTGTGTCCAGCCGAGAATGGAGAGGGACAGGTGGTCTAACTTTATTTTCCCAGCACATGTAGCACATACAAGGCAATCCTACAGACTATATGCTACAGGATTGCCCTGTATGTGTTCCTTAATGATGCATACATGTGATGTGTACTGTTACTTTGAGGAAAACAGTTCTTCAAAAGTTTTGCCTGTAGAAGCAGCATGGCCTTGCTTTTTCTCTGGAAGACCCGTATCATTGTGTCCCCAAGAAGTCTGTCCTGACTACATCAGGTAGCCTCAAAAACCTGCTTTTCACTAAGTACTGGGGACTCTATTTTGCACCCAAGTCCTGGGGTATAAAGAGCAAAGACCAGCAGGGCGGGATCCAGAGTGTCTGGACATTTCCTTCTCAGAGTACGAGTAACAGAACTCTTGTTTGTCTAGTGCCTCCTGGCGGTGAACTCGTAGTGGTGCTCCTGGTAGCACGGTTGAAAACAGGACATAGAATTTGGCCGAGTACATCACATGGTGGCCCCTCTGGAAGCCCTACCCACACCACCAGGCCCCCAAGGGAGTTGGCCTTCTACCCCCATCAGTAGGCTGATTACAGTGCTTCTGTCATGGTGGTAGCAGGAGGGACTCCTGACAGAAATAAGTTGGGTTCTCTAGCTGATGAAGTACTTGGGGGATTGACAGGAGATCCAGCAGTGCAGGGTGGGTCTGGTGGGCAACAGGGGCATCAGGCACCCCCTGGCAGGGGGTGTGCCTGATGGGGTGCCCCAAGGAGTGGGTGCCCAGGGCAACAGTACCATAAAAAAAAAAAAAACCTGTATAAAACATACCTGTACAGATCATGGAACAAGATGCTAGCAATGTATGCGTTTAAACAGTACTGCCTTAAAATGCATCTGGTCCTTACAAATTATCGTAAAAGTTTAGATAAAAACACAGTAAGAAGTGGAAAGAGTAACTTGCAAAATGATCACACTTCAGTGAGGAAATTTAAGTGAGGATTGCCTTAAAGGCAGAGTATATATTTGTGCTTAACCTGCTTGACATGCTGTTGGACCCAAAGAGAAGCTGGGGACTAAAAACATTTTGAATGATCCTAAACCAAGACAAATGCATACCTCTGAGGTAATTACCAACATCAGATAGCACATCAGATAGCACTTGTTGCAAAATACCAAAAACACTGAAAAACTGAGATACCGGCAAGTCTTCTTCTGTGTGAAGATCCTCTAATATAAGCGTGGTTCCAGTGTGCTTTCAGAATTCAGATTTTTCTTCTGTAGTTTGTCCTCCCAACTACCAATTGACCCCCATCCGGAGTGATCCCCCCCATCACCCTGCTTTTTTGAGTGTTATCATGCCCCATTGATGGTCCTCTGCCACAGGACTCCAAAGATGCTCAGTCGCTGGTGCAGGGCCTGCAGGGAACTGGGCCATTATCAGGCCATGGTTGGGAATTTTCCTCCAGCTTGTCGCCCCCATGCCCACTAGTGCATGTAGTGATGCTGTGTGAGCTCCACTTTAGTAGAAAAACCTCTGTGTGTAAAGTGGGGGGGATACATTCCCTGACATTCCACTGTTTTGCCAGCTAGATCATCGAGGTGGCAGCCACCTAGATAGGAGCACATTTCCCCCCTCCCTGAGGGAGGAGAGCTGTCCTTGGGATGCTCAGTTCTCCTTCCCCAAGTCAACCCCCCGAGCAACCCGCATCCGTTCCCGATGCCTGGTCACCAGTGCAGCAGGAGGTGATGTGCCTTGCATCTCCGCCCTCTCCTCCACTGGGTCAGCCTTGAATTCAGAATCTTCATGAGGCATTGTCACCGTGTATTCTTTTGGTATGTAGTCAGTACCTCATGTTTTTCTAGTAAAGTGCTTCATGCACAAACACGGCAGTGTCAGTACCCTGTAGGCCTTAAAAGGGAAATCACTGAATATCCAGAACGTGTCAACAATTTATTTATTTATTAATGGAAATCTGAATTACAGTCCTTTGAGTCATATACTCCTTTGCAAAGGCTTGTGTCATTATTTACAGACATTTGTTACAACACAGTGTTACAGTTTTTACAAGGTGATACAGTGGGAAATAACTGCACTACACTCTTGACAATCATTCACAGGAGAGACACCAACTGAAACAAAGAATTTTACAGGGACTTAAATCTAAATAGTGCTTTAAAAAAACTGTTTAAAGTGTTCGTCTAATCCCAGTTACAATCAGATTTTAATTCAAAATAATGCTCTTGACTTCTGTAAACCTTTTTCTCCTCTCCATCCTATTTGTCAGTTGGCAAGAGTGTGTGTGGAATTCCCATGACTTCCTGACAAGGGACTAGGAACCAGTGAACAAACTGAGTTGCTCAGCATTTCAGCCCCCTACATTGATTGCTCTGTGCATCAGTGTTGTGTAATGTAACCGGCAGCACAGGAATTTTGCAGTGTGTAACAGCGTCAAAGAGTTCTAGTGGGCACTAAGAAATTAAAGAGATGCCATTACACTGGCTAAAAAGGTAGGAGTAGTCTTCTTTCCTTCCTACAGCTATTTATAAGTCCCTGAAAATGCAGGACTTCTTGAGAACTGATATGGGAGCTTAGTCTATCCAGTGCATCAAGCTTTCAGTGGTTAGAATAATGGTGCGCTCACAATGAAGTATAGCCAGGTTAATTGATGATACTGCAGTCGTGTAAATGAAAATGGGTTGCGCTCTGAAATGTTAATTTCCAGAGTACTGGCATAATACAAACAGCTGCCTTACGGCAGAAGTGACCTGTAATTACCATTGGTCCCTTCCCCCAGTCTTGTGTATTGCGATTCAAAGCACATGCTGATGGCTTTAACCTTTTTTCCTTTAAATGGAGTTGGAACAGATGCCAGGGTTGTTGTGCTCTTTTTTTTTTGAAAGATAGCATAACTGTTTATTTTAGGGCTTCAGTGAATTTGGCAGTGAGCCAGCACAACAGTGAAAGTGTCGCCCTTTTTTGTGATTGATGTTAAATTATGGTTTGCACTTCCTGGCAAATTGATGGTGTCAGTTTTCCCCAGTAAATGGCAGCGAGACAAATGACACTTCATTTTCTTTGTGTTCCAGAGCCTTCAAGGCAGATGAGAGATGCTGTTGAGGTTAGCAAGACAATGTCAGGCTCCATCCCAGACACAATGTCACTGTGTACCTCATTCCTTTGGATTAATTGTTCCACGATTAAGTAACTGATTGTCCGCAAGCCAGGGTCACCCACAAAGGTAGTGCTGATGCTATGTGATGCATAGATTATGCTGCCTAGCTCTTACTGCACTCAACCTAGAGCATCAGTTAGTAGTACATCAGCTGCCTGAACTAGGTTATGGCTACAAGTGTTCATTAGTCACCATGTCCAACATGTACGCAGCCACCTTTTAATACCAAAGGCCCTCTGTAAAACCTAGATCCACAGAAGACCTTCAGTTACAACCTGACAAAAACACACACATGGACGCAAACGAGTCTAAGAGTTTGAATCCAAACCATTCACATATTTCTTACAAATCATTATCCATGGGAAATGGATGGCTCAGTAAACTGGTATTGTGTTAAGGAGCCCTTCATCGCTAGGTCACTGGTTCACATCCAGCCCAGGTCAGTAGTGGTCGAAAGTCATTATCAACTGTTATGTGGCCATGTGAAATGAGCTGTAGTTTCAGTTGAGTACCTTGTGGACAGGTGTCCAAATCATGAAACTACCAACACAGTTGCCACTGATTTTAATTCATTTCCCTAGGATAGCCCAGGTGAGATGCAGTATCTTATTTTCAGTGGGGTCAGTCCTTTTTTTTTTTACCTGTATTTACAGCTGGGTAGACTAAAGCACAGGGAGATTAAGTGACTTCATCAGCGTCACACATTGAGTATGTGGCTCTGGTGGGATTTGAACCTGGGTATTCTAGTTCCCAAGCCAGTGCTCTAACCACTAGACCACATTGCCTCTAATAAGCATCCCAGTTGGCCGTCTGACACGAGAAGCCAATGAATGAATGGGCATGGACGTCTGAACTACCCTCTCACCTGTGTGGTGGTCCCTCCATCACAGGGTTAAGGCCCATTGGTGTGGCATTGTGGGGAAGCTTGCACTGTAATGGCCTGTGCTGTACCTGCCATATGAATAGAGGTATTCAGTTTCCAGTGCTCTTTCAACCCACCACCTATCACAAGCACTCAAATTCACAATAAAAAATAAATCTTCCACATTGTATACAAGTGTACCCCCCTGCTTTCCTTATGTATGTTGTACCCAAAATAATTTCTGAATTCTAAATATTCATAGTTATGCAGATAAAAACAAATCGCTGACCTGCTGTGAGGCCACACTGTGGAACTCACACTGAACTGGGAAATCAGACAATCCAGCAGAGCCTCATTCTCAAGCTTGAATCATATAATGTTTTGACCAGAAATCTCAGTGGCCCTTGACATGGAGGATAATACTAACAAAAAAATGGCAGCAGAAACATAGAAACATAGAATTTGACGACAGATAAGGACCGCTTGGCCCACCCAGTCTGCCCATTTCTCTACCTACTGGATAAGCTGCAGATCCTAGTTAACCAGCAGCCTACTTCTTCCTACCCCCACCCCTAGAATTGCCTTATGACTGTCCTGCATGCTTGAATTCCACCACTGTTTTTGACTCCACAACCTCCTCCAGAAGGCCATTCCATGCATCCACAACCTCTCTGTGAAAAAATACTTCCTTAATTACCTCTGAGCTCCCCCTCTATCTTCAAATTGTGCCCCTTGTTCTTACACTCTTTTTTGAAAGATGCTACCCTCTTGGACTTTGTTGATTCCCTTGAGGTACTTGAAAGTTTCTATCATGTCCCCCGTCTCCCTCCCTTCCGAGGCTATACATATTAAGCTCCTTTAGTCTCTCTTCATATGTCTTCTGGTGCAGACCCTGCACCATTTTAGTTGCCCTCCTCTGGACAGCTTCCATCCTGTCTATGTCTTTGAGGAGATTGGGTCTCCAGAACTGCATGCATTACTCCAGACGGGGTCTGACCAGCTGTCTGTACAGAGGGATAATAACTTCCTGTTTTCTACTGGTGATGCCTCTCCCTATGCATCCCAGTATCCCCCCAGCCCTCCTTGCTGCCCTCTCACATTGCTTGCCCACCTTTAGGTCATCTGATATGACTACCCCCAGGTCCCTTTCCATTTTTGTTGTTGTTAGTATCTCACCCCCCATTGTGTACTCTTCCCCTGGGTTTTTGTTTCCCAGGTGCATTACCTTGCATTTCTTAGCACTGAATCTAAGCTGCCATACATTTGACCATTCCTCTAACCTTGCTAAGTCCCTTCTCATCCTTTCCACCCCACCTTGTGCATCAACTCTGTTGCAGATCTTTGTGTCATCTGCAAAGAGGCATACTTTCCTTCAGTCCCTCTGCAATGCCAAACATAAAGACATTTGAGAGGACTGAGTCTAATATTGAACCCTGCGGTGCCCACTAGTAACCCCTTTCTTCTGAGTGGACTCCATTTACTATTACCTCTGTGTCCTATTCTCCAGCCAATTCTTTACCCAGGCTGTCATCTTGGGACCCACTCCCAGGCTGGCTAACTTGTATATTAATCTTTTGTGTGGGACTGTGTCAAATGCCTTGCTAAGTCTAGGTAGGCCATGTCACACCCCTCCCTGATCTACTACCTTGGTCACCCAGTCAAAGAAATCTATCAGATTCGTCTGGCATGACCTTCCGCTGTGAATCCATGCTGTCTTGGGTCCTGTGCCCTCTGGCCTCTAGATACTCAACAGTTCTTTCCTTCAGAAGTGATTCCATCATTTTCCCTATCACTGAGGTTAAACTAACAGGTCTGTAGTTTCCTGCTTCTGCCTTGCTCCCACTTTTGTGAAGGGGAATCACATCTGCCCTCCTCCAGTCCTCGGGTACCACCCCATCCTCCCATGATTTGTTAAAGAGGGTAGTCAGTGGTGTCACTAGTTCTACCCTTAGTTCTTTTAGAATTCTGGAATGAATCCCATCAGGCCCCATTGCTTTGTCCACCTTCAGTTTTAAGAGTTCTTTCAGAACCCTTTCTTCTGTAAATGGGCTGGTATCAACTTCTGTATCCAGAGTGTTTCTACTGTTTGTTTTAGGTACCTCCCCCTCTTCATTTGTAAATACTGAGCAAAAATATTTGTTTAGTATCTCTGCCTTTTCACAGTCTCCCACTGCCCACCCTCCCTCCCCTTTATTAAGCCTCACTATCCCTCCCTTGGTCTTCCTTTGCTCCCTGATGTACCTATAAAAGGTTTTATCCCCCTTCTTAACTGAGTTGGCTATCTTTTCCTCGGTTTGGGCCTTTGCTGTTCTGACTGCCTTCCCAGCTTCCTTTTGCTTTAACTGATACAGTTCTCTGTCCTGCTCCTTCTGTGATTCCTTGTACTTCCTGAATGCTTTCTTTTCTCTTGAACCTTCACTGCCACTTCCTTTGAGAACCATAGTGGTTTCTTACATCATTTGTTTTGTTTGTTGCTTCACACAAAGGCTCGTTACCTTTGTGATGGCAGTTTATTATTCCCCATTGTTCTTCCACCCTCCTTCCTGCCCATTTGCTAGTGCATTCCTTAGGCACTCACCCATTTTAGCAAAGTCATCCCTCCTAAAGTCAGTACTTTTGCCTTTGTATAAAGCTGACTCTATTGCTGTGTTTTTGTGAACCATACTGTTCGATGGTCGCTAGTTCCCAGGCGGCTACCCACTTCTACATCTGTGATCCTTTCTCCATCTCCATTTGAGTGAACCAAGTCTAAGACTGCTCCCTCTCGGTGGGCTCAATACTAGTTGTCTAAGGCATGCCCCCTGTGGGGCATCTAGAATAACCCACTCTTAGTGGCTGCTGCAACTGCGCCAGTTAACATCTGGCATATTCAGATCACCATCAGCAATATCTCCCCTTTTTCTGCCATTCTAAGTATACTTTCTATCATTTCCTTGTCCATTTCCTCCCCTGAAGAGGTCTATACTCTAACCCTGTGCGGATTGTGGTGCCATTGCCTGTCTCCAAATTTACCCACAGTGCTGCTTCTCCTCCCTGTTTACCCTTTTGTTCTGTTGCCTTGATTCCTTCCCTTATGTAAAAGCTACTCCTCCTCCTCTTTTACCCTCCCTGTCCCTCCTGTAGATAGTGTATCCTGGTATGTTTATGTCCCAGTCATGGTTTGTGTACCATGTTTCAGTGACTGCCACGATATCCAGATGTTCCTCCTCCATCAAGGCCACTAATTCAGGAAGCTTGTTACCCAGACTACGGGCATTGGTACTCATTGCTCTCCATTTTTGATGGCTTTACCTTCTGTTGCAGCATCCCCACTGACCTTTCTACCTCGGTCTTTTTCTCATTTAGTACCCTGTTTTGTAGGGGAGGCTGGGATTTTCCTGCTGCTATCAGTGCCTCCCCTTTGACTAGTTTAAAAGCTTGCCAATGAAACATTTAAACCGATTGCTCAAAAGACTTGTTCCCTTCCTGGACAGATGCAGACCATCCTGCCAGTATAGGCTGGTGTCCCCAGGTGGAACCCCAGTCCCCAATGAAGCCAAACTCCTGTGCTCCACACCATTTTTTCAACCATTCATTAAACTGCATGGTGCAAAGTACCCTCGCCTCCCCATGCCATTGACAGGCAGCACCTCTGAGAAGGATACTGTGTGTGCTACTTGTCTTAGGCCCCTCCCCAACTCTACAAAGTCCTCCTGCACTGCTCTAATCTCATGATGAGCCAAGTCATTTGTCCCTAGGTGGACAATGACGTCCAGCTCAGACTCCCGTCTTTCGCGTCTGCTCGATTTTCAGCACCTGCACTGAGGGCCGATTTTGGTGTCCTCCGCTCCCCCTTGGGTTATACTGTCCCCAGTCCCAGATGTTCCACCTATATTGGGCCTGGTCAGATTTACCCTTCCCCTGTACCTGTCCCATTCCCTCTTAAACCTGGCCACAGCCTCCACCTCTACCAGCTCCCTGAGCAGCGCATTCCATGACTCCACCACCCTTTGAGCGAAATAACACCACCTCCTCTCCCTCTGAGCCTGCCTCCTTCCAGCTTACACCCATTCCCTCTCGTTGCCCTCTCCTCCTTTCTTTGGAGAACCCTGACAGGGAACCCCTTATTGATCCCCTTTGTGCACTTAAACATCTCTATCATGTGCCCCCGTCCCTCTTCTCCTCCAGGGTGTACATGTCAAGCTCCCTGAGCCTCTCCTCATAGGTCCTGTCCCCCAGGTCCTGGATCATTTTGGTTGCCCTCCTTTGGACCCTCTCTAAGCGTGTAACATCCGTCTTTAGATGTGGTCTCCAAAACTGCACACAATACTCGAGGTGTGGCCTAACCAAGCAGTCGTATGGGGGTAGGATCACTTCTGCCTTTCTGGAGGTAATCCCCTTGGCGATGCATCCCAGCATCCTATTTGCCCTTGTCGCTGCCCTCCTACAGGTCTCTGAGTTGTTCATTTTGACATCTACCACTACCCCCAGGTCCCTCTCACCCTCTGTGACTTGAATTTTGTCTCCTCCCAGGGTATACCCCTGGCCTGGATTTTTGACTCCCAGGTGCAGAACCTTGCACTTCTGCACACTGAATTTTAGTTTCCATTTTCCTGACCACCTTTCCAGCACCTCAAGATCCTCCTGCAAAGCCACCCTCCCCTCCTCCTCATCCACCACTGCTCCCAGCTTTGAGTCATTTGCAAAGAGACTCATTTCACTCGTGACCCCCTCCCTTATGTCTGAGACATAGGCATTGAACAGGAGTGGACCCAGCACTGACCCCTGGGGCACACCACTAGTAACCCACCTTGGGAATGGGCTAGCCCCCCCAACCATCACCCTCTGAGTATGCTCAGAGAGCCAATTTCCTAGCCATCTTAACAGCTGTCTCCCTACCCCCATTTCCTTCAGTTTAGCCAGCAGGCCATTGTGGGGTACCAAATCAAATGTCTTGCTGAAGTCCAGAAAGAGGACGTCCACCGGCCTACAGTGGTCCAGGGCCCTCATCACCCAGTCATAGAACTCCACAAGGTTCGTCTGACATGATCTTCCTGGGACAAAGCCATGCTGCCTATTGTCCAAATACCCATTTTGCTCCAGTAATAATGCATGTGTGTTTGTGAAGATCAAGGTGACAATTTCTTTAAATGAATCTGGGGCAGGATAAGTGGCCGGCTGTCTTCTACTGCCTCCAGCTTCACAAGATGAAATCACCATCTAGTTATTCTCTGGCACCCATGTTTTATTAATTGTATTACATAGTTTGTGGAGTTTTAAGGCACTTGGAATGCTAAGAACAGGTGTATGTCATTGTCATTAGTAGTTCATGCTTTTTTATTCATTGGTGCGATTTTCACTCCTGTGAATAACTGGGTGGGAACTGGTTAATAGGGTATGAACTGTGAATAATGTTTCTCACTTCATTGAATACAATGGGTAATATTTATTTATTTGTAAATTGGTTTACAACCTTTGAGCCCGAGGCTCATTTCCAAAGGTACCTCGTCACATTGAGGACAGACATAACAAATTTAGGTTACAGAATACAGGTCACTGACTTAGAGTTACGCAGAATGATTTCATACATTATACAATTTAGTAGCAATTACAGTGATACAGCTGAGCACAAGCTGGTTATAACAGAGGCAGGATGCACAGGGGGAGAAAGTGGGGGCGGTGAGGTGGATGCCGCCTAGTGGGCGTTGTCAAGTGTGGAGAGATCAAGGCCACATTTAGAGACAGGAGCAGCTGCGAGTGTTAAACAGTTGGCTCCGAAGGGCAGTTTTGAAGTTGAAGATTGTGGGGGCATTGGAGATGGGAGCAGGGAGAGAGTTAAACCAAGATGGGGCTCTGTAGCAGAAGGACCTCTGACCATGGGTGGTCCTGGATCTGGGGACCAGTAGAGTGGTCTTGTTGGAGATTCGGGTTGTGATAATGGGTGGGGTATGGTGGATGGAGGCTGTCACCCCAGGAAGGGAGAGCCCGAGTAGAGTTTTTTTTGTGAGGAGGCAGGTTTGATAGTGTAGCTATTCATCTAGGTTAAGGAGTTTTGCCTCATCATAGAGTTGACATGTATGTGTGAGCCTGAGGGCACCAGTAATCAGTCTGCAGGCCTTATTTAGGGTGAGGTGAATTTTATTGAGGGCAGTCGTGTCAGCAGCACCATAGACTGGTAGGTCATAGTCTACAAGAGACAATACTGAGGACATAACAGCAAGTCGGAGAGCATCAGGGGGGAGGCAGTTTTTATAGTGGTAGAGGATACCAAGCCGTGTATTAGTGGCAGATGTGAGGGCTGAATCGAAGGTAACCCCAAGGTATTTGTAGGAGCAGACTTGTTCAAGCGGTTGTTTGATACTAGGGAGGATAGGGAGTGGGTAGTTGCAGGCTTTGTTTTGGGGGTGGGCAAACAGCATAGTTTTTTTTTTTTTTTAAGATAATGATGAGTCTGTGCTCCTTAAACCAGGCTTCGGCATCATTGTAGGATTGTTGTAGGGAGTCCTGGAGGGAGATGGGATTGCGGTGGGTGGCAAAAATGACAGCATTGTCTGCATACATAAGAATTTTGCCAGAGCATGCACTGGGCAGGGTGTTTAGATAGAGTAAGAAGAGAAGGGGGCCCAGGATGGAGCCCTGGGGACCCAGAGTGGATGGGACGAGTTTCAGAGAGTGTCCCATTGATTTTTACACACTGGGAGCGAACGGATAGATAGCTCGTGCACCATGCGAGAGGGCCAGCGGAGAGACCAGTGTGGCAGAGGGCATCCAGCAGAAGAGGGTGGGAGACAGTGTCAAAGACCTTTGAGAGGTCAACAAACACTGTACCAGCTAGGGAGCTGGTGTCCAGGGAGGAGTGTAGGAAATTGGAGAACTCAACTAGTGCAGTTCCGGTACTGTGACCAGCACGGAAGCCGTGCTGCTCTGGGCATAAGATGTTATGCTTAGTCAGATATTCAGTGATTTGAATGGCCACCACTTTTTCTAGGGCTTTGGAGGGGGGGAGAGGATGGAGATTGGTCGGTAGTTGCTGGCGGAGGACCTGTCGCCCCCTTTATGAATGGATGTGACTATGTCTGTTTCCCATGCAGTGGGAAATTGTCCCAGGCAGAGGGATCGGTTAAGTAGGCCAGTGAGTGGGGCAAGGACTTCATCCAGCACCAGCCAGAGAATACTGGGGTCCAGGGAGTTGCTGCCGGGACAACCATACAATAAATAGAGAATACCTAGTTTGGTGTGTGTAACTAGAATTTTATATACACCTGAGATATGGGAAGCAATAAAAATGTTGAGAATGAAGCATCCTGCACTGAGGGCATGTATAAAATTATGTGTTAAAAAAACCCTACCCATGCTGTGTTTTTGTAATTACTGAAAAGCATTTTTTTTAATAAGAGAGGAGTTTGGAGTCACCTGTTGCGTACTGTGCAGAACTACCTAAAATAAGTGTGACAGAGTTGAATAAGACCGTCCCACTTCTTATGCAGAAAGCGATAAAAACAAGGATCTGTTCTATCCACTCCTTTTCTCTGCTGCTCCCATCACTGCATCTCTTTTCTCTGCTTCTCAGTCTCTCTTTGTTGTATAGCCTGCCATTTGAAGAAGGCAGACACGCTTTCAGGTTCTGTCCCTGCCTGTTCTTCCATCACTGGGTCTGGCTGTATAGTCTTAGTTAGGCATTTTGTTTTTGCTTCTAGTTTGGCTGCCATTCTTCTGGTAATGACTCCTGGGCTTACTACTGCAGGATCCATACCTTTCTTCTGTGCTTCCGTGGTACTAGGTTTAGTACCCCCATGCAAAACTCCTGGCTTAGAGTTTGCACAGTGTAAATTCCTCTTAGTCTGACACTATCTGTTGTTGGGGCACAGGTCAGGAGGCATTGCAAAACTAGGAACATTTATACATTTTTCTAAGTAGCATTTTATCATCAGTAACAATAAAATAAAAAAAAATGTGCAGGATTGCGCTTATACAGGCAGTTCAAACAAAAAAAAGTCCTTCATCTGAGGGTATCTCTAATTCTAAATTTTAGTCTCTCGCTCTCCAACAAAAGATTTCTTCCTGTATATATAATGTCTTTTCCTGGCAATTAACTTCTGCATCCTGAGCTCGACAAGATACATGTCCTGTTTTCACACAACGTCCCAAAATGTTGTCAGTTTCATTTCCTTGCAGGTACAACAACATAGAACATTGTGTCCCAGAACTGATCTCCTGTTTACAACTCTGCTTGTGGAGGTCAAACTGCATCTCAAGGTTAACCGGCCCTCGAGTTGCAAAAAACTTTTTGCAATCATTTCAACAATATAACTATTTTATTTATAGTTATGTAGTTTTTGTTGACCAGGAAAGGAGGGCTAGACAATTCTGCCTATTTTCAACCTTGTCCTGGGGGAGGGAGATACAGATGGTGACTAACTGAAATTGAGCCAGATTAAGCTGTTGGTGGTATTTTTTTTAGTGAACCAGGGAAATTCCCCCACTGTTTTCGAGAAGTGCCATGGGATCTTTAATGTGCACCTGAACAACCACCAGAACAGGCAGACGGGTCCTCGGTTTAACATCTCATCTGAAAGATGGCACCTCAGGAGTGTAGCATCTCCTGCATGATGCACTACAGTGTCAATATTGGGATTTTGCACCATGTGTCTGATGTGGGGCTAGAACCCACAACCTTTTCAACTTTTGACCTCAGAGGTGAGTGTGCAACCTGCTGAGCCACTGACACTGCAGAGATCATATACATTTTCAAACCACAGAACCCAGTTTCACATAAAGATCCAGATATATGTCTATAACTACAGATAAGCAAGATGCAGGAAAAGATAGAAACAGCAAATGAAGGAAGGGAGATAGTGGGAGGGGAGAATTGTGAGACTGTCAGAGTGAACAGTTCCTAGGTCTCACAATAAAATTTGATTGTGCAATCAGACAGGCAAGAGACAGAAAAGGAGAGGATAGAACAGATCCTTGCTTTTAACTCTGTGTAACAAATTGGACAGGGGCTTATTCAACCCTGCCACAGTAAAGTACAGTTTTATTTTTTTCCTGTGAGGCAAGAACATTTTCTGTAAGGGACACTAACTGTTTGAAATGAGCTGGAGTTGTGCTACTGGGGAGGGGGCTTCAGCAATGAAAACTTGACAGCACGCAGTTACACATGACCGGTTGTAACCACAAATTACTGCACTGTTGTTTAGCTACAGAAATGCTGGCCAGTAATTATAGTAACTATAAATTATGGTCACAATCCCTATTTGGTATATATTTGTTCACTGCTGTCTCCATGTACAGTACATTGCACTATACCTAAAGTTCTGTCAGCTGAGTGTTTTACCTATCATATGTCTATTGTGGCAAATGTAAATAGAAAGAAACAATGCCACTGGGCTTCTTTGGAGGAAATGTGCTACCTGTCTACACAAGGAGTTACTGTTGCTGTATGGTATAAATACATGACTTAGAGCATCAGTTTATCTTACGGTTATAATGTTGTATAAATATCCTTTCATTCAATTTTAGAATGCTTTTTTCTCATATTTATGTAGTTTATGTTGCTAGCACAGATGGCAGAAGATTTTGAAAGGTGTAGGGCCAGGGATGTACAGGGTAGATTATCTCCCCTAGTTGAGTGTGTTCACCCACAACTTTATTTTTTTCTCTCAGTCAAATTTGAGTAATCCCCACCACCAATTGATAGCCTCTCACTGTGACTAGTTCCTTGATGCCCACTGGCCCTTCATTTTCTTTTTTAAAGTTTGACCTCTGTGCCTTAACTCAATGGTCATTACCCCAGTCCACCCCAATCAACATCATTCAAGCCTTCATTCCAAAATTCTGCTGACACCCTGCAAGCCACAAAGTGAGTGGTTAGTAACACAATTTACTACAAGTGCTGCATTTTAAAGGAAAACACTTGCTATTGTGAACCCTCACCCCCAACCCCCAAATTAATTAAAATAATTCTTCTCTGACCTGCCTGCCATTATACTTCATTATGTGTACCTGCTTGTATGTGCGGAAGCAGCACCACTCCATTTCACAAGCACAGCACTTTACACAGTGGAGTGGCACGGAGTTGTTCTGTGCTTGTGAAATGGCTCCACTCTGCTCCTGCATTGCTTACGAATGAGCTTACATGGAATGAAGTACAACGGTAGGCAGATCAGAGAAACATTTCTTTGGGTGGGGGGTTGCCAATAACAAGTGTTTTCCTTTAAAGACACAGTCCTCCATAATAATAAATGCACATTGATGCCCTGCCACTTACGAAGGTGGTAGATCCATGACCATAGTGACCCCCCGTTCCTGCACCTGCGAGGTCTAGAAAATACTTCTTGTTTTCAGGCTTGTCCCAGGATGAGGAGAATACAGTTGCAAACTGACTGATATTGAATTAGGTTAAGCTGTTGGTAGTTTTTAGTGACCCTGGGAAATTATTAGGGCAGGACACCTGTAACTTCCCCATCTCTTTTCGAGAATTGCCATGGGATCTTTAATGGCCACATGAACAGCCACCAGAACAGACAGGAGCTTGGTTTAATGTCACGCCTGAAAGTTGCCAGCTCCAACAGCACAGTGCACTTCCGATACCATGCTGGGGCATCACTCTGCTTACTTTTAGCCAAGGCGGCAGTGTCTCCTAAGGAGCTACCAACAACACTCCCTGCATCCCCTGGTTTTCACTGGAGATCTCCCATCCTACTACTGACCAGGCCTGACCCACATAACTGCAGGGTAATAAGGCTCCAGTCATATCTTGTAAGAGGCTGTTTTTCCCCAGTTTGAATTTGCTTTAAGAATTGTATTTTTTTTAGATTTGAAGTAAATAATGGGGCACTTCATTGAATATGGCTGCCTTTAGTTCTCGGCAGGTTTGCACCAATATGCTGTGCTGTGTTTGAGCCCCCCGTTTCGTATCACTTTTCTTGTGACTACAGTGAAACTAGCATGCAACGGAAACCACTTCCTGACCTTATGGGGCATTGGGAATGGTGCAGATCACCATAGGCTACAAAATGAAAGCTCTAGAGGGGTGAACATGAAAAACAATGTGGCGCTGTATACATGGATCTGGAAATGAAAATAAACAGTGGGGATCAACATGGGGGTTAAAAAAAAAAAAGAGGGCAGATTGAAGTATATAAAAATGTTTTTAACCTGAACTGCTGTGTTAATCAATAAATGGAGTGTCCCCTTTAGCTGGAGAGATTATACTGGTTCCCCGTCCCTGTGGGTAGCATGAATGATGGTATAAGTAGTATAAGTGGTTGAATTTCTGTGCTGTGCATCACCAGCCTCAAGTATAAGTGTGACAAGTGTAATGAAGCACGACGTCCCGTTTAATGTGACTTTCATGATTGCAATGCATTAGTATAAATAAGGTCAACACTAATAATTCTGCTCCACAGGTCCCTCTTGCATAGAGTGTTTCACATAGTGTTCTGTTTTATTTAATCACCCTTTCTACAGAGACTCTCTTAAGCAACTTTTAATTTATTTATAGCCACTCCAAGCTTATAAGCAGTTGGTTTAAATGTCCATCTGACCAAAGCCCAGCCCCGCACTGCTGGAAGGATTGCATCTTGCCATCCACCATTCGCCACCTACAGTGCCTTCCAAGCCCAAGATGCTCCACAGATTGAGCTTACAATCCAACCCACCGCCCCAGCTGTTCTCTGTGCCTCCCTTCCTTGCCTGTGAGCACAAAGTCATCTGGGACACTGGGGGGTGGGGGGGACTGCTGCAACACAGAAAAGCCCCCATTCAATGGTGGAGAGCATCCACTGGGATCCTCCTTCTGGGAAAATGCATTGATGGCCTGGTCTTCAGATGCTACCCTGTGTTGCTGACATCATGGGTGGTGCCCTCCACAACTAAATTATCCAAATTTTCTTAATAATGGCTGCCTTTCACTTTAGGAACTTCCCTTATGAAGTAATATGCGTGTTACGGATGACTTGGTGGATTCATCTCAAATTTGCTGCTTTATATCTGCCTGATACCAGTATTACCCAAAAGCTATTGTCATGTGATGGCTGTCTAGTGGCTTTTAGATAGAAACCTAGAATTTGTTGGTAGAAACTGACTGCTTGACCACCCACTCTGCCCAGATGTTCCCTGCGTAATCTGTCTCTGGCGCCCCTCCGTGCCTATTTACTAACATTCCCTTATTATGTCACTCTCATGCATGCCTGAAGGGCCCCACTACTATTTTCACCACCACCACTTCTACTGGCAGTCTGTTCCAGGCACATACCACCACTTTAGTGAAGTAGTACTTCTTCACATCCCACTTAAATCCCCCCCCCCGCAGCTTCATCACAGGCCCCTGGTCCTGGTGCTCTTTCTTATTTGAAAGAAGGAAAGGGAAAATTGATTAACCAGGAAAGGCACACTAAGCCAAAGCTTGTTTCCAGGTGTTACCTGGGAGCACAAGGAAGTTAAGTGACTTGCTCAGGGTCATATGGTATGCAAGTGGGGGCTGTGGGATTCAAACCCAGGTCTCCAGGTTTGCAGCTCAGTGCCCTAAACTATAGCACAATACTGCCTCCAAGAAGCTGACCTCCTGCACCCTGTTCCTCCCTGTGAGGTACCTGTAGGTCTCTATCATGTCCCTTCTCACTTTTGTTTCTGCTAGGGTATACATATTGAGATCCCTCAGCTTCACCTTGTAGAGTTTCTCATGGAACACCAGCACTATTTAGGTTGCCCTTCTCTGGACTGCCTCCACCCTCTCCATGTCCTTTCTGAGATGTGGTTTCCAAAACTGGGCATAGTACTCAAGATGGGGTCTCACCAGCAAGTGATATTGTGGCAACACCACCTCCATCCCCCCTGCTGGAGATACCCTTTCCTATGCACCCCAGTGTCCCACTGGCCCAACCCATGACTTTTTCACACTGTGCTACCACTTCGAGGTCATCAGTTACGATAACCCCAAGATCCCTTTCCTGCTTAGTGACTGTCAGTACTACCCCCATCCTGTACTCCACTCCTAGGTTCCTATGCCCTAGGTGCATGATTTTGCACTTTTTGGCATGTAACCCCAACTGCCATGCTCTTGACCACTCCTGGAGTTTTCCAGGATCCCTGCACATTCGCTACACCCCATTGTGAGTGTCTGCCCTGTTACAGATTTTGGTATCATCTGCAAAAAAAGGATATCTTCTCTTGCAGTTCTTCTGCAGTGTCAGTTATGAAGACATTGAAGAGCACTGGTCCCAGCACTGAGCCCTGCGGCACCCTACTGGTCACTCTCCCATCATTAGCGTTAGTCTGTTAACCACCACCCTCTGTCACCTACCCATTAACCAGTTTCTAACCCAGTTCACCACTTTGGATCTCAACCCTAGGCTGCTCAGTTTCTTTATCAGTCCCCTGTGCAGCACAGTGTCAAAGGCTTCTGGGACATGAATTGAGGTAATCTTTGTCCAGTTCCTAGCAGACAGTTGAGGAGTCCATATCAGCATTCATATGAGAGGCCAAGGAGTGAATCGGCATGGTGTTTGAACGGTCCTCTTGCCTACAAGAGGTAGTCCCTACAGGGCAGGGCTGAAGCACATTCACAGGAGAACTATGGGAAGCTTACACTACTGATACAGTTCTCTATTTGGGTATAACATATTGTTTCGCCATCACTAACCTAGGGTCCATTGACCACACAAACTGTCCTGGGGTCAGTTGACAAGTGGCACTGACCCAGGATCAGTGCTTCTGGCTCAACCAGTCTCCAGAACCGAGCAACTCAGTAGCCAACATAGTTTAGTGATTAGGGTACAGGGCTCTGAACCAAGAGGTAAGTGGCTGAATCCGGATGTCCCTCATCTTTGTAACTAGACTGGAAACCCATGGTGATGTGCTGGAATATGAAATGCACACTGAACAGAGTGTGAGGTAGGAAAGAACATGTTTCAGTACACGATTCTCGCAATACACCAACCCTGGATCATGCCGGCAGTAAACTGCCCCTGGGTCAGTGCTAGGGAAAACAGTTAGCCTATATTTGCCATGTTAATGGATAGCTCATTAGCCCTCAACCTCCAGTGCTGCGAGTCTGACAATTTTCATGAACACCTAAAAATTACTAAAAAAGCAATGTTATTACTTTAAGAAAAACAACTGGAAAAAAATTGTCTTTTCCTGGACTTCATTGACTTAGCTTTTTGTCCGGTATCCAAGCTGTTCCAAAAGAACTAGTTCATGGTTGGTAGTTGTTTGCTCTGGTTAGTAGGAAACCTGTTTGCTACTAGCTAGTTAGAAAATTGACATCCTGGAGAACTCCTTGAGAGGTTAACATGCTGAAAAGCAGCTGTGCTATCAGGGGACAAACAAACAAACCGCCTTGCCAGTTTTTGTTCTAAAAATACAGAGGCTGAGCCTTCTCCAGTCTTCTTATATGTGTTTTTCAGAGAAAATTATAAGTGGCAAAAATTGTGATGATCACAGTATTCATAGAATGACATGGTTTTGTTTGGGTGAAGCAGAGGGCCATTGGAACAAACTACTGTAATTTGTAAGGGACAGCTTTCCTGACTTTAAAATGGCAAAGGCTCAAAGGCCTGGTGTGCATGCTTGTACACATTAGGCTGATAGGGGCCTACTGTGTTCCTATCAGCCTGACTATGGATATCACAGTAGTCGTTTGCAAAGACAAGGTCAGTAAACCCTCAATTAAACAAGGAAAAAACATACTCTGTCCCCAACATTCCCCATACTCTGGACTCTGCCAAATGGAGATGGAGACAGCAGTTTTATCCCTTGTGTGATGTGGTCTGGGAGGAACCAGGAAGCAATATATGAATGAGGATGCAGATGGCTCTTTAAGAGTGAGGAAGTTTTTATTTTACAGAGAGATAAGCCATGGAACAGTCTGCCAGCGGAGGTGGTAGGCACCAAAACCATTAATGGGTTCAAGCACGGCTGGGACAGAGTTTAGGGCTTATTAGTTACTGGGGGGGGGGATCAGTAAGGCAGAGAACATGGGCACAGGTAGTGCGGACAAGAAAACCTGTATACACAACAGGTCTCGATGTACTATAGGGTATTTCAGGCAGACGGGGTGGACTGATGGTCTTTTACTGCCATCATTGTCTGCATTTCTATGTAAAACAGACCTCCTAGCTTTATTTGTGTAGCCCCTCTCTGGCGCCATCCTAGAGAGGGCCACTACCCCTGGTTTGCCGGCCAATACAAAGTTAAGGGGCCAGGGTTCCTCAACTGATATTACACGGGGGTCCTTTCCCAAGAATAAAATAAAATGGTGGTGCCTCCACCCAGGGTTCAATTAGTGGGTCTGTTCACTGCCAGTACAGCCCCCTGGGATGTTGTACCAACCCACCTCCCCAAACAGTTGCCTCAGCCATGGACTTACCAGACTCAAACCTTCCCACATTAAAACTGTTGGCATCATTAACTTTAGGTAATAATATGCTCACCAAAATCAGGCTCTTGACTCAGCTCTTTTCTGAAACAGTAACATCATTTATTTATTTAGTTTTTGTTGACCGGGTAAGTGCACTAGACAAATCCTGCCTATTTTCAGGCACGACCCAGGGGAAGGGGATACAGATGAATGCCAACTGACCTTGAACCAAATTAAGCTGCTGGTGGCATTTTTATTGACTGAGGGAAATTTGGCCAGGACACCAGGGGAAATTCCCCTACTCTTTTCGATAAGTGCCATGGGATCTTTAACATCCACCTGAACTACCACCAATCCAGGCAGATGGGACCTCTGTTTAATGTCTCATCTGAAAGACGGCACCTCAGAAGTGCAGCACCCCCTCTCATGCTGCACTACAGTGTCAGTACTGGGATATTAACCCAAGTGCCAGATGTGGCAACTGAACCCACAGCTCTCTGATCTCCTGGCCTCAGAGTTGAGCGTGCTACCTACTGAGCCACCGACACTACCATACACTGACATAATTTATTTGCATGGGGAGGGTTAGGATGGGTAAAGTGAAACAGACGTCAAACAAACATTTTAATTTGCATTTAAAGATTTTCTATTTCCCACAATCATTCCCCCTTATTTTGATTCAAACCCACCATTTTACTCAATGCAGCCACCATCTCTCTACCTAGCTATCTGACTGCTGCAGGTATTCCCAAATCCCAGTTCCACTGGTACCAGTTCCAGAATGATGCCTCGGATTCTGTCCCTGGGTACCCAGCTGTTAAGTTGCAGGCGTGAGGTGCAGCTGATCAGCTGGCATTGGTGCGCTTGCTGAATTAAAATTAACTTTATACAGCTTTCTTTGGTTACTCCACTGGCTCCCTTCGCCAGTGGGCATAAGATGAACAAAACTATATACAGTCCCCAGGATTTGTAGGGCAATTCCTGTGTTTTACTCACGGTTCTGCAGAATCAGTCCTTGGGTGGCACAAATGACTAAAGTCTAGGGGGTTGGTGAAACTGCAGATGCAGAACCGAGCTCGATGCTTGAACCTGAAGGGGCAAGGAAACTGCAGTTTGGATCTTCAGCTTGATTGGAGATCACACACCTTGTCCCCTTCGGCACTGGGTTTTGGATGGAAACTTTAAATTATCTTTTCCTTTTCTCTTAGTTACCAGCTTCAGTGTGTAGCCAAAGCAGTTTCTGTTTCTTCCATCTCCCAGACTCTGGGGGGTGGTGCAGAGTCTAAACTACAGGTTCATCACAACAGTGTTTTCTCAGCCGTATTTCAGGAGCAGACAGCAGGTACCCAACCAGATAGCCCCTGCTTATCCTTCTGCTTTCACGGTCTCTCAACTTCAACACAGCGATCACGTTCGTGCTGACTCACTCACAATTCCAGAACTTTTTCTCAGCAAAACATCAAGAAAGTCTCTTTTTTTTGCCATGCAGGTTCATAACAATCCCAGAAGAGGCTCTCTGTTCAGCTTCTCTGAATCCTGATTCCCATCCAATTTCCAGTAGCCATTCTTCTATGCTACAACCAGTTCAGACCTGTGTCTTCCCCTCATCTCCTTAGACACATAGGAGACAACTCCATGGGTGCTTGGGTGCTCAAACACTCACAAATTTGACATAAGCACCTTCAATTTTTTTTAAGGGCAGCCTGCAACAAAGGATTACTAAGGAACTTGGTCACAGGAAATTACTGGCAATGAGCACCCACAAAGATTCATAAAAGTTGGCATTCCTACTTAGACACTTTGTCTATGCCAGGGTCAGACAGAACCTTTTGCCTTTTCCATACTTTCACACAACTTTTCATTCACCTCTCAGATCACTCGTGTCTCTCTGAGCAGGTGCAGATGAATACTGGGAGGCTCTCTTCTCCTCAGGATCAGTCAATTTTCCTAATCCCTTTTCCTTTTCAAACATCCTTTTCTTTATATCTTCACCACTGTGGTGCAGCTTCCTACCACAGCATCAGAATCCTGCAGCTCTCCTTCTCCGAAGAGCTGCCTGCACATTCTCCTCCAACTCTCCTCAGATGAGGGACAGGTTGCTGGCAGCCCCCAAGCAGACCCTCTCCCAGCCTTGCATCCCCATTCTCTGCATAGGGGTTTGAACCCCCCTCCCTGTGGAGTGGTTCTGCTGAATTGGACCCAGAATCTCAAAGTTCTTGTCTTTTGGGAGCTTTCTGGCAGCTCCCCATTGGCTGGAGCCAATATCCTTAACTAAAATTAACATGTATGAGGCTCCCTCGACACCTCATTGGCTGCTCAAAACAGCACCAGAATAATCCCCAGTAATTTCCCCAAGAGTCCTTTCACAAGCCCCATAATCCTCCTGGCACGCCCTGGCCCATTGATTGGTTATGCTGGCATCACATGGTTGATATCATAGCTGCTGAAGTAAAACATTTTACTGAAATTCCACAATGTCCCATCTTTATTGTTCCTTCGGCCAAGCAATTTACTTTAATACAAGTATCTTCCCCACACATTTGTAGCCACCCCTGTGCCCTATTAAGTGGCTGTACTCTTTAGCATTCCCCTTTAGCTCGCTCTCAGTCGCTGGAGCCATTTTCATAGCCCCCTAAGCAGCCACACACAGTCCCAGTGCAGCCCAGAATATGTCTCACATATACACCCTGCAGCTGCTACATAACACATACTGTATTTATTTCCCCAGTGCTCCATAGATGTACAGCAGAACCTTTCCTCTGTTAAGCTCTTAGACCATTTAATACATTTTATCTATTTATTTTCTTGTCGCTAGTGCTGTTACTTTAGCTCCCAGGTGGCTGGACAGGCTTGGCTCATTAATATTCATGAGCCCCCTGGAAAATTCTTGAGCATGACTGGCGCTCCGAAAAAGCATTTTCTTGACCTCCCAGTTGCCTCCCCAATTCTCCAAAGGTCTCTGGTCCCCTTTTGCTTTACAAAAGGACCGGGACAACTGGAGAGGCAACTCTACCGGCCGCCGAATGCCCAAATGAAGATGCACATGTGCGGAGATCCGGCAAGCACCCAAAAGTGCAAAAAAAACTGGCGGCTCTGCACTAAGCTCCCTTGGCCTTGCTTTTCAAAAAAAATTATGAGGTTGCCCAGAGGGAGAATTCAGGGCACCAAGGAGACATTTGGAGCACAGCCAGGATTACAGGGGAAGATCGGGGAAAACAGAAGCAACCTCGGGGGGCTAACAGGTAAGCCCCCGACAAGGGGGTTAAAGTTGGATATGATGGCCTAAACAAACACATATACAGTGGAGAGACAGCCCTCATGACAGTAGATGTAATTGTTAAGCAAAACACATGCTGCAAGTATGGAGATCCTACACCTCCTTTGGAACCACATAGGAATGTATTATGTTTTGACTTTGTAGCATCGCCTGTCTAAATACAACCATCTGTACATGGGTGAATGCTAGTTTGCATCCCTGAAGCATAATGAAAACTGAAGGCTGTTGACTGCATGGATGTTGGTAGCATTTTCGCCTGGACCAGAAGGTTGTGGCTTCAGCTACCACACTAGGACTTGGGCTCATACAGTGCTGAATGTGCAATGCAGAACTAACAAAATGTTGTACTGAGAGAGATGCTATCCTTTGTAGAAAACACAGACCAACTCCCTTTATATTTTTTTTTGGGTTGCCTAGGTGGAGGTTGAAGAACTCCCTAATGTCACAGGGGAATCATTGGGAAAACAATTTCATAACACATTTCTGTTTCTATTTCACATGCACCTAGGTTTTTTTTTATTCTTTGGTAACTGGGTAAGGCCCACTAGGCACAAGTGCTTGTTTTCAGGGGTGATCCAGGAGCACTGAGGTAAAGTGACTTGCTCAGGGTCATACAGTATGCAAGCGGAGGTTTGAGGAATAAGACTCATGTCTGCTAGATATACCAAGCTCATTCCAATAGCTTGTTACTCTAACCTCTTGGCTGTGGGTTGGAAAAATCCTCTGCCGTTATTGGTAGAATCTGATCACATGACCATGCGTTATTCCAGCACAACAGCACAGGTCAGAAATGTTTAACTTTCTGAATCTCATTACATGGTTCTAAAATTTATAAGCATTTGTCAATGTCGAATTTTTGCATGTACAACGTCTGTGGCAGGCTTGCATAGTGAGATGAGTAATTTATGGTGGATCCTGGCATCCTAACTGTAGGTTTCTGCCTGCACTGTCACTTAAAATTGTCAGGTTAACCTAGTTGTCTGGACACAGTGAATGGGACCATCAGGCCTCGAGTTGCACATCAACCCCTTGTGAGGGAAGACTCTGGCCCACCACAAGATGTCATGTGTGCCAGAGCACTGCTGTGTCCCTCCCCTAGCGGAACCAGTGCCGCATTCTGCAGCACCTTTCCCCCAACCTTGACCCATTCAGTAGGCTCATTGAGCTTGCACCCAAAATCAGGTCACTAGCAGTGGAAGGCAACTTGGTCCCTCCTTGGTCAATGGCCATCCCTGCAAACAACGTTAATTTATAATTTTTTGTAACAGTTTTGACCCCACAATTTCAACATAGTCATTTTATGGCCCCCCCTTCTGAACATGACAGGTGTTATTTATAAAATACTGGCTGAAACTGCATTTCACAACACAAGTGCGAAATCACATTTTGGTCAGGATTCAAAAAATGACAGCTGAAGGGTTCATGTGGTGGTGTGAAGAAATGGCTATGTTGAACATTTGGGGTCAAAATAATGAAAATTGCCCAAGTTATGAGTGAGCATTGAAACATTTTAACGTATGTTCATAACTTTAGAAGAAGAATCATCAGCATTTATATTGCGCTTTTCATACACAGTGTATCCCAAAGCACTTTACAAGCAATGCTAGACTGGTAGTGAAGTGACCGAATGTGTAGTGGCAGCCATATCGCACATCAGCACCCACACCCAACCTGGATAATTTACTGTTTTTAAAGCAGAGCTCTCTGCCTTGGTGGGGGATGGGTGTCTTGCTTCACCTGTTGAGCTACCCCCTTCAGTTGGACTAGGGAGCTAGGAGATGCCAAGCATGTTGAGTACAGAATGGGGCTGCTCATGACATCTGGGGAGGTGGGCAGGGTAAAATGGTGAGGAAAAACCCTGCAAGGCAGGATGACGCCTCGCAGACCTCAAAGGTCCTGCACCACCGACCAAGCTGTGACTGGCAGATCTGGCTGTGTAGCTGCTGGGAAGGGAGCATGGCCCTCCCTCCTGCCTTTGCCACAGATGGGTATTCTGTGGGGGATTTAAGACCAGTACAGATAAGCCCCGGGGATGGTGGTTGTAAGGGCTAGGGGATGGTCAAGTGCCAAAGAAGGCCCTGTAGTGGATAAAGGGCATAAAACCCTATATATAAACAAACTGTATTCAGAGCCAATAGGGCTGAAGCCGAGGTATGTGGGGTAAAAATATTGAAAATTATTTTGTTGATATTTTGACACCAAATTTTCAACATAGCCTTGTTAAGACCCTGCCTCATGGCGAAGGGCAGAGAAAATGTTCAACTCCTGACCTAAAGATGATTTTGCGCAGGGACTGCAAAATCAACTTTCAGGACGCAAAACACATTTTGGGCTGGAGTTGAAAAATGACAGCTGTCACATTCATGAGGTGCTGCAAATATATGGCTATGTTGTAAATTTGGGGGTAAAAATATTGAAAATTGCCAAAGTTATGAGCCTGCATTCGCAAAATTCAGTGCAGGCTCTTAACTTTGTTTTTTTAATATTTTTACACCAAATTTTCATCATAGCCTTCTTATGACCCCATCTCATGAAAAGGGCAGAGAAAATGTTCAATTCCTGCCCAAAAGGTGATTTCGTGCAGGGACCGCCAAATCACCTTTCAGGATGTTAAAAAGGCATTTTGTCCAGGATTTGAAAAATGACAGCTGTCACACTCATGAGGTGCTGCAAAAATATGGCTATGTTGTGAATTTGGGGAGAAAGTATTGAAAATTACCAAAGTTACGAGCCTGCATTTGCAAAATTCAATGTAGATCATAACTGTTTTTTTAATATTTTTACACCAATTTTCAACATAGCCTTTTTATGACCCCACCTCATGAACAAGGGCAGAGAAAATGCTCAACTCCTGCCTGAAAAGTGATTTTGCACAGGGACCGTGAAATTATCTTTCAGGATGTTAAAATTTTTTTAGCCAGGATTTGAAAAATGACCGCTATCACACTCATGAGGTGCTATAAAGATATGGGTATGTTGAAAATTTGGGGCAAAAATATGCAAAAATAAGTTATGCTACTAAGTTCAAAACCCCACTGAAATACATTGAACCACATACCTGTTTCTTCAGTTCTCAGTCTGGCTTTGAAGATTGAAGACGTGTCTGCAGTCCAGACAGGATTATGGCATTGAACCCCTGATGGATAAGAAAGGGCTTGGGAGGTGCGAGGTAATGGGTGCTGAGTGGGAGAGTTGGGTAGGGAGAATGGTAATGGTGCAAAAGATATTGATAGACGATTTTCTTTTTACAGGTTAAAAAGAAAAAAAAATGGAGGATTCCCGATCGTGACACTGGGGGATTAGGCACCCCCAGTGTCACTGTTATGTTTCTGGGGGTGGGATGGGGTGGTGGGTGCTGAGAGGGAGGGAGGGTCGGTGGGGATATGAATAATTTCTTTTAAACACATAAATCAGCGATCAGGTTGGAATACAGCACAGCCCACCATGACCAAGATGGCAGCCATGCAGTACTGCACGTGCGCTAGTGGCCGTGCATGCGCAATACAGTTTGGCAGCCATCTTGGACATGGCAGAGTGTGCTGTGTTCCACCATGACCGCCAACAAACAAAAAAAAAATAGGGCGGTGCGACTGCCAATGCCGAGAGCGAGCAGAGTGCTTCACGGTCGTGGAGGTGATATGTTGCAACTCCTATATGTTGTTCGGACAGAAGGGATGCACTGCCTGCTTTTTTGATAGCAAGAGGTCTGCAGTGCTATGCCCACTGCAGCCCTAAAAACTACTACAACAGAACAGCTAAGTTTGCTAAATAAGCAGTTTTCCTTAGTATACTCTATTAGTAGGAAGAGTTCAGCATAGGCGATGGAGCTATAATACAGTGTTTACAGCTGCCCTGGACTCTATTGCACCATCCACATTCACCCCTTGATCTCCCATCATAGTTCACCTTGGTACTTTGCTGAGCTGCGGCAGCTGAAGACAAAAGGGCAAAAGTTGGAGCATTTCTGGAGAAGTGCCAGGTTTGTGGAGGATAGATTGGCATTGAGAATTCACTATGCTGAATATCAATGGACAATTGACCTGAAAAAGACAGAATTCCTGTAATGACTGGTTGCTGCAGGGAAAAATCACCCAGCCCAACTCTTTTGCACTGTGGACAGGTTGTTAAATCCTCCCTGTCTGCACTCCGTTGGAGCCATTTCTGCAAAAAAGTGCAAGGAGTTTGGGCACTTTTTCACTGATAAGGTGTCAGCCATTAGGTCTGAAATTTCTTCGAGTGGCCTGGCTTGGGCCAGTGATGGTGGTACCTTTGATGTCCTATCAACTGTTTGCTGGACCTGGGTCCAATGTAACTGCTTCTCAGTCTTAGGGCCAGTATTCTCAGAGATTGTGAATGGGTCCCTGAGGGAGGGTGTCTTTTCTTTGGCCTTGAAAAGGGCTTTGGTCAGGCTTCTTTTAAAAAAAGCCACCCTTGGACCCTGACGTTTTAGTGAATCACAGGCTTGTCTCTAACCTACCCTTTCCAAGGAAGGTTATTGAGAAGGTGGTGGCTGAGCAACTGACGGATTGCCTGGAGCCTTTTTCCATCTCTGAACCTCTCCAGTCAGGATTTCAGCCTCGTCACAGCACTGAGACAGCTCTGGTCAGGGTTACACATGATCTCCTCCTTGCGATGTACCGAGGGCTATGCTCAGTCTTGGTGCTTTTGGACCTTTCATCAGCATTTGACACAGTGAATCATGGGGTGCCATGGGATCACCAGAGGAACTATGTAGGCCTCAGCAGTGCAGTTTTGCACTGGTTTGAATCCTACTTAGCTGGGAGAATGCAGCAGGTGGCTGTTGAGAAATTTACTTTGTAGGTGTTTGTGTTGTCCTGTGGAATTCCGCAAGGCTCAGATCCTCACACCCATTGTATTCTCTGTGTACATGTTGCCATTAGGGGAGATCATAAGGTGGTACAATGTGGGATTTCACTGTTATGCAGATGATACCCATTTGCACTTGTCCTGTGCCCCTGACTATACATCTGCGACTTTGGTGCTGAGCCATTGTCTGGCTGAGATCAATGACTGGATGGCCTCAAACTGGTCATGTCTCTACCAGGAAAGACAGAGGTCAAGATTATTGAACCTGGTCACTGGTGCTTGTCTGCTATCAAGGATATGGCTCTCCATGTATTGGGTGGCCATTCCCTCGCGGCAGCCAGTACATTTAGGGACCTGGGGGTCATTTTGGATGTCAGATTGACATTTGAACATCAGATGTCTTCTGTTGTCTGACCTGGCTTCCTCCGTCTGTGGAACATCACCAGTATCAAGCTGTATTTAGCTCAGGATGACCTAGTGACAATCATCCATGCTTTTGTCACCTCTAGTTTGGACTACTGTAACATTATTTACTTAGAGCTATCTGGATGTTTGATGCATTGACTGCAACTAGTGCAGAATGCTGTGGCCTGGATGATAGTGGACCCCTCATGGAGTGACCACATTACACCAGTTCTGTGTGCTCTGCACTGAATGTCTTTGTGTTCACATATCACCTTCAAGATTTGCTTGCTAACATATAAGGCCCTACATGGTCTGGGACCAGACTACTTTAAAGAGCTCCTGATTCCGTATCACTCAGTCCACCCACTCTTTGCTCCACCGATGCTGATCTGTTGGTCATCCCCCCCCCCCCCGCCAGACTTAAATCCTGAGTGACGGAGCTTTTTGAGGGTTCTATGTGATAACAGTGATTCAAAAATAGTGTTAACAAAAACAGCAAGTGCACATCGCCAAAAGTCAAAATGGCGATGTGCACTACAGCACAGTGCACAAACAGCAGTGGGTGGCCAGGTCTCCTTAGGGGGGCACAGTATGTACTGATTTTTATGCAGGAGGCTATAGATAGATAGATAAAATTTCTGTTTTTATACAGGAAAAACATGTCATTAGGGTTATACAACCGTGTTTACAAGATGGTCCTGTTTGTACCCAAGGGTTGCTATGTTATAAATATAAACATTGTGTATAAACATATTATAAAAGGACAATACACATGGTTTACAATATTCTCCTAGGACAAGATAATAAACAACAACTATTTACAATGACATTTAAATGGATATAGTTCATTTGCCCCCCACAACTCCCATTTCTAATATCACCATCACCTGGGGGTGGGGTGGACATTAAGGAATAGGGGAAAACTCAGGAGGGGACTTCTCCCTGGGGTAACAGAGGTTACAAGGGGGAGAAGGGAAAACAGATATTTAACCAAGACAACCCCCAAAAAAATTAAACAAGGAGCAAAATTAAAACCCAAAAACAGTATGTCTCAAAGTCAGCCTTGAACCTGGGTCCACCAGCTACAAAGGCAGTGACTCTTGTGAATCCACCAAACGACCAGCTCAGAACTGACCCAACCAACATATCCCCATGTACTGCATAAAACAAGTACTCCCTAGGAACAACTACTCTGTACCACAAGGAAATCGCTGAACGTACAATGCACTATAAAAAATACATAGCGCATTTGACAATCACTATTTTAACGTTTCCCAAATTGAGTCACTTAAATTTATTTGCTCTAGTCACAGGATACCCTATTTGAGTAGCAGTAGTGGTGTATTTTATTCAAAATCTTGAAAAGGAAGCACTCCGTTGAGCAAGCTCATTTCAAAGGAGGTCCTATATACAATCATTCTGTTTCCAAACATTCAATCTGACATAAATATACAAGATAAGAAAAAGAACCCGTATATAAATATACATTCCAATACAGAATACCAATAGAACAGGACACTAGTTGGAATCAGACCTACACACACCGGCAACATTGTAATGGAAGGTTACTCTGCTCAAGAAACCATTGTTTAATATAATATTTCTTGTTGAAAAAGTTTGGATCTCTCATTTTAATTGGAACGGAGTTCCAGACCACAGAGCCCTTGTATTTGATAGAAGATCTCCCTATTTCTAACTTTGGTCTTGGGACAGTAAATTCAATGCTAGCAGAAGATCTCAGATCTTTATTAACAAGTCTAATGTTGAACAGACTACTGATGTATTCAGGAACATCATCTTGCAATACTTTTAACATGTATAATGTAGTGTGTAAATCCAGCCTATATTTTAAGTTAAGCCAATTTAGATTACGATAGAGATAACAGTGATGTGTTGTATATGGGGCGTCCAAAATGAACCGGGCCAATCTGTTATAAAGGACATCAATTTTTCCCAGCCACGTCTTGGAGGCCCCAGAGTACAAGACATCACCATAATCTATTAAGGGTATGATGGTGCTAGTAACCAGTTTCAATTTCATGTCCCAGTTCATATACTGTTTCACCCGGTACATAGCACCCAGTTTTTTGTGCGTATTTCCCACTAAGGTTTGAATATGGGTCTCTCATTTAAGCGTGTTTGTTGTCCAGCCACATTCCCAAATATTTATAGTAGGAGGTTGCCTTTAAAATATCCTCTTGTTTTGTTGCAATGTTCGGGTCCACATTTAAAGTCTTTCCAGCTCTGCTAAACACAATAGTATGAGTTTTCTTGACATTAAGTTTCATAGAGCAAGCTTCAAAAAAATCTTGTATGTAATCAAAAGCAGACTGAAGTCTGGTCTGTACTCAGGCTAACAAATTCCCACTGGCATAGATAACTGTGTCATCGGCATATAGATGGAACTCAACGTCGATGTCACGGAAATAAAGATTATTTACATATATATTAAAAAGTAGAGGCCCCAGAATTGATTCCTGGGGCACTCCAGATTTTACTATAGCCAGAGGAGAACTAAAGGCACCCAGGATAGCAAACTGTTGCCAGTCCTGTAAGTAGGGTCTGAACCACTCTACTACTGAAGTGGAGAGGCCCAGGTTCTCAAGCCTGGATAGAAGGACTGGATGACTGAACATATCAAATACTTTTGATAGATCTATAAAAATAGCTTCAGTCATCAGTGCCCTGTCCAGGCCATCCTGTATATCTCCCACCACCTTAATCAAGGCAGTATGGGTACTATGGTGGGCTCTGAACCTAGACTGATTTTTGTTCAGCCTGTTTTCAGATTCCAGAAAAATAGAAAATTGACAAGAGACCAAACGTTCCAACAATTTTAGAGATCTGTGACATAAGTGAAATAGGCTGATAGTCGTCAATATCAAGCTTTGAGCCTGATTTGTGTATTGCAGTAACTTTGGTTGTTTTCCAGTGTGATGGAAATTCAGCTGTAGACAGGGAAAAATTAAATATGTATGATAAAGGGTAAGCAATATATGGAGCGGCATATCGAATTAGTTTCAGAGGTATTCCATCAACACCAGCAGATTTAGGGAATTTAGAGAGGCAGTATAGCGCAGTGGTTTAAGGCTCTGAGCTGCAAATCTGGAGACCCGGGTTTGAATCCCACAGCCCCCACTTGCATACTGTGTGACCCTGAGCAAGTCACTTAACTTTCCTGTGCTCCCAGGTCGCACCTGTAAACAAGCTTTCAGCTTAGTGTGCCTTTCCTAGTTAAACAATTGAAGAAAAAAAAAAAAGATTTATTTATGTCCAACTTTAATAGTTCTGTTCTCACTTCATCCACAGAGACCTCTGCGAATGTAAACTTCAGATCCTGTCCAGTGTTCTTGGGTATAGAATCATGCTGGGTGCCTATTTGTGGGGGCTGCCAAGGAATATTAGTTAGTCCCCTGGGGCTTCTAACCCAGCAAAGTATTTATTAAGAGCCTCAACTACTTTTGGACCTAGTGGGGTCTGTTGGCCATTAATGTGAAAGTTTCCAGTGTACTTAGTTCTATGCCCACCTGTTAAACCTGAGATGGTATTCCAGAAAGCTCTGGGATTATGTTTACTGTCCCCATCTAATTTATTTTTGAAGTATTGTTGTTTGGTATCCTTGATGGCCTTAGTATAGTTATTGCATGCTTGTCTGTAGGCTAACCAATTAGTCTCTTTAGGTGAATGCTTAGCTCTATGCCAGAGTCCATCTCTCTGTTTTAATCTATGAAGTCCTGAATTATACCATTTAAAGCTTGTCTCTTTAATTGTTCTTTTTATTATGGGAACATGTAGCTCCAAGCATCTGATGCGCTAGGAGCAAGAATTAGCCTTGACCAATTAATATTTTATAAATCCATCATGAATTTGATATAATCAAAAGTGTTTAAAATTACGCAAAAACAATGTATTAGCACCATTTTTAATGTTATTAACCTTTTCACATACTGCAAAAATAATCTGATGGTCAGAAAAGGTGTCGGGTAGGACCCCATTATTTAAATGAAGAGTAGAAATGTTTGTAAATATCAGGTCCAATAGCGTGGCTTTAGTACAGTCCTTATCATTGAATCTCGTTGGATCCTCAATCAGTTGGCACAGACCTAAGTTAGAGTGTACATCTACCAATTTATGGGTATTCTCAACTGTGATCCAATTAACATTAAAATCTCAAAGTAAAAGAATTTCATGTGAGTTTATGTATGGCTGTAGAAAGTCCTGGAGAGCATTAAATGTGGTTGCAGTGGACTTAGAGGGTTTATGAACCCCACCCAGAATCATTGCTTTACTGTGGGGGATATTTATCTCAAGGGTTATAACTTCTAGTCCCCCACTGGGTATATTGTTCTGGATTTCGGTAGATATCAGATTTGAGTTGATGTAAACCAAGATACCTCCCCCATGTTTATTCCTATCTTTTCTAAGCATTTGATACTTATTTAATTCTACTTGGTGGTCTAGGATCTTGTTGTGTAACCAAGTTTCTGTGATTACCAGGATTTGGGGTTGAAAGATGGCCACCCAGTCCTTTATCTGGTCAGACTTTTTCCATACAATCCTTGAATTAAAATGGACCACCCCGAAATGTCCTTGCTTTAAAAGATCAGCGTTAATAAAAGTTGTGTGTTGTGGACCAGGATTAGGGTGGATGTCTCCACATAGCACCAAAAACAGCAATCCAAAGCACCTAACAATATTTAAACTGTTGTGCTTTCCTTTCTTTCTTTTCTCCACTAAGCCTAATAAATTTGATAACCTAAGTGCTGGAATAAAATTCCTATTTTGCTCCAAAATTATTGTTAAAGGGGAACTGTCATCAATAGGGTTTCTTAATGTCTGAAAGACCATAAGCAGCTATTTGAGTGAGCCATTGTGTTTATCTGTGAGTCTGCAGTCCGGAGTTATTCATACATAAATCAGCCTATAATTAAGGGCTGGGGGCAGCCATATGTTTTAGGCTCCTGACAGGAAATGCTGTTACTGAGATCTTGGCCCTCCATTGACTGTAGGTTAAATAGGAAACTGTCTGTTTTATTAAGTGTGTTTTAAGGTGTTATTACAACACTTTCCACATTTATAATACTTCTTTTGTATGTGCATTGAAACTAGTGAGTTATCACCTTTACATTTCAAACTGTTAGTAAAAATAATCCATCTTTACGGTTGCTTTAACCTCTAGGCTATACTTCCAGCTGATCATCAAAAACTACTCATCACATGGCTGACTTTGTGGTGCCAACAGGTATTGGGACCCCACTTGCTTGACTCTAACTGCATCACTTTGTTTGTATTATGTATACTCCTCCCATGTACCCCCGTCGCACCGTGAGATGAGCATTGTTTTGCTCAGTGTGCCTCTCCTGGTGAAACATTTTCAATAAATAAATAAATAAAATATCAGAATTTCTAAACCCTGTCTGTGTTCACGTGAGTACAGATTTCTGGAGCTGCCACAGCACCAACTTCTGCCTTTTTCCATTCCCTCTATTACAGCCTTTTCTCTTACAGTTTTGGGTGTGAACTCAAGTCTACAAGATGCAAATGTAGCTACGTACCTACTGGTTTGGCATCATGGGGCCAGCCTTGAAATGTGAAGTTTCTGATTATCAGCTGGCAGTACAGCCTAGAGGTTAAAGCAAAGAGCTGTGAACAAGCTCCGTTCATCCAGCAGAATGGGTTTTGATTCCATCACGCTCTACTTGTATATTGTGTGACCACAGCAAGTCACTTAACCTCCCTGTGCTCCTACAACACACCCAGGAACAAACTGTAGCTCAGTGTGCCTTTCCTGGACAAGGACAGTAAAAACAATCTGAGCATGTGTTATGATTCTGAAAATATTATGCTCTTTCTATCCAGATTTGACTTAAAAAGAAAAAATAGGACATCATTACTTGTTTATTAATTGCAAAAACACATAGCGGACAACACAATTAAAACATGCATAACCTGAAATGCATTATTAAGAGAGTATTTTACATTTTTTGATGAAGTTGAAAGTATAATAGTTTCTTATAGAAATACTTTGGATGGAATGGGATTTTCTACCGTAAAGGAAAAAAAATCAGTCTGGTTGATCCTGCCGCCCATACCCTTCGAGTGTGTCTTACACTCTGCAGCTATGCTGATGGACTGCAACTTTCTAGAATGCCATTCCAACTGTAATATAAAAAAAAAAGCGAAAATAAAAAAGCAAAGGGAGAGCCAGGCTGTGTGTGCATGTGTGTGGAGAGTGAGTGTGTGTGTGTGCGTGTGCATCTCTGACAGAAGAGCTTCACTAACTGAAGTGTGCTGAAAGGGAAAAAATGATCACCATTAATTAAATAAAATAATATATGGGTGGGTGGGTGTAAAAACAGAATTTTGTGCACACCCTCGGTGTGGGATGCTTTTATAAACCACTCAGACTTTGCCATCGGGGTTAATGTAGCATCCCACACCTCAGGTGTGTGTTAAAATTTGGCTACAGACACACACCCATATATTATTCAATGTTTTAATAATGCAGTTCAGATTATGCTTTTTTTAAACAATGTTGTCCATCCATGTGTTTTTGCAATTAATAAACAATTAATGGTGTCCTATTTTGTTTTTCTTTTTCAAGTCAAATCTGGATAGAAAAAGCATAATATTTTCAGAATCATAACACATGCTGAGATTGTTTTTGCTGTCTTTGTCGAGGAAAGGCACACAGCTACAGCTTGTTTCTGGGTGTGTTTTGAGAGCATAGGGAGATTAAGTGACTTACTCTGGTCACACAATATACAAGTAGAGCATGTTGGAATCAAACCCCATTCTGCTGGATGAATTAAGCTTGTTCACAGCTCTTTACTTTAACCTCTAGGTTGTACTGCCAGCTCTAAATCAAAAACTACACATTTCAAGGTTGGCCCCATGATGCCAGGCTGGTAGGTACATAGCCACATTTGCCTCATGTAAACCTGAGTTTACACACAAAATTGTAAGAAAAAAGGCTGTAAGAGAGGGAACAGAATAAGATAGAAGTTAGTGCTGCGGCAGCCCCAGAAACCTGCAATGACATGAATACAGCCAGGGTTTAGAAATCCTGATACAGAATGGGGCCCAATACCTGTTGGCACCACAGAGCCAGCCTTGAGATGTGTAGTTTTTAATGATCACCTGGCAGTATAGCCCAGAGGTTAAAGTAATCCTAAAGATGGATTATTTTTACTAACAGTTTGAAATGTAAGGGTGCTAACTCAGTAGTTTCAATGCACATACAAAACAATTGTAATAAATGTAGAAAGTGTTTTAATAACACCTTAAAACACACTTAATAAAACAGACGATTTCCTATTTAACCTACAGCCAATGGAGGGCCAAGATCCTCGGTGACATCATTTCCAGTCAGGATCCTAAAACATATGTCTTCCGCCAGTCCTTAATTACAGACTGATTTACATATGAATAACTCTGGACTGCAAAGACTCTCAGATAAATACAATGGCTCACTCAAATTAGCTTTTTATGGTCTTTCAGACAATAAGAAACCCTGTTGATAACAGTTCCCCTTTAATTTAACCAGCTCTCTATGTATGGATTGTGCCAGCATACTAGAGTCTAGTGCTGTCCTATGAAAGTGTAGCCAGTTATAAAAATGGCTAATGGTGTCTTTACGTAAGGTATAAATCATCGGGGTCCTAGCGGTTGTGGTTCCTGATTTATCCTCACCAGAATAGCTTTGGGAAAGGACCTAGATGCATACAAACACTACAAACCTTAGGTTACCCATTGTAAGTAACAGCTGCACAGCAATAACACAGACTGATGATTTGAGGGATGGAAAATCCCAATAATACAATACAGCAGACTTACTTTCCTGATAAAATTGCCAGTTAAAACTAACAAGTGGCTGCTCCAATGCTTTGGAACTCATTCCTTTTCCATATTTGCTCAGCTAGCACGGTGGACGCCTTTAAATCCTCGCTGAAAACTGTTTTGTTTGATCAAGTCTATTCAGTTAATTTGTTTTACTTCTTTTGATTTTATTTATTTTTTTAGTTTTTGTTGACTGGTAAGTGTAGTAGACAGTTAAATGCCTATTTTCAGGCAGTAGACTGTTAAATGCCTATTTTCAGGCACAACCCGGGAGGTTACATGGGTCAAGGATCAGTGAGCAACAAATACAAACATCATGCACTACAGAATACACAGTAAGTTATCCAATGGTTATTGTTTTAATGTGATGTGTCAGGATTATGGTCTAACTCTATAAAGTGCTCAGAGCCCATGTTGGGTTGGCCGTTATATAAATAAACTTTTCCTTGCTTTGCCTTACCTAAAATTAACAAGCATTTGTCAGTGCTGAATGTTTGTGTGTACAGTGTGTGTGTGGCAGGCATGCATAATGAGATGAGTAATTTGTGGTAGATCCTGACTTCCTACTAACTGTAGATCTGTGCCTACACTGTCATTTAAAACTGTCAGACTAATCTACTTGTCCAGATGCAGTGCAAGTGCCCATCGGGCCTCGACATGCACATCAACCCCTTGTAAGGGAAGGCCATCTTTATGCTAGGACCAATGTCGCACACTGCAGCACCTTTCCCCCAGCCTCTGCCCATTCATCCAGCTCATGGAGCTTACACCTGAACTTGGGTCACTGGCACGGGAAGGCAACATGGTACCCAGTGAGTCAATGCCCATCCATACAAACAACGTTACTTTATACATTTTTTTGTAATAGATTTGATGCCAAAATTTCAACATACTCTCTTTTATGACCCCCCCAACCATCTTTCTGAACATGACAGGTGTCACCACAAGTGTAAAATCATGTTTGGTCAGAAAAATTACAGCTATCTAGTTCATGAGATGGTGTGAAAAATGGCTATGTTGCAAATCTGGAGTCAAAATATTGAAAATTGCCAAAGTTATGAGCGAGCATTGAAACATTTCAACGTACTTTCATAATGTTATTGTTTTTTAAGCAGAGCCCCCCGCCTTGGGGGGGGATGGATGTCATGCTATACCGCTTGAGCTGCCCCCTTCGGTTGGACCAGGGAGCTATTCCTCTGCAGGGACTCCTAAGCGTGTTGAGGTCAGAGTGGGGCTGCTCATGACATCCAAGGAGGTGGGCGGGGTGAACAATGGTAAGGAAAAACCCTGCAAGGCAGGATGACGCCTCGCAGACCCTGCACCACTGACCAGGCTGTGGCTGAAGAATGGGCAGACGGCCCTCACCCTGGCCTTGCCATGAAGGGTTATTCCACGGGGGGTTAAAGACCAGGGAAGATAAGCCCAAGGAATAATGGATGAGGGACTGGGGGATGGTCAAGTGCAAAAGAAGGCCCTGTAGTGAATAAAGGGCATAAAAACCTATATACATATATAAAAACTATGACAGAACACCTCGGTTTGCTAAATAATCAGTTTTCTTTAGTGTGTTGGTATGAAGAGTTCAGCATAGGTGGTGGAGACACTTTTTAGCCGGGGCAGCCAGTGCATCAACATTCACCCAGTTCACCAAACAGGCAATCCATTTTGACCTCACACTTCAAATAAAAATTTTAGTTGTGTACACACTGTCCAACCCTCCCCCAAATTGTGTGGTCATCAGTGCTGGAATTACAGTTTATGATCTTAGGGAGCTACGGCAGCTCCTGTGGGTCATATCTTTAACGTGAGCTCCCTTTCCATTATAAGTTGATGGCAGTGATGCATGAGCTATCGAGGCTCACTTCAGGGCTATGAAGACCGAGCCTTGGCAAGCCTCCCCTGCAATTCCAACACTGCCTGGTAATGGATTTAAAAATGTAGATTTGTTACTGGGTTATTTTTGTTTTTGAGGACTGCAAAATTAAAGAACAATATTTCATCTGAACTCAAACACATCAAAATTTAACCTGTCACTGGCCTCTATCTAGTGCTCACTTGAAAATACAACTATGGTATACTCTGCTTCAGACAGAAGTAGAACAATGGTTAGCAAATGGTTTTGGGGCAGTTCCTTGTAAAACTGTACACAAATATGTACGGCACATATGCCTGCCTACATCATTGACTTCAATCAGCAAAGCAGCATTTATTGAAATGACGCAGGTGGCCATTCTTTCAGGACAGTAAGCAGGCTACATTTAAACTTGTTTTGAAGTAAACCCTTTATCACTGTATTAATGGTAGTGAATGCAGTGTGAATCAGTGAAGTGGCTCTTCAGTGTGAGGGGGTTAATATGGTAAGAGAATCCAGGCAGTAGAAGGTATATTAAAAAATAAAATTCATATTACAGTTTGTTTACCAAAATTCCCTAGTGCCCTGGTGTTGCATAGCTGAAGCTCTTGGCTTATGCCATTTTCAACCTACACATTTGGTACGCCATCCCGCCTGTGGAATTGATGTCCACCACAATCCCCCCATCTCATTTTTCCTTACTAGTTGGAAGGAAGAACTAAAGTAAGCCTTCAAATGGGAAAAGGCTAAACTACATAACTGGTGACTCACACTTATTTTAGTTTGCTTCAGTAGACAAGACCATTCAATGGGCCAGTTAAAAATCTCTATTTCTAGTTCTGTAATATTACGGGGATCACTGCAAAAGGCGGCTGGTGCTCGCGGTACCGGGCTGACTTCAGCCTAACCTGAGAGAACAAAAAGTTGTATGCTGACTTAACAGTGAAAAAAAATATAGTTTATTTAATGCACACTGCAGCAGATCAAACAAGTTGACAGCCTGCATATGATGTTTTGTTCACTCAAGATAGGCTGAAATCAGCCCGGTTTTGTTGTTTTCATTGATTATTTCGATAATGCAACTAATTTTTATGTCAATCCATGGGACCCTTGCCGTGAGCTGTGGAGAAGTATCAGAAGTGATGCCTATTCTGGTACTGTATATTTTTCTGCTTAAACTGTGTTTTTCTTGGCTACCTGCTATGAATTTTAAACTCCCTTCCATCCGTGAACTAACAAAGCCAACACACGCTGGAAGACAAGTAAGTTGCTTCACGTTTTAGATCAAGAATCAATGTTTGGTAATGTTATCACCAGCATCGGAAAAGCAAATAAAACAAACAGAACAGGATTCCACCTAGTAAGTTATAACTCAACTCTAAATGTATTTATAAATATGAGACTTGGGGCCAGATTCACAAAAAAAAAAATCACAAAGTGCAGTGCAAAAGTTTGGGCTGCGCCTTGCGATTGCGCAGGTTCCAAAAGTTGCTATTCACAGCTAGCGCACCGCACTATCTGTCTGTGAATAGGGCCAGGACAGGGCAGTGCTAACCCCACTAGCACTGAACCGACATCCAGCCAGGTGAATGGCCCCACAATAAATAGCACAGGTGCGCTGTTTCCTATTTACTAAAGCTCCCATGTAAATGATCCCATTGGGCATGCAAGACACTGTGTCAGGGTTGGTCCCTGGAAGGCTTCCTTTTGTGCTTTAAGTCTGTTGCAACAGCACCTCTATCTGTCCATTTCCTATCCTAATTATTTCACCTTATTACTTCCAGGCCAGCCAGGTGGAGGATCCCCCCCACCCCATTTCTCTACTGTATCTATTACCCACTTTATTTTTCATTTTTCACTCTCATTTTCCAGTCCTCCCAGGAATATGAAGTGCACCAGTGCTCAGAAGGTACATTCATAATGAGATGCTAGTTAGCATAAGCAAGAAAAGCATGCATGTGCTAAAATAACATGTTACTAGCTAGTATGATGTAATTATGACCTTGACTATCAAGTACTTGGGGAATGCTATTATAGTGCTATGTTTAAAACTGTATTTTGTACAGAAAAAAACTGTATAATAGCCATAAGACAGTCAGTAGCTGCTAAGTTTTAAATAAGTGTTTTCTGTATCTAAAAATATTAAGAGAAAGTGAATGTTGATTATTATACCACATCTAGATTATGGGTCACCATTATGGAATCCCCATCTTAGACAAGACATTATATTAATTGAAAAAATACAGAGGAGATTCACCAGATCCATACATGGTCTAAAAAAATCTGGATTATTGTGCTAAATTGGGTACACTCAAACTGTTCTCACTGGAGACCAGGAGAACTCAGGGAGATTTAGTATTCATGTACAAGATTATGCAGGATTCTTCATTTATGAATCAATGTGGTTATACACACCATGCTTCGAAAAAAACTATCTCAGATTGCACAACATGCATATTAGGATACCAAGTACGTATACAGTTAAACAATTTCACAATTACAACATATGTACTGCCAGAAAGTGGAATGCCTTACCCCAGCATATAGTAAACACACCATCTTTGGAACGTTTTAAAAAGGTATCGGATGAATTCCTATTGCACAATGAATTTGGGAAATAAACCCACTATGAGTGGGAGACAATTCATTTTTTTATTTTACCAGGAGAGACACACTAAGCTGAAAGCTTGTTTACAGGTGCAACCTTGGAGCACAAGGAAGTAAGTGACTTGCTCAGGCTCACACAGTGTGCAAGTGGGGGCTGTGGGATTCAAACCCAGGTCTGCAGCTCAGAGCCTTAAACCATTGCGCTATACTGCCTCCAAGTCAATGGGCACTTTTGCCTACTTTGTCTCACAAAACCAAGTTGATTCAGAACATTGTTTTTGACTTTCTCTTAGTTTTGTAAAACACAAAACAAACCAAGGAACTGACTCAAAACAGTGTTTAAAGCTGAGGAAATGAAATCCCCTTTACACCCTACCGTTTTGTTTAACACAAAAATAATCATTTTAACTATTTTGAGAAAAAGAATGAGCAGAGCACAAACACTTTGCTGTTACCTTTCTGGTAAAGTTGCATCATCGAAAGACTTTCCGAACTCCAAACAGACATGAGGCCTACCTGAGAAGTTTAAAAGCATTTCCGCAATAAAAAGTATCCTCGATGTTACTCTCTGGTAAAGTTACACGTAGAAACTATAAAATAATTACCAGGCTATAGAATATTCCTCTTTTAGACATAAATAGAGGTTATTTTGTACTAAAGTAAAAGTTCAGCCTTATCTGGATTTAGAAGTACTTCTGGGCCTACCAGTTCCACTGTTTCCAAAGGCTACCATAGGAGTCTGCGGGCCCTTCCAGCTGGGCTTATATACACACCAGGTCATACGTGACATCACATCATGGGAGGAGCTACAACTCATTATTTCATAATTAGATATTCATCTGGATTTACAAACAGTGTCTTACAGCTTACTCACATTTCATGTGAATAATGTAACCATGCCATAACAAGTTATTTGATTTTTGCTTATCTGATCAGACCATCACTGAATAAATTATATAAAAATGTATTTCTCTAAAAAGGCTGGATCATTTGACCAAGGGGAGGTATAAAACCCCTTCATTTGGCCTTACTTGTCAAGATTTGTAGTCGGAAGATATCTGACTGATAACATAGCAAGACATGCTCAGATTCATGTCTTGAAGCATGGAATAAGCTAAAGGATTCCTTGCTTTTCACCAAACATAGTAGTGAACCAAACCTTGACTACTGTCAAGAGGAATTTTGCTATTTTATTTTTTTCTCTCTTTAGTTTATTTTTTTTCTTGTAAATAAAACCACGCTACCTGCGTGTTGCACCTGTGTTTCTGTGTGAACGCCTATCTGTTTTCCCACACCCTCTGACAGGCACTAGGTGGCCATCTGTATGCCCATTATGGGCCCATTTACACAGACTGCGGGTGGCTTACTGTGCCCCCTGCCCAAGGCAGCCACAGTACCTGGTAGTCTATTGGTCCCTCCTTCATGCTCCAGTCACCGGCCCTCTATATGAAAAATATGCCCTGGTACTCTAGTGATCCCTTCCCCAGGCTCCAATTGCAATATCATTATAGAAAATAAATTCCCTGATGGTCCAGTGGTCCCCCCTGATCACTAATCGCTGTCCCGTTATATGTTTATTAAATTTCCCTAGTAGTCTAATGGCCCTCCCTGATGTCCAGTCATCATCCCTGTAGTAAAAAATAATTTCTCTGATACTCCAGTGGTCCCGCCGCCCTGATATGCGATCGGCACCCCTCCTTGTAAAAAAATAATGTCCCTGGTAGTCCACTTGTCCCTCCACTGATGTCCGAGCACCATCTCTATAGGAAAAAATAATTTCTGTGGTATTCTAATGGTCCCTTCCCCCCTTCCCCATGCTCCAATCACCGTCCCTTTATATGAAAAATAATGCCCTGGTAGTCTAGAGGTCCCTCCCTAATCGCCGTTCACCACCGGATATACAGAATGAATAATCCCTGGTGGTCTAGTGTTTCCCTCCTTTTCCGGTCGCTGGCCCCATACAAAATAATTCTGTTCTCTGGTGGTGTAGCGGTCCCCCCCCTCACTGAACACTGCCCAATATAAAGACTGAATAATTCCTGGTGATCTAATGGTCCATCCCCCCATCCAATCACACAGCCAAAAGAATACAGAATGTCCCCCGCTGTCAAAAGTAACCCCCCAAATCCTGAGCCCCTGTATAGACATGTAAAACAATTCCCTAGTGGTCTAGTGGACCCGCCCATCCCCGATCCTGTGTACATGGTATAGAACCCCATCCATGGTGGTCTAGTGGACCTCCCACCCTGGCAGGTAGTGCCCCACCACCCTGCTCCCCCAGTCCTGAAACCGGGTTGGCGACTGACACAGCCCTCCTCTTACCACCAAGGCCAGTCGCTGACTGAGTTGTCCTGGAGCGTGTACTGCATACAGTACACGCTCATTAATTGACAGCTGTCTCAAAAATTGAAAGCTATCTCAGCCATGTATTACTTGACTCATTCTGGCAGTACGTACTTTGATTTTACTTTGAGAGGGCTCTTGCAGTAGGTAATAACTGTTAGGACTGAGCCACCAGGTGCTAGGACCACACCAAAAACTTTAGCTAGCAGTATATAGCAAGGGACATGAGCAGCGATGGCCAGACACCATATAAGGGGCAGTCTACATGCCTGCCCTCCAGTTCTTTCCCACTGTCGACCTACGCACGTCGGACCTCGCGGAATGCTACTACAGTTCGACTGCCATTTTCGATAAGTATATCTTTCTAATTTCTTTGTTTTTTCTCAAAAATAGTAGAATTTGTCATCAGATTGCATGTTTTCTCCAACTCCTCCTGAATCGCATCACAATAAGTGCACCTGCAGCAAGCAGCTCCTGTAGAAGGACACCCACACTTCGTGCCTCTTGTGCTTTGGACCTGACCACGACACTAAGGCCTGTGCAACCTGCCAGAAATTTAACCAGGCCACACGGAAATGCAGGCAGCAGGCCCTGGAAGCCCACCTTTTGAAAACAAAACTTGCTTCCATGGAAAAAGAGCTGCAGCAGATTCAAAACACTTCCACATCTCTAGGAGGTTCTTCTGACTCCCACAAGCAGAAAAAGAAGGAGGACAAGGAGAGACACTGGAGACAGGGATCAGTCTCCTTCCAGGCCGCAGCTCCCTCCCAGGACCACGGCTGACCAGAGGCCTTTCTCCAGCAATGGAAGTGCCTCTCCGGCTAAGTCTGTTCCAACTGCGGAGCAGACTGAGGCCCCCCCTTCTGAGCAGGTTACGGTTCAGGCGGGCACCTCCGGTGATTCTTCAAAGGGCTCCTTCCACCCTTTGGCCCCTCACAACTCCTGGGTCTAAGTTGAGTGGTTCAGCTGGTAAGTTGAGCATCGGGTCTTCCGATGAACACACAGCCCTGGGTATGGCATGGTCCTCAACCCCAAGAAGACCAAATTCATGATCTTCTCAGGACCTCGTAAGACCCCTGTCACCAGCATGACCCTAGTCGACAACTCGGATACCCCCATAGAACAGGTGACTGAATTCAAATACCTGGGGCTCTACCTTGACCCTCACCTCTCCTTTAATCTGCGTGTAAACAACCTCATCAAGAAGGTACGCACTAGACTTGGCCTCCTCTACAGGATCCATAAGTTCATTCTCCCTGCCACCAGACTACACCTTGCCTCCTCTCTACTCCTGCCACTCATCGACTATGGATCCCTAGTTTTCTCCCCTCCAACATCCTCACTCCTCTACGCCAAACTTAGAGTTGCATACAACAGTATAGCATGCTTTGCCACTGGCCTACCCTGAAACACCCATCACTGCACCCTCTATGTGTCCCTCAACTGGCCCTCCGTTGAAAGGAGATTTCACCTTAAATCTCTCTCTCCTTCCTTCATAAAATCTGCCTCAAACAGATGCCACCCAAAGTCAATGCCCTCTTCCCGCTCGCAACTCCTGGCCGTCCGACCCTGGGATCCACCATCATGGTTTTCGATACCCCATTTTTCTGAACTAAACTGACTCAGAACTCAGTCTTTTGCTCCGAGACCAAGTTGTACAACAGACTATACCCCGAAACTCAAGCCTGTAATACCTTCCTCTCCTTCAACTCTTCCCTCAAGGCTTACCTCCTTAGTACTTCAGTTTGCAGCTGTCCTTCCCAGACCTAATCTCTGAACCCAGCCTGGCACCATTCCCCCTTTAAGACCACTGACCTTCACCCAGTTTTGGCTAATGCACTTCCCCAGTCCCTGCACTTATTTATCCCCACCCCCGCTCCCTCACACCCTTATCATATCTGCTACTCTTTTCTCTCCTTACTCCAGGAGATCTCCATCTCTACCATTTCACTTCTGTCACCCTTTTTACTCCTACACCTGTTGTTGTTGTTCTCTGTGCATTTCCCACACCTCGTACCACCTTTCTCTGTTTCACCCTGCCTCACTGTATATTGGCTACAGCCTTAGTTCTCCATGTTATTTGTTTGACCAGGAAGTATTGTTTAACTGTCATACCACTGTTCTTTTAATATATTGTTATTTACTTGCTTTACTATGGTATTTTTGTTCCTGTTTTGTTCTCAGTTACCTCTATGTATTCATGTACTTTACATTGGACGTTTGTGAAAACGAGCAATTCTGCTCACATACCTTTCCAGTATATAAATAAAGATTGATTGATTGATAAGTCAGGCGTCTGTCCTTCTGACGGACACCTAGCCATGACACTCCCGTCAGACCCTGATGACAGGTCTGACGCCGAACTTCCAGACCTGCACTCGCTGCTGCTTACACTGCAGCCTCCTCAGAAGGAATCCCCCTCCCAGGACTCTCCTATGCCACCTCCAGTGGTACCTCCAGACTCCCCCATCCCTTTGGAGCCAGAGGAGCGGCCGCCTGCTGGTCCCTCTAACATACCAGCGCTGGACCGCCCGCCGACGGAACTTCCTTCGGGGACTCCGGCACCCACACCTGTGGACTCTCTGTCTGGGTCTTCTGCTTCCCCCCAGATTCCAGTGGGTCCCTCCGGACCTTCAGGACTGACCCCGGGCCTACCTCCAGCAGGCTCATAACCTGACCTGACACTACCGGGGCCCTCCAATATTCCTTCTGGGCCACTGTCAGGTCCTTCAGCACCACCATCGAGGCCGACACCAGACTACTCGACTTTGGGTTTTCCAGCACCATAATACTCTACTCCAGGATATCTGACACCGCAGTACCCGAAGCTGGGGTACCCTATGCCAGGGTACCCAGTGCCGGGCTATCCAACACCCACTTATCCAATGCCAGGTTATCCAACAGCAGGCTACCTAATGCCACAGTACCCAGTGCCGGGCTATTCAGTGGCAGGCTATATACTGCTATACCAGCTGCCTCTACCTCTGCCTCCTCCGCAGCCACAGGTGAATTTTGAGGCCTTTTTTTGACTCTTTGTGGGCTGGAACCAAGTCTTAGCTGGTAACGGAGTTGGACTGATGTCAGCAAGTGGCAGCCTCCACGCCGGTCCTCCTGACTCTCACTCCACGGTCTCTGTCTCTGGTGGAGATGCGCCCCCCTCCACGTCGGGTTGCACATTGGGTGCCTCCTTGGTGGAGGGCCACAGCAGTGGTTTGGTTGAACCTCGCAGTGAGGTTCCCCTTCTCAGAGCTTTGTCCCCAGATGGGAGTCCAATGTCGGACTCAGAGTCTGACTCTTCCTCTGCCTCAGGGTATGAGACTCCTCTGGAGGAGGATCCCAAGCCTAAGGAGACTCCCAAGTCTCTCCTCAGGGGACCCTTCCTTTATGGAAATCCTCAAGAAGATCCAGGAGGCTAATGGATGGATGGAAGACTGAGAACCAGGATCCTCAGCATAAGAGATTGGTGGAGCACCTCAACCTCCCTGAGCTGTCTCCCCTTCTCATTCCTCCCTGGATTGGGCCTCACGAAGACTTGGCCGCCACTCTCTGGCAGTAGCCATCGTTGTTCCCTGCCATTTTCAAAAAGGCGGACAGGCTATACCATGCCCCAGAGGGCAAAGACCACCTCAGTACCCACCCCAAAACTGATTCATTGGTCATCAACGTGGCACATGACCGCACCACTAAGCCCACACATATGAGTACCTTACCTCCAGATAAGGAGTTGAGGCTGCTGGACCAGTTCAGATGCAAGTTCTACTCAAGCTATGCGGGCTCTGAATTATCTGAGCCATATGATTCTTGATCAAAAGACTAATCTAGGGCAGCTCAAATCTAAATTTGAGGCCTTGCCTGCTTCTGAAGCCAGGACTGATATCAACCAGACAGTCAGAATGGCAGAGATTACCTGCAGCCTTGCCTTGCAAGCCGTTTAAGATGCTGTCGATGCTTCGGCTCGGAGCACTGCCTACACAGATACTCCTGGTTGTGGGTCTCTAGATTCGCCCTGGGTGTTCAGAACTCTATCCTGGATGCCCCTTTCCAAGGCTCCATCCTCTTTGGGGGAGATGTCAAGGACATTCTGACTGAATTACAAGAGAGTGGCAAAGCCTCACGCTCAGTACAATCTCTGTACCGGTCTAACACTAAGCCTAAGCAGCCCTTTCATTGCCAGCAAAGGTGCCAAAACAGGCAGCAGCTTTCCAGACATCAGTCCAAATGTTGGGCTACTTCCTCAGCCTCCAACCTTCCAGCCAAGTCCCAGAGAGCTTCCAGGGTGGTGCATCCCAACCCTCCCACTGCCTCCTGACTCATGGTTTGCGCCCTCCCCCCATTCTCCAATGGGTCCAGAGGAGCTGGTGGGGGGCAGGTTCACCAGTCACCTGGCGGGGTGGGAGGTGTTCACGGCAGACTCGTGGGTCCTTCAGCTTATAGCTCAAGGTCACACACTGGAATTTCTAGAGAAACCTCCAGAAAATCCTCCAGGTCACTCTCATTACCCAAAAGGTCACTTTCTGCTCATCCAAGAGGAAATCAAGGCTCTGCTGAGAAAATCCTCCATAGAGCCTGTTCCTCAGGGCCAGATCAGAAGGGGATATTACTCCCACTTCTTCCTGGTCCCCAAAAAGACAAGAGACCTTCAGCCAATATTGGACCTTAGCACACTCACTCTGTACATAGATTACAAGAGATTTCGCATGTTGACTCTCCTAGGTCTGTTGCCACTTCTCCACTAGGGACAGTGGCTCTGTGTGCTGGACATGCAGGATGCCTACCTGCATATCCAAGTCTTCTCTGCCCACTACCGCTTCCTCAGGTTTGCCTTCCAGGGGGAGCACTTCCAGTTCAAAGCTCTCCCCTTTGGCCTGTCCTCGGCACCCAGGGGTTTTACCAAGTGCCTAGCAGTAGTGGCAGCGGCTTCACATCATCAGGGCCATTATGTGTTCCCATACCTCAACAACTGGCTTCTGTCAGCTCTGTCGAGGGACAGCTTGGAAGCCTCTCTGTCTGCTACCCTGCACCTGTTCCATCAGTTGAGTATTGTGGTGAACTACCCCAAGTCTCACCTTATCCCTTCTCAGTGCCTCCAATTTATTGGGGCAGTGCTGGATACATTCCAGGGTCAGGCTTTCCTCCTGTTGGACAGGGTGGAAATGCTGCAGCAGCAGCAGGCCATGCATGTGGCCTCCAGCCACTGGGTAATGGTCAGAACTGTTTTAACATCTCCTGGGCCTTATGGCAGCAGCCATCCCCACTGTTCCATTAGCCAGGCTCCACATGTGAGTCACACAGTGGACCCTCTGTGTTCAGTGGGATCAGAGATTGGACTACCTGGACAGCAGGGTTCTGGTGTCCAGTCCCATGTGACAGGATCTCCTCTAGTGGCAGGACCTAAACAACCTGTGCCAAGGTGTTCCACTTCAGCTCCCTGCTCTGAACCAGACCCTGACCACAGATGCCTCAGGTTAGGGCTTGGGAGCCCATTTGGGAGACTGCAGGACTCAGGAATTATGGTCTCAGAGGGAGCGCTCTCTCTGCACATCAGTGTGCTACAGATGAAAGTGGTGTTGTATGCCCTTCAGGCATTCCAGTCCCTTCTCCTCCCAGGCACACTACTTGTCCAGTCGAACAACATGTGCGTGGTATAGTACCTTAACAAACAAGAAGGCACACATTCATATCCTCTGTGCAGGGTGGTTGTGTGGAACTGGGCAGTCCAGCACTGTCTCCAGCTCACGGCAGTGCACATCCCAGGCATCCAAAACATCCTAGCAGACAATCTCAGCTGCACCCAAACAAGGGCCCACTAGTGGGAACTGAGTCCAGTGGTTAGGGTTACCACCTTTTAAGGAGCCCAAAGTGGGACATTTCTTACTGAAACATGATTTTTCGCAGGACAGTACGTAACCTTGACCCATGCAACAGACTTGTTTTCTCTATATAATCAGAACTGAGGCTAAGTATTGTAGTTTATTGGTTGCTTCTATCATTTCATATCATTTTAATGTATTTTAGCTAAGGTACTGCAGTTTTCTACAAGATTTAGTGGCAAGTTAAAAAATATTTTTTCTACTGAAAAGTCAGGACATGTAGTATTTTTCATGTTTTTTTGCAGGACACAGCTGCCCAAATCAGGGCTGTCCTGCGAAACTCGGGACATGTGGTAACCCTACCAGCGGTGGCCGAAGAAATCTTTGGCCTCTGGGGTCACCCAGATCTGGATCTGTTCGCTTTCTCATACAACGAAAAACTGCCCAGTTTCTGCTCACTCATTCCTGGGCCTGATGCTTTCTGGCGAAATACGCTGCCTCTTTGCTGGACAGGGAGGTTCTTGTATGCCTTCCCTCCCTTTCTGCTTCTGCAGAGGGTACGCTTGAAATTATGGGTGGAAGGGACTCTCATGATTCTGATCGCCCCTTATTGGTCTTCCCTCTGCTCCAGCAGTCAGCAGTGGAGCATCTGGTTCCTCTACCCCTCTGCCAAGACCTTCTGACCCAGGAGCAGGGCAGTCTGGTTCATCCAGGACTCAAGTCTCTTCACCTTCATCCGTGGCACCTTCTGACATAGCTGCCTCATGCTTTGGAGTCTCTTCCAGAGTTGCTCAAGTCCTTATGGTGGCCCAAAAGCCGTCCACAAGAACTACTTGCGCTATGAAATGGAAATGATTTTCCATTTGGGCAACGTTTAAGGGTTGGGACCCATTCTCCTGCCCTGTCCCACAGGTCATAGAGAACCTGCTGCACCTTTCTGACCTTGGGCTCAGCTATTCTTCACTGAAGATCCACTTATCTGCCATTTCTGCCTTCCACACCCCAGTGGACTGCAAAACCTTGGCTCAGTTGGAGGTCTCCCGCACTTTTCTGAAGGGGATACTCAATTTGAAACCCCCGGTGTGGAACATTGTTCCCCCATGGGATCTGAACTTTGTTTTTTTCATTTGATACAAAAGATTTGTTCAAAAATCTTTTGTATCAAATGAAAAATTTAAAATATGTATTGTATAGGTCAGTTGGGGAGCAAACCTTGATTCCTAGAGGATTATTAAACAATGAAAGAGAAAACATTTGAGATATCACCCTGTAAGTAGTACCATTGGGAGACAACACAATTTCAATTATACCAAAATGGTCTAACATCAATTGAAATTTTATGCAGACAGGTTTTTAATAATAGTATTTTTTTGTATTTTTGTATTTCTAGAAATGGCAACTCTTGATAAAGCCTATAATTATGTCTGACTTACACTGCTTGGGACTCAGTTATTACCTACTGCAAGAGCCCTCTCGAAGTAAGATAGTACAGTTATGCAAGAACTTACTGTAACAGTAGATCTTTGAGAGAGGCTCTTTTAGTAGGTAAGTTTTCCCTGCCTCCTTCCCCCTGCTGCTGTTCGTTTCAGCCTCTTTCTTGGCTCCAGGAGCCCACTCCTTTCTCCTGTTGCACATTTTCAGGTCTCCAGCAGGAGAATTGGAGAGCGGGCATGAGGACCACCCCTTATATGGCGTCTGGCCAACACAGGTCACATGACATCTGGGCCAGTCCCCTGCTATATACTGCTAGCTAAAGTTTTCCGTGTGGTCCTAGCATCTGGCAGCTCAGTTCTAATGGTTACGTAGAAACATACTGTAGAAGGTGACATCAGATAAGGACCGCAAGGCCCATCCAGTCTGCCCATTTTTTCTACCTTATGAATGTGCCATAGGCCTGTACTCTGTCAATGGCCTATCTATTCATACTCATAATAATAACAATAATAATAATAATAATTTGATTTATATAGCGCATTTCATCTGTATTGCTCCCTTACACCTATCCCATGCCTGTTTGAAGCCCTGCACTGTATTCATATCCACCACTTCCTGAGGTAGGCCGTTCCATGCATCCACTACCCTTTCTGTGAAAAAGAACATCCTCACATGACCTCTTAATCGGCCTCCCTCTAATCTCATGCTGTGTCCTTTTGTCCTGTTTTTTTTCTTATATTGAAACATGTTAGACTCTTTCACCTTGTTAATGCCCTTAAGATGTTTGAATGTTTCAATCATATCACCTCTCTCCCTCCTTTGCTCTAGGGTATACATATTGAGCTCCGTTAATCTGTCCTCATATGTTTTCTGATGCAGTCCCTGCACCATTTTGGTTGCCCTTCTCTGGACTGCTTCCATTTTGTTACAGTAGCGTAGCAAATTCCCAAAGGGCCTGGGTGCAAGGTGATGTTACAGGGCCCCTCCCCAGTTTTGAATAAATATCAAAATTATGATTTGGGCCCTTCAAACCTCATGGGCCTGGGTGCCACTGCACCCTTGTAGCTACGCCCCTGTTTTGTTAATGTCTTTGTGCAGGTGTGGCCTCCAGTACTGCACACAGTACTCCAGATGGGGCCTAAACAGTGTCTTGTAAAGAGGGATTATTACTTCCCTCTTCCAACTTGTGATACCCCTACTAATACACCCCAACATCCCTCTAGCCTTATCTACTGCTTTAGTGGTCTGCTTGGATGATTTCAGATCATCTGTGATGATGATGCCCAAGCCTCTTTCTTCCCTTGTGATTGACAGCAACTCCCCTCCCAGCCTATAAGTGGCTTCAGGGTTTCTCTTCCCTGTGTGCATGATCTTGCACTTCTTTGCATTAAATCCCAGTTGCCACTCTTCTGACCACCTTGCCAGTTTATCCAGATCTCTTCTCATTCTGCCCATCCCATCTGGATCATCTACTCTGTTGCAGATCTTGATGTCATCTGCAAACAGACAAACCCTGTCCTCCAGTCCATCTGCAATGTCACTGATGAAGATATTGAAGAGGACTGGCCCCAGGACTGATCCCTTAGGTACCCCACTTGTGACTTGCATTTCTTCTGACTGTATACTGTTTACCACCACTCTCTGTTTTCCGCCCGCCAACCAGTTTATCACCCAGTTGACCAACTTCTGACCCACCCCGAGCCTCCCCAGCTTATTAATCAGTCTTCTATGTGGAACAGTATTGAAAGCTTTGCTGAAGTCAAGGTAGGTGACATCAACTGCTCCCCCTTGGTCCACCACTTTGGTTACCCAGTCAAAGAAATCTATGAGATTAGTTTGACAGGACATTCCTGTTGTAAACCCATGCTGTCTTGGATCCTGTGCTCCTATGGATTCCAGGTGTTGCACTATCCTTTCCTTAAGGAGTGCCTCCATAATTTTGCCCACTGCTGAGGTAAGACTGACAGGTCTGTAGTTCCCTGCCTCCTCCCTGCTACCACTCTTGTGGAGCGGGATCACATGAACTCTTTTTAGTACACTGGGATGTATGCCATCAGGTCCCATTGCATTGTCCATTGTGAGCTTATCGAGCTCTTGTAGGACCCTTTCTTTTGTGAAGGGACTAGTGCACACCTCCCTCCCCCCGTCCCTGTGTCCATGGTGCTGAGCTGTGGGCTCTGCCCTACCTTCTCCTCAGTAAATACTGAGCAGAAGTATCTATTTAGGATAGATGCTTCTTGGTCCTCTTCCACATGCTGCCCCTTATCTACTTTGATCTTAGCAATACCCACTCTTGCCTTTCTCCTTTCACTAATGTATCTATAGAAAGTCTTGTCCCCTTCTTTTATGGTTTGTGCTAGTGTTTCCTCAATTTGGGCCTTTGCCTGCCTTACTGCCTTCCCTGCTTCCCTTAGGGAAGTTTGGTATGCCTTCCTATCTTCGTCCTGCTGCATTCCCTTATATTTCCTGAAGGCCAGCTTTTTGGCTTTACCTTTTCTGCTACTGTTTTTAAAAACCAAAGTGGTTTCCTTCTTCTTTTGCTCTTGCTTTTCTCTGTAACACCATGGGATGTTGCTTCAAGTATTGCATCCTTAATGCTTGCCCACTTTGCCTGTACCCCCTCACCTGTATTTCGCCTTGCCAGGGCTAGCTTAACTCTGTTGGCCATCTTATCAAAGTCAGCTCCTCTGAAGTCCCATATTTTTGCCACGGAATGGGATGATTTAGTTCTAGTGGCCAAATTGAACCATACCATGTGATGGTCACTGGCCCTCAGGTGACCTTCTACCTGGAGATCTGTGATCCTTTCCCTGTTAGTCAGTACTAGATCTAGGATAGCCCTGTCTCTTGTGGGTTGTTCTACCAGTTGTTTGAGACCCTTTCCCTGCATGGAATCCTCTATGTGTCTAGTTCTGACGGATGTTCATGCTAGTATTGACCAGTCTGTATCTGGCATGTTGAAGTCTCCCATTATCAGAATCTCCCCTTTAGCTGTCATGTTTTGTATATCTTCTAACAGTAATGTGTCTATGTCCTCCCCCTGGTATGGAGGCCTGTAGATGATCCCAGTTTGTATAGCTGTCCCATTTCCTGTTTCCAGGGTAGCCCACAGTTCTTCTGGCTCCTTATGTGTCTTCTGAATTTCTGTAGCTTTGATATTTTCATTGACATAAAGGACCACTCCCCCACCCCCTTTTTTGCATCTTGGTCTCTTCTGAACAATACATAGCCGGGTATTGAAGTCTCCCAAGTGTGGTTACTGGTGAACCATGTCTCGCTAATGGCTACTGTGTCCAGTTTAGCCTCTGTCATTGTTGCCTGAAGGTCTGGGATCTTGTTTCCCAGACTGTAGGCATTTGTGTACATGATTTTCCATTAGCCAGATTTCGGTGTGTTAGTTGTTGGGCAAGGCTCAGCATTTCCCCTGCACGTCGTATGGGGAGCTGGGCCTTTTTCCTTACCTGGTGATGCAAATGAACTACAAACATGCTGAACTCCTGTTTGATCACTAGCTGAGGGAGATGGGGTGTTCTTCCCATTCGATGTATAAGGTGCTGCACCCCTCTCCCCATTTGCTAGCTTAAATATTCTGCAAAGACATCAAACTTCTGCCCCAATGCACTGACTCCCTCCTTAGTCAGATGCAGTCCATCGAATTTAAAGAACTTTCGCTCCCAAAACTGTTGCCAGTTACCTACAAATTTGTGTCCTTTTTCCTGGCACCAGCCTTTGAGCCACATGTTTAACTCCCCTATCTCCCCTTCTCTGACCTTCCGTCCATCTGCCCCCCTATCCCAGACCGGCAGGATCTCAGAGGAGGGAATGCTGGACAAAATGGATGACAGTTTGTCTCCCAGCATGGTCAGGTGTTCCTTGGTCTCCACAACTGACCGGCTGGCAAGATTGTTAGTCCCTATGTGTACCAGGACATCAGTGTTTTCTCCTGCTTCCTGCTCAATTTTAGCAATGCGGTCAGTGTCTCTCCTCGCTGATGTACGTGGGAGACATCTGACCATTACCCCTGGCCGGAGGTAGGTATCAACTTCCCGAATCATGGAGTCTCCTATGATCATAAGTGTTTTGGATTTCCTTTTTGCTTTTTTAGTTTTGGTCCCTGTTTTGGGCGAGTTTTGTTGTGCTATCTCCTGTGCTGCAGTGTCCTGCTGTGCAGTGTCCTCTGCCCCTTTGTTTGAGTTAGGGGATAGAGGCAGATACCTGTTTGTATTTTTTATATGGTTTGTGGAGGTGATATGTTGGAGAGCATTGAGAGATGGGGCACCTGATTTGCCCCTCTTAACCACCTGCCAACCTCCCGGATCAACTACCCTCTGCGGTTGAGGTGCTTCAGTTGGATGTTGGGGAAATGACGGGTGGTTCTTATAGAATATTTCCTCCTGAATATGCGATTTCAGATGTGCAGTCTCTTCCCATGATGCGTGGAGCTGAGCCCTTAGATTTCCAATGGTCCAGCATGTAGGACAGCATCCTAAATCCTGTATAACTGCTCTTCTGAAAAGTGTCTCACGGTACCTGCAGTTAATAATATCCATTCCAGATGAGTTGCTGGGTTTATAACCTGGTCCGAGTAATTAGAAGGAGGAAAATGAAAGCAAAAGTTTGATTTTTTTTGTATAATTTGTTATAACAAGTTAAATTACATGTGCCCCTGTAAGTGAGGTCACTGTGTGGATACCCCTCTGATACTCCCCTTCCTGCTTTGCTACAGGAAATGTCACAGCTGTGCTACCCTATAAAAGGAGTGTAGCATGGGGTGGTTGGGGATGGGGGTGGGTAGCTTGGCCCTTCCCCTGCTGAAAAAGAAGAACCACAGATGAAAGAAACAAGGAGGTAAGAGCAGAAACAATCAACCAACAAGAAATGCAGTAGCCCTGAAAACTTAGCCTAATGATAGCTAAAACTGTAAAACCTGTAAAACACCAGCTGTAATAATTTCACAGAAGATATACCCTGTAAAAAACACTTTGCTACATATACAAATAAAACAGTAACAGAAGATATACCTTGCAAAAAACTAATTGAAACAGAGAAGATTACAGCAGTAATCTGTAAGCACAAAACAGGAACAAACCTGTAGGCACATCCTGTAATAATGCAGCAGAAAGTATACCCTGCAACAGCAATTTGAATCAGAGAACAGTAAAGCAGTAAAATGTTAGCAACAAACAGTAACAAACCCTGTGAGTACAAAAGAAAATAATAACACACAGTAAATCTGCCTAGCCAAAAGAAGCCTTAATCTTTTTCCTTGCTCTGATAATGTTCCTTGCTCTGTCCTTACAAGCAAACCTTTTATAGGTACATTAGGGAGCAAAGAAAGACTAAGGCAGGGATACTGAGGCTGAATAAAGAGGAAGGTGGTTGGGCAGAGAGCGACAGTGAAAAAGCAGGGATACTGAACGAATACTTCTGCTCAGTATTCACAAAGGAAGAGCAGGGGGAGATGCCTAATCCAGTCAATAGAAGCACTCTGGATGGGGGGTTGATATGAGTCCTTTCACAGAAGAAAGGGTTCTGAAAGAACTCCTAAAACAGAAGGTGGATAAAGCAATGGGGCCTGGTGGGATTCACCACAGAATCCTAAAAGAACTAGCAACACCACTGACTACCCTTTTTAATAAATCATGGGAGGATGGTGCGGTACCTGAGGACTGGAGGAGGGCAGATGTGATTCCCCTTCACAACAGTGGGAGCAAGACAGAGGCAGGAAACTACAGACCTGTCAGTTTGACCTCAGTGGCAGGGAAAATGATGGAATCACTTCTGAAGGAAAGAATTGTTGAGTACCTAGGGCCAGTGGGGCACATGACCCAAGGCAGCATGGATTCACAGCAGGAAGGTCATGTCAGACAAATCTAATTGATTTCTTTGACTGGATGACCAAAGTAGTAGGTCAGGGAGGGGCTGTGGACATGACCTACCTAGACTTTAGCAAGGCATTTGACACAGTCCCGAACAAAAGATTCATAAAGAAATTAGCCAGCCTGGGAGTGGGTCCCAGGGTGGTAGCCTGGGTAAAACACTGGTTGGACAACAGGAAACAGAGGGTAATAGTAAATGCAGTCCACAGTGAAGAAAGGGGGTTACTAGTGAGGTACCGCAGGGTTCAAGTGCTGGGGCCAGACCTTTTTAATGTCTTTATAAGTGACATTGCAGAAGGACTGGAAGGAAAAGTATGTCTCTTTGCAGATGACAGAAAGATCTGCAACAGGGTTGATATGCAAGGTGGGGTGGAAAAGATGAAAAGGGACTTGGCAAGGTTGGTGGAATGGTCAAATATATGGCAGCTTAGATTCAGTGAAAAGAAGTGCAAAGTAATGCACCTGGGAAACAAAAACCCAGGGGAAGAGTACACAATGGGGGGGTGAGATACTGACAACAAGAATGGAAAAGGACCTGGGGTAGTCATATCAGATGACCTAAAGGTGGGCCAGCAATGTGAGAAGGCAGTTAGGAGGGCTGGGGGGATACGGGGATGCACAGGGAGAGGCATCGCCAGTAGAAAACAGGAAGTTGTTGTCCCTCTGTACAGACAGTTGGTAAGACCACATCTGGAGTATAGTGTACAGTGCTGGAGACCCATCTCCGCAAAGACATAGACAGGGTGAAGTCTGTCCAGAAGAGGGCAACCAAAATGGTGCAGGGTCTGCACCAGAAGACATATGAAGAAAGACTAAAGGAGCTTAAGATGTATAGCCTGAGGAAAGGAGAGATGGGGGGACATGATAGAAACTTTCAAATACCTCAAGGGAATCAACAAAGTCCAAGAGGGTAGCATCTTTCAGAAAAAGAGATGTGGAAGAACAAGGGGGCACAATTTGAAGATAGAGGGGGGACGGCTCAGAGGTAATATGAGGAAGTATTTCTTCATAGTGGGGGCTGTAGATGCATGGAACAGCCTTCCTGAGGAGGTCGTAGAGTCAAAAACAGTGGGGGAATTCAAGAATGCATGGGACAGACATAAGGCAATTCTAGTGGGGGTTAGGAAGAAGTAGGCTGTTGGTTAATTAGGATCTGCAGCTTATCCGTTAGGTAGGGAAATGGGCAGACTAGGTGGGCCAAGTGGTCTTTATCTCCCATCAGATTCTATGTTTCTATGTTTCAAACCTAGAAGAAAAGAGCTCTGGTGACGCTAGGTGCCTTTGCTAGCAAACCTAATATTCCTGAAAGAGCCTCTCTCGAAGATCTACTGTTACTGTAAATTCTTATGCAACTATACTTTTTACGTGCTTCACAGTGTCTAGAAGTTTTTTCAAAAGGCATTTTAATCCTGTCTCCCTTGAGTGTGGCCTTTTGTGTTACGAGAACTCATGCTGGTCTCTGTTTATTTGTTAAACATTGTAAAAACAGTTTTTTGGTTTTTAAATATAGCAGCCATAGCCCGTCTCTAGAACGGGTCCAAGATTTATTATTTCTCATTGCTGGCTGCTAATAAAAAACCTCTTCCCATGGCAACCTCACACGTATGTGCATGCACACCAAGGAAAGTCAGGAATGGCATGACGAGGCTTGCAGTTGATGAGTGATGAGCATACAGAGGATCTGCTGATTTGGAAGAAGACGGGCTATTCTTGTTGCAGCTCTGGGACAGGGTGCTTGTGCTTCTCAATCTTTGTGGCTCCAGTTGCAGTATCTCTGGTGCTTGTGAGCACTTCACCTGGACAGGCATTTCTGATTTTTTAAGGTGTATTTATACTGCACTGTTGCCATCCGCTGCATGCAGGGCTGATGGACAGCATCGTGGAGACACAGGAATGGCATGGCAAGGCATGTTTATATCAAAGAAAAAGCGGCACCCAAGTGTGTTATCTGCAGTAAACTTTTACTGTATCACCCGCTGATGAAGACTCGTTAAGAGTTGAAGTGCTGGGATATCATTAGTCTGACTGTGCTGCCTTTTTGTGTTTTTATTTATTTATTAAAAAGTTTTACCAGGAAAGACACACTGAGCAAAAATTGTTCATGTGTTTATGTCTGTGTGTGGATTTTCTTCTGGTATATAGCAAAAGTTTACTGCAGATAAAACACCTGAGTGCTGTTTTTTCTTTGAAGTATTTGGGTGTTGGGTTGGCCGCCCTTTCTTCAGCGTGCACCAACCCTAGTAGCAGTATCGCAAAACACCCTTCTGGACTTTCAAAGCATGTTTATATTGATCTTACCTGCACCACCGCTGTCCACTACGTTTGGGGCTGATGGCCATAAAAACTGGGGTAGCCATTTTGTAGTCACAATAAGGAACTCCAGGGTGTGACTAATTGTGGGTTAACAGCAATTGTTAGACTTTTAAGGCAGTCGGCCTCACTTCCCAAGGTGTACCATTATCCCACAGTAACGCACACTCTGTCATGCATTATTGCTTAAGTAGGTTCACTTTGCCTTCAAAGTCATCTGCACTGCTTGCTGGCCTATACATGACTGTTTATGAATTCATAGTCTCTTCAACAACAATTTTGAGATGTCCGGCATATAGACAAGCAGCCAGAGTAGATAAAATCTAAGGGACAGTGATCCTCTTTTCATTTTAGTGTACATAGTTATAAAGAAAAAGTGGTAGCTAAATGTAGAGAATATGTGCAGGGTGCAGCATTCAACTAAAAATAACAACAGGACTGGTAAGAGAGTCCTTGCATGAGGTCTGAGCAGCCAGAACTGCTCTGATTCATTTTGCATTCTTCTTGCCAAAACATCTTGCATGGATGGAGTCTATTATACCATAATAGGCACCCTGTGGAGGTCCTATTAACTTAAACTAAAAAAAAAAATAAAATAACTATGGCAATCAAAGTCATGACCACTGTAAAATTATAACATAATAGACACCCTGTGGAGGTCCTATTGACTTACACTAAAAAAAAAATAATAACTGTGACAATCAAAGTCATGACCACTGTAAAAAAAAAAAAAAAAAAAAAGAATTAAAAAGCAGTCAGCAACCCAGAATGCTTTAAAACATAAGTGCAGTAGTTCGGACTGAAATGCAGTCTGAAGAAATACTTAAATCTTAAATGTTTGGTATTAGCTATGCTTTCAATTTCGTCCTCAAAATCAAGCAGAAACGGAATTGGTAATGATCTTAAAGTTAAGAAATAACAGATTATTATCTGCTATTTTGCAGTATATCAATCTGCCATTTTGGAACCATAAGAATAACACTGAACACTAGAAGTGCTTTCTCCATACCAAGTGCTTGTATATGCAACATCTTTAGCTCAACTATACAATATATTAAGAACTAACCATTGTAAATTACATGGATGGATAGGTGGCCAGTCAGGTGTTACTATAGGTGAGATGTCATTGTTCCTTCATTCAGTAGTAGTTACAGTAATCATCTGCTATTTTGGATATATAAGAATAGCACTGAACAATAGAAGTGCTGTTGCCATACCAAATGCTTGTATACTCAATATCTTTAGCTCAGCTATATGCTATATTGAGAACTAACCATTGTGACACGTGGACAGCCAGTTCTGAGTACACTATGATTTTTTTGTAATATAAAAATGTGTTATGGACTGTCTCTCATGAGAGATGCTGAGACAGCATGCGAGTTGACACACACACACAAGTTTTAGATGCAAGGTGTTACCTGGAAGGCCAGAAGCTAATTACAGGGTAGAACAGGCCTTAATCAAGGGTCTCCTATTTATCTAAGTTAATTATAACTGTAGTTGCTAAGAGGGAAATCATAAACTTTTATGGCGTTTAGGGGAAGAGTGCAGGTTACTGTATATGGCACCCTGGTGCAAAATCATAAATGCTTTGATGTCTGTGTGAGAGAGGATACTGCTTACAGATGAAAGGAAATTTACAGACTGATTGGGGAAGTCACATGGGGAAAGGAATTTCTGCTGATGTAACCTTAATTATCTTACCTTCTAATATGATAAAATATCCTGGGTGTATGATTTTTCATAAACAGAGGAGGAGGTAGGTGACCTCACACAAAATGGTTGGCAAAGACAGTTTTTTAAACAGATTCTGTTTTCCTTCAGAGACACTTTTATCTACTCTCTGACAAAGAAACATCTTTGAGCACTTTAAGCAAGTATACAGGTAGAGAGAGACACAATCTAAGTACTGTAATAGGAATTGTACTGTTAAAACCTTGTTCTTTTAAGAGATTGTATGGTTCTTGTGATATATAGTTCTGTATTTTATGTTTTACATACTTTTATCTATTTTAGTAAAACTCTATTTTTAGAGCCTACTTGGTCTGTCTTTGAATTTCTTTTTTTTAAACAAGTGAAGTATATATGGTTAACGCAGACACTGTACATAAGCTTGAATGGTGATACGAAGCTGGGAAAAGGTAAGAGTAATCTGAGGTCTTTATTAGAGTTTATAGGGTTCATTTTGTACACCTGGTTAGGTGCCCTTAGGCAAAGATATCTAGCCCCCCTGAAGACAGAATTATCTGAGCCTGTACATTGGATATGCTAGCAAGAGGTTCACAGTTTGAATCCCTCCAGAACTGAGACCAAAGGTTGATTCAAACCCACAAAACAGACAGGAGGGTTACCCTGTTTCTGTTAACTGTTCACAAGACTGCGCTCGGAGGTTGGCACTTTAGGAGCAGAGGGCTGACCTGCTGAGTGGGTTTGTGACAACCATCATGTTATTTTGATAGACAGGCAGCCAATCAGGTGTTACTATAGGTGAGATGTCATTGTTACTTCATTCAGTAGTAGTTCGGGCAGAACAGCGCACAACAGTTTTCTTCTGTTTAGGTTTTGGTGGCACATATCTTTTATTATTCATGAGGCTTGAGGGTGAAGGAGGGAGGTTGGGTGCTAGAGGGTGGTATGATGAGGGGTGTTCACTAATCTCAGGGACAGGGTAGGAGAGGAGGGTGCTTTGTGTACGCTGGTGAGGAAAGGCTATTCTTTGAATACCAGTGGCCCTGGCTACTAAAACTGATTAACTTTGCTGTGGCTGGGAAAGAGAGAAGTGGGTGCTTGAGAGTGTGTGGGTGGAGGGCACAATTTAGGATGGTGAGGGTAGTGGGAACTGACTGTCACAAAATTTTCTTTTTAAACAGATTCCATGAGTAAACCAAGAACAAACGGGATCAACTCCTGTTATGCTACTGTAACCCCCCTACAAATGGGGGTTCCCGAAAAGTCTTCCCTGAGCTTGCCTAAATGCTCACTGCCCGGCTGGTGTCCTGTGTTTTAGCAGCTTAAATGTATTGCCAGAGAGTCCCTGTAAATCCTTTGTGTACTGTCTCTTTAAGAGCTGCCTGGATTTCAGTTATAAGTAATCTGAGAGGGAGCTCTGTTGAAAGATGTAACTATTTGCTGAAAATCATTTAGAGTGTTAATGATAATGTAGTTTGTCTAACCTGCCTTCTTTGCAGCAAGGACTGTCTTGTTTATCCCCACCATTTGACCTGGGACTGTGAATTGGACCAATCAGTTCTGGTGGTACCTAAAATGTAGCCAGACTACAGGAGCTGTCTGAAGTCAAAATCTGTAGGAATTGTAGTTTTGGGCTTTTGGCACCTTTTTGCAACTGAAGGGGAGCTCTTGCTTTGACGGACAGCTGAATCAGCCAACCAAACCTTTTGGATTCTGGGGAAAGTCCCTGGCTTGTTGGCAGTTTAAGGCAGATCCAAGTTGGTAGCTGAAGAAGCAAGATGCTTGAGACAGTCTCTGTGGAAAGGCTCGAGTTTTGGCCTGCATGTCTGTCTGCTGCCCTGAGAGGGGAAAGAGAATTGTTTTCGGATTGAATCTGAGTTGTGTAACTAAAGTAAGCTACTGAAGTGGGCCAGGCTCAACCTGAAGAAGACCGAAGATTTTGCTGAATGCGATCGGCCTGTTAGGAGTTCAAGCTACCCGTAAGCTCCTAGTGTGTGCAGAGACTTTGCAATTGTGACCGGGGAGTGTTTGCCTGGTACAGTGGAATTCCCTTACATGTAATTGTGCTGTGAGCTGCTAGTGGGTCGTGAGTTAGTTCCCTACTGTGTGAATTGTGTTCTGCTTGCTAGAAGCTGTATCCAGCCCAAAACGGACTGCATCCAAATTTGTCTCCATGCGGTCTGGGCCTTGCCAGACTGGCCCAGCCAGACAACCCACTGCACAGAGAAGCCATCAACGAGAGACCTGCCTGGGGATCAGCCCCCCTGTTCCACGCTTGAACAGGAATGACGCCTCGGCAACTCGTGTGGGCCCTGCTTCTCCTGGCATTCCAGATCAACCACCTGCAGTCTCAATTTTCGTCCAGCCTGTGTCAAGTCTTGGGTATCGTGAGTAAATACCAGGGTAGCTCCCTGCAACAACAGCTTAATCTGAGTGTGTCATCTGATTGTCTTGTTGTTTCTTTTCCTTTACGAACAGAGCCCTCTGGCTCCGGATTACAAATATTGTGTACTGTGCGTGTTGTGTTTTCCATCACAGGGCCCCAGCCAGCTGCAACCCTGGGCAACAGTCCTGGCTAGCCCATCTCTTCTCCACCTGGGTACCCAGAAGTGTGACTGTGTGGGGGCACTCAAAGCGCATGCATAACTGCTTGATTGATATAACTTTTAAGCTAATTAACCTGATTTTGCCCCTTCCTTGTTCAAGTCCCCTGAATAAATCAGACCTAACTTTTTCTGCATGTAATCTGACTGTGGTTCAAGTTTGTGCTCAAAGTACTGTACTATTGCTATTTTCTGTGCATAACCTTGTTTTACAGGGGGTCTCCAGGGTCGAGCCAGAGGAAGCAGCCCTGGTGGTAAGTGCAAACAGTGTGGGTACTTGTGTGGTATACCAGGAGTATTGTGAAAGTGATGATTGTACAGTGTTCAGGCCACTAGAGGGGAAAGAGGGTGTTACAGTGTCCCGGAGGGCTGTGCCCAGGTTAGCTTGACCATTACCAACCCTGACCTCCAGGTGGAGGCACCCATTTCAGAACTCCGGCCCCTTAACCTGCTGCTAGCCAAGCAGGCAGGGGTAGTAGCTTCTGGGAATAGTGCCACCTAGGGGTTACACTACTGTTTTCCTAACATCAGGCACCAAGTACTTGTTCAAACATTTTCACTAGGTGGGCAGTGCGCCACAGTCTTGGAGGTGCCATGTCCATCTAATCATATCATTTTAGAGTGGAGTCGATTGCTGTAGAGGGGGAACAATGCATGTGCAAAACACATGAAAGGGAATGCTCAGCTTGCTCGTTCCCAAGGAATCTACTGCACCACACTTAACAGGCAACCACAGTGCATAGGTTACTGCTCTTCACTGCCATGGGCCCACTGATTATTCTGGGATGGCACAAATAATATAATCTTGATATCTATTATAATTTATTATTATTATATTTGGGCCTCATTGTAATTAAATCATTTATCAAATAATTTTACATATTTGAGTCATAGGAACCTCCACCAGTTCTGATAATTAAGCCAAGAAATGTCAACATCGTCTGTTTTGGTGGAATAAAAAATTTGGATTACAACAAACTCAACATGAGTTGATCCCTTTTGTTCTTCATGTAGTCATAGCATTTCTGTAAGAGGATCCTTCAACTTAATTTACCTATATTGGGGTTAACAAGGGCATCCTGAGAACCTCTCACACAGTAGTAAGAAAACAAATCTGCCACACATTTGGGATGGCGTTGCACATAATGCAAGGTTTCCGAATTCACACCTTTATTAGTGAAGTTGAAGTGCACTGCAGCTCATTCTCTACTGTCCACTGTCACACAGAATTTTGTGACATCTGGAAATAGACTCACTTTCCCCTGCAACCTCAGCCCTATATCACTTACAGAAAAAAAAACCAGGGGACTGGACATTCTTCTGTTTGTGAACCCAGCAAAGGAGAATTACTTTGATTTCTCGTTCATCCCCTCTGCCTGTTAGCTATGATAGCTTTTAAATGTTAATGTTCCTGGCAGGATTCAAACTACTGGTATTTTGCTCTTAAAGCTAGTAACATTTCTTTTGCACCACAAAGCTGTACAAATTCAGCGACATGACGTCCACCTAAAAATGCTGATATTTTTTTACATTTTGTCCAAAGTCAGAAAGATCACTGCCATCCCTTCCAGGGTTGGCCCTCTGTCCCTGATACGTTATGACTCAGTCTTTTATCTCCCCCATTCTGGACCCAGGGTATGCCAGATGGGAAAGACAAAGTATAACTAGATTTGCTCAGCTAATAGAAAATGGTAGATGTATCTCCTTTCAGAGAGCAAAAGAGAAATTTCAATGGCCAAATTCTTAAGATTTATGCACGTGAGATGCTTCATTAATTCTACAGATAGTATCATGAAGTTAACTAGACATGGACAGAGTGGGAGGACTATATACATGTAGTAATGATGATAGTGGGCCCCCATTGTTACATTTCCAGTATGTATCACCCACTCTCCAAGGCCAAAAACTTTTTCCTACAAACACAAAAGCAGGCCTGGGAGACAGAAGCTGGGATAACCATTACAGGCTCAGACTGGTCACATAGATTGAAGTGGGGCTGGAAAGTAACCTTTGCCCCAGTATGGAGAGAATTTTTTGGGAAAATATTAATTTGTTTTTTTCACACCCCAGCAATCACCCAACATTAAGCAGTACAAGGTCAGCAGCTTGCTGGAGGGGCTGTGGTCAGAGAGGAACACACTGGCATGTTTTCTGGGGTGCCCTATTCTAACAAGATTTTGGGAACAGATGAGGGAAACAGTTTTAAACATAACTGGGATGCTAATCCCGGCAAACTTTGAGGAATGGGTGCTGGGCATTCCCTCAGCTACACATCAGAAGGGAGAGGTACGTAAAGTCTTGCTGACCCTAACAATGGTAGCCCTTACATGCATCACTGCACATTGGCTGCAGCCTGAGCCACCAACGTTGGAGGAGTGGATTGGGAGGATGAAAGAAGTAGACATGATGGAAACCATGACAGCTAAACTTCACCTGCAGATGGAGAAGCGTATTGAAAGATGGAGGGGATGGGAGGTTTGGCTTCTAGAGAGAGAGAGAGAGAGACAGGGAGATAATATGTTGCTGAACATAAGGGTAACACCTTAGAATTTTGGGATTATGGGGTGGATCTCCTAGACCTGTGCCTCTCCTCACCCCATGTTATGGTGTTGGGGGGGGATGAGGGCACAGTCTTTATCCTCATCCTGCAAACATCTCTAGGTTAATCTGTGCATATGCAAGTACTGGAGAAAACTTAGTTCATGATTGCCATCGTAACTTATGGTGTGTCGGACCGGTGGGGGTGGGGAGGGAGTCGGGTATTGACCCACTTTTGGGTCTTTTTTTCTTTGGTTTTCTTTTACTCCTCTTCTCAAATATTTGAGAAATTTTACAGTTGGAACACTCAATTAGCTGGGATTGCATTGTTTCTGGCAGCTTATTCTGGTGTGTATAAGTCAAAATTATCCTCTAAAATATTAATATTTGCTTGTATTCATTTTGCTTGCCTCCCTCCCCCCAATATTTATTCAGTTATAAAGGGGGTAAGGGAGTGCATTGTAGACCAATAGTTTGGTATTATAAACTTGCTAAGTGGTACCGCATGAAACACAGAGGCTGGAGAAATTCATTGTATTTGGAAGTATGTATGATTACGCGCTGTACTTAAGTGCTGAATAAAGCTGAATTAAAAAAATGCTGATTTTTTTTTTCTGTTATAGTGACTGCTTCTTTTTCATAAAGACTTATTTTCTGGACTCTTCCACAGGTCTTGTTTAGGAGCTCGGGATCCATACTGCGGCTGGGACAGCAAGCAGAGACAATGCACCACAATTGAGGACAGTTCCAACATGAGCTTGTGGATCCAAAACATCACCAAGTGCCCGGTATCTAAAATGTTACTTTATTCAGAAATGAAGATAATATTTTCTCATTCAGTATATTACCATTATACAGTCTAGCTCCTTCATAAGGTTAGGCACGAGGCTGTGTGTGTGTGTGTGTGTTTTAGTTACCAAGTTAGATTATCATGGGGCTGAATGTAGTTAGGAGACAAGGTTCTGCAGTATATACAGGAGATTTATTTGCTTATTGATTAGAATTTTTTCTCACCTGAATAAGCCATAAGTGATAAAACATCTCATCTTCAAGGTAATCCCAGAGGGCAGCATACATATAACAGTTACAGCTAAAAAGAAACAAGGATGGGAAGGGATAATATCAGCAAGAATAGTTGAATTCAGTACATATACAGTATACAGCATAACAGTTTAAACATTATATACTGCATATACAGTATATATAATAGTATCTACAAGTAGATAATATTGCACCTATACTTGGTTTATTAAGACAAAGTAGGCTGTCAACCCATTTAATAGTCTCCCACTCCTAGTGGGGTTATTGACCTTGATGATTCAAAACAAGGAATTCATCAAGTTTATTCTTGAATTGTTCAAAATTTGGTGCCTGGACAACGTCATTTGGTAAGGTGTTCCAGGCTCTTGCTGATCTACAGTGAAAAAGTTATGTCTCGTAACTGAGTTAACCCTTGGCACATTGAGTTGTTTTGTATGGGATCTCAGATCATTTTTTCTTACTTTGTTATTTAACCCACATAAACCCATTAATGTAGGATTTTGCATAATCTTGTATATGAGAAGTATATCTCCCCTCTTCCTTCTGGTTTCTAAAGTAAATAATTTCAAAGTACTAATCCTTGAATTGTAATCCTTTGTTTTCAACCCTTTTATTGACTTAGTTAATTGCCTTTGAGTTTTTTCTGAGATGTATGTCGCGTTTTAAGTAAGGGTTCCAAGGAGGTGATCTGTAGTCAAGATGTGGTATAATATAAGATTTATATAATTTCATTATACATTCGTTGTCCCTTGTTAGGAAAGTTTTATTTATTGTTCTTAGTAATCTATTAGTAGTCTGAGATATATAATGACGGTGGTCTGATTATGCTAAGTCAGTATTGATCCAGATACCCAGATCTTTCTTTCGCGGAAGAGTTTAATGTTTTGCCATTAAGTTTGTATTTGTAACCCAGATTTTTTTTTTTTCCAAAATGCATAACTGTGCACTTGGATTCGTTAAATTGCATTTTATTAAGTATCCCCCACTTCTTAATTTTTTCCGGGTCCAGACTTAGGATTTGATGTTTCTCTAAACAGTCCACCTCACCTCCAGCCTTCGTATCGTCTGCAAATTTGGAGATGACACTGCTTAGGCCCTTCCCCATATCACTGATGTATAATGCAAACAGGATAGGGCCCAACACCGATCCCTGCGGTACACCACTGGTCACAAGCCCTTCTTGTGACCAGGCCCCATTGATCCTAACCGATTGCTTTCAGTTAGTAAGCCAATTATTTATCAATCTTACAACATGTTTACTAATTCCCATAGACGTTATTTTAGTTATTAATAGGTCATGGAGTATGGTGTCAAAAGCCTTTTTTTATATCCAGAAGGATGACATCGGTGGAGATATTCTTATCCAAACGGGCACTCACAAATTCATAAAATGACAATAGATTGGTAGTACATGAAAGTCCCTTACAAAAAACATTTTATGAATAATCATTCAGATTCAATGTATCCATTTCCTTAACTATTATTGTTTTGATTACCCTTTCCATAAGTTTACAACATATGGAGGTTAGGCTTATTGGCCTGTAATTTGTGACACTGGACCTGTTGCCCTTTTTGGGGACCGGAATTATGACCGCCCTTTTCCATTCATTCGGGACCAGTCCTGTTTGTAGGGATTTATTAAATAGCAAGGTAAGGGGGTAAGTTAACATGTTAGCTAGGTTTTTTAATGGCACTGGATTCAAATGGTCAGGGCCAGGGGATGAAGTGGTTTTTAGTTTTAGTAATTCATCAAGTACTTCTTTAGTCTTAATTCTGATTGGGGGGGAAGGTTCCTTCCATATTAAATTCAGAGTTGAAGCTGGATTTCAGATTGAATGCTGAGATGAAATATTGAATAAAGCACTGAGCAATTTCTTTAGTGCCTGTAATTATTTCCCGATTGTTTAGTATTGATGAAATTTTGTTTAAAGCTTGTTTATTACTGTTAATGTAGGCATGGAAGCTTTTCATATCCTTTTTATTGGCTAACCTTTGTTCTAACTTTCTTTTTTCCTTCCTTATCATTTTGTTTAATTTTGCTTATTCGTTTCTGTACAATATTTGATTATTGATATTAGGATTATTTCTGTACATTTTAAATAACTTGTATTTTTTACATATCTGTTTTTTTTATTACTTTATTGAATCAGAGCAGAATAATTCCTTTTTTGTTGTATTTTTTTCCTCATTGGAACATGTCGTTCCATTACATCATGTAGAATGGAGTTTATTTTATGCCACATTTTTTCAACCTCATGCCCCTTTAGTTTAGTATCTACAACTATGTGCTGTGTACAAATAAAAATAAAATGACACATGAAGAAGCAAATGAGGAAGAAAAATATAAGTAGGGGGTAGTGTTAAAAGATTCCCTTGGTGTAGCACTTACAGTGACAAATGCCTAGGAAATACTATACCTTTTCACGTGGGGTTTAAGTAGAAGGGCATACAGGGGTACTTTTTACAGTGGGTTCACGTATAGAGAGGTTGCACTGCGCATGTGTGTATTGGGGGGAGTACATTTTGCACACTTTATGTACCAAGTTGAGATGTGAGGCAAACCTTGTTGTCAGTAGGGATTCTGTTTCTACCCAGTTTTACAGATGGAAAAACTGAAGCACAGAGAGATCAAGTGACTTTCTGAAGGTGATGAGATTCAAATTTTTGATCTCCTAGACCACACTAAGAAATGTATATATTACGTGGTTGGGACTTTTTAACATCATTAAAAATATCAGACATTTCCCCATATTTGATGGTAGTTAACACTACTTATGTAACTACACAAAATAATGAACAACCTATTCATTAACTATTACAAGTGTGGACACAATATATATACACATTATTACAATACTACTAACATGTGTAACAACCACCTGAATAACATGTGCAACAACAACCTACTATCCACCTACACTGCAGCCCTAAAACCCTCTCCAACTACATCCCTGCAAAAATAGAAACAGCCCCCCCATCTTTACCACCTCCATATCACTTGCCTAACTAACAGCCACACATGGAAATCGGAGTTAAGCTGTGTTAAAAAAAAAAGTGCCTCAGAGCAAGAAACTTGGTGCTCCCATAACTGCTGCTTCCAGATCACAAGCCAAACTAACAGCTACAGAAAAAAAGTTAAGTTGTGTAGCAAAAAAAAAAAGGGGGGGGTGTCGAATCACTTTCAAAACAGTGTAGCTGCTCTACTCCCTTCCGTGCTGCAGTCCTTAAATACACTATAGGCAAGGCCACTGTTTTTCGGCGCTTGGAAAAAGCTAATTCCATTCTGACCATCCTGGATTCCAGGATTTTACTGGTGTTTGGGAATCCAATTTCCAGGATTTTTCCAGTGATCCAAAACTTAATATTATTCACTAATTTTAAGTAATAAATTTGTCTATCACAGTGTTTTATCATGTTTATATGCAGATTTAAGCCACATCAGCAGAAAACAAAAACATTTAATCTCATATTGCATATTATATAGCTACCCAGGTTTTGCATCTACCAGCTATAGAGGCTAGTGACTGTGGAACTCCATTGGCCAAACTGGCATAATTATTAAAATATTCCCTTCTCAGATCAAGGAAGCAGGTGAAGTTAAATGGTCTCATGTAACAGTAACATTTTTCTCACAAGGAGGAACCAGTTCTGATGTTTGTTCGATACTAAATAGACAAAATATAATCTTTGTTTTAATGCTGACAATGTGTTCCGTGTAATGTATAACAAAAACTTTTCCAAGCTAAAATGCAATTCATGTGTTTTATTTTAATTAGATTTACAAAGATAAACATATGCAGAGAAACACAAATCAGTTCAAATATTGGCTACTGAACATGGTTCGACAAATACGCTACCCAGACAAATATACTACACAGACTACTTAAACTAAAGCATACTGTGTGAAAGACAGTAGAATCTAACCCATAGCTACATAATGCAGAGATACTACATATTGCACATCTACACTTTAATGCACAGTGGAGCACCATTTTTTCCCTACAATATTGCACCAGAAATGCACGTCTGCTTCATTGCACAGTGGAGCACCATATTTGTTTTCCACAATATTGCACTAGAACTGCATGTCTTCAAGTTTATTGCACATGGGGGCACCATTTTTGTGCAGTAGTACAAATGAGTGTGGGAGATTCGGGTCTACTTTTTGAACAGCAGCATTGAAAGTAATTTTAAATTGTCCACAGTCAGGCTTCTCCATTGGTCAGTCAGGATTTGTCCATGTGCAGAAAATGACCACTCCACATCTGCGCTGGAAGCAGGGACCCAGATGGCCTGAAGGGTTGCTTTGGCCAGAGTTGGTACCTGTGAGGACATAGAGATCCAGTACTGGAGAAGATCAAATGATTTGATCTCTGGTAGTTCCCGCACATCCTGCCGTATGTAGATCTCCCAGTCCTTTAACAGTGCATTTTCATTGTATAGTGTGAACATTGGGCTATGGGACAAGTACAGTTAGAAGTCCTTATTGAGTTTAGGGTTGGTTGAGTGGGTTGAGAATTCGACAGGCCATGAGAAACTGTGCAGATGGGTTTGACTGCAGGTGTTTTGTCAGTTTCTCTAAACTGACCTTGAAAACATTTTTGAACAGTTTGAGGTTCTCGACCCTTACTTTATTCCTCAGCTTAGAGAGGTACAGCTTTGACTTCTCACCAAAGCCATCATTTTTAGTTATGCCAGCCTCAAAACGGCTCTTAATTGACATTAGCATGTCATATGTGGATGTCACAAGAGGTTTCTCCTTTGACTGCAAAAGTTCTATCACAGCAATAATGTCACCTGAATTATCTGTAATGAACGCCAGTTGTGCTTGTAGCTCATTATACCATTCATCCAGTAATGCCTGTAGATTGTTTACTGAGGTGGCATCACTCAAATCCACTCTGAAAAAGTCCCTCAAGTATTGCAGGTGTGTAGAATGGTATGCCACAGCTGCAAACCACATGTTCCATCTAGTTAAAACAGGAACCGGTGGCAAAGCTATCATTTTCCCCAGAGTTTCCAGATCCTCCAGAAATGTGATGAATTCTCTTTTGCATTTTGGTGATTGCCGAAAGGCATATTTTACCAATGAAACCAGTTCATTAACTTTTTTGAAATGGTGCAGCCATGTATCCCCAACAAGGGACAAGACAGGTGCCCAGCAACACACATGCACAACATGGTCCCCAAGAACCCCACAAAGTGCGTCATTAAAACATTTAATCATATAATGAGCACTGTTGCTGACAAATGAAACCACATTCCTAAAGTCAATGTCACAACTCTGGAGAGTCTTCAAGACAGCTTGAGCCACTGTGGAATGGTTGACAGAGTCTAGTTCAGTGCTGTTTCCAAGGTATGTCTTGCCCCCTTCCAACACAAAGATGGCATTAAGAATGCACCATGACTGTTCATCCGTGCTCTCATCACATATCACAGACAATGATTTCCCAATCAGAGCTGCTTTAAGGTTTGCATCAATTTGCTCTCTTAACTTGGGTAGATAGAGCTGCCTCAGAATGTCTGTTTTTGGCACTGCTCCACTCCCCTTTACATACTTGCTCATCCATTCCCTCAGCTGTGGATGATCCATCTTCTCCAACAGGATATTTGCAGCCCCCCATGCCTTAACTGTGTCCATGGCCATCTCATTTCTTGCTGTGGATGATTCTGTTGCAGCTCTGAAACTGCTGGTCAGAGTCACCTGCCTTGCTTGTCTTCCTTCACAAGCAACTTGTTCCTTATTCCTAGCATGTTTCTTGCTGATCAGATGATCTTTTACTGTATCTTTTCTGGTATGGTTCAGGACATGGTTGCAGTATGGACAGAAACGTTTTCCTCCATCCTCATAGAGGCCTTCAGATTTGAACTGAATGGCTCGCTCCTTAGCTGAGGTGTAGCAGAGCTTGGCTTTCTTATTCAGTGGTGCAGCAGACATCATGCAGGCCGAAAGTATGAATACTGAAATCACAACCAAAAGAAATATTAGTAGTGTGTTCCACCAATCTGCTTGATGAGATAATTCAAGTAACAAAACAGGGGAGACTCAGATCCCCTAGATAGGGCAGTCCATAACTTTTATTCTCTTGCTATGATGGCAGCAGCCACCGCCTATAGCCGTCATCCTCCAGGCACAGCAGCAGCCATTGTCTACAGCCCCCATCCTCCAATGTACGACAGCAGCCACTGCCTGCAACTCCCATCCTCCAGGTACAATGACAGCAGCAGCCTACAACACCCATCCTCCTGGGATGGCAGTAGCAGCCAGCGACCACCATTCACTAGATGAGATGGCAGCAGTCATCTACAACTCCCATCCTCCATGTGTGAAGGCAGCCACATTCTATGACTCCCATCCTCCAGGTGTGAAGGCAGCTGTATTCTATGATTCCCATCCTCCAGGTGTGAAGGCAGCAGCATTCTATGACTCCCATCCTCCAGGTGTGAAGGCAGCTGCATTCTACGACTCCCATCCTCCAGGTGTGAAGGCAGCAGCAGTCTATGACTCCCATCCTCCAGGTACGATGACAGCAGCAGCCTACAGCACCTGTCCTCCTGGGATGGCAGTAGCAGCCAGCGACCACCATTCACTAGGTGAGATGGCAGCAGGCATCTACAATTCCCATCCTCCAGGTGTGAAGGCAGCCACATTCTATGACTCCCATCCTCCAGGTGTAAAGAAAGCAGCATTCTTTGACTCCCATCCTCCAGGTGTGAAGGCAGCAGCATTCTTCGATTCCCATCCTCCAGGTGTGAAAGCAGCAGCATTTTACGACTCCCATCCTCCAGGTGTGAAGGCAGCAGCATTCTTCAACTCCCATCCTTCAGGTGTGAAGGCAGCCACATTCTACGACTCCCATTATCCATGTGTGAAGGCAGCAGCATTCTTCAACTCCCATCCTCCAGGTGTGAAGGCAGCAGCAGTCTATGACTCCCATCCTCCAGGTATGACAGCAGCAGCAGCAGCCTACGACTCCCATCCTCCAGGTAAGATGACAGTAGCAGCCTACGGCCCCCATCCTCCAGGTACGATGACAGCAGCAGCCTACGACTCCCATCCTCCTGGGATGGCAGTAGCAGCTAGCGACCACCATTCACTAGGTGAGATGGCAGTAGTCGTCTACAACTCCCATCCTCCAGGTGTGAAGGCAGCAGCAGTCTATGGCGCCCATCCTCTGGGTGTGAAGTCAGCAGCAGCAATGTATGGCTCCCATCATCCAGGTACAACAGCAGCAGCAATCTGTGACTCCCATCATCCAGGTACAACAGCAGCAGCAATCTACAACTCCCATCCTCTGGGTGTGATGGCAGTAGGGGTGAGGGGGGGTAGCCTATAGCCCCCAATCTCCAGCTGCAATGTAGAAAATCATGTAAAAGTGCAGAACTCTTAACATGCTGCACTTTTACATGATTTTCTGCAGTGTGAAAACAGGGGTTTGTGCTCGGATTACTTGGTCCTCTCAAAAGAAAACACTGTGGGCAAGTATGGCAAGGCATTGCTGCAGTTGGAAGTGGGGGTATTTCCACATTTTCCCAGCAGGGATAGCTTGTGCCTGCATACAATGGGATGTAAAAACCACTGCACCTACTGTAGGATGGTCTCAGAGGCGTAGTGGGCAGGTGTGCAGTGCAGGGTTACAGTGGGGATCCAGGGGGCTTTCCAGCTCTCCCCACCAAGAGAAAAAGGGAACACTTATGTAAGAACTTACCGTTAGCAGTGGATCTTCAGGAGAGTCTCTTGCAGTGGGTCATACCTTGGGGCTGCAACCATCGGGAGACATTTTTGCTAGCGGTCTATCTGAGGCCACCCACAGCTACATAGGGAGGATGTCAACGTGGTGACAGTGCCATGCATGGCCCCTGATGGACTGCTGGCAGGGGAGGTTTCCATGTGGTCCTGGTGGTTGTGGTTCCTGGGGTGTGATCGGCTACAAGATATTCTCTTGAATATCTACAGTCACAGTGAGTTGTCACGAGTGTTCTTTTTGTTTGGATCCCCGCTTTGGCCTTGCCCTTCACACCTGCCTGCTACGCTTCTGAGGCCAACCTATGTGTAGTGAATTTTTCTGCACTTTGTTGTGGCAGGCGCAAGGTTTTTTCTGCTGGTGAAGGTTGGGAATCCTGGGTGGCCCCCCTTTTCCAGACACCCCGACGGCAAAACACAGAAAATTACCACTGCGGCAACAGTCACTGTAACGGTCCATTTACGTGTTTCACTTTCCCCCAGTGTCCTGCCCCCTTCCCAGACCAACTCCGACCTGGAGTTGAGAATCCCAAAGTCCGGCCTCCCGCATGGGGTGTGGGGCACAGCCCCACAGACACTGGGGGCTTAGGGCGGCACAGTATCTGAGTCGGTATTGTCGTCCGCCACGGCTGTCGACCAAACTTGGTGCTCTGGGAATCCCCCACCGATCCCAGCTGCAACTCTGCCTTGCCTGTCAGCTACCGTGTTCCTTTTGAGAGATATCGTTCACTTGGGAGCTTAAACAGTAGGATGGTAGGAAAGAGGGCTGCAGTTATATTCTGTTTTAACTGAAATATTTGAATAGTTTGTAAGTGAAATTAGTTATATGTGTTAAAAATTATTACCTTGAATTAGAACTGTTACTTGGGCTGTGATATTGTAACTTTGGAGATAGTTGTTTGGCAGGGATAATTAGAGGGAAATTTAAATGTGTTTGCCTGGTGTTTGGGGGAAGGGACATTAGCTGCAATTACCTTGTCTTTAAACAGGAATTACCTTGGCTTTCTTTGTTCACTTGGGAGCTTAAACAGTAGGATGGTAGGAAAGAGGGCCGCAGTTATATTCTGTTTTAACTGAAATATTTGAATAGTTTGTAAGTGAAATTGGTTATATGTGTTAAAAATTATTACCTTGAATTAGAACTGTTACTTGGGCTGTGATATTGTAACTTTGGAGATAGTTGTTTGGCAGGGATAATTAGAGGGAAATTTAAATGTGTTTGCCTGGTGTTTGGGGGAACGGACATTAGCTGCAATTACCTTGTCTTTAAACAGGAATTACCTTGGCTTTCATTGTTCACTTGGGAGCTTAAATACTGAAAAGCCACTGGGGGTTGGGATTGAAGGGCTGAGTATTTCTGTTTGGGACTGAAATTCGAAGCAACAGGAGCTGGTGGGCCTGTGACATCATACGGTACCTGATGTCTGGTTACACAAACTGTTAGTGGGACCGAACACACACTGGACTGTATGTGTTTGTGAGACTTGGGAACTTTATTGGTGGGGTTGAAATTTGGGTTTGTAAATAACTACAGTCAGTATAGAGAGAAACTGTACTCAGGGAAAGGGACTGAGAAAGAGGTGTGCTATTATAAACAGGGGATAATCAGGGTGGCCATATTCCACCATGGCAGGCATCTTCGGAAGGGTTGTAGGCTGCTCAGGCTGTGGGATGGCAATAATTCTAAATGGGCCTGGAGAGGGAGGCTGCCCACTCTGTAGACAGCTATCTTGTATCAGGAGTGAGGTATATTGGTTAAGGAGTAAGCTGTGGGGGCTGGGGGGGGTGTCCCAAGGATAAGGGGTGTGGATATGGGCAGCAGAAGGGTGGGGCTGAGGGGAGGCTGGGGCAATGCTCTAAAATTACAGGACATTATGTTACAGCAAGCAGGAGGGGGGATATTAGGGAGAGAGGACCCTTAGATAGGGAAGTTGATGCTACGGGGAAAGCATACGGGGTGAACATTCTGAATACAAAGAGACTAGAGGGGGAAGAGTCAGGAGGGGCTGTTGTGCGGAAGCCTAAAACAGCAGACTGTGGGAAGGGAGCTCCTAAGGTGAACAGTGCAAGAGAGGAAGAAGAGGGTCAGTTTAGAGATGCAGTCAGGGGAAACTCGGGTTACTTGATTGAGGCTGACATAGAGTGTCACAATAAATCTGAGCTACTAAGCAACCTAGAGGGGGAGGAAGGGGTTGGTGGAAATGAGGAAACTTATACAGAGGCCGGGGGGAGGGAGTCGGATACCCATAGGGCATCACAGACCAGCTGTGGAAAGGATAGACATAGTCCCAGAGGGAGAAGGGGAAACATATATGTTAAGCAAATGGGGGAGATGCAACATATTCCAGACATGAGGGAGGAGAGCATGATTAGAGAGAAACTGGGAGACGAGGAGGTGGGAGAGGAGCGCCCCTTCAGCAGGGAGGTCAGTACCAAGGATGGGGCCATAGCTAAAGGGGACTCACAGAGAGCCTCTGGAGGCAGGGGTACTATTACTAGGGGGAGGATGGTGTGGGGAAGGGAAACCATCAGGGCCAGGATAAATGGTTCAGATAAGAGAGGTTAAAGGGGACACCTATTCAGAGGGGTTTGAGTTAAGTGGGCAAAATAACGAGGGAGGCAGAAAGGGAGGGTGACAAGGGGTCTCTAATAAGGCAGGAAGACCCATGAAATTAAGATCATGAATAAAGGGGGAAGGGGGCTGAGAGGGCATAGTGGAGGTAACCATAAGGATGATGCGGTGTTAAGGTTCTGTTACTGGGAGACCATGATTAGGGTATCCATTGGGAGGACAGGGGGGTGGATGCCAGCCAGGTGAAGGTAGTGAGTATCTCTGGGCTGACAGTGCACAGAGCAAAGTTCATGGTGTATGAAATGGTTAGGGATTGTGGAGGGAAACCGGATTTCCTGGTGCATTTGGGAACTAATGATCTTGAGGGAAATAGCGTTTTGGAAATCCAAGCAAGGTTCCAAGAACTTGCCAGAGTCTGTCGGGATAATGGATGCAACATTTCCTTTTCGGAGATATTGCCAGTACCAAAGGCCTCAGTGGAGAAAAAATGAACTCACAGAGGTTAATGACTGGCTCAGGAAGTGGGAGGAAGAGAATGGGTTGGGAGTGTTAGGAAATGGAATGGAGTTTGGGAGGATAAGGGACTATATGCCAAGGACAGGTTTCATCTTGCCCCATTAGGGAAGGAAGTCCTTAAACAGGGATGGCTGACTACATACAAGGAAGGTGGGGTTTAAACTATGAGGGGAAGGGATAAGGGAGGGGTTGATCAGAAGCCCTCTCCTCCAGATGAGGGAGTAGCCTTCAGCCCAAGGGGGAGGGGAAACAGACTGGAGGTGGAGGTTTCAGGAGGAGCAGGGGAGGATGGAAGTACAAGGAATCTGGGTGGAGTTCGACAAAGAGGATCAGGGATAAGGGGTGGGGGTTGGTGTTAGTAAATGCCAGGAGCTTGGGAAACAAGTTGCCAGAGTTCCAGGCCATGCTGTTCGGGGGGTGGATGTGGCGGCAGTCATGGAGACGTGGGCCAACAAAAACCATGACTGGGACCTAAATGTATGGGGGTACACTATGCTTAGGAAGGATAGAAAGGAGGGCAGAGGAGGTGGAGTGGCTATGTTCATTAGAGATGACATAGAAATTGCTATGGTAGAAGAGGCAGAGGGAAACGTGGAGGCCTTATGGGTCACCTTACGATCCCCAGCAGGAGATAAGGTCAAGCTGGGAGTAGCATATAGGCCCCCCGGGATGAGTGATGTTCTAGAGGATGGTTTGCTGGACAACATCATTGCCCAGTGTGGTCCAAAAGGGGAAGGAGTGGTGTTGATGGGGACCCATGCCAGGTACAAACTGGGGAACCATGTCCTCTAAGGTGGCCAAGGAGCAGAGGCTGCTGGATGGCTTCCAGGATGTGTTCTTAACACAGCATGTGATGGAGCCCACAAGGGAGGGGCATGTCCTGGATGTGGTTCTGGCAGATGGGGATCTGGTAAGGAACATGGTTGTACAGGACCCCCTGACTGGGAGTGACCACAATACTGTCTGGTTTCAAATAAGCATGGGGGGTGGGGGTGAGATCTAGGACACTGGCAGTGGACTTCAGGGGGGCAGACTTTATGGGCATGGGAAATATTCTCAAGGATCACTTGAAGGGGATTACCTCAACGACAAATGTGGAAAGGAGATGGGAGGTCATAAAACGGGGACTTCATGAGGCAGTCAGGATCTGCGCTAAGTTGAAACGTAAGGGAGCAAGGTCACATAAACCATGCTGGTGGTCCAGTGAGGTACAGGTAGCAGTCAGAGAAAAGAAGGCGGCCTACAAAAAATATAAAACAACAAGAGGGGATAGGGATAAGGAAATGTACCAGCTTGCATCTAGAAAAGTCACCTCAGATGGTGAGGGGAGCAAAGTCCAGTAAAGAGCAGTGGCTGGCACAGGGGATACATGGAGGAGAAAAGGGTTCTTCCAGTACATTGGGGAGGAGAAAACTAAGGGCCATCTCAGCAGATTGAGATCAGAAGAGGGTGGGTGGAAGAGGCAAGTGACCAGGCAGAGGTATTTACGAGTACTTTGCCTCTGTGTTCACTAGGGAGGGATGGGATATCTACAAAGCAAGGCACGAAGGGATAGATGTGGCAGGGAGTGGGATCAGGGAGCAACAGAAATGGAGCAAGAGGGAGGGAAAGGTACCCCAGGGTGTCACATCTGGATAAGGATAAAAGACCAGTAAGGTGGAGGACGGATAATGCTATCTCCGCCAAGGGTGTGGTTAGCCTCAAGGCCCTAAAGAAAGACAAATCTCCTGCGGATGGCATTCATCCGAGAGTGCTATAGAATTGGCGGACATACTGGCAACACCTGGCGGGCACAGCAGGTACACTTGAGACAGGGAAGGTACCTAGGGATTGAAGCGAGGCACATGTGGTACCAATCCATAAAGGGGGGTCGAGGGAAGTACCAGGGAACTATAGACCCATCAGTTTGACCTCGGTGGTGAGAAAATTAATGGAGAGTATACTAAAGGAACGATTGGGGGTGTGCTTGGAGGAGGTGGGAGGTCTGGATAGTCGGCAGCATGGGTTTGTGCCAGGTAGATCATGTCAAACCAACCTTGTGGAGTTCTATGAATGGGTAACATCAGAACTGGACAGGAGTAAGCCTGTGGATGTATTATTCTTGGACTTCAGCAAGGCGTTTGACTCTGTCCCCACAATGGTCTGGTAGAGAAACTGATGGGGTTAGAGTAGGCCCTTTGATGGTCAGATGGATTGAAAACTGGCTAGCTGGATGCACTCCTAGAGTAGTGGTCTGTGGGGAGCTCTGAACCCTAGAGAGGTAGGTAGTGGGGTACCATGAGGCTCGGTCCTGGGTCCGATCCTGTTTAATGCACACATATCGGACATCAGGGAGGGTATAGGTGTGAAATGAGTCTATTCATGGATGACTCCAAGATGGGAGCAGTAGTTGAGGGAGAAGAGGGAGGTTGGCCTGCAAGGGACCTGGACACCCTGGAAAGCTGGGCTCACACATGGAAATTAATTTCAATATCACCAAGTGCAAGGTGTTGCATCTTGTGGGAAACCCTAAACACAGGTACACCCTGGGAGGAGGCGCTGGAGGCCTCAATGGGAAAAAGACCTAGGGGTCATGGTGGATACATGTATGAATAACTCTGAGCAGTGCAGAAGAGCAGCTAGCAAGGCAAACAGGATGTTGGGATGCATCGTAAGGGGAGCACCTCTAGGAGCAAGGAAATGATTCTGCCGCTGTACAATGGACTGGTTAGACCACACCTTGAGTACTGTGTACAGTACTGGAGACCACACTTGAAGAGGGACATACAGCTCCTGGAGAGGTACAGAGGAGGGCAACAAAGATGATATGAGGGCTAGGGATTTGACTTATGAGGACAGACTTGAGGAGCTCTGCCTGTTTTCGTTGGAGGAGAGGAGAGACAGGGGGACATGATTGAGGTCTTAAGTACCTCAAGGGAATAAATAGGGTAAACATGGAGGGATCTTTAGACTAAAGCAGGAGGTATCACCAGGGCATGGTTTGAAGTTGGAAGGTGGAAGGTGAGGGGAAAAGAGGAGGAGGTTTTCACTGAGAGGGTGGTGGACCCTTGGAATGCACTGCCTGGTGAGCTGGTTCAGAGATCCACAGTGGAGGGCTTCAAGAGAGGGTTGGACAGACACAGAAAGTGGATGTATCAGATGATGGCCTGTCCTAGGGGGGTGGGGATGGATGATAGGAGTTTCTGGAGCACAAGGGATGGGAGGGTCTCGGCACCCAACTAAGGGTCTAGGTTCGAGCAGACTCGATAGACCGTAAGGCCTAATCTGCTGGCAAATAGTATGTTAGTGTATCCTACAAGAGATATCCCCGAAGATCTAGAAAGCAATTTGTCCTCAGACTTGTTCTGGGGCACACAGCAACCAGCACTGCCCCTTTAGACATGCTTAGGGATGCAGCACTGACAAATTTCACCTACCCACCAAACATGCCCATGTTAGTGTGCTGTACCACCATCACCTCGCTCCACTTACTCTGGGACACACAGCAGGCGCCACAGCTCCTCGGACTTGCTAGAGGACGCAGTGTGCTAGCCATCTCCAATGAAGTCAAAGGGTCTGTGTTTCTTTCTGGGTGCCCCCAATTAGGTTGGGAGTGGTGAGCTTGCTTTTCTCACAGAAACAGCCCTTGACGACCCCACCCCACAACAACACACACTCACTTTCAGCAGAGATGCTGCATCTGTGCACACTGTATGCCAGCTGCCAACCATGCCCATGCTGGCGTGTAATGCCTCTCCATAACACAGTGGCACACAACAAGCTCAGGGATCCTTGTATCCCCCCCAACAAGCACTGCACTTTGCCAGAGCTACACACCTTTTTTTATGCACAGGGAGACAGAATATGGGAAGGCGAATATTAAGAAGTACAGGATGTTGTAAAATGGGGGGGGGATAAACTCAGGCAAAATATGGGGTGAGAAGGAGGTTAAGCACAAGAGGCGGCATTAATTTAACTCACAGACCACATTAATTTAACTCACAGACCAGGAGTGTACATGTGTTTTGTCACCAGCACTTCAGCAATACAATATTTAAGCACCATTCTGCAAAATGCATTTTGGACACCGCCACCAACCTCCCAAGTTTTAAACACAGCATCTACATCTTTGTCAGCAAAATACTGCACAGACTGCTCATGTCATGGACGGTGCGCCCCCCGCTCTGCAAACTTGCTAAGAGGTGCACTCAGCTCTACCCACCTTTAAGCATACCCCAGTGTAAGTGGCATGGCAGATAAGGTAGGGTCACATGGCAGTCTGGGCCTATTCCCAGCTTTTCCCCAGATGGGCAGGTTGGGCACAAGTCACATTTTCTACACTCTAAAACAGTTCATAGACAGGATATACCTGCACCTATCAGAGGCACCTTACCCCCCACACACACACATACATACACAGTCTCTGGGGCAAATAAAAGGCAATAGAATACCCAACTCCCTACCTGCTCAGACTTTTCCCACCACCACCTCCATAAGGTCCATCACCACACACATATTCTGTGAGCCACACTGAAGGAAGATCTCCTGCAAAATCCCACCTTGCCCCCATGGGTGCTACGAGTACTGGTTTAAAGGGAAATGTCCATCAAGAATCTGGCCATGACTGGGGTGTAAGGCATGGTGCTCAATTAGCTGCTGTTTCACAGAATCTATTTTTGTTACCTCACAAATCTCATTAAATATATATCCTCATATCTGGTTGATCCCCCCCGTGTCCCGTTGGCTTTTCATGATTGCACAACACCACAGCCACTTGAGTTCCAGTCTGTACCTGGTCTCGGTATAGAGCTGGGGCATGTAGTTTGAAAGCCGTAGCGTTTAATGGATGCTTTTACCTAGACAGTCTGTGGGCGCACCCCCCTGGCTGCTCCCTGTATGAAACTTCTCATACTTAAGATAGCTGTGGGTGGTTGTGGGTACACTGCACAATCTCGTGAAATAACAGCAGGGCACAGGCAGGATCAACCAGATACAAGGGCTATTTAATCCATTCTTACCGATAGTGCCATATGATGTTGGAACCAGCCACATTATTTACTTACCCCACCCAAAATGGCCACACAAGATGAGTTGATTTGTCAGGAAAAAAATTAATTTAGCAAAATCACTAACTGGGCCATGCCACGCCTTACACCAGGCATGGCCAGGTTTTTGATGGACATTTCCCTTTAAATCTGTACTGGTAGCATCCATGGTGGGGGCACTAGTGTGGCAGTGTGTCTGACTTTCTCAGTACCGAGGGGACAAGGTGGGATTTTGTAGGGAATCTGAGCCCTATTTATCAGCTTACTCTGGACCACTCTTTGAATTGGAAGGCTTCGTTCCCCACACACACACACACTCTGCACTTTACCAGAGCTACACACCTTTTTTTATGCACAGGAAGAAAGAATATAGGAAAGAGAATGAAAATATTAACAAGTACAGGGTGTTGTTAAATATGGAGCGGGGTAAACTCAGGCAAAATATGAGGTGAGAAGGAGGTTAAGCACAAGAGACAGCATTAATTTAACTCACAGACCAGGAGTGTACATATTTTTGTCACCAGCACTTCAACAATATTTAAGCACCACTCTACAAAATGCATTTTGGACACTGCCACCAACCTCCCAAATTTTAAACACAGCCTCTACATCTTTGTCAGCAAAATACTGCACTGACTGCTCATAGACAGTGCGTAAGTACCCGCTCTGCAAACTTGCTAAGAGGTGCACTCAACTCTACCCACCTTTAAGCATACCCCAGTGTAAGTGGCATGGTAGAGAAGGCAGGGTCACATGGCAGTCTGGGCCTATTCCCAGCTTTTCCCCAGATGCAGTGAAAGTAACATGCAGAAAATTATGTAAAAGTCTCTAACTTTCACCAAGCTGTCCTTTTACATGATTTTCTGCATTGCGGTGGTTTTGTTGCTGTACCTGGGCGTCTCAGAACTAGAGTGGTAGGCAGGTTGGGCACAAGTCACATTTTCATTTCAAGAATACATGGGACAGACATAAGGCAGTTTTAGTGGGGGGGGGGGTAGGAGGAAGTAGGCTGTTGGTTAACTTCTGCAGCTTATCCATTAGGTAGGGAAATGGGCAGACTAGGTGGCCCAAGCGGTCCTTATCTACCATCAAATTCCATGTTTCTATGTTTTATGTTTCTATAGACAGGATATACCTTCACCCCTCTGGGACACCTCAGGACTCCCCCCAACCCCCACCCCGCACACATATTTTCTAGGGCAAACAAAAGACAACAGAATACCCAGACCCCCTACTTACTCATTCTCCCCACCACCACACACACATTCTCTGGGCCACACTGAAGGTCAACGAACCACTGGGAAGCCAGGGATGCTGGAGCTCAGGACTGTGAAACCATAGTGGAGGCAGTAGCTTGGGAGGGTGCTCCCTCCCCGCACACACTGATTCACATACTCTGACGCACAAAATACTCAGACCCCCCCCACCCTACTCAGGACTCTCCCCAAAGGGTTCCCTGCTAGACTCACACACACACACACACACACAAACACTGACCTGTTTGCTTTTTAAACCTTTTACTTTTTAACCCTGCTTCACTCTCACTGAGGTGTAGCACTTTACCAGAGCTACAGTACACAGCCTTTTCTTTTTTTCCCTATCGACCTATCTTTCAGGCCATCTATGGTCTCTCCCCACCGCTCACTTGTGTCCCTACCCTTTGCCACCGTCCACTACTCAAGCTGGCAGCCACCCTCTGGGTAACCTGGTGTAACCCTTCACTCACCAGATGGGTTCTCCACCAGGGAGAAAGGTGCCAGCGGGGGCCATCCAGTGCAACTTCTTGGCCACTCGGGTGCTGCTGAGGTGGTCTCTGGGGCCAGACCAGGGCATTTGTGATGGCAAAGGGACCGGATGGCTGCCATCCAGTCAAGCGGAGGAGAGGTTTTTCCTCTTTTCTCCCCAAGGCGTGGTGTGCCATGATGACGCCAAATGTCTGTGCCCACCATGCCCCTCTAAACAGTCGGTCGGCACACTGTCATACCCCCAGTCTCCACCAGGAGTCAGCAGGCGCTAGACTGCATCTCTCCCCCCTCCCCCCGGAGAAGGCAAGCGTTCATCAAACGCTCAAGCCTTGTCCCGCAGCTGGCCCTCCAGTGACCCGAGTCTGTTCCCGACATTGCAAGTGGAAATCTAACCACTGCACTCACTGGCCATCCCTACACACCCTTTTCTGTATAGAAGAAATGCATAGCATCGGCATATTCTGTACAGAAAAGGGTGTGTAGCGTGTAAGAGTACAGCAGGGTTAAAAAGCAAATGGTTCAGTGTGTGACAGGGTGCTTCATTTTACTCTCAGCTGAATGAGGGAAAAAAAGACCTCTAAACTAGGTCTCACTAAAAAAAAAAAATATTTTTTACAAGATAGCACAGTCAGAAACACATTGACAAATATTTTAGACTTGGTGGGGGCTCTGGTAAAATGCAGTACCTCAGTAAGGGTTAAAAGCATAGGGGTCAGTGTGGCAGGGTGCTTTATTTTCTTGCATTTGCAACAAGCCAAGGAAGCTGAAATATTGGGGGGGGGGGGCTCCAAAGTAGTTAGTCTTCTGTGTGCCCCAGAGCTTGTACTGTGTGTCTTCCCATGTTTGCTTTTGTTCTGCATGCCTGTGTTAGCGTGTAATGCCCCCTTAACTCTGTGGCCCACGTCAACCCCAGGGACCCCTCCCCAAGCTCTGTGTCACACAGAAGATACAAAAGTTCGAAATACTCATGATTTCAGCTCCTATGGCATGTTGCAAATGCACCCTGATGCACACAATCCTATGCTTTTTAACTCTCACCAAGGTACTACACATCCTTTTCTATGCACAGGGAAGACACAGAATAAGGGAAGGAGAAAAAAAGTAAAGGGTGCTGTTAAATATGGGGGGGGGGGGGCCCAAGCAGAATATGGGGTCAAGCACAAAGGCAGCATTAATTTAACTCACTCACCAGCACTTTTAATATGTAAGAGCCCCTCTGAAAAATACAAAGTGGACACACACACAAGAAGGGCATGCGAGGAAACTCAAAGGCAGCTTTACAACAACCACATGGTCCAAGTACAGTGGAGAGGTACTCACAGAACACAGAAACGTGGCTTCACAAACACACCACCTTCACTGAAAACACTTGTTTGTTGCACCAGGTTAAAAAAATGGATTCAGAAGACGCACATTAAATAACCAGCAGTGAGATACAGCACAGGGTAGGGTCTGTGTTCTGTGAGTACCTCTCATTTTGGAACCCACCACCGCCATCAACCTCCCAAGGTAAACGCAAGCCACTGTACATCAGTCATTTCATCCTGCACTAAGCCATGTTTTTTTGTGAAGCTGAGGACAGTACCTAAAGGCAAGGTTGTGGTGCACTTCCTGGTTCTTGTTGCATCGATTTCCTTGCAGTCCTGCCCCCCTTACTCTCATCGAATGCTTCTTTATGTGTGGTACCAGTAAAACACATTTAAACACAGCACGGCACACTAAATAAAATATAAAAGCAAGTGGTGGGTCGATGGCAGCAGGAAGCGTTTCTCCAACTTGGCATCGGCGTCTGGGTAGCTTCCAGTGGTCCTCTCTGTAGAGTGGCCTCATGGTCTCTCCTCCTTCTTCTGGGTTCCTGGTGAATTGGGGAACGTCTCTGTTAAGTGCCCGCTCTTACACAGCGCTGAAGGCGCTGAACTCCTGAACGCCCACACTAGCAGCATGAATTTCATGGCTCTCCGGCGGGAAATTTAAAATTCCACGAGACAAGACATATTCCAGGATTCCAGCCATGATCACAGACTCACAGAGAAACAGTGGCCTTAACTATAGGCAGAAACGCTACAATCACACCTCCTTAATAGGAAGTTCACTATGGAAACCTGAAAGGGCCAAAACTATGTAGTCCAGTCCAGAATGCTTTTTTTTTTTAAAGTCAAACCAGCACACTTTTTTTAATGCTAAACAGACCAACCTTATGTAATGTACAAAACATCTGATAGGTATGTCCCATGTATTCATGAAATATCACCATCTTGGGGTCAAACAAGCTCATGAAGGCCACTTCGCCATGGCTTGTTTATCCTCTCAGTAGTGATATTTCCTCATCTCTGACACCTACCTATCAGATATTCTCTCTCTGTCTATATTTTTGCTATTATCAAATTAGTATTGATGGTTCATTATTCTCCAATGACCATATGCCTGCACTTTTTAAAATTTGTTTTACTCCTTTATATATTAATGTTGCACTCAAGTATGATAACACGCTTCTGGTTATGTGAAAACTGTCTGATACATGTACTTTTCAAGTGGTTGAAGGCACTCAGTTTTGCCTCATGCCTCCCAACACACACGAGGTGTGCATATATGTGTGCAGCTGCACATCCTGTTTTGTGTCATCACTTGCAAACATGTATGGAACTTTTCCTGTATAGAAAAGGCCATAATTTATTTTTTGTATACCTATCAATTGAAAATATATCCTGTAGCAATTCAGTATATAAACCATAGCAATTAAAATTATTAACTGTAACAGCAAAATGTATAAACCACAGCTAAAACGAAATACCAGCACTAATAATCAATACAATACACACCTAATGAACAACAATTAATAACCAATTAAACAATTAAGGCCTACAAAAGAACCCTTTCCAACAAATCCTTAGATTGAAATCCAGAATGGCAGAGCAGAATGCAAACCAACTGAGAGGAGAAGTTATGAAAACAATAAGAAAATAAGAACACTACCAAAAAAAAAAAAAACACATTTTGATATCAAAGGGAAAAACTTATCTAACAAAAACGAAGACCAACGAGACCTACTAGAAATACTTGTAAATAACTTGGACAAATACATTGTAAAGTTAATCTTCACCTACAAGAAACCAGGTGGTACAGAATACGAACCAAGAACCTTCAGAGAAATATTGGGAGATCTTGACAGATACTTTGAGCGTAAAACATACCGACATGCCTTTTACGGAAATAAATCCACAACCTTCAAAAAAAAAAAACCTTAAAAATAATGATCACAAAACAAAACTGTCTAAAAAGGCAAGAACAAGGAAGCAATCCAAACCAGGCACAACCACTAACAAATGTAAAAAAAGTAAGGAAAAGGCAATAATCCAAACCATGTACAAACACTAACAAACTCTGAAAAAGAAGGACAAGGAAACAGTCCAAACCAGGTACAACCACTAAGAAACACTGAAAAAGGAAGGACAAGGAAACAGTCCAAACCAGGTACAACCACTAACAAACACTGAAAAAGGAAGGACAAGGAAACCGTCCAAACCAGGTACAAACACTGAAAAGGAAGGACAAGGCAACAATCCAAACCCGGTACAACCAATTACAAACACTGAAATAGAGCTCCTCTATACATCTGGTACCATAGGGCTTCACAATCCCACAGCATTACTCAATACACTGGTTTTTAACTTAGGAACATAGGAAAATGCCAGCAGAAGAGGGCCGAATGGTCTATCATGTCTGCTCAATGCGGAGCTCTAGCAGCATTCATTACATAGCACTCCGCCCCCACCCCTGACACTGTACCTTATCTTTGACTTTATCCCACCTCCTCTTAAATCCCATTTTGTGGTTCACTACTTCCTCCTGCAGCCTGTCCCACCCTGCCACCACTCTTTACATGAAGAAAATCATCCTTGCCTCCTTTCAACACCTTCCCCCCAACGGTTTGTAGCAATGTCCCCTCATGTTCCTGTTCTTGCTGATTATAAAAAGTCCACTAGGGTTGACCTTGCTTATACCATTGAGGTCCTTGAAGGTCGCTATCATGCCCACATGCTGCCTTCTTTCCTCAAGCAAGCACATGGTAATACTACCTTATGCACTGCATACCATAGAGCTGTGTAACTTGAAATGGGGAGACATCATGGATTCAGGAGGTCAGAAATATGTGGAACAATAATGAGAGACACAGAAGAGCAAGAACTGGAATCAACCCGCGACTTCAGAATCAGCAAACAAAACTATATCAGAACATTATAAATCCAGAAAGAGATACAGTTTTTGAACAATATACCACTCAGAGCATCGAAAATGAGAACACCAGACACACCATTCAGACTAGCCCCAAACACAAACCAGAATTATTCTGGTTTAGAAACATGGAGATTGGGAAAATGAAATAAGAGACATAATGATGGACATTAAAGAAGCCGCCGGACTGACACCAGAAAAATCAATTACCAACCACAGCACCAGCAAAACATATTTTAAAAACCACAAAATAGTACCCAAGAGTACTAATACAAGTATCAGGATATAAAGAGCTGCAGTCAATAATAACGACTCCATATTATCTGACCAGAGACAAACAGTAATTTCACATGTCCTAGCAAGTGAGTAAAAGAAAACAGCAAGTCAGGGACTTCTGGTGGCCCAGTAGGTAGTACAACATGCTCTCATGCTGGTGACCTGAGTTTGGGCGTGGACCCGTGACCTGGCCAGATGACCCAGGGGGAGGCTGGAGAGGTGCTGCAGCACTCCCAGCCAGAAGGGAAGGATGTCCAGATTCCACTGCATGAGCGACCCTGTGGTGGGCTGGGGATCTTGCTTCACCACAGGGGTGTGCAAGGTGTGACTGTGTGCAAGGTCATCAGGGACACTGCCTGGCCTTTGATGTGGGGCTAAGGGTAGGGAAGGGAGAAAAAAGAAAAGAAACATGATGAGCACCAGCCGCTGTTAATGATAGTGCCAGCACCCTTGGATGCTGTCCCTAGGTAAATCCCCATTGGCTTGACAGCAGGGGAGTGGTGGATGGGATTGGGGGAGTCCGAGATTCACCTTAAGTAGGCACGTTGTAGCAGTTGGGGGCCAAAAAGCTGATAAAAAAGAAAATAACAAACCTTAACAATAAACAACCACAAAAGCCAATGCAAAACAACAAAAAAACACAACCTCTGCAAAACACACGAAACAGTAAACAAAACTACTATGAACTGGGACACATTTTGGAATTCACAACCTGAGGATGAAACCATGGAAAAATGAAATTATAACATAGCACATGGCCCCTTACTGAACAACCCAGAACATCAGCTGCTGCATCAGCTGCACTGGAACATAAAAATAAGGAACAGACAGAAAAACAAACACGCAAACTAGTACCTGCTGAACACTACCACACCGCTACAATGCCTCCTTCAAAGCCTTCTCCCAAAGAACAACTTACGGCTAAGACTCCTCCCTTTGTACCAGCTCACTTCAGTTAAAAAATTCTACCAACACCCAATTACATTCTGCAGCAGACTCCCAATTGTGCACTAGCACCAACATCAGTACTCACGATGCAGCACGTTGAACTGTCACTGCACATGACACAACAAACCACTGGAACCCATGAAAGAAGCCCAAGGACACCTATAATGACAACCACGTCATTGTGCATAGTGCAGCAAGAACCTGCAACCAATAAAAATAGCACACTGACACCAATAAACATACAGGGAGCCCCACAAACCACAGTGGACCAGGAAGGACAGCTTCCACAATGTCTGTGTCATCGTGTATGATGCAACTAGTACTGCCATCAAGGAAGTTCAACACTACAATAACGCCATTACAAATGCCAGTACAACACAAACAGCATCAGCATCAGAAACAGATTAAAAATATAACCAGCACTGCACCATGTTTCTATAGCTTACAATCCTTCCCAAATATCAACTCCACAACCCTTGACAACAGAAATATAACAATCTTCAGAAGCATCATCAATATCTACGGCAACACGAACATTAAAGAATATAAGCGAAAAGAAAATAGAAAGGAAAGTAACCGAAGTATAGACTTGGACAAAGATAGTGATTAAAACAAAAATAAAATTGACATATTAGTATCTTGAACTAACAGAATAAAATAGACATTAGTGACATAAATAAATGGAAAGGAAATATTGCAACCACTATATAAACACAAATACAAAAATAGTGACATACACAGCTCAGACTGCAAATTAACTCCTGAGCATCCTCACAGGGAAATAGAAACACTGAAACATAGACAATGACAGGAGAACTAGACCAAAAGTCCATTTAGTCTACGTAGAATTCCCTATCTGCCCTGGGATCTATTGTCCATACAGTGTTTTACCCCTTCTGGTCCACTCCCCTGCTCCCTTCCCTACTGCTTGCGACATGAGCAACTACCAAACACTTCACTCTGTCCCAGCTATGCTTAAAACCATTTACGGCCTTGACATCCACCACCTCCACTGGCAGACTGTTCCATGACTTCACCACCTTTTCCATAAAACAGAACTTCCTCACATCCCTCTTAAACCTTCCTCCTGCCAGTTTTCATTTGTGACCTTGGGGTCTTGACTCTTTACTCCTGCTAAATTGTTCCCCGTAGTTCACCATTTGTTCCCTTCAGGAACTTGCAGGTGTCTATTGTATCCCCCCCCCCTCCACCTGGTCTCCAGCGAGTACATGTTCAGTGCCTTGAGACGATCTTTGTAAGATCTGCCTTGTTGGCCCTGAATCATCTTGGTCACCCTGCGTTGCACCATCTCTAGTCTGTCCCTGTCCTTCCTTAGGTGAGGACTCCAAAACTGAGCACTGTATTCCAGGTGTGGTCTGTCCAGTGACCTACAGTATATAGACATAGTAGTAGTACCTCCTTTTTCCTGCTGTCAGTACCCTTCCGATACACCCCAGCATCCTATTAACCTTACTATAGGCCTTGTTGCACTGGCTTGATTGTTTAAGGAGTCACTTATGTTAGAAACATAACATAGAAACATAGAAATTGTCAGCAGATAAGGACCATTAGGCCCATCTAGTCTGCCTGTAAGCCCTACACATATTTGCGGCCTCTGACCCTACCTGGTCAGTGGCTTTTCACAACTCCTTCCCACCTGTAAGGTTCCCTTATGCCTGTCCCAGGCATGTTTAAATCCATCCACTGTGCTTGCTCCCACCTCCTCCTGTGGAAGACTATTCCATGTGTCCACCACCCTCTCTGTGAAAAAAAAATTCTTACATTTCCCCTTAACCTGCCACCTTCCAATTTCCTATCATGCCCTCTCATTCTTGTACTCCTCCTATATTGGAAGATGTTGCACCCTGTACCTTGTTTATGCCCTTAAGGTACTTCAATGCTTCTATCATGTCACCCTGATCCCTCCTCTCCTCTAGCGAGTACATATTGAGGTCCTTTAATCTCTCCTCATATGTTTTCTGGTGCAAGCCCTGTACTATCTTTGTCACCCTTTTCTAGACTGCCTCCACCCTGTCAATGTCCTTACAAAGGTGCAGCCTCCAGAATTTTACACAGTAATTTAGGTGAGGCCTCACTAGTGTTTTATACAATGGCATCGCCACCTCCCACCTTCTGCTAGTGATACCTCTACCTATGCACCCCAGCATGCCACTGGCCCTGCCTGCAGCCTTTGTACTCTGCTTAGACACCTTTAGATCATCTGAAATGATAACCCCCCAGATCCCTTTCTTTCTTGGTGATCGTCAGTAACCCCCCATCCTGTAGCTCTCCCCAGGCTTCCCTATTCCAGGTGCATTATTTTGCACTTCTTTGAATTGAACCTCAGTTGCCACACCTCGGACCATTTTCAAGCTTCCTCAGGTTCCTCCTCATTTTCTCCACCCTGTCTGGAGTATCCACCCTGTTGCAGATCTTAATGTCATTTGCAAACAGGCAGACCTTTCCCTCCAGTCCTTTCACAATGTCACTAATGAAGACATTAAACAGGACTGGCCCAAGGACTGATCCCTGAGGTATTCCACTGGTCAACCCATTCTCCCCGGATTGGATCCCATTTACCACCACCCTCTGCCTCCTGTCTGTTAACCACTTCCTAACCCAGTTTACCACCTTGTGTCCCATGGCCAGACTCCCCATCTTGTTAACCAGCTTTTTATGTGGGACGGTGCCGAAGGCTTTGTTGAAATTGAGGTAGGTAATGACTCCTATGTCCCTTTCCTCTGTTGTAATGCTCAGTTTAACCCTCCCATCTAGTACTCTGTCCTGTCCCCCCGGTGCATAACCTTGCATTTTTGGTGTTGCATTTCAAAAGCCAATCCTTAGACCACTTCTCAAGTCTTCGTAGATCCTGCTGCATCTCCCTGATCCTTTCATCACTGTCTACCCTACCACAGAGCATTGTGCCATCTTTGAAGAGACATAGTTTGCCTTGGATGACCTCTTCAGTGTCACTGATGAACAAATTGAAGAGGACGGGACCCAGGACAGATCCCTGTGGCACCCTACTCATGACCTCCCTCTCTTCTGATTTGACCCCGTTTACCACCACCCTCTTCTGTCTCTCCTTCAACCTGTTTCCTATCCTAACTATGTCCCCAGCCACACCCAGATCCTCCAGCTTCTTCAGCAAACTGCTGTGTGGCACCGAGTCAAAAGCCTTGCTGAAATTAAAGTAGAATAAATCTAGTGTGTGGCCCTTATCTACTACCTTTGTTACCCAGTCAACAAAAACTATCAGGTTGGTCTAACAAGACTTCCCTGCCACAAACCCATGATGTCTACTATCCTGTAGACCATTGTTCTTTAGATAGTCTACAAGGTCCTCTTTGATCAGTGACTCCATCAGTTAACCCACTACAGAGGTAAAGCAGACAGGTGTGTAATTCCTAGCCCTGATGCTGTATCTACCTTTAGGGCTTCAAGCCCCCTCTGGACCATTTCTCTGGTAAATACTGGCTTCCTCATTTCAGGAATGCCCCTGTCAGCCACCTTAAATCTACTTTCAGTCAGGGGCCATCTGTCTTCCCTTATAAAGACCAATCCAAAGTAATCATTCAGGATGGCTGCTTTTTGTTCATCTTCATCTAGTACCCACCCTCTTGTAGCTTAACAATACCCCCTTCCTGCTTCCTTTTTTCCTCAATATATCTGAAGAATTGTTTTCCCCCACTCTTGACCCCCTTCGCTATATGCTGCTCCACGTCTGCCTTTGCTGTCCTGACCGTTCTCTATGCTTCCCTAGTTTTTATTTGATACTATCCCCATTCCTTCTCCCCCTTCTTTTCCTTGTAGCTGGTGAAAGCTTTTTTCTTGGACCTCATTGCTTATCTGACCCTTTCTGAGAACTATATTGGTCTCTTTCCCTGTTTCATTTTGTAACAGTTCACATGCATGACTTTGTTGCCTTGAGAATGGTTCCCGTGACTGGCTCCTGTCTTTCCTCCACACCTCCAATGCTGTCCACCCTAGCCAGTTTATCTCTGACCAGCTGTCTCATCTGGTTGAAGTCTACTCTTCTGAATCCAGGACTTCAGTTTTTGATAAGGGCATTTTTTTTAATAAATCATGGGAGGATGATGTGGTACCCGAGGACTGGAGGAAGGCGGATGTGATTCGCCTTCACAAAAGTGGGACCAAGACAGAGGCAGGAAACTACAGACCTGTCAGTCTGACCTCTGTGGTAGGGAAAGTGATGGAGTCACTTCTGAAGGAAAGAATAGTTGAGTACCTAGAGGTCAGTGGAGCACAGGATCCAAGGCAGCATGGGTTCACAGTGGGAAGGTCATGTCAGACGAATCTAATAGATTTCTTTGACTGGGTGACCAAAGTAGTAGACCAGGGAGGGGCTGTGGACATGGCCTACCTAGACTTTAGCAAGGCATTTGACACAGTCCCACACAAAAGATTATTAGTCAAATTAACCAGCCTGGGAGTGGGTCCCAGGGTGGTAGCCTGGGTAAAACATTGGCTGGACAACAGGACACAGAAGGTAATTGTAAATGGAGTCCACTCTGAAGAAAGAGGCGGTTACTAGTGAAGTTCCATAGGAGTTCAGTATTAGGTCCAGTCCTTTTAATGTCTTCATCAGTGACATTGCAGAGGGACTGGAAGGAAAAGTATGCCTTTTGCAGATGACACAGATCTGCAACAGGGTTGATACACAAGGAGGCGTGGAAAGGATGAAAAGGACTTGGCAAGGTTGGAGGAATGGTCAGACGTATGGCAGCTAGGATTCAATGCAAAAGTGCAAAATAATGCACCTGGGAAACAAGAACCCAGGGAAGAATACACAATGGGTGGGGAGGTAGTAACAACAACAAAACAGGAAAGGGACCTGGGGTAATCATATCAGATGACCTTAAGGTTAGCAAGCAATGTGAGAAGGCAGTAAGGAGGCCGGGGTATACTGGGATGTATAGGGAGAGGCATCAGCAGCAGAAAACAGGAAGTTGTTATCCCTCTGTACAGACAGTTGGTGAGACCCCATCTGGAATACTGTGTCCAGTTCTGGAGACCCCATCTCCAGCAAGGACATAGACAGGATAGAGGCAGTCCAGAGGAGGGCAACTAAAATGGTGCAGGGTCTGCAAGAGAAACCCGTATGAGGAGAGACTAAAGGAGCTTAATATGTATACCCTTGAGGAAAGAAGGGAGAGGGGGGACATGATAGAAACTTTCAAGTACCTCAAGGAACTCAGCAAAGTCCAAGAGGGTAGCATCTTTCAGAAAAGAGACTTGCAAGAACAAGGGACACAATTTAAAGATAGAAGGAGGGCGGTTCAGGGGCAATGTGAGGAAGTATTATTTCACAGAGAGGGTAGTGGATGCATGGAACAGCCTTCCTGAGGAAGTTATGGGGTCTAAAACTGTGGGAGAATTCAAGAATGCATGGGACAGACATAAGGCAATTCTTGTGGGGGGCAGGAAGATATAGGCTGTTGGTTAACTAGGATCTGCGGCCTATCCTGTAGGTAGGGAAATGGGCAGACTAGATGGGCCTAGCGGTCCTTATCTGCCATCAAAGTCTATGTTTCTATGTTTCTATGGTCTCGAGGGCTAGCCTGAACCAAATGGAGTGATGGTTGCTGGACCCCAGTGGGCTCCCCTACCCTCAGTCCACCCACCATCTCCAAGTTGGCGAGCACCAAATTGAGAATGTCCACCTCTCTAGTGGGTACCTTAATCAGCTACACTAGCAGGCAGTCCTGTAATGTATCCAACAGGGCCTAACTTCGGGTGCACTTTGCTGCTGGAATGTCCCAGGCGATATCCAGAACGTTCAGATCACCCACCACCTCCACTTCCTCCTTCTTCACTCCCTTTTGAAAGCTCTTCCCTGAGCTCCCTGTCACTCTCTTACCCTTGTCCTTGTGGTTTAGATCACCCCACCCATATTTTCTTGTCTGAGGGTGTCGTGAGGTGAACCCCCAACGACTCTTTTTCTCTTTTGATTCCCCTAATGTGTTCCTCCTCCATGGCCTCAATGCCCTCCCTGTTATATAGGGCTACTCTCTCTCTTTGCTTTTCCCTCTATCCTGTCTAAACATTGTGTAACTTGGGACTGACAGGTTCCACTCATTATTCTATGTGGCCCAAATTTCTGTGATGACTACAAGATCCACCTTAGTGTCTGCCACCAATGCCTGGATTTTATTGCCCAGACTCCTGGCATTAAAGCAGACCACCCCCTAACTACCTCTATATCCTTTTGCTCTGTTTTGTAATGCTACACCTGTATTCCTTCCCATTCTCCTTACCTCTTTATTTTTTCTATCTCTTGCAGAGCCTGAGAGCATTTCTGCCTTTGCCTCTTCCACTACTCCTTTTTGAACCTCATACTTGTTTTTACTCACCTTATTGCTACCAGTCTCCAGTATAAGAGAAGCACTAGCTAGGTTCCTCTCCCTAACTCTCTTTACCATAGTTCTCCTAGTCTCAATGTCCCCCTCAGTCAGTTTGACTGTCTAAAGTAGATGTCAAACTTCTGCCCTAGTGTGCTGGTCCCCTCTCTTTTCATGTGAATGCCATCACATTTGAAGAGCCTCCTGTTCCAGAAGTCCTTCCAGTCCCCCACAAAGTGGTACCCTTTCTCCTGACACTGTCCCTTTAACCACCCATTTAATTCTTCTGTTTATTTCTTCTTTACGGTATATTTCTATCCCCCCCCACTCCACATGGGAAAACCTTGGAAAAGGCAATGGAGGCCATGTGCCTACAGTCTGTCCCCCAGCCTCTGAAAGTTCTGCTTTACTAGCTCCATAGGCTGGTTCACCAGATCATTGGTAAACAAGAGTACAAGCATCCCCAGCTCCCCTCTCTATTCTGTCTATGTCCTGGATGGCTGATGTCCCAGGAAGGCATCTGACCATCCCTCACCCCTCCTACCTCCAAAAACACATATAGACTACTTGTCCTGGGGTGGAATTGAACCATTGCAGTCACAGCGATTAGTGACTCGAGTGATCTGTAGGGTAGACTCCTTATACCCTGAGTCACAGTTCATTTGCATATAACAACTGAGAACTCTAGTGTCTGTTAAAACTTAAATACCAACAAGAAAACTTATGATTCAATACTTAATGCTGATATTATACGGCACTAAAATAATTGCTTTACTGTACACACAGTCTTGACTACTTAATATCAACTACCCACATGTATTATATAAAATAAATACTAGAAAAGTGTAGTGCGCTTGTGATATAATTACATGTTGGTTAAGAAGCTGATAATTCCCACTCAGCCTTCGGTCTCATTGTGGAAGGGTTGTGGGATAAAAGATGGACCAGCCACTGAGTTTCAAGTTCAACACACAATCTCAGTGTGATGTTTATTCAAAATATAGGAGATAACCTTAATCAATGGCATAGCCCTTCTTCAGTATATCAGTTTGCAGCAACAGACTATATATGTCCTTTCTCAGCACTTAGCCAACACCTACTAATGCTGATCTCTGATCTAACTCAGCAATTGAGATTCAGCCTCCACCCCTATGTGGGCCTTATTTGCTTGGGTAGTGGAGGCTCAAATGAAAAAAACACAAAACAAGCTAAAGACAAAGAACCTCAGTGCTGAAGCAATGAAACATTGAAAGACTTTCTCAGGGGTGAGTAATTACCTGCTCCAACCCCACCAAACATATCCGTATTAAGCAGGAGCCCAGTCCTAGGTTCAACCCCTCTACATACATAAACTCACTATGTCTCTTGATTCATTCATTTCACTTGCTACTGATACAGACACCTGAGGGTAGACACTCTAAGTGTTACCCCAACGCAGGTTCCTATCCATTTCCCACCCACCTCCTCGTTGATCTTAACATATTGTAACATTTTGGCAATATTAACATCTTTAGTCTGCAGTATACCCCAGTCAATACTGTTAATAGATTTAGCTGCATTAATAGAAGAAAAAGTCCCTTCAGACTCATAGGCTTCTTCTTGCTTGCTTGGAGTCTTCAACCCCAGAACAATATCAGTAGGCACAGTCTTACCTGGGGTCTCACATTCAAGTTCCATACTTGCATTTCTGACCTCCAACAGGTAACATCCTGGGATCAAAGGCAACAAAGGAATATCCTGCTCAGTCAGGGGGTCCTCCTCAAACTGAGCCCATGAAAAATCCTCCTCAGACTCTTTATCCAAACTCTCTGGCAGGAACCTCTCGAGCACCTGGCATCAGTGTTCTGCCTGTCTGCATAGCCGGTCTGTCTCCAGCCATTACTCACTCATCCAGCAGATCATCCTCATTAGAGTCTCCACCTCCGGGGTGTTGTCTCTCGCACCTCCAGTCTATTCGACCTGCATCTCTTTGTTGTCTTGAGGCTTGGCCTCCCTCCGAGCTCCCAGGTCCAGTCCAGGCAGCAGCTTCTCTCCCAGTCTGTCGGCCATGGTTCTGGTCAGAACTTCATGGACTTTCTTCTCTGGCAACTCCTGGTGCATCGGTCCACCTGGGATATCTGGGCAATATGCACCAGAAAATGTCCCTCTTCAGCCAGTCCAGATGCTTCCAGCAAGTTATCCCAATTTTGACACCAAGTCTGTGGAGGGGTTGTGGGATAACAGATGGACCAAACACCGAACTTCAAGTTCAACACACAATCTCTGTATGATGTTTATTCAAAATACAGGAGATAACCTTAAGCAATGGCATATCATTTCTTCAGTACATCAGTTTTCAGCAACAGACTATATATGGCCTTTCTCTGCACTTAGCCAACAATTACTGACACTGATCTCTGATCTAACTCAGCAGTTGAGATTCAGCCTCCACCCCATGCAGGCCTTGTTTGCTTGGGTGGTGGAGGCTCAAATAATAAAAAACAAAAAAACAAGCTAAAGACAAAGAACCTCAATGCAGAAGCACTGTAACATTGGTTACCCCAAAGGGCAGCTGTTTGGAATCATCAAAGGCGGGGACTGAGACCTTTAAATTTCCGTGCCACTCGAAAGCGGCTGTGCTGTGCTGAACACTCCCTGCTGCCTGCCGTTTGCTCCAAGAGGATTCCCCTGCAGTAACATCACAGAGAATTGCCAGGGTGAGAGACTGTGTGATTTGTATATGCTGTGCCTGGACTTAGCATCTATCTTTATCTGTGCACTATTGTGACCAGGGAGCTCGGGGAGAGTCAGCTGTTTGGAATCATCATCAAAGGCGGAGACTGAGACATTTAAATGTACATGCTGCTTGCAAGCATGAGCGTTGTGAGTGGCGCGAGCGCCACTCATATCAAGGAAAATTTGAAAAGCAGTTTGATGGGTTAGTAGTGTTTTATACAGAAATAAGTAAAAAAGTGAGATCACGTGATGCTTCTGTGAGACGAGCAGCTCCGAGGTCTGACTCCCACTCCAGCTGTCCTTTAATATCTACTTACAGCTGACTGTCTTCAATTTTCTTCTGATTCATCTATGGATTCTGCTCCTGAAAGACCCCCAACGAGACCGGAAAGCAGTTTGTGTGGTTTGGAGACTCCGAATTAAAATTAAGCATCAGTTGTTGTTCTCGGTGCCTACTACCACTATGGCAGTTGAAATGTGCCAGGCCCTACCAAAGCATACGCCCCCACAGACTCCAGAGAAAGGGCCAAAGCGACCTAAGGGCCAGTCGGGAGTTCCTCGAAACCTACTATTTCTGTAACAAACCAACTAATGCTGACTCTGTTATCTGAACAAAAGTTCATGGAGGAATTACAACCATTTAAAACAGCTCTACAGGACATGGCAGAAATTAAATCGCTCAGAGGGAAGCTCTCAGATACAAACCAGGCTATCTCCGATGTTGCAGCCTGTACCACTTCATTGGAAAGCTGGAAGGGTAAAATGGAGCCTGAGGTAGTAAATATGAGGCCGCGACTACACAAAATAGAATCAAAATTAGAAGATCTGGAAGGCCGAAGTCGCAGAAATAACATAATTTTCCGCCTTCCAGAGGATGCTGAGGGGTCTGCGCCTATCCTATTTCTACAAAAGATGCTGACAAAAATTGTGGGGCCCTCCCCTAACAACACTACTTATATTATAGAGAGGGCTCACTGCTTGTTGCACCCCAAACCAACAGCTGGGAAACCCCCAAGACCAATCATTATAAAATTCCTTAATTTCCTGGATAAAACAGACATTCTTGAACAGGTCAGGAGTCTGCAGCAAGTTCTCTGGGAGGACCACCAAGTGAGGTTTGCACAGGATTTACCAGCCTCCGTGAGACAGAGACGATCGGAATATCATCCCTTAGTTACAAAATTAATAGCAGCAGGGATCAAGTATAAGGTACAATACCCGTCTCGTTTAGCCATTTTGCATGCGAGTACATGGCATTCTTTTGACACTGCACAGCAAGCTGCTCCTGTTCTGCACTCTTTGCTCCCCGATTTATTCACCGCCCGCTGATGTTTCTGGATGAGGATCTTCCTGGGGTTCCCTTTCTTTTCATTCACCTGAAAAGGAGACTGTGTGAGTCCGCTTGGATGGCTTCTGATAATTTTGCTAAACAACCACAAGAGGACGACACAGACCATAGCTTCGCAGATGTGAATACGTTGTATTCTTTCTGTGCTGCTCTTAGTGTTTAACCCAATGAGAGTTTGGCGACTGATTTTCTGAATATATTGATTCTTTTTAGGAGGGGATATTGACATGAGGAGCTGGTAGTCTGGTAAGTTTGTTGCTGCGAAGCCAGCCTACTTTTGATTGTACTTTCCCCTGTGGTCTTCGTTACCCTCTTTTCTGGGCAGGAGTCCTGTGTGATTATTTTAGCTTTTATCAAGACAGGACCACAAGAGGGCACCAAATAATTACTGTCTTGACAAGGCGTAGTAATAGCCTTTTGCATCAGACATTGAACTCTCTGTATTTCATTTAAATCCCAGAGGCCTGTTTACGAGTGTTTTTCCTTTTTAATGAGCATATTAAAGACATTAAAGGTACATGTCTATGTTGGCCTTTCAGACCATTGGGCTGAAATATAAGTCTCATGGCTGTTTGTTCTTTTTTTTCCACGCCAAACTTGCGATCCATGGGTGTCATATTGTAGCACATTTTACTGCTTGTGAAATTTGTAGTTAAGTCATGCTAGTTGTATTAATATGAGGGGGGTTGGGGTGGGAGATAAGGGCTTTGGATCATTCTGCAGTCTAGCCAGTGCACCATGTTCCGGCACAGGGTGGGGAAGGGTTCCACAACAGGTGTATTTGGACAGATAATATGGTTTATTATATTTCTGTTCCAAGGCCTGTCAAGAATGATGGTCTTTGTACCAAATCAACCTATTAAGGATACTGACTACCTTGTTGTGGAAGGGAGAAATTGGTTGATGGGAGAGGGAAGAGGGTTTAGTTGGGTTATCTTAGTAAATTGTTTTCTTTTCATAATTCTTTTTATACTTTCAATTTTCGTACATGTAACACATGATGGGGTGGGGTACTGGGTATGGGAGACTATAATTACTTGGGAATTGGACTTAATATGGAGGGGGAGTGGGATGAGGGATTTACATTGTTCACCACTGGATGTTGATGACACAGCTTACTGGGGATTTAGTACTCACCACGATGGGCTCGTTTTTATTTTTGCAGAGTATACTAGAATACTTTGGTTATGGCAGCTTCCTTAAAATTTTGTTCCTGGAATGTCAAAGGTGCCCAGTCCCCCACTAAAAGAGCCAAGATTCTTTTACACCTCCCTAAACTTAATGTTGATGTGGCCTTTCTTCAAGAGACACATTTACCCACCTTACATATTCTCTGCTTAAGACGAACATGGGTGGGTGAAGTGCTGGGGGGTAGGTCTGAATACACGCAAATGTGGTGTTGCTGTCCTGGTAGCACGTCGCGTACCCCTTAAGTTGCTACAATCAGTAATTGATCCTCAGGGAAGATATATTTTGTTAAGAGCTATTCTGGGCCATACGGAACTCATACTGGGATCTGTTTATGGCCCTGTAGGGGATGACCCACAATTCTTCACTAACCTTATGACTAATCTGGCTCCTTGGTCTACTCTTCCAATATTAATTGGTGGGGACTTGAATTTAGTCCTTTGTAATACAGTGGATAAGTCCAGTCCACGACATTCCCCCTCTACCCCTGCACAATTGGCACTGAAGGAACTGATGGACTCTGTGGGTCTTGTGGATCCCTGGAGAGCCCTTTTTCCTTCAATGAGAGACTACTCATTTCACTTCCCTGCCCCATAATATGCTCTCAAGAATTGATTACTTTTTGTTGGGGATCGAGCAGCTATCAAGGGTTCAGTCTTGTAATTACCTTGCCAAAGTGATATCTGACCACCATCCCACCCTCTTACAATGGTCATTACCCACCTCAGTGGACTACGATAAAGTTTGGAGGTTCAGTCCTCAATTATTGAAATCCCAGTACCTAGTAGATCATCTTCAAGGATTTATAGAGAATTTCTACGAATACAATGCCCCTTCCATGCCAAGACTTGATGTATTATGGGGGGCTTTGAAGTGCTCACTGCGAGGAGAGATTATTCGTTTAGCCTCTATCAGGAAAAAGAAAAACTCCCAAGAATCTTCCCAACTGCTGCAACAGATTAGAGTTCTGGAACAATCCCTTTCCACCTATTCTAACACAATAGAATTTGAAAAATTAGAGAGTCTCCACTTCCAGTATAACATTCTTCTCAGTGGTAAAGCTGAACATCTCCTTTTTCGTTCAAAAGCCACCTATTTTGACCAGGGAGACAAGGCTGGGAAACTCTTAGCTATGAGGCTTAGGGCACAAGTGACACATATAATTCTGTGAACCATTCAAGATGCCACTGGTACCCTTCATACTTCTCCCAGGAACATTGTCTCTTGTTTTAAAACACACTCTCAATCTCTTTACTCATGTTCCCCACTACCTTTCCATAACACTGCACTAGGTCGTTTTCTTCAAGGTATAGATCTCCCAAGTCTATCCCAACATCAGATAGCTATTCTGCAAGCCCCCTGACATTAGCAGAAGTGCATAAGGCCATTGACGCACTCCCATTAGACAAAGCACCAGGTCCTGATGGTTACACATCAAATTTTTATAAGACTTATAAATCCCAACTAGGCACTACCCTCCTCAACCTTTACAATTACATATATGAGCATGACCGTTCAGATTATAATTTTACTTCTGCTACTATTGTGGTGATTCCAAAGCCTGGCAAGGACCCTATGTTGCTGTCAAATTACCATCCAATATCTCTTATAAATGTTGATTTGAAAATCCTGGTAAAAATCCTTGCCAATCGGCTGGCTCAGGTATGGCAGACTCTCCTAAGTCCTGAACAAGTGGGCTTTGTGGCTGGCCGCTTATCTGCAGATCATCTATGTAAACTTTCATACCTTATTTCTGCATCCAGAGACTCTAATATTCCATCGGCTTTGGTGCCTCTGGATGCAGAAAAAGCTTTTGATCAAGTGTCCTGGGATTATCTATTTAACCTACTTCCAAAATATCATATACCTGTATGATTTTTTTCAGTGGATAAAACTTCTCTACTCTCAACCGTCAGCACGTATATTATGTAATGGAGTTTTCTCCCCTTCCTTCATATTGCAACAGGGCACCCGACAAGGGTGCCCCCTTTTCCCTTGTTTGTTTAATCTATTCTTAGAACCTCTTATCAGGAAAATAAAGACATCAGCATTAATCTCCGGTATTCCATTTAATCATCTCCAATACAAACTGTCAGTGTACGCAGATGATATTTTACTCCATATTACCCACCCAGCTAAATCCATACCTGCCACACTGGATATTATTCAGGATTTTGGGTGACTATCCAATTACAAACTGAATTTGTCCAAGACAGAAGTCATGCCTTTAAATAACCTGACTCTAAAAGCAGACATTCAACATCTTGGACTTTCTTGGGTAAGAGACAAGATGCAATATCTTGGCATATATTTATCTCAATCCAATTCCAAAATGAAACAATATAATTTAGACCAACTAATAATGCATATCAGGACAGATTTGAATCATTGGGCACTTCTCCCCTATTTCCCTGTGGGGACACATAAATATAATCAAAATGAATGTCCTGCCCCGCCTGTTGTATCCCCTCTAAATGTATAATCAATTTCTCCCTAAGTCCTGGTTTAACCATGTTCATAGTGTTGTATCCAAATTCATTTGGAAATATAAAACCTCTCGAAGGGCACTTTCCAAATTACAGAGATCAGAAAATTAGTAGGATTACAAGTCCCTAATATTTACCTTTATTATCTCTCTATTAATTGCTCATTATTCTCGCAATGGTTGAAAATTGCCCCGGATTCTTGCTCGAACCACTATTCCCCATTGTGGTTACAAATAGAAAAGTCACTCTGTACCCTATCTGGTTTAGATATTATGGCGTTGCCACATTTTTCCTTTAAAAAGTTTCTTCGCCAGCTTAAAACTACACCTATTATAACAACTCTTCATACTCATATGCAACTTAATACGATTCTAAACTGTCCCTTGGAAAAAGACTCCTTTCAACCTATTTTGGACAATCCCAATTTTAAAATTGGAGGAAGAGTAATTACACTCTCTTTCTGGCCAGGCGGAATGGGGATGAAGGTTACAGACTTAACAGAGAATTACAAGTTGTTAGCATTCTCAGAAATAAAAGTGAAATACAATTTGCCTACTTCTTTCTGTTTTGAATATCTCCAAATCTCCCAGGCTCTAACATGGCATTTTGGTAATGGTCTCTGGGACCACCATATGGTTGGTCCAGTCCTTAACACAATTCTAACGAGGCCTACTTTCTCACCTAGTTTCCTATTATTAGAAAGAGCTGCACAACAGAGTTACGGAAGTAGATGGTACCCCCCATTATGTATGGGATAAGATCCCCCCCCAACATCCACGGCTCCCCAACACTGGCCACAAATCTGGGATAGACTATATAAGGATGTCAGGTGGGACCGTTATAGACTGCTCCAATTTCAGATATTACAAGACTTATATTATACTCTGATGAAACTTTGTAAAATGGGAAAGCTCCAATCAGATTTGTGTACTAGATGTGGGCTCCAAATCTACACGCTGTTCCACATTCTTTGGGAATGTGCTAAAGTGACCCTTTCTGGGAAAGTATCCTCAAGACTTGACCTCACTAGGGTTGCAAAATGCTTTTCAACCAGAAATTTGTATTTTAGGGGATGGGGGGACACTTCAATTGGGAATCAATGGAAACATATGCTCTTAATTTCCTTATGTGCCAAGAAAGTTATTTTATGTCACTGGCTGGACCAGCAAATCCCTACATATACAGAATGGCACCAAGAAATTCTCTTTGCGTTACAAGCAGAGCACCTCTTGGCGAGTATCTCTAAATGAACTACAAAATACCAGGAGATTTAGGCTCCTCTGCATACCCTACTGACTATTTAGCATTTTTCAAGCCAATACCAAGAATGGCCTGGTTGGGTTAAATTAATTTCTATAGATTTTAACAACTCTAGTAATAATTATTTATTTTATAGATTTACTGGATCCAGCCCCACTTTTAAGTAACATAAACTGTATACTTTTAGAGCCCTCTTTCCTTTTTTTTTTTTTTTTTTTTCTTTCCCTTGTTTCCTCACCAGTGGTGAAGAAGAAGGGGAGGGGCGTGAACCGGGGAGGGGTGTAATGTTATGGTACTATTTAATTCTTTTTATTCTTAATTTTATTTTATCTTGCTTTATCTTCTTTTGCAGATGTCAGTACTAGCTGAAATCAAAATCCTGTCAATTATGGTATTCTGTTACTTCAGATCAGAAATAATACAAAAATGCTCTATTAATAGTTCATTTTACCTATGATTCCTATATGAAATAGTGAAATATAGGATCCAGTATGTGGGATTATTGTTTCACAACTTCTTATGCAACAATGTTTTGTGTATAATTTTGTTAAAATGAAAATATAATAAAGCTTATTAAATTTGAAAAAAAGAAATAAGTGAAAAAGTAAGGGGTGGATAGATTATTTTACTTAAACTTAGACAACAAAACATTATAACCTGGAAATAGGCTGTATATTTTAATGGTGTACTAAAAGAGAGAGTTTTAATAGTATTTAGTATTTAAGTGTTGGTAAGGTAAATATTTTTTGAAATATAGTTCTAACAGGCTTAAGGTACTATAATGTATGTAGACAAATTGATGTGTTTGTTGCTGTTTGTCTGTTCAACTAATTATTCCTGTATAACTGAGGATGTCTCTAGTAAATTGGGTTACTACTGGCCAATTAGTTCAGTAATAGGATTACAAGGGGGGAGGTATCATAGTTTAAAATTGCATAGAAACAAGTTCACAAGAATTTGGATGACTTATTGCCTTGCAGGTCAGTTCAAACTTTTGGAGACATACAAAATACGTAGAAGTATGTGTTCTGATAATGTTATGTTTACTTTGCTCTTAATATTGGGGGGGGGACATAGAACTGAATCCAGGGCTGACTGAGAAGTCGAGAACTAATTTAAAAATAATGCATGACAATACGGGGAGTTTGGCCCCCAAAATGGATCTGGTGGAAATGTTATTTGAAGCTCAAAAACCAGATATAGCAGGCTTTTCTGAAACCTGGCTTATAAATAAGGTAGAGGATGGTGAAATAGGTTTGGTAGAATATCAAATATATCATTCAGATAGGAAGAATAGAGGGGGTTATTCTTTATATAAAAAATACATTGGGATCAATTAAAGTCTTAGCAAAAGGTAATACAGGAAATGTGGACTTTATAGTACTCTACTTGTATGATTTAAAAGTTGCTATAGGGATTCTGTATTCTCCCCCAATGCTAAGATGGTGGATCTGGAATTGATCACTGGTATAATTCAGGACAAAGTAAAAGATAAATTGTTGATTTTGATGGGAGATTTAAACTCAGACTGGCATAATCAGAGAGGTAATAGATTAAAAGAAATGCTGGCACCCCCTGATTTAATCCAGCTGATAGACAAACCTACTAGATATACTAATTCTATGACCAAGGGTACATTATTAGATTTGCTGCTAGTTTCACTTCAGTTAATTGTTCACCCAAAGGGTGTTGAACCTCCATTATTGGGAGAGCATCATTTAGTTTGGGTAATTATAGGTAGTATGGCACAACCACAGACATAACTGAGGGAGGGGTGGGTTAGGGATATGAAACATGTTTCAATTGATAGATTTAACTTGGACATGCAGACAGAAAGTTGGGAGAGATGCAAATTAATTCTAGATTTAGGTCAAACCGTATAGTATTTTGTGGCTAGATTCTTGGAGTTATGTGATAAGCATGCACCAAAAACAAAAGCAAGTAACAGAAAGGCCAGGGAGCCCTGGATAAATGACAATTTATTAAAAAGTATTAAGATCAAGAATAGATTGTGGAAACTGGCTAAAAATCTGAAACAAGTAGTGATTGGGACATTTATAAAAATAAAAGGAATAATTGTAAACAACAGACAAAGAGGGCTAGATTGAATTATTATAGAATGAAAATAGATAGGAATAATGATCCAAAAAGATTCTGGCAAACAGTTAATGGCATATTAGTCCAGGTAATAAAAATAAACAAAACATTAATCAATTGATTCATGAGGGGAAGGCAGTAAAGGAACCCAAGGCAATAGCAAATTTGTTAAATGATTTCTTTGTTAATCTCCCAGGCTTAGATGTAAGGGTTCCACTAAATAAGACCCAGGATGAACTAGTGTTTAATGGGCTATATCCACATTTTCGATTTAGAATATTAAACATAAAGGAGGTAAAACATGTCTAAAACATATTAAAATTCATAAATCTCCTGGCATAGATGGGCTGGAAAGAAGGTTTTTACAAATGGCTGCTGATCATATAGCACCAATAATAGTATACATGTTCAACTGGAGCTTAAGTACAGGGTTTTTTTCCTACCATATGGAAACAGAGTAAAACTATTCCAGTATATAAAGCAGGAGACCAAAGCAATCCAGGCAACTATCGGCCAATAGCCCTGCTTTCAATACTATCTAAATGCCTGGAGAAGTTAGTACATACACAAATAATGGACTACTTAGAAACAAATAATGTACTTACACCATATCAGGCAAGTTTAGAAGAGGATTTTCCATAAATTCAGCTTTGATCAAATTTAATGATCTTGTGGCAACCTCCTTGGATGCAGGAAAGGAGACTGCAGTTTTATTTGCAGACTTGTTGAAAGCCTTCGACCTGGTGGACCACTCCCTGCTGCTGAGGAAACTCTGGGTTATGGGTATTACTGAGGGACCATGGGTATGGATAAAATCATACTTAACAGGAAGATCTCAAAGAGTATGTGTGTCCCAGACTTTGTCAACAGTTAAACCAGTAGAAAGAGGAGTCCCTCAAGGATCTATACTAGGGCCCTTGTTATTCTTAGTATTCTGCAATGACCTTCCCCAGACAGTTCAAACATCTAATATCCATCTGTATGCCAATGATACGGCTCTTGTTGCAACTGGGGTGGACTTTGCAGACCTGAGAGTTAACTTGCAGAGGGACTTCAGTGGCATAGGGGAGTGGTTCACCATGTCGGGGCTGGCAATGAATATAAAGAAGACAAAAGTCCTTTATTTTGGGAATAGAAACAAATCAAATTTGGGTATAACATCCTTGTCAAATGTTCTAATAGATCAGGTAACTGAATATCGATATCTGGGTGTAATATTTGATGCAGAGTTAAATTTTCAAGAACACATTAAGGAGTTACTGAATAAAGTTAGGAAATTAGGGGCTCTTAGATGAACATCGAGACAACTGGATTTAAAGACTAGAAAAACTATAGTGAAGCAGATGGTGATGCCTACCTTTGATTATGGAAGTGTTATATATAGGGGTTGCACCTAAGTTAATGCGGGTTAAGTTAGATATAATTTATTATAAACTTGCGAGGTTTATATTGGGTTGTCATTATAGAACACATCATTGTACACTAATTAACTTGGGATGGACTGCTTTAGAACAAAGAAATGGCGAGATATGGTTGAAACTACTGCATCGCTTTTTTATAAAGCAGCCGGCTCATTACGTATCAGTTAATGCACTGACGAAAAAGAGTGAGCCTACTCGGACCTTGACTAGCTCTGTATATGTTAATAAAACATAGAGTAATTTTAATAAAACAACATTTGGGGTGAAAACACTAAAACATCAAGCGGCGATATGGTGGAACGTACTTCCATATTCAGTGAGAGTGGCATCCACAAATGTATTTAAAACAGGACTGAATACAATTTTTCAGGTCGTGTACAACTGCTAAATGTTTAGTTCATTATTATGCTTAGTAATTCTGACTATATGATGTAACTTTGCCTTATCCTTGTTTGCTTGTCTTTATAGAAATTCCTGTAATTTAATGTATTTAGATTGGGTTTGAAATTAATTTAGGTTGTGTGTAATTAACTGCCCGGTCTACTATTGTGTTTAGTAAATCTAGACCATACATCATAATGCGCTTTATTCTAGTTTTTTTGTCTTTATAGAAATCTTTGTAACTTAATGAATTTAGGCCTGTTGGTACTTTTGTACATTTTGTATTTGTTGCTTGTTGTATTTGATAGTCTGATATTATATATTTTGTACAGTGCATAGTGAATGTTGTTGTATTCAACAAATGTTGTAAAAATTCTAGTATTCATAACACACTATATGATTCTTACTGTTATGTAACCAAATAGGACTTGTCTTGTAAACAGGGATTTCATCCCTAACGACATGTGATATCCTGTATAAAAATAAAAATGTTACCTACCTACCTACAATAAGCCAAGTTTCAAAGAAACACATCACACATACTTCCATAATTCAAAGCATCATGGGATATATGCAAATCGCCATGACATTTCAGACTGTTCAACTTACAGCAATTTACATGCATTTTAAATAGCACAACTAACTAATTTCTGTAATAGTCACCTAGTACTTTTTACCATTATCAAAAACACCTAGTGTCATGGTATTTTCAACATTTACAGGTTTCATAAACATAAAGTATATACATCAAGGTATTTTATGACATAGTGCTATTACATACTAAATCCAACCACGATAAACGCAACCTGTTTTACATACGCTTGGAGGTCACCACAATAACCTCCCTGTATGAGGACCTGAGAGAGAAAAGGAAAATTAAAGAGGACACTAGAGCATAGTCAAGAAAGGGAACGGGGTGCCCATACGTGGCCTACCTTATGGACTAGAAATTGTAAAGGATAGATTAGGCTAAGAAATAGAAGAACTGATTTAAGAAAAGGTCGGTCCTCGAGAGTGGTAGGAGCTCCCTGTCACACTCATACCTTACAAGCTTGTTAACCCCCACAATGGAACTATATCCTTGTATACAACACTTATTGCTAAAAACTGTGTTATTGTACCAGTTAGGGTTCAGCTGAATGCCACAAAAGTAGGGAAATGCAACGTTAGGGTTTCCAACCCTAATTCTCCACCCCCCAAAACAGCAAAAAGACAGCACCACACAAGCAACCACAGACAGCCATAATCAGGCAAGACAGACAACATACAACTGTCTCCAGATGACACAAATGCAGTAGCAGTGATGTGCTATCTTCATGATTTGTATCTGCAGCATGCACACTGCAAGACATACACACTCACTTGTCGCTGCAAATACAAATCCACAATACTCAAAGTGCAACACTGCCTCTGTATGCAGAAGGACAGCCCCCTGAAGTCACAAGTACAAATCCATGATATCCAAATTACAAGAGTTCTTTTGTCTGCAGAAGTGCATGCCCCTATGGGGCCAGCACTTTTGTAGCCTCAGGCAGTCATGCACACTGTAAGACATACATACACTTGATGGGTCTGTGCTTCTGCAGCCACAGGTGTAAGACATATGCACTGACCTCTGGCTGCAGAAGTGCAGGTGCCACAAAATCCATTATACCAAAACTGCAACACTACTTCTGTCTGGAGAAGCACAGGCCCCTGAGGGGCCTGCTTCCCTTCAGTCACAGGTATAAGACATACACACTGAATTCTGGCTTCAGAAGAGCAGGCATCTGTGGGGCCTGCAGTTATGCAGACAGAAGTACTGTTCCAACGTGGGTATAATTCTTTCAGCAGTGGATGTAGAAATTGTTCAAGGGGGCAGCATTTTTTCCGTTATGTAGATGCATATATAGAAAAACATGTACTAACAGATCATGCCATTTAGCGAGGTACCTTGTATAGTGTACATGAGTACAGTGGAGCCAGCTACAATGCAACACAGTAACTTGCAGTAAATAACATGTTACAATATACTGCAGTAAGAAAGGGCTTAATTGCCATTGAATTACACTATTCCCAGCAGCATTCTGCAGCATTGTTGTGGCATATTGCAGCATTACTGCATTGCATCCTGGCTGGCAACACTGTATTTGTGGCTGCAGTGGTGCAGGCCCAATGGAGCCTTCTGTCTACAGAAGGGCAGAAGCTGTATGTTGCTTGTCTTACCTGATGATTGCTCTCTGTGGTTGCGTGTGTGGTGTTGTCATTTTGCTGCTTGGGGGCAGTTAGGGTTGGAAACCCTAAAGTCACATTTCCCTACAACTGTTGCATTAAGTTAAACTCTGACTAGTGCATTAACACAGTTTTTTGCAGTGAATTTTGTTTCTTTATGAGATAGTGGAATCACATTTCCGTTCATGCAGGTCCCTTTGAGACCTGCCTGAACAGTTCCATGTGGCTACAAATGAAGATGCATAGGGACCACGCCCTGCATCATGTGAGGGGGTGCATCTGCAAGAGCCCTGTAATTCCATGTGACTACAAATATAGACATGCAGTGTTTTTCCTTCATAACTTTGTTGTTTATCAATATTTTTATCTGAAATTCTCAACACAGCCTTTTTATGGCCACGCCTCATGAACCATTGAAGACACATTTTTCAAATCATGCCCAAATGGTGATTTCACAGAACAACCATGAAATCACCTCACGGGCCAGGTTTGAAAATGTCACCAGCATGATTCATGAGGTAGGGTCATAAAAAGCACAAATTGAAAATTCGGGGTTAAAATCTTTTAATATGGCTGAATTATGAACTAAGGTAGGTTTTCTTTACAAATATAAAATTCTCTTGTGAGCTGATTTTTGTCTTTTGTGAGATCATAGGAAAAACTAGGGTTCTTCCATGATACTATACAAAAGAACCACTGTTCTGTCATGAGATCTCATGAAAGAACAGTAGTTGTATTATGAGATTCGATGAAATAACCATTCTTTTTTCGTGAGATCATACAAAAGAACCCAACTTGTTTCATGAGGTCCTATTAAAAAAAAAAAGGGTTCTTTTGTGAGATCTTACCAAAGAACTGTGGTTCCTTTATGACTGTCACAAAAGAACACTTATTTTGCAACATTCCATGAAATAACCTTATTTTTTTATAGGACCCATTCACTAAAATACCATCAACAGCTTAATCTGGTTCAAAATCACTTGGCATTCATCTGTATCCCCCTCCCCCGGGGTCGTGCCTGAAAATAGGCAGAATTTGTCTAGTGCACTTACCTGGTCAACAAAAACTAAATAACTAAATAAATAAAATAAAATAAAGAACTTATGTTATTTCATGAAAGAACAATTGTTATTTTAGTATGAGCCTTTGCCAAGCCTTCCATTTAGGATTTTTAAAGTCCAAAACATGTTTCTGAATCATTTTTCCAAAAAACATACTCCAGAATCAAGCGAAACAGGTCCCTTTTAGCTAGATTCTGGTGTTTTTTTTTCTTCAGGACGTCATTTATACTTTTTAAAACCATTTTTAAATTGAAAACAAGATGGTGGCACGTACAAAAGAAAATGTTGGCTCATGAAAGAAGATCTTGTTTCATGAGCCAGAAATTCTTCTATTCACATTGGACATATAAGTGAAAGACCCAACTGAGCATGCCCAGAACCAACATTTCAAATCCTGAAAACTCAGAAACAAATTAATATTTCTTCACCAAACCAAAAAAAAAAAAACAAGGGCTCTTTCTAAGGCAAGCCCCTTCTACCCTGAAAATTTCAGAACAAAATTCTGAACCATCTTAGGTGTAGGTGAGGGCCAAAAAACAGCCAATCCCCCCCCCCAATATTGTTCCCCTTTTTGCACTATCTGTATCTCAGAATCTGGATCTCCGACATCATAAAACATGTCAAATTAAGTGACCTTGCCCTCAGGACCACACATACAAAATGTCATGCAATTCCATTGAATGGGGGCAAAGTCATTAAGGTGCAGATTTAGGGGTTTAACAGCAGACAATACTTTTCAAAAAAAATGAACACCACACATTGGAAATCTGCTTTCAAAGATTTGTCCTCCATCACGCAAAACACTGGGGATGTTTCATGACTGGTGTCACTTCGTCAGCCTGCTGTGTTCTAAACCTTTTGTAATAGTTTCACTACACTTCAATAGTAGCTTAGTTCTATCTCCATTTTCTTAAAAGTTTGGGCACTTTGCCCAGCTAGGGGGCACTGTCCTTTATCACTTTAAATTCCTTAGTGCCTTGGAGTCTGACTCGACTTTCTCTTTTTCATTGTGATGTGAGGGAACTCTCCATGCCACCCAGCCATCTCCCACAGTGTATAGCCGTTCATCCATTTTTTTGATAAGTATTGATTTGAGCCAGTTTTGAAAGAGCCAAAGACCAAACTGATACTTCCTTTTTACAGAGGAAGGGCAACCCAGACTCCTTGCACAGGCAGTTTTAACAGTGTGTGTGAGGAATAATCTATGGTTGTGTGTGGCAGTATTGTAATAATGGAACAGCCTGGGTGGGTTGTGAAGCTGAGGTGCAGCCAAGGGCCTTCAACCACCAAGGAAGTGAGTTTATTACAGCATTGACATGCACCTGGAGTCAATTATTACACTTACAACATTTGTAAAATGCTACACTTATAACAGTCATACAATGGTCAAAAGTGTTATAAATAATACAAGCTAAAAAGACAACCTTGGCACAAAGGCACTGTGGCAAGGGTTACCCAAAAAGGGCATTGGCAACAAAGCCAGATTTTAGAGAAATACAAAATCACACATACTCCATAATGCAAAGTATCATAGGATATATACTGTATATATAAGTTGGCCTGTTACCTAGACCTGTTGGTAGATATACATGAAAATAAACATTTATCATGTATGTCAGTAAAAGTAACTGTTTATTTATTCCAGTTCAGGGACCAGGATTAGTGGGCAAGCCTTGGACTCCCACTCTGAAGCCATCAAAGTAGCAGTTACGCTGAGGAGAAGAGGCCCTCCACTCCCAGTGATGAATGACGTAGAGTACTATATGTTCACATGTCTGCTGCTGAACAGTGACAGATTGGCATTGGTCGTGGAGGGAGCCGTGTGCCTTCCCTCCTGGCCAGAGTAATGGTGCAGCTGTAGAGGCCCGTTTGTTGGGGAGGGGGCTAGGGGCCAAAAAGGGAGAAAACTGGAGGGAGGGAGAAATATATATATTAAAATGAAAAAAAAACACTCTCCTTTTAAAACCAATTTGTATATAGATTTGTCACAGTGCCGGTGATCAGTAGGCCACCTCCTAGGTGCCTGAAGAAATTCAAACCTTAGCTCACTTCCTCAAATACAGAAAGGAGCCAACGAGCTGGGCAGCACCTTAAAAGGTTGAACCAAATACTGTCGGCAAAGAAGAATTTAGAATAATCACTAAAGATAAAAGACACAGGGAGCGAGGATCCAAAGGCTCACCTATTAAACCAGGAAGTTTGATTTTCAGCAGAGGCCTCAGAGGTGATCCTACTGTCCACTCTGATGAAGCTCATACATAGTGAAACATTGGTGGGTTATAGTGATTAAAGCTAGCTAGATAGCTAGCTAGATAGAGAGAGACAGACCGATACAGAGATAGATGCTAGCAACAATAAATTTAACCTTTTTTTCACTTTATAAGCCCATTCTTCTCCAGCCACTCCTTTCTTCCTCCATCTCTTCCCCAGCTCAGTCACCCGTACTTCTCTCCCTTTAATGCCCATAGTTAACATCCCACAGCAAGGGTCTGAGGGGTCAGACTGCTCAAGTCAACTTCAGCCAGCTTCAAGGAAGAAGTGCCACACTCAGTGGTGCAGAATTTGTGAGGAGTCATCCTGCATTGGCTGGGGTGTTTTTCCAGTTTTCTGCCTAATCCCTGGAATATGGCAGCACTCTGGGAGGACCAGTGCACAGGCACTGCGTGCTCAGCGTGGGTTCCCGGTGAACGTCTTTCTCTTCCCACGGCACCCTCAGTTGCACTGCTTCCTGTGATCACCCAGGTGGCAGTATTGCAGTGAGGAACGTGATTCACCCTCCTTGGAAGAGAGAGTCCTCTGAGATGCTTGGTCCTCCTCCCCCTTGTTTGCCCCTAGAAATCCAGGTCGCCAGCATCATGAGCAGTAACGCTACAGCTACTTTTACGGACATTCCATGGGGTTTCCGCACCCTATGTCACATGTTTATTTTTTGGCCCAGTACATGGTTGTTACAGTATCTAAGCATTTAAAGTCCACAAAATAAACCATGGGTTGCCATGTGTTTTTGAGCTACATAGTGAGACTTAATGCTTCTTGCTGGAAAATATCAGCAAAGAGACAGATTAATTTTACTAGTTATAACATTATTGTTTCAGGTGGCAACATGAGTGTAAAAGAAAAACATCAACAAGGATACAACAGTTGTCATCATGATGGCGTTATTTGTCCACTAATGTAAAAATAAAGTGTAAATGACCAATACTAGGACATCCTCTTAAACAAACATTCCCAAAAATGTGGGACATTTTAGTGTTATTATACATAAAACATGTAAATCCCATGCCATTTTCATGAAATTTTCTTGACAGATGTAGAATATAGTTGCTGAATATAGCAAAAGAAAGTAGTATAGGGGTTGCCATGCTGCCTTTGACTGAATCTACTTTCAGAGTGGCAGTTTTGGAGGTGATAGACTCAGGAAAAAGTAACTAAAAGTCTTATAAAACACACCAGTAAATCATTCAAACAATCCAGAAGTGCCTACAGATTAACAACGATTTTAATATCAATAAAACAAAGTAACCCAAGACAGACAAATATGTACGTAGAACATTTTGAAAGATGTCAATATCTACAACTGTGGTAGCTGATTTCCTTACTGCCATCCAGGGTCTGACTGGGGTACAGGGGGCCTGCCTGGAAGGTTGACACAAGGGCCCAGTAAAATCAATAGGGGCGGGCCTGGGGTGATACACTTACATTAGTATTCCACTTCTGTTTGGTACACTTGTTCTGTGTCTGCTTATCACATTTACTTGCAGTGCACAAAATACCGATTTAATTTGAAAATAGTTGCTACAGTAAAGGCAGAGATTTTAGGTGACCAGATGCGTAATAGATGGGGGCTCGCCTGGAAATTCACCTGGATAAAGTACCCGTTTAGGCATGAAACACTGGTGGTGTTAGACGTTATTTGTGCTGTACAGAAGTTTTTTAACCTACATGATCTGTACATAATAAAATTCAGTTTTTATTAGCTTGATAGCTTTTGTTGTTTTGGGACTGTTTTTGGCCATCTACATGGGTGCCCAACTCTTTGTTCATTCATACATATATGAATGTACATGCACCAAGAAACAACCATGAGAACGTTTTGAGGCGCATCAGAAAACTGCGAATCTGAAACACCTGGGAACGTGTTGAACATCCGATTTGAACTTGTTGTGTGAGGCTCATTCCAGATTGTGCATGTGGGTACAGGGGTTGGGCAGTCATAGATATATGAGAGCTAGCATACTAGTGAGCTGCTGAGCCATGGTCAGTCACATGCTGGCCCTGCACCCCTCATCACAAGCCACCTCCTCCTATGCCTGGTAGAACTACTAAAATCAGTTCTACATGGGGAACAGGCTTACGAACTGGAACACATTTTTGGCGAGTGGGAGATTAGGTGGCCCACAACACCACTGGTATAGGCAGTTAAGGAACAATGCTAGGGAGAGGGAGAGGGAATCGCTGGGCACCAGGGAAAAGATGAATGTGCCTGCAAGTTTAAAGGGGCCACTGGATCACTGGGTATTTAACTAAGGAAGACTGCAGAGAAGTTCTACATCCACCTAGAAGTGGGCATCAAGGTGAGTGGCAAGGGGGTGGGGACGACTACTGCTATAGCGCTGTGATACCATGCCCAACCCCTGAGGCTGAATTCAGCACGGCAGCTCGTAGTATTTGGATCACCTAGTTTGCAGTTTGTGCCAAGCGGCACTGCCACAGTGGGGACTTCACCTCCCATCCAACAACAGCATGCCAGCTTTGTGTATGGCAGCAAAGTGTGGTGAAGCTATAGTGCACCTGTTTTTCCTTTTTAGTACCACTACATTTTTTTTGTTTGTATATTGGGCCCCCTTCCCATGCCTTGCTTCAGGACAAAACTGGCTAATCATTTGCTTGTGCTACTGTAACTGCTGACAGAATTATGTAACAAAAAAAGCATTTTTTACCCTGCTGGTGCTATAAAAGTTGATTTTACGGTATAATAAATCACTTGTGTGATTTCAGCCAGTCAACACATACAGCTGTTGCACCTGTCATCCTGCATGCAGTGAGCTCCTCATGCAGGAATGTTAGCAGTGAAGAGTTCCTCTTAAAAGCTGGGGGAAGGACGACTAGATTTCAATTCAAAATATCAAAAATCTGTGATTTAAAATTTACTGTAAATCATTCTGGCTAACTTTAGTGATTTCTAACAAGTTAATAAGGCCTTTGATGGGCATTTCTTATGGTATAAGAGTCCCGTCTCATGAGGTTTGACCAGACAGAACTGCTCAGCTTCACTTTGGGGTCCTCTCACCCAAACCTTATGCTGAGAGTCTCTTATACCAGGTGATACCCCTCAGAAGCCCTATTAACTTATAATGCTGAGTTCAGAGTCTGTGAATTTAACAGTCATAACTGGCCACCCCCGTGGCCAGGTGCTGTGGTGCCGGTAACACGAGCTCGGGAATGGACTCAGGTTACCACATTGGGAGGCAGGCCAGAATGAGGCAGCTGCCATGCACCATCGTGCCTCCATTGCAGATGGTTGGCAGTGAGTTCCAGTGCCAGTGACCCCTTGTGGTGGGCCAAGGAGCTTGCCCCTGCTGCAAGAATACTGTGAGTCTGAGGCTGATGGAGCCAGTGCTACCACTTATTCCATGGAGTAGATGGAGGGACTCGAGGAGAAAATCAGGAAAAAAGAATGTCCACTGAACCATCAATTTGACAGTCTACAGTACCCTTGGACCCTACTCCCTGCGGATTCCCATCAGCATGATGCTAAGGGAGTGGCTGACAGGGATGAGGCGAGGGTCATTGGCTGCACAGCAGCAAGACCTGGATGACAGGTGCAGAGGGTGATTTGGGGGCCAAAAAGTGAAACGGAAAAAAAATTACAGTGGCAACTGAAATGCTACCACTGTGTTGCAGTGCTCTATTCCAGATATGGGAAATGCAGGAAAAGTTGCATTTGAGCATTTCGGCTTCGATGTTAAGGGTTTATTATGTAACCCCTATTGTACTGCTGTACCACTTTCTCCCTGAATTCAATCTCACTGTACTGAATCTTTTCAATTAGGTGAAGAACCTGACAGCAGATGGTGGGTTTGGGCCATGGTCTCCATGGCAACCTTGTGAACACTCAGACGGTGACAGCTCTGGCGCATGTGTATGCAGGTCAAGGTCATGTGACAGCCCCAACCCTCGCTGTGGAGGTCACGACTGCCAAGGGCCCAAGATTGAAGTAGCAAATTGCTCAAGGTACGGAGAAGGAATATGTGTTTTTTTCAGTACACTACTAAAGCTTTTCAGATGTCATTAAAGCTGTAGAATATTTCTCTTGTGAGTGGTCTGAAGAGACAGCCTAGCTGCTGGAAAGTGATTGCATAGCAACTATGACAGCTGAAAGTAGTAGAATATTTCTTTTTACCCGATGGTGCTGCTTCATCTTGCAGTCTATTCCATCTTCAGGTGGCATATTTGAGATGCAGAAATAAGTGGTTTTTGTCTTTTTTGCACTTAAAAGGTCGCTGGAAATGAGTAACTAAACCTAGCCGATAACAAGCAAGTTGACAGAACATGCACAGATGATGACAAATAATCAATAGAATGGTGTGCGGCATCTATCGTTACAGCTCAGCTGGACTGAAAATCAGTAGCAGATGTTTTTGAAGGTTAAAAACATCATCTCTCATTATCCCCTTGTTCCAGGCTCGAAGATGAGATCAGGACTGTAAAACTTCCCTCCAATTTAGATCATTGTCCATTATTTTGAAACACTAAGTGTGGATATTGAAACACTTAAGTGTGGGGAGCTCGGTCAATTATTGCTCTAGTCATCTGAAAAAGGATGTAAAAAAAGTCACCTCTGCCCAAATATAGGTTTAAACCTTGCAGATGAGATCTTATTATATATCAGCAGCTCAGTTGGTAGCACACTGACCTCTGGGCCAGAAGGTCATAGGTTCAAGTCCCCCACTAGGAGCTTGAGCCTGCAGTCATTACAGAGGCTAGAGTGCATTACTGGGAGGGATGGAGTGACTCTATGGTAGTTGCCATCATTCAGATTTGACATTAAACACGCGTTCCAGTGTTCTGCCTGCTTCAGGTGGCTCTTCAAATAGAATTTCAAGGTAAAGGGAAGCATTGCGTTATTCCCAGTTCATATTTGCTTAACCCATTGTTCTCTTTCCATGTGTGTCTCTGTCTTTGTGTTTTCCACCTTTTTTGCTCTTTAAAACCAGCTGTGTATGTAACCCTGTTTCCTCATAGCATCATTATAGGTGCTTTCACCAGTGACATCATCAGCTGCAATCAGGGACAGAGCTAGGGTTTTTTTTTAAAGGGGGTAGCAATTTTGAAATGGGGGTAGTAGCACTTCACCAGAAACATTTCAAATGTTCCCTTTTCAAACCCAGATTAGGCTAAAACAGCTACTGTTTCGTGGCCCACGGGAGTGGCCGGTGTTACTTTGCAGCGCAGTGGGATCTGTCAGTGGCTGTAGTCGGTAAGTAGCTCCTAATTGATACTTGGATAGTTTGCTGTTTCAGTGAAAATGGGACACATGGAGGAGCTACTGCATACTCTCAGTGCTGAAGCCCATGGAAGCAGCTGTATTAGCACCAGGAGCCACTGACTGCAGCTGATGATGTCATCAGTTGGGGCACCTGCAGTATAAGTTTATTAAACTGGTTGGTGGGCCTCATAAGTGTCGCCTCATGTGTTTTTAGGACATATGAATTACAACCCAAAGATGAGCAGTTCTGGTGTCCAGAGGATGCAAGAGGTGACACTCTAATATCCATGAGTGGCCCTCCAACCAGACCTATAAAATTATTATACATCACGCTGACTGTTATTTAAAGTGGCCAGCGACAAACCCATTACTGTGGTACAACATGTGAGACACTGTTTCGGAAATGAGACTGTCTCTTGCGCCAAAGAAGAAGTGCCGTGATTGATTGGGAGCACTGCATGATGCATGACGCTGCCTTGATCTGTAAAGGTACAAAATAGGTGGGCTACATATACAACTGGTTTTGAAATTCAGGAAGACAAAGATAAACACCCATGTACAGAAAGAACAAAGGAAATGCAAAGATGAATTTTGGATACTGTAGTGCTCCCCACCCTCTTTGAAGGTCCCTTGGCAGTATTTGAAATTAATAAAGAATACCCTCCCCCCACTGGCCAACCAAGCCTCCCTCAAATCAGGCTAGCATATACACAGTAACTGCATGCTAGATGTTGATTTATTGCTTTGTGGAGCAATGTGTATGACAAATGTTACATAAATAAGTCCTGTAACCACTGACTCAATTATGCAGTATGACATTCTTTCGATTTGTACTGGAGTTCTCATCAATATTATGATCTGATTTTAGGAGAAGATGGATGTAAACACATTTCCATTTGTGTGTCCTTGTAAAATGTTCCCTATACAGTCTACTATAGGGGTTTAGAGGCTCTTTTTGTCATTATTATGTATTTATTTTGTTTGATAACCGGATAAGTACACTGTACCCGTTTTCAGACAGGACCTGTGCCAGTAGAGGCACAACATTATAAGCACAGTGCATACGTGCACACAGTACTTCACAAGAAGGCACAAACTGCATAGGATGCAGGCATGAAATAAATTAGGATATCTTAGCACAAACCCACACATAACAACTACCTGCCTGCCCTTTTGCCAGGTCCCAGCTGTAAATGACATTTCACGCTTCATTTGTTTGTCTTTAACCTGGTAATATAAAACGTCTGCGTCTGACATACAGGATAATTGGTTAAAGTTAATTAGCTGTTATTGCTGACCTTTTTCCTGTAGAAATGGAGGTTGGACACCATGGTCCTCTTGGGTGCAGTGCAGCACTACGTGTGGAATTGGGTTCCAGGTACGCCAGCGATCCTGTAGTAACCCTGCTCCACGATTCGGCGGCAGAGTCTGCGTTGGACAGAGCAGGGAAGAAAGGTAAGTATAATTTTTGTACAGTCTTGTATACTTGAGTTAAAAAAAAAAAAGATTTTTTTTTTGACAGTTTCTAGTATAAGGTGGACTTTGTCTCACATTACCACTACATTTAGCCACAGGCCTTACCTAGTATATTAAAGTGACTTAGGATATTTTGATTCCTGCAGTGTGGGGTTGCAGGATACTCCTGTCCCTTCACCTACTTACCATTTACAACCATTTTTAATCTGTCCTTTCCCTGCCACACTGTTTAGTGACAGAAGACTATTCCTGCATCAACAGATTGTACCTTGCTCCACTACCCGCCACCACCAATGTCTCTATGTGAACTCTGCTGGCCTGACGCGGAAGCGTCAAGCCCAGGTCTTCTACAAAGCAGTACAGTGCACTGCCAAAAAAAAAAAAAAAAACAGGCCTGCTGGACTTACACAGGACTTTTTTTTCAGATATTCTGTCTTTTAAATAATTATCTTTCTTTTGGATACTTTTCTTTCAACTTCATTAGGCATATTACCACCTTTATACCCAATCTGCTTGCAGCAAGAGCCACAATACCATTTCACAGTTTCTCAGGTTAGAGGCCCAGCCATGTACAGCAGTTTGCAGGAGTGTGGCTGACATCACTATAAAAAAAAAATCACTCCAGTTTTGTTTTTTTTTTCCAAACACACCAGGGAAGAACCACTGAGGCGCTGAGACCCAAAGACTTGCTGTATTGCTGATATCTCAATACTTTGCCAGCAGCTGTTGAAGCATGCAGCCTCTGGATACAAAAGCCAGTACACTGGTACTCTTTCTAATGGTCCGTGAAATGGATCTGTCAGTTTTCGACTGCCATGAGTGCTGTAGCATGCCAAGCACTAATGCATAGAGGTTTTAACCCAGCCTTACACTGAATAAACACTGCTGTAATGCTAAGTGTTTTCTATTTTTAATGTATTTTTCCCCTTGTGTGGCCTGGCGCTCCTATAGCCAGACACAGGCCTTGTCTTCCAACAATGGACGGCTGCCTGCTTGCCTCCTTGGACCACTGCTGGCCTCCTCTAATATTGGAAGCAGCTGGCAGTCCTACAGAAGACAACCTTGTATGAACCCTTTTAGGGAGGAGTCAAGGCATAGAAGTTGGTGAGACTGGCTTGGCAGGAGAGGAGTAGTAGCTTAATTTACTTAGCAACTTCCCCATTTTTCTCCATGCATTCTCTTTCCTCCCTCCATTTAACTTAGGCATAGTCACAAGCTTTGCCCACCCCTGCATTCCTCTAGGCTCCTGTCAGCATTAAACACCCTGGAATATTGTGGGAGTGCTCTAGCAGACAGTTGTGACCACCACAGAGGCATCCTGTGGGATGTTTAATACTCCTCCTCTTCCATCTGCTGGCCAGTGGCAATATTTGTGGGTCAGGATGTCAACTCGGATTATCAGCCTGTCTATTAAAGACTGATGGAGCACTCCCCAGGGCCATGACTGGGGAAGGGGGGGGGTGCAAGAGAAGTTGTTGTGATAGGGTGCACAGTGTCAGGGGGCCCACTGCCTCAGAGATCCGCCTTAAAAAAACTTGTATTGTCACAGTCAAACTTGCATCTTTCTTTGTATACACTGCTTATCCATTTGAAACTGACTCTGTCCACAGTGGCAGCAGTGGGGTCGGTGCTGCAGATTCCAGCTTCAGGTTCATGGGATAGGGGCCACAGAATAATGAAGTAATGAGAGGCCCATTACTCAAAACTTCTGATCTTGGTGCCAGTGTCACCAGGAGGAGGGATAAATTACATTGTTCAGTTCCTTCGACATAGTGCCAGAAAAGGGGGAAGGGGCATCATGGACAAACGGCTGATGCTCAGCAGGAGTACTACAAAAGAACCTATGCTATAAATATTTTATATGTGCTAATGGGTAGTTTGACTTATTGGTGAGGAGGTAGGGCCCCACAAAATATTTTGCAGAAGGGCCATTACAGTCATCGGCACAGCCTTGGTGCTCCCAGAGAACTCTGTTCCTCTACACCTGTGACAATCTTAGTTTACAAAAAGTATCATATATGGAAAAAAAGGATCAGACTGTGCAAAGCATGCTATTTAGTAGTAAAAGCAGTAAATCAGTCACAGCAAAGTTGAATAAATGTAACAGCTAGTGACCTCTTGTGTTGGTCCGTGACATATCCCATGTATTAGAGTGAAAAGGGCTGTCAGCCTCCCCAGCTAGTGGGAATGTACTTTTAGCTGAGTGGTTAGAGTTGCTGCCTTTGGCATTCTAGGTCCTTGGTTTGATTCTCTGCAAGGGCTAAATGTGCATCTTCCCAAGTAGAGGGGACAGATATCAGAGTGTTTCAAGTGTAAATGGAAATGGCCCTGGAAATGGCACATTTAGTTAAAGGATTTTTATTTAAATTTTAATCATTTTCTGTCCTCCTCAATAATATAGAAATAATGTATGGTAGAACGTTGCCATTAGTAAAATGTCATTGGTTTACAAGGTTATTTTATTATTTATTTATTTATTGAAATGTTTCACCAGGAACGGCACACTGAACAACAAGTTGCTCGTCTCCTGGTGCATCCTGGGAGGAGGGGTCCTAGGGAGAATAAACATACAAACTTACAATACATACATCGATCAAAATTACATTTGGTACAGTATTACAGTGATGCAAGACAGAATACACAGCACAAAAAATATAACAATATATATAACAACATACATCAAGAGATGTACAATGAAGTGCTGTATTATGCAACATAAAGGAACAGAGAAGTGCAACCATCATAGGAGCAGCCAGGCAAGTAGGATAGATACCGATTGCCAGTTAACAAGGGTGGGAAATGGACTTAGTCACAGGTGCAGTTTACTGCTAGAACATTTTGTAGGGAGATGGAGTGGGGGGAGGAGAAGTGGCGAATCTGTGGAAGGAGGGCATTCCAGAGCTTCGGGAAGCGATGCGAGAAGGCCAACTGTCCTCCTACAGGGTTGTACCCTCGATGTGATGTCACAGTGTTGTTATACCATTGTGAGTATGTCACATCGATGGTACAGCAACATGGAACACGTTTGCACATGTGCATTACTCGAACCTCTGGTCTTCCTGAACCAGCCGTGGCGGTGAGGGTAGGACACGGAAGAGAGTGGCGGTGGTTAAAAAAAACTTAAAAGTAAGGATCCTGCTCTATATTTTTTGCCCTTTATGTGGCCCACACACTTCAAAAGACAATGTATGGTCCACTGGCAGCAAGAAAGTGTGTATAGTAGTATGTTCCCCATAACAGTCTTGTGATTGTTGAATATATGCACACCTCTGTGCCTTTCTCAGTTGAAAAAGCAACAACCCTTAATGAAGGTCTAACAGCACGATTAACCTCCATTTTGGTAGCTTATTTAATTTCTTGAATAAAACAGTGCTAATGCTAGCATGGATGACTGCTTTGATAATGAACAAAAGGCAGCTAAACTGATCACCCATTAAGCAGCTCTGTTAATGCCTCACCTTTTAGGTTCTGCAATGAGAACAACCCTTGCCCGTTACCCATCTTTTGGTCTCAGTGGGGCCTGTGGAGTAAATGCAGTGCTGAATGTGGTGGAGGGATACATTCCAGGCAGAGGACATGTGAAAATGGAAACAGCTGCCCAGGGTGTTCACTGGTATGTACCACGATGCAATAACGTTGTCTTTTTTTTTTTTTTAAAGATTGTGTGTGTGTGTGAATTTCCGTGCTTGTGAAATGTGCTGGAATAACAGCATTAAACCTGAAGTCCTCTGCTTATTCATATGACAGGTACAGCACAGGCGATTACAGTCCAAGTTTCCCCACTCTGCCCCACCAGTGTTTCTCAACCCTACCAATGAGGGATCACCACATAGGTGAGAGGGTAGTTCTGACCTCATGACTATCCAGTCCTTGGCCTCTCATGTGATTGCCAACAAGAATGCCAGTTAGTACCAAGTGTGGTGATGTTTTTTTGATGTGAACACCTGCCCACTGGGAACTGGATTGAAACCACCTCAACTCATTTCACATAGGCGCTGAACAGCCCTCAGGTGATAGTGGCTTTCACCACTACCGACCTGTGCTGAATTTGAACACATTAACATTTCTGTTGAGTACTTCTGCTAGATTGTTTGTTTGGTTGCTTTTGTGTGTGGTTTATTTTTAGTTTTATCACCATACAGCAGGAGGCGATAACTGTGTTTTTTCCTTTGCTTTTGTCTGTGTGAACTAGGGGTGTGCCGGTCAGCTTTTCCCTGATCTGATGAGCTAGGTCAGGTCAGGCAAACCAGAACCAGAACCAAAAATGCCATATATAGGGATAAGAAATTATACAATCTATCTAAAAATAGAATAAAGCTACACAGCAGCTCTGGGTTGCTTCATTCAGAGGGTTACTGTGAACAAGTGGCTTCATTTTCTACCCTTTCTGTGCTACTGTGATCCCACCCAACCTATTTGAAGTCACCTAGGAGGTGAATCTGTGACCTTGTCACCCCACGGACTTTGAATAATCCTATTTATGTAATACCTATGAGGATACAAAATAGAGCATAACAGTGATATTTGCAATTACCCTGGACCTAGAGTGAGAATATTGTGATGTTCTCATTCTCTGTCCCCTTAGCAAAAAATATTCTCACTGTTGGTCGTAATTGGTTGGAGTCGGCAGCGCATGGCATTCAACTTTAACTAGGATATCTCCTCCATTAGGCCAGCCCTTTGGAACTGGAAGCCATCAGTGTCAGGACCACACAGAACATTTTTGCTAGTGGGGGACCACCTCAATAACATGCAGCGTCAACATGAATGTAACATGGGTGGCCCCATCACTCCTCAGTTCTTTCTCCTGCCATCGGTCATCCTCATTGGACCTGCTGAAAGAAACAACATTGGAGAAGCCATTGCTTCTATTTGTTATTTTCTATAGCAGTTTAGTATTGCCGTCTCTGTACGCCAATGAAATCTAATGAACCATTATTTAGATGTTGCATTTGCGGTTATAAAATCTACAAAGGCGACGCATTCTATTTGTGTCTGTTGTTGGGGCCTTTCTCATAGCATGAGCACTTGTGAGATTTGCCAGGGTTCAACCAGATTACAAGGCTACAGCGTACAAAGGCTGTAGGGTGTTGATCTTTTTAGGAAATATGGGCTAGAACACAGGGGAGGTGGTGTGGAAATGTATATAAAGCAAGGTATTAATGCAGTGCAGACATTGCAGGATGAATGTGAAGAACTTAAAGTGCTCTGGGTAAAGATCAGACCAAAGGGAGCTAATAAAATGTACCTAGGAGTTGTATATAGACCCTCAAGTGTGACTATAGAAGAGATGAAGGGATCTAAATGGAAAAGTGACCTTATTCGAACAAGAGGATAATTTGTATATAATGGGTGATTTTAACTTGCCAGGGAGCAAATAGGACACCATGACAGGTACTGCAGCTAGGAAAGGGAATTTGTTGATCTAGTGATGTCTTTTCATCTGGAACAGTACATTCAAGTGGCACAAGGGATTTATTAGTCTGGACGTGGTTCTGTGTAATATTGATGGGGGGGGGAGTGACTGCACAGTCTGGGAGCCACTCTCTTGCAGTGGACACAACATGGTCACACTTAAGATTGAAATGATGTAGTTAAGGTGTTGGGAACTACCAGTATCAAATGCTTTTCTAAGGCAGACTTGGAAGGTGTGAGGAAAGAATTGAGTGAGTGGGACTGGGAGACTGAACTGCAGGGGCTAGGGCTGGGTAACCTTTGGAACAGACTGATAAAATAAGGGAGTTTAAATCCTAATATATTCCAACCAAACTGAAATATGATGCCCAAGGTAAATGACCTAAACAAAGGCATCTGAACATTATTAAGGGCTAAGAAAAAGGCATATAATATAGCTAAGAAAAGTGACCAATCCTCCCATTGGACAGCATATAGGAACCTTGTTAAGAAATGTAAGAATGAGATCAAAAGAAGTAAGGTGCAGGAGGAGTTTAAAGTGGCAGTGGCAGCATGTGACAACTATAAAGCCTGTTATAAACATATAAATAAGGTGAAAGGAAAAGCTCCTATTACAGGCCCTTTGATTGTTGAGGGAGAGGTTGTGTCCAATCCAGCAGAAATAGTACACATATTTTGTTCTATTTATTGCAGCAATACTGGGCATCTAAGTAATATCACATACCCAGAGAGAGGTTGGTGAGGTATGGATTGCAAAAGAAAAGATAGGAAAGCTATTATCAGGCCAAAATGCCAGATGCATTGTGCCTCCTTTATTTGTAAATACTGGTTTGGGTCCCTTCCCTCCTACCTCTCATCACTCCTCTCCATTGTTTTCTCTGCCTCATGCGCTCTCCATTCCAGGAACCATCGCAGCCTTGCTTTGCCATGTTCCCGTACCTCAGCTGTCCTGTCAGCCTTTACCTATCATCTTCCTTTTCACTGCCTTCCCTCCCTCCCTCCCTCAGGTATCAACTGAGACTTCTTTCTTCCCTTTGCTCCTGTCTCCCTTCTTCTTCTTAACAGTCCCCTCACACCTGGTATAATACTTAACAGCTAATTTTAATTTCTTTGATCATTTTGCACTTTAATGGTCTTTGTGTGCTATAATGTTGCATTCGTCTGTAATACTGTATTTGTCTAAGCTACGTTCTTATTTCTTATCCTTTGCTCCGGTTGAACCTGGAAATGAGCAGTGGCTCAGTGTGCCTTTCCCAGTCACCAGTTTTCAAATAAATAAATGAGAACAAGACACACGAACTGGACAACTTACCCACAAGGGTTATCAAGGAAATGGCTAATTACATTTCTGGGCCTCTTAAATTAATGTGTGAAAACTCTGTAAATAATGGAAATATGGTACAGGCATGGAGAGAGGCAAATGTGGTAGCACTACACGAGAAAGTACCAAGGAGTAAATTTAGAAACTATGGACCTGCGAGCCTCACTTCAGTCTCGGGCAAGGTGTTGGAAACCATAGGACGGAGGAGACTGAGAATTACATAAATAAGAACAGTACCGGTGACAATACACAGCATGGTTTCAAAGTAAGGAGATCTACCAGACAAATTTAATAGAGTTTTTTGAGCCAGTAAGCATGACACTTGATAAGGGATGGCCTGTGGATCTGGTTTACTTAGATTACAGTAAGGTCTTTGAGTCGGTGCCACATAAGGAATTGGTGGAAGAGATTGCTAGAATTGGCATAGATGGAAAATAGTGAAATGGATAAGTTCATGGTTGGAAACCAGGATCCAGAAGGTTACAGTCCAGGGTCAAGCATTGGATTGGGGCAGGTGACAAGTGGTGTGCCAAGGCACGGTGCTGGGACCTGTGTTGTTTAATTTATAAGTATTTTCCATGCAAAGCACTAGGGGTGTTTGGATGAACAAGTTTGCAGCTGATATGAATGTTAAGAGTTATAGTTGATAGTGGTGAGGGTGTAAGGTCCATGAAGGAGAACCTTAAAAAAATCTGGAAATTTGGGCAATGAAAGCCAACCTAAATGTCAATATCAAGAAATGTACCATTGTGTACCTAGGGAATAAAATCCCACATGCTTCATGTGCATTGTATGGAAATGAACTCAGGACAACAACTGAGGAGAGAGACCTGGGAATTACGGTCACAAATAACTGTATGTTCAGTAACCATTGTAGACACGTGGCTAAAAAGGGATACAAGATCCTGGGGTTCACAGGAAGAAATATCAGCAGCAGAAATAGGGGCTGTGATTTTGATATTGTATGGATCACTGGTTAGACCCCATCAGAGTATTGTAGCCAGTTTTGGGCACCCCATCATGTAAGTTGTTGGAGGCAGTCCAGAGACAGACAACGAAGAGGATGGGAGGCATGATGAGGAAACCTATGAGGAGAGAGATCTAGAGGGCTGAATATGTATACCTTTGAGAAAAGGAGATTGTGGGGTGGTATGTGCCTATGTACGTAGAGCATTCCAAATCAGAGACCTATGGAAGTGTCTAGGGCTTAAAGCAAGTGCCTACCTATAAAGGAAGAAGAAGAAGAAACAGTAATAACAACTAAAGGGGATGTTGCATAGAACAGCCAGAAGAGTTCTGTGGTTTACCGAGAGGGTTGCGAGTATATGGAACTCACTGCCAGATTCAGTTATATTAAGTTAGACTATGGGTAGTTCCAAACAAAACTCAGTGATTTCAAACAACATGACGTCTTGCTATATTATAGACATTAGCAGTTTGATCCAGCTCTAGAACTGCCCTGGAGTGAAATGGTTAAAACCATTCCAAAATAGAATTTTGGCACGAGAGCAGCTCTATCTGTGTCATTTCAAACTTGAACTGTCAGATTCTTTACTCCGCCTCAGTGAACAGTCGCTCCGAATTTCTCCTTCTGCTCAGTTCATTTCTCCGTTTAAAAGTGTTTTCGGTTGGATTTAACTGAGAATAGTTTTATTTAACACAAAAACCGTTCGGTTCAAGCTCTATCTGTGGTAACCGTAAGTAAATGAAGGTTTTGTCTGTGTGGAACTTGTAAGTTATCGGTTGGTTTTGAACCGATCAGTGGAGTTTAAAACTCATTTAAAACTAAAAGTTACTATTTTAGAGTGCGGTTCCCGGTTCTTATCGGTTCTAAAAAAGCGGATTTATTCACGTTTTTTCAATACTACGTATTGATTAGGAACCGATAAAGGGTGTCTTGCCTGGCACCCGTTAAAGGGAACAAGTTTTGGTTGAGGCTGGAATTATGTCTGAGAAACCCAAAAGAAAAACCGGGCCCACTGGGTTTCAACACTGTGATGTTTGTGGGGAAGTCTTGCCAAGGCTGACCCACACACCACATGTGTTTATTGTCTGGGGTTTGACCACCTCCAGTCAGACTGCCAGGTATGTAAGAATTTCCCTGCAGCCACCCTGGAAAAAAGATTGGGCAGGCTCAGGGAACGAGAGGCCAAAAAGTCCGCTGACCCGGATGGCCAGCCCGGTTCGGTGCCAACTGAACCAGAGGGAGTGCCCTCTGACCAGAGCCAGACTTCCTCGGGCAAAAGGAAAGCTGGTTCTGAGGAACCAATTCCAGTAAAGGAAACAAGCAAAATCAGCAGGTCTGGAGTCCAAAATTCCTTCTCCAACTGCTGCAGAGATAGCAAAAGCCATACAAATTGTCCAGTCACTGTCTCAGGGTCCGTCCGAACCACCAGTTTCTGGTAAAAGGTCGGTTCGTCCGGTCCCAGTGGTTCAGGATTATGATATTGAGGAATTTTATGAACCAGAGGAGGGGGAGGAGGATTATGAACAGTATGAATGTGGCTGGGAAGGTCTGGGTGTGCCCACTGAATTGGACATCTCCCCAGACAGACCTTTAGAATCTCCCCCTATGCTGTCTGAGTCCCCATCTCATTTTATGTTTTATAAAAAAGTTGCTGAAACCCTCCAGCTTCCTTTAGAAGAGGCTGTGGATGAGCAAGAGGAGCCTGATTATGTAGAAATGATGGATATTCCAGAGTCTAGGAGATTGTCTATTCCTTTACATAAGTCTTTTAGGAAACAAACAATTAAAATTTTAAAAGCTCCTAATTCTGTGCCTCCTGTAGATAAAAGATGGACAGAAGGTATACATTGTCAGGCCCTGATACAGAATTCCTTTCTCAGCAATGCAGTCATGTTAGGAGTAGTTCAGGCTGCTGCCTGTGATAAAGCTAATATTCCTTGGCTTCACATCCTCCTGACAAGGATTCCAGGAAGATTGATGCCATGGCAAAAAACAGTATATGGCAGCCTCTCTGGGACTCAGAGCAAGCAAATTATATGGCTTATGTAGCTAGGTATCAGAAATCTAGATGGGATACTGTTATAATTGGCCAAGCAGGCCCATGGCCAGCTGGCTAGTGAACTAGAACAGGTGGCTGCTGATGGCATTGAAGCCTCTAAGGTTCAGTTTCATGCTGCTGTGGATGTTAATGATGTTTCCTCTAGGGTCATGGCCATCTGTAGCTTTTAGTAGGTTGGCCTGGCTCAGGTGTACTAGTTTGTCACAGGATAACCAGACTAAGGCTATGGATTTTCCTGTGGTGGGAAATTCTCTGTTTGGAGAGCAGACAGAGAATTACATGAAGAAGATGGATGAATATGGGACTACTTACAAGAGTGCCCAGGCTAAGGAGCGGCAAGCCACTCCTCAAAGGCATGCCCCAGGGGTAGGGGTAGGGTAGGCCTTTTCACAGGCCTTTCTACCAGACTCAGGCCTCCTCTGCCTATGCTCAGAGGGCTTCTTCAGAGGCAGGGGTAGGCGAGGGTGGGCAGACCTGCTCCCACCCCCAGCCTAAAGCTCCTGCGAAACAAGGCACCGTGATGGGGTGCCCAGGGCCAGATTCTCCTGTACCAGTGGGGGCAGGCTGGCTTTACTTCAGTCAGAATTGGGCTTCTTTAACCTCAGACAAGTGGGTTCTGGAAGTAGTAAGCCAGGGTCTGGTTCTCAGCTTCAGAAAGTTTCCCAAGTTGAGAAGCAGACTTTTCTACTCAAGTGCTTCAGAGACCCTCACTCTGGAAACAGAGGTCTCATCCCTGTTAGCTCTCAGAACAGTAGAAAGGGTTCCTCCCTGCATCAGGGCAGGGTCTGTATTCAGATACTTCTTTACCCCAAAAGACAGGAGAGTGGCGGCCCATTTTAGATCTCAGATATCTGAACAAGCATCTTTTGAAACCAAAGTTCAAAATGGTAACTCTGGCAATGATTTTACCTTCCCTAAGGCCAGGGGACTGGCTAGCCTCCCGGACCTCAAGGATGCCTATTTCCATGTCCTAATCAGAAGATCCCCTCGAAAGTACCTCAGATTGAACTGCCCTCAGGTCATTACCAGTTCAGAGCAATGCCCTTGGCCTTACCTCTGCTCCAAGGGTATTCACAAAGTGTCTAGCAGTGGCAGTGGCCCACTTAAGGAGACAGAGGATTGCTGTTTTTCCCTATCTAGATGACTGGCTCATTGTAGGCCAGTCCCTAGAACAGGTAAAATCTCACCTGCAGGTCACCCAGCAGCTTCTCACCTCCCTGGGTTTTCTGCTAAACCTACCAAAGTCAGTTCTGGAACCAGTCCAGGTACTCACTTTTATAGGGGCAGAATTGGACACAAAGCTAGCCAGAGCCTTTCTTCCCCCAAAAAGGGTAAGGAATTTAGTGGCTCTGGCCTCCTCCTTCACTCTGCAGGTCTCTCGACCAGCAAGACACTTTCTGCAGCTCCTGGGGCACATGGCTGCATCCACAGCTGTTGTGCAGGGAGCCAGATTTCAGATGAGAGACATTCAGTTTCACTTGAGAACCTTTTGGTCTCAGGAAGAGACCCCTTTCAAGTTGGTCCCAGTGACTCGAACCTTGATCCTAGCTCTCCAGTGGTGGCAGGATCAGAGCAATTTAGCGGGGGCCCCTTCATTTCCCTTCTCACGACTTGACTCTCACTACAGATGCTTCCCTTCTGGGTTGGGAGCCCACATGGGTGACCTTTCCACTCAGGAGTTTGGTCCCCAGGAATCTCTGCTCCACATCAATTTGCTGGAACTCAGAGCTGTCTTTTAGCTCTTCAAGCTTTTTCTGCATCTGTCCACGACAAGGTGATACTAGTCAGAACAGACAACACCACAACAATGTGGTACATCAACAAACAGGGGGCACTGGTCTTGACCTTGTGTACGAGGCAATGAAGTTGTGGTCTCTGGCCTATTCCCTGAACACTTCCCTCATAGCAGTTCATCTTCCAGGGAAGGACAATGTCCTAGCGGATGCCCTCAGCAGGATTTCCCAGGGCCATCACGAATGGTCCCTGGATCCTCAAGTGCTGGGGATAGTTTTTGCCAGGTGGGGCATCCCTCAGATAGATCTTTTTGCAGCCCCAGACAATCACAAACTTCCTCTGTTCTATTGCAGACCTCCAGTGTTGGGCTCAGTTCCTCTGGATGCCCTTCTTCTGGATTGGGAGGGAAGTTCCTCTATGCTTCCTTCCTCTCCTATTCAAAGTACTAGTCAAAATCAGATTTCAGCCTTGCAGGGTGATTCGATTGCCCCGATTGGGCCAGGCAGCCCTGGTACCCTCCTTCTGTCTCTGACAGTCCATCTTCCCTGTGCCTCCCAGGAATCACAATCTGTTGACTTGTGCCCAGGGAAGGGTTTGGTATCCGAACCTCATCCCTCAACCTCAAGGCCTGGCTCTTGAGGAGTTAAAGTTGCTGATTTACACCTCTCTCAGGGTGTTCTTGAGATCTAAAGGCTTCCAGAGCCTTCCACTAGGAGCTACTTATAGTTCTAAATGGAAAGGTTTTCCATTTGTGTGCTGAGAAAAATATTTCCCAGAATCTGCTGAATTGCCCATTTTGTTAGATTACATGGTACATCTTAATTCTTGAGTCTCAGACCAGCTACCCTGAGAGTTCATCTGCAGCTGTGTCTGCTTTTGTGTCAGCAGGAAAGTCATCCCCTCTTTCCTCTCATCCTGTGTTTTCCAAGTTTTTTAAGGGATTACTCCATACTAATCCTCCCTTTTGAACCGGCCCCTGCTTGGGACCTTAATGTTTGCATTGCCCAGTTAATGCAACCCCTTTGAACCTCTGTCTTCTGCAGAGCTTAAGTACCTAACTTGGAAAACTGTTTTCTAGTGGCTATCACTTCTGCCAGACGATAAGTGAATTGCAAGCCTTGTCAGTGGAGACTGACTTTATTTCTTTCCACAGGGATAAGGTAGTCCTTAGGACTAATAGGAAGTTTTGCCTAAGGTGGTTTCATATTTCCATCTTAATCAATCTATCTCCTTTCAGTATTTTTCACTGATTACTCCTCTTCAGGTGAGAGGAGGTTGCATAGCCTGGATGTTAAGAGCTCTTAGTTATTATATAGAGCGCATCAAGGTCACAGGTTCGATCCTCCAACTTTTCCTTACCTATGGTGAAGTTGGGAAAGGCAAACCTGCCACTAAGAGATCAATAGCCAGGTGGATTGTCTCTTGTATCCAATTTTGTTATCAGAAAGTGGGCAGAGCCCCGGTTTGAGGCTCATTCTACCAGGGGTACAGCTGCATCTCTAGCTGCTGCCAGAGATATCCCTTTATTAGAGATTTGCCAGGCTGCTACTTGGAAAGCGGTACACACTTTGACCAAGCATTACTCCCTGGATGTCCAGGCCAGGAGAGATGCTGGTTTGGCACAGCTGTTCTTCAGAGCCTATTCCTAAGTAGGTTCTGCCCTCCTCCATGGAGGTACTGCTGTGTATTCTGCTAATGTCTCTAATATAGCAAGACTTCATGTTGTTTGAAGAAAAATTACTCACCTTAGTAATGTTGTTTCTTCTAATGGAGTCTTGCTATATTATAAACCTCCTACCAACCTGCCCCTCTCAGAACCTCTACTTAGTGGGGTGCGGGCACAATTAGTGTGGGCACTACTTATGTCCTGTTAGCATTTTGTCCCCTTTGGGACTTTGGGGTGTGTATGTGTACGTCAGGTGTGTGTTTTATTATACTTATGTTCCATTTTCATATTATTAGAATGGTGTTAGTATTTCTGGTCCCCTGACTTGAGTCTTGGGTGTTGGGACCATCAATGGTTGTTATTATTTAGGTAGCCATTTGGCTAGTGTAGGTTACAGCTTCCACACAGACCTTAGTGAGTTGGGCTCGTAAAGATCTGACAGTTCAAGTTTGAAATGACACAGATAGAGCTGCTCTCGTGCCAAAATTCTATTTTGGAATGGTTTTTAACCATTTCACTCCGGGGCAGTTCTAGAGCTGGATCAAACTGCTAATGTCTATAATATAGCAAGACTCCATTAGAAGAAACAACATTACTAAGGTGAGTAATTTTTTCTTCCTGGATGAACACTGCATTCAGGGACGTAACTGCTGGTGACAACAAGCAACCTAAAGGCTCCAGCAGTCTCTTGCTTGTAAACAGCCTATGAAACCTGCGAAAACGTCCTTGTCCAAAAAGCGTTAAAGGCTATGGAGAAGGAAAAAGGCTCAAAATGTGCTTCTCCCTTATTACCATCCAGGGAAGCAGTCATTGAAATCGAAAGAGAAGGACAAGGAAAGGATATCATTTTAGGCCCCCTCTTTGCCCGGCCATAAGCACAACCATAAGGACAAAGACTCTTTTCAGTGACCCATCTACTCTCAGGCTGTGCTGGCATTGTTCTCCGATATGATTCGACACATTCTGCCAGGGTTGCCATTGCAGGTAGTTTTAACTCTGATGGGGCCTTCTGATATGAGGCTTCCATCAATGGATTCCAATAGCATACTGCAGGTTCCTACCATTTAAGGGCTCCAAACTGGTTATGATATGGAAGAAGCCTTGCATGGCCTTCAGTCTTCCAGGATGAGGTTAAGGTATGTGAGTCTCTGTATTCTACTTCCACTAGAGGGCATGGTAGAGGTTCTTTTCATAGGCCTGCTGCCAGAGGTAATCATGCATACTATCTGCTGGGCCATGGCAGATGTGGTGGTTCCCTCCCAGGTCTCCTCCCCCCGGTGCCAATGCCAAAGCACCATAAGGAATCAGTTCTGGTGGCCATGCTGCCCTCAGTTCTGCTTGACTCTCTTCCATCTCTCCCCCACTAGCTATTACCTCCAGGGGTGAATGTGGGGGCAGGATCTCCCTGCATTTAAAACAATGGCAGGAGATCACCACAGACAAGTGAGTTCTGGAGATAATTGTAAGGGGGCATGCTCTGGAATTTCTAGAAATCCCTCCAGATTCTTCTCTGCCTCCCTCTTTTTATCCCCCAGGACACTTATTCCTTCTAAAGGAGGAGACTGAGTCCCTATTTTAGAATCCTGCCATAGAATTGGTTCCTCCACAAGATCAGAACAAAGGGTTCTATTCCAGATACTTCTAGTCCCAAAATGGATAGGAAATCTATGGCCTGTACTAGATCTCAGAGACTTCAACCTGTACATCAAATACAAAAAGACTCGAATGGTATCTCTGCAAGCCCTGATTCCCCTGTTACAGTAGGGGGACTGACTTTGTTCTCTAGACATGAAGGATGCATACCTTCATATCAAGATAAGGAAGTCCCACAGACAATACCGCCACTTTATGCTGGAGAGCAGGCACTATCAGTTCAAGGTATTGCCCTTTGGCGAGTCTCCTGCGCCACAAGTCTTTACAAAATTCTTAGCAGTAGTTGCAGCAGCCCTTTGCAGGGAAGGCCTGCATGTTTTCCCGTATTTGGATGACTGGCTCCTGAAAGTCAGCTCCAAGGAATCTCTGCGGCACACACTGTCATGAACCTGTCAGTTGTTCAACTTGGGGAGTCACGGTGAAAGGGCCAAACTCTGTGTTGTCTCTTTACCAAAGATTGCAATACATAGGGCTGGTCTTGGACATGGCACAGGGCTGTGCTTTCCTGCCCCATGACAGGGTGGACACACTAATTTCCCATACACGCGTGGTGCACAGGAGCCACTACAGTTCCACACGTACAATATTATGTCTCCTGGGCCACATGGCTGCAGCCATAGTCACTGTGCCACTAGCCTGACTTCTATTGCAGATACCACAGTGGACACTCAGGATCCAGTGGGATTAGTTGATAGACAAGTCGGAGCAAATGGTTCTCATCACCTCTCCATTAAACAGATCGTTATGATGGTGGATGGACTGTGAGAATCTACTGAGAGGATTTCCTTTCCATGTACTGGCTCCTGCACTGATCCTCACCACAGAAGCCTTGTGCTTCTGTTGGGGTGCTAATCTCAGCCCTTATCAGGGACCAAGGTGGAGGCCAAGCTGCATATAAATGTCCTGGAAATACGGGCTGTCCTGTACAGCCTCCAGAATCACCTCTGCCCTGGTCCTCCATTGATCTAGATGGACAATGTCAGTGTGATGCATTACAAAAAACAAGAGGGCACTCATTCTTATCCCCAGTGCAGGAAAGCAATAAGAGTATGGTACAGGGCTCTGTCTCATGACCTTCAACTATCAGCCATGTTTTTCCCAGGTCTCCAACCCATCTTGGCAGACAGGCTAAACAGGTCCCAGTCAGTGGTTCATGAATGGGAACTGCTGACCTCTATGGTAAATTACCTCTTCACAAGATGGGGTCATCCAGAGCTGGACCTTTTTGTGTCCCAACACAATGCCAAAACTGCCGTTTCTACTCACTTGCTCCAGGACCTAGAGTGTTTTATTTTTTTGTGAGACGCATTGTCCCTCTCTTGGAAGGGGAAATTGCTATTTGTATTCCCCCCATTCCTCTAATACAGAGGGTTCTACTCCAGTTAGAGGTGGTGCGTGCCACTCTCATTCTCATTGCTCCATTCTGGCCTTGCCAAATATGGTTTCCACTCCTTCAGCATCTGGCAGTGGAACATCCTGTTCCTCTGTCAGGGTCAGCTGTCACAGGACAAAGGATCCCTGGTCCTTCTGGACCTGAAGTGCCTGCACCTGCATGTATGGCTCCTGAAAACATAGCCACTGTGTGAGCTGGGATTTCCAGCTAGGAAACCTTCTACCAGACATGCATATTCCCTGAAATGGAAATTCTGTGATCTGTTTCCTGAATATGGACCCTTTTAGATGTCCTGTGAACTCTGCTGGAATACTTGCTTTCCCTATCTGACTCGGGCTGCAATATTCCTCTATTGAAGTGTGTTTGGCTGCTATATCAGATTTTTGTGCCCCTAATGATGGTCGTACGGGTGCCCAACTAGATGTGTCCCATATATTCCTGAGGTGTTTCCTTCATATGAAACCTTCTATCCATAATCCAGTCCCACCTTGGGACTTGAATTTTGTAGCTGAGAAATTGACATTGACTCCTTTTGAGCCTGCCACAAGTTGTGGCTAATATTTCCTGTCATGGAAAGCATTGTTTTTAGTTGCTATGACTTCTTCTCAGAGGATTTCCAAGCTTCAGGCTATAATTTGTGAGCCTCCCTATTTCATTTTTCACAAAGACAGAGCCTCTTTGCATACAAACCCAAAGTTTCTACCAAAGGTGGTATCAGAATATATGCTGAACCAAACTATACACCTTTCTGTTTATTACCCTGGGCATGTCAACCAGCGTGAGGCACTGCTCCATATTTTAGATGTACATAGAACACAGATACTGTGTGAATCACATGAAGGACTGCAGAAAGTCCTCTCGGCTTTTTGTTTCATTCATAGAATCATAAAAATCTGATGGCACAAAAGGGCACTCTCTGGCCCATGGAGTCTGCCCCTTACCCCCCACACTCGTCACCTTTGTCAGTGGACATCCCCTTCCCCCCACTGGCCAACCCCTTATGTCTGTCCCATGCCCTCTTGAATTCCTCCACCATTTCAGCCCCCACCACCTCCTCAGGTAGTTTGTTTCAGGGCCCCACCACCCTCTCTGTGAAGTAACACCTCCTCACATTACCCCTAAATCTTCCTCCTTCCAATCTCAGACTATGACCTCTAGTTTTAGCTCCCACTTTCCTTGTAAATAAGCTCCCCTTCCTCACCTTATTAATCCCCTTCACGTACTTAAAGGTTTCTATCATCTCCCCCCCTTCTAGCCTCCAGTGGGTACAGATCCAATTCCCTTCACCTCTCCTCATAGGGCTTCCTATGCATACCATGCACCATTTTGGTTGCCCTTCTCTGAACCCTTTCAATCCCATCTATGTCCATGCATAGGTGAGGTCGCCAGAACTGGACCCCGTACTCCAGGTGAGGTCTCACCATGGTTTTATAAAAAGGCATCAGCACCTCCCTCCTGCTTGTTATGCCCCTCCCTATGCATGCCAGTATTCTAATTGCCTTGCCAACTGCCTTGCTGCATTGGTTACCCACCCTAAGGTTGTTTGATATTATAATCCCCAGATACCTCTCCTGCTCAGCTGGCTTAATTACCTCCCCCCATGTGTAGACTGCTTGTGGGTTTTTATGCCCCATGCGCATTACTGTACACTTTTTGGCATTGAATTTCAGCTGCCAAGTTTCTGACCACCCTTCCAGAATTTTCAGGTCCTTCCTCATGGCCTCCGCCCCTTCTGGGGGTCCACCCTATTGCAGATCTTCGTATCATCTGTAGATAGGCACATCTTCCCCTTCAGCCGCTCCACTATATCACTAATATAGATATTAAAAAAGAGGGTCCCAGTACAGAACCCTGGGACACCCCACTCATCACCCCCTTCTCCCTGGAATGCACCCCATTAATCAACACCCTCTGTCTTCTGTCCTACAACCAGTTTTTCCCCCACCTAGTTATTTTCTGTCCCACCCCTAAGCTTTCCAGCTTATTTACCAGCCTTCTGTGAGGGACAGTGTTGAAGGCCTTTCTGAAGTCCAGATAGGCCATGTCCACCACCCCCATGATCAATCACCTTCGTCACCCAGTCAAAAAACTCTATTACGTTTGTCTAGCATGACCTCCCATCTGTGAAGCCATGCTGCCTGTCATTCTGCAGTCCGCTGTCCACAAGGTAGTTTTCTACCCTTTCCTTTATTAGTACCTCCATTACCTTACCCACCACTGAGGTGAAGCTGACTGGGCAACAATTCTCCGCTTCCTCCATGCTGCCCCCCCCTTCTGTATTGGCATCACGTCAGCCTTCTTCCAGTCTCTTGGCACCCACCCTGTATGCAGGGACAAGTTAAACAGCCTCATTAGGGGTGCTGCCAGCTCCTCCCTTAGTTCCCGGAGAACCCTAGGATTCAAGCCATCTGGTTCCATTGCCTTGTCCACCTTCAACCTTCCTAGTTCCTCTCTTACCCTGTCTTCACTGCACAGGCTAGGATCCACCCTTTTGTCTTCCCCTCTCCTCCCTCTTAACTCTGGTCCCCTACCCTCCCCCTCCACTGTGAAGACAGAGCAGAAGTAGCTATTAAGCATATCTGCCTTCTCAAAGTCTCCCTCCACTTGAACTCTCTCCTCCCCCCTCACCTGTACTATCCCATACCTCGGCTTCATCTTCTCTCCCACATACCTAAAAAAAGTTTTATCCTCCCGTTTGGCCTGCCTAGCAATTCTCTCTTCTGTGTCAGCTTTAGCCCGCCTAATCTTTTGCCCTGCCACCCTCAGCTTCTCTCTGTAATTCTCCCTGTCTTCTTTCCTCCCTCTGGGTCTTCTTAAATGTTCTGAATGCCCTTTTTCTTTCCCTAATTGCCCCTAAAAACCTCCCTGGTAAGCCAGAGTGGCCTCCTTCTTTTTTCTTTCTTTCTTAATGCAGAGTACAGTGTCTTTCAGTAACCCTTCTTTAATAGAGTCCCATAATTCCTCCATGTCTCCTAAATTGCCCTTTCCTTCCATTTCTTCCCTGAAAATCTCCCTCATTCTGGCAAAGTCCATCTGCCTGAAGTCCATAACCTTCGTGTTGGTCAGATTTGTTTCCCTCCCCATCCTTACCCTGAAACTTACTGTATTGTGATCACTAGTACCTAGGCTGTCTCCCACCACAATGTTTCCACACTTTCCGCATTGGTGAGGACCACGTCCAGTATGTTATCCCCCTAATGGGCTCCCTAACCAGTTGTTGCATGAAAGCACCTTGGAGTGAATTGAGGATCTCTCAGCTCCTGGCTGATGCTGCAATTGGGATTTCCCAGTCCACATTGGGGAGGTTTAGGTCCCCCACTAGCAGGACCTTCCCCTTGAGTGCCATCCATTTAACTGCCTGCATCAGCTGCCTATCCTCTTCCTCTCCCTTTATAGGAGGTCTATAAATCACCCCTAGTCTTAATGATGCTCCAGACCATTTTTCTAGTGTGACCCACAGGACCTCCTTCTCCCCTTGCTCCTCCTGCTCTTCCATTGCCCTAATGTCATCCTTGATGTACAATGCTACCCCTCCCCTTTCTTCCAGCCCTGTCCTTTCTAAAAAGTCTGTACACCGGGATACCTATCTCCCAAGTATGATGCTCTGGCCACCAGGTCTCAGTTATGGCCACAATGTCCAGGCTCTCATCCACCATTATGGCCTCCAAGTCCACCGTTTTGTTCCCCAAACTCCTGGCATTTGCGGATAAACCTTTCCACCATATATCCCTACCTCCCTGCCATCCCTTACTGTCATACCTGCCCCATTTTGTGAGGGAGTGCTAGCTGGGCTATTCTCTGCTGCTCCCCCTCCCCCATTCAGTTTAAATGCAGACCTTCCCTTATGTAGCTATCCAATTTATCTTTCAGAACCCTTGTGCCTCCCCTTACTTAGATCTAGCCTGTCAGGTGCATAAAGCTCTGTGTTATCCCATGTCCTACCCCATTCTCCTACCAGACTGAAACCCTTTTCCTTTCACCCCTTCCTCAGCCACAAATTGAATTCCTCAGTTTTTCCCCTTTTTATCTGTGCTGGCTTTTGGCACTTGCAGGATTTCAGAAAAAGAGACTGTGTTCCCCTCCTCTTGACATATTCTTGCCAAATCCTTAAATCTAGCCTGCACTTCCATCACACTGTTCTCTTCAAGATCATTTGTACCCTGATGCACCATGGTGTGGGGGGGGGGGTCCCCCTTGCGTCCTGACTAAGGTGCGCACTAAGTGCCTGGCCTTGAGTGCTGTCATGCCCAGCATGTCCTTTGCCATAATAGAGCTCTTCATCCCTCCCCCCTTCCCCCGATTGATGTCTGTAATTATGGAGTCCTCCAATATAAGTACCCTGCTATCCTCAGTGCCCCTGCAGTCTATGGATTCCCCACTTAACTGTTCCCAGTCAGATTTTGGCCTTCTCCTCCCCATGGCTTTATCCCCTCTCTCCATAGTGTCCTCATGCCCAATTTGCCTATATGCAGCTCTGTCCATCCCATCTGCTGGGGTGCTTAACACTGTCTTCCATTCCTTGACATTGTCCTCCCCCTTATCAGTATCCTCTTGCTTACTACCCCCTGTTGCACCTCTTTCCATCATCTCTGTTGGGTTTTCTAGCCCAAGTGTCCTTTCCTTTCTCCTAACAATTTCAATTTCCCTTTCCCCTCTTTACTATCATATCCCCCATGACTCTTCCTTCCTCCCTCCCTTATCCTCCACCTTCCCCGCATGCTCTCCTCTCCCAACCTTGTCCCTCCCAGGATCTCAGAGTTATCTGTCTTAGCCCTCCTTGCCTCTCCTACCCATCTCCCCTCCGCCCAAGCAACCTTTCCCCATCAGCTCCCACCCTCCTCTCCTCCCATTCCTATCCACCTTGTCTCCTCCCTCTGATTGCTGTTATCCCTCAAATTTCTTAAGGGTGTATACCTATTCCTCAGGCTAACCCACCCCCATTGAAATACACCACCCGTAGTCTTGCTGCTATTCACTTTACTAGTTTCCTCCTGCCTTTTCACCTTTCTTGTTTCCTTCCACATATTCCCTTCCTTATCTCCCCTTGCCCTGTCCATCAACTGTCCTGCCCTATTCCTCATCCAACCCAGACTGCTTCCTGCTCTGGAAGTGTTCCCATATATCTCCCATTTAACCAATCCTTCACCTTCCACCCTCCACATGTTGTTAGCCCTCTTGCTGTGTTCCCTGCCCATACTCCCCATGCTCCTACTCTCCCACTCCCTCCTCAGCCTAATAACATCTGCCTCCAGCTGTGCCAATCTGTTACATATTGAGCAAAACCCCATTCTCCACAGAATATCCATATAAACCGCAGCCCTGCATCCATTGCACCCCTCTATTCTCCTTGATACAGCTCTCTTCCCCCCTTGATCCCTGCCCATGTCTTGTATCCCCATCTTCCCCAGCTGCCATAACCCCGCCCTGATTGATCCCTGACCCCAACCCCCTTTACCAGCCGCACCCATGTCCCCCTTTAAAATGCATGTTAAGTCTTTGCTACTGCCTTCACAGTGAGTTTTAATATAACAGGTATAATGGAATTCCTTTCCTGTATATTCAATGTAAATATGCTTTGCCCAACGCTCCTTGCAATACCTCTACCATGAGTTTTAACAACGAAGGTATAATGGACATAACATTTTCTTTCCTGTATATTGAATTTATTCAATTTAATTTAAATATGCTTCCCCCAAACCTTCCAGCAATATCCCTACAATGAGTTTTAATATAGTAGGTGTAACGATTCCAAAATTTCGCTTTTGTATATTCAATTTCAATTTAGATATGCTCCCTCTAAAAAAACAGCTTTTTCTTTCCCCTCCTGGGTTCAATATTACCATCAACAACTATGACTCTTTGTTTATATGTAACATACCCAGTACATGCCAACATACAGTGTTATCAAACTTTAAAACAACCTCCTGCTCTATTATCTGCTAAATATTAAGAACACATTCTGCACTTTTCTTGCTGTGAACATAATTTCATATTTAAATTGTCCAGATCCACATAATTAACTCAAGATCCTATCCTATCCTATACCTATTTAGCTTCAAACATAAATTCATATTTAAATCACCCAGATCCACATAATTAACTCAAGATCACGCCATTTAAATGTGCATGTGCCCATATTTTCAGCAGTTCAGCATCCAATGCTCCTCCCTTCTATTTGGGGCATTTAAGAATGTGTGCAGGTGGGGGAAGGTGGGTGGGCTGAAAATCTCCGGTGCTGCCACCCTTTGTAGTCCTCTGATGTGGGGGAGCAGTCTGCTCACAGACCCGCTCAGCTCTCCATTCCCTGATTTAGTGTCTCTCCAGCCTGTAAAGAGCAGTGCTTTTATATGCTGCTCTGCCTTTGTTTCAAAATTGAATTCCGGCACATCTCTGGTGCTGCTACCCTTTGCAGTCCTCCGGTGCAGGGGAAGAATGGTCTGCTCACAAACCCCCTCAGCTCTCCTTCCCCCAATTAGCGTCTCTCCAGCCTGTAAAGAGCAGTGCATTTATGTGCTGCTCTGCCTTTGTTTCAGATTCAGATTTCGGCACCTCTTTCAATCTGGCTGCTGATTGGCTGAGACAAAAATTTCGTTACCGCCCTTTGTAGTCCTCAGTGCGGGGGGGGGGGAGAGCAGTCTGCTCACAAACCCCCTCAGCTCTCTGTTTCCTGATTTAGTGTCCCTGGAAAAGAGGGGGCTGCTGTGTCTAAACAATGCCTGTCCAAATGGCTGGTGAGCTGTATTACGTTTTGTTATAGAAGTACAGTAAGGAACTTCCTGGTGCTGTTCGTGGTCACTCCACAAGGGATATGGCCACTTCTGTTGCTTATTTCCGAAATGTCGCTGCTGCTGACACATGTGCTACAGCCACACGGAGCACTGTTCACGCTTTCACTAAACATTACAGTCTGCACATCGTCACTCATAGACGTGCTGGTTTTGGGCTTAGTGTTCTGCCAGGCTTTCTGTCCTGTTTACATGTCAGACTGTGCAATCCTCCCAGACTGCTTTGTACTGCTTGGGAGTCATTCCAAAAGTGTGGCCTAATTGAGGAGATATCCTCGATAAAGATAGAACAGTTACATCAGCACTTATCGTAACAGTAAATCTGAGAGAGAATCTTCTCCATTAAGCCATGCTGTACCCTTCCCTCCTTCCTCCTTTTGGTATCCTGAGGGTTATATCAGATGCTGTGCCTAAAGCCTTACTCCAGGCGTCATGTTTCCAGTCCCATGCCTCCTCTTGTTGCCTGCCGCTAGTATGATCTGGTTCCTCACAGAAGCCCTTATACGTGTCGATGCTGCACGTCATTGTGGGTGGCCCCCAGCTAGTAAAGTTTCCATGTGGTCCTGATGCTGATGGCTTACACCTCCAAAGGTGTTTGCTAATGGAGGAGATACTCTTGAAGAGCTACTGTTATGGTAAGTTCTTACATAACTGCTCTTTCTGTTTTTAGATTACTACAGTGGACTTGTATGCCGGCTCCCACTCAACAATAAAGCCCTGCCCCCTACCAGACTATTGTCACCACACTACATTTTAAAAAGTGCTCCCTATGAAAAAAAGACAATGTTTTTAAAATTTCCCCTATGCACTCACAGCATCCACAGAACTCCATATTACTAGGTCTGTAAGCCGCCAAGTCACTGCTCACCTTACAACTCACTGCATACCTTCGACCAGCACCGTCTTTACTGTCAGACTGCTGACATGCTCCCGTGATGTGGATGATACTCTGGCACATCTCTGCTTCCCCACTAGCCGCATCCACCCCCGCTTACTAGCTCGTGGACACAGGCTGTTCACTTACACAATTACTCATGTGATAGCATCATGTGACTCAGACAGTGCTCTGTGAGCTGCAAACACTGCTCAACCATCCCAAAAAAAAGATTTCTTTTAAAATTGAAAAATGGAAAACAAGAATAAAAATGTAAACCACAAGAGCACAGCACAAACAGAATATGCCATGGCCCTTCATGAAAATATCACTGACGTTTTCCCCATGGAGCTTGCATGACATTAATTGTGGCTTTGCCACTCAAGATGTCATAAGATCAAACTGCACCCAGGAGGGGAGATATCAGTAATATCTCATTAAGGCCATGGCATATCCTGGGATCTACGATGACACCATGACATCCCCCACAGCGGACTCCCCGACAGTAATAAAACTCCATCGACATCTCCAACACCGACACGTCCCCACAGTGACTGTCAACACTGATGGCTACACTCAATCAAGGCAATGTGGGGGGCACCCCCTCACTTTAGATATCTGACTCCATGTTGCACAGACAGTGGAATTAGATGTATGCCTCTCATCGCCACAAAGTCCATTGCGGTGAAATCCCCATCGATGCAAAGACAGTCACCATCAGGGGTTCACTGTCCCGTCGGCATACCCATATCCTGTATAACCTCCTCACTCAAATCCTCTGAAGCAGTTCAACACTGGTCTACCACTTCCAATTGCTTGTAACCATGCTGTCACATGTGGGGCGCCTACCTTGCTTCAAAACCAATTAAGAGTGCAAAAGACAAAGAAATAAGGAACATTTAAACAGTTACGTAGCAAGACAAGGCCCCAAAAACATGCCGCAGTCCCCAAGTGCTTCATGCCTCACTCACTGCCACTTCATCAGGGTGCCTCAAAGTGCTGGGGGAACCTTGCATGCTATTTCGGAGCCGTGCCTTGCTAAATATGTAAATTGCACTAACTCTATTTTTATAAACTCCTTCCCTTTTAAAAGCTACCCCACCACTGCTCTAAACACAACCTTTTCTCCTGCTCCTGTATCTTTTTGGTATCTTCAGGGGCACAACTCAGTGTGCCCCCATCCTTTCCCTCTATACCTGTGATGGTACAGGGGACTGCAGCAAGAGTCCTGGCAGGCCTGTCTGTGAATAAAACCACCCCTCAGTCTTCAGGAGACAAAGCTGTGTGTGCCCAACATCCTAAATTTGCCACCCAAGAAAGACTGCCATTGATGTCCGCAATGACCTCTCTACCCTGATGCTTTGTTATGTGAGGGAGCAACAGAAATCAGCCGTGTGGTTGTCTGCCTAGGCTGACATAAGGGTCCCTGGCCTCCGAATCTTTCAACACTGGTCTCTGCTTCTACACATAGTTCTATGTAGTTATACCATACCTCACCATTACCTACACCTGACTTAGTGATTACAGCTTATCTAACTTATAACAATTTATTCAATGTACCTACCTAATTCCCTTTTGTACTGTGAACGTTGTACCTTGTATTTGCTAGTATGTTGTAACTCCCTTTTACTGCGTTCTCTGTTTCTTATAGCTCTAGACCCTTTGAAAATAGGCTCAACCTAAATGGTCTTGTGTGTAACAAATAAATAAATAAATAAAAATAAGGGCAGGTCTCTGCACCCCCACCAACCTTTTTAAAATAAAATATAAAGTTACTTCAGAGGGCACAGCTTTGGGTGCCCCCAACTTCCTAGATCCATTGGCTGTTCCCCATGCCCCGTTTAGTTGGGAGAGCAGCAGATTATCAGCCATGTGGCCTGATGACCAGGCACGAGGAGAAGCAGCCTGAGCTTCAAGTAAAGAGGTGCATGTAGTGACAGGTCTAGGGGTAGGACTCTTGTTAGAGCGCCTGTTGTAACTGGACACTGTTTCATGACTCCTGCCCCAAGACGTGTCACTGTCTGAATGCTTTGCTTGGCAGTTGTTGACACTTTCTTACGACCCATTCATGTCTGCTACTCCTCTGTGTGAGGGGCATTGGGGGCAGCGAATCAACCTAGGGGAGTTTGATGGATGGATGGGGGTGGGGGACACACACAGATGTGCCCTCTGAAGACAGGCTGATCTTTTTTTTTTTTGTTACTGTGTGGAAGAGGGTGGACAATTTTAGAGAAATTACATTTTAAAAAGTACTGGCCTATAAATTGGGTTGGAACTGCTCTGATCCAATTCTGGCCTGAAAGATCGGACCGGGCAATACCCACCCATTATGAATCTTTGACCCGACCCGCTGCACGCGCCTTATATGAACATGCCATATGGTTTACATAAGCATTTTAGTTACAAAATTTGAGAATCCATTTCTTAACAATTTATTTACCCAGTCTAGTTCAGCTGAGATGCAACATCTCATTTACAGTAGTTCCTGCCTCTGTCCTGTTTTGTAGCTGGGCAGACTGACAGAAAGGGGCCTTGTGGCTGTGGTGGGATTAAGACCTGAGATCTCCTGTTTCTCTTTGCTCAGTGCTATAACCCTCAGTTCTCACCACCTTCCCTAACATGGTTCTTACTATTCAAGCTATTCTAAACTATTGCAGTTCAGTGAATTATTTTGAAGTCTGTTCTCTAACTTACTTTAGTAGACGTTAATACTTATCACTAAAAATAGAATAATAGGGGACTGTGTATTACAAGGCTATAATACCATCGAGAGGTTCTGGGGACAGGTGAACCTTAAGAGTGAAGCTCGAGAGGTTCACCTGTCCCCAGAACCTCAAGATGGTATTATAGCCGAGTAATCACTGTCCCCTATCTGTTATTTTTGTAATATATGGATCCAAGGAGTTTCTACTGTTCAGAACTGGAACAACAAAAAAAAAAAGAAATCTGGTGCAAAGCTTCGAGGGTGGTGAAATGTGTGCAGGTTTCTTTAGCTACTTGCCATGTGTCGGTATGGACGACGACAATGTCAAGATGGCTGTGAAGCACCCAGTGTGTGTTTCTATTGGTGCTTCTTGTTGTTTTTGAATAATTCTCTTTGGGACGTGGTGGCGTCTGTAAGCAAGTGGTTCCCGGAGTGGTCGAGCAGCTGGTTTTATTTTTGTTATTTATGCAGGTTCCATTTTTATTGAAGTGCATAAGAAAAAGAAAAACAATTCTGTTTGGAACCAGAGTGAGCAGCAGAGGGACCGTTGTCTGTAGGTCTGTTGTCTGAAGGGAAAGTATATCTTTTTGCAGATGACACAAAGATCTGCAACAGGGTTGATATGCAAGGTGGGGTAGAAAGGATGAAAAGGGACTTGCCAAGGTTGGAGGAATGGTCAAATATATGGCAGCTTAGATTCAACGCGAAGAAGTGCAAAGTAATGCACCTGGGAAACAAAAACCCAGGGGAAGATTACACAATGTGGGGTGAGATACTGACAACAACAAAAATGGAAAGGGATCTGGGGGTAGTCATATCAGATGACCTTAAGGTGGTCCAGCAATGTGAGAAGGCAGTAAGGAGGGCTGGGGGGATACTGGTGTAACCCCCGTTTCTACTATCAGGGCTGCTCCTGTCACATCTAGGTGCCACTGAGAGAGGTGGGGGTAGTCACTACAAATTTATTTCTGTTACAGATTCTGTGGACCTATTACTTCTACTATGGAGCCTGCCATACCTCAGACAGGCAAAATCCATTGTGGCAACTACCTGGCTCACACCTGGGAGGACCATTTAGCATGACCATAAACCTGGGTCCTTGGGAGAAAAGCGGTTGCTCAGCATTGTGCTAGGTTTGTACTTCTGGTCAGGGGCACCCAAGTAAATCCGGACACAGGAAGCAATAACTGAAATGTACAAACCAGGAATAGGATTCTAGAGTGTGGCTTTTATTCACATAACACAGAGAATAACAAAGCAAAGATGGACCCCCACAGGTCTACACTCGCTGGCAATGCAGATTACAGAAGTACAGAGCATACTTCCTCACAATCGAACCCTCAGGTTCTGAATGACTCTGGGCACACACGATCCGAACAGGTACACTTCTCTTGGTTTCCTTGACTTGGCACCCCAGCCAGTACTAGGACACTTTTCCATATGGCATGGAGGTTGATGGTGGCTCCCTAAACCACCCATGAGCACTTTCTAGCTCTAAGGGAAAATCCACAATCCCACGTCTGTGTGCTTTCTTCAGACACTGGCCAAGTGCCTGAGAGAAAACCATAGGTGCCCAAACTGAACTCGGAGAGGTAAACCTGGTTACTCCAGATGGGGGGGGTCTCCCACCTCTTGCTCCCAAATCTATACTCAGCCATTCATTTGGCTACAACGCCTTTCTTCGGAACACATTTTGTAGATGCTATCTTGAAATGTTTTACACATTTAACATTCTACATCTCTGGAGGTGTCCTAACTTTAAAAGTACTGTAAGTGGCTATGTCTTTAACCTAGACCCGCACTGTTGCAGATGCTTCTAAGCCATACACAGTTTAAAAGTTCTGTACTTGGCAAGTCTTCCTTTGATCCCACAGTAGGCAGACACTTTTACTCTAAACTCTGTCTCGGTGAACATTGTCTGTATTTCAGAGTAGAACTCACCAAAGGTATGCAGGTGCCCCAGGGCTTCTTCCCACAAATGTCTCAAGTACTCACAATTAAGACCGCTTTCAGGCAGCTTCTCCCTCTCCAGGCTGGACCAGAGGATTGCCCCTAAATTCCTGGAATTCCCCCCCATCCCTCCAGGGATGGGGCACTGGAACAACTCTAGGAACGGTCTCTACCACTTTCTTCTGGTCTCTTCTGTGTTCCTCTCTAGGGTGAGAACACACAACCCAATTATCAGAGGTAGCTCTATATCAGAGCTTGGCTCTGAGGGGCTGCCAACTGCAGCACTCCTCACTCTCTTGAGTCTCCACACAGCCTGCTCTCTGAAGACTGACTTGAATCTCCCAACGTTCTACAGCTAACCCCTGCAGCTAGTATTCCATTGTGGCTTATGATGCTGTGAGAATTCTATGGTGACATCATCACTCCAGCTCAGCTGAAACTGAGAACAGAGTGAGACAGTGTGAAACCCATTTAACTGGCATCCCACAAGCTGCCTTTCCCTGCCTGCCACTGATTCTAAGTGGGATTCTAGTAACCCCTGGGAACAAGGGGGTTACACTGGGATGCATAGGGAGAGGCATCGCCAGTAGAAAACAGGAAGTTGTTGGCCCTCTGTACAGACAGTTGGTAAGACCACATCTGGAGTACTGTGTACAGTTCTGGAGACCCCATCTCCTCAAAGACATAGACAGGGTGGAGGCAGTTCAGAGGAGGGCAACAAAATGGTGCAAGGTCTGCACCAGAAGACATATGAAGAAAGACTAAAGGAGCTTAAGATGTATAGCCTTGAGGAAAGGAGGGAGAGGGGGGACATGATAGAAACGTTCAAATACCTCAAGGGAATCAACAAAGTCCAAGAGGGTAGCATCTTTCAGAAAAAGAGATGTGCAAGAACAAGGGGGCACAATTTGAAGATAATGGGGGACGGCTCAGAGGTAATGTGAGGAAGTATTTCTTCACAGAGAGGGTTGTAGATGCATGGAACGGCCTTCCTGATGAGGTCATAGAGTCAAAAACAGTGGGGGAATTCAAGAATGCATGGGACAGACATACGGCAATTCTAGTGGGGGGTAGGAGGAAGTAGGCTGTTGGTTAACTAGGATCTGCTGCTTATCCGTTAGGTAGGGAAATGTCAGACTAGGTGGGCCAAGCAGTTCTTATCTGCCATCAAATTCTATGTTTCTATATTAGGTGAGATTTTTTACAGTTTGCGGCGAGTCAGTTTTTACTGTATGGGACGGTTACAATGAAAGCCAGCTCCCACTCTACAGGACAGTCGTGCGCTTGTGCTCTTCAGTTTGTGTAATAATATTATCGTTCAGAGTACTGAACAGTAGTATTACGGGCTCTGAATAGTATTACCACTTTTTATCAATGGTATTATCAGCTCTTGGGCGATGGTATTATGACATTTTTTTGTATGCTTTACTATAGTATTAAAATGTTTTATCTCTATATTACATTTCAATATTATGACAGCCCCCCTGAACAAACTTTGAAGGGAAAATCCCCTCAGCCTTTTATTCTGTTTCCCTGTTTACTTTGTAGGCATGTACAATGATTGCCTCTATTGCACTCTCCTAGTTTCATCAGGATTTAAATGTAAATGAAGGTATTTAAGTTTGGTGTGAAAACCTGCCTGACTCCATTGCGATGGTCATGACCTGACTCATGTAAGGTATTCTGGAATTTTATGATGTTTTGGTAATAAAGCCTGCAGTAATTATACTGTATAAGTCAGTGCTGTTGCTGTTCTCTACAGTCCCTATCTACTTGTCTTACGCTGGGCATGAAACCTTTCAAAGCATGGTAAGTGCCCTGCTGTTTTTTGTAGTTTAAAGTGTATCTGAGTTAGAAAAAAAATACTTTTAGAGAAAACGGGGACTCCACAAGACATGTAACAGAACTGAATGAGAGTATTATCTTCTGCTGGATTGTGCATGTACACTTTAGAATGGAGACAAACAGGTTTTCACACCTCGTCAAAACAGAGTAAAGCAACCTCATTTATATTTAAATTAGGATGAAATTGGGGGATGCAAGAGAGGGAATCATTGTTCATGGCTACGTACTACACAGGTATACAGAAAATAGGTTGAGTTGACTTTCCCTTTAACAAGGATGGCTTGTGAGCTTTGATAGAGGAATAGTTGCATGTCTTAAAGCAGCAGTGCATGTTAGCAGTGAAAACTGTAACCTATACTTTTTGACTCTGTTTAAGGTTGCTCCAATCTCCTGTCTTGTACGATGCCCGGTTTTTACAATTTGAGCATGCTTTAGGGCTTTTTTTTTTTCATTATATTTGAAATAAAAGAGCTCACCATTTAATATGGCCCAGTCCAGGTTTTTATCAGTATTCTTTGTTGTTTTTATACACCCATTGTTTAACATCACTTTTATTGTGACTAAAATAAGCTGGCATGCACTAGACAGTACTTTCTGATCTCACGGGGCAGTAGGTGTATAAAAACAGCTGAGAATACAGATGACAGTGGCGGAGCCAGAGGAGGGGCTGGGGGGGTGGTCGCCCCTCCTGGCTGCCTCAGTGTGAGTAGTGGTGCCCCACCACCATCTTTATTTAATGCTTAGTGCCCATTGTGGAGCCAATGATTGACTGAAAGGCCCCCTCTGGCTCCCAAATGTTCCCAAACCTGGCTCCGCTACTGACTGATGAAATCCTGTTCTGAGCCTTGTGAAAAGGAGTGCCTCTGTTATTATTTTGAATGTTAACAAAAAGTGCTAAAGCAAGCACAAAATGGGAAAAGAAGGAAATCTTACAAGACAGTAAGGGGCAGTATAAAATGTAATAAAATATTATGAACTGAAATTTTCACTGTAACATGCACTGCTGCTTTAAGTCAGTATCTCAGCAACTAGTTTTTTATATACTGCAGTTTTGCACAAAACAAGTATTAATGTCAGTCTGGCAATCGGGGGAAAGCCTGCCTCTCTCAAAGTTAGTTTCAGACCACTGTGGGAGTCCCATTTTAATTTGACAGGGATGAGACTAGCCAAACACTAAACAAGGAAAGAGTCTTAACTTCCTCATTATTTTTATTAACATATTTCACTTTGCTATATATTATTCCTGATTTTCACATCTGAATTGCTTCTGTAGGAGTACAAAACCTGCAATTCGGAATCCTGCCCCGAAGTGCGGAGAAACACACCCTGGACCCCATGGATACCAGTCAACGTCACTCAGGATGGAGCCCGCCAAGAGCAGCGGTTTCGTTATATCTGCCGTGCCCAGCTTGCTGACCCCCATGACCTGCAGTTTGGGGAAGAAAAGATTGAAACTCGCTTCTGTCCAAATGATGGCTCATCAGACTGTGAAACTGACTGTAGGTCCTTTTAAGTTATGAATCTTATTCCTTTAAAACGTTGGTCATTTGTCTAATGTGACTATCGCTCCCCAATTAAGTTCAGTTTTTAAAAGGCATGCAGTGATATAGTACTTCTCCATTACTTAATTTGCTGGTCGTAATGACCAGCCCTAATTTTGTTCTTCTCCTATAGAGATTCATCGTCCTCTCTGCTGTCACCTCAGAGACATACCCAGTGTACCAGGGTGATACCTTGTTCAGGTGATTTACACCATTATTCAGATGGCAGGGGATTTTTACTGCCCAGTTTTTCTCCCTAGATACATCCTTCTCACCTTGGCATGGGATGTGCCCTCTGTGGAAGGTGCAAGCCTTTTGGCCTACCTGCAGGGGTTGCTGCACGCCGAAACTTGCCACCAACCCCCCCCAACTGAAATGTGCTGCCTTCCAGCAGCTGCCTGCGGCCTGACCTCCCTCCCAGCGTGGTGCCCAGTGTCAGCTCCTGAAGCTGGGTCAGCTACATATACTGCAACGCACAGTTGCCGAGTCATTTGGGCAGCCGCTTGGCCTGCGTGATTTATTGCTTATTATTGTAGGAATTTGCAGACACGATATGCTACCAGCCCTTTTCCTGCTGACAGATTCGATGTTTCTGTGTTTAGCTTTGTGACCTGATCCTTACAACTTCTGTGAATAACAGTTTCATCAACATCTAGAGATTAATAGTGTATAAAAGAGCAAAGTATGAGAATTTGACTTTTACTTTTTCAAAATTCATTGAATACAAGTTTAAAGAGAAAGTGTGTGTTCATGTATCATAAAATATACTGTCTTAACATAAAATGAGTAGTGACTGGTGATGGGGTGGGGGTGCCTTGGCATCTCATACAGTGCTTGCAACCCTGACATGTGAATGCCCAGTTAAGATAACAGCTAACCCTGAATTCCATTTTAGGGGAAATACAAGCCTATAAGAGACTTGTACTGACCCTGATCCATGTGGTTTGCATGTCCCAACAAATCGACTTTGAAGTTTTGCCCATTACCATTAACAGGCCCAACATTTTGCCAGTCCACCATCCACCCCTTTGCTTCTCAACAGTTTTGAAAAAAGTTTTATCATTCCTGGTTTCCTGCAGCCTGTCTGTCCTTCCCTGGTGGTTGAGTGGTATGTGTGTGTTTAACATCTTCCATACCAGTGCAAACTGTCCCTCTGTTCCCCGAATATTGGGCCACTGTCTACCCTTCACAACCTAATTAAACCAGTCACAAACTGCCTGGATCACTATAGGAAACCAGTGAGTGCAGTGTGGTAACTGATTAATACTACAACATGCCTGCCTCACTTACTGAAGTGTGGTAACTGATCAATACTACAACAAGCCTGCCTCCCTTACTGAAATGTAATAACCAGCTAGTAGTACAATATGTCTGCCCCACTTCCTGAAGTATAGTAACTACTAATACTACAGCATACCTGCCTCACTTACTGCAGTGTAGTAACTGCTAATACTACATCAAGCCTGTCTCGCTTACTGAAGTGTGGTAACTGATCATTACTACAACATGCCTGTCTCACTCATGTAGTAACTACTAATACTACAGCATACCTGCCTCACTTACTGAATGTAGTAACCAGCAAATGCTAGAGCACGTCTGCCTCAATACTGCAGTATAGTGGCTGTTAATACTACAACATGTCTGCCTCACTCACTGAACTGTAGTAACTAGCTAATGCTACAGCATACCCGCCTTACTTACTGCATGTAGTAACCAGCAAATGCTAGAGCATGTCTGCCTCACTTACTGCAGTATAGTGGCTGTTAACACTACAACATACCTGCCTCACTCACTGAAATGTAGCAACCAGCTAATGCTGCAGCATACCTGCCTCACTTACTGAAGTGTAGTTACTGCTAATATTAAAACATACCTGACTCACTGACTGCAATTAGGAAATACTACAACGTACATATCTCACTTACTGAAGTGCAATAACTGTTAATGCTACGACATACGTAGGTCAATTACTGAAGTGTATTGACTGCTGATACTATTACATTCTTGCCCCACTTACCAAAGACTAGTAACTACTAATACTCCAACATACCTACTTCATTTACTGAAGTGTAGTAACTGCTAATGCTACATCATACCTGCCTCACTTACTGAACTGTAGTAACTGCTAATACTACAAAATGCCTGCCTCACTTACTGAAATATAGTAACCAGCTAATACTATAGCATACCTGCCTCATTTACTGAACTGTAGTAACTGCTAATACTTAAGCAATAACGACTAAGAAGCTGGTCATTTCCAAAGGGTTAATGACTGGTTGGGGGGATGGGTGGCACGAAGCACAACCAAGGGCCACCTCCCTTCAGCCGGTCATTAATCCAATGAAATGACTGGCTCTGAAGTTGTTGTGATTATAAGTCTAATCACGATAACGATTTTTGTTTTTGCCATTTTCTCTTAGTTTCAAATAGATTTTAGCTGTGTGGTGTGAACCAAGAGTGCCACACAGCATAAACTGGCAGCTGGATTGGTCATTTCTAAGACATTAGTGATCGATCCACTAGCCAATCAGGAGCTTTGATAGGCTTGTGCATAATTATTTAGATTTATAATACAAAATATATGCTTCACATACTGAAAAGTAGTAACTGCTTATACTACAACATACCTACCTACCTCAGTGAAGCCTAGTAACTGTCCAGTTCTATAGTAAGTAGTTTATTTCTTTGGCACCCTATCCCACAGGCTCAGGGTGCCTTACACAGCAATATACAGAGCCAAATACATCTAAATTAGCCAAACGTTAATCAACAGTACTCATGAAAAGTCAGCCTCACAGCTGTCTAGGGGTTTTAGGTGGTACAGTCGCTTGGGAGGGGACCTAACACAAGAAACTGCCAAAACCACTTACTTCACCTCCCCGAGCCTAAGGTGACCACCAGGGCTCCACTGACACATGGCAGGGCTGACAGCTGTGGATTAAAATGGGTTAGAAAACATGAAAATAACAGAATGAATCCACAAACAAGGAGTTTAAAATCAAACAGGTCCTTTATTCCTCCAGTTGAGCTCACATATGATGGTACTTTTGCCAGCTGGCACAGTTCATATCTTCACCACTGGGTAAACATTATCTCAGTTACTTTGGGGTTGTGTTCAACCCTGATGGAGTACAGTTTTTAACACTGCTTGGGCTCGCTGGAGGCTTTGATGCTTAAGAAGTTCCCCACCCCTGCTGATTGGGTGGGGACTTCATGGGCATCTTCTAGCCCATTTTGCAGTCACTAGCCACTTGGCTAACTTCACAGTTTCACTGGCTGGCACTGGCAGTGCTACATGATCCTGTGAGAAATATAAAGAGCACCCTCTGTCTTCCTGGAGAGCCCATTCTTCTGATACATACTCAGCTTTCCATTTACTTCACATGAACACTTATTCTTCTGCCCACCTGGGCATAGTTCTGGTGCCAAATGGGCTCTCCACTGGCTCCTCTACATCAGGCCCACTTTTCCTCACAGAAATCCTCAGAATATCATACTGAGGTAAAATTCCTGTTTTTGACAGGAACTTGTCACTTGACAGGCACTATCTCTCGGATGAGGAGGGAGGGCACTGCTGAGTGCCAAAACAGTCACTTTAACTTTAAAATAGATTAATTTCACCTCAGATCCTTTGGCAGCAACACTCTCTGGACCCTTTTTCTTCACAGTAACCCTAAAACCTTCTCTTCCAACCTGATTGTTCTGCTTCTGGAGAGGGGGCACCCTCTTTCAAGGTTGGGTTCACACAGTCGCCACCATGACTGGGCACTTTTGCTCAACGCCAGACTCTAAAGGAAACTTTTCAGACCAGTGGGAGCTGGCACAGTGTGGCAAGCACACATCTCCCACCAACTCTGTCTTAGTAATCCCTGCTGTTCAGCAGAGAACACTGACTCCTCCCCTTTGGAATGCCTAGGTCAGACCAGTTGATCCAGTCCTTCAAGTGCATAGACAGCTGGCACAATCTAGAGGTCGGTAGATACTTGTGAAGATATATTACATAGCTCCTAAGGGGGAGGGGGGCTACAGTCAGTAAATACATTAATAGATGTTATCAGAAATGGAGTTAATATTTCCTATAGCCCCAGACAAATCAACAAATGGATATTTGTTGAGAAAAGCCAGATGAAACAGGTGAAACTTCAGGTCTTATTTATTTATTTATTTATTGAAATGTTTCACCAGGAAGGCATGCTGAGCAACAATTTGCTCTTCTCCCTGTGTGACCTGAGGGGTAGGAAACAATGAGATAGAATACAAAGAAATGTTACAATGTTGGAATACAATTTGCTTACTTGCATACAATGAGAGCAGGAGGGATTACAGGTGGATAACATTGGCTAACAATATAACAGTTAAGTATAGCTGATATAAAGACACATATAGCAAATTGGCAACAGTTGGCGACAGTTGGTAACACTGGAACACATATATTAACTTGGCAACAGTATGTAGCACTAGATGGTAAGGTGACCCAATAATAATTGGTAGCCATCAGCGTAACATAGATATTCAAGATTTACAGTGATTGGAGTAAAGAGAGGAAGAATGGGAGGAGGGAACGAAAAATTGTGGAGGGTAGACTGGAAGAAGGAAAGGAAATTTATGGAGAGACACAGACAGAACACAATTTTTGAGGCAAACAGAGACAGGGTGGACTAAAGTGCATATAAGAGGGGTATAGGGGTAGGTTATAAGTGCTTAATTGCATGTAGGGGTAGGCCAGTGTTAGGCTACGTTAACTGGAAGGGGGGTAGGAGGAGGAGAGGTAGAGTGTAGCAGGGTGAATGGCAGAAAGATATTATAAGTGTGGGGGTATCCAAGGGGAAAGAGGAGTTGAAATTCAACAGTGTCCTGTTATCCCTATCTGAGCAGAGTGGTGGATAGCTCTACTGGTAGGACACGGTTATAGGCGATGAGTGTTATTTATATATAGTGATTGAGAGAGGGAGTGTTGGGGAGGATGTTCTGGGAGGGTAGCAGAGGTCAACTATAGTGGGGGGGGTAGTACCCCACCAGAGTGCTGGGTGACCCTGCCTGCACAAGGCAGTGATCTAGCAGTGACTGAGGGGGTGCAGCAAAAGGAGAGATAGGGGACAGGGGGTAAAGTTGTTGCCCATCATGCGTTATGGATCCAGTGATCAAGCTCACAGGAGGGAGACAGATTAAGGGTAGAGAAAGAAGAGGGAGGAAAACTTTAGGATGAGGGAGAGTATGGAACAAGGAGGAGCATGATCAGAGGGAAATGAGAGTGGTGGGGAGTAGGCATATGAGCCTGAGCAGAGGTCAACTATAGTGGGGGGGGTAGTACCCCACCAGTGTGCTGGTGACCTTGCCTGCACAAGCTAGTGATCTAGCAGTGACTGAGGGGGTGCAAAAAAAGGAAAAATAGGTGAAAGGGGGTAAAGTTGTTGCCCACCCTGCACTATGGATCCTGCCTGCACAAGGCAGTGATCGAGTTCACAGGAGGGAGATAGATTAAGGGTAGAGAAAGAAGGGGGAGGAACACTTTAGGAGGAGGGAGAGTATGGGACAAGAAGGAACATGAATAGGGGAAAGGGGATAACGTTGTTGCCTGCCGTGCACTATGGATCCTGCCTGCACAAGGCAGTGATCAAGCTCACAGGAGGGAGATAGATCAAGGGTAGAGAAAGAAGGGGGAGGAACACTTTAGGAGTAGGAAGAGTGGGGACAAGAAGAGCACGACCCAAGGGAAATAGGAGTTGTGGGTAGTAGTCATGTGGTAATATGGGCTTAGGAGAGATGGCGGGGGGTATTAGAGAGGGTCATGGCAGGCACAGGAAGGGGAAAGGAAGTTCTTGTGGGCCGAGTTAACGGAGTAGCAAGAGGATGAGTGGCGAATTTGAGGGGGAAGTGAATTCCAGATTTTTGAGAGGCGATGAGAATAACCCAATTGGCCAATAAGGGTGGAGCAGCGTAAGACCACCAGGGTTCATGAGTCGGTAGATCTTAGGGAGTAGGAAGGGGGGGAGCGGTTGTAAAGGCAGAGGAGAGATAGGAGGGAAGTTCACCCAGCCAGTGTTTGGAGGAGAATTTTGCACAGTGAGAGAGACGTAAATTTGTCAGGGAAGGGAAGGATAGGGCATGATAGAGATTACAATGGTGAGTGCAGTGGGGGGCATCAAGGGCAAAATGGCAAAAGGAGTTGAAGAGGGTATCTAGTCTGGCCAGGGATGACTTACGGGCAGCACCGTAGACTATGCACAGTAGTCAAAGATAGGTAGGATCATCTTCTGGACAATCTCACACCTAGCCATGGGTGGGATGCAGGCATGGTTCCTGAATAAGGCACCGAGCTTGGGATGCAATTTTTTCTGAATGGCGTCGATATGACCAGAGAAGTTCAGGTGTTGGTCCAGCCAGACACCTAAATACCTGAAGGAGGATGTGTCCTCGAGTAAAGTCCCATCAAGGGTGTGGAAGGAGGGTAAAGAGGGAAACCTGGTAAGTCTCTGCCTGGTGCCAAAGATCATGGAGACTGTTTTTTTGGCATTGAGAGATAGTTGGTGGCATGCAAACCAACGCTGAACTTTGTCGAAGTCGTGCTGCAAGTTGGATGCAACCTCGGTGGGGCAGGAGCCAGATGCATACAAGACTGTATCATCAGTGTACATGTGATTGAAGGAGAATGGAGAGCAGGTGGATGAGAGATCATTTAGAAAAACAGAGAATAGTATGAGGCCTAACACTTAACCCTTGGGGATACCAGTTCTTATTGGAAGGGGAGTGGAAATTGCATCAGAGATCTTTACTGATTGGGTTCTGCCAGTGAGGTATGCCTTGAACCAGTCTGTGGCTAAGGGGGAGAGCCCAGCTGTTGATAGGGTGTCAAGAAGAAGGGAGTGGGAGACTGTGTCGAAGGCTTTGGCCAGATAGACAAAAAGGGCTGAGGTGATTTGGCCATTGTCCATTCCCGTGAGGATAGAATCAGGTCCTTCTTAAAATGCTCCAGTGAGAGGTCCTCCCTCAAAGACTGAGGTAGAGAATTCCAAAAATCTGGAGACACCCCTGAAACAGCCTGATTTCATTGTTCAACTTGGGAGTAGGGTCCTGCCAACACACCTGCCTCAGTGCTGAGGGTGACCAGCGGCATAAGGAGACAGGAGTTCTTTCAAGTAGCCCCGGGCACAGATTGTGTGGGGCTTTGTATGTTAAGAAACATTTCTTGAAGTTGATGCACCACTTCACCGGCAGTCCATGCAACATCTGGAAAACAGTGGCGATATGGTCAAAGGAGGGGACCCTAGATATCAACCTAGCTGCAGCATTCTGCACTAGCTGCAAGTGTGGCTTTAAAGCTCCCAATAGCCTGAGCTACAGAGTGTTACATGTATCCAGTTTTGACATGATAAAATGTGTGTTCTAGCATCTGCAGGGCCGCTGGCAACAACAAGGGTGCTGTAGTGTTACTGTACTGGCAACAGTACTGTTCTCAAATCCACCCCCTTCCAGCACCATTCTCACTTCAGCCCCTCGGCATTGTTCTGTCCTCTACCAGAACAGTTTTCTGTTCTGCCCCCTCTAGTATAGTTCCCTATCTTGACCCCTCTAGCAGTGTTCTCTTATGCTCCCAGCACTGTTTTTATCCTTCCCCAGCACTATTCTGTTTTTGCACCATTGTTCTTCTCTTTGCCCTCCCCAGCACTGTTCGTATTTGCCACCCAGCACTATTCTGTTTTTCCACCACAACACTATTCTCTCTTGCCCAACCCCCCATCTACTGTTCTCACTTTGCCTCCTTCCACAGCATTGTTCTGTCTCTCTTAGGCATACACTGGTATTGCTTAGACTAATCTGCCCCATGCTCCGTTATGGGCCTCCTTCCCCCTCAGACTCATTAGAATTTTCAGCTGCAGTCTCTTGCTGCACTGCCCCATCACAGCACCTGGGCATCCCTCACATGTGGTTCTTGCTGAGGGTACCTGTCTCTGGATGCCAGTGCCTACATGGCATCCCACTCATTGCATACCTGCCTCATTTACTGAAGTGTAATAACTGGCTAATACACAGCACCCTCACTGTGATGCTCCTGTACCTTGTCTCCCAGTTACTTTGATACAATTACCCTTACTAGAACACCCCACTTTAATACCTGAAATTTTAGGTTCTGAAGAATAGTCTGAGAGTCTGCTCACTATTTGTCAGTGGCAGAAAGGACTAGTCATTTTAATGTCCAGCTTATAACATTTCTGAGTGACTGGTTTTAGGGCTTCTGGTAATATCCCAGGAGCTGAGGCTGCACTGGGACCCTGTGGTTCAAAGCCATGGAGTCTGGGGCTCTATTCTAAGAGTCCACATTTATTTATTTATTTATTTACGAGATTAACCAGGCAGGCATATTGAGCGGGGGACCACTTGTTTCCAGATGCGACCTGGGGATGATTACAAGGGGTACACAGGACATGTATTTACAAGGTTTTATTTTTTTTTTTAACTTGTCTTTTTATTTTTAGGTATCATAGACATGGTATATATTTTATCAGATACAGATAGGTACATCCCTCATTCTGAAGACAATAGGGAAGCAAAATATAGCAAGCCTCCTTTATCATCATAACAATTTTTATATCTTCTCCGAACCCTAATACTGTATCTAATTTCTTCCTATCTGTTTCCTTCCTTGATCCATTCTATACTGTCCCTGGGTTCCAAGATATTATTCCCATTCCTTTAATCTATCATCTTCCTCCTTGTTCTTTCTTTGTTGCTTCCCTCTTTCTCTCACTCCATTTCAACACTATATCCTTTAAAATTACCCTTTTTTGTACCATGTCTGTACTTCTCATATTCCATCCTGTATATCTTAAAGATACCCTTTTATCTAAATACTAATCTTTACCTTCTATTTTCATAACATTATGCAGGATGTGTCCCCGGGCGATTCATTTTTCTCCAACCCACCTTCGGAATACCCCCCCCATTTCTTCCACCCCTCCAATTCACCTCTTACTCGTCTTCCTCCTATTTTGATATCCTAAATCTTCCTGTCCCTGTTTCTCTTCACCTGACTTCCTTCTCTGTGTTAAGTATTGCTCTAATACTGTCCTTTGTGTGGTTTCTTGAATATATTTATAATAGGGTAACCACCTGGCATTAAACCTTTCCGTCCTAATTGCACTTTATCTACACTTTCTAGTTGCTTAATCCTTTCCACGTTATGTTTCCAAATCTCCACTGATGGGTGAGGAACCCGGGTAAGCCATCTCTGTGTAATTGCCTTTGTTGCCGCCGCCACACAGATGTAGAACAAATATTTGTAGTCTTTCTTTGACAGATCTACTGGGGGGAGGCCCAAAACCAGATTTTCAAACCGAGGAAGAAGATGCAAATCAAACATTCTCATTAGAATTTCCTTTATGTCTGCACAGTACTTTGTTAATACTGGACACCCCCAGAAAATATGAAAGTGTGAGCCTACTCCCCCACAACCTCTCCAGCATTTATCTGAATTCTGTCTATCATAATGTTTAGTTAATGTTGGAACTCTGAAAAATCTAACATTTACTTTCCATCTAAATTCTCTCCAGTTTTGTAGACTGGTTGTTCTTTGTATGCCATCCCAGATCCTTTCCCATCTTTCTGGTTGAATCCCGTATCCTATCTCCTTTTCCCATTTTGCTTGTATGTTTTTTCTGTATTCCCTGTCCTCCCCTTGATATAACAAAGCATACATTTGAGCTACTATCCTTTTTGTATCCTTCGACAACATTTTGTTTTGTATCAGAGCTATCTCCTCCGTTAGGGGGTGGGTCACTTCAGCTACTCCTATCCCCTCCATTATTATATTTCTACATTGGAAATATCTGAATAATTCCTTCTGAGACAACTGAAATTCTTACTGTAACCTCAGGAAAGACTTCACCCCTGTCCCCTCCACTATCTGGGCCAGCGTTAATATACCTTTCCTGACCCAGCTCTCCAGGGAGATAAAACCCTTCATACCCACTATAGCTGGTATATATTCCAACGGGATTTTCTGCCATACCGGAGTTGTCCCTCCCCACCTCTGTCTGATCTGGAGCCAGACTCTTAAGAGTTTGTCTCGTCCAACAATTCCTGACCTCGGTCAGGTTTGTGTCCCTTATAGTCCATGGGAGAACTTTCACCGGCAGGCTTGTATGGGCCCTCCTTTCCATTTCCACCCAGTCTGGGGGTTTGTCCTGTATCAAGAGTTTCAGGAGCGGCATCATTTGGGCTGCACAGAAGTAAGTCCGTAAATGTAGCATCTCCCCCCCTTCTTTTCTAGGTATTGACAACAATTGTTGCCTAATTCGAGACTTTTTCCCTGCCCAGATAAACTTGGCTAATTCTTTCTCTAAGTCCTTCTAATCTTATTTACAAGGTTTTAACTTAAACATTTAGGTACACCGGTATTCACAATATTTAACCTAGGTGCAGAGTATATGCAAGGCAGAGACATTTAGGTACACAGGCAGTGCGAGCAAATGGCAGCTATGCGTGTACTTTTGCAATGTGACCAGCAGCACATAACTCTCCTACTCAGATTTTTTTTTAATCCTTTGGAGTTGGCTTTCAGTGCAGTTGCATGTAAGTTTTGGTGCTGCCAGTTAAAATCTTTGTTTGCAGTGCTGTAATGTGGAGACCTGTAGAAATAGGTCAGTGTAAAACATTTATTGTGCAATGCTAGACAGAAGCAGTGACTCTTGGATTCTGTGTAGGCCCCACAGCAGCATATCAGCATGTCACAATAAAGGGAGTTGGCACATTAAACTGTGCAGCAGGTTTTTCTGTTTGTCAGTATTTCCTGTACTGTACATACCTCTCCTTCTCTGTGCACTGACCATCCTAACTGATTTATGGGGCGTCCTTGATTTCCTTTTGAAGTAAAATCATAACAAGGCATATATTGTTTCTATATATTCTTTTCCCCCTTCACTGGTATTGCCAACTTCTGCTTAGACACCCCCAGCCCTATCATTCCCTTTCCTAGCACTTTTCACTCACCAGGGGGTCCCCGGGGCAGCTGCTGTAGTGGGCTTATTGGTGGGGACAGAGTTTTATTTATTGTATTTATTTTAAATTTGTTTAGCCACCCACCCCAGAGAAGGATGGCATTCTGAGGGACCGTCAGTTGTGTCTCCACCCCGCCCCCCGGCTGACCCCTGGTGACCCAGCATCATTCCCGAACCCAGGTCTCCAGAGTCGCAAGCAGTAGTGCTATCACTGCAGCAACAGGCTAACGGGAGCCTGAGTTTAATAGTCTTGAAGCAGCCTCTGCACTTACAGCTTTGACGTTTTAATTTGGCTGATACAATTTAATACATGACCAGTGGAGTTGAAAAGATTGGTTGTACTCTGAAATGGATCAGTCAGCTTTCGTGTTAAAAATGAGTTGTAAATGTCACTATTGAAAGATGTATGATCAGCTAACTTTGCTTGTTAACATGCATATAATTGGAATGCTCTGGTATGCTGATGTCTCATAGGATAATAGCGAGTGCACTTGTTGGGGAAAAAAAAATTCAATTACCCTACACAGACATTCCTTCAGAAGTTCAGAGCCTTCTAATCTGTATCTACCACTGAAGCATACTGATTTGGTTAAAGTATGTCTTTGTTAAGCAGTACAGCACTAGAATACTTCACCTTAACATCTCAGACAATTGGAACAGTCTTACTGCTTTTTAGAATTGGACTGAATTACCTCAGAGAGGATATTCACCAGTGATGGATGGTAGTTGCAGACCTGATTTTGGCTGATCCTCTGAGTCAATCTATTTGTAGGAGATTCTTTTATATTATCCAATCTCTTGTTTTACTTTTTTTTTTCATTTTAAACAGCTTGATAGGTGATATCTTCAGAGGTACCTTACACTTCAATATGCTGTCCATACCTCTGAACTGCTCAGCATTAAAATTCATAGCATTGGCCTTCAAAATTCAGAGCAAATGGCCAGAATGTGCAGCTCTTTCTTATTTCAAACAATAGGGCTACAAATAGTGGGCCCCATATATTTAGTGTTAAGGAATGGTTCTATCACGTTAGTTTAATGATTTAATTGTTTTTGTGTCCGGAAATAGCTCTAAAATTATTAAGAACATCAGTAAACCTTTGCAGAGCAAGGGTAAATTTGAGAGTACAGATCTGTGCTATATGAACTTCATAGCAGTCGTAAGGTATGAGCGCTCCTCCTAGTTAACTGATGTGAATGAGAAGCGTGCATATAGAGTGCATGAGCCTGGCAGCAGCTCAGTGGTATAAATTAAAAATTCACATTTGTATTAGCTGTGCAAACCTGTAAAGAGCTGTACAGGTCACACTATGTGTGTAATCACTTCACTTGACCCTCGAACTAACACTGCTGTCACGCTAGGGCATAATGCAGTCAGTGAGGTTTATTAAAACTAAAATAATGTTTGGGAGGCAGAGCTGTACAGGTCACACTACAGTATGTGTGGTGTCACTTCACTGGCCCTCACACTAATACTGCTGTCACACTAGGGCATACTGCAGGCAATGAAGTTTATTAACACTAAAATAATGTTTGAGGGAGCAGAGTTGTCTAGAGGTTAGAGCACTGAATGATGAGCCTGGGGACCCCACAAACCTGGGTTTTACTCACACAACCACCACTTGCATACTGTGAAACCCTGAGCAAATCCCTGAACCTCCCTGTGCTCCCAGGTCACACCTGGAAATAAGCTTTGGCTCAGTTTGCCTTTCCCGGCCTAGAATTCTAAAATAACTAATATTGAGGCAAATGAGCATGGACTCACTGCTCTTTACCCTTACAGTGGGGGAGCTCGGGGAGCAACTAAAATGAACTAATCCTATCCCTGGAGGTAGTTTCACTAAAAAATAACTGCAGTAACTTCAAGAGTAAAAAAAACAACAACTAAACAAGAACCCTGAAGTAGTGAGCATGAAGAGAAGTAAATACTGCACAGCTAAACTGTCTGAAGCAGTGGTCTAGTGGCTAGAGCACTGACTTAGGAAGCAGGAGTTCACAGGTTCAAACTCCACCAGAGTCAAATACTCACAGTGTGGCCTTCGGTAAGTCATCTTATCTCGCTGTGCTTCAGCCTTCCCATCTGTGGAAACAGGTAGACACAGCAACCCCACCCCATACAAATGAGTTGTTGCATCTCAGCTGGGCTGTCATGGGTAAATAACTCCCCCAGAAAAATAAATACGACAGGTTTGACAGATGCTGACTACCCAGTAGAACTGAGTAGTCAGAGCAGGAGTATCGGCAGGCATACACACTGTACGCAGCAGAGTACAGTAAAAAAAAATCTGGCAGGGGCAGCAAGTCAGGCAGGGGCAACAAAAAGAGGAAAGCATGGATGTTGTGAGTCACAGTGTGTCTGTCATGCTGAGCCCTTTTGCCTTTGTTGTTGTTTGCTATGGGACACTGATGCCACCAGTCAAATACACAAACAAGAACAACTTACCAGGCAGGCAGAAAAACAAAGGAAGGAGGATTACAGGAAGAAACTGATTACTGTACTTGAACCCAGACATGGCCGAGGGCAATGATGTGGCATGGCAGCACATATTTTGGTTTATGTTTACATAACAGGGGTGCAGGGGCAACAGTGCATCAGTTTTGAGTCCAAGTTTAAAATTCCTGGCTACACCCCTGAGTCAGAGTAAAACCAAAAATTACTTCTACTGAACAACAAATTCTGTTCTTGTTCTGTTACAGTTAGCTGATGCGACAACATCAGGGATCAAACCTGCATCAGTTAATCTAAAAGTGAATATCTGATTAAACTCTGAGGGCATTTATTATAATTTTTATTAATGTATATATTATTGATAACACCATTGAGCCAGCACTTGTTTATAGTGGTGGCCTGGGGGCCGACAGGCTGTGACAGCAGAAGGCAGTTACGATGATTTATACATAAAATGCACCTTTACAAAATGAGACAGTGGCCGGCCCAGTGGCACTGAGGACTGAGGCGCTGGACGCCACATCTCGTACCACGCTGGTGACCCAGGTTTGAGAATGAGCATATCCGACGTGGGGCTGGCAGGAGGAGAAGGATCGAGCATAGATGGACTGCTGTCCTCCGGGAGGGGATGTCGGGTGTTCGGTGCTCGACTGGCCCCTAGTGGCGACTGGGGGGCAGTGCATTGATGCTGCAGAAAAAAGGGGCGGAGATGGGGCAAGATGCCTGGAGGAGCACATGCAGATGTGTGCATGCTTCCTCCACTGGTGTCATTGAATGCCTCAGCTCTGGGGGAAAAAATGGAAGAGAAAAAGCATTGCCATGAAGCATGATGGAGGGCACCTCACATGCCCTGCTCCTGGCTAGCCACGGCACTGGCTTCACTGGATCTGGTCTCCAGGCAAGGATTGAGGAACCCTGCCAACCCCGCCAGGGGGAGGTGTGTAAGCCCTGGGGCTAGAGGTCAGCGCCGGCTGGTGGACGCCGGGGGACGGGGCTGGGGGCTCCCTCCAGAGATAGGACCATGGCAACAGGCATAGAACCAGAGTAAAAAAAAACAAAAAATGAGAGAGTGAGTTGCTGTCTGTCTATGTGCATTATTCCCACAGTAACAAAGCAGGAAGCACTCGATCTGCTCACTTAAGCAGGAAGCTCACAAAAGCTGCACGTCCAGATATTGGGTAGACTTGGATAAGTTTATTCAAGTCAAGCATATTACAATTTCAGATGCTTAGGGCTCAGTGTCCCAATTTATACAGCAAAACAAAAAAATCAAACATTTACAGGTAAATTACCACAGAACCTCCTGCTAATCCACCATAGTGCCTTGGCACTTCAGTCACCTCACCTTCCTCAGGTGACATGGCTAAGGTGTATATAGTAGCTGATCTTTAAAAAGGGGCCCTGGTAATGACATAATGATTACCTGGTGATGGCAAACAAGGTGCAAAAAATCTTTAAAATATTTCTCATAAAGAAATCGCTCTATTACATACAACACATGTTGACTTCCAGTATTTATAATCATTATTCATTCATTCGCCAAGCAATTATGCTTGTATTAAAAAGAAATAGTAGTGTGGAAGTCACTGCCCCAGCATATTAATCACTTGGTTCAGTATCTAAGACAGGTACTACTGGTGACTGGGTTACTTTCTGCCTGGATTTCATTTCATATTTCAAACACGTGTTTTCCTGTGATGCATTATGAGGTACCCAATACATGAGAACCAGAGTTGAAAAAAATCCCATAGAACAATCATTAGAGCAGTCAGACCTGTCCTATAGAAGGTATAATAGCTTATAAAGATAGAATTATGCTGCGGCCATCTGCCAGTTCCGAGTTGGAGGACTCCAGAGAGTGTCCAAATCTGAAAAACAGGCAAAGAAAGAGATACACAGCTGGTTAACAAAAATTAATTAATCTAAAGCATTTAACATATTTCAGACCATTTATTACACCCAAGTACCATCTCATGTACATACTGTTGTCCCTGAATTAAGGGGTGGGGGGGGGCACCCTTACAAAAGTTATGGTAGAATTAGCATATGAAGGGTTTACAAAAATCGTTTGAAGTCAGTGCTGTCATTCAATCCAGATGGTTTCAGTGTGTGTAATTATTTTGTAGATCCATTGGTTTTCTTTCTGCAATAATAACTGTGGCCTGTCTCACCCATTCTTTGGTGGTTTGATGCATTCTGTGCCCAAGCAAAAGAGTTCTGAAGTTCTCCCAACATGTGCCTCTCGAACAAGCATTCTTACTGGAGTTTCTGAGTTCACATTTTTGGTGTTTGAAATGTGTTCCTGTAGTCTTATTTGACGGGTCTGATAATCCTTCCCTCTCTGGCCAAACTACAGGAATCCCTCATCCTCACTACACTCTCCAACTTCCTTTCCTCTTCTGACTTCTCCTCTCCCTTTCAATCCAGATTCAGAAAAAGACACTCCACAGTGACTTCTTTGCTACAAGTCACCAACACCATCCTAACAGGTACCGACCATGAGCTCATCACTGCTGCCATTTTTATCGACCTTGCTAAAGCTTTTTACTTTGTTTCTCATCCCCTCCTCTTCTCCAAACTTAACTCTGCTGGTCTTTCTTCCTCTACAGTGGGCTGGTTTAAGTCCTACCTCACTGGACGCACCTTGTGCATCTTTGCTGGGGATGCCCTCTCCCCCCATCCTAGATGGCGTCCCCCAAGGTGCTATCCTTCACCCCATCCTTTTCTGTCTTCTTGAATGACCTTCCCTCTGCCTGCACCTCCTCATAAATACACCTCTATGATGATGATACCATCCTCTGCACGTCAGGCCCTTCTACTTCTGCGGTTCAATCCCAACTCCAGAGTGACTTCTCAGTCTAGTTCCAAGAGAACCAACTGAAAGTCAACATGAAAAAAAAACAGTATCAGTGACCTTGGGTACTGCTCAGAAACTCTCAAAACTCCACCCTCTCCCCTCCTTCTCCACCACTGATGGCACAACCCTAGATTTGGTCACCTCCTATAAGTATCTGGGTGTCTGGCTTGACAGCCACCTGGACTTCTCTACCCACATAAGCCACATTCATTCCAAAGCCCGCTTGGAGCTGAGAGTAATGTTCAGGAAAAAGGATGCCCTCTCCCTTCCAGTCCGCCGTGATCTTCTCACAAAAATGCTTCTCCCTGTATTTGACTATGCTAGTGTAGTCTTAAGTTCGCCCCTTCCTCAACCCTCTCTAGGCTTGACATTCTGTACAGTGCTTTCTGCCGCTTTGCCTCTAATGCTCCCCCCGTACCCATCACTGTACTCTCTATTCTTTCCTCTCTCTTTATTCCCTCTCTTCATGCCGCCAGCTTCATGCATCCACACTCATCTCTAAATACTGGTTTGGAACTCTTACCCCCTACCTCTCGTGTCTCGTCTACCCCACTTCACCATCCTCACACTAGCTCTGAACCAGAGACCCTTGCTCTTTCTCCCTACTACTCCCCCCACTCAAAATTAGAGATGGCTGCCTTCTCTTACCATCTCCCTCACATCTGGAACTCCCTCCCCAACTCTCTCCGGCTATCCCCTCTCCACCCACTGTAAAACATGCTCTTTCCCAGTCCCTCTCCACCTGTTGCACCTGCACTCAGACCTCCTGATACCTTGTATCCTCATACTATCCCTCTTCCCCTTCTCCTCTCCCTCTCTTTCCTCCTTTCTCCTTTATCCATACTCTCCCACCCCACCATTCCTACGTCCTCCCCTGACCTCCCCTATTACCTTTTCTCCTCTTAGCTCTCCCTCTCCACTTGTGCGCTCCTTGCAATTGTCTCCCCTCTCCTGTCTTACACCTCAAAGGTCCTGTATTGTACAGTTTGACATACCCACTGCTTCTCTCAAACAATACTTACTTAATGTATTGCCTCTATGATGGTAAACATCTTTTATATACCCTGTATGCATCCCTCTATATGCTATATGATATGGTATTATTTTTCACTTTTCTTATATCTTGCCTATTCTCACTAGGTTTTTCAATGACTATATGTATTTTATGTACACAACTCTCCTTCTAATTTATGCAGTTATCAATGTTGATGACTTCTAAATGTTGTTATCCAAACATGCCTGTAACTTCCTTCCTCATTGTACCCTTTCCCTGGGTCACACCTGGAAATGAGCCTCAACTCAGTGTGCCTTTCCCAGTTACCAGCTTTAACCAACTAAATAAATAAACATACTAGTCCACAGGCACACCAAATTGCATGTACAAAATGTATTGTACAGTTGATACATTTTCTTATTTCCATTTTGATGTCAAATTTTGTATGTGTGAACTCATTGCCTTGCTGTGTATACTTACTCATACTACCATTACAGTACTTAAAAAAAACAAACTTTTGGTTTTGTTGCTAGCCAATTTACAGGTCCCATAGTCTCTGTACCCAGAAAACTATGTCCTAGGTGATCGTGTATGTTGGTGCCTCTGGTGTATGTTACCCTGGGTTTCTCATCTGTTACAGCTGCTTGTGTCTTCTCACTGAGTAGAAGGTGCCAAGTAAGCAATAACACACAATAGGGTGTGCATTAGGACTGTCAAACGTACATCCTGGAGTGGCCTTTTGTGCTTATGAAATGGCATCTAAATTGTAGATGCATGTCAAAATTAAAATTAGTAGGATTCAGTAATAAAGAAGTTACATTTTTGTCTTTATTTTAAATAATATAGTTCCTCCATCTTGATGTGCTGTGTTTTTTTTTTTTCACTTCAGGACTTTTATCTTGCTGTGGCTGCCATACTTGTAGTCTTTTTGTAGTGGTTGTCATGCCCCCCCAACCCCCCAACACACACACAACAGGAAGTTAGAGTCCAGAGTTCTGCAGATGCCGGTGTTTGTTTATTTTTTATTTAAACTATGCCTGAGGCAGGGGGTTAACAGAGTCTGTGGGTTGTATCTGGCAGCTGCTGCCAGTATGTGAGGAGACAGCTAAAGAGAGAGCAAGTAGTGGGAAAACACCACAATGTAGCAGAGACAAACTATAAAAAAGTGCACGAGTAACAGTTTACAATTCAGAAGGACAGTTAGTATGACCGCATCTAGGAGACTGATGGTACCTAGCAAAATTAAAACAGTAAACAGTACCTTGCAGTGCTGGCACCCACCATAGGCCTTGAGAATTTATCTTCCAGACTGAACTTATATCCTTTGGAGCCAAGTATCACTAGGATGTCCTTAAACAGTGAAAAGGCAGCTTTAATAATCCACATGTTTATAAAACAGCTTCAAAATCAGGATAAAAGCACTCACAACCTCCAAGTAACAAACAGCTTCTCCATCAGAGAATCAAACTAAAACTAAACTGGCTCCAAAGGATATAGGTTCAATCTGGAAGATAAATTCTCCAGGCCTATGATGGGTGCCAGCACTGCAAGGTACTAAGTAACAGTTTACTAGATTTTGTGGAGGTGGTCCACTCATTGAAGACTTTCAGAGCCTATGAGGTGGCTTTAAGTGTGTTTGCTTTCATTAGTTTGATTTTCTAAGTTGTCAAACTACAGTTTTGGCTAGTGTGGCTACTGAAACCAACATGGCTGCTGTGTCAGTTACCAGAGTTCTGAGGGGGAGTGATGGCTAAGGGACAGTGAAGCTGTCTGTGCTTGGACTCATTTCTAGCTGTGCATTTGACAGTTGTAGTGCAAAGCTAGGAACCAAACAGATTGCTTGAATGTCACTAGCCACGTCATAATTTTTCTTAATGATGTTCCCTATTCTTTCTGCTGCATTGTTGTAAATGGCAACAAACATGACACTCCTATCATTCTCCGTGTCTCTGTTCCTTGATGTTAGTAACTGCTTTCTTTCAGTGTCACGTGCCCTTTTTGTTGCACGCCCTTTCTGTTGCAGAATCCAGTAATACATGGTCAGTGCCTCTGTTCAGGAGTCTTTCTTTCTTTCTATTCACAAGCCTATGTCTCACACTCAAATATTTCTGAGCAATTTCTCCTGCAGCGTATGAACTATCCATAGGGTTTGGACCTAATATGGGATCTAGGATGGGAACTTTCTGCCCTCAGTATGGAATTAGTTGTGGTCTCTTTCCTGTACCCTTTACTCTGGAATTTTCCTTTGTTGGCTTTCAAAACAACATCCAAAATGTGACTTGTTCTCTGTCTACGGTACAAGTTAGTTTCAAATTCATATAATTTTGATTCAGCCATTCAACAAATCTAATCATACCTTCATATGTACCTATCCACACTCAGACAGTGTTGTCAATAAAGTGAAACCATTCGACAGCACTGTCTGTGGGTGGAGTGTTCTCAGGATTGAGAATGTGGCTTTCCTCCTGGATACCCAAGAGTATGCTGGTACAGGAGGGTGCTATGGCAGCACTCATTGCAGTACCACACATTTGGAGGTAGAAATCCTTCACAAAGCAAAAATAATTATGAATCTTGATAAAGTGTAGTGATTCCATGATAAAGCCCTTCAGTACTGTATTATCCTGATCCATCCTCTGCAGAACAACTATCGCTGGTCCTCAGCCCATCCTGGTGCATTACACTGGTAAACAGGCTCTAGACATCAACAGTAATCCAAAAATAATCCTCCTGCCATGTAAGCCCCTGCAGCTTGTTTAGGACATCTGTGGTATCCCTAACAAAGGAACTAAAATTAGTTACCTAATTTTTCAAAAATTAATCAATGACTTTGCCCAATTTCTCTGTTACAGAATTAACCCCAGGTATAATGTTCCTTTTGCAGTGGGTTAATAATACTTCTATGAATTTTGGGCAAGGCATACTTGGTAGGCCCTAGGATTACTGTTCCAGCAGTATTGAAACTCATTTTGACTGATATCTCCCCTATGGACAGCTGCTTCCAGCATAGTAAGTAGTGCTTTGTTAAAACTGTCCATATGATTCCCCTGCAGACTCTTGCAACTGGAGTTATCATGGATGAGATCTGTGACAAATGCAATGTACTTCTCCCTGTCCATCACCACAGTGTTATTGATGCATTATTCCCACAGCAGTCCCTGAGCTGACAAACCATTTTGAAACAATCCTCTTTGATTGAAGCCTATGGTCTAGTTAACTCAGATAAGGAGATTCAGGTTAATGGACATGCACAGCTAAATGGTTGCCTTCTTTAAGCATGGTTCATCCTCGAAATACAGCTCTTAGAATAAAAAAATAATTGTAGAGGGCCGCTTCAAGGGTACAAGTGTGCACATGGCTAAAACAAATAAAAAAAAAGATAATTTAGCAGCTCATATACCACTATGTTGTACCCTTCTGGAGATCCTGAAAAACAAATCATTTAGGGGTGAATGTAGTTACCTTTTTTTATATAACACACAACGATAAGTTTCAGGATAAACCGCATCAAATGGTGTTGTGTGTAAAGATGGCATTATGAGAGTAGACCAGCCTTACCCAGAATAGAGGAGCTGGTGTCAGTCGACTTACTGTCGGAGTCACCTTGTTGGAAGCACATTACGTAGGATGGATTTTCAAATAGTCGTTTTTGCCACAAGCCATGCATCAAAGCTGTGGTGCACTGGACAGGCAGCAAAAAAACCTTGATTTTTCTATCCCATGCATCACGTTCATGCCCGGTAGACCACTTTTTTGTGGCCTAGCATGCATTAATGCTGGGGCCTCCTGCAAGCAACTTGTGGCCAAAGTGTACAGCAAGCTACTATAAAGGAGGTCCAAATGTCGCAACTGCTTCCAAGATTATAAAATCAGGTGCAGTTTTGTCTCTGCATTTGTGGATAATACCTGCAGTGCAAACTCCGGGGGCAGGGCAGGCAGCTGAGTATTATGTGCCATAAACAAAAATCAAACTGGTTCTGTGCCATAGGGTCAACAGTCTGGAGTTCTGTTAGTGCTGACTCATGCAGCAATCCAAAGAGAAGAAGCTGGGTCAGTTTCTCACAAAGTGGCCACCTTCTATCCTGACTTTACAGTTTTCTAATAAAACTACGGCGAAGGGGAAAAAAGAAGATAGACCTGTCAGTTACTTTAGAGTGAGGTATGCAGTATCCAGTGCTTTAAGTATGTTGCAACAATAATAGGGTGTTGTACAAAATATATATCCTTAGCAGTAAACTGCCACTATGGCCAATACAACTTGGAGGTGGTGCACCAGAAAGGCAGATCAGAAGAAAAGCAGAGTACAGTATGTGGGATCCATAAGGGATACAAGGAGAGATTCTGGAGCAAAGGAAATTTTCCTGTGAAACAGTCCAACCCTGAGACTTTCTCATCATAAACAGAATGTTTGTTTGCATTCTGTAAGCAAACATAAAAGTGCTAATGGTGCTAACGGTGCCAAAGAAGATCTGTATGAAACAATTATGTGGCCAGAAAGAAGGCTGACAAGCTTCCCCTGGCAGTGAAAAGGGAAGTGACATGGGAGATGGATTCTGAGACACAGCATCTATAAATTGTAGTGGGAAATAAAAAAAATGGTCCATTCTTGGGATGGAGCCCAGGCCTCTTACCCTCTGCTGCTTGGTAGACTGTAGCTCTTTTGTTACACTAAGTTTTCCAGACAGGAGATGCATACTGTAGTAAAGACGTCCAGCAGTCAATACAGAGCCTTCCCACCCCACACATACACACAGCTGCAGTGGATGTTCCTAATTAACAGTCTGTCTTTGAAATAGTGTTCCTAAGTTGCATTTAAACCTCAAAGTCTAGGCTGGGACTTTATAAGTTACCAGCAGTATAGACCTTCAAACCTTGCTGAAAGTCTACCATTAACATCAGCAACAACATTTAACAGTTTCTTTCACATGGTATAAATTTTGGGAAGAAACAAAAAATGTTCCACACTGGGGATTGAACTCAGGCCCCCTACTGCTTGGTAGCTTGTAGCTCTACTGCTGTACTAAGATTCTTAGGTAGCCCGTGACATGCGCGACTGCGACTGAGTGAACCGCAAAACAGTGACTCAATCACAGCACATGTCATGGGGGCTACCAGAGGTAGGGTGACGGATGGGGTGGGTTAGCATATATAAACAGGATGTAAGCTACCTGTGCTATGAGAATGGGAGGCGAGCACACTCTCAGCGAGGTGGGAAGAGTTTTGAAGGGTGGTACCACGGTGGGCTGCCGAGCTGGCCCCATGGCGTGGTGGACAGGGTGCTGGTTCAGGTCCAGGTGCAGGTACATTTTGTTGCGCCCAGCCTGAATTTTTATTTTTTTTCACATTTTGCACCCCCTGACATGCACCCCCCTGGAGTTGAGAATCCTTAAGTAGGGGGATGTGGGGAGCACAGCCCCTGCATAAAATGTTATAATTGTAAGTTCCCGGTGCCATTTTGCTGTGTGCCAGGGAGTCAGATCACCAAAATTGATTTTCAGTGATGTGACTTCACCGTACTGGCGATTGTCTTTCAGCGGTCACCGTTATGACATAGAACCAATTCTTATACAGTAGCTGCATGTTGTGGCACATGACATCCAGCAGTGAGTGCAGCCCCCCCCCATACCCCCACACACACAACAGTTTGTCTATTGGAGATGTGTTTCCCAAGTTGCATTTAAACCTCAAAGTCTCAGCTGGAACTTTTCAAGTTATCAGAGCATAACATTTCAAACTTTATCACTAACATCAGCAAAGGCATCTAACAATTTCTCTCATATTACATAAATTGTTGTGACAAAAAAAAAAGTGTTCTGCCCTGGGGATCAAACCTAAGCTTGTGTAGGTCTGAAACCCTACACCAGAATCTGAAAGCCCTATCACCGACATCATCAGTGACATCATGCAGCCAAATCACTCACATTGAATGTACCTTTGAACTTGACTAAATGCAAAAAAAGAGTATGCAAGACCACAGTAGGTGCTTACAGCTATGCTGTGTTGGTGCATGAAAAGGGCAGAATGAAGCCATGAGGCCTGACAACATGTGTTGAGCTGTCACAGTAATAAGATCCTTTTTTGTGTCTTTGTTTCAAATTATTGTGGAAAATAAGTTGATAGAAACTGTTGTTTACAGTTGTATCCGTGACCACTGTTGTTTACAGTTGTATCCGTGACAAAACAGGTATAGTTACAATACACAACTGACAACACAACTAAGCACAAACTTGTATTGGGTAAATGAAGCAAATGTAAACAGCTCATTTATAACATTCATGCAGCTTATACAATGGATGGTATACCAAAATTACAGAGAATTTAGCTTTAACCTTTCTTGAAGGTCTGACCATGTTGGAGCAGGAGAAACCTAGAAAAGTCTGCTTTCGTTGTATGCCTGGAACAGATATTTAGTCTGAAGAACAGCATCTGCAATTATGAGAGGAGAAAGAGATCATTTTAGTTAGGAAGGATTTATTTATTTAAGATTTGGGATTTACGCCTTTGAGCCGGAGAGCTCTTTTACAAAGGTTCCAAGGACAGTACATAGGGTACAGGCATGTTCACACAGACAAGACAGTAATAAACATAGATACAGATCATTGTCAGTTACAGAAGTGCAAGTGGCATACAGGTGAAGCATTTCAATAAATAAAAACAGAAGCACAACAGTAGGTGCAGTACAAAGCTTGTTAAGTGTGGTACAAAGTGTGGTACAAAGCTTATAGTGTATGTTAGAACGTTGTATTCCCTTAAAATCTAACTTTCCCTAGTCTTGTTGTACCATCGATGCGACGTCACGATGTTGTTGTACCATTGTGAGTACGTCACATTGATGGTACAACAGCTCTGATCACGTTTGCGCATACGCAATGTGCGGTTCGTAGTCGTCCATAAAATGGCCACGGCAGTTCAGCGAAGGCATTGACTAGAGGAAGTTCTAATTTACCAGTAAGTGCCATTTTGTTTAAATCTTAGCTGGCACACAGCAGGACACCAGTATTTACTTTCAAATGTGGACCCAGAATGAGCGGAGTGTTGTCACAGATACGGGCAGGGCGGGGGGTCCCCGACATCATGGCATGACCGAGGAAGAAGTCACAAGGTTTTTTTTTTTTACTTTTGCTGATACACTATAAAAGACAGTGGATGGGCAACAGTAAACAACAACACTGTTTTCACTTGCGTTGGTTATGATCAACTGAAAACCTCTTGAGCTTCACTCTCGAGGTTTACATGGTTGTCATGACAACCTCTTGAAGTGAATAACAGTGCTGTTGTTCACTGTTGCCCATCCACTATCCTCTGTGTTAAGTGCGGTACAAAGCTTATTTCAGAACACTTGAATTAACATAAGTGCAAGATAGATAACGTCAGCATGATATTGCGGTAACGTGTGTAGTACAATGTGTAATAAGGTACACATGTGTTATATAGGTGCTAGATAAATAAAACAGCAGCACAGTAGTAGGAGCAGTACATCACATATAGGATTACCTGTACACCTCATATAGTATTAGTAGCAGTATGTTCCATATAGATGCAGACCAGGTAGTGTACACTCTATTACTAGGTAGGCTGACTTTTAGCAGAAAGAGACATTTTTTTAAGTTTAGCTGGTGGCTGACTTGACAATGGGGTGGTGGCAGCCAGAGATGGCTTTGTCAGAAGTAAAGAGGGCAGAAAGGAAGGGTAGATAGCGTGACCCATGTGTGAGATGCCGTACCACTAATAGCTTCGTAAACAAATATATACCAGTGATATAATCTTATGTGTGATGGAGAAAACCAGTTGAATGATGCCTCATGAATTTACATAGAAACATAGAATTGATGACAGTTGGACCTCTAGGCCCACCTAGTCTGTGCATTTCCCTACCTGATGGATAAACCGCAGATTCTAGTTAATCAACAGCTTACTTCCTCCTACCCCACACTAGAATTGCTTTATGTCTGTCCCATGCATTCTTGAATTCTCTCACTGTTCTTGACTCCACAACCTCCTCAGGAAGGTTGTTCCATGCATCCACAACCCTCTCCATGAAAAAATACTTTCTAACATTACCCCTGAGCCGTCCCCTCTTTCTTCTCAAATTGTACCCCTTGTTCTTGCACTCTTTTTCTGAAAAATGCTACCTCTTAGACTTTGTTAATTCCCTTGAGGTACTTGAAAGTTTCTATCATGTCCCCCCCCTTTCCTCGAGGGTATACATATTAAGCTGCTTTAGTCTCTCTTCATATGTCTTCTGGTGTAGACCCTGCACCATTTTGGTTGCCTTCCTCTGAACAGCCTCCGCTCTGTCTATGTCTTTGCGGAGATGGGGTCTCCAGAATTGTATGCATTACTCTAGATGGGGTCTCACCAACTGTCTGTACAGAGGGATAACAACCTCCTGCTTTCTACTATTAATGCCTCTCCCTATGCATCCCAGTATCCCCAGCCCTCCTTACTGCCTTCTCACATTGCTTGCCCACCTTTAGGTCATCTGATATAATTACTCTCAGGTCCCTTTCGATTTTTGTTGTTGTTAGTATCTCACCCCCCATTGTGAACTCTTCCCCTGGGTTTTTGTTTCCCAGATGTATTACCTTGCACTTCTTTGCATTGAATCTAAGCTGCCATGCATTTAACCATTCCTCCACCCTTGCCAAGTCCCTTTTCATCCTTTCCACCCCACCTTGTTTATCAAATTTGATGTCACCAATTTGGTGGTAAAAGTACATTTTAGCCTTTTGAGATCTGGTAATATTGTTTTTCCAATTGTTGTTTTCCATCTCTAGCCCTGGTGGATGATCTCCTGAGAAGTGGCGCTCCCTTCTCCCTTATGGTCAATGGTGGCTGGTCCCTATGGACGGCCTGGTCATCATGCTCTCAGGACTGTAGGACTGGGTTCCGGACCAGAAAGAGAACCTGTACCAACCCAGAGCCCAAGAACGGTGGCCTGCCGTGCACTGGATCAGCACTGGAATACCAGGACTGTAACCCCCAGCCATGTCCAGGTAAAATCCGTTCACATGTACTGTATTGTAGTGGAAGAAAATGAACACACTGACAACTACCACAGAAAGATTTATACCTACTAGAACACAGAAACTAAATGAATTAATAAAGGGTATGAACAGTTTTGTTCTGCAGTGGTGAGGAAAGATTTTTTGAGAAAAAAAAGCTGAGGGAAAGATTTTAGAGGCTATAAATCTTTAAGGACTGTTGTGAATCATACCACGTACCAGGAGCTGGTGTGTGGAATGATTTACAATAGTTTTTAAAGCTTGGTAAACAAGCTGACCTGAACGCTTTAAAAAAAAATTGCTATCTGATCTTTTATGACATCTGGTAGTAACTACCTGATTTAAGTAGCAACATCCAATGTCTGCCTCCTCTTATCTGCAGTTATGACTGACTGGTACTAAATACCTGACTGAGTCTTTCTTTACCACTCTTTCTTCTGCAGATATTTCTCTTCCACTCCCTCCTCCCCCCAGAATATAAATATAAATGCTGCAGTACATTTAAAATGTAAAACTCATAAGCCACCTCACCCTAAAGAAAGGAATTTTTTTTTGGGGGGTTGATATTTATTCAAACTGTGCTTGTTAGGCTATCCTGTGGGCACAGTAGTAGGGCTACCACTTGTGATACAGGAGGCCTGGGTTGAAGAACCAGTTCAGTCACTGGGGGTTGGGACGATTGAGCATCCCAGGGACAGCTCTCCTGCCACCCTTGAGGTGGGTGAACGCATCTCACTGCTTCATTTACAGTGGTAATCACGGAAAAGTTGACTACCTAGTGGTAGATTGAGGTGCCACTGTGTTACCACTTAAGCAAATTTGCATTGAGTGTAATGTGATCCTACCTCATTCTACCACAGAGGTACCTCAATCTACCACTAGGTAGTCAACTTTTCTGTGACTACCACTGTAAGTGCAAGAAAGAGCCCGCTGTCAGACACCATGTACACTACCACATACATGAGTGCACGTCATTGCAAGATGAGCCCTGGGGAGAAAAACAGCCCTGGTCTGATCGATCATCTCCTGTGGGCCCATGTACAATGGATGTGGTAAGCCACCAGCCACCATGTGTTGTCCTGGGTAAGTGTTGAATAACCAGTAAGTCCATGAGATGGTCAGTGACAGGGTTCGTGAGTGGTGCCGCAGAAACAAGGTTCAGAGGCACAGAAACACACCACTGAAATCAAATGCTTGTTTTTTCTCTTTGCTAAGTATTTTTTTGGAAGTACCAGGATAACATACTTTAGGGCAGCACTGTCCATAGCCTAACATGTGTTATTGGATTGCCTCCCAGCCTCATTAAAGTACCATACAGTGACAGAAGAGTATTACTGTAGCATTGTTACAATAAAGAGTAAACCTTGCAGGGTTTTAAATAATTGATTGGCAGTTTTTTTCCTGGGACAATACTAACTGTACAGAAAGTATTTATATAGGTTTTCTAGAAGTGTTATGTTTGTTAAACACAATGAGGCAAGTGCTATGCATTTTTACAATGTTTTAGCACTTTTATGAGCAAAACGCTAATCAATTTTTGGAGTTAAGTAAAACCCTGCCTTGCTTTGTTTGTCAATGTAATCTGTAGTATGATGTGAAAATGTATTGTTTCAGTTAAAGGAGCTTGGTCGTGTTGGTCACCCTGGTCCCAGTGCTCGGCTACCTGTGGCGGAGGACACTATCAGCGTACTCGTACCTGCAGCAATCCTCCACCAGCTAATGGAGGCGATATCTGTATTGGGCTGCACACTGAGGAGGCTCTGTGCAACACTCATCCATGTGAAGGTAAAACCTTACGCACTCACTAAGGTGTGATCTGACAAGGCAACAGAATGTGTCAGCACTGTTTAAGTACTGGGGCACTAGAAGTGACTGTGGTCTCTCATGATCAGGGGCCCAAGACTTTTTAAAAGTAGCAAATGTCTCCACCAGTGTGAATGAGTTTAGGCTTCTAATTATTTCAATTTAAATAAATCCAGCTGAATTTATTTCAAACGCTAATCCAGGCCTCTCAGCTGCCCAACATTAGGTGGAACTTTACACTTGTTTTCCCACTCAGAATTCCCCCTCTGATCTCAGACGGAGTTGAGGTTGCTCCACCCACTGCATTCATAAAGCAGACATTCATATTAGTCTGTGATGTCTGTGACCAGCAAACATTTTTGCTTACTTTTTTCTTTAATATAGAATTCCTGAAGACGTGTAATCAAAATGGAGATTCTAACATAAATTTTTATTTTATTTTTTTTCCCTTTACATCTATTTGGCCCCCAAGCTACCACAAACACTTGCATTCAGGTCTTATCTGCCATTAACCCCTCAGCTCCATCTGCTGTTTCCCACATGGTTGATATACAAAGAGCAGGTAAAGGCAGCCATTATTCAGACTGCTCAGTGAATGTTAACTTTTTTTTTTTGCCCTTGGGCATACCCATGTCCCACTTGACACCTGACAATGCCCTTGCAGGCTATGCAAACATGCAGTATCACCCTGTGGAGGAGGCAAGCTCCCTGGTCCACCACAGGGGTCGCTGCGGCTATGGGACCACATCATCATCTCTTCCGAGCAGGGTCGGACTGGCCCACCTGGATACCTAGAAATTTCCAGGTGGGCCCCCCTCAGTTGGGTAAGTGGTTACCTTCTGAACTCTGAAAACTTTTGCATTTATCTTCTTTTTTCTAATTAAATGGGGTATCTGGGCCACTGTTGATAAATGTAAGATGCAAACACAGAGCTAGTGTATCAGATTGAAGTGGAATATTGATATGAATGTGTCTACCTGGGCACTCCTCTATTGATTTTCCACGTGGGCCCTTGTATCTTCTTTCCAGGTGGGCCCTCTGTACCCCAGTCGGACCCTGCTTCCGAGTCTAGTCCCAAACCTGGGTCATTGGCATGGGAGCACGACATGTTACCCACAGGGCAACCGGGCGGACCTTTGTTTTCTGTTTTTCATGTGCATTTAATGTAACCTTATTGATCTGTAAATAAACCTTTTGAACCCCAAAGCCTGAAGGGAATTAAAAGGTTTAGTGAATGGCATGGGGTCACAGTAGACTATCAATTGTCTGTTGGCATTATCCTCATATTTGGCCTGTCGAGAATGATTTGTGGTGGTTTTGGTCTAGCTTCTGTTGCACTGATGTTCACATAAACAAACTAATGACAATTGGAACTGTCACCCTTGTTGGCAGTCTCTTTTGAAAAGGCATGAATTGAATGAGTTTAGAAAATGGGATTAAAAATAAAGCATGCTGATTGGCTGAAACTCTGTCCAGGCTTGCATTTATTTTTCAGCAATGCCCACTAAAAAAAAAGTGCCTTTGGGGTGCCCCATTACTTAGAGTATCCTTGGGTCACATCGAATTTTCAAACTTGCTAGCCTCCATTTTTTCCCACTCACTAAGCATGCCATAAACTAGAATCCAATCTTCCACTGTCCCCCTGGCAATATTCACAATCAGAATTTAAAAGTACTCCGACACAGCTGAGCGCAGGTTCACTGCAAACTTACTCACCGAATACACAAAAACAACAGAAACAAAATGCTGCTTTTTTCAAAATAAAATCCCTTTCTTGACCTGTAGATACCTGATTGTGCTCTGTCTGTCACCCAGCCATATATACTAGAGTCTGCTCCACTCTGTTCCCATCTGTTCCTGAACATTGTGAACTCGTAGATCACCCCCCCTCCAATTGACCACATTTAAACAACACAAAGAGCACTGCTGATTAAACTTTAAAAAAAAAAATAATTTACACTGCTGCTGTCCCACTTCAAACTTGTAGGTCTCCACTTCCTAGTTTTCCGAAGTAGAGTCAAGAAGGTCACACACCTAACAGCTGCATCTTCCGACCGGGGGAAAAAAAAGTCTTGCAGGAAGGGAAGAGAACTGTTTTTCTAAGCACAAAAATGATGCCAACAGACTGCTTGGAGGAACTTTACTAGAGTCTCTGTCTCTTGAGGTGGTGGTGTGGGGAGGGGAGATAAGTAGAAGAGAATGGATATGTTGGGGGGGAAGCAACAGGAGATGAAACAGCACAGAAACAAAGGGACTACTGTACCAGAAAAAGGTTTTCTCTAGTCTTTTTATTTATTTTAACTCTTTCCTCTCTTATATCATTACTTAACTAAAATTTATACAGATGCCCATTTTCTAAGTGCAGTAATACCCTCCAGGGTGGGCAGTATGGACAATATCGGACCTTCCGGGGGCTATAAGGCCCTCTGCCTGTGGCGTCAGGCCTCATTATGCCTCTGGGCAATCCGTATTGCCCAATACTGATCACCCTGTCAGGTATTATTGCTTGCACAGAGTCTGTACTGTTCTCTCATCTATATAATGTCATCCATCCCAGGGCATGGTTGAGGCACATTGCTGGGATTGCACTGGGAAGTTTGTACAGCACTTTTACTTGACCTAGAGAGGGCCACTCAGTCCCAGAAGCTGTCAGTCTTCCACCTTTCATGGGCACAGTTTGTACAGTGCCTTCTGTATCACCTTTCTTAGCCACCAAACAAATGAATGAAAGTATAAAAAATGAACACTAGAACTTTAATTTTCACAAGTGTTTGGGGTTTGTTGCTCCATGATTGTTTTGTGTACCCCATAAGTGGATGTCCCAGGTCTGACATTTGTTATTTGAATTATAAATGGTCAGGGTATGATCTAGAATTATTTCAAGGGGTTAGCTCTTTCCTCAAAAATTTAAAATATTTCCTGTTGAACCTTAGATTAAGCTAAAACAGCTACTGTTTTCTGGCCTAAGGTGGTAGGTGGTGGATCTGCTAGTGAGAGTCACTGCTGTCCAATAAGTGCACTGTTGGGCACCTTAAAAAAATCCCTTCTGTTACCCATATAAGTACCAATGAGAAGCCAGATTTTAAGCATTATTAAATAACAATAAGCATCACTAGACTCTCTTACTATTTAATTCATTCCTTATATGTATGTGGAATCACACCTGCTGTAGTTTACCTTCTTTTTATTTATTAATTTGTTTGGATTTTGTTAACCGGGTAGGCGCACTGATACAAGCTGTCCCTTTTTCAGGAGCAACCCAGGGTTCATTACATGGAATACATAGACAATATACATGTAGACACTAATTACATACAATGCATAAGTAAATGACAACATACAGTAAATACTATGGATTTACATCATGAAAAAAACCTTTTGCAACAGATCTGGTTATTAGATACAGTATACAGACAAATACTCTGGCACTTAGAACTATAAGAATGTGGACATTGATTCTTATCTTCCAGGTGGTTGGTCTGATTGGTCAGAGTGGAGTTTGTGCAGTGAGGATGGAGTACAGTCGCGCAGCCGTTTCTGCGAAATTCACAATCCAGGACCGCTGCAGTGTGTAGGAAACAGTAGCCAGTACCAAGCCTGCTTGTACAATGAAATCCCAGGTATGAAAAAAAAAAGGCTTTTATTTATTTTTATTTATTAGTTTACAGTTTTACATCTGTGTATCCCTGTCTTCTCCATACTTCCTAGAAAAGCATAACATCTGCATTTTAAACTATATAAGTTCATGGTTCATGTTTAACTTATTTTTTTAAATGGACAGCTTGGAAACTCGTACCTAGTTTGTACTTGCCCGTTAAGATCTGCAATGCCCTGCACTTTCAGTTTAATTTTTTTCACCTATACACACTGTTTAGGACATCAGGGATTTCTGGACTGCACATCCATCACACATCTGGTCCAGACACCAACATCTAGTCCCAAACACAGCTAACATCCCTTCATGTCAAAATGGGAAAGTGGTGAGTGAGTCACACTGGCCAACGACAGATCTCACTGTACCTCGGGCCACTAAAATAATGTTAAGACTGCACACTGAAGTTACTAAAATGCCCTGGGAAATATAGTAGGGATCATTATATGAAAGTGCAGTCTGAACAACAAACATTTTCAAGTTCTAGTAGAAGTACATAATACTTGTTACCAAAACACTGTATCAGGTATCTGTTAACATGCAAAAACGACTGTTAGGTGTCAATGTTATCCACCAGGAAATGGGGACTTATCCCAGGATTCTGCAGTAATCATCCTTAATCCTGGAGGATATCACTACGCGTGCACCTCACACATACTGTATGTTGTACACACATCTACACATCATTGCATTGATGGGCTTCGATCAGCAACTGGCACTAAATGGCAGAAAACATTTTCTGGAAAGGAAAAATAGATGTGTTTTTATTGAAGGAAATAGGGCACTAAATGAGGCATCTGCATCTTTCATTTATAGCTAATATAAGCACACATTTTGTACTCATACTGCTGCACTGTATTAGCACCCAGTTTTAACTTTCTTAGTGGGGTTAGCCTTGTTTCTGCTTAGATCCACCTCATTCTGGAATGTTACACTGTTTTCCATATCTGTCTGCGTGTTTGTACACTGTGGTTGGCTCTTGCCCTTGAAGTTGCAGACAGTCTTTAATGCCTACAGCATGTCACACAACCACACAAAAGAGAGTGCACATGAATGACAAGGATGTGGTGTTTTGTGTAAGGCAGCCAGTTCTTTAAAATTCAAACTGAGATGAAAATGTGGGCACTCGCCCAACTTAATACATTTTTAGTGTTATGCACTATGATGCTTTGACATAATTGAACCTTGTATCTTGCCATACTGGGATGGAGTTTGCTGTGTGCAAAACAATAAAATATTTGGTTGTGTTAATCACAGAACTGTTCAGCATTTTGTCTCCCTTGTGCAAGTGCCCACATTTCATCTCCGTTTATAATGCCTATAGGTATTTATAATGTTAACCAAAATTTATCTATTCTTGTATGTTTTATCTCCTGCTCCTAATCTTCCCAGGTTGCATGTAGAAACAAGCCTCAGCTCAGTGTGCTTTTCCTGGCCAAAAATGTTAAATAAATTAAATAACACCAAGAAACATGATTGGCCAAATATGATCACGTGGTGGTGTGTTATTTAAGTGAAAATAATATCCTTGCTTCACTATGCAAGGCAATAATATGCTTCACCAATGCAGATGAAATGCAAGACTGCAGGCCGAGTACTTTATCTCTACTGAATGACTCAGATTATTGCCAAAGACTTCATGTACCTGACCGTTCAGAATGGCTTTTTCTTCTTAAAATGTACTGTACCTGCATTTTATTCTGGATAAAATAACTGATGGTATCATTGCAGCCTTTTGTTGTGGGTTAAACTGTATGTAACCCTCTAGTCTGACTGGGGGCAGAGACTCTACCTCTGGTAAAATTCAGCACACAACAGCGCAGTTCAGAACTATTTAAATGTTTTTTGCCTTGCCCTCTCTTACTGTACACTCATTAGGTCAGAGAACCCAACTACATCCCAACTTGGGTCTCTGTTAGTGAACCGCTGCTCCTACTTGAACAGACAGCGCTGTATGAGCTAACCAGTTAACCATGACTTCTCCCACCTTCCCTGTGGACCTCGGTGAAGTTCCCTGTCATTTGTGCCTGCCCAGTGTGTAGTTGGGGGGCAGGGGGCTGGATCACAACTGCTTGCCTTCGAGGAGAGGCCTGGCCATTCCAATGATCCCCAAGGGATTGGCCTGCACTGTCACACTGCAACCAACAAGAAAGATTTTTCTACCTTTGGGAGCCACCCACCCATTGGAAACATGGAGCTGACTTACCAGGGGAATCCAGGTGGTATGTGGTCATCCACACCACTAGTGGCAGCACTGACAGTCCTCCCCTAAATGCCACTGCTAGAACGGCACATCAGCACTACCAGTCCCTGGGAGAAGTGCATCCTCATGGATGCTCCAGTTGTCGGCTTCCACTCTCACCATCCTGGGCTTCAGGCATGATTCCAGATCACTGGCCAGCCAGGCATGCCCACTCTGCCTGGTGCCACAGTGGAGGCTCAATTATCTAACTTTATGAACCTCATTATTCCATTTTAAAATTAAAAATCAAGGGAGTCATTTTATTTATTTATTTGTTTGTTTAAAATTTTAACCAGGAAATACATACTGAGCTTGTAACAGCGTGTTCTAGGGACATGGATATGTTGTTCATCCACACTCATTGGCAGTATCCTTGCCGCTTTAAATCTTGCCGGAAGGTCTTCAAGCTTGCTCCTCCCACCCACCCGGGTGGTATAACTCTCGGCTCCGCCCCATGACGCCAGATCTTCCTTACCGCTTGGAAGCTCAGGTTCCCTCCTTAACGCTCTGCGTTTGTGACTGTTCCTATTTCTCCGTTTCGGATTTAAAATAATATTTTGCAAAGACTTCAGTCTTCGATCCCTACGGCTGCGATGGATAAATCGACTCGGTTCGGAGATGCCCATCTTTGGGCAGAAGATATCTCGGGCGGATCCCTCCGTGTCTACTGTTGGCCCAAGCACGACCCGCAGGCTTCGCGACCTGTACTCATCTTTCTCCTCGTCCTCGAGCCGTGCTGCCCGATTGCATTGGGCCGTCCGAAAGCGTTCCTCGGTGAAATCCAAGGAGGCCCGGGTTGGCGGTGTCAGCGCGGGCCGCCTGGGCGGATCAGCTCCGGCGGATGGTCGCCCAAGAGGAGGCAGGGCGCGCTGTATTCTCCCGGCGCGGCATTTATCCCGCTCTCTCTGGGTTCTTCCCTGCAGCTTCCTTTAAGGAGCTTGTCTGTCCCTCTCCACTAAGGGAGAAGGGCCTGCGTCTGCTGGACCTTTTCCGGTCCAAAAGAGGACAAGGTGAATCCCTCCGTCGGCGCTCTTGGGGGCCGGGAAAGGTCCCTCTCCCGGGCAAATGCGACCGTCGGCCCGGTCGACCGCTCGGCCCGGCCACTGGCCTCCACGATTGTCCCCGATCAGGTCAGTTGACGGGGAACTCCACTGATGAAGTCGAGATTTTTCTCGACCCATTGGACGAACTTCGCCTTTAGCAGCCGAGATTCCCTCTCCCGGTTCCCCGGGAGGTTGAGATCCGTGGGCTTCGCCTGTGCCTCCGGTTCAGGCCCTGGGATGGACCTTCCGAAGGCAGAGAGTGTCCCAGGTTCCGGCCGGCCACCTCCCTGCACCGACCCCGGAGGACTCGGGACTCTGGTCCTGGTCTCCGGACCTCTTCGCGGTCCAGCAGTTCCCACCGTCACTAAGCGGTCCCGGTCTCGGCTACGCATGATGGCGGCGATCGCGCTTCGTCTCGTCCTCCTCCTCGGATGAGAGGCTTTGGCGAAAGTACCGTCGGCCAGTCCCGAGACCTTATGTTGCAACAACTCCTCCTGGCGAGGAATCAGCCGACTTTCAGCGCCTTCCCAACCATTAAGTAACTGTCACGGAACGGCTTGACACAACCCTCGACTTGCCGAGGCCCTATACCCAGGCGGTTGTTCGGCCAAAACCAGCTGCTCCACCGATTGCGGTGGAACTCCGCCTCCCGCCCCAATTGGGGCTCCGACCAAATGCGGTGATGAGTTTACCCAGACATCAGTTACCTCCTCCCACCCACTCCGGCAGGTGAAGGTGGCTCAGGCCAAGGCAGCTTAAAGGCTCTTCCAGTCCAAGATGAGTCCTCCTTCTTCTCAGCGACTGGACTTGGGTCTTCAGGAGGTCAGCCAATGGGCGATAACCGTCGTCCTTCCTAGGACTGCCCGGCTCATCCGGAGTCTACGGGATGGAGCTCGAACCCGTTCCAAGCAGGCCAGGTATCCCCTCACGGAGATTCTGGACCGACGGGATTCTCGGCGGAGCCTTTCGGTGGCGAGAGCCATAGTGGGTCAGCACTGGAACTTTGGCAGCGCCCACACTTCCTGCCCTCGCCTTGACCAGGATAGCCCAAGGAAAGTATCAGCCCCTCGGTTCCTTGTCCGGTTTTGGAACACCCCTCTGCTGAGGGTTGGTTGCCAACAAGCGTTTTCAGTAGCGCCGGCATAGCGCCAAGGATATGGACAAACCTCCTGACAAGGTCCAGAAATTGGACTATGTCGGGCGAAAAGTCTCGCTCGTCCTCTCGACCCTAGTCAGGCCAGTTCGGACGTCCTCTTGGCACATTTTCTCATGCCTTGTTGGGCTCCTGGATGAGGTCATCCCTCATCTTCGCCGATCTGCAGACTACGGTTAAGCAGATGCGGGACCAAGAACGAGGGCATGGCCAAACAGCAGCTACAGACTGCTGTGGATGTGGGGACTCATGTACCAGATCGGTAGCTGACGCAATGGCTATGCGGCCGTGAGCTTGCTGAGGATATCCACCTTTACGCGGATACCCAGCACAAGTTGGCCAGATGTTCCCTTTTGGGGACTGACCTCTTGACCCCTGGGTGGAGGTCACCTGCAGAGGATCGAGAGTCCAAGTACCGCAGACTCCGGTCTCTTCAGCTCAGAAGGACAAGGCCGCAAACCACAGCCTAAGCCCTTTAGTCCTTCTGTGCCCCAGCCCTTGACACAGCGATCAGGGCCAGCAGGCTCGACCTTGGCATCCAAACCCAAGCCACTCGACTTCCTCTAACAGAGCAGGAGGAAAGGGCCAGGAGGTCCCTAGGCGGTCCCTCCTCCAAGCCTGACCCAGTGACGGGCTGAGGTGTCACCCCATCCCGTCACCTTACCCTGGGTCCCCCACGTGAGGCAGCTCCAGCATCAACTTCCGTTCCGCCTGGTCGCTGTTACCACGGACAGGTGGGTCTTGGAGGTGGTGGGAAGAGGCCTGCCTCTGGAGTCGAGCAGAGCACCACCCTTCAGAGCCGTCGCCCCTCGAGAGCCAAGGATCCCCAGCCTCACTGCCGGCTCGTCGAGCCGACATCACTCTCCTCCTCCAGAAGGAGGTGGTAAAGAAGGTGGTGGACCCTCCTTCAGAACAGGGTTTGTGTCCAGGTACTTCCTGGTTCCAGCAAGCACGGGGGCTGGCCCATTCCCGACCAACACGAGCCTAAACAAGTTCCTAAGGTCTCACACCAGCAGGGATGGTCACTCTGGCTCAAGATAGTACCATCCTTGGACGCAGTGATGGTTCTGCCTCTGGACTTGCAGGCCGCGATTTTTCACGTCTATCAAATCCGTCTCACCAGAGATTCCCTTCCTTCCGGCGGAAGGATCTCTTGATTCAACCATGCCCGCCCGACAGCTGCCAGCTCCAGGGTCTTCACCAAATGCATGGCAGTGGTGACAGCATTCCCCTGGCGCCGAGGGTCAGGGTACTGCCCTTACGAACGACTGGCTGGCTGATAGCACCCCTCCAGGAAAGGCGGAGTGGTCAGAGATCTAGCCCTCCAGGTCTGCACTCAACTGGGCCTCCTTGTCCAAGGCCGTAAAGACCTCGAGCGAAGCAGGTGATTTTATTCATCAGAAACACCTCGACTCTCTTCGACCAGGCGCGGCTCAGCGGACAGGGCGAGATTCTTTCCTCCTTTGCCCGATCATTTCTGGTTGGGCATAATTAACCCTACCCGGGACTTCCTCGCCTCCCTGGGTCTCATGGCGGCCTGTACTGGCGTGGTCCGTTGGGCCGGCTGGAACATCGTCCCCTTCAGTGAGGACTGGCCAGCCAGTGGTCACAGCGCTGCGATCCCTTGGACCAACATATCGGGTGACCTCAAGGGATGTGGGATACTCTCCAGTGGTGGACGTTCAGATCAATTGCAGGAGGGCATCCCGTTAAATCCGCCCGAGCCGGCGGTCTCTCTAATCGACCGATGCCTCTCTGATAAGGTTGGGGTGCCATCTGGGGAACACCGGGCTCATGGCCTCTGAACCCAGCGGGAGTCGATGACATCAACCTGCTGGAGCTCGGCCGGTCCGCCTAGCTCTCACCGCCTTTGCTCTGTTCCTCAAGAGGTCAAGTGGTCCGAGTCAGGCGGACAATACCACGACCATGTACTATCTAAACCGCCAGGCGGGGCGCGCTCCATGCTTCTGCAAAAGGCTCTCCGCATTTGGTCACTCGTCCGCAGCCTGGAGGCAGATCTCCTGGCCATTCACGTGGCAGGGCCTCCAACACCCTGGCCGTGCCTGAGGCCGGATAGGGGCTGCATCCCACCAGTGGTCTCTCCTGCAGTGTGCAGCATCTAATTCCCCTTTGGGGCACACCTCAGGTGGACCTGTTTGCCTCCACGGAGGCAGCGATGAGTCTGTTCCATACCCGCCCCCTCAGCAGGGGCTCGCTGCAGGGATGCCTTCTCAAGGCAATGGACCCGAGCCCTCTTACTTACGCCTCCCCCATTGATCCACAAGGTGCTTCTCAGAAGCGAGGAGGGACAAGGCGCCAGGGATTCTGATAGCCCCAGACTGGCCTGCGCCAGTTCTGGTACCAGATCTCTCAGTCTCAGCTCCAGGACTCCTCCGCGGCAGCTTCCAGCCCACGGACCTGCCACTCAATCAGGAAGGTGTTCCATCCGGACCTTCAATCCCTGCACCACAGCCAGCCCTGGTTACTGGCTAGATTCCAGGCTTTGGGTCTTTCGACGAGGTCCTCAATGTAGTTGGGCGTCCACGTAAGTCGACCAGAAATCTATACCCAGCCAAATGGAAAAGGTTTTCCATTTGGTGTCGAACAAGCTTGGACCCTTCCTCTGTTCATGGCAAGCATCTTGGACTATTATGGTCCTTTCTAGTCAAGAGCTTAGGTCGGCGCGACCTAAGTACCTGGCAGCCATCTCTGCTCACGGCGAAACGGGCAGGAAGCAGTGCGATGAGCAGGAGAGGTGTCAGGCTTTTCAAAGGCCTTGATCACATTTCCCTCAATACTGGAACCCCCCCTCCGTGGGATCTACTGCTGGTACTGGCAAAGCTCATGGGCAAGCCATGAACCTATGCACAGGTGTGCCTCTCTCACCTGTCGTGGAAGACCGCCTTCTTGGTGGCTACCACGCCAGCCAGAAGGATGGAAGCTCCAGGCTTTCCATCGAGTCTCCTTACCTGGTCTTCCCAGGGACAAGGTTGTCCTGCGCCCCACCGAAATTCCTTCAAGGTGGTGTGCCGGAGTTTCACCTTAACCAGGTGCTGACTCTGCGGTGTTCTACCCCAATCACACCTCGGAGGCCGAACCAGGCTCCATACTCTGGATCCTAGAGAGGCACAAGCTTATTATAAGAGGCCCTGCGGCTGAAATCGGGAGAGGTTAAGCCAGCTGTTTGTCACCTACGCTGAAGCGCATCTGGCAGACCTGCAGCCAAGCGGACTGATAAGCAGGTGGGTAACCTCTCTGCATAGATCTCTGCTATAAGTTAGCGGGCATGGAGCCTCCCAGAGGATAGAGCTCATTCTACCGCCATACTGCTGCAACGGTGGCTGCTTCCAGGGCGTCCCTATCCAGGAAATCTGCAGGCTGCTACCTGGAAGTCAGCAAACACCTTCATTACCCACTACCACATGACCTTGAGTCGCGCCGGGATGCTGGTTTGGGGACTCGGTTCTCAGTCTCTCTCTCCAAGTAAATGCAGAGGTGTCGTCTTGCCTCCCTCCTCCAGGAGAACTGCTAGGAGTCTGCCAATGAGTGTGGATGAACAACACTATCCATGTCCTAAATACAGGTTACTCACCTGATCAGGAGTTCAGGAATGGTATATGTTGTTCATCCACACGACCCACCGACCTCCCGGCTTCGACGCACAACCTGAGCTTCCAGCGGGCCAGATCTGGCGTCATGGGGCGGAGCCGGGAGTTATACCACCCGGGTGGGTGGGAGGAGCAAGCTTGAAGACCTTCCGGCAAGATTTAAAGCGGCAAGGATACTGCCAATGAGTGTGGATGAACAACATATACCATTCCTAGAACTCCTGTTACAGGTGAGTAACCTGTATTTTCCAGATGTGTCCTGGAGGAGAGTGGAGAAGGACCTAGCTAATAATTTAATTACTAAAAATACAATAAGTCAAATACAGTGATATAGAATTACAAGGAGAATCATAAATACTGAGACAATTTAGTAATGCAATGCAATTAGAAAAAGGAAATATAACAATCTATATGTAGAGAAGGGAAAAAGTAGTGAAACAGCATGAACAGGGCAAAACTAGAGAAAGGGAGTAAGAATAGAAGAACCAGTAGCATGTAATGAGGTAGTAAAAGAGGAAAGGGTCATAGACAGTTGCAGGAAGGATAACAAAAGTCATAAAGAAGAGACTCCCCTAAACCCTCCCTGGGAAGAGAGAGAGCAGTCCATCATACGCTTGATCTCTTCCCTCCCTGCTGACCCCCGATGACCTGGGCTCGTTCTCAAACCCGGGTCGCCAGTGTGGCACGAAGTGTGGCGTTCAGCACCTCAACCCTCAGCGCCACCAGGACGGCCAACTTTATGCTCTTATTCAATGTCCTTTTTACCGTTCCCATCTTATAAGTGTAGTAAGACACTCAATGGTGTTGGCTGTGGTCTCACAACTGCACTTCCAATAGCTGTGCAGTTCTGACGCCACAAACAACACCCTGCTGTGCTTGGAGAGGCAGTATGGGGTAGTGGTTAAGAGCACCAGGCTGCAAACCTGGAAGACTGGATTTGAATCCCACAGTCACCACTTGCATACTGTGTGACCATCACTTACCTTCTCTGTGCCTCTGGAATGAACTTAGAAACAAGCCTGGCCAAAAATCATAAACTAAAATAAATAAAAGCTAATATATTTCTTTTTCAAGATACTCCTTCTTCAATCATCATATTAAACAGATACTTCAATATATAATTTACTCTAATAATAAAGGAACAACTGCCTAAAATACCATATTAACAGTTAAAGACCAGCCATAAATTACAGAGCTTACAATAAATTTAACTTGAGCTTAGTAACTCAAGAGTTCAATACTGTCCATCATAGATTATGGGCTAGTCACCTACAGTGCTGCCATGGATTTGGTGCTACAAAGGGTTAAGATACTACTAAACAAGGCCTGTTGGTTGGTTTTACGGGACGGACACTTAACTCACACTTGTAGCCTCTACTCAAACGCTGAGTGGCTCCCCTTGCACCTTAGGGCCAGGCACCAGGCTTGCCTTTTGGGAAAAAAGCCCTCCTAGGTCTAGCTCCCAACTCCACGGCTACTTTGTTCCAATGCAATATAACCACTAAAATGACCAGAAGATCAGCTAAAGGTGTGCTCCAGGTCCCCTTCAAGCTAACCTCCTTTGCCCAGCATACTCTTGCCTACTGTGGGTCTCTGTGGGTAAATTACCTCCCTCCTTCCCTCTTGGACCATAAAAAGAGTGGCCCATTCAAAAGATAGTTCTGATTAGTTCTAGCCCAAGCAAACCATTGCAACTGTCTTATCTGATCGATAATATCCCTGCCACCCCCTTCCCAACTTGCCCACCTGGTCAATGCCTTTTCTTGATGCTATTACCCTTCTATCAGCACTATGAAACTTGAAACTGCCAGTCCTCTGTACGCAGTGAGTTCATGGCTCTGCCATTGTGTCATATAATGTATTATTTGTATTGTAATGTATTGATTTGCACCCTTTGACATGGAACCTCTTCCAGCTCTGACTTGTGTCGTATCATGTATTATTTGTATTGTACTGTTTGTGTCCATCGACTTGGAACCTTTGTAAAAGTGCCATATAGGCTCAAAGGTATTAATCCGAACCTGTAATAAATAAATACCTAAAAGTTATTTATTTATTTTTTGTTAACTCAATAAGTGCATTAGATGATTGAATGCCTGTTTACAGGTATGACGAGGGAGGGTACAAACAAAACATAACAATTCCATATATTTGACAGAAACAAACTACACATAACAATTCAGTGTGAGAAGCATACAAACCAGTGACTTCATAAAGATTTATAAAAAAGAGGAAAATATGGAGACAGGAAGGGAAGTGGAGAAAAAAGGGGAATGGGTGGACAAAAAAGTGAGCAGGGTACTAGGGCACAAAAAAAGTGGAATGTTTCATATACAGGCCTAATACTAAAGCACATTTAACTTACAGATAAACAGCCAAGTAAATCACTGCCAATTTATAGTGACAATAACAACTATGCAAAGTGGCAAAACCTAGCAAGGATCCTAGAACAGCAAAAAGATATACTGTACCTAATTCCCACTAATACCTCTAGAATTAAGTGAAGCCAGCCTTTACTGAACTGTGTTCAATTCATGATAATTAAGGCAAATCTTAGGACCTAAGGATAAAAAAGGAATAAAAATTGAAGACACACGTATATAGTAGTTCATACATTGTAATCCATCAACTGAAACTGCAGATATCAACATTTCTGGAACAAGAGAAGTATTAATCAAGGAAAGTGAAACCCTCTCCAAAATGTAATCAATCACTCTTATAAAAATGGAAAGAGATCAAGTTCTTCATTTAGGTTTCCATCTCCAGTCCTCTTCAATTTAAAAATCCATCGTCACTCACATAGCACAAGTTTTGTCATGCTATTGCCTCCTCTTTGAGATGTTTTCACATGTTCAGTGGCAGTATAAACATACCCATAGGATTATTGAAAAGGGTAGGTCATGTGCAAAGTTGGAGGTCACTGAAGATCTAGAATTACCATTATGAATGGTATCAAGCTGACTGGTGTCAACATATCTTTAGAACAAAGCATGAGTGGGCTCACAGAAAAAACATCAGAGGTGGTTAGTACAGCACTGTCAGGTGAAAGCCTGTCTATAGTATGGGGAGGCGCCAAGATAGGGAAAAAGCTGGGGCAGGTAGGGGCAGAGCAGTCAAAGTAGGTGGAACTGAGGTTGGTTAGGGGCTGGCAGGAAGTGGGGCAGGCGACGGGATAGGATATGGCCTACCTAGACTTTAGCAAGGCATTTGACACAGTCCCACACAAAAGATTAATAATCAAGCTAGCCAGCCTGGGAGTGGGTCCCAGGGTGGTAGCCTGGGTTGCAAACTGGCTGCACAACAGGACACAGAAGGTAATAGTGAGTGGAACACATTCGAGAAAGGGGTGTCACTAGTGGAGTACCTCAGGGGCTCAGTACTGGGTCCAGTCCTCTTTAACATCTTTATAGGTGACATTGCAGAGGGTCTGGAGGAAGCGTATGCCTCTTTGCAAGATGATACAAGATCTGTAACAGAGTTCATACACGGGAGGTAGAAAGAATGAGAAGGGACTTGGCAAGGTTGGAGGAATGGTCAGACATATGGCAACCATGATTCAATGCAAAGAAGTGCAAAGTAATGCACCTGGGAAACAAAAACAAAGGAGAAGAGTACACAATAGCAGGGGAGGTACTAACAACAACAAAAATGGAACGGGACTTGGGGGTAGTCATATCAGATGATCTAAAGGTTGGTAAGCAATGTGAGAAGTCAGTAAGGAGAGCCAGGGGGAGACTGGGATGCATAGGAAGGGGCATCACAAGTAGAAAAAGGGAAGTGGTTATCTCTCTGTACAGACAGTTGGTGAGACCCCATCTGGAGTACTGTGTGCAGTTTTGGAGACCTCATCTACGCAAGGACATAGACAGGATGGAAGCAGTCCAGAGGAGGGCAACTAAAATGGTGCAGGGTCTGCACCAGAAGACATATGAAGAGAGACTAAAACAGCTTCATGTGTATACCCTCGAGGAAAGGGGGGGGACATGATAGAAACTTTCAAATACCTCAAGGGAATTAACAAAGTCCAAGAGGGTAGCATCTTTCAGAAAAAGAGATGTGCAAGAACAAGGGGCAATTTGAAGATAGAGGGGGACGGCTCAGAGGTAATGTTAGAAAGTATTTTTTCATGGAGAGGGTTGTGGATGCATGGAACTGCCTTCCTAGGGAGGTTGTTGGGGCTAAAACAGTGGGAATTCAGACATGCATGGGACAGACACAAGGCAATTGTAGTGGGGGGTGGCTCATGGGGATGGAACAGGAAAGGGAGACAACATGGTTTTCTATCTGGGAAACCAACAATCTGGATGGGAACAGCATCATGGAGGTGCAGGCAAGAGTTAAGGCCAGCTGAGTTCTGGCAAATGTCTTTTCTTACTACGTCCTGACCTTCTGAGGTGCTACCAGTGCCCAGAGCTAGTACGAAAAAACAAAAATTAAGGACTTCAACAGCTGGCTAGCAAGGTCGTGTAGGGATATGGGATGGTAGGGGATTGAGGGGCGACATGGGATGATGTGAGCCTCTATGCCTGTTGAACTCCACCTAAATAAAGAGGGTGCAGCTGCATTAAATGCAGGTTGGGGATTACTTTGAAAGTGAGTACCATTTAAACTAGAAAAGGGGAGGTCTGAAAAATTGGCCATGCAACACAGAGGCTGATAAAGGAAACCCAAGGTCACCCTCCTATGATGTAAAAATGGATTGTGTTCCAGGCATACCCTTGGGGAAGGATGGAGTGGGTGAGCGTTGGTGGAGGGGGCTGGTGGTGAATTCCAGGAGTCTGACAGATAAGATGAATGAGCTGATGGCTATCACAGAGTATGACAGCCTAGACATAATTGCGGTCACAGAGACATGGTGGACATGGCATCATACGTGGGAAACATTACTACCTGGATTCAGACTTTTTGGAAGGACAGGAGAGATAGGAAGGTGGGGGGAGTTGAATTAGGGAAGACATAAAGGCAAAGTAGGGGGACGGGGACACTGAACTCCTCTGGGTAACATGAGGCAGAAAGACAGGGGAATCCTTAAGAGTTGGGGTTCTGTACAGACCTCTGGACCAGGAGGGAGAACAGGATGGGGCGATGTTGGAGGATATTGCAAGGGTAGCTCTAGAAGGGGAAACAGTACTGGTGGGTGACTTAAACATCCTGGACATAGATTGGGACATCCCAGATGCAGTGTCAGCCAGGAGCAGGGCGATCCTGGAGGTACTGCAGGGGATTTTCCTACAGCAGCTGGTCCAAGCCCCGACTAGGGGGTGTAACCTGCTAGATGTGATCCTGACAAACAGGAAGAGTGTAGAAGGGGTGATGGTGGGAGAAGAATTAGGGAACAGCAATCACAGGACCATCAGTTTCAGGGTTAAGGCAGGTAGGGAGGGATGGCGAACCAGCACAACTGTACTGGACTTCAGGAGCATGGACTTTGATAGGATGAGGTAGATGGTGGGAGAGGCACTGGAAGCCATGGGAGAAATAAGCAAAGTGGAAGGGCTATGGAGAGCTATCAAAGATAGAGTGAAGAAGGGTACCTTTATGTGCATTAGGATGGTAAGCAAAGGAACAAAGAGCAGGAGGCCCCTTTGGTTCAGAAAGGGTGTGGCGAAGGTGGTTGGGGGCAGGAGGAGGACATTCAAGAAATACAAAAGAACTCAGAACTAAGAAGATAAGGAGGCTTATAGGGAAATGAGGAGACTAGCAAGGAAGGTAATCAGGAGAGAAAACACAACCACAGAAGAAAGGATAGCATCACAGGTAAAGGGAGGAAGGGAATAAAACACTTTTTAGGTATGTGGGGATAGGAGAAAGGTTGGTCAAGGAATCTCAAGGCTGAGGAGGGAAGGTGGGGTCTTTTTAGAAGGGGGACTAGGAGAAAGCAGAAGAACTAAATAAGTACTTCTGGTTGGTGTTTACGAAGGAGGGGGAGGGGAGGGAACCAGAACTACAGGTGAGGGTGGGAAATGTTGGGGTGGACACGAGACCTTTTAGCATGGAGAGAGTCAGGGTAGAGCTAGGCCAGCTGAGGGTGACAAGGCTATGGGGCTGGATGGGCTGCACCCAAGAGTGATCCGGGAACTAAAAGACGAGTTGGCTGCTCCGATAGCAGAGCTGTTTAACCTGTCGTTTGACTCTTGTAGAGTGCCGGAAGACTGGAGGAGAGCAGCTGTGGCTCCAATACACAAGAGAGGAACTAGGGAGCTGAGGGAGAACTACCGCCCGGTCAGCCTCATTACAGTGGTGGGCAAGGTCATGGAGGCACTCATAAGGGAAAGGGTGATGGACTACCTGGAAGCAAATGGGCTGGTAGATGATAGGCAACACAGGTTTACTAAGGGGAGGTCATGCCAGACCAATTTAATAAGATTCTTCAACTGGGTGACACAGGTACTGGACCAAGGGGGTTCGATGGACGTGGCCTATGTGGATTTCAGCAAGGCCTTCAACACCGTGCCCCATAGAAGGTTGGTCTATAAACTGGAAAGCCTAGGGGTAGGAGACAAAATAACCAGATGGGTGCAAAGCTGGCTATCAGATAGGACCCAGTGGGTGGTGGTGAATGAGATGCACTCAGGGACAAGGGATATGATGAGCAGGGTCCCCCAGGGGTCAGTGCTGGGGCCACTCCTATTCAATATCTAAATAACAGACATAGCGGACAACCTCAGGGAATGTGTGTCCCTATTTGCGGATGACGTGAAAATCTGCAGTAGGGTGGACACAGCAGATGGTTCAGGAGATATGAGACAGGACCTGAGGGCTCTGGAACGGTGGGCGGATGCCTGACAGCTGAATTTCAACACAAAGAAGTGTGCAGTGTTGCACATGGGCAGCAGGAACCCGCAGTTAGATTACACAAGTGGGGGCGGGGGGGGGAGAAAATCAGGATCACGGATCAAGAAACCGACCTGGGGATAACAGTCAGCAGTGACGTAAGGGTGGGGAAGCAGTGCACCAGGGCTGTGAGGAGGGCGTATGGAATGCTGGCAAGTATAAGTGTAACCCCTAGATGGCGCTATCCCAGGGGCTACTACCCCTGCCTGATTTGCCACTAACAGGTTGAGGGGCCTGGATCCAATGGCGGGTGCCTCCACCCAGAGGTCAGGGTTTGCAATAGTTAAACTAACTTGGTCACAGCCCTCTGGGACACTGCAACCCCCTTTTCTTCCACTGATGGCCCACACAATATATCAAATTACCTTCACAGTATACACTTACCCCCAGGTCTGGTTCCGGCACTGGGACCTCCTGTGAAATGAGATACAGTGCAACAATCACAGTACAGTACTTTAACATAGACAAATACCTCAGGCAGTATAACTTTGCTGAAACAAGCAGCTCTGATTTATTTAGGGATATAACAAGGACAGGAAATCAGGTTAATTGGCTTATCACTCTCAAAATCTACCATGGCTGTGTCGCACAGGCCTATCCCTATCAGTTACTGTCCTGAGGTACCCAGAAGGCCTAGTAGCTAGTCCAAACTGTGGCAGCTGGTAGGGGCCCTTTCACACAGAGAAAAGGAGAATTAAACAGTCAGTAGTACAGTAATTCATTTGGATTTAATGTAGCAATTCAACAGGGAGGCGACCCTGAATTAGTACTCCACGACCTCCAAATAAGATAGGGTCCTTCAATGTCAGCAGGGCTCACTTGAGGTACACAAACCTCTTCACACATCCATATAAAAAGCACTATACCAGGCAGGCTGCATCTGTATCCCGATCGCAATTACTGCACAATACCGGGAGAACACACAGCAGATTCAGTTCCTGACAGACAGAGTGCAATTTTCAGCAATTCCTCCAGTCTTCTACAGGTGAGCCTGGTTTCTACTCTTCAGAGATCCTTTGATTCTTTTCACAGGGACGGATTCAGTCCTAACAAGCTGTTACACAAGCTGCAGACCCGGAACTCTGGGCCTACACGTTTTTTGACTAAACTGCACACTGAAAAAGCATAGGGCTCCTTCCTTCTTCTACCTGCCAAAGCTCAACTGAAACTCAACTGACAAAACCGGGCACTTCCTTTGAGTTCCTCCCAGTTCTTGACTGGATTGGCTGTCACTCACAATAGACTGCTGCTGTTGGTCCAAAAGGTGCTGAAGTCTAAACTACATCTCCCAAGTCACTGCCCATACAATCCTCTTGTGGTATGGCTCAGATTATGAGTCCAAGTTCTGATTCGTCCAAGCACCATTTTAGAGCTAGCTTACCCACACTGATTGGTCCAGTTCAGCAGTTCAAAACCAGAATGGGGAACTAGACAGACACAGTTCTGACAGCTAAAAAAGCAGGTTAGACAAACTGTAATTTCATTATTACTGTAAATGATTTCTGGCAAACAGTTACATCTTTCAGATAGGTTCCCTTTGCACTCCTAGTGACTGCAAAATGGAGTGAATTGGCAGCAGCTGGTGGTACTCAAACAGAGAAACACAGTCCCCATATGAACTAATTATGTCTGCAAGCAGACAGCTCTTAAAGAGACAGTACCAGAGGTTCTAAAAACACTCACTGATAAATGGCTTAAACGCCAAACACCATTCAGGCTTGGAGCATTCAAGCAAGCTCCTGGAAGTCTTTTGGGAACCCCCATTTGCAGGGGGGTTACATAAGCAGAGGAATAACAAGCAGGAAAAAGGAGGTCCTGACACCACTGTACCAAGCCTTAGTGAGGCAGTACCTCGAGTACGGTATCTAGTTCTGGAGGCCTTACCTCCAGAAGGACATAGAGTTGGTGAAAAGGGTTCAGAGAAGAGCGACCTAGATGGTGCTGGGGATGGATTACAAGCCCTACGAACAGAGATGTAGGGAACTGGGGCTCTACACATTGGAAACTAGAAGGGAGAGGGGGGACATGATAGAGACCTTCAAGTACATCAAAGGGATCCATAAAGTGGAGGCAGGGTGTTTATTTCACAGGAAGGTAGGCTCCATAACACGAGGGCACAGCCTGAAACTACAGGGAGGAAACTTTAGGGGTAACATGAGGGGACGGTTCTTCACTGAGAGAGTGGTGGAATCCTGAAACAGGCTACCAGAAGAGGTGGTGGGGGCCGAGACTGTGTCTGGTTTCAAGAGAGCATGGGGTTATGGGGAGGAGCCCCAAGGGGAGGGTGGACTAAGGGGGTTGGGGGCAAACTTGATGGGCCGGAGGGTCCTTTTCTGCTGTCAATTTCTAAGATTTTAAGTATCACGCACATGCTGTTTCATTCCAACCTTCAATGGTTCCCCCAGATAACATTTCATGGAGGGGCAGACCATACAGTACACTACAGAACTGGCTGTGCAAGAAATAGTCTTTGATGTCAGTAGTCTGGTTGTTTTATGGATGTACAAATGTCTTACTGCTACAAGTATACTTGCAGATATTACATTGCCAGCATTTCAACAAGTCAGCCAGTTTTTGGGATAGCAACATTTTTCCTCCCGGTTTCATCAACAGAGTTGCTAGGAAGATGACAAATTGTCAAGATCTTTTTTTGTTGTTTCTGTTCCTCCAACCCTTAGCTCCATCACTGACCTTCTGGTGGACTTACTGGCTATCCGCCACATAGCCAGGGACACGTGAAAGTGGATGCCCTGCCATGTTGGTTGTGCATGAGCCTGTGGGGAGGGGTGCCAGATTGGACTGGGGCATTTTCCTTTTGTTTTCTCCCCAGGGTGCTGGTGCACAGTGATGCACACAGATGCACGTGGTGGCACTGCATGCAAGGCATCCCACAGCAGTCCCTTCTCTGTATTGTGTGCACACTTGCACAACCTGCTGGCCTCCACAAGGTGGCAGTTAAGCTGTGAGATAGGGTCCCCTCACCCAAAGGGAGGAGAGCTGTCCTTCACCTGACCCCTGACAGCCCAAGCTCATTCACAAACCTTGGTCACTGGCACCGCAAGTGTTAGCCTTACTGCTACGTTGCCAGGCCCGCTGTCCAAATGATTTGACCTTTTGATTGTATTCCTAGAATAGGGACCCATGCTTGAATGTATGACTAGGTCACTTCTCAGTATAGGCCAATACCTTTTCACAATACTGCCTATATTTGGTGCTAAACCATTAGAGCATGTTGTAATTGCAACCAGCTGTGTCATATTTAGATATTTGCTCTAGTTCTTCCAGAGACTTTCTATTCCTAGTTCTAGTTTTTTGCAAAGCCTTCTTTAGATTTTCCTTTTTATAGGCTCTTTGCAAGAACCTCAGCTTATGGCTTACTTCCTGCTCTTCAAATTTACTATCCTCTGACCAGTTTCTTTATAAATGGATTAATACTTATAAATGGATTTATAATTTGACTACAATTACTGGGTTAGGCTTTTTCCCATAGGGAAACCATGGCGTAATTTGCCATTTTAAAGGAGCATTTATAACGGCAATCACGCGCACGGTTTCCCTCGCTATGCGCTGCCCAACCTACAGCTCTTCTGGGTTTTCACTCGCCACCAGATTTCTTCGTCGGTCCAAACCGCACCGCCACCACTATCTCTAGGTGGTAAGTAACTATTTAAAAAAACAAACTTCTTAACAAAAATCACACCATAAAGGGGACAACAAAACAAGAAAAAGTAAACTGCTGCTAAGCCACCGAGGACTCGGCTAAACATCATCCAGACCGCAGCCACACCAGACCATTTATTTTATATAATTGGCTGTGGCGAGAAAGCCTAACCCAGCAATTATATAAAATAAAATATGGGGTGGTGTGTGTAAACTCGAATTTTACACACACCCTCGGGGTTGGATACCTGGATAAACCCCTCGAGCTTCGCTCTCTGGGTTTATATGCCATCCAACCCCTCGGGTGTGTGTAAAATCTCGTCCCACACACCACCCCATACTTTATTCTCTGTGTAATGCTTTGATGTGTAAACTGCTAGTCTATGTCTTGAATCCACATTCAGCCTCTATATCTGTCATGCTGTTCAGCTGTTTTCACTTTGACCTGAAGGAGAGAGTTTCATCTCTCGAAAGCTAGTCTCAGAAATAATTTTGTTAGTCCAATAAAAGATATCACCGCAACATATTTGTTGTTTTCTTTCTTCTACTTTATAAATGGAGAGATTGGCCATAAGGTATACTTTGTATCAAGGGTCTTGGATGAATCTGAATGCAGTAAGGTATTACCTGCATTTTTTTTCTTGTGGCAATCACTAGCCACCTTTCCTTGACCTGGAATGTAAAGGTGGAGATTTAAAAAAAAAAAATTAAATAAAATCTCAGGAGGATCTAAATCTGCTATGAATTTCACAACTAAAAGAATAGAATCTCCTCACAATATATTCTGTACTATTGTACCTGTTTCCTGCTTGGCCCCCACTCTGGTGACAAAAATATAATATTTAGTTTGTACCTTGTACCAAACTCTGTACTTTACTCACATTAATTATGCATAATACCCCTTTTCTGTAGATTACCTCTTTTGAGTACTGCTTGACCCTATGTATAATGCCCTGTGATACAAAATGCCCTTATGTTGTTTACTACATGGTCATGCTCCTCGTTTTGTTTCTCCTTATCTCAATGTTTAATTCCCCACTCAGAATATGACTGTTTCTTGCCTTCTGTATGAATTTCCTGTATATTGTTTAATTCCCTATTTCAGAATGTCACTATTCTTGTCTTCTGTATGTATACCCGTTATTGCTCTGTAACCTCCCGGGTCATGCCTGAAAATAGTCATCCTATAGCTAGTGCACCTACCTGGTAAACAAAAACTAAATAAAAAAAATAAAATGCTGCGTGGCATGGGGGGAGCAAGGCTAGTGCCATGGATTGCGTAATAGGTTGGTATGAGACAGTGGGCGGGCAGGAAGACCGGAAGACCCACTGGCCACCATGGAGAGCTTGGCACAAAAGATATTGATGATGATGGCCGAAGACATTATCAGCACAAATTAATGTGCGTTTGTTATTAAATATCCTTTTCAGAAAGCATGCAAATTATTTACAAAACTACTATTTTAAGGCATCTGATAATGTTGACGCACAAAGCCACAAAAACAGGGAAATGCAATGTAAGGGTGAAAAGTCCCCACATTTTTGTGATTGCTTGGTGTCTTCAGGATCTGCACAACTGCTCAAAGCAGCATTGGCGTTTCTCTTTCTTTGGCACTCTCCCTCAAAACACTGCTGTGTGAGTAAATTTCCGCACCTTGAAAGACCATGCCAAAGTTAGGGTGGAGCCAGTGCTGCTCTGAGTAATCGTTCAAAGCCAAAGGAACACAACACCACATAAGCATGAAGATTCAGAGGACTATTTACCCTAACATTGCAAATCCTTACTTCTGTGGCTTTGTACTTCAACTGAAAATGATGCCTAACCATAGTTGTTTATGATATAAACTAGGTGAAGAAATCCTAGCAGTCTGATTGGCCAAGTGCATCATGTAACTGTCCGACTATTACAGTATGCCCAGACACATAAGATCTCATGGTGGATTGTTCATTAAATGTGCTGTTTTATTGCATTTTTGTGACTATTTTATAAGAGAATTAACACAGTTGAGGGTTGTCCCATTATGCTAGACACAGTATATGGGCATGTCTAAGGGTTGTGAGCACTCTGCTGTGACTCGTGTAACAACGCACTGGAATCAGCCGTACATCTCAGTACAGCCGCACCTCCTGGCATGTGTTTATCCTTACATATATACCATTGGTGTGATTAATAACAGTGCAAAATAAAAAGTGTTAATTTTGCCTGTTATTCAGCTATGGTGAGAACAGCAAGTTATTTCTGCTGCAGCTCATGCTATTTTCACTGTAGCCTCATCACAGTGGCATTCCGGCAGTAATACATTTAATTCATAGCCCATGGTAAAACATGTTTATCTTGTACAGTTTATTTTTACACCTGATGTATAAATATGGAATACTGAATTGCAGTAAAAAACAATTATCTCCATTAGTAAGTGGTAATACCCATAACTTTCAAGCGGTGACACCACAAGTTAGTTATGAAGGTTGTAAAAATGTGCTATTCCACTGCAACCCATTATGTATTTGATATATACCACACTACTGTTAATGTTTTTATTACTGTGTTACCTTGTTTTAGCTTAAAACTGCCTTATTATCCATGGTAAACTCTCTATCTGGGGTGAGGGGATGAGATACTAACAACAACAAAAATTGAAAGAGACCTAGGAGTAATTATATCAGATGACCTTAAGGTGGACAAACAATGTAAGAAGGCAGTAAGGAGGGCTGGGGGGATACTGGGGTGCATAGGGAGATGCATCAACAGTAGAAAACAGGAAGTTGTTATCCCTCTGTACAGACAGTTGGTGAGACCCCATCTGGAGTACTGCGTCCAGTTCTGGAGACCCCATCTCTGCAAAGACATAGAGTGGAGGCTGTTCAGAGGAGGGCAACCAAAACCGTGCAGGGTCTGCACCAGAAGACATATGAAGAGAGACTAAAGCAGCTTAATGTGTATACCCTCGAGGAAAGGAGGGAGAGGGGGGACATGATAGAAACTTTCAAATACCTCAAGGGAATTAACAAAGTCCAAGAGGGTAGCATCTTTCAGAAAAAAAGATGTGCAAGAACAAGGGGGCACAATTTGAAGATAAAGGGGGGACGGCTCAGGGGTAATGTTAGAAAGTATTTTTTCATGGAGAGGGTTGTGGATGCATAGAACAGCCTTCCTGAGGAGCTTGTGGAGTCAAGAACAGAGGGAGAATTCAAGAATGCATGGGACAGACATAATGCAATTCTAGTGGGGGTAGGAGGAAGTAAGCTGTTGATTAACTAGAATCTGCAGCTTATCCACATTATGGGTATTTTTGTTGTTATTAGTATCTCACCCCCTCACCCCAGCTTGCACCACGTAGACTTCTTTCTCAGAGTGATAAACACAAAGATCAGGGTCCTCTATAGGCATAAGAAATCCCTCACCCTGGAAGCACTCCGAATCTCAGTCTCCAGCTCCATACTCTCCATGATAGACTACGGGCTGGTGGTCTATGGAGCTGCTACTGATACAGTGCTCAAAAAAGGTCCAAATTGCACTCAATAAGGCATGCTGCCTCACTCTGTGTGCAGATCACTACACTCATACTTGCACCCTGTATGAGCGTACAGACTGGCTTAACCTAAAAGACAGGATCAAATACCAAACTTGCCTCCTGGGAAAGAAGGCACTCCTTGGAAAACCCCCACCCTGTATAGTGTAACCCCCTTATAAATGGGGATTCCCAGAAGTCTTCCAGGAGCTTGTTGGATGCTCCAGGCTGGAGGGTGTCCGGCGGTTAAGCCATTTTAACGCCACCACATTGAGTGCTGTTAGAGCCTCTATGCACTATTTCTTTAAGAGCTGCCTGCTTGCAGGCTTCAGCGGTAATGTGGGGGGGGAGTGTGTTCCCTTGCTCGAATCCCGCCTGAGCTGCGGTGCAATCACCCCATTTGGTAGTCCCTGAAAAGCGCAATGGGAGCCCATCAGACAGATGTAACTGTTTGGCTGTAATTGCTTAGAGTATTAGTGAACTTATGGTTTGTTTAACCTGCTTCCATTGTAGCTGGGACTGTGTGTATCTGGCCCTCCCATTTTGGACCTGGACTTTCGAGATGGGCCAATGAAAGGGGGGACTCTAAAATGGAGATCTTTTGAGCCAACCAGGATTAGGAGTCATTTTGGAGCCAGCTGGCCATAGGGGATACAGCCCGTAATTCTGGGAAATGAAGTTCTGGGCTACGGCGCGCCCTTTCTGCACCAATGGGGACTGACTTAAGTAACTGGTGCCTGCAGCCCACCAATGGGATCGGGTGGCGCCTGAGCTGTGAGTTCTTGCCCAAACTGCCAAGGGGCAGAGTTGTTGTGGCTGTGAGCGAGGAAGGAGCTCTGGGCTCCTGCGCCTTTGAGTTTTCGGGCGGGAAACGCGTGAGGAAGGCCAGAAGTCGGCGATTTCAAATGCCCGCCAGTGTCGGACTAAATCCGCTAGGTAGCAGTCAGAGGAGGCTGTGCAGGAGCACGGCTACCTACCAGGCTCACCCTGTAGAAGACTGGAGAATCTGCTCAAATCGCGCTCGGTCTGTCAGGACTCATGAAGCTGCGTCGTTTTGGCCCGGTGTATGCAGTGCAAGCGATCGGGAAGTACAGCAGCTGCCTGGTATGGTACCCCTCTGCCTTTCCATATAAATGTGTGGAGAAGTGTTCAAGTGTCAGGTTCGATCCTGCGCTGGTGTGAGAGTGCTCTTTATACTGGAAGTCGTGAGTACTAAATCAGGGTCGCTCCCTGCCAATTGTTCCTAGTGAGGGCCAGGTCTGTTGGTTTCTTTACTGGCTGCCATAATTGAGCCTGTGGGCTCTTCCTAACCTTGATAGGAATTAAATGCTCGTTTCTGCGTCAGGGCCCCAACCAGCTGCATCGAGGGACTAGCCTTCATTGTTTGGATACCCAGAGACAGCGACTAATAGGTTAGGCCTGTGCACAGTGCCCTAGATAGCTATTGTGTATATATATATATATATATATATATATATATATATATATAGTAGAGTGGTAAGCTAATTAACCTGATTTTCCCACCGGTCCTTGTTATTTCCCCCTGAAATAAATCAGGTTGATTGGTTTTTGCAAAGGTATACTGGCTAACTGGTGCTTTTATGGTGAATTACTGTACAGTGATTATTGTGTGATAACCTCTCATTTTGCAGGGGTGGCAGAGCAAGCTGACTGGTTCACGCCTGGGGGCCAGCATATACAGTGAAGATACTGTGACTGATTTGTGTGGGCCGCTAGTGGGAGGCAAGGGGGGTTGCAGTGACCCAGAGGGCTGCGACCAAGTCATATGACTGTCTCAACCCCGACCTCTGGGTGGAGGCACCCACCATTGGATCCAGGCCCCTCAACCTGTTAGTAGCAATTCAGGCAGGGGTGGTGGCCCTTGGGATAGTGCCCCTGGGGTTACAAATTGGAGGCACCGCTGGGATTAGCATCCCCTAGTGGCCAAGTGGACAAAGTACCTCAATATGGATAAATTAATGGAAAAGTTGGAAGGGGGTATTATGGCTAAGATTAAGCTGGACCCTATTAAGACGATGGTACATAAACTGATGGGGTGGGGTGAAGCCGAAGAGTTGGACTCCCAGAAAATTGTGTTATTACTAGATGTACCTCTGGGGACCATGAACGCTGACATTATTTCTGCAGTGGAGCACGTCAAATGTTTAGGCAAGGTAGAGGTGAAGGGGCGTATGGCTGACCTGCTTGATCAGACCCTGCAGGTGTTACTTTTATGTAGTACAGCCATCGACCCGAGAGGGTATCCCCGGTGATCTACCTGGAAGGTACCCAACAGGGGTGGAGGGTCGTTCACATCCAGAGTGGGTCAGTCACCCCCGGGAGTCTCCCCAGACTAATAGCTTCAAAGATAAACTGCTTAAATTGTTAGCTGTGGAGGGGAGGACTACCCATGAGTTACTGCAGGCGTTGGACCTTTCTAGTGAACCCACCCCCCCAGGCTTCCCCGGTACCTCTCCCAGGCCCCCCAAGAGTTCTATTTTGGCCCCACCGACCCTAGTGGTTCCCTCTATGCAGCTAGATTCTTACCGTAGGCTAAAACTTTTTTCTGGCACAGTGCCAGTGCCCTCAGGGGAAGATGATTTGGAGGCGTGGATGGACTATGCCACCCCCCTAGTCCAGGAGTGGCAGTGCTCTGAGGGGAGAAACGAAAGAGACTGATGGAGAGCCTGTGGGGCCCAGCTTTGGAAGCCATTCGGTTCTTGCGGGCTACTAGCCTGGAAGCTACCACAGCGGAGTATCTTTCTGCCTTAGAGGGAGTGTTTGGAAGTACAGAAACTGGGGAGGACTTATTATGGAAATTCAAGTCTGCCAAGCAATGGAGGAATGAGAAGTTGTCCGTCTTTGTTACTAGGGTGGAAAGGGCATTGCAGAAGGCCTATCGAAAGGGGAGATCACAGCCACAGCCTTGAACCAGGTCAGGTTGGAGCATGTTTTGAAATCTGCTAGATTTTCCAGTGTGATATTGTTAAAACTTAAGTTACATGATCGGGCTGCCCCGTCCAAGTATTGTCAATTGATGAGGGAGATTAGAGAAGTAGAGACTGATGAAGAGGGGTGGGAACCCTATGTGGGGGCTGTGAATCTGTGCCAAACCCCTGAGTCTAGCGAACCAGATAAGGCCCACCCTTCGAGGGGGCCGGATGTTTCTCTTGTATCCCCAGAGTCACAAGGAGGGGTGGGGGTGTGTGCCATTTCCTCTGATCCCCGAGTAGAAAGTGAGCTGAGGGCCGAGATTAGCAATTTACAAGAGCTAGTGAGGGACTTGAAGCAAACTGCTACCCACCCTGTTAGGTTTGGGGAACCAGTGTTACCTAGAAACAAACACCCTAGCCAAGAGGAGCCCCCTTGCTCCCAGGATGGCCCCCAGCAGGCGAGGTATTCCCCCCCCAAGAAAGACCCCCGGGACCCTAAGTTTTGTTACCATTGTGGGGAGGATGGACACTTTCAGACTGAGTGCCAGTTACTGGAGAATTTAAGGAAGGTCAACAGCAGGCTGATCACCTGGGACCGCAAGGCCTACACCCGACCTCCTAGGAAGGGTTTTGTGACCTGGGCCAATGCCCAAGTAACTGCCAACGCGGTGCCCCCCGAATGGTCTGATGTGGTGGGGCCTTCGATGGAGGCTCCTGTGCGAGTGAATGGGATACCTACCCAGGCTGTGTTGGACAGTGGCTCTCAGGTGACCATTATGTTCCAGGACTGGTATCAGAAACACCTGCCTGAGGTGCCATTACAACCCTTGGATGGTCTACATGTATGGGGGCTGAGTGATAAGGCCTACCCGTATTTGGGGTATATCCGGATCTGGTTGTCTTTTCCTACTTCTGTTGCTGGGGTGGATGAACAAGTGGAAACCCTGGCCCTAGTATGTCCCCCCACTGGACTGTATGATGGGGTGCCCTTGTTGATTGGGACCAATGCTCACATGTTTGGTCGATTAGCACAATTGTGTTCTGAAAAGCAGGTGTCCAGGACTGGGCAAGCTCTTAGAATACCTGCCTTGATCCAGAAGGCCTATGAGACTCAAAGAAAGGCTAGCCAGGAGGAACCTGAAGGCCCGGTGGGTGTCGTCTGGAGGAAGGATCCGGAGCCGTTGCAATTAGCCCCAAATGCCCAGTGTGTTTTGCAAGGGGAAGTCCAGATTAAAAAAGATGTTAAGAATAAGTTATTGATGCTGGATGCACCCGGTGAGGGAAAGTTGCCTGAGGGGCTGCTGGTTAAACCCAGTATCTTGCCTGCTAGAGCCCATGCTTATACCAGAAGGGTAATGGTTCAAGTTCATAATGTGTCTGACAAAGAGATTCGAGTAAATAGAGGTTGCACCCTGGCTAATGTGCATTGTGCAGACACTGCAGTGCTACCCAGTAGCAAGAGTTCAGGGAAGAATGACAGAGTAACGCCCGACTTGTTTGATTTCGGTGACTCCCTGTTGCCCGCTGAATGGAAAGTGAGGATCAGTGAGAAGCTTGCCCAGAGAGACCAGGTATTTTCCCTAAAAGAATGGGATGTAGCATGTGTGCAAGGAGCTGAGCACCACATCTGGCTGCATGATGAAAGGCCCCGGCGCCTGGCCCCTGCTGACATAGATGATGTGAGACGGCATCTGCAAGAGATGCTTGCTGCTGGTGTGATACAAGAATCCAGAAGCCCCTATGCTTCCCCCATTGTAGTAGTGAGGAAAGAGAATGGGGCTGTTCGGATGTGTGTGGATTACCGTACCTTAAATTGGTGGACCATCCCAGACCAGTATACCATGCCACACATACAGGACGCCTTGGACTGTCTAAACGGCAGTAAGTGGATCTCTGTGTTAGACCTCCGCAGTGGGTACTATCAGATCCCGATGGCTCGGAGGATCGAGAGAAGACTGCGTTCATTTGCCCCCTAGGCTTCTATGAGTTTATGCGGATGCCTCAAGGAATTTCAGGTGCCCCGGATACTTTTCAGCGCCTGATGGAACGTGCTGTAGGGGATATGAATTTGCTCGAATGCTTGGTCTACTTAGATGATGTTATAGTGTTTGGCAGCTCCTTGGAAGAACATGAAAGTCGATTGTTTAAGGTTCTGGATCGACTGGAAGATTTTGGTCCCAAACTATCTATAGACAAGTGCCAGTTCTTTCAAACCTCTGTAAAATATATGGGCCACATAGTATCCACGGAGGGCATAAAGACTGACCCCAGCAAAGTAGAAGCTTTGACCACTTGGCCTCAACCAAAACACTTGAAGGAGCTACAGCGGTTCCTGGGATTCTGTGGGTATTACAGACGATTTATTAAAGACTACTCTCAGGTGATCCGGCACCTGCTTAACCTCACGCAAGGGTACCCCCCAACCCATAAAAAGTACAAGAAGAATGTGCAACCGGGGACTGAAAAAAATTATTTCCATCCAAATGATGTGTTTGGCACCTGCCGGACTGCCGATTGTGAGGACGCTTTCTATGACATCATATATCAACTTACTCATGCCCCGGTGCTGGCCTATGCCGACCCTGCTAAACCATATGTTCTTCATACTGATGCCAGTCTGCAGGGCTTGGGGGCCGTACTGTATCAGGAGCACCCGAACAGTCTGAGACCTGTAGCTTTTGCCAGCTGCAGCTTGACCCCTTCTGAAAAGAACTACCCCGTACACAAACTGGAGTTCCTAGCTTTGAAGTGGGCCATCATTGACCAATTCCATGACTGTCTGTATGGGGCGAAGATACTGGTGAAAACTGATAATAATCCTTTGACATATGTTCAGACCTCAGCCAAACTAGATGCCACTGGTCATAGGTGGCTTTCTGCGTTATCCACCTACAATTACGCTGTTGAATACAGGGCAGGCCTAAATCATATAGATGTTGATGCTCTATCCCGGAGACCTGTGTCTCAAGCCGATTGGGTCCGGTTGTCAGAACCTGACATTAAAGCCCTTTGCCAGAAATTCGACAAGGAAGAACAAGTGTCTTCTGATGCTGTGGACTGCCTGGTGGATTGCTTGGGCCCATCTGAGAACTGTATACCTGCTGCGTATTGCCATTTTTCTGCCTTAGACACTAGTACGCTGCCTCAGTTCAATAATGATAGTCTCCAGCTGGCCCAGTCCCAGGACCCTATGACAAACACTATTTTAGAGGCGCTGCAAGGGGGGGAGAGATGTGTCACAACTGTGTTACGCTGATCTGAGGACTGCCCTGCTATACAAAGAAAGTTCAAAGTTGAAGCTGATCAATAAACTATTATACCGGGAGACCCTAGACAAAGATGGGTGAGTAGACAAACAGCAACTGGTACTGCCCACTGCTTTTAGAGAGTTGGTGCTGAGGTCCCTGCACAACCACATGGGACACCTTGGCCTAGACCAAACCCTTGACTTAGTGCGGACCCGATTTTACTGGCCCAAAATGAGTGCTGACGTAGACCAGTATGTTAAGACCTGCAGCCGCTGTTTATAAAGAAAAGCCCTGCCTCAGAGAGCTGCCCCCCTGGTCAATATCACTACTAGCGCCCCTATGGAACTGGTGTGCATTGATTTTCTGAGCTTGGAACCCGATCTGAAAATATCAGCAACATATTGGTAGTCACTGATCATTTCACCCGATATGCCCAGGCTTTCCCCACTAAAGGTCAGAAAGCAACCACCGTGGCTAAAGTCCTTTTTGAGAATTTCTTTGTTCACTATGGGGCCCCCCAGCGAATTCATTCTGATCAGGTGAGAGATTTCGAAAGCCGTCTGATTAAAGAAATTCTATCTTTGTGGGGGTGCAGAAGTCAAGAACCACCACGTACCATCCCCAGGGCAATCCCCAACTTGAGAGATTCAATCGCACCTTGCTCGATATGTTGGGCACTTTGCACCCTAAGGACAAATCTAGATGGAGCCAGCAGATCAGTGCCTTAGTCCATGCCTACAACTGCACCAAGAGTGATGCCACTGGGTTTTCCCCATACCGACTGATGTTTGGAAGGGAAGCCAGATTGCCAGTGGATGTTTGTTTTGAGATCTCTTCCATTGGGGTTCGGGCAGCTAATCATCTACAGTATGTGCAGAAGCTGAAGGCCCAACTAAGTCATGCCTACCAACTAGCCCAGACCATGGCTGCTAAGCAGAATTTGGCCAATAAAGAAAGATATGATAAGAAAGTGAAAGCAGTGGAATTGAAGGAAGGAGATAGAGTGCTGTTGAGGAACCTGGGACTGCACGGCAAACATAAGATCGCTGACAGATGGCATCACCTCCCTTATATTGGTGTGAGAAAATTGAAAGATTTGCCTGTGTATAAAGTACGGCCTGAGAACAATTCAAAAGATGTGAAAACTTTACACAGGAATCACCTGCTGCCCATTGGACAAATTTTGATCAAGAATGAGCCTTCCAATGATCCCCCCTCTGGGCCTATAAATAAAGCTGCAGCAAAAAAGAAATCCAGAGGGGTCAATTCCTTAGAACTCAAACTCTAGAGGCTTTCTACCTCCCCCTCTGATGAAGTTGATTCTCAGTCTGTATCTGAAGATAGTGAACATGATGTTGAGTATTACCCCTCTTATGAGCTGAGTCAACTCTTTAGGGGCAATCCCCTAGCTAACTCTGGGGATGAAGTTGGGCTTCCTGGACTGTCTGAGCCCCCAACTTTGCCCCTGGAGTCCGAGTTACCCGAGGATGAAGTGGGTGGCACCCAGGGTGAAGAAGTGGGATCTTTGAGCCTGGTTGAATTATCTGGGCTGGCTGAACTGTCTGACTTTTCAGAAGAGGGAAGTGATGTGGGGGAACCCGTTAGTGATATGCTCAAGCAAGAAGAATACTTTGAGTGCCCAGATAGCACCTTAGTAGTGCCAGAAATGTCCCTGGCTGAGCCAAGTAGTGTGGGTCCTGACATAGAGGGTCCTGCCCCTGAAAGTCTTATGGGCCCTGGGTCCCTTTCCCCTATGGAGGTTCCCCTACTAATCTAAGTAAGGCTGAAATGGAATCAGGGCCGGTAGTAGGTTTCGATGAGACCCCTAGGCGCACTGGGCGAGAAGTATGGCCTGTAGTAAGGTTGAGTTATGAGTCCCTGGGCCAGCCTGTGGATCTGCCATTACATGTAGTCCATAAAGGGGTATATGTATCCCCAAGTTCCTTGCCCAAGTTAGTCTTGGGAGAAGATTCCCAACTGTTAGTGTTACCCACTGAGTGTGGGACAACTACCCCCGTTTGCTCTCAGATAGCTGATAGGGAGGGGTTACCCCTATCCAGGTGTCAGGGGCCAGAGGTAATGACCTGAGTTATAAATGAAAACAAGGTTGGCTGTGTGTGTAATGTTATATAAGAAATTATGAACCTGTGTATTACAGTATTTAATGTGTATAACCTAAGGTCTGATGTTCTGTCAGTGTAAACTGTTTGCCTTAAAGTGATTTAAGGGTAACTGCTTAGCGCAGATGCCAAGTTTCTCCAGGCCAGGAAGGGTGTAACCCCCTTATAAATGGGGGTTCCCAGAAGTCTTCCGGGAGCTTGTTGGGCGCTCCAGGCTGGAGGGTGTCCGGCGGTTAAGCCATTTTAACGGCACTGCAGTGAGTGCTGTTAGAGCCTCTATGCACTATTTCTTTAAGAGCTGCCTGCTTGCAGACTTCAGCGGTAATGTGGGGGGGGAATGTGTTCCCTTGCTCGAATCCCGCCTGAGCTGCAGTGCAATTGCCCCATTTGGTAGTCGCTGAAAAGCGCAATGGGAGCCCATCAGACAGATGTAACTGTTTGGCTGTAATTGCTTAGAGTATTAGTAAACTTACAGTTTGTTTAACCTGCTTCCATTGTAGCTGGGACTCTGTGTATCTGGCCCTCCCATTTTGGACCTGGACTTTCGAGATGGGCCAGTGAAAGGGGGGGGGGGTGGCTCTAAAATGGAGATCTTTTGAGCCAACCAGGATTAGGACTCATTTTGGAGCCGGCTGGCCATAGGGGATACAGCCCATAATTCTGAGAAATGAAGTTCTGGGCTACGGCGCCCTTTCTGTACCAATGGGGACTGACTTAAGTAACTGGTGCCTGCAGCCCACCAATGGGATCGGGTGGAGCCTGAGCTGTGAGTTCTTGCCCAAACTGCCAAGGGGCAGAGTCGTTGTAGCTGTAAGCAAGGAAGGAGCTCTGGGCTCCTGCGCCTTTGAGTTTTCACACAGGAAGCGCATGAGGAAGGCCAGAAGTCAGCGATTTCAAACGCCCGCCAGTGTCAGACTAAATCCGCTAGGTAGCAGTCAGAGGAGGCTGTGCAGGAGCGCAGCTACCTACCAGGCTCACCCTGTAGAAGACTGGAGAATCTGCTCAAATCGCACTCGGTCTGTCAGGACTCATGAAGCTGCGTCGTTTTGGCCCGGTGCATGCAGTGCAAGCGATCGGGAAGTACAGCAGCTGCCTGGTATGAGTACCCTCTGCCTTTTCATATAAATGTGTGGAGAAGTGTTGAGTGTCAGGTTCGATCCTGCGCTGGTGTGGAGTGCTCTTTATACTGGAAGTTGTGAGTGCTAAATTACAGGGTGGCTCCTGCCAATTGCTCTAGTGAGGCCAGGTCTGTTGGTTTCTTTACTGGCTGCCATAATTGAGCCTATGGGCTCTTTCTAACTTATAGTCGAGGAATTAAATGCTCGTTTCTGCATCAGGGCCCCAACCAGCTGCATTGAGGGACTAGCCTTCATTGTTTGGCTACCCAGAGACAGTGACTAATAGGTTAGGCCTGTGCACAGTGCCCTAGATAGCTATTGTGTGTGTGTGTGTGTATATATATATATATATATATATATATATATATATATATATATATATATATATATTAGAGTGGTAAGCTAATTAACCTGATTTTCTCACCAGTCCTTATTATTTCCCCCTGAAATAAATCAGATTGATTGGTTTTTGCAAAGGTATACTGGCTAACTGGTGCTTTTATGGTGAATTACTGTACTGTGATTATTGTGTGATAACCTCTCATTTTGCAGGGGGTCGCTGGAGCAAGCTGACTGGTTCACGCCTGGGGGCCAGCGTATACAGTGAAGATACTGTGACTGATTTGTGTGGGCCACTAGTGGGAGGCAAGGGGGGTTGCAGTGACCCAGAGGGCTGCAACCAAGTCATATCAGACTGTCTCAACCCCGACCTCTGGGTGGAGGCACCCGCCATTGGATCCAGGCCCTTCAACCTGTTAGCAGCAATCAGGCAGGGGTGGTGGCCCTTGGGATAGTGCCCCTGGGGGTTACAGTAGGAAGCCTGCTCAAGGCTTCTTTCCCATCACACATCACAAGAGGGAGGAGGAAGAATGGAGCACTGTTCATACCATTCCGACGAACCTCACTAGGGCAGCGCATTTTCTCCTATAGGGCCCCCCTCTAGATAAATGAACTCCCAATGAAATTACAAACAGCCAGCCTGTCTCAGTTCAAAGAAGGCCTCAAACAGCACCTAATGTCTAGCTCAAAATTTACCTGCTTCTTAGGCCCCACTTGATAGACAGGCCTACCCCCAAAGTAGCACCCAGCAAGGCTACCTAGAACCTGCCTCCATTCCAGCCTAACCAAAGTACTTAAGTAAGCTATCAGTCCTCTTTAAGCGCTTTTGGTACTGCCCTCTAACCCCCCACACACACACACACACACACACACACCCACACCCTACTCGACAAGGCCCTCTGGAGCTGCCTCCCCCCGTTTCCTATCCCCCCATCTCTCGCTCTCTGCGGTAGGTTCAAACCCACTCTCCATTGTTTTACTGTCGCCCAGCCTCTCACCATCTGGGATAGTGTTAAACCCTATGCAGTTACTCTGCCATAGTCTATCAACGGGTTTGGAGGTTTCTAGGGGTGTGCTGCCTAGGGCAACCAATTAGAAATAGCTTAGTATTATATTACAACTGCTCTGTTTTTCTCCTATTTGTCTAATTCTCATGTAATCGCTCTTTAATGCCTAATGATCAGGCCTCTGTAACCACTGAATATGTGTATTGTCTTATTGTCCACCCTGACATGGAACCTTTGTAAAAGAGCTCACGCTCAAAGGTCTTTCTGAAATACTAATTAAATAATAAATAAAAATAAAAAATCCATCAGGTAGGGAAATGGGCAGACTAGGTGGGCCAAGCGGTCCTTATTTGCTGTCAAATTCTATGTTTCTATCTGATCTGTTGTTCATCTTGTACATTTCCAAATTCTAAGTGGAAAATAAAATGTAATAAAATGTTCAAAGTGTAAAAACATGTGTTCTAACTGTAATAGCATATGGGGGGGATTGTTTAACCAGAAAAGGCACACTACATCACAGCTTGTTCCAGGTGTGACCTGGGAGCACAAGGAAGTTAAGTGACTTGCTTAGGGTCACACAGTATGCAAGTAGGGGCTGTGGGATTCCAACCCAGGTCTCCATGTTTGCAGCTCAGAGCCCTAAACCACAGCACTATACTGTCTCCTCCTATATGGTCTAAGTGAAAATAAATGTTTATCTCAACATAACATGATTTATTTACCTAATTTATTCATCACCAGTATGGCATATACAAAAATAAAAACTGTTTTTGTCCACCAGTTATTCAGTACGGATGATGCTTAGATCTTTTTCAGAAGCTGACTTACAGTCTCTCTCTACTTCTGCTTATACTATAGTGATTCTGCCAGCGTCAAGTGTTGACAAGGACTCAAGCTGTGGAGGTAAGCAGCTTTTGGTTATGCTCTCTAGTTTTTTTCCCCTTTACTACTTTTGTCTTGCCTCTCTATATTGTAAGCTTGTAATCAAGAATGTTAATTTTTAGAAACGCTAGATAAACTGGGCGATACAGTAATGATGCAGTTTCTCCTCCACTCTTGCATCCAGTGGATGTTCTGTCCATGTCAGTCTATCCTCTCATTGCTTAAATGAATGTTACTATATCCTTCTGTTGCACGGCTTGGGGGGGTGGGGATGGGTAGGGGGATGGGGTGTGCCTGTATGTGTGCACATGTACACTTTCCTCTGAATGTACAGTGTGATACTGGCACAGAAAGAAGTTGACCTTGGTGCTCTGCTTAATCAAGATTGCTCATGCAAAATGAATGCAGAAAATGAAAAACTGAAAAGAATATGCAGTTCTTTTGAGGTGGAAGTGAAAAAAAAAAGATATCCAGTGCAGCTGAGCTTCCAGAAATACTGGGTAACTAGGGGAATAGCCAGACCATATATGCTTACAGCTAGGACACATACATTTAGAGGCAAGATGCACTTCTATGCTGTATTATATACCCTGGACCCCATTTCCAGAACTCTCACTAACTAGCACACAACAAGCAGTGTGCTCATGCCGATGTGAGCAAGACACAAAGGGAAGCATATTGGAAGTCTTGTGCAAATCTGCTGTGCTGCGAGAAGGGGTTCCAGATTTTCTGTGATTTAGTCAAGATGTCCCTCAAGTACGGTATTGCTAGTCATGCTTGTATAAACTGATACATGACTTGCATGTGGCAGATGGCGACTGACCATAGAGGTTAGCAAAGGGTATGTACCAGCCGCCATCACCATTTGGGGCCTTGGAAGGTAGAGATACCACCAGCTGCCAGGGATATATGCTGGATGGACACTGGGAACAGTAGGGGGCCACTAGACATCAGGGAATTGTCATAAGAGGATAGATTAGTACTAAGGATGGAGGTAAAACTAGAGTCAGGGATCTGCATATTACATATTCACTGAGAAGGGGAGTAGGGTGGGCCACTAGAGCCAGGGATTTGCATATTACAGTTAGTGGATCCAGATCAGGGAGTATTACTTGAGCCAAGGATTTTTGTTGCATGGGTGGGGATCTGGCGAGGGAAAAGGGTGCCACTAGACAACATGTACCAGATATTCAAACTGCGCCATGCAGTGGCGCAAGCCTGGGCGCAGCATAACTGGGATGCGCCTGGGTCAGGACCCGGCAATATTCAATGGGGATGTGCCATGGCACAGCACCGTTAAATATGGCAGGGCCAGTGCATATATTGCGCATGGCGCAGTGGCACTACTCCAGCGCAAGCCACTGCTAGAGAGCATGGGGATGCACCGGCGCAAGTGCAGTTGCGTGAGGCGCATCACCCACGATATTCAGCAGGGGGCATGCAAATGAGGCCATAATATATGCAAGGCACAGATGGGTCCATTTGCATGTCATTATGACCCCATTTGCATGCCTTGCACAGGGCAGCCTGGCGACTTGTGCCTAGCGCCCTGCACAGCATGATGTGTGCTGTGGGGAACCGGGCATCCCCTGCCCCATATCCGCGATCGCGCGGTATATGTGTCAAAGGCAACCCTGGTAGTCTAGTGACCCCCAGTCCCCCAAATATGACCATCCCTGGTGGTCTAGTGGTTCCCCATCCACCGGTTCCCCAATCATGTTGGGATCACCTGCCCTGGTGGTCTGAGTGGAACCCCTGCTCATTGCCACGATCGTGATACAGTGTCATATCACACATCCCTGGTGATCTAGTAGCATCCCACCCCTCCACACACAGCAGCACCTGCCCGCACCCTGTCGCCCGGTGGGTGGCTGCAACCCCATGACCACCCGGCTGACCCAAATGAGTAGGGTACAGTATGGCACTACAGCCCAATGCACCTGCTTGCCGGGCAGTCAGTAATATGCGGGCAGGTTGCAGCCACACAATGACAGTGGAGGAATGGGGTGGGCAAAGGGGTAGGTGGGTGGAAGGGAAAATTGCCACCAGATCACCAGAATATATGAAGCACTGTACCGTGATCAAGGCAACAGGTGGAGGGGTGTCACTAGACTACCAGGGCATAAATACATGCTGGACATATACCAGCAATCGGGGGACACGGAGGGTGGGGGGCCACTAGACTACCAGGGATATGTGTGTGCTCGTGGACTGTGTTCTGGGTGAGCTGGTGGCCACCCACGGCTGGCAGATGCTGTGTTGCACCCTGCAATATAGCAGCCCATCTATGGGTGGCCAGGAGTTGCTCCACAGTTTCACGGGCTCAACTTTGAGCCCCCTCATGTGGCACAATGCAGGGGCGCACTGGCATATGCACCGCATATCAGGGGCTAAATATCGAGATGTGCTGCACATGCATGGGCATGCCCCCTGCATCTGCGCCGCATACACTTACAGTGCGCATTGGAATTTGCACTGCGCCAGGCAGACCTCTCAATATCCCACCGGGGCACACTGCAGGGTTGCACTGGTGCAACCCCTTTCAATATCCCAGCCTAGGTGTAAACAGCGTTGGTAGGGGAGAGGAGTTAACTCATACTGTGCATGTTGTTAAAAGTTTTAGAAACATTAACTAGTACTGTGCAGGCAGCATGTTAGAGCTCCTAAAACTATTTGAATATGCTAGTGTGCCCTTACTACATGGCACTATAATTTGCATGTGAACCTTGGGTCAGGGCTCATGCACTAACAGATTTGGGCCATGCTAACAGTGCCTTCAAGTATGGCCCCTGCCATATCAACCCACTGTTGGACTCACAATGTGCAGTTAACATGGCCCAGAATATCACTGGTAAATACGTCAACACTGCTCCAACTCTTTAAATATGAGGCCCCTGTGCTATAAGAATATTGAGGTATAATATGGGCACATCACACTTGTGCCGGGGCACAGGCCCCAGATGGCTCTGATCTGGAGTTGGTCCTGTAGTATACTGTAGTATTTCCCATGAGTTCCATTATATGAATAATCACTTTGTTTTTATGCACAATTCTGTGATTCACCTATGACACTGTGCTGGTACTGAACAGATCTAAAACCAACCAGAAAAGAAATAAATGTTTTCTATAGCACGCTATAAAGCAGTCCTTGTGATGTCAAAGAATTACAAAATAAAAGCATTTCAAAGAGATTTTCCTGTTTTCAATGATAGTTCATAGTTAGCAGAACTCAGATACACAAAATTCCCCATACATGTGAATTTTGGGACCTTCTATTTGTTTTTTTATTAATGAAGACACTTCCGTTAAACAGGACCTTTTCCCCTTAGACACCATTCACTGATGTTGCTTATACAGTGCCTGCAGTGAAGTCACAACCTGTTGCCATGGAAATCATTTTTATGCCACAATTGGAGAACTATGATTTCAGGGCAGGAAAGCGGTAGAAACAGGTGAACTCTGCAGGGGAAAGAATCTGTTTTCATGCAAATATCATTAGTAAAAAATGATTGGAATGTCCTGAAATGTAAATAATTTTGGAATGCTATGATGCTAACTGTAACAGTTTTGCAGGAAACTGGAAAAGGTTATTTTTAGAAGAAATACTCAGTAAGGGTACATCTTATCTAATTAGTAATGACCTGGAGGAGGAGGTCAGCAGCAGGCTGCTAAATATTGGTGATGACACTAAATTAGCAAGAAGAGTAGTCATGGCAGAGGCAGGGGATGAGTTACAGAAGGGCATGCTCACGTTAGAGGTACGGGCTTAGATTTAACATGGAGAAGAGTAAGGTACTACTACACCTAGAGGTGAGGAACCTGGGTCACACATACACCCTACCCTGTATTGAGGATAGGGATCTAAGGGTAATTGTGGCCGATAAGCTAAAGTCGGGCAGAAAATGTGCTGCCACAGTCAGGAGAGTGACCACAATGCTGGGATTCGTGGAGGGGTCAGGATCAGATCAAGAGGTTTGACTGCACATTGAATAATGTGTCCAGTTCTGGTCACTGCAATACAGAAAGGACATTGATGAGACTGAGAGGAGCAAGCACAGGGTCACCAAGTTGATATGCAGCTTAGTTCTCAAGAGCTACGGGAAGAGATTGGACATGCTCTGTTTATTTTGCCTCGGGAGGAGCCTGAGAGGGGACATGATCACAGTGTTCCGAATATAAAATAGGATGCATAGAGTGCAATATACACAGACGTTTGACTTGGTGAGTGCTAGTGGATGTTGAGTTTTGGTAGAACTAGAGGACATACATTCAAATGGGAGGGGGGGTTGCAGAATAAGGGGAAAACTTAGAGAACATTATTTCGCACAGTTGTGGAAGCCAGCACTGTTCAGGCATTCAGAGCAGATGTAAACATTACTTTGGGAGAATGGAACTCAGGGTTAAACATGAGTAGCAATCCAGCTGAGTAGTTTAGATGAGTGTCCAAAGTCACATTTTGTGTTGTCACTACAGTCCAGGCCAAATTGTTTCTGGTGGTAATCAGCAACCGAGTCTATCAAATGGATCACTGTACTGGTGTTGCTGAGCTTGTGCAGTAGCAGCCAGTGGTTCGCCAGTCGACTACCTGTGTTTCATGTCAGAATTTTGCCAGAGGTATGCCTTTTTTATGAGCTCAAGCGTCCAGCAGTGCAGCCTGTTGACTTAACTTTTTGGTTCATGACAGATGTGCACATTCGTGTATCTTGATTTAACTTATGATGTGGTATTTTTCACTGTAAGTTTGACATGATGTTTACATTCCACATCAGCAGTGGATAAAAGCTTGCCACTACAGAGCTCTATAAATTCGTGTCAGGGACTGCACTTTCCTCACCTTTAAAGCAATTGCATTCCACATATAAATGCATGCAATCGTTTCAAAGATAATGCTGGATTTCATTTAAGACAATTGTTTTGCTGAGTGGAAACAACTTTGTAGGAGTGAATGGAATATTTTAGATGTTTCTCTTTTGCAGGTTTTAGTCTCATTCACCTGATTGCCACTGGAGTCTCCTGCTTCTTTGGTGCCAGTCTCGTGACATTTGTGATTTATGCTTACTGCCAGCGATGTCAGAAACAGTCCCAGGAGTCAACTGTTATCCACCCAACCACCCCCAACCACCTGAATTACAAGGGTAACACAACCCCAAAGAATGAGAAATACACTCCTATGGAATTCAAGGTAATCATATTTTATTGTACAGGGGTTTATTTTTACTGAACGACCTAGATAACTGTGTATGGTAAAAATACAAATAAATTGCTTTACTGGTGATACTACCCTGCCCCCAAGAGGGAAAGATAACATCAGCACAGATCCCCAATATGTAGAGTCATCTGATATGTGGCTGTGAAAATAGGACTGGAGTTTGGAACCAAAATAATTTAAGTTGTGTTTAAGGTTTCAGTGTTTTAATCTTGTCGTATTAAAATTGTACCTTTGTCTCCTTTTTTGTCTGGATATAACAAGTAGTTATTCTTGTGGCCACATTCTTCTTTTCAGTGGTCTCTTCATTATGAATCAGAAAAGATAACACTAGTTCTAAGTATAAAAGAGGTATATATTAGAGTTCAAAAGGTAAACCGTTTCTGCATAGAGAAACGAGCATTTCAGTACATCTGACAGCCTGCAGAGTGGTACATCTTTTGATGACAGCTGAAATAAATGAGAAGGCTTGATGCATTCTGATCTCCGTGAATGATGAAGTGGATGTCTTTGTCTACAAGACAGGATCTTATCTAATACTCTGCGACATACTGTATCATCTCTATCCTCCTGTCCTTTTTGTCCAACTTCAAGCAGCTTGTCGTAGGCCTCGTAGCCCGTTGCTTCCAGATCAGTAAAGGACATGGATTTTCAGATTAAAATATTAATTGTAAGGCTTGCAAGAGTAAGGAAGCGCAGAAGATGCACCACAAACATTTTGGGCTCCCCTGTTCTGCAAGGGCTCTCAGAGTCTTACTAGTTCTAGCTGGAGGGGAAAACTCCACAGATATTTCCCCATACACAGGTGATTGTTCTGCAAGAATAATTGAAACATGATGATTCAAGCTATTTGCCATTATTGAGGTCAAAATAAGGCATACATAGCATATGAAAAAAAAACTGTCTACTACCTACTGGTTCTCAAAGTTTTGAGATGTTGATAAAGGCATGAGTAAAGCCACAGCCACGCCTTCTCTGGAAATGTCCCTTTGAAAATTGGGACCCTGGATTCCTGCTTTAAAAAATAAAAATAAAAACATAGTCTTAGTATAGAGGTTTGCCTCTTGGTGTTCCCTCTTGTATGGGTCTATTCCCCACCTGCATCAACTATCCCATCTTCTTACTGGCCACCACAAAATCTGACCACACTTCAACATCTGCTAAATTTTGTTAAATATTGATATGTTACTTTTTAATTGAAATAATTGGGACCTGATGTGGTGCCCTTCTTTGCTTCTGGGGAGCTATGGATATAAACATTTAACGCTTTCATGCTGTTACACTTACCATGTTCTTCTTGTTTTTTTCCTCAGTGCTTTCCAGAAAAAAAAGTGGCATATTTTTTGTTCATAAGTTTCATTATAATTTATTTTTTGCCTACCTAGATTCAGTCCACTCTCCACACTGTGGCAGGTTTCACTTAGTATGCTCAGCATCTTGAGCAGTCTTAAAGCCTGCCTCCTCGTTGTCACAACCCAATCTTATGTCCCCTGGTCTCCATCCTCAAAGCTCTGAGATCTGTCTTTCCACAGGAACATTCAGGTTCTCTCCTTCACAGCTCCTGCGATGTAACACAGGGAAACTATCACAATTTTTGATTACCCTTTGGGGGGGGAGTTGAAGTACATAGTCCACTATCACAAGCAATCACCTCTGTGGTATTACATGCTCTTGAAGATATGGTGCAATCCTCTCAGAGTCACAGTCACCAATGGTTGAGATCAAGGGCATGCTCATGATCTTTGCACCGGGAGCCATCACTATGTCAGTTGACTTCCTCAGGGGTTATACCGCTTGAGAATGAGTATCGACTGCCCAGTGGGTAGTCACGGGGGAGACTGACCACTTGATAGAAACATAGAATTTGACAGCAGATAAGGACCACTTGGCCCACCCAGTCTGCCCATTTCCCTACCTAATGGATAAGCTGCAGATCCTAGCTAACCAAGAGCCAGCTTCTTCCAACCTCCACCTCCTAGAATTGCCTTATGTCTGTCCCATGCATTCTTGAATTCCACCACTGTTTTTGACTCCACAACCTCCTCAGGAAGGCTGTTCCATGCATCCACAACCCTCTCCGTGAAAAAATACTTCCTCACATTACCTCTGAGCCGTCCCCCCTCTAGCTTCAAATTGTGCCCCCTGTTCTTGCACTTCTCTTTTTCTGAAATATGCTACCATCTTGGACTTTGTTGATTCCCTTGAGGTATTTGAAAGTTTCTATCATGTCCCTCCTCTCCTCGAGGCTATACATATTAAGATCCTTAAGTCTCTCTTGATATGTCTTCTTGTGCAGACCCTGCACCATTTTAGTTGCCCTCCTCTGGAATGCCTCCATCTTGTCTATGTCTTTGCAGAGATTGGGTCTCCAGAACTGCACGCAGTACTCTAGATGGGGTCTCACCAGCTGTCTGTACAGAGGGATAACAACTTCCTGTTTTCTACTGGTGATACCTCTCCCTATGCATCCCAGTATCCCACAGCCCTACTTACTGCCCTCTCACATTGCTTGCTCACCTTTAGGTCATCTGATATGACTACCCCCAGGTCCCTTTCCATTTTTGTTGTTGTTAGTATCTCACCCCCCATTGTGTACTCTTCCCCTGGGTTTCTATTTCCCAGGTGCATTACTTTGCACTTCTTAGCACTGAATCTAAGCTGCCATACATTTGACCATTCCTCCAACCTTACCAGTCCTTCTCATCCTTTCCACCCACCTTGTGTATCAACTCTGTTGCAGATCTTTATGTAGTCTGCAAAGAGACATACTTTCCTTCAGTCCCTCTGCAATGTCCTTATAAAGACATTAAAGAAGACCGGTCCTAGTACTGAACCCTGCGGTACCCCACTAGTAACCCCCCTTTCTTCAGAGTGAACTCCATTTACTATTAGCCTCTGTGTCATTTTCTCCAGCCAGTTTTTTTACCCAGGCTACCATCTTGGGACCCACTCCCAGACTGGCCAACTTGTATATTAATCTTTTGTGTGGGACTGTGTCAAATGCCTTGCTAAAGTCTAGGTAGGCCATGTCTACAGCCCCTTCCTGATCTATTACTTTGGTCACCCAGTCAAAGAACTCTATTAGATTCGTCTGATATGACCTTCCCGCTGTGAATCTTGCTGTCTTGGGTCCTGCGCTCCTCTGGCTTCCAGGTACTCAGACAGTTCTTTCCTTCAAGTGATTCCATCATTTTCCCAATCACTGAGGTTAAACTAACAGGTCTGTAGTTCCCTGATTCTGCCCTGCTCCCACTTTTATGAAGTGGAATCACATCTGCCCTTCTCCAGTCTTCAGGTACCACCCCATCCTCCCATGATTTATTAAAGAGGGTAGTCAGTGGTGTCACTAGTTCTACCCTTAGTTCTTTTAGAATTCTGGGATGAATCCCATCAGGCCCCATTGCTTTGTCCACCTTCAGTTTTAAGAGTTCCTTCAGAACCCTTTCTTCTGTGAAAGGGCTGGTATCAACCCCCATATCCAGCGTGTTTCTGTTGTTTGGTTTAGATCCCCCTTCATTTGTGAATACTGAGCAAAAGTATTTGTTTATATCTCTGCCTTTTCACAGTCACCCTCTGCCCACCACCCTCCCCTTTATTAAACCTCACTATCCCTCCCTTGGTCTTCCTTCGCTCCCTAATGTACCTATAAAAGCTTTTATCCCCCTTCTTAACTGAGTTGGCAGTCTTTTCCTCGGTTTGGGCCTTTGCTGTTCTGACTGTTTTTCCTGCTTCCCTTTGCTTTAACTGATACAATTCTCTGTCCTGCTCCTTCTGTGATTCCTTGTACTTCCTGACTGCTCTCTTTTTCTCCCTAACCTTCCCTGCCACCTCCTTGGAGAACCATAGTGGTTTCTTACATCGTTTTGTTTTGTTTATCTGCTTCACACAAAGGCTTGTTGCCTCTGTGATGGCAATTTTGATTATTCCCCATTGTTCTTCCACCCCTCCATCCTTCCCATTTGCTAGTGTGTTCCTTAGGCACTCACCCATTTTGGCAAAGTCCACCCTCCTGATGTCCAGTACCTTTGCCTTTGTATGGCTTGACTCTACTACTGTGTTTATCGTGAACCATACTGTTTGATGGTCACTAGTTCCCAGATGGCTACCCACTTCTAAAGCTATGATCCTCTTGCCATCTCCATTTGAAAGTAAAAGGTCTAAGATTGCTCCCTCCCGAGTGGGTTCCGATACTAGTTGTCTAAGACATGCCACCTGTAGGGCATCTAAAATGACCCCACTCTTAGAAGTGGCTGCTGCAAATGCACTCCAGTTAACATCTGGCATATTCAGATCCCCCAATAGCAATATCTCTCCTTTTTCTGCCATTCTAAGGATACTTTGATGCCAGTCAATCAGTCAGTCATGCTGGATTCAGTAGTTAATTAAGAGTCTGGCCCTACCTCAGGAGGGCCAAGGTGGGTCAACTCCCCTCAACATCACTCTGGGTTCCGTAAGGGTTAACCTCCACATGTCTAACTCCAGTTGATCTTGGTTCTGGGGCACCAGTGCTGGTTGACCTAGTACTGGCAGGCAGGTTTGCTACTGACTAAACTCCAGCTGATCTGCCCAACCTAGGAGTCTACCAGGTGGTACAGGACTAACCCCAGTGTGTCTACCTTCTGGGCTGCTGCCCATAAATTCAACCTCAGTGGGACTTTTTGTTAATTTTCCAGTACTTATTGCAGTGCATTTGTGATAGTCCATCTAGGTCTGTGACTCATGTCTTTTTTCTTCTTCACTGTCATAAAAATTCTGAGTGTGAAGCACAATTTACAGTTGAATTATGCTGATCTGGCAAAATAATAGGTGCTCTCCAAAGAAGGCACAGCAAACAGTGCTTCATTTCAAGAAAGGATCATTTTATTATAAAAATAATATTGTCCTTTGATAGTAAAGATAATCTACAGAAAGAAAGAAACAATTTTTTAGTTAAAATATCTGTAAAAAGGCCTTTGTGACAGGGTTCAATAACCAATAAATAGTGATCTGAGCAATCTGATTGGCTAGTAAGAGTCAAGGAAACATATAATCCCTAACAACCATAGTCTGCTCATTTGCATATCTGTGTAATCACTTAACAATGGCAAGGAAGCTTAAAAATGCGTGATGACATTGCAGTCCAGCAGTCAGAATGAAACAAACTCAAACAGTTGAACAAACAGCAGAAGTAAGAGATAAGACACAACATGATGTGCAGGCTTGGGTGCATTGGCATGGGGCCAAATGCTGAGTGCCATTAACACCTATAAAGTGTATATGCATCAATGACTACATATCCTGGAATGTCTTATCCCACTTATACAATGAATATTTTATAGTTAAGTAATTTGATCATGAAAAAGCACATTAATAAATATCTAAACATAATTAGTGCTGTTTGCAACCATCTCCTTTTCTTAACTTTATATCAATTGAGTTTTTCTGTTATACATCACAAATAAATAATTTGCACATACATTCTACTTAGTCCCTTTAATGATTCAAAATGTAAGTTATTCAGCACTGTTAATTTAAACCAAAAACATAAAGGGAAAGCAATATGACAAAAATATGTATAATATAATTATCAAAGAAAATACATTTAAAAATCACAGAAGATTAATCTAGCAAAGTTATTGAGATTTAAGAGATGATGCAAGAATCATATACAGTATTTTAGCATATAGTCATAAAATATATACAGAGAGGTGCTACGAGTTGAAAGAAGCAAACATGTCAGAAGCAACTATATTCTGAGAGCAAATAGAGGATTTTTGGGGAAATCAACAATTACAGATTTTTAAACTTAATTTGTTTCAAAATTAAAAAAGAGTCAATAATTGAAATTTTGACATCATTATTCGTGGGTATTTCTTCTATATAGTTACGGCTTAAGTTAAAGCATGTCTTCTTCCCTAATGTCCTGTTCTCTTTGCTGTGAAGCATTTTGTTTAGCCTGACTAAAGCGACACTCAGCTTTTTTTTATGATTTCCAGTGTATTCACAATTCTGGTCACCTATGCTATTGTCACAACTACTCTGCCCCCCAAATTTAAAGATGCCAATAGATTTGCTTAAAAGTGACAGGTATCCTTTATTTGTGACAAAAATACATTTGTCTTGTCCTGCCCTGAATGCCTGGCTACCTGCAATGCTCCCACACGTCCACAGGGTGCATTCATTCACGAATGTGTTTAAATTTTTTTGAGGCACATAGGTAAAACATACCATCTGTTTCAAAGTCTTTATTATGCTCAGGAAAGGTATGCTCATTTTAAAACGAGTGCTCTAACCTTACTAAATCAGGACTTGAATGTTCAAGTCAGGACTCTGAGCATGTGCAGTAGCGTCAATGCCGCTGTGCATGCTTAGCATCCCAGCTTGAATATTCAAACACTAACTTTCCTGAGCACAATGAAGCACTCTGAAATAGGCATCATCTGGTTGCTGGCTGCTGTTGTCCCATTTTCTCCCCAAGGGGGCATGGCATGCAATGATGTCATGATGTGTGCCGTGCAAGGTGTGTTGATATCTGCCACACCTCCCTGCTCTCACGGTTCTGAACTGCTTTTCTCCCAGCTTCCACTAGGAGAAAAGGTTTGCATGGCTTTGTGATCCTTTCTCCCCTTTCGGAGGAGGAGGAGAGCAGTCCCACTGATGCTCAGTCCTCCTTCCCCCAACTGACCCTCTGACACCCAGAGTTCGCTTCTGAATCAGAGCTATTGGCACCACGAACAGTAGCACAGTGCTACTGCTGCGGCAGGTCAGATACTTACTTGCATTTTTGACCATTGTACTCTCTTCTGTTTGCCACTGTAGCAATTGTATTCTGGACTTCTATACCTTTTCCCTGGGTTGCACATGGAAATGAGCCTTGGCTCCATGTGCCTTTCCCAGTCACCAATTTATAAAGAAATTAAATAAAAGTTCTTTTTACATTTTTTTTTGTAAAGTTATTTAAACCATTGACCTCCCTCTTAAGATCTACAAAATGCCACTCAAATGAGTCTGTTTTAAGTCAGAAAGATAACATTGTTTCATCCCTCTTGATTAGCATTTAAAATAGAGGTTGAAAGATCTGTGTTACATCCCCAAATACTGCTTCTGTCACCTCAGGGTGATTAGTCATTCTCAGTAGTTCCAAGTTAGCTGACAGTTTCAAAATGCTCAATTTCTGCTCTGCAGTTGGCATTTCTTCTCTCATCTCCTGAGGCATCTGTAATTGTTATTGCAAGATGAGTTCCACTTGGTGACGAGAGAGATCAAATCGGGCTCCAAATTTGTAGCAAACAACTTAGAAGACACAAATTTAAGGTCACTGTTTTTCTCTTTTCCTTCCCCCTCCATCTTTTTGACTCAAACAAGAATAGATGCTTCCATGGGGACTACACCCTGTCAGCCTTCCGGAGCTCTGTTCAAGTCACTTGTGCAGAAAGATGGTTCTGCTACAGCTGTCATCACATCTCCACCTAGGCACTGATCAATTTGACAGACAAATCTATCAGCATTTTTTAAAGGCATATCTGCCTCTATTGATGAACTTTGTCTTGCTTTACTTTTTTAGGAGAATTTTTTTAGAGGACCATATCATAGTTATGAGGAACAATTTAAATTTAGGGCACTCAGGAGCTTCTTATCATGGTTTACTATTGCAATCTTGGATCACACTCCTCCATCTCCTTTTCAATAACCAGTTTACTGGTCATTGGCTAGGGTCAGACATTCTCTCACACCATGGGCTGTGGCTCAGACCAGTTAGACTAGGTTGGCAGCGCCAGCATAAAAGGTGTTCCATGTGGCTGCAAGTTTTCTAGTTGGTTCAATCAATTTATCAGCGTCAAGCCAATGGAAATTGAATTAGGTGATATTTTTGCTTCTCCGTAAAGTAATATCCTTTTGTTAAAGGGCATTTGCAGGCCCAAATTGTTTAACATAATGTATTTAGAATGTTTGTATCGTATTTAATCCTAACGGTCCTTTTCGGGAGAATAAAGACCACTCTAGTAGCAAGAGAGTTCCCTGGAAACATGAGCCTAACATTCTTCTAGACTTACAATTACAGGTAAAGGACAAATAGCAAGTAAAAGGCTTATCAGAGTTTATTTTTAAAGCCCCAAATCCAGAGGGCCCTGGGCACTGTACAAAATGACACGCTAAGCATATTCCAGGAAGAATAGTTGAAGTACTATAGCTAAAACATTAAATTACATGTTTCTACAGTTAATGCTGGCTTTCCTCCACTGTCAGCACCTGTCCATAGTGTTTACATAGAAATCTGGGCAGCCCGATGGCCTAGGGGTAGTGCATCATTACCCCACTGGCAACCCTGGTTTGGGAGCACATTCTGGGACCAGGATCAGGCATCCAGGGAGCTGGGGTGGTGCTGCCACATGGCAGTGTGTTCTCAGCTGGGGAGGGACAATGCTGTGGTTCTGCTGCCAGAGTGACCCCCTGTGGTGGATTAAGGAACGTACTTCCTCCACAAGCGCTTCACTGCAAGTCCTGACTGAGCACTGTCCAGCAGCAGCAGGAGGTGGGAGGGACTAGGGGACTGGAAATAAAACAAGAAAACTCCTTGTCTCCTGGTACACATGTATGACAGCTGTGGATATTCCTGGGCTCTGCTCTGCATGAATCCCCACTGGCTTGGATGGTTGGGGGAGTAACTGACAGGGCTGGGAGTTTGCCGAACACCAATCGGAAGAGAGGCGGAGGTGTGGTCTGGAGAAGAAACAGTTATATGGCAACAACAACAAAAAAGAAACACAGAAATATAGACACTGGGGACATGTTTTGCAAAAGAGCAGACTTTCCTAGCTACAACTGTAGAGGAAAAGTGCCATTAATTCATTACAACTAGTAATTTCCTGCTTTTTCCGTCACCAAAATCTTACTATTGGTACAGAGCAATGCTTGGGACATCAAAATGTGGAATACAACACCAGCGGTTACCCTTTTCAGCCAAAGACGTTAAAGCCATGAGGTGCAGTGCTGCTGATGCAGGACGGAGCCATGGGCAGCAGTGGCACTAGCACCAAGGAGGTATCTATTGGAACAATCAGTGTGACAGTGATACAGCTGGTCTGGACTGTTCAAGACATGGACAGAAAACTGGATGCCTTTACGCCAAGGGTTTCCACCCTTGAGGCATGGATAGAGAGTGCTGAACTAAATTTACAGAGGATGGACGGCTTGGTGCTTTAATCAGTTGATGCAGCTACCAACCTGTTGGAAAACCAGACCAAGGAATGGAACTTGAGTCTGATAGGGTTACCAGAACAAGCAGAGAGGGAAATATCATTAGAGTGTACCACCACAGTGCTCCCATACAGTACATTCTGCAACTATTTGTAACAGAAAAAGCATATCAGATCACTCCCAGGAGAGCAGCAGCGGATGGAGCAGAACCACGGACCCTCTTGATTGTCTGTAATGGTGTGGGGGTGAAAGACAGAATCCTAGCTATTGCTAAACAGAAAAGAGACTTAGAATATGGAGATGCCTCCCTCTCACTGTTCCCTGACTTCTTGTATTCAACAAGATAGTGGAGAAAAGCATTTGATCAAGTTCAGGGGAGCTCTTTGAGTCCTGAAGCTCCAACATCAGCTCCTGGTCCCAGCAAAGCTTTAGGTTACCTGGACTGGTCATTATTATTTGTTCAAATTACCCTTGAGAAGCTGAGAGACAGATTCGGCACATTAAGAGGGAAATGTTGGGTACAGAAGATGCCAACTCTGACACTAATACAGAAACAGAGTGACTGTTCTTAGAGTGGTGTACCCCTACTGTTTGAACTGTGAGTGCCATTAATGGGGACCATTTGTAATCTTACGGCTCATGCCCTGAATTATTGTTGAACAATTTACTTATACTTATTGGTTCTTTTAAAAAATCACATGGGCTGTGTGAGCTGGTAATCCCTTGCTCGTAAAAGAATACTTTCTCTTCCCAGCTAATGATTGCCTAAATGAGGACTGTTCTATGAGCTATGAACTGTTTGGACATTCCAAACATGTACATAAGAACATAAGAGTTGGCAGATGGGGACCATATGATACATCTAGTCTGCCCAAAGTGCCTACCCCCTCCTCTTAGTTGTTTTTCTTCCTAAGTTGCCCACAATGCCTGTTCCAAGTGAGTTTGAACTCTCTTACTGTCTTTGACACTGCCACTTCCATTGGCAAGCTGTTCCATGGGTCTGTCATTCTCTCGGTGAAAAAGTACTTCCTGGAGTTGCTTTTGAACCTACCTCCCACTAGACGCAGTTTGTGCCCTCTTGTACGTGCAGCCTTGTTTTCCTGGAAAAGGTTTCTTGACTGAGTTATGTTAATTCCCTTAACGTATTTAAATGTTTCTATCATGTCCCCCATTTCTTCTTTGCTCCAGAGAATATAAATTCAATCATTGAGTCTTGTTTCGTATGGCTCATGGTGCAGCACCTGCACCATCTTTGTTGCCCTTCTTCGTACTGTCTCTAAATGGTCAATGTCCTTTTTCAGGTGAGGCCTCCAGAACTGGACACAGTATTCCAGGTTTGACCTCACCAAGGATCTATAGAGTGGTGCGATCACCTTGCACTTTCTACTCGTAATACCCCTGCCTATGCATCCGAGTATGCCACTGGCCTTATGCACTGCTTTTTCTCATTGTTTCCCTACCTTCAAGTCGTTGGTAATGATTACACCGAGATCCCATTTCATCTTCATCTCCTCTAAATGATGTCCTTCCCGTATGTACTTATTACCTGGGTTCCACTTTCCTAGGTGCATTACCTTACATTTCTTGGTGTTAAACTTCAACTGCCAGTTCCTTGACCGTTCTTCCAGCTTTTTGAGATCAGTTTCCATGCCAGACCTTCCCTTCCAGTCCATCGGTGATGTCACCTATAAATATGTTGAAGAGGACTGGACCTAGCACCGACCCTTGTGGAACACCACTGGTCACCCTGCTTTCCCCTGATATTGATCTATTGACCAAAACTCTTTGGGTCCTATTCTGGAGCCAGTTTATAATCCAGTTGACTATCTTCTGACCCGCATACTTTATTAGGATATAAACTTTTTACACAATGTGTGGTGTGGGTCTCCATTGTAAATATGTTTCTTGAAGATATTAACTTTTGCCTTTCAGCTCAGTATTTAAGATAGCCACTTCACTGTGTGACCCGCATGGTGGAGTAACTCTCTGTGGTGCAGTTTAGATTGCCTTATGTGGGCCAACACCTTTAGTGACAAGGGCATGAAGGCTCTTCTAACTTGGTACTGTATGTGTAATAGCTAACAATATCCGAATGTATGTAAAGTATAAATACTGGTTGTTTTACTTTTTCTCCAATACAGGTAACCAAAGTCTAATACTTTGTGGTTTTGATGGAGGGGGACTTATTTCCACAAAGTATTCGCAGGTTTCATGCTCTGTTTACTTAGGTGAAATAACACAGTTTATCAAGTCGTTCTTGCTAAACAATGGTGTAGTACAGTACTGTTTAAATTAGACAGCGTCACTTGTGCAGATATTTGGCTCCTCCTCGGGGGTGGCAGATCTAATAACATTAAATGTGTATTGCTTATGTTGGTTGCAGGGTGCCTTAGGGACAGATGGTTAATGGGACATCGTCTTGTAAACCAAGATTATATAGTAACCCTGAATTACTCTGTGCTGTTTATGGCTGTAGACTGACTAGATGATAAAATGAAATCATGTGTATTTCCTCCAATGTGTTAATGCTGGGAAGGGTGTCTAGTGTATGCCATTGTAAGAGGAAATGTGGTATGTAATCAATTTCTGTATCCTTTCGTGAGACCTTTATTGTAAGTTTTGCTTGCAAAGTTTATAAATAAAAAAAAAAAACTACAGACATTGACGACAGAAAAAGGCCCAGTCCTATCTACAGTCGGATTTAAACTATCTTTTGTGCTGATGTTTGTTTCTGTGGCCTGCCACAAGGCATCATGCTAGCATGGCTAATGGGTTATGAAGATAAAGGCATGAAATATAGTATAATGATGCTAATGAACTGCAAACAGTCAGGGAAAATGTAAAAATGTAAACTGTTCTTTTGGAATCTTGTCTGCTCACCCCAAGCACAGTGAAAGATTTAACATAGCCACTCACCTACTGATAAATACTGATCAATAAATCTGATCTTTGTGGAATTCTTGCAGAGTTAAGGCTGGGTTCCCTTAGATATAGTCAAGTTATGAAAAGGCCAGATACAAAAAAAAATACATTTCAATGCTAAATGCAATGTGTACCCCGACACTCAGTCCACTGGACTACTAGGTATGAATGAAATGGCTCAGGAAACATAGTAAAGCATATGTAACCCCTAGATGGCGCTATCCCAGGGGCTACTACCCCTGCCTGATTTGCCACTAACAGGTTGAGGGGCCTGGATCCGATGGCGGGTGCCTCCACCCAGAGGTCAGGGTTTGCAATAATTAAACTAACTTGGTCACAGCCCTATGGGACACTGCAACCCCCCCTTTCTTCCCACTAGTGGCCCACACAGTATATCAGAATTACCTTCACAGTATACACTTACCCCCAGGGCGGGTTCAGGCACTGGGACCTCCTATAAAATAAGATACAGTGCAACAATCACAGTACAATACTTTAACATAGACAAATACCTCAGGCAGTATAACTTTGCTGAAACAAGCAGCTCTGATTTATTTAGGGGGAATATAACAAGGACAGGGGTAAATCAGGTTAATTAGCTTATCACTTTACTCATCTACCTATGGCTCTGTGCACAGGCCTATCCCTACCAGTTACTGTCCCTGGGTACCCAAGCCCTAGGGGCTAGTCCAAACCGTGGCAGCTGGTAGGGGCCCTTTCACACAGAGAAAAGAAAAATTAGTTTAAACAGTCAGCAGTACAGTGATCCCATTTGGATTTAATGTGGCAATTCAACAGGGAGCGACCCTGAATTAGTACTCATGACCTCCAAACAAGATAGGGTCCTTCAACGTCAGCAGGGCTACTCTTGAGCTCCACGAGACTCCTCACACATTTATATGGCAAACTGCAACAGGCAAAAGTCCTTTAATGGCAGCAGGATTCACTTGAGCTACACAAGCCTCTTCACACATTTATATGGCAAACTGCAACAGGCAAAAGTCCTTTAATGGCAGCAGTATTCACTTGAGGTACACAAGCCTCTTGGCACATTTATATGGTAAACAGAAAGTACTATACCAGGCAGGCTGCTTCTCTATCCCGATGTAATTACTGCACAATACCGGAGAACACACAGCAGATTCAGTTCCTGACAGACCGAGTGCAATTCAGCAATTTCTCCAGTCTTCTACAGGGTGAGCCTGGTTTCTACTCTTCAGATATCCTTTGATTCTCTTCACAGGACAGTTCAGTCCTAACAAGCAGTTACACAAGCTGCAGACCGGAACTCAGGGCTCCACACGCTTTCCCAACTAAAACTGCACACCGAAAAGCACAGGGCTCCTTCCTCTTCACTGCCAGAGCTCAACTGAAACTCCAGCAGACAAAACCAGGCACTTCCTTTGAGTTCCTCCCAGTTCTTGGCTGGATTGGCTGTCACTACAATAGACTGCCCTCTTGGTCCAAAAAGGCGCGAGTCCAAACTACATCTCCCAGAGTCACTGCCCTTACAATCCTCTTGTGGCTGGCTCAGATTACGAGTCCAAGTTCTGATTCGTCAAGGCACCATTTTAGAGCTACCTTATCCCACACTGATTGGTCCAGTTCAGCAGTTCAAAACTAGAATGGGGAACTAGGCAAACACAGTTCTGACTGCAAAGAAAGAGTTAGACAAACTGTATTTTCATTATTACTCTAAATGATTTCTGGCAAACAGTTACATCTTTCAGATAGCTTCCCTTTGCACTCCTAGTGACTGCAAAAATGGAGTGAATTGGCAGCAGCTCGAGTGGTACTCGAGCAGAGAAACACACAGTCCCCCCATATAAACTAATTATGTCTGCAAGCAGACAGCTCTTAAAGAGACAGTACCAGAGGCTCTAAAAACACTCACTGATAAATGGCTTAAACGCCAAACACCATTCAGGCTTGGAGCATTCAAGCAAGCTCCTGGAAGTCTTTTGGGAACCCCCATTTGCAGGGGGGTTACACCCTTCCTGGCCTGGGAAAGCTTGACGTCCACATCAAGCAAGTACCCCCATAAGTTTTAACTGCAACCATATACATTTGTATTAGGCTCACACATGTAATCATCAGTCAATATATCATTTTACCAAGAACACATTTCTGAAACATTGCAGTACGTCACTCTTTACATAGTATTACACACACATTGTACCATAACTCAAGTTATTACCTCTTGTACATGAAACCTGAAGAGAGGGGGCCCTTCCCTATCAGTTACCTTGGGGCTGGACGGGGCAAGGGCACCATACTTAGAGGGCAACACAAGTAACTTGGAGTTAGCACTGATGCTCAGTTTGGGCAATGAGCTCGGGACACATACACTCCTTTATGGACAACATTGAGAGGCAAGTCCACAGGCCTCCCAAGTGAATCATAACTGAGGTGCACCACAGGCTTTACAGCTCGACCAGTCTTTCCAGGGGGAACTGTTACAGTCTCTGCACTCTGAGCCTCATTTTCAGCATTGTCCTCACTTGTCAGGGGAGTCTCCATGGGGGTAGAGAGGCTAGAACTTGGGGCACGTTCAGCTCCAAGAGTTACAGTTTCTGAGTCCACAACATTCGGCTTGCATGGAGAGCTTTCGGACACTGGCAGTGGACTGTCAGGGCACTCAAAATACTCTTCTTGTTCTGGTGTATCACCAGTCTGCCCCAATCCATCATTTTCCTCCCCTGAAAGCTCAAACAGTTCAACCATGCACAATGATTCCATTTCATCTGATCTGATGCTTTGCACTTCACTTTCTGGGAGCATTGGCTCCAGGGACGAAGCTGGGGCTTAGACAGTCCAGAAGGCCCAGCTCGTCTCCAGTATTGACTGGGGATTGCCCTGAAACAATTGACTCAGTTAAGTAAGAAGGATAGTATTCAAAGTCACTCTCACTTTCTTCTGATATGGACTGACAGTCATGCTCAACTGGGACTTGTGCAGGGGAACACTTTAACTCTGCTTCTGTAGGTGCAGACTTTCTTGATCTTTTCTTAGCAGCAGCTCTAGTCACTGGTCCAGAGGGGCATCTTCTGGGGGCTCAGACTCAATCAAGATTTGTCCAATGGGCAGTAAATGATTTCTATGCATTGTTTTTACATCTTTTGAATTATTCTCAGGCCTTACTTTGTACATTGGCAGATCATCTAGTTTGCCCACTACAATGTGAGGGAGGTGGTGCCATCTGTCAGCAATCTTGTGTTTGCCATGCAGTCCCAGATTTCTTAGCAATACCCGATCTCCCTCCTGGAGTTCCTGTGCTTTCACCTTTTTATCATACCTTTCTTTGTTGGACAGATTTCTTTTGGCAGCCATGGTTTGAGCCAGTTGGTACACATGAGTTAGCTGGGCCTTTAACTTTTGCACATACTGTAAATAGTTGTCAGCTTGAACCCCATCAGGAGAGACCCCAAAACACACATCTACCGGTAGTCGAGCTTCTCTTCCAAACATCAGGCGGTAGGGGGAGAACCCAGTGGCATCACTTTTGGTGCAGTTATAAGCATGTACCAGGGTGCTAATTTGTTGGCTCCATCTAGGCTTGTCCTTTGGGTGCAGGGTGCCTAGCATATCTAGCAAAGTGCGGTTGAAACGTTCAGGCTGTGGGTCCCCCTGGGGGTGGTAAGGAGTGGTTCTGGACTTTCGCACTCCCCACAGAGAAAGCATCTCTTTGATGAGATGACTCTCAAAGTCTCTCCCTTGATCAGAATGGATTCTTTGTGGAGCCCCATAGTGAACAAAAACGTTTTCTACAAGTACTTTGGCCGCAGTGGATGCTTTCTGGTCTTTGGTGGAGAAAGCTTGGGCATATCTCGTGAAATGGTCAGTGACCACCAGCACATTATTGATATTTCTTTGATCTGACTCCAAACTCAGAAAATCAATACAGACCAGCTCCATGGGTGCACTGGTGGTGATGTTAACAAGGGGGGCAGCCCTCTGGGGCAAAGCTTTCCTCTGTAAGCAGCGACTACAAGTTCGAATGTGTTGCTCCACATCAGCCCCCATCTTAGGCCAATAGAATCTGGATCTCCCAAGTCAAGTGTTCTGTCTATACCAAGGTGCCCATGTGGTTGTGCAAGGACATCAGTACTGAGTCTCGAAAGGCAGTGGGCAGCACTAGTTGTTGTTTGTCTACTTGTCCCCTCTGTCTACTGTTTCTCTGTATAACAGTTCATTGATCAGTTTCAACTTAGGACCTTCTTTGTATAACAGTGCAGTTCTCAAATCAGTGGGCGTAATTTGGACACATCTTTTCCTGCATAGAGGCTTCTAAAGCTGCTTTGATCATGGGATCGTGGGATTGAGCCATGAATACTGTCATTGTCCAGCTGAGGCGGTACCAATGTCTATTGCAGAAAAGTGGCAATAAGCAGCAGGTATGCAATTCTCAGAGGGTCCCAAGCAATCCACCATGCAGTCCACTGCGTCCGTGGACATTTGTTCCTCCCTGTCAAACTTCCGGTAGAGTGCCGAATGTCAGGTTCTGCCAATCGGACCCAATCATTCTGGGAACAGGCCTCCGGGAGAGGCATCAGCATCTATGTGGTTCAGACCTGCTCGGTATTCGAGAGCATAGTCATATGTAGATAATGCAGAAAGCCACCTATGGCCAGTGGCATCCAACTTAGCTGAGGTCTGCACATAGGTCAAGGGATTATTGTCAGTTTTACTAGTATTTTAGCCCATACAAGTACTCATGGAATTGGTCAACAATAGCCCACTTCAAAGCTAGGAACTCTAACTTATGTACAGGATAGTTCTTTTCGGATGGGGTCAGGCTTCTACGGCAAAGGCCACTGGTCTCAGGCCATTCTCGTGTTCTTGGTACAACACAGCCCAACCCTTGCAAGCTAGCATCAGTGTGGGGACTTAAGGTTTTTGGATCAGGGCCAGCACTGGAGCATGGGTAAGTTGATATATGATCTCATGAAAGAAGTCTCACAATCAGGAGTCCAGCGGGCTCCAAATACTTCACCGGACAAGAATACACTCTTTCAGTCTTGAGGGACGCTGACTTTGGTATTTTTGTGGGTTGGGGATACCCTTGAGTAAGGTTAAGTAAAGGCGGATCACTCTTGAATAGTCCTTGATGAAGCACGATAATAACCACAGAATCCCAGGAATCTTTGCAGTTCTTTAGATTTTTGGGCTGTGCCAGGTGGTCAAGGCCTCAACTTTACTTGGGTCGAGTCTCTATTCCTCGTGGATACTATGTGTCCCACATACTTTACTGATGTTTGAAGAATTGACACTTATCAATGGACAGTTTAAGGCAAAGTCCTCCAGTCGGTCCAATACCAAATAATCTGCTCTCATGTTCCTCCAGTGAGCTGCCAAACACAATAACATCATCTAGCTATACCAGGCACTCTAGTAAGTTCATGTCCCCACTGCAGCTCCATCAGTCGTTGAAAAGTGGCTGGGGCACCTGAAATCCCTCGAGGCATCCTCATGAATTCATAGAAGCCAAGCGGACAGATAAAGGCTGTCTTCTCACGGTCCTCTGGGGCCATCGGGATCTGGTAGTACCACTGTGGAGATCCAGCACAGAGAACCACTTGCTCCCGCTTAGGCAGTCCAAGCATCCTGAATGCGGGCATTGTGTACTGATCAGGATAGTCCGCGGTTTAAGGTGCGATATCCACGCACATCCTTACTGTCCCATTCTTTTTCCTCACTACCACAATGGGGAAGCATAAGGGCTTCTGGATTCTTGTATTACACCAGCAGCTAACATCTCTTGCAGATGCCGTCTCCATCATCTATATCAGCAGGTGCCAGGTGTCGAGACCTCTCACGAAATGGTCTTTTGTCATGCAGCGGATATTGTGCTCAGCTCCTGTATCACATCCTACATCCCATTCCTTTAAAGAAAACACCTGGTCTCTCTGGGCAAGCTTCTCACTGATCCTCACTTTCCATTCAGCTGGCGACGGGGAGTCGCCGAAATCAAACAAGTCAGGCGTTACTCTGTCATTCTTCCTCGAACTCTTGCTGCTGGGTAGCACTGCAGTGTCTGCACAATGCACATTAGCCAGGATGCAACCTCTATTTACTCGAATGTCTCTTTCAGACACATTATGAACTTGGACCATTACCCTTCTGGCATAAGCATGGGCTCTAGCGGGCAAAATACTAGGCTTGACCAGCAGTCCCTCTGGCAATTTTCCATCGCCTGGTGCATCCAACATTAATATTTTATTCTTAACATCCTTTCTGATATGGACCTCTCCTGTAAGGTACACTGGGCATTTGGTGCCAGGATCAGAGACTCAGGATCCTTCTTCCATACAATTCGACCGTTCCTCTGGTTCTATTTTTCAGCATCTCTCTGTGCCTCATAGGCCTTCTAATTAAAGCCGAACTCTTAAAGCTCTACTAGTCTTTGACCCCTGTTTTTCATAACACAACTGTGCCAGCCTTCCGAACATATGAGCATTTGTTCCAATCAACAAAGGGACACCATCATACAGTCCAGTGGGGGACACACTAAGGCTAGGGTCTCTACTTGTTCGGCCACTCCAGCCACGGAGGTGGGGAAAGACAGCCAAATTCGATATACCTGGAATAGGGTAGGCCTTTCTACTTAACCCCCATACATGCAGTCCTTCTAATGGTTGTAAGGGTACGTCTGACAAATGCTTCTGATACCAATCCTGGAACATAATTGTCACTTGGGAGCCACTGTCTAATACAGCTCTTGTAGACACTCCATTCACCTTTACAGTGGTCTCCCATGGAGGGACCCACTATTCTGGACCAGTCTGGAGGCGGTAGTGGGGGCCTGGGCAACTGACCCTGCCACAAAAGGACGTGAGTTAGCATTTTGGTGCCCTCACTGGGATCATTTCTTGCACCTCTTAACCACTGATTTGTTCTCCCAAGCCTCCTTGTAGCCTATATGCAACTTTGTCAGTGTCTTTGGGACCAGCATTCCCTTTCATGTGCCCATCTTTCCCACAATTATAGCAAAACATACCTTCTGAGTTTGAGCTGGCGAGGCACCACACTGGGAGCCAGGGCGGGGTATTACTAACTGGAAACCTGGGTGCCATCTCTGTCTGCGCGTGATAAGCATTTGGAGACATCTGTCAGTTTCTCCACTTCCATGGTCAAGGAATTGAGTTTGGAGCTGTTATCAGCAGGAGATACATGGGTGGGTACCCCCACCCCATAGCAGATGCAGTCGGATAGGTCGGGCCCGCATTTTGCAGGGTCGTGGCCTTCATAAAGGGACTGTTTCGAATTCCGGATCTCTCAACAGTTCGCCCCATTGTGGCATATCTTTTTCCTTGTCAGAGCACTCATTGACTGCCAACCTCTGCCCCTGAACTCACTTGATGGGCCACCCCTCAGTCACCGGTCGTAGCTGCAGCTATTGGTGCAGGTCCTCCCGAGGTCACCTTTCTCAACTCCTCGAATTCTCCTCTCATTAACTCATCATAGGAGGGTGGGGATTCCAGTCGATTTGCCAGGCGAACTGAAGCAACAGCAGTTCTGAGAAGGGCAGACTTAAGGATCCTGTCCAGCCTGGTTTGGTCCAGTTCAATCGCTGGCAAACTACCCTTCTGAGGCATTCTTGCAACAATTTTTCCAGCCGAGATACATACACAGACAACAACTCCCTTGGTACTGTTGTGCATTTCTTACTCTCCACCATAGATCCTCATCAGAATCTGGGCCCCATCACATTCTCCAAGGCCTCAAGATAGGCCTGAGCAGTCACTTCAGGGTTACTGGCCCGCTTAGCACGGATGGTAGCCATGGCAGGACCTCGGAGCTCTCACTAACCTCTTCGCTGGCAAGCCCGAGCATTGCCATTCTAGCACTTGGGGGCAACATAGTTCTATCCAGGTCTCCCAGTCATCTCCCTTGGGGGTGGGGAGGGTGCCAGAGAAGATCCCCAACCTCGTAGGAGTCGTGACTAATGGCAGGTGTAAAATAGGAGTCTGCACTGGTTCAGCCACCATTACGGGTACTGGAGCGGGAGAGGGTGTTGGGGGAGGAACACCCCCAGGTGGCAAGAATAGTTTCTTCAAGTCCTCCACAGTTTTCCCTTCCCCCAGCAACCATTTAGCAAATTTCTGCTCAAAAGTTTCAGACAGTGGTGGGGGCTCATTCCCCCCCGGGTCTTTACTGTACTTAGTTATCACTCTCCAGGCAGTGAGGGCTCCCTCTGGGGTAATGGTCTGTGGCACTTTGGAGCTATCTATGGGATCCTTAAACTCTACCAGGGCCAGGAAAGTATGGGTGAGCAGATTAGCATGCCGACCCACCACCACAGGGTTTTGTAAACCTTCCACCTTGGAAAGTACTCACTGTACAGTGTCTGTATTGATACCCAGGGGGATGTCCAGGATAAGCATAGCATTTTGGGGGTCAATCTCCTCCCCAGTACACCACTCCACCAGCCGGTGCACAGCCACTTCTGTCGGCACCATTTTTTCTTGACAGTGGTTGTCAATATGGTCACTAGAGGACACACAATCCCAGCAGTGAGCCTCCAAGATGTAACCCTAGATGGCGCTATCCCGGGGTTACTACCCCTGCCTGATTTGCCACTAACAGGTTGAGGGGCCTGGATCCGATGGCGGGTGCCTCCACCCAGATGTCAGGGTTTGCAATAATTAAACTAACTTGGTCACAGCCCTCTGGGACACTGCAACCCCCCTTTCTTCCCACTAGTGGCCCACACAATATATCAGAATTACCTTCACAGTATACACTTACCCCCAGGACGGGTTCAGGCACTGGGACCTCCTGTAAAATAAGATACAGTGCAACAATCACAGTACAATACTTTAACATAGACAAATACCTCAGGCAGTATAACTTTGCTGAAACAAGCAGCTCTGATTTATTTAGGGGAATATAACAAGGACAGGGTAAATCAGGTTAATTAGCTTATCACTTTACTCATCTACCTAGGCTCTGTGCACAGGCCTATCCCTACCAGTTACTGTCCCTGGGTACCCAAGCTCTAGGGGCTAGTCCAAGCCGTGGCAGCTGGTAGGGCCCTTCACACAGAGAAAGAAAAAATTAGTTTAAACAGTCAGCAGTACAGTGATCCCATTTGGATTTAATGTGGCAATTCAACAGGAGCGACCCTGAATTAGTACTCACCACCTCCAAACAAGATAGGGTCCTTCAACGCCAGCAGGGCTACTCTGAGCTCCACCTAGACTCCTCACATTTATATGGCAAACTGCAACAGGCAAAGTCCTTTAATGGCAGCAGGATTCACTTGAGCTACACAGCTCTTCACACATTTATATGGCAAACTGCAACAGGCAAAAGTCCTTAATGGCAGCAGTATTCACTTGAGGTACACATGCTCTTCAAGACATTTATATGGTAAACAGAAAGTACTATACCAGGCAGGCTTTCTCTATCCCCATCGTGAATACTGCACAATACCCGAGAACACAGCCAGATTCTCCAGTCTTCTACAGGGTGAGCCTGGTTTCTACTCTTCAGATATCCTTTGATTCTCTTCACAGGGACGGATTCAGTCCTAACAAGCAGTTACACAAGCTGCAGACCGGAACTCAGGGCCTTACACACGCTTCCCGACTAAACTGCACACCAAAAGCACAGAGCTCCTTCCCTCTTCACTGCCAGAGCTCAACTGAAACTCCAGCAGACAAAACGGGCACTTCCTTTGAGTTCCTCCCAGTTCTTGGCTGGATTGGCTGTCACTCACAATAGACTGCCCTATTGGTCCAAAAAGGCCAAGTCCAAACTACATCTCCCAGAGTCACTGCCCTTACAATCCTCTTGTGGCTGGCTCAGATTACGAGTCCAAGTTCTGATTCACCCAAGGCACCATTTTAGAGCTACCTTATCCCACACTGATTGGTCCAGTTCAGCAGTTCAAAACTAGAATGGGGAACTAGGCAAACACAGTTCTGACTGCAAAGAAAGCAGGTTAGACAAACTGTATTTTCATTATTACTCTAAATGATTTCTGGCAAACAGTTACATCTTTCAGATAGCTTCCCTTTGCACTCTAGTGACTGCAAAAATGGTGAATTGGCAGCAGTTCGAGTGGTACTCGAGCAGAGAAACACACAGTCCCCCCATATAAACTAATTATGTCTGCAAGCAGACAGTTCTTAAAGAGACAGTACCAGAGGCTCTAAAAACACTCACTGATAAATGGCTTAAACGCCAAACACCATTCAGGCTTGGAGCATTCAAGCAAGCTCCTGGAAGTCTTTTGGGAACCCCCATTTGCAGGGGGGTTACACATACAATCAGTGTACACATTCCCATGTTCCCACTAAATTTAAAACATTAAGCCGCAGTTGTTCTCCAAGTAAGGCAGACCAGAACGAGATGTAAAGTCAAATCTACCTCGGCTCCCCGCTGCTCAGGTTCCTCCATTACCTCCCCTGCCTAGGATCGTACTTAATTTATTGACAATGATCAGCTGTCACACACTGTGCAGCTGCTTGTGGTGGCACAGAATGGAGGTCCTGTGGGCTACTGAACTGATGCCCTCCCCCCACCCCCGAAACATCCTGAAGCTGCTTGCAGTGGCACAGAACGGAGGTCGCGAGGGCTACTGAACTGACACCCTCCCCCACCCCCTTGAAACATCCTGAAGCTGCTTGCGGTGGCACAGAACGGAGGTCCCGAGGGTCGAGAGGGCTACTGAACTGATGCCCTTCCCAGTCCCCAGAAACATCCTAAAGCTGCTTGCGGTGGCACAGAATGGAGGTCCCGAGGGTTGCGAGGGCTACTGAACTGACGCCCTCCCCCACCCCCCTTGAAACATCCTGAAGATATGGCTCTTGAGTGACTCGCCGGCTTAATTTGTAAGACGCTCATCGGACAAGCAAAGTTGGTGCCTTTTCTTTTTAAATCCTAACTGCCTGTAGTTTGTGTCATCATACATGTGGAGATAGTCTTACAACCACTGAACTTTTAACCACTGAACTGTAAAGCTTACTGCATGTCCACAGTAATTTAAAGTTACAGTTTTGCCTTTATGTGTCCGTTAGGAACCCAGAGTTACAATTTATTGCCTTTAATTCCTCCTGTGTTCCTTAGCCAGTACAAACCCTGCAGTTTGAATTTAGCGTAATCACTATGCAGCTGTAGCCAGTACAAAGGAATAGGCTTGTCCTTCATTTAGTGTACTGTTTCACTGCTGAGATCTGCATTGCTCTCACCCCCCCCCCCACAGTATAAAGCTCACCTATTTGTTTTGCTGTTTCTTCACAGCTGCTTGCAGTGGCACAGAACGGAGGTCCCGAAGGTTCGAGGCTACTGAACTGACACCCTCCCGCCCCCAAAACATCCTGCAGGTAAGGCTCTTGAGTGACTCGCCGCTCAATTTGAAAGACGCTCGTCGGACAAGCAAAGTTCACCCCACCGACGCTAGCGCATCGGCTCCCCACCATTCCCACCACCACCCTTGGTCGACTCTCCCTTTTATAAGGGATCCCTTGATTGTCTAAACCAATCAGTCTGCTTCTCCATTAGCAGACTATACCAGTTGACCACTAGAGGTAGCTCTGATTATTTCATCTCCTCCTCCTGCAGACATTTCCCTCTAAGCTCCCTCCTATTATTCCCATGCCTTTGCATCATCCAACTCTGCTGCTTTTGGTGCTCCTTCTCCCATACTCCTTTCTCCCTGATTATCATCCTCCCTCTCCCTCTGACACCTGTCTGCCTATCTGGCAGCTCTCCCTTTATGCTCAGCCAACAGCTCACGTGAGACTCCTCTGTTCTGATGTAGCCGCCTTTCTGCCTACAATCTCCACAATCCACAGCTGCTGCCACTATGCCAGATGCACCCTCTGCACTCCTCCTGTCCCTTGTCTCCCACCCCTACGGGCTCTTAGGACCCCCTTCCCTCTCCACTCTCTCTCTCACACTGTCCACCCCACACATACTTGCCCTCCCTATTCCTACTCGGTCTGTCACTCAGGGTTCCCTCAAATGCAAATCCCACTGCCTCAAAAAAGTTGCCTGGAATTCTATCCACAGATCCCTCCTCCTCTTCCTCCTAATGTCTGGCAATATCCACCTGAACCCGGGCTCGCCCACTAAAAACTCTCTCAGACTTAACCAGGCCTCTGGCCTTCTCATTGCCTCCATCAACATCTGCAGCCTATTAAAAAAGTGGGACAACTACCAGGGATGGGTCCTTCAACATCATCCCAACGTCATTGCTGTGGGTGAAACCAGGCTCTCCCCCCAAATTCCAAACTCGACGATAACTCTCCCTGAGTACAACCTCTACAGGGCTGGCCGGCAGGATAAAGGAGGGGGAGGCTGTGCCATATACGCTAAAGACACCATGCATGGTCAGTTACTCCCATCCCCCTCCACTGGATCCTGGCCCCCAAGCTCTTACCCTCAAACTTACCCTGGGACGCTCCCAAACCCCCCTTCTCATCACAGTAGTTTACATTCCCCCTAGGAATCAGAGTGCTTCTTTTCACTCTGTCTTGTCCTACCTCGCCACCCTCCCGTCAAATAATGAAATTATAGCACTAGGGGATTTCACTACCAACTGGCTAGCCAGGACAGCTGCCCCACCCATTGATGCTGCTACTGCCCAAAATCTTACTCAAGTAGTCCGTACCCCCACACGCCGGAAACAACACACTGGGTCCTCCTCCCTACTGGATCTGGTTTTCACTAATTGCCCACACAAGATCACAAGCACCACCATACTCCCTGATGCCATAGGCGACCACTCCCCTGTCCTCTGCTCCTGGTTGTGCAAAGCTTCTAAGAACCCCCCCGAAAATTATACTGCAACGCAAACTAGGGCCTGGTAAACTTGCTCGCCTAAAATCCCACCTCCTTACATTGAACTGGTCCTTCATAACTGACACCCTTGACCCAGGCCGTGCCCTCGACCTCTTCATTTTTACCTTCAATGCTATCTGTGACTCCCTTGCTCCTCTTACAAAAAGGATGGTCAAAGGAAATCCTGCCCCTTGGATCACCTACCGCCTTCTGACCCTGATGCACACCCGGGACTCGCTATGGTATATATCCAACGAGACCGGTCTTCCATCCGACAGACAAAGGTACAGGGAGGCCAGGAACAACTGCACGTGGGCCCTAGGCCAAGCAAAAGCTGAGTATTATAAATCCTCCCTTACCTCTGCCTGGGGCTCAGGGCGCAAGTTTTGGAATAATATTAAGGACATCTGTGGCAAGACATATAATCCCCCCCAACCTGATTGATGTTGATGGATGCCTATCCTCGGACCCCACCCATACTGCCTCAGCCTTTAATCACTCCTTCACAAATCTCACCCATATCCTCCACCTCAACTTCTTTGACCTTCCCCCTACCCACTACACAAGGTCCCCTCTGACTGCCCCTCCTTTCCACCTTCGATGCGTCACCCCTGCATCAGCCAAGCCTTACCTGGAGAAAGCCCTTAGCAATACCAATTACAGTAGTGACTCCTTGGACATGAGGCTTCTCCAGCTCACACTTCACGAGGTACTCCACCTTCTCACCCATATTCTCAACCGCTCGCTCTGTCAAGGGAAAGTCCCCTTCTGGTGGAAATCTGCCTCCATTACCCCCATATTTAAAAGCGGGGACCGTACTTCCACTAACAACTATCGCCCTATCTCCATCCTCCCCTCCCATCGAAAGCGCTTGAGCGTATTGTCGACGATCAGCTCACCGAACACCTTAACAAATACAACCTACTCTGTAAACAGCAACATGGTTTTGCAAAGAGCACAGTACCACGACTGCCCTCTGGAGTTCACCTCTCACATCCACTCCGCCTTAAACTGAGGTCACATCACAGGCGCTATATTTGACCTCTCAAAGGTGTTCGACACTGTCAACCACCCCTTTACTTAACACCCTCTCCAACATCGGTCTCTCCCTGGATGCCCTTAGCTGGTTCACAGACTACTTGTCGGATCGGTACCAGCAGGTCCAAATTGGTACTGCCCTATCTAGCAGACTACCAGTCTGCATGGGTGTGCCCCAGGGGGTCCATCCTCGTTCCTCTGCTCTTCATTATTTTCCTTAACCCCCTACCCTTGTCCTGCTCGGGCAATCTAATACTATATGCCGACGATGCTGTCCTCTTTTCTTCCAATGCAGACCCCTTCCTACTACATATCTCCTTCCGATCCTCCTTCTCTGATGCCAAATAATGGTTCTCCCCACAGCGTCTTACACTAAACTATATGAAGACCAAAGTCATGTACTTCTCTCATCCCCTGAACTCCCGGAAGGCGCTCTGCCTTCATATCCTTACCGCCAATCTTACCCCTCTAGAGCAAGTGGATACTTTCAAATACCTGGGCATAACCCTAGACCCAACCCTCAACTTCCACCAGCATATTCATCACCTGCCTACCACCCTTAACGTCTGGCTTGGTCTCCTCTATTGCTTCAAACACTGTCTCACTCCTGAAGCCCTTCGGCTTGCTGTTTCCTCCTCGGTCCTCTCCCTCTTGACTATGGTATTCTTATCTTTGGAGCTGCGAACACTCGGCCCTAGGCCATCTCAGGCTGTCCCTGAACAAAGCCTGCTGTCTAGTCCTTGGCTGTGATCGTCTCACACACACACATGCTCGCTATACACTGCCACAAACTGGCTGAGCCTTGACAATACAATATGGTTCCACACATGTCTCATGTCAAAAAAGATTGCCCTGGGTTGCACACCTGCCAGCCTTACCCCCATTATTAAACCAGCACCGATACATAGAAACACCCGTAGTGTCGGCAAGGTGCTCCTATCAGTACCCAGGTGTAGAACCTCCCAATTCCAGAGAACTTTCAGTCACAGGGCTCCTTCCTTGTTGGACTGTCTACCCAGTGCTCTTACCAAAGAAACCAGAATTGGCCCCTTCAAAGTCGCTCTCAGAGACTACCTCCACTCCTCCTTACCATGCGACTGTCCTTGATCTACCTGACCTCCCCTGACAACAGCCTCTGGCCAGCTCTCCCCCTCTCCCCCCCCATGCGGCCTACTCGGCTACTGTCTAGAAACTATTAAACTAGCTTTTACACTATAATCAGATTGTTAGCTATTTGCCGTATTCACTGTAACCAGTCTGTGTGAGTACTACTTTGTAGTGTGTTCACTGTTGTATTGTACCACTAAATGTGATGTGGAACCTTTGTAAATGAGTCTTCGACTCAAAGGTACTTTCCAAATTGTGAACTAAATAAAAGTGTTCAGCAGAGAGAAAGAGAGAGAGACTCACTGTGCTGCTGCCAGAGTGATTGGGAGAGAGAGAGAGGGACAAGGGACATGAAAAGCAGAAAGAGCTACAAAAGCCCACCAGCAGTAATGAAATGCAGTGTAGTACAAGCATGAGAGTACTTAGTTTCAATTAATCAATCAAACTTTATTTAACCAGGCAGTTACATCATTGAGCGAGCTCATTTGCAAGATGGTCCTGGACACACAGAACAAATTCCATTTACAGTTGATGACAACATATCAAGACATATTATGCAGAAAAACAGTATAATTATAAATAACATTATTGGATAGGTGATCTCGGGAACAAATCTTAGATAGCAAAGGTTGTATACATGCACAGATACTTCATCATAGAATGTTTGGGGACAGTAGGTGAGTGAGGCGTGAGAAGATGGCAGCGGCACATTGGATACAGTGGGAAGCGGGATAGAAACCACATAAGGGGGAGGAGGGGTAACCATGCTATGTTAGAGTCCCCCAGAGGGGGTTGCCACAGTGAGGGAAGTGGGGAGGCAGCTAGAGGAGGTGTAGTTACCCTAGGGTTACCCTAGTTTAACGATACAGAGGGAGCTTACAGCACAACATGCTGCATATGTAGTTTTAATTGTAAGCATGGTACTGTTACGGGACAGGGAGAGCGTAACATGCTGGATCCATACTTCCAGGATTGGCTCCATTATTTAGGAAGGGAGGTACAGGTCAGGCACACTAACTGAGCACATTTAAAAGAAACGGACTTGAGAGTCCCATCGGATGCTCTCCTCATCTGGAAAGGATGGGATCTGTTCTCTGCTGCAATACTGCCACCTGGGTGACCACAGGTGGCAGTGCAATTGGAGACAGAATTGGGAGGGGGGACGTTGTGGATGCCAGTGTGGTGCTGCACACATGGTGTATGCATTCACGTCTTGGAGCCCTTGCATGCAACATCCCAGGGGACAGAGGAAGAAACACAGAAAAATGGCCCTGGCGCCTCCACGATGATGGCCTGTGGGAACTCCCCAGGCCTCCACCTTCCCGGATTGTGGCGCCTCCTGATGAAATGCACACGTTAGGAGAGAGTCCCTCTTCCCCTCTCTGACCCCACCTGGGGGGCAAAGCCAGTAGCTCCATTTAGGGAGATGACCATGACCAGGGGGGCACAGGGGTTGCACGCAGAGCCTGAGGGCTCGAGAGGAGTCAGCGAGTAGGGGGCTTAAACAGAAATTACAAAAAAAAACTGGACTTGTTTTATTTAATAAATTGTGAACTATCAGCTAAGTGTTACTTTAAAAATTCACCTTTATTTATTGCGATTAAATTCCGGCGTTGAAGCATAACAAAAAGTTCCACATGCGTCCAAGCAATAAAAGTAATTTTACTTTTTTTTTTTTATTATTGTAACCCACTTTATAAGTGCAGTAACCCACTGCAGAGCATGGGTGTATTGGGCATTAATGCACTTCCCAAATGTTTGGAGGGCTTTGGCCTCATGCCTCACAGCACATCTGGGGTGTGCATTAATGACCAATACACCCATGTCCTGTCGTCGGTTATAAGTTACGTAACTGCATTGTAATTGTAGTATAACAACACAGTAGGGTAACTACTTTGTAGCTACATGGATCAAATGTATAACTACTGTAGTTTTAATGTACTAACACTTTTCCATTGAAATAATTAATGTGGTAACAAACTTAATGTAAAGTATAACCCTGTGATCCTCGAAGAGTCAGTCTCCTCCATAGCATTATTCTTTGGTCTTACACCCAGCCCATAGAACTTTAGGTCCCCATGGAAACCAAAAAGTTTACAGCTGGCAAGATCTGTGTATGGTGCCAATGTATGGTGCCATGTGCATACTAGTATATAAAGCAGCACCTGCCCCAACCACCTCAGTTTCGTTTTTCAGTCCAGGCTCTTCGTTGCTCCAGATTGCTCCCCTGCCCATTTTATTATAGTTTTCCTTGTTTGCATCTGTATTGAGCTGTACTCAGTAGTACTACATAATTTTTCACTAATATAAATCAATTTATTCAGTGCTGGGTGTCTGCTCGGTTCCATCTCTGTGACCGCTATGTTGCAGTTTTTCCCTTTCACTCCGCTACATTGTTATTTTTAACAACTTTTAGTATTGCTAAACTTCCTTTGCACAGATCTCTTTACCCCAAACTCAAATTGTGAGTCTGTCAAGCCTATCTTGACATCCAGCATTACTCTGGCTGTCAGGCAGTGGCTGTGGATAAGAGTATGGGGTCCAGGCCTTTTGGGGTCTATACATGTGTCTAGAGGAAGATTCGGTTGATGTCCACCCTTTTACATCTGTCTATACATCCACCCTACGATGTGACATTGATGAAGAAGATGGTACTAACATCAGTGCTGGTAGACCTCACTGCTGAGATGTTGCCAACATCAGAGGCCTTAGACATCCATCTTTTGTCAGTGCCAGTGTCAGCACTGAGAATGGTACCACTGTTGGCAATGAGCATGGTAGTCGATGCAGAGCATGGTGCCACATTGGTATCAAACATGGCACTGTCATTGGTGTCAATGCTAAGTGTTGGTTCCACACACTGTTGCTTTATTTTTGTGCGTCTTGAGTTATGTCCATGCAGTCTTGCATTATCTTCATGTCATTGTGCGTTATATTAAGGCAAATGTCACACACACACACACACTTACACTTTTTGTCCACAGATTTGTACTATTTTTGTGCAGTTTTGCATGAGTTTGTTCTGCTTGACACAGCACACCTGTCCCTCATTGCCACTGTAACAAGGGGTAACGTGATACAGGACTATCTGATGATCCCATTTGGCCACCTTGGCCAGATATGCCATCAACAGAACACCCACTTCTGCTGTCCCAAGTGGATCTGTTTATTCCTGGTGCCTTTAACCTCCAATACAACAAGAAGCATGGCCAAAGACTGCAGTATTTCTGGACTGAAAGTAGTCATGAGTACTGTGCCTTTGCTGCATGGGCATTGCAGCCATTATTCTTATGGGCCTTTCTATGAGGGTTCCTTATGTCTGCATACTTCCAATACCCAGACTGTGTGTTCTAATATCACATGTGATGGGTAGATGCACAGTGCATGTTGAGCCTTGTGCTGGCCACAGCTTATTCAACACTCCGACAAGCTTGCACTAGTGTGCTTCAAAATGACGTTTCAGCTACAAGTGCTCTCAGGCATGCAGCCTTGCTTCAGCCCATTAAGTTCGCAATACAAATGCACTCTGTTTGGTGATCGTCTGAGTAGGTCTTTTAGACCCAGTGGCTTGGGCCAGTGAGAAACTGGGCCAGGTATGAGGACATGATGTGCGTCTTCAGGCCTTAACGGATGATGTTCAACAGGTAGTCATTCCCTAGGATGGGCAAGAAGGTGACTTTTTTTCTTCATCCAGGTACTTGCCTCACAAGAGTGAGTAATTAAGTTGGGGGTGGGGAGTAATTTACACAGGTGGTCCTTGGCATGAAGGGTTTTTATCCTTATGTACTGGAGGAAAAGTACTGCTTAGTTTTCATGAGCATTAAAGATGTATATCAGGACATTCCACTCTAACGCAGCCACTGCAAGTGTCTCAGGCTGTGTGGGCCTGCAGTGCCTTTAGTTAAACTGCTGCCTGCAGGTCCTGCTTTCGTGGCATGTCTTTGAAGAGTGCTTTGCAGTTCTAGTGGTGAAGGTGGTAGCCAGTTACTGTTGTGATAGAAGCAGTGTCTCTGCAGAGGTCTTCTCTTTTCATTTCCATGTACTCAAGTGACCTTGATCACATTCTTCATGACGTGTGAAGCCCAATGCCAGGGGTTCAGACCAAAGGGAGCTGTTCTCCCTAAGACCACATCATCACATCATAGAAACATAGAAACTGACATCAGATGAAAAACGCTTGGCCCATCCAGTCTGCCCTTTCTCATTGTGATTGCTTTTGCTGCGGACTCTTTTAGGACTATGGCATTTTCTCTTCTATCCTTTTCCTATCCCTTATCATTATCTTGTGCCTCTCCCAGGCTTTTTTGAATGCAACTGCTGTTTTTGCCCCTACTACCTCCACTGGAAGACTGTTCCAGGCATCCACCACCCTTTCTATGAAGAAATACTGTATTTCCTCACATCTCTCCTGAACCTACCCCACTCCAACTTCATATCATGACCCCTTGTTCTAGAGCACCCTTTCCTCCAAAAAATACTGTACCTCCCACCTGTACCTTATTCACCCCCATGAGGTATTTAAAGTTCTTGATCATAACCCCCCCCCCAGGGTGTACATGTATAGTCCCTTTAGCCTCTCCTTGTAGGGCTTTTGATGCAGACCCTATACCATCGTGGCAGTCCTCTTCTGGAGCACCTCTACTCTGTCTTTCCTGAGATGTGGTCTCCAAAACTGGACGCAGTACTCCAGATAGGGTCTTATCAATTACCTATATAGGGGCAACACCACTTCCTGCTGGTGATACCCCTACCTATACACCCCAGCATCCCACTAGCTCTCCCAATTGCTTTGCCACATTGTCTGGACCTTCAGGTCATCCAGTATGATTACCCCCAGGTCCCTTTCCTGCTTGGTAGTTGCAAGTATCTTCCCCCATTTTGTACTCCACCCCCAGGTTTCTGTGACCCAAGTGCATTATTTTGCACTTTTTTCATTAAACCTTAGCTGCCAAATTTTTGACCACTCCTCCAGCTGTTTTAAATCTCTTACCATCCTTTGCACCCCTTCCCCCATGAGTGTCCACTCTGTTGCAGTTCTTGGTGACATCAACAGAGGCAGACCTTCCCTTCCAGTTATTCCGCTATGTCACTAATGAAGACATTAAAAAAGACCAGCCCCAGTACTGACCCCTGAGGTAGACCATTGGTCACTCTGCCCTCCTTAGAGCGAACTCCATTTACCACCACCCTCTGCCTCCTATCCCCTAACCAGTTTCTTACCCAGGTTACCACCTTAATGCCCACCCCCATGATACCCAACTTATTTACCAGCCTTCTACATGGAACAGTGTCAAAGGTCTTGCTGAAGTCCATGTCCACCGCACCTCCCTGATTCAAAACCTTGGTTAACATGTCAAAAAATGTATTAGATTTGTTTGGCATGACTTCCCCTCTGTGAAGCCATGCTGCCTCATGTCCTGCAGTCCGTATGATTCCAGGTGTTCCACGATCCTTTCCTTTAATAGTGTTTCCATTAATTTTCCCTACTACAGAAATCAGGCTGACAGGCCTATAATTTCCTGCCTCCTCCATGCTATCACTTTTGTGAAGTGAGACTATATCTGCTCTTCTCCAGTTTTCCGGGACCACACCGGTCCCCACTGAACTATTAAACAAATCTGCCAGGGGTGAAGTCAGCATCTCCCCGAGTTCCTTCAGCACTATTGGATGCACCCCGTCTGGCCCCATGGCTTTGTACACCCTCAGATTAGTGAATGTTTTTCTGACTCTCTCCTCAGAAAAGACTGGTGTCCACTTCACTTCCCTCAAAGCTCTTGGTGCTTATTTGTGGTCCCTCCCCTTTCCCTTCTACTGTGATCACTGAGCAGAAGAATTTGTTTAATATATTTGTCTTTTCTTGGTCCTCCTCTGTATAGTCTCCACCTCCTTTTTTAACCTTTCTCACTGATATACCTGAAAAATGTCTTGTCGTCACCCCTTCTATACTGTCTGGGCTATTCTTTCCTGAGCTCGCACCTTTGCGCTCCTTACTGCTTTGCCTGCCTATCTGCATTTCTCCAGATACACTTTCCTGTCCTCCTCTCTCTGGGTCTCCTTATCCTTCTGAATGCCACTGTTCTAGGGACGTGGATATGTTGTTCATCCACACTTCTTGGCATTGTCCCTTTCCCTTTAAATCTGCTGGAAAGTCTTCAAGCTGGCTCCTCCCACCCATGTGGGTGGTATAACCCTCTGCTCTACCCCATGACGCCAGATCTTCCTTTCCACTGGAAGATTTAGGTTGCCTCCTTCGTGCTCTCGCATCCTGTAGGACCTGGTTTCTAAACTTTAGGTTATTCCAAAAATGAGTCTTATTTGCGTTAGCGATTGCAAATGTTGCTTCTCAATTATGGAAGACAAGTCTTCCCCCGAATTTCACCGGTGCCTGTGCGGCCAGAAGGTGTCGCATATGGACCTGCATACCATGTGTGTCTACTGTCTTGGTGTCAGCCATGACACCATGACCTGTGAGTTCTGCCTTGCCTTTCAACCTAACGTCCTTGACAACCATCTTACATGCCTTAAATTGGGCAGGCCCGAAAAACGTAACCCACTGGTGAAGTCCAAGGAGGCCCGATGGATAGTTTCCACTGTTGTGGGAACTGCCGAGCAGTTGGAGCACATACAGTACAGGCTTTCAAGGAGGAAGCGGCTCACTCCGCTGAATCTTCCTCTCAGGGCTTCTTTGTTCCACTCAACCTGGGATCCACTTTCTCGGGTTCCTTCCGAGAGTTGTTCCACTCTCTCTCCCGACTAAGAGTGAGGGTCCTGCGGGTTTCTCTTTCATTTAACCTTTCCCAACCAAACTGATCTGGGAAAGGTTTGTGTCAGACATATGACCAACCACAACCCTGTAAACTACCAACCAGCATATTATTTGTGTTTGTTTGTAAAAATTTATTCTTGAATTTCCAAGAAATGGATAACTCAATTGAGCAAACTCATTTACAATCTGGTCCGACAATCATTCAATTTCCATACAGTTACACAATTAAGTACATTTTTCAACTTCAGACACTTTTTTTAAAAGAAGCAGATAGACAATAATACATCCTTGCAAATAAATAACAACTCAACAGTGTTGAGTGGACCAACTTTGCATAACAATAGTAGTATCAACAACAGTGTTTGGGTTTAACAAATTCAGACATTAACCAGTTCTTTATTTCCCTCCATGGTTTAATTTTCTTTGATTTCAGATTGGCTGGCAATCCTTTCCATGCTCTGGGGCCATGATTAATGATGCAGGAATTCCCTTTTTCTGTTCTAAATACAGAGATATTAAATTCTAGATTTGGAGTTATTCTTAAATCATTTCACAGCATATGATTTTGAAATATGCCATTCAAGTAAGGTGAAGTTTTGTTTAACAAATACTGATATACAGTGTATATAATATGCAGGTGTCTACAGTCTGTTAGATTTACCCAACCCAGTGCTGTATATAATACACAATGATGTATCAGTCTGGGTGTATCCAGAATTAAACATGCATATCTATTTAAGGCTATGTCTAACCTACCCAATTCTGACTTTTGTGCCCCCCCCATACCTCGTCTCCACAGTCTATAAGGGGATTATCATGTTGTTCACTATACTGTTCCTAGCTTCTGTTGGATGCACTTCCTTATTCTATATAGAGCCCCATGTCTGGTATTTAATTTTTTAATCAAACTGTCTATGTGTATATTCCATCTCAGTTGTGAGTCCATCCATATTCCAAGATATTTGTATGAATTCACTTGTTCTAATACATCCAATACATAAGCTGTATGTGTTTTTATCTGGAGAGTTTGAATAGTTACATTTTATTTATTACCAAAAACCATAACTTGAGATTTCTTACTGTCTAATATCAGTCTGAGTGATTTGAAGTAGCCCTGCAAATGATCAAAATCTTCCTGTAATTTGCTCTGAATTTCAGTGATTGATAACTCCTTCCAGGTAAAGGACCAGATTGTCTGTGTACAAATGATGCCGAGCCACCCGTAATGAGAGGGCTGGCATCATTTGTATACAGGTTAAACATATAGCCTAGTGGTTAGTGCACATAACTGCAAACCATGGGTTTCAGACCATGGACATGTTGATTTCACAACAATTTATTTCTCGCTAAAGAATGTCAATAACCTAGAAAGTAATCACTCTAATTTTTCTCTTTTCACTTACAGACCCTGAATAAGAACAATTTGATTCCAGATGAAAGGACAAATTTTTATCATTCCCCCCTACAACAGACCAATGTGTACACTACCACCTACTACCCCAGTACTGTGAACAAATATGACTACAGGCCTGAGCCCTCACCTGGTCGGACCTTCCCCCCTAGCTGAGACTCCAGTTCCAGAAGCACTGGAGTTTTTTTTAAGAGATCTTATCAGATTCATGGACCAAAATCTTGCCCTCGCTCAGCATTGTAACATTGTATATTATGGTATCTTGGGCTCGGCTGAGGACAGTGTTCATAGAAGCAGTGAACTGTTTTAATGGATGCGGTGCCCATGGAGACGCTACACAATGCTGATAGGTTGTGTGCATTTCTGGATTTCTACTTGTGGATATTGTGCAGGGGATGGGAGGCAATGCAGCATAGAAATTGTTGGAAGACTAACTGCAGCCTGATGCAGAAAAGCCATGAAATCCTAGACGTTCCACTAGTTCTGTTGGATAAGAAACTGGAAATATATTGGCTTACTGCCACGTGGCAGCATTGTGAAGCATTCCTAGATTCAATGCCTTTTAATTTACAAATTGAGGGCTTGGTGTGCTTCAGGTAAAGAGAATAAATGATGTAACACAGAAGAAACTGTACCTTGCTTGGAGAACACAGAGGATTATCACATGCAAAGACGTCAAAGTGCTTTCTTGTATGGGCAGGGGTCATTACCATTTCAATGAATTTCCTTTTCATTACTTATGTTTTTGCAGCACAACATGTGGCCGTTCTGGACTGTTAAGAAGTGCTACATTATTAGTGGCCAAAAAGCTTTCAACCTAGCTGAGAACAGACATGGTTTTCCGGTGCTTTACCCTTTTTGTGCACACTTCTGCTTTTGAGCTTTTTCAGCTATATCAGCACTGTGCTTAACACACGACAATAGTTATCTATGACATGAGACAATAGTTGAAGTAATTTAGTATTCAGTACTAGCAGCATCTCTGACTTGACTTCCATCCCTCAGATAGCATAAGCTACTATTATTGTTCTGCTGGTGAAAAAAAGAGAATGACCATTATTATGGAGTCTATGTGAATATGAATTGTTCCCAATTTATGATGTTATATATCATCTGATACTTCACCCGATGTGCTTTTCTTCCTTCCTAGGACTCGTTCAGTGTGCTGAACATAAAACTGTTATAGTATATGGATCCATGCAGTTGTGTATGGAAATCCACACACTTCCAGATGCTGTTGTACCACAGTAGTGATGCCAGCATTTTGTTGGGCCACAGCTGCTATGCAGTGGGTGTAGCTAGGAAAATCAAATTTGCAAGCCAGAACATTTTGGTGCCTCTTTGTCATTCCCCCACACACACACACACACACTCTTGTACAGCTCATATGTACTTCAGGAACTACAGAATAAGAGCAAATTATATGGCACTACTTATTTTTATTCATTTAACTTTAATTCATTGACGTAAGCAAAATCAATGGTCGGGCCCCAGAATGCCACCCCCTTCCAGTCAGCTTGTATGCAGTGGCTTACTTGGCATATGTGTTCCTACACTCACGTATATGTCACTCCCGTGGAACAACAGCATAGAATCTCTTCTTTGTTGAAAGATTCCTTATGCTTACCTACATTGCAGATTCTTCATACCGAAGATATCAGAAGACTGAAAACACTCCAAGTGAACTGTTTGTAAAAAGGTGAAATACTAGAAATGTTGCCAGCTCATGTAGCTATTACCTAAAGCAATCTTAAATGTTTTTTATTCTTATCCTGTTGTTTTCTGTTTATTTGACCTCAGTTCAAAACAGAGTTAGAAAGCCCGTAAATGAATTAAAGCAAACACTATACAACATAATGTATGGGCAAATATATACAGTATGGGTGCTGTTTCCATCTCGGGGTGAGACAGCATCATAGAGATTTCTCAGGATTTGCTCTCGAGGTCTGTGATGTCTTCTCACCCCTCGACAGAAACACAGCCTTATTGAGTATGATCTGCCCATACATTATTCTGTATGTTCTCAGGAGTACCATTCAATATATTAAAAACACGAGTTGTACCTGTAGTAACAGACACAAACTATGTACATAAATGTAGTGTTCTTAAAGAGCTAGTGACACGTTATTGTCATTGGGGTAGGAAGCTAATGGCAAGGAGCTACCTGCCCCAGTACCTAAATTAGCAAAGAAATACATTTTTTAACCATGGATTTTAAAGTTCATTAATTTAAAACAACCGCAATCTCACCTCCAAATTTCAAGTCAGACACAGTGTGCATGCCACAGCCCCACAAAACCATATTTTAATGATGTGAAGTAGGGAAGGAGCTACAGGGCTATAGACAGCATTATAATGCTATCAGGGCAGCAGAGGCCTTTAGGTGTAACTTGTTCGTATCACAGCCACTTGTACTTGTCAAGGGGGGGGGTAGTGCATGTAAAACTAACCTCCTTAACATGTATATGTGGCTGTGATGCATACAAATTACACCTAAAGGCCACTTCTGACCCCGATAGCATTATATTTCACATCATTAAAAAGCAGTTTTGTGGGCAGGGATGTGGTGGTCGTGACTAAAAGAAATGTATTTCTTTGCTGATTTAGGTCCTTGGGAAGGCGGCTCCCTACCATTAAGTGCCTGCCCCTAAGGTATCAGCTGCTCTTTAAAGCAAGTCTTCGATGAGGCTGATGTAGAAAAACAGTGCAGGCTTGTACCTAACCAGTTGCGCTCTCATTCATAACATGATTTCATGAATGCAATCAGTCCAGGTCACAAAAATGAATATGTTGATCCCTGAAGCTTTCAGGAAGTTTACTTGAGGGGAAAGCAATATAATAAAAATATAATACATGGATGGGACCTTTTCCCCATAGGAGCCCATTATCGTATATTTCCCCATATACCTTACCAATTAAACCTACATTCCAAACAATTAAAGCTGCATACCTCACAATTAATGCTGCATACCTCTGCACCAAAACCTGTATACCATGGGAAAAAACACCCACAGTCCAACATTATGACCACCAAAACAAACAACTTAATGACCAATTAAATCAATAAACACATCCATTAACACACCAGCTGAACCAGTTAAAGAATGTCTATGCTAATCAGCACACCTAATAAGCCCCCAGACAAAAACACAGCCTTATCTAATAAGCTCCCTGACAAAAACACAGCCTTATCTACTAAGCCTCCTGAGAAAAACACAGCCTTCAGGTACAAGAAAAGGTACCATCCACATGTATTATACAAAATAAATGCTTGGTAACTGTGGCATACAAGACTACATACTTGTCTGGGGGGTTAATTAGGGCAGTAACATCACTTGCCCTTCAGGCTCATGGCTTATAGCCCCAATTAGCCCCCTCAATAGGTATGTATCTTTGCATATCACAGTTGCCTAGCATTTTCATATATATATATATATGCATATATATATATACATGCACATATACACATACACAGTAGATAAGTTGCGCTGGGGAAGACCTTCCATGAAATAATACTCTGATAAACTACAGTTAAAGTAAAAAAAAAAAAAAAGTACAAAAAAGAGAAGAGTTGAATCACAAGGACCAACATATTTTTTGTCATGGCCTTATGGCTTACTCCGTAGCAGCCAAACTAGAGAACAAAACCTTGCCAGACATGAATACCATCAAATATTATGACCTCTCCTGGAACATGATTTCAGCTTTTCAAATTGTTCAAAAGCATCTTCTGCTCTAGTACTTATTAAGACTAGAAGAGACTCCAGAAATCTGGCAAGCATGAAGTGGAGTGGACTGGAGGTTCCATCATTACCACAGCCTATGTTCCAAAGTGTTGTTTTAAATGGTGAGCTTTGAAATCAGTTAAGAACAGAACGTTTAAGGGGCTGGTCTCAAAATATTATTTCCATAGCCACAGAATAGAAGAGATGCTTTTGAGAATGAGGCCTTTGGTGTGTGTAATAAACTCCATGGAATGCACTGAAAAGCATTCTGATGGGATGCCCGTCAGTTCTCATCTCTCTAGGCATGGGCCACATGTTTTAAAGGGCAGTTTTTAAGGGTAAAATACATTTTTAAATAGGAGGCTCAAAATAGCAATCGGGACCATTCTCTTGGTCTTTACTAAGAGCTAAAACATACAGTTGAAGTATTGAGGGCCATCTGCTGTATCTCAGACCCTTTAATTACTCCAGCAGGTCATTGTTTGTGTGTGTGACTGTGGGATAATGGCACACCTTGGGAAGTGAGGCCTCAGGCAACATGGAGTACCTTAACGCATATGAGAAATGCCATTGTCCACAATTATGCACGCCATGGAGTGCCTTATTGTGATAATATGGTTCCACTGATTTCTATTTAAAAAAACAACTGAGTAATGAGGTTTAGAATATAAAGTATTTCTGACTGGTGCTGTTATGTTGGAATAACACATTGTCATGTGATCACATCTAACCAATCACAGCTTTTGGTTTCCTTTCTCTATTTTATTATTAAGCAGTAAGGCATGACAGAGGGTATGTTGTGGTGGTATAATGGCCTGCTTTGGGTGGGTTGCAGCATGAAACAAAGCTGAGTGCTTCCATCACCCAAAACAGGCTGTTAGCCCTCCATAACGCACCCCCAGGAGTGCCTTACTGTGATTATAAAATGGGTCCTTTTTAGTAAATTGGATGCATTTTTAAAGCAGAATTTTGTTGAGCTTCTTTTAGCTAGGCTGTTGTGCTTGAATAACGACCCGGTTGAAAGTACCTCATGGCCAATCAGAAGCCAGTATTCTTTCTGCCCATTTCATAATGTCTAACAGTGCATTGCCTTCTGTCCTTATTGCTTAAATGTTGTACATTATCACAGGAATGAGTAGCCAAGTATGTTTGGAGTTGTGGCCTAACCTTTTGCCTAGAATTTCTTTTTGTGCATTTATTTTACTAATTGTTAACTAAAATTAAGTATAATGTAGACAGTGCTGCAGTGCAAGAAGTGTATGCTTGATGTTCCTCAACGTCAAAAGTGAGAAAGTCAGCCCATCGGGGGGGGGGGGCTGTGCTGTCAAACAGAAGTAGAGGATTAGTAATACTTAAAAGAAGGCTGACCCCATAAGTTTGGAGGGTGCCATGTTAGCTAGTAAAAATCACAAAAACTAAATCAAAAAATAAAGTTCTAACTTTAAAATGAATAAAGAAACTACTTAAGGAGACAACTTATTGTGACCCATCAAGCAATTTTCACAATGTTTGAACTAATTCTGAGCAAGGAATATAGTTCCTAACCAGAAAATCCCATTTCTTGGGTATCTGTAAATAAACTGAATTAGCAGAACTGCTAAACTGTAAAATGTTTACTTTTGTCCTCCCAACTGCCCAGTTCTAGGTATGTCACCTAAAAGTACTGCAAGGATGGTGCAGTTTCAGCTGCTCAACTAGGCAGTGCTTTTGGAGCAGTTTAACCATAATTTATACATTCTTTAAAAGTTTAAACATTTCTACTTCAGTGAAGCTCAAATGTTGCCATTCATGCTACGTTCCTCCCATGGTAATTACATTGGCTTACAGCAGCACGTGAAGTAGATTTCTAATTGTTATCGTACATAACAGATAGGGTCCCCCGGTTTTCTGGGACACTTTGGCCCCAAGTTCTCTGGTACATTTGGTTCACGCCTGTGGCAGAACTTGCTTATTCCTCTGCCACATTTCTGTTCGTCCATTGGCTTGCATACCATGTGACAGCGATGATTACATCAGAAATTGAATGTGGAGGAAAGGGCTTCAGGACATACAAAGTGTGGAAGAGAGATAGGAATTGTGGACAGCTGGTATATTTAAAATACAAATACCGCAAAATGGTGAATTCAGCTGCAACGCATAATATCTGCAGCAGGATGCAAGATCTACAGCCTCTCAACCACAGAATTCCTCGGACTTTCTTCATAGGACATAGTACCCATTGTAAACTTACTACACCTATGCAATAATTACTATTGACAGATTCCAGTATGGAATCATTGAAGACTTAAGAACTAGAATGGACAACAGGTGATAGATTTGAACCATTTCATTTGTAAATCCATGATGGTGATGTGACAATTCAAATTACGAACACAACTGACAAGAAAGAAGAGCTCTATCATTTTGTCTGTATCCTCCCTGACTAAACAGTGTCAGATTACGCAGTGATAGGGGCTTCCATTATACGGTCGATACATTTGCATGTAAGTGCTGAAATGCTTTAAAGTTACAATACTGCTAAAATAACTTATAATATTAGCTGGAACCCCTTATGAGTATGTGATAGGTAAATTACATGCTTTAGCATGGAGAGTTAAGTCTCCTGATACAATGTCCTTGGTTATGTACACTGCCTTAAATTTGAGATAATAGTGTTTGATACCCCTTTTTTAAGCCGCATAAATGTAAATGTAGGGCTCTGGACAAGTATTCAGTCCTCTAACCAGGTTCTTCCTGATTTATAACTTTTGATGTCCCTTATATGTAAGTATTGTAATTTTCTTGCTATTGGTCAAAGGTCATGGTAAGAGATGATTTTCATTTTGGATTTGGTTGGGATGTGTAAGCTATTTATGTTACATTTTTAAACCGTTTTCTTCAGGTGTTATAATAAGAACATTGCCTGTGTACAGATCATTGTTATACAGATTTAAGTACCTTGACAATTATTTCCTCTCATGCAAGCAAATAATTTTAGAAGTTGCAATTGTTTTGGATGTATATAAGCTCTAGTCCTTCTTAACCAAGTAATCACATTTTCAGAATTAGAACTGTAAATGTATATTGTATAGCTAACATTGTTCTAAATGCCTTATCATTAGATGATGAAAATGAGACTAGTTATGTAAATGACAACGTAGATTTGAATGGAGTCCATTGAATACCAGATATTGCCGGGACAACTTGCAGTTGTCTGTTCAGGTTGTTTTTTATCATGGGCCTCTAATCTTTCAAAAAGACTGGTTTGGCCTATTTTGGAAAAATAGCATCACTAGTGAGCCAGTGGGTAAGAAAAGAAAACTAAATATGTAAATGAGTGTCTGGAGGCAGACACTCGCCCCGCCCCCCGTAGTTAACGACACTCTTCTTTTTGTGGCTGGATATAATTCAGACTTTGTAGATGCACCTTTTAACACAGTTTTTAAACTCAGACATCATAAATTTGTAAGTTCATTAAAGAGTGCTTACCACAACCCAATATACATCCTGTATATGTGTAGTATTCTGCTGCAAATCACTGAATGTACTGTGAAATTCTTTATTTGTACTGGCACTCTGTACCTTATTGATACTCAGGTAATTCCTGAAAAAGGTATCCTTGTGTCACCAGTGTACTTACCCAGTTTATAAAATTTAAATAAATAAAGGAGAACTAAAGATCTTAGAGGAAATCTCTCATCAGGCCACACCTTTGGAACATATAACTATTAGGCAATAGGACCACGTGGAAACTTTTGCAAGCAGTGCTGCCAGGAGCCACTCAAGATGACATCAGGCATCAGTGTCTGTATAAAAGTGAGCAGCCCCTTCTCCCGTCAGATCTTTTCCCACTGTCAAGCCTACTCATCAGATGACACAAGGAAATGTCAGTTACGTTGCTTTCTTTTCTCATCAACAAAGCAATCACTTTTTAAGTGATTAGTTGATGACCTGTATGTCATCGAAGGAGCCAACTAAATTATTTAATTATTGTGAATGTGGTGATAAAATATACACCGGCAACTCCCATGACTTCTGCATTTGTTGCCTAGGCCTTGACCACGATGTCAGCGACTGCGATATCTGCAAAGACTTCAACTCTGCAACACGGTGACATTACAAAAGGGCTTTAGAAAAGTTTTCACTGCAGAAAAAAGTGGACAAAATGGAGAAGCAGTTTTATGAAATAGTCTGCTTTGAAGCGGTCCCATGAGAAGTCTAGCATCGCCGGCTTCCTTGGCCACCTCCAGGTCGTCTAACTCTAAAGATAAGTCCAGCCATAAACACAAGCATTGAAACAAGGATAAACTGTCCCCACTCCACTACAGGTCTCCTCACAAGCTTGCAACAGCTACTGTTTCTTTGACATCATTGACCACTCCAGCGGCACTCTTCAGGATGTCTATGAATATAATTCAGACTTTATAATGCAGGAGGAGGAGGAGGATCTTGAGGAGCCAGCTGTAATTCCATATGAACAGGATGCCTACTCTACTATCTCAACATGTAGTGAGGATTTTGTTATCAATACTCCCACATCACCGCCTGAAGACCCTTCCTTTCTTTCCATGATGCAGCAACTATGGGCTGCCATGGGTTTTGCTCTGGAGGAACAGGACACCACCAGAAAGAATATACACACTTTTTGGAGATCTCTGAATCTCTCATTATAGTTGTACCTTCTCCTTTACCAGCCTTGGAGGATGCCACTTATGCTACTTAACACAGGCCCAACAACATCCTTGCAGCCCCTAGAAAGGCAGATGAATTGTATATTTCCCCATCAGGCAAATCATTTTATGCCACCCAGCCTGCGGCAGATTTGGTAGTTATTGCTGCAGCCCATGACAGGTCTAGGGCACCTGAACACCTTAGTTCCCTCTCTCCTGACAAGAAGTCTAGAAAGTTGGGTGTCCTGAGCAAATGTACATATGCCTCAGCATCATGGGGCCTACACATTGCTAACTCATAAGCCCATATGATGAAATACCAAACTACCTCTGGCGTAAGGTTAAGACTGCTACTCAGGCCCTTCCTGAAAGCTCTGGGAAGCAAGAATTACTTAAACTTCTCATTACAGGTGCTGATGTGGGCAAACATCTACTTTGAGCAGCTTATGATATCTCTGATGCCTCTGTGAGAGCAGCTGCTTCAGGTATCTGCCTTAGGAGATATTCCTGGCTTAGAGTGGCAAGTGTTGCCTCTTAATGTCCAGCAGGCTATACTAAATGCTCTTTTCAAGGGCCCCAAACTATTTGGCCGTGATGTGCAAGGCACCTTAAGGGATGTACAGGTATGAGGAAGAACCTTAAAATCTGTTCACTCCCTCTAACACACCTAGCCCAGGGTTCAGTTTCAGGGTCCCTACAATCCTGCGGGTGTCAGAGGCCAGTGTTCCCCTTCCAGACAATAAGGTAAAGGAAAAGGAGCAGAATTACCAACTCAACCACACACTCAGATGTTCACTCCAAAGCCCCTCATGGAAGTGGAGCAGCGGGGGTAGCCCCCACTGGTACCACCTAGCTCCCCCCCAGCCACTTTTACCTCCAGGAGTGGCTATAGGGGGTTGCATCTCCCTTCACTTGCACCAGTGGTGGGAGATTAACTCAGATGCCTGGGTTCTAGAAATTATAGACAAAAGACATGCCCTGGAACTCTTAGACACTCCTCCAGACCATCTGCCTAGTCAGACAAATCACTCTGTAAAACACCTTGCTCTGTTATTTGAGGAAGTTCAATCCCTCCTCCAAAAAAGGGCCATTCAACTGGTTCCTCTAGAATAGTAGAACACCGGCTTTTATTCTGGGTACTTCGTAGTCCCCAAGTGGACCAGCACCCCGTACTGGATCTCAGGGGTCTCAACCACTTCACAGAGTACAAAAAGTTCAGGACAGTCACCATTCAAAGGCTTCTTTCACTACTGCAGCAAAGAGACTGGCTGTGTTCCATGGATATGAAGGATGCCTACCTCCACATCAAAACCAAGGACTCTCGTAAAAAATACTTGAGATTCCTTCTTCAAGGGAACCATTACCAATTCAGGGTATTGCCTTTTGGCTTCGCCTCAGCATCACATGTTTTTACCAAATGCTTTGCCATGGTGGCAGCAGCTCTTCACAGGGAAGGCCTATATGTGTTTTCCTACCTGGATGACTGACTCCTAAAAGTCAACTCCAGGTATCAGCTCTTACATACTCTAGGTTGAATCCGACAAATATTCGACAATTAGGTATTACAGTCAGTGTTTCAAAATTGGTACTGACCCCTTGTCAATGCCTCCAGTATATTGGAGCAGTGTTGGATACCTCACTTGGAATGGCCTTTCTACCCAAGGACTGGGTCAACCATCTAATTGTTCAAGCCTGCTTGATTTACACCAGTCATTATGTCACCACCAGGTCATTCCTGCTCCTTCTAGGTTACATGATGGCATCCATTGTCATAGTCCCATTAGCCAGACTGCACATGCAAGTTCCCCAATGGACCCTCTGAGTCCAATGGCACCAACTAACAGACTTGGACAAAGTGGTCCCAGTCACAATACCTCTATGCTAAACATTATGGTGGATGGATTGAGGCAGTCTTCTCAAGGACATTACGTTCCTCACTCCTCCCCCTCTGTATATACTAACCACAAATGCTTTGGGTATGGGCTGGGTGCACAACTTGGCCCTCATCAAACACAGGGCACCTGGACCCTGCTAGAATGCACCTTGCATACCAACATGCTAGAAATCTGTGCTTCCTGTACACCCTTCATGCACTCCTACCATATCTGTCTCTAGGTCCTCTGTTAATAGACAGACAACACCACTATGATGCACTACATCAACAAATGGGGGGGGGACTTATTCCTACCTGCTGTGGAGAGAGGCCATGAGACTGTGGTACTGGAATCTGGAACACAGCTTCATCCTCTCAGCTGTTCATATTCCAGGTGTACGAAACATATTGGTGGACAAGCTCAGCAAATCCCGATCAATGATGCACGAGTGGAAACTCCTGACCTCTGTGGGACAAGCCCTCTTTGCAAAGTGGAATTATCCAGACCTGAGCTCTTTGCGTATCCACACAACACAAACTGCCAAGTTTTTGCTTGCTTGTGCATGGGCCTGCAGTTTTCTAGCAAGATGCATTGTCCCTTTGTTGGACAGGGAGGTTTCTTTATGTCTTACCTCCCTTTCCTTTTATTCAGAAAGTGCTCCTGAAACTGAAATGGGAGAGCATGACACTAATATTCACTGTCCCCCTCTGTCTTCAGCAGATTTGGTTTCCACTCCTGCAGCAGCTTGCAGTGGAGCCCCTAATAGTATTGCCACTCCATCACAATCTCCTGACACAGAACCACAGCACTCTGGTTCATCCCGGCCTGATGTCCCTTCACCTTCATGTCTGGTTCCTAAAAATGTAGCCATTGCTCGCTTTGAAGGCTCACAAAAAATGGCGGATGTTTTGGTGGTTGCTAGGAAACCCTCCACCAGCCACCCCATGTCCTCGAGGGGAGGCGGTTTACCAGACGTGCCACTTTCCACCATCTGGACCCTTTCACATGTCCAGTAAATTAGATTTTGGAATACATGCTCACAGTATCGGATGCAGGCCTTCAATACTATCCCCTTAAGGTGCATCTATCAGCTATTTCAGCCTTTCATGCACCTGCTGACAAATGTCCAGTTGCTCAACTGGAGGTGGGATAGACATTTCTCAGGGGCATTCTACACTTAAAGCCCCAATACAAAATCTGGTGTCTCCCTGGGACCTCAATTTTGTTTTGTAAAAGCTTATATTGGCACCTTTTGAGCCTGCCGTGAGCTGAGGCCTACGCGTTCTGTTTTGGAAAGTGTTATTTTTAGTTGCTATTACTTCTGCACAAACAATTTTAGAGCAGTGGGCTCTCATATGTGAGTCCCCATGTTTGATTTTTCACAAAGACAAGGTGTCTTTGCACTCTAATCCTAAGTTTCTTCCTAAGGTGGTGTCTGGGTTTACTTTAAATCAAACCATCCACCTTCCAGTCTATTACCCAGAGCATGCCAATCCAGGGGAAGCATTGCCCCATACTTTAGATGTACTGTACATAGAATCCTGAAATACTACCTCAACTGCACCGAGGCCTTCAGAAAGTCCTCTCAGCTTTTTGTTTCTTTCACCCCTGAGAAAGAGAGTGCCCCTCTGTCCAAAGAATGCTTGTCCAAGTGGCTAGCACATTGTATCATGTTTTGTTACCAGACGTACATCAAGTAACTCCCTGATCTGGCTCATGGCCACTCCACTAGGGGGATGGCCACCTCTATTGCTTGTTTCAAAAATGTGTCTGCTTCTGACATTTGCACAGCTGCCACCTATTGTACTGCCTACACCTTCACCAAACATTACAGTCTGGACATCCACTCTTGAATATGTGCAGGCTTTGGCCTTGCTGTCTTGCAAGATCTTCGGTCCTGATTCCACCACTCGCCTTTTGGTACTGCTTGGTACTTGTTACAAAGGTGGGGCCTGATTAAAGTGATTTCCTCGAAGAAGATAGTACAGTTATGTAGGAACTTACCATAATAGTAGATCTTTGAGAGAACCTGTTTCATCAGGCCATACCATCTCTCCCTTCTTCCCCCTTCATGATGCTGCTTCAACAGTTCTTGTTGCTATCTCCATAACTACTTTTCCTACCCTCTGCCTCAACTGTCTTGCAAAGGTCCCCATTCTGTCTTGATTTTCTCAAAGTCTGTCCTCCAAGTAAAATCTCCAGTGGGGAACTGAAGAGAGGAGGGGCCGCCCACTCTTATATGCATGCTGATGCCCGTCGTCGTTGTAGGTGGCCCCTGGTGGCACTGCTTGCAAAAGTTTCCATGTGGTCCTACTACTTGATGGCTGTATGTTCCAAAGGTGTGGCCTGATGAAAGAGATTCTCTCAAAGATCTGCTGTTACAGTAAGTTCCTATGCAACTGTACTTTTTTCCCAATTGCAAAACAAAAAACTCACTCGGGGAAATAAATGGAAAATGTCCCATATGATCTCCATGGAGAGGTGTGCATACCACACACATTTGATATGTCAGTGCATGCAGTCTCATGGACTTGTGTCTGCTGAAATGTTATTATGAAAAACAAAAATTGCCGGTCACCACAGTGGGATGTGGTGGGGGATCTGCCTCCTGACATTTGTTTACATAGTTATTACATTTTTTTGAACAGAGCACCCTACCCAACTTTTTGCCCCAACAAAAATGGGTGAGTAGAATTGAACTCTTGCTGCTGTATAGTAAATAAAAGAAATGAATGACTAAACAGTACAATGGGTAGGAAATCCCCATAAATTAGTAAATGTTGCATTGCATAAGACTTCATCCCTGCCAATGAAGCTGGTAGAAAGACTTGATAGTCTTGGGGTCCCTTCTGACCTTAAATTACTATGTATGCCCCCCATTTCAATTTAGAACATTGCATCATTTGTGACAGACATTTACTGAGGGCGAATCAAGTCTGAATGTAGACTGCATGTGCATATGAAGTATAACTAACTTGTGGTATTTGCAATCACTTTGCTTTTTTCACAATATTTTGCATGTGGTTTTCAGCCCTGCGCCATGTTTTAAAATGGGCTCTTGAGGTCGACACCCACACTTCATGCATCATAGGGCTGGCGGTGTGAGAAGAATCCAGCATCCCATTGGATGCTCTCCTCCTCTGGAGAGGACGAGTACCTTGGCCTTTTGCAGTACGGTCATCCAAGCACCACAGGTGGTGATGCTATGTAGCCTGCTGAGACAGCAGCAGATGCTGGCCGGGCTGACTTGGCACACGTGTGCATCTGTGCCTAATGTTGGCTAGCTCTGGGAATGGGGGGGAATGAAAACAGAAAAACTCTTCCAGAGCACACTGGATGACAAGTGGTACTCTTAGGTCCTGTTGCAGCCGACCAGCATTCCATCAATGCTGCTTCTGAGGTAACTCCTCCCCCCACTGCCCAGTTGTCCCACCAGGGGAGATAAGTCATGGAGAAAACTGGGTATGTGCTGGAGATGGCCATAGATTGGGCTGGGAGGCCACTGCTAAGATGGAGGCAGCTCTGGTGTCTAGAGAAAAAGCTATGAATTAAAAAATACAAAAAGTAACACTTAAAAAAATAGACTGGATACTACAGTATTATGGTTGCAGTCCTATAATATGCACATGACATGCAGAAACAGAAGCCGCAAGAGTGAAATATGATAGAAGAAGACATGCTAGCCCTAGAAGTATTAGTGGACTCCATTGTGAGGGAATAGCACCTTTCCTATGCAATGAACTTGATAGTATGTGACCTAGATTGTAATCACTGCCTTTAGACACTGTGAATTTTTTGTACTCTGTATTTTTGTATATTGTATAATGTAAAGAATAATACAGAAATAAAAGAGAAAAACCATAATGCTAGTGGCCTTTGCATATCCTTATCTCACCACTAGAAATATGAAAACATATAGGACCCACTATTTGGTTTCATTTATATTTTACTGATTTTATGCAAATACAAGCAGAACTACTTACAGTGAATGCAGTATATTAAGCCAGACAATTTATGAAGCCTACAACCCTCTCCCAACATCTGTGTTATATCTGTAAGGGATGTATCAGTGAATATTTCGAAACTATCTATTGAAGGCAGACTGGTCTCCCATCTACTCTGCAAGTGATGTCGACTCTTCCCTATCGCTCTTCTCCAATCTTTTTCTGTGCATTTGGAACCACCACGCCCCCCCTTAAAAACAAAACAGGGTGAAGAGAGATACCATCACCCTTGGATCACTGCTGACCTACTGGCTAAGTGCAGGGCTAGGGACAAAGCTTGGTGCTGCTATAAAGTCTCCCATCTTCAGGCAGATCTGCAAGCTTACAGAACCCTTAGAAACCACTGCACCAAGGCTATCCGCCTCTCCAAGTCAAATTATTTCAGGCTTCATCTGCGGTATGACCAATGGAACCCTTCCTCTTTCTACAAAGTTGTTCATACCCTCCTTGATCTCCCAGCCTGATACACATCTCCTGTACTTCAAGTCAATGGGTCCCCTGTCTCTGACCCTACCTCTGTCGCTGAGATTTTTAACAAATTCTTTGCTACCTGCATTCTCCAAGACTCCTGTTCCCTCTCATCTCCCCAGCATCCCCTGGCCCCCTTGGCTGTGCCCAACCAGCCCTGTGATTACAATTTCCCCCCCATTCTCTCCTCTTGAAGTTTACTCTTCTCTCCTTGCTCTACACCCCACTAAGTCCAGCCCTGATGGTCTCCACCCCAAACTTCTCCAACTCTCTGCCTTTGCCATTGCAGCCTCACTCACTCATATCCTGAATTTGTTCATCTCCTCTTCCACTGTACCCAAGTCCTGGAAATCAGCCAAAGACCTCCCCCTCCACAAAGGTGGAGACCCCTCCTCCCCTGGAAACTATAGGCCCATCACCCTTCTCCCCTCCCTAGCCAAACTACAAGAATCTCTTATTCTTTCAAGGCTGTCTGACTTCCTTGCTAGTTCCAACAATCTGTCCCTTGTCCATGCTGGCGTTAGGAAGCATCATTCGATGATTTCCTCTCTCCTGCATGTCACAGACTCAATACTTACTGCGATGGACAAGAGCCAAATTACAGCCGCCATTTTCATTGACCTGGCAAAAGCCTTCGATTCAGTCTCCCATCCCCTCTTGCTACAAACTGTTGGCTCTGTCGGTCTTGCCGACCCTACCGTTAACTGGTTCCAATCTTACTTCCAGGGCAGGGAAAAATCGGTTCAAATCGGTCATGCTCTATCCCCTCTCTCCCCATCCTCTCCAGTGTCCCCCAAGGCTCCATCCTTGGCCCTATCCTCTTCTCCCCATTTATAAATAACCTTCCCTCAGTCTGTAGGTCTGCCAAAAATTCACATGTATGTGGACGACACCATACTTTTCCTTACTGGCCCCTCTGTCAGCAGCATGCAGCTCCTGCTTCTGGAATATTTTAGTAGAGTCCAGACTGGTTCAAGGTTAACAAACTTAAACTTAACATAGTAAAAACAGTGACCATGACCTTCAGCACCAGACAAAAGCTAGCCACCCTTCCACAATGCCCCACTTTTACTAACTTGGATGGTTCCACCCTCGAGTATGTCTCAACCTTCAAGTACCTCGGGGTTTGGCCAGACGAAAATCTGGATTTCTCCACCCATGTTGACACCATCTGCACCAAACTTCATCCTAAACTTGCCGCCATATACCGGCACAAAGCCAACCTCCCTCTCCCCATCCACCACGAGCTAGTCTCTAAAATGATTTTGCCAATCTTCGACTATGCCAATGTGGTGTATTACAGTGCCTCTCAGATGTCCTTAGGCAGGCTGGACACCAAGCTAAACTCCTTCTGCTGTTTTGCTACTGCTCCCCCCCCTCATTCACCACTGTCTTCTCTATTCTGCCCTATCTCTTGCTCCCCTGCCTCACAGAAGACTGCTACACTGTGCTACCTTCATTGCCAAGTTTTGGTTTGGCTCCCACCCCTCCTACCTACCTATCCTCCCATCTTGCCCAAGTTGCCCCCTCTATCTACTTCTCTTCATCATAGAAACTCTCTGACCTTCTCTACCCCCCTCCCCCATTCAGTCTCTGGACAATCTGCCTTCTCATTCTGTTTCCCTCCTCTGTGGAGCAAACCACCCCCTGACATCCGCTCATGCTCCTCCCTCCTGTCTCTCAAAAGGCTGCTCAGACTCCTTCCCCATCAGCCTTGCTCCCAAGGTTTCCAACCCTGACCATCTTATTTGTTGTTCTCCCTGTTTGGGCTCCTATTACCTGGCCAAATCTGCCTTTGTGCTTTGTTTTTGGAGCTTGTATAACCCAACCCCCATTTACTGCTGATTCCTTATGTTACTAGACCTTGATTGTGCATTGTTTTTATTGTTATGTTGCTGCTGGTTCTGCTGTTGTAGCGGGTCCTGTAACCCTGACCCGTGACTTGTGTTCTGTATTTTTGTGTATATATGTTTGCCATTTGTTTTGCTTCCCTTGCTCCCTTCCCCTGGGTCACATCTGGAAATGAGCTTTGGCTCATGTTGCTTTTCCCGGTTATCAACTTTTAAATAAATAAATAAACATTTACCAGACAGTAACATGACATGGAAAATGAATAATACTTAAACTGCGTGACTGTTTCTGTGCTTTATAGCTATGGGTAGAGCCCCGTTTAATTCTTTTTATTTTTTATAATTTTTCTTTTTATTTTTCTGGAATTTCTTGTTATTTCTTTTTATTCATTGAAATGTAGTTTTATTTCTTGTCACATTTAAATTCATAAAATACCTCAAAATGACTTTATACACACTAGAAATCACATTCCTAGTATACTGCATTGTATTAAGTGACATTATGCTATGGTCTTGAAAGGTTTTGTGAATCAGACAGTTCTGCTGCTGTTTCCTTGTGGACCACCTCTGTGGTAACAACAGAGCCTAAACAACAACTGCTGCAAGCATTTATTTAGTTTTTGCCCCCCCCAAAAAAAACTAGCAATTGTTTTAACTTTTTTCATGTGCATGTTTTTGTTTTATTTGTTTTATACTGTGAATTTTTTGTTATTTCTTATTTAAGATAAACATGGGTCTCTAGATTATAAAGTAAATGGAACATAGCCAAAACAGTTAAAGTATTACCCTTATTTGCTTACAATATCTAGCTAGTGTTTTTTCTGCTTAGGGAAACCCAGTTATAATTCACTATTATAACCTGTGGATTATAACAGCGAACATGCACTGGGTTTCCCTCAGTCCACCCACGTGCCAGCCACTGCTCTTCCCTTCCTCGACGCTGGACTTGGAAACTTCACCGCCACTCGCAGTCGGCGGTAAGTACATTTAAAAAAAAAACTCGCCTCTCATCATTGGGGTTTTTAACTCCTCAATTTAAACCTTTAATCCTTAATTAAAACATTTAAAAAAAGAATGGAACGTTTTCAATAGCTGCTCGTCCATGGACCGCACTTCATCCCGACCAGTCCATGGCTGAACAGCAATGTATTTATATTTTATGTCATTTCTGCGGTGAAAAAAATGCTCCCCAGCAATTATATAAAATAAAACATGGGGTGGTGTGTTTAATGAGAATTTTATACACACCCTCGGTGCTGGATGCTTAAATAAACCCCTCGAGCTTCGTTTTTTTTTTTTTTGTAGCATCCAACATCTTTGGTATGTGTAGAATTCTCAATAAACACATCACCCTTGTTATTCTATAGATTATAACTATTGTATATCACTAACGTGATTTCAGCTACTGTACCTCTTTTCCGATGTATAGTGTACTCTCATGCGGATGCAGTCAGAGGGAGTGCTGTGTTTCAATGCAAGGGGAGAGGACAGCACCATAAAATAAAACAAAAAAAGACTAAACTTATTTTAAATCACTCCAACTAAACAAGTGATTTATAATAAGTTAATAGGGCCTCTGAGGGATGTCTCTTATGGTATAAGAGACTTCTTTCCTGAGCTTTGGGCAGACAGAACTGCTCAGCTTTGCTTCACAGTCCTGTCACAGAAATCTGAGGTTTGGAGTCTCTTATACCATAAGAGACATCGCTTTCAGGCCCTATTAACTCATAACACAAGATCCCAGAGTTCCAATTAGAAAAAATAAACATTCAACCACATTTGCTGCATAAAAAGTCTATGTTCAGTACAGTGAGGTATAACCAATTAATAATACAGTGAGTGGATTGTCATATAAGGGGACCCTGTATTGAGAGGTGTGAACTGCACGTTTAAACATGAAACTAGATTGTCAACAGTGAATGGAACATATAGTAGATAGGCTTTTTACCCATCAAAAAACTTAACATTTATTTCCTCGTAATGCACATTATCTACATTTGGTTTAGTTCCGTTCAAGTTTATTGTTTGACAAGTTATGTCATAACAAAGTATAAAACAATAAAAAACATATATGGCAAGATGGATACAAAATTGGCTGACTGATAGAACCCAAAAAGTGAGACTTGGTAGTCAACTTTCCACCACTGGATTAGTTAGCAGTGGGGTACCCCAGGGGACGGTTCTGGGGCCTACCCTGTTCAATCTGTTTATTAATGACATCAACTATAATATCAATAATTCAGTTATAAAGTTTGCAGATGACACAAAAATAGGAGGTGAAGTGGATACCATTGAAAAGTATTTATCACTTTCCGAGGATCTGAAAATTGTCCAACAATGGACAATTGATAGTAAAATGGTGCTAAACATTGACAAATGCATAGTAATTCATTTAGGAAGGAATAATCTGTTACATACTTATCAGTTAAATAATATACCTATCAAAACATCAACAAAGGAACAAGATCTTGGGGTAATTATTAATAACAGTCTACCAGCCTCAGACCATTGTAAGAAGATCACTCAATCTGAAAACATTTTAATCAATAATATTAAGCAGTCCTTCATTAATAAATCAGAACAGTGCATAATTCTATTATATCGCACTTATGTTTGGTCTCAACTTGATTATTGCTCCCCATTTTGGAACCCATACCTTAAACAAGATATAAAATTGTTAGAACAGGTTCAACATAGACCTACTAAGATCATACCTAATATTAGCCATCTACCTTACTATCAAAGATGATCAAAAACTGGTTTTGTCAGTCTTGAAAATAGAAGATCAGGGGGTGACTTGTTGCTTTACAAACTATTACACAACCTAGACTTGATGACACAGTGTGGAATCTATTTTGCTGATGGGAAAGTGAATATGAGGAGTCATTACAGCCAGCTCGTGGTCCAAAAGGCCTTGACAAAAAAAAAAAAAAGGAACAATTGTTTTACTATAAGGGCAAATATGGCCAGGAATAAGCTTCTACATGAAGTTGTAGAAGCCAGCAATTTTGAAACCTTTAAATCTTGATTAGATAAATATTTTAACTGGCAAACAGGCTTGAATTAATAAGACATTCATGATGAGCATATGCCTTCTTATGTATTCTTAAACATAGTAAACATAGTACTATGACAAATTATTTTAGCAGTATTAATGACCACTTAATAGTCCCAAAAATAGATATCTCATTCTACCCCAAATATCAATAGAATGGCATTTATGTGCTGATCCTATCATTATTGGTGGGTGCAAATCAATGCATTACTCTATAACACTTTAAGTGACACAAGTGTTCTTGTTTCCAAAAAGGGGGAGGGGAACAGTCTAGCACTCTATATTAAGGTGAAATTTGCCCCCCCCCCATTATTTTGAGGAACAAGACTATTGCCTCTAGGACTGTATCTGATATTGAATTTATCAAATACAGTGCTCCCTCATTATAGCGAATCCCGCTATAATGAATTCCGCATGTCACAAATGTGAGTCATGGATCCTGACCAAAAAGAGTATAAAGAGCTAAGTTTGTGGCTTTTGCTTTAACATTGTTTTGTTTGAGTTCTGCGGTTTGTTGTATTGTCTTTGTGGTTTGGCCAAATTGGTAGAAATTAAACAATGAGCTACATTTACTGCATACCCCCATAGCCCCGTAATAATCAGTCAATTATAGTATCAGTTAGCCACAGCACTTAGCACTTTGTTTGATCCCCATAGCAATCAGTCAATTATCAAGTAGCCACAGCACTTAGCACTTTGTTCAATTCCCTGTGTTATTCCTCTGCATAAAATTCAGCCAGCATTTCCCTTACTCAGCATTCACTGACCTTTGAAAGTCGGTCCCTGCATTCTGTTCTGTTCCATTTGTTAAAATGGCTGAGACAAAGAAATGAAAGGCCTTAGACATAAACACCAAACTTGACATCATACTACACTGGACACTTTTTTAAGTAACACTAGAACAAGGTTCTTTTTAACCTGCATAAATTAATAAATACAGCATTTTTAAAATGTCATTTGTACATCAATACAGTATTTGATATACTAGTGCAGTATTTGATAAAGTAAATAGCTGAAAACTAATAAACATGGTCTGCGCTTCATTTTTATTTTTCAAAAAATTCACTCTCTCCCACTATAGCGAATCCTCGCTATAACAAACTTCACAATTGACTCCCAGGGGTTCTTATAGTGAGGGAGAACTGTACAAGGTTACATTCTGTGGTCCTAGTTCTAATTGAGAGAGAATACCCCCCTCCCCCTCAAGTATTTTTGTCTAAATTTTTTGTAAAGAGAGCAAAGAATTAAGAGGTGGGTAAGATCAGCTTCTTCTCTTTCACATCTGCTTCTACCACTGGAATTATTTCCTTTTTTGTTAATTAAATATGAAAATCTTTCACTGGAGTAATTTTTAAATCTATACTTTGTAAATAACTTCCCACAATGTGGATTTTTTAGCAGAACCTGATATTTTTCAAAACTGAACTGTTCCTTGTTTTCTACCATTCATTTACTTATTTTATAGTGTGCATATTTTTGTAGTTCTGTTTGAATATGTATATCCCTTAATCTGCCCTTAATAAAAAATTGTACCTCAGGTAAGGGCTTTATGAAAACTTTAGTAAGACAATGCAGAAGACCTGATGGTTTCAGGATGTTCTCGACTGTTTTTATACTTGGAGAAATAATGTTATCCTGGGAGTATTTCAATGTCTCTTTAATGCATTTATGAGGTACTCTGTGCTCATTCATTGTATATGTTTTAAGCCAATATAAGATAATTCTTTCTTGGAGTAAACACTCTATGGGAATATGTCCTAATTCTGCCTTTGCTAGGGCAGAGTGGGCACATCTACATTTGGTAAGCATACCAATTGATCATGACATCACCAACTGACAACTTTCTTAAATTTCGTATGGTAAATTTCTTACTTTAACCTCAAAACCTGATTTCCTTAAAATGGGGTTTCCAACAGAAGCAAGGACAACAGAGCGGGAGAGTAACAATGGAGGAGAGTGACAGTGGTAGAGAGGAAGCATAGAAGGGCAAATATTTTTACTTGCATTTAGGCCTGTATGAGGGGTGAACACAGCAAATTGGAGGAACTTGAGGGTCTGAGGCACTTTGATGGGCAGAAAGACTTAGTGACACTCATAGAGATTTGGTGGGAGAAGAACATGACTGGAACACCAGGATAGAGGGATACAGGCTATTCCAAAAGGATAGGCCTGACATAAAAAGGGGTGGGGTGGCTCTTTTCATAAGGGAAGGGGTCACTGTGGAGAACAAGATGGACATGGGAGGGGGCTGCTGTGCCACAAAGTCCATCCAGGTTGAGATGGGAGAAAAGGGAGGCAAGAGAATCATCTTGAGGGGTGCTAGAGTCCCTCAAGCAGTTCAAAGGAGTGTAATGCACAGTTGGTTTGGGAAATTATGACAGCAGCCAATTGGGCGCAGTGGTGCTCCTCAGGGACTTCAACCTCATGGGCATAGACTGGCATCTAGAGAAGAATAATGTCAGGGTTGAAGATGAGTTCATAGAATCATAGAAGCTTGACAGCAGAAAAGGACCATACCAGCCCATCTAATTTGTCCTTTTTTTTCCCCTAGACCTCCCCCTACCTGCCAGCCCCCACCCTTCCCCGATACTCAGCCCCATATGCTTGTCCCCTGCCCTCTTGAAGTCTTCCACTGATTTAGCCCCCACCACTCCATCTGGTAGTCTGTTTCAGGGCTCTACCACCCTCTCCATGAAGAAACACCCTCTCACATTGCCCCTGTATCTTTTTCCTTGCAGTCTGAGGCTGTGTCCTCTAGTGTTGATCCCCTCCTTCCTCTTAAGTAAATCCTCTTCTCCCAGTTAATTGAGTCCCTTTACATATCTTAAAGTTTCAATCATCTCCCCTTTCCCTTCTTGTCTCCAGCGTGTACAGATCCTGCTCCTTACACCTCTGCTCATATGACTTTCCCTGCATACCTGTACAATCTTGATTGCCCTTCTCTGATCTCTCTCTAACACATCTATAGCCTTGCAGAGATGTGGCCTCCAGAACTGAACCCCATACTCCAGGTGCAGCCTCACCATGGCTTTGTAAACTGGCATTATTACCTCCCTCCTTCTGCTAGTAATGCCCCTGCCTATGCGTGCCAGCATTCCATTGTCCTTTCCCATCACCCTGCTACATTGGATTCCTACCTTAAGGTTCGAGGAGACTATGATCCCCAGATCCCTCTCCTGTTCTGTCACTTTGATTTTATCCTCACCTAGGGTGTACTCTGCTCTTCTGTTCCTACTCCCCAAGTGCATCACAGCTCACTTCTTGGCATTAAATTTTAGCTGCCATGTCCCAGACCATTTTTTGAGCATCTTTAAGTCCTCCCTCATGTCCTCCACTCCCCTGGGGTGTGCACCCTATTACATATTTTCGTATCATCAGCAAATAGACACACCCTTCCCCTCAAACCCTCCATAATATCACTGTTGTAGATGTTGAAGAGAAGTGGGCCCAAAACTGACCCCTGTGGCACTCCACTCTTCACCCTTGCCGCCCCAGAGTGCACCACGTTTAGCACCACCCTCTGAGTTCTTCCTCTCAGCCAGGCCTCCACATAGCTTGTTATTTTCCCACCCAACCCCAGGCTTTCCATCTTGCTCACCAGCCTTCTGTGGGGAACGGTGTCAAAGGCCTTGCTGAAGTCTAGACAGACCACGTTCACCGCACCCCGGTCAATCACCTGTGTCATCCAAAGAACTGAATTAGGTTTGGCAAGACTTCCCCTTTGTGAAGCCATGCTGTCTGCTGTCCTGCAAAACACTGTCCTCCAGGTAATCCACCACTTTGTCCTTGATTAATGCCTCCATTACCTTCCCCATCACTGACGTGAGGCTGACAGGTCGGTAGTTCCCCTTTATCTCCTTACTACCTGCCTTGTGTAAAGGCACCACATCTGCCCTATTCCAGTCCTCTGGCACTCTCCCCATAGCCAGGGACAAGTTGAAGAGCATTGTCAAGGGTGTGGCCAACTCCTCCTTTGATTTCCTGATCACTCTTTTAAGGACTGCTTCCTAGAACATCACGTCTAACAAAGACTAGGTTTGAAACCATCCTCGACCTTGTTCTCGGCATTCAGATTGGATCATCTCCAGTGTTGATATCAAGGAACCAGTGGGAGGCAGTGACCCAAACTGGGTAAAGTTCTGTCAGGAAAAACTAGTTAGGCCTCAGTCACCAGGACCCACAACTTCAGAACCAGAAAAGCGGACTTTGCCAAGATCAGGGATCTGCTGGCCAAGGGTCTGGAGAGACTGATAATGCAGAGCACATGTGAGGTCGAAGGTGCTTAAAGTAGCTGTGGAGGGCTGAATCGCTGTATGCAATAAGGGGAAAAGAGATAAGAGGTGGCCCCCTGACTCAACAAGGACCTAATGCAATTGTGCTTCCACACTAAAAGAGGATCTATCACTACTGCAAAGCAAAAGACTGCCTACAGGCAAGAGGAGTACAAAACAGCACAGGACTGCAAAAATAAAATTAAGGAAGCCTAAAAGGGTCTAAAAGCCAGAAAAGCTGTAGGAGCTGCACATAATACCAAAGCCTTCTTCCAGTACATAGATGGAAAGAGAAAGGTGAGGGAGGGGACTGAGACCCTGAAATCAAGAGGGGAGGAACCTGCGTATGAATCTGGAGCAATGGCTGAGATACTGAAATGGATACTTCTCTTCACCAGTGTATAGCTGGGGCCCATGGCATCAAGAATAGCCATGATGCAACCTTTCAACATCACACCCATCCTGTTAGCTGACTGTGGCAGATATTAAGTTAGGTAGGTTCCAAGGGGTAGCTGGGATAAAACTCAGGATCATGGTACAGCTAAGTATACAACTGGTGGGGCCACTTGCAGTGATCCTTCATGAGTGAGTCTGTACCGCTGTGGTGCTGGAGGACTGGAAAATGGCCAATGTTGTCCCCTTCTTCAGGAAAGGGGCAAGATGAGACCTGGGCTACTACAGGTCTAGCAGCCTGACAGTGGTAGGGAAATTTCTGGCATCCATTATCAATTTAAACAGTAAGACATCACAGAGTGTGCACTGTTATGGTATAACGCACCCCTTGGGTGCCCTGTGAGGCATGCGGCATCACCAACTGTCTTTAACCACTGATTTAGTGCTGTTCTACAACAACAAAGCATAACCTGGGGTATCTTATTGTAAACAGAGTAACATTTAACAATATATAAATCTAAAGTTTTAGGTTAGAAGGGTTTTTTATAGTAAATTTAAATCGTGTTCATACACTGCAGCTAAATTAGAACCTGTAACATTTAATACGTGGAATTTACCTGGAGTTTATGAATTCCATGGAAAACAAGAATTCAAAATTCTGCTCTGTTCCACTAGCACAGTGTTCACCCCCTCCCCCTCAACATACAAACAGAAAAATAACAGAAGGTTTTATTTGTATCCAGTGCCTCAGTTTTATCTGTGGCAGGGTAAGCAGAGATTTCCCTAATAATCTGGTAAGAATAGGAGGGAGATTTTTATGGTCACTATGAAACACCAGAAACTAAAACTGCGAATAGTGCTTCATTTGTTTGTTTATCATTAGCATTTTTATTTCATGAAGCCTGGACTTCTTCAACCAAGCAACGCTCCACCCTATCACCTGAACCTGGACCCCAGGGTGCCCTGCTTACCTGCCCCATGAGGAACCCTTTCCACGGTAGGGGCAGCTGTCCCCAGACTGGAGTCCTAATTTGGTGGCAGCAAGGCTCCTTGTGCTGGGCAGGCAGGCAGTGCAGAACCAGAGTGTGCCGGTGTCAGTCTGCTGAGGTTGGAGGGAGTTTCCCCTTTTTATGTCCCTCCCCATGACTCCAGCCATAAACATGTGGCTGTGCATACAAGTGGTATGAATGCTGCAAGCATCCTACATCTTCCTCCCACTGCCATCACCACTAAGCTTTCACTACCTGGGTTTCCCCAGGTGCCTCTCAAGTGGCAGTGATCAGACTGCTTCCCCCACAGGAGAGCATCCCCTGGGATGCTCCAGCCCACTCCCTATAATCCAGGTTTATTCTCAAATTCGGATCGCTTGCATCACAAGCTGTAGGGGTGTGTGTGTGTTCAGTATCATAACAGGAAGTAATTTTCAATTATTTATTGTTAAATATAAGTGGCTTTTACTTTTCAGAGCCTAGCTGATGGTTTTCAATAGGGCCATGTGAGTCAGCAAATTTGGCCCAGCAGGCAGATTTCGAGCCGGGCCAGGCAAAACCTGAATTGGCCCAAAATGAAATGAAGGATCCTGAGTGTTAAAACACATTGGATTTTTTTGATGGCTTCTCATGTATTAATAAAATATGCTGCTGAAGTGCATGGTAAGCAATGAACGTGTGTAAGCAGAACCTTCACAATGGGTGGGACAGGGTACCATACCAAGAGGCTACGAGTTGGGCGGCAAACCCAAACACCTTCCTGTTCCACTGTTCTTCCACCCCACCCACACCTGCTCTACTACATACATATTATGTAGTACTGCCCATGGCGGTGCTGTGCTGCTGAAGCTGCAATGATTAATAATTATGACGATGGCAAGAGAATTTGAGAAAATGAAAATGATCAGAAAAATGAGAGTCAACTGTGTGGTACAGTGCTGATGTGATTGACAGAGTGTGAGGCAAATGCACTGTGTCCGGGTAATGGTGGACACCAGAGCACACTCAGGGGCTTCCTCCTCCATTGTTCCATCCCACCCAACCCTGCTCCCCTAAGTAGTACTCCCCATGGAGTGACGATGATGACAACAGGCCTTCAGAGAATGAAAATGATCAGCAATCAGAAAAATGAGCGAGCTGCTGTGCTGCTGCAGTGCCGACACTGACAATGTGAGGCAATTCAGGGCAGGCAGGCAGATGCATAATATTGTGGCTGGCTACCATGAACACCAGAGTATACCTGGGGGCAACACCTTCTTCGTCCTCTGTTCCATCCCACCCAACCCTGCTCCCCCTAGGTAGTGGTTCCCCATGGTGGCACTAATGATGGAGTGATGAGGATGATGACAATAGGGCTTCAGAAAATTGAAATGGTCAGCAAACAGAAAAATGACACTGACATGCTGTACTGTTGCATTGCTGAGACTGACAGAATGTGAGGCAATTCAAGGGCAGGCAGATGCATAATATTGTGGCTGGCTACGGTGGACACTGGAGAATACCCAGGGGCAAAACCTTCCTCCTGCTCCTCTCTGTTCCATTCCACCCAACCCTGCTCCCCTAGGTAGTACTCCCCATTGTGATGCTGGTGATGATGATGATGACGATGATGACTTTCAACATACTGACCCAGACTTCTCTTAAATAATCCCACACAAATAGCAAATCAATTATGTAATAGAGGCAGAAGGGAGAGTTTGCGTATTTGCAACACAGACTAAAGCACTCTGAGTTTGATTCTATAATCTTAAATTTATGCAGAAATATTAATTATTTATTTTTTTATTTATTTCAAATCTCAGATTAACCATTTGAGCTCAGAGCTCTTTACATAGGTTCCACGTTAGTACATTTAGAACAAGTAAGTGATTATACAGAGGATTGAGACAAACAAGGCAATATAATTAGAATGAGAACATTTAGGTACATTCAGTCTTTAAACAAAGGAATGCAAAAAATATAGCGAAAACTAAAACTGGAATAAGTAAACACAGTCAGATACATACAGGAACAGACTAAATAACAGTGCCCAACAGGGTGCCTGTTAGTTGTCAGCAACACGAGGGGGTTAGCGCATAGAAGTGCTGGAGAGGCAGGGTGCGGGGTGAAGCCCCAAGTGCTATATGAATGTGAATTATACTTGTAATGAAGTCGTGGCATGTTTATTTTCAGAAATGTTAACTGTTCAACATGCTCAGGGTCTAAACTACTTTGAGAAGAGGCTGCAACATCACCAGCAGTACTAAAGATATGCTCTAATGGCACACTTGTGGGTGGACATCCAAGATATTTTACTGCAACTTGAATCATGACTGGCCAAACTGAGCTCTTGCTTTTCCAGAAGATATGAGGGTTACATTTGGGGTTGGTCTCTTGTGGCTCCATGAGGTACATATTCAGCACTTTTTCAGCAGTAGGCATGTGATTGTTCTGAAATTAGCCAATAGCAGTCAAGGGCATTTTGCTTTATCCAGATATCATCAGCTTTGTTAACTTTAACGTAAAGTGAATGACATGGGGAAGGAGAACCAATATTTGTTGCTACTGACAGTGCAGGAGAGCTACTAGTTGGGTCCCGCCATAACGGCATTGATGATGGCTATTGCTGCCGAATGTCTGCGATTTTGTTTTGGACTTTCTGAATCTCTTCAATGAGTTTTGCTTTGATATCAGTCACTGGCAAACTGTCTCCCACCAAAAAGATGTCCTTGAAACAAGGGTCTAGTATTGTGGCAATGACATACTTGTCTGTAAGAGCAGAATCAAACCTCATGTGCAGCTCTGTATTTAAAATAGTAGCTACTTCAGTAATCTCTCAGGACTGTCCCTCAACTGTACTACTGTCCATGGCATCAGCTGTGTCTTTCAGAAGGATGTGCACAATTGGTATGACATGACTAATGGATGTACTGCTACTGCTAAGTACCTTTATTTTATTTTCAAATAGTGCCAATATTTTAACAAGGTCTTCTACAACTTCCATTGAGTGATCAGGCCCCCATGCGCTCCAACATATAATAGGTGGAATTCCACTGAGTAACTATATCTTGGATGAGATTATTAGATGGTACTTTGTACTCACTTTCATACTTCCAAAGAATGGCTGGGGCCTTTACAGATCTGTGTGTCAACCCCCTTTCCTCAGGGCAAACACAGTTGGCATCTTTGCACCACCGATCATACATTCCACTGGCAATATTTTCCTGGCTTGGTCTTTGGGAGGAAGGGGAGCACCCATGAAAAATTTACATTTGAAAGGGTTACAGGCAGGCCATGGCACAGGGGGCACCAGAAATTTGACAATACACACACACGTTGCCCAAAGTGGAAAATAAAGTCAAGCAGTAGGTTTTATTCTGACAGAAAGATGCTGACAGAAACAATAGTTACCTCAAGGGCTACAGGTGCATTGACAACAGGTACACAGTTACTTTTCCACAGTAGTAAGTTACACTTTACAGGTTCATAATACAACCCTTTCTTCATCAAGGTTACAAACTACTTTTCCTGTCCATCTCTCTTCTAGGCTATGGAAACAACTGTCCCTCCCTCTTCTAGGCTATGGACACCAACATAGTTGACTGATTTTTCCCAGGGGCAGGCAATGTCCCAAGCTTCCCCTATTGCAACTGTCCAAGCTGCGCCAGACCTCACTCCCACTGGCACCGTGTCTTTAAAACTGCAGGGGAGCAGCTACAGTGGAGTTTATCCAAATTCACACAGAGATATGCACCTTGTATGCCAGATAGGGTGCTTGGGATTCATCCCTGGACTAAGGGGCATCTCTATTTCTTCTACTTTTTGCACTTCATATGAACATACAAAATTTGCCAGGAGATAAAGGCCTAGAGGTCTATCAAGTCTGCTCAAATGTGCAGCTAGCACCCCTTATTCTGCAGCTGCCCCTCCCTTCCACCGTTCCCCTTCATTAACCCTCCCCCTTGTCCTGTCCCATCCCCTTTTGAAGCAGTCCACTGTTCTACTGGATACCACTTCTGCAGGTAACGCATTCCACCCAGCCACCACCCTCTCTGTAAAAAAGTGTCTCCTCATCTCCCTCCTGAATCTTCCTCCCTCCAGTCTCATATCATGGCCCCTGGTGTCCCTCCCCTCTCTTACTTTCAACAGCCCCTCTGTACCTGTCTTGTTTATTCCTTTCATGTACTTAAAGGTTTCAATCATGTCCTCCCGTCCCTCCTCTCCTCCAGTGAGTACATGTTCAACTCCCTCAGCCTCCTCTCGTATGATAAGTCCCCAACCCTTGATCATCTTTGTCACCCTGCGCTGCACCCTCCAGTAACTTAATGTCCCTCTTCAGATACGGGCGCCAGTACTGCATGCAGTACTCCAGGTGTGGTTTAACTAATGACCTATACAGTGGCAGAATCACCTCCTCCCTCCTTGAGGATATACCCCTTGCAATACAACCCAGCATTTTGTTGGCCTTTGCAGCTGCTTTCCTACATTGTGCCGAGTTTTTCATTGACCCTGTAATGAGCACCCCCAGATCCTTCTCCTCCTCTCCGTCTGGGCTAGCTGCACTCCCCCAGCTGGTAACTCCTCCTTGGGTTCTTCATCCCAAAATGCAACACCTTGCACTTTTTGGCATTAAAACCCAGTTGCCAGGTGTCTGACCAGGTTTAAAGCTTGCCAGATCATCCTGCAACCCCTGCCATCCCCTAGGTCATCCACCACCGCCTCCTACCTTGGTATCATCAGCAAACAGACTGATCTTGCTCTTAATGTCCCATGATATGTCTGCAATGAATATCCAAACAACACTGGTCCCAACACCGAGCCCTGTGGAACACCACTCATCACTACCCTTGGGTGTGAGAGCTCCCCACCCACCACCACCCTCTATTGCCTTCCCTGAAGCCAGTTTCCTACCCATCTCACCAGCTTTGCACCCTCCCTGTGCCTACTAACTTACTTCCCAGCCTTCCATGCGGCACCGAGTTGAATGCCTTACTGAAGTCCAGATACAGGACATCCACTGCATGGCCCCTGTCCAGTTGCCTAGTTACCCAGTCATAGAACTCCACCAGGTTGGTTTGGCAGGATCTGACCCATATGAAGCCATGCTGTCCTGTAGTCCTTTGGCCTCTAGGAGGGCCACCAGCCTCTCCTTCAGGATAGTTTCCATTAGCTTACCCACAATGGATGTGAGGCTCACTGGTCTGTAGTTTCCCAGTTCATCCTTGGGGCCACTCTTGTGAAGGGGCACCACATGAGCCATCCTCCAGTCCTGAGGCATACACCTGAATGTAGTGAGGCATTAAATAGGTCTGCAAAGGTCCTGCAAGGACCTCTGCCAGCTCCTTCAGTACCTTGGGTGGATGCCATCTGGGCCTGGTGCCTTGTCCACCTCAGTGTCTTCAAACCCTCCTGAACTCTGCCCTCCATGATTTCCCCATCTGTCACCCCTCCCCTGTTTCTGCCATTTCTCCCTCCTTGGGTGTCACCCCTTCTTCTCTTTAGTAAATACTGAGCAGAAGTACTCATTTAGTGCTTCTGCCTTATCGCACCCTGCTTCCACCCAACCCTCCTTCCTAATCCTTACTATGTGGTCCTTACAGCTCCTTTCTCCCTGATGTACCTAAAGAAGTCCTTCTCCCCCTTCTTAATGCCTTGTGCCAGCCTGAGTTCCATAGATGCTTGGCTCCCCTTACTGCCCTTGTCACCTCCTTCGATTCTGTCAAGTACTCCTCCCTGTCCTCCCCCTCCCTGTTTTCTTGTACTTCCTAAAGGCAGCTCTTTTCCTCCTTACCTTTTCCATGACCTCCTTGCTCAACCAGCTCAGTTTCTTAGCCTTAGCCTTCTTGATCTGGGCCTTGCAGCACGTTTTGGTTGCCTCCACTATCCCCAGCTCTATGAGCTCCCACCTCTGGTTAGTGTCCATGCTAGATTGAATTCTGTCCAGGTACCCTTTTACCACTTCCCCCATCCTCCCAAAGTTGGCCCTCCTGAAGTCCAGCACTCTTGTGCCAGATTCCACTCCTTCATTGCCCATATCCAATGTGAGCCGTACTGAGTGGTGGTCACTCCCTCACAGTGGTTCCTCCACTGTAAGTTCTCTCACAAAGTCCCCATTTGCCAGCACAAGGTCAAGGGTATTCCCTAACCTGGTTGGTTCACTGACCATTTGCAGCAGGAAGCTGTTCTGGAAGGCATCCAGCAGTACCTGCTCCCTTCTGTTACTGGTTACTGGGGTACTCCGGTCCACTTCTGGCATGTTGAAGTCCCCCACAATCACCACACTACCCTTCTCGCAGGTCCCCTGATCTGTCCCGCTAGTCCCCTGTCTAACTCCTCTGTCTGAGATGGTGGCCTGTACACCACTCCCATTCTAAGAATCCTATTCTGGAATCCTGGATTTGCATCCAAAGTGACTCAGACTACCCTCCTCCCTTCCTCCCTTACACACTTCAGTCCTTCCTTCACATATAGTGCCACACCCCCTCCTTTCCCAATCACCCTGTCCCTATGAAATAACCTGTACCCTGGTACAGACAGGTCCCAGTCGTTGTATTGGTTGGCCCATGTTTCTGTGATGGCTGCAATGTCCACCTCTCCCTCTGCCATGAGCACCTGTAACTCTGCAGTTTTCCTACCAAGGCTCCTAGCATTAAGGGTAACCACCTTCCACCCTCCCCCCCATCCTGCCCTCCTTTACTAGCATCACCAATAGTACTTGCCATTTGTCATTTGTCACTGTTATAGGTGGTAAGCTCATATGGTTTCCCAACCTGTGGTCTCTGCATATCTCTTGCCCAATTGCCACCCCCCACTCCTAGTTTAAATTCCCAACTTCCTCTATGTACTCCTCCATCCTCTGTTTCAACACTTTATGTCCCTCCTCACTCAAGTGTAGTCTGTCCTTGGCATAGAGACTACTGTCCTCCCAGGTCCCTCCCCACCCCCCTAACAGCCCATACCCTTTAGCACAACACCAGGTTCTTAGCCATCCATTAAATTCCTCTATTCTCAGCTTTCTTGGTGTGCTTGCCTTGGGCACTGGAAGTATCTCTGAAAAAGTTACTGATCTTCCTGCCCCCTTACATAATTGTGCTAGTTCCTCAAACCTCCTCTGTACTATATCTACTGTCTTGTCAGCCAGGTTGTTTGTCCCAAAAGGTATAACTAAATGAGGCTTGTCCCTAGACCTTCTAGCATATTTCAGAACAGATTGTCACACCCTTTCCTCTGTCATTCCTGGCATGGCCTCCACCCAAATGCGACTATGCCTCTCCCCCTTGCTACCCCACCTGACTCCTCTTGGTATTGAGTCCCCCAGCACTAAGATTCCACCACTCTTACTCCCTGCTTGCTTCCATTCATCTCCCTCTCTCATTTCCAGCTCCTCTTCTTCCTCCTGCACATTATTTCCCCCTTTTGCCCCTGTTGCAATTCTCCCAGCAGAACTTCCCTTCGCTCCGGTTTGGTCCCGGCATTTATCAATTACTCCTCTTCAGAGCCATACTGAGGAGGCATTGCCCATGACTGGGCCAGTCTTCTCTCAGTGTCTGAATACACAGGAATTCCCTGAGCTCAACAGGCAATTCCATCCTTCCCCACAACTGGGTAGCACTTTAGTCACCATCTTTTCTCAAAAAACATAGGGAACCACATCCCCATTACTCACGGTTTGAAGAATTCAAGGCTACTAACATTTTTCACCCTCCATGAGAGTATGGGTGTAAACGGCAGTCGCTGCCACTCAAATTTACTAAACTTGGTGCAGGCCTGGGAGAAGGACTAACCCTCCCCAACCAGCCACACACACACCTCCTCTGCCAGCAGGCAGAAGGTCACTCCCCTTAACACTCTGAAATCATGCAGAAAACTCTTCCTGACAGCATACCAAGCCAGCATTCTGTTGTGGCTTATGCTGCTGTAAGAGTTCCATCTCCTTTGGAGCCTCTGCCAGGCACACTGACAGAAGTTTCCACAGGAATCAAAAGCAGGTCTATGGACCTGGCTGCCCAGTGAAACCTACCTACTGACCTACTCTAATCTGCACTAACAGGGTCCTAGTAACCTAGGGAACCCAGGGGTTACACTCACCACCACCAGGAAACCTTGCTGTGTACAGCAAGGGCTTTGGACTGCAAACAGACCTTCCCCCCAGGCACCTTATGGGGAGGGTCACATGCCCCTCCCCTACCTTTGACCAGCATAGGCAGGTGACCACAGAGGACATGGAAGCTGGCTACCTAAGGCACATTCCTGACTACCCACCACCATTGGCGGGGGTCACAAGCATGTATCCCATCAGGCTCTCATCCAGCTCCACCACCAAGTGTTTACTAGGGTACCCTCCAACTAGGCACTACCCACTGCTCCACTACAGAGGCACCTACCCATGCATTCACAAACCTGGAAGCAAACACATTTAGACCATTAAGAACATGCACTAGGCTTTGCAATGCATGTCCTAACACTAATAAATACACATTCTATACTGGTAAAAACATTTAATACCATTACATGTTAAAAACATTTAAAAACCATTGGTAGACAATTTTAAAACAACAGTCCCTGAGGCACTTTCGAGTATGTTAGAAGAGTCCTTAGGTTCCTTCTCCTCCTCCTCCTCTTCTTCTTCAACTGCACCTGCAAAAGAGCATGCAAAAATACACAATTACATAGTACTTGACTATAAAAATTTTTGTAAAAGGGGTTTTCTATAAAAATACTTTTTTTTTTCCTTTTTGTGCTTTTGTGCAAAACAGCAAACATTAAAAACATTAAACCAGGGGGAAGTGAACCCTAAAAGTCTATCTAGGGATAACATGTCCTTGTGGCTGGGACATCCCAGAAAGGTCTCTCTGGCAACTGATGGAATGAGTTTTACAGTTCTCAGATAGGCACACAGCCCACTGGAAATGTCTGGAAACCATGTCCAAATGGACCAAGGTGGAAACACTATCTACAATACCCCTCAGGTGTATGTAACCATTGTCAATTCACTATCAAAACAAGAGAAACTTGGCCTTACCTGTTTTGACATGCAGGGAGACCTCTGGTACCCACGGCTGCTGCTGGTGGACCTGGTGACTCACTCCCTCACAACCTTCTGGGAACTTGACACCCAGACAAACTCATCCCCTTGGATCTCAGGGGATGAAAAAATGCAACAGCAGTCATCCTCATTCTTTGATCTGATGCTTACAGATCCTGTGACCCACCGACCACAGCTTACAGTCTCTTGTTACTTTCTTGAACATGTGGCCCACCGACCATGGCTTACAATCTCTTGTAAAACTTTTGTACAACTTCGCCAACATGGCAACTTTATACAGATTAGTGCTCCATGATGGTATCTCTCTGGATTTGCCAGCTAGTCTTCTCACAAATACTAATCTGAGTGAGATCTATAGATGACACTGCTGTCTGTACACTGCATGGGCAGGCTGGGGACTGTCTGTCTTCCATCTTTGTCCACCACAACCACTGCATGTATGTGGAGAGTCTTGTCAGTCTTCTACATCCTTAGCATCTCCTCACATCTTTTCCTCAACACTGCAGCACTTCAGGGTCCTCAAGGTCCTCCAGCCCACGGCTGTTTTTATGGCTTCCTCCATAAGCCAAGTCTCATGACAGTCCTCAATTTCATGCTACGCCCAACGTGGCAAACAGGAGTACTTTCCCCCATAGACTTTCTCCACTTTACTGTGGATAAGTCTTTCCTCCTTGTTGCTCTTTGGGAGCCACCTCTCTCCACACTGTTCTGGTGGTGGCCTAATCTGGTCTTCCCAGGCATCTTGATCCCATGGTGGCAGCACACTGCTGAAGTCCATCTCTTACTCTTCTTCTATGAAATCAGTGACATCAGAAACTTTTGGCAGGACAGTAATGGCAGCAGAAAGGGTGGATTCTCAGGGTTGCTCCTTGGATCCCAGATCTTCCAGTGCTGAAGTACTGAGCTCTGGTTCCATGTCAATTCAGCGCATATATTTTCAGCGTGTACAATAACAGCACGGTCATTTTGCCGCAAAGCAAATGAGCGCTTAGCCATTCTTTCATGGAGTTATTTCAGTGTAAAGTAGAATTTCCCTCACCTCCCTCTCTGCATCAGATGTGCAACATACCAGGGACTGCAACTTTTAAAAATCTTCTTAGCGTTTAAAAGTATAGGAGCAGATTTATGAATGAATGGCAGGAAGAGTTGTACAAGCGATCACTGTGTTTGATAAATTGCACCCTCCATTATTCAAAAAGACTTCAGCCCGCCTATTCTGCAACCATAGTCACATGTTCATATGTTGTTATTACCAGCCTCTACATTTATTCACTTTCAGGCACTTAGGTTAAGTAAACACAGTGCACACAAAGACAAATGTCAGATAAATTAGGGCTTTCCAGCACTGCATGCACTCACTACCGGCAATGCATTTTACAGATGTGTTCTTCACTACCAGCATTTCCAAGGAAGTGTTCATTTGTTAGCGGCTGTGTTATATTTACCTACATTGAGTTGTGGTGCATGGATCGGTGAGTCCAGATTTAAATGTTAATAATTCTTTTGATGTGCCCACGCCCGATTATTTACATGCTCCCCAGTTCCAGCATAAATAGTAGTGCGCCTACTAGTGGCACAAAGATTTATAGAGGTAGCGTTTGTCAGGATTTTTGATGCAACAGTAGGGCACAAAACATGTTGGGACTCCCCCAGGGTAACATTATTTATGTCCTTGCGGTCATACGCTATTTCTATTTGCGCTTGGTTTTGGCATGAGCACTATGTGGAATGCGCAGTATTAACTGCACTGAAATTCGTGCGCTGAATTGCATGCACTTATTTGATGTGATACCCTGAGCTCTACCTTGGCCCCTTGTCTTCTCCTGTATCTAGACTCAGACTAGTCTGTGAGGCAGGGCCATTCACTTCACTGGGAAAGGTGATCAACAGCGTCCAGCTTCAATACTGCCAGGCTGATCCCACAGACTGTCTTCTTGTTTCTCTGCTTCATACTTTTCCTCACCCATCGAACTGGCATTAAACCCAGGAATGTTAGGTAGACAGCACTGCTGCTGGATCCATTCCAGACAAAATTCCTTCAGACCTTCATGTTCTTCTTCCGATGACTCTGGGTCAGCATCCACACCCCACCGGGCACCACTTGGGCACAGCTGGCTCAGTCCCTGAAAGACCTAGGAGGTGTGCTTAATCCATGCTCCTCTGTGCATTTCCTATAGTGTGGTACAGCCAAGACGTCTCTTCCTATGCGGATGCATACCACACATACTGGCAATCGAGGAAGAGGCCTGTCATCTTGATTCCCATCCTACCCAGTGCTCTCTTTTAGCTTTTACAATTGCTGTTTCTTCTGGACAACTCAGGTATGAACGTGCGACATATAACATTTTCGGCTGTCAATGACTCTGGATGCTGCAAAAACACATTAAACAACTTTAGTTCAGCTAACTGCCTTGGCACTGACTTTTGCTTTGATTAAGATGGATGTGAGGGCAACATGTTAGGGCCCCTCCTATCTTTACCACTTAACATTTTGCACATAGCACTTTGTCTTTGTCACAGTCCACATTAAAGATTGTTTTGTAACAATTTGCACTGAAATTCCAGGTGCCTATGCTTTCTATACTTGAATTTTCCATTTCGTCATCTACTGGGCCTCACAGCCTTATCCCTAACTCCCTGCCTCGATGCCTGGCCGAGCCAACCACATTGCTTGACATCAAGTGTTATCCACTCCGGCGGTCCCAAAACTGTGGCAACCAACCACTCGGGTATTTGTTCCTCACGGAAATGGATGCAACAACTGCCCATGCTTTGGGTTTTTCCTGTCACCCAATCTGGATGAACGAAATAGTCCTCAAACTTTTTCCTTTTGAAAAACAATCCAAAAGTCCAAAGCCTTTGCTGCTGCTTGTTCCATGAGCTTCTCACTCTCCCCAACACTTTGAGCCTCACCCCTCTCAATCAGCACACAGTCGAAGGGCCGGGATTTACAGGCTTGAGCCAATCACTTGATGCCATGCAAATTAGTGCAGGGGAATACTCCCTGTCTTTTTTCAAGCTCACTGTAGCTCTCTGGGAAGGATTTGAAACTGCAAACAAACTTTTTTTTCTCCTTCTTTGCCAATCAGACAGTGGCTTGAAAACAACTTTGCCTTTACAATTTGCACTTGCTCTAGCGGGTACAGTGCCACCAAATTCATCAACCCAGGTCATTTCTTTAGGCAGCTGAACTGTGAAATTCCAAAATGAGCCCCCATCTTGTGTAAACCCCCCTTCCCTCAGGGGAAACATAGTTGCCATTTTTACACCACAAATGACATTTGTATGTAACAGCTATTTTACTCACCTTGGCTGCTCTGGGGCTCTCAGATTCACCTAGTACACATGCTCGAGGGACCCGGCCTGGGTTCTGTAACTGAATGGTAAGTTGGCATGGTGCCTCCACCTGGGGCAGTGGCAGGGAATACCTGTGGACAATTTGCAGGTTATCACCCCCCAGGGAAAAACAATACATGTCAATAACAATAATGCCAGTCCATGGCAGGGTGGGGGAAAATTTCCACATTAATAACTTCAACACATGGTTGAAAGGCTGGTGCAACGAGAAGGGGTATGGCTTCATTGGAGACTGGGGACCCACCTGGAGTGATGCAGCCCTGTACAGTGGGGACGATCTGCATCTGTCCAGCAAGTGGAAGGTAGCCCTCAATGGATGGTTTAAATGCTTTGCTGATGAGCGTTTAAACTAGCCAGAAGGGGAGGACAACAGGAGCAGGGATACTCAGGCAGCCCACCCCCACATGGTAGAGAAAGCAGAGCAATGGAGCAGGAAGAGGAGTTGATATCAAGGTAATCGGGGTCAGGCAGAAAGGGAGTAGGAAAGGAATCTGAAACATAAAAGAAAAATATCAGGAAAGGGGGGAAGATGTAGGGGACCAAAAACAGGAAGAGAGAGAGGTCAGCCAGTAAAATTTGGAAGGTCATGGTGAGAAATGCACGCAGCCTGGGAAATAAAGTCCCAGACATGGAGGCCTTAATAACTGAAGGAGACCTGGACATAGCAATAACTGAAACCTGGTACACAACTAATCATGAGTGGGAAACAAATGTACCAGGATATGTTCCATTCAGGAGGGACAGGGAGGGCAAAAAGGGAGGGGGAGTAGCCCTGTATGTCAGAGATGGTATAATGGCAATACAGGTACAGGGTAGGTAGGGGGAGGCCGAGGCACTGTGGGTCACCCTTCAACCTGGAAATGGCACAGCAATATGCACAGGGGTGACATACTGGCTTCCAGGACAGGGAGAGGAGCTGGACAGGGAGCTAATGGAGGAAATACATGAGATGGCAATGAAAGGTGAGAGTCTACTGATGGGGGATTTCAATATGCCAGACGTGGATTGGAACACCAGTGTAGCTGCTTCAGCCAGAAGCAGAGGCATCCTTAATTCACTCCAGGAGGCTGGACTCAGGCAGCTTGTGCTTGATCCCACCAGAGGCAGAGCAATTCTGGATCTAGTAAGGACCAATGGGGATCGAATTGCAAATGTCCACATAGAAGGGCAACTGGGATCCAGTAATCACAACACTGTGTTCAGCATAGGGACAGAGACTCTCAAGTCATACTAGGACAAAGGGTTTGGTTTTCAAAAATGCTGACTTTGCTGAAATGGGGAGGGGTATCAAAAGAGCCCTGGAGAGAACGGGGGCAGGAGGTGGAGTGGAAGAACAATGGAAGCGTTTGAAGGAAGCCTTACTGGAAGTAACAAACCAATGCATCAAATTGGTATCCAAAGGCAAGAGAAGGAGAAAGCCACTGTGGTTCTTAAGAGAGGTGGCCGTAAAGGTCATGGCAAAAAGGTAAGGGTTCAGGAAATATAAGGAGACCCAAAGGGAGGAGGACAGGGAAGAGTACCTAGAGTGTCTAAGGAAAGCAGGAAAGGCAGTAAGGAGAGCAAAGGCATGGACTGAGGAAGGTTTAGCACAGTCAGTTAAAAAAGGGGACAAGACATTCTTCAGGTACATCAGCGAAAGGAGGAAACACAAGGGGGAATGCAAGGAGGGTGACATGGAAAAGGCAGAAATACTAAATAAATATTTCTGCTCAGTATTCACAGAAGGGGGGGGGAGAGAGGCCACAGCAGTACAGCAGTTGCCAAGGTGGTGAAGAGGTGGACAATAGTCTATTCACATGGGAAAGGGTCCTACAGGAGCTCACTAAATTGAAGGTGGACAAAGCGATGACACCAGATGGCATATACCCAAGGATATTAAGAGAACTGTGAAGGGAGATAGCAGAACCTCTGGCAGCCATGTTCATCCAGTCATTCAACACAGGGGTGGTGTCAGAGGATTGGAGGAGGCCACATGTGGTTCTGCTACATAAATTGGGCAGCAAGGAGGAGGCGGGGAACTATAGGCTGGTCAACCTCACCTCAGTAGTGGGGAAGAGCATGGAGACATTGCTTAAAGAAAGGATAGTGGGGCATCTAGAAGTCATCAGAGCCTGGGACCATAGGCAACATGGATTCCCAGTGGGGAGGTCATGTTCGACATCTGGTTGATTTCTTTGACTGGGTGACAAAGAAAGTAAATCAGGGTGGTGCAGTGGATGTCGCCTACTTTGATTTCACCAAAGCTTTTGACACTGTCCCACATAGGCTGATAAACAAGCTGGGTAGGCTGGGCATGGGGGACAGGGTGGTAAACTGGGTTAGAAACTGGCTAACAGACAGGAGGCAGAGGGTGGTGGTAAATGGGGTGCAGTCTGGGGAGGAGAGGTGACCAGTGGGGTGCCTCAAGGATCGGTCCAAGGGCCAGTCCCATTCAGTGTCTTCATTAGCGACATTGCAGAAGGGCTGGAGGGGAAAGGTCTGCCAGTTTGTAGATGACACCAAGATCTGTAATATAGTGGATACCCCAGAGGGGGTGGATAAAATCAGGAGGTACCTGGGAAAGCTTGAAAAATGGTCTGAGGACTGGCAACTGACGATTAATTCCAAAAAGTGCAGAATTATGCACTTGGGACACAGAAACCCTGGTGAAAGCTACAGGATGGGGGGGAGTTGCTGACAGTCACAAAGGAGGAAAGGGACCTGGGGGTTATTATTTCAGCTGACCTGAAAATGTCAAAGCAGAGTGCTAAGGCAGCTGGGAGGGCCAGTGGCATGCTGGGGTGCATTGGAAGGGTATCACCAGCAGAAGGAGGGAAGTAGTAATGCCATTATATAAAACCATGGTCATGCCTCACATGGAGTACTGTGTGCAGTTCTGAAGGCTGCACCTTCATAAGGACATTAACAGACTGGAGACGGTCCTGAGAAGGGCAACTAAGATGGTACAGGGCTTGCAACACAAGACGTTTGAGGAGAGATTAAGGGACCTCAATATGTACTCACTGAATGAGAGGAGGGAAAGAGGGGACATGACAGAAACGTTCAAGTACCTTAAGGGTATAAACAAGGGGCGGGGGAGACATTTTCCAATGCAGGAGGAGCACAAGAACGAGGGGGCATGACATGAAATTGGAAGGTAGGAGGTTAAGAGAGAATGTGAGGAAGTTCTTCTTCACAAAGAGGGTGGTGGACGCATGGAATGGTCTGCCTCAGGAGGTGGTGGGAGCGAGCACTGTGGATGGATTCAAGCATGCTTGGGACAGGCATAGGAGAACAGCAGCTGGTGGGTCGGAAGCAGTAATCCAGCACAAGGGCTTAGGGCAGACTAGATGGGCCAGGTGGTCCTTATCTGCCAATCATTTCTATGTAATATCTGCCCCCCAGTGCACTTCCCCACACTGTAACAATTCCCCCACACACAGTAACTGGAGTACAGAAATTTACAATAACAAGAATTAACATGCAACCAATGTTTTGGTTTATTTGGGGAAAAGGGATAGAGGACGTAAATAGCAATACAACCTTTTTTAAACACTTCCTAACAATCCCCCATACAGTCCCTTTGCCTCCCACCTTATGGTGCACCCTAAAATGTCCCTGTTGCAGTGGGTACTTCGCCGGATGAAGATGCAGGCCTGAGCACTTTCATTGGGGCCCAATTACTTGCTAAACACTTGCAACACTTTAAACCTTGCTTTGTCCAAACTTTTATTCTCACTTGAGACAGTTCTGAAGTGGCTTGCACCCAGAAATCTAGCTAGCTAGCTAGCTACAAAAAATTCCCCAAAATCGCAGTTTGGGGTACTCAGTGTTTTATAGTCCACACAGGGGCGATGCAGCTGAATAAGGGGGCAGTCATCTTGCAGCTTCATAGTACTGTGGAGGTTCCCCGATGATGCAGTAGCTTTGCAGAAAGACTGCAGAAAAGGAAACAGTTGATATTCACCTGCCCAGCCTTTCCAGCTTCACCTGATGGCCTTTAGCGGTTGGCTTCACCAGGCAGTCCTCTCATCATCCAAGACCGATGCTCTCTGACCTAGTCATCAGCCTAAGAGTGGGAATTGACTCTTGGTCCCCTAGGCCCTCTCTGTTACACACACTGGATGAACAGCTTACAGATGGGTTTTACACGAGTCTCCAGACCAAGCTCTATGCTCTTCTCTTTTCTGTCTCAGGAAGGCTGGTCCCTTCACTGTCTCTGGCCTCCAGCAATCTCAGCCACTGCTCTTGCTGAAAAGCTTTCAAGGAAATACTCCTCCTAGGAGGGAGCACTCAGTCTCTGAAGCAAGGTTTACCAGCTAGAACACTCAAACAACATTACTCAAGTCTCTCATCTTCTGCAGCTTTCAGGTTACTTTTCTCTCTTCTGACAGAAAGAAAACAGCTTAATCCCTCTACAAATGGGGTTTCCCCAAAAAGTCTTCCTTGAGCTTGCCTAAATGCTCACTGCCAGGCTGGTGTCCTGTGTTTTAGCAATGTAAATGTGATTACCAGAGCCTATATAGCCTCTGTGTACTGTCTCTTTAAGAGCTGCCTGGTTGCAGCTTAAGTAATCTGAGAGGGAGCTCTGTTGGAAGATGTAACTATTTACTGAAAATCATTTAGAGTGATAATGATAATGTAGTTTGTCTAACCTGCTTTCTTTGTAGCAAGGACTGTTTTGTTTGTCTCCACTATCTTGGTCCTGGACTGCAAATTGGACCAATCAGTACTAGTCGGACCTAAAATGTAGCTGGACTACAGGAGCTGTCTGAATTTAAAATCTGTAGGAACTGTAGTTTGAACTTTTTGCGCCTTTTTTGCAACTGAAGGGGGAGCTCTTGCTTTGACTGACAGCCAAATCAGCCAACCAAATATTTTGGATCTTGGGGAAGTCCCGGGCTGCTTGCAGTTTTCAGTTAGATCCAAGCTGAAAGCCGAACAAGAAGGAGCTGAAGTGATTCTGAGCAGCAATCCTGAGTGGATTCGCATGGGAGAACTCTGAAAAGGCTAAGTTTTTGGCCTGCATTTCGGTGTGCTGCTCCTGAGAGGGAGAGAAGAGAATTATTTTGGACTAAATTCAAGTTTGTGTGACTGAAGTAAGCTACTGAAGTGGGCCAGACTCAACCTGAAGAAGACCGAAGATTTTGCTGAATGCAATTGGCCTGTCAGGAGTTCCAGCTACCCCTAAGCTCCCGGTGTGTGCAGAGACTTTGCGATTGTGACTGGGGAGCGCTTTGCCTGGTACAGTAGAATTCCCTTACATGTAAATGTGCTATGAGCTGCTAGTGGGTCGTGATAGTCCTCCACTGTGTTAACTGTGTTCTGCTTGCTGGAAGCTGTATCCAGCCCAAAATGGACTGCATCAGAATTTGTCTCCATGCGGTCTGGGCCTTGCCAGACTGGCCCAGCCAGACTACCCACTGCACAGAGAAGCCATCGACGAGAGACCCGCCTGATGATCAGCCCCCTGCTCCACGCTTGAACAGGAATGACGCCTCTGCGACTCTTGTGGGCCCTGCTTCTCCTGGCATTCCAGATCAACCACCTGCAGTCTTGATTTTCGTCCAGCCTGTGTCCAGTCTTGGGTATCGCGAGAAAATACCAGGGTAGCTCCCTGCAACAACAGCTTAATCTGAGTGTGTCATCTGATTGTCTTGTTGTTTCGTTTTCTTTACAAACTGAGCCCTCTGGCTCCGGATTACAAATATTGTGTACTGTTCATGTTGTGTTTTCCATCACAGGGCCCCAACCAGCTGCAATCCCAGGCAATGGTCCTGGCTAGCCCATCTCTTCTCCACCTGGGTACCCAGAGGTGGACTGTGTGGGGGACTCAAAGCGCTTGCATAACTGCTTGATTGATATAACCTTTAAACTAATTAACCTGATTTTGCCCCTCCCTTGTTCAAGTCCCCTGAATAAATCAGATCTAATGTTTTCTGCATGTAATCTCACTGTGGTTCCAGTTTGTGCTCAAAGTACTGTACTGTTGCTATTTGCTGTGCATAACTTTGTTTTACAGGGGGTCCCCAGGGTCAAGCCAGAGGAACCAGCCCTGGTGGTAAGTGAAAACAGTGCAGGTGCTTGTGTGGTGTACCAGGGGTATTGTGAAAGTGATTATTGTACAGTGTTCAGGCCACTAGAGAGAGAAGAGGGGGTTACAGTGTCCAGGAGGGCTGTGCCCAGGTTAGCTTGACCACTATCAACCCTGATCTCTGGTTGGAGGCACCCGTTTCAGAACTCAGGCCCCTTAACCTGCTACTAGCCAAGCAGGCAGGGATAGTAGCCCTTGGGATAGCACCACCTAGGGGTTACAACAGCATTACACAAGTCTCTCATCTTCTGCAGCTTTCAGCTCACTTTTTTCTTGCTTCTGGCAGAAAACTCAGGGACCAAGTTGTCTGCAACCACTTCCACAACCTAGCTCTGTTTCCTACTGTAAACTCAGAGCTCACTGTATTCTACCTTTTCCAGTATATCTTTATTCTTTAGGCTGTGGGGCCTGAGTGCAGTTATGGAGCTGTGAAGCCCACTTAGTTGTACTGCACTCTCCCTCTGGTTAGATTCCCATTTTGGGGGTCTGCCAATCCAAATTCACACGGAGATCTGTGCTTTCTACGCCAGATAGGGTGCTTGGGGTTCATCCCTGGACTAAGGGGCATCTCTGTTTCTTCTACTTTTCACACTTCAGATCCATACTGATGAGACATTGCCTGAGACTGGGCCAGTCCTCCCTCAGTGTCTGAATACACAGGAATTCCCTGAGCTCAGTGGGCAATTCCATCCTTCCCCATAACTGAACAGCACTTTAGTCACCATCTTTTGTCAAAAAACGTAGGGGACCACGTCACCATTATTCATGTTTTGAAGAATTCAAGGCTACTGACATTCTTCACCCTCCATGAGAGCACAGGTGTAACTGGCCATTGCCTCCACTCAACGCCACTCACATTTACCGAACTTGAGGCTGGCCAGGCAATGGGGAAGAGCCAACCTCCCCCTCAGCCAGCCCCACACTCCTCCTCTACCAGCAGGCAGAAGGTCCCTCCCCTTAACACTCAGCACTCGGACAGAAAACTCTTACTGGCCGCATTCCAAGCCAGCATTCTATTGTGGCTTATGCTGCTGCAAGAGTTCCATCTCCTTGGAGCCTCTGCCAGGCACACTGACAGATGTTTCTATGGGAACCAAAAGCAAATCTATGGACCTGGCTGCTCAGTGAGACCTACCTAGCAACCTATTCTAGTCTACACTAACAGGGTCTTAGTGACCCAGGGGAACCCGAGGGTTACATGTGAAAATGCCCACATACTTTATGTGCAGTTTGAACCAGGTTGCATACATCATCTTGATTTTGCAGGGCATGGCACGCTACCAGATTTAGAGTGTGCACAAAGCAAAACACATTAACTCTGTGCTCAGTACCACAGTCCCGGAGAACTTTCATAACATTTGCACTATTATCCATCACAGTCATATCAATGGTGAGGCCCCTGGACACAATCCATTCTTGCCAAATGTTTTCTAGAACAAGTCATATATTTACTGTGTTATGGTCAGTGTCTATTGGAGATACACTAAGTAGTGCCATACCCCTGTATTCATGAAGAAGTAAAGATTTGGTTTATCCTGGTGGTGATGCTGCAGACTCTTTAAATGTGACCCAGTGAGCTGTGAGAGATAAGTAAGCATGCGGTGCAAAGCTTGTCCAAAGGTATGTCATGAAATGAACAAATCCTCCTTCTGCCTCTGTCAAGTGACTTGCAACTGCAAATGATGCGAAGGCATTTCATACCTAGGCTGTAATTCCTGTTAACAGTCATCAAAAAACAGTGTGTTCTTCTTTTGAATATGTCTCTAAATCAAGTGTTGTCATCTTCCCAGTGAGATGGTCAGTTTTGACAGCAGTTTGATGTCTTGGTTGAAATTTCGTTTTTTGCAGAAAAAGCTGCATTTGAAGTTATCTGTAGTTTTTTTTTTAGTGACAACCTGATGGTTGAATGGAGTTTGAAAATGTGTATCATTTCTTTTCTCAGGGACATGATGAGCTGTTATGGTATTTGTTGCTGTGAACTGTGGGGACTCATCCTCCATAGACTGTGAAAAAACTGATTCACATCGGCCCAGTGGTGCTGAGGGTTGAAGCACTGGACCCCACACCTTGCGCCACGCCAGCGACTCGGGTTCGGGAATGAGCCTGGACCGTTGGGGGTCGGCAGGGGGGAGAGAGAATTGAGCATCCAGAGGACTGCTCTCCTCTCTTGGTGGGGGGGGCGGGTGTTCCAGGGGCTGCCTAGCACCACAGTGGCCTCCGGTGGAGACTGGAGGTACTGCACCACTCAGGGCACATAGAGAGGGACACAGAGCCAAGACAGATGTCCCATGGCATCACAGCACACTCGTGGCTCCGCCTGGGGGTGGGGGCGAGGGCAATCCTAAGCAGAAAAATCCCCACCCCTGGGGATAGGCGATGGCACCACCTACCTCTCACCATACTCCACTGGCCGGACTCCCTCCTCTCCTGGGCCGAGCTCAGCCCAGCCCGAATTGTAGCTAGAATGCCCTAGGAGGATAGGGGGACCCCACTCGGGAGGCTCAGAGCGAGGGGGATAGCCGGGCTGGTGCCATGAGTAAGGAGGAGTTTCAGGCCCGGAGGTAGAGCTGGAGGAGCAGGAGAGCTCCCTGAGGTGTCGGAGCCACAAAAAGAGTTGGAAAAAAAATGATTCACCATCTGGCTCTGCAACCCTGTATGTGTATAGGAGTACTGCAAAAAGTGCCTGTCGCCATCATTATCATCATCAAAATGCATTAACTGAGCATCATCAAAGTCACCTTCATCATCCAAGTCACCACCACCATCATCAAGATTCATATTCTTTTTCATCACTGTTGAATGCTGGTGCTGAAGACGTGTGATCAGTGTAGTCGTACTCAGGTTACGTGCTGACTTTCCCTGGTAAATCTACTTTTGCAGTGAATGCATACTGCTTTAAAGGAATCAGTCAGGCATATAGAGAAATTATTCCACACTGCAGAATAACTTTTCCTGACTCTTTTTTCTGGTAGTGAATCAGGTATTGACTGACACTGCACTTTTGATGTGTTAGGTAATGCTGGAAAATATCTTTGAATACTGCAAGTTGCACACCGATTTGCAGTGACACTTGAACCAGCAGTATGCAAATTGTCCAAGGCTGATTGTGGTGGATGGCTTGTGGTATTATGCAAAACAGTAGTTCTATTTATTGATACTGAAGGAGTGGAGGATGAGGACTGGTCACCATCATTTACAACGGTGACAGCAGGGGAAGACTTGTCTGAGACAATGTCATCATCATCGTTATCACCACCTCCAATACCACAACAGTCTGCAGTCTCACCATTGACGTTGTCCATTTCCAGTACATTAGGATCATGTTCAACTGCAAGCAACTCACCCTCAGATTTTTTTCTTCCCCTGACAGGTGGAGTTGGTTGTCAGGTTGTTGGGGGAAGGGGCGGTTTCTTGTTTTTTTGTTCTCTGATGGACTGGGTTGGGCACTGGAGCTGTCAGGCAGTATGGGGATGGGGAAGATCTTTTTTTTTTTTTTATTTCTTGATGGGCTACTTTTGGCACTGGATCCATCAGCTTGTTGGGAGGGGGATTATATTTTTTATTCCCTGACAGGCTGGGTTGCCTACTGACCCCACCAGGTAATTTGGGAGAGAGGGACATATTTTGTTTTATTCCCTGAAGGTCACAATTGGGTATCGGATCAGTCAGGTTGTTTGATGGGTGGGATAGATTTTTTATTTATATTCCCTGATGGGTCAGGTTAAGCACTGGATCTGTCAGGTAGTTAAGGTAAAGGGGCAGATTATTTTATATTACCTGCAGGATTGGATTGGGCACTGGACCCATCAAAATTAGATTAGGGGGCAGATTTAATTTTTATTCTCTGACGGGTCAGGCTGGTCACCAGACCCATCAGGTAGTTTTGGGGGGGCTAGATTTTTTTTATTCTGATGGGCCAGGTTGGGTACCGGAAATTCTATTCTATTCTATTCTATTCTATTCTATTCTATTCTCACCTCTTACATTCTTTCACGTTCCTTCCCCTACCAGTATGGACCTGCTGTGCCTTGTAGAACACTTTGGGATACAGTGTGTATGAAAATCGTTATATAAAACCAACTTCTGTTATATTCTACAGTCTCTGCACTACCAGAATCTACCTCCTGTGCTTTTTAGAGCACTAGACCTTTCATAGTTGGATTTGTTTTTCCCCAGGCAGGCTAGGTTGGACATCGAATCCATCAGGTATTTGAGGAGAAGGGGACTGATTTTTTTTTTTTTAATTCCCTGGGAAGCTAGGATGGTAAATTGATGATGCCCACACCTGCCATTTTTTCCAAAAGACGCTGCTTCTGATGGATGTTGTTAGTCAATGGATGTGGCCCACGGGCAGGTACTTCACTGCTCAGCGTGCTCGTTTGGAGCATGCATGGCAATGTGAACCCTGTGCGTGTGTGTTAGGGAGAGTGCAGAGCTGAGGCTGAGTAATGAGAGAAGAAAAGACAGTAAGAGAGGGAGAGCTGAGCTGACCCGATGGTGTGGAGGGCTGAGGTTCTGGTGTCTTATCTCCTCCTGCCGCACTGACGACCTGGGTTTGGGAATGGCCTCGGGTTGCTTGGGGTTAGCCCGGGTGGGAGAAGTTAGACTGCCACCAGGTGGAAGCCTGGTGGTAGTGCAGTATGGGTGGTAACAGAGGACAGGGCTGGGGGAACATCCTGTGTGTGTTCATCCACTTGCATGCTTGATGTTCTGCAGCAAGGAAGGAGAGAAAACCAGGGAAAAGAGAGAGTTGGGGGGCCTAGTAAAGCTTTAATCACTTGTTCCTGGGTCTGCACCATCACGCAGGAGCTTGCCTCAGTCCTCTCTGGTTTACTGGTACTGGGAGAGATGGCACTTCTCCCTCTGGCCCTACCACAAGGGGTAATTCATGGGGTAACTGCATGACTGAGACAGGTCCAGGGGGAGATGGTAGCTGTCTCAAAGAGGTGAGGATAAGGCTGATTAGCTGCCTCTAAGACTGCAGAAGCATTAAAACCTTTGTCAGGGCTGGTCTGGTTGTGCTGAGGGTTGAGAAGCTGGATGCCTTACCTCGCGCTATGCCGGTGAACGATGTTTGGGAATGAGCATGGGCCACTTGGGGTTGGCAGGGGAGGAGAGGGATTGAGCATCTGAGGGACTGTTCTCCTTCTCCGGCCTGGGAGGCTATCCACAGTTGGTGCTCGATTGACCCCTAGCGGCTGCTGGGGGCCAGCATGCTGATGCTGCAGAATGGGGAGGAGATGGGGCAGGCACTTGGTGAGAGCATGTGTGGAAGCGTGCGTGCTCTCTCTGCAGGCTCCATTGCACACCCCACCTCCACACAAACGAGCAAATGGAAAATATCCTGGCAGCGTGAAGTTGTCCCTGCAGCGCCGCCCCCGAGATGACACCTCCCTGGCTGGACCCGTTGTGGGTGGGTTGAGATGCTCCCCACCCTCTGCCATGAAGGGTAAGTTGTGGGATCTCAAGGGAGGGGGTCTGATCCTGGGGAGGGGTGGCGCTGTGGTGACAGGACATGGAGAAAGAAATACCATAAAAAAAAATATATATTTGTCAGGAAAAAAGAGAGATGTGTGGGGGATCACATGCACTTAGGATTACAGGCTCAGAAATGTGTGCTGTCAGTCTCCTCCCCAACACACACACTAGTGTGCTGCAGGCTGGAAGTGACGGAGAGGCTCAAACTTGTGCTGGCAGTAGAGGGGGACACATTTCTTTTGTTCTCTGACAGCCTGGGTTGGATACTGGACCCATAAAGTAGTTTGGGAGAGAGGGGCCAGGAATTTTTTTATTCCCTGAGAGGCTGGGCACTGGATCTGAGAGGTTGTTGAAAGGAGCAGGGACAGAACTATACTCAGAAATGTAGACGGATAGAAGGATGTGCCCATAAAGTCCATCTCCCCTGAGCAGGGGTTAATTATCCCTATTTGCATTAAAAAGGTAGATATCAAGCCTGTTCTTTAAGGTTTGAAAGGTAGGGCCTCCACAACCTTTACAGGTAATGTATTCCAAATGGGGATAATCCTCTGGGTAAAAAATGTCTCCTGGATCTTGTCATAGGGAAAGTTAGCCTTAATTGTTGCTAGTGGCTACTCAAGGAGAAGACCCTTACCACACGTTTAAAATTTAGGCTGTCCATCAGGTACATATGTAATAAATCACCTCTGATTCAGTTTCGTTCTAAGGGGTAGAGTTTTAATTTCCTTAACCGGGCTTCGCAGGGTTCACTTTCTAGGCCATGAATCAATTTAGTAATTCTCCTTTGTACATCCTCCAGGTTGTTTATGTCTCTTCTTAGGTATGGGTTCCAGGAGGGGCTACAGATGTCTAAGTGTGGACGAACAATGGATCTATAGAGGGGCATGATACAGGCACTATGCCTTAATGTAAAGGCCCTCCTGATGCAACCTTTTAACTTATTGACCCTTTTAACAACCTCCATACAGTGGTTACTAGAGAAATCATCACTTATTATGATGCCCAAATCTTTTTCACAATTTGCTACCTTGGTTTTGATGTTGTTAAGCGTGTACTTCCTACCTACATTTTTCTGTCCAAAGTGCAGGACAACACATTTGTCCATATTAAACTCCATCCCATTTGTTACTGCCCAAGTTTGCAGTTTACACAGATCCCATTGTAGGACAGCTGAATTAGAGTCTTACCCTACTTCTGAATAGATTTTAGTGTCATCAGCAAACTTCATTGTCTGACTAGTGACATCATTGCTCATATCAGATGTTAATAATGAGAACAGGGCCGGTCCCAAGACGGAGCCCTGAGGGACTCCACTGGTGACAGCTCTACTCTTGGAAACATGCCCTCTAATCCTGACCTTTTGTGTTCTGTCAAACAGCCAATTTGTAACCAACCTAATGATGCTAGTATCAATCCCAAACTTCACCATTTTGTTAATTAGTGTATGATGGGGTACCCTATCAAAGACCTTTTTGTAATCCAAATAAACTACATCAACAGGCCTGTTATTGTCAAGCAACTGACTAATATTTTCATAAAAACTAAGGTGTTAGACAGGATCTACTTTTCTTAAAACCATGCTGCATATGATCCACAAGTTGTTTAGCCAACATATCACTATCAAATCTGTCCCTAATTAGAGATCCCATAACCTTGCCCAAAATAATTGTTAAACTTATAGGTCAGTAATTACTCATAACAGACCTACCTCCTTTTTTGTAAATAGAGACCATGATAGCAGTTCTCCAGTCACCTGGGATATCCCAGGTATTTATGGAAAGGGTGAAAAGCTTGAAGAGTGGATCAACCAGCCAAGAGCTGACTTCCTTAAGAAGTCTTGGATGTAGATTGTCAGGCCCAGCTGACTTAAATATTTCAATGTTGTGTAACTTACTAGAAATTTCATTTTTATTGACAGTATCCACGCTGTTTATACTGAGATTTGTTAGGGGCATATCAGCATTAGTAGTGTAAACCAAGTAGAAATATTCGTTCAAGGCATTAGCCAAAGTTCTTAAATAAGAGTTGACATCATCCCCCAGTTTATTGGTCCCACAGATCTATCTGTTGATTTATTATTAATGTAGGCAAAAAAAGAATTTCCATTATCTTTGGTATGTGCTAATCTGAATTCTACATTTGCCTTGACTTGTTTAATGAACTTTTTGCCGTTTTTTAGTTCCACTTTATATACATAAATATTGTAGGCACTGTTATCCTTTTTCATAGCTCTAAATGCTCTTTTTTTTATTTAATTGCTTTCTTATCTTATGTGTATACCACATGGGCACTTTACCCTTTTTATTATATATTGCTTTACTGAGTGCATATATATCCTCCAACCGAAGCAGTTTATTTTTTATTTTAACCCAAAGTTCCTCTGTAGTTTCATATGCTGTATCCCATTCCCAGTTGGAAAGTTCCCTCCTTATTGCATCAAAGTTGATCCTTTTATAGTTTTTTATTATAGTTTTGCCAGGAATGTGTGTAGGTTTCATGTTGTAATTGAACAAAAGAACATTATGGTCACTACTTATTACTGGTTCCAGGACGGACACATTTCTAAAATCTTCCAGTCTACTGATGAGGACGAGATCTAAAATGTTGTTATTCCTAGTTGGCACACTGACCATTTGATAGAGAACATTCTCTTTATACATACTGAGGAAAAGTTGTTCTTGGTTATTATTAGCAGAACCAGTCTCCCAATTTACACCTGGAAGATTAAAGTCTCCCAATATTAGGACATCTTTGTTGTGTAGATCTATCAATGCTGTTAACAAGGTCAATTTGGTTTGCTAAATCCGTGCCTGGAGATCTATAACAGACACCTACTAATAATTTCTTTGTATTGAATATAGTTACTTCTACACTTGGGGAGTCACTCATGTTGTTTATGTTCTCATCTGTGTGACTGACACTGTTCTGCATGTCCTCTTTGATGTATAGGGCAACCCCACCACCTTTTCTACTATCTCTTTTTTTGTGGAATAATCTATACCCCTGTATATTTTGCAGCCAGACAGTACTGTTGGACCACCAGGTTTCAGTAACCACAGCCATATCGACCCCTTTAGTTGTGAGTAATAATTCCAAGTCAGCCCTCGTAACACTATTCAGAGTTCTGGCATTAGTTAGTAATATTGTAAGTTCTGATTTAGTATGGACTCTGCCTTTTCCACTAATAAACCTCATAGATTTCAATTGAATACTAAGTAGTCGAGAGCCTTTTTTGTTTAGGTGTAAGCCGTCATAGTTAAAAAGGTCCCAGTGATCTATAAACATCTCCCACATAGTCAAACATCTAATTTTGTTCTCCAAACACCATCTTCTCAAGCAGTTGTACCTTTTAATTTTCTCTGTTCGTATTTTACTTGCCAGACTTCTTGTTATTCCCTAACAAGCCGGGTTGGTTCCTGGTCTCATCAGGTAACTTTTCACTGCTTTTTTTTTTTCTTTCCAACAGGAAAAAAATGACTCTAGCCAAGGCCAGCTCATAACGTCTTGCACTGGCAGTTTTTAACATAATATTAGTGTGAGGATACATGGCATCTGATAGGCTGTAAATAGTATCTCTTTGTAAGTAAGCATGATGAAAAGATAAAAACTGTTTTAATGTTGGTTAAGTGTTGTTTTGCAAATTGCCTCTCCTTGGCCTCATCTTACACCAGCAACTGATGCTGCTCACCACTTTGTTTTCCCAATCCCTGCTCAGGCTACTTGGATTAACTGGAAACAGTCCAATAGGCTGGGAGAAAGAATTCATATTCCCTATAAGCATCAAAGGGTTGTGTAGACTGAGTTTATTAGTACATCCTCTGTGAGCTCATTCATTGCCACTGTTGTCATCACAGTTGAGGGGAGGGTCTGGGCTAAACAACCTGAGTGCATATTTAGCATATCACTTAGGTCAGCTGCTTGTTCATGAGAGTTTCTCCACCTTGCTCAAAAGGTTGTCATGGACTGTCCTCCTTGTAGCCAATAGAAAATTAACAAAGCATTACAGATAGCTGCAAGGAGCAATAGCATGGCCACCACTCACTCATTGACAGCCATAGAAGATCATGCCTTAGAACCCCACACCCCGTTTGGAGGAACAGGAAAGCCCCACTCAGGAACCCAAGGCTGCATCTAGGGAGGATGGGAGGGTCCTCCAGGATGGAGCCCTAGGGAAGGGAAGCAGGGAAACCTGGAGGATGGGGGGAAGCTTCTCCTAGTGGGGGACTCTATTGTCCGGGGATTGGAGTTAGGGTCACTTAGCAGGGGAGAGAGGGAGGTTAAGTGCCTCCCAGGAAGTGCTGCATGGAGGAATGAGAAGCAGATCCATAGAATCTCTATGGCAATAGCTTGGAGAGAGCAGCTGGATGTCACTGTCCACCTGTTGACCAATGACTTTGCCAGGAGAAGGGTGGAGTTAGCCAGAGTCCAGGATGATTTCAGAAAGCTTGGGGGAAACCTGAAACAGATAGCACGCTCCATCTCATTCTAAGAGGTGCTACCTGTCCAGGGCACAGGGGAAGCTAGGGCACTCCACATCTGTACCTTCAACTCCTGGTTGAAGGATTGGTGTGGAAGGGAGGGTTTCAGCTTCATAGGGGACTAGGGCATGACCTGGAGAGATGCAAGCTTATATAAGGACGATGGCCTGCATCTGTCCGAGAAGGGGACCTTGGTCTTTTGTGAGAAGTTTAAATGCTTCAGCTGTGAGCATTTAAACTGGTCAAGTGGGGAGAGCCAGGAGGCTTAGGAACACCCCCCATCAGAACAGGCAGGAACATAAGTTGACTATGGGAACAGTGAAAATAGGTAGGGAGGGGCAGGCAGGTGAAGAATGTGTAATGAGTAATATAGGGGTGGCAGGAGCACATAGGAAAATAAACTGGGGTGGGGGGAAGATGCTGGATAGGGAGAACAAGAGCAGAGGGAGGCAGACCATAAAACATGGAAGGATCATGCTAACAAATGCCTGTAGCCTAGGAAATAAGGTTCCAGACCTGGAGGCCTTGTTGGCAGATGAAGACCTTGACATAGCAGCAATAACAGACACATGGTACTCTGCAAATCATGGCTGGGAAGTCAATGTACCAGTCAATACCTTGTTCAGGATGGACAGGGAGGGTAAAAAGGGTGTGGGAGTGGTCCTGTATATCAGAGATGGTATAAAGGCTACAGAAGTTCAGGGAAGACAGGATGACACCGAGGTAATGTGGGTCACCCTGGAGCCAGAGAATGGAACAACGATATGCACTGAGGTGATCTCCAGACCTCCAACACAGAGGGCGGAAGTAGACAGGGAACTAGAGGAGAACATGCACCACGTGGCAACTAAGGGTGAAATCCTGCTACTGGAGGATTTCAATGTGCCAGATGTGGATTCGGCCACCCAGATGGATGATTCAGCCAGAAGTACAGCCATCCTAGAATCCCTGCAGGGGATTGGATTCAGGCAGCTGGTGCATGGGCCAACTAGGGACAAGTCAGTGCTGCACCTGGTATGGACCCATGGGTACAGAGTCAAAGAAATACAGGTGGAAGGGCAGCTGGGTTCCAGTGACCACCACATGATGTGGTTCAGCATGGAGACATGGACTCAATCAAGCCATACAAGGGCAAGAGTATTAGATTTCAGGAGGGCAGATTTCACTGAAATGGGCAGATGTATACAAGCAGTCCTGGGGAAGGGAGAGATAGTAGAGGGGGTGGAAAAGCAATGGAAGAGACTGAAAGGAGTCATAGTGGATATAACAAACCAATGCGTTAGGACAGTGACCAAAGGGAAAAGAAGAAGGAAACCACTATGGTTCTCCAAGGAGGTGAGGCACAAAGTCAGGGCTAAAAAGCAGAGTTTCAGGAAATATAAGGGGAGGAAAAGGGAGGAAGGCAGGGAGGTGTACCTTGAATATCTAAGGGAAGGCTGCTAGGAAGGCGAAGGTACAGACAGAAGAGAACTTAGCACAGTCTGAAAACAAAGGGGATAAGGCATTTTATAGGTACATTAGTGAAAGAAGAAAAACCAGTGGGGGGGATTGTGAGACTCTGAGGGGAGGAGGGAGAGTGTAAGGAGGGGGCTCTGGACAAGGCAGAAATACTGAACAAAAACATCTGCTCAGTATTCACTAAGGAGGGGGCAGATCAAGGACCACAGTTGGGGTGCAGAGGCAATTGGGGGGGAGAAGTGAACACCAGTCCATTCTCAGTGGAGAGAGTTCTGGAAGAACTCACAAAGCTGAAGGTGGATAAGGCCATGGGGCCAGACGGCATCTTCCTGAGGATATTAAAGGAGCTGCGAAATGAACTAGCAGCGCCTCTGGCAGCCCTGTTCACAGAGTCACTCAACACGGGTGTCGTTCCAGAGGACTGGAGGAGGGCACATGTAGTCCCACTATACAAAAGTGGCAGTAGGGAGGCGGCGGGGAACTACAGGCCAGTCAGCCTCACCGCAGTGGTGAGAAAGATCATGGAGACACTGCTGAAAGAAAGGATAGTGACACATTTGGAATCCAGTGGTGCACAGAATCTGAGGCAACACGGATTCACAGCAGGAAGGTCATGTCAAACTAATCTAATAGTTTTTTTTGATTGGGTGACAAGGGAACTTAATCAGGGAGGGGAAGTAGAAGTCGCCTACCTGGATTTCAGCAAAGCCTTCGACACTGTCCCACACAGAAGATTGATTAACAAGATGAGTAGTCTGGGCATGGGAGACAAGGTGGGGAACTGGGTTAGGAACTGGTTAGCAGACAGGAGAAAGAGGGTGGTGGTGAATGGGGTACAATCTGGGGAGTGGGAAGTGACCAGTGGGGTACCTCAGGGATCAGTACTAGGACCAGTCCTGTTCAATGTCTTCGTTAGTGACATTGCAGAGGGGCTGGAAGGAAAGGTCTGCCTGTTTGCAGATGACACCAAGATCTGCAACCTGGTAGATACTCCAGAAGGGGTGCAGAAAATGAAGAGGGACCTGGAGAAGCCTGAAAGATGGTCAGAGATGTGGCAACTGAGGTTTAATGGAAAGAAGTGCAAAATAATGCACCTGGGTAAAGGGAACCCTGGGGAAAGCTACAGGTTGGTGGAGAGGAGCTGACTGTCACCAAGGAGGAGAGGGACCTAGGGGTTATCATCTCTGATGATGTAAAGGTATCAAAGCAGTATACAAAGGCAGCAGAGCGGGCCAGTGATATGCTGGGGTGCATAGGCAGAGGTATCACTAGCAGGAGGCGGGAGGTGGTGATGACATTGTATAAAACATTGCTAAGGCCTCACCTGGAGTACTGCATGCAGTTCTGGAGATGACACCTGCGCAAGGACATAGATAAGGTGGAGACTATCCAGAGAAGGGCAACAAAGATGATGCAGGGCTTACACCACAAAACATACGAGGAGAGACTAAGGAATCTCAATATGTACTCACTGGAGGAGAGGAGACAGCAGGGGGACATGATTGAAATGTTCAAGTACCTTAAGGGCATAAACAAGTTGCAGGTGGGGGAGCTTTTCCAATGTACAAAAAGTACTAGAACAAGAGACAATATGAAAGTGAGGGGGTAGATTAAGAGGTAATGTGAGGAAGTTTTCACACAGAAAGGGTAGTCGATACATGGAATAGTCTGCCACAGGAGGTAGTGGGGACAAGCACAGTGGAGGGGTTTAAGCATGCTTGGGACAGGCACAAGGGAAGCCTGAGAGGGGAGGGAGTGATGATCAGCCATTGATCACATAGGATCAGTGGCCTCATACAATGTATTGGGCCTACGGGCAGACTGGATGGGTCTAGCGGTCCTTATCTGCTGACAATTTCTATCTTTCTATGTTTCAATGCCGGACCAGACCAGGTTTTCATCGCTATTCTCAGCTGTTTTTGAATACCTACTGTTCCACAAGGTCAGGGAGCACTGCCTGCTGCATGCTAGTTCATTTTAGTCATAACAAAAATTATTTTAAATAATTGATGTACAAAAACAGCTGAGAATACTGATAAAAATCTGGTCCAAGCCATACTAAAAGAAGCGCTCCTTTTAATATTTCAGATGTGAAAAAAAGGACTAAAGCAGACTTAAATTGTGGAAAGTAGGGTGTCATACAAGTCAGTAGATAAGGGGCATTCTAAAATAAAATAGAAAAGTATAGGTCAGAATTTTCACTGGATTCTTGCACTGCTGCTTTCAATGGGACAGGTATAGAACACTTCCTGGCTGATCACAATAGGAACGGGTCCTATGCAGATCAGCCATAATAACACTTAAATGCAGCTTTCAAAGCATTATTTCAATACAGAAAACTAGCAGCATGAACGTACTCTACCTTACAACTGCTGGGATTTTCAGATCATTTCCAAAAACAGAGAAAAATACATATGTTGAGGAATAAGGAGGAATCAAGCATTTACTCACAAACTACAGAAGCTGATGGTAGCCATCTTGCACTGCCTTACAATCACATTATTTTCAAGTCATGTGATGGATGCTACTTCTTTCATAGTCAGATGGAATCATTGCCAAGCTAGTTAAAGATTAACCCCTACGCTGCTGGAAAGTTGTTCACATCTCTCAGAAAGTAAAAAAAAAAAATCTATTTTTGTCTAAACAAAAAAATATAAAATAAATGCAAGAAAAGTGCTAAGTACTCTTGAAATAATGCCATCCTGAGTACTAAAGAACTCATAAATCCACTCACCCGAAGAGCCTGTTAACCCCCTTTGGTGCATTATTTCTTTGTACAATTCACTTTTTTAGCATTTGTTCTGTATATTATTTGATACATCAAGGTAGCATTTTTAAAATAAGACAGATTAGCTGATAAAATCTAGAACAATACATATACTTGAAAAGTGGTGGGCATGGTGATAGCAGTCTGTTGCCGTAACATTAGGTGGTTATATACTATGGACAAACCAATAATGTAAAAATCCACATACCAACTGTTAACTGTTCATGGAGACAAAGACAATGTCACTGGCATCTGGCCTGGGTCCCATCAATTATACATAATTCTTATTTACTAAAATGAAAATCACTTAAATAGTGCTGTACTATCCTTCAGAAGAAACTATCAACCAGCAATTGTTTGTTTGATTTTACTGACATGGAAAGAAGGGCAAGGAAATATTTTCCTGTTTGCAGACTCATCCGGAGAGAGGGATACAGAAAGCACTACTTGAACGCAGTGAAGCTTTTGGTGAATTGGTAAATGGAGGGAATTTGCCAAAGACACCTAGGTAATTCCCCTACTTTTTTTGAGAAGTGCTATGGTGTACTTAACATCCACCTGAACATCCACAACAACAGGCAAAGGGGACCTCAGTTTAACATCTCATCTGAAAGACGGCACCACAGAACAGCATGGTGCTCTTCTAACACCATGCTAGGTTATTGGGCTAAGCATCCTATAACCAAAACACAGATGCTGGATTTCCAGACAGCAGATTTTGAGAGGAAGATGGAAGTCCTACAGCTTCAGCTCAAAGTGAGTAAGTAGGGTGAGGGTATATGCAATGTGGTGGTTAGGCAACTAAAAGTGCAATTTTGGAGGTTACCAAATACTGCATGAAAATGGTGGACACAGCCAGGAAATACAAGATAATTATTTGGTTCTCCAAGGAGGTCAGAGAAGCTGTAGGGGCGAGGAGAGTGGCCTTCAAAAAGTCAAAAAGAGAGCACACAGCAGAGAGAAGAGAGGCTTCCAAGGACAGGCTAAGGACTGCAGAGGCAGAAGTGAGGAGGGCCAAAGCTGAGGCAGAACTCAAAATTGTGGAGGGAATCAAGGATAATGAAAAATCCTGCTTTAGGTATGTAAGTTAAAGAAGGAAAACAAAGGAGAACATAGCGAGGCTGAAGAAGGGGGAAGTGTGGGCAGTTGAGGTTACTGGGAAGGCAAACCTACTGTACTTAATGGAAATTTAGTCACCTGATAAAGGTAATTGTGGGAGCATTCTCTACAACGATCCCCAAACCAAACCATTAAGCCATAGGTTATGTTTTCCTGATAGGCTGACAATGCACATATGACAAAGCTGAGGTCTGACCCCTTAGCCCCTGTGATCTCAGGAATCCTCAGGTCAGTGTCTTCCATAGCTGTAAATGAACTGTGTTAATACATAAAACCAACTATACATATGTCTTGTAACCAAATGGCTAACAAGTACATGAGAGTGGATTCATCTAGTCTGCTTTATTTCTTGATAGTACACACTAATGAACCGTAAACTCAGTCAAAATAAGCATTGCATTATCATGTCTTGGTTCTGGAATAGGCCAGTCTCATCATGGAGGGCTCCAGAATGCCATAGAGAAAGCTCTCACAATCACCTTAACCAGGTGAGTAAACTTCCATTGTGGATCGCATTCTCTACGGCACTCCCAGAATCATTACATCATGGGTTTTTACAAGAGGTGCCCCTGAAGAAAGGGTGGGGACAGTGACCAATTACAGAGTTAAGAGGCTTTTGCTACCTGCAGTACTACTTGGTTAGATCCAGCTCAGGACACAGTATCAGTGTCCAGTCTGTAGTGTCTAACAATGATATGAGCAATGGACCAGGTCCTGCACTGAGGCCAAATTTATCTTGTCCCATGAAGTGACAACTGCCCTTGTAGAATAGGCCTTGAAATTCTTGGGTGCCAAATAATTCTCAGCTTTGTAGGCTTTAGAAATTGCTCTCTTGATCCCTCCTACTATGGTGGATTTGGATGCTGCCATCCCTGTCTTGTGCCCTTTGATGATGATGAAGAGTCTTTCAGAACATCTTATGTATTTTGTCCTTTGTAAGTAATTTGTGACCCTATGAGCATGTCCAGTGTAGCTGAATTTAACTCTTCGGGTGAAAGTAAGTGCGGGTCAGTTGCTGGGAGTTCATTGGTCTGGTTCTGATGAAAGTGAGTTGCTACCTTTAGAGCTAATGACGGTACAGTTCTGAGTGATACTCTATCATGGAAAAATATTAGGAATGGTTGTTTGTGGGACAGTGTATTATGTTTGCTGATTCTTGTGGCTGAGTAAATTACTACAAGAAACATTGCTTTTAGAGAGGCTCACCATGGTTTCACCCCATGCATTGGTTTGAAAGGCATCCTTGTCAGTGTGTTAGGAACTAGGTTCGGGTCCCATGGGGCCATGAATTGCCATTTTCATGGTCTAATGTTGTTGGCTGCTTTTAGGAAACTGAAGTCTGGATGTGCCCCTGGAGGTGTGCTGTTTATGTGCCCTCTAGCTGCTGTGATTGCAGAGAGTTGCACACCAAGAGATAATGGTGACAAACCCTTTTTAAGGCCATGCTGTAGAAATAGCAATATTTGTGGTATGGATGCTTGTTTCAGAGCAATGTCCTTGGCTGAACTCCACCTAGTGAAAACTCCTCAATGCCTTTTGGAAGTCCCTGTCATGGATGCTTTTCTGGACTGTTATATTGTATCGATTACTGAGTGATGGTATCCTTCTCTCAGCAATCTCTCCCTTTCAGCAGCCAGACCATCAATTTGAGATAGTGTGGATTCGGGTGACAAATTGGGCCCTGTGTCAGTATGTCATGTCAGTGTAGTAGGATCCAGTGGACCACAGCCATTGAGATCACTGTGGTGAACCATGGGTGTCTCAGCCAGTATTTAGTTATCAGAATGACCATGGCTCTCATCTGTCTAATTTTGTGCAATATTTGGGGAATCAGTGGTAGAGGAGGAAATGCGCATGCCCTGCAAAAATTCCATAGGAGAAAGAGGATGTTTATCCAGCTGGAATTCTTGTCTTTGAAACAAAGAACACCAGTACTAGAAAGATTAGAGAGGTAGCCATCAGATCCACCTCAATCGGGTCCCACCTCATGTCTAGTTTGTTGAACATTTGAGAGTACAGGTGCCACTCTTCTGTGTGTATTTTGTGGGACTGAGCCAGTGCATCGTAGTGTTTAGTCAACCCACTAGGTGTACAGACGATATGTGCTGTAATTGTTTTGGGCTCAGTTGATTACTTGCGATCCTTTTTGTTTCTCATGCCCCTCCCCCTGTTTAGTTATACAGGATACAATGGGCATGTTGTCTGACCTGATGAGAATTGATTTGGATTTGATTAAGGTCTGGAAATGTGTCAGAGCATTGTAGATGGCCCTAATTTATGGTACATTGATGGAGAGGTTGCTCTCTGATATGGACCATGTCCCCTGAGATGATCTGTTGGATGTTCATGCACCCCACACTAGCAGGCTAGTATCCATGTCTATAATAAAGTTCAAATCCTGTTCTAGAGGAACAAAGAGAGCAGTAAGGCCACTCAATAGCAGTATGAGTAGATCCACAGCATATATTTCAAACGTACTTCCATTTGTTTGTTTGTTTATTTTGTTAACCAGGATAGGGCATTGGAAACTAGTCCATTTTCAAGCACAGCTCAACACAGATACAGACATAACAGACAATGGTACACACAATGTATAACAATTACAGTTATCATAAGATAATAGAAATTGCTTAAAATTAACTTTAAACCCATGAAAAGAAGATAAGTCACAAAGATTAGCTGGTAATTTATTCCAAAATGCTGGTGCTGACATGGAAAAGGACCTAGAGCCAGATTTGGTTTTGTTAAAAATAGGTTGCAAAACTATACTATGAGAAGAACGTAAAGGAACTTTAGAAGTCCTGAAATGAACCAAATCGGCTAGAGGAAATTTTGGAGCAAAACATATGGCTTTGAAAATTTGACAACCAAAATAATATGCAATTTTTGACATTGGTGATAACCAGGACAGCTGGTAAGTACAACGAGCAGTGATGTGTTCTAAGTGGTGATCCAGTAACAAATCAGTAAATGTTATTATATACCACAGGCATTTTCATTTCCTTTGCCCCAGGTACAAGTATAAGCTTGCACAATAATCAAAATGGGGTACAAGAGAACCAAGGGCAATTAATTTACGAATTTCCAGGGGGGGAAAAACAATCTTGTAAAGTACAAATAGCTTTCAGTTTATGGTGCGACTAACTGACAAAACCTGGGAGTTAAATGTTAGACCTGGGTCCAAAAGGACACCCAGGTATCTAAACTCAAGAACCTGATCCAGTAGAACTCCCAGGACATCATTTATGATAAAGAAAGGATTAGCTTGAAGCATGTTTGGGGTTGCAAAAAGCATGAATTTGGTCTTTTTTATATTCAAAATCAGTCCATTCTCCTTGAACCACCTGCCAACCACTGCAAACTCCATTTCAACAACGGCCAAGAGTTCAACCAGAGAACTGGATTGGTAAAGCAGTACCAAATCATTGGCATAGAGAAGTGTATCACAGAGGTCACAAACAGTAGGCAGCTGATTAATGAACAAACTAAACATTAATGGGCCTAAAATTGAGCCCTGAGGAACCCCAAAATTAACAGCTGAGATGGAAGAAATAGCTCAACCTATAGACACACATTGGGAACGTCCATCAAGATAATCTGTACACCAAGCCACAGCAGATTTGAAAAAACCTAAGAAGTGCAATTTCTCAACCAAAAGCCCATGGTCAATAAGATTGAATGCCTTGGTCAAGTCCACAAACACCATCCCCATCATAAGACCCCATTCAAAATCAAAAAGGGTGGCATCTGTGAACCTGATCAAGGCAGTCTCAGTCCCATGTATCCATCAAAGACCATGCTGTTGGTTAGCCAATATATTATACTTCTCTAAATATTCCGTAATTTGCATAGACACAATATTCTCAAAGCTCTTACTAATGGGATTTAGTAAAGAAATGGGCGGAAAATCATCCTGGGATATAGCATTAGGTTTTTTCAGCACTGGCACCACTCTAGTGCACTTCCAAATTGTGGGAAACTGACCAGAAATTAAACATAAATTAAAAATAGCACTTAGTGGCCAGGCAATTAAAGCAGCAGAAAGACACAGAAATTTGCCATCGAGCCCAAAGCCACAGTCACTAAATTTGTTGGGGATAAGTTTTAATAATTTCTCCACTTCCTTACATGTCACCCAATGGAAATAGAAAGGTGGTATGTGCAGGGGTGAAGGTTCTTGTTCAGGCGCACAGTGTAAGGGAAGCTTAAAACTGGAAAAATCTGAAAACTTGACATTGAGGATGTTAGCCATAGCAATGGGATCAGAAATGTCGCCCTCATTAGTGAGACGTTTTTAACTGAAGCCTTCTCACTGCCTGAAAGCAGGCTATTAACAGAGTGCCAAAATGTACGTGAATCCAACTATCTGGAGTACAAATGGTTATTCCAGAAAGCCTGCTTGGCAGATTTAATCATCCTACTAACCCTAATATGCAAGGAATGATACATGTTGAGTGTAGAACTAGAAGGAGAATTTTTATAATCAAACCAGGCTTGGTCTCACCACCTCAACCAGTCCCGCAACTCACCGGTAAATCATCTGTTATGTTTGCCCTTGACTCTAAGGGACCATAATGGAAATAACTCATCCTGAATCCTTATTAGTTGTTGGCAAAAATAGTCAACTGCATCATCTGGATAAGATATAGCATCAAGAAATGACCAATCCACAGAAAGTAAAGTGTTTTGCAAAACCTGGTATTCAACTTTTTTAAAATTGCAGTACAGGATGAAGTGGGGAGGAGCCCTTACCCTCCTAAAATCAAGAAGACAATAAATAGCTTGATGATCAGACAGTGCCTCAGACAACACTCCCACTTGTGAAACCCTATCTGGCCTATTAATCAAAACCCAATCCAAGATGGAATGGGTCCCTGTTTGAGGATTTAATCTTGTGGGTTCCCTAATAAATTGATGCAGACTGAGAGCCTGTAGCATCAAATCATACTCTTGATCCTCACTTTGACCCCAGATTAGATTTACATCACCCAAAAATGACAACTAGAACCCAGAGAGGTAAGGGGCATTAATAGACAAAAAGTCCTTCAGACCAGCAACACCGAGCTGGGGTGGATTACAGATACAACCTATAGTTACAAATTTCCTACTACCCAAAGTCAGCCTAAGTATTAACCAATCTGACAAGGATTCCAAGGAAACACTTGTATTAAGTACAGAAACTTCTAAAAGATCTTGGTAATAAATCACACCACCACCATCCTTTTGTTTCCCACAATGGTCTGCTCTTAGGATCTCATATCCAGGGATATTGCATAATGAATTGGGGTCCTGGGGTTTAAGCCACGTCGCTGACACAGCCAAAATATATGGCCTAAATGTCAAGATAACTTCAGCCTCAGCAAGTTTGGGCACCAAATTCCTCACATTAAAATATAGTAGTTTTAACCCGAGACTTGGACCAAACATTTGTTGCACCCCCTGGGTTACTAGTAGCTGGGTTCAGAGGTCCTGGATTTAATTCTACATCCCCCGATAATAGTATCAAGTGGAGTAGAACCACAAACCTTAAACTATGGCCCATCATACCCAAGTCCTGCAACCATTGCCTTCTACCCAAAACATGATAAACCAACCCTACATGTATAGGCGACATCCCTTTGAAGACTCCCCAAACTAAATCTAGGAAAAAGATAATAACGTGCAAGCAATAAATTAGACATTGAAAAGTTATCCTGTTCTGGAATAGTAGAATGTTCCAAAACAGGAAAACATAAACTAGCAGAATTACATAATAACAAGCAGATAAATGAAACACATAACCAGACCAAATATAGCCCCATGGTAATCTAACAATATCAAGTGCAACAACAAATTCTCAAATAACAGCCAGCAATTTAGGCCCCAGCCCCTTGGCTCCCTTGGACTCTGGGTACAATTTACCACACTTCACCATATGATCCACACTGGCCACTGCACTACACACTGCCACATTTTGCAGGTATTAAATTTAAGTCCTCAACCCCACAAGCTGGGCTGCCACCACCAGTCGGGGGGAAGGGGCACAGCAAGTCTGAATCAGGAGCAGCACCAAAGTGTGGACAGTTGCTACGGCAACCCATGTGGCAAGGGACACCAGATAGGGCAACTGTAGCTAGGTAGCAATTACAGTGCACCCCACTATACAGGAGCACAATCCCAAAGGTGAGAGCAGAACAGTTAATAAACGAATTCCATAAAATGTCACTAATAGCAGGTTAAACAGTTCCAAGGTATATATATATCATTCCAATCTTTCAGCAACAGCACAAACCAGGGAATGAATGACAGTACAAACGGCAGTACAAATGACAGCCAGAGGCGGCAATTAAAACAACTTGTAAAAGCGCACAGTCACAGCAAAATCACTCACGGTCTTCCCTGGACACACACAGATACAGCTCCTTGCTGTTATCAGAGCTGAAGACTCCAATGCAAGGTGCAGCACAATAGGGGTAAAGCGGCTGTTTACTGAAGTCAGGGAAGCCTGCCACACTCCCTTAGACTCCGGGTACACTTTACCACACTTCACCACATGAGCCGCACTGGCCACCGCACTAAATTAAATATAAGCTGGTCTCGACACTCCACTCTATGAAGTTCACAGGAAGCTGAAAACTGACTAGTGTTCAAACTTTATTCATAGATAAATAATATAAAACATACCCCACATGTACACCCACATAATACTCCAAGGAATAACAAAGAACCAGAGTGACTTGAAATGCTGGAGTAGTATGTGGGTGCGCATGTGGACACTGGAGCAACTTTCAGCTTCCTATGGAATGGAGTGTCAAGACCAGCTTACATTGTAAGTCTGTTCCAGAGGAACCCCTTTGGATAGGTTGTTTTGCTGGGTCTGCCACTGTAGTGATAGTCTGACTGTCTGAAGAACTGTGACTGTTGCTGTCAGGTTGTTGTCTGTTTCTGCCACATTCTGGTTGAGTAAGTGTTGAAGTGGCCTCATCATTCATCAGGCTCATGGGACTAGGACTGTACATGAGGTCATTGTGCCCAATGTAACTGGAGAATTTGGGCTAATGTTGATGTACAGGCCCTTGACAATAACATTGCCTGGTGCATGGTATTGTTGATTCTTTTCGTGGATGGCTTGACTATGCCACTTGCTGTCATGATGACTGTGCCAAGATGCTCTATTTGCTGGCTGGGATTGAGCCAGCTTTTGTTGATGTTTAACAGACATTTGTGTTTCTGAAGTGTTTCCATGACTTTTGAGTCTCCTCTGCTGCTTGTTGTAGGGATACTGTTCTTATGAGCCAGTCATCTAGACTGAGGACCACATGAATTCCTATCTCTCTTAGGCATGCTGCCAGTACCACAGAGACCTTTGTGAAAATTCTGGAGGCTGAGGACATACCAAATGGTAACACCTGGTACTGGAAGTGTTGACCCAGTATGGCAAATCTGAGGTACTGGTAGTAAGCTAGATGTACTGGTATATGACGGTATCCATCCTTCATGCCCACTGAGGTTAGAAAGCTGCCTTGTTAGATTGCTTTTATTGTCATCCTGAGTGTCTCTATCTTGAACCTCTTTTGTATTATGAACCTGGTTAAGTATTTCAAGCCTAGAACTGGGTATAAGTCTCCTGTCTTTTTGGAGACCATAAAGAAAATAGATTATACTTCCTTTCCCTGTTGTAATCTTGGAACGTCTGCTACTGCTTTGTTTGCTAACAGCTGTCTTGGGGAGTTTTGTATTTGTATTGGGGTGGACTTTTTCTTTCCCAGTGGGGAGATGGTGAGTCTGTCCAGTATTGGTTTTTCAGTGAATGCTATAGCATAGCCCCCTGATATTGCTTCCAGTACCCATTTGTTTTGAGTGGTCAGGTTCCATTGTTTCGTGATGTCTTGTAATCATCCACCTACTGGTGGGGAGTTTGATGGTGTTTGTTGTGGCTGGCTGTAGTCATTGTATGCTTTGCCTGCCTCCTCTGAATGAGTTGAAGTAACCCCAGCCTGATGCATCTCTGCCCCTGAACCTGTTGTTACTGTGGTTCTGGTAGGGCTTAAAGTTAGCTTCTCTGTATGATCTGTAATTTTACCTGTGGTCTCGAACATTTCCTCTGCCGCTCTGAAAACTTTTGTTTTTGCTGATCAAATTCATGAGCAGTGATAGTGGGACCCAACCTGATGCACACCCCCTACTAGCTGTACCTATGAAGTAGGTTGGAAGCGTAATTGGAAGCTGTTTGAAAAATAAATCTCTCCGTTTGAAATTAGAATGGACTTTGAATTATAAAGCTTTGATGTCCCTTATCACTTTCAGGCCCTTGCTGTGTACAAGGATCTCACTTGGCCCCTTTTGGAAAAGTCTGGTACATGTGATAGTAATTTTGTTAACATCTACATTTTCAGATGTTTAGATACTGTACAAATGTGATGGACTGATCAGCACTTCAGTTTTTAGCATTGCTGACTTTTTTTTTATTATATTTAATCATCACTTTTACGTTGCACCATTATCACTTATTTCACTATTTCAGTGATTGATTGCAATGTCCCTTTTAGGGACCTGGTAAACCCCAGTTTCCATGCTACTATTTAAGCAGCTTGTTACTGCATGTTAGCCATGCCCACTGACAAAGCTTGGGATGAGTGAAGTACAGGGGTAGGGAGAGGCAGCACTTTGTACTGACTATATGGAGGAATGCAAAAGCTTAAGTATTTTCTCTCCACTTTACTGACAAAATATTTATTTTGGATTTGCACAGCACAACACGCATTTTTACTGCTCAAGTAAGCCAAAGATTTGGATATTTTCATTTAGTGGCATAGCCACAGTGCTGCTGTCTCTTACTATGAAGTTTGCACAGCTGGTATGTTCAGGATTGCCACCTGTCAGGTTTTTTACCTGGTAATCCAGTTTTCAGGGTCCCTATCCAGTAATACAGTTTTCCTCAGTGATAGTCAGGTATTTTTAGCCATTTTGAGTGCTCACAATCTTTTGAAACAGATTTTGTCATCTCATTCATTGTTTCAGCTGCATTTCCAGGTTACAGACGCATTCTATTGCCACTATAACCCTTTCTTTGCAAAAGCAGTCAACCTGGAAGGGGTAAGCAAGATGATTAGCAGACACTTAACCTAATCTTTTCACTCTGCATCATAAAGCAGCACAGCAGCAAAACGGGGCAAAAAGTCAGACCCTCCTTTTAGTAAACATTTCAGTTTTGTTCCACTTTTATTTGCTGACAAACTTTTCTATCGCTAACATTTAATCAATTTTAAATATTTTAAAATAGTTGTTTTTTTAATTATTATTTTCCTCTAAATGAGTATGATCTCTTCTTTTGGCTTCAAAATAATACTGTGGGCAAGAAAAGGAATTGGAGCTAGAAAGAAAATATAAAGTGCACATGTAACCCCCTTGTTACCTGGGGTTACTAGAATCCCAGTAAGACCTAGTGATAGGCAGGGAAGGCAGCTTGTGAAACTCCAGTTAAATGGGTTTCACACTGTCTCACTCTGCTCTCAGTCTCAGCTGAGACTGAGGGATGACATCATCATAGAACTATTGCAGCTGCATGAGCCACAATGGAATCTGCAGCAAGGGAGTTGGTATAGAACATTGGGAGGTTTTGAATTCAGTCAGTCAGTGTGAGTCAGTGAAGTGTGAAGTTGGGAGCTTGCTGAGAAAGCAGCTCAGTGAAGGCTCTAGGAGCCTCAGCCCTGACAGAGGGCTACTTTAAAGTAAAAGGGTGTGTGTCTCCACCTTAAAGAGAGACACAGAACATTATTGAAGTGGTGGAGACTGCTGTTTTTGGGTCTCAGTGCCCCCTCCCTCCGGGGGGGGGCAGGAAAGAAGAAGAAGAAGAATCAGCATTTATATAGCGCTTTTCATACATTCCAAAGCGCTTTACAAGCAATGTTAGACTGGTAGTGAAGTGACTGAATGTGTGGTGGCGGCCATATCGAACATCATCACCCACACACAGCCTGGATAATTGCATGAACCGATTTATGGGAAGGGGAATGTTGGCCAGGGCACCGAGATGTTCGCTACTCTTTGCGAAGAGTGCCCTGGGTTCTTTTACTTCCACCTGGACACCCACCAGGACAACACCAGGATGGGCAGAAGGGACCTTGGTTTAACGTCTCATCCGAAGGATGGCACACCCCAGCACTACAGCACCCCCCAATACTGCACTCGGATGCTGGCGACTTTTAGGTGCAAGTCCAATCCCGGTATGGGACGAGAACCCACGACCTTCTGGTCCAGAGGCGGATGTGCTAACAACTGAGCCACGCTGACACCTGAAAGGGTTTCCTGCAGATTCCTGGGGCAACCCCCTAGTTCTGTTCATAAAGGAGAAGCTGCCTGTGTGTTCCAGAGTTTATTTGGGAGAACAAGAAGATTTGTGAGTCGCCTGTGGGGCACCTGCAACGTGAAGGTGAGTGTCTGCTCTTGCTAAAAGGGCCTATGTTTTTCACCCTGGGACTTGTGTGACAATGTGGGGATTGAACTACTAAATATTGGGAAGCCTAGAGTAATGGGCTAAGCAAAGTAAAAGTAGGTTCACGTCCAGAGCTTGTTGGGATGAAAATGATATGTAGAGGAGATGTGACAGACGTCTACCCAGAATCTACATTTGAAAGTTTTCAGTAAAGGAATTGTTCAGTTTCCAGAGAAATGGCCGGGTATGTGCTGTAGGAGCTGGAGGTGGGTGGCCCCCCCATCTTTAGTGACCAAGTCCACCTCTACGGATTTCTTCTGTGGATTTCTACTTTACCTCAGGCACTTGGCCAGTGATGAGGGAAGTACCCAGATGTGGCATTGTAAGGAAAATTCTCTCTAGGAGTCGAAGACTCTAGGGTGGTTTGGGGAGCCACAACAGGATAATTGGTTCATTCCTCAAATGGACCGCGGATCAAGTGGCCGGCAGGGGAGCCGGGCCAGTGGGGAAAACCCAAGTAGTGTACAAGTCGGGCTGTGTACCCAAAGCTGCGTGCAAGTCTGGGCTGTGTGCCTGGTGGGTTTAGAGCCTGGGGGCTTGAAATAGTGATAAAGTGTTCTGTTGTCTCTAATCTGCATTACCAGGAAATGTAGCCCCGTGGGGGTCCATCTATGCTTTGTTTGGTCAGCTTGTATGTGAATAAAAGCCACACTGGAGAATCCCACTCCTGGTTCTGGACATTACAGTTATTGCTTCCTGTGTTCGGATTTACTTGGGTGCCCCTGTGCAGAGTAGCCAAACCTAGGTCCCCTGGTCCGAGTAACCTCATCCTCCTGAACCCAGTCCCCACCAGGTACCGTCAGCTTAAACAGCATGCCACCTGTCATTTTGCTAAAAGGCAGGGGTGAGGGTTACAAAAATGGAGGCACCACTTTGGATTTTGTTCTGGGAGGAAGGTGCTCGGGCAAGGGGGCTAGCATTTTGGCTATCTGGCAGTGGGTAGCCCAAAAAGCTGAAGCAAGTATCTAGTGTGTTGCTGTGTGCTGTGGATCTTGTGCTGCTGTTTAAAATGCCAACTGTTTACCAAGGAGCAGTAAAGCCAAAGAGTGTGCCCTTGTCCTGCATCAAATTGTTTACAGCATTTTGCCTGCTTTTAAAATGAACTGTGGTAAGGAAAAGTGTGGAAGACTAGGGGTAGCAACAGGAAAATTGTGCCCTGGACGTTTGAAATGCTTTTTTAATGAAAAGAGAGACTTGCGGGTGTAATGGCTATGTTAAATGGCTGAAATGGGCTCCCGCCGTGGAGTCAGTTGGTAAAGAAAAAAAAGTTGTATTCTGTAGTTTAAATTTGCCTGCTCGATGATCGCCGTGAGGAGAAGAGCCCTCGCGAGGAAGAAGAGGCTCATTTGCATGGCGTTGTGTGATTGGTCAGGCTGAGATCAGTCCCACCCCTCAGCCAGCTCTACAGTGACTGCCCCAGCATTCGAGAGGGAGTGTGAGTGGAGTGCATGTACTGGCTAGCGGAGGAGCATCGCAGAGTGTTAAAATCGCTGTAAACTTTGTAAAAATAGACTATCTTGTTTAAAATCGGGCTCAACCCACTAATCGATCGTCGGAATTGCAAGTTTGGTGGTCAAGGAGACGATTGGCAGGACTGCCCGCCCGTTTCTGTTCTGAGGCCTCCAAGAACTGGCTGCAGGCCGTTTTTCCTCATCGCAGCAAACTGCTACTGATAACAGGAAGCAAACAACCTAAAAACTGCTCAAATAGTGATTTTCTGCCCTATGCCATATAAATGTGTGTGCAGCAGTGTAGTCGCTTTGCAAGTAACGACTGTGTCAAGTCCTGCCAGCAAGTGCAAGTCTGTTAATCCATTGACTGTGTGCATAGTAATGAATTCAGCCTCAGTTTAAAGTTTAAAGCCAGAGAGAGACTGTGAGTTGTAGCCAATGTGCAGCACTAGTTATACAGACAATCCTGTGCTTACAAACCTGAAGCTTTAAGGGACTTTGAATCAAATAAATGTTTCCAGCATGTAAAAAGTCCGTGGAAAATCCAGTAAATGTGTTTAAAACAAGAACAGAGTAAGTTGTGCAGTTTGAGCAAAAGTCATCAGTAGTTTGTGTAAATTGGGTGTGCAGTGGCTTAACCCAGATTCTGAATGTTGATGCACAGGAGTGCTGCCTCTGCCATTACAGGGTGGGGTAGTAAAGTAAACACAGCAGCAGAGGAGCCATTTTACAACTAAAGAATGTGTTTAGTAAAGTGGGACTTTCAGTTACAGTGAACTTTTGTTTGTTTTTCTGCAGTTATGGACTCAGGACCAGCTTGTTACCCGGATCATGCCCGGGTTGCAGTAACAGCAGCAGTAAATAGACTGAGGGATACTGAAAAGTGGTGCTGTGGAGGACAACTGCCTCCTCATGTGGCGGTTCCTGGTTATCCAGTGCATGTATGTCAAATATGCTTGAGAGCTGGAAGGGACGTCTTCATGATACCTCACTGTGCTGGATGCCTAGAAAAATATGGCTTGTATAAAGCGCCTCCAATCCGGTTGGCTCCACATGGACAAAAGTTCAGGAATCTGCAGTTGGCAGCACACAGCACCAGGCAGAGCCTGTGGAGGAAGGCCCTCGAAGTGTGGCACAAAGCTAGAGGGTGCAGAGTTAGAGACAGAACCAGAGTTGAAGTTTGGGATGCTGGATCCCAGAAGGAAAGTTTGGATAAAGCATCAATAGACCCCTGGGTGGGGCCTAGCCAAAGTCTCTTAGGCGAAGATGAGATGCGGGAGGCCTTTGAGTGGGAAGTGTCGACCTCTACACCTAGTGATGAGTGGATAGTCTCAGGAGTGAGAATGACTGCTCACTCCTGGGCTCAGATCCTCAGTGAAGAGGAAGATGAGGGGGAACCTATGTGGCCTTGTGAAAAAGGAACGGGTACACAGCCTCAAGATCTTGCCTCGGAGGAATGCATGGAAGAAAGTGGTGATGCCACTGCCCTGGCTTCACAAGAGGAAGAAGTCAGGGATCCGTTTCTAATTTCTTTAAGGATGTGTAGCTGGCAGAACCAGGACTGGCCACCCCCAAGCCAGGCCAGCGGTCTCAGATTGACCAAAGCAAGCAAAGAGGAGAGACTGGTTCGTAGAAAGGCAAATGAGATCTATGGTATGACCTTTCCTACCTTTCCTCAGAAAGTCTGGGAGGAGATTGAGAACAGCAGGAAATCCTGGATCTGGGACGAAGCACTGAAAAGTGTGCATCCTGGGGCCAACAAGCATGTGAAGAACAGACTGTTTCATAAGAAGTATACCCAGTGGAAGGGAGGCAGGACACTGTTTATGGACAGAGTGCGAATGGTGGACGGAGAGGGATGTGAAATCTCCCACTGTGTGAATTATGTGCACCCAGATGGAGTAATAATTCAAGCTACTGACCCCCGGTACTATTGGCCTCAGTGCAAGGACCTCCCAGCAAATGTGCCTGTGCCTACTAAATGGAAAGCCGAGCAGTGGTAGTCAATACTGCCACACCAGACTGTGAAGTGCCTTTATTGATTCGCCAATATGGACATCCAGAACTCAGGTACCCCACATTCATGAGTTCTACAGTGTACTGGCCTTTCCAGAATCCATCGACTGGCCCACCAGATGACTTCAGATCCAGAGAGACACCAGCCCAGCTGTATCCTGTTCATCGCCTGGTAATCGGATGACGTTGGACCAGCTGTTTTCTTTTTGTTCCTGTTCTAAGGTTCCATCTCCAGAGATGACATCAGCCCAGCAGTTCCCAGATGTGCCCTCCTGTGGTTCCCGGAAGATGTCCACCCAGCTGTATTGGAAGAAATGCTGCCAGGGAGAGTCTTTGTCAGAGGTGCAGGTCGGTGCAAAATTTCCATTCTACAAGTAGCTGGTAAGTCCGAACTTTTCTATCTTTATGACATTGCAGTACACCCCCTACACTAGCAGACTTCAAAATGTGTGAACTGTCCTCAAAGACTCTCCCCTTTGGGACTTTGGCCTGTTAGAACTGTGCTTCACCGAGCTTCTGCCCAGGAGAGACTCTTTATTGGACTAGCCTTCGGGCATTGTGGTCACTAGTTGGGACTTTTAGGGCACTCCATCCCCCAAAAATGTGTATTGTAAATAATGTCATTGTTTTCTAATGTAAATACTGTTTTTTCTACCTTTTTCTAAAAAAATCTTCTTGGGATTATTCAGTGTTTTGATGGTAGGGGTCTAGGTATACTGTGTATGCAGATTAGAAGTGTGTGTTGTCTTTCTTTTTCTTACAGGTGTTCCTGGGAAGACAGAAGAGAAGACAAGAAGAGGAGAAGGGGCTCATCAGAGTTCCTCACTAGTACTTTAGTGTATAGAAATTTAAAGTACTGTGGTGTTATTGCTGATGTTACTGTATTAACCCTTTCCTTCCACAGGTGTGGTTGTGCGGGCAGGGAGGAGAAAGTAAAATGATTAAAATGTGGTATTTTAATGGTGTGTGGTTGCAGGTTGCCCAAGGTCGGGGAGGTCCCCGGTTTGTTTTTGTTTTGAGGGGTATTAGGTTAAAAGCAGATAGGTTTTCCCTAGAGGGTTAGGGGGGATAGACAGGCTATGGTCCAGAATGGCCATTGGGACCGCAGTGCTGATCTATCAGGGCTATGCTCTGGATAGTTCTACCAGAGCCACTGGGTATCCATAGTAAGTAGATAATGTAGAGGCTGATATGTCAGCTAAAGGCCTTTAGGCCCTTAGTGTTGCCTGCCTGTGCTTGCACATGGTAGGAGGGGGCCTGATCACCTACTCCGAAGGTAGCACATAGGGTGGGATGGCCTATGGCCAGGTAAATAATGACTGCGGACAGTCATTTTCCTGGTCAAGGGTGAGTGTAACCCCCTTGTTACCCAGGGTTACTAGAATCCCAGTAAGACCTAGTGGTAGGCAGGGAAGGCAGCTTGTGAAACTCCAGTTAAATGGGTTTCACACTGTCTCACTCTGCTCTCAGTCTCAGCTGAGACTGAGGGATGACATCATCATAGAACTATCGCAGCTGCATGAGCCACAATGGAACCTGCAGCAAGGGAGTTGGTTTAGAACGTTGGGAGGTTTTGAATTCAGTCAGTCAGTGTGAGTCAGTGAAGTGTGAAGTTGGGAGCTTGCTGAGAAAGCAGCTCAGTGAAGGCTGTAGGAGCCTCAGCCCTGACAGAGGGCTACTTTTAAGTAACAGGGTGTGTGTCTCCACCTTAAAGAGAGACACAGAACATTATTGAAGTGGTGGAGACTGCTGTTTTTGGGTCTCAGTGCCCCCTCCCTCCGGGAGGGGCAGGAAAGGGTTCCCTGCAGATTCCTGGGGCAACCCCCTAGTTCTGCTCATAAAGGAGAAGCTGTCTATGTGTTCCAGAGTTTATTTGGGAGAACAAGAAGATTCGTGAGTCACCTGTGGGGCACCTGCAACTTGAGGGTGAGTGTCTGCTCTTACTAAAAGGGCCTATGTTTTTCACCCTGGGACTTGTGTGACAATGTGGGGATTGAACTACTAAATATTGGGAAGACTAGAGTAATGGGCTAAGCAAAGTAAAAGTAGGTTCAAGTCCAGAGCTTGTTGGGATGAAAATGATATGTAGAGGAGATGTGACAGACGTCTACCCAGAATCTACATTTGAAAGTTTTCAGAAAAAGAATTGTTCCGTTTCCAGAGAAATGGCCGGGTATGGGCTGTGGGAGCTGGAGGTGGGTGGCCCCCCATCTTTAGTGACTAGGTGCACCTCAACGGATTTCTTCTGTGGATTTCTGTCCTACCTCTACCTCAGGCACTTGGCCAGTGATGAGGGAAGTACCCAGATGTGGGATTGTAAGGAAAATTCTCTCTAGGAGTCGAAGACTCTAGTGTGGTTTGGGGAGCCACAACAGGATAATTGGTTCATTCCTCAAATGGACCGCGGATCAAGTGGCCGGGGAGCCGGGCCAGTGGGGAAAACCCAAGTAGTGTACAAGTCGGGCTGTGTACCTGGTGGGTTTAGAGCCTGAGGGCTTGAAATAGTGATAAAGTATTCTGTTGTCTCTAATCTGCATTACCAGGAAATGTAGCCCCATGGGGGTCCGTCTATGCTTTGTTTGGTCAGCTTGTATGTGAATAAAAGCCACAATGGAGAATCCCATTCCTGGTTCTGGACATTACAGTTATTGCTTCCTGTGTTCGGATTTACTTGGGTGCTCCTGTGCAGAGTAGCCAAACCTAGGTCCCCTGTGCTGAGTAGCCTCATCCTCCCCGAACCCAGTCCCCACCAGGTACTGCTGTCAGCTTCAACAGCATGCCACCTGTCATTTTGCTAAAAAGGCAGGGGTGAGGGGTTACACACACATTTATAGGAACCAATTTGTTTATTCAATATTATTGTATACTATTAATAGTATTTCCTTTGTGTCTCCCCCCCCCACCCACGTTCATATCTGTAAATGAGATTTCCTTTATCTCTGCATGTTTAACTGGTAAACCTATTTCAATAAATTAATTAGTTAATTAATAACTAGGAAGAACCTAGAAAACAAATGTAACAGGTACAGTATGTTAACATTTTTGTTGAACTGCTGCTTTAAATGTTGTCTTTTACTGTTCCATTAAACGGAAACGTTCACATGCTCCAAACAACACTACTCCATCCCTAGACGGAGCGCAATGCGAATCGCAATGCAAACTTTGCTAAAAACAAAAGTTTACCTGCATTTATGCATTCTTTTTCTGAATTGTGCTGTCCCTCCTCCATTTTGTGTGCTGCTTGACCCCTATTGATCCCTGCCGACCCCACTGGCCCGGAAGTGATTTTCCGTGTGGGGAAGCAACTCGGAACCGATTCCTTTACTGAACGGTCACAAGTGATATTCCTTTTCTTTGGCACGTCTTTCTATGTTTGCACAATCATTGTTAAAACACCTTTTTTCTTGTAGTTGCCCTTCAGTCTTTCTGAACTGCACATTGAGCTGTCGATGCGTGGTGGAAACATTAGTTATGATAAGAGTGTATGATTAGAAAAAAGCATGCCAAAGAGAAGGAATGTCTCCTGTCAGTGTTCAATAAGGGAATCAATCTCGAGTTACTTGGCTGCACTGACTGTTAGCTCCAGAGCACACTTAGAAAATGCAGTACATTTCAACATCTCATATTATTTTTTTTTGTGTGTGTGTGTTACCAAAAAACAAGAGCAGCAGTTATTAGTTCTCAGAGAGCCCAACAGAATCTGAAAGCACAGCAACCTTGTAAGTGTATGCTAGTTTCCTGAGCTGATGCCCTTTGGTAGGTAGTTGTCATGTGCTTTAAAATTCCCCACCCACACACACACACACACACACACACACACACACACACACCACACACACACCTACTCTGTTTTCACAGAACAGGGCTGATCTGACTGTGTGATGAAATAGTTATTTTTCCCTGGTGTCTAGCGGATCTCCCCATCCCTCCAGTAGTTCAAAGCACACAATATTACCACCTGCATATTTTACACAAACCAAGTCAGGTCACAACTGGGTAAGAGAGATGGCTGTGTGATCAAGCCTTTGATACCACATCATAACCTATTAACCCAGAACGGGCATTGCTGATATGATCCTAGAATGTCAGCAACAATTGTCAAACCTATCCAACTTGCAAGCCTTGCAGAACTGCTCCTCATAAACACAAATCACTCATTTTGTGGTTTAGTATAAGAGGGGATTTCAATCACTACGTAAACCACAAAAATATCTGTCACCCTGCCATGACCCGTCTTGAGTAAATAACAGTAGGGTGCAAGTGGGTTTGGAGGATGGCACTACCAACTGACTTGGACTGCAAAGTGCATTGGGTCTCAGATTTTTAGCCTGGAACAGTTGGTCATGACAGCAGGTGAAACAGTAAGGAAGCATTACAGCTGTAGGAATGTGGTTTAAAAAAATCTTGTGTGCATATTATTTAAACTCCTTGCACAATATATTCTTATACAATCCAGAGGGACCATGGTGAATACAGCTTGTACAATTTATTTTCCTTATAAATTTTTTGATGGACGAGATGCACACAAAGAAATCAAGCATTTCAGATACACAACAGTGCAAGTAGATTAATGACAGTGAGACAAGAACATGTTAAATGAGCATTTGACCACCTCTCGAAAGACAAGCAGCGCACCTTCTCTCCCAATCAGTGCACATCTGAAAAAAGGGAAAAAAATCCATTGTCTACCCCCTCCCCAACCAACCACGACCACTACTCGAGAACTCTAAAGTCTGACCATGGTCGGGAGACATATGAATTACAAAATGATCAGTTCAGCACCGATCTTCTGACAATATACAGATATATACCTATGTAAGTAATATATATATTTGTAACAGATATTTGAATTGATGCTGACAACTACAAACTGGGACAGCTAACTGGCCAATGGTGTTACACTTAGGCGATAAACGCATTCCTTCACACCTGTCATCAGAACAATGGTGCAGCAGCAACGCCGCCAACAAGTCACCTTCAAAGACACCTCTCACACCACCGGGATCGATTCCTCAACACTAATTCCTTGGAAAATAAAGTTTAAAAAAAAAAGACATTTCTATTAACACTTCACACCTCTAAGGACATAGTGAAATAGCAAGTCTGTCCGCATTAATCATGTAACCCTGACTTCAACCACACTTAATCACCCGACCCCCAAAGCGGTTTCATACATATGAAGATTTTGCAGAAGAAGAGCAAACTATTAAAAAATAACATGTATTACTAAAACAAACAAAACCCAAAATAAAAACAAAAAAATTAGGGCCATGTGTAAGGCTGCTCCCTGCATCGCTGGAGTTGATGTCTAGTAAAGACATCCAGATATGACCATCTTTATATGCAGCCCATGACACAGTAACAAAGAGTTCCTTTATCAACTTCATTCTCCAGGGTCACAGAAGTTAATATGACAATAAAAAGTAAGACATTTTGCCATAAATTTCAAAATGGACAAGATTAAGTACAACTCCTTATCCCTCTAACAAGCACCAAAGCAGAACAGAGGTGCAATAGTTTTATGACTGTCAGTGTGCACCCCAGAGTGTTAGTGTCATTATTAAACATACTAACTCATTGGCAACTAATATTAAAAATGTACCGCACTAATCTCCCTTCTACTGTGCTCCCTATGAGAAGAAGAAAACTAAGCCGGTAAAGCAGACTTGCAATGGGAGTCTGTGGCAACACTCCATGTACAGTACCATGACTGGCGCGAGCACTACCAGCTACATATGAAGTCAATTTTTACTCGGCCTGGCAGCAGGGGAAAGAGTAAAGGCAGTGAGGGTATGATGAACCTAACCAGCACAAATTACTACAGACTCAGATTTTGCTGAAAACCATACATGACTGAATAAATCAGCATCTGAAATATCAGATTCTGCTAAATAAACCAGACTTTGTCAGGGGGCTCTTTTAACATTTGGTCCATTAAATCTACTCAAATATACTGCATTCCAATACATTTCAATTGCTTTACATCCCTAGTCACATTCTTGATCTTAGTACTTTAGTGTCTCATGCACTCATAGGAACACAGAAACATAGAATTTGACGGCAGATAAGGACCGCTTGGCCCACCTAGTCTGCCTAATTTCCTACCTAACAGATAAGCTGCAGATCCTAGTTAACCAACAGCTCACCTCCTCCTACCCTCCACTAGGACTGCCTTATGTCTGTCCCATGTATTCTTGAATTCCTCCACTGTTCTTGACTCCACGACCTCCTCAGGGAGGCTGTTCCATGCATCCACAACTCTCTCCGTGAAAAAATACTTCCTCACAATACCTCTGAGCCGTTCCCCCTTCTATCTTCTAATTGTGCTCCCTTGTTCTTGCACATCTCTTTTTCTGAAAGATGCTACCCTCTTGGACTTTGTTGATTCCCTTGAGGTACCTGAAAGTTTCTATCATGTCCCCTCTCTCCCTTCTTTCATCAAGGGTATACATATTAAGCTCCTTTAGTCTTTCTTCATATGTCTTCTGGTTCAGACCCTGCACCATTTTGGTTGCCCTCCTCTGGACAACCTCCACTCTGAATATGTCTTTGTGGACTATCTCAGTGCTCTCTCAGTGCACGATACAGCTCAGGCTACCTGAACCAAAACACTATTGCCAAGGACCATTATGTGCCCATACAGTGTAGTGAGGTGTACATTTGTGCCAGTGATTAGCAATGTTCGTTTTTTTTAATTGTGGTAGCCCTTTGGCCTTTCTATCCCAGACACTGAGCTGCCTGCTGATGCATGGTGGCAAAATTAGTTGATACTCACTTGCCCAAATCTATTTCTCACTGCACTGTACATGCACATAATGGTTCCTGACGATACTGTTTTGGGGCTGAAATTGCAGCAGGAAAAGTCAGGTATCACCACACAAAAAGCATATAGTGGGCCACAGCTTTTGGGTACCAGGTTATAGTTGCACCGCTGAAGCAAAATGTGTAAAGTTGGCTCCACATTGGCTTCTTCAGCTTGATTACACAAGAGGCACACCACTGGGGTACTGTGTGTTGGTAGAAGCATTCACCGCAAGTGGCTGTTTAGGTGCATTGCAAAAGTGCCATGGGGGGGTGTGCTGCTTGTGCACACAAAAGCAGAGTTTATGCATTATCACGTTGGTATGCTGCCTCCAGTCTTGAACTAAGATCACGCAACAAGAAGTTTTCTTTAAAGCGTGGTGCTTTGATTAGTTTTTGTAGCTAAACCCCTTGATTTGAATTGGTACCTACTGTAGGCTTGTAACCTATACAAGTGTCATGCAGCATGGATTTGATGGAAAGCAATTCAAATCTTTGTAGACTCATTTTGGTGTCTCACAGCATCACCTAGGTGAGCCGTACTCTTTTCTGGCTGGAACATTGCTGGGACTTATTATTAGTAGCCGACAACCAGCAATGCTTGCTATGCTTTACGTAATCGTGTTACCGATTACTGAAACTTGATCAATAATGCTGAATAAATGCTGCATCATGCAATGCATTTCATGTGGGTCATTCTGATGTGCATCATAGTGATATCAGGTTTGGGGGTCCGGGACAAAAAAAGCAAGAACAACAGAATCGAATAAATACCCACCAAATGTCACTGTGCACTGTCGTTGCATAGGCCTCTGCAATTAGCTTGGGTACACATTCCTCCTATCTAGGTTCTAGATGTAATTTGTATGGTGATCACCCACATTTCCACCTTCACACCGGGAATTGTAGAAAATGGGCCATGCAAACACTTGCATATCTAACTGTGTAATGTCCACACTTAATTTCAGTGGAGTCTCATCTAAAACTGATAGTCAGATACCCGGTACTTCACAGTAAAGACATCAGGGCAAGGATTTGCTCTTTTTCCAGACAGCAAATTATGCGCAGAATTCTGTTCTAGCATACCTGTCAAGTGGACCAGAGTCAATTACAGAGAATAAAAAGGAATGTTATGTAGTGCTTTCTCACAGACCTAAAACCTCTTTCTCTGTCAATATATATATACACACAGTCTCCCCCTCTCCCCACATGGTACGTCATGGCCTGACTGAGCAAAATGCGCATGAGCAGTAAGACTGTAAATGTTGCAGATCAGGTAGGATAAAAGCGGTGGAAAAATTACTTTGCGAGTGATATACAAGAACAATGGCTAAGGTAAAAAAAAAACAATTTTTATTATTAGAGCGGTATATAAGGCAATCTATTTGACTATGCAAGCAGTCCTTAGGTGGACATTTCTCTGTTTTCACTAACATAACAAATGGCTTTGGAGGGGGGGAACAGTGCATGATCAGTCATGAAAGAGGGTGGGACTAAGGGCAGAGTTTAGGGTGTGATTTAGTGTCTGGTTTTTGCCTCTTCCAAAGGTGGCAACCATAGGTACCATATGTTATCAAAGCTGCTAAAGACACAGGGGGCCTGATTCCAGAAGCAGTTATGGCAGATGCAAGATGTTTGCAACAAAGAGCAATGTCGCAAGTTGAACCTCGTGTCCCCTGTTGTGGCAGTCCCTATTCCAGAAAGTGGGCTGTGCCAAATGGGGAACCTGCTGTGCTAAATGGGCCCTGCACCACCCTTACGACCTGCAACTGGGTACGCCAGGTCACAAGGAGGGTTGCGCCACTGCTGGGCTCACATTTGTGATTCCAAGAGCCCCGCTGTGGATGTCACAAGAGGCTCCACTTAGACCTGCCAGGAGATAGTATAAGCCCCTTGTGACCGACTGGCACCCTGTCAATTGAGGACTACTAGTAGGGTCCATGGGCAGGAGGGACACAGAGGGGCATTGGGAGGGTTGGTGTAGCAGCCGGGATGTATAGGATCGCTGTGGCACCTGTTGGGTGCAAATGCCCCTGAATCGATATACCATGGGCAGTTGCACCCTGCAGGGTGCTGAAGCAATACCTGACTGCCCTGCTGGCACACCGACCCTCCCTAGGACCCCACTCACTCCCACACCCCCACTGGGCACCTGAGTCCCCCCACACCATTGCCACCAGTGCAGCCTGTACCTTGCTGAGCCAGCGTAAGGGGTGCCACTGCCTTGCAGAATGTGCAGCTGGTGCACCATTGGTCGGGCACAGACCCACACTTGCGGCATTCATGGGACAATTGGCTGGGGAACCCTGCTTTCTTTCAGAATATGGCTCAGGGTTGCTGGTGCACCCAGCACTGCCATAACCCTTGGAGTGGCACAACTTGCATCACTCCAAGGGCTTCTTCTGGAATTGGGCCCCCAGTATCAGCAAAGAGGAGTGACACTCCACCTGCAGGTACACTACCATTACCACAACAGGCACCTTAGTCTTGCCAAGGGCTTGACCATCACAACGCTGCCCTTCCTTTGACCCAAGTTCATTGTTCTCGACTGCCCAGAAGGGATGTCCCAGTCTTATAGTCATCTTCTCTCAGCACAAGGTGTTTGTACAAACTGGACGCACTATGTGAACATGTTAGGCAACTGTATTTTTATTTTTTATTTATTTTTATTTATTTAATTGTTTCACCAGGAAGGCATACTGAGCAACATAGCTCATTTAAAGATGCATCCTGGAGGAAAGGGGAAGGGGAGAGTAGTTCACAGAGGATCAGTATTTACATTGTTAGAAACAAATCATACAAATAATTACAAGAGTTACAACAATGTACAGGTTAAACAATTATCAAAATAGGGGATAGTAAGGGCACCGGGTCAGAACAGCAGCAATCACAATAGCACGGTCAAGCAGCACGCTGTAAAAATAGTGCCGATTTTGTTTTTGCGAAGGGGGTCTGCCCCCTGCACATCGTACTATAGGATTCTCACTCTGAGGGGAAGCAGATCCTGGGGAAAGTTAAAATTCTTGGGCCCATGGAATAGTGCTTCCACAGCCCCACATAAAATATTCTAAGTCCCGAGTGCACACAAAAGTTGGAGACCAAGATTAGAACCCTGGTCTCTAATGCCACTAGCTGAGCTGCTCAATGCCCCAGCTTTCCATGCCATGGGAGCAGCCTGGCCAGCCTCCTGGATCCTGGTGCCCTTGTGTGCCTTAAGCACCATAGACAGTGACCAGCGGAGCACTTACTGAAAGCGCTGTAAATCTCCTCTCACTGTCCATGTTAGTGCTACAGGGACTAGCGCTCTCTTGACTGGCACTATTCTTGTAGCGCTAATCTAACCGGGTATCAATAGCAAGTAGACATTATCCATTGGATACAAGCATGTATTTTGGACAATACTACAACACAGTTAATACTGTGCCATGCAGGAGATAATTAGCAGTATTATTAGAGGAGGGAAGAAAATATTTATCATGGACAGGGAGATGCCAGGGTCATCTGAACCTGATATATAGAGAGGCAATAGAGTTGTATGAGTAGAGATGAGGATTGTAGGTGGAATAGAGGGATTATGATGGGGGATTACCATATATGGAGACTAGTTATTGTGCAAAAAAAGGGTAGGTGAGAAGGGATAGGTACAAAGTGGGGGCTCAGATCTAGAAATGTTGTGAAGTAAAATTTGGAGACCTAGAGGAGAAAGTAAATAGTTAGGTTGTTGTGTGTGTAAAAGAACTGAAGTGTGGATGGTGTAGTGCTCAGATGAGGGTGTCAAGAGGATTAAGTGGAGATTGGGTTGTGGTAAGTGGTAGTGACTTGGACGGGTGTAAGAGTTGTAGGTTGGGGGATTTAAAGGGACTGGGTTGATGAAAGGGTAGAGAATTAGGGGCAGGAACAAGTAGGAGAAGTATAGTTTTGTAAGAGGGAGGAGAGGGCAGGGGGGAGGAGGTGTTTTGAATAGCAGGAGGCATTCCACAGCTTGGGACAATGAAATGAGAAGGCAGATTGACCAGCAGTGGTGGTTCTAAGGGGGAAGGCCAGTGTTCTGGAGCTGGAGCTATGGAGGGAGTAGTTGGTAAGGGTGGGGGTAGATAGAGTGGAGGTGAGGTAGGGTGGCAGTGATCCAACCTAGAATTTGGCTGTGAAAGTAACAGAGTGGATAAGGCATGTGGATTCAAGCGAAGAGAAGAGGGCCTTATAAAGATCACAGTGGCTTGTCCGTGGGGGGGAGGGTAGAGCGAACCAGCAGAAGGAGTGAAAGAGGGTGTCCAGCCTGGCAAGGGTAGATTTGGGAGTGGCACTATATACTATATCAGCATAGTCAAAGGAGGAGAGGATCATTTTCTGTACAGCTGCATGGCAAGCCGGTAGTGGAATGCAATCACGGTTTCTGTATAAAGCACCAAGTTTGGAAATTTTTTTCAGGATTGCATTCACATGAACAGAAAAGTCCAGGTGCTGGTCTAACCAGACTCCAAGGTATCTGAACGAGGTGATGTTTTCTAAAGGTGTTCCATCTAGGGTGTGGAAAATGGATGGGGGAGATGGGCTTTGAAAGTCTCTGCCTAGTGCCAAAGGTCATGGAGACAGTCTGTTTGGCATTTAGGAACAGCTGGTTGGATTGGAACCAGTGCTGTACCTTGCTGAAGTCCTGTTGCAGTCTGTCTACTATATCTGTATAAGAAGCACCAGACATGTACAGGACAGTGCTGTCCACATACACGTGTATTTTAGTAGAGGAGCAAGTAGAAGGTAGATCATTCAAGAATATAGAGAATTGGACTGGGCTGAGAACTGAGCCCTGTGGGACTCCAGTATTGATGGGTAGTGGGGGCTGGGGGGAAATGGGAGGAGCCAGCCTTAACTGATTGCATCCTATCCTGTAGGTAGGCATGAAACCAGGCAGTGGCAGAATTGGAGAGTCCTGCAGCTATTAGTTTGTGTAGGAAAAGGGAGTGTGATACTGTGTTGAAAACCTTGGCTAGGTTGACAAATATTGTGGAGGTGGTATGTCCCTAGTCCGTACTGGTGAGTGTGGAGTCAGTAAGCCAGATGAGGGAGGTGGTGGTGGAGTGTGACATCGGGAAGCCAGACTGGAAAGGGGTGAAAAAGGAGGAGGAGTCAAGATAAGGAGATAATTGGGACAGCACAATCTGCTCTTGAAGTTTAGCTAGAATGGGAAGTGAGATTGGAAGATAGTTTCCAGCGTTAGTGGGATCTCCACCTTTAGGGAGAGGAATGACTGTGGAGTGTTTCCACTTTGATGGAACTGTGGCTAGAGAAAAAGAAAGGTTTAGGAGTGCGGCCGGGGGGAGGAGATAGCATGGCTGGAGTGATGCAGGAGCTTGGACTCAAGTCCATCGAGACTCTTGCCCTTACAAGGGTTTAAGGTTGGACTTCTGGTGCTGCTCTGGAATGAATGGCAGCATAAGAACAGAGCTCAGCTCAGACCTCTCCCCAAAAACAATAAAAAAGCCAAAATTCAGCTCAAAAACTTGGTAGATGGAGAAATTCTTACAAATGGCATCGATTACACAAAAGGGAACCATGAACAGATACGAAGTATTACCAATAGTAGAAGAGAAATCGGGAGCTGAAAAATTGGACTCGGAGACATCAGAATTATTGCAGGCCCAGACGGTATCATCGGGAAAGAAACCTAAACGTAGGAAAACAAAAACCAAAGACTTGGTCTTAAACAACAAACTAGATAGAATAATAACAGACTTGCAAGAAATTAAAAAGGATTTTCAAGACTTTCGCTCAGAACATGATATTCTACACACAGATGTATCAAATCTACAGAACCAAGTAAAGATGATGGAACAAAACAGCTCAGACCAGGCCTCAGAGATCATGCATATTCAAACAATTATAACCCAGCTTCTAGCTATAGCCAAAGCCCTGGGAGAAAGACAGGAAGATGCAGAGAACAGACAGAGACACTGGGATATCCGAATTTATGGAATACCAGAGAATAGTGAGGGCAGAGACATGAGGGGCTACATAGAGAACTTGTTAAGAGAAGAATTAGATTTGGAGCAGGACTTTCTCATAGAAATAGAAAGGGCTCACAGGGCACTTAGTCCCAAACCTGTGGATCCAGAGATACACCTACGCTCCATAATAGTATGATTTCTGAGTTATCATACTAAAGAAAAAATACTCCAGAAAGCATGGGCGAAGGGGAAAATATTCAAGGAAAAACAGAGACTGTTTTTCGATAATGACTGTGCTAGAGTAACAATCTAAAGAAGAAGGGAATATGTACCTTTGCTTCTGATTTTGAGACAGCTGCAGCTGAAATTCTGAACACTTTATTTATCTCAACTTCTAATTCAATACCCCAATGGACAGGCCACATATGATAGCGTAGCAAGTGCGATGGAGGACTTGAGACAGAGAGTATTTGAGTTGCCCACCAAACTACCAGGGAAACCTTACATTATGAGTTCAGGACTGAACAAAGAAAAGAGACCAGGAAGGGAATCACAGCAAGAAGTACTAGACAAGATAAAGAGACTATTGGGACAATTTGCAAATAAAATACAATTATTTTCCTCTTAGAATGAGTAGACCAATGAGTAAGAGCGCAGCACCCAGGTGAGATGAAAAAACAGCCCATGAGGAGGTAGGCCCTTGGATTAAACTGTATGGGTTTACTGGGGGAGCAGAGCTAGGCCGAGTCTGGGGTGATTGAGCCCTCAGGAGAAGTACACAAATGTTCTCATTAGGGGAGAAGAGATCCCAACAAGCTGGATGGGGGTTCTCTGGAGATTGTTTCCACTAAACAGCGCCAAAATGGTTCTGTGAGAGAGATTGCTTATAGGATGGTGCTAATGAGCCCCGAAGTAAATACCAGAGAATGCTTAATAATTTAAGAGAAGTGACCAGGGAGCTGGCCACTGTTTCTTGCTTAAAGGTAAGTATTTAAAAATTTCTTAAAAAAAGAGATAACTCGAGGGGTGGGTGCACCCGAAGTGAAGGATACAGAAACAGGGTAATATTTTGGACGCTCTTGGTGGGGAGAAGGGTGGAGAATAAGACAGAACCAGCTAAACTGGGGATTTTCTTAGTGGAATCCCAAGGGGAGACATCCAGACTGGGCCTGGAGAGCTCTGCAGGGACCAAATGGTCGAGATGGAGGGCTTGTCATTCTCGAATATTGAGCTAGATGCGAAGGCCAAGGGCCTCCTAGTGGGAGCTCAAGACTTATAGCAAAATAAAATCCACCAGAGGGTGCGCTCTGCTTAAAGCTGAGAACCAAGGGGATGTTCTAACAGAATGGATGAAAGGGAAGAAAACAGGGTAAATAGAAATAAATCAAAATAATATTGGATAAAACCGAGAAGAAGAAGAATAAAGAGGAAAAGAAAACCAATAATCTGGACAATTAAAAGCAAAGGACATGTACTAATTGAATAAAGAAGATGGACTATCCAAGAATTATGTTGGAGGGGAGAGAAAGAGCGATGAAGCGACCAGAGCTTGGCACCTGTATTGACTATTTTATTTTTTTCATATTCTATGTTGGAAATTACGCTTATTGTTTAGAAATTTTTTTAAAGGGACCAGATAGCCAGATAGGAAACTTGGCTAGGAACCAATTTAATATAGGTTCTCATTATAGGAGTTATGTACAACCCCTAGGACAGGCTTACAGAGTAAGGCAAATAGCCAACATTAGACAGATTTTTCTATCCTTGTCAGGGATGAATCTGACATTGGAAATCACAATGTATAAAGTTTATATTCAGGGGAAGAGACATAGTTATTTGGAAGGGGGGAAGGAAAAAAGGAGAGGATACAGAAACATTGAAAAATTTAAATGGATGAGATATGAAACAAAAAAAGAAAGCAAGACTTGAGTAAACACAGGGATGCAAGTAGTATAGAAGAGAGGCAATGTAATAGATATAAGAGAACGATTATAGGGGAACAATATCAAAAGTATTTATATGGCTCAGATTAAGAAAACCCTGAAAGTGGTGTCCCAGAATGTCAATGGGTTGAGTAACCCTATAAAGAGATCTAAAATAATCTCTCATCTCAGAAAAATGCATTCCCAAATTATTTTATTACAAGAGACACATCTATCAAAAGATGAACACCAGAAATTATTAAAATATGGAATGTCAAGTGTTGTGGCTAGTACATACACAAAAGGGCGTAGGAGAGGTTCAGCCATACTTATACCACGATCTTCGACATTCCAAATGTTACAGTCATATCAGGATGGTGAAGGCAGATTAAGCTTGGTGAAGGGAAACTGGGAAGGCCAGACTTGCACAGTGGGAAGCATATATATACCGCCAGGATCAGAATCTATGGTATATCAAGCAGTCTTTGATAAAATTATGGCCTTTAAACAAGGGAAATTAATAATAGAAGGGGACTTGAACCTATTAATGAATCCCGTAAAGGATAGTTCAAATCTTAGTACCCCAAAGCTACAAGGGGACAGAAACATGGCAAGAGACTTATGAAAGACCTTGCTTTAATAGATACTTGGAGACATTGTTACCCAACATCTCGAGGATATACACATTTCTCTGGGGTTCATAATACATATTCACATATGGACTATTTTTTTGTGGAAGCAGAATCTTTAGATTTAATACTTAAGGCCAAGATTTCCCCAATTTATCTATCAGACCATGCAATTATTACTGTAGAACTAGAAGCAGAGCAGGAAGTAATAATGAAACAATGGAGGTTCAATAATATGTTAATGAAAGATAAACAATTCAAAGAAAAGGTGCAGTAATGGATCCCCAGAATAATACAAGAGAATACAATAAAAGAGGTGCAGGAGGGAACATTATGGGACACATTAAAATCAGTTCTAAGGGGAGAAATTATAGCATATGCAACCCACCAAAAGAAAATGAGAGCTAGGAAACAAAAAGAGTTAGAATTGGAACTAAAAAGATTACAACAAGTGCATGTAGAGGGAAAGAGAGACACAATTACACAGATTAATCAGGTAAAGACAAAACTACAAGATATATTAAATCAAAAAACTGAACAAGCCTTGATGTATGTGAAACAAAGATACTATGAAGGGGGAAGCATGGCGGCTAAAATACTAGCTTATAGATTAAGAAAACAACAGGCTATATCGACAATAACTAAAATAAAACACCCAACACAAGCCAAAATATGTATTAAAACAAAGGATATGTTAGAGGGTTTCAAAACATTCTATTCAAAATTATATTACCAGCAACAAGAACCAGAAGAAGAAAAATATATAACGTTTTTTACAAATATGAAATTACCCCAAATCACAGAGGAACAAAGTAAAATATTAACCTATCCAATAACTTCCCAAGAGGTAAGTAATGCCTTTAGTAACTCTAAATCAAATAAAAGCCCAGGCCCAGATGGATACACTGCAGAATTTTATAAAACGTTCAAGAAAACTCTACTCCCAACACTAACTAAGCTATTTAATGCTATTCAAGATGACAACTCTTCTATTCCAAACAGCTGGTAATATGCTAATATAGCCACAATACTTAAACCAGAAAAAGACCCAATGAACTGTGAATTGTATCGTCCTATTTCAGTTTTAAATCAGGATTATAAATATTTCAAAGCCATTATGGCTAAAAGATTGGAAAATATATTACCACATATTATAAATAAAGACCAAGCAGGGTTTATCAAAAAACATCATACAGCAGATAATGTTAAACAAATAGTATATTTACTAGAAGAAATACAGAAGGGGAAAAAAATCCATACTTTTAAGTATGGATGCCCAGAAAGCATTCAACAGAGTTTCTTGGAGATTTCTAAGACTCACGATGGAAAAATTTAATATCCCAATAGCCTTTTTGAATATAATGCAACAAATATATACTTCTCCACAAGCTATGATAAAAGTGAATGGATCATTCTCAACCCGTTTCCCTCTAAATAGAGGTACCCGCCAAGGCTGTCCCCTATCTCCTTCCCTATTTGCTATATATGCAGAACTGTTAGCCCAGGCTATTAGAGAAAATGAACAAATTACAGGGATTAAATTGCTTAACACTACTCACAAAACAGCTTTTTTTGCTGATGACTTAATATATTTAACAAAACCAGAAACATCCATACCAAAATTATTCTGTCTTCTTGAGGAGATGGAATGTATATATGGGTATAAACTAAATACAAGTAAAACAGAAGTGTTATGTCTAAACTACCAACCAAGTGAGACAATCCAGGCCAGATATCAATTGAAATGGAAAAGTAATAAATTTCTATATCTGGGGATAAATCTTACAAAGGAAACACACAATTTATATGAAGCCAACTATAACCCACTTATACAGTCTATCAGGGAAGATTTTTCTGAGATGGGATCCTTTACCTCTCTCATTGAATCAAAGCATCGAGGTTATAAGAATGAATATACTCCCAAGATTCCTATACCTCTTCCAGACCCTTCCAATATACCCACTACAGACAGACTTTAAAAAATGGAATAGTATGATATCAAGATTTATATGGCAAGGGAAAAAAACAAGAATAAAATATAAAACCCTACAATTACCTAAAAATAAAGGGGGTCTTGCCTTACCTAATTTAGAACAATATACACAGGCAGCAATAACTTCACATATATTACAGTGGTTAGATGAAAGATTAAATCCGCACTGGAAAGAAATAGAGAAAGGAAACCAATTGGAGGGAATTGAGAAATATTTATTTGGCCAAACAGTAGCAAAAGTAATCATGAAAAAAGAGATCAGATTTAAACAAACCAGATAATTACTGACAATTTGGAGATCAATAATTAAAAAAACTAAAGACCCCAAAATATACTTAATACAAACAATTACAGCAGATCCCAGATTCGAACCAACCAAACAGGATTATAATTTTACAAGATGGCACCAACAGGGCCTTACCAGATTCTATCAACTATATGAACAAGGGGACTTTTGCCAATTCCAGACACTAAAAGAAAAGTACCATTTAGGGAAACAAGATTTTTTTCGATTTCTCCAGATAAGGCATTATTGCAAGAACCAATTAGTGAAAGACTAGGACCCAAGAGAGATACACCCACTTATGAGAATAATAATTAATACAATAGAAATAGCAATACCAGAACGTATAATATCCAAAACGTATCAAGCTTTAATTAACAACCAGAAAGAGATTAAGATGCACTCCCAACAACGGTGGCAAGAAGAATTAGGCATAAATCTGGAAGAAGAGAAATGGGAAGGAATATACACAACAGTGCACAGAAATACAAGACTTCCAACTTTGAGAGAATTCGGCTGGAAATGTCTGATAAGATTTTTTAAATCCCCACAAATAGTGGGGAAATATGATCCTCCGATGGGAATGACATGCTGGAGAGGATGTGGGGAACCTGTAGCTAACCATAAACATATATTTTGGAGCTGCCCAACTTTGGAAACATTTTGGAGAGGGGGGGCATTACGAGAATTATTCCCTGAAATAGGGACTTTGACACCAGAAACAGCACTTATTTTAAATTTCACTAGTGAAGTAGGAAGAGGTAGCACAAAACTTTTGCTAGCCATATTGCTCATGGCTGCTAATAAAGCGGTAATGAAGAAATGGCTACAGAAAGACCCACTAGAGAATGGGAAGATATAACTTACCAAATATACAGAATGGAACTTATGACAGCCCAGATTAATTTAAAGATCCAGAGATGCACAGCTTTTTGGGCTAAATGGTGGCTCTGGATCTCTGGGCATAGGCCTGACCTAATACCATAAGGGAAGATACTCAGGGACAAATCTGGGACTACCATAAGGGAAATTATGAAATTAATTTTAAATGTATTACTGAGAAAAGATACTGTAAGGAAAAATTCCTGAGTTTAATAAGAAGGACATATATGTACAGAATCTATGAAAAATATGTATTAACAAATTATGTATACTGTAACTCCAGAAAATCATGAAACAAAAAAATATTTAAAAAAACAAACAAGGGTTTAAGGTTAGGAGGGCCTTAAGGGCTTCATTTGGAGAGATGGGTGAGAAGGAGAAATAAGGGACTGTAATTGGCTTAGGGGATGGTGGACACTGGAAGTGAGGGAAATTGAGGTGGGGAGTGTGGCAAAGAGAGTTGAAGTGCATGAGGTGAAGAAGGTGTTTTAAAAGTGGCTGCTGCAGTGGAGGGGTCAGACAGGGTGTTGTTACCATCCTTGAGTAGAGGGATGGGGGATTAGGGGGGTGAAGAGAAATTGGACAGCTTTCCAAAATTTGGAAGGGTGACTTATATTGTGGTTAAAGGAGGTAGAGAAATATTCAGCTTTTGCAAATCTGGTGGCTCTGGTGCATGTGTTGCTAAGGTAACGGTATCTCAGCAGTTCTGTGTTGAAGCTGAAAGTCTTATAGTCTTTCCAAGCTTTGTTGCAAGCATGCATGCAGGCCAGCAGTTCTAGGGAAACCCAGAGGAGGTGTATACCTCTTACCCTAGTTTGTCTCAGGGGAGCATACTGGTTCCAGATTCCTATAAATTTGGTGCAGAAATATCTCCACTGCTACATCTATGGATATAGCAGTGGAGATAGGAGGCCAGTCTGTGTTGGTTAGGTCAGTTAGGATAGGGGTTAGATTCAAGGAATAAAATGAGTGTAGTGTGATCAATTTGGGGGTGGGGGCTTTGGCTTGATGAGTCTTGCGAATGCAGTATATCATGTGATGATCCCTTAGGGTGTCAGGAAGAATGCCAGAATCGATTATGCAATGGGGGTGTGAGGTAAGGACCGGTCAAGGAGGGTGTGGTTTAGGGATTTGAGGTTGAGATTAGTTATTTCTGTGATTAATTGTTGAAGGTTAAGGGATTTAACATCTGTGCAAGTTTTACTGTGGGTAAGAGACAGTCAGTCCAGATTAAAATTCCCTAAAATGTAGAGCTCACCTGATGTGGCATGTGTAGTTATGGTGGTGATGAGTTCTACAATTGCTGAGTTGGAGATTCTGGGGCAGCAGTATGCACCAGCTATAAATATAGGTAGTGTGTGTGGTAATGAAAGTTTAATAAGGAGAAGTTCAAATGTGGAGGGAGAGTAAGACTAAGATAACTGGGGAAAATTGGAGGTTAGAAGGGAGATACACGGCTATGCCTCTGCCCTTAGAGGGCCTGCCTCAGCATATAAGGGAGTAGCCTGGTATTTGAAAGCAATTATTGTCTGTTTTAGGTGAGAGTCAGGTTTCTGAGCAGATCAGGACATCTGGCTGGAGGTTTAGCATGAGAGACTGGAGAAGGGTTAGCTTAGGGAGCAGACTTCTTATATTGAGGTGGGTGATTTTGAGTCCCTTGGGAAGATGCGAGGTGGATGTATCGACTATGCTTACTGTCTTCACCCTATATATGCTAAGTTGCTAAGTAATTTTTACTGTATAGATTCACACTGTTTATTATTTGTATATAATGTCTACTGTTTCTGTTGGATTTGTTAATTGTTGTATGTCTGAAAAGTTTAATAAAAAGTTTAACGTAAAAAAAAAAAAGCTGCTAAAAACAGAATTTGCATGTGTAATGGCTCTAAATATCCAGAGTAAATCTTGCAAGCAGTACTCTTTTTGGAAGTGACTTGTTACTGTACAGCAAATGTATATGTAAACACCCTCAAGTGACAGCATGCCTCAGCAGCTTGTCCTTCTCAAGATGGCTGCCATACTGTACCACAAGATGGCTGCTGTACTGTACCACATAGGCTGTTGGCAAGAGCTCTGAATTAATAGGGCTGATGGGGGGAGAAAACAGATGCCAGCTGCTAAAGACTGGAGTGTAACTTTGCCATGCTTGAATGACTGCCCAAGCACCACTGTGCTGTGGCCAACGATAGCTTAATAATCCAAATAGGCAATGACTCTCAACAACGTTTACTGTTCCCAAGAAGGCAACCAGAAGTGATGTTCTGTGTCACCTCCGGTCATCCCAATCTTAGGTGAGTGCCTGGGCAGTGCCCACCCACTGGGATGTCTGACATCTGGTTTGTGCAGACGTCAACGAGCAGGGAAAATGAAGAAGAAGCAGGGCAAATCTAGCCTGAGGCACAGTGAAATTACCCAGTTCTAGTGGCCAAGATGGCATAGTGGGATGGATCAAGCTAGAACCCTCAGCTAGGATGCATCAAGAGCAGGATACAGTGCAGAAAGACCGGGACTGCAGCAGCCTATATTGAATTATGAGCTATGATACTGAAATACAGCCCAGGCCCCAAGTAAGTGTATCCACATTATTGTACTGCTGTACCTGCTGATCAGCTTACATATTCAGTGCCTTGTAGATAGTGTAATCATTTAGACAGGCACCTAGGAGGACTGATTGGGTGGTGCCTAGTGTCTTAATCCTAGAGCCACTGCAGTAGGGACTCTAAAAGGACACTGAACAAGACTTGGTATCATAGAGCCATCCACCATGAAAGGAGGCAGCTGTGCACTTTCTGACCAAATTTCGAAAATAGTGCATCTTCTGAGTGCACAGCACTACCACCACTACTGTAAGGGTGACAGGCATGCTCATGTCCCGCACTGGCTTTGCTATTGGTTGGAGCTGGCATCCAATAAACAAAGGCATGAGAGGTGTGAATTTTTACACATACAAGGCTCAAACTGTATGCTGCAGGTATATTTATAGTATATATAATCCTTTATTCAACATAGTGCTTCTATGAGATAAATACAAAACAGTAGAGTCTACACTCAATGCCACATGCAGCTCTGGGGCTCAGAGGAAAGCAGGGAGCCCCAGAAGGGGGTAAAAATTTTAGTCATACAAAAAAGATTAAAAAGTTAGAAGCTGGTTCCATAGAAAGAGGAGTATTTTTAGCCATTAAACTAGCTTACCTGAGGTGACGTTGACTACCCTTATATTTGGAAAAAGGCCTCCTTTTGGCTCTTGCTGCCACCTTTACATCAGCTGTGAACCACACTGGCCCCTTAGCCCTTTTACGCTTGGATACCTTTGGAATGGAGCTATCTGCCACTTTTATCATTACGTTTTTAAATGCTGCCCACCTTTCTTCTGTGCACCTTACCTTCGATATATCCTTCATGCTCTTCTCCAATTTTTTCCTCATTTTGCCAAAGTTCCCTTTTTTAAAGTCCCAGACCCTTTTTCCTTTTGTGCCTTTGCCTGTCTCCCCCTGCTTGGTTTGTGCTGGATCCCCATATTCAAATGGGGCTGTTACGTGGGCAAAAAGGGTTAGTGCCCACGCAAAAAAATTATGCATGTGGGCAAGGGGAGGGGCCAGGCCATGAATAGCCATGCTACCCTATATTCAGTGACTTTGCACTGCACAAAAGGGTTTAGAGTAGTCCTTTTGAGTAACACAAATCCCACCAAACCAAACCCTGACTTACTCCAGGCAACCCTAGTGGTTGCTGGAAGTAATGTCTGTCAGGGAGCACACCCCTTCCCTGTGATCGATGAAACCCTCCCTCAATTGCCTGCCCATAATAAATAAAGGTATCTGGGTGTCTAGTGGTCCCCCCTCCAACTTCCAGCCTGTAATAAAAGAAAGGCATCCCTGGTGCCTAGTATTTAATCGCCTACTCTACCTAAGAAAGATATCCTTGGTGCCTACTGGTCCCCCAATCACCTGCCCATAACAAAGAAAGGCATCCCTGGTGCCTAGTCATCCCTCCCTCCAATCGCCAGCCCATAGGATACTTGACAACCCTCCCTGGCATCTAGCATCCGCCCCCCATGGCAACAAATACCCACCCCACTAACCTTATCAGTATCCTCAGTGCTTTGGGTGCATACAGAAGTTGGTGCAGCTCTCCTCACACCTCCTCAGCTGGCCGCCATATGTTCAGTCAGGAAGAGCGCGTCTCATTTATAGGGCAGGGCATGTCACCCTGTCCTGCAAATGAGATGTACACCTTGCCTGGACATACAGTGGCCAGAGAAGGAGGTGTAAGGAGGGCTGTGCTGTTGCCATATGCATCTGCAACACTGAGGATACTGGTATGACTGGGGGTGGGGGTTTGGTGTCACGGGGGGCACTAGATGCCAGGGAGGGTTGTCAAGTATCCCATGGGCTGGTGATCGGAGGGGGCACTAGGCACCAGGGATGCCATTCTTTATTACAGGCAGGCAATTGGGGGATTCAAGGCACCAGGGATACCTTTCTTTATTATGGGCAAGTGATTGGAGGGGGGACCACTAGGCACCAGGGATGCCTTTCTTTATTATGGGCAGGTGATTGGGGGGGGGACCACTAGGCACCAGGGATGCCTTTCTTTATTACAGGCAGGTGATTGGAGGAGGGGACCACTAGGCACCAGGGATGCCTTTCTTTATTATGGGCAGGTGATCGAGGGGGAGGACCGACCACTAGGCACCAGGGATGACTTTCTTTATTACAGGCAGGTGATTGGGGGGGGGACCACTAGGCACCAGGGATGCCTTTCTTTATTATGGGCTGGCGACTGGAGGGGACTACTAGGCACCAGGGATGCCTTTCTTTATTACAGGCAGGTGATTGGGGGGGGACCACTAGGCACCAGGGATGCCTTTCTTTATTATGGGCAAGTGATTGGAGGGGGGACCACTAGGCACCAGGGATGCCTTTCTTTATTACAGGCAGGTGATTGGGGGAGGGACCACTAGGCACCAGGGATGCCTTTCTTTATTATGGGCAGGTGATCGAGGGGGAGGACCAACCACTAGGCACCAGGGATGCCTTTCTTTATTACAGGCAGGTGATTGGGGGGGAGACCACTAGGCACCAGGGATACCTTTCTTTATTATGGGCAAGTGATTGGAGGGGGGACCACTAGGCACCAGGGATGCCTTTCTTTATTACAGGCAGGTGATTGGGGGACCACTAGGCACCAGGGATGCCTTTCTTTATTATGGGCAGGTGATCGAGGGGGAGGACCAACCACTAGGCACCAGGGATGCCTTTCTTTATTACAGGCAGGTGATTGGGGGACCACTAGGCACCAGGGATGCCTTTCTTTATTATGGGCTAGTGATTGGGGGGGACTACTAGGCACCAGGGATGTCTGTCTTTATTATGGGCTGGTGATTGGGGGGGGACCACTAGGCACCAGGGATACCTTTCTTTATTACAGGCATTTGATTGGAGGGGGGACCACTAGGCACCGGGGATACATTTCTTTATTACAGGCAGGTGATTAGAGGGGGGACCACTAGGCACCAGGGATACCTTTCTTTATTATGGGCTGGCGATTGGGGGGGACCACTAGGCACCAGAGATACCTTTCTTTATTACAGGCTGGTGATTGGGGGGGACCACTAGGCACCAGGGATGCCTTTCTTTATAAGGGGCAGGTGATTGGAGAGGGGGAGCACAAGGCACCAAGGATGCCTTTCTTTATTACGGGCAGGTGATCAGGAGGACCACTAGACACCAGGGATATGCACTGCTCTGGGACCAAGCAACTGGGGGGCAGCAACGCATTAACCTACCTCACTACCCATGCAAATGAGCCCATAATGGACATGCAAATGGCCCTTTAGTGCCTTGCATGCCCAATGGGCTCATTTGAATGGGTCCTTTGAATAATGCAAATAGCACTCCGGTGCTATCCATTCTGGTGGCATACTTTGGGAGCCATATCAGGACAGTGCTAAGTGACTTAGCACTGCACCCACCATGGGCCTATATTCAGTTGGATAGCAGCAGTGTGCTATTCAACTGAATATAGCATCTTCAGACTCACAGGCAATCGCAAAGCAGTGAGCAAAGTTTTACACTCCGCTTTGTATTGGGCCCCAGAAATTAAAACTGTAAGTACTGTAGTACTTTACTTTTTTAAATTAATATATGTGTGTGTAAGAGGAGGAATATGAGGGCAAATAACACATCAATTATTATTTTTTTAATTGAAGGCAGTTTTATTTTTAAAGATGGTCCTCAGTCAATCAGGTTTCATAATTTCTAAAAGCCATTTTATACTTCTGATTCTTTCACAGAACCAGAACATAATGTCAGAACATCCATTACGTGGCAACAGCCATTAGCTGTCAAAAAATGCTCATCTAATGTTGCTTTACAAAAACAAAACAAATTATATTTTTTAAATTAGTAGAAATTAGCAGTCTGGAAAGCTTTGCAAACAACAGACAAGATCACAGCACCACACAGTTCACAGTCTGCCACAGCAACAAGATCAAAAGGACCAAATGATAAGAGATAATAAAACAGAGAATAATGGATAAGTAAGTGTGTGTTATGTTTTTTTTTTTCATACACCCGAGGTGTGTGATGACCCATAAACCTCGAGAGCGAAGCCTGAGAGGTTTATGTGGTCATCACACACTTAGGGCGTGTGAAAAAAATCTATAACATCAAACTTACCTATCCATTATTTTGTATAATTGCTAGTGTGGAGGTTTAGGCTGTATTTCTAGCAGCTTGAAAGAAAAAGATGTTTTTTAGCTAGAGTGCAGTTTTATTTTAGAAGAAATTGAACTGTACGTGAATAAACCACAGTTGAAAATACTGCAGTTGAAATACTTTTTGTGAAACAATGGAATACAACATTTTTAAAGTCTTTTCTTTGGGGAATGTCATATCAACCTGATTTCAGATTATTATGACGTGTCATATCGACCCAATTTTGGATTATTATTGCCTTTGGAGCACAATAACCTGAAATCCGATTGATATGCATTTTTTACAAAATGGTAATCCAGTTGTTATTTATGGTCATCAGTAATCATAAAATCAGAAGGTTCAATAAGATATGATGTACTACTGTGTAATAGGCATACATCAATAAACTCAACGTTCATCAAAAAAGCACCTGCCAAAGCAGAAAACATGCCATGAAATGACACCTAGGTCCTCAAGATCAGACACCACAAAAGGCACTCAAGATCAGACACCACAAAAGGCACACATAGAAATGGTTAAACATGTAATAACATTTATTACATCAAAGTTGACAAATCACGAAAGAAATCTGATGACCATCCTAACACCCAACTAACATCTACCACACAAACTGTATACCTTCCTGGAGACAACAATGTCCTCTTTTATAATCCCTCAAATTGACATAAAAAAATGTATTTTAAATTGCAAAAATATTGCAAATTGCACTGTTTTTAATATTTTGATTATTAAAAGTTTGAATGTTGAACCCTTCAGCTGATATGGGCCTGGTGGTGGCTCAACTGTGGTGTGAGGTACCTTCTATTTATTTCTTATTGTGTGCAGGATAGCATGGATACAAGAAAGGTGAGTCATGCAAGTAATAATACCCAACAGGGTGGGCGGTATTGGGCAATACCGGACTGCCCAGGGGAATAATGAGGCCCGACCGCCCACCCTGGAGGGTATTATTGTGCTTGGAAAATGGGTATAACTTAACATTATGAAAATTAAATTCAATTTTATAATAAAAGTAAAGAAAAATTAAAAAAAAACACTTTTGTTGTTAAATAGTCCCAGTGCTTCAATACTTGGCTGCACGCATGGTTTTATGGGAGTTGTAGTTTTTACTGGGAACAACAGTACGGGTTTAATGCAGTGAGGCCCCTCTCCTTCCGTCCGTTGAGTTGTCATTTGTCTAGCTGCAGGTGCTCCGGTATGTGGAGAGAAATTTTTTTTTTTTAATGATCAGAAGGGTGCAGCATGGATAGTCGCTGGTACATTAATACTGCTGCTGCTGGATTTTAGAAGGGACGTTCCAATGCGGTGACAGTTTCATTCTTCAGAAACGTCCAACTTTTTTTATTCAGGCGCAAAGAGCCGGGGTACGAGGAAGGAGAGGTGGCAGTGGAGGCCGTGGAGAACTGCGGCAGGCTGGAGGGGCTACGACACTAATCTGTGACAAGATTGAGAGCCAGGTAAGACCGCAGCATTAGTCCTTCTGATATGTTGGGCCTTTTATGTACAGGCAGCGCAGCGACAGCTAGGGACGCCTCAGTAGTAGCTCCTGCTTATTATTCTAAATACAAGCTGCCGGTACTAGGGGATGTGTTGGTGCTTTTCGATCATGACCGTTATTTACTTTTTTGCTCAGCTGGTAAAGAAAATGATGCTCACCACCTCAACCTGATTGGTTGATCCAGAAAGTGCATAAGAAGTGCAGGATGCACATATGCGCTCTGGGGATGAGAGGAAGTGAATACCTGACGCACATATGCGCTATGGGGACTAGAGAAATTTTCCTGATGACTCACATATGTGCTATGGGGCTGAGTGAGTTAAGTTACCCCCCCTCCTTTCCTCAAGTGAGTTCAGGTCCACTAGTCTCTGTTAATATGCAATGCCCTGTTGCCCTTGGATCATCTTTGTAGCCCTTCTCTGTACCACTTCAAGGTGATTTATATCCTTCCTGAGGTAGGGGTTCCAGTACTGGACACAGTACTCTAGATTTGGCCGTACCACATATCTGTATAGGGAAAGAATGACCTCCTTCCTCCTACTGGTGAGCCACCTTGAAATGCAACCTAGCATGTGTAACAAGTTGTTTTTTTTACATTCAAGGTATGTGATGCCGCTTAAACCACGATGGCGAATCTTGAGTGGTTTAACTAGGCATCACAGGTTCCATGTCAAAACAGCACTGCAAAAACCATGAAGACAATTTCAGCCCAGCAATATGGGTGTGGGGCAAAACTTGAGCAAGGGGTTGGAACAGCAAAAATTAAAGAAACACCACATAAAAGTTTACAAGTGGGGGGCTTTGCCCCCACGCACCCCCTTACTTAAATATACATACTTGAAGATGTACCATACACCACAGGAAGGTCTCGCTGTTCCAACCCCTTGCTCAAGTTTCCAGTCACTGTTTTGCCCAGTACTCATATTGCTGGGCTGAAATTGTGTTCGCCATTTTTGCCACACTGTCTTGATGGGACACTGGCATGACACACTGAAGCTGTGTAAAAATTAGTTGCCATACTCTCCACGTGTTTTCATCAGGTTTTGTTTTTAAAAAATGGACAGAAGTTGTACCACAGAGCTATTCTGTCTGGTTGGTAAAACTGGAATAGTGCGGCGCAGGAGAAAACAGAAGTGTTTTTTCACTGATATGCTACAGTACACCTGTTTGTTGCTCCATTATACACAATAATTTGTAATGGAGAATTACAACTGTCATGCTCCCATGATGTTACATAATCCACTTGGTGTTAAGAATCAGTCCTTTCTTCACACTAAGGGGTTGCTTATCTTATATTAACTGAGCAAACAGTCCCAATGTAGACCACTATTAAAACAATACCAGAGGAAGTCCTGGGCCTAGAGTCAAATGTATCAACTAGGAGCAGCAATTTGTTACAAAGACAATACAAAACTTCATTCATTCATTCATTCATGCATTTATTCACTCAGTATAAACGCTGACTATAAACAAGAAATGTTAAGAGATTAAAGCAGACATTCTCACTCCATGTGTTTATTAAGGCAGATGGAACACCAGACATCAGCAGGAAGACAATCAGTAAGGGAAAAATAGGCAAGCAGTTAAGGCAAGAAACTTGATGACTTGTCGAAAAGGACCAGCAGGAAAAGAGCTCCATGCAGCACAGATAGCCCTGTTCAGTACAGCAGCAATTCTTCCTTAAACCAAAGCAACAGAAAAAATATCTTAACAGAAGTCAAAACAGTTCCAGCACACAACCAGGAAGAAAGGAAGCAGATCCAGCACTTCAATACAGATGTAATGAAGAGATCCCACTGATTTTTAGAACAAAAGGATCACTGCTATAACACCAGAGTTTAATTTGACCAACAGTGTACTTCAAATAACACAGAAATACATGTATATACTGTACGAATAAGTATATATTTTCTTGCAGAGCTCTACACAGTAATTTGCTCAGACCAGCCTTTTAACTAATCAAACACTTTTTGAAGGACACCGTTGATATTAGATAAGGAATTAGTCCCCCATGTGAATATATATTTGTGATGGGGGAAAACAACTAGCAATGCCATTGGTGTAGATGCAAAATACTACATGGCCTAAAACTGAGCCTTGAGGAATACTTCTCACAGCCTGAAAGACAGACAGATGAAGCAACATTTTGTGCATGCACTGATCTATCACATACTGTGGGCAAGAAGGCAGCCACCTCAGTTCCATAGCTGTTAAACCGCTCTGCCCCTTCCCATGGGACCTTTCGCTCCTCCCTGTGGTCCCACCTAAAACAAACGACAAGATGTGACTGCTCCTAGTCTCTGTAATGTAATACTCTGCAGTCCACTATTGTCCACTCTGAGTCCATGATGGTCTATGAAATATGTATTCAGTGATTCTAATGTCTATCTATGTCCTGTAACAATTTGTACTATGTGTGGCAGTATCTCTGCCCTTATACAAGCGTTGTTATAGCTGTTTTTTACTGTATCATGCTGTTTCTCCAGTGTTGCCATGTATGTATACAGTATGTTTTGTGCTCTCCCGGGTCGTTCCTGAAAATAGGCATACTACTTGTCTAGTGTACTTACCCGGTAAACAAAAGCTAAATAAATAAAATAAAACCCAAATGAGCTCAGCTAAAGGTTGTTATGGTAGACCATACCGAAGGCCTTCGACAGGTGCACAGTAATAGCTCCCATGGGAAGACCTTCATCCATGGTCCCTGATTAGGTTCCACGAGTTCGGTACTCCAGGAAGTTACTGAAGCTGTATTAATGTGCAAAAAGTGCAAATTGCCAATACATTTCTTTTACAGAAAAAAGGTATACAATTAACTCAAGCACAGTTATGACTGCCATGCAGGCTGTGGGCTGACTGCCCTGGCACTTTGCTCAGAAAGAGAACAGACTCCCTGACGAAGCTCTTTCTGAGCGGATTGCTGGATCAATTTGGCCACATCCTGTATGTTGACATCACGACTGGGCTGAGTTAATTTTGTAACCAAATTTTAAAAGGAATTTGTTGGTATTTGCACTTTTTGGAAGACTTTGAGCTACAAGCATATGAAGTAAGCAGTTGTGTGCAAAACAAATACGAACATATGAAGAAGCCAGCAGAAGAAGGCCATTTGGTCTATCAAGTCTGCTCGTGTTGCAGGGTCCACAGCTTAAGCTACTGTCCCTGCCCCCAATCCCCACTCCTCCCATCCTCCTGACCCATGACCCTTACCCTCCCTCTATACCTGTCCCAGTCTGTCTTAAAGCTGCCCACTGTCTTCAACAAGATTACCTGTTCTGGCAGTGCATTCCAAGTGTCCACCACCCTCTCTGTGAAGAAGTGCTTCCTGACCTCCCTCCTAAACATCCCACCCTCCAGCTTAAGACTGTGCCGCCTCATGTTATGGTTGCCACTCAGCTTAAAGAGACTCTCCTTATCAACCTTATTTATCCCTTTCGTGTACTTGAAGGTCCCAGTCATGTCCCCTCTCTCTCTCCCCCCCCGTCTTCCAGGGAGTACATGTTCAGTGCCCTCAACCTCTCCTCATATGCCTTACCCTGCTGACCAGCTATCATCTTTGTAGCCCTCCTCTGGATCTTCTCCAGCAGGTTAATGTCATTTTTGAGGTGTGGGCACCAGTACTGAACTCCATACTCTAGATAAATAAATGAAGTCTGCACAATAACCCTTCAGTAAATCCTTGGTGTGCAGAACTCGTTGTGAATCCTGTGTATGCAGTTTGAGGGCTGGTTGCCCTTGGTTTTGAACCACCCTGCAAATGGAGGTGCAACCTTGTTTTGGGAGCTGATGGCCAAAAACATATTACCAATTACCTTTAAAAGGGCAACTGAAGGGGCTACTCAATTAATGAATGGAAACACATTACATTTCCGTGCCAGCAATCCAGATTTGAGAGCAAACTTGGGAGCTGGCACTCGGGAACTAGACTGTGAGACAATGCACTAGATGGCAAAATGTCCCAGCCCAGTGGGAGGGAGGAGGGGGAAGAGGTGGCACAATCCAGTGCAGCAGCAACCCCTACTGGTGGACTGGAGAACTTGCTCTAGGCAGAAGAAAGGCTGTATGCAACTTAGGAAGGCCCCCCACATGGGCAAGCATGCTGCATTAGGATCCAGGGGAGAAAAAAAGGAAGAAATGTAACCATCCACAGCAGGATGAAGGACCAGCAACCTGTAAGCCTCACACCTTCAACTATGCTTCTTGTCTGTCACCCCTGTGATCTGCACAGAAGATAAGTTATGTTGCCATACTGGTCCTTGTGACATAAGATCCAGAAAAAAATAGGTGATTTGATACCTTTTATCGGACCAACATTGATGTTACAAAAGAAAATAAGTGCTTAAGGTTTTGGATTACACAGAATCCTTCATCAGAAAAATAACACTTGGTTTGTGAGAATACACTTTCTTAAAGTCCAGATCATACATAAAAAAAAAACAGATAAAAAATGATTAAAGAAACCCTATTGACTTAAACAGCTTTTTAAAAATTAGCATAGAACAAACAACAGAGTTCCATCACAAGAAAGGTATGCCAAGGTCAAATGTCACAGAATAGATAAGCTTCTTCCCCGAGAATAGCCGTAAAATGTACAAATGAAATAAGCTGAAGAAATACATAGTATATAATGTTAAAAGTCTTCTAAATAAGAAAATATCTTTGTGTTAGGCAAAAATGTGGGTTTAAAGACAACCTGCCCTACTGTAAATTAGGCATTAACCAGCTGTTTCCCACATTTATACAGTGTAAGTACTATTCAGATATGTATGTCTTAAAACCGGTGTACAATAACTCAATATTATTCATGAATATTCAAACTTGTACTGTATAAATATGAAATATCTGAAACTCTGTAACAAGGTACTAGCGGTTCTGCACATTCAACATCCAAACCTAACACAGACCCCTTGTAATTGAGATGCTGTTATCCTAATATGTCCATGTATCAACATATATCCGTATATACCTAATAATTCTGTACTATTAAATAACAGTTATATCAATCCAAACTAAAAACTGAGGGAATCATCACTCTGCCACCTTGTCCAACCTCCCCCCACCAAGTATTAATGTATCATTAAACATCAAACTTAACAAAGGCAAGGCAAATTTATGTGTAGAGTGCCCAATCCCGGAGGCTCTAGGCATCTAACAGAGATTAAAACAAAAACACAAAAATAAAACAATCATGAATAAATATGATAATAACAGTTCATAAAACACTAAAATACAGCAGTTTAGATAATAAAAGGGCTTTTGGACTGTCACATAAGGGGACTAGAACAGGATGGAATCAGCAATCTGCAAACACCAAGACAAAGAGGTGGGCCTTCAGCCTCCGCTTGAACTCATTGAACACCTCAATCGAGGGAGCCTCGTGGACTAGAGGAGGTAACAAGCATTCTAGGGTCCAATCCTCACTGAATATTGGTTGGCGGTCATTAATAATTTTACATAAAAGCTCAAGGTCAGGATGATATGTGACTACTGGCGGTATTCTGTTGGTAGTGGTCCTTTCTTTATGCTGAAGAAGATGTTCCCTTGGTACCTGTGCTGCACGTTCTACTGCTCTGTCAACTATTCTAGAAAAGTGTCCCTACCCAATAAAGTTTTTTTTCAATGTGGCCAAATGTGTGTCTCTGTCCTCCTCACTTGAATAGATACGGTGATAACGAAGCGCCTGACTGTACGTTACAGATTTTTTTGAGTGGCTTGGGTGATTACTATTTCTATGCAAGTATCTTTGTCCATGGGTTCCATCTTTGATGGTGACTGTAGTGTCCAGAAAATTAATACTGGTGGTAGAATATTCCAGGGAAAGTTTTCTGGATGGGTGGAGGTTGTTAAGTTCCTGATGGAACTCCTTGAGTGTGTCTGTGCCCACTGTCCAAATTATAAACAAATTATCAATGTAATGGAAATAAGTGAGTGGTTTGTGTGTGCAGTGCCTTAAAAAAATCCTCCTCCAAATTCGCCATAAAGAGGTTGGCATATTGTGGAGCAATCCCGGTGTCCACTGCTGTTCCCATAGTTTGAAAATAATGTTTACCATTGAAGCTGAAGTTGTTGTGAGTCAGAATAAATTCAAAAAGTTTCCCTGTCACTTCAAGGTAGATGTTTTGGTTCTGTCCTTTCTCATGTAGGTATTTAAGACAGGCTGAAATGCCATCCGTGTGTGGAATATTAGTATAGAGAGTATAGAGAGAGTTTACGTCCTTCATGGCTAATATAGTATTAGGAGGTAAGTCCTTATAACCAGAAAGCTTACATAGGAATGTGTAGTGTCCTGGATGTAGCTGTCCCTTTCTATAACAAGTGGTTTTAAAATGGTTTCTACAAAACCTGAGATCCCCTCTGTCAGGGTACTACTGCCAGATACTACGGGTCTCCTCGGATTGCTAGGCTTATGGATTTTAGGCAGCATGTAGAAAGTACCAGGCTTGGGTTCAACAGGGATGAGGTAAGTTAGTCCATCTTGGACATGATTTGGAAAACATGCAATTACATACCATAAGTCCCTCCTGTACTGTGTAGTAGGATCACTCAGCAGTTCCCTGTAGTAGGTATGGTCTGTTAGCTATCTGTTAGCTTCAAAAACATAGTCCTCATGGTTTGGATCACCATAGCAGAACCTTTTTCAGCCTTTTTTATGATAATGTTGTGGTTCGATTTCAGGGATTGTATTGCCCTCCTTTCCAAAGGAGAGAGGTTGTAGCAGGTCTCTTTTTGCCTATTAAGGATTTGACGTTAACTCTCTGGTGAAAACAATGAATATAGTTGTCCAGTTTCACATTACGTCCACTTGGGGGGGGTAAAATCTGATTATTTCTTTCTCTTATCCACTGAATTGTTGCTGGGTGTAGTTTCTTTGTTGTGAAAGAATTCTTTAAGTCTCAATCTACAGGAGTATTCCTCCAGTTCCCCACAAAACTGTATTCTGTCAAGTGGTTTTGTTGGGCAGAATGTGAGACCCCTAGAAAGTACAGTTAGGTCCCAAGTTGTCAGTGGGTAGTTGGACAAATTAACAACCAAAAGTTGTCTATCTGTGTTGCTTTGTTGTTCTATTACCCTATTGTCTTCTTCATGACTGTTAGGAAGTATGACTTGTTGAAGGATATGTAACATTATGTTTTTTTTTAAACACGGCTTTCCTTAAGGTCTTTTGGTAGTTCATGTGTATCTCTTGCAGGAGGCCTGGATTGGGCCTACCAGACTTTTCCTCCAGTGTGGTAATAATCCTTTTAAACTGTTCTTCCAAGAAGGCTTTCTTGGCATATGTCCTGTGAATCATGTGATTTCTCAGTTTCACAGAAGTCCTACGACAAAGTTGTTCAGCATATTAAGAATTGTAAGTGTTCTTTTTTTTTAATTTTCTTATTTTTGCCCCGCAGTTGGCCACCGATCATCTACCCAGTCATTGACCTCAGCACTCCCACTTCCATTGCCGTGCCCTTCCCCTGAAACCCCTGGCTTACCCCCCCAGGGGGTAGGGTCATGGTAGCAGCCCCATAGTGTTGCAAAACCAGTAACTGACTGGGGGAGCTGACTCGCAGGCTAACTGAAGCCAGAGGCTGGCTTCACGGAGGCGGTCAACTGTAAAATTTTGTTTTCCCCCAGTATACGGGGGAGGGGATGTGCAATGATGACCAGCGTCCGCCCCACCCCTGACGTGCTGGCACTGGTGCTGTAGTGCACCCAGCCTCTGCCAGGTGTCCCAAGTGCACCAAACACACTCCCCCCTGAGAGGGACAGCAGTTGTGGGGTACTCGATCCCTATCCCCTGGCCGGCCAGCTGGCAACCCGGGTCCATTCCTGAAACTGGGTCATCAGCACTGCAGGTCGGCACCTTGCCCCTGCACCAGTGGGCTTGCTTGTAAGTGTTCTTTAATGGAATCTTAATGGACAGGCCATTAGGGACAATGTTCAGTCTGTTGCACTGGGTTAGAAAATATATGTCACTATCCAGCTGGGGCGGCCTGGTGGCACAGAGGGTTGAGGCGCTGGACACCACAACTTGTGACATGCCTGCGACCCGGGTTCGGGAATGAGCCTGGGTCATCAGAGGTTGGTGGGGGAGGAAGAGGAAGTGAGTGGCTGCCAGCTGGCAGCCCTCCACCTCGGGAGGGAGATCTAGGTCTCCTCAGAGCTTGGACACCCTCTGGTAGAGGCTGGAGTGGCTGCGTCACTCTGAGGAGTGCCGGCGTTAGGCCAAGAGAGGGTGGAAGAGGCTGGTACTGGAGCTGCGGTGCCTTTACACACATGCATCACCGCTTCCAGGGTCTTGGGAATAGGATTAGTCCAAGGGGAGAAAATGGAGGAAATCGGGGGCCACCCAAGGATGAAGCCTCCTGGCTGGCTCAGGGGTTCTGCCAGGGCATGCAAGGCGCTACAAGTCCCTGAACTACCCCGAGGCTGGTAGGTTGGCAGACAACCAGGCAGCCTGCTGAGGAGGATAAATACAGTTATAAAAAAAAAATATATCCAGCTGGGCTTTTTCTTCCTGATGTTATGCAACTGCCATTTAAAATGGCGAATTTCGGCATCTTCCATGATGACACAGAAAATTATTTATGTTGCCATATTGGTCCTTGTGACAATAGATCCAGAAAAAAAGGAGATGATTTAATAACTTTTATTGGACCAACATGGATGTTACATAAGAAAATAGTTGCTTGAGCATTCAGATTACTTAGAATCCTTCATCAGAAAAATAACAGTTGGTTTGGAAGAATACTCTTTCAGTCCAGACTATACATTTAAAAAAAAAAAGATAAAAAATGTAACCAACCTGAGTGTTCAGAGTAAACTTGCACCAGAACAAAACAACATAACACTAAATGGTACAAGACCCTGTGGTCTCACCAGATGTAAGATTTGTGAGCACATTTTTACTTCCGATTGTATCAATACTCCACAAAACAGACAAATCAGGATACAGGGGAGTTATACATGTGCATCTTTGAATGTTATTTATTTCATTCAGTGCAAGAGATGTCCACAAACAGGGTATTAAAATGAAGATGACTGAAAAACCAGTGGGACAATACTTCTCTTAGTCTGATCACTCCATCTCAGATATGTCAGCCTCGGTTTTGAAAGGACATTTCAAAAATACACAACAGAGGCAGGCTTTCGAGATCAAGCTCATTTTACTTCTCAATATGGTGGGAGACGGTATGAACACTGATTTAGGTTTTATGTCACATTACACTACTTAAACTTTCACTTACTTCAGAAACAATGAATGGACGTATTATGGTAGTACACTGTGTTTTTGTTGTATGTTTTAAAACTAAATGGATATAGAATCCAAAAACACAGGAACAGGGTGCTCTGTACACATATATAAATAGTGCACCTACCTCAGGAGTGGAGGGAATAAATCAGACAACAGGATGCACAGACAGATACCTGTCAGTGTGGGTGAAGTCATAGAAACATAGAAACACAGATTTTGATGGCAGATAAGGACCACTTGGCCCACCCAGTCTGCCCATTTCCCTACTTATTGGATAAGCTGCAGATCCTTGTTTTACCAACAGCCTACTTTGTCCTACCTCCCACTAGAATTGCCTTATGTCTGTCCCATGCATTCTTAAATTCCTCCACTGTTTCTGACCCCATAACCTCCTCAGGAAGGCCATTCCATGCATCCACCACCCTCTCTGTGAAAAAATGTTTCCTCACACTGCCCGAGTCGTCCCCCCTCTATCTTCAAATTGTGCCCCCTTGTTCTTGCACATCTCTTTTTCTGAAGGATGCTACCCTCTTGGACTTTGTTGATTCCCTTAAGGTACTTGAAAAGTTCTATTATGTCCCCCCTTCCTCCCTCCTTTCCTTGAGGGTATACATATTAAGCTCTTTTAGTCTCTCTTCGCATGGCTTCTGGTGCAGACCCTGCACCATTTTAGTTGCCCTCCTGTGGACTGCTTCCATCTTGTCTGTGTCCTTGTGGAGATGGGGTCTCCAGAACTGCATGAAGTACTCCAGATGGGGTCTCACCAACTGTCTGTACAGAATGATAACAACTTCCTGTTTTCTACTGGTGATGCCTCTCCCTGTGCATCCCAGTATCCCTCCAGGCCTCCTTACTGCTTTCTCACATTCCTGATCATCTGATATGACTACCCCAGGTTCCTTTTCATTCTTGTTGTTGTTAATACCCCCCATTGTGTACTCTTCCCTTGGGTTTTTGTTTCTCAGGTACATTACTTTGCACTTCTTTGCATTGAATCTAAGCTACCATACTTTTGACCATTCCTCCAACCTTGCCAAGTCCTTTCTCATCCTTTCCACCCCCTCTTGTGTATCAACCCAGTTGCAGATCTTTGTGTCATCTGCAAAGAGGCATACTTTTCCTTCCAGTCCCTTCACAATGTCGCTTATAAAGACATTGAAGAGGACCGGCCCCAGTCCTGAACTCTGCAGTATCCCACTAGTAACCCCCCTTTCTTCAGAGAGGACTCTGTTTACTATTACCCTGTACGTCCTGTTGTCCATCAAATTCTTTACCCAGGTTGCCATCCTGGGACCCACTCCAGGGCTGGCTAATTTGTTTATTAATCTTTTGTGTGAGACTGTGTCAAATGCCTTATTAAAGTCTAAGTAGGCCACATCCATAGCCCCTCCCTGGTCTACTACTTTGGTCACCCAGTCAAAGAAATTTATTAGGTTCATCTGACATGACCTTCCCACTGTAAATCCATGCTGCCTTGGGTCCTGTGCCCCGCTGGCCTCTAGGTACTCAACAATTCTTTCTTCCAGAAGTGATTCCATCATTTTCCCTACCACTGAGGTCAAACTAACAGGTCTGTAGTTTCCTGCCTCTGCCTTGCTCCTACTTTTGTGAAGGGTAATCACATCTGTCCTCCTCAAGTCCTCAGGTACCACACCATCCTCCCATGATTTGTTAAAAAGGGTAGTTAGAGGTGCCACTAGGTCTTCCCTTAGTTCTTTTAGAATTCTTGGGTGAATCCCATCAGGCCCCATTGCTTTGTCCACCTTCAGTTTTAGGAGTTCTTTCAGGACCTCCAGCACCTAAAATCAACTAAAACTGAGAGGCAAAATACACCACAACGGTAGTCAAAAAAATAATGCCACAGTTAGTTATGAATGTGAAAAGAATGTGAAAAATGGTGGTACCCCCCCCTTTTTTTTTTTTGCTGCTTAAAAAGCCAGTAATTTAAAATAACTCCAGTGTTCTTACTAGTCATAAAAGCTGGAGGGGTTCTTGGTCAGTTGTAAACATCAAAAAAACTAAAACCATGCTCTTCACACTGTCAAAACAGGGCTAAGGACTACCACTTGAAGATCTTCTCCAGCTCATTCCTTCCGCTGGACCAGGTCTAAACCTATAAATACTTGGGCGTCACCTTTGACACCACCCTCTCATTCCACCAGAACATCAAAATACTCTCCTCCACCACCAATGCTCAAATCGGCCTCTTATACCGGCATAAGGACTGTCTGCCACCCAAAGCCCTCCGTCTGGCAGTCACATCCTCAGTCCTGTCACTTGTGGACTATGGGCTCAACAATATACATTGCCTCTGACCCCACTGCACTGAACAAAATACAGCTAGCAATCAATAAAGCATGTCGGCTCCTCTCTGGTGCAGACAAACGAATGCATACCTACACCCTCTGCTCCCTCGCCAGTGTTCTTACACTAGAGGAAAGGGTTCAATATCAGACATGTCTCCTTATCAAAAAAATCCACCTGTGTTTGACCCCCGCTGGTGTTACAGCTTCACTTCTCTCAGCCACCCTCTCAGTAGCCGCTTGCACTGCCACTGGGAATGTTTGGAAGGTACCCAGGGTTAGTACCGCATTAGCTGAAAGATCCTTCCCCTTCAGAGCCCCCTCCTGGTACAATGCCTTCCCCCCTGCTATCACCTCCATATCCAAACTAGGTCCCTTTAAGGCATCTGTGAAAACGCACATTTTGTCCTCTCACAACTGCTAGTGTGCTCGCTAAGCTTAGCCCCAGGCCCTGCTGTAGCACTAGAGGCTGAACCAGTCCTTCCACTCACAATATCTTCACTGAGACAGCACCCAATCTTCCTTTTCTGAAGCCTACAGGCCCTATGTCTAACATATTAGCATCATAGATTATATTTGTGATATAAATGCTTGACAATGCCTCCCTGAGGTAGCACCTCGTTATATGATTGTAACCATGTTCCTCAACCACTATATTTATCTACCACATGTATAGGACAAGTACCTTAACTGGTCATATGTATACCTACTTGTATGACACTTTCCTGTAATCCACTGTTACAACTGCAATCTTGTTATAATCTGTTGTTGTTATTGTTTCTTACTCTGTACTTGACGTAGAGCCTTTGGAAACAAGTCTATGGCTCAAAGGGTTGTAATTCCTATGTTTCTGAAATAAATAAATCCAGCCGAATTATGATCAAGCCTGACCACTGCGGCAAAGTGACCATCTCCATCAGTCAGGAAAATGCAATTAAGCAGTAAGGCATGATAAGGCATGTTGTCGTGTAATAACGTCATTCCTGGGGTGGGTTGAAGCACGAGGTGAAGCCAAGTGCTTCCGCCACCCCAGGAATGATGTTATTACACGGTAACACACACCTTGGTGTGTCTTATTGCAATTACACAATGACTCGTTGTTATACAAAATAAAAAAAATTGAAAAAATATTGTTAGTAGATTTTTAGCGAGGCAGTATATCTTTGTTTCTGAAGAGGAGATGCAAGGAAATATGTTGCAGCTCCAATAAATCAGTACAGTGATGTTATACTGAGATATCAGCATTGCCTTAGGCACAGAATGACCAATCAGAGTCCAGGAAATTTTCTTGCCATTGTATCATATATTTTATCTTGCCATTTCAGAGCTAAGGTCCCTCTGCTTTCTCTATCTTATCAGGGACCATGCTCTTGGCTTCATTACTTATGTGGTGTGCTCTGCCCAATAAGAGGCACATAGGTGAAAAACATTTTCATTACCTGTATCAACTGAAATTGAGAAGCTTTCAACTATGGGCTACACTTGTTCTATACTAGTTCACAAATATATGGCATTAACCCTTACAGAATATACTCCTAAATTCTGCAATATGTTACAAAACCCAAAAACACAGGGACAGAGTGCTCTGTACACATGCAGTATATAAACAGTGCACCTACCCCTCCAACGTTTATGACTAGTAAGACCACTGGAGTTATTTTAAATTGCAGGCATTTTAAGCAGCGAAAAAAGTGGGGGGGGGGCACCATTTTCCACATTCTTTTCACATTCATAACTAACCATGGCATTATTTTTTGACTGCGGTTGGGGTCTGTTTTGCCTCTCAGTTTAAAATTGATTTTAGGTGCTGACTTCACCCACACTGGCAGGTATCTGTATATGTATCATGTTGAATTGATATAGAATCGCTCTTAATTGGTTATCATTATGTTGGTTTCACCCAAAAAAAAAAAATTAGAGTGTGGGGTGGGTTGGTGTTATGGAGTAAAGCTTATATACAGATACATATTCATACAGGGACATTTTAAAGATCATGTGCAAAGCCGTCTTATGGAAAGTTACCAAAACACATAATAAAGTTAAATCCCTCACCTATGTGAGTTATGTTGTGTTAATCTTTGCCAGCTATCTTCCATATCCTACCGGTTTTTGACATTTAGTGAATGATTTTATTGTTTGTTCCGCCTCTTATGCACAAGCTATCCCCAGCATACTAAGAACCAGCCCCAGTGCTGAAACGTCATTGCCGAGTGGTGCTTAATTTTAATTATACAATGGCAATAAAAAATCAAGGATGCTGATTGGCTGTTAAGCCCTACACAGAGTGATGTTATTACACAATAACATCACTGTATCAAGGGCAAGCTGCGAATCGACCACATGATGAAACCGGAATCACTGCCCGCCTCATACCTACACAAGCAAATATTACCCTTCACAGCTTAACACCCCCCCCCCCCAAAAACACCAATTCATTCTAAAGTCTGGTGGTCACGAAAACCAAGTGGTCAGGAAAACTCAAAGGTATGATTAGCAACTGATTTTTTTTTCATTTCTGCCTAAAACACCATTGCCTACAACTTCATACAAGCTTGTACCTAAAACTGCCGCCCGCACGGCGCGCCTCTTCATAACGGACTTCAGCGATGTCCCTACTCAGCCGCCATTCGCATGAATACAGTCTGAATAACAAAAAAAACCTAAAATAAACTGAAAAAGGCACAGAGAGAAAAAAGCAGCTTTTCCGCTTAGCCCGATGTCTTGGCGTGCACTGCAGACTCGGCTATGCAACTTACCACGTTGCTCAATCACTTCAGACCTGAATTTAAAACAAGATAAACTCTTTAATACAGTACACGTCAGATAACTGTCCACTACTACAGGTCGGGGCAGACAGAGAGAGACAGAACGCTGATAGTGCCATACAGCAGAAACAAGAGAAATCTTCAGGAATTCAGTGACTAAGATGATTGTGGCAGGAGCTCCACCTTTTGGTGGAAAAAATATCACCTTGTGGTGGAAGAAATATGTAGAACTTTTATTTTAAAAGATACACCTACACCCACAAAAATGAAAGAAAATATATGTTTAAATATACATTTTTTTGTTGTAATTTTTAAATTAACAAATGGGCCATTGTATAATAGCAATAAGGCACTCCAGGATGTGTGTTATCGTATAACGTCACTCCTGGTGAGCACCTCGCTCGCCACCGTGCTTCAACCCACCCCAGGAGTGACGTTATTACACGATAACACACACCCTGTCATGCCTTATTGCTTAAATCAGCTGCAGCTGTGGACACTCTTCTTATGTGATCGCCACCTCAGCTTGTTTAGCCATCATCTCCACATCCACTCCAAAGACCAGCCACTAGCCTAGTTTTGCCCTCAAGCATTCCCCCAGTTACTGTTCAGTCCATGTCATTCGCCAGTGCTTCTGAATACACCATTTTGTTCATTCTCCTTTCCAGACTCCATGTAGTGAATAGTTGCCTTTTTATCTCTGCCATGCCAGTGTTGTTTCATGTTTATGTGAATCTGCTTGCAATATCCAAACACAGCCAACAAAAATCAAGGCATTATGCCCTGTATTATTTGCTCAGAGGTGGTCCATGCAAATGATGTTGGGGCAAATGAGCACCGTTCCAATAAAGTAAAATTGCCCTCCCTAATGCCATGTGTGCCCCCTGGTTTGTGATCTAGTGTGGGCTGCATTCTGTGCACATTTTCAAACATGACCTGCTCGTCCTATATACACCAGTCTGACAGTCATTGTTTCCTCGTTGGCTACTACAAGGGTTTTTATTTATGTCTTTTTTGGTTGAAAACACTGACTTTTCACTATAGTAAAATGCTGTGTTTCTCAGTCCTAGATTGCACTGCCTGATCAAGGCATGAATTGATGCTGCTGTCTTGCAAAAATATAAGTGACCCCTCAAACCGGGAGATCATGTCAAGCTGCCTTTTGGTGTCTACCAGTGTTATTATCTAGCAGACATTTATGTTGCACATTCTGTTTGTATCCCCATATTGTGCAATAGAGAAAACTAACTCGCCCAATTTCAGTATTCCATGCAAACATGTAGTTGTTCCTGCCCAGGAAACATGTCCCTTGGTGGCCAGTATTCCTGCTGCAATTTCATCTGATAGCTGCCCGATGACCTCATTACAATGAACAAGTCAAGTGGGAGTGTGTAATTTTAGCAACTTGTGTGCCAGTATTGTCACAGATCTCTAAGCACTCATTCATCATGTGGGTGGGCAGTCCCCTCTTCTTACTGAACTTTATATTTTTGTCATGGATTCCACCCGCACTTTTTGTTGGTCTTGGTGTTTTTCATTCACCCCTGATTAATTGCAATGGCCCACGGTCAAAACACAGGCACAAAATAAAGGCAATCGGTCATCATAATAAGATTCCACTGTGCTGTAATAACTAAAATGCCATTTTATGTCAACCCTTGTATTGTATGTCTTAGTTTATTATTAGATGTCTATGTTACCATTTGCTTTTAGAGACACATATTGGTGACTGATAGCCATGATCGTGTGCAAGTGTTGAGATCCTATCCCACTTGCAATACAACAGCTCACCCCCCCCATATAACAATGACTGGCACAAGTCCGTCACCATGTACAAATATACAAAGCCAATTGGTTTGTCCTGGCGCCTCAGCTCGTAGCCCCAATAAGCGTTTCCAAAACACATCTACCAAAAAAAAAAGGTCATAGTGCTGGGGGGCTGTGTCTTGTGCAAGAAGTCCACTTGATGGGGGACTCATTGGGTTGGATTATCACTAGCGATACAGGTTTAGGTGCTATAATTTGTGACAGGGTTGAATAAGACCATGTCCTAGTTGCTATGGAGGGTTTGAATGCAGGAATCTGTTCTGTCATTTCCTGTCTCTTGTCTGTCTGGTTCCGCAACCAGATTTTCCTGTAAGAGACCTAGGATTTGATCACCCCGACAGTCTTGCAATTATTTGCCTCTCGCTCTCAGTCATTCCTTGCTGTTCTGTCTTTTCCTCCCTTGCATATCTGCTGATATAAAAATATATGCAGATCATTATGTGGAAATGTAACTGATATTGGGATCCCTTTGGTTAAAAATTATATAGTGTTACTGCTGAAATGTATATAATTATAGTTTGAGATGATTGAAAAAAGCTTTTGGAAACTCAAGAGGTTACCTGAGAGCAATTTTTAAGCCTTTTGCAGAAGAGCTGTGGAAAAGAGGCCTCAGTTCTGGGACACTGTGTTCTTACAGCACCTGCCTGAAATATACTAGAACACTTTACAAAAAACCAACAGGATGCTTGTTAAGAAGGGGGTTGCAAGGACTTATAAAAGGACAGAGCTGCAATTTCCTACAAAGAGGGACACAGAAATTGAAGGAAAACTCCCAAGGATCTTCTCTGATTATTTTGCCGTCATAAATTTTATTTATTTTTATTTTTTATTTTAGTCTTTGGTAACTGGGTAAGGCCCACTAGGCACAATTGCCTGTTTTCAGTGGCGACCTGGGAGAACTTGGTGGTTAAGTTACTTGCTCAGAGTCACACAGTATGCAAGTGGAGGTTGTGGGACTCAAACCCAGGTCTGATGGATGTACCAAGCTCATTCACAGCTTGTTACTCTAACCTCTAGGCTATACTGCCAGCCCAATAGATAGTTATACTGAACAATTTTATTTTTTATGTTACTACTAGTAGAAATAAATAATCTTGTTGTGAATTTTACAACTGCTCCTGGTTTTTCCTATGCTTCCTGACCTGTGCCTCGACGACAGATGGTGTCAGCCTAAGTGGGATTATACCGCGCATACTCTAAGCCAGGAGTTTTGAGTGTGGGTACTGGATCTAGTACCAGGGAAGCATAGAGAAAGGTATGCATTCTGCAGCAGCAAGTCTAGGCATGGTTACCAGGAGAATGGCAGCCAAACTAGCAGAGACAGAAGTCCAAGCTGAGATTGTACAGCCAGCATAAGTTATGGAAAAAGAACAGGCAGTGACAGAACCTGAAAGCCTGATGGACTTTTTCAAATAGTGGGCTATACAACAAAAAGAGACAGAGAAACAGAGGAGAGAAGAGATGCAGTGACAGGAGCAGCAGTGAAGAGAAGAGATGCAGCAGATGAGAGAAGAGATGCAGCGATGGGAGCAGCGATGGCTGGTTGCCTTGCAAGCTATCAAAGGCAGAGGATCTGGCACAGATCCAGATGAGCAACAAAACACAAGCAACTTAAAAGCCATTAAACTTACAAAGTTGTGTCCCTCAGATGATATCGAGGCATACCTGCCAACTTTTGAAAGAGTTGCCACAGCCTGCCAATGGCCAAGGCAGGAATGGACAATCAGACTGGTACCCTACCTGACATGGAAAGCCCAACTTGCCTACAGCAATATGGACACAGCACAGTCAGAAAACTATGACCTGGTGAAAAGCGAAATCCTGAAAAGGTATGACATCGCAGAAGAGACCTACAGGCAGAGATTTCGATCTCTGAAGTACAACTCAGTTGACAATCCTTGAGAAGCCTTCACCCGACTCAGAGAACTCCTGATAAAATGGTTCCAACCAGGGAGCAAAACAGTCCCACAGATCATTGACACATTTGCAATGGAGCAATTCATTAACATCCTGCCTACAGATGTGCAGCTTTGGGTAAATGAACACCAACCAGAAAGTGGGGAAAAGGCTGTTTCTTTGGCTGAGGATTGCCAAATGGCCAGATAGATGCCACAGTGGTGTGGTAACAGCCAAGTACCAGTGAGACACTCTTTTTCCTATTTAAACTCCAATACATACTGTCACAGCTTCAAAAGTTGCAGCAGAGCTTGCAACAATTTTCAGCAAAGTGGGCATACCTAAAGAAATTATTACTGATCAGGGTTGTAATTTTGTTGCTGCATTACTTAAGGAGCTGTACAGACTACTAGGTATCACTGCCATAAGAATCTCCCCCTATCACCCTCAGACAGACGGTCTTGTTGAGCGTTTTAACCAAACCATAAAATGCATGTTAAAAAGGTTTGTAAAGGGAAAAAGGGGAAGGGAAAAATTGGGACCAATACCTGCCTTACCTACTTTTTGCTTACAAAGAATTGCCACAGGCATCAACAGGGTTTTCACCATTTGAAATGCTGTATGGTAGGCAGCAAAGAGGGCCACTGGATGTGATAAAAGAAACGTGGGAAGATAACCCCACTCAGAAACTATCTATAACTTCTTATATGTGTGCCCTAAGAAAGAAGATGGCAAAATATGTTGAAATTGCCCATAGTAATCAGGAAGAGGCCCAAAACCAGCAGAAGGCACATTATGATCATGGGGTAAAAGAAAAAAATTTTGAGCCAGGTGGAAAGGTTTTGCTACTGTTACCCACAACAGAAAATAAACTGTTAATGAAGTGGCAAGGGCCTTATAGAGTGCTTAGACATACCGACACCGTTAACTACGAGATTGAGACCCCTGACAGGAAAAATCCTACAAAGATATACCGTGCTAACCTCCTCAAGAAATGGGTAAAAAAAATGCCAAAAGCTGCTTTGCTAGTTTTACCAGAGGCTGATAAAGAACATATTGATGTAGCTTATGATAGATCAGAACAAACTGCAGACATTCATAATGTGCTAAATACGTTTAACAGCACTTTTACTACAGTACCAGGGCAAGCAAAAGGGGATGAGCATGTTGTAGGGACAAGGAATGCTCGCCCTATTAGGCAAAAGACATACAGGTTACCAGAGCAGTTAAGAGCTGACGTGGTTAAGGAAATACAGACAACGAAAAGAACTGGGTTTCATAGATGAGTCAAGGAGTGCTTGGTTATCTCCAATGGCAATTGTAAACAAAAAAGAAGGGGGTGTTAGAATTTACCTTGATTTTAGGAAACTTAATCAAGTGTCAGAACTTGACAGTTATCCTATGCCCAGAATAGATGATTTGGTGGACAGACTGGGGAGTGCAAAGTATATCAGTACCCTTGATCTCACCAAGGGTTACTAGCAAATCTCTTTAGCTAAAGAATCCAGAGACAAAACTGCATTTGCCACTCCTGTTGGAGTCTATCAGTTCACCACCTTGCCATTTGGTTAACATGGTGCACCAGCTACATTCCAGCAGTACATGGATGTAATTTTATCCCCTCACACTGGTTATTGTGCTGCATACCTGGATGATGTCATGGTGCACAGTCCAGACTAGAAAAGCCACTTGAAACACCTATGAGCAGTTATCCAAGCTATCAAATATGCAGGTCTGACTATTAGTCCTACCAAGTGTGCATTGGGCATGCAGGAAAACAGATATTTGGGCTATGTGTTAGGAAATGAAGAAGTTAAGCCAGAGGTTTCTAAAATAGAAGCCGTAGCTAACAGCCCTGTCCTTAAAACAAAGACACATGTCAGGTCATTTTTAGGGCTGGCTGGTTATTATCGGAGATTTGTTTCCAACTTTGCTGAGTTAGCTACTCCCCTCACTGAACTCACGAAGAAACGGTTCCCAAATAATGTGAAATGGACCCCAGACTGTAATGAAGCTTTTCAAGCCATTAAGGCTGCATTATGTTCAGCCCCTGTTTTAAGGAGCCCAAACTTTGAGAAACCATTTTTTTTACAAACAGATGCATCAGAGGTAGGCTTAGGTGCAGTCCTGAGTCAAAATATAGATGGGACAGAACATCCTATTTGGTACGTAAGTAGGAAGTTACGTGACAGAGAGAAAAGGTACTCCACCATCAAAAAGGAATGTTTAGCAGCAAAGTGAGCCATGGAGTCCCTTAAGTTTTATCTGTTAGGAACTGACTTTGTACTTCTAACAGATCACAATCCTCACTGTTGGCTTAACCAAATGAAAGATACAAATTCCAGAATCACAAGGTGGTACCTGGCACTAGAGCCATTTAAATTCAATGTGATACACAAATCTGGTAAAGAAAATAGCAGTGCTGATTTTCTGTCAAGCTATGGATCAGGAATTGAGGGTTCTGAAGGTTGAAAAACAAATGTACTAGTTTAAACTTTACTGTTTGTTATACTGTTATAGAAAAAAAGGATACTGCACATGTGCTTAATTTCTGAAAGTTAGAAGCTAATGTTAGAGAATTAATAGAAAGTTTTGGAAACTTGTTTGATAAGACACGTTCCCTTTAAGAAGGAGGGTGCATGTGACAGGGTTGAATAGGACCATGTCCCAGTTGTTATGGAGAGTTTGAATGCAGGGATCTGTTCTGTCCTTTCCTGTCTCTTGTCTGTCTTGTTGCACAACCAAATTTTCCTGTGAGACCTAGGATTTGATCACCCCAACAGTCTCGCAATTCTTTGCCTCTCACTCTCAGTCATCCCTTGCTGTTCTGTCTTTTCCTCCCTTGCATGTCTGCTGATATAAAAATATATGCAAATCATTATGTGGAAATGTAATTGATATTGGGATCACTTTGGTTAGAAATTACATAGTGTTACTGTTGAAATGTATATAATTATAGTTTGAGATGATTGCAAAAAGCTATTGAAAACTCAAGAGGTTACCTGAGTGCAATTTTTAAGCCTTTTGCAGAAGAGCTGTGGAAAAGGGGCTTCATTTCTGGGACACTGTGTTTTTGCAACACCTGCCTGAAATATACTAGAACACTTTAGAAAAAAACAGGATGCTTGTTAAGAAGCAGGGTTGCAAGGACTTATAAAAGGACAGAGCTGCAATTTCCTGCAAAGAGAGACACAGAGATTGAAGGAAAACTCTGATGGATCTTTTCTGATTATTTGGCCTTTGTAAATAGTTATACTGAACAATTTTATTTTTTATGTTACTGCTAGTAGAAATAAATACTCTTGTTGTGAATTTTACAACTGCTCCTGGTTTTTCCTATGCTTCCTGACCTGTGCCTAGATGACACAACTGTAATCTGACTAGTATGTCATCCATTCCTTCTTCCAATTCTCTGCGTCACATTGGTAGCATGTGCAGTGGGCCAAATGCAGCATATGGGTCTCCATCTGGGACTGACTCATGTATGGCATAGGCAACTCACTGTGGATATTTTTTATATCTTCTCTCTATTTTTCCCTCCTGTAGCCACAGTCCCTGCCTACCTCCAGCCACCGCTCCTCCTCACCACCGACCCCAGAGTTTGTGCATACCCAGCTGGCATATGCTGCTGTGCAGTCAAGAGGGCCCCCCCCTCTGATGCCCCTGCACCCAGCCAGGATCCATTACCGGTACATGCCTCTTTCCAGGCATTCACCAGCCAGTGAAGCTGTGGCTATCAAGCTGCTGGGGCTTTGTGCTGCCATTTTCCTCCTTATGTGGTCCCCTGGAGTGCGAGCGTGCAATGACGTCACAACTCACCGAGGTCTGCCGCACTCCACCCTTTTTCTGCACCACTCTAGTAGTGTCCCTGGTCATCACCAGGGGCTGCTACAGAGCAGTGATTCCCTGGATCCCTCCGGATGCTCAATCCCATCCCTCCCCTGCCAACCCCTGATGCCCTGGGCTCACGTCCGAACCCGGGTCACCAGCGTGGCGCAAGGTGTGGCGTCCAGCACCTCAATCCTCAGCACCACTGGGCCGAACACTGTGGATATTTATTTATTTCTATATTTCTTCATATATTTATTTTGTAATTATTTTTGTGGCCATCCCATGTCATGTCCAGGGTTCCAAGTGTGCACATGTAATGGGTTGACGGGCTGGTCCATTGCCCTCTTATCCTCACCTCTTCCAGCAGACCACAACCAGCACACATTTATGTTATGTAGGACAGGGTAGAGGTGGCCAGATGTGTAGATCTTGTTATTTGAATGTGCTGTATTTTTTTGTCTCGCATGCCACCGACACCTTTTTGCTGGTGTTCCTGGTTGTCTTTTGCCAAGGATAAATGGCAGTGGGCCAGTACCAGAGAACAGGCACAAAATAACTGTGATCTTTCAGCATAACACTGCAATCTGTAATCTACATAAACATAGAAAGGCAATGGTCCAACACCATGGTGAAGTGGATAAAAATAAATTAAACTGTGACACAAACAACAAAGTGTTTTAATTCGCCCTTTTCTGTGCAACAGCAATAGATACCAGAGATATAGGTGTACAGTACCTCTTGCCTTCTTACCCACTGAGTATCAGAGCAATAGGCACAACTGTGATGCTTTCATATGCATTTATTGCAGTCACACAGAACATGGCTTTTTATAAGGGATCTGTTTCCATGGTTTATCTATTTATGGATCTTATTAATTTGCGTCTTTATTTACATGTACTTCACCATCATGTTGGACCATTGCTTTTTTCTTTGTGCAGACCGCAGATTGCGACATTATCTGATGGTGCCTGACTGCCATTCACTTGTGACTGTTCTCTGTCAACAGCCCACCAGGAGAAGTACAAATAGTAACAACAGCAATAAAGTGTTGTGGCTGTGGCATTTTTTACAGAAAGACATAGTGCAGTGAGATGATCACCACATCAACCTTCTGACAGGCAGCCTTTCATGCTCATAGTCAGTTCAAAAAAAAGTAACGTTGCCCTCCCTAATGCCATGTGTGCTCCCTCAATTGTGATGTGGTGTCGGCTGCATTCTGTGAACATTTTCTGACCCAACCTGCTCCATCTATGTCCACACTGCTCTGCCACTCATTGTTTCCCCATTTGCTAATACAAGTGCTTTTTACTTTTTTATATTTATTTTTGTGTGTGTGTGTATGTGTGTGTGTGTGTGTGTGTGTAAAACACTCTGAGTGTAGTAAAAAGCCATGATTGGGCAATGCAGTCTAGAGCTGTGAAAAACTTGTGTTTCTTTGCCCTAGATTGCACTGCCTGATCAAGGCATGAATTGATACGGCTGGCTCGCCGCAATATAACTGCCCCCTCAAACAGGGGAGTCAAGATCAGTTTTCTACAGAATTATTACTTTGTGTAGACTTACACTACCCCACTGTTTGTATCCACATGTTGTGCTGTGGAGAAAACGATGATTGGCCTTTTTTGCGTATTCCTCTAAAACATTTAGTCCTTGTCCGGAATGCACCATCTAAGATTGCGGCCAGTATTCCTGCCGACATTTCATCTGTTGGCTGCCCACGTCCCACATCACAGTGAGCCAGTTGAGTGGTAGTGCTACATTTGAGCAACTTACATACAATGACAGACAGACACCTGTGGCAAATGTGCTATGCTACATGAATGCAGTGTCAGGGAGAATGCCGATTAGTTTCAATGCAGCAGAGAAGTGAAACTGGCTGGCAAGTAGTTCGGAATTGTTAGTAGGAACTTCATAAACTGGACATGAATCAGACCATCTGATATGTGGTGCATGGTCAATTGCCAGAGAAAATGTTGTGTATACAGGCAAATCACAATTTTAGACATTGATTTCCTTTTGCCTAACATAGATGTAGTAAATTTCAGGTTTCAGTCAGTGTTATGATTAGGAGCACATGAGTATGTTACAATGGAAAGGGCAGTGTTGATTGTCACAACCGCACTCAGCAGGTCAGCTCCTCTGCTCCCACAGTGCCAATCTCTGAGCGCAATAATGTGAACAGGTAACAGACAGGGTAACCCTCCTGTCTGCTTTTGGGTCTGAATCAACTTTAGTCTCAAGTTCTGGGGGATTCAAACTGTGACCCTTATGCTAGCGTACCCAATGTACAGACTCAGATACGTTCCCACTTTGGGGACTGTGGTATAATCTTTGACCAGGGGCACCAAGCCAGGCTTCCAAAATGAACCCTTAAAACTCTATTAGAAGCCTTAGGTATATTCTCTCTTTTCCCAGTTTAGTAACACCATCAAGCCCTTGAACGGTTTTGTCAGACTTAATCTCTTATACGTCACATGCAAAAATAACTTGGAAGACACACCCAGGCAGTATTTTAAGAATAGGTTTACCAAAAATGGATAAAAACAGTAAGATAAAATACAGAACAAATATCAAAGAGCATCACAATCACATCAAGGAAAAACAAGTAAAACTACTCAACAAACTCCTACCAAAGTACATTTAGATCTTTTCTATCTAATGTTTTACCTCTGTACGTGCAGTATATCAGAGAGCTCTGTCTCTCTTTAGAGTCCCAAGATGGTATATCACAAATTCCCCAGTTACAAGGATACATTTCAACCCCATCTCTCCCCCCCTGGTGAGTCATCTAGCTCCTCCTTTTTAGAATTAAAAAGATACAAACATGATGTCCTGTCAGAAGGTATATTAAATAAGGTGACATCAGCAAAAACTCATTTCCCAAATTATGAGTTTTTGATCCCCTCGTTCCTTTTGAAGTTTACAACCCTGCACTCCCTCACCTAAGTGCGAATATAGCCAACAGGAATTGGCTAATGATGTCCTGTCCTGTAATAAAATGTATATTTTAGTTTCCCAACTTCAAACAGCAACAGGTCATAAAAAAGGCCATAAGATGCAATTTCTTAAGGAAGTTAATTACATTACAGAGATCTCCTGGTCAGTTTAATGCATCCTGAAGCTTCACTGAAACCTGGGGGGGGGCACCCATGGAAGTCAAGGCTGTCTTATGTGAGACAATCACATATTATATTTTTATATTACAAATATCATTCAATAATCATAACCAGCTGGCCAAATGTCACAATCTTGCCCACCTAGACTGAATTTGAGGGCTCTTTCCCCTGCATGGGATGAGCTTCCCAAGTCAGTTCACTCCTCATATAGACGCGACAAGCCATCTGTGTTCTGATTGGTTGCTTCAGCCCTATATAAGATCATCATGTCATACCCTTGCAATGCAAGACTCCATCTTAATAGTCTAACTGTTAGTCTTTCCCATGTGTGTCAGCCAAACCAGGAGGCTGTGGTCAGTTTGTACCTCAAAATGCTGCCCATGTAAGTATGGCTCTAATTTCTTTAGGGCCCACACTATGGCAAGACACTCTTTTTCCACAGTAAAGTAAGCCTGATCCCTGGGAAGTAACTTTTTACTCAGGTACACTACAGGGTGATATTTCCCTTGGTTGGATGTCTGACTCAGTACTGCCCCAATACCCACGTCTGAGGCATCGGTCTGGAATATAAAGGGTTTGCTATAGTCAGGACTTGTCAACGCAGGGGCACTGCACAACGCCTCCTTCAGTCTGGTAAAGGCTTTTTCACAGGCTGGGTCCCAGGTAATTTTCTTAGGCACCTTTTTCTTTACCAGGTCAGATAGGGGAGCAGCCAGGGCACTGTAATTGGGTACAAATTTTCTATAGTACCCTGCTGTCACTAGAAAACTCCTGACCTGCTTCTACATTTCTGGTCTGGGCCATGCCTTGATAACCTCTATTTTTACTTGATTAGGATGGAGCTGCCCCCGGCCTACAACATGCCCGAGGTATGCCACTTTAGCCATGGCCACCTGGCACTTCTCAGCTTTGACAGTAAGCCCGGCCCTCTGTATCCTGCCCAGTGCTTCCCTAAGGTGGGACATGTGTTCCTCCCAGCTGGCACTAAAGATGGCAGTGTCATCCAGGTATGCCACGGCATACTCCTCAGCACCATTTAACACCTGGTTAACCAACCTTTGGAAAGTGGCCGGGGCGTTCTTCATTCCGAAATGCATTACTTTAAATTCAAATAAGGCTGTCGGAGTGATGAAGGCTGACCTCTCCCTAGCTCTGTCAGTTAACTCTACCTGCCAATACCCCTTTGTCAGGTCAATAGTCGTAAGGTAGGTTGCTCCTCCCAACTTGTCCAGGAGTTCATCCATCCAGGGCATCGGGTGGGCATCTGACTTCATGACTGCATTCAGTCCACGATAGTCCACACAGAAATGAATAGAGCCATCTGGCTTGGGCACAAGGACTACAGGTGAGGCCCAGGAGATGTGAGATCTCTGGATTACCCCTAAATCCAGCATTTCCTCCACCTTCCTCCTAATGTCCTTTTGGACAGCCTCTGAGACCCGACATGCTGCCCGCCGTATGGGCATCTGTGTCCCTGTCTCCGCATCATGCATTGCTAAGGGGGTTAGTCCAGGCTTGGCACTAAACAGTGGGGCAAAGTCTGCTAAAACCTCCCTTACTTCCTGGATCTTGTCTGGGGTCAGCTGGGGTCACAATTTAACTGCCTCCACAGAGGACTTCCACTTGCTTTCTTCCAGCAAGTCCAGAAGGGGGCCTCCGTCATCCATCCACTCCCCAGGACTACATACTGCAAACACTATATCAGCCCTATCATGTTAACATGGTACATTCTTTCTGTATGTCTTCTGTCAGGTAACTCTATGATATAATTCACGTCATTTACCTTTCTAACTACTTTGTACCATCCTGCCCACTCAGCCTGTAGCTTGTCTTTCCGGACTGGGATAAGGACCATGACCTCCTGACCCACCGTGTATGGGCGAGCTCTGGCTCTGCGGTCATGTCACACTTTTTGTTTCTGTTGGGCAGCTGCCAGGTTGCTCTGGGCTGTCCCTGTAAGCTCCTTCAGCATTTCCCTAAACCTAAGGATGTAATCCACTATGGGAGTTCCCTGGTGGGCGTGCTTGCCTTCCCCGTCCTCCCAGATCAAGTCTAGGGGCCCATGTACCCGGCGTCCATATAAGATCCCAAAGGGGGAAAATCCTGTTGACTCCTGGGGCACCTCCCTGTATGCAAACAACAGGTGGGGAAGGTATTTCTCCCAGTCCCTCCCATGCTGTTCAGCAAACACTTGCAGCATTGACTTCAGGGTACCATTAAATATTTCCGCAATTCCATTGGCTTGCGGGTGATAAGGTGTCGTGTGCCTCTGCACCACCCCACAATTCTCCCACAAACATTTCATCAGGTCCAACATGAAGGAACCCCCTCAATCGGTAATAACCTCCTGTGGAAACCCAACACCGGAGAAAATCCCAAATAAGGCATCTGCCACTTTGTCTGTCCTCAGTGAGGATATGGCGACTGCCTCAGGGTACCGGGTGGCATAATTCACCACAGTCAGGCTGAACCTCTTCCCAGAGTAGCTGGGGGTATTTAAAGGCCCCACAATATCCATTCCCACCCTCTGGAATGGCTCCTCCACTATGGGCAATGGAATCAGGGCGGCTTGGGTTTTCTTACCCACCTTCTCTATTTCTTGGCACCGGTGACAAGACCTGTAATACTCCTTCACCTGCTGGGTGAAGTTGGGCCAATAGAAATTCTGGGCCAACCGCTGCGTAGTGTGCACAATTTCCAGATGACCAGACAAGGGAATATGGTGTGCAATCTTGAGCAACTACTCAAGGTAACCCTGGGGAATGACAAGCTGCCTGCCTATCACCCCTCCCTCTGTCTTCACAACCTGATTATACATCAGTCCATTTTCCCAATAAACCTTATGTTTATCATCACCTCCCTGTGCTCCATCAGAGTCCGCCCAAGCCCTCAGCTTCTCTAGACTAGAGTCACTTTTCTGAGCAGCTGCAAACTCCTTACACATTCCCAAGGCATGGGACAGGTCCCCTTCAGTCTCTAAACTAGGGTCCCTAACACTATCGTCAGGGCACTCAGGATCACTATCATCCCTAACCCTCTGACAATGGGTCATAGAAACATAGAATTTGATGGCAGATAAGTACCACTTGGCCCACCTAGTCTGCCCATTTCCCTACCTAACGGATAAGCTGCAGATCCTAGTTAACCAACAGCCTACTTCCTCCTCCCCTCCACTAGAATTGCCTTATGTCTGTCCCATGCATTCTTGAATTCCCCCACTGTTTTTGACTCTATAACCTCCTCAGGAAGGCTGTTTCATGTATCCACAGCCCTGTCTGTGAAGAAATACTTCCTCACACCCCTCCTTTTTCAAAGTAACCCTCCATAGCTGTGTGGTTAACTGCTACTGGGGAAATTTCTACCCCTTTTTCATTAGTCTCCATATCAGGAGACACAGGCTGGGGAACCAGCCTCCCGGTGGTTTCCACAATGGCTTCTGTGGGGTCAATGGAACAACAATTTCCCCGTCCCACTTGGCCATGGGTAACTGCACACACCACCCCCTGTTTGAGATTATTGCCAAGGATGATGTCAACTGCTTAAAGTTTTGGCTACAGCCACCTGTTGCACAGTTCCCCCTGTTTCACCCCAGTCTAGAAGAACACTAGCTAGTGGCAATGTTTTCTCCTCACCAGTGAACCCTTGGACAGTTACAAATTTATTGGGTATAAGCTGACCAAGCTCTACTAGATCCCCTTTTACCAATGTTAGGGATGCCCCTGTGTCCCTTAACCCTTGTGTCTGTACACCATTCACTGTGACTGGGTGCATGTGTTCCCCATGTTCACAGGCATGCTTCTAGGGACACACAAACAACCCACTTCTTTCCTAGCCCCATGTTACGTATTGCTTGTTCTTTTGGGACACTGTCTGGCAATATATCCAGTTTCTTTACAAACCCAACATTCATTTCTTTTGTCAGAAAAATATTTTCTCTGAAACCTGGGCCTAACTGGTTTTGGTGGAGGCAGTAAGCGTTTTAGCTGCCCTGAAAGTGTGCTTTTCCCTTTCTGCACTGCCACGCCCACCACATTTGCTCTCAGAGCAGGTCTGCTCTTGGCATCATGGTCTGAGAGTTCAGCAGCCTCTTGCACTGTTTTGGGATCTTGGTCCTCCAGCCAGGTTTTCAGCTCTGCTGGGCATGCCCAAAAAATCTGTTCTAACAAAATAGCATTTTCAATTTTATCTACAGAGTTTTCTTCAATTCCTTCCCACCAACATTTTAAAAACTGACGTTGTTTCGTGGCTAGCTCCTCGTAGCTCATATCAGGGTTTCTCCTGAGCTTACGGAATTTAGCTCTGTATGCTTCTGCAGTTAAATCAAACTTTTTTAAAAGTGCAGCTTTAAGTTTGCTGTAATCATTACTGTCCTCATTGTCCATTTGACCCAATGCATCCTGAGCTTTCCCGGTAAGTAGCGGGGATAGCCGGAAGCTCCAGAACCCTCTAGGAATTTTTGCCTGAATATAAATTTTTTAAAAGGAATTTAAAAAGACATCCATATCCTCCCCCTCTTTAAATTCAGCTATCAATTTGGAATTCAATTTGTAACCCAGTCCTGCAGTTCCAGTTAAACCCAAGCCACTTACCTGCTCTTGTGCTGGTGGTTGGAGTCATAGTTTCTCCAGTTCATGTTGTCTCTGGTGTTCACACTCTTCACAGTCTGCCTTGCACTGTTCACGGTCCCTCTTCTCCTCTGTGGCTCGCTGGCACTCACGCTCTTCACGGTCAACTTCTCGCTGTTCTCGCTCAGCATCTCTCTGGAACTCCAGCTTCATTCTGCGCAACTCAATCTGCAGCCTGATTGCTTCTGGCTCCAGAATGCTGGTGACCTTCCCCTGCTGCTGTGGCCCTTCACTTGCACTGGCCCTGCTGCCCTCCTTATCATATCTGGACATTGCACTGGCCGCTGGCCCCTCCACACCCAAGGTTTGGTCCTTTACAGTCACGGTCTGTGACTCAATGCACTGGGCATCTGCTGCCATCAGGACATCCACAACATTTTGCTTGGTGACTCTCCCCTCGTGCAGGACTCCTCTGTCCTGGCACAACTGCCTCAAGTAGTCTGCAGTGTGCTCGCTGTAGTTCAAAGCCAACTTCTTCCCTAACTACAGCTACTCAAACTTGCAGTTTGAAAAAAAAAATAAAACAGGTAGGAATTTTACTGTAAGCAAAATTATATAGTTCTGTTTTCTTAAAAAAAAAATAAATCACTGCCTTATTTTGCAAATGAGCTGTACAGTATTAAGCTGACACACTGAACAGTTACAGCTTGTGTTACTAACTTTATTGCACCTCTGATAACCAAATCTGTCACAACCACACTCAGCAGGTCAATCAATCAATCAATCAAAATATTTATTTATCCAGGTGGGCACCATTGAGCAAGGCTCATTTGCAAGGTGGACCTGGTCATGAATACATCAAAGTACAGTACAGAAGCAGGTATACAAAAAGCAATAATATACAAGGAAGGAAAAGTATATACAGTGTATACAGTACAGTACAAGGCTGAAATACATAAAAAAACAGCATTATTTTACAACTGAAGAAGTCAGCAGATGTACAATCAACCATAGGCATACAGGGGTTATAAGCAGAGATCTTTTGAGTGAGGCAGCTGGCAACTACACATATAGGGGAAAGAGGCTGTGTATGGGGTGGCAGGTTAGAGAGGTAAAGAAGAGGAGGGACATATTACCGATGACTGGGGGAAAAATTGAGCTAAAACCACAGAAAGTGATGATGGCTGTCTGGTACTTGTTTATTATGATAATGAAGGAGGAGGGGTAGATAATTGGGACACTACTATGGATGGGGTGGGACTTTAGCCAGGCTGGAGTGGACAGGGAAGGGTGGGTGCAGCAGGAAGAGTTAATAGGCAAAGAGTGAGAGCCAGGGGTAGAAACATGACAAGCATCAGGATGGAAAGGGGAGTTGCGGAATTAGTGGGCTAGCGGTGAGGAAAACATTTGCAAGGTGCTTTCATGTAGCGATCGTAGGGCGCCTTGAAGATATTCAGGCTAACAGGGCAGCTCAGCTTCAAGTTCCTTTGTAAACCGTTCCACAATGTGGGTAAAGAGAAGCTTAGAGCAGCTTTGCCGAAATGAGTTTTGACCCTTGGAACTTGGAGGGCAATTAGGGAACAGCTCCTTAGAGCATAGGTGCCTAACACACTCTGGGGAATACAATCTGAGACATAATGAGGGGAGCTTGTTGATCACCACTCTGAAGGCCCATAGGGTGGCGTTTCTATTCCTTCTATAGTGAAGGGAAGTCCAGCCTAATGATGAGTAAAGGGAGCAGTAGTGTGTGGAAAGTGGAAGGCCAATAATGAACCTGATAGCTCTGTGGTAGAGGGTGTCCAACTTAGCCAGTGCAGAGGCAGTGCAGTGGCTGTAGAGCAGGTCCAGCGTAATCTATTAAAGATAGAAAGGTAGCTTGAACCAGTTCAATCCTGGCCTCCTTTTGACAGGTGGTTAATTCTGTAGAATAGTCCTAATCTTTGCCTTAGTTTCTTCTGTAGTTCTTGAGATGGTCGGAAAGAAAGTTTATGATTGAGCCAAACTCCTAGATATTTAAATTTAGCTACATACTCTAGTGTTTCCCCAAGAACAGTGGTAATTTGTGGGATAGCTCCCCCCCCAGCAGGAGTGCCGCATGCAAGGAGGGGAGAAGAGCATGGCTTTTGTCTTTTTCGCATTGAGCAAAAGCTTTTTGTTTATGAGCTGGTATTGTAGAAGGTTAAATTCAGCTTGGAGGTCTTCACAGGCTGCTTCCGGCGTGGGATGACTCAAGTACAGTACAGTGTTATCCACAAATAAGTGGCTGTTGGCTTTTTTGATGGGGTCATTGATGTTGTTAATGTAGACTTCAAAGAGGAGGGGACCAAAGATAGAGCCCTGGGGCACACCCCTCAGCATAGCTTTTAATGGAGAAAGATCACCTTCAGCTTTAACCTGTTGTTTCCATTCTTTGAGGTAGTGTACAAGCCAGCACATAGATTTATGGTCCAGGCCTAAGGTGCTTAGGGAGGAAAGAAGCAGGCTGTGATCGACTGTGTCGAATGCCTTACTAAGATCCAAGAAAACAGCACAGACATGCTTCTTGTTGTCAAGGTCTAGGAGCCAATCATTGGTCACCTTAGCTAGGGCTGCTATGGTGCTGTGCTTTGCTCTGAATCCAGACTGAACTGGATTTAATAGGCTTCTGGATTCTAAGTATACCCCTAGCTGGCTACACACTTTTTTTTCTAGTAATTTAGACAGGATGGGGAGGAGGGAGATCGGTCTATAATTATTTCAACTGCAGGGGTCACCTGCTTTTAATAGAGGGATGACATGGGCTATTTTCCATTGAGGGGGGAGGCTACCCTGGGAGAGTGACATGTTGAATAGGTGGATGATTGGAACTGCAAGCATATGGTAGGCACATTTCAGATAGTATGGCTCTATGAAGTCGGATCCTGCTCCCTTCCTGGTGTCCAGTTGCAGCAGTAGGTCTTCCACCTCTTTTAGAGAGACAGGCAGGAGGGAGAAGGCCTCCTCGGTAGAGGGGGACTCGTGGGTTGGTGGGCCCTGAGCTGTGCGGAGGTCATTGGCAGGAGAAGTATCAAATGCTAGCCCTGCCATTGCAAAATGGTTATTGAGGCTTCCAATATCTCCGATCGGTTAGCGATAAGCTGCCACCGGACTTAATTTTGCTGGAATGGAATTACCAGGTGCTTGTCCAGACATGTCTTTAATGTTTCCAGAGCTTTGAAGGATTTCTTGAGGCAGAGGCAGCTAGCTCGAATGATATTAGGCAGCTTTGGCTGCTCTGACCAACTTCGGTGCGATACGTGCTCTCTTAAAAAGACACCAATCAATTAGGTTCTTGCTTCTTTGGCTTTTTCCATAAAGTATCCCTTTCTGACAGGGAAGCTTTGAGCTCAGGTGAGAACCAACGGCAGGTGCTGCTCCTGACCCGCACCTTAACCAAGGGTACATGCTTATTTAAAGCCTCACTTAAAATATCATAAAAAATAGTTTATGCCCTGTTAACTGTTTTGGCTAGGAAGAATTCCTGCCATCACAGTGAATGTTTCAAGTTGTGGACATAAGCAAACAAATCAAAGTTGCGTTTGCACCTCTTGATAGAGAACTTCGCCACAAACTGTGGGTTGTGCATGGATCTAATGGTGGTGATTATACAATGATCGCTAATGTCTGAGAAAAATGTTCCGACATGAGAGAACAGGTGTGGCTTGCTAACCAAAATTACATCTAAGAGGGAGCTGTTGTTAAGGGTCTTTTTATTTGGGCGAGTAGGCTCACCAATGAGTTGCGCCAGCCCTAGAGTGTCACAAAAGGATTTCAAGGGAGCTGATGCACTTGATAGCGAATCGTAGTTCAGGTCACCAAGAATAATGGTTTCCAAGGAACTGAGCCTGAGTACGGAACTGAGGTGAGACAGGAGATGAGGCCCGGCAGAAAGGGGCCTGTAGCAGCCTGTTACACAGAGTGCACTGGAAGGAGAAAATTCGATCTTTAGAGTCAAGCACTCAAATTCTTTGGGGGAGGATGATGCATCTATGCATGTGGCTGAGTATTTGTCCCTTACATAAATTGCCACCCCACCTCCACTTGATTGCCTATCCGCTCGGAAGAGTAAATAATTTGGGTTATTGATTTCATTGTCTGGGGTGGCTGGCCTAAGCCAGGTCTCAGTGATCACTAGGATGTCAGGTAGGGTGTGGCTCACCCAAGCCTGGATAAGGGTGAACATTTTCAGCAAACTACAAGTATTAAGATGCATAAAAGACATTCCTTTGATACCTGCCAGGTCTGATGGAGAAGCAAGGGTGTCTAATGGTCCTGGGTTGAGTTCGACATTGCCTGAGCACAATAGCAAAAGAAGCAAGATTCTTTTTAAGGCAGCGAACTGTAATTTGTAAACACTATTTTTTGGGCGATAGGGGAGGTGGTGTTGATGGGTAGACCTGTACCCACTCCTGGTGTTATACTGGCCTAGTGTTGCAGCCACTAGTGTCCTGGCAGAAATTTGCCATGAGCAGGAAGTCTCAAGTCTGGATGGGGGAGTAATCTGCAGAGGCAGCTCAGGAGATGTCCCACTCCCTGGCAGAGACAGCTGAGAAGCCCAATAGTCCAGAATGGCTACCTGAAAGGAGCTGTTGGATGCAGGACAGGGGGAAGTGCAAGGGTCATTCCACTTTAGGGAGGGATGAGGGTTCCGAAGAATTGAGCTGAGCACTAGTAAAGCTAGTGACACACCAAGGAACCAGCTGTAATTTTCCATGGTAGATCTAAACACCACAACAGCCAGCAGTAAATGCCACTAGAAGCCTAGACCAATCAGTGATCAGGTGTCATAAGTTCAAAATCCTTTTGTTGCCTGAGAGGCAGTTTTGGCGCTGAAGAGACCTGTGGAGCAACTCTTTGCAGCTGAGCCAGTGAGGTGGTTCAAGGTTGCAATCCGGTGTGGCAAGATTGGTCTGTAGCTTTTGTTTCTGTTTCTGGCCCTGCTCCACCAGTACAGAATGGGAGTGGGGGTAGGCATTCAAGTCTTGCAGCCTTAGTGGCTGAGCATGGTTTGGCCTGAGAAACAGGCAGAAAAACCCTGGGGATGGTCCTCAGAAAGAGAGGTATCCCAGATCCACTAGAGCAGAAGAGGAAGTAGAAAATATAATGTGTTTCCTCTTTAACAGGAAAGACAGCTGTTGTAGCCCTCTAGTGGCTATGTAGTATAATTTGTAAATGAGAAAGTAGACAAAAAAAAAGCTCCCTGCTCCCACAGTGCCAACCTCCGAGCACAATAATGTGAACACGTAACAGACAGGGCAACTCTCCTGTCTGCTTTTGGGTCTGAATCAACTTTAGTCTCAAATTCTGGGGGATTCAAACTGTGAACCTTATGCTAGCGTACCCAATGTACAGGCTCAGATACGTACCCTCTTCGGGGATTGTGGTACAATCTTTCACCAGGGGCACCAAGCCAGGCTTCCAAAATGAACCCTTAAAACTCTATAAGAGGCCTTAGGTATATTCCTACCTTTTCCCAGTTTAATAACACCATCAAGCCCTTGAACAGTTTTGTCAGACTTAATCTCCTATACGTCATATTCAAAAAGAACTTGGAAGACACACCCAGGCAGTATTTTAAGAATAGGTTTATTAAAAATAGATAAAAACAGTAAGATAAAATACAGAACAAATATCGAAGAGCATCACAATCACATAAAAGAAAAACAAGGAAAACTACTCAACAAACTCCTACCAAAGTACATTTAGATCTTTTCTATCTAATGTATTACCTCTATACATGCAGTATATCAGAGAGCTCTGTCTCTCTTTAGAGTCCCAAGATGGTATATCACAAATTCCCCAGTTACAAGGATACATTTCAACCCCATCTCCCCACTCCCTTGGTGAGTCATCTAGCTCCTCCTTTTTAGAATTAAAAAAAAATACAAACATGATGTCCTGTTAGGAGGTATATTAAATAAAGTGACATCAGCAAAAACTTGTTTCCCAAATTATTAGTCTTTGATCCTCCAGTTCCTTTTGAGGTTTACAACCCTGCAATCCCTCACCTAAGTGCAAATATAGCCAACAGGAATCGGCTAATGATGTCCTGTCCTGTAATAAAGTGTATATTTTAGTTTCCCAACTTCAAACAGCAACAGGTCATAAAAAAGGCCGCAAAATACAATTTCTCAAAGAAGTTAATTACATTACAGAGATCTCCTGGTCAGTTTAATACATCCTGTGGCTTCACCGAAACCTTGGGGGGGGGGATCCATGGAAACCCAAGCTGTCTTATGTGAGACAATCAAATACTGTATTTTTATATTACAAATATTATTCAATAATCATAACCAGCTGGCCAAGCATCACATTGATCATGTAATTGCACTGTGTATTTTACTGAAAAATGCCATGGACACCTTTTTGTTGATGTTACTATTTATCTGTCTTCCCATGGGCTGGGGACAGTGATCATGCACAAAATAACAGCAGTCATTGCATGGGAACAAAGAGAGACACAAACAAGAATCAAAAATTGGGGGGGAAAAACTTTCATAAAACGCGATATTTTTTGAGATTGTACTAAATGCCTCTGAAATTATGACAGTTGTGCAACGTGCTGAGATAGTCATTTGATGAGAAGGCTATAGGTAATGTACAGATATGTCACAGGGCTTTATTGCTGTCACACAGAACATGGCTATTTAGAAACCTTTGTTCATTTGTTTATGGTTTGTTGGTTTCTTTTTGGTATAGCACTTCACCATGGTTTTGGAACGGTGCCTTTTTATTTTTGTGGCAATTTCAAATTGCATAATTTTATTATGCTGCCCCATTGCCCTTACTTTGCACCAGTTCTCTGTACCTGTCCCATTGCAATTAATCTGGGCCAAAAGACAGAACACTAACACCTGCACATATTTGTCAGTGGCATGCAGGACATAAATATACAGTGTAATGAAATGATTGATGCATCTGGCCACCACTACCCTCTCCTCCATAACATGATTGTGTACTTGTTGTGCTCCACTGAAATAGAAGAGGAGGACAGGGTAATGGACCGCACCAACCACCAATTATATGTGAAGTGAACAGAAAGAACAGCCTTGACTGGGGAAGGCCACAAGAAGAATATCAAAATAATACCTAAAATAATAATGAAATAAAAATCCCCTGCAAGTTGCCTATGCCATACAGGGGGCTATCACAGATGGAGAGGAAAGTGCTGCACTTGCCCATTGCACATGAGCCAACCCCGCCACTTGCCACTTCAGGTTTGGTCATATCTGGAGCAGTCAGTGCAGCATGGTGGCTATTTGTTTGACACTCCTCACTATTTCAGTACAGCTGAGGGCCTGAAGACAGCATGGATGCTATGCCAGATGGATCCAAGTTGTAGCATCTACGCCTACATGGGTAGCCATAATCCAAAACAATGGGTCACACAGCTCGCGTACCTCATGCACCATAACATGGCACCCATTCCCATGCTGTAACAGGCAGTGTTAGGAGGAACAGAAATAATTTTGTTTTTTTGTTGGAGGGGTCAGTGTATTTTGGAAATGTTGATTGCCGCTACGAGCTGTCATGGACTTTGTTCACCACTCAGTGATGTATGGAAGGGCTGTTGTGTTGCAAGAGGGAAAGGGACATGCAACAGGTGGTGCACGATCAGGCTACACACATATATAAAAAATGACAAATTACAAGGGTTACATAAAATGGCACTGGCGATGTTTGTGGCTTCGATGTTATTGTGCACAATGTCTGTAAAATGTTGGCAAAGTAAAGAGCTGCTCCAAAACACCAACAATGACAGGGGACGTTAAGAGGAATAAAGTGTTGTTCAAAGTTCTATGTTGTGTTATGCCGAAACGGGAAGGCTATGACATTTGAACCATTGTGGACAGCACTGTCATAGTCAAATCATGTCTAGCATACCTTTACACTGGTTGTTACACTACATCAATGACACAATATATGCACTGATGAACAAGGCAGCTGGAATACTAATCACTGTTCAGATGACTGGGTCAGGCAACACGAATACTGGAAATGAAAAAACATTGCAATGTTTGTGGGTGATTGTTGTTTCTGGAATTGCTGTGCAATTTTGCCCGTTGCTCCCTTTGTTGTGGTAGTGAGTTGATGAGCAGGCAACAGATTATAGACACACAGTTATATACTTTTTATGTTGCTTTTTTATTGGGGGGAAGGTGTGATTCAATAATTCATTCATTCTGGGGCATAGGAGCTGAGATCAGAGTCAGGGACTGCAACATCACCAATGGCATATGTGGAGACTATCACATAAGATGACAGGATAGGTGAAAAATAATACATGCTATCTTTTGCAACCATTGTTGCTCCCTGTAGCAATGTTTGAAGATGCCCCCATTTAACAGTTAAATTAGCCAACATTAAAACCATTAGTCCCTCAAGGCACTGTCCCAAAATGTGTGCATCCCATTATAGTATATGCAATTCATGGGAGAATAGCAAGCTGCCCTTGGCTGTGGTAGTGTGTTGATTCACAGGCAACAATTTCTAGACAAACAACACTGTACTTTTTATGTTGCTTTTTTTATTTTGGGGGGAAGGGAAACCATGATTGAATAATTCATTCATTCTGGGGCATAGGAGTGGGGCTCAGAGTCAGTTCGTGGGACAATAGCAAGCCATCCTCAGCTCAACACTCCATGATGATGTCAGCACTGGACACACCCACCTAGAAAGCACAGTGTTAGCGTACAGCTTTGTGGGCCAGAACAGAATAGGAATAAAGAGGAAGCGGGAAACTACAGACCAGTCAGCCTGACCTCAGTAGTGGGGAAGATCATTGAAGCACTATTAAAGGAAATAGCACCATAATCCGCATAGGGGTTGTATACAGACCCCCATGTCAGGGGGAGGAAATGGACAAGGAAATGATAGAAGGCATTCTTAGGATGGCAGAGAAAGGGGAGATACTGTTGATGGGAGACCTGAATATGCCAGATGTTAACTGGAGCACATTTGCTGCAGCCACATCCAAGAGCAGGGCCATTCTCGATGCCCTACAGGTGGCATGCCTCAGACAGATAGTTTTGGAACCCACTATGAGGAGCAATCTAGACCTCATACTCAAATGAGGACAGTGAGAGGATCTCAGATTTAGAAGTGGGTAGCCATCTGGGAACAAGTGACTACCAAACAGTGTGGTTCACGATAAACTCAGCTACAGAGTCAAGCCATACAAAAGTGAATGTACTGGACTTCAGGAGGGCTGACTTTGGCAAGATGGGAGAGTGCCTTAGAAAAGCACTAGCAAACAGGCTAGAAGGAGGGGTGGAACAACAATGGGGAAACATCAAATCTGCCATCACGGAGGCAACAAGCCTTTGTGTGAAGCCAATAAACAAATCAAAATGAAAGAAAAAGCCACTATGTTTCTCAAAAGAGGTGGCGGGGAAGGTCAGGGAGAAAAAGATAGCATTCAGGAAGTATAAGGAAACACAGAAGGAGCAGGACAGAGAGCTATACCAGTTAAGGCAGAAGGAAGTAGGGAGGGAAGTCAGAATAGCAAAGGCCCAAACTGAGGAAAAGATAGCCAACTTGGTTAAGAAGGAGGATAAAACCTTTTATAGGTACATCAGGGAGCATAGAAAGACAAAGGGAGGGATAGTGAGGCTGAATAGAATGGATGGTGGGTGGGCAGAGAGGGACAATGAAAAAACAGGGATACTGAATGAATATTTCTGCTCAGTAGTCACAAAAGAGGAGGGAGGTGCCTAATCCAAGTAACAGAAGCAATCTGGATAGGGGGGTCAATCCCAGTCCTTTCACAGAAGAAAGGGTTCTGAAAGAACTCCTAAAACTGAAGGTGGACAAAGCAATGGGGCCTGATGGAATTCACCCCAGAATTCTAAAAGAATTAAGGGGAGAACTAATGAAACCACTGACTACCCTTTTTAACAAATCATGGGAGGATGGTGTGGTACCTGAGGACTGGAGGAAGGCAGATGTGATTCCCCTTCACAAAAGTGGGAGCAAGACAGAGGCAGAAAACTACAGACCTGTCAGTTTGACCTCTGTGGTAGGGAAAGTGATGGAATCACTTCTGAAAGAAAGAATTGTTGAGTACCTAGAGGCCAGTGGGGCACAGGACCCAAGGCAGCATGGATTCACAACGGGAAGGTCATGTCAGACGAATCTAATTGATTTCTTTGACTGGGTTGCCAAAGTAGTAGACCAGGGAGGGACTGTGGACATGGTCTGCCTAGACTTTAGCAAGGCATTTGACACAGTCCCACACAAAAGATTAATAGTCAAATTAACCAGCCTGGGAGTGGGTCCCAGGGTGGTAGCCTGGGTAAAACATTGGCTGGACAACAGGACACAGAAGGTAATTGTAAATGGAATCCACTCTGAAGAAAGAGGGGTTATTAGTGGGATACTGCAGGGTTCAGTACTTGGTCCAGTCCTTTTTAATATCTTTATAAGTGACTTTGCAGAGGGACTGAAGGAAAAGTGTGCCTCTTTGCAGGTGACACAAAGATCTGCACAGGGTTGATACACAAGGAGGCATGAAAAGGATGAGAAGAGACTTGGCAAGGTTGGAGGAATGGTCAGAAGTATGGCAGCTTGGATTCAATGCAAAGAAGTGCAAAATAATGCACCTGGGAAACAAAAACCTAGGGGAAGATTACACAATTGGGGGGGGTAGTAACAACAACAAAAATGGAAAGGGACCTGGAGATAATCATATCAGATGACATTAAGGTTAGCAAGCAATGTGAGAAGGCAGTAGGGAGGGCTGGGGGGATACTGGGATGTATAGGGTGAGACATTACCAGCAGAAAACAGGAAGTTGTTATCCTTCTGTACAGACAGTTAGTGAGACCCCATCTGGAGTACTGCATCCAGTTCTGGAGACCCGATCTCTGCAAGGACATAGACAGGATAGGGGCAGTTCAGAGGAGGACAACTAAAATGGTGCAGGGTCTGCAAGAGAAGCCATACAAGGTGAGACTAAAGGAGCTTAATATGTATACCCTTGAGGAAAGGAGGGAGAGGGGGGACATGATAGAAACATTTAAGTACCTCAGTGGAATCAACAAAGTCCAAGAGGGTAGCATCTTTCAGAAAAAGGGATGTGCAAGAAGAAAAAATTACTCGCCTTAGTAATGTTGTTTCTTCTAATGGAGTCTTGTATATTATGACAGTAGCAGTTTGTCCCACCACTAGAACTGTTCCGGAGGTGAAATGGTTAATACCATTCCAAAATAGAACTTTTGAGCACAAGCTCTAAGAAGCAGCTCTCATCTGTGTAATTTCAAACCTGAACTGTCAGATCTTACGAGCAAAAACTCACTAAGGTCTGTGTGGAAGCTGTAACCTACACTCAGCCAAATGGCTACCTAAATATTAATGACCATTGCTGGTCCCAACACCCAAGACTCAAGTCAGGGACCAGAACTACTAACACAATTCTAACAACATGAGAATAAAACAACAGTATAATAAAACACACACACCCCAAACTCCCAAAAGGGGAGAAATGCTAAAAGGGCATAAAATAGTGCCCACACTAAGTTGCCCGCACCCCACCCAAGTAGAAGTTCTGAGAGGGGCAGGCTGGGGGGGAGGTCATAATATAGCAAGACTCCATTAGAAGAAACAACATTACTAAGGTGAGTAATTTTTTCTTCAAACAACATGAAGTCTTGCTATATTATGACAGTAGCAGACTACACAGCAGTACCTCCATGGAGGAGGAGCAGAACCTACTTAGGGAATAGGCTCTGAAGAACAGCTGTGCCAAACCGAGCATCTCTCCTGGCCTGGACATCCAGGGAGTAATGCTTGGTAAAAGTGTGTACCGTTTTCCAAGTAGCAGCCTGACATATCTCTAATATAGGGATGTCTCTGGCAGCAGCTAGAGACGCAGCTGTACCCCTGGTAGAATGAGCCCTCAGCCAGAGGGGGATCTCTGCCCAGTTTCTGATAACAAAATTGATACAAGAGACAATCCACCTGGCAATTGATCTCTTTAGTGGGTAGGTTTGTTTTTCCAACTTCACCATAGGTAAGGAAAAGTTGGAGGGATTCAACCTGTGACCTTTGGTACACTCTATATAGTAACTAAGAGCCTCTTAACATCCAGGCTGTGCAACCTCCTTTCACCAGAAGAGGAGTGATCAGTGAAAATACTGGAAGGAGATAGATTGGTTAAGATGGAAATCTGAAACCACCTTAGGTAAAACTTCCTATTAGTCCTAAGGACTACCTTATCCCTGTGGAAAGAAATAAAGTCAGTTTCCACTGACAAGGCTTGCAACTCACTTATGCGTCTAGCAGAAGTGATAGCCACCAGAAAAACAGTTTTCCAAGTTAGATACTTAAGCTCTGCAGAAAACTGAGGTTCAAAAGGGGGCTGCATTAACTGGGCAATACAAACATTAAGGTCCCAGGCAGGGGCCGGTTCCCGAAAGGGTGGATTAGTATGGAGTAATCCCTTAAAAAACTTGGAAAACACAGGGTGAGTGGAAAGAGGGGATGACTTTCCTGCTGACACAAAAGCAGATACAGCTGCCAAATGGACTCTCAGGGTAGCTGGTCTGAGACCCAAGGAATTAAGATGGACCACGTAATCTAATACAATGGGCAAATCAGCAGATTCTGGGGAAATATTTTCCCAGCACACCAAATGGAAAACCTTTCCATTTAGAACTATAAGTAGCTCCTAGTGGAAGGCTTCTGGAAGCCTTTAGATTTCAAGAACACCTTGAGAGAGGTGTAAATCAGCAATCTCTAACCCTCAAGAGCCAGGCCTTGAGGTTGAGGGATTTGACGTCCGGATACCAAACCCTTCCCCGGGACCAAGTTAACAGGTTGTGAATCCTGGGGAGGCAAAGGGGAAGATGGATTGTCAGTGACAGAAGGAGTGGGTACCAGGGCTGCCTGGCCCAATCCGGGGCAATCAGAATCACCCTGCAAGGCTGAGATCTGATTTTGACTAATACTTTGAATAGGAGAGGGAAAGGAGGGAAAGCATAAAGAAACTTCCCCTCCCAATCCAGGAGAAGGGCATCCAGGGGGACTGAGCCCAACACTGGAGGCCTGCAACAGAACAGAGGAAGTTTGTGATTGTCTGGGGCTGCAAAAAGATGTATCTGAGGGGTGCCCCATCTGGTAAAGACTATCCCCAGCACTTGAGGATCCAGGGACCATTCGTGATGGCCCTGGGAAATCCTGCTGAGAGCATCCGCTAGGACATTGTCCTTCCCTGGAAGATGAACTGCTATGAGGGAAGTGTTCAGGGAATAGGCCAGAGACCACAACTTCATTGTCTCGGTGCACAAGGCCAAAGACTGAGTGCCTCCCTGTTTGTTGATGTACCACATTGCTGTGGTGTTGTCTTTTCTGACTTGTATCACCTTGTTGTGGACAGATGCAGAAAATGCTTGAAGAGCTAAAAAGACAGCTCTGAGTTCCAGAAAACTGATGTGGAGCAGAGATTCCCGTGGGGACCACACTCCCTGAGTGGAAAGGTCGCCCATGTGGGCTCCCCAACCCAGAAGGGAAGCATCTGTAGTGAGAGTCAAATTGTGAGCAGGGGGAATGAAGGGGACCCCCAATCTTAAATTGTTCTGATCCTGCCACCACTGGAGGGCCTGGATCAAGGTTCGAGTCACTGGGACCAACTTGGAAAGGGGGTCTCTTCTCTGAGACCAATAGGTTCTCAAGTGAAACTGAATGTCTCTCATCTGAAATCTTGCTCCCTGCACAACAGCTGTGGATGCAGCCTTGTGTCCCAGGAGCTGCAGAAAGTGTCTTGCTGGTCGAGAGACCTGCAGGGTGAAGAGGAGGCCAGAGTCACTAAATTGGCCACCCTTTCTAAGGGAAGAAAAGCTCTGGCTAGCTTTGTGTCCAACTCTGCCCCATAAAGGTGAGTACCTGGACTGGTTCCAGAACCGACTTTGGTAGATTTAGCAGAAAGCCCAGGAGGTGAGAAGCTGCTGGGTAACTTGCAGGTGAGATTTTACCTGTTCTGGGACTGGCCTACAATGAGCCAATCATCTAGATAGGGAAAAGCAGCAATCCTTGCCTCCTTAAGTGAGCTACTGCCACTGCTAGACACTTTGTGAATACCCTTGGGGCAGAGGTAGAAGGGCATTGCTCTGAACTGGTAATGACCTGAGGGTAGTCTGAATCTGAGGTACTTTCGATGGGAGCTTCTGATTAGGACGGAAATAGGCATCCTTGAGGTCCAGGGAGGCTAACCAGTCCCCTGGCCTTAGGGAGGGTAAAATCATTGCCAGAGTTACCATTTTGAACTTTGGTTTCAAAAGATGCTTGTTCAGATATCTGAGGTCTAATATGAGCCGCCATTCTCCTGTCTTTTGGGGTAAGGAAGTATCTGAATACAGACCCCTGCCCTGGTGCAGGAGGAACCTTTCCACTGCTCTGAGAGCCAACAGGGTTGAAACCTCTGCTTCCAGAGCAAAGGTCTCTGAAGCACTTGCAGTAGAAAAGTCTGGTTCTCAACTTGGAAACTTTTTGAAGCTGAGAACCAGACCTGGCTTACTACTTCCAGAACCCACTTGTCGAGGTTAAAGAAGCCCAGTTCTGACTGAAGTAAGCCAGTCTGCCCCCACTGTAAAGGAGAATCAGCCCTGGGCACCCCATCAGGTGCCTGCTTAGCAGGAGCTTTAGGCTGAGGAGTGGGAGCAGGCCTGCCCACCCCTCATCTGCCTCTGCTCTCTGAAGAAGCCCTCTGAGCATAGGCAGAGGAGGCCTGAGTCTGGAAAAAGGCCTACCCCTACCCCTGGGGTATGCCTCTGAGGAGTGGCTTGCCGCCTCAGCTTGGGCACTTTTGTAAGTAGTCCCATATTCATCCATCTTTTTCATGTAATTTCTGTCTGCTTCCCAAACAGAGAATTTCCCACCACAGGAAAAATCCATAGCCTTAGTCTGGGTATCCTGTGACAGACTAGTACACCTGAGCCAGGCCAACCTCTAAAAGCTACAGATGTGGCCATGACCCTAGAGGAAACATCATTAACATCCACAGCAGCATGAAACTGTACCTTAGAAGCCTCAATGCTATCAGCAGCCACCTGTTCTAGTTCGCTAGCCAGCTGGCAATGGGCTTGCTTGGCTAATTCCATAACAGTATCCCATCTAGATTTCTGATGCCTAGCTACATAAGCCATATAATTTGCTTGCCTGAGTCCCAGAGAGGCTGCCATATACTGTTTTTTCGCCATGGCATCAATCTTCCTGGAATCCTTGTCAGGAGGATGTAAGCCAGGGGATATTAGCTTTATCACAGGCTGCAGCCTGAACTACCCCAACATGACTGCATTGCTGAGAAAGGAATTCTGTATCAGGACTCTGACATGTGTACCTTCTGTCCATCTTTTATCTACAGGAGGCACAGAATTAGGAGCTTTTAAAATTTTTATTGTTTGCTTCCTAAAGACTTATGCAAAGGAATAGACAATCTCCTAGACTCTGGAATATCCATCATTTCTACAAAATCAGGCTCCTCTTGCTCATCCACAGCTTCTTCCAAGGGAAGCTGGAGGGTTTCAGCAACTTTTTTGTAAAACATAAAATGAGATGGGGACTCAGATAGCATAGGGGGAGATTCTAAAGGTCTGTCTGGGGAAATGTCCGGTTCAATGGGCACACCAGACCTTCCCAGCCACATTCATACTGTTCATAATCATCCTCCCTCCTCTGGTTCATAAAATTCCTCAACATCATATTCCGTGTAACCCCTGCAAATGGGGGTTCCAAAGACTTCCAGGAGCTTGCTTGAATGCTCCAAGCCTGAATGGTGTTTGGCATTTAAGCCATTTATCAGTGAGTGTTTTAGAGCCTCTGGTACTGTCTCTTTAAGAGCTGTCTGCTTGCAGACATAATTAGTTTGTATGGGAGGACTGTGTGCTTCTCTGTTTGAGTACCACTCGAGCTGCTGCCAATTCACTCCATTTTGCAGTCACTAGAGTGCAAAGGGAACCTATCTGAAAGATGTAACTGTTTGCCAGAAATCATTTACAGTAATAATGAAATTACAGTTTGTCTAACCTGCTTTCTTTGCAGTCAGAACTGTGTCTGCCTAGTTCCCCATTCTGGTTTTGAACTGCTGAACTGGACCAATCAGTGTGGGGTAAGCTAGCCTAAAATGGTGCCTTGGACGAATCAGAACTTGACTCATAATCTGAGCCAGCCACAAGAGGATTGTATGGGCAGTGACTCTGGGAGATGTAGTTTAGACTTTAGCACTTTTTGGACCAACAGCAGCAGTCTATTGTGAGTGACAGCCAATCCAGTCAAGAACTGGGAGGAACTCAAAGGAAGTGCCCGGTTTTGTCTGTTGGAGTTTCAGTTTAGCTCTGGGAGTGAAGGAAAGAAACCTGTGCTCCTTCAGTGCACAGTTTCAGTCAAAAACGTGTGAGGCCCAGAGTTCCGTCTGCAGCTTGTGTAACTGCTTGTTAGGACTGAATCCATCCTGTGAAAAGAATCAAAGGATCTCTGAAGAGTAGAAACCAGGCTCACCCTGTAGAAGACTGCAGAAATTGTTGAATTGCACTTGGTCTGTCAGGAACTGAATCTGCTGTGTGTTCTCCAGGTATTGTGCAGTAATTACGATCGATAGAGAAGCAGCCTGCCTGGTATAGTACTTTTTACCATATAAATGTGTGAAGAGTCTCGTGGAGCTCAAGAGTAGCCCTGCTGACGTTGAAGGACCCTATCTTGTTTGGAGGTCGTGAGTACTAATTCAGGGTCGCTTCCTGTTGAATTGCCACATTAAATCCAAATGGAATCACTGTACTGCTGACTGTTTCAACTAATTTTCTTTCACTGTGTGAAAGGGCCCCTACCAGCTGCCATGGTTTGGACTAGCCACTAGGGCTTGGGTACCCAGGGACAGTAACTGGTAGGAGATAGGCCTTGCACAGAGCCATAGGTAGATAGTAAAGTGATAAGCTAATTAACCTGATTTCCCTGTCCTTGTTATATCCCTAAATAAATCAGAGCTGCTTGTTTCAGCAAAGTTATACTGCCTGAGGTATTTGTCTATGTTAAAGTACTGTACTGTGATTGTTGCACTGTATCTTATTTCACAGGAGGTCCCAGTGCCGGAACTAGTCCTGGGGGTAAGTGTATACTGTGAAGGTAATTCTGATATATTGTGTGGGCCACTAGTGGGAAGAAAGGGGGGTTGCAGTGTCCCAGAGGGCTGTGACCAAGTAAGTTTAACTATTGCAAACCCTGACCTCTGGGTGGAGGCACCCGCCATTGGATCCAGGCCCCTCAACCTGTTAGTGGCAAATCAGGCAGGGGTAGTAGCCCCTGGGATAGCGCCATCTAGGGGTTACACCTGAACCACTGGAACCGGACAAACCGACCTTTTGCCAGATAGTGGCGGTTCGGACGGAACCTGAGACAGTGACTGGACAATTTGTATGGCTTTTGCTATCTCTGCAGCAGTTGGAGAAGGGGTTTTGGACTCCAAACCTGCTGACTCTCTTGTTTTCTTTACTGGAATTGGTTCCTCAGAACCAGCTTTTCTTTGCCGAGGAAGTCTCGCCCTGGTCAGAGAGCATTCCTCCGTTCGGTGGCACCGAACCGGCTGGCCATCCGGTCAGCGGACTTTTTGTTTTCCTTGCCCTGAGCCAGCCCAATCTCTTTCCAGGGTGGCTGCAGGGAAATTCTTTACATATCTGGCAGTCTGACTGAGGTGGTCAAACCCCAGACAATAGACACATGTGGTGTGTGGGTCAGCCTTGGCAAAGACTTCCCACAGACATCACAGTGTTGAAACCCAGTGGGCCGGTTTTTCTTTGGGTTTCTCAGACATAATGCCAGCCTAACCAGAAAAACTTGTCTTTAAACGGCAGTGCCAGGCAAGACACCCTTATCGGTTCCTAACTGTGTCACGGGTATTGGAAAAACGAATAAAATCCATTTTTTTAGAACCTATAAGAACCGGAACCGCACTCTAAAATGTAAACTTTAAAGTTAATAAGTTTTAAACCAGCTGATCGGTTCAAAACCGAACCGATAAACTTTACAAGTTCCACACAAGACAAAACCTTTAATTTACTTACGAACCACAGACAGAGCTTGAACCGAACGGTTTTATGTGTTAATAAAACTATTCTCGGTTGAATCAAACCGAGAAAACACTGTTTAAACCGAGAATGAACCGAGCAGTAGGAGAAATCTCCGAGTGACTGTTCACTGAGGCGGAGTAAAGAATCTGACAGTTCAGGTTTGAAATTACACAGATAGAGCTGCTTCTTAGAGCTTGTGCTCAAAGTTCTAGTTTGGAATGGTATTAACCATTTCACCTCCGGAGCAGTTCTAGTGGTGGGACAAACTGCTACTGTCATAATATAGCAAGACTTCATGTTGTTTGAACAAAGGGACACAATTTGAAGGGGGGGGTGGTTCAGGGGCAATGTGAGGAAGTATTTTTTCACAGAGAGGGTAGTGGACGCATGGAACGGCTTTCCTGAGGAGGCTATGGGGTCTAAAACTGTGGGAGAATTCAAGAATGCATGGGACAGACATAAGACAATTTTTTGTCGGGGGTAGGAAGACATAGGCTGTTGGTTAACTAGGATCTGCAGCTTATCCTGTAGTTAGGGAAATGGGCAGACTAGGTGGGCCAAGCGGTCCTTATCTGCCATCAAAGTCTGTGTTTCTATGTTTCTATGAAGAAGAGATTGGTGGAACATCTGGTTGCCAACAGACTACAGGACCCAAGGCAGCATGGTTTCACCAGGGGGTCATGCCAGACCAGCCTCATTGAATTTTTCGACTGGGTGACAAAAGAGGTAGATCAGGGGAGGGCAGTGGACATGGCCTATCTGGACTTCAGCAAGGTCTTTGACACTGTGCCACATAGAAGGCTATTAAACAAATTGGGGAATATAGGAGTGGGCAGGACAGTAGTGCAGTGGGTAGGTAGGTAATTGGCTGGGCAGCAGGACACAGAGGGTGGTGGTAAATCACTGTCACTCCACAGAGGGAAGAGTGACCAGTGGGGTATCACATGGATCAGTGCTGGGACTGGTCCTATTCAACATCTTCATCAGTGACATTGCGCAGGACCTAGAAGGCAGAATTTCCTTGTTCACTGATGACACGAAGCTCTGTAACAGAGTGGAGATGCCAGAGAGTGTAGACAGAATGAGGAGGGACCTGCAGAAGCTTGAAGAATGGTCAGGGGTCTGGCAGTTGAAATTCAATGCAAAGAAGTGCAAGATAATGCATATGGGGCACAAAAACCCTGGAACAACATATCAGTTGGGGGGTGAGGATATAGCATGCACCAAGCAGGAAAGGGACCTTTGGGTTTTCATCTCTGATGATCTCAAGGTAGGGAAACAGTGTGACAAGGCAGCAGGTAAAGCAAATAGGATGTTGGGATACATAGGAAGGGGCATCACCAGCAGGAAAAGGGAGGTCATAATTCCACTATACAAGACACTAGTGAGGCCCCACTTGGAGTACATTGTACAGTTCTGGAGACCTTACCTATGTAAGGACATAGACAGGGTAGAGAAGGTTCAGAGGAGGGCAACAAAGATGGTACAGGGATTGCATCACAAGTCCTTTGAGGACAGGCTGAAGGACTTGAATATATACTCCCTGGAGGAGAGGCGGGAGAGAGGGGATATGATAGTGACATACAAGTACCTTACAGGGAGGAACAGGGTGCAGGAATACACTATTTTCCAGCTAAAAAGATGTTCCAGGACTAGAGGGCATGGCATGAAGTTGGAGGGAGGATGATTCAGAGGAAACGTGAGGAAGACTTTCTTCACAGAAAGGGTGGTGGAAAATGGAACACCCTGCCAGAGGAAGTGGTGGGGGATGAAACAATCATGGGATTTAAGAATGCATGAGATAGACATAAGGGAATTCTGGAGATCAGGAGTAAGGGGCAACAGACTTCTAGAAAAACATAAAGTGAACTTACAAGCTCAAATGGGCAGACTGGGTGGGCCATAGACCCTTATCTGCTGACAGTGTCTATGTATCTATGTAAAATGATATTTCATTAAAACTACTGGCTCAAAGTAAGTGAAAACGGTACAATTAGCTATCGCTGACAGAAGGATCAGATTAGTTGTGCATAATGCCCAAAATAAAACTTTTGCACATGATCTTTAAGTACAGTATTTCATTTACTAGGTAGTCGGTGTTTGTGTCTGTTTCTTTTATGTGCAGAAACTCTTGGCATCTAGTACATGACACAGTGGGGTAAAGTTGTGTGATGACTATTTGTTCACTTACAAAATGGATATATAATTCCATCTGACCAGTTATCAATACATTGGTGTTCCCGTGTGGGGGGGGGCGTGATTCCCATAGGTTTTGTTTTAGATTTCTAGGATTATTAACATATACACAGCAGATTTATTATATACTGACACTTTATAAAACAATGAACATATTAGGATACAGGATCTCAATTACTAGGGGGTCTTTGTAAAGTTTGATTTTTAATGATACATTAATACTTGGTGGGGGTTGGGCATGGTGGCAGAGTGTTGATTCCCTCAGGTAATGATTTGGATTGCTAGAACTGTTATTTATTAGTACAGAATACTAGATATACATGGACACATGTTGATACATGGACATACAGTGTATGGTGGAATGCAGTTGTGTATGGAAAATCATACACCGCAGAAAGTTGTTTTGCTGCAGTCGTGACGTCCTCACTAACGCAGAATGACTTTTTGTTCTGTGTTAGTGAGGACGTCATAATACAGTGGACTCCATCAGCAGCTGTGATTCATCTGCTGCTGTGTGAGAGTCATGCACATGTGCTGGCCTGCTGCAGTTGTTGATCAAGTGAAGTTGGCAGGGTGGACCAAAATGGGTGAAAAAGTGAGTGATTTTTTTTAATTTTACATGCCATCCGAAGACATCGGGACCCACCATACACTATATAGAACAGTGTTTGGGTAAACATACACTACTCGGTTATTCTTTCTCCTCGTGGATACAATGCCGACTTCAGGACATCATCAGTTGCCATTGTATCCACTCCATGGAAGAATAGCCTTGTAGTGTATGGTTACCTATACACTATCCTATATATCAGGATAACAGCATCTCAGTTACAAGGGGGTCTGTGTTAGGTTTGGGTGTTGAATGTCCAGAAACTGTAGTCACTTGTTACAGAGTTGCAGATAGATCATTTTTAAACAGCATAAGTTTGAATATTCACGAATAATACTGAGTTATTGTACACCGGTTTTAAGACATACCTATCTGAATAGTACTTACACTGTATAAATGTGGGAAACAGCTGGTTAATGCTTAATTTACAGTAGGGCAGGTTGTCTTTAAAATAACATTCTTGACTAACACAATGATATTTGCTGATTTAGAAGACTTTTAACATTATATACAATGTATTTCTTCAGCATATTTCATCTGTGTATTTTATGGCTGTTCTCAGAGAAGAAGCATATATATTCTGTGACATTTGATCTTTTTGACATATGTTTCTTGTAATGGAACTCTGTTGTTGGTTCTGTGCTGATTTTTAAAACACAGTTTAAGCCAAAGGGAATTTTTAACAATTTTTTATCTATTTTTTTTTATATGTAGGATCTGGACTTTAAGAAAGTGTATTCTCCAAACCAACTGTTATTTTTCTGATGAAAGATTCTATGTAGTCCGAAAGCTCAAGCACCTATTTTCTTTTTTAACATATATGTTGGTCCAATAAAAGGTGTCGAATCATCTCTTTTTTCTGTATCCTCTGTGATCTGGACACTGGAGATGAAGTAGAAAGACCCCTGTCAGGGGGACGAACCCAAAAGAGACTTAGATAAGTCCTGGAAATGATGGATGATGGGGCTGGAGCGACTGACCTGAAAGGGGCAGGCCTGTTGAGGGAGAATAAAAATTTTAATTAAAAAAGTGGAAGCTGTACTGCAATATTTAGGATAAAACATTAGTGCTGTCCAAGTGGCAGTAAAATGTCTTGCAAATCATTCTTAAGATTTTGGATACTGGTAGCAAGATGGAAATGGCTTGCTAGTTATTTTTAAACAGAAATGACTTTAGCCTCTTTCCAAAAAACAGGAACTTTGCCAGAAAAAAAAAATAGATCAACTATTTCTGTATTGGTACAAATAATTGGGACAGCAAAGTTCAATAACCTGGGTGTCAAATCATTTTCTCCCCTGTCTGAATTTGGTTCTTCAAAGTCTTCCTATGCTATAACTTGCAAAAAGTGAAACAGACTACAAGAACCTTTAAGCCCTGCTTACTCAGAATGTGAACCTATGTTATAAGTATTTGGCTGGTCAAAGTTACCAAAATGAGAATTGAATGTAAAGTATCAATACAGCAGTGCATCAATATTGAATTGAAACTATCATGCTTAATGAGATGAAGGCAAACCATGCCCTACTTGACTGGGTTCTCTACACACAACTGCAACATATGTTGGAAGCTGGCACCCTCCAAGGTGCACCCAGTGACCGCTGTATAGTTTACTGTGTGCACAAGATTCACTGCCCTAAAGCTCCTCTAATGTCGTCCTTTGGCACACCCTCTGACAGTTCCATCTATAATCTCTCCTGGACGACCAAAGCACTGTTGACTGGTCATACATATCAGATGCCACCGATATTGATGAAGTGATTGCATATGTCCACTCAAAATTTACTTCTGTTTGGGACTCACGTGCCCCCTAAAGAAGGTTTAGGTGACAGACTTTCACCTTCCATGGGTCTCCGCTGAGATATCAAAGTACTTCAAGGCTCAGGATGCTGCCTGGCATCTGCATAAGACCTCAGATTCATGTGAGGAACTTCCATACGGGCAGCTACTGAATGCATGCATGCACCCAAGGCCATCTGCTCAGCCAAAGCAGACTTCTTTGCTTCCACCTTCCAGAACAGCCTCCACTTCCGTTATATGTTCTGAAAGATTTTTCATTCTCTTATCCCCGGTTTCTGAAACCCTGGAAGCTGCTTCTGCTTTCAACAACTTCTCCTCATGTGTTCTCTCTCTCTCCCCTCTATGTCATTCTTCCTCACCCTTCTCACCCTCTCCCTTCTCCCCAAACCATCTCCTCTCCTATCGCACCAGCTGCTGCACAAGTGGCTCTTCTCAGTCAGAACCCCCTCAAGGGTAACAGTGGCCTGAACTCCAGCCTTTTCAGACTGGCTGCTCCTACCATTGCAGCCCCCTATTTCCAACCTCCTAAACTTATCTTTCTTCTCTGGGCAGGTCCCCACCACCTGGAAAACTGCTAGAGTCTAATCCCCCTCCCAAAGGGTGGTGATACTATGTCATCAGGCAGCCACTGGCCCCATCTCTCTTCTCTCCACTCTTGCAAAGATTCAGGAGCAATTATTACTTTCCCAGTAAGGCTTCTTCGTTAACTATACCTCCTTTCTTAGCCCCTTCCAGTTGGGCTTCAGAAATATCCACTTAAGTGTCTCCTCCCCCTTCAGGCTCATCAACCACATCCTGAAGGGGATGGATCAGGGACTAATAAATTCTGCAATCTTTGTTGATCTGACAAATGCCTTCAACACTGTGGCCCACCAACTACCTCTGTGCAAGTTAGTTGGTGCAGGCCTCTCTGACCTTCCAGTCAGCTAGCTTAGCTGCTATCTAGCTGACAGAACCCTGTTAGTTAGTATAGGTAGTTATCTCTCCCTGCCCCACTCAATAACCTCTAGTGTCTCTCAGCGCTCTGTTATAGGCCCCCTACTATTCTCCATTTTTTTGATGTCCTCTCCCACAAGTCTGTCCATCTGCTCACATCCACATGTATGCAGATGACACAGTAATTTTCCTCAGTAGTACCCTTGTCCCAGAGCTAAAAGCCGATCTCTACTGTGACTTCAACAAAGTCCAGCATTGGTTCCAATCTAATCAGTTCTTCAGCTCCCCATATACCCCTATATACAAGACTTTGGATGGCTTGCTACTGGAGATGGTCACCTCTTTTAAGCACCTGGGTGTGTCTTAACTCCACATTACTAGACATACAAACACCATGCACTCCAAACTCCTCCCCAAGCTGGATGTGCTGTACAGGAAATAGTAGTTACTTACCTGTAACCACAGTTCTAATAGTATTCTATTTACACCCACACTTAGGCTGCTCCACTGGACAGAGCTCTGTCACTGCATTTCTTTAAGCTTGGCTCCACCCATAACCTGTGGTGACATACTCTGGCTCCACCCCAAATGACAACAGATCTGCACACTGGAAGTAGGAATCTGAGCAAGTCTTGCCAGGGGAGGTCAGGTGAGTTGTGTGGATATGAACTGAATATAAGTAGTAGAACCTACAGGTAAGTAACCTCTGTTTATAACTACCTAGATTCAATCTACTAGCCACACTTAGGCAGACTCCTAGCAGTCCTCCAGGAGGTGGGGTCAAGGCACACACCCTAATCAGGTGAATAGAGACTGGAGGACTGAGGTCCCAAATGCAGCATCATGATGACAGAGAACATCAATGCTGTAGTGTGATAGGAATGCATGCGCACTGGACCAAGTAGCAACCCTGCAGAGCTTCTTGACTGGGATGTTATTGACAGCAGCAACAGAGGCAGCAGTATATCTGGTTAAGTAAACCTTTAATCCTGTGGGCAGCTCCTGCCCAGCCAGCTGGTAAGGCAGGGTAATGTATGAGGTCATCCATCGGCCAGTCATCTGTTTAGCTGTTGATCCACCTGGAGTGGCTTCAGAGTAAGTGAGGAGCCGCTACAGAGTCTCAATGTGAACCCCTTCCATATGTTTCCTGCAATACAGTTGTGCCCAGCATACTTTTAACAAACAAAGCGTATGCTCTGACTCCGCAGCATGTAGTTTCAGAAAGAAGATGGGGGTGGCATAACACCTGGTTAAAATGAAACCCTGATACTACCTTTATCAGGAACTTCATCTGGGAGGAGAAGCGTGACCTTTACCAGATAAAAAACAGATATGGAGACTCCACAGAAAGCAACTGAAGCTCAGGCAACTATCTGGCTGAGGTGATGGTGACCAAAAATGTTGTTTTCCACAACAGATATGACAACTCATACTTGTCCAAGGGCTCAAATGGTTTACCCATCAGATTTGACAGCACCAGGGTTATGTCCCGTGCTGGCAAAGGCTCTTGAACTTGAGTGGACAAGTGATCTAACCTTTGAAAAAGCACTCAACTACTTTCTCAAGGGCTACTATCAGCAAACCAGCCTGCATGGGTATGCTGAGATGGTGGCCAGGTGCACTTTAAGGGATGCGGCTCATAATCCCAGTTGAGACAAGGACCAAATGTAGTCAAGTATGCATGCCACAGGGCAGCTTAGGGGATTGTCCTCCTGCCCTGCACATCAGTGCAAAAAGTCATATGCTTAAAGTAGTAGTTCATACCAGTCACCTCCTTCTGGGATGCCTCTGGCACATTGTGGATATCTTCTGAAATGCCCAAGGCCTTGAACTCTAGCCATTCAGAAACCAAGTGGACAGGTGCAAGAATTGCATATCTGGATGCTGAAGGCTCTTGTTACTTGAATACTAGCTCCAATTTGTACCAGAAATTGGGTTAAAATCATGAAAATAACTTTTAAAATGACGTCCCATAGACTTGCATGGAGCACATCTCCGTGCTGTCATATAATGACGTCACAAAATGTCGGAGCATGGGGACGGTGTCAAAGATCAGGAAGTGGAAGGGATTGAGCGGCTAGCCCCCTCAGGGGCAAAACACAATCCCTTCCCTTCCTTAATGAGGTAAACATAACATTTTACAACTGCTACAGATGAACTCCCATTCAGGTAAGGGAGCCTCCTGTTTATTCAACTCACTCAGTAAAATTCACAAGAAAGGTGCTCTCTTTAAGTAATAATCTTACTGTACTTTGCTTAACCTGTGCTGTTATCTATACCACTTAACAGCTGCCTATTAATCTAGTTAGCTTATTTAAATAGTTAGTGTTTATTGCCTGCCTTGATTGAAGACTTATTTGGAAGCATTTTCTTTTCATTCCCAGGCTCCACTTACTGTTCCTTTTTGATACATTTTCCTTCTTTACTTTTGCCAAACAAATTAGTGTTATAATGCCACAGTCGCAGAAAATCCTGCACTCATCACCACCACAATATAAATACTGCTCACAAGATTATGTAAGTGTGCAAAATTCCTTTATTAGGTGCTGTACACAGAGTCTTGACACGTTTCAGATTACCCTTTATCAAAAGACATGCAGACTGATTAAAAACACTTCCTTATATACCAAAAAATGATGTCATCCAAATCAGACTGGTGCATGGTGATGACATCATATGTAAACAAAAACAAATACAAAAAACAATGCAAAGCACATGAAAGGCTTAACATACTATGTTAATGCAAGATGCAATAACTAGACAATAGAACAGTGAACCAATAAAGTGCAAACTGTTAAAAATGTTTGTAATTAAAAAAGGAAAATGCAGTTCCTGCATCCAAGGCGTGTCTATGCAGTCACACAAACTTCCCATGTAGAAACATTGCAGTCTCCTAGAAAACAATGCAAAGTGCATATAATTACAAACACAGAATAATTATGTTAATAAATAAGAAAAGACCTATAAGAAAATATTTGGTACACTTTTTAGTATTATAATGCAACTATACAAAATTGTGTCATGGAATGTTTAGGGAGCTGGCTCCTTAGTTAAACGTAAACAAACTCTCACATATTTAAACAGAAAAAGGGCGGATACAGCTCTCTTCCAGGAAACACATGTAGCTCTGCAGGTTCTGGGTCTCACATGTAGAATTCAGCAGCTTCAACTGCAAAACAAAGAGGTACTGCCATCCTAATTAGGAAGGGTGTCATTTTTGTCAAATCTGCCTGTGTTTTGACCCAGAGAGAATAGATTCCAAATCCTCTTGCATACATTGGATGGTCAAAATATTTTTATCTGTAATGTTTATGCCCCCAATTCTGGTCAGAAATAATTTTTTGACTCACTAGCAGCACAGCTTGGTAATTATCCAGACTATGAAAAAATTGTGGGAGGGAATTTAATTGAAGTGATTGACCATCATCCAGACAAGAACCCCCCAACCATCCCTCTCAGATACTAAGTCGAGATGCTCCCTCCAAAACCTATTAACTTCACTCAGTCCTTCACATATCTGGAGGCTGGTGCACTCCCAAGAGAAGATCACTTTTTTTCTCCCACAGACACTTCACCTTTAGTAGAACTGATTATTTATTTGTATCTGTAGATTTAGTTAATTCAGTTTTATATGTGGGCCTTGACAACATTATTATCTCTGATCATGGTTTAATTGACTTACAAATTAGTACGGGGGTAGCTGCCCCAAGGAGTTTAGATGGAAATATAATATTTCCCTGCTGAAAGAAAAAACATTTATCGACTGGATCGCCAAAGAGACGGAAGACTTCATTATCATTAACAATGGTGCTGTGTCACAAAGTTGCTTATGGGAGACCTATAAGGCCATCATAAGGAGCCGCATTATACATTTCTCAGCATCTAGGAAAAAAGAAAAACAAAAATACTTTCTAGAGAAACAAGCACAGCTAGCCAAATTTGAGCAACAACTCAAATCTTCTAAAACCCCAGCTTGTTCCCTTGTACATAAACTCACTAAAACCAAATCTGAAGTAAACAAACTTCTTTCAGAACAAGCCAGATATGCCCTGTTCTGCACTAAGCAGAGATACTGGGAGTCTGGGGAAAAGTTACTAGCCTATAGACTCAAGAAAATGCAAAATCAAAACGTTATTCAGGGAATCAAACATCATTCTGGCAAAATTCTCACCAGCAGTAAGGACATTAATGAAGCATTTAGCAAATTCTACAAACAAATATACTCCCCAAACCTTAATATAGGTGAAGATAGAATTCAATTTTTTTTTTCAAACTCCCTACGTACTCCTAGCCTCTCTACGGAACAATGAGAAAAATTAAACAAGGACATTTTATTAGATGAAGTCACTACTGCTATTAATTCATTAACACCGGGGAAAGCTCATGGTCTGGATGGTTTACCTGGGGAATTCTACAAACAGCTGGGCTCTAAATTAGCCTCTTATCTGCTAGCTATGCAGAATGAAACCTGACTTAACAAAACTCTACCACAAACTCTAACTCAAGCATTAGTTACCCTAATCCACAAGAAAAACAAAGAACCTTTAAATTGTACCAGCTATTACCCCATCTCATTGATGAATTCTGATTACACAATTCTGGCAAAAGTTTTAACTCTGAGAATTCAGATGGTTGTAAGAGACTTAGTAGGAAAGGAGCACATTGAATTTGTCCAGGGTAGGTCTGGCTCAGATAATGTTAGAAGACTTTTAAATGTCTTGTGAGCTGCAAATAAGAATAAAGAGCCAAACATTCTCTTATCTCTGGACCTATTTAAAGCTTTTGACACCCTTACATGGGACTACGTGCTTAAAGCTCTAGATCACTTTGGCTGTGGTGGTAAATTTGGTAACTGGGTCACCCTTCTCTATAAAAACTCAAAAGCATAAATTCTTACTACTGCTTTCCCAGCCTTTTACTATATCAAGAGGCACCAAGCAAGGTTGCTTCCGGTTCACTTATCAGTTCATCATATCCGTTGAACCCCTAATTAGATCTATAGCTCACAATTCTTTTTTGTTTTAGAATCAAAGTAAACTCTTACATCCAAAAAACTTTCACTTTTGCAGAAGATCTCCTTCTGACTCTCATCAGACCTGCCCAGTCCTGTAATTGCCTAAAAGCTGTGCTCTCCCATTTTGAATCTGTGTTGGGCCTCCAAGTGAACTGGGATAAGAGACAAGCACTTTGCTCTAATCTAACTTATTTTGTCCTTGAAAGTCTAAAAGATTTGCTTGAGAGTAATTTGGTTAAATAACATATAACTTATTTGGGTTTGCAAATAACTACTAAACTAGAGAAACTGATGGAAATCTATTTTCTTTTAGGGTTGAGAGATATAGCTTTAGACTTAGCACAGTGGGCCCTCTTAAGCCTATCATTATGGGGAAAGATAAACTCTATTAAAATTATCATCACCCCCAAAATCTTCTATATCTTTCAGAATATTCCCTTACTTCTAATTAACAAAATATTCAGAAACTTAAACATACTTATAAGGAAATTTCTTTGGAACTCCAAACCACCCAGGCTAAGCATCAAAAAAACTGAGAGCTCCCTATGAAGTAGGCGGCATGGCTCTCCCATGCTGAGAGAAATGTAAATCGGCATTTATATTTAAACAATTGTCACCACATCTACAAAATGATTCACTCATTAACACTGCACCGTCCATAGACTGTGCTCTAGACCACTTCATCTCCACATTCATTGCAGCCTGTGATCGCTGTGCCCTGTCACCAAACAAGTAATCAAAGGCTGGGACACCCCCTGGCTCTCCCAGGCACTGCTTGGTCTCATGAAATAGCGGGATAAGCAGTGGCACAAAGCCAATGAGTCCAGCAACCCCCATGACAGACAACTATATAGGGCAGCTAGGAATAAGTGCACCAGGGAGCTTCATAAGGCTAAAGCTGCCCACTATCAGGAAGCACTCTCCTCTACCTGGGGATCAGGGCACAAGTTCTGGAACAACTTCAAAGAACTAAATGGCAAGACCACCTCACCCCACCGGCTCAACTGCTGGTAAATGGCTCCCTCTCCTAGGACCCCCTGACTATCGCTGATACCCTCATCTCAGCCTTCTCCAATCTAAGTAGCACCCTCCCCTCCAACTTCCTTGACCCAGCCCTGGAGCAGGCTCCAACCCCCCTCCACTCCACCTGCATCCCTGCTTTCAGGCTTCGTACTATCTCCCCATGAGAAGCGAGGCCCTACCTAACCAAAGTTCTTGGTAAATCATGTCATAGTAATGACTCCCTAGACCTAAAATTAATCCTCCTAACTGTTGACTCGGTCCTCACCCCCTAACATCCATTCTAAAATGGTCCCTCTGCCTTGGCCAGTTTCTTGCCCACTGGAAATCAGCTATCACCCCCCCAGTTTTTAAAAGTGGGGCTCACACCTCTCCAAGTAACTACCACCCCATCTCAATTCCCCCCCATCTCAAAGGCTCTCGAAAAAATAGTGGCAAACCAACTATCTCATAAAATATAATTTACTCTGCCCTGAACAGCACGGATTCAGGAAGGGGCATAGCACCACCACTGCCCTTCTCAAATACACCTCATTTATGGGGAAAGCCCTCGATAGATCTGCCTACATTGACCTAACAAAGGCTTTTGACTCCATCAGTCATACCCTCCTTCTCCAATCTCTGCCTGCTATGGGACTGTCCACAGAGGCCACCTCGTGGTTCAGAGACTACCTAAGCAGTAGATCCCAAAGGGTCAAAAGCAACTCCATGCTATCCACCAGCAAACTTGTTCTCTCACGGGTATCCCAGGGTTCAATCCTGGGCCCCCTCCTTTTCACCCTATTCCTAAACACCCTCCCTGCAGCCTGCTCAGGCCAGATCCTCCTCTATACGGATAATGCGATCCTTTTTGCCAGTCACCCTGACCCCCACTCCCTCCAATCCTCTCTGCAGCACTCCTTCTCTGATGCTGAAGCCTGATTCACTGAGCATAGACTTGTTCTGGATCATAAAAAAAGGCCATGCTCTTTGCCCATCACCAAAATCCCCTAAGAAACATTCCCATCTGCATCCATAACTTCCAGAGCTTCCCTATTGAATTAGTACCCACTTTCAGGTACCTGGGAGTCACTATTGACTCCTCCCTCACATACCATGAGCACTCCACAAAGGAGTCCCACAGGAGGGTGGCATGGGATCCCACAGGGGAAGGAAACAACTCCTGGTGGGGGACTCAATTATTAGGGGGTTAGATCTGGGGGAGAGGGAGGTAAGGTGCCTGCCTGGTGCCATGGCATGGAGGGACAGGGAGCGAATCCTCAGGATCACAGGAGCAGCTGCACGAGGGAGGGAGCTGGATATCATTGTCCACTTAGGGACAAATGACCTGGCTATGAATGGGATCACAGCAGTACAAGAGGAGTTTGAAGTGTTGGGGAAGGGCCTTAGACAAGTAGCACATACAATAACCTTCTCAGAAGTGCTGCCTGTCTATGGCAAGGCTGATGCTAGAGTACTCCACACCATGGGATTCAATGAATGGTTGAAATACTGGTGCAGAGCTCAGGGTTTTAGCTTCATTGGGGACTGGGGGTCCACTTGAAGGGATACAGGCCTATACTGGCATGATGGTCTGCATCTGTCCAGGAGGGGAACCAGAATCCTAGGTGATAGGTTTAAATGCATAATTGGCAAGCATTTAAACTAGCCAAGGAAGGAGGCACCAAAAAGAAGCAGGGAAAATCCAGCCTCCCCCCACAAAACACAGTAGTTAGAGAGGTAAACACCAAGGTAGAGAAGTTAATGGGGAACAGGACAGGGGTAAATGCAGAAAAAGGCAGTAAGGACAGGGATGGGGCTAAAAAGGATAAGGCCATCAAAAAATGGAGAGTGATGAATACCAAGGCCCATAGTCTGTGTAACAAGCTCCCTGAACTAGTTGCCTTGATGGAAGAGGGACATCTGGATATCGTGGCAGTTACAGAAACATGGTGCACTGAGAACCATGACTGGGATGTCAACATACCAGGGTACACAATGTACAGGAGGGACAATGAGGGTTAAAGAGGAGGAGGAGGAGGAGTAGCTCTCTATGTAAGGGAAGGGATCAAAGCAACGGAACTAAAGGATAAACAGGGACTAGATGAGGCACTGTGGGTTACCTTGGAGACAGATTATGGCACCACAATTCGCACAGGAGTGGTATACAGACCCCCATCTCAGGGGGAGGCAATGGACAAGGAAATGATAGAAGGAATCCTCAGAATGGCAGAAAAAGGGGAGATATTGTTGATGGGGGACCTGAATATGCCAGACGTTAGCTGGAGCACCCTGGCTGCAGCCACATCAAAAAGCAGGTTTATTCTTGATGCCCTGCAGGGGGCATGCCTCAGACAGCTAGTGGTGAAACCCACTAGGGAGGGAGCAATCTTAGACCTGGTACTGTCAAATGGGGATGGAGAAAGGATCTCAGATTTAGAAGTGGGTAGTCATCTGGGAGCAAGTGACCACAAAACAGTGTGGTTCACGATAAACACAGCATAGAGTTGAGCCATACAAAAGCAAGGGTGTTGGACTTTAGGAGGGTTGACTTTGGGAAAATGGGAGAATGCCTCAGAAAAGTGCTAGAAAACTGGCAAGAAGGAGGGGTGGAGGAACAATTGGGAAAAATCAAAACAGCCATCACAGAGGCAACAAGCCTTTGTGTGAAGCAAATCAACAAAGCAAAATGAAGGAAAAAAACAGTATGGTTCTCAAAAGAGGTGGTGAGGAAGGTTAAGGAGAAAAAGGTAGCATTCAGGAAGTATGAGGAAACACAGAAGGAGCAGGACAGAGAACTGTACCAGTTAAAGCAGAAGGAAGTGGGGAAGGCAGTCAAAATAGCAAAAGCCCAAATTGAGGAAAAGATAGCCAACTTGGTTAAGAAGGAGGACAAAACCTTTTAAAGGTACATTAGGGAGTGAAGAAAGATGAAGGAAGGGATAGTGAGGCTTACTAAATGGAAGGGAGGGAGGGCAGAGGATGACAGTGAAAAAGCAGGGATACTGAATGAATTCTTCTGCTCAGTATTCACAAAAGAAGAGGAGGGGGAGGCACCAAAATCAAAGAATAGAAGCACTCTGGATAGGGAGGTTGATACCAGTCCATTCACAGAAAAAAGGGTCCTGAAAGAACTCTTAAAACTGAAGGTGGACAAAGCAATGGGGCCTGACGGGATTCTCCCAAGAATTCTAAAAGAACTAAGGGTAGAATTAGTGACACCACTGACTACCCTTTTTAACAAATCATGGGAGGATGGTGTAGTACCGGAGGACTGGAGGAAGGCAGACATGATTCCCCTTCACAAAAGTGGGAGCAAGACAGAGGCAGGAAACTACAGACCTGTTAGTTTGACCTCAGTGGTAGGGAAAATGATGGAATCACTTCCAAAGGAAAGAATTGTTGCGTTCCTAGAGGCCAGTGGGGCACAGGACCCAAGGCAGCATGGATTCACAGCAGGAAGGTCATGTCAGATGAATCTAATAGATTTCTTTGATTGGGTGACCAATGTGGTGGACCAGGGAGGGGCAGTGGACATGGCCTACCTAGATTTTAGCAAGGCATTTGACACAGTCCCACACAAAAGATTAATATACAAGTTAGCCAGCCTGAGAGTGGGTCCCAAGGTGGTAGCTGTCACAACCCCACTCAGCAGGTCAGGCCCTTTGCTCCCACAGTGCCAACCTCCAAGCGCAGTATTGTGAACAGTTAACAGAACAGGGTAACCCTCCTTTCTGTTTTGTGGGTTCGAATCAACCTTTGGTCTCAAGTTCTTGGAGGGATTCAAACTGTGAACCTCTTGCTAGCGTACCCAATGTACAGGCTCAGATAATTCTGCTCTTCGGGAGATGCCAGATATCTTTCATCTCCGGGCACCTAACCAGGTGTACAAAATGAACCCTTAAAAACTCTATTAAAGACATCAGAATAAACTCTTACCTTTTCCCAGTTTGGTAAAACCATTAAGCTATGCACAGTGTCACTGTAACCATATATGCTTCACTTGTCAAAGAAAGAATTTCAAAAGCACACCAAGTAGTCTCTAAAATGAGATGTTTACTTAAAAATAGATAAAAAATGTAACATGTAAATACAGAACAATATATCACAAAACCATACAATCTTTTAAAAGAATAAGGTTAAAAGTGCAAATTCCTACCAATAATACACTTAGACTTGCCTAGCTAATGTATTTTTATATTCTTACAGTGCTGAAAGTTGTTGTAGTGTCAGAGTCCAAACATGTGTGTGTGTCTACAGGTCAGTCACAGCATAATTAAAACAACTGTTTTGAGCCTGCCTTCTCCATGATATCACCCAGCTCCTCCTCTGTTTATTAAAAATTATACAATCAGGATGTCTTGTGTCAGGAGGTAAATTAATAGGTGACATCAGCAGAAAAAAGCTTGTTTCCTCATATGACTTCCCAATTAAGTCTGTAATTTTCCAAGTTCTTTCTTTCATCCATGACCAGTTTCCTCTCTCAAGGACATCAAAGGACCTTTTATGACTTCGCACTACAGTGTCATAACCTGTATTCTTCCACTAAACGTCATAAAAGTTTAGGATATTCCAGCCTAGCAGCTGGCAGCTACAATTAAGCTAGATAAACAGGAGATCCTTAATTTAAGAATCTTCTAGCCTATAATTATATCCTGGCTTTTATCTTTTAGCTGAAACAGCATGTCTCATGAGAGACACTCAATAACACATTTTTATATTACAAAAATCATAGTGTAATCAGAACCAGCTGTCAAAGCGTCACAATCCTCCCTACCTAGACTGAATGTGGGGGTTCTATCCCCTGCATGGGATAAGCTTCCCAAATCAGTTCACTCCTCATAGACATGAGACAACCCATCTGAGTTCTGATTGGCCGATCCAGCCCTATGTAGAATTGTCATGTCATACCTTGCAAAGCAAGACTCCATCTTAGCAATCTACCATTGTTTTTTCCCCATCTGCATCAGCCAAACCAGGGGGTTGTGGTCAGCCTGTACCATAAAATGCTGCCCATACAAGTATGGCTCCAGCATCTTTAGGGCCCACACTATGGCAAGACACTGCTTTTCCACAGTGGAATATGCCTGCTCCCTGGGAAGTAACTTTTTACTCAGATATGCTACAGGGTGATCTTTCCCTTGGCTGGATGTCTGACTCAGTACTGCCCCAATACCCACATCTGAGGCATCAGTCTAAACTATAAAGGGTCTGCTATAGTCAGGACTTGTCAAAACAGGAGCACTGCACAGTGCCTCCTTCAATCTGGTAAAGGCTTCCTCACAGGCTGGGCCCCAGGTAATTTTCTTTGGCATCCTTTTCTTTACCAGGTCAGATAGGGGAGCAGACAGGGCACTGTAATTGGGTACAGATCTTCAATAGTACCCTGCTGTCCCAAGAAAACTCCTGACCTGCTTCTGCATTTCTGGTCTGGGTCATGCCTGGATTACCTCTATTTTTATTGGTTAGGATGGAGCTGTCCTCGGCCTACCACATGACCAAGGTATGCCATTTCTCCCATGGCCAGCTGGCACTTCCCGGCTTTGACAGTGAGCCCGGCCCTCTGTATCCTGCCCAGCACTTCCCTAAGGTGGGATAGGTGTTCCTCCCAGCTGGCACTAAAGATGGCAATGTCATCCAGGTACACCAGGGCGTACTCCTCAGCACCATTTAACACCTAGTTCACCAACCTTTGGAAAGTGGCCGAGGTGTTCTTCATTCCGAATGGCATTACTTTAAATTCAAATAAGCTTATCGGAGTGATGAAGGCCAACCTCCCCCTAGCTCTGTCTGTCAACTCTACCTGCCAATACCCCTTGGTCAGGTCAATGGTCGTAACGTGGGTCGCCTCCCAACTTGACCAGGAGTTCGTCCTGCCTGGGGCATCGGGTGAGCTGCCTGACTTTGTGATTGCATTCAGTCCATGATAGTCCACACAGAAATGAGTAGAGCCATCTGGCTTGGGCACAAGGACTATGGGTGAGGCCCAGGGGCTGTGGGATCTCTGGATTACTCCTAAGTCCAGCATCTCCTCCACTTCCCTCCTAATGTCCTTTTGGACAGCCTCTGACACCCGATATGCTATCTGTCACATGGGCGTCTGTGTCCCTGTCTCCATAGCATGAGTTGCTAAGGGGGTTAGTCCAGGCTTGGTGCTAAATAATGGGGCAAAGTCTGCTAAAACCTCCCTTACTTCCTGGATCTTGTCTGGGGTCAGCTGGGGGGACAATTTAACTGCCTTCACAGAGGACTTCTGCTTACTTTCTTCCAGCAAGTCCAGAAGGGGGTCCCCTTCGTCCGTCCCCTCCCCAGGTTTACACACTGCAAACACAATGTCAGCCCTATTTGCATATGGCTTCATCATGTTGACATGGTACATCCTTTCTGTCTGTCTTCTGTCAGGCAACTCTATAATATAGTTCACGTCATTTACCTTCCTAATCACTTTGTACGGTCCTGCCCACTCAGCCTGCAGCTTGTCCTTCCGGACCAGAATAAAGACCATGACTTCCTGACCCACCATGTATGAGCGAGATCTGGCTCTGCAGTCGTATCACACTTTCTGTTGGGCAGCTGCCAGGTTGCTCTGGGCTGTTCCCATAAGCTCCTTCAGCCTTTCCCTAAACCTAAGGACATAATCCACTATGGGAGTTCCCTGGGTGGCATGCTTGCCTTCCCAGTCTTCCTGGATCAAGTCTAGGGGCCCACGTACCCGGCATCCATATAAGAGTTTGAAGGGGGAAAATCCTGTCAACTCTTGGGGCACCTCCCTGTATGCAAACAACAGGTGGGGAATGTATTTCTCCCAGTCCCTCCCATGCTGTTCTGCAAATGCTTGGATCATTGACTTCAGGGTACCATTGAATCTTTCCACAAGCCCATTGGCCTGTGTGTGATAAGGTGTCATGCATCTCTGCACCACCCCCCACACTTCTCCCATAAACATTTCTTCGGGTCCGACATGAAGGGACCCCCTCGATCGTTGATTACCTCCTGCAGAAACCCAACACCGGAGAAAATCCCAAGTGAGGCCTCTGCCACTTTGTCTGTCCTCAGTGAGGATAGGGCGACTGCCTCCGGGTACCGGGTGGCATAATCCACCACAGTCAGGATGAATCTCTTCCCTGAGGAGCTGGGGTATTTAATGACCCCACAATATCCATTCCCACCCTCTGGAATGGCTCCTCCACTATGGGCAAGGGAATCAGGGTGGCTTGGGTTTTCTTGCCCGCCTTCCCTATTTCTTGGCACCCGGTGACAAGACCTGCAATACTCCTTCACCTGCTGGGTGAAGTTAGGCCAATAGAAATTCTGGGCCAACTGCTGCATAGTGCGCGTGATTCCCAGATGACCAGACAAGGGAATATCATGTACAATCTTGAGCAACTGCTCACGATACCCCTGGGGAACGACAAGCTGCCTGCCTAGCACCCCTCCCTCTGTCTGCGCAGCCTGAGTATACATAAGTCCATTTTCCCAATAAACCTTATGTCTGCCATCACCTCCTTGTGCTCTGTCAGAGTCTGCCCAAGCCCTCAGCTTCTCTAGACTAGGGTCACTTCTCTGAGTACCTGCAAACTCCTCACACATTCCCAAGGCATGGGCCAGCTCCCCTTCTGTCTCTAAACTAGGGTCCCTAGAACTAGCATCAGGGCACTCAGGATCACTGTCAATCCCAACCCTCTGACAATGGGTCACTCCTCCCTCCTTGGAGCAACCCTCTGTAGCTGTGTGGTTAACTGCTACTGGGGAAATTTCTATCCCCTTTTCATTAGTCTCCATATCAGGAGACACAGGCCAGGGAACCATTCTCCCAGTGGTTTCCACAATAGCATCTGTGGGGTCCAGGGAACTACAGTGTTCCCTTGCTGCTTGGCTAGGGTAACTGCACACACCATCCCTTGTTTGAGATTGTTGCCCAGGATCACATCCACTGCTAAGGTTTTGGCTACAACCACCTGTTGCACAGTTCCCCCCATTTCACCCCGGTCTAGGAGAACACTAGCAAGGTGCAATGTTTTCTCTTCACCAGTAAAGTCCTGTACAGTGATGTATTTATTGGGTATAAGCTGACCCGGCTCTACTAGATCCCCCCTTTACCAAGGTCAGGGATGCCCTGGTGTCCCTTAACCCTTGCGTCTGTACACCATTCACCATGACTGGGTGCATGTGTTCCCTCATGTTCACTGGCATGCTTCCAGGGACACACAAACAACTCACTTCTTTCCTAGCTCCCTGTTGTGTATTGCTCACCTTTTTGGAACACTGTCTGGCAATATGCCCAGTTTCTTTACACAACCAACATTCATTTATTTTCTCAGAGAAATCTTTTCTCTGAAACCTGGGGCTAACTGGTTTCAGTGGGAGATAAGGGTTTAGCTGCCCAAGCACGCTTTTCCCTTTCTGCGCTGCCACGCCCGCCCCATTCACTCTCAGGGCAGGTCTGCTCTTGGCATAGTGGTCCGAGAGTTCAGCAGCCTCTTGCACTGTTTTGGGATCTCGGTCCTCCAGCCAGGTTTTCAGCTGCTGGGCATGCCCAGAAAAACTGTTCTAACAAAATCACATTTTCTATTTTATCAACAGAGTTTGCTTCAACTCCTTCCCCCCAATGTTTTAAAAACTGACGTTGTTTCATGGCTAGCTCCTCATAGCTCATGTCAGGGCTTCTCCTGAGCTAAAAGAATTTAGCTCTGTATGACTCAGCAGTTAATTCAAATTTTTTTTTAACAGTGCAGCTTTAAGTTTACTCTAATCATCAGTGTCCTCATTGTCCATTTGACCAAATGCATCCCAAGCTTTCCCGGTAAGTAGCGGGGATAGCTGGAAGCTCCAGGGCTCTCTAGGAATTTTAGCCTAACTACAAACTTTTTCAAAAGAATTTAAAAATGCATCCATATCCTCCCCCTCTTTAAATTCGGCTATCAATTTGGAATTCAATTTGTAACCCAGTCCTGTAGTCCCAGTTAAACCCAAGCCATTTACCTGCTCTTGTGCTGCTGGTTGGAGTCATAGCTTCTTCAGTTCATGTTGCCTCTGGTACTCATGCTCCTTATGGTCAGCGTCTCGCTATTCTCTCTCTGCCTCCCGGCGTTCTCGCTCTGCCTCCCGGCGTTCTCACTCTGCATCCCTCTGTTCTTACATAGAAACATAGAATTTGACGGCAGATAAGGACTGCTTGGCCCACTTAGTCTGCCCATTTCCCTACCTAACGAATAAGCTGCAGATCCTAGTTAAATAACAGCCTACTTCCTCCTACCCTTGTTCTTGTTCCCTCTTCTCCTCTGCAGCTCACTGTTCTCGCTCCCTCTTCTCCTCTGCAGCTCACTGGCGATCACGCTCCTCATGCTCAGCCTCCCGCTGTTTCCACTCTGCCTCTCATCTCTCTCATTCCGCCTCTTGCTGTTCTCGCTCTCTCTTTTCCTGGAACTCCATCTCCATTCAGCGCAATGCAATCTGCAGCCTGAGTACTTCTGGCTGCAGGATACTGGTGACCTTTCCCTGTTGCTGTGGCCCTTCTCTGACAGTGGCCCTGCTGCCCTTCCCATTGGATCTGGACACCGCACTGGCCACTAGCCCTTCCACATTCAAGGTTCGGTCACTTACAGTCACTGTCTGTGACTCAGTGCTCTGGGTATCTGCTACTACCAGGGCATCCACGAGGTTCTGCTTGGTGGCTTTCACCTCGAATGGGACTCCTCTGTCCCTGCACAACTGCTTTAAGTAGTCTACAGTGTGTCTGCTGTAGTTGGAAGCCATCTTCTTCCCTAACTACAGCTACTCTGACTTGCACTTTAGAAAAAAAAATTAAACAGGTAGGAACTCGACTGTAAGTCAAGTAATATAGTTCTGTTTCCTTTTAAAAATAAATCGCTGCCTTTTTCTTTCTTTGCAAGTGAGCTGACAGTCTCAAGCTGAACAATAAAGGCTTGTAATACCAAACTTACGCACACCACTGCCAACCAAACTGTCACAACCCCACTCAGCAGGTCAGGCCCTTTGCTCCCACCATGCCAACCTCCGAGCGCAGTATTGAGAACAGTTAACAGAACAGGGTAACCCTCCTGTCTGTTTTGTGGGTTCGAATCAACTTTTGGTCTCAAGTTCTTGGAGGGATTCAAACTGTGAACCTCTTGCTAGCGTACCCAATGTACAGGCTCAAATAATTCTGCTCTTCGGGGATGCCAGATATCTTTTGCCTATGAGCACCTAACCAGGTGTACAAAATGAACCCTTAAAAACTCTATTAAAGACATCAGAATAAACTCTTACCTTTTCCCAATTTGGTAAACCATTAAGCTATGCACAGTGTCACTGTAACCATATATGCTTCACTTGTCAAAGAAAGAATTTCAAAAGCACACCAAGTAGTCTCTAAAATGAGATGTTTACTTAAAAATAGATAAAAATGTAACATGTAAATACAGAACAATATATCATAAAACCATACAATCTTTTAAAAGAATAAGGTTAAAAGTACAAATTCCTACCAATAATACACTTAGACTTGCCTAGCTAATGTATTCTTATATTCTTACAGTGCTGAAAGATGTTGTAGTGTTAGAGTCCAAACGTGTGTGTGTCTACAGGTCAGTCACAGCATAATTAAAACAACTGTCTTGAGCCTGCCTTCTCCATGATGCCACCCAGCTCCTCCTCTGTTTATTAAAAATTATACAATCAGGATGACTTGTGTCAGGAGGTAAATTAATAGGTGACATCAGCAGAAAAAAACTTGTTTCCTCATATGACTTCCCAATTAAGTCTGTAATTTTCCAAGTTCTTTCTTTCATCCATGACCAGTTTCCTCTCTCAAGGACATCAAAGGACCTTTTATGACTTCGCACCACAGTGACATAACCTATATTCTTCCTCTAAACGTCATAAAAGTTTATGATTTTCCAGCCTAGCAGCTGGCAGCTACAATTGAGCTAGATAAACGGGAGATCTTTAATTTAAGTCTCTTCTAACCTGTAATTATCTCCTGGCTTTTATCTTTTAGCTGAAACAGCATGTCTCCTGAGAGACACTCAATAACACATTTTTATATTACAAAAATCATAGTGTAATCAGAACCAGCTGTCCAAGCGTCACAGTAGCCTCAGTTAAAAATTGGCTGGACAACAGGATACAGAGGGTAATAGTAAACAGAGTTTACTCTGAAGAAAGGGGGGTTACTAGTGAGGTACCGCAGGTTTCAGTACTGGGACCGGTCCTCTTTAATGTCTTTATAAGAGACATTGCAGAGGGACTGGAAGGAAAAGTAAGTCTCTTTGCAGACGACACAAAGATCTGCAACAGGGTTGATACAGAAGGTGGGGTGGAGAGGATGCAAAGGGACTTGTCAAGGTTGGAGGAATGGTCAAATATATGGCAGCTTAGATTCAATGCAAAAAAGTGCAAAGTAATGCACCTGGAAAACAAAAATCCAGGGGAAGAGTACACAATGTGGGGTGAGATAATAACAACAACAGAAATGGAAAGGGACCTGGGGGTAGTTATATCAGATGACCTAAAGGTGGGCAAGCAATGTGAGAAGGCAGTAAGGAGGGCTGGTGGGATACTGGGATGCATAGGGAGAGGCATCACCAGTAGAAAACAGGAAGTTGTTATCCCTCTGTACAGACAGTTGGTGAGACCCCATCTGGAGTTCTGCATCCAGTTCTGGAGATCCCATCTCCACAAGAACATAGACAGGATGGAGGCTGTCCAGAGGAGGGCAACTAAAATGGTGCAGGGTCTGCACCAGAAGACATATGAAGAGAGATTAATGAAGCTTAATATGTATACACTCGAGGAGAGGAGGGAGAGGGGGGACATGATAGAAACTTTAAGTACATCAAGGGAATCAACAGAGTCCAAGATGGTAGCATCTTTCAGAAAAAGAGATGTGCAAGAACAAGGGGGCACAATTTGAAGATTGGGGGGACGGCTCAAAGGTAATGTGAGGAAGTATTTTTTAAGGAGAGGGTTGTGGATACATGGAACAGCCTTCCTGAGGAGGTAGTGGACTCAAAAACAGTGGGGGAATTCAAGAATGCATGGGACAGACATAAGGCACTTCTAGTGGGGGGTAGGAGGAAGTAGGTTGTTGGTTAACTAGGATCTGCAGCCTATGCACTAGGTAGGGAAATTGGCAGACTAGGTGGACCAAGCGGTCCTTATCTGCCATCAGATTATATGTTTCTATATCAACCTGCTCAGCTTGGCCATTAACAAAAGAGTAGGACTCCTGTACAGGCTTAGGGGATGCTTGACCCCCCTGAGGCCCTATGGCTTGCAGTGACCTCCTCTGTTCTATCACTAGCTGACTATGGGATAGTTTTCTATGGCTCTGCTGACCCCACTGCCCTCTGTCACAACAAGGTCACCCTCAATAAAGCCTGCCGACTGGTGTTGGGTGGTAGCAGATGGACCCACACCTGTAAGCTCTACAGACGCACCAGATGGCTGAACTGTGAAGGAGGACTTAGATACCAAACCTGTCTCCTAGCCAGAAAGCTCTCCCTCAAACTTTTCCCCCAGGGCCTCCGGCACCTGGTATAGCCCCAACCCCACCAGAGGGTCACTAGGATCTCATTGTCCACTACCCTCTCAGTCCCCCACTACTGGACCTCCATTAGTCAATGCTCCTTTTACTACAGAGCACCTCTCTGGGTGAATGACCTAACCCTTGCTGTCACATCTGAGCAGCGGCTAGGACCATATAAGACCTCACTCTGCACAGTACTCCTCTCTCAATCCATCTGTGAGTGCACCTAATGTGTACTGCTGCACCTAGGCCCTCGGTGGCCAGCTACAGTCACAGAACCTCCCCCTCTGCTCGGTCCTTACAGGCCATGAATGCTAACTTGCTGTTTCTCTATTGCTAACTTATTATTGACTCTGGGTCTGTATTTCCACCCCCAGCTCTGTAACCTGTTTCCGTTGTTTATTCTGTTGTTATGCTGCTTGTTTGTTTTGTTTACTTTGTATGTAACACTGACATGGAGCCTTTGCAAAAGAGTCCTTGACTCAAAGGTTGTAATTCAGATACTTCTCAATAAATAAACAATAAATAAATTCAATTAAGCCCTACCTGTGGCTCTCATTGGAAGAAAGTATCCTAGCGCCTCATTCCCTATCTGATTTCTTATATCCCTAGCCCCCAAACCTTTAAAGGGAACCCCCGTCTAACTGAATCTATCACAGTACTCAAAAAAGTTAACCTGATCATCTATTACAGCTTACTCCCATTTAATCTAACCCTCTTATATCACAAGGGCATTCCGTCCTAGTGAATGTTGAATGGTCATGAACAGGGATTAATAAAGTGTTCAATATCCTAAACAATGACGTATATATTCTAATGTACTTTGCAGAAATCAGAGAAGTTTAAAATACAAAAATTTCATTTTCATTATTTTTTGCAGTTGAGGGATATGCTAAGTCATTCCATTCTTCTCCCAGATTTCTCCCTTCCCAGTAATGAGCAATGGGATTAAATCATTAAAGGAGAACTGCACTGAACCTGTAAGTTATTTTTCCCAGTAGATGCTTTTTTCATATATTTCATTTGTTTCTGATGTTATTCCATCTGTACTGGCCTTTTAGCAAACATAGTGAGTGTTTCTGGTACACTTGCTGGTAAGTGCCATTTTAGAACTGTGTGATGTAGTTTATGTCCCCTTTGGGCCACAGAGTTCCAAAGCAGAACATGAATGCATTGTGAAAACAATGTAAGTTCTGTAACAAGGACATAAAGTATATCATACAGTTCTAAAATGGTACTGCCTGAACGTAGACAGCCATGTTCTGAGTGCTGTATCATTTTTATTTCTTAAAATAATGGAAATGTGGTATTGAAGTGCCTGTTAAAAATGCCAGTGCCCTTGGAATAACCTCACTCACCCCCAGTTTCAGCTGAAGGATGGATGCCATGAGAAAAATGCTGAGACAGCATGTGAGATTATACACAAACAGATTTTAGAGACAATGTGTTATGTGGAAAACCTGAAGCTAATTATAGGGTTAAGAAGCTTGAGTTCAGCATATCCATTTTATGACGCTTCCAGAGGAAGAAAAGCAGGATGTGATGTATTAGTGCGAGATCATAAATGCTTTGGTATCTGTGTGACAGAGGATACTGTTTAAATATCAAAGAGATGTCATTTGACAAACATGAGTCATGCTGAAGGATTGCAAAATTGATACTTTAAAAAGACTACTTTTTTTTTTCATTAGATATGTTTTTTAAATATAATTTCACAGAGGAGGAGCTAGCTGACCTCACCCAAAAAGGTTGGCCAATACAGTTGTTAAAGGAATAATTCTGTTTTACAGAGACCCACATTTTTTCCTAGACTCTGACCAAGCAAGATCGGTGAGCACTTAAGCAAGTATTTAGAGACTAAGTACTGTAGTAGGAATTTGCACTGTTTAAACCTTGTTTCTTTTTAAAAGATTTGTATATCTTTTGATATAAGAGTTCTGTATTTTGTGTTTCACATATTTTTAACTATTTCAGTAAAATTCTTTTTAGAACTTACTTGGTCTGTCTTTGACTTCTTTTTATTTTGTAAGAAAAGTACATGGTTATTGCAGATACTAAACATAAGCTTGAATGGTGGTACCAAACTGGAAAGAGAAGCGTCTTAAATCTGAGGTCTTTATTAAAGTTTTTAAGGGTTCATCTCTGAATACCTGGTTAGGTGCCCATAGGCAAAGATATCTGGCCCCCCAAAGACAGATATATCTGAGCCTGTGCATTGGGTATGCTAATAAGAGGTTAACAGTTTGAATCCCTCCAGAATTGGAGACCAAAGGTTGATCCGAACTCACAAAAACAGACAAGAGGGTTACCTTGTCTGTTACACTGCTCAAAATAATAATAATAAAACTTTATTTATATCGTGCCTTTCTGAAATCAAGGCGCATTACAATATCCAATAACATAATAAATAAAGCCAATACGTAATGATCTGAGCTCCTAAAATCAGCATATTAATTAAAACAAATCTTTGACCATAAATAGGTCTTCAGGGCCTTTTTGAATTCCTCCACGGACGCACACTGATGAAGCAGACAGGGTAGAGAATTCCAGAGGGTCAGAGCAGCATACATAAAAGCTCGGGCACCTGATGATTTCAAAGAAACCCTCTAGCAACCCTTCATCTGCTGAGTGGAGAGATCGCTTAGGGCAGTAGGGAACTAAAATTTCTTTCAAGTAGTCCGGACCCAGTCCGTGTAGGGCTTTATAGGTCAAAAGACCAATTTTAAAGGTGATCCACCACCGAATTGGCAGCCAGTGCAGATCACACAGCACTGGCGAAATATGATAGGCATGAGATGTACCTGTCAATAACCGGGCTGAAGCATTCTGCACCAGCTGCAAGCAGTGGATATCAACCCCAGGAAGCCCTAGATACAGGGAGTTGCAATAATCAAGGTGTGAGGACACAAAGGCATGGACCAACGTTGGCAAATCCATGGGCGGAACAAGGTGCTTAATCCTGGCGATGTTCCTAAGATGGTAAAAGGAAAGTTTGACAACTGCCGACACTTGTAAACGAAGTGTCAGCCCACTGTCAAAAATCAACCCCAGGTTTCACACCCATTCAGAGGAGGGAAGCTGGACACTTCCCAGAAATAAACCTGAGGAAAAAACAACTCCCGCCCCCTCTTCCCTGCGACTCGGGTCCACCACCATTACCTCCGTCTTTTCCAAGTTCAACTTCAACCAGCTTGAATTCATCCAGCACTGGATTTCAGTGAGGCAGCTATTAAAGATCGAGAGAGCTCTATCCTGGTCAGGTGCCAAAGATAGGTAGAGCTGGGTATTATCTGCATAGCAGTGAAACCTCAGCCCATACCTTCTTACAATGTCTCAGAGGGGCAGCATATACACTGCGAACAACATGGGGGACAACACCGAGCCCTGGGGAACCCCACATGACAGAGAAACTGGGTGGGAAGAATTTATCCCCGACACCACTATCTGAGTTCTGTCAGTGAGGAAAGATCTAAACCATCCGAGGACTGTACCTGACAGGCCACAGATGAACTCCAGGTGCTGAGAAGTACCCCATGGTCCACAGTGTCAAAGGCTGATGAGAGATCAAGAAGAATGAGAATGGAACGCTTCTTCTGATCTCTAGCCATCAGGAGATCATTGAGCACCCGAACCAGCGCTGTCTCGGTATGAAGCGGTTCATAGATGTCATGGACGGTTAAATGGTTTTCCAATTGTGCAGCCACTACTTTCTCAATAATCTTCCCAACAAAGGGAAGATTAGAGATCGGCCTGTGGTTAGCAAAGCAGCCTGGGTCCAAGGAAGCGTTCTTCAGTAGGGGTGTCACCACCGCCTCCTTCAGGGATCTAGGAAACTCACCCATATCCAAGGAGTACCAGACTATCTGTGCTAGGATAGGGCCAATGATATCAAGACAACCCTTTATTAGGGAGGTCGGGCCCGGATTCAAACTACAGCAAGTAGGGCGCATACTGTGGATAATCTTCATGACATCAATGAACTCAGGCTGGTGAAAGGAACTCCAGGAATGACCGGAGGATGCGACCAAATGCCGATCAATAGCTTCTCCCATAGAGGAAGACGGCTGGAGCTCTGCCCTGATGTCAGCCACCTTATCTGCAAAGAAGCGAGCAAGTTCATAACACTCTATTTGTGAAAAAGCTTTCCGAACCTGAAGACAGTCTGGGTTGCACAGTCTGTCCACAGTTCGAAAAAGCTGAGCTGGTCAGTTCTGAGCAGCCGCAATCTCCCCGGACAGGAACTCTGCCTTCTTATGAGAGATTGCATAATGATAGAATTTATACTATTCCATCAGTCTAAGATGGTCGGCATCAAGGGCAGTTCTCCGCCTATGATGCTTTAACCTTCGTCCTTGTCGCTGCATCTCCCTCAAAGTCCCATCAAACCATGGAGACCGAGGTTGAAGGGGGAGAGGATGAACACGGACAGGAGCAAACTGATCAAGAGCTGAGGCGATGGCCCTATTATAAGCCACCACCAAGGCATCAGGATCATCACTCACTCCAGAAAACTCCTATCGGTCAAGCACTGCTGCTAGGCCCGTAGAGCAAACATCTCGCAAAGAGCGGTACCTAACCATCCCCACAGGGGTAGGCCTATAAGGGGGGGTGCAAAAACTGAAACCCACAATGTAATGATCAGACCAACTGACGGGTTCCACCTCCACGTCAGAGGCCTCAATTCCCAAGAGGAAAACTAAGTCTAAAGAGTGACCACTCTTATGAGTGGCAGAAGTAACCACTTGTGTGAGGCCCAAAGATGTCATTAATTGGAGGAAGTGTTGTCCAAACTGCGAGAGTTCATCATTGACCCAGGCATTGAAGTCACCCAGGACCATCAGCCTGGGTGACTCAAATGCCATGTCAATGACAAAATCAGCTACTTCCTGCAGAAAATGCTTCTCATCACCTGGTGACGGTAAATGAGAACAATTCTACAACCCACACCTGCCACTACAGTACACTCAAAAGACTCAGCCCCCTCAACTGGTACACTTGTGAGGACAGTTCGGTCTTAAAACAGACCGCAACCCCCCGCGGTCCAACCTCAGGCGGAGTAACACCGAGTACCCAGCTGGAACTGCTGCCTCCAGAACTGGACCAGCATTTTCATCCAGCCAGGTCTCAGTAATGCAAGCCAGATCCACAGACTCCACAAGATCAGCAGTAACTGCAGTCTTATTCCTTATAGATCTGCCATTGCATAACACTGCCCGGGTTGGACAGGTCTCGGGAGTGGTACAGACCACTTGCCCAGTACCATCAATAGTAGTGGTGCCCTTGGGTATGGGAACCAGGCAAGAATGACCTTGCTCCGGAATTCATTTTGCCCCAGGGCGTCTTCTAGTCCCTACTACCCCAATACTATGTACCCGCTCGTTCGTCCACTCCACTGTTCTGCCCAAAACCCCAAAACCCCTCCCTCCCCTCTCAAGACAATCCCTAGCAACTCTACAGCACTGGTAGTTGACAGCTGTAACAGCAAGGGGAGAAAGGGCCAAGGGCACGAAGAGCAGAGGACGAATAGCGTACGACCGTGGCAGTAGGCCCTCTACACATATTAAAACCCCACACCTACACAACTAAAACAAAAATACGAACAACCCAAATTAAACCAAAATAAAATATAAAACAAATTAAATAACACAAACAAAATAGAATATCCAAATAAATAATATCAAAATAAACAAATGTCCAAAAAGTCATGAAAAAATACTGCATATTTGGAGTAAGAGGGGCTGTCACCCTCCCTCAATTCTAAAACAAAATCGAACAATGCAAGTCTCGATATAGTCTTGGTAAGTCAGCATCAACCAAATAGGAGATTTCAAACAGAGAACCCTTGGAGATAGCAAGAGGGTCTCTCACCCCCTCCTAATCTAACCTCCAAAAGATTCCTCCCAGAGACCAGTTATTTTTCAGTCCTTTTCCAAAGAGCACTCCCATACACAGACCAAGACATGAGCCATGGCCCAAAAGGAACATGCAGTTCCCACTCCCTCTACAGGTGTGTAAAATTCACAAGGGCAACAGGTTGCTCCAGGAGGGGAATCCATAACCCCAGCCGCCCACCAGCCGCTGAGGTCCCCCACCAACAACCACAGGGACAAGGGCCCTCTGGCTCAAATCCCTGCAGCTCCTCCCAAAACAGTCCAAAACCCTGAAAATCATCTACATCAAGAGGAAAGGGGCATCCACCCAAATGTTCAGGGGGAGAAAATGCTTCTTTCTGTCCTCCGTATGCCAAGCAGATAGTCTCAACACATCCAGATAAAAATCAAAGAAATCTTCCTTACTGCCCCTGGACTCTAGGCGCTCTCACCGACCCGAAATAATTCCAGTCATGCAGCCAAACCTTACTTCAGGTATCAATATTTCATGCGCTCCCACCGCAATGAACAGTAGGTAGGGAAGATTTCACTCATGAACTCAGAAACCACAGTCCCCCAGATATGATGCTGAAAATCTAAAGGCTCCAAAGTCGCCAAATTCCCCTCTGAAATCACAGTGCTCCACAATATCCACACGTTCTTTAGGAATGTAGGTCCCCGAGGCACATCCACCGCTCGACATCCATGAAATTCCGGGTTGCCCCACAAAATCCATGATTCCCACAATTTCAACAGGGAGTGCCCCAGATCACAAAACTCCCCTTGAAGTCCATGGAGAATCCCGGAGCTGTCCCCTCAATACCCATGGGTATTAACTGTGCCGAAAAGCTATCTATCAGGACCGTGATGGCATAATGCTCGACTTGCTCACTCACTCCAAAACGAAGCATAAACAGAAAATGAACAAAATAAAGTGAGTCAAAAAATGATCTTAAAACACAAGACTGCGCTCAGAGGTTGGCACTTTGGGAGTAGAGGGCCTGACCTGCTGAGTGGGTTTGTGACACTGCCCACCAGAGTGTAAAGCAGAAACACCCAGTGAATGTACTAAAAGGCAAGTACAGATGGAACAAAATAGAATGTGAACCAGTATTATAAACACAGCTTCTACAGAAAATACAGGATTGCAGATTCAAGGCAGTTCTCTTTTAAATTAGGCCCCTTGGAAAAAGGCGCTATTTTCATCTATAAAATACTCTCTAACACCTCTTCCTCTCAATCCCTAACTCTCTCAGTAAAAAGTAAGTGGGAAGCCAAACTCTGTACTACCATTTCTGACCACTGTTGGAACTCCACTTAGATATCTGCTTATTGTGGGAGTAGAGAGTTACAAGGTAAGCTCATGGGCCCCCATTTTCAAAACCAGGGGGATGAATGGTGCATCTAGATGCATCACCCAAATAAATGGGCCAGCGCAAAAAAATGCAATATTCAAACAAGATGCGTGATCCCAGCGGATTGCGCATCTCTGCTGAATATAGCAATCCTAGTGGGTGGCGCAAATGGGGGTGGCCAACAATGCACTGTGCATCCTGTGGGATGGCCTGAATACCGGGAATGGGGATGCGTAATTCCAAATTCCTGATATTCAGCCAGAATATGCAAATACAGCCATCAGGCATGCAAGATGCAAATGGGCCATTTGCATGCCCATTATGGCCGCATTTGCATGCAGCGCATGGTAGGGCCCCCTGCCCAGTCCCATTCAACATCAAGCCCCATCCCTTTTCCATGGTGTAGGGTCCCCCTTGTCCCCCTCCAGAACCTGTTCCGAATACAACAATATCAGATCCCCATCCATTTTTCATAGTGCAGGGACCCTCCCCACCATCCCAAACCTGGTTTGAATAAAAAAATAATAATTTCCCCATCTCTTTTCCATAATGTAGTGGCCCCCACCCCATCCCAAACCCTGATCTCCATTTGATGTTAAATGATCCATCGAACAATTTCCATAGTGTAGTGGCCCCAACCCCACCACCCCAACAGGCATGCAATCAATGAGCTTTCACCCTGTACAGTATGAGATTAGGACCAATCAGTCAGTGGCTGGCCATGGCAGAGTGTGAAGGGCTGTGCCAGTTGCCAGCACATGTCAGGTTGGGGGGTGTGGGGAGGGGTTCATGTCTGCTGGGGTTGTGGGCCACTACACTATGGAAATGGTTCAATGGATCATTTTACACTGAACACTGATTGGGGCTCGGGATAGGGTGGGGGGCCACTACACTATGGAAAAGCAATAGGGAAATTTTTTATTTGAACCGAGTTCAGGACGGAGAGGGGGGATCCCTGCACTATGGAACAGGGATGGGGATCTGATTTTATTGTATTTGAACAGAGTTCAGGATGGGGAGGAGGGGTCCCTGAACTATGGAAAAGGGATGGGGAATGTGTTTTTTCACATTCGGATTGGGTTCAGGACGGGGAAGGAGGATTCCTACATCATGGAAAAGGGATGGGGTTTGTTGGTGAATGGCACTGGGCTGGGGGAGCAGGTTTCTGTGCTCCTGTGTGCAGTACAGCAGCCTGCCTGTGGGTGACCAGGACTTAGGCATGGTTCTTCCATGCCTAACTTTGTGCAGCACATCTCCGAGATGCACAGAAAGCTGCGCTGCACATCTTTGCTGAATATGGGGTTGTACCACATATTCATGGGCATGCCCCCTCAAGATGTGTTGCATATATTATTGCTGCGCTTGGGCACAGCCAGAGATGCGCGACGCATCTCATCCCTTTCAATATCGCATTGCAGTGCATTTCTTGAGATGTGCCGGTGCATCACCTTTGAAAATGTCCCCCATTCAGTACAAGATATTGCACCAGTTCTACAGTACTTGACCCCTAACAAACTCTACAAATTAGGACTCATACTGGACAATAAATGCTGGAAATGCAACCTAATCAACGCCACACTCTTGCATATGTTGTGGACTTGTTCTAAATTAGTAAACTTATGGAAATACATCCATTCTACAAGTAATAACTGCATGGCAATTGACTTGCCCTTTTCCCCTGTATCATGTTATGTTGTAATGCCGATTATGTTTTTACAAATTCTTGTAGGAAAAAGAAGCGCAATAATCCATGCTAAGATGGAGATCCCCAGGGGCCATAAAACTACCATATAACTAGCAGGATAATTTAGAAAAAACTCTTAATAGTGAACAAAGGGAAGGACACACCATGACTGCACACACAAATCAAAACTCTCTGCACAACATGTTTTTTCAAATTTTGAGTGTAGTACTCCTTTAAACATTCAAGGCTGTCGTGCAGTTCAATAAAGTAATGGCTATGAAGCACATACAATCATCTCCTTTCCTCGACAGTGCAACCTGGCCTGCTCTCGCCTCAATTAATAATCTCACTCCCTTTGTTTCTGTTTTTTAGTAACTCAGGCAGTTTAGTGCACACTATTCCTAATCACAGAGTGCTTTGCTCAGTGAGTGGGATTACAATATTAATGTTTTTCTTTTTAACCCAATTGGGTAGTCATAATGCCTGTTAAATGCAGAGTTAAAACTCTGTTAAGAGACATAAAATTAAAAAATGTTTACTGAACACTGACACCCCAACTCAGCTTACATGCCAGTAGAATCAGGAAACTCTGTTTTGCTGACCGATGACACCACCTTTAGGAACGTCACAGAAGATCATTGGCAGCCTTAGAAAAAACTGTTTTTGTGGGGAAGGTATGCATCTATGTAAGACTTTACAACTCAGAGAGAATACAGTATGCACAGACCTCCTAGGGACATCAACTGTACATCACTCAATGGAGCCTCTTCCTAGTAAAACAAATAACTACAAATACCAACTCGTCTGCCAGTGGCACAGCTCACATTTTTAGCTGCAGATTGTGTGATCTCAAAATCTCAACTTCTGACATTTCAAACAGGTCTTTGCTTTGCATACACTTAGAAAAGCTTGGACATCCAAATGTTTCTGTGAGCACAAATTAGGAGGCGATCACACTGCCATTTTCAAAACAAGTTCACCACCAGCCCCGGCTGTGGATGATACCCAAATAGAAGACAGTGGTCTTCTTCATCCAGCCACTTTCTTTTTGACTAAATACATCAGTTATGTTTTGTAACGTAGACAGATACAGTCAGACAGTAACTATCTTGGGGTAGCTATTCAAAATCTTTTCAGGCACAAGTTGGTTGTAGTGGTAGTAGTACTAGTAGTAGTAGCTGTAGCAGTAGTAGTAGTAGTAGTAGCAGTAGTAGTTGTAGTAGTAGTAGTAGCAGTAGCAGTGGTAGTAGCAGCCAGCAGTAGCAGTAATAGTTGTAGTAATAGCAGTAGTAGTAGTAGCAGAGAGTAGCAGTAGTAGTAATGATAGTAGTAGCAGCAGTAGAGTAGTAGAAGTAGAAGCTAGCAAGAGTAGTAGCAACAGCAGTAGTAGAGTAGTAGTACCGGTAGCAGTAGTAGTAGTAACTAGCAACAATAGTAGTAACAGTAGTAGTAGTGGTAGTAGCAGCAGCAGTAGTAGTAGTAGCAGTAGTAGTAGTTATAGTAGTGAGCAGTGGCTGTAGTAGTAGTAGCAGTAGCAGTAGCAGTAGTAGTAGCAGATAGTAGCAGCAGTAGGGTAGTGAGTAGTAGCAGCAGCAGTAGTAGTGATAGTAGTAGCAGCAATGCAGTAATTGAAGTTGTATGAAGTAGTAGCAGCAGACAGTAAGTAGTACATGATAGCAGTAGCAGTAGTAGTAATGATAGTAGTAGCAGTAGTAGCAGTAATAGTAGAAGTAGCAGCAGCAGTAGTAGATAGAGGTAGTAGCAGTAGTAGTAATAGTAGCAGTAGTAGTAGTAGTAGTAGCAGCAGTAGTAGTAGTAGTAGAAGTAGTAGCAGCAGTAGAAAAGCAGAAGTAGCAGTAGCAGTAGTAGTAGAGTAGTAGCAGTAGCTAGTAGTAGCAGTAGTAGTAGTAGTAGCAGCAGTAGTAGCAGTAGTAGTAAAAGTAGTAGTAGTAGTAGCAGTAAGTAGTAGTAGCAGTAGTAGCAGTAGTAGCAGTAGTAGCAAGTAGTAGTAGCAGATAGTAGTAGCAGTAGTAGCAGCAGTAGTAGTAGCAGCAGTAGTTAGTGAGTAGCAGTAGCAGTAGTAGCAGCGGTGAAGTAGTAGTAAGCAGTGGTAGTAGTAGCAGCAGCAGTAGTAGCAGTAGTAGCAGTAGTAGTAGCAGCAGTAGTAGTAGCTGGTAGTAGCAGTAGCAGTAGTAGCAGTAGCAGTAGTGAGTTGTAGTAGCAGTAGCAGTAGTAGTAGTTGTAGTAGTAGCAGTAGCAGTAGTAGTAGTAGCAGCAGTAGTAGTAGTAGTAATAGTAGCAGCAGTTGTAGTAGTAGTAGCAGTAACAATAGTAGCAGCAGCAGTAGAAGTAGTAGTAGCAGTAGTAGTAGCAGTTGTAGTAGTAGCAGCAGCAGCAGCAGTAGTAGTAGCAGTAGCAGTAGTAGTAGCAGTAGTAGTAGTAGTTATAGTAGTTGTAGTAGCAGTAGTAGTAGCAGCAGTAGTAGTAGCAGTAGCAGTAGTAGTAGCAGCAGTAGTAGTAGTAGTTGTAGTAGTAGCAGTAGTAGCAGTAGTAGTAGAGTAGCAGTAGCAGCAGTAGCAGTAGTAGTTGTAGCAGCAGTAGTGTAGCAGTAGTAGTAGTAGTAGTAGTAGTAGCAGTAGTAGTAGCAGTAGTAGTTGTAGTAGTAGCAGCAGTAGTAGTAGCAGTAGTAGTAGTAGCAGCAGCAGTAGTAATAGTAGCAGCAGTTGTAGTAGTAGCAGTAGCAGCAGTAGAAGTAGCAGTAGTCGTTGTAGTAGTAGTAGCAGTAGCAGTAGTAGTAGTAGTAGTAGCAGCAGCAGTAGTAGTAGTTGTAGTAGTAGTCTTTAATAATTACTGGTGACCCTATTTATCAACCTGAATACAGGTATTGTCAAATGCCGTAATAACCCGAAAATGGATTATTACGGCATTTTGCTTTAAAAATCCTTTCGGTTCCCTGGTGTTTCATGTCACTGAATGCTAGCGCACCACCTTATTGGCTGTTAGTTGGTCTGTGGGTGGGACGCACAAGACGAGCAATATGACGGCTCCATTTTTCCGGTACTGGAGCACTCGCACTGACTATCTGGCAACAAATCAACAGAAACGTAAAGTATTTTTTTTTAACTATTGAATTAGTTAACCCTGCCTTCAGGGCAATCAAATAAATATCTGGCTGATCCTGCAGTACTCGCGCTGGGGACTCGCGCTTTGGTTAGCGCTTTAGCAATGGCAACTGACCATGACTAACTGCTCTTGTGGTGCTGAAGTAAAAAGCACCGGTAATTATACAAAATAAAATCAAGGCGTGTGTGTATTATGATATTTTTTTACACACCCTCGGTGAGTGATGAGCTCATAAACCTCTCGGAGCTCAAGGTTTATGGCTCATCACTCACCTTGGGTGTGTAAAAAAATATCATAACACACACACGCCTAGCCATTATTCTCTATTTTATATCTGGCACCCTTCCTCGGAGGCTCAGAGTGGAATTACAACATAACATTATACTGCATAGACACATTAATATAACAATCCCCATAAATGATAAAACATATGCCTAGACTTGATATAAATATCAGTTAAAACACTACAATAAACAGATTCATAAATAGTTGCCTACAAATATGTTCTGAGACATAACAGTATACAGTAGATATCAGTCGCCAAACGACTGAGTAAACAGGAAAGTTTTGAGCCACCAATTGAAGGCCTCTACAGAAGGGGTCTCCCTCAAAGTTCTTGGCAGGGAGTTCCAGAGGACTGGGCCCACAACTTTAAATGCCTGGTTCCCCAGAGGTTTTTAATCTCGACCTTGGAACTACCAGGAGGCTCTCCTCAGTGGAGTGGAGACAGCATGAGGGTATGCAAGGGTGCAAGAGCTCAGACAGGTAGCCCAGCCCATGCAGGGCCTTATAAATTAGAAACCCAGCCAGTGCAGATCAAGCAGCATCGGGGAAACATGACACGTCCTTGGAAAGCCAGTCAGCAACCTAGCAGCTGCGTTCTGCACTAACTGAAGGCATTGTAGCATACCTCCATTGACCCCAAGGTACAGAGCATTGCAGTAGTTAAGCCTTGAAGTCATGAACGTATGCACCAGTGTGGCCAGATCACCAGGGAGATAATGCAACTGATGTTCCACAGAGGGCAAAAGCTGTTCCGAACTACTACCGACACTTGAGCCTCAAATGTCAGCCCCTCATCCAGAGCGACTCCCAGATTTTTCACCTTTGTAGTAGCCAAGAGCCCAGAGGAATTGAGCCGAAGCCCCATCTCCCTCTCGGTAGCTGCCACTCCCCCCATGTCCTGGCTCAACCACCAGTATTTCAGTCTTCTCTGGATGAAGTCTCAACCAGCTTGATGACATCTAGTCCTGGAACTCGGCCAGGCACCTATAATGCACATCAACCACACCCTGTGCCCCAGGTACAAAAGACGTAGAGCTGAATATCATCTGAATAGCAGTGAAACCTCATCCCATAGTGCTTAATGATCTTACCTTGGGGTAGCATATATACCACAAACAACATGGGAGAAAGAACCGAGTCCCTGGGGTGCACCACAGGTCAGAACCTCTGGGAGAAAGAAAAACCTTCCCTGTCACTAAGATAGGACTCAAACCAGCAAATGACTTTGCCAGTGAGTAGCACATACTCCCTGAGCTGGTCCAATAGCAACCCCTGGTCCACGGTGTCAAAGACTGAGGAGAGATTAAGGAGGACGAGAATTGACCATTCTCCTCTATCTCTTGCCCTGAGTAGATTATTGTGTACCCTAACTAGTGCAGTCTCTGTGCTATGCCTGAACCTAAACCCAGACTAGAGAGGCTCATAGATGTCAAAGACAGTGAATTGTGCCTCAGGCTGCAGCACAACTACTTTCTCAATAACCTTGCCCAAAAAGGGCAGGTTAGAGACAGGTCTGTAAGTCACCAAAACATCCAGGTCCAGGGATGGCTTTTTCAAAAGTGATCTCACTAATTCACTTTTCAGAGACACTGGAAACATCCCTTCGGGCAAAATGCATTAGACAGTGTCAGCAAATACCAGGCCCAGCTGCCCTACACAACTCACAAGTAGACATACCAAGCCTGGGTCCATATTACAAAATGTTGGTCACAGCTTCAAAATCACCCCACTCACCTCTTCCATTGACATTAGACAAAACTCACCCCAGAACCACCAAATGCATTCATAGGCTCAACCTTGCTGGGCTGTGATGGCCCACTTGGAAGGGTCCCAGCCCTAACAGAGGGCACCCTGTCTGAGAAGAACCAAGTGAAGTCCTCTCATTTTGCCGGTGTAAATACTCTCAGGGGTTCAAGACAGACTGGATGAAGTAGCCTGTCCACAATCCAAAAGAGCTGAGCAAGTCAGATACAGATAAGACAGATAGAGGGCTATGGTACCCAATCAGGTGCTGAAGCACGAATCGACTTGCTAGACCAATAGGCCTGGTCTGCTGGCGTCTACTATGTATGTTAGTATGTATAAGTCAGTTCTCCCCTGAAGCAATTTCTCTAGACAAATAATCTGCTTTTTTCCAAGTGATTGCCCATTGATACTCACCAAGGGGATTTTACAGCCAACAGCAGATGGCTACATAGATTTTTAAAAAATGCCATGGCATCAGGCAGCTCCAGCTGTGAGGAGAGAGACTGAGTGCTGTGGACAATGGGGTCGCACCTTTTCTGGCCAAAATTAGGGAACTCATTGAAACAGACTGTCTCACTGTTGAGCAAGTGTACAAAGCAGATAAGACAGGTCTGTACTGGAGATGTCTGCCTGATAAAACCCTGGCACATGGTGATGAAAAGGATGTGCCAGGGTTTAAAAAACAGAAAGAAAGAGTCACTATCTTAAAGTGTACAAATGGCACAGGCACCCGTAAACTGTCCCCTCTTCTGATCAGGAAGTTCGGCTATCCATGGCACAATGCAGGGACAATGGTCTATGGAGCAGTTTGTCTCTCAAGTTAAACAGCACCTGCATGCACAGGGACTTCCATTTTGTGCAGTTCTCCTCAATAACTCTCCTGTTCACCTTGAAATCCCTCCTACTAAAACAAGAGATGGACACATAAAATGTTTTTTCCTGCCACTCAATATGACATCAAAACCCCAGCTGTGTAACCAGGGTATGCTGCAGATCCTTAAGCAAAATTATTGCAAGATGCTCCTTCAGTTTGTTCTTTTTGACGAAAATGAAAGTGTTCCACTAACTAACATAACAAATCACACTGAAGGACATGGTTTACATGGCAGCTGATGCCTGGAAAGATATCCGGAGGGAGACAATCGAGAAAGCTAGGGCCAAGTCAAAAATCCTACTCCCACACAACACTGACAGGAAAATTAGCAACACTGAAATTCTAACTGACCTTTCTGTCATTATCAGTGATTCCAAGCTCCGAGTCTTGGCTGCAGACCTGCCTTGTGAACCTCTCAGTGTGGATGACATGGAGGCTTGGGTGTTCTGTGACAGAGATGATCTGGGTCATGAGCACGTCATGGAGGATTTCACTTTGTGGACATGGTGAGGAGCCAGACTGAGCCAAAAGTCGAAGAAAACTGATAGAGACAAGGGGGAAGGACCACCTCCATCAACGATACTCACCCACTCAGAGATGATGCCTTATTTTAAGAAATGCCTTCAAAACATGGAGGCACAGATAGACTGTGACCCAGTCGAGCTGATGCTGCTGTGAAACCTGCAAAGCCACTCCAGTAAAAAGAGATTTGCCAGCTTAAAGCAAATGCAGGTTGCAGACTTTGTTGCCCAAAGTAACACTGATGCAGTACAGATGTACTGTACTGTACTGATGAATTGATTAATTGATGAATGGATGTTTTTAAATGAAACGAAAACAAATAAAAGATTTTGTATGTTGATACTGTATGTTTGCTATTGATTACAGTGTGGACTCCTGATTATCCAGACTCCCAATTCATTGAATAATAGAATCATAAAAATTGGGACGGCAGAAAAGGACCCACTGGCCCATCGAGTCTGCCCATTTCCCCCTTCCCTACTCACCTCCTATTTCACAGTCAGTACTATCTGTAGTATTCATGAGCTTAAGAGCAGATGCCAGACAGGAACAGAACTCTACTGTTACTTAATTCTTTTTGCCTTCCACGGCTCTAAAGGGTGAATCCCATCTCAGTCAAAGAGAGCTAACCAATGTTCTCAATTTTTGGTTTTTTGTTTGACTAGTTGTGGTGGTAACCAGCTCAGGTGCCATGAAGCTAGACGTTTTGTCTAACAGTCTAAAGAGTTTTGAGTGAAGCTATCATTTCTTGAACACTACGCTGAAGTAGAAACAGGTAAGAAAGATGCCTCTCAGTACTTCTAACAGTATTTGACTAGTCTATCTGAGTGGGACTTAACTTAAGCAGACTGGGTAGGCAAAGCAGTCCTTTGCTGATAAATTATAGGTTTCCAATGTATATAAAAAAAAAATATATAAATATATAACTATACTACATCTGTTATACAACTATATTATTGTATAAGGTTATGCCCTCTGACCAAGCAAAAGCAGAGAGCTTTGAGCCAAGGGGACCACAGCTGCTACCAGTGTCTTTACTGTGAGGGATTAATGTAGGGTGACAACTAGAAACTGAGCAGATGCTGGAAATGGACAGCAGCCTGAATCGAATTAGCCCACCTGGATACCTGGAACTTTCCAGTTGGGCCCTTCTTCAGGAGGTAACCTCCCAAACATCCAAAATATGAAAATCTTTGCTTTCGTTATCTATTTTCTAATTAAATGGAGGCATTCCAGTCACTGCAATTAAATGTAAAATGCAAATACAGATCCAGTGCATCAAATTTAGAGGGGACACTAGTGTGTCAGCCTTGGGTACACAGATACATAGATACATAGACAGTGTCGGCAGATAAGGGCCTATGGCCCACCAAGTCTGCCCATTTGAGCTTGTAAGTTCAGTTTATGTTTTCCTAGAAGTCTGTTGCCCCTTACCCCGACCTCCAGAATTCCTTTATGTCTATCCCATACATTCTTAAATCCCGTGATTGTTTCAGCCCCCACCACTTCCTCTGGCAGGGTGTTCCACTTGTCCACCACCGCTCTGTGAAGAAATTCTTCCTCACGCTTCCTCTGAATCATCCTCCCTCCAACTTCATCCCATGCCCTCTAGTCCTGGAACATCTTTTCCTTAAAATAATGTATGCCTGCACCCCTGTTCCTCCCTGTAAGATACTTGTATGTCTCTATCATATCCCTCTCTCCCTCCTCCTCCAGGGAGTACATGTTCAGTTCCTTCAACCTGTCCTCATAGGACTTGTGATGCAATCCATGTACTATCTTTGTTGCCCTCTCTGAACCTTCTCTACCCTGTCTATGTCCTTACGTAGATAAAGTCTCCAGAACTGTACACTGTACTCCAGGTGAGGCCTCACTAGTGTCTTGTATAGTGGAATTATGACCTCCCTTTTCCTGCTGGTGATGCCCCTGCCTATGCATCCCAGCATCCTATTTGTTTTACCTGCTGCCTTGTCACACTGTTTCCCTACCTTGAGGTCATCAGAGATGATAAACCCAAGATCCCTTTTCTGCTTGGTGCATGCTATATCCTCACCCCCCAACTGATATATTGTGCCAGGGTTTTTGTGCCCCATATGCATTATCTTGCACTTCTTGCATTGAATTTCAACTGCCAAACCCCTGACCATTCTTCAAGTTTCTGCAGGTCCTTCTCATTCTGTTACACCTCTGCTGTGTCTACTGTGTTACAGAGCATTGTGTCATCAGCGAACAGTGCAATTCTGCCTTCTAGGTCCCATAATGTCACTGATGAAGATGTTGAATAGACCGGTCCCAGCACTGATCCCTGTGGTACCCCACTGGTCACTCTTCCTCTGTGGAGTGACAGCCATTTACCACCACCCTCTGTGTCCTGCCGCCCAGCCAGTTACCTACCCACCACACTAATGTCCTGCCCACACCCATATTCCCCAGTTTGTGTAATAGTCTTCTATGTGGCACAGTGTCAAAGGCCTTGCTAGTTGATAGGCCATGTCCACTGCCTCCCCTGATCCACCTCCCTAGTCACCCAGTCAAAAAATTCAACGAGGTTGGTCTGACATGACCTCCCACTGGTGAAACCATGCTGCCTTGGGTCCCGTAGTCCATTGACAACCAGATGTTCCACCAATCTCTCCTCCAGTAGTGCTTCCATGATCTTCCCCACTACCAAGGTGAGGCTGACTGGTCTGTAGTTCCCTGCTTCCTCTTTGTTCCCACTTTTGTATAAGGTGACTACATCTGCTGTCCTCCAGTCTTTGGGTACCTCCCTGTTTCAGTGATCGGCTAAACAGGATAGCCAGAGGTTCAGCCACCACCTCTTAGTTCTTTAAGGACCCTGGGGTGCACCCCATCTGGCCCTATTGTTTTATCAACTTTTACTTCCAGTTCCTTCAGGACCCTTTCTCGTAAAGGACTTGTGTCCATTTCTGCACCATTCTCACCCCTTGTACTCCCTTCAGACCCATTACCCTCCTCTTCCTCAGTAAAGACTGAGCAGAAATACCTGTTCAATATGTCAGCTTTACTGTTGTCATCCTCCACGTGGCCCCCATCCTCCCCCTTCAGTCTCACTATCCCTCCCTTTGCCTTTCTATTTTCACTTATGTACCTGTAAAAGATTTTGTCCCCTCTACCCACTGATTTTGCAATGTGGTGTTCTGTCTGAGCTTTGGCTTCCCTTACTGACTTCCCTGCCTCCCTTTGCTTCTCCTGGTACTTCCCTCATCCCCTTCTGCTCGTGTCTTTTGTATTGCCTGAATGCAATCTTTTGGCTTTCACTTTTGATACCTCTTTGGAAAACCATAACGGTCTCCTCTTCCTTTTCCTCTTGCTAACCTGCTTAATGCATAATTCTGTTGCTCTTGTAATCCCCATTTTAAATACTGCCCACTGTTCCTCAACCTCCCTACTGATTTTCCATGTGGGCCCCAGCATTAGCTTTCTGCCCTCCCCCACCCTACACCACCACAGTCTGACCTAAACAGTTTCAGCCGGTCAGCTGCAAACAGTGACCCTTGAATCCACCTCATCCTCCTTGGCTTCCTGGGGTAGGCCCTACACTTTGGGCAGATGTTGCTGCTTGAGAATTCTGAGATAGCTTCCACTTTCCAATCAGAGATAACAGCCCCATCGTCTATCACAGTGCTGTCACTAAGTGGGAGCAGTTAACACACAGGAATGTTAATCATCTTGAAGTCTTTCAGGCTCAAGGTCCACATTTCACAGCATTTATACAAACATTTCTGATGTCCCCTAGGTGGTTTGGACAATTGGGAGTCAGACAGCCCACTGGTGTTCATCTAAAACAGACAATATACCCATCCTCTGATCTGCAGTGACCCCCCCAACCCCTTCACTAGGAGATGATAAATGAGTTTTTTTGTATTTCAGTAAAAACAAACATTTGTCAATGCAGAATATTTGCTTGCTTGTATTTGCTATGTATCCTCTATCTTGATTTCAATAAGGCGTTTGACTCTGTGCCCCACAAAAGGTTGATCAGGAAGTTGGTGGATCTTGGGGTTGGGGAAAAGATGGCCAGATGAGTGGAAAACTGTCTGAGGGAGAGTTATCTGGCACCAGAGAGGTAACCAGTGGGGTTCTGCAGGGCTCGGTGCTGGGGCTGGTGTTGCTCAATGTCTTCATCAGTGACATTGGGGATGGCAATAAGGGCAAAATGAGCCTATTCGTGGATGACACCAAGCTCTGCAAGATAGTGGACACAGCTGAAAGGATACAGGACCTACAGGAAGATCTGGAAAAGCTGGGGAGGTGGTCCAGGATCTGGCAGCTTGGCTTCAATGCCAAGAAATGCAAAGTTATGCATATTGGAGCTAAGAATCCCAGGACAGAGTACTACCTGGGTGCAGTCTCAGTATCTGCATCAGAGAAGGACAAGAACCTGGGATTTGATGATCACTAGTGACCTGAAGCACTCCACGCAGTACAAGAAAGCAGTTGCAAAGGCAGACAAGATGCTGGGATGCATATCTAGGGGGATCAGTAGTAGGAGAGAGGAGGTTATACTGCCCTTGTACAGGTCACTGATAAGGCCGTATCTAGAGTATGGAGTTAAGTACTGGTGTCCACATCTCAAAAAGGACATTAACTTGCTGGAGAAGGTCCAGAGGAGGGCTACAAAGATGATAGTAGGTCAGCAGGGTAAGGCATACAAGGACAGGTTGACGGCACTGAACATGTACTCCCTGGAAGACAGGAGAGAGAGAGAGATTGGGGCATGATTGGGACCTTCAAGTACCTGAAAGGGATAAATAAGGTTCATAAGGAGAGTTTCTTTAAGCTGAATGGCAACCATAACACTAGGGGGCATGGTCTTAAGCTGGAGGGTGGGAGGTTTAGGAGGGAGGGAGGTCAGGAAGCACTTCTTCACAGAAAGGGTGATGGACACCTGGAATGCACTGCTGGAAGAGGTCATCTCATTGAAGACAGTGGGCAGCTTTAAGAGAGACTGGGACAGGCATAGGGGAAAGTAAGGATCATGGGCAGGGAGGATGGGAGGAGTGGGGGGAGGGCAGGGACATTAGCTCAAGCTGTGAGCCCTGCAATATGACCAGACTTGATAAACCAAATGCTTTCTTCTGCTGGCTTGTTCAGATGTTTATATGTTCATAAGTGTTTGGCATCGATAGTGCACCGGACATAACACATTAATGACACATAGAAACTGCTGGCAGATAAGGACTGCTAGGCCCATCCAGTCTGCCCATAGGCCCTATACAGTGTGCAGTATGTGACCACTGACCCTATGTGATCAATGGCTTTTCATCACTCCCTGCCTCTCAGGGTTCCCCTGTGTCTGTCCCAGGCATGCTTAAACCCCCTCCACTGTGCTTGCCCTCACTACCTCTTTTGTCAGGCTATTCCAGGCATCGACTACCCTCTGTGTAGAAAAACTTCCTCACGTTACCCCTTAATCTACCCCCCTCCAATTTCATATTGTGCCCCCTTGTTCTAGTACTTTTTTTCTCTTGGAATAGGTCCCCCACCTGCACCTTGTTTATGCCCTTGAGGTATCCGAAAGTTATCATGTCACCCTGCTTTCTCCTCTCTTCCAGTGAGTTCATATTAAAGTAGCCTAGTCTCTCCTCATACGTTTTGTGTTGCAAGCCCTGCATCATCTGTCACCCTTCTCTGGATAGCCTCCACCTTGCTTATGTCCTTGCACAGGTGTGGCCTCCAGAACTGCACGCAGTACTCCAGGTGAGGCCTTACCAATGTTTTATACAATGGCATCACCACCACCTTCCTCCTGCTAGTGATACCCCTGCCTATGCACCCCAGCATGCTATTGGCCCTCCCCGCAGCCTTTGTGCATTGATTTGATACCTTGATGTCATCAGAGATGATAACCCCTTAGTGACAGTAAATTCCTTCCCCCATCCAACATGAGTTACAATAATGAAATTGTCACAACTGAGAAATGAACAGGTTCACACATAACACTGTCATTTTCTTAGACTGTGATCCTGAATTTTCAAAATAGTAGGTTTTTCTTGCCCTAGTATATGAGCATGCAGGTGTCATGTATGAAATGTGAGCTAAAACATTGTTTTGTGGAATGATCATGAAAACAGGTTTCGGAGGGGGAATTTGATAATGACACCTGCCATGTTAATTCCATGGGGTGAAAAACACGAGTATGTTGAAAATGTGGGTTAAAAAGTAAAAATATTGTAAAATTATGAGTAAATATTGAAAATGTCAACATTTGTTCATAACTTTTTTTTGTTTTGACCTCAAATGTTCAACATAGTATTTTATTACACAACCTTATGAACAAGAAACATCTCATTTATGAAATCCTGTCAAAACATAATTTTGTGAGCCGGCCCAGTGGCACAGAGGGCTGAGGTGCTGGACATCTCACCTTGCGGCATGCTGGCGACCTGGGTTCGGGAGCAAGCCTGGGTCGTTGGAGGTCGGCACGGGGGGTAGGGTGGAGCTGGATGGAGCAGCCGCTAGGCAGCTCTCCTCTCCGGGGAGGTGGGATGGCATCCCTCGCTCATGGCTACCCCCTGGTGGAGGCCAAGGGGCTGTGCAAGCAGGGTGCCAGCGATAGGCCAATGAAGTGGGCGGAGGAGGGTCGTTACCAGGGTTGTAAGGTGCATGCATGCCTCCACATGCATGCGTCCTTCTCCTGGGGCCCTCGGGAAAAATGGGGAGAAAAACGGGAAAAAATGGCGGTAGGATGGCGACCGACTCTCCACAGGCACCGCTTCCAGACCCGGCGTAATGTAAGCCCCAGTAATTCCAGGGGACGGAGCTGGGGGAGCTGGTCAGATGGGGACCGTACGGGGAGGAGAATAAATAGAAATACTAAAAATAAATATATATACATATATAATTTTGTGATACAAGTGTGTAAAAGGGTTTTGGGCAGGATTTGAAAAATGACACGTGTTCATGACGAGGGGTACAAAAATGGATATGTTGAAAATATGTGGTAAAATAGCAAAGCTAGCAGCAAATATTGAAGAATTTCTACAGTTCTTAATCGCTATGTTGTTGTTTGAGATTTTAACCTCATATTTTCAACATAGTCTTATTATAACCCCACCTTATGATCAGGATAAGTGAAAGTTAAATCCCATCTGAAAAGTGATTCCACAGAGCGTTGGTAAAAGCATGTTTTGGATGGGATTTGAAAAATTACACCTGCCTTGTTCAAGAAGTAGGGTAAAAAAAAGGCTATGCTGGAAAGTTGGGGACAAAATCTAGAAAAATATTAAAGTTATGGAAAAATGTTGAAGAATTTCAACGTTGATTCACAACCTAGGGACAGAAATAATGACTACGTGCCCCCCCCGCCAAGCCACAAGTCACAATTTTGGGCCCAATTCACCCTCTTTGCTCCAGCCAGAGTCTTAGAAGCCTCCTCAGTGAACTGTGGGCATCACTTTTACAGGCCAATAATTTCATGAAAAGTTACATCCTGCCATGACCCACATACTGTGCAGGCCGGGATAATATATTTGTATATTTATTCATCCATCAGATGCAGAGTGCTGCAAACCAGTGTAGCAGGTACTTCTTACGTATCGCTCGAAGGCTTCTTCAGAGAATTCTGTGAAGAAGCCTTCCGGCAGTTTGTAAAAACTACCTCCTACACTGGTTTGCAGCACTCTGTATCTGATGGATGAATAAATGTGTTCATTTGCTATTGAATTGAATATTCACTGCGTCCTTACTGCTGGGGCGAATGCAGCACTTATGACATTCACACTGAATTGTTTAGCATGCAAAAGCACCACCATCCCACTGCAAACCTCTATTTTTGTTCATATTTTTATATAATCCATAACTTTCTTTGTTTTTTAATATTTTTTCATACTTTTTTTTTAAAAGCCTTTTTCAGTCCCACTCTGACAAACTCTATCAGTGTCAACTTTCAAATACCCCTGGAATGGGTGTTTGCAGTGGATGCCGGTGTGCAGCGTAAACACCCATTCTGGGGGGAGGGGGGATTTCAATGTTGACACCCATAATGTTCATTAGAGTAGGGCTAAAAAAGACCTAGACAGGAAAAAGTATGAAAAACTATTCAAAAAAAAAAAAAAGAACAAAAGACTTAAAGATCTCCTCCCCACTGAAATCAAAGATCACACACTTTCCATTCATTTCAATGGGTATTTTTCTTAAAGTCATAAGCTTTTTAAATATTTTTACCTACTTTTTTCTCTCAAGGTATTTTTTAGCTTCATTCTGATTAACACTATGGGTGTCAAAGTTCAAATCTCTCCCAAAAATGGTGTTTGTGGTACACTTCAGCAGACTCCGCAAACACCGATTTCAGTAAGTATTTGAAAGTTGACACTCATAGGATTTTTTAGGGTAAGGCTAAAAAAAGCTCTTGACAGAAAAAAATATGTAAGAATATTAAAAAACCAAAAGTTATCAATTAAGGGAAAACACTGAAATGAATGAGGCGTATTCATTTCAATGGGGTCAGCCATCACAGAAGCAATACTTTGAGGGACACTGAGGATTCAACATCAAGGGACAAGAGCAGCCACTATGAGGGATAGAGGTGGGTACTACTGGGTGGGAGGAGGTGAATAGTAGGGTGCACAGAGAAAGGTTTTTGTTTGTTTGTATGTTTATTTTAAGAGTTTGTGGAACAGGGATACTGAGATGGACTTTCCTTCAGGGGGTCAGTAATGTGTACTGGCAGCATGATTGGGCACCACGACTACCAGACTGGGGGTGATGATAATGAATGTGCAGAAATGGGGGGGGTGCGCCCCTGCACCCATATGCAAAATCTGCCCCTGAATGTTGCAGGGTTTTACGGATATCTTAACTTGAGGACTTGGCAAAAATTTTACTGTGACATAAAAAACAACAATTGGAAGGTAAGTTTGAGAGGAGCATATTGCAACTGTTTCAGTTATTTGCACTGTATTTAACATCTCTAAGGCTGAAAGTTACGGGGGGTTTGGACATTCTAACAGCAATCTGAATGAAATATCTGAGCAATAGTGTTGGGGTAATTAGCATTGTTTGTAGCACTTTTTTTTGCATGGGGCATTTTGGAGGTGTCATGCTCTTTTAATTTACGGCTTACAGTGAGGGTTTGGGTTGTCAGCCAGCTGATCATGATGCTAGTCAACTGTTTGTTGGATGCATCATGCAGATGAAAGGATCGAGCCACTCTGTGGTAGGAGTGGCATGCTCCTTTCAGCTATACAAAGTTTTCACCCAGCAAGCAGAGAACAGTGTCACGATCAGCCTTGCTGATCATTGGGCTGTCACTTTCGAGCCCACTGCAGCCTGAGCTGCACTGGACCTGACAGTGACACATCTCTGAAACCCTGATATTGTAACCATATGTTTGCTGTGCATGTGCAGCAAACATAAAACATACAAACTCTAAGCCAGAGTTTTATAGTTTTGCATCCCAAACAGCTCATAAATCTACATTGTGGGCACAAAACACAGGCAACTAGAGTACAACCATTCATTCTGAAAATTAATTCAATTGCCATTTGCTATAATCAGCACTTCTCACCACACTCTAGAATACTGTAAGAAACAAACTATCAGCACAGTGGTTGACATCCCTTTCCCAATTCATGACCGTGTTTTACAGTGGACCACATTTCTATTTAAATAATTAAAAAAGGAAAATGGCTTTATTGTAACATTCACATTTCATGTATACTCACACTTGGAAGTACCTAATCATTCCCCCCAGAAAACACTGAATGATTACTAATTATGGGCAGCAACAGCATTGCCCAACTGTTCTGCTTTAGAATATAAATATTTAAGGGACCAATGCAGATTTTCTACATAATCTGGTGAAGATGTACTATATGCACCCAGTCCTGAGGGCCTGCATGTCCTTTTTATTGCTGCATAGAAAGAACTATGCTGACTAATTGTGAACAGGAGGAGGAGGAGGAGAGAAAAGGGGGCCTAGGGACATGACCAGATACTGAATGTATCACAAATGTTTTCTCTGTGCTCCTCCCAGTGTAGTTGAAGCATATATAGTATGCATGGATTAGTCTGCTTCCTTCTTCCCTCTCCCCAGCCAGCGATCATCCAGCAACACTCTGTTCTGCTCCCCTCCTCCAGTAACAGAACTGCTCAGTGGTACTTCATCCACCTCTGCTACCCCAACAGCAGAGCCCTGCCCACCACCCACCACCTCAAGCTTCCAGGTGCCCAATTCCGGTGCTGATGTATATCACCCCCTAGCCTAACAGTTGGGGACACCAGACGGCCCACCCTCAGTGTCCTCCAATATCAAGCTGACACTGAGGTGTCCAATCCCCAGTGTCAGTAGGTACCTGCAATAAAGAAAATTGTCTCTCAATGTCTTTTAAATTTTTTTGTTTTGTTTTTTAAATGTGAAATAAAGAAAATGGTCCCTCATTGTCTTGCACCACCATCTTGACCCCTCCCACCCCACCTGATCTCCCACTTAATACACTCCACCCCCACCCTATACTTACCTAATGGGGGTCTAATACCATAATCCTTTCTGGACCAGAGACATGTCTTCCCTCTTCAAAGCTTGACCGGGAACTGAGGAAATCAGGTAAGTATGGTTAATTGTATTTCAATGTATTTTGAACTTTTACTCATAACTTGGTAATTTTTAAATATTTTTACCCCAGATTTCTAACATGGACTTTTTGGACTCCATTCCATTAACAAGGCAGGCAAATTTTTTTCAAATGCAGCCTGAAATGTGATTTCGCAGTCACACCCTGAAATCACTTTTCAGGTAGGATTTGAAAATTTTCACCTACCAAGTTCATGAGATGGGGTACCAAAAAGGCCATATTGAGAATTTGGGGGTTAAAATATCAAATAAACAACAGAGTTATGAAGGTAGATTGAAAATTTTGAACGTTCTCTCATAACTTTGGTACTTTTCAATATTTTGTCCCAAATAAAAGTGAGAGAGTACAGAAGGTTTATAGTACATTCTTATGTGTACTGAGGATCATATCACAGAAGCTGTTAAGGACTGAGTTGGTAGGTAGAGGGGGCTATTTACATCCATCAGTAGGGTCCCCACTATTCTTATTATCTCTTTCTTAAAACAGGGTAACTCACCTCATGATATAACAAATTTGCCTTCTCTATATCTTTCAGGCCCTATTGATGGATGTAAATAGTCCCTTCTATCTACCCACTCAGTTCTTAACAGCTTCTGTAATATGGTCTTCAGAACATATAAAAATGTACTATTATTTAAATTTTCTGTACTCTCTCAATTTTTTCAGTCCACAATCCACCTTTATAAGGTATTTTTGAAATAATCTATCATATAAAAAGATTAAATTAATCAAATAAAATCGTGATTAGTGGACATGATATAGAGGAGCGAGCTTTTAAATATGGCTCCACTGTGTTTTTTCGTCTTTTGTTTTTACAAACTATTGCTTGTAGATAGCACTAAGCATATTATTCCACATGTTGATACATGGTTATTATGTGAATGTTGCACTTTTAAGTCAATTAGTAGCACTTTTTGCATAAGAGTATGTGCCTCTAAATTCATGCACTTAACATCGGTGTCAGTGGCTCAGTAGGTAGCACACTCGCCTCTGAGGCCGGGAGATCAGAGGGCTGTGGGTTCAGTTCCCACATCTGTCACTTGGGTTAATATCCCAGTACTGACGCTGTAGTGCAGCATGAGAGGGGTGCTGCACTTCTGAGGTTCTGTCTTTCGGATGAGACGTTAAACCGAGGTCCCATCTGCCTGGATTGGTGGCAGTTCAGGTGGATGTTAAAGATCCCATGGCACTTATCGAAAAGAGTAGGGGAATTTCCCCGGTGTCGGCCAAATTTCCCTCATTCACTAAAAATACCACCAACAGCTTAATCTGGTTCAAAGTCAGTTGGCATTCATCTGTATCCCCCTCCCCCGGGTCGTGCCTGAAAATAGGCAGGATTTGTCTAGTGCACTTACCCGGTCAACAAAAAAATAAAAAAAAATGAGTATCATGTGACTACTTGCAATCAGATCTCTGGTGTGGTTTCCCTGGCACAGGAGGGCTGTTGTTGTTGTTATGTTTGGCAAATAAATGAAGCAAACTGTTTGAACTACAAATACTTGGACTCTTCATTTTCATGGACATAGAGGCCCTGGGTAAGTGCCGTGACTGTCTGTTTTTTCAGCTGTATTGATAGTTGTTTTCCAAACCCATGAAAGTACATTTTTGAGTGCCTTCCTGCTCAGCAGCTATCATGCACTTCAAAGTGCAGCACAGTGAGTGTGAGTGAGAGAGAGAGAGAGAGAGAGAGAACAGTGAACAGGCACAGAGGGAGAAAGTGACAAGGAGGGTAAGATTGAAACAAGCAGTAGGTGTCACATGCAGCTGTTTCTCTGGTCTGTCCATGTCTGTACTGTTGTTCTGTGGCCAGGCAACATGTTTCAAGAAGACACCCATGTAAACCCCCACCTGCCTGCACTGCTTCGCTGACCGGTTGCAGTGACACGTTGATAGAGAGACTGGGATATAATGCTGCAGTACGGCACTGCCCTCTCTCTCTCTCTCTCTCTCTCACTCACTCTCTGTCTCTAACTGGCAGGAGCCCTGCAGGAGTAGTGACAGTGAAACAGAGGCAGACCACAAAGCAAGCCCTGCAGGGCCTCCCAGGAGATCCTCCTTGTCTGCACCCCCCCCCCTTACATTTATGCCAGATGCACAGAGCCCTGCATGAGTGTCAACAGTGAAAACACACCAGCACCCCTGTGCAATGGGTCTGGAGGCATTCAGAAGATTTGCTTTCTGCAACCATTCCTGAACGGCACATTGTTTTTATGGATGCTGTTGTGTGATGTTGACCGGCAGCATGGAGCTCTGCAATTCAGGACATAGTGCAACTGAAAGAGAGTGATAGCAGGACCAAGAGCTCTAATCAGTGTGCTCTGTCTGTGGCTGTCCATTGTCGAGGAGAGGCAGGTGGAGCACAGTCGCCCCCTTCCCCAACTGGCCGTGATACCTACATATAGCCAACCACTCTGAGATGCATTTGTGCACTGTCATTACCCATAAAGTGCAGAGGGAGATGCATAGAGATGGAACCCCTGTCAGGCTGTGTCTCTGCAACAGAGAGAGAGAGAGACATCATGGAAGAGAGACAGTCAGCAGCGCATTCACCGACACAGACAGCATACTGTGCTGAAGAGAGCTGCAATGTCCTTATCCAAGAACAGGTTGGCTGTTTCAATCTCTGTGTTGCCGTACTGTTCCTGATCATGCAGAGAGAGCATGGACAACAGCAAGTGAATGCTGCGTCGGGCAGGCAATCAAACAGCTCTGTTGAGGTCAGCTGTTATAGTGGGAGTGGTAGCTGGGGCTGTGGGTCCAAAGCAGACATTCTAGGGTTCTATAAGTGTGACACTCTTCAGTCATTGGGGGAAAGTTAGAGTATGAGACAGAGGACTGAGGAGCAAGAGACAGGTCGTTGTAGTGGGCAGCAGCACAGCACATGTCTTTGTAGTGGCATTTACCTCTTGTGTTGGGGAGCATCAAATCCATGTGATATGCAGGGTACAAGGCATTCCTACACACAAAAAATATCCCAAATCACCTCAGTGGTGTATGTGTGACATTTCTATGTGCATCACAGCCATATACTGTTTTCCTTCTCAGGGACTATTTTGCAAGGCAGCAGGATACAGTCCCTTTTTTCCCCGGTTCACTGCTGAAAAAACTCTTTTTGTGTATGTTATGGTTGCTTTCTCATAACCCATGTTTTAAGCACAACATGGCGTGGGTTTGTAGGCATTTAATGCATGCCTGGGGTGCTGTGAGGACACTCAGCCTAGTGCCTCACAACGCACCCCAGGCATGCATTAAACACCTATAAACCCACACCCTGTCATGGGTTATTACTAACTTATAACATGGGTTTGAAAAACCAGGAAATCCAATTGGTGAAAGAACATCTCCTGACGTTGGACTAAATCTATTTAATCCGCAGTTTGTGTGAAGCTCCCCGAAGCAAGATCCGTGTGCACAGTCAGGACTCGTTAGGTGCTGAAGAGTAGATATCTGAAAGGCAGCCATTAAAAGTTGGGTGACAGCAATGTGCTGCGGGACTTCTGCTCAGGGAGAGAGAGAGGGCCATGAGTTAACTGTAGTGACCTCACTCTGTCTGTCTCTCAGTAGGTGTAAAAGCATGTGTCACTGACTTTTAAGTTGTAATGACACTGTAAGAGAGACAGACAGAGACACTGAATTTTCCCTGACGTAATATGTAGTGGCAAGTCCTTCACCCCGAGTGTCCCCCAACGTCTTTAGATGGCAGACACTGCAGTGGCACACAATGCTACAATGTGGTGGCAGAGAGACTCATAGTGAGAGAGACATAATGAATTCCCCCAATCTTGTGTTGCTACAGTGTGAGAGACAGAGCAGGAGCAACCAGCACAATGAGCAAGACAACGAGAGACAGAGTGCATTTTCCCTGGAGAGAGACAGTCAGACAGACAGAGCAGGAGCAATCAGCACACCAAGCGAGAAAGAGAGAGAGAGAGAGTGCATTTTCCCCAGAGAGAGAGAGACAGAGCTGGAGTGACCAGCACACCAAGTGAGACAAAGTGAGAGACAGAGTGCATTTTCCCCAGAGAGAGACAGAGTGGGAGTGACCATCACACTGAGCAAGGCAGAGAGAGAGACAGTGCGGGAGCAAGTAACACATCAAGCGAGAGTCAGAGAGTAGATTTTGTACTATGTACTGGCAGATTATTTTATGTAATAAACTTTGGCGCTTGTTTTTAACACTGAGTTTTTTCAATGATCTTGCACAGATACCAAGAAACACTGCTGTTCTGTGTGAGTGTGAGTGTGTGTGTGTGTGTAAGAGAGAGAGACAGACAGACAGCATCGTGCTGTGGAGGGGGAGAGAGAGAGAGAGAAGGACAGAGGGAGAGTGAGCACCACACTGAGATGCAGGAAATATTTTCTAATTATCTGTGCACCATAATGTGCAACGGTCACACAGCACTTTATTTCTGCTATATTTCTGTAGTATTTGAGGCAGTTCCAAATCAGGACTACTTTACATCATGGAAGAACACCTACTAAATGTTATAGTTTTAAACATAAAAATTATAATTTCTGTGAATTATTTCAGACACAGTGTTAACCCATGTTATAAGCGCAATAACCTAATCCAAGGTATGGGGTGATTGGGATTTAATCCACACCCCAAGTGTTGTGAGGACACTCAGCCTGTGGCCTCATGTCTCACAACACACCCGGGGTGTGGATTAAATCCCAATCACCCCATATCCTGTCGTGGAAAATTGCTTATTACCAGTCAGCTCAATGAATTTCAAATACTGTGTAGCAGTTATATTTTATTGCTATGCCAGAAAAACATCCTGTTTCCCTCAAGTTAAAGATAGGGTCACAACATAAAACATTTGCAGCAAGTTGCCTTAATGTACAGTCATTGCAAAGGCAGTGAACTATCTACTACACTTACAGCTGAGCCCTGAAGAATGCTATATTATCACAGCATTTAACAGTTAAAAGTGGAAACAGACCATCAAGTAATTCTTTCTCTTTTTTTATTATATTTACCCAGTTATAGCCCAGCAGAGACACAATATCTTGTCTACAGTGGAGTCCTGCTTTTACCCATTTGTTTTACAGCTCAGCGAACTGAAGTACTGGGAGGTTAAGTGACATGCTCAGGGTCACACAGTGAGCAACTGGCTCTGATGGGATTTTACCTGAAACTTAGTATCTGGATCATCAGGAACTCATTATCTGACATCAGGGAGGCAAGAAATTTATCGCACTTCAAAAGATCTATGTTTGATCACCTGTACACCCCCGCTCTTGTTTCTGATAACTCAAACACTATCTGTAGTCCCTTTTCCCTCCCTCAGCTCCTTCCTCCCACCTCTTCCCCCTGTTGCTTCTTCCCTCTGAAGCTCAACATTCACCGAACACAGAACTTAACATTCATTAGCTGAATGAGGCACATCACGTAGTTTTATTATTATTTGCATATGTAAGCATTTATTTACTCTGCAGTATTTAACCTGTAGAAGGTTAGAGTTTTACAAATGTAATTGTTTTTACCTGCTGATCTCATGTCTCCTGCAGGACCTGCTTGGAAACTAGGTGGCATACAGGAATGAGGCTATCCTGGAAAGTGCAGGTTCTAAATAAATAAAAAATAAAATGTGAACTTCAATCTCCTGTCTCCCAAGCCTTGCTCTAGCTACTAGATCACACTGCTAATGAATGTGGACTATGTTGGGGGGGGGGCTGTAGGGCTCAAGCCCCCCAAACTCTAATTGCTAGATTATGTAGCATATAAATTATAATTAATAATTGTATACAAAATTATTGCTTATTACTAAAGGTTAGAGAGATAGGCTGAGAGCAGACTACATGCGCCACTTAATGTTAATTAATCAGTGCTTCAAGCCTAAAGATATCCTGAGCTGCTTTGTCTAGAAAAAAATATTCCAGGACAGCTACTGTCTGGGTTAGGTAGTAATGTTTCCACAGTTGGGCTTTTTTCCCTAAATAGTTTGTATCAAACTGGTAGTATTTAGATTAATGTAACAGCCTAATGGTTTAAGTACAGTGTTGTGAAGTTGAAATTATAGAAAAGGATAGCAGAAAAAGGCCTGCAGCAGTCCAGTCTGCCCACCCCACCTACTACTCTGCGAAGGCCTTAGTGGCCTTCTGTCCCTCTTAGCTCTGCTGCCTTTCCTCTTACTACAGCCATGCACCTGTCTGACCCTCCCATGAATGTTCCCCAACTGACCTGTCCTGCACCACCTCCTCAGGCAGTCTATGATACTTAACCATCATTCTTATGGTGAAAAAGTGCATGCAGACATTGTTCCTGAATCTTCCTTCTCCCAGTTTCATTGAATTCCCCCTCATACCTATGTTTGTGCTTCAGGTGAAATCCACCCTATTCGTCACACGCAAGTACTTGTAAGTTTCTGTCATGTTCTCCCCCCTCCTTCCTGGTACCAGTGTGTACATGTCAAGTTCTTGCAACCTCTCCTCATATGCCCTTCCCTCCATTCCCTGAATCTGGCTCTTCCCTAAACATTTAATTTCACTTCTTTGTACTAGCTCTACCTTCTCACAGCCCTTAGGTGGGTATGCATTCCAGAACTTTGTACAATCCTCAGGTGCGGTCACACCAGTGATCTGTATAGTAGTAGGATCACTTCTCGGCTTCTGTATTGGATTTCTCTCCCAATGCACCCCAGCATCCTATTTGCCTTGTCTCCAGCCTTGTTGCACTGTGCTGCAGAGTTCAGGTTTCCAGAGATTATAACCTCCTGGTCTTTCTCTTCAACTGTGCTGTCCAGTACTATTCCCCATCCCCCAAGCTGATTACTGTGTTCTAGGGTTTTCTTTCTCAGTGTGCATTACTTTACATTTTTTACACTGAAGCTTAGTTACCGCATCTTAGACCTTTTTACCAGTCTCCTTATGTCCTCCCTTAGTGCCCCAATCCCCTCCTTGGTCTACACCTTAGTGCAGATCTTTTTTTTTTCCCCTCCTGCCTGGTCAGCCCTTCTTCTGAGGAGTGCCCTAGCCCCATCACGCCAACGTCTGTCAGGACTTACCTGTCTCCATCTTCTCCCAGGGCTTGCCCCCCCCCCAGTGGGGACAGAGTGGTCCCCCGAGCCCCACTGCAGAACAGATCCGGTTCTGGTCGGCGTGCCCAGCTGATCGGGTGCATGACTTGTGGGCATGCCTCGTCATCCTGCTGCCGATGTGTGATGGACAATGAAGTCATGGTGCATGCTTTGCACTCCTGAGCGACATGCACCAACATCTGCCATGTCTCCCCATCAGTCTTGGCCCAAGCTGCCTTTCCCCCAGCTTCTGACATGGTCCAGGCAAACTACGAGTTCTGTCTCCACTCTCCCCCCAAGAGGAGGAGAGCAGTCCTACGGATGCTGAATCCTCCTCCCACCGGCTGACCCTTCTACAGTCTGGATTTGCTTCAGAACCTTGGTCATTGGCATCACAAGCAGTAGTGCTATAACTGCACTGGCGGGCTGCTTACCTTTGCACAGATCTTAGTATTGCTTGAGAACAGGCAGATCTTACCCTGTGTGCCCACCCCTATGTTGCATAGGAATATGTTACAGTAAAAGAGACCCCAGGTCTAAACCCACCACCATCATGTATTCTGTGTGATGTTGAGCAAGTCTTTTAACCTCCCTGTGCTTAACGTCCAACAGTTTTATGTAATATCCCTAACCCCTAAAGACGAGGTGTGTAGCTGCAATGCACTGGGGCTGCACTTGTACCTGAACCACCTTTTGTTTGCAACTCAGCAATTTTATTTTTAGCAGCAATTGCATTAAAATAATAATAAAACATTTCTCTTGCCATGGTTGCACTCTTGCCTGGAGTGCATTTCTAGTCTGTTCACTTACCTAACATCTCTCTGTGCCGATGGCTGCTGCTACTCTATATGGGTTGTAAAGCCCTTTGGGACACACCGTATATGAAACATGTAATCTAAAACTAAATTCCTTTTCCTGTCTTGTTTAATTATCCTCTTAGGTGGGCAAACATGCTGTACTGTGGTAGACAATGCGCCACATGATTCTGGCCAATGACAAACACACACATACATACATACACACACACACACACACACACACACACACACACACACACACACACGAGCAACCCAGAAAAAAAAAGTGCAGGGGTGTTTAAATCATGGGTCAAATTAGACCCCCTGGAATGAAAAATGTGGGTCAAAATGAGAAATGACTGGGTCAAAAAGTAATTAACTGGGTTGAAAAGTAATCAAGAGTACAAATTTCACCAGTACACAATCTAAAAATTATCAGGAAAAAAATTGTCACTCTTAATTTTTTTCTTTCTTACAGCTATTGTTTGGTTTTTGTGAATTTCTCCAAACCACACACCAACTCTAGATCTGCAATCATAGTGCAAGGCATATGGGTATGCAAATCATTGTGCAAGGCAGGCTTACATGGCTTTATCTGAATGTGTATCACTTTTTAAAAAGGGGTGTACATCTTGTTATAGACTGATTGCATTACGGTGGATCCACAGCTGAAGGTAGGTCATATCTGGGCAGGCTGCAACTTCTTCCCTTTCGGTGCATGTCCTTGCCAGCGGTATTCAATGGCCCTTATATGCTAGCCTAGTATCTCTAATCCAGGTTTGAATAATGTTTGGAATATGTGGGGGAAGCTCCCTTCCCCAAATCACTTCCTTTTAATTTAGAGGATTCATGACAGGAGAAAGATTGATGATACTGGGAAATGTTGCAGACATCCTTCCATTGCTCTGCCACTACAAACTCAGTACTGGCACAGCTAACCCTCTTTGGTGACAGGATGACTATTTTTATTTGCACATTTTTCCTCCTGGTCCAATCCCCATCTGCCTTGAGTGATCATCCAGCCCTGCTGCCGTACCTGTGGCTCTTACCCTCCAACCCCTGGCTTGTGGCCCTGAAGCTGGCTGAAGTTAAGGCAGCCCCACCCCCCACCCTCCGGAGATCCATACAGGCAGTGAGGGGTACAGAAGTCTGCCCAAGATTTGAATGTATTGGGGATCATTCTCAAGGAGACCCCCTCACAAGGGCTCCAGTGCATGTACATGCATGCTATTGCATTGCACCATGCGGAGTCACTGGACATCCCAGTCATCCTTGCTGCTCCACTTGCTCTTCACCTGTGGTCAGTCAGGTGGCAATTCCCAGAGAAGGAGAGTATTCTCTGGAATATTCTAGCTTCTTTCCCCCCACCAGTCATCTGATGCCCAAAGTTCTTTCTCGAACCGAAGCCTCTGGCATCGCAAGTAGCAGCCCAGCCACTGTGCTGACAGGATGACTGGTAATACGGTGATTAAGAGAATTAAGATTTTTTTCTAGATAGTTTGCTACTGATTTATACAATTCTACAATCATCTCATCCCTGAGTTGTTGCTCCAGAGATGGAATTCAGAATGTTTCAAATTCAGACACTACACACTGTTGTCATGCTGCGCTAGCATTCTAACATCAGTTCAAAAATCATTATTAACAGAAGTGAACAATGCATTGTACCCATGCATCGGACATGCATTAAACCGCACTTGGACTAATAGGAAGGCAGTATAGCACAGTGGTTAAGAGCACTGAGCTGCATACCAGGAGAACTGGGTTTGAATCCCACAGGCATCATTTGTATACTGTGTGATCATGAGCAAGTCATTTAATGTCCCAGTGCTCCCAGGATGCACTTGGAAACAAGCCTTGGCTTATTTTATTTTATTTATTTATTTATTTATTTTATTTTTTGAAAGTCAAATGTACAACCTATGAGTCAGGGACTCATTTACAAAGGCACCTCATCACAGGGAGGGTAGACATGGTTACAGTGTGAGATAAAACAGTGGTAACATACAGGTGCAATACAGATAACAAAAAGAACACAATATAATGGTGGTTTATGGGATAAAGTTACTTGCAGTAAATAGCAATTGTATAAAGTATAACAATAGTAGAAGTCACAACCCTGATCACACTGGGGAAATACCTAAGTGGAAGAGTGGGGGGGCATGGGTGAGGAAAAGAGAGAGAAAAAAGGGGGGGAGCAGTCCAACAGACATTGTCAAGGCTATGGGCAAGAAATAGGGAGGGACCCCAACATTAGGTTGATTAAGGGCAACTACAGCTTTGGGTGCCAAAGAGGTGGTTATGGAGAGTGACTTTAAAGGGACCAATTTTGGTAGACTTAGTGACAGAGAGCGGGAGGGAGTTGAACCATGTGGGGGCGCGGTAGTGGAAGGACCTCTGGGCTAGGGAGGTCTTGGTATGGAGCACCAGAAAGGTGGCCTTAACTGAGCTGCAGGTGGCAACAGATGGGGATGCAAACCGCAGGGACGTGGTGACCCCGGGGGGAGGAGAGTCCTAGCAGGGATCATTTGGCAAGTAAGCAGGTTTGGTAGTGCAGGTGCTCCTCCAAGGTGAGCAGGTTGACGGTGGAATAGAGCAGGCAAATATGGGTTTGGAGGGTGCACCAGTCAGGAGCCTGTAGGCCTTGTTTATCGAGGTCTGGATTCTGGTGAGGGCGGTATTGTCAGCTGCAGCATAGACAGGTAGGCCATAGTCCACCACGGACTACTTAGTGTTTTTCCTGGTCAAAAGTTATAAAAAAAAAAAACTAAAAAGAAAAGTAAACGTGTACTGTGGACAGGTTAACTGCCTTACAGACTTCTTGGAAGGGTACACCCCTCAAAGGTGTAGCTCTGGTAGAATGTGCCTTCTGGCCTTTAGGTGAATCCCTGCCAGAATTCTCATAATAAAAGTGTATACAAGAGCCTATCCAATGTGAGACAGCCTTTTTGATTGTTGGCTTGCCTCTATCTCAACATAAGTAAGCAATAAGACATGACAGTTGTGCATTATGGTGATATAATTGCACACGTTAGGTGCATTATTATTAGTAGTAAAAACCTTTATTTTTATACAGGATAGTAGGTGACAATTTCACATCGTTAGGACGAATCCTATTTTCAAGATGGTCCTGTGTATAAAACAAAATCACATTTATTAGGCACGAGGTGTGTCCAAGTGCTGTTAAATGCACCTGAGAATTGTGATCATAGCAATATGATGGCAAATCCTGGAGTCTCTTACTGCATTTATAAAATAGCATTTAAATATTTGACTTAAAATTAATAGAAATAGGAATAAATTGTTTTAGAAAAACAAACATTAGAACCATTCACTGAAACCTGCTTTCATTTTAACTTTGTAACCAAAAAATGGTCCATTTTCTGGTAACTCAGGGGTAGCTAAAAAGAAAGACAATGAAAACCATTTGTGGCTTGCGTGTTTATAAAGAAAAAATAAAATCAAACCAATACAGGTGCCTGGAGGGTGGGAGATGTTTAGTGTGCAACCACATAGAGAAACTTAGAAAGGAGATCGAGGGTGTGCAGGAGGAATTAAGACAGGCAAGGCAGACTGGAGGTGGGTTTAGCCCAATACTGGAGGGAGGAGGGAGGAGGGGAGATGAGGGAGGGTAATTTGAGCCAACAGTGGTAAGGAGAGGGTCAGAAGAAGGGAAGCAGAGACAAAGGGTCTCAGGCCAGGAAGAACGATCACTGGGGAAACCAGGTCAGGAGACAAAAGACAAACGGAAGGAGGAGACAGGGACTTGTGAAGGGAGGAGAAGTGGCAACAGTCATGGAGTGGAAAGGAGGGAACATGTTACTATGAAGAGAGAGGAACGGGCATTTATGAAGGGTCTTCAGAAAATAGTTTTGCACTGCTAGAGGGGAAGAAGGAGGAGGGAGGTGATGCAGTTGGAGGAGTAATTGATAAATGCCTGGACCAAACCGGAGAAGGGAGAAGTTCTGCTGGGAGAATTGCAACAGGGGCAAAAGGGGGAAATAATGTGCAGGAGGAAGAAGAGGAGCCAGGAAAGAGAGATGGAGATAAATGGAAGCAAGCAGGGAGTAAGGGGGTGGAATCTTAGTGCTGGGGGACTCAGTACTAAGTGGAGTCTGGTGGGTAGCAAGGGGGAGAGGCACAGTCACATTTGGGTGGAGGCCATGCCAGGAATGGCAGCAGAAAGGGTGGGACAATCTGTTCTGAAATATGCTAGAAGGGGTAGAGACAAGCCTCATTTAATTATACATCTTGGGATGAACATCCTGGCTGACAAGACAGTAGATATAGTCCAGAGGAGGTATGAGGAACTAGGACAATTATGTGAGGGGTGCAGGACGATCAGTAACTTTTTCAGAGATACTTCCAGAGCCCAAGGCAAGCACAACAAGAAAGCTGAGAATAGAGGAATTTAACGGATGGCTAAAAACCTGGTGTCTTGCTAAAGGGTATGGGCTGTTCGGGGTGGGGGTGGGGAGGGATCTGGGAGGACAGTAGTCTCTATGCCAAGGACAGACTACACTTGAGTGAGGAGGGAAAGAAAGTGTTGAAACAGGATGGAGGAGTACATAGAGGAAGTTGGGAATTTAAACTAGGAGCGGGGGGTGGCAAGTGGGCAAGAGACATGCAGAGACCACAGATTGGGAAACCATATGAGCTTATCCCCCATAACAGTGACAACGGACAAATGGCAAGTACTATTGGTGATACTAGTAAAGGAGGGCAGGATGGGAGGGGGGGAAGGGTGGAAGGTGGTTACCTTAATGCTAGAGAGCCTTGGGAGGAAAACTGCAGAGTTATAGGTGCTCATGGCAGAAGGAGAGTGGACACTGCAGCCATCACAGAAACATGGGCCACCCAATACAATGACTGGGACCTGTCTGTACCAGGGTACAGGTTACTTCTTAGGGACAGGGTGATTGGGAAAGGAGGGGGGGTGGCACTATATGTGAAAGAAGGACTGAAGTGTGTAAGGGAGGAAGGGGAAAAGGGTAGTACAGAGTCACTTTGGATGCAAATCTAGGATTCCAAGAATAGGATTCTCAGAATGGGAGTGGTGTACAGGCCACCCTCTCAGATGGAGGAGTTAGACAGGGAACTATCTGGACAGATCAGGAGGACCTGCGAGAAGAGTAGTGTGGTGATTGTGGGGGACTTCAACATGCAAGGAGTGGACTGGAGTACCCCAACAACCAGGAATAGAAGGGAGCCAGTACTGCTGGATGCCTTCCAGGACAGCTTCCTGCTGCAAATGGTCAGTGAACCAACCAGGTTAGGGAATACCCTTGACTTTGTGCTTGCAAATGGGGAGTTTGTGAGGGAACTTACGGTGGAAGAACCACTGCCAGGGAGTGACCACCATTCAGTATGGCTCACACTGGATGTGGGCAAGGAAGGAGTGGAATCTGGCACAAGAGTGCTGGACTTCAGGAGGGTCAACTTTGGGAGGACAGGGAAAGTGGTAAAAGGGTGCCTGGCCAGAACTCAGCCTAGTATGGGCACTAACCAGAAGTGGGAGCTCATAAAGCTGGGGATAGTGGAGGCAACCAAAACCTGCTGCAAGGCCCAAAGCAAGAAGGCTATGGTTAAGAAACTGAACCGGGTGAGCAAGGAGGTCATGGAAAAGGTAAGGAGGAAAGAGCTGCCTTTAGGAGGTACAAGAAAACAGGGAGGGGGAGGACAGGGAGGAGTACCTGAAGGAATCGAAGGAGGTGACACGGGCAGTAAGGGGAGCCAAGGCATCTACGGAGCTCAGGCTGGCACAAGGCATTAAGAAGGGAGAGAAGGGCTTCTTTAGGTACATCGGGGGAAAAGGAGCTGTAAGGACCACATAGTAAGGATTAGGAAGGAGGGGGGCTGGGTGAAAACAGGGTGTGATAAGGTAGAAGCACTAAACAATTACTTCTGTTTGGTATTTACTAAGAAGAAGAGGGGGGTAATACCCAAGAGGGGAGGAATGGCAGAAACAGGGAGGGAGGGAGGGGTGATAGATGGGAAATCATGGAGGGCAGAGTTCGGGAGGGTTTGAAGGCACTGAGGGTGGGCAAGGCAATAGGCCCAGATGGCATCCACCTCAGGGTACTGAAGGAGCTGGCAGAGGTCCTTGCAGCACCTCTGACAGACCTATTTATTGTCTCACTACACTCAGGGTGTGTACCTCAGGATAGGAGGATGGCACGTGTGGTGCCCCTCCACAAGAGTGGCCCCAAGGATGAACCAGGGAACTACAGACTGGTGAGCCTCATATCCATGGTGGGTAAGCTGATGGAGACTATTCTAAAGGAGATGCTGGTGGCCCTCCTAGAGGCCAAAGGACTACAGGACAGCAGACAGCATGACTTCATATGTGGCAGATCCTGCCAAACCAAGCTGGTGGAGTTCTATAACTGGGTAACTAGGCAACTGGACAGGGGCCATGCAGTGGCTGTCCTGTATCTGGACTTCAGTAAGGCATTTGACTCAGTGCCACATGGGAGGCTGGGAAGTAAGTTAGAAGGCACAGGGGTGGGTGCAAAGCTGGTGAGATGGGTAGGGAACTGACTTCAGGGAAGGCAACAGAGGGTGGTGGTGGGGAGCTCTCACACTCAAGGGTAGTGATGAGCGGTGTTTCACAGGGCTCAGTGTTGGGACCAGTGTTGTTTGGGATAATGATTGCAGACATATCATTGGACATCAAGAGCAAGATCAGTTTGTTTGCTGATGATACCAAGATGGGAGCAGTGGTGGATGACCTAGGGGGATGGCAGGGGTTGCAGGATGATCTGGCAAAGCTTGAAACCTGGTCAGACACCTGGCAACAGGGGTTTAATGCCAAAAAGTGCAAGGTGCTGCATTTTGGGGTGAAGAACCCAAGGAGGAGTTACCAGCTGGGGGAAGTGCAATTAGCCCAGACACAAGAGGAGAAGGATCTGGGGGTGCTCATTACAGAGTCAATGAACAACTCAGCACAATGTAGGAAGGCAACTGCAAAGGCCAACAAAATGCTGGGTTGCATTGTAAGGGGTATATCCTTAAGGAGGGAGGAGGTGATTCTGCCACTGCATAGGTCATTAGTTAGACCGCACATGGAGTACTGCGTGTAGTACTGGCACCCGTATCTGAAGAGGGACATTAAGTTACTGGAGGGGGTGCAGCACAGGGGGACAAAGATGATCAAGAGGCTGGGGGACTTATCATACAAAAGGAGGCTGAGGGAGTTGAACATGTACTCGCTGGAGGAGAGGAGGGACTGGGGGACATGACTGAAACCTTTAAGTACATGAAAGGAATAAACAAGACAGGTACAGAGGGGCTGTTCAAAGTAAGGGAGGGGATGGACACCAGGGACCATGATATGAGACCAGAGGGAGGAAGGTTCAGGAGGGAGATGAGAATACACTTTTTTACAGAGAGGATGGTAGCTGGGTAGAATGCGTTACCTGCAGAAGTGGTATCCAGTAGAGCATTGGACTGCTTCAAAAGGGGATGGGACAGGACAAGGGGGAGGGTCAATAGAGGGGAAGGGTGGAAGGGAGGGGCAACTGCAGAATAAGGGGTGCTAGCAGCACATTTGAGCAGACTTGAATAACCTTTAGGCCTTTATCTGGTGGCAAATTTTGTATGTTCGTAGGTATATTCATGGAGTACTGTATGTAGAACCAGTCAGGTTGTGTGTGTGTGTGGGGGGGGTAGATTTCTCCTAGTACACACATGTACGATTATGAACCAGGAATTTATTTAAACAGTTTGGGTCTGCCTATGTAGCTATGTGTTCCCCACCTTTTCTCTCTTTGTTTATACAGTATTATTACCCCCTTTACTCAGTCTGTTTCTTTTTTTCCTCCGTCTTTCCCCACAATCAACAGATGTAATGCTTGCCATGGAATACAAGGAATCAAAATTCTGCACACTGTACCCATCCACCCACCAAAGGTATCATGTGGAGCCAGAGCCTCAATTTTTACCTCTGGCAGGGTAAGCAGCAGATATTTCCCTGGTAAGCAGGTAAAGACAGGAGAAGGATTTTTCATTGTCAGCAGAGGAACACTAGCAATGAAAACTTTGAACAATACTTCATGTTTCTAATTTGTTTACATGTGTAAGGAGGATGTGATGATCAGGAAAATGACATTTAATTAATTGGTATTGATTGATTGATTGATTTCAAAAGTTTCACCAGGAAAGACATACTGAGCTGATAGCAGCTCATTTTCAGATGCATCCCAGGGGAAGAGGATGGGGAACATCATATAAAGCATTTACTATATGTATATAGAGAAAACAGTAATTGTTTAAATGAAGAAATAATAAAACTTTAAATACAAATTAGAATAACATATGCATAGGTAACAGGAAATCAGACAGGGCAACGCTTGCAAGGAAGTGAAGGAAGAAGGTCAAGGACAATTGCAGGAGGGAGGAAAAAAGTCACGAAGGAGAGACTTTAAGGAGAAAGACAAAGAGGCAGAGTGAATAGACAAGGGAAGGGAGGACTAAAGTTTAGGAAAGCGATAAGAGAAAGTGGTTTGACCAGCTGTTGATTTCCTAGAAGGAATAGCGAGGGAATGTGAAGCAATATTATGTAAAGGATAGCAGGAAGCTTAGGGAGAGAAAATAAGAGAGAATTAAGGTAGGAAGGAAGGGAATCAAACCAGAATTTAGATATAAAGTAGGCATAGTGAGAAAGGCACCTGGCATCAAGAGAGGGGAGTGAAAGAGCAGCATAGAGTGAACAGTGATGAGCATGTGGGGCACAATCTAAAGCAAAATGGCAAAAAGAGTTGAAGAGGGTCCAGTCTGGCAAGGGTGGATTTGGGAGCTCCACTGTAGACTAAATCACCATAATCAAAAATAGGGCGGATCAATTTTTTTTAAAACAATCTCACAGCATATAGGAAGTTTATTTAAGGTAGTTTTATTTTCAGGGCCTAGTTGAAGGTTTTTAGTAAGTAAATGTAGCAGCCATGTTTGTGATGAATGGTCAGTTCTGGGTGTAGGAGGATTGATTTGTGCATTATGTGATGTGGCTACTAAAAAGTCTGGTCAGGTTTACAACCAGAATGACCATACATTATGCTTTTTTATTTTTATTTTATTTTATTTTATTGAAATCTAGGATTACAAATACCTTTGAGCAGCAACTGCTCGTTTACAAAGGTTCCACGTCGAAGGAATGGGGGGTTATACATACATACAAAGGTCAACATAATAATACATAGTTACACAATAACAAGAAGTAAGAGACTGAGGCTTAGGAAATTCCAGTAATTCAAAATGTGCCAAATGTTATGTAGCATGACATACCAGCCAAGAGCAATCTTGGAAATAAGCACTGCAGGTGAGAGGGAAGGGGGTATGCAGGCAGGAAGGCCATTGTCGGAGGGTAGAGGGTGAGGGTAAGAGCTCTAAAGGGGTGAGAGAGGAGGGATAAAAGTCAGGACATGCCCCAGGGGAGGAAAGGGAGAGGGGGCAAGGGGGTAGGCAGGTAGAAGGGGGGCAAGGTAGGGAGAGATAGCTGTCAACACTGAAGTGGAGGGCAGTGAACGGTGGGCCCCTGATTAGGCGAGGCAGTCACAATGACTAGTTGAAATGAGATGAAGTCGGAGTTGTCTCTTAAAAGGGCCAAGAGCAGCAGCAGTAAGAGTTTCTTTGTTGAGAGTATTGTACCACTGTGGTGCTCTGTGGGCAAAGGTCCTCTGGCCCATGGTAGTCCGGCATCTGGGGACAAGGAAGGTAAGTTGTTGTGAACTTCTAGTTCTCTGGGTGCTGTGGTGGTCAATGAGGAGCTTTTCAATGCCCGGGGGCATGATCCCGAGGAGGACTTTTTTGGCTAAGAGGCAGGTTTGATACTGTATCCGGCTGATGAGAGGTAGCCATCCTGCCCGAGTGAACAGGTCACAAGTGTGTGTAAGTCGATCAGCCTCAGTTAGCAGCCTGCATGCTTTGTTGAGTGCAACTGTAATTCTGCGGAGGGCAGAGGCGGAGGCAGAGCCATAAATTGCTAGCCCGTAATCAATGATGAAGGTGACAGAGCTGATGATAGCCAACCAGAGAGTGTCAGGAGTCATGCAGTGTTTGTGCCTGTAAAGCAGGCCAATACGGATATTGGTGGCTTTGGTGACAGAATCTACGTGCCGATGGTAGGACAGTGAGCTGTCCAATGTGACACCTAGGTATTTAAAATCAGGAATGTGTTCAAGTAAGGTCCCTGTTTGGTTTAGGATGGTGAGGTCACGGGATTTGTACTTGCTTCTGGCATTGTAGAAGGTCATAACCTTTGTTTTGCTGTAGTTCATGACCAGTTTGTGTGACTTGAACCATTCTTCGATGCGCATGAATTCAAGCTGTAATTGTTTCTCGAGGAGCTCTGCATTTTGGTGGTTGGGGAACATGACTGTGTCATCGGCATAGAGCAGTAATTTCTGGTGGAAGACACTGGGAAGGTCATTGAGGAAGAGGCTGAAGAGTAGTGGCCCCAGGATGGACCCCTGTGGGACCCCTGAAAGGACTGGCTTTTCTTCCGAGGTGACACTGGCAATCCTAACTCGCTGGACCCTCTCCCCAAGGTAGCTTGAAAACCAGAGCAGTGCTTCATTGGAGAGCCCAATGTTTGATAATTGCTTGAGTAGGAGTGGGTGGTTCACAGTATCAAAGGCTTTCATAAGGTCGATGAATACTGCCCCTACACAGTTTCCTTGATCGTGTGGTATGGATGAAGCTCATGAATTCTAATAGTGCAGTGGTGGTACTGTGCCCTTTTTGGAAACCATGCTGCTCAGGACACTGGATGTCGTATTTTTCCAGGTACTTGACTAATTGGTCTGCGGCAATGCGCTCCAGGGCCTTAGACAATGGAGGGAGGATGGAGATAGGTCTGTAGTTGGAGTGCAGTGATTTGTCTCCACTTTTGTGTACTGGTGTGATGGTTGCCTGTTTCCAGCGAGATGGGAACTGGGACAGCCTTAGTGATAGGTCGAGGACCTTTGTCAAGGGTTCAAGGACTTCTTCAAGGACAAGTGCTAACAACTTCAGGTCAAGGGAGTCACCGCTGTAGCCTGCATTGTGAATGGCCTTCCGAATATAGGTTCTGGCTTCATGCACTGGGATCTCCTTGAAGTAGAATTGTGGGGCAGGGTGTAGGAGAGGAGTAGTTGCAGGAGGGTTACTACCAGAGGGGGCATCAAAGAAATTAGAAGGGAGGACACTATCCAAGTTGGAGAATGCATTGTTAAAGATGTTGGTGATGGTGTACAGGTCAGTTGGTGTTCCATTTATGTTGAGCATGGTGGGTGGTGACTTAGAGTCCTTGCCTGTAAGATTTTTCAGGTTACTCCAAAATTTTTTTCCATCACCCCAGGAGTTGTTTTAATGCACAGTCATTTGACTGGTTTTACCCAATGAGGTTTGTTTGATTTTTATACCCATTTTTTTAAGAGGCCGATTGATTGTAGTCAGTTCTGAGCTTCAGCATTCTAAGTAGAAACTGAGAAGCCTCTTCACATTTGGCCTGTGCAATTTTTCATCACCTATATTTGTGTGTGCCTGGGGAAATGCACAGGTAAGGTCACAGACTGATTCAGGTGAAATTGTGAAACTACTTTAGGAAAAAATGATACATATATAACCCCCCTACTAATGGGTGTTCCCAAAAAGTCTTCCTCGAGCTTGCCTAAATGCACACTGCCAGGCTGGTGTCCTGCATTTAGCAGTTTAAATGTGATTGCCAGAGAGTGCCTGTATAGCCTCTGTGTACTGTCTCTTTAAGAGCTGCCTGGATTGCAGTCATAAGTAATCTGAGAGGGAGCTCTGTTAAAAGATGTAACTATTGCTGAAAATCATTTAGAGTGATAATGATAATGTAGTTTGTCTAACCTGCCTTCTTTGCAGCAAAGACTGTTTTGTTTATCTCCACTATCTTGGTTCTGGACTGCCGAATTGGACCAATCAGTAGTGGTGGGACCTAAAATGGAGCCGGATTACAGGTGCTGTCTGGAGTCAAAATCTGTAGGTATTGTAGTTTTGGGCTTTTGGCACCTTTTTGCACCTGAAGGGGGAGCCTTTGTTGTGACTGATAGATCAGCCAACCAAACCTTTTGGATTCTGGGGAAAGTCCCAGGCTTGCTGGCAGTTGAGTCATATCTAAGTTGGGAGCTGAAGAAGCAACAGCTCGAGACAGTCTCTGTGGAAAGGCCTGAGTTTTGGCCTGCATGTCTGCCTGCTGCCCCTGAGAGGGAGAGAAGAGAATCATTTCAGACTAAATCCGAGTTTGGGAGAACGAAGTAAGCCACTGATTTTTTACCAGGCTCATACCTAAAGAAGATCGAAGATTTTGCTGAATGCTATTGGCTTGTCAGGATTTCCAGCTGCTTTTGAATCCCCGGTTTGTGCAGAGACTTTGCGATTGTGACCGGAGAGCGGTTTGCCTGGTACAGCAGAATTTCCTTACATGTAAATGTGCTGTGAGTTGTTAGTGGGTCGTGATTTGGTTCCCCACTGTGTGAACTGTGTTCTGCTTGCTGGAAGCTGTGTCCAGCCCAAAATGGACTGATTCTGAATTTGTCTCCATTTGGCCTGGGCCTTGCCACACTGGCCCAGCCAGACTACCCGCTGCACAGAGAAAGCCATTGACGAGAGACCTGCCTGGGGATCAGCCCCCTGCTCCACGCTTGAACAGGAATGACACCTCGGTGAATTGTGTGGGCCCTGCTTCTCCTAGCACTCCAGATCAACCACCTGTGTCTCAATTTTCATCCCGCCTGTGTCCAGTCTTGGGTATCATAAGTAATCATCAGGGTAGCTCTCTGCAGCAACAGCCTAATCTAAAAGTGTGTTATCTGATTGTCTTGTTTTCTTTTCACGAACTGGGCCCGCCGGCTCCGGATTACAATTAGTGTCTGTGGAGCATGTTATTTTCTTCCATCACCGGGCCCCAACCAGCTGCAACGTTCCTGGCTAGCCCACCATTCTCCATCTGGGTACCCAGAGTGTGTGGTTGTTTAATGACCCTGAAGTGCATGCATAACTGTTTGATTGATACAGTCTTTAAGCAAATTAACCTGATTACGCCCCTTCCTTGTTCAAGTCCCTTAAATAAATCAGATCTAACTCTTTTTTGCATTTACCCTGACTGTGGTTCCAGTTTATGCAAGAGTACTGTACTGCTGTTATTTGCTGTGTATAAGTTTGTTTTACAGGGGGTCCCCAGGGTTGAGCCAGAGAAAAGCCCTGGTGGTAAGTGCAAACAGCGTGGGTACTTGTGTGGTGTATCAAGGGTATTGTGAAAGTGATTATTGTGTATTGTTCTGGCCACTAGTAAGGGAAGAGGGGGGTTACAGTGTCCTGGAGGGCTGTGCCCAGGTTAGCTTGACCACTACCAACCCTGACCTCCGGGTGGAGGCACCCATTTCAGAACTCAGGCCCCTTAACCTGCTACTAGCCAAGCAGGCAGGGGTAGTAGCCCTTGGGATAGCGCCACCTAGGGGTTACACATGTACTCTAAAAAACATCTTATTCCCATGGAAGACCATTTGGGTCTGTACAGAGTGCTTGAATTTCACTCATCCTCCTGGCAGACGTTATGGCCACCAGGAATACTGTCTTCCAGGACAGGTACTACAAAGACATGGGCTCACATTGTGGTCCCATTAAATATGCCACTACTATGTTTAGATCCCAAGGGGGGATATATGGGGTTCCTCACTGTAGGGAACCTGTGGTTTCAGTCAAACCTCTCAGCTGTCCCTGATTTTCAGGGATGTTCCTAATTTCACCTTAAAAAGTTCCCCAAGTTCTACCTAAATTTGGCATTTCTGTTACTAAAGAGTAAGAGTTCAAATTATAAAATAATGTCTGCCTTCTGTGTTACAGATGATTTTGCATTACAGAAATGCTATTTAAACTTAGAAGTATATCGTACACAGCTCACTGAGCTGATATTACTATTGTTTTTCTGGTATCTCCCTGATTTTGGTAATTTGCCCATGAGTTTTGAAACAGGAGATGGAGAATTATGGTTTCAACCTTTGAAAAATATTTTGAACACTGGTTGTAAGGCAATCATTTGTTCTTTCCCAGCTGCCTTACCAGCAGAAATTGCTGCCAAATGTACCTGTAAAGATGAAAACTTTAGTCCTTGAAACTACAGGTGCAAAAAACAATTTAAAGCCAGTGGCAAATCAACATCTATGGCTGTGGCCTTATTTGCTTTGCACCAGATACTAAACTTTTGCCATTTAAAAAAATAGATTTTCCTGCTTGCTGGTTTTCTGGCTATCTTTAAAACTTCCAGCACGTGACTAGATGATTTTAAACAAAAAAATTCTGCTTTCAAGAACCATGTGTTATGGGAGGGGGCTTATCTGGACTGCTGTTGCCCTCCTAAGGTCCCTGGAACTCCTGTTCTTGCTGCCTGCTCCCGCCCACTCAACCACGTGTGTGGTGGCAGGAGCTATAGTGTGACAGTGCGGACATCCATGGTGCCTTCTGTGCCCTTTCCAACAATGACTGCAGCCACATTCTTCAGTCCCTGTCCATAAATTCAGGCAGTGAGGCAGGGGTCGACAAATCCCACAGCCCGACGTCCTGGGCTACAAATCTTGCCAGCCGGAAAAGCAGTTTTGCTTCTCTCAGCTGTCCCACGAACAACCAAGAGTTTTTGCGCCCAACTGAAATAGCTTATACTACTGGGTACTGACTGCTAGATGCCACTTGTTTTATATTGGTCTGTGTCTGCTGGATTTTCTTAGCTTCACATGGTACAAGCGCTCCCATTGGAAACAACAGCTGTGTGAACTGGGGAGTAGCAGGCGCGAGCGTGGAGAGACATGCTGAGCTGAAGGCAACCTCCCTCCCTCCACTGCAGCAGCAGCAGAGATTGCCAGCAGTGCAGGACTGACAGGTTAGTCAGCCCATAGTGTGTAGAGCCTGAGAGTATCAGTCCAGACCAGTGGCTGAGATGGTGGTGGGGGTGGCGGGGCGGAGGAGAGTCACAGGCACATCACGTCAAGGAAACTGAAAGGTGCCCTTTCACAGTGTGACAGTCAGCGGACAGATGTACTTGGCTTGGCTGCTGCTTGGCTACAGTTTTTGTTGAGACTTAACCGTGGGCAGTTACTGACCATTAGATGCGCCCAGTCTCTCACTCCCACAGCAAAATTAGAAAAACTAAAAGCCAAAAGAAGGAAAGGGGAAGGGACATTTAAAAGAAAACAACTGGGGGAAGGGGTGAGAGATCATGGGGACAGGAGGAAGGTTGGGGAACAACATAAAGGTGGCTGGGGACAGACAGTTGGTTTGTCAGCAGGACAAAGAAACAAGAACTTAGATAAATTGTTAAAAGGGAAATGGCTAAAACAAACCTGTTACTGCACTTCAGTTAGTGCAGAGAGTGAGACTGTGGGTGTTGGAAGAAGGAACACAACTTAGTGACAGCTTGCCTAATAGCCAAACCCAAAAGAAAAACGAAAAGCATATTAACTAGGAAGGAAGAACTGCAGCAGTAAGGGGAAAGAAAGTTCTGAAGTCATTAGTCACTCAGCTGGTGGGAGTGAGTAACTGCTGTGAGAAAGTGGGGATCTCGGGGAAGGAAGCACCAAGTTTTCCCATCAGCAAAAATGCTGACCTTCCCCACAGCGACGGCACAATACTGGCCCTGGTATTGTGCCGCCTCTTGACTCCTTGTTTTTCTGTGTGGGCTCTGCCCCACCTGGACTCTAAGATTCCAACTCCAGGTCGGAGTTGGTCCGGGAGGGAGGGGAACACTGGGGAAAGGCTAAACAGGAAAATGGACCATTACCACTAAGTCGCCAGATGTCCCTTTTCCCTGTTTTGCCATCGGGTGTCGACGAAAAGGAGTGATACGCTTGGGGAAACACAACTGGTGGCAACCTACAAGGGAAAAAAAGGAACAGCATTTAGAATTAAAAACAAAAAGGAACATACTGTCTGACTCTGAAGTCACTCAGTGGGTGACTGCTGTCAGATTGTGGGGATCTCAGGGAACTAACAAGGCAATTGGCGGCAGCTTAAAGAAACAAGCATTTGTCAATGCCGAATGTTTGCTTGCTGGTATTGGCACTGGTAGTGCAGGAGTTAGAGAGATGCATAATAGGAATGGCAGTGAAGTATTGAAGTAATGCCAACCCCCACCCAGCAGAGACTGACAAGAATTGGGGGTGTGCCTTTCGGTCATTGGCCATAACACTCATGCCATTCCACCTCACCCCACCTTCAGACACCGACAGGTGTTGCAGTGTGTCTTGAGGTCTATGACCCTTATGCTCACCCCATTCCATAAGGAAATAAGCTGAGATGGGTGCAGTATAGGAGAATGGGGTGAACGTTAGGGCCAAAGACCCCAAGGCACACCTCAATGCCTGTCAGTGGCTTCAGGGTGGGAGTGGGGATGGAATGGGGTGAGCATTATGACTGACAACCCCTAGTCACCCCCCGACACCTGTCGGTCTGTACAGGATGGGTGTTACGGTTGGAAACCCTAATGCTCCAGGCGTTTGTTGGTATTTTTGCTCCAAATTTTCAGCATGGGCTTTTTGGGACCCAACCTTATGAACAGTGACAGTATCATTTCATTACTCAATCCCAAAAGGTGATTTCGCACAGCAAGTGTGCCATTCGGTGCCACAGATGTGAAAAATGACAGCTGTACTGTTCATGAGGAGGTGTGAAGAAATGGCAATGTTGAAAATCTGGAGTGAAAATATGAACAAGTGGCGAAATTATGAGTGTGCGTAGAAACTGCGTAACGCAGTCATTTTTTTGAATGTTTCACCAAAATTTCAACATGGCGTTTTTGCGACCTCCTTTCATGAACAGTGGCACTGGGATTTCATTAATCTGTCCTAAAAGTTGATTTCTGCACAGTGACCGCACCATTCTGTGCCACAGGCGCAAAAACACATTTCAGGAAGGATGCAAAAAATGACCGCTGTACCGTTCATATGGGGTTGTGAAAAAATAGCAATGTTGGAAATTTGGAGTAAACGTATTAAAAATCGATGAAGTTATGAGCGTGCATAGAAACTGCACAATGGATGCTCATAAAGCAGTCATTTGTTGGAGTTTTTTCACCAAATTTGCAACAAGGGCATTTTGGGACTCCACCTCATGAACAGTGGCACTGTCATTTCATTAATTGGTCCCGAAAGGTGATTCCGCACAGCGACCAAGAAATCACCATTTGGGATTGAGAAACTAAATGGCAGTGACAGTGTTCACGAGGTCGGGTCCCAAGAACCCCATGTTGAAAATCTGGGACCAAAACTCCAGAAATTGGCTGTGATATCAACCTACGTTATTATAGTGCAATAATTATTCCCCTACTCTGATTGGTTGTCAGAGTTCCAGTACAGTTACATTAACCCACATTACCCTACCATGTACAGCCTGATAATGGCGGATGCTTTCAAAAATAGTAGTGAATGGAGTTCCAGTAATTGTCTGTGAAGCTAAAATTTTCCTAAAAAAAAAATGGCTGCTCTTGGCACCTACTGCATGTTTATCAAATTGTGAATAAAATTAATTCATACACAGACTGCTTGCCCAAAGTTGTCTAAAAATTTTTATTTTTTTGTTACAGAGAGAGATGCTGGTAAGTATGATAAATGAATATTCATTAGCTGACAGTTACTTAACTCCCACTTTGGCGAGATCTGGCTTTTTTATGCTGTGCCAGTTTAGTAACCAGTAGTATGAAAGACATTCTTATTCTGTACCAGTACCACAACATGACTTTATTTTTTTGAAATGAACATTACAACTCTTGTTCTCAATAGTTTGGAATTCAGTACTCTGGCAATGACATACGCATTACTGTCCACTAATCTATTTGCCCAACTGTAATGCGCATGGTCCTTCCCAAAGTCCTGATTTCAAAACAGCAACAAAATGGCATTTGTACTGCTCAGTAAGCTAGAAAAAAATTGTGTCTCGCCAAAGTGAAAGTGAAAAAGTGACAGCAGATGCTGGTCCATGTATCTTAATTCATCTCCATCCCACCCCTGGGATGCTCTATGCCATTTAAAAAGTCTTGTAACAAGCCTGTGTCCCATAATGTCTCTCACGCAGCAATACGCAAGCTGCCATGGTAACCAGCATGCACCTACCATGTTGATGCGTGTGTACCAGCAGGACCGCGATCCGTCGTCCGACCCAGCAGTAGCAGTCAACATCGGTACTAAATGTGAAAATCCATCAACAGTGACATTGCTTGATAAATAAAGGCTGTAACAGAACAAAAACCATCTCACCTTTACTTATAGAATGCCCACAAATAAGTGCAACGGCAGGCAGGGAGGGAAAGGAGAGGATAGTCATGGATATCAATCAACAGCCTGCATTCTTATCATAGCCCTGCATTCCAGCATTGGCAAAACAAGTGCAGAAGGATTATTTTAGTCACAAACACACATTTTTCATTCGTAATTCAAGACAGACGATAAAATAAATATTTAAAAAAGTTCCTAATTATAATAATAGCAATAATGGATGAGCAGGGGTTAGATTAACCTTCAGTTAATCACCCCCTTGGGGCAATATGGCACTCAGCTGCACCTCATGCCATATTACGCCCCAAAGGGGTGATTAACAGACTGCTAATCTAACCCCTGCTCATCCATTACTGCTTAATTGAAACCCCCCCCATTGACTGCCATTATAGGGCTTACCGTCATTTCTTCAGTTCCCGGTTGGTCTTTGAAGAGTGCAGACGTGTTCCTGGTCCACAGAAGATCACTGATCCTGACCTCTGGAGGTAAGTATGGGTGAGGGGGGGTGTGTGGTGGGGGGTGCAGAGGAAGGGTGCAGGTTGGGGGAAGGGAGCTGGCAGGAACGACTAGGGATAGTTTTCTTTTTTTTCCAGTTAAAAAAAAAATACTTTATTGGACTGTTTTATTTTTTATGGGTGAAATATTACAAAATGGATTTCGGCACACCAGGATGGATTCCCAGTGTGCCAGAGTACTGGAGGGGATCAATGCTGACCCGGGGACTGGGCACCCTGAGGTCAGCTGAGAACATAGGGGCATGGGGGACACGTATCCAACACCAGGAGTGGGCATCCCAGTGCCAGAAACATCAAAGAAATATTTTATGGCACACTGGGGTGGGCTCCCAGTGTGCCACATTAATGGGGGGAGGGGGATACATGCTGACACAGGGATTGAGCACCCCGATGTCGGCAGGGGACGGAGAACAGAAGGTGCCGGGCGGGCAGCAGCAGTGGAAAGGAGCTAATTTGTTGTCCTGCTGTGTGACTGGTTTGGAGGGAGGGGGTACTGCCACTGCAATGATGAAATTGGCCCTGATTGCAGAGGCAGATTTCTTTCAAGTGTGACGCTCGCTCTGAAACTGCCATCATTGGCAGCTTCAGCATTAATTGGTGGCCGATGGATACGCCCATCAAAACATTCACTGGTTTAACCACAGCACTGCCACACCTCTGCAATGCTCTACTACCTCAATATGTTTCTTGTGCACTGCATGTGCAAGCAAACATGAAAAAGAAAAACAAAAGGAAAGCATTTAATTAAAAACAAAAAGGGAAAATACTGTCTGAAGTCACTCAGTGGGTGACTGATGTCAGATTGTGGGGATCTCAGGGAACTAACAAGGCAATTGGTGGCAACTTACAGAAAAAAAGGGAAAAAAAACAAAAGGAAAAGCATTTAATTAAAAACAAAAAGGAAAGCACACTGTCTGAAGTCACTCAATGGGGGTGTCAGATTGTGGGATTGTGGGGATCTTGGGGAACACAACTAGTGGCAGAATACAGACAAAGGAAAAAAAAAGAAAAGCATTTAAAATTAACAACAAATAGGGAAGTATTGTCAGAAGTCAGTCAGTGGGGGGGGGTGTTTGACTGATTGTGGTGTTCATCTGATCTCGTGGAATGCAACTAGTGGCAGCCTATAGAAAAAGGACAGCATTTAAAATTAAAAACAACAACAAATTACTCAGAGGGGGCAGCTGTCAGATTGTGGGGTTTGGGTGAAACACAACTGGTGGCAGCTTACAGAAAATAAAAAAAAAACAAACAAGGAAAAGCATTTAAAATTAAAAACAAAACACAAATGTTATGTAAAATGTGTTTTTTTTTTAGTTCTATTACATTTTTTTTAATTCTCTTATTTTTAACTGGACTACCATCTCAAGCACCAGGACTACTAATTTTACTCAAGCCACTTGTCCATGGACAAGTACTTAATTTTGAAATTTGTCGACCCCTGCAGTGAGGACCCGGAACACAAGAATGCTACTCTTCTTCAGTGCCTTGATGTGCCACATGGAACTGCTGCCATATCCCGAACTGAAGCCCACGGGCAGGGGCTCCTCCCCAACACTCCCAGCTCCACTGACCCTGCCAGCATGCCTGACTCAGCAACCCACCTCACTGCAGCCCCCCTGGACCGACTGGACCATAGCCCAGGATGACTTAAATAAAACCCCTTGAGCCATCACACCTAATGGGGGCAAATAAATGAATAAATAAAGACTTTGGAGTGCAAGGCTCCTCTACAAACATGGCCATGGCCATTTTGTTGACCACTAACCCTGCCAGCCATCCAATCAGATTGCTAGAAAGCCCTCACAACAACAGCAAGGGACTGGGGGTGGGATGCTGCAATAAGAACCCTCCCAACTGTACTGGTGGGCTACTGGAACCAGTCAGAAGACAGGTCAGGGCAGAAGGACTCAGGGACTCCCTGCCTGACCAATATGACATGGAATTGAAGGTAAGAAATTTCTGGGCTCTCAAAGAGCTCGCGAGCAGTATGAGAGAAAGACATAAATGTATTCAGAACTGCTGCTGGTGAGATCAAACTAGAGGTCTAGCCAGGCTACAGATCCTACGAGCCCTCACCAGGGTTCATAATGTAAAATGTCTGTGAGCCTTATCCTGGGCTTTTACAGAGCGTCTGTGCCTGTGGTGCATTGCGGCAGACCAAAGCTGCTGTGCTATACAAAGACAGAGAGCTGCATCCTAATCAGATTGCTTCAGGGCCAGGTAAGGGGTCTGTCAGCCCTTATCTAGTGGGGTGGATCAGGGGAACAGGGTGCCATGGGATGCATGCCCTGAGTACATGGGTACTCTCAATCAGGAGGAGAGTGGGACTGTGGGGGGAGGGGGGGGTTGCTCCTGGAGTCTGGGCTCTTTGAAAACTGGGAAGCCACTGTGTAGTGCCCCTGTGACTGACAGCTGAGCTAGAAGGGTTGTGTCCTGAGAGTACTGAGTCAGAAGGGCTGTGCTGCTGCCAAGTGTCTGTGTCCAAAGTGCTTCATATCCAAGCCACTGGGGCCTATTGCCAATTGTTGCCTGACTTGCAGCTGTGTGCTGGTTCCCACCTTCTCTGAGCTCCTGTATCCGTGGGTCACATGAGGGCCGGCACCTCTGGCTGGGATCTTTAGTACCTTTTTCCTTTTTAGGATTGCATTTAGCTCACTGGGATTACAAAGTTGAGTTTTCCAAACCTTTGGAGTTTCAAGTTCCTTAAATTATGATAGCACACTATGGCCTGTTGAGGGGTTAAATTGTAAGCTTGCTAAATTTCATCAAGTGCACCACTGAAAGACCCCGGGCATTGTAGCTACCAGGCCTGCACTGGGACTTTAGTGTAATTCCTGGTTACCCAGAGTCATACTTGAAATCATAGTTTTAATACTGGTTCCAGCTGAAGAGCTTACCACACCTTGTGTAGTGTAATTCATCTTTTTGAGCCTTTTGATTGGGCGGGTGCTTCATACACCATGTGGGATCTAAAAGGGTGGTACTGATCCAAAGTAGAGTGGCTCCCAGGGGGCATCGCTACAGGGTGTGAGTACTCAAGATGACTTGCAACTATCTAACCCCTTCTTTTCCTCCAGCTTCCAGGCCTGTGTTCTTAAAAGTACTATTAATTTGTTACATTTCACTTCTGTGTGAAAGCCCACTCTATGCAACCTGACTGAAGTCATTATTGGTGAAGGTCACAACTGTCTTATTGGTCCCCATGGGGTGGTCCAGTCCAATGTAGGGAGGTGGGTGCATTCCAGGGGGTGGTACTGCACACCCATCCGGACCACTTATTCGGTCTGGGTGGGGGCATCATGCTGTTTCTTATTTGTTCTACCCTGAACCACCATTCCACAGGGGAAAGAATGAACCCAACCCACTCAACCAGCTGGGTCCTGTGCAGTCACCAGGCAGGGGTATGAACCTGGACATGGCAACCAAGTGGTCACACATGCTTTCAAATGAAGTGTCTTGAGAGTCTGGTTGAGTCACTCTGGCTTGGGACAGTTAGGAGATCCTACCTCAGGCCAGAGTTATGGGAATTTTCTGTGACACTGTCATCAGAAGAGAGTACCATGCCTACCTGGCCCAGTCTGGCACTACTGGTATCATTGTTGCTGGTTCCCTTCTCAGTCTCAGCTGTCTGGACCCTTTGGATCAGTGGGAATGTAAGACCAAAGGGCATTGCTTTGAAATGATACTGAATGAAGCCCATTTTGCAGCCTCAATATTTTCTGTGACTTGATCTAATGGGGATATGGAAATAATCATTCTTCAGATCCAGTGACCCCAGACAATCTTCATGTTGTAATGGTGGTGTTACTGTTTGCAGTGTTACCATTCTGAAATTTTCCTTTTTTTTTAGATACTTGTTCAGGCACCTTAGGTCTAAAATTGGTCATCATCAAGGCCACTGATTTACGGTGATTAAAACAATTAAATTCCGTTTTCAAGACTTAAGATTCCGGAATTTCAGCGGTGATTGTTACTCTAATTTCCGGATTTTACCGGGATTCTGTTATCATTCTTTCAGTATGTGCATAAATAATCAGAATTAAAGAAGGCTTAACATACAGAGCATTAAATAAAGCAAACTGAAAATAGTACAGGAAGGAATTAAAACAAAACAGACTTTTTATAGATTTACTGATCTGATAGAAAATGCCAGATTCCATGAAATCTTCGTTTTTACGGTTTCAGGCAGCCCTAATTCCGAATTTTACGGATTTTCGGTAAAACAAAAACAGTCGTATGGTCATCATACCCCCTTTTTTATGTAGGATGAGAAAATATCTTAAAAGAAGTACCTTTTCCCACTGTACTGAGTTGCAGAAGCTTTTTCATCTCCAAGTCCAGTAACATTTATTTGCTCTGGATGGAGAGCTGGAAACACTTTGGTCTTTGAAATCAGTTTTGGCAATTGAACAAACTGAATCGTCAATCCCTTTCCCACTATCTCCAGAACCCACTTGTCTGTGGTAATCTTTTCCCATTCCTGTAGACAGTGAGACAGATACCTTCCTACTGGCAATAAGTGCACAGTAATCTGAGCAAAACTGTCAGGTGCTGGACTTTGCCTAGGCTGGAAGAGCTGTGGCAGATTTCTGTCCAGAATCTCACCCACCTCGGTATCCTGCAAAGATGGCAATAGCAGAAAGGGTGAGGACAAAAGGAGCGATGGAAAACAGCATGGCCACATAGGCCAAGTGGAAAAAATGGCGACCTGCAGCTTTTTCCCCTCCCCGAGTTGCATTCCCACAAAGTTGATTTTATTTAATAAGGGGGTGTGACACTCTTGTCATCATTTCAGCAATCACCATTTTTGCCACTCGCCCTATGTGGCTGCGTTGTTTTCTCTTCGCCCTTTTCATACTCACCTATTTTCGCTTGTCCTTATCACATGGAACCACCTACCCCTGCCTCAGTCTGTGGGCCTCTAAGTAGGGAACTCATAGTACACATAGGGTTTGCTGTAGCAAGTCCTTCCTATACCTTCCTTTCTATAAGGTCTGTAGGAGAAGGAGGCGGAAGTCTTTTCCTTTATAGTCAAATTGTTATTAAGTTGATTTTTGCGTATCAGCTTTTTTCATGTAGGCCTGTTTTGTCCCCAAATAGTGTTGAACCTTCAGAGATGAAATCTATGGCTTTTCCCTGTGTGTTCTGTATCATATTTGTTGTTTTCAGCCATGCAAACCATTGGACAGCTACAGCATTTGCTGAAGCCCTTGAATGTGCATCGTTCTCATCTATGGCCATCTGGAATAGATGCCTTGCAGCTTCCAAGCTATCCCTTACAGTCTGTATGAGATCAGCTTGTTCTTCATCTGGCAATGTAAGTCATAGTAGCAGGACAGCTTTCCACGGTGCCCGCTGGTAGTGGGCAGTACACAGCAGCTCACATATGTAGCCTGTCTCAACAGTAAAGCTGATCTAGTGTAAGCTTTTCTGGCCATGTGGTCCAGTTTTCTGGAATCTTTTTCTGGGGGAACCGATACTAAAGGGACCTTTGATTTTTCACAGGCTAATGTCTGAACTATACCCTCATGGTCAGGGCGGGCATTGTGGTATTTTTAAACCACTCTGTCTACCAAATACCTTTTTGTACCATCTTATCAGTGGCCTGAGCTGTGTGTGGTGTGCTCAACATCCTGGCAGTGGCCTCCCTAATAGATTTGTGAACTAGGACAGACACCATTTTAGACTGTCTATCGCAGCATACTTTTATACTCTGCTTCTTTAAAATCTACCTCTGCCTCGGTAGATTTGAAATTCAGAGTTGTGGCCATTTGATGCACAAATGAGAAGCAGGATAAAAAATCCTCATTCGCTCAAGGTAGGGAACAAAAAACCTGTTCAGGGGATACTACAGGTTCAATCAGCCACTCCTCCTCCTCTTCTTCCGTATTCTCAGGGTACAGGGACTAGGAAGGGGTTAGTTGCAAGGTTTCCCATAGTTTGCATAGCCTGGAAAAACTGCCACATTTTTTATGTCCTACAGAGAGGGCACTGTTTGCGGTGGCACTGGTTCCCCGGTCCCTTTTGATGGGGGGCATGCTGTTTTACTCTTTGGTATTTCTCTTTCCAGACAGTGATGGTAATAGTTGGTCATAGTGCCATGTATTTTTGCCATCTGTATCATCAGAGCTCTTCCAACTGGACGCTTTGTGCTCTTTAGTGGGATCCCATGATAGCTCACATAGAAACATAGAATTTGACGGCAAATATGCACTGCTTGGCCCACCAGGTCTGCACATTTTTCCCTGCCTATACTTTCACAACAGACGCTAGACAACAAAGTAGAGGTTGTCCAGGGGAGTACTTGTGGGTGCTCAAGTGTATCAAACAATACAAGAAAATGAAAAAGCTCAGCTCATCACAGTGAAACTGGAGGCTCACTTCACTAGTGGTAGGATACAGTTCCTTTATTATTTCCACTGTACAGCATAGTAGCAGTATAAAAATGCTCCCCAAAGTGGTCAATGTTTCACGCATAATGACGTGTGATTTTCAAGGCTCTTGTCATCACTAACTGGCAGGCATATATTTCCCCATATTAAAGTGACAGTGTATAATTTACTGACACTAAATAGGCCAGTACCATAGTAATGACATATTCCCAACAATGATTATAAAAAGCATAAAAACATGTTTCACAACGTGACAGAAAAAGACGTTAAATTTATTTATTTTATTTAGTTTTTGTTAACCGGGTAGGTACATTAAGCAGAAAACCGCCTGTTTCAGGCACGACTCAGGGGATAACGTTACAACCAGAAAAAAAATATATACAATGTACAGCAAAAATGTAGGACCCATTGTGATAATGCACAGTAGGATATTAAGAGGCAGGTAGATTACAGACAGCAGCTGTACATAGCAATAGGAACATTACAGGGGAAAAGCAGTATAACAAGGAAACAAGGATCGGTATAGCAAAAATACAGCAGGATATATGGAGACAGGGTATATATGCATAATGCGATGTGTGACTGTAGAATTAGACCTATATATTTTATAAATCAATACATAGGGGCCAGGCAGTGGACATCCTCTACCTGGATTTCAGCAAGGACTTTGACTCTGTACCACACACAAGGTTGATCAGGAAATTGATGGACTTCGGAGTAGGAGAAAAGATGGTTAAGTGGGTGCAAAACTGGTTAGGTAACAGGTTACAAAAGGTGATAGTGGGAGGAGAGTTGTCTGGTACCAGGGCAGTCACAAGTGGCGTCCCACAGGGCTCAATGCTGGGGCCGGTGCTGTTCATCGTGTTCATTAATGACATTGAAGATGGCATCATGGGCAAAATGTGCCTATTCACAGATGACACCAAGCTCTGTGGGAGGGTGGACACATCAGAGGGGATACATGACCTTAAGGAGGACCTAAGAAGACTTAAGAGATGGTCCAGGATCTGGCAGCTGGGCTTCAATGCCAAAAAGGGCAAAGTCATGCACACTGGAACCAGGAATCCCAGGACAGAGCACTACCTGGGAGGGGTCCGGGTGTCTCCCATAGTGGAGGAGAAAGATCTAGGAGTGCTGATATCTAGTGACCTGAAGCACTCTGTGCAATGTAGGAAGGCAGTGGCAAGGGCAAGCAGCATTTTGGGGTGCATGGCCAGGGGGGTCAGCAGTAGGAGACAGGACATGATTCTGCCCTTATATGGGTCACTGGTAAGGCTGCATCTGGTGTATGCGGTGCAGTTCTGGCACCCTCACTTCAAAAAGGATATTGACCTGATGGAGATGGTCTAAAGGAGGGCTATGAAGATGATTGTGGGGCAGCAAGGTAGTTTATATGAGGAGAGACTGGGGGCCCTGAACATATACTCCCTGAAGGACAGAAGGGAGAGGGGATACATGATTGAGACTGTCAAGTACTTGAAAGGGATCAATAAAGTGAACAAAGAGTGTCTCTTCAGGCTAAGCAGCAACACAATTACGAGGGGACACAGCCTTAAGCTGGGGGGGGGGTTTAAGAGGGAGATCAGGAGACATTTCTTCAGAGAAAGGGTGGTGACCAAGTAGAATGTGCTACCAGAAGAGGTGATCTCAGCAAGGACAGAGGTTAGCTTCAAGAGGGGCAGGGATAGATGCAGGGGGAGGATAAGGGTCATGGGAGGGGAGAAGGTAGAGGATGGAAATGTCTGTGAGGGGGAAGTGGGGACAACAGCCTGAGCTGTAAACCTTGCACTTTGACCAAACTACACAGACCAGACGGCCTAATTTTGCTGGTTACTTCCTATGTTTGTATGTTCATATAGGGAGTTAGATGTTCATAGGAGGATTTTAATAAATACTGGGGTTATTAGTTACCAAACTGACACACTGTACTCATTCATAATTAATAAATAGTGATGAAAGAATGTAAGGATTTACATGTGTAGGTGTAACCCCCCTACAAATGGGGGTTCCCGAAAAGTCTTCCTTGAGCTTGCCTAAATGCTCACTGCCAGGCTGGTGTCCTGTGTTTTAGCAGTTTAAATGTATTGCCAGAGAATACCTGTATAGGCTCTGTGTACTGTCTCTTTAAGAGCTGCCTGGATTGCAGTTATAATTAATCTGGGAGGGGGCTGAGTGTTTCTATGCTCAAGTCCCTCCCGGGCTGCCAGATAATTGCTTCGTTCTGCTTCGCTATTTGCGCAGAGGGAACTCTGTTATAAGATGTGCTTACTTGCTAATTATCTGTTAGAATGATAATAATATTGCAGTTTGATCTAGCCTGTTTTCTTTGCAGCAAAGACTGCTCTGGCTTCTCCACCATCTTGGCCTGGGACTGTCAGAATGGGCCAATCAGTACATTTGGGACTCTAAAATGGAGCCTGCTTACAGGGGCTTGGTGGGGCCAAAACTTGTAGGAATTGTAGTTTGGGGCTTTTGGTGCCTAAAATAACCTGGAGGGGGAGCCCTTGTTGTGACTGACAGCCAGATCAGTCAAACAAACCTTTTGGATCTTGGGGAAAGTCCCACACTGCTTGCAGTTTCAGTTAGATCTGAGCTGGAAAGTGAAGAAGTAACAGCGCGAGATAGTTTGAGCAGCAATCCATAGTGGATTCGCGCGGGAGAACTGTGGAAAGGCCTGAGTTTGGCCTGTATGCCTGCCTGCTGTTCCTGAGAGGGAACTTGTGCTTTTTTGGGACTGAATCAGAATTTGGAGAGGGAATTAAGCCACTGAATTGTGACCAGGCTTTAACCTGAAGAAGACCAAAAATTTGCTGAATGCGATCGGCCTGTCAGGACTTCCAGCTACCACTGAACTCCCGGATTGTGCAGAGACTCTGTAATTGCTACCGGAGAGCCATTTGCCTGGTACAGTGGAATTCCCTTACATGTGAATGTGCTGTGTGCTTATAATGGGTTGTGATTTGGTTCCCCACTGTGTGTCTGAACTGTGTTTTGCTTGATGGAGGCTGTATCCAGCTCCATGGATTGAATCTGTATCCATTTCTGTTTGCCTGGGCCCTGTTACACTGGCCCAGCCAGAATACCTGCTACATAGAGAAAGTCATCAACAAGAGACCGGCCTGGGGATCAGCCCCCTGCTCAACGCCTTGAACAGGAACAATGCCTCGGTGATTTGTGTGGGCCCTACTTCTCCTGGCACTCCAGCTCAACAGCCTGCAGTCTCAATTTTGTCCTGCCTGTGTCCAGTATTGGGTATCATGAGTAAACATCAGGGTAGCTCCCTGCAACAACAGCTAAATCTAAAAGTGTTGCCATCTGATTGTCTTGTTGTCTGTTCTTTCATGAACTGAGCCCTCCGGCTCTGGATTACAAATAGTGTGTGCTGTGCATGTTGCTTTCTTCCATCACAGGGCCCCAACCAGCTGCAACGATCCTGGCTAGCCCACCTGTATTCCTACCTGGGTACCCAGAGTGTGTGACTGTGTAGAGACTCTGAACTGCATGCATAACTGTCTGATTAATATAACTTTTTACGCAAATCAACCTGATTACGCCCCTCCCTTGTTCAAGTCCCCTGAATAAATTAGATTTAACTTTGTTTGCATTTAACCTGACTGTGGTTCCAGTTTGTGCCAAGAGTATTGTACTGTCGTTATTTGCTGTACTTAACCTTGTTTTACAGAGGGTTCCCTGGGTCAAGCTAGAGGAACCAGCTGTGGTGGTAAGTGCAAACAGTGTGGGTAATAGCCTGGTGAATAAGGGTCATTGTGAAAGTAATTATTGTATACTGTTCAGGCCACTAGAAGGGAAAGAGGGGGTTACAGTGTCCCGGAGGGCTGTGCCCAGGTTAGCTTGACCACTAACAACCCTGACCTCTGGGTAGAGGCATCCGTTTCATTACCCAGGCCCCTTACCCTGCTACTAGCCAAGCAGGCAGGGGTAGTAGCCCTTGGGATAGCGCCACCTAGGGGTTACATAATGATGAATTCATCAAGGGACAGAAGCATATATGAATACACCAGCTATATTGACAATCAAATAGATGCACAGTGAAAATGTGCTATACTTATGATATTAATTAATAAAGGAACTGCATCCTGCCACTAATGAAGTGAGCCTCTAGTCTACTTGTGTTGAGCTCAGCTTTTTTGGTTTCTTTTTGTTTTCATGTAATCCCCAGGGTCCGCTATCCCAAGGGCTACTACCCCTGCCTGATTTGCCACTAACAGGTTGAGGGGCCTGGATCTGATGGCGGGTGCCTCCACCTAGAGGTCGGGGTTAAGACAGTCTGATATGACTTGGTCACAGCCCTCTGGGTCACTGCAACCCCCCTTTCTTCCCACTAGTGGCCCACACAAATCAATCACAGTACCCTTGCAATATACACTTACCCCCAGAATTGGTTCAATCAGCTTGACTCTGGGGACCCCCTGTAAAGTAAGATGCAGTTATACAATAACCACTGTACAGTAATTCAGCATAGACACACAGTTCAAACAGTGTAACTTTGCTAAACAACCAAATCTGATTTATTTAGGGGATAATAACAAGGACAGGGGGAAATCAGGTTAATTGATTCAGTCACATTAATAATCACAGTACTGTGCACATATTTCAGAGTCCCAAATGTCCCAAATGTCACTCTTACTGGGTACCCAGGCAATAAGAGGCTAGCCTATTTGGTGCAGCTGGTTGGGGCTCTGAGGATGGAAAATGCATGCACAATATCCACTTTGTAATCCGGAGCCGGTAGGCTCAGTTCGTGAAGAAAGAAAGGAAAAGTAATCAGATGGAACACTTGCAATTAGATGATGGCAGGGAGCTACCCTGATTTGTACTCACAAATTCAATGCTGAAACTGAATGGAAGGCAGATTGTCCTGGACTGCCAGGAGGAGCAGACCATGTGGACAAGGTCCTTGTGACTGGACCCCACGGCAGTTCAGAGCAAATGGATGTAGTCTGGATTAAGCTGGGGTTTACTTCCAGCTTCAGGCACTCAATTCACTGTACAGGGGATTTGAAACACGATTCCCCACAAGCACTACACACATTTATATGTAAAAGGAAAGTACTATACCAGGCAGGCTGCTTCTCTATCCAGATCGCAATTACTGCACAATACCCGGGAGAACACACAGCAGATTCAGTTCCTGACAGACCGAGCGCAATTCAGCAATAGCAATTTCTCCAGTCTTCTACAGGGTGAGCCTGGTTTCCTCACTTCTGGTGCTTCTTTCTCCTTACAACTCTGATTCAGTCCACACTGGCACTCACAAACAGTTGTAGGCCGAACTTCAGGGCCCCACACAAGCTTTCCGCGCGAAAACTCAACAGCGCAGGAGCCCAGAGCTCCTTTCCTCTTCACAGTCACAACTCATCTGATCTTTCCAGTAGACAGAGCCGGGCATTTCCTTTGAGTTCCTCCCAGTTCAGTTGTCTGGTTTGGCTGTCACTCACAGTAAACTCCCCCTGTTGGTGGAAAAAAGGCGCCGAAGTCCAAACTACAATTCCCAGAAGCATTGGCCATGCAGTACATAGGTGGCTGCCTCCACAATGAGAGCCCAAGTTCTGATTTGCCAGCAGCAGGCTCTATTTCAAAGGTCCCCCCACACTGATTGGTCCAGTTCAGCAGTTCAAAACTGGAATGGGGGACTAGGCAAACACAGTTCTGACTGCAAAAAACAGCAGGTTAGACAAACTGTATTTTCATTATTACTCTAAATGATTTCTGGCAAACAGTTATATCTTTGAAAAGTGCTCACTCTGCCCACTTAGTGACGGTAGAAACTGAGCTATTTGGCAGCAGCTCGAGTGGGACTCAAGCAGGGAAACACAGACCCCTATCCAAATTAATTATATCTGCAGGCAGACAGCTCTTAAAGAGACAGTACCAGAGGCTCTAAAAGCACTCACAGATAAACGGCTTAGACGCCGAACACCATCCAGGCTTGGAGCATTCAAGCAAGCTCCTGGAAGACTTTTGGGAACCCTCATTTGCAGGGGGGGTTACACCCTTCCTGGCCTGGAAAAAGCTTGGCGTCCACGTCAAGCAAGTACCCCCATAAGTTTCAATTGCAACCATATACCTTTGCATCAGGATCACATTAGGCTCATATATGTAATCATCAGTCAATATATCACTTTACCAGGAACACATTTCTGAAACTTTGCAGTACGTCACTCTTTACACAGTATTACACATACATTGTACCATAACTCAGGTTATTACCTCTTGTACATGAAACCTGAACAGAGGGGGCCCTCCATCAGCTACCTTGGGGCTGGATGGGGCAGGGGCATCATACCTAGAGGGCAACACAAGTAACTTGGAGTTAGCACTGATGTTCAGTTTGAGCAAGGAGCTCGGGGACACATACACTCCTTTATGGACAACATTGAGAGGCAAGTCCACCGGCCTCCCAGGGGAATCATATCTGAGGTGCACCACAGGCTTTACAGCTTGACCAGTCTTTCTAGGGGGAACTGTTACAGTCTCTGCACTATGAGCCTCATTTTCAGCATTGTCCTCACTTGTCAGGGGAGTCTCCATTGGGGTAGAGAGGCTAGAACTTGGGGCACTTTCAGCTCCAGAAGTTACAATCTCTGAGTCCACAACACTTGGCTCACATGGAGAGCTTTCGGACACTGGCAGTGGACTGTCAGGGCACTCAAAATACTCTTCTTGTTCTGGTGTATCACCAGTCTGTTCCAGTCCATCATTTTCTTCCCCTGAAAGCTCAAACAGTTCAGCCATACACAATGATTCCATATGATCTGACTTGATGCTTTGCATTTCACTTTCTGGGAGCATTGGTTCCAGGGACAAAGCTGGGGGCTTAGACAGTCCAGAAGGCCCAGCTTCATCTCCAGTATTGACTAGGGGATTGCCCCGAAACAATTGACTCAGTTCGTAAGAAGGGTAGTATTCAAAGTCACACTCACTTTCCTCTGATATGAACTGACAGTCATGCTCAACTGGGATTTATGGAGGGGAGCACTTTAACTCAGCTTCTGTAGGTGCAGACTTTCTTGATTTTTTCTTAGCAGCAGCTCTAGTCACTGGTCCAGACAGGGCATTTTCTGGGGGCTCAGACTCAATCAAGATTTGTCCAATGGGCAGTAAATGATTTCTATGCATTGTTTTAACATCTTTTGAGTTATTCTCAGGCCTTACTTTGTACACAGGCAGATCATCTAGTTTGCCCACTACAATGTGAGGGAGATGGTGCCATCTGTTAACAATCTTGTGTTTGCCATGCAGTCCCAGATTTCTTAGCAATACCCGATCTCCCTCCTGGAGTTCCTGTGCTTTCACCTTTTCATCATACCTTTCTTTGTTGGCCAGGTTTCTTTTGGCAGCCATGGTTTGAGCCAGTTGGTACGCATGATTTAGCTGGGCCTTTAACTTTTGCACATACTGTAAATAGTTGTCAGCTCGAACTCCATCAGGACAGACCCCAAAACACACATCTACCAGCAGTTGAGCTTCTCTTCCAAACATCAGATGGTAGGGGGAGAACCCAGTGGCATCACTTTTTGTGCAGTTGTAGGCATGTACCAGGGTGCTAATTTGTTGGCTCCATCTAGGCTTGTCCTTTGGGTGGAGGGTGCCTAGCATATCTAGCAAAGTGCAGTTGAAACGTTCAGGCTGTGCGTCCCCCTGGGGGTGGTAAGGGGTGGTTCTGGACTTTTGCACTCCCCATAGAGAAAGCATCTCTTTGATCAGACGACCCTCAAAGTCTCTCCCTTGATCAGAATGGATTCTTTGTGGAGCCCCATAGTGAGCAAAAAAGTTTTCTACAAGTACTTTTGCCACAGTGGACGCCTTCTGGCCCTTGGTGGGGAAAGCTTGGGCATATCTCGTAAAATGGTCAGTGACCACCAGCACATTACTAATATTTCTTTGATCTGACTCCAAACTCAGAAAATCAATACAGACCACCTCCATGGCTGCACTGGTGGTGATGTTAACAAGAGGGGCAGCCCTCTAGGGCAAAGCTTTCCTCTGTAAGCAGCGACTACAAGTTCGAATGTGTTACTCCACATCAGCCTCCATCTTAGACCAATAGAATCTGGATCTCACAAAGTCAGGTGTTCTGTCTATACCAAGGTGCCCCATGTGGTTATGTAAGGACCTCAGTACTGAATCTCGCAAGGCAGTGGGCAGCACTAGTTGTTGTTTGTCTACTTGCCCCCCTCTGTCTACTGTTTCTCTGTATAACAGTCTATTGATCAGTTTCAACTTATGACCTTCTTTGTATAACAATGCAGTTCTCATATCAGTGGAACGTAATTTGGACACATCTTTCCCTGCATATAGGGCTTCTAAAGCTGATTTGATCATGGGATCTCGGGATTGAGTCCGCCGAATACTGTCATTGTCCAGCTGAGGCAGTGCACCAATGTCTATTGCAGAAAAGTGGCAATAAGCAGCAGGTATGCAATTCTCAGAGGGTCCCAAACAATCCACCATACAGTCCATTGAGTCTGTGGACATTTGTTCCTCCCTGTCAAACTTCTTGCAGAGTGCTCTAATATCAGGTTCTGACAGTCTGACCCAGTCATTCTGGGGAACAGGCCTCCGGGATAGAGCATCAGCATCTATGTAGTTCAGGCCTGCTCTGTATTCAACTGCATAGTCGTAGGTAGATAAGGCAGAGAGCCACCTATGGCCAGCGGCATTCAACTTAGCTGAAATCTGCACATAGGTCAAAGGATTATTGTCAGTCTTTACTAGTATCTTAGCCCCATACAAGTACTCATGGAATTGATCAACAATGGCCCACTTCAAAGCTAGGAACTCTAACTTGTGTACAGGATAGTTCTTTTCGGAAGGGGTCAGGCTTCTGCTGGCAAAGGCCACTGGTCTCAGGCCATTCTCATGCTCTTGGTACAACACAGCCCCCAACCCTTGCAAGCTAGCATCAGTGTGCAGGACATAAGGTTTTGCTGGATCAGCACAGACCAACACTGGAGCAGGGTAAGTTGATATATGATCTCATGAAAAGCAGTCTCACAATCAGGAGTCCAGCGGGCCCCAAATACTTCACTTGGAAGAAAATAAACTCTTTCAGTCTCGAGGGACGCTGACTTTTTGTATTTTTTATGGGTTAGTGGATATGCTTGAGTAAGGTTAAGTAAAGGGCGAATCACTCTTGAATAGTCCTTGATGAAATACCAATAATAACCACAGAATCCCAGGAATATTTGCAGTTCTTTTAGATTTTTGGGCTGTGGCCAGGTGGTCAAGGCCTCGACTTTACTTGGTTTGGTCTCTATTCCCTCGGTGGATACTATGTGTCACACATACTTTACTGATGTTTGAAAGAATTGACACTTATCAATGGACAGTTTAAGGCCAAAGTCTTCCAGTCAGTCCAACACCTGGAATAATCTGCTCTCATGTTCCTCCAGTGAGCTGCCAAACACAATAACATCATCCAGGTATACCAGCCACTCTAATAAGTTTATGTCCCCCACTGCACGCTCCATCAGTCGCTGAAAGGTGGCTGGAGCGCCTGAAATCCATTGAGGCATTCTCATGAATTCATAGAAGCCAAGTGGACAGATAAAGGCTGTCTTCCCACAGTCTTCTGGGGCCATCAGGATCTGGTAGTACCCACTGCGAAGATCCAGCACAGAGAACCACTTGCTACCGTTCAGGCAGTCCAAAGCATCCTGAATGCAGGGCATTGTATACTGATCAGGGACAGTCTGCCGGTTTAAAGTGTGATAATCCATGCACATCCTTACTGTCCCATTCTTTTTTCTCACTACCACAATGGGGGAAGCATAGGGGCTTCTGGATTCTTGTATTACACCAGCAGCTAGCATCTCTTGCAGATGCTGTCTCACATCATCTATGTCAGCAGGGGCCAGGCGTCGAGACCTTTCACGAAATAGCCTTTCATCATGCAGCCGGATGTGGTGCTCAGCTCCTTGCACACATCCTACGTCCCATTCTTTTAAGGAAAACACCTGGTCTTTCTGGGCAAGCTTCTCACTGATCCTCACTTTCCATTCAGCTGGCAATGGGGAGTGACCGAAATCAAACAAGTCAGGCATTACTCTGTCATTCTTCCCCGAACTCTTGCTACTGGGTAGCACTACAGTGTCTGCACAATGCACATTAGCCAGGGTGCAACCTCTATTTACTCGAATCTCTCTGTCAGACACATTATGAACTTGAACCATTACCCTTCTGGCATAAGCATGGGCTCTAGCAGGCAAAATATTAGGCTTGACCAGCAGTCCCTCCGGCAATTTCTCATCGCCTGGTGCATCCAACATGAGGATTTTATTCTTGACATTCTTTCTGATACGGACTTCCCCCTGGAGGGTACACTGGGCATTTGGCGCCAGGATCAGAGACTCAGGATCCTTTTTTCAGACAACTCCAACCGGTTCCTCTGGTTCCACTTTGTCAGCATCTTTCTGTGCCTCATAGGCCTTCTTGATCAAGGCCGGAATTCTTAAAGCTCTACTAGTCCTTGACCCCTGTTTTTCATAACACAACTGTGCCAGCCGTCAAAACATATGTGCATTAGTCCCAATTAGTAAAGGAACCCCATCATACAGTCCAGTAGGGGGACCCACTAAGGCCAGGGTCTCTACTTGCTCTGCCATTCCAACCACAGAGGTGGAGGAAAGACAGCCAAATTCAGATATACCCGGAGTAGGGGTAGACCTTCTCACTTAACCCCCATACATGCAGTCCTTCTAATGGTTGTAAGGGTATGTCTGACAAATGCTTCTGATACCAATCCTGGAACATAATTGTCACTTGGGAACCACTGTCTAATACAGCTCTTGTAGACACTCCATTCACCTTTACAGTGGTCTCCATGGAGGGACCCACTATTCTGGACCAGTCTGAGGAAGTGGCGGGGGTCTGGGCAACTGACTTTGCCACAGAGGACGTGAGTTAGCATTTTGGGACCCTCACTGGGCCCATTTCGTGCACCTCTTAACCACTGACTTGTTCTCCAGTTCTCCTTGCAGCCGCTCACCACTCTCTAAGTCTTTCTGAGACGGCATTCCCTCTTCATGTGCCCATCCTTCCCACAATTATGGCAAAATATGTCTGCTGAAGTTTGGTTGACTGAGGCATCACTGTGGGGCTGCAGCATTGGTACTACTCGGTAGAAAACCTTGGTGCCACCTTAGCCAGCGATGGGTTGGACATTTGGAGACATCTTTTCAGTTCCCTCACTTCCATAGTCAATGCATCAAGTTTCGAACTGTTGTCAACATGAGGTGCCTGGGTGGGCACCCCCACCCCCATAGCAGAAGCAGTCAGGCAAGTGTCAGTGCCCGTGCTCATAGGAGTATCCTTCATGATGAGACTATCTGTTACTTTCCTAATCTCCCTCAGCAACTCCTTCCAGTGTGGGGTGTTTACAGCCATCCTCATTTGGCAGGCACTTAATCCTTGACTTTCATCATGGGTTTCGGTGATCCCTGGCCGTCAGCAGCCAACCCCGCCCTTGGAGCAGAGGTTGTAGCAGCTACAACTACGCGGGGCTCTGAGAAATCCTCCTCCTCCTCAACTTCCCGGATTTCTTTCATCAAATCACAATGATCCGGTGGGTTACCTCTCCTGTCATGAAGCCTCAACTGAAGGAGCTGCAATTTTGAGTGCTTTGCATGTTGCAATATGTGCCCCAACCTCACATGGTTTAAGTCATTGGCAGCCACCTCCCCTTTCCGGTAGGCCCTCTGTAGCGCTCCTTTCAGATGAGTAACATATGCAGATAAACTTTCCCCTGGCCATTGTTTTATACCTTGAAACTTCCACATCAAGCTCTCCCCTGACTCAATACTCCCAAAATTGCATTCAAGTGCAGTTAGGTACTTTTGGGCAGATGCCTCAGGGTTTGTGAACCTCAAAGACTTAGTGGCTTCCAGAGCAGGACCTCTCAAGCTCTCTAGGATTCTTTTCCGTTTCTCAGCCTCTGCACACTACCACTCAGATACCAAAGGGGCAACACAGTCTATCCAGGTCCCCCAATCATCCTCCCCTTGTGGGGTGGGGAGAGTGCCAGAGAAAACTCTCAACCTGCGGTAAGAGTCGTGACTAGTGGCAGGTACAGACATGGGGGCTTGCACTGGCACAGAAGGAGGGGCAATAACGGGTGCTGGAGGGGAAGAGGGTGTTGGTGGAGGAATGTTCTCAGGCAGCAATAATAGTTTCTTTAAATCCTCCACAGTTTTCCCTTCCTCCAACAACAATTTAGCAAATTTCTCCTCAAAAGTTTCAGATAATGGGGGAGGCTCGTTCTCCTTGGGGTCTTTACTGTCTTTGGTTATCACTCTCCAGACAGTGAGGGTTTCCCCAGGGGTAGCAGTCTATGGCACTTTAGAACTGTCTACAGTGTCCTTACACTCTATTAGGGCCATGAAAGTTTGGGTGAGCAGATCAGCCTTCGCCCCTCTACCACAGGGTCTCGTAAACATTCAACCTTGGAAAGTACTCCCTCTACAGTGTCCATACTGGTACCCAGCAGGATATCCAAGATAAGTATAGCATTTTGGGGGTCAATCTCCTCTCCAGTACACCACTTCACCAGCTGGTGTACAGCCACTTCTGTTGGGGTGCCTATTTATTTTTTAACAGTAATTCATAAATGTGGCCACTAGAGGACACTAATCCCAGTGGTGAGCCTCCAAGATGTAACCCTCAGGGGGTGCTATCCCAAGGGCTACTACCCCTGCCTGATTTACCACTAACAGGTCGAGGGGCCAGGATCCGATGGCGGGTGCCTCCACTCAGAGGTCGGAGTTAAGACAGTCTGATATGACTTGGTCACAGCCCTCTGGGTCACTGCAACCCCCCTTTCTTCCCACTAGTGGCCCACACAAATCAATCACAGTATCCTTGCAATATACACTTACTCACAGGATTGGTTCAATCAGCTTGACTCTAGGGACCTCCTGTAAAGTAAGATGCAGTTATACAATAACCACTGTACAGTAATTCAACATAGACACACAGTTCAAGCAGTGTAACTTTGCTAAACAACCAAATCTGATTTATTTAGGGGATAGTAACAAGGACATGGAAAAATCAGGTTAATTGATTCAGCCACATTAATAATCACAGTACTGTGCACATATTTCAGAGTCCCAAATGTCACTCTTACTGGGTACCCAGGCAATAAGAGGCTAGCCTATTTGGTGCAGCTGGTTGGGGCCCTGAGGATGGAAAATGCATGTACAATACCTACTTTGTAATCCGGAGCCGGTAGGCTCAGTTCATGAAGAAAGAAAGGAAAAGTAATCAGATGGAACACTTGCAATTAGATGATGGCAGGGAGCTACCCTGATTTGTACTCACAAATTCAATGCTGAAACGGAATGGAAGGCAGATTGTCCTGGATTGCCAGGAGCAGCAGACCATGTGGACAAGGTCCTTGTGACTGGACCCCATGGCAGTTCAGAGCAAATGGATGTAGTCTGGATTAAGCTGGGGTTTACTTCCAGCTTCAGGCACTCAATTCACTGTACAGGGGATTTGAAACACGATTCCCCACAAGCACTACACACATTTATATGTAAAAGGAAAGTACTATACCAGGCAGGCTGCTTCTCTATCCCGATCGCAATTACTGCACCATACCCGGGAGAACACAAAGCAGATTCAGTTCCTGACAGACCAAGTGCGATTCAGCAATTTCTCCAGTCTTCTACAGGATGAGCCTGGTTTCCTCACTTCTGGTGCTTCTTTCTCCTTACAACTCTGATTCAGTCCACACTGGCACTCACAAACAGTTGTAGGCCGAACTTCAGGGCCCCTGACGAGCTTCCCACGCGAAAACTCAACAGCGCAAGAGCCCGGAGCTCCTTCCGTCTTCACAGTCACAACTCATCTGATCTTTCCAGTAGACAGAGCCGGGCATTTTCTTTGAGTTCCTCCCAGTTCAGTTGTCTGGTTTGGCTGTCACTCACAGTAAACTCCCCCTGTTGGTGGAAAAAAGGCGCCGAAGTCCAAACTACAATTCCCAGAAGCATTGGCCATACATAACATAGGTGGCTGCCTCCACAATGAGAGTCCAAGTTCTGATTTGCCAGCAGCAGGCTCCATTTCAAAGGTCCCCCCACACTGATTGGTCCAGTTCAGCAGTTCAAAACTAGAATGAGGAACTAGACAAACACAATTCTGACTGCAAAAAAAAGGTTAGACAAACTGTATTTTCGAAATTACTCTAAATGATGTCTGGCAAACAGTTATATCTTTGAAAAGTGCTTACTCTGCCCACTTAGTGACGGCAGAAACTGAGCGATTTGGCAGCAGCTCGAGTGGGACTCAAGCAGGGAAACACACAGACCCCCATCCAAATTAATTATGTCAGCAGGCAGACAGCTCTTAATGAGACAGTACCAGAGGCTCTAAAAGCACTCACAGACAAACGGCTTAGATGCCGAACACCATCCAGGCTTGAAGCATTCAAGCAAGTTCCTGGAAGACTTTTGGGAACCCTCATTTGCAGGGGGGGGTTACATTCATTTTTCACAACAGACACTACCTGGTGTCCGTCTCTCTCCCCCACCTTGGACTTTCCACTAAGATTCCCTTGTGCCTATCCCATGCAAGCTTGAAACTCACCACTGCTTTTGCCCCCATCACTTCCTCTCGAAGACTGTTCCAGGCATCCATCACTCTTTCAGTGAAGAAGTACTTCTTCACATCTCTCAAATTTATCCCCTACTAGCTTCATTGCATGTCCCCTTGTTCTCGTGCAACTTTTCCTCTGAAAAATACTCCCCTCCTGTATTTTATTTACCCATGTGAGGTATTTATATGTCTCTGTCATACCCCCCCCTTCCAGGATGTACATATTGAGGTCCTTCAGTCACTCTTCATAGAGTTTCTGATGCAGAATAATACTCTTCCCTATGTACCTCAACTTTCCCCTTGCTTACCAACTGCCTTAGTTGTACTGCCTTGCCACCTTGAGGTCATCAGATATGATTACTCCCAGGTCCCTTTCCTGTCTGGTGACCATCAATACCTCTTCTCCCATTTCATATTCCACCTCTGGGTTTCTGTGTTCCAACAGCAGAGACAACTGAGACCGCTGCCAGCCAAAGTCCTGATTGTTGGCATTCCTTGACGCTCATTTGGCAGCCTTATCTGCTGAGTGTGCCTGTTATCCTACTGACATGTAAGCCTCATTGCTATGTATTATAGCACTGATTCTGTACTATTAAATACATTCCAAAACTTTTATTTTATTAATTTTTCTAATTTAGATTGTCGTTGTTAGTCTTTTTCTTTCTTTGCATTGTATGTACTACTGTAATTCTATTATGACCATTGTCTTCCTATACTATCTCTCATTTCAGTTTGTGCTATTGTTCTTTATTTTATCCTACCCAGGACCTCCTCGCAAATGAGCTTTGCTCATAGAACCATAGACTGTGATAGCAAATAAGGGCCACTTGTCCCACCTAGTCTGCCCATGCTCAGTGGAGCTTTTCCTGGTAAACTAAAAATAAATAAAGTGCATTATCTTGCCCTTTTTCACACTGAAACCCAGCTGCCATACCCTTGACCACTCCTCAAGTTTTCTCAGGTTGCTGCTCATCCTTTCACCACCCCCTGGAGTGTCCACTCTATTTCAGAGTTTGGTGCCATCCACAAAGAGGCAGACCTTTCCTTCCAGCTCATATACAATGTCACTTATAAGGGGTGGCCCATACAAAGGAGAGAACCAGAAAGGAGCTGATCACTACCCTGACTTCTTGGACATGGGCTGAGTGCTGATGGTGATTTTTTTTTTTCTTCTTTGGAACTATAGACTGCAAAGGGTAGGATTATAGCATTAAGTATAGGCTGGTATAGAACATTGTACATTGTGAAATTAATGTTTTTCCAATCTAGAAAGTAATATTGTACACAGAACACTGTACATTGTGAATTCCAATGTTTTTCCAGTCTAGGAAGTAATATTGTATGCAGATTGACTAGTTCAGTTGGGTAGGTTACACTGGCTTGCTTTATCGATCCCCAAGTGTTTTTGGGTGGAAGAAACTGTGTAAAAGGTAGGGTATTGTAGGTAGGGACATACGAGCATAAAGAGGATAGAAAAATTAGTTAGTACTGTATGGAACAAGACTAGCTGAAATAAAGTAAAAGCTGATAAAACTGAGGAGGACTGTACTCTGCTAAGAAGGGTCAAGGAAGAAGTGCAGTGGCTTGGCAGACAGTTAGCAAGGATGAGAGGGGAGTTTGCTGGGGCAAGAGGGCTGCCCACAAGGGGTAATATGAGGGAGCCATATGGGAAGAACCTTGGATCGAGGGAAAGGATTGGGGGGGGGGGGGCCAGGAGCAAGCCGAACATGGGACCTAGCACTGTAGGGAAGTCCAAATTCAGGAGGGAAGTGCCAACGCATGTCACCTCAGTGGCGGTAGGTAATAGGTTTGAAACACTGGCGACTTTGGTGGAGGAGGTTGGGGGGAGGATCTCCAGGAAGGGCAGGAGGGGAATAGGCGGGAAAGCACAAGAGGCAGCCGGAAGAGGGGATGGGGTAGCAGGGGGCAGGGGGGAGGGAGGGAACTGTGCTGGTAGGGAGGACAGAAAGGAGGAGGGGGGCCGGGGGTTGGGAGGTCTGTGGAGGTTAGCAAAGAAACAGGGAGGTGAGGGGGATAGGACAAGGGAAGGGGGAGCTATAGGGTGGGGATATAGCTACAAGTGGGGCGGTCTCTAGGGTGAAGTACCTCGGAGGGGCAAGGAAGGATGTGGGGGAATACTAGTGCTAGGGGATTCCATACTTAAAGGGATAAGATGGGGCAGTAATGGGGAAAGACATAGTCGGATATAGGTAGAGTCCATACCTAGGCTGATGGCAGGCAGGGCCGGGCAGTCTATTCTGAAGTGTGCAAGGAGGGGTAGAAGGAAGCCACATCTCATGGGGCATATGGGTACAAATGACCTGACTGTGGAAATAGTGGAAGTTGTGAGGGAGAGGTTTGGGGAACTGGGAAGGTTGTGTGAGGAGCTGAGGGAATCGGTGGCCTTCTCGGAGGTGCTCCCAGTGCCATGCGCAAGTACGGCAAGGAAGGGGAGGATCAGAGAGTTCAACACATGGCTGGGGGAATGGTGTTGAACCAAGGGGTACGGGGTAGGGGGGACTGGGGGGCAGCTGGGACAATAACGACCTATATGCAGGGGACAGGCTACACTTGAGTGGGGAGGGGAAGGCAATATTAAAGAAGGGGATTGAGAGGTACATAACAACAAAGGTGGGTTTAAACTAGGAGCGGGGGGTAACAAGTGGACTATTGGTAGGCAGGGATCCCGGAGAGGGGTGCCAGATGAGCTTACCCCCCAAAGTTAATAGGCAGGAGGTCAGGGTAGGGGCACGGGGGAGGGAAGAGGAGAGGGGAAGGCCAGGGAAGGGCAAGGGAGAAGACTGGGTGGAAGGTGGTCACACTATATGCAAGGAGTCTAGGTAATAAGTCAGCTGAGTTGCAGGCTCTCCTTGCAGTTGGGGGGCCGGGTGACATTGCAACCATCATGGAAATGTGGGCCACCCAGTACCAGGACTGGGATATGATGATACCAGGGTATAGAATATTTAGGAAGGATAGGGCTAAGGGGAAAGGGGGGCATGATAATGTATGTATGGGAAGGGATAAGGTGTATAAGGGAGGAGGGGGAGGAAGGCAGAACAGAGGCCCTATGGATGCAGCTCCAGGACTGGAGGGGTAGGACACCAAGGATGGGGGTAGTATACAGACCACCGGTGCAAGCGGCTGACCTGAATAGACAGCAAGTCAAGCAAATAAGAAGGATCTGTAGGAAGGGGAACACTGTGGTGGTGGGAGACTTCAACCTACCTGGGGTGGATTGGACCACTCCGAGCACCGCGAGCAAGGGAGCAGGTACTACTAGAAGCATTTCAGGACAGCTTCCTGGTACAGTTGGTATATGAACCAACTAAGTTAGACGGGATGCTAGACCTGGTACTTTCAAATGGGGAGGCGGTAAGGGATCTGGGAGTGGAGGACCCCCTGGCTGGGAGTGACCCCCACTCAGTGTGGTTCACGCTCAATATGGGTATGGAAATGGGGGGTACAGGAACCTGTGTGACTGAATTTAAAGGGGCAGACTTTAGAAGGATGGGGGAAATATGGGGTAGGTATCTGGTAGGAATTCAACCAGACGTGGATGCTAGTCAGAAATGGGAGTGTATTAAAAAAGGGCTGATGGAGGCCACTGGGACATGTACAAGGTCAAGGAACAAGAAGGGGAAAGCAAAGAAGCCCAGTTGGTTGACTCATGAGGTTAGGGAGGCAGTGAGGGACAAAAAAAACAGAATTCCGGAAATTCAAGGAGTCGGGAGGGGAGGACGACAAGAATGAGTATGTAAAGAAGTCCACAGAGGCCACCAGGTTGCTCAGAGCAGCCAAGGCTTCAAGAGAACTGAGACTGGCACAGGGTATCAAGGAAGGTGACAAAGACTTTTTCAGATACATTGGAGAAAGAAGGAAGAACAAAGACCAGATTGTAAGGATTAATAAGGAAGGAGGGTGGGTGGAAAAGGGGGTGGATCAGGCAGAGGCATTAAATGAGTATTTCTGCTCTGTGTTCACGAGGGAGAATGGGGAGCAGATACCTCAAAGGAGGGGTGGAGTGGGATGGGGGGAAGGGGTGACTGATGTAAGGATTATAGAGGACAGGGTTCTGGAAGGACTCAAGGCACTAAGGGTGGACAAGGCACCAGGACTGGAAGGCATTCACCCTAGGGTACTCAGGAAGCTAGCAGAGATCCTGACAGAACTGCTGGCTGACCTGTTCAATACCTCCCTGGACACAGGATGCATACTACAAGACTGGAGAGTGGCCCATGTGGTGCCCATTCACAAAAGTGGCCCAAGGGATAAACCAGGCAACTACAAACCGGTGAGCCTCACTTCAATTGTGGGGAAGCTCATGGAGACAATCCTAAAGGAGAGACTAGTAGCCTTTCTGGAGGAAAATGGTCTACTGGATGGACATCAACACGAGTTTGTCTCAGGCAGATCCTGCCAGGTGAATCTAATTGAGTATTAAGACTGGGTGACCAGGGAGCTGGATGTGGTAGATGTCCTGTATTTGGACTTCAGCAAAGCATTTGATTCCATGCCTCATGGGAGGCTGGGGTGGGGAAGCTGGAGTACATAGGGGTGGGAACAAAGATGATCAAATGGATTGTCAACTGGCTTGATGGTAGGCAGCAGAGGGTGGTGGTGGTGGGTGAACTCTCAACAGTGAGGGAGGTGACAAGCAGGGTGCCACAGGGATCGGTACTGGGACCAGTGCTGTTTGGAATATTTATAGCAGATATCTCACATGGGATACAGAGTAGGATCAGTCTGTTCACAGATGATACGAAGATAGGAGCTGTGGTGGATGATGCCGAAGGGTGGAAGGGGTTACAGGAGGACCTGGCAAAATTACAGGAGTGGTCAGAAACATGGCAGCTGGGGTACAATGACAAGAAGTGCAAGGTACTGTACTTTGGAGCTAGGAACCAGGAGAGGTGCTATCAACTGGAAGGGGTGCAGCTCGAAAGCATTGAGGATGAAAAATATCTGGGGGTGCTCATAATGGACAGCATGAACAACTCAGCTCAGCGCAGGAAGGCGGCAGTGAAAGCCAACAGGATGCTAGAGTGTATAGCGAGAGGAATCTCCTTCAGAAATAGGGACGTGATCCTTCCTCTATTCAGGTCCCTGGTCAGGCCACACCTGGAATACTGCATGCAGTACTGGTACCCGTTCCTGAAGAAGGATATAAAATTGTTGGAGGGGGTGCAACGGAGAGTTACAAAAATGATACAGGGATTGGAGAGGAAGTCCTACGAGGACAGATTGGGCGAGTTGAACATTTACTCCCTGGAGGAGAGGAGGGTTAGAGGGGATATGATAGAAACCTTTAAATACCTCAAGGAGATAAACAAGGTTAACACAGAAGGAATTTTCTGGATTAGAAGGGGGAGGGATATGAGAAGGCATCAGCTAAGACTGGGGGAGATTCAAGAGGGAGACATTATTTCACTGGAGCGGGTGGTGGATAGGTGGAATACTCTGCCCGAGTAGGTGGTGGCCTGTTGTTCTGTGGGTAGCTTTAAGAGGGGTGGGATAGGGTGAGGGGGTTATGATGAGGGAGGGTGGGGGTGGGGCAGTTGCAGAGATGAGGGGCTAGCTGCACAATCGAGTAGACCCAATAGACCGCAAGGTCTGCTTCTGCTGGCATATTTGTATGTTCATATGTTCGTATTAAAGAGGACTGGTCCCAGTACTGTGCCCAGTGGCACCACACTGGTTGCCCTCCCTTCCCTGGAGTGAACTCTTCACCACCACCTTCTAGCATCTACCCCTTAACCAAGTTGGTGCCCAGTTTACCACCTCTTGATCCAACCCTAAGCTGCCCTGTTTCCTTATGAGCCTGTATGCGGAATGGTGTCAAGTCTTACTGAAATCTAAGTAGCCCATGCCCACTTCCTTACCCTGATCAACTTTTCTGGTTACCCAGTCAAAGAAACCTATCTGAGTTGTCTGACATGACGCCATCCCCAGCAATCCATGTTGCCTCAGGCCTTGTAACTCATTGGCTTCAAGATACTCCATAACCCTTTCTTTTAGCAGTGACTCCATTAACTTCCCCACTGCGGGTGTCAGGCATGCTTTCCACCAGCAGGAGTTGCTCCAACCTCTTCCATTATTACAGTAGTGCTTTCTACGGGACACTGTACTGGCCATTGGAGCAGACAGAAACTCTCTTTTTGCTGCCTTCTTTTTCTGTCTTTTAGGGCAAAAAGCTTTGCAGAGATCACAATTAACAAAACTGTGGTAAAGACAATCAAAACACACGTAGTGGAGATCTCCCTTTACAAGGAACTTGTGGCAGGATTTACACTTTTCAAATACTGTAAGACCTATCTTTTCTTAGACCTTTCAGACATGTCAGCTTGACTGAAAAAGACTAGAAATTGCTTTAAATGACTGCTCTTTTAATTAGTAACTGCTAAGCAAATTATGTCCAATTAACTTGTTTTGTTTTTTTAAGGAAAAATGTGGTTTTCTTAATAAATCCTCAAATTGGGAACAAATGAAAAAGCACAGTTATGTAAGAACTTACCATAACAGTAGATCTTCGAGAGGATCTCTTGCAGCAGGCAACACCGGTAGGACTAAGCTGCCAGGTGCCAGGACCACACGGAAAACTTCTAGCTAACAGTCTACAGTGGGGGAACACCGACGTCCATCCTATAGTATAAAAGGGGTGGTCCCCCAGACCAACCTTAGTCCTCCTGCCAGAGACCTTGGCATGGCCAGACAAAGGAGACACACGGTGGTTCCTGAGAACTAAGGAAAGCAAAGTAACCAAGGAGAAATAGCAATCAGGGGGCAGGAGGAAGGGAAAGCAGCACCTGCTGCAAGAGCTCCTCTCAAAAGATCTACTGTTACGCTAAGTTCTTATGTAACTGTACTATCTTTCTTCGAGGAGACTCCTGCAGCAGGCAACACCAGTAGGGCTGAGTCCCAAGCAGTAACGGAACTGACCCAGTCAGTAGGGAGGAGGAAGGAAACAGGCAGAGGACATTTATGAAAGAAGGCCCAGAAGAACTGCAAGTCTGAAGCCAGCCCTATGCCTAGAAGCAATGTCCAGGATGTAATGCCTGATAAAGTTATGGACAGAACTCCAAGTGGCAACTGCACAAATGTCTGCAGTGGGCACATTTCTGAAAGAGGCAACTAAAGCAGCCATACCTCTGATAGAGTAGCCTTTGACCTGTCCCATCAAAGGCTTGTCATACTTGCAGTAGCAGTACACAATGCAATTAGCTAACCACTTAAATAAACACTGTTTGGAAACAGGAGCCCCTTGTCTTCTGGAGGCAAATGAAACAAACTGATCCGTTTTTCAGATGGGACGGGTGTTATCCAAATAGTATTGGAGCACCCAGTAAACATCCAGAGTATAAAGTAAGACCTCCCCCTGATTAGAGTACTCGGGTTAATAAACAAGCAGGTGGCTGGACTGATTCAGGATAAACTCAGAGACCACCTTAGATAAAAACTTAGGATTAGTACGCAAAGACACCCTGTCTTTGTGAAAAGCCAAATAAGGCTCTTTACACATTAGAGTCTGAAGCGCAGAAATCCTCCGAGTGGAAGTAACAGCAACCAAAAACATTGCTTTCCACGACAGGAAGCATAGCTCGCAGCTTGCGGCTGGCTCGAAGGGAGGCAAAGTAAGCTTTTCCAACATAAACAGAAGATCCTATATCAGGATAGGATCCCTAACGGGAGGTTTCAAGTGCAACATATGCCGCAAGGAAGTGTGGGAAAGATCCATTTTGGCAGTAGCTTTGCCCTCAACAGATGCATGGTATGCAGAGAGGGCTGAATGGTGCACCTTAAATGAAGAGTACCCCACGCCTGAGTCTGAGAATGACAGGAGGTACTCTAGGATGAGATTCACCAGACAGATAAAAGAATCCAAGTGCTGAGTAGTAGCCCAAATGGAGAAGTGCTTCCACTTCATGACATAAGTGGTCCTCATGAAAGGTTTCCTAGCAACCACTAAGACATCTGCCACCTGGGAAGAAACTCCGAAGCATGCTATAGCTAAGTAGGCAGGAGCCATGCATGGAGATGCAGAGACTTGAGGTCCGGATGGACCAGGGTGTCCTGCTCCTGGGAAAGCAAGTTGGAAAACAGGGGCAAGGGGACTGGGGGCTCTACTGCCAGTTGCTGCAGTAGTGGAAACCATATCTGATGTGGCCAGTAGGGAGCTATACGAATCATCTCTGCCCCCTCTGACAGTAGTTTGAGAAGAACCCTCTGCAGAAGTGGAAAAAGAAGGAAGGTGTACAGAAACCTCTCTGTCTAAGAGGGGGACAAGTTGTGCCAGAAAACACCAGGCCCTGGATTGAGTGAGCAGAAATTGGATAGTTTTGCATTGAATGGGGACGCAAAAAGGTCCAGTTCTGGATGACCCCACCTGCCAAAGAGGCCTTTGACCATGAAAGATGGGAGCTCCCACTCATGAGGCTTCGACCTGGACCTGCTTAAACCATCAGCAGGATATTTTGGATGCCTGAAACATGTGTGGCAGCTAGTTCCAGGTTGTGCCCCATGGCCCAGTACCAGACTTTCATGACCTCTCTACAAAAGGGGTAGGAGTGAGTCCCCCCCATCGCTTGCTGAGGTAGTAGACCACAGACATATTGTCTCTCTGTACCAGGAGTGGGCCTGGAAGAAGATGGATCTGAAAGATCTGCATAGCGAAGAGGAATGCTTACATCTCCAGAACATTGATGTGGAGATGCTGTTCATTCTCCGACCAAACCCAGAATCTGCCGGTCAGCCAAATGGGTGCCCCAAGCCAGGCCCAAGGTGTCCATCATAAGAATCTTCTGCAGGGATTCTGCCCAGAAGGGAACCCCTTTGAGGAGATTGGAAGGGTTCTGCCACCATTCCTGGATCTGACTCACCAGGGTCGGAGACTAGAACCGTCTGTTCTAGGTCATCAGTGCATTGGTCCCATCGGACTCAGAGAGTCCACTGAGGCACTCTCATATACAGGTGGGTAAGGGGAACTGTGGCTATAGCTGCTGCCATGTGCCCTAGTAGATGCAGGAAGGATCTGGCTGGGACCTGACAGGAGGAAGATGCCAGCTGGGCCTGCGCTACGAGATGTTCCGCCCTGTCCTACAGCAGGAAGGCTTTGCCCTGTGAGGAGTCTAGGACTGCTTCTATGTATCGGAGGTGTTGGCTTGGCCTGAGACAAGACTTGGGATGGTTGAGAGTAATCCCCAGGGTTCCAAGTCAAAATGGCGATTGCCAAACAGCAATCGCCATTTGGGCAAGTGTACATTGCCAAAAATAAATGATGGCGATGTACACTTGCAGTTACTCCAAAGGCAGCAACGGGACCCTGCACCCCCCTAACTAAAGATTCTCAACTCCAGGGAGTGCATGTTGGGAGGGGTTGTAAAAAAAAAAAAAAAAAACTCGGGCCCCAATGCAAAAAGTGACGCCTGCCCCAGAACTGAACCCGGCACCTCCACAACCCTAGCTGGCCACCCTCACCACCATGCCACATGGCCAGCTCAGCAGCTGACCACCACACTGCCTCCCACATACCTTCCCTCCACTTCCACCCCTCACACATTGTGGTCGCCCCCCAGTGCCCGTGATCAACTTCCTGTTGCCCTCCTTCCCCACTGTGGTATCCTGTCACTACCCTGCCAGGTAGCTCAGAACACAGGCACCGTGACTGAGTCACAGTTTTTGCAGTCGCTCAATTGCGGTTGCTGTGTTCAGAGGATACCATCCCCAGAAGCTGGAATAACCGAAAGGTGGACTCCAGGGTCTAAATTAACTGAGCTCTGGAGGGGGCCATCAACTGCCAATCGTCCAGACAGGGGAAGACATAAAACCCTTGTCTTTGAAGAGCAGCAGCCACCACTGCTAGGCACTTGGTAAAGACTTGGGTAGCCAAGGAAAGGCCAAAGGGGAGGGCCCAGAACTGACAGTGGTCCCCCGGAAAGAAAAGTGGAGGAACCATCAGTGGGGTGGGACAACCAGGATATGAAGATAGGAATACTGCAAGTCCAGTGAACAGAGCCAGTCCCACTGGTGAAGTAGGGGCAGCAACCCTTGGAGGGTGACCATCCTGAAACACTTGTTTTCTATGTAAAGGTTCAGATGGCTGAGATCCAAAATCGGGTCTCAAGTCCCCTGTCTTCTTGGGGACTAGAAAGAAGTGGGAATAGAAACCCTTCCCTCTTTGGGCTGGGGGACGAGCTGTATGGCCTTTTTGTGCAGTACTGCCTAAATCTTCTCCTGGATGAGGGCAATGTGGGCCTGGGGGTAATGGGAGTGCAAGCTGGGCTGTCTGGAGGGCTGTCTGGAGGGATCGCTAGAAACTCCAGCATGTGTCCATTTTCTATGATCTGAAGTACCCATTGGTCTGAAGTCACAGTGCACTGCCCACCGCCTCTTCCAAGGCCTCTGCTGGAGGGGTCAAGCAAGGAGTCATGCTGTGGCACTGGGGGTGGGCAGATCGACTGAGGATGCTCTGGGGGCCCTAGGGGCGGAGGCTCCAACTGGCTTGGTAGAAGCTTGGTGCTTGTAGGTGACCTTTGGCTGCTGTCCCTTGGACTACTGTCTAGGCAGCCAGCAACAGGGCTGTCATTGGGTGGACGTAGGCTGAGAAGGGTACACAGAATGGACCAATCTCAAGATCTTACCTGCTCCTGAAGGTGGAAAATGATGTCATGGGCATCACCCCCAAAAAGGACAAAACCCCTGAAAAGGGGCATCCAGGATTTTCGTCTGCACATCGGGTACAAGCCCTGACACCCTTAGCCAGGAGTGATGGCAGAAGCAGACTCCTGCTGCTCACCTGGCTGTGTCAACAGTGTCATACGCAGCCCTTAGTACATGATTGCCCATGTCCGAGCCTGATTGAAGAAGATGGACTAGCTTGGCCTTCGTAGGGTCCTCAGAAAGAACCTGCACCAGTTCCAAGGCCTTGTTCCATAAGGCATTTTGATACTGGACCATATGGGCTAGGTAATTCTGGGTCCGGATGGCCAGAGTGGCAGAAGCATAGACATACTTGAGAAACTGATCGATCTGGTGAGACCACTTGTCAGGGGGGTTGGGTACTGAGGTGCCTGGGTTTCTTGGTGTGGTCATGGGCCACATTCATGACCACTGAGTCTGCCTCTGGCTGTTCTCCCCGATAGGGCTTGCTGACCGGCGCATAATACAGGTGGTCAACCTTTTTGGCTAGGGCTGGAGTGAAAGAAGGTCATGGATGGTTCCAGGTGGCCTTAGAGATATCCTCATATGAATCAATGAGGGGTGGCACTACCAGAGGGAGTCTCTCCTTTTTGCAGAAGTAGATCGCCAGATGGTAGCATTTGGGGTCTAGCTCCTCCGTTTCCCACCACATCAGGGATTGTATGTGCCTCATGATATCCAGAAAGGTAGTATCGTCGGAGGGGGGACCTAGGGGTCTCCTTGAGGGGAGCTCAGTATCATCAGAGGGGCCCCTGGAATCCTCTGAGTCTTCCGAAAGAATCCCTACCAGATGGGTCAATCTCAGGGACCAGCGTCGGAAGGCAACGATCCACCTTATGGTGATCTGTATGACTGGGAGAGGGTCCTGGAGACTGGGGATGGCTAGGGCTCACATGGTCGTCTCGGGGAGGAGGGTCCCAAGAAGGCGGAGGAGTGGCAGGCCTACTAGGGGTATCCTTATCCTTTATAAGGGCCCACCAGGCTGAAAAAGAGCATTATAATCCACCTGAGGAGGTGGATTACATGGTGGGTGAGGGTATGGGGAGGCACGTTCGGATAACCTGGCACTGGGTAACCTGGCGACGGTCCTTTGGGCATCAGGTACCCGGCTTCAGTCTGTGAGGTGCCAGGTGACCACGTGTCAGCACCTAAGGCATCAGGTATCCTGGCATTGGTCCCTGAGGTGTAGGGAACCCAGGGGCTGGTCCCTCAGGTGTCAGCTGGGGATTGCCTGAAGGATCACCCGGCGTTGGCTGCGGCAGAGGCAACGATGGCTGGGGCATTGTCAGAGTAGAAGCCAGCAGAGCAGGCATCTGCTGGACAGGTGAAGGCAGATGCTGGTCTGGAGAGACAGCCATCGCAGGCCCTGAAGGAGATGTGGGTGTCTGTGAAGGGGAGTTAGCTCCTGATGGAGGCAGAGGCATCGCCTGTGTGGATGAAGAAGCGAGCACTTGCTCCGAGTCTGATGCCCCAAGGAGGCACCACCCAAGATAGAGATAAGGGTGGGCAACTGAGAAACTGGCAGCCCTCAATGGGGTAGGGGCTGCAGAAGGAGGAGGGGTAGACCTCCCATGGGAGGAAGATCTGGAGGCAGTGCTGGCTTACGTGGTGACCAAGTACACAAAGCTGACCGGGGCTGGTCCCTGTGCTTGTCCTGGTGCTTATGCTTCCCACTGGACTTCTTCTCCTTCTGGGCAGGAGAAGAAGTTGATGCCCCAGAGGCTGGGGAAGAAGAGGAACTTTTGCCATGAAGTTCCTTCTCCATAGTGGCTGACTTCTACTGCAGCCAGAAGCTTTGGAGGGTCTTCAAACAGCATCTCCGTGTGGTCTGCTTGAAGTCCTGGCAGTGCTGACAGGTCTCGGTGTCATGTTCAGGACCTAAGCAGAGCAGGCAAGAAGAGTGGCCATCCTTGGAGGGAAGCTGCTTGCCGCAAGCACACTTCATAGGCTGGTCTGAAGATTAAGCTGAAAAAGAAGACATAGACAAAATCAGAATAACACCCAAAAAACCTGATGTTTTTAGATGAAGAAAATAAGAAATCATGGGTAAAAGTGCGAATAAAATGGAGGTCAACTGAAGCAGGCATCCATGGAGGTCTGACATGCACAGATTGACAGTGGGGAAAGAACTAAGGTTGGTCTGGGGACCGACCCTTTTATATTATAGAACAGACATCAGCGTGCCAATGCCGGGGTGGTCCCCCGTTGTAGACTGCTAGCTAGAAGTTTTACATGTGGTCCTAGCACCTGGTGGCTTAGTGCTACTGATGCTGCCTGCTGCAAGAACCCCTCAAAGAAAGATATGTAATTCCCTTGGTGCCAAGGAACTGGCCTGGAACCAATAAAAATCATTAAAATTAAAAAATCGTTCGGTAAACTTAGGCCAAGTTTCAAAAATCAAACTAAAATTACTTTAATTAAAGTAATTTAGAGCCAAACTTAAATCCCTAGGAACAACTAGGACTGAAATAGGACTCTGGCATCTGTACTGTTCAGCAGAGAAAGAAATCCGATGTTAGAACGCAAGGGGGGACGTGACTACAGTGCAGAATCTGATTTTAGAACATTCCAAATTCCATCTCTGGGGCAACTCCAGGGCAACAAGTAAGGGCTGAGATGACTGTAGAATTGTTTGACATTACTTGTAAACTCTCGTTGCTAGAAAGTGCTGCTGGATACAATGCTTGAAGCTACAGAATGTATTATGTGATTCTCTTAACGAGATTTCAGCCAATAAGCATACAAAAGCAGCTGTACATTTTATTCTGCATGAAGTGGTCACTCATGCTGGAACATTAGGAGTGGCTCATTTCATGTCAGAGCAAGGGGGGTTAATTTTTAAAAAATAAAAATGCTTAAAACTTAAAATACGTCCCTGTAGCTAACTCAAATGACTAATAATAAACAGGGTCTCTGCAAGGTACCTCATAGTATAAAAAGAGACTCCAGTCTTAAGGTTTGGGCAGTCTGAACTGCTCAGCTTCATGGTCTTCTCACCCAAGCCTCACACTTGCAGTCCCTTATATATTAAAAGCCCTGCCAGGGGGACAGAGGAGGAAAGAGGAGGAAGAAGCCACTATGGTTCTCCAAGGAGGTGGAAAAGGCAGTGAAGGAGAGGAAAACAGCATTTAGATAGTACAAGTAAGAAGACCCAGCAGAATGAAGACAGGGAGGTACACCTGGCAAAACAAAGGGAGGCAAGAAGGAGGGTGAGGACAGCTAAAACCCTAACAGAGGAGAGAATAGCTAAGGTGGTCAAAGAAGGGGATGAGACCTTCTTCAGGTATGTAGGGGAAAGAGATAGACAATGAGAGGGATAGTGAGAATCAGGAAGGCAGGGAGGACTGCACAGAGGAAGATCAAGAGAAAGCAAAACTACTGATTACTTCTGCTCAGTCTTCACATTAGAGGGTGGGGTGGACCAGCATGCTGCAGCAAGCACCGGGAGGGGGGGGAGAGTGAACAAAATTCCATGTCTATTCTCAAAGGAGGGGTCCAGAAGGTATTAGGAGCCATAAAGGAGAATAAGGCCATGGAGCTGGATGGAATTCATCCAGTGATCCTAAAGGAACTGAGCATGGTGCTAGCCACCATTCTGACAGTGCTTTTTAGCACCCCAGTGGAGATGGGGGAAGGCCAATGTGATCCCTCTGCATAAAAGCGGCAGTAGGGAGAATGCTAGCAACTACAGTCCAGTCAGTCTTGCATCAGTGATGAGGAAGTTAATGGAGACACTGCTGAAGGGGAGGCTTGTGGAGCACCTGGGGGAAAAGGGCTGCACGATCACTGGTAGCATGGTTTCACAGGTGGACAGTCATGTCAAACTAATATCATAGATTTCTTTGACTGGCTTACCAGAGAAGTGGATCAAGGGAGAGCAGTAATTTGGTCTATTTGGACTTCATTAAGGCTTCTGACACTGTACTGCACAGGAGGCTAGTTAAGAAACTAAGCAGCCTGGGGATGGGGAGAAAACGACAAGCTGGTTATCAAACTCATTAAGGGATAGTAGGCAAAAGGGTGGTGGTATATAGTAGCCACTCAGGCAATAGGAGAGTGACTAGTGGGGTGCCGGAGAGTTCAGTGCTGGGACCGGTCCTCTTCAATGTCTTCATAAGCGGCATTGCAGAGGAGCTTGAGGGGAAGGTGTGTCTCTTTGTGGATGATACAAAAATCTGCAACAGGGTTGTCATTGAGGAAGGGGTGGAGAGAATAAAAAAGGATCAGAGGGAACTAGAGGAATGGTCTAGGGGTTGGCAACTGGGTTTCAATGGCAAAAGGTGCAAGGCTATGCTACACTTAGGGCTGCAGAACCCAGGGGCTGTGTGTAAGATGGGGGAGTGGAGCTTACAGTCACCAAGATAGAAAGAGATGTAGGGGTCATAATATCTGATGACCGCAAGGTGGCTGGGCAGTGTGAAAAAAGCAGTGAGAAAGACTAGCAGGGTACTACGGTGTACTGGGAGAGGAAATTCTAGCAGGAGGAGGGAGGTGGTGTTGCCACTGTATCGCTCACTGGTGGTGAGGCCCACCGGGAGTACTGTGTCCAGTTCTGGTGGCCACACCTCTGCAAGGAAATTGGAAAGGTAGAGACAGTACAAAGGAGGGCAACCAAAATGGTTATGGGGTTGCATGAGATGCCGTATGAGAAAAGGCTACAGGAACTCAACATGTACTCCCTGGAGTAGATGAAAGTGAGAGCAGGGGTGTCAGCAGGCATACGCACTGTACTCAGCCAAGTACAGTCAAAAAAATCAGGCAGGCAAATCAGGCAGGGGCAACAAAAAGAGGAAAGCAAGACATTGTGAGTTACATTGTGTCTGTGTCACGCTGAGCCCTTTTGCCTTTGTTGTTCGCTATGGGGCACTAATGCCAACTAGCCAAATACACAAACACGAACAACTTACCAGGCAGGCAGAAAAACAAAGGAAGGAGGATTACAGGAAGAAACTGATTACTTGAACTCAGACATGGCAAATGAGGGGGGGACCTATTGTTGGTGTGGCATGGCAGTGCATATTTTGCTTTACGTTTACATAATGGGGGGGCAACAGTGCATCAGGTTTGAGTACAAGTAAAATTCCTGGCTACACCCCTGAGTGAGAGGGGGACAAGACTGAAACCTAAAAGTACCTCACATGAGTGAACAAGGTGCAAATGGAGGGTCTACTTCAAAGAAAGGAAGGCACTAGAACAAAGGGCATGAAATAAAGCTAAAGGTGGGAAGTTTAGGAGATATGTGCGAAAATAATTCTTCATGGATACGGCAATGGATGACTGGAACAGCCTGCTAGAGGAGACAGTGGGGACAAAGGCTGTGGGGAGCATCAAACGTACGCGGGATAGGCACAGGGGCATATTAGGTAGAGGAACAGGGGGCGGGAGTGACACCTATGACCAACTAGGATCAGGGACACCCAGAAGGAAAGGAGGATGGAGGCAGGATATGATAGAAACTTTCAAATACATCACAGGTAGAAATAAGGTACAAGAGGTAGCATTTTTCAGAGAAAAAGATGTTCAAGAACAAATGGAGGGAGTAGACTCAAAGGGAAACGTCGAGAAAATACTTTATCACAGAAGGGGTGGTGGATGCATGGAACAGCCTCCCAGAGGTGGTGGTGGGTGCAAAAACTGTGACAGAATTCAAAAATGCTTGGGATAGGCACAAAGGAACCTTAGCAGGAAAGGGTGGGTAAAAGTTGGAGATCGAGTATGGTGTGCGGTCTATAGTAGGTAGGGAAAATGGGCAGAATAGGTGAGCCAAGCAATCCTTATCTGCCATCAAATTCTGTTTCCATGTTAGTGGTGAAGAAATAGGCAGGGACAAGGGGCACGCTGGATGGGCCTAAGGGTTCTTTTCTGCTTACAAAATCTATGTTTTGATAATGACACCCAGGGGATTCCCTATTACCTATAGAAGTAGAAACCCACTGGAAATGAGATGCTGCATCTCAGATGGGCTATCCTGAATTAATAAATGATAACAAAATAGATGTGTACGTATATGTAATATATGGATCATAAAAATAATACTATTGAAAACGGTGCAAAAAAATCCTTGTAATAGATACCATTTCCCCATAATAGCACTCTTCACTCCCAATAAACCACTCCCAATAAACCACTCCCAATAATACTATCGTTCAGGCTTTAGAACGATAGTATTATCATTCCTGCAGAAAAGCACAAGCTTCTCCAACAGTCAGCATGAAGAATTTAAAAAAACTGCTCCACGGGAAACAAACACCACAAAACTTTTCATCGGCAACAATAATATCTTTTTGAAAGCCACAAACAGTTACCGAAAATGGGCTACAGTTCATCTCTGACCAAGAAAATCAAAATACCTTAAAAAAACAAAAAACAGCCTTTAGCTGTTACTCTTACTACGAACTGTTTCCTTCACTTTCCTAATGACCTCTTCAAACAGCTTCCAGATTCCTCATTCAAGCCACGCCTCAGCCTACACAACACTCCAACAAGTAAGACCTCACCACCTTCTTGCATCCATATATTACAAAAAATAAAAAATAGGTTACAGGGAATTACTCGGCTAAAATTCCATCTCGAGGTTCTGGGGACATAGAAACCTCTCGAGCTTCGCTCTCGAGGTTATCTATGCCCCCAGAACCTCTCGATGAAATTACAGCCTTGTAATTCACTGCAACCTATCTATTATTCTATTTATATAATTTTTTTTTTTTTTTTACAAAATAGTAACCAGGTTCTTAGGGGTTTCTGACAAGGCAACCCAAGACAGGTAGGCAGTTTAAAAACAGAGATTAATATTTTTCTTATCAAGGGGAAGTTTAACAACCAAGTAAAATAAAAGCCTTAAGCAAGATTTTCACCAGAAGTCAATTTTAACCAAAATGCCATTTCTGCTAATAGAAAAATGGATGCATTTTAAGCACATTTCATCACACTTGCTTCAGAGCAAGGACACTGCAGCACACAGTGAAACATGCTGAGAATTCAGTCACGTAAATTAGATCTTTGATAAAAGTTGATTCCTAGAGGAAAGCATTCTTCTCAAGCAATTTAAATGGAAGCATTCTTTACATTTTACTCAGTAATTTACTAAAAAGTTTTCTTGGACAAATTGCATAGTTTCAGTACAAATGTGATACTATTTAATTTACATGTACCCATCTACTGTACAATCAAACAGAATTTTGTTTCTTTTTATTCTTGGTGTAGGCCCCCCCCACCAAAAAAAAAACAAAAACCAAAAACACAGTCACAGCAGCCTGCAGCTTGAATAACAGTGCTCCTTGGATTCAGCTGACAGAACACAGCTAGATCACTCTCGTACCCAACAAGCATTTAGTGACAAATATTCTTCACTATATTCTGGTAAATTCTGACACCATTAACTGCAGAGATGGACAGCGTGTGCACTCGTTTGAACACACCACTGAAATTTTACTGGTGTTATCGTGTATAATTTTTGCTTCTTATTTAGTTTTCCTTCGCTGCTGAATTATTACATAGAAACATGAACATAGTTGATAGAAAAAGACCAGTGGTCCATCCAGTCTGCCCTGTTTTACCCTACCCAGTGACCAGTTGTCTAGATTGGGTTTTCACCCTCACTCCCACTCCCATGCCTTACTGCACCCCCTGCATAATTATCTAACCCCTTACTCTGTCCCAGCCATGCTTGAACCCATTTATGTTTTTTGTGCCCAGCACCTCAAGCAGTAAGCTGTTCCACAGCTCAGCCACTCTCTCAATAAAGTAGACTTTTCCCACATCCCTCCTGAATCCCCCTTCCCCATTCCCAGGAGCTTCCATTCATTCCCCCTTTTTATAGACTCACTATCTTGTTAGTGACTGTAGGTTATAGCCCTCAAGCTCCCTCCTACCACTGACTTACCTCCACCCCTCTGCTCCCGCCACCTCCTCCCTTGACAAGGCTTGTTGTAGCTGCTTGCCCCCCCCACCTCCTCTGGCATGTCCAATTTTACAAACCTCTGCCTCCTCCTTCACTAATTCATACTCTCCTTCTCCTGTATTTTATCCTCCCCTCCTCTCCCTCTTCCATTCCTAGCTACACCCTCACTGCTCTGTCTCCTGCCACACTAACACCATAACTTCCCTACTCCTCTCCCCTTCCCACTCCTTCCCCACCTCCAATGTCACCCAACTCTCTCTACCACCCACCCCGCCTCCTTGCCCTGACAGAGCCTTGACAAAGCCTTGAACAGCTCTACTCCAAATGCATTTTGTATTGTATTGCTTATTTCTATAACATAAGGTGTTATTTGTTCTTGTGCTAGCTTGTTGTTTCTACTGTGTTCAAGTTAGTCAGGCCACAGCCCAGGCATACTCTGTACAATGACTGCTTCCTGTTTGTGTGTTTACATTTTATCTTACCGGGCTATTATAATTCCACCTACTTGTCATTATCTGTATTGTACACTGTCTTTGAATCACAACGTGGAACCTATGTAAATGAGCTTCTAGCTCATGGGTGTTAATCTTAGATCTAAATAAATAAGTGATGGTCTGGAGACCAGTTCCTATTGGGATCAAAGTCAGAAAATGTTTTGCAGCTGTTCCACTGAACTGCATTGGGGGACAGGGATAGGCCTTTCTATGGTTGTCAGTGAGTGAGTGTTGTGCTTTGTTATTGCTCCTTGCAGTGGTCTGTAATGCTTTGCTAACTTTCTGTTGGCTGCAAGGAGGACAGTGCATGAGAACCTGTTGAGCAAGTGGTGCTACTCTTGTGAATGTGCAGCTGACCTAGGTGATATACTGAAGAAGTCCTTGGGTTATTAAGCCTAGCCCCACCAACTGTGATGACAAGATTGGCAATGAATGATCTCAGAGTGAAAGTAATAATAAACTCTCTGCCTGCACAGCTTTGTGAATGGAAAACTAACCTTTATTTTGTTCTGAAAAAAATAAAATAAAATTGCCTATATAAAACTGAGACTTTTCATGCTACCAAATTATTGCAATATGAAAGGACAAAGACTAGGATAGCTGTTGCACCATTTGATGCTTGCAGGAACTACAAAATATCTCTACTAACCTCTCTGTACAATGAAAATGTGCTCCCCATTACTAACAGGGATGATGACCATGAGATACTAGCGGTTAAAATCCGATGTGGCCAGAACAGCAAATCACTGGTAATCGCCTCTGTCTATTTACCCCAAAAAAAGGCCAGTGGGGACTTCCCAAAGTGCTGAATGCCCTGAACCCCCAAGGTCCATAAACTCATCACTGGAGACTTTAATATCAACTGGCTCAGTAATGAGGCAACCCACCTGAAGGATACTGTGGCTAATTTGTATCTCTCACAACTAGTCACGGAACCCACTAGGAGGAATTACAAGACGGGCAATTGTACCCTCATAGACTGGATACTCTCTAACTCCCCCACCAGAATGATCCTGGTTACAGTGCGGCCAGATATGTTGAGCGATCACTCCCCAGTCACTCTTAGGTGGTCAAACAACCTAAGGAAACCTCCACCCATCATGGCTGAAAGCAGGGTCCTAAAGAGAGGACAACTGGGGTCTTTCAAGGCTGCTGTAGTGTACTTTTACTGGTCACCAATAGATGCACTGCCTGATCTGGACCTAGCACTGAACTACTTTGTTGTCAGCTTCAATAATATCTGTAACAGAATTGAGAGGACACACCAATGGGTGGATCACCAAGGAACTTCTTACCCTCATGAGGGAGAGAGATAACCTCTGGGCCAAGGCCAGGTCATCCAGGAAAATAAATGACCATTAGGCCTACAGGGCTGCCAGAAAGAGATGCACATATCTCACCAGGCAAGCAAAGGCAAACCACCACAAGGATCAGCTGCAAAACAACTGGGGAGATGGGAAAAAGGTTTGGGTGAATATAAATAACCTCCTTGGGAAGGAAGAAAAAAGCACCCCCAACTGCTCAGCCTAAATGGCCTGCCCACTATGGGCCCACACACTATAGCTGAGGCTTTCAATGCCTCTTTCATAGACCTTAGCTCCGTCCTACTGCCCGACTATCTGAAGCGAGAGAGAGTCCAACTTAGTAGCAAGCTAACAATGCAAATGCACCCTAATTTCTACTTCAAACGGGTGTCCACCAAGGTCTCAAGGTCCTATGTACTGAAAGTGCTGGGAAAGACTAGGATGGGGAGCAATGGGGTTGATATGAAGCTGGTAGCACTTGCCCTTGATGAACTCATGGTCCCTATTATGAAACTTTTTAACAAATCACTCACACTAGCCAAATTTCCTACAGTTTGGAAACAAACTCTGGTAACCCATTTATAAGAGTGGGGATAGGTCCAACATTGCTAACTATAGGCCCATATCAATCCTCGCCCCACTATCTAAAGCACTGGAAAACATTGTGGCAGACCAAATAACCGATTACCTACATAAGTACCAGCTGCAATGTCCCCAGCAACATGGCTTCCGAAAGAATCACAGCACAGCCACCACTCTGGTTGATTGCACCAACTCTGTGCACCAAGCACTTGATGAAGGAAAATTAACTGGGCCAGCCTTTTTTCCACTTAACAAAGGCGTTTGACACAGTCAGTCACCCCTTCCTCTTGGATCAACTAAAATACATGGGAATGGCCCCAAATGCTGTGGACTGGTTCGAGGACTACCTGTCCCACAGATCCCAAAAAGTCCAAATTGACAAAGTTATATCGGGATCCAAAGAGGTGATCATAGACGTTCCCCAAGGATCAATTCTGGGACCACTCCTATTTAGCTTGTTTTTGAATGATCTTCCCAAGGCTTGTAACAGCAAAATCATCCTGTATGCAGATGACGCTGTTCTCCTCAGTAGTAACCCCCACATTGAACATCTTGAACGGGAACTCCAGACCTCCTTCCATAAGATTGAGGATTGGTTCAGTGCACATAAGCTACTCATCAATTATGAAAAAACTAAAACACTGCTCCTATCCGGCACATAGCTAAAGAAGAGAGATTCCCTGTCCTATCCATCAAAAACAAAGCCAATGCACTGCTCAAACAGGTTCACTCATTTAAGTACCTGGGTGTCACCATTGATGATACCCTATCTTATGTTCAGCATATAGACATGGTGGTCAAAGCTGTTAACTCCAAGCTCGGAGTCTTATATAGACATCAGAAAAACATCACTCCAAATGCCCTCCATCTCTCTGTCACTAGCTCAATCTTATCCATCATTGACTATGGGCTGGTGGCTAAGTAATCTTATCCAAGCTGGTGGCTTATGGATACAGCCACGAATACTGCTCTGCAACGGGTGGCAACAGCATTAAACAAGGCATGTAGACTTGCCACCGGTGCTGACCCACTCACCCACACCTGTTCTCTGTACTCTCAGGTGAACTGGCTGTCACTGGAACATAGAATAAAATCCCAAACCTGCCTACTCAGCAAGAAGGCACTTCTGGACTCCACCCCCCTCTGCATCTCTGACTTCTTCTACCAAGCCAACCCAAAGTATGGAACCAGGAGTAAGGCTTTGAGTGCACTTGATGTCCCTTTCCATAGAACCGCACACGGGCAGTTGGCCTTCACGTATAGAGCCCCTCTGTGGCTCAATGAGTGCCTGGAAGTCTCACAAGGAACTACAAGCTTGCTAGCCTTTAAGTCTGAACTTAAAAAAAACAGCTCTTCTCCAGGAACACTTGTGACTGTCCTAGTGGCACCTAAGATGGCTCTTGCCCCACAAACACTCCTCACAGATGTCTCTGCACTTGCCTACATCATCCACCCCTTAATGTTCGCTCTAAGCAGCCTATATCGTCCACCCCTCAACCTCACCTCCCCCCTGCACACCCACCACAGTCTCCCACCTCCTTACCTGTCCTTGCAGACCATACCTCATACCTTCCAGCCACCCTCTTCTCCTCCCCCTTCCCCCCTTAACTTCTTGTAATTACCCATCACTTTTGGCCCTCTCTCCCTTCTGTTGTCACCTACCCTCAGGCTTTCTCCAACCTTCCTTACTGTTTCCACTTCCCACCCCTATGTTTCTGTTCTGACAAAGTCTTTCTATCAGACTGATAACCTTTCCCCTCATCTCTTCCCTCTCTCCTCACAGACCACATGTTATACCCCCTCCCTCCCTCCCCTAACTTCTTGTTCACCCATCACCATTGGCCTCCTATCCCTTTCTGTTGCCACCTACCCTCATGCTTTCTCCAATTTTATCATTTTTTTTAACTTTATTTTAATTTTTCTGTAACCCCTAGGTGGCTCTATCCCAAGGGCTACTACCCCTGCCTGATTTGCCACTAACAGGTTGAGGGGCCTGGATCCGATGGCAGGTGCCTCTACCCAGAGGTCGGGGTTAAGACAGTCTGATATGACTTGGTCACAGCCCTCTGGGTCACTGCAACCCCCCTTTCTTCCCACTAGTGGCTCACACAAATCAATCACAGTACCCTTGCAATATACACTTACCCCCAGGATTGGTTCAATCAGCTTGACTCTGGGGACCCCTGTAAAGTAAGATGCAGTTATACAATAACCACTGTACAGTAATTCAACAAAGACACACAGTTCAAGCAGTGTAACTTTGCTAAACAACCAAATCTGATTTATTTAGGGGATAGTAACAAGGACAGGGAGAAATCAGGTTAATTGATTCAGTCACATTAATAATCACAGTACTGTGCACATATTTCAGAGTCCCAAATGTCACTCTTACTGGGTACCCAGGCAATAAAAGGCTAGCCTATTTGGTGCAGCTGGTTGGGGCCCTGAGGATGGAAAATGCATGCACAATACCCACTTTGTAATCTGGAGCCGGTAGGCTCAGTTCGTGAAGAAAGAAAGGAAAAGTAATCAGATGGAACACTTGCAATTAGGTGATGGCAGGGAGCTACCCTGATTTGTACTCACAAATTCAATGCTGAAACTGAATGGAAGGCAGATTGTCCTGGATTGCCAGGAGGAGCAGACCATGTGGACAAGGTCCTTGTGACTGGACCCCACTGCAGTTTAGAGCAAGTGGATGTAGTCTGGATTAAGCTGTGGTTTACTTCCAGCTTCATGCACTCTATTCACTGTACAGGGGATTTGAAACGCGATTCCCCACAAGCACTACACACATTTATATGTAAAAAGGAAAGTACTATACCAGGCAGGCTGCTTCTCTATCCCGATAGCAATTACTGCACAATACCCGGGAGAACACACAGCAGATTCAGTTCCTGACAGACCGAGCGTGATTCAGCAATTTCTCCAGTCTTCTACAGGGTGAGCCTGGTTTCCTCACTTCTGGTGCTTCTTTCTCCTTACAAGCTCTGATTCAAGCCCACACTGGCACTCACAAACAGTTGTAGGTCAGTACCCAGGGGACTCACACCAGCCTGCTAAAAACTCAACAGCTAGGAGCCTGGAGCCCTTTCCCTTCGACAGTCACAACTCATCTCATCTTTCAAGTAGACAGAGCCGGGCATTTCCTTTGAGTTCCTCCCAGTCAGTTGGCTGGTTTTGCTGTCACTCACAGTAAACTCCCCCTGTTGGTGGAAAAAAGGCGCCGAAGTCCAAACTACAATTCCCAGAAGCATTGGCCATACAGTACATAGGTGGCTGGCTCCACAATGAGAGTCCAAGTTCTGATTTGCTGGCAGCAGGCTCCATTTCAAAGGTCCCCCCACACTGATTGGTCCAGTTCAGCAGTTTAAAACTAGAATGGGGAACTAGGCAAACAGAGTTATGATTGCAAAGAAAAGCAGGTTAGACAAACTGTATTCTCGTTATTACTCTAAATGATGTCTGGCAAACAGTTATATCTTTGAAAAGTGCTCACTCTGCCCACTTAGTGATGGCAGAAACAGAGCGATTTGGCAGCAGCTCGAATGGGACTCAAGCAGGGAAACACACAGACCCCCATCCAAATTAATTATGTCTGCAGGCAGACAGCTCTTAAAGAGACAGTACCAGAGGCTCTAAAAGCACTCACAGATAAATGGCTTAGACGACGAACACCATCCAGGCTTGGAGCATTCAAGCAAGCTCCTGGAAGACTTTTGGGAGCCCCCATTTGCAGAGGGGTTACATTTCTATATATCATTACAATATATATGAAACATATAGTGAACAGTCCATATAGACATTAACACCAGCGGGAAAACAATTTATCCCCTACCATACAGGATTTAAACATTGCATCCACTATATTGTGATACAGCAAGTGAGGGTCCCAACTTATTACTGTCACTAAAAAATCCTAAATATGCCATGGGGAACAGCCCATGAGCTACATGGCTAGCTTAACATTGTAGGATTGTCCATCAGTATCCAGCCTTATAAAAGGAAACAAGCCCCAAGAGGGACTTAGGTTGTCATGATAATACCTTAAGGTAATAATACAAATTCTAACACTTTAAACATTAAGCAGCAGAATCAATAGACATTCACTATAGAACATTTGTAAACCTAAATTGAGAATTTATCATCCCAAAAGCCACCTACATATGTGAGATCTTATCCCTTCCTCATTATATTTAACTTTTTAATAAAGCTCCCCTTCACTTTAAACCCAGATTAAGTACTCCAAACGTGAAAGTATTACTTGGGTAGTATGATAAGTCTCAACCCCAGATACAATAAACATCGCAGTAAACTTAAAATAGCCCATTTGAGTTTAGCCCCAAACCATTCCAAGTAGGCAAAGAGAATTAGAGATTATTTAAAGTCACTTAGGTGAAAAGCTGAACGTCTGTTTAACATAGAACAAGGCAAAATGGATCAGAAGAAGCACAGTCACTTACCTGGAAAGTCCAGAGGGAAACACAGCCAGCTTGTTAACCAGGCCTCCCATTCAGGTATCTCCATCGGAATCATCAGACTCAGCAGCTTCTTCATGATGTCTGTCGGTTGCAGCCCAACATGTGGCCCATTTCTCTGCATCAACCGGGTCCAAGAACAGAAAAACCTTCCCTTGATGTGTAATGCAGAGTCTTGCTGGAAAAATCATGGAGTGCACAATCCCTGCATCTCTTAGAGTCCTTCTCACCCCATCAAAATGTTTACGCCTCTGGCAAGTAGAGTAGCTGATGTCAGGGAAAAAGTAAACATGCTGTGCCTCCTGCATGATCGGGCTCGCCTTCCGAGCATATCTGAGGACCCGATCTCGTGAGCCCACTCCTGAAGTAACGATCATCAGTGTCCTGGGTTTATCTGTATTCTAGGAGTGACCACTAGAATTAATTCTGTAGGCTTTCTGTATATCCCATACAATGTCATCCCCCTCTGGAACCAGCTTTTCCGTTAGCCACTTGTGTAGATACATAATAGGATGATCTGCCTCTCACTGCCTTCTGGAAGGCCTAAAATCCGCACATTCCCAGAGTGGGCCTGATTTTCTAAGGCCTCTAGGTGTGCACGCAGATGTTGGTTTTCCTTCACCAGGAGAGCATTGGTAGTCATATTAGAATCCGTTTGCCGTTGGACATTGTGAAGCTCTTTTTTAAGGCCATCCACGGCTGTTTCCACTACTAAAACCCGACTGTTAAAGTCGTCCACTGTTTGACTGAGGGTGGAAACCGAAGCAATTAGATTTTGGAGCTTATGCCCCAAAGAAGCAATAGTTTCTTGTGATCCAGTTTCTGCATCAGCCTGCAGTGTAGATTGTGATCGCGAGGCCCCACCTGAGCCTTTGCTTCTATCCACTCCGGCTTGCAGTTTTTCCTTTTTTGGGTTGCCCGTTTTGGTATATCAAAGTCGCCCGATCTACTGGTAATACCAAAATTAACTTTACTCGATGTTAAATAGTATTTTCAGGGCTAAATAGAGGAGAATTCTCAGGAGCTCAATAATCTGCTGCTTCTCTGCTCGGGCTCCACAGTGCCCCTCCCCACTTTCTTTTTTGACAAAGTTTTCTACCAGACTGCTAACCTTCCCCTCATCTCTACTCCTCTCCTCCCACCTGCCCCTGGTTCTCCCTTGAACCCGTCTACTCTCCCCACTGGCAAGGATCAATGTCACCTTAACTATCTCCCTATGTTAATTGTTATTGCTGCATCTCAGTGAACTGTTTATTATCATATGCTGTATATAGTGTATTTTCAACTATTTGTTTTTATTCTCTTATGTGGAACCTTTGTAAAACCGCTTCTGCTCAAAGGTTGTTTCCGAATAATTAATAAATAAATAAAAACGAAAAAAAAAAACAGCTGTCTTTCCAGTTAATCTGAGTAGCCAGGCCATGGAATGGGAAAACTAAAAGCTGGGGGTGAAGGGGAGATCAGTTGCCGGTACTAGTGATGGGTGGGGGAAGGGTGAAGGTGAGGCAATTTGCAAAACAACACCTAACCAACATGACTTACACAAACATTATATTCATGAGGCAATTTAACTGGAGGCTTCGAGGAGGTTTGAAGGAGCTCGAAGAATTTCGTGGCCTTGTTTAGTCCATGATTGCCAATAATTACAGCTACACCTGTAGGGTCATGAGTAACAGCTGCTGTTAAGATCTTCACTGGGTTTGTGTCGGGGTTTGGTTGGGGGGGTTCCCTTGCAGACCTGGAGTTTTCTGGACCCTGCTCCCTGGACTCCTGTTGGAGGATTGGGGTCGGGTGGTGAGGGGCACAAACTGCCTTGTGGTCGGTGGCGGTAGGGCCATCTGTGTTGTCTGGGGGCTCTGTGGTCTGTATGGTTTCCCCCCCACCCTTCTTTCCTGACGTGGAAGACTTTCAGATCTTTTTATTTGAACTAGCTGTCACTGTGCTGTGTCGGTTTGCTTCTCGCCTCCTTGCCTGGAGCCTGACGGGCGAAGAAAGTTCATCTTACCTGGACTTTCAGATGGATAATCCCTGCCCGAGAGTATGAATTATGGCCTGGCTTGTTGTTTGAGGTCCTTACTCTGTGTTTTCATTTGTGGTCGAATCACTTTCTGGGATCAGTACTATCATTTTTTTGTTTGTGGAGGGAGGTTGTGAGAGAACCTCTCACACTCCTACTTGGATTTTATTTTCTTTATTGAGTTTTGGACATATTTTCCACTGACTAGGAGTGAGAGTCCTAGTTTCTTCAATCTTCTCTGGTTTCATTTGAGGTGAGAGGCTGTGAGAGAACCTCCCAGACATCGACTTATTTCTCTATGGATTTGGCCCAACTGTGAACTGTGGCCTTATCTTTATTATTGATTGGGAGTGAGAGCCCAGTCTGTTTTTCATAATTGATTTTGCTGTTTAATTATTAATTAATTTTATTTGTTTGTTGTATTTTTGTAGTTGTTTTGTTTACTTGAACTACTTGGTTTGGCTTAAGTAGTGCCGTATTACTTATCAGAATGTGCTTGATGAAAGCTGTCCCTGTCAGGCGCTACTGGCCCTCTGAGCTTTGGGACCTCCACCCCTTTACCTACCCTGCTTTGTCGGCAGCAGTGTATGGCCACTGTAGGGCTGTTGGAATCATGGGGAGGAGGAGGAGGAGGAGGGATGGAGGACCGGGGAGGGGGATTGAGCTGAGTGGCTCGATTGGGGTAGTGGGGTCCAGAAGACACTCTGGAGTGAAATGGTGCACTGAACGAGGGTTGCCTTGTTTAGTGCCCATACCCAAGGGCTTCATGTTTAGTGAGTCAGTACCTCAAACTGCTCCAGTTTCCCACCCAATCCGCATGGTGTTGTGCAATGCCAGATCTATTAAACACAAGTCAGCCATTATAGCTGATCTTGTTGGGTCGTCTGACCTGGCTTGCATCACCAAGACCTGGCTGGATGAAAATGCTGGTCCCATTCTGGAGTCAGCAATTCCAGTCGGTTTCTCTGTGATACACCGTGCTAGGTTGGGTTGTGGGGTGGGGGTGTAGCAATCTGTTTTAAATCAGAATTGGGCCTTGTGGATGTGCCAGTTGAGGACACCAGGTCCTTTGAGTGTACCATTGTCGCAGGTGTGGGGTGCAAAATTGCTCTCGTCTATTGTTCACCAGGTGGCAAGAGTCAGTTTTTGCAGGAGATCACGGACTTTGTTGTCAATCTGGTATTGGACTCCCCCAGGCTGATGGTACTGGGGGACTTCAATGCCTGGGTCGATGATGAACTCTCGCAATTTGGACAAGACTTCCTCTGTATTATGAGTTCTTTGGGCTTCACACAGGTAGATTCCTCTGTGACTCATAATTACGATCACTCATTGGACCTGGTCTTTCTCCTGGGGTTGGAAGCCTCAGACTTGGTGGTGGAACCAATCGAATGGTCCGACCACCACACCATTAGGTTCAATTTCTTGGCTCCCCTTGTAGGCCTGCCCTTGTGGAGATGGTCTAATACTGCCCACTATGGGGTTTGACCACTGATGGTCTTTTGGCGGTGTTGGACCTATCGGGAATTCCGGATCCAAGCGAGGGTCCAGAGAATCTTCTGTAGGCTTTTAATCAAGCAGTGGAGGAAGCTCTGGATACCCTTGCTCCTTTCCATGTTTGCCCACTTACTCTCCACCCTCGGTCCCCATGGTTTGATGGGACCTTGAGGGGGGATGAAGCAGGTAGGGTGAAAGCTAGAGCATGCTTGGCGTAGAACCGGCTTAGATGCTGACAGACTTAGACTGATGGAGCATTATGGGCTCTATCAGTCAGCAATCTCCCATAAGAAGGCAGAATTCCTGTCCAGGGATATTGCTGCTGCACAGAACCGACCAGCTCAGCTGTTCCGAAAGGTAGACAGACTGTGCAATCCAGCCTGTCTACGAGTCTGGAAGGCCTTGTCGCAAGTAGAGTGCGACAAATTTGCTCACTTCTTTGCTGATAAGGTTACCGACATCAGGTTGGAGACTCGCCAATTGCCCTCTATGGGGGTTACTGGTGGACAAAGAAAAGTCACAACACCCTCGTTTTGCTGGGCCGATTTTGACCATCTGGTGATCAATGATATCATGTGGCTTCTCCGGAGTGTGCATCCAACTTATTTTAGTTAAGACCCAGGCCCTACCCACTTTCTAATGAGGTGTGTAGGCGTGATCGGCCCGGTTCTAGCACAAATAATCTGGTGTTCACTGGAGTCGGGGGAGTTACCCAGCTCCCTGAAGGTGGCTGTGGTTACCCCACTTCTCAAGAAGTCATCTCTTGACCCAGATTCCCCTGCAAACTACAGGCCGATCTCTAACCTTCCCTTTATAGAGAAGGTTATTGAGGAATTTGTCGCACAAAAGTTGGAGAACCATCTTACCATCCATGCTATCTACAATCCTCTCCAGTCTGGTTTCCATAAGAGACATAGTACTGAGATCGCTCTGGTTCGAGTACTCAATGATCTCCTGATGGCTAGAGATCAGAAGTGCCATTCCATCTTGGTCCTTCTGGATCTCTTTTCAGCTTTAGACACTGTGGACCATGGGGTACTTCTTGACTGCCTGTGGTTCATCTGTGATCTGTCTGGCACAGTTCTCAGATGGTTTCACTCTTTCCTCACTGGTAGGTCACAGAAGGTAGTATCAGGGATTTTTTCCTCTGACTTCTTCTCCCTGACATGTGGGGTTCCGCAGGGTTCAGTGCTGTCCTCCATGTTGTTCACAGTGTATATGCTCCCATTAAGAGACATTGTAAGACGGTATGGGCTGAGTTTTCACTGTTATGCAGATGATACTCAGTTGTACCTGTCTTTTGTGCCCAACCAGGATAGTGCACTCTCGGTCTTCTCCAACTGTCTCGCCAAAATCCAAGACTGGATGAATTCCAGTTGGCTTAGATTGAAACCTGGCAAGATGGAGGTGTTGGTCGTGGAACCAGGTCACCGGGTTGAAGGGTCAGTTGCTGGGCAGCCCTCTGGGCGTTGGCTCGGAGGCTCTCAGCTCCTGATCTCTGAATGGGTGCGGAATCTGGGGGTGATATTTGACGATGGGCTGACGCTGCATTCGCAGGTGTCAGCTGTGGTCAAGTCCTCTTTTTACCATCTGAGGAACAATGCCCAGATTAAGCACCTCATTCCGTCTGGCGACCTTCCAACTTTTGTCCACGTGTTCATGACCTCACGCCTTGACTTTTGTAACTCCCTATACCTAGGGCTTCCTGAGGTTGATATATGCTGCCTGCAGCTAGTGCAGAATGCTGCGGCCAGGTTGTTGTCTGGGCCTACTCGATCTGGTCATATTTCACCTGTGCTGCGTGTTCTGCACTGGTTGCCTGTTCAGTAGCGGATCACCTTTAAAGTTGGCTTGCTAACTTTAAGAGCCCTCCATGGCTTGGGTCCGAGTTACCTACAAGTGCTTCTGAGTCCCTACTGCCCCCTCAGACCACTCCACTCAACCGACGAGGGATTACTGGAGATTCTCAGGGTGCGTTTGAAGTCCTCTGGAACTCGGGCTTTTGCTTTTGCTGCTCCCACCCTGTGGAATTCTCTACCTCATTGGGTGAGAGAATGCCAGGCAGTAGAGAGCTTTAAAATTGCTTTAAAAACATACTTATTTGTATGTGCTTTCCCTGATGTTTAGTATTCTCTGACTTTTAATATTTTAAGTATTGGATATTTCATATTTAATAGTGCTATGGTTTTATTTACCTGTGTTTATCTATTTTAGAGTTTGTGGACTATACAGCGCTTTGACATTTGCGCTTAACAAATAAATTTTATTGTTATTATTCTTATTATGATAAAGGATACTAAACTATCCGAAAAGTGTCAAGGCGTTGTTTTCTGTGGCACCTCAATAAACTTTTTTGGGCACATTTATAACTTTGAGAACAGCGTCCTTCTTCACAATGAGTGGTGAGTGCTTTGATTTTTAGTTGCTGTATTCACAAAGTGTTTTACAAGGCAAAGGAGTGCCACACTGGTAACACAGGAAAAGTGAATATAATTGCATTTCTGGTGCTCAATGTGGCCCAACAGGGAATAAAAACATCTGGCACCCTCTCCCAACTACCTGATGGGTTCAGTGAGCAACCCGGCCCATCGGGTAATAAAATAAAAATCTATCCCCCTCCCCCAACTACCTGACAGGTCCAGTGCCCAATTTAACCCATCAGGGAATAAAACAAATTGTCCCCTCTCCACAAACAATCTGATAAATCCAGTGCACAACCTGATGATCAGGAATTTAAAAAAAAAAAGTTCCTCTCTCCCAAAACTACATGATGGGTTCGTTTTGCAACCCAACCTGCCCACCTCCCATAAGGACTTGAGAGGTCCAATGCCCAACCTGCTGATCAGGGGATAATAAAAAAGATAACCATCCCCCAACAACCTGACAGATCCAGTTTTCAATCAGGCCAGTAAGGGAATTAAAAAAAAAATCTGACCTCATTTCAACAACCTGACAGGTCCGGTGCCTAACCCCGCCTGGCAGGAAATAAAAAAAATCTGGCCATCTTCTACTCAACATGTTACCAGTCTGGTGCCAAACCTGGCCCATCAGTGAACAAAAAAACATCTGTCTCCCCTTCCTCCAACCATCTGATGGATCTTGTGCCCAACAAAGTCAAATGGAGATAAGGAGGAGCAGCAGCAAAGCGGTGAGTGGAAGGTGGAATGAGCAGGGTAGTAAAAAAATATTACTTACCATAACAGTGGATCTTTGAGAGAAACTCCTCCATTGAGCCACATCGTGGAACTGTGAGCTGTCAGTGTCAAGACCACCTGGAAAATCTTGCTAGCTAGAGCTTCCCATGTTATCATGCATCGTCGCTGCCTATATAGTGTGGGCAGCCCCATCATGCCTCAGCTCTCCACTGGAGAAAAACTCAGAGAATCAACAGACAGGTAGGGACCAGAGCAACCAGGACCAAACCAGGCACACAGGAGAGGATATCGAAGCCTGAGTAAATATGCCAAATTCAGACATAAGAACAGAATCAGCATGTGAGGGCAGGCAGGATAACCACCCGTCATCTGAAAAGGCAGGAAAGAGGGAGGGGGAGCTGTGGCTTAATGGATGAGATCATCTCAAAGATCTACTGCTATGGTAAGTAACTATTCCAACTTCTTCGAGGATACAGTATCTCCCTTCATTGAGTCACATCATGGAATGATTCCCAAGCAGTATCAAAGCACCATGGTAGGAAGGAAGGAAGAATCTAAGGACCCTGAGTAAAGAGGCCTTGCTGGACAGTAAGGCAGAATCTGGCACATCTACAAGGGATGATGTCCAGACTGTAATGCTTAGAAAATGTATGAACTGTACTCCAAGTGGCAGCAGCACATATGTCAGTAGTGGACACACTGTGGAAACATGCCACGGAAGTAGCCACCCCATGGGTGAAGTGAGCATGCAGGACCAGGAAGCTGCTTACTTCACATCAGGTAACAGGAAGAACTGCAGCAGACCAACCATTTGAAAAGGTCCTGCTTCGAAATAGGAGAGCCCACCATCCTGGGGGCGAAAACTACAAATAACTTGGAGGGTTTTCTACAATCCTTAGTATAATCCAGGTACCAACACAACATCTGAGGATGTTAATAATATATGGTTGACATTCCCCACTATCCATGGGAGTACAGAAGTAAACACGAAGATCAACAATCTGATTTAGTGTTTGCTCAGAAATGGCCTTCAGCGGAAAATGAGGATTGGTGTGCAAGATACCCTTATCCTTGTGGAAAATAATAAAAGGAGGATCTGCAACCAGAGCTTGCAGTTCTGAAATGCATCAAGCTGATGTAATAGCCACTAGGAATAGTGTCTTCCAAGAGAGGAAGCACAGCTCATAAGTAGCAGCAGGCTCAAAGGGAAGGGCAAAATTGAAAAATTAAAGCTGTGCACATGCCAAACAGCTACCATTGCTAACACCCATACATATCACCTCTACAAGGAGGCTTCATTAGGGGGTTCCCTGATGAAACCTCCTTGTAGAGGCAATACTTAGGGGTGTCAGCCCAATCCTCTCCTGCTTTGTTATTTTTAATGAACATTTTTGCAACAGTACCTGTTTGGTGTGTGCGCAGCCTTTTGTTCAGTTTTTCTACTTGTGTGTTTGGCTACAGCACCTTTATAGGTGATGGTGTGTATTCCACTCCAGCTCTTTTTTGTCAAAGGGAGGGGCAGTAAGGGTCTCCGGAACCAAATTAAAGTCCCACATTGGAACCGGTTTGTGGACCAGGGGTTGCAGAAGTAAAATACCTCTAAGAAACTTGAGCCACCGTCTTGCCGTAAGTGAGGACATGAAAAGCCAACACTATTGCCAAGTGGGCCATAACTGAGAATACCCAAGACCCAAGTCCATAAAGGACAGAAGGTAGTCCCTCACCAGGCTGACCAGACACACAAAGGTGTTCAGCCGATGGGCAGCACATCAAAATGTAAAATGTTTCCATTTTGCAGGTAGGTGTACAGTGTAGCTGGCTTCTGAGCCACCAGTAGAACAGCTGCCACTTCCAGAGAAACCACAAAGCAGGAGAACTCTATATCCTCAGGACCACGTGTGGAGGTGCAGGGATTGAAGCTCCAGATGCACCAGAGCACCCTGCTCCTGGAACAGATGTCTCACTCATAGAGGGAGTGAAACAGGGGGTCCCATTGCCAATTGCTGAAGCAGAGGGAACTCAATTTTTTGGGGCCAGTACAGGGCCACCAACATCAGGGTGTCTGGTTTGGCCCTCAACTTGACCAGAACCCTCTATATGAGATGGAGAGAGGCAAAGGCCTACATGAACCCCCTTTTCCTAAAGAGGGACACCATGTCTCACTAGAAAACTCCAGGCCCTGGAGTGAGTGAGTGAGTAGATATGTAGCAGTTTTGCATTGAATGGAGATGCAAAAAGGTCAATGTCTGGGCAACCCCACTTTAGGAAGAGATGATGCACAACAGAGTTCCAGAGTTCTCATCTGGGGTGGAGCACCCAGAACTGACTAAGATGATCCGCAGAGGGCATTAAGAGTGCCGAGCAGCAAGATGACTGACAAGAACATGCATTCCATGGCCTAGTGCCAGACTCTCATTGCCTCTCTGCGGAGAGGGTACAAGTGGACTCCGCCTTGACAATTGGTATAGTGCTTTACTGAAATGTTGTCTGTCCAAATCAACAGCTCATGACTTGGAAGGTGGGTGCTGAAGGCCTGAAGGCCAAGTAGAACATCCCTCATCTCTAGAGTATTGTTGTGCAGAACTGTATCCAAGGGGGACCATTGGTTCTGAGTATGAAAGAGGTCCAGATGAGCACCCCAACCCAAACCCAAGGCATCTGTCATCATCACCAGAAGAGGAAATGAATGGAGAAAGGGGGATCCCATCTCAAGGTTGAAGCAGTATAACCATCACTGAAGGGTGCAACAGAGCAGAGGGGTCACTTCTATCAGACACTCCAGCTCATCAGAATGCTAAGCCTACTGGGCACAGAGGAACCACTGTGGAATCTTCATCTGCAGGCATGCTGGTAGAACAGTCAGAATGGCAGCAGCCATGAGGCCTGTTAGATGTGAGGCATCTGGCCGAGACACAGTCACTGAATGAGACCAGTTGAGCCTGGGCAACTAGCTCCACAGCACAATCTGAGGGAAGGAATGCCTGACCCAGCCCCATGTCCCGAATAGTGCCTGTATACTGGAGACATTGGCATGGATTGAGAACTGACTTTGGATCATTCACCAGAATTCCCAACTTTTGAATTATCAGGTTCCAAACAGTGTGTAAACCGTAGCTTCACTTAATAATGCCTTTAAAAGCCAATCGTTGATGTATGGGAAGACATACAGGTCCTCCTCCTCTCTGATGGTGGCTGCTACCACTGCAAAGTATTTTGTAAAGACGCATGGTGCAGGTAATAAACCAAAGGGCAAGACACAGCACTGATAGCGCAAGCCTTTGAGCATAAACTGCAGATACTGTCTGTGGGACTTGTGAATTCTGATATGGAGGTAAGCATCCTTAATATCCAGAGCAACCACCCAATCTCCTTGCAGAAGCTTGGGAAAGAGGGACTGTAGAGAGACCATTCAAAACCACTTGTATTCAACAAATAGGTTCAGGCCTCTTAGGTCTAAGGCAGGCTATAAATCCCCTGTCTATTATAGTACCAAGAAGTACTGTGAATAATATCCCAGGTTCATTTTGGCAACTAGGACAGGCCCTATAGCCTTTTTGCTGAGGATGGTTTGAACCTCCTCTAGCAGGAGGCAAGATGTGCTGGAGGATAGGGACTGGGTAAAGGAGGGTGCATTGGAGGGACATGGAGGAGTTCTAAGGAGTGTCCTCACTGAACCATCTCCAACATCCAAGCATTGGTAGTGATCTCCCTCCATTTTGGTAGGAAGGAGATTCACCCCCCCCACCAAGACTCCCTAACTGGGGCCAGAGGAAGGGGGGGCGGAGTCAGAATGTGCCAGGGGTGGCAGGAGTGACGTTGATACCTGCACCTTTGGTGAGCCTGGCATGGGCACTGGGAGGCTAGTCTGCATGAGGGGAGGTCTGTGGATGCTGGAAGCCATGGCTGGGACCCCTAGAGTAACCCCTACCGGGGTGGCTATGGGGCCTTCAAAAGGGGTGCTGGCTCCTAGCACAGCTTAGGATTCACTGTGTACAGAGAGCCAACAGGGTCATTTTTAATGTCTGAAGGTCCTGCAGGACAGGCTCAAAGTCAGTGTTTTTTTTTTCACCACTTCTTTTTCCCTCCGGTCACTGGAGTGATGGCCTCTCTTGGGCAAAGTCCTGGTTGTCTCCCACTCAACCTGAAACCCCCCCATTATTGGGTCCCCTCCCAGAGTTCCGAAAGTGCCTTATCTCTGCCTGGTGAGAGACCCCCCCTGGCTTAACCCCATGGGTGGGGCTGCCACTCCTACAAGTGCCCTAGACATATAGCATCATCCAGGCACTGGTGGCATGCGGAGGATCGGGACCCAGGTGGGCAGGGTCCAGCAGTGGGCATGGGGCTGGGGTGTGCCATTGCCTTCCAGCACTCTGGGGCATTTCCTTTGTCTGGTGGTTCCACCCCCTCCCCATTGGCATGCACGATTGTGTAATGATGCCCAGTGAAGGAGACGTGCTCACTCCCAAGTGCATTTCTGCTGACATCTGCCGTGCACCACCTTCCCTCTTGTGTGTGGGCTGTGGCACTGTAGCTCCCCTTAGCCGCAGGGAGGCACCCAAGTACAGAGTCCTGCAACCCTCCCTCCCACGGAGAAGGTGAGCTGTCATCGAACGCTCGAGCCTTCTCCTCCTCTGCTGACCCCCAATGGCCCGTGCTCATTCCCGAACATGGGTCACCAGCATGGCACAAGATATGGCATCCAGTGCCTCAACCCTCAGCACCACTGGGCCAGCCCTCAAAGTCAGTGTTGAAAAGCTCCTTTCCTCTAAAGGGAGCATGAAAGTCTGACTGGATATCAGAGGCAAAGCCAGCAACACACAACCAGAAGTGGTGGTTAGGCAAATGCTGGAAGCAGCCAAATGAGCAGCCGCATCCGAGGAATTATAAGCCGGGCCCTGTGTTTACTGTGGTAAACTAGATCTACATTCTGTGGTAGGACCTCATGCTGGCTGCAGTCAGACTATGGGCAATTCTGCTGTGATTCTGCAGCAATTCTGTGATGGGCTTTACATTCTCTGGCAACGCAAATGAGCCCCAAAATAAAATCTAGCTACCCTGAAAAAATGTTCAGAGAAAGGCAGCCTGGGACAGTTTGGTAGATGCACAGGCAAGGCAATGCAAAACAATTCTGGCATCATGATTTGGATTGGATGTAGGGCATGGGGGAATTGAAGGGTTGTTTATTTTTTTACTGCAGTCTGTTTTATTGTCCCATGGCTCCCTCCCACCTGCCCAGTGCTGGTTTACCACAGCTATGCTCCTGAAAATTTCTCCCCCCCTGCCTGCCCAGTTGCTTGAAGACCAGAATTGCCTGTTTGCAAAACAGTGCTGCTCCAATGGCTCCTTCCCACCCACTTGCTTGAAGCCTGGTGGTGATGGTTTGTGTCGTAATGCTGCTTTAGTTGCTTCTTCCTGCTCACGCAGTTTGGCAACGTTGGTGTCATTTGTGTCAATGCCACTTGGCATCCATATCTTCTTCTCTGCCACTCTGTAAGTTTTTACTGTGAAGCTAGAGAGGAGCTGGACCATTTTACATTAGGCAACGGTCCAGAAAGCCTCCCATTTTTTGTCTGCAATAATTACTAATACTTTTTTCATTCCAAAATTCTGCAGTTGGTAAATAGAACCACCATTCTGTCTAATGAAATAGACTTCCTGAAGTTCCCTCAGTGTTTGTAGAAGGCCACAATGGTCATAAGTTTCAGGGCTGAGTGCCAGAGGATTGGAAAGGGGTGGGTCTACTCACTGCTGCAACCCAGGGGGAACGGATGTATAATGGACCTGCCAACAACTCACACGAATGCCATTTTAAGCTTGATCACAGTCATTTTAGTCATTTAGCTGGGGTTTTCAGTGGTGACAGACATTTTTACTGCACCAAAAAAATGCTGTTTCTGTGGCAGGACCATCTTTCTGCAGCGGTTGCTGCAAACGCAAAATTACAGAAAACACAGGGCCCTGATCATAAACAGACCGTAGCAGATGCTTACCAGCTTTCAGTCCATTGGCAATACTCTGTAGGACCATGAGTTTGTCAGAGCCATCCGGCAGCTTGTCAGTCATTACGAACATACAAAATTGCCAGCAGAAAGAGGCCTCATGGTCTAGCAAGTCTGCTCGAGTGTGCAGCAAGCCCCTCTTCACGCAGCTGCTCATCCCACCCCTTCCCAGTATCCTCCCTTCCTCTTACCCTGTCCATATGAACACTGTAGCCATACTGTACATTTCCACAAGGAATTCTGATATTTAAGCCTGGTAATTTGCAATTTGGAGACCAAGAGATGATGAATCATATGTGCTTTTTCCCATGATGTCAAGATTCCTGGATTCCTTATCAGGAGGCAGAGAGCTCCTATGTTTTCGAGCCTTAGACTTTCATAAAGATTTTTCTTAAAGGAGTCCTGTTCCTCTGCCACAAATCCCAGTTATGACTGGATCTGCCTGAGGAAAGCCTGAAAGGAGGCAATCTGAGGAGAGGACCGAGGAGTGCTCTTTACACTATCCTCACTATAGGAGGATAAAGTAGAACTGGAGCTCCCACATCCAGGGGATTTAGATCTTGCTCCATCACTTTATATTCCTCCTCCATATACTCTGGGTTGTATTCCAGCTCATCCCCAGTGTCAATGGTCATGGGCAGCAGGTCAACAGGCAGAAGGGGCTGTGAAGGAAGGACTGCCAACAGACTTACCATAGATTGAGGAAATCCTTGCTGGGCATTACGGTAGGCGGAGAGAACTCTTGCATAGTTGACAAGGTCAATCAATCAATCAATCAAGTCTTTATTTAACCAGGCGTTCATCATTGAGCAGAAGCTCATTTGCAAGATGGACCTGGGTGGAGCAAGAACAATTGTATATACAGGTCAACACAGGTATTTACAAGGCAATACAGATAATACTCTTTACAGAGAGGAAGAAAAAGAAGTTCATATGTACATAGAATTATACAGATATTGTACAGATTACACGGTATTTACATACATAGAAGTGTCTATAGGAAGATAAAGTAGGTTATCTAAGGTTGGGGAGGAAGTAACGGAAGAAAAAAATTAAAATATACACCAGGTAGAGGTGAAGGTAGGGAGGAAGAGAGGGAGGGAAGTAGGGGGAGAAAGGCTAGGAGGGCACGGTGCACAGAAAGGAGTTGGTAAAGCTGGATGTAGAGAAGGTGGATGGAGAACAGGAGATGTCTGAGCCCCGGATTGAATGTTATAAAGTACGGGCATGGTAGGGATGTCACAAACCCAGGATAGTGAGCTCCTATCCGAGGTTGGGAAAGGAAGAATAAGGGGATGGATGGGCCTAGTGTTGATAAGACAGGGGGATAAGAGAGAGAACAATTAGGCTGGTGAGGAGCAAGCTGGGGGGGTCAGTACTTAAAATTGGGTCTAGGCGTGGCTATATACCAGTGCAGACACCGGTACTGGGTCTGAGTGGGTGAAGCAGTTACATACTTCTCTGATTGTACAGAAATAAAGCATCTTGAAAGCATTTATACCGATTAGAGTGCTTAATTTGAGGGTTTTTTGTAGATCAACAGCAGCAACTCAGATGGCATCAATGGGGTTGATGTTATTAACTGCGTTAAAGGCAGAAGCTTCTGAAACAGCTCAGACATTGTCTGGTAAAGTATCTGAGTGATGACAGGCCCTGATGGAGTCGTCAATGACTGAACCATCGATGGGACAGTGCCAATGGTAGAACTGGCTGGGGATTCCCCAATGGGGGATTACAGCCTGTGCCAGACTCCAACTTTGGTGACTGAGAGATGGTTGGGGGAGCAGCAGAACAAGAGAGCTTGGCTTGAGTCCTGTCTTTGTCCACAGACTTACCTTTTTAAGAGGAGAGCGGGACCAGTTTGGAGGGCATCTTTCTCCTTGTGCCTCTTCTTGTCTGTGTGGCTGTGCTTGTCTGCTGATCTAGCAGACTGGCCCTTCTTCTGAGGGTGAATCAATGGTAGACACCGCGTCAACCATGAAAATGATGGGTTGATGGGAAATGCAGGAGATCACGGTGAAGACACCTTGACACATGCTGTTTCTCCTCCACTGCCTTGATTTTAAATAAAGTTCCAAGGACTTCTTGTGATGTCAGACTGGCCTGGTTAAAGCCCTGACAAATGCTGCAGAACTTCACATTGTGAGCTAAGCCAAAGAACTGAATGAACATGGAGTGGTTGTCGTCTTTGTAGATCTTTACTTTACCACAGCAACAATAACAGAACAATGGTTCCTTTTCTTTCAATGATGGCATAACAGATTAAATAGGTTAAAATAACAACAAGAAATAGCAGCATTAGCAATACTCATAAAGTTCAACAGCGTTGTTTAGCAGCAGTAGACTGATGAGCGGTTGATGGCGGAAAAAGAACTGAGGCATGATGGAGCCACCCATGTTATATAGGCAGCGATGATGCACGCTTGATGGGGCGGCCCAACTAGCAAGATTTTCTGGGTGGTCTGAACACCAGTGGCTTACAGTTCCACGATGTGGCTCAATAGAGGGAGATATCCTTGAAGAAGATCACTGCTTTCCCCATGCCTATCCACTCAGGTCACAGTGAGGGGCTCAAACACTACATGGGAGGCTTAGGACTGCTGCCACACTACTGCTGCTACCACCTCTCCAGCAAACTAGCATGGGAGACTGGACAAGGGGGGCAGAGGGCACATACTTCTGAAGCTGTAACCCCATGTGCCAGTGATTCTGGTTCCACCATCCGACTCTCCCTCTCGCTTTTTCCTTCTCCTGGACTTTAATCTCAGCTCTGCATTTTTCCCAATATGCAGATAGAGATCTCACTGCCCTGCATGTTCAAACCCAGCCTGCTGTGCAGCAGAATAGTCTGGTGTCCAACCTGGCCCATTAGGGACTAAAACAAATCCCCTCCCACAGACTACCTGATGGGTCCAGTCCCCCTCTCCAAGCCACCTACCAGGTCCAGTGCCCAACATGATCTGTTAGAGAATAAAAAAATCTCTCTCCCCTCCTCTACCCAACTACCTGATAAGTCCAGGCCAAACTAGGACTATCAGGGAATAAACAAACCTATTCTTCTCCCCTCAAAAACCTAACAAATCCCAAGCCCAGCCTGGTCTGTCAAGAAATAAAAAAAAAACATATGTCCCTCTCCCACCAACTACCTGACAGGTCTGGTGCCCGACCTGGAGCATCAGGGAAAAAAAAAGAAATGGTGATAGGGATGGGGGTAGCTATAAGTGAGTTTGGTGCTGGGGGGATGAAACTAATTGTCTGGTGTCAGGTGGACTTGAATCATCATGTAGGGAGCAGTACTGAAAAGCAGTGCCACTGCATCACAGCCCTCCCTGTGGGCACAGTAACCAAAAAATCTGTAAAACTGACATTGGAGGTAGTCCTCATTTAAAGAGCTGCTAACAGTTCAATGTTAATATCGCGCAACCAGAGCTCCCAAACACATGTCCTGTTCACCCCCACATGCTGGCTCCCCTCCAGCAGCAGAGCCAATCAAGCAACTGCATTCATCACTGGGGGCTTTTGAATTGTAACCCGACAGACTTGGACTGAAGGAGTCAGAGTTTCAGGCTCAGGTGCTCTCTCTGCAGTTGACTATGCTGCAAGGGGTCATGAGGGCAGCTGTCTGGACCCCACCCTCTCCCAATGATCGCTGGGTTTAGGCAAAATAATTTGAAATAATGAAATAACCAGGGTGGGGGAGGTCTGCATGCTAGGAAAGAATGCATGATAGCGAGTGCGATCGGAGGCGGTGGAGGAACCAATTTTGTGGCAGCAGAACAGATCTGGAGGACACCTGCACCAGAACTGGTAAGGCAAGCTACAAATGTTAAATGGGCTGTTTGATCAGCGTTGTACCTGAGTGGAAGCTATGGGGGTGGTAGCTGACAGAGCTGTGGCAAGCAGGAGTTCACGCTGTTGTGTGCATGCGCTACACTGACGAACGCTATTTCTGGCACACGCTTAGACGACAGCGCTATTTTGATTAGCGCTATAGTGGTTGTGCTATATTAACTGGATACCGCTGCTAACACCTCAAAGAAATCTTTGAAAAAAGTACAGTTACATAAGAACTTACTGTAACAGTAGATCTTCAAGAGAAGCTCTTGCAGCAGGTCATACCGGTAGGAGTATACTGCCAGGCACTGGGACTACACATAAAACTTTTAGCTAGCAGTCTACCACAGGGGACGCATCAACCCCCCCGCCAACATCAGTCATCTGACGCCGTATAGGCTATATAGCAGGGTGGTCCCCCACACCACCTTAGTTTTCCACGGAGACTCTGCACAGCCAGCTGATGGAGAACCAAGGAGGTTATTCCAAGAGCCAACGAAAAGGCAGAAGCAGATGCAATAGAAAAAGAGAAGCAGGGGAAGGAGAGAGGGAAAGCAGGGCCTGCTGCAAGAGCTTCTCTCGAAGATCTGCTTTACAGTAAGTTCTTATGTAACTATAGTATCTTACTTTGAGGAAGGCTCTTGCAGCAGGCCACACTGGTAAGACTGAGTCCCAAGAAGTACGAGTTATTAACACCAGGCTAACATCAACGGGAGTCAAGAGCTCATGACAGGAGGCCCTAAAAACTGCTAGGCGAAATTGGCTATATGCCTACAGGCGATGTCCAAACTGTAATGCTTGCTGAAGGTGTGGACAAAACTCCAGGTGGCAACTACGCAGATGTCAGCAGCAGACATATTTCTGAAGCAAGCTGTGGAGGCAGCCATACTCCTGGTGGAATGGCCCTTGACCACCTCAAGAAGGGGCTTGTTGTACTTGCAGTAGCAGTAAATAATGCAATTAGCTAACCACTTAGACAAACATTGTTTTGGAAACGGGGCGAGCAAAACAAACAACTGGTCAGTTTTCCTTAAAGACTTGGTGCAGTTCGTGTAATACCACAACATTCCGTGAACATCCAAAGTATGGAGCTATGCCTCCCCCTGATTAGAATACTCAGAAAAATAAACAGGAAGGTGGATGGATTGATTTAAAGTAAACTCAGACACCACCTTAGGCAAAAATTTAAGATTAGTATGCAGATACACCCTGTCTTTGTGAAAACCTAATCAGACTCTTTACACATCAGAGCCTGGAGTTCAGAAACCCTTTGAGCAGAAGTAGCAACAACTAAAAAGAGAGCTTTCCATGACAGAAAGCGCAGTTCGCAACTCGCGGCCAGTTCAAAAGGAGGTAAAGTGAATTTCTCCAACAATAAAATTGAGGTCACATGGAGCAACTGGGTCCCAAATGGGAGGCTTCAGATATAAAATGCCCCACAGAAATGTGCGGGACACATCAAGATGAGCGACAGCTTTGCCCTCAATAGGTGCATGGTACGCAGAGATGGCAGAAAGGTGCACCTTAATGAAGGCATACCCCAGACCTGAATGTGAAAGGGAAAGGAGGTACTCCAACACCTGATTCCCTGGGCAGGTGAAAGGCTCCAAATGGTGAGCAGTGGCCCAAATGGAAAAGCGCTTCCATTTCATAGCATAAGTGTCCCTGGTGGAGGGTTTCCTAGGTGCCTCCAGGATGTCAGTGACTCAAGAGGACACCCCATGGCGGGTGAGAGCTAGGTCCACAGAAGCCCAGCATGGAGATGCAGGGACTTGAGGCCTGGATGGACTACAGTGTCCAGGTCCTTGGAGAGCAAGCCTGTCACAGCGGCAGGGACACCTGAGGTTCCACAGCTAGGTGCTGCAGCAGGGGAAATCAAATATGGCATGGTCAGAAGGGAGCTATGAGAATCATCTCCGCTCCTTCCAACTGGAAAGGGAGGGAATGCATACAGAAAGCTTGCCTTCCAGGAGAAGGACAATGCGTCTCATCAGAAAACTCCCAGCCCAGGATTGAGCAAGCAAAAAAGCAAGAGTTTTGCATTGAGTGGGGCTGCAAAGAGGTCCAACTCTGGATGACCCCACCTGTCGAAGAGGTCTTCGACCATGGAGGTCAGAAGTTACTACTTGTGAGCTCATGAGCGACAAAGACTGTCTGTCAAGATGTTTTGAACACCAAGAATATGGATGGCTGAGAGTTCCTGACTGTGCTTGATGGCCCAATACCAGACTCTCATCACCTCCTGACACAGGGGATGTAGAGAAGTATTACCTCTCAGGTTCTTGTTGGTCAGAGGCTAACAGAAGAGACTAAAGACAAATGGCATCAGTGAGTAATAAATGGTTTCTTACACAAAATCAGAAGAAAGCCCTAAATGGAATCTTACCTAGATACCAGGAGCCAGAGTATTCCCTATAACCCAGGATATGAAGATGGACCCGGGGCCAAAATGTCTTACGACAGTTCTTATACTACGGATAATTACAATAGCAACACATTCCAATTATGTACATTAAATGTACAAACAAGCCTTATTGGCTAAAATGCTAGGTGCCTCCTCAGTATCAAAGATATACATTTGTAGTAAGGTCAGCTAGAATTGTGAACACAATGGGTTCTTACAAAACATAGAAAACAAGTGCGGTGTTACATAAATCCGCATGGTGTCAGTGTAGGCATACATAAGACTTCTCAGAAGATGAGAATATGTGTTAGAATCAGAATGCAGTAATGCATTATTATATATTGCATATATTTTTCCAATGAATCATAACAATAATCTTATAGAATGTCCCTGATACTCTTACTCTTATATGGTAGGTACCTATGCCCTAATAGGTTAGTACTGATTATAGCTCGTATTGCAGTCATGATTAGATAATACTATAGATGCTGTCAGGGGTGTACTGTAGGTTTCCAATATAGGTTAGGGGACCAGACCTAACAATTCCCCCTTCCTTGTTGCTTTACTGAAAAGGCAACATCTGGGGGGTTAGAACTGGGGGAAAAGTGGAAAGGGAGATAAGGTGCCTGCCCAGATCCATGGCTTGGAGGGACGAGAAACAAATCCTCAGGATTGCAAGAGCATCTGCAAGGGAGAGGGAACTGGACAACATTGTCCACCTATAGACAAATGATTTAGCTGGGCATGGGATCAAAGCAGTGCAGGAGGAGTTTGTGGAGTTGGGGAGGGGCCTTAGCCAAGTAGCACACACGGTAACCTTCTCGGAGATACTGCCTGTCTATGGCATGGATGAGGCTAGGGTACTACGTACCATGCGATTCAATGAATGGTTGACAAACTGGTCCGGAGCACAGGGTTTTGGTGTCATTGGGGACTGAGGCTCCACCTGGAGGGATGCACGCCTATACTGGCAAGATGGTCTGCATCTGTCCAGGAGGGGAAGCAGGCTCCTAGGTGATAGGTTTAAATGCCTCATTGGCAAGCTTTTAAACTAGCCAAGGGGAGAGGCACTGATAAGAAGCAGAGATTTCCCAGCCTCCCGCACAAAACAGGATCATCAGCGAAGTAAACACCAAGGTAGAGAGGTCGATAGGGAGCAGGATGGGGGTAAATGGAGAAAAAGCTAAAGACAGTAAGGGCAGGGTTGGGCTAAAAGAGGTAAGACCATAAAAAAATTGAGGGTGATGAGTACTATTGCCCATAGTCTAGGTAACAAGCTTCCTGATTTAGCGGCCTTGATGGAAGAGGGACACCTGGATATTGTGGCAGTCACAGAAACATGGTACACAGAGAACCATGACTGGGATGTAACCATACCAGGGTATGCAATCTACAGGAGGGACAGGGAGGATAAAAGAGGGGGAGGAGTAGCTCTCTATGTAAGAGAAGGGATCAAAGCAACAGAACTAAATGGTAAAGGGGGAAAGAGGAGGCACTGTGGGTCACCATGGAGACAGGTAATGGCAATGTTAGAAGGCATCCTTAGAATGGCAGAAAATGGGCAGATTTTGTTGATGGGGGACCTGAATATGCCAGATGTTAACTGGAGCGCATGTGCTGCAGCCACATCTAAGAGCAGAGTCATTCTCAATGCCCTGCAGGGGGCATGCCTCAGGCAGCTAGTGTTGGAACCCACTCAGGAGGGAGCAGTCTTAGACCTGGTACTCTCAAATAGAGATGGTGAGAGGATCACAGATTTAGAAGTGCATAGCCATCTGGGAACTGGCAACCACAGAACAGTGTGGTTCATGATAAACACATCTGTAGAGTCAAGTCATACAATAACAAAAGTACTGGACTTTAGGCGGGCTGATTTTGGCAAAATGGGTGAGTACCTAAGGAAAGTACTAGCAAAGGGGCAGAAAAGAGGGGTAGAAGAGCAATGGGAGAAAATCAAAACTGCCATCACAGAGACAACAAGTCCTTGTGTAAAGCAAATAAACAAAACAAAGTGAAAAACCACTATGGTTCTCAAAAGAGGTGTCGGGAAAGGTTAGGGAGAAAAAGATAGCATTCAGGAAGTATAAGGAATCACAGAATGAGCAGGACAGAGAACTGTACCAGTTAAAGCAGAGGGAAGCGGGGAAGGCAGTCAGAATAGCAAAGGATCAAACTGAGGAAAAGATAGCCAACTCTGTTAAGAAGGGGGATAAAACCTTTTATAGGTACATCAGGGAGCAAAGGAAGACCAATGAAGGGACAGTGAGGCTTAACAAATGGGAGGGGAAGTGGGCAGAGGATGACAGTGGAAAAGCATAGATACTGAATGAATAATTTTGCTCAGTATTCCCAAAAGAAGGGGGGAGGTACCTGAATCAAGCAATAGAAACACTCTGGACAGAGGGGTCGATAACAGTCCATTCACAGAAGAAAGGGTCCTGAGAGAACTCCTAAAACTCAGGGTGAACAAAGCAATGGGGCCTGATGGGATTCATTCCAGAATTCTAAAAGAACTAAGGAGAGATCTACTGATGTCACTGGCTACCCTTTTTAACAAATCATGGGAGGATGGGGTGGTACCTGAGGACTGGAGAAGGGCAGAAGTGATTCTTCTTCAAAAAAGTGGAAGCAAGGCAGAGGCAGGGAACTACAGACCTGATAGTTTAACCTCAGTGGTAGGGAAAATGATGGAATCACTTCTGAAAGAAAGAATTGTTGAAAGAGTACCTAGAGGCCAGTGGGGCACAGAACCTGAGGCAGCATGGATTCACAGTGGGAAGGTCATGTCAGAGGAATCTAATAGATTTATTTGACTGGGTGACCAAAGTAGTAGACCAGGGAGGAGCTGCAGATATGGCCTACCTAGACTTTAGCGAGGCATTTGACACAGTCCCACACAAAAGATTAATAAACAAGTTAGCGACCCTGGGAGTGGGTCCCAGGGTGGTAGCCTGGGTAACAAATTGGCTGACCAACAGGATGCAAAGGGTAATGGTAAACGGAGTACACTCTGAAGAAAGGGTGGATACTAGTGGGGTACCGCAAGGTTCAGTACTGGGACCGGTCTTCTTTAATGTCTTTATAGGAGACATTGCAGAGGGACTGGAATGAAAAGTATGCCTCTTTGCAGACGATACAAAAATCTGCAACAGGGTTGATACACAAGGGGGGGTGGAAAGGATGAGAAGGGACTTGGTAAGGTTGGAGGAATGGACAAAAGTAAGGACACTTAGATTCAATGCAAAAAAGTACAAAGTAATGCACCTGGGAAACAAAAACCCACATAGCAACACATTCCAATTACGCACATTAAATGTACAAACAAGTCTTTTTGGCTAAAATGCTATGTGGCTCCTCGGTATCAAAGATATACATTTGTAGTAAGGTCAACTAGAATTGTGAACACAATGGGTTCTTACAAATCATAGAAAACAAGTGCAGTGTTACATAAATCTTCATGGTGGCAGTGTAGGCATGCATAAGACCTCTCAGAAGATCATAATACATGTTAGAGGGGTGCTGTTGAGCACTCCCACTGACGAGATGCATTCAGTGAGAGCTCCTCCAAGAACTCACTAAAGCAAGATATAATAAGAAAATTACTGAAAATTAAGCCGATTTTATTTAAAAAAACACATTCAGCAGACTGTACTGAATCCAGCGATACTAAATTGAAGCTTTGGGATGCACGAATAAAGTCTCAGCAAGTACATCCAAGAACCCTACTGTTAATACTGCGCCAGAGGGGGCCATGGGGCCTTCCTCCCCAAACCCAGAACCACCATAGCGAGTACTGCAGAAGTCTATGCAGGCGATTGACGCAAAAGTTGAATCAATCCTTACAAAATTTACAGAACAAGACGCCAAAATAGCGGTAGCAGCAAATATTGCATCCACAGCTGAATCTATGGCGACGAAAGCTCTTACAGCCACAAATAAGTTTCAGCAAGAAAATACTCAGCTAAAGTACTGTTTAGAAGCTCTTGAGAACTCCCAAAGGGCTTCGAACACTCTCATATTGTGGCTCCCCGAAAACATAGAGGGAGACAGTCTACTTTATTTCCTTAAAGAATGGTTGTCAGATGCCTTACAGCTTGACCCTACCATCACAGCTCAATTTGTTCAGGCTTACCGGATTTCACCCAGAGTGGTATCGTGCCCCAGTGATTTACCCAGGACAGCCCTCTTGATCACCACGAGCCCAGTAATTTGGGATACAATCCTTCAAGCAGCTAGAAACACTGAGCAGCTGGACTATCAAAGAACCACCCTCCACATGTTTCCGGACCTACAGTATCATTTGCCACCAGGGTGAGGAGGAAAAGATTCGACGGTGTACGAGCTAAACTACGAAGTCTGGGTGTCATGCACTCTCTCCTGATGCCCGCTCGCTTGAGGATCCAGTACAGAGGCCATGTGTACCAGTATACCGATCAGGAGGCGGGCAAGAAGGCAGAAGCCCTTTCCCAGGAGTTCAACTGAGCTAGAAGGACGGCAGAAATGGATTCTGAATTGGAGACTGAGACCTGGGCAACACCAGGTTTTCTTGTCATAAACTTTGTGCAAGATGAAACAAACATAAAAGGGGACAGAAGCACAGAGACAAATAATAAATGCTAACGTTTACCTCTGTAAGGTTGGGAACTGAAATCTGGGGATACTGTTTACTTAGAATAGCTCATGGTTGAAGTTTCTAAAATCAGCTGTTTATAAATAGCCAAAGTAATGTTTTATAAGTTCATGTTTTGGAATTACTAGACTGACTTGTCTAAACTCAATAAGAGATCATTTTCATTACATAAATAATGCTATGGAGGATACTGGAGGGGCCCTATTGCTATCTGCTATAAATGTTTGGAACTAATCTTTGGTAGAGGGTCATAACAACACTGGATGTTGTGTTATTGCTGTTTGGAAATAAATAGATTTTATTAAGAAATGACCACTCAAAGTCTTGTGGGGTACAGCTTTTTTCTGGACTTTATTCTTCCTGAACTGATAATTATGAAAATACCCCCGACTTTGTAGATTAGATTGTCTAGACTAACAAAACCTAATGCACTGAATGTATCTTATGTTCTTAATTGACCTGATATGTGATCTCTGGCATGAGATAGCTTGTATGTAATTGTTTTACATGAAAACAATAAACTATAAGTACAAAAAAAAGAATATATGTTACAATCAGAACACAGTAATACATCATTAGTACACTGCATAAATATTTCCAATGAATCAGAACCATAATCTTATAGATTGTCCCTAATACCTTATTCTTATTTGGTAGGTACCTACACCCTAATAGAGTAGTTCTAATTATAGCTCATATTGGAGCCATGATTATATAATGCTATGGATGCTATCAGGGGTGTACTGTAGGTTTCCAATATAGGTTAGGGGACCAGGCCTAACGGGGTAAGAGTGAGTTCTCTCCTGCTTGTTGACGTAGTAACCTATGCACATATTGTCCATCTGTACCATACTGGACCCAGCAGGAGACGAGTCTGAAAGGCCTGTAGGGCATATAAAACCGCCCACATCTTCAGGACATTGATATGAAGAGCTTGCTCTTTCTGACAAGGTACCCCGAGTCTGGTGATTGGCCAGATGGGCACCCCATCCCATGCCAGGGGCATCTGTCATAAGAACATGCCGTGGAGTCGAAATCTGAAATCTGATAAGGGACCTACCACAATAGATTGGCTGGGTCCATCCATCAGGCCAGAACCCTCCAGACCGGGTTGGAGACCAGGACCAACTGGTCGAGGTCATCTCTGCGCTGGTCCAATCGGACCCATAGGGTCCACTGTAGCACCTGTATGTGCAGGCGGGCCAGGGATACTGTGGCAATTGCCTTCACTATATGGCCCAGGAGGTGCAGAAATACTCTGGCAGGGACCTGCCAACTGATGGAAACTAGATGGGCCTGCTCCATCAGACAGGCCGCCCTGTCCTCAGGCAAGAAGGCCTTGCCCTGGCAGGTGTCCAGGATCACCCTATCTACTGAAGGCACCGGCAAGAGGAGAGGCAGTCCTTCGGCAGATTTACCATGACCCCCAGGTCCTGGAAAAGGGTAAGAGGTGCAGTCGAGGGTCTGAAAGAAGTGTTCCCTGGAGAGGACTGCTAATAGCCAGTTGTCTAGGTAGGGAAAAACATAAAAGTCCTGCTTCCTCAATGCCACTGCCACTACTGCCAGGCATTTGGTAAACACCCAGGGGGCTGAGGAAAGGCCAAACAGGAGGAATTGGAAGTGGGCACCCCGAAAGTGAAAGCAGAGGAAATGACGGTGAGCAAGAAATACCTAGATGTGCAAGTAAGCATTCCGCAGGTTAAGTGAGCACAGCCAGTCCCCCTGGTGCAGCAGGCAGCAACCCCTGAAGGGTCACCATCCTGAAGCACTTTTACTCTATGGAGATGTTCAGTTCGCTCAGGTGCAGGATGGGCCAAAAATCCCTGGTCTTTTGGGGGATGAGGAAGAAGTGGGAGTAAAACATCCTTCCCCACTGAGCCTGAGGGATGGGCTCTATGGCTCTTTTTTGAAGAAGAGTCTGAATTTCCTCCCAAAGTTGTGTGGGAGAATAAGTAGAGTGGACAGGAGGAGTCTCGGACAGCTACTCCAGGAGCTCCAGAGTGTGACCTTGAACTATGAGCTGGAGCACCCAGTTGTCTGTGGTCACTGCTTGCCACCCTGCCAGGTGGAGAGAACCGATCCCAGACCGCTTCCCCTGGACCCTCGGTAAGGGGTTTGGATAAGAAGTTAGGAGGTAGGAGGGGGCAGGGGGGCTGTGGGACCTTTGGGGCTCAAGTGGTGGCACCTATGGAGCTGGTGGTGGCCTTACGTCATTGCTGGCCCTTGGTGAATTGGCCCTGAGCCTGCTTGTCGGAGGACTGATGAAAGGACTGGCACTGGTTTTCTCTAGGCTGGGTATGACAGAGCAAATGGACTGATTTAAGGGCTTTGTCTGACTCCTGCAGATTAAAAATGAGATCCTGGACATCACCCCCGGAAAGGACTGAACCCCAGAAGGGAGCATCCAAAATGCTGTCCTGAACATCTGGGGCAAAACCAGAGACCCAGAGCCAAGAGTGGTGCTGAAAGCAAACACCAGCAGCAGCCCATGCCCGGAGGTGTCGACGGCATCATAAGACACCCTGAGTAAATGACTACCCACATCTGAGCTTTACTTCATTAGCTGGGCAGGCTATGTTTTCATGGAATCCTCAGGCAGAGTTTGAACAAGGTCTGTGGCCTGGTCCCAGATAGCATTTTAGTATTGTACCATGTGGGTCAGATAATTAATGGCCCTAATAGCCAAAGTAGCAGAGGCAAAGACTTGTTTGCCAATCTGGATGAGCTGCAGGGATTCACAGTCTGGGGGGGGAGAGCACTAAGGTGTTTGGGCTTCTTATAGTGGTCGTGGGTGGCATTAATAACCATGGAATCCACCTTGGGGTGACTCCCCTGAAAGGGCTTGCCTGCCGGGGCATGATAAAGATGATCCACCTTTTAAAGGAGAGGAGGAATAGTGGAGGGGTGAGCCCAAGTCTTGGTGACATCCTCATATGAGTCAATTAAGTAAGGGTGGCACCACTACTGGCAGGGCATCCTTCTGCCAAAGGAAAATGGCTAGGCGGCATCTCTTCAGGTCTTGCTCCTCCATCTTCCACCCCGTAATGGACTGGATGTGGTGCATAACATCCATGAAGGATGGATCATCCGGGGGGGGGGGGACTTGGGCACCTCCTTAGGCTGGTCCTCTCCTCTCAAAGACTCTCTTGGGGAAGATGAAGACCCCAAGGATTCAGAGTCATCCTCAGAAGACTCACTGTCTGAAACTGGCATCAGAGGCTGGTGATTGTCCCGCCTGGAGCCTGTACCAATGTCAGGTCGGGCTCCTAAAGACCCTGACATGTGGAGATTGCTCAGCCCAGCTCTACCTGTATCCCGGGGATAGGGGTCCCAGGGGACAGAGGGGAGAAGCTGGGGGTGGGTTTGAGGGGCGGGGGTCTGCTTCTGCATAAACCCCCACCATGCTGAGAATAGGGTGTTGTAGTCCACCCATGGAGCAATATTGTACACAGGTAGGAAGGGCAAACCAGGCACTGGGTTAGGGAACAACAGCTGAGGAGCTGGCGACAGGTAACCCGGCGCATGTCCAGAGTAGCACCGGCAAATGATCCAGCAATGGATCAGCAGGCATTGGCTGCAGTGAGGATTGTGGCAGGGGCGATGATGGCACCTGATCCACTGGCTGGGGCATTGACAGTACCGACGGCAGCCCAGGGGCTGATAGCCTAGAGCTCCCAGGTGAAGGATCCCCTGGGCAAAGGCAGAGGTGATGCCAGAGAAGAGGAAGTGGCAATAGCCTGCAGTGGGCACTGCTTGCCAGAACTGGCATTGGTCCTGGAGGTGGGTGCCGACGAAGGCAGAGTCATAGTCGGGGGGGTGACGGGTACAGAACCAACACCCAAGAGCTCAGAATCGGTCAAACCACTTGGCTGAGAGTCTGAGGAAACGCTGGCGCTGAGCATCAGGCACTGTGGAGCAGGAGATGAAATCCCCTGCCCCAAAGAGCCACTGCCTGAAAGGGAGATGAGGGCAGGTGATAAAGCCACCAGAAGCCTGGAGGAAGTGAGGGCTGGCCAGCACCTCCTGGGAGGACACTGTCATCGTGGTCAAAGATTTAAGGGGCAACCAGGAAGCTGATCAGGCATCTTCTCCATGTTTATCCTTGTGATTATGCTTCCCCGACTTCTCCTTGTGGGAAGAAGAAGAGGTCCTGGAGGACTGTGCTGGCGAGGCTGAAAAGCTTCTGGCTTGCAGCTCCTTTACCAAGGCAAGCAGCTTCTGCTTAAGAAGATGGCTCTCCAGCATTTTTAATCAACATCTCCGAGTGGCCTGGTTGAATTTCTGGCCAAACTGGCAGGCTTCGGTGTCATGGCTGGGGCTAGGCAGATCAGACACAAAGAATGACCATCCTTCTCAGGAATCTGTTTGCCGCAGGCACGCTTCATGGAGTGGTCGAAAGATGCAGCTGGTGTAGAAGACATAAACTCATCGAAAGAACACTGAACAATTTGATGTTTTACACCAGAAGAAACAAAAATTAAAAAGCATGGTAAGCATGAGAAAAGGTGGTCAACTGTTGCAGCGATGTTCATTGAGGTTTGACATGCATTGGTCAATGGTGGGAAAAGGACTGAGGTGGTGTGGGGGACTGCCCTCCTATATAGCCTATGCTGACATCAGATGACTAACGGCGGGGGCAGTCCCCCGTGGTAGACTGCTAGCTAGAAGTTTTCTGTGTGGTCCTAGCACCTGGCGGATAATCCTACCAGTGTGGCCTGCTGCAAGAGCCTTCCTCAAAGTAAGATCTTAATATTTAGGTACAGTTAAGCTTTGATTCCATATATATTCTATAGATTTCTGCTCTTTATTATTTATTACTGAGCAAATTTGCATGAATACATGATCTTTTTCCCTTAGAGTTTATCTGCCTCTATAGCTTACTCCCTGCTTCAGGTCACAATCCTCTATTGTGACATCACAGTGTGTTACCATAAGAGTAACTTTGATGTCACAAGCAGTGCAGTATGACCTCAGGTAGGGAATAAGCAACAGGAAAAGACAAACTCTTCAGAAACAAAGGTCTTGTTTCCATGCTAATTACTTCAGTAATAAATGATGGGGAGGAGAAATACAGAACAAATGTGAAATACAAGCTGAACTGTGTCTAAATATTACGGTTTGTTAAACTTCTCCTGAAGATGTGTCAGCTGCTCTTTAACTACAGTTGTGACAGCGAGACTGGTGAAACAGTAAGGCCTGCTTCATGGTCACTCAGTAAGGCGTGCTACAAAAATAAACAAAGATAACAACATAAGCACATGGAGCGGTGTTCCACAGGGCTCGGTGTTGGGACCAGTGTTGTTTGGGATATTCATTGCAGACATATCATGGGACATCAAGAGCAAGATCAGTCTGTTTGCTGATGATACCAAGGTAGGCGCAGTGGTGGATGACCTAGGGGGATGGAAGGGGTTGCAGGAGGATCTGGCAAAGCTTGAAACCTGGTCAGACACCTGACAACTGGGCTTTAATGCCAAAAAGTGCAAGGTGCTGCATTTTGGGATGAAGAACCCAAGGAGGAGTTACCAGCTAGGGGGAGTGCAGCTAGCCCAGACAGAGGAGGAGAAGGATCTGGGTGTGCTCATTACAGGGTCAATGAACAACTCGGCACAATGTAGGACGGCAGCTGCAAAGGCCAACAAAATGCTGGGTTATATTGCAAGGGTATATCCTCTAGGAGGAAGGAGGTGATTCTGCCACTGTATAGGTCATTAGTTAGACCACACCTGGAGTATTGCATGCAGTACTGGCGTCCGTATCTGAAGAGGGACATTAAGTTACTGGAGGGGGTGCAGCGCAGAGCGACAAAGATGATCAAGGGTCTGGAGGACTTATCATACGAGAAGAGGTTGAAGGAGTTGAACATGTACTCACTGGAGGAGAGGAGAGACAGGGGTGACATGATTGAAACCTTTAAATACATGAAAGGAATAAAGAAGACGGGTACAGAGGGGCTGTTCAAAGTAAGGGAAGGGAGGGCCACCAGGGGCAATGATATGAGACTGGAGCGAGAAGGTTCAGGAGGGAGATGAGGAGACACTTTTTTACAGAGAGGGTGGTGGCTGGGTGGAATGTTACCTGCTGAAGTGGTATGCAGTAGAACAGTGGACTGCTTCAAACAAGGATGGGACAGGACAAGGGGCGGTTAATGAAGGGGAGGGTGGAAGGGAAGGGCAGCTGCAGAATAAGGTGCTAGCTGCACGCTCGAGCAGACTTGATAGACCTCTAGGCCTTTATCTGCTGGCAAATTTCCAGATGTTCATATAAAAAGTGGCACCAGCTAAATCTTTGTTTAATCCTTTCAGGAACTTGAGGGTCTCTAACATTTTGCCCCACTTTCTTCTGGCCACTAGCATGTACATGTCTAGTGTCCTAAGCTGATCCTCATAGGATGTCCTGTCGGCCTTGAATCATTTTGGTTACCCCACATTGCACTGTCTCCAGCCTGTCTGTCTTTCCTCCAGAAACTGACCAGTTCAAACCATATGGTATTAAGGTCACTTGACACTGTGGTTTCTCAACCCGCACTCATCCTGCCATCTATTAATTATGTGTACTATTTGGCACGTCCTTACACTGCTTTGTATGGTGTTGTAGTATAATTAATATTCTGTTAATTTCTTTGTATTGTTACATACACTGTAGTTTGACCTGTGCTTTCCCAGGTTGTGCCTGAAAATAGACATTTAATATCTAGTGTATAAGGAGACACAGAGGGAGGAGGATAGGGAAGTGTATCAAAAGAAGCAGAGGGGAAGCAGAGAAAGCAGGAGTGCAAATGTGCAAATGGAGGAGAAAATAACCCAGACTATGAAGAAAGAGGACACAACTTTTTTCAGGTACTTAAGCGAAAGGAGAAAGACCAGGGGAGGGATTGTAAGGCTAAGGAGGGAAGGAGGGACCAGGAAAAAGCACACATCCTGCGCAAATATTTGTGTTCAGTATTCACAGAGGAAAAGGGGAAGGTGGGGGGACCACAGATAAATGACAAGGGCATCGAAAGAAGGGAGGTGGACACGAACCCATTTACAGAGGAGAGTCCTGAAGGAGCGTATCAGTTTGAAATCGATAAGGCAATGGGACCAGACTGGGTACATCCAAGGATACTTAAGAAGCTTAGAGAGGTGCTGGCTGCACCAGTGACAGTCCTGCTCAACCACTCACTGGAGATGGGTGTGGTTCCAGAGGACTGGAAGAGGGCAGATGTGGTCCCACTTCATGAAAGTGGTAGCAGGAGGGGTTGGCAACAACAGGCCAGTCAGCCTGACATCAGTGGTGGGGAAATTAATGGAATCACTAATAAAGGAAAGGACTGTGGAATATCTAGAATCCAGTGGCTTACAGGATCCAAGGCAGCATGGATTCACTGGGGAGCGGTCATGTCAAACAAATCTGATAGATTTCTTTGTCTGGGTGACCAGGAAGTTAGAGCAGGGTGGAGCGGTGGAAGTGGTCTATCTAGATTTCAGTAAGGCCTTCGACACTGTTCCACATATGAGAGTCAAAAACAAGCTGAGCAGCCTGGGAGTGGGTCCTAAGGTGGTAAACTGGGTAAGAAACTGGTTGGGGATGGGGATAGGCGACAGAGGGTGGTGGTAAACAGAATTCACTCTGAGGAAAGGAGGGTGACCAGCAGGTACCACAAGGATCAGTACTGGGACCAGCCTTCTTTAATGGCTTTATTAGTGACATTTCTGAGGGGCTAGAAAGGAAGGTGTGCCTTTTTGCAGATGACACAAAGATCTGCAACAGAGTAGACACCCGGGGGTGAAGAGTGATCTAAGGAAGCTTGAGGAGTGGTCAACAGCATGGCAACTAAATTTCAATGCAAAGAAGTGCAAAATTATGCACTTGGGGCAAAGAAAGCCAGGGGTGGAGTACAAGATGGGGGGGTTACTGATGACTACCAAACAGGAAAGGGACCTGGGGGTAATTATATCTGATGACCTAAAGGTGGCTAAACAATCTTACAAGGCAGTGGGGAAAGCTAGTGGGATGGTAGGGTGAATAGGGAGGGGTATCACCAGCAGAAAGAAGGAGGCAGTGTAACCACTGTACAAATTATTGTTGAGACCTCATTTACAGTACTGTGTCCAGTTCTGAAGATGTATCTCCAGAAGGACATAGACAGAATAGAGACGGTCCAGAGGAGGGCAGCTAAAATGGTGCAGGGTCTGCACCAAAAGCACTATGAGGAGAGACTAAAGGACCTCAATATGTACACCCTGGAGGAAAGCAGGGAGAGGGGGGCTATGATAGAGACTTTGGAATACATCACGGGTAAAAATAAGGTACAAGACGGTAGCATTTTTCAGAATAAAAAAGATGTTTAAGAACAAGGGGTCATGTTATGAAGCTGGAGGGGGGTAGATGCAGGGGAAACGTGAGAAAATACTTCTTCACAGAAAGGGTGGTAGATATATGGAACAGCCTCCCAGAGGTGATGGTGGGGCAAAAACTGTGACGGAATTCAAGAATGCATGGGATAGACACAAGGGAACCTTAATAAGTAGGAAAGGGAGGGTAAAAGCTGGAGATCAAGCAGGGTCTGCAGTATTGCAGTAGGTAGGGAAAATGGACAGACTACGTGGGCCAAGCGGTCCTTATCTGCTGTCAAACTATGTTTCTATGTTAGTGCAATTACCTGATTAACAAAAAAAAAAACTAAATAAATATGTAAATTTCCTACTGGCTGGTTTTAAACTAATTTTCCTTTTGTTTCAACCAAGTAAAATGACCAACTCCATTCCCCTTCCCTTAACAGAGACATTTGTAAACTATAGTAGTCACTGGGTTTTTCAACTACAGTAGAGCACTCATTCAGTTTTTCTTGCTTTTTCCGAGTAGCACTTAATAAAAACTAACCTTTCAGCACAGTTTACATAGCAGAAAAATCTGAGCACTCAGCTCAGCCAAAACCACTGATCTTAGCAAATAATGTGATACTATAAGTAATTATTTAAAAAGAACCTGTAAACCTACAATGGGCTGATTTTCTTCCTTTCTAACCAATGGAGTGGACTGCGTCTGAAACAGTATTATATTCTGCTATAACTTTAAAAACAAGGTTTCGTGTTTTTTTTAAATGTTTAAATAGCAGAGTAGTGGAGCAGTGACATGCCAGTAGCACTCTCAATAGAACAGACTGTGGCACTGTCTGTGTGGAAACATACAAATAGGACACTGTGTGCTTCATTTTAACATTTTGAATGCCCCCCCCCCCGACTGTCCCCTTTCTCTGACTGAAAGTATGACCAGCTGGCTTCAGAGCCAATGCCAATGCCTCTCCTTGGCCAGGCAGGAGGAGGCACCTGAATGCTGTGTTGCTGGCATCTTCCAGCTTAGAGAGCAGAGTGCTGTACCCCCATGATGCAGCCAGCCCCAGAATGGGATTCCAGGATCTGCCATGCTACTGGGCCAGTTGTGTTTACATTTTCAAAACACAGAACCCCCTTTTTACTACTTTGAGCAAATACCTATAACAGACAATTAGTAAAACTGCAGCTGCCTGACAATGCACAATAAGGAACACCTCCTATAATGTGGCACCCTGAGTACACTGCAGTAAGAGGGAAGTTTAGGACGGCTGGCACTGTAAGTGTGTAAAACCCCTTTACTAGATGCATCAGAAGAAAAGGCCTTACAGAGAGGATCTAGAATAGCCATGTACAGTGGAAGAATGTAGGGCCCTTTGGAAGGGGAGCTAGTTGCAGGGCTTGCGGTGCCACCCTCCTCCAGGATACACTGTGGAGGTATGGAGACTGCCCAGTCTGCCACAGGCTGGCTGCAGCATGGACCATAATTTACCACCTGCAAAGCAAGTCATAGGGGGAACCAGGCATGTCCACTGCTGTTCCTCTTCCCTGGCATAATCCAACGGTTTGCAATGGGGGCTGGAAGATAATGGGTAAGAAGGGGTACCAGGAGGTGGCAACAACTTAGGAATGAGGGGCTCTGGAATCACAGCAAGCAACCATTTCACCCCATTAAGTGATACAGTGCATGCTACCCCCACTAGGGGAGAGACCAGATTGTGCCCAGAGCCCCAGTAGCAGTGAAGTCTGCTTGGGAGGGGGTCTGCTGTCACACAGGGACAACTAGAAGTAAGATATGCATAATGAGAGATAGAACACTTACATAAGAACTTACCGTAACGGTGGATCTTTGAGGGAATGTCTGTCATCAGGTCACACCTATGGAACTTAGCTCCCAGGCACTAGGATCCCACAGAAGCTTTTCTGCAGCAGTCTACTAGGGACCGACCATGCCGATGTTACTCACCCTATAAAACAGTGGAGGTTCCCACTCCTCCTCACTTCTTTCCTAGCCGAGAGGTCTTGAGAGTCAGGAGCCCCACTAGGGAACTGAGGAGAGAGAAAGTGCCCAGCTAGCAGAAAGGCTGGAGCAACAGGACAACCGAGCTTGAAAGAGAGAAAAGGGGGAAAGAGGGAGGGATGGCATGACCTGGTGACAAAGATTCCCTTGAAGATCTACTGTTGTGGTAAGTTCTTACATAACTGTTCTATCTTCTCTTCAGGATGCAGTGTCCAGACTGTAGTGCTTGGTGAAAGTGTGGCCAGTACTCCAAGTGGCAGCAGCACAAATCTCAGTTGCAGGCACACACCTCTGAAAAGGGCAACTGAAGTGGCCATGCTCCTGGTGGAATGGCCCTTAACAACTCCAGGAAGTTCCTTACCGTACTTCCTGTAACAAAAAATCATACAGTTGGCCAACCATTTGGACAAGCACTGTTTCCAAGCTGGAGCGCCCTCTCTACCAGGGGCAAAAGAAACAAGTAACTGTTTGGACTTCCTGCAGTCCTTGATACAGTGTGTATAGTAATGCAAAATTCTATGCACATCTAAAGTATGGAGCAATGCTTCCTCTGGATTGGCATGCTCAGGATAATAAACAGGGAGGTGGATGGATTGGTTGAGGGTAAACTCAGACACCACCTTAGGAAGAAACTTAGGATTAGTACGCAAAGAGACCCAGTTTTTGTGGAAAATCAGATAAGGCTGCTCACACATGACAGCCTGTAGCTCTGTAGTTCTTCGAGCAGAAGTAATGGCAACTAAAAATAATGCGTTCCACAACAGAAAGTGTAGCTCACAAGATGTGACTGGCTCAAAAGGAGGCAGGGTCAGTTTCTCCAAAACAAAACTGAGGTCTCAGGCCGGAACCCGGTTATGGATGGGAGTCTTCAAGTGGAGAATGCCTCTCAGAAAAGTACGGGCAGCATCCAGCTGTGCCACCATACAACCATCAATGGGCACATGAAAGGCTGATATGGCAGACAAGCACACTTTAAGGGAGGAGTATTTGAGACCAGCATCAGACAAGGTCAGGAGATACTCCAAAACCTGGTTCACTGGACAGGTGAAAGGGTCCAGGTGGTGAGAATCGGCCCAGATAGCAAACCACTTCCACTTCATAGAGTAAGTGGCCTTGGCAGAAGGTTTTCTGGCAGCCACCAGGATGTCAGCCACCTTCTGAGAAACCCCAAACCTTGCAAATGGCTATGTCCTCAGGAGCCATGCTTGCAGGTGAAGGGACTTGAGGTCTGGGTGGACTAGGGTCCCTTGTGCCTGAGTCAGCAGGTCCCGGCAAAGGGTCAGGAGAACTGGAGGTTTCACAGTCAAGTGTTGCAGTAATGGAAACTATATCTGCCACAGCCAAAACGGGGCCCCCAGACTTAAGGTGACACCCTCCATCTGTAGCTTGCTGAGAACTCTCTGAATCAGAGGGAAGGGAGGCAATGCATAGAGAAACCTCCCCTTCCAGGAGAGGGACAATGTGTCTCACCAGAAAACTCCAGGTCCTGGATCTAGTGAGCAGAAACGCAGCAGTTTTGCACTGAGTGGGGATGCAAAAAGGTCCATCTCTGGATGACCCCACCTGTCGAAAAGGTCTTCTGCTACCAGGGTCAGCAGCTCCCATTCATGCAAGTCGGACTGTAACCCACTGAAGCTGTCTCACCAAGGCATTCTGGGCACCTGGCATATGATGGCTGATAGTTCTAGACCATGATCTAGAGCCTAGTACCAGACCCTCACTGCTTCCCAGCACAGAGGGTTGGAGTGTATCCCCCCCTTGCTTGTTGACGTAATAGACCAAACTGAGATTGTTCGATTGCACCAACAGAGGATCCAGAGAGAGATGGTTCAGGAAGGCCTGTAAGGCATACAGAACTCCCCTCATTTCTAAAACATTTATGCAGAGGTGAGTCTCCCAGCAGGACCCGAGACCCTGAGTCTGACAGGGTCCCAGATGGGCTCCCCAACCCTGACCCAAAGCATCCATGGTGAGGATTTGGTGAGGAGTGGGGATAAGAAAGGGGACTCCCTTTAGGAGATTGGCTGGGTCCATCCACCAGTGAAGCACTCTGCATACTGGTGAGGAGACAAGGACCAGATGACCTAAATCATCTGAGCGCTGATCCCATTGAACCCTGAGGGTCCACTGTAGAATCTTCATGGCCAGAGGGACCATCATAATAGCTACAGCCATGAGGCTTAGTAGCCTGAGGAATGTTCTGGCTGGGACATGCCAGCTCTGAGCCACCTCCTGGGCCTGGTCAATAAGGTGGTCCACCCTGTCTTGAGGAGGGAGGCCTTGCCCTGAGTAGAGTCCAGGACTGCCCTTATGTATTGTGATCTCTGAGAAGGGGTCAGCACAGACTTGAGCTGATTTACAGTGATGGCCAAGGAGTGGAACAACTGCAGAGTGCATTCTAGTGTCAGCAACAGGAGCTTCCTGGACTGGATTTCAGTAACCAGTCATCCAAGGATGGGAACACATAGAGGCCTTCGCACCGAAGGGCTGCTGCTACAGCTGCTAAGCACTTGGCAAAGACCTGTGATGCAGAGGATAAGCCAAAGGGCAATACCTAGAACTGGTAATATTCCTCCTGGAAGAGGAGCCGCAGGTACCTCCTGTGAGGGAGGCAAGTCATAATGTGTAGGTAGGCATCCTGCATATTGAGGGAGCATGACCAGTTGCCCTGCTTCAGCAGTGGGAGAAGACCGTGCAAAGTGACCATCCAGAACTTTTTGTACTGAATAAAAAGATTCAGTTCTTTGAGGTCTAGAATGGGCCTCAAATCCCATGTTTTTTTGGAAACCAGGAAGAACCTGGAGTAGAACCTCTTGTTCCTCTGCCACCTGAGCACTGGTCCGATGGTCTGCTTGCATGGCAAGGTGAGGACTTCCTCTCTGAGTACCTCTGTGTGATCTGGAGGGTAAAACAGGGGGACTGGGGGGACATCTGGAGGCTGCTCTGGAAGCTTGAGAGCATTGCTCTGGTTCAATTACAGTATCTGTAGGATCCAAGCATCGGTTGTGATGGTTCTCCATTGGGACAAATGAGAGAGAACCAGCCTCTGACCACCACCTCCTGGCTTGGGGAAGGGGGGGGTCTGGCAAGGTGTCTGGAAGAGGCTGAACCGGCAGCTAGGGCTGCATTCACAGCTCTGGATTGCTTGGCAGAGGGGCCAGTGGAGGAAGAGGAAGCAGGCAAGGCTGAGCTGGCTCTATGCTTACACTGAAGCTTGCCTCCAGGACCTGTCTGGTGAGAGACCTTCTGAAATGAGGACCTCAGTCTACTCCTAGGCTGGGTATGATACAAGGAGTGGACAGACCAAATGGCCCTACCAGAAGCCTGCAGCTCATTAATAATGTCCTGTACATCTGGACCAAAAGGTTTCTGATCCACAAAAGGAGCATTTAACACCTTTTGCTGGACATCATTGGCAAAACCAGAGACCTGCTGCCAGGAGTGCCATCTCAGGCAAATGCCAATGACAGCTGCCTGGGCTATAGTGTCAGCCATATCATAGGTGACTCTGAAGAGGTTAAGGAGATCTTCTTTCTGCTGCAACAGCGATGGAAAAGAGCAGACAAAGAAGTAGTTCTCGACATACAAAGGAGAAATAAATCACTTTTAAATAAAAGTGATTTGCCGACAAACAAAAATTAAAAAGTATGTAAAGTTGGTGGTCAAACTGAGTGACAAAGGTTCCACAGAGTCTGTACACAAATGGTCGATAGTGGGAAAGAAATAAGGAGGTAGCAGGGTTGCCCTCGCTTTTATAGGTGAGTGACATCAGAGCTTGACGTTGGCATGGGCGGTCCCTAGTAGACTGCTGCAGAAAAGCATCCGTGGGATCCTAGTTCCTGGTGGATAAGTTCCATTGGTGTGAACTGATGACAGAGATGCAGTATCCTCTAAAAATATTCTATAGTTACAGGTACTGAGACTGTGGTCAGTGCCTCTGACCAGGAGGGGAGGGTGGTGTGCTGTCTCTCAGGTGTGAGAGCAGATAAGGCACACCCCAGGGTAGATGGGTTGGTTAGGGACATGGGAGGGAAGCTAGACATTATTTTCCATATTGGGACAAGCAATCTAGCAGGAAGGCTGATAGGAACAGTGAATCATAGCTTTGTGACACTAGGTTTCAGGTTTAAGGGATTGGCTGGTACTGTGATCTTCTAAGAGGTCTTCGCAGTCCAGAGGAGAGGGGAGGCAATGAAGATGAAAATCTTTCAGTCAATCAGTTGGTTGAAGGAGTGGTTCCCTGGGCGACCGGGCTGTTTGTAGATGGGATAAAGGCCTATTTAAACCAAAAAGCTTTCATCCTAACAGAGAGGAAACAAGGCAGCAGGGCAGAAGTTTGAGTGATATATTTTTGGGTGTCTAAAGAAGTGGGGTGGAGGCTCTGACTACAGCATACTGAGGGGAAACTCAAGAGAGGGAGACTCAGTTAGCACGCCCCCACCTAATGGGTCATTCAGGGAGTAGAGGGAAATCCAGTCAGCTTATGTGGGATGGTGGTGTGTCATGGAGCAGAAGTCATAGCAGGCAGACAGAGAGGGAGGAAGGATGAATGTTGGGGTAGTGGTAGTAAAAGGAGGGACAGAAGGGTTGGCAGGAAATGGCATGGGGAGGGGGGAATCAAGGTAAGTAGGAGAATTAAAGTTGGACCAGGTGTCAAGGACAAGCAGGGGGCAGGTGCTAGGGTTGCCACGTGTCAGGTTTTTTACCTAGTGATCAGGTTTTCAGGGTCCCTATCAGGTAATCCAGTTTTGCTGTGTGCTGGTCAGGTTTTTGAACCATTTTGAGTGCTCACATACTTTTGAAACAAATGTTGTCATATTAGTCATTGTTTCAGCTGCATGTCCAGCTTACAAACTAGTTCTGTTGTCAATATAGCCCTTGGTTTGTGAAAGCGGTCCACCTGGGAAGTGTAAAGTATGGACATTAGCACCACTAGCATTTACTTAACCTAATCTTTTCCACTGCATCTTAAAGTTCCATAGCAGCATTGCTGCCCCCTACCTTTTGTGACAGTAACAGAGCCAGTCGTCTTCCGCTTTCATTTGCTGGTAAACATTTTCATCTCTAACAGAATTCAGGCATTTTTAAATGGTTTAAATGATGTTTTTCCTCAAGAAAAAAGAATGGTAACTTCTTTGGCTTTGAAATAATACTGTGGACATAAACAGGGAACAGAGCCAGAAAAAGATATGGCGATACCGGATGATTAAGGATCCCTCATGCGCGAAAGCAAAAACTCACAGCATGACGGTAGTGACGGCTTTTTCAACGTCATGCATATGCCCCCCTCACAGAAAACTAGCATTAAATGACATGCCCAACCATGACATGCTAACAAAAGTCTATTTATTGCATATGATAATAAAAAATACAAAATACAGTATTGCAAAATCTGTGAACAAGTTAGAAGGGCATTTATATTGCTAAAAATGCTTGAAAAGCACGAAAGTCAGTACGATTGAATTCGTATTTATGCAGCAAGATGTTGTTGAAGGCATCTGTGATTGTGCGACCATACCTCTCTAACACTAACTTCACAAATCCATTGAAATAGAAAGACTTGCACAGTGTCTTTTCTATGTTGTACCACAGCACTGTGCACCCCCCTTATGCATTTCAATTTCAGCATTTGACCAATATTTTTACCGCAGCACTGTGTTTTTGTTTTATGTTACCATAGTCCAGGTTTTATTTTTCTGTATTTGGGGAGCTCCACCCCCCCACACTCCCCATTATGCATTTGTACCACCTGTGTTTTTGTTTAATTTTTATCTGGCGTTATTGATTTATTTTTGTACCACCAGGTTTATTATTTTAGTTTCTGTTCTACTGCTACTACTGTTGATCTACTTTTTGGTATGTGACGCCAGGTGGGCGTGTACTGATACGGCGGTAGGCGACCTCTGATGTGGTAGTGAGCAGAGCAACAGCCTGCAACTATGGTGAAACTGCCGTAATTATTCTCAAGCACAAGAGGGGTCCTTAATCAACCGGTATTACCAAAGATATAAAGTACACATTAGAGGAAACAATTTCTTATGTATTATTATATACCACGTATACTGTTGTATGCTATTTACAGTAAACCCTTGACTCCTCAGATTATATCTGTAAATGATATTTCTTTTTATCTCTGTATGTTTATTTGGTAAACCAATGTCAATAAATAAATACTTAAGTAAATGGATGACTAGGAAGAACCTAGGAAAGTAACTTAACAGGTACAGTACAGTATCTTAACATTTTTGTTGAACTGCTGCTTTAAGTGTTGTCTTTTATTGATATAACAAATGGCCTTCTAGGAGGAACAATGCATGATGAGTCATGCAAAGGGGTGGGGCTAGGGGTGGAGCTTAGGATCCGGGTTTTTGCCCCATTCAAAGGTGGCAACCCTAGCAAGGGCTAAAGCAAATGGGGTTAGCGGATAAAAGCAAATGGGAGGGGGTCATAGAAAGCTATTTGCTGAAATTCTGGAAGCCTGGGAAATAAAATGGAGGAGCTTCAGGCAGTAACTGCAGAGGCCCAACTAGACTTAATCGCCAAAACTGAAACCAGGGCATGCAACAAGGACAACTGGGACTTTCTAGTCACAGGCTACAATGTCTACAGAAAACAGGCAAAATGGTAAAGGAAAAGGGGTCCTCTATACTAAAGAAGGAATAGAGGCTACTGTGGACATCAACAGGAGATGTGGAGTCAGTCTCGGTGCAGCTGATATCGGGGGGGGCCAAAAAATAAGGGACAGCATAGTATATAAATCATCAAGCCAAAGGGAGAACAAGGACAGACACTGTGGGATGAAATAAGGGTTAGTCTACATCAACGGTGTGCACTCACAGGAACTTGTGCACTTAAACACTATTCTTTATTCTGTTTTTTTTTTTGAAGACCTAGTTAAAAAGAGCCTGCATTGGGAAGGACAACCCAAAATTAATATTGTAGCCAGTCAGGTTATGCGGTGGTGATGTGCAGAATACGGAGAAGGTTTGTGATTGATATTGGAATACATGGGCGTTTGTTCGGTTCAACTAAATAAAGAGAGTGGCAGTGTGAAAATTTTGGATTACACAGCATGGAGCACGTCAGAGAACAAAACTGCAATAGCACAGCACTTAGTACCTTTGGGATGCCTGGTGAGGTAATTTTTCTTTTAAGAGAAACATTGCAAGAAGCACTTAAGCACTTTGGTAACTTCTCCAAATTTAAGGATGCTGCTGTGAGATAAGAGCTACCTAAGTAAAAGCATTTGAGATCTCTGACAACTCTCTAAATATTATAGAATGATGCTGAATGATAAGTCAGCAGGAGAATTAAATGAAACACAGATTATATTATGTGGAAGTGTTTGATGATAATTGAAAACATATGAGAATTTATTAACTGGCAGAACAGCAAAAGAATTTTAAGCCAGATAGTAAATTAGTGAAAAATGGATGCTTTATGTATTGATTGCTTGATAAAGACTTTTTGAAGCTCGTGAATGATAGACTTGGTTTGCTGATACTATGCCATTTTGAGAAACTGAAAAATACAGTACTTAAAATTTAACTGTTTTAATAAACTAATAACAATTTTGAATATAAAATACCACAGCTTATAAGTACTTTTTTGACAAAAGGCATATTGGTGCTGACCCCTACCAGTGATGTAAGTCACTGGAGCCTTGTGGTAATGTGAGTGGATTCCTTCATGGGATATGTGCATAACCTGGTGGAGCCACTTACATTTTTCTGTTTGAAATTAGGAAATTGTCAGCAAGGCAGGAGGTAGCACTAACGGGAGACCTGAATCTACCACATATAGACCCAACAATCCCGACAGCCTCAAGTGCCAGAAGCCATATACTGGTAGAGGTACTAAAGAATTGCTTTTACGGTGGTTCAAGGAACCTACCGGTGGAGGGGGGGGTATACTGGATCTGCTACTCTCTCACAAGGATATCACTGGGGTTGTCAGGGCAATGTCTGATGACTGGTGCTGGGGTGCAGTGACTGTAGTTCAGAGTGCTTTCAAAGACCTGAAGGCACATCATGTCAACCAAACAATGAAGGTCCTAAACTTTAGAAAGACAGATTTCAGTAAAATAAGTGAGCTACTCAGGGAAATATTGGGAGAAATAGGGAGTAGGCTCCAAATAGGATAGTGTTCACTAGGTAAGTGCACTAGGCATAAAGATGCCTGTTTTCAGGCACAACCTGATCTAGAAGGTGATAGTTGACATGTCAAATTCTAGCATTAAGCAGGTGGGTAAGAATATGAAGTACAGAAACCCAAATGTGGTTACCAAAGTGGTGGGGGAGACGGTTAGAGCTAAGAAGGCAGCATTCTGGAAGTACAAGAGTGAGCAGAATGATAGAAATAGGGGAGAATATTTTGTGCAACTGAAGGAGGCCAACAGGACAGTCAGAAAGACAAACATAGATACTGAGCAAAGAACTACGGAAGGGGTCAGGGATGTTTTTCATTAAGTTAAGAAAAACAGGAAAATAAAAGAGGGAATTGCCAGGCTGAAGAGCTGCAGCAGATGTATGAAGGGAGGCAGCATAAAGGCAGATGTCCTGAGCAAATATTTTTGCTCAGTATTTATAGCAGAAGACCGCCCACTCCCACACTGTGGGATCAGAGCCTGAGGAGTGCAGGGAAGTGGACCAGGAGTAGGAATGGTGTCAGAGGAAAGAGTGCTCGTGGGACACAGTGCCCTGAAAGTGAAAAAATCACTGAGACCTGATGGCAGGCACCTTAGGGTGTTGAGAGAAGTGAGTCAAACACTGGTGGCACCATTGTCTAATCTAGTTACTGCTCCCTGGAAACAGGGGTGTGCCAGTGGATTACAGTGTATGTAATGTGATGGCACTCCACTGGAGTGGGGAGCAGAGATGACTCAGCAAACAACAGGCCAGCAATCCTGACCTTGATAGCAAGGAAACTTATGGACATCAGCCTTGTAGGCCCTGTGTGAAGAAAAGAAATCACATCTGACCTTGTTTTCTCAGAAGAAGGGTGGGTATCAGGGTTGACAACTCAATGAAGACCCACCACTGATTCACCAGTACTCCGGAGATCCAAAACCCTAGTGTTTTTTCATTTCCCTACTTTGTGCGCTTTGCATTCTTCAACCCTAATGTCTGCATTAATGTAGTTGTAAGTCCCCCCCTTTTAAGGGAGATTTACTTTAGTCTTTCTCTCTCCCCGGTTAGGCCTTTAATTGATGGGCAGCTTGGGTCAATCCCTGGGCATGTCCCCCCCCCAGCTGCAATAAAGGGAAAGGGAGTCTGGTAGGAATATCTGGTGCAAATGGGGCCAGGGGTTTGAACCCCAGCCCAGGAGTGGTGGTTACCACTTCTGCAGCATTGGTTCTGTGTACAGGTGGTTTCAGGGTGGTGTTCAGGGGCAAACAACCATAGGAATGGGATCCCCTGGGTGTCTGGGAGCCACAGTCCCAGAGGCAAGAAGATCTGGGGCCCCTGTGCTCTGCACACCTGGGTGGGCCTAGGGGCCTGTTTACATTTGGAGTGAGTTGGCAGTAAGGATGCTGCAGTAGTGGCAGTGGTGCAGCATGGCTTCTAGCACAGTGGCAGGGCCCTGGGGAGCTGTACTCTGTGTGGCACGCTGCCAGGGATAGATTTTGTGGCCTGCAAGGGATCTCAAGTTATTGGACCTGCTGTGCCAGTGTCTGGGGCAGGTTCTGATTTGAGCCTATAAAAATGCAGGAAGACAGTGTAACTGGAAGGAGGGAGCCATGTTTGCTTGTTCTGAGAACTCCCAGGTGGTAAAGTGGAGGCTGTGAGGCCCAAGGATCGTCGATTGGAGCGAATGTCATCTGGCCGTGTCTCGTAAAAGGTTTGGTCCAGCTGTTTTGGGTTTCTGTACTATCCCCAGTTGGGCCTATGGTTTCAGCAATCACCATGTCTTAAAGCACGAGCCTTTTCAACTCTGAAGAAGCATGGAGCCTGTCCCAGCCTTACCTCTGTCATCTGTTGGGACAAAATGCAGTTTTGTGCTGTTTCTCTACCTCAGGTGTATTAGTAACCATTATCTGTCGCGGGCCACCTCTGCCTCACTTTTACCATCGGACCCCAGACACAGGAGGCAGAGGAAGGGCTAAAAAGTGGGGGCTTATCCGGGATTTTAATTTGGCTATAAAGTGACCAAATGGTGGTGCTTGGGGCTGCCAGCCTGTGGTCTATGAGTGTTTTAGCAGTGTGTCATGGCTGAGGGTCACCATTTTGGCCTAAGTTCACGCCTTGTGGTCCTTCTTCCTTGCAGTTGGAGGTGTAAAATGTTCAAATATGGCAGAGAAGGTTCTTCCCGATGAGCCCCAAGCCATCATTCCAGCACCTCCTGGCTGTGGAAGTTAGCAGGAAGAGTGGCAGCAGAGGACAGGTGTATGCACTGTAATTATCAAGAAGAAGGAGTGACCTGTTTGCCACTGTGCTCCGTTTGTGCAAGGGGGCCTCCTGCAGGACTGTTCAAAGGTACCCCCTATTCATTTGCCTGGCCTTACCTATCTGCGGCATCTATGAACACAACGGAGACCGTACATATGGGCAATCACCAAAAATGGCAACAAATGTTTTTCAGTGGAGGGATTCACCCCCCACACCCTCTTACTAAATTAACCAACTCCGAGGTCGTAGCACCTCAGAGAGGGAAAAAAACATGTGTTGCCATTTTTGGCAATCGCCCATATGTGTGGTCGCCCTTTTGTCATTCACTGAAATGCCTTCGTCCTTATTGCTCTCATCCTTATTGTTTCACCCAAATTACATGATACCATTCATTGAAGAAACCACCAAGTCAGACCCTGCCTTTTATTATCACTGCAGCAGGGGGCCGCTATCTAGAGCCAACATCCAGTCAACTGTGATATGCCAGGACTGTCATGTGAATTTTGTTAAACATGTTACAGTTTTTTAAACCAAACAGAATTGCTTAAAGACATTGTGCCCAGTGGGCATTGTTGCAGGACTGTTTCAAGCCTTCAGGAACTGAGACTGTTGGGACTATTCTCACTGTGTTTAAAGGGACACTGTCAACCTGTTTTTCATGATATTATTTCTAGTTCAAAAACCTACATTTTATGATTGCTTACCTTCTCTAAAATCCATTGATGTTGCTGTTTGTTTTGTCTGTCTCCTTGTTTAGTAGAACTGAAATTCATGCTAATGTATATTTATAAACAACTTTGCTTTGTTTATAATCTTGAATCTGTTCTTACTGAACACTTCCTGAGCATTAGAAACACACCCAAACAGTGCAGTCACTCATGAGTAACCTCTTCTCCTCCACTGCATCATGAGGGGCTAGACTGTGTTGTGGGTGTTCCCAAGTTCAGGAAAGATGCAACTGGAGCTGATCAAGGAATGTAAATAAACCTGGGTTTGTGTGGTAACACCAGTATGGTGGGCAGTCTATTTTTCACTTTCATAAAGTAAAAAAAGAGAATCAAACTACTGGCTACATCAGCAATCTTTACAGAATGTTGGCAATCATAAAATGTGTTTTTTAAACTAGGGACACTTTGAGACCTAACAGGGTTGACAGTGTCCCTTTAAATGCAAGAAACTTTCAAAGATAAAGAATGGTGCTCTGCCTTGCTTAGGAAAAGTTGTTGGTTGCTGTTCTGAAGAAAAAACAAAAACTGATGAGACAAGTATTTGCAGGTTGCCTGGTGAGAATGTGTATGGCAGGGTATGGGTTATGTTAGTGGCTGTAGAGTGTGTGAGTGTGTGTGTGTCAGTATGCTTACTTGATGGGCAGCTTGGGTTCACCTCTGGGCATGTTTCCCACCCCAGCTGCTATAAAAGGGGCCATAGGAAAGGGAGGCCAGCGGGAATATCTGGTGCAAGTGGGGCCGGGGGCTTGAACCCCAGCCCAAGCGTGGCGGTTACCGCTTCTGCAGCATTTGTTCTGCATATGGGTGGTTGCGGGGTGGTGTTCACGGGCAAGCACCTGTAAGAATGGGGTCCTGTGGGTGTTTGGGAGGTGCAGTCCTGAGGGAAGAAAATCTGGGGCACAATGTGTGTGTTCTGCGTACTTGGGTGGGCCTAGGAGTCTGTTTCCATTTGGAGTGAGTTGGCAGTGGGGAAGCTGCAGTAGTGTCAGTGCTGCAGCATGGCTTCTATGGCAGTGGCAGGGTCCTGGGGAGCTGTACCCGGTGTGGCACACTGCCAGGGATAGATTTGGTGGCCTGCATGGGATCTCATGTTATCGGATCAGCCATGCCCGTGTCTGGGACAGGTTTCAATTTAGGCCCATAAAAGTGCAGCAAGACAGTGTAACTGGAAGGAGGGAGCTTTGTTTGCTTGTTTTGAGAACTTCCAGGTGGTAAAGTGGAGGCCTTGAGGCCCAGGGATTGTGGATTGGGGTGGCTGTCATCCGGCCAGGTCTCGTAAAAGGTTTGGTCCAGCTGTTATGGGTTTCTGTATCATCCCCAGGGGGCCTGTGGTTTCAGCAATCACCATGTCTTAAAGCCTGAGCCTTCTTAGCTCTGAAGAAGCATGGAGCTTGTACCAGCTTTATCTCTGCCATATGTTGGGATGAAATGCAGTTTTATGCTGTTTATCTGCCACAAGTACATTAGTATCCATTACTGTCATCCTCCAGCTCCATGGAGCTGATTTATCGATAATGTATTTTATTTTCCCCACTGTGGAGTTGGCTACATTATTGTGCTTTTTTGCTGGCTAACTATATTTGCCCCTTTAGTGCTATTCCTGCACCCCTCTGGTTACTTCAAGATCAATTCAGCACATTCTCCAGGTACCAGCTGTCGGAGACCTCCCTTCCCTGTTTATGAATTCTGCAGACAAGATAAAACCATTTTTAGGGCTGCAGTGTGGAGCCTGAAGTCCTTTGCTTTCAGAAAAAGGGCTCTGAATTCCTGCATTCTCTCCGACCGAACAACAGGCTGAAGTGTCAACATGGTCACCTCTGCGATGGTGGTGAAGCACTCTGCTTCCTGATGGCAAGAAAGTAGCACTTAAAGTAGCATTTTGATATCAAGCTTCATTAAAGTATACTGTAACCCCTCACCTCTGCCTTTTTACCAAAATGACAAGTGGCATGCTGTTGGCGCTGGCAGCAATACCTGGTGGGGACCTGGGTTCGGGGAGGATGAGGTTACCTGGCACAAGGGGACCTAGGTTTGGCTACTCTGCACAGGGGCACCCAAGTAAATCCGAACACAGGAAGCAATAACTGTAATGTCCAGAACCAGGAATGGGATTTTTCAGTGTGGCTTTTATTCACAACTAGCTAAACACAACAAAGCATAGATGGACCCCCATGGGGCTACGTTTACTGATAATGCAGATTAGAGACTACAAGGCAGTCCACTTAAAGAATGAACCAATTTCTACTGTTTTCAGGCTCTGGACCCACCAGGCACACAGCCCGGACTTGCATGCACTTTGGATACACAGCCCGACTGGCCTGGCTCCCCTGCCGGCCACTTGACTGATGGTCCATTTAAAGAATGAACCCATTTTACTTGTTGTGGCTCCCCACACCACTTAGAGTCTGAGACCCCTAGAGAGATTTTCTTCTTACTTCTTCTGACTCCCATCTCACAAGGAGAATTATTTTCCCAAGTTGTGGCTCCCCACACCACTTAGAGTCTGCGACTCCTAGATTTTCCCATTTGCAACCCACGTCTGGGTACCACCTCATCACTGGCCAGGCGATGAGGCAAGTAGCAATCACAGCAGAAATTCATAGAGGTGGACCTGGTTACTAAAGATGGGGTTTGCCCACCTCCAGCTCCCACAGCCCATACCGGCCATTTCTCTGGAGAAACTGACACTTCAAATGTAGATTAAACGGTGGATGGACTGTAGCACCCCCTCTACAACATTACTTGAATTCACAGACTTTAGATTTTGACACTACTCCATTTGTTTGTCCTAGTACAATAGGCCTCCCAAATAGTAGTCCAAATCCCAGCTTTCTTCACATTTCCCAAACTGAAGAAACACATTGTTTGCCCTCTCAAATTAGAGCAAAACACTCACCCTTTCGTTGCAGGTGCCCCACAGGTGAAGTACAACTTCTTCCACTTTTAAGACCAAACAGAAACTGAAAAAAGGCAGCTTTTTTACTTTAGCAGACATTAGGGATTGCCTGGAATCCACATAGAGATACTTTACTCCCCCCCCCCAGAGGGAGGGGGGCACGGAGACCTGGACAGCGGTCTCCACCACTTGAAACTAGACACTGACCTTCTCTTTCAAAAGGTAAACAGGAACTCACTTCCTTCTTCTTCAAAACAAAACAGAAGACTGACTTTGAAAACTCCCAACATTCTATCTCACTCCCTCTGCTGCAGATTCCAATGTGGCTTATGCAGCTGCGACAGTTCTATGGTGACGTCATCTCTCAGTCTCAGCTGAGACTGAGAACAGAGTGAGACAGTGTGAAACCCATTTAACTGGAGTTTCACAAGCTGCCTTCCCTGCCTACCACTAGGTCTTACTGGGATTCTAGTAACCCCGGGTAACAAGGGGTTACAATACTAATAAAAAAAATCTTTTGAAACATTCTTTTAGGGTGAATCTCAGGTTGTAATCTGTTTCTAAAGTCTGTGATGGGTGGTAACACAAGCTTTTCCAGCTAAGCCTTACTTGGAAATGCCTTCATTAGAACTATTGGTTACCAGAAACTCTGCCATTTATATGCAGTTTTTAATACCCGATTCACCCAGAACAACTTTCAGTTTCCTGAACACCAAATTTGCATGCCCAGTCTATGTGTAAATGTCCTACTACACTGATGCTAGTACTGAGTAGAATATACTGACATCTGAAACTAAAAGGGGGGGGTCTGTACTCACCAGTTTTTTTTCTCAAAACTCACCTCTGAATATTTTTGAGCAAGAAGTTCATGTCCAGACTCTGTAACCATTTCAATACCTCCCGAGGTAAGCCTGCTTTGGTCAGCATCAAGTCACATTCCAAGGTGTCGGGCTACGTGGTTTGGGGTCACAGACTTGTTACTGATACCTATAACAACACACACATTAATTTTTGAAGGAGGAAAAAAAGGAGACAAAAGTAGCTTGATAGAGTATTAGGCTGAGCGCCCTGGGTTCAGCCATAGGGGCTCAGCTGCTTACTTGCTGTGGCTGTGTTGGTGTCTCCAAGGTGATCGCTGCACATGATCAGATTAGGTGAGGCACACATACCTAGTGTAGCACTGGAAAGAAATGATAGTATACTACTACATAACTGCTTATGAAGTATACAGAGATTACTCAATGCTATTCAAAAATTTAGAGGTGAGGAAAAAAAGATTTACCATTGTAGATGCAAATTACCTAATAAATATTAATGCCCCCAAGCAATAAAATGTGCGTATAATTATACTTACACGGATGCTGTGCCCATGTATTACATAAATGCCTCTAACTTCCCAACATAACCTGGCAAGAAAAACTGACATATAAACTATGCCAGGGAAAGTATAACAAGAATGTTACTAGCTTCAAAGTTCCTTAGTTTACAAAATACATATATATAGCAATAAGCACACAGGGAGACTAAGGTAGAAGCCAGGCACAATGATATTAAAAACAAGGGAGGTTTCTAGACACCCAGGAGTAAAACTCCAAACACCCCAACCTCCTGAAACCCCAAGGAGATACATAGTGAGCAAAAACTCTCATTAAAAGTTTTAAGGAACTACAGTACAAGTAAAAACATAGTACAAATGGGCAGAGCTGTAAAAATACAAATGTGGCAAGAGTCGATCCTGCGCTCTTCAGCCCGATTTCTCATTGTATGGGGCTGGGAGAGAGACTCATAGGTTGCAGCTGCACTGCAGTTCATGTCTGCTCCACACACAGTACGACTGACGTGGTGGTAATTAGTAGTTATATGCTAGTTGTCCTGTTGTTTGGGGTTTTGTTATGGGAACAAAAGAATGCTGGACAACCTTCCTTACAGAGGAAGAAAGTGCTAAAAGCCATGTAAAGTATGTTGGTCCCCCCAACATTAGGTGAAATACAGAAAGTAATTTAATTCTTTCCACCCGTCATCGCAAATGCGATCAGTAAAAACAAAAGTGGTAATGGCTGATCCTGTGCGCCCAACCAGATTTCTCATTTGTATGGGGATGGGACAGACTCATGGTTGAGAGCTGTGCTGTGGTCCCTGTCTGTTCCACATATTGTACTGACTGATGTCATAGTTTAACAAAAGGTGGCAGGGCTGCTGGTGAGGCAGATTCTGGCCTCACCGATTCTCTCGATGACTTTGTGATTTGGGGAGATATGGGAGTCCTTTTGTGTGGAATATCGCAGCATTTCTGTTAATCTTGAAGCTGGTCTCCCCCAGTGAACCTAATGAACAACAGGACAGGTAGGAATGCTGCATCTCAGCCAGGCAGGGTGGAACATACATGTGCAGCTAAAACTGGCAACATGTCCCTGAGAATATAGGTATTCTCGTTTGTTGTTCTGAACTGAGGGGGCATTCTTCAGGGCTTGACATAGTTGTGATTAGTTTGGAGTCCTGTCTTAGGATGGGGCCAGTATGATTTCCAGTGAAACTTGCCATAAACATGGAATCATAGAAACTGTCAGCAGATAAGGGCCTTTGGCCCACCTAGTCTGCCCCATTACCCTAACAACTGTGCTCCCTCATGAACCACCTTTGTACAGCACAACATAACACGTTTTGCTTTTGTTTTATTTTTTACATATCTTTTTTCAGTTAATAAGTAATTTATTAAATAAAAATATTTTTTGAGAAAGCTGTGTATTATTTACAGCACCTTTTAAAATAACAGAGTAAAATAATTAATGTATGATTTTTTTTAATAAATAAGTGACTCTGTAAAGTTACGCATGCAAATGACACACAGAAAGCTATAACTTTCCCATACCTTCTCTGTGTAGATTGTAGCTGTATTGTTATAGTTTCTTTATTCATCGATTCTCTAAGTTAGTTGAGAGAGGGCAGAAACAGGTGTTAACTTTGCACAGTATTACAAATGATCATTCATACTTGAACTTCCCTTTATTGCTGCACAGTTTTATTCGATTTTTTTGTGGTAGAACAATAACCGTAGATGGGCAATAAATGTTGGCACTGGGGGACACAAAAAGTGATCACAATCTATGCAGATTTTAAGCAATAAATAATCAGCATGTGTTTGGTTAAAACAATAAAAAACTCTTATTTATTATTTTTCATATGACATGTAAAAAGATGAAACCTTTCTATATTTATCCACTCATGGCTGGATCATTGATGTTTTTCATCTATTGATTTTGTTAAGGTAATTGGGAGATGACAGAAATAGGTGTTAACTTCACCCTGTGTTATTAATGTCCACCTTCATTCAGACTTTGCTTTTTGTTCAATAGTTTTATTTTTTGGGGGAGGCAAAATAGCAATGGCGAATAGATGATAAATGTTTATACTGTTCAATATAAGGGGTGATCACAATCTCTGTAGATTTTAAGCAATAGACAAGGGACACGAATTTGGTTAAACCAATAAAAAAACAATTTTTGTCTATTGCTTTAAATGTTGTACTTTATTTAAAAAAAAAAACAGATGCCAGTTTTGAACTTTTTTGGAACTGTTCTACATCCCAATCCCAATTTTGCCCCATAGTCTGATTCAATGTTTTTGAGGTAAAACATGAGACAATGTGCATCCACCATTCTATGAGAGAAAATGAGTTTTTGTGCATTGCAAACTTTAAGTATTGTGTCCTACAGTTTAAGTAAATTGTGCTTTAAAATATTTCATAGTTTACTTTATTAATATTTATTATATTACAATCTCTGTATATATGTCTTTTTTATAAACAGATGGTGTGAATTTTCTTATGAGGTTTAAATAAATTATGATATTAATGCAAAATGTGTCTGCATTTAGATTTGTTTGAAATTTAATCATCTCAGTCAAGGCTTGCATTATAAAGTTTATTTAATTCATACATGTTTATATGTTACAAAATTGATGTCCCTGCATTTATGTAATAGCTGAATGAGGAAAAGCAATCATTTTACTGGGAGCAATTTGGACTGAGATCAAGCTGTATCCAGGATCAGGAAGTACTAAAAAGCACACAGAAGACGGAATACATAAGACAGCTGACAACTTAATGAAAAGCACAATTATATATTAAGGACCTGCAATATTCATCCTTTAAGGACTTCTTTTTTAATTATTTGTTCATATATGTTTATGATGATGTCTACTGGAAACATCTATTCTAACTAGGAAAACCTAATTCAAATTAATAATGTAGTTGGATATGAAAGAAAGCAATTTTTTGTTTGAGCAATAGATTTAATAAGGCTAGTTAAATAGAGAATAATGGATAGGCAAGTGGGTATTATGGAATTTGTTTTGCACACCCGAGGTGTGTGATGACCCATAAACATTGAGAGCAAAGCTGGAGAGATTTATGTGGTCATCACACACCGAAGGTGTGCAAAAAAAATCCATAAATACACAATTGCCTATTCTTTATTTTTTATAATTGCTGGTGCCTGGATTTGTGTTTTTTTCTTGCCTGTACATTTCCTCCAATGCCTGTAGCATGACCAAGTGGTGTCAGGGGTTGTAAACAATAATGTTGAATTTATTCAAAAACCTTGGTGCTGAGTGTAAAAAACTTCACTTTTTTGAGTTTTCAAGAGAGAAAAAGCTGCCGCATGTAGAGACAACAGAGCGAATCGGTTAATGGCTTAATGGCTTGTGAAGACTCGATGCAAGCATTAGGGAGGGTTGCTATGGCTTTCATCGAAGCCACAGAGTGACTCACTTTGCTGTCTCTACAAGTGGCAAGTTTTTCTCTCTTGAAAAACTCGGAAAAGTGAAGCAAGCCACTAAACCAGACATGTTTTTTTACACTCAGCACTGGTGTTTTTGAATCAATTCAGCATTATTGTTTATGACTCCAGACGCCACTCAATCATGCTACAAGCATCAGGGAAAAGTGAAAGTACTTTGGAATGCCGTAATAACTGGATCTTGGGTTATTATGGCTTCTTGGAGCAGAATAACAAAAATTATTTGTTTAGTACCGTAATCTGGTTGATATTTGGGGTCACCAGTAATTATACCTTAATTCAAGTGCTACTTGTAAGTACAGGGACTTATATCTAATTCATTGATTTTGTCTTTTAAATTAGCATGGGCACTTTGGTGATAGTAACATATGAAAGTTTTGCAGGGGTTTTGTGGCCACGCCCCTAAGGAAGCCTGCTGGTGAAGTGCTGGGGTTAATCTGGCTAACTGTTGGACTTGGATAAAGTCAGATATATTTGTGCAGTTTCAGCATTTTTCTGATTTGCATGAATTTGCACAAGTTTGGATATATAATATATAGTGTGCTACCAATAAATTACTTGGATTTTGAGATTTTTATGACTTAAATCTCTTATTTTCTGACCTACCCACTGCACACCCCTTTCTATGTGCTCGGCACAAGGGTGGTTTGGAATTTAATTTGGCAAAGCGATGACTGGCTGCCTGTAGGTAGCAGCACTACATATAAAGCAGAGCGCAGGTTTTCTTCTTTCAGACATGTTGTGCTTCCTCATTCTCTGCTGGAATTAGGTTTTACCCTCCACCAAAGTACCAGTAAACCCTATGCCTAGCCCAAGCATTTCTGAAACCTGTGTTTCTGCCCCATCACGCCTGCTGTAAGGACGTTTCACTTGTCCACCACCCTCTGTGTGATGAAATACTTTCTCACGTTCCTCTTGAATCTCCCTTGCTCTCTCCAGTTTCATCTTGTGCCCCCTCATCCTTGAGCATCTTTTTCTTTGAAAAATAGTATTCACCTGCACTATGTTCTTTCCTGTGAGGTACTTAAAAGTCTCAATCACATCCCCTCTCTCTCCTCCAGGGAGTACATATTTAGCCATAAAGTGTAGAAACAAAGCAGGAGTTTGGGTGTTTCAGCCTAATGGAACCATTGTGTCTACCAGGACTATGCTTTGTCATGGAGGAAACACTTTTAGCTTGTGTTATGGCAGCAGAAGAAACAAGCATTTGTCAATACCAAATGTTTGCTTTCTGGTATTAGCATTGGAAATGCAGGAGTTAGACAGATGCAGAATAGGGATGGCAGTGAAGTACTGAACTTCACGCCAACCCCACCTCCACCCTGCAGAGACAAACAGGCATTGGGGTATGCGTTTGGGTCATCGCCCATAACATTCACGCTCTTTCACCTCACCCTATCCCACAGACACCGACGTGTTGACATGTGACATGGAGTGTTCAGCTTTACAGTCACCCCATTCTATTATGACATACACTGAAATGGGTGCAGTATAGGAGAATGGAGTGAACTCCGGGGCCAAAGAGTCCAAGGCACACCTCGATGCCTGTCATTGGCTGCAGGGGTGGGGTGGGATGGCATGAGCATCACAGTTGGCGATCCAAAGGCACACCCCTGATGCCTTTCAGTCTGTACAGGGTGGGACATTATGGTTAGAAACCCTAACTCCACAGGCGTTTGGTATTTGTACTACAAATTTTCAACATGGCCTTTTTGTAACTTCCACCTCATGAAAGCATTTGGGATGACTTCTCTTGAACAGCGGCAGTGTGATTTTGTTAATGTGTCCCGAACTTTGAGTTCCCACAACAAACGTGCAAATCTGCACCAGATGTATGAAAACACAGATCGGGCGGGATGTGAAGAATGACAGCTGTACCATTCATAGGGAGGTGTGAAGAGATGACAATGTTAAAAATCTGTAGTGAAAATATAAAAAATGCTCAAACTTCTGAGCGTAGGTGGAAACTACGCAATGCATGTGCATAACATAGTCATTTAGTGGAATTATTTCACCAAATTTTCAACATAGGCATTTTGTGACCTCTGCTCATGAACACTGTCACTATGATTTTCTTAGTCTGTCCCGAACATTGATTTGCCACAGCGACCGCGCTATTCTGTGCAGATGTGTAAACGCATATTTTGGGCAGGATATGAAAAATGGCAGCTGTACTGTTCATAAGGAGGTGTGAAAAAATGCCAATGTTGAAAATCTGAGTATAAATATTACAAAATGCACGAACTACGAGGATGTGTGGAAACCGCGTAACGACGCGATAACAGTCAATTTTTTTTGACTTTGTCACTAAATTTTCAACATAGGCATTTTAGCACCTCTGCTCATGAACAGGGTCACTGATTTTTTAGTCCGTCCCAAACACTGACTTCCCACAACGACTGTACTTTTGTGTGCCGGAAGTGCGAAACTCATTTCAGCCAGGATGTGAAAGATGACAGCTGTACTGTTCATAAGGAGGTCTGAGAAAAGCCAATGTCGAACATCTGGAGTGAAAATACTACAAATTTGGGAAGTTACAAGGGTGCATGGAAACTGCACAATGCATGTTCGTAAAGAGCAGTCATTTTATGGACGTTTGAGTAAATTTCAACATAGGCATTTTAGCAAGTCTGCTCATGAACAGTGTCCCAAACACTGATTTCTCACAGAGACTGCGCTAATCTGCGCCGCAAGTGTGAAAACACATTTCAGCCAGGATGTGAAAAATGACAGCTGTACTGTTCATAAGAAGGTGTCGAAAAATGCCAATGTTGAAAATCTGGAGTGAAAATATTACAAATTCATGAAGTTACAAGTGTGCATGGAAACTGCACAATGCACGCTCATAAAACAGTCATTTTTTGGATTTTTTCACCAAATTTCCAATATAGGCTTTTTGAGTGCCCACCTCATGAACAATGGCACTGTCGTTTCGTTAATCAGTCCAGAAAGGTGATTCCACGCAGTGACCACAAAATCACCTTTCAAGACTGAATAACGCCATGACAGTGACTGAATTCATGAGGAGGGGTCCTAATAACCCCATGCTGAAAATTTAGTGCCAAAAGTCAAAAAAATGGCCAAGATATCCATACAAGTAGAAAAAACCCTATTTATGCCATTATACAGCTTACTGGCATTTCTTCAGTTCGCGGTCAGCTTTGAAGAGTGCAAACATGTTCCCGATCCACCGAAGATCATCGCGCTGGGCTCTGGAGGTAAGTATGGGGTGAGGGGGGTGTTGGGAGGTGGGTGCACAGAGGGTGGGCACGGGTTGTGGGAAGGGGCAGGAGAGACCGCAAGGGACTGTTTTCTTTGTTTCAGGGACACAACTTAAATAAAAGATGTGGCGGGAAGGTTTTTTTTGCATGCTTCCTATGTGCACACTGGGGTGGGCTCCCAGTGTGCCACCTGCATTTTGGGATGGGGGACTGAAGCCAACAGAGATCAGGCCCCCTCATTGGCACAGAAATGTGTGTGTGAGGGGGGCATGATGCAGAGGGAAATTGGGCACCCCTTCAGCACACAACAAATGGGGGGGCATTATGCCGATGGGGAGTGGGCTCCCCATTGGAAAATTGAACTGGGTCGGGGCATGCCGATGGGGGATTGGGCTGCCATGTTTAGGGAACTGTTACACCAGGCAAGGTACCGCCCTGCAATGACGGATCGCTCCCTCATCGCAGGTGAATGGCTGACACTGCAATGACAAGGCAGCCCCTCATTGCAGTAGCCAAACATTTCAAGTTGGTGGCACTTGCAGAACCAGTGTCATCAGGACACTGGGCCTGCATTGGGTGAACAGTGCCAAGCCCACAAATGCAGTGCCGCACTGGCTGCCACAGTACCACACCTCCACAACCCGCCTCTCCTAAGCTGCCATATAACATTTCTTGCACATACATGCAAGCAAACATAAAAACTAGTACAAATGCCACTGGGGGCATAACATTATTAGGCCTGGAGTTCACAAGAAAGTTCAGATAGGTGGGTATTGGAGACTAACTTTGCAATACAGGACTTCAAGGGCTAGCTGCTGTAATGGGCCCCTTGTAATGATATAGGTCCATTAACTCTTTTTGGTGTGTCAAATGTTGCATGCAAATGACCCCCTTGGTATTTTGTAGTGCACTTTGGTGTTATTGGGTTGCTAAGACCTACTTTCTAAACCCTTTCTGTGATCTAGTGTTGCTAAGACCTAATTTCTAAACCCTTTCTGTGATCTAGTGTTGCTAGGACCTAATTTCTAAACCCTTTCAGTGATCTTGGGCTGGCAGTATAGCCTAGATGTTAGAGGAGCGAGTGTGAATGAGCTTGATACATCCAGCAAACCAGACCTGAGTTTGATTCTCACAACCTCCACTTGCATACTGCGTGACTCTGAGCAAGTCACTTAACTGCCCAGTGCTCCCAGGTTGCCCCTGAAACAGGCACTTGTGCCTAGTGGACCCACCCGCTTACCAAAGACTAAAATAAAATAAAAAAAAAAAAATACATAGTGTTGCTAAGATCTAATTTCTAAACCCTTTTCAGTGATCTAGTGCTTTTGTTGCCATTTGTGAATTCCAACTCCATTTTGAGACAGTATGGACATTTCTTGACTGACAGGTGAATTCAAATATTGGACACCATCACACTGACATATAATTGTATTGCATGGGGGTACAGTATTCTTGGTTCTGTTGTGGGCTATGTTGAGCAGGATCTCTTTGGAGTGCAGTTGTAATAGCTTGATGCTCCAAGTATGCTGTGAGGTTCAAGGAAATGCAGCGTGCCATCTACTACCTTGGCATCGTAGTTCTAGCAAACTGCATATCCTGAAGTGTTATCACACATAAAATGGTTAAAAAGCCCCAACAGAGTTATTTTTTAACATATGTAGTTGCAGTTATGTGACTAGTTTCCAGTGATCCCTAAAACAGGCACCTGTTAACATTATTCAGTGTTTAGTTTTTTCAGCACATGAACAGTTGTAAACTAAAATCAAGCATTTTGGGGTCAACCGTCACGATTTTTTGAAATGTGCTGCCGTGTTGGAGAGCAGACAAGAAAGCTTATGTGGATTTGATTTGATAAACAATTATTGTAATGTTCAGCCTTTCTAAATGACAAAGACTTCTTTTTCACTTGCTCAGGGTCACAGTATGCAAGTTGTAGGAGTCAACCCCAGGTCTTCTAGTTCACAGCTATGTTATCTGTTAGCCATTATGGGGCTGGCAGTATAGCCTAGAGGTTAGAGTAATGAGCTGTGAATGAGCTTGGTACATCCAGCAGACCTGGGTTTGATTCCCACAACCTCCACTTGCATACTGTGTAACTGAGCAAGTCATTTAACCTCTCCAATGCTCCTAGGTCACCCCTGAAAACAGGCACTTGTGCCTTGTGTGGGCCTTAGCCGGTTACCAAAGACTAAAATAAAAATATATATCTTGTTTTTTTATTTATAATTCAGAAATATCTTTGCGCACAAGTGCTCTTTTCCAAAGGTTCCACATCAGTATAGGACAACATCCAAGGTTAACATGACACATTCACCAGCTCAGAGGGAGACTGGTCAGGTGCAGACAATTTGGGTTACAATCAATAAATTGCAGTGGAGAAATCAGACAGATTGTCAGTCATGGGGTATAACCTTACATAACAGGGTATAGTCATGTAAAACAACAGGCAGATTTCTTCTAGAGTTCACTTTTTGCTGATTTTTTAAATGGTGTAATTTTGGGAGTCCTGCAGAGATTCTGAAGCTCATTCATCCACTGGGCAGCTTGTGTGTCAATGATCACCTACCCAGACTATCTAAGCTATTGTTATTTCCCAGAACGTTTAATAAAGTACAGCAAATGAGATTGTGGCTTTACTAGATCCGGCACAGAGAAAGCACAATGAAGTGTGTAATCTAAGCTGCTTTGGACTGGTAAAACAAAGTGATGTTAAGTCTGTCTACTAAAATGGTGCCTCTGATTGAACTTATGGTACAGTGCAGGCACGAGCTAATCATACCATCCCTCATAGTTTTGTTTTTAATACACCCTGTAAAGAAAACCATCCATCGATGTCTGTTGCTACCACCGTTACTGTCCCCCACCTGACCTCCCACTCAGCACCCAGCATCCCTCCCAAGCCCTTAATTACCTACACTGGGTCTAATGCCATAATCTTCTTTGGACTGAGACATGTCTTCACTCTTCAGTGCCAGACTGCAAACTAAGGGATTACCTAGGAGCAGCAGCAGTGAGGGAGAGTCGGATGGTGACCGAGCTGGGAAGGTGAGTGAGTGGCGGTTGTCCGCATTGTCCTTGTTATTCTCTGCATTTGAGTGAGACATGTGTCAGACTGCACAGCACATTCAGTCAGGGAGGCAGTCCGTCTCTCTGCCTGGGGAGTGGGAGCAGAAACTTGAGAACCGGAGTACCAATCCCTCCCCCCCCATCCATACTGAGCTGAAGCACCTGGCCTTAAAATGCACATAGGGGAGTGGGCAAGATTACAGTAAACCATGATGGCTGCATAAATGTCTGTGTATAGTATCAGCAGTTTGTAACTACTCTGCTGCTGAGACACCCCACCATCACCCTTATACATAGGTGCTGCACCTTAATGAAGTTACGCTGGTGTATTAAAACTGAATAAAAAAAATAAAAGTAGTGCTGTAAAAGTTTAGTGCTGTTGATGGCATTAGGGTCATCGACTATAATTTCTGCATTTGTCAGTGATATGGAACCTGAGAAATGAACATGGCACAGACGGGACCAACCTTGGTCCGGCAACAGGTAGGGGTGACTAAACTTGGGCCAGGTTATAGGGACTGAGCCGAGCCAGGACAGTTGCCAGATGGGGACCAAACTTGGGACTCAGGTCACAGGCAGAGATCAAGACTGGGCTGGGTAACAGTTGGTGACCAAGCTGGGACTAGATGACAGGCAGGTCTAAGCATGGCTCAGTGACAGGTGCAGTGGGGGAAGAGACAGCGCCATAGATCATGTAGGGTCTGCAGTAAAAAATGAAGGTAAAAAACAGGCAGACTGGGTGGGTCCAGCGACACTTATCTGATCTCACATAACATTCTATGTTTCTATCAGGAAATCAGGCATGTGGTTCAATGTATTTCAATGGGTCTGTGTGTGCAAGCAAGACCCAGTATAACAGCAATACCAGCGGCGAACATTTGGCAGTGGCAAATGCTTGTTGATGAGATGTTTTGCTTATTATGCATCTCCTTGCATTTTTAGGAGTTAGGGGTGTTTGGAGTTTTACTCCTGGGTGTGTAGAAACTTGTTTTGAATATTGTTGTGCCTGGTTTTCAACTTAGTCTCCTGTGTGCTTGCCAATATATATATTTTTTCACACCACGCTCTTTGAGGCTAGTATCATTCTTCTTGTACTTTCCTTGGCATGGTTTACATGTCAGTTTTTCCTGCCAGGTTATGCTGGGGAGTTACAGGCATTTATGCCTCCTGAGGTGCCGTCTTTTGGATGAGATGTTAAACCGAGGTCCCATCTGCCTGTTCTGGTGGTAGTTCAGGTAGATGTTAAAGATCCCATGGCACATCTCGAAAAGAATAGGGGAAATTTCTTTATTAAAATATATACAATCATTACACACAGACGTATACAACACATAGTTACAATCCTTTATATTCCTTGTTTTCTCCCCATTATTCTACATGTTATTCATGTTTAACTTTTACTTATAAATCCTATTTTATTCCATCTCTTCTCACATTCCTTAGGTGTAACATTTTTTATATCAAACATGTATTGTATTTTTAAATCCTGTTCCGTGCTTAAAATAATTGAGTATTGTGGAATATCTATCTGTTGCAATACTAATTTACACCTAGCTTGCCACAGCTGAAATTTAATACAAGTGAGGATCGGTCTAATGGTTTCACTATCTATATTTTGTTTACTGTGTATAAAACCTCCTATTATTTCTTCATGTGTAATTTTGCTCCAACCTCTGTCCTTCCATTTTTTTCCCACTAAACTCCAGAATTTTGTACAGACATTGTACTAAGAAATGCGCCATTGTTTCTTCTACATTAATACAAAATGTTTAGGACACATGCGCCATCCTGGCTTTTGTGTTTGGCATTACCTTTTATATTCAACTTCCCATGACTGCTTAGCCATACTATATCAAAAAGAGTAGGGGAATGCCCTCAGTGTCCTGGCCAAATTTCCCCCATTCACTAAAAATGCCACCAACAGCTTAATCTGGTTCAATTTCAGTTGGCATTCATCTGTAGTTCCCCCCCTCTCTCCCAGGATGAGGTTGAAAATTGGCAGAATTGTCTAGTCCTCCTTTCCCAGTCAATAAAAACTAAATAAATAAATACAGTAGTGTATGGGCACATCATTGGTGTAAGTACAATTATATGTGCATTTTTTGCTAGGGATATTAATATTTATTAGGTAATGTGCATCTGCGATAACTAATACCCATTTAAACCTTTTGAAGTTAATGTGGGCTGACAGTATAGCTTAAAGGTTAACACAGTCACCTATGAACAAGCTTAGTATATCCAGCATACCTGGGTTTAATTCTCACAACTTCCACTTGTATACTGTGCCTACATTTTTTTTTAACATAACGTGACATCTCCAATTAAACTGCCACTAGATGGCCTAATCCCACTGATTGCTACTTTGTGATTCTAGGAGTTTATTTTTATGGGTAATATTTCATTTTTCGTGGAGCCCCCAATAGATTTTATGGCTCCAATGTACGAGACTGGTCTGCTGTGTATTGATGAACATGAGGCTATGCATTTTCTTCTTTTTTCTTCACAGGAGCATTTTGGAGTTTTGCTTGCTATGAACTGTGTTTGTTATCCGTTGACCGGGAAAATATGCTGCACTGGAGTACATTTCCTGGTTTAAACTGGGAGGAGGGGTTATTTATTCCTATTGGGTCTCCTAGAGTCATTCTTTATATGAGCCTTCTGTGCCTCACTTTTACCATCAGGACCCCTAGACACAGGAGGTGGAGGTAGGGCTGCATAGTTTTTTGCTACAATTTCCTTCTTTTGTGATAGTGGAAGGGACCTGTGCAAATGAAATAAATGCAATACTGAGACAGTCCTGACCCAGTGCATGGGCCCATCAGGCCTCGACATACATGCCAATACCTTGTGAGGGAAGGCTCCCCAGCCCACCACAAGGTGTCATGTGTGCTTCACCATACTGCTCCATCCCTCCCCCAGGCTGGGGTTGGTTCTGCATACTGCAGCACCTTCCACCCCCCCAGCCTTTGCACATTAAACCAGCTCACTGAGTTCACACTCAAACTCAGGGCACTGGCACGGGAAGGCAACATGGTCCCCACTGAGCAAATGACATCCCTGCAAACAACATTACTTCATCTTTTTTGTTGTTGTTGTAATATTCTGACCCTAAAATTTCAACAGTTTTTTTATGACCACTCCTCCTGAACATGACAGGTGTCATTTAATATCATACAGGACAAAACGTAATTTTGCACCTGCAGTGCGAAATCACATGGTGGCCAGGATTTGAAGAACAGTTGTCATGTTCATGAGGTGGTGTGACAAAATGGCTGTGCTGAAAATTTGGGGTTTAAATATTGAAACCAAAGTTATGAGCGTGTGTAGAAAAACTAAAACATACCTCAATAACTTTGATTTTTTTTAAATATTTTGACTCCAAATGTTCAACATAGTCTTCTTATGACCCCACCTCATGAACCTGGTAGGTGAACATTTCCAAATCCCAGCTGAAACATAATTTGTGCCAAAGGTGCCAAAACACATTCCAGGCAGGATGTGAAAAACAACAACTGCCATGTTCATGAGGTGGTGTGAAAAAATGACTATATTGAACATTTGGGGTGAAAATATTGAAAGCTATCAGAGTTATGAGAATGCACAGAAAAATTTCCATGTATGCTTATAACTTGGTCATTTTTGCATATTTTTGTTGCCCTGATTTTCAACATGGCCTGATTGGGACAACACCTCATGAACACTGGTGGCAAAATTATGTTAATCCTACCCAAAAGGTGATTTCACACAGACACTGTGAAATCACTTTCTGGGCCCCGAGTAACATAATTTTACTGCTAATGTTCATGAGGTGGGGTCCCAAAAACTCCAAGTTGAAGATTTGGTGAAAAAATACATAAACAATTACTGCATTATGAAAACAAGTTCAAAACACCATTGAAATACAGTACATTACCTGTTTTCCTCAGTTTCTGGTTCAGTATTGCAGAGTGAAGACATGTCTCTGGTCCAGAGAGGATTATGGCATTGGACCCAGCTGGTAAGTATAGGGTAAGGGGGTGTAGGGTGTTGGGTGCTGAGTAGGAGGATTGGGATGGGAAGGCGGCAGACAACAAAGGACTGTTTTCTTTGTTTCAGGGTTAAAAAAAGACATGGTGTCATGGGGCAGGTTTCTTCATTGCAGCAACACTAACACTACTTCCAACACTGGGGAGTGGGCACCCTAGTGTCAGCATGATACTTAGTGGCAATGGGGTAGGCACCCCAGTGTCCTAGACTGGTGGGCCGTGGAGAGGGAGGTTGTATATGCCAACACTGGGGACTGAGCACCCCAGTGTTGGCAGCTTCACTTTATGAGATTTGGCAGGGGACCCGTATGGAAGGGGGGGAATGAACGGACACCGGGGTAGGCACCCCGGTGTTGGACTATCTTATTAACAATTAGGCTGGCACCAGAGATTGGGCACCCCAGTGTTTAGTTCATATAAATAAGGTAGCTCATGCGGCTAATGGTGGCTGCTGATCCTTAACATAAACAAAGTCACATACAGCATGCTCAGCAGGGGCAGGACTATGCACTGACAGGTAGCCCTGTCCCTGCTGAACGACAACAGTGGGATGGTATTATCAACAGGGTGACGGCCCGACAGCTGACAAATGACACCTGTCTCCTAATAGGACAACATGACTTAATGTTGTTGCAAAAATTCAGTTATCTTTAGAAGGCTGATTTGTTTTTTAAGTGCACATGTTCACAAATGGAATGCGTTTTCTTAAATAATTTAAAAACTACTTAACTTTAGGACATAAAAAACACAAAAGCACATACCTTAGGTCGAACTCTATGAAACCTGCAACTTTCAGGTTTCAAATCCTCCTAGTTTTTTAGCTATAGAAGTCACCTTTCCTTACTTTACTTACAGTTACCAAGCAAGAGGACTGTGGGGTGATTATATCTGATCTCAAGGTGGCAGGGCAGTGCGGCAGGACAGTAAGCAAGGTGAGCCAGATGCTGGGATGCATAGGGAGAGGGGCCTCTAGCAGGAGAAGGGAGGTGGTGTTGCCTCTGTATCCCTCACTGGTGAGACCCTACCTGAAGTACTGTGTCCAGTTCTGGAGGCTGTACCTCCACAAGGCCATTGACAGGGTGGAGGTGGTCCAGAGTAGGGCTACTAAAATGGTACAGCGGTTGCATTAGAAGACATATGAGGAGAGACTGCAGGAGTTCAACGTGTACTTCCTGGAAGAGAGGAAAGTGAGGGGGCATCATTGAGACCTCTTAGTACCTCACATGGGTGAACTAAGTGACGGGGGAGCCTCTTTCAAAGGAGGAGGAGCATCAGTAGATAGGAGTAGGCTATGAAATTTGGGGGGGTTAAGAGGGACGTGAAGAAATACTTCTTTACAGAAAGGGTGGTAAACACCTGGAACAGCCTGCCAGAAGAGATGGTAGGGAAAACAGGGAGCTTCAAACATGCATGGATAGGCACATGGTATTATAAGCAGAGATAAGGGAGGAGGGAGGGACACCTGTGACTAAGTAGGGTCCAGGGTGTAGTGTTAGTAAGGGAAACAGGGCAGACTAGATGGGCCTACTGGTCCTTTTCTGCCGACACTTTCTATATTTTAATACATTCTCCCCTCCCCACTTTTGTTAGAAAGTCAGTAAACTGCCCAGATGCCAATTTTCTGAATTGGACTTCATGTGTATTCCAGAACATCTTTTTAATAAGAGAAAGCAGGTTCTTGAAAATGATTGTTTTAAAAATATTGATTGTGCAAAATAAAACAAAGCAGTGCAGGGTACGATGAACCCTCATGCTGAATGAAAAGGGACGAATATATCAGCTGCAATATTTCAGCTGTAAAGTCTTCACTGTGGGAAATCTCAGATGAGACAGAAAATGTTCATCTCATGGCCCAGTGGCGCGGAAGGTTCGGGCACTGGACACCACATGTCCCACCACGCCAACGCCCTGGGTTTAGGAATGGACTTGGGTCGCTAGGTTGTTAGCAGGAGAATGTGATCATTTGAGCATCAGCTTGACTGCTGTCCTTTTCCAGGGAGGGGGGAATATGCTGTACGTCTCCTACACTGCCATCACGTGGAGGCATAGTGGCAGTGAGTGGGAGCGACTCACAAGAGGCTGGCAGCAGCAGACACCACAGTGCATGTGTGCCTCTATGCCCACCCAGGACCAGCAGTTACTGTAAGTTGCTGGTTGGAGTGGGACTGAAACGTAGAAAATGTTGGAAGCAGGTGTATGAAGTTCCACTCACAAACTCCTGCCTGCTCTACCACTCAGACTCCCTGTTGCCATCTGGATGTGTATCTCTGTGGTGGGGAGGAAGGCCCTCCCTCCCTAGCCCCCTCCACATTAGGCAATCCATGGGGGATTCTGTGTCAGGTGGTTTCTGAAAGAGTTGGTGGATGGTGGGAGAGGCATGCAGATCTGAAGAGCCTGCCTGTGCACATGGGGGGAGGGGGGAGAAGAGAAAATACTTGTGAAAAAAGAAAATACTTATCTCCACAGATTCTCCCTAATAAACACATACATCTGAAATGTCACTTTTAACATGCTTCCCCCCCCTTCCTGTGTGATAGTTTAGTGTACTTTTTGCTATTATGTTGTTTTTCTCATCTATGTTGATACTCTCTCTCTCTCTCATATATGAAAACCAATAATTGAACCAAAAAGGTTCAACATCCCTTTAAGCTGGATTGACACATAACACAGAGGAATCATTACAGAGTGAAAAACAATGATACAAGACATGTTTCTAGTAACATTAAAGTGTTGGCATGTATATGGGAATGTTGGGTTATTGTTAAGAAGCAGTAGACAGATTTGCTGGGCCACAGCACCCTTTTGTCCATATATCCTGTATTCCTGTGTGTTAAAATTCAATTTATCAGCCATAAGGAAGAGCAAGCTGACTCTACTAGGAATGTACAGACCTTTGAATACAAGGCACGCAGTAAAATATTGAGTTAGGCAGCACCCTAATGTTAAAGACACATAGAAATCATGATATATTTTGGTATCTGAGACAACCAGCTGCTTTGGCCCCCGTCTTTCAAAAGCCAGCCAGATCAGCAGATGTCCAACACATTTCGGTCACTTACTGGCTACAGTTAGTCTCATAAGAGAATAGTGCCTAGAGCAGAATAACAATAGAGTATGTACTATGCAGCATCAGATAAATCTGTTCTTCCACTACACACTGTTTTTGGCTCTGGAAGGCAAGCTGTTAGTCCCTTTTCATTCACGCAAGCATGCCATGTATTTACAGTAACTGGAAATTTAACTTAACACTGGTTTGTTATCAGGCTTCTTCGCTTGCTAGTTCATTTAGCTGGCAAAGGCTTTTTTGGGTGGGAACCGTCAAGAAGGCAATTGGACCATATCACGCAGGATAATTACTTCATGTAATCAGTGCATTCCAACAAAGCAATCTGACACGAACTTTATATTATAGGGCAAAAGTTAAAAAACATAATACAGTGCTGTGATGTAGTCATCTCAAGTTGTTCATATTTGCAATAATTTTATGCTCCATGACAGTTTCTCACCCACACCATTATAATGACTATGAATAGACCCATAACCCTAGTTTTAGTACTAGAATTCAGCGGATATCCACACTAGGCAGCAATCTTCCACTAAGCATGCTCAGTCACTGGGACTTTTATTTTTATTTATTTATTGTGTTTGAGGACCTTTATGCTCAAGAACCCTTTTCAAAGGTGTCCAAGTCTATCAAGTTACATGCAACAGCAGAACAAGTTATGTTCGACAGCAGACCAACACAATAAACAATAAACCAATACAGTAAACAACAGGTATAACAAGAATAATCATATTATAAACAGCAGTGAGTTAATACCAGATTTCCATAATTCAGGAGGCATCAACCACAGGTACAGGCTAATGCAACTAGCAGATACAGTCTATGTACACATGCCATGCAGTTTCTGGAAAAGGTGGTCAGTGACTTGAACCTTAAAGGGGTAGACAAGGGGGAAAATGGTGATGGCTGTGGGCAGGAAGTTCCAGGCTTTGACTGCTCTAGTCACAAAGGACCGTAGCCCAAGAATAGTTTTTCTGAAGGGCAGGAGGAGTTTTCGATTCCCCATCAGTCAGCTTTCATATTTGTTCATGATGATGCATATTTCTGCGCTAAACTGGTAGAGGGTTGCAGTCACATACCTGAAGTACTTTAATACTACTGCGGTGATATTTATGTATTAAAAGTGTTGCTTTATATGAAGATTCTCTGAGTGGTGCGGTTTTCTTGCAGTTTTATTACGTTTTTTGGTTATCGCACACTCTTCACACTGCTGAGCTGTCTTGTTGTTTTGCATCTGTTGTGATGTACAGCTTTCTAAAGATGTGTTGTTTAGCAGCGAGGAGGTTGTGGTCCATGATGTAGGATACCAGTTGGTTGCTGACAATCTTTTCTAAGGCTTTAGAAAGCAGAGAGAGGATAGAGACTAGTCTTCAGTTAGAGACTGCCATGCTGTCACCGGATTTAAAGACTGGCACTATGTTGGCTTGTTTCCAGACATCGGAAGGGAGCCAAATTGGAGGAAAAAGTTGAATATTTTTGGATAGGTAGAGCCAGTTCCTCAATAGCCTTTTTAAGTATCTTCATGTCCAAGAAGTTGGGTCCCGTTCTTGTTTTGGTTGCTGAAATGAACACATATTTTTTTTATCTGTATTGGTACTTACCCACTTAAAATAGTATTTGTACCTATTTGTGCTGGAGGAGATTGGGAGACAGTGGGGGACAGGTGTGGTAGGCTGGGTGGCAGTGGGCAGGTCTTTGCCCACATTCACAAAGAAAGAGTTAAACGCGTCAGCAATGGCTTGAGGGTCCGTAGTGATTGCTCCAATGACATTTAAGGATGTTACAGGTGAAGTGGCTTTTCCATACTAGGATTTCACTGACAGATTTCCATAGACTCCTGGGATTGTTACCAGATTCAAGGATTTTGGATTTGCAGAATTCATTTTTGGATTTATGAATGGCAGATTTATACCAGTTTCTCAGCTCTTTATACTTCTGTAGGGTCTGGCAGGAGACCAGTTCTTTGTATGAGGCCCACACGTTGTACTGCTCTTTGAGGAGAGTGAGAAGTTCCGAGGTGAACCAATGATTAGTGTCTCCTCTGACTGTCTTCTTTCTTAGTGGAACAAAGTGGTCACATGCAGTTTGGAATGTCTGTGAAAAGAAGTCAAAGATAAGGTTGATGTTAGGAATGCAGTCCAGTTATGGCCAATCAGTGTTGCAAAGGTGGTTTTAAAAATCAGTGAGTCTTTCTTCCATTAGGTACTGGATGTAGATGAATTTCAGAGTAGGTCTCAGCTTTCTGGTAGACCAGTAGCAGCAGTCAGGAGAGTGATCACTAATCAGATCTGGTAGTACCTCTACATGACAACCTTTCAGGGTGTGAAGCCAGGATCCAGTCAGTGTTTCTTTTGATTTTTAATTCATCTTCAAGCGTGACTCTTCTTACCACCCAATCATGTGGTCTTGTGGCTCCTCCTCCATTGCTCTCAGATCTACTGTACAAGCTGGAAATAGCCACTGAAAGCAACCCTTGCAAAGAGAGGCTGTAGGGGTTGTGTGCATGTAAACTTAATAGTAGTAGTGTTAAGTTACCAGAAATAGTAGATCCTTGAGAGAATCCCCTCCACAGAGCCTCATCTTTTGAACTGCCTGACGTATTTAACGCTCTCATGAAACAGAGGTTGTGCCAGTGGACAGGATGGCAGCTAATGTGGCATCTCTCCACAAGAGTGAGAACAGAGATAACCTGGGAAATTATAGGCCAGTCGGTGTTAGGACCACACAAAAACTTTTGCCTAGCTGGTGTTGCCCAAGTTAACATACGTTGGCCCAGTATATAATGTGGGAGGACCCATATCTCTTCAGTTTTCTGGAGTCAAGCTTGGAGTTGTACCATACAAAAAGGAACTGAAAACCAGAACCATGATTCAGGCTGACAAAAGAAGAGGTGGTTCTGGAAAGAAAGAGCTCAACTGAAAGGATGCAGAAAAGGAGAAGACCAAATGTGCAGTAATGGGTATACCTTTCAGAATATGCCACCTGAAATCTGGAAGGGGGTTGTGGGAGAGTGAACTGTGTCTCTATGGAGGATATGCTCTCAAAGATCTACTGTTACTGGTAAGTAACTAAACTATTTTCTTTGAGCAAATCTCCCACCATAGAATTACACCTTTGGAATGATTCCAAAGCAGTACAAAACAGTAGCATAGAGGTTAGAGTAATGTGCTATGAATGAGCTTGGTACAACTACACACAAATGCCTGTTTTCAGGGGTGACCTGGGAGATCTGGGGTGGTTAAGTGACTTGCTCAGAGTCACACAGTATGCAAGTAGAGGTTAAGGGAATTAAACCCAGGTCTGCTGGATGTACCAAGCTCATTCCACAAGCTCGTCCTCTAACCTCTAGGCTATACTGCAGCCCTAAATAACCTCCACTTACATACTGGGATAGAAGGTAACCAAAGGCATGCTGCATCAGATGCAAAAGGATCCAGGGATCAAGACACACAACAAATTATGGGTAACCCCTGTGGGGGAACTTACTTTATTTGCCTCCCTTTATGCCAGTGCCCCAATTTGTATCCCTGCCACGTGACCCGAGTGCAGTGGTGCCACTGTATCCTCTGTCTGGCCCCTACATTGTTTTTCATCCAGAATGGGCCTGAAGGAGCTAAACCATGGAGCCACCATGCTCTGGCTGCACAAATGTCTGTGCCGACGGTCCACACATGCACACTAGCGTATTTGGTTTTCTTGCCACGATCGTGGCTAAACTAGAGCCTCTCTGGTGCTCCCAAGCCCCAAGTCAGAGGTCAGAGGTCAGTGACACAGAGGAAGCAGTTAAGGAGCCCCAACATGTTTTATTTAAGAAGCGCCAATGAGCGTTCTCGGGGGGAGCCTCATAAATATTAATGAGGCTGAAAAATTAACATTAATGAGTTTCCTGCCTGCTCCTGGGGACACTGAATTTCAAGGGCAGTGACAGGCATAGGATAATGTTTTAAAATGCAATACTGCAGCCAGGGGATAGTTAAGAAAGGCTGCCAATAGACTGTGGGGTAACTGATAAATAAAAGTATTTATTCTGGCTGCACCAGGACTGTGAAAGTTGGGACATGTATAGTCTGCAGCTGGGACTGATTCTTCAGCAGCCATGTTTGCAGCCTTGTGACCTCAGCCCAGCCAATCAGAATGCCAAGATCTTTGCCAAGGCTTATGGGACTGCATAATAGACTTACGGGGAAAAGGGTAGGGAAAATCTTGCTGCCAATTTAAAGAACCAATCAGGCATCAAAGGAGCCTGCTAAACATTCATTTTTCAGTGAGATAATTGTTTCAGCTAATCAGAAGCTGCCTAGAGCTCCCAAAACCCAAGGAACTTTTGATTCTAACCTACCTAAGATGCCTAACTGCTATGGAAGCTGAGAAAAGTTCCAGCTGCTGGAGCTGCAACAGCCTGCCACGTGTCTTACTCTCCTCCTTTGTTTTCCTGTTCGACATTGAAGTGTAACTATTGTACATCGCTGTAAATTCATGTATTTATTTTATCACTGCTGTTTTATTTTGACCTGTATATATTTTACACCTGTATTTGTCTTCTCCTGTATTGTTTACCCAGGACCACTTTCCAAATAAATTCTCTCCAGTGTCTCACCTGGTAAAATAAAGACTGATTGATTGAGCGATTGATTCTGGGTTAAGTTTGGTGGGAGGCCCTCCACAGGTAGGGGGCTCCAGCCCTTTGCAAAGAAAAATGTGGCTGCAAAGCTAAGAGTGACTGGCCTGGGGGTGACAGGGTAGAATAGGACCCTGTTCCAGTTGTTATAGAAAGTGATTAAATGCAAGGATCTGTCCTTTCTTGTCTCTTTGTCTATCTGTCTGTCTGGTTGCACAACCAAATTTTCCTGTGAAACCTAGGATTTGATCACCCCAACAGTCTTGCAATTATTTGCCACTCAACCTTCCCTTGCTGTCTGTCTTTTTTCCTTCCTTGCATATCTGCTGATATAAATATATATGCAAATCATTATGTGGAAATGTAACTGATATTGGGATCCCTTTGTTTAGAAATTATATAGTGTTAATTTTTGAAATGTACATAATGGTGGTTTGAGATGATTGCAAAAAGCTATTGGAAACTTGAGAGGTTATCTGAGTGCAAATTGTTAAGCCTTTTGCAGAAGAGCTGTGGAAAAGGGGCCTCAGCTCAGGCACACTGTGTTCTTGCCTTGCAGCTGCCTGAAACATGCAAGAATAGGATGCTTTTAAGAATGGGGTTGGAAGGACTTATAAGAGAACTGAGCTGCAACTGCTTGAGAGAAAAGAATGGACACAGAGACTGAAGAAAACTCAGATGGACTTTTCTGTTTAATTGGCCTTTGTAAATAGTTATACTGAACAAGTTTATTTATTTATTTTTGTTACTGCTAGTGTAAATAAATATTTTTGGTGAATTCTACAACTGCTCCTGGTTTTTCCTATGCTTCCTGACCTGTGCCTCGATGACAGATGGTGTCAGCCTAAGTGGGATTTATGCCGTGCATACTCTATCAGCCAGGAATGTTGTGCATAAGTACTGGACCTAGTAATAAGGAAGCATAAAGAAAGGCATAAATTCTACAGCAGCAAGTCCAGGAGTGGTTACCAGGAGAATGGCAGCCAAACTAGCAGAAGTCCAAGCTGAGACTATACAGCCAACACAAGTTATGGAAAAAGAACAGGCAGTGACAGAACCTAAAATCCTAATGGACTTTTTCAAATGGTAAGCTATACAAGAAAAAGAGACTGAGAAGCAGAGAGAAAAAGAGATTCAACATTTAGAAGTGCAGAGGAAAGAAGAGATGCAGTGACAGGAGCAGTAATGGCTGGATGCCTTGCAAGCTATCGAAAGCAGAGGATCTGGCACAGATCTAGATGAGCAACAAAACACAAGCAACTTAAAAGCCATTAAACCTACAAAACTGTGTCCCTTGAGTGATATCGAGGCATACCTGACAATTTTTGAAAGAGTTGTCACAGCCTGCCAACGGCCAAAGCAGCAATGGACAATCAGATGGTACCCTACCTGACAGGGAAAGCCCAACTTGCCTACAGCAATATGGACACTGCACAGTCAGAAAACTATGACCTGGTGAAAAGCGAATCCTGAAAAGTATGACATCTCCAGAGAGACCTACAGGCAGAGATTTGATCTCCGGCACAACTCAGTCGACAATCCTCAAGAAGCCTTCACACGACTCAGAGAACTCCTGATAAATGGCTCCAGAGAGCAAAACAGTCTCACAGAATGACACATTTGCCATGGAGCAATTTATCAACATCCTGCTTACAGATGTGCAGCTTTGATACAGGAACATCGACCAGAGAGTGGGAAAAGGCTGTTTCTTTGGCCGAGGACTACTAAATGGCCAGACACATGCCACAGCTGTGAGGTAACAGCCAAGCACTGGCAAGACACTCTTTTTCCATATGAACTCCAAGCCTGATAAGAACTCTGGTGGGGAGTAACAAATCTGGGCCCAAAGATGTTATCTGCTATAACTGTAATAAGCCAAGCCATATTGCAAGAAACTGCCATAGTAAGGAGAGTGGCACTGGAGCAGATTTGTGCTTGGGAAATTGGGGCAAGTACTTAACAGATGTGAAGGTGGGGGTTAAGACTGTAAAGGGACTCATTGATTTGGGAAGCAAAAAGACCCTAGTGCATGCTGAAGTGCTGGGAAAACACTGTGCAAAAGGACTGGGTACTGGTGTCATCTGCATCCATGGGGACACTCTCACCACCTGAGTGACTCTGACCATTAAGGGTGTGTCGCACCAAATGAAAGTGGGGGTAGTACTTACATTACTTGTACCTGTGATTATTGAAAATGACTTTCCAGGATTTACTGAGTTAATCAAAGAGGGAGTAAATCCCGATGTTTCAGCAGCAGTGGCAACAAGAGCTCAGGCAAAGAAAATTTCAGATGGTATGGACAGTTTTCCTTTCGCTGATTTTGATTCAGACTTGTTTGAGCACAACTCCAAGATCCAGAACTCCAGGAAAGAAAGATGATGCCTGAAGAAACTGTGGCAGCAAATGACTGATGGACATAGTGGGTTAAATAATGAAAATGCTGAATCTACACTGATAACTGATTGTGATTTTCTTTCAGAACAAGTTAACAATGTTTCTCTCCAGGGTTATTTTAAGCGTAGGGTGAAACCAAAACAGGGTGGACCTATGTTTTAACAATGTAATGGGTTACTGTACCAAATCTGGGTTAAACCTCAGACACAGGAACAGACAGAACAACTGGTTATACCACAGAAGTACAGAACAGAGTTGTTACAGATGGCACATGATAGTCCCATGACTGGTCACGCAAGGAGGGATCGCACTCTTGCCAGATTGCCGTATAGATTTTACTTGCCTGGAATTCATGAAGATGTTGCTACATATCGTAATTCCTGTGCTGAGTGTCAGAAAGTAGGCCCAGTCGCTAGAAAAGACAAGGTACCCCTGGTGCCTCTACCCTTGATAGATGTGCCTTTTGAGAGAATTGTAATGGATGTGGTTAGTCCTTTAGACAAAAGTAAAAAGGGTAATAGATTTATCCTGGTAGCATATGATTATTTATTTATTTATTTATTTATTTTATTTATCTATTTATTTAGCTTTTGTTGACCGGGTAAGTGCACTAGATAAATCCTGCCTATTTTCAGGCACGACCTGGGGGAGGGGGATACAGATGAATGCCAACTGACCTTGAACCAGATTAAGCTGTTGGTGGTATTTTTAGTGAATGAGGGAAATTTGGCCAGGACACCGGGGAAATTCCCCTACTCATAGACGGGTGGCGCTGTCCGTCTGTCTGTAGGGATGGAGGACCTCAGTCGGACAGAGGTGGTGGACGAGGAAGGTTGTGTATCAGCAGCTCAGGAACTCACCACGGTTGATAGTGCGTTGGATAATGGAAATCTTTCAAGAGATAATAATGGAGCTGAAGCTCTGGAGTCTATGGACTCTACACTGGATTTGGATGTGGACAACTCTGCAGAAGTACTTCTCCAGGAAGAACTTGATCGAAAAACTACAATTAATGGACCTAATTAATACAGCGAGCCGGATTTTCAAACTTGCCAAAAGAAGTTGGACGCTGAACGTAGTAAGAGGAAACGTTCCCCAAATAGCCCTTTTAATATTGGAGGGAAACGCTTTGGACAACAGGATTGTGGCAATGGTGAGAACTTACAAGCTAAGTCTGCCCAACATGAAGATGGCAACTCAGTGAATATGGCAGGACATTCTTGCGATTTAACGGAGTGATCTCCTGGTGATGCTTTACAGCAAGCTGGGTGGCTATGGTCTAGTGAAAAATGGGTTCCGGACCCATCTATTCCTATTCCCGGGGGTACTACTATTCAGATACAAGGTCTTAAAGATGTGAAACTCTTAAATGATAATGAAAAACTTTCAAAGTCTATGATTTTTGGCAATGAGGATGCAAACGCCAAGATGAGGCTATAGAATTTTAGGTGCGCAAGACGCTGTGAACCTGTCTTCTCAATATCCCAGTATGGCTACCAGTTCTTCTTCAGGTATTCCTACTTCGGAATCAAATTATCAACGACCGAGTCAGTCTCTTGCCCACCGTCTTTGGTTGAAGGGACTACATTGGGAAAATCTGTAGAGTACTGTGAGACCAGTTGGTTTGGTGCTAAATCCTTTGGGACTGTTCAAAACCTGTAGAATCTGCCAAACGAGGTTCTTAGTTCATCTGAGATATCGTGGATTGGCACCTACAGCCCTGGACAGACTTTGGGTGGGGAAGATTTTATTGATTATTCTATGGGTTTTCCCAGCCGAGTATATGTATTTATTCACCCCAGGATAACTATTATGACATTAGTTTTTGTTCAGTCATCTCATTAGACAGGTTTTGGAGGTTGTATTACGACTTGAAGGATCAGGAAGATTGGAAAGATTTTCAAGCTATCCCCATCACAAAGCCTACGATTAAAACTGTGACAATCCTTTTTAGGAATGAAGGAGTGAACATTACAAACATTATGTTTTGGTTAGAAAAAAGATGTCTTGTACAAGACAAACCTCATCCCATTTTAGATGGGAATGGATTTTGGACCGGGGGTTGGACTGTACGAGTTCAATTGAAACAAGATGATGAGGGGATACAGCATTTACCCAGTTCCTTCTTTTTGGGTAGAGATAGGGGAATAATTTTTTATGCTGGGCAACCAAAAAGCTGTTTCAAATGTGGGTCTTTGTCACATTTGAATACATCATGCGACCAAATAAGTGCTTCCATTGTGGTATATTGGGTCACTTAGCAAATGATTGCATTGCACCTTCAGTTTGTAACTTATGCAGTGAAACTAACCATTCCTTTTCAGATTGTCCATGGAAAGATACAGACACAGAAGAAACCTCAGATCAGGAGCATTTTTTAACACAAGCTAGGGAATCCCACCTTGATAAGGAAGGGATAGAAATTAGGCCCATGTATCGAGGTAGACGTAGAGGTAGGGGGAGGGGTGGATTTTCTTTGGAGGACAGGAATTCTGGTTTCCAGGGTGCCCCCAACTTATCGGTTTCTGAAAACCAGATAGAGGAGGTTTCATTAGTTGAATGCATGATAGTTGTTCCTTTAGATTCTATCTCTGATCCTAGGAGGGGAGAAAAGGAAACTCCATTTGCGACACCTTTAGGGTCTCCACAAAGGGCTCCTGCAACACTGGGTACAGACTCTCGTTTTTTGTCCAAGATAGGAGGCCCGAGTAAAGAAGGGGAAAATGTAGATGCACATGTCCCTATCCTTAGTTCAGCTTCTCCTGAGAGGAGTGGTAACGGTGTTCTGCCTGTATCCCCCCTGCCTTTGGAAAATAGATTTTCAGTCCTCTCTTCGTGGGGTGACCAGGTAGAAGTTGCCCTTCCTATTCCTGTTTCAGATGTTAATACGCTTGTTACAGCTCCTTTACCTCCTGTCCTGAGCAGTTCTACAGGGAATAAACAACCAGAAGCCAGAAAACGGGTGACTAGGTCTAGTAACAGGCAATTTAAACCCCCTCCTTAAAACCTTTTTCTTTATCGGTTGCATCCTTAAATGTGAATAGTGTAAAATCACATACCAAATGTTTAACAACATTTGGCATCCTTTCTTTATTAGGATATGATGTTTTTCTGCTACAGTATACTCGTTTTCATACAACTTCTGAGATTGTTAGGGCAAGTAAACAATGGCGTTGGGGACCTACCTTCTGGTCATTTGGGAAGAAAGATGTAGTGAAATTGGTATATGTTTTACTACGTTGGATGTTCAACTCATTAGACTGGTTGACATCGAGCCTGGTCGAGCATTGCTAATAGATGTCATTGTAAATGGTTTTTCTTGTCGGTTGATATCTATCTATGGTCCACAGATGAAATCCTTGAGGATAGAGTTATTACAGAAGGTACAACCTTTTTTGCATACGGGACGATATGTATTTTTTTGTGGAGATTTTAACATAAATTTTTTGCAAAAAAATGTAAAGGGGAAAGAGTATTGTGATAAGTCCTGTTTGTCAAACATCATTTCTTTAGTGGGTCTGAAAGATTCCCATCAAACTGGGAGGAATTCAGTGAAGCCCACCTTTTTTAAAGGTAATTTAGCATCTCGTATTGATTTTATTTTCATTACAAAATCCCTGCATATCAATAAGCTACTTTATGTACCTATTGAGACTTCTGATCATATTCTGATTGGAATAATACTGGATTCCCCACAGTATAGGAGGAAAGGACTGGAATTTGGAAGTTGAATGCTTCCCTCTTAACTGTTCCATCGATTATAAAAGACCTGGAGATGATTATACAGGATCACACTACTACAATTGGTTTGCATGAGGATATGATGGGATGGTGGGAAGCCTTTAAACTTTGTTTAATAGGTTACTTTCAGTCCCAGGGTCATTTATTGGCAGCATCAAAAAGAACTGAATATATGTGACTTCGCCATTCTTTGCAATTATCTAGTCAGAATGACTTTGGTTTAGATTTATCTAAAAGTATTGCCCAAACTAAAATTGTAATGTTACCATTTCAATACAATCGTATGGATTCTCTAATTAGAGAACAATCTTTTGGGACATGAGGGAAAACAGCTCAAGTTAATCCCTTTTTAGCTTGCAAATCTAGAACAGATAAACGTCTCTTTTCTAGTTTAAAAGGGAATGATAATGTTTTATTATCTGATAACAAAGGTATTATGGATTATTTGGATCATCATATTGATAAGGTTTTTGGGGTTTTGCATTGTGATTCTAACTTTACGCTGCAGCTGCTGGCTGCAGCTGATCTTCCACGAGTGGAATGGGATTTACAAACTGCAATGATAGCTAATTTTTCAGAGATGGAATTGGGGTCTGTAATTGCTGCGCTTAAGAATGGGGTTTCTCCAGGCTCCGATGGTTTATCAGGAGAACTGTATAAACTTTTATGGAAATTAATGCCAAAAGAACTATTGGCATTATGTAATTCTTTTCTTTCTGACATGATTTTGCCGACTCAAATGTACGAAGGATTACTAGTTTTTCTCTTTAAGAAGGGAGATCGCACGGATATAGGCAATTGGAGACCTTTGACTTTATTAAATGTAGATTTTAAGATATTTTTAAACTTTTAGGAATCGATTGTCTATGGTAATGCGATTTAATTAACGACAACAATTTTGTGCTGTTCCTGGAAGAAAAATCACAGACACTTTGATTCTCCTTAGAGAAATCACATCTTTAAAAATGAGTAAAATTGAAGGGCTAGATGGTTTCTTAGTGAGCCTAGATCAAGCTAAGGCTTTTGATGAGGTATCGCAAGATTATGTTTGGAAGTGTTTAACAGCTTTTGGTATACCGATGCAGTTTGTGCAATGGGTGCAGATGTGTTACGCACTGGCCAATGTGGTTCCTTTAGAAAATGGATGGAAAGGGAGGACACATAGAGTTATGAGGGGAGTTAGACAGGGGTGCCCACTTAGCCCCCTATTATATGTTTTTGCATTGAACCCATTATTGCGGGTTCTTAATAGGTCCCCTTTGATAAGAGCCATTGTTTTGGACTCTATAGATTTGCCTAAATTTATTGCTTATGCAGACTGATATACTCTTATACTGCCTGACTTAAAACAATAACGTTAGCTTGTGATACTATTTCTAAATTGGGATCCATTATGGGTGCTCGTATTAACAAGGTGAAAACTAAATGTATTAGTATCTCAGGGTTTCCGGAAACCCCATCTAAAGTGGGTAACTTTAGGATTGAATGCCAACCCTGTAAAATTTAGGAATATATTTTGGGGTAAAGATGAAGCTATGGATAATTGGAAATTGGCTTTGCAGGAGGGCAACAATAAAGTGGCTCAATGGAATAGGAACAAATTATCTAAAAAGAAACGGATTTATTTAATTAAAACTTATTTGACACCTGTTTTTTTATTTTTAAGTAATATTTTTTTAATACCCAGGTCAATGGAAACTGCCTTGATGAGATGCTTTTTTGTGGGGTGTGGGGCAGCCGTCTAAACCCTATTAAGAGAAACATTTTGTATCTGGCTGTAAAAGACGGGGGTTTGGGAATGATTAATCCCGTTTTGTTTTTCTTTACGACCTTTTTATACCTAAATTTGCTTCCTGTCATAAGAGGTTGTTCTAAAATACGGAACATGTTACTTAAAAAGCATTTACAAGGTGTGTTATGTGAATGGAGAAATGGTGTGTTTCTCCATCAAAATAAACATTGTCCTCCATTAATGTGTGTTTGGAGAGATGTATTTGATAAAATAAAACATTGGGGTATAATGTGGGGAGTAGTTGAGACATTATCTAGGAAAGGACTGTATAACTCAGTTTTAAGGCAATTTTTTTATGACTTACCGTTTTCAACTCTTTCTATGGAGATACGTTTAAAGATCTCCGTTTACATTACTAATCCCCGAATTCCGCAAAATATGTGGGATATTTCTTGGTTGGGTATTCATGGTAAGGTGAGCGTCGAGTAATCAGAAACATAAGTTCTCATAGAGCATTTCTGCCCGAGAGAAAATTGTGCATCTCTTCTTGAAACTATGGACCACATGTATTTTGATTGTTACTATGCTAAGAAATTTTGGGATATACTGAAAGAACGTTGGAAGAATGATCTGTTGTTTCCACCACTGAAAGAAAGCTTATATTATGGCTACTATCAGATAGGACTGCCTGAAGGTATGTATAGCACTTTACAAGTCTTACATTCTTTTTTTGTATTGGATTTGGATTAGCAGATGTAGATTTTTACTACAACAACAGATTATTACCCCCCTTAATTTGGTCTGTATAGTAGAGTCTGACGTGGGGAAATTGAAGATTAAGGAAAGTCATCAACTTTCATCGTACAGTTGGGGATCTTTATGGAATGAATTTGAGTATTTATGAATATTCCTGTAAAAATGTCTTCAATCTTGATAGATGTAAGTTGTTGAGAAATTATTTAGTTAGGTTATTGAATGTGACAATGGCAAACAACTCAAAATTGTTATGGATTTCTATAATTATTTTTAGTCATAATTTAATTACAAGTAAGAAATGCTGTTGGTAATGTATTTGTACTATCTGCATGATTGTTGTTATGTTTTTTGATGTAGTTATGTATACATTTCCCCTATTTTTCCTTTATGTATGATTGTAATATTCAGCTGTTTTTGTTGTGATTTGTACTTTCCCTTTGTGTGCAGTAACACGTTTCTGTCTTGATTTGCTTTGTTGTTTAAATAAAAAAATTCCCCTACTCTTTTCGATAAGTGCCATGGGATCTTTAACATCCACCTGAACTACTACCAATCCAGGCAGATGGGACCTCGGTTTAACGTCTCATCCGAAAGACGGCACCTCAGAAATGCAGCACCCCTCTGATGCTGCACTACAGTGTCAGTACTGGGGTATTAACCCAAGTGCTAAATGTGGGAACTGAACCCACAGCTCTCTGATCTCCCAGCCTCAGAGGTGAGTGTGCTACCTACTGAGCCACTGACACTGATGATTATGCTACTATCACTCAGAAGCAGTTCCAGTGCGTACTGTCACAGCTTCAAAAGTGGCAGCAGAGCTTGCAAAAATTTTCAGTAGAATGGGCATACCTAAAGAAATTATTACTGATCAGAGTAGTAATTTTGGTGCTGCATTACTTAAGGAGCTGCACAGACTACTAGATATCACTGCCATAAGAACCTCCCCCATCACCCTCAGACATTGTTGAGTGTTTTAACCAAACCCTAAAACACATGTTAAAAAGGTTTGTAAAAGGGGAAGAGAAAGATTGGGACCAATATTTGCCTTACCTATTTTTTTCTTACAGAGAAGTGCACAGGCATCAACACGTTTTTACCATTTGAAATGCTTTATGGTAGGCAGTCAAGAAGGCCACTGGATGTGAAAAGAAATGTGGGAAGATAACCCCACTCAGAAACAATCTATAACTTCATATATGTGTGCCCTAAGAAAGAAGCTGGCAAAATACATTGAAATTGCCCATAGTAATTAGGAAGAGGCCCAAAACCAGCAGAAGGTATATTATGACCTTGGGTAAAAGAAAACATTTTCAAGACAGGTGAAAAGGTTTTGCTACTGTTACCACAACAGAAAATAAACTGTTAATGAAGTGGCAAGGGCCTTATAAAGTGCTTAGATGTACTGGTACCGCTAACTACGAGATTGAGACCCCGACAGGAAAAATCCTACTGAGATATATCATGCTAACCTCCTCAAGAAATGGGTTGAAAAAATGCCAAAAGCTTCTTTGCTAGTTTTACCAGAAATGGATAAGGAAGATATTGATGTAGCTTATGATAGACTGGAACAAACTGTAAATGCTGATGCTGTAAAGGTGAATGTGTCTTTAACCTCAGAACAAACTGCAGCCATTCGTAATGTGCTAAATACATTTAACAGTACTTTTACCACAGTACCAGGCTGAGCAAAAGGGGCTGAGCATGTTATAGTGACAAGGAATGCTTGTCCTATTAGGCAAAAGACAAACAGGTTACCAGAGTAGTTAAGAGCTGACGTGGTTAAGAAAATACAAAAAATAAAAGAATTGGGTATCGTAGAGGAGTCAAGGCATGCTTGGTCATCTCCAATTGGAACTGTAAACAAAAAACAAGGGGGTGTTAGAATCTACCTTGATTTTAGGAAACTTAAATCAAGTGTTAGAATTTGACAGTTATCTTATGCCCAGAATAGATGATTTGGTGGACAGACTGGGGAGTGCAAAGTATATCAGTATGCTCGATCTCACCAAGGATTACTGGTACATTCTGTACCTTTAGCTAAAGAATCCAGAGATAAAACTGCATTTGCCACTCCTGTCAGATTCTATCAGTTCACCACCTTGCCATTTGGTTTACATGGTGCACCAGCTACATTCCCACAGTACATGGATGTAATTTTATCCCCTTACACTGGTTATTGTGCTGCATACCTGGATGATGTCGTAGTATACAGTCCAGACTGGAAAAGCCACCTGGAACACCTACAAACTTCTGTGAAGCTATCAAAAAAGCAGGTCTGACTATTAGTCCTACCAAATGTGCATTGGGCATCCAGAAAACCAGATATTTGAGCTATGTGTTGGAAAATGGAGAAGTTAAGACAGAAATTTCTGAACTAGAAGCTGTAGCTAACAGCCCTGTCCCTAAAACAAAGAAACATATCCGGTCATTTTTAGGGCTGGCTGGTTATTATCGGAGATTTGCTCACAACTTTGCTGAGTTAGCTACTCCCCTCACTGAACTCATGAAAAAACGATACCCAAATAATGTGAAATGGACCTCAGAGTGTGATGAAGATTTTCAGGCCATTAAGGCTACATTATGCTCAGCTCCTGTTTTAAGAAGCCCATATTTTGAGAAACCATTTTTGTTAGAAACAGATGCATCAGAGGTAGGCCTAGGTGCAGTACTGAGTCAAAATACAAATGGGACAGAACATCCTATTCTATACATAACTAGGAAGTTGCATGACATAGAGAAAGGTACTCCACCATTGAAAAGGAATGTTTAGCAGCAAAGTGGGCCATGGAGTCCCTTAAGTTTTATTTGCTAGAACTGACTTTGTACTTATAACAGATCACAATCTCTCTGTTGGCTTAACCAAATGAAAGATAAAAATTCCAGAATCACAAGGTGGTACCTGGCACTAGAGCCATTTAAATTCACGGTGATACACAAATCTGGTAAAGAGAACAGCAATGCTGATTTTCTGTCAATATATGGATCAGAAATTCTGCAGGTTGAAAACAAATATTGAGTTTAAACTGTACTGTTTGCTGTACTGTTACAGAAAATGGATAATGCACATGTGCTTAATTTCTGAAAGTTAGCAGCAAATGTTAGTTGAGAATAGGTAGAAAGTTTTGGAAACCTGTCTGATAAAACAGGTTCCTCTTAAGGGGGAGGTGTAGGTGACAGGGTAGAAGAGGACCCTGTCCCAGTTGTTATAGAAAGTGTTTAAATGCAAGGATCTGTCCTTTCCCATTTGTCTGTCTGGTTTCGCAACCAAATTTTCCTGTGAGACCTAGGATTTGATCACCCCGACAGTCTTGCAATTATTTGCTTCTTACTGTCTCTCAACTTTCCTTGCTCTCTTTTTCCTTCCTTGCATATCTGCTGATATAAAATATATGCAAATCATTATGTGGAAATGTAACTGATATTGGATCCTTTGTTTAGAAATTATACAGTGTTAATTTTGAAATGTATATAATGGTGGTTTGAGATTATTGCAAAAAGCTACTGGAAACTAGAAAGGTTTCTTGACTGCAAATTTGTAAGCCTTTTGCAGAAGAGCTGTGGAAAAGGGGCCTCAGCTCAGGCACACTGTGTTCTTGCCTTGCAGCTGCCTGAAACACACAAGGACAGGATGCTTGTTAAGAATGAGGATGGAAGAACTTATAAGAGAGCTGAGCTGCAACTGCTTGAGAGAGAATAATGGACACAGAGATCGAAAAAAAACTCAGATGGACTTTTTCTGTTTATTTGGCCTTTGTAAATAGTTATACTGAACAAGTTTATTCTTTTGTTACTGCTAGTGTAAATAAATATTTTTGGTGAATTCTACAACTGCTCCTGGTTTTCCTATGCTTCCTGACCTACACCTCGATGACAGGGGGTTGCCAGCTACCTGTCCCCCAGGGTCTGCATGTATCTTTCCGCATTTTGGAGGAATTTGTTCAAGGAATCCTGACTGGCATTGTTAACTGTAAGAACCCTGCCTGCAGTTGCAAGAGCTGCAAAGACCTGCAACATTCAGCTGTGAGAGAGCTATGGAAAAGCTACACCTCAGCAGTGAGAGCGCAGTAATGACCTGTGACTTCAGCTATGAAAAGGCAGTGAAGAATCTACACTTCAGTGGTGAGAGCACTGCCTGGAATGTTTCTGAGTGATAAAGCCTACTGTGAAATTCAAGTAATAAGGAGACCTGCTTTGTGGCCAAGTAATCACTAGTTCCAGAAGGTGCTCAGTTCTGTCTGTTACCCTGCATTGACTCAGTGCCACAGAAGAATGGACATTTGTCTGAAGGAATGACCATAGATGGTACTGATTTACAGAAAATGGTATGGGAGTCTCCCTGAGGAAAGGAGCTCACCAGTGATTGCCTATTTGAAGCATCTAATTTGGTCGAGAAACTTGCCTTGATCTCCAGAATTTATCTTCAAAACTGAGAAGAGAGACCCTCTTCAGGTTGTGAGCACCTGCATGGTGAGGAAAGCGATGCCCAGTATCTTGGAACTGTTTGAGTAAAAAGCATGTGCCTTCAGTGTAAGGTTCAGGGTCTTCTGTGAAGCCATTCGTATGTGCCTGAGTCTCCTGAGACTGTGTCTCCAGTGGAAATCCAGAGACTGTGTTCCGGATATGAAAGTACCATGGCTGTTAATGCTGGCAGTGTGGTTGAAGATGCCCATAGTATCGAGATGTGTCTAAATTTCCAGAAAGAGAAAGAGTCTTCCACCAAGGTCAGCATTGGGAATCAGCCCGGTAGTGTCACCAGCTAGGCACTGCCATTGTGCCTCCCCAAGGGGTCATGCCTAGATGTGGGGGCCTGAGGCGTGCTAGCCCAGGTCCCTGGACTGGTCTGTTCTAGATATTACTTCAGCCTTAACAAGATGCCTAACCGCTACGGGAGCTGAGAGATGTTCCAGCCTGCTAGAGCTGCAAGAGCTTGCTGCAAGAAAGGAAGCACATTGCAAGCCCTTGCTGCTAACCTGTTAAGTGAAGCCAACTAATTGGTTTACCTCAGATCTACTGTCTTCAAGCCTTTTGCTGCACTTGCAAGAGACTGACTGTTAAACTGTGAGTAAAGCAGGAATTGCCCTGCACCCAAGTTATCACGTTTCTGCCAAGTTTAGTAGTTAAATTCTAAAACTGCTAACATGTGGAGTCCACCTGCCTGCTTGCAGAGCTTCAGTTTAGAAAGTAGTCAAAATAATCAAAGAAACATAAAAGTTAAAACTGGTTTGTTTAAGAGCCCCAATACCTGCCAACCAGCTGCACCAATACCAGGCCTGCAATGTTTAGTACTGGGTACCCAGGGATAGAATTGTGGGGTTCTTATCCAGACTGGAGACTGTTATCAGTTTGGGGATCTGTCCATTCATATGGTTAAAGCAGCTAGCTAGTTAGAAAGGCCAATAAAAATCCAGCCCAAGGTTGGTGGGTGGCCAGAATTGATAGATGTTTGTAATTAAAAGAGAAATGATTGTTTCTGATGCAATGCCACAGACGTGATTGTTGTTTAAACTCTTCTTCCAGTTTCCCTTTCCTAACCCTCTCCTTTGTGAATAAATTGTTGGTTAACTATTTTTACAAACTTTGACTCATGAGCATATCATTTGTACCACACGTGAGCATATTATTAGCTTAAGTAAAACATTTAAAGTGTTGAGAATTTGGTTACTTGTTTATGGTAATCTATGTGTGGGGGTGACTATATGGAGAAGTGGGTAGGTACAGCATCCCAGTGGGTTGTACTGCTAAAAATCAGACCCACTTAAAATGTTTCCTCAGGTTGGAGGCAACCACGTTATTTATTGTTCTATCTTGGGAAAGAACCCTTAGTACATAAAAATATGAACCCAGGCCCTTAACCTATATTGTGATCATCAGGTAGGTAGTAGCTCACTGGTACATGGCGCCTGGGGCTACATCTTTGGAGGCACCACTGGGATCTTCTGTTTACCAGTCATGCCCAGCATGGATGCCACTTGCTCACTAAATTGTTGGTGACCCTTAGAAATGGTTGAAATTTATGAGGCACCTAGAAAGTGTTTTGGCACCAATGTTGTCCTAGGCTGTCTTCATTGCTGATCAGGGAGATATGTAGGTGGGATGCCCCCTAGTGGCCAGAGGGAGAAATGTTAACATGTGTGCCATTCTAACAGTTCTTAATGCCAAGGGTCTATTGGGGAATGTAACACCTTTTACAACTCCGAAACTGTTCAGTAGTTGTTTATCACTGCATATATAGTTTGTAATTGTCTGGATTAGGACCTGTTGGTTATCTATGCTGGCTAGAACACAATATGTCTAGATCCAATATTGAAATGTTCAAAAATGTTTGAATACAAATGTATGGATGCCAGAGCTTGTCATGGACTTGGCGCGGACACCAAGGGCCCGATTCTCAAAGGGGGGCTGTGTTCGGCACAAGCTGCGGCAAACAGCAGCTTGTGCCAAAGCCCCATTTGCCACAGACTCTGCACCAGGTTCTGGTACAGAAGGGGTCCTGGTGCCTAAGTCCCAATGCTTGCAGCAACCTCAGCCATGCGGTAAATGCATGGTGCACGGGAGGTTCGCCACAAACCCCTTGGACTGTCGGCTACACGGTCTGTCCAAATAGAGACCGGCCGTGGAGGTGTGTGGAGGGCTGTGCTGGTCCCCTGTTCTGTCTGGGGATGGAGGGGACACTACCTGCATTGGTGGGAGGCACAGGGCACCATTGGGAGGGCTGGTGGCATTTGTCCTGGTACCAACTGAGACACCGGGATCTGGAGGGGGCACTACCAACATGCCGAGGGGCACATTGAGGATCGGGTGGGCACTCCTGCCCTGGATGCCCTATGGGGGCACAACATGGATGGAGGGTCCACTATGTGGCACTTGTGGGGCACGGTGGGGTTGGGGAGGTAGGACACACTGCACTACCCATAGGACAGCTCACCCAGGGGAGCGATGTATAAGTTCCCTTACACCAGCCCTGGCTGGTCTAAGGGGACTTAGAATTTCTCCCACTGGGTGCTCTCTATGAATAGCAAGCTGCAGCTTGTGTCAGCGCAGTTCATCTAGTGCAATGTTGTAGGGCAGTGCAGGGCGCAGGGCTGGCACAAGCCCTGTTTGGGGCAGGCAGCCTGCGGTCAACACAGGCGACCTTTGTGCATTGCGTGGAGGCAGCCCTGGATGCAAAGTGCACCTTGCACCATATCTGTTTGGTGCAAGCACTTTGCGTCAGATGCAGGACTTTGAGAATTGGGCCCCAAGTATTAAGGCAAGGGGGAGTGTAAACCCCCTGCAGGGGCTTACCTTAATTGCCTCCCATTGCTCCAGTCCCTTGATTTGTGTCCCCGCAGTCTGATCCAAGCCCAGCAGTGCCCCTGTAGCCTCTGTCCAGCCCCTACATTGTTTCTCATCCAGTATGGGACTGGAGGAGCTAAACCATGGAACCACCGCACTCTGGCTGCACAAATGTGTGAGCCAGCAGTCCGCACATGTACACTAGTTTTCTTGCTACAATTGTGGCTAAACTAAAGCCTCTCCAGTGCTTTTGACCCTCAGGATCAACAAGTCGGGGGTCAGTAACACGGAGGAGGTAGTTAAGGAGCCCCAAAATGTTTTTCACACACATCAATGCAGCTAAGGCACAATGTGAATCTGCAAACAGAGATGAACTTTTAACAGTGAGGGAAAACAGAGACATTGGGAATAAGAGTGTTAAAGAGCTAGTGGACTGGATTAGTCGATTTACATTTCTAATTGTTGTTCAAATAGGTTGCAGGTTACTGGTTTCGTGTATTACTGTAAATAAGAGTACTGATTTGTCAATTTCTTTTGTTTGTATTTCTGCAGCTTTACTATGGTTCCGGTACTCGCATGATGTGCAGCACTAGTCTTGGAAGTGCAGACTGCTAGTGATACACTGGGGGGAAGCTGTGGCCATGTTTTTGTGGAGCTGTGCACGTGTGTCATACTGTACTTGACAGTGAATTATTGTTTTATACTGAATTTCAGGTTTTGTATGCTTTAAAACATCAGTAGGCTTTCATAACTTGAATGTATTTTGGGGAGCAATACAGGCTGGATCTGCAGGTTGGAAAATAACATGAGTTTGTCTACTTTGTTCGATGCTCACTGAGTGACTGAGCCAATTCATGTGTGGATTTTTAAGCTTGTCTGCATGGTTTGCAATGTCAAGCCCCAACTCCTGTTAAAAAATAAAATCCCCAACTCTGTCCACTGTTCAGTCTACAAATCACTGACCCCCAGTCCAATATCCACTGCAGGGATTCTCTCAACCCACACAGTGACCATCAAATTCCTCCACTCACCTCTGTGGCTGGCCACTGTCCAAATGATAGGCTGCGATCATGATCTGACTGGAGTCACTAGCTTTGCCTGCAATACCAATATTTCAGCCTGGCTTCTTAAGAAGATTAGCTTTGTATAACTTGTCAGTCAGTTAAATATTGAGTTACACGTCAGATATGAGGATACGCAGGATCTGTTGACAACCCTAAAACTCTTATGTTTTATATCTTGCTATCCAATCTGCTTGCTGCTACAGTTCACATTTCCCCATCTGTTTCAATCTCTCTCATACCAACATCATAATTAGTCAGATCACGATTGCAACCTGTCATTCAGACGGTGGCCAGGGCGGAGGTGAGTGGAGGGAATGTGCCAGTCACCATGTGGGGTTGGAGGGATCCTTGCAGTGAGTAGTAGACTGGGGAGGTGTAGGGTGGCCAGTGATTTGTGCACTGGGAAAAGGATGGAGTTGGAGAATTTTTTTTGTACCGTGAGTAGGGGCTGGACACTGAAAAAAACAGTACAGCAGATTGTTTAGCAGATTTATTTAGCAGCATGAACAGTATATTCAGATCATGATGGCACCTGTTAATTCAGACAGTGGTTGACTGATGAGGTGAGCAGAGGGAGTGTGCTGGTCATGGGATCCCTGCAGTATGGATGGTGGGGTGGAGAGTGTCTAGTGATTTGTGGACTGGACAGTGGACAGAGTTGGAGCTTGAACGTTTTGCTCAAAATATAACAAATCCTGACCCCATAAGAACAGAGGTCTACTTTTATTATGGAAAGAAACTATCTGTTAACATAACCACAATGTCATACGCTATCATTCACTGTAGACAAGACTGCAGGACATCAAGCTGCTAAGTGTTTAAGTTTGCCGTGTCTGCACATTGCGAACTTATTGCCATGAGTAGTGTGTGTGAAAACTTCAAGAAGTAGCCATCAACAGCTGATTGCTGTTCGGGTCATGTAGCAAATACGTGTGGAATGCAGCTGATTCTGCACATGCGCAGAAGCGCCACTGCTTCTGCACATGTGCAGAAACCACACACTCCAGGAAAGCCAACATTGGGGTGCCCAATCTCCATGTCGGCATGTATCCCCCTTCCCCCACATTGTGGCACACTGGGAGCCCACCCCAGTGTGCTGAGATAGTTTTCGTATTTTCCTGACACCGTGATGCCCACTTCCGGTGTCAGAGGCCCCCACCCCCCCTTTGCCAATGGGTGTGCCCAATTCCTGTCCGTATCAGGGCCCCCAAACTCATGTGGCACACTGGGAGCCCACCACAGTGTGCCCCCCCAAGCTTAATTACTTTGCCGATGGGGGTGCCCATCCCCGTCAGCATCAGACCCCTCCAAACTCATGTGGCACACTAAGAGCACATCCAAGTGTGCCCCCCACCCCAAGCTCAATATTCTTTGCCAACGGGGGTGCCCAAGCCCCGTCAGCATCAGCCCCCACAAACTCATGTGGCACACTGGGGAGCCCACCCCAGTGTGCCAAAAGTATTGTTTTTACCTGTAAGTAAAGAAAATGGTCCCCTGGAGTCCTTTTTTTTTCTTAACCTGCAGAAAAAGAAAACGGTCCTTTGTTGTTTCACCCACCCCTCCCCCCATCCCAACCTTCCCTCTGAGCACCCAGCTCCCCGCACCCCACCTCACGCCATACTTACCTCCAGAGGTCAGGAGCAGTGATCTTCTGTGGATCTGAATGCATCTGTACTCTTCAAAAGCCGACTGCAAACTGAATAAATAGTTACTTTCATACTGTGCTTCCCCTCAAGTTGTCACAACAGTAGCTCAAGCTGTGGACCCTGCAATATGAGCAGACTAGATAGACCAAATGGCCTTCTTCTGCTGGCTTCTTCATATGTATGTTTGTATGTATGTCACTTCCGTTCTGAGGATCGGTGGCACCCGACCAAAACACCTTACCAGAGAGCCAGACTACATAAGGGATTTATGAAACATATAAAGAAAAGTTGCTATTATCTACAATACAGAAATGAGAGGGGCTTATTGTCTATATAGAAGTACACCGACAAGAATAGACTCTGAATATTAACTCAGTCCACTGGCTCTTTAATTTCATCACAGCTTATTCTGTCAGTGCCCAAAAGGCAAGGGAAATCACTAGGAAGAACTGGGGGAGGGGGGGTTCATAGTGTAATGCCCCAAAGGTGGTCATTACAGAAAAGAAATAAAATAATTAAATGGACGCAGAATATACAGGTGCTTAGAGTACCTGCTGCAGGGTAGGCAGCAGGGTACTGTACAAAGGCCCCTAGACAGAAAGAGTCAACCTCCCTACACACACAAACACTGTAATAATAGAAAAAGTGCACTTGTGCACTTATAGCTGGTAAAAGACAGATTGTAAAGCATTCCATGTATATATGGCCTTGATGGAATACTGTGCTGAGGGCTCATGCACAGCATTCCAATCCAGCCATTCTTAGAACTTAGGCAAGTTTAACTTTTAAATACAATTAGTCAGTTAGTCAGTTGGTCAGTTCCTGGGCAGCTGTTGAGGAGAGAGGACACAGTAAGTCAAAGAGACAAGGAAAGGGCTTACCTGGTGGTTGAAGCCGTCCCTGAGGACTTAGCTGTGTGCCTGCTCTGCCTCCACTGCCTGAAGAAGCCTGCTGTGGTGTGCAGTCGTTGGTGGTGCCATCGGGCACCACGAAGAAGCCAACGGCATCCCGCTACGCCAGGGGCTTAAAAGCCTCCGCTTATTTGTTTTAGCCTCCGCTTATTATTTTGCCCCGAGTGAGTTTTAGCAGTTTATTCTCAGTCCCATGTCGGCAGCAAACAGCTGCATCTTCCTCGACCGTCGAGGCCCCCAGATCGTCCCTCTTCCGCCTGACGCTTTCTCCTCACTGCAGCTCACCTCCCACCTCCCAGTGCAGCAAAGAACTCTTGCAGACCGCAGAGCGGTGAGTCGGCGGCAGCACACGGTGTGCTGACCGCCTGTATTCAAAAGGGGACTGTATTTTGTTTAAAAGCGCATTAGGCGCTTGCACAAGGTGGCCGAGTGCCGCAGGGAGCATCGGGTCATTAGGACCCGCTATTTTAATATTCAAGAGGGAGGCAGGGCTAGCGACGCCCATGGGGAGGGGCTGAGAAGCAAGGCCATTTTAAAGGCCTATGAATATTCATGAGGGGCAGAACAGAGGCGGGGTTTTGCTAAGTAAATGACAGCAGGCATTGGAAGCCTGCAAATTTAAAGGGGCAACGTATTTAAAAGGGCGATTCCGGCCCAGATTTAAAGTAGGGCACCAGGCCCATTGTGAAGTGGGGCGTCAGGCCCAAAGTTTAGAGGGGCATTAGGCCCATTATAATTTGGGGCACCAGGCCCAATCTAAGGTGGGGCACCAGGCCCAAAGCAATGTGGGGCACCAGGCCCAGTACAAAGTGGGGCACCAGGCCCATTGTAAAGTGGGGCACCAGGCCCAATCTAAGGTAGGGCACCAGACCCAAGCTAACGTAGGGCATCAGGCCCGAGGTAAAGGTAGGGCATTAGGCCCGAGGTAAAGCCTGGTCTAAAGGGAGGCCCCGGCCTAGCGGAATAGGGCAAGCCAGCCTAGTGGTACTATAGGGAGGCCCCTGCCTAGTGTAATAGGGCAAGCCAGCCTAGTGGTACTATAAGGAGGCCCCGGCCTAGCGGAATAGGGCAAGCCAGCCTAGTGGTACTATAGGGAGGCCCTGGCCTAGCAGAATAGGGCAAGCCAGCTTAATGGTACTAAAGGGAGGCCCCAGCCTTGCGGAATAGGGCAAGCCAGCCTAGTGGTACTAAAGGGATGCCCCGGCCTAACGGATTAGGGCAAAGCAGCCTAGTGGTACTAAAGGGATGCCCCGGCCTAACGGAATAGGGCAAAGCAGCCTAGTGGTACTAAAGGATTCCCTAGCCACAACATATAGTAAGGGATCCTATTCCAGAATACCCTACCTATAGAAACAGGGGTTCATTTGAGAGTGTTCTATTTGCCTATGCTGTGAAACTACTGTGATTACTGTACTGCTTATGCTGAACTATTGCCCTAAGTACCTGAACTATTGTCCGAAGTACCTGAACTACTGCCCTAAGTACCTGAACTATTGTCCGAGGTACCTGAACTATTGCCCCAAGTACCTGAACTATTGTCCTAAGTACCTGAACTATTGCCCTAAGTACCTGAACTATTGTCCGAGGTACCTGAACTATTGTCCTAAGTACCTGAACTATTGCCCTAAGTACCTGAACTATTGTCCGAGGTACCTGAACTATTGCCCTAAGTACCTGAACTATTGTCCAAAGTACCTGAACTATTGTCCGAAGTACCTGAACTATTGCTCTAAGCACCTGGACATTGGCCCTTATCAATAATAATTACCCCTGAAGTTATAATTTACCCTCCTCCGGCAAATTATTGTATCATCCCACAGTCTTTGGGCATTCTTCAGTTATATGATTACTACTGTACGAAGACAGTCTCAATCTTCTACCACACTGCAGTCTCCTAGTGTGGTCTGTAACACCACGTGCTCAGAATCAGTCTCTACTCAGAAGAAGACATCCTTCCAGCATTCTTCACTCCTGGGAAGATTATCCATCAGCTCATCCCGTCCGTTTGTGTTGTCCGCCGAAGTCGAGTCCGTCGTCAGTCGTACAAGTCGTACCCGCCGTTTCCTTGTTTTCACAGCTTGAAAGTACGTCACGAAACGCATCACGACAGCAGTGCCAGTGTCGTTCTGTATGGTTCCTGTTCCAGATGTCCCGAAGTTGGTCACCCTCTACAGAAGAGAGAGAGCTCATCCTGGAGAACCTGTTCTGCGCTGCACCTGGTCGTTCGCCGAAAGTCGAGTCCATTGAAGCCCAGTCCGGGACGCATCCACCGTTTCTTTGTTTTGTGTTAGTTCCTGATCCTAGGATTGCAGAGTCAACCATCATCTCTTCAGATTCTTATGGTTCCTGGTCCTGTCAGAGTTCCTTCGGAGTCCAGCTGGCCCTTGGAGTGCCGTAGCATCAGTCAGGTCGTGGTAGTCCTCCATTGGATTAATCGCCACACAGATCTTGGTCTTTCTTCATCCTTGGCAACCCTAGAAGTGGGTTTTGGCCGAGGAACCTCTTGCTTCAGTGTGTTATTCAGGAACCAGTTGCTTTGGTTCTACATTCCTGCAGCCTTGGAGAGAGTGGGCTTTTGTCGAAGATATATGGTCTATTTACCAAACCTCTCACCACCCCAGTGGCCTTATCTAGGTCCTTGCTGGGAATTGAGATTAGGGTTCTACAGTTCTGTTTTATTTCCCTTGTAGCTACCAACGAAGAACGACAGTGTACACGAAGACGCCGGATCTCTAGACTCTTGTAAAATCTGGACTCTTATGGAAAAGTGTGATGCTGATCACTCTAATGTAGTGCTGAGTAGCCTATGTAACTGGATTCTTGTTTAGAGTATAGAAGTACAGTATAAACTAGTATTAGAATAAGAGTGGCCGTAGGCCTAAAGTTTATGTGTAACCGGCATATGCCCATTTTTGTAACATGGATATGCATATGTCTCTACGGGTTCGGGGAAGGATGAGGTTACCTGGCACAAGAGACCTAGGTTTGACTACTCTGCACAGGGGCACCCAAGTAAATCCAACTACAGGAAGCAATAACTGTAATGTCCAGAACCAGAATTGGGATTTTTCAGTGTGGCTTTATTTATTAACTCACTGAACACAAACAAAGCTCTGTATGGTCCCCAAAGGGCTGTAGAGCTGTATGCAGATTAGAGGTTAAACACAGCAGTCCATTGGAGAATGAACACTTTACAATTGTTTGGCTTTGGACCCACCAGGCACTCAGCCCGGACTTCGCATGCGCATTGGATACACAGCCCGACTGGCCCGGCTCCCCTGCCGGCCACTCTACTGATGGTCCACTTGGCGAATGAACCCAAACTCTACTTGGAAAGACATCCCATCAAACAAGGAAGCTCCCAAAACTGTGGCTCCCCACACCACTTGAAGTCTGCGACTCCTACAGAGATTTTGTTTTCGTACTTCCAATTCAAAACTCCCATCGAACAAGGAGTAATGTTCCCATCCTGTGGCTCCCCACACCACTCGAAGTCTGCGACTCCTAGAGAGATTTTCAAGTTGCGACCCATGTCTGGGTACCCACCCCATCACTGGCCAAGCGTCATGAGGCGAGTAGCAAAACAGAAGAAACTGTAGAGGTGGACCTGGTTACTAAAGATGGGGATCTATCCACCTCCAGCTCCCACAGCCCATACGGCCATTTCTCTGAACACACAGAAACTTCAGGACTGTAAAACTGTAGATTGCATGGTGGATGAAGTGATGCCCCTCTACTGTGAACTCTAAATCCATTTAACTTTAAACTGACTGCTCCATTTGTTCGTCCTAGTGTATACAGTGCTCCCAAACAGCAGTCCCCAATAAAACCATTTGAAACTTGAAACTGAATTGACTGCTCCATTTGTTCGTCCTAGTGTATATAGTGCTCCCAAACAGCAGTCCCCAATAACATTTCCTGACTGAAAAAACAGTTGTTTGCCCTTAAACTGGAGCCAAACACTCACTCAAATGTTGCAGGGCCCACAGGCGAAGTCCTTTAACCTTTTCTGTATACCCAAACAGACAAAGAAATTTCAGGCAGCTTCTTTCCTTGGTGGGAAAAGGGGATTGCCCCTGGAACCCACAGAGACCTTTTCCTACCTCCCCCGAGGGAGGGGGCACTGAGACCGAGGGGACGGTCTCCACCACTTGAAGAATGGTGAAACACAGAAAAACTTCCTTCTGTGTGGAGGCAAAACTCAAACTACAGTCTGATGCTTCCTTCTTGCTCAAGGACAAACAGAAGACTGGCTTTTCAAATTCCCAAGGTTCTAGAACTACACTGAGCTGAAGATTCCAACTGTGGCTCATGCAGCTGTGACAATTCTACTATGATGTCATCCTCTAGTCTCAGCTGTGACTGAGGACACAGAGTGAGACAGTGTGAAACACATTTAACTGGAGTTTCACAAGCTGCCTTCCTGCCTACCACTAGGTCTTACTGGGATTCTAGTAACCCGGGTAACAAAGGGTTACACTGCTCCTGACCAGGAAAATGACTGTCCCCAGTCATTATGCACCCGACCTTAGGCCATCCCACCCTATGTGCTACTCATGGAGGGGGTGATCAGGCCCCTCCCACTGCGTGTGAGCACAGGTAGGCAACACTATGGGCCTAGAGGCTCATAGCTGACATTTCAGCCTCTACTCTATCCACTTACTATGGACACCTAGTGGCTCTGGTAGAACCGCCCAGAGCATAGCCCTGATAGATCAGCACTGCAATCCCCACGGCTGCTCAGGACCACAGCCTGTCTATCCCCCTAACCTCTAGGGAAAACCCATCTGCCTCTACATAACATCCCAAATAAAACAAAACCCAGGGACCTCCCCGAATTTTGGCAGCCTGCAACTACAACATTAAGAAACAAACAGTACTTTAATTTCTAAACATAAACACTGAAATGAGGAACTCCGATGAGCCCTCCTACTCTTCTTGTCTTCTCTTCTTTCTTCCGGGAACACCTGTAGAAAAGACAAAAAACAACAAAAAACAAAACACCCTAACCTGCATTTACGATCTACCTAAATAACGAAGACTACAACAACAACAACCCTTACCATACAGGATAAACAAAACACTAAACAATCCCAAAAAGGAAAAATATTTTTTTTTTTAGAAAAGTAGAAAAGACAGTATATACATTAAGTACAAAAATGACATTGATAACAATACACCTTTTGGGGGGATGGAATGCCCTAAATGTCCCACTAGTGACTACAAGGCCTGAAGGCCAGTCCATTAAAGAGTCTCTCCTGGGCCGGAGCCCCGTGAACATAGTCTTTTAAGGCCATAATCCTGAAGGGGAGAGTCTTTGCGGACAGTTCACACACTGTTTGAAGTCTGTAGTGTAAGGTGTGTATAGCAATGTCATAAAGATAGAAAAAAAGAGATTTTGACTCACCAGCCTCTTGAAGTATTCGAATGTCACCAACCTGGTCCCTTCCGAAAACTCTCCCTGGCAGCATTTCTTCTAATACAGCTGGGCGGACATCTTCCGGGAACCCACAGGAGTGCACATCTGGAAACAGCTGGGCTGATGACATAACTGGAGAAGGAACCTTAGAACAGGAATAAAAAGAGAAACAGCTGGTCCGCGCTCATCCGATTACAGAGGCGAACAGGAAAACAGCTGGCTGGTGTCCTCTGGATCTGAAGTCATCTGGTGGAACCAGTAGGCGATTGGTAATTGCAGACAGTTTACTGTAGACTGGAAGAAGTGGGGCCCTAATTTTTGTTTATTTATTTTGGCAGTTCAATAAAGGTATTTCACAGTTCAGATGTGGCAGTATTGACTACCACTGCTCGGCTCTCTCCATTTGTAGGCACGGGCTTAATTACTGGGAGGTCCTTGCACTGAGGCCAATAGTAGAGGGGTCAGGGGCTTGAATTATTACTCCATCAGATGGCATAATTCACACAGTGGGAGACTCTGTGTCCCTCTCCGTCCACAATTCTCACTCTGTCCATAAACAGTGTCCTGCCTCTCTTCCACTGTGTATACTGTGGAACACCTATTCTTTACATGCTGGTTAGCCCCAGGATGCACATGTTTCATTGCTTCATCCCAGATCCAGGATTTCCTGCAGTTCTCAATCTCCTCCCAGACTCTCCGAGGAAAGGTAGGAAAGGTCATATCAAAGATTTCATTGGCCTTTCTACGAACCAGTCTCTCCTCTTACTTGCTTTGGTCAATCTGAGACCGCTGGCCTGGCTTGGGGGTGGCCAGTCCTGGCTCTGCCAGCTTCGTATCCTCAATGAAATTAAAAACGGATCCCTGACTTCTTTTTCTTCTGGTGAAGCCAGGGCAGTGGCATCACCACCTTCTTGAACAAATTCCTCCGAGGCAAGATCTTGAGGCTGTGTACCATTCCTATCTCGCAAGGCCACTTAGGTTCCTCCTCATCTTCCTCTTCACTGAGGATCTGAGCCCAAGAGTGAGCAGTAGTTCTCACCCCCGAGACTATCCATTCATCACTAGGAGTGGAGGTCGACACCTCCCATTCAATGGGCTCCCGCATCTCATCTTCACCTTCGAGACTTGGGCTAGGCCCCCCCACCCAGGGGTCTATTGATGCTTTATCTGAACTTGCTTTCTGAGATCCAGCATCCAATGATTTAATTTCAGACTCAGTCTCTAATTCTGCACTCTCTAACTTTGTGCCACACTCCCCCGGGGGACCTTCTTCCACAGGCTCCGACTGATGCTGTGTGCTGCCAACTGCAGATTCTTGAAGTTGTGTCCATATGGGAGCCAAACGAATTTGAGGCGCTTTATACAAGCTTATATTTTTGTAGACAACCAGCACAGTGAGGAATCATGAAGTCATCCTTCCAGCACTAAAGCACATCTGGCATACATGCACTGGATAATTAGGAATTGCCACATCAGGAGGGAGTTGCCTCTTATAGCACCAATTTTCAATGTCTCTCAATCTATTTACTGCTGTTGTTACTGCAACCCGGCATAATCCGGTAACGAGCTGGTCCTGAGGCCATAACTGCAGAAAACAAACAAAAGTTCACTGTAATTGAAAGTCCCACTTTAAATGAACATACTCTGTAGCTTTAAATGGCTCCTCTGTTGCTGTGTTTACTTTACTACCCCACCCTGTAATGGCGGCGGGCACTCCTGTGCATCAACATTCAGACTTCTGGGTCAAGCTTACTGCACACCCGATTTACATCAGCTACTATTAACTTTTATTTCAAACTGCACAACTTGCTCTTTTCTGGCTGTTCTCACATCTACAGGATTTTCCTTGGACTTTTTCACATGCTAGCAACATTTATTTAATCACAGTCCCTTTTTAAAACTTCAGGTTTCAGCACAGGATTGCCTGCTTTTACTAGCGTTGCATTTATTTTACAACCCACAGTCTCTCTCTGGCTGCAGACTTTAAACTGAGGCTATTTCATTGCTATGCACACATTTAATGGCTCTACAGACTTGCACTTGCCAGCAGGATATCACACAATCGCTACTTGCAAAGCGACTATACAGCTGCACTCACATTTTATATGGCATTACTGAAAATCACTGATTTGAACAGTTTTAAATCGTTTACTCACTGTTATGGTAGCAGATTGCTGCGATGGAGGAAAACGGCCTGCAGCCAGATTTTCGAAGGCCTCAGATTTCAAACGGGCATGCAGTCTCCGCGATCATAGTATTAATCACACACTTCACTGATCCCACGACTGATAAGCGGGTTGAGCCCAATTTTTAACTGGAAAAGTCACTTTTCACTGTTTACAGCGCTTTGAACACTTCGCGAACGCTCCTCCACTGCCAGTACACGCACTACTCTCTGTCTCCCTCTCGAATGCTGAAGCAGACACATAAGAGCTGGCTGAGGGGCGGGACTAATGGCAAACTGACCAACCACACGACGCCATGCAAATGAGCCTCTTCTTCCTCACAAGGACTCCTCTCCTCACGGCGATCGTCGACCAGGCAAATTTAAACTGAAAAGATGCACTTTTTTTTTTTCAACTGACTCCACGGCGGGAGCCCATTTCAACCAAGTAACATTGCCATTAACTCTGCAGTCTCTAGTATTGCACAGAAAGCATTTCCAACATCCAGGGCATAATTTCTCTGTTGCTACACCTAGTTTTCCACACTTTCCTTCACAGAAACTCATTTTAAAAGCATTTCAAACGTCCAGGGCATAATTTCTCTGTTGCTACCCCTAGTTTTCCACACTTTTCTTCACAGAACTTTATTTTAAAACTGACAAACGCTGTAAACTATGTTGATGCAGGACAAGGACACACACTTTGGCTTTACAGCTCCTTGGTAAACAGTTGGCATTTTTAAACAGCAGCACAAGATTCACAGCACACAGCACACACTAGGGAAATTGCTTCAACTTTTTTGGGCTACCGACTGCCAGATAGCCAAAACGCTAGCCTACTTGCCCAAGCACCTTCCTTCCCAAACAAATCCAAAGCGGTGTCTCCATTTTTGTAACCGCATAAGCCCATTTTTGTAACATGGATATGCATATGTCTCTACGGGTTCAGGGAAGGATGAGGTTACCTGGCACAAGAGACCTAGGTTTGACTACTCTGCACAGGGGCACCCAAGTAAATCCAACTACAGGAAGCAATAACTGTAATGTCCAGAACCAGAATTGGGATTTTTCAGTGTGGCTTTATTTATTAACTCACTGAACACAAACAAAGCTCTGTATGGTCCCCCCAAAGGGCTACGTAGCTGTAATGCAGATTAGAGGTTAAACACAGCAGTCCATTGGAGAATGAACACTTTACAATTGTCTGGCTTTGGACCCACAGGCACTCAGTCCGGACTTTGCATGCGCATTGGATACAGCACGACTGGCCCGCCCCTGCCGGCCACTCTACTGATGGTCCATGGTGAAGAACCCAAACTCTACTTGGAAAGACATCCCATCAAACAAGGAAGCTCCCAAAACTGTGGCTCCCACCACTTGAAGTCTGCGACTCCTACAGAGATTTTGTTTCGTGGCAATTTGAAACTCCCATGAACAAGGAGTATGTTTCGATCCTGTGCTCCCACACCACTTGAAGTCTGCGACTCCTAGAGATTTTTTGCGACTCCACGTCCTGGGTACCCACCCCATCACTGGCCAAGCTTAGAGGCGAGTAGCAAAAACAGAAGAAACTGTAGTGGACCTGGTTACTAAAGATGGGGATCTATCCACCTCCAGCTCCCACAGCCCATACCCGGCCATTTCTCTGAACACACAGAAACTTCAGGACTGTAAAACTGTAGATTGCATGGTGGATGAACTGATGCACCCCCTCTACTGTGAACTCTAAATCCATTTAAACTTTAAACTGACTGCTCCATTTGTTCGTCCTAGTGTATATAGTGCTCCCAAACAGCAGTCCCCAATAAAACCATTTGAAACTTGAAACTGAATTGACTGCTCCATTTCTTCATCCTAGTGTATATAGTGCTCCCAAACAGCAGTCCCCAATAACATTTCCTGACTGAAAAAACAGTTGTTTTCCCCTTAAACTGGAGCCAAACACTCACCCAAACGTTGCAGGCCCCACAGGCTAAGTCCTTTAACCTTTCTGTATACCCAAACAGACAAAGAAATTTCAGGCAGCTTCTTTCCTTGGTGGAAAAGGATTGCCCTGAAGCCACAGAGACCTTTTTCCTACCCTCTCGGAGGGAGGGGACACTGAGACCGAGGGACGGTCTCCACCACTTGAAGAATGGTGAAACACAGAAAACTTCCTTCTGTTGGAGGCAAAACTCAAACTACAGTCTGATGCTTCCCTCTTGCTCAAGGACAAACGGAAGACTGGCTTTTCAAATTCCCAAGGTTCTAGAACTACTCTGAGCTGAAGATTCCAACTGTGGCTCATGCAGCTGTGACAATTCTACTATGATGTCATCCCTCTAGTCTCAGCTGTGACTGAGGACAGAGTGAGACAGTGTGAAACCCATTTAACTGGAGTTTCACAAGCTGCCTTCCCTGCCTACCACTAGGTCTTACTGGGATTCTAGTAACCCCGGGTAACAAAGGGGTTACATATGCTTCTAGTAGTAACCGTAAAAGTGGTAGATAAAAAGTATTTCAGTATTTCCCTGTTCCATTGCCCTATTGTTCTTGGGCAACCCCTCCTCCTTCTTGTGACTGTGTCTGTCTACCCCTTGGTACCAAATAAACGCCCTTCGGGCATCGAAATACTAAGTTGACTCCTGCCTCTCCTTGTCCAGATAGTAGTTATCCTATGCACATTAAATTCGGACCTTGGCTGCTCTTCTCACATTATCTCAAGCAGCAGCATCACAATAGATTTGACTATAGCTTTTAGATGTGACTAAAACTTTTCTATCCTATCCTGTCTGCCTACACTGTGTACTGGGGACTGTTGCTAGGAGACAACGGAGGCTGCTGGGAGTTGCAGTTCCCTCCTTACATAGAGAGAATTACTGTCAGACAAAGGAGGCATTTGATAGCACTATTAGTGCTTGTTTTTAAGAGATAGAGGTTGAAGTGGGCTAATACACAGGTGCAGAGACTGCCACTGTATTTTTTATACGGCCAATTTTGTATTTGAAATTTCTCCACTTAGCGTATAGTGCACAAGGCAAATAGCACTTCCAGGTCCCAGGGGACAAAAGTTTGACACCTACAGGTGGCAGCCAAGCACCAGAGGAGGCTGGCACAGTAGAGGCAAGTGTCTGCTATGTCAAAGGGCCAGAAAATCTGCACCAGACCAGTCAGGTTATATTTAAAATAGAATGTAAAGAGGGAGGAAGGGAGGAGAAGAAATGGTGTAATGCATAAAATGCAAAATATGTGTGTTAGTATGCTTGAGGCATACGTATGCAATAAGTGCTGTCATACTGAAAAGCTAGAAGAGGAGATTAGGGATCTGAAAAACAGCTGGATTTTAGCATTGAAGGAGAACTGCTCTAAAACTGTAAGCCATTTTTCCCAGTAGATCCTATTTTTTAAGTACTTGTTCCAGTTCTGTCATAGTCCCATCTATATTGACCTACTAGTAACCTCTGTGGTGTTTCCGATTTACACTCTGGTGTTATGGGCCATTTTGGAACTGTATGATAGTTTATGTCCCAAACAACCACAGACTTCTATAGCAGAACATGAATGCATTGTGCCAACAATGGAAGAGTAGAACAGGGACATAAACTACATCATACAGTTCTAAAATGGTTCTTAGTGGCAGCATGTAAATCAGAAACACCCAAATGGATAACTAAAATGCCTGCATAGCTTCACCAAACACATCATTTGAACCAGTATTAAAAAACAGCTTCTACTGGGAAAATGACTTCTAGAGTCAGTGCAGTTATCCTTTAAGATAAATAAGCTTCAAAATAATTTGTACACACTGTCAGTATGCTACTGCAGGAAAGCAAGCAAGTAGCGGCTAGTAGATGTAAAGAAAACATAGGTGACAAAAGGGAAAGAAATACTGGTGAGGAGTTGGAGAGTAAAACTGATGAGGTACAACTTACAAGGGGAAGAATGGTGTTTGGTAAAGGGAGGTGCAAAAAAAGAAGGTGCAGATATGAGCAACCGAGTGTATTATTAGATGTACAAAATGGAGTCAGTACACAGTTATGAGTGGGGTGCCACAGGGCTCGGTCCTGGGCCCTTCACTATTTCAAATATTCATATCTGATATAACTAAGGACATCTTGAATTATTCTGTAAAATACGCAGACGAGGTTAAGATAGGAGGCCCTTGTTACTCTCCACAGCAAACCCAAGATCTCCAAGGAGATTTAGATAAAATAACCGCATGGGTCAAAAAACCGGGGATGAGGCTAAATATAGGAAAATGTAAGACAGTGCACATGGGTACATTTTTTTATTTATTTAGATCTAGGATTACAAATACTTTTGAGCCAAGGCTCTTTACAAAGGTTCCACGTCAGTTTAATTGACAATAGAAAACATTGATGATATGAAAACAATACAATTTGAAGGAACAATGTGAGTTGAAATGGGGAGAACAAAGCAGGTTACAGTCAATTCCAGGCATATAGGTACATACATACATATACCATGATATTAGGAGCCATAGGATGAGGAAGCAACACAGAATTAAGAAACTAGAACGGGACAATAAAACCATTAGCACCGGCGGCATTAGTCAGGTAACAAAAAAAGTGCTAGAAGGGATGGGAGGGTGTGGAGGGAAGGGGGAAAGAGTGTTAGAGGAGTTAAGTAGGGGGAAATAAGTGCTGGATTAAAAGTAGCCAATTAAGATTGACAATCACAGGAGCTGGAGGCAGAGAGAGGTTAGATTTGAAAGGACCTAGCATAGGCAGTAAGAATATGTCATAGCTGAGGCCATTTAACCAACTGGAAGCTCTGTGAGTGAAGGATCTTTGCCCCTGGGTGGTACGGCAACGTGGGATGTGCAAGAGCTGAGATTCGGAGCCCCTGGTTGGGCGTTGATTCCGTGCCATATGGAGGAGGGCTTGGACACCTGTGAGGCTAGCCCAGTATTATTTTTTGGCCATTAGCAGGTCTGATGCTTGATACGGCTTGACAATTTGAGCCATCCAGTTTGAGGATGGGTCGTAGGTGCGGGTGAGATGGTGGGATCAGTGATCAGCCTACAGGCTTTGTTTAAGGTCAAGGATACCGCTTAAGGGCAGTGGCAGAAGCCAAGCCGTAGATGATCAGGCCATAGTCGATTAGTGAGACCACCGAGCTCTGTACTGCGATGCTTAGGGCATCTGCGGTGAGGCATTCCCTATGCCAGTAAAGAAGGCCAATGCATGCATTTGCAGCTTTTGAGACATTGTCTATGTGGGTGGCATATGACAGATTACTGTCAATGGTGACTCCAAGGTATTTGAATGATTGAACCTGTTCGAGGGCTGCACCCAGACAATTAGTGATTAGGAGGGGTTGAGCCCTGTGCTTATTGTGAGACCCACAGAAAAGCATAGACTTGTTTTTTTGTTTTTTTTTTATAGTTGAGGACTAATTTATGCTTGCAAAACCAGTTTTCAGTTGCAGAGAAACCAAGCTATAGATTGTTTTGAAGGAGGAAGGGGTCCGTGTGGGTGGTGTAAATGACGGCATCGTCAGCATACAGGAGGATATGTTGAGGAGAAGATTTTGGGAGACTATTCAGGAAGAGGCTGAAGAGGAGTGGCCTGAGAATGGAACCTTGGGGGACTCCTGAGCAAATGGGTCTATCTGCAGAGTGGACATCAGCAATCTTCACATGTTGAGAGCGGTTTTCCAGGTAGCTCTTGAACCAGGAAGAGCATTTGTGGGAGAGTCCAACGATTTGCAACTGTGTGATTAATAGGTGATGGTGGACGGTGTCAAAAGCCTTGGACTGGTCTATGAAGACTTCCCCAGTGAGGAGACCATTATCCAGAGAGTTGTGGATGGCACCAGTGAATTTGAGGAGGGCAGATGTAGTGCTGCGACCTTTTCTGAAACCATGCTGTTGGGTGCACAAGATGTATTTGTCCAGGTATTCCGAGAGTTGGTCAGCTACTACAGTTACTTACCCGACCACTACTCTCAACAAGTGTGGCCACCTCTCTACACTATACCACCTTGCAGTCCATATGGGATACCGCCTGGAACCTTGCAACCTCTACTCCCGGAAACAACAATCAAAACTATCTCTCAAAGAGCTGCGACTCTGCTCCTTAAAACTCCTACTCCTCCTCCTCCTCCTCCTTCTCATCTCAGGCAGTGTCCGTCCCAATCCTGGCACTAGAAGTTCAGGCCACACACAAACTCCAGGTGCCCTTATCCTTGCAACCATTAATATCTGCAGTCTACTACTAAAGCTGGATGCACTCCAAGCCTTCATATGCCAACACAACCCTGACATCCTTGCAGTGGTGGAAACTTGGCTGACGCCTAAAGTTCCTGACTCAGCAGTAACAATACAGGGCTACAATGTCCACAGGCTGGACCAGATATCCAAAAAAGGCGGTGGTTGCACAATCTATATCAAAGACTCCCTGTCATGGCACCCTGTAGCAACTCCATCACTTTCTGCCTTGGCCCAGATTCTGCCAATAAAATCATCCTAGGTCCCAACCACAAAGCCCTGACTATTGTCTCTGTATACATCCTGCCAGGGACCCTAAGCATGGTTTCAATGCGTTCTAAACTTTATCAACTTTCATCCTCCCGGAGCTGAACTTATTCTACTAGGGGATTTTAACATAAACTGGTTAGCATCGGGCGCTAGTGCCTATAAAGACTCCATCTCAGCTGCTAACCTCATGCAAATGGTAAACTCCCCTACGAGGATTAACTACAAGACTGGCACCAGTACCCTCCTGGATTGGGTCCTCACCACTCTCCCCACAAGGATTTCTCATACGACCGTTCTCCCAGACTCTCTCAGTGACCACTCCCCAGTCATATGTGCATGGTCTAACAAATTCCTCAAGCTCCCTCCCAAAATTATTGCTAGCAGAGTCCTTCCTCGAGGAAAACTTCCACATCTCAAACAATACCTGCTTCTACAAGACTGGCTACCCATCTACGAAGCAACAGATGTTAACTTAGCTCTTGATCACTTCATCTCAATTTTCAACAAAGCCTGCGACCTCTTTGCCCTTGCTAAAAGGTGCAAAACAAAATATCTCTATAACCCATGGCTCACCGCAGCTCTTCTCTTCCCTCTGGCTGAAACTATGGGACCACCTCTGGGCAGTTGCCGGGCCACTGGCAAACAACTGGACATCCAAAATGACAAACAAGCACGAAATGCCTGCACAAAAGCCATCCGGCTCACGAAATCCACCTATTACAAAGATGCTCTCACCAATACATGGGGAAATGGTCATGCTTTCTGGGACAATATCAAGGGGAAGCAACCAAAAACCCTCTCCAGCCATGTTAATGGTTGATGGATCCTCAACCCTCGACCCCAAGGTGATCACAAACATCTTTAACATGGCTTTTTCAGACCTTAGTGCTGTCCTACACCATGACGTTTTCAAAAACAGGGCCTACTCCCCAAATACCTCAGCCCCACAGTCTAACCATCCCCTCTTCTACTTCAGGGAGGTAAGACTGAATGAAGCTCACCGCTATATTACTGCAGCTATCTCTAAATCTAGATCTAGTTGCAACACCCTGGACCTTAAGCTTCTGTTGTTTACCCTCGATGAGGTAATTCATCCATTAACAAAAATCCTAAACCTCTCTCTCAGCTGTGGAAAATTCCCGGACTTATGGAAAACAGCCACCGTGACACCTGTCCATAAAAGTGAGGATAAGACGAATCACTCAAATTATCGCCCTATCTCATACTGCTCCCACTCTCTAAGGCACTCGGCGCATCGTGGCTGATCAGTTTACCGACCACTTGGATAAATACAGTATACCTTGTCCACAACACACGGTTTCCAGAAAGATCATAGCACCACCGCTGCCCTTCTTTGAGTTCACTGGAGCTTTGCACAAATCCTACACGTCTTTCTCACAGGGGTTGCGTTGACCTCTCAAAGGTCTTGATACAGTACACCATGGACTACTAATTGACCAACTACTGAATGTTGGGCTATCACCTGATTCTTCTCTCTGGGTTTAAAAGCTACTTGAAAACCGGTCGCAGAAGTAAAACTTGCTGCGCTCTTTCTGACACCCTCCTGTTAGCTCGAGATTGTCCCACAGGGATCCATACTGGGCCCCTCCTTTTAGCCTTTTCTTAAACTCCTCCATTACCACTGCTCTGAGCAGATCATACTATATGCCGATGACGCTGTTGTATTCTCCACTCACAAAGATCCTGCAACTCTTCAACACAACCTTCAAATTGGTTTCAGTTCTGTGGAGACATGGTTTCTTAATCATAAACTGGTCCTCAATGACAAGAAAACCAAATCTATGCTCTTTTGCAGCTCTCATAACCCACACAAGCTACACCACTTGGCTATCTCCACCACCCAGGGGAACACTCTAGATCAGGTGGGGTCCTTCAAATACTTAGGGATACAGCTTGACCATAATCTCTCCTATGGACCTCACATAGATAATGTAGCTAGAGCTGTTAAAACACGGTTTAGTCTCCTCTACAAACACAGACAACACCTCACGCCAGAAGCTTTGAAGGTTGCAGTCCTGAGTTCTGTGATCTCTGTAATAGACTATGGTCTCATCATTTATGGCTCAGCCACAACCACAACCCTTAGACGCCTCTCAACTGCCTTAAATAAGGCATGTCAGCTCATCACTGGTGCTCACCGTCTCACCCACGCATGTGACCTGTACACCCAGACCGGCTGGCTCCAACTATCAAACCGCATAAAGTTTCTCACCTGCTCCATGGCGAAAAAAATCTACCTTGGCCTTGCACCTTCTGGGGTCTCAGCTCTGTTACAACACCGAACCAACAAACGGTACCTTCAGAGATCCACACTACAGCTACTGAAAGTCCCCCACTGTCACACTTCACAGGGACAACGCTCTTTTGCTTATCGAGCACCACTCTGGTTCAATGGCTTCAGCCCCACCATCTCCTCTGCTCCGACAATTGGTATGTTTAAAACTAGGCTCCGGGACTATCTCACTACAAACAGCTCCTGTGACTGCCCAACTTAATCTTGTTTCTCCACTTCCCTGCCTGTTCTAGTTATCCCCCCCTTCCATCCCCTCCTCACTGGATTCTACCCTCACATCTTGGTATACCCAATGCTGCACTTTTCACCCTCTCCCCACCCTACCTACATTCCTTCTTCCCCCCCCTCCCCTCCCTCTCCCTATGACTCTGGCACTTCTTATCTCTTGTCTGTTTTCTCTGACAAATGCCGCTGGCTGCCTTGCTTACAATGTTACCCTTGAATTGTATTACTCTGTAATCTGTTTGCAATGTTCACATTGTTGTAATGTCTGTCTTGATGTTCCCCATAATTTGTATTTCTCTGACGTGGAACCTTTGTAAAAGAGCCTTGGCTCAAATGTATTTGTAATCCTAGACTTGATAAATAAATTGAAAAATAAATAAATAAAATAAATACTATTCATTTGAGGGCCTTGGAGAGAGGGGGGTAGTATGGATATAGGTCCATAATTAGCATGTAGAGCCCTGTCCCCACTCTTGTGGGTAGGTGTGATAGTGGTGGATTTCCATCGGTCAGGAAACTGACCAAGGGAGAGGGAGAGGTTGAAGATCATAGTTAGAGGTGATAGGACTACATCGAGAGTACGAGACAGTAGCTTAAGGTCGAGTGAATCCTCACTTGTCCTGGATCTGGCAATTGCCTTACTGATATAATTGCGGGCTTCAGTCATCCTGACTGCTTTGAAGTAGAATGGGGGGTGGTTAGCAGGAGAGGGGTGGTGGCAGAGAATGATAGCGGAGTATCATCATCGAAGAAGTCCAGTGGGAGAACATTAATGAGGTCAGAGAATGCGGTATTGAATGTATTGGCAATAGAGACTGGGTGAGGGTTATGTCCCCATCTATGTCCAACATGGGAGGAGAGGTTTGAGATGACTTCCTGTGACTTCTTTGAGATTGCTCCAGAAGGATTTCCCTTACCCGTGTGTTAGTGAGTACTTCGTTGTAATATATACTTTTAATCATGCAGATGGATTTTGTACATTAGTTATGAGCTCATTTGTAGTTGAGTATGTCGGCTTGTTTACCTGTTGCCCGGCCGATGCCAGAGCCGGTCCCAGGCTTTTATTTGTGCTAGGAGATCCATGAGAGAACCATGGGTTACAGGAGCCTTTACTTTGCACTTTTTAACAGAACGGCGAGTCACAGGCAGCGTTGAGGAGTTGATGAAAAGTCAGGGCCGAGTTGACATCAGTTACTTGGCAGAAAGGAGACCAATCATGCTGTCTGAGTTGAGATTTAAGGTGTTTCCAGCGGACGGGGAAGGACTCTGCTGCAGATTAATTGGGGGCATGCTGAATTTTGACCATTCACAGATGACTGGGGCATGGTAGCTTACTGAGAATCAGGAAGGACAGACACATTAGAGATCTGGGATGGTGGGTGGTCAGGACCCAGTCTAGAAGGGTACTTGTGCCAGTTTTTAGTTGCGCCTGGTGGGGAGTCAACCAACTGAACAAGATTGGTTGCTGTGAATGCATCCTTGAGACCCCCATATCTGGTGCCAGCCAATTGATGTTGAAATTGCCGATTAGCCGGCCCAGTGGCGCAGAGGGCTGAGGCACTGGCACCTTACCTCGAACCACGCCGTTGACCGGGTTGAGGAATGGACTCAAAAGCGGGAGTCGGCAGGGGAGGATAGGTTGGCGTCTGAAGGATTGCTCTCCTATCCTGGGGTGGGGTTGAGCTGCCTCGACTCAGCGGCGGCCCCAGTGGAGATTGGAGGCACTGCATGAGCCAGCGATGAGGAACCTAGAAAAAAACGGAAATACCGCTCAGTGGTGGCTGCTGGATGATGGCTCTCCATCCCCCGATTCCTCCGGTGCCTTCAGGGAGCCTCCTTCCCTCAGCAGCATCCCTGGGCCCTATTGAGAGTGCGCTGGACTCCTCCCCCTGTGCCTTCCCCCTCGGAGGAGGGGACCCACCCAACGAAGGGTTACGTCTCGGATATCCCAGGGACCAGCTAGGCTGTGAGGGCTAGAGAGAGAGGTCAGGTAAGGCCAGTGGGGATCGGTGAGGACTTGGAAGGAGCCTGAAGGAGTGGGGGTCACCAGGAGCACAGAGGGGAATAAACAAATAATGCAAAAAAAAGAAAAGAAAAGAAATCACCCATTAGTATTGACTCCGAGTCAGGAGGTAGTGAACGGATGAGATCCAAGACCGAGTTGAGGCCTTTCTGTTGCTCTTTTGGAGGTATGTATACAGCAGCAACAGTCAGAGTTTTGTTGTGGGCACCAAGCAGGATTCTGATGCGAAGAATCTGTGAGGATGTATCCCAGAAAGGGGTACATATAAGGTGGCCAAGGAGTGACTCTTTAAGATATACAGCACAGCCACCCCCTCTTTTAGAGCTCCTATCAAGTCTGAACACGTTGTAGCCAGGCAGAGCAATTGCCATATCAGGGATTTTGGGAGAAAGCCAGGTTTTGACGACTGTAATAACATTGGGGTTGTGTTGGATAGAGAATATTTGCAAAGCATTGAGTTTAGGTAGGAGGCTACAGACATTAAGAGTTGCGAGGGTGAGCGTCCCAGATTGACTCAGTTTGTGGTCTGAGTGAGTGGTTTTTGGGCCAGAGTTCTGGTGAATATTCCCAGACAGCAGCAGCAGAAGGAGCAGGAGCTTCAGAGTGAACCAGCGCAGTTGTTTGAGGGTGGATTTGTTCACCCATTTCATGCAGGAGTGAGGGCAGAGAGGTTGCCTATGGTCCCAGAGAGTTGTCAAATGTGCCAGTGGTGTGAGTAGAAACAATCGGACATACGGCACCCTGCCATTGTTCCAATAGTGCTGCCAGCCATTCATGGTTGAGTTTGAGAGTGGGGACCAGTCCAGAAGAATGAGTGCCTTATTTGAGTAGGTGTGGTCAAATTGGTAGTCCAAGAGGAGAGCAGGAGAGGCCCCAGGCAAGTAGAACAGGGTGAGAGAGAGAGAGAAAGATAAACATATGGAGAGATAGGAGGTGCCCGGCCATTATGCAACCGAAGGGACAGACAGGATATTCTAGAGGACACGAGAGGAGAAAATGACAGTGGAGGCAGGCTAAGAGGGAAAAGGGTGGAGAGAGGAACAGAGGAGGAGCACTAGTAAAGGCTAAGAGGGCAAGAGGTAATGAAGAGATAGAGGGGCAAGGAAAAGGGAGGAGGGTGGGCAGAGAGAAGAAGGTCCAAGGAATGGTAGGTCCAATAAGGACAGCGGTGCGGTACTGAGAAATAGTGGGTGGGTGACACAGCCTATTTAATTAAGTAGGCAGGTGGGAGGGTGCACATTTTCAGCAAAGCCATACAAAGCTATGGGCGCAAAGCCCAGAGAAGCAGTTTACAGTTCAGTGTTTGCAAGGCCAATCAGATGCTGAGTGGAATGCAAGGGACCAATCCGCGATGAGCTGTAGCAGGTGGCGGCCAATGGGAACCGCTCAGTGCTTCCCGGTGCAGGCAGAAGGGCTTACCCAGAAGGAGATGACTCCAGGTGCGAGCTCAGGTGGGTCGGGTGGCTGGCTGTGGTAGCCATGGCTGCTCGAGCAGTAGCCTGTTCAGGGGCTGGTGGAGTCTAAGGGAGGGAAACAGAGAGATTATAAGGAGGTGCTTTGCACTGAGGAGTGCAAGAACAAAAGGATGACATGGAAACACAGAGAGGGGGCGTGGGGAACAGACTGAGAGCAGGAAGATTAAGAAGGTGCAAAGAGCAGGGGTGGGGGCACAGCAACCAGAACCCAGACATAGAGGCCTAGGGAATGGCGCCAAGAGGACAAAGAAGCAAGTTTAAACAGGGAAACAAAAGATAAGAGTAGGTAGGGAGAGGGGGGTGGAGTAGGTTAAGTTTAGAGGCGAGTAGAGGGAGAGGGCAGGAAGCCAAAGGCAGGCTGGCTAAGTTACAAACAGTCCTTATTAAGCAAATACAGTGTGGATAAAGCAGGAATTAGGCTATCTGAGCTAGCAAGCATGTTACAAAACTTGAGAGGGGAGACAAGAAACCCCAAAGGCAGGCTAGATAAATCCCTAGTAGTCCTTTTAACAAAGATATTTCCAACAGCAAGTCACTTAAATTTCCAACAACAAAACACTCAAATTACCACAACAGTGTACTTAAATGGGGAATTATACTAGCTGAGCTTAAAAACACTAAAGATGCAGGCAGTACAAATTTTTGAGAAAAGCCATACAATGCTATGGGCACAAAGGCCCAGAGAAGCAGTTTACAGTTCAGCGTTTGCAAGGCCAATCAGCTGCCGAGCGCAATGCGAGGACCAAAATGCATTATGAGTTGCAACAGGTGGTGGCCAGTGGGAGCTACTCAGTGCTTCCCAGTGCAGGCAGAGAGCTTACTCAGAAGGAGATGACTCCAGGAGGTGAGCTCAGGTTGGTCGGATGGCTGGCTGTGGTAGCCACGGCCGCTCGAGCAATAGCCCATTCAGGAGCTGGTGGAGTCTAAGGGAGGGAAACAGAGAGAGAGAGATTATAAGGGGGTGCTTTGCATTGAGGAGTGCAAGAACAAAAGGATGACATGAAACACAGAAAGAGGAATGGGGAACAGACTGAGAGCAGGAGGATTAGGAAGGTGCAAAGGCAGGTGCAGCAGCCAGGACCCAGACAGAGAAGCCTAGGGAATGGTGCATGAGAGGACAAAGGAGCAATTTAATAGAGGGAAACAAAAGATAAGAGCAGGTGGGGGTGGAGAATGTTAAGTTTAGAGACCAGTAGAGGGGAGGACAGGAGGCCAAAGGCAGGCTGGCTAAGTTGCAAACAATCCTTATTAAGCAAATACAGTGTGGATAAAACAGAATTAGGCTATCTGAGCTATGCAAGCACATTACAAAACTTGAGAGGGGAAACAAGAACCCCAAAGCCAGGCTGGCTAAATCCTAGTAGTCCATTTAACAAAGATATTTCCAGCAGCAGGTCATCTTAAATTTCCAACAACAAAACACTCAAATTACCACAACAGTATACTTAAATGAGGAATTATACTAGCTGAGCTTAAAACACCAAAGATGCAGGCAGTACAAATTTTCAGGCAAAAGCCATACAATGCTATGGGCACAAAAGCCAGAGAAGCAGTTTATTGTTCAGCATTTGCAAGGCCAATCAGATGCTGAGTGGACTGCAAGGACCAATCCACGATGAGCTGCAGCAGGCGGCGGCCAATGAGAGACGCTAGTGCTTCCCGGTGTAGGCAGAGGGCTTACCCAGAAGGAGATGACCCAGGCGGCGAGCTCTAGGTGGGTCGGGTGGCTGACTGTGGTAGCCGTGGTCGCCGAAGAAGCAGCCCATTCAGGGGCTGGTGGAGTCCAGAAGGAGATGACTCCAGGCAGCGAGCCCAGGTGGGTCGGGCAGCTGGCTGTGGTAGCCACGGATGAGCAGTAGCCCATTCAGGGGCTGGTGGAGTCCAGAAGGAGATGACTCCAGGCGTGAGCTCAGGTGGGTCAGGCGGCTGGCTGTAGTAGCCACAGCCACTCAAGCAGTAGCCTGTTCAGGGGCTGGAAGAGTACAGAAAGAGATGACTCCAGGCGGTGAGCTCAGGTTGGTCAGGCGGATGGCTGTGTGTACCTCAGCTCAGCAGTAGCCCATTCAGGGGCTGGTGGAGTCTAAGGGAGGAAACAGAGAGAGATTATAAGGGGTGCTTTGACTGAGGAGTACAAGAACAAAAAGTGTGACGTGGAAACACAGAGGACAGCGTGGGGAACAGACTGAGAGCAGGAGGATTAAGAAGGTAAAAGAGCGAGGGAGGGGCGAGCAACCAGAACCTACACAAGAGAGCCCTAGCAAATGGTGCCAAGAGAGGACAAAGGAGCAAGTTTAAACAGTGGGGAAATGAAAGATAAGAGCAGGTGGGGGGGTTGAGAAGGTTAAGTTTAGAGACGAGTAGAGGGAGAGAGCAGGAAGCCAAAGGCAGGCTGGATAAGTTTCAAACAGACCTAATTAAGCAAATACAATGTGGATAAAGCAGGAATTAGGCTATCTGAGGTAGTAAGCACATTACAAAACTTGAGAGGGGAGAAAAGAAACCCCAAAGGCAAGTTGGCTAAATCCCTAGTAATCCTTTTAACAAAGATATTTCCAACAGCAGTTCACTTACATGTCCAACAACAGAACACTCAAATTACCACAACAGCATACTTAAATGGGGAATTATACTAGCTGAGCTTAAAAACACTAAAGATGCAGGCAGTTCAAATGTTCGCCTAAGCCATACAATGCTATGGTGCAAATCTCAGAGAAGCAGTTTACATTTTCAGCATTTGCAAGGCCAATCAGATGCCGGAATGGAATGCGAGGGACCAATCCCGATGAGCTGCACCAGGTGGCGCCAATGGGAGCCACTCAGTGCTTCCTGGTGCAGGCAGAGGGGCTTACCCAGAAGGAGATGTCTCCGTTACGCCCAGGCTGGTCAGGCAGCTCAGCGGTGGTAGCCACGGCTGCTCATGCAACAGCCCGCTCAGGGGCTGGTGAGTCCAGAAGGAGATGACTCAAGGCAGCGAGCTCCAGGTGGGTCGGGCAGCTGGCTGTGGTAGCCACAGCCACTCGAGCAGTAGCCCATTCAGGGGCTGGTGGAATCCAGAAGGAGATGACTCCAGGCGGCAAGCTCAGGTGGCTCGGGCGGCTGGCTGTGGTAGCCATGGCCGCTCGAGCAGTAGCCCGTTCAGGGGCTGGTGGAGTCCAGAAGGAGATGACTCCAGGTGGCGAGCTCAGGTTGGTCAAGTGGAAGGCTGTGGTAGCCACGGCTGCTCATGCAATAGCCTGTTCAGGGGCTGGTGGAGTCCAGAAGGAGATGACTCAAGGCAGCGAGCTCAGGTGGGTCGGGCGTCTGGCTGTGGTAGCCACAGCCACTCGAGCAGTAGCCCATTCAGGGGCTGGTGGAATCCAGAAGGAGATGATTCCAGGCGGCAAGCTCAGGTGGGTCGGGCGGCTGGCTGTGGTAGCCACAGCCACTCGAGCAGTAGCCCGTTCAGGGGCTGGTGGAGTCCAGAAGGAGATGACTCCAGGTGGCGAGCTCAGGTTGGTCAGGTGGAAGGCTGTAGTAGCCACAGCCACTCGAGCAGTAGCCCGTTCAGGGGCTGGTGGAGTCTAAGGGAGGGAAACAGAGAGAGAGATTATAAGGGGGTGCTTTGCGCTGAGGAGTACAAGAACAAAAAGGTGATGTGGAAACACAGAGAGGGGGCATGGGGAACAGACTGAGAGCAGGAGGATTAAGAAGGTGCAAAGAGCAGGGGGAGGGGGCGCAGCAACCAGAACCCACACAGAGAGGCCTAGCAAAAGGTGCCAAGAGAGGACAAAGGAGCAAGTTTAAACAGTGGGGAAACGAAAGATAAGAGCAGGTAGGTGGGGGGGTGGGGTGGAGAAGGTTAAATTTAGAGGCAAGTAGAGGGAGAGAGCAGGAAGACAAAGGCAAGCTGGATAAGTTACAAACAGTCCTAATTAAGCAAATACAGTGTGGATAAAGCAGGAATTAGGCTCTCTGAGCTAGCAAGCACATTACAAAACTTTAGAGGGGAGACAAGAAACCCCTAAGGCAGGCTGGCTAAATCCCTAGTAGTCCTTTTAATCAAGATATTTCCAACAGCAGTTCACTTTAATTTCCAACAACAGAAAACTCAAATTACCACAACAGTATACTTAAATGGGGAATTATACTAGCTGAGCTTAAAGACACTAAAGATGCAGGCAGTTCAAATTTTTGGCAAAAGCCGTACAATGCTATGGGCGCAAAAGCCCAGAGAAGCAGTTTACAGTTCAGCATTTGCAAGGCCAATCAGATGCCGAGCGGAATGCAAGGGACCAATCCACGATGAGTTACAGCAGGTGGCAGCCAATGGGAGCCACTCAGTGCTTCCTGGTGCAGGCAGAGGGGCTTACCCAGAAGGAGATGCCTCCAGGCAGTGAGCTCAGGTGGGTCAGGCAGCTGGCTGTGGTAGCCATGGCCGCTCGTGCAGTAGCCTGTTCAGGGGCCGGTGGAGTCCAGAAGGAGATGACTCCAAACGGCAAGCTCAGGTGGGTCGGGCGGCTGGCTGTGGTAGCCACGGACGCTCTAGCAGTAGCCTGTTCAGGGGCTGGAGGCGTCTAACCCACATACTCCTTACCCACTGAATGAAAAAATCCTGTGCGTTACAAATAATGAAAAAGATCTAGGGGTACACATACCTGAAAATGTATCTAGTACACAACAACTCAATGTAGCCATTAGCAGATCTAACAAAATCATTTGGTCAATTAAATGCAATATTACTTCAAAAAAAAACTGAAGTCTTAATGCATCTGTTTAGAGCATATGTTAGGCCCCACCTGAAATATGCTTCAGAGTTTTGGTGTCCTTACAGAAAGTTGGATTGTAAGTCCCTTAAAAAAGTTCAAAGAAAATTTACAAAAAATATCTCTGAACTTAGAAACAAAACATATGAACAAAGATTAGAACTTTTGAAGTTGATGCCCTTGGAGACAAGAGACTTTGGGGAAATCTGCTATTGATCTATGATATCACAAACGATCCTTATCTTATGAGTGAGCTTGGCATTGAGTATAAGGATAAAGGACATGATGTTAGAGGGCTTCCTTCATAAGCTGCAGGCTGGACTTTTAATACCAATACATGAAAACATTTTTTACACGAAGAGTGATCGGCCCATGGAATAGCCTGCCTTTAGATGTTGTTGTTAATAGAACCAAGGATGAATTCAAAAGGAGACTAGACAAATACATTCAGTCAGCTGGAAACCTTACATATTAATCGTGTTAAGTACAGGATCATTCACGGCATAACTGCCTCCTTGCCTCTTTGTTTCCTTAGTATAAACCTTAGTATGAACCTTAGTACACTTCAGGCTGAGAGGGCAGCCAACATGATGTGGGTAAATAGAAAATGATACCATAATAGCAAAAGCTAGCAGCTATCAGGATACACAGGGAAGAAAAATTAATGCCGCAAGGGCAAATCATTCATACACCTATAATTAGTGAGGGAAACAGAAAAAGCAACAATGCAGACTCAGTCGCTCAGGAGAATATACAGATAAGGGCATAAAGGGTGACAAACAGCAAAATGAACATTGCTGTAATAGGAGACTCGCCTCTAAAATATAACGATAAATACATACAGTATGTAGTAGACAGAAAGAGTACCAATAAACCAGAAGTAGTATTACACGCTGGTGTAAATGTCAGAAGAAGAGCAGAATTTGGAGTTCAAAGAGATTTTTTTTTTTTTTAATTTCTATTTTTTCCTCCTACTTCCCTCAGAGCCATCTCATGGGAGAAGTCAATTAAGCCTTTCTCTGCCTAGTGCCACCTACACAACCCTGGTCTCTCCATCCTGCCTGAAACTCCCTGGTGGGGGTCAGGGTAGGGCCAATCCCGAATCTTGTGGTCCTTCTCAGGGTCCAGGACTGCAGGCAGGCACTGGCACAATGCGACCCGGCTCGGTGCTCCATCTTCCCATCTCTAGAGGGTTTTTTCCTTTTCTGTGGGACATTGCATGCCCATACATTCAAGGCACGCACACCGATATCTGCAACGTCCCTCCCCCTCCTTCCATGAAGGAGCTGCCCCTGGAGCGGATAGGTCCCAGACCTATGCCTGTGACCAATCATGCCCCAGTGGCTCCAGCTTGCTGTCATGCCCCCAGCCTCTGCCAGGAGTCACTGCTTGCTGGACTGTTGAGCCCTTCCACCCTAGAGAAGGTGAGCTGTCATCAGACACTTCAGCCTATCTCCCCCCCACCGGCCAACCCCTGTCAGCCCGAGCTCGTTCCCGAACCCATGTCATCAGTGTGGAGTGAGGTGTGGCGTCCAGTGCCTCAACCCTCAGCACCACCAGGCCGGCAAGTTCAAAGAGATTTTGATGAATTATAAAATGGGCATCCAAAATAAAGAAGTTTCATTGCTCAAAATAAATCATGTGAACATACATGGAATTTGTTTCATGCACAGTCATCCTAGTCCTAAACCACATCACACAATGAGTAAATCAGTTCTCCTACAACCAGAACTATTGTATATCAGTCCTCCTACAACCAGACTTGATCTTCCATCACAAACATGGCTGCTACCTTTACACTGTAAAACCTTCAACTGTGCCTTAAAATAAAACTACCTTAAATAAAAATAAAACTAATTAAATGCTGTTTCCTGATCATCACACTTTCCTTACACACATAAACACATTAGAAACATTAAATATTGTTTATAGCTTTCATTACAACTGTTTCTTTGCTGACAATGAAAAATCCCCTTGTCTTTCTGCTCATCATGGAAATCTCTTCTGCTTGCCCTGACAGTGAGATAATTGAACCTCTGGACCGTAGAAACAGCCTTTGTTTTGTATGTGTACAGTATGTTAGGAGAGGAACATTCTGCCAATGGAACTGAGCATAATTTGGAATCCATGTGTCCCATGGTAAATATTCCATGATAAACATTCCATATCTTGAATCTTGATGCCAGCAAAGGACAAACTTTGTCCAGCAGTAATACAATGACATCATCAATGACATCATTTACAGTGGGCAGAAGGACTATTTATCATAAATGCATACAAGTAAATCTACTGTTTCTACATATAAACATGCTTTCCCAACCATAAAAAGTAAAATTAAAAGGACCTGCATTTATATGCAATATTCCACTCTGGTGTGTATTAAAACATATTTACCACATGTCCAGTGGCTGAAGTCACCAGCCTGCAGCCTCATGCCTCACCACACCCTGACTGTGCAGTAAAATATGTTTTATAACACCCCATTGTGTCTTATTGCTCACGTGGCAATATGTTGAAAGCTAGAGGGTGCATAGTGATTATTTTAGAAATTTTACCTAGTCCAAGGGCTGGCAAAAAAACTTACAGCAATAAAGCAACTAAATAGTTGGCTGAGAAGATGGGTAGTGTGAGGATTTTCAATTCCAAAAAAATTGGAAATGTTTTGAAAGATATCAAAGTTGAATGGTTCAGATGGCCTGCATCTTAACGGGTGCAACACGGTGTTAGCAGAAAGGATAAACTTCAGTTTAAGAAGGCACTTGAACAGTCACGCAAGAACTTGCAGTAACAGTAGAGCTTCAAGGGGATCTCAATCATCAGGTCAAGTAAGAACTACTTCACCGATGGTGAAGCAGGATCCACATGGAAGACTTTCCAGCAGTACCTCTGGAGCCGCCCACGTTAATATCACCTACCGATGTCACCAACCCTATAAAGGCGTGAGTGGCCCCGCTCCCTCCTCAGTTCTTTCCCCTGAAGACTGGGGAGCAAACTCTTGCCATGGGGGACCAAGAAGAGAGAGAGAGGTGCCCAGGCCAAAATAAAAGGCTGGATATGCCAGTTAGCCAATTCTAAGAGGAGAGCTCCATAAGAGGGGGATGGTGGGAGGGAAGGCAGACTTAATGACTGATTTATGGTAAGTTCTTATGTAACTGTTCTGTCTTCTTCGGAGGTATCTCAGTCATCAGGTCACATCATAGGAATAAGTCCCAAGCAGCTATGGGTGCAACTGAACAGTATGGGCCCAATTCTATAAGCACCCCTATGCATGTCACAAGTTGTGACATGCGAGGGGTACAGTTGCGCCAAGGACCCTGCGCCCAGTTCCATAAGAGACAGGGTCCCTGTGGTGAAGTCCTGCAACTTGTGACAATCTAACAGGTATGCCACAGGAAGGGTGTACTGGAACAGGTCAGCGCAAGCCGCAAGACAGTACAACACAGGACACAAGTGCCACCCCCCCACTCCAATCCCCGCTCTGTTAACTACAATGCCCAGCAGAGCTCATAATGCCCCTCAAGCCCCAATCCCTGATCTGTGTAAATTATGCCCCACAGGCTACTTATGACCCCCCAAACCCAATTCCCAATAGTCAACCTGCCCGCCCGCAAATGACAACACTTTCCAGGAACCCAAGCTGCACCCATATTATCCCCTAATAGTCTAGTGGACCCCCACTTGGCAGTGCCAGACCACCCGACTCCTTCCGTGACCCATACTCAGTCGGTGACTGGTACAGCCCACCACTTACCACCATGGCCAGCCGCTGACTGAGCTCCATACGAGCGCGTACTACTGTAAATAGTATGCACTCAATGAATGAATGACAATTCATTCATTGAACGCATGCTATTTATAGTAGTACATGCTCGTATGGAGCTTAGTCACAGCTAGCCATGGTGGTGAGTGGGGATGTGCCAGTCGCTGACTGAGTAGGGGTCGGGGGTGTGGTCTGGCATTGCTGAGTGGGGAGGCCACTAGACTACTAGGATGATATAGGTGGTTTGGGTTCCTGCAAGTGCTGCTGCTCACTTGAGCAGGTTGGTGATTGGGAATTGGGCTTGGGGCATAATTTACACAGATCGGGATCAGGGTCTCGAGGGTGTTATGCACTTCGCAGGGCATATATTTACACAGATCAGGGATCGGGGCATGAGGGGCATTATGAGCACCCCTGGAACATACATTTACACAGATCAGGATCGGGGCATGAGGGGCATTATGAGCATCCTGCAGGACATTATATTACACAGAGCAGTGATGGGAGCTTGAGCACAACCCCTGGAGGATGTAAGTACACTTACACCAGCTAAAAGCTGGTGTAACTACTTCTACGGATGTCCTCCAGGGGTTGTTTAAGAATAGCAATCTCGGGGACTTAGTTGCTACCCTTTCAGAATATGGTGCAACCAATGCCATAAACCCCCTAGCACCATGTCACAGGGGGTTTAGGGCACAACAGGTGGTGTACATCCACTTTGGCGCAAGCAGCCTGCAGCATGTTGCACGCTGCTTTGCAGAATACCGTACGTCGCAGCTGCTGCTGCAACTTGCTACTTGCATCATTTATTTTGGTGCGAGTCAAGTTATGCCAGGCATATTCTTTTGAGAATTGGGCTCCATGAGAGGAAGGCCCACAAAGTCTAAGACAGGCGACCCTGTAAAATAGTCCATCTGAAGCCTGCTCGGGCTCTAGAGGTAATGTTCAGACTGTAGTGCTTGGTGAAAGTATGCACGGTACTCAAGGTGGCAGATGCACAAATGTCAGCAGCTGAAACCCCTTGAAAAAGGGCTACAGAGGTAGACATGCCCCTTGTGGAATGGGCTTTCACTGCCCTGGCAACTCTTTGCCATGTTTGTTGTAGCAAAAAACAATATAATGGGCAAACCATTTGGACAAACATTGTTTGGAAACCTTCATGCCCTCTCTTCCTGGGGTGAACAAAACAAAAAAGCTGCTTTGTTTTTCTGCAATCCTTAGTTCGGAACAGACAGTACTTCAAAATTCTGGGCACATCTAAAGTATGGAACAGTGCCTCCCCTGGACTGACATGCTCTGGAAAATAAACTGGTAGATGGATAGATTGGGACAAGGTAAACTCAGACACCACCTTAGGAAGAACTTTAGGATTCGTGTGCAGACACTCTGTCTTTGTGAAAAATCAAATAAGGCTCTTCATACCAGAGAGCCTGAAGCTCAGAAATCCTTTGAGCATAAGTAACAGCAACAAAAAATAATGCTTTCTAAGAAAGAAAGTGAAGCTCCAAGTCACAGCTGGCTCAAATGGAGCAGGATCAATTTCTCCAAAACAAAATTTAAATCCTACACCGGGACAGGGGAACGAACTGGAGGTTTCAAATGAAGGATGTCCCCGAGAAAGGTAAGGGATACATCTAACTGAGCCATTGTATGTCCACCCACAGGCTCATGAAAGGCAGAAATAGCCAAAAGGTACACCTTGAGGGAGGAGTACTGGAGGCCTGAGTCCGACAGGGAGCTCAGGTAGACCAGAATCTGGCTCACCAGATAGCTAAATGGGTCCAGATGATGTTTGGCAGGCTAGATGGTAAACCTCTTCCACTTCATGGCATAAGTGGCTCTAGTGGAAGGTTTTTGAGCTGCCACAAGAACATCCTCCACCTTCTGAGATACCCCTAACTGGGCAATGGCTATGTCATCAGGAGCCAGGCATGCAGATGAAGAAACCTAAGATTCAGATGGACAGGGTTCACTGACCCTGCATCAGCAGATCCTTGCAAAGGGCAGTAGCACCGGAGGTTCTTCCACTAGCTGTTGCAGTAGAGGAAACCATATCTGCCATGGCCAGTATGGTGCAACCAGTATCATGCTGGCCCCCTCCATCTGCAGCTTGATCAGCAGCCTCTGAATTAGAGGGGATGGAGGGAAGGCATAAAGGAACCTCCTGCTGCAGGAGAGGGACACTGTGAAAACTCTAGGTCCTGGATCTAGTGAGCAGAAACTACATAGTTTTGCATTGAGTGGAGATGCAAAAAGGTCCAACTCTGGATGACCCCATCTGTCAAACATATCTTTGGTGATGAAAGAGAGGAGCTCCCATTCATGCATTCTGGACTGAGACCAGCTGAGGCTGTCTGATAGAGTGTTTAGCACACCTGGAACATGGACTGCTGACAGGACCAGGCCATGGTCCAGTGCCCAGTATGAGACTTTCATGGTCTCCCGGTATAGGGGATACAAATGTGTTCCCCCTTGCTTGTTGATGTAATAGACAACACTGAGATAGTCTGACTGGACCAATAGCTGACCCAGAAGGAGATGGTTTTGAAAAGCCTGCATGGCATACAGGACCACCGCATCTTGAGGACATAGATATGTAGAGACATTTCGATCTGAGACCAGATCCCCTGAGTCTGATAGGGACCCAGGTGCACACACCCCAGCCTGAACCGGAGGCATCCACAGTGAGAATCTGCTGGGGAGAGGAGATCAGGAATGGGCCCCCTTGTAACAAGTTCTGGAGGTCCATCCAACACTGGAACACCTTGCAGACTGGAGGGGAGACCAGCACTAGCTGCTCCAGATCATCCATGCGCTGGTACCATTGCACCCGGAGTGTCCACTCGAGCACCTACATGTGCAGTCTGGCCAAGGGGACCATGGCAATGGCCATGACCATACAACCTCAGGTACACCCTTGCAGAAACATAACATCTCTGGTGACCTCCTGAACCTGGACAATGAGACACTCCATCCTGTCAAGGGGCAGGGAAGTCCCTGCCTGTCAGAGTCCAGGACCATCCCTATACACTGCAGCTTCTGGGATGGAGTCAAGACAGACTTGGGCAGGTTGACTGATGCCCAGGGAGAGAAATAGCTGGAGGATCCTTTCCAGGGTCCAGAGGTGCTGACCTCTGGATGGGGCATAGAGGAGACAGTCATCCAGGTAAGGGAAGACGTACAGGCCTTCTCTCTGGAGGGCAGCAGCTATTGTTGCTAAGCACTTTATGAAGACCTGTGGTGCAGAGGATAAGCCAAAGGGCAATACTTTGAATTGGTAATGATCACTCTGAAAAAGGAATCAGAGGAACCACCTGTGTGGCAGACACACTGAGATATGCAGGTAGGCATCTTGCATATCCAAGGAGCACAGCCAGTTGACCTGCTTAAGTTGGGGCAGCAGGCCTGGCAGAGTGACCATGCAGAATTTTTTGTACTGGATATAAAGATTGAGGTCTTTGAGATCTAGAATAGGCCTCAAATCTCTGGTTTTTTGGAGACCAGGAAGAACCTGGAATAGAATACCCTGTTCCTCTGGCTCCTGGACACTGGCTCCATGGCCTTTTCCACAGAAGGGACTGAACCTCCTCCCGAAGAACCGCTAGAAGGGCTGGGGGGGTAGGAGGAGGGTACTGGAGGAGTCTCTGGAGGCATCACCACAAGTTCCAGAGTGTGACCCCTTTCTATAATCTGAAGAATCCTGGCATCTGAAGTGATGGTTCTCCATTGATTGAGATGGAGGGAGGGAGAACCAACCTCTGACCACCACCTCTTGGCTGGGGACCAGAAGAGGGTCTGGCAGGGAGGCAGATCCAGCTGCTGGGGCTAGTCCATCACCCCTGGGGTGCTTTGTGCAGGGTTCCAGGAGGAGGGGTTAGGCAGGGCAGAGGATGCTTTGCTTTTACCCTGGGAATGGGTGCCAGCTCCAGACTGGTGGAACACCTTGCAAAATGTGGGTGCTGTCTGCTCCTAGACTGAATATGGTAGAGTGAATGGAGAGTTAAAAGCCCTGCCATATGCTTGTAAATCATTGATGATGTCCACGACATCTGGCCCAAATAACTTTGAGCCATTGAAGGGTGCATTGGGTACCTTCTGTTGGACATCTGCTATGAACCCCGAGACTCTCAACCAGAAATGCCTATGAAGGCAAATGCCCATGGCAGCAGCCCTGGCACCAGTGTCTGAAATGTCATACAAGGCCCGGATGTGTTTACTAATATCCTCTGCAGCCTGCAAGGATTTGAGAACCTCTTACTTCTGGGAACATTCTGGGAGGGCTTGGGCAGCCACCTTGCCCTTCTTCTAGACGGTGTTTTGGTACATGACCATATGTGATAAATAGTTAGCAATCTGAACTCCCAAGGTGGGGGAGGCATAAACCCTTTTACCCCAAAGGTCTATCTGCCTGGATTCCCTGTTGGGGGGAAGGGAACTAAGGAGCTTGGGTACCTTGGACCTGTCATGTACTGTCTTAATGACCATGGAATCCATCTTGGATTGGGCAGCATAATAAGGCAGACCCTGAGGGGCATGATAGAGTTTGTCAGCCCTGCAGGGCATGGCAGGTATTATGTCTGGGTGGTGCCAAGCCACAATAGTGGCATTCCTCAGTGCTGGAAGAATGTGAGGAATGACCTACTAAGGTTCATACTAAGGTAAGTGCAAGAGCGAGAAGGTGGAAGCCCATAATGCTCTTATGCTAATCCATTATATAATGTGAAAGATCATATCCACTGCCTATCAAGTCATCTAAACGATTTTTAAAAATACTTTTAGTATCACTAATAACAACTTGAAGTAATCTGTTCCATGGACCAATAACACTAAGAGTAAAAAAATATTTTCGACTAGACCTCAAGAATGGTTTTCTGACTAGTTGCAAAGGATGACCCCTAGTATTATAATTATAGTTTTTAAATTCTAAACCTAGTTCACATAAAAGATAGGGGTCTTGAACAATATCATATAATAACATAAGATCGCCTCGAAGACGACGTGTGTATAAAGGCATAAGTTTTAAAGTGTCTAACCTTCCCTCATATGAGACATTATGTAGCCCAGAAATTTTTTTTGTAAATTTCCTCTTAACTGTTTCCAATAAAAGACCATCAGATTTTTATACGGACACTGTAGCTGGAAGCGTATTCAAGTCTAACATATGCTCACAAAGTTAACAACAGCTCATGCTCCTCGATCTGATGTTACGAAGATAGACCATACTACTCTATTGGTTTTGTTAATAATACTGTGTACGTTTCTGTCGTAAGACAAATCATCTGAAATTATAATGCCTAAATCTCTTTCATCCGATGTCTCAAGTGGTAAACCATCCAATGAGTAAGGGAAATGCAGATTTCTTGTGCCAAATGCATTACTTTACATTTCGAGATATTCAAGGTCATGCCCAAATTCTTAACCCATGAGGTAATATAATCAAGATCTTTTTGGATGATGTTAGCCTGGGGGACAGAGGCACAAGGGCCACCTATTTTAACGTTGTCTGCATATTTTGTGGTAAAAGAGGAATAACCTAAGGTAAGATCAGCGATGAATACTTGAAAAAGACAGGGGTCCAAGACTGAACCCTGTGGCACCCCGCTTGTCACTATACCCTTAGCTGATTTTTTTCCCATTGATAACTACTTGCTGAGAGTGATTTTGAAGCCAGGGGGAGATTCAGAAATCTCCAGGAAGTCCACCAAGTCTGTCCTGGTGGCATCTTCCTCCTCCTCAGTGTGGAAGCCCAAAGCTGAAGACAGCTTCTTTACCATTAAAAAAGGTAGGGTCTGGGGGGGGGACCTGGGAGTATGTTTGTCAGAGTCCTCGCTCACTGAAGAGGCAGTGGACTTATCTGAGGAAAGGAGCTTCTCCCCTCCTCTTCCTCAGGGAGGATAAGGTCTGGATGACATTCCTCCTCGATGTTAACCTGCTGTAACTCAAGATCTGATGATCAAGGGGCAGACAACTGTCCACGGTGAGCAGCCCTAGAAGGCCTAAGCGGCATCGATGACAATGGGGCCGCAGACGGCCCCGGGGACCCAGGTCTGTAGAAGCTCAGCTGATGCACTAAGGCTATAATGATTCTGGTCAACATATCATTGAAGTTGATGGCAGGGAGGGACATGTTGATAGCAGAGGGGTTGTCAGCACAGGGTGCCATGAACCATCCATTGGGGCTGGTAAGCCCGAAAAGCCTGATGCCCGTGGGCCTGAAGGAGCATCAGGTCTCGACAGAGGGGCTGGTGTCGATGACCCAAGGGTCGACAAACAGGGGGCCTGACAACCTGAGGGTCAACAGACAACCTCCCTGGGAAGCAAGAGGCAGCACTGCTGTTATGGGCCTGGAAGGGGCAGAGGCCTAGACAGCAGAGGGTGTCAGTGCAGCCACAGCCGACAGAGTATCCCATGGAGGATGATGAAGAAGCCATCAGGGAGTGGAAGCACAGCTGGGAGAAGAAGTCCCATTCATGGTCTTTTTTGTGACTTTTTCCCTGAAGACATGTCTTGAGCCTTCAAGGCCTGGGAGCTTGACAAACCCACTGGTGACTGGGTGGGAGGGACCCCTGAGGACTCCTGCCCAGAACTGGCTACCCGTTGCTCCGTTAGGAATTTTTTCAAAGCCTTTTTTGCACTGCCTGAGGGTTGTTTGATTAAACTTCTGGCAGAGCTCACAGTCACAGGCGTTGTGGTCCGGCCCAAGGCAGCAGACGCAGAGGCTATGGTCTTCTGAACAGGCAATCTTCTTTCTGCAGTAACAGAAGAGAGAGGTGGAGGGAGTACCTTTCAACATAAACAAGGCAAAAAGAATCCTTTTTTTAAGAGAGTCTGAAAACCAATGTAAAAGAAATATCGTAGGCAAAAATGGTGCAAAAACTGCATCAAAGCTTCCGCAGAGACCCATGCAAACAGAATCGATTGTGAGAAGGAACCGAGGAGTGAGTGGGGCCGCTCATGCCTTTATAGGGTTTGTGATGTCTGTAGATGAGGTCAGCACAGGCAGCCCCAGTGGTACTGGTAGAAAATCTTCCATATGGATCCTGCTTCGCCGACGGTGAAGTTCCTGCGGTGTGACCTGATGACTGGAAAACCCCTGAAGAAGATTTATTTAAACTGGGGGATGGGGAGGAGACACAAAAACCCAAAGCAGACAAACAGAAAAAGGGAATAGCAAGAAACAAAGGACAAAGCAAAACAGGAAAATCTTATTGAATGCCAGAAATTTAGGCAACAGAAAGGGCAAACTTGATCATTTTTTAATGAATGAAAATATAAATATCTGTGGGGTTACACAGACATGCTGGCAGGTGGGGGAAACTTGGGAAACACACATAAAGGGTTATAATCTTTTTAAGAGAGACAGGAAGGGAAGATAAGGTAGAGGTGTAGCCCTGCATGTAAAGGACAATATTGATGCAGTGAAGCACTGGGGACAGAGACTCAGAAGTTGAACAAATATGGGTTAAAATAACAGCTGCAGATGGCAAAATATTATTAACGGAGACAAAAATTGGTTAATAGGAGTAGTGTATAGACTGCCAATACAGACAATGGATTTGAATTGAAAATTGTTACTCACTGGGCAGATGGAAGATGGAAGATAAAATGGTGACAAATAACGGGAGATTTTAATTTGCCTGGAATAAATTGAACGAGAAGGGGAGGGGACGACTCCATTTGAAAATGAATTTATCAGTAACATAATGTGTCTGAATCTTGAGCAACATGTAAATCAGGGAACAAGAGGGAATAGGATCCTTGATTTGGTATTAAGCAATCCAGAACATGAACTAATTGACTGTGAAGTCAGGAAGCCACTCACTGGAAGTGACCATAACATTGTATTTTCTAGTATTAACAACTATAAGCACAAGACAACAGGGAGTACTAAAATTAAATGTTATAATAAAGCTCATTTTGTTTCCATGAGGCAAGAATTAAAGAAGTGGGACTGGAAAGTTTGCAGGGAAAAGTTTAGATGAGAAATGGGACATCATTGAAAACAAACTGAAGGAACTGGGAACAGGCACTACCAGAAAGCACAAAATAAAGAAAAAAGGCATATAGAGCACCTAAAAGGGGCAATCCTGAATAATTCTGGAGCTCATATAATGTATTAAGTAAAAGAGAGTAAAAAGCAATAAGAAGAAGCAAAAGGAATATGAGTTGCAATTAATAACTAAGGTAAAAGATATTTACAAGTCTTTTATACATATATTTAATAACTAAGGTAAAGATATTTACAAGTCTTTTACACATACATGAATGTAAAAGGGACAAATACTCAGGTGGGGCCCGTAATTGAGAATGGCAAACAGGTAACATCAGAAAGGGGTATGGATGAAATGTTCAAAAAGTTTTTCTGCGGTGTCCTCTGTGGTAAGGAGAATGTTGATAATGGTGAAGATGAAATTTGTTGTTGTTCAAAAATCTGGATTAAAGAAGATGATGTGAAAAGTAGACTGAAGGATTTAAACCCAGATAAGACATTAGGCCCAGAAGAAATCCATCCAAGAATGGTAAAGGAGCTAGCAGAGGAAGTAATAGCCCCATTACTAATATATTCCAACACTCAGTGGCTATGGGGAGGGAGTAAAAGATGGAGGGAGGCAAATGTGGTACCACTGTACAAAAAGGGAGAAAGGGACAACCAGCAAAACTAGAAGCTAGTACGTTTGACCTCTCTGTAATAGGAAAAGTTGTTGAAGTCATTATCAAAGCAGAAATAGAAAATCACTTTCAGGGAAATAACATGAAAGATCAATCTCGGCATGGCTTTATAAGGGGAAGCTCATGTCAGATAAATCTGATAAGCTTTTTCGAAAATGTAAGTAAAGCATTAGACGAAGCATTTCCAGTATATGTTATTTTTCTGGACTATAACAAAGCCGTTGATAATGTACCTCATCTGGAGTCAGCACAAAACTGAGGGAAATGCCAACTCAGAGATTGGTAAGCTGTATCAGATCATGGCTACAGGATAGAGGCAACACATTATTATAAGAAGATACACACTGAAATGAGGTGAAGTGACAAGGTGGTTCTCAAGGCTCTGTACTGGGCCCAACTTTATTGAACATCTATATGACATATGACGTGTGAATTGCCAACAGATAAAGGCCTTATGGTCTATCGAGTTTGCTCCAGCGTGCAGCTAGCAACCTTATACCAGCAGCTGCCTCTCTCCCCTCCCTGACCCTCCGTCTTACCCTATCCCATCATTTTGAAGCAGTTCACTGTTTTATAGGATACCACTTCCACAGGCAACGCATTCCACCCAGACACCACTCTCTCTGTAAAACAGTGTCTTCTCATTTCCCTACTGAACCTTCCCTCTCCAATCTGAGATCACGGCCTTGAGTATCCCTCCCCCCACCTTAACTTGAATAGTCCCTCTGTTGCCTGTCTTATTCCTTTCATGTACTTGAAGGTTTCAATCATATCCTCCCTGTCTCTCCTCCAGTGAGTACATATTCAACTCCCTCAGCCTGCTCACGTAGGGTATGTCCCCTAGTCCCTGGATCATCTCTGTTGTCCTGTGCTGCACCCCTCCAGTAACTTAATGTCCCTCTTCAGGTATGGGCACCAGTACTGCATGCAGTACCCAGGTGTGGCCTAACCACTGACCTATACAACGGCAGGTTCACCTCCCTCTCCTTGAAGATATTTTCCTCTACCCCTACCCCTCTTGGTACAAGTCCCTCCCTGCCAGTATCTCTGACACACCCACAATCTCTTGCTTTAAAAACTGCCCTCCGGAACCACCTTTTCACTACTCGCAGCTGTTGCTGTTTCTAAGCTATCTTGCTCACTCCCTGACAAAGCCCCCTGTTGGCTGCTCAAATCCTCTACCTTCTCTACCCTTGGTTCCTGTTACCTACCTGTTGACACTGCTAAAACACACTATTGATATCCTATGTTTTCGCTTGATGTTCTAGTTATTTCCCTGAACAATGTTAACTTCACCAATTCTGTATGTTGTAAATTGTTGATCTCATTTGTCCTCCTGTATCCTCAAAAAACTGTACACTGTTTCTCTGTACCAAGTTGTTATCACTGTATTGTCCTCTCTGTGATGAGGTACCTTTGTAAACGAGCCTCTGGCTCAAAGGTTGTAAACTGATGCTTAATAAATAAATAAAATAAATACCCCTGGCAATACAACCGAGCATTTTGTTGGCCTTTGCAGGTGCCTTCCTGCATTGTGCCGAATTGTTCCTTGAGTCCATTATAATCACCCCCAGATCCTTCTCCTCTGTCATGACTAGATACCACCCCCCCCCACCAAGCTGGTAGCTCCTTCTTGTTTTTTTTGCTCCGAAATGTAGCACCTTGCACTTTTTGGCATTGAACCCCAACTGCCAGGTGTCCGACCAGGTTTTCAGTTTTGACAGATCATCCTGCAACCCATACCACCCTCCTAGGTCATCCACTACTGCTCCCATCTTGGTGTCATCTTCAAACAAACTGATCTTGCGCTTTATGCTCATTGAGATGTCTGATATGAACAACCCAAAAAACACCCGTCCCAGCATTGAGCCCTTCAGAACTCCACTTGTCACTGCCCTTAGAGATGAGAGCTCCCACCACCACCCTCTGCTGCCTTCCCTGTAACCAGTTTACTACCCATCTCACCATTTTCGCCCCTACACCTGTACCGGCCAGCTTACTACCCAACCTCCCATGCGGCACCGAGTCAAATGCTTTACTGAAGAACAGAAACAGGACATCCACTGCAGGGTCCTTGTCCAACTGTCTAGTTACCCAGTCATAGTATTCCACCAGGTTGGTTTGACAGGATATGCCCATTACAAACCCATACTGCATAACATCATGAAGCCCATTGGTCTCCAGAAGGGACACCAGCCACTCCTTCAGGATTGTCTCCTTCAGTTTTCCCACGATGGCTGTGAGGCTTACCGGCCTGCAGTTACCTGGTTCATCTTTGGGACCGCCATCCTTCAGTCCTGAGGTACACTTCCTGAGACCAGGGGAAGTAGTGAACAGGTCTGCAAAGGGCCCCACCAGTTTCTGCAGCTCTCTCAGTACCCTGGGGTGAATGCCATCTGGCCCTGGCACCTTGTCCACCCTCAGTTTCCTCAGGCCCTCCAGTACATTGCCCTCTGTGATTCCCCCATCTGTCACCTCCCCCCCGAGCCTGACCTCCCAACCCCACTTGGTAGTACCCCTCCTTACTCCATTGTAAACACTGAGCAGAAGTATTCATTAAGCGCTTCTGCCTGCTCTGCCCTGGTTCCACCCAACCCCATCCCTCTTAATCCTTACTATTTTGTCCCTACAACTCCTTTTCTCCTTGATGTACCTGAAGAATTCCTTCTCTCCCTTCTTGATGCCTTGCAACAGCCTGAGCTCCTTAGATACCTTGGTTGCCCTTACTGCTTTCGTCACCTCCTTAGATTCCTTCAGGTAATCCTCTCTGTCCTTCCCCTGTTTTTTTGAACCACCTAAAGGCAGCTCTTTTATTTCTTACTTTCTCCATGACCCCCTTGCTCAACCAGCTAGGTTTCTTGGCCCTAGCTCTCTTACTCTTGACCCTGATGCAGGTTTTGGTTGCCTCCTCAATACCCTGTTTTATGACTTCCCACCTCTGGTTAGTGTCCATATTAGCTTGGATTCTGTCTAGATACTCTTTAACTACCTCCTCCACCCTCCCAAGGTTGACCTTCCTGAAGTCCAGCACTCCTGTACCTGTTTCTACTCCCTCCTTACCCATTTTCAATGTGAACCACACTGAGAGGTGGTCGCTCCCTGCCAGCGGTTCTTCCAACCCCAGCTCCCTCACAAACTCCTCATTTGCCAGCATGTGGTCTAGGGCGTTCCCTAATCTGGTTGGCTCGCTGACCATTTGCATTAGAAAGCTATCTTGGAATGCATCCAGAAGTATCTGCTCCCTTCTATTCGTGGTAGCTGGGGTACTCCAATCCACTCCCGGCAGGTTGAAGTCTCCCACAATCACTGTGCTACCCTTTCCGCAGGCCATTCTGATCTGTCCCACTAGTTCCCTGTCTAATTCCTCTATCTGAGATGGTGGCCTGTACACTACTCCTATCCTGAGAGTCCTATTCTTGGAATCCTGGATTTGCATCCATAACGACTGTGTACTACCCTCCTCACAAACACACTTCAGTCCTTCTCTCACATACAGTGCCGAACCCCCACCCTTCCCATTTACCCTCCTCTCTGCAGAATATCTTATACCCTGGTAGCACCAGGTCCCAGTCCTGGTAATGGGTGGCCCATGTTTCAGTGATGGCTGCCATGTCCACCTCCTCTTCTGCCATGAGAGCCTGTAGCTCTGCTGTTTTGTTCCCTAGGCTCCTAGTGTTCAAGGTGACCACCCTCCACCCTTTTTCCTTCCCCTCCTCTCCTGTTCTCCCTTCCTAGCATCCCCTCTAGTACTCCCTTTTTTTCCATTGCATCTAGCATGGGGGGTAAGCTCATTCTGCTTCCCTTCCTGTGGATTCTGCATGCCTCCTGCCCACTTGCCACCCCCCCACTCCTAGTTTAAATGCCCTTCTTTTATTGTGTAATCCCCCATCCTCTGCTTTAATACCTTCTTGCCCTCCTCACTGAGGTGAAGTCTATCCTTACCATAGAGATCACTGTCCTCCCAGGTCCCTCCCCACTCACCCACCAGCCCATAACCTTTGGATTGGCACCAGGTTCTTAGCCGTTTGTTAAATTCCTCTAGCCTCAGTTTCCTTGCAGTGCCTGCCCTGGGCACTGGAAGTACTTCTGAGAAAGCTACTGATCTTTCTGCCTCCTCACACATTGGTCCTAGCTCCTCAAACCTCCCCTAAACTACTTCTATCGTCTCTCTTGCTAGGTCATTTGTCCCCATATGCCGAACTATATGTGATTTTACCCTACTCCTCCTAGCAAACTTTAGAACAGACTGACCCACCCTTTCCGCTGTCATTCCTGGCATGGCCTCCACCCATATGCGACTATGCCTTTCTCCCTTGCTTCCCCATTTGACATCAATGAAGTGTAATAGTAGAGTACAGTTGGCACATTTTGCTGATGACACCAATGACGGAGTAGCTGAGTGGACTCAGATGAAGCAATGAATCAATTCAAAAAGGAATTAAAAAAAAAGCTGGAAACCTGGGCAAAAATACATAAATTAGAATTTAATGTTGATAAATGTACAGTGATTCACCTGGGTCATAAAAACAAAATGACCAAATACTCACTTTTAGGAAAAGAAATCAAGGAAATCAAAATGGAAAACGATTTGAGAATGATGGTGACTGAAGATCTTATGTTCAATAAACACTGAAGAGATACGACACAGAAATGCTTGAAGATACTGGGTTGCATAAGCAAAAACATAGCTAGCAGGGATGGCAGAGTGTTGATGTCCTGGTATGGTGCACTTGGCAGGCCTCACCTGGAGTACAATAGTCAGTTTTGGTCACCACAAACAAAGTGGGGAATAAAACAGAGTGTGCTCAAAGGAGGGCAGCAAAAATGTATCAGGTACTGTTGGGGCGGACATATGAGAAAAGACTGAAGAGTTTGGATAGGTTTTCTCTGGAGTACAGAAGGCTGAGAGGTGATCTTTGTCTGATATACAGAGCTTTTCATGATATGGATTTTTGGGATTCTTTGGGACTGCAAAAGAAAACAACACAGTATAATATGTATGGTATCAAAAATTATGGTCTCCAGCTAAAGGGAGAGATTTGCAAAACTAAGAAAAAAGGGGTCAGTGGATAACACAAAAAGTAGCAGCACTCTGGAATAAGCTTTTCGTTGAAACAGTACTAAGCAAAGACATGGAAAGTTTTAAGAACAATCTGGATGCCTACCATAAAGACAGAAACAAGAAAGGTTATAACCACGAAGAAATGGCAAACCATTGTGGACAAACTGCCTTACTGGCTTGAACACCTCTTACGAATCCTATAGAATAAAATCAGTGGCTAAGACCCCTCCATGTGTGATATTCAACAGGGCAAGAAATCTGAGGGATGAGCTGGTGCATTCTGTATGAGCACAGAAAACAAAACTCCTGGTGGCCCTTTGCAACAGGTGTAGACATTGCGAAGTGGTAAATGAAAGTGCTACCTTTTTGAATCTGGCTGAAAACAAAGTGTTGGACATTTGAGATTTGATCACCTGCTGTACTGCCTCTGTTGTCTATGAGGCTGTGTGTGCCTGTGGCATATATTATGTAGGCAAAACCAAAAGGAGATTTAAAAGACTGGATTGGTGATTACATGAGGGCCATTGTAAATAACAATTTGGAATATGCATAAGCTGATACCATTGGCGCACCAGAAGACCACAAGATTAAGTTTATGGGTACCAAGCAGGTACGGGGAGGAGACAGAGATCTAAAACTGTCCAAGATAAAAAATGTGTGAATATTCCAAATGGGGGCATGCAGATGACCAGGCTTTAACAAACATTTAGAGTTGGCTCCTTTCCTGGCAGTGGAGTAAAAATTTGGGGTTTTCTATCTGTTCTTTATTCAGCACCCCACTGGTATCATGTATCCAGGAACATTATACCTGGACCTGGCTCAGTTCTTTGTGGAGGGTTATATTGGGGTTTTTGTATCTCGTTACTCCTCCAACCCCAGTTTAGGTAAATCATGGAAGTTTGCCACAGTTTACATATACTGTGGACTGATATTCAATGGGTTACAAAAATCATGAAATAGTCTTGCTAAGCTGCAGAAAACTATTTTGAAGTTTCTCTGACCCACAGAAAAATATTCCACAGTTTATGTAAAATGCGGAAAAATATTCTGCAGTTTACATTAAACTCCAGGGTAATCTCCATAGCTGCAGAATGGCAGAAAAAAACAGGGTATTGCATGTAAGCCCTTTTGAAACAGTTTACATCAATGTTGATTGAAATACAAATCAATACACTTGTAACTCGGTTCCAGTTGCCTTGGTGGTGCAAGTGGTAGCGCAATCAGAATGGTATTCTTCGCAGCCTGGGTTCAAGTCCCAGCTGAGGCACTTATTTCTTTCTCTCTTTTCTTTGTATGTGCTCCATAAATATGCACACCATACTCTTGTGATTATAAATACACTTGTAACTATGATGTTATTGCTAGAAGTGTATTTCTATGGGGCCATCCGGTGGCTCGAGGTATAGCAGGTTGCACTCCCAGGCTGGAGATCTGCACTCAGTAGTGAATTTGGAGAGCTATGTCAGGTGGCCAGGGGGCTGCAGTTGTGCAGAGCGTACATTCAGACAGGGTGGGAGGGTGCTGGACCCTGGGGTGGGCCAAGGAGCTTGTTTCCTCCATAGAAAGTCACTGCATAATTGTGAGGCCTGCTGGAGCATGGCCTGTACCTAGAAGGTGGATTGGGGTACAGGGGAGAAAAATAGAAAAATCCATGTCTCTGAGCCATCGATATGACAGCTGCTGGCATTCTCAGGACACTGTATTGACTTCTTTTGGCTCGGGGGGGGGGCATTGATGGGGCTGAAAGACTGCGGGACCTATGAGCTGAAGTTCTGAAGTGAGGCAAAGGTGCCAATACCAGTGTAAACAGCTATATAAAAGGAAACAAGTGTACTGGTGTGCATGTGTGTAATACATTATATTTATACAAAGGGATGAGGGATAAATGAGTGTGATAAACCATGTCATTTTCACAGTAGTGAGGATAAATGCTGATGACATCACGGAGTGAGAATAAATCCATTTATTACACCCACATAACCTGCATAGGTGCGCAAATGGTAACTTTGCAACAATAAGGCCCCATTATATAAATCAGAACATGATGGGCAGATCATGGGATATGGAAAATATTGTATGTCACTCCTGCAGGGGTGAGCTGTGCATTCTCCTCGTGCCTTCGGCACTCGTGAGAATACAGAGCTCACAATGTAGAAGTGAGAATATTTTCCATATCCCACTCCTGCCCATCATGTATTATATATATATCTATATACATATATATATTTATAAAATGGGTATGGAAAATATTCTCTGCTGGTTGGCTGAAACACACCACATGACTGTGCATATATAAGAGCACGACTGCATGCCTGCACTTTCACCCCCCTCCAAAACCATTTTAGCCATTTTATAAGATAGATAACCCATCGTAGGGTGTACAGTCATGGTCTGATATACACACACCTTGGATAGTTTGCCGCATTTGACCTGTGACCTTGTGCATCTAGCACACACCAAGGTGTGCATATATCAGTGCGTGACTGCACACCCTACTGTGGGTTATCTATATTGTGTGTATGTACGTATGTATATATATATATATATATATATATATATACACTACCGGTCAAAAGTTTTAGAACACCCCCATTTTTCCGGCTTTTATTGAAATTTAAGCAATTCCAGTCCAGTGAATAACCTGAAATGGTACAAAGGTAAGCAGTAAACTGCTAGAGGTTAAAAAAAAGTTTACGTTAGCAAAACTGCTTTAGAAATTGCAAAGAAAGCCAAGGTGTCAGTGAGTACAGTTTCCTACACCATCAAAAGGCACTTGGAAACTGGAGGAAACTCTGACAGGAAGAGGTCTAGCAGACCCAAAGCCACAACAGAATCAGAAGACAAGTTTCTGAGAGTCAACAGCTTAGTGATAGGCTCACAGGACAACAGCACAGAGTGACTGGCACCCTGAACCAAAGGGCTACCACAGCATTTTGCAGTGCCATGCAATACCCTCTGGTCTCGCCTAGTTAGTCAGGGAGTTCATCCTACAGCAAGATAATGACCCAAAACATACCTCCAGGCTATGTCAGAACTACCTTGAGGAAAAGAACAAGGCGGTGAGGCTTCAAATCATGGAATGGCCAGCACAGTCTCCAGACTTAAACCCCATCAAGCTGGTTTGGGATGAACTGGACAGAAGGGTGAAAGCAAAGCAACCTACAAGTGCAACACATTTGTAGGAACTTCTGCAACAGTGTTGGAAGAACTTCCGAACAATATTTGATGTCCATTGTAGGAAGAATGTCACGAGTGTGTTCAAGGTTACAGTATATCTGCAAAGGTGCTACTTTGATGAGTCAAAAATTTAGATTAAATTTTGTTAAACAAAATGATTCTATGATTTCTTTTTATCTCCAATTGTTTATTTGTTCTATGCTTTAATTTCAGAGTACATTGAGACATTAACCTGCGTAAATTTCAATAAAAACTGGCAAAATGGGGGTGTTCTAAAACTTTTGACCGGTAGTGTATATATATATATACACACACACACACACACACACACACACACATATTTGCGTATGCAGCCCATGATGCTTTGCACTGTGGAGGCATGTGTGATTTTATATTTCTTTGAAACTTGGCTTCCTGGCCAAATGCCCTTTGGGTAACCATTGCCTCAGTGCTGGCGCACAGTGGTTCTTTGTCTTTAAATTGTTTTTGTTTTAATTGGGTTCACCACAACATAACTGAAATAGACCATCTTAGGGTAGCTGGTTCATTCCACTGGGGTGTCAAACAGGCAGGCATACTGGTGAGTCCTGGTAGGGTAAAACACGTGTCTATATTCTGTTGGCACCCTTTGCAAACTGTGTGAGAGGTCTTTCGGCACCATGCATTTCTGCTTAAAGTTGAACCAGCATAATATTCTGTGGTGATTTGCTATAGCTGCCCATGATGCTTTGCACTGTGAGGGCATGTGTGATTTTGTATTTCTACTATATATATATATATATATATATATATAATATATTTACAATTCACATTAAACTGTTCCACCAATGAGTTGCTTTAGCATTTCTGGCTGAGTCGCATAAGTGTTCCTGGATCCAGTACAAAGCCTAGCAAAAACTGTTTCTTGAGAGTTACAACTATGATTTGCATAGCATTGTGACTGGGCTTCGGGTGTTTTTAAATTAAGTTGCAAAAACATTTTGAAAACATTGCTCTTTAGCTGGTTAAGTGTTGAAAAACAATGCAATATGAGTTGCCAATGCATTGCCAACAGTAAAATAGTATATATAGTCACTGCAAAAAATTAATGCATCAGTTAAGGTTAAACTGACAAAAGTAGGAAAATGTGGTGTTAGGGTTCCCAATCCTAACACACCAACCCCAGCCTGCAGGTAGCAACAGGAAAAACTATTATGGTTTCACCTCTCATACGTCTTCGCAAATTAGGCATGGGGTGAACCTTGGGGTCATTAACCCTAACGCTTACCCCATTCCATCAGTAAATAAGCTGAGATGTATAGAGTATGTGAGAATGGGGTAAACATTAGGATTAACAACCCCAAGGTACACCCCATGTCTAATTTGCGAAGACACAGGAGAGGTGTAATGGCTTTTCCTGTTGCTGCCTGCAGGGTAGAAGTGGGTTGTCAGGATTGGGAACCCTAACACCACATTTCCCTGCTTTTGTCACTTTAACCCCAACTGGTGCATTGATGTTTTTTTGCAATGAATTTCCTTACTTTCTGAGATAGTATAATCACATACATCTTGTTGGTATAGAAGCAGGGCCCTGTGTGCTTCCATTTCTGGCAAAACAGGAATTTATTTGCTTGTATGTATGGCTTGTTAAATGACAGACCAACTTATACTGCTCTTGTATACTCTCTGGTGAAGCCACATCTACAATATGGGCTTTGTTACTGGTGCCTGCACCTCAAAAAGTACATTAAAGAGTTAGTGTACTGCTTGGTAACTGCCTGCAATTAATTGCAGCTTTCAGATGTAGTCAGCTATCACTTCTTATATATCACAAATATTTTTTCTTTTCTGTTTGCTAATCAGAAGATTTTTCACCTGGTAGTACTGGGGTGATGTGTAGAGCAGCACTCTTTCTGGAGGAAAATAAAGTCAGTTCTCTTCCTCCCACTACATCAACACTGAGACCACACTGACTATGACATCATTAGTAACCAATGAGAACCATTTCTCACTGCCAGGTTTCACTTTCACATGAAGCAGCAGGGACTAGCTCCCCCTGGTTACTCATGATGTCACAATTTCCTGCATTTTGATTGGTAGCTTGTGAGAGTCATTGCTCAGACTGCAAGGCTTGCGGTGTCTCAAGGTGTTTGGTCTCATTTCTGATGATACAGTGGTAGGAACAAAACTGACTTTTTTTTCCTCCAGACAGAGTGCTGCTCCACACATCACCCCAGTACTGCCAGGTGGAAAATCTTCTAATCAGCAAACAGAAAAGAAAAAATACTTGAGATATAAGAAGTGATAGCTGACTTACATCTGAAAGTTGCAATTAATTGCAGGCAGTTACCAGGTAGTACACTAGCTCTTTAACCTGCTGGAAAAGTTCCAGAGAATAGCTACAAAGATGATAGCGGATCACCACAGTAAGGCATAGTATGACAGGTTTAGGACATTGAACATCTACTCAGTACAGAACAGGACAGAGAGAGGGGACATGACTGAGTCCTTCAGGTACTAGAAACAAATAAATTGGGAATGAGAAGTCCCACTCCCCCCCCCCACCATCTCAGCTCTCCCTCAATGGCACCCCCACCACAGATGCACTCCTTATAGTCGATTGCCTTAACACTGCCTTCTCTGACCTAAGCTCGGTCCTCCCCAGAGGCTTCTTTGACCCAATCCCCACCTCTCTCCCTCCAGTCCTGCACTGCCCACCATTCTGCCTGCACACCCTATCCCACCAAGAAGCCAGGCTGCACCTGTTAAAAGCCTTAGGCAGCAATAACCCCAGCAGCGACCCCCTCGACGACAGGATCCTCCGTATGGTCTTGGACGAAGTCCTAGTTCCCCTGACTGACCTTCTAAACCAGTCTCTATGCCTGGGTCAGTTTCCAAGTGCTTGGACAACTGCTGAAATCACACCCATACATAACAGTGGGGACCGGTCCACTCCCAACAATTACCGGCCGATCTCCATCCTCCCCCACTCTCTAAAGCCCTTGAAAAAGTGGTGTTAATCCAGCTCTCTGAATACCTAACCAAATATGACATTATGTGCCCAGAGCAGCATGGTTTCCACCCAGGACACAGTACAACCACGGCTCTCCCGGAATTCTCCCAACACCTGCATGCTGCTCTCGACTCTGGCAGCCTTGCAGGAGCAGTGTTCATTGACCTCTCCAAGGCCTTTGACACTGTCCGTCATCCCCTTCTACTCAACTCTCTCCACCAACGTGGCTTCTCTGGTGGTCCCATTTCCTGGTTCTCTAGCTACCTCTGCTAGATCCCAGTGTGTCAAGTTCAGCTGCTCCCTCCCCAGCACTCTTCCGTTCGGTCTGGGGTCCCTCAGGGCTCCATCCTGGGTCCAATACTTTTTAGTCTCTACCTCAACACCCTCCCCAGCTCATGTACTGGTAAAATGGTCCTCTTTGCCAATGATGCAGTCCTCATTGCCTCACATCCCAATCCCACCTCCCTCTAATTATCCCTCCTGCAAGCTCACAACCAAGCCGGAAGGTGGTTTGGAGACCGCAGACTGGTCATTAACCTAAAGAAAACCAAATCAATGCTCTTCTCCCACCATCAAAATAAAGCAAAAAATAGCCCCCTCTTGATTATCCCCAGCACTCTGCACCCACTAGAACAAGTGACCACATACAAGTACCTAGGCATCATGTTCGATACTGCCCTCTCCTTCCACACCCACATTAATGCCCTGTCAGCCACCATTAACTCTCAGATTGGCCTGCTATACCAGCACAGGGACTGCCTGCCTCAGGTTGCCCTCAGGCCGGCCATCACCTCCTCCATCTTGTCCCTCGTGGACTATGGCTTGCCCATCTATGTCGCAGCTGACAACACTGCCCTCTCCAAAATCCAACTCTCCATCAATAAGGCCTGTAGGCTCCTGACCAGTGTGCCCCCAGCCGAACTCACACCTGCCTTCTCTATACTACCACCAATCTGCTCAACTTTGAGAAGTGACTGCTCTACCAGACCTGCCTTCTCGCTAAGAAATCCCTGCTAGGACTCTCCCCCCCCCCGGTGGTCTCCACCTCACTACAGCAGTCATCATCGTCCGTCACCATCTATAGCTCTGTTAAGGCCACTTTCAAGGTGCCCAGCACCAAGACCTCTCTTGCCCAGAGATCCTTCCTCTACCGAGCCCCCACCTGGTTCAACTCCCTCCCTAGCTGCATCTCCAACTTGCCAAAAATTGGCTCCTTCAAAACAGCTCTTCAGAACCATATCTTTATTATTCGCTGTTGTAGGCAGCAATAACCCCCTGTTGTAACCTGTGGTACCTGCCTGCCTTGCCCCCTGGCTCGACAACGTCCACTGAACAGCCTCTCCCCTCCCTCAGACCCACTGCTTTCCTACTAAGTCCAAACAGGGATGTAACCCACTGTCTTCTCTGAGGACCTACTATATCCATGAGTGTAGCTCACAGTTTTGTAACATTATGTAACCTAAGTAATATACAAACTACTACATTATGTAACCTAAGTGTATCTATGTTAAATGTTCCTTTTACTGCACCTGTAATGTAATCCGCTGTTTTAATCTGCACTGTAATAACTGTCTTGATGTCTACCCGCCCCCAGAAACGAGGTACCTTTGTAAATGAGTCTCTGGCTCAAAGGTTGTAAACCCAATTTGTAATGAATAAATGAAAAATGAATAAAATACAGTGCGTTCAGAAAGTATTCACCCCCCTTGGATTTTGTCACATTTTGTTGTGTTACTACCAGAATTTTTAATGCATTGAAATGATTTTTTCCCCCTTGATTCACACAGCACATTCAACAATTTAAAGGGGCCAAAATATTTATATTGTGTAACAAAAATTTATGAAACATTAAAAACTGAAATATCTTGTTTACTTAAATATTCACCCCCCTGAGTCAATACTTTGTAGAAGCGCCTTTGGCAGCAATTACAACTTGAGTCTTCTTGGGTATGTCTGTATTAGCTTTGCACATCTGGATTTGGGATTTTCACCCATTCTTCCTTGCAGATTTGCTCAAGCTCTGATCAAGTTGGATGGAGCGTCGGTGAACATAATCTTTAAGTCGTTACACAGATTCTCAATGGGATTCAAGTCTGGGCTTTGGCTGGGCCACTCAAGGGCGTTCACCTTCTTGTTCTGAAGCCACTCCAGTGTTGCTTTGGCTGTATACTTGGAGTCGTTGTCTGTTGGAGCGTAAATCTTGCCCAGTCCAAGGTCTATTGCAGACTGATGCAGGTTCTCCTCAAGGATGTGCCTGTATTTGGCTCCATTCATTGTTCCCTCTATCCTGACAAGTGCCCAGTCCCTGCCGCTGAAAAGCATCCCCATAACATGATGCTGCCACCACCATGCTTCATGGTAGGGATGGTGTTACATAGGTGATGAGCTGTGTTCGGTTTGCGCCAGGCATAGCGCTTTGCATTCAGGCTAAAGAGTTCAATTTTTGTTTCATCAGACCAGAGAATCTTTTGCCACATGGTCTCAGAATCTGCCACGTGCCTTCTTGCAAACTCCAGGCATGCTATTATGTGGCCTTTTCTCATGAGTGACTTCCGTCTAGCCACTCTCCCATAGAGGCTACATCTGTGAAGTGCTGCAGAGATTGTTGTCCTCTGGACAGGTTCTCCCATCTCAGCCATGGAACTCTGTAGTTCTGTCAGGGTGGTCATTGGGTTCTTGGTCACTTCCCTAACCAACGTCCTTCTTGCCTGGTTGCTCAGTTTGGGAGGATGGCCTGCTCTAGGAAGAGTCTGGGTGGTTCCGTAATCTTTCCACTTCCTAATGATGGACTTGACTGTGCTCCTGGGAACTTTCAACACCCTAGAAATGTTTTATACCCTCCCCAGATCTATGCCTCCTCACAATTCTATCACGGAGTTCTACGGACAGCTCCTTGGTCTTCATGGTAGAGTTTCTGTTCTGACATGCACTGTCAACAGTGGGACCTTATATAGACAGGTGTATTTCCTCTGAAATCATGTCAACCATTTGAAGTGACCACAGGTGGACTCCATTCAAGTTTTAGAGTGATCTCACAAGGAAATTGGATGCACCTGAGCTCAATTTGGAGTGTCATAGCAAAGGGGGTGAATACTTATCAAATCAAGAAATTTCAGGTTTTTATTTTAAATTACATGTACAAAAAATTCCAGAAGTTTCATTCCACTTTGACATTATAGAGTAATTTGTGTAGATACGTGACAAAACAATCCCATATAAATGTATTTTAATTTGAGTTTGCAACATCACAAAATGTGACAAAATCCAAGGGGGCCAAATACTTTCTGAAGGCACTGTAAATAACATGGATACGGAAGCTCTCTTTAACTTAAAGGACAATTAAACAGCTTTTTTTGGCAGTGCAGAATACAAAAATCAGGCTTCACAGAGAGGTACAGGAAAGACTGTTGTTTACATTGATGTTTAAACTGCATTTGTAAATTTAAGATACATGCAGTTTTGAAGCATTTACAAAAAGGTAAACAGCAGCCTTTCCATTTGAAAAACCCGCTCTGCCAGCTCTACAAAATGGCTGTCAGACAGAATGATGTCATAGGAGCCACAGGCAGAGCTACATAGGCTATGCAGTGCTAACTAGTTCCTGTAACTTCTTTTATATTTCATACTTCTTGCAGCAAAATAATCAAAATCATGACTAAATATGTATTATTTGTAGCAATACATGTGTAAAGCCATGGTACATTTTTTTTTAAAGAAGCATCCAAAAACTGACAGTTATCTTGCACTGACGTGAACTCAAATGACACTAAACAGAACCACCTGAAAGCACATACCTGGTGGTCTAGTGGTTCCCTTGAAGTACAGCACGTTGGACCAGTGCAAAGTCTGAACGGTTTGCAGTTTTAATCTAAATATCTTGATCAATTGCCAGCTACTGCTTGCAGATCCCACCCAATAACACGGGCCTCCCTCCCCTCACTGCCTGCTGGTCACCTACCGTATGCACTCAGGACCAGTCCAGTGCACAGTCCGAAAGAGTTGCAGTTTTAATTAAAATATTCTCCAGATCGATTACCAGCTTCTATATGCCGATGCCGTGCCAAGAATAACACTCAACACCCCCCGCCCACCTGCTGGTCACCCGCTGTATGCACTCAGTAGCACCATCCATTCAAGTATTGTCCTGCTGGTGCTTGCTTCACATCAAACAGTCAGTCACCATACTCCCTCTCACTTGGAACTACACCTGCTTACTTTTAAGTACATACCCAGTGATAGCCTCAGCATATGTGATCCATCTGAACTGGACACTTGCTTCCTTGCTGGCACTAGTAAATTATGTGTGCATCACGTCATTCAACAAGTGTCAGTTGAGAAGGAAGCACCCAATTCACATCGCATGCACGGACACTACAACTGAGTATATACTTACAAGTAAGCAGGTGTAATTCCAAGTGGGGGGGTACAGTGACCGATTAATGTGAAGCAAGCACCAACAGGATGATATTTGAATGGAGGGTGCTACTGAGTCAAGGACATACGGTGGGTGACTGGCAGATGAGTGGGTGAACTGGCGGGTGGGGTGGGGTGTCAGGTATTATCCTCAGCACAGCATCAGCATATAGCAGCTGGCAATTGATAAGGAGGATATTTTCATTAAAACTGCAAGCCTTTCAGACTGTGCACTTGATTGGTCCTGAGTGCATATGGCAGGTGACCAGCAGAAGAGTGTGGGGGGGGGGCAGGTGTTGGTTGGGATCTGCAGGTCGAAGCTGGCAATTGACCATTATATTTTGATTAAAACTGTAAGCCTGTCAAACTTTGCACTGGTTCGATGTGCTGTACTTTAAGGGAACCACTAGCTCACCAGGTATGTGTTTTCAGATGGTACTGTTTAGTGTCATTCAAGTTTGAGTCAATGCAAAATAACTGTCAGTTTTTGGCTGTTTCTTTAAAAAAAAAATCTTGGCTTTACATGTGTATTGCTACAAATAATACACATGTTAAGTCATGATGTTGATTATTTTGCTGCAAGAAGTGTGAAATATAAAAGAAGTTACAGGAACTATTTAGCACTGCGTAGCCTATGTTGCTCTGCCTGTGGCTCCTATGACGTCATTCTGTCTGATGGCCATATTGTAGAGCTTGCAGAGTGGGTTTTTCAAATGGGAAGGCTGTTGCTTAAATTTTTTTAAATGCTACAAAACTGCATTTATCTTAAATTTATAAATGCAGTTTTAGCATCAGTGTAAAAACAGCAGCCTTTCCTGTACCTCTCTGTGAAGCCTGAGTTTTGTATTCTGCACTGCCACAAAAAAGCTGTTTAATTGTCCTTCAAGTGGAATCATAACATGAGAGGTCATAGTGTTAAGATGCAGGCAGGGAGGAGTAGGAGCAAACTGACAGTGCACCTCTTCACACATTGGGTGGTGGACACTTGCAATGTGCTGCGCTTTAAGAGGGGCTAGAACAGTCATAGGGAGAAGTATTCTCCATTAATAGTAAAGATGTGAAGCATGGGAGGAGTGAGGAGGTGGAACAGACCCAGTATGTCAACCTCTGGACACTGCAATAGGAGCAGACTGCACAGACCAAATTGCCTTCTTCTCCTAGCTTCTTCATATTTTGGTACTTTCTACTTCACCAACCAAAAGTCTAACTTTGAACCATATTTTATGCTTGACGAACCAGAAGTAGTAGTTTGGACAAAATGTTTTGGTTTGTGAACCAAACATAGTACTTTGGAGCTGATTTTCTTTGCAAACCAAAGGTACTGGTTGGAATCACATTTTCTGGGTTGCGAACCAGAATACCAAGTTAGAGCCACTTTTTCTGGTTTGTAAACTAGAATCAGTGGTTCAAATCACTTTTCCCGGTTGGTGAATCAGAAATTTTTTAGTTCAAACCAAAAAAAGTGGTTCATACCAGAAATCGCTCAGGAGAGATTGTGAATGTGTGAAATATGAAATTTTGGCAAATTTCCCCATAAGATTCTGGTTGGGGAAAACATTGTACATCAGGGATGTTTTAGTTTTACTAAAACTACCCTTTTACAAGTGTTCTCCAACTTCAATAGTAACAGAAATAAAGAAAGAAGATGGCGGCCGTCAGGAACCAAATAAAAAAAGTGGTTTGTGAGACCTAGTTTTGGTTCGTGATACAGTACATCAAATATGTGAACCAAAAAAACACTCTCGTGAACCAGCAATTTCTGGTTCGTATGGGGAATCTATCCAAAGCTAATTTTAAACCCTTATAACTCAAGAACCATTCAGTATTTTTTTCACCAAACCTTCGAAAGGCACTACCTCAGCACAGAGCACATGTACCCTGAAAGTAGTGCAGAAATTCAGTACCGTGTAGCCTGTACATGAGAGACAAAAAAACCAAACATATTAATTATAGGTAAAAATGTGACCCTTTTACAAAATAATGGGTAACCAGATCTCGGAAACCTCACATGGTGCTGTCATGAAACTCTCCACATTTTCACAGCATGGCAGGTCCATGGAAAATGCAAATTTGTGGGCTATTCTGACAAACATGCCAAAGTTATTAATCTGCAAAGCTAGGGATTTAACACTGAGACCCTACTCAACCCTAACTATAGTGGCACTACCGCACCCCTATAATAGAAACATAGAAACATAGATTTTGACGGCAGATAAGGACCGCTTGGCCCACCCAGTCTGCCCATTTCTCTACCTAATGGATAAGCTGCAGATCCTAGTTAACCAGCAGCCTACTTCTTCATACCCCCACCCCCTAGAATTGCCTTATGACTGTCCCATGCATGCTTGAATTCCACCACTGTTTTTGACTCCACAGCCTCCTCCGGAAGGCTGCTCCATGCATCCACAACCCTCTCTGTGAAAAAATACTTCCTTAAGTTACCTCTGAGCCGCCTCCCTTCTATCTTCAAATTGTGCCCTCTTGTTCTTGCACACCTCTTTTATTGAAAGATGCTGCCCTCTTGGACTTTGTTGATTCCCTTGAGGTACTTGAAAGTTTCTATCATGTCCCCCCTCTCCCTCCTTTCCTCGAGGCTATACATATTTAGCTCCTTAGGTCTCTCTTCATATGTCTGCCGGTGCAGACCCTGCACCATTTTAGTTGCCCTCCTCTGGACAGCTTCCATCTTGTCTATGTCTTTGTGGAGATTGGGTCTCTAGAACTGCATGCAGTACTCCAGATGGGGTCTCACCAACTGTCTGTACAGAGGGATAACAACTTCCTGTTTTCTACTGGTGATGCCTCTCCCCCATGCATCCCAGTATCCCCCAGCCCTCCTTACTGCCTTCTCACACTGCTTGCCCACCTTAAGGTCATCTAATATGACTACCTCCAGGTCCCTTTCCACTTTTGTTGTTGTTAGTATCTCACCCCCCATTGTGTACTCTTCCCTGGTTTTTGTTTCCCAGTGCATTACCTTACTACTAGCATTGAATCTAAACTGCCATACATTTGACCATTCCTCTAACCTTGCAAATCCCTTCGTCCTTTCCACCCCACCTTGCACCAACTCTGTTGCAGATCTTTGTGTCATCTGCAAGAGACATACTTTTCCTTCAGTCCCTCTGCAATGTCACTTATAAAGACATTGAAGAGGACCAGTCCTAATACTGAACCCTCATGTACCCTACTAGTAACCCCCTTTCTTCAGAGTGGACTCCATTTACTATTCTCTGTGTCCTATTCTCCAGCCAATTCTTTACCCAGGCTGTCATCTTGGGACCCACTCCCAGGCTGGCTAACTTGTATATTAATCTTTTGTGTGGGACTGTGTCAAATGCCTTGCTAAAGTCTAGGTAGGCCATGTCCACAGCCCTCCCTGATCTACTACTTTGGTCACCCAGTCAAAGAAGTCTATCAGATTTGTCTGGCATGACCTTCCGCTGTGAATCCATGCTGCCTTGGTCCTGTGCCCTCTGGCCTCTAGATACTCAACAATTCTTTCCTTCAGAAGTGATTCCATCATTTTCCCTACCACTGAGGTTAAACTAACAGGTCTGTAGTTTCCTGCTTCTGCCTTGCTCCCACTTTTGTGAAAGGGAATCACATCTGCCCTCCTCCAGTCCTCGGTACCACCCCATCCTCCCATGATTTGTTAAAGAGGGTAGTCAGTGGTGTCACTAGTTCTACCCTTAGTTCTTTTAGAATTCTGGGATGAACTCATCAGCCCCATTGCTTTGTCCACCTTCAGTTTTAAGAGTTCTTTCAGAACCCTTTCTTCTGTAAATGGGCTGGTATCAACTTCTGTATCCAGAGTGTTTCTGCTGTTTGTTTTAGGTACCTCTCCTCTTCCTTTGTAAATACTGAGCAAAAATATTTGTCTAGTATCTCTGCCTTTTCACAGTCACCCTCTGCCCACCCTCCCTCCCTTTATTAAGCCTCACTAACCTCCTTGGTCTTCCTTTGTTCCCTGATGTACCTATAAAAGGTTTTATCCCCCTTCTTAACTGAGTTGGCTATCTCTTCCTTGGTTTGGGCCTTTGCTGTTCTGACTGCCTTCCCGGCATCCTTTTGCTTTAACTGATACAGTTCTCTGTCCTGCTCCTTCTGTGATTCCTTGTACTTCCTGAATGCTTTCTTTTTCTCTTGAACCTTCACTGCCACTTCCTTTGAGAACCATAGTGGTTTCTTACATAGTTTCGTTTTGTTTATTTGCTTCACACAAAGGCTTGTTACCTCTGTGATGGCAGTTTTTATTATTCCCCATTGTTCTTCCACCCCTCCTTCCTGCCCACTTGCTAGTGCACTCCTTAGGCACGCACCCATTTTGGCAAAGTCAGCCCTCCTAAAGTCCAGTACTTTTGCCTTGTATGGCTTGACTCTATTGCTGTGTTTATTGTGAACCATACTGTTCGATGGTCGCTAGTTCCCAGATGGCTACCCACTTCTACATCTGTGATCATCCTTCATCTCCACTTGAGAGAACCAGGTCTAAGATTGCTCCTCTCGAGTGGGCTCCAATACTAGTTGTCTAGGCATGCCCCTGTAGCGCATCTAGAATAACCCCACTCTTAGGCGGCTGCTGCAGCTGCACTCCAGTTAACATATGGCATATTCAGATCACCCATCAGCAATATCTCCCTTTTTCTGCCATTCTAAGTATTCTTTCTATCATTTTCCTTGTCCATTTCCTCCCCTGAAAGGGTCTGTATACAACCCTGTGCGGATTGTGGTGCCATTGCCTGTCTCCAAATTTGCCCATGTGCTTTTGCCTCCCTGTTTTCCCTTTTGTTCTGTTGCTTTGATTCCTTCCCTTATGTAAAGAGCTACTCCTCCTCTTTTACCCTCCCTGTACCTCCTGTACATAGTGTATCCTGGTATGTTTACGTCCCAGTCATGGTTTTGTGTGTACCATGTTTCTGTGACTGCCACGATATCCAGATGTTCCTCCTCCATCAAGTCCACTAATTCAGGAAGCTTGTTACTCAGACTATGAGCATTGGTACTCATTGCTTTCCATTTTTTGATGGCTTTACCTTCTTTTGCAGCATCCCCCACTGACCTTTCTACCTTGGTCTTTTTCTCATTTAGTACCCTGTTTTGTAGGGAGAGGCTGGGATTTTCCTGCTGCTTATCAGTGCCTCCCCCCTTGACTAGTTTAAAAGCTTGCCAATGAAGCATTTAAACCAATTGCTCAAAAGACTTGTTCCCTTCCTGGACAGATGCAGACCATCCTGCCAGTAATGCCTGACAATAATGTATATTAAATAACAAAAATACTACCACATAGGGTTATCTCTTTTCCAATGTCAGTTTCAAGTACACTGCAACAACATTGCTCTGTGGATAACTGAGAAAAAAAATGCATTTATATTCTTGTAAGCCAGTTCAACAAAACCAGATCTAAACTACTTTTTTACTTAAAAAACATCATCTCAAATGCTCTTTAGAAAAAACTTGCAAGTTTTTGATATAAACATCACATATGTCATTAATATTTGCCAGGGAACTAATCGCTGAAGCTTCATTAATATTGAGATTTTTTGAAATATTTCAAACAGTCAATTCATTTTGCTTGTATTTCATATGAAAGTAACTTCAAAGGAAGGCCATACTTCGTGCAAAATTAATTCGGATTACCTGCAGACATGATGATTATTCTGAACCCTGTGAACCCGTGCCTCTGTTCTACAGGTGAATACAAGAGGGACACTCCTTAAGAGATTCAAAACCCTTCTGTTCAGTTGTTATTATCAAATGCAAAACTCCTACACCATGCCAGATCAGATTCTCTAGACTACAACAGCACTGGAGATCCTTTGCAAATCTTTTAAAAAACAAAACCAAAATAACACACTGGCAAGGAAGTAGGTCACAAACATTAACTGTAACAGTCTGCATTCTCAACAGTTATGTATTTTATTAACTGTTATTGTTATATTTGTTCATGATTGTTTTTTTTCTGTGTTCTTGTTTTAATCTCTGCTAGGCACCAGAGCCTCCAGGATTAGGCTACCACAACAAAATTGCCTTGCATATGTGCGTATATACATAGTTTGACATTTTAACAGTATCATATATAGCACACTGCAATTCAAAACATACCACAATATTTCTAAGTGGGATGTTTCCTCATATGGGAGGATCCAGTCTGAAGAAGTTGTCAGCTACCAGCCATTGGCCTAATGAGAAATAGACAGCACTAAAGCACACTTTTCCTGGACAGCAATCTGAAGCTGTTTTTGTAACCTGAAATTGTCCCCTGCTACCTTTCCAGTGCTCAGACATTCCTCAAAAGTGGGTATCCATCCTATTGGTCGATGCACGATCATAAATTTTGTGGACTGCCGGAGACCAAGCCCCCCGCCATGACAAGAGTCCAGGTTACTTTGTGCATCCCTTGAGGCTGGTCATGATCTTTGATCACTCCCAAACTTTCAGGTACTTTTCTAATAGAACTTTTTATTTTACCACTCCTTCCTATTCTTATAGCACACGTCCTCAAATGAAAGTGCATGTTAACCCTAGGATTTCTCCTAACCATTTCTGCATGCTTCTTATATTCCAAAAAAATAAAAAAACAAACAAGAAAACAAAGAGAGAAGTGAATGGCTCCACAGTGCATTGAGCAGGGGCACAGGTTAAGCTGGACCGTCTAGCAGCATCCAGCTTACATCCCTGCTCAGGCTGGTACCCTCAAGTAGCATCCCCACCAGCTGGCTTCCTGAGGATTGTACCCTCCTGTAATGCCCATTCCAAGTGAGGCAGCTTTGAACATCAGGAGCCCTATACAGCAGGCACTATGACCCAGGGGAGCAGTCCAGCATGATAAAGTGCTTGGGGATATGGGCTCAGCATCATGGACCTTGGCACCTTCAGCAGCTCTGGGTATGACTCCACATTCCATTCGGTCCATGTTGTTCCTAGGCAATAACAGAAGGAGTTGTAGTCCCTGTTCGGTACTTACTGTGCTCAGTGGGTATTCCTGGAGAGTCTGTAAGTGTATGCCTGTGCCCCTCTGTTGGTGACTGTTGCAGGTGGAATTATGTGCTCCTTCGATCCGCTGGGAAAGAAGGAGGAGAAGTAGCTCATTATGATGTTATTCCCATACTATAAGCACACTCTCACCATGCTGGGGACGCTCCTCCTAGCACCAGTTCACTCCCCACAGACTGAAGGAGCTCGCGCCAATAGCAGTGCCTGAAATCTCATAGCCACCATATTGCAAATGGCAGCTCTCACAAGAATAGCTCTCAGTCTTTCCTGAGGCTCATGGGCACCATATGGGAGTCGGGGGGCAAGCATTTGGTCAGACAGCCCTGCAAGTGTCACAGAATCAGGTGACACACTAGGCACCTGAGGCCAAACCGTCAATTTAAGGGCACCCAGAATTCAGCAACAGGCTAGTCTTGTGAGATGGTGGGCATTTTGCCCATGGTGTTCTGGTATGAGTTGCGGGAACGGTAGCCATCTTGGTATAGTTCCAGGATGGCGACCATCTTGGGAAGGCACAGATGAGCACTATAATCCTATGAGAGCCAGGAATTCAGTAACTGGCTGCCTCGAACACTCTGGTAGTCATCTTGTGTGGGACTTTAGGACCTGATACTTACAGTACCGGCTCAACTAAATACATCACAGAGACCTAGCAATCTGCCCTTTGAACCCCCTCATGGCCTGTCTTATCTGCGCTGCCACACTTTTCAGTTGTACACGGCTGTTCTCCTAGGTGGGACATGTTTTTAACTCAGTTTTTTCTATTTGCCTCCTATAGACTACTGAGTGAACATCGACTCCCTGCCATGACTGCCTGCCTGGAATGTGGTTCCAAGCTACTGGAGACTCATGAGGGGGAGGACCTCTGTGCGGTCTGCACCGTCTTGGAGACTGGAGCACCACAAAGCCCTGGCCTTGACTTAGTCTCACCCAGGAAGACCCATTGCCCCCCACAGCACCGATTATGATAAATGCTGCACAGGCTGGTCTCCTGTTCCAATGGCTGGAAAAGTTACAAACCCAGCAACCGCAAAATTCATAGCAGGCTTCCCAAAGAAAACACCCAGGGGCAACCCAGTCATCAACCTTGCTGAAAAGAAGGTGCAGGCAGGCAGAAGAGGCAATCAAATCCTCCAAAGATGAAAGCTCAGATCAGGATCCCGAGCATTCCTTAGAAAAGCTGTGCCCTATGAAGGATGTGGCCGAGTTGGTACGAATGATATGAGAGGTTCTCCAGGTCCCAGAGGAGCCAGAAAAACCCCATAGCTCAACGTATCACCTCCTTTCACACTTGAGCTCTGTGAAGCACCACTTCCCCACCTACACAGCCCTTGACACCATTCTGAACAAAGAACAAGAGGTAGCAGAGCCATCCAGGATCTCAGAGAAGTGGGCCATGGAAAAGACACATCCACTCTCACAGTCTTATAAGACAGCCTGGTTCACAGCTCCTAAGTTGGACACCCCAGTTTCGGCCATTGCCAGATGCACCGTCATCCCAGTCGAGAGCTCAGCAGCCCTGAAAGACCCCATGGACAAAAAGGTCAAGGAGACCCTGAAAAAGATTTATTAGGTTGTGGGGATGGTCCTATTAGAGGAGACGTCCATATGGTATGCCAGCAGAGCCCTGTTGCAATGGGTGGAGGTCATTGCAGACAACCTCCCTGATGCCTTTTCACTTGACTGTGCCAAGCAGGCCACACGCTACATAGTAGATGCCTCCTCAGACATCATGAAGTTCAATGCCAGAGCCACGGTCCTTACCAACCATGCCAGATGGGCCCTGTGGCTCAAGCTATGGCAGGCAGATGCTGAATCCAATGCAGCACTTTTGAAGCTTCCATTTAATGGGGGTCACTTATTTGGAGACACACTCATACTGTTCCTCCGTGATCGGGCAGGGGCCAAGCAGATGGCAGAAAAGAAGAACCTTTATCTCCCATTGGGGCAGTCATTTCATCCTAAGTTCAAAAGTTCACGACCAAACAAAATCATTGGCCAACCAGTCATCATGAGGCAGGGCCTCAAGACCCTGGTTCCCATCTTGGATGGTGCAGTGCAAAAATAGAGGCAATTTGGTAGAAAGGCTGGCAGCAATAAGTCAAGTGGGGCTCCACTAATAAGAGCCAGTCAAGGAGGAGCCCAGGTGGACGGGGTGAATCCAAATATTTGCCGAACAATGGGCCCAGAACAGACAAGTGGGTCTAGAAACATGTGACTTACGGTTATGCCATAGAGCTCACACAAGAGACAATTCTACACAGACTGATACCTCGATGCCCCTGGACCGTGTCAAAGTCGAGGCTGCCCAGCAGGCTCTGCTCAGTCTCTCCAGCAACCAAGCTATTGTGCCTGTGCTGCAACATGAGAAGGACACAGAAGTGTACTTTATGTTCTTCATGGTCCCCAAGAAAACAGGCAGACTCCACCCCAGTGCTCGACCTCAAATTTCTCAACAAGTTTGTGGGCTACAAGAAATTCAAGATGAAGACTCTCAAGTCAACCTTGATGGCCATTCAACCAGGGGAATTTTTTACATCAATCAACCTAAAAGACGCCTATCTCCACGTTCCAAATTGTGCCATTCACCAAGGTTCCTCAGGTTCAATGTTTGCGGTCAGCATTTCAAATATACATGCCTCCCATTTGGGGTGGCATTGTCCCTGAGGATATTCACAAAGATTCTGATAATGATTGCCTTGACCCTCTGCAAAACAGGGGTACACGTCACCCCATACCTGGATGATTGGCTCATATAAGCAGGGTCCCTGACTCAGGACCAGAAGGACACAGACTGTGTGGTTCACTGTCTACAACACAGATGGGTCATAAACTGGGGCAAAATCCAGCTAAACCCCACCCAACACACTACACACCTCAGCGCAAAGATCAACACAAGCTTGGACCTGGTAACCTAGCGGAGGAGAAAGTAGGCAACATAGCAGGCTCACTGGGTCGAGCGAACACCCCCAACAGGCCAGTGCACGTGTACCTGCAACTGCCAGGGCTCATGGCATCAATGATAGCCATGGTGCCATGGGCTCGACTATACATGCATCCACTCCAGAGATATGTGCTGAACATATGGGACCAGTGAACTCGGAACTTCAAATACAAACTCAACCCAAGCCCGGACATTATACACAGTCTCAAGTGGTGGATGAACAGACAACACCTAACAAGGGGCATACAACTGTCCATGACATCAATAGCAACAAAATTACAACAGATGCAAGTCTCTTTGGCAGGGGAGCCATGCTGGGCCATCATGTTACTCAGGGCAGATGGTCACCATCAGAAGCTTGTCTGCCCATAAACATACTGGAGATGAGAGCAGAATGCAGGGCCCTGTTATAATTCACTCTTCAGGTCACAGGGCTGGCAGTGCCTGATCAGAACCGACAACCAGGTCACCATGGCGTGCATAAACAAGCAAGGCAGAACTCAAAGCAGAGCAATGCTCAGGGAGGTGTTAAAACATTGAGATAGGCGGAACAGAACCTGCTGATGATCTCGGCCACATACCTGGCTGGTAAGTTGAACTCGCAGGTGGACTGGCTCAGCCAAGTGACACTCGACCAGGCAGAGTGGCACTTGCATCCTCGGGTATTTAAATCTCTTGACAGGAGATGGGTGCACTTTCAAGTGGATCTGATGGTGTCCCACCACAACACTCAACTGCATTGATTCCACTCATGCTTCTCAACAATTAGGCCGAAGAGGTCAACACATTGGCGGTATCGTGGACTTTCAAAACAGCTTATATCCCCCACTCCAATGATTGCGAAAGTGCTTCTCAAAATCAGGTCCATGAAAATAACAGTGCTGATAGTGGCTCCAGACTGGCCATGGAGAACATGGTATTCTCTACTCAGAAGGAACACAAAAGAGCAGATTGCACACACTGATGCGCCATCCAAACAGGAATCAAAGTATCGCAGGAAATAAAGGCATCATCCAATGCTCAGTATCTGTACCACAATGTTTTATTGCACATAATTACAGCAAAATAAAAAGCTCAGTGAAAAGTGCCATATAGTGCTGATGGTCTGACCCTACTCCTTCAAGGCCCGACTGGACGGCACATGCGCGCTTCCTCAGGGACGACCTTAAGGCCTAGTGAGCACAATTAATCCTGTGCTAATAAAAGTGACGGTGCATAGTGGCTCATGATATTAATCAAAACCAAAATAAAACATACTACTCAGAGCAATGTTCATCAACACCCCTTGGCATCTGCCACAACGCACGAATCTCCTCAGCCAAGGGCCAATCCTACACCACAACCCCAAAGTACTACAACTGATGGCATGGATACTGACAGACAAAGACTGTTAAGGAAGGGGTATCCCTCCAGAGTGGTTGATCGACGCTTGCAATCCAGAAGACAACTGACAAATAAGATTATCAGAGAGACTGGCAGATCTTCTGTAAGTGTGTACAGCAAAAGATCTGTCCCCATCGGTGGCAGGCCTTCCCCAAATCCTAGATTTTTCTTGATGAGGCAGAAAAAGGCTTAGTCTACTCCTCTTTGAGGGTCCAGGTTTCAGCTATCTCTGCAATACAGGGCTGTCTTCCTGGGGTGGGGCAGATAGGTTCATACCCCAATGTAGTCAGTCTGCTACAAGCGGAGCAGATTATATCACCCCTTACGAGACCCACAGACCCGTGTGGCAACTTAATCTGGTATTGGATGGCCTTCATAAACCTCCTTTCATCCCTGATTCTCCTTATCGGACAACCCTTAGAACATTTTTTCTTATGGCTATGTGCTCTGCCAGAAGGGTGAGCGAGCTGCAGGCACTTTCATGCTGCAGGCCGTTTCTTACTTTCCATAATAACTGGGTGTCTTTCATAACAGTTCCATCCTTCACTCTAAAGATGATATCGCCATTCCACATAGAGCAGGCCATTCAGTTGCCGGGCTATATTTAGGGATCAGATAGCCCTGATGCGGCTTCTCAAGCTGGATGTGGTTTTCCTGATTAAGGATTATCTGACTACAGTATGTCTGAAGTTTTCATAAGTCAGACAGATTGTCTTCTTTTCAGGAAAGAAGGTGGATCATGCTGCCTCTAAAGAAGCAATTGCTAGGTGGATAAGGGCAGATATATTAGCCGCTGGTGAGCCAGGAACCCCCTGTGGGCATTAGGGCACATTCCACCAGGGCAATGTCAGCATCTTAGGTGGAGAGAGGGGGAGCTTCAGTACAGGATATCTGCACTGCAGCTACCTGGCCCTCTGTTCATACCTTTGTCTACCGTTACAGACTGGACATAGCATCTGCAGTTAGAGCTACGTTCAGCAGGGCTGTGCTTCAGGCTGCTTCCAGTTCAGTGTAACATACTGTTCGTCTCCCACCCAAGGGAGGGGATTCCGGGAACTGCTACAAACGTCCCACTTGTGAGGAATGTCTGAGCACTAGAAAGGTTGCAGGGGATAATGGTATTAAGTCACCTGGTAAAGGTGATTATACCTGCAACTTTTATATTGCTCAAAGTCCCTCCCGATTATGGATGAACAAGGAATCGGGCAGTCAGAACCATGTGGGGCTACACCCCAGTATCTTTCAGTAGAGGCTGCTACATAGCCACTGCATTGTGTTATCTGCTACATATATTACTGTATATCGTTTCTATATAATCAGTGTTATCAACATAGAGAATACTGGATGAGCAACTATGCACAATCAGTGTGTTCTGCCACAGAAGGGTTCAGTTCCCTCTGACCTTGAGCTAGAAGCTCAAGAGGTACGTGGGACTCGGAACACCGAGGTGGCAGAACACACTGGTTATGCATGCATTTGCTCATTCTGTATTTTTTATAGTGTACAGTATTATGTGAAATGTTTGCATTGTGTTTTTTCTAAAAATGAAACTGACCTGTGCAGTCCCTAGAGGGGTACAATCACATGCCATGACCTTTGAACTGTGGTACAACAGCATTTTTAAAAGGATGGATTTCTTTATAGAACAATTCTCTACTATACACTGTATTATTATTGAGGGCAGATTTTTCTGTGATAGATACCTTTTGCACTACAAGGTTTTCTTTCCTGCTATCTTTCAGTAAATTACCTTTTCAGTAAAGAGGCTGTTGTTTGCTGGTCATGTGTTTGTTTTGCCTGTCTGGTTTTGTGTTTGTTTTATCATTTTCTCTGCTAGGGAAGTTCCTCACTGGACTCTGTTGTCATGGCTGGTGGCTTGACCTCTGGCAGTCCACAAAATTTACAGTTGTGCATCGGCCAACAGGATGGATGGAGGATAACACACTTGTGAGGAATGTCTGAGCACTATAAGGAGACAGTAAAGTGAAATGGTTAACGGCACTGAGCTGCAAACCTGGAGACATGGGTTTGAATCCCATTAGCCCACACTTGCATACTCTGTGACCCTGAGGTTGCACCTGGAAACAAGGTCTGGCTTAGTGTGCCTTTCCTGGTTAAACAATTTCCTCTTTCCTTTCCTTTCTTATAAAGGTTGCAGGTATAATCACCTTTACCAAGTGAGTAAATACCATTGTCTTTGTCATTAGTAAACTGGCTAACATGCTGTCATAATTTCAGCAGAATGCTCTGATGACTTAAAGTGATTTTCTAAGAACCAGGAAAACTTATGAAAATGTAATATTCAGGCACAACTTGGCATTTGTTACAATATGCGTTTCTGTACTCGTCGTCCCTTATTGGTTTATTATGAAGGACATTCACATGGGAACAAGTACTGTGTGCCTTAGACTTCATCTCATGTTCTTGTTTTTTCCTCTGCTGAAGTTATAATGTCCTGTGACATCACAACCTGGCTGCTGTGGAATTAAATGACTGATGTGGAAAGGGAGAATTATGACTTCAGTAGAGGGAAACGCAGAGGGGAATGAAGTGTGAGATGCCACGGTCTTGCCTCTGTGAAGATGTCCTTAGTAATAAAATGGGGTAGGCTGATGAATATAGAAATTAATTAAATATAAGCTGAATTTTAACTAAATATTATATTAAAAAACAGTTTCTGGATACTGAAAATTCATAGAATCATACCATAGAAGCTTGACGGCAGAAAAGGACCATACCAGCCCATCTAGTCTGCCCATTTTTCCCCCTACACCTCCTCCTCCCTGCCAGCCCTCGCCTTCTTGTCCCATGCCCTCTTGAATTCTTACACCAATTTAGCCTCCACCACTCTGTGTGGTAGTCTGTTCCAGAGCTCCACCACCCCCTCCATGAAGAAACGCCCTCTCACATTGCCCCTGTATCTTTTTCCTTGCAATCTGAGGCTGTGCCCTCTAGTTTTAATCCCCTTCTTGCTCTTAAGTAAACCCTCTTCTCCCACTTTATTGAGCCCCTCTACATGTTTAAAAGTTGTAATCATGTCTCCCCTTTCCCTCCTTGTCTCCAGAGTGTACAGATCCAGCTCCTTACTCCTCTGCTTGTATGACTTCACCTGCATATCCTGCACCATCTTGGTTGCCCTTCTCTGAACCCTCTCCAATGCATCTATATCCTTGCTAAGATATGGCTTCCAGAACTGAACCCCATACTCCAGGCACTGTGGCCTCACCATGGCTTTGTAAAGGGGCATTATTACCTCCCTCTTTCTGCTAGTAATGCCCCTGCCTATGCACGCCAACATTCCACTGGCCTTTCCCGTTGCCCTGCTACACTGAATTCCTATCTTAAGGTTTGAGGGGACTATGATCCCCAGATCCCTCTCCTGTTCTGTTACTTTAATTTCCACCCCACCTAGGGTGTACCCTGCTCTTCTGTTCCTACTCCCCAAGTGCATCACAGCACACTTCTTGGCATTAAATTTCAGCTGCCACGTCCCAGACCATTTTTCAAGCGTCTTTAAGTCCTCTCTCATGTCCTCCATCCCCCCCCGAGGTGTCTACCCTATTATATTTTTGTATCATTGGCAAATAGGTATACCCTCTCCCTCAAACCCTCAGCAATATCACTGATGTAGATATTGAAAAGAAGAGGACCCAAAACTGACCCCTGTGGCACTCCACTCTTCACCCTCACTGTCCCAGAGTGCACCCCATTTAGCACCACCCTCTGAGTTCTTCCTGACAGCCAGGCCTCCACCCAGCTTGTTATTTTCCCACCCAACCCCAAGCTTTCCATCTTACTCACCAGCCTCCTATGGGGGACGGTGTCAAAAGCCTCACTGAAGTCCAGATAGGCCATGTCCACCACCACCCCGGTCAATCACCTGAGTCACCCAATCAAAGAACTGAATTAGGTTTGTCTGGCAAGACTTCCCCTTCATGAAGCCATGCCATCTGCTGTCCTGCAAGTCAGTCTCCTCCAGGAAATCCAAAACCCTCTCCTTGATTAATGCCTCCATTATATTCCCCACCACTGACATAAGGCTGACAGGTCGGTAGTTCCCCTTCACCGCCTTACTACCTCCCTTGTGTAATAGGCACTACATCTGCTCCCTTCCAGTCCTCTGGCACTCTCCCCATATCCAGGGACAAGTTGAAGAATCTTGTCAAGAGTGCGGCCAACTCCTCCTTCAATTCCCTGATTACCCTGGGGTGTAAACCGTTAGGCCCCAATGTCTTGTCCACCCTCAATCTGTCTCGCTCTGCCCTAACCCTATACACAGTGAATGGGCTCAGATCCACGCATTTTCCCTCCTTCCCATTCGACTTTAGTGCAGGTCCCCAACCGTCCTCCTCCTCCTCCTTGAATAGCGAGCTAAAGTACTTATTTAATAACGCTGCTTTTTCACAGTCCCTTTCCAGTTTTATTTCTCCTCCCTCCTCAGCCTAGGAATCCCCTGCCTTGCCCTTCTCTTTTCCCTCACATATCTGAAAAAGGTTTTATCCCCACCCTTTTGGCCTTTTTTGCTATTTTCTCCTTAGTATCTGCTTTTGCTCTTCTGATCTTCCTCCCTGCCATACTCATCTTTTCCCTATACTCTTCTTGAACTTCCTCGCTGAGTGTCCTCTTAAATTTTCTGAAAGCCCTCCTCCTTTCCCTGACTGCCCCCACAACCACCTTTGTGAACCAAAGCAGTCTCCTCCCCCCCTTTTGCTCTTCCTAACCTTTATGTACACTTCTGCAGCTTTCAGTACCCCTCCCTTGATAGCTTGCCATAACTCCTCCACTGCCCCTATATTTTCTGTACCCTCCATTGTCTCCCTTACTATCCTTCTCATCTTGTCAAAGTCCTTTGAATAACTTCACTCCAACATCATTTCAACGGAGGTTCAGTGCTGCAGTGGATTTTACATCAGGTATTTTAAGAGACTTGCTAGGCAGGGCGTCCTTATCTGCCGACAACTTCTTTGTTTTATGTTTGGGGGGACCAAGCTGTGCCCTATTTTTCCTCCTTCTTCCAACAGTAATACAGCTAAAATGCATCCTCTTTCTGTAAGACAGCACACCCACTTTTAAACTGACATTACACTCCTGAAGGTGACAACTGCAGCAGTCCCACTCTACACAGCTTCTGAGAACCCCTCCCGCTCAGCACAACCCCATATTAAGCTGCACTCTACACAATATTTGCGAAAGTCTCAGTTTATTCATTAACATGTTTTTTTTCATGCTTCTTACCAGAACAGGATTTTGTTCCTCTACTTCGGCATGAAGCTGGAGGTGGCCCCTCCAAGCAGGCTGCCAGGGTAGAAGAGGCTGGTGCTGTAGTAATGGGCAATGGGCATATAGGAGGGGTGGATGGGAATGGGGTGATGAGTGGAGGGCTGATGTCCCATGGATGCTAGGTTGCTCTGCAGAGGGCTAGAACACTTCATTTTCATGCTGTCAGCCAATGGCAGCTGGTACTTCAGGGACTCCTTCTCCTCTGGCCTACCCCCCAGATGAAGGGGAGGGGGGAGGCGGCACTGGGGACCAAGGGATTTGGGGACATATCCTTGGGATGGGCAGGAGGAAAGCTGAAGAGGTGGGGGCTGGAGTGGGAGGCAGGGGGTAAGAGAGGAGACCAATGCTGTGGTGGTGGTGCTGCTGCCTGAATAAGCGGGGATGGTGCTGGGCGCTCCGGATGCTAATGATTTAGGGGTCCCTAGGCAAAATGACTCACTGTGCAGGCATTGTGGTGATGGGAGGTGGACAGGGAGGCCTTGCCGCTGTCCAGCCATGAGATGCCAGGGCTTTGGATTAGATGAGGCCAGCACATTTGACTCTCAGTGAATGAGCTGCGAAGAATTTATGAGACATTGTTTTAAAAAAACACACACACACACACACACACACACACAATGAACAAGTAACAAAAAAAAAACCTCAACTTCAACTCAAATAAAAAAACAGCAAAACAAAACAAAGCAGAAAATTAGCTTGACAACCTAAGCACAGCAGAAAGAAACAAACCAAGAACAGTACAAGCAAACGACAGGGTGACCATAAGCCAGACAGTCGTTGTTATGAAGGTAGTTTAAATGAAAACTTTAAAATGTCTAACACTATTTATGAATGAGAGTGAGAGAGCTACAGAGAGCTAGAAATATAAATTAGGACAGATTTTAAGAGACGGATGAGTGGCTTCCGTTCTGTCTTTAAAGTCTACCCAGCATCTGCTATTTTAGAATAATCTAAACAACCGGGTAAACTAAAGAAAGCAACATGCAGATTTTTGGAAAGCAACTATAAGAAAAAAATCAGTCAATTCTGAGTCTGCAGTTAGAAAGCAAGCATGAGGACAGAAATGTTTTAGCAAGACAACGCAAGTTCAGAACTAAACACCACGAACACGAGGTGCTGGGACCTGCACCCCCAACACAAGACAGTGTCATTTTAAAACACTGACCATACATAAGCAGCTGTTCCTTGTCAGTACTTCATGTGACTAACACTGCCAAGCCTACAAAGTGATGCTAAGAAAAGGAAACTAAAACCATGCAAAGAGCAGAGGCAGACGGAGGGTGGTGAGGGTTGTGCTAATTCTCTCGTAACTCCTCGGAATGTCCTGAATTATTAGTAATTTCTAATAGTTGTGAGTTCATATCTGGGAAGTGTATGTGTGTGTGTATGTGAATTTCTTGTCACCAAGAGATAAACCCTTAGGATTAGATGCCTTTTACTGTACTTCCTTTCAAATGTGATCTTAGGTGTTTTTGTAACGTTATGTCACTTTAACTAAGAAACTTACCAATGGAAGTACTATGTCACTGAAGCAGCTGATGCTTTCAGTTTTTTGTTCTTTTTGTCTGTGATAATGCAGTAGTAGTAATCATTAGGTACTTTCCAAAGAAGTGTTGCACAGCATACACTTGACTTACCCTGAGCCTGGCTGCAGGAGACCCAGGCCATAGCATGGGCCAAGTTAGCATGGTAAGTGTTTCCTGCAAATCCAAGTGGCTGAAGAAGACATCCACCTCATCTAGGAGAAGTAACTGCGCTGGTTCCATGTAGTTGTGGGCCAGTCCGGGTGGTGCAAGTCTGGGTGCTGGGAGCAGGCTAGATACCCCTGTGAGCTCCCTTTCCTGGTTACTCCCCCTCCCCCAGCAACTCCAATCCAGCAGGTGGCGGGATACCCCGATGCTTGGCATTTTACTCTGAAACCCGTAACACAGCAGTTCTGCTCACAGGAGCCCAAATCTGGAGAAAGGCAGTGGGACTAGATATCCGAGCTGAGAAGGGTGTGAGCAGCAGATCGTTGACCCCTTCCCTTTCCATCCCCCTGTCTCCCCACCCCTCTGCTCTTCAGACCACACTCCAGGTGATCAGGGCTTAGTGACTGGGATATTACATAACTGATCAATGGAAACCAGGTTTGGACATTGGACCATTCTGAACGTGGATCTGGAGCTCTCTCTCTAATTTATTATTACTCCAACCAAACCACTGATGATCATGGAGCTGGAGAACATTGTTGCTAACACTGTGCTGCTGAAAGTGAGAGAAGGTGGGGGGGGGTTCGCCATACCTTACTGATTGGTGGCCTTCCTTACAGAATATTTTACCGCAAAGTTGTGCAGTTTTTCTATGTGCATGCAAGAAGCCCTGTGAATTTTTTTAAAATGAGACCCCCTTCAATTAATATTACCTCCTCCCCCCTCCTATATTGCCAGAGCAGTGCATTACTTGCATGTGGACAGGTAGCCATTAATGACCTGCGCTCATGTGACAAATGACAGCTAGTAGATAAGTTCACTTCAGGGATGTAGTGCGACCCAACAAATACATTTTTTTTATTTAGAATTTATTTACCTGACTGCGATACACCATCTCTTTTTAAGTTTGTTCTGCTTTTACAGCTTGGGTGACTGAAGCACTGAGGTACTGTAAGTAACTTGGTTATGTTTACATAGCATATTAGTGACCCTGAAGGGATTCAAACTTGTGTCTCTTGTGTCTTCTGGATTTATAGGCAGGAAAAAGCTCACCCACAGTAAGACTGTAGACCCAATTTGTTGCACTTCAAAATAATTAAATCTCAGGCATTTACTTCAAATTGAATAATTTTTTATTGATAATAATATCTTCTGAAGCCTCGTGGACAATGAGAAGCATTGTGGTAACCTCTGCTGTGGTGAACTACAGGGTTGCATATTATTGTTATTAATAAAAACATTCCATTTGAAGTAAACGTCTGAGGTTGAATTCTGTTAGAGTGCAACAAATTGAGTCCATGCTTTTCAGGCAAGCCACCCTTTGCACCCTCTGTACTACACTGGAGAGCACAAACTAACTTTGGATTTTGTCTACAATACGACTATAGAAGGCTTCTGACAAATTGATACATACATACGAACAAGCCAGCAGAGGAAGGCCATTTGGTCTATCAAGTCTGCTCGTATTGCAGGGTCCACAGCTTGAGCTATGTCCCTGTCCTCCCTCCCCACTCCTGCCATCCTCCCTACCCATGATTCTTATCTTCCCCCATGCCTATCCCAGCCTCACCACCCTTTCTGTGCAGAAGTGCTTCCTGACATCCCTTCTAAACCTCCCACCCTTCAGCTTAAGACTGTGCCCCCTCGTGATATAGTTATTATATATTATGATATTATGGGAGGTGCTTATTCCCACACAGAATTAACTTTGCTCCTTAAAGTAATTACTTGGAATACATGGCCTATATAGAGGTAGACAGTACAGTTATGTAAAAACTTACTATAACAGCAGATCTTTGAGAGAAGCTCTTGCAGCAGGCCACACCAGTAAGACCATGCCAGCAGGCATAAGGACCACATGGAAAACTTCTGGCTAGCAGTCTACCACAGGGACCGCCTCCCTGCCAACATCAGTCATCTGACGCCAGCCTAGGGCTATACAGGAGGATGGGGCCACACACCATCTCAGTTCTCCTACCGGAGACTCTGCATGGCCAGCTGATGGAGAACTGAGGAGGTTTCCCAAGAGCCAACCAAAGGGAGAAGCAGATGGAACAGAAAAAGAGCAGCAGGGGGAAGGAGGGAGGGAAAGCATGGCCTGCTACAAGAGCTTCTCTCAAAGATCTACTGTTATGGTAAGTTCTTACATAACTGTACTATCTTACTTTGAGGAAGGCTCTTGCGGCAGGCCACACCAGTAGAACTGAGTCCCAAGCAGTACCGGTTACCACTATTATAACACCACTGGGAGGAGGACAGATCCAGCAGACAGGAGCTCAGAAGAGCAGGCCCTGAAGAACTGCTAGGCTGAAATTGGTCCTCGCCTAGAGGCAATGTCCAGACTGTAATGCTTGGTAAAGTGTGGACAGAACTCCAGGTGGCAGCTGCACAATGTCTGCATCAGACACATTTCGGAAGCAAGCCATAGAGGCTTCCATGCCTCTAGTGGAATGGACCTTGACGACTCGGAAGGGCTTGTTGTAGTTATGGTAGCAATAAACAATATAATTAGTGAACCACTTAGACAAACAGTGTTTTGGAACAGGAGTGCTCTCTCTCGGGGGCAAACAAAACAAACTGATCAGTCTTTCTAATGGACTTAGTGCGGTTAGTATAGTACCGCAACATCCTGTGTACTTCCAAAGTATGGAGCAACGCCTTCTCCTGATTAGAGTATTCAGGAAAGTAAACAGGCAGGTGGATGGATTGATTCAAAGTAAACCCGATACCACCTTAGGGAGAAACTTAGGATTAGTTTTTATTTATTTTTTTTTACTGGGGTCTAGAGTAACACCTTTGAGCTGAAAGCTCATTTACAAAGGTTCCACATCAACAGAAAATAACACATTTATTTCGATTTATTAACCAGGTAAGCTCACTGAGACAAAAGGTCCCTTTTCAGGAGCGACCCGGATTAGTTATGCATTGATTACATACATAGGCAGACACTGATTACATACATAGGCAGACACTGATTACATCCATAGGCAGACATTGATTACATCCATAGGCAGACACTGATTACATACATAGGCAGACACTGATTACATACATAGGCAGACACTGATTACATACATAGGCAGGAGTATACAGTAGTTTAAAACATTCATAGAATAAGGCACAGAGTGCATTACAGACATTTCATAATTAGAAACAGTACATACATTTCAGAACTGGAGCAGTACAAATAGCATAAGTGCAGTGAAACAGGATACAGTTAATACAGGGGAATATGAGGTTTCATGCAATGTGAGACCAGAACTACAAAACATGATATAATAAGCAGAATAATTTTTCTTTGTCAAAGTATAGAGACACAGGGTAGGAGGAGAGAGGTATGGGTGGAAATAAGTGCCACATGGAGGAAATAGAAGTGGGTAAAGTGGGGGATTAGGTGGTGGATTAGTTAGGGCTCACTAGGGGAGGGGGGAAGTGGAGGTGGAAGGGCAGAGGGTGAAGACAGCAGGAGGGAGTGGGCAAAAGAATCGGGCTAGCAGACACAGCTGCTCAGGTTGGCCAGCAGTCACAGCTGCTCTGATTGGTGAGGTGTTGGTGGAGTTTTCTCTTTAATGGTCCCAGCTTGGGCTCATAAGTTATATCCGGAGGGAGTTCATTAAGCCATAGTGGGGCATGGTATGCGAAAGACCTTGGCGCTTGAGAGGTGTGAAAGAATGTGACAAGCAGCGATTGTCAGGCATTGCTTCTTGAGCAGTGGGGTTTGGGAGCTGTGACGAGAAGCTTCTGGATGGCCAGTGAGGATAGGCCAAGGCAGTTTTTTTCCCCCAAGAAGATAAACTTGGTACTGTATTTTACCTTGAAGGATAAGCCACTTAGTTTGCGCATAGAGGTCACAAGTGTGGGTTAGTCTGCTAGCACCAAGATGCAACCTGCAGGATTTATTAAGGACAACACTAACCCTTTTGAGAATGGAGTCTGGGGTAGCTCCATATACCACTAACTAACCACTAATAACACAAAGACACCCTGTCTTTGTGAAAAAACAAATTAGACTCTTTACATATCAGAGCCTGAAGCTCGGAAATCCTTCGAGCAGAAGTAACAGCAACAAAAAGAGCACTTTCCATGACAGAAAGCACAGCTCACAACTTGTGACCAGTTCAAAGGGAGATAAAGTGAGTTTCTCCAGCATAAAGTTGCAGTCCCATGAGGGGACTGGATCCTGAATAGGAGGTTTCAAATGCAAGATGCCCACAGGAGTGTGCGGGACACCTCAAGCTGGGCGGCAGCCTTGCCTCAATAGGTGCATGGTGCACAGAGATGATGGAAAGGTGCACCTTAAGGAGTACCCCAAGCCTGAATCAAAAGGAAAGGAGATACTACAGGACTTGATTTACTGGCAAGTGAAAGGATCCAGATGGTGAGCAAGGCGAAATGGAAAGCGTTTCCATTTATAGCATAAGTGGCTCTGGTGGAGGGCTTCCTGGTGGCTACCAAAATGTCTACAACCCTAGAGGAGACCCTCAAGTGGGCAATGGCTAGGTCTGCAGGAGCCACGCATAGAGATGCAGGGATCTGAGATCTGGATGGACTAGGGTGCCCTGGTCCTCGGAGAGCAAGCCTGTGCACAGAGGCAAGGGAACTGGAGGTTCCACTGTAAGCTGCTGCAGTAAAGGGAACCAAATCTGATGTGGCCAGAAGGGGGCTATGAGAATCATCTCTGCCCCCTCTAGCTGGAGCTTCTGCAGAACACTCTGGGAGCAGAAATGGAGGAAGGCATACAGAAACCTCCCTTTCAGGAGAGGGACAATGTGCTTCACCAGAAAACTCCAGGCCAGGGATTGAGCAAGCAGAAAAGCAGCAGTTTTGCACTGAGTGGGGATGCAAAGAGGTCCAACTCTGGATGACCCCACTTGTCAAGAGGTCTTTTACCACTGAGGTCAGAAGTTCCCACTTGAGAGTCCATGACCTGGAGCAGCTGAGACTGTCTGCCAAGACGTTTTGAATGCCGGGAACATGGACAGCTGAGAGCACCAAACTGCTCTATGCTGATACAGACTCTCATCGCCTCCTGACACAGGGGTAGGAGTGAGTCCCCCAACTTGTTGATGTAGTAGTACGCACCTGTCCATCTGTACCAGTAACGGACCCAGAAGGAGATGAGTCTGAAAGGCTTTTATGGCATATAGAACTGCCCACATCTCCAGGACATTGATATGTAAAGCTTGCTCTATGTCTGACCAGGTACCCTGTGTCTGGCAGTTGGCCAGATGAGTGCCCCATCGCATGCCGGAGGCAACTGTCATAAGAACCTGCTGGGCAGTCAAAATCTGAAAGCAAACCCTCTGCAAAAGATTGCCCAGGTCCATCCACCAGGCTAGAACCCTCTGGCCCAGATCAGAGACCAGCATCAATCAGTCGAGGTCATCGTTGCGCTAGTCCCATTGGACCCAGAAGATCCACTGTGGAACCTGCATGTGCAGGCGGGCCAGGGGAACTGTGGCAATTGCTGCCATATGGCTGAGGAGGCACAGGAAGATCCTGGCAGGAACCTGCCGGCTAGAGGAAACTAGCAAGGCCTGATCCATGAGATGGACCACCTGTCCTCTGACAAAAGGCCTTGCCCTGGTGGGTGTCCCAGACCGCCCTATATACAGAAGGTGCTGGTATGGGAAGAGACAGGACTTCAGCGGGTTTACCATGATTCCCAGTTTCTGGAAAAGGCAAGAGGTGCTTTCCAAGGTCTCAACCAAACATTCCCTGGAGGGGGCTGCTAACAGCTAATTGTCCAGGTAGGGGAACACATAGAAGCCCTGCCTCCTCAATCTTCCCACCACCACTGCTAAGCCCTTGGTGAACACCCAGGAAGCTGAAGAAAGGCCAAACGGAAGGGCCCAGAATTGGAAGTGGGTGCCCTGGAAGTGGAAGCAGAGGAAATGACAGTGAGCAGGAAACACCTGGATGTGCAGGTAAGCATCCTGCATGTCCAGCGAGCAGAGCCAGTCCCCCAGTGCAGCAGGGGCAGCAGCCCCCGGAGGGTTACCATCCTGAAGCATTTGTACTTTATGTACAAGTTCAGATTGCTCAGGTCTAGGATGGACTAAAGATCCCCAGTCTTTTTAGGGACGAGGAAGAAGTGAGAGTAGAACTCCCTTCCCCACTGGATGGGCTCTATGGCTCTTTTTTGTAGAAGGGCCTGAATTTCCTCCCAAATCAGGGGCAGGTGTGCAGGAGGGTAAGTAGAGTGGCTAGGAGGGTTTTCTGGTGGCCACTCCAGGAACTCCAGAGAGTGACCATGAGTTATGATCTGGAGTACCCAGTTGTCTGTGGTCACTACTCACCACCCTGTCAGGTGGAGAGAGAACTGACCCCCAACTGCCTCCCTTGGACCCTTGGTCAGAGAAGGGGGGTTGACTAAACAGTCAGGAGGTGGGGGCTGGAGCAGGTACGAGGGCCAGAGCAGTGGTGCCCGCAGGGGCATTGGTAGCATTACGCCTATATTGGCCTTTGGATTGTCCTCGAGGCTGCTTGTGGGAGGGCTGACGAAAGGACTGACATTGGTTCGCTCTAGGACGGGTGTGGCAAAGTGAATGGACCGATCAAAGGGCTTTTCCTGACTCCTGCAAATTAGAAATAAGGTCCTGGACATCATCCTCAAAAAAGACTGAGGCCTGGAAGACAGCATCCAAAATGCTGGCCCTGGACATCCAGGGTGAAACTGGAGATCCGTAGCCAAGAGTGTTGCCAGAGGCAAACTCTGGCAGGAGCCCCATGCCTGGAGCCGGAGGCATCGACAGCATCATAAGACACCTGGAGGATGTGGTTGCCCACATCTGAGCCAGACTTCATAAGCTGGGCAAGCTGTGTCTTAGTGGAATCCTCAGACAAAGTCTGAATCAGGTCCCTGGCCTGGTCTCAGATGGCATTTTGGTACTGCATCATATGGGTCAAATAATTGATGGCCCTAATGGCCAAAGTAGCAGAGGCAAAGACCCGTTTGCCAATCTGATTCAGCTGCAGGGATTCACTGTCTGAGGGGAAAGCACTAAGGTACTTGGGCTTCTTGGAGCAGTCATGGGCAGCATTAATGACCACAGAATTCTCTTTTAGATTACTCCCCAAGAAACGCTTACCAACCAGGGCATGATAGAGATGATCTGCCTATTTAGAAAGAGGCAGAATAGTGGAGGGGTGAGCCCAAGCCGCCCGGGTGACATCCTCATAGGACTCGATCCGGGGGTGGCACCACAATGGGCAATGGGCAGGGAGGCCTTTTGCTGAGAAAATAAGAAGGCGACATCTTTCCAGGTCTTGCTCCTCCATCTCCCATCTTATAATGGACTGTATGTGACACATAACATCCATGAAGGATGGGTCATCAAGGGGGAGTTGGGCACTTCCATGGGCTGGTCCTCCTCTGCTGAAGACTCCCCTGGAGAAGAGGAAGACCCCGAGGAAACAGAGCTATCCTCAGAAGGCTCACTGTTGGCCGGCCCGGTGGTGCAGAGGGCTGAGGTGCTGGCACCTTACCTCGCGTCATGCCGGCGACCTGGATTCGGGAATGACCTCAGGCCACAGGAGTGCTGGCTCAGGGGGGAAGGTTGGAATGGGATTGAGCTATGGCTCTCCCTTCCATCGGGGTGGATGCCTACTCTGTCGTAGTTCTGCTCCCACCAGGTGGAGGTCCAGTGGGTAGCGCAGGTGGACAGGAGTGGCGACACAAGTCTGGGAGGGGGCAGAAGGGGCCACCGGATCCTGGCAGGCGCATGTGCTCACGCATGTAAGACGCATGTGTACGCCATGGCCGGGGAAGAGGATAAATAGAAAAACTTAAAAAGTATATATAGAAGAATAAAAAAAGAAGGCTCACTGTTGGAACCGCATCAGAGGCCAACAATCATCCCTCCTGGAGCCAGTATCTGTGTCAGGATGGGCGGAGGACCCCGTCATGCAGGGTTCACTCGGCCAGCCCACAGTGTCCTTAGTGGGGATCCCAAAGGAACAAAGGGAGAAGCTGGGGTTGGGCCCTAAGGGACAGGGGTCTGCTTCTGTCGATGAACACCACGTTGAGAACAGGGCATTATAGTCTATCTGTGGTACAATAGTGCATATAGGTAGAAAAGGTAAAGAAGGCATCGGGTCAGGTATGACAGCTGATGAGCCAGTGATGGTGGCAAGCGTGGGATCATCTGGCACGACAGGGATCGGTGATGGGTTAACCGGTATTGCCTGCAGTGAAGGCAGCGCCAAGGCAACACTGGCATCAGGCCTGCAGCAGCACAGGGACAGCCCAATGGGCGATGGCCTAGAGGGCCCTGGTGAAGCTGGCCCAACAGGAGAGGCCGGTGCCAGAGGGAAGGGGATCCCCTGGACAGAGATGATGCTGGGGGGAGGAAATGGCAGTTGCTGGCCTCAGGTGCTGCCTGCCAGAACTAGCATCAGTCCCAGAGATGGGAGATGACAAAGGCAGAGCCATGGCCAGGGGGCAACAGGCTCAAGACCACTGCCCAAGAAACCAGAACCAGCAAAGCCACCTGGCTGACAACCTGTAGAAGATAAGGGCCTGAGCTTCATGGGGCTGGGGAGCAGGAGACAAAGTCCTCTAATCGAAGAGCTACTGCCTGAAACAGAGATAAGGGCATGTGGTGGAGCCACCAGGAGCCCGGAGGAAGTAAGGGCTGGAGGGGCTGGAGGCACTGATCCCCGAGGGAGGAGGATGCCGTCGCAGGTTTGAGGGGTGACTGCGACCAGGAAGCAGACTGGGCCCACTCTCTGTGTTTGTCCCAGTGCTTGTGCTTTCCCCACTTCTCCTTGTGGGAAGAAGAAGAAGCCCCAGAGGACTATGCCAGTGAGGCCAAAGAGCTCCTGGCCTGCAGCTCTTTTTCCATAGCAAGCAACTTTTGCTTAAGAAGATAGCTCTCCAGCATTTTCAATCAATGTCTCTGAGTGGCCTGGTTTAATTTCTGGCAGTGCTGGCAGGGCTCGGTGTCGTGGGTGGGGCCAAGGCAGATCAGGTATGAAGAGTGACCGTCCTCAGGAATCTGTTTGCCACAGGCACACTTTAAGGAGCAGTCAGAAGATGAAACAGGTGCAGAAGACAAACCTGTTGAAGGAAACACCGAAAATTCAATGCTTAACATGGAAGACAAAATGAAATTAAAAAAAGGCGTGAAAGCACGGGAATGGCGGTTGACTGTAGCAGCGATGTTCACCTAGGTCTGATGTGCATGAGTCGACGGCGGGAAAAGAACTGAGATGGTGTGGGGACTGCCCTCCTACATAAGCCTAGGCTGATGTCAGCTAGCTAGAAGTTTGCTGTGTGGTCCTAGCACCTGGCGGCATAGTCCTACTGGTGTGGTCTGTTGCAAGAGCCTTCCTTGAAGTAAGATCAGTATTTACAATAGTCTTACCTCCTTCCTTCCTTCCTTTTTCTCTGTCTCTGAAATAGAAACATAGAAGTTGACGGCAGATAAGGACCGCAAGGCCCATCCAGTCTGCCCATTTCTTTTTCTAAAATACGCGTGAGAAATGGTACTGATTTTTTAAAACAACCGTGCTGCCCAGTGCCCATACAAGACAGCGTGGTGGGCCATCCAGCATGGCTGATCGGTTGCCACTTCCATTATTCTCCCCTCCTTGTCTGATCACACTCCAGTAACCTCCAGTGAGGATAGTGAGCTCTGGGAACATGGGCTGGACAAAAAAAATCTCCACAAATTGAATGAGGAAGGATGTCTCCAGCAAGAACAGCTGAGAGAAGAACTTGATCCTACTGGTTGCTTCTCTTTGAACATGTCACCTGTAAAGACAGTATAGCGCGGTGGTTTAAGGCTCTGAGCTGCAAATCTGGAGACCTGGGTTTGAATCCCACAGCCCTCACTTGCATACTGTGGGACCCTGAGCAAGTCACTTAACTTCCCTGTGCTCCCAGATTGCACCTGTAAACAAGCTTTCAGCTTAGTGTGTCTCACCTGGTTAAACAATTGGGGGGAAAAAAAAACAGAAGTTGTTGGTTTGGAGGTTTTTTCTCTCTGAGTGAAGGTAAAACTTTTAAACTCGGCTAATAAGCATTCATAAATATTAAACTGACCATGGACTGAGGGAATATACTTATGCAATTTACATGTTTGTTTGCACACACAGTTAATGGATCCAGACCTGCTTTGTCTATAGAGCTCTAAAGACAGAAGCTAACTTACGAACCAATCTGCAGCAAATAATCCTGAGCTGTCAGTACTGGAACATTTTATTTCAGACTCTGACCATTTTGCAACATACTAGAATTACTAGTTTGAACCATTTTTTCTGTTTCACAAACCAGAAACTTTTTAGTTCAAACCAAAAAAGTGATGTGAACCAGAAATTGCTCAGAATAGATCATGTGCCAAATTTCCACATAAACAGACTATAAAATCTTGCTTAGGAAAACATGTAACATCAGGATGTTTTAGTTTTACTAAATCTATCCCTTTACAAGTGTTTTCCAACTTCAATGTAACAAAATAACAAAACAAGATGTTGATCGTAGCGAACCACAAAACCAGTGGTTCGTGAGATCCATTTTGGTTCATGATACATCAAATCTGCAAACCAAAAACACTTGGGCAAACCAGAAATTTATGGTTCATACGGGGTGCCTATTTTTAAAACCATATAGCTCGGAAAGCATATTTTTCACCAAACCTTCAAAAGGCACTACCTTAGCACAGACCATATATACCCTGAAAGTTTTGTGCAGAAATCTGGTACCATGTAACCTGTACATGAGAGCAAAAAATGCAAAAAGAAAACAACATGTTAAGTATAGGGAAGCATGTGACCTTTTTACAAAAAAGGTGTATCCAGATCTCGGAAACCGCACAAGGTGCAGTCATGAAACTTTGCACGTCTTGGGACTCTTTAAGCCTGACTGTGCATGGCAAATTGTGGGCTATTTAATCAAACAATGCCAAAGTTATTAAGGTGCAAAATTTGGGGTTTAACATTAAACAGCCAACTCAGCCCTGACTATAGGGATGCTACTTATATCTATATAAATATACATGGTGATAGTGTGGTTCATTTGGTAGCACATCAGCCTTTGTGCCAGCAGGTTGTAGGTTCTAGTCCCACACTGGAATTTGGCACATATCATTAATGCTGGTACCCGTGTCAGGTATTAAGGTGATGCTGTTTTGTTGGGGTGTGCTGTCCTTTGCACTGCACATTAAACTGAGCCCCAGCCTGCCTTTTCTGATGTTTTTTCTGGTGAACAATAAAGATCCCATGGCATTTCTTGAAAACAGTAGCAGAATGTTTTTATTAGTGCATGAAGTTAAACAAAAAGGAAAAACATTACAATCAGATATCACACAAAGAAATCCATACACCAAAACTCAACTGTTTTCCTGCTTACAGAGTGAAGGAAATCTGCTAAAAAAATCTATAAAGTTTCTATAGAATACATAGGAAAACAAGAATAAAGGGGAAAAGAAAAAGGGCTACCTTTGGAACCCCATATCGAGCCTTCTCAACCCAGGTTAATCCAGGTGTGTGTATCTGTAAGCTGTAAAATGGTGAGCTGAGAAGGAATTTATTTCCATAAACTGCCACTATATCATTATTTAATATATGGAGTTGGATTTTAATAGGGCACAAAAGTATACAAAAATTATCTGTAATACTATCACCCCGAAATGATAATACCACACTTCAAGAGTGATAATACTATCATTCAGCTCTCGTAATACTATCGTATGGGACCTAAACGATGGCAATACCACCAAATGACAACAGCGCATGCACTAGTCTGTCTCCCCGTCTTCAAAGCATGCCTTCCAACTGACCGCTTTTCATTTGTGGGTGGGCAGAACAGTTTAAAAAGATGGCGACCAGTCTCTCGCTAAAGCGAGTGTTTGTCATAACACTTAAAGCTTCAAAATTTTAAAATCTGGTCAATCCTACATCCAAGGACACAGAAAAGGTAGGATCTGACCAGCAAACAAACACAAAAACCCCGTTTTGGGGCTGAAGGGGCTGACCAGGGAGGCCGGAGGGAGGGGTGGGAGCACGGGCGCAAGGAGCTCCGAGTCACTGCGTGAGACCAGCATGGAGAGACTCCTTCGCTACAGAAGAAAGAAACACTCGGATCCATATATTAAAAAAAAACAATGGATAGGTCACTGGGCATTACGGGTGACATACCATCTCAAGGTTCTGGACACACAGGAACCTCTTGATGGTATTACTCACCGATAATGCCCAGTGACCTATCCATTATTCTTTTTATTTTATCTAGCAGGACCTGTGTAATGCCCCAAAGTAAGGGGATAAAACAATGGGGCATCACAGCAAATGCAGAGGGCTTAGACTGCCTCAGGGGTCCCCATGATGTTGTAGGGGTATGAGGGGCATAAGTTGTGGGAGCCCCTTTGTAGTGTCTTCCCACCAGAACATTGTTAGGCAGGGCACTTTGTGTAAAAGAAAAAAAAAGTTTTTCTCTTCTCTGCTGCCTGTCTCGCCATTCTCCACCCCACAAAATTAGGCAGCATGAGGTGGGCACCCACGCACTTAGTCCACTGTCTCTGTCCAGCACATGGTGCCCTGTTTGAATCCTAGCGTTTGTTGTGGTAGCGGGCTCAGGGTTCTGGAATTAGAACCCTGAGTGCTTTTTCAAACCTAATGAAGCTGTTTTAAGTTAGTTCATGCTGGGCTGTTGAGTGAAGAGGAGGCACCTAGGAGTGCGAGAGACAAGAGGCTTACCTGTAGATTGAAGCTGTCTCATCGCCTCTGCACTGGTACCCCCTCCTTCAGCCAGCAAAGACTTCTGTTCCATCTGCTGCTCCTGATGTGCAGTGAATCAGCAGTCGTCATCGTTGAGAAGAGGAAAATTCTGTTCCATGGTGGTGTGGGATCTGTTAAGCTACATTTTTTTTTGTTTGTTTCTTGTTCCCTGAGTGTTCTGGTCCCTCGCTGGTGGCAGAGAAGAGCCGCATCATTGACCATCAGGTGTCGGGAGAACCGCAAGGCCCCCTGTTACCCACCGCTCACCTGCCTCCTCCTCTCACGGTTCTCTCCCACAGTCGGAGACCTCCTGCCTCCTTGTACATCTACTTCACCCCAGGCCGGGGTGGTGAGTCAGGTGGCAGCACATTGAAGAGTGCTGGCCGCCTAGTTTAATTAAACTTTAAAAGACTAATTCATTGGGCACTTGGGCGCCACGAGAGGAGTAAGGGAGGGTCAACTTAGAAATTTAAATATTTTGGGCAGCGACACCCATGGGGAGGGGCCAGACATGAAAGCCCACAAAGGAAATATTTAATTATTCATGAGGGGCAGGGCCAGCCTGGAGTGACTGACAGTAGGGCTTTGATTAGGCCTACAATTAAAGGGGCAACGCCAGGCCCAAGTAATTAAAGGGGCAAGCTAGGCCCACTGAGCAAACAAGGGGGGCAGCCATTCAGGTGTCCCGCAGCAATACAGAAAAGGACAAAGAAGGCCCAGGTGGGAGAAGGGCATCACAGGCCCTAGATTAAAAGGGGCCAGATTGGGTCTGCAGTAATTAAAGGGGTTCTCTACCAGTAGGCCAGCAGTTATGAGGGCAAGGGAAACCCAGAAAAAAAAGAGAGGGCATTGACCCAAAGATATGCTAGGGTTGCCAGATCCTGGTATTGAAGGGACCAGCAACAATAGTAATCTTGAGAAGGGTCAGTGAGGAAAGAAAGAAAAAGAAAGGTGCTTAGCACAGAACTGCTATTTAGTGACTGTTTAATACTGAAATGTGTACCTGAACTGTTGTGTTGATTGCAAAGTACCAAGACTGTGTTATTAGTGGGATTGTGGTCATTTGCCCCTGCAACAAACAATTTGCCCCCGTTTCTGGTTATTTGCCCCTGCAATGAACAATTGCCCTGAGACTGTGGTTATTTGCCCCTGCAACGAACAATTGCCCTGGATTTGGGGAATTTGTCTGTTCCTGATAAATTGCCCTTGCAACGAACAACTGCCCCGGATTTTTGGAATTTGCCCCAGTTCCTGGCAAACTGCCCCTGCAATGAACTGCCGCCCCCGAATTTGGGAATTTGCTCCTGTTCTTGGCAAATTGCCCCTGCAAAGAACAATTGCCCAGATTTTGGGAATTTCCCGTTCCTGGCAAATTGCTCCTGAAACAAACAATTGCCCCGGATTTGGGGAATTTACCCGTTCCTGGAAAATTGCCCCTGCAACGAACAACTGCCATGGATCTTGGTAATTTGCCCATTCCTGGCAAATTACCCTACTAATGAACAGTCCTCTTGGTGTAATGTGAAAGTGTATCAACTAGCTCCAGTGTTGCCAACGCATGTGGATAGATTCAATCTTCTGCCACGATGTTGTTCCACAGTGCTGTCTGTCATTCTACTCATACGGAATCAGTCTCTACCCAGAGGAAGACGTCTCATCATCTCTCTTCTCCAGAAGGTGTCCTCTCAGAAAATCATTGACCACGTCCACCGAGGTCGAGTTCACCGAAGTCAAGTCCATCAAAACCTGTGCAAGTTGCACCCGCTATTTTTAGTGTTCCTCAGTTTGAAGTCAAATACACTGAAGTTCAAGTGCATCACGTCCACCGTGCCAGTGTCGTCTCTTGGTTCCTGATCCAGATGTCCCAAAGTTGGCCACACTCAGAAGTGTGTGCTTGTCCTGGAAGAACCTTGTCTACGTCCCCTGGTCGTTCTCCGCAAGTTAAGTCCGTCAAAGCCCAGTGCGGGACATGTCCGCCGTTTTATTGTTTTGTTCCAATTTCTTGTGTCGACACTTCGGAATCAACCGACTTCACCTCAGATTCTTCTGGTTCCTGGTTGCATTGGATATTACATCCTTTAGCCACTAGAAGGCCCAGTTATAAGCACACTTACCCAATCCAATACAATATAGTTCCTGCCTCATTTCACTTATTGTGTGGTCAGTCTACCACTATTCATCTGTCTTTGCCCCTCCCTCTTCTACTGATTGATACTGATTTTTCCCATTTGCAGCTGATAGTCTTTTCGCCCACTAAAGGGGTTTTCCCCCTAACCATTCCAAAGCTGCTCTACATCTCCTTACTCTCTACTACTCCTGGCACTCTTCCTTTACTGCTCAGCTGCTAGGGGTACCTACACTCCATTACTAAGTCTGCTCTCCTTCGCCCTCTTGCTACAGACCTCACACAGACTGAAGCACCTTTCCTCCACACTAGGCACCTCGTCCCCAGACTACCCCACAGTGACTCGGCCCTCACCCACCCTCGACACACCCGTGCCCCCCCAACACTCCCACCCTGCCAACACCCTCAATCCCTCCACCCTCCAAGGCCTGACCTGGACCCAGCTCTCCCCTGCCATTCCCACCCTTTGCACTTTATCTATCCCATGCACCCTGATTCTAAAGTCCTCAGCTGGGTGTTGACCCAAGGGTCTCCATCGCCACCGGCCACTAACCAGAATAATTACACTGCCATTATTATTATTATCTGGTAATGTACACCCAAACCCAGGACCTATTGCTTCCAGCCCTTCTAAACCCTGTACTGCAACTGGCCTCTGCTTTGCATCCTTAAACATTTGCAGTCTCCTAAAGAAATCTGCTGCCCTCCAGTGCTGCATCGTTCAACATCAACCTGACATAATTGCAGTGGTAGAGACTTGGCTCTCCAAATCCACCCCTGACTCCGCTATCACTCTCCCTGGATATACCATCTACAGGGATGACCGAGTAGGCAAACACGGTGGTGGTTGTGCACTACTCATGCGGGACTCCCTTATAGGTCAGGCACTCCCAGCTCCTAAACTTGATTATGGAGCCCAAGCCCTCACCTTAAAAATAACACCTGACCACGCCCGAGGTCCTCTCTTCCTCACGGTCTCCTACGTACCCCCGAGGAATCAAAACCAAGCGGTCCAGTCCCTCATTGACTATCTCACATCTCCCTCAAAAGTGGAGCAAGTCATCCTAGGTGATCTCAATGTTAACTGGCTTGCCTCCACTGCCTCCCACATAAGGGACTCCTTTGCTGCACTGGATATGTCCCAGTTAGTCACCCAGCCACCAGATTCAACCACTCTACTGGCACCAGTACTCTCCTAGATGTTATATCTAACCCCCTACAAAATCCGGGATGTCACTGTCCTCCCCAACTTTCTTAGTGATCACTCCCAGTCCTCTGTCTCTGGTCATCCACCACTCTGAAGCCAGTGTCCCAGGCCACTATACACTGCCGTTTATGCCCCGGCAGCCTCAGAAAATTAAAATAATACCTAGCCCAGCTAGACTGGTCCCCTATCCAGTGCACCCCTGACATTGACTCAGCTCTTGACCTTCAAACACCATGAAGTCTTGCTATATTATAACAATAGCAGTCAGCCACTGCAGCTGAACTGCCCCGGAGAGGAAGGAGTTAACTCCAGAAGATCTGGAGTTCTACAGCGCGAGGGCGCTGTGCCCAAAGCTCTATCTGGCAGTTTCAAATGAAACTGTCAGATTCTTTACTCCGCTTCACTGAACAGTCGCTCGGAGATCAGCTCCTTCAGCTCGGTTCATTCTCGGTTCAGCGAGTATTTTCGGTTCATTTGAACGGCAAAGAGATTATTATTTTACCGCATTTGGGTTTTAAAGCTCTATCTGGTAACCGTAAGTACTAAAATTTAAGTCTGTGTGGAAAATTAATTATCGGTTCGGTTTGAACCGATTGGTTGATTTTCTGCATTTTTAAAAGTGTACAGTGGGTTTTAGAGTGCGTGTTCCTGTTCTTATCGGTTCTAAAAAAAATGGAATTATAACGTTTTTTTCAAGGCTATTCCGTGGACACGGTAAGGAACCGATAAGGGTGTCTTGCTCTGGCACTGCCATCAAAAGGGCAAGTTTTGTTAGGCTGGCATTATGTCTGAGAAACCCAAAAGAAAACCGGCCCACTGGTTTCAACACTGTGATGTCTGTGGGGACGCTGTTGGGCGCTGACCCACACACCACTTGTGTTTATTGTCTGGGGGCTGACCACCTCCTGTCAGACTGCCAGGTGTGTAAAAATTTCCCTGCAGCCACCCTGGAGAAGAGATTGGGCCGGCTCAGGGAACGAGAGGCCAAAAAGTCCGCTGACCCGGATGGCCAGCCCGGTCCAGTACCCACTGGACCAGAGGGAGTGCCCTCTGACCAGGGCGAGACTTCCTCGGGCAAAAGGAAGGCTGGTTCAGAGGAACCAGTCCCAAGTAAAGACAAGGAAATCAGTAGGTCTGGAGTCCAAAATTGTGTCTCCAACTGCTGCAGAGATAGCTAAAGCCATTCAGATTGTCCAGTCACTGTCTCAGGGATCTGTAGAACCACCAACAGCTGGTAAAAGGTTGGTTCGTTCAGTCCCAGTGGTTCAGGATTTTGAAGTTGAGGATTTTATGAACCACAGGAGGGGAGGAGGATTTGATCAATATATGTGTGGCTGGGGGTCTGGACGTGCCCATTGAACGGACATCTCTCCAGACAGACCTTTAGAATCTCCTCCTATTCTGTCTGAGTCCCTTCTTTCTTTACTTTTTACAAAAGGTTGCAGAAACCCTCGCTTCCTTTAGAGGAGGCTGTGGATGAGCAAGAGGAGCCTGATTATGTGGAAATGATGGATATTCCAGAGTCTAGGAGGTTGTCTATTCCTTTGCATAAGTCATTTAGGAAGCAAACAACAAAGATTTTAAAAATCCTCATTCTGTCCCTCCTGTAGATAGAAAAATGGACAGAAGGTATACTTTGTCAGGCTCGGATACAGACTTCCTTACTGAGCAGTGTAGTCATGTAGGTGTGGTACAAGCTGCAGCCTGTGACAAGGCTAATATTCCTCTGGCCTCACATCCTCCTCATAAGGATTCCAGGAAGATTGATGCCATGGCGAAGAAACAGTATATGGCAGCTTCTTTGGGACTCAGGCAGGCAAATTATATGGCTTATGTAGCTAGATATCAGAAATCTAGGTGGGACACAGTATTGCAGTTATCAGCAGGCCCATGGGCCAGCTGGCTAGTGAGTTGGAACAGGTGGCTGCTGATGGCATTGAAGCCTCTAAAGTTCAATTTCATACTGCTGTTGATGTTAATGATGTTTCTTCTAGGGTCATGGCCACTTCTGTAGCTTCCGTAGGTTGGCATGGCTCAGATGCACTAATCTGTCCCAAGATACCCAGTCAAAGGCTATGGATTTTCCTGTAGTGGGAAATTCTCTTTTGAGAGCAAACAGAAAACTATATGAAAAGATGGATGAATACAGAACTACCTACAAAAGTGCCCAGGCTAAGGAGAAGCATGCCATGCCACAAAGGCATGCTCCCAGAGGTAAGGGCAGGCCCTTTTCCAGGCCTTTTACAATTTCAAGCCTCCTCTGCTGTCTGCAGAGGGTTTCTTCAGAGGCAGGGTAGGCGTGGCACAAGTAGACCGCCCCTCCCTCAGCCTAAGGCTGCTGCTAAGCAGGCACCTGATGGGGTGTCCAGGGCCGATTCTCCTGTACGGTGGGGGCAGGTTGGCCTATTTCAGCGGAACTGCTGTCCCTAACTACGGACAGATGGGTTCTGAGGTAATAGGCCAGGGGTCTGGTTCTCAGCTTCAAACACTTTCCAAAGATGAGAGCCAGGCATTTTCCACCAAATCCTTCAGAAGCCCTTGCCTCGAAGCAGAGGTTTCTGCTCTGCTGGACTGCAAAGCAGTGGAAAGGGTTCTTCCTTGCCATCAGGGCAGGGGCTTTATTCAAGATACTTTCTTACCCCAAAAAGACAGGAGAATGGCGGCCCATTCTAGATTTAAGATACTTGAACAAGCATCTGTTGAAACCAAAGTTCAAAATGTTGACTCTGGCAATGATATTGCCTTCCCTAAGAGCCAGGGGACTGGCTAGCTTCCCTGGACCTCAAGGATGCCTATTTTCATGTTCTGATCAGGCCTTCTCACGAAAGTACCTCAGGTTCGAACTGCCCTCAGGCCACTACCAGTTCAGGGCAATGCCCTTGCCTTACCTCTGCGCCAGGGTATTCGCAAATGTCTCGCTGTAGTAGTGGCTCACTTAAGAAGGCAAGGGGTTGCTGTGTTTCCCTACCTGGACGACTGGCTCATTGTGGGTCAGTCTCCAGGTCAGGTGAATCCCACTTGCAAGTCACCCAGCAGCTTCTCACTTCCTGGGATTCCTGCTAAACTTACCAAAGTCAGTTCTGGAACCAGTTCAGGTCCTAACTTTCATAGGCGCAGAATTGAACACAAGGTTAGCTAGGGCTTTTCTTCCTGGAAAGGGTGGACAGACTCATCGCCCTGGCATCCTCCTTTACTCTGCGGGTCTCTCGACCAGCAAGACATTTTCTGCAACTCCTCGGCACATGGCTGCTTCCACAGCTGTCGTGCAGGAGCAAAGATTCCAGATGAGGGACATTCAGTTCCATTTGAGGCCTATTGGTCTCAAAGGAGGACCCCTTACCAAGCTGGTCCCAGTTACTCAAACTCTGATCCTAGCCCTCCACTGGTGGCAGGTCCAGAGCAATTTAAGACAGGGGTTCCCTTCATTCCCATTCTCACTCCTCACCCTCACCACGGATGCCTCCCTGTTGGGGTGGGGGCTCACCTGGGCGACCTTGCCACTCAGGGTATGGTCTCCTCAGGAGTCTCTGCTCCACATCAATCTTTTGGAACTCAGAGCTGTCTTTTTAGCTCTTCGGGTTTTCAGATTCTGTCCAGAACAAAGTGGTTCAAGTCAGGACAGACAATACCACACAATGTGGTACATCAACAAGCAAAGGGCACTCGGTCTTCAGCCTTGTGCACCGAAGCAATGAAGTTGTGGTCTCTGGCTTACTCCTGAACACCTCCCTGATAGCGGTTCATCTCCCAGGGAAGGACAATGTCCTGGTGGACGCCCTCAGCAGAATTTCTCTCAGGGCCATCACGAATGGGCTCTGAATCCACAAGTGCTGGGGTCTGTCTTTGCCAGATGGGGCACTCCTCAGATAGATCTTTTCGCAGCCCCAGACAACCACCAACTTCCTCTTTTCTGTTGCAGGCCTCCAGTTCTGGGCTCAGTCCCTGGACGCCTTTCTGTTGGACTGAAAGGAAGTTCCTGTATGCCTTTCCCCTTTCTCTCCTTTTCAGGGTACTAGTAAAATCAGATCTCAACCTTGCAGAGTGATTCTCTGATTGCTCCCAGATTGGGCCAGACAGCCCTGGTACCTCTGCTCCTGTCCTTGGCAGTCCACCCTGCCCTGAGCCTGCCCAGAGTCCACGACTTACTGGCCTGTGCACAGGGGAGAGTGTGGTATCCGGACCTCAAATCCCTCCACCTCAAGGCTTGGCTCTTGAGGAGCTAAGAATTGCTGACTTACACCTTTCTCAAGGTGTCATGGATATTTTAAAGGCTTCAAGGAAGCCTTCCACTAGAGCCACTTATAATTCTAAGTGGAAGAGGTTTTCCATCTGGTGCTCTGAGAGGCAGATTATCCCAGAATCTGCTGATCTTCCCATTCTACTGGACTATTTGGTCCATCTGAATTCCCTAGGCCTTAGACCAGCTACCCTGAAGGTTCATCTGGCAGCTGTCTCTGCTTTTGTGTCAGCAGGGAAGCCTGCCTCCCTTCTTCTCACCCGGTGTTCTCAAGTTTTTAAGGGTTACTTCATACTAACCCTCCTTTTGAGAACCAGTTCCCGCCTGGGACCTGAATATTTGCATTGCTCAGTTAATGCAACCCCTTTGAGCCTCTGTCTTCTGCAGAGCTCAAGTATTTAACTTGAAAACCGCTTTCCTAGTAGCTATCACCTCTGCCAGACGCATAAGTGAGCTACAGGCCCTGTCAGTGGAAGAAGATTTCTCTCTTTCCACAGAGATAAGGTAGTCCTTAGGACTAATAGAAGTTTTTGCCTAAGGTGGTTTCTGATTTCCACCTGAATCAATCTATCTCTCTCCCAGTTTTTCACTGAGCATTCTTCCTCAGGTGAGAGGAGACTGCACAGCTGGGATGTCAAAAGCCTTAAGCTACTATTTAGAGCCACCAGAGGTCATAGGCTCGAATCCCTCCAACTCTTTCTTACCTATGGCGAGGTTGGCAAGGAAACCTGCCACTAAGAGAACAATTGCAAGGTGGATTGTTTCTTGTATCCAATTCTGTTATCAGAAACTGGGTAGAGTACCCCTCAGGATTGAGGCCCACTCCATCAGGGTACAGCTGTGTCTCTAGCGGCTGCTAGAGACATCCCCATTCTGGAGATTTGTCAAGCTGCTACCTGAAGACAGTTCCACACCTTTACCAAGCATTACTCCCTGGATATCCAGTCCAGGAGAGATGCTCGGTTTGGCACAGCTGTTCTCAGAGCCTATTTCCTAAGTAGGTTCTGCCCTCCTCCATGGAGGTACTGCTGTGTAATCTGTTATTGTTATAATATAGCAAGACTTCATGGTGTTTGAAGAAAATTACTCACCTTAGTAATTGCTTTTCTTCTCATGGAGTCTTGCTATATTATAACCACCCTCCCCACCCTCTCAGGAACTTCTACTTGGGTAGGGGTGGCTTAATGGTGCAAAGCACCGTGTCATGCCATTGTAGTTTTTCCTTACCCTCTTTTCCTTTGGGTTAGGGATCTAGATTGTTTCATTTAGGTTATTTATATTGCCCCTTCCTGGACTTGAGTCTTTGGGAGCGGGGGTTCATTGTAACTTGTCAAGGGTGGTAAAAACGAACCATAATACCATCAATTTTTGTTATTATGGCTCTGAGTGTTTCTTTGTTCTTTATATTGTTGTTATTACTACTAGTAGGTAGCCATGGGCTAGTGTAGTTTTTCCACACAGACTTTCCAGTCCTTTGATGTTAGCTCGAAAAGATCTGACAGTTTCATTTGAAACTGCCAGATAGAAACTTTGGGCACAGCGCCTCGCTGTAGAACTCCAGATCTTCTGGAGTTAACTCCTTCCTCCGGGCAGTTCAGCTGCAGTGGCTGACTGCTATTGTTATAATATAGCAAGACTCCATGAGAAGAAAAGCAATTACTAAGGTGAGTAATTTTTTCTTTTCGCCCCCCTCACCAGGATCCGCTCCAAAAAATGCAATGCTCCAAGGATCATCCCACCCCTCCTCCAGAGACTGAAAACAGAGATAATCTCTGGCACATTGCTGTAGAATCTGGAAAGGCATCTGACAGACAGGCCTACAACGCAGATCACAATAAGTGCACTTGGGCCATTAGGCGGGCCAAGGCAGAGCACTACCAGACCACCCTCACTTCCACTTGGGGTTCAGCCTGGACCTTCTGGGATAATATGAAAGAGCTAAATGGGAAGTCCCTCCCCCCACCATCTCAGCTCTCCATCAATGGCACCCCCACCACAGATCCACTCCTCATAGCCGATTGTCTTAACACTGCCTTCTCTGACCTAAGCTCGGTCCTCCCCAGCAGCTTCTTTGATCCAATCCCCACCTCTCTCCCTCTGGTCCTGCATTGCCCACCATTCTACCTGCGCACCCTATCCCCCCAAGAAGCCAGGCCGCACCTGCTAAAAGTCTTAGGCAGCAATAACTCCAGCAGTGACCCCCTCGACTCCAGGATCCTCCGTATGGTCTTGGACGAAGTCCTAGTCCCCCTGACTGACCTTCTAAACTGGTCTCTATGCCTGGGTCAGTTCCCAAGTGTTTGGAAAACTGCTGAAATCACACCCATACATAAGAGTGGGGACTGGTCCACCCCCAACAATTACCAGCCCAACTCCATCCTCCCCCCACTCTCTAAAGCCCTTAAAAAAGTGGTGTTGATCCAGCTCTCTGAATACCTAACCAAGTATGACATTATGTACCCAGAGCAGCACTGTTTCTGCCCAGTACACAGTACAACACAGTTCTCCTGGAATTCTCTCAACACCTGCATGCTGCTCTCGACTCTGGCAGCCTTGCAGGAGCAGTGTTCATTGACCTCTCCAAGGCCTCTGACACTGTCTGTCATCCCCTTCTACTCGACCCTCTCCATCAACTTGGCTTCTCTGGTGGTCCCATTTCCTGGATCTCTAGCTACCTCTCTAATAGATCCCAGCATGTCAAGATCAGCGGCTTTCTCTCCAGCACTCTTCCCATTCGTCCCAGGGTCCCTCAGGGCTCCATCCTGGGTCCAATACTTTTTAGTCTCTACCTCAACACCCTCCCCAGCTCACGTACTGGTAAAATGCTCCTCTACGCCAATGATGCAGTCCTTGTTGCCTCACATCCCAATCCCACCCCTCAATTATCCCTCCAGCAAGCTTACAACCAAGCTGACAGGTGGTTCAGAGACCGCAGACTGGTCATTAACCTAAAGAAAACCAAATCAATGCTCTTCTCTCACCACCAAAATAAAGCCAAAATACCCCTCTTGATTATCCCCAGCACTCTGCACCGCTAGAACAAGTGATCACATACAAGTACCTAGGCATCCGTTGATACTGCCTCTCCTTCCACACCCACATTAATGCCCTGTCAGCCACCATTAACTCTCAGATTGGCCTGCTATACCGGCACAGGACTGCCTGCCTCAGGTTGCCCTCAGGCTGGCCATCACCTCCTCCGTCTTGTCCTTGTGGACTATGGCTTGCCCATCTACGCTGCAGCTGACAACACCTTGCCCTCTCCAAAATCCAACTCTCCATCAATAAGGCCTGTAGGCTCCTGACCGTGCCCCCAGCCAAACTCACATCTGCCTTCTCTACTACCACCAATCTGCTCAACTCTGAGGCGACTGCTCTACCAGACCTGCACTCTCACTAAGAAATCTCTGCTAGGACCTCTCCCCCTGGGGGTCTCCACCTCCCTACAGCAGCCATCTTCGGCCCGCCACCACCCATAGCTCTGTTAAGGCCACTTTCAAGGTGCCCAGAACCAAGACCTCTCTTGCCCAGAGATCCTTCCTCTACTGAGCCCCACCTGGTTCAACTCCTCCCTAGCTGCATCTCCAACTTGCCAAAATTGGCTCCTTCAAAACAGCCCTTTGAACCATATATTTATTACTCTCTGTTGTAAGTGCACACTAACCCCTGTTGTAACCTGTGGTTCCCACCTGCCTTGCTCCCTGGCTCAACAACATCCACTGGATAGCCTCTCCCTCCCCCAGACCTACCACTTCCCTACTAGGTCCAGACAGGGATGTAACCCACTGTCTTCTCTGAGGACTTACTATATCCATGAGTGTAACTCACAATTTTGTAACATTATGTAACCTAAGTAACATACAAACTACTACATTATGTAACCTAAGTGTATCTATGTTAAATTTTCCTTTTACTGCACTTGTAATGTTATCCTCTGTTTTAATCTGCACTGTAATAACTGTCTTGATGTCTGCCCCCCCGCGACGAGGTACCTTTGTAAATGAGTCTCTGACTCAAAGGTTGTAAACCCGATTTGTAATGAATAAATGAATATCCATATTCACCTCAGATTCTTCTAGTTCCTGCTGGCATCCGCAGTGCTGTAGCATCGTCCAGTCCTTGGTAATCCTCCAGTGGGTTCATCACCAAGCATCTTCCTGGTTCTCTTCCATCCTTGGTGGCCCCACAGTGGGTTTTGGTCATGGAACTTTCTGTATCTAGTTTTAGTCTGACAGCCCTCACGTGGGTTTGTTCCAGGAACTGGCTTCTCTGGTTCTTTCTTGCCGGCAGCCTTGGAGAGAGTGGGTTTTATGCCGAGAAACATATGATCTGTTTGAAAAACCTCTCACCACCCCAGTGGCCTTAGCTAGGTCTGTGCTGGGCCCATATCTGAGTGTCATAGATTTCGTTCTGCCTATCCCTGTAGCTACCAACTGTATTCAACAGTGCGCATGAAGACTTCGACAACAACTGGACTCTATATCGTCATTGTATGGACATTGCTTTAATAGACCTGGGTCAACATTGTAAGAGTTTTCCAAGGGGTTGCAATTGTTATTTGGTATCTTAGACAGCACTAAAGTGACACAGCATATTGTATTGCTGTATTAATTGATTCTAAGAAAGTAATGTTAGAGTATAGTGGCATTAGGCCGAGGTGCACCTCAATATATTTCTTTTCTTTAGTTGTCTAGGTAGTGTGAGATAAGAAGTGACCATTCATGCTCCTTTTTGTTCTGCTTACCCCTCCTGTGACCATGTCCATCCTACCCCATTGTTACTGAATAAAGCCCAGTGGGCATCAAACTCTATGGACAACTCCTGCCTTTCCTTGTCTGGATAGATATCAACTATCTTAATTCATTCGGACCCTGGTGTTCCTCACCATCATCAGAGCACCACAGAAAAACATTTGGCGTAGTCGGCAGGATTACATAAACATTTGCCCAAGGAGTTCAAAGCCAGAATTTCCTGGAGAGATAGATGCAAATGGAGCTGGGGTGTAGCAGTGGGCTGTCCGGAGGAGATGGTGAAGCAGTTGGGAGAGATAGAGGCGGGCACATAGAAAGTATGCCACCATCACCGTGAACAATGCCATATTACTTTGAGTGCCATGGCTTCCACAATTCTGGGGAAAGAGAGCGTGGCAGGACCAGTAACTAGGAGAGTTTCGCTCAAAGATGCAGGCAATGTTCAGATTGTACCACATCCCAGAGCAGCAAAAGGTGGAAATTCTAATTGAGCAACTAAAAGGGCAGACCATCAAGAAGTACAGTCCTGGCCAAATGGAGCAAAAGCTACCACTGAGCAGATTTTGCAGAGGCTGCAGCAGATATTCGATACCACGTATGGTGTCAGACCTCAAGATGAGTTTTCTCCCTTCGTGAGTACGCCTTAAGTCTACAGGAGTTGTTATAGGGAGGCAGTATAGCGCAGTGGTTTAAGGCTCTGAGCTGCACATCTGGTGATATCCAGCAGACCAGACCTGGGTTTGAATCCCACAGCTTCCACTTGCATATTGTGTGATCCTGAGCAAGTCACTTAACTTTCCTGTGCTCCCAGGTCGCACCTGTAAAAAAGCATTCAGCTTAGTGTACTACTCCTGGTTAAACAACTAAAATAAATAAATAAATAAAAATTGAGCGAACAGATGCTGAAGAAGTCCGACATGTAGACCATGTTAGTGGAGAAATTTGTAGAAGGGATGTAGAGCGAGGCTTTGAGAGGAGAGCTCTGAATGTTACGTTTGCAAGACTTCAAGACTGATTTCTTGGATTTCAAAGGGAAGGCGATTAAGGTCCTCGGCTCTGGACGCCTGGGAGAAGAGGCCATGACCTATCCGCAAATGGCAACTCCACTTGGGGCTTTGTGGCCAGGGTACCCTATGGAAAGGTAGACCAAAGAGGACTCTTGGAAAAGAGGACTTCGGCTGAAGAATTGTCCTGCAGAGATGGGAATATGTAAAGGAAACCAATCATGCATCTGAAGCTATTATCCAGAGCATAGGCAAATGTATGATCAGATGGCACCAACGCCAACCCGCTCTGTCCAGTCCAGCTTGTGTCAGAACTCCAAGTTGGCCGAGCAAATTGCCACCCTGACCCATAAGATGATGGAGGTCTGTCAGGAAGTGCAAGGCCTAAAAGAAGGTTGGAGGAGACAGGTGTCCCGTAACCCACCCCGAATCAGAGAAAAAAGTTGGCGATCACTTAGACTATCCACAGAGGGGTAACCGAAGGTGCCCTATGGATCACTTTGATAACCAAGGGAGACCAATCTGTCCTCTGTGCAGCATCAGTGGTCACATAGGTGATTATGCAATCATCCGTTGATACCACCTTAATGTTAAACAGAAATTCTTCAGGGATGAGGACTGATTCTTAAAGGGTGGATGACCAGGTCCAACCGCCTCAATAGACCAGTCTTGCTTCATCGGCAGGAGTCCGATGGTGCCAGTGAAGGTTGATGGAGTTGAACTGATGACCTTATTGGTTACGGGATCACAAGTTACCATCATGCAGGGCCGATATCTCCAGAATTACTGGATGCCTGAAGATCTCAAACCACCTTCGAGATCCTGGGTAAAATTGATAGCAAGTAATGGAACTGAAGTACCTGATCTGGGCTATCTTGAAGCCATTATCCAGTTGGGGAAGAAAACTCAAGACTGACAGGGCATCGTCATCAGCGATATGGAAAGTGATAACCTGCCACTGCTGATTCTGGGTATGAATTTCCTGCAGAAATGTTCTGAAGACCTGGTCCAGATTTTTTAACAGAAGGCCAAGCAAGCACCCCTGGTTGATAAGCATGCTCTATAGCAGACCATTAACCTTCTCCAATGCCACCAACAATTTGCCAGTGCTGATGGTGAGATCGGTAAAGTCCATGTGACAGACACAAAGCCAGTGATGTTGAAGCCAGGAATGGAGACCACCCTGTGTTGCAAGGCGAAGGTGGGCATGAAGGGTCAAGACTACAGTGCCTTGGTGGAACCGTATCCTAGTAGGAAAGAGGAACCCATAATTGTGGCTCAGAATGTGGCTACCATGACCAAGGGCAGATTCCGTCAGGAGTGCTGAACTATGGAAACCACAGTGCAAGCTCTACTGCAACCAGCTGGTTGCTCGAATACATACGTTGTGTCTCCCAGACATCGTGAAGCTGAAGAAGAGGCTGGATTGATCAAAGACGGTACAAGAAAGGAAGGCAAGAGATGTTGGTATGCTGAAGTGGGTTGAAGAGATCAGTCTGAGCAACCCTGAAACCACTGAAGGGCAGAAGGCCAATGTACTTAAGATAGTCCTCCAATATGAATAAACTTTCAGCAAGCATCCATTGGACTTCGGACTAGCTCGCGATGTACAACATCATTTTGTACCAATCAACATCCTTCCATCAGAGAGCACTTTAGATCAATTCCATCAGCAAGGTATCAGCCCGTTAAAGAAATTATCAAAGAAATGAAAGAGGCCAAAGTGATTAGGGAGCGTCATAGTCTGTGGGCAGCCCCTACTGTGCTAGTCAAGAAAAAGGATGGCAAAATTTGATTCTGCATTGACTACAAGAAATTAAATACCATCACCCACAAAGATGCTTATCTCTTGCCCCGAATCAAAGATTCCCTCACAGCTTTCCAACCTGCCGCTGTGTTTTCCACTCTAGACCTAACCAGTGGATATTGGCAAGTCTCAATGGCACCTGAGGATCAAAAGGAGACACCCTTTATCATGTCCATGGGTCTCTGAATTTACTAGAATGCCTTTTGGACTCTATGATGATCCTTGAACCTTCCAGAGACTTGTCGAGCATTGCCTGGGGAGCCAAAAGTTTGATATCCTGTTACTATATTTAGATGATATTGTCTACTCCAAGACTCACGAAGAACATTTTTTTGTATAAAATTTTTATTCGATTTAGTTTTACAACAAATCAGCACTCACACAACATACATAAACAGTTTAAACTTAAAAGCAACACATAACTTCATTAAGGTACACAAACAAAAACAGAACAAAAAGTGCGATCAATTAATCATATTTCATGTTAATCCCTTCTCCTATAAGTGACTGGACCATTTCATTGGCTAAAGTGCAGCTGCTTCACTAGGCGTGCCTACAAAGTAATTCCCAGTTCTGCATTCCATCCAAAAAACCTTCCCCTCCCCATTCTCAGCTAAGTATACCCTCTCTCAGGATCCATCCTCTTCTATAGTAAGAGAGGCCAGAAAGGGCCCAACTTCTGTGAAAACTGTCCTCCCTTCCCCATAGCTCATGAGTCAGCCTCTCCAGCCCCAAGTTTTGAAATACCATCTGTCTGCAGGTCCCATGTCAGTGGCAGAGAAGAGCCATGTCATCAACCGTTGGGTGTAGGGAGACCCACAAGGCCCCCCTGCCCCACCGCTCACCTGCCTTCTCCTCTCATGGTTCCTCCCACTGTCGGAGACCTCCTGCCTCCTTGACAGCTACTTCACCCGAGCAGGGGTGAGTCAGGTGGCAGCACATTGAAGAGCGCTGGCCTCCTAGTTTAATTAAATTTTAAAAGGCTAATTCTTTGGGTGCTTGAAGCACCACCGAAGGAGAGGGCAAGGGAAGGCCAGCTTAGAAATTTAAATATTTTGGGCAGCGACGCCAACATGGAGGGGCTAGACATAAAGGCCCAAAAAGGAAATATTTATTTATTCATGAGGGGCAGGGCCAGCCTGGAGTGATTGACAGTAGGGCCTTGATCAAGCCTACAATTAAAGGGGCAACATCAGGCCCAAGTAATTAAAGGGGTAAGCTAGGCCCACTGAGCAAACAAGGGGCAGCCGTTCAGGGGTCCCACAGCAATACAGAAAAGGGCAAAGAAGGTGGGAGAAGGGCATCACAGGCCCTAGATTAAAAGGGTTCAGATTGGGTCTGCAGTAATTAAAGGGGCGCTCTGCCAGTAGGCCAGCAGTTACGAGGGCAAGGGAAACTCAGAGTAAAGAGAGCATGACACAAAGATATGCTAGGGGTAGCCAGATCCTGGTATTGAAGGGACCGCAACAACAGTAATCTTGAGAAGGGTCAGTGAGGAAAGAAAAGAAAGGTGCTAGCACACAACTGCTATTTAGTGACTGTCGAATACTGAAGTGTGTACCTGGACTGTTGTGTTGATTGCAAAGTACCAAGACTGTGTTATTACTGGATTGTGGTTATTTGCCTGCTACAAACAATTTGCTTGTTTCTTATTTGCCTCTGCTACAAACAATTGTCCTGAGACTGTGGTTATTTACCTCTGCAACGAACAATTGCCCTGGATTATGTGAATTTGCCAGTTCCTGGCAAATTGCCCGTGCAAAAAACAGTTGCCCCGGACCTTGGTAATTTGCCCGTTCCTGGCAAATTACCTTAGTAATGAACAGTCCTCTTGGTGTAATGTGAATGTGTATCTACCAGCTCCAGTGTTTCCAATGCATGTGGATAGACTCAGTCTTCTGCCACGATATTGTTCCACGGTGTTGTCTGTCATTCTACTCATACGGTATCAGTCTCTACCGGAGGAAGACGTCTTTCATCATCTCTCTTCTCCAGAAGGTGTCCTCTCAGAAGATGGAATTGACCATGTCTGCGGTCGGGATTAAGCTGAAGTCGAGTCCGTCAAACCTGTGCAAGTCGCACCCACCGTTCCTTATGTTTCTCAGTTGAATCAAATGCGGCCAAAGTTCAAATGCATTGTGTATGCTGTGCCAGTGTGAGTTCTTGGTTCCTGATACAGATGTCCCAAAGTTGGCCGCCTTCATAAGTGTCTTGTCAGGAAGAACCTTGTTCATGCTCCAAGTCGTCAGCCAAGTCGAGTCCATCGGTCTAAAGTGCAGACGTAACCACATTTTATTGTTTTGTTCCCAGTTTCTCGTGGTCAACACTTTGGAATCAATCGACTTCACCTCAGATTCTTCTGGTTCCTATATCTTCACCTCAGATTCTTCTAGTTCCTGCTGGCATCTGAAGCACTGCAGCATCGTCCAGTCCTTGATAATCCTCCAGTGGGTTCATCACCAAGCATCTTCCTGGTTCTCTTCCGTCCTTAGTGGCCCCAAAGTGGGTTTTGGCCATGGAACTTTCTGTATCTAGTTTTAGTCCAACAGACCCCAAGTGGGTTTGTTCCAGGAACCAGCTTCTCTGGTTCTTTCTTGCTGGCAGCCTTGCAGAGAGTGGGTTTTATGCCAAGAAACATATGGTCTGTTTGAAAAAACTCTCACCGCCCCAGTGGCCTTAGCATGGACATTGCTGTAATAGACCTGGGTCAGCATTGTAAGAGTTTTCCAAGGGGTTGCGTTTGTTATCTGATATCTTAGACAGTACTAAAGTGACACAGCATATTGTATTGCTGTACTAATTGATTCTAAGAAAGTAATGCTAGAGTATAGTGGCATAAGACCGATGTGCACCTCAACATATTTATTTTCTTTAGTTGTCTAAGTAGAGCGAGATAAGAAGTGACTGTTCATGCTCCTTTTTGTCCTGCTTACCCCTCCTGTGACCGTGTTATCCTACCCCATTGTTACTGAATGAAGCCCAGCAGGCATCAAACTCTATGGATGACTCCTGCTCTCCTTGTCGGGATAAATATCATCTATCCTAATTCATTCAGACCCTGGTGTTCCTCACCATCATCAGAGCACCATACCTGCAATGGTACAGATTTTTGCTGTAGAATGAGAAGGTCGTGAGGGTCTTGGAGCCTGCCCTACCCCACAGCAAGCCGGACCCCCATGGAATCCTCGACCCCCGGTGTATAGAAGGTCATAAGAACCTCCCAAGATGTATCTTGAATAAGTAACTTATAGGAGTTTTAGAAGGGTGGCATCCTCAATGTGTCCAGAATGTAATTATCATTTGATATGTCACTGCTTGGAATGTATTTTATCTGTATATTGAAAATAATAAATACAAAGTTTAAAAAAAAAAGTTATTAGCCCAGGTAGGAGGCAGTATGGCACAGTGGGTTAAGGCTCTGAGCTGCAAATCTGGAGACCTGGGTTTGAATCCCAAAGCCCCCTAGGTGCATACTGTGTGACCCTGAGCAAGTCACTTAACTTCCTCGTGCTCCCAGGCTGCACCTGCAAACAAGCTTTCAGCTTAGTGTGTCTCACCTGGTAAAATAATTGGTTAAAAAAAAAAAAAAAGGTACTCTCACTACCTAGGTCCCAAATACAAAGAAACTAAATAACTTAACACCAACCCTAAAACATTCAAAAACATCACCCCGGTCCTCTCACTACCTGGTGATGTTTAATCTAGACATTCTCACTGTTTAACATAAACATAATACATATTTCTAAAAGTAATAAAACTAAGCAGGGAACATACCCACCCCAAAAATTAACCCATAACAATCCCAACCCTCCTGGATTTAAAACCCCAGACAGACAAACAAAATTAGAACAGAATACAGCTCTAAGTTATTAGTGTCCAAAAAACCTGATACAATATCACATGCCAGGTTATTTAAAGTTTGAGCAGAGGTATTAATGTTCGGTTAATATGGTTTACAGTTTGAACAAGGGAAGCTCTCACCTAACACTTGCAAAAAAAACAAAACAGAAGTGGCCCTCTCACTGCCACAGAAATACATTAGATGTATTCATCAGTGTTCTCTTACTGCCTCTAGAAAAAATTATTTTTGCAGAATCTAATGATGACTGAGCCACCGTAAATCCAATTGAAATTGGACCAGACATGGGCACAAAATCTAGAAGTAGCTCTACGAGAGTTTCTTCAAGATCACACACTAGTATATCACACTGTCAAACAAAAAGAACAATCTGACCGTAATTCCAAATCAGAGATAGGAGGAGGAAATCCACGAATAGCAGGATCGTTTTCATCCAAGGTCTCTTCCAAATCAGGATCCAGCACAGTCTAGAACTAGGGCAGCCGGTAACACCCAGTGGATGGTGGCCAGCCTCAGTAGCCACTCAGAGATCCCTGGTAGCGCCCACCGTCCGATAGGCCCCCAAGAGAAACCTAGGGTCAGCCCTCAACACTGACTCTCTGGTGAATGCGAGCAAGAACCCCCATGACACTGCGGACAAGAACACCAACCACCAGACCAATTGGGACTGCAGGTGGAACCCAGAACAAGCCCACCATCAGCTCACAAATCCTTCATCCTTTTCAGCCGATGGGATAAACACGAAAATGATTCCTTCTCCAGTAACTTCTTGAAGCACTCAATCAGAGCAGCCACACAGGAAATCAGTCCAGAGCATCGTGCGGTAAATCAAACCAAAGCCCTCCTAAAGAGGACAACAGACCAGGTCCTCCCACACTGGACAGTGAGTTGAAGCCTTCACACAGAAAGTCAAAGTCCACCAGCAAGCAGGATCTCCCAACACCGGGGAACCGAACACTATCCCCCAACGATAGCCAGGGCCAGAGTCTCAAACTCCTGAAACTCCGAGCTCAGCGTAGCTGTAGCAAAACAACGCACTCAAACCATACATGAATAAATGTCAACTCAAGACGGATGTTAATCCAGTTAAGAACACTCCAAAAATGCTCCAAAATGCCAGAGCAGTGCTCAAAACACCTGAATACCACGGAGTGAGTTTACAGCGCACCCAGCCTGGCGGCCATCTTTCCGATCTTTTCCACCCCTTCCCCTTGAATGGGTTTAAGTTGTTGGTAATGGTTATCTGGTTGATCCTGCCATTTTTGCTGTGGATCCATGTTGAAGGGCTTTGACTTTCTGCTGCAATGTAGCGTGACAGAGTGCTGCCGCTGTTTGTGCATTGGTGCCAGTAGTTTCAGTGTCAGTTGGTTTAAAAAGTAAAAAACAAGTTTTTTTTTTATTTTCTCAGAAAAAGAAAGCTGCCGTCTGTAGCTGGAGAAGACCCACCGCAGAGCACTTTCACTTTTATCATACTGAACTGTAGTGTGGTTGGTCTCCAAAAGTAAAATACAGGCACAGGTTTAAAGTAAGTCCGTCTTAGGTGAAATGTAAAGTAAAGTGTGTTTTTTTTCCCATTTTAGCTCTAGTTTGTAGAAAAGAAGCCGCTGACTGAAGTCCGAGGAGAGAAAGCGCAGAGCGAGGCAGTCAGTGATTTAAGAAAAACAGAAGCAACGCAGAGCGAGTGTAGCTATAGCCCTGCTGAAGGAGGGAAAGCTGTCTGATGATTTGTTGAGCAAGTACTGAGGTACCAAGATGTGTTTTTTTTTCCTTTGCCAGAGGCCCTGGGACACCTACAAACCAGTTGGTGTGTTTGCTCTGATTTAGAGCCCATGTTCTCACTGAGACAGTGTGTAAAGTATCTGCTACTGTGGGGTCAGGGAAGGACAGCCAAGTACAGTACTTGAAGTTTGTGTATGACTTTAAATGCATCTAAACAGTGGGGGTCTACAGGGATGGACATAGCCACTCAGAGAACATTACAAGTCAGGACACCAGTTCATGAAGAGTAGAGTGTTAAATGTGATATACATTTTGAGATAGCATTCTACAAACCAGAGAGGTTCACAAGGAAAGGTGTTGATTCCAAATGAATGGCTGGGTACGGATTTGGGAGCAAGAGGTGGGAGACCCCCCATCTGGAGTAACCAGATTTACCTCCATGGGTTCACTTGGGCACCTATAGCTTTCTTCCAGGCACTTGGCCGCTGTCTGCAGAAAGTACCCAGACATGGGATTGAGGATGATGTTTTCCCTTATGGAGCTAGGAAGTGCTCATGGGTGGTAGAGGGAGACACCAGATAAATATCCATGCAATATGGAGAAATGTGCAAGTGCTGGCTGAGGTGCCATGCCAGGGAATCCAAGAGAAGAGTACCAGTTCAGGTTGAGAGCACAGTGTGTTCAGAGCCTGAGGGTTACAGTGTTGTGAAGAAGATGTGTTCTAGTCTCCGTTAATCTGCATTACCAGAGAGTGTATCCCCATGGGGGTCCATCTATGCTTTATTATTCTGTTGTTATTGTAAATAAAAGCCACACTCTAGAATCCCACTCCTGGTTTGGAGATTTCAGTTATTGCTTCCTGTGTCTGGATCACTTGGGTGCCTCTGTGCAGAAGTTTCAAACCTAGCCAAAATGCTGAGCAACAGTTTCTCCCTGAACCCAAGCAGCGGGTTACAAAATGGAGGCACCGCTAAAAAAACAAAAATAACATCAACCCAACCCTGGTGGTTATAATGATAAAAGTGAAAGTGCTCTGAGGTGGGTCTTCTCCAGCTACAGATGGCAAGTTTCTTTTCTGAAAATGAAAAAAAATAAAGAAATTTTTACTTTTTAAACAGAGCTGACACTTAAACTACTGGCTGCTTGCTGAAACAGTGGCACTCGGTCACGTTACATTGCAACAGAATGGCAAAGCTCTTCAACATGGAGCCACAACAAAAATGGCAGGATCAACCAGATAAGACTTTTATATTGCATTTTATTAAAAACGTATGGCAGATTTAAACACCTCTTGTGTACATTGGGCTGAGGATTGCTGCATTGATTTCTGTTGGTGGTAGCCTGCTTGTGCTGTGTGTGTGTGTGTGTGTTTGTGGCAGGTTTTGTGTGTCAGGTGTGGAGTGAACGTAGTACTGGTGAGAAAGTTCTGAAGACTGGAAGGAGGCTGGAAAGTAGTTCAGTGTGCAGTCGCGCTGGGAGGTGTGCGGTCGTTGGGAAATAATGCATGGTCATGTGATGCATTCTGTCCAATGATGTTAGTGGAATTTCTACGGTTTTACCAACCCATTTTATATATATATATATATATATATATATATATAAATAACATACACACACACAAAGCCGCTTATAATGGGCGCATCCATGTAAGATGATTTTGCCCGTTATACGGAGTAGGCATTATAACCAAAAAGCATTTTTTTTTTTATAAAAATGCGGACACAGTGGCCGTATTTGCGGACAGAGAGATTTTCCATATTTATTTATTTACAGTCCGATACGGTACTTCACTTCCTTCTTTTTACAGGTGGTGACTTTTAATCTTAGCACTCACCAATGCAGTACCTAGCAACATGTCTTGCAACCTCTGGACCTAGCAACAATGGCAGGCTAAGGTACTGTACAAAACATAATTTAAAAGTGTGGAAGGGTAGTTGAGCATGTCAGCACTTGTTTATTCACAGTCAGAACTTTTGGGTTCAGTTTTCATTTCATTTTCTGAGAGATGACGTTCATTTAGACATCTCGCTCCAATTCCCCATTCCTTCTTGGCTGATTGTGGTATACAATACTGTATTCTTACGGCAGCAGGAGGTGACTGAATTAAAATTAAGTGACACTGCATCATGTAGCCATGCCCACCTTCTAGTGTTTTTGGACATGATAGCTGCTAATTAGTGTCAGTTCACACTTTGGCTAGCTTGACAAACTGCATGCTAAAGTGTGAACTTACACTAACTGACACGTTAGCAGCTAAGCTACCTGCAATATAAGGCGGGCATTTAACGTCATAACCACCATTCTTAACATTGCAGTCTATGAATTGGCAAATGGTAAATTAAATTTGCCCACTAAAACAGATTGCCCGCCATAGCTTTGGGTGGTATAAGTGAGTTGACTGTATATATATAATGAGAGAGATAATATGTGTGTGTGTATATATATATATATATATATATATATATATATGTATTTTAAATTTCAATGAAATTGTATCCTCATTAATACAGGTCCCTTTGGAAATTAAATTAACAGAATAGAGGAGATATTGCAAAACTAATTTTTCATGCCAACCTGCTTCCCCTGGCACACTACGTAACACCATCAAGCCATGACATGCATGTGAACCCATTGTGAGATAAAGCTATCCAGCCCATAATAATGTGTTCCCCATGTGACAGAACACTGCGACATACCTTCCCAGACTCAGAGTAGTGATGTGTTCCCCAATCCTTGAGCTGCCCAGCCAGCCCACAGAGCTCATCTCTGAACCTGATTTGCCGACACGGGAACACAACATGGTACCCTCTGGCCCAACAGCTGGCCCTGCACACAGCATTTCTTGATAACTTTTAGGAGATTCTGTCAACCAATGACACTATGTAATCAATAACCCTGGCAAAATGTGTACAGTGCAATTATTTAACAGGTCTATTCTTTCAGCAGGTCTACACATTATTATATTCCACTTTTCTGAGTCTGGACATAGTTGCAGGCCGGATTAAGAGGGAAAATGCCCCAGGCCCCACCGTGGGGGTCCTCCTGAAAGCATCCACACTTGCTTGTTAAAAGTGGCTGCCGCTGCTTTAAAGGACTTGCTGCCGGCGGCCCCTGCTGTTCCTGTTTTTGCCAGCAGTGTTGCCACTCGTCTGACTAGTAGACGACCGGGGGCGGGATCACATGATATGCAGGCCGACTAGCTGAGAAGTCATGTGGATTGCGGTGAGGTGTATATAGATCTGACTGCTGGTCTTCTGCGCATGTAAGTGTAGGTATATGCAGCACCACACACACAGTCTGCTGTAAGAAGTTTGGAGGAGATGAGAGGCTGAGCAGGCGTGGGTTGGGTTAGATTCGTTGTCGTTGAAGAGTTCCCGCGCTAATCACTGTTGTTTTCGAACTTAATTCAAATAAAACTTACTTGTCAGTACAGTACTGACTAAGACTAGTGAGAGGAGACAAAAAAAAAAACTAAACAAAATCACCACTTTACACAGAGTACTTACTTTACTGTTTGAGATACACTGTGTCACTGTCAGTACATAATACATTGGCAGGCGGAGGGAAGGGAGCAGTCAGTAATTCAAGTCAAAACTCAAGCCGAGCTGGAACGAGTCATGCCTGGATTGGCTGGTAGGGTAGTAGTAGGAGAGCAGACAGACTGACTCCTCGGGAGGCGGAGGAGAGTGGGAGTCTAGGAGGGCTAGAGCAGGAAGGAAAGCCCAGCACTTGCTCAGCTTCAGCACTCATCGATCCTCCTCACGGCCTGGCCGGCCACCCTGAGCCTCTGGCAATAACCGGTCCCCGCCCCCACAACATGCCAGAAGTCACCTCACTCACCGCTGATGCTGCCGGCTCCGGGTGCTGTTGCTAGCTGCCACGGGTCTGTGGGAGTGGAAGGAGGAGCCGTTACTGTGCCGTTGAAGGTCCCAGCTCCTGACAGCTGAGGAGGGTGAGAGAGAGTGGCGTGGCCGGTCCTCCTCCTCGGCCTCTCTCAAGTTGGCCAGTACTTTGTGCTAGTGCTCCACATAATAAAACCTCCAGCAATGGCGTCACTCACAAATCAGTTACAACTTGCACTATGCTTTTACAGTGCTCTGTGCATGAGACTGCTGTGTTTATATGTAATATTAATTTGCATATACCTATCTACTACTGTTAATTATAAAAATCTAGCTAACCAGTGTTTAGTAATAAATGTCAGACTTTTTATATGCAAGACTTGCAGTACTATAAAAAAAGTCTGACATTTATTACTAAACACTGGTTAGCTAGATTTTATAATTAACAGTAGTAGATAGATATATGCAAATTAAGATTACATATAAAACACAGCAGTCTATGCACAGAGCACTGTAAAAAGCATAGCAGAATTTAGAAAATAAAGCTTGCACACTTGTGCAAGTAAACACATAACAGCTGCAGTATTATTTTAACAAAATGCACACTGTACTCTGTTACCTCAGTCCATAGGTGCCAGAACGGGGCGAGAGGCGGTAGCCCTTCCACTTTTATTTCTGTATGGCAAAACTAGTATAGAAAAGTGCCCTTTGTATGCTCATAAGTGCCCTTTGATTCTCAGCCCCTCAGCTTTTACCATCTTCCGGCACCCTTGCCTCAGTCTTTTCTTCAGACCCAGGACCCGTCCCCTACTTGGACTTGTTCACAGAACTCCTAATAAATGAAGAATACATCTATTGTTTGTATTGGTCCCTTGATACACACATCTCTCTGTGGGCCCATCTTAGGAACATAGTGTTAGCATGTGATTGGAGGAAAGCAAGACACACAGGACTTTACTCCGGCAGGACTAGTTCTAACAGACACAGAGTGAAAGGGAGGGAGGGAGTGAAATATCCTACGCTGTCTCACTTTGCAAATATTATATATATTTGTAGTAATATCCACTGCATGTTTATATATTCATATTCTGAAAGCACATACAAATTTGTACTATCCATATATGTGAATATGGAAACATACAATATATGATTTGAGGCAGTGGCATGTACAGTATTTTTCCAGCATAAAGTGTAACTTTTTACAGTAGGAAAAAAAATCAGAAAACAATAAGGAAACTCCCTAAAGTGCACCATTTTCAACCATTTTTTTCAAAATTTTCTGGGGGCATGCCCCCAGACCCCCTAGATGGGTTGGGGATTTTCACATGTCATAAACACTGCGCACGCATGGGCCACCCAGAGGTCCACTGCCCCAGGCCCCCCAGAGGCTTGATCTGGCCCTGCATAGTTGCTTTATTTTTCTTAAAAATAACAGGTTAATTCAATTTACCAGTTATTCATTTCAGATGTCATCTCAATATTTAAAGGCAAAAGTAAGTTTGTACAAAGTAAGGTATGGACTTAACAGGTCTATGCTATTTTGAAGGTTTTGTTTAAGTTGGCCCTAGTGTAACGTAAGACTGAAAATTGTATTAGGCTGTAGTGCAGGTTGAGCAAATATCACCATGCCTGATGTGCTGTGCCACTGCCTTTGTCAGTGGGAGCTGTGGTAGATAAGTGGCTATTTATTTCTGTGGCAGAATGCAGTTATTTTATTAGCTAATGTATGATGTTATAGCATTGATAACATCACATTCTGAGCATAGAGGGGATTTGGACATAACAAGAGGGGAAGGGAACCAGGTTCCATGGATAAACAGAAATACTAAGAAAAAATCACCAAGAACAGTGAATTCTGCAGCAGTGCAGAAGTTCTGTGGTAGGTTACAAGTTCTGTGCAATATTTTGCAGCCACAGAATTCTAGGGGCCTTGGATATACATCAGAGGCAAAGCCAGGGACATGCAACCAGGAGTGACAGTGCAGGAAAATGCTGGAAGCAGCCACGTGGGCTACTGCATCCGAGGCATTATAGGCAGATCTCTTTTTTTTTGTATTTGTTCTGCCCCCCCGTGAGCCTCAGCACACCTGCCGCCAACCTGGCCCAACTCCGCGATCCACCAATCAGACCCCCATATAGCTGTGGCTATACTCCCCAGGCAAGGGTGAGGTGGGCAGAACCCCTATGCTTCTTGTTTTGTCAGGTCCCCATTGTGATCTCGCTGGTCCTGTGGTGAGGGGCACCTCCTCCATTGGTGGTGATAATGCTGGGCTCCTGTATTTTCCCCTAATATCACCTACAGTTGTGGCTGCACCTTGACATCAAAGTGCATGCTGACATCTGCCACAAATCCCCCAATGTAAGGCTCTGACCTGCTGTACAACTCTGGTCTCCACCAGAGGTCAAGCAAGTGCAAGGCCATCACCCCCCTCACTCCCAGGGGAGACTAGGTCTCCCGCGGATGCTCAAGCCTCCCCTTCCTGGCCAGCCCTCCTGCTCCCCGGGCTTGTTCCCAAACCCAGGTCACTGGCATTGCTAGCGGTATCTTAATAGGTGCTTGCTGGCTTCCAGGCCATTAGCAACAGTCTGCTGGATTATCATACTGTCTGGGCCACCAGGCAGCTTTTCATCCATGTTGGCTATAGACTTCACAGGCAATTTTGATAATTAATTATATATGCCTGGAAATTGGCAATTCTAAGTCCAAGAGATGCTGAAACAAATGTTCTCTTGCCCATGACATTAAGTTTTCTTGACTCTAGCAGGAGGAAGGTGCTGCATGTGTTTAGAGTTTTTGATATGTCATAGGCAGTCATAATCACTACTGAATCAATTTCTGATTGAGAGGCATAGTTTGTTTTACTAGAAGGCACTGGAACAACTGAACTTCTTGGAACAGCAGGCAGGGCACAGGACCTGTGCAAGGCAGCCAGAGTGGCATCCTCCAGAGCTAAATTTATTGGAGGGATAATGACATTAGGGAGGCAGACCCCTCCAGGATCTCATACAGACTCTATGTAGAGGGATCCTCCCTGCTCTGGATCAACCCCCGTTTTACTGGGTCCTTCTTGATGAAAGCCTGAAGGAGGCCTCCTCAGAAGGTGGTTGTAGACTGTTCTTTACACTTTCCTCACTACAGGAAGACAAAATAGAACTGGACCCCACTACCTCTAAGGGATCCGGCACTTCCTCCATGTCTCCATCCTCTTTCCCCATATATTGCAGTTTGTATTTCAGCTCCTTGTTGACATCGATGGCCGTTGGTAAAGGTGGAACCTACATAGGAGGCAGAAAAGAGGGACTGTTGACCAGGTTGCCGTCAATGGAGTATGAACCTTGCACCAAATTACAGCAGGCAGAGGGAATTCCTGTGTTGTCAATGAGGCAGATGGTGGCAACTCTGAGGGCATCAAAGGGATTGAGTCAACAATGAAGGCAATGGCATAAGCCTTTAAAATATCTCCAATATTGTTTGGCACAGAAGTGGAGCAATGCCTGACGAGGTATTGGCCAAGAGTCCCCAGGCAGGAGAGTACAGCTCATGCCAGATCCCAGCTCAGAGATGGTCAGGGGAGCAGCAGAACCAGAGGCTGGCCTGGGTCCTGACTTTTCAAGTGACATCTCTTTTCAGAGCAGATGGGGATCTTTCAGGAGTGGCAGTCTTCATTCTGTGCCTCTTGTCCTTGTCTGTGTGGTGGTGTTTGTCCGCTGATTTAGCAGACTTGTCGTTTTCAGTTGAATTAGCAATGGATGCCACTGACCTCAGAGCATTTTCTATTTTAGTCTTTGGTAACTGGGTAAGGCCCACTAGGTACAAGTGCCTTTTTCAGGAGTGACCTGGGAGCACTGGGGGTTAAGTGACTTGCTCAGTCACACAGTACACAAGTAGATGTTGTGGGAATCAAACCCAGGTCTGCTGGATGTACCAAGCTCATTCACAGCTCGTTACTCTAACCTCTTGGCTATACTGCCAGCCAGTGGTGGGTTGACAGTGAACCAGGAATTGAGGAAGTGGTTGATGACAATGAAGCCACCTTCAACGCATCTTGCTTCTCCTCTACAGCTTTCAGTTTTAACTACAACTCTAAGGTTTTCTTGTGACATCTCCAAGTGGCCTGGAGAAAACCCTGGCAAATGCCATGGGCCTTAACATTGTCAGCAAGGTATAAGGAGCGAATGCACACAGAGCAGTTGCCTTCTTTGTAGATCTTCTTGTCACTGCAACAACATCGAACAATGGCTCATTTGCTTTTGGCAGTAGCATAAAACTTCTAAAATTTCAAACCTGAAGTAGCAGCATTAGAGATACCTGCAGAGTTTGACTGGTGTCTTCAGCAGCAGTGGACATGTGGTTGATGATACGAGAATGAACTGAGGCATGCTGGGGATGCCATGTAATATAGGTGACGATGAGCGCCTCAACATGAGGCAGTCCTAAGTAAAAATATCTAGCTGGTCCAGATGTCGACCGCTTACAGTTCCATGATGTGGCTCAAAGGATTGAGATGTCCTTGAAGATCATGTAAGAATTCCTTCATGGAGGTTTTTAAATACAACTCCCACTTTTCATTTCCTAAACAAATAACCACAATGGTCTTGGAAAAAAACAAAACAGAAAAGCCATAGCTGGACCCTACCTTGCACCACTGGAGCTATAGGGGATGTGCAGTGGGCTGACTCAAAGTATGTAATTTATCTTCAAGCACGAGGGGGCAGGATCATAACTCACGAGTGGCAGAGCCACAAGTAAGTCCTGCCCTCCCAAATGATAAATTGCTTATTTGGAGTCAGGCTATTGTACATTGATAGATACAACAATAGTTTAAGTTATGGCTTTCAAATCTGCATTTTGCTTGAAGATGTTTCTGTTTTTCTTTGGTTTTAAGAGCTGGTTTCAATGCTGCACTAGGCATTTTGATGTCATCAGCATTGTGAAAGCAGTTCTCAGACTTTTGTTCAGTATTCCACTGCAGGTCCCTTGAGAGGAATTACAGGCCCCGGGGAAAGTTCATACTGTGGGGCCCCTACCAGCTCGCAGCCCTGTTCTTGCACAGAGTATGCTGGGTGGCCTGGGCCCCTCCTGACACTGGGCCCTGGGAATTATCCCCTGCTCCCCCACCCTCTCAAGGGCCCCGTTCCACTGTGATGACAGTAACTTAAAATATCCACTGTGACAACAGTAACAACATATTTTTCATATGTTGCTGTTACTGATGTCACTTGCTAAGTTACCTTTTTTGTCTTGTTATTTACCCCTACTCCTGTTGTATATAAGTTACTATAGAAAAGCATGCTGAAGAAAAACAAACCACAGGATTTAACAGTGAGAGACACACTTCTTTTACTGGTCTGTAGGTAACATTGCATTTTACTGGGTTAAGTCTGCTACCCTATAACAGTCTAAAAAATATATAGTATAGAGTCTAGTCTCCAAACTCTGGAGCAAATGAAAACTAGAATATATAAGCAAAAAATGAGTACAATAAAAGTTTCCACCATATAGACCCCTTTTTAATCACTGGCCATGCCTTCCATTTGTCTACCTTCTGTTTGGGAATTCACAGTTTCTCCTGCCAGTTTTGAGCAGCCGCTTTGTTCAGGCATTAGCAGTTTCTCCTGCCAGTTTTGAACAGCCATACTGTATAATGAATTCCAAATGTAACTTCCAGTATCTTAACTGGGTCCTTTGAAATTCTTACTCCCCCTATACCTAAGGCCCCCCCCCATCTACCTATGTACTTGTTCAAATTATTTTTCAATCCTGAAATCATGGAAAATTCATGTAACAGCCTTAAAAGTAATTTCACCTCAATTTGTATCCTGTACTATTATAAATTATCCACATAAGCTGTTCTACTGGGAAGACACTCCTCCTAGACCTGTAACACTCTTAATTCCCTCATCTTGTTGGATCCTTCTTAACATGGGATCCAGGTAGAATATACACAAAATCAGGCCAAGTGAGCACCATTGTCTCACCCCCCTTTTTATGGACACACTTGATCCTAGAGTCCCATTAATAATGGGTGTTGTGGTAGCCAAAGCATACATCAGTTTGACACAACCAAAGAAAGATTCTGGGATTAAATATTTATGTAGAACAGCAAATAAATACTCATGAGGAACATTATCAAAAGCCTTCTCCTGATCTAAAATCAGGAGCAAGCCATGAAACTTCTTGTAATTTTCGCATTCTAGCTGCTCCCTAAGAAGGCATACATTGTTTCAATGGTGTGACCCGGTACTGTACAAGTTTGGAAAAGCTAAATGAAAATATCTGCTACTTTTACTAATTAGTGCCCCAGAATTTTGGCCACAATTTTCCAGTCTGTGGTCAACAGACTATCAGCTAGGTAAGGGCAGCACTCACATTATAGAGTGAGTGTTAAGAAAATGTAAATGACAAAATATTGAGAACCAGCACTCCAGACACCAATGATTCAGTGAAGAAAAAAATCGTTTACTCAGTTCGAGATTGTACTTACACACAGTACAGTGATTTTAAATATAAATTCATGATACAAATTTCAGCTCCCCACACCGCAACTAGCCTCAGCGCTTTGGAGCCCTCGGCCGCTTCATCAGGAGACATGACTCAAATTCTACCTCAATGCCTTTAAGAACAATCATTAAACAGGGGCATATTATAAAATAATTAAACAGCAATTAAATATATCCACTGTTTTTTATGTGACACGTGAATTCTCTGGTGCTCCCAATAATATATCTTGGTCTATGTTGGCTCTAATAAGTGCTCTACTTGTGGGTGATTTCAAAAACTCTCACTCCAATTCAAGGGTAAATTCCCATAAAAACAAGCTGGCTGCATGGCCGACATCGACCAAGGCAATTCACGTAAACACTCTGAGTTTATTTTCAAGCACAACAAATTGAGGTTACTATGGTCCCATAGCAAATTTAAATTGAACAGTTTCACCACAAATGTTTCTTTAGAGCACCAATCATCCATGCATATTAATTCATAGTGCATACTGATTTTTTCAGATAATTTCACATAGCAACATACAAATGGCATCTTGATAATGCAGTTAATGTATGTAAGCAATAAGGCATGATGGGGTGTGAATGGAATACATTTAACCACACGACCAAAAAGGGGTGTAATAAGGAGCGAGGTCAAAGGTCGAGGTGACTTTGTACGCTGGCTGTGTGGTACAATATGTTCCACACACATCCCAGAGTGCCTTATTGTGCTTATAAAATGGGCTCCTTTTTTAAAATGTTTTTACAGTTGGAAAAGCATGTTTATATGTAGAAACAACAGATTTACTTGTGTAGTACTTTTTTTTTTTTTTTTTTTTTGTCGCCTGCCCAGGGATCAGCCCAGTCATGGTCCCGCCACCCCTTGCCCTCATATATAGGCTGCTCTCCCTAGCCCCTGGCTTGCACCCCGGGCAGGGCAATGGTACCGCCAAGATGCCCCAGACAGTTCTGGTTGAAGGGAGCCAGCCTGACAGCCATCAAGGGGCGGCGGCGGCTTCATAGAGGAGTCGGTGGATTTTTTTTTTATATGCTCCCTCTGGAGCAGAGTGTGCAATGATGCCCGCGGAGGGAAGAACACGCATGCTCCCATCGCGTTCTCCTCGAAGCGTCTGCGCTCAGCTCCCCCACGGTAATGCTCGTCACCTTGCCCTTCCAGCCTCCGCCAGAGGCACCGGGTACCAAGTTGCAATACCCCCTCCCAGGGAAGAGAGAGCAGTCCATCGGATGCTTTATCCTTCCCCGCCCCTGCCAACCCCCGGCAACCCATGCCCGTTCCCGAACATGGGTTGCTGGCGTGGTGCAAGGTGTGGCATCCAGTGCCTCAACCCTCAGCGCCACCAGGCCAGCACTTGTGTGCATTTATGATAAAATAGTCCTTCTGCACACTGCAAATGATGTCATTGTATTACTGCCTACTTTCTTCTTCCTGTTTTTTTCTCTTTTTTTCCCCACATTCAAGATATGGAATGTTTATCATGGAATACATGGATTCAAAATTCTGCTCAGTTCCGCTGGTAGAATGTTACTCTTCTAACATACTGTACATATACACACATACACACACACACACACACACACACACACACACAACATAGAGAATACTGGATGGGCAACTATGCAGACCAGTGTGTTCTGCTCACAGAGGGTTCTGAGTCCCTCTGACCTCGAGAGCGAAGCTTGAGAGGTCCATGGGAATCAGAGCCCCGAGTTGGCAAAATACACTGGTTGTGCACAGGGTTGCTCATCCTGTATTTTTTATAGTGTATAGTACTGTGTGAAATATGAGTTTTGTGAGTTCTTTTGCTTTCAAAATGAAACTGACTCATGCAGTCTCTAGAGGTTCTAAAATGCTGTTCTACCACAGTAGGGTAGAACAGCATTCCATGACCTTGGAACTGTGGTAAAACAGCATTTTGAAAGGGATGGAATTCTATACAGAACACTCCACTATACACTATAAAGGCCTCTGTTACAGCCAGAGACTCAATTATCCTACTGTCAGGGCAAGAAGAAGAGATTTCCCCGATAAGCAGGTAAAGATAGAAGGGGGATTTGTCATTGTCAACAAAGAAACAGTTGTAATGAAAACTATAAACAATACTTAATGTTTCTAATTTGTTTATGTGTGTAAGGAGAGTGTGATGTTCAGGGAAACAATATTTAATTAATTTGTTTTACAGTATTTTGTATTTAATATAGTTTTAATTTTAGGGCCCACTGCAAAATAAATGTGGTGCTTACAGTTACAGGGCAAAAAAATGGCTGCCAGTTGACTTGTTAACATTCTGTTAGCGTAATGATTCCAGTGGTGATCAGTGTACATTTGACATCACCTTTTATTTTCCATGCCTGGAACATAATTGCTACATGAACAGCAGCCAATCAGATTCCAGGATTTTCCATAACCATTTTATAAGGTATTTCCAATCTATTTCATCATTAAGCCCTGTAGGCTTGAGTGTTCATAATTTGAATATCCACATAGACTCTCTCTGGTTTAGTGTTAAATTTCTATCACCCCACCTTGTATTTCATATGGCACATGGTCAAATCCATGTACTTCACCTGATGGATTTTAATATCTCCCACTTCTGATAAATGTTTCCCTATTGGATGCGTTTAGTCAGTTTTTCTAATTGCCCTATAGTGCCCCCGTATCATTTCCTTTAACCACCTCATGGCTTGTCCCATGTAAAGTTTCCCACAAGAGCACCACAGGGCATATGTCACATATCTGGTGTTACATGGGATAAAATGGTTTATCTTAATTTCTCTAACACCTGCAATCCCTGGGTTTACAAACATTTTCCCTTGCACTACCTGCTTACATGTAATGCATCTCTTGCAATGGAAATAAAACAAACAATTGGTTTATTTCCTAACCAGCTTATTTTTATGGGAAGTTACTCTTGAATTGAAGTGAGTATTTTTTTGAAATCACCCATAAGTAGGCAGCTCTTATTAGAGCCGACATAGACCAAGATATTTTATTGGGAGCACCAAGAGTATTCATGTGTCACATAAAAACAACTCTGGATATATATATATATAATTGCTGTTTAATGATTTTAGACTATGCACCTGTGTAAGGACTGTATTTAAAGGCATTGAGGTAGAATTTGAGTCACACCTCCTGACGAAGGGGCTGAAGGCTCTGAAGCGCCGAGGCTAGTTGCTGTGTGTGGAGCTGAAATGTGTATTTAGAGTCACTGTACTGCACATAAGTACAGTCTCAAACTCAGTAAAAGATTTTTTCTTTACTGAATCATTGGTGTCTGGAGTACTGGTTCTCAATATTTTGTGGTCAGCAGACTAACTAGTGCAATTCATCCTGTCAGTTTTAGGACCCTTTTATGCAAGAAAATTAAAAGACCTTCCCAAACCCCTTGATGATCTCTTCCTTCCTGGTCTAGATGATATTTATGAGGAGCAACAAATTCCTCCACAACTTCTGCCACCAAAACCTTCAATAGTTCACCTGGCACACCCATCAGGACCAGGTGCCACCCCCTTGTACTGAGCCCTGCCTCTAATACCTTCTCTTTTGAGATGGGTGCCTGTAGGGGTTCAGATCCTGGCTAGGATATTGCTGGGAGTTGTGTCACAGGGACATGTGATTTCACACAAACAGGCAGACAAAATGTTAGGTGCAAAAAACACAAGCGTATTTAGCATGATCTTCTCTGTCCCAGGGACTGGGGTATTTCAGGTCGTTTCACACCCCAACCCCTTGGGCATTTTTCCTGTGGGACATTTTAGATGGGGGAATACCTTTCAACCAGCACCCTGGAAGAGTATGGCGCTTCGGCCCACCCTCACCTGAAGCTCCATTCCAGGGTCCCTTAACAAGTAAAGTAATAGCCATAACTTCTGCGTGATGTAACATAGCTTACTCACACCTGGTGACAATACATTACCCTGGGGCTAGTAAGCATGTGATACATCTAAGTACCACATTAACACCATACATATTCACATATTTACATTTAAACTTCCATGACCCATGTCTGTCAGACAATGTTCATGCAATGAACCAGCTCTGTGCTGCACTATGAACTGTATGGCTATAAGGTCAAATACAAAGTCAAGTAGAAAAAGGATGGGGTCCTAACTCCCAACCAGTGCCCTGGGAGGGTGTGGAGCTTTGGTCCACCCTCACCTGAAGCTCTGCCCCAGGGTCCCTTAATCAGAATTGCCTTTAAGGCAGCTATTCTATAATAGCTACATGAACTATACCCTGAGCTAACACAGTACTAGAATCTTATAGTCACCTATATTGAAGGAGAGAAAGGAAAAAGCTACATTTTTCTGCTGCATCCTGGCTTTCACTACCTAGCTGTTTTTGGGTGGCTGGACAATCCAGCACTAAGTAAAACTTCCCTTGGAGGGGACACTGTCCTATGTCATCCCCACTTAGACATACCAAGCCTTTTTCTGGGGCCTCATCATAAGTTTCATCCCATACCTGATCCCTATGGCCCTAGGGACATTTTCTATTTTAAACAGCATGAACATTTCTTTTTGATTGCATGTTTTTCATTTTGTTTCCCATTATCAAAACCTGAGGGTATTCCTTTGACCCACAAGCCCTTGTTGTCCCATCCCAGGTGGATCTCAACAGACACCTCCAGGCAGATAAAGAACTTCACAAGCTGAAAGCAAACAGCTGGTTCCTCTCAAAGCCCCTGGGGTGTCATTCCTTAAACATTTATGCATTTGTACAGAGGTGTACCAAGGTTAGATATCTGCTACCACCTTGTACCTTCTGCCTTTCTTATGAATTTCCCCCTCTTCCAAGGGTGCCATTTCTTGCGGCCTTCTACCCTTTGGGTTACTCCTCCCACTCTCCTTCTCAGTACCTCTGACAGCACCCCACACCAGCCTTCGGATAGACAGCCACTTGCGGTACATTCCTGACCAGTAGTAAAATGGTGCTATTTTTGTCAAGACTTCCCCATGGCTCAATGGCCTAGAGTGAGTAGAACCAAACATTCTCCATCACCTTCTCTCTATAGGCCATAGGCACCACTACTCTGGTATCTACACATCTAGTATGGGGTTGGGCTTCATATGAAATAAGTACCTTGTTTTTGCTCAAATTACCACAATGGTCCCACCTCCATACCACCAGTATCCATGCCACCCTCCTGTACTGAAACATAAGTCACTAAGTGGGTCACGTTAGGATCCCCTGCCTGCAATTTCCCCCAGTCAGTACACGGGGTACTGGCAATGGCATCTGTAACAGTATTAGCAACACAAGTCCCTTCAACCATCTTGGCCTCTTCAAACTTGATTATAAGCTGCTGTGAAACAGGCACCCTGATGGGGTGCCCAGGGCCGAGTCTCCTGTACCAGTGGGGGGCAGGCTGGCTTACTTCAGTCAGAATTGGGCTTCTTTAACCTCAGACAAGTGGTTATATAGGCAGGGATGCTGCAGGTCACTGTGGGCGCCATTGGCTAGCAAATGTTTCAGAGTGGTCCTGATGCTGATAGCTTACAATTCCAAAGGTGTAACCCAATGGAGGAGATATACTCGATGAAGATCAGGAATTATAAAACAGGTAATTAATATACAGAAAATTGGGACTGAGAGTTTAGTGAGGGAGAAAAATGGCTGCCAGATTGTTTTTAAAAATTCTTTGGAAGCATATTAATTTGTGATAAGGCTAAGTAGCAGGATGACTGTGCACTGAGCTATAGCAATGTACAGCCATGTAACAGCTTTCGACCAATGATTTTTCTGTAAATCACTTACCCATTTTATAGTTTAATAGCAATCCTAAGAGGATACTCCATTGTACTAGATTCCATACCTGAATGGCATAAACCCTCTCATTACAGGGATGTGGCAGCACATTAAGAAGTAGAATGCTTTCAGATTGCGCCCGTTGTCTCGAGCTTGAATTTTAAAGCCGAATTTCACAATAATAAATGCTCATTTCTGAGTGACTACTTTGGTAGCTCAGCTAGCACGCACTTTCTAAAATATACTTAGCTCACATTGTGTGAAATCTGTCAAACTTGTCTACGGATGGGTTTACGGTGCTTCAGTGCCACTGTGAATGTGCATTCGCATTGGGCAGCCAGAGTAAGAGCGGGTCACCAGTACAACTGTTTACCATATAACACCATTAAAATAGATATTGAATTGCATAATAAGTCAATCTGGCAGCTTATATGCATTTACTAGCACATAAAGGGCTACAGGCACTTATCTCAAAAGGGGATAAAAGCCAAAAAGCTGACCGTGTCCATTTCAGTTTTTTTTATTTGCCATGGCCTAAACAACTGGCCAAAATTATCACAGACAATTTCAGCATTGCAATATGGTGTCCTTATTCACCTGGAGCTGCAATGACTCTGCAGTTCATCTAGCATCCGTGTACACTCTATGGCAGTGTGCAATGCATTTCTGAAAGAATAATTTATGATAGTTACTGACAAGTTATCATTCCATCAACATATTCCTTAAAGTCTGATAGATATCCATTGTAGAGATACTGAGCTGAAGAGCTGCCACTTCAGAAAGCTGATCTAAACCAGAATCAACAACAGTTTTGCACCAACAGATGTCTTTTTCACAATGTACTTTTATTGAAACAAATACAAACAAAAATATTAAATAGCAGCATAAACAGCCAGTTCCCAGCACCAGAAGACTGCAGTACATGACTGACAAGACTCCATGTTCTGAAGTGATTAGATAGTTAGTGTATAACTTAACTATGGGTACCCTGGAGGCGTGAGGTCATGATTATGTTCTCCCATGGAGTCATGTGACAGAGACCGCTACATGCTGAATACAAGAGATACCTCTTGAAGCACAAACTGGAAGTGAGACCCCAGTACACGCGTGTGTAGATACAGATATATGTATATATTTATATCTATACACACACGCTACCTAATCGTGTTGCTGGGCCACAATTTGCAGAATTTACACAACACTTAGTAATTTGTTTTCATTGCTTGCAGAACTGTGCTTTTAGTTTAGAGCCCATTAGTACATCAGAACCAACAGCAAACCCAGAACGCTAAAACAATTCCATCTAAATATGTACAGTACTTGTTCTACAGCTTTTAAGCCTGCATCTGAACTACAAGAGGTTCAGCTTTGATTTCAACTAAGGGTGACACAAAGTCTAATCCTAAGTCAAAGGATGTCAAGTGAATTCTATATTCAAAGACTGGAGCTTATTAACAGTAATCCCCACTGTTGTTATAAATAACCATCTCAGTAGAAATAATGGTAGACAACTGAAATGCAGACTTTAACCTACCGCTTTCAACTGCTGGGGTGAATTCCGATAACAGGTTTAGTGTATCATACAACAAACTAGACAATGACAATTCGTCCCTATACCATGTTTGCATAAGCACAACACAGATATTTTACAGTGCAGCTGCATGTCACGTTCTGCTAAGGATGCATATCAGAACATCTTTAGATGTGCCGCTACCTTAAATTCAAAGTCCGGTGAGATGGTGCACCATGAAGATGCAAGCTTTGATTCCAAAAAAAAAGACAGTGCTTACATTGTTGGTGAAACTATTACTAAAGTATGCAAACTGGGAAAATCAGTGCATGATACTAACTTGAAGTCCTATACTGTGTTCCTGTGTAAGTTACCATGCAGAAATATTACGTACAGCAAAAGAAAACAAATAGGGCCGCGCCCCCTTATTGTACTGTACATTTCTTTTTCATGTGAGTTCAAGGTGTACTTTAAATCACTTTGGACTTAAAAAAAAAAAAAACTGCTCAAAGCATGGTAGATAAAAAATCTGACCATTCTTTGAGATTTTCTCACATTTAATTTGTTTCCAATAAATAAATGGAATGTTAGCTTACTTATGATAGAAATACACTTACGAATTTCTTTAAAATTCATGACCCTTTCCCCAAACCCTTAGCTGAGGTCCGTCATTCTGTTTTACCTATGTCTCCTTTTTTCAAATTGTGCAATTCAAAGCAAATGTGCAGTAACTAAAAACAAAGTCCAGTCTTTATAAAAATCCCATGATCACGTCTGTATCGTTAGACTGAGACAAAAACATCCACATAGAGTCTGTCGTAGGATTCCTTGAAACACAGTATGAGGAACAGACTGAAGAAACATGATCCTGTGAGACACCAGTTCATCCAGGAGACATCTGCAAGCACAACAAATAACACAGTAATGGTTAAATTTCATGCAACACACTTATCACGGTTCAGCAACAGACATTTATTTCACTGCACAGGCATCTACGTCAGTAAATTTTTTAATAAACGTACTCTATTCAGTTACTGCAATTATCTACAGAATTTTAAGACAGGATCGGAGGATTCCTGAAGCACAGAATTAGGAACAGACTGATGTAACATGATCCTGTGAGACACCAATTCATCCAGGAGACATCTGCAAGCACAGCAAATACACAGTAACTGATAAAATAACTGTAGAACACTTTTATCATGGTTCAGCAACAGACATTTTAAAGCGCAGTTATCCACTTTGGTAAATCATTAAATATACTCTGTTCAGCTACTGTAGTTATCTAGAGAATTTTTTAAATTTCATTTCTCTTTCACAGGTAATAGTGTATATTTTGCCTATTTTTTTCTATGTCTGTACAAAAGGCTTTCGTCAGGATTGTTTGACTCTACCGTGCACCTGTGGTATCAGAGTGTTTACGAGGACAACAGAATCAAAGTCAAACACAATGCTTGTGAGGTGTGTTTGGGCAGTCAGATGTTCTTAAAACAGACAATGAAACAAATAATGTAAAACATATAAAAGGCTTTAATAGGACAAAGTAAAACAACTACAATACATTAAAGTGAAACACAATTTCTATAAACATGACAGACAGCTGGTTCTAATGGTTTTTTAAACATTTGTTCTCAGTAGCCATAGAAACGTTACTGACCAGTAAAGAACAGTTACATACAGTACTTACAGTAACAGTAGATCTTCAAGAGAATTTCTTCCCTTAGTCGTACCTTTGGAACTATACCCATGTTAGCGCTAGGACCATATGGAAGCTTTTGCTAGCTGGGGGCTGCCCATGATGACATCATGCGTCATCGTCTACATAAATGTGGGTGGCCCCATCTCCCCTCAGTTCCCTGCCAGAGAATGTGCACAGAGTTCTCTCTTCATGAGGAACCAGGAGATTATACTAGCGCCTCAGACAACAGACAGACTAAGGTGCTGGAAACAGCAGCCATGAAAAATCCAAAGGCAGAAACGGATGCCATATTCCCCTACAGCTAATAAAAAAGGGTGAAGGAGGGAGGGTCGGTGTGGCCAAACAGAAGAGATTCTCTCGAAGATCTACTGTTACAGTAATTAACTGTTCTATCTTCTTAGAGGATATCTCTTCCCTTAGGCCACAAATTTGGAATGAGTCCCAAAAGCTTACTGGGATGTTGGTGCCATCTGTTCATGACACGAGGCCCTGTAGGACAGCAAGGCCGAAGCCTGCATGCCTACAAGAAGCAATGTCCAGACAGTAATGTTTAGTAAAGGTGTGGACAGTACTCCAGGTGGCTGCAGCACATATGTCAGCCACGGAAACATTCCTGAAGAAAGCAACAGATGAGGCCATGCCCCTTGTGGAATGACCATGAACTGCACCAGGAAGCTATTACCATTCTTCCTATACCAGAAAGTAATACAATGTGCTAGCCATTCGGACAGCACTGTTTCAAAACAGGTACGTCCTCTTTCCCAGGGGTGAATGAAACCAAACAGAGGACTTTCTGTAGTTCCTGGTGCCTTCAAGACAGGATCTCAGGATTCTATGAATCAGAATCAGAATCAACTTTATTGGCCAAGTATGTATACACATACAAGGAATTTAACTCCGTTTTTTTTCCGTTGCTCTCAATATACTTAACAGACATACAATAAAACCAAAAAACAACAAAACAATTAAAACAATAATGCAATAATGCAAAGTGCAAAATGCTAAAATAAATATGCAATAAATTAGCTGATACTTTATATACATGAGGTAAGTGAATTTAACAATATATACATATGTACAACAGAATATATACAGTACACATGTATATATATAGCATCCTAAAATTTCATTTTATAATTACAGTAAACATTTAATGTTACAGATTATTTCATGAAGATTGTTCAACTGTGTGACTGGCTCAAGTATTCATCAAAGTGATAGCCTGTGGAAAAAACTATTCATATATCTAGTTGTTTTGGCGACAGAGCTCTGTAGCGCCCTGCCAGCAGAGGAGGAGTTGAAACAAATTGTGTCCAGGGTGTGATAAATCTGCAGTGATGTTGCCTGCCCGTTTCCTAACTCTGGACGTATATAAATCCTGAATGGAGGGCAGGTCAGCACCATTGATTTTTTCTGCAGTCCTAACTGTCCGTTGTAGTCTGTTTCTGTCCTGTTTGGTGGCCGATCCAAACCAGACAGTGATAGATGTACACAGAACAGACTGAATTATTGCAGAATAGAACTGGATCAGCAGCTCCTGAGGCAGGTTGAACTTCCTGAGCTGGCCATGAAAGTACATCCTCTGCTGAGCCTTTTGACAATTGTGCCTATGTTGGAGCCCATTTCAGGTCCTGGGAAATTGTAGATCCCAGAAACCTAAAGGTTTCCACAGCAGACACAGTGCTGTTAAATATAGTAAGAGGGGCAATACTGAGAACTCCTCCTGAAATCCACTATCATCTCCACAGTTTTGAGGTATTCAGCTCCAGATTGTTCTGACTGCACCAGAGGATCAACCGTTCAACCTCCGTCTGTATGCAGACTCATCACCGTCCTAATAAGGCCGATGACCATTGTATCATCTGCAAACTTCAGGAGTTTAACAGACAGGTCTCCTGAGGTGCAGTCATTTGTGTGAGAGAGAAAAAGCAGAGGGAGAGAACACATCCCTGAGGAGTACCAGTGCTAATTGTCCGGGTGCTGGATGTAATCATCCCCAGCCTCACCTGCTGCCTCCTATCCGTCAAAGTTTGCAATCCAATGACAGATGGAGGCTGGTACAGTGAGCTGAGTGAGTTTAGAGTGAAGAACTTCTGGGACAATGGTGTTGAATGCTGAGCTGAAGTCCACAAACAGGACCCTAGCATATGTCCCTGGGGAGTCAAGATGTTTCAGGATGTAATGCAGTCCCATATTGACTACATCATCCGCTGACCTGTTTGCCCGGTAAGCAAACTGCAGGGATCTAGGGGCCTGTAATGTCTTTCAGATGGGTCAGCACCAGTTGCTCAAAGGATTTCGTGACCACAGACGCCAAGGCGACTGGCCTGTAGTCATTTAATCCTGTGATAGAGGATTTCTTAGGCACCGGGATGATTGTGAGCGCTTTAAAACAGGAGGGAACTTCACACAGCTCCAGAGATCTGTTGAAGATCTGTGTGAAAACAGGGGCCAGCTGGTCAGCACAGACCTTCAAACAGGAAGGTGACACACCATCTGGACCTGGTGCCTTCCTGATCTTCTGTCTCCTGAAGAGCTGAATCACCTCTTCTTCACAGACCCTAAATGCAGGTGGAGTATCAATGGGGAGAGGTAGGGAGTGGCAGGGATGTAATTTGTTGTGTAATGTGATCGGAAAGGGTAAGAGATGTAGAATGGACTTGTCAAACCTACAGTAAACACATTCAGGTCATCGGCCAGTTGATGGTTCTCTGCAGTGTGGGAGATGGTCTTCTGTAGTTGGTAATATCCTGCAGGCCTCTCACACCGACGCAGGGTCATTGGTTGAAAACCTATTTTTCAGCTTTTCAGTGTAGCATCTCTTTGCTACTCTGATTTCCTTTGTCAGTGTGTTCCTGGCCTGGTTATACAGGATTTGGTCCCCACTTCTATAAGCCTCCTCCTTGGCCCGACAAAGCTGCCTGAGTTTTGCTGTAAACCAGGGTTTATTGTTACTGTACATGAAAAGTTTTAGTTGGCACACACATGTCCTCACAAAACTGGCGTCGATGTCACAGTGTCCTGAGGTCGCCCAGGTCTGTAGCTGCAACCTCAAAAACACTCCAATCAGTGCAGTCAAAGCAGGCCTGTAGTTCCAGCTTTGCCTCATTGGTCCATCTCTTCACAGTCTTGACCACAGGCTTTGCAGATTTTAATTTTTTGCGTGTAGGTCGGGAGAAGATGAACCAAACAATGATCAGAGAGTCCCAACGCTGCAGGGAACAGAGCGATAAGCATCCTTTAGTGTAGTATAACAGTGGTCCAGTGTACTTTTGTCCCTGGTAGGACACTTAATATGCTGTCTATATTTTGGTCATTCGTGGCTGAGGTTTGCTCTGTTAAAATCCCCAAGAACAATAAGCAGGGAGTCTGGGTGTTTGTGCTCCATGTCAGTTATCCAGCCAGCCAGGTGTTGTAAAGCTTCACTAACACAGGCCTGAGGTGGAATGTAAACACCAACCAGAATAAATGAGGAAAACTCCTGCGGTGAATAAAATGTATGTCCTAAGTGTGGAGCAATGCTTCACCTTGACTGGCATGCTCAGGATAATAAACTGGAAAGTGGAAGGTTTGGTTTAGTATAACTCAGACACCAACTTTGTCAAAAACTTAGATTAGCCCATAAAGACACCCTGTCTTCATGGAAGATTGCGACAGTGTTGAATAAGACCTGTTCCATTTGTTATGCTGAAAGAGTTAAAAGCAAGGATCTGTTCTATCCTCTCCTCTCCTTTTCTGTTTCTTGTCTGTCTGATTCGCAATCAAATTTTCTTGTGTAACCTAGAACTGATCACCAACAGTCTCACAATTGCCTCCCTCCTGTTATCTCTCTGCCTTCACTTGCTGTTTCTATCTTTTCTTCTCCCTTGCTTATCTGTGGCTGTGAAAATAAATGAGGATCTTTATACAAAGCTGGGTTTTCTGGTTTGAAAATGTTTATAGTTATATTATTGAAATGACTGCAAAAGCTATTTGGAACTCAAGGGTTAACCTTGAGATGCAGTTTATCCCAAGCTCATTTACAGAGTTGTCAACAGGCGATCAGTTCTGGGAACACAATTTTCTATTTTGTTGCACCTGCAAGAAAAAATGGACAAAGTCCTGGACGTTGTGTGAAAAACAGGACATGTATCTTGATGAGCTCAGTATGCAGAAGTCAACTGCCAGGAAAATACATTACACACACACACACATATATATTTTTACCATGTGGGTGACAGCTTTCTCAGTAGAATATCCTGTGTTATTTCACTGCAGTGAGGATAAATCCTGATGACATCAGCAGAGAGAGGATATCAACATTTATCCATACTCTGCCACTGTCACCAGAGTGAGGATAACTGCACTGCAGCTTGCACTCTAAAGGAAACTGCTTCAGAAAACAGTTAATCTTTAATCTTTGTTTTTACCACAAGAGAGACACACGAAGCTGAAAGCTTGTTTACAGGTGCAACCTGGGAGCACAAGAAAGTTAAATGACTTGCTCAGGATCACACAGTATGCAAGTGGGGGTTGTGGAATTCAAACCAGGTCTCCAGGTTTGCAGCTCAGAGCCTTAAACCACTGCACCATACTGCCTCCTTAATCTTTCTCTCATCTTTCCCACTGAAGCTGCAACTTACTCAATTAGCTTTGCAAAGAATCTCACCTGCATCCCATTATTTTTCTAACTTTCCTAGCCCATTACTGCGCTGATTTCAGCTTCAAAATAACCTGAATTTTAATGATACTCTTTACAAAGCAGTTTCTGTTTCTCAGTGCAACCTGCAGCAATTTGTCTTTCTCAGTGAACCTCTGACTCACTCAATTAGCTTTGCAAAACACTGTCAGCTGTGTTTCTCACTCCCAGTCCATTCAGAACACACACAGAAACACACACTGAATGAGCAGGAAACACACAGAATCAGAAAAATGCTCCTAAAACTCCCACCCCTGTGATATAAATTGCACACATGATGGGCAGATCATGGGGTATGGAAAAATATTCTCACTCCTGCAGGGTGAGCTGTGTATTTTCCCTTGTTCGGCACCGGAGAATACACAGCACACACACTGCAGGAATGAGAATATTTTCCATATCCCACCCTGCCCATCATGTATCATATATATAAATTATATAAAGAGGGTGCAATTTTTGTTGAGAGAGAGAGATTGTAATTTAGAATTAGATATACTCTCAGATGAAGGACTTTATTTTTATTTGAATTGCCGGTATAAGAGCTACAGTATTCTGCACATTTTTTTTAATTTTCTTATTAATGATGATAAAACACTACTTGTGGATTTTATAACTGCTCCTGGTTTTCCTATGCTTCCTGACCGCACTCAATGACAGATGGTGTGAGCAGGAGTTTTGTGCATGGGTACTAGACCTGGTAGCAGGGAAGCACAAAAAGAAAGGTATGGATCCTGCAACAGCATGCCCAGGAGTGATTACCAGAAGAATGGCAGCCAAACTAGCAGAGACAAAAGTTCAAACTGAAACTGTACAGCTGGTGCCTGTGATGGAAGAACAACATCATACAGGGCCAATACTTGAAAGCATATCTTCCTTCTTCAAATAGTGGGCTATACAACAAAAAGCAGGTCTGACGAGCATGGCCAGACAAGAATCCAGCAGAGGTGTGTTAAGAATAGGCATGACCACCGAACAGACTGCTGGCAGTAGTGCATCTCACAGACACTATGGAATGGTCGAGATATGACTTTTAGACAGTGAAGCAAATGATGCAGATGGTGAAAACCTTAACAGAACTGGTGAACTGGCTCACAGAAAGATGGATGGAGGCTGAGCAGAGATACCCAGAGGTCCGAGTAATCCACCAGGGGCAGCACTGTGAGTCTGCCAGGAAAGGCAAGCCCCTGAACAAGTCAGACAAGGTCCAGAGGTGAGGAGAGGCACATCTGTTGCAGAGACCAGAGAAAGTCCAGTCAACATACACAAACAAGTTCACAGAGATGATATCCGAGATGAAGATAGAACATTTGGAGCTTCCTGTGTTTCCTGGGTGCTACCTTGTTGATCCAGAATTGGAGTGGATGAATGCCTGGTGATGGGTCATAGAGGATCAAGTATGAGTAGTGCAGAGACTGCCAATGAAGAGGTGTTTGATCATGGCGGAGAATAAAGGACATCTCAAAGATGCAGATCATGTGATCCAAGATGGAGGCAGGCCCCTTTAGTAGAGCAGTTGAAGGGGAGGAAGAAGTCTATGAGACAGCTGAAGGGACTGAACATTTTGCTAAACCAGGGATTCCCTGGAGATTCAGAGACTTGATTATGCTACAAAATGGGGATACACATGTTTTCAGGTTATATCAATATATGAAAAGTAGTAATAGTGTACTTATTGGTCCTGGGGTGGTTAACAGAGCCAATCCTAATTATACTGTGAAGAAAGTGGTACTGTTCAGCTTACATCCTAACCCCAGGTTAAACAAGACAGAAGAGCAGGTGATACAGTGGGCACACACTAATCACAATGTGAGGCACCTATAGTAAGTAAGAGAGAAACCTTGGCAAACCTTCTGCCACGTTTTACTGGCCAGGAGTCTACAGGCAGGTAGTGATCTACTGTAGATTCTGTGGAGCCTGCCTGTTAATATTGGCTGTAGCCCCAGAGATGGGTGTGGTTACCCTGCAGAAAAAAAAAACTTTTCTTCCCAGAGACCAGAAAAAGCAGAAATTCCACAAAGGAAGACCACCTGGGGAAAGAGGTGACATTTGGGGAAAACAGGCATGCTTCCTCCTGGGCTGGGAGAGGTGTAAAGAACAGAGATAAATGGATAACATGCTGCAATGCTAATGACTAAACTAATAAACTGGAAAACATGAGAATTCAGAAGGTTAAAAAAATGTGTGGGTTAAAACTTTACTGTTTGCTGTAGTGGTTGTTATGGAAAAAGGGACATGCATAAATGAAGAACTGCAAAAGGTTATAAGGTATTGTTAAAAGAGTATTAAAAGAAAGTTTTGGAAACCTGATTTTTTAAAACAGGTTCCCTTTTAAAGAGGGGTGCACATGGCAGGGTTGAATAAGACCCTGCCCCATTCATTATGCAGAAAACGATAAAAGCAAGGATATGTTCTATATGCTCCTTTTCTGTCTCCTGTCTGTTTGATTGCGCAATCAAATTTTCTTGTGAGACCTGGGAGCTGATCACTCTGACAGTCTCATGATTCCCCCATCATGTTATCTCTCTGCCTTCACTTGCTGTTTCTATCTTTTCTTCCCCCATGCTTAACTGCAGTTGTAAAAAATACATGTGGATCTTTATGTGAAACTGGGTTCTCTGGTTTGAAAATGTATATTGATAAAATGATTGCAACAAGCTCCTTGTAACTCAAGGAGTTAACCCTGAGATGCAATTTGACCTCCACAAACTCATTTGCAGAGTTGCCAACAGAAATCAGTTCTGGGAGTACAATGTTTTATTTTAGAAAATGGGCTAGACACAAGAAGCTTCCTGACTGGCTGACAGCTACACGGGGGGGGGGGGGAGTACATTAAGTTTCAATAGATGCCTGGTGAAAATCCAGTGCCAATTCGGGGGGCCCCATTACCTAAAGTATTCTTGGGCACCCCGAACTGGCCAGCCACCATGTTATTTTGTCTCGCTTAGTGAGATTCACGTCAGCACCCCAGCTCTGTACCCACACTTGTAACTGTAGAAGGAAAACCTTGCATTTCACGTAACCCCCCCCCAAAAAAACCCTTTATTTCTGCTATCCCTCATACCTTGTGTTTGTAACTAGCTCCGCTGCACAAGTAAGTCTCCACAGTCTGGTTGCGCTGCTCCAAACCGAACTCTGTTCATTTTAAGTCTGGTCTCGCTGCTCCGTGGTCCGGTCAACGCTAAAAGTCCTGCTGGCGTGGTGTTGAAGTTCCCCTCGGTCGATGCTGCTGCTGATCCCTGCTTGCATTCAGCACCCACAACCACAAACAAATGAAATAAAAAAGGCAAACCTTGTCTATATTTTGTGGTATCCCTTTCTACTATACTTCTGCTTTTATGCACATCCGACATAACGGCTGATCTCCCCGAGGTAACGGCTACAGTAAACAAGAAAAAAAAGGAAAAGAAACAGGCTGCAAACAGAGGAAAAAACAGACCCCAAATTTTTTAAACGCAAGCCCTGTATGCCAGTAGCGGGCGGGGGTTAGCCATGACAACCAACAACAAAAGCAAAACTCCTTAGTTCAAAAAGCAGGTGGAGGAACTATTTTAATACTACAAATAAAATACTTAAGATAGTAAAAGTTTTACCATGCAGACTTGTTTATTTCAAGCATATAAAATGCAGTGCCCATTTTCTAAGCACAATAATACCCTCCAGAGTGGGCGGTATGGGCAATACCAGACCTTCCAGGGGCTATAAGGCCCTCCCGCCTGCAGTGACAGGCCTCATTACACCCCTGGGCGGTCCAGTATTGCCCAATACCGCCCACCCTGTCGGGTATTATTGCTTGCTTGTTGCACCTGCAAGGAAAAAACACTGACAACGATTTTGGACGTTGTGTGAAAATAGAAGATGTATCTTGATGAGCACAGTATGCAGAAGTTAATTGCCAGGAAAATACATTATATATGAAGAGAACAATCTATTTTTTTTGGTGGAGGGGAGGTGAGAGAAAGAGACTGAAATTTAGAAATAGACATACCCTCAGATAAAGGACTTTATTTTGTTTGAATTGCCTGTATAAGTGCTTTCCTGCACAATGTTCTTTATTTTCTTATTACTGATGATAATAAAACACTACTTACAAATTTTATAACTGCTCCTGGTTTTCCTATGCTTCCTGTCCTGTGCCTCAGTGACAAAGATCAAACAAGGAGGCTCACACAAGAGTCTGTAACTCTGAAATCCTTTGAGTCTAAATGCTTCCATGAAAGAAAGCATAATCCACAACTCATTGCTGGCTCGAAAGGAGCCAAAGTAATTTTTTTCAAGCACATAACTGAGGTCCCACAGGGGGACCAGATTATGAATGTGAGGTTTCACGTGCAGAATACCTCTCTAAAAGGTACAGGAGACCTCTAGCTGAGCTACTGTACACTCATCAATAGGGGGTATGGAAAACTGATATAGCTACCAGGTGCACCTTCAGTGAGAAATACTGCAGACCGGAGTCTGACAGTGACAGCAAGTATTCCAATACTGCATGGACCGGATAGGTAAATGGGTCCAAAAGTTTGAAAGAGGCCCACAAAGTGAACCACTTCAACTTCAGAGATTATATATGTCCTGCAGAAGGCTTTCTAGCCACAGCCAGTACATCAGCTACTTTTGGTGACACCAACTGTGCAATGGTTATGTCTTCAGGAGCCATGAATGCAGATGCAGGGACTTCAGGTCCGGATGGACTAGGGCCCCATGCAGGTGCAGGGACTTCAGGTCTGGATGGATCAGAGCCCCTTTGTCCTGTGACAACAGTCCTCTACACAGAGGCAAGGGTACTGGACACTCCACTGCTAGTTACCGCAGCAGTGGACACCAAATTTCTCGAGGCCACAGAGATGCAATGAGGATGAAGGTTGCACTCTCCATTTGCAGTTTCTGTAATACTCTTTGTGTTAATGGAATGGGGGAATGAATACAGACACCTACCTTTCTAAGAGAGGGACATCGCGTCTTGCCAAAAAACTCCAGGCCCTGGAGCAAGCGAGCAGAAACACAACAATTTTGCATTATCTGGGGGACGCAAACAGGTCTAACTTTGAATGACCCTACCTTAAGAGATCGTGTATCACTGAGATCAGCAGTTCCCATTTGTGTATCTTGGACTGTGACCTGCTTATCTTGTCTGCTAAGACGTTTTGGACACCTAGAAGACACACACCTCATAACTCCAGGCTGTGTTCTATCGCATAGTACCACATTCTCATTGCTTCCCAGTACAGGGGATAGGAATGAGTCCCCCCCCCCCTTTTGTTTATGTAGTGCATAACACTGACGTCCATCTGCACTAGCAGATGACCTGGAGTAAAATACTCCTGGAAGGCTTGGAGACTGTACAGAACAACTCATCTCCAGGACAGTGATGTGCAATTTTTCTTTCACCTGGGTGCCAGACCCCTTGGTTTGATAAGGGCTCAGGTGTGCACCACATCTGTAGCCTGATGCATCCGAGGTGAGAATATTAATCGGATTTGTAAACAAGAATTGAATGTCGCTCTAGAGGTTGCAGCGGTCCATCCACCACATCAGTGTTTGGCATAAATGGGATGTAACAACCACCTGCTGTCCATGTGATCCATCAACTGGCCCCACTGCACTCTCAGTGTTCACTGTGGTATCCACATATGTAAGTGAGCCAGTTGCACAGTCATGATAGCTGCTTCCATGAGGTCTAGCAGGCACAAGAAAGTCATGACTAGGATATTACAACTGCTGTACACCAGGTATGCTTGAGCCATGATATATTCTGCCCTGTCCAGGGGAAGAAATGCTCTGCCTTGTGTCCAGGACTGCACCTATATACTGCAGCCTCTGGCAAGGGGACAGTACTGACTTTGGTACTTTCATTGTAACCCCCAGGTCTTCGAACAATTGCCTTGCGCGGACAGGGTGTGTTCAAACGGACTTCTGAACTTGCCTTTCAGTAGCCAGTCATCCAGATATGGAAAGACACATAGACCTTCCCTGCGAAGGGATGCTGCCACCACAGTCAAGCATTTCGTAAAGACCTGAGGTGCAGAAGACAAGCCAAAGGGCAATATTCTGAGCTGGAAGTGCTCCCTTTCCAAATCTCAGGTACTTTCTGTGATGCTGTCTGATCATGACATGAAGGTATGCATCCCTTCATGTCCAGGGGAAAAAATCCTGTCCTCAGTTTGCAACAGAGGAATCAGATTTTGCAGGGAGACCATGCAAAACTTACTTTATTCTACACAAATGTTTAGATCTCATAGATCTGAAATCTCTTGACCATTTGGGGACTAGAAAGTACCTGGAGTAGAACCCTTTGTAGTCTAGTAGGAAAGGTAAAAATAGTACAAGAATCATTCAAAATTTGAAAAAAACACAAACATGCCAATTGGCCTCTAGGTAGATTTGTGTATGGTCTTTCATATAAGAGCAGGACACAAGTGATCCAGCAATGTTTAGGAGTTGCAAATTTTTTTTTAAATTTATATTAGTCCAGTAGAATATTGCAAAAATCATTCAAAACGTGAAAAACACAAGGAAATTGGAACATAAGTAGGTTTTTATGTTTTCATTAAAATAAAAGCAGGACACACATGATCTGATGATCATAAGGGAGTCAAATACAGTTAATGTACAATTATGTGAAAAACACCAAAAATACATATACATTTGACTAACTGGTCCACAAATGTTTCCAGAATATTATAAATTACACCAAATAACCTTTTATACTTTACATCACTACTTTAAACCAAGCATGCAGACCTTTGGTTTGAAATTAATCTTGTATCATGTGGAAAAATGTTCTGAATTACTGTACAATTTGAAGTATACAGATAAATGTGATGTAGAGATGTGCTGTCATAAAGATAAACAAACACTTTTTTTTTTTTTATTTAGTTGTTTAACCAGGTATAGCACACTAAGCTGGAAGCTTTTTTACAGGAGCGACCTGGGAGCACAAGGAGGTTAAGTGACTTGCTCAGGGCCACACAGTATGCAAGTGGAAGCTGTGGGATTCAAACCCAGGTCTGGTCTGCTGGATGTCACCAGATTTGCAGCTCAGAGCCTTAGACCACTGCGCTATACTGCCTCCTTCAAACACTAATTATGTTATCTTTAGAAATATGTAATACAGATATATTTCTAAAGAAACTTTTACAAAGATTGCTTAAAATGATAATGAAATGGAAAAACAATATGTTTACAGGTGTTACCTCACAAAAGTGTACTTCACACAAATAACATTCTGTGATCGCACATAATCAGGTTACAAAATTTCAATATTAAATATGTTACATTTAAGGGATGAAGTAAATAAAAATGCTCATACTTGTTTACAGAAATTAACAAAATACTTAGTTATCACTATCACTGCCTGTGTAACATGATCCTGCACAAACACACGGACCGGTACATGGAAGTGAGGCACTGAAACGTTTGCATGGTGGTCTGCAAGTCTTTCTGCAACCACATTTGATCAACTCTTTGCAGGAATTAGCTGCCTCTGGAAGAACTGTCCAAATTGTGATCCAGGGGTTGGAAACTAGCTTGTGAGAAACACTGGATCCCCTTTTGGACAGTCCTTCTGGAGGCAGCTAAATCATGCAAAGAGTTGACCAAATTTGTCTGCTGAATGGCTTGCACAATACCATGCAAATTATTTTTAGAAGAATCTATCCTCTTCCTCTACAGCAAACCCCATAGCAGTTTGCATTTGTTGCATCAGTGTCTGAAAAGTGGGGTCTTCAGGAGGAGATCTGGGTGTGTACACCACAGAATCCTCACTGCAAGAGGATACAGTGGAGCATAACGTTCCTCTTCATATCCTTCCTCTTCACAATCGTCCTCCATTATAAGGTTAGGATTATATTCCTCCTCATCGACGTCCTGACTGCGATGGGACTGGAGGACCTCACTGGCTACGTCACAGCCCATTGCTCAGCAGACGCTTGCTGTGTACCAGTCAAGGAAGTGGACAAGGTCTGTGACACAGTAATCCCCATCCATGGCAGTGCAGGCTGCAAAGATAAGCCTGGCAAATGATGCCAGCACTGCCTGTGCATCGATGTCAGCCTGGCCAGGGGTCGTGACTGCTGGTGTTGACGATGGGCCTGCTCCTGTCAACGACGGCAATGTACCATCCATAGTAGGTACGGTAGTTCCTAAGACAAGCCCTGACCTTGGTGTCCAGTCAATGGTTGGGGGAGGGGCTGTCATCACTGCCACCGGGGCAGACGATGACAATGCACTAGGTTGAGTAGGTGCAGGCCTCAGCAGTGTCCTGGATCTCGCCAGTCAAGCTGATATTTCCTTATCCTTATGTTTATACTTATGTCCCAATGACGATCTCTCTTTTTTTATGGTCTTTTGACTTTGATGACCGTAACTCAGTCGATGGGGCTGGTGTTATGTCCTTCAGACTCTTGACTTTTTGCATGCCCGCTAGAGTTTTTTTGTAACAAAAACTTCTCAAGCACCTTTTTTCTGCATCATCTTGTTGCATGATTGAAGCTCTGGCAAATCTTAGAAGTCCTGACACTGTGAGAGAACCTAAACAGCAGATACACACATAGTGGGTGGTGTTCTTTTAATTTTTCACCGCAGTCGCAGTACAGGAACAATGTTGTTGGTTTCAGGGGCATACAGTAGTCAACTTTATTACTAAATTATCTGTGATTATAAAATGGGTCCATGAATGCCACAATCTGATCGACTGACTGGCACCTTTCTGCCGGGTAAATCCTAGCATAACTAATTTAAAAGGTGCCAGTCAGCTGCTTTATTTAATGCAAGAGTTAAAAATCCCTCACGACTGCCCGATAATCAAAAACTTAAAAACTGCTATGTTGAAAGCGATGCAAAGTCCGCCGCAGTCGCCACCATTTCGGGTTGCTACCCCGTTTATTTTAAACCCACCTAAACTTGCTAAAACAAAATGACTCAAGTCTCCTAGTGCATTAAAATCATAATCACCTACAAAACCTTGCTATGGGGCAAAAACCATACTTGCTGAAATCACTGGAATGCGTGCCTTGTAGGCAAATTCTGCCCACTCACAACCAATGAACTATGGACACAGGCATGATTTTCATAAATCAGGTTTTTTTCTTTTACCTCCTGACCTTTTCTCCAAACTCAAACCCCTATTTCCTCTCGACCGTAAAAGCACAATTTACCCCACAACCACACGCTGAATGATGCCGGCAGCGCTGGCACCATGTTGTCTCATAGCCTCAGTTAATCAGCTACTTCTTACTGGCAGGCTCTCTCTTAAAAAAAAAACAAACCTCATGACTCACAGGTTCTCTTTTAAAACAAACATTACAGCATATTACTGTGTGTGTGTGTGTGTGTGAGGGGCTGAATTAGGAGCTAATCTACTACACACATTCTACCTAGCAACAGAGGACTATTCAATGTAGAGGAAGGCTATATCACACTTTAATAACTTTTTTTTTTTTACTATTTTTAATCCTTCACTTCCTCCCCATTATATAATCACAATAAACCCCTTCAGGTGTGGGTTATTATTTAATTAAATTCTCGAGGAAATAATGAGCAACTTGTGATTAGGTGCATTCATTTCCACAGATCTGACAAGCACAGTAGATGGTGGAAAAGAACTGAGGAGAGATGGGGCCACCCACATTTATGTAGACACTGATGCGTGATGTTGCCGTGTGTGGCCTCCGGCTAGCAAATGTTTCCATGTGGTTCCAGCACTGATGCAAGTATCATACTGGGTTATCATACTGGAATTTGAATGGGAGAAGGTGACCGGCCTATGAGTTCCATTCACTCACATCAGCGAGTCCAAATAGTCTCCTCATTCATTAGTATACTGTCGATTTTTCTCTTAACAATTTCTAAACTATCACTAGCAACTACATCACAGGTATATTTCTAAAGGTGCGTCCTAAGGGAAGAGACATCCTTGAAAATCTCTTAACCTTCCTAACTCCTCCATAGACTCACACTTTTTGGTCTAAGCCCAGAGGCACTAAAACCCCATGAGAACCCGAACTTTTCAGTGTCATTGTATACTTTATATGACGTGGACTGTCCCCAATAGCCTCATTAGTGTCCTTTACCATGGAAGAGAACAAAAGTAAGCCCACATCATGTAACTAAAAATATTGACAGATTTTTGTAAGCAGAGGGCAACTCAATGCCCTGTAAGAAGGGGTGAAAACAAAACTCATCTTTACAGCCAATCCAAAAACTTGTGGGAGGAGCAAACAATCAGTACGTTCACACTGACTACTGTGATCTAAGGGATGGTGAGCGAGTCGTGTGTGGCAATATTGGAGATACTCAAGAAGATCAACACTACAGGTAACTTTCCTGTCTTCTTATTTATCTCTTCTATAAAGCCCCACTCTCTGAAGCATATAGCAGTAATAAACCACCAGACAAGGTTGGCTGGATCTAAGAGGCTCATGATTTGCACAAGCCCTGAAGCACAGTCAACTCAACGACCATCTGCCTCCAAGATAACATGCAGTGCTTTGGAAATGTGTAAGCATTAGGCTAGGTAGCCCTACAGAACTCTGAAAGGGGGCACCTCTCTTACGGAAGGCATGAAGCAGCTACTGCTGGGGTACAATGGGGTTCTTCTAACTCAGATCTTTAGTCCCAGAGCATTACAATGCTGGATAGCTAACCCTCCAGTTTGATAGGCCCCTTCCTGGAGACTGGTTTAACCCTAGCATTTAGGTCAAAGACCACAAACTGTAAGATGACTGTTTTAGTTCCCTGGTTCAGTCAGTGTAGAAACTAAGAATTATTCTGCTAACCAGTGAATGTAGCAGGACTTCTCCTGGGGTTTACTGCTCAGGAAAGAATGTGCATAACATTGTTGACTGATTTAAAATAAAACTCTGACATTACCTTCAACAGCTGTTCAGAATGCTTACAGAGGACTATTTGGTTTTGTGAAAGACTGTATGAATTCAGTTGCCAGGCTTGTAACTTCAAAACTCTAAACGATGATGTAACGATTAACAAGATCAGCATATGACTGCTGATTCAAAAGGCAGATGAGGCACGCATGCAGAGCTCCAGGTTCAGATCCCAGTATGACTCTGGTTTCTTTACAGGAGGACTTAAAGACCACCAGTTTGGGTTTTTTAATCATACACCACAATGTTAGCTTACATATGCAGGACTTCAACAGTGTACTTTGCTGAATTCCTAAATTTTTGTAGGGGAAGGAATTGTAAATTCTGCTTGTCCACCTGATCCCTTCCCTGGCTGCCACTGTCAAATGCTCCTCCCTGTACTGCCCATGCACTTCGATGTTTTGTGAGGTATTTGTTTGTAGAACACGGGTGCGTGCTTTATTGATTTCAATGGGAGTGAGGTTTCAATAATGTATTTTTATATTTCAGAGGGTCACTGTGGTCAAATCAAAGCCACAGCCCAACTAACACGGGCCCACATCTGTAAAGCACAGCATGCGGAGTGACATGTAGAGCAGGAGAGACTGGCTTCTGGTTCTCCACCCTTGGCCACAGGTCCTAACCTGGGGGATGGATGGCTTACTTATTCATATAAAAAACAATGTATGTTTTCTACAATGAAATTTAATGAAATTATGCAATCCCATCAGCAGACTAAAGGGACACTATCAACCCCTTTAGGTCTCAAATAGTCCCTAGTGTAAAAAACACATGTTATGATTACTTACATTCTGCAAAGACTTCTGATTTATCTGGCTGTTTGATTCTGATACCTTTTTCCTTTTAACCGTGAAAACCAGACAGTCCACCATACTGGTGTTACCACACAAAAATGTGTTTGCATTCCTTGATCGATTTCCTCTGCATCTTTCCTGAAATTGGAAACACCTCCCCAAATTCTAGCCACTCATGATGCAGTGGGAGCAGAAAAGACTACTGCATCATGAATGGCTAAACTACATGGGTGTCTTCGTAATGTTCAGAAAGTACACAATAAAAGCTGACCCAAGAATTTAAAAGAAAAAAAGGTTGAGTATAACTACACCTTTGCCATGCATTTCAGCTCTAAGAAAGGAAGCAGACAAAACAACCAGCAACATCAGTGAGTTTCAGGTAAGCAGTCATAAAATGTGAGTTTTCAACAAGAAATAATATGATGCAAAAGGGTTGACAGTGTCCCTTTAAGTGCTGAAATCTATGTATTTTATGTATTCGCTAAAAGTAATGAAGTTGAATTAAAAAAAAATCTGCACACCAGGATATCCTCATTTAGGAAAATAGCCTTGTTTCCAAGAGGGTTCCAGGTGAACAGATGCAGTAGCAGATACGATTAGCAAATGCATAATACACGTAATACATATAGATTGATATAATAGTGGTACATAATAGTGGTATGCAGGAAATATTTACATATTTACAGAGTTTAAGTCTGGACAGTACACAATGAGGTGGCTAGAGAACTGATACAGCCAGAGAGTGGGGGAGGACAGCTGCAGTGAGCACTGAGAAGGCATGACTTTGCCTTTTTGAACGGTCCAATAACTGGAGCTTCCTTAGCACTCCTAAGCAGGGCACTCCAGGCAGCCATGGTACATACAGCAAATGACTGTGATCCAATGGACCTCTGAGCTCTTGGACCACGAAGAAGGTTCTAATTCTGAAGTCTCTGCATATACGATGGACGAGTTGGGTATTTACAGGAGACTGCCAAGGTAGCTGGGGCATTCCATGTAATCATTTATAGATCACTGTAGCCCATCTCAGCTCTTGCCTCTTTACTGCTGCAAGGAAACTAAACTTAGGTTATTGTAGAGAAGACAGTGATGTCTAGCTTTACTGCAGGCCAGTGCGAATATACAGATGTTATAAAAAGACTGTACTATTTCAAGAGGTGCACATGATAGAGAAATTCTTTGCAAAGGTTGTGTTGGTTGAGGTTTCCAATGGAAAGCCATACGTTTTGCTTTATTGCAGTTAAGGAATAGTTTGTATACATCCACCCAAGTTTGGGTTTTCAGAAAAGTGATCAGTGATGGAATCAGATTTGGAGCAGATGAAGTTTGCTTTTCTGAAATCTAGAACTTCAGTTTTTGTTAGAGGCACTCTGGACCAGGGGGCCAGCCCAAACCAAATGGAGGTACGGTCACGGGACCCCAGTGGCTCACCCACCCTCACGCAACTCACCATCTCCAAGTTGGTAAGCACCAGATTGAGAATGGCCACCTGTTCAGTGGGTTCCTTAACCAGTTGCACCAGCAGGCAGCTCTGCAATGTATCTAACAGGGCCAGACTTCTGGTGCAGCTGGCTGTTGGAATGTCCCAGTCGATATCAGGCAGGTTCAGATCATCCATCACCAACTCTTCCCCCTTCTTCACTCCCCTTGCCAGCTCCTCCCAAGCTCCCTATATTTCTCTTCCCTTTGTCCTGGTGGTCTATAGATCAGTCCTCTGATGAAGCGTCACACTCTAAGATGCAAAGTGCCAGGATAGTTAGGCAGCCGTCTCTTAGCATATGTGAGCCTAAATTGAACTAAATAAATACTTTTTTGCAGCCATCACTGCTTTTGTTATATACCTGGAGTGTGTTCACCTTTGTGTTTTCTTCTATAGATCACTCCCACACATACCTTCTTGCCTGAAGGCATTGTGAGGTGAACCCACAGTGATTCTGTTGAACACTGGCTTCCCCTAATGTGCCCAGCCTCCATGCCCTCCCTGACATACTGGGCTACCCATCCACTTACTAATATAATGGATGGTTGACTGAACTCAGATACAGATGGAACCCAGGGGTTTGAAGTCCCAGAAATATCTGTCATTACTTGGAATATAGAAGGCATGTTAAGGAGACTAGCCGATTATGATTTTCGTGCTTTTGTAACAGAAACAGATATACTATGTTTCCAAGAAACTTGGCTAGTACACAAAAGTCCTCTGTTATTCCCTGGGTTCTCTTGTTATTTACTCCTAACAGCTAAACAAAAGAAGAATGGCGCAGCCAAGGCGGGATTAGCAATATTTGTAAAACATCTTTAAACTTAAATATCACACCTATAAAGACAGAATTAAGTAATTGCCAAATCCTGAAACTGAATAAAGGAAGCACAAACATAATAGTGGTTAATATTTATATAGCTCCACTAAATAAAAAAGCTAAGGAAGACTACTGGAATTGTTTCCGAGTAACATTAGATAAGCTTCTAGAGAAATAAGAATCATCACATTCTGCTAGGTGATTTCAATGCTAGATTTATAGACAAAAAAAAAAAACATGATGATGGTATGGCTTATGGAATCAATATAATCAACAGGCATTTAGAGTACAACGTAAATCAAGAGATACAGTCAGTAATACAAATGGGAAAAAAACTAAATGAAATAATGACAATGGTTAGGTTTTGTTTGATTAATGGATGAACAAAAGGAGATAAGGAAGGAAATATCACGTATTTGGGCCCATCGAGGTCTTCAGTAATTGATTTAGTATGGGGAAATTTGGAGGCACTGAAAAAGGTGCAAGATTAGGAGGTAGTCTCCAGGCCAGAATCCTCTCATTTACCAGTTTGTACAAAATGGCGTTTGGATAAACTGGTGGAGGGCGGTAAAACAGATTTACAGCAACAAGATACAGAAATTATAAATTCAAAAAGAATTAGATGGCAAAGTACAATGATACCTCAATTTTATGAACTACTAAGTGCAGGTCTCATAGATGAGTTAAAAGATTAAATTCTGAAGACAGAGCTGGGTTGTGATCCGGTTATATCGTGAGAAAAGATTTGTCATTATATTAGACCTTTTTTCCTCAAAACATCAATAACGAAACAGATTGTCCAGACATGGTTTAACCCCAGATGTAAGAAGGCAAAGGAGGAGTTAAATAAGTTGGTTTGACAACATAAAAATAATTGCCTTAAGGTAACAAATAAGAATCTAAATGTGGCTAGGAAAGAATATCAAAAATACTGGGGAAAGAAAGGTTAAATTATCAAAAGAAAATGTGGGAGAAATTAAGAAAATCGATAACTGAGAAAGATGTTAAACAGTTTGGGACATTAGTAAGTAAAGGATATGACAAGTATTCTATTGTTATTGAAACAGCCATAACGCCATCACTTTGGGAGCAACATTTTGAAACTGTATATTTTTCCTTAGTAGAACAACAGCATGGGAGCTCTGTGGATACCATTCAAAACCAATTATTTCCCAAACCATTGGTCATTACATAAGAGGAAATAAGGGTAGCAATAGAAAGAATGGCATTTAACAAAGCGCCAGGTCCAGATGCTATCTTAGCTGATATATTTAAAGCATTTGGAGCACTTTTATAAATTGTTTAACTACTGTATACAATGGGGAAAATTTCCTAAGACCTGGAAGGTAAGTTTACCATGCCCAATTTTCAAAAAAGAGATACATCAGACCCCACTATGTACCACCCGATAAGTTTATTAGATGCATCCTAGAAAATGTTTTGTAGAATACTTCTCAATAGATGACAATTATGGGTTGAACAGAGTAACATACTTGAGGAATGTCAAAATGGATTTAGGGCTAAACGCTCAACCACACAGCATTGTTTTGTATTACAACCTATCACTTGGAACTATGTCACAATTACAAAATCTAAGCTTTATTGCTGTTTTATAGATCTAAAAACATCATTTGATTCAATCAGTAGGAAAATCCTCAGGGAAAAACTTAAGTATAAAATAGACCCCAATATGCTGGGGATATTAACAGAATTACATAATAACACATGGCTTAAAATAAAATATAATCAGCAAGGAAATGGGATATCTAATATACAAACTAATCTTAGAGTTCGGCAAGGTTGCTTGCTAGCACCCTTACTATTCAACCTATATATAAACTCAATCTTAAAAGAATTGAATAAGTCAGATTTCCATTCACCAGATATCTTAACACAAAAAAATTCTTGGTTTAACATACGTGGACGATATTGTCCTTATCTCTACCTCATTTCTAGGCCTTCAAAGGAGTGAACATATTTTGGCGAGCTTTGTTAAAAAAAAAAAAAAAAAAAGAGTTGATAATCAATCTAAAGAAAACAAAGCAGGTTATACTTGGTAATAAGACTAAGAAGGTCAATACCCTTTACTTAGATAAGGAAAGATTGAAATACTTTATATTATGACTATCTAGGTCTGAGATTCTCAAATAGTTCAACTTGGTTACAACATGCGAAAACGATGCTTTAAGAAACTGACTGGGGCATTTAACGCCTTTAAGAGGTTTAATATGAAAATGGGGCAAACATCAATAAAAGGATTGGTAGACGTAATAAATACTAAAATAAAAACAAGTATACTCTATGGAGTGGAAATATGGACCCCTACAAATATAAAAAGTTTAGAAATAGAGATAAATAAAATCTACTGTTATATACTGAAGGTGCAATAGTACCAGCAGAGATACTGAGGAAAGAGCTAGGGCAACTATCTCTGGCAACTATGGCACTAAAGAGAAGGATTATGTTTACTTTAAATCTTTTTCTTTTAGCAGATAAAAGATACCCCAGAATGTGTTTAGAAGAACAATTCCAGTACCATCAAAGAAACTTTACGTCAAGTACAATCAAGCTAAAGAGAATACATTCCTGTTACATAGAAACATAGAATTTGACGGCAGATAAGGACCGCTTGGCCCACCTAGTCTGCCCATTTTCCTACCTAACAGATAAGCTGCAAATCCTAGTTAACCAACAGCTTACTTCCTCCTACCCCCCACTAGGACTGCCTTATGCCTGTCCCATGCATTCTTGAAGTCCCCCACTGTTCTTGACTCCACAACCTCCTCAGGGAGGCTGTTCCATGCATCCACAACCTCTCAGTGAAAAATACTTCCTCACATTACCTCTGAGTCGTCTCCTCTCTATCTTCAAATTGTGCCCCTTGTTCTTGCACATCTCTTTTCTGGAAGATGCTACCTCTTGGACTTTGTTAATTCCCTTGAGGTACTTGAAAGTTTCTATCATGTCCCTCTCCTTCCTTTCCTCTAGGGTATACATATTAAGCTCCTTTAGTCTTTCTTCTGATGTCTTCTGTGCAGACCTTGCACCATTTTACGTCTCCTCTGGACAGCTTCCACTCTGTCTATGTCTTTATGGAGATGGGGTCTCCAGAATTGCACACAGTACTCCAGATGGGGTCTCACCAACAGTCTGTAACAGAGGGATAACAACTTCCTGTTTTCTACTATTGATGCCTCTTCCTATGCATCCCAGTATTCCCCTGCCTTCTCACATTGCTTGCCCACCTTTAGGTCATCTGATATAATTACCTCCAGGTCCCTTTCTATTTTACTGTTGTCAGTATCTCACCCCCATTGTGTACACTTCCCCTGGTTTTTGTTTCCTATGTGCATTACCTTGCACTCTTTGCATTGAATCTGAGCTGCCATACATTTGACCATTCCTCCAACCTTGCCAAGTCCTTCTCATCCTTTCCACTCCATCTTGTGTATCAACCCTGTTGCAGATCTTTGTGTCATCTGCAAAGAGACATACTTTTCCTTCCAGTTCCTCTGCAATGTCACTTATAAAGACATTAAAAGGACCGGTCCCAGTACTGAACCCTGCGAATTCCACTAGTAACCCTCCTTCTTCACTGTGTATTCCATTTACTACTACCTTTGGCGTCCTGTTGTCTAGCCAATTTTTATCAGGCTACCACCTTGGGACCCTCCAAGGCTGGCTATCTTGTGAATTAATCTTGTGTGGGACTGTATCAAATGCCTTGCTAAAATCTAGGTAGGCCATGTCCACAGCCCCTCCCTGGTCTACTACTTTGGTCACCCAGTCAAAGAAATCTATTAGATTCGTCTGACACGACCTTCCCATCGTGAATCCATGCTGCCTTGGGTCCTGTGCCCCACTGGCCTCTACGTACTCAACAATTCTTTCCTTCAGAAATGATTCCATCATTTTCCCTACCACTGAGGTCAAACTAACTGGTCTGTAGTTTCCTGCCTCTGTCCTACTCCCACTTTTGTGAAGAGGAATCACATCTGCCCTCCTCCAGTCCTCAGGTACCACCCCATCCTCCCATGATTTGTTAAAGAGAGTAGTCAGCGGTGTCACTAGTTCTACCCTTAGTTCTTTTAGAATTCTTGGGTGAATCCCATCAGGCCCCATTGCTTTGTCCACCTTCAATTTTATCAGTTCTTTCAGAACCCTTTCTTCTGTAAATGGACTGTATCGACCCCGACTTTGGAGTGTTTCTCTTGTTTGGTTTAGGTAACTCCCTCCTCTTCCTTTGTGAATACTGAGCAGAAATATTCGTTCCAGTATCCCTGCCTTTTCACTGTCACCCTCTACCCACATCTCCCCTTTATTAAGCTTCAGTATCCTCCTTTGGTCTTTCTTAGCTCCCTAATGTACCTATAAAGGTCTTATCCCCTTCTTAACAGAATTGGCTATCCTTTCCTCGGTTTGGGCTTTGCTATTCTGACTGCCTTCCAGCCTCTTTCTGCTTTAACTGATAAAGTTCTCTGTCCTGCTCCTCTGTGTTTCCTTATATTTCGAATGCTGTCCTTTTCTCCTTAACCTTCTCTGCCACCTCTTTTGAGAACCATAGCTGTTTTTTCCTTCATTGTGTTTTATTGATTTGCTTTACACAAAGGCTTGTTGCCTCTGTGATGGCTGTTTTGATCACTCCCCATTGTTCCTCCACCCCTCCTTCTTGCCTGTTTGCTAGTGCTTTTCTGAGGCACTCTCTCATTTTCCCAAAGTCGGCCCTCCTAAAGTCCAGTACTCTTGCTTTTGTATGGCTTGATTGTATGGCTGTGTTTATCGTGAACCACACTGTTTGGTGGTCGCTTGTTCCCAGATGGCTACCCACTTCTAAATCTGAGATTCTTTCTCCTTCCCATTTGAGAGTACCAGGTCTAAGATTGCTCCTCCCAGTGGGTTCCAATGCTAGCTGTCTGAGGCATGCCCCTGTAGGGGCATCAAGAATGACCCTGCTCTTGGATGTGCCTGCAGCAAAGGTGCTCCAGTTAACATCTGGCATATTCAGGTCCCCATCAACAATATCTCCCTTTTTCTGCCATTCTAAAAGCCTTCTATCATTTCCTTGTCCATTCCCTCCCCCTGAGATGGGGGTCTGTATACAACCCCCATGCGGATTGTGGTGCCATTTCCTGTCTCCAGGGTGACCCAAAGTGCCTCACCTGCTCCCTGTTTACTCTTTAGTTCTGTTGCTTTGATCCCTTCCTTTACATAGAGAGCTACCCCTCCTCCTCTTTTACCCTCCCTGTCCCTCCTGTAGATTGTGTATCCTGGTATGCTGACATCCCAGTCATGGTTCTCTGTGTACCATGTTTCTGTGACTGCCACAATATCAGGCAACCCCTCTTCCATCAAGGCCACTAGTTCCAGGGAGCTTGTTACACAGACCACGGGCATTGTACTCATCACCCTCCACTTTTTGATAGCCTTACCCTTTAGCCCCATTTCTGTCCTTACTGCCTTTGCCTTTTTACATTTAAATCTGTTCTGCTCCCAATAACTTCTGTATCCTGTGTGTTTACCTCACTAATCACCATGTTTTGTGGGGGAGGCTTGGATTTCCCTGCTCTTTTCAGTGCCTCCTCCTGGTTAGTTTAAATGCTTGCCAATGAAGCATTTAAACCTCTCACCTAGGATCCTGGTTCCCCGGACAGATGCAGACCATCGCACCAGTATAGGTCTGCATCCCTCCAGGTGGCTCCCCAGTCCCCAATGAAGCCAAAACCCTGAGCTCCACACCAGTTTTTCAACCACTCATTGAATTCCCTGGTGAGAAGTGCCCTAGCATCTTCCTTGCCATAGACAGGCAGCACCTCCGAGAAGGTTACCGTATGTGCTACTTGTCTAAGGCCCTTCAACTCTATAAACTCCTCTTGCACTGCTCTGATCCATTCTAGCCAGGTCATTTGTCCCTAGGTGGACAATGACATCCAGCTCCCTCCTGCAGCTGTTTCCACGATCCTGAGGATTCGCTTCCTGTCCCTCAAGCCGTGGCGCCAGGAAGGCACCTTACCTCCTCTCCCTTCCTCCCCATTTCTACCCCCTAATGATTGAGTCCCCACCAGGAGTTGTTTCCTTCACCTGTGGGGTCCCATGCCACCCTCCTGTGGGTCTCCTTTGTGAAGGTTCCCAGCATCCTCCTTGGTCTCCACTGCAGGTGTCTCCATGGTGGGGTTAGGAAACCTCTTATATGAAATATATATTCTTTCCTCTGAAGAAATGTAGCCAGAGTTAAAGAAAGGGTTAGAACAGTAACAATTTCTCAAAAAGAAGAGAAAATAAAACACCTTTGTCATTACAGATGGTTTAAAACAATCAAACACCACAAGCTAGAACCACATTTAAACATTTTGTCAAAACCAGAATAAAGAATAATAATGAGATTCAGGTTGGAACTCTATAAGGCAAATTACATTCTATATGATCAAAGAAGGATTTCTGAACCAAAATGTGAATTTATTTATGACTGTGATGATGATTTGAAATATGTTGTATTGCACTGTCCGCAGTTTGAAGCCAGTAGAAGGAAGTGGTTGGCTCCAATACTGGGCTCCCTTTGTCTCCCTTCCGAAAAATTAATAACTTATTTGTTTAATTCAACCCAGGTAAGTGTTTTATATCTGCTGTATAGATTTTTTTTTTTTAACAGACCACAAAATTGTGAATGTCAGGAATTTAGTACCTGAAAAATGTATATCTGTTTTACGTTTTACGAGATTTCGTATGGGCTATAAAATGGTAAATTTTAGGAATTCAATACCTGGAAAATTATAAATATAGATTTTGGAGGAAATTCTATGTGATCTTAAAATTGTAATTTATTATTGTTTATGTCTGTTCACTGTAATGACTATAAGTCGAACAATAAGTACCTACCTACCTATCTACAAGGCTACCCCCCCCCCACACATTTTGCCTATCCCTCTACCCTATCTAAACACTGAGTAACCTGGGACTGAACAGTCCCAGTCATTATTCTCTGTGGCCCAAGTTTCTGTGATGGTTACCATGTCTGTCTCAATGTCTGCCACCAATGCCCAGGGCTCACTAATATTGCCCAGACTCCTGGCATTAAGGCAGACCCTCTTCCAACTAGCTCCAGATCCTCTTTTGTGATCCTACACCTGCATGCCTTTTCATTCTGTATTCTCATTCTGCATTCCTTCCATTCAGTATTCATTTGTTATGACTTAGCAAGGGATATTTTCTTCCTAACCAGATTTTACTTGGGAAGAAAAATTAAGAAGACAATTACGGTTTAAAAAAAATTGTAAAATTATACAGATGGACCTCAATAGCGCCAACATATAAAAGGCAAAGTCTGTTGCTGAAAGAAATATCTATTTCTTGTTTAAAGAAAGGAAACTATCATTATTTTCTCATTAAAATACATTGCTCTTCTAAGCAGTTGGCAGTTTTTGACATCACAGTACCAGAATTCTACTGAATTCTTTTTTACTAGCAGTGTAAGAGAAGGTGAAACCCACTTGTTTCACTGCACAGTTGCACAAATATTTTATTATAAAAGTAGAAAGTAATTACTAACACATTAAAACAACAATGAATAAAAAGAACAGTTGCACAAGAACTTACCGTAACAGTAAATCTTCGAGGGAATCTCCATCAGGTCACACCTATGGAACTACCGCCGTAGGTGCCAGGATCACATAGAAGTTTTCTCTCTAGCAGTCTATTAGGGGCCACCCACTCAGCCATCATGCGCCGATTTCACCCTGATATATATATATATGTGGGTGGCCCCGCTCCCTCCTCAGTTCTTTTCCCCACCGAGGACCAAACAAGCTATGCCTCCCAGTAGGGAACCGAGGAGAGAGAAAAGGTGCCCAGCTGCAAAAAGGGCTGGAGCAACCCGCCAGTGCACAGACAAGGAAAGAAAGGGGGATGGAAGGCGAGACAGCATGATCTGATGAGAGATTCCCTTGAAGATCTACTTTTATGGTAAGTTCTTATGTACCTGTTCTATCTTCTTCAGGGCTAGGTCTTTCATCAGGTCACACCTATGGAATGAATCCCAAACAGTTCTGACAGCGAGACAGTCTGGGTGTCGGCAGACCAAAAGCGTAAGAAAGGAGGCCTTGTAGCACAGCTAGGCGAAATCCCCCCTCCTTCTAAAGGCAGCGTCCAGACTGCAGTGATGAAAGCGTGGACAGTACTCCAAATAACAACAGCACAGATTTCTGTGACTGACACATTTCTGAAACAGACAATCGAAGTGGCCATGAACAACTCCAGGAAGATCCTTATCGTACTTCCTGTAACAAAAAAATAATACAGTTGGCCAACCATTTGGACAGGCATTGTTTAGAAACTGGAACACCGTCTTTCCCTGGGGCAAAAGAAACAAACAACTGGGAGGACTGTGTAGTCCTTTGTGCATTGTATACAGTGCCTGAGAATTCTATGCACATCTAAAGTATGGAGCAATGCTTTCTCTAGATTGGCAAGCGCTGGGTAATAAACAGGCAGGTGGATAAAGTAAACTCATATACCACCTTAGGAAGAAACTTAGGGTTGGTATGCAAAGACACCCTTTCTTTGTGTAAAATCAAATAAGGCTATTCACACACGAGAGCCTGCAGCTCTGATATCCTTTGAGAAGAAGTAACAGCAACTAAAAACAATGCTTTCCACGACAGAAAGCATAGCTCACAAGACGCAGCTGCCTCAAAAGGAGGCAATGTCAATTTCTCTAGGACAAAATTCAGATCCCAAGCTAGGACTGGGTTTCGAATAGGAGGCTTCAGATGAAGAATGCCTCGCAAAAAGTATGGGTCACCCCCAGCTGGATCAAGGTGCATCCTTCAATGGGCTCATGGAAGGCCAAAATGGCAGACAGGTGCACTTTAATAGAGGAGTATTGGAGACCCACCTCTGACAGCAACAGGAGGTACTCCAGAACCTGGTTTACTGGACAGGAAAAAGGGTTCAGACGGCAGGAAGTAGCCCAGATAGCAAACCTCTTTCATTTCATTGAGAAAGTGGCCCTGGTGGATGGTTTCCTAGCAGCCACCAGGATGTCTGCCACCTTCTGAGAGACTCCAAACCAGGCACTGGCTGTGTTCAGAACCCATGCATGCAACTGGTGGGACTCGAGGTCTGGATGGACAAGGGTTCCCCATGCCTGTTTCAACAGGTCCTGGCAGCTGCTTCATCAGAAAATGTCTGCAGGGTCTTCTTTCGGCATCACCAGAAGTGAGATTTAATTTCACGCAGAGCTCACAGGCAAGGGCGTTATGGCTAGGTCTGAGGCAGAAGACACAAAGACTGGGGTCAACTGCTGAAGCAATCTTCTTTCCACTGCGGCAGCGATGGAAGAGGGCAGAAGAAAATGAAAATTACGTACCTACTGTAATTATCTTTCTGTGTATCTTTACCAGTCATCACTGTTGGGTGTCTGCTGGAGGTCAGAACCCAGCGGGAGTTTTTTTTTTAAAGTAGGTGGAGCCGATTGACCATCGGTGTGCTCTCAAGGCTGACGACATGCGGGCGCCCGGTTGGCCATTAGTGCTGGCTTGACCTCCTGCTTGCCAGTTCTGAGTCATCGGAGAGGTAAAAGGAAGGAGTGGAGGGTGGTCAAGGAAGTCCAAGGGACAGAAAAGGAAAAGATGTATGAACCAAAAGGAGAAATAACGACTAAGAGGACAGGAAGGGAGAAGAGTTGGAAACTAAAGGGATTAGGAGGGACCCCAATCTCTGGAAAAGGAAGAGGGAGGTAGGGTGGGTAAAGAATTTAGGCAGAGAGGGAAGAAGGTTAACATATCCCAGACCCTGGTCCGTCTCCACATTGTATAGGGACTGCAAGGAGTAGCAAAGGCTTTCTGCCAGAATTCAAGGCACGGAATAACTGGCAAACATTCCAGATGAGCAGAGATGGCTATTTTGGAAGAAGGACGAAGGACAGGGTACAGGGAATTAACATCTTCTCAAGAAAAGATTATTGGTGAAAAAGGAGAACATTTTTTTTTTTTTAAACGAGGAGAAATAGGTTGGATAGGAACAGGGAGGAGGAAAGAAAGGAGGGCAACCGTCAACTCCACTCCCAGAGGGGTGAGCCAAGGCACGGAGAAGAGTGCCTCCGCTGTCCACTCTCCCTGGAACATTATCCTCCTGTGTGCCCTGTTTTACCCCACTCCAAAAAGGAGAGGGGAGGATGGGCACAGAGAGGAGGGGATCCAGAGACTGAGGCCCCAGGGGATGGTGGGATGTGATGAATGGTGAGAATACACAGAAAGATCATAATTACGGTAGAGTGCGTAATTTTTCTTATCTGTGTCAATCTTCACCATTCATCACTATTGAAAAAAATCAGAGCCCCGAAGGGGTTTTCTTTACACCCTAACGGATAAAATCCTTAGCTCTCAGTGGGTAACACACTAAGAGGAAACTTCAGGGCCTGGAGAGGCCCGAGAGTAGGGAGAGTGAGGCAGGTTCTCCCGACAAGCGCCATCTCGCTCACGGAGAAGAGATAGGTTCCCTGGTGAGCTGAGTTAATCACCCTACGCTGGGCCAAGGGTGACAACGGAAAGGCAGCCATGCTGTCCGCCTAGTGCAGATCGCTGTTCCTATGACCTGGTAGCTACCTCGTTGGCATCATAGGATGCCCTCACTTGGTGCCTTGCTAGCTCCAGGCCACACGCAGAGAGTGCAATGGCTTGTCTGGTTTGCTCCGTACCAGGCAATGAGGCTAGCAGCTGACCCAGCCTGGACTACAAGAACCTGTCATAGGCTGCATAGTGGGCCTGATATGCAGAAATAGAAAGTAGTATCCGTGCTGAGTAGAAGTCCTCCTACGCCAGAAGTCAAAATCCGAGGAGTCTTGATCTGGGGGCCGGTCACGGTGAAGGGCGCGAACTCCATCAGGAGTATCCAACTGCGTCAATCCAGACTGTGGATGAGGCATGGAACCTGGAGACTCTGGGGGTGTGCAATACCTCTGGCTGAGATCCCTTGGGGCAGGCACTCCGGAGAAGGGTCTCTGCAAGGAACGCAACGACGCCTCCCGGGAGCAGGCCAGGCGGCACCACAAGGGTGGCTCTCACCAAACGCTTCTAGAAAGGGCGCGCCGAGTGCTCAGGATTGCTGATAGTGGAAGGAGTAAGGTGCAAGTCCTCCAACATCCTCACGAGGAATCACTGATACTCAGAGAGATCAGCAGCTGGAGAGATGTGGACAGAAGTTTCCTCTCCCCCAGAAGAGGGGGATGAGAAGATGGAGGGCACTGGCTGTTCAGTGGGTGGCTGCATGAGGGGAGGTTGAAAAACCTGGCTGTCCATTGCCCTAACGTAAGCACGGAACCAAGCAGCTACCGCTCTGAACTGCTCCCAGGAGAGGCCCGCTGGGACCAACGATGCCTGGGAGCGCAGGAGAATGTGGCAGAGGAATGGGGACAGAGCTGAAGAGATGTCAGCTGACCTCCGCTTGGGCTAAGGAGCGGACCATGGGCACCCACGGAAGAAGGTGCCCCGGAAGACCCCACAGTTGACAGCTGAACAACCATTTAGGTACTGCCTTGGCTGCGCCCGGAAGAATCCCCCCCGTGAGGCGACTGGGGCCGTACAGGTCCAGAAGGATGGTCCCCTACCTCAAAAGAATGGGACTCTCTCAAAGGAGACTGATGAGGAAGAGCGGAGATCTGCACTACAGCTTCTCCCAGAGCCTGGGTGGACCCCCGAAAAAGGCCGACGTGCCAACCCCACGCCCCTCGACGTCCGAAAGTGCCCTCCTCCTCAAGAGGGCCAGCCTAGGTAGCTGGCATCTCTGGGTAGCTCCCGAAGGGGCTATCCAGGGCACAGTACCCTCCCCCCCGTAGGTGCTCTGTTCGGCTTCAAAGTTGGGCGATCTAGGCACACCACAGGTGGGGGTACCACTACTGAGAGGTCAGTGAAACCACCAAGATCAGGCAGCAGAGCTATGGTGGCCTGCATCACTGCCTGCTGGTCAGCGCCCCTGACCCCAGTCTTGGTAGCCACCGACCCCACCTCAAAAAGGGTCCGACTCCGGCTTGTCAAGGAGACTACTGGGCTGCCCACCTCTACAGCCAACCCCAAAGGGTCAGACTGTAAGTCTGACTCAGAGCTCGACTCAGCCTCCAAGGAGGTAGAGGCCGAGGCCCTGTGTCAAACTGTAGCAGGGCACCCACTGCCATCTTTGCCAACAGGCCCAGAAACCAAAGCTGTGCCGAGCCGGTGCCAGCCCCGCAGTTCTGCGAACGGAATCTGCTGGGGGCATGGCCCCAGCTGAACAAGAGCTCTAGAACTAGGACCAGTCATGGCGCCATCCCGCTGAGGACGAAGATGGCGATGAAGGACGAAGATGGCGCTGAGGACGGCCCCGACGTCGCCAAGGACAGCACCGCCTGGCTCCACGGTGCCACAGACGGCGGCGCCGCCTGGCTCCACGGCACCACAAATGGCGCCAAAAGCAGAGGCGGTGCCGACAGAGGAATCTGAAGGCCCCATGGCGCCCGAGCCGAGGACAGTATCAGGTAACCTCGGTGCCGGGCGGCACCGAGGTGAGACATTGAAAAGACGGCACCATAGCAGCTCCCATGCTGACGACGCTCACTCAGGACGCGAGTCTCAAATGCCGCCGAGGCCCACAACGGCACCAATTGAGGACGGCCGAGGATGGCGCCACCAGGCCTTGCAAACTGCTGGTCCGACACTGGGAGCCTTTCACCCTGGAAGGGGCGACTGCCATGAGCGGTGCCTCCCGCCCACTCCCGGGAGGAGCAGGCAGGCCTCCTGTGCCGCGGAAGAAGCCTCAGCAATGGCTGGGCTACTAGTAGCCAAAGCCCCTCCTCCTCGGTCCGTATAGAACCGGGAGGGGACCCGGAGGAAGGGCGAGACAGCGTGGCTTGGCCCGGCAGTCGCAGCACCGACCCCTGAAAGTCAGTGGAGCTCGACCCACTTTCCACGTCGTTGCTCGATGACCTGATGGTCCATGGAGAAACAGGCATTGCACGAATCCATGTCGTGAAATGACCAAGACACGAGAGACACTGGTCATGCTGGCGGTGACGGAATATCTTCGACCTGCACACCGTCGCATGGGGGGAGGCTAACTCGTCTAGAAGATTTCTTGCCCTCCCGATCGAGCCATGACCTACGGAGAAAAAACCCACCAAAAATAGACTAGACATCACAGAAATATAAAAATAAGGAAAGATCTTACCGGGCGATGTCGGTGTTGGCAGAAACAGAACCGGCAGGAGAACAGACAGACTTCGACCGAAGGTAAAATATTTCAAAAAAACAACTGTGGAGCAGGCCTAGGACTCTTCACAGCTTCCTGACGACCTCTACGCGGAGATGAAGAACTGGCAGGCAGAAGAGTCGTGCAGCCTAACGGCCCAACCTGCAAGCGCCTACGTGAGCGTCGGCCCACCTACTAAAAAACTCCCCGCATCATGACCTCCAGCAGATACCCAACAGTGATGAATGGTAAAGATCGACACAGATAAGATCAGTAGTTCTCGACATACAAAAGGAAAGAGAATCACTTTTAAATAATGTGATTACAAAGGCAGAGGAAAATAAAAGATGAGTAAACTTTTGGCAGTCGACTGAACAATGAAGCCTCTGTGGGGTCCGTGCATGTTAGGTTGATGGCGGGAAAGAACTGAAGAGGGAGCGGGGCCACCCACCTGTATATATAGCAGGGTGATGTTGGCATATGACGTCAGAGTGGGCGGCCCCTAATAGACTGCTACAGAAAAAGCTGCCGTATGATCCTGGTGCCTAAGGCGGTAGTTCTATAGGTGTGACCAGATGAAAGAGATATATCTGAAGAAGACTTGTCAATTTTCTATTTATTAGAACTGAACAGATGCTCTTTAAATACCATTTATCCTCCCTACATGGAAATAATTCTTTGACGCTGCCAAGCTGAGAGGGCAGCCCCCTCTGAGATGGGCGGATAGGTGTGACTATAGCAGGTGATGAAGTAATGCGACTGGTAAACTCTATGAAGTCCTTCTTAGTATGGCACACTCTCGAATGCTTGAGCTGCAGGACCTTCTCTGTAGATTTTTATAAGGCCCTGGGAGGAAATGTACTCCTGAGGAGAACTAGTCTTGTAGGCTATGGAATCCCTGCTCTTGGAGGTGGGAGAGGCATAATAAATCTCTGACAATGTCTTCCCAGTCCTCCTGTTCTTCCCAGAGGTCTGGATTATATTTTTTGAGGTCTTCCTCAAGCGTGTCAGAAAGGAGGACAGAGGGGAATTTGCCATGGAGTTAACACCACACTTTTGGTGTCTAGGGCAATCAGTGGAGCAACAGAAGCCATGGTGGCCTCCGGGGTTTATGACTGAGGCCAACACAGCTGGTGTAATAGAACATGGTGGAGATACGTCTGGGGGTAGGAGGAAGAGGAGGGTTTCTTTTTGTCCAAGTCTCCATACATACCATCCACCTCCCAAACTGTATTTTTGTATCTTTTTTGTAATTGTTTTAATAATTTTTTTTTTATTTACAATGCTCCTCTGCTGTAAACTTGCTGCTGCCACCCCGTGACACCTCTGTAAATAAAATGCCATGAGGTATTGAGGAAGGAACTAGAAGCAAAAGGATCAGATTTGTTACAGTACAATAGCTTCTTGTATTTACATTGTTTCTTGTGGATTTTACATGGTAGAAGGTTATTTCTTTTCTTTCTTACTACTTCTAAGGGGCTAGCAGGCTATTGTTTTGGGGCTGTTGGAATTTTGAAAACTGTTTTGGTGGCTATAAGTGGGCTCATTTGTTTGATGTTTCACTGTGTAGCAGGCTGCATTTGTAGAGGCCTATTTCTTCTGATTTAAAACCTACTTGGTGTGATTTAATTGGGGCTGTTTCTTTGAATCAGAGACCTATATCTTCTAATTTCAAGCCTATTTTGATGTGTTGTTGGTGAAGATGTTTGAATTGGAGACCTGTTTCTTTTGGTAGCAAACCTATTTTGGGGGCTTTGAGTAGAATTGTGATTCATTTTTGCTGGCTTCATTACCCGCAAAGCTTAGTGCATAGTGGGGGAAGGGTGCTAATGGTCTGACCATGTGGATGCATGGAACAGCCTCCCTGAGGAGGTTGTGGAGTCAAGAACAGTGGGGAACTTCAAGAATGCATGGGACACGCATAAGGCAGTCCTAGTGGGGGGTAGGAGGAAGTAAGCTATTGGTTAACTAGGATCTGCAGCTTATCTGTTAGGTAGGAAAATGGGCAGACTAGGTGGGCCAAGCGGTCCTTATCTGCAGTCAAATTCTATGTTTCTATGTTTCTATGACCAGGGGCCCCAGCTACCTGATTGTTTCTGGAAGACATGGGTTGGTCCACCTCCCAAACCCCTCACCCCACCCGCCCGTCCATGATTTTCTTTGTACCAGGGGTTCTGACATCCCACTTCCTCAAGCGGGCAAATGATATGCACCTGTCATAGCGAAAGCAGACATCCAGGAAAGGAACTGCAGCGAGTGAAGAGGTGACTGCTATTTCAGTGGAAGGAAGTAACTGCAAATCTAGGAGGTTTCATTGTTACTTCTTTGCATTGCTGTTGCATTGTGGAAAGGAGGAGTAGGAGTTTGAGGAAGGTTGTGCAGTAGCTACTTAAAGTCTCTTTTTGAGTTTGGATAGGAAGGTTAGGAATATAAAAAGCAGTTGCTCAATCTATCTAAACGTTGTACAACAAAGGGAGTAAGGGTAATTAAGAAAAGAATGTTTTGCACTGATAGAGGGGAGAGAGGGTAGACTTGGGGGAGTGTTCGGTATCCTGCATCTGGAAGGGTGGGGGGTTGCTGGTGGGCAATGACAGCAATGGGTAGAGTGGTAGGCTGCAACAACTGTGATGCACCAACCTTTCTAAAAATTGCCTAGAGTGTGGGAGGATGTTTAGTGTGCAACCACATAGAGAAACTCAGAAAGGAGATTGAGGGTCTGCAGAAGGAACTAAGACAGGCAAGGCAGACTGGGGTGGGTTTAGCCCAATAATGAGGGAGGAAGAATGGGAGAGGAGGAGGCGATATAAGCCAACAGTGGTGAGGAGAGGGTCAGAAGAAGGGAAAAAGGGACAAGGGGGCCCAGGCCAGGAAGAACGATTGCCGGGGAAACCAGGTCAGGAGACAAAAGACAAATGGAAGGAGGAGATAGGGACTTGTGAGGGGAGGTGAAGAAGTGGCAAAAGTCATGGAGTGGAAAGGAGAGAACAGGTTACTATGAAGAGAAAGGGAGCAGGAATTTGTGAAGGGTCTTTAGAAAATTGTTTTGCATTGCTAGAGAGGAAGAAAGTGGAGGCGGGAAATGATGAAATTAGAGGAATAATTGATAAATGCCTGGACCAAACCGGATAGAAACATAGAAACATAGAAGTTGACGGCAGATAAGGACCGCAAGGCCCATCCAGTCTGCCCATTTCTTTTTCTACCTTATAAATGTGCCATCGGCCTTTGCTCTGTCAGTGACCTATCTATTCATAGTCATTTGTATTGCTCCCTTATGCCTATCCCATGCCTGTTTGAAGCCCTGCACTGTATTCATAGCCACCACTTCTTGTGGTAAGACATTCCATGCATCTACCACCTTTCTGTGAAAAAGAATTTCCCACATTCCCCTTAATCGCCCTCCTCTAATCTCATGCTGTGTCCTCTTGTCCTGCTTTTTTCTTATATTTAAACATGTTAGACCTCTTTCACCTTGTTTATGCCCTTAAGGTGTTTAAATGTCTCGATCATATCACCTCTCTCCCTCCTTTGCTCAAGGGTATACATATTGAGCTCCGTTAATCTGTCCTCATATGTCTTCTGATGCAGTCCCTGCACCATTTTGGTTGCCCTTCTCTGGACTGCCTCAATTTGGTTAATGTCCTTGTGAAGGTGTGGCCTCCAATACTGCACGAGTACTCCAGATGGGGCCTAACCAATGTCTTGTACAGAGGATTATTCCTCCCTCTTACGACTTGTGATACCCCTACTAATACACCCTAACACCCCCTAGCCTTACCTACTGCTTTAGGGGTCTGCTTGGATGATTTTAGGTCATCAGTGATGATGATGCCCAAGTCTCTTTCTTCCTTTGTGACTGCTAGCAACTCCTCCCAGCCTATAAGTGGCTTCAGGGTTTCTCTTCCCTATGTGCATGATTTTGCACTTCTTTGCATTAAATCCAGTTGCCACTCTTCTGACCATTCTGCTAGTTTATCCAGATCTCTTCTCATTCTGCCCACCCCATCTGGATCATCTACTCTGTTGCAGATCTTGGTGTCATCTGCAAACAGACAAGCCTTACCCTCTAGTCCATCTGCAGGGTCACTAATGAAGATGTTGAATAGGACTGGCCCCAGGACTGATCCCTGAGGTACCCACTTGTGACTTGCATCTCTTCTGACTGTATACCATTTACCACCACTCTCTGTTTTCTGCCAGTCAACCAGTTTGCCACCCAGTTGACCAACTTGCCCACCCGAGCCTACCTAGCTTATTTATCAATCTTCTATGTGGAACAGTGTCAAAGCTTTGCTGAAGTCAAGTAGCGACATCAACTGCTCCCCCTTGGTCCACCACTCTGGTTACCCAGTCAAAGAAATCTATGAGATTAGTTTGACAGGACCTTCCTTTGTAAACCCATGCTGTCTTGGATCCTGTGCCCTATGGATTCCAGGTGTTGCACTATCCTTTCCTTAAGGTGCCTCCATAATCTTGCCCACTACTGAGGTAAGACTGACTGGTCTGTAGTTCCCGCCTCCTCCTGCTACCACTCTTGTGGTGGGATCACATGAGCCCTTCTCCAGTCTTCTGGGACCTCTCCTGTGCTCAGAGACTCACTAAACAATTCTGCTAATGGCTCTGCTAGTTCCTCCTTTAGCTCCTTAAGTACCCTGGGATGTATGCCATCAGGTCCCATTGCCTTATCCACCTGAGCTTAGCAAGCTCTTGTAGGACCCTTTCTTTTGTGAAGGAGTAGTGCTCACCTCCCTCCCTGTGTCCATGATGCTGAGCTGTGGGCCCTGCCTACCTTCTCTTCAGTAAATACTGAGCAAAAGTATCTATTTAGGATAGATGCCTTTACAGGGTCCTCCTCCTCACATGCTCCCTTTTCTCCATTAAGCTTAGCAATACCCCCTCTGGACTTTCTCCTTTCACTAATGTATCTATAGAAAGTCTTGTCACCTTCTTTTACTGTTCGTGCTAGTGTTTCCTCAGTTTGGGACTTTGCCTGCCTTACTGCCTTACCTGCTTCCCTTAGGGCAGTTTGGTATGCCTCCCTATCTTCATCCGCTGTGTTCCTTATATTTTCTGAAGCCAGCCTTTTTGGCTCTGACCTTTTCTGCTACTGTATTTGAGAACCAAAGTGGTTTCCTTCTTCTTTGCACTTCCTTTTCTGTCTAACACAATGGGATGTTGCTTCAAGTATTGTATCCTTAATGCTTGCCCACTTTGCCTGTACCTCCTCACCTGTGTTTCTTTTGCCAGGGCTAGCTAACTCTGTTGGCCATCTTAACAAAGTCAGCTCCTCTGAAGTCCCATATTTTGCCTTGGAATGGGATGATTTAGATGTAGTAGCCAAATTGAACCATACCATGTGATGGTCACTGGCCCCAGGTGACCTTCTACCTGGAGATCTGTGATCCTTCTTTGTTAGTCAGTACTAGATCTAGGATAGCCCTGTCTCTTGTGGGTTTGCTGTACCAGTTGTTTGAGGCCCTCCCCTGCAGGGAATCCACTATGTGTCTAGTTCTGGCCGATGTTCCTGCTGGTATTGACCAATCTGTATCTGGCATGTTGAAGTCTCCCATTATCAGAACCTCCCCTTTAGCTGTCATGTTTTGTATATCTTCTAACAGTAATGTGTCTATGTCCTCCCTCTGGTCTGGGGGCCTGTAGACAACCCCAGTTCTTATGGCTGTCCCATTTCCTGTTTCCAGGGTGACCCACAGTTCTTCTGGCTCCTTATGTGTATTTTGAATTTCTGTAGCTTTGATATTTTCATTAACATACAGGGCCACTCCTCCCCCCCTTTTTGCACCTCGGTCTCTTCTGAACAATACATAGCCAGGTACTGAAGTCTCCCAAGTGTGGTTACTGGTAAACCACGTCTCACTAATTGCTACTATGTCCAGTTTAGCCTCTGACATTATTGCCTGCAGGTCTGGGATCTTATTTCCCAGGCTGTGAGCATTGTGTACATGATTTTCCATTGGCCAGATTTTGGTGTGTTAGTTGTTGGGTGAAGTTTGGCATTACCCCTGTGCATCGTATGGGGAGACAAACCTTTTTTCTTACCTGGTGATGCAAATGAACGGCAAACACGCTGAATTCCTGTTTGACCTCTAGCTGAGGGGGGAGGGGTGTTCTTCCCATTCGACGTATGGGGTGCTGCACCCCTCTCCCCATTTGCTAGTTTAAATATTCTGCAAAGACATCAAACTTCTGCCACAATGCACTGACTCCCTCTTTAGTCAGATGCAGTCCATCAAATTTAAAGAACTTTCGCTCCCAGAACTGTTGCCAGTTCCCTACAAATCTGTGTCCTTTTTCTGGCACCAGTCCTTGAGCCACGTGTTTAGCTCCCCTATCTCCCCTTCTCTGACCTTCCGTCCATCTGCTCCCTTCTCCCAGACTGGCAGGATCTCAGAGAAGGAGATGCCGGACGAAATAGATGATAGTTTGTCACCCAGCCTAGTCAGGTGTTCCTTGGTCTCCACAACTGACCGGCTGGCGAGATCATAGTCCCTATGTGTACTAGGACATCAATGTTTTCTCCTGCTTTGTGAACAATTTTAGTAATGCGGTCAGTGTCTCTCCATGCTGATGTACCTGGGAGACATCTGACCATCACCCTAGCTGGAGATGGGTATCAACTCCCGAATCATGGTGTCTCCTATGATCAGAAGTTTTTGGATTTCCTTTGTGCTTGTTTAGTTTTGGTTCCTGATTTGGGTGAGTATTGTTGTGCCAGCTCCTGTGCCTGATGTCCTGCTCTGCAGTGTCTTCTGCCTCTTTATTTGATTTCAGAGATAGAGGCAGATACCTGTTTGTAGTGTTTATATGGTTTTTGGAGGTAATGTGTTGGAGAGCAGAGGTGATGGGGCACCTGATTTGCTCCTCTAACCACCTGCCAACCTCCTGGACCAACTACCCTCTCGGTCAGGGTTTTCTGTTGGATGCTGGGGAAATGGCGGGTGGTTCTTATAATGTATTTCCTCTTCAATATGAAATTTGAGGCGTGCAATCTCTGCCCATGCTGCCCGGAGCTGAGACCTAAGATCTCCAAAGGCCCAGCATGTAGGACAGTGTCCTAAATCCTGTAAGACTGTCCTTCTGAAAATTGTTCCACAGTACCTGCAGTTAATGAAATCCATTACAAATAAGTTGCTGGGTTTGTAACCTAGTCAGAGTAATTAGAAGGAAAAAAAATGCAAGTAATGGTTTAATTGTGCTTTGTTTAACTTGTTATAACAAGTTAAATTACTAGTGCCCTGTAAATGAGATCACCTTGTAGGCCCCACTGATCCGCCCTTCCTGCTCTGTCACGGAAATGTCACAACTGTGGTACCCTATAAAGGACTGTGCGTGGGGTGGTTGGGGATGGGGTGGGTGGCTGGGCCTTCCCTGCCTAAAAAGAAGAACCACGGACGAGAAAGAACAAGGAGGTAAGAGCAGAAACAATCAGTCAACAACAAATGCAGTAACCCTGAAAGCTTATCCTAATGTTAGATAAAACTGTAAAACCTGTAAAGCACCACCTGTAATAATTTCAGAGAAGATATACCTGTAAGAAACACTTTGCTCCAGAGAAAATAAAGCAGTAACAGAAGATATACCTTGCAAAGTCAATTTGAATCAGAAGATTACAGCAGTAATCTGTTAGCACACCTGTAAGCACACCTTGTAATAATGCAGAAGAAGGTATACCAGCAACAACAATTTGAATCAGAGAAAAATAAAGCAATGAAATGTTAGCAACAAACAGTAGCAATCCCTGTGAGTAAAAATAAAAACACCACCACACAGTAAATCTGCTAGCCAAACTAAGTCTTAATCCTTCTCCCTTGCTCTGGTGAGTTTCTCTACTCTGCCTTTCAAGCAGTCTTAGAAGAAAAGCTCAGGTGAAGCTAGGTGCCTGGCCAGCAAACCAAGTCTTCTACCTCCAAGATATCAACTAACCTGACTTTTTAACCCTTCTTTCTGTTGAAATTACTGACAGTTTGCCAGCTCCACCTCCACATACACACCTAATCCTTTGGAAGAGCTGTGGAGGAAAAGCAATTAACTCCTTCAATGTGAGAAGGAGACTGAAACACCTCTGAGACAACAAACCTTTTCAACAAACAGAAAAAAATAAAACACAGTGTCAAACAGTAATTTTGCTTAGCCCAATGATAAAAAGTCACAAAATGTAAGCTCCACCTGTAATACAGTAATTTAGAGAAGATATACCTGTAAGAAACACTTTGCTCCAGAGAAAAATAAAGCAGTAACAGAAGATATACTTTGCAAAAGACAATTTGAATCAGAAGATTAGCAGTAATCTGTTAGCACACTATAATAAAACTTTGTAATAATGCAGAAGAAGGTATACCAGCAACCATAATTTGAATCAGAAGAAAAATAAAAGCAATGAAATGTTAGCAACAAACAGTAGCAATCCCTGTGAGTAAAAATAAAAACAACCACACAGTAAATCTGCTTAGCCAAACTAAGTCTTAATCCTTCTCCTTGCTCTGGTAAGTTTCTCTACTCTGCCTTTCAAGCAGTCTTAGAAGGAAAGAGCTCAGGTGAAGCTAGGTGCCTGGCCAGCAAACCAAGTCTTCTACCTCCAAGATATCAACTAACCTGACTTTAACCCTTCTTTCTGTTGGAAATTACTGACAGTTTGCCAGCTCCACCCCCACATACACACCTAATCCTTTGGAAGAGCTGTGGGAGAAAGCAATTAACTCCTTCAATGTGAGAAGGAGACTGAAACACCTCTAGACAAAAAACCTTTTCAACAAACAAGAATAAAATAAAACACAGTGTCAAACAGTAATTTTGCTTAGCCCAATGATAAAAAGTCACAAAAATGTAAGCTCCACCTGTAATACAGTAATTTCAGAGAAGATATACCCTATAAGAAACACTTTGCTCCAGAGAAAAATAAAGCAGTAACAGAAGATATACCTTGCAAAAGACAATTTGAATCAGAAGATTACAGCAGTAATCTGTTAGCACACACCTGTAGGCACACCTTGTAATAATGCAGAAGAAGGTATACCAGCAACAACAATTTGAATCAGAGAAAAAATAAAGCAATGAAATGTTAGCAACAAACAGTAGCAATCCCTGTGAGTAAAAAAATAAAACACCACCACACAGTAAATCTGCTTAGCCAAACTAAGTCTTAATCCTTCTCCCTTGCTCTGGAGTCTCTACTCTGCCTTTCAAGCAGTCTTAGAAGGAAAGAGCTCAGGTGAAGCTAGGTGCCTTGGCCAGCAAACCAAGTCTTCTACCTCCAAGATATCAACTAACCTGACTTTTTAACCCTTCTTTCTGTTGGAAATTACTGACAGTTTACAACTCCACCCCCACATACACACCTAATCCTTTGGAAGAGCTGTGGGAGAAAAAGCAATTAACTCCTTCAATGTGAGAAGAGAGGCTGAAACACCTCTGAGACAACAAACCTTTTCAACAAACAAGAAAAAAAATAAAACACAGTGTCAAACAGTAATTTTGCTTAGCCCAATGATAAAAAGTCACAAAATGTAAGCTCCACCTGTAATACAGTAATTTCAGAGAAGATATACCCTGTAAGAAACACTTTGCTCCAGAGAAAATAAAAGCAGTAACAGAAGATATACCTTGCAAAAGACAATTTGAATCAGAAGATTACAGCAGTAATCTGTTAGCACACCTGAAGGCACACCTTGTAATAATGCAGAAGAGGTATACCAGCAACAACAATTTGAATCAGAAAAAAATAAAGCAATGAAATGTTAGCAAACAAACAGTAGCAATCCCTGTGAGTAAAAAATAAAACACCACCACACAGTAAATCTGCTTAGCCAAACTAAGTCTTAATCCTTCTCCCTTGCTCTGGTAAGTTTTCTACTCTGCCTTTCAAGCAGTCTTAGAAGAAAGAGCTCAGGTGAAGCTAGGTGCCTTGGCCAGCAAACCAAGTCTTCTACCTCCAAGATATCAACAACCTGACTTTTTAACCCTTCTTTCTGTTGGGAAATTACTGACAGTTTGTAGCTCCACCCCACACATACACACCTAATCCTTTGGAAGAGCTGTGGAGGAAAGCAATTAACTCCTTCAATGTGAGAAGGAGACTGAAACACCTCTGAGACAAAACCTTTTCAACAAACAAAAAAAAAATAAAACACAGTGTCAAACAGTAATTTTGTTAGCCCAATGATAAAAAAGTCACAAAAATGTAAGCTCCACCTGTAATACAGTAATTTCAGAGAAGATATACCCTGTAAGAAACACTTTGCTCCAGAGAAAAATAAAGCAGTAACAGAAGATATACCTTGCAAAAGACAATTTGAATCTGAAGATTACAGCAGTAATCTGTTAGCACACACCTGTAGGCACACCTTGTAATAATGCAGAAGAAGGTATACCAGCAACAACAATTTGAATCAGAGAAAAAATAAAGCAATGAAATGTTAGCAACAAACAGTAGCAATCCTGTGAGGAAAAATAAAAACACCACCACACAGTAAATCTGCTTAGCCAAACTAAGTCTTAATCCTTCTCCCTTGCTCTGGTAAGTTTCTCTACTCTGCCTTTCAAGCAGTCTTAGAAGAAAGAGCTCAGGTGAAGCTGAGGTGCCTTGGCCAGCAAACCAAGTCTTCTACCTCCAAGATATCAACTAACCTGACTTTTTAACCCTTCTTTCTGTTGGAAATTACTGACAGTTTGCCAGCTCACTCCCCACATACACACCTAATCCTTTGGAAGAGCTGTGGAGGAAAGCAATTAACTCCTTCAATGTGAGAAGGAGACTGAAACACCTCTAGACAACAAACCTTTTCAACAAACAAGAAAAAAATAAAACACAGTGTCAAACAGTAATTTTGCTTAGCCCAATGATAAAAAAGTCACAAAAATGTAAGCTCCACCTGTAATACAGTAATTTCAGAGAAGATATACCCTGTAAGAAACACTTTGCTCCAGAGAAAAATAAAGCAGTAACAGAAGATATACCTTGCAAAAGACAATTTGAATCAGAAGATTACAGCAGTAATCTGTTAGCACACACCTGTAGGCACACCTTGTAATAATGCAGAAGAAGGTATACCAGCAACAACAATTTGAATCAGAGAAAAAATAAAGCAATGAAATGTTAGCAACAAACAGTAGCAATCCCTGTGAGTAAAAAGTCGGGGGAGTCGGGGGAAGTTCTGCTGGGAGAAATGCAACAGGGGCAAAAGGGGGAAATAATGTGCAGGAGGAAGAAGAGAAGCCGGAAATGAGAGAGGGAGATGAATGGAACCAAGCAGGGAGTAAGAGTGGTGGAACCTTAGTGCTGGGGGACCCAGTACTAAGAGCAGTCAGGTGGGGTAGCAAGGGGGAGAGGCATAGTTGCATTTGGGTGGAGACCATGCCAGGAACGATAATGGAAAGGGTGGGACAATCTGCTCTGAAATATGCTAGAACGGGTAGGGACAAGCCTCATTTAATTATACATCTTGGGATGAACAATCTGGCTGACAAGACAGTAGATAATAGTCCAGAGGAGGTTTGAGGAACTAGGACAATTATGTGAGGGGGCAGGAAGATCAGTAACTTTTTCGGAGATACTTCCAGTACCCAAGGCAAGCACAACAAGAAAGTTGAGAATAGAGAATTTAATGGATGGCTAAGAACCTGGTGTTGTGCTAAAGCGATATAGGCTGTTGGGGGTGGGAGGACTGGAGGACAGTAGTCTCTATGCCAAGGAGAGACTACACCTGAGTGAGGAGGGAAAGAAAGTGTTGAAACAGAGGATGGAGGAGTTCATAGAGGAAGCAGGGAATTTAAACTAGGAGCGAGGGGTGGCAATTGGGCAAGAGACATGCAGATACCACAGGTTGGGAAACCATATGAGCTTAACCCCCATAACAATGACAAAGGACAAATGACAAGTACTATTGGAGATGCTAGTAAAGGAAGGCAGGATGGGAGGGGGAGAAAGGGTGGAAGGTGGTTACCCTTAATGCTAGGAGCCTTGGGAGGAAAACTGCAGAGTTACAGGTGCTCATGGCAGAGGGAGAGGTGGACATTGCAGCCATCACAGAAACATGAGCCACCAATACAATGACTGGGACCTGTCTGTACTAGGGTACAGGTTATTTCAGAGGGACAGGGTGATTGGGAAAGGAGGGGTGTGTTATATGAAGCGAAGGACTGAAGTGTGTAAGGGAGGAAGGGACGTGGGTAGTACGGAGTCAATTTGGATGCAAATCCAGGATTCCAAGAATAGGATTCTTAGAATGGAGTGGCGACAGGCCATCCTCAGACGGAGGAGCTAGACAGGAACTAGGTGGACAGATCAGGAGGACTCATGAAGGGTAGTGTGGTGATTGTGGGGACTTCAACATGCCAGGAGTGGACTGAGTACCCCAACAACCAGGAACAGAAGGGAGCAGGTACTGCTGGATGCCTCCAGGACAGCTTCCTGCTGCAAATGGTCAGTGAACCAACCAGGCTAGGGAATACCCTTGACCTTGTGCTGGCAAATGGGGACTTTCTGAGAACACTTACGGTGGAGGAACTGCTGTCAGGGAGTGACCACCACTCAGTATGGCTCACACTGGACATGGGCAAGGAAGGAGTGGAATCTGGCACAAGAGTGCTGGACTTCAGGAGGGCCGACTTTGGGAGGATGGGGAAAGTGGTAAAAGGGTACCTGGCCAGAATTCAATCTAGTATGGACACTAACCAGAGGTGGCAGCTCATAAAACTGGGGATAGTGGGGGCAACCAAAACCTGCTGCAAGGCCCAGAGCAAGAAGGCTAAGGCTAAGAAACCAAGCTTGTTGAACAAGGAGATCATGGAAAAGGTAAGGAGGAAAAGAGCTGCCTTTAGGAAGTACAAGAAAACAGGGAGAGGGGAGGAGTACTTGACGGAATCAAAGGAGGTGACAAGGGCATTAATGGAGCCAAGGCACCTACAGAACTCAGGCTGGCACAAGGCATTAAGAAGGGGGAGAAGGACTTCCTTAGGTACATCAGGGAGAAAAGGAGCTGTAAGGACCACATAGTAAGGATTAGGAAGGAGGGGTTAGGTGGAAGCACGATCCGATAAGGCAGAAGCACTAAATGAGTACTTCTGCTCAGTATTTACTAAAGAGAAGAGGGGGGTGACACCCAAGGGGGAGAAATGGCAGAAACAGGAGGGGAAGGGGTGACAGATGGGGAAATCATGGAGGGCAGAGTTCAGGAGGGTTTAAAGGCACTGAGGGTGGACAAGGCGCCAGGCCCAGATGGCATCGACCTCAGGGTAATGAAGGAGCTGGCAGAGGTCCTTGCAGGACCTTTGGCAGACCTATTTAATGCCTCACTACATTCGGGATGTGTACCTCAGGACTGGAGGATGGCTCATGTGGTGCCCCTCCACAAGAGTGGTCCCAAGGATGAACTGGGAAACTACAGACCAGTGAGCCTCACATACATTGTGGGTAAGCAAATGGAGACTATCCTGAAGGAAAGGCTGGTGGCCCTCCTAGAGGCCAAAGAACTACAGAACAGCAGACAGCATGGCTTCATATGGGGCAGATTCCGCCAGACCAACCTGGTGGAGTTCTATGACTGGGTAACTAGGCAACTGGACAGGGGCCATGCAGTGGATGTCCTGTATCTGGACTTCAGTAAGGCATTTGACTCTGTGCCACATGGAAGGCTGGGAAGTAAGTTAGTAGGCACAGGGGCAGGTGCAAAGCTGGTGAGATGAGTAGGGAACTGGCTTCAGGGAAGAATTTAATCTGGCACCTTGCGCAGGTAGAAGGACTGCAGGAATAAGCTATGAATTGATTGGGATGAAACGCAAAATGAAGTCAATAATGAATAAGGTTATATAAAAAATAGAAATTAAGATCTATAATACATCAAGACATAAAGGACTGTGAATTAATATATTAATTAAAGGAAGAAATTTTAGATTTACAAAACTTGGATGAAGGCATCTCTTGATAAAGCCAATATATTTGGTGAAACGTTGAGGCCTGCCATATTTACAATAAAAAGGACATTTGGAAATAAGAAAGACTGTCTACAGATATAATTTTTGAGCGCCCCCACATCTTTTGCTCTGGAACAGAGATCACCTTTTCACTAACAACACATTGGGAGTGGCAGCATTAAGAATGAAAAAAGTGTCCATTTCCTGTGGAACCCTTTCTTTTCTCCCTAATTCAGGGAAGGCAACAGAGGGTGATGGTGGGTGGGGAGCTCTCACACCCAAGGGTAGTGACGAGCGGTGTTCCACAGGGCTCGGTGTTGGGACCAGTGTTGTTTGGGATATTCATTGCAGACACATCACTGGACATCAAGAGCAGAGCAAGATCAGTCTGTTTGCAGATGATACCAAGGTAGGAGCAGTGGTGGATGTCCTAGGGGGATGGCAGGGGTTGCAGGATAATCTGGCAAGCTTGAAACCTGGTCAGACACACGCACTGGGTTTAATACCAAAAGTGCAAGGTGCTGCATTTTGGGATGAAGAACCAAGGAGGAGTTACCAGCTGGGGGAGTGAGCTAGCCCAGACAGAGAGGAGGAGAAGGATCTGGGGTGCTCATTACAGGGTCAATGAACAACTCGGCACAATGTGGGAAGGCAGCTGCAAAGGCCACCAAATGCTGGAGTTGTATTGCAAGGGGTATATCCTCGAGGAGGGAGGTGATTCTGCCACTGTACAGGGTCATTAGTTGGGCCGCACTGGAGTACTGTGTGCAGTACTGGTGCCCTATCTGAAGAGGACATTAAGTTACTGGAGGGGTGCAGGCACAGGCGCACAAAGATGATCAAGGGGCTGGGGACTTATCATATGAGAGGAGGCTGAGGGAGTTGAAACATGTACTCACTGGAGGAGAGGAGGGACGGGGACATGATTGAAACCTTTAAGTACATGAAAGGAATAAACAAGACAAGTACAGAGGGCTGTTCAAAGTAAGGGAGGCGAGGACACCAGGAGCCATGATATGAGACTGGAGGAGGAAGGTTCAGGGTGAGATGAGGAGACACTTTTACAGAGCGGGTGGTGGCTGGGTGGAATGAGTTACCTGCAGAAGTGGTATCCAGTAGAACAGTGGACTGCTTCAAAAGGGATGGGACAGGACAAGGGGAAGGGTGGGGAAGCTGCAGAATAAGGGGTGCTAGCTGCACATTCGAGCAGACTTGATAGACCTCTAGGCCTTTATCTGCTGGCAAATTTCGTATGTTCGTATTAATACCCTGGTTTAATAAGGTCTACTACTCCAGCTTTCAAGATAACAGTTTGAAAAGTACAGCAGTATGGCAAAAAAGAGAAAAAAGAAAATGACTAACTCATAAACAAAAATTAATCTTGGGCTGTGGAGTGATTTCAGTGATGTGGCTGCAGATATGAGTCTTGAAAGCTTGGCATTATATCTCACAACCGAACAGCCTGATCACGTCTCTTGAATCACCCAGCATTTGACCACCTAGTCATCATAAAACCCACCCCCACCCTGAACACCCAGCTGCCACAATTCCTCATTCCCAGCAGATGTCCCCAAAAGCACTGCTGTCCTACACTCTAGTCCAGCTGCCTTTTTAATGCACTTTCTTTATGTTTTCATTTGACTGAATTGCTAAGTAGTTTTAGCACACTACTGTTATATAAAATGGCTGTTATTTTTGATTGTGCCATTCCTGTTCACTGACTGTATTCGCTTTTCATTTTATTTGTATTTGTCTTTACTTTCGTATTTTTGTATTTACTGTTATCCCTGTCCCCTCTCCCTCAGAATGCATCTGGAAATGAGCATTACTGCTCGGTATGTTTTTCCTGGTGAAACTTTTGAATAAATAAAATAATGCAAGTCAGCAGCTCAGTGAGGCTTGCTGAATTGTCTGAGGGTTCCCACAGCAATGCTCACATACACCATTTGTATTTCACTGAGCTGCTAACTGGCAATTAAAAAAACAGTTGATTCTGTAGCACTTTTGGGGAAGCTCCCTTGAGAGTTAGAAAGGGAGGCAGGGTGGGAGGCAGATATGCTTACAACAGGGTGGTGGAGTATGATTGTGCGCTGGAGGTTCCTATAACTTGCCATTGCTCCCTGTATGACTACAGGGGAAAGCACTCTGTCAGATTGGAGAAGACAAACTTTTATAATGGTAAATACAATAATGAAATAATAAGGACCATTTCTTTATAATGAGGAAGCACTTTTCAATTTTACAAAATAAAGCTAAAAAAACATAGTTTAAAGTTTAGATTATCCAGCTTTCCATTTTATAAGCAGGGTAACTCCCCCTGGGTGGTTGAAGGTTAAAATACATGCACAGAATTACTTAATAAGTACATATACGGTCTAAGGACAGCGAGGAATTACCTTCTACGCCACAGGGATGGAAACAGATAGCACAATGCACATAAAACAAGCACCATGGCACAACTTCTGCTTTATTTTACAAATCAAATTTGTGACAAGAACATTGAAGGCAAGGCTATTCCACTGACGCTGGAGTAATGCAGAAGAACCGGGAAAGCAGCAGGAATGGCTTGGTATGAAAGCCACAAGACAACTAGGGATATAAAAGAGGTTGGACGGTAAAATGGCTCAAGTTAAAGTCCGCAACCACAAGCATTATGAATGGGGTCAATACTAAGAGCATGAATGATGCAGAAAGCAACAGCTTACGGCCTAAAACAGAACAGAAGCCACAGCAGCAGTAGTAAGGAAGATTAGGCAAAGCCAGGTGACAAACAGCAAGCAGAGAGCAGCAGGACAGCACATGGACTTGAGCACAAAACCAGCAACCAACTGTGGTGTCATAAAGATAAGGTAAGTGGCTGGTGCCAACGACGAGAATGGTGATGTCAAAGACAGCATCAATTTCTGGAGTCAAAACAGAACACAATCATATACAGCAGCACACATGTCAACGTGGCAGAGCCAGGAGATAAGCAAGCAGGGAGCCTAGAACAGTGCTTGCAACTGACCGAGGTGCTGCAATGGCAGTCAGAGTGGCAGGAGCTGATGGCAAAGAAGGCAACAATCTATAAAGTAGAACAGATCCAAAGAGAGCAGCAGGAATTCCAATGAGGCAGAACCAGGTTACGGCCAGTAAGCAGAGAGCCACAGGCCAGCATCATGACCTGAACATAGACTCCAAAACTGACAATGGTGCTATAATGGCAGTCAGAGTGGCTGGAGCCAATGATGACAATGCTGACAGAAAGAAAAATTGAGTCTCAGAAATAAAACAAAGAACTGAGCTACGACAGCAGCTGGAATGTCAGCGAGGCAGAGCCACATGATTACCAACAGGTAGACAGCAATGGGTTAGCATATGGACCTAAGCCCAGTGCTAGCAACCAGCATCTGCACAACAAAGATGGTTGGAGTGGCAATGGAGAGCCAAGGACATGGCCAGAACAGCAGACAGCTGGCTGGACAACAAAAAGAGCCGGAAAAGAAAGGCACAACCCAGAAGCAGCCGCAGCACTATTCGAAGAGGAGACCAACTTGAGGAGAAGCTGGATTGGAAGCCCAGCACAGAAGTGGGCCTGAGCTTGATAGTGTGGAACAAAATGGAGCCGCTTAAAAGAGCAGCAAGCTGTGCTGAAGCCGACACAAACAGCTCTGAAACTTCACTTTGTTGTCTGTTTATTCATACAAATGATCCATTATAGGTATAGGCAAACACCCATGATAATGCCCACCTCTTTATGCCTTTGTTCTGAAGTAAAACACAAAAATAGCTCTAGTGCTCCCAGAATGATGATAGAGCATTTTTTTTCCTTTTTATGAGTACTTTCTGCTCCTGTTCTCCTCTCGGCGACCCCTATCTGATCAACTACTCCAGCCCCGTCACCTGGCTCCTCCGGGGATCTTACCTTGCCTGGCCACCGGTGCGGAGCCTGCTGGGGGTTGATCTTCATCCTGCCACCACTAGGTGTTTTCTCCCGAGCCTCTCCTTTGCTGGGGTGTGACAGGTCAGCGCATGTACGTGGAGACATACACATGCTGCAGTCTCTTGCAGCACACACCCTTCTGTTGATGCTGTCACCGTGTGAGGGAATAAACTTCAGCCGAGGCAAATTTACAGGTTTAAAACACACTGTGGTGTGATATTTAATTTTCAAAAGTTAGAAAAATAAATGAAAACAAAAAAATTGCAAAGAAAATCACTACTTAACATAAGTAGTTTCTTACATAATACGGCCCTAGATCTTAGAGTTCCTAAGACCCTTCTCATCTGCATTCAACAGCTTGTCTACAGTAGCACCTCTCTCAGGGCTGAGCCCCACTGGACTGCACTGAAGTGAACTCAGTGAAGAGTTTTATATCTTTGGTGGGGTCACCTGACTGAGCCCTTTTCTATTTATATGTCTGGACATGCTGTTTCATATCAGAACATGTTGTTTCAAAACCAAGGGGGTTTGTTTGTTCCAGGGGACTTCCTGGTTCAATTAAAGGTACAGTGTACATCTCCACAGATTTTGACTCTCTATATCTCCGATTCATAATGACTAAGCATTTTTATAAAGCATACCACAGTTTTTTGTTTAGCTTCATACGGTAACAGGTTCATAATGTGAATTCATGAAAATACCTTAAGGATTTTGTATAACTGTACTAATCATGAAATGATTAGTTTGATATGGCTTCTGAATCATTTCTCTTTAAAAAGGCTTTATTAACTGTATTCATTCCTGCTATCTAAAATAGTCTTCATGTTTATTTTACACAAAATGCACTTATGCACTTTACACAATACCTCTCCAGGGGTTTGGCATCATTCCAGGGACTGGATAGATGGAACAGAAAAAGAATGAAAAGAGAGAACTAGTAGGAAGTTTAGTGGGGATAGTAAAGAGCTATGCTAGGTGGCCAACCTGGGGTGGAGGGGAGAAAGAAGAAAAGCGAAGAGAAAAGAGTCAACCGTTGCACAACAGAAGTTTTGGTAGCTAGGAAATAAGGAGATAGAAAAGTGGTTCATCAGTCACAGCTGAGGGTGTAGCCTAACTCCGCCACACACCTCCCTCATTAAGAAAAAAAACAGTTCTCAAAACTTTACTGTTTTTTTCAAGAACCCCCTCTCAGTCATAACTATACCACCAAAATAGTAGAATGGGGGTTGGCTGAAACTTTCTGTCCCCCAGCTTTATCCCAGGGTCTCTTAATTCAGCCATTTTTAGTATTGTCCACCATACCAAGTTACTGCAATACGACAATACTTTCACATTACCTTGGGGCTGTCATACAGTTCAGCACAGTACCCATCTATGCTCTCAGAGGACTTCAGCTTGTAGTGACTGTCTACCCCCTATTTCATTCTGGTTACTACAACTCAGACATTTCATATGTAATATCAGGCACCCATCAATAATGCATTATTTCAGCACCCATCCCTTGGCATCATTTCAGAACCCTGTGCACCCACTATCATACCTTCATCAGTACGTTAAAAAAGAGGAAGTAATACACAGCAATTTTATGCCAACTTCTAGCTTCCTCCATACCCATTGCGGTGGAGTTAGGCTACACTCTCAGATGTGACTGATGGACCACTTTCTATCTCCTTATTTCCTAGCAACAGTTAACATTTTTCTCTTTGCTTTTCTTCTCCCCCCCACCCTAGGTTGGCCACCTAGCGTAGCTCTCTACTTTCCCCACTAAACTTACTACTAGTTCTCTTTTTTCATTCTTTCTCCATTTCCATCCACCCAATCCCTGGAATGATGCCAAACACCCAGAAAGGTGCTGTGTAAAGTGCATTCTGTGTACAAAAAGCATGAAGGCTATTTTAAATAGGAATGAATACAGTTAATAAAGCCTTTTTAAAGAAAAAGATTCAGAAGTTATATAAACAATAATAATGTCACAATTAGTACAGTTATAAGAAATCCTAACAGTATTTTCATAAATTCACATTATAAACTTGTTACTGTATAATGTTCTGTGAATAAAAGAACTTCGTCACTGTGGATCAGAGATATAGAAAGTCAATACTTGTGGATATATATACACTGTACCTTTAACTGAACCAGGAAGTCCCCTGAAATAACCCCTCCCCCCTTGGGTTTGAAACATGTTCAGATATGAAACATGTCTAGACTTGTAACTAGAAGAGGGCTCAGTCAGGTGATCCCACCAAAAAGATATATAACCTCTTCACTAAGTTCACTTTAGTTCAGCCCAGAGGGGCTCAGCACTAGGAAGGGAGAAGAGAGGCAGACAAACTGCTGAATGCAGATGAGAAGGGTCTTAGGAGCTCTAAGATCCAGGACTATATTTTGTGAGAAACTACTGATGTTAAGTAGTGATTTTCTTTGCAATTGTTGTTGTTTTCATTTATTATTTTTCTAACCTTTGAAGAATAAGTATCACACCATGGTGTGTTAAACCTGTAAATTTGCCTCATCTGAAGTTTATTCCCACACGCTGTGACACCTATCACTTGGCATCGTTTCAGAACCCTGTGCACCCAACTATTGTACCTTCATCAGTACATTAAAAATGAGGAAGTTATACACAGCAGTTTTATGCTGACTTCTAGCTTCCTCCATCTAGTTATCAGGGCAGCCGTACAGGCCTATACCACAACTTTCTCCAGAGTGAGTTGTACCCAGCTCTAACCCCATTCCAACACATTGTTTCCACTCAGGGGCCCAATCATAGGTTCCACCCCATACCTAGATCCTCCATGACCCTAGGTTCCTCATTTTATATCATACAGTATAAACATTTCTTTTGTTATACATTTCTTGTAATCATTTCATACATTTCATTTATCCATTTCCCTTTCATATATTTTCTGGTAGACAAGGAACCTTCTCATGCTGAACATCAACCAGCTAGTTCCTAACTCCAAAACCTTTGGGGTTTCCTTTCAACCCTTATTTGTAACATACCAGGGGTTTCCTTTCAACCCTTACACTGTTCTGGTACCATCAACTGACTGTACTCAGCACCAGCCTTAAAAGCTATATTCATTTTAAACATTACATGTTTCATACATTTCATCCCACATCACCCAGATCCCCAAGACCAATCTACCCCAGTCAGTGCTGTAAATACTGTTAATAGTTTCAGTTGTAACTGAACAAGAAAAGGTCCCTTCAGCCTCAATGGCTTCTTCTTTCTTACCTGAAGGTTTCCACCCCAATACAGCATCCCTAGCAACAGTCTCACCTGGGATGTCATCTTCCTGGTCACCATCCTGCACCAAATAACAGCCTGGGAAAACGGTCAACAACAGGATGTCAAAAGTGGCTGGCAACAAAGGTTCCTTCAGGGGGTCCTCCTCCACTAGAACCCATGGATCCTGGTCCTCTGCTTCTGCCAAGAAATCCTCTGGTTGGGAACCCTCCATCAACACCTGGCAGCAGTACTCCACCTCCATGTTCCATTGAACTCCAATCCAGGCAATAGCTCCTCTCTAATTCTCCTCACCTGGGCTCGGTATGTACACCGGTAAGCCCCCCCTCCTTCCACAGATCCTTGGCATCCACGAGATTCTGGAGGTATGCCACCCTGCTTTTGCCCCATGTCTGGATACCAGGGCTGGTATCTCGGTACTGGTCTCCCTTTGTTTCTCTGGACAACCAGTACTATCCCACATCTCACACTAAGTTTGTCACAGCGTGAGGGAATCAACTTCAGATGAGGCAAATTTACAGGTTTAAAACACACCGTGGTGTGATATTTATTTTTAAAAAGTTAGAAAAATAATAAATGAAAACAACAACAATTGCAAAGAAAATCACTACTTAACATCAGTAGTTTCTCACAAAATATAGTCCTGGATCTTAGAGCTCCTAAGACCCTTCTCATCTGCATTCAATAGCTTGTCTACAGTAGCACCTCTCTCAGGGCTGAGCCCCACTGGACTGCACTGAAGTGAACTCAGTGAAGAGTCTTTATATCTGTTGGTGGGGGTCACCTGACTGAGTCCTTTTCTATTTACATGTCGGGACATGCTGTTTAATGTCTGAACATGTTGTTTCAAAACCAAGTGGGTTTGTTTGTTCCAGGGGACTTCCTGGTTCAATTAAAGGTACAGTGTATATCTTCACAGATTCTGACTCTCTGTATATCTGATTCATAATGACTAAGCATTTATATAAAGCATACCACCATTTTCTGTTTAGCTTCATACAGTAACAGGTTTATAATGAAAATACCTTAAAGATTTTGTATAACTGTACTAATCACGAAATGATTAGTTTGATATGGCTTCTGAATCATTTTTCTTTAAAAAGGCTTTATTAACTGTATTCATTCCTGCTATCTAAAATAGCCTTCATGTTTATTTTATACAAAATGCACTGATGCACTTCACAACACCTCTCTGGGGGTTTGGCATCATTCCAAGGACTGTATAGATGGAAATGGAAAAATAATGAAGAGAGAACTAGTAGGAAGTTTAGTAGGGATAGTAACGAGTTACGCTAGGTGGCAAACTTAGGATAGGGGGAAAAAGAAGAAAAGCAAAGAGAAAAGCATTAACTGCTGCACAACAGAAGTTTTGGTAGCTAGGAAATAAGGAGATTGAAAAGTGGTCCATCAGTCACAGCTGAGGGTGTAATTTAACTCCACCACAAGCTCCACCTGTGGGTAGTCATGCGGGAGGGGAGGGGCAGCCAAGCCTCCCTCCATGGGAAAGAAGAGTTGTCCTCCGGACGCTCGATCCTCCCCTCCCCGGCCGACCCCCAGTGACCCGCTCGCACCGCGAACATGGGTTGCCGGCAAAGGAGGAGGTAAGGCAGGGATGCCTCAGCCCTCCATGCCACTGGAACATTTCTGAGCACCATCTCAGCAACTAGTCTCCCACGGAGTGTTCTCCCGAGGAACTGCTGACCCTAGGACACCAACACTTGGGGCAAGCTATGAAGACGGGGGGCGGGTGCACTGGAAATGGGGAGACAATGTAAATAAAAAAAAGGTACATGCTTGCATAGCATACCTATTAATCTTGGCTTATGAAGCAAGGGCCAGACCTGTTGGTGCGGGAGTCCCTTCCTACCTTAAACTGCTCAGTTACTACGAAACTCACCTGTAAGATTTTGTTTGGGTCACCTAATGAAATTGTGTTGGTATATATAAGCACAGAGGTGTATGCTCGAGTGTATACATGTAGCAGCAATGCCAGTTCTGAAGAGGGTGAACAGCAGAGCTCCAACAGACCCTTGGGGTACGCCTAGTCTGAGGTAGTGCGAGTCAGAGGAGATGCTGTTGTAAACCACTACTTGAAATTTGCCTTTGACATAATTATGAAGCCAGTTCACTGCACTGGGTAATACACCTTAATTTCAACACTTATCCAGGAGTATGTTATGTCTGACTGCATCAAAGAGATTATGACTGTACACACCCATAGTCCAGCTTCCTACTCTCAGACTAAGTGGCAGTCCTGAGAGCCCCATCAGATACAGAAGTGCTGACCATTCTATCAGTATGCCATCCTGACATACTGTACATCTGCCAGCACCCAACAACTAGCACTCTAGCTGTACCCACTGGTAGTCAGAGACTCCACCAATCGGCAGGGCTTCGTGGCCTGGTTACTTAGTAAAGAAGCTTTTGCCCTCTACTGGCAGGAAAGTGTTGTTACATAAAGATAGCACAAAGGAGTTAACCATCACTGAAGGCACAGTCAATGACACTAGCAACCTTTAAGTTGAGCAGTTGTTGAATGCTTCAGCCTAAAACCACACTGGAAGCTGGTAAGGATGCTGTTCTGTAGATCACAGGCAAGTACAGTAGTTGACCATGGACATATCTCTCTAGGACCTTATTTAAGGTGTAGAGGACAAATAAAGATCTACAGTTATTGAGATCCCTGCCTTCTGCTTTGTGCAAGGGTGTTACCAATGCTGTCTTCCAAATCTCCAATCTTTGTCCTGTTAGGAACAGGCTGAACAGCAAAGTGAGAGAGGCCCAGCAAGACAGTTTGCAGCAAGTTAAATTGGCTTCGGGTTGACACCTTTGGAGCCTGGACGTTATGCTGTATAAATGCCGTAGTGCAATCAGAGCTTATCACTTGGTGTAATGTAATGGAAAAAATCAAGCGTTTCATTTGCGCTTTGTGGAGGGGTTGCAGCAGGGGCTGAACAGCCTTCTGGAACAACTACCAACGTTTTGATTCACTGCTTATTGTAGAAATGCTTAATATAAGATACACAGTCTATATATTTAGAAAGAACAATAATTTGTCAGTTTAAATGGTTGCTGCCTTTCAAAGTGACCCATCATGAAAGTTACTTTGTAAATGCGCTAGTATAAATAATTGCTGTAGAGAATTCGGCTATGATGGGCCCAAAAGGCTAACCATTGATCAATGTTCAATAATTCAGTCAGGAGTTTCAAGTGCAAAATCTAGGTACTAGAGTTCATTTCATGCTAGTGCTTTGTCTCTGCCGTGCTTTCACTTGAGAACCATCAATTTTAACACCGATATTATACAACTGTGGCATTTCTACAGAATACTAAACACGACCGCAAATCTCAATAAGTGAATTAAAGCTTTCAGACTTGCTGCTCTGCAGTAATCCATAATTCAGGTGTCCAAACCTGGAGATCCACCAAACAGAACTGATGGCCCTTAAAAAAATTACTCCCTCCAAAAAAAAACTAACAAAAACTAACCTGAGGAAGGGCAGAGAGGAGTCTCTATTACATATGAGCTCGTACAGCAGAAGAGCAAGGGCTCAGCAGTGGTTTGGAGGTTTGTGTTAGGATTGTGGTGCTGAGTTGAGGCTTGAAGAGCAGCTGTTTACTTCTAATAATGAGCCAGCTATTGTATTTATTGTACTTTGATGATTTAGTAGTTTATTTTTTTTACCTTTTATAATAAAATATTTGTTAGTGCCGTGAAACAAGTGGGTTTTCACCTCTGCTTTTCATACTACTAATAAAGAATTCAGTAGAATTCTGGCATTGTGATGTCTGAACTGCAGACTACTTATGAGCCCAATGTATTTTGATCAGAAACTAAATATATGTTTCTCTTTTTCAAAACAAATAAATACTTCTTTCAATAGCAAACTTTATATTTTATATGTTTGCACTATTGTGGTACATCTGTATTATTTTAAATGTTTAAAACAGTAACAGGCCTCTCTTTTCTTCTTCTTAAGTAAAATCTGGTTACAAGGAAAATGACACCTGCTAAATTATGACAAAAGGTACCACATTATCAAAAATCACGTTTCTATTAAATATATTTTGGTGATAGAAAAAAACAGGTTACTCACCTGTAACAGTAGTTCCAGGAGTGGTATTTGATGTATATCCACACTTCTGGCAGTGTTCCTTTCCCTTTAATTCCTGTAGGAACGTTTTCAAGCTGGCTCCTCCCACCCACCCACCCAGGTACTAACTCCTCGGCACCACCCCATGACGTCAGATCTTACCCTCTGGAAGCAACACCAGTGTGCCACTTGCCAGGGGAGGTTGGGTGGGTCAGTGTGGATGTACATCATATACCACTTCTAGAACTACCATTACAGGTGAGTAACCGTTTTTTCTAGGGATGCGGATATGATATACGATCCACATTTCTGGCAGACTCCTAGCAGTCCTCTAGGAGGAGGGGGCAAGGCACACATGCGCTGTTTAGGGAATAGAGATTGGAGAACTGAGGCCCCCAAATCAGTACCCCGGCATGACAAAAGGTCCATCTGGTAGTGGGAAATGAAGGTGTGTGCTGACTTCCAGGTAGCAGCCCTTCAGATTTCCTGGACAGGGACGTCACTGGAAGCAGCCACCAACGCAGCGGTATAATGAGTGGAATGAGCCCTTAGTCCTATGAAAGGCTCAATACCCACCAACCTATAGCAGAGGTCAATGAAGGAAACAATCCACATGTCAATTGTACACTTAGCTGCCGGTCTGCCAGGTGCGGCTTCTGCATATGTGACAAAGAGATGGCAAACCTCTCCCCGAACTCCAACCATGTGTTCCTTGTAATAGGCAAGTGCTCACTGCAGGTCCAAAGTATGGAGCCTGTGCTCGGCCTTTAAGGTGTGGTTGGAGAAGTACACTGGGAGATTGATCACCTGGTTAAGGTGAAATTCAGACACAACCTTCGGAAGGAACTTTGACTTGGGTGAAGGATAACCTTGTCCCTGTGGAAGACCAGGTAAGGAGACTCCGAGAGTGCCTGGAGCTCACTGATCTGTCTGGCTGACATGATAGCCACCAGGAAGACAGTCTTCCATGACAGGTGAGACATGTCACACCTGTGCATTGGTTTGAATGGCTTGCCCATGAGCTTTACCAGCACCAGCAACAAGTTCCAATGTGGGGTGGTTCACGCACCAGAGGGGAAATGTGGTCAAGACCTTTGGAAAAGCAACAGACCACCTTCTCCTGTGCCACTGATTGCATACCAGCCCGTGCCTGGTATGCAGAGATGGCTGCCAGATGCACCTTAAGGGTCATCGACTGAAGGCCCAAGAGAGAGGGAACAAAGGTAGTCAATAATACTAGGCACCAGACAAAATAAAGGGTCAATCCCCTTGCCCTGGCACCAAATCGAGAACCTCTTCCATTTGAAGGCATAGTATTTTCGGGTCGACTCCTTCCGACAAGCCTCAACCACGGTGAGGACATCTTCAGAGCGATCCAAAGCCTGGAACTCTAGCTGCTCAGGAACCTGGCTGTCAGGTGCAGGGACTGAAGGGCCGGATGGATAGAGTGCAAGAGAACAGGTCCAAGCAGACAGGAAGACGCCATGGAAAACTGCTGCTGAGGTTGAGGAGATCAGGGTACCAGAACTGGCAGGGCCAGTCCGGAGCCGCCAGGATCATCCGTGCCTTGACCCTCCTGGCTTTGATCAGCACTTCGTGCATCAGAGGAAATAAAGGGAAGGCACAGAGGAGGCCTGGGTCTCAGGGCCTCAAGAAGGCATCCCCTTCAGCGTTCTCTGCTGATGGGGGTGGGGCACACAGTACAATCTTAGCTTGGTGTTCTCCCTGGAGGTGAACAGATCCACCAAAGGGATACCCCATCGGGAGAACAGGCTGTGTATTACCTGTGGATGGAGAGACCACTCATGAGACACCTCACCCACATAGCTGAGGGTGTCTGCCAGCTGGCTGAAGACACCGGCGATATGGATGGCCACGAGATTGGCATTCAGGCTGAGCATAAGGGTCCAGATGCGGTGAACTTCCCTGCAAAGAGGAAGGGAGTGTGTTCCGCCCTGTCTGTTGAGGTAGTACATGGTCATGGTGTTGTCTGTCTGGACCTGAATGACCTGACCCCGAATGTGTGGAGCAAAGGCTGTCAGCACCAGCCAAACTGCCCATAGCTCCAGCAGGTTGATATGGCATCGAGGCTCCTCAGGGATCCAGAGTCCATGGACTCTGTGCTCCCCCAAGTGGGCACCCTAGCCTATCAGGGAGGCATCGGTCGTGATGGTGACCATCAGCTCCGGGTGGAAAAATGAGATTCCTTCCTGCAGATGTTTTGGGACCAACCAACACTGGAGGGCCTCCCACATCAGCTGGGTCACATACACTGGCTGGTCGAAGTGGCCCTGGCGCCGAGACCACTGACGGGCGAACTCCCACTACAGAGAGTGCATTCTGCACTGGGCCCAATGGACCACACTGGTGCATGCTGCCATGTATCCCAGGAGGCGCAGGAAATCCCAAGCAGGGTGCAACAGTCCAACCTGAAATGATTGGGCAAAGAAGGAGAGAGCCTCTGCCTAGCCTGCTGGAAGCTGAGCCCTGGCTCTGCAAGAGTCAGGCTCCGCCCGATGAAATGCATCACCTGCGAAAGTACGAGCTCCAACTTGGCCTCATTCACCAGGAGGCCAAGGTACCAGCAGGTCTGGAGGGCCAGGTCCCTGGACTGCTCCACCTCCTCCCTGGAAGGACCCACTATAAGCCAGTCATCCAGGTAGGGATACATCCGGACCCCTTGGCACCGCAGGTAGGCTGCCACCACTGTGGTGCACTTGAAGATCCTGGGAGCCAAGGAGAGGCCAAAGGGCATGGCCTGAAACTCATAGAGAATCCCCTCCGCATGGAACCAAAGGAACCAGCGGTGGGATAGGCAGATGGAAACGTGGAAGAACGCATCCCGAAGAGCCAGGGAGCAGAACCACATGTTCTGCTCTAGAGATGGAATGATATGAGACAGAGTGACCATACCGAAAGTGCATGACTGAAGGAATTTGTTCAGGTCGTGCAGATCTAAGATGGGGCACCAGCTGCCCGGTTCACTTGTGGGACCAGGAAGTACCTGGAGACAAACCCTGGGCTTACTGGAGGGTCCAGGACTTCAGCCACCACCTCCTTCTGGAGGAGCCGGGCAATGTCTTCCCAAAGGGCTGACAGCATGTTGGCGGACACCATGTCCTCCCATGGGGCACGGGCTTGGCAAGGTGGGTAAGCCTCAAATTCTAGAGGCAGACCCTGATCGACCACCTCGAGGACCCACCTGTCCATGGTGACAGCAGACCAGGTGGAAAAGAAGTGAAGAAGCTGGCGTCCCAAAGGAGGACCCAGGGGAGTTGGGATGGGCATGGGTAGGCACCCCACATCCCATCACAGGGCAGGCTTGGAGGAGGAGGAGGAGAGACTGGCTGAGGAAGCAGTGGGACCTTGACCACCTGGTTTTCAGATGACCGAAGCAACCGACTTTGGTTGAGAACGCCAAGCCTGAACCTGCTGCCCAGCTAGGCACTGAGACGGCTTGGCTGCAGGGGCAGAACGGGTCCAAAAGGACTTCTTCCTTTGAAGCATGGAGCCCTTGGGATCCCTCTGCGCGGAGGTGACAGAGTCCAGGATGGCAACGGACTTCTCAATGTGAGTAAGGTGTTCTTCCACCCCTGGCCCGAACAGGTTGGTGCCCAAGACAGGGACATCCGCCAACTTGTGCTGGGTATCTGCCGAAAAGGTAGAGAACATGGCCACTGCGGCAGCCACGGACCGGGCACAGGAGTCACTGATGTCCATGGCTGTCTGGAGCTGCTGTTTAACCATCACTCGGCCCAGGTCCCAGACTTGCCTGATCGTGGACTATAAGTCAGCCAGGAGTTGGGGGAAGTACCTCATCAAGAGTGCCAAGCAGGGCATGAGCGATGTGAGCCATCAAAAGGGCCAAACTCTCCTGCAGGCTGAGCAAAGAGACCGAACAGACCGTCTTGGCCATGTGATTCATCACTCAGCCCAGGTCCCAAACTTGCTTGATCGTGGTCTGTAAGTCAGCTGGGAGTTGGGGAAGCACCTCATCAAGAGTGCCAAGCAGGGCATGAGTGAAGTGGGCCATCAAAAGGGCCGAACTCTCCTGCAGGCTGAGTAAAGAGGCCACACAGACCTTCTTGGTCATGTGATCCAACTATCTGGATTCCTTGTCGAGAGGCTTGTCCACGTCCCCGACATTGCCAGTATGCTGAAAGACCTAGTCAGCCACCAGACCCTCGGCCGAGGGACGCTCTGTGAATAGAAAACCCATATGAATCATATACATGCGAGGCCATATGGGCCGATGGCACAGGGCAAGAGGCAGGGTGCTGCCAAAGCTCCAGAGCATGGCCAAGAATGGCCTCGGCAACCGGGGAGGCTATCCCTGGCGTGTCCCCCCCCATTGAGAACGTCAGTCAAGGGATACTTGGCCAGTTTCTGGACGGGCTCCATCTGGATCCCGGATGATTCCGAAATCAAGCAGAACAATTCCTCGAAACAGATAGGACTATGCTCCATGGAAAAATCCTCCCCGACTCAGCGTCCAATGGACGGGAATGCAGGGAGGTGTCCTCAGACTCTGAGAATTTGTCAAAAAGCTATCATCCACCAGAGTCCCTGCTGATCCTACAGGGTCTGTCGGAAGTCATGGTGACCAACAGCCGACGAGGAAGCCCAGGAGCAGTACAGGCATCCTTAGGAGGGGGACCATCCTTCAGCTGCTTAGGCGGCAGTCCCACCTGGATAGACGGAGAGGCCAGACTAGGCCAAGCTTGAGAAGGCTGAGGCATCGGTGGCGAGAGCCACAGAAGAGCCTGACACAGTCCCACACAAAAGATTCATAAAAAAAATTAGCCAGCCTGGGAGTGGGTCCCAGGGTGGTAAACTGGGTAAAAAAATTGGCTGGACAACAGGACACAGAGGGTAATAATAAACTGAGTCCACGCTAGTGAGGTACTGCAGGGTTCCGTATTGGTCTGGTCCTTTTTAATGTCTTTATAAGTGACACTGCATAAGGACTGGAAGGAAAAGAATGCCTCTTTGCAAACACAAAGATCTGCAACAGGGTTGATATACAAGGGGGGTGGAAAGTATGAGAAGGGACTTGGCAAGGTTGGAGGAATGGTCAAAAGTATGGCAGCTTAGATTCAATGCAAAAAAGTGCAAAGTAATGCGCCTGGGAAACAAAAACCCAGGGGAAGAGTACACAATGGTGGGGGAGGTATTAACAACAAAAAAAATGGAAAGGGACCTGGGGGTAATCATATCAGATGACCTAAAGGTAAGCAAGCAATGTGAGCAGGCAGGATGTACAGGGAGAGGCATCACCAGTAGAAAACAGCAAGTTGTCATCCCTCTGTACAGACAGTTGGTGAGACCCCATCTGCACTACAGCGTGCCATTCTGGAGACCCCATCTCAGCAAGGAAATAGACAGGGTGGAGGCAGTCCAGAGAATGGCAACTAAAATGGTGCAGGGTCTGCAACTGAAGCCATATGAAGAAAGACTAAAGGAGCTTAATATGTACACCCTTGAGGAAAGGGGGGTGGGGGGAGACATAATAGAAACTTTCAAGTACTCAAGGGAATCAACAAAATCCAAGAGGGTAGCATCTTTCAGAAAAATAGATGTACAAGGGCACACAATCTGAAGATAGAGGGGGGATGGCTCAGGGACAATGCTGAGGAAGTATTTTTTCACAGAGAGGGTGGTGGATGCATGGAACGGCCTTCATGAGGAGATTGTGGAGTCAAAAACAGTGGGAATTCAAGAATGCATGGGACAGACGTAAGGCAATTCTGGTGGGGGGGGTAGGAAGAAGTAGGCTGTTGGTTAACTAGGATCTGCAGCTTATCCAATAGGTAGGGAAATGGGCAGACTAGGTGAGCCAAGCAGTCCTTATCTGCTGTCAAAGTCTATGTTTCTATGGGTGGGCACCAGAATCAGCTTAAGCCCAGGATTTATGAGCTGATGCCACATGAGTTCTTCATAGTGCAGGCGCATCTTGCATCAGAGCCTCTATTCCTCTGAGGAAGAAGAAGCAGTAGAATAGTGGCAGCGCCACTTGCCCGAATGCCAAGAGTGGGAACACAGATGTTGGCGTGGGCTGCTCTACTCCGGACTGCAGAATCGCGATCTCGACCATCGGGAAAGCCGACAGTGAGAACTGGAGGGAACTGGCGAAAGCCAAGGATCCACTGGGGTAATGGGATCCCAAAGTTTAGTGACCAGATCAGCATGCTGGTCCAACCCATCAGGTAGGACTGGAGTCCTAGAAAGTGAGGTATCCACCTCGCCCTGTGACAGCATGTTGACCGGCTCAAGAAATATCTTGACAGGTTGGTCGATGGGGCGTCTCGACTGACTGGCCCAGTGGGGAGACCGTGAAGCCAGCGGCCTGGACCGAAAGATCAGCCATAGTCAAAATCTCCAGAGAAGTGTGGGAATCCGAGGCCCGAGAGACTTCTTTTCAGTCTCCTTTTTTGAAGACTTGGAGGATTTCGTGCCCTTAGAGGGGCCCTGCCCAAGGGAGGGAGGTGGTGCTGAGGGAGTTACCATGCGGGTGAGTGGAAGGAACCAGCTTAAAGACATTCTGGCAGGAATTAAAGCAAAGGAACAATGCCAAAATTGTGGATCGTACATCATATGCACGTCCCTAGAAATGCTATTTCTCCATTTAAATCTGAAAACAGATCTACAATTTCCCACTGAACTACAATGCCAGCCTTACCAGTAAAACTTTTACGACATCATAATATGAGAATTACATTTTTTTACTAGTAGTTTGTAAAATACAAATAAAATGATGAAAATGTAATTAAAGAAACAAACAAAGGCAAAAAAATAATAGTGATAAACAATGAAGGTTTGGATCCTTTAGATGCCTCTGTAATTAAGATATACATCCTTACTAAACACTTGCTATTTAACAGTGGGTAGAATGTAGGTGGGCTGTTTGGGAGACTGATACCACTGGTGTGGGCAACTGGAACCAGGTCCATGTGGGGGGAGAAAAGGGGGGTGGGCAATGTCATATAGTGGCACTGGGTAAAGGGCTTTGGGTGCTGGATTGATTTTGGTGAGGGACCTGTGTGCTGGCACTACAGACGACCTTCCGATTCTGTCGCTTTTTGGAGGGGGTATACCATCAGCAGGAATGGGTTCCCAGCATCAAACTGATTTTGGTAGGAGAAGCCTTTTAGATTGACATCGGGGATGGGTTCATGGTTTTGGGGTGGGGGTTGGGAATGGGGCTTCTGTACTGGCACTGGGGATGGGTTCCTGTGACAGACTTACTTTTTTCCTAGGGGGAGCGGTATTTTTGTATACCACTGTAAAAGGGTCTGGAAGACAGATGTAGTCCCAGGACTAATTTTAAAAACACTGCCCAAGTAGCTGAAGCATGACTTAGTCTTCCCTTATGTGTCCCTTCCTTTGTTGTTCGTCTTTTGTATTGCTTATGTACATAGGCTGGCCACCTATGTTTTTATTTTTTAGTTGTGTGTTTGTTCGTTCATCCTTGTTGCCCTCCCCACCCCCACAAGTCATACTGTCAGACGAAAACATTGCTAGAGTTAGCGAATGAAAGAAAGGCTCCTTTTTTGGGAAGTTTTAATATCGCGCCCTGGCTTGGCTGTTCTGGTATTCAGAACAGAGTTACGAGAGCCTTAGTCTGCTTTATAATGTTGGAAAAGCCCCTGGGTGAAGTAACAAAGTAGAAAATAGTTCCTTCCCCTTTCCAACAAAACAACGAGCGTATCATAGCCACGCTCCTGTAAGACTGCCGTTTTCAGTCCTGTTTCGTCCTGAACGAGCTGCACGAATGTGCGCATAGTCGTGCAGCTCGTAACGCAAAAATTCCCCCGAAACGCTGAGTTTTCTTAAAAACTCGCCCTGGAGCTGCCTGTAGAGAGGAGGCGCTTCAGTTTTGTTAATTCAGCTCCTGTCGGTTCGGCAGCTCACGGCGCGACTCCAAGCTAGCAGCCTGTCCCCTCTCCTAGCGTTTGGGACAGCACATAAAGAAGGAGCCCTATGCAGTTAGTTTAAAAACAACACAAAGTGCCCCTACACAGGCATGCCAGTATTTAGTGCACAGATATATTGGTAAAGCATATTAAAATAAAAATAATAAATAATAAAGGGCTTTACCCTCTGGCTTGTGATCCTAGTAGCTCTGTTAGGACATCTCTTTCTCTCTGTAGGTCCCCTCCCTAGGAGCCGGCCGGCCATTGTGGTGTTTATTTTATAAGAAAAGAGATACAAGGGGGAGGGACTTACTCTAAGTGTTTGTAGTTTTGTTGATTATAGGAAGAATTATTCTTCTGCAATTTTATTGTGTGTTTATTTCTGCTGCTGGAAAAGATATAAAAATGTGTTAAACACATTTGCTGGACTTTTGACATAGTTTAAACAAATATTTAGGTATTCAATTGACAGACAAGTCTGTCAACCTATCAAAAGTATTCTCCACCTATATATGTTCAGCCAAGGCAAAGGGAAGGCAGATTTAGCTGAGGGTGTTGTAGTGTAAACATCCACCTAGACTAGTGCCTTCTAGTTATGCTGCCATAATTCGCTCTATTTTGAAGTGACGTTGGAGTAAAGCTCTTGTATGCTATTTGATTTAATTTCTTTTGACGAACCAGTCCGCTTATGTTTGTTTTTAAGTTTTGATTTGGAAGCTGATAATAAATCTTCTGCGGAGAATATCCTGGAAAATCTCTGTGTCCGAGTCCATCTGTATCCCAAAGCCTCTTACAACCATCACAGTAATGGGCTTTTGGAGTTGCACTGATCTTTGCGGAAGAGATGCTATATATAGGCTCCTAAAAGGCACATATTGCATACTCTGCTTTTTGTACATTTTTACCCCCTCCTTGTGTCTGTTGGCATAGAAGAACTTGGCACTTGAACCTGCTGAATGGAAATGATCTGAAATTTAAAGTGCTACTAGCCTTTTTTTGTTTTTTTCTCTCATTTTAGGAACACCATTTTTTCATGCACTACTTAATGCCTGTTGCAAGTAACTATCTCCACCTCCTGATGAAGCCTTTTGTAGGCGAAGTGCTGAGGTGAACTGTTTCATGTAATGGTGACTAAATGTTTGGACTCACTCTACAATAAAGCTTATTTAACTTTGAATTTTGATTTTCTCAACTCTATGCTTGTTCTTGTTCCTGTATGTGGTGTGTTCCAATTTGCTCCAGTTCTGTGGATTTGATGTTAGTTGGGTTAGCCAGCCACTCAGGAGCATCCCCCGATATTCACTCTGTCGCTACTGGGATTTTGGAGCTGATGTAGTGACACTGGGGATAGGTTCCTGGTGACAGACTTACTTTTTTTTTTTTGGGGGGTTTGCATACTGTCACAGGGATGGGCTTTTAACATTAAGCTGATCTTTGCAGGAGGGATGCTGTATATGGGGGCTCTGTGGATGGGCTCCTGGTATGAGATGAGATGGACTTGGGGCAGGGGGCTGCTGCACATGGGCACTGTGGGTAGGCTTCCAGCAGAAGACTGATTTTTGGGGGGATATTGCACACAAGCACTGTGGATGGGCTCCCGGTACAAGACTGATCTTTTGGGGAAGAGGGAGTTATTGCATACAGGCACTGTGGATGGGTTCCTGGTACCAGACTGATCCTGGGGGTGGTGGTGGTGGGGGTGATACGTTGCATACAGGCACCGTGTATGGGCTCTCGGTATGAAAATACAGGTTACTCACCCGTAACAGGAGTTTTAGGAGTGGTATATGTTGTTCATCCACACTGTATGGCAGGTTCCTTGCCACTTTAATTCTTGCCGGAAGGTCTTCAAGCTAGCTCCTCCCACCCACTTGGGTGGTAAAACCCTCAGCTCTGCCCCATGACGCCAGATCTAACCCGCTGGAAGCCAGGTTGCATGTCGAAGCCGGGGAGGTAGGGTGGGTTGTGTGGATGAACAACATATACCACTCCTAGAACTCGTTACAGGTGAGTAACCTGTATTTCTAGGGACGTGGATATGTTGTTCAATCCACACTGTCTGGCAGACCCCAGCAGTTCTCCGTAGAGGTGGAAGGCAAGGCGTGCACACCTACTTAGGAAATAAGGACTGGAGAACAGAGGTCCCAAAACCAGCATCCCCGCGTGACTCTAGGTCAATGTGGTAATGGGAAATAAAGGTGTGTGCTGACTTCCAGGTAGCAGCCCTGCAGATTTCCTGGATAGGGATGTCCTTAGAAGCAGCCACCAAAGCAGCGGTATGGCGGGTAGAATAAGCTCTTATCCCATTGGGGGGCTCCATGCCCGCCAACCTATAGCAAAGATCTATGCAGGAGGTGACCCGCCTGCCTATTGTCTCTTGGCTGCAGGTCACCTGATGCGGCTTCAGTGTAGGTGACAAATAGCTGGCCAGACCCTCTCCCAGACTTCAGCCGTCCACTCCTTATAGTAAGCGCACGCCCTTCTAGGATCCAAAGTATGGAGCCTATATTCGCCCTCCGAGGTGTGACTGGGGTAGAACACTGGTAGAGTCAACACCTGGTTAAGGTGAAACTCCGACACCACCTTCGGAAGGAACTTCGGGTGGGGGCGAAGGACAACTTTGTCCCTGTGGAAGACCAGGTAGGGAGACTCGATGGAAAGCTCTTGGAGCTCTCCCATCCTCCTGGCTGACGTAACAGCCACCAAGAAGGCGGTCTTCCATGACAGGCGAGAGATGTCACACCTGGGCATCGGTTCGAATGGCTTGTCCATGAGATTAGCCAATACCAGCAGGAGATCCCACGGAGGTGGAGGTTCTCGCAATGGAGGGGATATGTGGTCTAGGCCTTTGAAAAAGCAACCGACCACCTTCTCCTGCACCACCGACTGCTTGCCGGCCCGCGCCCAGTAAGCAGAGATGGCTGCCAGGTGCACCTTAAGGGTCGTCGACCGAAGACCTAGCTGAGAAAGGGACCACAGGTAGTCCAAAATACTAGCCAATGGACAGGAAGAGGGGTCCAACCCCTTGTCCTGACACCAAATGGAGAATCTCGTCCATTTGAAGGCATAGCATTTTCTGGTCGACTCCTTACAGGACGCCTCAATGACGTTGGGACCTCGTCAGAAAAACCCAAGGCCTAGAACTCTAGCTGCTTGGGAACCAGGCCATCAGGTGCAGGGACTGAAGGTCCATATGGAGAACCTTCCCCTTGTCGACTGAGATCAGGTCCAGGCGGGCTGGAAGCCACCTCAGGAGCCTGGAGCTTAGGCTGAAGAGATCTGGGTACCAGAACTGGCGAGGCCAGTCTGGGACTACCAGAATCACCTGCGCCTTGTCCCTCTTCGCCTTGAGAAGCAGCTTGTGGATCAAGGAAAACAGAGGGAAGGCGTAAAAGAGGTCTGGGGTCCACGGCCTCAAGAAGGCATCCCCTTATTTTATAGAATAGAATGTTGTTGTACATGAGTATGTTTGGGATATATGTTTATGTTTTGTAATTTCTTTTAGTGGCATTTGTGTTTTAAGGTAATGTTGGATAATTGAAAAGTTGTTTATTATTTATGTTTTGTTTTTATGTGAGTATTGTTATATATTTTATGTTTAGTTGTAACTAAGTGAAATACAAACAGGACTATCTTGAGAACAGGATTGTATAATCCTAATGATTATAATTTCCTGTATAAAAATAAAGTTTTATCATCATCATCATCATCCGGCTGAGGGCATCGGCCAGACTGCTGGAGGCTCCTGCCACATGGATGGCCAGGAGATCTGCCTCCAGGCTGATCATGAGAGACCAAATGCGGAAAGCTTCCTTGCACAGAGGCAAGGAGTGCGTCCTGCCCCGACGGTTGGGATAGTACATGGTCTTGGTGTTGTCCATCTGGACCTGAATCACCTGACCCCGTACTAACAGAGCGAAGGCGGTGAGGGCTAGTTGAACCACTCGAAGCTCCAGAAGGTTGATGTGACATCAAGACTCCTGAGGGGACCAAAGGCCGTGGGTCTGGAGTTCCCCCAGATGGGCACCCCAACCCATCAGAGAGGCGTCGGTCGTAAGAGTGACCGTCGGCTCAGGGCGGACAAACGGGATACCCTCCTGCCAATGAGCTGGGATGAGCCACCACTGCAGGCCATCCCACATCTTCTGGGTCACGGTCACAAGCTGGTCCAGAGGACTGGAGCGCTCTGACCACTGGCGGGCCAGTCCCCATTGCAGGGGGCGCATATGCCAGTGGGCCCAATGGACCATGCTGGTGCAGGCCGCCATGAGGCCCAGAAGGCGCAGGAAGTCCCGGGCAGAGCGCAATTGCCCAACCAGAAATGATTGGGCAAAGGAGGAAAGGACCTCAGCCCTGTCCGCCGGGAGCTGGGCTCTGGCTCTAAGAGAGTCAAGCTCTGCCTGATGAATTGAATCACCTGCGATGGCACGAGTTCCAATTTGACCTTGTTGATCAGGAGGCCAATTTGAGAGCAGACTTGGAGGGCCAGATCCCTGGACCACTCCACCTCCAACCTGGAGGGGGCTGCTGTCAGCCAATCATCCAGGTAAGGGTACATCCGGACCCCTCAGTGCCACAGGAATGCTGTCACCACTGCCATACATTTGGTGAAGACCCTGGGAGCTGGAGAGAGGCTGAAGGGCATGGCCTGGAACTCGTAAAGTGATCCCTCTGCTCTGAAGTGGAGGAATCGTTGAGACGGATGGATTGGGACATGAAAAAAACGCATCCTGGAGATCCAGAAAGCAAAGCCACACACCCAGTTCCAAGGATGGAATGATCTGAGCCAGAGTGACCATCCTGAAGGTGCATGGCCTTAGGAACTTGTTCAGGTCATGCAGATCGAGAATGGGGTACCAACCCCCATCTGTTTTGGGACCAGGAAGTACCTGGACACAAATGCTGGGTTTGGAGAAGGGTCCGCCACCTCACTGATTACCTCCTCCTGGAGGAGAACAATGTCGCTCGATGAGCCGACAGAGAGGCTGTGGAACCTGCCCCTCGTGGGGCGACAGCTCGATAGGGAGGGGACTGCTCAAATTCCAGAGGCAGACCCCTGCCAACTACCTCCAGCACCCAACGGTCTGTGGTGATAGAGGACCAGGCAGAAAGGAAGTGGCGGAGCCATCCCCTCACAGGGGGAACCCGGGGAGGAGTGATGAGGTTGTGGGTGACACCCCTCAACCCATGACTGGGCAGGCTTGGAGGAAGGGCCGGCCGGGGGGCCTCCTGGACCTTTCCCTCCAGGCTTCCTATGTGAGGAAGCGGCAGACTTGGCCTTAGGGCACCAAGTGTGAGCCTGCTGGCCCTGTTGCTGGTGCTGCTGGGCCGGACATGCCACAGGGGCGGAAGGGCGAAAGGGCTTATGTTGCTGCTGGCGGCCTTTGTCCTTCTGGACAGACGTGACCAAGTCCAAGGTGGCATTGGACTTCTCGATTCTCTAGAGATGGCCTTCCACCCCCGGCCCGAACAAGTTGGTGCCCAGGAAGGGAACGTCTGCCAGCTTGTGCTGGGTAGCAACCGTGAAGGTGGAGATCCGCAGCCAAGCTCTGCGGCGCATGGCTACTGTGGCTGCTACTGACTGGGCACAAGAGTCTCCAACATCCAAAGCAGTTTGGAGCTGTTGTTTGGCCACCGCCCTTCCCCGATCTTGCACCTGCTTTACAGTCATCTGAAGATCAGCCAGGAGATGAAGAATCACCTCATCCAGGGAACCCATAAGGGCGCGTGAAAAATGTGCCATCAGCACGGCCGAGCTAGCCTGTCGAAGACCTAGGGAGGAAGCAGCGTAAACTTTTCACCCTGAATAGTCCAGGTTTTTGGACTCCTTGTCGGGCAGCCTGTCCACGTCCCAAGCGTTTCCGGAACGCCGGAAAACGCTGTCGGTAACCAGCCCCTCCGCAGAGGGGTGCTCCGAAAAACCAGAGAGGGAACCGGTGGGAACTGCATACTTGTGAGCCATCCTGGCCGAAGGCGCAGGACAGGATGCAGGCCACTGCCACAACTCCAGGGCCGGGCCAACAATGGCTTCGGCCACAGGGAAGGCCTCCATGGGGGAATCCCTCGTCCAGTATCTCCGTGAGGGGATATCTGGCCAGTTTCTGAATGGGTTTGAGCTGCATCCCAGTGGACTCTGAGATGAGCCGAAGGATTCCCAAGAACGAGGATGGGCTCTCGTCCACCAACTGACACCCAGTGATTCCAGATCACGGGGCCTGGAATACAAGGAGTCGTCGGACTCAGAGGAGTCCGCGAACAGCTGCCAAGAACAGAGCCACCCTTTACTCATTGAGGTCGATCGAGGGTGAGGGTGACCGACAACCTGTGGGGCAAGCCCTGACCTGACCGAGAATCCTTGGTTGGAGCCCCAGTCTTAGGTTGAGGAGGTGGTGGTTCCATCACAATGGGTTTAGCAGCCGGTTTCAGATGAACAACCGGTGCCGGAGTCGGCTTCTCTACTACAATGAGGGGCTGCTTCGGTCGTTCGGGCGACAGCCACTTAATAGCCAGAGAAGGCAATGGAGTTGGCTTAGTACCGGCTAACAAGAGTTGCTGCCACATCATGTCCTCGTAGTGCAAACGCAACTTGCGCTGGAGCCTATCTTCCAAAGAGGACGATGAGGACGAGCGGCGACGCCGCTTTCCGTGATGCTGGGACCGAGACCGCCGATGTCGGCGGGACTTACCCGACACGGAGGAAGACCGAGTCCAAGACCAAGACCTTCGGGGAGGCTGGGTGGGTCAAAGAGAGTACGGGGGGAACCCGATCATCCCTCGGTTCAGGGTCCTTGACCGGGAACTTCGGCATAGGAGGCACGGGCAAGTCCTCGGTAACCACAGGAGAACGGGTGAAGAAGGGTCGTCCGCTTCTCCAGTCGACAACCCATCCAATGGGTTGAGAAAAATCTCGATCGCATCGATGGGTGTCTCGGCCGACTGACCTGATGGGGACACCATGAAGCCAGCGGCCTTAGCCGCAACCTCAACCGAGGTCGAGGGTCTGGGGAAGGGGATCTCTCCCACTCCCACGAACGTTGACGGTGGGACTTACCTTTCAGTTCATTTTTCTTCAACCTACTCGTGTGCCCCGAGGGTCCTTCTCCCTTGGTGGAGAGGGACTGACAAAGCTCCGTGAAAGAAGCAGTGTAGGAGGAGCCCAAGGAGAGCGGGATAAACGCCCAGGCCGAGAAGGAAGTAGAAGTGGCCTGGGCTGCCTTCTCCTCGAAGGCGCAGCAACTGCCCAGCTGCTCTGGTGGAGCCTGCAGCCGTGGATACCACCCAACAAGCTTCCATCGACTTTCACCGCCGCACCATTTTCAGGGTTTCCAGTTGGAGTCGGGCAGCGTCTTTCAGAACTGAAGCCGTGAAGGATTTGCAGAGAATCGCAGGCCTGCAGATTGTGTGCAAGACCCAGGCAGAGCACTTCGTGGAGTGCGGGTCGGTCAGCAGGGTTCGACAAACAGGATAGCCCGACGTCCCGGCTACAACTTCCAGCCAGGGACAAGCGCTGCCTCAGACTGCCAGTTGCCCGGGACAAGCATTAAAAAATAAAAAAAATGCCCAATTTGCCTGCATTGCCGCTTTTGCCACTGGGTGCTGTCGTGCGATACTGGGGGGAGTACTTGGTCATCTGACCGGAGCAGCAGTCACGTGAGCGGGGTGCAGAAGCAGAAGTCACAGGATGCCAGCGCTGGTGCCAAGAAAGCAGGACAACAGAGGAGGAGCCGAGACGAGAGAGACGGGCATATGTGGCAGCAAATGGAAGGGAGGCTCACTGAGGGTTAAGACGCCATTGATTGAGTTGGCTCCACGCGACTTCGTGGAGCGATCTGGGGACACACACACTCTCTTTCTCATTTTACAGAGAAAGGACGTGCGTGCTGTTCCTAGAGAGAGCAGTTCACTTAAGTCGTCGTTTCTTTCTGGATTGTGTGCACGTGCAGACTTTGCAGTTGTTTTTGGAGAGAGAGGAGACTTGAAGTGCAGTGTGCAGTACTGTAGACTACAGTACTTGTCTTGCCTCAGCATTTTTTTTTACATTTTTTTTTAAATAAAAAAAGTCAGGGACTCAGAGAGTTTGAGAGACTGAGGTACTGGTGGGAGGTTGCTGAGATCGCAGGTGGGGTGGTGGGCGCGCTGTGGCAGGGGAGGGTTAGTGATTGGGGAAGCAGCTGGCAAAAACTGTTTTCTTAGCCCATGCTATTGCCAGAAACAAAAAATAGAGACTGGAGAGCGAGAGCCTGAGAAGGAGAACGCTGTAGAAAGTGGAAACCAAACCACTCCATTAGTTTCAGCTGTAGCCTCTTGAATCTGTTGATGAGTGTTCAGTTTGTTCACAACTTAGAAGCCACGGAAAAAAAAAAAAGAGTGTGCCATTATACTGCTTGTGCTGTGCAAATGTGCATTTGTTGTTCCAGTATTAACACAACTTAACTGAAGGGTCATTTGTAAATAAAGATCCATCGCCTTTATTGAAAAGGCTAGGCAAATAAGCACCTCATCCTTCTGGCTCCCGCCGGTCCCGCCCAGTGTCATCACTGTCTGCCAGGCCACTAGGCCAGCCGTCCAGCACCAGTCCAGTCCACCCAAAAAAGAAACTCACACAGACACACCTAATTAATAAAATATATTTTATTATCATTGGGGAAGAAAATAAGTGCCACCCAATATGCAGAACAGGAGTAGGGAGAAACAGCAGACTCTTTTTTCTCTCTGGTCAGTAGCCTCATGAGTAACAGACTCCATCTGCAGCAATACACCAGCACCTGAAACAGAAACACAGTCCACCTCTGTCAGTGTGTCTAGTGCAGATAAGAGTAATAACAATGACAATGAGCCTATATCTGTGTCAGGAGATATAACTGCTGATCATCAGTGTCTTGAACTAAGCAGTGACGGTTAACTGAAAGTTTACAACCACTCCTAAAAAACGTGATTTAGTGCTCCATGAGCAGGATGAGAGGCCAGAGAGGCCAAATAAAGATAAGAAATATGATCAGGAGAAAGGGCCCGATTGTTTCAGAGGCATTGGTTAACCATTTATAACTGGCTGAGATATGATGAAAAAAAGAACTGATGTATTGCACTGTGTGCGAAAAATATCCAACCATTGCAGTACCAGCCTTTTCAAAGAAACCTAATGTTTTGCCACTGGCTCAAATACTTTTCTAATTGAGTCAGTTCGTGCTCATGACAAGTCCAATCCACATTTGCTGTGCATGAATCAACATATTGTGGACAGTGGTCAGCGGTGGTACATTTTGATATCACTGAGTCCCCACTGTATCAAGCATTTACGCAGTTGGATCAGGGCACTAAGGTCAAGATCAACACCTGTTCAACACAGCATATTCCATTGCTAAAATCTCGCCTTTCTCGGACATGGAGTGGCTCTGTGAACTGCAAGAAAGAAATGGGATAACGCTTGGTTCTAATTATACCAATGATAAACGAGCCAGGGACTTCTGTGGTGCTATATCAGCAGTTATATCCCAAATCCAGATGCAGACTCTTACTGATGTTAAATATGTGACAGTTCTTGCTGACGGTAGTACAGATTCTAGTATAACTGAGTGGGAAAATGTTTTCTCTCGGTTTGTTGACCCAAACTCAAAACAGCGATACAGTGCTTATCCAAGCTGTGCCACTGGAACATGCACATGCAGAAGGTGTATTTCACGAATAACGACTGCACTTGAGTCAGTAAATCTTCCCTATAACCTACAAAATGTTCACAATCCAGGGCCATTCCTTGTTTCAGCAAATTTTGATGGGGCCAGTGTCATGATGGGCGAAAAGAGGAGGAACCATAGCAAAGTTAGTGGAACACTGTCCTCAAATAATTGCAATGCACTGTGTTGCCCATAAGTTAGAGCTGGCAGTTCTTGATGTGGTAAAAAAAATACATTTGTCTCAAAGCTTGAAAGTACTCTCAAGGGAATATTTAAGTTTTATCATTACAGTCCCAAAAATGAGAGAACTAAAAGAAACTGCTAATGTCATGGATACTGATCTTGCTCACTTTAGTGCTATAAAACAAGTGAGATAGCTTGCCAGTAGGAATCACGGTCAGTTCATGCAGTTCAGGTTAATCTACCCGGTGTCGCCAACACCTAGAACATGCATCCTCTGCTGCTGGTGATGAAGGTTCTAGAACAAAGGCCCTCTTAAAGGAAGTACAGTAGTGTACAGTTTGTAAAATCCCTATATATACTACAAGACTTCCTGCCAATACTAAAAACCTGTCACCCAGTTTCAAAGAGATGACATAGTAATACTGAAGTTCCACAACTTGTTGAAACCTGCCTACTCCAGCTTACGGAGCTGAAAACATCACTAGGGAAATACATGGCAACTTTCCTTAGCCATTACAAACCTGAACAGAAATGGATGGAGTATGTTGTGTCAAAGGGGAGGGGGGAGGAGGAGAGGACTGTTCCTTTCCCATTCAGAGGCAACTGCCCAGAAGTCAGTTTTGTAAGAGATGCACAATTGCAGAATTTAATAGATGCAGCGATAACGTACATAGACGAGAGGTTTAAAAATTTCTCAGAGGTGCCTCTCAAATGGTTCAGCTGTTTAGATTTCAAGCAGTTTGATCTGCCAAGAGACCAACTAGCGGTGTTTGGGACCTGTGAACTGGCAAACCTGGTTAAATACTTTGATTTTTTCACAGAAGAGCAGCAAGAACATATAAAGTCTGAGTATGCTGCATTTAAAATGCTGCTTAAATCTTCAGCTGACAAGCCGTATTTGCAGGTCTACACAAAATTACTAAAAGAAAACCACCACAGATTGGGCACATTATTCTTGACTTAGTCGAAATACTAATAACTATGAGTGTCTCAACTGCTAAGTGTGAAAGAGTTTTTTCTGTCCAGAACCTTATCAAAACAAAAATACGGACACGGCTTTCTGATGACACACTACAGTCTCTCCTGCAGATAGCGGTAGAAGGTCCTGAACTGCATGAATTTAATCCTGATCCTGCAATTAACCACTGGCTGCTCTGTGGTCCAGGAACTAGACATGTTCATGGGCATGCTGCCGCTACTGCTGCTACATCTACTGCTGGTGGTGTCGCTGCTGCTTCCGTTTCTTCTCCTGATGAGTGATGATGATCCGATGCAAGTACTCCTAGTAGTGCTCCATCATCATCTTCCTGTCTTCCCAATCTCTAGTCAGTCTACCCCTTGATGTGACAGTCATGCTATATTCACAGAATGGCTTGTTGATTGATGGCCTTGGTTTCATTTCACTACAATTATCCAATCTCTTCTGAAACAGACTTCAGCCTGCCCTGCATGCACACATGGTTAGTTAGGGTCACCACCAGATGTCCTCTTTTATGAGCACGTGTCCTCTTTCCCAGCTGCCAAATATTCTTCATGTACCTTCAATTCAATATCCTGTTGTATTATTATTTTTTATAATTTTTTTTACTCTCAGTCTCTTCTCCTACCGTACGGACCTCCCCTTGTATATGAGCTGTGAAGGAAGGAAGTGGAGATTTTAAACCTGTTTACTCGGGGTCTGGCAGTGGCACCAGGGCTCATCGGGGAACTAGGTGTCCTCTTTTTGGCATCCCAAAAAATCTGGTCTGAGTCTGGTACCCCACACAGTACAACGTCCCACCCTGGACCTGCCGGATAGAAAGGAAAGGAATGGATGGAGAGTCAGTCACTCAATATTGTTTTTCCCGATTTACACAGTTCTTCTACATCTACATCCATCCTAATACAATAGTACAACCCCAGACACACCATGTAATTTATTTCTACAGATGTTTGGTTAAAATTTTCATATAAGCGTATTGGACTACCACTCGGAACTCTGGGACTACCATTTTTGACCAGACCAGTTGCCCGGGACTAGCATGCCATTTTGAAATTTGTCGATCCCTGTCGGTCAGGGACATTTTCTGCCTACAAGGGCACTGACGGAAGCCTGGAGTGGATTTATCCATCGCAGTCGCGAGGGAGGATGAAGACGCAAGTCGAGTGAACTTTAAATAGTTTTCGGAAATTCCGAAGGATTGGTATCCAGGCCTAAAACACAGAGTGCTAAGGAGGGAACTTGAGCTTCTAAGCGGTAAGGAAGATTTGGCATCATGGGACGGAGCCGAGGGTTTTACCACCTGGTTGGGTGGGAGGAGCTAGCTTGAAGGCCTTCCTGGCAAGAATTAAAGCGGCAAGGAACCTACCTGTCAGACAGTGTGGATTGAACAACATATCCACGTCCCTAGAACTGATTTTTTTAGGGGTGGGTAGATGTTGCATACCAGCACTGAGCATGTAGGTATAAGACGGATATTTGGCAGGAGGGAGATGTTGCATGCTGGCAGTGTGGTTGGGCTCCCAGTATGAGACTGGTCTTTGTCAGGGGACCGGCTGCATAAGGGCACTGTGCATCAGCTCCTGGTATGAGACTGATCTTCGGGGGAGGAAGGGGTTGCATACAGGCACTGTATATAGGCTTTCAGTATGACTGATAGGCTCCCAGTACAAGACTGATCTTTGGGGAAAGAGATGTGCATACCAGCACTGTGAAGGGTCCTTGTACTCACTTTCTTGAAAGTCGGGTGTTGCATGCTGGCACTGGAGGGGATCTTTGTGCCAGACTGTTCATCAGGTGGTGATGGTGGTTACGGCATCAGGGATAGGTTTGTGTTTTCAGAATGACAATCCTTTTGGGGGGTGCACTGTGGAAACTGGGGGATTTTTTTTATGTCAGTGTAGGATATTTACATAGGGTGGGTGGTAGGAGAGGGTTTGCACAAAGGATGTGGAGTGGAGGATAAGAATGCTATGAGGACGGTGGGAACAGGATAAGAAGAGGATACGTACCTGTAAATGTAGTTCTACTGCTGGTTTAAATGAACATCCACACTATGGCAGTTCCACTGAGCATGCTCAGGTTTCAGAAACAGTCTCAAGGCCTGACAATTCTAATGACCCAACCATTTGTCCACTGGCTACTAGCCCCACAACTCAGATCTGGAGGCTAAAAACAGAACCTTAAAAGTAAGCCAGGCCATGGCAGGTTGAGCAGGTTGTGTGGATGTAAACTACTTTAGTCTAACTAAGATTAAAGGCAAGTAACCTCTTCCTCTAAGTGCCTGGTTCAGTTCATGTATCCACACTACAGTATGTCAGACTCTCAGCAATTCTCCAGGCAGCTGGTTATGGGAAGGTCCCTTTAGGCAAACAGAAACTGGAGGATTGAGGTCCAAAAGCAGTATCCTGATGGCTCAGTAAATCAGTGCTGTAATGAAGAGGAATGCATGCACATCAAACAAGACAGCAGGCCTGCAGATCTCGGCAATGGGAATGCTCACAGCAGCAGGAACAGAGATGTCAGTATGTCTAGTACAGCAAGCACGAGACCCAATGGCAGCACCTTACCAGCCAAAATATAACAAAGGGATACACAGGACTTGATCCACCTGGCAACTATCTGTCTACCGGTCTGCCTTTAGGCATTTCAGCAGACATCACAAACAGCTGGCATGTGTCAGCATCTAATTCCGCTGTGCACACAGTTTAAAAGAGCAAAGTGCTGCGTACATCCAGGGACTGGTGGATTTGTTCCGCATCTTGGAGATTATTACATATTTAGAGGGAGAGAAGACTAGCAGCAGCCCACTGAGTTCCTCCCTCCCACCAGCTCATTTAGCTTGAATTTAGCACTGGCAAGAGGCAAACAGAAGTTGAAAATGCCATTTTGCCAGTAATGAGCAGTTGCTACTGTAAAGAACTAGTAACGCCAAAAAAACAAACAAGCAAAGAATGTTAATGTTTAAAAGTGGTCAGTTGTTGCTTTTTATTGCTATTTTTCTATTTCCTCATTGGATGGCTTCCTACCTAATAGTACAGTAGCTCCTCCCCATTATAAAACTAGCTACTATGAATCTGGGTAACAATGTTGATAATGGCTCCCTTAAGTCTAACTCACCCACAGCCAGAGTTAGTTTACATCTTGAATGATAAAATGTGGTCCTTGCCGCACTTGTTGATGCTGCCTATAGCAAAACTGACTGACTGACCTCTGTAATGCTGGAGCCTGAGGAAGAGGAGACAGCAGTGAGGACAACCCTGCTCTTACAACAAATAATGGCATAAAGGCACTACAGAAGGAGCCAGCTCTGCTGCAAAGGCAGTCCTGCATTCTGTCTTTAAAGCTACTACAGCTTGAACAGATCATCAGTACTGCAAAAGCCGAACACATGAAAAGTAACATCCCACAAACAACACCTGAATTGTTTTTCTGAAACCTAACCAAGTTGGTAAAATGTAGTCCTTTTACCTCTGCTCATTTTAATGATCAATAAATATTGTGTGCTAAGCAATCAACTAGTAACTTGACAGGCCAGCACACTTCACAGCAGGGAGAAGAGGACTGAATGTTCCAGTGGAGGCTCTCCTTCTCTTGGGGGGATACACTCTGCTGCAATACTGCCACTTGGGTGACCAGAAGCGGCAGTGTATGCTGGAGGTGCCAGTGTATGTGGGAGGGTTTGTGGCTAGAGCCAGGTTGCGGCAGCGTGCATGCTCAACGTGCACAGTCCCCATGGCAACCACTCGCGACTCCAGTCAATAGGCAGGGAGTAACTAAGGGGTAAAAAAAACAAAACAAAACAAAAAACTCCAGCCACTGCAGAATGAAAACTTGGGCCTTTGCCGGCCCTGCACCCACCGAGGCTGACCAGATTAGCATCTCAGTCCCTACTTCCACCTAGGATTCCACCTGCCTCGGTGGGGAGGGGGCAAGCCAGTTTCCCAGTCTGGCCTAATGGTGGCTGAGGGGCTGGAAGGACTTGTCTGAATGTCTAAAAGGGGTACATTACAAGCGGGTGCCGGCCACAGTAGCAAAACAGAACTGACAAAAAAAATAGCAACTTGACATTTTTCTGAAGCATGTTTTAATACCAAATCTTGTTATAACCAAGACCCCTGGAATTCTGTGGTTACACAGCTGTGGAATCTTCTGCAGAATTTCCATCATGCAAGCTGGCCTATTGGTTCAGCAGCAGAGCTACTGCTTGCAACAGCTTAATCTGGTTCAAGATCAGTTGGCATTCATCTGTATCCCCCTCCCCCGGGTCGTGCCTGAAAATAGGCAGGATTTGTCTAGTGCACTTACCCGGTCAACAAAAGCTAAATAAAATAAATAAATAAATACCGGTGACCGGAGTCCAGGAACAAACTTGGGTCGCTGGAGGCCCGAGTGGGGTAGGATGGTTGAGCATCCCAGCAGATGCTTACCTCCTTGAGGGGGAGGGCACCTGGTCTCCACTACGATATGGCCACCTGGGTGACCACAGGTGGCAGTACAAGCTGGAGTCAGAACTCAGTGAGGGGGACTTCGACACTGATGCACACAGTATGCATGCGTGGGTCACAGCCTGGGCCTACTGACTGAGGGATGGGGACCAAAAAGTGAAAATCCCTCGATTGTGTACAATGCTGTAACTGCCTTTCACAGGCCCCGCACCACAGACTAGGTTTGAACTCTGGACACCGACACTTAACCTCTGTCACGGGGATAGGCTCGGGGCAATCCGTGGGGAACAATGGAGTGAAGTAAGTCCTGGTGGTGGATGACGGGGCTGGACGGAGTGGCTGGCTGGTGTCGATGCTAGTTGGGGGACAAAGTGTTCTAAATTCAAAAGAATTTGCATCATGCCAAAAAATATATGTAGTATCACAGAATTCCATGCTCTTGGTGACTTTTCATTCAAATACACAGTTTTTCCATAGTGCCTGGTACCGTCCCCTCCTTGTTTATCCTGAAATCCCTCTTCTAAGCTCAGCATGTGACATCACTGATGACATCACGTAATATGTCGGCACATGGCAAGACTACATTCTGCCACAGAAATGAATAATTCATGCCGCAGAAATGAACAAGTGCTGCTGCAGAAGCCTAGGAGCCCTGCCGCAGAAATCAGGACCTATGTCCCACAGAAATCTAGGGGCCTTGGTTATAACAAACTTTTCCTATGGCTACAAGTGTGTTTGTTATAATGAGGGACTACGGCATTAAGGGTGATCTTAGGAGCAGCGTTTTACCTGGAGACTGACATATATAGTTTGGTTCCTCTTCATACTTCAAGTGATCAGTCTTACAGCAGGTGATTGGCTTGTCTTGTCAGTTATAATGTCACATACAGTGAGATCACAGGGTGATTGATGTATGAGGAGGAATAGAATTAGCTATCTTAGCCTGTAGGTAGGGTACTGTCCCACACATCGCACCAAGTACTGCGAGGCACAAAACCTTCTAATTAGCAAAAAAGAAAAGAAAAAATATGTATTTTATATATAAAAAGTAATAGTTTGACTGGATCGTCATCACAGTAGGAGGGCTTCCGAGCCTGGATAGCAGGGCTGGCAAGGAGAAGGATCGAGCATCCCAAAGAAAGCTCTTCTTTTCCGAGGAGGGTGGAAGTCAGAACCGCTTGCAGCACTATTACCTGGGTGCCCATAAGTGGAAGTGCAGGTGGAGAGGATGGGGAAGGCAGATGCCTGTCAGCTCTGTGTGGTGGCATGGAGCTGCATGTGTGTGTGCATACCCACACCTGAGCCCTAACATGCAGATGTCTGCAGTAGACACACAAAATGGGAAAAAACGTCCTTGACTTGCAGTATGACACCCAGCGCCTGTGCAGTCCACTGTATCCCTCACTACCATTAGGTGCTTCAGTGTATGTAGGGCTATGCCCTGATTCAGCCTTGCCGGGGGGTAAGAAGGTTGCAAGGTAGGGGGCCACAGCTAGGGGATGAGTAGTCACCTGGTGCAGAGGAGTAGCTGGACCTAGATGGAAGAAGTACAAATTAATAAAATAGTACAAGTTCACTACTTCGGAAGTTAATATTAATTTCAATGTAACCCCCTTGCAAATGGGGGTTCCGGAAAGTTTTCCCGGAGTTTGTCCCCAGGCTCCATGCCTAGCAGGTGATCGGCATAAAGTCGTTTAAATGGGTAGCCAATGAGTGCTTTAACAAGCCTCCGTAAGCTGTCTCTTTAAGGGCTGCCTGTTGCAGTCGTAATTAACTGAGATTGGGGGGGGGGCTCTGTGGTTGTATGCACGAGTCCCGCCCAGGACACTGAAAAATAGCTCCCCCTCTGCCATCGTTGGTGGTGCAGAGGGAGCTCTATTAGGAGATGTAATTGTTTGCTGGAAATAACGTAACGTTATAATGATAATGCAGCTGTGCTAACCTGCCTTCCTTTGCAGCAAAGACTGTTTTGACTGTTTCCTCCATTTTGCTCCAGAACTGTTGAATTGGGCCAATCAGTACCTCGACCCTACAGAGTTGGCTGACCAATAGAGGGACCGCTTGTATTTTGGGAAATGCATTATGGGCTATGGGCTTTGCACACACTGAAGGCAGGAGGAAATGACTGGCATGTTCAGACCAGCCAATGGAAGTGGGTAGCGCCGAACTGAAGGAAGAGCCCCTTGCTGTTGGGGGTTAGAGGCGTTGTGGCTGAGGAGAGGAGAGGAGCTTTGTGCTTCTGCGCTGTGTGAGTGTTCACGCGGGAAGCGCGTGAAGGCCTAGTCGGCCCTTTGCCTTTTCAGCGAATCGAGACTAAATCACGTGACGTGCAGTCGGAGGAGGCTGGTGCCAGCCCAGCTACCTACCAGGCTCAACCTGAGAGGACTGAAGAATTGCTGAGTCGCTACCGTCCGCCTGTATGTTGGAAGCTGCTGTTTGCTGTCCGAGTTCTTCTGCAAGTTTGTGAAAGTTTGAGAGCAGCTGCCTGGTATGGTACTCCTCTGTTGTAGCCATATAAATGTGTGAGAAGGCTGGTGAAGTTCAGGCTCCATCCTGGCAGCGTTGAAGGAATCGTTATTTGCTGGGGTTGTGAGTACTGAGTCAGGGTAGCTCCCTGCAGAGGTGTACACAGTGGTTTCCAGTGTATTATTATACCGCTGACTGCCTAATTAAACTTTCCTCCTATTCTGACTTGCTCAGGATTGTAATGTTTATCTGTATTAAGGGCCCCAACCAGCTGCCATGTTTGAACTAGTCGTTAGGGCTTGGGTACCCAGGGACAGTAAATCTTAGGGTTAGGCTCTGTGCACAGAGCCCTAGGTAGGTAATTATAGCATAAGCCAATTAACTTGATTTTCCCCTCTCCTGTTATCTGCCTTTAATAAATCAGATTATTGTGTTGCAACTACATCCTGGCTGGTTTGTGCATCCCTGATGAACTGCTACATAGTGACTGGGATATAACTGTACCTTATTTTACAGGGGGTTCCCGGAGTGAGCTGAGAGATACTACCCGGGGGGTAAGTGTCCTGATGAAAAGGACTGTTGGTACCCAGTGTGAGCCACTAGTGGGACAAAAGGGGGGTTGCAGTAACCCAGAGGGCTGTAACCGAGGTGGTTTTGACCGTATTAACCCCGGCCTCTGGGCCCCTCATCCTGTCTCAGCGGAGGCAGGCAGGGGTAGTAGCCCTAAGGGTAGTACCCCCTGGGGGTTACATCAAACTTCTCTAGAGCCTTTTAATTTTTTGGTCTCAGGTTTGCTTGTTTTGTTGTTAATACCAGGCCTGCCAACTGCCTCCCCTATCCCAGTATTCCCCACCCAGTGTGACCCACCTCAGACATTCACTCACAGCTGACTGGCCAGTCAAGCAATAACTGGCTCAATGGCCCAGTCAACCAGGAGTGGTAGAGTGTCGGAGGCAGCAGCAGACATACTTGCACGAGAGCAGCTCCAGGAAGAGCAACCATTCTAAAGTAAAGAAAAGCATTGCATAAACTTATAGAATTAAAACAGCAAGTATGCAGCAATTCAATATAGTACAGAGTCCACGCAACTAAAAATGTTGGGTTGATGTGACCGGGTTGAGGTTACTGTTGTAGCAGGTGGACAGCAGACATTGAGCACAGAACTGAGAGACACATGCGGCACCTAAAGAAGCTGTCAAGTGGGCATCCGGTGATGTCACTTAGGGGAGTGCACAGTTAAGACATCGCTCCTGACTGCAGGCTTCTAAAGTGTGCTGATTAAATTTATTTATTTTATTGAATTTTGTTGACCCGGTAGGCCCACTAGTCCCTTTTTCAGGGGTGACCGGGGAGGGGGGGCAGGAGATACAGATGGTAACCAGCTGAAACTGAACCAGATTAATCTGTTGGTGGTATTTTTAGTGAATGGGGGAAATTTTATTTGTCTGCTCCATTAGCTTTGCCAAAATCTTTTATTTTGCACCAAAAGGTAAACAGTATTTCTTTTAATTAATAATGTGTTGGTGCCAGTTATAAAAATAACCATTAGAAAAAAATATATATTTTTTGACCATGATGGTGAGTAACAGAGCAAACCCTGCAGATCTGTCAGCCTGACGTCTATAGTAGGGAAATTACTACAGACCATAACAAAGGTGAGGTTAGAGGGTTTCCAGGAAGTAAATGCACCTCAGGACACTAGACAGCAAGGGTTCATCAGAGGGAGTTCTTGTCACACAAAACTGATCTACTTTTTGGATTGGGTGACGAAGGCAGTGAATGTACAGCAACTTGACTTCAGCAAAGCTTTTGACTCTGCTGCACAGAGACAGCTGGTCAAGAAGATGAGCAACCTAGTAGTGGGGGATAGGATTACACAGTGGCTAAGAAGCTGGCTAGGTGAGAGAATCCAGAGGGTTACCCTCAACTGGGAGCACTTAGGAGTCAAGGAGGACACAACTGAAGTGCCGCAAGGACTGGTCCTATATTACATTTTTATCTGTGATATTGGTGAAGGAATGGGGGTGGGGGATCTGCCTCTCCTCAGATGATACAAAGATCTGAGAAAGAGTGACAGTGATGAGGAGGTAAAGAACTGTGAAGGAGGATCTCGAAAGACTTGAGAAATGGTCAAGGATATGGCAGCTGAAATTCAACGCAAAAAAAAAAAGGCAAGGCAATGCACATGGGGTAAAACAAAACCCCCAAACAGAATACATGCAGGGGTGGGTAGCGGTTGAAAGAATGACTAAGGAGAGGGACTGGAGGGTAATACTGGACAATATGAAAATATCAGCATAGTGCATTAAGGCAGTGGGGAGTGAAAACAGGATACTGGGAAGCATGGGTTGAGGGGGGGCATCAGGAAGAGAGAAATGATTCTGCACCTGTACAGATTCCTAGTGAGTCCTCACCTGGAATCACTGTAATCCCTGTCTTGTGTGACTGTAATGGGCTGAATAATAGTGGGGTGTATGTGTTTCATTTTATAATTCGATTTTATATATGTATTAATCGTGTTGTTGAATTTTGTACGGCACCCAGAGCCTCCATGATTGGGCGCCTAGAAAAATAAAATTTACTTTACCTTACTGTGCGCAGTTCTGAAGTCCACACCGAGAAAGCACAGGGACAAGATGGAGACAGCACAGAGTAGGGTAAACAACATGATTCAGAGACAGTAGGGAAGGGCTTATACTGAAAGATTGGAGAATCTGAACATGTATACACTGGAGACAGCAAGGGAGATGGGGACATGATCGAGATGCACAAATACCTCCTCAAGATAAACAGACAGTAGATGGATCTTCATGCTGAGTGGGAACACGAGCACCAAGGGAAATCAATGAAGCTGGGGGAAAGACTTAGAAGTATTTAGTCACAGAAAGAGTGGTGGATGTGTTGAACAGTCCAACAGGGGATGTTGTCTGTGCAAAGTCAGTGAGGGATTCAAATACTGGGAGCGGGGTAGACACTTAGGACTGGAAGGGACATTAGTAAAAGCGAAGAGGGAGAAGTTAGGAGTGAAGGGCCACCATAGCCCTTACAAAAAAACAACAGGTAAGGCAGGGCACACTGGATGGGGTTGCAGGGCTTTTATCTGCTGACAGCTTCTACATTATGTTTCTATGCTGAATCTTCTGCAAAAAGGAAGAAACCCTAGACCAGGACTTGCGGGGAACAGTCACTAAAGCCGCATCTGCTCTAGCTGCCGAGTTTAGGGCAACCTGTAGCTGGTGTTTAGCTACTTGAAATGCCCAAAGTACATAAAGGTCCATATGGCGGTGCTCTGGCAGGAGAGACCAGAAATTTTAGAACTTTTGAAATAGCTCACTGCTGCAGCAAGCCATATATATTGCATAGCTTGCCTGAGGCATGCCAATGATGCTGCAGCATAAACTCTGTGGCCAACATGGTCCATCTTCTTGGGTCTCCTTTCCTGGAGACTTAGAGGATCCACCGAGGATCTTGGCCTTGCAGAAAACAGCAACCACCAGAAGACAATCTGGAGCTTCAGAAACATGGGAAACCATTCCAAGGGGACCGCATACCTATGGTCCCCCACTACCGAGGGTGCTGACAAGAAGCAGGCCATTTGCAAATATGCATGGCAGCCAGAGGGATGGGAAAGGCAAACCCCGTGGCGCTTCCCCTGGCCAGGATTTGAACTAGGGGTATAAAGCAGGCTTCTGCATGAAAGGCAGACAGATGTTGAAGGCAGAAAAAACTCTTCAGTAAAGATGTTAAGGAAGATATCACTAATGTGTGAGGGGGGAAGATCGCTTTGTCTGAGGGGAGGCTGTCACCTTCATGGCTAGAGGAACCTCTCTCTCTGCGCTGAAGACAAAGCTAAATGTATGGCATTATTTGAATCATGGCACACAAAACTCTTTACATAGTAACATATTAATTCGATGTCCCCCCCCCCACCATGTTTCATAAGCATGTATAACGTAAGTATGCAGTGCAAACACATACCTATTTATAGGTATTCTCTATCCACTGAACTACCCAGGGTACCAACTGATTTCCTTGGTAAGCAGTGATTTGTCCAGGCTTACCTCGAAGGCCTGTACTGTCTTCATGTCCACTGTCTATCGGCTGTTCCATAATTTTACCAACATCTGAGATGAAAAAAAACTTCCTAGTATTACCCCTAAATTAACCACACCAGAGCTTCAGGAAGTGTTCCTACATCCATCTGCAAGACACCAGTTCAAACACTGCTCAGATACCCCTGAGTATGCAAAAGACTGAGATCATGTCCCCTCTCAGTCTCCCTTTTTATAGGGTGAACATGTTACGGGCCTCCAACTTCTCCTCAAAGCTTTTGTCAACTATACCACTGATCATCTCAGTGACCCTGTGTTGCATACGTTTGACTGCCTCAATGTATTTTTTGCACTGAGGAGACCAGAACTGCATGCTGTGGCAAGATTACTTCCCCTGCTCTGCTGGTTACTCCCTTTCTGATGTACCCCAGCGTTTAGCTGGCTCTCAGCACTGCTTGTTCTGCTTCAGCCACCTCCCTTCCCATTATGAGCCTCAGGTCCTTGTCCTCCTACGCCACAGAAAGAGGAGTCCCGCACAGTTTGTAGGTCTTACAGTACCTCTATTTTTCCTCATAATGTGTAGCACCTTCTATACTGGGTCTGAGGCTCTCAAAGTCAGGTCTATTGCCAAACATGTTCAGGTTTTTCTGCTCTGCTCCCATCCACAAGGCCCCTCTCCTGGCTGGCTTAGTGTTAGCGCAATTAAGCAGCCTGCTGGAGACAATGGCTTTCAGATCAATGATGAAATTGTTAAAACATCTTGAACTGGCACTCTCTTCAATGCTACAGCAGATGCCTGTCCTAACTATTTTTTCCTCTACATGACTTTGTTTCATTTGTTTACACCCACAACTGCAAACACACTGTAAATACATACAGTACGTACATACAGCTTTTGGAAGGAATGGTTATTGGTCCATCAGTTTGCTTCCTTTTACCAGCTCGGTCAGTAGGAACACCCAGTCGCACTTTTTCCTAGATGTACTTGTTCAGTCTCAGCCTGAAGGTCACTACGATTTCAGCTGATACCACTTGCTCTGGAAGTCTACATGTCCATGGCTCTTTCTGTGAGGCTCTTATTCCTTAAAGGGACACTGCCAGCTTTTGCTATTTTTGAAACCTGGTGCCCCTTGCCACCAGTATGCACAGTGATGATGTATCTGACACCAGAGTTACATAGAATGCACAATACTGTATTTTTTTTTAAATCCTATGATATTTGTTCCGACCTTAATACAAGCAACCAGCTGCTCCTGCGCATTCCCAAATAAATATGGAACCAAGGGGCCAGAGAACTCGTTCATGAGTGAGTTTTTTGTTTCCTAACCAATGAGAAGTAACTGCAAAATAATGAAACTATGATGTTCAGTGAGCTGTTCAAAGTTAAATTGCTTTATATGATGAATGTTATAACTGCTTAAAATACGGCCTTGAAAAGTAAAGCATGTGTATCAGCACTCCCACTTAACAGCTGCATTTTCTCTTACAGTATGATCCGTTCATATCTGAAGACCTCTTCAGAACTGTCTATTTAACATCTAATGGGACTCACAATACTGAACTGTTTCCTGCAGCATAGGCATTTCCATGTACCCGAGTGATAATGTGGATGAAAAGGTGCTATATCGCCATTCTGAGCACTAAGCCACACAAACATAGCATCTCTTCAGCCTAATCAGTGGGCAAATTCTCACGCTATTTTTTTCTGTTATTAATCAGTGAAAGAACCATAAGATGGCACAGCAGTTCCTGTGTACTAGCATGTTAAATAAATTCTTTTGGGGATTAGACAACTGTGAACTCCCCACCCAGCCACTGTCAACAGACTCACAGTCGGAGTTCACGGATTAATTTAGCAAACTCTGTAATCTGCTCTCTTTTCAAACATGTGAGTACATTTATTTTCACAGGGCACTACCATTCTGTTCCTGAATCTGACAAATACTTTAACATTATGTAGGCACTGAGGACTGCTCTTGACTAAAAATGTGGTTCCAAAGCTAATGAAATGTTTAAAAGCAGTCTGTGAACAGCACTACTGTATCTAGACATGGGATGCTGGAGGAACAGAGCCCTATTAGGTTTGGAATGGAAGCAGAAGTACTCTGAAGATGTCAAAGGCTAGGAGTAGCAGAAGGCTAAAAGCACTGCTTAACCTTCTAGCGAACAGGACTGTCCCATTAGCTGATGGTTGGAGCTGCCATCTTTAGGATTCAAGGTCCCCAGTCTGATTCCAAGCACAGGAACTTGGCGACTCTACTGAACAGAAAGGAAAGGCAGATATTCAAAACTTTGCCTGGTGGGCAAAGTGATTGTGTCCTGACTGCCTGGGGTTTGTGGCCGAGAGCAATATTCAAAGAAGGCTGTGGTGCACACTAACAGGGGTAGCACATGCAAAAAAATAAGGCATGCAGTGAGCAAAGGAGGGGCAGGGACCTGCATACAGGTGCAGCACAATATCCAGCGCATTTGCATTGTGCAAAAGGTTTAGCTCAGGCCACTTTGAGCAGTGCAAACTCCACCGAGAAGCCCAAATTACTCTGGGCAACCCTAGTTAGCGGTGGAGAAACTGCAGCCAGTGAACACATTGGTGGTGGGGGAGCACACCTGCTCCCTAGTGACTAGTGGCAGCCCCCCCCACACCCTCCGAACCCTGGACCTAATAAAATACAGAAAGTCCTTGGTGTCCAGTGGTCCCACCCAACCTCTGAGCATCAGCCCCAGTACAATACTAATAGTCCATGGAGCCCAGTGGCCACCCACACTGATCGCTAGCCCCGGTACAATAAAAATAAACCCCTGGTACCTAGTGCCCCCCCCAACCTCTGATCACCAGCCCCACTACAATAACAAGAATCCCTGGTGCCTAATGGTCCCCCCAACCTCCAATTACTAACTCGGGTACAATAAAAATAAATCCCTGGTGCCTACTGGTACCCCAACCCTCTGATCGCCATCCCGGGTAAAGAAAAAACCTGTTCCTGGTGTCCAGTGGTCCCTTCCCCCCACTGATCGCCAGCCCCAGCATAATAATAGACATCCCTGGTGCCTAGTGGTCCCCCTACCCTCCAATCGCCAACCCCGGTAGTACATCAGGCCTCCCTGGTGTCCAGTGGTTCCCCCCACCCTCTGATGGCAGCCCCAGTAGTAAACTAATAACTCCCTTGCTTTTATTGGAACCTCCACCCATTGATCCCCATATACAACCACACAGTCCCGGGCATCTAGCAGCCCCCCCCCACACACTGCAGGAACCAACAGCCTACCCAGCTTACCTCCCCTCACCTGAAATGCTGGTGCTCTGGGAGCCCATACAGCGACTGGCACAGCCCTCCTATCACCACTGTATGCAATCACAGGAAGCATGGCCCTTGGACTGTAAAGGAAGCGTGTATACAGTCTACTGCACTGTAGGCACCGACCATCCATCCTGCCAGCCCTCCTTCAGCTGACACACCCAGTAACATGGGAGCCCATATGGTGACCGGCACAGCCCTCCTCTCATCACTCCGGCTGCTGCCGTATGCTATGACAGGGAGTGCGTAGCCACTGTATTGTAAATGGAGTGTGTGTACTGTCTACAGTAGACAGTATGTCTGCTCCTTGTACAGTACAGAGGATGTAAGGTCCCTGTCATCGCATACAGTGGCCGGCCGAGGTGGTGAGAGGAAGGCTGCTGCCAAGTAAGCTGTATGGGCTCCCCTCGCACAAGTGCTTCAGATGGAGAGGGGTTGGCAGGTCATCGTCGTGCAGCGGGGGTGCTAGATGCCAGGGACTGCGTAGACAGTGTACGAGGACGGGAATCGCTGGGTGGGGGGGTACCACTAGATGCCAGGGAATTACTAGTTTCTACCAGGATCGGTGATTGGAGGGTACCCAGGGGACCACTGGGCACTAGGGATTTATTTTTATTGTACTGGGGCTAGCAATCAGAGGATTAGGAGACCACTAGACACAGGGACAGTTTTTTCACTTGCCAAGGAAGGCAATCAGAGGGTGGGGGACCACTAGACACCAGGGACAGGTTTTTTATTTTACCAGGGACAACGATCAGAGGGTGGATAGGGGGAACCACTGGGTACCAGCGCTAGCGATTGGAAGGTGCGGGGACCACTGGACACCAGGGACAGTTTTTTCACATTGCAGGATGGCCATCAGAGGGCTGGGGGAACACTGGACACCAGAGAATCTCTTCATTTCACAGGACCAGGCAATTGGTCACAGGGGTGCAAACCTGCCACCATTTCCCATGCAATCGAGCCCATAATCAGCATGCACACGGCCCCTTAACACCTTGCATATCCAATGGGCTCATTTGCATGGGCCCATGTGAATATTGCACCAGGAGCAACCAGTGCTATAGGGCCTGGCTGCGCTGTTCCCTGCACTGCCAGAATCCATGTCAGGACAGAGTTTCTCAGTTTAGCACTGTATCGATATGCCCCTATATGTAGCCGGATAGCGCTGGTCAATCAATCAATCAAAATCTTTATTTATTCAGGCGAACATCATTGAGCATAGCTCATTTACAAGATGGACCTGAGTGGTCATAACAAAAAAGGTTACAGAGTGTATACAAAAAACATGATATTGAAATAGCACAAATACAAACATTTATGAGTGAGATAGATATACAATTATTTACATATATACAAGGCAAAGGACAGTAAACCAAAAACCTATTAAAGGTGAGAAACAAACAGTCTGGTGGGGATAAGGCTTGGATAATGGTACATGGGTGGGCAAATATGTTTGAGGTTAGATGTGGAAAGGACCAGAGCAACGATAGAAGAATAGGGAGGAGCTTTAGAAAGGGGGGGTGGGAGAGAGAGGGTGTGGGGGTGGGGGTGGTGGAGGACTAGGCCTTGTGGAAGCAATTGCATGAATCTGGGATTAGGCTGGTGTACAGCTTTTGAAGGATGTAAGGGGGATCAGTGTTTCCATTTTCAATGTCTTTTGGATAGAATTCCAGATAAGTGCCAGGGAATAACTGATTGCAGCTCTTCCATACCGGGTGCAGGTGATAGGAATCTTCAGCAGGATCAGTTTGTTGATCCTCAAGGTGTAGGGCCTGGATGTGATCTGGTTGAAGCAATCTGAGATGTAGGAAGGGAGTTTGTTTGTCAGAGCTTTGTAGATCCAGATAGCAGATAGCTGGTGTGCTGTCTGACTGAATATTGCAACATCAGAGTCCTGGGCAAAAGGCAAGCACAGCACAAACCTTTATGTGCCACTTTGCCCGTCTGGCCCCTGGTGTACATGAAATGCCTAATCTTTCAAAGATCAACTAAGCTCTACTTCCCAGTCTTATTCAATCCTTGGTCATAAGTCACTGTGCACCTCTTTAATATGCGCCTTATTACTGATGTCATGTAGCCCTCTGTTACCAAGACTTGCAATGCTGAGGCTCATTTAGTTTACTTACACTGTTTATCATTAACAAGTAGTTCGCCTGTTTCTTCCAGGACTATGCTTTTTTGCCTTGTTCTTGTTTATGTATTATCTTGCTGCATAATCTGCAATACATGCTGTCTGTACTTGTTCTTCACTGACTCTTGACCCTATGTAACCTCCTGGGTCTTGCCTAACAATAGGCATTTAACTGTCTAGTGCACTTACTCAGTCAACAAAAACAAAATAAATAAATAAATAAATACACGCACTCTTTAAAAAAAAAAAAACATTTTTGTACACCAGACTACACATACTCTGTCCCAACACCCACCATGCTCTCTTGCAACATTCTTCCTACACCACACAAGCCTGAACATGGCCTCCAACTCCCATTTCCAAAGAAGAACTCCTGTTCAGTTCATCATCAAGGCCTTCCTGGACTTTGTTTTGTAATTCTATCCTGTGTCTGAACTCTGTGCTTGAATTCTGTCCCTGGTTAAATAATTAGCTTTTAGTATTTATTTTTTAGCTTAATCATTTATAAAATGAGTTATAGTGTAGTATATGTATTATTAGGCTTTTTTTTATTATTGTTTTTATTTTGTATGTGATTTGAATTTGTTTGGCGCCCAGAGCCTCCGGGATGGGCATCTTTTTAAATAAAATTTGCCTTGCCATCATTCATACACCAACTGTTCACTCCAAGCCCCTCCATCTGGCTGCCTCTCTTGGCATTTTCCCCTTCACAATATGTTAAATAATGGGCTCTTGTTTTGTCTCGCCTCCCTCGTTGCGATTTTTTTTCAAACCCCATGCATAAGATTCTCTTCCTCCCATCGAATTCTCACAGTTGTCTTGTCGGGCTAGTAAGAAGAATGACTACTGTACATTGTAGAGTAGTCATTCTCCTCACTAGCCCGCACAGAAACATATGAAGCCGTAACGATCTTAGTATGAATGGGTAGACGTAGTAAGATAGGCGACCTGTTTTTATTGGACCAACACGTTTAGACCCACTGAACACACAGATGCAGCACCCTAGCTCTTAAGTTATATGTAAGCCTCATCTGTTTTGCCTCTACTGGTTTACTATTTTGTGGTTACTGTTATTTTTACTGAATTGCTTCCTGCTGTATTGTTAGTTGCTATCTCACTGTAGTTTTGCTTTCATGTTTTACTTACAAAGTTGTACTGTGGCTGGTACTGTACATTGTCTTATGTCTATTATTGTACTCTCCCAAGCTGTATCTGAAAATAGGCATTAAACTGTCTGGTGTACTTACCGGCAAACAAAAACCAATCACCCAAATAAATAAGTAAATAAATAAATAAGCTGAGAGGTAAAAAAACTTATAGGCCTGCTCAGATCACTTCTTCAGCTGTAACCAGAGGTGACAAGATACCTTTTGATTGAACCAACATATTTATTTTTTATTTTATTTTGCTTTTGGTAACCGGGTAAGTGCACTAGGCATAAAAATGCCTATTTTCAAGCATGACCCGGGAGAAAACAGTTTAAATATATACAATATACATGTGACGCAGCACATGAAAGCAGCATAGTTCAGAGGGAATAACAATGTTACAGTAGTATGCAGATTATAATACAGGTTGGAACAAGTAATCACAGGAAAATCAAAACAGAAAGGAAACAGGCATTGCAAGAGAGAGCATACAAAACAATACAATAAGTGCCAAACTGAGTGGTTAATGAGCAGGGGAGAGGAAGGGAGAGGGGTAGGAAGGAGAGAAAGAGAGGGAGGTGATGAGAGAGTGGGCATGATAGGGTATGAGAGAGGCGGGGAAGAGGTGTCAAAGAAGTGGATTATCTAGAGAAAGAAATAGAGGGCAAGGAGAAAGTAAAGGTTCAAGGTGGGTTAAAGCAAGTGCAGGGGTTAGTGGTACACAGATGCGCACGGTGAAGTTCCTTAAAGCTAGAATGGGTGGTTGCTTGACAGATAGAAGTGGGTATTGAGTTCCAGTGTTTAGGAGCCGTGAAAGAGAAAACGCGTGCGCCCATGTTGGATCTGCATCTTGGAATGTGCAAAAGGGCTTTGTCAGTCGATCATAGCCCACAGGCGAGAGGTTGTGATTCCAGAAGAGAGGCAAGGGATAGGGGGAGTCCTGTCCTGTCAACACAGTCAATTAATGAGCCAAAAGACTGGAGACGGTGGGCGGAGGGGCACAGCCATTTTAGGTCAGCATAGAGCTGGCAATGGTGTTTGTAACGTGGTGATGCAGAGGCATAGCAACAGACGCTATTGTTGGTGGTGTCCCACTTATGGAGGGAGGACTTTGAGGCAGATAGGTAGATAACTGAGCCATATGCTAGGGCTGGGAGAAGGAAGTTACAATAACCAAGACTGTGGGCCCACAAAGGTAACTTTTTTAGCTGAGCCTGGGATTTGCTTAGGAAGAAAAGCCTGTCTATGGTATCTGACATGCTGATTAGAAATGAGGCATCCTATCACTGTTACAACTGACATAGAGACCTGTATAGGCCCAAAAGTGTGTGTACAGTAAACTGCATCAAAAAAGGTATCCTGTAACCTACTATAATTAACGGCTTCCTCTTTTTCCCATAGGGAAACCGTGGCGTAATTTGCCGTTATAAAGGAGCATTTATAATGGCAAACACGCGCACGGTTTCCCCCACTCTGCGCATGTGCCTGCTCGAACTACTCAATTCTCGGTCACTGTCTCCCGACCAGCAAACCCAGCATGGATACAAACTGCCACGGACACTCGGCAGTAAGTAACATTTTATGACAAACTTAAATGTACCACATTTGCTACTGGATCGCCCACCCTCACAATATTTGAAAAAAAGGAAAAACGTTTGAAATAAAAGTGAAAGCCACAGCTTACGCCGTAATCGGATTGCAGTACATGGCAGCCTTTTTATTTTATATAATTGCTGAGGCGAGGAAGAGAAACCCAACAATTATATAAAATAAAATATGGGTCTGGGTGTGTGTAAAAACTCAAATTTACATACCCAGACCCATATTTTATCCTCTATGTTACAGCTGAAGCAGGAACCTGTATGGGCCTGAAAACTTGTGTATTATAACTTACATGTTGGTTCAGTAAACTCTCCAACCTCCCATTTTTAGGGAAGGTTGTAGAGAACATAGTGGTGCTGCAGCTCGAGGAACACCTGGAGGCCTGTGACATCTACAAGCAATTCCAGTCTGGGTTTAGGGCGAGGCACAGCACACAGACAGCACTGGTCCGGGTCCATAATGACCTCCTCATGGCCAGAGAACGAGGAGAGCGGTCAATTCTCATTCTTCTCAATCTATCAACTGTCATTTGACACCGTGGACCACATTGTATAGCTGGATTGCCTTAGAGGGAGGTGTGGACTCATTGGTGGTGTCATCAACTGGTTTGACTCCTTTCTCTTGGGTAGGAGGAAGAGAGTGGTGATGAGGAATTTCTCCTCCTCTCCCCTGCCTCTGACCTGTGGAGTTCCTCATGGTTCGATCCTGTCACCAATGCTGTTCTCTGTATACATGCTGCCTTTGGGAAGGATCATCAGACAACACAGTCTGAGTTTTCACTGCTATGCAAATGATACTCAATTGTACATGTCTTTTGTACCAGGGACAAGCAGTGCCGTTGAAGTGCTGAATAAATGCCTCGCAGAGATCCAGGACTAGATGAACTCTAACTTGCTGAGGCTTAACCCTGACAAGAAGGAGGTTCTAGCGATTGAGCCTGGACACGGGCGGATTGGGGACGCCTCTGGGGATGACAACAGGTTTAGTCCTGGGGTGAACACCGTTGATGGCATCCTCTAGGGGGAGAAATCTGGGCCTGACCCTCGATGACAGGCTGACATTTGAGGCTCATGTGTTGGCTGTCATCAAAAATAGTTTTTACCATCTGAGGAACATTGCTCAAATTAAACCCCTAATTCCGCCTGAAGACCCGCCATCACTGGTGCACGCCTCTGTGACATCAAGATGCGACTACTGTAATGCTGTATGCCTCGGGGTCACTGGGAGGAACCTCTACCGGCTGCAGCTAGTGCAAAATGCAGTGGCCAGGCTGCTGATAGGATTACCCAGATTCTGTCATGTGACAGTGGTCCTGTGGGGTCTACACTGGCTGCCGGTCAGGTGGCGGGTTCTCTTCAAGGTGGGCTTGCTCACCTATAAGGCCCTATATGGACTGGGCCCTGGCTCCCCTGTCAGATATCCTTACTCCAGCCATCCAGCTCGCTCCCTCCGTTCCTCCACCCAGGGCCTCCTGGCAATTCTGAGGACTGGGCTGAAAACCTTGGGTGATCGCTCATTCAGGGTGGCTGGCACTGTCCTCTGGAATTCGCTCCCAAGATCTTTGAGGGAGGACCTATGGTGGAGGCATTCAGTAGGGGCCTAAAGACCCATTTGTTAAAACTAGCTTATCCTACTGATGTATTTTAATTATGTCTGATGTTTTGATAATTTTATAGCCTGTTCTGTGATTTTATTATGACCCTGTAAATTATTCTTTGTACGGCACCCAGAGCCTCCGTGATTGAGCGCCTAAAAATAAATTTTACTTACTTAGTAAAAAGTATGATGTTACCCAGCTTACCCATCCTTACAAGCCCTGATGGTATAGGGTGCTTAATGTGTAAGAAATGAAGCGCTAAAGGCTTTATGGGATGAAGAAAGATTCAAAACCCTAATACTTTAAGAGAAATACAAGCTTGAAAGCAGTATCCAATGCCATGTTACTTGACGGGAGCAAAAAAGTAACAAACATTTACAAAGCATATCTGGCATTGTTGTAAGACGGCATGTGGCTTCTTCACTCTGGGGGTTTAGCAGGAAAACTATATAGGAAAGCAAAAGCTTGAAAAAAAAAAAAAAACTAGGAGGGAAGAGTTAACATTCAATCTCTCCTCCTTCCTGTTCTGACAAGAAGAATCCTTTTAGGCTGTCCCAATAGATTCCTTCAAAACAGCTTTGATTTTAACTGTTTCTGATATGTGTAGCAGCCCCAGAGGCAATATAAGAATTAGCTGGTTGTAACATCTGTCACATTACATAATTAGGAAAACATTATTATAAATACAATCAGCCCTCGCCTACTTCTCTTAACAGAAAGTGGAAGACCAGGCATTTGTTAATGAGGTTTGCTCATTCCAGTTTCTGTGAGTTTACACGGACATGACCGTTGACATCTCCTGGGGATGCCACCTTTGTTTTGACTGGTTTAGAGCTCAGGGGTTCAAGGGAGAGGGCACTTCCTTACAATGCCTGCTACTAACTGAACCCACAGTGATTCTGCCTCCCACAAACAAAGGGGAATGTTCTTACAATGCCTCTGAATTTCTGCAGCACACTGCAAAGAATTATTTGGTATTTTCTCAGAAACAATGTAAGGCTAGCTCAAGAGTTTAGCTTTATTCACATTCTGAAGTTAATAAGAGCTGTGCATACATAATATAGTAAAGGGAACACAGGGTAACAGTTCCCTTTCTGTTTGGGAGGCAGTAATGGCTGAAGTGACAAGTAACTACATTAGTGCTCTCTTTAAATGGCAAAAGGATCTCACTTTAAACATTTTTTGGTTTTCTTAGCACTAAGCTTTCATTAGGTGACGCAAAGTGATAAGTCTAATAAAAATGGAATAATTTCACAATTTTTCCACCCAATCTATGTTTATGTTTTTTTTTTTTTTAGATTTTTCATTATGTATTTAAAATTGACTAGGAGGGCACACTGATTTACCAGCAGCTCGTTTCCAGGTGTAGGGGTGTGTGTGTGTGTGTGGTGGGGGGACATACAAAGGAAACTGTGCAATAAACAGTGTGATCATAAAGCATTGACAATAACAGAATACTGTACAAAAGGCTTTACAGCTACTGAAGAGTATGCACAGGCAAACACAGCATATATACACAGTGCAGACACACAGAATGTGCAAAAAGGCAGTACACCCTGACGTATGATTACGATATAAGGAGTAAGCAGCAGATACACTGTGCAAGAGTCAACTGAAACACGTGTACCCAAATGGTACAGGAATAACACCAGCGTACATTTGATTAGAGAACGGACATAACTGGGAACAAAGCAGAACTCTTTATCAAAGAGGGTACACTGGGATGACAGAGGAATGATAAATGGGTGACTTAAGTTTATGGAGCCTAGACACTTTCACATTAAAAGTGCCGTGTTGGACAGATTTCAAGAGGGGACGCCATATCGGGAACATGCTTTGACTGAACTCCTGACCCGCTGAACCTACAGAGCAACCTGAAAGTTAGTCATCTCCACCATGGTGACCAAAACAGGCAGAAAAGAGAAGGGAACAGCTAAAAAGAAGAAATTGCAGCAGAAATCATAGACCACAGCTATTTTCTGCTCAAATGCTGCCGCCATGCCGCACAAAGCAAACTCAGCTCAGGCCACAAACTCCAGCCAGCGACGTGAAGCCATGCCTATCACCAGATCGGGAGAGGGAAGAGTGACAAATCCGGAAAGCCAAAACGACATGCTCCTCAGTGAAATGAAAAAAGACTTCCCACTCAGTGACAAATTGACAGTAATCCAAAGCGATACGCAGCAGCTTACATAGCAAGTTGTAGAATTAAAAGAGCAGACTGACAAAGCAGAGGAGTGAATGAGCTGCAATGAGGACAGCCTGGCACCCCTAGAGTTGCTAGTAACTCACCATGAGAAAACCATATCAGTCTTTCACATCAAGGTAGATCGCCTTGAAAACTACAGTCAGAGAGAAAATGTCAAGGGATTAGGGCTGTCAAAGGGGGCTGAGGGGGACTGCCCAGAGGATTTCTTCAACAAATTATTCCTGGATTTCCTTAAGCCAGCTGGTTACAAGGGTCACATGGAAATCGACAGGGCTCATCGAGCCCTAATATCAAAGCAAGTACCAGATGATACGCCTAGATTTATCCTTATTAAATTTCACAAGTATGCTGACAAAGAATGGCTAACGAGATACACCAGAAAGGAGGGAGGTGTAAAATATAAAGCTATAACTCTGCAGCTGTATCCCAACATAAGTGCTGACTATTCATTTAAAGGAGAGAATTTTCTATTGTCAAGGACAAACTCAAAAAAATAGAATATTCCTTCTGCACTCCTGATGCCGGCAAAACTCTGGATAACTGTGGTAGGCAGCCAGAGTTTTTTCACCGATCTAAGGAAGGCAGAAGAATATATAGACTCGCTACAGAACAGAACAAGTCACACTGACAGTGTTTTTTTTTTCTTCTCAACTTGCCACTGCTGATTTTGACTTTGCACCTCATCTGGCAGAGCGGACCTTTGGTGCCTCCTCAGTCTTTCCCCTGGATCACTGGTGAGTATCCAGCCTTAGACCACCTAGACATGAAACCATGGACAGCTGAGATCTTTTGCATCTATGTAACACTGGTAATCGTAAAGGGCAATCATCAAGGCAAGTGACTTTATACTGGGCTATATTATTTCAGTGACTTCTTAAATTAATCCCTGCACCACTTTTTTCTGAGGGGCACATTTTCCCACGCTATGCATGCACGCTGTCAAAATGACAAATTAGACTGGACCCTGGCAAACCATGTGTCTGCATGATAGTGCGATGCAATTCCCAGCTCGAATGTGCAATCATGCGAGCCATGACTGAGCGCTTCAGCAAGACCCACTTAACTGATAATGATGCTGGGGGGGAGGGGAGTGGCACAAGAGATGATGACAAGCTCAATGGACGATCCGATTGCAAACTACCTTAGACTGTTCTTGTGTGCCACTCCTGTCCTCTGCCTACATTCCAGACATGGTAGCTGATGACAAGCCACTGGAGTTTTGGGATGCCTTTATGATGCCTTCTGCTCTTCAAATATGTGCTCAGTCCCCCGAGGATAGCAGCTAATTTTCCCGCAACAGAGGAAAAAGAATATATAATGCATTGCACTGGTCAAAAGGGGACCTATCGGACTATCCTGCAATCAGTGCCAGGTTGGAAGAAAAATTTGAAGGGGGGGGAAGACAACGTGTGATGGAAGTGGGACATTTAAAATAATAGGTAGAGCTGGATGTTATGTGGGTAGATTTATCTAGTGCTACCCCTGCTCGATGCAGTTCCCGGGGGGGGGGGCACCAAGACATAAGGATTAACATATTACAGGTTGCAGTACAAAGGCAAGGAGTAGGGTACCCACAACCTTACCTGAGTCAAGGCCGCCAGTCACCATGATGTGGTGATGGTACAGATCCTTTGGAAACCAAACCAACTGACTATTGTCTCTCTTTCAGGAACACAGGCTAATTTTTTATTTTAACTGCTTGCTCTATTAGTGTCAGTTTTAGTTCAGTTACACAAACAGATCACCTAACACTCTGTGGGCAGTCAGTGGGTGTTGCTGCCAAGTTTCACTGCCAACGTGTTCAGAATGTCTCTCACAGGATGACACCCTGACAAATGTTTTGTTTTACATACAAGGTTTACTGGTTAGCTATGTTTGTTAAAGTGAGGGTGTAACTTATTTAGAACTAGCTTTGGGCTTCATAACCTGTTGCTTAGTGTGGGCGATAGGATAAGATTTTATAATTTTGGCAGAAAGAGACTGTTTTGAAAGGGAGGAAAGGGATCTTAACTGTCACCGAAGTGGTGGCCAGCCAATCCCTTTCCACTTCCAGTTACACCTGCTCTGCCCCCCGTGATCCCACGTTTTAGTGACGTTTCACCTGGAAGAGCGGGGGGGGGGGAGGTTCCCACATAAAAATCTATGGGGCTTGTTTTCAAAACTTTCTTACAACACATTAAAGCAACATTTGATAAAAAATGAAAGCCACTGCTCATCTAAAAGGGTCAGTATTAGTCGAGCAGCAGCTTTCATTTTTTATCCAATGATGCTTACTTAATGTGCTGTAAAAATGTCCTGAAAACAAGCCCCATAGACTTGTATGGGGCGTGTCCCCGTGCTCCCCTGGTGAACCGTCATTAAATGTGGGAGCGCGGGGCAGAGCAGACGGACCAGGCAGTAGAAAGGGATTGGCTGGCCACCACTTCGGCCACAGTTATGATCTCTTCCCTCCCTTTCAAGACAGGATAAAATGTTATCATTTTGGCAGAAAGAGACTATCCACACAAGGTAATGGGCTATGAAGCTCAACAGTGCAGATCACACATTTACTTTAAGATGAATTTCTGGAGGCGCTAATGAGCAGCTGATCTGACTGGCCGCACTACTCCGGAGCTCCGTCTTTATTACAAAAATAAAAGTGCTTAATTGAGTAATTAGATAATTTGCCTAGCCGAAAAGAACTGTGTTAATATCGGGGAGATGGATGAATACATTACCTCGGGCAAGTCGGCTCGCCAGGTGAGTAAAAACACAAAGAAAACCCCACTCCACGAGGGAAGCACAAGCGGAGGACCAGGCCCAGTTTCATTATCGGCAGCAGAGGTAGCAGCTGATCAGCAGGGTGGTGGTGTCGGAGCAAATTTTGGCCGACTTTAAACCGTGTTGAGAAAGCCTGGAGCACACTCTGAAGGGGCTAGCACAACAGCTGAAGCAGCACAAGAGGCAGATAGCGGAGGTGGAACAGAGAATCTTGGACCTTGAGGACCAAAGCAGTGAAAGCCCTTCCAAAATACAAAAACTAGAAAAAGAGGTAGAGGAGCTTAAGTAAGCATTAGACTATCAGGAAAACTACAGCAGGAGAAATAATCTGTGCATCAGGGGTCTGCCGGAGTGAATGGAGGGAGGGAATTTACTTAAGTTCTGCTCAGAGACTCTGCCGAAATTGCAAGACACGGACTTGCCCAAGCCTAAGCTTAAAGCTGAGATAGCACACAGGGCCTTGGCCCCGAGGCCTCAGAATGGGCAACCTCCTCGACAGGTGATTTTCAGACTGCATCACTACCCAGATAGACAGGCCTTATTGGTGGCTTTCAGAAATAAGAAGGAGCTAGTATATGGAGGCCATAGGCTCACTCTGCATCAAGATACGTCTCAAAGAATACAGAAGAAGAGACAACAGTTTAATACACTGATAGAGGGTCTGAGACAACGGGGGCTCGATTTCTTTATGGTATATCCGGCTACAGTCAAAGTAAAAATCGAGGGGGCTACATATTCATTTTGGGAGTCGGAGAAGCTGCAAACATTCCTGGAGGACTGGGACAGGAAGAATGGGAGAACCTGAGAGGGACCAGAGTACTTTGAGAGTGGTGAGAAGATGGAGGCTGACTTGGCGAACGGCGAATTGAATCAGTGGCTGCACTTACTAGGGGAATAAACAGTGGGCGGAAAGAAAAGCATGGAGGAGCTGAAATTTGCTCGGATTGCCCCCTGTATGTGTTTTCAGCTGCCCTTCCCTTTAATCCTGCAGGGAGCTAACAGAAGCAGACTTCTAGGGATTTACAGGTGGTGTAGGAGGAATGCTGGTGAGTTATATCTGGGCATTAAAGAGCGACAGGGATATGATCCCCACAGATCTCGAATGGTGTGGACTAGAGACAGAACTGGGCCTTTGAAAGAGGCAGATTACTCCATGGGGCGACTATGCCGCAAGTTTACAAAGTTTAATAAGGGGAGGTGGAAGGGTTGCTGGTGGCCTCACGAGTGTGGACTAGACAGAGAATTTTCTCTCCGCAAGGAGTATGTGGCACCGTGGGGCGCAAACTTCTGCCTTTTTCCTGTCTCTCCACCTGGTGATAAGAGAGGGCTAAAATGGGAATGCGCAAATGCAGGGATACACATAATGTTCGCATCAAGGGAGGCATACCCAGCAAAAGTAGGAGCTGAGGGTCGTATAGGGGGATGTGGAAAAGCCCTGATGGATAGGGGAACAAACTAAATGGGCTCTTGGAATGTGGCTCGTGAGATCTGATGGCGTGACGCCTGGCGACAATATGAAGGGCAAAATATAGTGGGGGAGAGAAATGGGTTGTGTATTGCAACTAATTGAAGCAGGGTTGGGGAAGCGTCCTGGACAGAGGGGGTACAGACACCGATTCTGAGGGGGGACACGGGCAGTACAGTAACAGTATAGCAAGATAGACGGTTGGGGCATATTGAGATAAATTTAGCACGTGGACAAGTTAGGGTTAAGAAAGATGGAGCAGGAGTAGCATGTATGGGGGAGTGATTATATACTGAAGATCGTAGTATATGTAGAGGGGGGAGAGAGAGCAGTTGGGGTTAGGGAGGAGGGAGGGCCAACACAGGGGAAGAAGGGATAAAGAAGGGCTTTTTTGAAAATGAACTGGGGGGGGGGCCAAGTTGGGGTTACCTTTATACAGTTTGTGACTGTTCAATTGTTCACTTGTGTTTTTACTGTTCTCAGAACAGTCTGTGTCATATGGTATCTGTTAGAGGTAAAAGGTTGAGCTGTGACCAGGACGTTCCAAGGACGATTATACTGGGAAATGACTAATGGCATGCCCCAGCCTTTGGTGGGGGTTAAAATAGTCTCCTGGTACATAAAAGTTTTTACGTCTCCCACAAAAAAGGCGAAAATCTTAATGGCTCTTAAAAGACGCAGGGTTTCATTGGCTATGTTGCAAGAGACGCATTTATCAAATAGCACAAAAAACTTGTACGAGGATGGGTGGAGAAGTGTTATGCAGCAGCCTACAATTTGCATAAGAGGGGGGCAGCAATTCAAATTCATAAGCATCTGCCCTTTAAAACACAGAGGGTGGTGAGAGACACTGTAGAAGGGAGGTATGTTTTTGTAGAGGGGGAGTTCGAGGGTAAAATGATCACTTTTGGAAATCTATATGTGCAGGCTGATGGGGATCGGAGCTTTTATCAGAAGGTGCTGGATGTCCTGGTTAAGGAACAATTCACGAATCTAATATTGGGGAGATTTTAATTACGTGGCAGATCCTAAACTAGATTACATAGGGAATAGGGACAGGACGGACGGGGATATACAACAATGGCTACTTGGATTAGCAGAATTAGGCCTGATTGATGGATGGAGGACAGCTAACCCTGGGGTAAAGGAATACACCTTTTTCTCCAATCCAAATCGTTCCTGGTCATGGCTGGACATGTATATATTCATAGAGACTTGTATCAGTATACCAGAGCAATGGGACATAGCCCAATATTTTTATCTGACCATGCCATGGTGGAAATGGAGATCGTCTTGGGTCAGAATGGTGTGTAGAGGGGTTGGTGGAAATTTCCCACATATATGTTGGCAAGGGAAGAGTTTCGGGACTTTGTAAAAGAGCAATGGAAATTTTATGAGGAGACAAATGAGGGTACGGTGGAAAGTGAGGTATATACTGGGAAGCTGGTAAAGCATTTATAAGAAGGGTCATAACTAGATACACAGCTAAGCAAAAAAGAGATAAAAGGCAGAAGCAAAGGGATTTGGAAGTCAAAATAGGTAACTTGGAGAACGAAGTACTTAGGGAGGAGGAGGAGAAGAAAAACAGAGAAACTTTAGGTTGCTGAGGGAGACGCTTAACATCAATTTGGGCAAGGAAGTGAATACTAACATTTTCTTTGCAAAACAGAGGATGTATGAATGGGGCAATAAAGCAGGCCCCCTATTCGTCCGGCTTATGAAGGGAAGAAATAGTAGTCATAGGATAGTGCAAATTAAAAATAGGGAGGGGAAAATAGTTAAGGAGGAAGGGGAAATTCCTAACAGATTTAAGGAGTTCTATGGAGAGTTATACAGGGACGAGTGTCAGGTGAAAGGTGGAGAGAGGGACGGCTTCCTTAAGGAGATGAAAATACCCAGTCTAAATGAGGTACAAAGGAAAAAGCTGGGGGGAAAAATAATGATGATGGAAGTTAAAATGCGATCAGCCAGCTGAAAAATGGGAAGGCGGCAGGACCTGATGGGCGGGGGCGGGGCGGAGTTTACAAGTTATTGAAAGAAGTGGAGGGTTCACTGTGTACTATCCTACAAGAGACCAGGGAAGGGGAAAAGATCCCCAACACTTGCTGCCAGGCTTTGATCACTGTTCTTCCCAAAGCAGGAAGGAACCTGGAGGAATGTGGGTCCTTTAGACCGATCTCGCTCCTGAACCATGATTGCAAAATCATGGCAAAAGTTTTAGGAAACAGATTGGAAGAGGTACTCCCCCTATTGGTCAACCCGGATCAGACTGGGTTCGTTGAAGAAAGGCACTTCTACCACAACCTAAGGAGGCTGCTGAATGTCATCTGGTGGGGGGAGAGGCACCCAGGCGAGGCTACTGTCCTTTCAATGGATGCCAAAAAAGCCTTTGATAGAACTGAGTGGGAATATTTATTGCATATCTTGCAGAGATTTGGGCTGGGGGAAGAGTACGTAAAGATGGTAGGGGCATTTTATGTACATCTGAGGGCACAGATTTCAATTAATGGAGCAGCAACTCCAGAATTCAGACTATAGAGGAACAAGACATGGATGCCCCTTGTCACCCTTGCTATTCGCGCTGGCAATAGAGCCCCTGGCAATTAAAATTAGAAATGAGCCTGCTATAAAGGGTATTAGGGAAAAGCAGAGGCATGTTATATCTCTTTATGTGGATGATGTTCTGCTGTTCTTGACAGAACCATACGTGTCAGTCCCTAAGGTGCTGTCAATAATAGAGCAATTCACAGTTTTCTCCGGGTATAAAATTAAAGTGCAAAAGTTCGAAATCATGTTTTTGGGAGGGAGCAGTAGGAGGCCTGGGGGTTAAAAAGAGTACAACATACACTTACATACTTGAGAACTGAGATGGGAAAGCAAGTGGGGAACCTACATGAGGTGAACTATAGACCATTGATAAGGGAAATCTTACAGGATCTGAGTAGGTGGAAAGAGCTGAATATTTCCTGGATGGGACGGATCAACCTCCTTAAAATGAACGTTTTGCCCAGAATCTTATATAAAATGCAGATGATCCCTTTCAGCCTGACAGCCCAGGATATAAAGAAACTGGAAAATGCATTTACAATTTTTGTTTGGAGGGGTAAACACCCCAGAATTAGTTTGAAATGGTTAAAGCACCAGTAGCATAAGGGGGGTTAAATTTCCCGGACATGATGGGGTACTTCTTGGCAATGCAATATAGGTACATACAAAATTGGGTATACAGACAGGAGGTGGCCGGGTGGGTCGAGCTAGAAGAGGATGGGGCCCCGGGGAGAATTTCAAGTTACCTATGTGAAGAAGGACCTAAGCAGTATAGAAAGCTGGCTGCACTACTCCGATGGTGGTAGCGGGTTTAATGGCCTGGGGAAAAATTAAAAAGAGACAAGGCACCGAGGAATGTCAGACTTTGCTGGTCCCAGTGGTGGGGAACCCCGATTTCTTGCCAGGTCTGGAGGATGATGGATTTAAACTATAGCAGGATAAGGGGGTAAAATGCATGGCGACCTTGACATCGGGGGGAGCATATGCACATTCCAGGAGGTTAAAGAGAGGTGGAATGTGCCCACCTCACACATGTATAGATACTTCCAAGCAAAGGACTATTATAAACGGCTTAGCGGGTCTAGGGAAACAAGGAGACTGATGGAGGATGTGGAAAAAGAAATAATGGGGGCTAACAGATGTGAGAAGGGATTAATAGGGAGGGCCGTGAGGCTGGACAAGAAAAGTTTTTTCAGGATCCTCCCCAGAAGGCAAAGGTATGGTGGGAGTGGGATACTGGGGAAGAAATCAGTGAGGCTAATTGGCAGCTAATGTTAGAATCCCACCAGGGACTGCTAGTGTGCCATAAGTACAAAGAAGCCCAGTTCAAATATATACAGAGGCTATATTACCCACCAGCTATGGTGCAGCTTTTGTCCGGGGGTCTTGCAGTTTTGTGATAAGTGCAAAAATAAACAGCGGCACATACCAACATTATTGGGGTTGCCCAGTGATAAAGCCCTACTGGCAAGACATATCTAAAGAAATTGCATCCATGAGAGGAAAGCCCATTGAGATCTCCCAAAAATCACTGTTGCTAGGGGTAGAAGGAGAAGAAAATGGGGAATGGTTTCTTTACCCTAGATGGATAAGGGTGTTACTTATAGTGGCCAGAACAAGAATACAAAATGTATGGACTACAGCTCTGGGGCTTACAGTGTCTCAATGGAAAGTGCTCACGGTGAAAGTCTTGGCAGTGGATAAGCTGACATATAGTTTAAAAGGGACGGAAGATAGATTTGAGAGAACCTGGGCAGAATATTTGGGTGTGCTGAGTATGGGGGAAGGAATGCTGCTGGAGGGTAGTGGGTTATTTAATTGAGAGAATGGACCTTGTAGTAAGGTAGAGATGAGATAGAAAGAAGGGACACAGACCGAGTTAATAGTTAACTGTTAGGTTTAGTAGGTTGGGGGGATAGTTAAAAATAAAAAGAAAAAAGGACAGTAATGTGGAATGAAGTCTGAAATGTTGCTGTATCCAATTGTTGTGACAAATGAATACGACTGTACTATATGGATTTCCTATAGCTGATGGCTATGAACTGTATATGGATAACTGTCCATTAATAAACACATGAAATAAAACAACAAAAAAAAGGTGAATTTCTATTTATTACACTCGACCATAATTTACAGGATTAAGGTACAGCTACTGAGAGAGGTCACAGTCTGGTATTCCTCCTAATACATCTAGATATCACTTCCCCCTAGGGTTAATCACTGAGGTCTAAGATCTGCAGTACAGTTTTACTGATATCTAATGAATAAGCTTATGAGCATAATAACCTGGAAAGTGAAGGGCCTAACCACCTCATCAAGAAAAAAAAGGGATCAATCCTCGTGAAAAAGAAAACTTCAATTGGCATTCCTACAGAAAACAGAGCACAAGAAGTTGATAACATGATGGGTGGGGCAAGTATTCTGTTCCTCCTACATAAGTCACACTAGAGGAGTAGCTATATTTGTGCAAGGTACTCTGCATAATGAACCCATAAACCATTAAATATCTTTGCACCCAATTTTGATGATCCAAAACTTTTTAAGCCTTAATTCTGCTACTAAGACACGAGGACCCATACTTAAGGGAAACTTTAATACGACTCTGGACGATACATTTGATAGCTCTTCCACACACCCATACCAGTTACAAAAGGAGTCTGAAGTCCTCTTACAACAAATAACAGATCAGTGGTTGGTTGAAATCTGGACAGCTTTAACCTATAGTAAAGATTTTCCTTTTTTTCTACAGTCCATCAAACCCATACGCAGACTGATTAGTTTTATTGGGGCACGTCAGCAGTGTATACACCTCCCATTATTATGTCAGATTATGCCCCACTAAAAATGGTCCTAGACTTGGGAGGAGAGACGAGCAGAGGAGCCCAAGTATGGAGGTTAGATCCCCTCCTGTTGAACAAAGAAGAATCCCTAACACAAGAGTGTGTGTGTGTGTGTGTGTGTGTGTGTGTGTAGGATAAATAAATTTTGGGGACAGAACAAGGGATCAGTAGAGGACCTGTGAATAGTATGGGACACAGTTAGAGCTTTCTTTAGAGGCTGGTCCATTTTGCCTATCTGGCAAAGCTTAAAAAAACAGGTTACTCACCTCTAACAGTGGTTCTAGGAGTGGTATACGTTGTTCATCCACACCTACTGGCATGTCCCTTTTCCCTTTAAGGATTGCTGTAAGTCTTCAAGCTAGCACCTCCCACCCACCCGGGTGGTATAACCCTCGGATCCGCCCCATGATGCCAGATCTAGCCCACTGGAAGCCGAGTTTGTGCATCCGCAGCCAGGGAGAACGAGTGGGTCCATATGGATGATGAACAACATATACCACTCCTAGAACTACTGTTACAGATGAGTAACCTGTTTTTCTAGGATTGTGGATATGTTGTTCATCCACACTTATTGGCCGACTCCTAGCAGTTCTCCGGGAGGAGGGAGGCAAGGCGCACACCCCCACTGATACTCACTTGGGAACTAGAGATTGGAGAACTGAGGCCCCAAAACCAGCATCCCGGCATGACTCAAGATTGATGTGGTAATGGGTAATGAAGGTGTTTGCTGACTTCCAGGTAGCAGCCTGTCAGATTTCCTGGCTACGGATGTCCCTGGAAGCAGCCACTGGTGCAGTGGTATGGTGGGTAGAATAAGCTCTTATTCCTCTGGGAGGCTCCATGCCCACAACTCATAACACAGACTTATGCAAGATGTAATCCAACTTGCAATAGTCCGTTTCGCTGCAGGTCTGCCAGAAGCGACTTCAGCGTAGGTGACAAACAGCTGGCGAACCTCTCCCTGAATTTCCGCTGTCCTCTCCTTGTAAAAGAAGAGGGCTCGTCTCAGGTCCAGGGTTTGGAGCCTGTATTTGGCCTCTGATGTGTAATTAGGGCAGTATACAGGCAGAGTTAACACCTGGTTAAGGTGAAACTCTGACACCACCGTCGGAAGGAATTTCAGGTGGGGACGTAGGACAACCTTGTCCCTGTGTAAGATCAGATAAGGGGAGCCACCGAAAGCGCCTGGTGCTCCCCTGTCCTTCTGGCAGACATGATAGCCACCAGGAAGGCCATCTTCCACGACAAGTGTGATAACGCACATTTGTGCATTGGTTCGAATGACTTGCCCATGAGCTTTGCCAGTACCAGCAGTAGATCCTACAGAGGTGGAGGTTCATGCACCGGAGGGGATATGTGATCCAGGCCTTTGAAAAAACACCCGACCACTGTCTCCTGCACCAATGTCGGCTGACCGGCCCACACCCAGTAAGCAGAGATGGCTGCCAGGTGCACTCTACAGGTCGATGACCAAAGACCCCCTTAGGATAGAGACCAAAGGTATTCGAGAATGTTAGCCACGAGATCAGGTCCAGGCATGCTGGGAGCCACTCCGGGGGCCAGCAGCTGAGGCTGAGGAGATCTGGATACCAGAACTGACGTGGCCAGTCTGGGGCTACCAAAATCACCTTTGCCTTGTCCCACCTCATCGTGAGGAGCACCTTGTGGATCAAGGGAAATGGATGGAAGGCGTAGAAGAGGCCTGGGGTCCACTGCCTCGAAAAGACATTCCCCTGCAGCGAGCCCTGCTGAGGGGGGCGGGCATGAAACAGCCTCAGCCTGGTGTTTTCCCCTTGATGCAAGCAGGTCCACCATCGGATTCCCCAGTGGGAGAACAGGCTGTAAGCTACCTCTGGATGGAGAGACACTCGCTGGATGTCTCACCTAAGTGGCTGAGAGCATTTGCCAGATGGTTTGAGAATCCTGCCACATGAATGGCTAGGAGATCTGCCTCCAGGCGGCTGACGAGGGTCCAGATGCAGAGCGCCTCCCTGCAAAGCAGACGGGAGTGCATTCCGTCCTGTTTGTTGAGGTAGTACATGGTCGTGGTATTGTCCGTCTGGACTTGAACCACTCGACTCCGGAGCTGAGGAGCGAAAGCTGATAGTGTCAGTCTGACTGCTCTGAGTTCCAACAGGTTGATGTGGTATCGGGACTCCTTGAGGGTCCAGAACCCATGGGCCGCTTTGTCTCCCGTGTGGGCTCTCCAGCCCATGATAAAGGCATCGGTCGTGAGGACGGCCATCAGCTCCGGGTGGACAAATGGTATCCCTTCCTGCAACTGGTATGGGGCCGTCCACTACTGGACAGTGTCCCACATCTTCTGGGTTACAGTGATCAGCTGGTTGAAATAACCGTGCCGCTGAGTCCACTGGGTGGCCAGCTCCCATTGGAGGGGTCGCATGTGCCACCGGGCCCAATGGACCACGGAGGTGCACACTGCCATGTAACCCAGATGGCGCAGAAAGTCCCGGGCAGGGCACAATTGCCCAATCAGAAATGACTGGGCAAAGGAGGAGAGAACCTCTGCCCTGTCTGCAGGAACCCGAGCTCTGGCTTGATGAGAGTTGAGCTCTGCCCCGATGAAGCACATCACCTGAGAAGGCACGAGTTCCAACCTGGCCTTGTTGATCAAGAGGACAAGTTGGAAGCAGGTCTGGAGGGCCAGGTCCCTGGACCTCTTCACCTCTTGCTGGGTGTGACCTGCTAAGAGCCAATCGTCGAGGTAGGGGTAAATTCTGCCCCCCCCCGATGCCTGAGATGGGCTGCCACCACTGCGATGCATTTGGTGAAGACCCATGGGGCCGAAGACAGGCCGAATGGCATGGCTCGAAACTCGTATAGGGTCCCTTTGGCTCTGAAGTGGAGGAACCACCAATGAGACGGACAGATTGGGATGTGAAAGAACGCGTCCTGCAGATCCAGTGAACAGAACCACATTTCGCTCCAGGGATGGTATGATCTGGGACAGAGTGACCATCCGAAAGGTGCATGACCTGAGATACTGATTCAGGTCATGTAGATCTAGAAGGGCGCCAGCCCCCCGTCCGCTTGGGCACCAAGAAGTACCTGGAGACAAAGCCTGGGTCTGCTGGAGAATCCGCCAGTGGAGCTACTGCCTCCTTGAGGAGGAGTTGAGCGACGTCGTCTCGGAGAGCTGACTTAATATGGATGGATACTCTTTCCTCCCGAGGGGCACGGGCTCGGCTTGGAGGGTGCTGCTCGAATTCCAGGGGCAGTCCCTGACCGACCACTTCCAAAACCCACCTGTCCATGGTGATAACAGACCAGGCAGAAAGAAAGTGGTGGAGCTGGCCCCCCACGGGAGGACCCAGAGCTGGTGTGATGGGAGAGGGGGTGGCAGCCCCCGCCCCATCACTGAGCAGGCCTGGAGGAGGATCCAGAACCTGAACCTCGGCCTCCTTTATAGGTCTGGGAGGGCCCAGGCTTGGGCCGGGTGTGCCAAGCTTGAGACTGCTGCTGCTGTTGCTGATGCCCTCCTTGAAAGGAGGGCTGCTATGCCGTAGGGGAAGAGTGCCGACAGAGCTTCTTCTTCTGCTGTTTCTTGCTCGAAGAACCTTTAGCAGAAGTAGTGTCCACGGTGGCATTGGACTGCTCAATATGCTGAAGGTGATCAGCCACACCTGGGCTGAAAGGTCGGTGCCCAGAAAAGGCACATCAGCTAGTTTGTGCTGAGTAACTGTCAGGAAAGAGGAGAATCTCAGCCAAGCCCTGCGAAGAGAGGCAACTATGGCTGCCATTGAGCGGGCACAAGAATCCCCAATGTCCAGGGCTGTCTGAAGCTGTTTGGCAACAGCCCAGCCCTGATCCCAGATCTGCTTGACAGTGGTCTGCATGTCCATGGGGAGGTGTGGGAGGACTTCATCCAAAGACCCCAAGAGGGCATGGGAGAAGTGTGCCATGATGACGTTCGAACTTGCCTGATCAGGCCTAAAGATGAGGCCACATAGACCTTTCAAGCCGAATGATCCTAGAGTTTGGATTCTTTTTTGGGAGGTTGGTCAGTGTCAGCAGAACTGCCAGTACACCTGAACACAGAGGCGGTCACCAGACTCTCGGCTGAAGGGTGCTTTGTGAACCCCGCAAGGGACGCCATGGGCACCGCATACTTGCGGGCCATATGGGCAGATGGAGCTGGACAGGAGGCAGGGCACTGCTAAAGTTCTAAGGCCGGGACAACTATGGCCTTGGCCACAGGAAATGCCTCCGTCAGGGTATCCCCTCTCTTGAGGATGTCCGTGAGAGGGTACTCCGCCTTTTTCTGGATAGGTTCCAGGGGCATCGCTGTAGACTCAGAGATGGGGTGAAGAATGCCCTGAAAGGATGAAGGACCTTCCTCCGTCTCTATCCCACCAGCCGATTCATCATCCCCAGGATGAGAATGTAGGCCGGTCTCATCCAAATCTGAGGAATCCGGATACAATGGTCGACCGTCCAGGTCACCTTTGACCCGCCGAGGGCAGTCCGGGGTGACAGTGACCGAAAGACACCGGAGAAGCCCATTGTCTGGTCCATCTTCCTTAGAAGGAGCCCCTCCCACAGGCTGCTTGGGTGGTGGTTCCACCATGATCGGTGGAGAGACCGGTTTAGCCCAAACTGGAGGTTTCACTGGCTCCGCGGGCGGGGGAGCAGACTCAATAGTCTCCGAAGGAGTCAGCTTTGGCCTGGGAGGCTAAAGCCAAGTAATGGCCAGGGTAGAAGCCGGGGTCGGCTTGTGCCCGGACAAAATCAGCTGTTGACACATGAGGTCCTCGTAGAGCCAACGGAGTTTCTGCCCAGATCCTCTCCTCATTCGAGGAGGATGAGGATGACCGATGGAGTTGCCTCTTTTTTGGGCGCTTGTGACTCTTCTTTGGCCTGTCGGTTGAGGGGGTCCTAGACCTTGATCGAGATCGTATGGGCCAACTTGGTCACTCAGGAGACACTGGCAAGACCAGTGATTTCCCAGGGTAGGGGACCACTTCCTTGACAGGATTTCCAGCGGGCTAGGTCTCCTTGTTGGGGGAAAAAGAGGACCGGAGTCCATTTGAGAGAATCGTAGACCAGAGTCTGCGACAATGGGTCGATGATTATTTCAACCTCATCGATCAACACTCTGATCGACTGGCCAGATGGCAAAGTCGAGAAGCCAGTGGTCGAAGAGGCAATTTCGACGAAGTCAAGACTGCTGGTTCCTGGGACCAAGATCTCTCCCGATCCCAAGAACGTCTTCGCCAAGACGAAGATGATCCTGGATTTTTTTCGCTTACGGGACCAAGAGGAATGCGTGCCCGCAGGACCCTCTCCCTTAGTCGGGAGAGACTGGCACAACTCTCGGAAGGAACCCGAGAAGGTGGAGCCCAGGTTGAGTGGAACAAAGAAGCTCTGAGAGGAAGATTCCTCGGCACAAGCCGCTTCCTCCTCAAAGGCTTGCATGCGTTCCAATTGCTTGGTGGATCCCGCGGACATGGAAACTGCCCACCGAGCCTCCTTTGATTTCACCGAAGGGTTCTGTTTTTCCAACCTCCCCAACTTCAGGCATGCGAGACAGTCGTCGAGGACGTTAGGGTGAAAAGCAAGAAAATCTGCACTTCGAGGTGTCATGGTCGACACCCAAGCAATAGACTCATGCGGTGTGGAGATTGGTGCGTGACATTTTCTGGCTACATGAACACTGGCGAAATCCAGGGGAAGACTTTTCTTACACAATCAAAGATAAGCAGCCGCGACCGCTAATGCGAATTAGATTAATTTTTGGAATAACCAAAGGTTTTGAAGCCAGGGCCTACAAAATGCAGGAGAACGAAAGAGGCAGCCTGAATCTTTCAGTGGAAGGGAAGATCTGGTGTCATGGGGCGGAGCTGAGTGTTATACCACTTTGCCCGGATTAAGGAATTCCAGCAAAAAAAAAAGGTAGCACACATTTAAAGGTGCTCAAAGTAAAACACAATGCTGAACAATACTATCCTTTTACTAAACCAATTTATGTTTGTAATAAAACAGTTTTGTTGCAAAGGACACATCACAATATTTAAAATGGATTTACTCAGTAATGCTTCATAGGAACCAGCAAGCTCAGTTGCCATAGAATTCTCAACAGAACCTTGTTGAATATCTTCCATTGGAGTTCAGGGCATTAAATAGCTGGTATAGCACATAGCAAAACGCTATGTAAAACAGGGAGTAATGCTAATCATTTCTAGAAATGCATAGCAGTAGACTGCTAATCATTTTTTAAGTGAATGCATGGCGTAGTAGCCATTAATGGAACTATATATAGTTTTTAAAATTTTACTAATCATTCTGTGCCAAGTGCTATGCATTGTCACAGCTGATTAGCACTTTCACGCATAAAATTTTAATCAATTTTTACGGCTTATTTAATACCCTGGAGTGACAGTTTTTTATGGCTTCCTAAACTGGGAACCCTTCTGGATATCTAGGATTACAGGATAGTTTTCGTGACTACAAGTTACACTACATCTAAGCTATTCCCAGGTAGCACACGGCTTGTTTACGTGCTATTCTACCCTTAACTAGGGCAGAGCATTTTCTAAAGTCTCACCAATAGAATATATAAACCTATTCAACATGATTTATATACATCTGCAGTATCATACAATTAAAAAAAACTCACTATTAATGTGATGTCCCTTAGAAACGATATTCTATTCTTGCTTATAAGTTATTTTGATAATGGATAAGGAAATTATACAAGTATATGGATCTATGACAATTTTTAAATTATTTGTATAACCCTTTTTATAATCTATGGTCCAGATGAAATGAACGATCACTTTCTGATGTGAAAAATATAGCTTTTTATATAATTGTATATTTTAAACTTCTTTCTATGTGATGTATGTATTTTATAATAACTGGATGTATTTGATCATCTTTGTAATGACTTGGAAAGAGTTGAACAAATTAAGTATTTTACGAACATACAAAATTGCCCGCAGATACAGGCCATTCGGTCTATCTAGTCTGCTTGGGTGTGCAGCACTTCAGTCCATTAAACTGCAGCTGCCCCTGCTCCCTCATATGCCCCCATCTCCCGCCCTCCCATTTTGTACCCTCCCTGAATCTGTCCCACCTCCTCGAGAAGCCCCCAACACTCTGCAGCGATACGACTTCCGCTGGCAGAGTGTCCCACCCTGCCACCAACTCTTTCTGTGAAATAGTGCCTCCTTAGTTCCCTCTTGAACCTGCCCCCTTTCAACTTCATAGAGTATCCCCTGGTTTCCCTTCCGCCCTTCAGACTGAACATACACCTGGTGTCTACTCTGCTCAAACCCTTCAGATACCTGAAGGTCTCAATCATATCCCCCCTCTCTCCCTTCTTTCCTCTAGGGTATACATATTGAGCTGTCTCAGTCTCTCCTCATATGATTTGTTCCCCCAAACCCAGGATCATTTTTGTTGCCCTTCGCTGCCCCCCCTCCCCATAGCTTGATGTCCCTTTTCAAGTAGGGGCATCAGACTTGCATGCAGTACTCTAGGTGCAGTCTCACCAGGGACCTTAAACAGGGCAAGATGACCTCCCCACTCCTAGAAATAATCCCCCTTGCTATGCACCCTAGCATCCTGTTTGCCTTTGCTGCTGCTTTCCTGCACTGAGCAGAGTGATTCATCTCCCTTGTTACCAGCACTCCCAGATCCTTCTCTTCCTTGGATTTTGTTAATGGGACACCCTTCAGCCAGTAATTGTGTCCTGGGTTCTTGCTTGCTAAATGCATCACTTTGCACTTCTTGGCACTGAAACCAAGCTGCCAAGCGTGAGACCATTCTTCCAGTTTTGCCAAATCCTCCTGAAGTACTTTTGCTCCCTCCCCACACCCATCTACCGCAGCACAAATCTTTGTGTCATCTGCGAAGAGACTGATCATGGTCTTAATCCCTACTGCAATGCTGGCTATGGAAATGTTAAACAGAACTGGTCCCAGCACCGAGCCCTGTGATGTACCACTTGTTACTGCCCTGGGTTCAGATGCTGCCCCCCCACTACTACCTTCTGCTGTCTACCCTGCAGCCAGTTCTCGACCCATCAGACCAGTTTCTTCCCTGCTCCCAGACTCTTCAACTTGCAGGTCAGCCTACCACGTGGCACTGAGTCAAAGGCCTTGCTAAAATCCAAGTAGAGGACATCCACCGCATGTCCTCTTAGCCAGCGCCCTCGTAACCCAGTCGTAAAAATCAACTAAGTTCGTCTGGCAGGATCTGTCTGAGGCAAACTCGTCCTGCTTGCTGTCCTGGAGGTTGTTATCCTCAAGAAATTGCACCAGTCTTTCCCTGAAGATTGTCTCCATCAGTTTTCCCACAACTGTAGTAAGGCTCACCGGTCTGTAGTTCCCCAGTTCGTCCTTGGGCCCACATGTGCATCCCTCCAGTCCCTGGGCACGCACCCCGAGTTCAGAGAGGTATTGAACAGGTCTGCCAATGGCCCTGTCAGGACCTCTGCCAACTCTCTCAGCACTCTGGGGTTGACTCCGTCCACTTTCAGGGACTTAAAGCCCTTCCTCACCCTTTCCACCGTGATTTCCCCATCCATGGTTGCTTCTCCCCCACCCTCTCCCACCTCGCCCCTTCTTCCTCTCAGGTACGGGCCCATTCCTCTCCTTGAAGACCGAACACAAGTATTCATTAAGTACTTCTGCCTGCTCAGCCCCCTTTTCTTCCCACCCACTTCTCCTCCTGATCCTAACAATTTGTTCCTTGCTCTTCCTCTTTTCTCTGAGATATGTGGAAAAAATCCTTTTCGCCTTCCTTGATCCCCTGCGCTAACCTCCGTTCCCTAGCCACCTTTGCTGCTTTACCACTTTGCTCACTTCTCTGGATTTCTTCACATATTCTTCTCTGTCTTCTGCCCTGCTGGATCTCTTGTAGGTCCAAAATGCATTCCTCTTTTCCCTCACCTTCTCCACTACCTCTCTACTCATCCAACTTGCTTTCTTGGTCCTGGCTTTCTTGCTCTGGCTCTTGATACAAGTTTTAGTGGCTTCAGCCAGTCCTGCCTTGATGACTGCCTATTTTCGTTCTGCGTCCATTTCTGGGCGGATGCTTGCCATATGACTTTCCAGTATGTGTCCCACCTTGCCAAAGTCCACTCCTCTGAAGTCCAGGACCCTAGTTTTTGTAGTGGCTACTTCCCTACCCAGATTGACTGAGAACTACACTGTGCGGTGGTCTCTGCTTGTCAGAGGTTCCTCCACCCTTACATCCCTGACTTGTTCCCCATCTTCTAGTACCAGGTCTAGTATATTCCCCTTCCTTGTTGGCTCCATTACCCTCTGGGTAAGAGGCCACCCTGGAATGCTTCCAGGAGGATCTGCTCCCTGGCGCAAGTGGTTGCTGGGATGCTCCAGTCCACCCCTGGTAGATTAAAGTCCTCCACCACCATTGTGCTCCCTTTGCCACTATGCCTCCTTATCTGCTCCCCCAGTTCCCTGTCAGTGTCCTCGTTCTGGGCTGGAGGCCTATAAACAACTCCCAGACAGATCTTGGTCCTTTCTGGCTGTGTAGTTGCAGCCAGATTACTTCCGACCTGCTCTCCTTCCCTTCTTCCCTATTACATCTGATCCCTTCCCTTACATAAATGGCAACCCCCACCTTGAAACTAAGGATGGAATGCAATGAAATAACCTCAGCACAAACAGAAAGAGTCCTTGCATTTCAGTAAGCTAAATATTATGAAGCTGGAATTAAATGCGTCAAATGTTTGGCCCTCCAACTCAAAAAAAAAGGTATACAGACTATATAGAATCAAATACAGGGGAAAGGCTCACTTACCCAAAGGAAATAAATGCCAAATTTGTCTGATATTACCCAGATTTATACACTGCAGGAGAGGGTAACCCAGTTCCACTCCAAACGCCAAACAGTATAATTTCTATTAAGGGCTCCCCAGGAAAAAGAACAGTTATGTGACCTTTCACTTGAACAGGAGATACTGACTGCTGAGGGTGCCCTGACTTCTAGAAAAGCACAAGGGCCTGATGGGCTTCCCATAGAGCTGTACAAAAATATAGCAGTGGACATTCTAAGGCCACTATTTGACACACTACAAGCAGCTGGTAAGGAGGCGTGGTTAACAAATTAATTAAAAGAGGCGAGGGTCTCCTAATTCTGCTAAGGTTTACTGGTTAGTTATGTTTATTAAGATGAATTTCCTCCTCACGTCCTCCCAAAGCCATCCAAACCTAGAGACCAGGTGGTTTCCTATAGACCCATCTCCCTATTAAATGCTGATTACAAAATCTGTTTAAACTATTGGCCACCAGATTAGAAGTACTTCCCAAACAGATAACTGCAGATCAGTCTGTGTTTGCTAGGGCAGAGGAGCTCATATGAATGTGAGGACTCTTGCACAGATTATACACAGGGATCAGGTAGCTAATAAGAACTGTCAGGCGGTGGTGTCACTTAATGCTGAGAAGGCCTTCAACCAGATCGAGTGGGACCACCTCTGCTGCACCATGGAGGGTATGGGATTTGGGCCTAAATATATGAAGCTGGTACAGGCCATCTGTCATAATCCCACAGCAGAAATTCAGATAAGTGGATGGGTCTTGGAGCAAATGCAATTGGGCAGAGGGACATGACAGAGGTGCCCTTCATCTCCCCTCTTGTTTGATGCTGTCCTGGAACCCCTATCCCATGCCATATAATCACATCCAGAAAAAACAGGTTACTCACCTGTAACAGTAGTTCTAGGAGTGGTATATGTTGTTCATCCACACTCTTTGGCATGTCCCATTCTGTTTTAAATCTCACCGGACGTCTTCAAGCTGGCTCCTACCACCCACCCGGGTGGTATATACCTCGGCTCCACCCCATGATGCCAGATTTTAGCCTGCTGGAAGCCAGGTCATCTGCATCTGCAGCCGGGGAGGTCGGGTGGGTCTGTGTGGATGAACATATACCACTCCTAGAACTACTGTTACAGGTGAGTAATCTGTTTTTCTAGGAGCGTGGATATGTTGTTCATCCACACCTTTGGCAGACTCTAGCAGTTCTCCAGGAGGAGGCAGGTGCACACCCCTACTTAGGGAACAGAGTTTGGAGAACTGAGGCCCCAAAACCAGTATCCGGGCGTGACTCAAGGTCGATGTGGTAGTGGGTGATAAAGGTGTTTGCTGACTTCCAGGTGGCAGCCTGACAGATTTTCTGGATAGGGATGTCCCTGGAAGCAGCCACCGATGCAGCGGTATGGCGGGCAGAATGAGCTCTTATCCCTCTGGGAGGCTCCTTGCCCACCAACTCGTAGCACAGACCTATGCATGATGTGATCCATCTTGCAACAGTCCATTTGGCTGCAGGTCTGCCAGAAGCGGCTTCAGCGTAGGTGACAAACAGCTGGCGAACCTCTCCCCGAATTTCCGCCGTCCTCTCCTTGTAACAGAAGAGGGCTCATCTTAGGTCCAAGGTAAGGAGCCTGTACACGGCCTCTGAGCTGTAATTAGGGTAGTAAATCAGAAGAGCCAACACCTGGTTAAGGTGAAATTCTGACACCACCTTCGGAAGGAATTTCGGGTGGGTGTGTAGGACAACCTTGTCCCTGTGGAAGACCAGTTAAGGGGAGTCCACCGGAAGTGCCTGGTGCTCCCCTGTCCATCTGGAAGACGTGATAGCCACCAGGAAGGCTGTCTTCCATGACAAATGTGACAAAGCACACTTGTGCATTGGTTCGAATGGCTTGCCCATGAGCTTTGCCAGTATCAGCAGTAGATCCCATGGAGGTGGAGGTTCACGCACCAGAGGGGATATGTGATCCAGGCCTTTGAAAAAGCGCCCAACCACTGTCTCCTGCACCACCGTCAGCTGACCGGCCCGCGCCCAGTAAGCAGAGATGGCTGCCAGGTGCACCCTAAGGGTCGATGACCAAAGAACCCCCCCTCTGGAGACAGACCAAAGGTAGTCGAGAATGTCAGCCACTGGACAGGACAGAGTGTCCAGGCCCTTGCTCTGACACCAAATGGAAAACCTTTTCCATTTGAAGGCATAACATTTCCTAGTCGATTCCTTTCTGGATGCCTCCACCACGGTGAGGATATCCTTGGAAAGACCCAAAGCCTGGAACTCTAGCCGCTCAGGTACCAGGCTGTGAAGTGCAGGGATTGAAGTTCCAGATGGAAGAAACTTCCCCTGACTGAGAAAGATCAGGTCTGGGCATGTGCAAAGTCGCTCCGGAGGCTTGCAGCTGAGGCTGAAGAAATCTGGATATCAGGACTGACGCGGCCAGTCTGGGGCTACCAGAATCACCTTTGCCTTGTCCCGCCTCACCTTGAGGAGCACCTTGTGGATCAAGGGAAATGGAGGGAAGGTGTAGAGGAGGTCTGGGGTCCACGGCATCGAGAAGGCATCCCCCGGCAGCGAACCCTGCCGAGGGGGGCCGGCATGAAACAGCCTCAGCTTGGTGTTTTCCCTGCAGGCAAACAGGTTCACAATCGGTTTGCCCCAGTAAGAGAACATGCTGTAAGCTACCTCTGCATGGAGAGACCACTCATGGGATGTCTGGCCTAAGTGGCTGAGAGCATCCGCCAGATAGTTTGAGGCTCCTGCCACATGGATGGATAGGAGATCTGCCTCCAAACGACTCATGATGGTCCAGATGCAGTGCGCCTCCTTGCACAGCAAACCGGAGTGCGTGCCGCCCTGTTTGCTGAGGTAGTACATGGTTGTGGTATTGTCCATCTGGACTTGAACCACTTGACCCCGGAGCCGAGGAGCGAAAGCTGACAGTGCCAGTCTGACAGCTCTGAGCTCCAGCAGGTTGCTGTGGCATCGGGACTCCTCGGGGGTCCAGAGCCCATGGGCCCTTTTGTCCTCCATGTGGGCTCCCCAGCCCATGAGAGAGGCGTCGGTCGTGAGGATGACCGTTGGCTCGAAGCAGACAAACAGGATCTCTTCCTGCAACCGGTCTGGGGTGGTCCACCACTGGAAAGTGTCCCACATCTTCTGATTTACAGTGATCAGCTGGTCGAAATGACCATAGCGCTGAGTCCACTGGGCGGCTAGCTCCCATTGGAGGGGGCACATGTGCAACTGGGCCCAACGGACCACTGAAGTGCACGCTGTCATGTAACCCAGAAGGTGCAGAAAGTCCCAGGTAGGGCGCAATGGCCCAACCAGAAATGATTGGGCAAAGGAGGAAAGAACCTCCGCCCTGTCCGCCGGGAGCCAAGCTCTGCCTTGACAAGAGTCGAGCTCTGCCCCAATGAAGCCCATCAACTGAGAAGGCATGAGTTCCGACTTGGCCTCGCTGATGAGAAGGCCAAGTTGGGAGCTGGTCTGGAGTGCCAGGTCCCTGGACCTCTCCACCTCCTGTGGGGTGGAACCTGCAAGGAGCCAATCGTCGAGGTAAGGATAAATCTTGACCATCTCTCCCCCCCTCCAAGATGGGCCACCACAACTGCAATGCATTTGGTGAAGACCCGTGGGGCCGATGACAGGCCGAACGGCATGGCTCGGAACTTGTACAAGGTCCCTTCAACACTGAAGTGGAGGAACTGCTGATGGGACGGATGGATTAGGATGTGGAAGAACGCGTCCTGTAGATCCAATGAACAGAACCACGTTTTGCTCCAAAGATGGTATGATCTGGGACAGAGTGACCATCCTAAAGGTGCATGACCTGAGATACTGATTCAGGTCGTGCAGATCTAGAATGGGGTGCCAGCCCCACTGTCCGCTTGGGCACCAGGAAGTACCTGGAGACAAAGCCTGAATCTGCTGGAGGATCTGCCACTGGAGCTACTACCTCCTTGAGGAACAGCTGAGCGATGTCATCTTGGAGAGCCGACCGAGTCTGAGTAGATACTCTTCCTCCTGAGGGGCGTGGGCTCAGCTTGGACGGTACTGCTTGAATTCCAGAGGTAGTCCCTGACAACCACTTCGAGAATCCACCTGTCCAAAGTGACAAGGCAGAAAGGAAGTGGCGGAGCCGGCCCCCCACAGGAGGACCCAGAGCTGAGGTGATGGGAGAGGGGTTGACAGCCTCTGCCCAGTCATTCAGCAGGCTTGGAGGAGGAGGCTCCAGGACCTGAACCTCGGCCTCCTTTGCGGGCCTGTTGGGGTCCGGGCTTGGGTCGGGGGCGTCAAGCCTGAGCCTGCTGCTGTCCACCTTAGAAGGAGGACTGCTGAGCCGCAGGGGAAGAGTGATGAAAAGGCTTCTTTTTCTTCTGCTGGTTCTTGCCCAAAGAACCCTTGGCAGAAGTGGCATCCAAGGTGGCACTGGACTGTTCAATGCGCTGAAGGTGACCAGTAACTCCTGGGCCGAACAATTCAGTCCTGAGGAAGGGCATGTCAGCTAGTTTGTGCTGGGTATCTGCTGGGAAGGAGGAGAGCCTCAGCCAAGCCCTGCGATGAGAGGCAACCGTGGCAGCCATCGAGCAGACACAAGAATCCCCGATGTCCAGGACTGTCTGAAGCTGCTGTTTGGCAACAGCTCTACCCTGATCCTAGACCTGCTTGACCGTGGTCTGCATGTCCGTGGGGAGATATGGGAGGACTTCATCCAGCGACCCTAAAAGGGCGTGAGAGAAGTGTGCCATGATGATGCACCAACTTGCCTGACGAAGGCCCATGGAGGAAACAGAGAAACAAACAATTTGATGGCAGATAAGGACCGCTTGGCCCACCTAGTGTGCCCATTTTCCTACCTGATGGATAAGCTGCAGATCCTAGTTAACCAACAGCCTACTTCCTCCTACACCCCATTAGGACTGCCTTATGTCTGTCCCATGCATTCTTGAATTCTCCCACTGTTCTTGACTCCACGACCTCCTCAGGAAGGCTAATTCCATGCATCCACAACCTTCTGTGAAAAAATACTTCCTCACATTACCTCTGAGTTGACCCCCCTCTATCTTCAAATTGTGCCCCCTTGCTCTTGCACATCTCTTTTTCTGAAAGATACTACCCTCTTGGACATTGTTGATTCCATTGAGGTACTTGAAAGTTTCTATCATGTCCCCTCTCCTTCTTTCCTCAAGGGTATACATATTAACCTCCTTTAGTATGTCTTCTGGTGCAGACCCTGCATCATTTTGGTTGCCCTCCTCTGGACAGCCTCCACTCTGTGTATGTCTTTATGGAGATGGGGTCTCCAGAACTTCACACAGTACTCCAGATGGGGTCTCCCCAACTGTCTGTACAGAGGGATAACAACTTCCTGTTTTCTACTGTTGATGCCTCTCCCTATGCATCCCAGTATCCCTCCAGCCTTCCTTACTGCCTTCTCACATTGCTTGCCCACCTTCAGGTCATCTGATATGATTACCCCAGGTCCCTTCCCTTTTTGTTGTCAGTATCTCACCCCCATTGTGCATTCTTCCCCTGGGTTTTTGTTTCTCAGGTGCATTACCTTGCACTTATTTGCGTTGAATCTAAGCTGCCATATATTTGACCATTCCTCCAACCTTACCAAGTTCCTTCTCATCCTTTCCACTCCATCTTGTGTATCAACCCTGTTGCAGATCTTTGTGTCGTCTGCAAAGAGACATACTTTTCCTTCTAGTTCCTCTGTAATGTCTCTTATAAAGACGTTAAAAAGGACCGCTCCAAGTACTGAACCCTGCTGTACCCCACTAGTAACCCTCCTTTCTTCACTGTGGACTCTGTTTACTACTACCCTTTGCGTCCTGTTGTCCAGTCAATTTTTTATCCAGGCTACCACCTTGGGACCCACTCCAAGGCTGGCTAACTTGTATATTAATCTTTTGAGTGGGACTGTATCAAATGCTTTGCTAAAATCTAGGTAGGCCGTGTCCACAGCCCCTCCCTGGTCTACTACTTTGGTTACCCAGTCAAAGAAATCTATTAGAGTCATCTGACACGACCTTCCTGCTATGAACCCATGCTGCCTTGGGTCCTGTGCCCCACTGGTCTCTGGGTACTCAACAATTCTTTCCTTCAGAAGTGATTCCATCATTTTACCTACCACTGAGGTCCAACTAACTGGTCTGTAGTTTCCTGCTTCTGCCCTGCTCCCACTTTTGTAAAGAGGAATCACATCTGCCTCCTCCAGTCCTCAGGTACCATCCCATCCTCCCATGATTTGTTAAAGACAGTAATCAGTGGTGTCACTAGTTCTACCCTTAGTTCTTTTAGAATTCTTGGGTGAATTCCATCAGGCCCCATTGCTTTGTCCACCTTCAGTTTTACTAGTTCTTTCATAACCATTTCTTCTGTGAATTGACTGGTATCGACCCCCGTATCCAGAGTGTTTCTCTTGTTTGGTTTAGGTACCTCCACCCCCTCTTCCTTTGTGAATACTGAGCAGAAATATTCATTCAGTATCCCTGCTTTTTCACTGTCACACTCTGCCCACATTCCCTCCCCTTTATTAAACCACAGTATCCCTCCCTTGGTCTTTCTTCGCTCCCTAATGTACCTATAAAAGGTTCTTAACAGAGTTGGCTATCCTTTCCTCAGTTTGGGCCTTTACTATTCTGACTGCCTTCCCTGCTTCCTCCTGCTTTAACTGAAAAAGTTATCTGTCCTGCTCCTTCTGAGTTTCCTTATATTTCCTGAATGCTATCCTTTTCTCCTTAACCATCCCTGCCACCTCTTTTGAGAACCATAGTGTTTTTTTCCTTTGTTGTGTTTTGTTGATTTGCTTCACACAAAGGTTTGTTGCCTCTGTGATGGCTGTTTTGATTACTCCCCACTGTTCCTTGTTCCTTGTCACAGAGTGGCTCTGTGAGAGATGGGGAATTTTAAATATTGGGTTAAGATTTTTGTTCCCTCCTTACTTTTGGTTTAGAAGTACGGGTAATTACAAAATAAGTAAATAAATGAGTTAAAGATTAATCGTTAAAAAAAATGAGTTGCAATATTAAAAGTGCTTTTTGTGACTTGATTTGTTGCTGTAAAATATAAAGTTCAGCTTTAAATAACTGGCATATCCTTTTTCTTGGTTTCTTTTTGGAAAACCTCCCTAGTCAGCTCTTTCTATATAAGTAAAATATAAAAGTTGTAGGAATGAAAGGAACCTCTAAAATAAGGTCAGGTTGCCGAGCAAGTTTTCTTGGCTCAGGTCTTTTATTCAGCTTTCCTGTATTAAAGCTAGTGTTCTTTGACCAGACAGCGAGCGCCTTGTTAGATTATATTGTTCAAATCTAAAGTTTAAAGATAGCAGATAATGGTTTTGGAGTAGAAGAAATAAAGTGCCCTGAAGCTTTAAAAGTATTTTAATTTACTAGGCTGAAATGTCAGCCGTCGGGATAAAGGCTTGCATAAGTTTTGCAAGTGCTGAACTAATAATTATTTCCTTGTTTTTCCCATTTTAAATGGGTGTTTGGAGCTGGAGTTATGCTTCGGTTATGAGAAACAACATTTTTCGAATAGTCTCCATCGTTTGAGCTCCCCCCGGAAGTCTGCTGTGAGGGTTTTATTGTAAGGAAGCAGCCCTCTGTAAAATACTTTACAAGGCACTATATAGCTAAATAGCTGGATTCCCATTATGTATAATGTTATACTGTTAAGGGCTTGTTTGTTCTTTGATTAGTTGTAAGCGGCTCTTTCTCTAGAAGACTTGCTGCTGAGCTCCAGTGTGATTATGCGTATACGAGCGGCTGTTCCTGCTCGTTGGTGCGCACAGTCGCGAGGGCATTTAGCCCTCTAGTGCTTAGGAACCTCATCCTTTTGCTTTTTAAAATAGGTAGGATTGCTCTTCTTACCCTCCGGAGGCGAATTCCTGTGGTTTGGAGTTGATCTGGTGTTGGGCATAAAACAAGGTGTTTACGGTGTCTCTTGGGCATTTTAAAAGCCTAGAGTTCCTTCATTTGTGGCTGCAGCTTGCTCTCAAGAGCCAGCCGGCGGTCTATTCAATCCTTTTATGTTGTGCTAAAAGGGGTTGTGCTTTCTGGGGCTAGAACATCTATTAAAAACCCCTCTGAAAGAGTGTAATTCACTTTTGTGTATTCAGTTAGGTTATTATATGATGTTTTGCTGTTACATAAAATAAAAAAAAAACATTGTAATTAAAGATATGCTCTTTGAAAGAAAGTATAAGGGTGGAGTTTAGATGTCACCTGACCCCTGCAGTGTATAAAAGCTGAACATTGAGCATAAGTAATCAGATTTGCTTGTGGGTCTGGAGGTATACTCCAGGACGTTATGAAGGTGCTCTAAGGAGTCAAGAAATGAATATTTGCTGTGCCAAAATGGAAGATTAAGCTGCCTTTCTTCTGTTATACTGAATTTGTCCTGATGTAAACTACTGAAGAAGAATTAATTAAATCTGGAACTTTAAAAAGAGTTGGTTATGTATGTTGCTATTTGATTGCTCACTTATACCTGCGCCCTACCACATATGGTTTTAGAAGTGGGATATCTGCGATCTGCATAAGGTCTGGAGGGTAGTGAGCATAGCAGGACAGTGCATCGAATCGGCTCCTCTTTATTGGCCGTTGGTGAGAGGACTTTGTCCCGTGGATGGAAACAGCTGCGTGACAGTTCGGAGATGATGGTGAGGCCTTGTTTGAACAGGCTTAGCCACAAATGATGAGCCACTGTGAAACCATGATTGACCAGGAGAAGGACCAGAGTGATCGGATGGATGCCATACGATGGCTATTTAATCGCTGGATGGAGGCAGAGAGTCGGTGGAAAGAAGCAGAACGAAGGTACCAGGAGGTGTTGAATCAATTATCGGTAATAAGGGACAATTCTGTGTTTCAAAGGCCTGTGAAGATGGCCGAAAAGATGTCCTGTGTGGGTCATGTGAACTGTGTTGAGGACCAGCTTCCTGTTTTACCCATGTTCCAGGGAATGTATTGGGTTGGAGATGATGGAAGATCGATGTCATATAACTCCCCAGGTGAGACTGTTTTGGTATCTGGGGTGAAGGATGCAAACAAAACAGAAGAGGCAGTAGTTGCTGAAGGGACTTGTTTATTGACATGTGATAATGTTGAAGAAAATGTTACTAATTTCTCTACTGCTTGCTGGAAAATTGTACAGGCTGATGATCCTGAAATTCAACAGATAAGTAGCTCTGTTACCCTGAATAAGGATAGAACAGATATGGATGGGGGGAAGGGCAGTTATGGTGGTACGAAGTAAAAGATGATGTATTGTACCACATGAGACCAAACCCCCCGTACCAAGCAGGTGGATTCTAGGGTGGTGGTACCTAGTAGATATAGACAGGATGTCTTAGATGCATTATGTATAAACACTAAGCACATAAATCATGAGGAAGTTTTGGGGCATCTCATTCCTACTTTTCATTGTCCTGGGATGTATAGTCAGATGGCTCTTTATTTAAGGAGGTTGGCAGCCACTCCGAATCAACAGATATGGCAAACTAAAATGGGTGTAGCTCAGAAGGGAAAAGAATGTACTAAATGGCTCCCTTGGAAAAAGGGGAGGGTGATTCAAAGGGATATGAGCTGTAGATGGTAGAAGCTCATAGTTTTACTCAAAGGAAAGGGGTATACTAACTTAGGTGCCCTTAATAATGGTAAATGTACATAATGGGTACTGTTACTGTATGTTCCATAAAGGGTAATACAGTTGGAGAGGGGGACTAAAGGAATAGCCCTGACAGATGTACCTAAGGGGCTTCCCGTCAAGTACTTGAATCCCCGTATATTTTAGGTAATGAAGGGATTATTAGTTAAAAGGGGTACTAGATGGAAGGTGCCCAAAAAAGATTTGCACTAGGCTAGGATAATTTGGGGTATCCTGACCTGAGTGGTATGATTATAACCCTTTGCTGGAGGAAGAGTAAATGGGATAGGATGGGGAGCATTTAATAGAAATAATTTGGTACATTAATCTATGGGGTGAGTACAATAGGGTTTCTATTTTCCTGTGTGCAGAGTAATTGACTGGGACAGTTTTGATGAGGGTAGAGATCTGATCCCATTTCAATAAAGAAATACCTATAGTTAAGCCTGCTTCAGTTAACATCTTAAAGCTATGCAATATTTCTTTACTATCAATAGTTTTTCCTAACGACTGGGAGGTTGGCCACCTGTATTTTGTCCTATTATATTTATATTTATGTTTTTGCTGTTTGTTTTTAGTGCTTTTGTATTTTATTTTGAGATGGAAAAGGTAATATCTGCTTGCTAAAAGGGATGTTGTTTAGTAAGTAGGGTGATGGGAAGCTGACAAAGTAAGCTAGCCATTTCTAGCTGTACTAATTTGTGAAATTTTGATTTTCTTGCTTTAAACACAACTGTCTAGAAGGGAGACTGTTAGAAATGTTGTTTTGACTGCCGCCTTATTGCTGTCAGTAGCGAAGCTGAAGGTGGTAATGTGAGACAAATCAAAATAACAGTTCAGAGAATATAATTGCTAGCTTGAAAATTACTTTTCATGTATATGCTAAACAGTTCTCAAACAAAATTTTAATATGTCCCTTTTGCATAGTACACAGATATTAGTGGTAAAAATAGTTAATGTGGGTACAGAAAACAATTCGCATAAAATACTTTAGACATGGCATCTTATGCTGATACAGATTATCCAGAAATTGGACAATCTAGCAGGTATTTAGGAGTTAAATGTGGTTTACTGTTGGAGATGCAGAATCTCAACATAGGGTATTCAGTGCTAATGTAGAATGCAAGCCCCAGGGTAAAGTATCATTGAGTGTCAATACAGGTAGTCTACATAGATGTGCTAAGGGACTTTGGGTGAGCTCTAAGGTGTGGTGGGCTGGAGCTCGTAAATTCCCCCCGCGTTTGAGCTTTAGAGTTAATAAAGTAGGACAACCAAAGAAATGGTTGCCCTCTTAAGTGGGAGAAGTGTCACAGAGTGGATCTGAGAGATGGGCAATTTAAATATTGGGTTAAGATTTTGTTCTCTCCTTACTTTTGGGTTAGAAGTATGGGTAATTACAAAATAAGTAAATAAATGAGTTAAAGATTAATCGTTAAAAAAATGAGTTGCAATATTAAAATGCTTTTCGTGACTTGATTTGTTGCTGTAAAATATAAAGTTCAGCTTTAAATAATTGGCATATCCTTTTTCTTGGTTTCTTTTTGAAAACCTCCTAGTCAGCTCTTTCTATTTAAGTAAAATATAAAAGTTGTAGGAATAAAAGGAACCTCTAAAATAAGGTCAGGTTGCCGAGCATGTTTTCTTGGCTCCGGTCTTTTATTCAGCTTTCCTTTATTAAAGCTAGCATTCTTTGACCAGAGAGTGAGCACCTTGTTAGATTATATTGTTCAAATCTAAAGTTTAAAGATAGCAGATAATGGTTTTGGAGTAGAAGAAATAAAGTGCCCTGAAGCTTTAAAAGTATTTTAATTTACTAGGCTGAAATGACAGCTGTCGGGATAAAGGCTTGCATAAGTTTTGAAGTGCTGAACTAATAGTTATTTCCTCGTTTTTCCTGTTTTAAATAGGCGTTTGGAGCTTGAATTATGCTTCGGTTATGAGAAACAACTTTTTCCAATAGTCTCCATGTTTGAGCCCCTCGGAAGTCTGCTGTGAGGGTTTTATTGTAAGAAAGCAGCCCTCTGTAAAATACTTTACAAGGCACTATATAGCTACATAGTTGGATTCCCATTATGTATAATGTTGTACTGTTACGGGCTTGTTTGTTCTTTGATTAGTTGTAAGCAGCTCTTTCTCTAGAAGACTTGCCGCTGAGCTCCAGTGCGATTATGCGTATACGAGGGCTGTTCCTGCTCGTTAGTGAGCACAGTCGCGAGGGCATTTAGCCCTCTAGTTCTTAGGAACCTCATCCTTTTGCTTTTTAAAATAGGTAGGATTACTCTTCTTACCCTCCGGAGGCGAATTCCTGTGGTTTGGAGTTGATCTGGTGTTGAGCATAAAACGAGGTGTTTACGGTGTCTCTTGGGCATTTTAAAAGCCTAGAGTTCCTTCATTTGTGGCTGCAGCTTGCTCTTAAGAGCCGGCCGGCAGTCTATTCAATTCTTTTATGTTGTGCTAAAAGGGGTGGTGCTTTCTGGGGCTAGAACATCTATTAAAAACCCCTCTGAAAGAGTGTAATTCACTTTTGTGTATTCAATTAGGCTATTATATAAATTATATGATGTTTCTGATGATATATAAAATAAAAAAAAAAACATTGTAATTAAAGATATGCTCTTTGAAAGAAAGTATAAGGGTGGGGTTTAGATGTCACCTGATCCCTGCAGTGTATAAAAGCTGAACCCTGAGCATAGGTAATCGGATTTGCTTGTGGGTCTGGAGGTATACTCCAGGACGTTGAGAAGGTGCTCTAAGGAGTCAAGAAGTGAATATTTGCTGTGCCAAAATGGAAGATTAAGCTGCCTTTCTTTTGTTATATTGAATTTGTCCTGATGTAAACAACTACTGAAGAAGAATTAATTAAATCTGGAACTTTAAAAAGAGTTGGAGATGTATGTTGCTATTTGATTGCCCACTTATACCTGCGCCCTACTACACTCCACCACTCCTTCTTGACTGTTTGCTAGTGCTTTTCTGGGGCACTTCTCATTTTCCTCAAAGTCAGCCATCCTAAAATCCAATACTCTTGCTTTTGCATGGCTTGACTCTATGGCTGTGTTTATCGTGAACCACACTGTTTGGTGGTCGCTTGTTTCCAGATGGCTACCCACTTCTAAATTCGCGATTCCTTCTCTGTCCCCGTTTGAGAGTACCAGGTCCAAGACTGCTCCCTCCCGAGTGGGTTCCAATACTATCCGTCTGAGGCATGCCCCTTGTAGGGCATCAGGAATGACCCTGCTCTTGGATGTACCTGCAGCAAAGGTGCTCCAGTTAACATCTGGCACATTCAGGTCCCCCATCAACAATATCTCCCCTTTTTCTGTCATTCTAAGGTTGCCTTCTATCATTTCCTTGTCCATTCGCTCCTCCTGAGATGGGGGTCTGTATACAACCCCCATGCGGATTGTGATGCCATTTCCTGTCTCCAGGGTGACCCAGAGTGCCTTATCTGCTCCCTGTTTACTCTTTAGTTCTGTTGCTTTGATCCCTTCCTTTACATAGAGAGCTCATCCTCCTCCTCCTCTTTTACCCTCACTGTCCCTCCTGTAGACTGTGTATCCTGGTATGCTGATATCCCAGTTATGGTTCTCTGTGTACCATGTTTCTGTGACTACCTCAATATCCAGGCATCCCTCTTCCATCAAGGCCACTAGTTCAGGGAGCTTGTTACACAGACCATGGGCATTGGTACTCATCACCCTCCATTTTTTGATGGCGTTAACCATTTTAGCCCCATCCCTGTCCTTACTGCCTTTGCCTTTTTTGTATTTACCTCTGTCCTGCTCCTTAATGACTCTCTACCTTGGTGTTTACCTCTACATCACTGTGTTTTGTGGGGAAGGCTGGGATTTCTGCTCCTTTCAGTGCCTCCCTGCTAGTTTAAATGCTTGCCAATGAAGCATTTAGACCTGTCACCTAGGATCCTGATCCCCACGGACAGATGCAGACCATCGCCCCAGTATGGCCTTCATCCTCCAGGTGGCTCCCCAGTCCCCAATGAAGCCAAAACCCTGAGCTCCACACCAGTTTTTCAACCATTCATTGGATTCCTGTGTGGAGTACCTTAGCATCACCCCTTCCGCAGACAACAGGCAGCACCTCCAAGAAGGTTACTGTGATAAAGCATTTGGTTCAAGGCCCCTCCACAACTCTGCAAACTCCTCTTGCACTGCTCTGATCCCATTCCTAGCTGGTCATTTGTCCCTAGGTGGACAATGATATCCAGCTCCCTCCCTCGTGCAGCTGCTCCCATGATCCTGAGGATTTGCTTCCTGTCCCTTCAAGCCTTGGCACCAGGCAGGCGCCTTACCTCCCTCTCCTCTTCCTCCCCACTTCTACCACCCTAATGATTGAGTCCCCCACCAGGAGTTGTTTCCTTCCCCTGTGGAGTCCCGTGCCACCCACCTGTGGGTCTCCTTTGTGGAGGTTCCCAGCATCCTCCTTGGTCTCCACTGCAGGTGCCTCCATAGAGGAACCACCATCTGCCAGAACAGCATATGAATTGTGAAGAGGTACAGCTGGAGGTATGCACCTCTGTTCCACCACCCTCTCCCTCCCTGAGCCCACCTTGGTCCAGCCACTCCTCTTTCTTGGCAACCTCTGAGGTAGCGACAGTGGTCCTGGTGTTCCCTGGGTGGGAGAGGAGGTTTCACGAATCCTAGCCAGGTCAGCCTGGAGTCAGACCTCCTCCCTCAGACCAGAGAGGTGCCTACAAATAGGGTAGCATCGCTGCCTCCAGAATGTCTCTCGGAACACTGCCACCCCACAGCCATTGCACTGCACCACTCCCATCATGTCTTATGTTGTGTCCCCTCTCCTGTTGCTCTGTATGCTTACTCTCTCCTCTCCATACAACTGTCACCCTTCCTGTTCTGGAACAGCAACTTCCTGTATTCTTCAGTAGTCTCCTTCTTCCTTGCTCAGAGTCAGACCTTCAGCAGCTGGGGGGGGGGGAGAGAAAGAGCTACTTTTTCCTTATAGCTGCAGAGATCTTCCTGGCTGAATGGTCCAAGAGCTTGGACGCTTTATCAGGAGGTCGGTCAGTGTCGGCAGAACTGCCAGTATGCCTGAACACAGAGGCGGTCACCAGGCTCTCTGTCAAAGGGTTCTCTGTGAACCCCGTAAAGGGACCCCATGGGATCCGCATACTTGCAGGCCATGCGGGCAGATGGAGCTGGACAAGAGGCGTGGGTGCTGCCAAAGTTCTAGGGCCGGGACGACAATAGCCTGAGCCACAGGAAAGGCCTCAGTTGTTGTATCCCCTCTCTTAAGGATGTCCATAAGAGGGTACCCCACCTTTTTCTGGATGGGCTCCAGGGGCATCCCTGTAGATTCAGAGATGAGGCGAAGACTCCCTTGGAAAGATAAGGAACTTTCCTCCGTCTCTAAGCCAATGGCTGATTCATCATTCCCTGGATGAGAATGCAAGCCAGCTGACGTCCGAATCTGAGGAATCCGGATATAACGGTCAACCACCCAGGTCACCTTCGACCCACCGAGGGGCGATCCGGGGTGACTGTGACTGACAACTGCCGGGAAAGCCCGGTGTTAGGTCTATCTTCCTTGGAAGGAGCCCCTCCCACAGGCTGTTTGGGCAGTGTTCCACCACAATCGGTGGAGAGACTGTTCTGGGCCAAAATGGTGGTTTTGCCAGTTCTGAGGCTGAGGGGCTGATTTAATCTGCTCCGAAGGAGTCAGCTTCGGCCTAGGAGGTGAAAGCCAGGTAATGGCCGGTGTAGAAGCCGGGGTCAGCTTCTGCCCGGTCAAAATTAGCTGCTGCCACATGAGGTCCTCATAGCGCCGGAGTTTCTGCCGGAGCCTCTCCTCATCTGAGGAGGACGAGGATGACTGATGGCGTCACCTCTTCTTACAGCATTTATGGCTCTTCCTCAGCCTGTCGGTCGAGGAGATCAGAGACCTCGATTGAGATCGGACGGGCCGACTCGGTCGCTCGGGAGATACCAGCGGGGCTGGTGATGTCCCGGGATCAAGGACCACATCATCAATGGGAGTCCCAGCAGGTTGGGTCTCATCATCTGGAAAGACCAGATTAGGGGTTTATGGAGGGAATCGTCGACCGGAGTCTGCGATATCGGATCAATCACGATTTCCACCTCGTCAATTGATAATTCGGTCGACTGACCAGACGGCAGAGCCGAAAAGCCAACGGCGAAGACGCAATCTCGACCAAAGTCGAGACCGCATGCTCCTGGGATCAGATCTCTCCCACTCCCAAGAATGTCTCCTTCGAGACGAAGACGATCCCAGATCCTTCTCCCGCTTACTGGATCGAGAAGAGTGCAAGCCTGCAGGCGCCTCTCCCTTGGTCAGGAGAGACTGGCACAACTCTTAGAAGGAACCTGAGAAGGTAGAGCCCAGGTTGAGCGGAATGAAGAAGCTGAGAGAGGAATCTGCAGCATGAGATGCTTCCTCCTCAAAGGCTTGCATGCGTTCCAACTGCTCGGGCGGATCCCGCAGCCACGGAAACAGCCCACCAAGCCTCCTTGGATTTCACCGGAGGGTTCCTCTTCTCCGGCCTCCCCAGCTTCAGGTGTGCGAGACGGTCGTCGAGGACATTGGGATGAAAGGCAAGACACAGATTGCATTTTGAGGTGTCATGGTAGACACCGGGGCAATAGACGCACGCGGTGTGAGGATCGGTGCGCGACATCTTCTGGCTGCAAGGGCACCAACAAAATCTGGGGGAAGACTTGTCTTCCATGATCGAAGCAGCAAACTTGCAATCACTAACGCGAACAATGCGAATTTTTGGTAAAACCGAAGGTTTGGAAGCCAGGGCCTTCAAAATTCATGAGCACAAGGGAGGCAACCTGAATCTTCCAGGGGAAAGGAAGATCTGGCGTTATGGGGGGCAGAGCCAAGGTATATACCACCCGGGTGGGTGGGAGGAGCCAGCTTGAAGACTTCCGGTGAGATTTAAAGCGGAAGGGGACATGCCAAAGAGTGTGGATGAACAACATATCCACGCTCCTAGAATCAAAGTAATCGGGGCAGGCTCAATAGCAGCCCCAGTCACAGTATATGCAGTTTACCATCCACACTCTGGCAGACTCCTAGCAGTTCTCCGGGAGAAGGGGGCAAGGTGCACACACCTATTTGTGAACAGAGGCTGCAGAACTGAGGTCCCAAAAGTGGTATCCTAATGTGACTCTAGATCTATGCTGTAGTGGGAAAAGAAGGTGTATGTGGACTTCCAGGTAGCAGCCCTATAGATCCCCTGTATGGGGATGTCTCTGGATGCAGCCACTGAGGTTGCGGCATGCCTGGGTGGAATGAGCCCTAAGCCCTATGGGAGGCTAGGAGGGTAGGGAACCAGACAACCTATAGTAGAGGTTGATGTAGGATGTTATCCACCTGCCAAGTGTCCGCTTTGTTGCCGGTCTGCCAGGCTCAGATTCAGCAGATGTTACAAACATCTGGTAAGCCTCACTCTGAACTTCAGCCTTGCGCACCTTATTATAACAGAGCACACTGTGCAGGTCCAGAGTATGGAGCCTGGGTCAGCCTCTGAAGATAGGTTATTGAAATATACCAGAAGGTTCATCGCCTGCTTAAGGTGGAACTCTGATGCAACCTTTGGGAGGAAGCAGTGGGTTAAGGATGACTTTGCCCCTGTGAAAGACCAGATAACTCCATTGATAGCGCCTGGAGCTCACTGATCCTTCTGGCTGACATGATGGCAGCCTTCTATCACAAGTGTGACCTCTCATACCTATGCACAAGCTCAAATAGCTTTCCCATGAGCTCACACAGCACCAGCAGTAGGTCCCACAGTGGTGGTGGTGGTTCCGCACACCGCTGAGGACTGGTGATCCAGGCCTTTGAAAAAGCACCCAACCACCTTTTCCTTGGCCACCGTGGGCACATCAACCTGCACCCAGTATGCAGAGATGGCTGCCAGGTGCACATTAAGGATGTCATTCAAAGCCCAACTGTGAGAGGGACCAGAGATACTCCAGGATACCAGCCACAGGGCAGGCAAGAGGATCCAGCTCCTTTCCCTGACACCAAATGGAAAACCTCTTTCATCTAACAGTGTAGCACTGGCAAGTTGACTTCTTTTAGAGGCCTCCAAAATGTGTAGCACAGCTTCTGAAAGGCCCAAGGCCTGGAACTCTAGTCACTCAGGAACCAGACTGTGAGGTGCAGGACTGAAGGTCCGGGTGCAGGACCATCTCCTGTTGTCTGGTCAGCATGTACGGGCAGACAGGCAACTGCCATGTATGCTTGATACTGAGGTTGAGAAGATCTGGATATCAGAATCATCCATGCCTTGTCCTTTCGGTCCACAACCACCACCTTTTGGATCAAGGAAGGGAGGAAAACATACACAAGGCCTTGCGAGCACCCCCCCATGATGTCCCAGACTATTGGGGAAGGGGCGGGCAAAAAACAGCCTCAGCTTTCTTCCTCCCAGGAGGCAAACACATCCACCAGAGGGGTTCCCCACTGGGAGAACAGGTGGCATACCACCTCCTGAAGAAAGGACCTCTCATGCAACATCTCTCCCACCCAGCTGAAAGCATCTGCCGGCTGCCTGTTCACACCTGTGACATGTATTTGTTTATTTAGCTTTTGTATACCAGGTAAACACACTAGACAGTCAAGTGCCTATTTTCAACAATAACAATACAGAGTCAAAGCGTGGCAATCAACAAGGAACAGTAAAAAGGAACTGCACCCAGGTTGCGCATGAGGGTCCGGGTGTAGGGGGCCTCCTGACACAAGGGAAGGGAGTGAGTTCCGCCCTGCAAGTTCAGGTAAAACATGGGCATAGTGTGGTCCTTCTGGACTTGCATGACCTGACCCTTGATTAGGGGAGCAAATTCCATGAGGGCCAGCTGCACCTCACTGAGGTCCATTAGACTGATGTGGTGACAAGACTCCCTTGGTGACCAGAGCTGGAGGCTCTGTGGCTTCCCCCCCCAGAGATGCATGCATTGGGAGAGTGATAGTTGGCTCTGGGCGGACAAAGGGAATTCCTTCCTCCAGATGTTGAGGGACCAACCACAAATGGATGGCATCCCACACTGGCTGGGTCACTAAGACTGGCTGGTCCATATGACAGAGGTGCTGGGACAACTGGCAGCCCAGCTCTCACTGCAGGTGGTGCATACGCCAGTGTGCCCTGTGGACCCTGCTGGTGGTAGATGCCACATACCCCAGCAGTTGCAGAAAATCCCAGGCAGGGCACAAGTGCCCAGCCTGAAATGACTGGGCAACGAAGGTAAGGTCCTGAGCCTGCTCGACAGAAAGATGGGCCTTGGCTTGCAGGGAGTTTAGCTCTGCCCCAATGAACATGATGGGATCAGTCCGTACTTGTCTGGGTTGACCAACAGGCCTAAGTCTCTGCAGGTCTAGAGGGCCAGATCTCTGGACCATGCTATGGCCTTCTTGGACAAGCTGGCTTTCACCCAGGCATCTAGCCAGGATTACCCTGATGCCCTTGCACCACAGGAAGGCTGCCACCACTGTTCTGTACTTGTTGAAGACCCTGGGGCAGATGAGAGGCTGAAGAGCATGACCTGTAACTGATACAGAACCCCATCTGCATAGAACCAAAGGTGCCACCAGTGGATAGTCTGGGATGTGGAAGAATGCTTCCTGGAGACCCAGGGAGAGAACTACATGCCCTGCTCCAGGGGTGGTATAGTCTGGGTCAGAATGACGATCCTGAACTTGTGCTTCTTGGTTTACTTGGTTGGAATGGACAAAAGGCTTAGCAGCCCATCAAGATTTTCCCCCACACCATGTGGACAATTTTACCATGAATTTGGTTCTGACTGAAGTAAATTATCACATCCCCTTAAAAGCATTTAACCTATTTTGGTTAATCAGTTCTTGTAGCAATCTGTTCCATTCTTTAATTGTTCTTACTGTAAAAAAGTCATCTCTTTTGGTGGTGTTTGCCCATGGGACAATCATCTGTTTATTGTGAGATCTTAAGGTGGTACATCTGTTAAAATATTCCAATCCACACTGTGACATTAGTTCTTGAGTTTTATGTACTTTATATAGAAAGAAAGTCTCCCCTATATCTTCTAGATGTACAGATACAGTCGTGGCCAAAAATATTGGCGTGCTTGCAGTTTTTTCTAATAATGCACCACTCCTTCCAGAAAATTGTTGAAATTAAAAAATATTTTGGTATCCACATATGTATTTCTTTGGTTAGCAGTGAAATAAAACACAAAAAGCAGAAAAATTACTAAGTCTTAGCTTATTCCACACAGAAATCCTTAAATGGCCCGGACAAAATTATTGGCACCTTTTAGAAGTAGTTAGAAATAACTGGATTTCAAGCAGGTGATTCTCCTTCACTTTGGAATTGAACTCACCTGTGGTGAGCTGCAGGTGCCTGCAATATAAAATCACTCATTCAACCAGTTTGAATAGAAAAGGACTCATTCTCCTGTTTTGTGTCACTGTGTGTACCGCAATGAGCATGGAGAAAAGAAAGACAGCCAGAGAATTGTCTGAGGAGGTCAGACAGAAGATTGTAGCCAAGCATGGACAATCTCAAGGCTACAAATCAATCTCCAGAGACCTTGATGTTCCTGTTTCCACCGTACGTAATGTTATCAGGATGTTTAAGGCCCATGGCACTGTAGCCAACCTCCCTGGAAGTGGCCGCAAGAGAAAACTTGATCGAAGATTGCAGCGCAGGATTGTTCGAATGGTGGAGAAAGCACCTCGATCAACTGCCAAACAGATTTGAGCTGACCTTCAGACACAAGGTACGACAGTTTCAACTTGCACCATCTGTCGCCAACTCAATGAAAGGGGGTTATATGGTAGGAGGCCCAGGAGGACCCCACTGCTGAGAGAGAGACATAAGAAAGCCCAACTGGGGTTTGCCAAAACACACCTGAACAAGCCAAAATCCTTCTGGGAGAATGTCCTGTGGACAGATGAGACCAAATTAGAGCTTTTTGGTAAAGCACATCATCTCTATGTTTACAGAAAACAAAATGAAGCCTTTAAAGTAAAGAACACCTTCCTACAGTCAAACATGGAGGAGGTTCAGTGATGTTTTGGGGTTGCTGTGCTGCCTCTGGCACTGGGTGCCTTGAACTGGTGCATGGCATCATGAAATCTGAGATTACCAGGCCATTTTGAGCACAATGTTGAACCCAGTGTCAGAAAGCTGGTCTCCGTCAAGGTCATGGGTCTTCCAGCAGGACAATGACCCCAACACACTTCAGAAAGCACCCACGAATGGTTCAAGACAAGACGCTGGACTGTTCTGAAGTGGCCAGCAATGAGTCCAGATCTAAATCCCATTGAAAACCTGTGGAGAGATCTGAAAACAGCAGTTGGGAGAAGGCACCCTTCAAATTTGGGAGAACTGGAGCAGTTTGCACAAGAAGAGTGGGCCAAACTGCCAGTAGAGAGGTGCAGGAAGCTCATCCGTGGATATAGGAAGCGGTTGATTGCAGTTATTTTGACCAAAGGCTGTGCTACCAAATATTAAGTCTAGGGTGTCAATTTTGCCAATGCCATTTCTTTTCATTTTCTGATTTAAAAGGATATTTTAAATTCTGAATCAAAAACAAAGGTTCTGTAATATTAACAGAGAAATAAAGAATTGTGGAGACCAAATACTGTTGTTAATTTCAACTTATGTTTAGAGGAAATTGTGAGTTATTTGAAAAAAGTGCAAGGGCGCCAATATTGTTGGCCACTACTGTATATGGTGTTATATTCTATTATATTTTGTGTATGTTTAAAATACCACAAGGAAAATGGATGACAGGGTCACAGAGAGAGAGGGAGACTGGATTTTTTAAATGTTTGACCTTCCTCTGTGACCTGAGGGGAAAGCTTGCTGGGCAGGAAGCCAACTTACTTCAAGGGCTGCTCGACAAGGATGTGCCAGAAAGTCATCACCTGTCGTAAACATTTGCACTTAAAAGGCAGGATGCTTGGGAAAACAGGGTCTAGGAAGGAACCAGTCTTGACAAGCTGGTGTGAAAATTGTCTTACCAGTGTTATATTGTAAGGCTGTTAGACTTCAAAAGGCACAAATTTGGAAGTGTTATTAATGTGCCAGGAAGCTGTAATACAAGACTCTGAATAAGAATTTTTTGGGAAAGCACAAGACTGACATCTACTGGCCTAACAAAAATAAAGCCACTGCCTATCCACAGACTGAGACAACCATCCCTATTTAAGACCAGCCACAGAGCATTTTGAGGACACTTTGCTTTTGTAAACTCTCTGGCAACACAAGCCAAACTGCTAGCAGACACTGAATGCCAGTGACTGAATGAGAAGGAAAGAATTCTTCAGACTTTATTCCTCTGAACTTTCAGTTCACTAAAGTACAACTTTAGATAACAGTTATAGTGCGTTTTTATGTACATTTTCCACTTTTATTTGTGTTATTCTGTGACCAAATTGATAAAACCTTTTAGTTGTAAATGTATGCTAATCATTTAGTAAAAACATTTGTTTTTTTTTAGAAAACCTGCCTCAGTGATATTTATATACTGTGTGTGTGATTGTGGGATGTTTCAGTAATAATCTGTGACTAAACTGTTATTGTTAAGGGGTGCCATCATAAGCTACCAAATCGAACAAGGGTATGAAAAGGGAAAGTCTGGGTAAAGATAGGGGGAATACCAAAGTCTCAAGGAAGGGTCTGTGGGGATCTGAACCAGGTTATTGCATGCCCTGTGAGAGAAGGCAGAATCAGGGTTACAACGCAACCCTGAAGAGGTTGTAACACCTGGATCTTCCCCCTTTGTGTAACAACAAAGAACGGTTCATATTTGGCTACAAGACTTGAGATTAGTATTGTAACCTGATACAGAGTAAAGAGAGGGTCCTGTGACTTTGTGGCGAGTGTTCAGTTGTGAACTCAGTGAGCACTATAGAAGTACATGAAGAGTGTATCTTGTTTCCCCTTCCCTGTCATGGCTTGCACTTAGGGGTGGGCACTGTGAACTCAGTGGACCTGACCCTCAGAAGCAGGTTCGTGACAGGGAGAACAATCCAGTTTCAGTTAGTCTTTCAGGATTTTGTTTGGTCGATAATCTTGGGACCATTTTTGTCACTCGCCTCTGCACCTTTTCTAATAAATTAATCCAGAAGGGCACTCCATAGTCCAAACAGGGTGTTATATAGGACCTATATAAAAGTATCAGGCATTGTTCAGCTTTTGACACAAAGGTACGCCTAACACATTTAACCAAACCATTTGCTATCCTGGAAATTGTAGTGCAGTGGTTGGAAGCTGTGAGCTTGTTGTTAATTATTATACTGAGATCAGACTCATTTACAGAGGCTTGGATCTGTGTATTATACAAAAAATGTTGATGCTTAGGTTTTTTTTTTTTTTACCAAAGTGAATAACACATTTTTTACAGTTAAATGACATACCATTTTCAACTGCCCATTTTTTAATATTGTTCAGATGACTGGAGACAGAAGAGAATTTGGTCACAGTATCTACTTCACCTCCAAGTTTTGTATTGTCGGCAAATTTTATAAGAACATTGTCATTGCTTGCTCTCATGTCACTAATGTAAATTCCAAACAATGTGGGCCACAGGACAGAGCCCTGTGGGACTCCACTTCTGACACTACCCTTGTCTTGTAGAGCACCATTTATTTTAACTCTCTTTGTTCTGCTAGATAACCAATTTTCAACCCATTGGATCAAAACAGGTGAAAAGCCTATAATGGAAAATGTATTTAGCATGTTGTGATGGGGAACAGAGTCGAATGCTTTACTGTAATCTAAGAGTATAATATCTGAAGGTGTACCATTGTCCAAACTACGACTAACATGGTCGTAAAAAGAGACTAGATTTGTGGTACATGAATATCCCTTTTTAAATCCATGTTGCCTTGGATCACCAAGTCCCAGGGCCAGTGTCTCCATTTCAAAAAAATGTTTTAATGATTCCTTCCATGTGTTTACAGATTAGAAAAGTAAGACCAATTGGCCTATAGTTTTCTACACCACTCTTACTAACTTTCTTAAATATTGGTATTACAACAGCCTCGCGCCAGTCTGATGGAACGATCCCTTCATCCAAAGATTTATTAAATATGACAGTGAGTGGGAGTGCCAGATAGGGTGCCATTTCCATAAGGAAATGTGGATGGATGACATCAGGACCCATACTTGTATTTTTCTAAAGTTCCTAGTGTTAGTAGGGCATCTTCTAGGATCTGAAATTTGTTGTGCAGAGATGCATTAATAAATAAGTTTGTATTTCCCTTTATAGAAAACACTGCACAAAAATAATAATTAAATATCTTTGCAGATTCTGTCTGTTTCAAGCACTTTCTCTTCATGTACAAGTGGGCCAATAATTCCTGAAGTGCTTTTTTTATTATTAATAATTAATATATGAAAATAATGAGTTTTTGTTATTCTTGGAGTGGGCTATTCTAAATTCTGTCTTATATTTGGCCCTTTTCATCATTGTTTTCAGTATTTTCAGTTCTGATTTGTAGATTTTATTTAACTCGCAAGGTATGTTTCTAGCTTTTTTATATGCCTCCTCTTTAATTCTTATTTGTTTTTTGACACCAGTAGTTTGCCAAATAGGAATTTTACCCTTCTGGTTATATTTTTTCTTTGTGGGTACATAAGCATTTTCCAGCTGTAATATTGTTTTCATTAATAAATCCCATGATTGAGTCACTTAGTGATTTCTTAAATCAGCGCTCCAATCTATATTCGATAGGGTATTTTTAATTTCCCCGTAGTTTGCTTTAATTATTGAGGACTGTGATATTTGATAACTTGTAGTGAGAAACAATTATTTTGAATGAGACAATACTGAGGTCACTATTTCCCAGTGGATCCATGGTATCTACATCAGTTATTTCTTGTTCAATGCCAGTTATTATAAGATCCAGTATATTCTGACCTCTAATGGGCTGGCAACTAGTTGTTCTAAACCATGGTGTAGTAGTAACATTACAAATTGTCTCTCTGTGTCATTCCCACCTCTCATATTATCCCAATCAATACTGGGTAAATTAAAATCCCAAAGAATGACCACATCAGATACCTGAGATATTTCTTTAACTAAATTTTCATGGTAAGTTGTATCAGAGGAAGGTGGCCTGTAATAGATTGCTAGTGTAATCTTAGATCTTTGTTTAAATTGTATCTTACCCATAAACTTTCAGGGGGTGAATCAGATGATAACATCTGAAGTTCATACGAGGTAATATCATTTTGAACATATGTACACACTGCTCCCACCAATCTACCAATCCTATTTTTACTGTATAATTTATAGTTTGGTATTTCCCTGATCCAGAGGGCTGAGTCACCCCACCATGTCTCAGTAATAGCCATGATTTCCGCATGAAATGAAATGGACTATCTAAATATCAATGTTTCTAATACTTTGTACCAAACTGTTGTATTGTCTAACTGATGTGGAACTTTACTGTCCCTATGTATTACTGTTTTGTTGTATCAAATTGTTGTATTGTTTAACTGACGTGGAACTTATTAGTCCCTATATATTACCGTTTTGTTGTAGAATCCTTTGAATCTGACCTCCGGTCGTACCTGTAAATGGAACTGTGTTCCAGTGTACTTACCCAAACAACAAGATAAATAAAACATGTTTCAGACTGGGCAGATACAGTATGTGGTGCCAGCCCCTGTCCATTTCAGAACCAGGAAGTACCTAGACAAGTACCCAGACTTGTTAGGGCATCTGGGACAAAAGCTATGGCCCCTGTCACGAGGAACAGAGAGATGTCCTCCCTTAGGGTGGACAACATGTTCTGTGATTCAGATGACTTCCCAAGGGGTGCGCGGGGTCAGTAAGGCAGAAGAGTCTTGAAATCTAGAGGCAATCTTCTGCCTACCACCTCCAGTACCCACCTGTCCACAGTAATGATGGATCAATGTGGCCAGAAGTGGTGCAGCTGGCCCCTCACACGGAGCTGGGTCAGGACAGGTGGGAGGATGACACCCCTTCCCGATTCATTACTGGACAGCTTTGGCAGGGGCACTGACTGCAGGGGCTGGAGGAGAACCACTTCCCCTCCCTCACCTCATTTTGGTCCCTGATGAGAGAACTTGGTCTTGGGGTGCAAAACTTGGTATTTCCCCTGCAGGACTGCTGTTGAGGCTGCTGTGGCTGAAAGGACTCATAATGAAAGGCCTTTTTCTTTGGCTTTTGCGCCTTAGGGTCCTTCTGGGATAAAACCACAGGATCCAGGGTGGTGCTGGACTTCTCAGTCCTAGTTACATGTCCTCCCAGCCCCCCGGGCCGAAGCAGTCTGTGCCCTGGAAAGGAACATTGGCCAACTTGTGCTGAGAGCCTGCAATGATTGTGCAGAGTCTCAGCCAGTCACTGTGATGCATCGCAATAGCTGCTGCCATGGCATGGGCACAGGAGTCACCCATGTCCAAGGCTGTCTGGAGCTGGTGTTTAGCCAGTGCTTGACCCTGGCCTTTGACACAGTTTACTGGCAGCTGCTTGTTGGCAGGTATGTGAGGGATGATTTCTTCCAACACTCCCAACACGGAGTGACCAAAGTTGCCATCAGAACAGCATAGCTGGCTTGACGCAAACCCAAACAGGAAGTGCCAGAGACCTTCTTGTCTGCATTATCAAGCTTCTTAGACTCCTTGTTGGGGGGCTTGTCCACATTCTCTTGGCCGCCGGACTTTTGGAAGGCCGAGTCTGAGACTAGCCCCTTGGCTGATGGGGGTCTAAGAACCCTTAAAGGGACCCAGTAGAGACTGTGTACTTGCAGACCATAGGGGTGGAAGATACTGGGCAGGATGCTGGATGCGGCCAGAGCTCCAAGGCCAGTCCCAAGATGGCCTCCACCATGGGAAAGGTAACACCAGGGGAGTCACTCCATCCAAAACGTCTGTCATGGGGTATTTAGCCCACTTCTGGACTGACTCCAAGGACATATTTATGGACTACTATGTAAGGCAGAGGAGTCCCCCAAATGGCATCAATACATGGTCGGTGGTCAATTCCTCGACTGAAGCCCAGTTGAAGGTGTGCGTCCTCAACAACAGCATGGATGATCTGTCCAAATCATCACAGGACTCTTCAACAATTGCCCATGACTGTTTGCCACCATGGATCACCCAAGTGTCTTCCAACTCAGTGATCTCCACTGACAGTAAACCTGGTAAGCCGGCTGCAGCACAGGATTCCTTGATCCAGGGCTCCCACCAAAAGCTACGATGGAGGTAGCCTCACCCACAGGGATGGAGAGGCAGATGCCAGGGACATCTGTTGAGGATGGACTGGCACAGGCATCACTGGTGCCTGCCAACTGACGTAGATCCAGGGAGCACAGTCCTGTCCTACCCTACCATGCCCCGCAATGGTACACTGCTGCCAGAGGAGTTCTTTGTAGTGCTGCCATATCCTGCAGGGCTGTTTCTCCTCAACAGAGGACAAGAAAGTAGAGGAATATCGATGGCAGCACCTCCCAATTGAGTGTGATTGACAGGGAGAATGCTGCCTTGGCTGTAACCTTGACCTGAAGGCCGAAGTTGAGGAGAAGCCACCAGAAGGTCAGTGCAGACTGCAAGCCAAGCCAGGTTACCCAGCACTGAGTTCGGTGCTGGTAGAGGCAGCTCCCAAGTGGAACCGGTCGGGGACACCAACTGGTCCACATCCTCCAGGGAGAGGAACAGAAGGACTGGGGTCACAGACAGCCTGCTCGACAGGTGTCTAGGTTGACAAGCTGGATGGAGGCAATGTGGAGTTATCGGCCAATCCCTCGACCAAGAACAGTTCAACCAGAGTAGAGCAGTAGGGGAATCTGAGGGAGTGGGAGGACCATAATCTCTCCTGATCCTACAACTGGCACCAGCAGCGCTAGTGTTTCCTATCATGTTGGGCAGGGCTCTCCCCGAAGGCCTGAATGGCATGGCAAATGTCTCAGAACCAACTAAGATGGAGCCTCTGATGCTGGCTCCCAGCTGGGAAGCTTCAGGGTCAACAAGGTGACCACTCTGGCAGCCATACCATTTCTTCCAGGGCTATAAGCTAAGCAGCTGACCCCACCACTGCCAAGGCCTTCTTGCAACCCTTGGGTTGAAGCTTCAGGATCCCTACTTGACAGGCTGACTGAGAAGTCAGGTCATGCAATCTTCCAAGAACAATGAAAGCATCGCCTGGCATGGCCACTGCCAGAAACATTGTGGGTCACCCGTAGGTAGTACAGGTAAGACATGTGCTGGTCCATGTTCAACATTTTCTGCCAACACGTGATGTAGAACTTGAAGCTGCAGGATGGTTTTGCTTCCTCGGAGTCCATTTTCTGTCGAGAGAAGCAGAGCCGAAGTGACAGAAGAGTTGTCGAGGAAAGGCTCAAAGAATAAATTCCCTGAAGAAAACTGCTAAAATATGCAATGGAAGCCTTCAATCCTGCGTAGCTGTGAAGGAGGAGACCTGTCCCATACAGCGGAAAGAAATATACGATGTCACAGGGTGGAGACGGAGGATATACCGCCTGAGTGGTGGGAGGAGCTTTGCTTAAAGATATCGGATGAATCAGCATTTCTAGGGGAACTGCCAGAGTGTGAATAGTGAACTATAGCCATGTTCCTAGAGCTCAAAATTATGCTAATTAGCCATGTATAGAGGACATGATAAAGAGATATAAACTGCACAAAAACAAGCAGCAACTGATCAATACGTTGTTAGACTACTGTGTACTAGCTGAAACAACATATCTGTCAGTTGTTAGGCTCCAAAGGGGTGCAGGAATGTAACAGCTGGGAAGATGACAAAATACAGGAAGTGAGAAGGCAGTTTAGCAACATGAGCATATGTGGGAGGTGAGTTCACAGAAAAGTGGTTTCAGGGCTAGGGTGGAAACAATGAAGTGGAGCGAGAGTAGGAGGTTTTACCACAGTCTAGGAAGCTGGAAAGAGAATGATGCCTGCCCATGGGAGGACAGAGAGCAAGGCGAGAGAAACAGCAAGCATCAGAATTGTGGAGAGAATATAGAAAGGAAGGTGGAGATGAGGAGGGAGTTAAGGTTGCATCGTAGGAAGCCAAACCAAAAATCTGAAAGAAAGTAGTGCAGTGTGGTAGGTGGCTCCCTCAAACAGAAGGAAATGGAAGAAAGGAGTAAAGGGAGCAGTGATGAGTTTGAGTTTGGGGGGGTTGACGACAAAAGGAGTGGAAAAGGGGCTTCAATCAGGACAGTGTATATTTAGGTGCACTATATAAACACTGGTAGAAAAATCTTTCATGAGTTCCCTGCATGCAGAGTGAGACACAAGATTTATTCCTATAAAGTACACTAGATTAAGAGAGGAGTTTATGATGGATGACATCAACGTGGCAGGAAAAAGCTGGCTCAGTGGTGCTGTGGGTTGAGGCGCTGAACGCCACACCTTGTACCACGCTGGCAACCTGGGGTCGGAAGCAAGCTCAGGTTGCCGGGGGAGAGAGGATCGAGTGTCCGGTGGGCTGCTCTCCTCTCTCGGGGAGGGTAGGTCGAGGCATCCCTGCTATCAGCGACTCACGGTGGAGACTGGGTGTGCTACAGCAGCGCCATCATGGAAAGGGTGGGGGTGACGGTGGACGTCCGTGGGGAGTGATGCGGAAGTGCCCACCCCATGCTGGACGTCACTGCATGTCCGTGCCCCCAGGGCGAAACAAGCAGGAAAAACCTTGTCGCCTGGGAGGTAGATGTCGGCTGCCTCCACGTCCAACGCCGGATCCTACTCTCTAGAGACCTGTCAACCCCTGATCTTCACCTCTGCCTAAGGGGCTTGATTAAAGAAGGTAAGCACTGTGGAATGGAAGGAGGCCCCGCCCCCGCACCGGGCACCGGGGGGGGTCATGACCCGGGGGTACCCCAATGGTGTGCCACGAGTAGATCAGGGCAGCAGGTCCGCTGGCAGGGAGGGTCTCAGCGGATGAGATAAGGCAGTCCAACTGAAGGGGCCCCAGGTGGTGGTGACCGCAGGGAAAAAGAACTGGGAAAAAAAAATGTGGCAGGAAAAGTCAAGATGACTGTTCGGTGATAAGCCCAGGTATTAAAAAGTGGGTATGACCTCTAGAGGGTGAGCTACCCAGTCTCATGAAGACCAGGGCGAAAACCAGTTTAGTCAGATGTCACCTGGTGCCAAAGGTCATAGACACATTTTTTGTTTTTAAAGTAGCAGTACTAGATACTCGGGACGTAATTATCAAAATTCTGCTTTTTGGCTGGAAGCATGCAGCCATATTTCCGGTTTCCATATCTGTAAATATTTTTTTCTAGCGATCTTTAGTTTTTTACATATTTAAAATTTATTTCAATTGTTGTAGATCCACAGCAACAATGGCTGGTGCCTAATTTGCAGCTGAGCTCCCTCCTCATGGCGCATCACATTTTTGTTTACGTCTGTGGGACCCTGTGATGCATGTTCCTGCTGTCCCTGTGCAGAACTGTGAGCCTCATGCATGCGCGGTTGGCAGCAGAGGGTTCCAGTTCAACATGGCGGGTGGAAAAATGTATCCAAAAAGAAAACTGTAGCAAATTATGGGGTCATAGTACAGTAAAAACAAGAACGATTACCAGGTAAGTGCTCAACAGAGTACAGGGAACAAACTGTTGCAAAAGACTGAATTTTGTTTTTTATCTAGTACTGCTACCTTAAGCGGGAGTTGGTTAGTATGAAAACTAGTTTTGGACTCGATCAAAGTCATTCTGAACCTGAGACATCAATCAGGAGGCTGTGGAACCACAGGAAAGACTGCAGTACCATCCGCATACTATGTGAAAGGAGACAACTTGAGTGGAGGCCATTTAGGGAGACTGAGAACAAGACCAGGCCCAGCACCGAGATCTGTGGGTCACAAGTCAGAATAGTGAGCGAGTTACCTACAGAGACAGACTAGGATCTGTTGGCCAGGTATGAGCAAAACAAATTGACTGCAGGGTCAGACAGGCCAATGTTTTTAAGCTCAACAGGTAGGAACAAGTGGGACAGGAGACCACTGTCAATAACAGCATGCAACCCAAAAATGCTTACCTACAAATTAAACACTAGACCGGAGGCAAATACTGTGAAACATTCAGGACTGAATGCAGGCATTGCATGCAGTTCATTAAGGATCCTTAACTATGGGTAATATTTTTCTTCTTCCTTTTTTATACCCTCAGTGCTGCATCCTCTATGTCTTGCTGTGAGGGATGCTCTTTTCAGAGATGAAATCCATGTCTCGCTTATGACATCAGCTACAGCACCCTAGGCTCTCAGACTTAGAAACACAAATTTTGTTGGCAGAAAAGAATTGCTTGGCCCACCCAGTCTGCCCAGATGCTTCCTGCTTAGTCCTTCTCTGCAGACTCTAACTGGTCTCCGGCAAACCTTCCTCCCCTTATTTATTAATTTACTTAAAGCCCTCTCACGATTTTCGCCTCCATCACGATTTTCGCCTCCAACACTTCCACTGACAGTCTGTTGCAGGCGTCTACCACCCTTTCAGTGAAGCAATACTTCCTCATATCCCTCTTGTCCTAGTGTTCATTCTCATTTTATTTATTTATTTAGTTTTTGTTGACCGGGTAAGTGCACTAGACAAATCCTGCCTATTTTCAGGCATGACCCGGGGAAGGGGGATACAGATGAATGCCAACTGACTTTGAACCAGATTAAGCTGTTGGTGGTATTTTTAGTGAATGAGGGAAATTTGGCCAGGACACCGGGGAAATTCCCCTATTCTTTTCGATAAGTGCCATGGGATCTTTAACATCCACCTGAACTATCACCAATCCAGGTAGATGGGACCTCGGTTTAACGTCTCATCTGAAAGATGGCACCTCAGAAGTGCAGCACCCCTCTCATGCTGCACTGCAGTGTCAGTACTGGGATATTAACCCAAGTGCCAGATGTGGGAACTGAACCCATAGCCCTCTGATCTCCCGGCCTCAGAGGCGAGTGTGCTACCTGCTGAGCCACTGACACTGTAATTTGAAAGAGACTCCCCTCCGGCACCCTGTTCAAACCTGTGAGGAACCTGTAGGTCTCCATCATGTTTCCTCTTGCTCTCCTCTCTTCCAGACTGTACATGTCGAGACAGTCAGTCTCTCCTCGTAGGTTTTTGTGTGCAATCCTGTCAACATTTTAGTTGTCCTCGTCTTGACTGCCTCCACCCTGTCTAGGTCGTTTCTAAGGTGTGGCCTCTGAACTGGACATCATATTCTAGGTGGGGTCTCACCAGCCAATGATACTGTTGCAACACCTCCCCCCTCCTCCTGCACCCTAGAATCCCACTAGCACTGTCCACTGCTTTGTCACACTGCCTGCCACTTTGAGGTCATCAGTTTATGATAACTCCAAGGTCTCCTTCCTGCTTAGTGCCAGTCAGTACCCCCATCTTATATTCCACTGCTGGGCTCCTATGCCCTAGGTGCATGAATCTGTACTTTTTGGCACTGAACCCTAACTGCCATGCTCTCAACTACTCCTGGTGCTTCCCATGATCCCTGTGTATTTCCTCCACCCACTCCTGAGTGTCCACCCTAATACAGAATTTTGGTATCATCTGCAAAAAGGTATACCACCCTTCTAGTTCTTCTGCCATGTTACTTATGAAGATACTGAAAAGGAACGGTCCCAGTACTGAGCCCTGCGGCACCCCGATGGTCATTCTCACATCAATTGAGTGAGTGCCGTTAACAACCACCCTCTGGCACCCATCCATTAATCAGTTTCTAACCCAATTTAGGATACTAAATAAGCTGGGAAAATTGATTAGCAGTTTTGCATGTGAAATGCTAATCAACTGTGAAAATGCACAGCACGTGCCTGAAACTGGTTAGCAAAATTAAAAATGCAAAACATTTATATACTTATATAAAAAAAAAAAAAAAATTTAACATGAATAAAATCCTTTATTAAAAATACTACACTTTTCTTTCAGAGTGATGCAGACTGCTTTCTTGTGCCCCACCAAATCTGGTGAGGTACCAGTGATAACCACCCCTTTCCAATATGTAAAACCCTCCCCCCATCTCAGCCCTATCACCCTCTCCACCCATGTCTCCTCTGCCCCTCTTCCACCCATCTCAGTCTCCCCACCCTACTCATCTCAACACCTAACCACCGTCCCCACCCATATCCCCTTTGCCATAATACTTGCCAAAATCCCCACCCATCTCAACCTCCACACCCATGCCCTCACTGCCAGAAACTAACAGTCACCTGCCAAAACCCTCACCCACCCAATCTCAGCCCCACCACCCTCAACACCCTTGTCCCCTTAAACAGACATTCACAAGTAGTTCTATAACCCACTGCAGTGTGCCACTGATGGTATGCTAACAAGTCTCACCAACACAGGCCCGAATGCTGGAATGCTCCCAATAGGCTTTGCGCTATTGTGTGTGGGAGCAATTGCTGGCATTCAGGCCTGTGGGGTGAGACTGTTAGTATACTATCAGTAGCATGCTGCAATCGACTGTAGAACTACTTGTGGGAGAGTATCTGTGTCTAAGGGGATATGCATGGGGAGGGTGGTGGGCTGAGATGGGGGTGGATCACACAACTAAAACAATGGATCACAATTTTTTGCGATCCAAAAATTAGCATGAACCACATGAGCAAGCAGCTGATTTGCATCATGAAGTGCGATGCGATACCAGCTACTTAATACCCTGCAATTCACCACTCTGCATCCCACCCATAGGCTGGTCGAATTTTTAATCAGTTTCCTGTGTGGCACAGTGCCCAAGGTCTTCCTAAAGTCCAGATAGGGCATGTCCCCTACTCTCTCCTGATTTATTTCCCTGCTTAATATACTGCATGCTGTTCACTGGTACCTAGGGGACTTCCTACTGACTCAGGAATGAATGCACCACCTACGTAACCTGGCCACTTTCTGTGAGTTAGCTAGAGTAGAACTTGCACCTTTCTGCCTCTGCTCCAGAGGCAGGATGGTTGTCACTGATAACTGAACCATATTTAACACTGCATCCCTTGGTCAGCCAGCAGAACTTAATCCACTGTCGGGAAACTAGTGCCCTTCCTGCAATACTCCCAAGTTTATACTGCCCCAGGGACCAGCAGCCAGTTTATGCTTCCCAACTAAGACCTTTTATTTGGCAGTTTATGCACGGTCATTGAGGCAAAGGTCAGGAAGCACAAGAAAACCAGAAGTCATAAAATTCAAAAGTTATTTAATTTATTTTTTATTTATTTATTCATTGAAATAATCAGTAACAACCTTTGAGCACAACTTGCTCATTTGCAAAGGTTCCTCGTCAGATGGGGACATATACAGGGAACAGGTAAGTGGGCTCAAGTAGGACCTTGTCAAAAGGTGGTACAAGTTTTGATGGTACAAACAGGTATATCACGTTACTGTATATTGCAGAGTAATTAAAACTTATTGTACAGGTTTAGGAGAGTGTCAAGGAGGTAGCATGTTATAAATTAGTACAGAGTATTCACAGATTATACAAGCAATTACAATTTAGGATTAAGCATTGCTACAGGTCAAACAAGGCATCGTAGATTACCAGGCGTAAAGATACAAACCAAATTTGGTAGTGACCCTTCGTGTTTGCAGTTGATTAGTTGGGGGCAGTAGTTAGTTTTATAGAGGAGCCACAGGTTATGCACCAAGGCGTAGTTGACTATAGAGAAAAGATACTCCAGAGAGGTGGTGAGTGAACTAGTATGGTAGCAAAGAGAAGGCTGAGGAGTAACTAATTGTTCAGGTTGAGTCAAAGCAGTGACAGCCAGAGTTCAGGGCAATATTAGACCTGAGGGACTGTTTGAACTGTGAGATGGTGAGGAGGTTGGTTATGCTGACTGGGAGTTCACTGAGAACCACTGGACCGCCCCACTTGCACAGGAGCGTTGTCCTTGCTACTTCTTTGTAAAGGTATGGCAAGGGTTTGTCGGGTCATGTTCCGTGTGGCATGGTTTTATTATCATCAATTACAATAAAAAATCAAATTGTACAGACAGCTTTTATACAGGCAGTTCAAACAAAAGAAAAAAGTACTTCCCATAGTAATGGTGTTACTTCCAGGGGATCCCTCACTATGCTTGAGTATAGCAGTATTGTCAGATAGGTTCAGCTGCCCCAGAGGTGGTGCTTATGCTAATGATGGCTGGGCATTAGCTAATTAGAAAGCAGTTGAAGACTGCTGTTTGTTGCTGCTGCTAGTGAATCAGATTAATTTTTTTTTTTGAAAAGATATTTTATTGATTTTCCAATTATTCAACTTACAACATTTTAACAATATAAACACAAACCTTAAATAAATTAACTATATATATAATATATACACAAGGAAGTTATAGGCAAACATAAAGCAATAGACAGAGAGAGAGAGGGAAGGGGAAAAGGAAAATAGGAGGAAGCTCCTAGAAAAAAAAGTAAAGAATAGGGGAAGACTCACATACTATACAAGTAATTATTTTGTTACAATGCTTGAAAAAAGACAAAAATCTTGAGGGCCTTATTTTCCTGGACCCATCTCATCCTTTCCCACCCCTCCGCCAAAATTGTCTAACAATATTTGTACTCAAGTTGATCCGCCTTCCACCTGAAAATACACTCAGACATGCCTCTTGCTTACTTGTACATCACTGTTAATCTTGCTGTGCTAAGATGTCTAAGACAGTTTTCTGGGAGGCATCTGCGATATAATGGAAAAAAGGAAGCCAGTGACTTACATATTTCTCCTTTTGTATTCTAAGCTTTGCAGTTAGCCTCTCCATTCCATTATTCGAGAACAGTTAGACAACCAAGATTCCAGAGTTGGGATTTGGGTGGTGAGCCATTTTTGAGTCACTGCCACCAAAATATTAAACAGGTAAACCTGTGCTTTGGTTTTCAGTCCTGGAGTGGGTAGTCCCAATATAAAAGTGGGGAGATCCATGGGTAGGTCCATCTCTAAGATTTTACCACATTATTTATTGTTATCCAAAAGGTTTTAATACGGGGCAAGACCAGAAAATATGGGTGTGATTCCCCACCCCTGAACACCCTCTCTAGCAACAGTCTATGTGGTGCAACCCATAATGTTTAGTGACAACTGGTGAGTGAAAGTGTCGGGCAACCACCCTCCACCTGAAGTCCCTCCAGGATGGGGAGGCAGTAGTGGAAAAAAAATTCCTCTCCAGATCCTGGTCCAACTCTCTTCAGTCAGATCTAGTCCTGCTTCCATAGACCACTTATTTCTTATGATAAGGCTTGGATCAGGTTGTAAATCTGCCAACAGTTTGACAATCTGAGACACCCTCTCCCTAGTTCGTGTGGATTCTGTCAATGTAATTAAAAGTGTGGAGAGTGGGTTGTTCATTTGCTAAGAGTTCAGCTGAGGTGCTTTCTTTATAAGGTAGTGTCTAAATTGCAGGTATCGAAAAAATTATTTCCCTGATAATTTGAATTATTGTGATAGCTGGCCATAAGATTTCACTATTCTCCCCTGAAAGAACTGGCCAATAGTTGATAGGCCTTTCCTTTCCCAGGTTTTTAGTCCACCCTCTAAGCTAAAGGGGGAAAAATCCAGACAGGCCCTGAGGGGGGCATCAGCCCTTTGATGAGTAGTTATATTGTACACCTTACATATCTCTATCCATGCTTGTTTGAGATTTGATACCCACATATTATTGGGAGAGAACAAATGTAAATTTTGTATGTCCATATGTACTATGTCCCCTATGTGGGGCGTGCCTCCCTCCCTTGGCTCTAGATCCACCCACAAAGGGGTCTCAACATCACTGAGGGTGTGGAATAAGGTATTGCAGTTGCGCTGCTCTAAAATATACTTTAAAGTCAGGCAAGGCCATTCCCCCCTACTTTTTGGGAGCTACTAGAATTGGCCACCGTACTCTAGGGTCCCCCCCCATACAAATTTTATTAATGTAGATCTCAATTGTTTCCAGAATTGTATAGGCGGTTTTACAGGAAGAACCGTAAACAAGAATAAAAATCCTGGTAGAAGATTCATATGTATGGTCTCAATTCTGCCTGTCAATGTTAGGGGTAATTCTTTCCATCTTTTGCAGTCTTTTTGAGTTATTTGAAGTAATTTTAAATAATCTGTACGGTACAGCTAGGATAGGTCTTTCGTAATCCAGGCCCCTAAGTATTTAATTCCATGTACTGCCCACCTTAATCCATTTATATTCTGTGGTAAGGGACCACTATACCCACCCACCGGTAACAATTCTGTTTTAGATTGATTTATACTGTATCCAGAGATATCTCCAAATGTTTTAAGTATTTTCAAGACATTTGGAATATCTTGTACTGGGTCTGTTAAGTACAATAGGGTGTCATCCGCGTATAATGAAATACACACTCCCCCCCACCCTAATTCCTTTAAAGTCCGAAGACTGTCTAATATATGCTGCTAGTGGTTCAATACTCAAGGCAAACAATAAGGGGGAAAGGGGACATCCCTGCCTTGTACCCCTCTGAATTGGGAAAGGGGAGGACAATATCCCATATACTTTTACTTGTGCCTGCGGATTTCTATATAGATTGGTAATCCAGGAGTGAAACCGTTGTCCAAAACCAAAACCTATTAGGGTTTTTTCTAAATAAAACCCATCTACGCGATCAAATGCCTTCTCAGCATCTACTGACATTACAGCGCATAGGGTATTTTTAGGAAAATATTGTGCCGTAGATATACTATTTAAGAGGAGACATATTATCCTGAATGTGGCGTTCTGGAATAAATCCAGTTTGGTCTTGATGGATTAAGTCCATTATCAGTGATTGTATCCGCAAGCTGATGAGTTTAGTAAAAATCTTAACATCCTGGTTGAGCAGGGATATGGGCCGATAATTGGAGCAATGAGATGGGTCTTTATCTGGTTTTGGTATTACTATCATCAGTGCCCCGCCCAGGAATCAGGGGTGTGTCCCTCCTCATGTGCTATATTGCAGACCCTAGTAATCACAGGGACCAATTCTTTAGAAAATGTAGCATAAAACTCAGCAGGGGGGCCGTCTGGGCCTTCCCCCCTTAAATGTATTTAGGGCCTTTATTACTTCCATAGTGGAAAAAGGTGCATCTATACATTGTTGTTGTGTGGCCGTTTGGGATGGGAGGGCTGCCTTTTCAAAAAAATTGCTCAGTTTTTTGTTCTTGACCAGGCAGCCTTTCCTCCTCATAAAGTCAGGAGTAGAACTGTACAAATTCTTGGGCTATGTCTCCAGGAGTGTTAACACAGTCCCGGGAAGCAGGCCCCTTTTTTAATTTGGAGATGTATCTGTCTGCCTCTTTTTTCCTAAGGCGTATCGCTAATAGACGACCTGCTCGATCTCCCCCTTCATGGTATCTCTGTTGCATAAACCTCAGATTATTTTCTGTTCTGTGCAACGAGAGTTTATTAACCTCTTCTCTGGCTTCTGTGAGTCTGGGGAGCAGATCGGGGTTTCTTGTAATTTTGTGTTCTGTCTCTATTTGTCTCAACCTATCTTCTGCCTTATCCTGTGCTGCTCTATACTGTTTGGCTTTGTGTGAGGCAAAAGCTACTGCGTGTCCCCTAATTACTGCCTTTAAACAGTCCCATATGTATTTTAGGGGGGTGTCATTTGTGTCATTCTCCAAAAGATACTGAGTGATCACCTCTCTGGTGGATGACATGAACTCCTTGTCATTCAGCAGACTAACGTTAAACCTCCAACCCTCTGCCTTCGTCTTTGGGCCCCACTGCCACTGGCAGGTCAGAAAGGAATGATCAGACAAAGCCCTAGGCTGGATATCTATGTCTTTAACAGTAAATGCATAATTCTTCGGAGTATAAAGTCTGTCGAGACGAGAGTAGGACTGGGCAGAACGAGAAAAAAAGGTAAAATCTTTTCCATGGGGTGATGCAAGTCTCCAAGGGTCTACCAAACCCAACTCTGTCTGGATTGTGCCTAGTAACTTAGAGTATGTCCCCCGTCCACCTGTATGTGCACGTGAGCGGTCTAGTTGGGCGTCCTCCACACAGTTCCAATCTCCTATGCACAGTAATTGACCATCTGGCAGTGTATTTATTATGTTAAACACCTGCTTAAAAAAATTCCCCCGGAGAGGGTGTTGGGGCATATATGGCCATAATATGTATGGGGCGACCTCTAAGCTGTCCTGAGACTAGTGCTATCCTCTCCGACCCTACAAAGTATGTGTTTGTGACCAGAAAAGGAAACCAATTTCGTATCAAGACAGCCACTCCAGTTTTTTTAGATGTTGGATTAGAGTCTACATAAACACTTCCCACCCATGACCTCCTGAGTTTAGCATGTTCACTAGAAGTCAGACGGGTTTCCTGGATACATGCTATTTCACATTTTACTCTTTGTAATTCCTGCAACATTCTTGACCTTTTAATTACATTGTTTACACCTTTAACATTCCATGAGCACAAGACTAACTTATCCATATGTGTTTTCTAGTAGAAACACTCAGCCTTCTTAAATCCTTACTGTTCATCCTAGATACATTTAGTCTATCCCCATATATAGAGAAGTATTCCAAAAAGCTATAAAGAAAAAGATGGAAAGAGAAGAGATAACAGAGTATGTAACTCCAACTATATACATTAAAGCATCAAACCAGTTATTTAACTTGCACATCCAACACATGTGTAACAAACAACAGTTATGCTGTAGAAGGTGAAATCCCTTCTAGGGTGTCTAGATGTCTAGACTATGGGGAATCGAGAGAGCACCCCAAATGGGGTATAGAGAGTGGCAGCTCAGTAAGAGCACTCACTACTCTTCCTCGAATTGGACCTCGGGATCCCAGTACTCAGTTCTCCAGCGGCTGTGCATCTGGGACTCAGGCTGGAGGTACCTGATTTTGGAATAAATCGTTAGTAACAGTTGTCAGCCCACTGGAGCGACACAGAATTTGCCCAGCCGAGCGTGCCAAGCTGTATAAGTCAATCTTGACTATGTAGTACCTCCCCACCCCTCCGTTTCCCCAAAAGAAAAATCGGTGAATATATCAAAAAGTAATAACTGTAAGACCACATTCATGTTTTTAAACCCCTTCCAGCACCAAGCTATTATTTAAGTAAGATAAATATTTAGCCCTCGTAATTATCCCATGGTGAGAGAAACGACTATGGCATAGGATTCCTTTCAAAGCTACTACGCACTTTTAGACCCCTGCTGCAACCGCAACACTTAACTTTGCCTTTCATTCCTACGAGACAACAGTTAGGGAATTTTTTTTACCAAATAAGCTTTGAGTAAGTAGTAATTATTAACAGCTCTCTACCTTATATTTAGAAATCTTCAAGCAAGCTATTAGTGCGTCCACCTGCCGTCCGTGTCACTTACAAAGAACAGGGGAAAGAACAAGCAGGTACACATGCGGTGGGGTAACACAAAAAACAACCACCAACAGAAACCTGTACCTATAAATACTGATTCCACCCGGCCTTCGCAAAACCACACACACATATCAAGCGGGTGGGAACCTTAATTGACAGCTTCCATCCCCCATGTGGAGGTGTATTGTAGAAATCCTTCACAGAAAGAGTTAATTCCCCCCCTCAGTGAAGGTCTCTGTTCGAATGGGGAGTCAACTCTAAGAGAATGTTTTTTCCTGGATTTAGTTGTCACCCCATCCGTGTAAATCAGGGAGTCCAGTAATTCAGTGTGGTCTCCCATCTCTAAATTGGGATTTCTTTTAACTGTGAAGTCCACTCTGTATTCCCTCATGTAGTCGACTCTGCCAAACTCAGCCATTTGGATAAGTCAGCATGCATGGACAGCAGGTCCCTTGGTTTACGTTTCCCGCCAGTCGAAGTTGGAGAGACTACTTTCCACAGCAAACACTCAATCTGGGCCTCAGCTTCCTCTCTCAAATCTGGGATATGTATGTCTAATGCCTTTAGGAATGAGGCAGCCTCCATCAGACTGTCAAACACCTTGATCGAGTCCTTTGTTTGTACCCATAATTTAGCTGGATAACGGATTTGTGCCTTAATTCCCTTTTCTTTTAGCCATTTGACTACTTGGAGGATCTTTTTCCTGCGTGCCAGCAGGGCTGGCAGAAGGTCGTGGTCCACATATACGCGCTGGCCATCTAGGTTTAGCTTTTTGTTTGCCCAAGCCATTCTTAATATTTTCTCCTTTGTCTGGAAGCTTAAAATGTTATTATGGACCTTGGTGGTGCACCCTGTGCCGGTTTAGAGACTAACGCTCGGTGGGCTCTTTCAGTTCTGAGCTCAGAATCAGCTGAAAGCTCCAACACCTTCTATAGCCAGGTCGCCATGAATACCACCATGTCTGCTTGTTTGGAGCCCTCATGGACTCCGAAGACTCTAATGTTGTTTCTATGAGCTTGAGCTTCCGAGTCTTCAGCCTTGCTGGGGAGATCTCTTTCTCTTCTGTATAAATATACCAGTGATCACCCAAAGTCTGTATGTTCACTATGGAGGGTATTGATATGGGATTCATTGTCAGTGGTACGTTTCTCTAACTTTTGCAGGTCTTTCCTGATGCCAGTGACCTTACCATCTATTTTGTGCAATATGTGCATGATAGCACAGGAGTCAGACCTCACGATTTGAGATCCCGTCTCGGACCCGTTGTCATCTTCCACCTCCCCTGAACCAACAGTACGGATAGAGGCAACAGAACTCGGCGGGCTCATGTGTCTAGGCCGCAAAACAAATTGGCATGATTTCGTCTAGAGAATCTAGATTTCGCCGTGCTTTTCACGGTAGCCATCATAAAAAATGGTCCGGTATCAAACAGAATGCGTTTAATGTAAGAATAGTATGGAGATGTGATTATTATTTAAGATATTTTCCACCGGAGATAGAGCGCTCCGAGATCAGGCTGTCATACTGACGCTTGCATCACCGGAAGTCAGTCAGATTCATTTTGAAGACTATGGGGCAAAAGGGCCCCAATCCCTAACCCTATTCCAGAATAGTAGAAAAAAATTGAAAAAAAAAAAAAGGAAAAGACAAACTGCTTAAAAGCGAGCTATATACAACATGTATAACTGCGACACATCACACCAAATATGCTCCTCACTAAGACTTTGGCCTGTGATAAGGACTGCAGAACAGTTAATAGTCAGATTATGTGAGGGAAGGATGGGCGGCAGGTCAAGCATAGTGAGGGATCTCCTGGAAGAAACACTATTAATATGATAAGTATTTTTTTCTTCTCACCCCAGGAATCCCTCAGTATTCTTGACTATAGTAGACTACAAAGCACTGTAGTTGTGAGGAGGGAACAGAACCTACTTTGGAAAGAGGTTCTGCAGGACTGCGGTGCCACCTTTGGCATCTGATCTGGACTGTACATCCAAGTAGCAGTGCTTTGCAAATGTTTGTACAGTCTTCGAAGTAGCTGCTCTGCAGATATCAAGTAGAGGTTTGTCCCTTTGTGCTGCTACTGAGGCTGCAGTGCCCCTGGCCGAGTGGGCCCTGAGGCCTTGGGGTGGCTGTCTGTTAGCCTTACTGTAACAGAATTAGATGCAAGAGAGTATCCAGTGAGAGATAGTTCTCTTAGAGGCAGGTCTGCCCTTGCCCACTTCGCCTTAGGTGAGGAAAAGCTGGGTGTGAGAAGCTCTGAGCTGCTTAGTGTGCTCCAGAGAGTAAGTCAGAGCCCTTTTAAGATCCAGGCTGTGGAGCCTGCACTCACCAGGGCCTGGCGGGAGACCATTCAGGGAGGTTTCAGGCTGGGAGCAGAAACACCATCGAGAGGGTACCCTGGAGAGATGCCAGTGACAAAAATAGTTCACCCAAAAAAAAAAAAAAAAAAATGGCTGTCCTTATCCGGGATATGTTTATTGCAGGTACACTTCATGGAGCAGTCAGAAGATGAAGATGGTTGTGAATACATAAACTTGTCAGAAGAAACACTGAAATTTCAATGTTTAACTCACAAAAAACGGGAAACTAAAAAAGTGCAGTTAAAGCCGGAAAATGGCTGTCGACTGTAGCTGCGGTGGTCTGAGTGGTCCGGTGTGCACTGGTTGATGGTGGGAAAGAACTGGGAAGGTGTGGGGGCAGCCCGCCTTATATAGGGTTGGCTGACGTCAGAGGTGGGGGTGGCCTCTTCTGGTTCACTGCTAGCTAGAAAGGTTTCCGTGAGGTCCTGGCACCTGACAGCTAAGTCTTACCAGTGATGGCCTACCACGAGAGATACCCTTGAAGTAAGATCAATTCTAATGTTTTCCAGTGTATTAATTTATCCACTAGCATTGCAGCAAAACCATTACACTTACTTGTTTATCTCTTTTCTTTACGTTCCTCCTATCCCTAGAGGAAGCACACATATTTTCCCAGAATGCCACCTATTTCCACAGGTGATCTTCCTTTGTGGGCCTTCTGTTTCTCCTGGTCTCTGTGAAGTAAGGGCTTTTTTTCTGTGGGGTAAACATACCCTTCTCTTTAGGGGCTACAGCCAACATTAGCTGGCGGGCACCGCAGGATTTACAGTAGGTCGCTACCTGCTTGTAGACTCCTGGCCAGTGAAAATGTAGCAGAAGGTTTGCCAAGGTTTCCCTTATACTTAGATGCTTCCCACTGTCATCAGATTATGCCCACTGTATCACCTGCATCCAACATTTGGTGGGAACAACCACCTACTCTTCCATCTTGTTTAACCTGGGTTTAGGACATAATCTAAACAGTATTCCTTTCTTGATAATATAATGGGGTGGGCGCTGCTACTCGAGGACCAACAAGTACACCATCAATACTTTTCAAATACTGGTATAACCTGCAAAGACGTGCATCCTCAGTCTCTGAATCTCCAGGGAATAACTGGTTTAGCATAAAGAACAGTCCCTTCAGCAGTCTCACAAGCTTCTTCCTCACCTTTCAACTACTCTACTAAAGGGGCCATGCCTCCATTAGATGATCTGCATCTTGGGTTATCCTTTCTTCCCCCCTCATGATCAAGTACCTCTTCATTGGCAGTCTCTGCACCACTTACACCTGATCCTCCATGACAGCACCAGGTGCTCCTCCATCTCCGATTCTCGGTCAACAAGGTAGCACTCAGGAAACACAGGAAGCTTCAAATGCTCCATCTCCATCTCAGGTATCACAGCTTTGAACTGGTTCTCCCTAGTTCGACTGGACTCCCTCTGGCCTCTGTCTGCGACAGACAGGGCCTCTCCTTGCCTCTCAACCCTGTCCAACTTATTCGCAGGCTTGCCTTTCCTGGTGGATTCACAGTGTTGCCCCTGGTGGATTACTCAGACTCCTGGATATCTTTGTTCAGCCTCCATACATCATTCTGTGAATCAGTACACCGGTACTATAAAGGTTTTCACCATCTGCATCATTTCTTTCAGTGCCCAAATGTCATATCTCGGCCATTCCATAGTGTCTCTGTTAGGCGCACTACTGACAGCCATCTGTTTGGCTGTCATGCCTATTCTTGACACACCTCTGCTGGATTCTCATCTGGCCACACTTGTCAGACCTTCTTTTTGTTGAATAGCCCATGATTTGAAGAAGGCAAACATACTTTCGGGTTCTATCCCTACCTAATCTTCCTCCTTCACCACTAGTGCTGGCTGTACAGTCTCAGTTTGGATTTTTGTCTCTGCTAGTTTGGCTGCCATTCTTCTGGTAACCAGTCCCAGACTTGTTATTGCACCATACCTTTCTTCTAGACTTTTCTGGTACCAGGTATATTAACCACACACACAACTCCTGACAGAGTCTGCATGGTGTAAATCCCAGTTAGTCTGACACCATCTACCACTGAGGCAAAAGTCAGGAAGCACAGAAAAACCAGAAGCCATAAAATTCACAAGCAGCATGTGCTCATCATCAATTAACAATAAAATAAAAAAATGAAATAGTACAGTATAGCTTTTATACAGGCAGTTAAAACAAAACAACGTCATTCATCTGAGGATATCTCTAATTTTAAATTTCAATCAATCTCTCTCTCTCTCAGTCTCTCTAACAAAAAGATTGCTCTTTTTATACATAATGTCTTTTCATGGCAATTAACTTCTGCATCCTGTGCTCGTTAAGATACTTGTCTTGTTTTGACACAATGTCCCAAAACTTTGTCAGTTTCTTTCCTTGCAGGTGCAACAAAATAGAACACGGTTTCCCAGAACCGATCTCCTTTTTTTTTTTTGTATGATCTATTTTTCCGCCCCGTGGTTGCTGGTCCTCCACGCCTTCAGGCTCTTGCCAGGTTCCCCCTGACCTCTTCTGTCCTTGCCTGGCCCTCCTCTGATTCCCCAGATCGCAGCTGAACCGGGATATCCCGGTGTATCCCTTCACCGGGTGGGTCCCTCTCCTCCGAGGGGGAAGGCACCGGGGTGAGGATAGCCCCAGCGTGCACTTATAGGGCCCGGGGATGCTGTTGGGGAACAGGAGGCGCCAGGAAGGCACGGAAGGCCTTCAGGAACAGACAGCCATCATCCGGAGGCCAGCGAGCAATTTTCCTGGCTTTTCTTGAGGTGTGTGATGTCCGGACGTCAAGGCGAGAGACGACGTCTGTCACGCACCACCCCTAATGACCCTGACGTGTTGCTCTACCACAGCCTCCGCCAGTGGTTGCTTCAGCACCGGGTTGTGATCCCTACCCTCCCTGGAGACAGCGAGTAGTCGTGGGCCGCTCAAGCTGCCTCCCCCCAGGCTGGCCCTCCAGCGGCCCAAGCTCGTTCCCGAACCCAGATCGCTGGCGTCGCAAGCAGAAATCCAACCGCTGCACCGACAGGCCAGCATCCGATCTCCTTTTGATAACTCTCCAAATGAGCTTGTGGAGGTCAAACTGCATCTCGAAGTTAACCCACTGAGTTCCAAACTGCTTTCTGCAATCATTTCAGCAATATAACCATATATATTTTCAAATCAGAAAACCCAGTTTCATGTAAACATCCATCTTTATTTTTATAACCACAGATAAACAAGGGGGTAGGAACAGGAAGAAACAGCAAGTGAAGACAGTGCGGGAGGGAGAATCATGAGACTGTCACAGTGATCAGTTCCTAGGTTTCACAAGAAAATTTGATTGTGCAATCAGACAGACGAGACAGAAAAGGAGAGGCTAGACCAAATCCCCGTTTTTAACTCTTTCTGCATAATAAATAAGACAAGGTCTTATTCCACTCTGTGACATGCACTAGCTGTTGCAAACATCCCTCGCAGAGGCTGAAACTGGCACCAGCCCTTTAGGTAATGTTTTGGGCTAGTAACAGTTTCTGTTAACTAGCCCCAGTGGCTTGTAATATTGGAGAAGCAGTGTCAGTGCCTTAGTGGATAGCATTCTTGCCTCTGGGGCTAGAAGATTAGAAGTTGTGGGTTCTAGCCCCATACCAGGTTGCTGGGGTAATATCCCCGACACTGTAATGTGGTACAAGGGAGTTGCTACACTCCCTTCCCCAAAGTGACTGCCGTCTACCACCATCCACTGCCTCCTATCCTTCAACCAGTTTCTTTCCCACCTCTCACTCTGGTTGGCCCCCCTTCTTGCTCTGAGACATCCCAGCCCCATTAACCTGGTGCCCCCTTCCCCGGGACTTACCTGCCTTCCTGTGTTCCTCCACAGCATCTCTCTCTGGCAGGGGTCCCCCATTTCTCCTCCATACATGGATTCGGTTTGGGAGGCAGAGCCCAAGTAGCCACCTGTGGGGCCTGCAGATGAAGTCAGCTTCATCTAGCAGCTGGGGCCTTTTTTTTTTTTTTTAATTTCCCGGCTTCCCCAGGATGTCGGCGTAAGGGCATGCCAAGCATGATGTGAGCATGCAAACATGCCTGGTGTGTCTGTCCTCCCACCCACGAGCTGCTCCAGCTGCACTGCCACCTGTTGTCACCCAGGTGGCTGTATTGTAGCAGAGCTGGCAGCCCTTCCTCCCTCCCCAGAGGACAGCGTCCTTTGGGATGGCTGATGATCCTCCTCCCCCGCCAGCTCCCGATGACCAGCATTCATTCCCAAATGCGGGTCGCCAGCATTACAAGTAGTAGTGCTACTGCTGCGCTGATGGGCTGGCACATCCTTCAATTTTATGTCCAGTTTACCATCTTCTCTCTAAACCCCCGTTTTCTAAGTTTCTTAATTAGCCTCCTATGTGTCACAGTGTCAAAGGCCTTACTGAAGTCCAGATAGGCCACATTCACTGCCCTCCCCTGATCTACTTGCTTTGTCACCCACTCAAAGAAATCTATGAAATTTGTTTGACATGACCTCCCCCCATGAAACCATGCTGCCAGTGGTCTTGCAGCCCATTTGCCCCAGGTACTCCATCAGTCTCTACTTCAGCAGGGTTTCTATTAACTTCACCACTAATGTGAGACTGACCAGTCTATAATTGCTAGCCTCCTCCTTCTTCCTGTCACTGTTGTGCAGAGGGACCACATCGGTCCTCCTCCAGTGCTGTGGAACTACCTCAGTCTCCAATGATATGCTGAATAGTGCTGCCAGAGGGGCAGCTAGCACCGTGCTCAGTTCTTTAAGTAACCTTGGGTGGATCCCATCTGGCCCCATGGCCTTATTTTCCTTTAGGGTTTCCAATACCCTTTGGACCCTCTCCTCCAAAAACTGATTTGTATCTACTCCTCCTGGTGCCTGCTGATTCATGTTGGTCCATCCCCTTCCCCCTCCACTGTGAAGACCAAGCAGAAGTACTCAAATTAAAATGCTAGCTTTTTCTTGGTCTTCCTCTGCAGTCCCCCACCATTCTCCTGATCATCAGTATCCAACCCCTTGCCTTCCTCTTTTCATTCATGTACATGAAGAAAGTCTTAGCCCCTTTTGTGACCTCCTTGGCTTCTTACCTTCTTTTATCTAGATATAACTCTCATCCCTCTCTGCCTAGGTCTTCTATTTCTTAAAAGTTGTTTTCTTCTCACTTACCTCTTTAGCCACCTCGTTTGAGAACCACGGTGATCTCTTCCTCCTCCTCCCCTTGATTATTTGCCTCAAATACCATGCCTCAGTTGTTCCCTCCTTCATCCTTCTCCATTTTTCCTCCACCCCCCCCCCCAAGGTATTTACTAAGGCATTCTCTTATTTCTTTAAAATCTGCCCTCCTGAAATCTAGGACCCTCGTCAGTGTGGTTTTCCTCCTGCCCAATTTGTATGCTAAACCACACTGTACAATGATCACTGGTACCCGGGGGCTACCACTGTGACATCTGCAATGCTGTCACTGTTTGTAAGAACAAGGTCAGGCTCTGCCCCCTCCCTACTAGGTTCTGTAACCAGCTGCCTGAGAAATACCCCCTGTAGGCAGCCAAATGGCAAGTAGGGGGATCATGTAGCACTTACTGAAATAGAGCAGGGTAATTTTTATTGAAAAAACAACAACTGTACAAGCAGATATTACAAGCATATCATCATCAAAGTAATTGAAAACAGGTAAAGGAAAATCTGTGAGAAAAAAAAATGAAAGGCAAGGAGATAATTCCCATACAGAATATGAGTTATGAAGCTTAAATTAGAAGAGAAAAAATAAATGAAAATACAATGGAGCCATAAAAACAAAGTAGAGAACAAATACAATAGACTAAGTTAAACTGCCTTACATCAAAGGCCTGCTTGAAACCATGATCCAAGGCACAGAATGCTATCGATCAATAGGAATCTTATGCGGAAGTGTTTTCATCTCAGAGAAATATGCATCACACAATTCATGTTCAGTTTCCTTAAGAACATCTTATAAGCCACATATTTTCTGCTGCAGGGTAAAATGGTACCTATTCAGCCAGATATACCACTTACAACAGGCAAATAAAATGTGAAGAGTACTTGAGTCCCATTTTTATGTTGCTTGCACGCATGTGCAAGAAACATAGTGCCATCATCGGAGATTTCGGAGGTGTGTCACCTCCTCCTCCAATTCAGTCAGTGAGCTGAGAGGCCGGTTTCAGAGCCATCGCATTTTGGAGCTGTCTATGACACGCCCAAAATGCAGTGGCATACAGTTGAAAGGGGAGCTACGCTTCAGTGAGCAGCATAAAGCGCAGAACTCACTCCCCACGCAGGCGTTGCACGCCCAAGACGTGACTGTGAGCCGACGGGTGCCTAATCCTGTCGGCTGAGCTGCATGCCCCCCAGTAGTTGGTGCTACGCTGGGAGCCCACCCAGCGTGGCAATCAGTCTCTTGGCAGACGGGGTGCGCAATCCCCCGCCGGCTGAACGGCCCCTCCGTCTCTTGTGCCACGAGATTTCACCCCAGCATGGCAACGTCCCACAATGCCTTTTTTTTTAAACCCATAAACAAAAACGGGTCCCCGCAGCGCCTCCCGACCCCCTCCCACAACCCGCACCCACCCACCGCGCACTCCAGTTCTCACACCCCCACCCCATACTTACCTCCGGACTCGCATGATGATCTTCAAGACTGGGAACACGCCTGCACCTTCAAAGCCGACCGCGAACTGAGGAAATGCCGCAAGCTGTATAACGGCCAGATCGGGGTTCAACTCTATTGCATATCTCAGGTTTTTTGGAATTTTACTACCAACATGAGTTTAGATTCTTCTCATGAATGATATCATTGTCATGAGCAAGAGCTGTTCTCGGGTGATTTCGCCGCAGTGACTGCGAAATCACCCTTCGGCCCGAATACCGCCATGACAGTGACATCATTCATGAGAAGGGGTCCCAAAACCCATGTTGAAAATTTGGTACAAAATCTCCACACAGTGACTGTTTTATGAGCGTGCTATGCAGTTCCCGCAGGCTCGTAAGTTCGCGAAATTTAATATTTTCACCCAGATTTCAACATTGCCATTTTACCACACACCTTCATGAGTAGTATAGCTGTCATTTTCACATCTCACCTAAAATGTTCCTACTTGTAGCTTAGAATGGCGCAGTCGGTGTGAACTCAGTGTATGGGACACATTAAGAAAATCACAGTGTCACTGTTCATGAGCAGAGATCTTAAAATGGCAATGTTGAAAATTTGGTGAAAGAATTCCTAACAATGACTGTTTTATTATGTGTGCTACAGTTCCCACGCACACCTCGTAGGTTTGGGTTCTCAATATTTCCACCCAGATTTTCAACATTGCCATTTTATCACACCTCCTGAGCAGTACAGCTATCATTTTTCACATCCTGCCCAAAACGATGTTTCGCCCATATGGCGCACAATGGCGCGGTCGGTGTGCAAACTCAATGTATGGGACACATTAACAAAATCACAGTGACACTGTTCATGAGCAGAGGTCTTAAAATGTATGTGTGAAAATTTCGTGAAAATTTCTAACAATGACTGTTTTTGACGAGCTGCGTTGCGCAGTTCCTACGCACGCTCGTAAGTTCACAAATTTTCAATATTTGCACTCCAATGACTTCAAAATACCTAAACAGCACATAGAAGCAAGCAACATTCAGCACTGACAAATGCTTGTTTCCAGTTAATATCATACATGCCATGTACATGAATGTCACAAGTAATTGTTTTGAACAATGGTTGATTCCAGTGGTTAGCCACCAAAATCACAGAATCCTATGACATATAAACAATGAAAAACTAGATGATCCATTGTTTCAGTCTGATCTAAACACAAGGGTCTGGGACAAAGCCTGTCTCACATACGTCTGTGCTTATGATTTGCTTTAACATTCAGTTTTGCATGGCAACACCCTAGAAGGTAAATTGGTATCGGTTAGTTGCTCCAATAAGGATGGAATAGCTCCTGGAGGGCTTCTGTCAAATACAGGATGAGCTGGAAACAGTTTTCAATATTGCATGAATATAGGGCTTTCCTGGAAAAATTCCTAAAGTGTCCTATGGGAATGTGCCAGCTTCGCAGTTTACTTCACTCATTACTTCCAATAGCTCCGTATGAAGTCCGAACTATCCACTGTTTACCTGACACAAAATGGCCGACCAGGTATTAATGACACATTGAAGCTTGCAAGGACCAATACAGCAACTACTAAATCTAGATTGACACATTGAAGGTAACATAGAAGGATAATGGAGTCCCGGACAGCAGATGGTCTCTCAACCTCCCGTGTTTGTAACCATGTCTGTAACCAGGACTGGGATCTGGCTATTCCAAGGTATTCTCTGTTTAGAAGGGATGGGGGAGTAACTCTTTACGTGAGAGACAGCATAAGGGCAACAGCAACATAGGGAAAGAAGGAGAGGGCAGAGGTACTGTGGAGCAGAGGAAAGGGGACATTATTCACACAGGGGTGACCTACAGACCCCCAGAAAGGGGGAAGAAAGTAGATGAAGAATTAATAGACAAAATTCAGAATATGGCTCAAAGAGGGAGGTACTAAAAGTCGGAGACATCAATTTACCAGATGTAGACTGAAGCCTGCCTGCAGCGGCAACTGTCAGTAGCAAAGGCATGCTCAGCTCTTTACTATGTGCCTCCTTCAGGCAACTAGTAGAGGAACCCATATGCAAGGTGGCAATGCGGGACCTGGTATTGACAAATTGGGAAAGCATTGCTAACGTCACGATGGGCGACCACCTAGGAACTAGCGACCGCTGTACAGCATGGTTTACTATTAGGACTGAGCAAGTAGTAAACTGAACCAGGACTAGGGTTCTAGACTTCAGAATGGCCAACTCTGAGGCAATGAGGGAATGTCTCAAGGATGCATTGGTCGAGATAGAGGTACTGGAGGGAGTAGAGAGCCAGTGAGCTAAAATAAAGAAGGGTATAAATAGGACTACAAATCTCTGTATCTGACAAGTTAGCAAGGCTAAAAGAACAAGCATTTGTCAATGCAGAATGTTATCTTGCTGGCATTGGCATAGGTGGTGCAGGAGTTAGAGAGATGCATAATAGGAATGGCAGTGAAGTAGTGAACTGACGCCAACCCCACCCCCACCCTGCAGAGACTGACTGGTATTGGGGTGTGCCTTTGGGTTGTCGGCCATAATGCTCACGCCATTTAACGTCACCCTACCCTGTAGATACCGACAAGTGTCGCAGTGTGCCTTGGGGTGTTCGGGCCTTACACTCACCCCATTCCATAAGGAAATACACTGAGATGGGTGCAGTATAGGAGAATGGGATGAACTTTGGGGCCGAAGAGTCCACGGCACACCTTCATGCCTGTCAGTGGCTGAAGAGTGGGGGTGGGCGTGGAATGGTGTGAGCATTACAGCATACAATCCCAAGTCACACCCTTGACACCTGTCAGTCTCTACAGGGTGGGGCGTTACGGCTGGAAACCTAACGCCCTGGGCATTTGTTGGTATTTTCACTCCAAATCTTCAACATGGGCTTTTTGTGACCCCACCTCATGAACAGCAGCACTATCAGTTTGTTAGCTGAAAGGTGATTTTGCACAGCGACTGCGCCATTTGGCGCCACAGGTGTGAAAACACATTTCAGGCAGGATGTGAAAATGACAGCTTTACTGTTCATGTGAGAAGGTGTAAAAAAGGCAATATTGAAAATCTGGAGTGAAAATATGAAAAACTGGTGAAGTCACAAGCGTGCATAGAAACTACACAATGCACACTCGTAACACAATTATTTTGGGGATTTTTTTAACCATATTTTCAACATAGGCATCTTGGGACCTCCACTCATGAACAGTGGCACTGTGATTTTGTTAATCTGTCCCGAAAGTTGATTTTCCACAGCGACTGTGCCATTGTGTGCCAGATGTGTGAAAACACATTTCGGGCAGGATGTGACATCGAGATGACAGTGCATGTGTTCATGGGGGGGGGGTCCCAAGAACCCCATGTTGAAAATTTGGAGGCAAAATAAAAAAAAAAATGGCTGAAATATCCACCTAAGTTGAAACCCCCCATTCATGCCATTACACAGCTTACAGGCATTTCTTCATTTTGGAATTCAGCTTTGAAGAGTCCAGACGTGTTCCTGCTACACCAAAGATCACAGTGCCAGACCTCTGGAGTAAGTATGGGGGTGTGGGGAGGTGAGGTGCACAGAGGACGGGTGCAGTTTAGGGGAAGGGAGCCACGGACAACGGACAGTTTTCTTTTTTTCAGGTACAAAAAAAATGGACACTGCGCCGCAGGACGGTTTTCTTCCTTTACAATTGAAAAAAAATTGTTGGTCACACTGGGGTGGGCTCCCAGTTTGGCCCATGATTTTCGGGGGGGTGATGGTGGCCACTCTGGGAAAGGCGCCCAGTGTGCCACACAATGGGGGTAAGGCGGAGGGAGGAACATGCCGACATGGTCGACTTTCTGTGAGTGGAAGCACACTGGGGTGGGCTCCCAGTGTGCCACACAATGTGGGGGGATGGGCGTGACATGCCGACACAGGGATTGCACCCCCGATGTTGGCCTTCTTTGGGGATTATGTGGCGACACCAGGACCCGCCGCCATGTTTATTAAAATGTTTCACCAGAAAGGCATGTACAGAGGCATGTCATCTGTGCCACTGAATGACGAGTTTGTCTCTGATTGCAGTGGCATATTTGTTTCAAGTTGGTGGCACTTTGCATAATACTTGTGTCGGCACTAGCATGCTGGCTAATTGGGGAATGAGGGATGCACCTATTAAAGCGTGCTCTGCATTCGCCAACACTGAGAGAGAGAGAGAGAGAGAGAGAGCAGCTAAAGCTTCCTTAAATCAAGGGGTTATTTACTAGACTACTCTGAATTGAATTATTACTTTTTGGACCTGCATAAGTAAAGTACAGCTACGTAAGAACTTACTATAACAGTAGATCTTCAAGAGAGGCTCTTGCCGTAGGTAATTACAAATAGGACTGAAGCTGGCAGACGTCAGGGCCCCCATGGAAAAATTTCTAGCTAGCAGTCTCTGGTGGAGGACCGCCCCACATCAGGTGACCGACGTCAGCATAAAGGGGCAGTCCCCCACGCCCGCCTTCCAGTTCTTTCCCTGCCAAAGGCCAAAAAAGGCAAGATGAGAGAAAAGCGGATGTTTCTTTCACTGGAAAAGGAGCTGACAAAGCTTAGGGAGATGGAGGGCGGGAAGGTATTACCTACTGGAAGAGCCTCTCTCGAAGATCTACTGTTACGGTAAGTTCTTACGTAACTGTACTATCTTACTTCGAGAGGGCTCTTGCAGCAGGCAATTACAAATGGGACTGAGTCCCAAGCAGTCTGGAACAAGAAGAAGAACACGTGAGGAGGAAACTACCCAAAAGTAGACCTCTGGCTGTGAAGGTCTTAGGAAAGAAGACCTTGAAGAACGGCCAACCCTAAACCTGCTCTACGGCAAGAGGCAATGTCCAAACTGTAATGTTTTGTAAAGGTATGGATAGAAGTCCAAGTTGCAGCTGCACAGATGTCTGCCGCTGACACATTCTTGAACCAAGCAGCAGAGGCAGTGACCCCTCTGGTGGAATGGCCGCTGACCTGACCTGGCAGGGTCTTGTTGTACTTGTCATAACAGAAAATGATACAATGAGCCAACCATTTAGATAGGCATTGCTTAGAAACAACATTGCCTTCTCTTTTACGAGTAAAAGAGACAAACAGTTGATCAGTCTTTCAGAAATCCTTCGTCCTGGTAGTGTAGTATCTCAGAATTCGGTGAACATCCAAAGTATGGAAGAGGTACTCCACTTGATTGGAGTGCTGTGTAAAGAAAGCAGGCAGTTCCATGGATTGATTCAGCGTAGATTCTGCTACCACCTTGGGGAGAAACTTAAGGTTGGTATGCAAAGCCATATGTTCCTTCTGAAAAATCAAATATGGGATTTTGCACATGAGAGCCTGGAGCTTGGAAATCCTTCGAGCAGAAATAATGGCCACAAGGAAGAGAGTCTTCCATGAAAGGAACTTTAGGTCTGCTGAGGCTGCCAGCTCAAAAGGAGGCAGAGTAAGCTTCTCAAGGATAAAATTCAAATCTCAAGGAGGGTCAGGAACCCAAATTGGGTGTCTCAGGTGGAGGACCCCTCTAAGAAAAGTCTTGGAGACTTCCAGTTGTGCAAAAGTCCTGTCCCCAAAAGGAACATGGTAAGCCGAGATGGTCACCATGTGAACCTTCAAAGAGGAATGACTGAGACCCAGATCAAAGAGGTGTCGCAAGTAATCCAAAAGCCACCCAACAGAGCATGAGAATGGCTCGAAATCTTTGGAAGCGGCCCAAATAGAACACCGTTTCCATTTCATGGCATAGGTAGATCTAGTGGAGGGCTTTCTAGCCTCCATCAGAATCTCAGCCACCAGCGGGTATACCCCGAATTGGGCTTGAGCTATGTCTGCAGGAGCCACGCATGCAACTGAAGGGACTTGAGGCCTGGATGGACCAGGGTCCCCTGATCCTGGGTCAGTAAAAGATGCGACAGAGGAAGAGGAAGCGGAGAGTCCTCTGAAAACTGTTGCAGAAGAGAGAAACAAACTTGCCTGGGCCAGAAAGGAGCGATTATGATCATGCAAGCTCCTTCTGAGCTGAGTTTCTGTAAGACCCTCAGAATCAAGGGGATCGGGGGGGAAGGCATAGACGAATCTGCCCTTCCAGTCTCGAGACAGAGCATCTCTCCAAAAATGTTGCGCCCTGGAGCGAGCGAGCAGAAGTTGGGAAGTTTTGCATTGTGAGGAGATGCAAACAGGTCTACCTGTGGTGTTCCCCAACGTAGGAAGATATCGTCTGCTATCCCCGATCGAGTTCCCACTCCTGACCGTGAGCAGACGACCGACTGAGGTGGTCTGCCAATGTGTTTGACCCCCGGGACATGAATAGCCATGAGATGAAGGTTGTGCTGCACTGCCCAAACCCAAACTCGCATCGCCTCCCTGCAGAGAGGGCAGGAACGAGTTCCTCCCTGTTTGTTGATGTACCAGACCACACACATGTTGTCCATCTGGACAGCCAGATGCCTGGGGAGCAGATACAGATGCAGAGCATACAGCACGGCCCAAAGCTCGAGCACATTGATGTGGAGTGTTTTCTCGAGCCTGGACCAGGAGCCCTGGGTCCTATGAGACCTCAAATTGGCTCCCCAACCATCACCCGAGGTGTCTGTTGTCAGCCTCTACGAGGGGGGAGCAAGACAGAAAGGAACTCCACGGCAAAGATTTTCCTGAACCATCCACCAATGCAAGTTCCAAGACATGGGATTGGAGATCAGAACTAGTTGATCTAGGTCGTCCACCAACTGATCCCACTGAGACAGAAGCGTCCACTGAGAGATTCTCATGTGAAGCCGAGCGCGAGGGACTGTCGGAATAGCAGCAGCCATGAGCCCGAGGAGGCGAAGGACCGACCTGGCGCTGACCCACCTGCAGCTGGACAACAGGCAAACCTGAGCTTGGAGTGTGGCCACCCTGTCCAGTGGCAGGAATGCCATGCTGGAGGTCATGTCTAGGATCACCCCGATAAACTGGAGCCTCTGGGACGGGATCAGATGGGACTTGGCCTGGTTGCCGGTAATACCCAGGCTGGTAAAAACCCTGCAGGGCAAGGGAAAGGAAGCGCAGGAGTTCCTCCCTGGAGGAGGCCAGCCAGGAGGCAGTCGTCCAGGTACAGAAAAACCTGAGCCCCCTGGGTACGCAGGTAGGCTGCTATCACCAAAAGGCATTTGGTGAACACTCGGTGCACCGAGAAAAGACCAAATGGGAGGGCCCTGAACTGGTAGTGGTCCCCCTGAAACAAAAAACGCAGGTATTTGCAGTGGGAAGGGAGAACAGGGATATGCAGGTAAGCATCCTGCATGTTCAGAGTGCACAGCCACTTTCCCGGCCGAAGAAGGGGCAGAAGACTCTGCAGAGAGAACATCTTGAACCTTTTGTACTCCACAAACAAGTTCAGGGAGCTGAGGTCAAGAATCAGCCTCAAATCTCCTGACTTCTTCGGGACCAGGTAGAATGGGAGTAATAACCCATCTCCCGAAGATGGGGTGGGATGGGCTCTATCGCCTCCTTCCGAAGAAGAGAGGATATTTCCTCCGGACCAGAAGAAGGGTTCTGGGAGTAAGATGACCTGGGGTTTCAGGAGGTTTCTGAAGAAACTCTATTGAGTGCCCTTCTGTGATCAGCTGGAGCACCCAATTGTCTGAAGTGATCCTCTCCCTACCCGGTAGATGGAAGGACAATCTCCCTCCTACCGGTTCCTCTGGGAAGTCCAGAGGCTGTGGGAGAGGAAAGGAGTCAGGAGGTGTGGAGCAGTGTTGTGGCTGAAGCCCCCACTGCTTTTCTGGGTGGGGGGCTTGGCAGCCAGAGGGGCCCGATGTTTGTTGACCCGCTTTCCCTGAGGTTTCGCCTTTTGCCAAGGGCGTCTGAGAAAGGGACGACGCTGAGCCTGAGGGGGTCTGTACAAGGAGCCAACAGACTTAAGTGCAGTACCCTTCTCCTGCAGATGGGTGATGATGTCCTTGACGTCGCCACCGAACAGCACTGAACCCCTGAAGGGTGCATACTGGATAGCAGACTGCACCTCCGGGACCAAACCGGACACCCGGAGCCAGGCATGACACCGCAAACACATGGTGAAAGCCATGCTCCGACCAACAGCATCCACTGCCTTGTACGTGGCACGAAGCATGTGCCAACTGGTCGAATGCACAGAACGGACTAGATCAGCCACTTCCTGCTTTGTCTGAGACTCAGGAAGGGAGTCCAATTTAGCTTCCGCCTCGCTAAGGATTGCCTTTTGGTAATCCCCCATATGAGCAACGTAATTCAGGGCCCTTATACCCACAGTGGAAGAAGCATAGACTTTCTTCCCATACTGGTCCAGAAGGCTGGATTCCTTGTCGGGTGGCGATGAGCTCAAGTGCTTAGGGTTAGCCGTCCAGCCGTGAGTGGCGCTAATCGTGACCGAATCAGCTCGCGGGTGTGAATTTAAAGAATCAACACCCTCTGGAGCCTGATAAAACCCGTTTGATTTCCTAGGAAGGGGCACTAATGCAGACGGCTGCTTCCAAATAGTGGAGGCAAGGTCGGCATGAAGTTCAATCCAGGATGGCACCAGAGTAGGAGTGGTCTTGGGCAGATCCAGGTGTGCAGCAAGTTTCTTAAGCTGTGGATCTGGCTCCAAGGAATGCCACTGATGAACTGCCTGGATTTTACACAACTCCGTAAAGGAAGGATTCTTCAAAGGAGACTTCGGATGAGTCCTTGGCCTGGGCTTGTCCAGAGTGCGTGGCTCGTCGTCAGGATTAGAACGACCGGAGTCATCTGAGGTCTCCGAAGAGGATGAAGAGGAAGAAGACGAATCCTCCCCCGGCGCAGGGGAGGAACAGACCCCTTGGGAAGCGTATCCTGCCCTGTCCTGGAACCGGAGGGCTCACCTCTGGTATCCGGAGGGGGGAGGGGGTCTCTTCTGACGTAGGGGGTCCGGAACTGGGACCGGCGTCAGAAGACGTCTTTCTGGTTTCCTGGTGGGCTGAGGCCAAGGATCAGCTCACAAGAGAGGTAGAGTCTCCTTCAGGTCCACCGGAGACTGAGGGGGCGGTGGAGGAGGGGAGATACGGATACTGAGGGTATCTGTAAGGTGCGTATCTGTATCCCGACAGCGGGAAGCCCAGCGTCAGGTACTGGGGCACCGTGTACTGCGGCGTCGGGTACTGGGGTGCCGGATACTGCAGGCCTCGGTAGGCCAGCGTTGGATAAGACGGGTCGGATACCCAGGTACCGGGGGTTCTGCAGGAGCAGAGGGCCCCGGAAACAGCCCAGTGGGCAGTCTCGGTGGGTCCGGCGTAGGGATGGCATCTGGCAATGGGATGTTGTTGGGCGGGCCCGCATCCGAGGATCCAGCGTCGGGTCATCCGACGGCAGCGTACCCACCTCCTCCGTGTCACCCAAGAAGGGTTACCATCCCCGGGGTCCAACAAAGAGACGCTGGCGCTCGGAATGCAACAAGCATTGGGCGAGCCTGGACAACTGAGAGGCCTGGCGGTCCGGGCGTCAGCTCTAACGCCGAAAGCAGACGCCGGAGGAGCCGGCGTTCGTCTTATCGGCAGGATCCCAGGGGGTGGCCGGAGGAGCCGAAGGCCCAACTTATCGCGATCCAGCACTCGCACGAAGGCTGCTAAGGAGGAGCTGCCTTGGCAGGCACTTTGGATGCTGTGCGCTGCCCCGAGGGTTGGGTGTCTTAATGGCCTTACCTGGGCAGGCGTCGGAGGAGCTGACGTCCGACTTATCGGGGCCGCTCGGACCAGAATGCCGCACGGCGACCTTAGTGGGAGCGGCTGCCTCCTTAGACCCGGAGGCTCCCGAGGGTCCCGAGCCTGACAAGAAGGTTGACGCCGCCTTGGAAACCTCCAAGACAGCAGCCATGGAACTGCCTCTTGGGGGAGGCACTACCTGCAGAACCGTGACACCAGCCGAGGCCGCGGTGACCGCTGAAGAGGAGTCCCGGTCCTGGTGCTTCTTCTTGTGGTGGCCCTCCGAAGAAGTAGACGCCCACCTGAGTTTTTTTTAGCTCCTTTTCCATGAAGGTTATTTTGAGTTTAAGAATGTGGGCCTCCAGAGACTGCTGCCTCCACTTTCGGGTGGCCATGTAAACTGCTGGCAGAGCTGGCACTTCTCGATGGGATGATCGGGGCCTAGACAAAAAAGACACTGGGAATGTCCGTCCTTATGCGGGAGCTTGACGCCGCAAGAATCGCACATGTTTTTGTGCTCAGAGGGAGTCGGGGACGACATACATGGCAGCTGTAGGTAAGGCTGACAATAATCTGAAGGAAAAAGTTAAAAATAGACAGTAAAAACTACCGATGATTGACTGCGAAGCAGTGAACTTAACCGTGAGGCGCTGCATGAGCTAACGGCGGGAAAGAACTGGAAGGTGGGCGAAAGGGACCGCTCCTTTATACTGACGTCGCCAGACGCCGGGTCACCTGACGGATGTCCTCCGCCAGAGACTGCTAGCTAGAAATTTTTGTGGGTCCTGTCACCCGCCGGCTTCAGTCCTATTTGTAATTACCTACTGCAAGAGCCCTCTCGAAGTAAGATCTAGTATGGATTCTGTTTTTGGGGGTTGACTTTTCTTAGTTTAACTTTCATTTGCCAGGGAGGAACTGTAGCTGGGAGATATTTGCAGTCATTTGAGACTAGACCTGTTACTTAACGTCTATGAAATAGGCGTCTGAAAGGAAGGAAGACACTCCCCAGGGTGCAGGGTCAGAGTTGTAGTTGATTGTTTCTGGAAGGCACACGTCTACTCCCATCCACCCCACTCCTCACGCACATAACTTCCTTTATAGCAGGGGTTCTGACATCACTTCCCCAAAACTGCAATCAACATACACCTGTTCATATCCTTAAAGGCACAGCACACTGAATAGGGGGTAGAGACACTCACAAGCTTGCACACAGTAAAACAAGAACAAAACAAAAAAAGCATCTGTAGCAGGAAGGGACACAGACATGTGAGGAGTGGTGCAATGCACTGGCTGTGGAGCAGCAGTCTTCTGGGAGACATTCTGGACACTACATTGCTGCCCTATTTGCAGGCACCTCTCTGGTCTGAAGGAGGAGGTTGTTAGTCTCCATGGTGAACTGGCAAGGATTCGGGAACCTTGCTCCCCCACCCAGGGACCACCCAGGCCACCACCATTACCTCAGAGGTTGCCAAGAAAAAGGAGTGGTTGGACCACGGTGGGCCCAGGGAGGGTGAGGGTGGTGGAACAGAGGTGCATCCCTCCAGCTGTGCCTCTTCATAATTCATTCGCCACTCTGGCGGAGCATGGTTCCTCTATGGAGGCACCTGCAGTGGAGACCAAGCAGGATGCTGGGAACCTCCACAGGAGGGTGGCACAGGACCCCACAGGGGAAGGAAACAACTCCTGGTGGGGGACTCAATTGTTAGGGGGGTAGAACTGGGGAGGAAGGGAAAGGAGGTGGCAGGCTGCCCGCGCCATGGCTTGGAGGACAGGAAACAACCAGGATCGTGGAGAGCAACTACAATGGGAGTGAACTGGATGTCATTATCCATCTAGGACAAATGACCTAGCTGAGAATGGGATCAGAACAGTGCAACAGGAGTTTGTGGAGTTGGGGAGGGGTCTTAGACAAGTAGCACACACACAGTAACTTTCTCGGAAGTGCTACCTGTCTATGGCATGGATGAGGCTGGGGTACTCCGCACCATGGGATTCAATGACTGGTTGAAAAACTGGTGCAGAGCTCAGGGATTTGGCTTCATTGGAGACTGGGGCTCCACCTGGAGGGATGCAGGCCTATATAGACGCGATGGTCTGCATCTATCCAGGAGGGGAACCAGGATCCTACGTGACAGGTTTGAATGCTTCATTGGCAAGCATTTAAACTAGCCAAGGGGGGAGGCACTGAAAAGGAGAAGGGAAATCCTAGACCCCCCCAAAGAAAAAATCACAGTCCTTAGTGAGGTAAACATCAAGTTGGAGCAGTGGAAAGGGAGAAGGGCAGGGGTATATGGAGAAAAAGACAAAGGCAGTAAGGACAGGGCCTGGGCAAAAAGAAATAAAGCCATAAAAAAATGGAGGGTAATGAGTACCAATGCCCATAGTCTAGGTAAAAAGCTCCCTGAAATGGTGGCCTTGATGGAAGTGGGATGTCTGGATATTGTGGCAGTCATAGAAACATGGTACACAGAAAACCATGACTGGGATGTCAACATACCAGGGTACACAATCTACAGGTGGGACAGGCAGAGAAGAGGAGGAGCAGGAGTAGCTCTGTGTAAGGGAAGGGATCAAAGCAACAGAACTAAAGAGTAAACAGGGAGGAGAGGAGGCACTGTGGGTTACCCTGGAGACTTGAAATGGCACCGCAATCCGCATGGGGGTTGTATACAGACCCCCATCTCACAGGGAGGAAATGAACAAGGAAATGATAGAAGGCATCCTTAGGATGGCAGAGAAAGGGGTGATATTGCTGATGGGGGACCTGAATATGCCAGATGTTAACTGAAGCACCTTTGCTGCATCCACACCCAAGAGCAGCACCATTCTCAATGCCCTACAGGGGGCATGCCTCAGACTTCTAGTTTTGGAACCCACTCGGGAGGGAGCAATCTTAGACCTGGTACTCTCAAATAGGGATGGAGAGAGGATCTCCGATCTTGAAGTGGATAGCCATCTGGGAACAAGCGACCACCAAACAGTGTGGTTCACGATAAACTTAGCTGTAGAGTCAAGCCACACAAAAGTGAAGGTACTGGACTTCAGGGGTACTGATTTTGTCAAAATGGGAGAGTGTCTCAGAAAAGCACTAGCAAACAGGCAAGAAGGTGGGGTGCAGCAACAATAGGGAAACATCAAAACTGCCATCACAGAGGCAACAAGCCTTTGTGTGAAGCAAATAAATCAAAACAAAAGAAAAAAACACTGTGGTTCTCAAAAGAAGTGGCGGGGAAGGTAAGGGAGAAAAAGATAGCATTCAGGAAGTGTAAGGAAACAAAGACAGAGCAGGGCAGAGAACTGTACCAGTTAAAGAAGAAGGAAGCGGGGAAGGTAGTCAGAATCGCAAAGGCCCAAACCGAGGAAAAGACAGCCAACTCGGTTAAGAAGGGGGATAAAACCTTTTATAGGTACATTAGGGAGCAAAAAAAGACTAAGGCAGGGATACTGATGCTGAATAAAGAGGAAGGTGGTTGGGCAGAGAGCAACAGTGAAAAGACAGGGATACTGAACGAATACTTCTGCTCAGTATTCACAATGGAAAAGCAGGGGGGGAGATACCTAATCCACTCAACAGAAGCACTCTGGATAGGGGGGTTGATAATAGTCCTTTCACAGAAGAAAGGGTTCCGAAAGAACCCTTAAAACTGAAGCTGGATAAAGCAATGGGGCCTGATGGGATTCACCCCAGAATTCTAAAAGAACTAAGGGAAGAACTAGTAACACCACTGACTACCCTTTTTAATAAATCATGGGAGGATGGTGTGGTACCTGAGGACTGGAGGAGGGCAGATGTGATTCCCCTTCACAAAAGTGGGAGCAAGACAGAGGCCGGAAACTACAGACCTGTCAGTTTGACCTCAGTGGTGGGGAAAATGATGGAATCACTTCTGAAGGAAAGAACTGTTGAGTACCTAGAGGCCAGTGGGGCACAGGACCCAAGGCAGCATGGATTCACAGTGGGAAGGTCATGTCAGAGAAATCAAATTGATTTCTTTGACTGGGTGACCAAAGTAGTAGACCAGGGAAGGGCTGTGGAAGTCCTGCACAAAAGATTAATAAACAAATTAGCCAGCCTGGGAGTGGGTCCCAGGGTGGTAGCCTGGGTAAAACACTGGCTGGACAACAGGACACAGCGAGTAATAGTAAATGGAGTCCACAGTGAAGAAAGGGGTGCTACTAGTGGGGTACCGCAGGGTTCAGTACTGGGGCTGGTCCTTTTTAATGTCTTTATAAGTGACACTGCAGAGGGACTGGAAGGGAAAGTATGTCTCTTTGTAGATGACACAAAGATCTGCAACAGGGTTGATACGCAAGGTGGGGTGGAAAGGATGAAAAGGGACTTGGCAAGGTTGGTGGAATGGTCAAATGTCTGGCAGCTTAGATTCAACGCAAAGAAGTACAAAGTAATGCACCTGGGAAATAAAAACCCAGGGGAAGAGTACACAATCAACAAAAATGGAAAGGGACCTGGGGGTGGTCATATCAGATGACCTAAAGGTGGGCCAGCAATGTGAGAAGACAGCAAGGAGGGCTGGGGGGATACTGGGATGCACAGGGAGAGGCATCACCAGTAGAAAACAGGAAGTTGTTGGCCCTCTGTACGGACAGTTGGTAAGACCACATCTGGAGTACTGTGTACAGTTCTGGAGACCCCATCTCTGCAAAGACATAGGGTGGAGGCTGTCCAGAGGAGGGCAACCAAAATGGTGCAGGGTCTGCACCAGAAGACATATGAAGAAAGACTAAAGGAGCTTAAGATGTATAGCCTTGAGGAAAGGAGGGAGAGGGGGACATGACAGAAACTTTCAAATACCTCAAGGGAATCAACAAAGTCCAAGAGGGTAGCATCTTTCAGAAAAAGAGATGTGCAAGAACAAGGGGGCACAATTTGAAGATAGAGGGGGGACGGCTCAGACGTAATGTGAAGAAGTATTTCTTCACAGAGAGGGTTGTAGACGTATGGAACGGCTTTCCTGAGAAGGTCGTAGAGTCAAAAACAGTGGGGGAATTCAAGAATGCATGGGACAGACATAAGGCAATTCTAGTGGGGGTACAGAAACATAGAGGTTGACAGCAGATAAGGACCGCAAGGCCCATCCAGTCTGCCCATTTCTTTTTCTACCTTATAAATGTGCCATCGGCCTTTGCTCTGTCAGTGGTCTATCTATTCATACTCATCTGTATTGCTCCCTTATGCCTATCCCATGCCTGTTTGAAGCCCTGCACTGTATTCATAGCCACCACTTCCTGAGGTAGGCTGCTCCATGCATCCACCACTCTTTCTGTGAGAAAGAATTTCACATTCCCCCTTAATCGGCCTCCCTCTAATCTCATGCTGTGTCCTCTTGTCCTGATATTTTTCTTATATTTAAACATGTTAGACTCTTTCACCTTGCTAATGCCCTTAAGGTATTTGAATGTTTCAATCATATCACCTCTCTCCCTCCTTTGCTCAAGGCTATACATATTGAGCTCCGTTAATCTGTCCTCATATGTCTTCTGATGGGTAGGAGGAAGTAGGCTGTTGGTTAACTAGGATCTGCAGCTTATCTGTTAGGTAGGGAAATGGGCAGACTAGTTGGGCCAAGCGGTCCTTATCTGCCATCAAATTCTATGTTTTTTTGCCCAAAGTTTGGAACAGGCTTCAGGTATGAGCAAGAGTTTGAAGAAGATTGCCCCTGAATGGGGTAGCTAGTAGCCAATCATCCAGGTAGGGAAAAAAACAGAATCCCTGCCATCTCCAGGAAGCTACTGTCACCACCAAGGATTTGGTAAAGACCCTGGGGGCCTGGGACAAACCAAAGGGCAGAGCTCAGAACTGGAAGTGCGCTCCCTGGAAGTGGAAGTGGAGGAAGCGCCGGTTGGGGGGCAAAAACCTTGATATGTACAGTTGTGGCCAAAAACATTGGCGCCCTTGCAGTTTTTTCTAATAATGCACCATTCCTTCCAGAAAATTGTTGAAATTAAAAAATATTATGGTATCCACACATGTATTTCTTTGGTTTGCAGTGGAATAAAACACAAAAAGCAGAAAAATGTACTAAGTCTTAGCTTATTCCACACAGAAATCCTTAAATGGCCCAGAAAAAATTATTGGCACCTTTTAGAAGTAGTTAGAAATAATTAGATTTCAAGCAGGTGATTCTCCTTCACTTTGAATTGAACTCACCTGTGGTGAGTTGCAGGTGCTCTGGATATAAAAAATCACTCATTCAACCAGTTTGAATAGAGAAAAGGACTCATTCTCCTGTTTTGTGTCACTGTGTGTACCACAATGAGCATGGAGAAAGAAAGACAGCCAGAGAATTGTCTGAGGAGGTCAGACAGAAGATTGTAGCCAAGCATGGACAATCTCAAGGCTACAAATCAATCTCCAGAGATCCTGATGTTCCTGTTTCCACCGTATCTAATGTTATCAGGATGTTTAAGGCCCATGGCATTGTAGCCAACCTCCTGGATGTAATAAGAGAAAACTTTGATCGAAGATTGCAGCGCAGGATTGTTCGAATGGTGGAGAAAACACCTCGATCAACTGCCAAACAGATTCAAGCTGACTTTCAGACACAAGGTACGACAGTTTCAACTCATACCATCCGTCGCCAACTCAATGAAAGGGGTTATATGGTAGGAGGCCCAGGAGGACCCCACTGCTGAGAGAGAGACACAAGAAAGCCTGACTGGGGTTTGCCAAAACACACCTGAACAAGCCAAAATCCTTCTGGGAGAATGTCCTGTGGACAGATGAGACCAAATTAGAGCTTTTTGGTAAAGCACATCATCTCTATGTTTACAGAAAACAAAATGAAGCCTTCAAAGAAAAGAACACCTTCCTTGCAGTAAAACATGGAGGAGGTTCAGTGATGTTTTGGGGTTGCTGTGCTGCCTCTGGCACTGGGTGCCTTGAACGTGTGTATGGCATCATGAAATCTGGAGATTACCAGGCCATTTTGCAGCGCAATGTTGAACCCAGTGTCAGAAAGCTGGGTATCTGTCTAAAGTCATGGGTCTTCCAGCAGGACAATGACCCCAAACACACTTCAAAAAGCACCCAGGAATGGTTCAAGACAAGACGCTGGACTGTTCTGAAGTGGCCAGCAATGAGTCCAGATCTAAATCCATTGAAAACCTGTGGAGAGATCTGAAAACAGCAGCTGGGAGAAGGCATCCTTCAAATCTGGAGAACTGGAGCAGTTTGCACAAGAAGAGTGGCAAACTGCCAGTAGAGAGGTGTAGAAGCTCATCCATGGCTATAGGAAGCAGTTGATTGCAGTTATTTTGACCAAAGGCTGTGCTACCAAATATTAAGTCTAGGGTGTCAATATTTTGTCAATGCCATTTCTTTTCATTTTTTGATTTAAAAGGATATATTAAATTCTGAATCAAAAACAAAGGTTCTGTAATATTAACAGAGAAATAAAGAATTGTGGAGACCAAATACTGTACTGTTGTTAATTTCAACTTATGTTTAGAGGAAATTGAGAGTTATTTGAAAAAGTGAAAGGGCGCCAATATTTTTGGCCACGACTGTAGGTAGGCATCCTGCATATCCAGAGAGCAGAGCCAGTCCCCCGGATGTAGCAGGAGAAACAAACCCTGAAGGGTGACCATCCTGAACCGCTTGTAATCTATGAATAGGTTCAGTTAGCTCAAGTCCAGGATGGGTCGAAGGTCTCCTGTCCACTTTGGGATCAGGAAGAGGTGGTAGGAGTAGAACCTCCTTCGCTGCTGAAGCTGCGGGACTGGCTCTATGGTCTTTTTTCAAAGTAAGGCCTGGATTTCCTTCCAGATGAGGGGGATGTGGCTGGGAAGGTACGAAGCATGGCCCGGAAGGTTTTCTGGAGGCCACTCTATGAATTCTAGTGTGTGGCCGTGTTTGATGAGCTGCAGCACCCAGTTGTCTGTGGTGGAGGGAGAAGAGACCCTTACGAACTCCTCATGATGTGCTATGGGGGGCCGGGGTCAGAGAAGGAGTCACGAGGTGGAAGCAGCTGCTGTTTGGGCTGCTGCTGCCGCTCAGGCACGACAGGTGATGGCAGGGGAGGGACAGCTGCCCCTACCTTGTGCTTGCCGTGGGCCTTGGTAAGGGGTCGGGCCTGCCTCCGGGAAGGGCAACGAAAAGGAGCCCGCTGCCCCGACTTCGACTGGGTACGATACATGGAATGGACAGATTTGAGGGCCTGTCCAGAGGTCTGGAGTTCGGAGATGATATCCTGCACAGTTTAAGACCCCTGAAAGGTGTGTCCATTATACTAGACTGGACATCCTGGGTGAAGCTCTAGACCCTTAGTCAGGAGTGGCGTCTCATACAGATGTCTACAGCCGCTACTTGACCACAGGCATCTACCACATCACAGGCAACCTGGAGGCCATGTGTAAAGACATCCAAGCCCGTTTTGAGGGCCTGAAGAGTCTGCTGCTTAGAAGGGTCATCCAGCATGGCTAGGACCACATCTCAAGCCTGGTCCCATAGGAGGTTCTGATACTGCACCATATGGGCTAAATAACTGGATGCCCGAAGTGGCAGAGGCGAAAGCACATTTGCCCATCTGATCTAGCTGGTGAGCTCCCTGTCAGGGGGAAGGGAGCTAAGGTGTTTTGGTCTCTTGGTTCAGTCGTGTGCCACATTAATGCCGACCAAATCAGCCTTGGGCTGCTCTCCAAAGTATTGACTGCCAGCTGGAGCATGGTAAAGTCTGTCAGCCTTCTTGGACACTGCCAATATGGGGGCGGTTCTAGGCAGCCTTGGTAACATCTTCATAGGACTCTATGAAGGAAGGTTCCACCAAAAGGGAAGCGTCGGGCCTTCGGAGGTAAAACAGCCAGACGACGCTTCTCTGCGTCCTGTTCTTCTGTCTTCCATCTCATGGTGGCCTGAATGTGCCTCATGATGGCCATGAATGTAGGATCATCTGGGAAGGATTTGGGGATATTATTCAGTGCCAGTTCCCTCTCTGAGGAGTCTGCCTCAAGGGAGTAAGACTCACTACTAACACTGTCATCTACCTTATCTGAGTCATCATCCCTACTGTCATCCAGCAGATAGGACATCTGAGCAGCAGGCAGACCCAGCATCAAGCTGACCCTTGGGGGTGCGGGGAGCACTAGGGCCTGGCCAAACAGGGGCTTGGGGGTTCCCAGAAGGCCCTTGAGGGTTGGCCGGGGCCGGTCCACTTGGGGTAGGAACCTGTGTCTGAATAAAGGACCATAAGGCTGAAATCAGATCATGGTAATCTACGGGAGTGGGCACCAGGTATGGGTAACCTGGCGCAGGTCCCGCAGGCGCAGGATAGGGGGAGGCAGACGCTGGACTGCAGGGAGCCACATAGGTACCCAGGATTTGGTCCCATGGGCACAGGTTGCACACGGGAGCTGGTCCCCAGAGTAGGTTGCGTTGGATGGGTGCCGCAGGAAAGGGTTGGTGACTTCGCGGCAATTGGCCGTGGAAGGCTTGGGTGACAAGGCGAGCCTGCTCGCCCTGATGCTGGTGTTGCTGGGCCGGACGTGCCGCAGGGGCTGGGCAGACGTGACCGAGTCCAAGGTGGCATTGGACTTCTCGATCCGTTGCAGATGACCCTCCACCCCGGGACCGAACAAGTCGGTACTCAAGAAGGGAATGTCTGCCAGCTTGTGCTGGGTATCTGCCGTAAAGGTGGAGATCCGCAGCCAGGCTCTGCGGCGCATGGCCACTGCAACCGCTACTGACCGGGCACACGAGTCAGCGATGTCCAAGGAAGTTTGAAGCTGCTGTTTGGCCACCGCCTTCCCTGATCCCGCACCTGCTTGACCGTTGTTTGAAGGTCAGCCAGGAGATGAGGAATCATCTCATCCAGAGAGTCCAAAAGGGCATGTGAAAAGTGTGCCATCAGGATGGCCGAGCTGGCCTGACGAAGGCCTAGGGAGGAAGCAGCATAGACTTTCCGCCCGGAGTAGTCCAATTTCTTGGACTCCTTATCGGGTGGCTTGTCCACATCCCTAGCATTCCAGGAGCGCTGGAAAATGCTGTCGGTCACTAGCCCCTCTACAGAGGGGTGCTTCGAAAAACCGGAGAGCGAAACTGTGGGAACAGCATACTTTCGAGCCATCCTGGCTGAAGGTGCGGGACAAGAAGCTGGCCGCTGCCATAGCTCCAGGGCCGGGCCAAGAATGGCTTCGGCCATCGGGAAGGCCTCCGTAGGGGAATCCCACTCGGTCCAGTATCGCCGTGAGGGGATACTTGGCCCATTTTGAAACGGGTTTGAGCTTCATCCCAGTGGATTCTGAGATGAGCCGAAGCATTCCAAAGAACGAGGATGGGCTCTCATCCACCGACTGACCCCCAGTGGACTCCAGGTCAAGCGACCTGGAGAACAAGGAGTCCGTCGTCATCACACTCCAAGGAGTCTGCGAACAGCTGCCGAGAGCCTGAGCCACCCTCCACCTGCAGAGGTTGATCAGGAGTGAGGGTGACCGACAACCGGTGGGGCAAGCCCTGACCCCACTGAGAATCCTTGGTCGGGGCCCCAGATTTAGGTTGTGGAGGCAGGGGTTCCACCAAAATGTGTGGCGCAGCCGGTTTTGGCCAAACAACTGGTGCCGGCTTCAGCTCCTCTACCACTATGAGGGGTTGTTTCGGCCGCTCCGGTGATAGCCACTTAATGGCCGGGGAAGGCGACTGAATCGGCTTATTCCCGGACAAAAGGAGCTGCTGCCACATTAGATCCTCGTAGCGCCGAGATGCAATTTGCGCCAGAGACTTTTCTCCGAAGAGGATGACGAGGATGAGCGCGCCGCCGCTTCATGGTGCTGACCTGGAAGAGGTCCAAGACAGAGACCTTCGGGATTCCGAGGGAGGGTCTGAGAGGGCGGGGAAACCTCGCCTCCTCGTTCAGGGACCTAACCGGGACTCCGACACAGGCAAGTCCTCGGTTTCCACCGGGGAACCGTGAAGAAGGTTTGTCGGCTTCTCCAGTCGACAGACCGTCCAATGGGTCGAGAAAAATCTCGACCCGTCGATGGGTGTCTCAGCCGGCTGACCTGACAGGATACCGCAGCCAGTGGTCTTAGCTAATAACTCGGATCAAGTCGAAAGTGTCGACTATCCGGGGAAGGGGACCTCTCCCGCTCCCACGAACATCAACGGTGTGACTTACCCTTGGAGTCCTTCTTTTTGGACTGAGAGGAATGCCCCAAAGGCCCTTCTTCCTTGGTGGAGAGGAACTGGCAAAGCTCCTTAAATGAAACTGTGTAGGAGGAGCCCAAGGAGAGCAGGATAAATGCCTTGACTGAGGATGATGATGCTGCGGCATGGGCCGCCATCCTCCTCTAGGGTGATCAGCTGTTCAGCCGAGCCCGCAGCCGTGGACACCGCCCAATGGGCCTCCTTCGAACTGACCAGAGGATAACATTTCTCGGGGCACTCGAGTTGTAATCTGGCAGCGCGATCCTCTAAGGCTGTAGCTGAAAAGGACTTGCACAAGTCGCAGGCCTGTAAACGCCAGGCAGTAAACGCACATGGAGTGCACGAAATCCGGGAGTTGATTTGTACATCGCAGCTGTGAGGGAAGATAAAGACCGAAGTCTTGTAAACTTTAAAATTAGTTTCGGGTTAACCGAAGAGTTTGGATCCAGGCCTAAAACGGAGAGCGCTAAGGAGGGAACCTGAGCTATCAAGCGGTAAGGAACATCTGGCGTCATGGGGCGGAGCCGAGAGTTTTACCACCTGGGTGGGTGGGAGGAGCCAGCCTGAAGACCTTCCAGCAAGATTTAAAGTGGCAAGGAACCTGCCAGTAAGTATGGATAGACAACATATCCACGTCCCTAGAACTTGCAGTTTTCAGAGCCAAAGTTCCTTATTTAGAGTAAGGGGAGAGGGATGGGAAAATGCTAGCACTCTGACTCCAGCAACAAGAGGCCATTATAGTAATAAAAGGACTAAAGTTAAGTTCCAACCCAAATTTAGTTACCAAACCTAGAGAAATAGACCAAATTTTTAGGGCTTTTTATGACACTCTGTACCAGGAGCAGCAGTGTGACCCTTCTATATTGGAGAAGGTCTTTGACTACCTGCACCAAACAGAACTTCCTTCCCTAACAGAACAGCAAAAAGAATTGCTTAAAGGTGCCATTTCCCAGGGTGAGGTTGAGTTAGCCTTCCATTAGCTTCCTCTAGACAAAGCGCCAGGACCGGATGGATTTTATAATAATTTCTGTAAGGCATGTACCATTGAGCTTACCCCCTTTCTGACTAAAATGCTTAATCATGTTTTTCCCCAAGGGTATCTCTGACTGCTCACTGTCAAAGGCGTGGATTACTCCACTTCTTAACCTGGTAAGAATGAGTTGCTGGCACAGAGTTATCAACCTATTTCTCTCAAAATGCAGACCTCAAACTTTTAGCTAAAATCTTAGCCAACCAGTTGTTAAAAGTGTGGGATGGGCTAATAGGGGTGGAACAAGTCAGTTTTGTGGGTGGGAGAGTCTCAAGTGACCATTTGCGCAAGCTTAATCACTTGACTTCTGCATCGGGGTCACTTTGGACTAGGTCTCCTTGGATGTGGAAAAAGCTTTTGACAGAGTATACTGGCCCTATTTATTTGAGGTTTTCAGAAAGTTTGGGATTCCGTATGAGTTTATTGTCAGAGTTTGGGTCCTTTGTCAGCATCTTATGGCTTGTATATAGTGTAATGGGGTCCTATCAAGTAGCATTTCTTTGCAGCGTGGAACCAGACAGGGGTGTTCATGCTCTCCCCTGTTTTTTACCCTGTATATAGAGCCCCTGGTTTGGTGTCTAATAAGAAATCCCCATATTAAGGGGACTGCGGTCAGCAGCATCAGGTATAAGTTCTCAGCGTATGCTGACTTGCTCCTGCATGTGGAGGATCCCATGACATTGATCCCTGTGGCACTTGCCGAAATTAAGAAATTCATGGAAATTTCAGCTTATGCAGTAAATTAAATTCAGGGAAGATGAAAGTCTTGGCAGTGAACCATTTGTTAAGTAAAAGAGATATCATCAATATGGGCTTGGTCTGGGAGGCCCATATGCTCACTTATACCTTGGTATTAAGATCTCGGGGCATCCTTCAGACTGGATCAAAAACAATTTAGACCCACTGTTGTGCAATATTAAGCTAGACCTGCATAGGTGGTTGACACTTCCCATGGCCTTATGGGGTCACATCAATATAATTAAAATTAATCTTCTTCCTCAGTTACTCTATCACTTGGGTATGCTGAATGTATTTCTACCCAAACAGTGGTTCACAAGGCTGCAACATCTATTTAATGACTTCATATGGCAAGGCAGTGAGACAGTCCTATTTTAAATTAACGGTCCACTGTTTGTATCTCTCTGTATGCTGTGCTAAAAACTAATAAAGTATATTAAATAAAAAAAATGTAACGGTCCCTGAACAGGTGGTGGTGGGGGGGGGTTTAGACTTCCCGACTAATTCCTTTATTATGGAGCTCTCCACAGGAGCAAATATTTGCAGTGCAGGACAGCAGAAGACAGAGGTACAGATACAGTGTATGTCCCCTCTTGGCTCCATACTGAGAGAGACCTATGTCGAGCAGTGGGTCTACAGCCTAGGAGTCTCCTCTTCATTAAGCCCTCTCAATTACCAACCGCTTTCAAACAGACCCCAATATTCTGGTCGCTTAAATCTCATATACAGATTACCTCATATTTAGGGTTACACTTGATATATGATATTACTCAGCCAGTATTCGGGAACCCTAATTTCCGGATTAATCAACGTTGTATTGCTACTAATTTTGGCCTCAGATTCAGCCCCCCTCTGTAGGGTGCCTTCTCATAGAAGACAGATTTGTTACATTCTCAGCACTACAAGAACAATACAACTTACCTAGATCCTCCATCTTCAGGTTTTTGCAATTCACACACGCAATAGCCGCACATTCAGGTCTCGTCCTCTGCTCTAGGAAGAGTGGGGACAGCTTGGATATTTTAGTTTTAACTGTGGAACAATCCCACACTATCTCTGGCTTGTATAAATCTTCAGACATTTGACCCTAGAGGGTCTAAGGTGTTATTTCTGGCAAGAGGCACTAAGCGTGCACTGGACTCCCAAAGGATGGTAGTCAGTATGGAAAACACTAAACAAATATGACAAAAATGACAGATACAGGCTCATACAGTACAAGATCCCACACAATTTATATTTCACACCTCAGAGACTTTACAAAATGGGTAAATAATTATCCTCGATGTGTTCTAGGTGTGGACTAGCTGAGGATACACAAACATATTCTATGGGACTGTGTCAAAGTGGTTCCTTTCTGGGAAGCTATCAAAAGTCACTTGGACCCCTTCTTGGGACTAGAAAACTTTTTTACCACAGAGATTTGCTTAGTGGGGTTTTATCACAACCAAGTCTTTGGCCCCCAGAAGGGTCATATGACACACACAGGATCCATCGAGGGTCCCCACTTGGAGGTCGTGAGGGCTAATGAACTTGCCCTTCCCCAGCCCCAAGAGAAAAACCACCAGAGACACACACAGGATCCACTGAGGGTCCCGACTTAGAGGTCGTGAGGGCTGCTGAACTTGCCCCCAAAAGACAAAACCGCCAGAGACACACACAGGATCCAATAGGTTCCCGATTTGGAGGTCGGAGGGCTGCTGAACTTGCCCCCGAGAGAAAAAACGCCAGGTAAAGCCCAAGGAGCCAGCGCCAGTCTGTGGTGTTCAGGACTGCAAACTGTGATCTAATCCAAATTTGAACTTGCCAGCTTTTTTCTTAATCTGTTTGCTGTCGGCGTGGTAGTTTAGATAGTTTATTTTTTCTCAAAATAACCAACTACCTACTTGCATTTATACTGAACTGTGAATGTACCTTAAGAGATTTGTGGCATAAAATAGCTTTTGTTCAAATTTCAGCGTTACCTTAAAGAGGTCCTTGGCTCTCACTCTCTCTCACTACCTCAGCAGCATTAGAATGTGCATGGGTATTTAGAGGAATCTCACTTTTTACACGCAGTCGGAACGCTATTTAATGTTACTTAAAACCAAATAATTTAATTAAAGGCATTTTTTCTTTTTTTACTTGTTATATGCTGACTGGGGTATATTTAACTTTATTTAGAGCAAATTTATCTATGCTGTACCAAAGTAAGCTGCATATCAAGAAAGCTGCTCTTCTCCAACCCTTTCCCTATCAGCTCAGCCCCCCCACTTCCACTCTCATTCCTTCTCCATCTCCTCCCCCTTTCACCTGTATTTAAGACTTACCTCCCTCTCTATTCTACACAGAGACACACACAGGATCCACTGAGGGTCCCGACTTGGAGGTCGTGACGGCTGCTGAACTTGCCCCCAGAGAAAAAACACCAGGTAAAGCCCAAGGAGCCAACACCAGTCTGTGGTGTTCAGGACTGCAAACTGCGATCTAATCCGAATTTCGGTCCCTGCCACTGCGTCAGCTCCCCACCTCCCCCAACACCACCCTTGCTCAGCTTGTCCTTATATAGGCGGCAGCTGAAGGGCTGAACCAATCAGTCCACTTTTCCATCTATAGCCTATACCCTGTCATCACTAGAGTTCAGCTCTCCTCATTTTTTGCTCTCTTCTCTCTTTTCTCCCTTACTACTGGCTGTCACTCACTTTTCCAACTCCCTCCTCCTCACCATGCTTCTTTTTATCCTTTCTCTCTCCTCTGCTCCGTCTCCTGCACTCATTCTCCCCTTCTCAAATTCCCCCAACAGTAAATTCCCTGCAGCCATGGATTATCCAAGGGCCAGCTGGAGACAACCACCCTCAGACCACCCTACCCAGCATCCAGAGTCTCCAGCAAAACTCAAGGAGTACCCCACCTACACTGTGTCATCCCCCCTCCCAGGTGACGAGGCCTTCCCCCTGCCCTCCTATACCACTTACTACTATGACCACTGTCATAGATGGATAACCCTCATTAGGACGTCACTCCATCGTTCACTGTACCCCTATGAAACATATAAATCCCCCACCTCCTCTCTCCTTTCACTCTCTCCTCCTGTCAGCCCCCTGTAATTCTATCCCTCCCTATCAAACTCACCCAGGACCCCTGCTCGTGCAACTCACAGAATCAAAAAAAAAAAAATCGGCCTGAAACACCACGCTCAGGTCACTACTCCTACTGCTACTCCTAATATCTGGTAATATCCACCCTAACCCTGGCCCGATTACTATCTCGGCGTCTAACCATGCCCACAGCAACGAGCTTCGTATTGCCAGCCTCAATGTCTGTAGCCTGCTCAAAAAGTGGGACCTGTATCAGGGTTGGGTCCACCAGCACCAGCCTGATGTCATTACCTTGAATGAAACCTGGCTCTTCCTCCTGACCCGGACTCAGTGGTTTCCCTGCCAGGGTTCAACCTCTTCGAGCGATCGACAAGGGAAACGTGGGGGGTTCGCCATCCACGTAAAGACTCAATACAATGCCAGCCTCTCCGCTGGTATCCGGGCCTCAGGCCATTACACTGAAACTCGCTCTGGGTCACTCTCAAACCCCCCTTCTCATCACGGCAGCCTACATTCCCCCTAGAGACCAGAAAGTAGCCTTCCACTCAATCCTATCCTATCTCGCCACCCTCTCACATCAAAACGAAAAATTATTCTTGGAGAGTTCAACACCAACTGGCTGGCTAAATCAGTCTCCCCGCTCATCGATGCAGCCACAGCCTAAGACCTCACACAAGTAGCCCTCGGTCCCACTCGTCTGGATCCCCGCAACGGTACTTCCTCCCTACTGGATCTAGTCTTCACCAACCATCCCCATAAAATCACTAGCACCACGGTGTTACCTAATACGCTTAGCGATCACTCCCCCAGTACTCTGCACGTGGTCCTGCAAAATTCCCAGGATCCCCCCAAGGTAATCTTCCATCGCAAACTTGGCCTGGCAAAACGTGACCTCCTAAAATTGCATCTCAGGACACTGGACTGGTCCTTCTTAACTAATACCCTAGACCCAGACCTAGCCCTTGACCTCGTCACTCGCACCTTCAATACCGTCTGTGATCAATTTGCCCCGCTCACCAAAAGGATAGTCAAAGGCAACCCTGTCCCTTGGATCTCTGATCATCTCCTTGCCCTGATGTGCACTCGCAACTCCCTTTGGCACCTCTCAAATGAGACCAGCCATCCAGCTGATAGGCAGAGGTACAGAGAGGCCCGGGACAAATGTACGTGGGCAAATACGCAATGCCAAGACTGAGCACTATAAAGCTGCCCTCACTGCCACCTGGGGCGCAGGGCGCAAATTCTGGAATAATATCAAGGAAATCGGTGGAAAAAACCCTACCATCCCCCCAACCTGATTGCTGTTGATGGGCAACTAACTCTGATCCCACCAGTATACTACCCTCAACTTCTTGACCCACCCTTGACCCCCTTTCATCTATGGTGCCTCACCTCAAGGCTGCAGAGCCGTGATTCTAAAAATGCACCAAGACACGCTCACCATAGCGGTGACTCCTTGGATCTGAAGCTTCTCCAGCTTACCCTCAATGACGTACTCCAACCCCTCACCCATATTCTCAACATTTCTCTCTGCCAAGGCAAATTCCCTTCCCAGTGGAAATCTACATCCATAACCCCCATATTTAAGGGCGGGGACCGTATGGCCACCAACAACTACCGCCTATCTCTATACTCCCCCTCCCCCCCATCCAAAGCCCTCAAGCGCATTGTCTATGATCAGCTCACTGAACACCTCAACAAGCATGATCTGCTCTGTAAACAGCGACATGGCTTCCGCAAAGGGCACAGTATGACTTCAGCCGTCCTGGAATTCACCAAACACCATCCACTCTGCTCTTGACAAAGGCCACACCACTGGCGTTGTATTTGTTGACCTTACTAAGGCATTTGACACCGTCAATCACTCCCTCTTGCTAGTCACCCTCTCCAACATTGGCTTTTCACAGGATGCCCTGCACTGGTTCACAGACTATCGGGTAGGTACCAGCAGGTCAAAATCAGCTCTACCCTATCCAATAAGCTCCCAGTTCTCTCAGGGGTCCATCCTTGGTCCTCTTTTCAGCCTTTACCTTAACTCCCACCCCACGACCTGCTCAGGCAATCTTCTACTTTATGCGGATGATGCCGTCATTTATGCTTCCAACACTGACCCTCTGCAACTCCACCAAATCCTCCAGTCCTCCTTTAGCGAAGCCGAACAGTGGTTCACTGCACAACGTCTTGTTTTGAACTACAAAAAGACCAAGTTCATGATTTTCGCCCACCCCCAGAACGCTAGGAAGAACCTTTGTCCCCAGGTCCTAACTCCTGACCTTACCCCACTCGAGCAAGTGGAATCCTTCAAATACCTAGGAATCACCCTTGACCTGGCTCTCAATTTCCACCAACAAATACATCACCTGTCCACTGCTCTAAATGTCTGCCTTGGCCTGCTCCACCGGCTTAAACACTGCCTTAGCCAAGACGCCCTCAAACTGGCAGTCTCGTCCTCAATCCTCTCCCTCCTCAATTACGGCATTCTCATATACCTGCTGCCACCACCTCGGCCCTCAATAGGCTCCGTCTATCCCTCAACAAAACCTGCCGCCTCGTACTGGATTGCAATCGCCTCAGTCATACCTGCTCACTTTATAACTCCATTAACTGGCTTAACTTAGACAACAGGATCCAGTTCCACACCTGTCTTATGGCCAAAAAATTACCATAAGGCTCTCCCCCATGGCCTCACCTCCTTAATCTCTCAGGCTACAGCCCCTAAAGTAACGCGTAGCTCCAGCAAGAAGCTGTTCACAGTTCCCAATTCATACCTCCCTATTCCAAAGGTCCTTCAGCTTCAAGGCCCCCTCATGGATGAATGGCCTACCCAGCTTCATCACAAACGAAAACTCCATCGGCCTCTTCAAATCACACCTAAAGACACACCTCCAGTCCTCTAACTACTGTGACTGCTACTGAACCTGTTTCCCGATCCTCCCCCTCAATGACGACGGCCTCTGGCTAGCTCCCCCCGTCTTACTTTATACTTATCTGTATCACCCAAAGTTTCTCTGGTCCCGATTGTGAGCCTTACGTTGTACTTTCTTCCATGCACCTAGCTTATTTTTGTACTTTTGCCATGTATCTGGCTGTTATAGTTTCCTGCATTGTATGTCTACCTTGATACTGTACTGTCAAGTTTTGTGACATGGAACCTTTGTAAATGAGTCTTTGATTCAAAGGTACTATCCGAATCTTGAATAAATAAATAATATCAGCATTATTGGCTATTACTGCCAAACTTGTTCTTTTAAGACACTACCTTATTCCAACCTGTAGAGTGGCACCAAGAGATTTTACAGGCATTAAATGTGGAGAAGTAAACTGCCACTTTTCATAATAGATATAACTCCTTTAAGAACAAACAGAAATAGTTGTATGCAGTGTTATCTACTGAATCGGTCAGTGACTAACTTCAGTTGTAATATAATTTCTTATTAATGCATTGTACTTTATCCCTACTTGGCTATATTCACCATGTTCTCTATGTGCAGCAGATATCGTACTCCAGGAGGGGAAGGGAAGGGGAGGAGGGTAACGGGGATAGTTGTTAGTTTGTCTGTCTAGCATGGCTTTGTTTTGTACCTTCTCTGTGTCAATAATGGAAAAATCTTTTTATGTTCTTTTAATAAAGTATATTCAATGAAAAAAAAACAAAGAAACAAGACATGTATGGGTCCATCCTCGACATGTTCTGGTGGCATGTAATTCAGAACCTGAAGTTGGGAGCAGGCCTTGCTTCTTCATGTTCCATCTTCCATCACTGAGGCAGGAGCAGAACCAAGGAAATACAGATAACCTAAGAAATGCTTCAAAAATGCAACAAAATCGACAATGGCACATTTTAGGCCCTACAATATTTGGAGCTGCTAAGGAGGAGATTGAACTCTTCCAGCGGAAAGGAAGGTCTGGTGCCATGGGGCGGAGTTGAAGGATATACCGCCAAGGTGGTGGGAGGAGCTTAGCTTAAGGTTGTTCTGACGAATCAGCACTTCCAGTGGAACTTCCAATGTGGGGATAGTGAACTATATCCACGCCCCTACAAAAATATATTTTGGCTAAGATATTGGCACAAACAATTAAAAAGGCAGAGCTAGCTCTGTAAAGATACATCTTTTCTCACACTGGAACAAAGCAATGATAGACTGGTAGTGAAGCGACTGAATATGTAGTGGCAGCCATTTCCCACATCAACACCCACACATAGCCTTGGACAACTGCATGAACCGGTTTCATGGGAAGGGAAATGCTGACCAGAACACCAGGGAAATTTCCCCTACTCTTACAAAAAGTGCCTTAGGTTCTTTTACTGCCACCTGGACACTCACCTGGGCAGCACCAGTAATGGATAAAAGAGATCTCAGTTTAACGTCTCATCTGAAGGATGGGATACCCTGACAGTACAGCACCTCATAGCCACTGTTTAGGTATGAGCCCAATCCCAGTATCGGACCAGAACCCACGACCTTCTGGCACAAAGCCTGAAGTGCTACTGCTACCAACTAAGCCACGCTGACATTGCCATGCCCTGTGCAGCATCTGCCTTCGGACTGGAGAGAGGAAAATGTTCTCAAGTACTAACACATGAAAAGACCAGGTTTCTAGCATCATGCATTTGCCTACATCTGCCTTCTTACAATCATCACCATCACAACTCAACAAGAATTTTGCCACAATGGAGTGTTATATGAAGGGTGAGGTATAAAAAGAAATGAAAAATGAAAATAAATATCAACAGACACTTAAACCTTGGATAAAGTACCAGGATGAAAAACACCCTCAGTTACAAAAGAAGTTAAAACACATATTTACACACACACACAAAAAAAAAAAAAAAACATTAAAAATATAGGCTTTCTTACCTGTGTGATAAAATGTAAGGAAGAATAACAACACTCCCATGAAGACATTAGTTAAAAACGTAACAAATCCACAGGTGATCCCTTCTGGCACAGGATATACAGTTTCCACAAAGAGCTCGAAGAATATTGGCACACAGCTATTCAAGAACACCCCCACCAATATGCAGGATGTGTACAGAGTACCTATAATTCAAACAAAATGATGGGAAATCAGGCTGATGTTAAATGCACTGAGCCCATTTTCAATGTAAAATATCAGTAAATGCAATCTTAATTTCAAATGTGTGCCTAACACAATATCGGTCACCATATGCTGCCTATACAGTATACATGAATACAGATTTTATATATTGGATTTACCACTTCATGCAGCAATTCCCAGCTTTAGAACATGGGCAAACAAGTCTATGATTTTGTTTCTGTATCTTGTTACTGTAACAGTTTTCTATGCAGTTACCTACATATTTTAATCGTGTATGGCTACGAGCTAGCCTGTTGGTGCAGAGGTAGTGTTATTGCTCGTGATTTCAAGGGGCTGGCAGGGGGAGAAGATCAAGTGTCCCAGGGGAAGCTCTCTTCCTCAAGGTAGGGAAGGTTGCAGTGGCTGCTACAATATTGCCACACAAGTGACCACAGGTGGCAGTACAGCGACAAAGCAGCATGGGGTGGGAAGAACAGGACGGACATTGGCAGAGCTCTGCATGCTCAGTGTACATAACGCTTAAGCTCAAAATGCCCATGTCCCAAGAGGCGGGGACCAGAAAAGAAAGAAGTGTCCTATCTTGTGCAGGATGTACTAGGTGCACTTGGGCCCCGATCCTCACCGCTGTAGCTTCTCTCCTACTCTGGGAACTTCTGCCTCTGCATCCAGGAGGGGGTGGGGAAAAACACCACCATGGAGGGTGGGGGTTGCACCTGTGGTGTTGAAAGTGAGAGACTGTAAGACCCAGGGGGCTGGGTCCAACTGAGGTGAAAGGGGCCAAGATAGTGTGGGAGCACAAAAAAATAAACCTGCATATAAAAAATAGGGTAAAGTTACTGTTTGTTGTGTATGGAACTTTAAACAGTCAAAATGTCCACTGTACCACAGTTGTGATGTCTGAATTATGGTATGATGACTTTCACAAGACAAGAGTGTGACCGTTCTGATGTCACAATTTTGGCAAAATGAAAAAGCAGCTTAGTTATTCGCTATGCGGCAGGGTTCAACAAATCCTATTGCCCGACGTCCCGGGCTACCAGTTACAGTGCAGGGACAAGCACTTTCTGTTGTGCCACCTGTCCACGGGCTAGCACTGATTTAAAAATCTTAAAAACCTGCTGCTGCAGTTCTACCTTCCACCAGTAGGGTGCTCACTGCTTCAGCTGTCCCGGTGGTCATCTGACCTACTGAGCAGTGCACCTACTGGTCGGGAACGAGTGGTGAGTGTGTGAGCTTGCCTCAGCCTAGGGAAGTGGCATCAGGAGCGAGCGCGAGCGGCGTCTCGTCAGAGGAAATGGAGGAGGAGCAAGCTGTCGGACTGGCAGGCGTGGGGCCAAATGAGGAAGGACAATCTTGAACTGTAAGTGATGGCAAGATTGCCCATTGGCCGCGGTGGTGATTTGGTGCATAGTGGAGACAAGAGTAAAGATGTGCATTGCGTTAGAGCCCCTCATTCACTGTCTGTTGGTGGAGACTAGAGGATAACACAAATTAAACAGTCTGTTGTTGTGGGTATCAGGGAGTGGGGAGTGCGAATGCGACCAGTGCTGCCTTACTTTGTGTGTGTGGAGTGGACTACTCGGGGAAAACAAATATTTAAACTGAATTAAGGAGGGAGGGTTGGTCGGGTGAGAGTGAAGAGTGGGGAGGGGGGAAGGCAGGAGCTAAGAGGACTAAGGAGCGGGGGCAACGTGGCTGAGCACTGATAACTGCACACAAGTGCATTAGTGCAGCAGACAAGCAAATTTACCTGCCGTGTGCCCAGCCAGTTTTGCCAAAAGTGCAAAATTAATGAAGAAGAGAGTAGTCTGAGTAAATAAGGAGTGTTCAGTGTAAGCAGGCAGGGTAAATAAAATATTGGGAAGGGTTAGGTTGGGCTTGTGTTCCCTTATGACAGAACTGGGCATAACAGGGTGAAAGCAAACTAAGGAGCATATAAAATAAATTAAGTAGGCAGTATAGTGCAGTGGTCTAAGGCTCTGAGCTGCAAATCTGGTGACATCCAGTAGACCAGACCTGGGTTTGAATCCCACAGCTTCCACTAGCATACTGCCTGAGCAAGTCACTTAACCTCCTTATGCTCCCAGGTCACTCCTGTAAAAAAGCTTTCAGCTTAGTGTGCTATACCTGGTTAAACAACTAAATAATAAAAAAAAATAATTCAAACAAGGATGAAAAGGAAACAAAACAGAAACTTGGGAGGGGGACTGTCTGGTACTGTCTGCGGTCTGTGTAGCAGGGTGGAAGAAGGGAGGGAACCCTGTTCCCCTGACAACTGAGAACTAGCAGCAGCGTAAAGTGTCACCGATTACAGAAAATAAAAAGGAAGAGAGCAAGGGCAGGGGACTACTACTGTGGGCGGGGAGCTTTGTGTTGCCCACCAGTAAAAACAGCAGTTTATTTGACCACTAGCTGCATAAACAAAGAAAAAATAAAATAACAAAAGAAAGCTAAAAAAAAGAAAGAAAATAAGACAAGAGGCTGGTGGGCTGTTGGGAGAGGAGAGCGCAGATAGAGACTGTGTGTAAAGGAGTGAAGGAGGAGCTTGGAGAGAGGCGGGGTGAAGGACTGACCCTGTGTCCTGCAGCAGCAGCTGACTTGAGAAAGTTGGTAAAAAAAAAAAAGATAGTATAGTAAGAACTTAGAAGAAATAAGCCTATATAACACAAACTGTGTGTGGGGCTATGCTATGGGCTTGGTTGGGCTGTTGGGAGAGATTTTGTGAAAAGGAGTGAAGGATCCAGTGTCCTGCAGCTTGTTGGCTGGCTTGAAGTACCCAAGAAACAAAAAGAGAAAGATAGTAAAAAAATATATACAAGTGTTAGTAACAGTAAAATAAAATAAGGGAGCCTAACTGTGGGGGTGGGCTTGGGCTGTGCTGGGAGAGAAGAGAGTGACTGTGTGGAGAGTGTTCTGCAGCCAGCTGCCTGACTTGTTACAGGACAAGACAACTTGCAGTGTATAGAAAAAAAAGCATATTTACATCAATATCTGTCCCCTGGTGATGCAGCCCACACTAACCACCAGTGAAAAGGACACACAGACACCAGTGTTTAAAATAAGTTTATTATTATTGGTTCCATTAGTCTTTAAAAAAAATGACCACCAAATTTATATGGACAATATGCAGACGAACAAAGCCAAACAACAAAGTCTCTTGTCTCTCTGGTCAGCAGCAGCACCATCTTTACAAGACAAACACAGTCTGGTACTAGTACAAGTACTACTTCCACAGATAAAAGTCATGAAACTGAATCTGCATCTGTGGTTCTGGATATAACTGCAGACCAGGTACTTGATGTAAACAGAGAAGCCGTAGTAGCCTTATCTCAAAAAGCCTTGTCACTTGCTAAGAAACGTAGTTTACTGCTTGATAATGAGGTGGCAGTTGGGAGTAGTAAAGACAAGAAATATGACTAAGAAAAAAGGGCCAGACTATTTCAGTGTCATTGATTGTCCACTTATAAATGGTTGAGATACGATGATAAAAGGGGCTTATGTACTGCACACTATGTGAAAAGTATCCCACTATTGCAACTCCAGCATTTTCAAAAAAACAAATGTCTTGCCACAGGCTCTAACAACTTTGATTGAGTCACTACGGCACATGAAAATCCAATCCATATGTGCTATGCCAGAACCAACATATTCTGGAAAGTGGCCAACGAGCAGTATGTTGTGAGATTAGTGAGTCACCACTTTACCAAGCCTTTGCACAGTTGGAAGGGGCCAAAAGCAAAATGAGACGCCTGTTTAACACAGCCGTATTCCATAGCCAAAATTCTCGCCTTTTCTCAGACATGGAGTGGCTCTGTGAATTATAGGAAAAAATGGCATTAAGCTAGGTTCTAATTATACTAACGATGCGAGCCAGGGACTTTGCAGTGCTATTTCAGCAGTTATATCCAGAACCCAGATGCAGACTCTTGCTAATGTTAAGTATGTGACAGTTCTTGCTGACAGCAGTACTGATTACAGTATAACTGAGTGGAAAATGTTTTCTTAAGGTTTGTTGAACCTAATTCAAAACAGGAGCATACATTGCTTATCCAAGCTGTGCCACTGGAACATGCACATGCAGAAGGTGTATTCCATGCAATATCAACTGCACTGGAGTCAGTAAATCTTCCTCTCAGTAACCTACAAAATGTTAACAATCCAGGACCGCTTCTTATTTCCAGCAAATTTTGAGTGGGCAGTGTCATGATTGGCGAAAGAGGAGGAACCATAGCAAAGTTGCGGTAACACTGCCATCCTCAAATAATTGCGATGCACTGCGTTGCCCATAAGTTACAGCTGGCAGTTCTCTGTGTTAAAAAAAATTGATCTGTATCAAAGCTGGAAAGCACTCTCAAGGGAATATTTAAATGTTATCACTATAGTCCCAAAAAAATGAGAGAGCTCCAAGAAATTGCTAACATGATGGATACTGATCTGGCGCACTTTACTGCAATTAAACAAGTGAGATGGCTTGCCAGTAGGTCACGTTCGGTACATGCAGTTCAGGTTAACCTACCTACTGTTATACAACACCTACATGCATCTTTGACTGCTGGTGATGAAAGTTCAAAAACAAAGGGCATCTTAAAAGAAACACAGAGTGTGCAGTTTGTAAAGCTATCCATATACTGCAAGATTTCCTGCCAATACTAAAAAACCTGTCACTGCAGTTTCAACGAGATGACATAGTAATACTGGAAGTTCCACAGCTTGTTGAGACCTGCCTACTCCATCTTATGGAACTGAAAACCATGCCAGGACAATACATGGCGGCTTTCCTCAGCCATTACAAACCAGAACAGAAATGTATGGAATATGTTGTGACAAAGAGGGGAGGGGAGGAGAAGACTGTTCATTTCCCATTCAGAGGCAACTGCCCAGAAATCAATCTTGTGACAGATGGACAACTGCAGACTTTAATAGATACAGCAATAATGTATATTGACAACAGATTTAAAAATGTCTCAGAGGTGCCTCTCAAATGGTTCAACTGCTTAGATTTTAAGCAGTTTGATCTGCCAAGAGACCAACTAGCGGTGTCTGGGACCTCTGAACTTGCAAACTTGGCAGAATATTTTCACTTTTTCACGGAGGAGCAGCAGGAACATATAAAGTCAGAGTATGCTGCATTTAAAATAATATTGAAATTTGCCATTGAAAAACCCTATTTGCAGGTATATACCAGATTACTAAAGGAAAAAACCACCCCAGATTATATACATTCTTGACCTAGTTGAAATACTCATGGCAACGAGTGTATCGACTGCAAAATGTGAGAGAGTTTTTTCTGTTCAGAACCTAATCAAAACAAAAATCAGGACAAGGCTGGCTGATGATTCACTACAGTCTCTCCTGCAAATAGCAGTAGAAGGTCCTGAACTGCATGACTTTGATCCGAATCCAGCAATTAACCACTGGCTGCTCTCTGGTCCAGGCACTCGACATGTTCGTGGGCATGCTGTTGTTGCTGATACATTATCTTCTGGTTTAGCTGCTTCTGCTGATGATGATCTTCTTGATGCTGGTACTCCTGCTCCCAGTGCCCCATCATCTTCTTCCTGGCCTAGCCCTTAATCACCAATTTATGTTCTTCTCAACCAACGGCCTAGCTGGTTTTGGCTTGTCCTTAACTACTGTAATTCTGTAACATTTCTCCAATCTCTTCTAATACAGACTTCTGCCTGGGGTGCCTAGTGTCCGGCCTGTACTACCCTGGCCTGTAGTAACAAAAAAAAATATGAAAATATTGTTTTTCCTGATTTATGAAGTTCTTCTACATCTCTCCATCCATCCTTGGAAATAACAGTACAATATATAAGCCCTGCCACACACAGCTACACCATTTAACTTATTTCTGTTAAGTCGGTTGAATATTTCAATTGAAATGTACTGGACTAGCACTCGGAACTCGAGGACTACCATTTTTGTCAAGGCCACTTGTCCTGGACTAGCATGAGATTTTAAAATTTGTCGATCCCTGCTGTGCGGCATATTTAAGTCGCCATAAAGTGACATTTCCGCAGTGGCTTTTAACACAGTGAAATGTGGCTATGGTGCTATTTTCAAAAGTATAGAGAGAGAGAGAGAGAGAGAGAGAGAGCACTCTAGGTAGAGCAGTTCAACAGCTATTAAGTTACCACTGTACCAAGTTACAAAGCAAAAAAAGTTTCAACTCCGCATCTTTCTGTCAGACTCTGCATCAGTCAGTGTTGGAATTACATGTTATGAGCTTTTAGGAGCAATGGGGGCCCATGAAGTCTCTTGTCTTTAAAACGGATCCCCGCTCCCATTGCAAGTCAACAGCAGTGATACATGAGCTACAGGAGCTCACTTTAGAGTTATGGGGGCCGAGCCCTGGCAGACCCCCTTGTAATTCCAGCACTGCTACATCTATCACTTTTTCAGGGACTGTACTGCATTTTCATTTAAAAACCTACATAAACCACACACTATAAAAAATAGTATATGTTCAACCAAACACAACTTGGCATATGTTTCCATCTCAGGGTTGGGATTACAACTGTTGTCCATGTGCTGTCATCTCAACCCCTCAGTGGAAACATAGCCCTGTTGTGTGACTGTTGATACAATATTCTATATACTGGTGTTCTAGTTTATCTTAATTTCTCCTCCATCACTCCCCTACCCAGGTCACAGCTGTAAATTAGTTTATTTACTATCTCTGTTTTACTTAGCTGGTTTAAACAAACTGCACATAAATTAATAATAGGGCAGAATCAGAATAGGGGAGGGTGTGGAAGATGGGGGTAACTCAGATGGTTTAATCAGTGAGGAAGGGTGAGAGGGGTTGGAGGAGCAGCATCAGTACCCGACACTGAGAGCTGCACACTCGACCAGACGTGATAGACCGTAAGGCCTGTATCTGCTGGCTTCTTCGTATATTCGCATTACTTTGCCACACTGCTGTAGGCTTGTACATTACTTACTACATTTACTAGGATGACAGTTTTTGTTATTTTGTTTTTCTCCATTTTATTCACCTTCTTTCCCAACACCACTCCCAAAGGACCCCCCCCCAAAAAAAACCTGTCATCTTGGACATGCCTGAATTAATTTGTGGCTTGATGCAAATGTCCAAACACTGCTCTTAGATTTGTGCTGAGAATGCAAGAAAAAGCAATAGCCATGCCCTTCATTTTGGAGACTGACCATCTAGTAGCAAAGAAAATTTTAGGCATTTCCAGAAGTATTTCTGTGCACCCCCCCCACACACACACACTAGGGGTGTGAGTAATGAATAGTATTTCACGAGTACCACGAATAATAGACTATTTGTTACTCGGCAGAAAAACAAATAATCTGTGCTATTCGGGGCTGTTGGGCAATTTGCTATTCTGTGGGAGTTCAAGCTCTCCCAAACGTCCTGTCCACACACAGGCCCCTCTGGAAGCTCAATGAAGACAGTTCATGTGACCCAGCACTCACAGAAGCTACAGGCAGGAGAGACAGATGTCTGAGCTGCTAAGAAAGAACTATAAACTTTCATAAACTTGTTAAAATTTGTCAAAAATCCGTAGTCTTGACAGTTTTTGTTTCCTCTCTAAATCCCAAGCTAGACAGGACTGATAGATTGGGCTTTTCAGAAAGGGACAACAGAAGAGCTGTGTGCTGAGAGAAACAGGCAGGGCCCTAGTCCAGCACAAATGCACACAACATGTGTATGTGTACTGTGTTCTAAAACCAAACCAGATTTAAAGCTGCAGTGTCGTGTTCTAAACACTGAACATCTTAAGAGAGTAAGGAAGGTTTGTAGGGGTTTATTTTGTTTAGAAATATAAGGTTTTTTTGTAACGTAGTTGTTGTCGGAAACCAAGAACAAGGCAACTAGGTTAAATGAAATGCAGACAGCTGTTAGGGACCTTTTCTTCTACTGTTGTTTCTAGCTTAGCTTTGTGTCTAAGAAGAAATAAAAAAAAATTCAGAAAATTTAGTCAGGCTTGACTATACTGAGTGAGACTTGTCAGCTCAGCATTGCTGCAGTAACTTGAATTAGTTTATTTCATAATAATACAAATTAAATTTAATATCATGACTTCAAGTTCCTGTCTAACCTGATGTAGCTGAGAGTCTGCTCAGCTCCTATCCTCAGTGCATATTAATCCTAATTAATCTACTAATTATACTGTTTTATTGTTATAAACTTACTCTGTGTCAGTTGCTAATAATGTTGACTGCCCAGATGGCATAGAAATTTCAGGGCAAAGATCCTAGGGGAAAGACTCAGCTGAAGGCAGCTCTAGTTGAACACGAAATAAGCTGCAACCATTCCCAATCGGCTCAGTCATAATCTGCCAGCGGGGTGAGTGAAGATGATGGTGAAGAGGTTTCACTATCACTTCATAGTAGCTCTTTCAGCTGAGAAAGTGGGGCTCCTCCATGGCAAAGTTAGAGGTGACCCTGGTGGATACAGCGAGAGGCCTCCACGAAGTACAGCTGAAGACTAAGGACCTGGAGGGAGACCTAACCAAGGCGAAGACCGTGACAGCCCACCATAACACAGCCTACAGGTACTTAGATCACCAGGAGTGGGAGCTAACCAAGAAACTCAATGATTTAGAGCTCTGCCCCGGCACAACAGTATAACAATTCATGGGATCGAGGGGTTACAGCTGGGATCCCATCATCTTTATGGGGTCTTTTTTCAGAGGAACTGCTAAATTTACCCAAAGACGAAGCTCTAAATATTGAAAGGGCTCACAGGGCTCTACTGCCACAACCCTCTGACCCAAAGGTGCTACCCAGGTCAATGGTCATGAGTTTCCTGGACTTCAGAACAAAAACAAAAGTGCTCATGGTGGCCTGGGGAAAGTGTTCTTCAGGGGTGTGTGTCTTTTCTTTGATCAAGACTTTACACCTCTGATACTCCTGAAAAGAAGGACTCTGCTAGCCATCCACAAGGTTCCACTGGGCAAAAGTAGTCCTCAAGGTTCTACTGGGCAAAAGTAGTCCTCAAGGTTCTACTGGGCAAAAACATCAAAATGCAACTGATACCACCTGTCCAATTTAAGTATTTACAGAGAATGGGGCTACATGTTTTTGGGACCCTGGCTGCAGCTGAGCCTCTTTTCCTTGGGTGTTGCACAAGATGTCACAGAGCTGTTGCCCTGATCTCTTGTAGCAGTTCCTCATCTCAAGCAGCTAAGGGAAAAAGAGAAGGCAGCAGCACAGATGAAGAGGCAGCAACAGTAGCCCCGAGCAGACCTGCAGCTACATTGGGTTAGACAGGAACTGGAAACAACTGGGGGTCTCCTGGACCTCATAGCAACCCCTGATCCAGCCCTGGAGGACACTCTGGAAACAGCTCTGTGACATCTTGTGCAAAACCCAAGAAAAAGGGGTAGGCAGGCCCCGACCTCCTCTTGCAGTTCCTCGTCTTAGGCAGCTAAGGGAAAAAGAGAAGGCAGCAGCACAGATGAAGAGGTAGCAGCAGTGGCCCGAGCAGTCACACCTGATTGCTTTCTGGAGACCCTATTGGGAACAACAAACGGAACTTTATAACCCACATATCCTTTTTTTCTTTATGGGTCATGAACAGTGACTGTAAATGAATGTCCATGTTGACTGAAAATACTGCCTCACAATACTGGAAGGTTCTGTTGGGTGATCTGGCTTGAGTAGTGGGTGGGGGGGCGGCTGTGTCAAACTGCATAAAGTACCATGAGGCAAGTAGAGTACCAAAGGCAGGAGGAACACTGTGCCATAGATATCTGGTGCCTTCCTGTGAACAGTCATGCAAGATTTGGGGCGGGTGGGCAGTCCTCACCTTCTTGGAACAGGAATCTGCCGGGGGCAGATTTGCCTCAGGGCAAGTAGTTAATGTTACATTTGGTAATGGCAGGAGACACAATCAGGGATGCACCCCCCGCTCATGCTGTACAGAGACACGCATACAAAATGGCTGAAGAGGGGTTAAGGGAACGCCCATAGGACCTGTACAGACAGCATAGGAAGGGAGGGGGTTGCCCAGGAACCTCAGATTAAAACATACCAAATCCCAGGGAGGGGAGGAAGGGACAGATAGTATGTTGACTTGTAGGGGAAGCCCTGCTGCTAGATGGAACATCAGAATAGATACACTTGCCTCCTTGGACCCGCTGGAGGGGTGGGCATCGGGAGGGCATGTGGGGCTGCACCAGAAGAATCCCAAATCACTGAGACTACTCGACAGAGTGGCAGCACAGGAAAGTATGACTTGTAGAAATAAAACTCTGGTGCCCTGGAATCACACCATGCTAGGAAGACTGAACAAGTGAGCCTGGCCGGACCTCTTATGCATGAAGGGGCACAGCATATCTGGAAGCTGACTGATGGAACTGCTGGGTAGCAATGCTCATGCCAGATTCATTGTACTAAGCAGCCCATTTCCAGCCTCAGTAGGTGGCTCTTATCTTGTTCGGAGTGAATGCCTTTGCTGATCATGGAACAGTGGCATCTCCCCAGTGAGATGGTGACAGGGCACAGGGAAAGCAGCTATAAGGCCACTCTGCTTGAGCACATTAGCTGCGTGAGTGCTTCACTGTAGAAGGGAAGTAGTGGTGTGGTGCCTTGCCTGAGCTGGAGCCTCACTCTCTTGTCGACCTAGTATCAGGGCCCCACGCCCACGTCCTTTTAGAAAAAGAAATGGGAAACAGATGAAAATGACTTGCACTAGTTATTGTGGGTTGGAGGTACGAGAACTGGGATTACAAATGCAATGTATAGCTACATGGGTTAAGGGTAACTTGAGAGCCACTGGAGCAGGAGGGTGGCTTGGGCGTCACAGACCGTACTTGGCACTGGCCACACTACAGATGCCACCCTGAAGCAATCAGAACAGCTGCAGTGGTATTCACTAAATACACTCCTGTCTGGAGAACTCTCTGGGGTATTCTTATTATTGAAGTTATGTATGTACATAGTTCTCTAGTTACTGTTAGGTTTTTCTTCCAAATGCTACTTGCCTCACATGTTTTGGTATGCTAGATTGGGGGAGGGAGGTCCCATCAGGACATATTAAAAATGACTGAAGGAAGATTTATCACATACAGTGTGAAGGGCCTGAAAAGCCCAGTGAAGCACACCAGTCTCTTGCAGTACCTCGGGAGACAAAGGGCAATGGTTCCCCTCCTCCAAGAAAGGCATCTTTCGGAAACTAAGCACAGATAACTTAAAGAAGCAGTCCAAAGAAAAATATTTAAAAAAAAATCTAGTTTCAGCCACAATTAAGAAAAATATTAGCATACGTGTCAAATGTACTTGTTTCGGTACCTCCTGTGCTGTGCACCATGAGTCTTTTTTATTTTTTTAATCCTAACCCTTTCAAGGTCTAAAATGCTATTTCTATGCAGAATGTGGTGGCCATCATTTTGATTGACAAAAACTTAAATTCAAAATTTATAAAATACTCAAATTTTGTTTAAATTAGAACACTGTACCACCAAATAAAACTGCAAGATGCCTGGAATCTTTCATAGTTTAAAAAAAAAAAGTAGGGTCACATTTTTTGCGCAGTTTCGTTGCACTGCTGCTTTAAGAGGTCTTGGGTGGGGGCTATCTATACAGCATCATATGAGGCCCACACACATAGAAGGGGAGTTGCCATGTTGGTGTACTGGACATGCCTCTTAGAGGTTTCAGGGGTCATACAGGATCCAGGGGTCAGGTTTGTGCGCATCAGTGGAATATATAAGAACAGGCCTTGCACTATTTTAAATTTATATGCTCCAAATGGAGAAAGAGAAAACACAGAGTTCCTGAACGTGACCCTGTTGGAACTTGCACCAGATCTGACCCACTGGTATTTGATGGGGGGAGACTTCAATGGGGTTATCAAGCCAGACATCAACAAGTCCAGGGGGGGGAAGGCAGCAACATCAACATAACAGGATAAGGCAATACATTAAAAGATTAGCACAAGAGCTGGGGCTGGTGGAAGTCTGGCGGTTCATGCACTCCACAAGGCATGACTACACATGCTGGTAAAATCCATGCCAGATGTACTCCTGCATACACTTATGCCTCACTCCTCTAACTGGATACACATGGCAGAAAGTTGCTCCATAGACTCCATTACATCATCAGACTACGCCCCAGTTTCACTTGACGTGCACAAACTGGAAGTCCCTTAGCTGAAGATTTAATGGATCCCTCCTGAAGCAAACTGACTTTCAGGAGATGATACAGACTGAGATCCAAAACTATACCACCACCAATGGCCTGGAGGAACCCTTCAAGGCTGTGTGGTAATTGAGGCAGAACAAAAGGTGCTCACAGGGTACATCAGCTACGCACTAAGATGCAAAGAAGAAGCCCAGCGAGAGCAGTTCAGACTGAGAGGCTTTTCGACCTGGAAGCACAGCACAAAATCACCTTGGATGGCGTGGTGAAAGCTCACCTAGGAAAGTGCAGAGCAGAGCTCAACAGGTTATTGGAAGCCATTCACTCATTTCATAGCTGTAGGGGCAGCATAGATTTCCTTCACACAAGTGAGGAAAGTGTCACCCAGTCCCATCTACTTCAGTGCCCTGTGCTCACTTCACATCTACTTCAGTGCCCTGTACAGGAAACTCCCGTTCACCTGGTCAAACACTTTCTCTGCTGCAGTTTCTCTCCAACTGTATGTGCACTGATTCAGTGCTAGCTCTGCATACTTCCCCTTGATTTTTTTTGTCCCCGCCCCCCCGGCCTCCTTTAAATGCACACAGTCCACTCCTATCTGATGTTTCAATTTCTTGATTACTTACTGTCAACAACTGCAATTCCTCCCAACCCCTTTTTGCAACTAATCCTTCTAGCAGCTTTATCTCATTCTGTCTTGCTGAGGCATACCATTTTGGTACTTTAGGTCTGCTTGTTGCTCACTAGCATATCCTGTCTTGCTAAGCCAGTTGATTTAGGTCAGGTGATCTCTCTAGTACTTAGTCTGCTCCAGAGTAGTAGCTAAGAAATTTGCTTCAAAACTTCTCTTCCCCTAGCACTACTCTATAGTCAGGTGAACTCTTTTCTTATTAGCCTGACTAGGAGCTGTACTTAAGGATTACTGCTTCAGGTTCCACTGTCTATAATAGTATTCTGCAGGGATAAAGAAGTTCTCCTCCATTGAGAATCCCTTCGCTTGCCTGCACTTGTAGTGCCCATTGGGTGATAGTCTCATAATGAGGGCATATTACCTGCTTCTATGCTTCTCTCTGCTCATCTTACATGTATTGCACCCGAATGTGAATCAAAAAATAACTCCTAGAGATGAGAATGGCTCTCTTTTTACATTGTCTGACTGGGACTTTTCTTATCAAGTAGAAGAACTTGTACGTGCTCTAACTTCCCCTAGCCCACTGCTGGTCCTTCACCTGCACCAGCATACAGGAACTCTCCTAGAGCCTGCCCACAGGGCTACACCACCTTCTGCATACTCCCCTCTACTCCCATAGACTCTCTCGGTCAGGGTATTATTGTATGCAGCATCATGAAAACTGGGAACTAGCCTCAGAACTCCCTATACTGCCGCAGACAAATCACATAACCGAAAGAAGACTCAGCCAACCAGACTTCTCCTAGGACTCTGCAGGAAACTCTTATTCCTGCTTTAACTATGCTCAGGAAATGTTGAGCTTAATCCAGGCCCTCTGGCACCCATGGAATCTCCAGCAGAGCTACAAAGCCTCAAGGGGCTTACATTCTTGCATGTTAACGTATGTAGCCTATTAAAAAAAATCACTTTTGTTCAGGCCTGGGTATGTCATACTGCACCAGATGTTCTGGTGATTACGGAGTCCTGGCTCCAACCGGCAACCAGTAACAATGAAGTTAACATCCCCTCTTACTCTTGTTTAGAGCCGACAGGCAAACCAGCAGTGGTGGGGTAGTTATTTACATCAAGGATAAATTCCCTGCCTCCATAGTTGACTCAACCTCTGTCCCAAAAGAATTCAAAAGCTTGTCATTAAAGATTTAAATTTCCACTGGTGTCTCATTATGTATAATAGGATGCTACAGACCCCATCAGCTGGACTACAGTTGTTAAAACATCTCGGAAACATCCTGGGTTCTGCATCTTCAGAGTATCATACTAGGGAACTTCAACTTAGACTGGCTCTCCAGTGCATCCACCCCACTTAAAATGTTCTGCGATTCCCTTGGGTTGTTACAGCTAATAAACGAATCTACTCGTCTAACAAGCTCAACCCTAATAACAGTACTCTCTTTGATATCATTTTAGTTAAACCCCATTTATTCTCCCATGCTGGCATCTTTTTCTCTGATATTAGCAACCATTGCTTCATCGTGTGTGTAAGATCCACTCTTAAATCCACAACTGCACCAAAATTCTCCTTTAAAAGGTGCTTACGCAAGTTTGATCTCCATGGGTATATATCAGACCTAAGAGACTCCATGCAATGGCAGCACTTCTATCCAGCCAAGTCCCTGACTACGGCTTATGATATTTTCTCAGAAATTGTGCTAAGGGCTCTCAACAAGTATGCTCTCATAGTAAAAGTTTATGCCAGAAACAAATCCTGTCGGTGGTTTACAGAACACCTGAAAGATGCTCTACGGAGTAGGGATGTACTCTGGAGAACTGCTAGGAAAACTAATTTAATAAATGACTGGAATTCTTTCCAGAGGGCGAGGAACCTCTGCACCAAATGGTCAGAGAAGCTAAAGATTTCACGCCTCAGCTGTAGAGCTCCTCAAGAAATGCCTCCAATTCTGGAGGACTATCAAAGACATTGAAGGTCACACCACTGTAAATTCCCTACCTACTAAATTATTGATCGACAATACTGTCATCTCCGACAGACTGTCTATCCTCGATGCTCTCAATAATCATTTTGCCACTGCAGGGCTAGCCTTTGACCTCTCGAATATCCTCCACCAACAACTTAGATTGGATACACAAGAAAACCCATCCCCAGTTCATCCTTCTCTCTCTCTGCAGCCTACCTCCCTGAAAGAAGTCAAGATCTTCTCCTTCAGCTGGACACTAGGAAAAGTGCTGGGGCCGACTTCATTGACCATACTTCTTAAAGGTCAGCTACCGTGTCCTCAGCAGTCCCAATTACTCATCTCTTCAACTTATCCTTGTCCCAGGGTGACCTACGCCCATTTGGAAAATGCACTTGTGGTCCCTTTGTTTAAGTCAGTAGATCCTAGTGACCTCAATAACTACAGGCCAACTCTCCTACTTCCAATCCTGTCAAAGATGCTGGAGAAAATAGTGAACTCCAGCTCGAAGTACCTGGAATCAGAAAAATTGCTCAACCCGTTACAATCCGGTTTTAGAGCACAGCACAGTACAATCTCTGCTCTAGCCAAGGTGACAAATGACTGGCAGCTTGAATTAGACAAAAAAAAACTGTCTGCGCAGTTTTCTTGGACCTAAGCAAGTCGTCCGATACTGTTGATCACAGACTACTTCGGTTGTCCCTCCGGAACATTGGTTTGGATTCCCTACCCTTAAATGGTTCTCCAACTACCTCTCAGGATGACTTCAACAAGTAAAGGCAGAAGGGGAAGTTTCTTCACCAAAATCTCTATTGAGGGGTGTACCGCAAGGTTCCATTCTTGGTCCCTTGCTCTTCACCATTTATATTAACAACATAGATGCCCCCATCAAAGAAGCACAAATACACCTATTCGCGGATGATACGGTACTCTATGCTAGTAGCCTCACATCTGAAACAGCCTGTAAAGCCCTTTAAAATGAATTTAATCTGCTGCAACATCAGCTTATAAACCAGAAACTGCTCTTAAATGCAAAAAAAAAAAAAACAAAGCAATGTTCCTCTCACCCTTTCAAAATGCAATCAATCCTGCCATTGCTGGGACACTTCCGCAGATCACTACAATTCTAGGTGAGTGGTTGGACTACGTACCAAAGTTCAAGTACCTGGGGGTCTGGTTAGACCATAGACTTACTTTCAAAGATCACTTAGAAGAACTGGCAAAGAAACTTAGACAAAGACTTGGTCTGTTCTTTAGGATTAATAATCTCCTCACAAGAGACGCTAAACTGAAACTGGTTCAAACTACCTTTCTTTCCCTATTGGATTACACAGACTTTCTATATAGTCAGAGACCTGCAGGTACCATAGCCAAACTCAATACGCTTTATCACAGAGCCATAAGATTTATCACGGGTCTTCCATACTCAACCCACCACTGTGCATTGTACACGGCAGTGGGATGGTCATCCCTTGCTTATAGACGGCAAAAAAATGCTGCTGTTTGGACATACAAAGCTATCTCAAATAAACTGCCCCAGTATATCTCTGTCTGTTTACCTTTGTGCACTCTGGGGAAGTATGCCCTGAGAAGCACCTCATATGTCTACCTTTATGTTTACAAAGCAATATCTCGCATTGGCAGAGCAGCCATCAGCTTTGTGCTCCCTCAACTGTGGAACAAGCTGCAAAAAACTTTGAAATTAACTCACCCCATCAGCCTAGCAGCTTTTAAATCTCTAGATCTACATCATAATAAGGAGTCCTGTGCTTGTCTACCCTAAATAGTGACTCCTATAAGTCCAAGCACACTCTAATTACTACTGTTAAAAGACTGATCACATCTATAATCGACTCTTCCCTCTCCCCTTTTTCTACCCCCCATATCTGTCCCTTCCACATTCCTTTGACTCTGGTTCCAGCTCTAAATTCTCCATACCATATCACTATATATCTTTTTATATTAGGTTTTATTTGTGCTCAGCGCACCTGATATGTATATTTCTTTACTTTTATGAAAAATTGTGTCCTATCCAAAACTAGCTGTATCTACTGTTCCAAACATATACTACTGTCAATGCTACCTGCTAATACTTTGTATATACTGTATTATTGTATCTCACTTTATTTGTATTATTACTATTTTCTTGTGTGTTGCATTCCATGTATATTGTCCCTTGTTCCTTGTTAACAAACCCAGGTCCACCTCTAGAATGAGCTTGCTCAACATTGATCGCCTAGTTAAATAAAGACTTTGATTGACTGAAAGGAGCCATCAGATACTCAAGGCAAAGCTACTATGAAGCAGGCAACCAGATGGCACACTCATCTGCATGGCAGCTTTACAAGGAAGCAGCCAGCCGTACAATGCTTTGTATCTGGGGGGAGGAAGCAGGCATATATGACACAGATCAGATGAAAATCTTACAGGACTTTGTAAAATTTTACAAAACTCTGTACAAACAAGAAGTGCCAGATCATCAAGGAAAGATGGAGGCATTCTTCCAGAAAATACAGGTGGGGAAGTTGAAAGACAAGGCCAGGCAGAACATCGGAGGCCCAATCACACTGCAAGAAATTCAAGCAGCCATCTCCAATTTGAAAACAGGAAAGTCTCCAGGTCCACACGGACTCATCTTGGAGTTCTGCAAGGCATTTGTGGACTCACTGGGTCCACTGTTGCTGAACACATGCAGCAGGATCCAGAAGGGGGAGAGGGCACCCACATGAAACATACATAGAAACATAGAAGTTGACGGCAGATAAGGACCGCAAGGCCCATCCAGTCTGCCCATTTCTTTTTCTACCTTATAAATGTGCCATCGGCCTTTGCTCTGTCAGTGACCTATCTATTCATAGTCATTTGTATTGCTCCCTTATGCCTATCCCATGCCTGTTTGAAGCCCTGCACTGTATTCATAGCCACTTCTTGTGGTAAGCTATTCCATGCATCTACCACCCTTTCTGTGAAAAGAATTTCCCACATTCCCCTTAATCGGCCTCCCCTATTCTCATGCTGTGTCCCCTTGTCCTGCTATTTTTCTTATATTTAAACATGTTAGACTCTTTTCACCTTGTTTATGCCCTTAAGGTGTTTAAATGTCTCGATCATATCACCTCTCTCCCTCCTTTGCTCAAGGGTATATATATTGAGCTCCGTTAATCTGTCCTCATATGTCTTCTGATGCAGTCCCTGCACCATTTTGGTTGCCCTTCTCTGGACTGCCTCAATTTGGTTAATGTCCTTGTGAAGGTGTGGCCTCCAATACTGCACGCAGTACTCCAGATGGGCCTAACCAGTGTCTTGTAAAGAGGAGTTATTACCTCCCTCTTACGACTTGTGATACCCCTACTAATACACCCCTAACACCCCTAGCCTTACCTACTGCTTTGAGGGTCTGCTTGGATGATTTAGGTCATCAGTGATGATGATGCCCAAGTCTCTTTCTTCCTTTGTGGACTGCTAGCAACCCCTCCCAGCCTATAAGTGGCTTCAGGGTTTCTCTTCCCTATGTGCATGATTTTGCACTTCTTTGCATTAAATCCCAGTTGCCACTCTTCTGACCATTTTGCTAGATTATCCAGATCTCTTCTCATTCTGCCCACCCCATCTGGATCATCTACTCTGTTGCAGATCTTGGTGTCATCTGCAAACAGACAAGCCTTACCCTCTAGTCCATCTGCGAGGTCACTAATGAAGATGTTGAATAGGACTGGCCCCAGGACTGATCCCTGAGGTACCCCACTTGTGACTTGCATCTCTTCTGACTGTATACCATTTACCACCACTTCTGTTTTCTGCCAACCAGTTTGCCACCCAGTTGACCAACTTCTGACCCACCTCGAGCCTACCTAGCTTATTTATCAATCTTCTATGTGGAACAGTGTCAAAGCTTTGCTGAAGTCAAGGTGTGACATCAACTGCTCCCCTTGGTCCACCACTCTGGTTACCCAGTCAAAGAAACTATGAGATTAGTTTGACAGGACCTTCCTTTGTAAACCCATGCTGTCTTGGATCCTGTGCCCCTATGGATTCCAGGTGTTGCACTATCCTTTCCTTAAGGGTGCCTCCATAATCTTGCCCACTACTGAGGTAAGACTGACTGGTCTGTGGTTCCCGCCTCCTCCTGCTACCACTCTTGTGGAGGCGGGATCACATGAGCCCTTCTCCAGTCTTCTGGGACCTCTCCTGTGCTCAGAGACTCACTAAACAATTCTGCTAATGACTCTGCTAGTTCCTCCTTAGCTCCTTAAGTACCCTGGGATGTATGCCATCAGGTCCCATTGCCTTATCCACCCTGGAGCTTAGCAAGCTCTTTGTAGGACCCTTTCTTTTGTGAATGGAGTAGTGCTCACTCCCTCCCTCCCCTGTGTCCATGATGCTGAGCTGTGGGCCCTGCCCTACCTTCTCTTCAGTAAATACTGAGCAAAGTATCTATTTAGGATTGATGCCTTTACAGGGTCCTCCTCCTCACATGCTCCCTTTTTCTCCATTAGCTTAGCACACCCTCTGGACTTTCTCCTTTCACTAATGTATCTATAGAAAGTCTTGTCACCTTCTTTACTGTTGTGCTAGTGTTTCCTCAGTTTGGGACTTCCTGCCTTACTGCCTTACCTGCTTCCCTTAGGCAGTTTGGTATGCCTCTCACTTCATCCCGCTGTGTTCCCTTATATTTCCTGGAAGGCCAGCCTTTGGCTCTGACTTTTCTGCTACTGTATTTGAGAACCAAAGTGGTTTCCTTCTTCTTTTGCACTTCCTTTTCTGTCTAACACAATGGGATGTTGCTTCAAGTATTGTATCCTTAATGCTTGCCCACTTTGCCTGTACCCCCTCACCTGTGTTTCTTTTTGCCAGGGCTAGCTTAACTCTGTTGGCCATCTTATCAAAGTCAGCTCCTCTGAAGTCCCATATTTTGCCTTGGAATGGGATGATTTAGATTTAGTAGCCAAATTGAACCATACCATGTGATGGTCACTGGCCTCAGGTGACCTTCTACCTGGAGATCTGTGATCCTTCTTTGTTAGTCAGTACTAGATCTAGGATAGCCCTGTCTCTCTGGTTGGTTGTGACCAGTTGTTTGAGGCCCTCCCCGCAGGGAATCCACTATGAGTCTAGTTCTGGCAGATGTTCCTGCTGGTATTGACCAATCTGTATCTGGCATGTTGAAGTCTCCCATTATCAGAACCTCCCTTTAGCTGTCATGTTTGTATATCTTCTAACAGTAATGTGTCTATGTCCTCCCTCTGGTCTGGGGCCTGTAGACAACTCCAGTTCTTATGGCTGTCCCATTTCCTGTTTCCAGGGTGACCCACAGTTCTTCTGGCTCCTTATGTGTATTCTGAATTTCTGTAGCTTTGATATTTTCATTAACATACAGGGCCATTCCTCCCCCCCTTTTTGCACCTCAGTCTCTTCTGAACAATACATAGCCAGGTACTGAAGTCTCCCAAGTGTGGTTACTGGTAAACCACGTCTCACTAATTGCTACTATGTCCAGTTTAGCCTCTGACATTATTGCCTGCAGGTCTGGGATCTTATTTCCCAGGCTGTGAGCATTTGTGTACATGATTTTCCATTGGCCAGATTTTGGTGTGTTAGTTGTTGGGTGAAGTTTGGCATTACCCCTGTGCATTGTATGGGGAGACAAACCTTTTTTCTTACCTGGTGATGCAAATGAACGGCAAACACGCTGAATTCCTGTTTGACCACTAGCTGAGGGGGGAAGGGTGTTCTTCCCATTCGACGTATGGGGTGCTGCACCCCTCTCCCCATTTGCTAGTTTATGCTGGCGATATGCACAGATTACAGTGTTGCCCAAGTCAAGTAAAGATGCACAGATTTGCAGCTCATACGGCCCCATCTTGCTCCTTAATGCAGACATGAAAATCATCACGTCCATACTAGCCAACCAGCTCCAGAACTGTGTGGTTCACCCAGATCAATAAGGCTTTATTAATGGGAGGTTCATAAAGGAGAACATCATACACCTGCTCAACATCATTTCTAGAACCCAGAGGGGTTGGGTTAAGCCCTGGCAATACTAATGAATGCAGAGAAAGTGTTTGACCAGGTGAACTGGAGTTTCCTGTACAGGGCACTGAAGTAGATGGGACTGGGTGACACTTTCCTCACTTGTGTAATGGAAATATATGCTGCCCCTACAGCCATGAAATGAGTGAATGGCTTCCAACTGGACAGGTTCTTCCTGACCTGAGATACTAGGCAGGAGAGCACTCTCATAGAAACATAAGACTTTGACGGCAGATAAGGACCGCTTGGCCCATCTAGTCTGCCCATTTCCCTACCTACAGGATAGGCCGCAGATCCTAGTTAACCAACAGCCCATTTCTTCCTACCCCCCACAAGAATTGCCTTATGTCTGTCCCATGCATTCTTGAATTCTCTCATAGTTTTAGACCCCACAACCTCCTCAGGAAGGCTGTTCTATGTGTCCACCACCTCTCTGTGAAAAATACTTCCTCACATTGCCCCTGAACCGCCCTCCTTCTATCTTTAAATTGTGTCCCTTGTTCTTGCATGTCTCTTTTTCTGAAAGATGCTATCCTCTTGGACTTTGTTGATTCCACTGGAGGTACTTAAAAGTTTCTATCATGTCCCCCTCTCCCTTCTTTCCTCAAGGGTATACATATTAAGCTCCTTTAGTCTCTCCCTCATCTGGCTTCTCTTGCAGACCCCGCTTCCATTTTAGTTGCCCTCCTCTGGACTACTCTATCTGTCTATGTCCTTGGAGATGGGGTCTCAGAACTGGACACAGTACTCCAGATGGGGTCTCACCAACTGTCTGTACAGAGGGATAACAACTTCCTGTTTTCTGCTGCTGATGACTCTCCCTATACATCCCAGTATACCCCAGCCCCTCCCTACTGCCTTTCTCACATTGCTTGCTAACCTTAAGGTCATCTGATATGATTACCCCCAGGTCCCTTTCTTTTTTGTTGTTGTTACTACCTCCCCACCCATTGTGTATTCTTCCTGGTTCTTGTTTCCCAGGTGCATTATTTTGCACTTCTTTGCACTGAATCCTAGCTGCCATACTTCTGACCATTCCTCCAACCTTGCCAAGTCCCTTTTCATCCTTTCCACGCTCCTTGTGCATCAACCCTGTTGCAGATCTTTGTGTCATCTGCAAAAAGGCATACTTTTCCTTCCAGTCCCTCTGCAATGTCACTGATGAAGACATTAAAAAGGACTGGACCCAATACTGAACCCTGCGGTGCCCAACTAGTAACCCCTCTTTCTTCAGAGTGGACTCCATTTACAATTACCTTCTGTGTCCTGTTGTGCAGCCAATGTTTTACCCAGGCTACCACCCTGGGACCCACTCCCAGGCTGGTTAATTTGACTATTAATCTTTTGTGTGGGACTGTGTCAAATGCCTTGCTAAAGTCTAGGTATGCCATGTCCACAGCCCCTCCCTGGTCTACTACTTTGGTCACCCAGTCAAAGAAATCTATTAGATTCGTCTGACATGACCTTCCCGCTGTGAACCCATGCTGCCTTGGGTCCTGTGCTCCACTGGCCTCTAGGTACTCAACTATTCTTTCCTTCAGAAGTGACTCCATCACTTTCCCTACCACAGAGGTCAGACTGACAGGTCTGTAGTTTCCTGCCTCTGTCTTGGTCCCACTTTTGTGAAGGGGAATCACATCCGCCTTCCTCCAGTCCTCGGGTACCACACCATCCTCCCATGATTTATTAAAAAGAGTAGCCAGTGGTTTCACTAGTTCCTCTCTTAATTCTTTTAGAATTCTGGGGTGAATTCCATCAGGACCCATTACTTTGTCCACCTTCAGTTTTAGGAGTTCTTGCAGACCCTTTCTTCTGTGAAAGGACTGGGATCGACCCCCTATCAAGAGTGCTTCTGTTAATTGGATTAGGCACTTCCCTCCTCTTCTGTGAATACTGAGCAGAAATATTCGTTCAGTATCCCTACTTTTCACTGTCCCCCTGCCCACCACACGTTCATTCTATTCAGCCTCACTATCCCTCTCTTTTGTCTTTCTCACGCTAATGTACCTATAAAGGTTTTATCCCCTTCTTAACTGGAGTTGGCTATCTTTTCCTCAGTTTGGGCCTTTGCTATTCTGACTTCCTCCTGCTTCCTCTGCCTTAACTGGTACAGCTCTCTGTCCTGCTCCTTCTGTGTTTCCTTACACTTCCGGAATGCTATCTTTTCTTCCTGACTTTCACAGTCACCTCTTTTTGAGAACCATAGTGGCTTTTTCTTTCGCTTTGATTTGTTTATTTGCTTCACACATAGGCTTGTTGCCTCTGTGATGGCAGTTTGATGATTCCCCATTGTTGCTCCACACCTCCTTCTAGCCTGTTTGCTTAGTGCTTTTCTGAGGCATCTCTCTATTCTTGCCAAAGTCAGCCCTCCTAAAGTCCAGTACCCTCACTTTTGTATGGCTTGACTCTGTAGCTGAGTTTAACGTGAACCACACTGTTTGATGGTCACTTGTCCCCAGATGGCAACCCACTTCTAGATCTGAGATCCTCTCCTCTCACTCTCTCTCTCTCTCACCTATCCTTTTTGCCCTCTGCATAGAGCCCCTGGCACAGGTGATTTGCCAGGACCAGGGTATCACAGGTCTGCAAAGCGGCATTGTGGGGGGGGGGGATACGAAATATCCCTATATGCAGATGAGTCCCTCTTTTTAGTCATTAATCCATAAACATCAGTACTGGCTCAGCTGGAGATACTGGGAGAGTATGGGACTATTCAGGATGCAAGGGACATGTACACCTGACCTGAGGGTATCTCTCCCCTTCCAGTGGGCACCACAGAACATGGTGCAATACCTGAATAAGGTTAGAAATGAGATTAGAAATAGATAAGATAAATTAAAAGCCCTATTAGTAAATGCGAGGAACCTAGCTGGGAAATTAGAAAAGCTAAGATACTTACTATCATCTGAGAGAATCCAGCTGTGTGGAGCAACTTGAGACATGGTACAGGGAAGGAAACTAGAGTATGGGCATCCCAGGTTACAAACATTTAACAGTTTGTCGCCCAGCTACAGCGCACTCCGGCTTGGGGCATCCAGCTGCTGGCTTCGCCTGCCCGGAGAACTGGGTAGCTCAAACTGCACCCAGGAGGATCCGGGACGGCTGTCTTGCCATCCCACTGGAGGACCCTACTCAGCCTCAGCCAGCCAGGATAGTCCTGGACTCTCCCGACAGGACTCTGCCAAAGTCCTCCAAACAGCTCGGGCTGCCATCAAGCTGCAGATGAGTGCCCAGCCATTTTCCCTCCTGATTGGTCCCGGAACGTGGACGCGGCAATGACGTCCAGGCACAGCATGCCGATGTCAGCCACATTCTCCTCAGATATCCTCCTCCAGTAGGTGCCCTAGCGTCCCCGGGGGGGCCTTCTGGCCTGGCAGTCCCCAGCACCCCGGGACCAGGACAGCAGTCCAGATGCTCAATCCTCGTCCTCCCTGTCGACTCTCACGACCGGCTCATTCCCCGAACCTGGCCGCCAAGTGGCGTGAGGTGTGGCATCCAGCGCCCAACCATTAGCGCCACCGCCCAGCCTACAAACTATACAATGTTAATAGGAAAAATGAAAAGGGAGGAGGATGCCTTATATGTAGCAAATGAACTAGATTCCTGTGAGATCAGACATACAAGTAATGAAGATAATATAGAACAAGTGTGGGTAAACATTTATCCAAAATACAGTACAAAAATCCAGATCTGTGTTGGTTATAGGGTGCCTTCTCTTTTAGCAGAGGACAACAAATTTTATGACCGCAGATGATATAAAAGTTGCTAGTATAGTAAACAACAAAAAATCCATTGAAAATTTCCAATTAGATATCAATAAGTTTGGAGACTGGGTATGTAAAAATAAGCTTTCCTTGAACAAAGCTAAATGTAAAGTTATAACTTTATAGCACCAGGCGGCTAAGCAAATATGAAAGGAGTCAAACAGAAAACAGTCTGCTCAAAGTACCCAGAAGTTTGACTTCCCAATCACCACAAACACCACAGAAGCAATCCGTTGTTGCAGATAAAACACCTTTAATTAACAAAAGTTAAAAGTCCAAACACATGCAATACAGTCCAGCAGGCATAAGGCTCCACCCCTCCCCTCAGTGAACCAAACATTTTCGGGCTTCTTGCGCTTTGTCAAGGTTGGTGGGAGGTAACAGTGATATCAAACAAAGCAAAATGTAAAGTTATACACATGGGTAAAAATAACAAGTGTACATCATATTACATTTATGGTGAAGAGATAGAAGTATCAGTAGAGGAAAAGGATTTGAAGATAATTGTGTCAACAGACCTGTCTCACTCCGAACAGTGTAAAGTAGTAGCTAACAAAGCAAATCGCATCATGGGATGTAGTCTGACAAATATTACAAGCCAAGAGAGGGACGTGATAATACCTTTGTATACGTCCCTGGTGAGGCCACACACAGAGTACTGTGTTCGGTTTTGGGCTCCCCACAAAAAGGGTGATGTTGGCATCCTAGTAAGGATCCAGAGAAGGGCTACCAAAAGCATAAGAAGGCAAAGAGAAGTACCTTATGGAATAAGGTTGCAAAACCTTAAACTTTTTTCAGCCTAAAATATAGGAGACTAAGGGGAGATTTACACTATGTATGGTTTACAAGGCACATGGAAATCAAGATTTATGGGAATGTATGGGTTTAGTAAGTAATGTGAGAAAGAACAGATATCAAGATATTCAGTTAAAAGGAGAACTCTAAGAAAAATCTCAGAAAAGAAATTTAAAAGCAATTAAAGACCCACACATCTGTTGTCTTAAATGTGCTCCATCAAGACAATTCAGGCAACCAGCATAAAAAAGAAGTGGCCACACACCAAAGCTGAGTTTCAACAAATTCTGCTGTAATTTATTTAACCCTTAGGCTGCTGACAGCATTAGAACGTATAGGAATTATGGACTGGTATACAAGTCTGTGGCACATCAACGGTTAAATATTATTAAAGCACAGCATGTCAGAAAACAGTGCACACTGGCTGAGTCAGTATGGCCTATGGCTACCGACTCCTAACATTCTATGATTCTATGTTGAAAATGTGGGATCAAAATATGTAAAAATGGCAAAGTTATGACTTTTTGTTGCAATATCGCTATGCACGCTTTTAACTCTGGAAATTTTTAATATTTAATATTTTGATACCACATTTTCAACAGAGATCATATTAGCCCACCTCATGTATGTCACAGCTGTCATTTTTCAAATCAGAATGCATTGCAGTTGTGCAGAATTACATTTTGGTGGGGATTAAAAAAATGTTCTGCACTGGGTACATGAGGTACATTGTTTGCTGTTGTCCTATAAATGGAAGCGCAGGGCTCTTCCACAATGACATACATATACGCATCTATGGAGGGATACAAGCGCAGGGCCATGCGCACCCACAGGCAAATAAGGATGCAATTACTCTACCGCAACAACTATAGATGGGTGAGAGCAGACATGATTATTCTATCTCAAAAACCATACATGGGTGGGAGCACAGGGTCCACAGGCAAATAAGGCCATGATTATACTATCTCAGAAAGTAAGGAAATTTGTTGCAAAAAAAAACCTACATAAATGCATCAGTTATGGTTGATATCAAACTGTAAAAAGGAGAGAAATCGACATTTCCAGCCTAACATCCCACCCCACCCTCCCACCCCTGCACAAACCAACAGGTGTCCGGGATATGTTAGGTCATCAGCCATAACGCTCTCCCCATTCTACTATAGTGTACCCATCTCAGCTTATATACTTATGGAATGGGTGAGCTGCCAGGCCGACAACCCCAAGGCACACCCACCTCCGACACCTGTCGGTGTGTGCAGGATGAGGGCGGGGTGTTAGGGTTGGAAACCCTAATGTCGTATATGTCATATTTCCCTCCTTTTTACGGTTTGATATCAACCCTGATGTAATAACATAGTTTTTTTTTGCCAAGAATATACTTACACTGTTGAAATAACTGCAGAATTGGGTTTCTTAAAATAACAATTTGTAATACTGGGGATTGATCTTGAGATGCATTTTGACTTCCTCAAGCTTGTTTACAGAATTGTCAACAGAAAACCAGCTCTTAGACAGAATGTATTATTTTGTTACACCTGTTAAGTCTAGATGCACTCTTCAGGCGTACCTCAGGAAAGAAACTGACAAAGTTCTGATACATTCTGTGAAAGACAGGAAATTAAACTTACATAAAAAAGATGCTGAATTTTAAACTGCCAGGAACAGACAGCTTATAGAGAGAGAGCAATGTTTTTCTAGAGAGACTCTCACATGTAGGACTTTCTTTGTTGTGTACTGTCTGTATGAAGAGCTATCCTGTACAATTAAAATTTTATTTTATTGTTATTGATAATAATAAAATGCTACTTGTAAATTTTATAACTTCTCCTGGTCTACCTATGCTTCCTGACCTATGCATTTTATAATTTTCTGAGTAGCCTTTCTTCAAGTGGAAGGGATTGTATTTTGGCTCGGCCAATCCCTTCCACTTCCCTGTTGATCGATTCACCCCCGTGATCAGGCATGTTATGATGTGTGACCAGGAAGAGTGTGTGGGCGCTCCCCAAGTCTATGGGGGTGAGTTTTCAGAACAATTTGATACATACATATATATATATATCATAAAGGCCATTTGGAGATTAACCAAGGGCAGCAATCGATTAACACAGAATTAAGATGTTCCTAAAGGGAAAAGTATCTAGCGCAAGCTTTTCTGAGATCCTCCCAGTCCTAAGGCCTAATGAGGAGGGGCAGTGGGAAATTAGGCAGGCAAATGACTGGCTATAGGTTTGATTCAAGGGTGAGGATTTTCTTTTTCTGGCTAAATGGAGGGCCTTCTGGGGAAAGGGAAACCTGTATGTCCAGAATGAACTATAACTTGCCAGGAGAAAGTGAGAATACCAGCCAAGAGAAGAACAAGGCGGTTAGGGGTATTTAAATTAGTGGAGACAGCTGGTGTGAGTTCACCACAGGCAGAAGGCAGACATAGGGGAGCAACATGGGAGAACAACAAGAGTCATGAGGAAATGCAGAAGAATAGGTTTTAATTGGATAGAAAGGCAGGGATCCTCTGAATTTGATAGAGATTTTATGGACATTATAAACTCAAATGGCCTAGAACAACATGTGAACTGTCTTACAAGAGGAAGAAATACCTTAGACTTGATCATTACAAACCTAGAAAATGAAATTTCTGATGTATGTGCCCACAGTCCCCTGAGATCTAGTGACCACTGTATAATTACAGCTTCCATAGTAGTAAGAAAATACACCTGGAAAAATCAAGATATATTCAAGGATTACAAGCATGCAAACTGGAGATCAATGGGGGAAGCATTTAACAGCATAAACTGGGATGTTCTACTACATGATCTTGGAGTTGAGAACTTTGTCCCAGTCTTCAAAAAATAATAATAAGGGAAGAATACCTCCATGGCTTACTAAAAACGTAAGGAGACAAAAACGGAAGAGTAGTCATATTGAAGGTACAAAAACAATCCATCTGACCAAAATAAACAAATATAAAAATGACAGTCTCAGCCCGCCCGCTGGTGCAGAGGCACGATCAGGATCTGCGTGCCGACACTGGTTTGGGAACGGACTCGGAATCAGAGGGCCAGCTGGGGGTAGGGACTCCAGCATCCGGTGGACTGCTTTCCTACTCTGGGGAGGTGGGGTTGAGTGTCCACCACATGACGGACCCCTGGTGGAACCCAAGGAGCTCTGCAGTGGCGGGCGCTGCACGTCCTCGCCCCATGAGGTCTACAAAAAAAAAAAAAAAATGCCGGCCCTGCCAATGAGTCATCTCTGTTGCTGTCCCTCTGGCCACCACAGTTCACCTATGGGCAGCCCCACTGGGGGGCAAGTCTTATGCATGAGGGGGTGGCTGATGGAGTCTGGCGAGCCCGTCGGAGCTTGGGGAGCTGGCACGAAAAAGTATAATAATAAAAATAATAAAATAAATGACAATCTCAAAAGGACAGTCAGGATAGAGAAACTAAACCTTGAAAGAAAATGATCATTCACAAAAGACAACAATAAAGCATTCTATGCCTATACCAACAAAAACAAGGTTGCAGCTAATATGATTGATCCACTCTTACACAACAACGAAACTAGTTCAGACCCTGAAGAGATGGTACAGTTATTTAATAACTACTTTTGTTCAGTTTTTGAAATAACGGTATTAGTAACATTACAATAAATCCAAATCACACTCCACCATGCTTTGAAATAAATGAGGTCAGAGACTTAATGGAGAATTTAAAAACTAATACTTTGGCTGGACTAGATAATATCCACTCTATGTTTTTAAAATCAATGGCTGAATACTTAGCATATCCCACGTAAATATTAATTAATGCATCCTTGAGATCAGGAGAGGTACCCCTTGATTGGAGGAATGCATTAGTGGTCTCTATTCATAACAATCATTTGTCAATGGCGAAAGTTCACTTGCAGGTTTGTGCCGCGATGGGTAATTGGCACCCTCCATTACCCATCCTGGTCAAACCTGCAAGTCAGGTGGGAAGGACGTGAAAAATGACAGCTTTACTGTTCATGAGGTGGTGTGACAAAATGGCTATGTTGAAAATTTGGATTCAAAATATTAAAACTGAAAGTAACGCGCATGCATAGAAACATTTCAATGAACACTCATAACTCGTACATTTTTAGGAATTTTTTCATCAAATTTTCAACATAGGCTTTTTGAGATCTGACATCATGTACAGCAACACTGCGATTTCGTTAATCGGTCTCAAAAGGTGATTTTGTGCAGGGACCGTGCCATTGCATGCCAGAGGTGTGAAAACATGTTTTAGGCAGGATGTGAAAAATGACAGCTTTACTGTTCATGAGGTGGTGTGAAAAAATGGCTATGTGGAAAATGCAGAGTCAAAATATTAGAAATTACCAAAGTTACATGTGTGCGTAGAAAAATTTCAATGAGCGCATTTAACTTCGCCTTTTTAGGAATTTTTCCACCAAATTTTCAACACAGGCTTTTTGAGACCCTGCCTCATAAACACTGGCACTGTTTCATTAATCAATCCCAAAAGGTGACTTTGCGCTGTGACTGCAAAATCACCTTCTGGGCACCAGTAATGAAAATAACAGTGACAGTGTTCATGAGGTGGGGTCTCAAAAAGCCCATGTTGAAAATTTTGTGCAAAAATATGGGAAATAGCAGAGATATCAAAAAAAGTTCAAAACGCCACTGACAGTCATTATATGGCACTTACCTTTATTTCTCAGTTCGACTCTGAAGAGTGCAGACATGTCCCGGTCCACAGAAGATGACAGCTGACAACCCTCGGTGGTAAGTATGCAAGGTGGGGGGGGTGGAAGGTGCCCAGTGGGAGGGTCAGGATGGGAGGGGCACGGGATGACACGTAGGGACCCTCTTTTTAAAGGTCTGACAGAAAACATCTGGGGACACTGGGAGGGCTCCCAAGTGTCCCGGCCTACAGGGAGGGGATACGGACTTGAGGACACGGAGGGCCTCCCAGTGTCTGACAGTGGAAATGGGAGGGAGACATCACTGGGGATACTGGGAGTTGACTCCCAGTGTCCCAGAGTACTGGGAGGAGACAGACATTTGGAGACACTGACAGCAGGTTCCCCAGTGTTCCACAATTTTTTTTTTTGGGGGGTCTTTGCAGTGTCTGGAAACACGAAGTGGACCCCCAATGTCGGCAGTAAAGAGAAAAAGGGGGGATTGGTCTGCTGGGAACGATCACACAGTACTGTCTTGATGTGCGCTCCATTCTCTGCAATCTGCAAGGCGGGTGGGTGGCTTTCAGCTGCACAGCACCTGTCCTGTCTCCCGCTACTGTCCCAAACACATGGAGAATGAATGCTGGACAACCAAGCCTTTTTTCCCTGTGCTACTATCTGCTCATTTGTCCACAATATTTATGGTTTGGTTCATGGGGTTGTGGTGGATGTGATTTGTCTTATGGGGGGGGGGGGGGAGGGGAGGCTCCAGTAACTTCAGGAGTGGACATTAGTGTCAACTGTAATGCACATGCCCAGAATTATGGCTACAGAAAGAAATTAAGCACTCTCTCATTGGAGCAGTTAATTTCTTTCAACTACAGAATGTGCCACGTCAACAAGCAGAACTACTGTCATGACCAGAGTGCCTGGTCATTGGTGTACACTGCCAAGCCCACTGCAGTTTCAGCTGTAATTGGCTTGGCCGTGACACACCTCTAAAATGCCATTAGTACCACGATGTTCCTTGCGCAAGCGCAACTGAATGCAAAAAGAGTAAAAAGAGCCATGTAGAGAACTACAGAGCTATCAGCCTAACACCAACAGGATGTAAACTAATGGAAAGGCTCATAAAAAAACAAAATTTAAACAGAAATCACCAGATTAGGAATAGAAGGTTCATCACGGCATGGGTACAAAGAAGGCCTGTCTAGCACTATGAACCTTATATCCTTTTATGAACAAGTGAGCAAAAGTATGGATAATGGGAAGTCATACGACGTCCCTGGGATGATGTCATTATGTTAGATTTAAAAAAGGCTTTCAACACTGTGCCTCATTCATTACTGGCTGACCAACTACAAAGCGTGGGAATAAATACACGCAGTCACAGCCATAGACGTGGTTAAATATTTCCTGAAATTTCTGGAGAAACCTCTTGCTTTCTGCAGTTCCACAGTAGGGGGCAGCAGAGACAAACTCTTTAGAAATTTTGTGAACTATCTGGAAATATCTGACCATGTTTCTGGCTACTACTGTATGTCATTAAATGGACTGCAAGCTGTCTCACTGGTAGATCCCAGAAGGTGAAAATATCAGGTAAACTGTCTAAAGATGGTAGGGTGGGTAGTGGTGTACCAGGGATCGGTGCTAGGACCTGTTTTATTTGGTTTATTTATTACCGACATGAGTAAGAACATAAACTGCCAATTAACAAAATTAGCAGACAACACGAAATTAGGAGATGTGGTCACTGCAGAGAAACACATCACTCTGACTAAAGATTTAAACTCAATCCAAAATTGGGCAATAACTAACCGCATGGCTTCAACCCAGATAACTGCAGAGTGTTACACTATGGAATAAATAATCCAAGATACATCTATTCTAGGAATAATTAATAATAGATTGACTGCTACCGATCACTGTGCACTAGATGCAGGAAAGGCAAATCGTCTGATACGCTCAATACAGCGTTCATTTGTCTCAAGGGATCCACACTGCATAGTGCAAATTTACAAAACATTTGTGATCCTCCATCTTGACTATGGCTCCAGTTTTTGGAATCCACACTTTGAAAAAAGATATAAACTTGTTGGAGAGACCACAGCGAAGAGTAACTAAAATGACTAGGGGAATGGGGTTCTCATGATTATGAAAGCAGACTAAAAAAACTGAGCTTGTTCAGTTTACAAGAAAGAAGGAGCAGAGGTGACCTATTATTTCTGTACAACTTATTGAGGGACCCGGTCCTGATGAATCAATTTGGTCTTTGGTTTAATGAAAGAACAGTCTATCTAAGGTCATACAACAAACAAATCGTAGTACCAAAGGAAAACACAAACCAAAGAGATAACTTTTTTGGTATCAGAGTGACTAGGTTATGGAGTTTGTTACCTGAGCATTTGGTAAACATTCAGTCATTTAAGAAGTTTAAATGTGAACTAGACAAATTTATAATACAAACTGGGAATAGTTAATTTACCCGCTATATAGTGGGAGACAGCTTGGCCTCCTTTTGTCTGTACCTACCAAGTTACCAAATAGTTATTTTCAACTGTAAGCAAGACGAGCTGAGGAGCACACCTAGCAGAATGGGTGACCTTGAGCATCTGATGCACTTTGAAAGACATGGCATAGTGGCACTCACAGAGATGTTGTGGGAGAACAAAATAACTAGGACACCAGGAAAGAGAACTACGTATAGGCCATTCCTAAAAGATAGGCCTGACAGAAAAGGGGATGGGGTGGCTCTCTTTATCAGGGAGAGACACACTGTGGAGATCATCGGGTGAGAGGAAACAGTGCCACAGAGTCCATCTGGGTCATGTCAGGGGACAAAGGAGGCAAAAAGGAGTCTCCTTGGGGATGTGGTGCAAGTCCCCAAGCAGTTCAGAGGAGCATAATGCCCAGCCGTCCTGGGGGAATAACAAGAGAAGCAAAATCAGAAGTAGTGGTGAACCTTGAGTACTCAAACATCCTAGGCACAGACTGGCATCTTCAGAAAGCTAATGGCAGGGCAGAGGCTGAGATCCTGTCCACTTTTAAGGGCAGATTCCTAGAACAGCTTGTCCAGCAAGGGGCTAGGTTTGAAGCAATCCTTGACCTTTTCTCAGCAGTGGGGATGGGATAATCTCCAGTGTAAACATCAAAAGGAAGCAGTAGGAGATCATGACTACAACTGGGTAATCTTCCTGGTGACAGGTAAGACTAGCTGGGCCATAGCCAGCAAGACCCAGAACTTCAGAAAGACAGACTTTGCAAAAATAAGGTACCTGATGGCGTAGAGTCTGGAGAAGCTGCATGAGGATGGTAATGTACAGGACACGTGAAGTTTGTTGAAGGTGCTTGAAACAGCTGAGGAGGTCTATATCCCTGTAAGCAATAAGGAAAAAAGGACCAAAGAATGCAACCCTGGATTTACAGGGACCTAAGGCAAATAATCCTACACAAAAAGAGGGTCTAAAGGGCAGGCTGCCCAAAAAGAAAAGAGAAGAAAAGAGCAGCTCTGAGGGATCACAAAAATTAGGAAAGGAAAGCCAGAGGGTCTGGAAACAAGGGTAGCAGTAGCAGAGGCAGACAACATCAAAGCCTTCTTTCAGTATATAACTGAAAGAAGAACTTGAGGACAGAGATTGAGGGCCTGAAAACAAAGGGGAGGAACCTGTGCATGAGGCTGGGGATATGGCCAAGATGCTGAATGAATAACTTTGCTTCAAAGCTCAGGAAAGGGCTGGGAAGAGGTGCTAACTGAGAAGGCCTATGACATCAAGGTAACCATGATGGAACCTATGGACATCACACCCACCCTGGTAGCCAACTACCTGTCAAAGGTCTAGCCTGGCCAATCCAAAGTGGTGGACGAGATATACCTCAGGATTACAGTGGCACGAATGGAACATCTGGTGGGACATCTTGCATAATCTTTCATCAGGTTATCTGTACAAGTGTGGCATAAGAGGAATGGACAGTGGTCAATGTGGACCCAATGTTTAAGAAGGTTAGATAGGGAAACTATAGGCTGGTCAGCCAGATATCAGTGCTGGGAATGGTCCATGAATCTATTACCAAGGCTGAATGATGAATTCTTTGGTTGAGGCTAAGGTTCTCTGTCACTTTCTCTTCCTTCTTCCGCCCTTCCCTCTGCATTGCTTTATGAGGCGAGCTTGTGTAAAACCAACCTGTTCACATTCTTCAAGGGACTAACTAGGGAGATGAACAAGGGAAGGGCAATAGACAGTCTATATGGACTTTAGCAAGTCCTTTGGCCATGGCATACGATAAGCTAGTGATTAATGTACACCTGTGCTATATGCACAACATGGAACTGCTAACTGGGGGCAGGAAGCAGAAGGTGGTAGTAGATGGGCATTACTTTGAGTAGTACTCAGCAGCATCCATCAGTCATTGGTGCTGGGGCCACTGCTTTTCAACATTTTCATCAACAATCTTGAATCTCCAGGAGATTACTTCAGTTTGCTGAAGACATGTCTATGGTTTGGTTGATTGGCTGGTCTGGTTTTTTAACCTGTAAGAGGCACCCCTCCAAAGCTTGGAGCGCCAGCACAAACAACATTTTAAAGGCAAGGCAATTTTATGTATAGGGTACCCAATCCCGGAGGCTCTGGGCGCCTAACAATATTTAAAGCAAGACATACTAAGAGAACACGTAGATAAATAATACAGCAGCAAAGCTTAAATAAACATATTACAATTTAGAATGGATTAAAAAGGGGTTCAAACTATCACAGCAGGGACTAGTACAGGGTGTACTCAAGAAACTGGAAAAGCCTGGACAAAGAGGTGGGCCTTCAGCCTCCGCTTGAACACCTCAACTGAGGGAGCCTCCTGGACAGAAGGTGGTAAATTCCACAGGGTCAGCCCACAGACACTAAATGCACAATCTCCTGAGGTCTTGAGCCAAACCCTGGGAACATCCAGAAGGCCCCTCAAAGAGGAGCATAGGGAGCGAGGAGATGTCACCAGTGTCAGGAGTTCTGACAGGTAACCCGGACTCAGACTGTATATAAAACAATGATAAAACACCCAAACATATAATCCCATTAAAATATAGATATGCTGATGGACTCCACTGAGGATAAGGACAAACTTCAGTCGGACCTGAACAAGTTGGGTGACTGGTCACACTCCTGGAATCTTAGATTCCAGGTAGCCAAATGCAAGGTGTTACACTTGGGAAACAGCAAGAGAGGTCGGACCTACACACTGTGTGGGTCTCCTCTTGCTGCTTAGAGGAGGAAAATAAGAGGCTAAAGCGGTGCACAGCTACTGTCAAGAAGGCTGGAAGAATGCTGGTGTGTGTTAAAAGGGGGAATTAACATAAGAGAAGGGTAAGTAGTTCTGTTTACTTTACAAGGCCTGAGTCAGGACCCATGTGGAATATACTGCGGGCAGTTCTGAGCTCCCAAATACAAAAAGGACATTAAGGGCCAGCTCGTTGGCAGGGTTACTGCTCACAATGCAGGCAACCCAAGTTCAGGAATAAGGTGGAGTTTTCAGGGGCTAGCAGCGTGGGAGGTGGACTGAGCATTCCAGAGGATGCTCTCCCCCTTATACTAGTGGAAGTGAAGACGCCGGCTGGTGCTCTGCACACTCATGCAATTGGGTCAGCATGTGCACTTAACTCTCTTGTCACCAGCGTCCTGTTAGGGGAGACAACAAAGCATGGAAAACCTGGAGAATGCAAAATGCTGCCACTCCTGGGTGACACTACCCTGACAAGTCGCTGTCTTTCTGCATAACATGGACACGTGGGGGACCGCCGATGCTCAATATGGAATCCACCACGTAGCCAGGCATACCCCCGATGGAACAGGTAAGTTGTCAGGATAGGGCTGGAGGAGTTAGGCTGAAGGTGGCAACACCGGTAAAGGAAGACAAACAAAATAAAATACTTAAAAAAAAAAAAAAAAAAAGAAAAGGACACCGAAGCTGTAGAGAGGGTGCAATGCCAGACCACCAATATGATCAGGGGTATGGAGCTATGTGGAAAGCCCAGAGGCTGTTAATATGTTCACCCAGGAGAAAAGGAAGCTGAGAGGGGAACATGATCTCAGTCTTCTACATACTGTAGGGGATCATTTTTATTTATTTTTTCATTTACTGATGTATTTATTGAAATGTTTCTCCAGGAAGGCACACTGAACAACAGTCTGCCAGTGCGACCTGGGGGAAGGGGAACATGAGGATTGAATACAGTGATTTGGTACAAAAACTCAAGATAACAAAGATTTACATTTGAATAGGCAAATACGAGCGAGTAGACTATACAGTGAGCAATGAAATAGTGGAATGCTGACTGGCTCGGTGGTGCTGAGGACTGAGGTGCTGGACGCCACACCTCATGCCACGCTTGAGACCCGGATTCGGGAATGGACTCGGGGCCGCTGGGGAGGAGGATTGAGTCCAAGAGATGCTCTCCTCCTCCTCCTGGGGCGGGTTCCTCGCGTGTGCTTTGAGCACCGACGCACCCATGCCTGTGGAAGCACTGCATCGGGCACAGGCGGCCTCCGGAGTCTGGGAGGGAGGACATTGTGGGCATTTGACAATGGCGAAGGCCAGTAATTCGCCTGTCTGACGCCAGTCCTGTGTGCTAACGCCTCAGGGAAGGAGGGACCAGGGAAGAAAAGCTGAAAAAATCTCGGGCCAGGATGATGACCGATCCAAGCCCCAATCACCTACCCACGGGCAGACCCTGTTGTGCAGGCACTCCGGTAGAGAGGAGTAATGGTAGGGAGACAACGGAGTAAGCCTGGCACTCTAGGGGCAGACATCGTGGGAGGGATCTACAAGGTTGATCAGGTCCAAAGGAGTGGACCGAGAGGGTAGTAAGTAGGGAAGAAAAAGAAATTGAAAAGAAAAACAAATTGTGGAATGCTAACAGCTATGAACTAGGGAGCTGGATAATAAACAACTGAAAATAGATACAATGTCACAAACTTTCCATTACAATGCAAGCATATGTGACTCCTAACTGTGGAGAAAATTACTGAATGGAAAACTAGTAGTTAGATCTAAGGTCAAGCTAGTGAAGAGCAACACAGGCAGTACAAGTTAACTAAGCTATACCAGAAGTGCAAGCAGTTTAAGGGCAGTAACAATTTGGGGTAGTCACACATAAGCCGAGAACCCTGTCGGGGGTCAAGACAGGAAATGGAGGAAGAGGGGAAAAAAGATGAGTAGGAGAGAGGTCTGTCAGGGTCTGACCCCTCCAGGATGCTGAGATCATTAAGGTGGAGCAAATGGGAATGTTTAAGCTGGTGTGCTCCAGAAAGATGCAGGGACATTTCTTGAAGCCCAAGGGTGGTAAAAAGCAGGTATAATGTTATGAAGTCCAGAGGGTAGTGACCCAGTGGAACAAGCCTACCAACAAAGAGTAGACATGAAGACAGTGGAGAACTTCCAAGTTAAGCCTGGACAAATTTCTGCTGGCAGCTGTAGAGAGAGATAAGGCCCCGGGGCCAGATGGGATGCATCCACGGGTGCTAAAGGAAATGGCATCAGAACCAGATGAACCCCTGGTAGGGCTATTCAGTACCTTAATTCAGTCATGGGTAGTTCCAAAATACTGGAGGGTAGTGGATGTAGTCTCAGTACATAAGGGGGGCAGACAAGAAGCAATCAGGTAACTACAGACCTGTTAGTCTTACCTATGTTGTAAGTAAACTGCTGGAGAATCTAGTCAAAGAGGACCTTATGGACTACCTGGAGAACAACAGACTCCAGGATAGTAAACAGCACAGGTTTGTGGCTAGGTCATACCAAACCTACCTAATAGTTTTCTTTGACTGGGTGATGAAAGCAGTTGATAAAGACCACACCGTATATTTTCTCTATTCTGATTTCAGAAAGGCGTTTACGTCGGTGACTCACAGAAGGCTGCTGAAGAAGCTATAGGATCTGGGTGCAGCAAAGGACATAGTTATGTAGGCAACTGACTGGAAGGCAAACAACAGAGGGTGGTGGTTAACAGAGTCAGATCAGATGAGACGGAAGTCATGAGTGGGTTGCCATAGGGATCGATCCTGTACCTTGTCCTCTTCAATATGTTTGTTCATCAATGACACAGAAGAAGGAATTCAGGGCAGAATGTGTCTCTGCAGATGACGTTAAACTCTGTGGTTTTGTAGAGAGTACAGAGGTGACTTGAGATGCAGAGCGATCTAGAAAGGCTAGAGAGGTGGCCTAAGGTTTGGCAGTTGAAATTCAAGGCCAAAAATTGCAAGGTGATGCTCTCAGGAAATGAGAACTTCGGGACAGAGCACTGGATGGGAGGGGTTAAGCTGTGCACTACCATTGACAAAACACACCTAAGAATCATCATTAGTGACACACCTAGGAATCGTCATTAGTGACTCCCTAAAACTATCAATCCTGTGTAACAAAGCTTACAGTAAGGCAAACAGGATGCTGGTATGTATCTGAAGGAGTAGTGACAGCAGAAGAAAAGAAGTGATACTGCCTCTCTACTGATCACTAGTGAGGCTGTACCTAGAGTACTGTGTACAGTTCTGGAGTTCTCAACTAAGGAATGATAAGGGCAGGCTGGAGACGATACAACATAGGGTGACCAAAATGATTTGGGGCCAGCAGGACAGATCTTATGATGACCTACTCAAGGGACTGAACATGTACTCACGGGAGGCCAGACCAGAGAAGGGAAATACGACAGAGACCTTCAGGTTCCTAAAAGGAATAAACAAGGTAAACTGTGAGGAGCTATTTAGCATGAGTAACGATTCAGAAACATGGGGGCACGAGTGGAAACTGGCGGGGATGGGGAAGGTTCAAGAGGGAAGTGAGAACGTTTTATTTTACAGAAATGGTAGGTGAGCTGTGAAACAGTCTGTCAGCTAATGTGGTGGGTGCCAAAACCATTAATGATCTCAAGCACAGCTGGGACAGAAGGGTCTAGTGGTTGCTTATGGCAGTAGCAGCAAGGCATGGAGCATGGGGGTGGGTAGCGAGATCTAGAACCCTGTATTGGCAATATTTTTTATTTTTAATTTTTGTTGACCGGGTAAGTGCACTAGACAAATCCTGCCTATTTTCAGGCACGACCTGGGGGAAGGGGATACAGATGAATGCCAACTGACCTTGAACCAGATTAAGCTGTTGGTGGTATTTTTAGTGAATGAGGGAAATTTGGCCAGGACACCGGGGAAATTTCCATACTCTGTTCGATAAGTGCCTTGGGATCTTTAACATCCACCTGAACTATCACCAATCCAGGCAGATGGGACCTTGGTTTAACGTCTCATCCGAAAGACGGCACCTCAGAAGTGCAGCACCCCTCTCATGCTGCACTACAGTATCAGTACTGGGATATTAACCCAAGTGCCAGATGTGGGAACTGAACCCACAGCCCTCTGATCTCCCGGCCTCAGAGGAGAGTGTGCTACCTACAGAGCCACTGACACTGTGTCCTGGGGTCTGATAGGGTTCCATGGGCAGACTATTTTTTTAATACTTCCTTTATTAAAAAGCACATTTTCTTACATCCAAACTGATGCAACATATCTCAGTTAAATACATTTTGTGGCTGTTACAACATACAGCCATTCTAAAATAGAAACCAAGACTATCCTAAAAATTAGTTTGATAACTTACCTTAACTTAAACTTAAGCAGGACAATAACAGTGGAACGCAAGGGACTACCTATATAGTATCAGTATTTCATTCTTTAAGTTTTTTAAATAAGGACCATATACTTAGACAAGAGCCATTTACTTGTACAGAGGGGAAAGGGATAATTACTACAATACATCCATGTTCTCTTTGCCAAATCAAATATCTGTCTGTTCAATCCTCACAGCCCAGTCTTACCTCCGGTCAACTTTAAGTCAATTGTCCAGGCTGGGTTCTTTCCTCCTACTGAAGTTGGTCTTGATATAGTTCCCACCGTGACCATCGGGTAATATAATTGTCTATCTTATCCTGGAGTTTAAAAGATATCTGTTCATTATGCTGGATTTGCAGTATTATTGCTTTCCAATCGGCTATCGTAGTGGGGGTGTGAGAAGCCATTTTTGGGTTATGGATTTATACGCTGAGCTAAGGAGTATGGACCAGAGGTACAAACTAGCTCTGTCCTTGATCTCCGCTGGCGGGACCCCCAGGAGTAGATTAATCCCCTTAAGTGTGCTTTGTATATCTAGCATTGACTTTATATGAAGTGATACCTGAAGCCAATAGGCCGATAGTTTTGGACAATCCAGGAAGACATGTTTATGAGAGGCTCTAGCCTTTCCACACCCCCTCCAACACTGGGAGGTGGCTCCCGGGTTCCTCAAAGCAACAACTGAGGGAACCAAGAAAAACCTCACCCTAACCTTCCACATAAACTCCCTCCAAATTGGGGAGGAGGTAGTTTTCCATGTGTTTCTCCAAATTTTAAGCCATTCCTTATTGGATATTGGATGTGCTAGCTCTTGTTCCCATCTGGCTTGAGCCAGCTCCATGGCATGCGAGATTTTCTGTATAAGTGATTTATAGACTATAGATATTGCCTTCTCCCCTGGAGTGGTCCAGGTTTGTTGAAAGGGGGTATTATCTTCCCCCGAGAGAGGGCTTCGTTCAGTAATTTTAACTTGTGTTAGGATATAATCTCTTATTTGGTAATAATATAGCCTGTCTTTTTCTGTCCAGGAATATATTCTCTGGGCTTCTGTAAAGTCCATAATCACATTGCTTTTAACAGTTGCCATGGTACCTCCAGCCCCATTATGGCCTGGTTTCGATACCATTTGTTGTGCAGCAGTGTATCAAACGGGGGGGGGTCAGCACAAACCATTGGTACTTCCATAGGTGTTGCTGGAAGGTCTTGTGCTTCATTCCCATTTGCCAACCCCTTAGTATAGTAGTTGTTGCTGGCGGGATTACCTGCATAACTTTCTTGAGGTAGGGTAAGGAGACTAAACAGGCCAGGATCGGGGTAGAAGTGGGCCTGGATTGGTCAATTTGCTTCCAAACTGCATGGTATGTTTTAGTGCCCCACAATAGTGCCAAACGCATTTGGGCTAAGATCCAATAGTTTTGGAGTGAGGGTAGGGCTATTCCCCCTAACCCTTTAGGCAAAAACAGCTTGGAAAGGCTCATCCTTGGCCTCTTCTGGTTCCACTGGAATGTGTTTAAGGCTTTTTGCCAGGAAAGAAGCTCTTCTGGGGACAGGGTACATGGAGCACACTGAAATAGATACAAAAATCTCGGTAGGGCAATGATCTTTAGTGACAAGGTTCTTGTGTAAAAGGAGGATGGCAAAAGATCCCATCTCCTCAAATCCTGTTTGATGTTCTTTAGCAGGGGGTGGTAGTTTAGGTTATAAAGTAACTCTGTGTCTTTGGGAATCTGTATACCCAAATATTTTATATTAGTTTCATCCCATTTAATCGGATATTGTTTTCTGAGACGGGGGTATATTCAAATGTTAAAGCTTCAGATTTATTTATATTTAAAGTGAAACCAGAAAGATTAGAAAAATTCTGTATGTGCTGAAAGAGGGCCACCAATGAGGTGCCTGGATTAGTAAAGTACAGAAGTATGTCATCGGCAAACAAGGCCAGCTTTTGTTCTGTGTTTGCTAACTCGACACCCTTGATATCCTGGGCTTGACGTAGATATTGGGCAAGGGGTTTAATGTAATAAGTGAATAAGAGCGGGGAGAGAGGGCATCCCTGTCTAGTTCCTCTATATAAGGGAAATCTCTCAGATATGTGGACATTCGCTCAAATTTATCCTATAGGGTTTGTATAAAATATAAAAATGGTGTCTCTAAATTGGTGTGGAAAGCCAAATCTTGTTAATACCCCTCTCAGAAATCCCCATGACACCATATTGAATGCGTTTTCCGCATCTAGTCCTAATACGACCGCAGGAATGTTGCGGGCTCGAATATGCTCAATAACATAGATCATACGCCTGACATTATCCTGAGCCTGGCGCCCTGGAATAAAGCTGCACTGATCTATGTGTATTGTGGACGTTGCAAGCTGTACAAGTCTCCGTGCATAAATGGATGCAAAAATCTTATAGTCCGTGTTTAGCATCGATATAGGCCGAAAAGAGGAGCAATTTGAGAGATCTTTACCCAGTTTCGGTATTACCGAGACTACTGCCTCATTCCAGGATGGTGGGATCGTTCCCTTTTCTGTATTCACAAAAATGAATAACCTATCCAGTATCAGAGTGAGGATCTTCGTGAAAGTTTTATAAAACTCTCCCGGTAGGCCATCCGATCCTGGACATTTACCAGTTTTTAAGGTACCAATTATAGTTGCAATTTCTTTGGGGGAAATGGGGGTCATGAGACTAAGTGACTGATCCTGGGTTAATGTGGGAAGGTCAAGGGGGGGTCAAAAAATCCCAAATGCTCTCATCAGAAGGGGAGGTTTTCCTGGAATATAGGTTTGTATAAAACTGATGGAAGGCCCCTGAGATATCAGTGGTATTGGTTTTAAGGACACCGGTAATGAGATGTCTAATTTTCAGGATAGATGACTTGGTTCTCTTGGCCCGCAGCTGACCTGCAATTAATCTCATAGATCTTGGCCATCCATCATAATGCTTATGCCTTAAGAATACTAGCTTCTGCTCAATAGTGTAGTCTAGTATATTATTGTATTATTTCTTTAACGAGGCAAGCTCTCGGCATCGTAGCTTGCAGTGCTTCACACATTTAAGATCTTCTAAAATTTTTATTTGAGCCTCTAAGGCAAGTCTGCAGGATTCCCTTTGTTTCTTTAGGTGTGCAGAGATTCCTATCACTCTTCCCCTCACTACTGCCTTAATGGTGTCCCAAATCATAGCTATAGAGGAGTCCTGTGTATCACTGTCTAACAGGGCCTGGGTTATCATATCCGATATCGACTCCTTCACCTTCTTATCTCTTAGGAGAGAGAGGTTCAACCACCAGAAGGTTTTCCTTCGGGTGGTCTGCGGGTGGAGTTTAGAAAATATAGGAGTATGGTCTGAGAGGCAAAAGCCTCCTTGCCAGATGCTTTGCACCACACTCAGTTGTTCCCTTGGGGTTATTAAGAAATAGAGGCAAGAATACGAATCATGAGCCTGCGAATAACAGGTACGTCTTCTTGAGGGGCCATTTAAAAACTGCCATATATCTTCATAGGTCCAGATATTCAAACTGCGCCATATAGTGGTGAAACCCCTGCGCCGCTCAAAATAGTTGCGCAGAGTTGTGGCCAGGGCGATATTCAACGGAGTTGCACTATAGCGCAACTTCTTTGAATATCGCCCTCTGGCCACACCCACTGTGCATGGCGCGGTGGAACTGCTCCAGCGCAAGTGGTCAGAGTGGAGCACTGAGATGTGGTAGCACAAGTTCCATTGCGCCATGCACAGCACCTGCGATATTCAAAGGGTGACATGGAAATGGGGCCATAATTTATGCAAGGCACACGGGGGGCCATTTGTATCTGATTATGGTCCCATTTGCATGCAGGTGCGCCGATCCCTGACGACTTGCGCCTGGCGCCCTGCCAGGCAGCAGCCGCCGGGACCGACGCCCCTGCAGCCCGGATACGCTGGCAGAACAGTAGTGAAACCCTCAATCGCGGGCAGAACAGTAGTGTCCCCGATCGGTGGTAATCCGTATTCTTCCCCACACCCCGGTAGCCCAATCAGGCGCCATGACGGAAACATCCCCCACTCGAATGCCCGATTGCGGGCATCAGACCCCAAAGTCAATATCCTGGTGGTCCAGTGGACCCTGGTAGGCCGATCTGGTGACGGCATTCCTCACCCCCAAGTGTAGTAGCCCTGGTGATCTGGTGGCCCCCACCCCACTAGCCTCACTACCCGCTCCCCCGTCCGGCGGCACCCCACCCGCCTGCTGCCACCTGACTATTTCGGTAGAGGCTGCACGCCCATTGGTTCAGAGCATGAGCAATTCATTCACATATCTGGACCCGGCTTGATGGTATGGGCTGCCCATTGGCTCATGCTCTGAACCAATGGGCGTGCAGCCCTAGCGTGTGTCAGTCGGCAGGCAGGTGGTGCTGTTGCCTGCCGCTGACGGGTGGGGAGCGGGTGGTGGGCCTCTGTGGGTGGAGTGGGCCACTAGATCACCAGGGATATCATGCACTGGGGGCGGAGGAATGTCGCCACGATCGGCTACTCGGTCCACTGGACCACCAGGGATATTGGACTTTGGGTCTGATGCCCGCGATCGGGCTACTCGGGTGGGGAATACTGTGCTGCCCGCGATCGGGCTAATGGGGGAGGTGCAGTTATGCCCACGATCAGGCTAATCTCAGTCCACTGGACCACCAGGGATATTGGACTTGAGGGGATACTGATGCCCGCGATCGGGCATGGGGGGCCGCCAGGTGCGGCAGGAATGATACAGGGCCACCCACAGGTGGCAGCTGCCAAAGGCGCCTGCAATGCGGCAGCTCACCTGTGGGTGGCCCTCGACTTGTTCCTTTTTTTCAGCTGTAACTTTGTGCAGGCGCAGGTAGGGTTGCGCTTGCATAACTCTGCACGCCCGGCTGAATATCGGGCTGTGCAGTTTATGCATGGTTCCTCCCCCTTCGGTTGCGCATGCCTTCATTATCATTGCACTGTTGCTCAGCATGATTTGGGGTGGCGCAACTGCCTCCTGCTGAATATCGTAGAATGGCGCATTTCGAACTTGCGCAGGCGCAACCCTATTGCGCATGGCTCAACTCTTTGGAATATCTGGCCCTCAACCTATTTCCTTTATTAATTTTTTAACACTTCTAGTTGCTTTATTTATTCGCCCCTGCATGGGTTGATCCCGACCTCCCCCAGAGATATCTAGATTTAGGTCCCCTCCACAAATCACCATTCCCTCTGCCCACTTTGTCAACTTGGAGAAGAGATTTCTATATAGTGCAAAATCTGTTGCTGGAGGTATATATATATATATATAAGCCAGAATGACCATCTGACCTTCTAGCAGGCCTTTTAGAAAAACAAAGCGCCCTTCTCTATCCACAATCTGGTCCTTTAGTTCAAATTGTTGTAGCAGTGTCAGTGGCTCAGTAGGTAGCACACTCGCCTCTGAGGCCGGGAGATCAGAGGGCTGTGGGTTCAGTTCCCACATCTGGCACTTGGCTTAATATCCCAGTACTGACACTGTAATGCAGCATGAGAGGGGTGCTGCATTTCTGAGGTGCCATCTTCGGATGAGACGTTAAACCGAGGTCCCATCTGCCTGGATTGGTGGTAGTTCAGGTGGATGTTAAAGATCCCATGGCACTTATCGAAAAGAGCAGGGGAATTTCCCCGGTGTCCTGGCCAAATTTCCCTCATTCACTAAAAAAAAAATACCACCAACAGCTTAGTCTGGTTCAAGGTCAGTTGGCATGCATCTGTGTCCCCCCTCCCCCGGGTCGTGCCTGAAAATAGGCAGGATTTGTCTAGTGCACTTACCCGGTCAACAAAAGCTAAATAAAAAAATAATAAATAAATTGCACCCCCTGCTTTATCATTATGGCTGTCCCTCTCAGTCTGCCACCACGATACGAGGAGGCCACCACCTGGGCAAAGCCTAAACGCTCAAATTTTTTGTGTTCACTTTATGAAAGATGCGTTTCTTGTAGTAATAAAATGTTAGCTCCCTCACGCTTCATATACTGGAGAATTTTACTCCTCTCAATGGGGTTAGTGATACCATGCACATTATAAGTGCATATGACATAAGGTTGTGCCATAGTAAGCAGTGTCAAGTACTCCCAGTTTATAAAAGAGAACCGATAATAGCACCATTCCCCCTTAGTGGTGGCCCCCTCCACTCTAAAACATGTTGATATACAAGGTAGTTATCCATACTCATAAGTTCCAACCATCCTGCTAGATAAAAAACAAGCTTCAAAGCCAACATGGCTACAATTAACAACAATCAGTAACAATATGCGCGTCCAAGGTTGGGGGCTAAATTACCTTTTAGCCCCTGTGTTCTCCTAAGAAGGAGGACAAGGAGGGATGTGTGTGCCTCCGTTACCGGAGGACCTCCTCTAGAGCCTCGATAACAGTGGGCTCCCTATTTGTATGCTAACGGTACATGCTGATAAAGTATCAGTACGCCCATTCCAGCCGACTGTAAAGAAACTTACTATATCTAAAAGGCAACAAGAGGTAAATAACATATAGAGACTGATTCTTATCCAGTGTTAACCTCCAGTTCAATTCAGCTGAGCAACCCCCAATCACAGCCGGGTTTTATATCCTGATCTTTTCGACATAGCTTAGGGTTAAACAAGAGCACCTCAGCTTGACAATGGAGATTGCTCAGAGAAAAATAATTATTAATGATAGAACTAAGTGAACATTAACAATAAGGCATTCGTATTCCCACTGGCTTTGCAGACTATCCTGCGTTTACTGTGTACTTAATGACGCTGGGTAACAAACAGACTGAGTTTGAGCCATCGCAAGTCCCAACTGTCCAGCTCGCAGGTCTTGTTCTCCTCGAAGCCTCCACCCTCCCCATGCAATCCCCAGTCTCTTATCACAAAAAAACAGAGATGTGGATATTAGTTCAGTACTTATCAAGGCAGGGCATTGCCATTCGGAGTTCCTTCGGCGGTAGTTCGAGAGGCAAGAAAGCGATTTCTGGAAAAGAGCCTTAGTGAGCTGCTTTATTGAATCAGGTTTCTGCTCGAGCTTGATCTGCCTTTCTGCTTAAGATGGTGTGAACTCTGCACAATGCTTCAGCATGCGACACTATCTTGTTTCCCCAGCTTTCCTGTACATGGTGCGTTGCCTAAACAGTCCCCGCTTCTCTGCATCTTGGTTCCTATTTTCTTCTATAGGAATGTTTCTCTCCTTGAGTGCTTCCTGCGCTGCCTCGAGCGTTGAGTACATTTTTACTCCATCCTCCCAGAACACTCACTCTCAGTCGGGAGGGATAAGGGGTATGAAAATGGATGGACCTCTCTCGCAGCACTCTTAAAATAGGAAGGTATTTAATTCTCTGCGATAGTATTTCCTGCTGGTAATCGTGATCGAGGAACAGTCTGTTTGCCAGATATTTAACTTCCTTCTTATTCCACGCATGTCTCAATATTTCTTCTTTCACACTGAAGAAGTTTAGCTTAAAAACAATGGAGCGTGGGCTGGCAGCAGGATAGGTGGGTTTCTGTTGTAGGGATCTGTGTGCCCTTTCCACATGGAAGATTAGGGTAGGTGGTAGATCCAAAACGTCCCACAAAAGGTTTTCTATAAACGTTGCCATGGGGATTGTCTCCATATTCTCAGGAAGACCATACAGACTGAGATTATCACGCCAAGACCGACCCTCTAGGTCCAGGCATTTAGCTTGTAGGGCTTCAGCTTGGTACAGCAGGATTTGGATAACCTCCGTGAGTTGCGCTGTCATGTCTTCCGTCTCCGAAACCCTTTCCTCAACTACCCCATACGATGTTCAAAAGCAGCCAGTTGGTTTTGCATTGTACGGAATTCTTGCTTGTTTTCTTTCCTGGATTCCTTAATTTCATGGAGGAGTGTTTTAAACCTGGTGTGCGATAGCTGCTCACACTCTCCGTCCGTATCATACTCCGCTGCCTGGGAGCTAGCTGGGGAGGACGATCTACTAGGTAGGCCCATCTTTAATCTAGTGGCATCCTTGACATTACTCTTGTATTCGGGTTGATTTCTTCCTCTGTTGTTAGTGTGTGATGTCCCTCCTGAGTTTTTAGACATTCTGGAGAGTCAAATAGAGAGTTTTAGGAGGTTTTGTTAGTCGGCTGGGACGGGAGCTCTACGAGTTAGGCTTGCTTCAGCTCCGTGATGTCACCGGAAGTCTCTTCTATGGGCAGACTAGATGGATTATTTGGTCTTTTCCTGCTGTCAATGTCTCTGTTTCTATGTTTGTGAACGATATGAGCCTGCCCTTGCACATAGTACATGAGTACACATGGGCTCCTTGATACAGACACCCAATGGCTAAAACTACTGGAAGAAAACCTCTCAGGATGTGAATGACGGATCTCGATATTCCTAAGTCCTGCACCCCTTAGTGGCCTGGACAAAAGTCCTGTGTCTGTTGGGGACCCCCACCCCCCATTGGTCCTTGCGCAGGAGGTAAGCTGTGAGGTTGCCTGGGCCAAGGATGGTGGTCACGGTTTACAGGAGGTAACCTGTCAATGATACTGATGGGATGTTGAGAAGCAATAGAAGCACCAACACAACACTTGAGAAACTGGTGACTAAGACAGCAACACCAAGTCAAGTACTGTTTCCAGGTGCAACTTGGGGGTAGGGTGTTACAGAAAGAGAAGAAGGTACAGCAAATAGTAAACATTCAAAAACAACAGGGGAATAAAGAGATGACAGAAAATATAACACAGTAGGTGTAAGAAATACAGTGAAACCCACTTATAACACAGCCACATATACTGGACACTTGCTTATAACGGACAGATCTGCTTTGTCAAAAGCTATGCCAGTAACGTTAAAAATCGCATTTATACCACACTGTGCAACCCCTGTATAGCGGATACTGTGAGCTCCTCTGTGCCCCTGTTACATGCCGCAAACTGTCTTCTGATTGTTACCTGTTTATGCAGCTGGTTTGTCTGGCACTATAAAGACATCATTCACCTCACTTGATGCCTGTTACCTGACACCTTACTCCAGGGGATTAGTTCTATACCATCCTGATCAGCAATCAGCACCATACCGGGTCATAATGTCGTACGCTAATAGTGCACAGCATTATACAGAAACCCGACCTGTGCGCTCAGAACCCCAGAGAGTTAGAATCCTTAGTGGGGGGCGGGGCAATAGCCCTCTTAATGGAAGTAGAGCTCCCCACAGATAAAAAGTTAGTAATGAATCGCTAATGTGATTATGTTGCATGACATTCTGCCATACGCGGTATTGACCCTGTGCCAATCAGCACAGGTTCTGTACAGCAAAATCTTATCAATCACATTTACTGCTCAGTCCTTGATCCCAATGAATGCAGGTACTGTACAGCAAAATCCTTCCAGTCTTGTTTACTGCTCAGTTCCCAATCCAACTGCAAATAGCAGTTCCCCACACGTTTGGTTGGCAGATGAGGCGGCATCTTCTCATTTTAACTCCTGTGTGTCAGCTGAGGTGGAGGAGATTCATATTTTAAGACTTTAGGATATAGCAGACACACTTTACAATGGAAAAAACCTGTTTGCACAAACATGTCCGTTATAAGAGGGTTCCTCTGTACATACAAGCTGTATGCTAAACATACAGTACAAAGCATCAGTTATTTACAACAAGCATTTGTCAATGCTAAATGTTTGCCTGATGGTATTGGCATTGGTAGTGCAGGAGTTAAAGAGATGCATAATAGGAATGGCAGTGAAGTACTGAAGTAATGCCAACCCCCAACCTGCAGAGACTGACAGGCATTGGGGGTGTGCCTTTGGGTCGTCAGCCATATCACTCATGTCATTTCCCCCTCACCCCACACTGCAGACACCGACAGGTGTTGCAGTGTGCCTTGTGGTCTTTGGCCCTTATGCTCACCCATTTCCATGAAGAAATAAGCTGAGATGGGTGCAGTATAGGAGAATGGGGTGAAAGTTAGGGCCAAAGACCCCGAGGCACACCTCAATGCCTGTCAGTGGCTGCAGGGTGGGGGTGGAATGGGGTAAACATTACGGCCGATGACCCCAAGTCACACCCCGTCACCTGTCAGTCTATACAGGGTGGGCATTACGGTTGGAAACCCTAACGCCCCGGGCATTTGTTGGTATTTTTGCTCCAAATTTTCAACATGGGCTTTTTAGGACCCAACCTCATGAACAGTGGCAGTATCATTTCGTTACTCAATCCCAAAAGGTGATTTCGCACAGCGAGTGTGCCATTTGGTGCCACAGGTGTAAAAACACATTTTGGGCAGGATGTGAAAAATGACAGCTGTACTGTTCATGAGAGGGCAAGAAGAAATGGCAATACTGAAAATCTGGAGCAAAAATATGAAAAAGTGGCAAAGCTACGAGTGTGCGTAGAAACTGTGCAACGCACACTTGTAGCATAGTCATTTTTTGGAATGTTTTCACCAGATTTGCAACAAGGGCTTTTTGGGACCTCCTCTCATGAACAGTGACACTGTGATTTAGTTAATCTGTCCTGAAAGATGATTTTGAACAGCGACCGTGCCCTTCTGCACAGCAGGTGCAAAAACACCTTTCAGGAAGGATGTGAAAAATGACAGCTGCACTGTTCATAAGGGGGTGTGAAAAAATGGCAATGTTGGAAATTTGGAGTGAAAGTATTAAAAATTGATGAAGTTACTAGCGTGTGTAGAAACTGCGCAACGGACGCTTGTAATGCAGTAATTTTTTTGAGTTTTTCACCAAATTTGCAACAAGGGCTTTTGGGACCCCACCTCATGAGCAGTGGTACTGTTGTTTCATTAATTGGTCCCGAAAGGTGATTCCACGCAGTGACCGTGAAATCACCTTTCGGGATGAGAAGCGAAATGACAGTGCCAGTTTTCACGAGGTGGGGTCCCAAGAACCGCAATGCTGAAAATTTGGGACCAAAACTCCAAAAATTGGATGAGACATCAACATAAGTTGAACCCCCCCCCCTCCCCCCGACTGCCATTACAGGGCTTATTGTCATTTCTTTATTTCCCGGTTAGTCTTTGAAGAGTGCAAACGTGTTCCTGGTCCACAGAAGACCACTGTTCCGTCCTTCAGAGGGTGCATGGGTGGGGAGGTAGATGCGGGAGGTGGGGTGTGCAGAGGGAGAGTGCAGGTTGGGGAGGGGGCCGACTGAATGACAAGGGACTTTTTTTTTTAACCTAAAAGATAAAAATAAAAAATAAACACGACGGGACTGTTTTCTTTTTTACAGGCAAATATTAACAAAATAGATTTCGCACAAGTGGTGGGCTCCAGTGTGCCAGATACTTTGGGGCGGAATCAATGCCGACCTGGACTCAAAATTCCTGAGGTCAGCTGGAGAACACAGGCGGTGTGTGGGGAGGGGAGCATCTGACACCAGGAGTGGGCATCCCGTGTTGGAAACATCAAAGAAGTATTTTTTGGCACACAGGGTTGGGCTCCCACAGTGCCACATTAATGGGGGAAGGGGGGATATATGCTGACACAGGAACTGAGCACCCTGATGTCGGCAGGGGATGGAGAATGGAGGGTGCGGGGTGGGCAGCAGCAGTTGGAGGGAGCTAACATTTAAATTTGTTGTCCTGTTGTGTGCCTGGTTGGGAGGGAAGGGGGACTGCCACTCCAATGACAAAACTGCTCAACTGCAGTAGCAGATTTCTTTCAAGTGCAGCGCTCGCTCTGAAACTGCCGTCATCGGCAGCTTCAGTATTAATTGGTGGCCGAGACATGCCCATTAGAGCATCCACTGCACTAGCCACAACACTGCCACACCTCTGCAATGCTTTACTATCTAAATATGTTTCTTGTGCACTGCGCGTACAAGCAAACATAAAAAAACACCTAGCCACAACTGGGGTGAAGGGGTGATGTAACCCCTTGTACTTCGCACACTGACATCTTCTATATGACGAGATACCAGCTGATATCCTTTCTCTATTTGGTGCCTGTGTCTGCCACCTTCACTGCGTGTTAGGGCTGGAATAGCCTGGGGAGACCCTCCATTTCTAGGGGTAGGATGGTCTGTTCACCAAAGCTCTGCGGGCAATAATATCCAAAGTCGAAGCCCCCCTCGAACAACAATACCCACATTCACCTTACATTACAGGTTCCTATGCATTTTGCAAGAACAGCTCAGACATCTGCTCGGACAGGAATAAATCACTCCAACAGTGTGGATTAAGCCGTAGTCATACTTTTACTAGTTACATTAGGGAAACAGGGTCCTCAGTCACTGTCCCTGTTGACACTGTTCAAACAGGTGTGATCCTCACCCAGGACTAGAGTTAGGACCTTCACAGTCCCTTCCTAAAGGCTGTAAGCCCCTCACTCCCTCCATTTCTATTTCTGTCTGTTCCTCGACATCCATTTATCTGTACGCTGATTATAGAGTTATTTTGCATCTGGCTCCTCTTCCAATGATCTTACATCACAGCTTCAGCTGGATTTTGACAATATTCAGTGTTGGTTCCAGTCTAACCAGCTGTCACTCAATGCCAAAAAAACAGTCTCCATTAATTTTGACACCCATCAGAGGTTTTCCAGACTCACCCCTCTCCCTTCTTGTCACACCCTCGATGGTGCTATTATTGAGGATGTATCCTCTTTTAAGTACCTTGGTATCTGCCTTGACAACCATCTGGATTTCTCAGTTCATACCAACGTCTTACACCAGAAGCACCACCCCAAGACTGGTGCACTGTATAGGAACAAAGTGAGTATACCACTTCTTGTCCATCGTGAAATAGTTTTAAAGATGATTCTCTCTATTTTTGATTCTGGTGACTATAATGGAGCTCCGAAATCCTCCCTTGCCAGACTGGACCCACTACTCCACGCTTTTTGTCGATTTGCTTTAGATTGTTCCCCTCCTACCCACCACAGCTCACTCTACTCTGCGCTTTCACTCCCCTTTCTTGATGACAGGTGTCTTTCCCATTGTGCTTCCTTCACATCCAGGATGCACCTGGAAACAAGCACTTGCTGCTCAGAATGCTCTTCCTGCTGAAACTTTTAAATAAATAAATGTCTAAATTCTGCTCTGGTTCCCTGCCCTCCCTCTTGTCCTCTCCATCAGCTTCCTCCTATCCCCTACGCAACATCACTTCCCATTCATTCACTATTCCTTCTAGAAAATCTACTGCTGGTCAATCTACTTTCTTATACTGCTTTCCTAAACTTTGGTTCCCCCTTCCCTTGTCAATACGCTCTGCCTCTTCTGCTTTCTCCTTAAAGTCTCTCCTTCATTATTTTTTTTCTCCCTCTTGCAACTGTCCAAGGCTCTCTTCCTCATCCATTCCTCCTCACTAATACTGCCCTGGCAATCTGTTTTTTTTCATTATCTGTATATATGATAATTTGTTTTAATTTTTGGTATAGTCATTATATTGTATTTGCCGTATATGATTTTTTCCACATCCCCAGGACGCATCTGGAAATTAGCTGTTTGCAGCTCAGCATGTCTCTTCTGGTGAAATGTTATTTCTTTTTTCATCTGTATCCATAAACACCAGGTTATATCTAGGGCAAGAGCATGATTTATTTAGCACAATCCAGTATCTCTCCCACTGCTACATCATCAAGGTTCTGACAGGTTTCGCATCCTAGGCTCCTGGCTGCCTAGTTAGCGAGTGATGCAGGGAGCATCCACTGCTGGAGAGACATTCATTTACACCTGTACAATTTGGTGGCTCACCTAGCGAAGAATAGTATTTGAATACTTGTTGTGGAGATCATAGATACCCAGATCCTGAGGGCAGTCACTTCATGCAAGGTCAGTCTCCTCTCTGGAGCAAGGAGATCACCTCTGTGGCTGGTGTCTCACTTTACAGCTCTGCTATGTACTGGATGCTGAGCTGGGCACAGCTTGGCAGTGCATACTAGAGCCTTCCCCAGGTAGTGGCTGGTGGCAATCTCCCCAGCTCTTCTGCCAGTGGCATCAGCTCCAATACCCATCCAAGTCTGGGATCTTTCAGTGAGTGTTGGCATATCTGCTATCTTAGTCAGCAATTTTGTCTGTCTCACTAGGTCTCTCTCCTTCCGCAGCTTGATTGGCTGCATTGCTTTGGCACAGGATTGTAAATACCACCAAAGGTGACATCCTCTTATCCAGGGCCCCCTTCTGCTCTGCAAGACTGCCAGGCACTCCCCCCCAGCTCTGAGGGGAAGTCCCTCAGAGTTCTCATACCTTCCCAATGTGCCCCCTAAAATGATCCGCAGACTTACTAGTGATCTACATTAAATGACCCCAGATCCCGTTCCCTAGATCTGCACTGCTGTCTTGGGTCTGTTCCTGGAGGCTCCTTGGGGCTAGGCATCCAGTGATCTGCTGCCAAAGGTCTTGATGCAATGACAGCTGTCAGGTATGAGGTATGTGCCACCTCAAGGCTAAACCTCCTCGAGGGCACCCCAGCAGCCTTCTTTTCATCACTAAGCTCCTCCCACTGGGCAATCTCAAAGTCACTATCAGAAAGTAGGGCCTGGGTCTGACAGTCTGGTAAAACAACCCCGTGCTCTCTAGGGGCAGAAGGGGGTCATTACATGTGACAAGGCATAAGAAAAGAATAATAAGAACATTCAGAACATCCGAAGAGCAGAAGATGACTCGGTTTAAGCACAGGCAATATTGAAATACTGGAAGGTGAAGGAGGTAATAGGAGAGAAAGGAGTATGAGGGAAACAGAGGGGCTGACTGCAGAAGCAACCATACACAAAGAGATCATGAAGGAGATATTTGATGGAAAGGAAAGAGGGAGAAGGGTAGGTTGTTCCAGAAGGAAGGGATGTGAGAGAAGAAAACCACCTGGCTCATAGAGGTCCCAGAATGGTGGATATAGAAGGTGTGAAAGTTAATGGAATGGAGAGAGTAAGGGGGTGAAGGAGGAATCAGGTAAGGGAGAGATGTCTGTAGCAATAAAGTGAAAAAAGAATTACTGAAAATCTATCTGCTGAATTTTGTCCAAGTATGACATTTTTCAAGTTTTCCTTGTGGGGTCAAGGACACTTTAAAGTAGCAGTGTGGTAAAAAAAAAGTTAAAATCAGATAGTTATCCGTTATCACAAACAAAATGCATCAACAAGCTTCCTGATGCAGTGCTGTGCAGTTTACCATCAGAAACGTGTGCTAGTGCCATCCTGCCACATCTATAGTATTAATTCAATTTACATAAAACATACTCTCGGGAAGAGACTGTTAAAAACTGTAGGTGGTAGCCATATTTATTAAGGAGCATCACTAATGAAAAAAAAATAGTAATTAGGGCTATTTTATGAATGTCTGATGGAATTAAAAATAAACGGATGATGAATCCAAGGATGTCAGGAATACATTACTGGTATTAAAAAAAAATATATGATGAAACAATTTGCTGATTAACAGGTACTGCTGTCACTGAAGCTCAGGAAGGGCACTGGATCACTACACATCTACATTTATTTGTTTCTGTGTAATCCAGGAAGGTAAACTGCATTGTAAAAGACCCATTTTCAGTCCTTGGACAGTATGGACTTGTTCAGAAAAGGTGGGAAATCAAACAAAAAGGTCAACTCCACAAAACTGTGGGTGGGGTGCTTGGCAAGTTTAAGTGAGATTCCAGAATCATCTTTTTCATGGAGAGGGTCACGGAGGTGTGGAACAGACATCCGGAGGAGGTGGTCTATGTAAAATCAGTGTTTAGGGGGTCAAATGAGCATGGGACAGATAAAGGAGCTTGGTAAAGATGACACCAGGAAATGGGGAGGAGAGAGAACAGCTTCTAGAGCCCTCTCATTTAGCATTAGCTACTGTAGGAAGGAATGGGCAGACACGATGCACCAACAAGCCTTTTTTGCCAAAAGATTCTAAGGACATGAGATCTCTGATATAAACCCTTTACTGTGTGGCATACCTCTCAACCTCCTGCCTCGTAAATCAGGGACAAGGCTTAAAAAAAATCAGGGACAAAGAACCAAAATCAGGGACACATCTTCAAAATCGGTGTCATCCACTCAGGAAGCTGGTAGAATAAAGGGCTTAGTGTAAAATGCACTTTCTAAGGAAGAACAAATCTGTAACTTTAATGTTTGAGATTTTTTTGTGCTTACAACCCCCACTGTTTGGTCAGGGAAAAACAATTTTTAGGAGGGACAGAGTAAAATTTTGAGGCAAAATCAGGGACATCCCTGAAAATCAGGGACAGTTGAGAGGTATGCTGTGTGGTAAGGTCACAGAACTGAAAATGTCGAGCTTGCTCTAAATGAAAATGTCCTCAGTGCAGCTACTTCTGCTTCGCCTCCTTTAATAACAGAGCTGCGGCAACAGGATTTAGCACACAGCAGAAAAAAAGAAAGCAGGAAAGTAGAATATCAGCATTGTGGGCTACACTTGAAATCTCCTGCGCACCTAGCTGTGAAAGCCTGACGAAGGCTGGATGCCTAGAGGCCTACTTCTGCATTTATCTGGCTTTACATTCGTTTTTCAAAGGTAGCATTTCATTTGCTTTATTGATAGTCAGCATAGGCCATGATTGAGATAAATTATACACCACATCAAAACGCACAGCCATTACCAGCTTGTCAATCAACTTGATTAAAGAAAGCCCTGCTGCTGTGTTTCACAGTACATTAGCAGCAAACAGTAAGGATCAAATCTCTGAGGCTAGGTGGTACTTGCTTCACTGAAGCACTTAAAAGTTGCCATACAATTTCAAAAAAAAACAAAAAAAACCTTCAGAGTACTCAGAGAAACATGCCTGCAGCTTATTATTAATCCATTTTGTACATCTGTGTTTGTGGTCAGGAAAAAAGAAAGACAGCTGTCAGTTTCAGGATCTCAAAGCTATTGCTATTTTGTGCCCCCCCACTCCCACCTTAAAGGTAAAACTAATTCTAAACCAAAACTTCATTCTTAGCCAATCAGAAATGTTTGTTTGTAAACATTCCAGGTACTCTTATAACCATTATAGATCAAGGAAGCGTGCCTAACCAATTGGAGCGCTCTTTTCCTCTGCACATGAGACACTCTTACTCTGTGAAGTGCATCTCGCATGCAGCTGCCCTGGAAACAGGCACATCTGGGTAAGGTATTTTTTTTAAATTAATACAGCACCGGTCGATCTCCATCAATAATATATTTAATACCGCCACTGAGACCACTCTTGTGGTAGTAAGAGTGATCTCATTTACATTCTTTGGGTAACAGAAACGTCAACCTTTGGTTTGCAGTTCTCATACCCTAAGAATACGTGTGAGACCACTCTTACAACCGTGAGTGGTCCCGGTGGTGGTATTAACATACATAAGAGGATGTTTCATATACATAGTTCTAAACTTCTGAAGTTTAAGTTCAACTGGCACAGTCCATTTCCCACAAAGCTGATTCTCTTAATATTCTGTAAAATAAAACATTGATTTTAAATTAAAATAATTTTTTTTTTTTTTTACAACAAAGGTGTTTAACATGATTAATATGTTTATATGTACCATTCCTGTGTCTCTTATGGTTACGGTTTTCTTCTCAAATGCTTTGTATGCCAGAACTGCTCAACTTTACTTCACAATTCTCTCACCCAAAGAACTCAAGAATGCACTTTTATAACCATAAGAGACACTGTAATTGTACATACAAAACATATAATCAGTCTCTGCAAATAACATGTTTAATGCACCAGTTAGGGTTCAAGTTAATGCCAAAAACATAGGGAAATGTGGCGTTAGGGTTTCCAACAGCAACTCCCACCCCCAACCCCCAAGCAGCAAAAGGATAAGACATTAGTGTTTTGGATCTCTGGAGTCTTGGTAAATCGGTGGTGGGGTCTTCCTTGGGGTTGTCAGTCCTAACATTCACCCTTCCCTCCAGCCCACAGCCACCTGTCCGAAGCACAGGGTACAGTTCCAAGCCTCATACTGATGTTGATCCTTAAAGGTAGAGAAGTATGTCTCGCCATATGCTGCCAATACAATGTGTTGTAGCTTTCTACACGCAGGGCCCTATGTAAAGAGAGGAGATTACATCTGATGTTATCTGCTCAGGGAACAGGGTGGTCATTAGGGTTGACAACCCCAAGGAAGAGACCACCACTGATTCACCAATACTCCAGCGAACCAAAATCCTAAAGTTTTTTTCCTTTTGCTGCTTGGAGGGTGGGGAGTTAGGGTTGGAACCCCTAATGCCACATTTCCCTACTTTTGTGGCATTAACTTGAACCCTAACTGGTGCATTAACACAGTTTTTTTGCAAAGAATTTCCATTCTTTTTGAGATAATGGAATTGTATCCTTATTCATGCAGGTCCCTTTGGGACCTGTGTGAAGATGTGCAGGGCCCAAGGGAAGACTATCTGCCTATGCACCTAGTATTTTTCTATGCCTATCCCATGTATGTTTGAACCCCCCCCCCCCCCAACAGTTTTTGCACCTACTACCTCTTGGGGTAGGCTGTTCAATGTCCACTACTCTTTCAGTGAAACAGTAGTTCCTCACATATCTCTTAAATCCCTCCCCCAGCGTTGTTTCATGCCTTTTTATTCTGTTGCACTCTCTCATTTGAGACAGGCTCCCCACCTGTACCTGTTCACTCCTGTGAGGTACCTGAAGGTCTCTATCATGTCCCCTCTCCATCCTCTCCTCCAGGGTGTACGTACTGATATCCCTCAAGTCTCTCATCATATGGCTTCCCATGCAACTCATGCGCTATTTTAGTTACTCTCTCTCTCTGGACTGCCTCTCCCCTTTCCATGTCCATGACAATATCTGTTCTGAGATGCGGCCTCCAGAACTGTACACAATATTCCAGGTGCGGTCTCGCCAATGATCTATACAGTGGTAATATCATCTCCCTCTTCTGCTTTTGATACCTCTCCTTATGCATTCCAGCAATTCAATGGACCTGCCTACTGCCTTGTCACACTGCCCTGCAACTTTAAGGTCACTAGATATTATAACCCCTAGGTCCCTTTTCTTCTTAATGACCAACAGTAACCCCAGTTTATACTCCGCTCCTAGGTTTCTATGCACCAAGTGAACAATTTTATACTTTTTATAATTAAACCCAGCTGCCATTCCCTTGACCACTCCTCAAGTTTTCTAAGGTCCCTTCTCATTTTCTACACTCCCTCCTGAGTATCCGCTCTGTTGTAAAGATCTTGGTATTGCCTGCAAAAACGGCATACCTTTCCTTCAAGCTCTTCAGTCTCTGTCCACTCCAGAGTATCCACCCTGTTACAGATCTTGGTGTTGCCTGTAAAAAGGCATACCTTCTCTTCAAGCTCTTCTGCAATGCCACTAATGAAGATGTTGAATAGGACCAGCCCCAATACTGAACCCTGTAGCACCCCCGCCAGTCACTCTCCCTTCATTAGAGTGCCATTTACTACCACCACCTTCTTCTGCCTATTCATTAATCAGTTTTTTACTCGATTAACAACTCGTATCTCCCACTCCTAGACTATCTAGTTTATCAGTTTCCAATGAGGTACAGTGTCAAAGGCTTTGCTGAAGTCCAAATTGGTTACATCCACAGCCCTTTCCTGATCTATTTCCCTGGTCACCCAGTTAAAGAAATCAGATTGTCTGACATGACCTCCCCCTTGTGAATTCATGCTGTCTTTGGTCTTCCAACCCACTGGGTTCGAGATATTCCATTCGCCTTTCTTTTAACAGGGTTCCCATTTATTTTCCTATCACTGATATCAGATTGACTGGTCTATATAGTCTACTTACTGTTGCTACTTTTACTGTTCTCCAAGGAAGCAAACAGGACTATTTCTGGTGTACCCCACCTTCTGAACACTGGTGGCAGCACCTGCTGGTTTAGCGTCCACCTGTGGTTTCTCTGGCTGATTCTGTTTAGTGAATTGTTGGAACACAACTTACCACACTTAGAACATGATATTTTCACTTATAACCTGGAAGCAGAACACAAGGAACAATGATCCAGACAGAGCTGTGTTGAAAAGAGCAGGGTTTTAAATAATTGATTAGCAGTTTTTTTTTCTTGGGACAATACTAACTGTACAGAAAGCATTTATACAAGTTTTCTAGAAGTGTCATGTTTGTTAAACAGAGTGAGGCAAGTGATATGCATTTTCACAATGTTTTAGAACTTTTATGAGCAAAACGCTAATCAATTTTTAGAGTTATTTAAAACCCTGAAGAGGATGGGAATTTCTCCAGTGTCCTGGCCAAACATTCCACCTTCACTAAAAATATCACCAACAGCTTAGCCTGATTCAATGCACCAGTTTGCATTTGCATCTCTACCCCCCTCCCTGACAAGGCTGCAAATAAAACTACATCAATAAACAAACAGAGCACTGACAATGGAAATAATGACAGTTTTAAGCCAACATCAGGTAAAGCACTACTAAAGGAATTACAGATCGTGTGGTACAATATATAACGAATAATGTATAGGTGACCATACACAACAAGCCTATGTTTCCATCGAAGGGTAGAGATAACAGCTTATGGACCTTGAGAGCGAAGATCAAAAGGTCCATGCTGTTATTTCAGCCCTGAGATAGAAACAAAAGGTGAGTTGTGCATGGTCACCCATATTTTATTTCTTACAGTGTATGGTTTTGTAGAGGGAAGAAGCAAATTGTAACTGCCAGTGGACCTGAGCCTGACACACCGGTAGAGAGCGAGCGTTCAGTGAAAATGAGTGTGGGCAGTGAGCACTCTGAAAATGAAAACGGGCTGGCAAGCAGGAGTCAGCACTAGCAGGGACACAGGTGCACTTGATGAGACAACGTTCACAACAGCTTTTAGAATGTACACAACAACTTTTTGAAAGCCACTGATTTCCATACAGAATAAGCCCTAACGATATACTATATCAAATACATAATGGGTTGCAACAGAATAGCAAATATACCTCCACACAAGTTTTAAGACCTTCATAACAACCACCGTTTCTTGATCCAAGAGGGTAGCAAGTGCTACCTCACTACATGGCTGAACCTGCTAATGGTTATAGGCCTTACCACTCACTAGTAGAGATAAATGTGTTATTCTAATGCAATCCATTATGTATTCCTTATTTATGTGCCAATATAATACTGATAACATATACTTGAAACAGTATCTTGGTCCCCTAGACTTCATTGGCTCCTCTGATTTCCCCGACTGCTGGAATCATAATTCACTGTTTGGGACATCAGGATCTGTTACTGTGGCAATGACTAAAGTAGGAAGATAAAATGAAATTTGAGCCACAAATATGTTGTTTTCTCACAAATATCCTCAGTGATAAAGAATGATGGGAGATAGCGGAACTATTTGAAATAAAAGCTGCATTACGTCTAGATACTATTTTTTAAAGTATTTTCCCAGAGACTTGAGAATAGCTTTAAACTTGTAGTTTAAAGCAAACAAAATCAATGCATCAGGCTTCAGGCAGAGAGAAATTGGATTTCCTGGGGGATCAGAGTACAGATGCTAGTTCCTATGATTCCTCAGTGCCCATTAGTCCACTGGACCAATCAATATCTTTATATATTCAATGATGAAAAGGAAGGCCTGTTGAGGTATACAGTAGCTAATTTTCAAAGGTAACCATACAATTGCTTAATACAAGTCAAAGAGGAGATCCAATCAGTACCAGTAACAACTAGTGGTATGGAAATTTAAATATCAGCTCCCAGATCACAACTAGTGGAATATTTCATCCCTCAGTACCCGAAAGATAATCCTGATATGCACTGTTTGAAGGTGAATGTACATATAATGTAAACTGTAATGAGACGCAGATGAAATGAAGTAAAGACAGCATGCCTGATTCTGCATGGCCTCCTCTGCTTAAATGTGGATGAAAACTACTTTTTCTCTGTGCCAGATTATTAGAGGTAACAAGAGGATCACAGAACATAATCCATAAATTAACATATTTCAAAATGATGTTGAATTTCTATGACTTTATGCTTTACATCAACTTGAACTTGAAACAGAATTGGTTGTGTGGTGTTTAAAAAACAAAAACCTTTCAGAATGGATGCTATAAAGTGTCCGGGTGTGTGACAGTTCAAGAGTTTTGCTATCACATCAGCATGAAAATTAAAGCACAAATCAATCCTTGAGACTTTTTTCATTCACACAAAATACAACTCCTCGCAGGCTTTGAATAACCTGAAGCAGAAAATTAAAATTCATAAATCAATATGAAATGCAGAAGAAGGCTGTAATCAAAGAGCGAGACTGAAATGGCATGATTAGAATATTCTTTCCCTTTTTTGGAAATAAAAGAGTTATTTTTATGTAGAAAAAGGACAGCGGACTGCCAGATGGTTCAAGGGTAGCGCTAAGCGCTTCCACACTTGCAACCAGGGCTTAGAAGCAAGCCCAGGAAGCTGGTTGAGTGGCCAGAGGGCTGAGAAGGTGCTGGATCCCCTGTGCTAGCAAACCCTGCAGTGGGGCAGGTCAAAGGAGGAAACTGTTGTTCTCTTTCCCCTGGCCCAGTGATGATGGGCAATCCGTGGGGGATCATCTGTGCTAAGTAACGCCTAGGGATGGTGAGTGATGGGGATTGAACACACTGGGAGCCGAAGTGAGCCAGCACATAGATGGGGGCATAAATACAGGATTAAAAAAAAGAAAAAAGGACAGTAACTCTTAAAGGGACACTGTCAACCCCCTTAGGCCTCAGCCTGCACCTAGATTAAAAAACATGTTTGCTCACATTCTGTAGAGATTGCTGATGTAGTTGGTAGTTTGATTCTCATTTCTTTTTCTTTTTAAAAGTAAAAAATAGACTGCCCACCGTACTTGTATTACCACACACAAATGTGTTTGTTTACATTCTTTGATCAGCTTTCACTGCATATTTTCTGGACTTCAGAACTTCCCTAACGAAATACAGGTACTCCTGATGCTGTGGGAGGAGAGGGGACTACTGCATCATGTGTGGCTGCATTGTTTGGCATTGTTCCTCATGTTCAGGATGTATGTAATAAGAGTATTTATTTATTGAGAAATCGGAATTACACCCTTTGAGTCAATAGACTCTTTTGCAAAGGCTCCTTGTCAGTAACATAGAATACAACAAGAACACAGAGGAGTAAAATGAATGGTGCAGGACAAACAAGCAATGTATTACATTAGGAGTGCTCGAAGGAAGGTAGAAAACTGAGCAACATTCCATAACAGAGAACAGAGACAACCCAGACTCGTGTGCAAAACAGAAAAATACAGTAAACAAAAAATACAGTAATAAGGCAAGAGTTTCATCATAGTGAAAAGATTACAATGCAGATAATAATACAGTTGGAAGATTAAACTGAGATAATGTGCATAATTACATAATGCAAATAATATAACATAAAATACTATGAAATTAGAAGGTGGGGAACGAGGTGGCAGGGGCTGAATTAGTGTAGGGATACTAGGGGCAGTCACAAGTTGAGTTCTTAGCAAGACATTCTTTGAGTAAGGTTTTAAAAGGGCCTATTTTAGTGCCGGCAGTCAGAGCAGCAGGTAGGCCATTTAGCCAGCTAGGGCCCTGTGATAAAAGGCTCTTTGACCCATAGATGTCCTGCAACAGGGGACCAGAAGGGGGACCTTAGAGGTACTTCTGGAGACTCTTTGGGGAAGGGATGGTTGGATGAGACCATGCAGGCTAGGCGGGGTGAGTTTCCACTGACTTTTCTTAGCCAGGAGGAAAGTGAGATACTTGAGGCGACATTTGAAGTTTAGCCAGTTTGAGCGACTGTAGAGGTCACACGTGTGGGTCATTCTATCGCAACCTGTCACCAGGTAACAGGTTTTGTTTACAGCTGTCTTTATGCGACAGACAGCAGTGTTAGCATCTAAGCCGTAGAACTCAATTCTGTAGTCCAGCACGGAGAGGACCGAGGATGACACAGCGAGGCGTAGCGCATCAGTGGGCAGACAGTGTTTGAGCCAATAAAGGAGGCCAGTTCTGGAGTTGATGGTTTTACAGAGGAGATGGATATATACATGATAGGTAAGGGAGGAGTCAAGGGTGATGCCCACGTATTTGAAGGAGTTGACCTGCTCATGCGTGGAGCCTTGGGAGGTGTGGACAAGTAGTGAAGAGTCATTGTAGGGGTGCTGGTGGTGAATGAAAATCATGGTCTTAGTTTTTTTATAGTTTAATACTAGCCTGGTGTTCTGTGAACCAGGCCTCAGCTTCAGCAAAAGACTTCTGTAGGGCTTCCTGCAAGGGTAGAGGCTGAGGGTTGCTCCAGAAAATGACTGCATCGTCGGCATAAAGAAGTAACCGAAGAGGAGCAGGCACTGAGCAGGGAGTTTAAGAAAAGGCTAAATAGAAAGGGGCCCAGAATAGAGCCTTGAGGGACTCCAGAGCGAACTGGGAGGCAGGAGGAGAGGGTAGGGCCACTTTTGACCTGCTGTGACCTGTTGGTTAGATTGTTTTCAAACCAGACCATAGTATCAGGAGTCAGCCCCACAGCGGTCAGGGATTTAAGGAGATGGGCATCATGGACAGTACCAAACGCCTTAGTTAGGTAGATGTATACAAACCCAGCTAAGTGTTCCAGATCCAGGGCCTTGTGGATGTAGAAGGTATATTCAAGAAGGGCTATGGTGGTACTGTGGCCCCTGCGGAACCAATGCTGCTTGGGACACGGGAGGTTATATTTTGATAAGTGTTTGGTGAGCTGGTTGGCTACTATTTTTTTCAAGGGCCTTGGAGAGAGAGAGGGCAGAATGGAGATGGGCCGGTAGTTAGTAGGGGAGGAATTACCACCTTTTAGAAGCAGGGTGATGACAGCCCTTTTCCAAGGGGTGGGGAACTCCCCCAAACAGTGGGAGCAGTTAAGGATTTTAGTGAGGGGGACTAGGACAGCGTCGAGAGAGAGAAGTAGAAGAGTTTTAAATCCAGGGAGTCTCCGCTGTGGAGACTCTTACCCAGGGCACTAGAGATGCAAGTCTTAGCCTCTTTAAGTGATATTACTCAAAACCTGAAAGGCTGGGAGATAGCGGTGGAACATATGCGGATGATGGACATGTAGGGTGTCACAAAAGTTAGGGGGAAGCACACTGCTGAGGTCAGAGAATGAGGAGTTTAAGGCACTGGCAATCTGCAGCGGGTCCTGGGTTATAGTCCCATTTACTGAGAGTTGGGAGGGTGGGTGGGGGGATAAGTTTTACCATTTAGTTCTTTGATAGTATCCCAGAATTTATGACCCGAGCCACTTGCAGAGGTGAGAGCATTTCGATAATAAGTGGCTTTGGCCTGTTGCAGGACACAGGTACATTTGTTCCTTGTTTCCCTGCATCATTGTTTGTCCTGAGGCAGACCTGAAGTGAGGGCTCTATGCCAGAGATTATCCGATGGCACATGAGGTCGAGTAGTGTCTGAAATAGCCAGGGTGTGTCACAGTTTTTTACTACCAGTTTCGAAACTGGGGCAAAAAGGCTCACATGCAGAAGTGAAGGAGGTTACGAAATAGGCAAGGGCACTATCTGTGCTTCCAGCTGTATCTATGGGTGACCAATCACAGTTTGAGAGGTGGTTTTTAAACCACGCTAGTGCACCTTGCTTTAATCTTCGACAGTAAATAGTTCTGGGGGGTGTGTTGGGAGCCTTACAGGACCATCAGCACAGTACGGGTGAGTGATCGCTGATGACATCAGGGAGCACTAAGACCTTTGAGATTCTTTTAGGGCGGTTTGTGAAAATCAGGTCCAGCAAAGTAGCGGTCCCTGTCTTGTGATTATGTCTTATGGGGGAATGGATAGCTTGAGTCAGGTCCATGGCCAGGGTAGCATCTTTATAGTGGGCAGCTGATGATGCTATCCAGTTTGTGTTAAAGTCACCCAATACTAGGATCTCACTGTTAGGAGGGGAGAGATGAGAAGCAGTTGGTAACTGCATCGAAAGCCAATTTCTGATTACGTGGTGGAATATAAACCACCATGACATAGAGGGTTTTACCTGGGTTACCCAGAGAAAGCTTTACAGCGAGTACCTGGAGGGAGTTTTGAATATAGAGTGCGTAGCCCCCACCTCGTTTGCCCCGACAATCAGACTGAAAGACAGAGTAGCCATTCAGGGTCACATGGGAGTTCAAAGTGGTTGTGGAGCGCGCCCGGGTTTCAGTTAAAGCCAGGATATCTGGCTTACGCTGTATAATCCATCCTAGAAGAGAACCACATTTTTTTAGTAAGCTATAGAGATTTAGGGAGGTGAAAAAAGGCCCTTCTTTTCATCATCTAGAGGGGGTGTTAGGGGGGCTGGCCCTGGGTTAGGGTGAACGTTCCCGGATAATAGAAGGAGGAGAAGGATGTGGCAGGTTAGGGCCAACTTAAGGAGTTTGCATTCCCTGGCAACAGCTGAGGGGGATGTTTTAACTTTGGGGCCAGAGTACTGGGATAGGAAGTGAGACGATGTTTGAAGCCGTGAGAAGGGTAAAGGAGAGGCAGTGGGAGAGGTGGTATATGGTATTACAGGGAGGTTGATTAGGGTGGGGGTACCGGGAAGAACAAGTACCAGTGAATGGTTTAAAGGTGAGAGGAGGGAGAGAGGGAGGGAGTAGGGGGCCAAGGGGGATGACTCTGAAAGTGGGGGGAGGAGATGGTGAGCAATAGACCGAGAAGGAGGAGGAGGAAAATATAAGTATATCAAGGATCTGAAGCAAAACAAGGTTGGGTATAATTGCACCATTTCCCATGCATTTCAGTTATTCTGAGAAAGGAGGCAGATCAAACAACCAACAATTTAAGTGAGTTTAAGAGAAGGCAAGTAATCAAAGTGTGGGTTATCAGTTATTATACTATGGCTTGAAAAATCCTGGATGCTGATTGGCCAGCTGACACGATTTACACATTGTGAATCATAGTATGAACAATGAGAAGAAGTGCCAGCTAGCTGTATGTGCCAAATGATCAATCCGGCCCCGAAAATCAAAACAAAAACGCCACCATGTTAAATCGCTGCTAAACTATTAGCGCAGTGCCAAGGGGAAACTTCAACGGACAGAATTTCAGCTCATCAGAACAAGTAGCCTTTCCAGTAAACCTGACTTAAAAAAAAAAAACACAAACAAAAAAAAACACACCGTCATCCCGCCTCTTTCTCTCGCCTTTTATAAAAAATATATATATATATATATATATATATACGCCACATTGTCTCCTGCTTAGCTACCATAACCCATGACATTGAACAAGCATTTTCAGAACAAACTTCATTTCTGTCATTTGTATTTTCTTTTAAACAATCAATCAGTGTGTAGTTCCTGGTCCTCTGCACCTCAATTTCTTCACCCGCCGATTCCACGACCACAGAAGACAGTGATCAGTAAGGGAGCACTCCATGTAATCCATGGCTCCAGTTTAAACTTGCAGTCACTGCTGCTGGAAACCCCATGACCTGATATCCTCTCATGTTTTGGTACGGCGAGGCAGAGAAAAGAGACCCGATGCCCCCCAATAAAAAAAAAAAAAAAAGTCAATTTCTTTAAAAAAAAAAAAAAAAAGTACTGAAGAGATAATCAACCCAGGAGCAGGCCATTCTTACAGCAGCCAGTCAGCAGGTACAATACACTGTCAGTTCACATCAGACCAGGCACCCCAGAGACATCCACAGAGAACTGCATTACATTGTCTCTTCACTTTAATTAAGAAAAACAAGCATTTGTCAATGCTAAATGTTGGCTGCTTGTTAAAGTGCACAGAGCACAGTGCCAGGGATCGCACAGATGGGGCACAAGTACCACCAGCAGCTAGGGTAAAACTAACTGTCCTTTGATCTGTACCTTTCTGTTATGTAGAAAAGGGAGCAGCCTGGCTCATATGCAGCACTTGCCTGGCGTGTCCTGTACTCTTGGTGGCTCAGCTTGCCGGGTGTTTTTGCTAGGTCGTGGTGGTGCTGCGTTGTTGCTGTGTTCAGCGCCCCGTCATTCACCCCCTCTTCGGTCCACGCTCCCCACCCAGTATTGTCAGGGAGCACTGCCCATTCCAACCGTCGCATTGTTTGCTTGCTGACAACTGCAAGGAGGGGCTCGGGCAAGGTGGCCATTCATGCAGGCTCCAAGAACCTTCTCTTCAGGCTTGCAGCAACGAACGGAGACAGCAGGGGGGCCAGCCACAGAGCAACCACACATAAAGTGCATGAGGCACAACAAAGGTCAAACGGCAAACACAGAACTGGGGAATTGGAAGGGGGACAAGACAGATGGAGAGGGAGAGAGAGAGAGAGAGAGAGAGAGTGGTAGCGGAGACGAGAGAGCAAAGACACGAGGAATAGCCAACCATGAGGACCACGTAGTGCTGACAGGCTCCTGACACTGAAAGCCGATCAGCTGTTTTCAGCTGACCGGCTTCATGCAAATCAAAGGACCAAACCTTCTCTGATTGGAGCGGCTTGGTCCTTTGAAATACACAAAGTTTCAGCCCACCAAGAAGAGAGTGATGTTAGGACCACAGCCTGTGGTCATTGGTGACTGCCAAGCCCTTGCTTTGTGAACTGCAAAGGCCGCAGTGACATCCCCCAAAAATCCCCTATCACTGCCACAAAATACTGGGTGCGCGAATGAGCCAACATAAAAAGGGAGGCATGCCGTAATATCAGTGTATCATACTACCTCCAGTATGTCAAAAGCAGCGACTGTTACTTTTTCAGATATATCAAGTACAGATGCAATGGTGCTGTAGCTCAGAGCCTTAGCAACCTAGGACTATTTTTTTCTGGTGCAATAACAAATTCAACAAAATAATTTAAAAATAAAAAAATGATTTTCTTTATTTTTTCTTTAACAAAAAAAAATACAGGGGGACATTGTATAGTCACAATATGCTACTTTAGTGTGTGGGTTATGCTGGGATTTACCCACTTATGGTGTTCTTTACCCACTAGGTCTGCAGCCTCGTGACCGAACCACACCAGACGTAGGTAAATCCCAGCATAACCCACACCCTGTCTTGGTATATTGCTTAAGAAATAATATGATCCAAAAAGGGATGATAGTGTCCCTTTAAAGGTGGTAGGTATACTTTTTAAAGCAGAGAGAAGGCCTATATAGAAAAAAAGGGATTTATGTGATATGGACGACTCTTGCTGTGCGAGTCCCCAATGGGTGAGTACGGGAGGCAGACCACAGGAAGGGAGAGATGCCAGGAACAGTGACATGCAGTGAAAGCGCGGTCAGGAGGGTGAGACCGACTGGGTGCCTTTGGAAGCTGGCAAAAGGCCATCACGTCGAAAGGACAGGCACAGGGCATACAGGATTGTGGCTGCGAAGTGCCAAGGGCCCAGGAACCAGGGCAACTGGATGCAGGATGCCAGACCAAGAGGGCAGAGAACGGGGAAGGGAGGGGTGGGGCACAGGACAGGCCGTGTGCACACCAGCGGTGTAGCAGTCTGCAATCCAGTGGCAGGCGGGACAACAGACAGGGCAGATACAGTGCCATTCATTGTTGTGGCATGTGGCTGCAAGGCGAGGGACAGGCATGTGGGTCAAAAGAGTGACTCTGCAGGATACAGATGAGCGGGCGCCCATACCGGGTGGCACCGCTCCACAGCTGGGTCCAAGAGCTGCCTGCAGTGCACATGCCACATGGCAACACGTGACAGGGGGACTGAGCGTAGGACGATGGTCTGTGCACAACAGGCAGCAGCTATGCCAGGAGGCAATGCTTGTTATGCTGCTGCCGTCCATGAGGTGAGTGCTGTTTAGGGGGTGCTCTGCTGCTGCTGTCGTGCTGTGCTGGGAGGGTGTCAGTCTGTGGGCCCTAAAGGGTCTCTGTCTTCCGGAGCCTGCATTCTTTGTGGCCTGCTCCTGACGCTCGCTTCCTGGCTACCTGGGCGTTTCGGGGTCATATGTTGTTGTTGTGCTGCTTGGGGAGTCACCGTAGCAGTGCGGCTGCCTTTCTCACTCTTGTACTGTCAGTCTGCCTCACAGTACTGTTGCTCTTTTTGGCAGTCGTTCTGCTTGCCTCGCCCCACCAGCACACGCCGTTGTTTCTACACCCTTATTGTGTGCTGCCGAAAGAAAGCTATTTCATTATTAATAGTTATGTAAATGGCAGTACAGTACCAAATCAAAGCTTGGACACAAATCCCTGTCTGCTATTTTTGTTTTTCTTACCTGTTGTTAAAGGCAGGTGAATAAAACCGGTAAGATCAGTCAGGGTAAACCAGGTAGACGAAAGTGTGGCTCCAGCCAACATCAGTAAAAGGATGAGTTTCAACGTGCCTCTCATAAAATCTGCAAATCTGAAATACAACACAGAATCACACACAAATGGTTCCTTTTACATAAAATAGTTTAGGCAGAGGACACAGAAAATGCTGACGAAAATAGTACACAAATAAAACATCAAGAACTTGCCAATCAATTCTCCTCCCACCCCTGACTTTGCGATACCATATTTGTAGCAAAAAAACAAAACAAAAAAAACACAAAGTTGAACTAAAAGCAGGGTGAAACCTGAAAATAGCAGTTACTTAAGAACTTATCGTAACAGTAGATCTTCGAGAGAGGTTCCTGCAGTAGGTCTTCACATATAGGACTGCGCCCCCTTGCGTCAGGTTCCAACGGCAAACTTGTAGCTAGCAATCATCAGCGGGGACCTCCCCCGGGAGTCAGGTGACGCGACGTCAGGTTGACTATAAAGGAGGCGGACCCGCGACCGCCCTCCAGTTCTTTTTCACTGGAGACCTAAAGAAAGGTAAGTAGAAAGGAAGGAGTGATAACTCGTGGGACCATGTATCCTATCTAGACCCAAGGGCTAGGCAGGATGAAAAAGTAAAGGAAAAAAAATTCCAGGAGCTGGGGCAAGGTGGGTGGGTGGGAAACTAGACCTACTGCAGGAACCTCTCTCGAAGATCTACTGTTACGGTAAGTTCTCGCGTAACTACTATATCTTACTTTGAGAGGGTTCCTGCAGTAGGTCTTCACATATAGGACTGAATACCCAGCAGTCTAAAAGAAAAATTCGGAGATGAGGTCCCGGGAGGAGGAAGTGTCTGACAATTGGAGAACTGTCCTAGGACAAAAGATCTTGTAGGACTGCAAGGTTGAATCCGGTTCTGCACCTAGAGGCAATGTCCAGATGACTAAGTGGCTGCTGTACAGATTTCTGCCATGGACACATTCCTGAAAAAGGCAGTAGAGTTAGCTACACTCAGAGTGGAGTGACCCTTAACTGCCCCCGGAAGGGATTTTCCGTATTTTTGACAGGTATAGTGGATGCAGTTAGCTAACCACCTGGATATGGTCTGCTTTGAAATGGTCTTACCCTGGCACTGGGGGGCAAAGGCCACAAAAAGCTGATTTGACTGACAACCTGTTTAGTCCGGTTGGTGTAATACCTCAAGAACCGGTGCATATCTAAGGTGTGCAAAAGATATCCCCGCTGGAATGCTGAGGTAATAAACTGGCATTCAATGCTCTGAGAGTGGTTTCGAAACAACCTTAGGAAGAAAGGATGGATTAGTCCTAAGGACCACTTTTGTCCTTAAAGATCAAATAAGGCTCCTTGAACATGAATGCCTGGAGCTCTGAGACCCTACGAGCTGAAGTGACAGCAACTAAAAACAAAGTCTTCCATGGGAGGAAGTGAATGTCACAATTTGAAGCTGGTTCAAAAGGAGGCAAATTAAGTTTTTCTAACATAAAGTTAAGATCCCAGGGAGGACAGGGGTTCCGGATTGGAGGTTTTATGTGGAGGATACCATTCAAAAAGGTTTTAGAAACCTCCAGTTGAGCTTTGGTTTTGCCCTCCACCGGGAGGTGGTAGGCCGACACCACAGAGAGACGGACCCTGATGGAGGAATAACTAAGGCTCGTTTCTGATAAATGTACGAGGTACTCTAGCACCTGGCCGGCCAAGCACGAAAAGGGATCCAAGCTCCTGGCTGTGGCCCAAATCAAAAATCTTTTCCACTTCATGGCATAGGTGGATCTGGTAGATGGTTTTCTGGCTTCTACCAGGACATGAGCAACCTGGGAGAAAACTCCATAGCAGGAAGCCGCTATGTCCACAGGTGCCACTCATGAAGGTGAAGAGATTGAAGACTTGGCTGCACCAGGGTGCCCTGCTCCTGTGACAGAAGGTCGTGAGACAATGGTAGAAGTACTGGAGGTTCCATAGCCAGCTGTCTTAACAGTGGGAACCAAATCTGACGGGGCTACAGAGGGGCAATCAGGATCAAGTGTGCTCCTTCTGCTTGAAGTTTCAACAGAACCTTCTGAATGAGAGGAAAGGGAGGAAATGCGTATAGAAACCTCCCTGTCCAAGAGAGAGAGACAGTGCGTCTCCCCAGAAAGCACCATGCCTGGGAACGAGCGAGCAAAAGTTGGGTAGTTTTGCATTGAATGGGGAGGCAAACAGATCTACTTCTGGCTGACCCCATCGAAGAAACAAGTCTTCGACTACCTCCGGCTTTAACTCCCACTCATGCGCCCTGGCCACTGATCGGCTGAGACTGTCCGCCAAGACGTTGTCTATGCTTGGGATGTGGACTGCTGTCATGAATAGGCTGTGCTGAATCACCCAGTACCAAACTCTCATTGCTTCCCTGCAGAGAGGGTACAAGTGAGTTCCTCCTTGTTTGTTGATATACCAGACTGTGGACATGTTGTCCGTCCAGATGAGATGTGATCCCGGGAGAAGTAACGACTGGAACGCCTGGAGAGCGCAGAGGATTGTCCTTGTCTCCAGAACGTTGATGCGGAGCAGTTGCTCCTGAATGGACCAGGACCCTTGAGTCTTGTGCTCCCTCAGCTGGGCTCCCCAACCCATCTCCGATGCATCTAACGTGAGAATCTGTGCGGGGGTTGGAGAGTGGAAAGGAACTCCCACTAACAGGTTGGGAAGATCTTGCCACCAGCGAAGATCTTTTTGGAGACTGTTGGAGATCATGACCCATTGGTTCATGTAGTCTGTCCTCTGATTCCACTGGACTCTGAGAGACCACTGGGTGACCCTCACATGTAACCTGGCCAGGGGTACTGTGGAGATGGCCGCTACCATTAGTCTCAAAAGACAGAGCACAGCTTGTGCTGGGATCCATCGAGCCTGGGCCAGTAGACAGGCTTGAGTATCGGTCCGATCCAATGGCAGAAAAGTCTTGCTCTGGACTGTGTCTAGTACCGCTCCAATAAATTGGAGGCGCTGAGAGGGTACTAGCTGGGACTTGGGGAAATTGACTTGAGATGCCCAGCTGGACAAACAAGTCCAGAGTGAAAGGGAGGAACTCTTTCAGGCTGTCCGGAGAGGGTGCTGAGAGGAGCCAGTCGTCCAGATATGGGAACAAGTAAATGCACTTGCGGCATAGAAATACCGCTACCACCACCAAGCACTCTGTGAAAACCCGGGGAGCCGAGGATAGACCAAAGGGTAGTGCTCTGAATTGGAAATGGTTCTCCTGGAAGGAGAAAAGAAGGACGCGCCGATGGGCCAGGAGGATGGAGATATGAAGGTAAGCATCCTGCATATCCACGGAGCACAGCCATGTGTTTGGTTGGAGCAGGGGGAGAAGGCCCTGAAGAGTCAGCATACATAAACCTCTTGTACTTTACAAAGAGGATGAACGTGCTGAGATCCAGGATAGGTCTCAGATCTCCCATCTTCTTTGGGACTAGGAAGAAGTGGGAGTAAAATCCCCTTCCTAGTTGATCTTGAGGGACGGGTTCTATGGCTGCTTTTTGCAGGAGGGCCTGGATCTCCTGTAAGATAATGGGGATCTGACCCCTTGGGTAAAAAGACCGTCCTGGAGGATGGGATGCAGGGATCTCCGTGAACTCTATTGAGTGACCTCGTTGAATGAGTTGCAGAACCCATAAATCTGAGGTGACGGCCCTCCATCCCTCCAGGTGGAGGCCAAACCTCCCTCCTACCAGTTCCTCCTGGACAACTGGAGGTAGCGGAAGGAGGGGGAAGAAGTCAGGATGCCAAGGGGAGAGGAGCTTTGGCCCTGGAGGCGGGTTTGGGAAACCTTGCCTGAGGGGTTTGGGCTCCAGATCCAGGGGCGCATAGCTTGCCCTGATGCTTGCCCTGGGCCTTATTCCATCGTCTTTGGCGATGAAAAGGCTGCTTTTTCTGTCCTGTCCTATACATGGAGCATACGTCCAGTAATGATCGTCCGCTCTCTTGCAGCCCAGTTATTATATCCTTCGTGTCACCACCAAAAAGGACAGAACCCCTAAATGGGGCATCCAGGAGGGAAGACTGGACATCCTGTGCCAGACCTGCGATCCTGAGCCATGCAAGGCGCCAGATGCAGATCCCGTAGCGGCAGCCCTAGCCAACAAATCTATCAAGTTGTACATGGCTCTAAGAGCATAACGACATGAAGATTTGCTCAAACGGACTTTGTCCAGTAGTTTGTTCCTGAGTGCTTCATCTGGTATGCCCTGAAGTCCCTCTTGAGCTCGGACAGGGAAGCCTTCTGGAAGGCCACCATATGTGACACATAATTAAGAGACCGGATGGCACAGGAAGTAGAAGAATAAATCTTCTTGCTGAATTGGTTTAATTGCCTTGAGTCCTTATCCAGAGGAGAGGAGCTCAAGTGCTTTGGTTGGACCGACTGGTCACGAGTGGCCATAATGTCCATGGAGTCGGCCTTAGGATGGGTAGTTAGGTGAGGAATCCCTTCCGGGGGGAAGTATGTGCGATCGGCTTTCCTGGATACAGCCGGTATAGGGGAGGGCTGTTGCCAGATGGTCATGACTAGATCCTCATGAGGACCCATCCGGGGGGAATGGGTAGAGGGTCTGTAGTAGCCAGATCTAGGTGCTCTGCCAGCCTCTTGCGCTGGGGATCAACTTCTTTTGAAGGCCAGTCTGCCTGGATAGTCCTCAGAAGGTCACCAAAAGAAGGGTCTTCTGGTGGTGATTTGGGGGACACTCTTGATGGGAATTTGACTGGAGAGCGAGGATCCGAAGGGTCTGAGTCGATGTCAGAGTCCGAAGGTTCGGAGTCAGTGGGGATGGAAGGGTCCACCCCAGTGGAGAACCCGAAGCTCATCCCGAAGGAACCGGTGGTGGAGGTGCTCTGGGTAGAGGTATGTCACCCACTGGATTGTGGTCTCAGTTCAGAAATGAGCTGGGTGCTGGCATCCTGCCACCAAGCCGGGACCGAATCTTGATCGGGTGGTGGTGGAGGAGAAGGCTGGTAGCCTGGGTACCCTGGGTAATCAGGTTGTTGCCAAAAAGGATACTGATATCCTGGCAATCCCAGAAGATACCCAGGGTATCCTGGCGTTGGGTATCCCAGCGTCGGCGGCACAGGGCCTGGCGTCGGATAATGTGGAGCTGACGGAGGCCTGCCTGGTGGCGGAATATGTGGTTCTGGCCCCTGGAAACCACCTGGAGGTTCGGCAAGACCTGCCTGGGGTGCCAAAAGGCCACTGGGTGGCGTGGGATCAGGAAGGGCCCCACCCACCCGAGAGTCCCAAAGGAAGGGGCGCCATATTAAACAGATCCCAGGCCAGCGACAGAAGACCAGACGAAGGGGGTAACTCAGGTAGAGACCCCAACGAAAGGTCCGGTAGCGATCCTGAGGGCAGGGACAAAACAGGATCAGGTGGCGAATCCCTGAGGTGGAGAACCTAAAGGGATGAAGAGTCTCCTTCCAGCAAGCTCGTGCCAACGTCAGGGTCCTCACGGGATCCCGAATGGCAAGACGGAGAGTCTGGGCGGATGACAGAGGATCCATCGTCTGACTTATCGGACCTGACTGGGCTCGCAGTAGCCGACAGGCCACTGCTAGACTTAACGGTTTTGGCCGTGCGCCTGGCAACAGGGTCAGAGGATGACTTACCGGTAGTGCTGGGTGGAGGAAATGAAATTGAAACCTCTAGAGAGGCTACCCCTGGCTGCCCGCTCACCTCAGCAGGAGGCGGAGAAGGTGCCCATCCCACAGCAGTAGACGGGGCACCCAAGATAGAAGTACTCACTGATTTTGAGGTGGAAGGCCTTCCACGTGGTGACGGACTCCTCTCCCAGCAGTTCTCTTTATCTTTCTTCTTCTTTCTAGGCGACGACTACCTTTCCCTTAGCTCCTGAAGCTCCTTTTCCATCGACGCCAGCCGTTGGGTAAGAAGGTGGGCCTCGAGGGTTCGCTTGCATCTGGTCCGTGTAGCCTGATTAAAGCCTTGACAAATGGCACACTCATCAGAGTTGTGCTTGGGGCCTAGACATAGAAGAGAGCAGGAATGGTCGTCCCTGTGCGGAACTTGAGCACCGCACTTACAGCACTTCTTTTTTGGGCGAGCAGACATACACTTGGTTGGAGAAACTGAAAAGTAAATGGTATTTTGAAGAGTAAACTTCGAATGAAATGTGGGCGTTTGATCGCTGTTCTAACATGAGAGCCAAACGAACGGAGGCGACGGCGGGAAAGGACTGGTGGGCGGACGCAGGAGCGCCCCCTTTATAGTTGACCTGACATTGTGTCACCTGACACCAGGGGGCGGTCCCCGCTGATGATTGCTAGCTACAAGTTTGCCGTTGGAACCTGATGCCAGGGGGTGCAGTCCTATATGTGAAGACCTACTGCAGGAACTTTCTCGAAGTAAGACCATAGGTTTTTAATAATACTTGTGTTCCTATTTTCCTGTCACAGCAAGTGTGTATGTACTATATATACAGTATGTATGCATGCATGTATGGTCAACTGGTACCATACATACAGTGGAGCTCACCAGGATGCAACACAGAATACTGCAGTATTCTACTGTTACTGCAAGAAACGGTGCCTTTTTTTTTTATACTGTTTATTTATATGTTTTATGGCATTACAATGCAATGCATAGACAATCCTTGAATCATGCTGTACAACATGCATATATATCTTAAACAGTTGATATGCAGAGAGAAAGACATGACCACTGTTGGTACAAAATTAGGGAGAAAAACAGATATTACACAGTACGAATAACACTCTGACCAATGCTGTCAACGCCCAAACAAAAATAATCAGAAGCATTAATTACTCCAAATTGCTGAACTGGCAAACATGCCTTTGTTGAGTAACTCCTTTGGTAAAAACTCAGGCTCTCCCTTTCAGTAAACTCCCCATTACAGACCCCGAATACCTCTCAAATTAAACTAAGGGTGCATAACCAGTCCAACTTGAGAATGAATCAGCAAATAGTCCGTAAAACTAAGCATCCAATCTGGTAAAGATAATCCCCTCCTTAATAAGCCAGAATACCTCCAAATTATTATTTATATAACCCACATATATATGGTGTTAATGTTCAATTTATAGCAACAGAAAATGTCTCCATCGAACGAGCAGGAGACTACATGAAATGGAGCAGATAAAACTCACAGTCCCAGCTCAGGTATCATCATCCTCCGATTCATTAGAGGAATCCCCATCTCTTGCAGCCCGTTCGGCCTCCAACTTCTCCACCAGCTTTACTGCTTCTTTGAAGTCGGTGTACACGTATACTCGCGGCAAACCACTACTTGTAGGTGGGCAGGCATAAGCATGCTGGTGGGGATTTCCAAGTCCCTCAATCTGCGGTGAATCAGGTCGAGAGTTTTCCGCTTCATGCGGGCAGCGTACGAAGATCAGGAAAAATCAAAACTCTGGTGACATCAACTTCGATTCCTTTCCTGTTACCAGCCACCTAAAGTATTCTGTCCTGAACCACCAACGAAGCAGCTTGCAGCATGACCGTTCTGGTTCTTCCCATCTGGCCTGTGGCTCTACGAAGGTTAATACGGTAGGCTCGTACAAGAGAGTCTTTTAGGTTTAAATCAAATGTTTTCTCCAGCCAGGATATACAAAAAGCCAGGAGGTCGTCCCCTTCTATCCTCTCTGAGAGGCCCAGTATATGCACATTCGCGGCCCTTGACTGATTCTCTAAATGCTCCATGCGCGATTTTAACAGTGCCTGCTCTTTTACACATGTAGCCACCATGGCCTGGGCCCATTCAGAGGTTTTCTCAGCTCTCTGAGCGGTCTCGACCAGCCCATCCATCTTTTGTTCTACTTGTAGCATCCTCTTGTGATAAGAATCCATTTTCTTGTCTAACTGTTGTACCATCTCAGTTAGATTTAAGATGGCTGATTGTAGAGATTCTAGAGTGGCTGGTCGGGGATCGTCTCCTTTCGGATCCTCCTGGGTCTGGCCTGCAGAGTGAGATGGCGCCTTAGACGTTGTGCCTCATGGGGTAAAGAAACTAGCTTTCTGGTTGTTGTTTTTCTTCCCCATTTCTAATAAAAGGCAGAAAATAGGTATCGGCTGTTGGTGGATTTGAAATATGGTGGGTTAAATTCTATAAAATCGTAATTTTTTTTTTACAATTTTCAAGGTGTTTTCTAGGGAGCTCACCAAAAGTGTATCCACAGCGGCCGACAGCTAGCCATGCCCCCCCCTGAAACAGTGCCATTTCAATGGCAGTTAATCAATCAAGGAATCTGATACTGTGTTGCATCCTGACAGCTCCACTGAGTAGTAGAATGGGCAGGTCATTCCTATGAATTTAGTACAAGTTTACACAAAATATTTATTTCCATGCCTACAAATGAAGCCGGGGCTTAGACTTGATGGACCCAGTGTCCCATTCCCTTCTGACCTTAAATTACTATGTTACTATGTATGCCTCCTTCAGCCGAGTACTATCCCATCTGTTACACAGCAACACCTCATGGTGACAACAAGGCTATGCGTTCCCCTGCAAATGGATCTAGCAATGCCAGTATATGAACTCTGGCTTGTGATGTAACACCTCTTCTAATCCCTCTTCAAGCAGACACACATATATATACTGTATATACATATGTATATATATATATATATCCTGCGGTACCAATATCTATAATTGTCTGCATTTTTAGTCCATCCAGATGAACTCCAGCTACACTTGGTGCAGTTGGTTACACGACTATCACACCAGTTTAGTGAGCTGCCATGTTGGCCAAAACTACATTCAGTAAGTGATGATCCAGAATCACTGTTGTAAACCACCGCTCACCAGGTCTTGACCGCTGACTGTTTACAAACGGCTATAACAGCACGGCCAACTTCTCAAGGACTCACTGTGCTTAAGGAGCAGGGACTGTTTCAGTAGCAGCCACCCCACCACTCAACCCATGGCATGATATCACAGCTGTGTTACCAGAACTGGTACCAGCACCAACACCACCATCCACATCCCCACCACAATTGGCGGTACAATCGGTGCCAGTGACTGTGGCAGCAATGCCAGCACTGACAGTAACTGATATAAGCAAGGCAGGCAGCGGCTCCGGCAGGGAGGACAAAGAGGAATGACTGTAAGTGGATGAAAATGATACATTTAAGCAGGACAAAGAGATGGCCTGTTAGCAGTTCCAATCCAGTGAAGTAGCAAAAAAACTAAGGTGACCGAAGATGAAGATGATGACGTTCGTGTCATCACTAGCGATATTAAAACTGGAGCTCCACAATATAGTAATTGAGGGATGATGCCAGTAAATCTGAAAATCAAGGCAACCGGGAGAATCTATGGAACCACAGGAAAGTCAGTGCAGTAGGATACTGAGGCACCAGGAAATCTTAATGGACTTACATTACTAGAAATGTTTATTTATTTACTGAAATGTTTCACCAGGAAGGCGCACTGAACAAGTTGCTCATCTCCTGGTGCAACCCAGGGGACTTAGAAATTGACTTAGATTCTTTCAAGGATAAACCCCTTGAGAAAACCAGACACTGATCCGTCTGATTATTTCAATCATGGGATCATTAAAAACACCAGTAAAGCATATGTGAGAAAGAGAAGAAGCTACACACAGGATTAGAAGCAACAAGAACTACCTTAACTACTAATAAAATCATGGTACAGCAAGGCAGAATGGAAAAGGAAGAAAAGGAGACAGGAATGCCATCGGCAAAAACAGAGTTTACCTCTCCAACAAGTATCTTCAAACCAGGATCTCCAACAACATACTGGAATTACACACAAGATAATGTAGAACCCCCCCCCCCCATGCACAGTGGTCAGGCAACTCAAGTATCAAGTGAATAATTTATAGTTTATTGATCATATATTTTTATTAATTGTACATTTATTGTTTAGGTTAGTGTTGCTATATGTAACATCAGGTGCATACTCTATTTTGAAAAAATTAGGTGCTCTACTTCAAGTGAAAATGTGTATTTATACAACAACACTAAAATCAAAAACATGAAGGTCAAGAGGCTTGTTCGAGACTTCACAGTAAACAACTAGCTGTGGTGGGCTTCAAGATGACTGCTGGGTTTCAGTGCCAAAAAGTGCAGTCATGCACCTGGGGAGAAACCAGGTGCTATGTATAAGATGGAAGTTTAGCTGTAACCAAGCAAGAAAAGGACCTTGAAGTAATCATATCTGATGATCTCAAGATGGTGGGGCAGTGCTAAAAGGCAGTAGACGAGGCTGGCCAGATGCTGGGGTGCATAAAGAGGGGTACTTCTAGCGGGAGCAGGGAGGTGGTGCTGTCACTGTATCGCTCACTAGTGAAACCCCACCTGGAGTAATGTGTCCAGTTCTGGAGGCAGCACCTCCGCAAGGACAGACAGGGTGGACGCAGTCCAGAGAAGGGTACCAAAATGATGCAAGGGTTGCCATATCAGGAGAGGCTGTGGGAGCTCAACATGTACCCCCTGGAGGAGAGAAGAGTGATAGGGGACATGACTGAGACTTATAAGTACATCACAGGAGTGAGCATGGTATGAGAAAGGAGCTTCTTTCTGTGAAGGAGGAACACCAGAACATGGGGCATGTTATTATGCTGGGGGGGGGGTCCAGAAGAGGTGTGAGAAAATACTTTTTCAAGGTTGGTGGACCCCTGAAATGACCTGCCAGAAGAGATGGTTGGGGCAAAGACGGGGGAGCTTCAAGCATGCGCGGGATAGGCACATGGGCATAATAACTAGAGAAATGGGAGGAGGAGGGAGGAAGACCTTTGACCAAACAGGGTCCAGGGTATAGTACTAGGAAGGAAAGATGGGTCAGACTAGATGGGCCTACCGGACCTTTTCTGCTGGCAATTCTCTGTTTCTATGTCTCCTGTTTCACAGTTCAGGTTATCTAACCAAAAAAACAAAACACAATGCCTTCTAATCCTGATTAACAAAGTATTTATTTATCTGAAGATATTTTTGCAGGATGGCCTATTAAGCCTAGAGGCTTGTTTACAATAGGTTGCTAACAGTTACACAGACCATGATACATGACTAATATTCCATTACACTGCATTACATGGATTCAGTAGGGTGGGGAGCATGGGGGTGGACAGTGTGAGTTATAACCCTATATGGACAAAGGTCCTGGGTTGTTAGGGTTTTATGAGCAGACTTGATGGACCAATTGCCTTTTTCTGATGTCACCGTCTATGAATGGTTTAGATATTCTGTAACCAGGGCTTTGCTAAATACTGTCAAGTCAACAGGGACACTGAAATGTGTATCATAAAATATCTCATATTGTGCAAGTGCGGTGTTCGTCTCTTCTTCCAAGGAGAGGCAGGCACAACTTTTCAGATAAAATGAAACACTTTATTACTACAGCCACTTGTGTCACACCGAAAAACAACCAGTTATATCAACAGTCGTAGTATAAAACAGCAATTATATAGACCGTCATAGTACAAAACAGTCATAACTGAAACCGATACTCTAAGAGGGCCACCTAGAGCCGTATGTCTGCAAATATTGAAGCTTGCATTCTAAACTCTGCACAATAACCAGACACCCTGGCCAGGGGTAAGTAGCAGTTTAGTAGTCTATGATGAAAACAGTATTGTTTAGCAGTCTATGATGAGAAATGGTCTTTTCGATGGGGAACAGTGATGACTAGCTGGGCTTGAGCCTGAGGCAGTACAGTACCTGGTCGACCAATCTGCCTTGTTGGATGGCAAAAGGAGTTGTAAAACAATGGTTGTTACCTGGAGCTGAAGATACAGAATATGAAGTCTGGTCATGGAGCTGAAGAGGCAGAAGTTGAAGATGAGGAAAGTTGGTTGAGGCTGCGGCTTCCATCGTGCAGATAGTAGACAGCCGGGAGAAGGCTGGCCCTGGAGATGACCTTTCGCCACTGTGGATGGTCCTTGGGAGGGTCACTGACGGGTTGCCGCCCAGCAGGTGAAGGGATCACTATGGCCACCTGGAAGGAGGCAAAATAATAGTGGGGCAACTCCCTAACAACTGTACTGAGGAGGGAACCTCACTACCTTGAGCCCGGTTGGCTCCTAGACTGACTACACAGCAGTACTGACTATCACTGCTTCTAGCTATTGCAGTCTTTAATGTCTTCTGATGCGCTCTCAGGTACTGGATGGTGGGGATCTGCAGGAGTCAGATGACTGGGGGAAGTGAATGGAGGTTGGCCAACAAAATGAAGGATGGGCACTGTATGCTGTAAGCTGCAGTCATCTGATATGCTGTCTCAGTGAAGGTGTCCACTGGGTCGGGCTATATGCAACAGTTCAGGTCATGGGGAAATGTAGAAGAGCAGCACGTCCACTCCAAAGCACAACTTCAATTCAAAGGAAAGGATGGGTGCAGGCAATCACAGCTCATTGCAGGGTAAACAGTTCAGGTTGTGGGGCAACTGTATCTGGGCAGCCCATCCGCTCCCCAAACATAACAGTTCAATTTGAAGGGAAGGACTGGTGCAGGTAGTTGTAGCTTGTTGCAGGGCAAACAATTCAGGCCCTGAAGCAGAACAGTTCAGTCCCTAGGTGGATGAGTCCAGCCTCCAGAGGCAAATATAGTCACAGGGTGCAACTCAAGGACAGAGACTGAGGTAGGTGAATGCAGTTCAATGCAGGGTGCTGTACCCACCCAAAGCCAGGGTCCGAGTGTTGGCCAATACATAATGCAGTCGCTTTCAAGGGTTCACAGTCAACAGGCAGCATGCTAGCTGCCGGGAAGCAGTGCAGGGGAAATGGGGTGACCCACAGGAAGTGATGGGAAATTCCCCGGTGGTACCAGGGAAAATGCTGCAGTAATCTGGAAGTGCTGGAGTGATCCTCCCAAAAAAAGTGTGCCGGCCCTTTAACTCCCTGAACCAAGGCTGGGATTTCCCTTTCACTGATCTGAGGGAGAACTTACCACCTTGGCCCGCCCCTTATAAATAGGGATGAGGGGCTGTAGCCTTGCTGTGCACAGCATTGGCTATGCCCCCCTCCCCCCAATAAATAAATATGAGGGACTGGATTCTCACAGCTAGCCCCTTCCTTCTACAGATTTCTAAGGGGCCTTTGTTCCCCTGGCTCAGCCTGTGCTCCTGACTCAAATTTACAACTGGGCTGCAGCCCACTGACCCGCCCTCCCACTAGAGCCGATTGGTACCACATGCCCGCAAAGACCTGAGCCCACTATACCCATCTTGTCCCATTCCTCTGTTCCTGGTGTTGGTTCAGCACCAAACCTATCTCTTCACCCCCCCCCAGCCTTCTAAACCACGGCACCCCATTCTTTCTTGTGAGTGGGTGCTCTGCCCACTCCTGTGGCTTTCTTCTCCCCTATAGCACCAGCGGTGCAAAATATTACAAGATCAGGCTCACTGCCATGGCCCAGGTCTGCTGCCACTGCTGGAGAATCCAGAGAGGTGTCCAGTAAGGTGGCCAGGGAGCCGCGCTCCCACTTGGCTTCTCTGCTGCTCCAGAGGCTGCTGGGGTAGAATTGCTGCACGGAAGTGATGGGAAATTCCCCGGAGCTCTTGTTGCCACACGGACCCAAATCGCCACTGCATGCCTTGGTCCACCACTGGGAGCCGTTCCCCTGACACGGCTCAGATAGGGAGGCCCCATGTGGTACTGCTGCTGCGAAGGGGAGGGAGGTAGTGGAAAGAGGGGAACAATGCCACTCACTCAACCACTACTGAAGGACGCTGCTTCTGTCAAGAAGGGAACCACAGCACAGGAACCTGTGGGCAGGCGGGGGGGGAGGGAGGGGACCGAAAGAGAAGCACTACAACCAGAAAAAGAACCCCACAGAACATGCCACCAGTGCAAAGCAGGCAAGCCGACTTAGCTGCTGCAATGGAGGACAGGAACGGTGCAAGATGACCGCTCTACTGACCGCCAGATGGGAAAGCCCACGCTATGGACCTAGCTGCTGCCAGAAGCCTAGATGACCGATGGACTCATGGAGGACCCAGAGGGCAGCTTTCACCACTGACCAACAGGGAGAGATGCCAAGAAGCCATGGACCCAAGCTTAGGTAAGCCTCCAAGCGTCTGTTCCCTTGCTCTCGTGTCCCTGCTCAGCCACTCTGGACAACTACTGATCACTGGCCGGTGGGGAAGGCCTTTTCTGGGCTGGGGGTGGTCCTGGCTTCTTGCCAGGGGATTGTGTACCTAGACCCAGATACAGCTCTCCCGGGCTACTTTATGGGCCTTAGGCTAGCCCAGTGGGATGGCTAGAAGCCCTCCTAGGTGTTGGCCGGAGGCCCTCCTAGGTGTTGGCCTTGGGCTGGTGGAAGGGGGATGGCAGGGATAGAATAAAGGCCAGCACAGGAAATCTTCAAGGAAGGGGTGGGGGAGAGCAGAGAGAGAAAGAAAAAGAAAACGGACAGCAAGCAGGCTTGCTGTATAGGTTAGGTGTAGGTGGTGGGTTAATCCTTTCCTGTAGGCCTCCTGTTCCCAGGCTGTCCCTGGTGTTCTCTTAGTTGTCCGGGTCCCTGTCCCCCTGACCAGACATTTGTAGGGCCCCCTCCTGAACTTGACTTAGAAACATAGAAACATTGAATTTGACGGCAGATAAGGCCCGTTTGGCCCACCTAGTCTGCCCATTTCCCTACCTGATGGATAAGCTGCAGATTCTAGTTAATCAGCAGCTTACTTCCTCTTAACCCCCACTAGAATTGCCTTATGCCTGTCCCATGCATTCTTGAATTTCTCACACTGTTCCTGACTCCACAACCTCCTCAGGAAGGCTGTTCCATGCATCCAAAATCCTCTCTGTGAAAAAATACTTTCTAACATTACCTTTGAGCCGGCCCCCTTCCATCTTCAAATTGTGCCCCCTTGTTCTTGCACATCTCTTCTTCTGAAAAATGCTACCCTCTTGTACTTTGTTAATTCCCTTGAGATACTTGAACATTTCTATCATGTCCCCCCTCTCCCTTTAGGGTATACATATTAAGCTGCTTTAGTCTCTCCTCGTATGTCTTCTGGTGCAGACCCTGCACCATTTTGGTTGCCCTCCTCTGAACAGCCTCCACTCTGTCTATGTCTTTCCAGAGATGGGGTCTCTGGAATTGCACAGTACTCCAAATGGGGTCTCATTGACTGTCTGTACAGAGGGATAACAACTTCCTGTTTTCTACTGTTGATGCCTCTCCCTATGCATCCCAGTATCTCCCCAGCCCTCCTTACTGCCTTCTCACATTGCCTGCCCACCTTTAGGTCATCTGATATAATTATTCCAAGGTCTCTTTTGATTTTTTGTTGTTGTTATTAACTCACCCCCCCATTGTGTACTCTTCCCGTTTTTTTTTTTCCCAGATGCATTACCTAGCACTTCTTTGCACGGAGTCTGAGCTGCCACATATTTGATCATTCCTCCAACCTTGCCAAGTCCCTTTTCATCCTTTCCACCCCACCTTGTGTATCAACCCTGTTGCAGATCTTTGCGTCATCTGCAGAGAGACATATCTTTCCTTCCCGGTGCCCTCCAACGTCACTTATAAAGACATTAAAGAGGACTGGTCCCAGTACCAAACCCTGCGGTACCCCATTAGTTACCCTCCTTTCTTCACTGTGGACTCTGTTTACTATTACCCTTTGCATCCTGTTGTCCAGCCAGTTTTTTATCCAGGCTACCACCTTGGGACCCACTCCAAGGCTGGCTAACTTGTATATTAATCTTTTGTGTGGGACTGTGTCAAATGCCTTGCCAAAATCTAGGTATCCACAGCCCCTCCCTGGTCTACTACTTTGGTCACACAGTCAAAGAAATCTATTAGGTTCGTCTGACATGACCGTCCTGCTGTGAAACCATGCTGCCTTGGGTCCTGTGCCCCACTGGCCTCTAGGTACTCAACAATTATTTCCTTCAGAAGTGATTTCATCATTTTTCCTACCACTGAGGTCAAACTAACTGGTCTGTAGTTTCCTGCCTCTGCCCTGCTCCCACTTTTGTGAAGTGGAATCACATTCGCCCTCCTCCCGTCCTCAGGTACCATGCCATCCTCCCATGATTTGCTAAAGAGAGTAGTCAGTGGTGTTATTAGTTCTACCCTTAGTTCTTTTAGAATTCTTGGGTGAATCCCATCAGGCCCTATTGCTTTGTCCACCCTCAGTTTCAAGAGTTCTTTCAAAACCCTTTCTTCTGTGAATGGGCTGGTATTGACCCCCCCATTCAGAGATTCTCTCTTGCTTGGTTTAGGTACCTCTTACTGGACTTTGGGGCACTACACAAGTTTGGGCGCGAGGTTGGCAAAGTGAAACAGAGTGCTTGCTAACCGCTCCAAAACTCTGAAGTTCTCAGCTCAACTGATATAGTACATTTCCCGAACAAAGGTTTTCTAATCTTCAGCAAAGTAAAAACGTTTTAACATTCTGTTTGATAGAAACGTTTAAGTACCTCAGTGGAATCAACAAAGTCCAAAAGGGTAACATCTTTCAGAAAAAGAGATGTGCAAGAACAAGGGGACACAATCTGAAGATAGAGGGGGACGGCTCTGGGGCAATGTGAGGAAGTATTTTTTCACAGAGAGGGTGGTGGGCGCATGGAACAGCCTTCCTGAGGAGGTTGTGGGGGTCTAAAACTGTGGGAGAATTCAAGAATGCATGGGACAGACATAAGGCAATTTTTGTGGGGGATAGGAAGAAATAGGCTGTTGGTTAAATAGGATCTGCAGCTTATCCTCTAGGTAGCGAAATGGGCAGACTAGGTGGGCCAAGCGAAATCTTGTCCTTATCTGCCATCAAAGTCTATGTTTCTATGTCCCCCATCTCTGGTGCTGCCCCCTTCCGCTCACCTACCTCCAAAACCCATCCTTACCATCTCTAGTGCTTATGTCCTTAGCCAGGGTGTCTCTAAGTCACAGCTACTGCTGCAGTGGTGGATTCCATCAGAAGTGGCAGGGGACCCCCCTTCCCTTAGTCCAAGTTTGAGGAGAGAACTGGCCTGCAGAGTTGTCGGGCCAGAGAGGCAGCAAAGTGATCCTGTTTGCTCATGGGGCATTTCATACAGTTTCTCCCATCCCTGGATGCTGGCAAACAGGAAGCCATATGTATGGCGCCAACAGACATCATCCCTCCTGCAATCTGTCCTGTCTGCACTGCCACTTGCCATCATCCAGGTGGTAGTATCCTGGCAGAGCCTGCTGCCCTCCCTCTCTGGAAGAGAGCATCCGCTGCGACACTCAATCCCCCCGTCAGTCCTCCAGTATCCTGGGCTCATTCCTGAACCCGAGGAAGTAAAACATTTGTGATTTTAAGGTAACTTTAAAAACCAAAACTAACAAACTAAAAAATCATTAGCATGACATAATAGGCTTATATGTGCAGTTACCGAGTCTCTTACACTTCATTTTCTCACCCACGGAACTCAAGAAGACATAACGATAGAACTCGAGAAGACAAAGATCAGTTACGTAAGAACTTACCGTAACAGTTGATCTTCAAGGGGATCTCAGTAATCAGGCAACACCATAGGAACCTTTGCCGTCAGTGAAGGGGAATCCACACAGAAGATTTTCAGCAGTACAACTGGGGCCGCCCACGCCGTCGACATCATCAACCCTATAAGGGCATGAGCAGCCACACTCCCTCCCCAGTTCTTGCCCCCAAAGACAAAGGGAGCTAGGCTCTTGCCATGGGGATGAGGAGAGAGAAAGGTGCCCAGACCTATATAAAAGGCTGAATACACCAGCCAGCCAGTTCCTAGACAGCAGCCCCCAAGAAGGGGGATGGTGGGAGGGAAAGCATACCTGATGACTAGATCCCCTCGAAGATCTACTGTTACGGGAAGTTCTTACGTAACTGATCTCTCTGCTTTTGGGGTACCTCAATCATCAGGTAACACCGTAGGAATGAGTCCCAAGCAGTTACAAGTGCCAAACAGACAGTCTGGGAGGGGGACTCACCATAAACTTAAGACAAGAGGCCCTGCAGCACAGCCCTGCCAAAACCTGCATGGGCTCTAGAGGCAATGTCCAGATTGTGGTGCTTGGTAAAGGTATGGACAATACTCCAGGTGGCAGCTGCACAGATGCCAGCAGCTGAGACCCCTCGGAAACAAGCCATAGAGGTAGCCATGTCCCTTGTGGACTGAGCTTTGACAGCACAAGGCAATTGTTTGTCGTACTTATTGTAGCAGAACACAGTGCAATTTGTCAACCATGTGGATAGACATTGCTTAGAAACTGAAATGCCCTCTTGACCTGGGGCGAAGGAAACAAACAGCTGATTTGACTTTCCAGACTCCTTGGTCCTAAGCAGGTTGTACTTCAAAGTTCTGCGCACATCTAAGGTATGGAGCAGTGTTTCCCCTGGATTGGCACACTCAGGAAAATAAACAGGAAGGTGGATAGACTGGTTGAATGTAAACTCTGAAACCACCTTAGGCAGAAATTTAGGATTTGTGCGCAAAGACACGTCTTTGTGAAAAATCAAATATGGCTCCTTGCACCAGAGGACCTGAAGCTGTGAAATTCTTTGAGCAGAAGTAATGGCGACTAAAAAATAATGCTTTCCAAGAGAAAAAGCGTAAATCGCAAGTCACGATTGGCTCAAAAGGAGACAGGGTCAGTTTCTCCAAAACAAAATTCATGAAGAATGGATTTGGGGGCTTCAGATGAAGGATTCCCTTGAGAAAGGTATGGGAGACATCCAGCTGAGCAATTGTGCAGCCACCCACAAGCTCATGAAATGCAGAAATAGCCAAAGGTGGTAGGTGGGCCTTGGGAGAGAAGTACTGGAGTCGGACAGTGAGATCAGGTTGTCCAGGATATGGTTTACCGGGCAGGTGTAAAGGTCTAAACTATGTCTGGCAGCCCAGATGGCAAACTGCTTCCACTTCATGGCATATGTGGCTTGAGAGAAGGCTTCTGGGCGGCCACTTGGGTGTCCACCACCCTGTTAGAGACCCCAGATCTGGCGATGGCTATGTCCTCAGGAGCCAGGCATGCAGATGGAGGGATCTGAGGTTGGGATGGACCAGGGGTCCCTTGAGCCTAGGTCAGCAGATTCCTGCAAAGAGGGAGAGGGAACGGAGGTTCCTCTGCCATCTGCTGAAGCAGACAGAACCAAATCTGTTGAGGCCAGAGCGAAGCTACCAGGTTTATGCTGGCACCCTCCATCTGCAATTTGATGAGCACCCTCTGAATTGGAGGAAATGGAGGGAAGGCGTAAAGAAATCTCTTGCTCCAAGAGCAGGACAACGTGTCTCACCAGAAAACTCCAGGCCCTGAACCTAGCGAACAAAAATTGGGCAGTTTTGCGTTTAGTAGGGACGAAGAAAGGTCCAACTCTGGACGACCCCATCTGTCGAACAAGTCTTCTGTAATGGATAACAGAAGCTCCCATTTGTGCATGCTGCACTGAGTCCTGCTGAGACTGTCCGCCAGAGTGTTTAGCACATCTGGCACATGGACTGCAGAAAGTGCCAGACTGTGACCCAATGCCCAGTACCACACTCTCATGGCCTCCCTGCAAAAGTGGGTACAAATGAGTCCCCCCCTTGTTGATGTAGTATACTATGCTTAGATTGTCTGACTGCACCAGCAGCTGACCAAGGCGAGGTGTTCCCGAAAGCCACCATGGCGTGGGAGCACTGCTCATCTCCAGAGCTATCGATATGCAGGAGGCTTCCCAATGGGACCAAGAGCCCTGGGTCTAGAAGGGACCCAGGTGTGCTTCCAGCCCAGACCTGAGGCATTCATGGTTAGTATCTGATTGGGGAGGAGATTTGGAATAGGATGCCTTGAAGCAGATTCAGGGTTCATCCACCACTGCCGTACCTTGCGTAATCAGGAGGAGACCAGGACTAGTTGATCTAACTCGTCCATGCGTTGGTCCCACTGCACCTGGAGGATGCACATATGAAGCCTGGCCAGCAGAATGGTGGGTATGGCAGCTGCCATCAGGACCAGCAATCTGAGATATACTCTGGCAGGAATGTAGCGATTCTGAGCGATTTCCTGAGTGTGAGCTATGAGGCATTCTGACCTGTTTTGGAACAGAAAGACCTTCCCCTGTGCAGAGTCCAGAACAGCCCCTATATACTGCAACCTTTGGGATGGTACCAGAACAGACTTGGGCAGATTGAAAGTAATGCTCAGGGAGTGGAAAAGCTGGAGAGATCGCTCCAGAGTCAGCAAAAGCTGTTCCCTGGATGGGGACTTTAGGAGCCAGTGGTCTAGATAAGAGAAACACACAGTTCCCTCCTTCTGACAGCTGCTGCAACCACTGCTAAGCACTTGGTAAAAACTCGCAGCACAGATGACAAGCCAAAGGGCAGCTCTTTGAACTGATAATGCTCGCCCAGTAATCGCCCTGAAAGGCAAAATGGAGAAACTTCCTGTGAGGAGGAAAGACCAAGATGTGCAGGTAGGCATCCTGCATGTCCAGGGAGCAGAGTCAGTCCCCCGTTTCGAGAAGGGGCATCAGGCCTGGTAAAGTTACCATCCAGAACTTTTTGTACTGGGCATACAGATTGAGGTTCCTCAGATTTAAAATAGGCCCCAGATCTCCAGTCTTTTTGGAGACCAGGAAAATCCTGGAGTAAAACCCCTTGTTTCTCCGGCGACTGGGCACTAGCTCAATGGCCTGCTTGTGCAGAAGGTACTGTACCTTCTCCTGGAGAACAGAGACGTGAGTTGGGAGATAACAGGATGGCAGAGGTGGGGTTTCTGGAGGCTACTCGATGAGCTCCAATGTATGTTTCCTTTCTATGATTTGTAGGATCCATGCATCTGAAATTATAGTTTTCTTCTGACTCAGATGGAGGGAGAACTGACTTCCAACCACCACCTCCTGGTCTGGGACCAGAGATAGGGGTCTGGCAAGGAGTCGAGCAGAGGTGGAGCCAGCCGCGGGTGTTGGTCCCTCACTTCTGAGGTGCTTGGAAGCCACCCTGGCACTGGAGTGGGCGGCAAGGTAGCCTGGGCTCTGTATTTTCCCTGGGGCCTGGAAGCTGACCCGGGCCTATTGTTCGGTTTGTGAAAGGGAGGACACCCTCTGCCCCCTGGCTAAGTGTGGAAGAGGGAGTGGACAGACTTTTTTAATTTCTCTGTATGCCCCCTTCTCACCGCTGAACTCCCATTCTTCAGGAGTTTCCACTGGCCTTGTTCATCTCCGCTCCTTCTAACCAGTGACCAGTGCAGTCCATTCCCCCCCACAGAGCCTTGGTTATACCCCCCAGGCGGGTACGGGGTGGGGCCCTTACACCCCGATGTGTCTGTATTTCGTCGGGGGATGCTAGTACTGGCACCGGTAGGGGCACTGGGGATCGTGGCCAGGAGCTCCGTCTACTGGGAGTCCTGTGGGGTATTTCCTGGTTTTCTGGTGCCCTCCCCCTAAGGACATAGTCACACAAGGAGAGCCAATGGGTGAGGCACATAATGATGTGCAATCTCCTCCTGGCTCCCAGTCTACGTCTTCCCCTCCCACTGGCTGTCCCAGCTGCACCGACACCCGTGGTCACCCAGGTGGCGGTAGAGTAGCGGGACAGGCAATCCTCCCCTTCCTGGAGAAGGAGAGCAGCCGATGGGCGCTCTATCCTTCTCCCCCCGGCCAGCCCTCCAGTTACCCGAGTCCGTTCCCAAACCCGGGTTGCTGGTGCCATGAGCGGTAAACCTACCACTGTGCAGACACGCTGGCGGAGTGGACAGACTTGAGGGCCCTGCCCGAGGCTTGCAGATCATTAATGATGTCCTGGACATCAGGGCCAAACAGCTTGGTGCCATTAAAGGGGGCATTAAACCGCTGGCTCCGTGGCGCCAAATGAAGGGGTTTTCTTGCTGGCGACTCGGGTTCACGCCCCGAGCCCAGGTGCCAGGAGCGAAGACCAGCAGGGAGGGGTTCCAGAGCGTCTACTCCCAGGACTAAGTAGTTGTGTCTCGGGGCACTTCTCCCCCGGAAGGGGGAAACCCATCCGACAAAGGGTTACGTCGGATCACCCGGGGATGAGTAGGCAGCTGTGGGGGCAGCAGGATGGCAATTGGCGCAGGAGGGTGGCCATGGGACCCAGGTGGCCCAAAGGAGTGGCTGGCGAGGGGGGCCATGGGAGGAGCAAAAAAAAAAGAGGGGGGGGCATTAAGCACTTTTTGCTGCATGTCAGCCGCAAAACCTGAAACTCTGAGCCAGGAATGCCTGCATAGGCATATGCCCATGACAGTTGCAATGGCATCACCCAAGTTGTTCAGGACTCTGAGGAGATGTTTACTAACATCTTCCGCAGCCTGATGGCACTGAAGCAGTTCCTGCTTTTGGATACCCTCTGGAATGGCCTGAGCAGCAGCTTTGCCCTTTTTCCAGCTGGCATTCTGGTATTTAACCATCTGCGAGAGGTAGTTTGCAATCCTCTAACCTAGAGTAGAGGAGACATATACCCTTTTACTCCAGAGGTTGATTCTGTGAGACTCTGTCTGGGGGAAGGGAAGTAAGATGCTTAGGCACCTTAGACCTGTCATCAGCTGCCTTAATGACCACTAAGTCTGTTTCTGGTTGGGCGGCATAGCAGGGGAGACCGTGGAGGGCATGACAGAGTTTGTCCGCCCTGCGAGGCATAGCTGGCTCCATGTCTGGTCTGTGCCAGGCTGCTGAGGCTGCATTCCTCAATGCTGGTAAAACTGGAAGAATGATCTTTTGGGGAGATTCTGGAATCTCCAGAAAATCCACCAGTTGTTTTCTAGTGGCACCCTGTTCCTCAGTATGGAAGCTAATGCTGAGGACAATTTCTTTATCACATAAAAAAATATGGGGTCCTCATGAGGAGACCTGAAGATATGTTTTACCGAGTTTTCACTGACAGAAGAGGCTGTGGACCTGTCAGAGAGGTGGATCTCTTCCTCTTCTTCCTCCTCCTCATCAGTAAGAATGAGGTCTGGGTGGTACTCCTCCTCGATGTAGACCTCTTCTAAATCTGGGTCTGGTGTCAGATGCACCGACAGACCACGGGGAGCTTCCCGAGGCTGATGAGTAGGTGTCGACAGCAAGGCTGTCATCAACAGCATCAGTAAAGGCGCCTAAAGATGACCAGTTGCTGCCCAAGAACATTAGTGAACTTCAGCAGAACTTTGTTCAGGTTGATGGTGGTTGTAGACTGGAGGGGCTCACGGCCAGGCATGGTCATCTCCTGCTAGACCTGAGGACCCGAAAGGCTTGTAGCCCCAGAGGGAGAGGGGGTAGGTCTCGACAGGAGAGTCATCGACAAAGGAGGGACCGACAACCCACAGATCAACAGCTAGCCACCCTGAGAATCAGGCAGAGATGCTGTTGGTATGGGTCTAGTGGGCACAGAGACCTGGTGCAGCTGCAGCCGATGAAGATCCCCCAGAAGAAGAAGGAGAGGTAGATGGAGAACGAGATCAATGCCAAGGGGAGTGGTCACAGTTGTGATGTTGGTCTTTTCTGTGACAACCCCCCCCCCCCCCGAGGACTTGTCTCGGGCCTTGGAGGCCTGGGAGTGTGAAGAACCGGTAGGTGATCAAGAGGCCAGGACCCCAGAGGACCCTTTCCCGGAACTGGCTACCTGTTGATCCTTCGGGAAATTTTTGAGAGCCTTTATGCATCCAGAGGGTTGTTCGGTTAAACATCTGACAGAGCTCATAGTCACAAACTTCGTGATCAGGCCCAAGAAAGCAAACACAGGGAGAGTGTTCGTCTGTGGAGGCAATCTTCTTTCTGCAGCAGCAGTGATGGAAGAGAGAAGCTGAAAGATTAACTCTCGACATAAAGAATGTGGATGAATTTCTTTAAAAAAGAGATTGTAGAAAAGTTTAATAAAAAAGTTGAAGGTGAAAAAGAAGGCACGAATATTGCAACGGAGCGTTCATGGAGACCCGTGTGAGCGAGTCAACGGCAGGAAAGAACTGGGGAGGGAGTGGGATCACTCACGCCTTTATAGGGTTGAGAACATCGACGGATGGCCCCAGTTGTACTGCTGAAAAACAATGAAGGTTCCTACAGTGCTGATGACGGATCTCCCCAAAGATCTGTTAATAAAAGCAAACCTGGGGCATATCTCAAATCCTGTGCTCAGACTGTCTGGTGGAGATCAGTGATTGACAACTTTTTTTACATTCAAGTTTATTTTCATACTTGCACAGGTACAATAAAAAGGAAACATGGTACCCTGGATTTTGTCTACTTTTTCTTGCACTGGTATCTAGTTACTTCAAAACTCACAGCATGTCGCATCAGATTAGCAGTTCGTTTATAACATTTTATGACACTCTGTATTTAAACTGTTGATTTCAGGATAAGCTATATGAGGTAAATGGAAAGGTTTGTTCAAAAGAAATTCTAAATTAAGTTTCAGGTATATTTCTGTATATAATCTTCAGGGGTTGTTTTTCTTACTTTTTATTGCAAGATGTGGCTTATATTTGCGTTTCATTAACTCACTGCCTCCTAGAAGACGCCTGTAGGCGGCAGCATATGTATTGCAGTGTGTCCCAGAACGACTACAGAAGTCACCTACAGACTTCCTGTGTGTCCTAGTAACGTCTGGAGATGTCACACACGTTTTAATATTACTTGCCAGCCAGAAATGATTAGAATTGACTCCACAGCACCATTAGAAAGATAATTTTGTGTTGAACAACTTTGCCTCTGACACTTTGGGTGTATCATGTTCACTTTAGGAGTTATTCACATTTGTTTATGACATGGTGCGTATGGCAGACATTGTGTCCTTCAAGAACCATTTAAGCACTTTGAAGAAAAAACACATTCTGGGTATCTCAGCCAGTATAAAACAAAAAACGAATTGAGCATAACTGATTGCATTGCACCGTTGGAAAGGCAATTTTGTGTAGAACAGCCTTGCCACTGATACGTTGTATGTATCATGTATACTTTAGGAGTTATATGCATTTGTTTATGGTATGGTGTTTATAGTTTAGATTCGTCTCTCAAACCTCACCAACAGACCTTGACTAAAATGGGGAAAAATTATGTTTACTACTACAGAAATATTTTTTTTTTTTTTTTACAAACAATTATTAAAACTGCATCTAATGTCTGGATGCTTACTCTGGTGTTGATATGTTACATATTTCCCAACAAAAAAAGGCTCATGGTGCATTTTTTTAGTGGAAAAAATATTTTCTTTGCTGTTTCGACCAGCATAAAAAAAAATCTTAATTACCTATTACTTGCATACCACCATTGGAAGGGTAATCTTATGCTGAACTAGTTTGCCACTCATACGTTGTGTCTAGCACTTATGGTTTTTGTGCTATTAGAATTTGTTTGCGGCATGCCGATTATGGCTTAATTTTGCTTAGAAAGGCCCAGGATTCACTGTTAACAGTATACAGGAGACAAGGGCTGCAACTTCAGACAGCTCCCGTGGAGGCAATGAGCTAATACAAAATGTGTAATAGCCAGTGAGAAAGAGAATGGGAGTGGAACTTGCACAGTGCTTGTATCCAAACAGGCATAGATGGTAGATATCAAGGAAGGTTGTTAAGTTAATCCAGTAATAAACATCAAGAATATTTGAATGATAGGACGACTATACTGGGAAAATTACTAATGGTACGTCTCAGCCTTTGGCGGGAATTAAAGCAGTCTCCTGGAGCGTAAAGGGTTTTACGTCTCTTGCAAAAAGGGTGAAAATCTTCGTGGCTCTTAAAAGACGTAAGGTCTCAGTGGCTATGTTACAGGAGATGCTCCTGTCAAATAGTGAGCATAAAAAGCTCGTACGAGGATGGGTGGGGGAATGCCATGCAGCAGCTTATAACTTGCACAAGAGGGGGGCGGCAATCCTAATTCATAAACACCTGCCCTTTAAAACGCAGCGGGTGGTGAGAGACCGTATAGAAGGGAGGTATGTTTTTGTAGAGGGGAGCTTGGGGGTAAAGTGATTACTTTTGGAAACCTATATGAGCCAGCTGATGGGGATCAGAGCTTTTACCAGAAGGTGCTGGATGTCCTGGTAAAGGAGCAATTCACTAATTTGATACTGGGGGACTTTAATTGCGTGGCAGATCCTAAATTTGATTACCTAGGGAACAGGGACAGGACAGACTGGGATATACAACAATGGCTACTTGGGTTAACAGAACTAGGCTTGATTGATGGATGGAGAACAGCTAATCCTGGGGTGAAGGAATATACTTTTTTTTTTTCCAACCCACATCGTTCCTGGTCACGGCTGGACTATGTGTATATTCATAGAGACTTGTATCAGTACACTAGAGCAATGGGGCATAGCCCGATATTATTATCAGATCATGCTATAGAAACATAGAATTCAATGGCAGATAAGGTCTGCTTGGCCCACCTAGTCTGCCCATAAGCTGCAGATTCTAGTTAACCAACAGCTTACTTCTTCCTACCCCCCACTAGAATTGCTTTATGTCTGTCCTATGCATTCTTGAATTCTACCACTGTTCTCGATTCCACAACCTCCTCGGGAAGGCTGTTCCATGCAGCCACAACCCTCTGAAAAAACACTTTCTAACATTACTTCTGAGCAGCGCCCCCCATCTTCAAATTGTGTCTCCTTGTTCTTGCACATCTCTTTCTGAAAGATACTACCCTCTTGGACTTTAATTCCCTTGAGGTCCTTGAAAGTTTCTATCATGTCCTCCCCTCTCCCTCCTTTCCTCGAGAGTATACATATTAAGCTGCTTTAGTCTTTCTTCATGTGTCTTCTGGTGTAGACCCTGCACCATTTTGGTTGCCCTCCTCTGAACAGCCTCCACTCTGTCTGTCTTTGCGGATATGGGGTCTCCAGAACTGCATGCAGTACTCCAGATGAGGTCTCACCAACTGTCTGTGCAGAGGGATAACTTCCCGTTTTCTACTGCTGATGCCGCTCCCTATGCATCCCAGTATCCCCCCAGCCGTCCTTACTGCCTTCTCACATTGCATGCCCACCTTTAGGTCATCTGATATAATTACTCCCAGGTCCCTTTCCATTTTTGTTGTTGTCAGTATCTCACCCCCACTGTGTACTCTTCCCCTGGGTTTTTGTTTACCAGGTGCACTTCTTTGCACTGAATCCGAGCTGCCATACATCTGACCATTCCTCCAACCTTGCCAAGTCCCTTTTCATCCTTTCCACCCCACCTTGTGTATCAACCCTGTTGCAGATCTTTGTGTGGTCTGCAAACAGACATTTTTCTTTCCAGGTGCTCTTCAATGTCACTTATAAAGACATTAAGAGGACCGGTTCCAGTAGCGAACCCTGCGGTACCCCGCTAGTTACCCTCCCGTCTTTACTGTCGACTCAGTTTACTATTACCCTTTGTGACCCATTTTCCAGCCATTTTTTTATCCAAGCTACCACCTTGGGACCCACTCCAAGAGTGGCTAGCTTGTGTATTAATCTTTTCTGTGGGACTGTGTCAAATGCATTGCTAAAACCTAGGTAGGCCATATCCACAGCCCCTCCCTGGTCTACTACTTTGGTCACCCAGTCAAAGAAATCTATTAGATTCGTCTGACACAATCTTCCCGTTGTGAATCCAAGCTGCCTTGGGTCCTGTGCCCCACTGGCCTCTAGGTACTAAACAATTCTTTCCTTCAGAAGTGATTACATCATTTTCCCTACCACCGAGGTTAAACTAACTGGTCTGTAGCTCCTGCCTCTGCCCAGCTCCCACTTTTGTGAAGTGGAATCACATCCACCCTCCTCCAGTCCTCAGGTCACACCCCATCCTCCCATGATTTGTTAAAGAGAGTAGTCAGTGGTGTCACTAGTTCTACCCTTAGTTCTTTTAGAATTCTGGGGTGAATTCCATCAGGCCCCATTGCTTTGTCCACCCTCAGTTTCAAGAGTGGTTTCAAAACCCTTTCTTCTGTGAATGAACGGTATCAACCCCCCTATTCAGAGGGTTTCTCTTGCTTGGTTTAGGTACCTCCCTATCCTCTTCTGTTGTGACCCAAGGTGGCCACATCAGTGAAAGACGGAAAAACAAGGATCAGATTGTGAGGATTAGGAAGGACGGGGGCTGGGTGGAGGACGACCAGGAACAGGCACCAAATGATTACTTCTGCTCTGTGTTAACGAAGGAGAAAGTGAGGCAGGCACCAAATGGGAGAGGAGGAGGGGGGGGTGACTGATGTGGGGATTACAGAGGATAGGGTGCTGAAAGGATTAAGGGCTCTGAGGGGGTAACATGCACCAGGTTTAAACAACATTCACCCTAGGGTACTTAAGGAACTAGCGGAGATCCTGGCAGGACCACTGGCTAACCTGTTCAACACCTCCTAGGACACTGGATGCGTACCACAGGACTGGAGGACGGCCCATGTGGTACCCATTCACAAAGGTGGACCCAAGGATGAACCAGGCAACTACAGACCAGTGAGCCTCACATCAATTATGGGAAAACTCATGGAGACTATCCAAAAGAGGCTGGTGACCTTTTTGGAGGTCAATGGTCTTCAGCAGCATGGGTTTGTCTCAGAAAGATCCTGCCAGACAAACTTGATTGAGTATTATGACTGGGTGACAAGGGAACTGGACAAAGGCCGTGCAGTGGATGTCAGCAAGGCCTTTGATTCCGTGCCGCATGGGAGACCGGGGGGGGGGCTGGAATATATATAGGAGTGGGAAAATAGATGCCAACTTGGATCTCCAACTGGCTGATGGAAAGGCAGCAAAGGGTGGTGGTGGGTGGGGAACTCATCTCAGAGAGATGTGACGAGCGGGGTGCCACAGGGATCAGTATTGGGACCAGTGTTGTTTAGGATATTCATAGCTGGTATCTCCCACGGGGTCCGGAGTAAGATCAGTCTCTTCAGACAGCACAAAGATAGGAGTTGTGGTAGAGGACATCGAAGGGTGGAGGGGGCTGCAGGAGGACCTGACCAAACTACAGGAGTGGTCAGATGCATGGCAGTTGGGGTCCAATGCCAAAATGTGCAAGGTCTTGCACTTTGGGGCGAACAACCGGGGAGGAGCAATCAGCTCGGGGGAGTACAGCTGGAATGCATGGAGGAGGAAAAGGATCTGGGGGAGCTTATTGTAGGGATTAACAAGACTAGTACAGAAGGGATTTTCCAAATTAGAAAGGGGAGGGTCACGAGGGAGGTTAGGAGACATTATTTCACTGAGAGGGTGGTGGACAAGTGGAATACTCTGCAGTAGGCGGTAGTAGCCTGTAGTACGGTAGACTTAAGAGGGGATGGGACAGAGTGGGGTGGTTAATTATGGGGAGGGAAGTGGTGACGGACAGCTATGGGTTGAGGGGCTAGCTGCACAATCGAGCAGACTCGATAGACTAAAGCCAGTTTCTGCTGGTGTTTTCGTATGTAACCTGCTACAGATAAAGCAAAAGGCCTGGTTTCATCCAATGCCTTCTGTTGTGTGACAGTGGAGGTAAACATTATGCCAGCAAAACTGAACAGAGATTTTATTCTTGTATTCCATCCATAATAAATCTTCCACCTCTTGCAAGACACAAAATAAACAAGATAGGGAAAAGGGAGGGAACAATATAAAGAAGGTGAGGAAATGGGTAAATGGGGATGGGTTGGAATTAAGCCTGAGGTGGCACATCAGTGTCGGAATGTACTGTGATTGTGCTAAGGTGGCAGAACGTTTCCTTTTTAAAAAGTCATAAAAATGTTTTATTTTGGTGCATTTCATCACCCCCCAACCCCCCCCCCAAAAAAAATATTGGACCCATTTTATAAATCACAGTAAGACTTCAGGGTGTGCACTGCGGTGGGACAAACTGCAATTTCTCGGGGTGGTCAAAGGCACGAGACATCACAACACACCTGAGGTGTGCCATTATCCCACCAAAATACACACCTTGTCGCGTCTTACTGCTTAAAATAACATTTGTGCAGTAAAACAAGTAAGCAAAATTGGACAGGCCTTACTGCACGTCCAGTAGTGAGGCAAGGGGCTGCAGTCAAGAGTGCCTTCAGCCCCTGGAAGTGCAGTAAAATCCGCTCTACGCACACTCCCGGAGTGTCTTATTGAGCTTATAAAATGAGCTGATTTTTTTATACCGTTTAATGCAAAACCAAAGTTTTTAAATATAAAAACGGTAGTAGACTCAAACATTGAAATAAAATAGTCCTTCCACCAACTAGAAAATAACCTAATTTTTACCCTATACTACCTCCTGTCTTTAACACACTTTTCACACGGATGCAGCCAGGATCTCCCCCTCTCCAATGGGGTGGAGTAAACAGTCATTTTGTTACTGTGGGATGGGAGAGCCACTAGTTGCTGAGGCTGAATTTTTTTTTTTTAATTCTGTTCACAAGTACAACCTTGGCAGCAGGAGATACAGCCCTATATTTGTTCCGGGAGACAGCATGGAGAGCGAGCAAACTGAAGTAATTCTCTCCCCTCCCCCATCACAATAACTCAGCCTGCGCATATAAATTAATTTAAAAAAGGTAACACCAGAATTTTCAGAAGCCCAGGAAATTTACAGGACTGAGCAACCCCCCCTTCCCGTGACTGAGCAAACAGACCTCCCTCAGTACACGGAAGTACTTCGGACCCCAATGCTGCAGCTTGTGAGGCTGTCTGTGACAAAATTATAAACAGAAGTGGTCCAAAATTAACCGGATTGAGAAATGCAACGAGATGGCAGAGGCACTGTGATTTTTGAATGGGACACAAACATCGAGTAAGAACAAATCAGACGGGCTTTTTCACAATTTTGTTACACCCAAACACACACACACACACACACACACACAGAGCTGAGGAGGGGGGAAACTAGTAAAGAGAACACCAGAGTCAGAGCCTCATTAGCAAGGAAGAAAAACCAACATTTCGAAAATTAGTGTTCCAACAACTTATCAGTTATTTTCTTCTCTAAGGAGTTTCCTTGGGCCAGAATGATATGCAGAGGGGTCACTGGAGATTTCCTACGTATATGTTGGCAAGGGAGGAGTTTTGAGAATTTGTAAAAGAGCAATGGAAATTTTTCGAGGAGACAAATAAGGGCACGGTTGAAGATGAGGGTATATACTGGGAAGCTGGCAAAGCATTTATGAGAGGGGTTATAATTGGCTACACAGCTAAGCAAAAAAAGAAACAAAGGGATTTGGAAGCCAAAATTAGTGAATTGGAAATAGAAGTCCATAGGGGAGGAGGAGAAGAAAAACAAAGAGAGCTCAGGGTGGCGAGGGAGATGTTTAACGTCAATTTGGGTAAGGAGGTAAATTCTAATATTTTCTTCGCAAAACAGAGGATGTATGAATGGGGCAATAAAGCGGGTCCCCTACTGGTCCGGCTTATGAAAGGAGGGAAAAGTAGTCACAGGATAGTTCAAATTAGAAATAAGGAGGGGGAAAATACTCAAGGAGGAAGTGGGAATTCGTAATAGATTTAAGGAGTACTACGAAGAACTATATAGGGCTGAATGTCAAGGGAAAGGGGGAGAAAGGGATGGCTTCCTAAAGGATCTGAAAATACCCAGGCTAAATGAAGCACAAAGACAAAAGCTGGGGGGAAAAATAACGGTGAAGGAGGTAAAGAATGTGATAAGCCAGCTGAAAAATGGGAAGGCGGTGGGACCTAATGGGCTGGGGGTGTAATTTTACAAATTACTGAAGGAAGAGGTGGCGGGTTCATTGTGTAATATTTTACAAGAAACCAGGGAAGGGGGAGAGATCCCTAATACGTGTTGTCAGGCTCTTATTACTGTTCTCCCTAAAGCAGGAAGGAACTTGGAGGACTGTGGGTCATTTAGACCGATTTCGCTCCTGAACCACAATTGCAAAATTATGACAAAGGTTTTAGCAAGCCGATTAGAAGATGTACTTCCCCTACTGGTCAACCCGGATCAGACTGGGTTTGTGAAGGGAAGGCACTCCTATCATAACCTAAGGAGATTACTAAATGTCATCTGGTGGGGGGAAGGGCACCCCGGCGAGGCATGTGTTCTTTCGATGGACGCCGAACAAGCCTTCGACAGAACTGAGTGGGAATATCTACTGCACATATTGCAGAGATTTGGGTTGGGGGAGGAGTTTGTAAAGATGGTGGGGGCATTATATATGCATCCAAGGGCACAGATTCTAATTAATGGAGCATCATCTCCAGAATTTAGATTATACTGGGGAACGAGACAGGGATGCCCCTTGTCACCCTTGCTATTTGCGTTGGCAATAGAACCCCCAGCAATTAAAGTTAGAAATGAGCCTGCTATAAGGGGTGTCCGGGGAAGACAGGGGGATGGGAGACATGTTATATCTCTTTATGCAGATGACGTTCTTTTGTTTCTGTCAGAGCCAGACGTGTCAGCTCCTAAAATACTGTCAACAATAGAGCAATTCGCAGTTTTCTCTGGGTATAAAATTAATGTGCAAAAGTCGGAAATAATGTTTTTGGGAGGGGGCAGCAGGACGGATGCCTGGGGGCTGAAAATAGTTCAACACACATTTACATATTTAGGGATTAAGGTGGGAAAACAAGTGGGGAGCTTGTATGAGGTGAACTATAGACCACTGATGAGAGAAGTCTTACAGGACCTGAGTAGGTGGAAGGAGTTGAGCATTTCTTGGATGGGAAGGATTAACCTACTCAAAATGAACGTTCTGCCCAGACTTTTGTATAAAATGCAGATGATCCCTTTCAGCCCGGTAGCCCAGGATATAAAGAAACTGGAAAAGGCATTTACAACTTTTGTGTGGAAAGGCAAATGCCCTAGAATTATTTTGAAATGACTAAAACCACCGGTAGCACAAGGGAGGCTAAACTTCCTGGATGTGATGGGGTACTTTCTGGCAACACAATATACAGGTAGGTACATCCAAAACTGGGTACACAGACAGGAAGTGGCCGAGTGGGTCGAGTTAGAAGAGGATGGGTCTCCAGGGAGAATTCTGAGTTACTTAAGTGGAGAAGGACTTAAGCGGTACAGAAAGCTGGTAGTACCTAACCTGATGGTGGTGGTGGCGGGCTTATCGGCATGGGAGAAAATTAAAAAGAGACAAGGCACTGATACATATCAGACTCTGCTGGTCCCAGTGGCAGGGAATCCTGATTTCCTGCCAGGCCTGGGGGATGATGGGTTCAAACTGTGGCAGGACAAGGGAGAAATGTATGGTGACTTTAACATGGGGGGCTATGCATATTCAGGATTTGAAGAGAGATGGAGCATGCCTGCCTCACACATGTACAGATACTTCCAAGTTAGGGATTATTATAAACGGCTTAGTGGACCTAGAGAAGCAAGGAGACTGATGGAAGACGTGGAGAGGGAAATTATGGGGGCTAACAGATGTGAGAAGGGGCTAGTAGGGAGGGCTGCAAAATTAGACAGGAACATTTTTTTTCGAGACCCTCCCCAGAAGGCGAAGGTTTGGTGGGAATGGGACATTGGGGAAGAAATTAGTGAAGCTAGCTGGCAGTTAATGTTAGAATCCCATCAGGGATTATTAGTGTGTAATAAGTTCAAAGAAGCTCTATTTAAATATATACAGAGGCTATATTATCCACCAGCTATGGTGCATAGTTTTTGCCCGGTGGTCTCGCCGTTTTGCAATAAGTGTAAAATAAATAGGGGTACTTACCAGCACTACCATTGGGGTTGTCCAGTGATAAAGTCCTACTGGCAAGGCATAGCCAAAGAAATTACATCTATGAGAGGAAAGCCCACTGAGATCTCCCAAAAATCACTGCTGTTAGGGGTAGAAGGAGAACAGAATGGGGAATGGTTTCTCTACCTCAGGTGGATCAGAGTTCTACTTACAGTAGCTAGGGTAGGAATACAAAATGCATGGACCACAGCTTTGGGGCCTACAGTGGGTCAGTGGAAAGAGCTTACGGTGAAGGTATTAGCAATTGATAAACTGACATATTGCCTGAAGGGGACAGAAGATAGGTTTGAGAGAACTTGGGCAGAATATTTGGGTGCTCTTGAGTATGGGGCAAAGAATGCTTTTGGAGGGTAGTGGACTATTTAACTGAAAGAAAGGGCCTCTACGGGACACAGACCGAGTTAATTGGTAGAGGTTACTAGTTTAGTGGGTTAAAGTGGGGGGGATACTTAAAAGTAAAAGAAAAATGACAGTAATGTGGAACGAAGTTTGAAATGCTATAACAACAAGGTGGTGTTGTAAATGAATATGATTATGCTGTATGGACTATTTATAGCTGCTGGCTATGAATTGTATTTGGTCAACTGTCAATTAATAAACCTATGAAACAAACAAAAAAAAAAGAATATTTGAATGAAATATTCTTTTACTGCAAGTGAATTCCTCAAGCCTCAACTATGTGTATTATCATCAAAATATTCCATTAGATAGACATCTGCAAAGCTGTGAGATCAAAGGTGGGGGTGCTGGCAAAAGGAAAACAAATTAGGGCCCCTGGAACTCTGATTCTGCCAATGCTTAAGCAGTCGTAGAACATTCATCCTGTAGCAGAATTTATGAGCTGCTACAAATTTCAATATTTTTGGTGATTTCTTTTCTTTCAAACGTTTTCCATAGTGTCTGGTTCCATTCCACTCTTTGTTAGACTGAACCCTCTCCTTCATACTTGACATCTGAAGTTACTGAAGATATATATCTTAGTCAATGTCATAACTGCTTTCTGCCACTAAAGCAGTTTCCACCATATGAATGAGCAAACCCCATCTAAGTCATCAGGACAGAAGTGCCACAGAAACTAGGTGTCTAACAGAAAGTCACAGACGAAATCATGACTAGTCTGAATCAGTAAATGAAATGACTTATGACTTTTATTAGTGCACGCATTTGTCACCGCTAGGCTTGACTACTGCTACACTTTATACCTAGGGTAACCTGCAGCTAGTCCAGAATGCTGCAGCAGAGTTGACTGTGGGTTCCTCTGACTCGTAGGGACCACATTATGCCGGTGCTGCGTGCACGGAACTGGCTGCCTATGCAGTGGCACATAAGCTTCAAGATATGCTTGATAGCTTTCAAGGCCCTACATGGTATGGGACCAGACAACTTATGCCTTCGTTCCCTACTGCCCAACTCGCTCACTCTGCCCTTCCAATGCGAGCTTGCTTTCTGTCTCTATTTCTAGGCCCTGGCAATCTGCGGACAGAGCTTTTTGTATGGCATCACCTACCCTGTGGAATGCTCTGCCAGATTATGTTAGATCTGCCCACACAGTAGGGGCCTTTAAGTCCAGTCTAAAAACCTTCCGTTTTGCTGAGGCTTTTCCCTGAACTTTTTAATCATTTGTTTATGACTTATATTTTGCTGCCTGTTTTATATTAGTAGTTTTACGGTCTGCGTTTATTATGAAGTGCCCTGAGCCTTTGGGAAAGGGCGCTATGGAAACAAAGTTGCCTTGCCTTGCTTGTTATATTTCACAATGTATTTACCCATGATGATCCAGCTGAGATGCAACATCCTGTTATCAGTGGGGTCCTTCTTCTACTTATTTATGCAGCTGGGTGGACTGGAGCACTGAAAAGTTGGGCGACTTGCCCAGGGTCACACTGACTATTTGGCTATATTTGGGTTTGAACCTGTGCTGTCCTGTTTGAATGTTTCTCAAGCTGGTGCTCGAATAATTAGACCACACTGACACCTCTAGATAGGAACTGAAGCTGCAATAATATTTTAATATAAAAAGGTTTGCATTAACTGTTACTAAAACAAAAACTGCATATTAATACCTAAAGGAAACATTAACTGCTCGCATGGTCAGTTTCCTAACAGACACTTTACTTTATCAACCCATCACACCTGACAAGAATTATGACCTAATTTTACTAATTAAAACTTTCAGCAGATTAGAACCTAACTCATCATTGATCCAGGTCTATGCACATAACTGCTGAATAAACCTAATCGGGAACAATCATCCATCAATGGTGACAAATCACTGCTTTGCTAAACCCACAGTTTACACAATTTCCTGGAGTGAAAGATATGTCTGGAGTCAGCAACTTAGCATTTTTTTTAATTTGTTCAAAAGCAGGCTTTTGAACCTTAGGGAGAGTGTCCTCCTCTGTGCAGTACAGAATCAGTTCAGTGATGGTTACATTGGTGCATTCCACTATCTAGAGACTAATATGTGAAAGTAAAAGCCCCATCTGGACAACAGGTTTCAGGGTAACAAGAGTATAACATGGCAGAAGTAGAAGACAAAGCCAGACGATCAGAGTGAATGGGGGTGCCACCAGTAACAAGTCAGTCCGCAAACAAACATGCAGTCTGTTTCTTTGGTTTCTTTACAGCACCTCCTCTGTGATGGTAGTACCATTTCCCATGAGAAGAAGCAAAATGAGTAATGTCCCATAATGTGGGACAATTCTTGAGAGGTATCGGTAGCTCTGTTTGGTTTCTGCCCCTAGAGAGTCTTGCAGGGCCCCTTGGCACAGCTGCAGCCTCAGGCCAGCTCGGCTAAATCACAATGTGGAATTTGGGAATGTCAATTCGGAACACGTTCTGTAATCAGGGAGTTTCTTTTCTTCTCTTCCCACACTTTATATGGTCTATTCCCCAGCAGTTCTGTGCCTTAAGTGAGCAGAACTGCAGCCTCTCTCTCCTAATTACAGTCCTCTCCTAATTACAGGTTCCGCCCCATTACAGTATAGCTGCATTCATGGTGAACCTCATTAGCAGAAGCCATGCCTCCTCCTATACAGTGGCCCGGTACCTTTTCTGCATGCTGAAAAAACTATTGCAGTGAAGTCAGGAGAGGATCACCTGCAGCAGGTGCTTAAAGTTCGGCAAGTGACAGCAAAGAGGGAGGACTGTGTTGCAAGAAGGGTAAAACACGGGACAAAACAAGTACATACCACACATTTTCTCAAGGGTTATGAATCCATAATTGGTGTTATTTGTTTTGTATTTTACTTCTGTGACGTAAGTGTGTGGACAGATTTTGTTTCCTTGCCGTTTGCAGCAGGTTGTTGTTACACTGAGGCGTCACTGGCGGAAAGCTGGACAGCAAGTGTTTTTTGCAGCTTAGCAGGTGTCTTAGCAGGGCAGTTCAGGCACACTGTGACAAGTAACTGTTGCTTCTCACTGGTTAACTGGATTTGGTCAGTATTACGGCACAGTGTGCAGTCACGGACTGGAATATTGTGAATAACTCTGACTGCTCTGCTGCTGCAACTGGTCAGCTCCACAATCCACAGCTGTGGCTGTGAAAGAATGTTGCAGAAATAAATAGCACTCATTACCCCAAGATAGTTCCTGAACTGTATGTGTAGTAGTACAGCTGCATATCAAAGGAAGAAAAAATTACTTTTATTTATTTGGAAAATGTTTTACCAGGAAAGACAACATGAGCTGTAAACAGCTCATTTCCAGAAGCGCCTGGGGGGACAAGAGTTGGGAGAACAAGCAAACACATAGCAATACAAGTACAATTTCTAAAACAAAACAGTGTAGTATAATTACACAGCAGAAATAACCCAGACCAGATATAACATACATTGCAACAACCCAAGAGCAGGTGATCCAGTAGGGTAAAGGTTAGAGGATGGATAACACATTTGAAGTGCTAGAAGTAGTAGGCTGAGCACAAGATTCGAAGTGCTATTGTATGCCCAAGAAAGGTCAGTTATAAGACAAGTGGGGAAGTGGACGGGCAAGGGGTAGAGGGTGGGGGATGGAAGAGTGGGAGAGAGAGAGGGACAGCCAAGATCTATACCCATCCAGGTTGCTGAGAACCCCGCAAGGGGGTTAGGATCAGGCAGAAAGGGAGGGGACAGAAACGGAGTGAGGTGGTAAAGAAGAGAGGGGCAGGGCAACAGGAGGGAAGGAAGGGGATAAGGAAGAAGGGAGGTGGGCAGGTGATGGATTTGAAAGTGGGGGAAAGGGAGAGGGAGAAAAGAGAAAGAGCCAATCTATACCCCTTCAGGATGCAGAGAAACTTGCCAAGGGGTCATGATTAGAAAGTGGGGGGAAAAGGAAGAGGGGTAAAAGAGAAGGAGCCAAGATCTATACCCCTTCAGGATGACAGAGAACCCTGCAAAGGGGACAGGACCAGGCACAAAAGGAGGAGGGGGCAGGAAGAGAAGTGGAGTGTGGTGGTTGACTGGAGGGGAGAAGAGAGATAAGGAATAGGGAGGCTGGAGAAAAATAAGGGTAAGCTAGGAATGGAAAAAGGGGGGGGCATCAGTGGGGTGGAAGAGGGGTTGTTGTGGGAAGGACAGCTGTGGAGTGTTGAAATAGCACAGTAGCTTGTGGATGGTAGTAGAGTGTCGAAATGGCGCAATAGGTTGTGGTAAGGGGTGGGAGGAGGGGTATAACAGGAGGTAGCATGTAAGGAAGTAATCGGAGGAAGGGTTCAGTTAGGAGACAGGAGGTAAGTCAGGGATGGAGGAGTAGGGGATAGTGCGCAAGGGATTGGGAGGGTTGTGAAGGGGAGCTAACAACAAGTACAGTAAGGAGAATAGAAGTAAAGTAGGGCTAAAGGAAAATGCACCAGGGTGGGGAGTGTTGAAGGGGGGCTAAGAACAAGTGCAGTTAGGGGAACAGAAATTGAAGGGCTAAGGAAGTTGAAGATGGGGAAAAGGAAAGTCTGATAGGAGGTGGAAGTGAGTTCCAAAGCTTTGGGAAGCGGTAGGAGAAAGCTTCCTGTCCTAATCCTCCTTACCATAGTAATATTGTTTCTTGCAGGGGATCCCTCAGTATGCTTGACCTATGCAGGTTTGCCAGCTGGGTTCAGCTGCCCCAGAGACAGAACTTATGCTAAAGATGGCAACACATTAGCCAGTAAGGTTGTAGTTGATGACTGCTGCCTGTAGGTGCTGCTGTTAGATTTATTTTGTAGCCTGAGAGGCAAAAGGCCCCAATCCCTAACCCTATTCTAGAACTATGGAAAAGAACAGAAAAGAAAGAAGAGAAGAACAAACTGGGACTTCCAGTTACGTCATCCACAAGATGGTAGCTTAAACCTTAAAGCTCCTTGATCATCCCAGAAAGATTCCCCTGTATTTTGTGCTTGCCAGTGTTAATTTCTACAAAAACAAAATGCAGAAGGGGAATGAAGATCAAGGCTCCCTTGGCTGTAGAAAAACTACCAGATCACAGGAGGATGTCTGCGGATCCCACGGTGGGGTCTCGGAGTCCGAGCTTTCTCAGGCCTCGGGGGAAGTTGACGGCTCCCGGCACAATAAAGTAAAGAAAATTACGCTGGAGACCATCTGCAAAGAATTAGTCTCGTTCCACTCCTGAAGTTAAACAATTGTATTTGGAGCTCCACTAGGATATAACTGTTTTGGAGGAGTGGGTGGATGACACAGAGAGACAGTTGTTGGTGGCCAAGAACCAAATTGATGATTTGGAGGAAAAGGTCAAGGAGCTTCGGGAACAACAGGCCCAGCTAATGGAGAGGCAGGAAGATGCCAAGAAGAGGGCCAGGCATAACAATTTTCACATTTATGGGATCCCTGAAGGTTTGGAGGGGCAGGACATTGCTGGTTTTGTTGTTACCCTTCTACAAACTGCTTTCAAGCTCCCCTCCAGCCTTCCTTTGGACTTGGAAAGAGTTCACCACACACTGGGCCCTAAGTCGACAGCCCCTGGAACCCGCCCCCAATCATTGCCTGATTTCTTACTTATGCTACTAAAGATAAAGTTCTGACTACAGCCTGGTGAAGACAGAAAGTCTTTTATGGCCAGACTCGTATTTATTTGAATAATGATTATGCTCCTGTCACTATGCCAAATCGGAGGGCTTACCTTGAAATCCTCCAAGCCCTAAAGAAGAAAGGCTACAAATTCACCACCCCTTATCTGGCCCACTTAGTGATACAATTGCCGGAGGGGCCCAAGGAGTTCTTCACTGCTGAGGAGGCTCAGGAGGAATTGCAGCAGCTGGGGCTTCAGTTCTTCTCCAGAGGCTCTCAACCTATGTCATCAAAACCGCAACCCCCAATGGTGGCAATCAGCAGCTCGCCATAAGGGAGGCTCGGCAGGTAAAGAAAGGAAAGGGGAAACTGTTTAACAAGGAAGGCATGCTAAGCCAGAGCTTGTTTCCAGGTGCGACCTGGGAACACAAGGAAGTTAAGTGACTTGCTCAGGGTCACACAGTGTGCTGATGGGATTCAAACCCAGGTCTTCAGGTTTGCAGCTCAGTGCTCTTAACCACTACGCTATGGGTCTGGAGAAATCTGCTCCCCAAATTTTCAGACGACTTTCGGCCTTCTGTCAATTGGCCTGAACCACTCCAACAGAAAGCGCTCTTTACTGCAACAATCACTTGGCTGGAGGAAGGATTATTGGAGCTCAGTTTTCTGTCTACTTTAATTTTGGACTCCTAATTTAGGGCTCCTGTGGGCACGGTTGTAAGTGTCAAAGGACGGCTGACCTGCACCTTAGGGAGAGACCCTGGGGATCAACCGTTACAATACTAAACCTAGCAGCATCATTTCCCAATGGATATAAATATGTTATGCAACTAGGGAGCCATCCATTTCCAGACACTGGATTTTGAGTTGAAAATTGTGTATATCTGAGCTAAGCTGAATGGTTTTGGGAGTTCTCCAATGTGAGACTAGACTTTTTTCCTTAGATTTACCTCATTTATGTTCCTATTGCTGGGATACCCCGTTATGCCCAGTTTAACTGGTTTCGGATAGTTTTAGTTTAAAAACGGAGACTGGGACTTTGTGATTGAACTGTGGAATGCTCCCTGAGTATGTGACTCTTACCTTTCTTTGGCTATTTAAAAGAAGGGGCCCAACATGAACTTTGCACTTGCCTGGAAGAACTGTACTCCGGGAATCCTCCTGTTCTTTTTACACTTACCCCCCCTCCACAGGCAGGGTTTCTGTTTCCTTGCATATTGTACACCACTGCAGAAGAACTGATTTTTATTATAAATTGCAAAGTAATATTTTAATTCTACACTTGGACTCATTTATTCCAGCTGGAGGGTGACTGACGTATTCTGAGGACCCTTACTTAATGTATCATTTAGTTGGGAGGGTTAGAGCAATGCTGAGTGAGTGGTATTTATTGCTTTCTTTTGTCTCTGGCTCAACTTGTCCTTTTTTATTTTCTACTTTACTGCTTTTAGGGGTGACTTTCACCCCTCAGGGGCCCAGGTAGTTCCCTGGCCAACCCCTCGTGTTTGCCGATGTTCCACCTGGCAAGCTTATAGGGAGAACTATATGGTTCTCCCCTACCTTGGAAGACCCTTTCCTTGTACCCTGTAGATTGTTCTGCAATAGGGACAGCAGGGTTTTAAATAATTGATTAGCAGTTTTTTTCCTTGGGATGATACTAACTGTACAGAAAGTATTTATATAGATTTTCTAGAAGTGCTCTGTTTGTTAAACACAGTGAGGCAAGAGCTAAGCATTTTCACAAAGATTTAGCACTTTTATGAGCAAAACGCTAATCAATTTTTAGAGTTAAATAAATCCCTGGACAGCAGTAACTGTTACTTCCCTTGTTTACAGGGTGCAACACAGCTTCTTTTTTTTTGTCATTCTATTCTTTATTGAATTATAAAAAGGTTTACAATCATGTCAGAACAAAAAAAAACATAAATCCATAACCAATATCTCACAAAACTATCCCCATAACAATCAAAAAGCGCAAACAAAGTAACCACCTCACCTCCTCAAAGAAAACCACAGCAAAGGGTACTGAACAAATAAATTGTACAAGTTAGAAAAAAGATACATAGGAGTGAAAAAAAGGGTCGAGAAAACAAACAGAAGTTAATAACTTTAAAAGGCATCCCAATCAATGTTGCCCAAGACAAACCAATAGGCGATGAGTTAACAGAACTATATACAATAAAAAGTTCAAAACATAAACAATGGGGGGGTTACGTGAACCCTTAAATATGACCTAGACAACAAGTATATACAATGCAGTAATCGAAAACAGTAACTAGGAATTACAGTTCTTGGTGTGGGGGTAGTTTGTGTTGTTTAACCTCTGCCTTTCCTAAATTTGCCCAGTTGGCAATACTTATTTTTTTTATATACAACATTGGTGTTAACTTGCACACTGTTAATGTTTCTAATTATCGTATTTTTAATTAAAAATCTAGAGAGTACTGTAACAAGGGAGAGGCTCTACACGTTAACTGGAGAAATTTTATGGTTCATCGATGGGGGAGTAGTCCTCTGGAGTGGTGATTGGGGCTCCTGGTCTCTTACTTTTTTTTATTTTTATTTTTTATTTATACTTTTGCACAAGCCCCTGATTTTCAGCTGGCCCTCCAGTTCCTGCCTTCGCCCTTCCACCAGGTCGGTTTATCCTCTGGGCATATCTGTGCATAGTCAGTAGCGGGGGCATAGAATGGTTTCGGGAATTCTTCTAAGAAAGAATATAATATTTATGAGAAACAAACTCCCCGCCCCCCTTGCTCCCATTACTATGTACAGATATGCAGTGTAATTACTTTAAAAATTCATGTTCAGATGAGAAAGACAAAAATAAGATGCACTGTAAGGATTCCATCACTTCTGGGCAACCTGAAACATTAATAAAAATTTGGAAACAGAAATGTAAACACATATTAGCCATGTTACACAAGTATGGGCCTGCTTGTGGAATCCCGTCTTCAGCCACAGTGCTGGTGGTGTACGGTTGCTTAGCAACCACTCACTCTTGTGGGAGTACAGGGGAGTGATGAGTCACTCGGCCCGGGATTTACAAGCAGGCCCAAGAGGTAGGCCCACACTGAAGCATACACTAGAAGTGTTTGGTCTAGGGAGGAGAATGCCAAAAGCAGAGATCATGATCCGCAAGGTAAAACTATCTAAAAATTCATTTTAAAACGGTGTGCTTTGGCATTTGTGCAGCAATTAGAATATAGCAGTGCACTGTGAACACGAGTGATTTCTACTATTGGTTTTTATAGGATAAGAAAGCCATATTTAAACAGAGGCTTACACGATTGCATGCCTCGCAGATTGATACAAGCAGGAAAACACTTTTTAAAGCTAACAAAGTCTTCAGGTAAAGGCCCAATAGTTATGAGAATTCAAGCTGATATAGCAGGAGTAAAGGACATGGTGTAACAATTAAAGTGGCTAAATTAAATGTTTTGAGATGCTTTATGTAACCCCACTGCAAATGGGGGTTCCCAAAAGTCTTCCAGGAGCTTGCCTGAATGCTCCAAGTCTGGGTGGTGTTCGGCGTCTGAGCTGTTTAAATGTGGTTCCAAGTGAGTGCTTTTTGAGTCTCCACGTACTGTCTCTTTAAGAGCTGCCTGCTTGCAGACTTAATTAGTTTGTATGGGGGGGACTGTGTATTTAATGCTCAAATCCCGTCCAAGCTGCTATCAATTCGCTCCGTTTCTGCCGTTGCTACATGTGCAGAGGAAGCCTTGTTGAAAGATATAACTATTTGCCAGAAATAATTTGGAGTGACTGAGAAAATGTAGTTTGTCTAACCTGTCTTCATTTCAGCACAAACTGTTTCAGTGTAGCTCTTTCATTTTGGTCCTGAACTGCTGAAATGGACCAATAAATGGGGAAGGGTTCCTTAAAATGGAGCCTGTGGACAAATCGGAGCTTGGAGTCTCAATTTTGAGCCAGCCACAAGGGGACTGTATGGGCAGTGACTCTGGGAAATGTAGTTTTGACATTGGCGCCTTTTTTCACCAACAGAGGGAGTCTTATTGTGAGTGACAGCTGAACCAGCCAACAGAATGGTGTGGAGCTAAAGGAAATGCCCTGCTCTGTGACTGGAAAGATCAGATCAGTTGTGACAGTGAAGAGAGAAGGAGCTCTGTGCTTCTGCGGTGTATAGTTTCGCGCAGGAAGCATGTGTGGGGCCCTGAGGTTCGGCCTGCAGCTGTTGTAAGCGCTAGTTCGGACCAAATCTGACTTGTGAGGAAAAAGAAGGAAGGAAGTCTGAAAGGTAGAAACCAGGCTAACCCTGTAGAAGACTGGAGAAATTGCTGAATCGCGCTCGGTCTGTCAGGAACTGAAGCTGCTGTGTGTGCTCCCGGGTATATTGCAATAATTGCGATCGGGAGCTAGGAGCAGCCTGCCTGGTATAGTACTTTCCTTTTACATATGTATGTGCGTAGTGCTTGTGGGGAATCGCTATTTCTAATCCCGTGCTGTGTGTTGAAGCTGGCAGCAAACCCCAGCTTGTCTCACACTAAATCCGTTTGCTATCTATTGCAGTGGGGTCCAGTCACGAGGACCCTGTCTCCATGTTCTGTTGTTCTGGCAACCCAGAAGAACATCCACCATCTGGTTCTCAGCTTGGGTATTGTGAGTACAAGTCAGGGTATTCCTCTGCAGCCTGTTTTCAATTACAAGCGTGTCATCTAATTATTGTTGTTTCACTTCTTCATGGACTGAGCCATCCAGCTCCGGATTACAATTGGGTGCTGTGCATATATTTTCTTCTACAGGGCCCTGTCCATCTGCACCTGCCGGCCAACCCTGGGCAACGGACCTGGCTAGCCCACCCCCCCCCCAACCTGGGTACCCAGAGTGTGACTTTTCAGACCCCGTATGTGTGCACAGTACTGTGATTTAATTCTGCCAATTAACCTTATCTCCCCCTCCCATGTTTTATTCCCCCTAAATAAACCAGATTTGATATAGTTAAACTTTAAACAGTCTGAAGTGTCAGTACCTACATATCAAGCATTGTATTGGTTTGTGTATGTTGATTAACCTTATTTTACAGGGGATCCTCAGAGATGAACCTCAGAATCAGTCTCGAGGGTAAGTGGTACTTTATGAATGAACAGTGTGTACATGTGGGGTTTTGGGACTGTAACTTCTGTGCATTGTGTGAGCCACTAGAGGGAATAAAAGGGGGTCTCAGTGTCCCAGAGGGCTGTGACCAAACTAGTCTATCCGCTACAAACCCTGACCTCTGGGTGAAGGCACCCGCCATAGAACCTAGGCCCCTCAACCTGTCAGTAGTCAAGCAGGCAGGGGTAGCAGCCTTTGGGATAGCGCCACCTGGGGGTTACATTTATAACATATGTTATAAGCAAACCAGTGGGAATAGTAAAACTGTGGATAAATTATATAACCCACAGGTGGCGATGATCTTAAGAAAGTGAAATACTGAAGAAATATCAAAAGTTTTTTTTAACATATAAACAAAAGTAAGTAAAGAATTCAAACATTAGTATGGAACCAATTAGCATGCATGATTAGAATATTACTTTAAAAAGTGCTTAAAATACAAGTGGCCAAAAATGTTAACTGATATACTGTTTATAAATTTTTATTTTTTTAACAGAAAATACTACCCCGTGAACAAACTCTATTAACAGAGCAAAATGTCGGGGGATTCAGCAATAATAAAAAAGAACACAAAAGGAATATTGAAGTCTTCAGTGAATTTTTCAGAAGGGCTCCTGAATTTCAAGAATAGTGAATGTTTCAAGCACCTCTGGGAGTTGGAAGCACAGTGTGCACATTATTAATATTTGATTTCCATTTCCCACTATTTTTGCTTGTCCAACTGAGACTTTTCTGTGTTGATTAGAAAGCCCAGAGTGAGCTGTGTGAGGCAGAGAGTCTCAGAACTTTTGTGGAGACATGTCAGCTATCAGCCAGTTATCCAGATAAAGAAAGACAGAGACCACCTGTCTTCTGAGATGGGCTGCCACTACTGCCAGGCACTTTGTGAGGACTCTGAGGGCTGAGGAAAGGCTGAATGAAAGTACTGTGAACTGGTAATGGCCAGAGGGCAGTCTGAATCTGAGATACTTTCTGTGAGAGGGCCTGACTGGAATGTGAAAATAGGCTTCTCTGAGGTCTAGGGAGGCTAGCCAATCTCCCTGTTGCAAGGAAGGGATCACAACTGACAGGGTGACCATTATGAATTAGGAATTGACCAGGTGCTTGTTCAGGTACCTGAGGTCTAGAATGGGTCACCAGTCCCCATTCTTCTTTTGGGTGAGAAAGTATCTTGGGTAGAGGCCTCTTCCCCACTGGGAGGGGGCACCCTTTCTATTGCATTTGCTAACAGGAGAGACTGGACCTCTAACTCCAACATAATATTTTCTGTGGGAGTCAGAGGCTTGAAACTCCTGTGGCCCTGCTGTGTGGGAAATTTCTTGAACTGCAGGTTAAGTTCTTGACTCACCACCTCCAGCACCCACTTCTCTGTGGTGATGTGTTGCCACTGCTGGAGGTAGTGAGTCAGCCTTCCCCCACACTGGCAGAGGGGAAGAGACCTGGGCATTCCAGTCAGGGGTTTTGTTTGGACTGGGCTTTTGGTGAGTGGATGGGGTCAGTGTGCTTCTGAGCCCTCCTACCTCTTCCTCTGAAGTATCCTCTCATCTGAGAGTAATCCATGGGCATGGGCACAGGATAGAATGATCTGGGGTAATAACCTCTGCCCCCCTCTTCCCTGGGGCCTGTAGGAATTGGAGGCTTTCTCTTTTTGCTGTATTACTCTTGTAGGTGGTTTTATATTTTTCCACCTTTTTCATGTATGCCTCTGTCTTGTCCCCAAAGACAGAACTGTTCTCGTAGGGGAAGTACATAGCTTTAGACTGCGTATCCTGAGAGAGGTTGGTGGTTCTCAACCATACAAAGCTCCTGAGCGAGATGGCTTGACCAACTGACGCAGCATCACTGGTATCTACAACCACATGAAACTAGTTCTTTGTGGCATCTAAGGCAGCTTTGACAGTTTCTGCCAGGTCCTGGGCAATGTTATCAGGAGCTTTCTGACCAACAGCCAGAACTGAGTTCCACAGTGCCTTTTGGTACTGAGCTCTGTATGCCATATAAGTAGAGAGGCGGAGCAGCAGAGAGGCTGTGGTAGTAGATTTCTTGCCCATGGTGTCCGGTTTTCTAGACTCTTTGTCTGGAGGCTGGGATGAAAGGGGCACCTTAGCCTTGTCATAGGCTGCAGCTTGTATCACACCTTCATGATCAAGATAGGTGTAAAGATACCCAGCATTTGTTTCATCTAGTTGGTACTTTTCCTCTGTCTTCTTATTCACACCTGGAATGGAGGTGGGATTCTGGAGGAGTCTGAAAGTGGCCCTGCGGAGGGACTGGTTTACTGGAAGGAGCAACTTCCTGGGGGGAAGGAGACCCATCATATCTAGAAAGTCTGCCTGTTGATCCTCCTCCTCCTCCTCAGTAGTCTCCTGTATGGAGAGGTCAAGAATGTCCATCATCTGGTGGAAAAAAGTGTAATGAGAGGAAAAATCCTCCTGACCATGAGAAGAGGAGCCAAATTCCTGTTCAGGGGATACATCAGGCTCTATGGGTTCACCCTCTTCCTCATTTCCTTTCCCATAGAAAAAACCCTGGTCAGGGTCAGTGGGAATAGACGTAGAAGGGCCAGCTGTGGCTCCAACCAGATTGCCCATATCTTGAGAGGTCTGATATAGTTGCCAAACCTTTGCCATTTCCTCAGGCGAAGGTATATTTTGTTGCAACACTGGCATCTCCCTTTGCTCTTCAGCGGGAAGGGCAGTGATATGTTTCTCTTTTTGTTTCTTTTTAGCAGGCACCGAGTCAGAAACCTGCTCTGTATGTCTTTTTTTGTTTGGCTCAGTCTGAATTATTTTTGTTAAACTTATTCTCCAGATGGTCCTTGTAGAACCTATCTTTTCATTTATGATGAGAGGAGGACCCCTCTTCAGAAGGCGTATTAGAGGGGGAGGCAGACTGAGAAGCCATTATTTCCATCCTTTTAACTCTTTTCTTAACTGTTTCAGAGCAAAATTTAGTGCAAAGTTCACAGTTAGAAATGTGACTTGGACCTAAACAGCTTAAACAAAGGTCATGACCATCTGCCTTAGCCATGGTTTTAAACCACTTAATACAATGTTTTTTTATTTAGCTATTTGGTCCCCGTCACCTCCTCCCACCAACGTGGTAAAGGGGACACATAGGCGTTTTTGCAGATTTTCTCCTCTTACCCCCCCCTTCCCCGGCACACGGCTGTGCGAGCATGTGGAGGCATCCACGCACTCTGTGGCACCAGCTCAGCCCCTTCCACCTCCTGCAACTTACTGCCACCCCATCTCTGCCTACGCTACCCACCAGACCTCCACTCAGTGGGAGCAGAACTACGGGGGGGTGGGGCGCTAACCCACTCTCACCACCCTCGGGAGAGGAGAGGTGCCCATCAGCATGCTCAATCCTGCTCCGCCCCCCCCCCCAAACCCGGGTCGCTAAGCATGGCACGAGGTGTGGCATCCAGCACCTCAACCCTCTGCGCCACTGGGCCGGATACTTTACACAATTTTTAAATCATGTAGGCCCAGTCCTTTTTTTGGGTCTATCTGACATGCCAGTCTCATCAAAAGACCTTACAACTGGTTCCCAAAAGGGAAAAATTAAAACTTTGCTGTCGGTTCCCAAGCAAACCTGACCTGAAGAAAAGAGTTTTATCTCTCGAACGCTAGTCTGAGAAATAATTTTGTTAGTCCAATAAAAGGTATCACCTGCTACATATTTGTTGTTTTTTTCTCTACTTAAAAATAAGGCAACCGATAAAAACCTAAAGTTAAATATCGCAAAATAGGAAAAAAACCTACCACAGATGATAGTTTTTTCAGTCAGTAAGAAAGCACGGGAACCACGTATAGAGATGCAGCAAAGTTTTAATTCTCAGGCAAATAAGCCGCAAAGTTGGCAAATTAGCCCTGCGGAGTACTTCGCGTAATTTTTGAAAATTACTCGAAATTCACCATTTGTGACTTTGCCTTGCTTTTGCGGTTTAATAAGAAAATCACACTTAAAATATACAAGAAAACAAATAGAGGTGACAAATGGGAAATCCCCAACACCACCCTCAATCTATCCTGGTGTCTAGTGGACCCCCTGACACAGTTACAACAATCACCCTCCTGCCCCAACCCCCAAAACACAGATCGGCTGGCTAGTTGGCCACACCCACACGTAAAACAGATGTATTTTTAAATTAAATTCCCTATTCCCTGGTGTCTAGTGGATCCCCACCCCCTCTCCTTCCAGTCCACCCGAGCAGGTGAAAGGCACAGCCCTCCACTCACCTCCATGGCGGCAGCCTGACTGAACTCTAATGAATGAGTGCATGCTTGTACATACGCACTCATTCACTGACAGCTTGGTCTTTTGGGCAGCTTTTAGCGGGCTAGAAAGCGGAAAGAGACTGCCGGTCACCCGGTAGGGGGATGGGGGCAACGTCATGTGAACCCCGCTGGGAGACGGAGCAAACCCATCCCATTCTCTAGCCCCTGAAAGCTGCCCAAAGACCTCAAGTGGTCAATGAATGGCCAACGTGCTTGTGGCCTGGCTCATGGCTCATTCGATAAACTCAATCCAGACTGCCGGTCGTGAAGGTGAGCAGAGGCTGTATTGATGGCTCCACCTGGTAATCGATGGTGTGGTGGCAGGACCTGGATGGGTAGAGGCCAGACATCAGGGAATGGGAAAGTAATAAAAATATACTGTATATATTTTACATGCAGGCTGTGGCAGACTGGCCAGCAATCGGTGCGGGTGTTTGGGGCAGGAGGGTGATTATTGTAACTGTGTCTGGTGGGGGAGGTCCACTAGACACTAGGATATGGGGAATTTAATTTAAAAAAAAATATTTTTACATGCAGCCAACTGGCCGATGATCGGTGTGTGTGTGTGTGTGTAGGCGTGAGAGAGTGATTGCTGTAACTGTGTCTGGTGGGGGGGTCCACTAGACACCTTGTAGCTAAATTTTGTGTGTGAAGTATGGAATTTCAGGGGCGAAATTCCGCACTTCGCATTTGATCTGGCCTCAGTGAATTTGGCAAATTTCACGTATTGCACTTCAAGTATTGAGCACAATATGAGAAATATTCCACGGAGCGAAGTTTGTAGACTTCACCTACCTCTAACCGCAAAGGAAGTTTCCTCGGTTTCTGGGAACCAATGGGAACTGAGGAAAAAATTATAAAATACTAAAGAAACACTAATAAAAACCCTAAAAGCAGCAGAAACTAGAAAAATAAAGCAACTTTTAAAGAAATAAACTTCTTCAAGCAATGAGGTACAGAGAAAGCAGACTTGTTCAGTCAGGCGGAGAAATGAATCTGACTGACTTACAGCAGCACCTACAGGCAGAGATCTTCAACTACAACCTGACTGGCTAATGCTGTGCCATCATTAGCATAAATTTCATCTCTGGAGCAGCTGAACCCAGCTGGCAAACCTGCATAAGTCAAGCATACTGAGGGATTCCTGGGGTGAAAAAGTTTAATTACAAAGTGGTACACATGGGAAAAAAAATCTAGTTTTTGTTTTGTTTCAGTTCTTTCATTACAGACAAGCTGCTACTAGTATGTTGGAGGTTGGGGTACTTATCGGAGGACAGGCCAATTGTGCATTTATTGTTAAAATATCATTAAATATTACAACTGATGAATTAAATGAATTTGGCAGAGAAGTGTTTTGACTGGAATAATCACTTGAAGAAATGGAAGTGGTTCTAAACAACAGTTCTAGTAGGTGTATGATGATGATGATAGTAATAGGCTTTATTTATACAGGGAACCCAATGAGATTTAAAATCTCTATTACAAGGGTAATCTGACCAAAGAGTGACTTCAAGTAAGGAATGAGACCGGACAGACACTGGGGCTTATATGCTGTGTTATATTGACAATATTTCCATTCACCCAGAGTACAGAGCTACTTTGTGATAATTTAAGTGATAACAATATTGTGGGCAGGGTTTATTTTTTTGCCACCTTTAGTGGCTTCCCACAGCCCCACTGAATCAGGCTCTAATGCCGGCTTTCCATCTGTCCACCCAGGTGGAGTCGGCTCCATCGCCGCTTATCACCCATCAAACCCCTCGCTTGGGTCTGACTCATCAGGCATGCTGATTGATCCAACTAGTCTCCGACCACAGGTTAATCCGAGGACGTCGGTTGGAGGGGCAGGAACATACCAGGGGCAGCATGAACTGAGGCAATGCTGGACGTTTATCCAAGGTCATCATCCGTAGCCATGGGTGACCATTTAACTTTTTTCTGGGCCCCCCGCGATGCATCACAGTGGCATCCTGGGGGCAGGGGTGCTCAGAGTATGGTCACCCACGCCTCGAACACCTCCACCATCAGGAGCCGCCACTGAAACCGCACAGAGCAACCCATCCACCCCAGGAGGGAAGTGTCCAAGGGACGCTCTGAACTCCCTCCTTGCCAGCCTCCATTCCTGGTACCCGGGAACGGGGCACGAACCCAGGTCGCCAGCATGCCAGAACGATAACCCATTGCTGAGCCCCACAGAGCCGGCAGTAGGGTTTTATAAGGCAATAACCAGACCAGGCAGTATTAACCCACTGATTCGAGTATTACTGAGGAAGGTCACCACCACCATGTCTGTCATCACTATCATAATGAAAAACCAAAAAGGTATAATTAAAAAAAGTGAAGAAATTACACCTTGCGCCATGCCGGCGACCCGAGTTCGGGAATGAGCTTGGGCCGTCGGTGGTTGGCAGGGGAGGGAAGAGACTGAGCATTCTGAGGACTGCTCTTTCTTCCCGGGGTGGGCTCTGAGGGGATGCGTCGCTGAGGGGCGGCCTCTGGTGGAGGGCCGGGGAGATGCAGAGTTGCGTCCTCGCGCTCGCGAGGAGGTGCTGCAGCGGCATCTGCTTGTGCCACTGGCGCCATTGCACGACCAAGCATCCAGGGAAACAGAGAATGGAAAAAAAAATTTCCGGAGGATAGGTGAAGGCACTGCCGCCGACTCCACACTCCCAATGCTGGGCTCCTCACTCTCCCTTGCCTCGCACTCTGACTCCAGGCTCACTAAACTGTAAGATAGAGTGCCCTGGGAGGATAGGGCAGCCCTTCCCCGTGGGGGCTTAGATCCGGGGGTGTAGCCAGGTCGGAGTGAGGGAGTAGCTGCGGTAGCCACAGCAGGGAGGTAGAGAGCTGGGTGAGTAGATGCTGGAGAGAGTTCCTCTGGCTAGGGGCGAAGAAATAAAGTACAAAAAAAAAAAAAGTGAAGAAACTGGTTTCTCTCTAGAGCTGCTATGCATCTGTGAGAAGCCAGAGATTACAGTATGGCTATCGCAGATTAACTGGAGCATGGAAAGTCAGAGACTGGGATTGGGTCTTCGAGAGCGCTATCATCCTCCTGAATGCTGCCATACGCTACTGTGACCAGATTAGGAGAGAGTGACTGCACTGAAGTATACTTTTTATGGTTGCATAGTGAGAGCTATGCATGACACAGTGCAATTACTTTGAGAAAGGTGCTCTGGTAGCACGTGACTGTGAATACACCAGAGCTGTGTCCTTCCACTGAGTGGACTTGAATTACATCTCACTGCGTTGTCTCCATTCAGTAAAGTGTGGCTGCTTCCTCCCTGTCCCCCTACCGCTGCACTATTTTCTTGCTCCCCACACAACACCATCTATCAGAGTAGAGTGAGAGAAAGTGTGGGAGAGGGAGTATTTATTTGACAGTAGCATTTATCTTCATAGGGAAAAACAAAAACACTGGTCTGACTCTGAGCTTCAAACTTATTACGGCTGCAGCTCTTGCTTTCTTTTCTCTCTGTCTCTCTCTGGCACTATTTCTTCCCCTCAGTTTTCCCTTCGTCATCATCCATAGATCCGAAGTGGGATGAGCTCGTCACTGCATTCACTTCAGGATTCTTTTCAGACTCATGCTCGGAATAAGACTAATAAGCAGGTGCTTGTGACTGCTACATGTAGAACGAACAGCAGAGTATATTAACGTCGAACCGTGGCACCTCACACAATTCCTCTTTCACAAAGCGCTCAGCCCTTCGGCACAATTCTAGTGGTTCTTCTTACTAACCGTCATCAGGGCAATGGGTGGCTGGAATGCACCGCCTACTGGTCTCCAACAGCAGGGCACGCACACAATTGTTGAGGAAAGGCAGATGTCACCAGGCCAGGGTGTGCATGGGCAGAGAAAGCGAAGACGGGAAGGACACAGACATCTTTAATAGTGTACCTCACTCAATACTTCAAAAAAGTGCAAAATACTTCAAAACCTGCACTTCGGAGGAATGGAGGGGGATGCAGCATTGAGATATCAGCCCGCCATATGGCACATCACCAGGTAGGCCAAATATTTCTGCCCATGCATGCATCAGCGCTTTGATAATGCACTCACTGCAGATTACTTGCATTTTCCCCCAGTAGCCAATCCGATTTGCACCTAACCATGAGTTCATGCAAACCAGAATCGGCTGAATTTTTGACAAGGCTTGCTGTAGTTGTGTAGTTTTAAAAGGGATTAAAAAATAATGTAGCTGCACAGCTAACCTTGCAGCCAGTTCATATACAAAAGTAGACTGTTGCAAAACACGTAGCTGTACAGTTTGAAGGTACTGGGTAAGAAATTTTTTTTTTCCTACAAAACTTTACTTTTTTCTCTGGTAACTGTCATTAGGAGCATTGTTTAATTCTGCAGGAGTGCCTGACTTGTAGTTTTTATCCTGTTGCATTTGTCGTTTGGCACGTGTCAGGCTTTTAATTTATGCATAATCGGTGAACATGTTTGGAAACCGGTGAAAATGTCATATTTTTTGCAGTAACTGCAGTGATGCTGAAAGAAAGGATGGAGTCAATGTCGCTTTAATGTTTTATTAGCGGTGTTGTTTTTAAAATACAAAGGGAAGCAAACGTTTGACTTTTTTTTTAGTATCATGGGACAGCTGTAGTGTGTGTGTGTGTAATCAATGTATACATCTGCTGCTTTAGATGGAAAACTGCAGACACACAAATAGTAGAAACATACATTTGAAGTGTGGTAGCTCATGCATTATCTGAGGCATCTTTGTACTATCATTTTGAAGTATTAACTCGTAGTCAATGAACAGGAATGTTTTAATGCACTGAAGAGCCTTATTTCTTGGGCACAGGCAGTGTGCTGTGAGGCAGGGGAGTGGCATTGCACACCAGCTCCTGCATGCCATTTTAACAAATAACACTGCCAAATTGAATTACAATTCAAGCCACAAATTAATTCTATATCCCTCATCAGAATAATGTATTGCAACCATTTTGGCTTTGATCAGTTTGTTTATAACAGAATGGACTGGCTAGACCAATGGTCTTTTTCTGCTGACATTGTTTTTATGTAGAAGACAAGGAGGAAGTCATTAGCCAAGAAACTGATCTCTTATTTTTCACATTTAGCCCCAAATTACCCATTCATTTATTTTATTATTCATTTTTATTGGGTTCTACAGTTACAATATTGTTGTTTCTATATTTTAGGTACCTAATGAAAGTGTGGGTATAAAATTCCATGAAACAATATTCTGCTATGTTACCAGTAGAGGGCAGCTGATGATATCACAGCCATCACAAACGGACTGTATGTATAAAAGAGATGCAGTGAAGTTTTTAATTTGCCAAAGTCAGTATGAATTCACAGAAATCTGCACTTTGCAAATTTCATGGATATTCTGGTGGCCACAGAGACTTCACCGTGCACTTAAAAAAAAAAAAAAAAGCCCCAATACTGTATTAAAATGCCATCCCCTCCTACTGCCAAAAACTTCCTAGTCTTATACCTACCATCCAGGGGTGTAGTCAGGGATTTCAGATCTGCACACCAAGTGGACTCACTGCTACCCCTCCCCCACTTGTTAGAGTGTGCTACCCCCCAACCGGATGTAGCCAGAGAATACACAAATGTATACCAGGACCGTGTTTGTTGCCCCCTTTGGCAGAATAAATACAACTTTTGTATCTCATGACAATGGTTGTTGCCATGAGTGGGTAAATACAAATGCCATTCATTGCTCCTAAAGACACCCACATACCAGCCCAGAGCCTGTAAAATGGTATTGTCCTTGGGATGCAAAGACGGTATTAGTGACCAGTCCTTCTAGTTTCGACTCCTATGAATAAAATCACAGAAAGGTTCAGCATTTTCTTTGTTAGTTTTCGTGGAAAAAGGAAGCAGTTCAGAGCCTATTTGCTACCCCCTAAAATAAAATTGCACACCATGGGGTACTTGGAGTATGCCTGGCTACAACCATGTTACCATCCCCTGTTGCCCCCAATGCAGGCAAATACCTAGGTAGTAAGTAGAGTGACATAAAAGTTCAATATACCCTTCCCTCAACCCGCATGCCAAACATATCACCCCACCTCCCCACCATCAAGTCCCTAAGCCATAAAACACACAAACACACTCACCCACCCACCCCTACCTGTAATAAAGAAAACTGTCCCATAGTGCACAGCATCTGCTCTGTTCAGTGCCCATCTCAGTAATGGGTCACGCATGAATGAACGCCGATGTAGTCTGCTTCTAGTAAAACCTGATCAGGTTTTATGAGCAGCAAAGGTGTCACCATTCATTTGTGTGCCAGCACTGTTACTGAGATGGACACTGAACAGAGTAGATGCTCTGCACTGGGAGACCGTACCAGATGGTGCCTCAGAGGATGCCACGAAGGAGAGCTGTTTGGACCACAGTGGGCTCTGGGAGGGTGAGGGTGGTGGGTCGAAAACACACTCCCCAGTCAGTGCCACTCTATAACTCTTTCACCGTTCTGGTGGGACAGGGCTGTCAAGGGGAAGGCAGCCATGGTAGTGGCCAAAGAGGATGTGAGAGTCCTCCATAGGGGAGGTCCCAAAGTGGGAGACAAAGGAACCCAGCAGAAAAGGAAGCAACATTTGGTGGGGTACTCGATAGTTAGGGAGGTAGATATGAGAGCAGGGCAGGAGGGAGGTGAGGTGCCTACCTGGCGCCATGGCATGAAAAGAAGCTGGATGTAATTGTCCATCTGGGGACAAATGACCTGGCAAGGGATGCAGCAGGGGTGGTGCAGGAAAGGATTATGGGTCTAGAAGGCGCCTAAAGTAGACCGTTCCCATGGTGGCCTTCACTGAAGTATATCTGTATACAGCCGGGATGGGGGGAAGGGAGACTAGGGAACACTGCATCAGGGCCTTCAATGACTGGTTGAAGGCATAGTGAGGGGAGAAGGATTTTGGCTATATTAGGGACTGGGGTCATACCAGGGGCGATAAAGGCCTGTGCAAAGGAGATGGCCTCTATCCATCCATTAAGGGAATGGCAGTCCTGGATAGAAGGTTTGAATGCTACTGCAGGCATTTAAATTAGCTGGGGAGGGGGCAGACAAAACGAGGCAGTCAGTGCATCTCCCCAAAAATGGAGTAGCAGAGAGAGGAAGCCCAGGGGAAAATAATTTCCCCAGAGGTAGAGTGGCATAGGGACAAGGAAAGGAAAGGATGGGGAGGTCAGGAGGTGGATCTAAGGCTGACAAAAGAGCTAAGAAGGGAGGGCAGAGGAAGGACAGAAAGAGGGGACAATACCAGGGACAAGGAAAGGGCAAAGGATGGAACTGGGAAGAGAGGACAATGTAGAGGGAGGAACAGATGAAAGGAATGGAGAGCCATGCGTGTAAATGCAAGGTGCCTAGGTAATAAAATTCCTGACCTTGAAGCAACCGTTGTGGAGGCGGACCTGGTGGCCATAACAGGATCATAGTGCACTGCAGTCACAGCTGGGATGTGCCCACTGTAGGTTACACCATGTTTCAGAAGGACAGGAAAGGTAAGGGGGGTTGTTTTTATATGTGAGAGAGGGTATTAACGCAACAGAGATACAGGGACACCGAGGGGAAGGAAGGGCTGTAGGTTCTTTGGGTCAGCTTAGAGACAGGGTCCAGGGACTTTATCCATGTGGGGGTGGTTATAGACCACCAGCACACGGCGAGGGGTTAAGCAACGTTTTTGGGGAGACAACTGGTAGAGTGCAGAATGGCAAACAAATGGGAGGTACTGAGTATGGGGAACTTTAATCTGCTGGATGTAGATTGTGCATTCTGGTCTCAGCTACATCAAGAAGTAGGGTCATCTTCGATTACCTACAGAGAGCATGCCTCAGGCAGCTGGTTACAGAACCCAACCGAGATGGGGCACTGCTGGACCTGGAACTTAGAACAAGGACAGCACTGCAGATGTCACACCCTGGGTACAAGTGATGACCATATGGTGTGATTTGACATGCAGATTGGGCAAGAGAAAAATCACACAAAGATGATAGTCCTGGACCTCAGGAGGAAAGATTTTAAAGAAATGGGTGACTGCTTCAGTAAATACCTTAAAGGGGGGATGCACAATGGAAAAAGATCAAGGAGGGAATAAATGAGGTAACGACAAGTTGTTTGAAGGAGGTAAGCAAGGGTAAAAGGAGGAAGAAACCACTATGGTTCTCAAAGGATATGGCTAAAGCAGTAAGAGAAAAAAAAAACAAAACAGTTTTTAGGAAGTACAAGAAGACCCAGATGGAGGGGGACAGGGAAGTATATCTAGATAAACAGATAGAGCCAGGAAGGAAGGCAGCTAAGGCACAGGCAGAGGAGAGGATTGCCAAGGAGGACAAAATAGGAGATAAGACTTTCTTCATGCATGCGAGTAAAACAATAAAAGCAAAGGGTGAGATAGTGAGGATCAGGAGAGCGGGGGGAGGGAATTGTGAAGAAAATGATCAATTGAGTACTTCTGCTCAGTCTTCACGGGGTGTGTGTGTGTGTGTGTGTAGGGTGGAAGGTAACGTATGTATCCGCAGGCACTGGGGTGTGTGGACACAAGTCCATTTCTGGAGAAGAGAATCTGAAGGGGATTGGAATCAGGTGATGGGGCTGGACAGGATTCACCCAAGGGTTCTAAAAGAATTGAGCAAGGTGCTAGCCATCCCTCTGGCAACACTATTCAGCACCTCATTGGAGACAGGGGTAGTTTCAGAGGAGTAGAGAAGAACTGGTGTGGTCCCTCTGCCCAAGATCAGCAGCAGGGAGGAGACTAGCAATTACAGACCAGTCCGCTCTACATCACTGATGAGAAAATTAATGGAGACTCTGCTGAAGGAGAGGCTGATGGAATACCTGGAGGTAAATGGGCTGCAGGACCACTGGCAGCACTGTTTCACGGGAGTGGGGGTGGCAGGTCATGTCAAGCAAATCTCATAGATTTCTTTAACAGGGTGACTAGAGTGCTGGATCAGGGGAGGGCAATGGATGTGGCCTATGTGAACTTCAGTAAGACCTTTGACACTGTGCCACACAGGAGGCTAATAACAGAAACTTAGCAATCTGGAGGGTGGGGAGGAGGTGGCATGCTGAGTATAGAACTGGTTGAATGATAGGCAGCAGAGGATGGTGGTAAATGGCGGTCACTTGGGGGATAGTAGAGTGACCAGCGGAGTGCTACAGGGATCAGTACTGTGTCCTGTCCCTTTCAGTGCTTTCATAAGGAGGAAATGGGGAGGTAAGTGGGGGCAAAGACTGCGGGAGGAGCTTCAAGTATGTGTGGGATATGTACAGGTGCATATATTAGGTAGAGGAACAGGTGGAGGGAGTGAAACCTATGACTAGCTTGGGTCAGTGGTGATGGAATAGGCAGGGAAAAGGGCAGACTGAATGGGCCTAAAGGTCCTTTTCTGCCCGCAAAATCTACCGTTTCTGTGGTGGCACTCAGGTGGGGGGAGAAGCGGGGAATGTGTTTGATGCACAGGGTTGGGGGAAGGGTATATTTGACTTTTACTGCATGCTGCTCTTTTTACAACTTTGAAATTTATCAGGGTGGGGGGGGGGATTCCCAGTCGGAGATGGGAGGGGAGTTATATACGGTAGATATTTTTAGAGGGGAGTGGGGAGCAGTACTAAATCACAGTGGATGGAGGAGGTATTTCTTTATAGTTTTAGACTGCAGGCTGCAATTCACATAGTTTTTCACTGGCGAATTGTGCAAATTTGCGCGATGAACTTAAGTGAATCGCCTAATTCGCCCATGAATCAGCAATTCGTGTAGATTCACTGCATGAATTTGGCCAATTCACCAGGCGAATAACTATGTAAACTGCAGTCATTGGCAAAGCGAAGATGCTGAAATTCACAAATGTCAATGCAAAGTGAAGTTTGGCACCTCTTTCCATCTCTAATGAATAGTGGTAGTGAAGCCATATGCAGCTGACTACTAATGACGTTGAAATACTTATTCATATCTTGTAGCTATTTTCATGTAATATAAAATAACGTATGGGGAGTTGTGTGTTTATGTTTTTGTGTTTTTACATACCCTCAGTGTGTGATGTCACTTAAAGTGGAACAGTCAGCACTAACAGCCCCACACCCAAGTCTGGTCCAATTTGTATTCTGTGTGCAATGGCTTTTTTTTTTTTTTTAACTCACTGTTTACTGCAACATAGTAGATTGTATCAGACCGAGTCTGTTGACTTGCAACCTGATATTTTCTGTAACTACAAATCTCAGATTTCCCTGTAGCTGACATCAGAGAGGGGCTGCAGCTGTGGGAGATTCAACAGCTTGCAGTGCATATTAGAGCTTATATAAGCTCATCATCAGATGTCTTCCAGTGCTACTGTTCTCTCAGGGCTACGTACAGTCCTCTGGGGACAGTACTTAGCCCAGGGAGGACAGCAGGACCAGCAAACAAAAGCTCAGAGCTTATAAAAACTCAACTTTTTTTTTTTTTTTTTTTAGTTTTTGTTGACTGGGTAAGTGCACAAGACAAATCCTGTCTATTTTCAGGCACGACCCTAGGAGGGGGATACAGATGAATACCAACTGACCTTGAACCAGATTAAGCTGTTGGTGGTATTGTTAGTGAATGAGGGAAAGTCCCCTGGGATCTTTAACATCCACCTGAACTACCACCAATCCAGGCAGATGGGACCTCGGTTTAAAGTCTCATCCGAGAGACGGCACCTCAAAAGTGCAGCACTCCTCTCATGCTGCACTACAGTGTCAGTACTGGGATATTAACCCAAGTGCCAGATGTGGGAACGGAACCCACAGCCCTCTGATCTCCTAGCCTCAGAGGCGAGTGTGCTACCTACTGAGCCACTGATACTCATAACATGCACTAGGGTGCCCAGGGCCCCCCTCAGGAAGACTAATTTTGGTTCGAAGTGCTGGGGCTACTGGTCCTTGTTGCACCATTAATATTTATTTCAATGGTTTATTGTGCCCTGTAATCTTCTTTATACTCCTAAGTGCAGTTTTGTGTTCCTGTGTTGTCTTGGGGATGGTCACCTCTTCCCGCACTGTCCATTCCCTGTGTCATGCTACTATTTCGGTGGTAGTGGCAAAATGACCTCCTCCCGTCTACTAGTGATTCTTCCAGCAATGCTGCCCATTATTTTATTGGCTTTCGCCATCACCCTCCTGCAGTGTGATCGTCACCCCCATGCCTTTTTCTTCTTCAGATTTGGTTTCCAGGCTCCCCCCCGCCGGACAGTAATGTAATGTGCATGACCTTGCACTTCTTTGCTCTGAACCCGAGACGCCACATTCACAACCACCTCTCTAGCCTGCCCAGGTCTTCTCTAAAGTCCTGTATCCCTTCCAGTGCATCAACCCTCCCACAGAGGTTAGTATCAACCACCGACAGGCAGATCTTGCCCTTTATGCCTTCTCCAGTGTAATCAATGAATAAATTAAACACTGGCCAAGCACCTAGCCCTGGAGGACCCCGCTAGTGACATCCCTATAGTGCACCAGCTCCCCACCACCACTCTTTGGGTCCTATCCGTCAGCCAGTTCATCACCAATCCAGTGAATTTCTCCCCTGTCCCCATATCCTTGAGTTTTCTGATCAGCCTCCTGTGGGGCCAGTGGTGGCGTTAGGTTTGAGAGCTGGGTTGCACAACAGTCATCCGGGGTGCCAAGTGACTGCCAAATTGAAAATGTGATGCGATCTGTTGCATAGTCAGTGTTTTTTATTTATAATGGGTAATAAAGTAAATAACTTTCTGGAAACTTGTAAGAACTATGTATCACATTCACAATTTATTTTTTTATAACTTTCTTTATTTTAGAGTTTTATAGTGAACCAACACATGTTCTTACATCAAACATACAATAAATCAGTCCTTAAAAACAACTATTTACATAATTCATACAAGGAATTACAAACAGAATCTATCAGTTACTTGCTATCCTTTCTTAGGCTCGATGTTAACCTGAGTTACAGTTTTCAGAGCAAAGGCAGTTATGAAGGCAATCACAGTAAGCATGCAGGATAACTAAATAAATAACTAATGAGGTGAGTCCCCTCCCCCCAAAACTTAGGAGAGTGGGAAACATCTGAGCGTACAAATTCCAGTCTTAAAGGTGATATATAGAGGACCCATCTCCTCCAGATGAGTTCAAACACCCGGGGTCTCCTATTTATCGTGGCTGTGACAGATTCCATTCTATATATGGCTATCATAATGTCTTACCATTGCCTTATCAGGATAGAGTATCCTGAGTCAGCCACTTCCTTGTAATGGCCTTCTGAGCTGCCAAAATGGCCACCTTCAATAGTCTGCTCATAGTGGAATCCCTGCAATCCTTGGGAAAGTCAGAAAAGAAGAACAATGCAGGAGTAAGCCTAAACATTAGGAGTAAACATCAAAATCAGGACTTGTTGTAAACCATTAAAGAAGGAAGCGAGTCTGGGACATCCCCACATTATATTAGCCAACACAGCTGGGGAATGTCCACACCCCCTCCAGCATATGGGGAGTCTTGTAGGCTGGAATGTCACTTGAATCTTAGGGGTTATAAAGCATCTTATAGTAATTTTCCAGCCAAATTCTTTCCAGGCTACATTCACAATTTTTACTTAACTAATGATCCTAGTGGTGGCACATAAGATGTGTATTAAGAGGGTACCTGTAGGACTTTAAAAGTTTTTGAATATTTGGGGTCATGGGACCAGTAACTGCGTGTCCTCCCTCCCCCAAGCGTAAATACTGTGTCCTGAGTTCACAGAGGGACAAGAGCTGAAACAAACTGTGAGAGTCCAGTGCAAGATGCACATTTCTGAGTAGTGCAGCTGCAGACAGAGGCTGAGGGTGGGGCTTACCCCACATCATTAGTCACCCAGCCAAAGCCTCTTTCATTCAAACTAAAGGCAGCCTGGCATGTTTGCAAGTGAGCAACTGCATCATTCTACATGTATGCATGTACTCAACTCTACCTTACCTGCCTGCTGTTCTGGTTTTACACATAAATATGGGCAGACTGCGCTGCCACATGCATCTAGTAGCCAAATGCAGCATCACGCTGATTTACAATTTTAATCATTTTGGAGTAGACTGACCAGATTTTGTAAGTCAGAAAAAGGGACATGTGCATAAAAACAATTTTTTGGGGGGGGGGTATAGGATGACAATTTTGCCATACAGTCGGGGGTCTGGGGGCAAAGCTCTGCAGTTTTAGAAGCTCGCTGGTGTATTCTGGAGCTTACTGAGAAGAAATAAACATGTTTTATAGGTCACAGCCCACCTGTGACTCCAGGAAAATTCTAATCATCCTAAGTTTTCATTTTTCAATTAAAGATCAAGGTTCAGATAAAAAAAAACAAAAACTTTTTTTTGGTTTACTCACAACAGTGGCCACCCTCCTCTCCCTCTCAGACAGTCACATGGCTTGTAGCCCTGATCTGGGCGACAAGTGCCCCATCTCATGCTCCTCTGCCCTCCTAGCCTGGCTCTCCTGTCTTCTCCTCAGGATTTCATTTTTGTATAAGGGACACTGTCAGCTTTTTAACCAATTTTTAGTACTCCTGTAAAGTGGTGCCTGTTAACACAGCTTTACCTAGTAATTGCTCTGATTCCATTTCAAAAGCATATCTTCTATATTTAATGTTTATATTTCAAAAAAAACTTTTGTTCCTCCCAACCTTAATGCTGTGGTCTGCTCCTTCCTGTGCCTCCCCGGCATCAGTACGGCACTGAATGTTGCTGAACTCATGCACAAACGAGTTCAGCGATTCTGGAAGCATATAAACTAAATAGCTTGCTGCATAACGCTAACTGCTCTGATTTCTGCAATATGGCATTTTTTAAAACCGAGGACCATTTCATATAGAAATTGTTGTTTCAAAGGTGAAACTGGGACTCGTGCAGATCCGGTTTTCCATCGTCCAGGATCACGCCCCGATTTTTCAGCTTCACTAATGCTGTAAGTGGGGGGAAGGGGTTGCAGGACCAAGCATTAAACCTGTTGCTGCCACAGCAGTAACTGAATCCCGCCGGCAACCAGGCTCAATCACCAGCACTTCAGTCTTATCTGGACTGAGCCTCAACCAGTTAGAGGACATCTAGTCCTGGACCTCAGCCATTTATTTAGCACTGCCACTGCATCACATGTCTCTGGTACAAATGACATTTACAGTTGGGTGTTTTCTGCATAACAGTAAAACTCCACACTGTAATGTCTAATGATCTCCCCCAGAGGCAGCATGTACACTGTGAACAGCATCGGCGAGAGGATAGAGCCTTGGGGAACTCCACAAGGCAGGAGCTTCAAGATGGAGGAAAAGCTCCCCATCACTATCCTCTGTGTCCTGCCTGTGAGAAAAGATTTGATCCGGCTGATGACAGTACAGGTGAGTCCAAAGAGCTCCTTTAGGTGATCCAAAAGTACCGCATGATCCACAATGTCAAATGCTGAGGAGAGATCGAGGAGAACAAGAATTAACCACTGTCCTCTATCTCTAGCCTGGATGAGATCACTGTGCACCTTGACCAAAGCAGTTTCAGTACTATGCCTGGATCTAAATCCCGACTGGAGGGGCTCAAAGATATCAAAGGCTGTGAGGAGTGCCTTGAGCTGCAGAGCCACTATTTTCTCGATAACCTTACCCAAAAAGGGAAGGTTAAAGACTGATCTATCATTTGCCAAGACGTCAAGGTCAAGAGATGATTTCTTCAAGAGGGGCTTCACCAGCACTTCTTTCAAGGTGCCAAGGAACAGCCCCAATGAAAGCGAGCACTAGACTATCTCGGTGAACACTGGACCTACGGACTCAATGCATCCCACCAGGAGATGAGTCAGGCCCAAGTCCAGCTCACAATTTATGGGCCACAGCTTTGATATCACCCGACAGACCTCTTCCACCCCCACTGGTCTAAATTTGCTTCAGGCAAGAGAAGTGTTTCCAGAGACAACCATCTCACTACTGCGGGGCTGAGACTGCACTGTTGGAGAGATTTCGGACCTGATGGAGGACACTTTGTCAAAGAAGGACAGAGTGAACTCCTTGCAACTAGCAGTCAAAACTATTCTTCCCTGCTGCAAGCGGGCTGGGTGAAGTAGCTTGTCTACAGTCTGGAAAAGCTTACAAGGAAAAAGCAGTTCTCTGTAAAACGAACTCTGCTGTGTGCTTCCAAATACCTAACCCCCAAATTTCCAGAGTATGTGTACTGTGTGTGATAATTATAAATACATTTCTAACTACCGACAGCATCTGCAAACTTGGGGCTCATTCTGTGAACAGCATAGGGGAACTTCACCTTGACAATGATGACAGAAATGTAATTGTAGTCACGGTATATTTGGGTGGCACATAAAGGAGAGGGGGGTTGTGAGACTGCAATAGCAGCTTTAGCTTACTTTTTAAGTTATTTTAACACACGCATGCTGCCGGCACTCGGATGCCCACCCAGGCACTTCTGGTTTCCTCATGCATAAATTACTCAGCCCCTGCAAGAGGAGCCGAGCACGAGTGGAGGCAACGCATGACAGAGGGAAGCTGCATCTGCTGGCATCCGCAGCGGGAGGTGAGCACCCCCATATTTGCTATCACATTCCAGACTTTACTAGATTTAGCAAGTTGTCAGATTTATTCCATAAGTAAAAAGGCTGCAGCAAGATAATGGACACTACTAGGAATTCTCAATATCTTATGTGCTAAGGGCTCATTAGTGAAATGTACGAACTGTACTATATATGCTGTTGTCACACAGGGTGTGGAAAGTGGTCAGTTTGAATGTGAAAAATGCTCTGATTGTATAACTTTAATGATTGAGAGGGATTCAATCAAAGGAGAGCTCAACAAATTAACATAAATAAACTGAGAATTTTTTCAGTGCAGTAGCAGCAGAAAATAAGCTCTTGCAACAGGTTTCAAACACATATAAAAAAAGAACCAGGGAGACAGAGGAATCTTCTGACGCCAGTATTAATGAACAAACAACTAAAAGAGTGAGCGAAGATATTTCATCCAGCCAGGAACCTGAGTGGTGTGTGGCGACTAATAAAAAGCAGCATTTAAAAAGGCGTAAAGCTATTTTCCAACTTGATGCCCCAATAGAGATGCAGAATAGATAAAGTGCTCTGGCAAATGACTGTGGGGAAGCTTTAATATCTACCAATACAGATACCCCAGGGCCTCCTGATGCTGACAGTGCCCCCACTAGTCCACAAATACATTATAAAACTATTATAGGTGACTACTATACGTTATATCGATTCCCACATTTGTAAACCGAATAGGTATCTTACTACTTTAGAGGAGGCAGCATAGCGCAGTGGTTTAAGGCTTTGAGCTGCAAACCTGGAGTCCTGGGTTTGAATCCTACAGCCCCCACCTGCATACTGTGTGACCCTGAGCAAGTCACTTAACTTTCTTGTGCTCCCAGGTTGCACCTGTAAACAAGCCTCAGCTTATTGTCTCTCTCTCCTGGTTTTAAAAAAAAAAAAAAACAACTACTGTTACATGTTGACCTGGTGCTAAAATAGTCAATATTAAATACAGAATAGACCAGTTAGTTGTTCATAAAGATACAACTGTAGTTCTGCACATAGGAACAAATGATGCTGGATATCAGCATGAAAAGGATTACCTATTATGAATTAGTGGCACTTGGTAAAAAAGCAAAAGACAAGGAATATAAAGTTGCTGTATCAGGTATTCTGCTGATCCTGCGTGCTTTAATGGAAAAATCACAGCATTTCACATATAAATGCTCACCTAAGTAACAGGCGTAAAAATGAAGATAATACCCTTTATTGATATTGGGATACATGCTTTAATAAAAATTCACTGTTTTCCAGGGACGCCATACACCTTAATAAGGCTAGTGCTAAGGCAATTGGGGCAGGATTCACTAAAAAATGCAAAGTGCTGCACAAAGGGTTTTTTTTTTTATTTTATTTAGTTGTTTAACCAGGTACAGCACACTAAGCTGAAAGCTTTTTTACAGGTTTGCGCTGCACCTCGCAGTTGTGCTGGTGGGCAATCGTGCTATTCACAGTCAGATACGGTGGTGTGCTCTCTGACTATGAATAGGGGCAGACGGGGGCAGTGCTAACACAGGAAAAGCAGCAAGAACCTCAGCAGCACTGCCCCCCAAGCCAGCCAGGCTAATGGCCTGCCACCAATAGCACGCACACACACTAAGTCCCTATTCACTAAAGCAGCCATGCAAATGAGCCCATTGGGCATGCAAGGTGCTACTGGCCATTAGCAAGCCCATTATGGGCCCATTTGCATGGCCTGCAGGTGTTATCAGTGCACCCTCCCTACCAGCCCATGCCCCACGCAGCTGCATTTCTCGGTGAGTCTAGTGCCCCCCATCCTCCTGATCACTGTCCCCAAATAAATGACTACATTTCCCAATAGTCTAGTGGTGCCCTTCCTTCCGCCCAATCACCCTCTGTATACAGTATGCACACCATGAGGGCTCAGTCAGCGGCCAGTGGTGGTGGAGAGAGGAGGGCTGTGCTGGTCGCAGACCGCGGCTTGGGATGGAGGGGAGCGGGGTGGTGGTTCACACTGGATGGGGTGGGTAGGGCTCCACTAGACCACTAAGGAGCATAATTTCTCTTATGGGACCTGTGATCACAGAAATGGGAGGGGGGAGGGACACTAGACCACCAGGGCATAAACTTCAATTTCTTTGGGGACGGCAATCAGGGACCGGGGAGAGACACTAGATTACCAGGGCATAAAGTACAGTTATGCAAGAACTTACCGTAACAGTAGATCTTTGAGAGAGGCTCTTGCAGAAGGTAATTACATATAGGACTGAAACTGGCAGGCATCAGGACCCCACGGAAAAATTTCTAGCTAGCAGTCTCTGGCGGGGGACCGCCCCTACATCAGGTGACCGGCGTCAGGCGACGTCATTATAAAGGGGCGGTCCCCCACGCCCTCCTTCCAGTTCTTTCCTGCCAAAGGCCAAAAAGGCAAGACGAGAGAGAAACGGATGTTTCCCTTCCTGGAAAAGGAGCTGAAAAAGCTAAGGGGGATGGAGGGTGGGAAGGCATTACCTACTGCAAGAGCCTTTCTCAAAGATCTACTGTTATGGTAAGTTCTTACGTAACCGTACTATCTTACTTTGAGAGGGCTCTTCTAGTAGGTAATTACATACAGGACTGAGTCCCAAGCAGTCTGGAACAAGGAAAAGCACTCGGGAGGAGGAAAACTACACACCAACAGAACCTCCGGCTGTAAGGGTCTTAAGAAAGAAGACCTTGCAGAACAGCCAACCCGAAGCCTGCTCTACGGCGACAGGCAATGTCCAGACTGTAGTGTTTCGTGAAGGTATGGATAGAAGTCCAAGTTGCGGCTGCACAGATGCCTGCTGCTGACACATTCTTGAAACAAGCCGCAGAGGCAGCTACTCCTCCAGTGGAGTGGCCTCTGACTTGACCCAGCAGGGTCTTGTTGTACTTGTCGTAACAGAAAGTGATACAATGAGCCAGCCATTTGGATAGGTATTGCTTGGAAATGGCATTGCCCTCTCTTTTGTGAGCAAAAGAGACAAAAAGATGATCAGATTTCCTGAGATCCTTAGTCCTAGTGATGTAGTACCTTAGTATTCTATGAACATCCAATGTATGCAAGAGGTACTCCCATTGATTGGAGTGCTGCGTAAAGAAAGCAGGTAGCTCAATGGATTGATTCAGCGTAGATTCTGCAACCACCTTAGGAAGAAACTTAGGGTTCGTGCGCAGAGCCACACGTTCCTTGTGAAAAATCAAATATGGGAATTTACACATCAAGGCCTGAAGCTCGGAAATGTGTCGAGCTGAAGTAATGGCCACTAGAAAGAGCGTCTTCCATGAGAGGAACTTCAAGTCTGCTGAGGCTGCCAGTTCAAAAGGAGGCAGGGTAAGCTTCTCAAGAACAAAGTTCAGATCCCAGGGAGAGGCAGAAATGTGGACAGGGGGTCTCAAATGGAGAACCCCTCCAAGGAAGGTCTTAGAGACTTCCAGCTGCGTGAAAGTTCTGTCCCCAAAAGGGACATGGTAAGCAGAGATAGCCGCCTTGTGAACTTTCAAAGAGGAATGGCTGAGACCCAGGTCAAAGAGATGATGCACGTAGTCTAAGATTCACCCCACAGGGCAAGAGAATGGCTCGAAGTCCTTGGAAGAGGCCCAAATCGAGAACTGTTTCCATTTCATGGTGTAGGTGGACCTAGTGGAAGGCTTCCTGGCCTCCACCTGAATTTCTGCCATGAGCGGAGAAACCCTGAACCGGGCTTGAGCTACGCCTGCAGGAGCCACGCATGCAACTGAAGGGATCTGAGACCTGGATGAATCAGGGTTCCCTGATCCTGGGTCAGCAAATGTTGAGACAGAGGAAGAGGAAGCGGAGGTTCCTCTGAAAATTGATGCAGAAGAGAGAACCAAACTTGTCTGGGCCGGAATGGAGCGATGAGGATCATTCTGAGCTGAGTTTGTGTAAGACACGTGGAATCAAGGGAATCGGGGTGGGGGGAGGAGGCATAGACGAATCTGTCCTTCCAGTCTAGAGACAGAGCGTCCTGCCAAGAAATGCCTCACCCGCGAGCGAGCAGAAGGCGGGAAGTTTTGTGTTTTGAGGGGATGCGAACAGATCTACCCAAGGTGTTCCCCAGCGCAGGAAGATATCGTCTACTGCCCCTTGATCCAGTTCCCATTCGTGGGCCTTTGCTGATAACCAACTGAGGTGGTCCGCCAGCGTGTTTTCGACTCCTGGAACATGAATTGCTGTCAGGTGAAGGCTGTGCTGAACAGCTCAACTCCAAACTCTCATTGCCTCCCTGCTTGTTGATGTACAAGACTATGCACTTTCTCCGTCTGGACAGTCAAATGACCGGGAAGCACGTACAAGTTTAGAGCTAGGAGAGCATACAGAATGGCCCTGAGCTCGAGCACATTTATATGGAGAGTCTGGAACAGGAGCCCTGAGTCCTGAGTCCTGTGAGACCTTAGATGGGCTCCCCAGCCCTCTCCTGAGGCGTCTGTTGTCAATGTTTGGAAGAGGGGTTTGAGGGAGAACGGAACTCCCTGGCAAAGGTTCTCTTGCACCATCCACCATTGCAAGTCCCATACCATGGGGCTGGAGACCAGAACTTCCTGGTATAGTCGTCCAACGTCTGGTCCCACTGAAACCAAAGCGTCCACTGAGAGATCCTCACATGGAGCAGAGCGTGAGGGACTGTCAGAATAGCAGCCGCCATGAGCCCGAGAAGGCGAAGGACTGACCTGGCGCTGACCCGTCTGCGGCTGAACAGCAGACTTGCATGAGCCTGAAGGGTATCCACCCTGTCTAGAGGCAGAAAAGCCATGCTGATGGTCGTGTCCAGGATCGCCCCTATGAACTAGAGCCTTTGGCAGGGGACCAGATGGGACTTGGCCTGGTTGATGGTGATACCCAGACTGGAAAAGACCTGTAGGGTAAGGGAAAGAGAGCACAGAAGCTCCTCCCTGAACGGGGCCATCAGGAGCCAGTCACCCAGGTACAGGAAAACCTGCACTCCCTGGGTATGCAGGTGAGCCACTATCACAGAAAGGCATTTGGTGAACACTCAGGGCACCAAGGAAAGACCAAATGTGAGGGTCTTGAACTGCTAGTGGTCCCCCTGGAATGAAAGCCGAAGGAATTTGTGGTGGGAACGGCGTATAGAGATATGCAGGTAAGCATCTTGCATATCTAAAGTGCACAGCCACTGTCCCTGCCGAAGTAATGGCAGAAGACTCTGCAGAGAGAGCATTCTGAACCGTTTGTACTCCACAAACATGTTCAGGGAACTGAGGTCTAAAACAGGCCTCACGTCTTCCGATTTCTTTGGAACCAGGAAGAAATGGGAGTATTAGCCTGTCCCCCAAAGGTGGGTCGGGACAGGCTCTATCGCCGCCTTCACGAGAAGGGAGGATATTTTTTCCCGAACCAGAGGAACATGTTCCGGGGAGTAAGGCGACTTGGGGGGCGGTTTTCTGGGTGGTTTCTGAAGAAACTTGATTGAGTGTCCTGCTGCTATCAGCTGGAGCACGCAAGCATCTGATGTGATCCTCTCCCAACCCAGTAGATGGAAGGAGAACCTTTCTCCTACTGGTTCCTCTGGGAGGCCCAGAGGCTGTGGGAGAGGAAAGGAGTCAGGAGGTGTGGAGCAGCATCGCGGCTGAAGCTCCCGCCGCTTTTCTGTGGGGGCTTGGCAGCCAGAGGGGCCCGATGTTTGTTGGCCCGCTTGCCCTGAGGTTTCGTTTTAGACTGAGAACGTCTGTGAAAAGGGCGACGCTGCCCCAGAAGGGCCTGTACAAAGAGTCAACATACTTAAGTGCAGTGCCCTTCTCCTGCAGGTCGGTGATGATGTCCTTGACATCCCCACTGAATAGCACCGGACCCCTGAAGGGTGCATCCTGAATAGCGGATTGCACTTCAGGGACCAAACTTGACACCCAGAGCCAGGCATGATGCCGAAGACCTACGGCGAAAGCCGAGCTTCGACCTGCTGCGTCCACTGCATCGTATGCGGCACGGAGCATGTGCCAACTGGCCGAACGAGCAGACTGGACGAGGTCAGCACACTTCCTGTTTGGTCTGAGACTCAGGAAGGGAGTCCAGCTTGGATTCCACCTGACTCAGGATAGTCTTCTGGTAGTCCCCCATGTGTGCAATGTAGTTCAGGACCCTGATCCCCACAGTGGAAGAAGCATAAAACTTCTTCCTGTACTGGTCCAGAAGACAGGATTCCTTGTCTGGTGGAGACAAGCTAAGGTGTTTTGGATTTGCTGACCGGCTGTGAGCAGAGCTAATCACGACTGAGTTGGCCTTCGGGGGGTGTGTGTTCAAAGAATCCACACCCTCAAGAGCCTGGTATAGCCTATCCGCTTTCCTCGGAAGGGAGGCTAATGCAGACGGTTGTTTCCAAATAGAGGAAACAAGGTCTGCGTGAGGCTCGATCCAGGGTGGAATCAATGTTGGAGCAGTTTCGGGCAGATCCAAATGGGCAGCAAGTTTCTTCCACTGTGGATCTGACTCCAGAGATTGCCACTGGTGAACATTCTGGATCTTTCGCAGCAGCTCCAAAAAGGAGGGATCTTCCGGAGAAGACTTCAGAGGAGTCCTTGGCCTTGGATGGTCTGGAGTGCGTGGCTCGTCATCAGGATCAGAGCACCCCTCAGAATCTGATTCAGAGGTCTCTGAAGAAGAGGATGAAGACCCCTCCTGGTGCGGGAGGAACAGACCCCTTGGGCAACCCTCAGGGAGCGTATCTCCCAGCCCCAGCACCCGAGGGCTTACCTCTGGCTGGTAAGGGGAGGGAGTCTCCTGCCTCCGGCGACGGGATCCGCACCGGGTCCAGCGCTGGCAGATGGCTCTCCACCTCCCTGGTGAGCTGAGCCTGGCCTCAGCCCACCAGGCAGCCATCTCTCCTTCAGATCCACCGTGGCCGGGCGGGGCGGTGGAGGAGGAGGATACCGATACCGATACTGAGGGTATCCGAGGGCGAGATCTGTAACCCAACGGCGGGAAGCCTGGCGTTGGGTAGGCCAGTGTCGGGTACTGCGGCGCAGGATACTGCAGTCCCGGGTAAGACTGTGTCGGGTAGGATGGCGTCGGATACCCAGGAACCAGGGGCTCTGTCGGAGCAGAAGGCCCTGGGAGCAGCCCAGCAGGCGAGCCAGGAACAGGTGGCCCCGCGGGTGTCGGGTCCAGTGTTGGGATGGCATCCGGCAATGGGATGTTGCCTGGCATCGGAGCCGGCGTCTGAGTGTCCGGTGTCAGGGGATCCGGCCCTGCAGGAGGGAGACCTGACGGGAGCATACCAGCGTCCTCTGTGTCGCCCGGGGAAGGAGGACTGAAATCCCCAGGGTTCAGCAGGGGAGACGCCGGAGCCTCGGTCAGCAGCGACGAGCGCTGCAGCGAGCCGGGGATGGCAGAGTTGTCGACAGGGTCGGACGTCGGCTCTAATGCCATGCGTTTGTCAATGGAGCAGACATCTACCTTACCGGTGGGATCCAGGCGGGCGTCGGAGGAGCCGGCGTCCGACGGAGGCTGCATGGAAGGAGTGGCCTTGGCGGGCGTCTTTGGGACCGTGCGTGCCCCCGCAGGGGCGGGAGACTTATCGGCCCTGTCTGGGCGGATGTTGGTAGCACTGGCGTCCGACTTACCGGACCCGCTGAACCCGGATGGCCACACGGTGACAGCATTCTCAGGAGCGGTCGCCTCCTTTGTCCCGGAGGCTCCCGAGGGGCCCAAGCGCAAGCCCGACGGGAGGGATACCACCTCCTTTGGCACCGCCAAGATGGCCGTCGAGGGCCGGCCGCCCCCGGGGGGACATTACCTGTAACACGGCAACTCCAGCCAGAGTCGTGGTGGCCGTGGAAGTGGAGACCCTGTCCCAGTGCTTCTCCTTCTTCTTACGGTGTCCCTCGGACGAAGCTGAGGCCTGCTGAAGCTTCTTCAGCTCCTTCTCCATGGAGGACATCTTTCTCTTTAAAATGTGGGCCGCCAGGGACTGTTGCCTCCGTTTGTTGGTGGCGGCGTTAAATTGCTGGCAGTGCTGGCACTTCTCCATGGGGTGATCCGGGCCTAGACAGAAGAGGCACAGGGAATGACCGTCCTTATACGGGAGCTGAGCGCTGCACGAGTCTCACTTGTTTTTATGCAAATCAGAGGGAGTAAGGGATGACATACACGGCAATTTTTTGAAGAAATATCGAAACTCGCAAAATAATTTGGTAAATAAAACCGATGACAGACTGACAAAGCAGTAGGAACTTAACCGCGAGGCACTTTCACAAGCTAACGGTTGGAAAAGAACTGGAAGGCAGGCATGGGGGACTGCCCTTTTATACTGACGTCCCCCAACGCCGGTCACCTGACATGGGGGTGGTCCCCCGCCAGAGACTGTTAGCTAGAAATGTTTCCGTGGGGTCCTGACACCTGCTGGCTTCAGTCCTATATGTAATTACCTACTGCAAGAGCCCTCTTGAAGTAAGATCTACAGTTTCTCTGGGGACAGTGAATGGAGACCAGGGAGGGGGGGAAGGACTATTACATTACGGAAATAATTATTTTACATATGGGGTAGGCGATCAGGGAGGGCACCACTAACTACCGGGGAATATATTCATTTATTTGGGGACAGTGATTGGGGGCAAGGACCACTATACTATAGAAATAATTCTTCATATGGGGTCAGCAACTGGGGAGAGGGGGAGGCGTCACTTCACTACTGGGAAATATATTCTTTAATTTGGGGATGGTGATCGGAGAACAAGGAGGGGGAGGGGCCACTACAGAAAATTATTTTTCATATGGGGTTGGTGAGCAGAGATAGGAGAGGGCACCACTACGCTACTAGGAAATATACTCTTATTTGGGGATGGGGATTGGGGGCGCCGCAGTACCTCCGCCAACTACTACGGTTGCACAGATTACCACCACGTTTTGGTCGGCGGTAATTTCTCCATGCAAGGGTCATCGCAAAATGCCCTTGCGAGGAGTACAAAGTTTGTGAACTGCACTGTGGGGATATGCAGGTCCCCTCCCCCTCATCTGCACTACCCCCCCTTCACAACTTTGCCTGGGCACAAACCCAGTTTACATGGGCAAACTAGGCTTTACAGATATCAACTCTAGGCAAACGGGGTTTTTGCCCAGGCAAAGTTTTGTGAATTTGGCTGCTAACATTCATTTTCAGTCTGCAGTTGATAATTTGAATTTAAATTAACTAACCAGGGGGAAACATGTAGTGATGGTCAGTTAACTCATTATATAGTCAGTGCTCAAGCAACATCAAACACTTTAAAGAAAAACAAATAGTGAGATCAAGAATGTCACGTGTACGTTACTCAACGTGCACAGTCTTAACAACACATTTTATGAACTTTTAGCTTTATATGTTCATGATAAGCCAGATATAATTGCTATAGCAGAGACCTGGTGGTCGAACTCTGACGAGTGGCACAGAGGCATCCATGGTTATGATCTGTTTTTTTAATAATAGTCCATCCAAAAAAGGAGGTGGTTTAGCATTATATATGAATTCTAGTTTTGGGTTGATTGACATTTCTCATAAAATCAAGACATCATCATGTACGGAGACCACATGGGTCAAATTATTTGCAAAGTTTTTGGTCTTTATCATCACCCACTGGAAACAAAAGCTGATAGAACATCAGAAATGATCAAAGAACTTGAATTAGCAGGTGACATTGGTGAAATTATATTAACTGGGGACATCAATCGCAATGATATAGATTGGGAACTTGCAGAGGCCGTGCCTGCCACAAGTATGCAGTTTATTACTGTAACCCCCTTGTTACCCGGGGTTACTAGAATCCCAGTAAGACCTAGTGGTAGGCAGGGAAGGCAGCTTGTGAGACTCCAGTTAAATGGGTTTCACACTGTCTCACTCTGTTCTCAGTTTCAGCTGAGACTGAGGGATGACATCACCATAGAACTATCGCAGCTTCATGAGCCACAATGGAATCTGCAGCAGGGAGTTGGAATAGAATGTTGGGAGGTTTGAACAGTAGGCAGCGGGTCAGCTGGAGTTGGGAGCTTGCTGAGGTAGCAGCACAGCAGCTCTGTGTAGGCTCTGGGAGCCTCAGCCCTGACATAGGGCTACAGTCAGGAAAAAGGTGTGTGTTTCCACCAAAAGAGAGACACAGAAGCAGTTTGTAAGTGGTGGAGACTGCTGATTCGGGTCTCAGTGCCCCCTCCCTCCGGGGATGGGGGCAGGAAAGGGTTTCCTGCATATTCCAGGGCAACCCCCTTGGTTCTTCTACTAGTGGAGAAGCTGCCTATTTGTTCGAGTTTTTGGGAAACAAGAAGATTTGTGAACCGCCTGTGGGGCACCTGCAACCGGCCGGAGGGTGAGTTTCTGCTCTTTCTAAAGGGCCTATGTTTTTCACCCTGGGACTTGTGTGATAGTGGGGATTGGACTACTGAAATAGTGGGAGGCCTAGAGTAATAGGCATAGCCAAAAGTAAAAGTATGTTCAAGTCCAGCACTTATGGGAAGTCAAGACATGTAGAGGAGATGTGACATACGTCTACCCAGTAATCTACAGTGCCAAGCTTTCAGTAAAAGAGTTGTTTAGTTTCCAGAGAAATGGCCGGGTATGGATTGTGGGAGCTGGAGGTGGGAGACCCCCCCCATCTTTAGTGATCAGGTCCACCTCTATGGATTTGCTTTGTGGATTTCTACTTTGCCTCATGCACTTGGCCAGTGATGAGGGAAGTACCCAGACATGGGATTGGAAGGAAAATTCCTTCTAGGAGTCGAAGACTCTAAGGTGGTTTGGGGAGCCACAACAGGAAAATTGGTTCATTTCCCAAAATGGACCACGGATCAAGTGGCCGGCGGGGGAGCCGGGCCCGTGAGGAAAACCCAAGTAGTGTACAAGTCGGGCTGTGTACCCAAAGCTGCATTCAAGTCCGGGCTGTGTGCCTGGTGGGTTCAGAGCCTGAGGGCTGGAAATGTGAAGAAGTGTTTTGTTGTCTCTAATCTGCATTACCAGGAATGTAGCCCCGTGGGGGTCCATCTATGCTTTGTTTGTTCAGCTTGGATGTGAATAAAAGCCACACTGTAGAATCCCATTCCTGGTTCTGGACACTACAGTTATTGCTTACTGTGTTCGGATTTACTTGGGTGCCCCTGTGCAGAGTAGCCAAACCTAGGTCCCCTGTGCTGAGTAACCTCATCCTCCCCGAACCCAGTCCCCACCAGGTACTGCTGTCCGCTTCAAAAGCATGCCACCTGTCATTTGCAAAAAGGCAGGGGTCTGGGGGTTACATTACTGTTTGTGATATGTATCAGGACCGACCAGGAAATATAAAATCCTTGATATCATCTTAGGCACAGAAAACATTAAAATTAAAAAAACTGTAAGGTTGGTGCTCATTGGCAAACTGTGACCATAACCTAGTTAAATTTGAGATTGATTTCACCCATAATACATCCTATAATGTAACAGAAATATTTAAATATAAAAAGGCAGAAGAACAAAAAATCAATGAAGAATTATCTAAAGTAAATTGGGATGTACTCTTCAATAACTGCTCTGCAGAGACAATGTAGGATACGCTTAGGAATATTACCTTTCAAACAATTAATAAATATATACCTAAGATCAAAAAATAGAAACATAACAGAGTAAGACCAAAATTGTTAGCAAAAGAAATTATTTAATTAATAACCAAAAACAAAATATACACAAATATAAAACATCAAAACTTCTGCAAGATGGGAAGCCTTTAAACAAGTTCAAATTCACTGAAAGCTGGAAATTAAAAAGTCTAAAAGTAATATGGAAAGAAACCTTGCTATTCAAGAAGCTAAACATAAAAGTCAGGTCTTTTATAGTTACATAGATTCATTAAAAAGACCTCAACGTAAGGTGGGCCCTATGTTTACAGATAACAACAGTATCAATATGCCAAAAGATACTGCTAACATCTTGAATAAACATTTTTGTAATATTTTTGAAAAACATATTAAATCTCCAGAACATGCTGATGTTAGCTTACTTCAAAAAATGGTGTTTTCTATTGAAGATATTATTAAAAAACTGAATATTAAGGTTAAGACATTCACAGGTCCAGACTGTATAACTGGTAGCATACTTAAAATTTAAACATCTAGCATATCCGCAGTGCAGCTTGAATAGTGGGTGTGCTTCTAAAGACTGGAAATCTGCTGATGTGGTTCCTTTGCTTAAAAAAGGTAGAAACAGGGCGTGAATAATTATAGGCCCATAAGTCTCACACCAGTCCTCTGTAAAAAATATGCAAAGTCTTATTAAAGACAAGGTGATAGCTGTTCTGGGTGAGATAGACTTAAATCAGCATGGGTTCACACAGGGAAGATCCTGTGTTAAGAATCTCTTGTGTTTTTATGGAAAAAGTTCAAAACTTGACAAGAACACACTGGGTGATGTAATTTTTCTGGACTTCAGTAATGCCTTCAATCAAGTCCCATATCGGACTTTAATTGAAAACCTAGGCATCCTGAACATAAATCCTAAATATATAAATTGGATCCTTACTTGGCTAAAGAACAGAATGCAGAGAGTTATGATCGATCATGATCATTCCTCAGAATGGGGGTCTGTTCCTAGTGGAGTCCCTCAAGGATCAGTACTTGGTCCTCTAGTGTTTCAAATATTTACCTCTGACTTGTTAAATCTTGTGAGTTGGGAATCAAAATACACAGACTACTGTAAGACAGGTGGCACCTGAAGAAACTCAGAGGAAGCACCTAGTATCCAGGAAGGTCTTGGTAAAATCTCACAATGGGGAAATAAATGGGAAATGCAGTAGAATTACGATAAATGTACAATCATGCACCCAGGTTTGAATAATCCCAAACACAGATACGATCCATGTGGTAAATTATTGAATGAAACGCAACAGGAAAAATATTTGGGTGTCATTATTGCTAATGATTTAAGTCATTCAAAACAAATAACTGAAACTATAAGCAAATCAAATAAAATATGGTGGGCAGTAAAGAGAAATATCAGCTCTAAATATTGTTCTGTGATTTTCCTATTATACAGGTCTTACATCTGCCCTCATTTGGATTATTCATCACAATTCTGATGCCCTTATAAGAAAAAAGATATTACAGGCTGAAAAAGTACAGAGAAGAATAAATGGTATGAAGAACGTGGGATATGATGACAGGTTAGGCCTATTAGGCCTTATGTCTCTTGAAATAAGATGGCTGAGGGGAGATCTATTGCTGATGTGGGACATAATACAGGACTCATATTTAATGACTGAAGTAGGCCTGTATTTTAAACAAATAGCTGCAGGGACTAAGGGTCATCCACTGCAGCTAAAATGTCGGAAATGTAATTCCTTGAAGCCAAAGTATTTCTAGTCACAGAGTATTGTGAATCCTTTGGAAATTCCTTTCCATTAGAGATTGTTGCCAGTGAATCCAAACATTTATTTAAAAATAGACATGATAGTCTAATATTGTCTGCAGCAAATTTATCTTATTATGGGTGAATGTTAGGAGCTTAAATGGGCTTAACATCTTATGCTCCTGTTTTCAAACCTTACTGGGAACTAGTATAAAGTTGACCTGGTCTGTTTCTCCCTGCAATAATCTCCCTGGACAGAAATACTGCCTTCTTATGGGAGACTGCCCTTCGATACTCACCATAGTGAGTTCTCAAAGCAAGCCTCTCCTCAGACCACGATCTCCACCAGCGACACTCCACCCTCTGACCCCTGGCCTTCATCTCCTTGAGCTCCCATCAAACCAAGAGTATCTCAAGCCAGAAGACCAGGGTTGTATACAAACTGGTGCAACACATCAAATCAGTACATAATAAAGCCTCACCAGAGCTGACCTTCAGATGTCAGTCATCCAGATAGGGGAACACATATTAGGACCCCCCTGCAAAGGGCTGCTGCCACTGCTGCCAAGCATTTGGCAAAGACCCATGACACAAAGCACAAGCCAAAGTGCAATACTCTGAACTGACAGTGTTCAACTTCCAGCATAAAATGTAGATACTGCCTGTGAGTTTTTCTGATCTTGATATGAAGGTACACATCCTTAATGTCTAAGGAGCACAGCCAGTCCCTTTTTTGGAGAAGGAGAAATCACAGTTTAGAGGGATACCACATGAAACTTCTTGTATTCTATGTAGAAGCTGAGATCCCTGAGGAGGCAGACCCCTGTCCATTATGGGACTAGGAAATGTCTGGACTAGAAGCCTTTGTTTCTCTGGGTTGAAGGAACCAGTTCTATAGCACGTTTCTGGAATAATGACTGCACTTCTTCCTTCAGAAGGGACAAATGGCCCAGAGGATAACTGGAGGGAGGCAAAGGATGCTCTGGAGGTTTTGCCAACAGCTCCAGAGCATGCCTCCTTGCAATTATTTCCAGTACCATTCCTCTGTTGTAATCTCCCACCACTGTTTTAGATGCAGGGAGATCCTGACACACCAACCCATGGAGGTAACAGTGAAGGTGGTGTTCTAGTCTGAAAAGAGTCAGGTAGAACTGGTGGGGGCTGAGTCACTGCACTGAGTGCGTTGGGTGCTTTTTAAAAAAAAAAAAAAAATCCCACGTCCCCTCGGAGTGGAATAAAGGGACTTAACAGATCTGAGGGTCATTTTGGGTGTCTGAAGACCCTGGAGCGTCTCTTCAACATCATAACAAAACTGTTTTTTCCCCCTAAATGGGGCATTCAAAACTGCTTGCTGTATATCATTAGCAAAACCTGTAACTCTAAGCCAAGAACAGGGTCTCATACATATGCCTGAAGCAGCAGCTCAGGCAGATGCAGAGACATCATAAGCTGACCTTAGCAAATGTCTGCCAGCATCAGCCCCAGAAGTTAAAGTTTTAATTAATTCATCCTTGGCAAATCCCGCAGGCAAAGCCTGTGCTGCAGCCTTGGCATTTAATAATACAGGTCTGATAACTGGCAGTTTTAAGACCCAGTGAGGCAGAGGCATAAGTAGACTTGCCCATCACATTCAGCCTTGGTGAGACAGAGTGAGAGGAATCCCTCAACCTGGATCCCAGCCTGGACTTCAAACATCGATATGGCCGTCGATGATGAGGAAATACGTCCAGAGGGGCAGTGTATACTACCTGTATCGGATTTGGCCATGCAACCTGGAAGGGAAGCCACTCCTGAGAGGAGACAGCCAGGTTTGCAAACTGCTCCTGGCCCTCTTGAGTGAGGCACAACAGGACCGGGGTCCTGGAGACTGAATCATCTTTGATCCCTTCCGACAATGAGTTGACAGAGTCAAGAACACTGAAGGGAGGGATAGTGAGACTGAAGGGGGAGGATGGGGGCTGTGTGGAGGATGATAACAGTAAAGCTGACATATTGAACAGGTATTTCTGCTCAGTCTTTACTGAGGAAGAGAGGGGTAATGGGTCTGAACGGAGTACAAGGGGTGAGAATGGTGCAGAAATGGACGAAAGTCCCTTTACACGAGAAAGGGTCCTGAAGGAACTGGAAGTAATAAGAGTTGATAAAGCAATGGGGCCAGATGGGGTGCACCCCAGGGTCCTTAAAGAACTAAGAGAGGTGGTGGCTGAACCTCTGTCTATCCTGTTTAGCCGATCACTGGAAACAGGGGAGGTACCCCAAAGACTGGAGGATAGCAGATGTAGTCCCCTTATACAAAAGTGGGAACAAAGAGGAAGCGGGGAACTACAGACCAGTCAGCCTCACCTCAGTAGTGGGGAAGATCATGGAAGCACTACTGCAGGAGAGATTGGTGGAACATCTGGATGTCAATGGACTTCAGGACCCAAGGCAGCACGGTTTCACCAGGGGAGGTCATGTCAGACCAACCTCATTGAATATTTTTGACTGGGTGACTAGGGAGGTGGATCAGAGGAGGGCAGTGGACATGGCCTATCTGGACTTCAGCAAGGCCTTTGACACTGTGCCACGTAGAAGACTATTGCACAAACTGGGGAATATGGGTGTGGGCAGGACAGTAGTGTGGTGGGTAGGTAACTGGCTGGGCGGCAGGACACAGAGGGTGGTGGTAAATGTCTTTCACTCCACAGAGGGAAGAGTGACCAGTGGGGTACCACAGGGATCAGTGCTGGGACCGGTCCTATTCAATATCTTCATCAGTGACATTGCGCAGGACCTAGAAGGCAGAATTTCACTGTTCGCTGATGACACAAAGCTCTGTAACAGTGTAGACACACCAGAGGGTGCAGATAGAATGAGAAGGGACCTGCAGAAAGTTGAAGAATGGTCAGGGGTTTGGCAGTTGAAATTCAATGCAAGGAAGTGCAAGATAATGCATATGGGGCACAAAAACCCTAGCACAATATATCAGTTGGGGGTGAGGACATAGCATGCACCAAGCAAGAAAGGGATCTTGGGGTTATCATCTCTAATGACCTCAAGGCAGGGAAACAGTGTGACAAGGCAGCAGGTAAAGTAATAGTATGCTGGGATGCATAGGCAGGGGCATCACCAGCAGGAAAAGGAGGTCATAATTCCACTATACAAGACACTAGTGAGGCCCCACCTGGAGTACACTGTACAGTTCTGGAGACCTTACCTCACGTAAGGACATAGACAGGATAGAGAAGGTTCAGAGGAGGGCAACAAAGATTGTGCATGGATTGCATCACAAGTCCTATGAGGACAGGTTGAAGGAACTGAACATGTACTCCCTGGAGGAAAGGAGAGAGAGGGGATATGATAGAGACATACAAGTATCTTACAGGGAGGAACAGGGTGCAGGGATACACTATTTTTAAGCGAAAAAGATGTTCCAGGACTAGAGGGCATGGGATGAAGTTGGAGGGAGGACGATTCAGAGGAAACGTGAGGAAGAATTTCTTCACAGAACGGGTGGTGGACAAGTGGAGCACCCTGCCAGAGGAAGTGGTGGGCTGAAACAATCACGGATTTAAGAATGCATGGGATAGACATAAAGGAATTCTGGAGGTCAGGGTAAGGGCATCAGACTTCTTGGAAAACATAAACTGAACTTACAAGCTCAAATGGGCAGACTGGGTGGGCCATAGGCCCTTATCTGCCGACACTGTCTATGTATCTGTGTTGCTAGCAACCAGTCCCTCGGCCAAAGCGGAGCACTCGACAGCCATTGAGTGCTCAGGGAAGTCGAGGAAGCAGGAAGAGCTCACCCTTTCCCAGTCTCATGACTGATAACAGGATTCCTTCAATTTTTTCAACTTACTGTGGCAGGCAGGGCTATCTTCATATTTTTTTTTTTTTTTTTGAAACATAGACTCCAATGGTAGATAAGGGCTGCTTGACCCACCCAGTTTGCCCATGTTCTTTTTCTTTTTTTTTTTTTAACCTTCATTATCGCTGCAAACCCACTTGACCTACTGTGCTGTCCCCCCCATCCCCACTTCCTTACCCCTATAATTCCCTTGTGCCTATCCTAGGAATTTTTGAATCCTGCCACTGTTTTTGCACCCACCACCTAAGCTGGAAGACTGTTCCTTGAATCCACCACTCTTTATGTGAAGAAGCATTACCTGACATTTCTCCTGAACCTTCCCCCCTTCAGCTTCATAACATGTCCCTTTGTTCTAGAGTACCTTTTCTCTGAATAATACTCCCCTCCTGTACCCTATTAACCCCTGTGAGGTATTTAAAGATCTCTATCATATCCCCTCTCTCCCCCCCTCCTTTCATCCAGGGTGTACATATTGAGCTCATTTAACATCTCTTCGTAGGGCTTATGATGCAAACCCTGCACCATTTTAGTAGACTCTGTCCAACAGGTGAAGAATCTGGGCTTCATCCTGGATGAAGGAAGGCCACTCACATCTCAGGTGTCAGCGGTCGTCCAGTGTTTTTAACCATCTTAAAAATACCAGCTGGATTCATTCTGTGTTTCCCCCTGAGGACCTGCCTTTGCTGGTACATGCTTTCATGACGTCTTGACTACTGCAACACCCTCTACCTTGGGGTCAGTGGAGGTGCACTGAGATGCCTGCAACTGGTGCAGAATGTAGCTGTGAGATTGCTGAAGGGCCTTTCTAGGTCAAGTCACATCACTCATGTGCTGCGAGAACTGCACTGGCTGCCGGACAAGTGGTGCATCTCTTATAAGATAGGTTTGCTAACCTATATGGCCCTGCACGGTCTGAGTCCTGGTTACCTGTGTGATCTCTTGCTTCCGTACTGTCCCACTCGCTCCCTCCATTCTTCCAGTGAGGGCCTCTCCTGCTGGTTTCCAAGGCTTGACTAAAAACCTCTGGACCAGTAATCTGGAACTCACTACTTAGGGCTCTGAGGGAGGCCATCGGTTGAAATATTTAAAAAAGGCTGAAAAACACAGGTTACTCACCTGTAACGGTAGTTCTAGGAGTGGTATATGTTGTTCATCCACACTAACTGGCAGAGTCCTTTCTCCTTTAAGAAGTGCCGGAAAGTCTTCAAGCTGGCTCCTCCCACCCACCCGGGTGGTATATCCCTCAGCTCCTCCCCATGACACTAGATTTGGCTCATTGGAAGCAGAGGTTGTGCACCTAAGCCAGGGAAGGTCGGCTGGGTCCGTATGGATGAACAACATATACCACTCCTACAACTACTGTTTAACAGGTGAGTAACCTGTGTTTCTAGGGACGTGAATATGGTGTTCTATCCACACTATCTGGCAGACTCCTAGCAGTTCTCCAAGAGGAAGGAGGCAAGGCACACACACACTCTATTTAGGGAACAGAAATTGGAGAACTGAGGCCCCAAGGAGTGACTCGAGGCCAATATGGTAATGGGAAATGAAGGAGTGTGCTGACTTCCGCGTAGCAGCCCTGCAGATTTCTTGGACAGGGATGTCCCTAGAAGCAGCCACCGACGCAGCAGTATGATGGGTGGAATGAGCCCTCAGTCCTCCGGGAGGTTCCCTACCCACTAACCTAAAGCAGAGATCAATTCAGGAAGTGATCCACCTGCCAATAGTGCACTTGGCTGCAGGTCTGTCAGGTGCAGCTTCAGCATAGGTGACAAACAGCTGGCGAACCTCTCCCTAAACTCCAGCCGTGCGCTCTTTGTAATAAGCGAGCACTCACCTCTGGTCCAGAGCATGGAGCCTGTGTTCGACCTCCGAGGTGTAATTCGGGAAGAACACTGGAAGAGTCATCACCCGATTAAAGTGAAACTCCGACACAACCTTGTCCCTGTGGAAGACCATGTGAGAAGACTCCACTGAAAGCACCTGGAGCTCAACAATCCTTCTGACTGATGTGATACCCACCAAGAAGGCAGTCTTCCATGACAGGTGAAACATTTCACACCTCTGCAGTGGTTCAAATTGCTTGCCCATGAGCTTTGCCAAAACCAGCAACAAGTCCCATGGTGGTGGTGGTGGTTTACGCACCGGAGGGAAAATGTGATCCAAGCCTTTGAAAAAGTGCCAGACCACCTTCTCCTGTACCACCAACTGCTGACCAGCCCTCGCCCGGTAAGCAGAGATTGTTGCTGGGTGCACCTTAAGGGTCGCTGACTGAAGGCCCCCCTTTGGAGAGGGACCACAGGTAGTCCAAAATGCTGGCCACCAGACAGGACAAGGGGTTTTACCCTGACACCAAATGGAGAATCCCTTCCATTTGAAGGCATAGCATTTTCTGGCCGATTCGTTTCTACATGCCTCCACCATCGTGAGGACATCTTCTGAGAGACCCAGAGCCTGGAACTCTAGTCGCTCAGGAACCAGGCTGTCAGGTGCAGGGACTGAAGTATCAGGGTGGAGTACCTTCCCCTGACTGATGGAGAGCAGGTCTGGGCAGAGTGGTAAACGCCTCAGGAGTCAGTTGCTGAGGCTGAGGAGATCGGGGTGCCAAACCTGGTGTGGCCAGTCCAGAGCCACCAGGATCACCCATGCCTTGTCCCGACTGACCTTGAGCAGCACCTTGTGGATGAAGGGAAGTGGAGGGAAGGCATAGAAGAGGCATGGTGTCTAAGGCCTCAAGAAGGCATCCCCCTGCAGCGAGCCTTTTTGAGGGGGGGGCCAGCACAGAACAGCCTTAGCTTTGCTTTCTTCCTGGAGGCAAACAGGTCCACCTGAGGGGTGTCCCACTGGGAGAACAGGCTGTGAACTACCTCTGGATGGAGAGAACACTCATGACACACCTCATCTACCCAGCTGAGGCTGTCTGCCAGCTGACTGGAGACTCCTGCCACATGGATGGCTAGGAGATCCACCTCCAGGCTGCACACAAGGGTCCATACGTGGAGAGCTTCCTTGCACAAAGGCAGGGAGTGCGTCCTGCCCTGTTTGTTGAGGTAGTACATGGTCATAGTGTTGTGCATCTGGACTTGGACCATCTGACCCCAAATATGCAGAGTGAATGCAGTCAGCACCAGCAGAACTGCCCGGAGCTCCAGCAGGCTGATGTACCATTGGGACTCCTCAGGGGTTCAGAGCCTATAGACTCTGTTCCCCCCAGATGGGCATCCCAGCCCATGAGAGAGGAGTCAGTCGTGAGGATGGTCGTGAGGATGGTGGTCGGCTTGGGGCAGACAAACAGGATCCCTTCCTGCACATGCTCTGGGACTAGCCATAACTGGAAGGCGTCCCACATCTTCTGGGTCACAGTGACCAGCTGGTCAAAGTGACCTTTGCACTGAGACCACTGGCTGGCCAGCTCTCATTGCAGGGAGCACATATTCCAATGGGCCTATCAGACCATGCTGGTGCAGGCCGCCATGTAACCCTGAAGGTGCAGGAAGTCCCGGGCAGGGCGCAATTGCCCAACCCGAAATGAACAGGCAAAGGAGGAGAGAACCTCCACCATGTCTGCTGGGAGCTGGCTCGGCAAGAGTTGAGCTCTGTCCTGATAAAGCTGATCACCTGTGAGGGCATGAGTTCAGACTTGGCCTCGTTGATCAGGAGGCCAAGGCAGGTACAGGTCTGGAGGTCCAGGTCCCTGGACTGATCAACCTCCTGCCTGGAGGGACCTGCAATCAGCCAGTTATCAGGTAGGGGTACACCCGGACCCCTTGACACCTCAGGTAAGCTGCCACCACTTCCATGCATTTGGTGAAGACCCTGGGGACTGAGGAGAGGTCAAATGGCATGGCCTGCAACTCAAAGAGGGTTCTCTCGGCTCAAAAGTGGAGGAACCTTTGGTGGGACGGATGGATCGGGACATGAAAGAAAGTGTCTTGAAGATCCAGGAGCAAAACCACATTTCACTCTAAAGACAGTATGATCTGAGACAGAGTTATCATCCTGACGGTGCACGACCTGAGGAACTTTTTCAGGTCGTGCAGATCAACAATGGGGTGCCAGTCCGCCATCCATTTTGGCATCAGGAAGTACCTGGAGACAAACACTGGGTGTTCTGGAGCATCCGCTACTCTGACCATGACCTCCTTGCAGAGGAGCTGATCTATGTCATCTTGAAGAGCTGACTGAGTGTCTGCGGATACAAAGTCTTTTTGTGGGGTGTGGGCTCAGCTTGGAGGGTACTGCTCGAATTCCAGAAGCAGACCCTGACCAACCACTTCTAGAACCCAGCTGTCCATAGTGACAGTGGACCAAGAAGAAAGGAAGTGGCAGAACTGGCCCCCACAGGAGGACCCAGGGGAGGTGTGATGGGTATGAAGGTGGAACCCCCCGCCCCATCAATGAGCTGGCTTGGAGGAGGATGGCCCGGCTTAGGCGCCACCAGGCCCCTTCCCTCCAGGCTTTCAGACCACAGAGGCCACTGACCTGGGCTGGTGTCACCAGGACTAAGCCTACTGGCCAGCTTGATGCTGGGCTCGTTTTGCGGCAGGAGTGGAGGACAGAAAGGGCTTTCACTTCTATTGCCTGGAGCCCTTGGGATCCTTCTGTGCAGATGTTACAGAGTCCAAGGTGGCATTGGATATCTCAATGCGCTGGAAGTGACCCTCAACACCAAGCCCAAACAGGTCGGTGCCCAAGAAAGGAACATCCGCCAGATTGTGCTGAGTGTCTGCTGTGAAGGTCGAGATCCGCAGCCAAGCCCTACAGTGCATGGCTACTGCGGCCATCACCAAGTAGGCACAGGAATCTCTGAGATCCAGAGCAGTTTGCAGCTGCTGCTTGTCCATAGTATGGTCCTGATCCCGGACCTGTTTGACCATGGTCTGGAGGTCCGCATGCACGTGTGGAATCACCTCAACCAAAGAGCCCAAGAGGGCATGGGAAAAGGATGCCATCAAGATGGCCAAGCTTGCCTGATAGAGGCCGAGCGAGGAGGCAGCACAGACTTTTTGAGCCACATGGTCCAATTTCTTGGACTCGTCTGGTGGCTTGTCGACGTCCCCGATATTGCCAGAGCGCCAAAACACTGAGTCAGCCACCAGTCCCTCGGCCGAGGGGTGCTCCTTGAAACCAGAAAGGGTACCGATGGGCACCGCATACCTGTGGGTCATCTGGGCAAAGGGGACAGGGCAGGACGCAGGGTGCTGCCAAAGCTCCAGGGATGGGCCGACAATGGTCTTCACCTCTGGGAAAGCCTCTGTCAGAGTCTCCCCATTGTCCAGAATCTCTGTAATGGGATAGCAATCCAGTTCTGAACAGGCTCCATTTTCATTCCCGTGGACTTGGAGTTGAGGCGAAGGATTCCCAGGAAGAAAGAGGGCCCTTCCTCCATCAGTAGATCCCCCACAGACTCCACGTCGACCAGACGGGAGTGCAGTGGGGAATCCTCGGACTTGGAGCAGTCTGCATAAAGAGGCCAACCGCCCGAGTCACCTTCAACCTTCCATTGGCGGTCAGGCATGACGTTGACTGACAGCCGATGGGGAAGCCCCTTGACCAGCAGAGTCTCCTTGGTCGGAGCCCCCAGTCGATGGCTGCTTGGGCGGCAGCTCCACCACAATTGCCGGATAGGCTGGCTTCAAGCGAACAAAAATTATCTTGATGGGCTCCACTGGCGGAGGGATGGGCTTGACCAACCCAAAAGGGGGAGTCTGTGTCGGCCTTTCGGGCAACAGCCAAGTGATGGGCCAGTGTGGAAACCGGGGCCGGCTTAGTACCAGCCAGTTCCAAGTGTTGCCACATAGGATCTTCATTACTCTGACGCAACTTGCACTGAAGCCTCTCCTTACCTGAGAAGGATGAAGATGAAGATTAGCAGCATCGCCGCTTCCCGTGGCACCAAGTGCGGAAGTGCAGATGATGGTGGGAACTACTTGACCCAGTAGATAAGGACCTCAACCTCAGCCACTGGGGATGCCGATGGGGGATCTCGGAGGGAGCCGTGGAATGCTACGGCTCATCCTGGTCTGGGTCAGTGACCGAAGGGTTCTGGTCAGTGGACTGAGCAGCCTCTTCTATGATCACAGGCAGGACTGGAGTCCTGAAGAGAGAGTTATCGGCCTCTTCAGACGACAAGTTGTTGACTGGGTAGAGGAAGATCTTGGCCGCATCATCGACTGGTGTCTTGACCGACTGACCCAATGGGGTCTCCGTGAAGCCAGCGGCCAAAGCTGCGGTTTCAGTCATAGTCAAAACCTGAGAGTCATGAGGCTGAGAACGCTCCCAGTCTCACAAACGTCGACGATGAGTCTTCTCTTTTTCTGACTCCTCCTTTCAAGGTCAAGAGCTGTGAGATTCAGAAGGACCCTGACCCTTTGTCAGGAGGGACTGGCACAGCTCCTTGAAGGAGCCCGTAAAAGTGGAGCCCAACTGGAGCAGCACAAAAGCAGAAGCCGAAGATGAGTGAGCGGCGGCCTAAGCTGCCACCTCCTCAAAGGCCACAAGCTGTTCTAGCTAATTAGCGGACCCTGCAGCTGCGAAGACCACCCAACGGGTGTCTTTAGATTTGTCTGTCGGATGCCGTTTCTCCATGAGGCTCAACTTAAAGCGGGTGACACGGTCCTCAAGGACCGTAGCGTGAAACGACCGACATATATTGCAGGCCTGGGTATCATGTTTGTGGACAAGGCAGTAAACGCATGTGGCGTGCGGGTCGGTACGCAACATCTTCTGCCTGCACGGGTACTAGAGAAATCCAGGCACGGTCGGGTAGCACAAAGACAAAACCCGAAATGATTGTGAAAGTTCTGGAAGCAATCCAAAAGGATCGGGAAGTGCTAGGACCTACAACGTGAAAGCGCAAAGGCGGGACCTGCTTCTTCCAGTGGAAAGAAAGATCTGGCTGGGGCACAGTCTAGGGATTAACCACCCGGGTGGGTAGGAGGAGCCAGCTTGAAGACTTTCCGGCACTTCTTAAAGGGGAAATGACTCTGCCAGATAGTGTGGATAGAACAACATGTCCATGTCCCTAGAACCTACCATTTTGCTCAGGCATTTGGTTCTGCTGTGGATGTTAACTGATTTTAATATATTCATTTATTAGTGATAAACTTTTACTGTTATGCTTATGTAGGGTGGCGCAATATGAGACTGTACTGATATATATTTATTGAGTTTTTGATTACCGAGTAAGTGTTCTAGACAATGAAATTACCTATTTTCAGGCACGACCCGGGAGAGTTACAGACATAGGTACATAATGCAGTCTTCGATCAAATATATTTCAATGGAGACAGACACATAATACCTAAAGTCAGAAGATTAGGCTAAAGTGAGGCATTTCAGCGACACGGGAAATATACACAAATTCGAGGAGATCAGCCATATGTATGAACCAGAGCAGAACAAAGTAAATAGTATACTATTCCAGACAGACTAGTAATAGGAGACCTCACATCTAACATTTTAGTCAAGTAAGTTATGCAGCTTAAAAGAAAGGCAAAATTGACAAGCAAAAGAGAAGTGCCTACTATGTTATGGAGGGACAGGCTACGGGAGTCAAGCTAGGTGTGTGCCCCAGGGGTTTAGTCACACGTGCATCTGTTGGAGTCCAGGAGGTGGGTACAGAGCTCATACTTAAGTGCTTAAACAGGAAAGTGATGCGCTCAGGTTTGGTGATGCTATCTCAAAGCTGTCAGCTGCAATATCCACAAATTACATACTTAAATGCCCAGTGATCTCTGGAGTGTCTGACAGTTAATGGAAGGGATATATTACTTTGTAATGGCACCCTGGGGCTCTGGGGAAGGGCACCAGGAATCAAGAAAACTACAACTACTACTACTAGTCCTCTTCTGGACCACTTTCACTTTATGTTTTTACTGAGATGCAGTCTCCAAAACTGTACACAGTAAAGGAGGGGTCATACTAGTTATCTATACAGAGGCAACAACACCTCCCTTTTTCGGCTGGTAATACCCCTTCCAATGAACCCCAGTATCCCACTAGTCCTCCCGACTGCCTTGTCACATTGCCTGGCCACCTTTAGCTCGTTTGATATAATTACCCCCAGGTCTCTTTCCTGCTTGGTCGTTGTATCACTCAACCCATTTTATTTATTTACTTCTCGGATTACAATACCTTTGAGCCAAGGGCTCTTTTATGAATGTTCCACAACAGGTAAAAGACAAACACAGTAACAGAGTAAGTTACAAAAAACAGGTAAAATGAACAGTGCATGATAGACAAAAATAAAGTGCAAACTTAAGGAGGACACAGAATGACAATGTGGCCAGGCAAAGACTATGTCATGATAGAGCAGGGAGGTAGAATAGGAGTTGGGGGGTATGGGAAGGGGGGATATGACAGAACAGGGAAGCTTAAATCATTAGGAATGGGAATAGAGGGAGGGGTGGAGGAGAAACAGAGGTCCAAGGAGGGGGGTTCAGTTTCATGATAAATGGTGGGAGATAGCTTACGTCAGACAATCACACCTGCACTGTGTTGCAAGGTGCTGGTGCGTTCGTTCTTAAAGGGGCTGATCTTGGACTGGTCGTGGAGTGATGCCAGGCAGGTCATTTAGCCAGCTTGTTGCCCTGTGCTTGAAGGAGTGCTATGTCATGGAGATGCGACAGAATGGGACTTGGTAGGCCAGGTTAGACATTCCACGGGTGTGGTGAGGGTTAGTTACCTGGTTTAGAAGCTTTAGGAAGACTGGGGGGGTTAGACCAAGATGGATTTTTGCAGACAGGTCTCAGGGTCCAAAACAAGGGGGTGCCAAGCGCCAATTAGCGCTCATTATGCTTTAAATAACGCCTGCTTCTATTCACACATGCTATGCAGGGGCGCTGCCTACAGCGCTGAGCTAGTGAGAGAATAGGCAAAAACAGCTTTTAAACTGCAAGCTGGGAGGTGTGTACAACTGCGCTGCTACTCAGGAAGCAGGGGCATGGTCAGTGCTGTCATTCTGAATCAGCCGTCCAACAAGAGAAGCAGAGGCGTGTTCGGCTGGGATGCTGTGAAGCAGACTTCAAGAAAAAGAGTGAGCAGGGTGCGTTTTCAAGCTGGCTGAGCTGGTGGGGAATCGTAATTGAAAACTTGGGGCACAGCAAAGGAGCGAGGCAGGGCACCATGGAACAGGGCAGCAGCCTGAATGGGATCAGTGGTAAACTCAACCAAGACCGAACAATGTAAGTTCTGGAAGCTAGCAAACACCTTGCCCCACATAAATCTGTACAGACTGAGTACTAGTGTACTAATCGTCGAGGTGAGGTGTGTAAAACCATCTGGAAGAGTTAGTACATGATGAAATCCTAGACAGAGAAAGTACTGGGATAAAATCACAATTTGTGTCAGACCTGCAGATGTCCCGAACTGAATTTTGTGAGCTGGGGTGAGATTTTTTTAACATCTTTAGCACAACAGAGACACGAACGGACACAGATTTAGATTTCATATCCATGGTAGTAGGACTCACTGTGTGTGTTCGTGGGGGGGGGGGGGGTTGGCCCACCAAGGAGCAGAGTGTTTCAATGAACTAGTAATTTAAAGGAACTCACTAGGAAAGTGCTAACTCCTGGTCCCCTATCCAAAAAGTCTCTCTTGGAACTTATTGCTAGATCGTGCAGGCTGACTGCATAGCAGGTATGGGATCCATCAACCAAGTCGGATCCTCAGCAGGACAACAATGACAGTTTGTTCACATTAATTCTGCATAAAATAATCTTCAGCTTGTGATCCCAGGCAGATTCAGTTAAACTTGCTGCCGATCTGAAGTCAGGCCAGACATGCTACGGAGAAGTGAGCCACAAGCTCTCTTCATTCAAGCAGTTACAAAAAACAAACCTTATTCCCCTGCTGATGATCTGAGGTGATAGCCTGTTGCCTTTGCAGTCAGTCAGCATACACATCTTAGCATCGTTTAAGCTCAAAACATTTTTTTATGAGCGCTTTCATGCTGGGAGCTGGTGCACATTTAGGAATTGAATACTGTTATCACCTGACTTTCCCCTCTGATTACCATGTGCTGAGTGTTTCTGAATGAGGGGCAGGGAAAGCCTCATCATTTGTCCAGAATATCTTCAGTGTATGCTCATAAGAGGGCATAATGCCCTAATCACATGCCGTCCTATTGTGCATGGCCAATCGGGTGCAGATTTCACTTGCTACAGATAATGTGTGGCAGATCGTTGGTATGCCTGTCTGCCACACACTATCTGTTATCCAATCAGTGTACTTTGGAGGGCAGGACATGCATAGTTATACTGTTAGGGGCAGTTTGCCTCATGGCATTTGACAGACAACCATCGTAGAGACAAGTTGTATAGACTACTACTGAATCTTAGTACTAATCGCCTCAGAGAGAAATCGAGTGTGAAATTTCGATATCTGCTATATTTCTAAAGCAAGGCACACAGAGTTGTGCTTAAATCTAACCAGACCTTAGGAGATTTTAAATTTTTGTACTTTGCTTTTGTGGAAACAAACGTTGTAGAAAATTACTGCTGTGGGGGGGGGGGGAGCAGACGTCTTTGTGAGAACTAAAAGCTTTGTTCATTTGGTCTAACTGATTTAGAAAGCCCACAGAATTGTCCTGTTTTTTCCTTTTTTTATTTTTTGTTTATTCTGGAAGCACCTGAAGTTTGCTGTTCAGGGGAAGGGGAGATTGACTTCGAAGTTTAAAAGAACCAAAGCTTTGAATAATTCAAACATTTCAGTCAAAAATAATTTCTAAATCAAACTTCTAAATAGTTCTGTTCTAACACACTAAGCCACTGTTGCTGCTGCAGAAATTTAATTCTTGCCAAGTGAACCTGTGGCTTAGGTGAAAGAAATACATACTTTTCAGTTTGTGCTTGTGATCACGTTTCAGTAATTCTGTTTGGCCATTTACATTTTAAAGCTGACTGATTCCTCACAAATTTGTCCCTGTCCTGTGATCACAAACGTTTTTTTAAACTAGGGGAGATAATCCCCGTACTTAAAAAATAAAGTAGTTTGACATAGTTCACAGGACCCTTTCATTTGAGCACCCTGAAAAGGTGCAGTACGGCTAGTTGTATTTATTCTAGCTTGATAACTTGACCAGGCTAAAAAAAAAAAGATTTATGTGGTCACATGACCCTGTGAGCACGGCTACAAGGTTCTTTAGCCTTGCGGTCTCTGCTTTGTAACTGCTGTACCTCGATTAAAAAAAATAATCTGGTCTAAGTGGTCCCAGGACCCTGTGAGCATTAGCACGACTACAATACAAGGTTCATTAGCCTTGTGGTCTGCTTGGTAACTGTTGTACCTTGATAAACAAGTTCTGGTCGGAGCCAAAACGCCTGCAGGATTTGACCTGATAAGGAATAAATTTAGTGTGCATGACCCATGCTACTAGATGTGTTCAGACCTGCTGCTGGCTGCAACATCCTCTGGGCTGCAGCTGTGGTGCTGTCAGGTTCATGTCAAGGTACAAAGTAAACAGCAGCACCTCCGAGCTGTTTGGCACACTGTTAGCAAGGCAGGCAAAGCAAGCAGTACAGACTAATACCAGGCCTCACTTTTCCATTGTCCCCATCCTCCACTCACCTGTGGAGCAACAAAACCGAGACCTTGTCCAGCTGATGAGAGAAAATTCCCCATCAGTGACATGCAAGTTGCCTGCCCGGACCAGGCTCCCTGCTGCACCGGTACGAGCTGAAGAATTAATTGACAAAAGCAGTGTCAGAAATTGGTGAATTTTCATATCTGGAGGCATGTCTGTACTGGGTGGTGGGAGGTGTGTCAAAAGAGAGAGAGAATAACTGCAGAATTACACCAGAATATGAGGTGTTTTGAAGGTTTTCTCCATGGTGTCCCTTCGGAGTCACTCCTCAGCTGAATTCTGAATCATAATCAGATGAATACAATTACAGCTTGGGGATGTCCAAGGCAGAATAATATGTACATGTCGAATACTAGAGATTGACAATACAACTTTTACAAAGCGGGTGACTTAGCAAGCACCAAATCATCCATTCTGTTGATCTTTTTGTACAAGACAAATACGCCTGTCATCTACCATACAAATTATAGTGAGATAATACCGTCTAACATTATTCATAGTTGTTAAAATGTTTCAGGTTAAATTCGGGGTAGTCACAAAAAAGAAAAAAGACATTCCTATTAGTAAGGGGAAATACAGCCTGTGAAGGAACTCCATTCTCATTCCTTGATTTTCTGACCTCGGTTCCCGCCTTTTCTGTGCCCCTACCAAGTTGCTCGTTGCGTGGAGATCTGGCGCCATCTAGTAGCCAAATGTAGAATTGCAGCATGTGGCAAAAACTCGTTATGCGCAATTTCAGGAGACGCATTTGTCAGGAAGGAATCGCCCAGGCACTCCTCTACACAGAAGGCGCAGAACAGGGTCTTTATTCTACTGCATAAGGCCAACATATCACACATATCAACCATCCTACTGTAACCCCTCACCCCTGCCTTTTTACTAAAACGACAGGTGGCATGCTGTTGGCGTTGGCGGCAATACCTGGTGGGGACCTGGGTTCGGGGAGCATGAGGTTACCTGGCACAAGGGACCTAGGTTTGGCTACTCTGCACAGGGGCACCCAAGTAAATCCAACTACAGGAAGCAATAACTGTAATGTCCAGAACCAGGATTGGGATTTTTCAGTGTGGCTTTTATTCATAAACTAGCTGAACATAAAGCATAGATGGACCCCCAAGGGGCTACGTTTACTGTAAATGCAGATAGAGACTACAAGGCGATCCACTTAAAGAATGAACCCATTTCTACTGTTGTCTGGCTCTGGACCCACCAGGCACTCAGCCCGGACTTGCATGCGCTTTGGATACACAGCCTGACTGGCCCGGCTCCCCTGCCGGCCACTTGACTGACGGTCCATTTAAAGAATGGACCCAATTTACTTGTTGTGGCTCCCCACACCACTTAGAGTCTGCGACTCCTAGAGAGATTTGATTTCTTACTTCCTTCGGACTCCCATCAAACAAGGAGTATATTTTCCCATCCTGTGGCTCCCCACACCACTTAGAGTCTGCGACTCCTAGAGAGATTTTCCAATTTGCGACCCACGTCTGGGTACCTACCTCATCACTGGCCAGGCGCATGAGGCAAGTAGCAATCACAGTAGAAACTGAGAGGTGGACCTGGTTACTAAAGATGGGGTGTTCCCACCTCCAGCTCCCACAGCCCATACCCGCCGTTTCTCTGGACAAACAGAAACTTAAACTTTGAAATGTAGATTAAACGGTGGATGACCTGTAGCACCCCCTCTACAACATTACTTGAAATCCATTCAGACTTTAAATTTTAAACTACTCCATTTGTTTGTCCTAGTACAATAGGCCTCCCAAATAGTAGTTCACATCCCAGCTTTCTTCATATTTTCCAAACTGAAGAAACATATTGTTTACCCTCTCAAATAGAGCAAAACACTCACCCTTTCGTTGCAGGTGCCCCACAGGCGAAGTACCACTTCTTTCACTGTTATCAAACCAGAACAGAAACTGTAAAAAGGCAGCTTTCTTCTGTAGTGGAAATTAGGGGATTGCCCCTGGAATCCACAGAGGGACTTTGCCCCCGGAGGAGGGGGCACTGAGACCTGGACAGCGGTCTCCACCACTTAAAACTGGACACTAACTTTCTCCCAAGGAGGTAAACAGAAAACACTTCCTTCCTACTTGTAGGTAAACAGAAGACTGACTTTGAAAACTCCCAAAGTTCTAACTCACTCCCTGTGCTGCAGATTCCAATGTGGCTTATGCAGCTGCGACAGTTCTATGGTGATGTCATCTCTCAGTCTCTGCTGTGACTGAGACAGTGTGAAACCCATTTAACTGGAGTTTCACAAGCTGCCTTCCCTGCCTACCACTAGGTCTTACTGGGATTCTAGTAACCCCGGGTAACAAGAGGTTACACTACTCAAGTACTTAATGTGGAATTTTGACAGTGGAAAGAATTTCCTGCCCACACTGACAGTGACAAGGCTGTGCTGGTAACTAGAATTATAATAGCAGCACACATTAACAACAAGTCTTGTACGGAGCCCTTTTTGTAACACCGAACTGGTGTTTTATTGCCTGAGTAGGGAGTTGTGCCAGAAAAGCCATCAAAGAAACAGTAAGCTATGAAAACCCAGCCATCAGTAATGGCTTACTGCACAGCTGTCTCCATTCGCTTAGCAGTGCTGCAGACATGGGCAAAGGGAAAAATACATACATAGTAAACAATCAAAAGAAGTTTGGGATTCTCTAATTTGAGCAAACAAATCTATGGGTCCCTTAATTTCTGCAAAATGCAGCTGTTTGAAACCTTTGTGTGTGTGTGTGTGTGTGTTTGGGGGGGTGTTTTCAGTAAATGCTGCGCTCTGTCTTACATTCACGGAAGGATAATACTGTGAGGGGCAAGTAAAGCTTTAGACAGTTGGAGTCATATCAGTTTAAACTGAATATTACTAAAAATGCTGAAGTGCTCTAAAATTGTATTATTGCGAACAATTACTCTGCTAGGAAAATCCTTAATACTAATGGCAAAGACTTCCAGTTGGCACAATGAAAAACATTTCATTCAGAAAACCTAGATTTCCAAGACATTTCATATTAAAACGGGTTAATAATAAATGATAATATTCTAACGGAACTGTTGTGTAATGAGCGACCAGGAAAGATGGCAACTGTAACTAGAAACTGAAAATGCCTAGGTCAAGAATTCATTACAAATATTCTATGCAACATAAGCAATCCTCCCCTTTATTTCTTGCTTAACACTAACGATGCTTTCAAACTGTGGCTGTAAATTCAGATACTGATGTTAAGTCACATGACTAGAGCATTTGATTCCAATTAGGCTTGAAGCGACAACCTGCACGCCTCCAGTGCAGACCCCAACTTCTCAACGATACCCCAAAAGTGCTGTACAAATGCAGAAGCGGGCAGAGAAAATGTCACTGCCATTTGGGAGAGTGGGAGATTAAAAGATGCAAGACTAAGTCAGGGAGACAATGCTAATTTTTCTCCTCTCCCATATTACCTATTTGAACACGACCTGCAGATGAAAGGAGGGCTAGCACACTGTGAGGGGGACTCGTAGCCCCTGACACTGCTTGGCTCGCGGCCAGTACTTTCATGCTTTACTTTGTGGGGCTGGTAAAATACTCGCTCTCACACTGCTCGCATCCATTCTTCTGGGTTCCCTTCCCCTCATGAGGTGGCGGGCGCACGTCTCCATGGAGCCAGTAAGAGTGACAGCGTGCATCCACTTCCAGTCCTTTATAGATATGCTCTCAATGGGACAGCCTGCAACAACTGAAATCTCCGACTGCTGAATGAACGTAACGCTGTATCAATTTTTTTTTTTTTTTTTTGCAAATAAGGTAGGAAACAGACTTAGGCACACTAGCTCTTAAAGTTTAGTCATGCAAGGTTTAGTAGCATCACCAAACATGTCATTTGGGCTATATTGTGACTCACGTCCTTATTTGGCTAGATATTAAATCAAAATCTGCAAATAGCACTTGTTCTGTGCTCCCGTCGTATGCTGTAGTTACAATTAAAAAGTAAAATGCCCCTGAAGTACCACGACGAAATGCCCCGCCTACAGTCAATGAGAGGCGCCGTCTCTGGGCAGCAAGTAACATCAGCACCAGCCCACAGCATCCTTTCTCTTGCTTTCAGGGGCACGCTTTCGATTTGGATTAGGACCGTATTAGTTGTGTGCCACATTCTGTAAAGAAATTTCATACAGTTTTAACTGTGACGGCCAGGCAGTTTTAGAAGCCGCTGTTCCAGCACTCCAAGCCACGTCCACTCTGCAGAGACATATTCCCCTGCCCTATGCATATAAGTTTCAGCACATCACAGGGGTGTATCTATGTGTCTATCTCTCAACCTACCTATCTCTGTGCACACACACACACAAAATCTATTTCCACATTGGTTCAACTGTTTAACTTATACATTTATTTTGTCGGTTTTACCGATGCAGTAGTGAAGCACCTGCTTGCATATTTATATCTCCATGTGTGTGTCTATGTGCGAGTATGAAGAGGGCTCTTCTGTGCCTGTGTTTGTGTGTGTGTGTGTGTGTGTGTGTGTGTGTCGCTGCATGTGTGTGTGCATGTATGTGTCTGTAAATATTTTATTTACTTGCCGAATTGGGCCTTGTAAAATGTTTATTTGTATCGGGGAATGTTACAAGAAAAAATAGCCAAGCCTGTGAAGGGTATGGGGAGGGGGTGGAGGCATACAGCGCGAGACTGTGAGAGGGTTTGTCTACAACCGTAGTAAACTCCATGTGGGGCACAGTTGGGGTGGGTTAAACATACTCTATGGGGGAGGGCACCTTTGGAGACATGAAGCGGCAAGAAAAATAGGGCTGTTTAACTACCATGCCTTATACAGTCAGTGTAGTACTTGGGCTGGGCTCTCCATGGAAGAAATACTGTTGTGTGGACGGAAAACATGACGTGGGTCCTTTTCTGATGCAAAACGTCTGCAGGCTCTGCCCACCGCAGACGTATACTGTTGTGTGGTCGGAAAACATGACGTAGGTCCTTTTCTGATGCAAAACGTCAGCAGGCTCTGCCCACTGCAGACGTAAAACAATACCGTAGGTTTAACTTCTTTTCCATCAAAAAGGTAAAACAATCTAGCAGAATAGGACTGCCTATACAAACATAGTTTGTGTTTAAAGATCGCTACAGGGAAACAGATAAACTTAGAAAGTCCTTTTACTATGGTGCTTCTTTCGATTAACTAAATTATAGAGTTGCTGAGAACTGAAAATTGTGCCAGTGGGGTGGATGATGATTTGAAATTCTCCCCAAGGGTAACAAAACTGAGGCAAACCTGAGCTCGACCTCCTTAACTTGTTCCATGCAGTAAACAACTCCAACAATTGATTTTGTAAGCGTCTATATGAGGTGCAACTGTGAGGAGGAAAGAACAATTATGAATTGATCAGAAAGAATAAATACCTAGCCACGTGTCTCAATCCTGACAGAAGTTCTTCATTTATTGGAGCCCGGAGTTCACGGTGAATGATGTAATATGACTTATCGCAAACATAGTCAGAAGTGGGTTTGGCAGCCAAGTGATGATAACTGCTCAGTAAAGCTGGAGTCCTGTTTATAACGTGCAATCCTCTCTGAGCCTCATCAGATCGATTAATTGTCTGGGTTATCAGTTAGTGTTGTATTGAATATACAGTGCAACTCTCGAGAACGCACCTTACATAAGCGACACCAGTACTAGTATTGTGCCACACACCTACAGAAGAGTGGAGTGACTTGTATAATAATAAATCAAACCTAGCAGCAGAGTTGCGAGTTACAGGTGTACAAGTCATGTGGAATTCCACCGACAAAAATGGAACTGCAGCAACTAGATCTGCTACAATACAGCAAAATTTAAGTACGACTTCAAATGCCACAGATCCATACGGGAGGGACGAGGAGCTAGCAAAAATAGAGACTGCTGTCCTGGCCATTATCTTTGTGGTGGCTGTCGTTGGCAACACTAGTGTCCTGCTTGCCCTGTACAAGAGCAAGAAGAAAAAGAAGATGATGTCCAGGATGCATCTGTTCATCAAACACCTCAGCGTAGCTGATCTGGTCGTGGCTTTATTCCAGGTTTTACCACAGCTCTGCTGGGAAGTAACTTACCGGTTTTATGGACCCGATTTTCTCTACAGAATAGTGAAGCACCGCCAAGTAATGGGCATGTTTGCCTCAACTTATATGTTGGTCATCATGACAGCGGACCACTACATAGCCATATGCCATCCTTTAAAAACTCTGCAACAGCCGACCAAGAGGTTCTACCTGATGATTATCACTGCTTGGGTATTTTGTTGGTTTTACCGATGCAGTAGTGAAGCGTCTGTTTGCATATTTATATCTCCATGTGTGTGTCTCTATGTGTGAGTATGAAGAGGGCTCTTCTGTGCCTGTGTTTCTGTGTGTGTGTGTCTGTCTGTCTGTATGTGTGTGTCACTGCAAGACACAGCAGCGGTAATGCCGAGCTATGTAGCAGAGCTCAGGGGCGCTTCACTGGCTATGCCCGGTTGCTGCAGTCTGTGATACAAGGAAGATCCTCATCGAAGAGAGAGGAGACAGTGTATGAGTGTCCGGATCTGAAACTGGGAGCTGTGTACAGGGCATGAAACGGCGCTAAAGACAAATGTGTAACCCTGCTCCCTCATATGGACTCCACTCCATACACAGCTGAGAGACCTCATCCTACATGATCCTGCGGAGACCAGGGCGATCTGAGTGACAGACATTCTTGAGCAACCTGGCTGAGCCATCTCTCCTCATCATTACCGAACAGGCACTTGGACGGAAGGGAACTCTGTAGATTCCCATCTTCTCTCAAGACTGTCGGAGACAGAGCCTGATGAGGGTGTAGATAGCAGGTGCTCCTTCATTTGCTGGATACAACGCCAAATGATGATTCGGTGTTCTGTAGTGTTGAACAGGATAGACAGCTGCCGCTGCTAGGTGGCTATGGGAGGAAGGCAGAGCTGCTGCTGAGATCCGAGTAGTAAATTCCGTGTGGGGCGGAGTTGGGGCATGCTGAACTTATTCTGTGGGGGAAGGCACCTCTGGAGACAGGAAGCGGCAAGAAAAATAGGGCTGTTTAACTACCTTGCCTTACACAATCAGCGTAGTACTTGAGCTGGGCTCTCCGTGGAAGAAATACTGTTGTGCGGACGGAAAACATGACGTAGGTCCTTTTCTGATGCAAAACGTCTGCAGGCAATGCCCACTGCAGACGTAAAAAAAAACATATTTCCTGTCTAAGTTGTCCCAGGACCCTGTGAATATTAGCCCGACTACATTGCAAGGTTTGCCTTGTAGTCAGCTTGGTAACTGTTGTATAACCTTGATTAAAAAAAAAAATCCCTGCATTGTAGTTTAACAAAAAAGAGACAGAGCCAGTGAAGTAATTTTCTTCATTTGATTATACCCTCTCTGTCCTTGAACAACATTTCAATTCTTCACGTTCAGTTGTCGGCACTTAATTTTCTTAATTAATTACATCAAGGCCTAACCTATCTCCTTCCTGTGGTGGTAATCATGTCACTTCTAAGTTTTGGATTCAGAGATTCACGTAAATGCAAGCAGCCTGGACTGGATGAAATAGGACAACCATCCTCCTCCTTGATGCCACTGACCGTAACACCAGATAGTACTGTCAGTAAGGCTGCTACCACAACTAAGGAAAAGAAAAAAACAGGCCCATTCCTGTCATGTATCCATAGTGCGCTCATGGCAGTGCCAAAAGGAAAATCCAGATTTGACATGGCTACAGTCTGAAGCAAAAGATGGTACTGCAACCAAGATTTGGTGCAAGTTTTGTAGAGAGAAACCAGACGTATTCAAAAACTGGGCAACTACAGCTGGTAAAATGAGCAATGTGGATTCGTACATCACTGGAACTAACAATGTTAAAAAAAAAGGAAAAAAAAAAACCTGTGAGAGGCATGCTGTATCAGAAGGCCATAAACAAGCAACGGCTGCTGCTTTAGCAGCTAATATGCCCTCAGGAGGTGAAATAGAGTAATGTTTATTAAAAATGAATAAAAAAATCTCTATACAAATTAGAAAAACTTTTTGATATTGCCTACTACTTGGCCAAAGAAGAGGACCCCTTCCTGAAATTCAAGGGACTAACATCACTGGAAAAGAGACATGGTGTTGAACTTGGTGATGTTTATGCCAATGAGAAAGCGTGCGCTACATTTGTCACAGCTACTGCCAATCACTTAAGAAAACCAACTGTGAGTCATTTCACAGGAGAAGCAACTCCATATACATATCATTCAATCTTTATGGATGGGACAACTGACAGGACCTACTATGAAGTTCATTGGATTAATTGATGTCGAATCTGCTGATGCAAGTGGTTTGAGGTCTGCAATGACTATTGCATACTCTCAGTTGTTGGGTCAGGACACAGGTGACCTGAAACAGTTATCCTGCATTGGCGCAGAAGCAGACGGTGCATCCGTCAATTTTGGACATAATAAGGGTTTGACGGCATTATTGAAAGAACAGTGTGCATGGCTTCTTGCCATTCACTGCGTTTCACATAGGCTTGAATTAGCAGCTAAAGATCCTTTTAAAAACACCTGTTTTCATCTAGACCATTGATAACATGTTGATCTCAATATTCTATTTTTATGAGAACTTCCCAAAACGTTAGAGAGTTAAATAGAGTGGCTGAAGCCAATCAAACCACCTGCATCATGCTTAAAAAAATCACAAGGAACATGATGGCTCTCAACATAAAAAGGATTCTCTCCATGCTGTGCTTCATAATTTCAGTAGCATATTGGGTCATTGGGATGAGCTTATGTCTGACACCAGACGGGATATTCCACCAGCAGACAAGGCAAAAGTTAAGGGGTTTAGAAAACAGATATGCAGTGTAAAATTTCTGCTACTCTCACACTTCTATTCCGACATACTGACAGGTCTTTCAACAGTCTCCCGTGCATTTCAGGATGCCCATATATCCTTTCCCATTGTAATGGACACCAAGTACAGTACTCTCAGAAACAGAAAATCTAACGGCAGAGGATGGAATCACACTGGCCAAGTTCATGAGAGAAATGGTTATTAATGAGGATGGGACAGCAGTGTTTAAAGAAACTGTGCTCCAAGGGGCAATAGGAGATGCTCTTTCAGCCCTTGCCAAGGAACTTGAAGTGACTGTGAACCATGTAATAGACTGTCTTAACCAGCGCTTCTTGGGCTTTGCAAAAGACCCACTGTTAACGAATGGCACTGTCACTGACCCTGCAAATTGGCCTGACAATTCTAATGAGCTTTCTGAATTTGGCAATGAGGAGATCCAGTTTCTTATAAACCACTTCTCTCCTGTCTTGCTGCAGAATGGATGCGATGTGCATACTGCAATGACAGAATGGAAACTGCTGAAACAAAACATTAACAAGTATCACAAGCAGCTCTCGTTCCTTGAGGTATGGTGTGTAATGTTCCAGAGAAAATCTCAATACTTCAGCAACATTCTTCATGTCATAGCTATAGTACTTGTGTATCCAATATCTAATGCTACACTAGAAAAGGCATTTTCAGCTATGACATTTTTTTTCTGACTGGAGAACTCACCTGAAGTCCAGCACAATAGCGGACTTACTTTTAATCTCCTTGGAGGGCCCTGAACCATAAGATTTTTGTAGCACACCATCAGTAAAAGAGTGGTTCGTAAAAACAAAACATAGGTTGGGAGCAAAACCTTGCAAGTCTGCAGGCCAAAGCAAAGTCTCACTAGTGGAGGAAGTTCAGATCACATCTTCTAGTGAAAGTAAGAATGAGGAGGACCCGCCATCATTTCAAACAAAATTCAGATGAAGACTAACTGACTTATAATTTGTGGGGAATTCTTAGCAGCTTGTGATACTTGCATAGTTTTAAACTATTTAGACTCCCCCAACCTTGAATTGCATTACACAATCTTGAATGACAAAAAAAATGTGTAAAATATGCACACAAAAAAACAAACAAAAAAAAAAACCACACACACAACCAACAACTATATATTCTTTATTTAATGAAAGTATGCCTCCTTGTGAAGTTTTAATCTCCCAAGCAGGTTTTCTAAGTAACTTTGTTCCTTTGCTTGCTTGTCTTCAACATACTCTGACTCATATATTCAAAGCTTTGTGTGGTGCGCAAACCTCTTGCGTGGGTTTAGCGCAGGATTAGCGTGGGTCTGCCATATTCAAAAGGCCAAATAGGGCGCGCAAAATGCATTAGCGCTGGGCAAACCATAATTATATGCAAGGGGCAAAGTGAACATGAATACAGGTGCTATGAGATATTCAGCGACTGGCGCTGCACTGAGGTGTTTAGCGAGACTTAGCGTGACCCTTAGCACAGTACAAATTACCACCGAGGAAAAGCTGGGCTTAACCCTGGGCAAACAGCTTTGCGCGACACTGTTGCTTTGCATGATGTTTGCACAGCTTGTGCGACCCTAACATATGATTATGACACTTAGAAAATGCCAGACATGGAGGACACATGCTGCTCACTGATAGCACCACCATGATGCCAACAGCTGCCACCAGTCCCAGTCATGCACAGGCAGTAAGGGGTAATCCAACCCACAGGGGACATCATGGTAGTGTGGCCATACAGCACACACCTGCAGACCATACGTTTGTGGTGCCCAACAGATGCCAGCACACACAGGCAGCACTGTGGGCATGGTAGCCACTGAGGGGAGGGTGCACGGGTAGCCAGACCTGCATGCAGATCAGGGCATAATGGGATGCTAATGTGGCTGTTTGCCCACAGACTACCTAAGTAGGCTCATCTGCATGTCATTTTTGAATATGGCAAAGTTTAGCACTGGGCAAACAGCTTAGCTCCGCTCTAATCCTGCACAAACGGTTCGGGGAATATTATGCTGTTTTGCACACTGTACTTTCCCATAGGCTGCTCCCTGCAGCTGTACTGGGTCCATGCATTTTCTGGATCACACACTGGCCACATAGGTCGCCTCTACCTATCTTCATGTTGCTGTGCACTGTGTTGCTGTTGTGGTCTGCACTTCCTGGTTGCTATATTCAGAGCTGTCTTATTACAGGGCTATGTTTACCCTGCACTCCCAGCCCAGTTTGCCCGGCCTCATTCCCATGCTACATTCAGAGGCTGTTTGCCCTGGGCTATCCCTTTTGAATATAGCTTGCTTTGTGCTCTGGGCTAACTTTGTCCACCGGGCAGTGCTAATTTAGCACCGGAGCAAGGTTTTGAATATCTGGCCTCCTGTCTCTGTCTGTCATTCTTTCCCAAATCTTGTCTTGTGCTTGCCCTGTTTTTTCTGCCTCCTGGCACACTATTCTTGCTCTGCCTAGTACTATTATGTGTTTATCCCTGCCAAGGCAAAAAAAGGAAAACCAAACATAAATAAGTAACATTTTATCATATGCACCTCTTTTTCTTCATTTTTAGGCAATAGCTTCTGGTCGGCCCGAGTAGCTCCTGGTTGACCAAAAATTGCCGATGACCAGGAGCTATTCATGGCCCCCCAATGGCAAAACCTTATTTCTACCCCTGAGGACTGATACTTTATACCACCCTTAAGGTGTAGCCAGTTAGACTGAGCATACAACTCACAAGTATGAGTGAGTCTATGTGCTCCAGTAGCTAGTCTGCAGGTTTTGTAAAGGGCTATGCTGATTATTTTAAGTGTGGTATCCATGGCAGTACCATAAATAATTAGCCCATAGTCAATTAAGGAGAATACTCAACTTTTGTACTCCTCCCCTGGATTTCTATGGCTTAAGTCCATTAATTTGCACTTGTATGCACTGAAATCCTGCTGTCATACCCGTGACCACTTCTCCAGTGTTTTCAGATCCCTGCCCATCACCCCCGCCCGTGTGCCCACTCTGTTACTGATCTTGTTGTCATCCACAAAGAGACAGCCCTTCCCTTCCAGCCCCTCTGCTATGTCACTAATAAGGACATTAAGGAGGACCAGTCCCAGCACTAAGCCCCGAGGCACCCTGCTGGTCACCCTCCCTTTCTCAGAGTGTGCTTCATTTACCAGCACCCTTTGTCTCCTATCCCCTAACCAGTTTCTTACCCAGGGTACCACCTTGTTGCCCGCCCTGAAGCTACTCAAACTTGCTTACTGGTCTCTTATGTGGAATGGTGTCAAAAGCCTTGCTAAATTCCAGGTAAGCCACGCCCACCGCTCCATAACGATCCAACTCCTTGGTCACCCAATTAAATCTATTTGATTTGTTTGGCATGACCTCCCTGCTGTGAAACCATGCTATCCTGGCTCTTGTAATCCACTGGATTCCAGATATTCCACTATGTTTCCTTAATTAGTGTCTCCATTAATTTAGAAATCACTGATGTCAGGCTTACAGGCATATAACTGCCCACCTCTTCCTTGCTACCCCTTTTGTGAAGTGGGACTACATCTGCTCTTCTCCACTCCTCTGGGGCCACTCCAGTCTCCAGATCTCTGTTGAATAAGGTCTGTCAAAGGTGCAGCCAGTCCTGTACCTCCCCGAGTTCCCGTAGCACTCTTGGATGCACCTCATCTGGATTCACAGCTTTATCCATCTTCAGGATAGTGAGTGCTTTCCAAGCTCTCTCCTCAGAGAAAGGACTAGTGTCTGCTTCCCTCCCCTCAAAGCTTCTGATGCTTTCTCGTGGTCCGTCCCCTTCCCCTACCATCATAAACACTGAGCAGAATAATCTGTTCAAGATGTCTGCCTTTTCTTGGTCCTCTTCTGTACAATCCCCCTTCTCCTTCCTTAACCTTACAATCCTTCCCTTAGTCTTCCTTTTTTCGCTAACATGCCTAAAATGTCTTGTCCCCTTTATGATACCACCTGGCTATTCTTTCTTTAGTTTATGCCTGAGCCCTTCTTACTGCTTTTCTTGCGTCCCTCTATTTTTCCTGATACACTTCCTTGTCCTCTCTCTCTGGGTCTCTATATACTGTCTGAATGCTACACTTTTAGCCTTTACATTTCTTGCCACCCCCTTCAAAAAACATACTAGTCTCCTCCTTCCCGAAGACTCAAAGGTCTGGAGGGTCCTGAATATTTCATGGAAATTGCCTGTGAAGGACGCTCTGACACTGGCCACTAATGGGAGCAGCGTCAAGACTAATGAGGTGCCTGCCATAACCTTGGCCTCCATCTCTTCTATTGCTGTTAGCTGGAATGCAGATCCCACAGCCAGGAGGATCCCCTTGCAGGCTTCACTAGATTTCACTGGTGGATCCCGTTCAACTAGCCAGCTGAGAAGAAGACTTTGAGGGACGCAGGAAGCATCGCTTGACATAGGCAGGAAGTAGTAATGTTGTGTGTTTCACACAAGCAGTAAATGCACAACATGTGCAGATCCGTCCAAGACATCTATTGGTTGCACTGGACGCACTGCTTGAAGCCAAGAACCAGTTTGCAGTCTTTGCATTCCATGAATGCATCGATCAGTGAGAGCAGAACTGGACAATACATCTTGAAGAACACTTGTACAATTAATGAGTAAGTTTGCCAAATGGTGCACTAACATTTTTGGGCCTACATCGCACACAGAGCTGAGAAAAAGGAAACATAGACTTTGATGGCAGATAAGGACCGCTTGGCCCACCCAGTCTCCCCATTTCTCTATCTATTGGATAAGCTGCAGAGCCTAGTTAACTAACAGCCTACTTCCTCCTACCCCCCCCACTATTATTACCTTATGTCTGCCCCATGCATTCTTGAATTTCCCCACTGTTTTTGACCCCACAAAATCATCATGAAGGCCGTTCCATGTGACCGCCACACTCTCCATGAAAAAATACTTCATCGTGTTGCCCCTGAGTTGTCCTCCCATCTTCAAACTGTGCCCCCTTGTTCTTGCACATCTCTTTTTCTGAAAGATCATCAGACTTTTGCAGTGGAAAGGAAGACCTGACATCACAGGGCAGAGCCAAGGGATGCATCACCCGAGTGGTAGGAAGAGCTTTGCTTAAAGACAGTTCGGCAAATCAGCCTCTTAAAAGAAAGACTGCCAGTAGTGTGGCTATGTGAACCATATCCACGTCCCTAGAAGAATGAATTTGCTGTCTGCTGGTAGTAGTCATTGATGGGAGCCCAGTGGCTGTTGGCCCTGTTCATTGAGTAACACCCTGCATAGGTAATCCAGGAAGAGTGCATCATATCATCTCTGAAAACTATGCCAGCAGAGCCTGTGAATTGATGCCCTGACCAGAAGCTATGACTATTTGTACCGACAACGAGCCTTGGCCTGACAATGGCTTCACATCATTCATAGTAGGTACAGCAACATGTAAGCCAGACCCTCACCTTAGTGTCTCAATGATGGTTGGGGGGGGGAAGGTGTCATCAACACCGCTGGAGTGGGCGATGACCCTGAAGGATTACCTTGTCACAGCGGTGACCAAGATCTCGCCGAAGAAGTAAAGTTATCTGTCTCTATGCTTATGGCCAGATGACAAGGAGGGCTGTGATGAAACCATTCTCTGTCCAAGTCTTTCAAATTCGGTTAATGTGTCACAGCCAATGTAGATGGCAATAGCAATTGCCTGACAAAGAAAATACCCCAGACGGCTATACCGCCAGGGCGGTATACATTTATCTTGCGTAACTCTTTTTTTTAAAACCTCCCCAAACAGTTGCAAATGGAACAATTGACCCCTGAGATCTCTATAACTTGGATAGCAGAAGCTACTGCAGTACGCTCCTTATTTACATAAAGGGCAACTATGACAGGCCTTATTTGGCTACGCTTTCTCAACAGCCTTTGTATAATACCCTTTGTGGCTAGGCAACCTGACAGAATTGATTCCAACAAAGGTGCTTGCTCTACCATGCTAGTCTCCCCATATACTAACACTATGAACAAATTATGCTGCCACTGTACGCCTTTGATCCCCTCACAGTTTATGGAATCTCCTCGAAGTGGAACAGCTAACCAATATCCCAATATCCTCTATGTGGTCCTGTACCCTAGCCATTCAAACTAGGTATGGCTTGGTGCTATCCTGCATGGATTTTAGGATATGTGTCCACAGGGCAGCACTATAAGATGATTCAGTCTTTGAACTCCTGTACTCAAACCTATACCAGACGTAAAAAAAAGACGTGTGCCTTTAAACTTCTCCTTGCTGCCCTGAGGAAAATTGTGCTCTTTCTACTCCTATGCTCAGGTGACGAACTTAACCCTGGACCTACGAAAGTGCTCTCATCTCCATCTGGACTCACAACCTTGAAAGGAATCAGCTTCTTGCATGCTAATGTGTGTAGTTTTTTAAAGAAGCTCGATTCAGTACAGGCTTGGATTATTCATACTGCACCAGACGTACTCGTGCTTTCGGAAACATGGCTCCGGGTGTCCACCCCAGACAGAGAGATAAACATCCCTAACTACCTCCTCTTCAGAACCGATGGGAAGACTAGGGTGGAGTAGTAGCCATTTATGTTAAAAATAAATTCTCAGTATCTATATTAGATGCAGCCTCCATTGCCTGTGGATTCAAATGCTTGTCTCTTAAAGTCAAGCTTTCCCCATCAGTAGTGTTCTGCATCATAGGCTGCTATAGACCTCCAGCAGCAGGACCACAACTTTTGACACATCTGTCATCCCACCTGGATATTACCCCAATGGAAACAACCATATTGGGCGACCTTAACTATGATTGGCTGACTAAGGTATCGCCACCCCTGAAACAATTCTGCGACTCATGGGTTTACTCAACTTATTACTGAGCCTACACGCAACAACAAAAAAATTCCAATGAGAAGCACCCTCTTGGACGTTCTCCTTGTTAACAGACCCCATTCCTTTTCCCATGCTGGTATCCTTTTAACGGACGTTAGTGACCACTGCTTTATTGGTGGCATAAGAACCGTTATCAAACCTCCGGCTACATCAAAGTTTTCCACTAAAAGATCCAGACGGAACTTCGATCCTATTGCATACTTCAATGATCTAAAAAACTCTTTGCTATGGCAGAGTTTCTACCTGGCTAAGTCAGTGAGCGATGACTATGACGTTCTACATGAAATAATATCCAGCGCCCTGAACAGCCATGCTCCCCTGGTTAAAGCACAAATAAAAGCCAGAACCTGTCGTTGGTTCTCACCGGAACTGAAGGCTGCCTTACTCGAAAGAGATTACCTCTGGAAAAAGGCTCGTAAATCTCGTGCCGACGCAGACTGGTGCCTTTTCAGGGCAGCTAGAAACACCTGTACTAAGTTGGTCAGAGAGGCCAAAGCCAGCTTTTATCAAACCGAACTACTCTCTGCGTCAAACTGCCCTACCAAGTTCTGGTCCACCTTAAAAGAGATATTTGGCCACTCTCCAGGAAGTACGCTTCCTTCCAAAATTTAAGCTGATAATATCATTAACGATAAGTTAGAGATACTGCATGCTTTCAACAATCATTTTGCCACTGCTGGCCTGGCGTTTGATAACTCATCTGTAAGTAGCCTTCTTCCTCAGACCAACACCCAGCCTCCGGAACCAAGTAGCAATAACATGGACTTCTCCTATTCACCTACCACCATAGAAGAAGTTGAAGACCTTCTTCTACGACTAGATACTAAGAAAAGTGCTGGGGAAGACTCCTTCGACCCATATTTCTTAAAAATAGCATACCATATACTTGCTACACCTGTAACACACCTATTCAATCTGTCCCTAGCACAAAGCTCCATCCCCAAGGTATGGAAAACTGCTCATGTCATTCATCTGTTTAAAGCAGGGGACCACTGTGACCTAAATAACTATAGGCCAATTTCTCTTCTACTCATACTTTCAAAACTTCTGGAAAAAATTGTGGATATGCAGCTGAGAGCCTTCTTAGACAATGCTAAACTACTCAACCCAATGCAGCCTGGCTTTAGAGCTATGCATGGTACAATTACGGCCTTGGCAAAAGTTACTAATGATTGGCAACGGGACCTAGATAACAAAAAATTTGTCTGTGCTGTGTTTCTGGACCTCAGTAAGGCTTTCGACACGGTCGACCACTGCCTGCTCCTCTCCACCTTAAAAACTATAGGCATTGGCTCAACCGCACTGGGATGGTTCCAAGACTACCTTTCTGATAGACAGCAACAAATTAAGGCTGAAGGAGAGCTTTCTCCACTTAAACCGATAAAAAGAGGTGTCCCTCAGGGCTCCATACTGGGCCCATTACTGTTTGCCATTTATATCAAGAGCTTGGATGCAGGCATCAAGGATGCCAGTATTCACTTGGTTGCGGATGACACGGTGCTCTACTTAAGCCGGGAATCTCCTGAAGCTGCCTGCGCTGAGTTACAAGCTGACTTTAATACTCTGCAGTACCAGCTCCTTAGCAAAAAGTTACTACTAAATGCAAAAAAAAAAAAAAAAAAACAAGGCCATTCTTTTCTCACCATCAAGCCCAGGGGCTTACTCTGCTGTTGCTAGCCCTTTATCTTCAATGTCTACTTTATTAGGGGAAAATCTTGAATTTGTGACTAAATTCAAATACCTTGGTATTTGGCTAGACAATAAACTCTCTTTCGTGGAACACACAGAAGAACTGCTGAAAAAACTGAGGCAGAGACTTGGTCTTTTTTTCAGAATCAAACGCCTGTTGACCACAGAAGTAAAAAGGCAGCTTGTCCAATCAACGTTCCCTTCATTAATTAACTACGTCGACTTTATTTATGGCCATTGCCCGGCATCATATCTTGCAAAACTGGATGTATTATATCATAGAGCACTGAGCTTTATAACTGGCCTCCCGTAATCCATGCAGCTGTAGGGTGGCCCTCCCTTCAATGCAGGCGAAATAGAAATGCAGGCGAATGGACGCTCCGAGCCCTTACCAACAAACTCCCACAATATGTTGTTGACCGTCTCCCCCTTAGTCCCATTAGGAACTATGCCTTAAGAAGTCACTCGCAGATTTCTTTGAAAATCCCAAGGGCCACCGCTCACTTTGGAAGGGCTGCCATAAGTTATGCCCTGCCTACTCTCTGGAACAGGACACAAAAATCGTTGAGACACAGCTCCCCTGTCAGTCCCGCTGTCTTTAAGACCCTCTATGACAAAACGTTCGCTGAAATCTGTAATTGCTTCTATCACTCATAGCAGCTTAACTTTTGTTTCTCTTTCCTATTCATAGCTGTTCTTCGGAAGCAGCCCACCCTACTTCTCCCCTTCTCTGCCCACTTTCCCCTAGCACCCTGCACCCTCTTACTACCAACTCCCTTCTGCCACATTAGCCTAAGCCTCACATACTGTTATGCACACCCCATAGCCTAGGAATTTCCAGCCAGGCCTGTAACGTGTTTCTGCTGGACAGGAATATAAATAATCTTTCTTTTTTCTATGGTTTGTATATGACATCCAGACACATCCTACTCCAGTGGGAACTGTATATATATTATGTTCGGGTTGTGTTATGTATTTCTCTCTCTTGTACATGCGACTTGGAATGTAAATACTCTGCTCCTATCAGTATTGTAAACATGTTGTTCTGTTTGTATTATGTATATTTATATGTAACTGTACAATGTTCCTGCCAACAGCAGGTCCACCTTGTAAATGAGCTTGCTCAATGGTGCTCGCCTGGATAAATAAAGATTTGATTGACTGATTGAAAGCTTTCTTGTGGCATTGCCTTGTTGCTCTGCCAGATCTCACAAATCCTCATGCTGTGAGACAGGCCCAAACAGCACATGCAAACTGTGTGAGAGTCCTCTTTATAAATTTTGTTTTCACACTTACAACACCAAAATAACATGGCTGACAATTTTGCCAGCATGCTGAGACAACAAGAAATACTGTGATAAAATAAAGAGTAAACAGTAATGGCTAGTTGATGTTGTTTCTTCAGTAGGTCCTATAAGAATGATTGATGGCGAGAAAAGAACAGAGGAGTGATGTGGCCACCCATGTTTATGTAAATGCTGACCCTGATGTCATCATGGGAGTCCCCCCAGCTAGTAACAGAGTATGTGCGGTCCTGTTCCAAAGGTGAGGCCTAATGGAAGAGAGAGATCCTCTTGGATGTCTGGCCACCCTACCTTACAGACATGCCGGAAATCAGAACACATCTTTGTGAGAGACAACAGTTTCACAGCAGGCTCAAGTGGGGGGCGACTGTCCTCATCCCTCCCCAATAGTTCCAGTACCGTGTGGGGCACTAAATCAAAGGCCTTGCTGAAGTCTACCAGCCTTTTCTTGAAGAATGACTTCAAGAGCTCGGCCATAACTGAGGTCAGGCTGACTGGTCTGTAGCTGCCAGATTCATCTCTGTGCCCATTCTTGTGCAGCAGCTTCACATGCACCATTCTCCATTCCAGTAGCACTACGCCCATCTTCAGCAAACTATTAACAGGTCCACCAGGGGACCTGATAGTTCCGCCGCTAGTTCCATCAGCACCCTTGGATGGATACCATATTGTAATCTCATGAAACACATTTATGTTTACAATGCAGTTCTCAACAGGCCATTAAGGTAGTACACTTAAATTTTATTTTTGCGCTTACTACAAAGACTCTGGAAAGCTCTAAAAGCATTTTTGTAAGTCTGAAGAATCTACTGCCTGAAGATGATTAACCTTACTGCAAAATGGTTGTCTCAGAGCGACTGAGTTAATAGTAGACCTGGAGGAGTCTCCTCTGTTTCTGATTGACAGACTGCCCCTTCTGACTTTCATGAAGTGGAAAACAGCATTCCCAGTCTAGAGCCAAGAGCTTTTGCATGTTTCACCATTCTTCTGGGCTGCAAAACTCATGCCTTGCTAGAGTCAGGGTCACTAAATCTTTAAAGAATAAAAATGAATAACAGGCTGAAGGCCTTTGTGCTCTCCAAGGCCAACTGTAAGGCTGTAATGCGTAGCTTTGTACAAAACTGCCACTGTCTAGCAAGGTGAGCCATGCACATTACTCAAAAGTTGCACTTTGGTTGCACAGGTACATCTGTTGCCTGTTTTTAGATGAAATCTCCAGTCAGTAGTTTAAAATGTGAATATGAGAAAAGTTCATAGAATGTCTATAATTTCTGCATGAATAAAAATATTAACACTACAACTGCTACAGGAAAATAAAACACATACACACACCCACCGTATGTGATCGCTGTAGGAAAAAAGATGAAAACATGAATTCAAAACATGCTTCACTTACCTGGCCATTGCTAGTCCTACTACGCAGCCTCCAATAATAGACCAAAAGCCAATCCAACCAGCATCAACCTGATGTAAACACAAGGATTGAAACAATTTTTTTTTTTTAACACAGTAAATTACTACTCATTCTTTTTTTATATTTGCAGGTTTTTCCTCTGTCCACCAGTTGCCTACACAGTCCCCTCCCCACCCCTGCCATCTCTTGTTCTGATACAGTGAACCTCTGGAAGCCTTTCATATAAAAACTCCAGCAGTTCCTGTAGGTTGTTTGCACAAAGGTCCTACAAAGATCTCCCGACAGGACAACTTTCTCTCCACACAAATCTTTTTCAGTATAATTTACTAATACAACTTTCCGCCACCACAGACTCCCCCATCCAAGTGAAATTCCAACTGAAAAAAGTTATATGAAAAACGTGTAAGCCCCTGTTAGGACTATAACTACGGTCTCTTGCTGAAAATACTACAGTAAATACTGTGCTCCTACCTGGGTTCACAATTAAATTCTTTTACTTGGCTACTGAACACACATAAATCCAATGTGCCACCGGATTGCACTGAAGACAGTTGCAGCTCCTGTGGTGTAGAGGCTGTCACAACCTATAAAGCAGGCAGCCAGGCTCTAATCCCTGCAGGAGCATATATACTGTAAACTACATAACATGTTGTGGTACCTTAGTACATACTGCACCCCAGCAGATTTATTCTACGACTAGGTGTTCCCTGTCAGGTCCCTTGACATCCAGCATGGAGGTAAGGGGCCTTGAAGGACCCAGTAACTGTTGAGAAACAAGGCAGTGGCTTTACTCTGCCATGCCTCCAAGTTTTTCCCTGCAGTTTTCTTACTCCCATCTCCCTATGCCTGGAGCCAACTACCAAGTTATGTCTTCAGGTAAACAGCTAGACATCATGTTGTCACCCACAACTTCCAATGCCACTCCACACCCACGAAAAGGCATCTCTGCTGCTGGATAGCTGCAGCCCACACGCGGAATCTGACAGCACTGTTTCAGTAGTGCTCCTGAGACTCTGTCAGCCTGGGACTGAGAGGCGTCATGATTGGACATGAGCCTGGGTCTCCCAGGAAGGTGTGAACCAGACAAATAAATACCTCTTTTCAGGTACAGCCCAGGAAAGTACAGAACAAAGGCATTACAACATTAAAAAAAAATCAGACATTCCAGGTGAAGGAAGGAAGGATACAATGAAGATACAGAACAACAGTATTACAGTAAAAGCTTTCAAGAAACAAATTAAAGTGCATTAATAGAAAAGATGTCAAATGAAATAGGTGTCAAGTGACTTGAGAGACACAAATTAATTCGTTTTCAACTTAAAGGAGAACTGGGCTGAACCTGTAAGTCACTTTCCCCTAGTAGAAGCTGATTTTTAAATACTGGCTCCTATTCGGTTATACTGTAGTTTCATCTCTATAGGCTTTTTAGTTATACTAGTAGGTGTTTTTGATATACAACACATAGAAACTAACTTTTTTCGGTAGAAAAGGACTGCTTGAACCACTCAGATGGTCCCTGCTTAGTCTGACTTAGCAGACCATAACCTGTCTCTGGCAAATCTCCCTCTTCCCCGCCCTTTTCCTATCATTCCCCTACAGTATGTCTATCCCATGCATGCTTGAAGCCCCTACTGTTTTCACCTCCACCTCTTTTTCTGGGACTTACCCAACTGTTCCACAGTGCTCCATGGTTTACCCCCCCCCCATAGTGGTGCCTCCTGAAGGAATCCCAATAAGCCAGGGAGGAGTTTAATCTGAAAGTGGCGAGCCCAGTAGGTGGGTGCGGAGCTTGAGAGGAAGGATGTGTCATCCTGCAGATTGGGAGTTTTAGGTTTTCTCCCCAGCAAGGGGTGGCACGTAATGACATCAGCAGCATGCATGCCTGACATTTTGCACACCTCTAAGCGAGACACAGCCTCGGTTGTTGGACCCCTGGCCTCTGTAGGTGTCAGCATGCCTCAGCTGGCAGCACATTAGCCTATGGACCAAAAGGTTGTGGATTGGAAGTGTACCTAAACACCGGCACCCGAATGCAGTATTAAGGGGATGCTGCACTGTTCGGGTGTGCCGTCCTTCAGATGAAACATTAAATCAAGGTCCCTTCTACCCATTCTGGTGCTGTCCTGGTGGGTGTCCAGGTGGAAGAAAAAGAACCCAAGGCATTCTTCACAAAGAATAGGGGACATTCCCAAAGTTCTGGTCAATATTCCTCTCCCTATATAAAAAAAAACCAAAAACGGTTCATGCAGTTGTCCAGGCTGTGTGTGGATGCTGATGTGCAATATGGTCGCCACTACACATTCAGTCATTTCACAACCAGTCTTGCATTGCTTGTAAAGCACTTTGGGATAAACTGTGCATGAAAAGCACTATATAAATGCTGATTCTTCTTCAAGGGGTTAGCACAGTGCTGGTGACATCCCCCCCTCCCCCCTTGGGGCACTCAATCCTCCTCCCCCTGGATGGCCCTCCAGATCCTGAGATCGCTTCTGATCCCGGGTCATGAGCTTCACAGGTGGCAATGCTACCGCTGCACTGGTGGGCCAGCTTCACCTCCACCACTTCTGCTGGCAGTATATTGCAGATGTCCACCAATCTTTCAGTGAAGTAGTACTTCCTCACATCCCTCCTAAACTTTGCCCTCGCAGCTTCATTTCATGCCCTCAGGTCCTGGTACTCTTCTTCATTTGAAAGACACTCCCCTCCTGCACCCTGTTCACCGCCCCTCCCCCCCCCCATGACAGGGTTGAATAGGACCCTGTCCCAGTTGTTATGGAGAGTTTGAATGCAGGGATCTGTTCTGTCCTTTCCCGTCTCATGTCTGTCTGGCTGCGCAACCACATTTTCTCGTGAGACCTAGGATTTGATCACCCTGACAGTCTTGCCATTCTCTGCCTCTCGCTATCTCTCAATCCTCACTTGCTGTTCTGTCTTTTTCCTCCCTTGCATATCTGCTGGTATAAAAATATATGCAAATCATTACATGGAAATGTAACTGAAATTGGGATCCCAATGTTTAAGAAATTATATAGTGTTACTGTTGAAATGTATATAATTATAGTTTAAGATGATTGCAAAAAGCTATTGGGAACTCAAGGGTTAACCTGAAATGCAATTTTTTAGCCTTTTGAAGAAGCTGTGGAAAAGGGGCCTCAGTTCTGGAACATTGTGTTCCTGCTTGCACCTGCCTGAAATACACAAGAACATTTTAGAAAAAAAAATAGGATGCTTATTAAGAAGGGGGGTTGCAAAGACTTAAGAGACAGAGCTGCAACTTCTTGCAGGAGACACAGAGATTGAAGGAAAACTCCGATGGATCTTCTCTATTTAGTCTGCCTTTCTAAATAGTTATACAGAACAAGTTTTTTTTTTATGTTACTGCTCATACAAATAAACACTTTCTGCGAATTCTACAACTGCTCCTGATTTTCCTATGCTTCCTGACCTGTGCCTCGACGACAGATGGTATCAGCCTAAGTGGGATTTATACCATGCAAACTCTAAGGCAGGAGTTATGTGCATGGGTACTGGACCTAGTACCAGGGAAGCATACAGAAAGATACAGATTCTGCAGCAGCAAGTCCAGGAGTGGTTACCAGGAGAATAGCAACCAAACTAGCAAAGACAGAAGTCCAAGCTGAGATTATACAGCCAGCACAAGTTATGGAAAAAGAACAGGCAGTGACCGAACCTGAAAGTCTGATGGACTTTTTCAAATTGTGGGCTATACAACAAAAAGAGACAGAGAAGCAGAGAAAAAAAGAAATTCAATGTTTAGAAGTACAGAGGAGAGAAGAGATGCAGTGACAGGAGCAGCGATGGCTGGGATGCCTTGTATGCTATCAAAGGCATAGGATCTGGCACAGATCCAGACAAGCAACAAAACACAAGCAACTTAAAGCCATTAAACTTATAAGTTGTGTCCCTCGGATGACATCGAGGCATACCTGACAACTTTTGAAAGAGCTGCCACAGCCTGCCAATGGCCAAAGCAGCAATGGACAATCAGACTGGTACCCTACCTGATAGGTAAAGCCCAACTTGCCTACAGCAATATGGCCATTGCACAGTCAGAAAACTATGACCTGGTGAAAAGTGAAATCCTGAAAAAGATATAACATCTCCAGAGAAACCTATAGGCAGAGATTTCAATCTCTGAAGTAAAACTCAGTCAACAATCCTCGAGAAGCCTTCACCCGACTCAGAGAACTCCTGATAAAATGGCTCCAACCAGAGGGCAAAACAGTCCCAGAAATCATCGACACATTTGCAGTGGAGCAATTCATCAACATCCTGCCTACAGATGTGTAGCTTTGGGTAAAGGAACACTGACCAGAAAGTGGGGAAAAGGCTGTTTCTTTGGCTGAGGACTACCAAAAAGGCCAGACAGACACCACAGTAGCGAGGTAACAGCCAAGCACCAGTAAGACACACTTTTCTCCATTTGAACTCCAAATCTGATAAGAACTCTGGTGGGGGTATCAAATATGTGTCCAAAGACATTATTTGCTGTAACTGTAATAAGCCAGGTCATATTGCAAGAAATTGCTGTAAGAAGAGTGTCACTGGTGCAGATTTGTCCCTGGCAAATTGGGGCAAGTACTTAACAGATATGAAGGTGGGAAATAAGACTGTTAAGGGACTTCTAGATTCCAGAAGCAGACAGACCCTAGTGCATATTGAAGTGCTAGGAAAACAATGTCAAAAAGGACCAGGTACTGGTGTCATCTGCAACCACGGGTACACTTGATACAATCCCACCACCCAAGTGACTATTAATGGAGTGTCGCACAAAATGAAAGTGGGGATAGTACCTAAATTACCTGTACCTGTGATTATTGGAAATGACTTTCCAGGATTTACTGAGTTAATCAAAGAGGGAGTAAATCCTGATGTTTCAGCAGTTGTGGTGACAAGAGCTCAGGCAAAGAAAATTTCAGATGGTGGGGACTCTTTTACTTTCACCAACTCTGATTCGGACTTATTTGAACACAGCTCCAAGAGCTGGAGATCCAGGAAAGAAAGACAATGCCTGAAGAAACTGTGGCAACAGATGACTGATGGACATAAGGGGTTAACATACGAAAGTGCTGAAACTAAACTGATCACTGATTGTGATTTTCTTTCACAACACGCTAATGATGTTTCTCTCCGAGGTTATTTTAAGCAGCTGGGGATGAAACCAAAAAGTACAGTTACATAAGAACTTACCGTAACAGTAGATCGTCGAGAGAGAGGCTTTGCAGTAGGTAATTATGTACAGGACTGACCCGGCAGGCATCAGGACCCCACAGAAAAATCTCTAGCTAGCAGTCTCTGGTGGGGGACTGACCCCACGTCAGGTGACCGACGTCATGCGATGTCAGTACAAAGGGGCCGTCCCCCACACCCACCTTCCATTTCTTTCCTGCCAAAAGGCCCAAAAAAGGCAAGACAAGAGGGAGAATCGATATTTCCCTTCCTGGAAAAGGAGCAGAAAAAGCTAAGGGGGATGGAGGGTGGGAAGGCATTACCTACTTCAAGAGCCTCTCTCGAAGATCTACTGTTACGGGTAAGTTCTTAAGTAACTGTACTACCTTATTTCAAGAAGGCTCTTGCAGTAGGTAATTATATACAGGACTGAATCCCAAGCAGTCTGGAAAAAAAGCAAAAGCACTCTGAAGGAGGAAAACTATCCAACCAATGAGACCTCCATCTGAACTGGTCTTAAGAAGGAAGACCTTGGAGTACAGCCAGTCCGAAGCTTGTTGTAACAGAAGGTGATACAATGAGCCAACCATTTAGATAGGCATTGTTTGGAAACTGCATTGTTCTCTTTTGTGAGCAAAAGACACAAAAAGCAGATCCGATATCCTTAGTCCTAGTGGTATAGTATCTCAGTATTCTATGAACATCCAAAGTATGCAAGAGGTACTCCCCTTGATTGGAGTGTTGCGTAAAGAAAGCAGGTAGCTCAATGGATTGATTCATTGTAGATTCCGCTACCACCTTGGGGAGAAACTTAGGGTTGGTGCGTAGAGCCACACGTTCCTTGTGAAAAATCAAATAAGGGTTTTGCACATCAGGGCCTGAAGCTCGGAAATTTGTCGAGCTGAAGTAATGGTCACTAGGAAGAGAGTCTTCCAAGAGAGGAACTTCAAGTCTGCTAGGCTGCCCGGTTTGAAAGAGCGAGTAAGCTTCTCCCGGTAAAGCTCAGATCCCAAGGAGGAGCAGGATTGGGGGGGGGGTCTCAAATGAAAAACCACTCTGAGGAACGTCTTAGAGACTTCCAACTGAGCGAAAGACCCGTCTCCAAAAGGGACATGGTAGTCTGAAATAGCTGCCATGTGGACTTTCAAAGGGGAATGGCTGAGACCCAGGTCAAAGAGATGACACATGTAGTCCAGGACTCTCTCAATTGGGCAAGAGAAAGGCTCAAAGTCCGTAGATGAGGCGCATATCAAAAATCGTTTCCACTTCATGGTGTAGGTGGACCCAGTGGAAGGCTTTCTGGCCTCCACCAGAATATCTGCTACAAGCAAAGAAACCCCAAACTGGGTTTGAGCTACGTCTGCAGGAGCCACGCATGCAACAGAAGGAATCTGACACCTGGATGAAAAAGGGTCCCCTGATCCTGGGTCAGCAAGTGTTGTGACATAGGAAGGGGAAATGGAGGTTCCTCTGAAAACTGTTGCAGAAGAGAGAACCAAACTTGCTTGGACCAGAATGGAGCAATGAGGATCATCCAGTCTCCTTCTGTACTGAGCTTGTGCAAGACCCTTGGAATTAAGGGAATTGGAGGGAAGGCATAGCCGAACCTGTCCCTCCAGTCAAGAGACAGAGCATCCACCAGAAAATGCCTCGCCCTGGAGCGAGCGAGCAGAAGGCGGGAAGTTTTGCTTTTTGAGGAGACGCGAACAGGTCTACCTGAGGGGTTCCCCAGAGCAGGAAGATGTCATCTGCTACCTCTTGATCCAGTTCCCATTCATGGGCTCTGGCTGAAGACCGACTGAGGTGGTCTGCCAGCGTGTTTTCTACTCCCGGAACATGAACTGCCATCAGATGAAGGTTGCGCTGAACAGTCCAACTCCAAACTCTCATTGCTTCCCTGCACAGAGGGTAGGAATGAGTTCCTCCCTGCTTGTTGATGTACCAGACTATGAACGTGTTGTCCGTCTGGATGGTTAGATGACAGGGAAGAATGGAGGAGTGCAGAGTCTGGACAGCATACAGGACAGCTCTGAGTTCGAGCACATTTATGTGTAAAGTCTGCTCGAGTCTGGACCAGGTGCCCAGAGTCCTGTGAGACCCTATATGGGCTCCCCAGCCTTCTCCTGAGGCACTTGTTGTCAATGTTTGGGAGAGGGGTTCGATACTGGATGGAACTCCCCAGCAAAGGTTCTCTTGCACTATCCACTATTGCAAGTCCCTGACCATGGGATCGGAGACTAGAACCTCCTGGTCTAGGTCGTCGAGTGTTTGGTCCCACTGAGAGTGAAACCATCCACTGAGAGATCCTCATATGGAGCCGAGCGCGAGGGAATGTCGGGATAGCAGCCACCATGAGCCCGAGGAGGTGAAGGACTGACCTGGCACTGACCCTTCTGCGACTGGACAACAGACTTGCTCGAGTCTGGAGGGTGTCCACCCTGTCCGGAGGCAAAAAGGCCTTGCTGATGGTCATGTCCAGGATTGCCCCGGTGAACTGGAGTCTTTGGCAAGGCACCAGATGGGACTTGGCCTTGCTGATGGTGATACCCAGGCTGGCGAAAACCTGCAGGGTAAAGGAAAGAGAGCACAGAAGTTCCTCCCTGGATGAGGCCGCCAGAAACTAGTCATCCAGGTATGGGAATATCTGCATTCCCTGGGTATGCAGGTGGGCTGCTACCACAGACAGGCATTTGGTAAACACTCGGGGAGCCGAGGCAAGACCAAATGGGAGGGCCTTGAATTGGTAGTGGTCCCCTTGAAAAGAAAACCAAAGGAATTTGCAGTGGGAACGGTGGATGGGGATGTGCAGGTAGGCATCCTGCACTTCCAAAGCGCACAGTCACTATCCCTGCTGAAGAAGCGACAGAAGGCTCTGCAGGGAGAGCATTCAGAAACGTTTATACTCCACGAACATGTTCAGGGAGCTAAGGTCTAAAATAGGTCTCATGTCTCCCATCTTCTTTGGAACTAGGAAGAAATGGGAATAGTAACCTGCCCCCCAAAGATGGGTCGGGACTGGTTCTATCACTGCCTTCACGAGAAGGGAGGAAATTTCTTCCGGGAGCAGAGGAAGATGTTCTGGGGAGTAAAACAACTTGGGGGGTGGTCTTCGGGGCGGTTTCTGAAGAAACTCGACTGAGTGTCCTGTTGTTATCAGTTGGAGCACCCAAGCATCTGATATAATCCTCTCCCAACCCAGTAGAAGGAAGGAGAACCTCGCTCCTACTGGTTCTGTCCAGAGGCTGTGGGAGAGGGGAGGAGTCGGGAGGTGTGGGGCAGTGCAGTGGCAGAGGCTCCCGTAGCTTTTTTGGGCAGGGGAGTCTTGGTTGCTGGAGGGGCCCGATGCTTGTTGGCCCGTTTGCCCTGTGGTTTCGCTTTTGGTCAAGAATGTCGATGAAAAGGGCGACACTGACCCTGAGGGGGCCTGTTCAGAGAGTCCACGAACTTGACTGCAGTACCCTTCTCCTGTAGGTCGGAGATGATGTCCCTGACATCGCCACCGAACAGCACCGAACCCCTGAAGAGGGTATCCTGAATGGTGAATTGCACTTCAGGGACCAATCCTGACACCCGGAGCCAGGCATGACGCCGAAGAGCTACAGCGAAAACTGAACTCCACCCAGCTGCGTCCACTGCATCGTAGGTGACACGAAGCATATGCCGACTGGCTGAACGAGCAGAGCAGACAAGGTCAGCCACTTCCTGTTTGGTCTGGGAATCAGGAAGGGAGTCCAATTTTGATTCCACCTGACTCAGGATCGTCTTCTGGTAGTCCCCCATACGTGCAACGTAGTTCAGGGCCCTAATACCCAGGGTAGAAGAAGCGTACATCTTCTTTCCATACTGGTCCAGAAGTCGTGACTCCTTGTCAGGTGGAGACTAACTGGGATGATTGGGGTTGGCAGAATAGCTGTGAGTGGCGCTGATCACGACAGAGTCCACCCTGAGGTGTACATTCAAAGAATCTACTCCCTCAGGAGCCTGATATAGCCGATTTGCCTTCTGCAGAAGGGGGGCTAACGTGGATGATTGCTTCCAAATAGTGGAAACAAGGTCTGCGTGAGGCTCAATCCAGGGTGGAATCAATATCGGAGCGGTCTCGGGCAGATCCAATTGGGCAGCTGGCTTTTTACGCTGTGGATCTGGCTCCAGAGATTGCCACTGATAAACTTCCTGGATCTTTCTCAGTAACTCCAAAAAGGAAGGATTCTCCAGAGGAGACTTTGGAGGAGTCCTTGGCCTGGGACGATCTGGAGTATGTGGCTCGTCATCAGGATTGGAGCATCCCCCTGAGTCTGAGTCAGAGGTCTCCAATGCAGAGGAGGAGGAAGACTCCTCCTGAAGCGGTGGAGAACGGCCCTTTGGAAGGCCCTCTGGGAAGCGTGTCCTTCCCACCCCTGGCGCCAGAGGGGTTCACCTCTGGTGTCAGGTAAGGGGGAGAGCATCTCCCTTCTCTGGCGTCGAGGAATCCTGTGTAGGGTCCAGCGATGTAAGATGGCTCTCCACCTCCCTGGTGAGCTGAACCTTGACCTCAGCCCACCAGGCAGCCAGAGCCTCCTTCAAGTCCACCGGCGGCTGTGGTGAGGGCGGTGGCGAAGGAGGGATATATAGATACTGAGGATATCCGTAAGGCGAGTATCCGTAACCAGACGATGGAAAGCCTGACATCGAGTATTGAGGCGCCGGGTACTGCGTCGTCAGATAAAGTGTCGCCAGGTAGTGTGGCATCAGATACTGCGGTACCGGGTAGGGCGGCACCGGATTAAGCGGTGTTGGATACCCAGATGCCAGGGGGCTCTGACAGAGCAGAAGGCCCTGGGAGAGGCCCAACAGGCGGGCCAGGTAAAGGTGGCCCCGTGGGTGTCGGGCCTGGTGTAGGAGCGGCATCCGGCAGAGGGACATCGGCTGGCGTCAGGTAGGCCGGCGTCGGAGCTGGCGTCCGAGGATCCGGCATCAGGGGTTCCAGCCCTGTAGGAGGCAGCCCTGAAGTCAGCATACCAAACTCCTCCGTGTCGACCATGGATGGAAGGTTCAAATCCCCAGGGTTCAGCAGAGGAGGCGAGAGAGTCTCAGAAGGCAACGGCAAGTGTTGCGGTGAGCCTGGGACATTGGACTGGTCCAAGGGGTCCAACGTAGGCTCTTTCGCTGGGCGGTCATTGGAGGGGCCGACGTCTGGCTTATCACCAGGATCCAGGCAGGCATTGGAGGAGCCGGCGTCCAACTTATCAGAACTCTGGTCTCAATGCGGGTCACGCTGGGGATTGCCACCTTGACGGACATGTGATGGACCGTGCACACTCCCGAAGGAGCTGGCGTCTTATCGATCCTGTCCTGGCGGATGTCGGTGGCACCGGTGTCTGACTTAGCGAACCTGCTTAACCCAGAGGGCCACGTGGCAGCAGCCATCCCGGGAGCAGAAGCCTCCTTAGCCCCGGAGGCACCCGAGGGGCCAGAGCGCGAGCCCAACGGGAGGGGTGACAGTGTCTTGGGCGCTGCCTAGACGGTCGTTGAGCAGTCCCCCGGAGGGGACGTTACTTTAAGAACCGTGACTCCAGCCAGAGTCGCGGAAGCCGTTGAGGTAGAGTCCCGGTCCTTGTCCTTTTTCTTATGGCCTTCAGGGGAAGTGGAAGCCTGCCTTAACTTCTTCAACTCCTTCTCCACAGAAGCCATCTTTTTCTTGAGAATGTGGGCTTCCAGGGACTGCTACCTCTGTTTTTCGGGTGGCTGAACTGAACTGTTGGCAGTGCTGGCACGTCTCCACAGGGTGGTCCAGACCTAAGCAGAAGAGGCACAGGGAGTGCTTGTCCTTATGCAGTAGTTGGGAACAGTACGAGTCGCACTTACTTTTATGCAGTTCGGAAGGTGTCGGGGATGACATACACGGACGTCAGAAGCAAAAATTGAGAATAAATGGTCACAAAGTTCGGTAAAACTGACTGACGGAAGACTGACGAGCGAAGGAACTCTACCGCGAGGAACTTTCACAAGTCGATGGTGGGAAAGAACTGGAAGGCGGGCATGGGGGACCGCCCCTTTATACTGATGTCGTATGACGTCTGTCACCTGACATGGGGGGGCGGTCCCCCACCACAGACTGCTAGCTAGAGATTTTTCCGTGGGGTCCTGACACCTGCCGGGTAAGTCCTACATGTAATTACCTACTGCAAAAGGCCTCTCTAAGTAAGATCTGGGTCTTCACCATCTGAAATGCTGTACGGTAGGCAGCCAAGAGGGCCTTGGGATGTTATGAAAGAAGTGTGGGATGATAAACCCACTCAGAAACAATCTACAACTTCTTATATGTGTGCCCTAAGGAAGAAGCTGCGCCAAAACTCTAATTGGAGGATCTCAGCCTCACTGACTTCTTCCTGCTGGTCTCCATTTTACCTTGCTTCATTAGAGACGTTTATCAGCGCTGCTGACCCTGGGAGACTATTCTTTTTTGTAAAGCAAGAATTTCATAATTTTTTTTGTAAAGAAATTGTTCTTTTTTGTAAAGCTAGAATGGCATGAAAGCCCCCCCCCCCCAGCACCACCACCACCATCACTGTTTCTCTCCTCATCTATCAATCCAGCTTAGGCTAGTCAGTGTTACACTGCCATTGTTTAAAGTGATTTACCTGCTCTGAATGCACTGTGATTACATCCCTCTTTAGAATTAATTCTCTGTGAAAGGCTGAAGAGTTTTAAGTTGACCTTTTTATGCACTCCTTAATATCCTAAAACTACAGCCGAATCCTTTTTATTATTAATTCTGAGTGTAAAACTGTAGAGTCTTAAGATTATTAGACCTGTACTGCACTGTATTATTCTAAGCGAACAGCTGAATCCTTTCTAGAATTAATTTCTGTGTACAGCTGTAGTTTTAAATTGACCAGACTTTTCAGTGTACTGCCTAGCATTCTAAATTTAAAGCCCAAGCCTTGCCTCTCGCTTTGCCACCTGTCTGCCCTCTAACCCAGTTACGTCTCCTCCCTGTTTCTATTACCCACTTTGTAGTTTAATCTCCTCCTTCCAAATAATAGTGACCACCCTGTTCCTTTGTTTGAGTTAGCCACATCTCCCCTGCCTGCCCCTACTTAACACATCCCATTTCCTCTCCCCTTCAGATGAGCTGTGTCCTCCTGGGGCCCGCACCTCGCCGCCAGAGGAAAAGCTACAAGCCTGTCCTGGGAAGCAACCCACGATTCTGCTACTGCAAATTAGCAGACCCTGAGGCTTTCTTCCCCTGTTGAAACTGCCGCCCAGGATCCACCGATCTCTGGTTCGTTGCAGGACCCAGAAATCTACAGAAACAGCCAAAAGCCATATACCCCCTCAGGTACGTTGGTATTTGGCGCCTTTGGACATTCTGAATTTTCAGTGCCAACACTCTGATTGGAGGATCTCAGCCTCACTGGCGTCTTCCTACTGATCTCCATTTTACCTTGCTTCATTAGAGACGTCTATCAGTGCTGCTGACCCTGGGAGACTATCCTTTTTTGTAAAGCAAGAATTTCATTTTTTTTTTTTTTTTTTAAAGAAATTGTTCCTTTTTGTAAAGCTAGAATGGCATGAAAGCCCCCCACTGTTTCTCTCCTCATCTATCAATCTAGCTTAGCCTAGTCAGTGTTACACTGCCATTGTTTAAAGTGATTTACCTGCTCTGAATGCACTGTGATTTCATCCCTCTTTAGAATTAATTCTCTGCAAAAGGCTGAAGAGTTTTAAATTGACCTTTTCATGCACTCCTTAATATCCTAAAACTACAGCCTAATCCTTTTTATTATTAATTCTGAATGTAAAACTGTAGAGTCTTAAGATTATTAGACCTGTACTGCACTGTCTATTATTCTAAACGAACAGCTGAATCCTTTTTAGAATGAATTTCTGTGTAAAGCTGTGGTTTTACGCACATCTGCCATTCATCATCCAAACACTCCCTATCCTCTGCCCTCACTAACTTCCTTGCACCAAATTGCAACTGCCCTGACCCCCGATAGCTTCATTTGCCTCCATCCCCATAGCGCCTGACCAGCGGCTCGCCTTCGCTTAACTGTTCTGGCTTATACACTGCCCCACGCACTTACACTCTCACTCCCCCCTCTCATATTCCCTCCTAATCTCTCCCTTCCCTCTCATTCCTAAACAACCCACGCTCTTCAGCCTTACGCACTGCTACTGCTCCCCTCTCCTCCTCCCCCCACCCATACCACCCCCCATATTCTCCTCCAACCCCTACTGTCAGCTTGGTGCATCTCGCTTCAGCTCAAGTCCTGTTACTGGCACTCAAGTCTTGTTATTGGCATTTAAGTAATCATGTATTACCCTCAATGTGTTCCCATGATATGTATACCCTGTCCTTGATGTTCATGTTCTGTACTGTTCTCCTATTGGAAAAAGTGCTAATGTAATCCCACCCAACTATGTACATTATCTGTATTGCTCTATTTCTAAATTCAACTTTTGTTTATATACCTGCCTCCACTGTAACCCCTCCCCCCAGGTCGCACTGTGAGACGAGCATCTTTTTGTTTCCTGCAGAAACATTTTCAATAAATAAATAAACAATACATTTTAAATTGACCAGACTTTTCAGTGTACTGCCCAGCATTCTAAATTTGAAGCCCAATCCTTGCCTCTCGCTTTGCCACCTGTCTGCCCTCTAACCCACTTACGTCTCCTCCGTTTCTATTACCCACTTTGTAGTTTAGTCTCCTCCTTCCAAATAACAGTGACCACCCTGTTTCTTTGTTTGAGTTAACCACACCTCCCCTGCCTGCCCCTAATTAACCTATCTCCTTTCCTCTTCTCTCCCACTCAGATGTGCCGTGCCCCCCTGGGGCTCGCACCTCACCACCAGATGAAAAGCTACAAGCCTGTCCGGGAAGCAACCCACGATTCTGCTACTGCAAATTAGCAGACCCTGAGGCTTTCTTCCCCTGTTGAAACTGCTGCCCGGGATCCTCCGAACTCCAGTTCGTTGCAGGGCCCAGAAATCTACAGAAACAGCCAAAAGCTGTATACCCCCTCAGGTACGTTGGTATTTGGCGCCTTTGGACATTCTGAATTTTCAGCGTCAACACTCTGATTGGAGGATCTCAGCCTCACTGACTTCTTCCTGCTGGTCTCCATTTTACCTTGCTTCATTAGAGAGGTTTATCAGCGCTGCTGACCCCGGGAAACTATCCTTGTTTGTAAAGCAAGAGTTTCATTTTTTTTTGTAAAGAAATTGTTCTTTTTTGTAAAGCTAGAATGGCAAAGCCCCCCATTCTCTCCTCATCTATCAATCCAGCTTAGGCCATCCAGTGTTACACTGCCATTGTTTAAAGTGATTTACCTGCTCTGCATGCACTGTGATTACATCCCTCTTTAGAATTAATTATCTGCGAAAGGCTAAAGAGTTTTAAGTTGACCTTTTTATGCACTCCTTAATATCCTAAAACTACAGCCTAATCCTTTTTATTATTAATTCTGAGTGTAAAACTGTAGAGTCTTAAGATTAGTAGACCTGTACTGCAGTGTCTACTTTCTCATTTGCAAATTATACTACATAGCCACTAGAGGGCTACAACAGCTGTATTTTCTGTTAAAGAGGAAACACATTATATTTTCTACTTCCTCTTCTGTTCTTTTTTTTTTTTTATATTCAAGTTTATTGCATATTTCGGCACAGGTTTACGGTAATTAGAAATCATTTCCATCACATTCAGCTTAAAAAAGTACATACATTTTGCTTCAAGGATGTCTTAGTACATAGTCTCATTTCATCGATTGTGACTTCTTTTACTTCACTAAGTTTGCTTTACTTTACAGAGAGCAGTCTAGAAGTGGTGTATCCCTAATATTCTTTAGTAGGGGTCTCATTTCTTTATGCCCCTTCCCAAGTTCCCTCCACCCTAGTCAACTCCCGCTATCTCTTGCATCATCAGCTATGGGTCCATCGCTCCACGAAATTCTGTGTCCTCAAATTTATTCTATAGGTGATTCCCTCCATATCCTTAATCTCATTTATAGTTGACACCCAATCCTGACCTGTCGGGGGACATGGTGAAAGCCATCTTCTGGTTATGGTCTTGTGGGATGCTGTGAGAAAGATATTCCACAGATAAATTTTGTCCGTTCCCCTAACTTCATCTGGTTTCATTCCCAGTATTAAGTTCTTGGGGCCTAATATGGATTGTATGGAGAATACCTGTCTTATCTTCTGATCAATTTCTGTCCAGTAATTTATGAGGGTCGGGCATGACCAGAATACATGCAAGTAGTCTGCTTTAATCATCCCATATCCCCGCCAGCACCCTCCCGAGCAGTTCTTGTCCCACTTACACTGGACAGTTGGTGCAATAAAAAATCTTATTCTTACCTTCCACTCGAACTCCTTCCACATCGGAGAGGATGTGGTCCTAAGGGCCAATGCTAGGGCAGAAATCCTGTCTCTGTCCTCCAGGGGCTCCCCCATCTCCCGTTCCCATCTGTTCTTGATCTGGGTAGTCCTATTCCCTCCTCTATCTCTGAGTTCCGTAAATATTTGAGATCAGCCCTCTATGTCTTGTTGAATTCAGGATTTCAACTATGATGTTCAACAGCCCTGCTGAGGCTTTGGTTTGTTTATAAAGAGTTTGCAATCTATGTACATGGGCTCTTATTTGTAAATATCTAAAATAATCTGCCTGTCTCAGAGAGAACTAGTCTTTGATCTAGGTAAATTCCACAACATTATTTTCATTCAGAAATTGATTTTGGGAATATAGGCCCAATCTCCCCCATCTCTTAAAGATAAGGTCCTGTCTGGGCGGGGAAAATCCCGGGTCCCAGGCGAACCACCTTAAGGGCCAAAGCTCTTCATCAAGTCTATGTTTAGACCACAGCCGTCTTAAAGACCCCAGGGTGTTTTTTACTGACATGAGTGAAATATTCCCGTCTCTAGTCTGGGTCCTTGGTGTCAAGGCTCTCGCCCCTAAGGGCACCCCATCTGTTAGGGCCTCCTCTATTGTCTTCCATCGGGCCGAGTGTGCTTTAACCGACCACAAAAGGGTCCATCTTAGCTGGGTGGCTAAAAAAGAATCCTCTAAATTAGGAACATTCCGGACTCCATATTTTTTATTTGTCTGCAGTATTACATTTTTAAGTCTAGGTCTCCTGTTGTTCCAGATGTAGTTTACCAACATCCTTTGCCATATTTGAAATTGATTCTTGTGAATTTTTATTGGGAGACATTGAAAGAGGTATAGGTACTTAGGGAGAATACTCATTGATACTGACTGTATCCTTGAATATAGGGGTAGCTGTAAAGTCTCCCACCTTTTAAAGTCTTGCTTGATCTGGGCTATTATTGCCTCAAAATTAATCAAGTATAGCATTGCTAGGTTTTTGGGGATTTGAGTGCCTAAGTATTTTATTTTCCCCCTGTTCCAATTCGCATCCAAGAGCTGCATTATATGGGTGGGAGTGTTGTAGTGAAATTTCAAAACGTCTGTTTTATTTTTATTTAGTGTATACCCTGAGTATTGACTAAATTTGTCTATTATGGACCATATTTTAGGGATGGATCTAGCCAGGTTAGTTATGTACAAGAGGACATCGTCCGCGTATGAAGAAATTTTGTGTTCTTCCCCTCCTACGTCCACTCCTTTCACCTCCTCTGCTTCCCTTATCATCTGGGCTAGGTGTTCTATATATAAATCAAAAAGGAGGGGTGATAATGGGCAGCCCTGTCTGGTACCCCGCTCTAAGTCAAACCTCCGCGAGATGCCCCCATTTACCCTCACATAAGCCTGTGGGGAGGCGTATAATGCTTTAATCGCCTCCAAAAATGCTGATGGGAAGCCCATTCTCCTGAGAACTAGGAAGAGGAAGCTCCAGCTGACTTTATCAAATGCTTTTTCAGCGTCTAGACTCATAAGACAGGCGGGAATACATTTTTTATTAATAATGTCAATTATATTTATAGTCCTTCTCACTCCCTCAGGAGCCTGCCTGCCTCCTCCTCTGTTCTAGTGGACCTGGGATACCTCTCTTTTTGAGGGCCATCCCCGGGGTTTTTCTGCCCGTTTCTCAGGCCGAACCATGCTCATCCACTAAGGCTGCAAGACTTGAACGCCTGCTCCCACTTCCATTCTGTACTGGTGGAGCAGGGCCAGAAACGACAGCTACAGACCAATCCTGCCACACCGGATTGCAGCCTTGAACCACCTCACTGGCTCAGCTGCAAAGAGTTGCTCCACAGGTACATTCAGCGCCAAAACCGCCTCTCAGCCAACAAAAGGATTTTGAACTTATGACACCTGATCTAGGCTTCTAGTGGCTTTTACTGCTGGTTGTTGTGGCGTTTAGATCTACCATCGGAAATTACAGCTGGTTCCTTGGTGTGTCACTAGCTTTACTAGTGCTCAGCTCAATTCTTCGGAACCCTCATTCCTCCCTGAAATGGAATTACCCTTGTGCTTCTCCCTGTCCTGCATCCAACTGCTCCTTTCAGGTAGCCATTCTGGACTGTTGGGCTTCTCAGCTGTCTCTGCTGGGGAGTGGGACATCTCCCAAGCTGCCTCTGCAGATTACTCCCCCATCCAGATTTGACACTTCCTACTCATGGCAAATTTCTGCCAGGACACTAGTGGCTGCAACACTAGGCCTGTATAACACCAGGAGTGGGTATAGGCCTACCCATCAACACCGCCTCCCTATTGCCCCAAAAATAGTGTTTACAAATTACAGTTTGCTGCCTTAAAAAGAATCCTGCTTCTTTTACTATTGTGCTCAGGCAATGTCGAACTCAACCCAGGACCATCAGACACCCTTGCTTCTCCATCAGACCTGACAGGTATCAAAGGAATGTCTTTTATGCATCTTAATGTCTGTAGTTTGCTGAAAAAGTTCACCCTTATCCAGGCTTGGGTGAGCCACACCCTACCTGACGTCCTAGTGATCACTGACACCTGGCTTAGGCCAGCCACCCCAGACAATGAAATCAATATCCCAAATTATTTACTCTTCCGAGTGGATACGCAATCAAGAGGAGGTGGGGTGGCAATTTATGTAAGGGACAAACACTCAGCCGCATGCATAGACGCATCATCCTCCCCCAAAGAATTCGAGTGCTTGACCCTAAAGATCGAACTTTCTCCTTCCAGTGCACTCTGTGTAATAGGGTGCTACAGGCCCCCTTCTGCCGGGCCACATCTCCTGTCTCACCTCAGTTCCGTACTGGGGCTCAGTTCCTTGGAAACCATTATTCTTGGTGACCTGAACTACAATTGGCTATCAAGTGCATCAGCTCCCTAGAAATCCTTTTGTGACACTCTAGGGCTGGTGCAACTCATTGGCAAGCTTACTCGCCCAAATAAAAAGAACCTTAACAACAGCTCCCTCTTAGATGTAATTTTGGTTAGCAAGCCACACCTGTTCTCTTATGTCGGAACATTTTTCTCAGACATTAACGGTCATTGTATAATCACCACCATTATATCCATGCACAACCCACAGTTTGTGGCAAAGTTCTCTATCAAGAGGTGCAAACGCAACTTTGATTTGTTTGCTTTTGTCCATGACTTGAAACATTCACCGCGATGGCAGGAATTCTTCCTAGCCAAAACAGTTAATAGGGCATATACTATTTTTTACGATATTTTAGGTGAGGCTTTAAATAAGCATGCACCCTTGGTTAAGGTGCAGGTCAAGAGCAGCACCTGCCGTTGGTTCTCACCTGAGCTCAAAGATTCCCTGTTAGAAAGGGATACTTTATGGAAGAAAGCCCGAAGAAGCAAGAACGACTCAGACTGGTGTCTTTTTAATAGAGCATGTAACAAGTGCACCAAGTTGGTCAGGGCAGCCAAGGCCGCCTACTATCGTTCAGAGCTAGCCTCTGCCTCAAGAAATCCTTCAAAGCTCTGGAAAACATTAAAAGACATGTCTGGACATGCACCTGGTAATTCCATTCCAGCAAAAATTAAGGCCGGTGGCAACGTTATCTCTAATCGATCGGAGATATTGGAAGCCCTCAATAACCATTTTGCAACGGCAGGGCTAGTATTTGATACCTCTCCTGCCAATGACCTCCGCACAGCTCAGGGCCCACCAACCCACGAGTCCCCATCTACCGAGGAGGCCTTCTCCCTCCTGCCTGTCTCTAAAAGTGGTGGAAGACCTACTGCTGCAACTGGACACCAGGAAGGGAGCAGGCTCTGACTTCATAGAGCCATACTATCTGAAATGTGCCTACGGTGCCAATCACCCACCTATTCAACATGTCACTCTCCCAGGGTATTCTCCCCCTTCTTTGGAAAATAGCCCATATCATCCCTCTATTAAAAGCAGCTGACCCCTGCGATCTAAATATCTACAGACAGATCTCCCTCCTCCCCATCCTGTCTAAATTACTAGAAAAAATAGTGTGTAGCCAGCTAGGGGTATACTTAGAATCCAGAAGCCTATTAAACCCGGTTCAGTCTGGATTCAGAGCAAAGCACAGCACCATAACAGCCCTAGCTAAGGTGACCAATGATTGGCTCCTAGACCTTGACAACAAGAAGCATGTCTGTGCAGTTTTCTTGGATCTTAGTAAGGCATTCGACACAGTCGATCACAGCCTGCTTCTTTCCTCCCTAAGCACCTTAGGCCTGGATCATAAATCTATGTGCTGGTTTGCAGACTACCTCAGAGAATGGAAACAGCAGGTTAAAGCTGAAGGTGATCTTTCTCCATTAAAACCTAAGCTGAGGGGCATGCCCCAGGGCTCTATTATTGGTCCCCTCCTCTTTGCAATCTACATTAATAACATCAATGACCCCATCAAAAAAGCCAACATCCACTTATTCGCGGATGACACTGTACTGTACTTGAGTCGTCCCACACTGGAAGCAGCCTGTGAAGACCTCCAAGCTGAATTTAACCTTCTACAATACCAGCTCATAAACGAAAAGCATTTGCTCAATGCGAAAAAGACAAAAGCAATGCTCTTCTCCCCCTCTTTGCATGTGGCAATTCCCGCTGGGAGGGAGCTATCCCACAAATTACCACTGTTCTTGGAGAAACACTAGAGTATGTAGCTAAATTCAAATATCTAGGAGTTTGGCTCGATCATAAACTTTCCTTCACCGACCATCTCGAAGAAGTACAGAAGAAACTAAGGCAAAGATTAGGACTATTCTACAGAGTTAACCACTTGCTCACAAAGGAGGTCAAGTTTCAACTGGTTCAAGCTTCCTTCCTATCTTTAATAGATTATGCGGACCTGCTCTACAGCCACTCCACTGCCTCTGCACTGGCTAAGATGGACACACTCTACCACAGAGCTATCAGGTTCATTACTGGCCTTCCACTTTCCACACACCACTGCTCACTGTACTCTTCGTTAGGCTGGACTTCCCTTCACTACAGAAGGAATAGAAATGCCGCCCTATGGGCCTTCAGAGCGGTGACCAACAAGCTCCCCTCATATGTCTCAGACTGTATTCCCCAGAGTGTGTTAGGCACCTACGCTCTAAGGAGCTATTCCCTAATTGCCCTCCAAGTTCCAAGGGTCAAAACTTGTTTCGGCAAAGCTACTCTAAGCTTCTCTTTACCCACATTGTGGAACGGTTTACAAAAGAACTTGAAGCTGAGCTGCCCTGTTAGCCTGAATATCTTTAAGGCGCTCTACGATCGCTACATGAAAGCACCTTACAAATGTTTTCCTCACCGCTAGCCCACTAATTCCGCAACTCCCCCTTTCCATCCTGACACTCGCCATGTTTCTACCCCTGTCTCTCACTCTTTCCCTAACTCTTCCTGCTGCACCCACCCTTCCCTGTCCACTCCAGCCTGGCTAAAGTTCCACCCCATCCATAGCAGTGTCCCAATTATCCATCCCTCCTCCATCATTATCCATAATAAACAAGTACACGACAGCCATCGTCACTTTCTGTGGTTGTAGCTCAATTTTTCCCCCAGTTGTCAGTAATATATCCCTCCTCTTCTTTACTTCTCTAACCTACCACCCCATACATGGCCTCTTTCCCCTATATGTGTAGTTGCCGGCTGCCTCACTCAAAAGATCTCTGCTTATAACCCCTGTATGCCTATGGTTGATTGTATATCTGCTGACTTTTTAAATTGTAAAATAATGCTTTTTTTTATTTCAATCTTGTACTGTACTGTATACACGTTTTCTTCCTTGTATATTATTGCTTTTTGTATACCTGCTTCTGTACTGTACTTTGATGTATTCATGACCAGGTCCACCTTGCAAATGAGCCTTGCTCAATGGTGCCCGCCTGGATAAATAAAGATTTTGATTGATTGATTGATATGTTGAAATTGCCCATAGTAATCAGGAAGAGGCTCAAAATGGGCAGAAGGTATATTATGACCATGGGGTAAAAGAAAACGTTTTTGAGCCAGGTGAAAAGGTTTTGCTACTGTTACCCACAACAGAAAAAAAAAACTGTTAATAAAGTGGCAAGGGCCTTAGAGAGTGCTTAGACGTACTGGCACCATTAACTATAAGACTGAAACCCCTGACAGGAAAAATCCTACTAAGATATACCATGCTAACCTCCTCAAGAAATGGGTTGAAAAAAATGCTGAACGCTGCTTTCCTAGTTTTACCAGAAATGGATAAGCAAGATATTGATGTAGCTCATCATAGACTGGAACAAACTGTTAATGCTGATGCTGTAAAGGTGAATGTTTCCTTAACCTCACAACAAACTGCAGACATTCGTAATGTGCTAAATACATTTAACAGTACTTTTACCACAGTGCCAGACCAAGCAAAAAGGGGTCGAGCACATGATAGTTCCAAGGAATGCTCGCCCTATTAGGCAAAAGACATACAGGTTACCAGAGTGGTTAAGAGTTGACGTGGTTAAGGAAATACAAAAAATGAAAGAATTGGGTATCGTAGAAGAGTCGAGGAGTGCTTCGTCTTCTCGAATGGTAATTGTAAACACAAAAGAAGGGGGTGTTAAAATCTGCCTTGATTTTAGGAAACTTACTGTAAATCAAGTGTCAGAATTTGACAGTTATCCTATGCCCAGAACAGATGATTTGGTGGACAGAATGGGGAGTGCAAAGTATATCAGTACCCTCGATCTCCCCAAGGGTTACTGGCAAATCCCTTTAGCTAAAGAATCCAGAGACAAAACTGCATTTGTCACTCCTGTTGGATTCTATCAGTTTACCACCATGCCCTTTGGTTTACATAGTGCACCAGCTACATACCAGCGGTACATGGATGTAATTTTATCCTCTCACACTGGTTATTGTGCTGCATACCTGGATAATGTTGTGGTGTACAGTCCAGACTGGAAAAGCCACCTGGAACACCTATGAGCAGTTGCCCAAGCCATCAAAAATGCAGGTCTGACTATTAATCCTACCAAATGTGCTTTGGGCATGCAGGAAACCAGATATTTGGGCTATGTGTTGGAAAATGGAGAAGTTAAGCCAGAAATTTCTAAAATAGAAGCTGTAGCTAACAGCCTTCTCCCTAAAACAAAGAAACATGTCAGGTCATTTTTATGACTGGTTATTATCAGAGATTTGTTCCCAGCTTTGCTGAGTTAGCTACTCCCCTCACTAAATTCACGAAAAAAAACAATACCCAAATAATGTGAAATGGACCCCAGAGTGTGATGAAGCTTTTCAAGCCATTAAGGCTGCATTATGTCCAGCCCGTTTTAAAAGTCCAGACTTTGAGAAACCATTTTTGTTACAAACAGATGCATGAGAGGTAGGCCTAGGTGCCATCCTGAGTCAAAATATAGATGGGAAGGAACATCCTATTCTGTATAGAAGTAGGAAGTTGCATGACAGAGAGAAAAGGTACTCCACCATTGAAGAGGAATGTTTAGCAGCAAAGTGGGCCATGGAGTCCCTTAAGTTTTATTTGCTAGGAACTGACTTTGTACTTATAAAAGATCACAATCCTCTCTGTTGGCTTAACCAAATGAAAGATAAAAATTCCAGAATCACAAGGTGGTACCTGGCACTACAGCTATTTAAATTCAAGGTGATACACAAATCTGGTAAAGAGAATAGCAGTGCTGATTATCTGTCACGATATGGATCCAGAATGAAGGGTTCTGAAGGTTGAAAAACAAACGTATGGGTTTAAAGTTTACTGTTTGCTGTACTGTTACAGAAAAAAGGATACCGTACATGTGCTTAATTTCTCAAAGTTAGAAGCTAACATTATTAGAAAATTGATAGAAAGTTTTGGAAACCTGTTTGATAAAACAGGTTTCCTCTTAAGGAGGGGGGTGTATGTGACAGGGTTGAATAGGACCCTGTCCCAGTTGTTATGGAGAGTTTGAATGCAGGGATCTGTTCTTTCCTTTAATGTCTGTCTGTCTGCTTGAGCAGCCAAATTTTCTCGTGAGACCTAGGATTTGATCACCCCGAGTCTCACAATTCTCTGCCTCTTGCTATCTCTCAACCCTCACTTGCTGTTCTTTTTCCTCCCTTGCATACTGTATCTGCTGATATAAAAATACAGTATATGCAAATCATTATGTGGAAATGTAATTGATATTGGGATCCCTTTGTTTAGAAATTATATGGTGTTACTGCTGAAATGTATATAATTCTAGTTTAAAACGATTGCAAAAATCTATTGGGAACTCAAGGGGTTAACCTGAAATGCAATTTTTAAGCCTTTTCAGAAGCTGTGGAAAAGGGGCCTCACTTCTGGGACATTGTGTTCCTGCCTGCACCTGCCTGAAATATACAAGAACATTTTAGAAAAAAAAAAAAAAAAACAGGATGCTTGTTAAGAAGGGGAGTTGCAAAGACTTAATAAGAGACAGAGTTGCAACTTCTTGCAGTAGACACATAGATTAAAGGAAAACTCCAATGGATCTTCTCTATTTAGTCTACCTTTGTAAATAGTTATACGGAACAAGTTTTTTTTTTTTTATGTTACTGCTAGTACAAATAAATACTTTTTGCGAATTCTACAACTGCTCCTGGTTTTTCTGTGCTTCCTGACCTGTGCCTCAATACCCCCCTCCCTGTGAGGTACGTGTAGGTCTCCTTCATGTCCCCTCTCACTCTCCTATCTTCCAGGGTGTGCATGCAGAGATTCCCCCGTCTCTCCTGGTAGGACTTTTGATGAAATCCGTGCACCATTGGTGCATTCCTCTGAACTGCCTCTACCCAGTCTATGTCCTTTCTGAGGTGCAGCCTCCACAACAGGACACAATATTCCAGGTGGGGTCTGACCAGCAAACGATATGGTGGCAACACCACCTGCCTCCTCCTCCTCCTCCTCCTGCTGGATATGGACATACTTCACCCCATGCATCTCAGAATCCCACTGGCCCTACCCCTTTGAGGTAATCAGATAATGATAACCTCATGGTCCCTTTACCTTGTTAGTGACAATACCCCCCAAAAAAATCCTATACTCAGTTTTTGGGTTCCAAGGCTCTAGGTGCATGATTTCACACTTTTTGGCACTGAACCCCAACTGTCATGCTCTTGACCACTTCTTGGGTTTCCCAAGATCCCTACTCATTCTTTTAATCTCTTCCTTATTGCCCACCATATTACAGATTTTGGTACCATCTGCAAAAAGGCATACCCTCCCTTCCAGTTCATGCACAATGTCACGTATAAAGACAATGAAGAGGACAGGTCCCAGTACTGAGCCCTGCGGCACCCCGCTGGTCACCCTCTCATCATTAAAGTGAGTGCTGTTAACCACCACCTTCTGTTGCCTATCAGTTTCTAACCAAAATCACCACTCTGGATTTCTTCATAGGCTGCTCAATTTCTTAATCAGTCTCCTGTGTGGCACAATGTTGAAGGCCTGGCTAAATTCCAGATAAGCCATCCCTGAGCTAGTTCCTTGGTCACCCAATCAAAGAACTCAGATTTGTCTGGTATGGGCCCCCACAATGTTATTGGCAGAACCCAATCAGCTAAAATCTTGGACGCCACTTCCCCTCCCTTCCCCTCCCGATTAGCTCTCGAATCCCCCAGGGCTTGGTATTAGGGCCCCTCCTATTCTCCATCTTCTTAAATGACTTATGTATGCCGATGATACAGTCCTGTATGCATCTGGCTCCTGTCCTGATGAGGTTACAGCCAGCTTACAGCAAGACTTTGACAAGGTTCTGCTCTAGTCTGTTAACCATAAACTTTTCCTCAATGCCAAGAAGACTGTCTCTGTGACCTTTGGCACAAAGCAGAGACTCTCTAGCCTTCCCTCCCTACCCACTTTCCACACCCTTGATGGGACTTTACTTGAGAACACATCCTCCTTCAGGTACTTAGATGTTTGGTTGGACCAACACTTAAACTTCTCTGGACATACTGACGCCATCCAGAAAAAACTGCACCCCAAGCTTGGTGCCCTATTCAGGAACCGTAGTTTCATCCCTCCTATGGCTAGGCGTAAACTTGTTCAGAATATGATACTGCCCATTTTTGACTACTGTGACGTAGCCTATGGTGCTGCCACTAAGTCCTCCCAGGCCAGACTGAACACCCTCTTCAATTCCTTCTGCCGCTTTGCCCTGGATGCCCTCCCTCGCACCCATCACTGCAATATTTATCATACCCCATCCTTCCCCTCTCTTACAAATAGGCGATTTTCCCCCTGTGCCAAATTCACCTCCAAGCACTGGTTGGGTGAACTGCCTTCCTACCTCACCTCCTCCTTTATAACACCCCCTCACCCTCCCATTCCCTCAGATCAACCGACTCCTGTACCCTAGTTGTCCCCCGCAGATCCACCCAAATCGGCCAATCCGGTTACTCTCACACCTCCCAAAAATTTGGAATTCCCTCCCTCCCTCAAATCCAGCACTCATCCTTCGCCTATTCCATCAGCTCTGCCCTCAATAATTACCTTGCACCTAGCTGCTCCTACTATGTCTCTCCCTATTTCCCTCCTCTGAGCCCTGGACAAACCCTACCTCTTCACCCTTACCTTCGTTTACCTGTTCACCCCCCCCAAATCTCTAGCCCTCCTTCCCCCAAATTGCTCCCCCTTACTGGCTTCCCTTGATCTCTCACATAATGTAAAAGACCCTGCATGCTCTCCATCGATCCCTCTCCTACCCCTCCAAGGAGCTTGTATCTGTAATCTGCTCCCTTCCCCTACCATCCTAAAGGGGTCTCTCTGGGTCACTGCTTTATCCCCCTTCTCTCTGGTCCCACCTGTCCCCTTGCAGGGTTCCTCACATCCTGAGGGGATCTCCAGGGACATGACTCCTTCCCCTCCCCTGACCTCACCCCTTCCTCCCTCCTTCCCTCCCCTTCCCCCTCTTCTTTCACGTAAGCACTTGTTTACTTATTAACCCAGCACTTATTATTGTCCACTCTTTTTACATGTTATGCGCAACACTGTTTGTAACACCTGCCTTACAACTGTATGTTAATGTTGATCTTGTAACTTGAATGTTTAATGTCTCACTCCTATCGTACTCCTCCCCCCAGGTCGCATCGGGAGATGAGCGACTTGTTGCTCAGTGTGCTTTTCTGGCGAAATATTTCAATCGATCAATAAATAAATAATGAGTCCATGCTGCCTTTGGTCTTGCAGGCCACTGGATTTGAGATACAGTTCCCCACCACTAAAATGAGACTAACCAGCCTAAAGTTATTATCCTCTTCCCTGCTACCACCCTTATGTAGAGGGACCATGTCTGCTCTCTCTAGTTCTGTGGAACCATTCATGATTCCAATGAGCTGTGGAATAAGGCCATCAGCAGTGTGGCCAGCACCTCTCTGAGTTCTTTCAGTACCCTTGGGTGTATTCCATCAAGTCCCAATGCCTTGTTCACTTTTAGGGCTGAATGTCCCTTCATGACCCTTTCCTATAAAAATGGACTTGCATCCACATTCCTTCCCCCTTTGTTCCTGGTGATCACTGACAGTCAGTCCTGCCTTCCTTCCACTGTGACTACTGAGCAGAAGTACCTGTTTAAGATGTCTAGTTTTTCTTGGTCCTCTTCTGCGTGATCTCCCTCCGCTGCCTTTATTATCCTCCCCTTGCTTTCCTCTTCTCATTTCCGTACCTGAAGAAAGTCTTATCTCCATTTGCTAAACCCTTGGCTATCCTTTCCTCTGTACCTTTGCCCCTATACGGTCTTACCCGCTTCCTGCTATTTTACCTGGTACACCACTCAGTTTTCCTCCCTCTGCATTTCCTTATACCTACTGACTGCCGCTCGTTTTTGCTTCACCACCATAGCCACTTCACTAGAGTACCACAGCAGTATATTTTTTCTTTTGCTTTTACTCATTTTCTTCATGTACAGGGTGGTTGTCTTAATTATGCCCCCTCTTATTTTCTCACTGTTCCTCCGTCCCTCCCTGACATTCCCCCCGCTAGGCAGTTTCTGGGACAGTCTCCCATTTCCTTAAAATTCACCCTTCTAAGTCCAGGGTCCTTGTCCTCGTGTGGTTTGCCTCTGCTCCCATCTTCATGTTAAACTACACCATGCAGTGATCAATGTACCTAGCAGTCTGCCCACTGGGACATCTGCAATGCTATCCCTATACGCAAGCACCAGGTCCAGCACTGCTCTGTCCTTAGTGGGTTCGTTGACTAAATGCCCGAGAAAGGCCCCTTTGTAGGGAGTCAAGGATGGCCCTGCTCCTTGCTGAAGCTGCAGATGGAAGGCTCCAATTCACATAGGTAGTAAATGCAGGTTACTCACATGTAACAGGAGTGTTTTTAAACTGTATGATGTAGTTTGTGCCCTTGCACAGCTCTTCCACTGTTGGTATAACACATCCATGTTCTAATATAAAGTGCTGTGACTGAGACAAACAAACTAGTTCACACAGTTCTAAAATGGTACTTAACACATGGTGTATTAACACCCACTGATGTTACTAATTGGCCCATACAGATGGAGCAAAACCAGAATTAAAATTTAGGGAGGCAGTATAGTGCAGTGGTTTAAGGCTCTGAGCTGCAAATCTGGAGACCTGGGTTTGAATCCCACAGCCCCCACTTGTATACTGTGTGACCCTGAGCAAGTCGCTTAACTTCCCTGTGCTCCCAGATCGCACCTGTAAACAAGCTTTCAGCTTAGTGCGTCACTCCTGGTTAAACAATCGAGGAGAGAAAAAAAAAAAATCAGTACTTATAGAACACAGTTTGTACTGGAAAAAATTACTTTTGGGTCAAGAGCAGTTTTCCTTTAAAGAAAGCCGATACAGAGCATAGGCAGTGCAGTGCAAGAAGTTCCTCCCTGCATCCTCTAATGGATCCTACACACTGCTCTTTCTGAAAACTGCGTCTCCTGTAAGCTACCTCTTAGGCCCTGTTCACATTGGGCTGTGTGAAACATTTCTCAGCACCTGAACCATGTCACAATTGTGTCAGCACTGTTCCCATTCGCACCTAACACACTTCCAGAATCATTTTAACAAACCGTATTCAAACCCTGATGACACCTAGGCTTGAACACAGTTTTAAAAACATTTTTAGATGTTAAATTGACTTACCTGTAGTGCAGACGGTCAGGCACGGTTCCCTTTCATGAAGCTGGATGTCTCCGAATGGGAACTGGTTACTAGTTAATCCAGTCCCGAGGCAGCAGTGCGGATGCTGTAAACCGTTTTTAATAACGGTTTACAACACGCTAGTAACAGTGCGGATGCTACAACATGGATGCTACAGCACGGTAATTAATCTATATTTAAAGGAGTTCTACTGGTAACAGTGCTCAAGCCACTGGTGCACAGACTGTGGCTCGAGCACCTCGATCCCCCCCAAGCTCCAGTATATATTTACTGAGTAAATTTCCTCATCACTCATAAAATTTCATTTCTCAGTCGGTGCAGCCAGCATATTGGTTAAAGGAATGCAGCCCCCTGGGAGATCACACTAAGCAAACACCATGATATGATGACGCGGTTTTGCCTCTTCCTGTGTATTTCCCTAATGTACAGAGATATTAAAATCTCTATTTTCTATGCCCAGTGTTTTTTTTGTTTTGTTTTTGTAGGTGCCTATATGCCATGCGTGTGCGGCACAGACAGACCTGGGTTTGATTCCTATAATCTCCACTTGCACAATGTGTGACTCAGTCTGAGCAAGTCACATAACCTCCCCAGTGCTCTCAGGTCGCACCCTGAAAACAGGCACCTGTGCTTAGTGGACCTTACCTGGTTACCAAAAAATAAAATAAATATATAATTTGTTACTTATATAAAACCCAGTTTTGGATGGATGATCTGGGATAGCCTTGTCAGCCTTCCCTACATAAGGATTATTTTTTTTAACCAGAACAAACACACTAACCTGAAGCTTGTTTACAGGTGTGACCTGGGAGCACAAGGAAGTTAAGTGACTTGCTCAGGGTCACACGGTATGCAAGTGGGGGCTGTGGGATTCAAACCCAGATCTCCAGGTTTGCAGCTCAGAGCCTTAAACCACTGTGCTATACTGCCTCCTCCTGGATTGGTAGCACCCTGCTACCCATGATGCTCTGCACTGGGTTTGAGGTTAGGTGTGGTTGAGAGACAGAAACAAAAAGCAAACAATACAATAATAATGGATTAGAGATTATGATTAGTGATTTCTTAGGAGCCATGACCATACATTAATTCAAAGGGGAGGCACAATGCAGATATGCAGCAAATAGATTCACTAGCCAGTAGCTAAAAAAATTCCATTAGCAAATTACAGATGAGAAGAACAATGTCATTGTACTGATCACTGGTTAGAGCTCACCTGGAATATATAACTAGAAACATTACTATGCAAGACACTAATAAAGATCATAACAGGGTCAAAGAAGAATTTAACTAATCGATAATGTGGTGGCCAGCCCCTTGGTGTGGGGGGCTAATGCATTACCTCCCTGCCATCAACCCCATTCCGGAACAGACTTGGGTCATCAGGGATCAGTCAGGGTGGGACAGGATTAAGCATCAGAGGGACAGCTCTCCTCTGCTGGGGTGAGGAAACATGTCTGCTCACTCTAGGCTGCCCCCAGGTGGAGGCCTGATGGCAGAGCAGTATATGAGTGGCACTGTAAGGGAGGGGATTGTCTGAAACATCAGACAGGTGCGCCTCCACACACAAGTCCAGCACTCCGTAGTAGAGGCGGGGAGAAAAGCAGAAAAATGGAGCAGGGGGGGCTTAATGTAGCCCACCCATCTGTCCCCGAGCCCACGCTGCCACTCAGCTCACGACCAGGTCCGCCCTGGATTATACATTAGGGAGGGAGGATGGCCCTCCAGCCCCCCCCCCCCTCAAAAAGGGGAATTCATAGGGAGACCCAGACCAGGTATGTCAATGCAGAGGGAGACAAGGGAACCGGCTCGGGGGATGAGGACTGGGCTGAGCAGCTGTCCTCCAGATGGAGGAGGCTCTAATGTATATAGAAAAAAGCTACTAGATAACGTGAAGAAGAAAAAAACTGCTATTCATTCTCAAACTCTTTTACATTTCATGTACAAAAAAAGCAATACGTTGTACAAGTAGATCAAAGGGTGACTTGTCTTACCTGACTGACTTTCATTGGTGTTAAAATCATATCCAGCACCCCAGTCCACCCAGCTAACACTCCTAAGGGTACAGCATATGCCAGTGCAATCATCAGAAAACGACAATTACTGAAAGGAAATGATAAACACCAGTCAGCCTTTATCTGAATGTTTAAAATCCTAAAATGTCTACGTCATGCTGCAATTTAAAGCTTAAAACTGTTTAACAGCATCAGCAATCACTGCTGTCAGAATCAACACGCTCTGGTCAGAGCCGATATGGCTGTGGAAAGCTTTTGGGATGTTTTTACCCATTATTTCAAATGAATTTGCACAATGCAGATCTGCTGAAAGGCAGTTTTAATGTGGTCTTCCTTTTACACATTTTTACAATGTGTTTTCCTAGAACATGCCTGCTGATTGCTATATGTTTAGCCTGGACAGTTCACAGAAGACATTGGCCCAGATATTCAGACTGCGCAAGGCTGTGGCACAAGCCTGGGCGCAGCGCAACTTGGCTGCGCAGGGGCGTTGACTGGGCAATATTCAACGGAGCTCCGCCATGGCACAGCATAGTTGAATATCGCACTTACACCGCAGCGCATGGCGCAGTGGCACCGCGCCAGCAAGTGGCCAGAATGGAGCAGGGGATGCGCCAGCGCAAGTTCCTCGCGCTATGCGCAACAACCGCGATATTCAAAAGTGCAGATGCAAATGGGGCCATAATGTATGCAAGGTGCCAAATGGGGCCAGTTGCATGTCATTATCCCCATTTACATACCGTCTGCCCGATCCCGTCGATTTCGCCTCGCGCCCTGCCAGGCAGCAGCCGTCGGGGACCGATGCCCCCCTGCACAGCACGGCAATGCGCCCCTCTGCCCAATTGCGGGCATATGTAGATTTAAATAACATCCCATATCCCTGGTGGTCCAGTGGACCGCTACACAACCGATCACGGGCTTAAGTATATAATAAAGTACGTCCTATATCCCTGGTGGTCCAGTGGACTGCGGTCAGCCCGATCGCAGGCTTAAGCATAAAATAATTCACGTCCTACATCCCTGGTGGTCCAGTGGACCGCTCGCAGCCCGATCGTGGGCATTTGTATTAAAAAAATAAAGTCCAATATCCCTGGTGGTCCAGCGGTACCCCCCCACCTGCCCATTGAGCTCCACTGCCCCGCTCCCCCCCGGTCAGCGGCGGGCGGCAGCACCCCACCCGCCTGCCGCCCCGCCAACTGACACCATAGGTAGGACTGTACGCCCATTGGTCCACAGCGTGAGCCAATGGACGTGCAACCTGTACCGTACTACACACTCCAGATATGTGAATAGAATCCATTCCGTGTCTGAGTGTGTGTCGATACTTACCGCCCCATTGGCTCACACTGTGAGACCAATAAGCATACAGCCCTACCGGTGCCAGTCGCGGGGCGGCAAGGCGGTGGGTGCTGCCGCCCGCCGCTGACCGGGGAGGGTGGGGTGGGGCTCAGTGGGCAGATAGGGATGGGGGGGTACCGCTGGACCACCAGGGATATTGGACTTTATTTTTTTAATACAAATGCCCGCGATCGGGCTGCGAGTGGTCCACTGGACCACCAGGGATATAGAACGTGCATTTTATTATACTTCAGCCCGCAATCGGGCTGCGAGCGGTCCACTGGACCACCAGGGATATAGGACGTGAATATCTGTATACTTAAGCCCGCGATCGGGCTGACAGTGGTCCACTGGACCACCAGGAATATAGGATGTGAATTTATTTACACAGATGCCCGCGACCGGGCATTGGGGGGGGCTCCGCCACAGAGGTGCAGCCGGAACTCGGGTGACCTCCTGCATAGGTTGCAGCTGCCGTGTTGCGCCCTGCAACACGGCAGCTCTCACTGCTGGCCAGCGTTGTTCCTTTTTGGAGGCTCACCTGTCGCATAGCGCAAGTAGAGGGTTGCGCATGCATGGACTCAGCATCCGGGCTGAATATGGGATGTGCGGAGTATGCATGAAGCACGCCTCCTACCTGCACCGCATACATTACTGATGCGCTCCGGCGCATTGGGATTTGTGCCAGGCACAATCCCAGTTTGAATATCGCGCCGGGGCGCATCAGTGGGTTGCGCATGGCACAACCCTTTTGAATATCCGGGACGTGGCATCTTATTTTCAGTGGGGCTCTGCATCTATGCAATATTATGCTGCACTGTGTAAAATCAGAACACACTGAAAACAGTATTTTACATCTCGAATAGGCTACCCTGAATAATACATTACAAAAATGGTAAAATCATGACCCCACTGAAAACAAGATATTGCATCTAATCTGGGACAGCCTGAGTAAATACAGTGCAAAACTGTGTAAAATGAAGATCACAATGACACTGAGATGTAGCATCTCCCCAGCGCTATCCAGGATACAAAATATAGGATAAGACATATTTAAACAGCTAATGGAGCCACAACAGGCAGACAGGAAAATAATACAAATTTTAAGTAGTAGTCAGTTGTAACTTTTTATTTCTGAAGTTTTTTTCTGTTTCCTTTTGCTCATCAGAAAGTATGCTATGTGATAATATTGTACTGGATGTGTGGAACAGCCCTTAGCCTGGCAGCTGACATAGCTTTTTCTACTGTCCCACACTACATCATCAGCATTGTGATCTCACTGACTCTGACATCACTGGTGAATGACATGGCAGTCACTCACTTGCTGTTCCTAAATAGCAGTGATGTCACAGTCATTGAGGTCACAATGCTGAGGATATAGTGTGAGGCAATAGAGCAAAATAAAAAATAACTCACCTTAGTAATTATGTTTCTTCTAGTGGAGTCTTGCTGTATTCTGACTATTGCAGTTAGGATCTGCCTTTCAACTGCCCCGGAGAACAAAGAGTTAACTTTTCTATGTCTTGCATAGAATGTTCATCACGAGCTCGGTTGAAGCCTCTGCCTGTTGTTATTTGAACTGCAACCGTCAGATCTTTATGAGCAAAAACTCACTAGGTGTTGTGTGGAAACTGTAAAGTTTTTACTAGTCAACTGGCAAATATATCACGTTTTTGGTTCTCAAAGGAAAATTCAAGTCAGGAAACCCCAAAACAAAAACACATTTAAAAAACAACATTCCACCCAAAGAAAAAAGAGGATGTAAAAAGGACACCCCTAGGGTGCCAACACTGCTCCTGCCCACCCACATCCCAAAAACATAGGTTCTGAGAGGGGAGGCGGGGGGGAGGTCAGAATACAGCAAGACTCCACTAGAAGAAACATAATTACTAAGGTGAGTAATTTTTTCTTCAAACAACATGAAGTCTTGCTGTATTCTGACTACTGCAAACTACCAAGCAGTACCTCCATGGAGGAGGGACAGAACCTACTTTGGAAATAGGCTCTGAAGTACTGCTGTGCCAAACCAAGCATCACTTCTAGCCTGGATATCCAGAAAGTAATGCTTGGTGAAAGTATGGACTGTTTTCCAGGTGGCTGTTTGACATATTTCTAAGAGAGGAATATCCCTGGCAGCAGCCAGGGAAGCAGCTGTACCTCTTGTGGAATGAGCCCTCAGGCCTGAGGGTGGAGTTCTACCCAGTTTTATAGCAGAATTGTATACAGAAACAATCCACCTGGCAATAGATCTCTTAGTGGCAGGTTTGCCCTACCAACTTCTCCATAAGTGAGGAACAACTGGAGGGATTCAAACCTGTGACCCTTGGTACGCTCTATGTAGTAGCTAAGGGCTCTTTTAACATCCAAACTGTGTAGCCTCCTCTCTCCCGAGGAAGAATGATCAGTGAAGAAAACAGGGAGAGATATAGACTGGTTGAGGTGGAAATCAAACCACTTTAGGCAAGAAGTTTCTGGTAGTTCTAAGGACCACTTTATCTCTGTGAAAAGAGATGAAATCAGATTCCACTGACAGGGCTTGCAATTCACTGATACGTCTGGCAGAAGTAATGGCTACCAAAAACACAGTTTTCCAAGTCAAGTACTTAAGCTCTGCTGAGGACAAGGCTCAAAAGGGGGTTGCATAAGTTGCGCAATGCAAACATTAAGGTCCCAAGCAGGAGCAGGATCCCTAAAGGGGGGGATTGGTGTGAAGCAATCCCTTGAAAAACTTACAGAATACAGGATGGGATGACAGAGAGGAAGACTTGCCTACAGACAGAAAAGCAGAAACAGCTGCCAAGTGTACCTTAAGGGTAGCTGATCTGAGACCTAGGCCATTAAGATGGACCAGATAATCCAGAACCGTAGGCAATTCAGCAGAGTCTGGAGAAATATTCTTCTTAGAACACCAAATGCTGAATCTTTTCCATTTGGAGTTGTAAGTCTTCCTGGTGGAAGGCTTTCGAGAAGCCTTAAGGAAATCCAGAACCCCTTGGGAAAGATGCAGATCTGCAAACTCTTAACTCTTCAAGAGCCAAGCCTTGAGATTGAGAGACTGATGATTCGGGTACCAAATCCTCCCCTGAGAGGATGTTAACAGGTTGTAATTCCTGGGAAGAGACAGGGGGAGATGGACTGTTAGGGACAGCAATAAGGGATACCATGGCTGTCTGGCCCAGTCTGGAGCAATCAGAATCACTTTGAATGGTTGTGACCTTATCTTGACTAACACTCTGAACAGGAGAGGGAAGGGGGGGAAGCATACAGAAATTTCCCTTCCCAGTTCAGAATCAGAGCGTCCAGGGGGACTGAGCCCAAGACTGGGGGTCTGCAACAAAAGAGAGGAAGTTGGTGATTGTCTGGGGCTACAAAAGGATCGACCTCTGGGGTGCCCCATCTTGAGAAAATCACTTTCAACACCACAGGATCTAGGGCCCATTCGTGATGGCCCTGGGATATTCTGCTCAGTGCACCTGCTAGGACATTGTCCTTCCCTGGGAGGTGAACTGCTATCAGAGAGGTTTGCAGGGAATAGGCCAGGGACCACAACTTCACTGCTTCTGTGCACAAGGCTGTAGACCGAGTGCCTCCTTGCTTGTTGATGTACCACATGGTGGTGGTGTTGTCTGTCCTGACCTGAATCACCTTGTTCTGTACAGATTTGGAAAAAGCTTGTAGTGCCAGAAACACTGCTCTGAGTTCCAAGAGATTGATGTGAAGCAGAGATTCCTGAGGCGACCACAGTCCCTGGGTGGTAAGATCCCCAAATGGGCTCCCCAGCCCAGCAGAAACATCTGTGGTGAGGATCACTGAATGAGACTGAGTGACAAATGGAACCCCTTGTCTCAAATTGTCCTGATCCTGCCACCATTGCAAAGGCTTGGATCAGGGTTGAGTCACTGGAGCGAGCCCGAGGTACTTTCTGTGGGTGCACCTGATGGGAATGTGAAAGTAGGCATCTTTGAGGTCCGGGGAGGCTAGCCAGTCCCCTGGCCTTAGAGAGGGAAGGATAATTCCCAGAGTTACCATTTTGAACTTTGGCTTTAAAAGATGTTTGTACAGATATCTTAGGTCCAGGATGGGTCGCCATTCTCCTGTCTTTTGGGGGGTTAGGAAGTACCTGGAGTACAATCCTTTGCCCCAGTGTAGGGTGGGAACACTCTCTATAGCTCTGAGAGCTAGGAGAGAAGAAACCTCTGCCTCTAGGGCAAGGGTCTCAGAGATTTGCAGGTGGAAAAGATCTGGCTCTCATCTTGGGAAATGTTCTGAAGCTGAGAACCAGTCCCTGGGTTACTACTTCCAGGACCCACTTGTCTGATGTAAGAGACATCCAGTCCTGGACAAAGTAAGCCAGCCTGCCCCCTACTGGTATAGGAGAATCGACCCGGGCAGACCCATCAGGGTGTCTGCTTGGCAGGGGCTTTAGGTTGAGGGGTGGATGCAGGCCTGCTCATCTCCCTTCTGCCTCTCCCTCTAAAGAACCCCCTCTACACAAAAGAAGAAGAAGAGGCCTGAGCTTGGTAAAAAGACCTTTGGAAAGGCCTGCCCCTGGACTGCTAACTTTGAGGAGTTGCTTGCCTTTCTTTGGCCTGAGCACTCCTGTAAGTGGTCCTGTATTCATCCATTTTCTTCATGTAATTCTCTGTCTGCTCCCCAAACAGAGAATTACCCACTACAGGAAAATCCATGGCCTTAGCCTCGGTATCCTGTGAGAGGCTAGTACATCTGAGCCAAGCCATTCTCCGAAGAGCCACTGATGTAGCCATGACTCTTGATGATACATCATTGGAGTCTACAGCAGCATGAAACTGTACTTTCGATGCCTCAGTCCCATCTGCAGCCACCTGTTCCAGCTCCTTGGCAAGCTGGGTAGGAGCCTGTTTAGCCAGTGCCAGTACAGTGTCCCACCTGGACTTCTGGTACCTGGTTGCATAGGCCATATAATTAGCCTGCCTGAGTCCCAAAGATGCTGCCATGTACTGCTTCTTTGCCATGGCATCAATCTTCCTGGAGTTCTTGTCTGGGGGATGTGATGCCAAGGGAATGTTTGCCTTATCACAGGCAGCAGCCTGTACAACCCCAACATGGCTGCATTGTTGAAAAAGGAACTCCGTGTCTGAGCCTGAAAGAGTGTACCTCTTGTCCATTCTTCCGTCCACAGGAGGTACAGAATTGGGAGACTTCAGAGTTTTTTGTGTCTGTTTCCCAAAATATTTGTAGAGGGGAACAGACAGTCTCCTGGACTCTGGGATGTCCATCATCTCAACATAATCAGGCTCTTCCTGATCCTCTACTGCCTCCTCCACAGGAAGCTGGAGGGTATCAGCCACCTTTCTGTAGAACATGTAGTGTGAAGGGGACTCAGAAAGCCTAGGAGGAGAAACACCTGAAGGTCTGTCTGGGGAGATGTCCGGGTCAATAGGCACATCCAGACTTATACCATCACCATCACCATAATCATCCTCATACTCTAACTCCAGTTCATAAAATTCTTCTAAGGTATAATCCGGAACCGGGAGAACCGACCGAACCGAGCCCCTAACAGATGGTGCCGGTTCAGTCGGAACCGATCGAGGTGATTCCATAATCCTAATCGCTTTGGCTATCTCATCGGCGGTCGGAGTATGAGATTGTGGATCTAAACCGGTCGATTTGTCTTTTCTTTTTGTCGGAACCAATTCCTCGGAATCAGCTCTCCTTTTGCCCGAAGAAGTATCGCCCTGGTCAGAGGGCACTCCTTCTGGTTCAGTCGGAACTGAACCGGGCTGGCCATCTGGGCCAGCGGACTTCTCGGCCTCCCTTTCCCTCAGTCTACCTAATCTCTTTTCCAGGGTAGATTTGGGAAAATTCTTGCAAATTTGGCAGTCTGAATCAAGGTGGTCAAACCCCAGACAATAAACATAGGTGGTATGGGGATCAGCCTTAGCAAAGACCTCCCCACCCACACTGCAGTGTTGAAACCCAGTGGGTCCGGTTTTTTCTTGGGTTTCTCAGACATGGCCAACCTAACCAAACTTACCCTTTTTTCGGAAATCCGCCAGGCAAGACTCCCCTATCGGTTCCTGACCGTGTCACGGGTCTTGGAAAAAAACGTACTTAAAACCTGTTTTTTTTTAGAACCGATACGGACCGGTAACCACTCACTAAGTAAAGTACAAGTTTTACCTCAAAATGATCAGTTCAGCCGAACCGATCCACAGTTTACAAGTTCCACACAGAAAACAGAACAAAAACCTATCTAGTACTCACGGTACCACAGACAGAGACTTGACCAACTATGCAGGAACAACAATTCGGAAGAAACCGACTGAAAACTGACACTTCAACCAACTTTTGAACCGAGCAGCAGGAGAAATCTCCGGAGCGACTGTTCAGTGAGGCGGAGTAAAGAATCTGACGGTTGCAGTTCGAATAACAACAACAGGCAGAGGCTTCAACCAAGCTCGTGATGAACATTCTATGCAAGACACAGAAAAGTTAACCCTTTGTTCTCCAGGGCAGTTGAAAGGCAGGACCTAACTGCAATAGTCAGAATACAGCAAGACTTCATGTTGTTTGAATATGTCAGCTGCCAGGCTAAAAGCTATTCTACACATCACACCTACTAACTTCAGGTAAACAATCTTCTGATTAAACAAAGGGAAAAGAAAAAGTACCTTGGATATAACAGGTAATGGCTGGCTGCTTTTACAATATAATATTAGCTTTAGGCAGTACAGTAGCTCTTTAAAGGAACTTTACTGTGTTCACCAACATAAACAAACAGTTTATTTATTGTTTTATAATATATTACATTGCAGTATTTATTTTGAATGTTGTGGCCATGAGGATGGTGTGTGTGTTTGCTGTAGCTCAATATATTTTTTCCCCAGAAAGCATAGTAAAAAATGCCTGCTGATTGCTATACAATTACTGCAGCTCAGATAGTTCGCACAAGATCCGGCATATGTCTGAGACAGCGCTTATCAGATAGTGTCTTAGGAGGTTAGAAAAACAGTGTAAATCTTTGTACATTTGTTCCTGGGAAAAGGTGACATTTATGAGGTATGAATCTTTCTTGAAAGACAATACTTGCCTAGCTGAAGCTTGTAGCAAGAACATGTTTAAATGTTAATTATTTAAATGTGCAAGTTGTTGCATTTCGAAAGGGGTAAACAAATTTCCAGTTTAATAGGCAACCAATGTTTAACAAGCTGTTTCATTTTCCTAATGGCCATCTGATAGGTAGCTTTAGTGCTGTCGCCAACATTCTAAACAGAAAGAAGGGAGTATTTTATTTCATTTTGCATAGTGATTTATAGATGTGGAAGGATACACTGAAATGTCCAAAAAAAAAAGTGTTCCACGTTCCTCCATTTTCCATCTATAGACAGCAAGATGGCTGTAGGCTCCGCCCACAGTCACAAAAACTGCAGCAATCATTAAATACCATGGGCAAGTTGGAGGGAAAATATTATTTTCTAAAGTGTAAAATACTGTCTCTGTCTTGTCATTGTGTTTTTCATACCAACTCAGCCATCTGTTTGTGTTATAGTGCTTATGAAAAGAAAGAATTAAGAGAGAACAAACAGCATTATTCATTACCATTACAGGTACAACACAGAACTGCAGCACACACTTCCCATTACCTCACTAACATGATTTAAACCAGGCATGAAACGACAGCCTCTTAATAGGCTATAGAGTACTTCAGACTTCATTTCAGTGGTGTCTATCATGACTCCTTGTGTGCTGCAACTAACAGCTATGCTGTGTCAAATGAGGCAGTAATTTTGTGCTGTGGAGACCTGCTCACTATGAAACGGACAACAAGATCACCACAACTCACTCCATACAGGCCACACAAGAGTTACCATGTGTTACATGCATTCAGACACTACCAATCAGGACAAGATTTAAACCACTGTCAGGCAGGCCCAGCTGCAGGTTTTTGTGGGCCCTGGGCAATGGACCTCCAGTGGGACCCTCTCATCTCCGCCCCCCCCCCAACCAAAAGCACGTTTTTGTCTTAACTGTCATAGTTTTTTACTGACACCTTCTCAGACTACAAATAAAACATCAAATGAAACTCAGTATTCATTTACATACTGTGTAATTTACTAAGGATACATTTTCAATCACAGCATGCAGTAAAATATTTTTCTTTTCATGTTAAATTAACCAAAAATACTATGTCAAGAGACTTTTTTTTCCAATTTCCATCTCCATTTTTGAGGAGACAAAACTGAAAACCTGGATTTGGAATATTTGGCAATTGCACAACAGTCGAAGTTCTTAATTTCACATGACAGATTCAGCTTTGTTCCACTCTACCATCTACAATCAAACATTATCACAAGACTTTTCCCGTTGATTTCTCTCTAGACTCAGACTCAAATTTGGAACCAATTTTGTGCAAGTTCACAGATTCAGCATTTTTCATTCTCTATTCAGCAATCCAAAAACAAAAATCAAAAGACTCTTCGTCTTGATTTTTCAGAGGCAAATTTGGAAATAATGTTGTCAAAGTTGACAGATTCAGCTTCTTTACACTCAACTGACAGAATAGCTAAGGCATTCGATCGTTCTTGTGACATCTGTGACCGGAGATAATTCTTGATAAGCTTTAACTTGCTGAAACTCCTTTCTGCTGAGGCAACTGACACTGGAAGAGTCAGCAACAACTGCAATGCAACAGCAGTATTTTGGAAAGCAGGACACAGTGATCGAGAAACAATAAACTGCAGAGTCTTCAGAGGTGACTGATGATTAGGCAGCATTCTTGACAATGTCTTCATTTCTTGAAACATTTTCACCCCAGACAGGTCCCCTGCTGCAACTTAACTGAGAAATCATTGCATGTCTTCTCAAACTCTGCAACTTCAGATGAAAAAGAAGCAATGTTTTTTTATGTCAAATAGGAATCCATAATTAGAGTTACATTTCTGCAGGAAATCAAATCTTGTTTCAATCTGAACCAGGACTGTTTCTAGTAAGGGCTTAAAGAATGTTTGCTGAAATTCACTTCTATGATCACTGTACAGAAGAACTTCAGTATTTGCTTTCCGGCAGAAAGCTTCCAGACAGTCTGGGTCAGAACATTTTTAGGTTGGTTTGCGGATTCTGTGAAATGGGGTATTTAGCTAGAATATCTAGTTGCTCACAGATTTCTGCAGCTTCAGCCTTTTGAAGTCCAGACAACAAATAATCCTAGAAGTCTGAAATCACAGCTTAAACCAAGGGAATTGCACTGGAGAGGTCCATCTTTTTTGATTGTAGAACAATGCTAATTCTGTTGACTTTTGACAAAATGTCATGCCAGATAAGTAACGAAACAACAAATTTGTATGAGGAAATTTGAGCCATCAGAGACTGTGCTTCTGAAAAGGCTTCAGCATCGAGAATGTTACCATGCAAAAGCTGCTCAAATGATTCAGTAAGTTGAGGAAACTGGGACACAATTGATCTAACTAAATCTAGGCGGCACTCCATGTTTCAGAGAGCCGTTTCAGGGTGAGATTGGTCAAATGCCGTGAAGCAACATCCCATCTTTTTTTGGATGCAGTAAAGAATGTATAAATTCTCTGCAAAATTCCAAAAAATGACTGAGTGGAACTTTCAGCAGCATGCACAATAACAAGGTTCCAGCTGTGTGAAGAGCATGAAACAAAGAAAGCCAGAGGATTCTTTTCAGCAATGATGGCTTGCACACCACTGTACCATCCCCTCATGTTGGCACCATTGTCATAACACTGACCTCGAATATCACAAATTGACAAACCATAATTTGTAGTTAGCCGATCTAACACAACACTGGCAAGCCCTTTCCCAGTTGTGTTAATGACATGTAGAAATTCCAAGAAGCTTTCCTTAATTTCTACTGCTTTCTTGGTTTCTTCATCAATTTCTACATAGCAGAGTAGTAGCGAAAGTTGTTCCTGTTTAGAATTGTCTGGCGTACAATCAACGATTAAGCTGAAATACTTTGCTTTTTTGACTGCAACTATAATATTATCCAATACAGCACCTGCTGAAAGATGAAGAAACTCATTATGCATATCTTTGCTGAGATAATGTGTGTTGGTCTTCTCGCTAGCCCGTCGCAAGTGTTCCATCAAAACTGGATCATACTTAGACACCAGTTCAAGTAGCTGCAGAAAATGCCATTGTGCTCTGTGAAAACTCTGTCAGAAGATCCACGAAAGGGAAAATTGTTTTTAGCCAGCCATTGAATCACTGCTAACAAACGATTTAATACCGGACACCTTCTTTCCTTCTCTGATTGTAACTTTCTGAGCAGTTCTTTGTTGATTGTTGCATTTGACTTAAGAGCTAACTCTAATTCTTTCCACTTCATGTAATTCTCAACATGAGTTACAGAAATCTCATGCACATGCAAGGACCCTTCAGTGCCAGACATATGTTTCCAGTCACAAAAGCCTGACTGACTAGAAAAACTTGACTTCTTCTCATTATGATCAAATAGCAAACAGCAAAAGTAGAACACAGAATTAGCAACTTTTGAATAGACTAGCCAGTCTCTTCCAATTTTAGCTCCGTTGCATAATTTCCGACAGTAGTGAGAAGAAGAAAATCGTTTCTTTTTTCCATCCGGGTATTCAGTCACGGGAAAGTCTCCCTGTAACGTATCTGACCTGGTCAGCTGTGTAGGGCCTCTCAACACTGCTTGGCTTCACAAGGAATTAGTAATTTGGTCTGGCCACTCAGCAGGATCTTCACTAAGCTGTGGTGGTGGCTCACAGAATTGGAAGGAATAATGACTGATGTTCACCAGTAGGTTGAGCAGCTTCCACAGCCACAAGCTTGGACGGACCTGGACAGTCTTCTGGACTCTAAGAATTAAGTAAGGTAGACAAGACGGTAAGGGCACTGTCTGGAAAAAATAAAAGGACTTACAGTATATGCTATAGCTTACAAGTTGTTGTTGCTTTTAGACTACTGCTGCTCTTGCATTATTTGCATATAATCTCACCCATTTTCCCCAACTTTTTGTGTTATGACAATTAGTTATAGCCATAAGGAAAAGTGCTTATTTAAAGCCTAAAGAAGGAAGTCAGTTAGACACTGTGTGGAGGGCTGTAGGGCAGCACCAGCAGCAGCAGGACAGTGACTGACCACCTCTGACAGTCATAGACCATACCATGACTAACTAATAACACACCCACCCCTTCCCGGCCAGACCCACTCCAGCGGTCCCACCACCCCAACCCAATCAGCAACCGTGCTGCTGTGCAAGCAATAGTTGCACCGGACTGCTTCCAAGTGTGACCGTCTCTCTGCCATCTGGCTCTCAGACAATTTATACATATTCATCACTAGTGTCAGTAATTTATCATGCTTCATATATTACTTTTAAGAATCTGACATGACAAGCCAGTAATAAGAAGACACAAGAAGAATATGACACATAGAGCAAGGTTGTCTGGTCTTTTTTTGATAGGTGGTATAACTGCTAAGAAATGTACGGAGTCAACTGTCAGAATAACTTAGAAGCTCAAGCTACATGCAGAAGACTATAAAAATATGGGACATGACTGGAAGCTGGGCACCAGGAGTAATGGCTCACTGCAGTGCTGCACTGCACAATGTGCATTGTGCAAACAGCATAATGTAATGTGCTTCTTTCAATCTCAGTGACTGCCTGTGGGATTGAACTGAAATGAGTTCAGAGTTGCTCTAAATTTGCAAGCACAGGCAGCTCAGGCCAGCCCGCCACATGCACACTTTGCACAGAGGCAACAGTTGCCTTCCTGTCCTATTTTGTCTGTCATCAGTCTGAGTCAAGTGTGCATGACAACTGACGATACATATGTAATGTCATTTGACAGGATGACATAGTCACTCCACTGCTGCCCAGTGGCCTGGCTTACCACGTCACGTGACACATGGACCTGGGCTGAGATTAAGTTGTCGTCTAATGGGAGTAAAAATATTCCAATAAAAATTATTTAAAAACTCACTGATTGGGTGACTTGGCTGTGGTGCTGAAGCTGCTCATTTCCATCACTGTTGTCATCCATCTGCCCCCGCTCATCATCACCTGCTTCAGCTTCATCATCACCTTCACCTTTGTTGTTTGTTTCTGCTGTACTTGCTTGTGCTTCAGGTTCTACTTCCCCAAGTTCACCTTCTTCAGAAATCTCTGTGTTGTGACTTGTGGCAGAAGTGCCAGAAGTGGCAAGGCCTGTGCCACTGCTGCTGTCTAAGGAGACACTTGGCTGCAGAAATCGTTGAATCAGGGATCTAGCTTTAAGTTTTTGGATGCTTTCTTCCTTTGCATTCCTTTCCTTCCACTTCTGACATCTTGATTTGCGCTTTTTCTTTGGGGGTTCTGGTTGATCACTCATTGTTGCCAGGCAGCTCAGGCTCATGCTTTCCTTTTGTGGTACAGCAGGCACAGTCAGAGACATACATACTTACTCAGTAACAAGGAACAAGTCAAAAACAGACAGACACACACAGTGATGACAATGACTCACAATCAGTCATTGCCTTGCCTTGTGTGGCCTTAGTGCTCTCTCTGATTCAGTCTCCAACACTCACTCTCCCACGGTTTTTCTTAGCAATTTAATTTCTTATATTCTTCTTTCCTAGACAAGACACAAGCAAGTTCAGGAGAATCAGCACAGGTCTGTCTGGTCTGGACGGTGGTGTGTTAATTTCATAGTAGTAACAGAACAGAGCCAGAGAGAGTAACACAGATTGAATAACACTTCATCAGATTCATCACTAATGACCAGACCACAAATTTACAGTCACAGACAAGACAACAACACAGTACACTAACTGAGCTCAGGATGCCACTGCCGGATCATACCAGTCAACAACATCAGTAATTATTCAGAGAGAGCGAGAGAGATCAGAGATGACTACTAGCACTTGCCCACTCCAGTCCAACTCTAAAATACAGCACAGCAGCAGAGAGAGAGAGACACGAGACAGTCAGGCAGTCCCACTCCCAACCAACACACCAACATCAATCTGAGTGAGTGACACAACAGAGACAGCAGGCAGAGCAAGCACAGGCCACTGCACAACAGATAGCGCACACAGCATCAGCACTCACTGACTGATCGGATTTTTCTGAAGCCAGAAGCTGGTCAGGATGGATGTCAGGTGGAGGTCAGGACGGTGGTGACTAGGGTATTTGGTTACGTTTGTGAACATTAGAAATAATAATACGAAAAAAATTACTTTGCTTCCGCTATATACATTAGCCTCTCTTGGTGAGGACAGACTAGACAGAGAGAGTGAACAAGTTAGTCAGATAGAATCCTATCGAACTGATGAACTCAGCTGTAGATAATTTGTAACATGCTAATTTGTTTTGCTTCAAACTCGGCTCTCTTTTCAGTTGGAGCCAAGTGGGCGACCGTGATGCACAGAAGCTGTTAATTATTTTAAGGATCTGCCAAATAACATGGCATTCTGTGGATTAGTTTAAAACATCTGGCATTGAATTATATGTGAAATTTTGTGAAATAATTTTTTCTGTTTACAGCCTGCCTGGCCAGTGTTAGTATAGGGCTGGGGGATGAGTTTATTTCCAGGTCAGTAACCCAATGGGAGGGGACGTGGGTTAGGGGTACAAAAAACAATACATTCAGAGGTAAAAGACAGTCATGTCAAATAACATCAAATTTGAGGAATCCAATGAACAATCAAATGCAACAGCATAACAAGTAGACAGTGGAAAAAAGTTACAGACAGTCACAGCAACCATACACAAGCAAAACGACCACCACCACAGCAGCATAATTGTGGTCATTGTTTCTCACTGCAGCACCTGGCCTGCCACCATGCACTCGCACACACACCTGAAGCTGTTAAATAAATTTATCTCTAACTCTCACCACGACACATCGCGAATGGAGTATTTAATTTCCCTTCCCAGGCCAGTTGTTTGGTTCCCACCTGGTGTGTCTGATCATGCAGGGCGGGCACACTCACATCCTCTTGTCTCTGGTCCTGCAACATGATGACTGGAGTGGCTGCAACACTTAACACAGAGAGTCAAGTCAACACACAGCAAAAAACGCCAAACTCGACTGACCTCAGGTGGCACAGCCGGTACGTCGTCGTCAGCTGTCGTGTCTTGTCACATCATGCTGTGAGGCTGACACTGACTGAGAGCGGGAACTTGGAAGCAAAGAAGGCTGGCTGGTGACTGCTCATCAGCTGGCTCTGTGCTGCTGCTCAGTGCTTCCCATTTGCCCAAGCCCATCCTGAGTGTCTGCCTGCCTACGCCCAGTTACCCCCCCCCACTGCTGTGTCAACTGTCAAGAACAAGAATTTTTTATTTTAGAATGGCTAAATATGACTGAGAATGACCACCAGTGACCACCGTCCAACACTGCACTCCCCAGCAGGTTCAGTCTAAGCAGCAGGCAGCAGCCAGCCAGCCACCAGCCATCCATGGATGATGTCTGGCTCGGCTGGCTGGATTCCTTCCATGATGCCACTCCAGTTTCCTTTTTCACACACCTGACCTCATGAATCTGAATCAAGTGAAGTCCGCTGCTGCTAGCCTGCTGCCACTGAGTGTCCATGTCCTGAGTGCAGGCCTGCGACTCTGATGATGTTGTGTGGCTGTGTGCATTGCGCAGACTTTCAGTGCAATTCAAATTAATTTCTTCTGCACTGCCACTGCCAGCATCAGTTCAGGTTGAGTGTGTGATGATTTATTTATTTATTTTTTTACATTGGTGAGGATGGCAAATGCTGGCAGATCACAACAAATGTCCACAGTACACTGAGAGAGATGCATGCTGTCCTACAGGCTGCCAAGCCTCTGCTCCTGTCCAGTTCCAGCAGGCAGACAGCAGGCACACACACACAGAGTCAGTAGACAGTGCAGTCGTCAGTCATGGCGGGTCATATCCTGTCATTGACTCACTGGTCACACACACACTGCTTGGACTCCGTCCTGACTGACCCTCCTCTCCTCTCCTCTCCTCCATCTCCAGAGTCTGACTGTGGGCGACTCCTGCCCCAGGGCCAAGAAGAAGACCAATATAATACCAGTCCAATTAGTAAGTTAAAGTCCGAGCGACCTGGAGCCAGCGAAGGTGTTCACATCCCGATCCGCTCCCTCATCAGCCGTGGCAGAGCCAGAGCAGGTGGTTCAGAGATCCCAATCCATCATCAGCCGTGGTAGAGCAGGTGAAATAGTTTGTGGCAAAATATTTTGTTAAGAAATAGAAAAAGCAACTTGTTCACTTAGTTTTAATGTGAACTACTGAGTGACCTCAACTTGGAAAAGGTCTTTTCGAACTATCAACTGTGCATGGAATAAGTACCAAAAACTGTAGGTCTGGTAATGAGGATATGCAAATTGCGAATATAAAATAAATACTCCAGGAAAGTACCTTACAGAAGAATGCATCGTCATTGCTTTATGAATGCTTGAAATCCAAAGAGAAATAACTAAGTAGTGGTTAGGTAAGCTTTTCTGTGAACTGGTGATGTAAGTGTAAAGACCAGTAGGTTGCCGAAGTGGGTTCACAACTCTGGTAGTTAATAATGGATAGAATGAATGATGACGACCAACTGCTGGTCTCAGGCACTGACAAGTATTTTCATGTGCAAACTGACAGTGGCTTTGCTGTTTGGACTCTGAGGTTCAGCAAAAGCAAACTGCTACTACTAAGTCTGGCTGCTTTGTTTTTAAAAATCAAACTCCTCCGTCTCCTGCCTCTCTGGGTTGGGGCCACAGTTATTTTAAGCTGTATCAGGCTGTTAACGGAATAAAAATCATTGAAATTGTAACCAGGGTTGGTTTTTTTCCTCTCTATCCTCTACCTGTTCGATCCTGGTTACCCACAAATTAGTTTCAGAGTGACAACAGATCAGAGGCACTTCGGACCTGAATGGAAGATTCCCAGGCAGCAGTAAGCACCCAAATAATAGAGAGATCATGCAGCAGTGAGCTTTCCTCCTGTCCCAGCCCAGCCGGGCAGCTACAAATACAATAATTATTATACTTCATATTGTATTCTAATTAAACTTGCTGGCAGCAGGCGCAGCTGTAGGGTGCAGCCACAGGCGAGGTCAGGACAAGGAGGGAGAGCAGAGAAGGCTCAGAGTGCCTAGCATGAGCGCTGCGGGAGCGGCACAGTCCATCCAGCACCATTCAAAGAAAAATGGAATTTAACTTAATTTAATAAAAACACAGCCGAGAGCCGCATGACAGCGCTCTGACTACTGCGCGTCCACATCACCAGCTGAGCCTGCCAGCCCGATGACCCCACCCCCACCAGCTTTTACATTTCTCCAGAACCGGATGGACACAGGCAGGCTCTCTGCTTTACGGTTATTTATTTTTTTTTTTTTAGTTTTAGGGCCACCCATGTGGGCCCCCAAAGGTTGTCAGGGCCCTGGCAGCTGCCCCTTGTGGCCCGGGTGCTGACACTGGGCCTGCTGTCAGGCAAAAGCTCCTTTCCAATTCGCAGAACCGTCTAGTTGTCTCAAGCACATGATTCTTTAAAGTAAGTGAAGCCCCCATTCCCACTGCTGATCCCTTATTTCACTGTCCAGTATTAGGGGTGTGCGAGTACCTTCTCATAAATACCCAGCACCCCAAGAAGTACGCATTCACTAATTCATTGAGAATTAACAAAATTCCTCTATACCCCCTTGGTTGGTCAAAGACAGACCCACTTCCAACTCAACCCAAGTCATTGCCCCCCAACACGAGTCCGCCAATGCAGGCATATACCCCTGCTTCTTTAGGTAGAAAGAAGCCTGCTATTGTTTCAGGATCGTCCTGCCACATCTATTTACATAGTCTCCTATCTCTAGTATGACCTCGAGAGAGAGTAGGCCCTCTTCTAACCCCAGATCAATTACTGGAGGGCAATAATAGAGTTAACATACTGGTTGCTCAACAGGTCCCTCCTCCCTAACCTACTGCTCTCTATGTCCGAACAGTCAGCTGACAAGTCTGCAGTGTGCCCGAGGAGGTAGTGGGGAGGGGGTTATGACTATGGGTGGTGCAGGCTACAGAACTAGCACAGGCCACCTGGGATTGGCTATAGTTTTTTTTGTATTACTTGTATTTCCCTAGTAGAAACACCATGAATTGTGGAACATAACTTTGCATTTAGTCCCAACTACCCCATTATTCATGATGTTCAGATAATTATTACTCCTACAGCCTAATCCTACACACATTTGTACTAAATGGGATGCCAGCATCATACCTTGGTGATAAGACTGAGGCCAAGTAGCCTCTTCCAAGGCAAATGCAAACTCTCATCCAAGAATCTACAACTAGCAGAATAATTCTGTCATATATACAGCACTCCCCCACAAGAGAAAAGCATCACCTGGCATGCCATTCGCTCTTCACCTGCCCAAGATCACTGCTAAACTCAAGCATCCTGCAATACAGCAATGCCTGTCATGCAAGATTTCCCTCAATAGGAAATGCAATGTGAAACTTGGTGTGCATCAATTTTTTTAGAGCTTGTTTTCAGTTTATGTAGGATGCTAGAGTGTTTTATGAAGTGCAGCAGAGCCAAGTTGAACTGGTAACCTGGCAGCAGTAAATTCCTTTTCACATGCTACATTCCTCTTGCAAGATTCTAATGTAATAAAATAAATTCTATTAGACGTGCTGCAATTTTATTTTCTGTTAGCTCCAGCATCGTCACTAGGAAGTTCAAACATATGGGTAAGAGGCACCACTACTATAAACACTAGCACAGCTCAAAGCTATGACATTAGAACAGAATTTTGGTGGCATTAAGGATCCCTAACTTCTATCTGATCATACTACACTTCTTGCCAAGCAGTACAACTAAAAAGTACAGTTACGTAAGAACTTACCGTAAAAGTAGATCTTTGAGAGACTCTTGCAGCAGGCCACACCTATGGAACTATAGCCGACAGGTGTCAGGACTACCTGGAAATTTTTCTAGCCTGCAGTCCATCAGGGGGCGCTCACCCCAACGTCCTCCTATGATATCAGCCAACCCTATAAGAGTGGGTGACCCCCAAGCCCTCCTCAGTTCTCCCGCTGGAAACCAAAGCAAAATGTCCCCTGCTGAGGAACCGAGGAAGAAATTAAAGTCCCACTAACATAGAAGAGGAGCTACAGAAAGAGAATGCCTGTCAGGCCAAGGGGGAAGAAGGGAGGGATGGCAAGGCCCGCTGCAAAAGATCCTCTCGAAGATCTACTGTTATGCTAAGCTTTTGCGTTTAACTGCACTATCTTACTTCGAGGGTATCTCTTGCAGCAGGCCACATCTATGGAACAAGTCCCAAGCAATTCTGCTAGAAAAGGATGCAGTCTGGGCGGAAAGAAAGGCCAGGCTTAGGAAAGCAGGCCCTGAATGATGGCTAGGCCAAAACTGGCCCTGCACCAAGAGGCAATGTCCAGACTGTAGTACTTGGTAAAGGTGTGGAAATAACTCCAAATAGCAGCAACACAAATCTGTGCGGCTGAAATATTCCTTAAACACACTACAGAGACAGCCATAACTCTGGTAGAGTGGCCCTTGACAATGCAGGAAGTTCGTTACAGTACTTCCTTCCTGTAAAAAAAAAAAATAATACAGTTGACCAATCACCTGGACAAACACTGTTTGGAAACAGGAGTGCCCTCTTTCCCAGGGGTGAATGAAACAAACAACTGAGAGGACTTTCTGCAATCCTTTGTATGGTGTGTATAGTAACACAAAATTCTATGCACATCCAAAGTCTAGAGCAGTGCTTCCCCTGGATTGACATGCTCTGGAAAATAAACAGGCAGGTGGATGGCTTGATTCAGGGTAAACTCAGACACCACCTTAGGCAGAAACTTTGGGTTACTACATAGAAACATAGAATTTAACGGCAGATAAGGACCGCTTGGCCCACCCAGTCTGCCCATTTCCCTACCTACTGAATAAGCTGCAGATCCTAGTTAACCAGCAGCCTACTTCTTCCTACCCCCCCCCCCCGAATTGCCTTATGACTGTCCCATGCATGCTTGAGTTCCACCACTGATTTTGACTCCACAACCTCCTCCGGAAGGCCGTTCCATGCATCCACAACCCTCTCTGTGAAAAAATACTTCCTTAAATTACCTCTGAGGCGGCCCCCCTCTATCTTCAAATTGTGCCCTCTTGTTCTTGCACATCTCTTTTTTTGAAAGATGCTACTCTCTTGGACTTTGTTGATTCCCTTAAGGTACTTAAACGTTTCTATCATGTCCCCCCCTTCCTCCTTTCCTCGAGGCTATACATATTAACTCTTTGTTACCGAGAAACGTCTGTGGCGGCAGCAAAATCAGACCCTCACGTGTCGAGGAAACGAACTGGCGGCAGCCGCATAGTCCCCTGTTGTCGAAATCGTCTGGGTGGCAGCTATACAAGAGTAAATTATTTGCCATCCGATCTGTGCCAGGCTTAGTAAATGATTGATTCATTTGTGTACTACACAGTCTAAGCCTGCTGTGATCGGTTGCAACTAGTATAGGTCGATCTGAAAAAGTTTTAAAATGCACTCCGAGCTCAGCATGCCCCCTCAGCTGCTTGTAATGTGGATGCTGAGGTGAGCTGGATACAGGCATTTGCAGTCCACGACACAGACCCCCATTTTGCTGTGCTTGATGAGGTACGCTGAATTTGCCATTTTTATGTAACGTGACACAATCCGCTTATTTTCTTAAGTTTTGAGCTGCATCTAGGAGACGCCCCAAACTGGAAGCAGGGCTCCTCCGCAAACACGGCAGCTCTCGAATTATTCTCCTTGTCTCCTATTTTCATTGTAGCGCTTTCTGGGGTGGGTTGTATAAAATATATTTTGTTGCTTTTCTTTGGGATGGGTGTCTATATCGAGAAGCTGTGCAGCATTTGTGGGTGTTTGTTTTGGGGCTGGGGCGTGGCGTGGAAGACAATAGATAACCTCCTGCCGAGATCCACTATGTTTATGGTATGTTGTGTATGGCTCAGATTCGTGCCTCAAACCTCACCAACTCACCTTGCCTATAAGGAGGAAAAAGTATGTTTTATAGTACAGAAATAGCTGTTTTGTTAACAAATAAATTATTACAACTACATTTAATGTCTGGATGCTTAATGTGGAGTTGATATGTTACATATTTCCCAACCAAAAAAAGGCTTATGGTGCATTTTCTAGTGGAAAAATATGTTTTTTGCTGTTTCGACCAGCATAGAAAAAAAAACTAAATTACATATCATTGCTTGCATACCTTTATTGCAAAGGTAATTTTATGCCGAACAAGTTTGCCACTTGTACTTTGTGCCTAGCACACACTGTTCTTGAGCTATTAGCATTTGTTTGCGACATGCTGATTATGGTTTGATTTTGCTTTGAAAGCCCCAGGATTCACTGTTATCAGTATGCAGGACACAAGTGCTGCAACTTCAGAGAGCTCCTGTGGAGGCAATGAGTTAAGCTCCTTTCGTCTCTCTTCATATGTCTTCCGGTGCAGACCCTGCACCATTTTAGTTGCCCTCCTCTGGACAGCTTCCATCCTGTCTATGTCTTTGCGGAGATTGGGTCTCCAGAACTGCACACAGTACTCCAGATGGGGTCTCACCAGCTGTCTGTACAGAGGGATAATAACTTCCTGTTTTCTACTGGTGATGCCCCTCCCTATGCATCCCAGTATCCCCCCAGCCCTCCTTGCTGCCCTCTCACATTGCTTGCCCACCTTTAGGTCATCTGATATGACTACCCCCAGGTCCCTTTCCATTTTTTTTGTTGTTAGTATCTCACCCCCCATTGTGTACTCTTCCCCTGGGTTTTTGTTTCCCAGGTGCATTACCTTGCACTTCTTAGCATTGAATCTAAGCTGCCATACATTTGACCATTCCTCTAACCTTGCCAAGTCCCTTCTCATCCTTTCCACCCCACCCTGTGCATCAACTCTGTTGCAGATCTTTGCGTCATCTGCAAAGAGACATACTTTTCCTTCCAGTCCTTCTGCAATGTAAACATAAAGACATTGAAGAGGACCAGTCCTAATACTGAACCTGCGGTACCCCACTAGTAACCTTCCTTCCTTCTGAGTGGACTCCATTTACTATTACTCTCTGTGTCCTATTCTCCAGCCAATTCTTTACCCAGGCTGTCATCTTGGGACCCACTCCCAGGCTGGCTAACTTGTATATTAATCTTTGTGTGGGACTGTGTCAAATGCCTTGCTAAAGTCTAGGTAGGCCATGTCCACAGACCCTCCTGATCTACTACTTTGGTCACCCAGTCAAAGAAATCTATCAGATTCGTCTGGCATGACCTTCCGCTGAATCCATGCTGCCTAGGGTCCTGTGCCCTCTGGCCTCTAGATACTCAACAATTCTTTCCTTCAGAAGTGATTCCATCATTTTCCCTATCACTGAGGTTAAACTAACAGGTCTGTAGTTTCCTGCTTCTGCTTTGCTCCCACTTTTGTGAAGGGAATCACATCTGCCCTCCTCCAGTCCTCAGGTACCACCCCATCCTCCCATGATTTGTTAAAAAGGGTAGTCAGTGGTGTCACTAGTTCTACCCTTAGTTCTTTTAGAATTCTGGGATGAATCCCATCAGGCCCCATTGCTTTGTCCACCTTCAGTTTTAAGAGTTCTTTCAGAACCCTTTCTTCTGTAAATGGGCTGGTATCAACTTCTGTATCCAGAGTGTTTCTGCTGTTTGTTTTATGCACCTCCCCTCTTCATTTGTAAATACTGAGCAAAAATATTTGTTTAGTATCTCTGCCTTTTCACAGTCTCCTCTGCCCACCCTCCTCCCTTTATTAAGCCTCACTATCCCTCCCTTGGTCTTCCTTCGGCTCCCTGATGTACCTATAAAGGTTTTATCCCCTTCTTAACTGAGTTGGCTATCTTTTCCTCGGTTTGGGTCTTTGCTGTTCTGACTGCCTTCCCAGCCTCCTTTTGCTTTAACTGATACAGTTCTCTGTCCTGCTCCTTCTGCGATTCCTTGTACTTCCTGAATGCTTTCTTTTTCTCTTGAACCTTCACTGCCACTTCCTTTGAGAACCATAGTGGTTTCTTACATCGTTTTGTTTTGTTTATTTGCTTCACACAAGGCTCGTTACCTCTGTGATGGCAGTTTTATTATTCCCCATTGTTCTTCCACCCTCCTTCCTGCCCATTTGCTAGTGCATTCCTTAGGCACTCACCCATTTAGCAAAGTCAGCCCTCCTAAAGTCCAGTACTTTTGTCTTTGTATGGCTTGACTCTATTGCTGTGTTTATTGTGAACCATACTGTTCGATGGTCGCTAGTTCCCAGATGGCTACCACTTCTTCATCTGTGATCCTCTCTCCATCTCCATTTGAGAAAGCAAGTCTAATATTGCTCCCTCTCAAGTGGGCCCAATACTAGTTGTCTAAGGCATGCCCCCTGTAGGGCATCTAGAATAACTCCACTCTTTGAAGTGGCAGCTGCAACTGCACTCCAGTTAATATCTGGCATATTCAGATCACCCATCAGCAATATCTCCCCTTTTTCTGCCATTCTAAGTATACTTACTATCATTTCCTTGTCCATTTCCTCCCCCTGAGAAGGGGGTCTGTATACAACCCCTGTGCGGATTGTGGTGCCATTGCCTGTCTCCAAATTTAACCACAGTGCTTCTTCTCCTCCCTGTTTACCCTTTTGTTCTGTTGCTTTTATTCCTTCCCTTATGTGAAGAGCTACTCCTCCTCCTCTTTTACCCTCCCTGTCCCTCCTGTAGATAGTGTATCCTGGTATGTTTACGTCCCAGTCATGGTTTTGTGTGTACCATGTTTCTGTGACTGCCACGATATCCAGATGTTCCTCCTCCATCAAGGCCACTAATTCAGGAAGCTTGTTACCCAGACTACGGGCATTGGTACTCATTGCTCTCCATTTTTTGATGGCTTTACCTTCTGTTGCAGCATCCCCCACTGACCGTTCTACCTCAGTCTCTTTCTCATTTAGTACCCTGTTTTGTAGGGAGAGGCTAGGATTTTCCTGCTGCTTGTCAGTGCCTCCCCCTTTGACTAGTTTAAAAGCTTGCCAATGAAGCATTTAAACCGACTGCTCAAAAGACTTTTTCCCTTCCTGTAGAGATGCAGACCATCCTGCCAGTATAGGCTGGTGCCCTTCCAGGTGGAACCCCAGTCCCCAATGAAGCCAAACCCCTGTGCTCCGTACCATTTTTTCAACCATTCATTAAACTGCATGGTGCTAATTACCCTCGCCTCCCCCATGCCTTTGACAGGCAGCACCTCTGAGAAGGATACTGTGTGTGCTACTTGTCTTAGGCCCCTCCCCAACTCTGCAATGTCCTCCTGCACTGCTCTAATCTCATGATGAGCCAAGTCATTTGTCCCTAGGTGGACAATTACATCCAGCTCAGACTCCCTTGCAGCTGTTCTCGTGATCCTGAGGATGCGCTTCCTGTCCCTCAAGCCATGGCACCAGGCAGGCACCTTACTTCAGTTTTCCCAGCTCCCCCCAGTTCTATACCCCTAATAATTGAGTCCCCCACCAGGAGCTGCTTCCTTTCCCTGTGGTGTCCTCTGCCTCCTTCCTGTGGGCCTCCCTTGTGACAGTTGTCATCAGTCTTCTCTGTGGGTGCATCCATAGGGGAGCTATGCTCCCCCAGAATGGTGTATGGATTGTGGAGTGGAACAACTGACTAGGTGTGCCTCTGTTCCACCATCCTCACCCTCCCTGAGCTCACTGTGGTCCAACTGCTGTGCTTTCTTCGCAACCTCTGAGGTAGTGGTGGTGGCCCTAGTGCTCCCTGGATGGGGGAGGTTCCCTTCCTACTGTCCAGTGTGGCCTGGGGGAAGGTTTCCTTACTACTGTCCAGTGCGGCCTGAAGACAGGCAACTTCCTCCCTCAGGGCAGAGTGTTGTCTGCAAATAGGGCAACATCTCAGCCTCAGATAGACTCCCGGAAGACTGCTGCCCCACAGCCATTACATTGCACTACTCCCCACATGTTTACCTACTTTTTTGTTTGTTTGTTTTTGTGTGTGTGTGCGTGTGTGATTGGTTATATAGAAATATATATATTATACAATGCGTATGCTTATATTGTCAGTGCAGTGTGCTAGAGAGGATATGACAGTGATATAGCCTTGCACTCTTGAGAAATGATGTCAGAACCTCAGGTATAAAGGGAACTATTTCCAGGGTGGGTGGGTGGCGTGGGAAGGGTTGAGCCTAAACTGTGCCCTCTTACAACCATCAATAAAAGCTCTCACCCACCGCTCACGATGAGTGCTTCCTGTCAGCAAGATACCCTACACAACAATTTGATAGAGAAAATACCCTGCTAATCAAACAGAGAAAATCCAGACATCCAAGTCAGACACAGGTAAACGTATCCAGCCCCAAAACAGCCTGGTGGTTTGTTAGCCACAAAGGAAAATCAAATATGCAGTTATTTCAGCCCTTCTGAAGATGCTGACAAGATAAGCGGTTTTGAAAACCCCCTTCCTGAATTAAAAACTAAAATAATTAAACACAAAGCAATACCTCTGTAAAAGTGAGGAAAAACTTCTCTCAGATGTAAGCAAGAGAGAGAGAGATTAGTTACAGATATTTAGTCCAATATAGTATATCCCACGCAGCTTCTCAGTTGTTTCAAAGCACACAACTTGGAAGAAGATGGACTTCTTTGTGGAAAACCAAATAAGGTTGCTCATACACGAGTGCCTGTAGCTCGGAAATCCTTTGAGCCAAAGTAACTGCAATTAAAAATAATGTTTTCCACAATAGAAAGCACAGCTCGCATGTCTCAGCAGGCTCAGAAGGAGCCAAAGATAGGTTCTCTACAGTGCTTGTCTGCCTCCCTAGCTATTTCCTCTTTACTTGTTGCCTTTCCTCTCTATTACTCTTTCAATTACTACCCCCTCCATACTACCCCTCCACCTTTAAATACTTGGGTGTACAAAGAGCTAAAAACTGGAATGTCAGTCTTATGCTCTAGATAACTCATCAAATATGAGACTCTGAATATGGTCCAACACTTTTGATGCTCCTACCATGTAACAGGTGGGTGATATTTATATGTGTTAATAACTAGGGACACAGACATCAGTGATGGCATAAAATAAAAGAACCCAACACAAATTGGGCAGACAAGATAGGCCTGGAGGTCTCCTTCTACCGGCTACTACTTATGTTCTTAATCTGTTATATAGTTATGGCCTACCGGAAACAACTACAGGGCCTCGAGTGTGACAGAGATATTTAAACATTCCCTGGAATTTAAATATAGTTCATATTCTATATAAGAGGATCACAATATGAATCACTATGTAAGTGTATAACTGCATAAGTGTTTCTCCGATTGTACATCTCACTGTGACTGATGTATAATAATAATGAAATTCAACTTGGATGTGCACTTATGTGTTTATTACTGTTTTTTGGAAAACCAATATAGACAATGTTAAAAAAAAAAAAAATAAAGAGCCAAAGTACATTTTTCCAACACAAAATTCAAATCCCATGGAGGGACGGGACTGCAGATAGGAGGCTTCAGGTGAAGAATGCCTCTCAGAAACATATGTGACACCTCCAGCTGTGCTACCATATGGCCATCAATAGGCACATGGAAAGCAGAGATGGCAGACATGTACACCTTGACAGAGAAGTACCTCAGACCGGAGTCTGAGACGGACAACAGGTACGCCAAGATCTGATTCGCTGGACAGGCAAAAGGATCCAGCTGACATGAAGCAGTCCACAGCATGAAACTCCTCCATTTCATAGAGTAAGTAGCCCTGGTGGAAGGCTTCCTAGTTGCCACCAGGACATCAGCCACCTTGGGTGACATCCCAAATTGAGCCATGGCTATGTCCTCAGAAGCCAGGTGTGAAGATGTAGGGATTTGAGGTCAAGAAGGACCAGGGCGCCCCGGTTCTGGGAGAGCAAGCTGGTGCACAGAGGCAGAGGTACTGGGGGTTCCACTGTCAGCTGTTGCAGTAAGGGGAACCAGATCTGACGAGGCCAGAAATGGGCAGTGAGGATCACCATGGCTCCTTCCATCTGGTACTTGAGTAGAACCCTCTGATGCAGAGGAAAAGGAGGGAATACATACTGAAACCTCCCTTTCCAAGAAAGGGATAACATGTCTCACCAGAAAACTCCAGGCCCTGGATCTAGCAAGCAGAAATGCAAAAGTTTTGTACTGAGTGTGGACACAAAAAGGTCCAACTCTGGACGACCCCATCTGTTGAAGAGGTCATCTAGTACAGAGGTCAGAAGCTCCCACTCGTCTCTCTTCAACCAAGACTGGCTTAGACTGTCCGCCAGGATGTTTTGGGTGCCTGGAACATGGACAGCCGACAGTTTTAGATCATGGTCCAGAGCCTAGTATTAGACCCTCACTGCTTCCCTGTAGTGGAGATACGAGTGCGTGAACCCCTGCTTGTTGATATAGTAGACAACACTGATGTTGCCCATCTGCACCAAAAGAAGGCCCAGGGACAGTTGAGTCTGAAAGGCCTTGAAGTAAGTAAGTAAAAGTTTACTTCTATAAGGCGCCCTTCCCAAGCTCAGGGCGCCTTTACAAAATTCCACATACAGCATTAAAACCACAGTAATAAATAACATTATATCCATAACAAATTTAGCATAGTTTACATCACTGAAAATGCTTGATTAAAAAGACAGGTCTTTAGAGCTTTTTTAAAGCCCTCCACAGTCAGGCTATTTCATATCTGGCAAGGTACAGAATTCCACAGGGTAAGAGCCACAAAGGCAAACGTTCTTCCACCAGATGTTTTTAAGGTTACCCTGGGAATCTCTAGCAGTCCCTCGCCAGAGGATCGGAGGGAGCGGGAGGGACAGTAAGAAGTCAGGAGTTCTTCCAGGTAGTGGGGTCCCAAACCGTGTAGGGCTTTACAGATCATCAACATGACCTTGAAAGTGATCCACCACTGTACTGGCAGCCAGTGCAACTCGCGAAGCACAGGTGTTATGTGGTTGGACCTTGGGCTTCCAGTCAACAACCTAGCCGCTGCATTTTGCACCAGCTCCAAGCGGCGAATATCCACTCCCGGCAGCCCTAGATAAAGGGCATTGCAGTAATCAACACAACTGGCAATAAGGGCGTGGACCAGGGTAGGAAGATGCTCTGAAGGAACCAAGTGTTTCACCCGTGCTACATTCCTTACATGGAAAAAGAATGATTTGACTACGGCCGACACCTGCGCCCTCAGGGTCAGGCCCTCATCAAATATAACACCAAGGTTACATACCTGACCAGATGCCATTAGCGTGGTCCCCCCCAGAAATAAACCTGAGGGTTTTCCCGCCCATGGACTTGACATCCTCAGCCCCAGCTCCACCACCAATACCTCTGTTTTTCCCGGGTTCAACTTCAGCCAATTGGTACTCATCTAGTTCTGTATCTCCCGGAGGCAGCTGTTAAACAATGTACTTGACTCAGACTCCTGCTCGGGCACAAAAGACATAGAGAGTTGAGAATCATCAGCATAGCAATGAAAATTCAACCCATATTGTCTTATAATGTCCCCCAATGGAAGCATATACACCACAAATAACATGGGGGACAACACCGAACCCTGTGGCACCCCATAGCGTAGGCAGCGAGAGGTCGAAGAATAAATCCCCAACACTACTCTCTGAGTCCTACCTTGCAGGAAAGATTTAAACCAACTGTGGACCACCACCCTTAGTCCACAGAGAAACCACAGGCATTCGAGCAGCACCCCATGATCCACAGTGTCAAACGCTGCTGAGAGATCAAAGAGAACCAAGATAGAATGAGTTCTCCAATCTCTTGCCATCAGGAGATCATTTAGTACCCGTACAAGAGCCATCTCAGTACTATGCAGTTTCCTGAAGCCAGACTGAAGAGGGTCATAGATGCTGTGGATGGTTAAATGGTCTTCCAGTTGCAAGGCGGCCACCTTCTCAATAATCTCCCCCAAAAAGGGAAGATTTGAAACCGGTCTGTAGTTTTCTGGGCAGTCGGGATCAAGGGAGGGCTTTTTCAAAAGGGGGCGTACTGTTGCATCCTTCAATGGATCTGAAAAGATCCCTCTCTCCAATGATACCACTGCCATCCCAGTAAGGATTGGGCCAATAACCTCTACACACCCCACAAGCAGGTGAGTAGGGCCCGGATCCAAACTACAGCAGGTTGGAGGCAAAGTCTGGATGATCCTCACTATATCCATGACTGCCGGTTGACTGAAGGTGAACCAAGTTAGTTGGGTATTTGTGTCCCTCGGTCGATCACTGCAAGACCCAATGGGGAGGCGCTGGCTGATCTCGTCCCTGATGGCAGACACCTTATCAGTAAGGAACATCGCGAATTCCTCACACTGTAACTGTGACAACGCTCGACCGGTTTGAAGACAGACTGGATTGCACAGTCTGTCCACAGTCCAGAAGAGCTGGGCTGGTCTATTCTTCACTGTAGCAATTTCCCTGGACAGGAACTCTGCCTTCTTATGGGAAATTACTAACTGATGGATCTTATAATGATCTAACAGTCTAAGCCTGTCCACTTCCAGGTTAGTTTTCTGCCAGCGTCTCTCCAATCTTCGGCCCTGTCTCTTCAACCCATGGATCTCTGCGGTAAACCATGGGGCCCCTGGGTGGAGAGTACAGGGACGAACACGGAATGGAGCAATGGCATCCAGGGCCCTCACAACTGCCCTGTTACAGGCTAGCACTAAGGACCCTGGGTCAGTGCTATCCATTGGAAATCCCGAGAAGTCCAACTCTGTCATTAGGCCTTCTGAGGTAACTCCTCCCAAAGGACAGAACTGTACTATCTCTTTAGGGGCAGGCCTCGTTCAGGGGGCCGCGAAACTGAACCTCAGGGCATGACGGTCAGACCAACTGATGGGCTACACCTCCACACCAGAGACTTCCATCCCCAGATGGAACAACAAGTCCAATGAGTGTCCCCCTGGTGGGTTGCAGAGGTAGTAACCCATGTCAGGCCCAATAAATCCATCAATTGGAGGAGGTTTTGTCCAAAAAGCGCGAGTTCATCATTGACCCAGGCATTGAAATCCCCCAGAATTAAACATCAGGGTGATTCCAATACCCTCTCGGTGATGAAGTCCGCAACCTCCCTCAGGAATTCCCTCCCATCACCCGGTGGATGATAAATGAGAAATATCCTGAAGCCTACACCTGCACCCACAATACATTCAAAGGACTTGGTACATCCAACTGGCACCTCCCTGAGGTCCAGTTCTTGTCTAAAACAGACTGCAACTCCCCCACCCCTACGGTCCACTCTCGGGCGGTGAACCACCGAGAACCCGGCCGGAACCACGGACTCCAAAATGGGGCCCGCATTTTCATCAAGCCAGGTCTCGGTGATGCAAGCTAAGTCCACAGATGTAACAAGGTCTGCCACCAAAGCAGTCTTGTTTCTGACAGACCTAGCATTGCTTAACACCGCCCGAAAGGGACGGGACTCCAAGAATGACTCCACCTCCTGCCTGATCAAGTCAGTGCCCTTGGGTATGGATACAAGACATGATGGACCTCGCTCCTGTATCCATTTCGCCCCAGGGTGCCTCCTGGTTCTAACTGTCCCTATCCACCCACTCTTTTCCCATCCCCCACAAGAGTTCCAGGATCTCCTATTCCCTCCACTCCTTCGTCTCACAATGCCGAATATTCGGCATTTCCTATAAACTTCCGAAGGAAGTGCGGGACATTCAAATGGTCGGAGATCCTTCAGTCTTGAGGGGGAGTACCGCCTGACTGTGTTCTTACCAACCCAACACATATTCAGATCCTAACAGTAATACTAAATTATAAAAACCCCACTAAATCAACACTTTTATTTATTCCTAATATACCCCCTTAATAAAAACCACCCCACTGCCTACTTTTAAATCAAAAACATAATACTAAATAAACATCTGTTAACAAATTTATACGTAAACAAAACAAAAAAAAAAAAGGGGGGGGGCATAAATGACTGTCCGCATCTCCAGAATACTGAGGTGGAGAGAGGACTCTAGCCTGGATCATGTTCATTGAGTTTGCTGAGGCCCTAGATGGGCTCCCCACCCCATCGTCAAAGCATCCATAGAGAGAACTTGCTGAAGGGAAGGAATGAGGAAAGGAACCCCTCTCAACAGGTTACTGGGTTCCATCAACCAAAGCAGAACATTTTTCACCGAAGATGAGACCAGGACTTACTGTTCCAGGTCATCGGAAAGCTGGTCCCACTGGACCCCGAGTGTCCACTGGGAAACCCTCATGCGCAGTCTGCCTAGAGGCACTGTGACTACAGTCACAGCCATTGGGCCCAAGGACTGTACAAAGGCTCTAGCCAAAACATAACGGCTGTTGAACAACAGGTGGGATTGAGCTATGAGACGCTCTGCTCTCTCCTGGGTCAGGAAGGACATGCCCTGGGCTGTGTCCAGAACTGCTCCTAGTACTGAAGCTGCTGGCAGGGAAGTCAGAACTAACTTGGGTAGCTTTATCGTGATCCTCAAATTTTGGAACAGACAGGCTGTATGTTCCAGTGTATGGAGAAGACCCTCCCAGGACTGCGCCTTGAGGAGCCAGTCGTCCAGGTAGGAGAAGACATAGAGACCCTGCCGCATGAGGGCAGCCACAACCACTGCTAAGCATTTGGTAAACACCCGAGGAGCTGAGGACAAGCCAAAGAGCAGGGCCCGGAACTGGAAATGTGCCCCCTGGAAATTAAATCTGAGGAATTTCCTTTGGGGGAGACATATCTTCATATCGAGGGAGCATATCCAGTCCCCCTTGTGCAGGAGGACCAGGAGACCCTGGAGGGTGACCATCCTGAACTTTTTGTATCGGATGAGGAGTTCTAAATCTCTCATATCCAAAATGGGTCTGAGATCTTCTGTGCATTTTGGAACCAGAAAGAAGTGGGAGTAGAACTCCCTGCTATGCCGAGCTTCCGGCACAGGTTCTATGACCCTTTTTCTGAGCATTTCTGAGAATTGGTGCCATCAAAGAAATGTGTGGTCAATCTGGGACAGGAGAAATTCAGTTTCTGCTGTAACCAATATAAAAAATAAAAAACTGGAGCTAAAGAAGGGAGGGCAGAGGTGAAACCAAACCCAAGGAGTCTGCGCTGTATACTGACTAAAAAGATTTGGGAGATCCATTAGTGAAGCAAATAATAGTCTCCCTGGATCATGTAAATCACTAATAATAATAAATTCTGTATGTTTCCACGTTGAACTGAATTTGGGATTCAGCCAATGCAACACAGTACGCACCATAACTGCTCAAAGCTAAGTAAGTAAATCCAGGAAATTTAGTCCCCCCTCCCCTTGACAAGGGCAGTGGAACGAGTACCATCTCAGCCGAGGTCTTTTAACACTATACACAAACCGCGATAATACTTTGTTCCAAGACACAAAATAAAAATGGGAAGGAATCGAGGGGAGCATCTGAAATAAATAAAGAAGGCAGGGTAAAATATTCATCCTAATAGCATATATTCGGGAGTAAAAAGATAAATGTAGTTGGGACCACGTATGTATATCCTGTTCAATATTTTGCATTAAAGGTTCAAAGTTAACCAGCTCTAGCCATTGATGACTGACGTAAGTTAATGCCAAGATATTTAATCGTAGTTCTTGTCCAACGTAAGGGCAATGTAGATTTTAATATTGGTGAGGGTGCGTAGTTCAATGTTAGAACTTCTGTTTTGGTTATATTCAGTAAGAACTCAGATGCTTCCATATATTCTTATAATAATTGCCATGCAGCAGGAACAGAAGTTTCGGGTTCTAACAATATAACAAACACATCTTCAGCGTACAATGAGATCTTGAAGGTCTCACCTCCCAGAGGAACATCCTCCAACTCTCGTGCCTGCCGTACTGCAATCGGTAATGGTTCTATGCATATAGCAAAAAGCAAGGGAGACAAGGAATAACACTGCCTTGTGCCTACCACTAATGGAATCAGAGTTCACAAAGAAAGCACAGTTACGTAAGAACTTCCCGTAACAGTAGATCTTCAAGAGAGGCTCTTGCAGTAGGTACTCACAAGTAGGACTAAGCCTCCAGGCGCTAGGACCATACGGAAAAATTCTAGCTAGCTGTGTCCGGTGGGGGACTGACCCCTGACGTCACATGACAGATGTCAGTGTGACGCTATATAAGGAGCGGTCCCCACGTCTGCCTTCCAGTTCTCCCGCTGGAGACCTGTAGAGGTTCGACAGGAGAAAAGGAGAGGGCTCCTGGAGCCCAATAGGCATAATATGAAAAACCACAGAAGGAAGCTTGGTGGGAGGTCGAGTTAGAGAAAGCAGTAGCTACTGCAAGAGCCTCTCTCGAAGATCTATTGTTACGGAAAGTTCTTATGTAACTGTACTATCTTACTTCGAGAGGACTCTTGCAGTAGGTACTCACAAGTAGGACCGAGTCCCAAGCAGTGACCTGAGACAGGTCTGAAACATAGGGAAGCAGGAGAGAGTTTCCCAGCCACACTAAGGGACTCATGAAAGGAGCCCCTGTAGGACAGTAAGGCCAAAGTCCACTCTGCGTCTCGACGCAATGTCCAGGCTGTAATGCTTGGTAAAAGTATGGACAGAACTCCAAGTTGCAGCTGCACAAATGTCTGCAGCTGAAACATTCCTGAAACAAGCAGTAGAAGCAGCCATGCCTCTGGTTGAATGTCCTTTAACCTGACCCAGAAGGGTTTTGTGGTACTTCTGGTAACAGAAGGTAATGCAGTTGGCCAACCAGTTGGACAAAACACTGTTTAAAAACCGCTGCACCCTCTCTTTTGGGTGCAAAGGAAACAATTGGTCAGATTTACAGAGAGACTTAGTCCTGTCCGTATAGCACCTGAGAATTCTGTGAACATCCAGAGTATGCAGAAGAGCTTCCCCCCGTTGGAGTATTCCGGAGAGTACACTGGCAGGTCCAGGGATTGATTCAAGGTGGATTCAGATACCACCTTGGGAAGGAACTTGGGACTGGTTCGCAGAGCCACCCGGTCTCTGTGAAAAATCAGATAAGGTATCTTACACATGAAAGCCTGAAGGTCAGAAATTCTTCGAGCCGGAGTAATAGCCACTAAGAACAGTGCTTTCCAAGAGAGGTAGCACATGTCCGCATTCGCTGACGGCTAGAAAGGAGGCAGAACTATTTTTTTGAGAATGAAGTTTAGGTCCCAAGGAGGAGCAGGGCTCCAGATTGGGGGTTTCAGATGGAGAATCCCTTTCAGAAAGGTTTTGGATACCTCCAACTGTGCCAAAGTCTTTTGTCCTATCGGAATATGATAGGCAGAAATGGCCAAAAGGAGGACCTTTAGGGTCGAATAACTAAGAACCAAGTCAAAAAGGTGCAGCATGTAGTCTAAGACCTTCGTGACTGAACAGGAAAAAGGTTCAATCCCTTTCGAATCTGCCCAGATGGAAAACCTTTTCCATTTCATGGCATATGTAGCTTTCGTTGAAGTCTTCCTGGCCTCTACCAAGATAGAAACATAGAAGTTGATGGCAGATAAGGACCGCAAGGCCCATCCAGTCTGCCCATTTCTTTTTCTACCTTATAAATGTGCCATCGGCCTTTGCTCTGTCAGTGGCCTATCTATTCATACTCATTTGTATTGCTCCCTTATGCCTGTCCCATGCCTGTTTGAAGCCCTGCACCGTATTCATAGCCACCACTTCTTGAGGTAAGCCATTCCATGCATCCACCACCATTTCTCGAAAAGAATTTCCTCCACATTCCCCTTAATCGGCCCCTCTAATCTCATGCTGTGTCCTCTTGTCCTGTTATTTTTCTTATATTTAAACATGTTAGACTCTTTCACCTTGTTAATGCCCTTAAGGTGTTTGAATGCCTCGATCATATCACCTCTCTCCTCCTTTGCTCAAGGGTATACATATTGAGCTCTGTTAATCTGTCCTCATATGTCTTCTGATGCAGTCCCTGCACCATTTGGTTGCCCTTCTCTGGACTGCCTCAATTTGGTTAATGTCCTTATGAAGGTGTGGCCTCCAATACTGCCGCAGTACTCCAGATGGGCCTAACCAGTGTCTTGTAAAGAGGGATTATTACCTCCCTCTTACGACTTGTGATACTCCTACTAATACATCCTAACACCCCCCCTAGCTTTACCTACTGCTTTAGAGGTCTGCTTGGATGATTTCAGGTCATCAGTGATGATGATGCCCAAGTCTCTCTCTTCCTTTGTGACTGCTAGCAACTCCCCTCCCAGCCTATAGGTGGCTTCAGGGTTTCTCTTCCCTATGTGGATGATCTTGCACTTCTTTGCATTAAATCCCAGTTGCCAGTCTTCTGACCATTTTGCTAGTTTATCCAGATCTCTTCTCATTCTGCCCACCCCATCTGGATCATCTACTCTGTTGCAGATCTTGGTGTCATCTGCAAACAGACAAGCCTTATCCTCTAGTCCATCTGCGAGGTCACTAATGAAGATGTTGAAGAGGACTGGCCCCAGGACTGATCCCTGAGGTACCCCACTTGTGACTTGCATCTCTTCTGACTGTATACCATTTACCACCACACTCTATTTTCTGCCTGTCAACCAGTTTGCCACCCAGTTGACTAACTTCTGACCCACCGAGCCTACCCAGCTTATTTATCAATCTTCTATGTGAACAGTGTCAAAAGCTTTGCTGAAGTCAAGGTAGGCGACATCAACTGCTCCCTCTTGGTCCACCACTCTGGTTACGCAGTCAAAGAAATCTATGAGATTAGTTTGACAGGACCTTCCTTTTGTAAACCTATGCTGTCTTGGATCCTGTGCCCCTATGGATTCCAGGTGTTTCACTATCTTTTCCTTAAGGAGTGTCTCCATAATCTTGCCCACTAGAAGGTAAGACTGACTGGTCTGTAGTTCCCTGCCTCCTCCCTGCTACCACTCTTGTGGAGCGGGATCACATGAGCCCTTCTCCAGTCTTCTGGGACCTCTCCTGTGCTCAGAGACTCACTAAACAGTTCTGCTAATGGCTCTGCAAGTTCCACCTTTAGCTCCTTAAGTACCCTGGGATGTATGCCATCAGGTCACATTGCCTTATCCACCCTGAGCTTAGCAAGCTCTTGTAGGACCCTTTCTTTTGTGAAGGGAGTAGTGCTCACCTCCCTCCCCCCTGTGTCCATGATGCTGAGCTGTGGACCCTGCCCTGCCCTACCTTCTCTTCAGTAAATACTGAGCAAAAGTATCTATTTAGGATAGATGCTTTTACAGGGTCCTCCTCCTCACATGCTCCCTTTTCTCCATTAAGCTTAGCAATACCCCCTCTGGACTTTCTCCTTTCACTAATGTATCTATAGAAAGTCTTGTCACCTTCTTCTACTGTTCGTGCTAGTGTTTCCTCAGTGTGGGACTTTGCCTGCCTTACTGTCTTCCCTGCTTCCCTTAGGGCAGTTTGGTATGCCTCCCTATCTTCATCCTGCTGTGTTCCCTTATATTTCCTGAAGGCCAGCCTTTTGGCTCTGACCTTTTCTGCTACTGTATTTGAGAAACAAAGTGGTTTCCTTCTTCTTTTGCACTTCCTTTTCTGTCTAACACAATGAGATGTTGCTTCAAGCATTGCATCCTTCATGCTTGCCCACTTTGCCTGTACCCCCTCATCTGTGTTTCTTTTTGCCAGGGCTAGCTTAACTCTTTTGGCCATCTTATCAAAGTCAGCTCCTCTGAAGTCCCATATTTTTGCCTTGGAATGGGATGATTTAGATGTAGTAGCCAAATTGAACCATACCATGTGATGGTCACTGGCCCCCAGGTGACCTACCTGGAGATCTGTGATCCCTCCCTGTTAGTCAGTACTAGATCTAGGATAGCCCTGTTTCTGTGTTACCCTCGTGGAAACCCTGAAATCGGGCAGCCGTTATGTCAGAAGGAGCCATGCATGCAGATGAAGGGACTTGAGACCTGGATGAACCAGGGTCCCCTATTCCTGAGTCAAGAGATCCTGGAAAACCAGCAGTGGAAAGAGAGGTTCCACTGACAAGTTGTTGCAGTAGAGAGAACCACATCTGTCTCGGCCAGAATGGAGCAATGAGGATCATTCGAGCTCCTTCTGCGTGCAGTTTCATTAGAACTCTCTGGGTTAATGGAAGCGGAGGGAAGATGTACACGAACCTCCCGTCCAGCAGCGAGACAGCGCATCTTGCCAGAAAACACCACGCCATGGAGCGAGTGAGTAGAAGGCTGGTAGTTTAGCAATTAATGGGCAGGTGAACAGATCTATTTGAGGCCTTCCCTATTTTGTGAAGACTTTGTTTACCACCGACTGAGCTCCCACTCGTGTGCTCTGGCTTGCGTGCGGCTGAGTGCATCTGCCAGGATGTTTTGGACACCTGGCACATGTACTGCTGTCAGATGAATGTTGTGGTAGACTGCCCAATACCACAATCTCATTGCTTCCCTGCAAAATGGGTAAGAGCAGGTTCCGCCTTGTTTATTTATGTACCAGACTACGCACATGTCTGCCTGAATCATAAGATGACCCGGGAGAATGAGATGTTGAAAGGCCTTAAGCGCATTCAACACTGCTCTCATCTCGAGTATGTTGATATGAAGAGACAGTTCTATGTGGGACCAAAGACCTCGTGTCTTGTGAAGACCCAGATGTGCTCCCCAATCCAGATCTGAAGCATCTGTCATTGGGGTTTGTGAGGGGTTGTCTGATCAAAATGGAACCCCTTAGGAGAGGTTGTCTTGTTTGAGCCACCACAAGAGGTTGTTTGCCATTGGATCCAAGATCACAATCTCGTGGCCCAGTTTGTCTGCCCTCTGGTCCCAATGGACTCTGAGGGTCCATTGTGAGACTCATGTGGAGTCTGGCTAGGGGAACTGAAGGGATGGCCACCACCATGAGCCCCAATAGTCACAGGATCGTTCTGGCTGGTACCCCCTTCTGTAAGGCCACCATTTGTGCCTGGTACTGCAAGGAAATATCCTGTCTTACGGTAGGAAAGCCTTGCCCTGTACCATGTCCAAAACTGCCCCAATAAATTGGAGCAGTTGGGTAGGGACTAGGAGGGATTTGCTATAATTGACTGTAATTCCCACCTGATAAAAAGTATCTGGGGTAAGGTTCATATCCTTGACTAAGGGCTCCTGGAGGAGGCCGATATCAGCCAGTCTTGCAGGTAGGGAAAATCTTGGACCCCCTGCCTGCGCAAAAAGGCTGCCACCACTGCTAGGCATTTTGAGAATACCCTGGGAGCCGAGGAAGGGCCAAAGGGTAGTGCTTTGAAAGGGAAATGCTCCCCCTGAAAACAGAATTGGAGGAATTTGCGGTGTGGCGGGCAAATCAGGATGCGTAGGTAAGCTTCCTGCATGTCCAGGGCGCAGAGTCACTGACCCTTCGGAAGTAGACAGGTGAGAAACAGCATTCTGTACCACTTGTAGTGAACAAAGAGATTCAGAGAGCTCAGATCTAGGATTGGTCTGAGGTCGCCTGTCTTCTTGGGAACCAGGAAGAAATGCAAGTAGTACCCTTTTCCCTGATGCTTTACGGGAACTGGTTCTATTGCTGCCTTTGCCAGCAAGGACGTGATTTCCTCTCTCACCAAGAGCAAATGGCTGGGCGGGTAAGATGAATGACCTGGAGACTTTCTTGGGGGTCTTTTTATGAATTCTACCGAGTGACCTTTTTCCACCAGTTGAAGAACCCACGAGTCTGTTATTTTCTCCCACTCTGGTAGGTGACAGGAGAACCTGCCCCCTACTGGTTCCTCTGGAAAGCATACCAGTGGAGGTGGGAGGTTTAAGAGTTACCAGGTGGAAGGCAAGGCCGCGGTCACGGCTCCCGAAGCTTTCTGGGACTTAGCGGGGGGGCTCTAGCAGCCGGGGCTGCCCGTTTATTCCAATGTCGGTTCTGATTTGGTCTTTGTTGGTGATGTTGCTGCCTTTAAAATGGCTGTTTCTGCTTCTGTGGAGGCTTGTACATAAATTGTACAGAACGTACGGCCTTGCCTTTATCTTGGAGGTCAGTGATAATGTCCTTTACAACCCCACTGAAAAGGACCGACCCTCAAAAAGGAGCATCCTGTATAGCCGACTGGACCTCTGGTGCCAGGCCTGAGAGCCACAGTCAGGTGTGATGTCATAGACTAACCGCAGTAGCTGAGCCCCTACCAGCAGCGTCCAGTGCATCGTAAGTGGCATGCAACATGTGACAACAGGCAGATCTAGCTGACCATACTACTGCCATTTTGTCTTTTAGGATAGAGTCTGGAAGAAAGTCTACCTTGGACTCCAACTGACCTAGGACCGATTTTTGGTAGTCCCCCATATGGGCGACATAGTTTAGTGCTCGGATTCCTAAGGTGGAGGAAGAGTAAACATTTCTCCCATACTGATCCAGATTTTAGGTTATCAGGAGGGGAAGCACTGAGGTGTTTGGGTTTAGCAGACCTATAGTGGGCCGTACTAATGACCACTGAATCAGCCTTAGGATGAAGACTGAGGAAGTCTTTATCATCTGGGGATTGATACAGTCTGTCAGCCTTTCTGGCTACTGGGGACGGAGAAGAAGGTTGTTTCCATATAGTGGTGACCAAATCCTCATGTGGTTCAATCCAGGGAGGAATCAGCCAAATCTAAATGAGCTGCCAGCCTCTGCGGGTCCTGTGCAACTGTGCGCCAATTGTAGGCTGCTTGGATTTTTCTTAGGAGCTCAAAGAAGGAAGGATCCTCCGGAGGGGATTTTGGAGAGTCCTTCGGTTTCTGATGATCCGATGTGGGTGTTTCCACACTGGAGTCGGAATGGGCCATGTCGCTATCTGAGTCCAAGAAATCCTGGTCACTCGGGAGAGCTGATGGTCAAAAGCAGCAGCTCCACTGGTATAGAAAATTCCTTAGGCCTGGAAAACTCCCAGGACCTAAGGCTAGGGTCAGGACGATTAGCCTGCGTCGGGCCCTTGAGGCCAGACAATGGAGAAGGATCTGACGTAGGAGGCCCTGGAGCTGGCGTCGGGGCCACTAGCGGCTGACACTTCTCCAGCTCTGATGTGAGTTGCGACTTTGCTTCTGCCCACCAGGTCTCCAGGACCGCTTGAAATTCTACTTGAGGCTGAGGTGGAAGGTTATTAACCCGTAGCTAGGGTACCCGTAGTAGGGGTAGTTAAAGCCCAATGGAGGGTAGCCCGGTATATGGAATCCTAATGCTGGATACTGTGGTGGTGGTTATCCTGACGTTGGGTACTGAGGAGGACAGCCCGGTGATGGGTGTCCATAAAGATTTCCAGGTGGTCCTGACTGAAGGCCCAATGGAGGGGCCAAAGGCCCTGCCGGAGGAATCGTCAGGTCTGTACCGCTTCCCACTGGATGCTCAGAAGGTCTTGATGGAAGAGGCCGACAAGAGGGTCCCGAAGGTCCTGATATCTGGCCTGACGAAGGGCCTTGCGGGACTGAATCTCCTGAGGGGGTCTGAGGGACTACTGTCTGGTCCCATGTTGGCTCTGGCGTCTGAAACACCGGTGGAGGGGGTGATGAGACCCCTGCTGGTGGGTGATCTCCTGCCTTCGCATCTTCCGCAGGGGAAGTAGAAGGTACCGCTTCCACCAGCAGTAAAGAAGAGGAAGGAGTAATGTCCTTCGTCAGCTGCATATCAAACATCAGCTGTGCCACCACCTCTTTGTCAGGCCTGTTATCGGGGCTTGACAGAGGATCCAAGGCTGGGCATCCATCGGAGGAGCTGACGGGTGACTTAGCAGTCACAGCCGCATGAGAACCAGCGGAGCCATAACTCGACTTACCAGTCCCACTCGTACCACTAGGCCTTGAAATCTTGGGAGGGTGTAGAGGAGATGCGTGTCTCCATATCTTGGGAGGCTCCCATCGGGCCTGAGCCCGGACCAGACAGGTGGGTCGATGGCCATTTGGTAGCCACCAAAGCGGTTGTCGAAGGCAAGTCCCCCAGAGGGGATGTTACCTGAGGGGCCGCAACTCCAGCGGGAGGCAGTGTATTGGCTGGGGACCCTTCCCGGTCCCGATGTCTCTCCTTGTCCTTCTTCTTCTTTGATGGCCCTCTGGGGAGAAGGACAATTGCCTGAGTTTCTTCAGCTCCTTCTCCATATTGGTAATTTTTCCTTTTAAAAGACGGGCTTCTAGAGACTGCTGCCTAAGTTTACGTTTGGCCGCGTTAAACTTCTGGCAATGCTCATACCCTTCCACTTTATGGCCTGGGCTCAGGCAAAAAGGGCAGAGGGAATGGCCACCCTTGTGAAGGAGCAGAGTTCCACAGGAATCGCACTTGTTCTTATGCGATTCCGAAGGCATCAGAGACGATATACATGATGATTTTTGATAAACAAAAAACAAGATATATATATATACAGATTGATAGTAAAACTGTTAGAATAATACTCATCCAAGATGGCGTCGACTAGCAGTGTTCTTCCATGAGGTCTGACATGTGCAGGATGACGGCGGGAAAGAACTGGAAGGCAGGCGTGGGGACCACTCCTTATATAGCGTCACGCTGACGTCCATCACATGCCATCAGAGGCGGTCCCCTGCCAAATACTGCTAGCTAGAATTTTTTCTTGTGGTCCTAGCGCCTGGCGGCTTAGTCCTACTTGTTAGTACCTACTATAAGAGCCCTCCTGAAGTAAGATCCATTAATTCAGATGTAAGCTGCTGCCAGTGAGGAGTCTATATTCTGGAGCCAGGTTAGGAACCCCTTAGGAAATCCAAACGCTTGTAGCGTATGCTATAGGAATTTAGAAACATAACACAGACTGATGGCAGATAAGGACCACTTGGCTCACCTAGTCTGCCCATTCCCCTACCTATTGGATAAGCTGCAAATTCTAGTTAACCAATAGCCTTTTTGTTTTTGACCCCACGACCACTTCAGGAAGGCAGTTCCATGTGTCCACCACCCTCTCAGTGAAAAAATACTTCCTCACGTTGCCCCTGAGCCGCCCCCCCCCCCAATCTTCAAATTGTGCCCCCTTCTTCTTGCATATCTCTTTTTCTGAAAGATGCTCCCATTTTGGACTTTGTTTATTCCTTTGAGGTACTTGAAAGTTTCTATCATGTCCCCCCCTTCCTCCTTTCCTCAAGGGTATTCATATTAAGCACTTTTAGTCTCTTCGTATGGCTTCTGTTGCAGACCCTGCACCATTTTAGTTGCCCTCCGCTGGACTGTCTCCATCCTGTCTATGTCCTTGCGGAGACAGGGGTCTCCAGAACTGCACACAATACTCCAGATGGGGGTCTCACCAACTGACTGTACAGAGGGATAACATCTTCCTATTTTGTACTGGTGATGTCTCTCCCTATGCATCCTAGTATCCCCCCAGCCCTCCTTACTGCCTTCTCACATTGCTTGCTAACCTTAAGGTCTTCTGATATGACTACTCCCAGGTCCCTTTCTATTTTTGTTGTTGTTAGTACCTTCCCCCATTTCTATGTCACTCTGTTTAATGCTTTATCAGCATCTATGCTCACTAAAGCCGCCGGAACTGAACTTTTGAGTAATATAATCCATTATGTGAATGGTATGCCTAATATTGTCCACACTTTGCCCGTGATGAATAAACCCAGACTGATCTGGATTGATAATTGTAGGAAGGCTTTCTTCCAGTCGATGTGCCCACAAAGACATATAAAACTTATAATCTAGGTTTAAAGGAGAACTGCACCGAATCTATAAGTAATGTTTCCCAGTAGAAGCTGGTTTTTAAATACTGTTTCTAATTCCGAAACTGTTCCATCTCTACATACTTTTTAGTTATCCCAGTGAGCGTTTCTGATCTACACTATGGTGTTAAGTGCCATTTTAGAACTGTATGGTGTAGTGTATGTCCCTCTCATCCACAGAGTTCTACAACAAAACATGGGTGCATTGTGCCAACAATAGAAGAGAAGAACAGGGACATAAACTGCATCATACAATTCTAAAAATGGTACTTGCCTGCAGTGTGTAAAACAGAAATACACACTAGGGTAATTAGAAAGCCTGTAGAGATGGACCAGTAACAGAACCGGAACCAATATTTAAAACACAGCTTCTGAGGGGGAAAATGGCTTACAAGTTCAGTGCTGTTCTCCTTTAAGACAAATATGGGCTGATAAGTGTGAGGATGTCTGGGGTCCTAACCCAGCTTCAAAACTGCAGAAAGAACCACATATGATCAAGAAGGGGGAGGCGGACTACCCTCCTGAACTGCTCTGAAAGTGGAGAGGAGGTGTGCAAGAAGCAACTCTGAACATGTCCTGTACCACTCTGACGAAGAATTGTCCAGTATGGGACATTTCAGAGTTTTAAGCTTTTGATAGTGCCAAATGGATTTATTCTAACTAGATCGGGACCAACAGCTTATCTTGATGAGCCTGACATATTTTAGGAATGGTCAGTGGTAAAAGAAAACAAGAGATTGTGTCATCCATTGGTGTGTCTAAATCAGAGTATAACTTGATAATAATTCTGAAAAATATTAAGTTTTTCCGCAGCAGCAGTAGATCCCCCAACTCCCATTTTGTGTATAGCAGGTATGCTGGCAATAGAGCTGAGATTAGCCAGCTGTCGTGGCAGGTGGGCAAGCTGAGGGCCCAGATGTCGCAGGCAGAGCTAGATAGGGAGCAACTGTGGTGGGAGAAAATTAAAAATAACCCATCAAGGAAGGTAGGCACATATTCGAGCCTATAAAATCTGTGAAACATAGGGACCCTAGACCCTGATATCCCCTCTGTTTAAATTCAACCCAATGGAGTTCTCCCTCCCAGCTTGACCTCTTGCCTCTGATCTTCCTCTTATCTTACCATGTCTCTTTAAATTCTACTAATTTTTAGTGGCAAAAATCTTGTTAAAGAAGCAAACCTCTAGCAGCTAGTCTTCTACATTCTGAGGGTATCGGAATCACTCATCTTCACCTGGCGGTTGGCATACCATAAGAATGCGCATCAGATCACTTCTAACAACCATAAAAGTGGTCCAGTGGTGGTATAGGCAGTTTAAGCACATATGGTACTCCATACTTAGCCTGACAGTCTATACCTGTCTGGAATTTTTTCAGATTGCATTCTGTGATTTTCATAACCACACATACTATATATACATTATTAAGAGATGTATTTATTACATTAAATTGCAGCTTCATGAGTAGTTCCAATTATTTTTTTTATTGCCACCCCCTTACCTTACTGGAGGTTTCTTAGAAACTGTATTCTGTGATATTTTATAACCACATTTCTTCAATAAAATTAAGCAATACAGAAAACACAGTTACGTAAAAACGTACTGCAACAGTAAATCTTCGAGAGAGAGAGAGGCTCTTGCAGTAGGTAATCACCTTGAGGACTGCGCCCCCTGGCGTCAGGACTACACGGAAACTTTAGCCAGCAGTATGTGATGGGGGAATCGCCCACCCGACGGCACGTGACCGATGTCAGTGTGAGCCTATATAGTGAGCGGTCCCCATGCCTACCTTCCAGTTCTTCCGCCAGAGACCTCCAAGGAGGTGCAACAGGGGAAAGGGTAAAAGGCTCCTGGAGCTCCGAATGAGCCCATGAAGAAAGAGCAGAAATAATCATAAGGAGGATGGAGGGAGGGGAAAAAGGTTATCTACTGCAAGAGCCTCTGTCGAAGATCTACTATTATGGTAAGTTCTTATGTAACTGTACTATCTTACTTCGAGAGGGCTCTTGCAGTAGGTAATCACCTTGAGGACCGAGTCCCAAGCAGTGTAAATCAGAGGAATAAACTGAAACACGGGAGGCAGTACCTGAAAATCTGCAACTGGCACAGAAAAACTATGAGAGGAGGCCTTGTAGTACAGCTAGGCCAAAACCTGCCCAGTGTCTAGAAGCAATGTCCAGACTGTAATGCTTTGTGAAAGTGTGGACTTAACTCCAAGTAGCCGAGGCACAGATGTCAGTGGCAGACACATTCCTGAAACAAGCAGTTGAGGTAGCCACGCCCCTAGCAGAATGCCCCTTGACTTCCCCTGGGAGGGTTTTACCATACTTCTGGTAACAAAAATTAATGCAGTTTGCCAACCATTTGGATTAACACTGTTTGCTAACTGCCGCACCTTCTCTCTTGGGTGCAAAGGAAATGACAAGCTGATCCGTTTTTTGGACAGACTTTGTCCTGTTTGTGTAATAGTGCAAGATTCTATGAATGTCTAACATGTGAAGAAGCGCTGCTCCCCGATTAGAATGCTCGGGGTAGTACACTGGCAGTTAAATTGCCTGGTTCAACGTAAATTCACTCACCACTTTGGGTTAAAACTCAGGGTGCGTACGAAGGTCCACCCTGTCTTCATGAAAAATTAAGTAAAGCTCCTTACAAATCAGGGCCTGAAGCTCTGAAATCCTTCAAGCTGAAGTGACTGCCACAAAAGATAGCACTTTCCAAGATAAACAGCACATGTCACAAGAACCAGTCGGTTTGAAACGATGCAGTGTCAACTTTTCTGAAACACAATGAAGGTCCCATGGTGACATGGGGCTGTGCATCAGGGGTTTTAAATGTAAAATTCCTTCAGGAAAGACTTGGGAGACTTCTAACTGGACCAGTGTCCTGCTGTCAACCAAAGTATGGTAGGCGGAGACTGCCGACAGATGGACCTTTATGAGGAACAGCTGAGGCCCAACTCAGAGGTGCAGGAGACATTCCATGACCGATGGTGGACACGACAAAGGATCCCAGCCTTTCGCAGTGGCCCAAATAGAAAAACGCTTCCACTTCATGGCATAAGTGGTCCTTGTGGATGGCTTCTGGACCTCCAGTAGGACTTCAGCCACTTTGGAGGATACTGAAAAGTGAGAAATGGCTACATCCTGAGGTGCCACACATGAAGGTGGAGGGACTTCAGTCCCGGATGGACCAGAGTGTCCACCTCCTGGGTCAGAAGGTCGTTGCAGAAAGGCAGGGGAACTGGAGGTTCCTCTGCAAGCTGCTGAAGCAGTGGAAACCAAACCTGGCAGGGCCAAAAAGGGGCGATCAGAATCATGTGGGCCCCTTCCACTCATAGCTTGAGCAGCACCCTCTGCATAACTGGAAAGGAAGGGAAGGCGTACAAGAACCTCCCTGTCCAGCAAAGAGATAGTAAGTCTTGCCAGAAAACACCATGCCCTGCAGCAAGCAAGCAAAAGTTGGGAAGTTTTGCTTTGTATGGGGAGGAGAACAGATCCAGTTCCAGCCGTCCCCACAGGTCAAAGATGGAGTCGACCATCTCTTGTTTTAGCTCCCACTTGTGGGCTCTGACTAAGGTGCATCTGAGACTGTCTGCTAGGACATTTTGCACACCTGGAACGTGGACTGTTGGGAGACGAATACGATACAGAACAGTCCAATTCCACACCCGCATCGCCTCCCGGCATAGGGGGTATGAGCGGACGTCTCCTTGCTTGTTGAGATACCAGATTATGCACATGTTGTCCGACTGAATGTTGAAAGGCCTGGAGTACGTACAACACCGCTCTCATTTCCAACACACTGATGTGAAGCGAAGACTCTACTAGGGATCACAAGCCTCGAGTCCTGAGGTTTCCCAGATAAGCACCCCATCCCATCCCTGATGCATCCGTAGTCAGCGTCGGAGATGGAGGAGGGGACTGAAAAGGGACTCCCGTGGTGAGATTGGACAGATCCTGCCACCATGAGATCTCTCTCTGCATGAAACTGGAGACCATGACCATCTGGTCTAGGTCATCCAACCTCTGATCCCACTGTGCCCTGAGCGTCCACTGCGAGATACGCATGTGAAGAGTGGTTAAGGGAACTGTGGGGATGGCCGCTGCTATCAAGCCTAACAGTCGAAGAATTAGCCTGGCTGACACCTTCCGGTTGGAGGCTACTAAGAAAGCCTGCCTCTGCAGGGTTTCTGCCCTGTCCTGTGGGAGGAAGGGCATACCCTGGACAGTGTTGAATACTGCCCCAATAAATTGCAGGTGTTGGGAAGGAACAAGCTGAGACTTAGGAAAACTGACAATAATCCCAACCTGCTAAAAGAGATCCAGGATTGCAGAAAGGGAGAGTTCCAGTTGCTCTCTCAACGGGGATGACAGGAGCCAGTCATCGATATAAGGGAACACACAATGACTCTGGTGCCTCAGGGCCACTGCCACTACTGCCAGGCACTTCCTAAAAATTCGACGTGCCAAGGACAGGCCAAAGGGCAGAGCCCTGAATCGGTAATGTCCCCCCCCCAGAGTGAGAACCGGAGGTAGCAGCGATAGGCCCTGAAAGTAGGAATGTGCAGGTAGGCATCCAGCATGTCCAGAGGGCAAAGCCACTGACTCGTGTGCAAAAGGGGCAGACCTGGGAGGGTCAGCATCCAAACCATTTGTACTCTATGTACAGGTTCAGACTGCTGAGATCCAAAATGGAATGCAGATCTTCCAACTTTTTGGGGACCAGAAAGAAGTGGGAGTAATATCCCTTTCCTCTCTGGTGCAAAGGAAGAGGCTCTATGGCTTGTTTCAGTAGTAAAGCCTGAATCTCCTCCCTGAGGGGAAGAATGTACCCCTTCAGGTAGTAAGACTGAACTGGAGGCCTGTCTAGAGGTTTTGAGAGAAATTCCAGGATTCGGCCATGTTCTATGGGTTGCAGGACCCATGAGTTGGCGGTCACCGCCTGCCACCTTTGCAGGTGACAAGCAAACCTTCCGCCCACCTGCTCCCCTTCGGTATTTTGGGGGTAGGGGATCAGATGGCAAGTCAGGTAAGAGAAGGTGGGTTGGGAAGAGTTCCACCGGAAGCTCTCTGGGACTTGGTCTGGGGGGCAGCTGAGGCTGACTGTGACCTACGTTTGTTTTGACATCGGGCCGTCTGCTGTTGCTGCTTTGGCTGTCACCTGTTTTGGCGCCAAATGCCTTCTTTTGCTGAAACTTTGGGCAGTACATTCTTTGTACTGATCGAAGTGACGTGCCTTTGTCTTGAAGGGAGATGATGATGTCTTGAGCATCCCCAACGAAGACTACAGATCCCCTGAAAGGGGCATCTTGGATAGCACTTTGCACATGTTGAACCAAGCCCGAAACCCTCAGCCACAAGAAACGACATAGGTTGACTGCTGTAGCACCCCTCTCGAAGCGTATACCGCATTATAGGTGGCTCTCAGCGAATACCTGCAGGCGACCTTTGCTGACCGGATTGAATCAGCTAAAATGGTCTTCGAATCCGAATCTGGTAATGCCTGAATGGCTGGTTCTAGCTGGGCGAACAGAGATTTCTGGTAGACCGGCATGTGGCCAACATAATCAACAGCCCTCATGGCCAGAGTGGAAAATAAGTAAAACTTCCGACCAAACTGGTCCAATTGTCGTGACTCCTTGTCTGGTGGTGAGGTGCTCAGATGCCAGGGCTTAGAAGACCGGTCATGAGCAGCTGCCATAATGACTGAGTCGGCCTTAGGTTGTGTGCTGAGGTGATCCTTTCCCCTCTGGTGTATGATTGGTACAGTCAGCTTTCTTTGCCATTGCTGGGATCAAGGAGGGCACCATCCAAATGGTAGATGCCAGGTCCTCATGCGGTACAAGTCAGGGTGGGGTAAGGATTGGTGCCGCCTCCTGCATGTCCAGGTCATCTGCCAGGCACTGCCTCTTTGGATCCTGGTCATCTGACTTCCAGTTGTATACCTCTGCAATTTTCTAAAGTAGGTCCGAAAAGGAGGGATCCTCTGGAGGAGACTTTGGGTATTTGTGACAGGGTAGAATAGGACCCTGTCCCAGTTGTTATGGAAAAAGTGTCTGAATGCAGGGATCTATTCTTTCCTTTTCTGTCTCTTCTCTGCCTGGTTGTGCAACCAAATTTTCCTATGAGACATCGGACTTGATCAACCCGAACAGTCTCAATTCTCTGCCCCTCACTGTCTCTCAGCTTTCTCTTGCTGTCTGTTTTTCTCCCTTGCATATCTATATCTGCTTAAATAAAAATATGTGCAATTCACTGTATGGAAATGTAACCGATACTGGGATCCTTTTGTTTAGAAAATATATACTATTACTATTGAAATGTATATAATTATAATTTGACATGATTGTAAAAAGCTACTGGAAGCTAGAGGTTACTTGAGTGCAAATGTTTGAGCCTTTTGCAAAAGCTGCAAAAAGGGGGGTCCCTCAGCTCAAGCACACTGTGTACTAGCAGCCCTGCCTGATATTTACAAAAACAGGATGCTTGCTAAGAATGGGGGTTGAAAAGACTTATAAGAGCTAAGCTGAAACTGCAAGAGAGATTAAAAGAAAAAGGACACACAGACTAAAAAAAAACAAAACATTAATTTCTCCTTTGTACATAGTTATTCTGAACAAGTTTATTTATTATGTTACTGATACTGTAAATAAATATATTTTTAGCAAATTCTACAACTGCTCCTGGTTTTCCTATGCTTCCTGACCTGTGCCTCAATGACAGGATTCCTTGGGATGGGGTTCCTCTATAGGCAGGGTCTGAAACCCCGATCCCAATGACTTGGAAGAATCTGAGTCCGAGTCCTGGTCGGAGTCCGAAGAGTCTCTTGGCTCAAACATAGTTTTGTCTGAGGGCCCAGCCGGCGTTAGGGAAGATGAAGGAGCTGGCGTTGGCTGGGGCAGAGGAACCTGTCTCGGAGGCTGGATGCCTGGGCTCCTAGGGGGGGTCCCTGGGAGGCTGGAGCCTGTCTAGCTCCGTTACCAACTGGGCTTTGCTCTCCGACCACCAGGACTGCAAGACTGACCTGAAGTCCACTAGAGGTTGAGAAGGAGACTGGTAAGCCAGAGAATAATGCTGGAAATCCTGCGTATGGAAAGGCAGGTATCCTGGTGGAAGGTAGGCTGAAGCATACCCTGGCGTATGGAATCCTGATGGAGATAACCTGGAGGGTTATACGCCAGAGCCTGAGGTGTCGGATACCCTGAAGGTGGAAATTCCAAAGGAGGTCCCAATGGAGGGTACCCTGACGGAGGGTATCCCAAAGGGAGAAACCCTGATGAAGGGCCCGACAGAGGCAAACCCATCGGAGGGCTAGACAGTGGAGCCATGGGTCCCAACGGTGGCCCTTGCGGAAGGCTGAACCCTGATGGACCGGGTAGGGTCAGGTCCACTGGTGGGCGTGTCAGTGGCACGACAGCCCCTGACATCAGAGGTGGCTGGGAACCATCCGGTGTGTTGCCCACTCCTTCCGCCAGTTCCGTAGGAGTACCTGGGACCCCCGATGGAAGTTCCTCGGTTCCCGTCTCTCACTCGACAGGCGAATGAGGGGGAACCACATCCAGATGGGAAGAACCCTCCAGGGGTGGCTGAGGTGATTTCGGCAGCTGGGGTTAGTCAAGGCCTTCATCTGACCCAGACGCCAGGTCAGTCGGGTGGGCAGTGGCAGAACCGGTGTCTGACTTATCGTCCGATGTGACCATGCGAACGTCAGACTGGCCAACATTTGGCTTAGCAGTCGAAGTTGAGTGGGTTGCGGAAGCTCCAGAGCCCAACACCACAGCTTGAGCTGGGAGTTCGTTGGAGGGTCTGACGAATGGCTTAGTGGCCCTCGAGCGCCAGACCCCCGTGGAGATGGGTCTAATGTGGCCGAGGCCTCAGCCAGAGCTGAGGGTCCCGAGTCACCAGGACCAGCGGTGGCAGGGCCAGGACTGCTCTTTAGGGACAGCATGCTGGCTGTGGCATACATTTCCAGGGCGGTTGGCTCATCCGAAGGGCCCGCAGGTGGCTTCAGATGTGATGGGGATTGATCCTGATTCCTATGTTTCTCCTTCTACCTCTTCTTCTCATGCTTGGTGGGAGAGGCAGAGGCACTGCGTAGTTTTTGGAGCTCTTTCTCCATGGTGACCATTCTCTTTTTCAACAAATGGGCCTCTAAGGCCTGCTGGTGGTGCTTCAGTGTGGCTGGGTTAAAGCTGACGCAGGCCTCGCAGTTGTCGATTTTGTGCTCCAGGCCTAAGCAGAAGAGGCAGAGGGAGTGAGAATCCTTGTGCAGTAGCTGAGCACCACACGAAGCACACTTATTTTTGTGCTCGACGCTAGAGGACGACGACATGCACAACAAAAGAAATGACTGCAGATAAAACAATGAAAAAAGCGGATACTCATCTGACAAGAGGTCGAACTGCAGCTGACGATCTCCATGAGGTCTGACTGTTCAGGTCGACGGCAGGAAAGAACTAGAAGGCAGGCATGGGGACCGCCCACTATATAGACTCATGCTGACGTCGGTCACGTGACGTTGGGTGGGCGGTTCCCCATCAGATACTGCTGGCTAAAGTTTCCATGCGGTCCTGACACCAAGGGGCGCAGTTCTCAAGGTGATTACCTACTGCAAGAGCCCTCTCGAAGTAAGATCACCCGAGCCTGTATCATGCTAGGATAACATCTTGCCTCAGGTGCATTGTGATGCATAAGGTCACAAGTGGAGTTTCTTCAACCACCAGAAAAGTGACAGTATCCCAGCTGACACATGCCACGATGTGCCATTTATGATCATAAAATGGATCCATGTATGTGTTCACAGTCGTAAGTAGAAAGTTTTGTGGGTAACAGTTTCACCTGTGAGGTTGTGCAACAGCACACATGAAGCTGCCTCTCCATCAATCGGCTTTCAGCATTTTTTCTATCTAGCCTATAATACAGTATTTATTAAAGTGTAGTTTTAGGAGTGGTCTTAATTATTTTCTTACTGAGTGCTAGCCTTACTGATGCCATTACCATATGACTCTTCTGATTTCGACTTTATTGGATATTTATATGTACTTACACCAGACTGCCCAGCAGAGATGCAGCATCCCATTTGCAGTGGGGCTTAGCCTCTACTCCATTTACATCATGGAGGAACTGTAGCACAAGACAGCTGAGTGACTTGCTCAAGGGTCATGCAGTGAGGAGTCAGTGGCAGTATACATTGCAAAAACGCGTAAAGGCAAGACTACTGAAAATAAGATACTGAGGGCCGTCTCAGTGAGGTGGAGGGTTATGATGTTAAGAGCCTTACTTCCTGCCATGCAGGCAACCTGTGATTGGTAACATGCATAGGATGCTGGAGGTCGGTGGGTGGGTGGAAGAAGACTCATCATCCTAGGGACTGGTCTCCTCTCCCGGGGAGAGGTGGCCAAATGTCTTGGCCCATGACTTCTACAGAGTGGAGGCCTGGTGGCAGTGCAGGCTCAAACGACACAAAGTGAGGGGTTACGGCTGTGCAGAATGTGTGCACCTCCAAGCACATGTACTGACTGCACAACATGGGGGCATGCAAACCAGAAAATATGGAAGAGACTGGCTGAAGCCCTGCCCGCCTCCACCACTCCTGTTCAGGGGAAAGATCTATATCTGCCCTCACCTCTGTGGTCCCACCATGGCGGGGAAATTCACAGGAGACAAAGACCCCCCTCAACAGGAGAGAGAGGTGAGAGACTGCCATGGGGGAACAGGGACAGGGCTGAGTAGCCACCCATCCTGAGATATTGCATCTCATTGGGCTATCCAGGGCAAATGCACTGTAAAAGTGGTTAAAAGCAGGACCACACTATAAACAAGGTATTGAACGTTAGCTGTGCTGTCTCAAAGGAGTGAGAAAGCACCATTCTTAGGGTGCAAAATGTGTCTGAGGGTTTTCCTGCAAAGGGAAGCCATTCCAGCATGTTCTGGCTGGCTATTTTGCTGTGTAATAAAACACACTACACTTTACTATGTGCATAGTGTTGTTTGTTTTGGGTTGAGTTACTGGGTGCAGGGCTTTTCATTGCTCTGTATCTGTTTGTTTTCCCAGTACCAGTGTTCTCAGGTGCGACCACCTCTCCTACACTAACAATATGTAAAAACAGGACCCTCACGGAATTAAGATACTGCATTTCACGTGACCCATCTGGAGTAAATACACTGTAAAAATGGGTATAAGCAGGACCCAACTGAAAAGTTATTGCATCTCAGCTGGGCTATCATGGATAAATACACTGTAAAAATTGGTAAACAAGCAAGGCACCACTTTTAAAATGAGACACTGCATCTCAGCTGGGCCATCCTGGGTAAACGAATTGCAAAAATGTGTAAAAGCAGAACCTCCTCCGAAAATGAGATATTGCATCTTGGGTGGCCTATCTTGAGCAAATATACTAAAATTAGCTAAAAATATGGCCCCACTGAAAATGAGATATTACATATCAGATAGGCTAGCCTGGGGAAAATTCAGTTGGTCTATTCCATTTAACTCCCCAGTGATTTCACTGCCTCTGGTACTACTGTCTCCCTCCCTGACCCTCTAGTAATATTATCCCTCTTATCTACTGGCACTCCAGCCCCTCTTTAATCCACTGCAAATATCCCTGGCATCCAGTGGCCCCACAACACCTACTGCATGCCAAACCCCACTCCCAGAAGTGGGCTAACACATACTCTCTGCTCACCTCCACAGCCAGCAGCCATCTGCCACATGCAAGTCCCGTGTTGCTATGCAAGCAGCTCTAATGATATAGTACCTGTTAGAACACTAATAAAACCCGTGCCCTTTGTGTGCACAACTGTTTTAATGGCATCTGTATGGGTGTGTGTGTGCACATGTTTGTCTCTGTTCATTATGTTTTTACCTTCCCCCATGTCTTCAGCCTCGCTCCTCTGAGAAATCTACCCAGTAACTCCCTCGGCCCTACCTTCATTCCCACCGTTTATCCCCACAGAACCTTGGAATCCCTCTGGGTGGAGGAGGGTACATGGGTGGGGGGATATAACCCCCCCCCCCCAAAGTGTGCAATGCATCAGGCAATGACAGAGGTGGTGGGAACTGTCCCCAATGCAATAAGCAGGTACTGGGGCAAAGTTCCCCCCCCCCCCAAATACCAATCCCTGAAGATACTGGCATGCAAGAGGACCAATGCATATGTACATACAAAGCATGCACAGTGCAGGTCCTGGCCAGTGTCTTCTGATCCCATTCAGCTCTCTTCAAGTGCAATGCAGCCAGTGGTCACCCAGTTGGTAGTATCACACCGAGGACAGCAACCCTCCCTCCCCAGACAATAGTGTTCCCTACCAGTATCGCACAGAGGACAGCAACCCTTCCTCTATGGAGGAAGACAAGAGTCTCTAGGGACACTTGATCCTTTTTTCCTGGGCTGGCTTTCAGCAGCTCATGCTCATTCCTAAACATGTATCTACAGTGCTGCAAGGGGTAGTGCTACCGCTGCTCCAACAGTCGTGTGTGTGCGTATTATATAAATATATATAATGTATGTCCACAGCCAACGGTGACTGCGTGTGCATTATCCTGATCTTTTCGCTTTTCTTGTTTCTTTTCTGTTGCTGCAATGTCAATCTAGAATTTAAATATCACGATAATATAACAAGTAAATTATAATCCAAGCCACACATATACTGCATCTCATATCAATTTAATGCATTTGCAGCCATTTTTGCTCTGACCATATTTTGTTAAAAAATGGATGGCCCTGAAATGTAAATGTCTGAGGATTTTGTGTAACCGAGCTCTGCTGCTGCCAGCTATGATTTTTTTTTCTTTTGAAATTCAAAGAAATCACTTTAACAAAATACGAGTAACTAAAACTGGATCAACACTCAACCTGCCCTAATAAGAATCCAGCAGTTGGCACTTAAAGTACCCCTGCCTCTTTTACTCCAGTGGATATTCATATTCTAATTAACAAGGAAAGTGCATTCATTTTATGTCTATGTTTGGTTATCAGGCAAACAGAACACTCCATTAGCAACTGCAGTCACTACAAAGTCCACTTAACTGGAACTTAAATCTCATTCCAACTTCAGAGGAGTAGTTAGAATGACATTTTCTGTTGCTGCATTTTTTTTATAAATCATCAACAGCCCATTTAAAGTTTGTTATGGTTTATAATTGCAATAATCTGATTCACTACACGCTTCCCATTTATTAATACCCTTACAGGTGCAGGTATCTACTAAAATACAATAAAAACCTGACACCTGAAGATATTAAAGTTACAGGGATCATCTTTAATATTAATGTTTTCGTTTTTTTTTGTTTTGTTTTTTTCTAACTTTACCCAGTTATTGGTCTATTGCAAATAATACATCAAAGATAAAAACATTACTAACCTTTAAGTGTAACAAAGGACCTGAATTAGGCACTCTTATTCCAATTTTCTATAAAACTGCATTTCCTACTAATTCTGAACATTTTACATACTTGCGTCACCTTTCAATTTAAAAAAAATGGATGGTACTGATTGGAAAACTGCCTTTGTGGTTTCAGTTTTCAGAGGAGGGGGTGCTTCTTCGAACCCAAACTGCCACTAAGCTATTTATATTCTTTTCATTTGCTCTAATATTCTTGAAATGATTGTATCAAACCAATGAACTCAGTATCTTACTTTTCATGCTTTTTACTAACTCTGCTTTAATCCAAGTTCAGACCCAGTTATAGTACTGCTCATACAGTGACTAGGATTTTGAATGACACACACCTCTTTTCAGGACCAAATAAATTTACTCTACTGATTTTCTGGACCCTACTAAGATCTTTGACACTGTAGAACATGTATTATGATTAACTGGCTTTTATCACTGGCCATAGTTTTAATTCAATTTATTGGTTCAAATGATATTTTATTAACCATTTACAGTGTGTTTCTTCTTCCAGCTATTCCTTGTATATCAATAAGTGTGCTCCATGAGGCTCAATCCTTGGGCCTATCTTTTTTCGATTTAAAATAATGACTCACCTAAATTTACCAATCACTATTCCATGTACCTGTATGCAGCTGATATGTGTTTTTATGCTTCCTCTCAGAATGCTCAAGTAGCTATCACTACATCGCAGAAAGACCTCCACGTGGTTGGAGCCGCACTTTTTAAGTCACTTGCTGAATCAAACAAAGATGCTCAATAGGTGCTTAAAAAAATAAAAGACTGATCATCAGGATTTAATACTGAAACCCTCCTCAAAGATCGTTTTAGAAAGAGTATAGTGCAGTAAGTATTTGTGCATGCTCTTGTATTCTTCTCTTACTTTTCAGTATCATATTACTGCTTCGGTTTCAAACCTTGAACAGAAACTTTAATTCTTTTACAGAAATATATTTTTTCTTCTGAAAACACAACAGATTGGTTTCTGCTTTATTTAGTTTTACCTTATAGTACTGTGATGTTGTTTATAGTAATGCTCCTTGTTCTTATCTTGCATTATAAGATCCACTGTACCATAGCACATAGCATTTTCTAATGAATACAGCTTTTGCTACTCAACACTGTACATGATATGATTCGGTTGGTTGGACCTCCGTTCCTAACAGAAGACTGGGTCATTGCTACACTCATGTCTATAAATCTGTTCTGGGTACAATTCTCCTTATGTCTCTGAACGTATTTCAGTTAAAATCGTCTATCTTTACGCTCCAGTGATTTCATTTTGTTATTGTGCCTTGTGTTGCCACCAAGTCTTCCAGTTTTAAATTGCTAATACTTGGAACAATTTGCAAATATACTGGAACTGAAGTCTTTTTTTTTTTAACTCAATTCAAATCTTTAACGCATTCATTTATAGCCTTTATGAGTGATTCAGGTGAAACTATATTAATATTGGCTACACATTTAATAAACATATCTTCTTTTATACTTGTACTGAGCATATACAATCTCTGTGTAACTGTTTTAGTAGTTTTATATTTCATAACTTGGTATCGTCTTTTATGCTATGAATTCAACTATAATGGAGCTTAGGTTAAATTTGCTTTCCTAACTGAACAGAATTAATGCATAAATTATTTTCACAGTGCTTTTCAAAACGCATCTGATGAGCCCCAGCTGACCTCACAACTGCTGTATTTGTGACATCACTGTCTACTACAATGTAAAGCATTTATGATGTCAAAAACAAGAGCACTATAAAGCTTTTTATATAGACATTTTGTACAGCCTACTAAGATATGTTCTAAACCCTGAAAAGGAAAACTGAAAATCACAAAAAAAAAAAAAAAAAGTCTCTAGTAAATCATCATACTTAAAACATCAGGTTTATGAAAGTGCATACTGAAGTTGCTACCAGCTGTTCAAAGGTATCAAGGGTCTTTCAGCTGCTGCTGGGGACCTCAAGTGCCACTATGGACCCCCTATTTGGGATTTGCTGCCAACGGCCACCCACTTCAGCCATAGAGTGGAGAGTGCTTTCCCCCGTCTAGGAATCTGAAAGTATACTGCAGGACACTACCCTCATTTCTTAGCTGCCCAATGCAGTGCTCCCAGGTTTAGGTATGAAAATTGGGCCACCAGTTTCAGCCATACAGTGAGACGAGGCTCCCTACTGCATAAGAAATGGAAAGTATCCTGTCGAACACTACCCTCATTTCTTGTCTGTCCGAGGTGGTGCGCCCAGGTTTGAGTATGAAACCAGGTCACCAGCAAGGCAAAAGGCACACCTGCACTCTCAGCCATGTGATTTTGTTTATTTGTCTGTGTTTTGTTTACCACACAAGCCACTGGCTGAGATTTTCTTTTTCACCGAATCATATTTATCTGGAATTTTTGACCTGATTAGATCTTGCTGAACTGCTAACAGTTGTGTGTGTGTGTGTGTTTGTGTGTGTACGTGCTAACAGCTCGTTTTCGTGCGTGTGATGGGGAAGTATACAAAGGAGAAAACATCATAATATACAGAAAATTATTAATCTACAATCTCTGAAATCTGGTTAAGTTTAAGGTGCCCAAATATATTTATCAGGCGTTTCGCTTCCATTATACTGCACATATAGAGAAGAGCAGTAAAGGGACCTTACAGATGAGATGCTCAATACAGTGCACATTTCAAGCAAAGTGAAATATTGCTGCAACTAATCGGGTGAAGTTGTCTTTTACAGAAAGAGTGGCTGAGCTGTGGCACAGATAGCTGGCAGAACTGGTGGGACACAAGACCATTAATGGTTTGAAGTATGGCTGTGACAGAGTTATGGGCTTAATAGTTACATGGAGTAGAGGTAAGGCAGGGCACAAGGGGGAGAAGGGGAAAAAACAGTTTTACTAAAGCACCTTAAAAACACAGTTTGCACTAGTGATACTGAGTTTTTTTTTTGCACTTTAATATTACACTGTGGCTTTAAATAGTTGTTTTCTCTTAATTGGGGACCAAGCCGAATACAGTGTATCTCAAGCCTCAGAAGACATTTTATTGGGAGAAACAGATGGTTTCTTGAGAGCAGTATTTTCTGATTCATCTAGTAATGATCCTTTTTTTACCAGGGTAACACACAAGAGCTATCAGATAGAGCAACCACTGAGGAGGACAGTGCGGTAGAGCTCTTGATATAAAGACCACATTTCTGCAGCTTGAACAACTTGTGCTGAGAGCAAGTAGAAATTATTAGAATTGAGCCTTATGGAAAGATCATACACTAAAGTGGGAAGAGTTCCCTGGAGCCTCAGGGTCATTAAATGGCCTAGATATGGCTCTGACAGGGAGAGCTTCATGTCTAATTGGAAGCAAGTAATGCAAGCGCCATCTACCAACTTCCTAGAGTGCATCATAAAGGACTTTATAAAATGGGTTGGGATCTTTCTGCCTCCTGATTAGCTGAGAGGTACCCTTGGCCGTGTCCTTATCAAGGCATATTCTGTCAAGCAGGACCCAGTGCAGGCTAATATCCATGCCTAGGAGAAACGTTTTTAAAAACAATTCTGTCTGCAGCCTGCTTAGTTGTCACCCCCCCCCCCCGTCATTGCTCTGCTGCAATACAACCAAGATCGCAGAACAAAATTGCAAAATACAAACAGTAAATTGTGCTGACTTTTTAAATTGCTACTAACTGCCTGCTTAAATAAAAATGTCATGTACCCGCCACAGCGCCACACTGTCTGCGACCATCAGCATGAGTGATAGCGCTACCACTGGCCTAATGTCTCACATGCCACTTTACCATCTACCCGTGGTGCTGTACAGTCAGCGATCATCAGCACAGCCATCTCTCACTCAGTAACTCTCACTATCCCATCTACCCGCTGCATCGTTGGCGACCATCAACGTGGTCGTCTCTCGCTCAAGTGACGCTCAAATGGAGGGAGGCTCTGCTGGAACATGCTGCCTTTTCACCCGCACCTGCTGAAAACCAGCCGCTCTCTTGATTTGCTTAAAGAAAACATCAAAAGTGCCATCTTCCTGTCAGATCAGGTCAACAACTCTCTGTATGGCCGTCTCTCTTACCGCCAAACTGCTATAGTAGCCACCAATGGACCTGGACACTTTCCACCTGATCCCACCAAAGTCCAGACCTGGGCACTTTTCACCGATCCCACTGAAATCCAGAAACACAACTTAATACTTAAGTTAAATGAAAGGAAAAAAAAAAAAACGGTGGGGAGACAAATACCAACGCTCTACTGGATTCCTTTACATATATACTTAATTAAAAATATACAAGGATCTTTTTTCTATTTTTAATGTACATTAACGACTTTAAAAACTTATCTGAAATTTGTAAATAACATTTTTACAGGGGGTCCATTTTATAAGCAGAATAAGACGCTCCAAGGTGAGGTTTATGGCCTGATAAGAGCACTTCCCAGGTGCTAAAGGCATTCGGCGCCTCATCACATACCTGGGGTGTGCTCTTATCAGGCCATAAACCACACCTTGTCATGTCTTATTCCTTACATAAAGACAAGTAAAGCAAAACTGAAAGAAATTTGGTATCTAAGAAGATGTCTGTAGTAGAAGGTACCAGGACAAGAAAATAAGGCACAGAAATTGAAAACATTGGATTAAGACTGCCAGGACTACCAATTAACTAGGGTTTTACCTGAAAACAAGCAAAAAGCAGACACAGTCTGAACAAAGGCTCTATCTTGAAAAATAACCATCCAGGCTAATATACATCAAACAGTATGTCCGAGACTGAATCAGAGAATTTTTTTTTTTTTTTTTAAGAGGAAACTGAGGAAGAGGAGGAGATCCACAACTATGAGGAAGCGATCAGAATGTCCAATTCAGGGGGGCATTTAAAAGGAATCAGAGAGAAGGCAGGCAGTGGAGGTCTGGATAGAAAAACTATCCCTACACAACCACAAAACCAAACAGAATGGTCAGAAGGACCAGAAGATAACGCTTGGGGTTGAAGAGATAAATGTTATCAATCTTTCCTCTACTGAATTAAAATTGTCAAAGAGTATAGGTTTCAATCTTGCTATCACATACAACAGCAGGGCTTTTCATCTGTTTGTGGATCACAAGAAGTCTGACAAGTAAACTGAACTTAAAAGTAATCTTTGGGAAAAACAGAACGGGATGACAAGTAGAGCTATCAACTGTTAGAGATGTACAGAAGTGCAGGGACCACAGGGAACAGAACAGGCAGGCTAGGAAGAACATTGTGGCTTTTTTATAGCAGATGCCTCAGGAAGGAAAATTTGGTAATGCCTAATTAAGTGACAGGTCTAGATAAGGTAGAGTAGAAGCCATAAGTAGAACCTAGTTAGGGTGAAGCTGAGGCAGTAAAAATGAAGTAGGCAAGGGCAGGGCAATTTCTTATTGACAACCTATAAGATTTAAAGTCAGGTGATGTGTCAGAAAGATAGAAAGATTCTTGCCCTTTGAGCAGTGCTGGCTTCAGAACCGTGCCCTCAAGTGGTAAAGATGTATAACTTGCAAATGGGAAAGTGGGGAGAAAAATATATCTGTATATCTGGTTGGTTGAATTCTTATGTCTTACAGATCATTTGTACTTTTAAAGGATGCCACTTCACGGAGAGAATTTAAAGTGACAGCAACAAAGTATGAGAACACAGGATAAATTAAAATCTTGGACTTGATGGACTTTTTAATAATGCTGTACTCTGATTTAATGAAAAATTTTGAGTGTTTATGTGCATTTTTTGGAGGACACTTACAGTCAGCTTTCTTACAATTTATTAGAGTACTCTCTAAATCATGTATTTCAATTTCATGAATGCTATATGATTGGTAAATTAAGTGAACACATGATCTAGTTGATAAATAAATAGAGCACATTCAGAAGTCTGACCTATCCTCTGACAAAGCCCCAGACTGCCTGGGGCAAAACGTTAGGAGTTGTGACATCTTTTGCATCACATACCTCTTTCACCTATCTGCTGTGTTTTATTTTACCTGCTATGAAGTAATAAAAGTAATTTACTTAAGGAAAACTTTGTTGTTTTTTTTTTGTGATCCTTGGAGCAAGGGGTGAGAGTCCTCTAATAGTACTGCTTGGAATTAAACTTATTTGGGAGAGGTGCCGCCACCCTGGTGCTCACCTCTACCTGCAACAAGTGTGAATCACCTCAAGGTGAAGCATGGGTTTTAATTAAAACCTGCAACCCAGGGCACTCACTAGCCTTGTGAAATGGATGACCCAAACAAAGGTAACAACAACCAGGAGGAAGGAGGCATATAAATTGTTTCCAGATGTGAATAGTGAGAATCCATTGTTTCAGGGTGTGTCTCACCCCATTCCAGGTACAGCAAGTTCTGATTCAGCAATATCACCTTACAGCATAATAACAGATATGTTCTTTCTGTTAGAGAAGATTGCTACTTGAGTCCGACTGCTACATTGGCAGAAACGTTCAATTGAGGATTATGTCTCAGTACAGGTAAAGACAGTCCCCAGTTCATTAAAAGGTGGGAGGACATTATGCATACAGCTTCAATAGAATTGCTGAAACTTATCATAGAAGATGGAACAGAAATCCAAAGAGAAGTAGACTAGGCATTAAAAGCACAAGAAATGTAGCTACTTTTTCAAAACATGAAGATTTTAATAGATGTAACACCAGATTGAAAGAATATTTAAAGCTCTATGATGAAAAAATGCAAAATCAGAAACAGAAGAAATTTGACAGGGACACAAATGATTATGCTAACAATCAAGTTTTCAATTAGAAAAAAAAATCACCCCAAGACACTAGTGAAACTCCGAGACCAGATGAGACCAGTGAAACACCATGCGCGATACTTAGACAAAAAACTATGGACTACAGCACAGGTCCTAGTGATTCAGAAATTGAAGAACAAGAAAACCGCCAGGAGCCTTTTTTAAGGGTGAATCCTCCTGGGTACAACACACCCCAGAGAAGTACAAGACACACAATGCTGCAGTTTTGAACAGGAGCCCATGAATCAAGAAGAAAACGAGGAGAAGCAGGAGAAAGGGGGAAGAGGAAGAGGCAAAGGCAAATACAGGAACCCTCAGAATGTGGAGAACCACCGTTACTGACAGTTATAAATATTTCTAAAAGACAACTCACTGACATTTTAAATCAGATATTGTCCAGAGGACTTTCATTCGTACCTACACATTGTTTGTCAGAATTTGAAGCCTTTGTTGACTTACAAAGGTTTGTTAGACAACAATCTAAAAATGTTTTTTTTTTGTTTTTTTTAACAGGGATGAGGTTAATCAGTCTAAGTTCTCAGATGGCTGTAACAATACTGTTCATTGGGGCTTCAGGCCCAATTCTATATTCTACCCCCCTCTCACTGCTCCTATAGAAATATTACTAGACTGCTGTCTGAATGATGTTAAAGAACTGTATAAGGAATCCCAGAGGATGCAGTCCTGCAACCTTTCAAGTGCAGAAAGGGAAGCACTGAATAGATCACGTGACAAGTCAGTCATTATAAAACCCGCTGACAAAGGTGGGAGCATTGTTATTCAGAATACAACACAATATGTTGAAGAAAGGTATTAGAACCATAAAACTCTGGAACAAACTACCACAATATATAGTTGATTCAAAAACTGCCCTGTAATTTAAGGATAACTTAGATAAGCATATCCTGGGACAGTATAATGCACACCCACATGGTGTGGGAGGGTAGACTTGATAGGACTACTGCCTTCTACCTTCTATTGCTGAGTATTACCGAGTAAGTACATGCCGGTCAGATGGGGAGTTTTATAAACAGCCAACTTTTGATCCCACTGGTAACATTTAAAAAGGAGGTTGAATATTGGGGAAAGGAGAAATTTTTAACCAGGAAGAGCACACTAAGCTGAAGCGTGTTTCCAGGTGCAACCTGGGAGCACAAGGAAATCAAGTAACTTGCTCAGGGTCAGACAGTATGCGGGCTTGGGATTCAAACCTGGGTCTCCAGGTTTGCAGCTCAGTGCCCTAAACCACAGCGCTATATTGCCTCTATATTTCTGCTGAGTTTGAATCAGGATGGCTTACTTGATGAGAATAAGCTGTACTATATATCTGTGAAACACCCCATCAAACCAGCCATCTATACACTCATCAAGATACACAAGGATCTTGCACTCTCCCCCAGAATACCCGATTATATCTGGAATACTCTGGATTATAGAGCCATTATCCAGATTTGTAGATAGCTTCCTGAGCCCTGTAGTACCACAAATTAGAAGCATATTCAGGACACTATGCACATTTTGTCTATCTTAGAGGAGATTTAGATTGAGGAAGAATGACTGCTTGTCACTATGGACCTAGATGCATTACACACAAATATACCACCTGACGGAGGTATACAAGCAATAGAACATTACCTTCTGAAATACACAGATTTGAGCCAAGCAAAATCAACAAGTTAACCAACTTAACAGAACTGCTGCTTAAAAATAATGCATTTACGACTGAAGTAAAAAACATCCAAGTGAAAGGCACCGCCATGGGTGCGACTCTTGCACCCAGCCTTGCGAACATGTATTTGGGAAAATGGGAAGAGAAGCTCATCTACTGTGAGTACACAAATTCTTTTTACCATAAAATGGATTTGTGGAAGAGATATATTGATGACTTTATTATGATCTGGAAGGGAAACAGCTGAATTATGTGAGTTTCTACAGTATCTTGAACGGACCAGTCACAACCTGTGATCAAAGTTACAGCAGATTTGCGGTCTATTGGCTGTTGTCAGAGCATTCAGGGTCATTGCCATCCCTAACCCTCTGACAACTGGTTACCCATCCATCCTCAGAGTAACCTTCTGTAACTGTTTTGTTAACTGCTACCTGGGGGAGTTTTATCTCCCTTTCACTACTCTCCGTTGGAGGAGACGCAGGCTGGGGAACCAGCCTCCCAGCATTTTCCACAGGGGCTTCTACGGGGTCAAGGGAACTATAATCTGCCTTTGCCACCTGACTGCAGGTAACTGCACATACCACCCCCCTTTTGTAGAATATTCCTTATAATCACATCCAGGGAGAGGTTGTCGGCTACAGTCACTTTCTGCACACACACTCCAGTCTCATCCCAGTCCAGGAGAACACTTGCTAGGGGCAAAGTTTTTTCCTCCCCAGTAAATCCCTTTACAGTTATGAACTGATCAGGCATAAGCTGTCCAGGCTCAACCAAATCCCCTTTTACTAAAGTAAGGGATGCCCCCCCCCCTTAACCCATGGGTGTGTACTCCATTTACAGTAACCAGGTGAATGTGCTCCCTCATGTTTACAGGCATGCTTTAAGGGATACACAGTGCACCCACCTCTGTTCAAGCACCACTTTGTGCACACTCTGCCTTTTTAGGACACTGTCTTGCAAGATGCCCCGGTTGCTTGCAAAACCAAAATTCATCATTTCTTTTATCAGGCAAATCCTTTCTCTGTAACCTGGGGCTGCCCACTTTCTGGGGAAGCAATGAGGGTTTTAGCTACCCTGAAAGGCGCTTTTCCCTTTCTGCGCTGCCACACCCACCCCACTCCCTTTCAGAGCAGGCCTGTTCCTGGCATAGCAGTCAGAGTGCTCAGCAGCCTCCTATACTGCTTTTGGAGCTCGGTCCTCTAGCCAGGTTTTCAGCTCTGCTGGGTAAACCCAAAAGAACTGCTCCAAAGGTACCACATCCTCAATCTTCTCTACAGAGTCTGCTTTGACCCCCTCCCACCAATGTTTCAAAAACTGACGTTACTTTGTGGCTAGTTCCTCATAGCTCATGTCAGGGCTTCTCCTGAGCCTATGGAACTTAACTCCATACACTTCAGCTGTCAAGCCGTACTTTTTAAGCAATGCAGCTTTATGTTTGTCATAATCATTACTGTCCTGATTGTCCATTTGACCCAGTGTGTCACAAGCTTTCCCGGTAAGCAGCAGGGATAGCTGGAAGCTCCAGGACTCGAGGGTAATTTTTGCCTGAATGCATACCTTTTAAAATGAATTTAAAAATGTATTCAAATCCTCTCCCTCTTTAAATTCAGTTATGAATTTAGAATTTAATTTGTACCCCAGCCCTGGAGCTTCAGTTTTACACCTGCCACTTACCTGCTCTGGTGTTGAACGCTGGAGTTTCAGTTTCTCCAATTAAAATTCTCACTGGTACTGTCGTTCTTGTTCCTCGGCCTCGCTCTGAAGCTGTTTTTCTCTTTCCTTGGCCTCTCTCTCTCTCTCTCTCTCTCTGGCATTGTCTTTCCTCTCTCTCCATCTCCAGCTTCCTCTGTTCGAATTCCAGCTCCATTCTCCTCAATGCTAGCTGCAGCCTGATCCCTTCTGGCTCCAGCATGGTGGTGACCTTCCCCTGCTGCTGTGGTCCTGGGGTCCCTCTGGTCCCGCTGTCCTCCTCCCTGGGACTGGACACTGCAGTGGACCCTGGCCCCTCCACACCCAAGGTCTGGTCCCTTTCAGTCACCGACTGTGAACCAAGGTCCTGGGCAGTCACTTGTGCATCGGCTGCCACAAGAGCTTCTGCAAGGTGCTGTTTGGTTCGCCCCTCACACCGGAATCCTCTTTCCTGGTACAACAGCTTCACATATTCCGCTGTGTATTTGCTGTAGGTGGTAGTCATCTTCTTCCCTAATCTACGGCTACACTAACTTGGCACCCGAAAAAAATAAAATAGGTAGGGAACTTTAGACTGTAACCAAAATTATATATTTCTTTTAAAATCTCTGCCTTGTTTGTGTGTGAACTGTTACAGTTTATCAATCAGACACACTAGACTGTTAATGCCCGTGCCACCAACAAACTGCACAGTATGCAAACAAATCTTTCAGATCCAACCTCTGCCACCAGATCTGTCACAGATCCACTCCAGAGGTCAGGCCCCCTGCTCTCACAGTGCCCAACCTTGAAGTGCGATTCGCGAACAGGGGACAAACAGGGACACCCTCCTGTTTGTTTTGGGTTCGAGCAAACTACCAGTCTCAAGTCCTGGGGTCAATCATGAACCCCTTTTAGCTAGTACACCCAGGTAACAGATCTAAATATCACACTCTCTTCGGGGAAAGCAGCACGATACGTGACCCAGTGGGCATACAACCAACCTGGCTCACAACCTCCTGCCGACTCAATTGAGATACTGGTATTTTCTTACTTTCCTGTATCTTCACACAGATCCTTGTTAACGTGGATGCCTATAGCGACATTCTAAGTAATTTAACAGTTATGTCAGAATTATCAATACTGTCGCACCATTCACACTCAAAATGAGAAAATGTCTCAGGCAGGTTTACAGAAAAACAAGGTTTACGAAAATTAAAAATAGTAAATAAATACAGAACATACAGGTATATACATTAAGGTTTCAGTCAAAAGAAGAAATGGACAATTACAAAACAAAGCACCTAGTAACTTATTTAGCCAATTCTAACTCAGTTTAGTTGGTAATCTGGTTCACACTTGAATTACCAGTCTTGGCAGAAGTGGTCTCTCGAGTCCAGAAACAAAGACGACTCTTAGAAGTCCAGAAGAGTGTCAGTCCTTTCAGCCAAGCTTCACCAATATCAGAGAGACCAGGGGTGTCCCTCCCTGTGATGTCACAGCTCTGAGTTGCTAGTGTGAGGTCACACTCAGTACTGCATACTTAATTTGTAACATGTAGCTGCATAGGCAAACAGGTCAGATTACTACTTTTTTTTTTTTTTTTATTTAGTTGTTTAACCAGGTATAGCACACTAAGCTGAAAGCTTTTTTACAGGAGCGACCTGGGAGCACAAGGAGGTTAAGTGACTTGCTCAGGGTCACACAGTACGCAAGTGGAAGCTGTGGGATTCAAACCCATGTCTGGTCTGCTGGATGTCACCAAATTTGCAGCTCAGAGCCTTAGACTACTGCGCTAAAATGCCTACTTGATTGGAATCTGCAAATAAAGCAATAATTTCAATTATAACAAGACTTCCTCAGAGCATGGTTTACGACACCCTTTGATGCTGCACAAATATCCTGTAAGGTTAATTCACATATGCGTTCCAAAAACAATCTTCCTCCTGTTATCCTATAAAATGTAACCTTTTATGGCAGTCTTTCTAAGTTCAAAGCAGTTGTTTTTTTAATAACCTGGTTGTCTAACTGCTACATAGGTTTTTGCAGGTAGGTGCAAAAACAGAAAATAAAGCTCTAGCCAGCTTATCCTCTAGGTCAGCGAGAGGGCAGACCATTTTTTTTTTCTTCTCTTTTAAAAATCCAATGTCCCATCAGGCTCCGATGCTTGGCCTGTTTCCTAAACAGGACTGCCATAAAAAACATAGATTTATAACATATAGGATAAAGTACGGGTCTGGGTGTGTAACGAGAATTTACACACACCCGAGGGGTTTGATGCTACATAAACCCCGAGAGCGAAGCTTGAGGGGTTTATGTGAAGCATCAAATTCCTAGGTGTGTGTAAATTGCTTACACACACACCAGACCCATATTTTATTTTATATATATAATTGTTGGCTTTCTTTTGCCTCAGCAATTATATAAAATAAAAAAGGCTGCTGTGCCACTGCCGCCGCAGTCCGATTCTGGTCGGCTTTCTCTTACTTAAAACATTTTTTTTTTTTCGACAGTATTGTAAGGGAGGATCGATCTGGTAGCAACGTGGTACAATTAATTTAAATTTTATTTTACTTACTGCCGAGTGTCCGTGGCAGTTTCTTTTCAGGTTGGGTTTGCGGTTCCGGAAGTAAAAAGCGAGCAGAGTTTGAGCAGGCGAATGCGCAGAGAGGGGGAAACCGTTATAAATGCTCCTTTATAACGGCAAATTATGCCACGGTTTCCTTAGGGAAAAAAGAGGAAGCCATTAATTATAAAAATATATACATATAACTGACAGATGGCTATTTCCATTACACTGTATTCTAAGAGAACCAAGGAAATAGGATTGAGAGAGAGAGAGAGAGAGAGAGAGGGGTGCAATATAGGGAAAGTGGCATTATGGAAGCATTAGATTCTGTAGGAAAAACTGAAAAAGAACCGCTCATGACTCCCAACTTCATATGGTGGGGGGTGCAGGGAGGTAACAGAAATTGTCAAAAGAAATCTCAGTATTTTGAAAAGTTACCTCACTAAACGTCTAAGAGAGTCATATCAGACAGGTAAAAATCTAATGGACACTCTTGTCCATAGTTATCAACCGAAACCAGAGGTGAAACAATCTACCAAAAAAATGGGTTTGTAAACCATGTGGGAACTGCAGAGCCTGCAACATGGTAACTAAGGGAGACTTTTTTTTTTTATTATACTTTATATTTATTGTTTTCACATGTTATAACACAGATAAATCCATATCCGAGACAAAACCATACACAGTTTTAAATTCCATCTGGGGATCATAAAATCCCCTTACTCAAAGGATACATACATCTCTGATATTGTGATGCCTCATCAGAGGGTAATTACTATATAATATACTGTATGAAATAATTCAGATTACTAGCTGTAATTGTAAGCCCATGAGCAGCATGACTATATCAATATGAAAGTCCCAATAAAAGTGTCCAACAGTTCACGTCCCGCATTGGGGCTAATGGCGTCATATTATTTGCCTTAAGAAAAGTAAGCTCCTAATAAATGGACAAAAAAGGCAGCAAAGTTACAGTATTACAATATAGAACCTCGAGCCAGTCCGGTGGCCCTGAAGGTTGAGGCGCTGGACGCCACACCGGCGACCCGGGTTCGGGAGTGAGCTTGGGTGCCGGGGGTCGGCAGGGAAGGGATGGAGCACCCGTAGGGCTGCTCTCCTATCCTGGGGGGAGGGTGAAGGGTGGCTCAGAGCTCCAACGACCCCCGCTGGAGATCGGGGGCGTCACAGAGCCCTGAGCAGCACGCAAATTAGCGTGGCCTGACGCTGGCAGGGTTGCCATGCGCCGAAGTCAGGAATGTGCACCATGCATGGGAGGGAAGGGACTAAGGGGCGTACAGGAGAAAAATCCTCCCTGGACAGATAGATGACTGCTTCCTTGAGCGCCCTGCCACACGTCCAATGCCGGTCTCCCGTCACTGCCCCCATGATCTCTCCGGGGGTGTTAGGCCCCCGCGGCCCCTGGGAAGTCACAGTTAACTTGAAGATGATGGGAGAGACGGCGGACGGTAGAGCGACAAGCCAGTGGGGATAGCCCGAGAGAGTTCCGGTTCAGAGGAGTCAGAAAGAGAATTGAGAGGGAAAAAAAATAAACAATATGGAACCTCTCATAATAATTCTAGGCTGAGAAAATAACCGGTTCAAAGGTCTCACCATATAAAGTTACCATTTGCCCCCAGGAATCAAGAAGCAAACCTGCAGAATAGAACTGGAACAATATTAATCCCCAAACAGGATTCCAACATAGACATTAAAGTGGCCAACAACCCCTTGAATAACAAGATTATGCAACAAGTAGTAAATTCAAACTAAAGTGCCAACTATGGGGTAGCTGATTGAATAAAAAAGAAAGATTAAACTGTATTTAAGTCCCTTCAACCATCCTCATGGTCCTCCAGTTCTTCCACTTCAAATCCAGAATCTCAATCAACCCTACTGCGACTGGGAGCAAAGCAGGAGACACATTTGCCCGCTTTGGCAGGGTCAGAAAAAATCCAAACTTTTCCATCATAGACGATACGTATTCAGGCCGCGTAGATGATGGCATAGGGGATGCCGGCTTTCTTCAGTTGTTTTCGTATGCCATCAAATTTTTTATGGTGCATCCGTGAGGCATAACTTATATCTGGAAACAGACAGACCACCTTTTCATCTTGAGTAAGCAGCCCTGCCTGTCTAGCTAGCCACAGAATTTTTGTCCCCCAGTACCAACACCATCCGTAACCAACAGTAGGGTAAGTGGGACTTCTGAGTTCTCCCGAAAACCTTTGGGAGTTATCCGATAGGCTTTTCGTAGGCCAAATTGACAGGACTGCCCTTCTGGCACTAATTTCGCCTCCAGCCATTCTTGCAGAAACATGAGTGGGTAATCCCCCTCAATTCCCTCAGGCAGTCCTAATATCCGAACATGGGAGGATCGCACTTGGTTCTCCAATGTTTCAAGTCTAGCATTAAGGTGAGAATTTTCCTTCACTATAGAGGCAGCAGCTGCTGAAGTACAGTCTGACTGTCGTTTAAGATCAGACATGCCAACTTGTAGAGACTCTACGGTTTTCTCCATGACAGTCACTCTAGTACCGAAGGAGTCTAATTTAGTATTTAGGTCGGAGACAGATGAAACACGTTTTTGTAACTTTAGCCCAATCGAGGACATGGTTTCTTCTGGTTCTTCCATAGAAGCAGCCTGCAATTCGGTGCCGGGCTTCGTAGATCGTGAAAGTCCCAATAATTTTCCTCCGGTGCCTCCGCCTTCATCTCTCTGATGATTACTCATTATATATTTCCAACAATAGTAAATTTAATCAGCCAAACCACACTCCAAAAGGTTGATTTTTAAGATTTAAAGTTTGAACATGAAGAGCTACCAAAAGTTGTTGCCACTCGGCTCGGGCTCCACAGTGCCCCCACTAAGGAAGACTGTTTTCAATCCACACACAGGCAAAAAGTGTTAGTGAGGGGTTACATCAATTGTGATAGCGAGGGAGTGATACATCTACTTACATGTTAGTGTGTCAAATTTTACGTAGGTCACACTAAAAGACGTTTAAATTACTTCTGAATGAACATGTTGCCACAATCAGGAACAAAAATGTGGAATAGGCAATGGCCGCCCATACACATAGTGTTAGGGACAAATCTACACATGTAGTCAAAGCTAGCGGGCTGGAGAGGGCGAATAAAAGTGTGAGGGGGGAGATTCTGAAAACTTGTTGAATCGGAAAGAGCAGGAGTGGATCTACACATTGGGGGGGTTGAGAAGTCCAGGATTAAATCAGAAATTCCATCTAGCACCATTTTTAATCAAAAAAATAAATATGGAGATCAAATGGTTACTCTTTCCCTCACCTCTGCTTTGCTATGATTTACCGCATTTTCCATGCAATTGATGGAACATTTGTTATGCGCTTGGCATACTTATAACACCATGAAGTTTACAATGGCGTCTTGTTATACCATTAGTTTGAATGGCAGAACCCTTTTTGCTCAAGAACCGAGTTAGACTATATTGGCACATTGTAACACAGTGTTTCTTGAAGCATACAACCAAACAATCCCCCTTCCCCCACTTCCCACCTCCAGGAGCTGATCATTAGTTTATTTATGTTCCTGAGAATAGCTAATTAACAATGTTTAAATACAAAAACTTAGATATCTATTCATGAAGAGCTTTAAATATTGTCTAATCAAGAGCACTAGGTATAGGCTCCATATGTAGGGCACTGTTACGAACTCTCACCACTGTTTATTTTGTTTGGTACAGAAAAAGATTTTTGAGGGGCTTTTTAAGAATATTTTTCTAATAATCCTGTTAGGAAGCACAAGTAATCACAGAAGGAGCAGGACAGAGAACTGCATCAGTTAAAGCAGAAGGAAGCAGGAAAGGCAGTCAGAATAGTGAAGGCCTAAACCGAGGTAAAAAAAGCCAACTCAGTTAAGAAGGGGACTAAAACCTTTTACAGGTACATCAGGCAAGCAAGCAAACTTTATTTATATAGCGTCTTTCATAATCAAGGTGCTGTACAGAATATAAAAATATAAAATGCAATATAAGTCAATGACATAAAATGATCAATTAATTAGTCAGCTAGTTAGAGAAGGCCAAGGAAAATAAATGTGTTTTCAGCATAGATTTAAAACTGCTGACTGTCATGCAGTCTCTTAACCAACAAGGTAGAGAATTCCACAGGGTTGGTGCTACAAATGAAAAAGCACGCGTTCCAGATATTTTAAGATGAATCCTGGGAATCTCTAGCAATCCCTCTTCAGCGGATCGGAGAGCATGATTGGGGGAGCAGGGAGTCAGGAGATCTTTCAGGTAGTCGGGTTCCTGTTCATGTAGGGCTTTAAAGGTAAGCAGGCCTACCTTGTAGGTGATCCGCCACTGAACTGTCAGCCAATGCAGTTCACACAGCACAAGTGTAATATGACTGGTCCTAGAGGTACCAGTCAACAGCCTGGCTGCAGCGTTCTGCACTAGCTGCAGGTGGTGGATATCAACCCCAGACAGCCCTAGGTACAGGGCACTGCAGTAGTCAAGACAGGTGGTAATGAAGGCATGGACCAATGTTGGAACATCACCTGAAGGAATCAAGTGTTTCACCCGGGCGATATTCCTCAGATGGTAAATTGAGGATCTGACCACTGATACTTCAGAATCAGACCGTCATCAAAAATAACACTCAGATTATGCACTCGATCTGAGGTAGAGAGCTGAACACCATCAAGCCACAGGCCCAACGTCAGCCCAGCTCCAAAACCCACCCCCAGGTGACCTGGATCCACAACCAGCACCTCAGTCTTATCCGGGTTTGATCTCAACCAATTCGAGCTCATCCAGCCTTTGATCTCGGAGAGGCAACTATTTAGCATAGAGAACGCATCAACCTGTCCGGGCACAAAGGACATATACAGCTCAGTATCATCTGCATAGCAGTGAAAACTCAAGCTGTATCACCTGATGATATCTCCCAATAGCAGCATATACACTGCGAACAACATGGGCACAAATATGGAACCCTGCGGCACCCCAAAGGATAGGGGGAGGGATTCAGAGGAATAAATTATGGTGACCACCCTCTGACACCTGCTTATGAGGAAGGATCGAAACCATTCGAGGACTGTACCCAACAGTCCACAAAGGAACTGCAGGGTTCGCAAAACCACCTCATGGTCCACAGTGTCGAAAGCTGCTGAGAGATCAAGAAGGACCAAGATGGTACGAGCCTTTCGATCTCTGGCTATCAGGAAATCATTTAATACCCAAACAAGGGTAGTCTCCATGCTATGCCTCTTCCTGAAGTGAAGGAAGACCAAGGGAGGTATAGTAAGGCTTAATAAAGGGGAAGGGATCTGGGCAGAGGGTGACTGTGAAAAGGCAGCGATACTGAACATATACTTTTGCTCAGTATTCACAAAAGAAGAGGGGGAGGTACCCAAACCAAACAACAAAAGCACTCTGGGCAAGGGGGGGTTGATACCAGTCCATTCACAGAAGAAAGAGTCCTGAAAGAACTCCTAAAATTCAAGGTGAACAAAGCAATGGGGCCTGATGGGATTCACCCCAGAATTCTAAAAGAACTAAGGAGACCTAGTGACATCAGTGACTACCCTTTTTAGCAATTCATGGGAAGATGGTGTGGTACCTGAGGACTGGAGGAGGGCAGATGAGATTCCTCTTCACAAAAATGGGAGCAAGGCAGAGGCAGAAAACTAAAAACCTGTTAGCTTGACCTCAGTGGTAGGGAAAATGATGGAATCACATCTGAAAGAAAGAACTGTTGAGTACCTAGAGGCCAGCGTTGCACAGGACCCAAGCCAGCATGGATTCACAGCGGGAAGGTCATGTCAGACTATTCAAATAGATTTCTTTGACTTGTTGACCAAACTAGTAGACCAGTGAGGGACTGTGGATATGGCCTACCTAGACTTTGGCAAGGCATCTGACACAGTCCCACACAAAAGATTAATAAACAAGTTAGCCAGCCTGGGAGTGAGTCCTAGGGTGTTAGCCTGGGTAACAAATTGGCTGGACAACAGGACACAGAGGGTAATAGTAAACTGAGTACACTCTAAAGAAAAGGGGGGTTACTAGCGGGGGTACCGCAGGGTTCAGTACTGGGACCGATCCTCTTTAATGTCTTTATAGAAGACATTGCAGAGGGGCTGGAAGGAAAAGTATGCCTCTTTGCAGACGACACAAAGATCTGCAACAGGCTTGATATACAAGAAGAGGTGTAAAGGATGAGAAGGAACTTGGCAAGGTTGGAGGAATGGTCAAAAATATGACAGCTTACAGCCAGTGCAAAAAAGTGCAAAGTAATGCACCTAGGAAACAAAACCCAGGGGTAGAGTACACAATGTTGGGGGGGGGGGGAGGAAGGTACTAACAACAACAACAATGGAAAGGGACCTGGGGGTAGTCATATCAGATGACCTTAAGGTAGGTAAGTGATGGAAGAGGTCTGGTGGAAAGGGCAAGAAAACAGATAGCAAAGGGTGGAGGGGGTGAGGAACATATGACAAGGGTGCATAGAGGGGTGCACACAGAGGGGATAAACGTGAAGAGAAGAAAGGTCAGATATTAGATGGAGGGTGGTGTCTCTGAATGTGCAGTTTTGGAAACGAGATGGACAACCTGCAGGCACTATTAGCAGACAGGAGGGTGGACATACCTGCAGTAACCGAGACTTGGGCAACATTACACCATGACTGGGACCTTGCGATCCCTGGATTAAAAACTATACAGGAGGGACAGAGTAGTCGGAAAGGGGTGGCAGTTTATATCAAGGAGGGAATAACTTGCACGAGGGAGGAGTCAGAGGAAGGGGAGGTGGAGGCATTATGGGTTCAGTTAAGATCCAACAGAGGGAGAAAGGTGAGGTTGGGGGTTGTTTAAAGACCACCCAGTCAGGATGAGGAGAGGGACAGAGAACTGACCTCACAAATATTGGAAGTGGCAGGGAAAGGAGAAGTGGTAATTATAGGGGACTTCAACCTGCACAAGGTGAACTGGAGCATACCATCTACGACATGTGCTAGGAGTCAGGTGATCCTGGAAGGACTGCAGAGTGGGTTCCTGACTCAGGCATCACTGAACCAACAAGAGCTGAGGCAAGTCTTGATCTGGTGCTCACAAATGGGGAGCATGTACAGGAAATAATGGTAGGGGAGCCACTGGGTGGAAGTGACCATTGCACAGTGTGGTTCCAGTTGAATATGGGCAGGGAAAGCATCCCAACTAAGACCAAAATCTTGGATTTCAGAAGGGGTTGGACTTCAGGAAAATGGGCAAATTGCTAAGAAGCCATCGGGTGGGCATCAGAGCCAATATGGGGTTGGACCAAAAGTGGTCCATCATTAAGAGAGGAATACTATTTTTTTTAATTTTTTATTTAGATGTTTAACCAGGTATAGCACACTAAGCTGAAAGCTTTTTTACAGGAGCGACCTGGGAGCACAAGGAGGTTAAGTGACTTGCTCAGGGTCACACAGTATGCAAGTGGAAGCTGTGGGATTCAAACCCAGGTCTGGTCTGCTGGATGTCACCAGATTTGCAGCTCAGAGCCTTAGACCACTGCGCTATACTGCCTCCAATTGCCACAGATGAGTGTGTTAGGCTCAGGCGGAAGAACACAAGGTCCAAAGCGCCCAGCTGGTTCAGTTCTGGGGTTGCCCAAGCAGCAAGGGAAGAGAGGTTGGCCTATAGAAAATTCAGGAAGACCAAGAGAGAGGTATATAGGGAAAATTACCTAAGGTTGGCTAGTGAGGCAAATAAGGAGGTCCGGGGAGCAAAGGCACAGAAGGAGCTGCAGATAGCTGAAGGAATTAAGAAGGGGGAGAAGGATTTTTTTCACTATATAAGTGAGAAAAGAGACAAGAAGGAAGGGATTGTTAGGCTTAAGAAACGGGTAGAGGATAATGGGGGAAAAGCAGAGATACTAAATGAATACTTCTGTTCCGTCTTTACCAGGGAGAAGGATGGACCTACTTAATAGTTCACTAGAATCAGGCGTGGTGCCGCAGGACTGGAGAACAGTACATATAGTGCCCCTCCACAAAAGCGGTCCCAAGGATGACCCAGGGACCAGTCAGTCTGACCTCCATTGTAGGCAAGCTCATGGAGACCATACTAAAGGAAAGGCTGGTGAAATATTTAGAGCATGGTCTCCAGGATGCAAGGCAGCATAGATTCATTGGGAGGAGATCATGTCAAACGAATCTGATTGACTTCTTTGACTATGTCACTAAGACAGTAGACAGGGGCCAAGCTACAGACATCCTCCATCTTGATTTCTGCAAGGCCTTTGACTCTGTGCTCGACTCTGAGCCCCACATAAGGTTGATCAAGAAGTTGGTATATCTCGGGTTGGGGAAAAGATGGCCGGATTGGTGGAAAACTGGCTGAGGGACAGAACCCAGAGGATGGTTGTGGGGGGAGAGTTATCTGGCACCAGAGAGGTAACCAGTGGGGTCCCACAGGGCTCGGTGCTAGGGCCGATGTTGTTCAATGTCTTCATTAGTGACACTGGAGATGGCATTAAGAGCAAAATGTGCCTATTCACGGATGACACCAAGCTCTGTGGGAGAGTGGACACAGCTGAAGGGATACAGAACATACAGGAAGATCTGGAAAAGCTGAGGAAGTGGTCCCAGATCTGGCAGCTTGGCTTCAATACCAAGAAATGCAAAGTTATGCATACTGAAGCCAAGAATCCCAGGACAGAGTACTACCTGGGTGGAGTCTGAGTATCTGTATCAGAGGAGGAGGAGAAGGACCTGGGAGTGATGATCACTTGTGACCTGAAGCATTCCATGCAGTGCAAGAAAACAGCAGCAAAGGCAAACAAGATGCTGGGATGCATATCTTGGGGGATCAGTAGTAGCAGAGAGGAAGTTATACTGCCCTTGTACAGGTCACTAGTAGGGCCACATCTAGAGTATGGCATTCAGTACTGGTGCCCACACCTCAAAAAGGACATTAAGGTGCTGGAGAAGGTCCAGAGGATGGCTACAAAGATAATAGCAGGTCAGCAGGGTAAGGCATACGAGGAGAGATTGAGGGCACTGAACATGTATTCTGTGGAAGACAGAAGAGAGGGTACATGATTGGGACCTTCAAGTACTTGAAAGGAATAGATAAGGTTGATAAAGAGTGCCTCTTTAAGCTGAGTGGCAACCATGACACGAGAGGGCACAGTCTTAAGCTGGAGGGTGGGAGGTTTAGGAAGGAGGTCAGGAAGCACTTCTTCGTAGACAGGGTGGTGAACACTTGGAATGCACTGCCGGAAGAGGTCATCTCATTGAAGACTGTAGGCAGCTTTAGGAGAGGCTGGTCTAGGCATAGGGGGAAGACAAGGATCATGAGTAGGGAGGATGGGAGGAGTGGGGAGGGAGGTCAGGGACATTATCTCAAGCTGTGGACCCTGCAATACAAGAAGACTTGACAGACCAAATGGCCTTCTTCTGCTGGCCTCTTCATATGTTCATAAGCAATGTGAGAAGGCAGTAAGGAGGGCTGGGGGGATACTAGGATATATAGGGAGAGGCATCACCAGTAGAAAACAGGAAGTTGTTATCCCTCTGTACAGACAGTTGGTGAAACCCATCTGGAGTACTGTGTGCAGTTCTGGAGATCCCGTCTCTGCTGGGACATATACAGGATAGAGGCAGTCCAGCGGAGGGCAACTAAAATGGTGCAGGGTCTGCAACAGAAGCCATACAAAGAGAGACTAAAAGTGCTTAATATGTATACCCTTGAGGAAAGGGGGGGACATGATAGAAACTTTTTAGTACATCAGGAGGATGAATAAAGTCTAAGACGGGAGCATCTTTCAGAAAAAGAGATGTGCAAAAACAAGGGGGCACAATTTGAAGATAAGAGGGGGAATGGCTCAGGGGCAACATGAGGAAGTATTTTTTCATGGAGAGGGCGATGGACACATGGAACCACCTTCCTGAGGAGGTCGTGGAGTAAAAAACAGTGGGGAAATTCAAAAATGCAAGGGACAGACATAAGGCAATCATAGTGAGGAGTAGGAGGAAGTAGGCTGTTGGTTAAGTAGAATCTGCAACTTATCCAATAGGTAGGGAAATGGGCAGACTAGGTGGGCCAAGTGGTCCTTATCTGCCGTTAAAGTCTATGTTTCTATGTCAGCACATTATTTTTTGTGCAGATTAGCATATTTATCAGATAGCCCCAAAGTGTAATTGGATAGATCACCTCAGTGCGCTGTTCCATTTTACAGCAAACTTCACTTAATTTTTCAGTACAGTTCTGTATTTATTCTGTGTGCATTCTTATACACCGTATTATGAAATCTATGGAGCACTGAGTAATCAAAGGATAGCACACTGTTAACATAATAGTCATGGTGCATTACAGAGTATTATATTTTTACAGCATAGTCCGACATTTGTTGTGTTTGTAATTGGTGATAGACAGGTTACTCATGTGTAACAGTAGTTCTAGAAGTGGTATATATGGCGTACATCCACATTTCTGGCAGTGTCCTTTCTCCTTTAAGGCTTGCTGGAATGTCTTCAAGCTAGCTCCTCCCACCCACCCAGGCGGTAACTCCCTCGGCACCACCCCATGATGTTGGATCTTACCCGCTGGAAGCAAGATGGGTGTGCCACTTGCCAGGGGAGGTCAGGTGGGTCAGTGTGGATGTACACCATATACCACTCCTAGAACTACTGTTACAGGCGAGTAACCTGTTTTTCTAAGACATGGATATGGTGTACTTATCCACACTTCAGGCAGACTCCTAATTCTCTGGGAGAAGGGGGCAAGGCCCCCCCCATTCAGGAAATAGAGATTGGAGAACTGAGGCCTCAAAACCAGCATCCCAGCGTGACTCAAGGCCGATATGGTAGTGTCAAAAGAAGGTGTGTGCTGACCTCCAGGTAGCAGCCCTGCAGATTTCCTGAATAGGGACATCCCTGGAAGCAGCCAATGAGGCAGCAGTAGGGTGGGTGGAATGAGCCCTTAGCCCTACAAGAGACTCCCTACCCATTAACCTATAGCAGAGGTCAATGCAGGATACAATCCACCTGCCAGTCATCCACTTGGCTGCCAGTCTGCCAAGTGCAGCTTCAGCGTAGGTGATCAACAGCTGGCGAACCTCTCCCCGAACTCCAGTCATGCGCTCCTTGTAGTAGGCTAGCGCTCACCGCAGGTCCAACATGGATCTGTGTCATTTCAGAGGTGGCTATGAAGCACACCTGAGATTAATTTCTGGTAAGGTGAAAATCAGACACAACCATTGGGAGGAACTTCAGGTTGGGGCGAAGGACAACCTTGTCCCTGTGGAAGACCAGGTAAGGAGACTCCACTGAGAGTGCCTGAAGCTCACTGATCCTTGTGGCTGACATGATAGCCACCAGGAAGGCGATCTTCCACAAGAGGTGAGACATTTCACACCTGTGCATTAGTTCGAATGGCTTGCCACTGAACTTTGCCAATACCAGCAACAAGTCCCAAGGTGGTGGTGGTTCACGCACTGGAGGGGAAATGTGATCAAGGCCTTGAAAAAGCACCAGACTACCTTCTCCTGCACCACTGATGGCATACCAGCTCATGCCCTGTATGCTGAGATGGCTGCTGGGTACACCTTAAAGGTCGTCAACCAAAGACCCGTCTGAGACAGGGACCAAAGGTAGTCGAGAATGATAGTCACTGGGTAAAATAAGGGGTCAACCACCATGCTCTGGCACCAAATGGAGAATCTCTTCCATTGGAAGGCATAGCATTTTCGGGTTGACTCCTTCCGAGAAGCCTCTACCATGGTGAGGTCATCTTCAGAGAGACCCAAAGCCTGGAACTCTAGCCACTCAGGAACCAGGCTGTCAGGTGCAGGGATTGAAGGTCCAGACAGAAGCAAGCAGGTCCAGGCAGATAGGTACATGCCTTGGGAGCCTGCTGCTGAGGCTGAGGAGATTGGGGTACCAGAACTCGCAGGGCCAGTCTGGAGCCACCAGGATCATCTGTGCCTTGTCCCTCCTGTCCTTGTTCAACACTTTGTTGATCAGAGGAAATGGAGGAAAGGCTTAGAGAAGGCCCTGGGTCCTTGAGAATGAATCCCCCTGCAGCATTCCATGCTGAAGGGGCGGGCACAAAGAAGCCTCAGCTTTGCATTCTCCCTGGAAGCAAACAGGTCCACCAGCGGGGTGCCCAACTGGGAGAACAGGCTGTGTACAACCTCCAGATGGAGATACCACTCATGAGATGCTTGCCCCCACCTCTGAGGGCATCAGACAGCTGGTTGGAGATGCCGGCCACATAGATGGCCAGTAGATCAGTGTCCAGGTTGAGCATGAATGTCAAGATGCAGAGAGCTTCCCTACACAGAGTAAGGGAGTGCGTTCCGCCCTGTTTGTTGAGGTAGTACATGGTTGTAGTGTTGTCTGTCTGGACCTGAACGACCTGACCCCGATTGTGAGCAGCAAAGGCTGCCACAGCACCAGCTGAACTGCCCAAAGCTCCAGCAGGTTGATATGGCATCGGGACTCCTCGCAGGTACAAAGTCCGTGGACTCTGTGGTCCGCCAGGTGGGTGCCACACCCCATCAGGGAGGCATCGGTCGTGATGGTGATTGTCGGCTCCGGCGGACAAAAGGGATCCCTTCCTGCATATGTTCTGGGACTAATCACCACTGAACCAACATAAACTAAGTCAAGAGTGACCAGCTGGTTGAAGTGGCCCTGATGAGGAGACCTCTAACATGCAAGCTCCCAATGCAGGGAGTGCATTCTCCACCAGGCCCAATGGACCACGCTGGTGCATGCCACCATGTATTCCAGGAGATGCAGGAAGTCCCGAGCAGTGCGCAACTGCCCAACCCAAAATGATCGAGCAAAAGAGGAGAGAGCCTCCACCCTGTCTGCTGGGAGTCCAGCCCTGGCTCAGCAAGAGTCGAGCTCCATCCCAATGAAGAGAATCACCTGCAAGAGCACGAGTTCCAACTTAGCCTTGTTCACCAGGAGGCCAAGGGACGAGAAAGTCTAGAGAGCCAGATCCCTGGACTGCTCCACCTCCTGCCTGGAGGGACCCGCTATAAGGTATTCATCCAGGTAGGGGTACACCCGGAACCCTCAGCCCATCAGATAGACTGCCACCACTGTGATGCACTTGGTAAAGACAATAGGAGCAAAGGAAAGGCCCAAGAGCATGGCCTGGATTTCATTAAGATTCCCCTCTGCTTGGAACCAGAGGAACTAGCGGTGGGATGGATAAATGGGGACATGAAGAATGGGTCCTGAAGATCCAGGGAGCAGAACCACATGTCCAGTTCCAGAAATGGCATAATCTGATAAAGAGTGACCATCAGGAAGGTGCGTGACCGGAAAATATGTTCAGATCATGAAGATCTAAGATGGAGCGCCAGCCCCCCGGCCGCTTTGGTACCAGGAAGTACTTGGGAGATAAGCCCTGGGTTCACTGGAGGATCCAGGATTTGAACAACTACCTCCTGCTGGAGGAGCTGGACAATCTCTGCCTGAACGGCTGACAAGTCTGTGGACACCATGACCTCCCGTAGAGCATGAGTTCAGCAGGGTAGGTAAGCCTCAAACTCTAGAGGCAGACCCTGATTGACCACCTTGAGGACCCACCTGTCCATGGTGACAATGGACAAGGCGGAAATGAAATGGCAGAGCTGGACCCCCCTGGGTGTGTGGGAGGCATCCCCCACGTAGTCATTGGGCAGGCTTGTAGGCAGACGAGGGACCAGCTGAGGAAGCCTCGACCACCTGGCTTTCAGATGACCAAAGCAACTGGCTTCGGTCGGGGGCGCCAAGCCTGTGCCTGCTGTCCAGCCAGGGGTTGGATGGCTCGTCCGCAGGGGCAGAGAAGGGCTGAAAGGGATTCTTCCACTGAGGCTTAGTGCCCTTGGGATTCCTCTGGGCAGAGGACACCAAGTCCTGGGTGGCACTGGACTTCTCAATGGAAGGCAGGAGTCCTTCGAACCCCCCCCCCACCCGAACAGGTCAGTGCCCAAGAAGGGGAAATCCACCAACTTGTGCTCGGTATCTGCCTTAAAAGTTGAGATCCTCAGTGAAACCCTGCGGTGCATGACTGCAGCAGCTATGGACCAGGCGTAAGAGCCACTGTTGTCTATGGCCATCTGTAGCTACTTCTTAGCCACAGCTTGGCCCTGGTCCCAAACGTGCTTGACTGTGGTCTGTAAGTCAGCCGGGAGCTGGGGGAGCACCTTGTCAAGAGTGCCTAAGAGGGCATGAGTGAAGTGTGACACTAAAGGGGCTGAACTTGCCTGCCAAAGGCCAAGGAGGAGGCTGCATTGACCTTTTTGGCCATATGGTCCAATTTTTTGGATTCCTCATCAGAAAGTTTATCCACGTCCCCGACATTGGCCCAGCGCCGAAAGACCAAATCAGCCACTAGACCCTCTGCTAAGGAATATTCAGTGAAACCCGACAGAACCAGTGGGGAACGCATACTTGCAAGCCATCCATGTCGACAGTGTGGGGCATGGGGAAGGAAGCTGCCAAAGCTCCAGAGCAGAACCAAGAATGACTCTGGCAACCGGGAAGACCTCCCCAGGGAAGTTGCCCTGATTGAGAATCTTGGCCAGTGGGTAATTAGCCCGTTTTTGGACGAGCTCCATCTGAAGACCTGTGGATTCCAACATCAGTTGGAAAAGGCCCATGAAGGAAGTGGGACCATGTTTTGTTGACAAATCCTCGCCCACCTCAGTGTCCAATAGACAGGAGTGTAGGAGCAGCCCTCCAACTGAGGAGTCGTTGAAAAGTGGTTGACCGCCAGAGTCCCCACTGATCCTATGGGGTCTGTTGGGAGTCACGGAGAATGACAACCGACGTGGAAGCCTTGAAATAGTACAGGCATCCTTAGGAGGGGGGCCTCCTTTGTCTGCTTAGACGGCACCTCCACCTGGATGAGTGGAGAGGTCAGGACAGGTCTATCTGAAACTGGCAAAGCCAGAGCAGGCTGGGGCCAGTTGGTGGGAGCCACGGCAGAGCTGGGGTGGGGGCCGGGAACAGCTTAACCTCAGTGAGCATGAGCTGGTGCCACATGAGCTCCTCACAGCGCTGACATATTTTGAGGCAAAGCCTCTCCTCATCTAAGGAAAAGAAAGGCGGAATAATGTCAGCACAGCTTGCCAGAGTGCCGAAAGCGAGAACACCTATATCAGTGTGGGCTGCTCGACTCCGAGCTTCTAGACCAAGACCTCATCCTTGACCATCAGGGATGCAGACAGTGGGACTTGGAGGAAGCCAGTAAAGGTTCAGGAACCTCCGGGTAATCGGATCCAGAGGGATAGGGACCGGATCAGCAGGCTGGTCTGACCCACCCTGAGAGGTAACGGGCAGGATCGGAGTCCTAGAAAGGGAGGTATCAGCCTCATCTGGAGAAAACAGGTCAAGAAAATCTTGACAGGTTGGCCAATGGGCATGTTGACTCACTGGCCTGACGGGGAGACCATGGAGCCAGTGACCTGGGCCGGAGGATCAACCATAGTTGAAACCTCCAGAGAAGTGCAGGAATCTGAGGCCTGAGAGCACTCGTAATCCCATGATCAACAGCAAGACTTCTTTTTAGCCTCCTTCATGGAAGATTTAGATTCTGTGACCTTACAAAGGCCCTGCCCAAAAGTGGGAAGTGAGTAGAACAAATCACAAAACGGCGCTTAAAAGGTGGCGTCAAGAGTAAGCAGCATGAAGGCCAATGCCGAAGAGACCTGCTCTGTGGCCTGACACATAGCTTCTTTGAGAGCTACAAGTTGTTCAGTGGACCCGACAGCTGCGGAGACTACCCGACAAGCATACTTCAAGCGAACAGGGAGATTCCATTTATCTGGGTGCCCCAACTGAAGCAGAGTGTGCCAGTCCTCCAAGGTAGAAGAGTGAAAGGTGCAACAGAGCGCCATGCCTGGTGATCGTGTTTGTGGCCTAGGCAGTAGATGCACAAGGTGTGTGGGTTCATCCTGGACATCATCTTCCCATAGTCGCAGCGCTAGAGTCCCGGTGCCGACTTCGAGTCATCAATGGTGGATGTTGAAGAAATTGCCTGAAGACAAAGTGAATTTGCAAGTTTGCAAAGGTTTGAAGCAAATGGCCTATTCAGCACAGAGAGCGGCAAGGAGGGAACCCTTCTTCTTCCAGCAGAAAGGAAGATTTGACGTCACATGGCAGTGCTGAGCGAGTCAACACCTGGGTGGATGGGAGGCGCCAGCTTGAAGACATTCCAGCAAGCCTTAAAAGGGGAAAAGGACACCGCCAGAAGTGTGGGTAAGTACACCATATCCATGTCCATAGAAATTACATTATTAAATGAAGAAACCTATAGAGCACTAATTTAGTTAATGTGGTAGCAATTTTAGGTGTATTACAGAGCACTTTAAAAGAGATGGTGCATTTTAGAGTACTATAACTTTACTGTACAGTTTAGCAATTGTCGTGTCTGCAATTGCTAACATCACACTAACAAACTCTAGCAAGAGCCAATACGGCTGCTGGGAAATTCTGTACAGACTGGTAGCTCATCGATTGAATGTTGCAGCCCACCGAAGAAATAATGTGGGCTCCAGACCCTTTAATTGCTTCTGTTTGTTTTCTTTTCCCTTCCCACTCCCCAGCACCCATGGCGCAAGTGTATTTTAAAATTGGGCACTTGGCTCACTCACCATCATGGCCCAGGACCCTCTATTGTTGCTGGGTGGGTTAAACGAAGTTGCTGGGGAGCAGCGCTCCAACCCGGCTTTAGTGCCCTTGCTTGACTGGCTGTGGAACTGGAAAGTCCAGGGTGTGCATTTCCATCCAGACCCATTTGTCTGCGGCACCTCTTTGGTCCGCCAGCATTTGGCCTCTTCCCTTCCTCGGCGATCGGGACTCTGCCCAGAGGGGACAAGTCATGTCTGGGATGCGCATTCCACCCAATGGACTCTGCTGCTGTTGCCACACACCCCGGACTATGCCTGGAGGGGAGCAACGCCGGAGGAGCCACCACACCAAAAGGTACGTTTCTAATGCTCGCCACATCCTCCACTCTCCTTGCTCGGCACTGATTTCTGCCCACAGCCCCTCCTCACCGCGCGAAAACGCATAAAGGGATCGAGAGGGGCTGGGGATGCAAACGAGGGCAGGAAAACTCACTGGAGAGAAGGACCTTTTTTTTTTTTTTTTTATTGTGCCCCTAACTTTGGGGTATTACACAGCCGGTCAAAGAAATAGTGTGCCCGTCGCGGACTGTTTCCAACTGTTTTGGAGTTTCAGAAGGATCATTCCGAAACTCCATAACGGAAGTGTTCCAGGACCTCCGCTCGCTTTTTTGAGCTTCCGCAAAATGGCTGTATGCTCTGCCTACGCATCTGTAATAAACATGGAAACCTATGGGGCATGTAATACTTAAAGTACGGCATACACTTATATTTATATTAAGTCATTTTATGGTGTACTACAGAGTGCTATAGACAGTCATAACCCCCCCCCCCAAAATAACTTGCTCTCTCTGAAAATGCATTGATATATATACAGTCCAATTCTAGCATATACAGACTGTTACAAAATGGTTTGGGAGTTTGGGTCCTGACTGGCTGAGAGGTGCACCTGGCTGTGTCCTTATCAGGGCATATTGTGCCAACTGGCACCTCTTCAGCCTGTCAGGACTAATAACTATAGAAATCACTGTGCCAAAGTCTGCCCTATGCTGTTTGAGCTGGAGCCCCTCAGAACTCCGTCCTGCAGCCCCCCTAACCACTCTGTAATGGCACCCAAATATAGTAAAGTAAAATATTTATGTGGAAAAGTCTGACCTCTGATCTCCCTAGTTCACAAAACAGCTGCTCACAATTTTCACAGAGAGCCAACCGTGATAAAATGGCTATTAAACAGAGACCCGTGCCTCCACCATAGCAGTACAGCCCCCGATATTGTGCAGCCACAAAATTAAAAGCAAAAAAAAAAATCTCCAGCGGCACCACAGAGCACATGCTATGGTTTGAAAACTGCAAACCATAAACGTCTCTGTCCAGTGCCCCCTAAGGGACACGCTTGCTCCAATCAGGCTGCTCAATTTAAATGCACAGCAGACAAAGACTGAAAAAAAAAATATATACACACACACACACAAAGCCAGGACAAAAAATGATTTGTGTATTGGGGGCAAGAAATAGTACTCTAATTACAGCAGCTATTATCAGACACGCTCCTGCTTGATGCAAGTAAAACCCAGTGACCAGTCAGTCGTTCCTCAGAGAAATAAGCAAAGTGAAAACTGTAAAGAAAAAACATAAAAAAAAAAAAAAATACATCTTGTACAAGATTCTGAGTCTTGCTGTGTAGGTGGGTGTTAAGTGTAGAGATAAGACAGGCACAAATGCCCTGTACTAACCTTTAACTAAACAAGTCCATTCCAACACAATGACAGAGACTACATTGTCTTTTTTTTCTCTACTGATATGATCAGATTCTTCTACTCTTTATGTATACTTTTGTGTACTTTTTATTTTTTGTACGCTCCACCTGCACCTCAGCCACTGCCCACCCTAGCTACCTCACTAGCCCCCAGGGACTTATCTTAATACCAGGTCCTGATACCCTCAGGGTGAGGCCACCGCACCGGCAGGATTTCTACATTGACGGGAGAAGGTGCAGGTAGGAGAACCCACTGTCATTGCCTCCTTGGCTTGCCCCCAAAGCAGAGTGCAGAATCCTGTACCAGCAATAGCAGACGTCAGAATAGGTCGGGTCCCGTAAGTGCCGTGGAAGACTTAGCAGAGCCAGGCGAGCAAGCAGGCTTCATTAGCGGTGGTTATTTTTATATATATATATATATATTTTTTTTTTTACCCCTGGGGGTGGGAACGCAGTGACGCCCCTGCTGCCCACCTGATACATACTGGCGCCAACGCTGGAGTATCCCCAGCTCTGTTAGGGGGTCCCCACCCAGCTGGGCACTCTACTCCCTCCCGGACAGCAGTCCTCAGATGCCCAATCCTTTCCCCCCAGCGGCCTCCAACGCTTCTGGGTCCATTCCTGAACCTGGGTCATCGGCATCACAGTTAGGCAACCTGCCCCTTCTTCGGTGGGCCGGCCTTGTGTGCATTTTTTAAATTAACTTCTTTACTGCAGGACCCATTTTATAAGAAGAATAAGACTCCGAGGTGTAGTTTATGGGCAAAGAGCACTTCCAAGGTGCAAAAAGGCACTAGGCACAGGTGCCTTGTGCCTCATTAAGCACCTGAGGCTTGCTCTTATCAGCACATAAACAACATCATGTCATGTCTTATTCCTTACTTATAAATACATACATCTAAAAAAATGCATCTCGGATTTAGAAGTGGGTAGCCATCTGGGAACAAGGGACCACCAAACAGTGTGGTTCACAATAAACACAGCCATAAAGTCAAGCCATAAAAAAGCAGGAATATTGGACTTTAGGAGGGCTAACTTTAGGAAAATGAGAGAGTGCCTCAGAAAAGCACTAGCAAACAGGCAAGAAGGAGGGGTGGAGGAACAATGGGTAGTAATCAAAACAGCCATCACAGAGACAACAAGCCTTTGTGTGAAGCAAATCAACAAAACCCAACGAAAGAAAAAAACGCTATGGTTCTCAAAAGAGGTGGCAGGGAAGGTTAAAGAGAAAAGGATAGCATTCAGGAAATATAAGGAAACACAGAAGGAGCAGGACAGAGAACTTTATCAGTTAAAGCAGAAAGAGGCAGGGAAGCAAAGGCCCAAACCAAGGAAAGGATAGCCAACTCTGTTAAGAAGGGGGATAAGAACTTTTATAGGTACATTAGGGAGCGAAGAAAGATCAAGGGAGGGATACTGAGGCTTAATAAAGGGGAGGGAATGTGGGCAGAGGGTGACAGTGAAAAAGCAGGGATACTGAACGAATATTTGCTTCTTGCATCTCCCTAGCCCTAAATAAGGCCTGCTGACTCCTCACAGATGCTGCAAGTCTCATGCATACCTGTGAACTCTAAGCCCGGGCAGGGTGGCTCCAACTGAAGAACAGAATTAAGTACCAAACGTGCCTACTGGCAAAAAAAACACATTAAATCTGATGCCTCTAGGAGTCCAGAACCTGCTCTCGTGACACGTGAGTGCTAGGCTGACCAGAAGCACCCACAGCCAAATGTTCAGCGAACCAAGATACCGCACTGCACAGGCTCAACATGCGTTCTACTACCGCACACCGCACTAGACCAACACCCTACCTTTAACCATCACCGGTATCACGACCATTAGTGCCTTCAAGCGTAAACTCAGGCAACACTTTGCTGCTGAAGAAAACTGTGACTACTTCGGTCAACCATAAGGGCACTCACAGTTTACCAATGCCTGGGCCACCCAACACCGCAGCACTTAATGGTACCTCTTGTCCCAAGGGGCACCAACCTACACAGCACGCCAATGGTCCCCCCATCTGCCCACCTCCTCTCTCCACAAGGCACCCTCCTCCCTCACTCCCCACCCCTCGACCCCCTTTGTTCAACTTTGTCTTTTATCTTCTCTGTCTCCAATCTCCCCTAAGTCTGTTCTAAGCCACTGACACAGGCATACACTATACAATGCTGCAGCTGTTTCTATTCTCCCTTAAGTATGTCTTCCTCACTGATGCAGGCATCCATTGTACAATGCCGTAGCTGTATCTAAGTGAGTCAACCACTTGCAAATTACTGTACCATCACTATAAACTCATTGTTTTGTATTTACTCTATATTATGTAAACTGACGTGGAACCTACAAAAGAGCATCCGCTCACAGATGTTTCTCCTAGATCTTAATAAATGAAAAAATAAATAAAATAAAGGTTTAGATGTGGAAATGAACTGAAGAGAGTGTAAAGGTTTGGGACAGTGGAAACATCTCATGCTGTCATAAGCCAGAGTGAAAGTATAGGAATGGAATAGCCTGAAGAGAGAGCAAAGGGAAAGGAATGCAGTTGCTTCAGAGAGAAAGAGAAAGGGCTGAGACGCGAGTTGGTGAATGGTTTAAGTGTTAAGCTACTTCACTTAGAGGCCTTTTCAGCCCTGGAAAATGCTGGCAGGAATTCTAGCCTTTCTGGCTGCAGGGAGAACTGCATGAAATAATCAATTAGCACAAGAGACTGCTGCAGTTGATGTCCCAGCTGTGTCTGAGAAAAGCAAACCACCGTTTAATACCCCCTGCTCCATGCAGTAGCTGTTACTGTTTTTTCCAAGTTTAAATCGTTTTGCATTTTGATTACAGAGAGGACAATGAATTTCCTCAAAATGACTGTGCATGCCTGTCTTCCTAATGAACGTTGCCCCTACAGGCAAGGAGATCAGTAAGAATGGAGTCTGCTTCCCCAAGTTTTGTGACTCCCAGTCACTAAGATCCAAAAACCCAGGTAACGAGTTATCTTTGCTTCAAATGCCTTGGACTGTGTTGTTTGTGTTTGTCAAGTGCCCCTCTCCCAACAACTTAACATCTGGATATCCCTAGATGGAGAGGGGGCTTACATATGTATTAATTTGTTGATTTATTTATTTTTTATCTCTTCTTTTCCCTTCCTGGTCCACTCCCCATATGCCCCAGACAACCATCCAGTCTCGAGGCCTTATCTGAAGCTCCTGCTTTTGAACTCTCAATCTTGCACCAAAGGCAGGAGCTAAAGGCGACAGGTCCTTCCTCTGGAGACTTATATGGGTAGTGAGGGTTAAAGTAGGTTGCTGGAGCCCTGAATGTAATGGGCATCACTCAGTGGATTAAGAAACGTTTCGACTCATTTTCTCCCACCCAGGGGATGTCTACTCTCAAGGGCCCCAGTCTTAGTGCACGCCAACTGCATGGTGCCGTACAGAGCTGGCAGACATCCCATCCTCCCTAGCCACTGCACCTGCACTTCCCCTGTGGTCACTCAGGTAGCAGTGCTGTTGCGGAGCAGGACAGCAACCCTGCCCTGGAGGAGAGCGTCCTCTGAGACATTCAGTCCTCCTTCCCTCAGCAAACCCTCCAACACCTTAGGCTTGTTTCCAAATACAAGTCCCTGGTGTTGTGAGCAGCCTTGTCCCTGCAACAACAGACAGGCTGCCCCATGGAGAAGCTGTTTGTATAAAAGTCAAAAGCACAGAAACTAAAAAGAATTAGAAATTCCATACAGTACAGTGCTGATCAATGTGGATTTTTTTTTTGGTTTGTTTTTGCTTTTTTGCATTTCAGTAGGGAAAAAAAAAAAACACTCACCTGAGGAGTCTGCAAATGCTGCTTCTGTAGCTAAGCCTCTGGCTTGCTGCAGCTACACTGGGAGGGAAAGGCGGCTGTGTAGGGAAATAAGCAAAAGCAGCAGCGAATCCAAGAGAGACGATTCCAAACTCTAGCAGAACAAAGACAAAATGAAAAAATGCAATTACTTAAAGTTTAAGTAGTGAAAGTTTAGTTACCAGTAACCGTGGATCTTGGAGAAAATCTCTTCCATAGAGCCACATTTCTGGAACTGTAAGCAGTCAGTCATGACTACTCAGAAACATCTGCCTACCGGGGACCATCCACGTTGACCTATACTGGTGCCACCTATATAATTTGGGCAGCGCCATTCATCCCCAGTCAATCTACAGAACACCAGATCTAGACTGTTTAGTAAAAGTATGGATCTTATAATGTGGCAGCAGAGCATATATCTGCTGCTGAAACAGAATGAAAACAAGCCACAAAACTGGTCATGCCATGAGCAGCACGTCCAAGACTGGGACCAGGTTTATGTTAACAAACAAACAATGCAAGACACCAACCATTTGGAAAGATGCTGCTTAAAGACAGGGGCGCCAAACACCCTGCGTGCAAATGAAACAAAAAACTTTCTCCAGTTCATCATGCAATTAGAACATAACCGGAAGGCTCTATGGGCATCCAGAGAATGGCGGGTAACTTCTCCAGCATACTGAGGGGAAGAAAAAAACAGTAATGTGGATAGTCTGGTTCAGTGTAAACAGGTAATATCATGAAAAGGGTCATTACCTGAAGAGTGGAGTGAGGGCCCACACAAACCAGCTACAAGACAAAAAGGCCTTGCACCCACTGCTAATAAGATCACTGACCAAGAACCAGATAAGTTAACATTTATTTGTTACTTACAAACAGCAATAAAGTGCGTAGTGCATGGCATATAGCCCATGGTGCTCGCCCGAAGTCCCACAGAACAACCCAACGGTGTTTCGTGTCATATCACAGCACACTGAGTTTTATTCATCCAAACTACAGTAAATCCAGTTTAATATCTTACACAGAAAGTACAGTTATGTAAGAACTTACCGTAATAGTAGATCTTCAAGAGAGGCTCTTGCAGTAGGTAATAACCATTAGGAATAGAGCCATCAGGCACTAGAACCACATGGAAAACTTTAGCTACCAGTGTGTAGCCGGGGACCGCCCACCTGTCACGTGATGGATGTCAGCATGACACTATATAGTGGGTGGTCACCACGCCCACCCTCCAGTTCTCCTGCCGGAAACCGAAGAAGGTGCAAAAAAGAGAAAGAAGTGGACTCCTGGAGCTGATAGAAAGGCTATAAAGAAGTAGCCACAGAAGCATGGGGGAAGCTGGGAGGGGAAAAAGGTACCTACTGCAAGAGGCTCCCTTGAAGATCTACTGTCACGGTAAGTTCTTACGCAACTGTACTATCTTACTTTGAGAGGGCTCTTGCAGTAGGTAATAATCATTAGGACGGAGTCCCAAGCAGTGAAATTAAGACAAAGGCTTAAACACAGGAGGAAGGAAAGGTCTGCAGTAGGTACCAGGTTAAGACAGGAGACCTTGAAGGACAGCTGGCCCAAAGCCTGCCCTGTGCCTAAAGGCAGTGTCCATACTGTAATGCTTGGTAAAGGTTTGAACAGAGCTCAAAGTGGCTGCTGCACAAATGTCTGTGGCAGAAACAATCCTGAAACAAGCAGTAGATGTAGCCATACCTCTTGATGAATGCCCCTTGATTTCCTCCGGAAGGGGCTTGTTATATTTCTGATAAAACAAAAATGCAGTTTGCTAACCATTTGGATAAGAACTGTTTGGAAACTGCTGCGCCCTCTCTCTTGGGCACAAAAGAAACGAAAAGCTGATCCATTTTCCGGACTGATTTTGTCCGGTTCATGTAATAACCCAAGGTTCTGTGCACATTGAGTGTGTGCAGAATGGCCTCCCGTTTGATTAGAATGCTCAGGGTAATACACTGGTAAGTGTATGGTCTGATTCAAAGTAAATTCAGGCACCACCTTATGTAAAAATTTAGGATTTGTACACAGAGTCACTTGGTCTCTGTGGAAAATCAAATAAGGTTCCCTACGTATCAGGGCCTGAAGCTCAGAAATCCTTCAAGCCAAAGTAATGGCAACTAAAAAGAGCGTTTTTCAAGTAAAATAGCACAGGTCACAACGTGAAGTCAGTTCAAAGGAAGGCAAGGTGAGTTTCTCAAGGATGAAGTTCAGATGCCACTGAGGAACAGGGTTCCTGACCAGGGGTTTCAGATGGAGAATTCCTTTCAGAAAGATTTTGGAAACATCCAGCTGTGCCACATTTTGTCATCCACCAGAGTGTGGTAGGCAGAAATGGCAGACAAGTGGACCTTCAGCAAAGAATAGCTAAGGCCAAAGTCAGACAGATGCAGCAGGTATTCCATGACCTGTGGAACAGGGCAAGAGAAAGGGTCCCATCCCTTGTTGGTTGCCCAAATGGAGAACCTCATGGTTCTTGTGGATGGCATTCAGGGACATGAGCCACTCTGGAAGACATCCCAAAGCATGCAACCACTACATCAAGCAGGTGCCACATGTGAAGGTGAAGGGGCTCGAGACCGGGATGGCTGAGGCAGCTGACTGCCTGTCACTGGGGGAACGTTCCCTGGAGTGGGAATGATCCCGGCATCCCCAGCCATAGCCAGAGGCTGACGATTTTCTGGACGAAGAGAACGCCTCGCCCTTATCAGTCGATTTCCCTTTCTTAGGCCCCGAGGGATGCTGAAAGGGCTTAAGAGTAAGGGATGGGCCAGCCGGCCTGAGCCCCAGAAAGCTGCCACCAGAGGAAGCTGTGGTGGTGGTAGCCTTAGAAATCAACAGACCCGCTGAACAGCCTGTCGGCAGGGCTGAATCAGCTTGTTCACTTGAGCGGGAGTGAGAGGGTTTCTCCCTTCAAGGAGAACTGGATCTGACCTCTGACCTACTGTGCTCCTTTTCCTTATAATGGTGCTTCCTTCTAGGATGTTTCTCTCTGTGAGAGGTCGGCGATCAAGAGGATGAGCAGCTGGCCTTTGACGGGCACTGAAGGGCGGCAAGCTGCTGCTCCATTAAGTATGCCTGGAGAGCCTTCTGGCGATGGATGAGGGTGCACTGGTTAAATTTACCGCCACTGGGGCAGGCCTGCACGTCGTGAGTAGGCCCTAGGCAGAAAAGGCTCTTCAAGTGGCCATCTTTCGAGGGAATCTAACGCCCGCATGGACATTTGCACTTCCGTCACAAAGACGAAGAAGATGGAGATGACATACACTGAGTCGACGGAAAAAACAGGTGGAAAAATCTGACGAAAAGTACTTTCTGACTGGAAGGAAATAGCAGTCGACGAGAGCAATGAGGCTTCCGAGGAGCAGAAGCGCATGGGTCGACGGCGGGAAAAGAACTGAGTCGGGGCTGGGGATGCCCCCTTTATACAGCTGGTGATGTCGGCAGGCGGGCCAACATAAGGGGTGGACCCCAGCTGGGTACTGCTGGCTAGAAGTTTTCCCTGGAGTCCTAGTACCTGACAACATGGCCCTTATGGTGTAGCCTGCTGCAGGAGCTCTTGCTCGGGGTAATATCACATATTCCCTGGCAATGTAAAGCCACTGCCACCACCACTAGGCACTTGGTAAATACCCTCCCTGGGTGCTGCCGGCCCAGTGGCACTGAGGTTTGAGGCGCTGAATGCCACATCTCACGCCACACTAGCGACCCAGATTCGGATGCGAGCCCGGGCTGCCAGGGGTCGGCAGAGGAGGTATAGGATGGAGCATCTGCAGGACTGCTCTTTTATCCTGGGGAAGGATCCAGGGTCCCATCGCTCTGCAGCAGCCCCTGGTGACAACCGGGGGCACTTCTAGAGCAGTGTAGCAAGGGTGGACCAGTGTGGCACACATCGCGCATGCGCCCAGAGACGCGTCATTGCACGCCGCACTCCGTGGGAGGGAAAACTGGAAAATGGGCTCCAGTCGAGCAGCATGAGCTTCCGACCCCGCCCTGACTCGAATGGCGCCTCATCCAGATCCTGCTCCGATGGGTTGAGCTGGGTAGCTTCACTCACCCACCACGGGGGTAATCCATGGGGTAATGAGGAGGACAGCCTGATGTCGTGTGTTAGGGCTAGGGGGTCAGTCGGGATGTCAACACCGACCGCAGCCCCGGGGAGAAAAATATCACTAAAAGAAAAAAATACCCTGGGTGCTGAGGAGAGACCAAAGGGGAGCGCTCTGAACTGGAAGTGTTCACCCTGGAAGGTAAAGCGTAGGAAGAGTCAGTGAGAGGGAAACATTGGTATATGCAGGTATGCATCCTGCATATCTAGAGAACACAGCCAATGACCCTAGTGCAAAAGAGGCAACAGACCCGGAAGGGTCAACATATGAAATCTCTTGTACTCCACGTACAGATTTAGCGTGCTGAGGTCCAGGATCGGATGGAGGTCCCCTGTCTTTTTGGGGACCAGGAAGAAGTGGGAATAATATCCCTTTCCTTCCAGGCCCCTAGGAATGGGCTCTATAGCTGATTTTGTCTGAAGAGCCTGGATCTCTTCCCTAATGAGAGGAATGTGGTCTACTGGGTAGTGAGAGAGAACCAGAGGATTTCTTGGAGGTCTCTCTGTGAATTTGATGGTATGGCCTTGAGTGATGAGCTGAAGGACCCATGTGTCTGAAGTGATCGCCTCCCACCCGGCCAGGTTGTTGGCGAATCTGCCCACTACTGGTTCCACCTGGACTGGTGGCAGAGGCTGGGGGTCCTGCCACAAGTCAGGAGGCTTAAGGGTTGTGGGGAAACGCCACCCCGGCAGCCCTTTGGGACTTGGCTGAAGGGGTGGGTCCTGCCGATGGGTCCCTGACATTTGTTCTGACATCGGGCTGGCTGTTGCCTATTCTGGCGCTGTTGCTGGAGATGAAATGACTGTTTTGGCTTGGTATTAGAGCGGTACATAGACTGGACAGAGCGCAGTGCCTTGCCACTGTCCTGGAGCTCGGTGATTATGTCCTTGACGTCGCCTCCGAAAAGGACTGGTCCTCTGAAGCGGGCATCCTGGATGGCTGACTGGATGTCTTGAGCCAATCCAGATACCCACAGCCAGGAGTACTGGCGCATGATAATAGCCGTGGCAGTACTCCAGGTAGGGGCATCTACCGCACCGTATGTCACTCTGAGGAAATGACAGCAAGAGATTTCCACGGTCCTGACAGTCTGGGAAATTTTGCTTTTAGCCTCGGACTCGAGCAAAGCCTCAAATTCAGACTTCAACTGTCCCAGGATAGATTTCTGGTATACAATCATGTGTGCCAAGTAGTTCAAAGTTCTGAGAGCCAGAGTGGAGGAGGAGGAATAAACCTTGCATCCAAACTGGTCTATTTGCCGTGACTCCTTGTCTGGAAAAGAGGTGCTCACGTGTTTCGGCTTAGCCGTATGGTCATGAGCAGCATTATCTAGTTATTTATTTCAATCTAGGATTAGAAAATATCTTTGACCACAGTGATGCGGTCATGGGCCGCATTAATGACCACCGAGTCCATTTAGGGTGAGAACTAAGGGGGTCTTTACTCTCAGGGGCTCAATACAGTATATCGGCCTTCTTGGCAACTGCGGCCACCGATGAAGATTGCTGGCAGACCGTGGCGGCCAGGTCCTCATGTGGTCCAATCCAAAGAGGAATGAGCAGAGGGGACAGCTTGGGCAGATCCAGGTGTTCTGCCAACCTCTTGCATTGGGGATCCTGATCCTCAGTCTTCCATCCATTTGCCTCCTGAATATTCCAAAAGATCTCGGTAAAGGAGGGGTCCTCTGGGGGGAGACTTGAGAGAATCTTTGGGCTCTGGATCTCTAGGAGAGGGATCTCAAAACCCAAAGGCAGAGGAGTCTGCAGTGTCTGAGTCCAAGTCCAACGACGGGCTTCCATCTGGAGACAAAGCCCATGGGAGCGGGATCTCCTGTAGTGAGACCACAAAGTCCTGGACCACACCGGCTACCGCGGTAGGATGCAAGGTCTGTCCAGAGGTAGAGAGGTGAGACTCCACTGGAGAAAGGGATCTCAGCAGAGGGTCCATGCAGGCCAGTGTGGAAGACGCGGCCAGTTAACATCCGTCCAAGACCAAGACTGGAATGCCTCCCTAAAATACACCTGAGGCTGAAGTGGTGGAGGGGGTGGAGGAGGAGGAGGAGGAGGATACTGACAGACACGCAGATATCCTGGGAAGGTAGACCCTGGCGCTGTATAGCCCAGCATCGGGTAACTGCAGCCCAGTGCACCATAGGGCGAATAACCCGTCGTCAGATACCCCGGCGTGGGGTACCCTAGCGTATGATACCCTAGCAGCAGATACACTAGTGAAGGGTAGGGAGGCACAGGGTAGCCTGGCACTGGAAGGCCCGGCAAAGGGCCCAACGGTGGAGCCGAGGGACCTGCCAGAGGCCCTGATGGTGGGTAACCTGGTGAAGGACCCAACAGAGGAGCCAAAGGTCCTGACGGCGGGTAGCCAGGCATAAGCCCCAAAGGAGGGGCAGAGGGACCAGACAGGGGCACTGATGGAGGTTATGAAGGGCCTAGTAACATTAGGTCTGGTGCCGGCCCCCCCCCCCGGAGGAGGTTAAGGCTAGGGCAAGGGAGATGGACCTGACAGGGGAGCCCATGAGGCAGGAGACACCAGCTTCCAAGGTAGGTCTGGCGTCGGGTGTTCCGGCCACAGCACCAGAACTGAGTCGGGCGGAAGCTCCTCCGACTCCGGCTCTGAATGTGCAGGAGAGCCAGAGGTGGCGACAGAGGCTCCCAAGATGGAGAACCTTCTGGAGAAGGGCTGCGGCAAGAGCGGCAGTGTGCACTCATCTGGAGAATCGGTGTCAGGCCCGTTATCGGGGACAGATGGAAGCACAGTGGCTGGGTGGACATCAGAGAAGCAAGCCTGCGACTTATCATCCAGGGCCGGGCATTCGTCAGAGGAGCTGATGACCAACTTATCGGCCACACCACCAGGCTTAGGCCCCAGAGTTCTGAGGGGTCTAAGGATGGCGGAGCTCTGTGGAGGATCGGAGGCGCACACCTGAACTGCACCAGCTCAGGCAAGAGGACCAAGGGCTGCTCCCCAGGGCGAGGGGCAGGCTTGGTCAGAGGAATGGTACCTGTGCCAGTGGGTGGCCACTCGTCGCCCACTGCCCTTGAAGGAAGTCATTGGCAGGAAGGAGACCGATCGCAGTCCCAGTACTTCTCCTTGTCCTTCTTCTTCTAGGTATGGGAGTCTGAGGAACCCCCGGGGAGGACGACAATCCCTACAACTTCTGCAGCTCCTTCTCCACGGAAGCCATCTCCAGTTTGAGAATGTGAGATTCCAGGGCCTGTTGGCAGTGTTTCCGTGTGGCCTGGTTGGAACTCTGGCAGGCCTCACAGTTCTCGGTCTTGTGCTCTGGTCCCAGGCAGAAAAGACAAAGGGAATGGCCGTGAGGGAGCTGGATGCCGCAGGAATCACACTTGTTCTTATGCAACTCTGAAGGGGTCAGAGAAGACATGCACAAAAAAGGCAGTATTTTTCAAAGGTGTATAGAAAGAAAAACAAAACGGTCCACTGAAGCAGCGTTCGCTGCAAGGTCCGACATACGCAGGTTGACAGCAGGAAAGAACTGCAGGGCAGGCATGGGGACCACCCACTATATAGTGTCACGCTGACGCCCACTACATAGTGTCACGCTGATGTCCATCACGTGACATCGGGTGAGAGGTCCCCCGCCAGACACTGCTAGCTAAAGTCTTCAATGTGGTCCTAGTGCCTGATGGCTCTAGTCCTAATGGTTATTACCTACTGTAAGAGCCGTCTCGAAGTAAGATCATTTTTTACTCTGTCTAGGCATCATAAATAGATTCTCATGTTATGCACAACTAACTAGGGTTCCTTGATTTATATGTTCTGGGCATGTAATAAATTAACAAATTTCTGGGATGCAATACTTCTTTTTTCTGGAAAAAATCACTAACCACAACCATAACCACAGAAATGCAAGGCTAAGCAATTCTACTAGGTATGGATTTAATATTGTATAATAACAGTCTAGAACATGATAAGCCAATCTCATTAGGTATGGTAAATGCCAAAAAGTGCATTCTGATCTGCTGGAAAGACTCAAGGTCTCTGCATTTTAATTCCTCGCTGAAAGTGATGGTGGACCTCTACAAGCTAGAATGGATGCAATATTCACTTTATTATAAAGCCAATATATTTGAACTTATTTGGGAATCTTTTAGGACTAATCCGGTAAGAAAAATAAGCGGGAGAGGGGCAGCATGCTCTTTCCACTGTGTATTAATATGTAAACAGATGGTTGTTTCTGTTCCCTTTATTTTCTCTCTTAACCCCAAATTTTAACAATTCCGCTCTGAAAGTATATCGAGCCTTGTATTAATGTGTATGTTTTTCCAAGCAGATATCTGTGTAAAATGTACAGTTACATACTTACCGTAAAAGTAGATCTTCAAGAGGATCTCTTGCAGCAGGTCAGCATCCCTCCCTCCATCCCCCTCCTTTTCTTTTTTTCCCATAAACATTTTCTCCTCTAGCCCTGGCAGAAGCTTCGGTCCTCCTGAAGGAGGAACTCTCTCGGTCCCGTCGCACCACAGTCAGCCACTCTCTTTTCCTGTGGATTGCACCCCACGACAGGGCCAGGGAGGTGGCGCCTCCCAGAGACCCAATCCAGAATCCTCGAGTCACCTGCAGGGCGGAGGACATCATCCCCTTCCTTTTCTATGAAAGTCCTCTTCCTGTTCCACACTTAACGGGCTGAAGCCTTACCAAGTTCTCCTTAGTTCCCCTCAGAGACCTGCAAAATGATCTGGTCGTCAGCCAGGAACTGAGGAGTCCTTTGGGCCACCCATTAAAACATTTGTTATACTGCCTGGATTTAAGAATGCATCAAGTCAACTGTACCCTCACTTCTTTTCCTACAATGGTATCTATGCATATTCTGTATGACAGGGTGGAATCCAACCGTAATCCAAGATATATGAAACTGTAAAAGATTTCTAGCAGGGACCCTGTCCACGTGTCAAGCCCAAAAACAGTCACGGTACTGCTGCAGTCCCATTTTTGTGTCAAACAGCATGGTCACGGTTTTGTGTGTTTTGGACACGATAGTTTCATGTGAATCATTCCTATTAACTGTGTGAAGTTGTTTTTGAGGAGATTATTTATGGTATGTATATCACCTACACTGCAACTGCACTCACTGTATGGCATTATCCACCTACAGTAACACTTTAGCACAGTCACAGTTTTTGGGCAAGTTGTTGAGGAACAGTGTAAATAGAAGGGGTCCAAGTATACAGCCTTGTGGGATGTCCTCAGTGAGGCTTCTAGGTGCTGACAGAATACATTTTATCTTCATGCACTGTCTCAGGTTTTCCAAGTAGTTATTAAATCAAGATATGGAGTGACTGTCCAGGTTCATGTTTTGCATTTTGTTGCAGAGGAGGGTTGGCTGACCAGGTCAAAGGCCTTTGTATGGCCTACACAGATTGCACCTTTGACTTTCACCACATCCACTGCACAGGTGATGTTGTTTGTCAGATTGGTTAGGGCCGAATCAATGGTGTGGTTTTGAAGAATCCATGCTACACATCTGCTAGGAGCTCACGAATCTCGAGGAATGCTGCCTCTTGGGGATTAACTAGTTTTTCCTGTAGGTTACCCAAGGTAGAGAATGGAGATGGGTCTACAGTTCTTGACCTAGTTCTTCAGACCACTTTTATTGGTGGACAAGTGGAACACCCTGCCAGAGGAAGTGGTGGGGGCTGAAACAATCACGGGATTTAAGAATGCATGGGATAGACATAAAGGAATTCTAGAGGTCAGGGGGTAAGGGGAAATAGACTTCTAGGAAAACAAACTGAACTTACAAGCTCAAATGGGCAGACTAGGTGGGCCATAGGCCCTTATCTGCCGACACTGTCTATGTATCTATGTATCTATGTATTGACAGAGGTAACAAGGGCCATTTTCCACTTGTCTGGCACTGTACCATGCATGAAGGACATATTGTAGAGTAACTACAGTGGAGCGGCAATGACAAAGGCAGCTATTTCAAGCAGCCTTGGGTCAAATCCACTAAATCCTGGTGACGTCTCAGGTTTTATATTGATGAGTAGATGCAAGACATCTATGTAGGATAGCAGTTTCAAATAAAATTCTTAAGAGTTACCACTGGAGGTTGAAAGTGTTGAGGGAGAACCATGAGACTGAAGGGGGGGCTTGTTCTTTTGTAGATCAGTAAATGACTGGTTGAAGGCATTCATGATCTGATGTAGGCTACCGATGGAACTATCACCATCTACAATATTAGATATGTTTGGTTTGTGTGGCCCTTAGAAGAGATTTGGGACCAGAATGTTGTGGGATTGATAAGACTGTCTTTTTTGCAATTTCTTCAGGAATTGTGCTTTTGCTTTCTTGAATTCATCTTTTCAAGTATTTCTCAGCTGTGTATAGGTCAGCCAGTCTTGATCCATCCCAAAGAGTTTCTAAGTGTGCCGTGACTTGTCTTGGAGTTTTAGGTGTTGCAGCCAACCGGGGAAGTTGTTTTTTATTCTCCTCTTGACAAGTGGTAAATGTGACTCATTTACCACACGCATAGGGTTGTCTGTAAAAAAAATTCCAGTGCCTGGTTGTTACAGTGCTTGATGGGTGACCAGTGGACACAGACTGAGCCCAACAAGGATTGTGCTAGCTGCAGTTGTTTTGTTGTCTGTAATGTGAAGGACTTCTGAGAGTGATTTAGGGTATTTGTCTGACCAGATGGGGGTGTGTGTGTGTATATGTATATTATATACACACACACACACACACTGTATAGAGTGGTTGCTCAAGGAATCAATGAAAAGACCTGCAGCAAAAATTCTGTTGGTTCTGTGGGTTTGTTGTTCATATGGGTAGGCTCTTAGATGATCTGGTATAAGTCCAGTAAGCTCAGAGTTGACTGGACGTTCCTGTCCAGATCTTCAATCCAAATTATATTAAAATCCTCTAGGACCAGGTACTCAGTATTTTTCAGGCTTGATAAGCAGTTAGCAAGGTCAGTCCGACTTTATTTTGCAGTTGATAGGGGGTTGCATACACCATAAAAAGACAAGGATTTTATTCCAGTCAGAAGAATCTGAACTGCTATACATTTGCAGCTGGCTGTTTCTAACAGGGTTATGGGGGTTTTCTTTGCAGGGAAGGTGCATTTCATGTAAATTAGCACATCCCCACTTTTTTAGTCACACAATATTTTCTGAATGCTGTGTAGTTATGTGTGTGTGTTGATTTCATGGGTTGCAATATAAGGTTTCAATAATATTTCTGATAGAGTAACTACAGTGTGTCTAGAGAGTAAAGGTCTAGCTAGGCTTCCAGTTTATACATCTTACATCTTTATCCTAAGACTTTTTACATTCATCTGTACCAGTTTTGGACTACGGGGGTCAGCCCAAGAAGAGAAAGAGGGTAAATTGACAAAGATATTCTTTGTAACTTCTGGAGATCCTGGGTTGGGTTCAACATCCCTGTAACAATGAATTATTGACATGCAAGTAGTTGATCCAATGTATTTACCTTATGCTCCACAGCCTCGATAGCCCACCATATGTGATCAGTACATTTGTGCACCTTTATGTTATTAAGCCCGAAAGCCAGTACAGTTATCGACACAAAATTCTTCGAAGACTGACCTGTACTTCTTGTGGACCAAGCTTTTTATTCTATTTAGCTTGCATTGCTAACAAAATCTTTTTTTTCAAGTTGCAATATATTTTCCAGCTATTTCCTGGAATGTCACTGCTCGAGATCATAAAAGGTAGGCTGGTGCAGTGGTAGCACTACTGCTTGCAAAGCCGACAACCCAGGTTTGGAAGCAAACTCAGGACACTGGACTGCTGACGGGGGGGGAGGGGACGAACATCCAGCGTACTGCTCGGAGGGTGTGGTGAGGGGTGCAGGGGCATGCAAAGCCAGGTGACTGCCTGGCCCCCAGTGGAAGCTAGGGGAAAAAGGCACCCGGGACTACCTAGAAGCATGGCAGATGCCAATGTGCACTGCACAGCAGTGTGGGGCACACATCACAGTGTCACTGCATGCCACACTTCTTAGGGAACCAACAGGGAAGGGGAAAAAGCTACTGGGGGCAAGCTGGTACCAGACACTTGCAAGCCCCACACTCGACCAGCTGGACTCACCAGACCAGGAACTGGATACTGTTCCCGATGGGGGGTCGGCGGGGGGATCTGTTGGCCCCATCCAGGGCAAGCCCTGGGGAAAGATTGGCTGGCAGTTAAGTCCCGGTGGACATCGGGGGGATGGGGTGTCCAGGCAGATGGGGGCAGTCTGGTACGGGGCAGCAACAGAATAAAAATAAATAAAAGGCAGACCTACAGAGGCCATGGACACACCCCTTGAGAAAAGTTGTTTGAACCCTGAAGCACCAGGGCTCGTCAGTGTTGCACAAACACATGAGGAATACGTGCACACAGAGAGAGCAGGTGCTTGCCTGTAATGAACAGACACAGAGGCAGCACTCAAAACAAAATATATAATGGCAAAAAATACAAAATCAAGCCATCCAAAAATAAACTGATAAAACCGAACCCTCATCAGTGTTGTCACCTTGTACTCCTTTTGCACTATAAATTTGCAGTTTTTACATGCTACATGAGTGCTCACTTCCTTTGTTCTTTTGCCCAGTTATTTTTGAGCATCCGTCAGACATGGAGCTTGTAGGCTTTCTGCTGTTGTTAACCTACATGTCTGAGGTGCAAGTCAGGCACCAGCCATGACCAGCAAGACTACAAGCAATCTGGTTAAAAGACAAACATGCTTCAATCCCAGCTTCTGCCCATCTTTTTATATTTTACTTATGCCCCCCGTTTTGAGAGTAGGTTAAATATCTTTTTCAGTTTTTTTTTTTTTTGTGGTGGGTGGGATTGATGCAACACCATCAAAAGAGACCTGACTTATTAACAAGTAGATAAAGGAAGGCTAAAACAACTAATGCAAGTATTTACTATACTTTGTGCAGTAATGTGGGTCTAAGCACTGCCACAAACCATAATGGGATGGAGGTTAGAATGGCTTGAACCCTTTTGGGATAAATAAAGACAATGTGCATTATTCTGGGGGGGGGGGGGTAGAGGTACTACCCCTGCTTATATTTCTTCTGTACTCCAAAGCTAAGGGCTTTGACCCTTGATATCATTTCAGGCTGAAGAAAGCATAAGTACAGTACATTGAAATGTTTAATAAGAAATTTAGTAATCCATTATCCTTTACAGACTGCCCTACAGGAAGTGAGGTGGTGGTACTTTGACAGTTGACAGATCCTAGAATTCCCCAATGAATGTGGGGCTTAAGTCTGGCTCAATTCACATGGTAGATTAGGAGGAAGTGCAGTACAGAAGCATAAAATCATGGAGGAACAGTTCTTGCTGAGAGCTGAACAGCGGTTTTGGAAACCCATGTTTTTGTAATACACTTCATTACAAAATTTGGGAACATACTGGCAAGGGACTGGAAGAACCTTTGTTCTGAGCCATCACCTACAAGACTTTGGTATTATCACTGGACTTTCACATCTGGATGAAACATCATCCCAGTTGCACAGTGATGCTATTATTTTCTGTACTGAAATTCTTCATTTGGCAGGCTAGATGTAAGCTTGTGCTGCAGCAGCAATATATTTCACAGGAAGAGTTAGTGAGACCAAGCACAGCTTGCTTGAAATCAATCCACTGATCCGAGGCACACAAATTCTCACAACTGCAGGTTGCTAAAACGTGGCAAAACCTTCACTGGGTGCTAAGGTAAAGTTTAGTTACTTTTCTCGATTTCTGCATGGGGTGAATTTTTTAGTTCCTGTTCTGTAATACCTTGAATACTGGTTTGTGTACTGTGAAGTAATTTTGTAAACATACGATATAATATTTCTCAATAAAAAAAAAAAAATCTCCAACACTTACAATAAGTGCCATGAGATCTTTGATTTCCACTTAGATGGCCAGAAGGGATCTCAGCTACACATCTTATCCAGACACCAGATAGCAGCTCAACAGTGCATCCCCCCACCCGGGGCCTGCACTACAGTGTCAGTATTGGGTATCAATCCAAGGCATGAGAGTAGAACCCTTATCTTCCAGCACAGAGAGTACACAATCTACTGAGTAACTGAAACCGCTAATCTGGCTATCTGCAGCACAGAAACTGGTAATGTTTAAATTCTGCCTGTTTGGGGAGACTGATGCACAGTCTGTGTCCGGAATGATGATGTGCTGCTTCTATGCCTGGGGAGTTTTCTGTTCTGGTGAACTGGAGTGGAACGAACTGCATAAGGTATTTGAGACAACCTTGTTACAGACTCCATACTGTGCCAGGGAGCATGAAAATACTACGGTCAGTGTTGCAGTTGCAGTTCTGAGGGAAAATATTTCAAGAAGGAGTAAGGCAGATTTATCGAGCCTCACTAGTAATTAGTGCATTATGACTGATTTTTGCTCTTCTGTCTTTTGGCAGACTAGTTTTTCCCGGAGGCTCTTTGCTTAGAAGGGACAGATCACTCATTTATAATAAAATGTTTGAACAACTGACATTAGAAGGAATAAATGGCTATGATCTTTAATTAAACGCTGAATTTCCCAATTGTATTCCTACATATCTTAGTCATTTAGAAGTGTACTTTAAGGGATTTTATATTTGGTGTGTGGTAGTGTATTTTATTTTGTAGTGCCAAGGCTGCTGTGGAGGGCTATAATTTAGCTCTCTCATCAGCAATCGATACCCTACCACCTATCTGTGCACACCTGCTGATCCTGTCACAGCTTGCCTTGGTATGGTGATGAGCTAAGATGGCTGAAGACCATGGGTGAAGATTCCTGGTTGAGGACATGCTCTATGCAGAAATGACTGGCTGTTTGAAGACCTTTTTATTCTACTATGTGACGTACACATAAGAAGGCCAGTGCCCAACAGGAATGTCTCCTACTATTATGTGGGTATATTAGTATAGGTTAGTGTCCAATTTAGGTTTGCAGTATATCCAAACCTGTTCTAAAGATTTCAAATTTAGTGGAATCAACAATATTCTGTGATAGCAAGTTCCAGGCCTTAGCTGCTCTAACTGAAAAGAAGTTATCGCATTTATTAGTGTTAGATTTGGGAATTACTGTCTACTGTGGCATCTAAGATTAATGCTATGATTTGAGGAACGTAAACCATATTGTTGTGCAAGACCAGGGTCCTGAAGGATTTTGAAAAGTTGAAGCAGGTCCCGCCCCCTCCATGTCTTCTTTCCCTTAGAATGACAAATTCTGTTTTGTGTAGTCTGTCATTACAGTTATGATTTTTTTAAATTTGGTATTATTTGAGTAGCCCTACTTTGGACCTGTTTAATTGATCTGATATCTTGTTTCAGGTGTGGATTTCAAAAACAGGAACAGAAATCAAGATGTGGTCTAATATAAGTTTGTTACAGGGGTATTTCAGAGTAGGAATATTTGTTGGTAAAGGATTTTTTTTATACAGTTTAATATCATATTTGCCGTCTGTGACACTTTTTTGCAGTGGCCTGTTGCAGAGGAGGAGTCATTTATGATGACCGCTAGGACAAGCGCCTTAATTTAATTCCATTTCGTTATCCTTAGTCTAATTTACTATTTTGTTAAGGTCACTGACCAGGGATAGGTGTTTTTCCATTGTATTAACCTCTCCTCCGATTTTGGTATCATCTGCAAATTTAGCAAGGTGATTGGTAATGTCAACATCAATATCATTAATAAAGATGTTAAATAAGGTAGGTCTCAAGACTAAGCCCTGGGGGACGCCACTGGTCACTTCACCTAAAGGGCATAACTGACCGTTGACCCTTACCTGTTGTGTTCTACCAAGCAACCAGTCACTGACCCAATTCACAAACTGAAAACTTAAACCAATATTGACTAGCTTGTTTAGTAGTTCTAAGTGGGTGACTTTGTCAAATGCTTTGGCGAAATCTACTAGAATAACATCAACAGGTACCCTATTGCCAAGGCTTATACTGAGTTGGTTGTAAAAAGAAATCAAATTTGGTGCAAACCCGTGTTGTTCAATATCTGAGTATTGGATGGACACCAATTCAGATTCAATGTATGCTTTAACTAATTTTTCTAGTGTTTTACCTAGGACAGATGTAAGGCTTACAGGCCTGTAGTTGTCTACCTTGTTTCTCTCACCCTTTTTAAATATCGGCACTACTACAGATTTTTTCCAGTCTTTAGGTACTGAACCAGCAGTGATGGAAAGGTTGAATAATGCCGTAATTGGTTCTGCTAAGCTAGTTACTGCCTCTGCTACCAATTTCGGATTTATTCCATCAGGGCCAGGTGATGAGTTTACCTTCAGCTGTTTTAGTGAAACTACTGTTTCATCTGTTGTGAAATAGTTTGAAACCAGACCTGGTGTCCATGATAAAACTCGTTTGGGTTATATACTGAACAAAAGCAATTGTTAAAGACCAATGCTTTTTCTTGCTTGTCATTTATTAGTTTGTTATTGATTTTAAATTTGTCCTGGCATGATTCAAGGTCCATGTGGTAGTGGGAAATGGAAGGTGTTGAGGACTTTCAGGCAGCAGCCCTGCAGATTTCCTGGATAGGGACATCTCTGGAAGCAGCCACCAAGGCAGCAGTATAATGGGTGGAATGAGCCCTTAGCTGTACGGAAGGCTCCCTACCTGCCAACTTACAGCAGAGTTCGATGCACGATGCAGGAAACAATCCACCTGCCAACTGTCCATTTAGCTGCTGGTCTGCCAGGCACAACTTCAGCGTGGGTGACAAAGAGCTCATGAACCGCTCCCTGAACTCCAGCCGTGCATCCCCTGTAACAAGCAAGCTCTCACCGCAGGTCCAAAGTATGGAACCTGTGCTCGGTCTCCGAGGTGCGGTTGGTGAAGTACACCGGGAGGCTGATCACCTGGTTACAGTGAAACTCTGACACAACCTTCGGGAGGAACTTCGGTTTGGGGTGAAGAACAACCTTGTCCCTGTGGAAGGCCAAGTAAGAAGACTCCACCAAGAGTGCCTGGAGTTCACTGATACTTCTGGCTGACGTGATAGTCACCAAGAAGGCTGACATGATAGTCACCAGGAAGGCACTCTTCCTCGACAGGTGAGACATGTTACACCTGTGCATTGGTTCGAATGACTTGCCCATGAGCTTTGCCAACACCAGCAACAAGTCCCAAGGTGGAGGTGGTTCATGCACCAGAGGAGAAATTTGGTTGAGGCCTTTGGAAAAGCACCAGACCACCTTCTCCTGTGCCACCGACGGCACACCAGCCCATGGCCAGTATGCAGAGGTGGCTGCTAGGTGCACCTTAAGGGTCCTCGACCGAAGGCCTGACAGAGAGGGACCAAAGGTAGTCGAGAATGCTAGCCACCGAGCAAGATAAGGGGTCAAGCCCTTTGCCCTGGCATCAAATGGAGAACTTCTTCAATTTTAAGGCATAGCATTTTAGGGTCAGCTCCTTCCAAGAAGCCTCAACCACAGTGAGGACATCTTCGGAGAGACCCAAAGCCTGGAACTCTAGCTGCACAGGAACCAGGCTGTTAGGTGCAGGGATTGAAGATCTAGATGGAGTACTTTCCCCAGACTGCAAAAGAGCAGGTCCAGGCATAGAGGAAGACACCACGGGAGCCTGCAGCTGAGGCTGAGGAGATCAGGATACCAGTACTGGCAGAGCCAGTCCAGAGCTACCACGATCATCCAAGCCTTTCCCCCCTGGCTTTGAATGGCACTGTGTGGATCAGAGGAAATGAAGGGAAGGCATACAGGAGGCCCGGGGTCCAGGGCCTCGAGAAGGCATCCCCCAGCAGTATTCCCTGCTGAGGGGGGCAGGCACAATACAGCCTCAGCTTGGCGTTCTCCTTGGATGTGAACAGATCAATCAGAGGGGTGCCCCACCGGGAGAACAGACTGCGTACTACCTCCAGATGGACAGATCACTTGCGAGACGTCTCGCCCACATGGTTGAGGGCGTCTGCCAGTTGGTTGGAGATGCTGGCCATATGGATGGCCAAGAGATCAGCGTCCAGGATGAGCATGAAGGTCCAGATGTAGAAAGCTTCCTTGCACAGAGGAAGGGAGTGTGTCCCACCCTGTTTGTTGAGGTAGTTCATAGTCATGGTGTTGTCCATCTGTACCTGAATAACCTGACCCCAAATGTGTGACGCAAAGGCTGACAGCACCAGCCAAACTGCCCAAAGCTTCAGCAAGTTGATATGATATCAGGACTCATAGACGGTCCAGAGTCCATAGACTCTGTGCTCCCCCTGGTGGGTATCCCAGCCAATCAGGAGGCATTGGTTGTGATGGTGACCATCGTCTCCAGGCGGACAAATGGGATTCCTTTCTGCAGATGTTCTGGGACTAACCACCACCGGAGGGCGTCCCACATCAGCTGGGTCACAGTGACCAACTGGACAAAGTGGTCCTGGCAGTGAGACTATTGACAGGGTCAGAGCCCCTGTCTGAATTTGTGCTGCATTTTCTTTTACACTGTCCTGGCTGCCAGGCTGGGCATGCTGTGAGCTGTAACTAAGCTCTCAGCATTTGCTTGTATTATTCTTTGCAGTTTCTGTATTATTCCTCTGTTATTTTTACCCTAGTTTTGTAGGTTTTATTTTAGTGTCCTTAGTGGGACTGCTTTTGCTTTTAACTTAGATGCTAGTCAGTCAGGGATTATAATAGTGAGGCAGCGAGTTCTCAGAGCGTTACTTGGAATTTAGAACCCCTGTAGTGTGCACTAGGTACTTTTTTTTTTTTAATCACGACTGCTGTTTCTACACCCCCCCCCAGACAGCCCCCTTCTGCCCAACCTCCCCAGTTCCGTCCCCAGGAATCACCGGGCTTACCTTATGCCCAGCCCGGAGGCGGTGCCTGCCGGAGTCGGACGTCATCCTGCCACCGAGTTTTTTTCCTTTTACCTTTGCACCTGCACTATGTGCAATGGGTGCAACATAGCTGTCTCCAGCTCATGGAGGCAACCAAGCACCCTGGACGCAGGCGAGACCCCTAGCTGTGCCATTCACAGCACAGACCCCCACCCTGAGGAAGGAGAGCTGTGACGCTCACTCCTTGCCTCTCCTGCTGGCCCCCGAGTGACTAGAGTCCATTCCGAACCCGGGTCACCAGCGTGGTGCGAGGTGTGGCGTCCAGCGCCTCAACCCTCAGCGCCACCAGGCCAGCCACACTTGGGACATTTTGATAGTCCCGCTACCATCAAGGAAAAGGGACTTGTTACTGGGCCCATCGCTGCTATATCCCTGGTGTTATTTTCCTCCTGAACGGACTTACCATTGCCCTGCTCCTGTGTGGTACGAGCGTGGCGGGGAGTGAGAGTGATGGGATGAACTAGGAGGAGGCACTGATGAGCCACAGTCAACAAGCTGGAGTGGTGCTTCAAGGAGGAAGTTTCTGCCTGCCATGTCGTTTTAAGCCGAGGTTGGAAAATCAGGACTGTTGCAGGGTTTTGGCAGTTCCATCTGTGATAAATTGGAGATGCTGTTGCCTTGTGAGTAGGCGTCTCTGGGGTCCATCGTTGGTGTGGTGGGAGAGCCTGACTTCATCCCGGTGACTGGTCGCCAGATCTGCTGCTGCACGGGATACAGGGCTTTGAGTCAGCCAGAAAGCTGGCTGACAAGCTCGTGGTTTTCCCAGGCCTCAGGGTGGGGCGGGGATCAGCTTGTGGGCCGATACTAAGCCGTAGGTCGAAGATGCAGCAGTGGAACATCTCTGGCGCAGTCTCCGACAGCAGAGTGTTTCGGGCCCTCGACAGCTTTTGGATGGACTGGACCCCGGACCTGAAGGAAGGAGAGGAGCAATTAAAGGACTTGGACCTCGGACATGGTCTGACCTCTTCTTTGTTTCTATGTTTCCTCCTGCGATTTCTCAGGCAGTGACAGTGCCTGGCTGGACATCTGCAGCTTTTGGGCAGTGAGAGTGCTGATTAACTTTCCATCTTTGATGCCTTCTGGGATTCAGTGCATCTGTGTGAGAGGTGGTGCACTTGGAACCTTGTTGTGACATCTATCATGCAGAGGTGTGAGCTCCCTGGACCGAGTCACCTTTACAGGAGACATTCTGGTGACTGCCTATACAGCCTCTGGTTTGAGCTGTTGCCTGGCTGCTGTTATCATAGCCCTTAAAAATGAGAAATTATTTTAGTATACTGAAGGGCATAGTAAGGGTTGGGAGGGGGGAGTGAAGGATTTGTGTTATTCTAATTTTGTTTACTATCACTTTAAATTCTTTATTTTGTGTTTTCTTTGATTTATATTTTATTTGATTCCACACACAGTGAGAGAGGGTGGTGAATTTAAGTGAATCACATAGTAGGTTTTGTTGTGATTATTTATTTTTTTTTTTTTGGGGGGGTGTATTTTACTTTGGGTTATTATTTTCTCTAAGTTGTCTCTTCTCTATGAGAGAGAGTGGGGATTGCTTTGTTTAATTTAATTATTTTGGGGAATTGGATTTTTCTGCTTATTTTGTGGTAGTAGCATTTGTTGGGTGATGGTGTCTGGGTGTATTATTTGAATCTTTGGGATATTAAGAAGTGTTGGTGGTTTGCCCTGCCCCGATCGTGGGCTATTCATCCTCTGAACTTTGCAACCTCCACCCTTTTATTGCCCCCCCCTTTGCAGTTTACAGTCTACCAGCACTGTAAGGCTCTGGGAATTGTCCATCAGAGGGGGGGTGGGCGAGTGGGTCACGAACGGTGGAGGATGACTGAGTGGGGTGTATGCATCGGGGTGGTTAGGTCCAGGAGATGCCCTGAGGTGGAACAGACTCTGGAACATGGCCCTCCATGTCTGGTTTCCATACCCATGGGCTCCACCATTGGTGGGCAGGTAGCTCGGGTGGCCCCGGAATCCTGTCTGACTCCAGCGGTGTTATGCAATGCCAGATCTAGCAAAAACAAGACTACAATAGTTGCAGATCTTGTTCAAACAGCAGATCTGGCGTGCATCACCAAGACCTGGCTGGACGAGAATGCTGGCCCCATTTTGGAGGCTGTGGTACCGGCTGGGTACACAGTGATAAACCGCTCAAGATTGGACTGCGGGGGAAGGGGTAGCAATCCGTTTTAAAACCGAACTGGACCTCACAAATGTGTCAGTTGAGGAGGATCACTCTCATCTACCATCCACCCAGGAATGAGAAGCGATTCCTTCAGGAAGTAGCGGACTTCATGGTCGACATGGCGTTTGAGTCATCCAGGCTGATGGTTCTGGGCGACGATGAACTCTTGCGATTTGGAAAGGACTTCCTCCAGCTGATGAAAACACTGGGCTTTACACAGGCGGTTGCCTCTGCTACCCATAAGCACGGTCACTCCCTTGACTTGGTTTTCCTCCTGGGGATCGAAACGTCCGACTTGGTGGTGGAACCGATCAGATGGTGAGATCACCACACTGTGGGGTTCAGTTTTTGCACCCCCCCATAGGCCAGCCCCTATGGAGATGGTCAGATACCACCCTTTACGGGATGTGAGCCCTGATGGCCTGGCGGTGGTACTTGACCTATCAGTAATTCCGGAGGCATGCGGGAGCCCACAGGGCCTGGTACAGGCCTATAATAAGGCCATTACTATGGCCCTGGACTCTATCGCTCCTGTCCGGGTTCGTACCCTCTCCCTTGCCCTCAGTCCCCATAGTTTGATGGGACTTTGAGGGAGTTGCAGCAACGTGGATGAAGGTTTGAGCGTTGTTGGCGGAAATCCACCCTGGAGGCTGACCACCTTACATTGATGGAACATTACCAAGTCTACCAATCAGCAGTCACCAGTAAGAAGGCAGAGTTCCTGTCCAGATTGCTGCTACTCAGAACCGACTGGCTCAGCTCTTTCAAACTGTGGACAGTCTGTGCAACCCAGCCTGTCTCCAGTCTCGAAAAGCCTTTTCACAGATTGAGTGTGATGAGTCCGCTCGGTTCTTTGCAGGTAAGCTGGCCAGCATCAGGGCAGAGATCCAACCGGCACACTCTATGGGAGCTGCTAGTGATTGGTGTATGGTCACTCCTCCTCATTTTGTCTGGAGTTCCTTCGACCGGCTGGAGTCCAGGGTATGCACCCAAAATGCTGTAGTTTGGATCCAGGCCCAACTTCCCTGATCCAGGGTTGTTGTGACAGCTTTGGCCCGGTCCTTGCAAGGACAGTCTGGTGCTCCCTTGAGTCCAGCGAGTTTCCTAGCTCCCTGAAGGAGGCAGTGGTGACACCTCTCCTGAAGAAAGCTACTCTGGACCCAGGCTGCCTTGTGAAGTACAGACCAATCTTTAACCGTCCCTTTGTTGGGAAGGTGATTGAGAAGGTCGTGGCGCTACAACTCGAGAACCATTTGACCATCCACAACATTTATGAACCTCTCAAATTCGGTTTTCATAACAGGCACGGTACAGAAACCGCTCTGGTTCGGGTGCTCAATGATCTCTTGATGGTGAGAGATCAGAAGCGCCGTTCTAACTTGGTGCTTCTTGATCTCTCTTCAGCTTCAGACACAATGGACCATGGGGTGCTCCTCGAGCACCTGAGGTTCATCTGTGGCCTGTCTGGTACAGTTCTCAGAAGGTTTAAGTCCTTCCTCACTGGAAGAACTCAAGAGGGTGGTGTCGAGGATTTTTTCTTCCAACCCATTCTCTATCAAGTGGAGTCCCTCAGGGCTCAATCTTGTCCCCCATGTTGTTTGAGGTGTATATGCTGCCCCTCGGAGACATTTTAAGACGTTATGGGCTGAGGTTTCACTGCTATGCTGATACCCAGCTCTACTTGTCTATTGCACCCGACCAGGATAGTGTGCATCTGGTACTTAACTGCCTCACTGAAATCCAGGTTTGGATAAATTCCAGCTGGTTAAAGTTGAACTCAGGAAAGACTGAATTGACGGCTGTAGATCCGGGCCACCGGACAGAGGGGTTGGGGGCTGGTCAGCCTTCCAGAATTTGTCTATTTGGCACCCAGCTTCTTTCCTCTGAACGGGTGCGAGACCTGGGGGTGATCCTTGATGATGGGCTGACACTGCAGTCTCAGGTGTCAGCAGTCATCAAGTCCTCTTTCTACCATCTGAGGAACATCACCAGGATCAAGCACCTAGTTCCATCCGGCGACCTTCCTACAGTGATTCACATCTTTGTGACCTCATGCCTTGATTACTGCAACTCCCTGTACCTAGGGCTTCCGGGGGTTGATATCTGCCACTTGCAGCTAATGCAGAATGCTGCGGCCCGGTTGTTGACAGGGACTCCCCAGGTATGTCACACCATACCGGTGCGGTACAAACTGCACTGGCTGCCTATCCAGCGGTGGATCAACTTCAAGGTCGGGCTTCTGACCTATAAAGCCCTACATGGACAGGGCCCGGACTATCTGAAAGCGCTCCTGCCCCCCTACTGCCCCAGGCGATCGCTCCGCTCAACTGACGAGGGGTTGTTGGAGATCCCAGGGAATTCTTGAAGACAACGGGGGCCCGTGCATTTATGTATGCAGCCCCAGTCCTGTGGAAATCTCTACCCCGTCAGTTACGGGACTGCACAACCATGGAAGGCTTTAAGAAGGCCCTAAAGACCCATTTATAGCGCCAAGCTTTTATAAACTGATTTTAGCTCTGTACTTATTTTTTCTATTGTGATTTTACTGTGTTATTTATTTTTTGCCGTACAGCGCCTTGATAGCTGAAAGGCACTATATAAATAAATATATAATTATTATTATTATTGTAAGTTTATTGTTTTAGTTACAGGCTGAAATCTAGCCACTTTCAATCTTGTAGTCTCTCCCCCCTTCTCCCAAGTAATGTATAAGGAACATATAAGTAAGACAAAAGGCAATAAGGTGCTTGCCTTCTCCCATGCTGTACTGCAGGCAGACACAGAGGGATTGTAAGTAATGAGAAAGAATTGAAACACAAAGCTTTGCACTCGGCGTCTTATTTTATGTAAAATGCTTTGGGTTTGCAAGAAGCCAAAAACAAAACGTTCTTTCCTAGGTGAAGTGTGTAAAGGTCAGATAAGTCAGTCAGTCAGTCTGTGTTTATTTAGAATGAGTCAGCCTGCCTGTGTTTACTTAGGGAATTGTGAGTCAGACAGCTCACATGGTGCTGACATCATCAGTAGGCAGGGATAAAAGCCTACCTCCTGAGATGCAAAAACAGATGAGTCAGTCAGTGGAGACCTGACTGTCGTGGAGGAAGCATCTCATAGTACATGCAAGTTTTCAAGTGCTAGGAATCTCTTTTCAATTCAATTCAATCTTTATTTTTATAGTGCCATTCATTTGGCTGGAACAAAGCCTGGAAATTGTGCACTGAGGGAATTGTACACTGTTTCTCATGTTACATGCAAGTTTTCATGTGCTAGGAATCTATTTGGCTGGAACAAAGCCTGGAAGTTGTGCACTGAGGGAACTGTGCACAGTTTCTCATAGTACACACAAGTTTTCATGTGCTAGGAATCTATTTGGCTGGAACAAAGCCTGGAAGTTGTGCACCAAGGGAATTGTGCATTGTTTTTGCTGAACTAAAGGACTAATCATCTGTTTACTTTCTGTATGTTTATTATTTTATTTTGGAAAATAAATATCGTAAAGTGCATTCTACATCTTTTATTCGAGTCTGTGCATCTATCTCACCCGCTAACCTTCACACTCCCATTGCAGAGAGTGCATTCCCCCAACAGGCCCAATGGACCACACTGGTGCATGCCACCATGTATTCCAGGAGGCACAGAAAGTCCCGAGCAGGGCACAACTACCCAACCCAAAATGATCAGGCAAAAGGAGGCGAGAACCTTTGCCCAGTCCGCCAGAACCCAAGCACTGGCTATTCAAGAGTCGAGCTCCACCCCAATGAATTGTATCACCTGCGAAGGTATGAGTGCTGACTTGGCCTTGTTCATCAGGAGGCCAAGGGACAAGCAGGTCTGGAAGGCCAGGTCCCTGGACCGCTCCACCTCCTCCCTGAAGGGACCCGCTATAAAGCCAGTTGTCCAGGTGGGGATACACCCAACCCCTCGGCGGCGTCTCCAGTAGGCTACCACCACTGCAATGCACTTGAAGACCCTGAGAGATAAGGAAAGGCAGAAGGGCATGGCCTGTAACTTGAAAAGAATCTCCTCCGCACAGAACTGCAGGAACTGGCAGTGGAACGGACGGATGGGAATGTGAAAAAACGCGTCCCGAAGATTCAGAGGGCAGAATCACATGTTCTGCTCCAGAGATGGAATGATCCGAGACAGAGTGACCATCCTGATGGTGCGCGACCGAAGGAATTTGTGCAGGTTGTGCAGATCCAAGATGGGGCACCAGCTCCCTGTCCGCTTTGGGACCAGGAAGTACCTGGAGATAAACCCTGGGCTTACTGGAGGGCCTGGGGACTTGAGCCACAACCTCCTTCTGGAGTAGCTGTGCAATGTCTTCCTGAAAGGCTGACAGCATGTTGGCTGATACCATGTCCTCCCGTGGGGCACGAGCTCAGCAAGGTGAGTAAGCCTTGAACTGTAGCAGCAGACCCTGACTGACTACATCGAGGGACTCATCTGTCTGTGGTGACAGCGGAACAGGCGAAAAGTGGCAGAATAGCCCCCCACGGGAGGACCCAAGGGAGGCAGGACAGGCATGGGGGAGGCATCCCCCTTCCCATCACTAGGTAAGCATGGAGGTGGAATAGGGACTGGCTGAGGAAGCAGTAGGACCTCGACCACCCGGTTTTCGGACAACCGAAGCAACTGACTTCGGTCGGGGATGCCAAGCCTGGGCCTGCTGTCCAGCTGGGGACTGGGACGGCTTGGCCTCAAGGGCAGAGAGGGGCCAAAAGGGTTTCTTCCATTGAAGCTTGGAGCCCTTGGGATCCCTCTGGGCAGAGGTGACAGAGTCCAGGGTGGCACTGGACTTCTCAATGCAAGTAAGGTGTCCTTCCACCTCCTGCCCGAACAAGTCGGTACCCAAGAAGGGGGGCATCTGCCAACTTGTGCTAGATATCTGCTATAAAGGTAGAGATCCATAGCCAAGCCCTGTAGTGCATGGCCACTGTGGCAGCCACAGACTGTGTGCAGGAGTCACCGATGTCCATGCCTGTCTGGAGCAGCTATTTAGCAACCACTCAGCCCCGATTCCGGACTTGTTTGACTGTGGTCTGTAAGTCAGCCGGGACTGAAGAAGCACCTTATCAAGAGCGCCAAGCAGGGCATGAGTGAAGTGGGCCATCAAAAGGGCTGAACTCACCTGAGGAAGGTCCTGAAAAGAGGTCATATAGACCTTCTTGGCAATGTGATCCAACTTTTTGGATTCTTTGTCAGGAGGCTTGTCCATGTCCCTGACATTGCCCTTATGCTGAAAAACTGAGTCAGCCACCAGACCCTTGGCCAAGGGGATGCTCGGTGAAACCCGTCCGGGAAACCCTAGAGACTGTATACTTGCGGACCATATGGGCCGGCAGCGCAGGGCAAGAGGCAGGGTGCTGTCAAAGCTCCAGAGCAGGGCCAACAAGGGTCTCGGTGACCAGGAAGGCTACTCTCTGGGTGTCCCCCGAGTCGATAATTTCAGTCAAGGGATGCTTGGCCCGTTTCTGGATGGACTCCATCTGGATCACGCTGAACTCTGAAATCAAGCAGAGCAATCCCCCAAAAGAGGTGGAACCATGCTCCCTGGACAAATCTTCCCCTGACTCAGCAGCCAACAGATGGGAATGCAGGGAGGAGCCCTTAGACTCCAAGGATTCATCAAAAAGCGGTCGACCGCCAGAGTCCCTGCTGACCCTATGGGGTCGTCTTTCGGGAGTCATGGTGACTGACATCCGACAAGAAAGCCCGGGAGAGGTACAGGTATCCTTAAGAGGGGGACCATTCTTCAGCTGCTTAGGCAGTGGCTCCATCTGGATGGGTGGAGAGGCCGGAATAGGCCGAGCCAGCCGAACCAGAGTAGGCTAAGGCCTTGGTGGAGGGCGCCACTGAAGGGCCAGGGTGGGGGACATAATCAGCTTAATCCCAGTAAACATGAGCTGATGTCACATGAGTTCTTCATAGCACTGATGCATTTTGTGTCACGAGTCTCTCCTCATCTGAGGAGGAAGAAGCAGAAGAAAAATAGTGGCAGCACCGCATGCCTGAATGCCGAGAGCAGGAATGCTGATGTCGGCGTGGGCTGCTCAATTCCAGACTTCGGGATCATGACCTTGACCATCAGGGAAGCCGACGGGGAGAATCTGAGGGAACTGGTGAAAGCTGAGGATCATCCGTGGTAATAGGATCCTGAAGGTCAGTGACCGAATCAGCGTGCTGGTCCGACCCACCCTGAGATGTGACAGGTAGGACCGGAATCCTAGAAGTGAGGTATCCAACTCGTCCAGCAGCAGCTCATCGACCAGCTTGACAAAAATCTCAACAGGTTGGTCAACAGGCGTCTCCACCAACTGGCCCAACCGGGAAACCATGGAGCCAGCGGCCTGGACCGAAGGATCGACTGTAAATCTGACGCCCAAGAGCGCTCACAATCCCACGATGGATGATACATCTTTTTAGTATCCTTTTTTGAAGATTTGGAGGATTTCATGCCCTTAGAGGGGTCCTGCCCAAGGATGGAAAGAGATTGGCACAAATCCCTAAATGCCCCTGTAAAGGCGGTGCCAAAGGAAAGCGGCACAAAGGTCAAAGCCAAAGAGGCATGCTCTGCAGCCAGAGCCACCACCTCTTCAAAAGCTGCAAGTTGTTCTGTGGACCCCACAGCCACGGAGACTGCCCGATGGGCATCATTCGACCTAACGGGAGGGTCCCGTTCATCTGGGTGCCCAAAAAGTAGCTTCCAGAGTGCTGGGATGCAAGATACAACACAGGCTACAAGCCTGGAGATCATAATCGTGACCTAGGCAGTAGATGCACAAGGTGTGCAGGTCCGTCTGGGACATCTTCTGCCCACACTCGCAATTTTTGAAACTGGGCACCAACTTCAAGTCGTCCATGACGAGGATTCAAAAAAGTTTGAATTTCGCTTGAAGACGAGAGTCGTTTTGAAGCAAATGGCCTACTCACTGCAGAGACTGGTAAGGAGGGAACCTTCTTCTTCCAGCAGAAAAGAAGATCTGGCATCACAGTGCAGTGTCGATGGAGTTACCACCTGAGTGGGTGGGAGGAGACAGCTTGAAGATGTTCCGGCAGGAATTAAAAGGGAAAGGAACACTGCCAGAAGTGTGAACTATACATCACATCCAGGTCCCTAGAACAAATACTTTCACAGAGGAAGGAAAAGAGGAGAGGCCATAGAGTAACAGAAGCTGTGGAGGGAAGGAGGCGGACACTAGTAATTTTTTGGAGGCGAGAGTCCTGAAGGCACTTGCTAATCTGAAAGTGGACAAAGCAATGGTGCCAGATGGGGTGCATCCAAGGGTACTGAGGGAGTTCAGGGAAGACAAAATTACTAACCATAGTAATATTGTTTCTTCTAGGGGATCCCTCAGTATGCTTGACTTGTGCAGTTATGCCAGCTGGGTTCAGCTGCCCCAGAGGTGGAGATATGCTAATGATACCAGTGAATTAGCCAATCAGATTGTAGTAAGAGAGTGTTGCATGTAGGTGTTGCTGTTCTCCAGTCAGATTCATTTCGAAGCCTGAGGAGCAAAAGGTCCCAAATGCTAAACCTATCCTAGTACTACAGAAGAAAAAGGGAAAAGAACAAGGAAAAATACATGAAAAAAAGAACTCGCCTCTAGGCTAACTATGTATATCATGTCTCCCTATGGAACGTTACATATTTTATTACTCTACAGATTTGGCCTAAGGCAAGGACTGCAGAACTATTCTCAGCCAGGTTATGTGAGGGGAGGCTCGGTGGAAGGTCAAGCATACTGAAGGATCCCCTGGAAGAAACAATATTACTATGGTAAGTAATTTTTTCTTCTCACCTCAAGAATCCCTCAGTATGCTTGACTAGTGCAGACTACAAAGCAGTGCAGCTGGGAGGAGAGAACAGACCTACTTTGGAAACAGGTCCTGCAGGACTGCAGTACCATTTGGCAACAGATCTGGACTGTATATACAAGCAGTAGTGCTTTGTGAAGGTGTGTACAGTCTTCCATGTAGCTGCTTTGCAGATGTCATGCAAGGGTATGTCTCTTGCCGATGCCACCAAGGCTGCAGTGCCCCTGGTGGAGTGGGCCCTGAGGCCTAGAGGTTGCTGCTTACCAGTCTTACTGTAACAGAACTGAATACAGGAGACTAACCAACGAGAGATAGTCTTCTTAGAGGCTAGTCTGCCTTTACCCACCTCGCCATAGGTGAGGAACAACTGAGTGGAGAGGACCTGAGCTGCTTGGTGTGCTTCAGGTAGTAGATCAGTGCCCTCTTGATACCCAGGCTATGAAGCCTGCACTCACCAGGAATGGTTTTATCTGTGAAAAAGACAGAGAGCATTACAGACTGGCTAAGGTGAAATTCAGACACTACGTTGGGAAGTTAGTTCTGAGAACTATTTTATCTCTGTGAGAGGTAATGTACAGTAGTTTTAGTGCAAAGAGCCTGCAGCTCTGAAATTCTTCTGGGTGACTTGACTGCCACTAGAAAAACGGTTTTCCAGGTGACACAGTTTAAGTCTGCTGTAGCCATAGGTTCCATCAGTTTGGCTATGCAGAGGTTCAAGTCTCCGGGGGGGGTCACTTTCCCTAAGTGGGGGCTGAAGGTGCAGCAGGTCTTTAAAGAATTTTTTTTCCAAACAGAATGAGAACTTAAGGATTTCTCCTTACCAACAGACATGTAGGCCGAAATGGCTGCCTAGTGAACCTTCAGAGATGAGGCTCTAAGGCCTGATGCTTATAAGTGAACCAAACAGTCCAGTATGGAGAACAGAGTAGCCTGTAGAGAATCAATCTGCCTGTCTTTACACCAGAAAGACAATCTCTTCCATTTGGAAGCGCAAGACTTTTTGGTACTTGGTTTCTTGGCCAATCTAAATTATTCTCAGGACTTGTTCTGAATACTGAGAGTCTGGGAATTCTAGCTCTTCAAGTACTAAGCTATGAGGCGAAGAGACTCTATACTGGGGTATGATATCCCTTTCTAAGACAGCGTCAGGAGATTGTGAGTGGGGGGGCAGGTGAATGGGCTGTCTGAATGAGAGGGTAAGAAGCAGGGCGTACCATGGCTGCCACACATAGTCCAGAGCCACCAGGATCATGGTTGCTGGTTGGCTTTTGAGTTTTAACAGAACCCTGAGAATCAGAGGAAATGGAGGGAAGGCATACAGGAACCTCCCTGTCCAATCCAGGGACAGGGCATCCACTGGCACTGAGCCCAGAGCTGGAGGTCTGCAACAGTACAGGAGAATCTGGTAGTTGTGTTTGGGGGATCAGTACGAATTCCCGACAATTGTCCGCCCGACTGTACTTAGCCCGACTCCAATTGCCCATGTTGTACTTGATGCCGACAATAATTTTCCCGTAAGTACATATCCTGTCATGAACAAGCTGAGATCTGAAACAAACAAAATCTCTCTGCCAGCATTTTAAATGGGAAGCCGTGCATGAGTGGACACCATCGGGACACAGAGCAGTTTAACAGTGAGCCAGCAGTATCAGAAATGGACTGTAAAAAAAAAAGACAGGTTTTGTGTTTTGAGGACAGTATTTTTGTGTTTGGGGGGCATGCGGTGGGGCTAGGAGGGAGGAAACAAACAAAATAGCATGTAAATCCCTTGACGAACAAATTGCTGAAAAGCTGAGAACTGAAACAACCAAAATAGCTGTTTTGGGGACAGTATTTGGGGCTAGGAGGAAACAAACAAAATAACTAGTCGTGAAATAACAACAGAAAGAGCAACATACCTTCATGTTGGAGTGTGTATCCTGTCATTTCTGTATGAAAATGCTGTAGTCCGTTTAAAATCAATCAATTTTATTAAATTAAAGTATTAAAACCGTAGGTTGTGTGCATTTCCTCTAATGAAATCCTTAGTGGTTCTGTGTTTGAGGTCTGCAACAATTGAGGAAATCTTTCCCTCCCGGTTTGCATACTTTTTTCGCATTGGCGATTTCAGCATTCCCCTCAATATTTTTTCGATTGTGCTGTCAGTTGACACCTGTTCGTTGTGCAGTTCTTTCACAAATCTATGTATCCCCTACGCAGTGGCACCACTAATGTTCCTAAGCTGGCGTGTGCCAAGCCTCAACCTTACTCTGTGTTCTAGGTATACCAAGACTCATTTGACTGTGCACAGACCAGAACTCTGGAGGGTATAAAGGGGGGGCACGGACAGCAGTATTGTTGCGCATTCTTCGGTGAACTCGACCAAGGTTATAGTTTTCTTCAAACCACTCTATGACAGTCTCACTGTCAGGTGGCATATCTCTTTTTAGTTCAGCAAATGCACTGGGGATCTGTTCTGGTGGAAGGAATAACAAGGCAACTATTTGGCGCATTAGCATGCTTAACTCTGGTTCACTGCCATATCTTGTTGCCAGCCCAGACCCTTGAATTTTGCGTCAAACTATTTGAGCCAGGTGAAATAAACATCCCTTGTTGACAGTCATCAGGAATTCATTTTTGCAAGCACTTAAGATCTTAAGTGGTGCTGACCGCCAATAAGCACTGTAGAAGCTCTTCCTCTACATCTCTCCTTCCTGTGCTGACAACACCAGTAATACAAATCAGCACAATGTCATTCTTGCACATATAAGAAGCCGTCAACACTTAGTTTCATATTCCCCCGTTGTGAAGGCACAACTGCGCACACTTGAGGAACCGAATCAGACATTGCTATGTGAACAGACCACGGGAAACGTCGGCATTCAATTACCGATTTATTATGTAGTGAGTTGCTAATTGACAGTTGATGAAGTTGTTAACAAATCGACGGCTGAATTCAATTACGGGCAAAATTACATTGTTGTAGGTGTATACTTTTTAGCTCAACACACAGTACATATGAGGGTGCTAGTTGTCGGTCGAATACAATTACGGGCGAAATAACCATACGGGCTAATTTAAGTCGGTAAATCAGAGACGGGAATTTACAAGTCAGGAGATTTAGAGTCGGGAATTCGTACTAGACCCGTGTTTGGAGGTGAAAAGATCCATTTCTGGAGTGCCCCACCTCCTGAAGACTGTGGCCAGCACCTATTTGTTTAGGTTCCACACATTGTGGCCATGACTGATGTGGCTCAGGGAGTCTGCCAGCACATTGTCCTTGCCTGGCAGGTGAATGGCAGTAAGCTGTATGTCCAAGGAGTAGGCCAGAGATCATATTTTCATGGCCTCTGTGCAAAGCTTTGAGGATCTTGTGCCCCCCTGCTTGTTGATGTAGAACATAGCAGTGGTGTTGTCTGTCCTGACTTGGACAGACTGACCCTTGAGCTGGGGAGCAAAGGCTTTAATAGCCAGTATATGGCTCCGAGTTCAAGGAGATTTGTGCGACATCTGGATTCTCTGGGAGATCACACCCCGCTTTTGGACTGGTCCAACAGAAGAAGAAGAAGAAGAATCAGCATTTATATAGCGCTTTTCATACATCCCAAAGCGCTTTACAAGCAATGCTAGACTGGTAGTGAAGTGACTGAATGTGTGGTGGTGGCCATATCGCACATCATCACCCACACACAACCTGGATAATTGCATGAAACAGGTATGCTACCCACCCCAGGAGAGAAGCACCTGTAGTGAGCACTCTTGAGGGTTCCCTCTGCTGGAAAGGAATGCCTCCTTGTCTGAGGCTGTCCCTGTCCTTCTACCAGTCAAGAGCTTGTAGGAATGTCCTTGTGACCAGAACTACTTCTGATAGGGAGTCCCTCTTTTGATACCAATAGGCTCTGATATGGTACTGGATATCCCTCATCTGGAACTTGGCCCCTGACACCAAAGTTGTAGTAGATGCCATGTGGCCTAGAAATATGAGGAAGTGCCTGACTGGTCTTGACTGGGCCAAGACAAATAAGTGTGCCAGGGTCTGGAGGTTTTCTACTCTGTCCAGGGGGGGGAGTAGTGCTTTGCCTTGCTGTGCGGCCAGCTCTGCTCCAATAAACTCAAAGAGTTGAACTGGCTTGAAATGGGACTTCGTTGTATTGACTGGGAAAACCAGGGGCTCCAGGGTGCATTGTGTGAGGCAGATAGTGTCTCTGACTTTCTGGGAAGACTTGTCCACTATCAGCCAGTCATCCAGGTAGGGGAAAACAGAAACCTCCTGTCTTCTGAGATAGATGCCCACCATTGCCTGGCACTTTGTGAAAACTCTGGGAGCTGAGGAAAGGTAGAAGGGCAGAGCCACAAACTGATAATGGCCAGAGGGCAGTCTGAATATGCTATACTTTCTGTAAGAGGGCCTGACTGGAATGTGGAAATAGTGGAGTCAGCCACGATGAAGCGCAGTAACTTGCAGTAATGAAATGTCACAAAATCTGCATGACAAAAGGGCTTGATTGCCACTGACTTACAATGGCCCCTGCAGTAAACTGCAGCATTCTGTGATATTCTGTTGTAGGAGGTGTCTCTTAGGTCTAGGAAGGCTAGTCAGTCTCCCTGCTGTAAAGAAGGGATCACCACTGACCACTGACAGGGTAGGGTGACCATTCTGAATTTAGGATTGAACAGGTGTTTGCTTAGGTACCCGAGATCTAGACTGGGTCACCAGTCTCTCTGTTGGGTTAGGAAGTACCTGGGGGTAGAGGCCTCTTCCTCACTGGGAGGGAGGGACTCTTTTTCCACTGCATTTGCTGCCAGGCGAGACTTTACCTCTAACTCTAGCAGAATTTTCTCTGTTGGAGTTAGGGTTCTTTTTTTCCTCCTTATATTTACTGCCTGGGTGCACCGGGGGGCAGGAATTCTGTCCCCGCTCAACCCGCCAGACCACCACAGCCACCCCCGAGACTCCCCATGGATTGCCCCCCCCGCATGGCAGGGCCAGAAAGGAGAGCCCCCTCCCCGGAGCACAATCCAAATCTGGGAGAGGCTGCCGCAGAAAGCCGGCGGAACGAGGACGGGGATCTCACAGAGCCCACCAGCCACCATTTTCCATTTTCTGTGCTCCTTTGGCACGTTAGGTGCCGTGCACGCATGTGGGGACACACGCACGCCACGCCAGCTGGCTCCTTGCCTCCCAAGTCTACATCGCCCCCCCCCAGCCTCCCTAGAGGGCGACTGACAGGTGGGACGACATGCCCTCCCTCCCCGAGAGAGGAGAGGAGAGCAGTCCTCCGGATGCTCCATTCTCTCTTGCCCCTGCTGACCCCAGCGGCCCTGGCTTGTTCCCGAGCCCAGGTCGCCAGTGTGGCGTAAGGTGTGGTGTTCTAGCGCCTCAACTCTCAGCGCCACCGGGCCTGCTCAGAAGTTAGGGGTTTTACACTCCTGTGACCCTGCTGAGTGGGAAATTCTTTGAACTGCAGAAGAAGTCCTCGACCCACCACCTCCAAGACCCACTTGTCTGTGGTGATGTGGTGCCAGTGGTGGAGGTAGTTGGCCAGCCTTCCTCCTACTCGTAGAGTGGAGGTGACCTGGGCCTTCCAATCAGGAGCTTTGTTTTGGCTGAGGTTTTGTTGCAGATGTGAGGTCAGTACGTTTTTGAGCCCTTCTACCTCTTCCCTTAAAGAATCCTCTCATCTGAGAGTAATCCAAGAGCATGGGTATTGGCACAGGGTAGAAGGCCCTGTGATAGTAACCCCTACTTCTGACCCCTCTTTGGGGTTTGTAGGAGGTAGAGGGTTTCTCTTTAGCTGCAATGCTCTAATAGGTGGTTTTGTATTCCTCCACCTTTTTCATGTATGACTCTGTTTTGTCCCCAAAAACAGAATTAATCTCACAGGGGACATTTATAGCTTTAGTTTGGGTGCCCTGGGAGAGATCGGCAGTCCTCAACCAGGCAAACCATCTAAGGGAGATGGCTTGAGCCACAGCTCTAGAAGCCGTCTCATTGGCATCTACAGCCATAAGAAACTGATATTTTGTGGCATCTAAAGCAGCCTTAACCATTTCTGCCAACTCCTGAGCCACTCTATCTGGGACTTGCTGGCTGATGGCCAGAACAGAGTTCCAGAGGGCCCTTTGGTATTGAGCTATGAATGCCATGTAAGTACAAAGGTGAAGCAGTAGCAATGCTGTGATGTAAAATTTCTTACCCATAGTATCCAGTCTTTTAGATTCTTTTTCTGGAGGATTTTCTGGAGGGAAGAATGCGGCACTTTTGCTTTGTCACAAGCTGCGGCTTGTACTGCTCCTTCATGGTCAGGATGTATGTAAAGGGACTCAGCATTAGATTTATCTACCTGGTACTTTTTCTCAATATTCTTATCCACCCCTGGAATGGAGGTGGGATTCTGGAAAAGTTTGCAAGTAGCCCTACAAAGGGACTTGTGAACTGTGAGGAGTAGCTTTTTAGGAGGAGGAAGGCCCATTATATCCAAGAAGTGTGCCTCCTCATCCTCCTGGGTGGAATCTTGAATAGAAAGGTCAAGAGTGTCCGCCATTTGCTGAACAAACATAAAATGAGAGGAAAAATCCTCCTGGCCATGGGAAAGAGAGCCAAATTATTGGTCAGGAGTTTCATCAGCACGCTCCTCTTCATCATCACCCCATCAAAGTAAATGCCCTGGCCAAGACCAGAGTCGGGGGGGGGGGATAGGAGTAGCAGGACCAGCAGGAGCACCCAGAAGGGAGACCATAGCCTGAAAAGTTTAATGTAGTTGCTAAACCTTTACCATTTCTTCCACAGAGGATATATCTTGTAACACTGGCATCTCCGTTTGCTTTTCAGCAGGTGGGGCAGCGATAGGTTTTTCTTTTTGTTTCTTTTTAGCAAGCCCGGAATCAGTAACCTGCTGTGAAATGTCTTTTCAGTTTGGCTTGGTCATTATTATTTTTATCAGACTTATTTTCTACTGGGTCTCTGAAGGACCTGTCTTTAGACTTATGATGAGAGGAGGACCCCTCTTCTGAATTTTTAATGGAGGGGGAGGCAGACTGAGAAGCCATAATTTCCAGCCTTAAGGCTAATTTCTTAATGTACTAGGAGCAATAAAAAAGTAAAGCTCTCAGACAAAAAAAAAACCTGTGACTGGCCCAAAATATGAAAAGAGAACTGTGGCAGTCTGCCTAGTCTACAATTTAAAAGGCTTTTATTATTTTGGAATAAAAAAGGGTCAGTCTTGTTTCTGAGTCTATCTGACCTGTCAGTTTGCCAGGGGACCCAGGAAAGTTTGTTCCCAAACTGGAAAAACAGAAGGACCCCAGTGCTGTGGAACCGGTGAAAAATGGTTCCCAGTTGAGGTAAAATAAAAAAAGTGGTTCAAAATTAAAGAACCAGCTTAAAAATAAATATCCACGGGAAAAAAAATATTAAAATATAAAATATGTGGAATTTTTACCTCAGGTGCAATATTTTTTAGTAAGAAATAGCAGCTCTTTTTCCATGGATTCTGGTAATCAAAAATACACAGAAAACACACAAAAAGCACTAAATACTCACTAAAACCACTCTAGTAACAGCACAAAGTAAAAGACTGACTGAAAATGTGAAAACAAACTACTTCAAGCGAAGGTTTGAAGAGAGAGAGCTCCAGAGCAGACTTGTCCAGTCAGTGGAGAAATGAATCTAACTGGCGAACAGCAACACCTACAGGCAGCACTCTCTTACTACAATCAGACTGGAGAATTCCCTGGCATCATTAGCATAACTCCACCTCCGAGGCAGCTGAACACAGCTGACAAAACTGCACTAGTCAAGCATACTGAGGGATTCCTGGGGTGAGATATACTGGTTGCACCTCTGACAGCTCTATTTAACAGCTCACTGGAAACAGGAGTGGTTCCGGAGGACTGGAGGAGGGCGAATGTAGTCCCACTACACAAACATGGGAGCAGGGAAGAAGCTGGCAATTATAGGCCAGTCAGTCTGACATCAGCGGTGGGAAAGTTAATGGAATTACTGCTAAAGGAAAGGATTGTGGAATATCTTGAATCCAGTGGGTTACAAGACCCAAGGCAGCATGGTTTCACAGAGGGGAAGTCATTTCAAAGAAATCTAATAGATTTGTTTGACTGGGTGACAAAAGATTTAGATCAAGGTGGAGCGGTGGACATGACCTACCTGGATTTCAGTAAGACTTTTGACACCGTTCCACACTGGAGACTAGTAAGCAAGCTGGGTAGCTTAGGAGTGGGTCCAAAGGTGGTAAACTGGATAAGAAATTGGTTAGAAGATATGTGACAGAGGGTGATGATAAACATAGTTCACTCTGAGGAAGGGAGGGTGGCCAGCAAGGTGCCTCAGAGATCACTGCCAGGACTGGTCCTCTTTAATGTCTTTATAAGTGACACTGCAACAAAGCTGGAAGGGTCAGCGGCAGTGTTCCCTCTAATTTTCAGTCTCTGTGGGTGGGCAACTGATATGTGTGTGCGGCACTTTGTGCAAAAAAATTGATTCATGTGCGCAAACTGGATGGCCAAACAAGTGATATATTTTATTGCCAATAAACAGTAGAAAACATAACCAAACACTCAAATACTCAATGCAAAGTATAAATATACATTCTGACACAGTCCAAGATTGATGTGCATTGTGCACCATAACAGTACGAACTGGAAACATGTGTAAACTATGTACATTTTAAAGAGTCTTACATGCATCTAAAAGGGTGCTGCTGATGATGCATTGCTAAGAAATAAACATTACTGTATTTTTCTCCTGTCTTTCCCATTCTGCCAGTGGACATATATTTTATTAAGATCAATTTTTCCATCAGAAGCTAAAACAATCTTGTTCACATCAGCATATCTAAATGGGTTTATTCCAAGCGGTTTCTTTGTTTGCTCTTAATGCAGTTCATGAAGCTGAAGCCTCTTTCACAGTCAGCACTAGAAGCTTGGAATGTAGTAGTACAATTTATTGTTCAGCATAAAGCAGTTACAATATACTAAAATCAGGACAAAATACAAAGTAAATACAAATAGACAATAAATAAATCAACAAGGAACTTAAATATCTTTACAGTGCGATTCAATTTAACAGTGTTCCTTGAGTACCTTTTCACATAAAGAACCTCCACAGGACTTCAAGTTCCCCTAATAAACTTTACAAATGAGTTGAAATTAAAAATCTTGCAAAGATCTCTACCATGTTCTTCTCTTTTACAGTAAACAAATATTCCAAAAGATCTTCCAGGGGAGGCTGAGATCCCCTACCAATCCACCCAGCAGTTGTTTCCTAGATGATTCATACCTAGGACACAAGAGTACCACGTGTTTAAGATCATCTATAGTCCCCACTCCACATTTACAATACGGAGAAAGTACTCTCTCTCTTTTTTGTCTGAAATAAATGCATTGAGCATTATAGTTATCAGTTCTGAATCTTGTATAAATTCTCCTTTGTTTAGGACAGGTTAACAAAGAGAGATAGGGCTCATATTCCTATGAAATCTTTACTTTTTTATAAAACCCATATAACTTAAGCTTGGAGAGTTGAAGATGGCAAGAATTTATGTCTAACTCAATAAGCTTCAATTTGATATCCTGCCTAATCTCCTCAAATGGTCTCATGTCAATTTTATTTACGAGGTGGCCCAATCCGGCCAGCATTATTGTTTCCTTAATAAGTTGAAATAAAGGGATGTACATATCCCATGCTGGCCAATTTGATGGCTTCCTCTACACACATTCTGGGAAATCTTTGTTGGGGCAAAATAAAAAGTTTCAACAGAAAGAGAATCTGTCGTTCACAGATGAGAGAAGTCAAGGAATGTTGTCCTAACTCCAAGGCAAGAATACAGCTTGGAGTTCCATTTGGCAACATTAAGATGTATCTATAGAGTTTATTCAGAATTATTTCCATCTCTAACCTTAGTATAACCCCAGATTTCAGAGGCATATAACATGCTCGTTCTTATTTTGGCATTAACAACTGTTAATACCCCTGTGATCGAAGACTTCCCCATCTTGCTGTTAAATATTTTTAGGGCATTTACCAAAGATCCCATTTGAAATCGAATAGCCTCCAAATATTTGGTCCAAGATAGGCTATATAAGCAATAATACCTGACAGGGTGGGCGGTATTGGGCTATACCAGACCACCCAGGGGTGTAATGAGGCCCGACGCCACAGGTGGAGGGCCTTATAGCCCTTGGAAGGTCTGGTATAGCCCAATACTGCCCACCCTGGAGGGTATTATTGCGCTTAGAAAATAAGCACAGTCATAAAAAAAGGTTAGTTAAGATGTGAATTAAAAAAATAATTTAAAATAGGTTTTTATAATAAAATAGTTCCTCCACCTATATTGGAGTGCTTTTTTTTTTGTCTCTTGTCTGAGCTAGGGACTTGTCCCTTGGAGCAGCTGCATAGCTCTAAATAGACCGACCATCATGGCTAGCACTGTTCCCCATTGGGCTGTTTCCATGCTGCAAAGAAACAGTTAAGCCAGCTGAGTTCCTCATGTTAAAAATTGCAGGCAGAAACTACCAAATAATGAAATGATCTAACAGTTTCTCCAGAGCTGTTTTTTTCAATCTGCAGCTCGCCTGACCTCTCGCTACTTTTAATTCCAGACCTCAGATCCTCTATGCACCTCCATGGTGCCGCTGCCTCGTGGTTTCCTATTTTTGCTATTTTTTTCAAAATAGAGCAGTAATGAGCTGGGAGCTGAAGAGCAGTAATTGATCAAGCTGCAGAACTACAAAACAGCACTTTTGAAGGGCGGGCGAGCTGTCAGGAAAAGGTAAGCCTGCTAGATACTCTTGGCGGCAATTTGAAATTCTTTGCTTTGTCTGTGTTTACTGTTCTGGGGTGCTATGAGTCGGCAAATGAATCATTTGGGACACTGGTGAGGAGCGATGGTTGATGGCAGCTGCATCATGGAGCTGTTGAGTACGGGCAGAAGGTCTGTAGATTTTGGAAGGATGTGGGTCACCAGAGCTTGGAGGAGGAAAAAAATAGGAAGATGTATGTGTTTCTGTGATCAGCTGGAAGACAAGGTATTGTTCATAAACTTGAGTGTGTCAGGAGAAGCGACCCAAGCGGAGATCGTTGATGGGGGGCACGTATCATAGGTTGGCACCCTGGGCAGGGTATGTGGGAGTGAGAATATATATGTGTGTGGTAGGACTGTCTCGGGCTTTGTCTGGCTAAAACAAACAAACAAAAGAAATGCAGTAAATGAGCACAGCTGAGGTTGGGTGCCTAAGGTCAGGAAACAGGTACTGCGGGAACAGTATCTCTTGCTAAGCGAGAGAAAAATGGCAGGAATGTGAAATTTAAATGAGGTTCTTTTAGCCAATTAAGGCACAGGGTGGGCACCAAGATACTTCAGTTGGGTGAATGGACACTTTAGGCTGGCACTTCTTATTTCCTGGTCGTCTATTGAAAGTTAATGTACACCCCTGGCAGGGGTACCAGTCAATCAGAGACCAGGAAATAAAAAGCCCATTTTCTAAAGGCAAAACAGGCACCTAAATAGTCATAGCACTTAACAGTGTCTATATGGTTATCGTTTAGCCTAAAACCTACTGTATTCTTGGTTTGAGAGCCAAAAACTACAATGTTGGTCTTGCCGAGATTAACTTTTAGTTTCCTTTGAGAACAGAGAGATTCACAGTAAGCCAATTTTCTTTTAAGACCTAGGACTGAAGTGGAGAGCAAGACTAAATCATCTGCATATGCTAAACATTCAGTCCTTTCATCATTAATTTTTGGAGCATGAAAATCTGGGTTACCAAGCTGATCCAAGACTGTATTAATGTAGATGTTAAAGAGAGTGGGGGCCAAAATACACCCCTGTCTGACCCCCACGTTTATCTCAAATCTATCAGTTAGATGACCATACTGATTACACTGGACCCTTGTCCATATATTTTCATACAGTCTAATAATAACATCAAGAAGTGAGGCCTCCAACTTCAGATCCCTTAATGTAGCCCAAAGGATTTTTCTACTAATGCTGTCGAAGGCCAAGGAGAAGTCCACAAAACAGCAATATGATCTGCTTTTTCTCACTTTAGCATACTTCCAGATCAGATGCTGAAGCACATAACAGTGTTGCACTGTAGAACGGTCCTTCCGGAAACTGTTCTGTGCCTTATTCAATACTGAGTTCTCCTTGACCCACAGCAGCAATCTGCCCAAAATTATACTAGAGAAAATCTTCTGTGAAACATCTATCAAATGAATAGGCCTATACATCCTTGGGTCATTTGGATCCTCCTTTTTAAAAATTGGGAAGATAACACTACCTGCCCAACTGGCAGGGTAAGAGTATCCCTGAACCAGGCCATTAAACAGCAAAAGAAGAAAAGGAATCCACCAGTCGGTAAAAACCTTATAAAGATCACCTAGGACCCCATCTGGCCCAGGCTCTTATTTGCCTTAAGCCCAATCAGTGCCATCCAGATTTCGTCCTCTGTGATCAAGATAGGTCTTGAAAAAATGTCATCCTCCTGTATTTTGAAAGCATCAGGTGTCTCCAGCTCTTCATGAGAATAATAGAGCCTGGAGAAATGAGATGCCCAATCTTCAGATGTAATATAGGCTTCAATCCTATTGGCATATCTATTATATCCCTGGGCAACAATATTCCAAAATCTCCTTCCATCCCTATCCAAAACAGCCTGCCTCAGTTGTTCCCAAAGTCCCTGAGTATGTTTATGTCTCTTCCATTCTAGAATTTTCCTATATTTTTCTCTTTCAGTCTTTAGTAATTTAAAATCTGCTGCAGACTTATTTCTTTTCTTCTTATGATGTCTTAGTTTTCCTCCAAACTCTTTCTTTGCCTGTAGGCATACCGAATTAAACCAAGAATTTTTATAAAGGGACCTAGGACAATATGTTGTTTTACGTCTAGGTCCAAGTAAAGAATGAATAGTTTCCCAATTCTCCAAAATATTAAAGGCCTTACTTTTGTCCAGGACCAACTCATGAATATCACCAAAGACTCCTGTACTAAGAATTTATTTGAAACTAGCTTGATGAATCGCCCCTGCCTAATCCTCCTCTCGCTCATCACTTCCAGACTCTTTTCCTGCTGTGCTTTACTCCTTAAAGTCCCAAAAGGGCATTTGATGTTAATTACAATAGCACAGTGTGCTGATTCCAGTCTATCCATGACCTCTAACTTTTGAAGCAGTAAAGCTGGATTAATATTTGATTAATTATAGATATTGTATGGATCAGATCTGACTATACATCCTCCAAGAATCGAGAAGGAATTCTGGCATTAAAGTCTCCCAAAACAATTATAGGACAAGATATATTCTTATCTGACAATCATCAAGTGTCATTTTCGGATCCTGAATGAAAAGGTCAGTGGGATCAGTAGCTCTGTTGTGAGAAGGAAAGTATATATTGCAGATAATGATCTTCTCTTGTCCCTTGCTAATCATTACAGCCAAAATACCCTCTGACTTAGTAGAAATGTTAGTTATCTGAAAATTTAGCAAAGTTTTGGTAAAAAAGGAAATACCCCTTTAAACCTTCCAAAGTTTTTATCTTTAGTTGCTGGCAGAGTAAAGATAGAATATCCAGCCAATTTGGGAGTTACCATGTTTCTTGCAGTCCAGTAATATCAAAATTATCCAGAAATCTAACTACTTCAGGGACAATTATTTTAAGATGGATGCCCTCAATATTCCATGAAAGTATAGAAAGGGCATCCACATCTCGATCCCCAGCTCCCTTATCCAAATCTAGCTGGCATTCAGAGTTCATTTGTTTTATATTATCTACAAGCTGCATTTGTCAGGCTGAATCAATAACTGTCAGCGGCGAGTAGGTATTAGGGTCAATTAGGTTTCCAAAGTCAATCAGGGGGTTATCTGCCTCTAAGATTGATTCTCGACTATCCTTAGTCTGTGTCAACCCAGAACAGACTTCGCCCAAGTCTAACGTGTTAGCTAAATGTATTCCCAAACAATCCAGCTTGCTGGCCAGAGAAAGCAAGCTGCTAGCTGTATGAGGATTTTTAAATGTAATATCAATCTGTGTATTGGGCTCAGGATCTCCATATAACCTATGGACTCTACCATGTTTCTGGAGATACAAATCCTCATGCTCTTTCCAAGAGCAGCAACAAATCTTCCCTAACTTTCCTATGAGAACTTGAGTGAAACCTTCCACCCAAAGATAAGTTATGGTCCTACTCAGCCATACTTCTCTCTCTCTCTCTGCTTCAGTACATGATCCTCTATCACTCTCAAGATTTTTCTCTGTGCTATCAGATCCTTCTCCTCTGCACCTCCCTATGGAGAATATCTTCTGGGGAAGGATAAGACTGCGTAGGAACATCTATACATGACAGCTTCATGTTTAGCTTGGAATGTAGCACATACATCAATAAGTTTAGCCACCATGCTGTGCTGCACGTTAGTCAAAGCAAAGTGGTTCATATCAGTAAAGGATTTTAATGATCCTGCCTTTATTTTTTCAGCAACTATAAATCTGAAGTCATTGTACTGGCTAACAATTTCTGCCTGGTCCACTGATGAAAATAAATAGTCCTGATATTTGCTGTACAGTCTCTTAATATTTGATAAGCCAAACTCAAAGCTGCAATGTGGCATTGCTGCAAAATCAAAGGCAGATCAGTCAGAAGGTTCACCTGCCGGAAATCGGCTGTCCAGATGGTCACATAACAGGCTAATGAATTGCAAAATTGCTGTTGTGCTTACTTCAACTGTGCAATTAGCCAAAAGCAATTTTACTGGTTGGCTCCAGTAGACAGTTTCACCCAGGTACTGGCTTCTGATCTTTTTTTTATTTTTGCCCTAGCAATCTGTACAGCTTCAACTGTTGTTAGACCACTTTTCTGAAACATCTTAGACAACTCTGCCAACTCAAAAAGTACATCATTTAATACTGTTATGGCAATGTGGTATTCAGGGTTGGACAGCTTCTTAAAGCGGTACTTAGCAATGGGATCTTTGATGGATGCCTGCATAATTGTATGTCATGTCAATTACCCGAGGTATGGTTTACAATAACTACGCTGGGTATTGTCAAGCTCAGTGGGGGTGTTAAAATGTATTTTTGCAATGTAGTGAGTGAGCCAATGTGATATGAGAGAGGAGATACATTTAGGAGACTATTTCTCTTCTGTTCCTGATCCATACTAAGCGCAATCTGAATTTATGAAATTAAATGAAAAGGAAACTTTTTTGTGCTGCCATTTCTTGCTGTCCACTTTAGAATTACTATCCCCATGTAGCCAACATGGGCAACCTTTTACAAGCACTGATTCATTGAATCTCAAATATGTATATAATGTGAGACCCCGTTTTAAAGAGAAGCGCAATCTCATCTCTCTAGACATATGTACAATCAATGTCTCAGCCTGCTAATTGAGAAGGTTATACCCATCCCGGCCCCCAACAAATACATAAAAAAAAATGACACAGAAACAGACAGTAGGTTGCTTTGATGCTTTTATTGTAAACAAAAACTATAGTTTTTCCCATTTTTTGTACTAAAAAAAAATGAACACGCTTCCAATGGTGAGGCTTTAAATCCATTATAAACACATTTTATATGTGAGACACTACTTGGGGAGGAGGCAGATTACACTGAAGTTGTGCAGCTTTAAAACTGAAATAATATAATATACACCCTATGTCACAGAATCTCTCGCATTGCTTTGTTGGGGGGCATCTACCAAACAAATGAAACATGCCATATCTGTGAACAGCAGGGGAATACTGTTTATTATCAAATACTGTCTTACTGAAAAGAAATGTCAAGCCGAAAACATTGCTGTTGCTGGAAAGCCGATTGGCTGGAATTTTGCTGATCGGTTCCTTTATTCAATAACTGGAGCGAGAGCGAGATGTTTGGCTTGTTAACTGCTGGCTTGTTAAAGTTAATGGGTTGTGGCCTTGGGGGTGGGCATACAATGTTTCTTTCCTATTCACTTTCATGTCCTGCTCTCTGAGCCTTAAATCTGAGTGATGATTGTTATCACTACTTCATGAACATGAGGATCCCTGTCAGCTGCTTGTGCTACTGAAGCTTTGTGCGGTTATTTCCTAGCTGCTGTCTTGCTTGACACATGCTTAATAGGGAGAACATAGGTCAGCGGACACCAAAATCTGCAATAGGGTGGGCACTCGGGGATAAGCAGATACCTGAAAAACCCAAGGAGTGGTCCAAGGTATGGCAGCTGGATTTTAATGAAAGAAAAAAAAGTGCAAAATAATGCATGTAGGCCACTGAAACCCAGAGGCAGAGTGCAAAATGGGTAGAGTGATACTGACGACCACAAATCAGGAAAGAGACCAGGGGGTAATCATATCGGATGACCTAAAGGTGGCCAAGGCAGTCCAACAAGGCACTCAGGAGGGCTAGTGGGATGCTGAGTTGCACAGGGAAGAGTATCACCAGCAGAAAGAGGGATGTGGTGTTGCCTCTGTATAGATTGCTGGTAAACCCCCACCTAGAGTACTGTGTCCAATTCTGGAGACCACATCTCCGGAAAGACACAGACTATAGACAATTCAGAGGAAGGCAACTAAAATGGTGCAGAGTCTGCATCAAAAGCCCTATAACCTCAGTATGTACACCCTGGAACAGAGGAAAGAAATACAGGTTACTCACCTGTAACAGGAGTTCTAGGAGTGGTATATGTTGTTCATCCACACTTATCGGCAGGTTCCTTGCCGCTTTAAATCTTGCCGGAAGGTCCTCAAGCTGGCTCCTCCCACCCACCCGGGTGGTAAAACTCTCGGCTCCGCCCCATGACACCAGATCTAGCCCACTGGAAGCCAGGTTGCGCGTCGAAGCCGGGGAGGTCGGGTGGGTTGTGTGGATGAAAAGCATGTACCACTCCTAGAACTCCTGTTACAGGAGAGTAACCTGTATTTCTAATGACATCGATATGTTGTTCAATCCACACTTATTGGCAGACTCCTAGCAGTTCTCCAGGAGGAGGGAGGCAAGGCGCGCACCCTCTACTTAGGGAATAAGGACTGGAGAACCGAGGTCCCAAAACCAGCATCCTGGTATGACTCAAGGTCGATGTGGTAGTGGGTAATGAAGGTGTGTGCTGAATTCCAGGTAGCAGCCCTGCAGATTTCCTGGATAGGGACATCCCTGGAAGCAGCCACCGAAGCAGTAGTATGGAGGGTAGAATGAGCTCTTATCCCTTTGGGAGGCTCCATGCCCATCAACCTATAGCAGAGATCTATGCAGGAGGTGACCCACCTGCCTATCGTCTGCTTGGCTGCAGGTCTGCCAGGTGCGGCTTCAGCGTAGGTGACAAATAGCTGGCGAACCTCTCCCCGAACTTCAGCCATCCGCTCCTTATAATAAGAGAGCGCTCTTCCAGGGTCCAGAGTATGGAGCCTATATTCAGACTCTGAGGTGTGATTGGGGTAGAACACCGGCAGAGTCAACACCTGGTTAAGGTGAAACACCGACACCACCTTCGGGAAGGAATTTCGCATGGGGGCGCAGGACAACCTTGTCCCTATGGAAGACCAGATAAGGAGACACGATGGAAAGTGCCTGGAGCTCTCCCATCCTTCTGGCTGACGTAATAGCCACCAAGAAGGCGGTCTTCCATGACAGGTGAGAGATGTCACACCTGTGCATCGGTTCGAATGGCTTGTCCATGAGCTTAGCCAATACCAGCAGTAGATCCCATGGAGGTGGAGGTTCTCGCACTGGAGGGGGATATGTGATCAAGGCCTTTGAAAAAGCGCCTGACCACCTTCTCCTGTGCCACCGACTGCTTGCTGGTACACGCCTGGTAAGCAGAGATGGCTGCCAGGTGCACCTTGAGGATCGTCGACCGAAGCCCTAGCTGAGAAAGGGACCACAGGTAGTCCAGAATGCTAGCCAATGAACAGGAGGAAGGGTCCAACTCCTTGCCCTGACACCAAATGGAGACTCTCTTCCATTTGAAGGCATAGCGTTTTCTGGTCGACTCCTTACGGGATGCCTCAACAACGTTGAGGACCTCGTCGGGAAAGACCCAAGGCCTGGAACTCTAGCTGCTCAGGAACCAGGCCGTCAAGTGCAGGGATTGAAGGTCCGGATGGAGTACTTTCCCCCTTGTTGACTGAGATCAGGTCCAGGCAGGCTGGATGCCACCTCAGGAGCCTTGAGCTGAGGCTGAGGAGATCTGGATACCAGAACTGGGGAGGCCAGTCTGGGGTTACCAGAATCACCTGCGCCTGGTCCCTCTTCACCTTGAGAAGCACCTTGTGGATCAAGGGGAATGGAGGGAAGGCGCAGAAGAGGCCCGGGGTCCACGGCCTCGAGAAGGCATCCTCCTGCAGCGAGCCCTGCTGAGGGGGGCGGGCGTGAAACAGCCTCAGCTTCGCATTCTCCCTGGAGGCGAACGGGTCCACCTGAGGGGTGCCCCAGTGGGAGAACAGATCTTGTACTACCTCTGTCAGGAGAGACCACTCATGAGAAGCAGCACCTATCCAGCTGAGGGCATTGGCCAGACTGTTGGAGGCTCCTGCCACATGGATGGCTAGGAGATCCACCTCCAGGCTGATCATGAGAGACCAAGTGCAGAGACCTTCCTTGCACAGAGGCAAGGAGTGCGTCCTGCCCTGTCGGTTCAGGTAGTACATGGTCGTGGTGTTGTCCGTCTGGACCTGGACCACTTGACCCTGAACAAACTGAGCAAAGGCAGGGAGGGCTAGCCGGACCGCTCAAAGCTCCAGCAGGTTGATGTGGCATCGGGACTCCTGAGGGGACCAGAGGCCATGGGCTCTGAACCCATCAGAGAGGCGTCGGTTGTCAGAATGACTGTCGGCTCAGGGCGGACAAACGGGATACCCTACCACAGATGAGCTGGAACAAGCCACCACTGGAGGCTATTCCACATCTCCTGGGTCACTGTCACTGACTGGTCCAGAGGACCGGAGCGCTGTGACCATTTGCTGACCAGCCCCCATTGCAAGGGATGCATACGCCAGTAGGCCCAATGGACCACGCTGGTGCAGGCCGGCATGAGGCCCAGGAGGTGCAGGATGTCCCGGGCAGGGCGCAACTGCCCAACCAGAAATGACTGGGCAAAGGTGGAAAGGACCTCGGCCCTGTCCACCGGGAGCCGTGCTCTGGCTCGAAGAGAGTCGAGCTCAGCCCCGATGAACTGAATCACCTACGATGGCACAAGTTCCAGCCTGGCCTCTATGATGAGGAGGCCAATCTGAGAGCAGACCTGGAGGGCCAGATCCCTGGACCGCTCCATGTCCAACCTGGAGGGGGCTGCAATCAGCCAGTCATCCAGGTAAGGGTACACCCGGACCCCTTAGCGCCGCAGGAATGCTGTCACCACTGCCATGCATTTGGTGAAGACCCCGGGAGCTGGAGAGAGGCCGAAGGATATGGCCCGGAACTCATAAAGGGATCACTCTGCTCTGAAGTGGAGGAATCGCTGGTGAGCCGGACGGATTGGGACGTGAAAGAACTCATCCTGAAGGTCCAGAGAACAGAACCACATGCCTCGTTCCAAGGATGGAATGATCTGAGCCAGAGTGACCATCCTGAAGGTGCGAGACCTTAGGAACTTGTTCAGGTCGTGTAGATCAAGAATGGGGCGCCAGCCCCCTGTCCGTTTTGGGACCAAGAAGTACCTGGACACAAATCCTGGGTCTGGAGGGGGGTCCACCACCTTCCTGATTACCTTCTTCTGGAAGAGCAAGGCAATGTCGGCTCGATGAGCCGACAGAGAGGCTGCAGAGCCCCCCATGGGGAGACGGCTCGATAGGAGGGGAACTGCTCGAATTCCAGAGGCAGACCTCTGCCTACCACTTCCAACAACCAGCGGTCCGTGGTGATAGTGGACCAGGTGGAAAGGAAGTGGCAGAGCCGTCCCCCCATGGGGGGAACCCAGGAAGGAGTGACTAGGTTGGGGGCGACACCCGTCAACCCGTCACTGGGCAGGCTTGGAGGAAAGGCCGGCCGAGAAGCCACCTGGGCCTTTTCCTCCAGGCTTCCTGCTGGAGGAAGCAGCAGGCTTGGCTTTGGGGTGCCAAGCACAAGCCTTCTGGCCCTGATTCTGGTGTTGCTGGGTCAGACGTGCCACAGGGGCTGAAGGATGAAAGGGCTTACGCTGCTGCTGGCGGCCTTTGTCCTTTGGGCAGACGTGACCGAGTCCAAGGTGGCACTGGACTTCTCGATCCATTGGAGATTACCCTCCACCCCGGCCCAACAAGTCGGTACCCAGGAGGGGGACATCTGCCAGCTTGTGCTAGGTATCAGCTGTAAAGGTGGAGATCCGCAGCAAAGCTTTGTGGCGCATGGCCACTGCGGCTGCTACTGACCGGGCACACGAATCAGCAATGTCCAATGAAGTTTGGAGCTGCTATTTAGCTACCATCCTTCCCTGATCCAGCACCTGCTTGACCGTCGTCTGAAGGTCAGCCGGGAGGAATCATTTCATCCAGGAAGCCCAAAAGGGCGTGTGAAAAGTGTGCCATCAGAACAGCCGAGCTAGCCTGACTAAGGCCTAGGGAGGAAGCAGCATATACCTTCCGCCCTGAGTAGTCCAGTTTCTTGGACTCCTTATCGGGCGGTTTCTCCACGTCCCAAGCGTTCCCGGAACGCCGGAAAACACTATCAGTCACTAACCCCTCAGCAAAGGGGTGCTCCGAGAAACCGGAGAGTGAACCGGTAGGGACCGCATACTTTCGAGCCATCCTGGTCGAAGGTGCGGGACAAGATGCCGGCCGCTGGCACAGCTCCAGGGCCGGGCCAACAATGGCTTCGGCCACTGGAAAGGCCTCCATAGGGGGAATCCCCTTGGTCCAGTATCTCCGTGAGGGGATACTTGGCCCATTTTGAAACTGGTTCGAGCTTCATCTCAGTGGACTCTGAGATGAGTTGAAGCATTCCTAAAAACAAGGATGGGCTCTCGTCCACCACTGACCCCCTGCAGACTCCAGGTCAAGCAGCCTGGAGAACAAGGAGGAGTCGCCGTCAGACTCCGAGGAGTCTGCGAAGAGCTGCCGAGCGCCTGAGCCACCCTCCACGTGCCGAGGTCGATCGGGAGTGAGGGTGACCAACAACCTATGGGGCAAGCCTTGACCCGACCCGAGAATCTTGGTCAGGGCCCCAGTCTTGATGTGGGCTGGGTTCCACCACAATGGGTGGAGCAGCCGGTTTCGGCTCGACTACGAGCGGTTGTTTCGGCCACTCAGGTGACAGCCACTTAGTGGCTGGAGAAGGTGACGGAGCCGGCTTATTCCCGGACAATAAGAGCTGTTGCCACATTAAATCCTCATAGCGCCGATGCAACTTGCGCCGGAGCCTATCCTCCGAAGAGGACGATGAGGATGTGCGGCACTGCCACTTTCCATGGTGCCAAGACAGAGACCGCCGACGTTGGCGGGACCAGCTGGACCTGGAAGAGGACCAAGACTGAGACCTTCAGGGATTCCGAGGGTGGGTCAGAGAGGGGACGGGGGAAACCCGCTCCTCCCTCGGTTCAGGGACCTTAACCGAGGACTCTGGCACAAGAGGCACAGGCAAGTCCTCGGTTTCGACCGGGGGAACCGGTGAAGTAGGATTGTCGGCATCACCAGTCGACAAACCGTCCGATGGCTCGAGAAAAATCTCGACTGCGTCGACGGGTGTCTTGGCCGGCTGACCTGATGGGGACACCGTGAAGCCAGCGGCCTTAGCTGCAACCTCGACCGAAGTCAAAAGTCGACCGTCCGGTGAAGGGGATCTCTCCCGCTCCCACGAACGTCGATGGTGGGACTTCCCTTTTGAGTCCTTCTTCTTGGACCGACTGGAATGTCCCGATGGTCCTTCTCCCTTGGTGGAGAGGGATTGGCAAAGCTCCTTAAAAGAAGCTATATATGAAGAGCCCAAGGAGAGCGGGATAAATGCCGCGACCGAGGAGGAAGAAGACGCTGCCTGGGCTGCCTTCTCCTCGAGTGCGATCATCTGCTCCAACTGTTCCGCGGAGCCCGCCACCGAGGACACCGCCCAATGGGCCTCCTTCGACTTGACCGGCAGATACCGTTTTTCAGGGCGCCCCAGAAGAAGTCGAGCAGTGCAGTCCTCCAAGGCTGAAGCCGAAAAGGAAGTGCACAAATCGGAAGCCTGCGACTCGTGGCCGAGCCCTAGGCAGTAAACACACGTGGAGTGCGGGTCAGTCCGGGACATCTTCTGCCCACAGGGGCACCGATGAAAACCGGAGTCGATTTGTCCACGTGAGTCAAGAGGGGAAAAAGAAGACCGAAGTCTTGTAAATTTGAGAATTAGTTTCGGGTTGACCGAAGAGTGTGGATCCAGGCCTAAAACACAGAACGCTAAGGAGGGAACCTGAGCTTCCAAGTGGTAAGGAAGATCTGGCATCATGGGGCAGAGCTGAGAGTTTTACCACCCGGGTGGGTGGGAGAAGCCAGCTTGAAGACCTTCCGGCAAGATTTAAAGCAGCAAGGAACCTGCCAATAAGTGTGGATTGAACAACATATCCACGTCCCTAGAAAGGGGGGATATGACAGAGACCTTTAAAATACCTCATGGGATAAATATGGTACAGAATGTATTTTTCAGAAGAAAAGGTGCTCAAGAACAAGGGGACATGCTAAGAAGCTGTGGAGGGGGTAGATCCAGGACCAATGTGAGAAACTACTTTTTCATAGAAAGGGTGGTGGATTCCTGGAATAGCCTTCCTCTAGAGGTAGGGGGAGTGAAAACAGTGGTGGGGTTCAGGAATGCATGGGATAAGCACAATGGAATCATAGTGAAAAGGAAGGGAGGAGGGAGAAAGAGCTATAGATTGGGCACGGTCTATGGTAATAGTGTAGGTCGGGAGAAATGGGTAGACTGAATGGGCCAAGCTGTCCTTAGCTGCCATCAAATTCTATGTTTCTAAGTACAGTGCATTGGGATTTAGCAAGCTCCTAGTGTGGGGCTACAGCCCACAACCTTCTAATGTTCCAGCCTCAGAGTCACATGTGCAACTTGCTAAGCCACTGACACACTCTCAGAAAGATACTAACAGTTTTGTGATTTCTTGCTCCCTTAGGCTCTAACACATCTCTGTGCCTGCTGTCTATCTTTTTCTTCAGCTGGAACAGAACCCGTGAACTGGCTGATTTCGACAATCACATCACGAGGTTAAGCCCCCACTGCAGTTCTCAGCATACCCGAAGCTCAGCCAACCAATTTCTCCATGTTCCTAGATGCCGGACAACTCATGGTCAGTGCTCATTTGCTTACAGAGCACCCCTTTGGTTTAACGCACTCTACAGAGACATCTCGACCATACCAAAACTGGGTCCTTTAAAACACATGCTCCATCAACATCTCACAGCTAACAGTTCATGTGACTGCTTCACCGAAGATACCACCATTCCTGGTATGTCCTACCCTAGCATTCTCACTGTCTCACTATAACAGAAGGACCCATATGCCCTTTGCTCCCCCTCCTCCCAACTATCCCATCCCCTCCTTCCTCTAAACCTGCTACCCTTTCCTCCTTACTGCATCCCCTGCCCACCCCACTGCTAGTACCCCACTCTCACTATCTCTATCTACCCTTATTTGACAAGGCCTTTTGGCTGCCTCCACTTTTCTTTGGTTCTCTTGATCATCTCCCCCAATTTATTGTATTCAAAAGCAAAATATAGTTCATGTTCATTTTTTTTTACTGAAACCAATGTTCAATATTGTGTTGGGATGTTTCTGTTTGCAAAACCCTTTAAAAGCACATTTACAACAGTGTGGATGGAGTGGGAATCTTTCCATGTGCTTGCTCTAAGATTACCATATCAAAAAGTGCAACTACTTAATGAATTATTCATGAGCAGCTCCCTTTATTAAGGACACATGGTCTAGCAACCTCCACCCTCTGATCAAGGCTCAGCCAGAAGCTAAAGCGCTGGGGTGTTTTTTTAGGAGAGGTCTGGGTTTAGGCATTTTGTTGTTTTGTACATTGTGTGGGTATATTACCAGCACCTTATAGCACTGTATATTATTTCTGCATACAATCAAACTGTGTCAGAAGATTAAAGCATTTGTGGATGTCCAAATAAATTTGGTACCTTTTTGTAAACCATCATGCCACTGGACATTCACTTTTTTTTTTTCTGATGGAGTGTGGTACCATGTGTCTTTCTGTGATATAGATTTTGGGGTGGTTGCCAAGGTATCACACCCACCCCCTGCATCAAGCACATTTACTTCCTTCTATAGGAGTGTATGGTATTTGAGGAAATCTGGTGTTCTAGAACAGGTTGTTCTCGTTAGATTTTTATCTCTTCTTACTCTATCCATTTCTCTTGGTTATCTCCTTTGTTCCTGTCTTTTTCCTTCTAAGACACTGACAAACTTGTAAATTCAAACATTCAGAAACGTTTTATGGACTGGGAAAAGTCAGCAATTAATAAAAGCACATTTACACTACTTGATCTGTAGCGCTGTGTGCACTGCAGATGAGATCTGCCAGTGCAAATCGGTTATTTTAAACAACCTGGGGAGCGTTGCATGCGACTCCACTGCAGTTCAGAATGAATACTCTTCTAGCTGGGAGCTGTACCAGTGCAGGTGATTTTTGCTGACATGTAAACATGCTGCTTCACTTGTAATGATGCAGCCCTGAGATACCCAGCACCATCCACATTAAAAATGCATACTTCTTTTAAATTCTGTGATACCTACTCAATTCATGTCACCTCTGTGCCAAGACCAGACCATGCTGGATTAGTTAAGTTTATTTTGCCGTCTCCCTTTACCCTCTGTACAATAGGATGTAATCCATTTCGAACCTTCACACTTTATTAGTGAGGATGCTTTTGAACTAAAGTTTTCCAATTTGACAGCAGAAATGCTGGGGGAAATACTGGCAGTACCGGGTGTAACACAGCCTGAGCCTACACCGGTGCTGGCCAGCAACTCTGTAAATGGTCATCGGGAACACAGTGGGTGGAACAGCGGTAGAGCGGAGGAGACTGCAACATTACCACACAGATAGTGTAAACGTGAAAAAAACAAATTCTGAATGCAGCATAAGAAAGGAGAAAACTTGTCATTTGAAGACGTCTTCCTGAAGAGAACAGGTATAACTAGACATAAAACTATGAAGACAGTAGGGGGACATACCTAATGGACAATCAGCCTTATTCTACCCCAGTACTATCAAGTTGCTACATTAGAGCAGAAGTCAGTGCATAAAGAGATTTCATGTTCAAATCCCACCACAACCACTTACATACGGTTTGACCTTGAGCAATTCCCTTAACCTCCATATACTCTAGTTCACCCAGCTGTATTATTATGTAGAAGCTAAATCCCAACAGCACAAAAAAAGATAGTACATCTCACCAGAGTGATCCTGGGGAAACAAAGTGTAAAATAAATGATCCCTTTCCGTGTATCAGCTACTGCTTGTTATGAAAGCACACAATAGTAGACAGACCCCTTAGGGAAATTCAAGGTATTCTTTACCCCTTAACTGCCTGGTAATCTAGCTAAACGTAATTTATTCACTAGCAATTCCTGGTCATCACTTTTAGTACACACACAACTACAGTATGTTGCAATCATCCATCTCGACTGGACCTGCACACTTTCAAATGCCATAATAACCGACTTTCACCATAATAATTGGCCGGTTATTATGAAAAAGCTGTCAATCAAACCCATTCAAGTAAAGAAAACACTTTTCCTCCTGTGCTTTAAAGCCATGTGAAAAGTAAAAAAACAGCCATATCTAACAGTTACTACACTCTACATAGCTTCTGCTTTCAATACAAAAAGCCTTTAAACAAACTGTCTCAAAGTTTGTGAAGTACCATACTTGAAATATATATTTTAGAAAACTTTTTTTCAGTATGCATTTCAGAGTTCTCACCACATTGTTTCAGAATGACAGGGCTCGAAATACAGCCTTCCCGGATTTCCTTGGAAAGGCAAATTCTGTGCTGGAAATGAGTTTCTGAAACCTGCATTTCCGTCTGGAAATGCAATTGCTATGTTTGGGCACGGGGCGGCAGAGAGCGACAGTACGTTCAAGTGGGTGTCATGTGCTTAAGCAAGAGGGCTAGCAGGGAAAAAAAATATTTTCATGCACTTTATAATCGGGCTTAATATAGCCTGCTCCGAGGTCCTGATCGGCATTGAAGAGACAACATTGGGGACAGCTTTTCATGCGGTAAGTTGAAACCATGACTGGCTGCAACTGTAAATCTTCTGCACTACCTTCCGTGATTGGCCAACCCTGTGCTAGTTCTGCAATCTCAGGGCAAATCACGTGGCAGAATGAGAGCCATAGAAAAAGTATCAGCCATTTGTGCTCACATCATTCGGCTCGGCTGTAAGTAAAAAAAAAATTTAATCACACACAAGTTGCTGATCTCGGGTGGCTAATTTAAATCGTTAAGAAAGACGAACTAGCTGTCTGAGAAGTCCAGCTCAAAAAATAGTGTATAAGACACTCAGAACGATTAGGGAGAAGGCACTTAGATGCTGGCACATTATATGCAGTTAATGAAAGGAAGCAAAAAAGTAGCATTATTTATTTTAGCTATTAAATGGATTGGGTCACAACAGATACTTTCAGTAGTTTCTGTGCTGCCTTGTGTAATTGCTAAGCTGCTTCAAAGAAAGCAAAACAGTGACTTTTTCACCGATTTCAGCAATGTGAAAATCTATAGTGTAAATCAGGCATTTTAATCCTGATTTCTGTGACAAAAAAACAGTCACTGCCTGCTGTTCAGTAGGTGATAATAAGCTTATTTAATAAAAATGGTCTGACTTGCTAGAGTTTTCAGTCAGCAGCTGGTTCACACAAATCTCTAAAATTTGTATTACTCTTCAGTGAGAAGGACCTATCAAAAAGTGCCCTGAAAGCCAGCAGTCATCAAGCGGAGAGTAAAGGGGGGGGGGGGTCTGTAAATTGCATTCCTGAACTACTCCAAGTGTATTCTTAATTTTTTTTTAATTTCTATTTGGATATGTAACATTTGCTCTGGAAATATTTGCTACACCACTATTATTTCTGGAGGAAATGTTCCACCAAGGTCATAATTTCTAGCCCTGAATGAGTTCCCCCAACCCCAAACAAATTTGCAAACGGACATTTTCTTGTCAAAGCGACTCTTTACGCAATGTGTAAATGTTAGTGTTTATGCAATATGATCATCATTAAAGACTGTAAATGGCAACGCAAATTAATTCTTCCATTTTTTTGCATCGCTTTTCCAGCTACTTTTTAGTCTCCAGTCAAGAAAACCCCCAGTAACTATATAAAATAACCTAGGGGTTGCCGACATTATTCATATTTTGATACACCCTTGGTATGTGATACCATCACAAACCACTTGTACTTCTCACTTGTGGTTTAAGTGGTTTATGACAGTGTCAGCGGCTCAGCAGGTAGCACACTTGCCTCTGAGGCCGGGAGATCAAAAGGCTGTGGGTGATACTTAATAGTGATGAATGGAATTTTTAGCTGTGATTTTATGATTTTATTATTTATTGTACTAGCACTATGGTCCTTTATGGTGAACAGTGCTATTTATAAATAAAGTTGCTTATGCTTCTATCCCCACTCCAGGCACTTGGGTTAAATCCCAATACTGACACTGCAGTGCAGCATGAGCGGGATGCTGCACTCCTGAGGTGCCGTCTTTCGAATAAAACGTTAAACCAAGGTCCCGTCTGCCTATTCTGGTGGTAGTTCAGGTGGATGTTAAAGATCCCAAGGCACTTCTCAAAAAAGAGTAGGGAAATTTCCCCAATGTCCCAGCCAAATTTCCCCCCATTCACTAAAAATACCACCAACAGCTTAATCTGGTTCAAGGTTAATTGGCATTCATCTGTATCCTCCTCCCCGGGTCATGCCTGAAAATAGGCAGAATTTGTCTAGTGCACTTATTCAGTCAACAGAAACTAAAATAAATAGGCGGTGTCGCAAACCTCGGGTGTGTAAAAAAAAAAAAATCTTGGGAAAACTTAGAATGTACAACAGCTCATACAATATGTCTAGATGTAATTTTTGAGCAGGAAAAGCAGACAGCTGTTACAGTTCATTTCAAGTTGTTTCTTGTAAGTGTACTAAATGGACCCATTTATTGATGGGGTGATGATGACTAGAGCCATGTTTACATGGCTCACCTCGCTCCTTCTTTGGAGCATTGCAGTGCTGCCCTGACTCAAAATACGCTTAAACCGCTCGCTCCCGAACGTGTCCCCAAACTTTCTGGGACTGCCGAGTGTGAAGGGGGCTTATGTAGTGTAACCCTCCCCCCCAAATCTTGTTGCATTTCCTGAATGCAGGGAGGACTCTTTTGTGGCAGTCCAGCCCTTAAACCAGTGGTGTCTAGTTCATTTATGTTTATTCAAGAGGCAGCTTTAACAGTATTTGTGCTTTCGGAGTGCTGTTTCTTTTTCTAAAATCTGTTGCAACAGTGCATTTTTCTTTACTTTAGCCTGTCCTTGTTCTTTTTGCGCTCTCTGTCATCTCCCTACCAACACTGTGGCCACTTGTGGGTATTCTTCCTACCCACTCCTTTTTGTTTCAGCATCACTCCTGAAGCCTAGAATAAAACTGCCTGAAAAAGCTAAAGAACTGTAAATAAGCCCTAGAACTGGAGAAACCATGCAAGAGGCAAAAAAACAGTGCCTGAAGAAACACAGGAGACTCCTTTACTGGCTTACAAGTACTCCTTTTTTTGGTGATAAAGGAGTTAATAGTGCAGCAGAACTTGTGCTAGCTTGTGCACGGACACACCTTACTAATGAGGCTGTACAGCACTGTGTATGAGACCTGCCTTTACAAAAGACAGATAAATGTAGATAAATAGCTGCAATAAAACTTATTTTAAGGAATACAGAGCATAGAAGGGTTTCTATCATGGTACTCTAGTGTTTAGAAACTTTGGGTGAATAAAAAGAAGCAATTGCATATGTACCTGTGTGCTAGGTAGCAAACTGTTTGTTTGTTTGAACCTCAGGACCTCACTGCAGAATGACTGTTACTTAAGGCCGGCCAGCCATATTTTCTGCCTATTTATAACAGTCACTGCTGGGAGGAGCCTGACTCCCTGGCATGTTCTTTGTGTTTGTTTAATAAGCCTTTTTATTTGTGCTAATGTGCTGCTATCTGTATACAACAGTATGTTATGAAATGTTTATGTAGTGTAATTTAATTTTGTAGCCTTTAAAGGTATCTTTTTGATTCAATGTAAAAAGTGGGAGGTGTTTAGTGGGTCATGAGACTTGTAACTAGTATAAATGTGCTTGTATTAGTAGAGCAAAGTCAGTTGTTGGTAGGAGCTCTACCCTACCTGTTCCATAGCTTGCTACTAGGTGAATGTCAGAAGCTGTTTGAGAAGCTAATATTAGACCTCTTTTTGTTTTGTTATTACTTTATTTTCCGTACTCAGTCCGCTTATTTTTGTTTGCGGAATAAAAAATTTAAGTTGAAGTTTTTGCATCGTGAACATTGCCTGGACTCCATTTGTACCCATGTTCACACCGAGTATCACATGGAGCAGCTTACCGCGATTCGGGAAGTGTCCACATGGCGGATGGTACCGCAGCAACCCGAGCGTTCAGGTTGCTGCGGTGCAAATGCCACCGTGCAAACACAGCTTAGGACACCAGGGTAATCCCTTACTCTTGTAACTGCTATCAGATCCTTAAATTCCACTTTCAAAGCTATAAGAGACAGTTCTAAGTGAATGAACAGACACAAACACACATAAAAAGTAGCAAAGATGGAGGAGGAGAGTAGACAACTGTGAAATAAGTACTTAGCAAAACCTAAAAAACAAAAATTTAGAATAGTAAGAAGCAAAAATACATGTTAATTGGCATTACCTGCATATAATACAGCTTGAACACGGTCTCTTATGAAACCAACATTACTGTCTGATCCAATCGGCAGATCTAATGTCTTATTAGGGGCTGGAACCACAAGTGGACCAACCAGAAATGCACATGCTGCCCCGAGGTAGTTCACCAATGATGCAATCGCTGTGGCAGTGGCCCTCTGATCTGGAGCAAACCATGTAGTAGACAGAAATGGAGGTGCACTTATTAAAATTGGACCTCCAAAACCATTAAACAGCTGTCCAATATGGATTAACCTGTAATTGAGAAAAAAAGTTCAGTCAGTATACAGAATAAAATTTAGCATAACTAAAACAACCAGTCAACTCTCCCATCAGCTGGATACTCTGTGGTATATATAATGAAGCATAGTTGATGTCTGGTGATCGAGTCAGCCAGATTTACTTGCATCATGGACATTCCGTCGCACATAACAGAAACAAACATAGACAATGAGAGCAGAAAAAGACAATGTGTCCATCCAGTCTGCCCATAAAACCTTAACAAGCCCAGGACCTATTGTCCGTACAGGGGTCTAACCACACTATCTACCCCCATGCTCCCTGCCCTGTCACTACCACCATGAGCAACCACTAAACCCTTCACTGTGTCCCAGCCATGTTTGATACCATTGATGGTTTTGGTGGCCATCACATCAGCTAGCAGACTGTTCCATTGCTCCACCACCCTTTCTGTAAAGTAAAACTCTTTAATGTCCCTCTTGAACAGCCCTGACAGTCTTCACGTATCTCCCGTGCTTCTGATACACCACACATGCCCAATAGGTGGTCGCAGTTTACCTTGTTTATTCCCTTGAGGAACCAGGTCTCTATCCCAGGAGCTCAAAAAAGGGAAAGAGACTTTCTCCAGGTATGTGAGCGAAAACAAGAAGGTAAGGGGGGATATTAAAGCTCAAGACAGCCGGGGTTACTATGCAGAGCGAGATTAAGAAAAAGCTGAAACTTTTAACAACTACTTCCACTGGGTCTGCACAGTGGAGGGAGGAGGAGACGCCGACATGCACCAGCAGGCACAAGGGAAAAGGGGTAGATAAGTCCTTTTTCAGAAAACAGAGTCTGCCAGGCATTGGAAACCCTGAAGGTAAACAGGGTGAGGGGTCCAAGTGAGATCCACCCAAAGGTACTAAAAGAACTGAGCACACTGCTAACCACCCCTCTGGCAACACAATTCAGCAACTCAGAGATGAGGGTAGCTCAAGAGGACTGGAGGCAGGCCGATGTGGTCCATCTGCATAAGAATGGCAGAAGGGAGGAGGCTGGCAATTTGGATCAGTCAATCTCATATCAGTGGTGGGGAAATTAATGGAAACCCTGCCAAAGGAAACACTGATGGAGTACCTGGAGGCAAACTGGCTGCAGGACCACCAGCAGCATGGCTTCACAGGGGGGAGGTCATGTCAAACAAATCTCACAGATTTCTTTCATGGGTTATGGGGGAGGTGGATCAGGGGAGGGCAGTGGATGTGGCCTATGTGGACTTCAGTAAGACCTCTGTCACTGTACCACACAGGAGGCTGATTAAGTAACCTAGCAACCTGTGGGTGAGGGAGAAGGTGGTAAGATGAGTATCTACAGTAACTGGTTGAAAGATAGGAGGCAGAGGATAGTGGTAAACAGCAGTCAGTTGGGAGACAGAAGAGTAAATAGTGGAGTACCGCGGAGTTTGGTACTGAGACCTGTCCTCTTCAATGTCTTCATAAGTGGCATTGCTGAGGAACTGGAGGGGAAGGTGCGTCTCTTTGTGGATGACACAAAAATCTGCAACAGGGTGGAAAGAATACAAAGGGATCTGGGAAAACTAGAGGAGTGGTCTAGGGGGCGGCAACTTGGTTTCAATGCCAAAAAGTGCAAAGTCATGCATCTGGGGCAGGGAAATCCGAGGGTTCTGTATAAGATGGTGAGGGTAGGTACTTAAGAATCACCAAACAAGGGAGGGACCCTGGGGCAGTCATCTGATGATCTCAAGGTGGCAAAGCAGTGTGACAAGGCAGTAGGCAAAGTTAGCCAGATGTAGGAGTGCATAGGGAAGGGGATTTCAAGAAGGAGAAGGGAGGTGGTGTTGCCACTGTATCGCTCACTAGTGAGACCCTACCTGGAATACTGTGTTCACTTCTGGAAGCCACACCTCTGCAAGGACACTGACAAGATGGAAACAGTCAAGAAGAGGGCCACCAAAATGATGCTGGGGTCACATGAGAAATCATACGAGGAGAGCCTGCAGAAGCTCAACATGTACTCCCTGGAGAAGAGGAGGGCAAGAGGGGATGTGACTGAGACCTTTAAGTACCTCATGGGGGTAAACAAGGTGTAGGAGGGGAGTCTCTTTCAGAGGAGGAGCACCAGGACATGGGGCTACGCTATGAAGCTGGTGGGGGTTGTTAAGAGGGATGTAAGAAAATACTTCTTTACAAAAAGGGTGGTGGACTCCTGAAACGGCCCACCAGAGGAGGTGGTGGGTGCAGAGACAGTGAGGAGCTTCAAGCATGCATGGGACATGCACATGGGCTTAACAGGTGGGAGGAATGAAGGTCACCTGGGACGAAATAGGGTCCAGGGTGTAGTAATTGGCAGGAAAAATACGGCAGACTAGATGGGCCTATTGGTCCTTTTCAGCCTATACATGCTGGGCTGGATATTCAAACTGCGCCATTCATAGGCGCAAGCCCTTGAGCTGCGCAAAATAGTTGCGCTGGGGTGTGTCCTTGGCGATCTTCAAAGGAGTTGCACTATTGAGCAACTCCTTTGAATATCACCCCCCAGCCACAGCCACTGTGCATGGCGCAGTGGAACTTGCGCCACCGCAAGTTGACAGAGTGGAGCATTCAACTTGCGGTGGGCGCAAGTACCATTGCGCCATCTTGTAAAATCTGCGATATTCAAAGGTGACATGCAAATGGGGCTATAATTCATGCAAGGCGCAGGGGGGCCATTTGCATGTGATTATGTCCCCATTTACATGCCATTAGCATGTAGGTGCGCCCGATCCCGAGGACTTGCACCTGGCGCCCTGCCGGGCAGCGGCGGTCAGGGACCAGCGCCCCCTGCAGCCGATCGCGGACATAGTGTACTCCCCACCAGCCCGATCGCGGGCATCAATGTAGCTCCCACCCTCCTCCGTACATATCCCTGGTGGTCAGTGGACGAAATGCCGATCGCGGGCGGTATGTGAATAAAACCACCCCGAACATAGCCCTGGTGGCTGGTGTCCCCCACCCTACCACCCAAGCCCCACCACCCGCTCCCCGGCAGCATCCCACCCGCCTGCCGCCCGCCGCCTGACTACCGGTGATGCCGCCGTGGTGCAGAGCAAGAGCCAATGGGCATGCAGCCCTTACCATCCCGTGACCAGTCAGATTTGTGAATGACATTCTTGCAAATCTGGACATCGCTCTGATATCGCTGCAGCCCGTGGCTCTTGCTCTTTACAATAAGCGTCCGGACGTCTGACCGGCGGCGGCGTGCATCTCACGACTGCGGGAGGCGGGTGGTGGGCACCGTGTTAAGTGAACCTGTCGAGCCTCAGTCTCCCGCCGGCGATCGGCCCATTCCTCACCCTAATTTCCTGGTGTGCGAGAGGTGAGTATCCCTATGCCGCCCGATAGGGCATTTCGGTCCACTGGACCACCAGGGATGTGAACGGAGGGGGTGGGATTGCTACATACCGCCCATGATCGGGCATTTCGGTCCACTGGACCACCAGGGATGTGAGCAGGGGGCAAAATTGATGCCTTGATCGGGCTGGTGGGGAGTACACTATGCCCGCGATCGGGCTGCGGGGGCACAGGGACTGGGTTGGGGCCAGCCACAGGTGGCAGCTCTGTGTTGCGCCCTGCAATACAGCAGCTCACCTGTGGGTGGCCCTCGACTTAAGCCTTTTTTTTTTGGCTCAAAGTCCTGCAGGCGCAGGTTGGGGGTTGCGCCTGCCCAACTCTGCACAGCCCGGCTGAATATCGGGCTGTGCAGTTTATGCATGGTTCCTCCCCCTCCAGTTCAGCATGCATTCATTTGCATTGTGCTGTTGCTCAGCATGTTTTCTGTGGCGCAACTGCCTCCTGCTGAATATCGCAGAATGGAGCGAGTTTGGACTTGCGCAGGCGCAACCCTATTGCGCATGGCGCAACCCTTTTGAATATCTGGCCCTCTATGTTTCTATCATATTTCCCCTCTTTCATCTGGCCTCCAGCAAGTATACAGTCATGGCCAAAAATATTGGCGCCCTTGCACTTTTTCAAATAACTCACAATTTCCTCTAAACATAAGTTGAAATTAACAACAGTACAGTATTTGGTCTCCACAATTCTTTATTTCTCTGTTAATATTACAGAACCTTTGTTTTGATTCAGAATTTAATATATCCTTTTAAATCAGAAAATGAAAAGAAATGGCATTGACAAAATTATTGACACCCTAGACTTAATATTTGGTAGCACAGCCTTTGGTCAAAATAACTGCAAACAACCACTTCCTATAGCCATGGATGGGCTTCCTGCACCTCTCTACTGGCAGTTTGGCCCACTCTTCTTGTGCAAACTACTCCAGTTCTCCCAGATTTGAAGGGTGCCTTCTCCCAACTGCTGTTTTCAGATCTCTCCACAGGTTTTCAATGGGATTTAGATCTGGACTCATTGCTGACCACTTCAGAACAGTCCAGCGTCTTGTCTTGAACCATTCCTGGGTGCTTTTTGAAGTGTGTTTGGGGTCATTGTCCTGCTGAAAGACCCATGACCTTCGACGGAGACCCAGCTTTCTGACACTGGGTTCAACATTGCGCTCCAAAATGGCCTGGTAATCACCAGATTTCATGATGCCATGCACACGTTCAAGGCACCCAGTGCCAGAGGCAGCACAGCAACCCCAAAATATCACTGAACCTCCTCCATATTTGACTGTAGGGAAGGTGTTCTTTTCTTTGAAGGCTTCATTTTGTTCTCTGTAAACACAGAGATGATGTGCTTTACCAAAAAGCTCTAATTTGGTCTTATCTGTCCACAGGACATTCTCCCAGAAGGATTTTGACTTGTTCAGGTGTGTTTTGGCAAACCCCAGTCGGGCTTTCTTATGTCTCTCTCTCAGCAGTGGGGTCCTCCTGGGCCTCCTACCATATAACCCCCTTTCACTGAGTTGGCGACTGATGGTGCGAGTTGAAACTGTCGTACCTTGTGTCCTGAAGGTCAGCTTGAATCTGTTTGGCAGTTGATGGGGTGCTTTCTCCACCATTCGAACAATCCTGCGCTGCAACCTGATCAAGTTTTCTCTGCGCCACTTCCAGGAGGTTGGCTACAGTGCCATGGGCCTTAAACATCCTGATAACATTACGTACGGTGGAAACAGGAACATCAAGGTCTCTGGAGATTGATTTGTAGCCTTGAGATTGTACATGCTTGGCTACAATCTTCTGTCTGACCTCCTCAGACAATTCTCTGGCTGTCTTTCTTTTCTCCATGCTCACTGCGGTACACACACTGACACAAAACAGGAGAATGAGTCCTTTTCTCTATTCAAACTGGTTGAATGAGTGATTTTATATTGCAGGCACCTGCAACTCACCACAGGTGAGTTCAATTCAAAGTGAAGGAGAATCACCTGCTTGAAATCTAATTATTTGTAACTACTTCTAAAGGTGCCAGTAATTTTTCCGGGCCATTTAAGGATTTCTGTGTGGAATAAGCTAAGACTTAGTAAATTTTTCTGTTTTTTGTGTTTTATTCCACTGCAAACCAAAGAAATACATATGTGGATACCAAAATATTTTTTAATTTCAATAATTTTCTGGAAGGAATGGTGCATTATTAGAAAAAACTGCAAGGGCGCTAATATTTTTGGCCACGACTGTATGTTCCATGCCTAGAGGCAATGCTTGTAAGATCTGCCCTGCTGGTCCCAAATCATTCTGGTCACCCTACTTTACATTGTCTCCAGCCTGTCCTTATCTTTTCTCGGGTGAGAACTCCAGAACTGGACATGGTACCCCAGCTGGGGCCTCACCAGAGATTTATAGAGAGGTAGTAATACTGCCTTCCTTCTGCTGCTAAAATCCCTTCTGATACTTCCCAGTATCCTGTTTGCCTGCCTTACTATAGGCCTAGTTGTTACACTGGCTTGATTGTTTTAGAACATCACTGATGATGACTCCTAGAACTCTTTCCTCAGAGGTTGTGCCCAGTTTTACCCCCCATGCCATCATGTGCTCTTGTCCTATGGTTCTTGTTCCATATATGCATCACCTGACACTTTCTGGAGTTGTATTTTAACTGCCAAACCTTTGACCACCTTTCTAGCCTCCCTGCATCTCTCTAACTCTCTCCTCAACATCTACCCTATCACAGAGCTTAGTGTCATCTGCAAAAAGAAATAACATGCCCTGAATTCCTTCTCCATGCCATTCATGAACACACTGAAATGGACTGGACCCCTGACCAATCCTTGTAGCACCTCACTGGTGACCTCCCATTGTTCTGATTTGACTCCATTAACCATAACCCTCTACTATCTTGCTTCCAACAAGTTTATCACCCACATGTGTCCTTTGCTGCACCCAGATCCTCTAACTTCTTCAGCAACCTTCTGTGAGGCAGCAAGTGGAAAGCCTTGCTGAACTCAAAGTAGAGAATATTCACAGTGTGGCCCTTATCCACTACCCTTGTTACCCAGTCAAAGAATACAATCAGGTTGGTCTAACAAGATCTCCCTGCCACATACCCATGCTGTTTACTGTCTGGGAATCCACTGGTCTCTGGGAAGTCCCATGAGGTCCTCTTTGACTAGTGTTTCCATTGGTTTACTCACAATTGAGGCAAGACTGACAGGTTTGTAGTTACTTGGTTACTCCTTGTCCCCCCTTATGGAGTGGGGCCATGTCTACTACCCTCCATTCATTTAAAACTACCCCTTGTCTGAACTGATCAATTAATAGCCCTACCAAGTTAGTTTTGTTGCCAACTTGGATGCATCCCATCTGGCCCCGGGGCCTTGTCTACCTTTAGGGCTGCTAACCCTTTTCAGACCCTTTCACTGGTAACTGCCTGTTGCCTGTTCTCCAGGATCCTCCTTACAGCTCCCTTACTGCCACTCTCTGGCAAATGCCCTGTCTTCCCTTGAGAATACAGAGCAACAGTAGTTGTTAAGAATGACTGTTTTCTGGCCATCCTTTTCAATTACCCTACCGTCTTCTCTCAGCCTAACAATTCCTCCTTCCTTCTTTCTTTTTTCCATGATATATATATCTTAAGAACTGCTTTTCCGCTCCCTTGATCCCCTCCACAGTACACAGCTCTGTGTCTACCTTTGCTTCTCCAACCACCCCCTTGGTTTCCTTTGTTCTCATTTGGAGTTAAACTTAGGAAAATGTATGGCAATACATATGGGTAAAAAAATGAACATCACCATTACAATTTAGGGGGCTTCAAAATGAAAGATTCACTAGAGGAGAGAGACTTAGGAGTCACCCTAACAGCAGATATGAAATTAGATGTTCACTGTCATAAGATAGTCAAAAAAGCAAATCAGGTACTAAATTGTATTCTTAGGCGCATTACTAGCAGAGAAAGCGAGGTTATCACGCCGCTGTATAAGTCACTGGTGAGGCCACACCTTGAGTATCATGCCCAGGATTGGTCACCATATAAAAAACAGGATATCATTAAAATAGAAAAAATTCAAAAAAGAGCAACTAAAGCAGTGAAATCGCTCCAGAATACAGCATATGAGCATAGGCTAAAACATCTTAAATTGTAACATTGCAATATAGAAGGGTAAGGGGAGATATGTGTATGCTGTACAAGGCCCTACATGACAACACCTTATGGGGAGCATTGGGGTTAGTAATAAAAATAGTGTACATACTCCAAGAGGTCACTCACTGAAGCTTAGTATAGGGAGGTGGAATAATCTGAAAAGAAAACACCGGTTTAGCCAGAGGGTGGTAAATTTATGGAATGGGCTGCCAGTGGAAGTGGTGACAAGTGATAAAATGGAAACTTTTAAAATAAGATTGGACAATTATTGTAAAAACAAAACTTCAGTGATTTAAGGAAAACCTGGCAAGCACTATGGACAAAAGTCTACTATAGCTTGAAACTACTTATGTACCCTTCCATTCTTCCTCCCCTTGTTTTTTCTTGGCTCCCCCGGACCTTTCCAGAGAACCATAATAGTCTCTTGTACCGGTTTCTTTTAATTATTATTCTCGTGCCAGATGATGTTACCTTGAGAATGACCCCCTTGATTGCACCCCTTTCTTCCACATCCTTGATGCTGTACACGCCGACAAACCTGTGCTGGACCAGGTCCCTCATCCGGTTCAAGTCTGCCATTCTGAAATTTAGGTCTTCTGCCTTTCATAAGGGTTTGCTGGTCCCAAGGGCCAGGTTGAACCATGCAGAATTATGGTCGCTGGACTCCAGTGACTCCCCTATCCTCATTTCTCCTACCACTGACTTGCCTCATTGGTACATGCGTTGGACTACAATAATGCTCTAGACCGTGAGGTGAGTGGAGGCATGTTGCTGCACATGCAGTTGGTGCAGAATGCAGCTGCTAGGTTGCTGACCAGTCTTTTGAGGTCGAGTCATATCTCCTCAGCACTGTGTGAACTGCACTAGCTGCTGGTTAAGTGGTGTATCTTCTTCAAAGTTGGGCTGCTAACTTATAAAGCTCTACAGGGACTGGGCACAGGTTGACTGAGTAGTTTCCTGTAGCTTTACATGCCCTCATGCCCCCTCCGCTCCACTGAGGAGGGCCTCCTGGTTGTTCCCAGGATCAGGCTTAAAACCTCAAGGGACCAGACCTTCGTGGTCATGGGTTCAGTCCTTTGGAATTCTTTCCCTAGGGCCCTGAAGGAGGCCCCCTTAGTGGAGGCCTTTAAAGGAGTCTAAAGACCCATCTTTCTGCACAGTTTTATGGGGAGCAACGGTCCCTAAATGCTATCCCCAGTAAGGTTTTTATATAGTTGCTGATATTATTTATATTTTAATTATATTGAGATTATTACATTTTATTATTTGGGACTCATTTGCTACTATTGCCGTTTGTTGTAAGGGCACCCAGAGCCATTAGGGGAAGGACACCATAATGAAATAAAATCATCTACTACTACCACTACCACCACCACCACCACCACTTCCAAGTATGTTAGCACCACATCAAGAATGGCAGTCTGCCTAGTGGATTCTTTAACCAGCTGCACCAGCAGGCAGTCCTGCAATGTAGCCAGAAGGGCCTGACTTCTGGAGCTCCTGACCACTGGAATGTCCCAATCAATATCTAGCAGATTCAGATCTCCCACATACTCCACCTCACCTTTTGCCACCCCCTTTCTAGTTATTTCCCAAGGTCTTTATCTCTCTTTCTTCCCCCTGTCATGGAGGCCAATAGATCACACCATCTATAGTTTCTTGCCAGAGGCTGCCATCAGCTGAACCCACAGCAAATCTGTTTCCCCATTACCTCCCCTTCGTTTCCATCCTCCACTGCCCCGTGCCTTCGATGACATATAGGGCTATGCCTCCTGTCTTTACCTTTTCCTCTAACCCATCTAAACATGGTGTAGCCCGGGACTGCAGCTCCCAATCGTTATCTGTGGACCAAGTTTCTGTGATCGCTACTAGGTCCATCTCAGTGTCTGCCACAATTGCCTAGAGCTCACTAATCTTATTTTTTAGACTTCTGACATTAAGGCAGACCCCTTTCCATCTTTCTACTGATCCTCTTTTGCTTTTTCCTGTTCCTGCACCCTTATTCTTCCCTAGTCTCCTTGATTTTTTATTTTTCACGCTGAATGTAGGCTTTGTCAGCCATCCCTCTCTGTTCTCTTCCCCTAACCTAATCTGAACTTCAGCCTTACTGTTATCCATCTTGCTGCTGCTAGTTCCCTGTTCAGAGGTGCCCTAGCTTGGTTCCCCATTCACTCTCCCTTCTCAGTGGTTCCCCTAGCCTTTGTCTTGGTGCAGTCAGTTTAACTGTCCAGTGCAGACGTCAAACCCTCTGTCATCAGGTGAAGGCTGTCATCCTCGAAGTGCCTCCTGTCCCAAAAGCCACCATTCTCCCCAGAAAGTGGTACCCGCCTCCTTACACCATCATTTCAACCACCCATTAAACTCCTTAATTTCTTCCTTCCTTACTCTGTCATTCCCATTCCCCCTATTTCTCACAGGGAGGACCTCAGAAAAGGCCAGTGAAGCAGGGTGCACCTTCAAGTGTACCAGCACCCCCCTCCCTCTTCTCCACAGTCCTCCCTATATCCCGGATGGCTGACACACCAGGAAGGTGCCTGACCATCCCCGTCCCCTTCCCCCCACCCTTTCTACTCCCCCCAACCCAGACAAAGTCAGGTACCTAAGCCTCCTCAGGGGTGCAAAGGGAATTGCTGTCAGGATAGTTAGGGATTGGTTGACACCCTTGTCACTGCCTCTGCCAACCTTCCCCTTCACCACCACCCTCCATCCCCACTGGCCAGTGGACCTCTGGGGTAGTGGGGTGAGGGGTTTGGATCCCAGTTGCACATGGATTAGTCAGCCATACCAGAATTTTACCTTTCTTGTTATAATATGTTTTTTTTTTTTTTTTTTAAGGGACACCTTCATGTTCCAGTTCCAGCAGTTTAGTCTTAATTGTATACAGTGTTCCTCCACAGATTTTTCTTCCTGCTCTTTTTCCAAATTCCGCTTGGATAATCTAACATTAATCTTTTTAGTGTCAGACTTGTTATAGCTTCTCGCTATGCTGGTCCCTGTGTTCTTTGCTATTCTGTCTTGAATAATTAACGCAATCATTTTATGATCACATGCACCCTGATTCTCTCCGATACCAACTTCCTTGATTGCAATCAGCAGGTTCATGACTATCTTGTCTAATATATTAAGGCCTCTTGTTGGTTCCTAAACTAGTTGTTGCAGTTCGCAGTTTATTACTGTCCACATGAATACGTTCTCATATGTGTTTTATCCTCTCACATCATCCCAGCTTACGCTCCGGTAAACTGAAGTCATCCAATATGACAACATAACCCAGCTATGCTGCCCTCCTTAATTCTTCTGGAAATGCCTCATTATTCTCTATACTGATCCCTGGTAGTCTGTAACACACACTTATTGGTTAGTTCTTTTACCATTCTTGGTTATCAGTTAAATCCAGATACATTCAGCATCTTTACTGTTATTTTTAATATTGCTCAGCTCATAACGGTCTATGTCTGAATTAACATACAAACACACACACACACTCTTTTTTATGAACTCTATTTTTATGATATTGTTTATATCCCTTGATATCCTTGTTACAGACATGTGTGGTGTCCCATAATGTTTTGTGACAGCTACCACACCTATTTTATCTCTGATCACTGTTAATTCTAATTTGGTCTTCTTCATTGTGTTTAGATGGCGTGCAATAGCTAGTAGTACCTTATGCCCATTCTTTTTACTTACAAAGTTTCTTGTGCTTATTTTCATAGGACATTTATTCATTATATCCTTTTCCACTTGAATCCAGAGCCCCCTCTCCTATTAGTTTAAAACTGTGTTTATTGTTTGTTCAGTTTGTTTTCCTAGTACTGCACTTCCATATTTATTCAAATGAAGGTTGCCCCAGATATAATACCTATAATTTCCTTCACATCTTTCTCAATTCATTAAAAAATGATAACATTTTTGAAAGGTCCACTTTCTTAACCATTCATTCATCTCTTTTATTAGTTTTTTCCAAGTCATACTTGCCTTCTGGACCAGCAGAATTTCCAAAAAAACTGTTTACACTCCTTTTGTTCTAAACTTTCACGTTGTTTACTTTTTTGTTTTTGTTTTCATCAGCTGCCTGTTTATATTATAATGCATGGGAGAGGCTCATCAACTAAATTCAAACACTTTACAATGTTGTTATACCATCGATATGGCATTATATTGTTGTTATACCCTCTTCACTATGTCATAACAATGGTATAACAAAATGGAACGTTCACTTTGTAACATTCTGTACTGTGAATTCAATACAAACTGGTGCCCATACACTATAAAAGCTAATGGGTGGTCTTCAGGTAACAACCACGCTGCAATCACTTCTCAAGGTTGCCATGACAACAGTAAACCTCTCTAGCTTCGCTCTCGAGGTTTACAATGTCATGACAACCTCTCAAAGTGATCATAACGTGGTTATTACCCAAAGACTATTCATTATTCTATACTAGTCCCCACGTGGACTACTAGCAGTGGGTTATCTGCAACATTTTTCAGTATTTCTGTAGATATGTTCTCAATATCTGCTATCTTCGCTACCAAAAAAGCTGCTTGCTGTTCTCTTTTAATTTATCTGGGGTACATATGCATCTGTCGGTAAACTTCAATATTGAATCTTCCAGCACAAATGATTGACAGACCATTTTTACACCCTCCTCATTGTTATCATCTTTACAGGTACCATTAGACTCCATAATCCCAGGTGCTGCTAGTTCCTGTAATTCAAGCAAGCGATCAAATCTGTTTTATAACTCCACTTCGAATGGCACTGCTCTCCACGCCTTTTTAGCTTTTCGGCTACTGGATGCTATACTCTAGTCATCATCAAGTTCACTTTCTGATTCCCTTTCCCCACTATTATTCTCCTGCTGCCCATTCCCCTTATCCTCAAGTTCTGTTTGTGTGCTGTTTATGCACTTATTGGGCCCCATGCAAACAGGTGGAAAGCTCTGGCGTAAAGTGCGTGCCATGTCACAACTGCACACTTTCGCGAACATGTGTGCCCGGCCAGTATTCACTATTGAAAACCATCAGTCTGCAGCCCCCTCATGGAATGCAGGTTGGCGGGGGAAATCTTGAAGCAGTGGACCTGGGCAGGCATCCAACTGGATGCCAACCTGGATCCCAGAATGGATCCCTTGCCACAGGTACAGGGGTGCGTAGGAAGGCAAGGATCCTGAAATTGTACAAGTACGGGCACTCACCTGAATGGCCACCCCAGCCCTCTCCAGCTACCCGATGGGCTGCAGCAACATGGAGGGGCACCTCCCAGTCCTGCCATGGCCAGTGTGTGACATCCGTGGGGGCACGCAACAGGTTACAGCAGGATCCCCCCTGCCATAACGCGCACCCCCATTGTGCGGCACTACATGCCTTTGTGAATGGCGCATAGTACAGGCACTCCTCCAACATGCCCCTGGATCGCCCCTGTTGCGTAGCTGCCTGCATAGCCAGGTTGTCCAGTGCGCTTCTGGTCAGCACACCAACTGTTAATGCCACAGGTCCACCACTGTGCGGCATTCACATGTAGGGTTTCCTATGCACCGCAGATGCACAGTGCATAGGCAATCCATATTTTTGAGCAGAGTGCCCATTGTGTGTTTGGTACTCTCTTCTGCTGTCTGCAGAATAGAATGATTCTTTACATTATTTATTTCCAGTTCAAGTTCCAGTACCCTTAGCTTAAGAGCCTTCATTTCCTGACACTGCATCAATTTTAGGCAACAAAATATGTTGCTGCTTGCAGACTAAATTTGTTACAAGTAATACATATTAAATTTATTTCCCCACTGGTCAGTGTGATGAGAACGGTCTCCTCATCCATTCTGTACTGCACCTTAAACTAAGTATGCTAGTTTACACAGATTCAAAATAACTTACTTCAAAGGTACAAGGTGCCGGGTCCCCTGGCTGCCCCTTGCAGAATCTGACTCTGCCAGCATCACCTCTGCCTAATGCTCACCGGTGCTCGCAGTGCCTGGGATTTAAATACCGCCCAACCAGAAGTGCTTCAACTGCAACTGCCAGTTTGATGCTTTGTATGGGAACCCTAAAAACACCTGCTTTTGAAAGCAGTAGCATCACCAAACACCCCTTAAAAGCATTACAAATAGTCATTATAGGCCTGCCCAGTGGTGTGGAGGGTTGAAGCACTGGACACCATGCTGCCACCGCACCAGTGACCCTGGTCTGGGAGCAGATCAGGGTTGCTGGGGATTGGCCTGGAATGGAGAGGTTTGAGCATCCAGAGGACAGCTCTCCTCTCCCGGAGAGGGGGAACATGGTACCCAGTACCAGCCTGACTTCTAGCAATGGATGGGGGGAAGGCAGTCAGGGACCATTACATCATGGACAATTCTACAGTATGCGGCACTGCACACCAGTTCCCCTAGGGGAGGAAAAAGGCAGTCCCTGGTTTAGCTGCCGGTTCCCGGCCACTTGCAGGCCTCACACACAGTGGGCACCCAGGCAATGTAGCAGAAGGATGACCATAAGTCCAGGTGGAAAGCTGGGCGATGGTGCTGGGGTGGCAGGGGCATTCAGCCACGGCAGGGACTGGGGGCTGGAGAAAGAAATCAACAGCAAAAAAATAGTCCTTACAGGACTTTTACTGGCCCCACAACAATCTGGAGGTAGCCTAGTATGGCAGTCCTCCACCAGGAGTGTAGCCAGGCAAATAACGATGGTACACCATTTTATACACCACAACCTTAGTTGTTGCCCCCAGATGAACTCTGTTTGTTGCTGACTCATACCTTGTTCGTTGCTCTAAAATTGTACACCTCAATACCGTGTAAAGCTTGGGAGGAAAAATAAAGCATTACTTAGTTCTGTGCATTTACACAGTGGTTCACTAACATGCAGCATAGACTGTTGGACAAATGGTGCCCTGTAGCAGGGCAGAAGTGTTGCCTCACAGAAATAAATTTGTACACCATGGCTTACATGGTGTATGCCTTCCCACACTCTCGTCCTCCACAATCACAGCTGCCCTTGCTCACAGCTCTAAAGAAAGAAAGAGGGTTAGTACACTTGAAGGATTTTTTTTTTGGTAATTTTTAATTTATGCCAGAGAGAAAGAGATGCAGTTTCTGGAATTATAAGTAACAGGCCATACAATATCCTGCCACATCTACAATCCAGCTTCATAATCACAAAGGCAAACACAGCTTAAAACAGCTTCAGCTGTTCGCTTATCTGTGTCAGTGATTATTCACCGTTCAGGAAATTTAGGTTCCATGTGATCACCCCCATTCTGCATTACTGAGGACATTTGCATGAAAATACAGTCTTTGTCCCCCGGACTTAGATCAGCAGTTGCTGCTGCTTTTCCCTCCAAAGAAGTCTTAAACCTCTATTTGTGACATCATCTTCTGCTGTAAAAACGATTAAGAGCTCACAAACAGATGATTATGACTTTGATAGAAGCACAAGGAGGATGAGACAAAGTCTATGTGACAAAGATTTTGCATTCATTATAATAAATGTCTCATTTTGTCTAAATATTATCTTTGAACAAATGTTCTCTGAAGCTAGAGAATCTGTAACTACAGTAGCAACTTCTCTTAAAACCTTGCCAAGTATGTAACGACAATGTATAGTGCCAAGATGAAAAGAGCTGTTGAAGGACCTGTCAAGTTAATTACTGTACAGTATTAGCTCAAAGACTACAGGAATGATCAAGAGAAGATACAACTTCTTATCACTAATCTCATCGGAAAGGGGTGCAGATCGTAGTTTGCCAGTGGTCATGTTTTTCAGAAATCTATTCAAGGCTCTGCAAAGCAACTTCTTTGGTCACATGTGTGACTAAAAAGTATTATGGGCACTAAACAATTACTTTAGCCAGCAAAGGCTGCTCTAGACCATTTTGGTGAAGTACTGCTTTTACACTCATTTTGCTTCTCAAAAATTAGTGAGAGTGTCCCCAAGTTTTTAATTTGGTGCCCCAAGGCTACAGACTAAAAAAATAACTCAAAGCCTTAAAATTTGATGACAACACAGAAATCAGTCCTTACTCCTGGAAGTTATATTTTAATGAAGAGCTGCAGTCTTGCATTCTGTTAAGTAGGAAAGGTGACTTGTAGAAAACGTGACTTTATTAATTAGACAGCGGCATAACAAAGGTGTGCAGCTATACATCATTTTAATCAGTGACCGATTTTTATAAAACTCTAGCTATAGTCTGACACACAGGTGCAGCAGTAGAGCTACCACTGCAACCCTGATGGCCAACGTTCAAGAACGAACCCGGGTCATCAGAAGACCAACCAGGAAGGGGGGGGTGGAGGATAGGGCAACTGCTGAACTGCTCTCTTCCTTTGGGGAGGAAGACTGCAGCATCCAGCAAACACCCGAGCCCTAGCAGTGGCTAAAGGCAAGTGATCTTTGAACAGTAAGATCTGGGCAAATGAATGGTGGATGTCGACGTGCCATGCACATTGCATCCTGACATCATGGCATGTCTGCTCCTCCGAAGAGCAACAGAAAAAGAAGTCACTGCTGCCAAGCCTAGGGAGATGATGCACCGCTCAGCCTCCATGTCTGTACCAAGTCCTCACTGGCTGTGTCCGGGTCCTACTAGCATCACCTCCACTGAGGTCGACTGGATTGTGTGGTGAGTCTGCCATGATGCTGCAGGAAACCCAATCGGGGGGTGGGGTAATCCAGAAAGGCATGGCCCTGGTACGCTATGGGAGGCAGTCAGGCAGGTGAACTTCTGGTGAACAGAATGAGGCACTGGCAGAGGCTCAAGGATGCCCTGGCTGGGGGCTGCAAGACACAAAGAAAGTTAACAAAACAAAAATATAGCTATGGTACTAGCTCAGCTCATGCTGTAGTTTGCATAGTAAAATTAGACTTCGGCCGATCACTATGAACACAATGTCTCTATGAAACTTGAACACTTACCGAATTCAGAGCCTTTTGAAGACTGTACTGTACAGCTAATGAGGTGGTAGTAATACTAATAGCACTGGTTGTGCAGAGTATGTAACAGTGCTGGCACCAACTGCTTAACTTTTTACTGATGAGAAAAACTAAAAACTATCCTAAAATACTATGAGAAAAACATAAAAGGGCATAAGATAGCCTAACACTCCCTGTAAGAATTGGGGGAGACAAGATAAATTAGACCAAAGTGAGTGCGGGGCTGGAGGGTGGGTAAGTGGTACTGTATGGAGAAGATTACTATGGTTTACAAAGCAGGAGACCTAGTGGAAACCCAGTGGCCCATCTAGACTGCCTTCCTACGTCTAGATATTCTTGAAGTAGTAGTAGTAGTAAAAAGTTTATTTCTGATATCAGAAACAGGATAACCCAATTTAGCAAAAAGCTAATTTACAATGGGGTCCTACTGTACAAAAAGAATATCAGTTTTACTTTAAAAATACTATAATATACATATAGCTAGAGTCATACATAAACAAAAACAACACTTATTACAATAAGTACAAATCTTTCAAATGCAGCGACTTTCTGGAAACAATGCCACCTTTTCATGTCAAGATCTTAATACATTCAAAGATGTTTTGTTAGTACATGACCTCAGGTGACTTGACAATGAGTTCTACAATTCTTGAAGATCTAGAGTTACGGTAAGTAACTTTCCTATCTTTCGAAAATCAATCTTCTCTATACAGTTGCACTCTGTGATCAAGTAGCAAGCTGTAAAAATACCCCAGAAAAGGGAAGCTGAAGATCTAGGATTCATGAGAAAAGCATGCTCTGTAACACAGCCAACCCAAAGAACTGCATACTTCCTGGAGTGAATATCCAGAGCGTAATGTTTTGTGAATGTCTGCGGCCAGTGTTTGAGGTCTGAGGACAGTCGACATTTCCAGCTCCCGAACTGCAGAAGAAATTTAGGGCACACCTCAAGCACCTACAGACTTCACTCTGTTTGGAACAGCTTGTCTGCCAAAACCACCACTGCCAATTCCTCTATGTCACGTAAGTGACAAAGGCTCATTATGCCTCCCTGACTGCATGCCCCAACTGTCCCAGCCATGTCTTCTCTGGGTACAAGTCACAGATCTGATACCTCATAGAGGGTATGATGAGCCACAAAGTATCCCCCCTGCAACAACGACTACTTAGCACACTGCCTGTTATGATACATTTGTTACATGATCTGCAGATACTGCAAGTTTAAAACTCCAATTGCACCTGCCTATATATTGCACCTTGTACGTATCTGTGTTGTATTCTTATGTTACTTACTGCTGCTGTTTATAAGAACGCCTCTGGAAGAATGTTTTCTTGCATCTTTTTTGTGACCTGCTACCTACACCTATTATTTTCCTGCCCCCTCCCCATCCCCCGGGTCGCAACTGGAAACAGGTCTTCAGGGCTCTCTTTGTTTACCTGGTGAATATGTTTAAATAAATATACAAACACTGCTCCATTAGTGGCCCTACATATCTCTGAAATAGGGACCAAACAACGCGTAGCCACGGAGACAGCCATTGTTCTGGTGTAATAAGCTCCGACAAAGTCCTCCAATTGCTGCCCTCCAAACGTACAGCAGTGCTGAATACAACTAACAATCTAATTCGACAAGCACTGTTTGAAAATAGGGAGTTCCTTTCAATTGGGGTCAGAGACAAACAGCCGACAGGGTTGTATGTAGACCTTTGTTCTATCAAGGTAGAAGTTGAGGATTCTTCTAACATCAAGAGAGTGCAGCAACACATCCCTAGATTATCCAACTTCGGGGAAAAAAGGCTGCAAGCACCAATGATTGACTAAGGTGGAACTCCAGCACCACCGTTGGAAGAAATTACAGGAATGTTCAGAGTACCAACCTATCCTTATGGAAAACTGTGTATGGAGGACCTGTCACCACAGATGGTAACTCAGAAACTCTGCGAGCAGATGTAGTGGCCACTAGAAGCAAATTTCTCAGGTCAGATACTCCCTGTCACAAGTAGCTGCTGGTTTAAAGGGCTTGCAGGTGAGCCTGTCCAACACCAGACTGAGATCATGTTTTTTTTTGGGGGGAGGGTTCCCCAGTTGTTTAACCATGTGAGACACACTAAGCTGAAAGTTTGTTTACAGGTGCAACCTGGGAGCACAGGGAAGTTAAGTGACTTGCTCAGGGTCACACAGTATGCAAGTGGGGGCTGTGGGATTCAAACCCAGGTCTCCAGATTTGCAGCTCAGAGCGTTAAACCACTGCGCTATACTGCTTCCCCAGTTGGTGACTTGCTTCTTTATAAGGGGCCTCAAGTGACATAGCCACTGTAGCCTGAACGCATCTTGACAAAAAGCACCATGCTCTTGATTACTGAGGCAGAAGCATCACACTTTTGTGTTCTGGCAGGACTCAGGAATGTCCATATCTGGCCTGTCCCAACCATCGAAGAGGGGCCAAACAATATCCTCCATGAGTGACCACTTGTGAGCGTCTGCCACTGTCTGATGGAGACCTTTTTGCCAGGACATTTTCTTTGCTGGGAAGATGGCTGTCCAGGAAAAGTATCTTGTACTCTAAGCACCAGTCCCAGACTCTCACTGGTTCTCTACACAAAGTTTAGGAGTGTATCCCTCCTTGCTCATTCAGGCAGAGCGGGACACAGTTGTCTGTATGAAAATGTACTACTTCCTCCCTAATTAGGTACAACAGGGCCTCTAACTGTAAAGAACAGCTCTCATCTCCAACACATTTATGTGAAGAAACTGTTCTGATTCCACCTAAATTCCTTGGGTCTGCAGACCTTGGTACTGTGTCCAACAAATGAGGAGGCATACATGTTCACTGTCATCTGTGGCTCCACAGGAGAGAAAGGGTATGTTGAAGAAGGTTCTTCAGAGCTTTGTCACCCATACTGGATGAACCAGGGGTTGAGATGTCTGTAACCATTGTGTGCTAAGTATCCACTAGGATGCTCTCATATGCAGTTTTGCAAGGCATGCAGTAAAGAGCATGGCTTTCAAGATCTCCAGCATCCTCTGAATGGAGTGCGCTGTTACCAGAATTTAAGCGAGCTGACCCATGGGAAGAGCCCAACTAACTGGTGATGTGCTGAGACAGCCAACATGTGGACCATTACAGAAGGGTAATGGAGGCCAGACACCAAAAGATTCAAAAGATTATCCAGAACTTGCTCTGTAGAAATCTGAATAAGATCTTTGAACTCTTTGGCACACCAGATGGAAACGTGCTTCCACTTTGCACTACAGGCTTTTCTGGCAGAATGCTTTTAAACTGCCAAAAGAACTTGGGAGCCACACTGCAACACTCAAAACCTGCCGATGCCGGGGTCATAGGTCCGGATGCACTAACTGACCCTTGAACATGGCCAGGAGTAAAGAACAGCTTTCATCTCTAATACATTTATGTGAAGAAGCTGTTCTGAGTCCACTTACGTCCCTTGTGTCTTTGTGCCCCAGGCACTGACTGACTGGGATCTCTGATTGTAGCAGTAGCTAGTGCAGCTAGGTTTTTGACTTACTAAACTGCACCAGACAAAAATGTTGCAAATAAAAATATAACAGCAGGCAGAACCTTTTTGTTTCTACTAGAAAATCTAACCTAAAAGCAGCATTTTAGAAAGAGACTGGGGGAAGGGAGAGAAAGAGTGAGAGAGTGTGTGTGCGTGCGCGCACGCACGCACGCACATCAGGCTGAGCTATGCAGTAGGACCTTGTGGCTAAGTGGTAAACTAGGGAGTGTGCAAGAAAGTGGATTGGGCTAATGTTGTTCTCTCTGGACTGGCAGTGGCCAGTACCAGTTTTGCAACTGAAGAAAAAATTGAAAACATAGTTTTTGCTACAGGAGGATTTGCTGACTGCTCTGTGTTTCAGGTTGATTAGTGAAGACCCCTGAGGTATAAAGGCAAAGTACAGGGAAAGACTGGTAGCCTAGGCAGCAAACACCTGGCTGTCAGCTGTCAGCCAGGACGTCCTCACTATCGGATGGCTTTTTTATGTTTGCTTGCAAGCAAGTGCAAGAAACATAGTGCCACCATGCGAATTTTCATAGGTGTGCCACCCCCGCTTCCAATGCCCTGCTCCTTCTTGCAGTGACCGCACCAGTAAATGTCCAAGCTGTCTATGACAGCAGTTCAGATGCAGTGGCGTACAGTTCAAAGAAAAAGACTATTACAATTAGCAGCAGTAACGTGTAGGCAATTTGCATACTGCCGTCGGCAGTATGCAAAGTGCCTCCATGTCAGCACTGCATCTGAACAGCTGTCATAGACAGCTCCATTTTTCTTGGTCCCCTCAACAACACCTCAAGTAGCATGCTGGGAGCCAACCCCAGCATGCTCATGTGTCCCCTACACTGTATGGCTGACAGGGTGCCCAATCCCCCATCGGCTCCACTGTCTGCCCCCCAAACAGACTTCCAGTTGCCACACTGGGAGCCCACCCCAGCATGGTAAAGTCCATATGGCCGACGGGTGCCCAATCCCTAGTCAGCTCCACTGCCCCCCAAACAAACTTCCAGCTGCCATGCTGAAGCCCACCCAACATGGCAAAAGTCCGCATCGTCTTCCTAAAAGATTAAAACAACACCTGTAAGAAAAACGGTCCCTCGTTGACTGTCTTGCCCTCCCCAATCCACGCCCACCCTCTGCGCACCCCTCCCCACACCCCCTGACCCCAAACTTACCTCCGGAGTCCAGCGCGACGATCTTCGTGGACTGGGAACATGTCTGCGCCTCTTCAAAGCCAACGCATGAACTGAAGAAATGCCGATAAGCTGTATAATGGCATAAATTTTTTTTTTCTCAACTTTGGTGCATATCTCGGCCATTTTTGGGTATTTTTTCACCAAATTTTCAACATAGGGTTCTTGGGACCCCATCTCATGAACTCAGTCACTGTCATTTTGTTATTCGGTCCCGAATGGTGATTTCGCAGTCACTGTGCAGAACCACCTTTCAGGATCGAGTAATGAAACAACAGTGTCACAGTTCAGGAGGTAGGCCCCCAAAAACACATGTTGAAAATTTGGTGAAAAAATTCCCAAAAATTACTGTTTTATGAGCGTGCGTTGCGCTGTTCCTACGCATGCTCGTAACTGAGAATTTTTAATTTTTTCACTCCAGATTTTCAACATTGCCATTTTACCACACCTCCTTATAAACAGTACAGCTGTCATTTTTCACATCTCACCCAAAATGTGTTTTCGCACATGTAGTGCACACTGACGTGGTCGGTGTGCGGAATCAATGTTCGGGACACATTAAGGAAATCACAGTGACACTGTTCATGAGCAGAGGTGTTAAAATGGCTATGTTGAAAATTTGGTGACAAAAGTCCATAAAATGACTGTTACGAGCGTGCATTGTGCAATTTCCACACACCCTCGTATGTTCACAAATTTGTAATATTTTTAGGCCAGATTTTCAACACTGGCATTTTTCCACACCTCCTTATGACCAGTACAGCTGTCATTTTTCACACTCTGGCCGAAATGTGTTTTCGCACTTCCAGTGCAGAATAGCATGGTTGCTATGGAAAATTAGTGTTCGGGGCAGCTTAAGACAATCACAGTGCCACTGTTCATGAGCGGAGGTCCAAAATGCCTATGTTTAAAATTTGCTGTTAAAAATCCCCAAACTAAATTACATTACGGGTGTACATTGCCCAGTTTCTATGCACGTTTGCAACTTCACCAGTTTTTGTATATTTTCACTCCAGATTTTCAAAAATACCATTTTTTACACCTCCTCATAAACAGTACACCTGTCACTTTTCACATCCTGTTTGAAATGTATTTTCGCACCTGTGGCACCAAATGGCGCAGTCGCTGTGCAAAATCACCTTTCGTCTAACAAACTGATAGTGTCACTGTTCATGCGGGGGTCACAAAAAGCCCATGTGGAAAACTTGGAGTAAAAATACCAAGAAACGCCCAGGGCAGTAGGGTTTTCAATCATAACGGCCTATCCTGTAGGGACTGACAGGCGTCAAGGGTGTGACTTGGGATTGTCGACAGTAATGCTCATGCCATTCCACCCCCACCCTGCAGCCAGTGACAGGCATCAAGGTGCGCCTTGGACCCTTTGCCCCCAGAGTTCACCCCATTCTCCTATACTGAGCCTGTTTCAGCATATTTCCTTATGGAATGAGGTGAATGTAAAATCCAAACACCCCAAGGCACACCTCGACACTTGTCAGTGTCTGAAGTGTAGGGTGAGGTGAAATGTGACTGTCATGGGCGACGATCCAAAGGCACACCCCAATACCTGTCCATCTCTGCAGGGTGAGGGTGGAGTTGGCATCAGTTCAATACCTCAATGCCATTCCTATACTGCATCTGTCCAACTCCTGCACTTCCACTGCTAATGCCAGCATGCAAACATTCGGCATTGACAAATGCTTGTTTTTTCTTTAAAGAAAGCCACACCAAGGAATGAGAACCTTTTATCCTTCCATGTTAATTCTAGCTGACCAGCTTCTTGGACTCCAACCAGACTCATTCACTCTCTTGCGCTCTCTCTCTCTCTGTCTCTCTGTCTCTCTCTCTGTCTCTGTCTCTGTGGTGACTAACTCTCCCTCCTTTTGCTTCTGCCTCTCTGCCTGCTGGTAGTTTTTGTGAGAGAGCAGAGTTTTCTAAACAAACATCAGGCAGGTCTGTGTCCTGGCCAACAAAGCCCCAGGGCTATCTCAGTCTTAACTGTCTCCAGCCAAAGCATAATCTACAACCTCTCTGTTGCTACAGTGCAGCCTTTTCAAAGAAACCTTTAGTTAGGTTTTGCTTCCTGTAGCTCAAACTATCCCTTACATGGGTAGATTGAAGGGAGGGATTGGGAACCAGAGCAGTGGGTACAAAGTGGGAGATGGTTGGCAGCCTGTCAGTGCCCGCTACTGGTTAGCACTTTATCTCTGCAGAAATGAAAGAAAGAGAGCTAGATAGACAGACAGATGTGTATATAAACTGCAAAACACTATGTTAATGCAGGAATTAAGGTTGAAGAACCAAAGCTCACAAATAATGGAAATGAAAAACATTACGGTTATGGGTCTCCAAAGTACTGGCGAATCAGTAGTGTGGTCTTCCTTGGGTGTGTGTGGGGGGGGGGGGAGGTGTGTGTGAGTGTGTTATTGGGCCCCCTCCTGAGTTTCACCTCTGCCAGACAGTCTCCTCCCAAAACTACTTCTGAAAAAGTCAAATGATCACCTTCAAAAGATCCTCTCAACTGACATCACAAATGAGGTGCAGTTCACAGATGGCTCTGAACATGCCCCCTTTGGATCTCACCATGGTAAAGGTCCCTCCGAAGACAACCTGGACTGTGCAATCCAGGCTACAGTCATTGCCTCAGCTAAAGACCTCTTTCAGTACTGCAAGGAGAACATGATGAGAGAGCCTACTGCTGGTGGTTGCAGTCATTTCAGAAGAACCTTCTTTTAGGTGGATGACAAGAAAATAAGACAACATGAAGGATCTGCTGTCAAGAGAATACCAGAGACTCCTAAAATACAAAGTATCAGGTCTGTCACTGATGGTTTGGTCACAACCAGAAGTTATAGCGGCTTTTGCACAGCTTGTCAGAAAGGCAATGGCCTATGTGAAAATACCAGCCATTTGGATGCACAGATGGTTAAGAAGCTCAAGGATTCCTCAGTTCATCTGCATGTCACTTTTCAGAACAAGCTGGACAACAATGTCCCTTCAACGTGTGATCCTGCCAGTACACATACCAGCACCATGCCAGAAAGCAATACTTCAGCTGCGGAAACTGTCCCTGCCAGCATACAGATCACCACCATGCTGGAAACATACCTTCAGCTATGGAAACCGATACTGCCAGCACACAGCCAATCACCATGCATGGAAACAATGTACCTACCTTCTGCTGCAGACTCCACCTCTGGTCTGGAAACACAATAAGCACCTGAACATAAACATTGAACACATCTATGCAGTGTATTATTCAAAGACTTAGAACAAGTCAAAACAACTGATGAAAAGAAAAGATATGAGTTAAATTTTGACCATCAGTGTGGGGACACCGTCTTTACACGGCCACAACATGATGACTGCGATATAGTACGGAGAAGGTGAATATTTCACAGACCAAGAAACATGTCTGGCAGCCCACCTTTTGAACTCCCACCTAAAGAATTGCAAACAATTCGTGAAACATGAAAAACTGAAACAAAAGTGAATTAAGTATTGCTCTGCAGGGTTGCTTCTGATTTGAAATTGGGCAATCTGGACAACATTTTCTGACATTACACTGTCATGCCTGGTTATGTTTATAGACAACTCATTATTAAACCACGCTCTTTTATCACCAAGCTGTGAAAACAGCACAGAATGATTCATGACTGATGTACACTGAGAGCATTTTGTATCTCTTGTTAAACTAACCACAAATCAAAGTATGCAATATCTGGACACAACATGCTGTTAACGGAGTGTGTATTCATTAAATATGCCAGGATAGACAATGGTGGTCACTATTTGGCATTAAAGTTGTACATTTCCTTGGGGTAAACAGTTAAGGATTATGTGCAGTAAAATTTAGAATGGCTTTTTTTAATGGAACAGATATCAGTTATTATTTACAGCTCAACGTTTATTAATTCCTATACCACTTTTTAGTGTTTCTGTAGTATTTTATCAATTTGATAGTTATTAGTAAACATTTTTTACTTCCAACAGCTGTTTTGTGTTCTCTGTTACATGCATCACGACTGCTTGGTGTTCTCCATTACATATGCCACAGTAAGCATTCTGTTTCTTAGGCATCTGTAAGGCAGCTGTCTTTCAACGTGCCCATTTTTTATTGGCTTGATCATGGTATCTTGAAATACATTTAAAATTTGATCTATTGTGGTATTAAAAATGCAACCTTCATGTCACACTTGGTACATCATTCTCATGAACATACCCCCAGATAAACACAGTTGAGGTAGGGGAATAAGCCCAAAAAACTTCTGAGATCCTAGAACTGGTACTGGAGGAGGTAGATGTGGAAGAAAGCCATGACAGCAACCCCAAATGCTGTACCAAAGAGGGCCACTTGGCAAGACCAAACCGGTGACATCAGTGGGTGGGATTTGCACATGTAGAGAGTACATGCCATGCAAGGTCAGGTAAGGAGGGCATATAGCTGGGAACATCTACCATGAAAGGGCATTTGCTTAAGTGGAATATGTCTCAATATGAGAACAGATGCCAACAGATGTTATCAGCACTAGGCCATAATGATGATGACCAGCGGGGAAAGACAAAAGTTGAGGCTAAGAGAAGGAGAAAGACAGTCATCATAGTTTCAAGTAACAGCACAATCACACATCCTTCATTCATAGGAACATAGATGATGGCAGAAAAAGACCAGTGATCTACATAGTCTGCCTGGAGTTCTCCATCCGCCTCGGGACCTATTGTCCATAGGGGTTTTATCCCTCATGGTCCACCCCACTACCTACCTGAGCAGCCACCAAACTCTTCACGCTGTCCCAGCTATGTCTGAAACCACTTATGGTCTTAATGCCCACCATCTCCGCTGGCAGACTGCGGCACAGCTCCACCACACTTCCCGTAAAACTGAACTTCCCCACATCACTCTTAAACCTTTCCCCGCCAGTTTCCACTCAAGACCTTGGGTTCTTGACTCTGTACTCCTGCTAAATGCTTCCCCACAGTCCACCTTGTTTATTTCCTTCAAGAACTTCAATGTCTCTCATAAACCCCCTCTCTCGCCTGTTCTGCAGTGAGTACATGTTCAGTGCCTTGAGACGATCTTCGTAATATCTGCCCTGTTGGCCCCGAGTCATCATAGTCACCCTGCACTGCACAGTCTCCAGCCTGATCCTGTTGTTGCTTAGGTGAGGGTTCCAGAACTGAGCACAGTACTCCAGGTGCAGCCTTACTAGTGGCCTATATAGAGACAGTAGTACTTCCTTTTTTCCTGCTGTCAATACCCCTAGCATCCTGTAGGCCTTGTTACACTGGCTTGATTGCTTGAAGGAGTCACTAATGATGGCTCCCAGGTCACTTTTCCTTTGCCGTAGTGCCCAGTTTAACCCCTCCCATCAAGTGATCTCTCCTATTTTTTTCCCCAGGTGCATAACTTTAATATTTCTCGTGTTGAATTTCAACTGCCAAATCTCAGAATACCTCTAATTGCCTTTGTAGATCCCCCTGCATCCCACTTATCACTTCATCGCTACCTACCAAACCGCAGAGCTCTTGCACCAGTTGCCTACTTCCATGGTAATGATACACATATTGAAAACTAAAGCCAGGAAACATCCCTGTGGCACTCCACTGGTGGTCTCCCCCTCTTCCAATACGATCCCAATTACCACCATCCTCTGCTGTCTCTCCTTCACCAGTTTCCAACCCATCTAACTATGCCCCTAGTTACATCAAGGTCCTCCAGCTTCTTCAGCAATCTTCTGTGTGGCACAGAGTCACAAGCATTGCTGAAATTGAACTGAAGTAAAATAAATCCACAGCAAGGCCCTTATCTGCTACTACCATTGTTACCTAGTCAAAAAAAGCTATTGGGATGGTATGACAAGACATCCCTGCCATAAACCCATGCTGTTCACTATCCTGTAGACCGTTGCACTCTAGATTATCCACAAGGTCCTCTTTGGTCACAGAGTTCATCAGTTTACCCACTACAGAGGTAAAGCTGACAGGTCAGTAATCCCCTTGTTGCTCCTCATCACTCCCCTCCCCTGACTAAGTCTGCTACCCTCCAGTCTTTTGGAATTACCCATCTGAAGTGAGCTTTCTAATAGCCCTACTAGTGGTTCAGTCAGTTCTGTAGCCAATTTCTTGAACACACTTGGGAGCATTCCATTCTACCCTGGGGTGTTATCTATCTTCAGGGTTTCAAGACCCTTCTGGACCCTTTCTCTTACAAATACTGGCTGCCTCATTTTAGGAACGCTCCTGACAGCCACCCTGATGCCACTTTCAGGCAGGCGCCCACATGTCTTCTCTTGTGAAGACAGAGCAGAAGTAATCGTTAAGGATGAATGCTTTTTGTTCATCTTCCTCTAGTACCCTCCCCACCTGTTGTAGCCAAATAATACCCTCTCCCTGCTTCCTGTTTTCCTTACTCTGTCTAAAGATTTAGTTGTCCACACCCTTGATCCCTCCATAATATACAGCTCTTTGTCTGCCTTTGTTTCCATAGTTTTTATTTGGTACGCTTACCCATTCCTCCTCTCTCTGCTTTTCCTTATACCTGGTAAAAGCCTTTTTCTTGGTCCTAACTGCTTCTCTAACCCTTTCCGAGAATCATGCTGGTCATTTGTACTCATTTTGTTTTGTAACATTTCACATGCATGACTCTGTTACCTCAAGAATGGTCCCCATGATTGCCCCCATCTTTCTTCTACAACTCCGAAACTGTCCATCCTGGTCAGTTTGTGACAGGGAGATCCTGCCACTCTTGAGGACCGACTTTTCTTAAATCTGTTGCAACAGTTCTTCTGTTTCTTAGCCTACTCTATCTTTTACAATTTCTAGTCCATCAGATTGGCCACCTCTGTCCCCCCCTTCCCTTTCTTAACCATGCTATAGTAACCTCAAACATTATCTGGCCTATTGGGATTGGTCCCCTTTAAACTTGGCCCCAAATGTTGATGCGGAACTCGACTACTTCTCCTGCTTATTAACAAGGCCTGTGACATTTTTTCCCCATATGTCAAAATCCATACCAAGAAATGTAATACCCCCGGATCACTTCCTCACTACTTCAACAACTACGGCTAAGAGATTACCTCTGGCACAGAGCCACTGCCTCTGGCAAGCCGGCAGACAGACAAGCCTATAATCACTGAGCGAAACAGATATACCTGGGCCATTCAAAAGACCAAGGCTGAATACTACAGATCCACCCTGGTCTCCTCCCGGGGCACCGCCCGTAAGTTCTGGGACAATATAAAATAACTAAATGGGAACTCTCGCTCCCCACCTCTGTCCCAGCTTAACAAATACTGGCATCATCTCATCTGACCCACAAGGCATCACAGACTGCCTCAACACTGCCTTTTCTGACCTCAGTGCAGTCCTCCCCAGCAACTTCTTTGATCCAATTCCCCTCTCACAGTTGCCGACTCACCATCACCCACCATTCTACCTGCGTGTCATCACCCCACAGGAAGCCACTTCTTAACTGGCTAAAGCCCTCAGGGGCACCAGCACCAGTAACGACCCCACAGACACAAGGCTTCTCTGACTAGTTCTAGATGATGTGCTCGTCCCGCTCACAGACCTACTCAACTGCTCTCTGTGTCTTGGACAGTTTCCACTTGCCTGAAAAATGGCAGTCATCCCCCCCCATACTTAAAGGTGGGGACTGCTCCTCTCCTAATAACTATAGGCTGATCTCCATCCTCCCCTCGCTTTCCAAAGCCTTGGAAAAAACAGTGGTAGACCAAATCACTGAATATCTGACTACCCATGATCAACTTTGCCGGGAGCAACATGGCTCCTGAGCAGGCCATAGCACGACCACAGCTCTCATGGAATTTTCCAACTTCCTCCACTCAGTCCTAGACAAGGGCCACCTAGCTGGAGCCATCTTCATCAACCTCTCCAAAGCCTCTGATATGGTCTTTCACTCACTCCTACTTGATACGCTCCTACAGCCCGGTTTCTCCCAAGGTCCCCTTTCCTGGTTTTCCAGCTACCTCTCTTTAAGGTCTCAATGCGTTAAAATACACAGCACCCATCCAGTCCACTCTGAGGTCTCCCAGGGCTCCATCTTGGGTCTGCTTCTCTTCAGTCTTTATCTAAATGCCCTGCCCAGATCCTGTTCAGGCAAGGTTCTGCTCTACACAGATGATGCTATCCTTTTCGCCTCCCACCCGAACCCCTCTTAGCTTCAGACCTCCCTCCAGCACTCCTTCAACCAGGTTGACAGCTGGTTCATGGACCAAAGACTGATCATTAAATATTAAAAAAACAAAGCTATGCTCTTTGAGCATCATCAAAGCAAGGCCAAGACCCCCACTTCAGATACTCTCAGCTCACTTCACCCAATGGATCAAGTCTTCTCATATAAATACCTGGGCATCACACTTGACTCTGCCCTCTCCTTTCACTCACACATCAACATGCTCACACCAGCCACCAATGCTCGAATCGGCCTCCTACACAGACATAAGGACTGCTTGCCACCTGAAGTCTTCCATCTGGCTGTCACCGCCTCTGTCCTGTCCTTAGTTGATTATGGTCTCCCTGTTTACGCAGCTAAAAAACACCACCGCTCTCAACAAAATCCACATGTCCATTAACAAAACCTGTCCTGCGCCGAAAAGTGGACCCACACGTGTACGCTATACTCTTTAGCCAACATACTCACTTTTGAAGAGAGACTACAATATCAATCCTGCCTTCTGGCAAAAATAATACTCCTTGGTCTCTCCCCCCTGGGGTGACCACGTCCCTTCTCCCTGCTACCCCCTCGGTCTCCACACGCAGTGCCTCTAAGGCTGCTCTCCAGGTCCCTAGGGTTAGAACCTCACTTGCCCAAAGATCCTTCTGTTACAGGGCCCCCTCCTGGTACATCGCACTCCCCACCACACTCACCACCCTCCCTAAAATGGGCTCCTTCAAGAATGCACTCAGGAATCACATTCTCTCCACCCGCAGATGTACGTGTGCGTTCATTTGGCGTGATCATAGGCCCATGGTGCTTTCCACTCCCTTACAGTCCAAAACTAACTCTCCCCTGTCTGACAATGTCTTGAGTGAGGTAGCATCTCCTTGGAACACACCTGAATTCTGGACCTATACAATGTTATACTGCCTAGCTACTGCCTGTATAGGACTGCTATATCTACTGTGTATGCCAATGCCTTCTTGCTGTAACCAAAGTTTGCAACCAAACCTCTGTTCATGTACTGTTTTTTATTTGTATATACTGTGTATCCTTTTGTAAACTCTGTTAATTGACATGGAGCCTTTGGAAAAAAGTCCTTGACTCAAAGGGTTGTAATTCCGATGTGAATATAAATAAATAAACAAAATAATTTTCCTTTTCCCTTTCAGGCTCTCGTACAAGGAGGTTACTGTGGCGACCTCCGAGCTTATGTAAAACAACAGGCTGTGTATATCGTTGCTGGATTTAGTATGTAATAGCATTATCTCATAAAATTCCTTGATGTATATACTGTATGTTTATTAAACCTGTAAATGTTGAAAATACCACAACACTAGGTATTTTTGATAAAGGTAAAAAGTGCTAGGTGACTGTATTACAGAAATTAAGTTGGGTGTGTTGTTAAATGCATGTAAATTGGTACCATGCATTCCTACTGTAAACTGAGCCAATCTGAAATTTCATGGTGATCTGCATATATCCCATGATGCTTTGCATTATGGAAGTATGTGTGATGTTGTGTTTTTTTGAAACTTGGCTTACTGTCAGTGCCCTTTGGGGTAACCCTTGTTTCAGTGCTTATGCACGGAGGTTCTTTGTCTGTAGCTTGTTTTTGGTTTTTGTTTTTCTTTTTGAGTCCCCACCACGCAAGCAAACATGGTAACCCTAGAGATGAAGAGTTTTCACTGAAAAGTTTAGATCAGTAGATCGGTAGGTGCCGACAAGTGTAGAGGAAGGACATACATAATCTGTTGCTGCAAGCTGATATATTGAAGAAGGAATATGCCACTGCTGAAGGTTATCTCTGTATTTTGAATAAACATCACACAGAGATTGCGTGTTGAAACTGAAGTTCAGTGTCTGATCCATCTGTTGTCCCACAACCCCGCCACAGACTTGGTGTCAGAAGTGTGATGACTTGCTGGAAATGTCTGGACTGGCCTAAGAGGGACATTTTCCAGTGGATATCACCCAGATATCCCAGGTGGATGTATGCACCAGGAGTTGCCAGAGAAGAACCTGGAGAAGAAAGTCTGTAGAGTTCTGACCAAAACCATGGCTGACAGACAGAGAAGCTGCTGCCTGAACTGGACCTGGGAGCCTAGAGGAAGGCCAAGCCTGAAGACAACACCCCAATGGTGGAAAACCTGTTAAGGCTAATATGATGGATGAGTGGGCAATGGCTGGAGGCAGACAAACTACGGAGAAAGGCGAAACTCTGGTGCCAGGTGCTCGAGAGGTCCCTGCCGGAGAGAGTTTGTATAAAGAATCGGAGGAGGATTTTTCATGGGCTCAGCTGGAGGAGGCCCCCCTGACTGAGCAGGATATTTCTTTGCTGCCTGTGTTCCCAGGATGTTACCTGTAGGAGGTTGGAGATGCAAGTATGGAACTTGAATGTGAGACCCCCAGGTAAGACTGTGTCTAGTGATATTGTGCTGGGGTTGAAGACTCCAAGCAAGCAAGAAGAAGGCTATGAGGCTGAAGGGACTTTTTCTTGTATTGATACAGCTAAATCTATTAACAGTATTGCCAGGGGGTATACTGCAAGATAAAGATGCTAATGTTGCCAAACTGTACCATTAGTCTGTGTTGAGAAATGTGTTAATGCCTCAGAGTAAAGCATGATGATATCCACTGTGTTGATAATGGAATGTTTATTGTTAATAGGGACCCTGAGACCGAGCCTTCTGAAGATGGATGGGTGGAAGCTCCATCCCTTCCTGGGACAGGAAGGTGGTAAGCAGTCCGAGATACTGGCTTCCCTCTTAAGGTAGGGAATATGTGACAGAGAGATCCTGCCACTCTTGAGGACTGACCTTTCTTAAATCTCTTGCAACAGTTCTGTTTCTTAGCCTAATCTATCCTTTACAATTTCTAGTCCATAAGGTTGGCCACCTATGGGCCCCCCCCCTTTCTTGACTATGCAATAGTGTCCTCTTTAATTTTCCTTTTCTTTCAGGTCCTCATACAGGGAGGTTATTGTTGTGACCTCCAAGCTTATGTAAAACAACAGGCTGTTTTTATTTACTTATTTATTTATTAGAACATCAGTTTACAACCTTTGAGCCAGGGGCTCGTTTACAAAGGTACCTCGCCACAGAGAGGATAAAACAGTGCAAACAACCTTTTTACAATAAAACAGAGTTAAAAAAAATAAATTGTAGGAGCATGAAGCCATAGGAACAGTTACAATTTTAGTAATACAGGATTGGCAGAGCACAGGTAGGTTCAGCAAAAATTTGTACAGCAGGCTAACAGTGGTGGGACTAAACAGAAGTAAGCGCTGTAGAGACATTTGAAAAATTTGTAGGAGCATGAAGCCATAGGAACAGTTACAGTTTTAGTAATACAGGATTGGCAATGCACAAGTAGGTTCAGAGTAATTTGAACAGTTACAATTTAGTGTTACAGGATTGACAGAGCACAAGTAGGTTCAGCAAAAATTTGTACAGCAGGCTAACAGTGGTGGGACTAAACCGAAGTAAGCGTTGTAGAGACATGCGGATAAGCGAATAGGATCATAGAAAGTGATAGGTAATAGGTTAGTGCAGCCACTCAGGAAGCTTTGTCAGAGTAATTGAGCAAGAGTAAACAGAGGCAGCCGCAGCTGCGCGTAGTAAGTAGGTGTTTACAAAGGGTGGTTTTGAAACGAGAGATCGTGAAAGCATTAGTAATACTGGTAGTAGGGTGTTATACCAGGTAGGGGCTCTGTAGCAGTATGCCCTTTGTCCTTGCCCTCGGTACTAACAGTGTGGTTTTGCAGGAGGTTCAAGTATGCACTAGTGAGTTTGCTTGGTGGATAGAGGCAGTCAACCCTGGCAGTGATAGACCAAGAAGAGTCTTTTTAGTTAGGAGGCAGGTTTGATATCTAAGATGTTCATCTAGGTCGAGCAGATTAGCCAGGGTATATAAATGGCAGGTATGTGTTAGTCTAGGTGCCCTGGTAATTAGCCTACAAGCCTTATTTAAAGCGAGGCGGATCTTGTTTAGGGAGGTCTAGTCAGCAGCCCTATAAAACTGGCAAGCCATAATCTACTAGGGACAGTATAGAGGATGTGACTGCGAGTCGGAGGGCGTCAGGGGGGAAGACAGTTTTTATGGCGGTAAAGGATACCCAGCTGAATGTTGGTGGCTGAGGCAAGGGCAGAGATATGGGCATGGAATGAGAGAGCAGGGTCGAAGGATATCCCTAGGTACTTGTACAAGTAGACTTGCTCTAGTGGAAACTTGGAACTGGCGAGGACCTGAAGTGGAAAATTACTAGCTTTATTTTGGGGGTGGGCAAAGAGCATGGTTTTAGTTTTTTTAAGATTTATTACAAGTCTATGCTCTTTGAACCAGGCTTCAGCGTCATTACAAGATAACTGCAAGGAGTCCTGAAGGGTGATAGGGTTACGGTCGGAGGCAAAGATAACGGCATCGTCTGCATAAAGTAAGAGATTACCAGTACATGCACCTGGCAGAGAATTGAGATAAAGAGAAAAGAGCAAGAGCCCAAGAATGGAGCCCTGAGGGACACCAGAGTGGATAGGACAGGCGCTGGAGAGTGTCCCATTAATTTTAACACACTGAGAGCAGGCAGACAAGTAGCTGGAGCACCAGGAGGCTGGCCCAGTGGCAAAGCCTGTGTGGCAGAGGGCATCCAGCAGGAGGGGGTGGGAAACAGTGTTGAAGGCTTTTGATAAATCAACGAACACTGCGCCCGCTAGAGAGCCGGAGTCCAGAGAGGAATGAAGAAAATTAGAAAACTCAAGGAGGGCGGTGTTGGTACTGTGGCCAGCACGGAAACTATGCTGTTCAGGGCAGAGGATGCTATATTTGGTTAGATACTCAGAGATTTGGGTAGACACAACTTTTTCTAAGGCCTTTGAGAGAGGAGAGAGGATACAGATTGGCCGATAATTACCAGAAAGAGACCTATCACCACCCTTGTGTATGGGAGTGACTGTGGCAATTTTCCAGGCAGAGGGAAATTGCCCCAGGCAGAGAAATTTATTGAAGAGGCTGGTGATAGGGGTGATAACCAGATCCAGAACCTGACAGAGGAAACTGGGATTCAGGGAGTCACTGCCAATAGTACTGCTCTTTAAGGCCTTGATTAGGTAAGGTCTGACTTCACGGGCAGTAACCCGGTGTAGGTGAAACCAACGGCGTGTGAGAATAGGGTCAGGTAGGGAGGGGGGGTCAAAAAGGTTGCTGGGGAGAACAGGGCTAAGGTCAGTGAAGGATTTATTGAGGTAGTTGGCAATGTGGGCTGGGTCTGTGATGATAGAGCCATCAATGTTGATTTGGGAGGGTGGGGGAGGACGTGTGCCCCCATTCAGTTGTTTGATATTGTCCCAGAAGGTTCTGGCATTCCCCCAGGACGAGGTGAGTGAGGCCTGATAGTGATCAGCCTTAGCCTTGCGGATGGCCCAGGTACAATTGTTCCGGGCAGCTGCATAACGCCCGTCAGCAGGGCGATTTAGTTTCCGTGGGCAAGGTGCTATAGGTTATCCCTGCTCTTAAGAAGTTGGCGGGGGGGTAATCCAGGGGGCATGCCGTACTTTGGAACAGAGTACAGTTAGTGGTGCAAAAATATCGCAGGCTTTGTTAAAGGTTTGGGTAAAAAAGGTTAGTGCCATATCAATATCAGAGGCTTATTGTATGAGAGACCAGTCAATTTGGGCTAGGAGTTGCTTAAGGCCTTTCAGCCCACCTGGTCTTAGCCATCGCCGTAGGGTGGGCTGCGCTGTGGATTTGGGTAAGGAGGTTGACCAACGGAAGAGTATATAGGGGAGTGGTCGCTAAGTCCATCAGGAAGGACTTGGATATTGCAGATTTGGTTAGAATGGTTGGTGAGGACCACATCAAGAAGTGTGCTTGAGCCCATTCTAGGATTCACTCTAGTTGGTTGGGTAACGAGTTGAGTTAGGTCAATAGAAGCAAAGATGTCACAGGTAGCAGAAGAAGAGGGGCTAAGCCAGTTAATATTTAGATCCCCCACAAGGATTTGATCAGAGGAATGGGGTAGGGAGGTAAGATAATCAATTGGTGGGGCCAGAGACAGCGCTTGATTTTTTGGAGGTATGTAGGCGGTAGTCAGATAGAGGGGAACCCTTGAAGGATCTGGGGTCAGTTTTAGGGTTAGGGCCTGAAATCAAGGACAGGGGCTGGGAGGGCTAGACCTATGAGTGAGTCTTTGATATAGATAGCACAGCCCCACCCCATCTACCAACACAGTCCTCTCGATAAAGGGAGTAGCCAGGGAGCGAGACCAGGGAGTCAGGGGTAGATTCTGACAGCCAGGTTTCCACTATAGAAATGACATCAGGTTTATGGACTGTAACCCAACATTGGAGTGAGTCAAATTTTTTCAGGAGGCTACAGATATTCATAGACGCAACATGAAGCCCAGGAGATACGGCAGATGAGCTACTGTGGGCCGGGCCAGGGTTGGGATGTATATATCCTGACAGCAGTAGATGGATAAGAACAGCCCTGGACAGGGGGTGGTGGAAATTGTGTTTGCGCCGGGTAAGATAGGAGGAGTAGGGGAGCTTCAGGACGCAGGGGGTAGGCAGGTGGGCACAAGCTGTGAAGGCTAGAATGATAAGTCGCCAGTAGGAGCATGGGGAGGAAGCTGGGTAGGGACTAGGGGGTGGGTGTGGTAGGCTAGAGCACATAGAGATAGTAGAGAAGGAAGGTGGCAGCTCAGAAACCCAAGAGGAGAGTACAGCAAGAGGGCAAATGGGAACACCAGATTGGTGAAACTGTGGAGTAATAGAGACACCAGTGTGAGATGGTGGCTCTGGAGGAGGAGGAGAGAGAGGCAAGTCAGTAGGAGGTGGGCAGACATTTTCAGGGAAGGTTTGCAGGCAGGTAATAAGAAAATGAGAGAAGAGGGTAAGAAGCCTACCAATAAGCATTAGTGCCACTTTGGTACAGTGGTAGTGACCCCGCCTCTGGTGTGCAAGGTGCCATGTTCAAAACTCACCAGGGATAATAGGAGATGGCCCAGGGTAGGGGCCGTTATCCACAATCCAGGAGCAGCCCACCAACAATGTGAGGGCCCGAAACTGAGGTGCTAAATAGCGACTCCTAGTGGCCAGTATAGCTGTAGGCTAGTGTGGAGTAAGGGGGTCACAGGTGCCCAGAGGCTACAGGGTAGGGGGAGAACAGTGAGTGCAGTATAGTGGGGGCAAGATGGTAGGAGAGGAGAGAAATGGGTGGTTAGATAGGGGAGGAGAGAGTGGGATAGGTGGATAGAGAAGACACAGGGATTGAGTGAAGGGTTAACTGGGCAAGATGCTTAACAGCAGAAAGCACAGTGGCCTCTAGTGGCTAGCAGGTATAACTTGCAAATGGGAAAGTGGGGACTTAGTATTTCGGCCAGCAGGAAGTGATGTAATGGGGTGGACCAACAAATTGAGGGCCGCCCCTGGGTGGGGTGGGGTTAAGGGCGGGGCAGACAACACGCAGCTGCCTGGCTAGCACCCTACAGCAGTAGTCCAGTGGAAGGAGCAGAGGTAAACCTTACCTCAGGGTCTTTCAGCTCCTTGCAGCTGCTCACTGCTCCTGAAGGGAGCAGGAAGTGTTCCGGTGCTGCTGCAGTCGGCAGTGTGCCTGGGGGGGGTTAAGGCCTATAAGGAGCAGAAACAAAGGAACCACAATTAGTATGCAGCGGGAAGGGTTCTTTTACAAACAGACACACTTCTGTGCATGCGTGGGCTATGTCCCGATTAAGCCCCAACTGCGCATGCGGAGGAATACCAGCACGGCGACCCAGGAGAGAACAGGCAGGTCTTTGTAAAACAATTCCATCTAACAGCAAAATACCGCAGATTTACAGACCCAACAATAGTGAACTAACACTGGAAATACAGGACTTACAATTAAAGAGCCCTAGCTGTTAGAATGATCAAAGTAGGTACAGGCAGGTAAAATGCACAGAATAAAAAACAATCAGTACACCTGTGGGGACAGAAAACAAAAAGTCTTAAGGCTACACTCAGGTAGCACCCCATAGCAGTAGTCCAGTGGAAGAAGCAGAGGTAAACATTTACCTCAGGGCCTTTCAGCGTCCTTGCAGCCGTTCATTGGCTCCTGGACGGAGCAGGAAGTGCTCCGGTGCTGCCGCGGTCAGCAGGGTTAAGGTCTCAGGGCCTTTCAGCGTCCTTGCAGCCGTTCGTCGGCTCCTGGAGGGAGCAGGAAGTGTTCTGGTGCTGCCACGGATCGTTACTGGATGTAGTATGTAACAGCACTATGTTTTAAAATACCTTGAAGTATATATTGTATGTTTATTAAACCTGTAAATGTTGAAAATACTACGGCACTAGGTGTTTTTGATAAAGGTAAAAAGTACTAGGTGACTGTATAATAGAAATTAAGTTGGTTGTGTTGTTAAATGCATGTACATTGGTACCATGCATTCCTGCGGTAAACTAAGCCAATCTGAAATGTCATGGTGATATGCATATAACCTATGATGCTTTGCATTATGGAAGTATGTGCGATGTGTTTCTTTGAAACTTGGCTTACTGTCAATGCCCTTTGGGGTAACCCTTGTTTCAGTGCTTCTGCACTGAGGTTCTTTGTCTGTAGTTTGTTTTTGTTTTTTTCCTTTTGAGCCCCCACCACCCAAACAAAATGGCAACCATAGGGATGAAGGGTTTTCACTGAAAAGTTTAGATCAGTAGGTGATGGCAAGTGCAAAGGAAGGACATACATAGTCTGTTGCTGCAAACTGATGTATTGATGAAGGAAAATGGCATTACTGAAGGTTATATTCTGTATTTTGAATAAACATCACACAGAGATTGTGTGTAGAAACTGAAGTTCGGTGTCAGGGCCATCTGTTATCCCACAACCCTTCCACACAGTTTATCTCAGACCAGCTACCTCATTTGGTTGAAATCTAGGACTTCAGTGTTTGGTAGGAGCATTCTGGTCCTGAGGGCCAGTCTAAACCAAATGAAGTTATGGTCGCTGAACATCAGTGGCTCCCTTACCCACACTCCACCTACCATAGTCATACTGAATTATAGCAACATTTAGCTTATGTGTTTTTGTTATGACCTACCCAGGTCCACCTTGCAAATAAGTCTGTCTCAATGGTGTTTCGACTGGTAAAATAAAGAAGATCGACTGAGTTGGTGACCACCAAATCAAGAATGGCCACCTGTCTAGTGGGTTCCTTAAACAGCTGCACCAACAGGAAGTCCTGCAATGTATGCAACACGGCCAGACTTCTGGTGCACCTCAGCAATCAAATATCCCAGTCAATATTTAGCTGGTTCTAGCACCACCATTTCGCCCTTCTTCACTCCCCTTATTACATCTTTAGCCCATTAACTCCCACACCTCCCAGAGACTGCAAATCCCCATCTACTTGCACCCACAGGGGTGGAAAGGTAGCAGTCAGCCATCTGACGGAATACAAAAAAAAAAATCAAGTTAACTGTCTCTGGTCCAGACTCTGGAAATGAGCGAGAAATATTAAACAAGACCAAAAAGTTAACAAGTGCCATTTGTGGACATGCTAGCCAGCAACTTGCTTTTAGTCGCCACTGTGAGCAATGAAGTTGTTCTATCATTAAAGCAAGTTGCAGTGACAAGGCATCAACTGCCCAGCTATACATACTTCACTGTACCATGTCTAGATTTGTAGTAAAAAGTCTGCAAGATTGAATTACATGTCCTGAGAAAATCTGCTAAGCCTGCAGCTAACATCACCACTGACGTGTAGAGGAGTGATCTGACCACAGACTGCAAGGCAGTAACTTCCCATTTGGTCAACTTTTCTTCTTCCTTTTCTTTCTCTTCCCTTGCTTAAGTGGCCGCAGCACTTGCAGTAAGTCACCAGGATCCTCTGATCTCTGAAAGCAGACAGCTTTATCAGTCTGCGAATTTGTCAATGACCATCTAATGAGGGCCAACACCACTCTCCATAGTAACAGATAATACAAAGAACATTAACAAAGACAGTCAGCATGGGTGATGACACCTGCTTTGCTCATTGTATAAACCTGGAAAAATAAATGAGGAAGGCAGCAGTGTGCAGACTTATGTAGGGGTAGGCAGACCATGTCTATGGTTATTTTAGTCATTTAGTCAAGGAATGAAAGCTGTTCCACAAGATTAAGCAGCAAAACCTCCTCCTTCACCACATGAAATAATATGCACCAACAAGATGGGATTCCACCCATTACATGATGCAGCGGCTGCAAGAACAACAGATGGCCATACACCAAAATGCAGTTGAGCATGGTATTTGGCAAGGGACAGGCAAACAGCAGCCCTAATCCATGAGGCCACATAGGTCATAAATGCTGATGCAGTCTAAGCCAGGTACCACCTACCCCTCCTTGCCCATGTTATCCTGTGATTAACCTGTGACTTGTTCCAATAAAGTCCCACTATGAAAAAAGGGAAGATGCTACATCTGTTAATGTGGAAGTAAGACTAAGAACACTTTTCTTGGGTGGCACACTCATCAAGGAAATACATACAGCTGACCATTACATTATAACCACCCTACCAGATTCTCACTTTAAGGATACATTTGGGATAATCATGTATGTGAAAGACAGCAGTCAAGATGAACACTGGCTTATTTATCTGGTCCGGACACAGATGGCCTCCCAAAATCTTGGGCTACAAGCACAGCAAAAGTGGTGGGTGCCTACACCATTCATTGTTCAGACATAGATGAGACAGAGTTAAGTGGTAAGACAAGGGCAATGGTGGTTGGGGGATAAAAACACACACAAAAAAAAGTTGCTTGCCTCGGGGTTCGGTAGGGTATAACAGGTCAGACTGGATAGACCAATGGTCTTTTCCTGATAACATTTTCTATGTTTCTATGAACAGTCATCACCTACTGTATACACCCAGTGACAGGTCAGATGGAGCACAGAAAAAAGGAAGCCCTTGGATCCCAATTTCTTTTTTAAATCAATAACATTTTTTTGACGAGTATAGTAAAATAATACATACCATAAACAATAAAAGACAGTATACAGTGTATAATAATTTTTTGTCCGACACTTAAATATTCTCACAAAATAGTCAAACTTCTTCAAACATATTGAATCAACAGAAATTAACAAAATTCACATGAAATATTCATGTTCCCCTTTGTTTTTAAATATCACCCTGCAGAACGGGAGCAAAGAGGGAGGGAGGGAGGCAGGCAGGCAAGAAAAAAAGAAGGAAAGAAGATGGATAAAAAGATTTCTACAAAGCATGCCTATGAAGCAAAATAAAGTGCAATTTGAAGAGATCTTGTCTTAAGAGGACATTATGAAACAAAAAAAAAGAATGTAGTAATATGCAGAAGACTAAGGGGCGTGTTCTTCCTGTACTGATGCAATTAATGAAAGCACTAAAAAAATCAAGTGATAGCATATTTAAGTATTTCCTATGTTCGGCCTCGAAATGAAGTTGTACAGTGTTCCTCATTTTGAATGGAATTTGTCACCTTGCTCTCTAATATGGAGATGTAATTTTTTTTTTTTTTACTCGTTTTAAATTAATCATTGCAAATCATTGCCTCCACTCTTGCATATTGGGCACCTTGTTTTCTAGTCATAGTTTTAGGATGATATTTCCAGCTGATACTCCAGTTAAAGATACTGATCCACATATTCAAAAGAGATGTGCAGCCCAAAATGGAGTGCCATGCAAAGACAGGAAGAAATAAGGATGGCCTAAATCGTCCAGCCACCCACAGGCAGGCTGCTTAATTGCAGACAGGCGACCCTGAGACAGCCATCGGAGGTGCACCAGGATGTGCTCCAGGTATCCACACACAGCAGTCATGCCAGGACGAAAGTACCCAAAGCCACATCCGGGCTGTGCCTCCCCACCGGGCAACGTCTGGGTGCCAGTGGTGGACACCATTGGCACTGCCCAGTCAGCCACTACCCTACACCCAGGTCAGGGATGCCCAGCTGCCACATGCTAGTCCCTCCCCCAGCACACCACTGGAGCAAACAGCTACAATGCGGCATATGTACCAGATGCCATGGCCTGCACCCGTGTGGCTGCAGAGTGCCACCCAGTGGAGGCATGCGCCCATGGTGGCATCTGGGACAACGGTGAGCAGGATGCATGGTGGTAATAGTGGCAGCATGGCATGGGTCAGGGACAGCCCAATAGCACACACCCACAGTGGAACACTATAAGTGCACACTGCATGTCCATGCCAGACCCATGCCACCATGAACCACATACATGCACCAGTGCCATCCCTGCAGTGTGACGTTGCCACATGGGCCCTGGGTTTGAGTCACTGTGGTGTACTGGTGGTGGACAGTGCACAACTGTGAGCAGCACAGGGCAGGGGTGACACCCGCTGTGGCATGCCCCAAGAACACCGGACCCTGCCAGTGTTGTGCATGTGACCACCTATGGCACGGACATGGTCATGGGTAGTGGCACTGCAAACCTCCCAACTGTCGCACAGTATGGTGTACGGCACTCATGTTATCTTTCAGTCACCTTCTGACCCACATAGGGTGGGTGACATTACACACTGACCACTGAGACTGTTCTGCAGCATTGTATGACACTGTGAGATGCTGGGCTCTCAGCACACATTAGCAACATTAGTGCTTAAATTTCCACAAGTCTTCTGAGCATGCAATGCCACGCGTGATGCTGTGTCACACATTCTGACCATTTGTCAAACACCCTGGCACACATTTGGGTGCTACAGGGTCGGGCGGTATGCAGCACTGTACTCAGGACACACACACACACACACACACACACTCACACTCTCCCACAACTGCCTGCTAGGTTGCAGTACCTCCTGATCACCTTTGTGGAGTGGTGGTACTGCCCTAGAATGCCGGAACTACACATGCCAATGTTATGCAAATGGCCTGCATACATTCCAGCAATGAGATGCAAATGTGCTGTTTGGGCACAAACTCTACAATGAGGCCATTTGCAAATCCTGTCTGAATATTGCAAATCTGCATGCCGCGAAAGTGACTTTGCATTGCACATTTTTCCGTAAGCTCTACACTGGGCTCTGTGCACCTGCTGCGCGTGCATCTTCCACAGCGCGACTGCGCATGTTCGGGATATTCAGCCGCACATGCGCTATATCACAGTTCACGGTGCACCTTCTGAATATACCACTTTTTTGTACCAGCACAGCTGGGTTGCACAGCACTTGCACAGTGCAGCCTACCACTTGTGAATATGAGGCCCGCTCAGTATTTCTGTTCCTGGGTCCAATGAAGTGCCCCATCAAAGTGACCTAGCATACATTTTTCTAAATTTAGGTTGTTAGAAATAAATGGAAATATCCTTAAAGGAATCTTGAATCTTAATCATTAATTCCTGTAATAATGGACGCTACCAAAACAAACAAGTATATCCTGTCCTGTGTTGCATTAGAACAGTCTGGCATCAATCTAAGAATGTTTGATAAGGTAATAAATATTATGCAGTGTTTTAATTTATGGCACTAAATGTTTTGAGAGAGAATAAAGAACAGTTACGTAAGAATTTACCGTAACAGTAGATCTTCAAGAGGATCTCAGTCTTCAGGTAACACCATAAGAACCTTCACCGGGGAGAGGGAATCCACACGGAAGATTTTCAGCAGTACAACTTGGGCCACCTACGTCAACAACCCTATATTGGTGTGGTTGGCCCCACTCCCTCCTTAGTTCTTTCCCTCTGAAGATGAAGGGAGCAAGGCTGACGTCCTGGGGAACCAAAGAGAGACTGAGGGAACCGGCTAAGTTAGAAATGATGGAATACGCAGATAGCCAGGTCCTGAACAGGAGCCCCCAAAAAGAGGGACAGTGGGAGGAAAATCATAACTGATGCCTGAGATCCATTCAAAGAGCTACTGTTATGGTAAGTTCTTACACAACTGTTCTATCTTCTTCAGGGGTATCTCAGCCATCAGGTAACACTGTAGGAATGAATATCAAGCAGTGACAAGTGAAAAACAGACAATCTGGGAGGTTGGATCTCCATAAACTTAGACAGGAGTCCTTGTAGCACAGCCCTGCCAAATCCTACACAGGCTCTTGAGACAATGTCCAGACTGTAATGCTTGGTAAAAGTGTGGACTGTATTCCAGGTGGCAGCAGGGCAGATATCAGTGGCTGAGACCCCCTTGAAACAAGCCACAAAGGCAGTCATATCACTGGTGGAATGAGCTTTGACAACACCAGGCAATCCTTTGCCATACTTGTTGTAGCAGAACACAATGCAGTTTGTCAACCATTTGGATAATCATTGCTAAGAAACAGAAGTGCCTTCTCTACCTCGGGCTAAAGAAAAACAACTGTTTAGACTTTCTGGACTCCTCAGTCCTGAGCAGATAATATTTCAAACTTCTGCACACATCTAGTGTATGGAGCAGTGCTTCCCCTGGATTGCCACGCTCAGGAAAATAAACAGGAAGGTGGACAGACTGGGTGAGTGTAAACTCTGAAACCACCTTCGTCAAAAACGTAGGATTTATGTGCAAAGATACCCTAAGTGAAAATTCAAATAAGGCTCCTCGTACAGAGGGCCTGAAGTTCTGAAATTATTCGAGTAGAAGTAATGGCAACTAAAAACAACACTTTCCAAGAGAGAAAGCACAAATCGCAGGTCGCAATCAGCTCAAAAAGAGACAGGGTCAACTTCTCCAAAATAATATTCAAGTCCCAAGACAGGACAGGGGAGTGGATTGGGGGTTTCAGATGCAGGATGCCCTTAAGGAAGGTATGGGAAACATCCAGCTGAGAAATCGTGCAGTCACCCATGGGCTCAGGAAAGGGAGAAATAGCCAAAAGGTGGCCCTTGGGGGAAGAATACTGGAGGCCTGAGTCAGACAAAGAAATCAGGTAGTCCAGGACATGCTTCACAGGACAGGAGAAAGGGTCCAAGGAATGTTTGGCACCCCAGATGGCAAACCACTTCCACTTCATGGCATAAGTGGCACGGGTGGACGGCTTGCGGGTGGCCACCAGGACATCCGCCACCCTGTTAGAGACCCGTATTCTGGCAATGGCTATGTCTTCAGGAGCTACATATGCAGATGGAGATACTTGAGGTTGGGGTGGGCCAGGGTCCCCCGATCTTGGGTCAGCAGATTCTTGCAGAAGGGCAGAGGGATCGGAGGTTCCTCTGCCAACTGCTGAAGCAGAGAGAACCATATCTGGCTAGGCCAGAATGGAGCTACTAGAATCAAGCTGGCCCCCTCCATTTGTAGCTTGATCAGCACCCTATGTATTACTGGAGATGGGGGAATGCATAAAGGAATCTCCCACTCCAAGAGAGGGACAAGGCATCTCTCCAGAAAACTCCAAGCCCTGGATCGAGAGAGCAGAAATTGGGTAGTTTTGCATTGAGCGGGGACGCAAAAAGATCCAACTCTGGACGACCCCATCTGTAGAACAGATCTTCTGCTACGGATGAGAGAAGCTCCCATTCATGCATGCTGGACTAAGTCCTGCTGAGACTGTCCACCAGGGTGTTTAGGAGGCCTGGCACATGGACTGCTGAGAGTGTCAGATTGTGCTCTAGTGTCCAGTACCACACTCTCATGGCCTTCCTGCAACGGGGTATGAGTGAGTCCTGTCCTGCTTGTTGATGTAGTAAAGGAGACTCAGGCTGTTCAACTGCACCAGCAGCTGGCCTGGAGCTATTTGCTCCTGAAAAGCCTGCAAAGCATAGGGCACTGTTCTCATCTCCAGGACACTGATATGAAGGGCAGCTTCCCACTGAGACCAGGAGCCCTGGATTTGAAAGGGACCCAGGTGCGCTCGCCAACCTAGTCCAAAAGCATCCGTGATTAGAATCTGATGCAGGGAGGACATCTGAAAGGGGACCCCTTGAAGAACGTTCAAGGAGTCCATCCACCACTGCAGCACCTTGCAAACTGGGTAGGAGACCAGGACTTGATGGTCTAACTCGTCCGTATGCTGGTCCCATTGCACTCTGAGGGTTCGCTGAAGGGTGCGCATATGAAGCCTGGCTGGAGGAACAGTGGGAATGGCCACGGCCATGAGCCCCAATTGCCTGAGGTATAATCTGTCAGGAATATACCGACTCTGGGTGGCATCTTGAGCCTGTGTCATAAGGCATTCTGCCCTGTTTTGGGGCAGAAAGGCCTCGCCAGAGTCCAGAACTGCCCCAATGTACTGCAGTCTTTGGGACAGAACTAGCACTGACTTGGGCAGGTTGACCGTTATGTCCAGAGATTGAAAGAGCTGTAGAGTGTGCTCCAGAGTCAGCAAGAGCTGCTCCCTGGACAGGGACTTGAGAAGCCAATTGTCCAGGTAAGGGAAGACATACAGCCCCTCTCTCTCCTGAGAGCCATGGCAACCACTGCTAAGCATTTGGTAAAGACACACAGCACAGAAGATAAGCCAAAGGGCAGCACTTTGAACTAGTAATGCTCACCCTGAAAGGCAAAGCGAAGAAACCTCCTGTGAGGAGAAAAGACCGAGATGTGCAGGTATGCATCCTGTATGTCCAGTGAACAGAGCCATTACCCGGTCTTGAGAAGGGGCATGAGGCCTGGCAAAGTTACCATTCAGAACTTTTTGTATTGGATGAAGAAACTGAGGTCCTTCAGACCTAAAATGGGCCTCAGATCTCCAGTCTTCTTGGGGACCAGGAAGAACCTGGAATAAAACCCCTGGTTCCTCTGTCACTTAGGTACCAATTTGATTACCTGCTTGCACAGAAGAGACTGTACTTACTCCCGGAGAACAGACAAGTGAGCCGGAAGATAATTGGGGTAGAGGTATCTGGAGGCTGTTGGATACACTTCAGGGTATGACCTAATTCTATGATCTGCAGGATCCATGCGTCTGAAGAAGTTTCGGTTCCCCAGTGATTCAGATGGAGGGAGAACCGACCTCCAACCACCACCTCCTGGGTGTGGACCAGAGGAGGGAGTCCAGCAAGAAGTCAAGCTGAGGAGGGACCAGCAGAGGAGACTGGCCCGTCATTTCGAGGACGCTTTGGCGCTGCTCCAGCCTTGGAGGTAGTGGGCAAGGAAGCCTGGGTTCTGCGCTTACCCTGGGTGCAGGGGTCCAAGCATGGCCTATTGGCCTGTCTATGAAAAGTAGGCCACCCTCTACCAGGGGCTGGGTGTGGTAGAGAGAATGCACATACTTGATGGCTGTGCCAGTGGCCTGTAGATCACTGATGAGGTCTTTCACCTCGGGGCCAAAGAGCTTGGTGCCATTAAACACCTTATTTCGCACATCAGCTGCAGATCCAGAGATCCTGAGCACTGAGTGCTTATGAAGGCATATGCCTGTGGCAGCTGCCCTGGCCATTGTGTTGGCCATGTTATACAGAGCCCTGGGGAGATGTTTACCGACATCTTCCACATTCTGCAAGCACTGGAACAATTCCTGCTTCTGGGAGCCATCTGGAAGGGCCTGAGCGGCAGCTCTGCCCTTTCTCCAGTTGGCATTCTGAAATCTGAACATATGTGACAGGTAGTTTACAATCCTTAGACCCAAGCCAGAGGAGGCGTAAACTCTTTTTACCCCAGAGGTCAATCATGTGGGATTCTTTATCTGCGGGAAGGGAACTAAGGTACTTGGGCACCTTAGATCTGTCATGGGCTGCCTTGACCACCAAATTGGTTTCAGCATGGGCAGCAAAATAAGGAAGTCCCTGAGGGGCATTATTAAGCTTGTCTGCCTTATGTGGCATAGTTGGCATCGTATCTGGTCTGTGCCAGGCTACCGTGGTAGCATTCTTCAAGGCTGGCAGCATAGGAGGGATAATCTTGGGGGGGGAGATTCAGGAACCTCCAGGAAGTCCACCAGGTCTTTCCTAGTAACATCCTCCTCCTCAGTCTGGAAGCCCATAGTGACAGAGAACTGTTTCATGACATTACAAAAGGCAGCATCCTCAGGGGGGAAACACTGGGGTATGCTTGACAGATTCTTCACTGACTGAAGAGGCAGTGGACCTACCAGAAATGAGCATTTCCGAGCCAGCCCACAGGAACGGAGGGTTGAGGAGCTGGATGCCACACCTTGCGCCACGTCGGTGACCCGGAATCAAGAGCAACCTTGGGTTGCCGGGGGTCAGCGGGGAGGGAGAAGGATCAAGCGTCCGATGGCCTGATCTCCTCCCCCAGGGAGGGGAGAGTTGTTGTACCACTCCTTGGCTACCCCCTAGTGGAGGCCTGAGGACAGCACCTGGAGACTGGGAGACACAGAAGTACGAAACGCGGCGTGCATGTGCCTCCAAGCACACACATTCACAATGCGAGGTGGAGGGGGGTGCATTAGGAAAAACAGAAAAGAAGGAGCTGTCAGGCTCATTGATGCTGCAGCACCGCACCTGACCCTGGCTTCCCCCGGATCTGGATTGTGCTTCGGGGGGGGGGCTCCCCCTTCAGCTCTACTACAGAGGGAATATCCATGGGGAATTACCGGGAGAGCCTGTAGTCGGGACCACAACAGAGAACTGAGCTCCCCGAGGTGGACCATAGCCACCTGCCAGACCCGGTCAGGTAAAAAAGCAATATGGAAAAGAAATGAGAATTTCCTCCTCTTCTTCCTCATCCTCAATATTATCACGGAGGATGAGCTCAGGATGGTACTTCTCCTCTATGTCGACCTCCTCATTTGGGTCTGGTGTCAGAGTGGTCATCGGTAGTCCACAAAGAACCTCCTGGGAGCGACGAACAGACGTCGTCAACAGTCTGCAGCAGTGCCAGTAACGATGGCCTATTGAAGGCATTAAACTGTTAAATGAGTTTATTAGTGACCTTAATAAGTACTTCATTCAAATCCATAGTTGTCATCGATGGAGGTGGGGTTTGACAAGTCAACGGCCCTCTGCCTTGACAGCCTAACAAGTCTGCAGCCCTCAGAGAGGAAGGGGCAGGCCTAGACGAGGTAGTTGTCGACAACGAGCCCGTCATCAATGGAGATGGGGCCGATGACCTAGAGGTCGACGGCCAAGTGCCCTGGGAATCAGGAGACGAAGCTATCGGTATAGGTCTGGAAGGAATAGAGATCTGGACAGCTGGTCTCTTCCTTGGGGCAGCTGCCATTGAAGAAGATTCCCCCCAAAGAAAGAGAGGCAGATGGGAGCGGCTGCGATCCCCATCTTTCATGTGACCCCTCCCCCAAAGGATTTGGCTTGGGCCTTGGAGCTTGTAGATAGAAGTTACGTAAGAACTTACCATAACAGTAGATCTTCGAGAGAGGATCTTGCAGTAGGTATTCACAAATAGGACTAAGCCGCCAGGCATCAGGACCCAAAGAAAAAATTTCTAGCTAGCAGTCTCTGGTGGGAGACCTCCCCCATGTCAGCCTATGTCAGTATAAGGGGGCGGTCCTCCATGCCCGCCTTCCAGTTCTTTTCTGCCAGAGGCCAAAAGGCATGACAGGAGAAGAGGAAATGCCACCTAAAAGAAAAGGAAAACAGCGTGAGCTTCTCCAGAATGAAATTAAGATCCGGGGCAGGATTGTGGATAGCGGGGTCTTAAATGAAGGACTCCTCGAAGAAAGGTCTTGAAGACCTCTAACTGAGCAATGGTAGGCCAAAATGGCAGCCATATGAACCTTCAAAGAGGAGAAGCTGAGGCCCAGATCATAGAGATGCCGCAAATAATCCAAAATTCTGGCTGCCAGAAAGGTAAAAGGTTCCAAATCCTTGGAACCCGCCCAAATGGAAAATCTCTTCCACTTCATGGCGTAGGTAGATCTGCTGGAAGGCTTTCTGGCCTCTACCAGAATGTCTGCAACTAGTGGGGACACACGGTGGCTATGTCTGTAGGTGCCAGGCATGAAGGTGGAGTGACTTGAGGCCTGGATGGACCAGGGTCCCCCGATCCTGGGTCAGCAATTCCAGCAACAGAGGAAGAGGAGGTTCCTCTGAAAACTGTTGCAGAAGAGAGAACCAAACTTGCCTTGGCCAGAAAGAAGCGATGAGAATCATTTGCGCCCCTTCTGCCCGAAGTTTGTTCAGAACTCTCAGGATGAAAAGAATGAGAGGGAAGTTGTAGAGAAATCTGCCCTTCCAGCACAGAGACAGCACATCCTGCCAAAAAACATCTTGCCCTGGAGTGAGCGAGCAGAAGGCAGGAGTTTGGCATTGTCAAGGGAGGCAAACAGTTCTACCTGAAGAGTCCCCCACTGTGAAAAATCTCGTTTATCACCACTTGCTCGAGTTCCCACTTGTGAGACTTGGCGGACGAGTGACTGAGTGCGTCTGCCAGGATGCTTTGCATGCCTGGTACGTGGGTTGCTGTCAGATGCAGGTTGTGCCGAGATGCCCAATACCAGACTCTCACTGCTACCCGGCACAGCGGGTAGGGGCAAGTACCTCCCTGCTTGTTGAGGTACCAGACTAAGCACATGTTGTCTGACTGTACCAGAAGATGACCAGGGAGAATGAAGGGAAGAAGAGCCTGAAGGGCATAAAGAATCAGTTCAAGAACGTTGATGTGTAGCTGTTTCTCGATGCGAGACCAGTTCCCCCAAGTCTTGTGAGATCCTAGGTGGGCTCCCCAACCTGCAACTGATGCATCCATGGTCAGAGTCTGGGTGGGGTGGGAGGTGCAAAAAAGGACCCCCCCAAACTGATGTTCTCCTGGACCGTCCACCACTGCAAGTCCCTGATCATCGGGTCTGAAACCAGGATCTCATGATCCAGATCATCCTGGGACTGGTCCCACTGGGATCAGAGGGTCCGCTGCGAGACCCACATATGAAGCCACACCAAAGGGACAGTTGGAATGGCAGCTGCCATGAGGCCTAGAGGGCAAAGTACCTTTTGGGCCACGACCCTTCTGAGGGAGGAGAGGAAGCGAGCATGGAACTGCAGAGTCTCGATCCTGTCCATGGGAAGGAAAGCCCTGCCCAAGGTCATATCCAACACTGCCCCAATGAATTGCAGCCGTTGACAAGTGACCAAATGGGACTTGGCTTGGTTGATTGTAATCCCCAAGCTGGAAAAGACCTCCAGGGTGAGGGGGAGAGAGAGAGAGTGCTGGATGCCCTCCCTGCTAAGAGTCAATCGTCCAGGTAAGGGAATACCTGTTCTCCCTGGGTACGCAGGAAGGCTGCCACCACCGGCAGGCGTTTAGTAAATACTTGGGGGGGAGCGAGGAAAGGCCAAATAGGAGGGCCCTCAACTGGTAGTGTGCCCCCTGAAATCAAAAAGGGAGAAATTTACAGTGGGATGGGCATATTGGGATATGCAGGTAGGCATTCGGCATATCCAGCACATAGCCACAGATTCGAACAGGGCAGGGGCAGAAGGCTCTGTAGGGAGAGCATTCAGAATCTCTCCTACTCCACATGCTGGTTTAGGGTGCTGAGATCCAGAATGGGTCTCAGATCGCCTGTTTTCTTCAGTACCTAGAAGCCGTGGGAATAATAACCCATCCCCCGGAATGGGGTGGGGGATGGGGTCTATCACCGCCTTTCGGAGAAGGGAGACTATCTCTTCCTGTATAAAAGGAATGTGTAGAGGTGGGTACGAGGACTGAGGCGGGGATCTGTGGGGAGATTTCTGGGTAAACTCCATGGAGTGTCCCCTTGACACTAGTTGAAGAACCCAGGCATCCGATGTTACTCTCTTCCAGCCTGGCAGATAGAAGGAAAATCTTCCCCCTACCGGTTCCTCTGGACGGGCCAGAGGAAGAGGGAGAGGCAGTGATTCAGGAGGCCGAGGGCAGAGCAGCGGCTGCAGCTCCGGGAGTCTTGAGAGACTTGTTCAGGGGAGCCTTGGCTGATAACGTGGCTCTGCGTTTGTTATGACGTCAAGCCTGCATCCGTTTTTGCTGATGGCAGTTTTGGCGCCAAAGGGACACTTCTGGCCCTGAGAAGGTTTATTGTACATGGTCTGGACAGACTTTAGAGCTAAACCCACCTCCTGTAACTGGGTGATGATATTTTTGACGTCATCACCGAATAAAACCGATCCCTGGAAAGGGGCATCTTGAATGGCCATCTGCACCTCAGGGGCCGTACCTGAAATGTGAAGCCAAGCATGTCGGCGTAAACTTACAATGAAAGTGAGCTTCTGCCTGCAGTGTCCACCTCATTGTAAGTGGCACAGAGCATGTGTCTGCAAGCCGAATGAGCAGAGCGGACCACGTCTCCCAGTTCCTGCTTAGTTTGAGAATCTGGGAGAGAGAATCCAGTTTTGATTCAACTTGACCAAAAATAGACTTCTGGAAGTCCCCCATATGGCCCACATAATTAAGGGCCCTAATGCCCAGAGCAGAAGATGAAAAAATCTTCTTGCCATAATGGTCCAGAAGTTTGGATTTTTTGTCTGGCGGGGACGAGCTTAAGTGTTTGGGATTAGCGGGTCTGTCGTGAGCAGCGCTGATTATAACCGAATCCGCTTTAGGGTGAAGACTTAAAAAACTCTGCCTTCTGGAGCCTGATGAAGCCTGTCTGCCTTACGAGGGAGAGGGGCTAGGGAGGAAGGTTGTTTCCGAATGGTGGAAACAAGATCCTCGTGAGGCTCAATCCAGGGAGGGATCAGTCTGTGAAAACTCTGGAAGATCCATATGAATGGCTAATCTTTGCCCTTGTGGGTCTTGCTCCACTGACTTCCATTCGTAGGCTGCCTGGATTTCTTAAGTAATTCCAGTAAGGAAGGATCCTCTTTGGGGGACTTCAGAGAGTCCTTGCATTTAGAGTCTCTGCAATGTGTGGCTTGTCTCCTGGGTCAGAGGGTTCAGAGTCCGAGTCAGGCTCTGAAGAGTCTGAGGAAGAAGTGTCCTCCAGAATAGGGGGAGGTTCGACCGGTCTGGGAATATCCAGATGGGGTGGAAGCTGCCTAGGACAAGACCCAGAAGGTTCTGGTCTGACATCCGGTAAAGGTGGAGGGGTCACTGAGTGCCAACGTAACAGCTCTGGTGTCGGGTCCAGCATCGGCTGACACTCGTCTATTTCCGTCGTGAGCTGCAACTTGGCCTCAGCCTACCAGGAAGACAATACTGCCTTCAAGTCCACCTGTAGTTGTGGTGGAGAAGGCCTTGGCTATGGGTAACTGGGGAACCCGTAATATTGGTATCCATAACCTGACGGCGGAAACCCTGGTGTCAGGTAGTGTGGCATTGGGTACTGCTGTGCCGGGCACTGTGGCACTGGATACTGTGGCATCAGGTAATGCGGCATTAAGTATCCTGGCACCTGGGGGCCCTGAAGGGGCTGAAGGACCTGATGGAGGCCCAGCTGGAGGACCGGACAGCTCTGGTGTTGGTCCAGAGGGCATAGGGGCCGGTTCAGAAGGCCCTGGAGGAGGGTCTGGAAAGACGGGCCTTGCCAGTGCTGAAGGCGGAGCAGAGGGTTGGCCGTCAGGCACTGGCAAGCCGGATGGGAATGAAAGAGTAGCCATCATCAGGTCCGGCGACGGATGTTCCAGCAAAAGGGGGGGTGCACCACCGACGGAGGAAGCATCCCAGGATCCTCAACCTAAGTCAGGGAAGAGGAAGCTGACCCCAAATGAGGAAGCGGCAATGGCAGCTGGTTGGGAGACAGCTGAGGTGACTCCCAGGTGTCAGGTGTGGCATCAGGACCTGACGGGGAGGGGGGTCACACACTGGACATTCGGACGGCTCGACGAGCGGCTTAGCAGCTTTGTTCAGGTGGGAAGCAACAGAGCCGGACCCCAACTTATCGGACCCACTCACACTGGTAGTCCGAGAGGTGGAAACGGTCATATCGGGACTGGAGGCCTCCTTTACTGTGAAGGCTCCCTTTGGGCCTGAGCGCGAGCCCGATGAGGGGGCCGACACACGATTGGATACCACCAAGGTTGCCGTCGGAGAGCGATCCACCAGAGGGGAAGATACCTGCAAGTCCGTGACTCCAGCCGAAGTCGCGAGGGCTGTGGATAATAAGTTCCGGCCCCTATGCTTCTCCTTGTACAGCTTCTTCTTGTGATGGCCTTTGGGGGAGGTCGATGTCTGGCTGAGTTTTTTTTCAATTCTTTTTCCATGGAGGCCATATTTTGCTTTAAAATGTGGGCTTCCAGGTACTGCTGCCACCTTTTCCAGGTGGCCGAACTGAACTTCTAGCAGTGGTCACACTCCTCCACACAGTTGTCTGGGCCTAGGCAGAAGAGACGCAGGGAATGGCCGTCCTTGTGTGGGAGCTGGTATCCACACGAGTCGCACTTGTTTTTATGCAATCCGGAGGGCGTCGGGGAAGACATATACAACTGAGAATTAAACAAGAATTAGAAAGAAAAAATGTTAGACTTTTGATAGAAAATGAGGAAATACTCATACAAATGGCGACAAAATAGCACTGTTCTTCCATGAGGTACTTTCGCAAGCCAACGGCGGGAAAGAACTGAAAGGCGGGCGTGGAGGACCACCCCTTTATACCAACGTAGGCTGATGTTGGTCAGCTGACATGGGGGTGGTCCCCTGCCAGAGATTGCTAGCTAGAAATTATTCCGTGGAGTCCTGACGCCTGGTGGCTTAGTCCTATTTGTGAATACCTACTGCAAGAGCCCTCTGGAAGTAAGTTCTGATGTCATCTGCTGTAACGGCGGAGATTCTCAACCAAGTCCTATGCCGCATAACAACCGAAGTGGCCACCAACCTGGCGCAGGAGTCGCCGATGTCCAAGGCCATCTGAAGCTGGTGCTTGGCGACCAAGCGTTACTGGTCCTGAATCATGTTGACCACCAACTGCAAATCCGCAGGGAGGCAGGGAAGGACCAGGTCCAACACCCATATGAGACCATGGGCAAAGGTGGCCATCATAACAGCAGAATTTGCCTACCAAAGATCAAGGGAGCAGGTGGCCTAAACTTTCTTAGCTGTGTGGTCCAGTACAGGATTCCCTGTTGGGAAGCTTGTTGGACATCCCCGCATCGCCTGGCCCATTGAAAACAGTGCAAGCCACCAACCCTCGAGCTGAGGGATGATCAATCAAGCTGGAAGAGAGCTGGTAGGTACCGCATACTTGCAGACCATACAGGTGGAGGGCACCAGCAAGAAGCTGGATGCTGCCAAATCTCAGAGCGGGACCAAGAATAGCTGCTGTGACCAGAAAGGCTACCCACAGGGAGTCACCCCTGTTGACGATCTCTGTTACAGGATATTTGGCCCACTTCTGGACCGGCTCCAGCAGAATCCCTGTGGATTCAGAAAAGAAGCGGACCAGGGCTCCAAAGGAGACTGGTCAATGCTCAGAGGTGAGCTTTTCAGCTGACTCGCGATCAAAGCCCGAAGTCCGAGAAGAGTGCTTGGAGAAGCCCTTCGAGACTGAGGACTCGTCAAACACTGCCTTCGACCCACACTCCCCATGCGCCACCCGGTAATCATACAAATGGCTGATCTTGACAAATAGCCATCTGGGGAGACAAGAGGCGGTCATGCAGCCTTGGGCAGGGCCACGTGTGAGTGCTGCAAAGGTGGGGGTTCCACCCTTATGAGAGGAGAAGCCGGCATTTATCCAGATGGCGGGGCCAGAACAGACCGTGGCTACAGCAACCAAGGGAGCACAGGAGGCTGTGGCGTGGGTCAATCATGTCCGAGGATCCACTGCTGCCACATAAACTCTTCATAGCACTGACAGAGATGCTTATCGTCACAAAGATGAGGAGGAACAGGAGCATTAAAAGTCCTTCTTAGTCGATGGTCGAGGGTGTGAACAATAAGATTCCCAAGAAATCAATCTCGATAGGGACCTGGACCTCGATCGATGGTGACCCTGGTGAGGAGACACGGGAGAAGGGTCCATATATTCCGCATGAACCAGAGCCCACAGCACCCCAGAGGGGTTATTCTCCTGACGGGAGACCGCCGGATCGGCAGATTGGTCTGGTTCATCTTGAGAGGGAACCAGAAGGACCAGAATCCAAGAAAGAGAGTCATCCTCACCTTCCCCTGACAACGGGTCAAGAAAAATCTCGTCTGGCTGGTCAGCTGACAAGCCCAACAGAGATATCGAGGGACCAGCAGCCTGGGAAGGGACCTCAGAAGGGTCAGCTAAAACCAACGGTTCGATGGCTGTCCAGCCAGATGCAGCATCACAGGGGTGAGAGAAGTGAGCCCGCTCATAGTCACATGAACTGCGATGGGTCCCTTTAGACTTTGAGGATTTATATGCTTTCTCCCTGCCAGAAGGGCCTTCAGCGAGGGTTTGGAGGGACTAACACAAGTCCTGAAAGACTCCTGTAAATAAAGCCCGGATACCCACTGGGACCAATGCAGGAGCCGCGGAGGAGCCAGCCACAACCTGGGCTGCTGCCTCCTTTTTTATTTATTTATTTAACTTACAAAACCAAGAACACACAGGAGGATAACAATACAGTATACCCTAAAACCTCGTCTAACAGTACACATATATTAAATACCTCCCCTCGAGTTACAACATGAGGGAATACCCACTAGGTATATTAGCCGAAATAAACATCCCCACTGCATAAAGCTGAGAAAGGACAAAGGGAATCATGTATAAGAAATGATAAGACAAATAGCCAAAAGAACCACTTAATGCTGTGGTCATAAAGATTCCCTGAAGGTAGTCACAAACAGTATGTTCAACTTATTGTCCAGATTCTCCCAGGAAATCTCCACAAGCGTAATGTTCCAGAGTTAAGGTTAAAAAAAAAAAAAACCAGTAAAAAGTTAATTCCACAACAAGCCCTAAACGAGGTATTTTACCATCTATAGGGCAAATCAGAACCATAAACTAGAGTCCCAGACTTACAGTACCAGCAACAGTAACATATCAGTCCTCCTCCGAGGAATTATCAGCATCTCCTGCATCAGCCGTCTCTTGCTCAATACAGTGAATCATTTTGTCTGCATCCTTGGGCTCGTTAAACTGGTACTGCTGTCCCTGCCATGTCAGTCGAAGATTTGCAGGCAACAACAGTGGATGCTGAATCTTAAGCTGCCGCAGGCGGTTTTGGATCCCACAAAACCTTTGCGATGCTGTCTGGTGCTATAGGACAAGTCCGGGAACAGCAGCACAGTATCTCCACCATACTGAAGGGTCCGCCATCTCCTGGCCATGGTCACAGCACGATTCCGGTCACCAACACCGATAAAGACCACCATCATAGTTCTAGGTGCCCCATAAGCCCACACCGCACGTCTTGGAGTGATGCAGTAGGCCTTTTCAATGGAGAGGGAGGAGGAGGATCATCCTCCAGAAGTCCCAAAAGTGCTGGTAGAAAAGTCCAGGCAAATGAGAGGCAATCTTCTCCCTCCACCGCTTCAGTTAGGACCACTACTCAAATTTCTTTCCCTGGTTTGATTTTTAACAGTTTCTAGGCGCTATCTGAGCAACGCATTTTCTTTAATAAGCTTCATTATGGCAACACAGGCCTTAAGGACCGATATCTCATAGGGCTGAGCTATTTCTTCACAGTTGTCCATTCTTGTTTCCAGGACTGTCACTCAGGTAGTCAAGTTGTCAAGTTTTTTGTTCAAGTCTAGCACCGACTTAACCAGTTGGTTTAAAGTAGCTTGAATCGAGCATAACGTCACCCCCTCGGGTGATGAATCAACAAGCCCCACGGCACCATCAGAAGTAGTAGACCGCTCCTACCACTGTGGCTGTTGTTTTTTTGTGAGTGAAAAATTTCACTGTAGGGGCATTATTCCCATCGGTTTTACCCACAACACCAAACTAAAGCACATCAGACAGCCCCTCTTACACTTTTTGCCAGAGCAGATTCAAATTTAAATAAAAACGCAGCAAGCTGTGACGCCAATCCCACTGCTGCAGAAATGTCCCTGCGTACGTCCTTACACCGGACTGGTGCATCATGTTTGTCCAGGCGGCCTAATAAAATATGGGCATAATGATCTTCTAGGGAAGAGGGTTGCAAGGATTGGCATAGGCTGAAAGCCTTGAGTTATGCTGAGCCCCCAAAGAGTAGATGCAAGAGGCATGGGGGTCAGTGCATGACATCCTTTGGTTACAAGAAGCACACTGTTTGAACCCAGGACCGGATTTTTGGTACTGTACTCCACGATTGGAGAAAATATACTGCGAAACCCGTTAGAAACCACTCGAAGACAAAAGAGAAAGATTTGGGCCTTCACCACATGAAGGAGCTGTGAAGGAGGAGACCTGACTCTTCCAGCAGAAAGGAAGCGCTGAGGTCACAGGGCGGAGCCAAGGAAGATACCACCCGGGTGGATGGGAAAAGCTTAGCTTCCCTTAGATTGAAGATGATCTGGCAGAACTTAAAGGGAAAGGAAGACTGCTAAAGTGTGCATATGTACACCATATACACATCCCTAGAACAATATATTACTCTAGCTCCAATTATCTGTATCCATATTTAGTGAGTCTGACAGCCACTTAAGAGTTTTCCACAGCTACCTCTCCAACACCTTCTAGAAGTATATTATAAAGGGTGACAAACTGTAGTGAAAAAGAAATAATGTGACCTACAGGGAATTTAACCCAGGGCCCCAGAATACCATCCTGGTGCTCTAATCACTGAGTTACAGGTACACATGGTTGGACCCAAGATTCCCAGACACATTTCCTTTCTCTGGTATATCCTTCAAACTAGGAAAAATTAAGATCACAACTGGATGTTTTCTGTTGCAGTATTAGCCACTGCTACGCAATTTAAATCACAAATTATAATGAGAAAGAAATAATGTGACCTATGGTTCAATGGTTCAATTCCCAGTAAGTTACAATATTTCATTCTCACTACAATTTGTGATATAAATTACTTAGCAGTGGCCAATACTGCACCAAAGGAACACCTAACTCATCACAAAGAGTAGAAATTCTAGGGTACAGCTGAATGCAGCCAAGGAAACCATTAATTGCTTCATTAACTGCATCAGAAGGCTCTAGAGGGTTGCATGCCATTAGAATGGAACCTTTTAAATTGTAAATATTTTCATCCATCTTAGAGATACTGGCCCAGATATTCAGATTGTGCCAGGCAGAGGCGCCAGCCTAGGCACAGCGCAACTGGGCTGCACCAGGGTCAGGACCAGGCGATATTCAATAGTGATTAATATGGCAAGGTTGGCACACATACTGCGCCAGAGCAAGCCACAGATAGGGAGCACAGGGATGCACCAGCACAAGTGCAGTTGCGCTAGGTGCACCACCCGCGATATCCATCGGGGGGTATGCAAATGAGGCCATAATATATGCAAGGTGCAAATGGGGCCATTTGCATGTCATTATGGCCCCATTAGCATGACTTGTGCAGGGAAGCCACGCGAATTGCGCCTGGCACCCTGCACAGAGTGACGTCTGCAGTGGGGATCCCGGGGCATCCCCCCGCCCACAGCTGCGATTGCGGGAAAGGTATCATAAGACAGTCCCTGGTAGTCCAGTGGTCCCCTCCCCGCTCGTTGCCATGATCACAGTAACTGCATAGTGCAACAATCCCTGGTAGTCCAGTGGACCCTCCTCCCTCCCGAATCCCTGATCACGGTAAAGACCTGTTAAATAAAGCCCTGGTGGACTAGTGGTAACCCTCCACCCTGCCCGTTGCGATCGCAGTACAGCACTAGATCAGACTTCCCTGGTGATCCAGTGGCGGCCACCCCTCCCACCCACCAGTCCCTACCCACCCAGCTCCCCTATGAAGGGCATCTGCAACCCACCCACATACTGCCCAGCTGCCCGCCGAATGACAAGTACAGTATGGGCTTGCAGGGCATACTGTACTAGACAAGTCCCAAGTATATGATTCATTCATTCATGATAGGACTGCCTAGTACAATACGCCCTGCAAGCCCACTAGTCCATGGTGGGACCAATGGAGCTTACAGCCCATCACGGTACCTGTCATTTGGCGGGCGGCTGGGCAGTATCTGAGTGAGTTGCAACTGCCCGCAGATGATGGGAGGAAAGCGGGGTGGACAAGAGATCAGTGTGATGGAAGGGTGGGGATGTCACTGGATCACCAGAAGTCTGATCTTGTGCTGTATCCGTGATCAGCGGCAACGAGGGGTGCCACTAGTCCACCAGGGCTTTACCGTGATCGGGATTTGGGGGACCAGTAGTCCACCAAGGTATGGGATCATATACATTTACGGATCAGCGGCAACAGGTGGGGGGGCCTCTAGACTACCAGGGAGCCATGTGTGCTTGTGGACAGTGTTCAGGGTGGGCAAGTGGCCACCTACGGCTGGCGGCTGCTGTGTTGCACCCTGCAATACAGCAGCCCACCTGTGGGTGGCCTGGAGTTGCTCCTACTCTTCACGGGCTCATCTTTGATCCCCCTATGTGACGCACTGCAGGGTTGCGCCAGCATATGCGGTGTCCATCCTCGGGCTGAACATCGGGAGGTGCCGCATATGCATGGGCACACCCTCTGCATCTGCGACTCATACAATTACAATGCATCCCAGCGCATCGGGATTTGCGCTGCACCACGCAGCCTTCTCAATATCATGCCAGGGTGCAATGCAGGGCTGCGTCGGTGCAACTCTGTTATGCCAGGCGCTACCCCTTTGAATATCCCAGCCATAGTATTTCTTAATTAAACCTTCAAAATGAATAACATTTTTTGGTCTACAATGTCTAAAGAGCAACTATTCTACCCTCAGGTCAGGCAACTCATGGTAAGGAGTCGCCTGCCCAAGGACCTAAACTGCCCATAGTACAAATTTTTTTTTAGTTAGGCATTTATGAGATATTTAAAGTAAATTTCAAACTTTATGTGAGCTGCAAATGGGTTTTATAGTCCATTACCTTAGAGAAGTGCTAGTCATTCCCACCACAAACTGTAATTTATTTCAAAGTCCATTTTGGGAGGGAAGGAATTATAGATTGGGCTGAACCAATGGCCAGCTGGGCCGAACCAATGGCCAGCTGATCCCTTCCACTTCCTGATACGTCGATCGCACCTCCACACCACACATTTTTAGGACGTTTAACCACAAAGCGTGGGGAGTCGACTAAATAGAATGATGAGGGGCATTTTCAAAAAGTTGTTATATGTTAAAGACTATTTCATGTAAATGAAGGTGATGGCTTTCATTTACATAAAACATTGCTTTAACATATAAAAAAAAAACTGTATTGAAAATGCCCCCCACAGACTACAATGGAGTGCATCCCAGCACTCTCCCTGGTTAGACATCATAAAACGTCTGAGCAAGGAGGAGTGGCCAGCGGCCTAGGAAGTGGGAGGGATCAGCTGGCCGTTGGTTCAGCCCAATTTACAATACCTTCCCTCCCAAAATGGACTTAGAAATAAATTACTTTTTTTTTTTTTTTTTTATAGCTGTTTAACCAGGAGTAGCACACTAAGCTGAAAGCTTTTTTACAGGAGCGACCCTTGAGCACAGGGAAGTTAAGTGACTTGCTCGGGGTCACACAGTATGTAAGTGGAAGCTGTAGGATTCAAACACAGATTTGGTCTGCTGGATGTCACCAGAGTTGCAGCTCAGAGCCTTAAACCACTGCATTTGTGGTGGGAATGACTAGCACTGCACCAAGGTAATGGGCTATAAAGCCCATATACGTATCTTTGAAATTTCCTTTAATTAATTTTACCAGCAATCCCACTTCCATATTGCCAAAAGCCACTCAGCACCTGTGGTAGACATGCTCCTAAAAACAGCATGTCGGTGAAGCTAAGTGGGGAACTGGCTGAAGGTCTACTAATAGTTACGGATAGTGACGGGGGGCTAGTGGTGCCCTATAAATGGATAAAGTTTACTTTGTAGGTACTTGTTTTCTCATGCTAAAGGGGGTATATAAATACTACTAATAACAATAATAATAATAGTCAAGTCAAATTTATTTAAAAAGACGCCCAATCCCAGAGACTCTGGGTGCCGCACAAGAATTTTACAGCATTTCATACCGCATAGATTATAGATTAAAATTACTACATACATATAATCAAAATTACACCCCAAAAGCTTGCAAAAATAGGAAAGTCTTCAGGCGAACCTTAAAGGCAATTATAGTGGGGGCCTCCCTAACTACAGTTGGTAAGGTGTTCCAAAAAGCGGGAGCGGCAACACTAAAAGCTTGGTCCCCCGCAGATTTTAATCTCACTCTTGGAACAGTTAGGAGGCCACCACTAGAGGAGCGGAGATTACAGGCAGAGGTGGAAGATACCAGGAGATCTGACAGGTAACCAGGGCCCTGCCCGTGTAGGGCCTTATAGGTGAGAAAACCCACCTTGAAGAGTACTCTCCACCTGACAGGCAGCCAGTGCAATTCGCGCAATACAGATATAATATGACAGAATTTGCTTTGCCAGGTCAAAAGCCGGGCAGCAGCGTTTTGCACTAGCTGTAGTCTACGAAGAGAACCCCCAGAGACCCTGAGATAGAGGGCATTACAGTAGTCAAGCCTAGAAGTGACTAAGGCATGTATCAAGGTAAGGAGGGAGGTCCAGAGACGGAACAAGGGGCTTAATCCTGGCAATGTTTCTAAGATGGAAAAAACAGGAACGAACCACGGAAGATATCTGAACCTCCATGGACAGGTTCCTGTCAAGAATCACACCAAGATTTCGCACCCAGGAGGAGGCCATCAATGACGTAGCTCCTAGCACAAGTCCAGTTCCAGAGTCAGAGGCCATCCCATCACGAACTCTGTTCGACTCCACTACCAGTACCTCAGTCTTGTCAGGATTCAGTCGTAGCCAGCTGGAGGCCATCCAGTCATTAATCTCAACCAGACAGATGTTTAGCACATCCACTGCGTTTGATGTCCCTAGGGCAAAGGATAAGTATAGCTGAGTATTATCAGCATAGCAATGAAAACTCAGACCATACTTCCTAATGATCCCCCCCCAAGGGCAGCATATACATACCTCCCTTAATGTGTGAAAGTACCTACAAAGTAAACGATCCATTTACAGGCACTGCTCCCCAATCACTACGCATAGCTGTTAGCAGCCCTTCAGCCCGTTCCACACTTAAGCAATAATGCATAACAGGATGTGTGTCATGCTGGGAAAATGTCACACCTCAGGTGGCTGAATCACGAGGCTACAGGCTGAGTGCATTCAAGACCTGAAAGGTGCAGTTATCCCAGCACGACGCACACCCTGGAGTGCATTATTGCTATTATACACTAGCTCACTTTCATTCAGAATTAAAAAAAACAATACAATAAATACTATTTTCATTCTTTTTTTTTTTTTTTTTTTTACTGGGGAAGCATACTTGCTTACAAAAGAGTTCCTTTTACTGTTTGTCCTCTAGGTAGAGGTATTCCGTTTCAGTTGTGTGCTGATGCTGTGGCTCTCTCTGCTTTCCCCTCTCTCAGACACAAGTCCCAGTTCTGTTGTCAGTCATTCTTCCTACCCATCCTTCCCCATTTCGTTTTTTCCATTTTCTCCCAGCACTGTTTGCCAAAATGATGCTTTGTGTAGTTTACTGGGAGAAATATACATTTCAGCAGGTGTTTGTTAATGTCTTTGATCAGTGTTCAACTGCAAGGGATTCCAGGATACCAGCGCTCGGAGGCGCTGTTTCACTACTGTAGAGGTTGGTTTTATTTTATAAAATAAAGTAGTTTTTTTGTTAAATGTTGGTGTTCTACGATCATATGAGGTAAACTGGTGATTAAACGAGAATGGCAAGTGCGTGGCTGTGTGAACTGCGAGTGAGAGATGGAATTTCGTGAAAGCATTTGCAGAGGGAGTTTTTTTTTTTCCTTCAATGTTAAGGTTTCACTTGGCAGTGGTTTGTGCTCTGCAGTGACAGAATCACAAGGGATCGAGAGTCTGGGGTATTTTTTTCTTTTACTGAATGAGCAGTTAAAGTAGGCGGACGGTGGGAGTGGGCTGCAGAGCTGGACTGACTGAGGGCGACAAGACGGAGTGATTGGATGTCTGTCTTCTGTAACAGAGAAATTGAATCTTCATGCCACCTTTATTCTCAAGAACTGAGCCACATTAGTGAACTGTGCCACTGGCAGTTACAGTCTCTGCAGTTCAGTGAGCTGCTCGGTTTGCAGTAAAAAAAAAAAGATGTCAAAGTAATTTAATGTTTTTATCTATGGTGGTATGATTTGTGAATAAGTCATTCATCACTGGGACACCAAAGGAGGACTGCCGTGAAGGGTCTAGAAATTGGTGTAGTGGGTTTGGAGCCGGCACCTGTGAAGCCAGCATTGTGGAGTGATTCACATGCGGGTCGTCAGTGTGCTGGACTACTGCCACGATGTTATACTGTAATAACATCACAGCTCCAGTCCTGCACTGACTAATCAGAGCCCAGGATTCTTTCCTTGCCATTGCAGAATTAGTGTTATCAAAACATTATTTTTAGGGGCATAGCTGTGGTGGGCGCGGAACAGCCTTTGGCAATACAAACGCAAGATCGCCAGTAAAGTTAAATAAATATCTCATTAATACCGAAGTAAGAAAAAAAAATCATAACAGGCGCAATTTAGGTCCTCAGGTCACGCAGTTCCTTGCCAGGAGCTGCCTGATCATAGATGTCAATAGCTCTTTAATGCATTTGATTCCTTTCTGTTCCCAACTCTCCATGCATAGTACTCTGCTACCATGTGAAATATAATCGTCCCATAATGGTTGTGGTCTTGACCGATTTAAATTAAGTTTTAATAAACTAGACCTTTGCCCTACTTGTTTTAACATGTCTGCTATGACATTACTAGTAATGATTTTATTAGGTTGTGCAAACAGATGTGGTTAGTTTTTTTTGTTTTTTTTTTTTTTTTTGAGTATTTTACATTCAGTTCACAGCCATTTGGGTAAATAAATGCCACAAGAGTTAGCCAAAAAACATTTTACTAACTGTACTGCTCTGCTTGACAAATTTTATAGGTGTGAATCTGGAGTTTTCAAACCTCCATTGCTCTTATTTCTGGTTAGTTTGTTGTAAGATGGCAGTATGGCCTAGAGGTTAAAGTAATGAGGTGTTAATGAGTTTGGTACATCTGGCAAACCAGGGTTAGATTCCCACAACCTTCACTTGCATACTGCGCAACTCTGAGCAAGTCACTTAACCATCCCAGTGCTCCCGGGTAGCCCCTGAAAATAGGCGCTTGTGCCTAGTGGGCCTTACCCAGTTACCAAAAGAATTAACAAAACAAAAAAAAGACATTCTGGCCCCATATTCAAAGAACAGTGCCAACGCAAACGTGGTTAGGGATGACGATAACCTGGATTTGCACCGGCACGCTGGGTGGAGCTATATTCAGAGGCTTCTGGAGCACTGCCTGAACCCGGCACTACCAATACCACTGCACCTATGGAAATGAGGAGGTCCCTCATGAATACCAGCACAGTGGTATATTTAAAGGTTTGCGGTAGCAGTAAACAGCTCACACCCCCACCCCCAGAAGGCAGGGTGGCTATACTGTAGCTGCCCACCCCTGTGTGAAGTGGTCCCACCACTCCCTGAAAAACTTATCCTCCATCCAATACATGAATCTCTGGTGGTTTATTGGTCCTCCCACCCTCCCATTCACCCATCCTTCTCACATGCATCAATCCCTGACAGTTTAGTTCTCCCCACACCCACTCTGACCATTCAGCATCCCCCAACCTTCTGTTGAGGACCACTGCCATGAACCCCCTCACCCTGAATGCCATTCTCCATTAAATTGGTAGCTGGCACAGCCCTCCTCTCACTTCCTCAGTTAACCATTGTCTGTCAGTCACAGAGCCTCAGCACGTATGTGGTTTAGTGGTTCCCCCGATCGCCCAGCCTTCTCACACTTACTGGAGGTTCAGTGATCCCCTTACCCCCTGATCGACCATCCTTCTCATATGCATCAATCCTTGGTTGCGTAGTGGTCCCCCGCCCTTCCTGATCACTCAACAACCCCCATATGCCCACTTGCCAAGGACCCCTGTCCTGCACCCCCCCAAAACACACAAATTGCATGATTGTGCTCTGTGATCAGCAGCTGGCCAAGGAGGTGAGAGGAGGGTTATACCAGACACTGATTTAATGAAGAATGTTGATCAGGGTGAAGTGGGGTGTGGGTCTTCGCAGGTTTGTTGAGCAGTCAGGGGTGTGAGGGGCCGCTACGCCACCATGTGAGAAAAAAGAGTGATCAGGGGGTCTGGGAACCACTAAACAACCAGGGATTCATGAATAAGGAAGGATGTGCAATCCGGAAGTGAGGGACCAATAAACCACCAAGGATTCATGTATTAGACAAAGGATGGGTGCGAGAGGGCTGCTGTACCACATGCAAATGAGCCTATAATGGACATGCAGATGGCCCCTCAGTGCATTGCATGCCCAGTGAGCTTATCTGCAAGCTCGGGTTGAATAAGGCCTACAGGAGACATGGTGCTATTCCATTTCGGGCAGCGCAATCTCCTGTGGCCCATGTGCAGACCTGGTCTGTGTCAGAGCAGTGCAGATCCACTGACACTGTGCTGACATGGCCCCATATCCAGTCAGTAAGCACCACTCCATCAGCGAAAGCTAACCATCCGAATATCACTCAGAGATGGTTGTGCACTATCATAAGCACAGAGCAAAAGGCTGCGCTGCAACTGCATTGCTCCAAATATTGGGCCCTCTATTCCTCGTGTAGGCCCACATAAATTTAAATATGAGGCTATTAACACTAATGAACCTTTTTTAGGGTGATGCAGAAAGGGAACATCACAAATAAAAACAGGGCTCTTTGTAACACGTTCATTTTTATAATTTCCAACCTACTCCACATTCCTAATGGTAGCTTGTTCCATTTTAACAAGTCTTCCTGAACTTTATTTTTAAGACACTGTCAATTCTTAGAGATATTTTGCACATTGTTTTGAAAATGTTTATGCCCAAATATACAATGCTTTCTTTTGCACATTACATCCCATTGCACTGTATTTCTTCCTTTTTGCATTTATTTAAAGCTAGAAATGAAGATTTTTCTTGATTTAGCTTATATCCAGATTACCTCTCCAAAACCTTTTACAATATATATCATGTTGGGTACTAAGGAATTAGGGTCTGATACAGTAAGTATGTGTCAGCATAAAGGGATGCAAGGAGTTCTAGAGGAAGATAACTGCCTGATCAGGGGATCAATAGATGAAATTATTTGTTAAAAAAAAAAAAAAACTTTGTAAATGCACTAGTTAGGGTTAAAGTGACAAAAGTAGGGAAATGTGGTGTTAAGAATTTCCAACCCTAACACCCCAGCCCCACCCTGCAGGCAGCAGCAGTCGTGAGGTGTGCCATGCCATTGTCAGCCCCAACGCTCACCCCATTCCATGATTAAATAGCTGAGATGGGTACTGTTCTATTTTATCTTTATACATACTTTGTTAAACAAGCTCAATAATGCACACGGACTCAGAGATGGGTTTCAGACATTTTTACTTCATCACTCCTCGGGTCAAGTGCCTGCTATTGTCATTCACATACATGACATCCCCCCCCTTTACTTGGATTTAAACTTCACTGTTACCCCAAAATTAACAACAGATCTTCTCATTGGTTCAAACCTGTTATACTAAACAAATTAAATGCTGTTTGCTTGTATTTCACATCACTCATTCTCCTACTCTTTATGGTTTACCTTTTTTTGTCTTTAACTTTGACCATTCACCTTTTTACCATAATACTATTATTTAACAATGAAGTCTTTAAGTCTCTGAGGTAGTCTAGTTTGCCTATGAGGCCTGTCCGGTTTGTTACTGGGTTTCTGTGGTGCCTCCTGTGAGGACTCAATGACCACCTAAATCGTGGGGTCTGTTTTCCCGTTTCTTTGGGTTGTGTGGTTTCAGTTACTTGCAGAGCAGGCTCCTCATGTATGTACTTTCTCACAAACGTCGTGTTCCTAGAGTACCTAGCTCCTGTTGGTGACTGAACAACCACCTTGTTCCCCTCTCTACTGATCACCGTGTGCGGTACCTTACTGAAGGTCATTGTGAACTTATCCGCCTTATCTTGCTTTAGGAGAACCTGGTCCCCAATGTCCACATTCGAGGGCTTGAGACCGGCGGCAGTCTGCATAGGCTTTGTATCTTCCCTTCTGCTCAGCATCCCAGTCCCGTGTCTCAGGTCACTCTGCGGTGTGGCTATGTCCGGAAGCTTCCCCTTAATTTCCTTTTGAAGAGGGCTCAGCTGGGCTTCTGCCCGTAGTCAGTGATCAATGGATCTGTAAGCGGTGGCGTACTTACGTAACTCCCGCTTCCAGTCCAGTCCCTCAGCCTGTGCGATGCGAATCCTCTTCATGAGGGAAGCATTTTGCGTTCTAACTCACCATTTGCTTGTGCCCATTTCGGGGTTGTCTTCACATGCTGTATCCCATTTTCCTGGCAGAAATTCTGGAACTGAGTTGACATGAACTGCGGGCCACTATCAGACCTGATGGTTATGGGAAGGCCATGACGACTAAAGACAGTCTCCAAACTGTCAATCACCTTTTCTGCACTGGTGGACTGCATAATGTCATATTCGTAATATCTGCTGTAATAATCTACCACCACCAGTATTGACTGTCCTGTCGGTAGTGGCCCCAGTAAGTCGGTAGCATGGTCCTGCCACGGTCCTTCCGGTAACCTCGTCGGTCTCAACGGTTCCGGCACGTCTGGCCGTGCCACCATCTGGCACCCATGACATGACCTGGCGTGTCTCTCTGCAGCCTTGTCCATGCCCGGCCACCATACTTTACTCCAGAGATGCTGCTGTGTGCCCACAATGCCCAAATGTCCCTCGTGAGCTATGGCTAAGAGCCCTCTCGTGCAGTGCATGTGGCAAGACAATGCGTGTTCCTCTGAGGACTAATTGTCCAATCGTGCACAATTCGTTTGCTATGGGTGCGTAGGCCCGACATTTCTCATAACGCCCCGTCTGAATAGCGTTTCTCACCTCTCTCAGCTAGTCATCGACAGCCGATGCTTCCTCTACTTCTCTTGTGGTCAGTGCCACTGGGGTTGCGTTAATGGCCACAAACCTCACATACTCCTCCGCCCTGTGTATGTGTGACTCCTTCATTGCCGTCTCTCCCAGCAGATGAGACAGAGGGTCCGCTATGTTGTGTGTCCCGAGTATGTGTACAACTCGAAAGTCATAAGGTTGGAGTCTCAGCACCCATCATTCAAATCGAGCACATGGCTTCGAGTGGGGACTGTAGATAGCCTCGAGCGCCTTATGATCAGTAACTAAGTCGAATCTCTTACCATACACATATGGGTGAAGTCTTTCACAGGCCCAAACCAACGCAAGGGCCTCGTGTTCAGTCTGTGAGTATCTGCGTTCACACTCGGACAAGCTCCTGCTCACGTAACAGATTGGAACCATTTCCCCCCCGTTGTTCCTGCACCAGCACAGCTCCTACGCCTACCGGTCCTACATTTGCTATTACGCTGGTGGGAGTGTCTTTGTCAAAGTATGCAAGCGTCGCTGCTTCAGCTAGTTTGTTCTTCAATGCCTGGAACGCTGCCTTCTGCTCCGGCCCAAATTGAAATGTTGTCTCCTTCTTTGTCAACTTCAAGCAGGGGTTCTGTGAGTGTAGAGAACTGCGGAATGAACCTACTGCTGTAGCCCACCAAACCCAAGAAACTACATACTTCTGACACAGTCTCAGGCTCCCTCACCTTGACTACGGCTCTCACCCTTTCAGCTGTGGGACCTATGCCTTTCTGTGAGAGTAGCATGCCCATAAAAATCAGCTTGTCCATAAAGAACTGACATTTCTCTGCATTGAGAGTCAGACCACACTTCTCCAGTCTGCTGAGGACTGCATGCAGTCGCCGGTCGTGTGTCTCTGTCTGGGGCGTGGACGATGATATTGGTGATGCTAGGAAAGGAGGGCAGGATGGGAGGGGGGGGAAGGATGGAAGGTGGTTACCCTTAATGCTAGGAGCCTTGGGAGGAAAACTGCAGAGTTACAAGTTCTCATGGCAGAGGGAGAGGTGGACATTGCAGCCATCACGGAAACATGGGCCACCCAATATAATGACTGGGACCTGTCTGTACCAGGATACAGGTTATTTCGTAGGGACAGGGTGACTGGGAAAGGAGGGGGGGCTGGCACTATATGTGAAGGAAGGACTGAAGTGTGTAAGGGAGGAAAGGAAGGGGAGGAGGGTAGTATAGAGTCACTTTGGGTGCAAATCCAGGATTCCAAGAATAGGATTCTTAGAATGGGAGTGGTGTACAGGCCACCATCTCAGATGGAGGAGTTAGACAGGGAACTAGCGGACAGATCAGGAGGACCTCACGAGAAGGGTAGTGTGGTGATTGTGGGGACTTCAACATGCCAGGAGTGGACTGGAGCACCCCAACAACCAGTAACAGAAGGGAGCAGGTACTGCTGGATGCCTTCCAGGACAGCTTCCTGCTGCAAATGGTCAGTGAACCAACCAGGTTGGGAATACCCTTGACCTTGTGCTGGCAAATGGGGACTTTGTGAGAGAACTCAGGGAGTGACCATCACTCAGTATGGCTCACATTAGATATGGGCAAGGAAGGAGTGGAATCTGGCACAAGAGTGCTGGACTTCAGGAGGGCCGACTTTGGGAGGATGGGGGAAGTGGTAAAAGGGTACCTGGCCAGAATTCAATCAAGTATGGATACTAACCAGAGATGGGAGCTCATCAAGCTGGGGATAGTGGAGGCAACCAAAACCTGCTGCAATGCCCAGAGCAAGAAAGCTAGGGCTAAGAAACCGAGCTGGTTGAGCAAGGAGGTCATGGAAAAGGTAAGGAGGAAAAGAGCTGCCTTTAGGAAGTACAAGAAAACGGAGGGGAGGACAGAGAGGAGTACTTGACAGAATCGAAGGAGGTGACAAGGGCAGTAAGGGGAGCCAAAGCATCTACAGAACTCAGGCTGGCACAAGGCATTAAGAAGGGTGAGAAGGACTTCTTTAAGTACATCAGGGAGAAAAGGAGCTGTAAGGACCACATAGTAAGGATTAGGAAGGAGGGGGGTTGGGTGGAAGCAGGGTGCGATAAGGCGGAAGCACTAAATGAGTACTTCTGCTCAGTATTTACTAAAGAGAAGAGGGGATGACACCCAAGGTGGGAGAAATGGCAGACGCGGGGGGGATGTGGTGACAGATGGGGAAATCATGGAGGGCAGAGTTTGAGAAGGTTTGAAGGCACTGAGGGTGGACAAGGCACCAGGCCCAGATGGCATCCACCTTAGGGTACTGAAGGAGCTGGCAGAGGTCCTTGCAGGACCTTTGGCAGACCTATTTAATGCCTCACTACATTTGGGGTGTGTACCTCCGGACTGGAGGATGGCTCATGTGGTGCCCCTCCACAAGAGTGGCCCCAAGGATGAACCAGGAAACTACAGACCAGTGAGCCTCACATCCATCGTGGGTAAGCTAATGGAGACTATCCTGAAGGAGAGGCTGGTGGCCCTCCTAGAGGCCAAAGGACTACAGGACAGCAGACAGCATGGCTTCATACGTGGCAGATCCTGCCAAACCAACCTGGTGGAGTTCTATGACTGGGTAACTAGGCAACTGGACAGGGGCCATGCAGTGGATGTCTTGTATCTGGACTTCAGTAAGGCATTCGACTCGGTGCCACATGGAAGGCTGGGAAGGAAGTAAGTAGGCACAGGGGCGGGTGCAAAGCTGGTGAGATGGGTAGGAAACTGGCTGCAGGGAAGGCAACAGAGGGTGGTGGTGAGTGGGGAGCTCTCACACCCAAGGGCAGTGACGAGCGGTGTCCCACAGGGCTTGGTGTTGGGACCAGTGTTGTTTGGGATATTCATTGCAGACATATCATGGGACATCAAGAGCAAGATCAGTCTGTTTGCTGATGATACCAAGGTTGAGCGGTGGTGGATGACCTAGGGGGATGGCAGGGGTTGCAGGATGATCTGGCAAAGCTTGAAACTTGGTCAGACACCTGGCAACTGGGCTTTAATGTCAAAAAGTGCAAGGTACTGCATTTTGGGATGAAGAACCCAAGGAGGACTTACCAGCTAGGGCGAGTGCAGCTAGCCCAGACAGAGGAAGAGAAGGATCTGGGTGTGCTCATTACAGGGTCAATGAACAACTCTGTACAGTGTAGGAAGGCAGCTGCAAAGGCCAACAAAATGCTGGGTTGTATTGCAAGGGGTATATCCTCGGAGGAGGAGGTGATTCTGCCACTGTATAGGTCATTAGTTAGACCACACCTGGACTACTGCGTGCAGTACTGGCGTCGTATCTGAAGAGGGACATTAAGTTACTGGAAGGGGTGCAGCGCAGGGCGACAAAGATGATCAAGGGTCTGGGGACTTATCATACAAGAGGAGGTTGAAGGAGTTGAACATGTACTCACTGGAGGAGAGGAGAGACAGGGGTGACATGATTGAAACCTTTAAATACATGAAAGGAATAAACAAGACGGGTACAGAGGGGCTGTTCAAAGTAAGGGAGGGGGAGGGCCACCAGGGGCCATGATATGAGACTGGAGCGAGGAAGGTTCAGGAGGGAGATGAGGAGACACTTTTTTACAGAGAGGGTGGTGGCTGGGTGGAATGCGTTACCTGCAGAAGTGGTATGCAGTAGAACAGTGGACTGCTTCAAACGAGGATGGGACAGGACAAGGTGGAGGGTTAATGAAGGGGAAGGGTGGAAGGGAGGGGCAGCTGCAGAATAAGGGGTGCTAGCTGCACATTCGAGCAGACTTGATAGACCTCTGGGCCTTTATCTGCTGGCAAATTTCGTATGTTCATATGATCCAAAGCTTTCGTATGTTCATATCATCTGAAATGTTCTCCACCCCCTCAATGCCCGCCAGCGCGGTTGCAATTTCATGCTGGTACTGCTCGCTTGCCGATGAAACCCCAAAAATGAGTCTCTTATATCCGTTTGTCCCACTATGCACAGCAAACATTGTTATGCCTCTCGATTCCGGCGTTAACTCCAACTGATGATATAGCCCCATTTGAGATCCAGTTTGCTGAACATGACAGACCCATTCATCCCATTCATGCCTTGCAGCAGCTCGTCCACTGTGGGGACAGGGTATCTGCCATGTATGATAGCTGTATTGGCTTGTCTCATGTCCAGACGCATCCTGATTTCCTTGTGTTGTTTTGGCACAATTACTACCGGATTCACCCATGGTGTGGCGCCATCAACCTTCTCGATTATGTCCATGTCTAAAAGTTCCTTAATCTTGGTATCCACAGCTCCTCTCAGGTGAAAGGGTACCCGTCTAAGGGGCTGCGCTACTGGCGTCACCTTCTCATCGATGTGTAAGCTTATCTGTTTTGTGTTAAACTTACCTACCCCTTTAAACAATTCAGGGGAGTAGTGCAATGTGGGGAGTAGTGCAATGTAATGGCTGTGGGGCAGCAGTCTTCCGGGAGTCTTTCTGGAGGCTGAGATGCTGCCCTATTTGCAGACAACTGTCTGCCCTGAGGGAGGAAGTTGCCCGTCTTCAGGCCACACTGGACAGTAGTACCGGGACCTTCCCCCAGGCCACAATGGACAGTAGGAAGAACCTCCCCATCCAGGGAGCACCAGAACCACCACCACTACCTCAGGAGGTTGCAAAGAAAGCACAGCAGTTGGACCACAGTGGCTCAGGGAGGATGAGGATGGTGGAACAGAGGCACACCCAGTCAGATGTTACACACCACAATCCATACACCATTCTGGGGAGCATAGCTCCCCATGGATACACCACAGAGGAGACTAAGGAGGCTGAGGACAACTGTCACAAGGGAAACCCACAGGAGGAAGAGGCAGAGGACACCACAAGGAAAGAAGCAGCTCCTGGTGGGGACTCAATTAGGGGATAGAACTGGGAGGAGCTGGGAAATCTGAAGAAGGTGCCTGCCTGGTGCCATAAGCTTGGAGGGACAGGAGCGCATCCTCAGGATCATGACAACAGCTGCAAAGGGATTCTGAGCTGGGCGTACTGTCCACCCAGGGACAAATGACTTGGCTCATCATGAGGTTAGAGCAGTGCAGGAGGACATTGCAGAGTTGGGGAGGGCCTAAGACAAGTAGTACACACAGTATCCTTCTCAGAGGTGCTGCCTGTCAAAGGCATGGGGAGGCGAGGTAATGGCACCATGCAGTTTAATGAATGGTTGAAAAATGGTGCGGAGCACAGGGGTTTGGCTTCATTGGGGACTGGGGTTCCACCTGGAGGGACACCAGCCTATACTGGCAGGATGGTCTGCATCTCTACAGGAAGGGAACAAGTCTTTTGAACAATCGGTTTAAATGCTTCATTGGCAAGCTTTTACACTAGTCAATGGGGGAGGCACTGACAAGCAGCAGAAAAATCCCAGCCTCTCCCTACAAAACAGGGTACTAAATGAGAAAAAGACCAAGGTAGAACGGTCAGTGGGGGATGCTGCAACAGAAGGTAAGGCCATCAAAAATGGAGAGCAATGAGTACCAATGCCCGTAGTCTAGGTAACAAGCTTCCTGAATTAGTGGCCTTGATGGAGGAGGAACATCTGGATATCGTGGCAGTCACAGAAACATGGTACACACAAAACCATGACTGGGACGTAAACATACCAGGATACACTATCTACAGGAGGGACAGGGAGGGTAAAAGAGGGGGAGGAGTAGTTCTTTACATAAGGGAAGGAATAAAAGCAACAGAACAAAAGGGTAAACAGGGAGAAGAAGCACTGTGGGTAAATTTGGAGGCAGGCAATGGCACCACAATCCGCATGGGTTAGATACAGACCCTTCTCAGGGAGGAAATGGAAAAGGAAATGAGAAAGTATACTTAGAATGGCAGAAAAAGGGAGCTATTGCTGATGGGTGATCTGAATATGCCAGATGTTAACTGGAGTGCAGTTGCAGCTGCCACTCAAGAGTGCAGTTATTCTAGATGCCCTACAGGGGCATGCCTTAGACAACTAGTACTGGAGCCACTGAGAGAGGAGCAATATTAGACTTGATACTCTCAAATGGAGATGGAGAGAGGATCACAGATGTAGAAGTGGGTAGCCATCTGGGAACTAGCGACCATCGAACAGTATGGTTCACAATAAACACAGCAATAGAGTCAAGCCATACAAAGACAAAAGTACTGGACTTTAGGAGGGCTGACTTTGCCAAAATGGGTGAGTGCCTAAGGAATGCACTAGCAAATGGGCGGGAAGGAGGGGTGGAAGAACAATGGGGAATAATAAAAACTGCCATCACAGAGGTAACGAGCCTTTGTGTGAAGCAAATAAACAAAACAAGACGATGTAAGAAACCACTATGGTTCTCAAAGGAAGTGGCAGTGAAGGTTCAAGAGAAAAAGAAAGCATTCAGGAAGTACAAGGAATCGCAGCAGGAGCAGGACAGAGAACTGTATCAGTTAAAGCAAAAGGAGGCTGGGAAGGCAGTCAGAACAGCAAAGGCCCAAACCGAGGAAAAGATAGCCAACTCAGTTAAGAAGGGTGATAAAACCTTTTATAGGTACATCAGGGAGCAAAGGAAGACCAAGGGAGGGATAGTGAGGCTTAATAAAGGGAGGGAGGGTGGGCAGAGGGAGACTGTGAAAAGGCAGAGATACTAAACAAATATTTTGCTCAGTATTTACAAAGGAAGAGGGAGGTACATAAAACAAACAGTAGTAACACTCTGGATACAGAAGTTGATACCAGCCCATTTACAGAAGAAAGGGTTCTGAAAGAACTCTTAAAACTGAAGGTGGACAAAGCAATGGGGCCTGATGGGATTCATCCCAGAATTCTAAAAGAATTAAGGGTAGAACTAGTGACACCACTGACTACCCTCTTTAACAAATCATGGGAGGATGGTGGTACCCGAGGACTGGAGGAGGGCAGATGTGATTCCCCTTCACAAAAGTGGGAGCAAGGCAGAAGCAGGAAACTATAGACCTGTTAGTTTAACCTCAGTGATAGTGAAAATGATGGAATCACTTCTAAAGGAAAGAATTGTCGAGTATCTAGCTGCCAGAGGGGCACAGGACCCTAGGCAGCATGGATTCACAGCGGGAAGGTCATGCCAGATGAATCTGATAGATTTCTTTGACTGGGTGACCAAAGTAGTAGATCAGGGAGGGCTGTGGACATGGCCTACCTAGACTTTAGCAAGGCATTTGACACAGTCCACACAAAGATTAATACATAAGTTAGCCAGCCTGGGAGTGGGTCCCAAGATGACAGCCTGGGTAAAGAATTGGCTGGAGAATAGGACACAGAGAGTAATAGTAAATGGAGTCCACTCAGAAGAAAGGAGGGTTACTAGCGGGGTACCATGAGGGTTCAGTATTAGGACCAGTCCTCTTCAATGTCTTTATAAGTGACATTGCAGAAGGACTGGAAGGAAAAATATGTCTCTTTGCAGATGACACTAAGATCTGCAACAGAGTTGATGCACAGGGTGGGGTGGAAAGGATGAGAAGGGACTTGGCAAGGTTAGAGGAATGGTCAAATGTATGGCAGCTTAGATTCAATGCTAAGGACGTGCAAGGTAATGCACCTGGGAAACAAAAATCCAGGGAAGAGTACACAATGGGGGTGAGATACTAACAACAACAAAATGGAAAGGGACCTGGGGTAGTCATATCAGATGACCTAAAGGTGGGCAAGCAATGTGAGAAGGCAGCAGGAGGCTGGGGGATACTGGGATGCATAGGGAGGCATCACCAGTAGAAAACAAAGTTATTATCCCTCTGTACAGACAGCTGGTGAGGCCTCATCTGGAGTACTGTGTGCAGTTCTGGAGACCAATCTCCAGCAAAGACATAGACAGGATGGAAGCGGTCCAGAGGAGGGCACCTAAAATGGTGCAGGGTCTGCACCGGAGGACATATGAAGAGAACTTAAGGAGCTTAATATGTATAGCCTCGAGGAAAGGAGGGAGAGGGGGGACATGATAGAAACTTTCAAGTACCTCAAGGGAATCAACAAAGTCCAAGAGGGTAGCATCTTTCAAAAAAAGAGGTGTGCAAGAACAAGAGGCACAATTTGAAGATAGAGGCGCTCAGAGGTAATTTAAGGAAGTATTTTCTACAGAGAGGGTTGTGGATGCATGGAATGGCCTTCGGAGGAGGTTGTGGAGTCAAAATCAGTGGTGAAATTCAAGCATGCATGGGATAGTCATAAGGCAATTCTGGGGGGTTGGGGTAGGAAGAAGTAAGGCTGCTGGTAAACTAGGATCTGCAGCTTATCCAGTAGGTAGGGAAATGGGCAGACTGGGTGGGCCAAGCGGTCCTTATCTGCCATCAAATTCTATGTTTCTATGTTTCTATGCTGCTTTATCTGTGCCTTAACGTCCGTCACTGCTGCTATGTTGACACCTAGTTTGAGTACTCCTAACTTAATAGCAGTCTCTCTTCCCAGTAAAGGTTCACCATGTCCACATATCACTGTGAACTCGGCCTGTGTGCTGCGTTTGCCTATGGCTACTTTACACGTGAAAACTCCCTTTACTGCTAGTGGCTCGGTTGACGAGTATGTGTACAGCGTCTTGTCAGTCTTTGATGATTGACACTTGATCTGTTTGCTCTTCAACATTTCCCAGATCTACTGGTCAACAATATTGCTAGTAGCTCCAGAGTCAATTAACATCAATAAATCAACTCCTCCCACCGTGAATGTTACTCTGTCTAAGTTCCCTTTCCCTCTGACCACGAATGCATAGTCTCTATCTGGTTTCTCAGAATCAACACACTTGACTGTATCCTTCTCCTTATTCCTGGTTTTGCACATTTTTGCAAAATGATTTCTGCCTTTACATTTCTTGCAAGTCTGCCCTCGCACTGGGCAAGCAGAGTCCTTTGCAAAATGGTCTCCGTAACCGCAGCGGTAACACACCTTCTCATTTCTGTCTTTTCCATCTTCGCTTTTCTGCCTCCTTTTATGATGTCTCCCCTCCTTTTTAAACACCTAACATACTATTTGCCAGCAGATTAGGCCTTACGGTCTATCGAGTCTGCTTGAACCTCAGATCCCTAGTTGGGTGCAGAGGCCCTCCCTCCCTTGTGTTCCAGAAACCCTCATCATCCATCCCCACCTCCCTGGGACAGGCCATCATCTGATACATCCACTTTCTGTGTCTGCCCACCCTCTCTTGAAGCCCTCCACTGTGGATCTCTGAACCAGCTCGCCAGGCAGTGCATTCCAAAGGTCCACCACCCTCTCAGTGAAAAACCTCCTCCTCTTTTCCCCCCTCACCATTCCACCTTCCAACTTCAAACCATGCCTATGGTGATACCTCACTGCTTTAGTCTAAAGATCCCCTCCATGTTTACCCTATTTATTCCCTTGAGGTACTTGAAGACCTCAATCATGTCCCCCCGTCTCTCCTCTCCTCCAATGAAAACAGGCAGAGCTCCTCAAGTCTGTCCTCATACGTCAAATCTCCTAGCCCTCGTACCATCTTAGTTGCCCTCCTCTGTACCCTCTCCAGGAGCTGTATGTCTCTCTTCAAGTGTGGTCTCCAGTACTGTACACAGTACTCAAGGTGTGGTCTAACCAGTCCATTGTACAGTGGCAGAATCACTTCCTTGCTCCTAGAGGTGATTCCCCTTACGATGCATCCCAACATCCTGTTTGCTTTGCTAGCCGCTCTCCTGCACTGCTCAGAGTTATTCATACATGCATCCACCGAGCCCCTAGGTCTTTTTCCCTAATGAGGCCTCCAGCGCCTCCCCTCCCAGGGTGTACCTGTGTTTAGGGGTTTCCCGCCCAAGATGCAACACCTTGCACTTGGTGGTATTGAAATTAATTTCCACGTGTGAGCCCAGCTTTCCAGGGTCCCTTGCAGGGCCAACCTCCCTCTTCTCCCTCAACTACTGCTCCCATCTTGGAGTCATCAGCAAAGAGACTCATTTCACACCCTATACCCTCCCTGATGTCCGATATGTATGCATCAAACAGGATCGACCCAGGACCGAGCCCTCGCGTGCCTCACTACCAACCTGTCTAGGGTTCGAGAACTCCCCACAGACCACTACTCTCTGGGTGCGTCCAGCTAGCCAGTTTTCAATCCATCTGACCATCAAAGGGCCTACTCCTAACCCCATCAGTTTCTCCACCAGACCATTGTGGTGGACAGAGTCAAACGCCTTGCTGAAGTCCAAGAATAATACATCCACAGGCTTTCGCCTGTCCAGTTCTGATGTTACCCATTCGTAGAACTCCACAAGATTGGTTTGACATGATCTACCTGGCACAAACCCATGTTGCCGACTATCCGGACCTCCCACCTCCTCCAAGTGCAACCCCAATCGTTACTTTAGTATACTCTCCATTACCAATACCTGATTAATCATTTCTTTTTCCTGTGCCTCTGTGCTTATGTGCATTGCAGACATTTGTACTTCACTTCTCTCACACTGCGCAGATAGCTCTAGTGATCGAGCTAATGTCAGCCCAGGTCCCTCCTCTAGCAACTTGCGGCGTACATATTCAGAATTGCATTTGCTCAGTATTGCATCTCTGATCTGGTTGTCTTTATCACCAGCAAAGTCACAGTCTTTAGCCGATTGTCTCAAACGAGTAACAAATTGCTGCACTGTTTCCCCTTTTGCCTGTTTTAGCTGGCAGAAAGCTTGCCGCGCAAATGCAGTGTTTACTTGTGGCACAAAATAGGCATTCAACGCTGTTACTGCCATTTCGTAATCCCTCTGGTGTCCGCGAGTGTTAAAAAAAAAAGTCTTGTACATCTGTCCCCGCATGGTGTAGCAACAAAGCCCTTCTCCGTTGCCTCATAGCAGCACTCACATTGTCAGCTAGTATCAGCCCTTTGCCATCGGCGAACAGTTCAAAGGAGATAAGCCATCATGTCCATCTCGGCCCAAGCGTGGCTGGTTCACTATAACAGTCAAACTTTGGTACAGCGCTTTCCATTGCTTTAACAGCTTACTGTGTTTCGGTTTAATTATCGCCTTCTTATCGCATCCTCATCGCCATTGTTCTATTTTATCTTTATACATACTTTGTTAAACAAGCTCAATAACGCACACGGACTCCGAGATGGATTTCAGACATCTTTACTTCATCACTCCTCAGGTCAAGTGCCCGCCCACGTCATTCACATACATGACGGGTACATTATATGAAAATGGGGTGAGCATTAGGGCTGACAAGGACTGCTGGATTTCTTCTATCCAGTTCATAACAACAGACTTGAGACTCTTTCTTCCCAGTTCCCTTTCCCATGGGTCACACCAGGAAACGATCCCTGACTCAGTGTGCCTTTCCTGGTTACTAAATCAAATAAATAAGTTACACAGAAGAAGAGTGGGTGGGAATCTCCTGTTACTTTTTTTTTTTTTCCTCCTCCTCCCTCACTCCCTGGCCGGCCCCTCCTTTGGGCCACCTGGGACCCCCACCGGCAGTGTACCCCGCCAGCTACCATCCCACATGTCAGCCCCCTACTCGGGTTCCCCTCCTCTGAGGGGGAAGGCTACGGTGGGGATCGGCCAACACAAACCTTCCTGGCCTTAGGTGCTGCTGGGGTGAACCGGGCTGGTCTGGGGCTTTGTGGTGGCGGGGGACTGGCAACCATCATCTAGTCGTCCAGGAAGCCATTTCTTCTTTTCTCCCACCAGGAGCGTGGCATGCCACTGACACCAAGGCATATGCTGACATCCATCACGCTCCCCTAGGCAATGGGGTCAGATGCATTGTTGTTCCCCAGACTCTGCCAGGGGTCAACAAGCATGGGGCCACAGACCCTCCCTCCCCAGGAGGCAGAAAAAGCAGTCTTCTGGCGCTCAAGCCTTCTCCACCCCAGCCGGCCCTCCAGCGCCCGAGTCCATTCCTGAGCCCGGGTCGCCGGCGTCACAGCAGTAAATATTTACATTGCGCAGGCGGGCCAGCTGTATCTATTACTTTTTAATATCCTTAATGATAAGGGTCTCATCGGTGCTCTTTGTCTAATACTTAGACAAAATAGTAAGCAACTATGTACCAGGCAGTTTAAAACAACTAAGAGGGGGGAATCTATGTATTAGCCATTTTAATGCTCTGCTCCAACATGTAGTCGTAAGTGATAAAATATTAATATTCAGTCAGTTTCATGAAGGGGAGAACAAATGGACCATCAACAGTGTGGTGATAGCTTTTTCAGCGACTTCTCTCTCCTGCTGTCTCCAAATGCCCAGTATGTTCACACATACACAAAGATGCAACACCTAGTTTACTGTACAACAGGGTCCTCAATTATCTGTGAGATTTCTAGATAATTCAAGAGTATTACATTTTTAATTCTCAAGACAGACCAGTAAAAAGCACTTCTATGACTAACGAGTTTTGCTAATAACTGGACTTGGAATTGTTACCAACTAGACACATTTCTGACCTCTTTTCCCGGGTAAGATTTCCAACAAAAATTATTAAAGCTAAATATAAGCTCCCTTCCCTGTCTGCTGAATAAAGTAATGCAGGTTTTCACATCACATGAACTAAAGGATTTAAGTACACTGGAGGCTACTTAGACTGGGCCAAATTTCCCACTTGCAACAAAGGCAATTTATTTAAAAAAATAAATAATTTTTTGCATTCATATGCTTATTTTGAAAAAAAAAAAAAAGTTTAATTTAGTATTTAACTTTTAAGTGGTTTATAAAGTCTATGGCACAAAAATGAAAGCCAGATATAATGTTAATCCTTAAATTCTGAGTCTCTTTGGTACAAATTCAATACTACAATAGTTGAGCCCTGTTTTCTGTCATCTGTCAAAAACCCAAGAGTTGAAAGACGCAGCAAGAACAAATTAATTCCACTGAAGTTCTGCCATAAAACTGTGATGGCGCATAAATGGGATGAGACACTGCTGTCTTTGTCAAGCTTAATAACAATCACACATCATCCTCCTCATCATTATCCCACAAGGTCCCAGACAACAGAATGGCAAATTCACTCAGCTCATGGCATGAAGACTGAATGTTGTGATACTGTCATTATAGACATCATGTACTCACGAATCCTTTTAAGGTCAAAGCACTATCCCAGGAATGAAAGATGGGAAAGATACAGTATCTTCAAAGCCCTGATTGGCTTTCAACATGAAAGAAACATTGAAATACATGGCATTTACTGCATTACTAATAGCAGCTCATTTTTACAGAATATAAAGACAACCGTAAACGCTTTTAAGGGCTGCACAGGAGAGCAAGCCACATTCATTACTTGTTCCTAAGCACCACAATATTTTTTTTTTTTTTATCTCCTCCCAACTTAGAGTAACGATAAGCTCCACAACTGAAAAAGCCTAGTCTGGCATGCTCACCAATGCATCTTCTGTATAAATTAATATTTTAGCACTACTGAAACTCAATTTTACTTGCGGTGGTGTGCCCACTCATGTGCCACTTGGCTCTTGCAGAATCTGGCTTTCTCACTTTTTCAACTGCACACACCACTCCCAATCCCTGTTAGTGATGAATATGTAGTCCTTCTTTTGTTAGTGTTGCTACTACCAGAACCCAGTAACTCACGGGACTGCAGTATCTCCTTTTGCCTCTTGGAGTTGGCTGGGGGCTTACACTTGGGTGCAATTCTCTACTACTAGTTCAGCTGAACTAAAGTCATGCACAGATTTCTCTACAGCATTAAGTTTTAAACTGGAGGGTGGGGGAGGTGCAGAAGAGAGTTCAGGAGGCCTTTCTTCAAGGAAAGGGTTTTGAAAGGTGGAACAAGTTCCCTGAGGAGGTGGTCTCACTGGGAAGACTTTGGGAAAATGGGGAAATACTTGAGAGGCATTAAGTGGAATGGGGCAGGACTCGGGTTGAGGAACAGTGGGCAGTATTTAAAATGGGGATTACAAGAGCAACAAAATTATGCATTAAGGAGGTTAGCAAGAGGAAAAGGAAGAGGAGGCCATTATGGTTTTCCAAAGAGGTAGCAAACAAAGTGAATGCCAAAAAGAATGCATTCAGGCAATACAAAAAGACACAGGCAGAAGGTGATAGGGAGAAGTACCAGGAGAAGCAAAGGGAGGCAGGAAGGTCAGTAAGGGAAGCCAAAGCTCAGACAGAAGAACACATTGCAAAATCAGTGGGTAGAGGGGACAAAACATTTTACAGGTACATAAGTGAAAAAAGAAAGGCAAAGGGAGGGATAGTGAGACTGAAGGGGAGGATGGAGGCCACGTGGAGGATGACAACGGTAAAGCTGACATACTGAACAGGTATTTCTGCTCAGTCTTTACTGAGGAAGAGAAGGGTAATGGGTTGAAGGGAGTACAAGGGGTGAGAATGGTGCAGAAATGGACACAAGTCCCTTTACACAAGAAAGGGTCCTGAAGGAACTGGAAGTAGTAAGAGTTGATAAAGCAATGGGGCCAGATGGGGTGCACCCCAGGGTCCTTAAAGAACTCAGAGAGGTGGTGGCTGAACCTCTGGCTATCCTGTTTAGCTGATCACTGGAAACAGGGGAGGTACCCAAAGACTGGAGGACAGCAGATGTAGTCCCCTTATACAAAAGTGGAACAAAGAGGAAGTGGAGAACTACAGACCAGTAAACCTCACCTCGGTAGTGGGGAAGACCATGGAAGCATTACTGAAGGTGAGACTGGTGGAACATCTGGTTGTCAATGGACTGCAGGATCCAAGGCAGCATGGTTTCACCAGGGGAGGTCATGTCAGACCAACCTCGTTGAATTTTTTGACTGGGTAACTAGGGAGGTGGATCAGGGGAAGGCAGTGGACATGGCCTATCTCAACTTCAGCAAGGCCTTTGACACTGTGCCACATAGAAGAATATTACACAAACTGGGGAATATGGATGTGGGCAGGACAGTAGTGTGGTGGGTAGGTAACTGGCTGGGTGGCAGGACACAGAGGGTGGTGGTAAATGGCTGTCACTCCACAGAGGGAAGAGTGACCAGTGGGGCACCACAGGGATCAGTGCTGGGACCGGTACTATTCAACATCTTCAGTGACATTGCGCAGGACCTAGAAGGCAGAATTTCATTGTTCACTGATAACACAAAGCTCTGTAACAGAGTAGACACACCAGAGGGTGTAGACAGAATAAGAAGGGACCTGCAGAAACTTGAAGAATGGTCAGGGGTTTGGCAGTTGAAATTCAATGCAAAGAAGTGCAAGATAATGCATATGGGCATAAAAACCCTGGCACAATATATCACTTGGGGGGTGAGGATATAGCATGCACCAAGCAGGAAAGGGATCTTGGGGTTATCATCTCTGATGACCTCAAGGTACGGAAACAGTGTGACAAGGCAGCAGGTAAAGCAAATAGGACGCAAGGATGCATACGCAGGGGCATCACCAGCAGGAAAAGGGAGGTCATGATTTCACTATACAAGACACTAGTGAGGCCCCACCTGGAGTACAGTGTGCAGTTCTGGAGACCTTACCTATGTAAGGACATAGACAGGGTAGAGAAGGTTCAGAGGAGGGCAACAAAGATGGTACATGGATTGCATCACAAGTCCTATGAGGACAGGTTGAAGGAACTAAATATGTAACTCCCTGGAGTAGAGGAGGGAGAGAGGTCATGATAGAGACATACAAGTATCTTACAGGGAGGAACAGGGTGCAGAAACACACTATTTTTTAGTGAAAAAGATGTTCCAGGACTAGAGGGCATGGGATGAAGTTGGAGGGAGGACGATTCAGAGGAAACGTGAGGAAGAATTTCTTCACAGAACGTGTGGTGAACAAGTGGAACACCCTGCCAGAGGAAGTGGTGGGGGCTGAAACAATCACGGGATTTAAGAATGCATGGGATAGACATACGGGAATTCTGGAGGTCAGGGGTAAGGGGCATCAGAGTTCTAGGAAAACATAAACTGAAGTTACAAACTCAAATGGGCAGACTAGGTGGGCCATAGTCCCTTATCTGACGACACTATCTATGTATCTATGTATAGGGCTCTGTGGTATAAGATGTTGAGCTTTGCCAGTGTTGACCTTGGAACTTGACCATATGGGAAGTCAGCATAGCCCAAGAGAGCTAGGAAGGTGGTTTGTACTAGCCTCTTGGGTAAGCAAATCTTTAATTCTACAGAAAAGGCCAAGCCTTTGCTTCAGTTTTTTTGAGAATTCCTCTACACATTCAATGAAGGACAGTCTGTTGTCAGTCCATACCCCTAGGTATTTGAATTTCGCAACATAATCCAATGATTCACCGAGCAATGTGGTGATAGGTGGCTCTGGGTCAGATTTCAAGGGATTTGAGGCCGTAACAAGCGTAATGAGACAGAAGCATGGCTTTAGTTTTTTTGCGTTTAGTAGTAGTTTTTGGTTAAGGAGGTTGCATTATAATATATCAAAATTTGATTGCAGGTCCGTACAAGCACTCTCAGGAGTAGGCCTGGCAATGTAGAGGACCATGTCATCAGCGAAAAGATGGACGCTGGCTGACTTGATTCCATGGTCAATATTATTAATGTATAGTGCAAAAAGTAAGGGTCCCAAAATGAAGCCCTGCAGCACTCCTCTGCTGATCGGTTCCAGTGGAGAAAGATCACCCACTGCTTTGACGTGCTACATACATTCTGACAGGTAACTAGAAAACCATTTCATGGACTGTACGTCCAATCCAATATTGTGAAGGGTAACCAACAGCAGGTCATGGTCCATGGTATCGAATGCCTCACTTAAAATCAAGAAAGACTGCACATACGTATATCTTTAAGTCAAGGGCTCTCTGCCAGTCATTCATTACTTTAGCAAGTGCTGAGATTGTGCTGTGACGGAGCCTAAATCCTGATTGTACTGGACTGAGCAGGTTGGAAGTGTTAAGATAGTTCCTAAGTTGATTATTGACTATTTTCTGCAGCAGTTTGGAAAGGATGGGAAGTAAGGAGATCAGCCTGTAATTACTGAGGTCACTTGGATCTCCAGATTTGAAAAGGGGTATGACTTAAGCAGTCTTCCAGATTGATGGAAGTTCACCCATGCCAAGGGACACGTTGAAGGAGGTGTGTCACTGGTACTGCCAAGACTCGATGACTGAGCTTTAAAAAGTACGGTCCAATAAGATCCATCCTGCGTTTTTTCTGGTATCCAACTGGAAGGGCAAGTCTTCCACTTCTTTGAGAGTAACAGGCTAAAAGGAGAAACCTGTGTCTAAAGCACAGGGGTTAGGGACAGGAACAGTTTTTCCCTATTAGTCCACGTTCCTGGTATGAGGCTAGAAACTAATGATCTTTCAACCTCAGAGGTGAGTGTGCAACCTGCAGAGCCACGGACATTGAAAGTAACAAAATAACTATGTGTGTGTCTCAGTATTTTCTGGTCTATGTGTACTAGCTATGCAACTGGTGAGAAAGACTGCATGTTATAATTCTGTTTTTAGTCAACATGTTACAGGATTCTGCTCAGCTGCAGATTGCAGAATTACTTGGCCTCCTGAGACTGCTCCCACCTGGTGATGTATACACTGTGGGCTAATTAGGTCAGCTGATCTGCCAATCATAATCTGTCTTCTTTTCATAAAATTAAGAAGTGTGTCAATAAAGATTATACAATGGCAAGAAAGAATGCTGACCTCGGATTGGTCAGTCTGGGATTGGACCTGTAATGTTATCCCAGCATAACATCACAGATCTAGTCCCAACACATACATGACCGAACATCATTTTTGAATCACTGCCATCACTTCCCGCTATTCTTTCGCTCACAGAATTTTCAAAGCATTCCCCACTCTTCCACATGTAACCCAACCACAATTACACCACGCTTCTCTCTGAAAGTCGTGACATCGGCTTTACAGAACTCCCTCCTCATCTCCTGCCACTCCCAATAACCTTGCAAGACCAAATCCCGGTTTCAAAGTGTACAATTTACACAAAAAGAAGCCAGCCTTGCGATCACCTTCAGTGTTCAGTTTCTGTACTCCAGCCAAAGATAAAGCCCGCCTTCCAGGGATTTATTTAACTCTAAAAATTTATTAGCGTTTTGCTCGTGAAAGTGCTAAATCTTTGTGAAAATGCATAGCTCTTGCCTCACTGTGTTTAACAAACACAGCACTTCTAGAAAATGTGTATAAATACTTTCTATACAGTTAGTACAGTCCCAAGAAAAAAACTGCTAATCAATTATTTAAAACCCTGAAAGCCTGCCTTCAGTGTTTCTGTGCAGATCCTCATATTACTGATTCCTGCCCTTATATTTCTGATCCCGGCTGCAGTCTGTGAGGGACAGAGATAGCTCCCATTTCTGAAATAAGTAATTGAAAACATAAAGGCTGACATCACAATTGGCAATCATGGCTCCCACACCTGCTTCTGGCTCAAACAGTTTACCACGTGCTGTAGGCACTCCATTGAAGAACTGCCACTGTCCACCCTTCCTCAAATAGACTTAATGCCTCTGTGAAAAATCACAGTGAGTTTCTTACTCACTAACTCACCCTCAATACCGTGGTTGTCAAAATCTTTTCTTTTCTCCTGGTAAAAAAATGATGGCAGCTGTAACGGGAGAACCACACGCAGACAACCACCACAGTTAACAATAAGCATCAGAGGGAGGTCGTACTGCTGGCTTTCAAATTCACAGAACCAAAAAAAACTGCAAGACAGTGAGAAACAGAGAAAAATGAGGAGGGGGGCCTTCCTGTGGCAAGGACTGTGGACCACAAAACACAACTGCTTAGTACACCATACAAGCAAGGTTCAGTGGGCAAAGCCACACAGTACTGCAGTTCCACCTGCTGGCTGAAACAAGAAACAATCAGCACTATTTTTTTTTTCTTAGTATGCCTACCCACTAAACATATGACAAAAATGCATTTATAATAAACTTCTTAATCTTTTTTCTTTTTAAACAAACATTACTAATTCAGGAAGTTTAGTAACTGATATAGATATTACTGCTCCTATTGGAAATAGCGATCATAGGGCAATAGTATTCAACATAAGTATTACCAAAAGTAAAATAGCTTCAGGTATATTATTAAAGAACTACAAAAAAAGCCAACTTTAAATAAATTAATACTTTAATCAATCAAATTAATTGGAAAAGTATGTTTTTAGATAAAAATATAACCCAAGCCGAGGACTTATTTAAATACAATATAAAACAGGATTGAAAGTACCTATGTCCCCTTAAAATCTAAATATAATAAAAAGGGTAAAATTCATACTCTAAGTTTAATAAAGATATACATAGACAAATAAAGCTAAAAGAGCTCTCTTTAAAAATTAAAAAGAAGGGTACTCAAGATTCTAAGGTTAGATATAAAAATTCAGTAATCATTTAAAAAAACTAATTAGGACAGCTAAAAATAAATTAGAATTGACCTTGGCTCATTCAAAATCAAACAAAAAAAATCACTTTATTCTTATATTAATAGTAAAAAAGGTGACTTTAGAAAAATAGGTCCTATAACAGTTGAAGGGAATTCTGTTAATGATGAACAAAAAATTGCAAATATATTTAATCAATACTTTTCTTCGGTCTTTTATAATAAAGATACTTACTCACCTAGGTGCAACCAAACCCCACTACATCCAATAATTTATAAGCAAGAAATAAAAAATATTCTTCATAAACTAAAAAAAATCTACTAGCTCAGAACCGGATAACATAAATGCTTGGTTTCTGAAAGAAACTATAAACTCGGTCACTGTTCCCCTAACTTTATTATTTAATAAGTCACTGGCTGAAGGCAATATACCAAATCATTGGCATACAGCAATTGTGGTTCCGATATTAAAAAAAGGTAATAAAACAATGGTTCAAAATTACAGACCAATAAGTCTTACATCAATAATTGGCAAGACCGTGGAAAAAATTGTTAAAATTCGTATCGACTCTGAAATCCAGACACTTGGGGTACATGATTCCACACAGCATGGCTTTAAAACTGCATTCTCATGTACAACTAATCTTATTTCCTTTTATAATAACATTAGCAGGTATCTGGATAACCATATTCCATCTGACGTTATACTTTTGGATTACAGCAAGGCCTTTGATAAAGTGCCCCATTCTTTACTCATTGAGAAAATGTGTAAATTTGGATTCTCAGCCTATATAATAAACTGGATATCCCAATGGTTACATGGACGAACTCAGATGGTCAGGGTCAACAATTTCTTATCAAATCCACTATTGGTGACTGGTGGTGTGCCCCAGGGCTCGGTCTTGGGTCCAACATTGTTTAATTTATCGGCGATTTAAATATAACTTCTAGTAATTTCATTGCTAAATTCGCTGATGATAGTAAGCTAGGAGGGAGGGTTGATACAGCCCTAAATGAGAATACTCTTCAGAAAGACCTAGAAACTATAGAACAGTGGGCAAAAAGTAACCTTATGGAATTTAATACAGACAAGTGTGCGGCTTTGCATTTTGGGAATAGAAACCCCAAAAATACATCTTGGTTAAATAACAAACAAATCAAACACTCCGAATGTGAAAGAGATCTGGGGATTTTAATTAATAGCAGATTCCCATTGTAATAGAGTTGCAAATTCAGCTAACGTGTTGTTGAAACAGATTAAAAAAACATTCGACAATAAATCAGAACAATGTTTAGTCACCTTATATAGATCATATATTAGACCATATTTGGATCATGGATTCCCTTATTGGAGTCCATACCTCAAAAGGAAAATTTATAGACTGGAGAAAGTACAGAGAAGATTAACGAAGATGATTCCTAGACTTAAAAATGATTCATATAACTCACGTTTAAATAAAACAGGTTTACATTCCTTAAAACAAAGACGATTAAGAGGTGATTTGCTATTTTTATTTAATATATTAAAATGTCCATTGCAAATGAAACTTTGTGGATTAACACATGCGAAAAAACATATAGTCGGCAGACTACATAATTAACAATTAATTGTTGAAAGGGTTAATACTAATAAAAGAGATAATTTCTTCAATGTTGGGGTACCACAGAAGTGGAATCAGCTTCCTGAATTTATAGTAAATTCAAAAACAGCTGAAACCTTTAAAAACAATTTGGATAATTGGTTAACAAATGAGGAAGATGACTGACCTACTGATGTGGGGGACAATCTCGATGGGCTGTAATAGCCTTCTTTTGTCCAGTTAAACCAGTATAACTAGTATAACCAGTAACCAGTATAATAGGAATAATGCACTCCAGGGTGTGTGTCATGCTGGGACGTCACTTCTCGGGTATTTGACGCACTCGGTCTGTGGTCTTGTGCCCAACCACCCAAGGTGTGACGTTATCCCAGCACGACACACAACCTGCTGTGCATTATTCCTTTAATAATTACCTATTGTAACACTACATTTTCAAGAGAATCCTCTCCATTGAGCCACATCATGGAACTGTAAGGACCACTCGAAAACATTTTGCAGGCTGATGGTGCACACGTCAGTGCAGAAGTAGGATGCCCCTTAGGAATCTACAAGAAACCTCTAACTAGGCCACTATTTTATCCCCTGAAAGGGCACGAAAGGCCAAAAAAGCAGCCATATGGACTTTTATTGAGAAATACGTATGCCCCAAGTTCTTAAAGGGATTTTGTAAACCTAAGGTACCACTTTTGGGATATGGTACCTTAGGCCCACGATAGTCGTTTTGAGAAAATTCTAAGGTTTTATTGTGGGCCATTATTTAGTGGTATGGGATCATAGTTTCGCTCCCTCAAAGTGGCCATCCGATCCCTTCCACTTCCCTATTCATTTCCATGCACCTGCGCTCAGGCACGTTAAGATGTGCAGCAAGGGAGAGAGCAGAGGCGTGCCCCATTGAAATGAATGGGACTGAATTTTCCTTACTATTTTATACATTATCATGGCAAGTTGGAGATGAATGAAGGCCACTGCTTGACCAACAAAGGCCTCATTAGTAAAGCAGTGGTCTCATTTATCTCCAACTCACCATCACAATGTACAAAATAGTAAGGAAAATTCGGTCCCATTCATTTCAAAGGGGTGAAACCGCGCACTCTCCCTTGCAGCATATCATAATGTGCCTGAGCGTGGGTTGTGGAAATAAATATGGAAATGTAAGGGTTTGGCTGGCCACCTTATCGGGGCCAAACTACAATCCCTAACTACTAATTAATGGCTCACAATAAAAATTTAACATTTCCACAAAATGACAATTGCAGACCTAAGGTACCATATCCCAAAAGTGGTAAACATAGAAACAGACTTTGACGGCAGATAAGGACCGCTTGGCCCACCTAGTCTGCCCATTTCCCTACCTACAGGATAGGCCGCAGATCCTAGTTAACCAACAGCCTATTTCTTCCTACCCCCCACAAGAATTGCCTTATGTCTGTCCCATGCATTCTTGAATTCTCCCACAGATTTAGACCCCACAACCTCCTCAGGAAGGCTGTTCCATGTATCCACTACCCTCTCTGTGAAAAAATACTTCCTCACATTGCTCCAGAACCACCCCCCCCATCTTTAAATTGTGTCCCCTTGTTCTTGCACGTCTCTTTTTCTGAAAGATGCTACCCTCTTGGACTTTGTTGATTCCACTGAGGTACTTAAAAGTTTCTATCATGTCCCCCCTCTCCCTTCTTTCCTCAAGGGTATACATATTAAGCTCCTTTAGTCTCTCCTCATACGCTTCTCTTGCAGACCCTGCACCATTTTAGTTGCCCTCCTCTGGACTGCCTCTATCCTGTCTATGTCCTTGCGGAGATGGAGTCACCAGAACTGGACGCAGTACTCCAGATGGGGTCTCACCAACTGTCTGTACAGAGGGATAACAACTTCCTGTTTTCTGCTGGTGATGCCTCTCTCTATGCATCCCAGTATACCTCCAGCCCTCCCTACTGCCTTCTCACATTGCTTCCTAACCTTAAGGTCATCTGATACGATTACCCCCAGGTCCCTTTCCGTTTTGTTGTTGTTACTACCCCCACTGTGTAATCTTCCCCTGGGTTCTTGTTTCCCAGGTGCATTATTTTGCACTTCTTTGCATTGATCCTAGCTGCCATACTTCTGACCATTCCTCCAACCTTGCCAAGTCCCTTCTCATCCTTTCCACGCCTCCTTGTGTATCAACCCTGTTGCAGATCTTTGTGTCATCTGCAAAGAGGCATACCTTTCCTTCCAGTCCCTCTGCAATGTCACTTAAAAAGACATTAAAAAGGACTGGACCCAGTACTGAACCCTGCGGTACCCCACTAGTAACCCCTCTTTCTTCAGAGTGGACTCCATTTACAATTACCTTCTGTGTCCTGTTGTCCAGCCAATGTTTTACCCAGGCTACCACCCTGGGACCCACTCCCAGGCTGGTTAATTTGACTATTAATCTTTTGTGTGGGACTGTGTCAAATGCCTTGCTAAAGTCTATGTAGGCCATGTCCACAGCCCCTCCCTGGTCTACTACTTTGGTCACCTAGTCAAAGAAATCTATTGGATTCGTCTGACATGACCTTCCCACTGTGAACCCAAGCTGCCTTGGGTCCTGTGCCCCACTGGCCTCTAGGTACTCAACTATTCTTTCCTTCAGAAGTGACTCCATCACTTTCCCTATCACAGAGGTCAGACTGACAGGTCTGTAGTTTCCTGCCTCTGTCTTTGTCCCACTTTTGTGAAGGGGAATCACATCTGCCTTCCTCCAGTACTCTGGTATCTCACCATCCTCCCACGATTTATTAAAAAGAGTAGTCAGTGGTTTCACTAGTTCCCCTCTTAATTCTTTTAGAATTCTGGGGTGAATTCCATCAGGCCCCATTGCTTTGTCCACCTTCAGTTTTAGGAGTTCTTGCAGAATCCTTTCTTCTGTGAAAGGGATGGGATCAACCCCCCTATCAAGAGAGCTTCTGTTAATTGGATTAGGCACTTCCCCCTCCTCTTTTGTGAATACTGAGCAGAAATATTCGTTCAGTATCCCTGCTTTTTCACTGTCCCCCTCTGCCCACCCACCATTCATTCTATCGGCCTCACTATCCCTCCCTTTGTCTTTCTACACTCTCTGATGTACCTATAAAATGTTTTATCCCCCTTCTTAACCGAGTTGGCTACCTTTTCCTCAGTTTGGGCCTTTGCTATTCTGACTTCCCTCCCTGCTTCCTTCTGCCTTAACTGGTACAGCTCTCTGTCCTGCTCCTTCTGTGTTTTCTTATACTTCCTGAATGATATCTTTTTCTCCCTGACTTTCCCAGCCACCTCTTTTGAGAACCATAGTGGCTTTTTCTTTCGTTTTGATTTGTTTATTTGCTTCACACAAAGGCTTGTTGCCTCTGTGATGGCAGTTCTGATGATTCCCCATTGTTGCTCCACCCCTCCTTCTAGCCTGTTTGCTAGTGCTTTTCTGAGGCACTCTCCCATCTTGCCAAAGTCAGCCCTCCTGAAGTCCAGTACCCTCACTTTTGTATGGCTTGACTCTGTAGCTGAGTTTAACGTGAACCACACTGTTTGATGCTCACTTGTTCCCAGATGGCAACCCACTTCTAGATCTGAGATCCTCTCACTGCCCTCATCTCTGAGTATGAGGTCTAAGATTGCTCCCTCACGAGTGGGTTCCGAAACTAGCTGTCTGAGGCCTGCCACCTGTAGGGCATCGAGAATGGCCCTGCTCTTGGATGTGGCTGCAGCAAATGTGCTCCAGTTAACATCTGGCATATTCAGGTCTCCCATCAACAGTATCTCCCCTTTCTCTGCCACCCTAAGAATGCCTTCTATCATATCCTTGTCCATTCCCTCCCCCTGACATGGGGATCTGTATACAACCCCTGTGCAGATTGCGGTGCCCTCTCCAGTCTCCAAGATGACCCACAGCGCCTCCTCTTCTCCCTGTTTACTCTTTGTTCAGTTGCTTTTATCCCTTCCTCTACATAGAGAGCTACTCCTCCCCCTCTTCTCCCCTGCCTGTCTCTACTGTAGGTTATGTACCCTGGAATGTTAACATCCCAGTCATGGTTCTCTGTGTGCTATGTTTCTGTGACTGCTAAGATATCCAGGCATCCCTCTTCCATCAAGGCCACCAACTCAGGGAGCTTGTTGCCCAGACTACGGGCATTGGTACTCATTACCCTCCATTTACTGACAGCCTTACTCCTTTTTGCCCCATCCCTGTCCTTCTTGCCTTTGTCACTTTCCCCATTTACCCTGCCCTTCTCCTATCGCCACCTCTATGTTGGTGTTTACCACTTCTAGTGATTTTTTTTGAGGGGCTAGGATTTCTCTCCTTTCCAGTGCCCCCCCTTGGCTGGTTTAAATGCTTGCCAATGAAGCATTTAAGCCTATCACCCTAGGATCCTGGTTCCCTCCTGGACAGATGCAGCCCATCATGCCAGTATGAGGCTTGCATCACTCCAGGTGGACCCCAGTCCCCAATGAAGCCAAATCCTGAGCTCTGCACCAGTTTTCAACCACTGATTGAATCCCATGAGTGCGGAACACCTAACCTCTTCTCGCTATAGATGGGCAGCACCTCCGAGAAGGTTACCGTGTGTGCTACTTGTCTAAGGCCTCCCCAATTCCACAAACTCTTCCTGCACTGCTCTAATCCCTTTTTTAGCCAGGTCATTTGTCCCTAGATGGACAATGACATCCAACTCCCTTCCCTGTGCAGCTGCTCCGGCAATCCTGAGGATTTGCTCCCTGTCCCTCCAAGCTATGGCACCAGGCAGGCACCTTACCTCCCTCTCCCCTTCCTCCCCTAGTTCTACCTTCTAACAATGGAGTCCCCCACCAGGAGTTGTTTCCTCCCCCTGTGGGGTCCCATGCCACCCTCCTGTGGGTCTCCTTTGTGGAGGTTCCAGCATCCTCCTTGGTCTCCACTGCAGGAGCCTCCATAGAGGAACCACACTTTGCCAGAATGGCATAGGAAGTGTGGAGAGGTACAACTGGAGGGATGCGCCTCTGTTCCACCACCCTCACCCTTCCCCTCCCTGAGCCCACTGTGGTCCAACCGCTCCTCTTTCTTGGCCACCTCTGAGGCAATGGCAGTGGCACTGGTGGTCCCTGGATGGAAGAGGAGGTCCCACAAATCCTGGCCAGCTCAGCCTGGAGATGAGCAACCTCCTCCCTCAGCCCAGAGAGGTGCCTGCAGATGGGACAACACCGCATCCTCCAGAACGTCTCCTGGAAGACTGCTGCTCCACAGCCACTGCACTGCACCACTCCCATCATGTCTTATGTCTGGCCCCTTAACTGTCTGGAATCCTTACTCTTTCCTCTGTTTTTTCTTTGTTTTTTTTTTTTTTTTTTAATTCTTTCTCTTCTGTCTCTACTTACTTTCTGCCTCTGTGCCCTTTAAGCTCCTGACTGTCCTGTTCTGAGACAAGAATATCCTATATTTCTCAGTAGATCCCTTACTTGCTCAGAGGCAGACCTCCAGCAGCTAGAGGGGGCCGGGGAGCTACTATTGCCCTTCTAGGATGGTGGACCTTTGGTGGCTCTGTGATCACTCACTTCCTGCTCCCAAACAGGAAGTTCCTGTTGTCAGTCAAATCCTGTGCCTATAAAAGTAGAACTAGCTTTGGGAGGGGAGGGAAGGAGGGCAATATAGTCCCAGTAGAGAAGTCCAGTCACACAGCACTCCTTCCTCCTGGTGTCTTCTGCCAAGTTACTAATAGAATCTTTCTAAGGCAGTCTTTAAATTTAGCTTCCTTCTAGCTAAGCCACTCCCCCTACTTACTAGATCTTTCTACAAGTAATTTAAACTGCACAGCTATCAAGCCATTTCAATCACCTGAGATTTACACCTAGATACCTGTTCAGATAACCATTCAGTTCAGTTAACTCAGACAAACACACTAATTTTTTTCTTCGTTTTGTTTGTTAGTTTGTTTTTTTATCCTAAATTAATGGTCCAAGTACAAGAGTTCTACTTCTTTAGTCCCAGTAGAGAAGTCCAGTCACACAGCACTCCTTCCTCCTGGTGTCTTCTGCCACTTAAGGACCTTGGGTCCTTAAGTGTACTTAATCACTTTAAGGGATAAGAGGTAGTCCAGTGTTCCAGGACTTGGACATGTAAAGGTGGTTCAGCAAAGAGTACAACAAACAGTAAAATGTTTTCATTTTTTGTGAATAAGTGCATCAAACAGATAGCTTTATTGCCGCCAAGAGAACATCAGCTACTCCTGGAAAGTTCCCATTCTTGGCAGAGCACACTAAATTGATGGAGGTGATCCACCAGTGCATTCAGGGACCTGGGGAGGAACACCGCTAACAGTAATATGCCGTGTCCAATCATCCAGTTCCAAACTCTCACTGCTTCTCTGCAGAAAGCATATGCAAGAACACCACCTTGTCGACCGATGTAGTACATCAGCGAGAACACCACCCTGTCGACTGATTTAGTACATCAGCGAGAACACCACCCTGTCGACCGATGTAGTACATCAGCGCGAACACCACCCTGTCGACTGATGTAGTACATCACCAACATATTGTTTGTATGGATCAACAGCCGATTTCCATGAAGTAGTGCAGCAAAGGCCTGTAAGCCATGTCGAACAGCCCTCATCTTCACAGTGTTAATCTGAAGCACTGTACCCAAAGGGCCCCACTGACCTTAGGTTCTCAAGAGGCCCAGATGAGCCCCTCAGCCCTTCTCTGAAGCATCTGTGGTCATAACCAGCAGGGGGAATGGCCTCAGGAACAGTGACCCTTTCCCTAGGTTGGAGCAGTCTAGCCACCAGAGGAGGAAATAATGAGGAGGAAGAGTGACTGGCATGAGGCACTCCAACTCCTTGAGTGCAGTGCCCACTGCACTCTGAGGAACCACTGCAGATACCCCACATGGAGGCAGGCAGCTGCCATCAAGTTGATCAGTCTTTAGAGATGGTGGGCTGACACATAATTTGCTGGAGGTAAACAGCTGAGCCAGTGCCATAAATATCATGGCACAGTCGGAGGGAAGACATATCTGACTGACACCCTGTCCAGTAAGACCCCAATGTACTGGAGGTTTTGGCAGGGGGGGGGTTAGGATTGACACTGTCTTGTTGACCAATATACCCCAAGTTGGTAGAACAATTGCCAGATCCGAATCATACAATTGCTTCTCGAGATGAGGCCTTTAACAGCCAATTGCCTGTGTAAGGGAAGACACACAGACCCTCCCTGCAGAAGGCCGCTGCCACCGCTGCAAATAATTTAAGACACACGGTGCAGAGCATAAGCCAAAGGCAAAACAAGAAATTGGTACTGAGGAGTCTTGAAGCATGAATCGCATATCCTTACTGTGAGATTTCCTGATTGTCATCTTCATGTCCAGAACATGGGGACACAATTTGAACGTAGAGGGGGGGCAGCCCAGGGGCAATGTGAGGAAGTATTTTTTCACAGAGAGGGTGGTGGACACATGGAACAGCCTTCCTGAGGAGGTTGTGGGGTCCAAAACTGTGGGAGAATTCAAGAATGCACGGGACAAACATAAGGCAATTCTTGTGGGGGGTAGGAAGAAATAGATGGTTGGTTAACTAGAATCTGCAGCTTATCCTGTAGGTACGGAAATGGGCAGACTAGGTGGGTCAAGCGGTCCTTATCTGCCATCAAAGTCTATGTTTCTATGTGACAATCCAGTCCCCTTTTAACAGTAGGGGCAACAGGGACTGCAGGAATACTATTCTGAACTTCTTGTATTCTATATGAAAGTGCAGGCCCCCCTCCCCAAGGTCTAGTACAGGCTTTAAATCCCCAATCCACTTGGGACCAAAAAGTACTGGGAGTAAAATTCTTGATTTATTTCTGCAGCCAGGACCAATTCCATAGCCTTCTGTGGAGGAGGGATTGAACCTCCTCCAACAGAAGGCCAAGATGTGTCAGAGGATATCTTTTTGGCAACAGGGGAGTAGTTGGAGGAACAGTAAGGAGTTCTAGGGCATGTCCATGCTGAACCACCTTCAGAACCCAAGAGTCTCTAGTGATCTCCCTCCACTTTGATAGAAAGAGGGAAATATGGTCTTCCACCAAAACCTGTTGAGGGAGTGAGGTTGGAAGCAAGGGAAGGGAGTCAGAAGGTGTGGGAGCACTGGTGATAGTCTGACCTTTTGTAAGTCTGGCAAGGGCAGCAGGGAGCAGCGTTGTGGCCAGCAAGGTAGAGGACTGAGGTATTAAGATGAGCCACAACCAAGGCCTCTTAAGTAACCCCGGCCAAGATGGGCACAGGGCCTACACAAACAACCATGACCCATTCCTCTAGGCTTGGGGTTTAAAGTGTGCAGGGACCCGAGAGTCATTCTTGATGTCTGCAGATCCCTCAAAGTACACGTATTTTCAAAATCCCTACCAAACGGTTGCTTTCCCCTGAAAGGAACATTCATTACAGATTGTTGTACATCACATGAAAAACTAGCCACCCAAAGTCAGGAGTGGCAATGAATGCAGATCCAAGAAGCAGCAGCCCTAGAAGCAGCATCAGAGATATCATAGGATGATCTGAGTAGGTGCTTACCTGCTTCATGGCCATTGGCAATTATTTGCCAAGCCAATATTTTGTCCTGCTCCTCCCCGACAATTTTTCAGCCAGAGTGGCTATTGTCTTCCAAAAGCAGTTCTGATATTTAATCATACCTGCCTGATATTGCAATTTTCATGTCTAGGGTAGCACAGGCAAAGGTCCTTTTACCCACTACATCCAGCTTCCTACACTTCTTGTCAGGAGAAAGAGGTCTCAAGTGTGCTGGAGTTTTAGAGTTGTCATGAGCAGCCATAATTACTACCGAGACTGTTCCAGGCTATGAAGAATATTATAGCTTGGCAGCAGGGGCAGGACATTGGTTAACCACCGTCCTGAGAACAGCAGGGAACTGAACTGGTCTGCGCAAAGCTGCACCTTCTACTGCAGAATACACCGGAGAAATAATTATTGTAGAAGAGACTAAAACTACTAAGACTTTTCATGGAAGAATCCTCTTCCTCAGGTTGGAACCAGAGTTTGGCCTGAACCTCTTTAAGGAAGGCCTAAAATGAAGAATCTTCAGGGGGAAATCTATATGCATTTACCATGCTCCCATAAAAGTAAGTGGACACAGTGGAGCCTCAGCCAACCACATTTATTATCTCTTCCTCATCTTCCATGGCCTCCTCTTCCTCCTGGATTATATTCCAGCTCATCATCAATGTCCACCAGTATAGGCAGAGGGTCGACAGGATGAAGAGAAATATGAGGAGGAGCCAGCAACAGGGTTCTTGTTAACGGCAGTGTTTCTAGGCCAGACATTAAAGCAGAGGTAGAATAAGGAAGTGTCAACAGCTCTGCCATTGAGGGTTCAGCCAGAGGTGCCAAAGGTGTAGGCCTTGATAGCAGAGGCAGTAGGTGCTGAAACAGCCCCGGCATAGTTTGATACAACGCCTGTGTGTTGGGAGGCCGAAGGGGTCATCAATGGCTGACACACAAACGGGACAGTGCCTAAAGGCCAGAAGGGGGCTATGAAGATCATCATGATCGACCAAAGCCCTCTGAGGTATGGGGAGGGAGAAAATGCGTACAAAAACCTCCTTTCCCAAGAGAGGCACAACGCTGCCCTTTCACCAGAAAACTCCAGGCTCCCACTGCTTAGCAAAAGCGGTAGTTTTTGCTGAGTGGGGACACAAAAAGGTCCAACTCTAGACAACTCCACCTGTCGAACAGGTCTTCTACTACTGAGGGCAGCAGCTACCACTTGCGTGCCTTTAACTGCGACTGCCTTAGGGTGTCCGCCGGGACGTTTTAAATGCCTGGAACATGGATGGACGTCAGTTCGAGAATGTAATCCAGAGCCCAGTACCAGACTCTCATTGCTTCTCTGCAGAGGGGGTACAAATGAGTGCCCTCCCCCTGTTTACTGATGTAGTGGACTAGACTGATGTTGTCCGTCTGGAAGGCCTGCAGGGCACAAAGAATGGCCCACATCTCCAAGACACTGATGTGGAGACAGGATTCCAGATGGGACCAGGTCCCTTGTGTTTGGTGGAGCCCTAGGTGAGCCTCCTCACCCCCAAAGCATTGGTTGTGAGGAGTTATTGAGGGGAAGGCATGAGGAGAGAAACCCCTCTTAACAGGTTGCTGGGTTCCATTAACCAAAGCCAAACTCTCTTTACTGGAGAGGAGACCAGGACTGGCTGTTTCAGATCATCAGTATGCTGGTCCCACTGGACCCTCAGTGTCCACTGAGGAATCCTGAATTGCAGTCTGGCTAGGGACACACAGCCATCAGACTCAAAAGCTGGAGGAAGGTTCTGGCTGAGACATGGCAGCTGCTGTAGAGCATGCGGGCTTGGACTATAAGGCAGTCTGCCCGGTCCTGGGGCAAGAAGGCCATGCCTTGAGAGGTATCCAGGACTGCCCCATGTACTGAAGGCACTGACAGGGGGTCGGAATTGACTTGGGCAGGTTGACAGTAATGCCCAGATCCTAGAATAGGTGGGAGGTATGTTCCAGAATCTGTAATAGGTGCTCCCTGGACTGGGTTTTGAGAAGCCAGTCATCCTGGCAGGGAAAGACAGAGTCCCTCCCAGCTGAGGGCAGCTTCCACCACTGCCAGGCATTTGGTAAACATCTGAGGAGCTGAAGACAAGCCAAAGGGCAAGGCCCGGAACTGGAAATGTGCCCCCTGGAAATGAAAACTTAGGTACTGTTTGTGGGAGGCATGTACCTGGATGTGCAGGTAGGCACCCTTCATGTCAAGGTAGCAAATCCAGCCTCCCTGGTGCAGAAAGAGCAGCCGATGTTGGGAGTGCCACCATCCATAATTTACTGTACTGCATGAACAGATTAAGCTCCCGGAGGTCCAGAATGGGCCCAAGATCTCCTGTGCATCTGGGCACCAGGAAGAAATAAGACTAGAACCCTCTACCCTGTTGAGTCTCTGAAATAGGTTCTATTGCCCCTTTTTTGCAACAAAGAGCGAATTTCCTCCCTGAGCACTGGAATGTGGCCTGGAGGGTAAGAGGACAGAACTGGAGGGAGGTTCTGGAGGCCACTCCAGAAGTTCCAGAGTGTGACCACTTTCTGTGATCTGCAGTACCCAGGCATCCCTGGTGATTTCCCTCCACTTATCCAAGTGTAGGGAAAAGCGATCCCCTACCACCACCTCCTGCCTTACGGGGGTCAGGCAAGGAGTCAGGCTGAACCGGCAGGGGTAGCCAGGGCCACTCCTCCTCCTTGTGGGTTTTTTCCTGTGGTAGAGGAGGGGGTGGGCATGACAGGGATAGCCCAGCGTTTATCCCGAGGTTAGCTAGAGGGCTTGGGTCTATGAATAAACCAAAGAAAAGGCATCCACTGACCACTTTTTGGCTGGTTGCTGTGGTACATGGAATGGACCCAACATAGGGTGCAGCCTGAGGCTTGCAGTTGAAAAAATATGTCCCGCACATCTGCACCACACAACTTGTAGCTTCTAAAAGGGTCGTTCAGGATGGACAATTGAACATCCTGAGCAAAGCCCAACACCCTCAACCAAGAGTGTCTACGAAAGCATATGCCCACTGTGGTAGCCCTCACCGAGGTGTCTACGGTGTCGTAGGCAGGCCTAAGGAGGTGGGTGCCAACGTCAGACCCAGCTTTAAGAGACTGCAGCAACTGCTGTTTTAGGGGGTCCTCTGGGAAGGTCCGAGCAGATTCAAGGGCTTGGTCCCGGAGCCAGTTTTAGTACTGGATCATATGGGCAAAGTAATTTAACACCCTGATGGTCAGTGTGACAGAGGTAAAGGTTCTCTTGCCAATGTGATCCTGCTTCCATGACTCCTTATCCAGGGGTAAGGAACTGAGGTGTTTGGACCTTTTGGTGCGGTCCTGAGTGGCATTGATGACCACCGAATCCACTTGAGCCTGATCAGCGAAGAATGGCCTTCCTGCTGGGGCATGGTATAATTTTCCTGTCTTCCTATGCATGGCAGGCATTAAATTGAGTCACACACACACACACACACACACACACACACACACACACACACACACACACACTCACACACTAACTCGTCTGGCAGAACTGGTTCTTACACTCAATGCTTTTTTTTTTAATAACAGTTTTTTTCAGCAGGTCAGTGGAGTTGCCATGGGTACCAAGATGGGTCCCAGCTTTGCTAATCTGTTTGTGGGCTGGGTGGAGGAACTTTTTTTCTCTCATTTACAGGGACTGTGCCTGAACTCTACAAATGCTACATTGATGACTATGTGGGGGCCAACTCCTGCTCCAGGGAGACCCTTCAAATCTTCCTTGACAAGTTTACCACGGCCCATCCTTCCCTTCAATACACTGTTGAAATATCCTCCTCTACACTGCCTTTTCTGGATATCCAGCTGTCAGTACAGAACACTGGTCTGAAGACATAAGTTTATTACAAACCCACTGACTCTCATGGTTTCCCTCCTCCACAGCTCCTTCCATCCTAAACATGTCAAAAATGGCCTGCCTTATTCACAGTTTCTTAGACTTCGTAGGTTATGCAGTGAAGACGATAATTTTGCTGAGCAGACCCAAATAACGCGCAGGTTGATTTTTTTTTTTTTTTTTAATCAACAGGGGATGCCCTAAAAGCACAGTGGACAGAGCACTCACCCAGGTCAGTAACATGCCCCGTAACCTTGACCCCTGCAGGAAGGATACTGTCGCACAAGAACAACGGCGAATTCTACTAGTGCTTCCTTTCCATCAGAGTACACCTTCTCTTCACAGGATCATCACCAGTAACTTTCCCATTTTGCAAACTGACCCTAACATTGGTACCTCCTTTACAGAACCACCTATTGCCTCCTACCGCCGGCCACCTAACCTGCGGAATCTCCTGGTTAAAAGCAGCCTGCCTACTCCTAACAGTTCCTCCCCCCCCCCGGGTACCAAACCATGCAACAGGACTTGCTGCTACACCTACAAATTTATTTCCAGTGTGACTGAAATTCGGGGGTCTACAGGTGTTTTTCACATCATCAAGGAGTTCTCATGCACCTCCACTAATGTGGTGTGTTGTATTCTTTGCAGGAAGTGTACAACTATTTACATCGGAGAAACTGGTAGGCGCTTTGCTGACCGTTTCAGGGAACATTACAGAGCAGTCAGGAATGGTGACACAGCTAAACCCATTGTATCCCACTATCTCCAGGGACCACAGTGTCAATGACCTTTCTGTTTGTGTCTTTCAGCAGGGCTTCTGGGATTTTGACCATAGAAAAAACGTGAAAGCCAAGCTGATCATCCGCCTTGGCTCCCAGCAGCCCTCTGGTTTAAATGAGAGACTTATTTTCCACTAACATCTTTCAGCCACCCCTTATTTTCCCTAAAGTCTATTTGTATTTGTACTCATTTAATTTCTTTTCCATTTTCACCATAAGTCTCCATCTCTGTCTCCTTCCCTCATGTGTCACCTTTCAGCCTTCTTACTAGGCCCCGTTAATTAGTCCTCACCTGGGGACTTCCCTAGCTCTTTCACTCCTATTATGCTTTGTATTTCCCATCATCACCTTTTTGTTTCACAGATTCTCTCTTAATTTGCCATTTATCACTTCTCCTTGAGCCTCCCTTTTTTCTTTCCCATATATCCTTCATTTTACCTCCCCTCTACACTAACTTTGTTTTTTCTCTCTTTTAGAAATTTCCTGAAGAAGACCTAAGGTTGAAACGTAGATTTTTAGCCATATTTTCTATTTTCAGCATGCATTTAATATAACCATTTTGTTTCGCTTTTAGAGCACATGCTGACACAGCACCTTGTTTTTGTTTTTTACAAATTGGGTCAATGCCAGGCAGCCATGGTGGCATCTTCAATGGCTCAATTAAGGGTGCGATGACCAGAGAAGGGGCACCCAGAAGCCTTAAATAAGTGGCCAGTCGACACTGAGTGGGATATTGCTGCTCGGTATTAAAGCCCATTGCCGACTGTAACTGTCTCATAACCAAGACAAAAGAGGGCTCATCCAGGGGGGCGACATGACATACATCGGGGTCTCCTCACCATCAGATGAGACCATGGAGGAGTTGTAAGGAGTAACTCCTCTGTTGTCACCAACGGGAGGAATGAGGCCCAGACAGCACCCATCTGAGTCCTTAGGGGGGAGCGAGGGCCCAGGGTTCTGGGGCGTGGGCCATGGCTCTGCTGGAGAAGCAGGGGGACATTGTGGGGACAGGCATGGGGGGGGTAAGCTTAGCCTGCATGAAATCCCATAAGGCAGTAAGTATAGAGTGGAAGTTTATCACTATCATCATCAGTTGAGGAAACACCAGGGTCGGCACCAGAGAGGACGGCTGCACAGGCTGGGACCTGCAGGGGAGCTCCTCAGCAAGGGTCGACGTTGGGGATGGCGACCAGGACTCAGGCCGGGGTGACTCCAGATAAGGCAGAGGCTCCAGGCCCAAGAAGATGACCGAAGAAATGGCTGTGGTCAGCAGCAGGGATATCGAGTGTGACCCGGCAACTGCTTATGCTGAGCCCTTCGACGATGAGCCAGCAGAGCTACCTGACTGAGTGCCTGTGGAAAATAAGGGCCTGAACAGCAGGGGCTATGAAGTCGGTGGGGTGCCAGAGCCCCTTGAACCGCTCCCCACCATGGAAACATTGGTGGGGGAGCCGCCAATGGTAACCCTGTAGGAGAAAGAGCATGCAAGGCAGAGAGACTGCCCAGACCACAAGGATGGCCCCACCGTGGTTGGCGCAGAAAGCAGCAACCAGGATTGAGACAAGGAGGACCAGGTTCTGTCCTTTAGATGGTCCTTGTCTCAGTGATTATGCTTCCCTGTAGATCAGTTCCAGGCCTTGGAAGGCTGCGAGCCCGCGGACATCAAAGGGTAAGCAGAGGAACTCTGAGCCAGAAGCTCCTCTATCAAAGCAATCTTCTGCTTCAGCAGAAAAGGTTTGAGGGTTTGCTCTTTGCACTTCCTGGTGGCCTGGTTGAAGCCGCAACAGATCATGCAAGCCTGGGTGTCATGTTCTGGGCCTATGCAGCAGAACGCAGGCCTCGTGGATGTTCTCAGGGATCTTCTGACTGCAGGCACACTTTCTGAAGAGGTTCCTGGAGGCTGTTTTCGGCATAAATGGAGATGGAAAATCACTTTATCGATAAAGTGATATACACTAGGGAGAGAAAAACAAAAAAGTAAAAATTCAGCAAAGAAATTTTATGAAACAGCAGTCGACTGAAGCTGGCAGATCTCCGTGAAGTCCAAAGTGCAATGGTCAATGGCAGAAAAAGAACTGAGGAGGGCGTGGGAACTGCCCACTCTTATAGGATAGGCCAACGTTGGCATATGATGTCTGAGAGGGTGGCCCCCTGCTAGACTGCTAGCTAGAGAAGTTTATGTGTGGTCCTAGTGCCTGGCAGCTATAGTAAATAAAAATAAAAATAATAATAATAAACTTTATTTGTTGTAAGCACAATCCAGACAAGTACCAAAGCACTTTTACATTAAAATCTTAAAACAGTAAAATCTATAGGTGTGGCCCGCTGCAAGTGAGACCCTCAAAGTCAAATCAGCAGAATAAGCTGAAAGTCCCTTACTGGGCAGGACGAGCCAATGTCAGACCTTCAGGTCTGCTAGACTACTGGGAGGACAGGGCCCAAGGCTGTAGTCAGGGCCCTGTCTTTGTCTGTGGACTTGTCCCGTCTTAGTGGTGAAAGGGAATGGTCCGAAGAAGTGCCCCTTTCCTTTCTGAGTTTCTCTGTGTCCGAATGGCAGTGTTTATCCACCAATTTCACCAACTTGCCTTTTTTCTTGCACAGTTCAGCGACAGCCGTTGTCGACCGTGGAGATCTATGGGCTGACTGCGAGCCCAGAACAGGTGACAACGCCATTGCTGCAGCCTATATCTCCATTTCTTGGATCAAAAAAAAGATTTCCAAAGTCTTCTGCCAGCACTGTGGCAGGGCTGCCATTTGTCACACCAGTGACCCAGCCCGAGAATCAAGCCCAGGATTCTGGAGGGCCAATGGGGTTGTATGCGAAAGGAAGAGTGAGTGTCCCCGACTGAACAATCGCATTCTCAGAATGGGTAGATGTCAGTCTCTCACTCCACCAGCACCTGCTGAGGGCTCACAGGAGAAGCAGGCAATATGAGATGGCAGAAAAGTGATGAACCTTAGCAGAGCTAGCTGTGCGAGTGCTCGGTGCATGCCTGACTTAGCCCCTTGAGCCAGCACCCCAACAGGAGAAAGAAAACAGGAAAAGGTTCCACCTTGAAAAGGAAGTATGAAGCTTTGGCATGCTTTGGCTTCGCACTGACTGCCCACCCAGCAGGAAGGGGGGGGGCGCCTGCCTCCCAGTTTGGGCACGAAGGAGAAAACAGTCATCCCACTATGGGCAGAAAGCCATATGGGAAGTAAAGAGAAACCATGGGGGATCAGGGCTCACAACCAAGGTGGCTAGTGGTCAGGAGGCTGATGGTTACCAAGACTGAAGGGTGGGGTAAAAAAAATAAATGAAAAATATGTAAGTATAGAATATGGAGCTGGCCCACTGGGTAACATGAGCCGTGCCACTTATGATGCTGATGACTCAGGTTTGGGAACAGGTCTGGGCTGGGAGGGGGGAAGGGGCCATGGTCGGCAGAAGAGGAAACAGCATCCCAGAGAACACTCTCCTTCTCCAGAAAGGGAAATGCACGTGCTTCATAACAATAATGCCACCTCGGCGACCAAAGGGGCAGTGTGGTTGGAGCTATCATGGGTAAATGGGAAGGGTGCTAAGATCAGTGCCCAGACAGGTATTGCATATGCTCTTGGTGACGTTCCACAGGCATGGGAGAAACTGTATCTAGTGGCGTGGCGTGCCTGACATTTTTTTCCTAAACTCTGTTTATTGTTTTTCAATGAAATGACAAATCACATTTCTAATACAAAGGAACCATAGAATAAGTACAAAAAAGCTCTTCATTCAATATATTTGAAAAAAAGACATCTCTCTACCATGGGCAAACAGACCCTCACGCTCAATCTCCTCACATTCATCCTCCTATCGCACTCTCTTCCCTACTCAGCCATACATACCCTCACCCTGTACCCCACTCCCCCTTCTCCCCATCCCATCTCCTCACGCACACTGGACCACCAGATCACCCCACTGCATCCCCCACCTATCCCTTCTCCCACCCCCCCAACCACCGGTTAAACTGGACTCAGACCATCCTGGCCATACTGCCCTCCAGCTCCTTGCCCATCCCTGTACTCTCGCCATTAGGTCCCCACACACTAGGTCAAAAGCGCGGTCGCCCAGCCGCCATCACAGCCCTACTCTCAGACTAATCACCCTACTTCTTCTGCTCTCTGGGAACATTCACCCCAACCCAGGCCCTGGTTCTACCCCCACTGGATGTGGGCCTTCGCATTGCCCTCAATGAACATCTGCAGTCTTCCAAAGAAAACTGCCACACCCCAGTGCTGGGTTGTGCAACACAGGTCTGATATCACTGCCACAGTGGAGACCTGGCTCTCTGCATCAATCCCTGACTCAGCTGTCTCCCTCCCTGGTTTCACCATCTTCAGGGAAGACAGAGTTGGCAAGCGTGGGGGAGAATGTGCAGTCTGCCTCCGTGACTCTCTCCTCAGCCATGCTCGCCCAACCCCCAAACTCGATCATGGGGCCCAAGCTATCACCATAAAAATCTCCCCCGACCCAGGTAGGGGCCCTCTTTATCTCACTACTGCATACATACCCCCACGGAGCCAGGGACCAACAGTCCACTCCCTCACAGACTACCTATCCACCCTGCCTCACAAAGCTGAGCAGCTCGTCCTCAGTGTCCTTAATGTCAACTGGCTTAGCTACATCACTATGCATATAAAGGACACCTTCACCGCACTTGACCTCTCTCAATTAGTCACTCTTCTGACCAGACTCAGTCAGTCAAGTGACACCAATTCCCTCCTTGATATAATTCTCTCCAACCACCCCCACAAAATAAAGGATGTTAATATCCTAGCTAACTCACTGAGTGGCCACTCCCCCATCCTCTGTCACTGGTCTTCATCCACACAAAACCCGTGCCCCAAGTCACCTCCCACTGCTGTTTTCGCCCAGGGGGCTTTAGTAAATTAAAGCAGCACCTATCCCAAACAGACTGGACCCCAATCCCTCTCTAAACCGATAGACACCGCGCTAGCCTACCTCACCAGTGCCTTCTGCAAGACCTGTGACCTCTTTGCCACATTTACCAGCACCCTCCCCAGACAAAATGTCCCATGGATCTCCCCCACTGTCATTAAATAACTAAGACAGAGAGACAACCTATGGCATATCACGGTGGAGTTGGACAGGCCTGCGGACAGACAGGCCTATAACGCTGCTCGTAATAAATGCACCTGGGCCATACGGCAAGCAAAAGCCAAACACTACCAAACCACCCTGGCCTCCTCCTGGGGCTCCGCACATGCATTCTGGGACAATATTAAGGAGCTCAATGGAAAAACCTGCTCCTCCCCCATCCCAGATAGTGGTCAAGGGCAGTATCACCGCTGACCCCTTACATATTGCTGAATGTCTCAACACGACTTTCTCAGATCTCAGCTCCGTCCTACCTACCCACTTCTTTGACCCGATTATTCCTTCAATCCCTCCTGGCCTGGAGCAACCCCCATTTCTCTTCCACACCATATCCCCCCATATAGCCAAACCTCTCCTACTAAAAGCCCTCTCCAGCCACAATCCCAAATGCGACCTAATCGACTCCAGGATTTTCCGGCTAACCCTGGATGTTATGCTAGCCCCTCTTACTGACCGGCTAAACCAGTCCCTTTGTCTTGGTCAGTTCCCAGGTGCCTGGAAATCAGCTGAAATCACCCCAATTAATAAGAATGGAGATCGCACAATACCAAATAACTACAGGCCAATCTCCATCCTCCCCCATCTCTCTAAATCCCTTGAAAAAATAGTCTCCACTTAACTCATGGAATACTTCACCAAATACAACATACTGTGTCCAGAGCAGCATGGCTTCTGCCCTGGACACAGCACTGTGTCGGCCCTACTGGATTTCTCACAACACATACACTCTGCACTTGGCTCAGGTGATGTTACCGAGGCAGTGTTCACAGACCTGAGGCCTCTGACACTGTGCGTAACCACCTCCTGCTCGACTCCCTCCAAAATTTGGGGTTCTCATCAGGCCCCCTTGCCTGGTTCTCTAGTTACCTCCATAACAGATCCCAATGGGTCAAGATAAACGGTACCCTATCAACCTCGCTACCTGTTCACTCCAGCTCCGGTGTCCCCCAGGGGTCCATCCTAGGCCCTACTCTGTTCAGTCTCTTTCTCAACACTCTCCCCAATACCTGCTCAGGCAAAATGCTCTTATATGCCGATGACACAGTCCTTGTCACCGCCCACCCTAACCCTACCACCGTCCAGGCCTCCCTTCAGATCATTTTCAGTCAAGCTGAAAAATGGTTCCATGACCACTGCCTGGTCCTGAACCTCAAAAAAACGAAATCCATGCTCTTCGTCCACCATCAGAGCACCACCAGTAATGCCCACCTACACATCCTTCCCAGCACCAAATACCCCATTGAGCAAGTTACAGCATACAAATACCTGGGCATCACCTTCGACTCGGCACTCATCTTCCACGCCTACCTCAAAACCCTGTCCACTGCAGTAAATCCCGGATTGGTCTCCTATACCACCAAAGAGACTGTCTCCTTCAGGCTGCCCTCTGGCTGGCTATCACCTCCTCTGTCCTGTCCTTGGTTGACTACGGGCTTCCTATCTATGCTGCAGCTAACAACACCACCCTCTCTAATGTCCAGACCTCAATAAACAAGGTCTGTAGGCTCCTGACAGGTGCCTATCGCAGAACTCACACATGCCAACTCTACTCCTCCTCAAATCTACTCTTTTCGAGGGAGGCGCCTGCGCTACCACACCTGTATACTGGCAAAAAAAAACACTTCTTGGCTCTCCCTGGGGTTACTGGCCCTCAAAACCAGCCTCGGATGGTTGGCACCCAGCACAGCCAAGGCCACCTTCCAGGTTCCGAGAGCTAGGACCTCGCTCGCCCAAAGGTCCTTCTATCACAAAGCACCCTCCTGGTTTAACTCTCTCCCCCCTCATATCACCAGAATCCCCAAAATAGGCCCCTTTAAAATTTCCTTCCAGAAACACCTCACAGACACTCCAGCCTGTAGGTGCCCCTGACTGTCCTAGAGACTGCACTCTTTCCGGCTCTCTGTATCTGACAATGTCCTCTCGGACTGCCCCCCCGCCCAAGGTCATGGTCCTCACCCTCCCCAGGTACCTGCTCCATAGATACACTACAGCAGGCCTATTACACTGTCTTGAGAATGTTTTGGTTGAATCTGTAATTAATTGCAAACCTATTTTCTTCTATGTAATTTTGGAATTGCTGTGTATATTACCTCTGCTGTACCACACTTGTATTGTCCTCTTTGTCTTTCACTGTCATGTGTTGTCTACCCTCCCTGCGACGAGGTGCCTTTGTAAATGAGTCTCTGACTCAAAGGTTGTAAATCCGATTTATAAATAAATAAAATAATCAAGTACTTGTTTTCTTTGTATTCTTTTACAACAGGAGATGGGGACCATAAATTAGTGTCCATAAAAATACAAGAAAATGCAAGTCGCATCAATGGATTAGGTATAATACCAAAAGGGAGAACATACAAGTGATAATGCAACACATACACCAGTTTACTGTTTAAACCTAGAAAACATTAAATTTAAGCAGGGACAAAGTCACGCTCACATGTAACACCCGCAACCCCCCCATTACCATCTACAATGGACAAATCCCAATAACTGGTATTTTAATCAGGCATTAAACACGGAAAGAAAAGGGGTATGAACTATCCCTTGGTTTAGGGCTCTGAGCTGCAAACCTGGAGACCTGGGTTTGACTCCCACAGCCCCCACCTGCATACTTGTGTGACCCTGAGCAAGCCACTTAACTACCTTGTGCTCCCAGGTCACACCTGGAAACAAGCTTTGGCTTAGTGTGCCTTTCTGACCTGGTTAAACAATTTCCCCTTTCAACAGTTTACAAAATTTTGAGCACAAGTCCAAGCTAAACATGATGACCATCTCTCAGGGTTGCAAATAAATGACTGAACACCATGGGAAGCCAGTCAACCAGCGCTACGGCTCCCAGTCCAAAGGTCCCAAGGTTAACATTTAAACCCCAAAATGTGGGGACTGCAAAGAGGATATATAAAAGTCACTCACAAATGTCCCTTCTTTAGTATAAAACACCTGAAAATCTAATTTCAATTCTCATCAGATTTCTCTTGTTCAGATCATAGATCTTCTTCAGGTCTTGCAACAAACTCCCTTTCAGTGCGCTCCAGCCACCAGCTCATATCCTTTGGATCAGAAACCTGCCAGCTTTTGCAACAATATGTGATGTGGAGCCAGGCTAGAAGGAAGAAAGAAAGCGTGGATGATTCCCAAGGCACAGAGGCGCTGCTGCACCCCATCACACTTCCTCCTCAATGCTCATTACTGAAAGGAGAGATCGGGAGTCATTGATGGACAAAGGGTTAGCTGCCCTTACTGCTGAGAGAAGCAGATCTCGGCTGTCCATTCCTGAGGTGGACAGCAGCACCGTTCTGCGCTGGGTCACATTCTCAGGGGTTAAACCTGACATGATTTCTTAAAGCAGTCCCAATTAGAATCTGGAGATATAGCCAAGGATTCATGAAACCAAGTTTTAATATAACTGAGCAGGTTAGTGCCTTTCACACCCTCCAGCACACCAACCAGCTGGAGATTCCCTGACCTCACCTCATTTTCGAGGATCTCAACCCTGCTGCACAGTTGGGTATTCTGCTGTGTGAGGGTGGAGACCGCTGCACGAGTTGTCATGGATTGCTGATTGGTTGCTGCCACAGTCCTGTTAAGTTATTTAAAGGGACACTGTCAACCTGTTTTTCATCAAATTATTTCTAGTTAAAAACCTACATTTTATGATTGCTTACCTTCTCTAAAATTCACTGATGTTGCTGTTTGTTTTGTTTGTCTCCTTGTTTAGTGGAACTGAAATGCATGCCAATATATGTTTATAAACAACACTGTTTTGTTTACAATCCTGGATTTGTTCTTCCCACATGCGTATTTTTTGAGCATGAGAAACACCCCAAACAGTGCAGTCACTCGTGATGCAATAGCCTCCTAAACTCCCACTGAATCATGAGTGGCTAGACTGTGTTGTGGGTGATCCCAAGTCCAAGAAAAATGCAGGTGGAGCTGATCAAGGAATGTAAACAAATCTGTTTTTGTGTGGTAACACCAGTATGGTGGGCAGTCTGTTTTTCACCTTTTTAAAGAAAAAAAATCTGAATCAAACTATCAGCAATGTTTACAGAACGTTGACAATCATAAAACGTGTTTTTTAAACTAGGGACACTTTGATATCTAAGGGGGTTAACAGTGTCCCTTTAAATGGCAACATTGTGACTCTCCACAATTAACCAGTCTTTTCAATCTTAGATTCCATCAATTTCATGGATTCTACTCTTGCTTGCCAAGGGAGATCCACTGAGCCCGACCCATCAGGTCCCATGGCACTCATGGGATCCTCAGACTTGCCAACGCTTGCAGCTGTTTCCGCACTCCTTTCGGTGGCCACACCAAATTAAATGTCTCTCAAAAGCTGGTGATCTCAGGAATCTGATGGTAGTGGATGAGAATTTAGGAGGGCCGACTTTGGGAAAATGAGAGAGTGCCTCAGAAAAGCACTAGCAAACAGGCAAGAAGGAGGGGCGGAGGAACAATGGGGAGTGATCAAAACAGCCATCACAGAGGCAACAAGCCTTTGTGTATAGCAAATCAATAAAACACAATGAAGGGAAAAAACACTATGGTTCTCAAAAGAGGTGGCAGGGAAGGTTAAGGAGAAAGGATAGCATTCCAGAAAATATAAGGAAACACAGAAGGAGCAGGACAGAGAACTTTATCAGTTAAAGCAGAAAGAGGCTGGGAAGGCAGTCAGAATAGCAAAGCCCAAACTGAGGAAAGGATAGCCAATTCTGTTAAGAGGGGATAAGACCTTTTATTGGTACATTAGAGAACAAGAAAGACCAAAGGAGGGATACTGAAGCTTAATAAAGGGAGGGAATGTGGGTGAGGTGACAGTGAAAAAGCAGGGATACTGAGCAGAATATTTCTGCTCAGTATTCACAAAGGAAGAGGAGGGAGTTACCTAAACCAAACAAGAGAAACACTCTGAAGAGGGGGTCGAGCATACCAGTCCATTTACAGAAGAAAGGGTTCTGAAAGAACTAATAAAATTGAAGGTGGACAAAGCAATGGGGCCTGATGGGATTCACCCAAGAATTCTAAAAGAACTAAGTGTAGAACTAGTGACACGGCTGACTACTCTCTTTAACAAATCATGGGAGGATGGGGTGGTACCCAAGGACTGGAGGAGGGCAGATGTGATTCCTCTTCACAAAAGTGGGAGCAGGACAGAGGCAGGAAACTACAGACCAGTTAGTTTGACCTCAGTGGTAGGGAAAATGATGGAATCACTTCTGAAGGAAAGAATTGTTGAGTACCTAGAGGCCAGTGGGGCACGGGACCCAAGGCAGCATGGATTCATGATGGGAAGGTTGTGTCAGATGAATCTAATAGATTTCTTTGACTGGGTGACCCAAGTAGTAGACCAGGAGGGGCTGTGGACATGGCCTATCTAGATTTTAGCAAGGCATTTGATACAGTCCCACACAAAAGATTAATACAAGATAGCCAGCCTGGAAGTCGTCCAAGGTAGTAGCCTGGATAAAAATTGGCTAGACAACAGGACGCAAAGGGTAGTAGTAAATGGAGTACACAGTGAAGAAAGGAGGGTTACTAGCGGGCACCGCAGGTTCAGATACTGGGATCAGTCCTTTTAATGTCTTTATAAGTGACATTGCAGAGGAACTGGAAGGAAAGTGTGTCTCTTTGCAGATGATACAAGATCTGCAACAGGGTTGATACACAAGATGGAGTGGAAAGGATGAGAAGGGACTTGTAAGGTTGGAGGAATGGTCAAATGTGAGGGCAGCTCAGATTCAATGCAAAGAAGTGCAGGTAATGCACATGGGAAACAAAACCAGGGAAGCGTCACAATGGGGGGGTGAGATACTGACAACAGTAAAAATAGAAAGGAACCTGGGGGTAATTATATCAGATGACCTAAAGGTAGGCAAGCAATGTGAGAAGGCAGTAAGGAAGGCTGGGGGGATACTGGGATGCATAGGAAGAGGCACCAATAGTAGAAAACAGGAAGTTGTTATCCCTCTGTACAGACAGTTGGTGAGACCCCATCTGGAGTACTGTGTGCAGTTCTGGAGACCCCATCTCCGCAAAGACATAGACAGAGTGGAGGCTGTCCAGAGGAGGGCAACCCAAATGGTGCAGGGTCTGCACCAGAAGACATACAAAGAAAAACTAAAGGAGCTTAATATGTATACCCTTGAGGAAAGAAGGGAGAGAGGGGACATGATAGAAACTTTCAAGTACCTCAAGGGAATCAACAAAGTCCAAGAGGGTAGCATCTTCCAGAAAAAGAGATGTGCAAGAACAAGGGGGCACAATTTGAAGATAGGAGGGGGACGGCTCAGAGGTAATGTGAGGAAGTATTTTTTCACGGAGAGGGTTGTGGATGCATGGAACAGCCTCCTGAGGAGGTCGTGGAGTCAAGAACAGTGGGGGAATTCAAGAATGCATGGGACAGGCATAAGGCAGTCCTAGTGGGGGGTAGGAGGAAGTAAGCTGTTGGTTAACTAGGATCTGCAGCTTATCTGTTAGGTAGGAAAATGGGCAGACTAGGTGGGCCAAGCGGTCCTTATCTGCCGTCAAATTCTATGTTTCTATGTTTCTATTTGTAAAATGAGTTTTGAAAAGGTTTTCTCCTGAAAGTCAGGAGGTATGAGCAGAGCTCCTATAAAGAAAGTCCATCCTGAATGCTGGCTCTTTGGCGCCTCCTGGCATGGCAGACATCTTAAACTTAAGTCAGAGGTTGAAAGTGTCTTAAAAATGTAATTTAAACCTGCTTTAAAGACCGCTGAAACAACTCACTATCAGGATGGTTTACTTGTAGACAGTGCATTCAATACAACTTAATTTGTGTTTTGGGTCACCTTACCAATATGGCACTCTTTTTTTTTCTGTATACTGTAAGTAAACCTTGCTTTGCCAGTAAACATTTTCCAACTTGAAATGAGGATCCTGTTAGATTCTGTTTTACTAGTATTTGCTAAAAAAATAAATTATAATGAGAAAAAAGTAAAGAAACAAACAATTGCATAAAAATGATTACCGATGGATCAAAAGGCCCCAGCCCTTCATTCTGTATATCTTCACTAGGCACACGCATTTTAAGCACAGCCTAATTAAAGCAGAAGTACTAGTTACCTAACAAAAAATGTCAGCTTGCCTTTTTTAGCCGTAATGTATTCTTCACTGGGGTATTTTAAATTCATTCAGCTATTTTTAAGACATTGTTTAACTACAAATTTTGCAATTTACGTGGATCTACAATAAAGATTGCATCTGCCAGCATCTTAAAAAATCTCCTCTCTGGATGTCACACATTAACTGCACAGATTGTGTTCTAAATGCAGATATGTCCAGCTGTTGCCAGCAAATTATTCTGATAACCAACAGTGCAGCACCACCCTGACCTGCTTACACCCATGATGGTGGACCTGGCAAAGGAGCAAGAACTTTTACAAACTTCAAAATCATTTCTCTTGTCTCATAAATGAAAAAAAGAAAGAAAACCAGACATATTGATGTTTTGGTTTATCCTAACTGCCAAATAAATTAATGACATTTGTGTTAACTAGTACTGCTGCTTTAAAGAGGACCTTCCCCAGTCACTTGACTTTCATGCATTAATTACCCCTTATTGTATAGATTCTGGAATTGTATTTCATTACTGTCTGCTGCAGTTAGTTTTTGCATTCTGAGCTGCTAAAAACTGCAGGGTGTACCAGAGCTTCTATAGCAAGCCTGGTGTTGCTGTGGGCCCACGGTTGTACTGCTGACATCATTGTAGGACAGAGTCAATTTCACACCAAAAAAAAAAACACATATTGACAAGGCATTTAGATTTTGGCATAATGCATTGCTAACAGGGTGTCTTGGGGAAGGGGGAACACAGCATGTACACCGAGTACTAGTAGGTTTCCCCTTGCAACATTGTTGCAATTGCATGGTACTGCACAGCGCGAGTCACTCCTCTATCCTACAGTGATGTCATAAGGAGCTAGCAGCCCAGGAGCTGAACAGCAAAGGAAAGTGCAGCATGGTTCAAAAACAAATCCAAATTATGGAAGGCAGAGTAAATCTTGGCCAGAAATAACAAATGCATGCACCTTTTCAAGTCTAGTACTGCATATAATGACTACAAGCTGTAACTTTTTGGACCATCAGGGAAGATCCTCTTTAAATTCTGTGTCACGATGCTTTCAACTCCTCAACACCTTACATCAGTCTGATACGCCTATAATTGGACAGGGGGAGGATAACATATATATTTTTTTCCTTCTATAGCCCACTCATTTGGGTCCCACAACTGCCCCTGCTGCCCGCTGGTTTCACTTATCATGGCCTGCTACCCATTTCGCAAGCACTCCATCCCTCTTTTCATTGCTACTTAACCTTCTTAGCACCCAATCCCACTATCACCAGGGGAGGAATGCGCTTCTGACATCTGAAGAGGTGCAGGGCCCAGGGGTTGAATGGCATAGGAGAAGCACAGTGATCTGTCACCTGGCAAGTTTAAGTGGGCTTTTTGGTTTTCTTCCTGCCCTCCGTGCACCCAGCTCCCACAGTCACGCATGTTTACAAGTCTTTGGGGGAGGGGTGCATGCTAGCATTTGGTCACCATTGCTGCCAAGCACACCTCCACAGGACCAACACAAGCTGGCGCTTTAGAAGCAGTGTGTATTCATCCTCTCTGCACAGATGTTCCTTCACCTCAAGTGTACCAAGCTCTGTCATTCTAAGCAGCCACATTACCAACTGGTGCCATGGAGCCAGCAAATGGGCCATTTTCACAGCAAGAAATGTTCTGTATTCACTGTAACAGTACAATAGAAAAGACAGCTAACATGGAGGGTAGCCTCGCAGCTCAATTTCTGGTCAGCCAGGGACAGGAGAAGTGAATTTCTCAGCTAATTTATTAACACGGTACTACTGCTGCCAAATGTTAAAACCCCAATACTCAAAACGAAACTGTCAATAGTGTGAAAAGTGTTAAGAAGCAGCAAGATGTGTTCTGTCAGCTCTAGCAATCTTTCCACATGAAACATTTTAGACTTCCTCAAGAAAACAGAGATCTATTTTTAAAGTTGCATCGTAGTAGTAATGCAATAAACTGGTAAGAGGAGAGTGACAGCAGTGCAGCAGGAACTGGAACTAACATATATTACCTTCCATTTCCACAGTGGAGTTTCATCACCTCTCTGGTACAGTATGCATGAGATCCCTGCTTTTCTGTGCCTAACTGTGCCCCCTCCATCCAGAGCTACTTTACTACTTTATTACATGGTTGTGGCGCTTGTTTTCTGTGCCACCTCTGCAGCTGGAAGAATATTGCCGAATACACACACAATACTTAAAACCCAGTAGAGGCAAGTGTCAGTGACTGAAGAACAATTCTATATCATCAACTAATGCAGATCTGACATAGCAGAAACCATAGCTGGTTCTAGGCACCAGCAAAACCAGCAGTCACTGCCCCCCGGCCCCCAACTGGAGCCATTTACCTTATGAATTAAAAAAAAAAAAAATGTTATTCTCTTAAGACAGCAGCAGAGGGCTGTGCAGCTCCTTCTGCTGCGGCATCATGATGTCATGAAATGCCTCACCAAGCTGTAACCTAGTCAACAACAGGCAGATTGGCAGCAATGAATGGGACAGGAAGTATAGCCCCAAGGCCTAACACTGCTGTGTCCCCCCAAAAAAACTATTTAAATATGCCACTGGTTGCACTGAAAACAAAATGATGCACGTATGGGCTACAGCCAAACACACAGGGTAAAAGTGAGCTAAACAGTGGGGCCTCATGACTTCATTGATCCTGCAGGGGGCCCCCCAAACCCTAAAGCCGGACCTGGCAGAAACTGTGTTTTTTTTTTTACTCCATAGTATGTGCTGTACTGAGAGAACAAATTGTGGATAGAGAATGAGGCAGGCAGTCCATCATTATGCTGCCTGACTCCAATTTATACAGATACGCAGAGAGTGCCAATGTGAACTCAAATCTGAGCTCTAGTTTGACTATTCTCTGCAGCCTATCTGATCACCAGGGAACCTTAACACTTACAACCAAGGTAGGTCATTTAGAACTGTGATTGCAGTATGCAAGATCCCGAGCATCAAGGAACTGTACCAATCCAAGATCATAATACAAGTCATAACACTGCCTTAACTCAGAATAGGTGAAAAAAAAACACACACACGTTACAGGTAGATGATATCTTTTACTGGACTTTAATTGTTTTTGAGACTAGTTTTCAAGAGTTAAAAATCCAATAAAAGTTATCATTACCTGCAACATATTTTTATTTTTTCTTCTACATCACAGACTGGACTAAAACAGCTGCAACACTTCATCAGAACTGATCAAACCAGATCCACACTGTTAGTGGTGGCTGGGGACGGGCGCAGAAAGGATAAAAAAAAGCAAGTGCAACAGTTTTTGTTTTTTTTAGTTTTGTTTTGGTCCCGGGTCCCCCAATACTCCAGTCGGAGGTCAGACCTGCCCTGCCTGTCGTCTCCATACCCTGGCCTACCTCCCCCCCCTTGGGCGGGGATGCTGGGAGGGCTCCCCCTATGGAAACTATAGGTAAGCCCCGGCTTACCACCCAGGGTCTGGACCACGGGAGCGGGATCCCCCCCCAGGGGCTGTCGAAGGCAGTGGAGACGGCAGCAGAACAGGTCATCATGCCGGGGGCCGGCTTTTCTTCAATGCTTGTTGGATCCCTAGGGGCAGGGACGTGCAATAACATCCAGTGTCTGCCTCACCCGCCCCAAAGTGATGGTGATGGTGATGGATGCAGTAGACTCCAAACCTCCACCAGGGGTCTGCAAAGCATCGGACACTCTGCCCCCCCTTCCCTGGAGAAGGAGGCAGTCCCAGGACGCTGAACCTTCTCCCCAGCAGGCCCTCCAACTCCCAGGTCTGTTCCCAAACTCGGGTCATCAGCATCACAAGTGGAAATCCAGCCACTGCGCCAGCGGGATGGCGTAAAGTGTAACAGTTTTGCTGGGAAAGTTCACTTCAGCACCGGCTTCTTAACAGAAACACGGCACACCCCAGTTTAACCTGTGGCAAAACACCAAACTAATTCCAGATATCTCAAGAACCTTGCTCTTCCACTGCTGCAGCTTGGTAGGGATAACACTGAGTAACTAGATCTTGTGGGATTTGAACCTCACTTTGCTGATCCACAAGCTTATGATCTAATCACTGGAGCCCACTGCCATTATTTGAAAGGCTGCTTAGTGAAGCTTAAAGAAGACAGTAGTGGAGCTGGGAGGGAACCTGGGGGAACTCAGTTCTGTGAGTGAAATTAAATGTCTGCTTTGGTTCCAGGAGTAAAATGAGGAAGGACTGCTTCTATGTAAAATACACACCCCTAAAGGCATAAAACTAAGTAAAGTGCAACATTTAGTGAAGAAACATACCCCCAGACCCCTTTCAGATACGATCAATAATAGATCACAGCTGATGCGTTCCCTCAGTGAAATTGTTCCATTTTCAACACTGATAGTAGACTTCTTTTTAGCATTCTGCTGGGTGTGACAAAACCAGGAAAGGTGAACTTTGCTGTTTCAACACTACGAGGGAAAACAATCAGCAGAGTGCCAACCACAGCAGAGCTGTAATGCAATACTGTTGACTGCATAAGAGTATATACTTGAATATACACACACACACACACACACACACACACACACACACACGCACGTCTAGTAGTTCCTGAAAGGTAGCTGAATCCATGCTCCATAACCTTTTTCCTGTTGTCCAAAATGTGGGACTTTGCTGTTACGATTATACAAGTACTTGTATAATTACACAAGCTCAAACAAATGGCAGCAAGGGATGACCTCTGGCATCGGGCCAAGGCCACTGGCAAGCCATCTGACCTGCAGCTATATAAAGCAGTCAGAAATGCCTGCACTAGGGAAATTTGTCTTCCTAAATCACAATACTACAATCATGCACTCTCTAGCTCATAGGGCAATGGCCGGAGGTTCTGGGATAACCTCCAGGAGCTAATGGGCACCCCTAGCAAGTCTGCACCCTCCCTTATTGAGACAGAGTGGGCCACTCTCCAAGACCTTAAAAGCACAGCTGACGCCTTAAACTCCACTTTCTCACGCCTCAGCAGCATTCTCCCCCCCGACTCACAGATTCCCTCGTCCACTGTTGCCAATGATAGTCCCACCCATGCTACGGCAGCCCCCCCATCGTTCTACTTCAGGAGAATTACCCTCAAGGAAGCCAAAAAATATCTTACTTGTGTCCTCGGGAAAGTGAGATCCAGCAGTGACACTCTGGACCTCAAAATTATCTACCTAACCCTTGATGCAGTCCTCCTACTACTCACTAAAACCCTCAATCTCTTCCTCTGCCGGCACAGGGTTATAATGTCGCAGGTCACTACTGCACAGCAATTTACCATGATGTGAATACAGCAAAAACATTGCTGCTGCAGATACAAACTGACAAAAAGCATTTCGACTACAAAAACTTGTGTATTTTGTTATCTGAGGTTCTGCCCCCATGCATCAACTCGGGGAGAAACACCATGGGGAAAAAAAAGATACCACACAATGTGGTTTCCAAAGAGTTTGGGACGAGATTCAAGCACGGTCCACAGGCACACAACAACCTCCTGTACTGCCGCGGCTCATCCCACTGAGTAACGGCGGCAGCTCGGTGGACCACCTCCCGAATGGAGGTCTTCACCTCCACTTAACCCCTCTTCCCCACCTATGTGCGATAGGGTACATAACCGCGCATACAACATATCTGTCTTGTGAGGTTGTGTACCCTATCGTGCTAGTGCACTGCGCAATGTATTCCATGCGGTATTCTGAGAGACATATTGACCCGACAGGCCCTCTATCTAGGGCAGTTTCCTACATCTTGGAAAGCTGCAGTTATTACTCCCATCTTCAAAAGTGGGGACAGATCCCAAACCAATAACTACCAACCTAGCTCTATCCTCCTGCCACTCTCCAAAGTGCTGGAAAGCGTTGTTTTTTTTAATCAGGAGATGACTGGGCCCAGCCCTTTTTCAGTCATGCCTGACAATAAAATACATCACGATATGCAGACATACAAATATCAATTAACTACATATACAGAGTAAAATATATCAACATACATCAAACAAGACAGTTACATTTAATATTTGTGTTGCCGTATTCAAACAACAAATGTTTGAATTGCTTAACATTCTTAGCATTTTTAACTATATTGGACAATCTGTTTAGTGACGTTGGAGCATACTGGGTAGAAGAGCGATTACAAGTCTCCAGTTTTGTCAAGGGTAAGTAAAAGGGTGTCTAGCTGATTTCTATTTGGATATGAAATGTTGGACTGAATAATTTTTTTATATAAACTATGTGGTGTCAAATTTTTGTAATCAGAAAAGGCAAAAGTGGCAGTCAAATAATCAATATGTTGAGAAGGAGGCAAAATATTCATCTTGTCATACAAAAGACAATGGAGCTCTCAAACCAAATCTACAGATGCTGTTTTGAATAAGTTGTTATCTTTTAACAAACAAATTACCCTGATTTACGAAAAGTACTGTCCCATAATCCAACGTTGGTAACAACATTTGTTTTGCTATAATCATACGGGCCTCATCTGTCAAAACATTGATATTCCTGTATAAGAAACCTACTTTCTGATGAATCTGTTTACCTATGCTCTCCAGGTGGCCCATAAAACTTAGCACTGGATCTATGTTGATGCCTAGATATTTGACCGACTGTACTCTTAAAATTTCTACTCCTTCACTCCCTCTAATAGACAGGTCTCCTCCAGCCCGGGCAAACCTCAGAGATGTCCCAAATAATATCACATTTGTTTTCTTCTTATTCAACCTCAGTTTATTTTGAGTTATCCACTCTGTGAGTCTGTCATAATCTTCCTGTAGTGACCTTTGAATCTTAGTAATTGATTGGCCCGAGCTGAAAAGGATCGTGTCATCTGCATACTATATACATTCAGTTTCCGTGAGTGCCTTTGGCAGGTCATTCATGAAAACAGAAAACAAGGGTCCCAACACCTATCTTTCTGGGATGCCTGATCTCATCTGCAGAGATTCCAACAGAGAGTTTCCTATTCTAACCTTTCGCGCACTTTATTGCCTAGGTAACTCCTAAACCAATCCTGACCAGTACCTGGTATTGCACAGGAGTAAAGTTTTCTTAGTAATATTCCGTAGTTGACAACGTCGAAGGCCCTGGTCAGGTCAACAAACACTGCACCTGTCATCATCCCCCGATCACAAGCATCGAGCACAGTGTTCGCCAACCCAACCACAGCCATTGACATGCCATAACCCCGTCTACATTCATGCTGTTGTTCAGCCAATAACCCCTTGGGAGTCTAAGTGGAAAACCAGTTGTTTATAAACACATTTCTCCAATAATTTTCCTAATGTAGGTAACAATTATATTGGTCTATAGTTTGTAACGTTTCCTGTCCCGATTTAAAAATTGGTACTATTATAGATAAACTTGTTGATTTATTTTTGATGTGTTCTGTTCTATTAGTGTTAGTAAAGTCCTAGTTAACCAACCAGCTGCAGTATCTGGATGGTCAAAATGTTCTATTTTCTTTAGATCTACTTTTCCTAAAGTGTGTTTAAATTTATTATCATCCAGCTTACCAACACTCTTCCTCTTAGTCAAATTCAAGAAGATCTTTTCTTTTTTATGTTTTTTTATACATACCAAAAGGACAGTGGTCCAAAATTGAATCTGATAATACCTCCCATTTCAATATCTTGTCAGGCCAGTTTGAAATCAACCAATCTCTTGTTGTATGTTTCCCTGTTTTATAATTAAAATGTATAGGACCAGTCACAAATTGATTGTAGCCAATCTTATTTTTGTATTCTGCTTTCCCCTGATTTGCCCAATCCAGGTTCTGGTCTCCCACCATTACATGTTCCCTCCCAACATCATGGTGTGACACCAGATACTGGAAAAATTTAAGTTCATTGTCCATACATTTTAGTGGTTGATAAAAACAAGTAATATATAAATGTTTGCCTTCTAAACCTCCAAACATTAACTTGATTGTTACATAGTCTATTTGATCAATAAAAGGTCCCTTTTAACCTCCTGTACTAAAAACGTGTCTTTAATATATAAGAAGACCTCCCACTTCTTCCCTAACCTGTCTTGTCTGAACATTCCCGTACCCACTAATGTGCAGCTGTGCATCACACTCACTTGTGGCTTCAGCCATGTTTCACTTAAACCAATCATACCCTGACCCTCAGTTGAAATCCAAGCTTCCAAATCAGTAAAATGGGCTTGCATACTTTGGCCCAGCTATTCAGACTGCGCCGGGCAGTGGCACAAGCCCAGGCACAGCACAACTGGGCTGCAGCAGGGGCAGGATCAGGCAATATTCAACAGTGTTGCACCATAGCGCAGCACTGTTGAATATGGCAAGGTTGGCGCACATACTAAAGCCACAGAGAGGGAGCACGGGGATGCACCAGTGCAAGTGCAGTTGCGCTAGGTGCATCACCCGTGATATTCAGCAGGGGGCATGCAAATGAGGCCATAATATGCAAGGCGCAAATGGAGCCATTTGCATGTCATTATGGCCCCATTTGCATGCATTGCACAGGGCGTCCTGGTGAAATGTGCCTGGCACTCTATCTAGCTACTGTCGGGGGTTGGGTCCTTGCTGGGCTACTGTAACCCCCTCCCCTTCCGTACACCCGATCGCGGGCTTCTGTACTATTAAAGTTTAACCTAGTGGTCTAGTGGTTTCCTCCCAGTATGCCTGATCACAGGTTTCTGAAATATTAAAGTTTAACCTGGTGGTCTAGTGGTTCCCTCCTTGTATGCCCGATCGTGGGCTGTTGTAATGTTAAATATTAGCCTGGTGGTCCAGTGGTTCCCTCCTCCCCACCCACAGAGACCCCGGCCGCCAGCACCCGTCGCTCGGCGGGTGGCAGCACCCCCTGCCAACCGGCTGCCGAATGACCCTGTTGGCCCACAGTGTGGACCAATGGGCTTGCAGATTATACTGTACTACCACAGGACCAGATATGTGAATGAATGCTCGTTCATTCATATCTAATCATGTGAAGTACAACATAATCTGAAGCTCATTGGTCCACACTGTGACCAATAGGTGTACAGATCATACTGTACGCTGTCATTCAGAGGGAGGCCAGGCGGTATGCGGGTGGGGTGCTGGGTGGCCGGGGGTCCTCTGTGGGTGGGTGGGGAGAGTGGTACCACTGGACCACCAGGCTAATATTTAACATTACAACAGCCCGCAATCAGGCATACAGGAAGGGAACCACTAGACAACCAGGTTAAAATGTAATATTACAACAGCCCGCGATCGGGCATACGGGGAGGGAACCACTACACCACCAGGTTAATATTTATTATTACAACAGCCCACGATCGGGCATACGGGGAGGGAGGAGGATCCACTGGACTACCAGGGAGGGTCCCAGTGCTTGTGGATGGTGTTGCTGCAGGGCAGGTTGCCACCCACGTCTGGCGGATGTTGTGTTGCGCCTTGCAATACAGCCACCCACCTGTGGGTGGCCAGCAATTCAGCCTTTTATTTTCGGATCAACTTTGAGCACCAGTGTGCGGCGCATGTAGGGGTTGCACCAGCATATGTGCCGCACATCCCGGGCTGAATATCAGGATGTGCCGCAGATGCATGGGCATGCCCCATGCATCTGCACCGCATACATTACAAATGCGCTCTGACGTATTGGGAGTTGCGCCATGCAATCTGCCCCTTTGAATATCGTGCCGTGGCGCACTGGGGGGTTGCACATGGTGCAATCCTGTTGCACCATGCGCAACCCTTTGAATAGCTGGGCCTTTGTGTATTCAGCATTGTTGCTGACCAAATACCTTGAAAAACACAGAATTCAGTGCTCACAACAACATGGGTTTAGGAAGTCTCATACTCTCATAGCACCACTACTGCCTTGCTTCACTTCTCAAACTTCATCCACTCCGCCTACGACACCGGACTCTTAGTGGGGGCTATTTACACTGAGCTCACTAAGGCATTCGATACCATCAACCATTCCCTTCTGACTGACACTCTTGCCTCCACTGGTCTCTCCAATGATGTAACCAGTTAGTTCCATAGCTATTTTACTGACCGGTCTCAGAAAGTGAACATCTGTGATTCGCTCTCTGATAGCTACCCTGTGCGTTCTGGGGTACCCCAGGGCTCTATACGCAGCCCCCTTTTATTCAATCTTTTTATAAACTCTCTCCCTCAAGCATGCTCTACCAATCTCCTACTATACGCGGATGATGCAGTCATTTTCTCCTGTAATCCTGACCCTCTCCCCCTTCAGCAACAACTTCAGCATGATTTCTCTGCAATTGGGCTATGGTTTATCCAGCACGAACTTCTTCTCAATTACCAAAAAACAAAAACAATGCTCTTTGCTAGCGCTCGCAGACACACACACACACCCACCAGAAACAGACATCACCAACTCAACATTTTCAACAACTCCAATGTACTTTTTGAGCAGGTTCAGCAGTTCAAGTACCTAGGAGAAATACTGGACACAACCATGTCTTTCACTGCCCATGTTGACCATGTAGCAAAGCCAATTAACACCAGACTGGGGCTCCTGTATCGGCATTGACACTGCCTCACCCCAAATGCTCTCTGCCTTGCAATTACCAGTTCTGTGCATTTCATTATTGACTAAGATCTTATCACCTACTTAGCTGTGACTGATAGTACCCTTAAGAGAATCAATTCTACCTTAAACAAATCATGCAGATTAGCTACCGGAGCTCCTAGACCGACTCACACATGCAACCTGTACGCTCAGGCCGGTTGGCTTGACCTAAAGGGTCGTATCACCTACCAGACCTGTATATTTGCCAAGAAAATCTGCTTAGGACTTAATCCTCCATCCTTACAAAGCCTCCTCTCCTGGACCGCCAACCCCCATCTTCCTAGAAGCATGACTAATCAACCTCTTCAAGTACCCTGTGCCGTACCTCCTCTGCTCAACCCTCCTCGCTGGCTTAACATCTTTCCCCCCCTTGCTACATGTGAACTCTTAAAGCTTGATTCTTATAAACTCAACCTCTGTCACTATCTCACTAACTCCAACAACTGTTCTTGTACAGACTAGAACCTCCCACCTCTGCATTCCCCTCCCTTGCCTCATGCCCCTTCCCGTTTCATGACAAAGTCTACTAGACTGCTAGCACCATCCTTCCTGCTCAGCACTTATTGTTACTCTTGTAATTTGGCACAGCACTGAAACCCTGTAACTACTTACAATGTTGTTTCTGTGTATGTATCCTGTTTGTACTGTACCCATCTTATTGAAGTGGAACCTTTGTAAATGAACCCTGGGTTCAAAGGTGTTGTGATCAGAAAACGAATAAATAAATAATAAGCCACACATTATTCTGTATCCTTTATCAGGCTAGTGAATTAGCAGCCATACTGGCACTGATCAGAGTTTTTGTTGTTGTTGTTGTTGAGAAATGCAGCACTCTAATCGACAAGCGTCCTTTTTTTTTTTTATATAGCTCAGCTTTATTGAGAGATATGTTATTGGCACAACATGAAGCAAATATAGTTTTTTTTTTTTGTTTTTTTTTTAGATTATTTTTCTCCCCTTGGCCACCTGAGCTGCACCCCTTTTATGGAGAATTCCTGCCACCTCTACCGCGGACACCCAGACTCCGGAGGCTTACCCTGGGGAGCCCCCAACTACCCATGAAGCACAGATCCAGATGGGTGCCGCGGTGAAACTGCGGACGGCCATCAAGCCCCTCGCTGCAGGCGCCAATTTTTCCTGGTTTTCTGTCCCCTCTGTGCATGCTCAGGCAGTGCCCCCAGTCTCCACTGGGGGCTGCTGTTGAGCGATGCGATCCCCAAGCCCGCCGCTGGACAGCAGTTCTCCGGATGCTCAATCCACTCCGCCCCCTGCCAACCCCCGGCTCCCCGAGTCCGTTCCTGAACCTGAGACGCCAGCGTGGGTCAAGGTAAGGTGCCAGCGCCTCAACCCTCTGCGCCACTGGGCCGGCCCAAATATAGTTGTTAATAGTAACGAAATACATAAATAAATAAATAATCACCTGTTTGGTTAACACACATTTCTAAAATAGGCACCAAGTCTCTGATATGCTTAGGGAATAACATTCAGCAAAAGTCCAAGCTGAGTGTAATGTCCAAAGTCTCTGGAGATAATCTCTCTTCTGAAGCAGATGACTTGAGTGTCATCTCGTGTTTGCATCAATGAGTAATACACTGCACAAAAGCAATAACAGTAACATGAACAATAAACATGCAGTTCTGGAGCAAACTGGTCTGTGTCTGGTTTTCTTATTACCTAGTATTACTCTTAGAGCGGGATTTAAACTAGTTGACCCCTGTCTTCTCCTTATCACCGTCCTTCCTTCAGGAGACTGCCCCACAGGTTGCCCATTTCTCTCACTTTTCCATATGTTTTTCTGGACTAAGCCTAATACGTGCTATGATCTTCTCCATGTCAGCAATTTGCAGCACTCTCCCTTGCCACTCTGCCAGTGTTGGGACCTCTATTGAAAGCCAACTGCAAGTAAGCCCCCTAGCTGCTACTAAACAAAACGTGTACAGTAGTTAATCTCTTCTCCTGTTTTTTTGAACCAGGGGGCTGAGGGGGCAACACCACTGTCTCGAAACTGAGCAAGACTGGTTGTGTCCAAAGTTTCCCAAGTTCTGCATGAACCAAGCCCCAATATGGCTGTATTATGGGACAGTCCCAAAATATGTGCTGCAGGACCTCGCATAGTCCGGCTTTAAATCCTCCCAATCCTTGGCTGACCTGCAGTCTTACAGGTCATTCAGAACACCTGTACAAAGGCTGTTTGCACCGCTAAGGCCAACTATTTTAAGGCTAACCTCCAATCCAATCATACCTCCCCCTCTAAATTTTGAAAGGTTATCCACTCCCTATTCAATCCCTCTAGAAACACAGAACGTAGAAACATAGAATTTGACGGCAGATAAGTACCGCTTGGCCCACCCAGTCTGCCCATTTCCCTACCTGATGGATAAGCTGCAGAATCTAGTTAATCAACAGCTTATTTCCTCCTGCCCCCCACTAGAATTGCCTTATGCCTGTCCCATGCATTCTTGAATTCTCCCACTGTTCCAGACTCCACAATCTCCTCAGGAAGGCTGTTCCATGCATCCACAACTCTCTCTGTCAAAAAATACTTTCTAACATTACCTCTGAGCCGTCCCCCCTCTATCTTCAAATTGTGCCCCCTTGTTCTTGCACATCTCTTCTTCTGAAAGATACTACCCTCTAGTACCTTGTTAATTCCCTTGAGATACTTGAAGGTTTCTATCATGTCCCCCCCCCCTTTCCTCAAGGGTATACATATTAGGCTGCTTTAGTCTCTCCTCGTATGTCTTCTGGTGCAGACCTTGCACCATTTTGATTGCCCTCCTCTGAACAGCCTCCACTCTGTCTATGTCTTTGCGGAAATAGGGTCTCCAGAACTGCACGCAGTACTCCAGATGGGGTCTCACTAACTGTCTGTAGAGAGGGATAACAACTTCCTGTTTTCTACTGTCGATGCCTCTCCCTATGCATCCCAGTATACCCCCAGCCCTCCTTACTGCCTTCTCAAATTGCTTGCCCACCTTTAGGTCATCTGATATAATTACTCCTAGGTCTCTTTCGATTTTTGTTGTTGTTATTAACTCACCCCCCATTGTGTACTCTTCCCCTTGGTTTTTCTTTCCCAGATGCATTATCTTGCACTTCTTTGCACTGAATCTGAGCTGCCAAGTATTTGACCATTCCTCCAACCTTGCCAAGTCCTTTTTCATTCTTTCCACCACACCTTGTGTATCAACCCTGTTGCAGATCTTTGAGTTATCTGCAAAGAGGCATACCTTTCCTTCCAGGTGCTCTCCAATGTCACTTATAAAGATATTAAAGAGGACTGGTCCCAGTACCGAACCCTGCGGTACCTTGCTAGTTACCCTCCTTTCTTCACTGTGGACTCCGTTTACTATTACCTTTTGCATCCCGTTGTCCAGCCAGTTTTTATCCAAGCTACCACCTTGGGACCCACTCCAAGGCTGGCTAGCTTGTAAATTAATCTTTTGTGTGAGACTGTGTCGAATGCCTTGCTACAATCTAGGTAGGCCATATCCACAGCCCCTCCCTGGTCTACTACTTTGGTCACCCAGTCAAAGAAATCTATTAGGTTCGTCTGACATGACCTTTCTGCTGTGAAACCATGCTGCCTTGGGTCCTGTGCCTCACTGGCCTCTAGGTACTCAACAATTCTTTCCTTCAGAAGTGATTCCATCATTTTCCCTACCACTGAAGTCAAACTAACTGGTCTGTAGTTTCTTGCCTCTGCCCTGCTCCCACTTTTGTGAAGCGGAATCACATCTGCCCTCCTCCAGTCCTCAGGTACCACTCCATCCTCCCACAATTTATTAAACAGAATAGTCAGTGGAGTTACTAGTTCTGCCCTTAGTTCTTCAAGTATTCTTGGGTGAATCCCATCAGGCTCCATTGCTTTGTCCACCCTCAGTTTCAAGAGTTCATTCAAAACCCTTTCTTCTGGGAATGGACTGGTATCGACCCCCCTATTCAGAGTTTCTCCCTTGTTTGGTTTAGGTACCTCCCCCTCCTCATCTGTTGTGAATAATGAACAGAAATATTCATTCAGTATCCCTGCTTTTTCACTGTCACCCTCTGCCCACATTCCCTCCCCTTTATTAAGTCTCTGTATCCCTTCCTTGGTCTTTCTTCGCTCCCTAATGTACCTATAAAAGGTTTTATCCCCCTTCTTAACAGAGTTGGCTATCTTTTCCTCAGTTTGTGCCTTTGCTATTCTGACTGCCTTCCCAGCCTCTTTCTGCTTTAATTGATAAAGTTCTCTGTCCTGCTCCTTCTGTGTTTCCTTATATTTCCTGAATACTATCCTTTTCTCCTTAACTGTCCCTGCCACCTCTTTTGAGAACCATAGTGGTTTGTTCCTTCATTTTGTTTTATTGATTTGCTTCACATAAAGGCTTGTTGCCTCTGCGATGGCTGTTTTGATTAGTCCCCATTGTTCCTCCACCCCTTCTTCTTGCCCATTTGTTATTGTTAGTGCTTTTCTAAGGCACTCTCTCATTTTCCCAAAGTCAGCCTTCCTAAAGTCCAATACTCTTGTTTTTGTATGGCTTGACTCTATGGCTGTGTTTACCGTGAACCACACTGTTTGGTGGTCACTTGTTCCCAGATGGCTACCCACTTCTAAATCTGAGATCCTTCCTCCTTCCCCATTTGAGAGTACCAGGTCTAAGATTGCTCCCTCTAGAGTGGGTTCCAACATTAGCTGTCTGAGGCATGCCCCCTGTAGGGCATCAAGAATGACCCTGCTCTTGGATGTGCCTGCAGCAAAGGTACTCCAGTTAACATCTGACTTATTCAGGTCCCCCATCAACAATATCTCCCCTTTGTCTGCCATTTTAAGGATGCCTTCTATCATTTCCTTGTCCATTTCCTTCCCCTGAGATGGGGGTCTGTACACAACCCCCATGCGGACTGTGGTGCCATTTCCTGTCTCCAGGGTGACCCATAGTGACTCATCAACTTCTTGTTTACTCTTTAGTTCTGTTGCTTTAATCCCTTCCCTTATATAGAGAGCTACTCCTCCTCCTCTTTTACCCACCCTGTCCCTCCTGTAGACTGTGTATCCTGGTATGTTGACTTCCCACTCATGGTTCTCTGTGTACGTTTCAGTGACTGCCACAATATCCAGGCATCCCTCTTCCATTAAGGTCACTAGTTCAGGGAGCTTGTTGCACAGTCTATGGGCATTGTCGCATCACCTTCCATTTATTTTTATGGCCTTACCCCTTTTAGCCCCATCCCGTCCTTAACACATTTTCTGCATTTATCCCTGTCCCGCTCCCTACAGCTTCTCTCTGCCTTGGTGTTTGCTCTCTCTAACTACCTGCGCTTTGTGGGGGCTGGGATTTCGTTCCCTTTCAGTGCCTCCCTGGCTAGTTTTAATGCTTGCCAATGAAGCATTTAAACCTGTCACCTAGGATCCTGGATCCCCGGACAGATGCAGACCATCACGTCAGTATAAGCCTGCATCCCTCCAGGTGGCTCCCCAGTCCCCAATGAAGCCAAATCCCTGAGCTCCACAACAGTTTTTCAACCATTCATTGAATCCCATGTTGCAGGATACCTCTAGCATCATCCTTGCCATAGACAGGCAGCACCTCCAAGACGTTACCGTACATGCTGCTTGTCTCTGCCCAGTCCCCACCCCCACCCTTCTGGTGGATGCTCCCTGCCCAAATTGCTGGTCTTTTAAACACATTTTTCACAACTTGTGCTCTGCCCTGTCACCCTCCTTCTGATACTAATGTCTCACCCCTACCCCAATTGACAGATGGTTTCCACTCCCTCCTGTCTCCCCACAGGAAGTCAGCTCAGCCCATATGTCATTTAACCCATCCAAGTCAAGTTCTGCAAGTCTGGACCCCAAACTCCTACGAATCTACGCAACAGCCATTGCCCACTCCCTCCCTCTCTCTCACCTTCTGAACCTTTTTCCCCTCTGTGCTGTTCCTCAGGCCTGGAAAATTGCTAAGGTTCTGCCATTGCACAAAGAGGGCAACCCCACCACCCCAGGCAACTAGAGGCCAATATCACTCCTTCCCTCTATGGCTAAACTTCAATAATTTATTGTGGACTCTGGACTTGCTTACTTCCTTACCTCCTCCAACCTCCTCTCTCCATTCCACCATGTCATCCCTACTGCGTGTAACAGACACTATCCTCACCAGGATGGATCAGGAACACATCACTGCAGCCATTTTCATCAGTTTTGCCAAAGCTTTCGACTCAGTGTCCCACTCGCTGCTACTGAACAAGCTGAACTCAGCAGGCCTGTCTGCATCTGCTGTGGCCTGGTTCTGGTCACATCTTACTGACCATCAACAGTCTGTTCAGGTGAGTGGTGTACTGTCCCCCCCCCCCAATACTTGTAGGTGTCCCACAGGGCTCCATCCTAGGCCCAATCCTTTTATTTTCCTGAACGACCTCCCCTCTACATGTGTCACTTTGCACATCCACATGTATGCGGATGACATGGTCATCTACACTTCAGGCCCCTCAACCTCAGCTGTGGAGGTTCCACTCCAGCATAACTTTCACAACGTCCTGCGCTGGTTCCAGGCTAACCAGATCAAACTAAACACTGAGAAGACTGTGACCATGACCTCTGGCACCAGCCAGAAACTGGCAAGGCTCTCATCTTCCCCCATCTTCTCCACTTTGGATGGCATCCACCTTGACGCTGTCCTCATTTTCAAACACGCTGGGGTCTGGCTTGATAGTAAGCTTAATTTCTCTGCCCATATTGATGCCATCCATGCCAAACTTCACCCCAAGCTCAATGCCTTGTACCGTAACAAGGACTGCCTCTCCCTCAGGCCTGCTGGGAGTTGGTTACTAAAATGATCCTCCTAGTGTTCGACTATGCGGATGTGATCTACGGCACTGCTCCCACCTCATTGGTCAATACCAGCAGGAACATATGCCAGAACTAGACACATAGTGGATTCCCTGCAGGGGGAGGGCCTCAAACAACTGGTACAGCAACCCACGAGAGACAGGGCTATCCTAGATCTAGTACTGACTAACAAGGAAGGGATCACAGATCTCCAGATAGAAGGTCACCTGGGGGCCAGTGACCATCACATGGTATGGTTCAATTTGGCTACTACATCTAAATCATCCCATTCCAAAGGCAAAAATATGGACTTCAGAGGAGCTGACTTTGATAAGATGGCCAACAGAGTTAAGCTAGCCCTGGCAAAGAAACACAGGTGAGGGGTACAGGCAAAGTGGCCAAGCATTAAGGATGCAATACTTGAAGCAACATCCCATTGTGTTAGACAGAAAAGGAAGTGCAAAAGAAGGAAACCACTTTGGTTCTCAAATACAGTAGCAGAAAAGGTCAGAGCCAAAAGGCTGGCCTTCAGGAAATATAAGGGAACACAGCGGGATGAAGATAGGGAGGCATACCAAACTGCCCTAAGGGAAGCAGGGAAGGCAGTAAGGCAGGCAAAGTCCCAAACTGAGGAAAAACTAGCACGAACAGTAAAAGAAGGTGACAAGACTTTCTATAGATACATTAGTGAAAGGAGAAAGTCCAGAGGGAGTATTGCTAAGCTTAATGGAGAAAAGGGAGCATGTGAGGAGGAGGACCCTGTAAAGGCATCTATCCTAAATAGATACTTTTGCTCAGTATTTACTGAAGAGAAGGTAGGGCAGGGCCCACAGCTCAGCATCATGGACACAGGGGAAGGGAGGTGAGCACTACTCCCTTCACAAAAGAAAGGGTCCTACAAGAGCTTGCTAAGCTCAGGGTGGATAAGGCAATGGGACCTGATGGCATACATCCCAGGGTACTTAAGGAGCTAAAGGTGGAACTAGCAGAGCTATTAGCAGAACTGTTTAGTGAGTCTCTGAGCACAAGAGAGGTCCCAGAAGACTGGAGAAGGGTTCATGTGATCCCGCTCCACAAGAGTGGTAGCAGGGAGGAGGTGGGGAACTACAGACCAGTCAGTCTTACCTCAGTAGTGGGCAAGATTATGGAGCCACTCCTTAAGGAAAGGATAGTGCAACACCTGGAATCCATAGGGGCACAGGATCCAAGACAGCATGGGTTTACAAAAGGAAGGTCCTATTAAACTAATCTCATAGATTTCTTTGACTGGGTAACCAGAGTGGTGGACCAAGGAGGAGCAGTTGATGTCGCCTACCTTGACTTCAGCAAAGCTTTTGACACTGTTCCACATAGAAGATTGATAAATAAGCTGGGTAGGCTCGGGGTGGGTCAGAAGTTGGTCAACTGGGTGGCAAACTGGTTGATGGGCAGAAAACAGAGAGTGGTGGTAAATGGTATACAGTCAGAAGAGATGCAAGTCACAAGTGGGGTACCTCAGGGATCAGTCCTGGGGCCAGTCCTCTTCAACATCTTCATTAGTGACCTTGCAGATGGACTAGAGGGTAAGGCTTGTCTGTTTGCAGATGACACCAAGATCTGCAACAGAGTAGATGATCCAGATGGGGTGGGCAGAATGAGAAGAGATCTGGATAAACTAGCAAAATGGTCAGAAGAGTGGCAACTGGGATTTAATGCAAAGAAGTGCAAAATCATGCACATAGGAAAGAGAAACCCTGAAGCCACCTATAGGCTGGGGGGGGGGGGAGTTGCTAGCAGTCACAAAGGAAGAGAGAGATTTGGGCATCATCATCACTGATGACCTGAAATCATCCAAGCAGACCTCTAAAGCAGTAGGTAAGGCTAGGGAGGTGTTAGGGTGTATTAGTAGGGATATCACAAGTCGTAAGAGGGAGGTAATAATCCCTCTTTACAAGACACTGGTTAGGCCCCATCTGGAGTACTGTGTGCAGTATTGGAGGCCACACCTTCACAAGGACATTAACCAAATTGAGGCAGTCAGAGAAGGGCAACCAAAATGGTGCAGGACTGCATCAGAAGACATATGAGGACAGATTAACAGAGCTCAATATGTATACCCTTGAGCAAAGGAGGAGAGAGGTGATATGATCGAGGCATTCAAACACCTTAAGGGCATTAACAAGGTGAAAGAGTCTAACATGTTTAAATATAAGAAAAATAGCAGGACAAGAAGACACAGCATGAGATTAGAGGGGCGATTAAGGGGAATGTGAGGAAATTCTTTTCACAGAAAGGAGTGGTGGATGCATGGAATGGCTTACCACAGAAGTGGTGGCTATGACTACAGTGCAGGGCTTCAAACAGGCATGGGATAGGCATAAGGGAGCAATACAAATGACTATGAATAGATAGGCCACTGACAGAGCAAAGGCCGATGGCACATTTATAAGGTAGAAAAAGAAATGGGCAGACTGGATGGGCCTTGCGGTCCTTATCTGCCGTCAACTTCTATGTTTCTGTGTTTCCCTAGCCAAAGTGGACACCCTCTACAATACCTTCTGTCATTTTGCCAACTCTCCACCTCACACTCAGCACTGCTGTCTTTATTCTTCCCTTTTCATCTTCCCTCTATGTCGCCTGTCCCACTGTACCTCCTTTATTGTCAAGTATTGGTTTGCCTCCCTTCCCTTTTACCTCTCCTCACTCCTCTCCCCTGCCCTCTCCTCCTCTTACTGTTTTTGCACCAGAGACTCCCGAACTTTTGCCATTCCTCCTCTTCATTCTTGTGCTGGGCAAGCTGCCTTCTCCTACTGTCTCCCCTCCCTCTGGAACCTACTCCCCTCTCCCCTTCCTTCCATCCCTTTAGATGCATGCTAAGGTCTACTCTTGCTCCCCCTTGTACCTGTCGCCCCCTCTCGCGAATTCTTTCCACTCTCTCATCACAGTCTCCCCTGCTCCCGCTCTTCCCTCTTATTACTCGCCTACCTGGGCCTGCTATGCTTTTGGCTCCCAGTCTGCTCTTTAATACACGGTGTGGAGGGGTTGTGGGATAACAGATGAACCAAACACCGAACTTCCAGTTCAACACACAATCTCTGTGTGATGTTTATTCAAAATACAGGAAATAACCTTCAGCAATGGCATATTCCTTCTTCAATACATCAGTTTTCAGCAACAGATTATGTATGCCCTTCCTCTGCACTTGTCAGCACCTACTGACTCTATGATCTAACTTATCAGTTGAGATCCAGCCTCCCCTACGCAGGCCTCGTTTGCTTGGGTGATGGGGGCACAAATGAAAAAAACCAAAACAAGCTAAAGACAAAGAACCTCAGTGCAGAAGCACTAAAACAAGGGTTACCCCAAAGGGCACTGACAATAAGCCAAGTTTCAAAGAATACAAAACATCACACATACTTCCATGATGCAATGTATCATAGGATATATGCAAATTACCATGACATTTCAGACTTGTTCAACTTACAGCAATTTACATGCATTTTAAATAGCACAACAAACTTAATTTATATAATACAGTCCCCTAGTAACTTTTTACCTTTATCAAAAATGCCTAGTGCCATGGTATTTTCAACATTAACAGGTTTCATACACATAAGGTTATATACATCAAAGTATTTTATAACAAAGTGCCATTGCATACTAAATCCAACAACGAGGAACACAACCTGTTGTTTTACATCACCTCGGAGGTCACCACAATAACCTCCCTGTACAAGGACCGGACAGGGAAAAGGAAAATTGAACAGGACACTTTAGCATAGTCAAGAAAGGGGAAGGGGTGCCCATAGGTGGCCAACCTTAGGGACTAGAAATTGTAAGGAACAGATTAGGCTAAGAAATAGAAGAACCATTGCAACAAATTTAAGAAAAGGTCAGTCCTCAAGAGTGACAAGAACTCCCTGTCACAAACTGGCACACCACTCTGATGCTCCCTAGCACACATTGTTCACTGCAGACTTGTATGTTACCACTCTTGGCTCTGTCAATTCATTCAAGGTTGGTTTTGATTGCCTGTGAAATTTAATATGTTTGTATGCTGCACTTTGGATGCTTATAACTGCTCTTTATGCATGTAACTCTGGTCCTCCACCCCAACCACCACCACCACCACACCTAGAAACAAGCCTTGGCTCAATGTGCCTTTCCTGGTTATCAAATTTCAAATATATAATAAAATGTGATACTGAGCACCCCTATTACAGTGTATAGTGAAGGTTTCTCTTCATAGATATCCATGCCAGCTGAAACCTTGTTGTATCACAGTTCAAAGGCCATGGAACACACCTGTACCCTTCTGTGGTACAACATAGTTCCAGCTGATTGGAATCCTCAAGGCAGTTGGCGTATTTCACAGCACTGCCACACACACACACACACACACATATATACACACACAGCAATCAGTTCAAGCCCTGAACTGACACCACCTACCTGCCATTGGAGTTCTGTTAAAATGGCTGTGAAAACACTTTTTTTTGTTTTCTTTAAAACTTAAAAAAAAAAAAAAAACAACAACTATACACTATAAATAAAATACTGACTGGGCAACCACACACTCAACCAGCCTGAGCTGCCACCTTGGGCTTCTGATATAAATCGGAACACTCGAGCGAATCAAACCCCGCCTGTGGCAGCACAGGCTGGTCAGTATTCTCTATATTGCATCCCTCAAACAATTATCACAATTTCCCTGAGAAAAATGTGCTGTGATAGATGAGGTATGAAAAAACTGTCAATGCCTTCCACCTACATTCCCTCCATGAAGGTGATACCATGACTTTCCATATTCTCTAATTCATTACCTCCTGGAAACACCTGTAGGTGGCGGCCAAATCATCCCCTTTGTCTCTCACAATGACATCAGTCGGCAGACAAACACTTCCTGTGTGCCCTGGACACTTCTGAGGTTGTCAGCACTATTTCTCTGTGTTACAAGTAAACCAAATTGATTAGAATTGACTGTATAGCACCACTAAAAAGGTAATTTTGTGCTGAACAACTTTGCCACTAATACTCTGTGTATATCACATATACTTTAGGAGTTGTTCACATTTGTTTATGGGATAGTGTGTGTGTGGCTGACATTTGTCCCTCAAGCCTCACCTAAGCATCTTGAAAAAAAATTGGAAAAAAATACATGTTTTATATTAGAAAATGTGCTTTTTAGTGCAAAATTACTTTTGTACCTACATCTAATGTATGGATGCTTAATTTGGTGTTCATATGGTGCATATTTTCATGCTAACAAATGGTTTAAGTTGACTTTTTATTGCAAAAACACAAATGTTTTGCTATTTTGACTAATACAGAAAAAAAAAATTGCTTAGAATTGCATAGAACCACTGGCAAGGTAATTTTGTGCTAAACAACTCTGGCGCTTATACTTTGTGTGCAGCACTTACGGTTCAAGAGGTATTCGCATTTATTTGTGCCATGCTTATTATGGCTTAATTTTGCTTAGAATGGCCCAGAATGCAGTGTTAAGAATATACATGACACAAGTGGTGGAACTCGCCAGCCCAGTGGTGCTGAGGGTTGAGGCGCTGGACGCCACACCTCGTGCCACGCCTGTGACCCATGTTTGGGAACAAGTGCGGGTCGCCACAGGTCAGCAGGGGAGGAGAAGGATCAAGCATCCTAGGGACTGCTCTCCTTCTCCCAGGAAGGGGGGGTGCCAGTAGTCGGCACACACCTGGCCCCTAGCAGAGGCTGGGGGCAGCACGTCGATGCTGTCGATGTGGGGAGAGATGAGGCTGACACCTGGAGGAATGCGCACGGCAGCACGCTCTATCACTGAAGGGGAGAAAACTGGAGGAGACAAAGGTTGCTGCAGCAGGTGACAGAGGGCACCTCGCAGGTCCCGCTCCCGGTTAGCCACAGCGCTGGCCACACTGGATCCTGTCTTCAGTGGGGGTTGGGGAGGCCCGCCGGCCCCACCGGGGGGAGGGGGTAAGCCCTGGGGTAAGGGCCAGCACTGGCTGGTGGATGTCAGGGGACAGGACTGGGGGCTCCCTCCAGAGGTAGGGCCACAGCAACAGGGAGCACAAATTGACAGTTAAAGAAAAAAAAAAACAAGTGGTGGAACTCTCAAGAGAGCTCCTTTAGAGTGAATGAGTTAAGACTGGGGCACAAGTATTGTCTGGGATAGGCTGGCCCCTTTCTTTCTCTCTTCTCCTGCTGCTGAATCCGTGCCAAGTTGTGCCGGCCCCAGCCTCCTGCAAGACCCTATACATGCTGGAGATATATCTACTTTTTTCCTTGAGCACGATCACCCAAAATATATTTTCTCCTAGTTTGGCCATACCCCTAATGAGTAGAGTTTTGTTCTCTGCAGTCAAAAGTGTCTTACTTGAAGGAACCCTTAATGATCACCATGTGACAACTGGAATTTAGACTGCAGATCTGCAATGAGACATACTCCATTAGAGAACTGACTAAATTTGGTGAGTCCAGCCTGGTTCTACCTACGAAAGCCCAGGTCCCTCTGAGGGAAACTGACCAAGTATGACTGTGAGCAGGCCTATGCCATTGGCTGTCTTGTGTCGTATGTCTTAATTTACGTATAACTCAAGACAGACGTCTTGGTCCAAGGGTTATTTATTTGGCACATCTGAGCAGCTGTCCAATGGAACGGCAAGGTGCATAATGGACCAGGTAGTATTTTTTTTGTTTTCCAGGGAGTGCCACCCTATGTTCTGCTAAGCATAGGCAATAATCTGGGCAGACTGAAGTGCTAAATAATAATTTTTCAAAATCTGGAAAGCCCAGCATGTCTTTCTTGCTGGTTAAGGATAGTGTGTTTAGGCCTACTCTTATTTTCTTGCCCTGGCATAAAAATGTTAATGTTAAATTACATATAGCACAGAATGTTTTTGTAACAACTATGGGTAGCGCCTGCAAATAAAAAAGCAGACTGGGCAAAATATTCATTTTAAGAACTGCTCTCCATTCTCTCCCCCCCCCCCAAAAGAGGAAGCAGATTATAGGAGCTAGATACTAAAAAATGTAAAAAAGTGGGGTTCAAGGGTTCAAAGGTTTGCACTGCACCTGCCTACTCACACAGAGGATGCGATATTCAGTCGGATAGCGGACCGGCACGATCTGACTCAATGTCATCCAGTGTCAGCGCAGTGCTAAGTCAAGCTGTACTGCCCTGACATGGACCTGGACTGTATCCAGACCACAGGGAACTGCTTCCCCAGATCAGATAGTGCCAGAAGCCAGAGCACGATATTCAGCCACAAAATGCAAATGAGCCCACTAGGCATGCAAAGTGCTAAAGTACCATCAGCATGTCCATTATGGTCTCATCTGTATTCGAAGCAGCAGCAGCCTGCTTGTGACCATCGTGTGGGCGCCTGTCATATCAGCCCTGCTGGTTAGCAGCAACCCCCACCCCCACACACCTGTCCCGTCTATGTAAATGTATTCCCTGGTGTCTAGTGCACCCCCCCACTGCACAACTGCCCCAGTAATGTAAATGTTTTCCCTGGTGTCCACTGCGCCCCAAAACACACCTGTCCCAAAGACATTACGATGCCCCAGTGTCTACTGGCACTTCTGCCCCCAATTTCCTAGTGTCTAGTGGCACTCCCCATAATACACAGTATTCCCTCATGTCTAGTGAACCCCCCCGCGATCACCTGTCCCGATATCATACCACTGCCCATGTGCCCATTGACACCCCCCACACATACACTCCAATCCGTCCCGTCTATGCAAAGTATTCCTTGGTGTCCAGTAGCACACATACACCCCGCACCTCTATCCCAATGACATTAAGAGGCCCTGGTGTCTAGTGGCACCCCCACTCTCCAATCCCCCGTCCTGAAAATACATCATATCTCTCTTGTGTAGTGGCACTCCCCCACCCTCCAGTAACCTGACCCAGAGCTGTATATGGTTTCCCTGGTGTCTAGAGGCACCCATCAACCGCCGATCACCCAGCCCATGTTCCTTACATTATCCCTGGAGTCCAGTGGCACCCCCACCACCTGGCTGCAGGTCGACACACCAGAGACAATGTACAGGATATGGGCCAGGTGATCAATGGTTGAAGTGCCACCAATTCTCAGGGAAGGCTCCTGCTCTGGCTCCGATGGTGACTGGAAGGTAGGGGTGCCACTACACATCAGGTATACAATGTATTACCAAGACGAGGGATTGGAGGCGATATGCCACTAGACACCAGGGTAGACTTCAATTTACAGGGATGGGGGATTGGAGGGCAGGGGTGGCACTGGGCACTAGGGAATACTTTACACAGATGGGATGGGTGCTCAGAGGATGGGGTGTGCCACCAGACACCAGGGCAGTGGTATGATACCAGGAAAGGTGATTGGAGGTGGGGGGGGGTGCCAGTAGACACCAGGGAACACAATGTACTGCCAGAACGAGGGATCAGGCGGATGGAGTGACACCAGGGACATCTTAACGTCTTCAGGACAGGTGTGGGGGGACCAGATGGACACAAGGAACAATATTATCCTCAGCTGGGTGTGCAGGGGAAGGGGGCATTAGCCAACAGGGAATACTATGCATTAATGGGACAGGGGATTGGAGGGTGGAGGGTGGTTGTAGTACAGCTGTCCCATCATCAGAGGGGTGGGGGCGCAGGCTATGCACCCAGTTAAGGCTAAGTTTTCAGGAGTGGTAAACAGTGCCATTTTGGGTGCCATTTACCGCTGACACAAATCTCTGAAATTGCTGTTACGCCCATATGTAGGTGGGGACCCCCTCATATGCCTAAGCACAGTGTTATGTTAACACTTGAGTGCTAATGGGGTTTAGCCCACACTACAGAGGTCTCTGAATATAGACGCCCCCCCACAGACAGGTGCAAAACGTGGATAACGTGAGCAAACACCCATTACTGCTCATGCTAACTTCTGAATATCTGGCCCCTCATGTTTAAATAGTCTGATATTTATCTGAGGAGTCTGAGATGGTTCAGTTGGTACAATTTGGGTAGCCTGTGTGTTACTTTAACCAATAGGTAACGTACTGTGCGTTGAGGGGCACATTTGAAAGGGAATGTTGCCTGTAACTACGCAGGATGTTGGATCTGGCAGGATCTAAACCTGATAGCAAAGCACAATGCAGGAAGCAAGTGTATAGAATAAAGGTTTATTTCTATAAACATGCATAAAAGGACAGCAATAATACCTGCTGGGAGTCCGGAACAGCCAAACATCTGGTGTCATATTCATTGTAGAACAAAACTAACTCTGAGAATAATATGCTTATACAAAGTGATATACTAGAGATAAGAGGGTCCAGTTACCTGGTAACGGGCACATTTGCGCATTAGAAATGCAAGGCAAAACATTGGTGTACAGGGTGGGTGTCTACCACCCAAGGCCATTATGTGTTGCACTTGCACAGTGATGACCATTGTGCTGACTACAGTTACTTTGCAATACAACAGGATGGTTCATCATATATGCTGATTATAGTTGCACTGTGCCTAATGGCTGTAGGTGGCGCTGTGAGGCCACAAATATATCGTAAACATAACTAAGTATACTAATCATAATAATATGGCTAATAACAGTAGGTGGCATGCTAAGGACCAAATACATCTCTGTTGAATGGTAGTTTGTCAGTACATCATAGCAAACATCAGTAAGTAGTGTTATACCTTATGTTGCATAATAGAAAACAGTAGTCCACATTAGGGACGGAAGGTCTGGTAGGTCTACAAGGACATGTCCCCAAGACCAGAAGGGCCACAAATTTTCTATAATTTAAATTTATATCCCGTGATTTTCCCGAATGTTTCCAATTCTTTACAAAGAGCTGGTGTGGACACCTGGAGGGTCCCTGAGGGAAAAAAAATGTAATCATCTGCACAGAGTATTATTTTTTGCTCTTGGCTCCCAACTCTAATACTGCTCATTTCCTGATTCTGTCCTATCACCAATGCTAGTGGCCTGAAGCAAAGGGAAAACAGTGGGGGTGGAGAAAAAACACCCCTGCCTGCTTCCCTGTTGTAATGCAAGCCAATCAGATGCAACCCTATCAGTTCTAACCACAGCTTTTGGGCTCTTGTATAATGCATCTACACCCCCCGGAATTTTGGCCCAAACCCCATGGTCATGAGGGCATGCTGTAAGAAGGCTCAGCCCACCCAGTTAAATGCCTTTTTTGCATCCACTGAGATGGCTATTTGGAACTGCAGACTCCCTTGCTGAGAGGACAGGATATTAATGAGGCATCACATATTGTCGTGAAAGTTCTGCTTCTTAATAAATCCAGTTTGATCCGGGTGGACTAGGCTCCCTACCTTTAGTTGCAGTCATCTAGCCAGGATGGACGAGAACATTTTAAGGTCTACCAGGAGCAGGAATATTGGGCAGTAGGACTTGCACTGTGTGGGATCTTTAGTTTTAACAATATGGAAATCTGGGATCTCTGTCAGGTTTTGGATGTCTTCTCACCCTCAAGACCTCTCATGTATAACTTTAGTAGCTTTCTTGACAGGTTCTCCTTAGAGGTTTTATAGTACTCCACTGTAAAGCCATCCACTCCTGGGGCTTTCCTGCTGTATTTTTAAGGTCTTTCAGAACCAAGATTACATCTTCCCATGTTATAGGACTCTCCAATTCCTCCACATCTTGCTTCCCCAGGGACAGTAGATGCCTTTTCTTGAGGAAAGCCTCGATCGGCTCCCCATGGTGTGGTTTGCGTACCCGAGTATATATCATTTGGTAATATTGGCAAATGTTTCCCCTTTTCACTGGGTGGGATACCAGTCGCCCCTCTTCACCTCACTCTTGAATTTTAAGTCAACCAGCTCTATTTTCTGATTCAGAACACTTCTGTCTGGCAAACTGCAAAAGTCTTTCTATGTTTTGTTCTATATATTGCTGTAGTTTACATTTACACTCTTGGATCTGTGGTAGTAATGCATCGTGCATGGGGATTCTGTGCGTTGCCTCAACATCAAATAATTCCTGCTCTAACACTAATCTCTCAGCAATATCTTTTTTCCTGGAGACAAACTGTATAATATCTCCTGTGCTGGTGTCCTTTAGTCCATCCCATCTGTCACCAGAGGATGTATCCCCCTCATTGTCAGTGTCATTCAGTGTCAGTGGCTCAGCAGGTAGCACACTCGCCTCTGAGGCCGGGAGATCAGTAGGCTGTGGGTTCTATCCCCACACCAGGCACTTGGGTTAATATTCCAATACTGACACTGTAATGCAGCATGAGGGGGTGCTGCACTCCTAAGGTGCAGTCTTTCGGATGAGACGTTAAACCGAGGTCCCATCTGCCTGTTCTGGTGGTAGTTCAGGTGGATGTTAAAGATCCCATGGCACTTCTCAAAAAGAGCAGGGGAATTTCCCCGGTGCAATGGCCAAATTTCCTCCATTCACAAAAAATACCACCAACAGCTTAATCTGGTTCAAGGTCAGTTGGCATTCATCTGTATCCCCCTCCCCCGGGTCGTGCCTGAAAATAGGCAGGATCTGTCTAGTGCACTTACCCGGTCAACAAAAAATAAATAAATAAAATTGTTTTGATTAACACATTCCTGTTTTCCCTTTTATAAGCATGACAAAATCTGGGCTGTTTATAGGGCAGTTCTTAAGCCTCCAAGTTGAGTTCTTGTAGTGAGTTGTGATGCTCGGTCCTGCTTAGGCCCACCAAGACTGGGGCGTGGTTGGATAAAGTGATACCCCAATTCCGGCCTCCTCCAACGTCTATAACCATACTGATGATAGAAATAACATCAATTGAAGAGTAAGAGTTTTTTGTTGGGGGGTGAAAAATTTTTGAAAATGCATGCCCCTTGGGTGGGACATCCACCAAGTATCCTCCAATCCGAACCCCAGGAGCAGCTTCTTGAGGGCTGTGCTACTTTGTCTTGATCTTTCTCTGCCCCACCCATCTGTAGAGGTATTCAGGACCATGCTGAAGTTACCCCCAGAAAATACAAGTTCCCAGCACCTGGAGGAACCGCAACAGGACTTTCTTGATACAATGCCATCCTCTCCTGATCAGACTTGGGGGTGTATAGATTCAGCAAAGCAAAGGGGGTACAACCCTTCTATATAAATACCCATTGTCATCCTCTTCTACAATCTCCACCTTTAGTGGAAGACCCCTGTGGCTCAACACTGCTACCCTTTACCAGTGGGAGTGTTCCTGGAAGGAGAAGGCAGAGCATCTCTCTAACCAGGTCCCTCAAAGTTTCTTAAGAGCCTCCTAGTGAAGGTGCATTTCTTGTAATAGTGACACTGAAGCGCACTTTCTCTTTAGTTCCTGTAAGACTCTGTTACACTCTGTAGAGTTCGCTATTCCTTTCACATTATACATTACTATATTCAGTTCAGTAGTGGCCTGTTTTTGGGATGTCACCATTACTAGCTCTCCAATGCCCCTTAGGGCAACTTGTCCCACCTGAGATCCAACACTGCTAGTGAGTAACACAGACCAGAACATTAACTGGTAACTTCAAACCAAACTATATAACAGTGATCATACAATGGCAAGAGAAAATCCTGGTCCTTGATTGGTCAGACTGGGACTGGACCCGGGATGTTATCCCAGCATAACATCCCGGCTCTAGTCCCAGTACAGTCATGACCGCATGGAAAGTTAAAAAAAAAAAAAAAAACATCCAGAGCTGTCCATTGCTTCCTGCTCGCACTGAAAGTGAAAGCTGCATTTCCGATCGGCTTCACAGTAGGCACAGCTCTCGCACGTTCCCCAAACACGCTTTGTTTCTTTCTAAAAAAGAAAAAAAAAAACGAAATCAAAGCAGTCTTCAGGATTGGCATCACAGCAGTCTCCCACTCCTTATCCGGTGCCCGCCTCACCAATACCACCATCGGCTTCACTTCCTGCTTCCTCGACCTCCGTTACTGGTTTCCACAATAAACGACGGACTTTAACTCTGCTCCTAGTTTAATTCTAAATAAATAAATACAACAGTAAAACAGTACGGGATCCTAGTGAGGAAGTAACTGAACAAGTGAGTCAGCTAAGGTGATTTTCAGCAGTCGACATTCGCCCATTATACTAACGCTCGCTCGTCGTTCAACTCATCTTCCTTCTAGGTCTTTTTTTCTTTAAATACATGAAGCAATAGCAGGAAAAAAAACAGTCAAGAAAGAAACCCAATATGAGAACACCTAGACGAGCGGATGGGAAGGGGGGACACCTATTAGACACCTGCAACAGACACACAGAAAAACAGCTCCACCTCCTGTACAAACAGTATAAGGCACTACTTTTCAAATCAGTATGCTTCCACAATAAAAAAATCTACAAAAATACAATTAAAACAGCATTTTCTTAACCATTTTTCTAATGTAAGTGTAAGCGAGTCATTGTATAATAGGCATAATGCCCTCCAGGGTGGGTGTTATGCTGGGATAATATCCCTTCTCGGGTGTTGGACGCCCTCAGCTGGTGGCCTCGGGCCCAACCACCCGAGGTGGGATGTTATCGAAGCAAAACACCCACCCTGTCAGGCATTATTCCTTTAACAAATAACTTCAAGGTGCAGAGACCTGGGTTGTGATGTAGTGGAGTTTGCACTATATCTTCAAGCCTTGGGAGTGAACCCTGCCATGCCACTTGCCAGCATCAGCGGAACATGGCTGTGCATCTCATAGCCAGTTTCTGAAGTCCATCATCTCCCTATTTATATTCAAAATGTGAATTTCCACTCCCTGCCCCCAATTCCTATCCCTTTATTTAAATTTCTGCCAAGGATTTACAGCATGGTTTAGGAGGAAGGAGCTCTGCACCGGCCCAGGCCATCCACTCGACAGTACCCCCCCCCAATCTAGATCAGGGACAGTCAACACTTCCATAAGGCATCTTGGGTTAATGACCTTCACTTTTATTAAACACAGAAACATGGACCATGATGACAGAAAAAGACCACTAGCCCATTCAGTCTACCCATGAACCCTTGAAACACTAGGACCAGGGGTTGTCCCAGACACCCGGTTTTCCCCAGGGTCAGCTGGTTTCATTTTTTCTGCCTGTCCCTGGGACAGGCACCAAGAGAAAAGGCATTAATGGGCACTAGGTTCGTAGGTGATTTCAAGCTGAATTAGACATTCTTCCATAATGCCTACCACTTTATATATCAGTTTTTATCTATCCAAAAGAAATTTATCAAGTTTATTTTTGAAAGAGTCCACTAAGACCCAGGAGATTCTGCCACCTGTAAGTCTGGCCTTTGAACATCCCAACATAATGATATCTTATGTTGAGAGATGCCCCTTCAACCCACCCAACATCCTGTAATGGGCTGTTCTGTGCAGTCAGTGGTTTCATCAAGCAGCAGAAATGAAAACAGTGCCACAGTTGGAGTAGAATGCAGATGTGTTCCTTGTCTTCGTGCATGAGCAGTTGTCCATCTTCCTTTTGTTTTCTGCACTTCCAATTATTTGTCGGTTGTACCTACATCAGTTTTAGCAATGCAGATTAAAAACCCTTTCTAGGGCTGCCTGCTAATGAAGAGGGACCTGGGTAAGGCTAATTAAAAGCCTTTGTCAGGGCTAGAAAACAGTATATTAAAGCACTTTTCAGGGCAGTCAAGGCAGACAGAGGAGACGACCCAGTATTTAGAAATAAGGAGAAGAACTTAAAGGGCTGAGACAACCACTTAACACCCCCTGTCAGGGCAGGAAGGGCTCTAGAGACAGGAGATGGGGAGGCTGGGTAAAAAGCCCTTGTCAGAGCTGGCCTTATGGCCAAATGGCAGTACTACCACTCATGATGCCAGCTATCTGGCTTGAGGGCTGACTGGGGAAAGGAGGACTGAGCATCCCAGGGGACACCCTCCTCCTCTGGGGAAGGAGGGCTGTCACACCGCTCTACCACTACCAACTGTGGATACATGGGTGGCAGTGCAAGGACAGTGTTGGGGGGGAATGCCAGACACTTGGCTGAGACAAGTGTCAGCATGTCACCAGCCTGGAGGTTAGACCTTCGTGCCAACGTCCTTGGGGGAAGGGGCAACTAAGGGGACATCCCCCGATGCCAGGTCCTTTGATGGTCCACAGCTGGGCGGGGCCAGATAGGCAGGTATATCTGCCACCACCATCAGCAACGGAAACAAAAACTATGTTAAAAAAAAAAGCCTTTGCCAGGGTTACTAAGTAGGGGTGATCTACACAGGAGCAGAGGAAGCTGATCGGCTTGTCAGGGCATAGCAGAAGGGAGTTGATTAAGTGCCCTCGTCTGGGCTACTACGGAGCAGGAGGGGGATGTAAATTAAAAGCCTTTATCAGGGCAGTGAACTGGCAGCACACTTAAGTTCTTTTGAGGACCATGTACCAGCCAGTGGGTAATAGTTAGTGGCCCTTTTCTGGGCACTTTACAATGGGTACCATCAGTTACTAAGCTCTTTTCAGGGCACTGTGCCAGCCACAGGCACACTTATTATTAGCCGATATTTGAAAACAGAAATGTAGAATTAGTAAACAAAAATCAACAGGAAAGTTACAAATTCTGTGGGATAGTCAAAATAAATACTGCACTTGTCCCTTTGACAGCCATCCACAAAAAATATATATTTCTAGCCCTGACGGGACCCTACTGTTCATACAGGGTTCTAACCCATACTATCCACCCACATGCTCCCCGCTCTACCACTACCACCCTAAGCAAACACTAAGCCCTTCACTCTGTCCCAGCTGCGTTTGTAACCATTGAGTTTTGGCGCCCACCACATCAGCTGGCAGATTGTTTCACAGCTCCATCACCCTTTCTGTAAAACAAACAAAAAAATCTCATGTTCCTCTTGAATCTCTCCCCCCCCCGTCAATTTTCGCCCGTACCCTCATGTTCTTGATCCACTACTTATGCTAAATAGTTCCTTACAATCTGCCTTGTTCATTCCTTTCAAGAACTTGAAGGTCTCCATCATATCTCCGCTCTGTCGTCTGACCTACAGCGAGTATATGTTCAGTGCCTTGAGTCGATCCTCGTAAGATCTGCCCTGCTGGCCCGGAATCATTCTGGTTACCCTGTGTTGCACTGTCTCCAGCCCATCCTTATCGTTCCTTAGGTGAGGACTCCAGAACTGGGCACAGTACTCCCATACAAAAGTAGTAATACATTCTTCCTTTTGCTGTCAATACCCCTTCCTATGCATGCCAGCATCCTGTTTGCCTTAGTGTGGTTCAGTTGGCAGCACATCCGCCTCTGGATCAGAAAGTCATGGGTTCTCATCCCACAACAGGACTGGACTGGTACCTAAAACACTGGCATCCGAGTGCGGTGTTGGGGGGTGCTGTACTGCTGGGGTGTGCCATTCTTCGGATGAGACGTTAAACCGAGGTCCCTTCTACCCATCCTGGTGAGCATCCAGGTGGAAGTAAAAGAACCCAGGGCACCTTCGCAAAGAGTACGGGACATTCCCGGCATCCTGGCCAACATTCCCCTTCCCATAAACCGGATCATGCAATTGTCCAGGTTGCGTGTGTGTGGATGTTGATGTGCGATATGGCCGCCACTACACATTCAGTCACTTCACTACCAGTCTAGCATTGCTTGTAAAGCGCTTTGGGATACACTTTATATGAAAAGCACTATATAAATGCCGATTCTTCTTCTTACTGTAGGCCTTCTTACACTGGTTTGGATTGTTTTATGGAATCACCGATGATGATCTGTAGCTCTCTTTCCTTACAGGCCACGCAGAGCTTTACTCCCCCATCTAGTACTCTGTCCTCAGGTTCTTGTTGCTTATGTGCATCACCTTGCATTTTCTGGCATTGAATTTCAACTACCAAACCTTTGACCACTTCTTCAGCTTTTGAGGACTATCTGCATGTGTGTATGTGGCAAAGTAAACCACCTGTTAGGCCGATCTTAACCTAGACTCACACTACGCCTCTGTTTTAAACTCACTGGCAAGTTCTGGCTGACGTTAGGTAGAATTTGTTCCAAGCTGAGGAGAGACACATGCAGCTGCAGTCAGCCCTGTAAAATAGTGCCAAAAGCCTGCCAACAATCAAGAAGTCTCATCAAGTTATGTATCTTTAATACTGAGAAAAAACTTATTGATAGACTAATGGGATTCATCAGGTTCCCACACCTTATTCCTCCTGCTGTGCTGGCACAGCCTTCTTTGGCCCATGCCAGCTGGTATCAGACCTGCACTCATGACAGGTGGAAGCCACATGGAGCGCAGGAAGCCAGGTTCAAATCCACCACAAGATATTCCTTACTCCAATAGCTACATGTCTACCTTACAGATCAAAATTTGAACCTGTTGACCCTGCTCCTGGAGGGATATACCCCTTCCGTGTCTCTCAAACTTAGCTCCCCGTGCACATATCTCATTTGCTTTGTTCGCCTCCCATTCCTCCCAGCTTAGGATGCATGCACTGGAAAGAATCTCCCAGATAATAATAAGAAAAAATGTGGGAGAGGGGGAAAAAAAAACAAACTCATGTCTGCTCTATAGCATCCTCGGCCAGCAAGAGCCCGCCACCACCAGTTTTTATCCCCCTCTTTTTTTAACCCCTCCATTTATACATAAGCTCAACAGCCATTTAGCTAATTTTTTAAAATTTCCTCCAGTAATGGATCAAAAATCAAGTTAACTCAAGATGTCTGTCTGCATATCCTAATACCTTCTCACAGTTGAGTTGCCACATCCACCCCCACACATTTATAGGCATCTGAATATATACATTGGCCCAAAAGAGATGCAGGGATGAAATAAATTCACTGTAATTAAACTAAGCCCTTTTTGGGCACTGTGGTTAGACAAATATTGCTATTTAGAAAGTACTTTAATTAGTTACAGTTAGTGGTTGCAGTTACTCCGGTTCTTTGCCGGTGCTCCCCATAAATGTTGGTGGGATCACTCAAGGGCATTACTGCCCATTATCTGCCTTCCTAAGGAGCGTTCTGTCCATTCATCCTTTTGGTGGTGAGAAGGGGGATGCTCTGGGGTCTTTTCAGTGACGTAAGCAAAAAGCCTGCTCCAAGCATCGTTGAGGGCTCCCTGTGACTGTCTCTTTCTTCTATGCTGTGCTGAGGTCTGCGTCCATTCCTGTTGTCAGAGCTGTGTCTCCACGTTGGCAATTTCTGGGTTTCTGGAGCACAGAGTGGAAGGCCCAACTGTGTCAGAAGGCCACAGGCTTCTTCAAGGCTCTTAAAAAACTTTGGGCCCAACTCTGAAAATGCTAAGCTGTGCCAGTGCTAACAAATGAGATGTTTATTCAATGTTTTTTTCCTCTGAGGCATTTAAACATTTGCAGGATTTTGTGCCACTTTTCCAATACTCTGGGCAAAAAATCATGATCAAAGTACAGCTCAGTATCTCTGAACACATCTTTCTTGTCCCTTGCTTTGTGTAGGAGCAGCATTTTGTTTTATAGTTCACGCATCTCAGGACCACTGATCTTGACTTGTGGTTTTTGTCCTTGGGATTGGGGGCAAGGGCCCTGTGTGCCCGTTAGATGCCCAGGTCTAGATCTGCAAGAAAACCCAGAAGTTCTTTCAAAATGAAGTTAAAAAGTCCTCCATACCCCTGTCTCGGTATCCTCCAGGTAGACCATATATTTTTATGCCGTCTTGTCATGATCTGGATTCCAGATGCTCTAACGTCTCTGCAATTTCTCACTCCCATTAGTAAAAACAGAAGAAAGCTGTATTGTGCAGCTGTTGTACTGAGGCCCTGCTCCAGCTCCATTGTTTTTTTCCTGCAACTAATGTATATCTTTCTGGGAGGTGGCTATGGTCTCTTCGAGCTTCGTTAATTTGGCACTAATGTTGCAGAGTTCCACCACCAAGGTTTTTGAGGCAACAGAGAAAGTCTCTTCCTCAAGGTTGATATCTGTACTTTTCTCCGGGGAGCCTCCCAGTGCCAATGAGGCCATGCTGCCAGCTGCTCTTTCTGCAGGAAATCTCCCCATTGGCCTTTCCCTGACATGTAATAAATGGATGTTTTAGTAACATGAGCTATTTATCAACATTTTGAAGCAGATGAAGTCAGATGTAAGAAGGTGCCTAACAGCGCTTGTAAAGATTGCTCCTATACTGGTGATGACATCATCGAACATCAACCAGCATCCTGTACTAAAGCAAGGCAAAGCAAATCTGTTTGTTTGGCGCCCATCCAAGGCTCTAGGCACCATACAGATGCAAGATTAAAGAAATTTAACAATACATAAAATTTAAAAATAGTTTAAACATGACATGCCAAGCACAACTGATACATTAAAAGGTTTAGGCAGTCACAAAAACACGATTAAAAAGATGGGGTTTTAAGAAAACTCTTAAAACATCCTAAAGAGGGGGCTTCTCTAACAGAAGCTGGAAGCACGTTCCACAAACCTGGAGCTTCCATGCAAATAGTTCTGTCTCCCGAAGATTTCAGTCAGAAGCGTGGAACCATGAGGAGACCCGCCTTGGAGGAATGAGGAGGGCGATGGGAGTACAATCAGTCAGGTGTCTTTCAGAGAACTAGGGCCCAAATCATGCAGGACTTTGTAAATTAAACTTATCTTGATGCTGATGCACCACCTCACTGGCAGCCATGGCAGTTCTCGGAGAAACAGCATGATATGCCTGGACTGAGAGGTCTCAGTTATCAACTGGGCTGCAGAGTTCGGCACGAGCTGTAAGGGATGCACAAGCCCTGCACATAGCCCTAAATAAAGAGCATTACAATAATCCAAACAGGAGGTGACAAAAGTATGCACTAGTGTCTCCAGGTCACAGTGAGCAACACAGGTACGAATTTGGGTGATACTAGCATCAGTATTTTATCCACAATGACACCCAAGTTCTTTACTCTATCAACAGCTTGTAGTGTTGTGCCATTTAACAATGGCAACAAGGCATCATCACTATTCACTGCTGTAGTCACTTGACCCAGTTTCACCAGCAGAACCTCCATCTTCGAAGAGTTAACTCCGAGCCAGCTGAAGCCATCCAGCCCTGGATGGTAGGTACAGCTTGCAATTTTACCATTAATAGGTACACAAGACATACATAGAAACAGTAACAACCTGAATCCTTTTAGCTGGTCTTTCTCATTATGTAAAGAAGCTGGAAGGTGACCGATTGCATTATTTATACAACAGGTGTGGAAATAAATTCTTTAAAAACATATTTTTGGCAACATGAGTAAGATAAATGAAGCTGGTCACTGTGCATGCTCGGAAAATTATTTCACTCATTTTGGGCACACTGAACATGCTCAGAAATGTATTTCTACAAGTAAACTCTTGAGTTCCTCGAGTGATCCCACTGTACAGGTCACAGGTGTGGCTGCAGTTGAAAAACTGAGCAAGGCACTGTAACCTACACCTGAGAAACACAGCAACAAGGCAAAGGCAGTCCAGCACAGGGCAACTAAGATGGTCCATGGCATAGGGGAAATGATGTATGAGGATAGGCTGCAGAACTTAAACATGAAAAACCCTTGAGAAGAGGAAGGAAAGGGGCCACATGACTGAGACATGCAAGTACTTGCACAGGACAAATAGGCTGGGTGTCAAGAAACTATACTCCTTAAGTTCAAACACTGGGATGAGTGGGAATTCCCAGCAATTTTGGCAGGGAGGGAGATTCAGAAAGGATGCCCATAAGCAGTTCTTCACATAAAGGGTGGAACAAGTGGAATAAGCTGCCAGAAGAAGTGTACGGGCCAAATCAGCAAGCAGCTTCAAGCAGGGATGGGAAAGGCAGGTGGGTTTACTTAGAAAAAAGGGGGGACAGTAACAAAAGGGAGGATTGCTACTTGAGCATGGTAGAATAGTTAGGTAGGGTGGGCAGACTGGATGGGACAAGCGCATTCTTCTGCTGTCAACGTCTATGCATCTATGTATCTAGGAATTAACAGTACTGATTAGCTGCTCTTACGCTGAGCCACTGAACAAAGGGGCACAGTTTACATTGTGTACTTTTTTCTTTAGTAGCATCTTTACCATTTCCATCACAAAACCACCAAAACGCCTGTTGTGTAAATCAAATATGACATGGCCTTACTTAAGATACCATTCTTATCTTCATTCAAAGGTACTGGTCTATTGCTGTCTTACTCGTGGCTTTGCTATTCATGAGATAACAGAAAAATATCCTCTCGTGAAGATAAAAGGGATATCTTAAGTCAAGCCATGTCATATTCCCTATATACGTAATACCCTGGAGTTTTCACAGGTACAAGAGTGCTGGACTTCAGGAAGGCCAACTTCAGGCGGATGGGGGAGGTAGTTAAAGGATATCTAGCCAGAATCCAAACTAAAATGGACACTAACCAGACGTGGGAGGTCATAAAACTGGGGATTGAGGAGGCAACCAAAACCTGCATCAGGGTCCAGAGTAAAGAGCTAGGCCAAGAAACTCAGCTGGTTGAGCAAGGGGTCATGGAGAAAGTACTGAAATGGAAGAGCTGCCTTTTAGAGGTTCAAAAAAAAAAACGGGGGGCAGAGGATTACCTAAAGGAATCTAAGGAGGTGATAAAGGCTGTAAGGGCAGCCATGGAGTCTAAGGAGCTCAGGCTGGTGCAAGACATCAAGAAGGGAGAAGGAATTCTTCAGATACATCAGGGAGAAAAGGAGCTGTAGGAACAAAATAGTAAGGATTAAGAGGGATGGGGGTCGGTGGAAACAGGGGCAGAGCGGGCAGAAGCGCTTAATAAATACTTCTGCTCTATGTTTACGAAGGAGAAAGTAGGGGCACTACCAAGGGGGGTGGGAGGTCAGCCTCAGAGGGAGGAGGTGACAGATGGGGGAAATCACAAAGGGCAGGGTACTGGAGGGCCTTCGGGCACTGAGGGTGGACAAGGCACCACGGCCAGATAGCATTCACCCCAGGGTACTGAGAGAGCTGGCAGAAATCCTGGCAGGGCCATTGGCAGACCTGTTCAATGCCTCCCTGGTCTCAGGAAGTGTACCTCAGGACTGGAGGATGGCTCACGTGGTACCCCTCCATAAGAGTGGTCTCAAAGAAGAACCGGGAAACTATTGGCCGGTAAGCCTCACTGATGGGAGACAATCCTGAAGGACAGGCTGGTGTCCACTCTGGAGACCAATGGGCAGTAGGATGTTAGGCAGCATGGGTTTGTCACAGGCAGATCCTGTCAGACTAACCTAGTGGATTACTATGACTGGGTAACTAGACAGTTGGACAAGTGCCATGCAATGGATGTCCTGTTTCTGGACTTCAGTAAGGCACTCGACTCGGTGCCACATGGGAGGCTGGGTAGTAAGCTGTCAGGTACAGGTGCAGGGGTGATTCATAGATTCATAGAAGTGTGACAGCAGAAAAGGACCAAACTAGGCCCACCAAGTCTGCCCATTTGCCCAGCTATCTGCTTGGACCTGTGCCTCCCCTCCATAACACTCCCATGTGGTTGTGCCATGCCCTTTTGAATTCCTCCACTGTTTCCTCTCCAATGACTGCCTCTGGGAGTTTGTTCCACTTTTCTACTACTCTCTCTGTGTAATAGTATTTTCTAATGTGATGATGGTGGGATGGGTAGTAAACTGGTTACAGGGAAGGCAGCAGAGGGTGGTGGTGGGAGGGGAGCTCTGATCTCCGAAGGCAGTGACAAGTAGAGTATCGCAGGGCTCAGTGCTTGGACCGGTGTTGTTTGGGTTGTTCATATCAGACATCTCAATAGGCATCAAGAGTGAGATCAGTTTGTTTGTAGATGACACCAAGATGGGAGCAGTAGTGGATGACCTAGGAGGGTTGCATGGGTTGCAGGATGATCTATCAAAACTGGAGACCTGGTCAGACACCTGGCAGTTGGGGTTCAATGCCAGAAAGTGCAAGTTGCTACATTTCGGGACAAAAAAAACAAGACAGAGTTACCAGCACATCTGGGGGTGATTATAACAGGCTCAATGAGCAATTCAGCACAATGCAGGAAGGCAGCTGCAAAGGCCAACAAAATGATGGGTTGTATTGCCAGGGGTATATCTTCAAGGAGAGGGGAGGTGATCCTGCCGTTGTATAGGTCACTGGTTAGGCCACATCTGGAGTACTGCGTGCAGTACTGGCGCCCATACCTGAAGAGGGACATTAAGTTACTGGAGGGGTGCAGCACATGGCAACAAAGATGATCCAGGGACTAGGGTACTTTTTTTAATTTTTATTTATTTGAGATAATCAGAAAGACCTTTGAGTCAGAGACTCATTTACAAAGGTTCCACGTCATACATAGTGTGGTACAGTGGAAACAGAAACAGACAGGTTGTTGTGTATTACATTACAGAGATTATAATGGTTCCAATGTTATACATAGTGCGGTACAGGGGTAACAAAAACATACAGGAAGCTATGAGGTTACCTAATTTCATATTGTGATATACACTAGATACAAAGGTTATATACATATAACCTTTGTATCTATACAGGGTACATACCCTACGTGAGCAGGCTAAGGGAGTTGAACATGTACTCGCTGAAGGAGAGGAGAGACGGGGGGGATATGGTTGAAACCTTCAAGTACATGAAGGGAACAAACAAGACAGGCACGGAGGGACTATTCATGTTAAGGGGGTAGGGACACTCAAGGTCCCAATCTCAGACTGAAGGAGGGGAAGGTTCAGAAGGGAAATGAGAAGACACTTTTTTATGGAGGGAGTGGTGTCTGGGTGGAACGTGTTGCCTGCGGAAGTGGTATCCTGTAGAACAGTGGATTGCTTCCAAAGAGGATGAGATAGGGTAAGAGGGAGGGGAGGGGAGGGATGGGCAGCTGCCATATAAGGGTTGCTAGCTGCACACTCAAGCAGACTCTATAGACCATAAGGCCTTTCTCTGCTGGCAAATTCATATGTTCGTATGTACGATAAATGGGCAACGTGACAATGAATTCACCAGTGCATCACAATCTTTGAATTCACCAGTGTATCACAATCTTGGCCTATCGAGATTCCCCCCGGGTTAAATGGGAATTAACCATGCTTATTTAGTAATGAGTTTCTATTTAGAAAAGTCTTCTAACTGTCCCAAAAAGCACAGTGAATAACAATGTGCAATTATTTTGTTAAATGGGATGCTCTCCAAATGGGGACTAAACTATAGCTATTAATACATTATCTACAACAGCTGCAAGCAGTCCAATCCCCCAGCTCGTTTATATTATGTACAACAGCTGCAAGCAGTCCAATCCCCCCGCTCATTTATATTATCTACAACAGCTGCAAGCAGTCCAATCCCCCAGCTCATTTTAGCAATCAAATACAGACTGAGCACAGAGTCCCACCAATGCTGTTTTCTATCACTGCAGTGTATGTATAGGGTGGCAATTATAATCCCATGGTAAAATCGACATTTACAATAAAACTATGATGACTTTTAACAAAAATGTGAAGTCAGCATTTATGCACTTTGATGCGGAATGTATATCATTTTGTCTACAATGTATATCGTTTTGTCCAGCTTGGCTACAACTGCTTACCTTTCCCTGGTTTAACAACCATATACAGTGTACACTGTAAACCTGATGGACAGAACCTTCCAATCTGAAGAGTTACAGAGAGCTTTAATTCATGGTAACGTGGTCAGCCTGCCAGTGCAACGGTTGGATTTCTGTCTGCAATGCCAGCGACCCAGGTTCAGGAACGGACTCTGTTTGCTGGAGGGATGGCCGGGGAGAAAGAAATGAGCATCCGACAACGGCTCGCCTTCTCAGGGGGGGAGGGTGGATCTGCAGCTCGGTGCCTGCTGACTCCTGGAGGAGGCTGGGAGTACAACAGGATGTCGGCCCCAATACAGCAGGGGAGTGACGGACGTCAGCATATGCCTCGACGTCAGTGGCACGTCACTCCTCAGGGGAACAAAGTGGAAAATGGCGCCTGGCCGATCGGGTGACGGCCCTCCAGAACCCTCACCACAGGGCTCCTGACCTCCATATGCTGTCCCAGCAGCACCCCCAAGATCGTTGGTTGGCCACCAGGGCCGTTCTCCTATGAAGGTAAGAGGAGACCCGCCCGGTGAAGGGATACACCGGGGTTACTTGGGGCTGGCTGCAATGTGGGTCAGTAGGGGTCAGGGAGTAGACGCGGTGGGGAAGTTCATGTGAGGGCCTGAAGGAGAGACCGGCCAGGTGCGGGGGAAGGAATACAAAAAAAAAAAATTCATGGTAACTGATTACTAGAAATGGAATATACAAAGAAACTGCAGTTAAAGGGGAATATTTCATTTATTTATTTATTTGAACTTTTGTTTACCAGGTAAATGCAATGAGCCAAGACCCTTTTTCATGCATGACCCGGGACCATAAGGATAGAGTCATGATGTTGCGTAATAGTAAAACAATAACACAAAATTAACATAACACAATGTATGATTAAAACAATTACAGTACTGTTACTTAGCACAATCTAAAAACATTCACATTGCAATTGGCTAAAGAGGTATTTTCTCAAATTTAGTTTAAAAACATCATGACTTAACCCACCCTGAAGTGACCCAGGAAGATTATTCCAATATCTGGCTGCTCTGTTAGCGAAAGTACGCTTTCCCATAGTAGTTTTTGTATATGGAATAACTAACCTATTGGTTCCATTTCCCTTTCATCTTTTTTGAAATGATAATGTATATAAATGTAACCCCTAGGTGGCGCTATCCTATAGGCTACTACCCCTGCCTGCATGACTAGGCACAGGTTGAGGGGATTGAGCTCGGTGAATGGGTGCCTCCACCCGGAGGAATGGTTTGGGGTAGCGTAACTACTGTTGGTATAGCCCTCCAGGATGCTATAACCACCCACCAACCCTTGTAGTGGCCTAAACAGATCAACAGATAAACAATCCCATATACCATATGATAGCAATACTGAATCCACACACTCTCTGCACTTACCACCAGGGCTGGATCTGCAGTAAGTGCCCTGGAGACCTCCTGTAAAACAAGATCAATGATATAACAATTCAATGGCATTAACAATATCCCCACCAAGAAGGTACACACTAGCCACGTTATCTGTACAAAAAACACAATCTGATTTATTCAGGGGGGTTTGAAAAAGGGTGGGGCAGAAATCTGG